>CM002488.2:1955000-11955000 GCA_000573905.2 Oryza punctata
GAATTCGAAATCAAATATTTGTTATATAGAGTATTTCTATACATAAAGTTTATACGTACGAATTTTACAGTATAAAGTCTATGCATAAGTGTAAAGTCTATGCACATAAATAAAGGTATTAGATTTTTTCTATTTTTTATTTTTTCTAACCGGTGTTTATATATTTTTTTGAAATTTATGGTGCAGTAGGAATTTATAAACACAAATATTTGAAAAGAAAGGAGGAAGGGGAGAGGAATGTGTAAGGGGGAGGGATGGGGGGTGATTGCTGTGGGTGATCACCCGTCCATTAGCCACCCCCGTACCTCACCGTACTGTAGCACCATATATTCCTCTTCAATTTTCCTTCGTGAACACCAATGATTGCATGCACACCTCGTGAACCCTGTTACGAAGATCTCTCCCACACGATGTCCATACACCGTATGTCATCTCGTATCCAACTTCATCACCCGGTATCTTTGATCGTCTGGACCTCAACTCCTCCCTTAGTCTAGTCCCGATCCCACCATTAACCGAAGTTAACCTCCAAGAATCTCGACTCTAGTTACCTTCTCACATGGTATCCCGATCACACTAGACCTATGCTCCTCCCTGAGCATAGTCCCGGTCCTCACCTGCACACAATCAGACAAAACAACTGTTTCTGGGCACAAATATCACACTCTGACCCACATTAATCACACGCACTCGCACCAACATCCACACATATTCTCAAACCAATTCATCGATTAAATTATTTGCAAAGTCAATTGTTCATCACAAATATTAATCATATCAATAATTTCATAATCTCTCCCTTGATGAACACATTGGCAACATCTCCAAAATGCAAATTTCTGTTTTTGAAAAGAAAAAGAAAAACCACAAAAGAAAAACTCTCCCCTTTTTAAAAGAAAGAATTTCTCCCCATATTTGCAATCAAAACACAAAATCGACTATTTTTAAAATCGAAACAATTAAATCAAAACAATTAAATTCTCCCCTTTCAAGAATTATGCATTTTGTATATTTCTTTCCTTCTTTGACAATGATTTTATCAAGAATTTCAAAAGAGAAAAATATAATCAATAAAGCACAAATGTCATGATTGCCACTTGTTAAAAATCACATCTTTTTATTTTTAATTTTCTGAATTTTTTTCTCGAGAGTTTTGAAGTGTACCTAAAGCAATCCATGGCCATGTGTTGCAAGATAAATAAGATAAATTCATTTATTAATTAACAAGCATGCATTTAAGTATAAATATGAATCAAATATATTACAATTAAGCCCAAATCAACAATCATGATTCATGATTTCAAATGATTTATAATGCAACATATACACATGTATATAGGTTGAAAGAAAAACCTTTACACATCAGTATTCTCAAGTATATATTTTTTTTCAAGGGAAGAACAGAGCTAGAGATGACAGCCCATCAGTATTCTTCAGAAAAATCAGAGCTATATATATATCTAGTCACCACTGGTATATACTCACGAATAAACTATCGCAAAGAATTGATAGTAAATGGATAGCAGTGGGTCATTGTACTGTTAATATGTGCAGCACACACCGATCAGTTAGTTTGGGCTCTGCCGGATTATTTCAAGCTACACGTGAATGCCTGAATATGTTCATTCAAGTTTCTTCAGCTGGTCATTCATCAGTCATTTACCTTTCCTACTACTGTATACAAACCACGCCAACATGAACATGAAGTCCTGAGTTAATGCTAAGCAGATTGCTCAGGATTTAAGTGCATTAATTTTTGCATTCTCAAAAAAAATTACAATCCATTTGTGCACTTCCTCTATGTCGGCCTATATAAAAGATAGAAAGTACCAACGTTTCTTGGCGCATGGATATATGTCTCCAGTAGTTTGCACGACAACAGGTTGCTCCCAATGTGTATTCTCATTGGTCCTTATCTGTTGATTTCACTTCTCTTCACATGGATATATTGTCTCCAGTATATGTGAGAATGTCTCTAGGTTATTATAGTAGCATCATTTTTTTTTATAATAGGCGTAGGAGGTGTCGGGAGCATCATAGCGTCTGTTTATTTTCCACTCACTAGGAAAAGAGAGTGATGAGTTGGGAAAGTAGGGTGGAGAACACAGCCTAAGACAGGCATACCCTCTTTCCCCGCTACTAGCAATCGACCCTCTACAACGACTCCTCGACAAGGCAACAAAGAGAAAGCTTCTAAGTAAGCTAAAGGGAAGGAAGCTGTACCTCAGGATCCCAATGTGCGTACATGATGCAACTATCTTCATAAACCCCAAAAGGGAGGATATACACGCCTTCACAGAGGTCCTGGAGGAGACTCTAGCAACCAGGACATACTTCCCAATAAAATATCTTGGCTTGCCGCTTTCAACTGGTAGACTCCGCAAGATAGATATGCAACCTATCTATGACAAGATGGTGGGCGTCTAGTAGGATGGCAAGGAAGGAACATAGGGCCGGGAACCAATCTACTTCCTAACTGCTTTCAAAGCCACAAAGGAAATTCTAGATGATATTGACAAACTTTGGAAGCACTTCTTTTGGGCGGGAAGTGAGGACATGACAGTGGAAAAATGTAAGATCAACTAGACAAGAACATGCATGCCAACAAACCATGAGGGACTGGGAGTGATCAACCTACAACAATTCGTGAGAGCACTCAGAGTGCATTGGCTGTGGCACAAATGGAAATCGCCAGAGAAGCCATGGGTCGGCATGGAGACACCATATGATCAAGAAAACAAGCAACTATCCATGGCAGCTACAACCATTGTGGTTGGGGATGGGAAGACTGCACTGTCTAGGGGTTAGCGTGGATGGACGGTTCCCGCCCAAGAGATGTAGCCCCTGATGTATTCGCAATTTCCAAAAAAAAAGAAGAGAACTCTCAACCAAGCGAAACAAACCAAGCAAAACACTGTGACAACAGGATGCACGACCTACGGCTACAGGGAGCAACAATGTCGGTTGAGCTCATTAGCCAACTTGTGACAATTTGGAAAGTGGTACAATCAATACATTTGACCCACGGCCAACCAGATAAGATAACATGGAAGCTCACGGCCCATGGTGAATACACGATATCCTCTGCCTAGAAAGCTCAATTCCTACTATCAACCAATCTCAACTACAAACACATGTTCTGGAAGCCTTAGGCGCCGAGAAAATACAAGCAAAACTCGCAACAAGGGGCTGACCACACAACCTAATATATCCGCTATGCCGACACTCGCAAGAAATCACACCACCTCCTCGTCGACCGTAGATACATAAGAAGAATTTGGACTTTAGTAGCAGCTTGGGTGAATCAAAGTTGTTTAGCGCCAGCGGCTTGGAAGCCGACTACCACAGTCAGGGAGTGGTGGGAATTGATGGCCAACTTTCCAAATACATCAAGAAAAGGAGTCTGCACTGTGACCCTGCTAGTTACCTGAGAAGTTTCGAAGGAACGAAGCATAAAAATCTTTCAACACAATGAGCTCTCGACAACCGATCTCCTAGCTAGATCAAAGAGTATGGAAAGCTTTGGGCTCTTACTGGGGTAAAACACTTTTCTTAGGCGTAGTTCGTTTTTACAACTTCAAACTTAAACCTTCTTATTTTCCGTTGACACGCTTTTCAAACTATTAAATGTTATGTTTTTTAAAAATAATTTCTATACATGTGTTGTTTGGAAAATTCAAATAAATTATTTTTTAGGTTTATAATTATTAATACTTAATTAATCATATGTTAATGAGTTTTCTCGTTTCATGTATGCTGCAAATTGCTCTTCAAGTTGAGGAATAGTTAACCTTCTTACATGTACGGTTTTTTCGGTGTTGTCACCTTAGGGGATGTAACCAAACTCTACTCTATTCAATTAAATTGGCACAATCTCGTATCGGTTCATTAAAAAAAAGTAACCTCAACTTTGACGTACAATGTGTGTTTTTCTAGTTCCTTACATATGCCAGCAATCTCCAATAATTCAGATATCGTACTTGAATCTCTTAGCATCATTCTTTTACAATCGCTACTATCAATTCTGGCCTTCATTTCTAGAAATCATGCATGCCAGGTATAATTAAGTTATAGCGAGGAACTAATTGAGAATCATGAGTACATGTTGCACATGGTGGATATGTGATCATACTATATGTGTACTATTTATCTCGTCAATCACATTGCATTCAATTTTTTCCCACCTTAACCAACTACCATCACACCCTGATCTACCTCTCATTTAAATTCTTTTCTTCCTACACTTAACGCCTGATAAAATAACCTCAACATGTTTATTTTCATGGACGGAGGAAGCACTAGGTAGTGAAAACATGATTGATGGATTGATACCCTGAATGCGGTATGTGGTAATTCTCGAAGGTAACAGATCCCAATCTTAAAATTCGAACCCGCCAAATTGATTAATCCCGTTGAACGAAAGTTTAATCTTCCATAGCCGGTACAAAACCGACTTAATTTGTTTTTGTTCTGTCTTGTCTTTAACAATGTAGATAGCACATACATATCGTGCAAAAATTAGCATTCAGAACTGCACATATGCTCCAGGTAACCAATCGTGCCATCATTAATTGGTCCTTCAAAATTGCGCCGGAGATCAGCGTAACACAGACGATCAAGTTAGAGCAAGCAGGTCGCAGTGAGATCCTTAGCTATGGCTAGCTGCATCGGCTACTGAGTAGTGTCGTGAAAATGATTAATGCAGGAGATACAAGTCGATGTTGAGCACCGATTCTTCTAGATCTTTGGCTGTAGCTGCATATCTCTGCGCTCTCAGAAAACTGAAATCTCCCGACGTCTCTCATGCTTACTTCTTAGATATGCATATATGCTTGAGCTAGCTTGATCCTGGTAGTACATACAGTATATATACATGGAGTAGCATCTCAAGTGTGCAGATATGTAGGTATATGATTTGACAGAGAACCAGAGCTATATATATTCCGACTATATTAGCTTTCTCAATTCAGTCGTTGCGATATGCTTGTTTTTGCTATTACATTCACATTTATGTTAGCAAAACTTTGGGGGGAAATTTTTGTTAGGTTTAGTTTTTCATTGGTAATTGATAAGAGTGAGCACGAATTAAAAGTGAGAGCAGTCTTCATTCATCATATTAGTCTCTTTTAGATTGTGTAGACCCAGGATCTAAAATTGTGATTTCAGTTGAATCTTGGTGGAGTAGGCATAATGTAACTTGAGTGGCTTATGGTTGGTGGGCAGGTTACGCACTCTAACAAGTAGTATCAGAGCACAGGTTTAAAACTCAGAACAATTTTCATAGGTTATATGGTGGGAGAGCTCCTGTTACAAGTCTTTGGGGTCGATCACATGTGTTGATGTGACGGGGGAGATTGTTGGGTTTAGTTCTATACCAGTAATTGATGATGAGAGTAACAAGTTTTCGGGTCACATGGATTGATGTGGCATGGAAGATTGTTGAGTTTAGTCCCACATCAGTAATTGATTATGGAGGGCATGACTTAAAAGGTGAGTGACAATATGTATCCATCGTAGTAGTAGTCTTTTATGTTATATATGTATGTTGTGACTCCAGTTATGCTTGTGGTGAAGCAATCCTAATGTGATCTAATAAGTAGTTGGTGAGTCGAGCTAAGCACTCTACCATTTTATCTGAAATGTAAATAATGGACCTAGTAATCCAATAGCCAATCTAAACTGATCTAATTTAAAAGCAGCGGATAGGTTATCAAACATACTTGCCAGCCTTCCCCTATCATCACCACCTCAGTGATATGTACTAGTAGAACTAAGCACCATGCACCAGATTTGTAATAGACTGATATTTTTTTCAATAATATTGAGTAGGTGGATGAGCATTTGTAATAAAATAATTTATTGGATAGAATATCAAACTTGGAGTGATTTATGGGTGGTTTTTGTAAATTTCTCTTTTAATTATTATAGGAAAGATGTATATTTTTTTTATTATTTTGACAGGAATATTGTGATACACGGAGAGGCCAGTGTAGACCTCTGGCGTCTGGAAGAAGAGGTACGGGAACAAGTTGGTACACATGGAAGCAATTCTCTCGACTGACTTCTGCAGGTTACTGCAACGCTGCACTTGACCTCCAGAACGTGGAAAACTGAAGTTTGAATAGAAAGTATGATCAATCGATCACTCAATCGATGAGTAGAGAGCAGGATGCAAACCAACATATGCCACCGATCTTAATCATGCAAGAAACACAATATCTGATCGACCTTCAACTTTTTCCGACGTCTCCAATTCCCATGTATGCACATACACAAGGAAAAATAGATGAATGTTGTGCCTCGTCTAATCCTGAGCTGTAGCCTGAACTCTCTGCATTTTGCCCTTGCTACTTAATAACTAATAAGCTAAGATTATCTTCTCTTGGAACCAAGGTTGCTGCAACTACAGGGAAGAACTACGGGCTGGTCAATTGCTAGCTTGACATGTTAGGTGCGATGCCAACCAACTATCAAATATTTGGGATCAACTGTCAGCGATGTACACATATTTGGGACCAACTGCTCAACTCACTGATCCCATATGACGAGAGGCTTCCAGCTACATACACGATTTATGTGTTATTCCTCTGCATCTGAATCATATGCACTGGAACCAGCGCTGTGAGAGACACGGAATCAGAACATTTTGCTCGAAGATTGTACGGTGGCTCATCAGATATGCAGCCACGGGACATTCATATTCCCGTTGTCTCCCATACCTAACAGTTAGCTTCTTTGCACAGGCCGATCGATGTAGTACAAACATGCACAATATGAATTTTGTCTGAAACTCTGTGGTCTGTACACATAAACATATGGAGTATATCTTTATGACAGTACAACGCTTGCTAGCTTGAAGACTAAGCTGGTGGGAAACGTCAAGCCTATATGTACATCTCCATGGCACTCTACCACTGATTTGTATTGATTGTGCAGGTATGTTTGTAAAACATTTTCTAGTTTAATTATTTTTCACTGCAAATCTCGTTCATGTACATGCACCATGGATTCCCGCCTATATAAAGGAAGCCCCCTACGATACTCTCTCTACTGGTAGTAGAAAACCATTTGAACCATTGATCTAATTTGATCAAAGGGTTCGGATCTATTTATACTACCACTCTAATTAGCGGTATTAGAAACATGGAGGAACATTATTGTAAAAAAACAAGGTGTGCAGGGATATAATCATTATTTAGCACTTAAACCTTTGTTTTCTTTTTTGTCTTTTTGATGGAATATGAGCGATATCAGTGCAATGGATGACCAAATATCGATCTTGCTGAAAAAAACATAAATAATAAAGTTATCTCTAATCATTGTATTGGTAAATTACTGAATTTACCCTTAATAACGAATGGTTCGGAACATTTCTACTAGTAGTAGAGAACACTGAAACATCGTTCCAAAAAAGGTGTGAAGGGTATAATCATCATTTAACAGTGACTAAATATTTTTTCCTTATCTTTGGCTTTCTCAATGTAAATGAGCGATACCAGTGCAATGGATGACCACATATCGATTTAGGTAGAAAAAAACATAAATGTCAAAGTTATCTCTATTAATCCTTGTATTAGTGAAATACTGATTTATCCTTAATAACAAACGGTTACTTGTAGTATAATACTATCAGTAGAGAGTACCGTAGCATCGTATTGAAGTGCATTGATTATTTTTTGCTAGAAATTTCATTTGTGTGTACCGTTTTTGCCTATATAAAGCCAGCATGATTGCATGACTGATGACTCTACTCTACTCTACTACCAGCGCTTACTATCGTTCGGGTAGTGTTGGTCTTGGAGGT
Organism: Oryza punctata; assembly: GCA_000573905.2. Taxonomy (NCBI): domain Eukaryota; kingdom Viridiplantae; phylum Streptophyta; class Magnoliopsida; order Poales; family Poaceae; genus Oryza; species Oryza punctata. Next base: position 1,962,805 of record CM002488.2, read on the forward strand.
CATGAAGCCATTTTTTGTGTTTTCTTTCATGTACTTGGAGGTCATGAAGCATGTCGTTTGTACTCGTCCACCAGATCTCTTTTGTTGGGGGTAGATGGTATAATTGGCTCGGGAGGCATTGGTAAAATAAGTACTGGCTAGATAGAGAGAAGCCTGGTATCAATTTTATTAGGAAGGAAATGTGAACATACTATCTAGTATTGGGAAACATAGGATCAAGCCAGCACAACAAATCTGTCCATTCAGTGGTATATCTAGAATTTTTATACGGGTGATCTATCTTACATAATTTTTTAACAAAAGAAGTATAATTTGATCAAAATGTGCATCATAATATATTAATAGAGGACCTTTTTTCTATTTTCAAAAGTTTCTTTCCACATATGTATATATATGTGCATTGAGCTAGGATTTTTTTGAGTGGTCCCAGAACCACCGTCCACCGGGATCACCCCTTGGATCCACCTATGCATGGCTGACCGTGCTGTAGGTAACATAGAAGAACTATCTGCTGCGAAGAGGCGAACCACAGCGGAGATGGGTGCTTCTTCATCAACCATCCAATGTAACACCTATAGTCGGGATGACGTAACGCTTATACAAACCTCAAACAAATGGCTTACTGCATATGGTTTACAAATTCTTTCGGTTGAGTGTTCAGCCAGGGAAGTAAAACCACGTTGAAGGGTTAATTGGATCATGTTATTTCAAATTTGCTGATTTGAAAAACTAACACTACTATTCATAATATCGACAGAGTACCATTAAAATTTTGCAAAGTTGAAACCATATCATCGCCGTCACATTTTCACCTTCTTCCTTCTTTTCTTTTCTTCTTCTCCCCGTCAGCAAGCTCTTTGATGCAACGGCGCGCGGGCAGCACAGCGGCAGTGTTGGTGTCCAGATCAGGACGGACTGGGGCACCGCACATCGAGCATGGTCGTCGTCCGGTCCTGAGGCGGATCGAGGCAGTGCAGTCTGGCGACAGGCTCCTGCCTTCTTCAAAGGCGATGGGGCTGGCAAGGTCCAGAACGGTGCAGATCGAAGGTCGACGGGGCCAACGAGCTCCAGGCTTCGCTTGTTGTCTTCTCTCAATGGCCACCGCCGTTGGGCGCTCCACGCCAAGGGTAGGGTGATGAGGGAGGGAGGAAGCACCAGGGATAGCCTCGGACGGGGGAGGATGCTCGCTGGCTTCCTTGCGGGGGAGGAGGGTGGTCTTCACAGGAGGGGAGAGGGTGTCTTCACCGGAGCTCACTGCCTGACCCTCCTTACAACTGACCCTCTCGACAGGGAGAAAATGAAAAATGTGATAGTGATGACATGATTTCAATTTAGCGAAATTTCGATGCATGAAAACAGTATGTTTGTTATTAGCTAGTTGGCCAATATTTCGTACAAATCCCAATCAAAACACAAAATTATAATTTGTCAAACTAAGTTCAATATTCAAATTGCCGGTACAAGACCGGATTTTCATTTAACAAGCTAGCTAGCACATAATGCATGTGCAAAAATAGGCATTCAGATATGCACATGCTCATTGAGATAGTTGCATAAAACGAGCTCAGATAATCAGGTTTGTAGCAAGTAGGTTACAAGGAGATCCCAAGGAATTATTGGCGAGCTACACCAGTCGAGGAGCGAAAACAAATAACGCAGGAGAAACGGGTCTATCTGCATCAACGATGCTTCCAGGTCTCTTAGTGCGTAGCTCTTCATCCTCACGAAACTGAAAACTCCTGACGTCTCCCATGCTTAACTATGCATATCTACTTGAGCTAGCTCGATCTTGGCACTAGTATATATTCATGGAGTATCATCTTAAGCGTGCAGATATATGTAGATATCTCTCACAGAGCAGAGCTAGAGATGAGAGCTATGTTTATTTATTTATTTTTCACATGCACCTCAACCCCGTGGTCGACGCGTGTACACATGGCTCCAGTGCAGCCGTGTTCCATCATGTTTGCTAATCAACATCAAAGATGCACCTACCCTGTGGAGTTGCTATATATATAGGGCTGTGAATTGGTAGGTTCAATGGGTACAGACTTGTGTATATTTTTACTTGTACCAAGGCTACTGCAACTTGTACCTATCCTGTAGCCATGCTTCTTTACCCATGAACTACTGTGTCCATGTCTTTTCACCATTGTTGCCAATTTGCTATGGAGAGAGTAGTGAACTAAACTCTTTTTAATTAGATTCATTGGCAGCATTAAGATTACTCCACGTTATTAGATATTAAGTATGTTGATTTTTTAGTTAATCTAAACAACTTGCTTTGTATTTTCGAAATTTAATCTAAGTTTGGTTTTATTGGGACACAATATATCAAGATGATTCTCCACTCAGCATGCAAATACAATATTTGCCAAAAAAAATGGATTTTCAAAAATGTCATTTCGCAAAACTGATGTCAAGAATAACATTGTAAAAATGATATGTCACTTGGCATATATTGAAATAAAAACACATGATTGTTATTTTTACATATATATGCTACATTCCAAAATATAATATTGTTATAATCTACAGAGAAAGTAATGTAGACTACAGTTCGTTGACAATTCAAAAATATCATTTTGCAAAAATTATGTAAAAATGACATTTTAAAAATGATATACCACTAGGCATATGTTAAATAAGAAAACACATTATTGTTATTTTACATATTTATGCTACATTCAAAAGTAGTATAATTTTATTATAATCTACAGGGAAAATAATGTACACTATAGTTTGTTGATGCCAAAAATGCAACACAATGAAAATATCATTTTGCAAACAGATGTAAAAAAAATGACGTTGCAAAATGATAGTATTTTCTGAAATTGTTATGTATATGCTACTACATTCCATGGACTCCGTGAGAAGAGAAAAGAAAGAATATTCAAATGGAGGAATAAATACTACATGTTGTGGTGGTCAGCTTCATCTCACTTGCTACCTCTCTCATTGCTCAGGAAGTACATGCTACATGTCACAGTTACGCATGCATTGTACCTCCCCCTAATATTTTGCTATGTATAGTAACTCTCCATTTGTGAAAGTATGATACATTTTGGAAGCACGCATCTCGGTACGGTTGAATGGCTCTCATAAAATAAACTAAAAAGATAAAATAAGATTTAGGTTACTCAGTAACTCCTTTCCAGATTTAATTTCTAAAGTTAGAGCTAAATTTATCTTAGAGATTAATCTGGTTTTTATTTCTTTTAGATTGATGTGATTTTTTTTTTGGAGAGGAATTTAGGAAAGACATGATCGTGGATCTATCACACATTGAGGTCATAGTTGGGAGTGCTGCACTTGGTGAAAACAATTGGGATAACTGAAACTCATATAACAAACATAAGCATCAATATAGTTTTGGTCAGACACTTGATCCATGATATGCAGGGTTTGTTTGGTCAACCGATCGTTTTTAGTAATCTCATACGATCTCATGCTTTCATCTGTATAGATTGCATACACGTCATTCCACAACCAGTGATGTAAAAGAGGCATGGAAGCAGAATGGTTTGCAGGAAGATGGTGTGGCATCTACTTATATATGCAGATATGTGACAATGATCTTCCCGGTGCCTCCCAGATCTATAGTAACTAGCTTCGTTTTTTTAGATACAATAGTAACTAGCTTCGTTGCACAGGCCGATCAATGTAGTACTTGTAAAGACCTGCATGTGTCTGAAACTCTGCATGTTATGTATATCTCCATGTATGGGCACTACGGTGTCTAGCTTCAAGCCTATATAAAGCCGGTGTGAAAAACCTTTATGTACAGTACAGTACATTTATTTCATCCATGGCACTCTATATATCCGCTACAATTATTTGTCCTTGCAATTATAATTTTATTCAAGTTCTTAAAACCATTTCATTATTAAAACTGTTAGGACCCAGCAGTCAATTTTGTAGATATTAAAAGAGAGCAGTTATTTACAAAATACAATATTAACTAAAGATCGATTACAAAGTTTATAACCAATCAAGAACATATTGCTTTAAATCTCCTTTCATCCTACAAGTGTACACACCATTCCGGCAGTGCTCGCTATATATTGTCTTGGACTTCACACGTTCTGTGCTTTCTTTCATTTACATGGGTATATGTACATATGTAGGTTATTGAGCATTGGTACAAGCATGTCGTTTGCACTTGTCCACAAGATTTGTTTGGTTGGAGCACATGGTTATTATATTATAGGCTTAGGAGGTAAAGGGAAAATAGGATCAAGAAGTAAACAGTAATTAAGGAAGGATCGTGTTGCTACAGTCATGATATGTTCCTCAAATATGCTAGCACAATCATAACCTCTGTACAGCAACGGCATGTGTAGTGTGGCTAAAAATAAGGAAATTTTTGTAGCAACACATTGTGCCTCATACTCTTTCCCTGTAGCTTGATATCCAATTATACATCTCTCTATCAAATGTTGGTGAAATAATATTGGGAAGAAGCTATAGTAGGGCACAGTCAAAAAGATTAATCTACTAATTCAGTGGGAAAATGAGGATGAACTTGATTGAGGACTGGACAAGGCTAATTGATCATGGAAGGGACCATATGCGTCGGCAAGACAATTGACCGCTGGCCTCTCCGGCGACAGGACACGCGTATGATTCTCCGTGAACCGTCCGATGTACAAGTAGCGGCCTAGATTGATCAGGAGCCGAGGTGGCAACTTTCCATGATGCACGATTAATAATTTTTATAAGAGCCCATGCTTATGCTGCAGCTATTTGTCAGATTAGCCCTTGCTTAATTTGGATGTTAAATCATTTTACATAAGAGCCCTTGCTTATGTTGCAGCTATTTGTCAAACCGTCTGGGTACCGCATGCTACCCTAAATAGCCTCTAGTGTCATTATAGAATCTTCTCTTACAAATATTTGGTATTGGTAATAAACCAAATATATTTTACCTAGTGTCTACCTTACCAAATATTAGCAATAACAAAATTTGGCGTGACTGGAATTTGGTAAGGTTAATTTAATTTAATCGATAAATTAAACGAAACAACCCCTCAGTGCCTAGCCTATATAATGCATATATATGCCTGCATGTGCATGACAACTCTATGTAGCCTGCCTCAAGTGATTATACTCAAGTCTGCCCTAATTTCTTGATCCATATTATATTCTCATGAAGAGATGTACACCGGTATATAAGCCTATGAATTTATATGGATCCCGTATATGTATTCCGGATTTTCTTCTTGGATGAAAGAGAATACAATAGGCTTTAGAGGCATCGAGAATTTAAAATTAATAGTACTACTTGAGGAAGAGCAAGTTACTTAATGAGTTAGGGCTCTTCTGGTTGTTTCTCTGGCTAGGATCTTTCTGGCTGGAGCAAGCGGGAGAGGTATGCGTGTTAGAAAAGTTTGTATCAAATATTTGTATAAAGTCGGTTACAGTTTAGAAATTAGAGTTATACTAGATGTGAGAACTACAATAAAAGCCGGACTCTATCCTAAACTCTCTTATAAATAGAGGGACGGATCTATTGTAACCATATAGCGACGTAGCATAGCGAGAAGGAGCGGTTGCCGGCGGCGACCGGCCGTGAGTCGTTGTAACTCTGATACGCTGTAATATCTGGATCGGGAAGGATCGCCTGTAATCAGTGCTCCGGAGATGTAGGCTACGGCTAAACTCTGTTACCAAATATCGTGTCTCGGTGTCGTTATCGTGTTTGAATCTCCTATGATGTTTCTTCCATATTTAGTTACTGATGTGGATTACGGAGCTAGTTTTGTAGCGAGTGGTATTAGAACTTGTAGGAGATCCATGGTAGATACGTGATGGAGATGCTTCACACCGCGTCGCTCGCTGATATCTCCAGAAACCGGTTGATTAGCTGCTGACCGAAAAAATCAACCGGTTTCTGGAGAAATCGGTTTGGGCCGGCTAGGAATTGGCCGGTGGCGGTGGGTTCAATTAACCAGGACGTACTGTTTTTGCCTAAGGGTTGTGGTGGCCTGGTCAAAGTGGCTGTGGACCAATCGAGTCAACTGCATGCAATACTGTTAAGATGCATTTATTGGAACCTGGTAAAGACTCAATTTACAACATGTGGAGTTGAAGGACCGAGCTTGTCTATGCATGCACGTGATGGTATTCTCGTACATGCATGTTGGAAGGACATGTATGCTTGTTCAAGTATGCACATGGTTGTAGTATATTATATAGTCTGGTGACCGTGGTATATGCAAAGGAGGATGAATGCACGTAGCAAGTGACAACGGTTTGTGTTTAGTCAGGTGTGACTCGGTGAAGATAACTAGTGGATCTTCTACGACGTTTTTTATGCGTTTAGCCACCGATATGGATTTCGGAGCTAGTTTTGTGTGTGGGTTGTTTGATTGCTACCCTAAGTTTCTCCCTCGCTAGGGTAACTCAATCATGTTCCAGCAACCACAAAGTGACACCAGATTCACTCAAGCATCAAGTACGACAAGTAGATGGAAGATTATCTTTGTGATGAACTCAAAAAACAAATGTGCGATTCGAACTAGTAAAGTTTATTGCTCCAAAACATGTAAAGGCTTAGGTATTGAATCAACAATTACAATATATCAATTACAGAGACAATGATGATGGAGGATATATTAGTTCTTTTGAGACATGCATGGTTTTCGAGAGTGCTGCCAATATGGTTAGAACTCCTTTAGATGAGATCGATCATTGTCATTTAACCTTCAGATGAGATCAGTCATGGTCATTATCATATCTAATTGGTGTACTCCCTCTGTTCCAGCATATACAGAGTTTATGTAATTAAATTGTACAATCCCATCAGCATTCACAGTTTTGTTAATTAACTACACTACTGATCTCATTTAGGAGTATTTATATGAACTAACAATTAGTACAGTACATTTATTTTAAATTCAATTCTCAAACTCCAGTATCCAGAGGATGAATCAGTGTATTAGAAACTTAAATGTCTAAGAGTTTCCCACATTAGAAACTAGCTTAATAATTGTATGATAGAGGCAGACAGACCGAGAGTAACCAGCAATTTGTTAGGGGATCAGTTTGATGCTATTTTTCTGAAGCATTATACACGGAGCAAGTGTAATTTTCAGTTAGTTCTTTTTTAGATATCAAATCAAACACTATCACTTTGTTTGGAGTCTGCTGGATCTCATCCTCCAGTTGAATGCCTGAATGTGTTAACTGAACTTTCTTCAGTTCATTTTTATCAGTCACTCACCTTTTTCCTATTATTGTATACACCAACTTAAATATTGGCTCATTCAAGTGCAGTAACTAATGTTGGTAGCCACCATTGTTCACAGTGTAACCATGCGAACTCTAATACTTTCATGGTTACACTGTTACAGGTTGCTCCCAATGTCCACTAGAATGTCTCTTGATTTTTATGCTACCATAGTAATGGTATTAATATAATAGGCCTAGGAGGTGTCAGGAGCGTCTTCGTGTTTACCCTTTCTTTGTTAGCTAGGATCAGGTGTTTATACAGTTGTTCAATCTACATGGAATTGCCCAAGCAGCCTCGTCTTTTAGTATGGCGACATCTAATCCAAATTGCGCTCTATAGAGTTGAAGCTAGTAGAAATACATCAGGACGAGACAAGATAGTGGGGTGATCCAATCACAGTGAAGGCGGTTCAGGATCAAATTATTATGCATATGTGCACAAAACATATACCTAGGTTTCAGAATTGATCAAGGAATTGATAAGAACGATATGATCCTTAGCAAACAGAAAGTCTATCGAAGATTGGAAAGATATACTAGAGGTTTCATTTTTTAGTGAAAAACATAGAATCGCTAAAATAAAGTTAATAAAGATGATATTTTTTTTAGAATAAGATGAAGTTGATATTTTAGTATTGCTAAACTTTTCAATCAACTTTGTTTTGTGTGGCTTCAACCAATTAATAAAAGGTGAGTAAATCCAATACTAGAGATACACTAAGAAAGTTCAATTCTTGATTTCATAGAAGAGATTAGACACTGAGAGTCTGATACTTTGTTTCAGACAGACAGTTCAGGACTGGCATCCCATTTTCTTTCAGAAACTTTGCATTGCTTTGCTCAGAATCCTACATTATGCAGATTGTTTTTTTAGTTCAAGCCAGATGCCTGAATGTGTTTGCTTAAAGCCAAATTATTCATTCATCAGAAACACTGCAACAGCATGTGCAAATAATTAGGCATTTACCATTCCAAGTACTATACAGCTTGTAAGCACTGAATATCACTTTGGTCAGAATTCATGTGCAGTGATGTACTCCCTGCTCACAACTATCAGCAAAATCTCTGTATGCTCCATCCATTTTGGAATCTATAAAATCTCAATGTCTGCTCTCAATGATGGACATCTCACAAGCCCTGATCCCAGTGCCACTTGTCTCAGTATGATACATATCAATGTATTTCTTCAAACACTAGTGTCTGTATGCTACATATCGATGTATTTCTTCAAAATGTGCACAGTATAGTTGGCTTAGGAGGCATCGAGAATGTATGATCTAGTGCTGCAATACTGTATCTTTTCAAGTTATTTTACATATCTGCACTCCAATTCGGATCAGCTGCAGTCAAACATCAGAAAGGTTGCATTTGAAACGGCGCGTAGCGCAGGTTGTCAGGGCGCTTTCGAGCGTGCGTACTCACCGGTGTTCGAATCCCATTCAACGCGTGTGTTCACCTTTATTCCTTCTCTATTAATATATACCAAAGTTCCTCATTGCTATCCAATTTAGTCCATTAAACCTTTGTTGATTCAGGGCCATATCAACTTGTTCATGCGGCTACAAGTTGAACAGAGGTGTCACTTGCATTGAAGTCTTGGCCGGGCTGCTCCAGAGAAGGAAGCCAACGTCTCAAAACAACACATCATGTGGGGCTTTCCTGTGATTTCTAATTTAAAAAGGTTACCAAGAATTGAATCTCTATTCGTGATCCAGTTCATTTCAATCATCACAGGTTCACAGCCCACATGAGTAATCGTTGACGATCATATTTAACACAGAAATATCATTACCCCACGGTACTTCGTTTCCTGCATCTTCAACTTCCAACTAATGAACTTGAACTAACAGCGTCAGGACAAGCAGAAATTTGATCGTAAAATGTTTGCCAAAGTTTGGTTCTTGTGCATATCCGGGTATTAAACAGATGACATAATTCTCCAGATGGAAGGCAATGCATCACGTTTCAAACATCCAACCCACATTGCTGCCACAGAAGCATAGAATCTGGCAATACAAAATATACATATTCGTTTACCTTGAGAGTTTCTTTTCCCATCCTTGCAAGGGACGTTACATCTTACGACACAAAATTTGAGCATAATGCTCAGAAGGATACACGGATGGCATACTCGTTTGCTCTTCTTGACCTATATGGTACAACACAAGACACATATCAGGTAAAGCTTTATCCTATCAACGCCTACAAAACTGCCTGGCCTGTAGTCACTCTGATACAGTTCAGTCTCACAGTAACTCATTACCAGAAATCTCTTTGAAGTGTGTAACCATTTTGTAAAGATCTCAACTCCCGTCATCTTCGTCTATGCTGGAGAGCAAGCTCTTCAGTGTCTCATAGGTCATGAAAGCAATTCCGACACTAGGAACAACCTTCAGGTACTCAGGCACTATCCCTCTGTAGAAGCCACGAAGGCCTTCCTTATGAAAGATTTGGCGGATGGTACCAGTTATGCTTGATTTACAGACTGACGATGTCCCAGCTGCCCCTTGTAGTTGCATTCGTCTCTTTACGAGATCAAGGGGAAATGTGGCTGCAATATTTATAACATTTTGCCAGTGCAAATACTGAGAATCAATATTTAGATGACAGAAGTCACGGTTTTGTTTATTCATTAAAGTATAAAAAAAGGTTCAGAGGAGTTAAACATGGCTTACCAGTAGATGATGCAATACCAGATAGACTCCCAGAAAACAAACTAACAACTGCAGGGGAATCCTGAGGCCTGAAGCACGTCCACAGCCATCAGTTGGAAATAACCAAAATAGATACTCAAATATTATTTAACCGAGAGAAACAATGATGTTCACCTTTCCATTTGCCAATGAGACCTCAATGATTCATATACAGTAAAGCTGATTGCTATGCTAGGTCCGACTCCCTGTAACTTAAAAAATTACTGGCAGCCCAACTTAAAAATTGACATACATCAGTAAAAAATTCATGGCCTACCAATAATGTGGCCCCAAGGCCCTTGTACAATCCTTTGACACCCTCGTCTCTACAAATGGTAGACACTGCATGAAAGATGCCTTTGTAATACCTGGTTGTTTTCTGCACAAATTTAAGATTAAAATTCTAGTGAATGCCAAATATCAAGCTTCCCAATAGTTGAAATAAAGCAAAATACACAAAAGCCCGAAACCTGCATAATGCAAAAATTAATATTTTGGAGATATTAAAGATGACATTTAAATTCATCAATAAGCAATGTTTTATTTGGAAAAAGGATAACATTACCTGTGTTGCCAAACGAGTACGGACAACATCCAAGGGATAAGTTACAGATGCAGCAGTAATTCCTGCCAAACCACCACTAAGTAAACGAGCAACACCAACATAATTTGAGTCTTCATCAAGGCCAGGAACCCTTTGTAGAAACTGCAATAATATTTCAAATCATTTAGCTAATGATAATAAAATGCAGAACCTCACTACGCAATCATAATTCATACATTAAGTGCTAACAAGCTGCTTACTTTTTTGTAGCGCTCATATGAATAAAAGCTGATGGCAGAATAAGGTAAACGATGCACAATTGTCACCAGATTGCCTTTCCAAAATGCTCCAAATCCTTCTTCTCGAACTATTCTTGAAGCTTCATGCCATATGCTGTACTTCTTTAGAGCTGCCACATCTGAATGCATACCTGCCACCTGTCAGATCAGCATGTCAAGCACGTGTAATAACAAACATCATTCACTAGTTATAATTTAATCTAAGACCAGGCACACAACATGAAATATGTACTAACAGAAATAAGTAGCCGTTATTATAAAGCAGGAATCACAAGGTTCGGACACATAGTTAAGCATAGCAATGCAATGCATTAACTCTATATCTAGTAAGAGAAGAGGGGATCTCCAAATGGTATCGATTTGCTGCTCTTGATGCACGATTGGACCAACTAGATATTGTTGTCCAATTATTATTTATACAAAATGAGGTGAGAACACTTTATATCATGTATGGAAGTAATCTGAGCACTAATCAGTAAGTACAACAAAAATACCAAATTAGATACGTTCTGGTACCTTTATAGTGAACAAAGGAATACTTGAATGTGCAAAAAAACAATGTTTATAAGAAGCTTTTTCTTCAACAACAAGCAATGGTATGTTCCTGCCTCTGTACAAAATACTGGCTACCATCACATTGGGAACCTATTTTTTCCTATAACCCTTTGAACAATAATAGACTGAAATTAAAGAAACAAAAGGAATACTTGCCTTCTGTTCCTGTTAGATTTCAGTCCCTGCTAACTGGAACGCCTACAATGGCATGAAAAGGATTGTTCCAAACTGCAGTTAGCCTTGTGCGGGGCACAAATTGAGGCCCGCATATAATGAGATTTCCATAGGTGCCCAAATATCCAAAGTTTTCTAACACACTAAGAAAGGAAAAGTATTCTTCAGTGTGATATTTTGCAACTAAAGTTCTCAACATAATAAATACAAATTTTACCGGAGGATTGAACACGCAAGAAAAATGTCAATACACGAAAACTCTGCTGCCGTTTTTAGCTTCCATTGACAACTAACAGTCTAACAGCAAGATGCATCACTATAGTACCTCACTATTACAATTCAATTCCTTCCAAGGTGCTTTTGTGCCAAGCAATAAGTAGCGGTACAGCGCTTACAAATGAAGAAATGCTTCCCTCAGGCTTACATTTTCACCAGTCACTACTCACTACTCGAGTACTCACATCTTTTTCAGGTGACAAAAAAAAAGTCATATTTGTCTTACGTTTTCTTTGCTCTCTGCTCCTTATTAGGGCACACAGGATTCCAAACAATAACACACGGTATGCTGTACTATTGTACTGGTTTCACCCACAGGAAGAGAAATCCCTATGTGTTCAAAAGGGAGACTCCTTTATGGCCAAATCATTTATTAAACACATGTTAAAGCAACACACAAACAAGGTTAGTAACAAACAAATAGTATAAAGTTCGCTCGTTGTAGCTGCTCGTGCCAACCAATCCCTACATCCAAGAAGAGGGGGAAACATCCTCCTCCCCAAATTCCACCTCCGAGACAAGAAAAACAAAAATTCGCAAGCAAAGAAACAAAATATTCGCCTCCGCAGTAGCTCCCAATCCCCTCCTCGCCGTATCCCAGTTATCCACCCCCCAATATCGTCCGTACAACGGAAGGGAACGAAATCTCGGCCAGGGAATGCCGAGGGACGCTCACCTGGAAGAGAATGGTGAGGCGGGCGAGGGGGGCGGTGCAGGTCTTGCTGACGGCGCCGGCGAAGCCGCCGGCGGCGAGGTGGGCGGCGGTGCCGATGTGGCGGCGGCCCATGGCGGCGCGGCCGCCGTCGACGACGACCCCGACCCGCGCCTCCGTCTGCATCGGATTCGGATAGGGGTAGGGTTGGCGGCGCGTGTGAATGGATCGAAGCGGCTGGTGGTTTCGCCGCCGCCTCGAGGTGAGGTGAGGAATTCGAAGCAGAGAGAGGGGAAGCCTGGGCGCGTAGTGTCCTCCACCTCCTCACGTTTATTTTATTTTACCCTACTTTATTTTAATAACGATATTTTTTTTCCTCTTGTACTGTACGTATGCCTGTTTATGTCATTACGTGTTCTTTATTTTATAACATGGCACAAATTTGAGTAGAGTTTTGTGGTAAAACCTATAAAACATTTTTGCGTTTGGTAAGAAAATTTATTTCGTGATACAATAATATTTTATTGTTTCTTCGAAACGCAACAACGGTAATATAAACTTACGCGCAGTCACTCATTCGATGGATTGGTGTAAATCCTATTCATATGCACGCTCCAGTAGATTAGCCTAACATATACTAAAACTAACGAAGTCATGTTATTACGAACGTTTCGCTGTAGATATCAAATTATTTATAGCAAGAATAATTAACTAAAATATAAATATATGAATTGACTCGAACCTATAGATAAAATAGATTTCACCGTAATAAATCTAAACAATTGAGCATTAATATCACTATCTTCAAATCTAAATTGCAATCAAAGAGAATATATCGTGCTTTAAAATGCCATATCAATTGTGAGACATAACAACACTATGGATATATGGTCGCGTGACTAGTGTGGCCAGATCGGTGGATTGATGTGGCATACAGCTAGTCTCAGGACGTGTGCATGAGACCGGACAAGCCAAGGTTCTTCGTCGATCGTCAGATGCGCTCAACTATACATATCATGGTATTGTGTTCTTTATACGGATAAGTTAAATTAACCAAATGGCACAGCATATGTTACATTGCGTGAACCAAATTCGGTATATGTGGTTTAACTTTAATTTTCTTTTAAGTCGAAATGACTTGTTGATCCAAGCTAGTACCAAATTGATGTAGAAAATGCACTAAATTAATTAATCAAGTGTACCGGGTTCACTGAATTTGGCCATATATTTGGGGCATGTCTAGCTATTGGCTAAGCAGTAATGAAGAGTGAACACATCCTACATCGATTATACTTATATATATTGTCCAAGTTGCAATGTCATAAGATTCATGAAACGGAAGCAGTATGAAGAGGATAGGAACAGCCTGAAACAAAGCACCAAGAAAAAGAAAAAGGAAACCTGAAACAGCTAGCGTCAGACCTGCATTTGGCCGCCCCTAGTTTTCTTCAGAAAAACCAGCTGAAACCTTGCCAGATCATGCAGCATTGAGCATGGTCAATGTCACCTGCTAGATAGTGTCACTGTCACTTGAGACAGACAGAGACGCTTGACGCTTGTGGATTAATTAGCCTCGTTAATCATGCCAATATAAACGCTATATATCCACCATACTTAGTTTTTCTTGACTTTAAGAAATACTTAAATCAGTAAGATAAAAGTATTTAATTTTATAAACATCCTTATCTACCCAAGTGAAAAGTTAATCGCACAATGTAACAACAATGTGCCACGTATTCAAAATATTGTTAGCCGTTGGGTTTCACTGCCGTAAGAAAATGACAATATACAGGTGTGGTTTTACTAACGTGGTATCGTAATCAGTAATCTGGGTCCATATGTAAGTGATAAGAAAAATAATGTGAGGTCTGCATCCCTTCTCTACTCCCATTTTCTTCTTCTCTTTTATTTTTTCTGCTTCTCTTTTCTTTTTTTTCTTCTCTTCTTTTTCTTCTCTTTGCCGCACAGGGGGAGCGGCAATAGGCGGCGGCGAGTGGCTGGAGTAGGGGGTGAGCGCGTAGCGACCGACGAGGGCACAGTGGCCGGCAGGCGAGCGCATGGCGGCTAAAGGAGAGGGAAGAGGTTGGGAGGCTGACGAGGGGGGCTGGGAGGCCGGCGAGCTCCTCCAAGTCCAAACTCGCCTCCACCGTGCTCGTCATCGTCTCCAAGCGCGGGAGAGGAGCAAGATAGCGGCTCCGAGGTTGGTGGTGACTCCGTGGAGTCATGTTAGTGAAATCAAGCATCTATACTATCTCGGAACTTTTTTGGGTGGTATTACATAGTTCAGGGGTACACAATTCTGGTATTACGGTGAGTGGATCTTAGGCTCGTCCTACAATTGAGGGACGTTAGGTGAACTTATTCCCACACAATATCTGAAGAGAACTCGAAATTTTGCCCATATATCATCGCAAATGGATAGCAAATCAGATGGGCCTCCCCTCCCGGATGGGACCTTTTTACACTGCATGCATGTGACCTGGAATATGGGACAGGCCTAAGAGAGAGTGTTGGGCCTGCACTAAGGCCCAAAGTTTACGACGTGAATGCACAATACGATGAAGGCCTTTGGGATCCGTCTTTTTTATATTTGGGTCCCTGTGCATACATTAACTTCTACAGCCAGATCCTCATTGGGCATTGGCCTCGTCGTCACGAATCCAGGGGTTGCTCCGTGACCGCAAGGTCGTCGGCCGCTACGCCAATCCACACGACTTCGTCACCATGCTTCCCTATCAAGCACATTCCGATGATGTCGCCGCCGTTTTGGCTCACGGTGGTTGTTGGGGTCTAGGAGTGGACGATGGCGACAACGGCGGTTGCAATGGTACCGGAGGACTAATGTGCTCGTCTATTGGGTCCTGATTCCTGAACTCAAGGTCACCTTATCGTTAGGGATACAAGCGGATCGATCTTCGAATCTACTTATAGGTCAAATAAACGATAACTCACGGGTTTTCGTGTCGTAGTCCAACTTGCCGCATGTAGATATGTAAGTAGGTCGATCCATAACCTCATTTATAAGTCAAATTAGTAGGTAACCCGTGAGTTATTAATTTTACCTATAAACGGGTTCGCGGATAAACCAGTTTGCACCCCCTACTTATCGTCGATAAGGCTGTCAAGGTCGAACACCGTGCCATCGTTTGGATTGAAAGACAGATACCTTCGGGAGATAAGAACCATGAATCTGCATCCATGGGGTTCTATAGGTCAACTGAGACAAGGGGATGAACTCATCTTCATCTGAACCCATTTAGTCTTGCTCTTGAAGCTTATCCTGCAACATAAGTAACAGAGCACTATTGCATTGAAGCACTAAGAGCATGCCATACACAAATTTTCTAGTTAATGTAAGTGAGCCCCACTATAAGAGTCAATGGTGGGTTTTATACATTGTTGGACTTATACAGTGGGTGACACAAGTGGGTCCCACCTTGATATCCCTTCAAGAATTATACAGTGGACATGCTCTAAGACCTGTTTGTTTCCAGGGACTTTTTTTAAATACCTGTCACATCGAATGTTTGTACACTAATTAGAAGTATTAAATGTACACTAAAAATAAAACCCATTTCATAACCTGGATTAATTTACGAGACGAATCTATTGAGCCTAATTAATCCATGATTAGCCTATGTGATGCTACAGTAAACATGTGTTAATTATGGATTAATTAGTCTTAAAAAATTTGTCTCGTGAATTAGCTCTCATTTATGCAATTAATTTTATTATTAGTATATGTTTAATACTCTTAATTAGCGCTCAAACATCCGATATGACATGAACTAAAAATAAGTCCCTGGAAACAAACAGTCCCTAAGTTTTGGAGTCCATTATTCAGAACTAATGTGCCATGATATTGCTGATATTATTGCCATGTAAATCTATAGATAGCACAAATCTTTCATTGCTATGCATCTTTTTACTACTACGGCAGCGTTCGCTCCTCCAGCTTCAGAACACGCACAGTGTTTGCGGAAAACGGAGCGATCCATTAGCGCGTGATTAATTAAGTTTTTGCTAATTTTTTTTCAAAAATGGATTAATTTGATTTTTTAAGTAACTTTTTTATAGAAACTTTTTACAAAATACACACCATTTGGTAGTTTGAAATGCGTGCGCGCGGAAAACGAGAGAGAGGAGTTGGGAAAGAGAAGGAAAGAACGCTGCCTAAGCGAAGTGCAAAAATGCATTGCCATTAACTTGTACTACCATACATTATGTGGATCTGTTCTTTCATGCCCGATTCAAGAACCAAAAAGAATCAAGCGCTTCACCATCCTCCCTTCAAGAACCAAGAACCAAGAACAATCGAGCAACAACATGCAGGTAATGAGCCGCAACCTTGATGACTGAGGTAATTGGAGATTTGCGTACCTCACTGACGAGTGACCAGAGTGATGTGATGAACGCAAACAACCCTTCATCTCCTTAGAGTGAGGAGGGTGAAAAGTGAAAACTAGGCATTTTGTTCTTTGTTCATAGAGGAGAAGCTACGGACACCGTTGAAGGGAGAGCAGATTGTTGGTGAGGTGGAGTGATGGAGGGTGCTACTCTATCCATTCTAAAATACAAGGGATTTTGAATATATAAGAGATATTCGTAGTATTAGAAAGTACACATTCATCCAAAATCTCTTATATTTTAGAGCGAATGAAGTACTTCTTAACACGGAGCAGAGCACATACTTGATTTTAATTAGTACTAGAATGGAAATTTATTCAGATTCCGTTTCGCAAACAGAAATTTTATAAATTTCTCCAAGTCGACCTGTTTAAAATTCATATGTTTGATATGGTTCAAATCCGTACCTCTTGCCGTAGCTTTCAATCGTCGCTTCATGTAAACTTTAGGTGGTGTTTGGTTTGGGCCAGTTAACGTAAACGTGAATGGAAACTGTCGCGGCGGTAACAGAAAAAAAAATGTATCGATTTACTGAGTTTGTTTCGTTACACAGCGTAATATCACTTGTTTGCGTTAAGTTGCTTGGATGGGACAATGGTAACAACGCGACAAACAAGGTTTGTCGACAGGAATCTGGATGAGCGGGGTAATTAGACTCTGACAAACAACTTATGAGGCCACTGCATGTCGACAACATTACTCAAAAATTGTTATATCCTTGCCCATAAATATAGCATTGCACATCAACGCTACATCAACAACGTTTTTCTACCTTTATAACTTGCAAATGTTTGATAACGCTTAGCAAGTATCATGATATGTTAGTGTCAATAATAATTTAAGTTAGTACGTATAGACTTTTTCAGCTAAATACTCCAGTAAGTTTTTCTGTCTCGACATTTTTGGCAACTGCTCATAATGCTATCATCCGGTTTCACATGCACTACCTGTAATCTGTAAACAAGAACACCATTTTGTCAACAGATGAGCAGAACAATGAAAAATAAACTTGACTGCATAAAATTTTTGGTAACTTTGCACAACTTAACTGTCAAAATCAGATCAAAGACCATGGCAAATCACGTAATATATCTCCATGCATGTTACTGATTTCTCAGCTATAATGTCAATGCTATTCAATGTACATTGTATTTTGGTACTTCACAAGAAAGAAAAGAAATTTGTACCATATGTTAATTTGTTATCAAGAGATAAAAATGCAGAAAACTGAAGCCCAGCAATGGTGGGGAGATAGTTGGCTCAAATATATAAAGAACATAAATACAGGACTTGCAACCACAATGTTTGTAAATCCAAAAGGAAATATATTTTTTTGTGAATTATCTAAATCTTATTGTTCCATCGTAATGAAAAATGGAACAGGGGGACCGACCTGATGTTTTGCTTTAATATAAAAGGGTGTAGCTACATTTATGGCGCCATATTTTTCACTAAAAATATATTTACATTGTAAGTCCCTAAATTACATATGTAATTTTAGTGTATTTATAATATAAGTCTCAAAATTACATATGTAAGTTCTAAAATTACATATATAAGTTCTAAAAATACATATGTAAATCCTAAAATTACATATTAATTACATATGTAAGTGGTATGTAAGTGGGGTGTAAGTGGGTATAATTACATATGCAAAATTTACAAAAATATAGCAATTCCGTTGTAAATTTGTATAAAATATATAATTATAACAACAAAAGAAGTTGTTTAGTACGCATGAACAAACGCATGCACGGATCTTATAGAAATTAAAGGGTCTAAAATCTGACTAAGACCTAAAAAAAAAATGTGCCACCACAAATATAGCAAATCCCATATAAAAAAATGCAACTTTTAAGGGACATGTGCATGGATGGACCTGCCTGATGTTTTTTTCCTTGATAGTGTGCCTTTATCTATTACTATATTCCTGAAGGTGAGTAAATTTCATCATCAAAATGTACGAAATTACAATGCTGGTCAGTATGATACTTCCAGGTGTAAAGTAAATATCAGTTAGTGCACCAGTAGGTTGTAACCTCCATAATTTTCCACTGCAAAGTAAATTTCAAATATTGGGAAACTAGAGCCAACTGATTTCAGCTCTCTGAAAAATAGAAAATTAAAGGCACAATCGCAAGTAGAGCAAATATAATATCAGGACTAATACGCTAACCATATCCATGACGGCATCAGCTCCATCAATGCAAAGCATTCATTGGTTGTTAATCCTTCTACATATAGATTTTCTTCCCATTACCAATAAAATAATAATAATAATGGAATTAAAGGATCCTAACTAAATTTAGAGTATATCTGTTGCCAGATATGAACGATACGTTTTTCATGTATTTTGAATATCTCAACTTGGTTGACATTTTCCATGGATTAATATGTTATTATGCATCTAGGTTATATCATCTGCTAGTTTGTGACCAAGTGAAAAAAAAAACTAAAAGCTCAGTAATGTTGGGGAGATTATTCGCTCAAATATATAAGAATGTAAATACAAGACAACCATGATGGTAGTAACTGCAAAGTGAAACCGTAATTTCCATGTAAAATATATATCTAATCTGATAGTTTCGTTGAAATAAGTAATCAAACAAAGGGAGTACACAGATTAAAACAAAATTGCATATTTGAGGGATTTAAGCCTAGACATCTTCCCTTCATTTATTACCATATTTCCTAAAGGTGAGCTGGGACGTTCCTACGCTATACTACCTGGGATCACCGGACCTACGTAGAATTTTAATCTTTAGTTGTTTTACCCTATATTAACTATATTATTAGCTAAACAATTAGAATATTATATGTGTTATGACATATCAAGCACCCCCGGTAATTTGAGTAATAAGTTCCTTAATCCGAATGTATAAAATTGCAATGTTGACTAATATAAGAGTGACAAAAAAGAGAAAATGCTACTCCCTCCGTTTTATATTATAAGTCGTTTGACCTTTTTTTAGTCAAACTTTCTTAAGTTTGACCAAGTTTATATAAAAATATATTTATATTTTTAACCCAAAACAAATATATTATCAAATATATTTAATTCTAGATTAAATGAAACTAATTTGATATTTTAAATATTACTAATTTTTCTATAAACTTGATCAAAGTTAATAAAGTTTAACTAGGAAAAAAATCAAACGACTTGTGATATGAAACAGAGGGAGTACTGCTTATATAAAACTGAATCTTTATAACAGCACACCGTATTCTTTTGTTGAGTATCATTCCTCATCACAGAGGTGATGAACTACTTGCAGTGACGGTTGTAGGATTAAGCACGAATACTACAAAGTTCCCAAATAATCAGAAGACGTGAGAATTGAGAGAAAAACTATGTCAAGTATGTCTCGTACTTTAAGTAACAAGCACATGGCTAAGGGTAGGTACAATGGTACTCCTTCTGTTCCATAAAGAAGCAACTCCTAATATCCCAATGCAAAATTAAAGGAGAGGATAAAAGACCATAGTACCTCTTATTAATAGTAAACTAGTATTGGTTGGTTGGTACGTAAGGAGTATTGAAGTAATAAAATTTTTCGATTTACGAGTTAAGAATAGATAAAAAGGTAGAAGTTGATTTATTTTGGGATAAAATTTGTATTTTAGAAATTGATTTATTTTGGGACGAAGAGAGTAGACTATAGGCCAGCTAACACATGTAGAGATAAGAGAGGAGTGAGAAGAGAAGCGGACACATATTTATAGCCAACTGTAACAACGTTACGTGTGTGTAACAAGTGAGACCATGTATTAATAGTATAGTATATATTGTATCTATTGTATGAATTGGTTATTAGATTGAATATAGATGATTTGGAGCTAATAGTTGGCTATAGTATTAAACTTGCTCTAAAGGGAAAGGTATGAAACAAAGCAACATCAGTGTAGATGAAAATCAGAGAGTATATCCTAACCGAAGCATTTCCATTGGTTCCAACATCCAGGTTCATGAGCCATTATATCGATACTGCCAAAAAACTTGGTCACGATAACGACCTTAAACGCCTAAATAAGCATACATTCAAAATTCATGGTCCATGTATACTTCTAGAAAGGAGCAGTTCAAAGCCCTCAAAACTAATCTTATGGCAAGGAAATGATTGTGTTAATCATTAATTCCTAACAAAATCCTTCAGCTTCCTCAGCCAGATGAGGAATTCTCGGCTGTCCTTGTTGATCATGTACTCATGTAGGAAGTTTGTGGCCATGGGCGTAATCCCCCGCATCTCCAGGTACTTGTGGAATGCCCTTTGCAGGTTTTCATCGAGGTCACTGCAGCAGACAAAAGGGCAAGGTGTTGAACATTAGCACTCGGTGATTAGTTGAAGAATTTGACTGTTCAATAAATTTAAATACAATAGGTTTGGTTTCTTACTTAAAATCAGGACCCTCATATGTGATCATTTCATCTTCCCCATCCTCTGGTGGCATCACAGACAAGGCATCGATGAGGATCTCATCAGGATAGGCAGTGCAGATGAATTCAAGGCTTGCTACCTCTTCTCCCTTCGAGATGGTGACAGTTAGAGGAATGCTAGATTTGGGGGGCTTCTGAGTTTCTTCTTCCTGATCATCCTCGTTGCTGTCCTCATCAGCCTTATTCTCATGGTCAGGTTCATCGCCAGTCACAAGGCTGGGCATGGAAACTAGAACCTCAATCTTCTCACCCTGGTAAGTTCTTGTGAGAGTAATTGAATTCGAGCCCTTTTCATCACTAATTTTAAAGGGGAAGTTGTCAGGAATCTCCTCAACCTGTATCAAGATGAAAAAGAAAATGAGGCTCTCAGACAGACAGTGACAGAAAATTGCTCCTAGAAAAGCATGGAAATTGTTCAAAGCAAAGATGAAAGTAAAAGATGGTGTTCTCAGAAAGAAAAATATAACTGAGAATTCAATTATTTCCGACCCTCATGGTTCCTTTTTGCATTGCATGTGTACAATTCTACACTAGATCATGCCATAATTAAAATTTGATGCAAGACCAGGTCACCAGAATGATATGCTTGATGTCAAAACAGCAGGGATTGCAAAGTCTTATATCTGTGCGATAGAAACTACACTTTCTTTGTTGGTTTTTCTTCTCTTCAAACAAGCAAGAAATACCAACAGTGCATGATGCAAAAGCATAGATGCTTTTACGCTAGGAAATTTAGGAGCATAACACAAAAAGGTTGTTTTAACACCATTTTTCCAGCCCCAAGTACATGACATTAAATTGACCAGAAGTTTAAAGCATTAACCTTATATATGAATACAAAATATAAGTATGTATAATATGCATAGAGTAATCAAGCTGGCATGAAGACTTAAACTGTAAAGTTCGAGAAAAATAATCAGGTCCCCTCATAATCGCAGGAAAAAGGTACAGGAATTAGACACAATGATTCAAAAAACACCAACAGAGTTTTAAGCAGCAGAAAAGTTTCAAAATAAAAGATTTTAGAAACCAACATTAATAGAATAAGACTACAGGAAAAAAAGGTAATAATAAAGAACACAAGGCATAAGAGCAAAAGGCATATTGAGTTCTTATACAGAGGAACACATGAATCATTGCACAAGAATTAAGCACAGTACAATATGATCAAGCACTAAAATAGTGCCATAACTGCAAAATATATTTATAATCAAGAAATGTTGAGGTTAAACATGGGCATGAAAAAGCGGAACAGCAAATATATCCGTGTACCAAGTACTACCTCAGTCTCAGCAGAGCAATGGCCACGCTATAAATATAATCACCTCTACCAATATATCCTTGTACCAAAATACTACCACACAATCTCAACAGAACAATGAGCATTCTTCACGCTACCAATTGCAGAAGGAAGTAGAAGAACAAAATACCAAAAACAAGTAAAAAATTGTCAATTTCTTGAGTAAATAACAGACCCCCAATCCCCACTACTGAAATATACTAGAACGTAACGCAAACCAGCAGATGAACTATCTAACAGCGGTAGGCTGCTACTTTGATTCCATCCATGCTAATATGAATAAAATTATAGAAAATGAAGGGATTCAGGATGCACAAAGGCTCTTCTTTTACGATAGACCCCCCAATCCCCACTACTGAAATATACTAGAACGTAACGCAAACCAGCAGATGAACTATCTAACAGCGGCAGGCTGCTACTTTGATTCCATCCATGCTAATATGAATAAAATTATAGAAAATAAAGGGATTCAGGATGCACAAAGGCTCTTCTTTTACGATAGACGAACAGAGCGAAATAGCAAAATTAGTGAGATCCCGGGAAATCGCGCACGCACCCGGTCGTGGTCGTCGCTCTCCTCGGCATACTTGATCTCGGAGTCGATGATGCGGAGGAGCTCGCCGTCGGAGCTGGGCTTCGTGGAGGGGACCGACGAGAAGGGCATCGAGCGAGGTTGCGGCCGCGCCGCGGCGGCGGCCAGGGGGCGGAGCAGGGCGGCGCCGCGCGTGGCGCCGGAGGCCGAGGCGCGGAGGATGGGGAGGGTGGAGGTGGCGGCGCGGCGAGCGGCGGCGAAGAGAGCCATGGCGACCGTGCGGCGGCGGACGAAGGCTTTTAGGGTTTTCGGGGTTTAGGAGGAGTTTTCTGGAGATGGGGGAGACGAGAATTGGAGTTATATTAAACAAGGGGAAAAAAATAGAAAAGGTATGGGGCGTGGGCCCCACCTGTCATTCTGTCAACACTTGGTCAATTATGTCCATTGCGATCTATAAGCAACAATTCTTCGCTTCTTGGCCAGGAAGAAAGGACGACTCCATCGTTTCGTTTACTGACGGAAGGGAAAAGTCCAAATAACGCTTTAAGTTCACCGGATTAAACTTTGAAACCGGATATTTAACTATGGATTCTAGTATTTTAATATTTCTATTTTTAATTCTGAATTTTTTGTTATTTTTAAAGTGTATTCCTGTAGACTCTAAACTCTTCTTCGAATATTCCTTATCTTCTTTTTTCAACGTTCCTTATTTCTTATTTTTTAATTTAGAATTCTAGTTATTTATAAATTATATTTTTATATGGCCTCTCACCTTTAATTTTAATTTTTCTTATTTTTTAATTTCAAATTTCAATTGGGTCTAAATTATATACTATGGACCTCTAGTCTCATATTCCAATATTCTTTATTTTTAATTCCGAATTTTAACGAATTTTAAATTGTATTTCAATATGAACTCTATTATTTTTCTTTTTTCTCCGATTAATATAAGAATTTATAGACATTGAAAGCAAACATGGTAGCTCCTTTTTCTATTAATAGATATACGAGCAATACACTAGAGGAGAAAAAAAAGAACAGAGAAGAAGGAGTCACCACATTTTCTTTTTCTTATAGATTTTTTAAAAAAAATACACCGTTGAATAATTTGGAAAGCATGTGCACACGAAAAACGAGAGAGCAGATTGGGAAAATACAGAGAAGACCACAACCTTAATGTATGTAGTGCCTGGATCGATTTTCATCAACGAAAGAAACAGTCAAGCGTTGCCTGATAATTAAAGGATCATCATTGGGCATCAACAAGAACATTTAATTTACAAGGCTTTGCTGTGCTACACATTGGAAGCAAGTGCTTCGATCACATAAAGTAGTAGTATTATGCATGTTTAAATACTGTTTCTGATTCTGATTGAGAGCCTGCAATTTGGCAGGAACAAGATCGAGCTACTACTATACAACGGCAGAGACGGAGACAGAGACAGGGCCCCCGTTTGCAAGGCCTGCCTGTCAATTCATCTTGCCTTTATAATCGATTGATAATTCCAGGAAGAAGAAGAAAAAAGAAGACCAGAAAAGAAAGAAAAAAACCCCGGGAATTTTACTGTAATAATCCTCCATGAGACGACCATCATCAGTTCATCACCATCACAGCAGCTGCGCGTCGCGGCTGGCCGGGGAAGGGAAGACGGGCACCTCGGCGAACCGGAGGCGGCCGGAGTCGGCGCCGCCGGCGAGGCGGACGTAGTAGGGCGCCCGCGGCGACGCCGACGGCGACTCGTTGATGAACGGGTTGCCGATCGGCGTCTGGCCGCCGTTGGCGTAGTGGACGATCGCCCTGTACAAGAACGGCAGCAACCCTTCCATGGCTTCTTCTTCTTCTTGCCAAGCAAAACAATGGAGCTAGGTGAATCTCGTAATCTTTTTCATGTGGGCGTCATAGTTCGATATTTTAAACGTTGCAAGCATCGAATGGAGCAAGCACTGCAGCTGCCTTTGGTGGACCATAATATGAATCAAACAATCAGGTCCTGCGCGTCCTCTCTTCCTCTTTAAGTAGAATGTGCAATCCCTGGGCACCAGTAGTCACCGCGATCTGTTCTACTACGTTGGCGTGTGTCAGTAGAGCCCTTCCCCCCGGTCGCCATCCTGGTGGCATGCGCGACCGCCCTATTGGATGGGGCAATGTACACCATCATGTTTGCCCAGAAGGCGGCGAGCACGCCCCAACGCTCCCTGCTGTCCACAATACGGTCAACGAGGTACACGGCGATATTGGCGCCCTTGGACAGGTAAGAACCATGAGAGCAAAGTCTTGATCCAGTGAGGATGGATGTTGTCGAGGAGGAAGTACTGACCGATGGTTCCCTTCCAGTACCTCTTGGCAGTGAAATGGCACAACACCTTGATCGGGACATCCATGACCGCTCTATGCCACGGCTCGTTGCGCACGTACCTGCACAACATCTTAACCTTGTGCCAATCGGAGAAGATGAAGGCCAGGAACTGGTACGACTCGAGGAAGATGTACCAGACGATGACCAGGCGGGTGACGAGGAGGTCGAGGTTGAAGCCATGTATAATGATGTTGCTGGCAGTGGCATCGCCGCCGGAGCCTTCTCCTGCAGGACCAGCATGAAATGGCCGGTATTGGAGAAGAGGGTGAATAGGCTAGTCACAAGGATCGCGGCATACACCGCAATGTCGGGAGCCAAGGTGTACTTGATCGACGGATACCGCGCGTAGAAGAAATCGAAGAGGAATCCAAGCTCGGCCTCGACCACCCGGAACGCCCTGCCGAGATCTTGGTCATCGACGAGGAGCCCCTTGACGACGAAGTCCCAGTACTTCTCATCTTGGTAGAGGAAGATGACCCGACCGACATGGTCAGGGGGCCCGGGAGAGGATTCTGATGACCTAAGGGGATGTCCACCCACTAGGATCTCCGTCCACTGGTCATCAAGATTCGTGCTACCCCATACCACGGGAACCGTATACTACCGTATTCTGTGACCACATTGTTTTTTTCTAGGGCAGTATATCTTCCATATTGTCTTGTCAGCTGGGCCCACAGAGTACTACCTCAGAGCTTTTAGGCTGAGCGCTGGACAGTAGAGTAGTGGGTAGTAGAAATCAATTCCCAGCTTTCCCCTTTCTCATCGTTTTCATCTCACCTACTCATTATTTTCTTATGGCTGGCCCTCAGTCTTCCTCCTCCTCTTCATACTTACGCAATCGATCTGTTCATGGAGGATCCCGTGCGCTCCCTACACTGATGTGTGCATGTAACACCCCCGTGGCTGTATACACCTCGCACACAGAACGCAATCCAAACAGGCGATTTCTCAAGTGTTCTAAAACGGTTAGTTTTTCGTTTTTTACATGGCTGAGGCACATATTTTTTTTCTGGAAAGTTCTATATTGCAGTTTTGTTCTATATGTTTTTCTGTTTCTTCTTTCAGCAGGATACTGCTGGGTGCAAGGTCTGGATCTGGGAGGACATCTTGCAACAATACACCGATGAACTTCTTAGGTACTGTAGCTCGTGCACAGACGATGTGCTGCGCCAAGCTTTTGATGCTTTGAGGTTTGAACTGGAGGAGAAGAATCGTCAGATTGTTCGTCTGCAAGATGAGGCTGCAAGCTGGCGTAGAATGCTGGAGATGAGGTCTGACAAGAACAAGGTCGCTGAAGCGCATCATGTGGATGCCCAAGAGCCAGTCTGTGGATCACAGTTCTTTAGGAATGTGGTTATTTTAGTTGTTTTGCTAGCCTCCTTTGTTGTGTGCAAGATCTTTTCCCCTGCTAATTAGGTTGTTTTAGGCACAGTCGAAATTTAGTCTCTAAATGTGCTTGGTTAATCACCATGCTAATTTTGTTTGTTATCTCTACTTAAGAAGGAAATCGGTATAGATCGTGAGTTCATGAGTTATTGGGGTCAAGGAATTCAAAAAAGATAAAATAAGGAAGAAAAAAACAAAGAAGGTACAAACCGATGTGGTGGTTGCTCCGACTCTGAATGGCAACTGGAATTTCTAGTTGATGTCCGCTCGTCCTCGGGTTCTTCCTCGTCGTCGATGAAATGGCTGGAACAGAAATTCATAGTTCTATTACCTGGATAGAGACTAAAGGGGAGAATGAACAATAGCTCGAACCTGAAGAGCTCCAAGTCAACAGGGTCGTGCATGCTCGCCATGAGCTGAAGGAAAGACTGCCTTCGATCCATTCCTCCGGGCATGTTGTCGTTACTCAAATGGTGGAGTTGAGAGGTTGATCTGAATGAGAAGGGGAAGAGAAGGGGATCTGAGGAAGAGTATACAAAAGGGGATCGAGAAGGGGATGTGAGGAGGAGTATACGAGAAGGGACAGCAGGTAGGCATGGGGAGCAACGAGGCTGACTGTGTACTAGCCCCTACTGTTTTGATGGGTAATTCGAATTTTATATTCACAGTATCTACACGTACATGACATTGACAGGAGCTGTATTGCTGAGAATACATAACGGGTTAGATAATACAAGGCATATGGGCTACAGATCTGGAGGTGAACATCGGACGGTAATGGCTGTGGGTGGACATCCCCTTAGGGGATCAAAATCATTTCCCCGAACCTTAACAAGAGCATCCTGAAGAGGGCGAAGGAGAGGCATAGGTCCCGCCGCCGCGCCGCACCACGATCCCCACCAGTCAACCGCAGCAGCTTCCCTTTGCATTGCCAGACCTTGGCGACGTCCACTAGTATGATGTGATCCCCGTTCTCCACCTTCTCCTCCTCCTTGCCATCGACGAGGTAGATGTACTCCTCCATGGTTTCGGTGTTCCATAAGCCAGGCCTAAGTAGGACGCCAGCGTTGTTCGAAAACTCGGCGCGCATCATGTACTCGTGCACGATCTGGTTCTCCCGGATGAGGTCACGGGAGCGGTTCGTCGATAGGTAGGCCTTCACCCTTAGGCCGAACCGCACGACGCTCAAGGCCCAGAGCAGGAAGAGGCTGACGAGGAAGGTGCCACGGAGCTGGCCTTTGTAGTAGAAGATGAGGAAGATGAGGTAGATGACGTGGATGGCCTGGTTAATCATGGACCTCGTCAGTTGGCTCTTATCGTCGAAGCTGAACGCCGTCATGGTGTCGGCGGTGCCGAGGAGGAGGAGGAGGAAGCAGGCCCAGACGACGAACAGCTCGTTCTGGATGGAAGACGACTGCATCAGGCCGATGGTGTAGGAGATCACGGGATAATTGAACATGAAGGCGCCCCAGACGAAGAGCCTGAGCAAGGCACTGCCGTCGTAGCGTCGCCTCGAGTTACACAAGACGAGGACACCGACGAGGAGGCAGCCCACCGTCACTAGGACTTCGATCCTCGCCAGTTGCCCGGCGGAGCTGGAGGCGAACTGCTTCCCGGCGTGGGTCGCATTCCTCGCAGAAGCAACTGTTTGATCCATGGTGGTGTACAAGAAAGCAAACAAATTGGTCAAATGGGAGGAGGGTAATGATGGAAGTATAGTACAGAGCACTGGAGTAGGCTGGCTCTATATAATCGTCATGAATAAAACTGGACACTCCGAGAAGGCCGCATCGACCTCACACCATCGTGGAGAAAGAAGTGACTAGAGCCATTCAGCCAAGTCAATCAATATCTATATATACATCTATACGTGCACATGGAGAGACGGTAAAGTCAAAACTCTCATCAAAATCAAATACGAATGAACTACATCGATTTACGCGTGGCCAGCTTTATATGGTTGATTGCACGCAACTCGAAATGGCTAGTTTTTTTTTTCTGTAGGGAGAGCATTTGCTTCATCAAATATTACAGGAGCTGACACCATCGTGAAGGAAAGAGAAATAGACTAACAAGGTAAGAGTCTATTTGGTTGAAGCGACTAATCTATTAGTCTCTTTATTTTAATTCTTTGTAGTCCCTGAAATTCTTAATAAAAGAGCATTAGTCCATTAGTCTCTATGAAAGAAGCTTATAGGGACTAAAATCTTTACTTTTCACCTACTATCTCTGCATGGTCTAATTTCTATCCTTGCGGATTGCATGGTTAGGGGTAACATGGTTTTTGTACAGTGCAATTAATGGCCTTTAGTCTCTAGATCCAAACAGGAGGAGACTAAAAACTACAGTGCAATTAATGACCTTTAGTCTCTTTTAGTTCCTAGATCCAGGAGGAGACTAAAAACTATACAGTGCAATTAATAACCTTTAGTCTCTTTTAGTTCCTAGATCCAGGAGGAGACTAAAAACTACAGTGCAATTAATGACCTTTAGTCTCTTTTAATCCCTAGATCCAAACAGGAGGGGACTAAAAACTATTGTGCAATTAATCACCTTTAGTCCCTAGATCCAAATAGGAGGAGGACTAGAATTTTTAGTCTTAGGACTAAGTTTAATCCAGTTTAGTCCCTAGATTCAAACAGAAGGGGACTAAAGTTTTTAGTGTTAGAACTAAGTTTAGCCCAGGGACTAAAAGATCCAAACATCGTCTAAGTCAATATAACTTCGTTACTACTATTTGCTAATGACAATGAAGTGATATACAGCTACGTATACCAACATGGGAAGGATGAGCTGGCACCATCGTGAAGGGAAGGAAAACAAAGACTAACAGCTAATAAGCCATAAAAACTTTATAACTCCATCGTATTTGCCAATGGAAATGAAGTGATATACACATTGGCTAGCTTTAATGTCTTCGCGGATCAAGGAGTTGAAGAAGGTGCTCACATCACTATTGAGGCATTTTATTATTTAATTAGGCTTAGGCTTTTAGTCGATGGTTTTGTAGAGTCATATCTTTACCTTAAATTTTACGTCCTTCCTTATCTCAACGTATAGATTGAGAAAGGTTTGGTCTCAGTCGACCCAGGTTCAAGCCTCACACTATCTTAATAAAGTTTGATACGTTTTTCTTATCTCAATGGATTGAAATCGTTCAATGGTGTGTTGTCATGAAACCATTTTTTTACTAGGCTTTGGCGGAAGCACCAAACTGTGTTGTCATGAAACCGTATTTTGAGGTGAATCTATCAATATAATTTTCAAATATTCAAATTCAACGTATAAAGGGTAATTTGCGATTGAAGTTTGATAAGGTTATCTGCACACAACTCAAAATGGCACTTATTTCTCAATAGAGGGAGTTATTGCTAATTAACAATAACTAGGGGCGAGCTTTAATTTATTCGTGGATCAAGGCGCTGATCAACTATTTGCTTATTATGGCCAGGTAATGATTGTGTGTTAGTTATTATTACTGGCTAACAAAATCCTTCAGCTTTCTCAACCATAGGAGGTATCCTCCGCTGCCCTTGCAGATCATGTATTCTTTCAAGAATTTTGCGATCATGGGTGTGATCCCACGCAGCTCCAGGTACTTGTTCAACGCCTTTTTCAGCTTTTCATCGAGGTCACTGCAGCAGACAGGGCAAGGCAAAATTGCAAATAAGAACTTGGTGATTAGTTGAAGAATTAGACTGTTCAATAATTTAGGTTTTGGTTATCTTACTCGAAATCAGGACCCTCGTATGCGATCATTTCATTTTTGTCATCCTCTGGTGGCTGCATCAAGGACAAGGTGTCGATGACGATCTCTTCAGGATAGGCAGTGCAGGAGAATTCAAGGATTTGTCCATCTCCCTTTGAGATGGTCACGGTGAGAGGAATGCTGGATTTGGAGGGAACCTGAATTTCTTCATACTCAGATTCATCGCTGGTCCATCTTTTCTCATATTTGACCTTGGCAGGCTCAGGTTCATCGTCAGTCACAAGGCTGTTCATGGAAACCTGAAGCTCAATCTTCTCACCATGATAAGTTCTTGTGAGAGTAGTTGCATTCGAGCCCTTTCCATCATTGATTTTAAAAGGGGAGTTATTAGGGATCTCCTCGGCCTGTCTCAGTATGAAAAACAAAATGAGGCCCTCAGCCAGACAGTCACAGCACATTGCTCTTAAGGAGAGCATTAAACTTATATATCATATATATAATTGCGCAGAGTAATCAAACTGGCATGAAAACTTGGACCGTATAGTTCAGGAAAACAATCAGGTCCTGCATAATCGCAGAGAAAAGGTACAGGAACTAGATAGAATGATTAAAAATTACCAGCAGAGTTTTAAGCAGCGAAAAATTTCAAAATAAACGACTTTAGACATCAGCATTAATAGAACAAGAATACAGGAGACAAAAAAGGTACTATAATAAAGATCATAAGGCACAATAGTAAAAGGCATATTGAATTCTTATACAGAGGAACACACAAAACCTTGCAAAAGAATTAAACAAGGTACAACAACAATGATCAAGCACTAAAATAGTGCAGTAACTGCAAATAAATAACACCAAAATCTACTATAATCAAGATATTTTAAAGTTAATATGGGCATGAAAAAGTGGAAAAGCAAATACTCCATACCATTGTACCAAATATAACCTCAATCTCAGCAAAGCAATTGCAATGCTAAAAAAATGATTATGCTACCAATTGCAGTATGAAAATTACAAGAGCAAAAGTACTACTACTTAAGTTAGAAATCCTCATTTTTATCTTAAGTTAAATAACCAATCCCAATCCCTACTATAGCAACATAGAACATAACGCAAACAACATATGAAGTACCTAACGGGCGACAAATTGCTAAGTTTATTTCATGGTAATATATAATACGACTAAAATTAAACCAACAAAGGGGATTCAATGATGTCAAAAGATTGTTCTCTGATGATATAGCAGATCGAATAGCAAGCATTTGATTTAGTGAGATTCAGGAACTCGCGCACGCACCCGGCCTTGGTCGTCGCTCTCCTCGGCGTCCTTGATCATGTAGTCGATGACCCTGACGAGCTCACTGTCGAAGGAGGACTTCGTCAAGGGGGCCGACGACGAGAACGGCATCGAGCGAGGCTGCGGCCGCGCCGCCGCGGCGGCCAGGGGGCGGAGCAGGGCGCCGCCGCGGAGGAGGGGGAGGGTGGAGGTGGCGGCGCGGCGAGCGGCGGCGAAGAGAGCCATGGCGACGGTGCAGCCGCGGACGAAAGGTTTAGTTAGGGCTTTTGTGGGGTTTACGAGCTGTGGAGACGAGGACGATAATTTCTGTTGTTTTAATAAGGGAAAAAATGGAAAGGATCACTCCGTTGGCAATCATGTTTGTTTGTTTCTTGGGGAAGAAGATAAAAAAATACTATCTAGCAAAGATCTTTATCCATTAATCAAATTCAATTAAGAATTGTTATCCATTTAATTTAATTAATAGATTCAATCATTCTTTTACGGATTTTCCCTTTACCACCTTGCTTTGCTCATTATCTAATCATCATTGTTATCAGACTATATTACTACCTCCATCCACATGTTTAAGCATTCCTAGTAGCGGTTTAAGTTTTGAACAGAAATCCATAAGAGTAATTTCTTTTCACATAGAGGATCATTTCAGCTATAATAATTCGCAATTTCACCATAAAATTCAGATAAGCAGCACCAAGAAATGGAAAAAGGGCTAGTAAAATAAGCACAAATATCATAAGTGCCAACAGCCCCAGATTGACAGAATTCGCACATTGCAGGGAAGGAAGTGTCCCTGGCTGTTGCATTGCTTCGCATAGTTCTATTATCCTTTTTACATATGCAGGTATGCTAAAAGGCTAAGCTACCAAAAATTCTGCCAAATTGCTCGGCACATTTCTCATTGCCGGACGAAGTCCTTCAGCTTGGTCATCCACCCAACATACTCCTTGGTCTGCTTGGTCACCATGTAATCGTGCATGTAGTTGGTGGTCGGCAGAGTGATCCCTCTTTGCTCCAGGTACTTGAATAGGCCCTTCTGCACATTCACCGGTAGCTCGCTGCAGTAGAAAGAAGCGATTCAATTAGGATTATGAGTAGAGATGGTGCTCAAGAAGGATTGAGAAATGGAGATTGAAACCGGTGTTCTTACGTGAATTCAGGGCCCTCGTAGGGGAATTTCTCATCTCCTTCTGCGGCTGCGTTCTCCACTATTAACATGTCGTCGATGGTGATCTCCTCACGAAAGGCTGTGCAGGTGAACTCAAGTTTTGGCCCAGAGCCCTTGGAGACTGTCACCTTTAGAGAGACGCTGCTATCTCCAGCGCTCTCGTCTTCGTCTTCATCTTCATCATCCTTGCTAGCATTCTTGCCCTCACCCTCGTCGTCTTCGTCATCAAACTCAGGGCCCCCTTCTAAATTTGGCATGCTGACAATGACCTCAATCTTCTCATCTTTGTAGTCCCTTTTCAGAATAACCACACTCATCCCCTCTTCATCAAGGATTTCAAAAGGGAAGTTTTCCGGAACAGGTTCCTGTTGCAAGAAAGATAAATGGGTACGATGAAACACCTTTGGAATATTTAATAACAGATGTTAAATGCCTTGATGTCAAACCAGCATGTCAATTTTACAGCTAGATGTCACACCTGCAGAGGTAATTTTACACCTTGATGTCAATTCATTCATTCACTTTTCAGGGTTATGCGGAAATGATTATTCAACCTCAATGTCAGTTCTAATATTGCCCTTGCCTGGAGCTTCCAATTGATCAAATATTGAAACCAAACCATCACAAACTCTATCATCAGTCCCACTATTTGTCTATTCCAAAGTCATACCGCTTTAAAAGAACCATTAGAATGGTTCAATGATTTGAAACAAGGAAAACGCTTAAGAAACGATTTGCTTACACAAGGGTATAAGACTTCTCTCCAGACATTCAGGTCAAACATGACAAAATAGATGCAAGAAAGTTGTACATAAAAAACAGATGAGCATTGCATAGCTGACGCAGGGAATAAATCTAAACTCTCAACAACTCTCTGAATGCCAGTTGCAATAAACAATTGCCAATAAACTATCATTTACAGAATACAGACACCTAGACTAATGACTTAAGATATAAAAAAATAAACAGAAGATATCTTTGCACGAGTAAGATGAACGACTTCTCTAACTGCCACCAGCATATGGAAGTAACAGTACGTCAGTCACCAACTGATCTGAATTAACAGAGGAGCGAACCCTGTCTCATCAGCCATAACCTATAAGCAACCAGATTGCAAAAATCATATATTTTAGGTGATAGCAATCGTAAATATTTCCCAATGTAAGGTTCAATTAGCAAGAGATACCCATTGTTATCAACATGTTACCAGTCGACGTGTAGCATTCACGCAAGACAGCACTATAATTTGACAAAATCTCACTAAAATTCATCATCCCCAAGACAGAATCACTGTCCAATATGACAAAATTAATCTCATTTGGAGCGCCAAATCAGTCCAGTTCGATGACAGTAGTAAAGTGTCTATGAGAACAGAAATGACAGAAAGAATTCAGCCACTACTCAAAAGCACGCGCGCGCGCCTCATCTCACCTGCTCGTCGCTGGCGAGGTACTCCTGGGCGTCCCTGATCTCCGCATCGATGGCCCCGGGGAGGTTCCCGGCGCCGAACCCCTTCTTCTTCTTCGACTTGACCTTGCTCTCCATCACCACCGGCCCCGAGCTCGACCCCTGCGCCGCGCGCAGAGGAGCCGCCGCGAGCTGCTTCCGGCCCATCAATACAGAGCCAGCACGCGCCGACGACGAGACGGGCAGGAGGAAGGAGGCAGCGGTGGCGGCGGCGGCGGCGGCGGTCGCCGAGACGAAGGCCATGGCGAAGCGAAGGGGAGGAGGAGGAGAAGAAGAGAGAGGAGGGGATAAGGAAGGGGGAGAGGGGGTTTGGGTTTTGGATGACGCTTATACGTAAGTCTCACTCCGGTGCTCTTTATTCGTACTCAAAACAATCTGAATCGTTAACCTTAATCTTATTTATTTGATCGAAGGTTTCAAATTATTTTCTACTACTACCCTAGTTAATGATAGTAAAAATGTGGAGGAATATTATTATAAAAAAATAAAGATATAATTGT
The DNA here is from genome assembly GCA_000573905.2 of Oryza punctata. NCBI lineage: Eukaryota > Viridiplantae > Streptophyta > Magnoliopsida > Poales > Poaceae > Oryza > Oryza punctata. The sequence goes on from CM002488.2 coordinate 1,997,786, forward strand.
TATTTAGCAGCGACTTAATTTTTTTCTTCTTTTTAACTATTTTTCTTCTATTTTAGCTTTTCTATGGAATATGAGCAGTGCAAACGTAATGGATAACCACATATCGATCTAGCCGAGAAAAAACATAAATAATAAAGTTACTCGTAGTCATTGTATTAGTAAATTATTAATCTACCTTTAATATTGCTCGTAGTATAAGCACCGGAGCATCGCTATTATACCTAGCGTTTAGTGGGACCTGCCTGTTGGTGACAGTGCTACCCTCCTCTCCTCTTTCGACGATTTCTTTTTTTTTTCAGAAAGAAAATCTAACAAGAGTTGTGTATGGTGTTCTTATGCTCTTGAAATTAATTCTACTTCTCCAAAATGGTCGAGCACTATGATCTGATACTACTACATCTTAACCTGTGTTCGGCTCTTGCAGTTGGGTAATCCCTTAGTACATAATTAATTAATTAATTATTAGTTATATTTTTAAAAGAGATTGAATATAAAGTAACTTTTCTATAGGATATTTTTATAAAATTACACCGTTTAACAGTTTGGTAAACGTGTACATGAAAAAATTGAAAAACGAGAGAGGAAAGCTTAGGAAAATACAGAGAAGAACACAGCCGCCTGGAGCGATTTTCATCGACGAAAGAAACAGTCAAGCGTTGCATGATAATTAAAGGATCATCATTGGGCATCAACAAGAACATTTAATTTACAAGGCTTTGCTGTGCTGCACATTGGAAGCAGGTGCTTCGATCACATAAAGTAGTAGTATTATGCATATTTAGTTACTGTTTCTGTATTCTGATTGAGAGCCTGCAATTTGGCAGGAACAAGATCGAGCTACTATACAACGGCAGAGACAGAGACAGAGACAGGGCTCCCGTTTGCAAGGCCTGCCTGTCAATTCATCTTGCCTTTATTATCGATTGATAATTCCAGGAAGAAGAAGAAAAATAAGACCAGAAAAGAAAGAAAGAAAGAAAAAAAACCCCGGGATTTTTACTGTAATAATCCTCCATGAGACGACCATCATCAGTTCATCACCATCACAGCAGCTGCGCGTCGCGGCTGGCCGGGGAAGGGAAGACGGGCACCTCGGCGAACCGGAGGCGGCCGGAGTCGGCGCCGCCGGCGAGGCGGACGTAGTAGGGCGCCCGCGGCGACGCCGACGGCGACTCGTTGATGAACGGGTTGCCGATCGGCGTCTGGCCGCCGTTGGCGTAGTGGACGATCGCCCTGTACAAGAACGGCAGCAACCCTTCCATGGACTTCTTCTTGCCAAGCAAAACAATGGAGCTAAGCAAAGCAAGAACCCTCTCTATCTCTATCTCTGTTCGGTGGTGCAACTGCAAAGGATAATGAGGAAAGAAAGAGAGAGAGGCGTGTGGGTATATAACTACACAAGGGCTCAGCTGCAGATTAGTATAATAAGGTGAGCCTTGAGATTTTTTGACTATTATAATCAAAGCTGATTAGTGGATAACAACTGGCCTAGCTCAGCTAAGCTAGCATAAGGAAATGGTCAAATGAGAGAGCCACATCAATTGGAGAAGATTGATGGAATGCATGCACGCACGCATGCCTGTGGACTTGTGGATGGGGAAATGGATTTTTGTAATCAAAAACAAAGATGCTGTTTACACTTCAGGGGGACACACACAAGGTGCATTAGTTTTGTGATGATGAAACAGCTATTGGAATGTAAGGTGTCACACAAGAACAAATCAGGGGGCAATTGGGAATTGGATTTGTGGTGCCTGCTGTTTTCTGATTAGAATTATGATAAAATAGGACATTGTCTGCTGATTCTGGTCTGGTGTTAGGGGAGGGAGACCAATCCAATATAATTATTAAAAGAATATCAAATTATCAATGGCCTTGTGCTTGAAGGAAGAGAGAGCCACAAAATATTGGGAAAAATATTCTGCACGGATGTGGTTTGAAGACATGGGACATCTTACCTGACCTCAAAAGGGCATATTGTAATGGAGTTTGTTGTGTTTCCTCTTTTCTTTTCCGGTGTTTGTTAGTGAAGCTTGCAATTGAGGCCTCAACTAACCCTATAATTAAGACAAAAAAAGATAAAAGGCTAAATCCGAAATCTGGTGAACCATCGTTCTCAGGTATCTGAATAGAAAGAATTGGGTCGACTTTAAGCATCATCCAAGCTGTGAGAATGACACACTACTAGGTCAGAGTAGCAGACAAAGGGTAGATATATTTTTTTTCTTTCTCTTGAACTGAGTACATTACAAAAACTGCAGCTGATTCATCAGGAATAACTGTAACACCAAGAAGAATAACAGGGTACAACAGTGTGAAGTTCTTACATATATATCCAGGGGCTTCATTTTGCAGCTCTTGGTAACACATAATTTAATTTTCCAGGAAGAATTTTCTAGCAACATGTGGCAAATCTCTCTACATAAGCTACCTATGCTTGAGGCTGGCAGGCTCTTAATGTGACAATCCCTCCGTGTAAAAGATGAGCAAGTCAACAGGGATAAACAGGATCTTGCTTACAAAACAGGCGAGGCGACGCTCCAGGTTTCATGGATACACATCACCTATATCAGAACACGCCTATGAGCTAAGATGGAAGATTTGACAGTCTGGTTTGTATTTGTTCTTGGAAGCAGCCTGCTCAAACTTCTTCAATGGCCCTTCATTCTCTCTCAAGCCAGTCTGGATAAAGTATCGCGACCACCACGAAGAACTCCGCAACTTTGCCTGCGAAAAAACAGCCCAAGTCACCAAAATTTCAGTCTTCGATATAGTTCATTTATTTATATTGTGTTCTAGAGAATACTAATGCTTGCATAACATCAAACAAACCAACAGCTATTCCATTCCTCTCCAAACAAGTAACCATCAAAAGCATTAAGGGACAGCCTAACAGACTAAGCAATATTAGTCAATAGGCAACAGCATCTTTGTAACTGCCAACATACAGAATGCAATCGAAATTAAATTCCATGATAATGATATACTCATATACTACTATATAATGAAAAGAACAACATACGTGCAACATCGCTAAAACGTCAATAAAATGCTAAGCATGTATATCCAGAACATTGCTAACCTATTAAAAGCATAAAAGCATTCTACAACATTTATAAGCTGCCTTTCTGGATCATGAACATGGAATGCGTCACATCAATCCTTTTGTGTCAGTACAGTATATCATTCATTAAGCCATACGACAAATAAATTTGCATGTAGCTATTAGAGGTCATCTGTACGTACTGGTCTTCCGAATTTTGGTAGTTCAGAAACCTTAGCCTTCTGTTGACCTGGATTGCCTGAAATTAGTGTATCAAAAATAAACAGTTCAGATTTTCTATAGCATCCACCATTACAAAGTGTATATATACTCCACAGAATAAAAGGTTAAGAAACAGGCACTTTAAAAGGTCCAAGAGTCAAACCCTGCTACTAGAATAAATGTTATTGTTTTACCATTCTCATATAGTTAAAAAAATAATATAAATATCATTATGCATCCAATTAAAGATGCACTAGAAATACCAATGATTATTGTAGAACCAAACATCATAAACGAAGCTTGAACAAGTATGCTCTCACTTTTCAGGTCTGACCAAACTACCATGATTTAAAATGAGCAGAATGATCATGAACATCTACAAATATAGCCATTTATGTGTCAACTATGATCATCAACAAGTATGCGATTAACTTAAAGAAATACATACCGGCAAAGATAACAAGACCATCTGTAGAAATCCTTGCTAAATCTGGAAGTGTTTTGTTCAAATATCTTGGGGTCAAATAATCCAAAGCATCTGATACGATAACAAGGTTAAAGGAATCTTGGCGGTATGGAAGAGGGAACTTGATATCAGCCATACGAACAAAGCCCTTGCGCACAAGGCTTTTGCAGCTACTATCAGTATCTTCCAAATCATAAGGCTCCACTCCCCATGCTTCAACTTTCCCCTCCTTCAACAAGCTAGAAACTACTGTACAACTATCAGGGCCAACATGGAGAACCTTATGCAACTCATTGCCATATGCCTTTTTAAGATAAGGAAGTGCTTGCATGACTTCTGGTGTACAAGAACCTGGATGCAAACCCAAAGGAAAGGTTGAGATAATGAGAAGCACAAAACTTCTCCCATTAAATATATATGAAAAGGAATGCAATGGAGATTCCTAAAACAATCAATTACTAAGCTGTTCGGTGGGGCTAGGGGCTTCTCCGCAGCAGAAGCTGATCCAAAAACCTTCCCACAGAGGGCCATATCTATCTATTTTGTCTTCTACCAACCTTATAAGTTATAACTATCACTTTCCAATATATTTTATCAAAATTTAGAGGGTTATCAAGTCAATCATGAAGTTTAGGATAATACAGTAAACTATGTTGCTGTTTTTACCACGCATCAGAAACTCAGACAGCCAAATTACATTGGTATGACACAGTTCCAAAATTCAGCAGGGAAACAAATAATTATCACATGGTCCATGTTAAGCAGTTGAATTCGTTACTACTTACTATTCATGGCCTAGTAAATAATAACACCAAGGCATCAACAAAGAGAAAGGGAAGACAGAAACAATCATGGAGAAAAAAAATCCAAATGCAGTATCTCCAGGATGATTCTATGAAGGATTGCACAACAACATCTATTTCATACTGCAACAAGTATCAGAAGAAATTGAAGAGATAAATCAACAACACATTAAGACACGTTAAAAGATTACAGCAGCACACAAAGAATTAATATACCTTCAGACCTGCTCACAGCTTCTCTGCTTGTAACTGTTACACCTGGCCATTGGAGAAAAATGACAATTAGAAGTATGAGCTGGTCCACAATATTTGGCACGTAAGTATGAGCCGGTCCACTTTGCTATCTCTAGGAGCAGAACAATTCAATGTATAAAAATCACAGAATATATTCATACTATAGTGCAATCTCAGTTAACAATTGAATATGCCATGTTGATTTTGTTTTGATATTTCAGAAAACCATGATAGCAACAATGTAGTACCAATAAGAAAAGTGCAGGTACAATGTGGCAATGTCACTGTGCGCTAATTGTGACAACAACAAGCAGTGATGGCATGTAGCACGCCCACCCCTACCTCCAAATATATTATTTGAGTTGCTACTTTTTTTTAATAGAAAGCAGAGAGAATCAACAGAATAAGGGAACAGAGTGAGTTAGTATGTGTGACTAACTACGGTTTTTCACCATTTGCAGTACAAACTAAATGGAACAAAAATAAACAGGTGAAGAATATTCAAGTGGAGTTCAAGCTGACCTGAGCCGCTATTGAAGTAGGCGATCAGAATAATGACACCCTAAAACCAACAAAAATACACACTTCTGTCAGCCGACCACATGGGAAATCCTACCTACTAAATTGAACAAAAGAAAGAGAGGAAATTACCAGGACCACGAGGGCGATGGTGAGCACGGGCGGCGAGCGTGACTTGGGGTGAAGCAGGCCACCGACAGACGGCAAGCCCCCATCCGCCACCCGCCGGCTCGGATTCACCGACCTCCTCGACATCCACACCGAGCCCTCTCCAATCCAAACCGCCAAACCTCTCCCCCCAGCTCGATCGATCACCTGCTCGCACCAACAATATCATCCCATCGTCACAAATCAGAGCACCCACAATGCCGCACAAATCACACCCCCGCGGCGGAATCCAGATCCCTCTACAACCCACAGATCGGAACTCCCAACGCAGCAGCAGCAGCAGTGATACCTCCGACGGCAGTGGCGGAGGCGGCGGGCGGAGGAGGAGGGAACCCCCAACGCTAGGGTTCGGGGAGGAGGGATTTGGGGCGGCGGATCTGAGAGGAGGCGAGTGAAGCAGCGGCGATCCGACGCGATAGGGACGGGGGAGTGATTATATACGGCCGCGTGCAGCGCAATGGTGGTGGGGATTAGCACGCCATTAGCGAGGGATTTAGTGGCGCACAACCCGAATTCCGAGATGGGAGATGATGGAGGAGGAATTTGGGGATGTCGGTCGCCGCTGCCTGCGGTCACTGACAGGTGGGGCCCACCGGTCCTTTTGTTTTCCTTTCCTTTTCTTTGCTTCGCTGGCCGTCGGCCTGGTCTGGCCCGGCCGGTGGATTCCGGCCCAACCCACTCGGCTCGATGGTAATATTACTAGTCAACGGTCAAACAGGTCTCTGAAATTTTAGTGTACCTAACACTAACAGTGTGCCATCGTGTACTCCCTGAATCATGCCAACTGATTAACACCCAGTATTTCCAGTTCATTCCTGCCCAGGAAACCAAATGGCCAAACTTGTGTCACGGATTCACATTACATTTGACCATGTAGTGAACATCATTTCCATCTTTTAAGCATTTGCACATTTATTCATGTCATGTAATCGTGTACTACTTCTCTCTGCACTTGGGGGAAAAAAGAGAGAACATGGCGGCAATATATTAGTAATACTATTCAGCAACTAATTTAATCAGCACTCTCAACTCTACTGGGTCTCTTCCTCCATCTGGACCATCTCTATTGTTCATCACTTGCAGAAAAGAGTCTCCTTTGTGGCGTTTCCAGTGGTTGTATTGACCCTAATGCACAAAATTAATTGTAGTTAGAGTGAGCTCAATGTAAATATACATGCAGGGAGGCACAAAACAAGTGCAATGGACAGCCTGACAGCCATTGGTGTAAGCATAATTGCAACATTGGTTACTTACCCGTCAGCAATTTTGCAGAGGTATTCACGCTGATCGTCTCGCAGTGGAACATCTGTAAAATCTGGAAGGCCAAGAACGAGAGAGAAAGAAAAAACATAGATGTTTGATGATCCCATGAAACAATAGTGAATTCAGTCTAATTCAACTTTAGTCAGCCTCCGACAAAATCATAATTGTTTTTAGAACTTTGTAGAAACATTTGTAGATGAGTAAGAGGTTGGCTAGAGATTGAAAAAAAATAATTGATCATATGTCAACAATCCGACAATTTGCAGGGAAAAGGAGTCATTTAGTTTGGGATGGCCGTCAGAGAGGCAGGAACAGTAGCTTGCCTGCTCCATATATGTTGGAACCTTTGAACGTCGTGTTTCCTGTGGCAAGTGCCCCTTCCAAGTTGGCATTTGTCAGATTTACCTGTAAAATGGTGCAAGAGACACGGCATCACACGATTGTCAGTTTGTCACTGGGTTATGCAAGCGAACAAACTAATTGTCCTGCAAACCAGGCTTGTATTTTGCATTGGCTGTCCAAACTGATGCTTGACAGACTAGGAGTAGTAACTATAACTTCATCAGAAAGTGAGGACTTATGTAATGGCTAATTCTCTTATGTAACGCAAGCTTGTTCAATATTGCAATGATGCCAAATTGCTATTAATATATTACGTGTCTAACCAGTAAAAAGGAAAAAAAAAGATTCAGGCTTTCTGAACTATGCAATGGTCAATGTGGAATGTAGTGGCATTTCAAGCTTGCTACCATTGATGCTTCTCATTGTGTAATATGCAGTACCTTGGATACATTTGCCAGTGAGAAGTCTGCGCCTCTAAGATCAGCGTCAGAGAGATCAGCACCTGAATTCATCACCAGAAAACTCCGATTAATCAATGCAACTAGAACTAAAAGCATCAATTAGCCTTTTTCAGAAGTTCACATCGAGGAAGATTCACTCCAACTAGTCAACTACTGCTGGATGGATGGAACATCTCTGATGAACAAGAAGAATTTCACAACCTGTCAGGTCAGCATCAAAGAAGCTCGCGCCGAGCAGCTTCGCGCCTTTGAAGTTCGCCTGCCTCAGTATAGACTGCAACAAAAACAGACCAAGAAATCAGCATAAGCTTGCAATTGCATTTGCTGACAATTCAGATACTCTTCTGGACATGGAATTCAGTAATTCACCCACAAGAACAGTTACAATCTACAGAAATGTGATCATATCCAAGCGTAAGAACTGAAACAGAAAGGCAAAGAGCAATATCAGGGTACCGTCTTGAAGTCCTGCCTGATGAGCGTCTGGCCGCTGAAGTCCTTGCCGGTGAGGTCCTGACCCCGTGTCACCTGCTGCCCGTACGGACCTCCTCCCTGCACACAATCACAGAACGCATAATCCCAATCGAACCAGAGCAATGCCATGAGCACAAATCTTTGCAGGCGAGAGGGTACACCAAGCTAGTAATGGAGCCGAACCTTGAAGGCCAGAGCCGGGTCGGCGACGAGGAGCGAGGCCGCGACGAGCGCGGCGGCGCCGGCGTTGGCGAGGTGGAAATGCAGGGAGGAGGAGGAGCGCACCGGCGTGCCGGAGGGTGGGGATGGCGTGAGCTTCAGACTGCCCAGGATGGTGGTGGCCATGATCGTTGTCGTCGATTCTTGATGTTCTCCGGTGGTCGTCGGAGTATGGTTTCTTCTTTCTTGTGTGTCTTTAGCGACGTTGTGTTTATCCGTCTTATCTGTTCGTGGGGTGCTTGCTCAGTCAGCCAATCGTGGATCGCCACGTCGGCTACTCACTGCATAATGGTTCTTTCCTATAAAAAGAAGAAAAAAGAGGAATTTTTTCCAGCCATTCTGATATGTTTCAGGTTTTCTTTTTTTTTTAAGGAAATGGTTCACTTTCTTGCTACTACAAGTTTCAGCATATACTTTCTGCAGAGAAAAATGTTTTATTTGATATATCTCAGAATCTGTATGTTTAGAGTTAGGGGAAAAGTGTATGCTAGAATCATAAAAATCACGAGTACCAGATTTCCTCAACTATTGAACTTTTCAAATTCACCACTCAAATTTACCCGGGGTCGTAAAGAAAAAAAAAACTGTACTACCACTACCGGTGATAATTTGGCAAAAAGATCTATGAGCACGCATCTATATTAATTAAAAAAAACGTAGCGGTGGCGGTGACTCTACCCCTAACAGATACACACAATACTAATCGTACGATCGCGAGATCCAATGGCTCATATCGCTTCTCTTCCTCCGCACGCCGCCGCAGGCCCGATCCACGCAGCGCACGCTTCCCCCCTCTCTCGGTCGCTCCCTTCGCATCTCCGCTCCGCTCTGTCCCCCGCAAGGCCGCAACCACCTCCAACACCCCCGCATTGCTTCTCCCTCCAGCGACGCTCCGCCGCGCCACTGCCAATTCCCCTCACCGCCCCTTCCCCTTCCAAACCGCTGGCACTGCCACCGTCCTCCCTCACCGCCGCCACCATCTATCCTCCTGCTGCCTTGGGCACTGCCCTTGCCATCCTCCCACACCAGCTCCTTCCCTTCCCTCCTCCACCACCGCCGCCATTGATCCTTCCCGCTGCCCACGACGCCACACCTACCCCATCCCTATGTCGAGCTCGCCTCGTCCTACCGCCACGCCGTTCCACACATGCGCCTCCCCAGCACCTACCCTTCGATTCCCCACACCCGCGCATGTTGCCTCCTCCCCGTCAGCTCCTCACTGCCGCCGCCTACCTCTACCCCTGGCGACGCCATGGCCACTGTCACCGACAAAGGTTTCGCCCCTATTTTTTTTATTGGTGGATGGTTTATCTCTCTTTCTCTCTTGGTGTGTGGATGGTTGGGTTTGATCGATTGGAATCGGCTGAGGTGGTGGTTGGGGGTGCAAAGGAGGGGGATTTGGAGATTGAGCTGGTGTCGGTGGTGGTGGAGGGAGGGGCGGGGCTGGGACGGCCGACGCTAGAGGTGAGCGTCTTTCGTGAGCGACTCGACCAGTCGCCGCCGAGGCATTCAGGCGGGCTGGCTTGGTGATGTCCAACTCTGGGAAGCGGCTGGACCAGTCGCCGATGGCGTCGCTGTCGTGGACGATGCTTGTTATGTTCCCACTCGAGCTCGCCATGAGAATGATAGCATGTCTTGGTGCTGCCTTGCCAATCTAATCTAGGAGCACTCCCTTTCTTCTGTTCGTTTTTCTTTTTTCCTGTTTGCTTGATCAGTCGTCAAGCGTTTTTCCTCGTGGTGTTTGGAATTTCATTGTGGATATTATTCCTCGTTTTTCCTCGTGGTGTTTGGAATTTCATTGTGGATATTATTCCTCAACTCAATCTTCCTTACTTTCTAGGTGGAATTTCCCAAGGTTTTTGTTGAATGTTTAAGACTAAACAACTATAGCAAGCATTATCAGCATATTTTTTATCGCAGGGGTAGATTGCAGAGTCCAGACCATGGATATGTCATGCATGCAGACATGTCCTAGCAGCTAGATATATTGTCCATCATGATTCGGTCTACCACGAGCTAGCCGCATAGGTGCTTGATTAGCTTGTGAGAATCACTACTTTCAACTTCCAACCTAAATTTAGAGCAAGCAGTGAGGTTATACCTCACCGACTGGAATGAACTGGTCAATGTATTTGTCTATGTACTTGTTCTCCCATCTAGAGAAAAAGAGAAAAAGTTTTGATTTTTGGAACAAAATGACAGCAGGGATATATTAGTCAATCTTTTACTTTTGTTATTTTGCGTGCTTATGAGTGAAAAGCTACCTTACCATGAGCTTTTTTTTAAGAAAAACAAGTGTAAAGCCTTTACAAGTGTAAAACATTTATGAAGTGTGCACCATGGACAGTGAGTCCCAACTTGGACTTCTTGCCATAGTCCATCAATTCTATATTTTGAGAAGCTTATTGTTTGCATTATTTGGAGCATCTGAACGTGCTTTTTGCTCATATAGTTTGCATGCTACAAGAAAATAGTATTTACATTAACAGAAGATTGGCCTCGCTCGGCTTTTGCGATGATAACGTCGGATGGGCATCTGGCATCTAGCATCTGGCATCTGGCATGACCATGGCCATGGCGGCCGCAGGCAATGTCGACACCAAACCAAGCAAGCGGCATGCTAGCCAACTTCCCAGATGAGTGGCACCGCTCTTCATCGCCTCTTCCTGCCACTGCTGTGTTCCGTCCCTCTTCATCGCTCATACCCATACCCATTAGTCTCGGCATGTTGGTTGTAGCTCTGCATAAGTTCATGCAAAATTGATTTGATTTTCGTTGTTGATTTGCTAGAATAATGACCAATGGAAGACATGGTTGTCCGATTCAACATCATCAATAGGGAGAGGAAGAGGTTATTTTTTTTCCAGCCATATAAATCAATTCGTTGTTTAGTAGCCTGTTGTCATTTTTTTATTTTAAACAGTCGAAGACTTGACCCTGTCTCCTGTTTAGCGCAGAATGGAATCACAGTTAGTGTGTAGCATGTCATCTTGATGATTTTTCTAATCGATAATACACAATTCGCCTCACGTTTGTTTTACCATAATACTATCATATTACTATCTCATTATCTTCTGGTTTGATTGGTAAGTGAGCTACTTTATTGAAATGTTTATTTTTTTTCATGAAATGCTTGATTCAATTATGAGCTCTTTGACTAGAATGGCTTTGTTAAAAGTCACAATTTCACAATAGTCTAGGAGTATTCTTCCATGGGATTGTTGACTATGTTTTGTCTGTCTTGACTATGTTTCCCTTGCAGCAGCGGATGGGAAGCCCCAACATTGGTTATGGTCTTTACTTCGTGAGGCGACAACGTTGGTGAGATGGGTTGGTCAATCTATAAATTATTCATGCAACGAACTGAACTCTGAAATTTGCAGGGACATGGAATTTTTTCTGAGGAAAAGAGCATGCATAAATTGCAATCGTGTGATTCAAATGGCTCCATCAACCAAATTGATTCTGTACTGAAATCATGCAACAATAGCTCTGAGCAGGTTTAATTCTGGTCAGGTATTTAATACAGACCAAAATCATAGTGCTAAGAAGTAAGGAGTCCTTTGATTGGATTCATTTGTTAAATGAAATACAACATATGTTATGTTGGGCTCAGAAAGGCTGCATTCTTGGACTGGGTTTATCAGTATTCGATCGTAGTGTGGAGTAAAATTAGAGTTCTGTTGGTCACTCTCAGTTGAATGAAGTTCAGTTTTGCTGCGATGCATTGCTTTTCATATTCTTTTTCCATTTTAGTTCTATGAGACCAAATCATTATGGACAAGAAACAAATCACATATCTTTAGGCCTTAGAGAACAAATCAAAGATTTATATTTGTAGTTTAATTAAACTTTCTTCAGCATTTATTTAATAGAGTTGTAACCGAACCCAGGAATGAATGTTCTTGAACTTCTGCAATGAGGTGTGCTACACAATTCCTTGTATTCCACTGAAGGTGCGTGTTTTTTTATGTGATCTGGTAGGGAAGGAAGGTTTTCTACTTGACATTTTAATAAAAACCTACTTGCACTACAATTCCTCTATTATATTTTTCAATTTGCATGATTTCTTGTATAGATAGCCCTCTTCTAGAAACCTGCAGTGAAGAATTATGGCCTTGGCAGGGCATTTTAAATCCTACAGAATTTGTACACTAGAAGTGACGTTTTAATGGATGTTTAATTTTGCATATAACTTATAATGAACCATATTTGTCTGAAAATCCTTAATGTTTCTCCTTTGTTTCTGTGAGACTATAATTGAATTGCCTATGGAATGATAAAATAGGTGATGATGTTTTTTAAGATCATCATTATACTTTAAGTTTAGGCTAAATAGCTTTTCTATTGAATTTTCTATCGCTCAACCTAAATATTAGGCATTAATAACAAAATCTACTATTAGATAATTGCCTTTGTTTGCAGCCGGGATTTTAAATGTCTAGTAGTTTAAAACTACAGGGTGGCTACTAGGACTAGGACCTGAAGATCGTGCTGACCAAATGGTATGATTAGCCAGTAATGAACCTATTTGCTATTTTCTATTTCTTTCTATATTTACATATCGTACCCACACCAAGCATATGCATATCCTATCAGATTTCAGTTCATTTTGCTATCTTTTAAAACTCCATATATACGTTATGCTTATTGGATACTCAATATCTCTAGGATAAAATTAGAGAACTTCTAATTGAGCTTTCAATATTTACACGATTAAGATCCAAAATACAAAAAGTGAGTTTATTAAGCCATGCTATATATATAGTTGGTCGAAACGGTAAGTTCATCAGTATTTCCCATCACACCAACCTCTTGGCGTTACTCTATTGTGAACTCAATATTTTGTCAAAACTCTACTTCTGAACATTTTCTTGCTATCACTTGTTCTCTAAAACAATCACATTTCAGTAAATCTTTAACCAGGATACTTTTCAATGAATATGACACCATAGGTGACGCCAAGTTCTACATCCTCAACTTCTTTGAGATTGAGAAAAAAGACCTCAGACATGTCCTTGGTGGCACATTAGAAGGATAACTGCTTTGTGATGGTGATTCATAGTGGCGGCGAGCTATTCATGGTTGGAGGTGGTCATGAACCATCGCCTGATTTCTACGATGTAATTTTGGGGCATCTATTTTTAATACTTATTTGGAATAAATAGAACATCTTTGATGGGTAATGTGATATGTTGCTCCACATGTGTTCTCAAGTCTCAATCTCAATAAAGTCTAGCTTGTGTATTCTACAATGTTATTCTAATTGGTGTGAGTGTGTGGCTATGATGCACGACATTACCAAATGCCAAATTTTCATATTTGTTGATGAGCCAAGAATAATTGTGTGCTATTTTACGAAATTTTATTGTCCCTGGTACTACCATGTGAGAACTATAAAGATGAGGCATAATTTTGGTCTGTAACAAAATAAGGTTTCTACTGCAATGAAGTTGCACTCAAATGATTATTTGATAGTATTATTTAACCGGTGTGGTTTGAAATTGATAGTCTTTACCCCCGTTGCAACGCACGGGCACCTATCAGTAACGTGTTTCTCACCATTGTATTTTCCAATCTACCGACGCTCGAAGCATGCAAATATTGCAGGGTGACAAGCTGGAGATCGTTGTCATCAACAAAGCCGGGACGAAACGAGAGTACATTGACCCGAGGAAGGACTAGATTGACGATTATGTTCGTCAGTTACCGGATTTGTATCAACAAATTTGCTTCGAACATTCTCCATACTACGCTAGGGAATCATGCCCTAAACTTGATAGAAAAGCTTGTGCTTTGCTTGTTTCTATTCTGTACCAGGATTCTCCCACCCTGCTTTGTTGAACTAATTGGTGCCTCGATGCAAATGAGACCGAACATATTTATTGTCAGAAAGATCACAATGCTCGATATGTTGAACTGTGCTTATGTTTGCTCGATATTTCATACGTCCATGTACTATGTTTGTTCATTTTAGGAGGTTTGCTTAATTTTGGACGTATGGAGTTGGCATGTGTTCCAGGACACACTAAAATAAAATAAATTGCCGCTTTAATTGCTGGTCTAATGTTACGCTGTCACCAGCGATCGGCGACCATCCGTGCCTGCTTTGAGTACTTTGCTTTTTTATTAATCAGCCTAATCGTGTTCTTCTGGGTTTATTCATCGCATTGTCAATGTGTATTATCTGGTATGTCTCTAAACTCTAACTTTCTAACTGTTCTAAGCTTTTTTAAAAAAATATTTAAAATATAAAATTTATTGATATAATTAAATATATAATTCGTGGCAACAATCCAATAACCTGTTTCAAATGTGCCAATGTCCCTGCCACTGACAATTGGACCATATACACAACCAAACCTCGTCCAATCCTCTTTTGTTCTTATTGTTTGGCTTATACTTATAAACCAAAATTTAAATTTTAGAACTTAATTTTATATTTTATATTTTGGTTTTCTTATCGTAGTTAATCTTTACCTACTTAAAACATTAATAGTGTTTTTTTGCTGTACATCATAGAAAAACGTGTCTGGCACAGTTTTTCGTCTGAAATGTGAATTATTGGTTCGTTTCCATGTCCCCCGCAAGCATCCGACTCTTCAGCTGACGTAAAACGAAAACAATCACTTATAAAAACTCCCTTTCCAATCCGAGCACGACAACACCACGACCCACTGCCTGTGGCCTCAAGTAGTGACGTGCGCCTTCCCTATCACAAAAACGAGACCCATGGCGGTCAGTTGTCTTTTGAGCTGACAAAGATTTTTTTGCTGGTGGGTCCCATGAATCCGCCTTCAAGTGTATAGAAATTTTGTGACCGCCAACAATTCATAGAATATACTTTACTCCCTCCGTTTCATTTTTTTCACTCAACCACTTTTAGCTATTAATTATTTTTGTTTCACTAATTCACCAGCTGCATATGTAATAGTTCGTTTTCTTAAAAAAAAACTACCATAGGTGCCCACATACGAAAACCCCGTTTTCGCATGTGGTTTGCACTGCCCATATGAGAAGATACTGAAAATCATTTTTATAGTGATAAGTGCCCTTATAGCGAAAACAAATCTTTAGACCTAGCAGCGTGCAAGAACGGGCTCTAGCCAGATGCGAAAATCATTTTTTATAGTGGTAAGTGCCCTTGCAACAAAAAGTAAAATCTTTATACCTAGCACTAATAGGTAAATACACCTTTAGGTATCGATTATCTCTACGTGAAACCCACATCTCTATCATGTTCTATCCATGACACGCATGAGACCCACCCAGGTTCATGAAAAAAGGCCCCCAAATATCCATCATCTAACTCCCACCGTACACAAAAGAAGTAACGTATGTAATTTGGATTTCCCATCACAACGCATAGGCATCTTTGCTATTCTTAAAAAAAGAGAAATGAGAGAGATGAAAGGAAAAGGTTCACTTGAGGTCCCTTATCTTGTAGTCGAGTTTCAAAATCGTCCTAGAACTGAAATACCAGATATAACACATCCCTAATCTTGCAAAACTAGGTCACATTATGTCACGCCCCGATCTAGCCCCATACGGGAGCTAGCGCGAGACGCTCCAAATTGACCTGTATGCTGATACCAGTTCCAGGAAATAGTGCTGGTATCACAAGAAGATAGAATATCACAGCAACAGTGGTCTCTTTATCAAGAGTAGTCTTACAGTCATGTTGGGCTACGGACAGACCCCGAGCTCACAACTGCAACTCAAAAGAGAAAGGCGGAAGCGGAGACTGGCCCAAGGCCACAAGCATGAATTGGGAACTAGGTCGAAACCCTAAAACTGCTCGAAGCCGAACTGCTCTTGAAAGAACCCCTCGGCAGTAGGATCCATCTCCTCCTCTTCAGGAACTTGGGGGGGTTAATTATGTAGAGCAAGGGTGAGTATAGGAAGTACTCAGCAAGTCTTGGGAATTATGTGTTTATTGCAAGCTTCAAGGTAAGGTTGTTTGTTTTTTCAATCGATTTTGTTTAAACTTTTCAAATGAGTCTAAGAGAGTGCTTCTCAACGACTCGAGCAAAACAGTGTGTTCTGCTCAGTCGAAGTTCGTGCATTGTATCAATCTTTAAAAGATCAAGAGTTGGTTCCCAGCCAAACACTTTATACGGCCACCCGGGCCCAGCTGATCCCGTCAGCCACAGTTGAAAGCAACGATATCCAACCCATCATGGCAATTTCACAAGCAGTAGTCAAACAAAACTACGCTAAGGAATCAACTCACATCCGCCCATGACTGTCGGCACGGCTGTTCGAACAATTTGTTAACCTCTGCAGAGGGGGTACACTTTACTCACACGATGTTACTAACCTGGGTCACTCAGCCCGTGCAGAACAGCCACGTCTGGTGACTTTGAGGCTTTCACGACAAGGCATTTCCAAAGGCGACATAGGCTAGGTGGTGGAGTTGCAATATGAGTCGCTGGAAAAGTTGAGGAAATCGCCTGAGTTGGTGGGGAAAGTTTTTCTGTTTGAGTGGTGAAGACAGAGTTAACACCGTGAAATTTCCGAAAAAGCGGTTGGTATTTATGAAAGTAGGTGCGTAACTGTCGAGAAAGATAACCTTAAATATTTGCGAGATTGGCGAGATAATTCTGTTGCATTATATAATACTTCGGAATTGGGGGGCACGTGTTGACGATGGAATTTGGTAAGCATATGAATCCAAATCGAGATCCAATTTGAAGTAGATTTCAAGATTGGCGGAATTCTCGGAAACAGAGTGCGCATCGGCTGGAAGTTTGTATCGGCTGATACGAGTTTAGTACGGTTGGCCGATAACAACCGATATTGGTTGGATCGCTATACGTGATCAATGTCGGATTCAGAAGAAGGAATTCAATGATATTGCTAGGCAAGGATAGAGTCCAAGATATGCAATTGTATATATTAATTAGGATTTTATGTAATTTCCTTACAGATATTTTTGGTAAGAGTCCACCTTAGGGACTTGTTCATCGGTTAGAGATGCATTAGGAAAGTATGAGTCATGTCCGTTAAGGACAAGACTATATGATCGGGTATAAATATAAGCTGGAGGTCTTGTAAATAATTAACATCAGTTCAATCCAAATTCGGTGCATCACAAACCTTTTCCGTTACTTTGTTTCGACGAGTTCTTGCTTTCGAGTCGAGCTGCATCGGTTTCGATCTTCGACAAAGAGGTGAAACTTGTTATGGCGGTTTGCATTATAAGGATTAGTGCTTACATCTTTATGACTCTCTAATATCATTTTGTGAATCAGCGAGTTATCACATATATTATATAATCTAGATTGATACTGCTTTCTACTTGCATCGGCTTATCTCTTTTTAGGGTTTTGCCGATAACGGTTAGATTGACTTGTTGACTTAGATTATCTAATATATCTACCATCCTAAAAAGATGACCATCGGCTTATATCAGTTAAGATATTATACTTCTTTTCATACTTAGTGCTACATCAGTTAAGTTTCATCTATTAAGTTGTGTTTAGAGTCATAGTACCCAGCCTGCTTTTTTGTTGTTAATAAGGATAGTATCGGGGTTTCAGCCAATGTTACCTGATATAGTTGTTTTACATAGATTTACGTCTTGTTTAATATACTATATCTACCCCTTATATTGGGATCTCAACTAATATAAATATATTAAATTTATTATCAATATAATTGATGATAGTTTAATATATTTATTTTAAGATGATATCCTAGTATAAGGTAGTATCAGAGCTATAGCCGGTACATGCTTAAATTTGGACATCGACTATGATATAAATGTATATAATCGTTATTTCGTGCTATTTTGGATCTAAGCAATTTATACTGTCTCGGTTAAGTTCGATTTATCCCAATTGTGGATTTCTAAAGTAATATCGATTTATAGATTATATAATGTCAATCTATATAGCCGATGGACCAGGTTTAGGGTTTATTTATTCTTATAGATATACCTTACAACCGATTCATCTCACATTGCATCGGCTCGGTTACAATACGATATGACATCGGCTTTCTAGCCGATCGACTATCGTTCACTAATAATATTTGCATGTTTCTTGTTGATTGCAGGATCAAATCAACTGGCACGCCCTTGAACCCGAAAACAAGTTTTGGACCTATACTGGAGTTAAGCAGATCTCCCAGCCCAGTGTGTGTTTTTTTGCATCAATAGTTACTCAGCCAGGGGTGTCCTACTTCACCCATGTGGTCGCACTGATTATGTTTGGATGAAATCCCAAAGGAATCGGTCCTTAAGTGCGAGGACGGGGAAAACCGTACCACTAGCTACGATGAGCGACGGTGGCGCGGGGATGGTGACTGCGCGCGGGGAAACGGTGGAGAGCTACTGGCGCTTATGGACAAGGGAGAAAAGGGGAGGGAGGTGGCTACCTCGGCGAGGAGGGTGATGTGAAGGAAGTCCGGCGGCACGAAGCGTGATAGCTTTAGCCTCGGGCCGGGGAAGAGGAAGAAGATAGTGCGGTTGGAGTCCACATCATGTGTAACGCCCGATCCGTCGCGACGTTAGTTTAGGGAAAAACCTAATTCTCTAAAAACCCTAATTTCGAAAATTCCGTCTTTCTTGATTTGTTGCGTGTGTGTGTGCCAAGATCTCTTCCCCCTCTGTCCAAATATCCATCCAAAATTCAAAATCCAAATCCAAATTTCTCTCCAAATCAATTTTCTGCAAAATGTCTAATTGTCCTCCCTCCTGTTCCTTGGGCCGAATCTCGTCGGCCCAATCAATCTCTCTCTCTCTTCCAGTCAGTTTCTCTCTCTCTCTCCCACGACAATCCTTTCTCTCTCTCTCTCTCACGCCGTTTCTCTCTCCCTCTGCTTCTCTCTCTCTCGCCGGATTCCCTCCCGCCGGCGTCGTTCGAGTTTGGGCGCCCGTTGCTTCCCGCGCGCGCGCGCCGCGCGTCGTGGTCAACCGACCTGCGCGCCAGCCCGCCTGCGCCGCCTGCCTCGGCCCCGCCTGCCTCTGCCCGCCTGCGCCGCCTGCCTCTTCCCTGCCTGCGCACAGAGGCCAAGCCTCGGAGCCGTCGCCGCCCCCTCCTCTCTCCTCCTCCTCCCGAAACGGCAAGGGGCAGAGCCCCTTTCTCCTCCCCTTTTCTCCTTTTTCCCTCGCCGGCGTCCTCTCTCTGCCGCCGCGTTGGTCGCTAGCGCTTGGAGCGCTAGCCTCGCGTGCGCGCCCGTGAGCCGCCGCTCCCCCATCCCCGCACGCTCCACCCCTATAAGACCCCTCTCCTCTCCCTTCGGCCGCCCTCCCCCTTCCCGCAGCCGAGCGCCGCGCCACCATCACCCCTTCGCCGCTCGCTGCCGGACGACGCCGCGCTCGCTACCGGACGCCGCCGCGGACGCGCGGAGCTCACGCCGGCCGCGCCATCCGCATCCTCTTCCCCCGCTCGGCGCCCCTCTCCTCCCACGGTAACCGCCCCCGCCGCCGCCTTCTTTCCCCATCTCCCCGTAGGCCGTAGTCGCCGGCGCTTAGCCGTCGCCACGGCCGGCCGCGCCGCGCGCGTAGCCGCGGCCGCGCCCTTGCCCCTCCGCGCCGCGCCGTGCCCTTGCCTCCCCGCGCCGCTGCCGAGCCCGCTCGGCCGGACTCGATGCCGCCCCACCGCCGGCCGCCGTTGCTCTCCCCTTCCCTCTCTCTCTCGTTGCCTCGATCCGGCGGGGAAGAAACGAAGGAAGGAGAGAAGAAGAATGGTAGAGAAGGAGAAAAGAAGGGATAGAGGTAGAAGAAAACCGGAGGTGGGACCCACTTGTGGGCCCCACACCCCTTTGACTGGTCTCCCCCCTCTCTCTGATGTGCCACCTTGGGCCGCCGCCTCGCACGGCCCGCTCGCCCGCCTCGCTCTGGGCCTTTGCGCCTGGTCGGCCTGCTCACCCCCCCAGCTTGCGTCGCGCCGCACGGGCCGGCCCACTCGCCCGACCGCTAGCCTGCCCTCGCAAGCGCGCCGCGTGGGCCGAATCCTCGCACGGCCCGCTCGCCCGCCTCGGCCGTTGGGCCGCCTCCTCGCGCGCGGCCCACTAGCTCTGGCCGCGCCGCGCTAATCCATTGGGCCGCGTCTTACACCGCCCGAAGAAGTCCAAAAGCAACCCCTCCTTTTTTCTTTTTCCAGGGGATTTAATATTTCCTTTTCCTTTAGACAGAAAATCAAATAACCTTAGAAAATCCATATCTTTTTAACCGTTCGTCCGATTGACCCCGTTCCACTTCCAAAATCTCTCAAAAATCGAGATCTATTTAATGGCACACTTAGTGGTCACTATTAGGGCTTTCTTTTCGCTGTTTATTGAGTCCTTCCATTTCGCGTATAGTATCAGAGCCCGAAGACTCAGAGTGTGCGGATTTCGAGGAACAAGTTCAAGACCTCGAGCAAGGTAAGTCACCTTTGATCATCTTGCACCCATAATTTAAAACTAAGTATTTTTATTTCGCAAATTATGCATGATTAGTACACACCTGTTTGTATTTGGCCGCGGTTTGCAAGATAACCTGCCGGCCCAACCCATTTGATGCACATACCTTCCTTGATTATTGAATACTCGTACTACCTTTGTCAACTGCTGGTTTCCGATGTCCGAGCCCTCGGGCACGCAAATCGCGGACCCTCTTAAATTTAAAACTGTCAACGATGGGTAAAACTTGGGTTTATGAAATACTTGGAAAAACCCGACACTTGGGTCGGTGTCTGCAAAATAAAGTGATTTCTAAAATCGCGGTGCGGGAACGTACCGGGAGTGCGCCTTTCCCGTACTTGCACCTAAGGACCGAATCCTTTGGGATTTCATCCAAACATAAAAAGTGCGACCACATGGGTGAAATGGGACACCCCTGGCTGAGTAACTAGCTGGGCCAGGGAAGCCTTGATGCCAAGGGACAAGTGGATTCGCCGGGGTGGTGTCGGGGAGGACCCCTGGGCTTCCTGGCACAGTATGGTCTGGGACCTAACCTGTTGTTGGTCCGGAGGACCCCTCCCGTTGGCATATGGCAACCTTGTGTCGGCTTTGAAATGCCTTGTCGTGAAAGCCTCAAAGTCACCAGACGTGGCTGTATTGCACGGGCTGGGTGACCCAGGCTAGTAACGTCGTGTGGGTAAAGTGTACCCCCTCTGCAGAGGTTATTAAACTGTTCGAACAGCCGTGCCCACGGTTATGGGCGGATGTGAGGTGATTCCTTAGCGTAGTTTTGTTTTACTACTGCTTGTGAAATTGACTTGATGGGTTGGATGACGTTGTGATCAATTGTGGCTGACGGGTTCAGCTAGGCCAGGGAGGCCGTCAAAATCGTTTGGCCAGGGAGGCCGTCAAAACCGTTTGGCCGGGAACCAAAAACTTGATTCTTGAAAGATTGATACATTGCACAAACTCCGACTGAGCTTGATGCACTATCAGGCTCGAGTCGTTGAGAAGCACTTCTCTAGAAATCATTTCAAAAGTTTGAAACCAAACCAATTGCGAAAACAAACAGCCGATCTATGAAGCTTGCAATATACACTTAATTCCCAAGACTTGCTGAGTACCCTCCGTACTCACCCTTGCTCTATATAAATAACCCCCCCAGATCTCGAAGAAGAAGAGGTGGACCCCGCTGATGATGAGTTCTTCCAGGAGCAGGATGGCTTCGAGCAGTTTTAGGGTTTCGACGTAGTTCCCAAGTTATGCTTGTGGTCTTGGTCCAGTCTTCGCTTCCGCCTTTCCCTTTTGTAATGCAGTTGTGAGCACGGGGTCTGTCCATTGCCCAACATGACTGTAAGACTACTCTTAATGAAGAGACCGCTGTGGTTGTGATATTTCGTCTTCCTGTGATACCAGCACTGCTTTCCTGGGACTGGTATCGGCTTACAGGTTTATTTGGAGCGTCCCGCTCTAGTTCCAGATCGGGGCGTGACATCATGCGTCCGCGAGTGCACCGACCTCATCGGCAGACGCAACGGCGAACGACGACGTCAACAGAGAAGCGGCGGTGGTGTTCGGCGACGAAAACAGAAGAGCGGCCGAACACGAGGGGGTGTGGGTTTTATAGGCGCGGTATGGCGGTGGTGGCGAAGGTGGTTTGCGGGGGTTGGCACGCGGCAAGCTGGCGCTCCGGCGCTAGCGACCAAGCAGCGGTGGCAGAGGATGACGCTGGAGGGAAAAAGAAAAAGGAGGGGAAAAGGGTAAGCTGGTTCTTACCGTTTTGGGGAAAGAGGAGAGAGAAGGAGGAGAGCGCGAGCTTTCGCTCTTGGACGCACGCGCGCAGGCGGCGACAGGGGAACAAGAGAGGACGACGGGCCTTGGATGACGACGATGGCCGGCGTGACGTGAAGCGGTGACAAGGCGACATCGGCGGATAGCGGGTGATGGCGGTGGTGATCGTGTGGTTGGCAACAAGCGGCGCCGCGCATGGGCTCCGATGGGCGGGCGCGAAAATTCAAGTGGTGCCGGCGGCAAAAATCTCGGCGAGAAAGAGAGACCAGAGAGAGCGAGGGAAGAGGGAGAGAGTTGCGACTCTCTCTCTCGATTGGACGTGCAGCGTACATGGGGAGAAACGGACCGGAGAACAAAATGGGCCGAGCAAAGGAATTTCAGCCCAAGAAAACTGAGGGAAGAGAAATAGACTTTTGCAGAGAAGATTCATTTGGAGAAAATTTAGGATTTGGATTTGATTTTGAATTGAGATCTGGATACAGGGGAACCGAGACCTTGGCACACACATGCAACATCCACACCTCAATAAGAATGAGTTTCGAAAATAGGGTTTTTATTTAAAGTAGTTTTCCTCGCTAACGCCGCGATAGAACGGGCATTACACGTTAGGTCCCAAGGCAGTATTGCTCCCCGATTTTGTTGACGTGGTGGCTGAATCAGCGTGGGACCCATGTGGGCCCCACATGTCAGCCGGTAATCTTCTTCCACCTATCTCATGTCTCTTCCCATCTCAACCCAAACCTCCAGGGTAGTCGACAACAGGTGGGGAGAAGAGTGGTGGCTAACGGCCACGTCATGGACCTGCACGTGCAAAGAGCGGCTGAGCTCAGCGAAGAGCGTGGAGAAGCGAAGTAGGAAGGGCTCCCGGCATGTCATCCCCTTAGGGCACACCGCCACATCCCTGCGCGGTAGCTTGCACGCGTCTGCGTCGTGGTCACGTGTCAGCCACACCATCGGGATTGGCGAGAGGATCTCCAAGAGACGGGGGATGGAGTACATTGTGATGCTTGAGCATGGTCGCGAGCACCACCGGCTCCATGAGTGTCCGTGCGTGCACATGAAGAGGACATCGGACGTTGAATCACGAGAGAGGTGCACGGTTGCCGGCCACCGGCAAGGAGAAGGGTGGTGGCCGTTGGGCGACGACGGTAGGTAGAAGCCCGACGACGACGACCTGCGATGGGCGGGGAGAAGGCTGGCAGCTGTCGAGAAGCTTGATAGTAGCAGGCGGCGGGGAGAAGGGCGTAGGCATCGAGGACGATGCGGCCGCAGCGTGGAGTAGATGGAGTTGACCTCAAAGACGATGTGGCAGAGCCGCACGTGCTCCTCCGCGGAGGAGAGGTAGAGCTCAGGGACACCTGAACACATCGGCTTTTGAGCAGCTCGGCGGGGGTGGCTCTGAGCTTGGGGGATAGGATCTTGGCCAGCGTGACGAGGCGGAAGCCCCAGCCCTCACGCGTGCAGGTGAAGACGACATTGCCGTTGCAGTTGGGACCTGGCTGCACCGCGCGTGTGCAAGTCCATGACGTGAGCCGTTGGGAGCCACGTCGGCCGGCGGCCTCTGTCGTCGTGCTTTTCCCCGCCGGCCAACGCCATTCTCCCCACCCGTTGGGGCTGCCCTAGAGGTTTGGATTGAGATGAGAAGAGAGGGGAGTGAGGTGGAAGAAAATTGTCAGCTGACATGTGGGGTCCACGTGGACCCCACACTGACTCAGCTGCCACGTCAACCAGACTGGAGAGCATACCTTGGGATTAAATGTGATTTGGGTTTGTAAGATTATGGATACATTATATTTTTATATTTGGTCTTCCGATTCAGGATAGTTTTAAAACTCGACGACTAAGATAAGAGACCTTACGTGAATTTTTTCCGAGATGAAAAATTTCCAGCCTCATGGGCCTGTGCATATATGACCCATAGGCAGGCGGCAGCAGAGCGCTGCACGGCCCCGCATCACAATCGACCTCCGGCTCCCCAATCCATCCCGTCTCCTCGCCTGCCGCCGGCGCCGATCTCCATCCTGCTAGCAGAGGTGGCACCGGCGTTCTCCTGCTCCCGCCGCATCATCGCTCACCGGTGAGCATCCTAATCCATCCCATCCGACCTCGCCCTCGGCCTCGAATTTCGTCTCCTCGCCCGCCGCTTGCGCCGAACCCCATCCTGTGAGCAGAGGTGGCGCCCGGCGTCCTCCTGCAGTCCTGCTTCCGCCGCATCGTCGCTCGCCTGTGAGCATCCCTCCCTACCCACACCTCATCAGGTATTTTGCGTTATTCCTCAAAAAGTTTGGGCGTTCAACCGAAACAGGGTTAGATCTGCCTCTGCCCAGATCCACCTACTTCCAAGTTGTTAATTTTGATTCTTGTTTTTAGCATATGTAATTTGGTTACTTAATCTCATCCAAACACCCTTAGAATAGTTGCATTAGAACGAAAATTGTTAGCTCACATAATTTGTACTCATCCAAACTCACATAAGTTTCTTAAGAAGAATCTAGACCACAAACTACTCTTAGTCACAAAATATCTTTTTATCAAAGAATATTCTTATAAAAAATTTTCACGTCACAAAATTTTCTAAAGGACATACTGTGCCACTTGGCATGAATCTAATTTAACATATTTTTTCTTTATCAGGTTATAAATTGAAACCATGGAACATACTGTCTTGTCTATAAAACATTGTGATATATCTATTAATGTTTTTTATTTGAAAAATAATTTAGACTAATAATATAGATTTTTAAATTAGGTAATTAATAAGTTCAAATCAACTATAGTTTAGAATAAAAAAAGCAAAATGATTTATGCTAAGTACAATCTAATAACAATAAAATGTTAGAAACAATATTAATTCAATATTTTTATAAATTTTAAATACGATTCATACATAAAATTAAAGAAAAATATAAATTTATATATAAGTGATAATATTATAAAATGCAAGTTAAAATTATTAAAGAAAAATATTATTAATTAACAATTATATTGATGTATTTCTAAATATTTTTACGTACTATTCATTTAAGTGTCAATTGGTGAATCGGATAATTTACCATGGGACAGATTAATTATTAAAATTGTTTCATCCGTTGTAAACCACGGGTATTTTGCTACTCTGTAAAAAGAAACAATTTCTTAGGTTGTATTTTGCATAAAAAAGATTCACGAGCACTCATATGTAGAAGGAAATAATGTCTTATGGTGTTCTTTGTAAATTGTCTTGAGTCTTTACGAATAAATCGTGTCTCCATCAGCACCAAACCACCCTCTTCTCCTCTTCCAGACATCGAGCCATCCTCGTCATCCTCTTCTCCTTCTCGAGGCATCGAACCAGCCTCATCGCCGTCGACCGCCGCCGAGGATGCCGGTGAGGGTGGTTGACACCGCAACCCCTTCCTCCCAGCCCTCATCAGGTTCGTCCACCTCCCCTACCTTCTCTATGCTATGCACCCACCCCTAATCCAAGATTTTTAGATCTGATAGAGCCTAATCTGGTACCTTCTGGGTTTGATTTAGTGTGATTTTAAGGTCTATTGGTAATCTAGATTGCTCCGAGTTGTACTAGGGTATGTGTTTTGATCCTTTTGGTATGTGTTTTGATCGTTTTGGAATACTCAATTGTTATAATTTTGGCTACTCACGCGATGCATTATTTGGGGAGAGTTCAGATGGTTTTGTAGCTAATCTGCCAACTGATTGTAATGTATTGTATATTTTTAAGGCGTTGCAATGCTTGTGGCTTTGTGTCAAGTGTTCTTCTATTTCAGGAGGCCTTCTAAATAAATAAATAAACCAATTGTTGTTTTTGTTCACCTGAAATTGAAAATTCATTAGTTATTTTGTATCTATTTCTGGCAATAGATAGCCCACCATGCCAATGTGCCATACTGATTAAAATGTTGCAGGTCAAGATGCAAATGCTGGGCATCCGTCTCCTCCTAGTTGTTCCCTCTTAAGTGCTGGAAGAGTATGTCCTTTTGTTCTATTATTTGGAACTTGACTAAGGATCGGATGTTCTTATGGATGTTCTTATCAGTGTGGTTTATGGAACTAACCATATGCTTGTACCATCTTTCAGTGTTATGCTGGAACCCAGAATGTTTCTAATATACAAAAAGAAGAAGCTTGGAAAGTTAATGTGCGGATCCATGGCTGTGATCTTGAACATGGTTATTTATGTGGAACAATGGAAGCACTTAATGTTCCCTTAGCTGATACCCCTGTGAGCAACCTTACTTCCTTTTCCACTTTGACTCTGATCTTTATGTTTCAAAATTGTTCACTAAGAATACATTCATATACTAATTCAGTAGGCAAACAGTTTGTTCCGATAAAATTTTAAAATATGCTATGTTTTACTTCTTATTACCATTATCTGATTTGCATAGCAATTTGCAAATAATTTCCATAGGTGGTAACGTTCTGGGAGGGGGAGATAGTGGATGCTAAAAATTATACATTTTTCACTGGCAAGTGGGAGGCGTCGTGAGTATTTAACTATTTACGTTTTATCCTTCATACTATCATCTACTTGTTTTATTAATAGTTGCCCAAGTGTAGGGTAACAGTCCAAACTTACTCATGAAACATTACTCCTGCTTCTGCTTTTGCAGCCCAGAGGATGATATTAGACATTGGTCCAAGTTCCCATCATTTACGCCTCTTCTGGTATTCTATTGCCTATCTTTGTGTTGTTAGTTGCATTTTTTAGGATACATTTCTCACTTATGTTTTTCCACAGAGTCAGATTGAGACAGATGGTGGCAAGTCCGTGGACCTCAGCAACTATGCTTACATATTCATGGTACTGCACCATCCTACCCTTCATGTATGTGCACCATTTATTGAAATACAAAGTCATAACAACTTAGCATTATTCTGATGCTACATGTAGAGATGGAAAGAGCAGTACTTTGTCAATGTTGGAGTGGACTGTGGGTTGACCATAGCTGGTTTCTACTATGTCTGCTTTTCATGTAGCGATGGTTCCATTAGCGGGTATTATTATGATCCAAACAGCAGGTAATGTATATTTTGCTGGCACTTTTTATTGTGATGTTACAACTAAATTCTATTAAGGAATTGAAGTGATATAAATATTTCATGCTCTCTCAATTTACAGTCCGTTTCAGAAGCTTGAACTGAAGTGTACCAATGAGAAAGATTCTGGATTTACCTTTTCGTCCTACGAGCTGCAGTGAGAGACTGACATGCCTGTTGTCATTATAGTATGTGTAATTCTGAATGGTGTCCCATTAAAAGGGCTGAGATGGCTTGTTTGTAATAGTGATTTGGAGCAAGTTGTATTTTATTTTCTTTGCAATATGAATATAAGCTGGTACACTTTATAGTTTGAACCTACTTGTGTGTTCTTTTTGTGCTAATCATGGCATGGTTATGTCCAAAATAAATAAGACAGGAATGTGAGGGCTAGTTGCTCGTTCAAAGAAATATATACTTCTTTCCAGAGTAATTGTAGTTCTCCAGTTGGAGGATTTTTGTTTTGTTTCAATATATCTGTTCTGCCTACATTGTGGAATTTGTGGTCACTGATTGTGAATCTAATATCTGATACTGAGCTTTATCTGAAGAGACACTTAAGATTGCAATCTTGTACATTAGTTTCTGGTATATAGCCACATAAACCTCCTTTTGGTTTCACATGCAGCCATTGTAAGGTATGATGTAATTCTATGAACAAAGTATACTTGGGGCAAACACTCTGTCTTCACCTCCGGTCTTCGGACATTGTAAGGTAAACATCTCTCTACTTATGTTGTTTCAGAGTCTTGATCTCGTGCTTCAAGCCGTAGTCAATTCTCTAATGAGTAAAATTCTTCTGCATCTGCATTGCACAGGCTTCAAGTTATTGCTAAACCCTATAATAATATTCTGCAGATAGGACTACCCTTGCACACTTGGTGAAGCTTACCTTCATAAACACAAGGATGGGTGGACAGTGGAACAGGAGTTAACTCTTCTCTCCTTTCTGGCAGAAACCAAGAAGACACTTCCTTTGCCCTCTGTATCAAAGGCCTCTCAACATTCTCACACCAGGCATCAAACATATCGAGGACAGCCTCAGTAATGACTTCTGAGAGTACTTTATCACCTTCTCCAGGTGCCAGCTTCAGCATCAGGTATCTATTGAACGATATGATCTTCTCTAACATTTGCCTTCTGTCAATATTATATGATGACATTGCGTCTTGGATTATAGAGACCATCCTGAGGACTGCCTCATAGACTATAGCATATGCATGACTGAATATCTCGGTTGCTGTTTCCGACAGTTCTTTGCTGTGCCAATCATTTTTTACAGGTTCTGGCCCCTGTTCTAAGATTGGCGCAAATGTTACAGTCTTCGGTCTGGTTGTGTTGACACGCAGCTGCTTCGATTCCCTAAGCATTTCATTGGCTTCCTTCATTTCTGACTCAAACCTGCTGCTGATCTTGAAGTATGGTTGTTCCTTGTGTGCAGTTGGGCTTGGGAGTGGTGAATTTTGCCTTGGTGATGCTTCCATGTATACCTCAGGTGCACATGCTGGTTCACACGCTACAATTCAAATGGAAAACACATGTATTACTCTTCATCATAACAAAATTATACTAGAATTGATATCTTGACTGAATTTAACTGGAGATAAGGTGGTGCTCTTTTTTTTTTTTCATTTCAATTAACAGATTGTCCAATGTATGCAATATTCTGAAGTCTGGCAGACATACAGGAATGGGGATGTCGAGCTGTGCTTGGGGATCCGTAGTCTGCATCGTTGTGCTCCTTGCTGCTGCTGTCGTCTGCACTGGGTCCTGCTCGGGGGGTCCACATCATGTCCTCTTGCGGCTTCTTCTTGTGATGCAGCAGGTGCATCCATTTCTTAGCCTTGCTCTTCACCTTGCCAAGAACCGGCTTCTTCTGGCTCCCATTTGGGGTCCGTGGTGATCCCGTCGGACTCACCGGTGGTGCCCGTGGCGAAGGCCAGTATCGTTGTTGCTCCTCCCATTCATCAAGTGGATTTTGGCCTGCAATATTCAAGCTCAGAGACGCTGAGGGAAATGTCAATCAGGCATGATCATTTCTTTATTTCTTAGCAGGTGAGCACTAACATCCCTGTATCATTACTTCCAGAAGAATACTTTGAAACACATTGATCAAGCTATACATTTTCCAAGATCGAAATGTCATGAGAAATTATGAAACATGCAGGAATAGTGAAATTTAAGATAGAAGAAAAGAACCAAGACCGACAAATCTATTACCATTTTGGACGGGGTGATCACCCCGTTTGGTGCTGATCCCACGCTTCAGTTTTCTGATTTCGTTCATGATCTGTGCAAGAATTGAACCAAATCCAAGAGCTTTGGGAGGAGCTGATCAGGCAAGAAATGGACTCTATCCTAAAGTTGGCAACCCTGAGGGAGCCATTTTCTGAGTTATAGTGGTGGCAAAGGGCTAAATTCTGGTGGAGCGGTTAAGTTGCCTATCTATTCTGGGGGGTGTTTGGTTGTTGGAGGGAGGCCATGCTTTTCTTGGAGCCATCGCATCCAGTGAGTGTAGGGGGCAGATCATAAACGAGGTTCATATGTTTGCTAACAGCAGCTGAAAAATGTACTCCAAGAACATAATACATCATGCATGTGCAGGATGTTTTGAACTGAGCAGGTTTGAGGAACATCTCGATCAATTGTAATGCTATTTTTGCCAACCAAAATAAAAGGGGTTGCTAAAATTGTAGCACCATATTTTTCACTTAATTTCAGTCACTGTTTTTCCTATATGATTACTCTCTCTCTCCTCTTTCAAATAGATAGTAAATTATTTTTAGTCATAATTCCCTTGTGCATTGTACAATGTAATGTAATTACAGTGGAAGTTCTAAAATTTACATTATAATTACAATGAAAATGTAAATAATTCACAATGTATAATCGAATTGACTTCTTTTAAAAATCATGGCTTCATAAATATAGCTGCTCTTAAAATAATGTGGTTCTAGGCTTCCTAGCACTACACAAAGGGTCAGATTTTTCTGGAATTTTGAAGAAAATAATTATACAGAAGGTTTGAGTTTTAGGAAATTTGAGTTGCAGATAGGAAGCTGAAGGCCCAGATTCTAGAAAATTCGAGTTTAACAAAAATAAGCAAAGGGTCAGATTTTCTGGAATTTTAAAAAATAAATTATACAGAAGGTTCGAGTTTTAAAATATGAGTTGCAGATAGGAAAACTTCTAGAACATTCTAGAAATTATAAAGAATTCTAGAAAATTCGAGTTCTTACAATAAATAAAAAAAATTGTTGTCAAGAATGGGATTCGAACCCATGCCCTTTCGGACCAGTACCTGAAACTGGCGCCTTAGACCAACTCGGCCATCTTGACGTTATTGATACGGGTTCATGGACAACTTACAAGAACGTGGTTAGAATTCTTTCACGTCAACGACCATAATAAGGCTCAAGACGGTAAAAATATAAAAAGCTATAAAACGTTAACCATATAACATTATGGAAACCGAAGTTCTTGCGGAAACTCATGACCCTCTCTGCAAACTACCATTGTCTTGCATTAAAAATTTCTATAGCTAACAGCTCGATATACAGTACATAATAAAACCATAAATGGTACAGTAAAATCACGCTGAACACTGAGTTGCTGCAAAAATGATTACTGCTATTTGCTGTCAATAAATTTCCTTATGTTGTTTGTTCATAAACATGTAACAACAATTGGTGTCAGCATATCCATGTTAGCCCATGCGGCAAACGATACTACAATGAGTAAGCAATATTGTACCGATGAAACAAGTTTTCTCCATGTTCTCTGTAATCTGCTAAGCTGAAGGTGTGTCTCCCAAACTTGCTGGAAGCTGCAAAGGCAGCAGCGCCCCTCCATGCATCTGAAAGGGGGTCAGCTGCTCTAACAAGCTCCAGGGGTGAGGGGTAGGGCCGAAACTGCCGGATTCCAGATTGTGCCTGGGATCAGAGAACAGCCTCCAGTGACAAGGATGGACTGGCAAAGGTGCTCCTTGGCAGACTCATCCTCCATTAGTCGCCTCAGTGAGATGCTGACCATCTCATCAATGCCAGCCTGGTCAATTCCTATCATACCAGGCTGGAACAATATTTCAGGGCACCGGAACCGCTCGATTCCTATGGAAATCCTGTAATCTTCTGCTGTAAGAGTCCGGACCTTACGAGGCTCAGGAGTCTGCTGGACAGCTTCAGCTTTGTCCATCTCCTGCACATGGAAGCATCAAATGGTTTATGATTGTAAAAGAAACTATTGAGGAGTGAGATCTCAATAAAGACAAAATGGCCATTGTGGCTCGCAAGCAAGACAGCTTGAACATGTGATCTTACCTGGATCTTAGAAGCAATTCGAGCAAGTTCTGATTCATCATCATCGTTCCCATCATCGTCGTCGTCATTATCTTTGCTCATCTTTTTGTAGACTAACCAATCTTCATCTCTCGTTCCAAAAGTGTCCTCGCCTTTCCTCCGATCAAATGCAGCAGAAGTGAGCAGCCGCATCCTTTCTTTCTGGGCTGCATTAAGACGTTCCCCACGGCCTACACCACCAGATGAATTATGATTACCATTGGTCTTACCACCATTGAGTTTGTGTCGCTTTCTCTGATCAACCCTATCAGAAAGTTCCGAGTATCGAGCATGGAGCTCTTCAAGGTATAACTCTGGGTTCTCCCTGTATATTAAAGTTAAACAGATTAAAAAAGCAGCATATAGAATGCCTGGCAAATATTTATGAAGATTTAGAACAATTTATCCATTTCACAGGGCGTAAATTTCATTGATATGAGGTTGATAGAGTAGTAAATTAAACATTGTTTGGAATTGCAAAATGAATGCCTGATTTCTAGGGCTTTTATCAGCACAGAGTGTATCATAAGAACAAATACTAAAAAAATGGCTCTGACAGAAGTTTCGAAGCACGGAGCAACTAGTGTGCGACATCAAAGAGGAAATCCTCATTTGGAAGGCAGCAGGAGTGATCACAACTTCCAATGGCGATAATGAATAATACGTTATGTAATGTAATGTAATGTACTGTAATGGATAGTAATGTATTGCAATAAGCAACTTCTGCTTATGAGGTTGTTGGTTTTCCCCTCATCCATCTCGACAATATACTGTCGTTGTAAGCTTCACATTGTAACGAATATCCCCTCCATTCTTAATGAAATTGGTCGATCGAATCTTTCGGCCGACCCGGCCAAAAAAAAAAATGGCTCTGACATAACTGGTTAACTAACCCAGTGTGCTTGAAATTTCAAAAAA
Source organism: Oryza punctata (assembly GCA_000573905.2). Taxonomy (NCBI): domain Eukaryota; kingdom Viridiplantae; phylum Streptophyta; class Magnoliopsida; order Poales; family Poaceae; genus Oryza; species Oryza punctata. The sequence goes on from CM002488.2 coordinate 2,030,476, forward strand.
AAGGATCTTAAGCTTAATGCAAATAAACTAAGTATGATGATCATATGGATGATAAATTTCAGACTGGGGATATCGCAGCTTACAAACGCCTCTCTTCTTCTTGCTTCTCCCTCAATGCTTCCTCCTCATCACGTCTCTGCTTGGCACGCATTCGGCCCTCTGTTGTGGTTTAAAGTAGTATCTGTTTCTTCTTCTCTTTTAACTGAAAGTATACAAAAGTGAAACAACAACAGTAAATAGTTGAAACATGGGAATCTCTAAACTTGGAATAATAGATATGTGCTCACGTTACACAGTCGCAAAAGGTCCCCAAAAACACATAAGCAAAAACCCATTTGCTAGAGATGATAAGAGGACAGACACACCTGCTCTGGTGTCAACGTCTCATCAGGGACAGACACAAGTGGATACTTATCAACTCCAGAAGCATCTACTTTCTCTTCATTACCATTGGACTCCCCCTTTGCCTTCCTTAAGGACTGTGTAGCTTTCAAAATAGCAGATTTGATTTCCTGCTGGGAAAGATACCCAGATTTGCCTAGAATAGCTGTTGCTTCTTCTTCGTCAGCTCCATCAAGTTGCTCCATTAGTTCCTCCAAATAAGAAAGCTAATTTTCGAGTCCTGCTATCTTCTGTGACCTTTTTGCAGCAGCCATCTCTCGCAAACGCTGACCAGCCTGCTTTTCTTGCAAGTTCTTCCTCAGACGGTGGTTCTTCTATAGGTGGTGGGACCCATGGTAGCTGCCAATACCTAGTTTTTTCTTCAGCTTCTTCCTTATTGTTCTGCAAAGTGGAGCAATCAATTCATAGTCTTAAAAGAATGAGCTGGAAAGTACCATGCATGCAGTAGAAAAGCCCTTTGCACTCTATAGATGGAAATGGAGTTGGATAATTTTATAATGTTAAGAAAACAAACGGTAAGTAAAAATTTCTCACCTTAAATATTTGCAACTCTGACATATAATCAAGAGCTACGTAACAATGTTCCTTCTTCAGCTCTTCAGCCTTTTCCCATGTAATACTTGCACTATTCAATGTAAAATGGCAACAATTAGACATGGTAGGAAAATAAATAGGATGAAGCACTTCAGAATATGCTGCTGGCACCTACCTGTGATAGGGATATTTTAGAGAGAGGAGCTGCCTCAGAAAATCTGTAATGTGAGACCCACCAACGTTGGTTCTGCAGCATGCCCCCAACACAGGTTGTCCCTTTAAAAACTGGATACATATCCACAACAAAGCATTAATTGGAATAAATATGTGAGCAAAGAAAGAAGCTTTAGTTTGCAGAACCACTTTGAAGAATACAACACAGTTTTTTTGTTTATTGATTGTTTCAGGGATCATGACAACAATAAAAAAATTGTGAAAAATACACCAAAGAAAGTCTAACTTGGAAGAGTTAGTATGCAGTACTCAAACCATCAAGGAACACCTTTACCAAATAGTAGTCCAGAAGTATCATATAATTAGATGGAAAGAAAGTAATATGCTGTATCTGGAGATCAAGAAAATATTCCCGACTTCCAGATAATGTGATTACATGAGCAAAATATCTATTAAGAGTAGGGACAAACACTCTCTCTCAGTTTATTTAGCGTGTTATATACTATATCTGTTAAAGATTATTCAACCAGAGTTTCAGAATCTACCATGCACAACAATACTGTGTTCTTCACTCATGCACTGTTGCACTGCATTAATTTTCCAAACATCTGACAAGATTATGGAAATTCAATGCCAAAGGATTTGTACGCTGCACAAAGTTAAGAGGAAGGCATGTCGAAGGACACAAACTTACTGGAACAACATGGCATGTTCCATGTTCACACGAAATGGCCAGTCCATCTTCTCCACAATTCCCAAGTTTCTGATTGTACTTGTAACTAAATGCATCGTCGATGCCAAAAGCTGAAACTCACATAGGAAAAAACATCTTTAGCATTGCCATCTGAAAAAACATCAGGCGCAATTGATAACAATGGCACATAAAGATAACAAGTATCATTACCAATGGATGGCACGCCATATGTCTCAAAAAGTAGTTCTGACATTCTGGCTCGAGAAAAGGACGGATTGCATTCACACTCTGTCATAAGAATGGGATGGCCCACCTGCCCAGCATAACTGTTACTTCCAGCAGCATGAAACCAAACAAATAGCTCATGTGGGAACCAGAAAATTCTAAGGTGAAAGGATACATACAAATATATTACTATATAACCAAACATATAACATTTTCCATTAGAACTATATGAAACTAATGAGAAAAATCTGTTCAGCAACATCCACTATTCCTGGGTTATTTTTTCACTGTCACCCACCATACATTGAGAGGAGAAAGCTCACTGATGGAGATAATTGTCCATGTATGTCATATGTCTAAGATAGATATGCTGAAAATGACGTTCACTTGTCATTTAACTTGCCTATTTTAGAGGCCGAGAGCCTGAGACTAAAGTTTCCCAAAGATTTTGAAGCATTATGTTCAACTTGCGAACGTCAACTGTGTTTCTATGCAATATATGCATAAGAAAATTAATTCTGAACCCGAAATCAACTGACTATTTTAGAACTCATATGCTAAAATCAAGTTTTAATAAACACTATGTAGTCCCAATCATTATGCACACTTCACTTATACATAGAACTGGCATACAAAAGAACCCCCAAATTTCATCCTTTTTATTCAAGCGGACTACCCCACATTTACTAGTTTACTTATGCATCAAGTGCAAGGTAAAGCAAAGCTGTCAAACCAAGGAAACAGTACATAAGGTAACTACATTCAGAATATATTCATAGTACAGATGAAGGCAGAGTGCAATTTACCTCCGAAGTGGCACCTAGTCAATCAAAACCGAAGTCAGGAATCTGCAACCCAAACAGTAATAATACCAGATCAAAGAAAGGATAAAGAAATACTTAAAAAATGTTTGTTACACAAGCAATAAAGCCTGGAGTGCAAATATTAACACTCTGAAGTAAGCAATCATGTGCTGCACTCTAAATTTGTGAAACATAACAATATGCATTGGTATCTAATGTCATAAAGTATATGTGAACTATGAAAGAGATTATCATTAATATCTATAGAATGAAGCGTATACTCATAGAAGCAAGTTAGAATATGTATTTCCAACTTCAGATAAAGCTCTTCTTAGTATCAGTTAATATACATCTCAACAACAGTTAAGAAACATATATCTTATTCTAAAAACGTTTCATATGCATTATTCTGGTGAGCTTAAAAATTAACACAAATATTAAGACTGTATTCAGAATCAAAGATGACAGACCAGACTGATCAGTTCAAGCTAAACATATAGCAAACCATCTATAGATCTTGCTGACAACTCAAACAAAGAAAGAAATAAGTTAAGATGGTTTCATAGGATAACTAAGTAAACTAACATATTCCATGTACTCGAACTGGTAGACAACATCATCATCAAATGGTGAGCGAATTGCTGATCGTGTGCAATCGAAATACTTCATCAAAGCTGGATCAGTGTCCCCAACAACTGTGACAGTTTCACCTGCATCACAGAAAACAAATTAAAATTAGTTAAACTATCAGATTTTGTCAAATTCTCTTATAATAGCCTGACTCAAGCCATACTCATTCAGTAACTTCAGTTCAGTAATAATGGTATAATCAGACAAGCATGAACCATATAGAGCACTTGAACAAACACAAAGATAGCACTAAGGCATCTGAACTTATCTGTTTTACTAGTAGCACTTACGAAGAAAATGAATCAAGTAGCATCAAATCATCGCAAACAAAAAAAAATTAAAGCCCATTGGAATTTAGAAATTTCACAGGAACCAGACAAGTAACAGTTCAACTCCCACTAGTGAATTGAGTAAATACCAAGTTCCAAAATGGGCGTAATGAGGGCTGATGATGGACATAATTTAAATGCAGCACCCAATTTCCGTGTATTGAAACAAAATAAATTCCCACAAACGTCGTACTGATTCACTGAACATTCTGAAAACGCACGGTAAGGAGTACCGGACGAAGCAGAAACATGAAAGATCAAAATTTCCACAGCATATCCAAAAACCCAATCACCAAACCGATATCAGCCAAACGCATTCCAAAGTGCGCAATGCGGTGTACCAGAGCTGCGATGGCGCGGCCGCTGCACGATGTTGTGGAAGGCGACGCGGGGCTCCGCCTCGCCGGCCCACCTGCACATATCAAACCACTTCGTCACTCACTCAGATTCCGCGGAAGCCTACTAGGGTTAGGGTTAGGGTTTTGGGGGGGAGTTTCCGGGCCGCGGCGGGTGGGGAGCGGTCGTACCCGATGTAGAAGGTGGAGGCGCGGTTGTCGATGACGATGGGGGTGGTGTGCGGGAAGCCGGCGAAGTCGGTCTCCCGGTCCGGGCGGTACCCGTCGGCATGCCGGCCGGCGGCCGCGGCGATGGGCTCGCCGGTGGCGGAGGCGGGAGGGGAGAGGGGTATGGGGGCTCTTTGGTAATTTTTGTCGTGTCGCTGCGTCGTCCTCGTCGCGAGCTCGCGGTGCTTACCTGAGAAGGGAGGGGAGAAGAGGAGCGGATATTTACTCAAAACCCCCTGCATTTACTCTTAATTCGACATGAGGCACATACTCTCTTTATTCAGAATAAGTTTATTTTTGGCTTCTCATGTTTATCTAAAAATAAGTTTGTTTTTAAGTAATTACTGTTACATTGAAATTTGTGAAAGTAGAAAATAAATAAAAAGATAAATAATCGTATTGGGATTTGACAAAGTGAGTGTATTCTGGTTTTTTATTGGTATATGTGTGGGATGGATGAAAAATGAACTTATTTTGGAATTAAGGGTGCTAGCATTTCATTTAAGATTTCAACGGCACGGATTTCATGTCCAATTTTCTTTTGTTTGCATTGTGGACCGCTTTTGTACCCTATCTGCTCATTAATACATGAGATTTTTAATAGCACTAATTTTAGTGTAAAAACATCGTATGTTAATGATCATGATCGGAGGGAGTACTACATATGCTAAGCAATTTTTGACATCTTCTCAGATTGTGAGGAAGAGACAAGAGATAGATGAACATCGTGGCATGTATAGAACATATTTTTTTACTTGTTATCAGGGGCGGATCCAGGCTATATAATCATCGTTGTCATACATATTGTGGAGTCATACTTAGAACACTAAGCAGTAATACCTCTCCATAGGATTTGACATGCCCATTGTAAAAACACATGGTTATGCCCTTGTTTGTGAGTATGTCACTAATAATGGATTAGTCTACATTTGGTAGTAGCATAATTTGTCCAACAAGAGGATCTCGATTACGTGTAAAAACAAAGCAAATGGTTCAACCCTTTCAGCAATGTTGGAGCTATAAAATTTCTCGAGCCTAGATAAATCTAACTACGCCAAAAGATTTGTTATGAAAATACTGTTGTCAATCTCTATGATAACACCAATTTTTTTTTTTGTGAATTCGCCACTACCCTCCGGCAATTCCCGAACAAATTTTGTTCACACAAGAAACAAAACAACAATTGCACCCTCCTCTATCAATATATACGAGACAAAGTTTCTATCTCTTTTTCAAAAAAAAAAAAACCACAACAATTGCATTGTGGATCATTCCTGAGACAAAGAAAATGTTCCTCCTTTTCAGGTGTAGCAAATAACAACAAAGCCAGGAGCAAGCGAACAAAATCCGACTAGTCACGTCACTCAACAGGTACTTATTAATTATTTCATCACAAACACATTACACATGCACATATATTTGATCCCCGTTAGAAAAAATTACAGAAAATTGAAACCATATAAATATCAGCGAATTCGTCACAATCGATAAAATTCTTCCGTTTCAAATATCGATGCACCAAGAACTCCCATTTTTGTTCTTTCAATTCAATCCTTCAAAGAATACCGCTTGCCGGGGAACCGTTTGTCATCGTCTTTCTTCTCGCCGGACTTGGCCTCCTTGACGCCACCGCCAGAAGCCGGTGGACCAAACCAAAGCCTCCTCTTGGGCCCCGCCGGCGCCGGCGCCGGTATCGTCGTTGTCTTCTTCTTCTCCTCCTCCACCGGCTTGCCGTCCATCCGCATCCTGACGCCGGTGAACGTGACCGGTTCCGGCTCGCCGACGCCGACGCCATCGCCCTGCTTGGCGGCGGCGGCGGCGGCGAACTCCGCCACGGGCTCGGCGTGGTCGAGGGCCTGGTCGAACTCCACCTCGCAGTCCGTCTCGATGACGCAGACGGCGTCGGCCGGCCTCGTCTCCACCACGTCGAGGTAGTAGAACTTGTCCCCCGCCACCACGGCGATCGTCTCGCCGGTCGTCAGGCAGAAGTAGTTGCGGAAGTTGTACTCCAGCCTACACGCACATATAAACACAATATATGTCAACCAATGTGGTATAATAATAACCAGGCTTGCAATCTCGTTTTGCATATTTACGACAGGGGCGTCGAAATTTCGATCGGAATTTTTATTGAATTTGATCGAATTTTGATTAAATTTTTTAAAAATGAAAATTTCGGACGAAATAGTTCTGTGCCGGGTGAGCCTGAAATTTCATTTCAGAAATTTCGAACGGAAATTTCAATCATTAGTCGTAACGTACGAGTATTCAGTCAGTATTGAAAAGTATTTTGTCAATATTACCATCAGTAGAAGATGGTCTTAACTGTTGTTCTATGAGTTTTAGTACCAGTAAAAAAATTCTGAATTAGAAAGGGTAAACAATTTAGATTGATTTCTAAAGAAAAAAAAACTTTTTTCGTTAGAATTACTTACAGGTATCTTGGTTCGGAAAGCTTGTGGAAGTCAGAGGTGTGAGGCTGCAGCTTGAGGAAGGTGGCCTTGGGGATCGATGTGCTTCGCAGCAGCACGAGATCGTTCTCTCGCAGGCCCAAGTGCTCCATCATCTGAAAATATTCAGGAACAAAATATAATCAGCATCAGTTTCTGTCAATGCTCTGAAGAGTTGTTTAAATTACATTTGTATTTGGGCAAGTTAATTTGATGTTTTTCTATGAAGAGGAAACCAACCATGGTCGGGATGTGGATGAAGCCCTCGTCGGCGGTGAACTCGAGCACGCCGCAGTACGAGGTCTGCAGCGTGGCAGCGTTCTGAATCTGAAACTGCATCGGGTACTCGATGTGCAGATACCCTGGAATTAAATTAACCACAAGCAATAATATGAGTAATTTAACCAACTAATTTACCAGATGATCAAGAACGAAAATATACATCGTTTTTTACTGAAGATGTTAGGAACTTACCGAGCCGATCAAGCGCAGATTCAGGCATGAAGACTGCAAACAAACACAATACAACATCAGCAAAACTTCGTAATATTCAGTTAGAAAAAAAAAGAGATCGAGATTAACTGATAATTAATAACAGGTTAATTAGCAACTTACCCCTGTTGCCATCATCGGCGTTCTCCTTCTTCAGAAGCGAGATCGGCAAGCAGCGGTACAGCTGCGCGAACGACGCTGATTGCAAGTTGAGATACTCCTCGAAATCCTGCACAACGCATTAAGATTAGAACTGCTGCATATAAACAAGCTCGGTATATATTTGCATCAAGAACATGATTAGCATGAGAAAACTACACTCAAGAACAAGAACAGTAGAGATTGGTTGTGCTCTGAAGAATTGAAAAGATGGATTAGAGGAGGAGAAAAAAAAAACAACTTGGGTTAAAAGATTTCAGAGCAATTGACTGACATACCATTATTAAGATGAACTGATGTAGTCAGCGACTAAATTAATTGGCTGCCGATCGAGTTAATCAATTCCCCTCTTCTTGTACTGCCAAAATCTCTCTGCTAGCTTCCGATGGGATTCGAAGAACACACGACAAATCAATAGAACAAAGATCAAAATCAGGGTATTCAGGTGAGGCTTACATATATATCCAAACCAATATAAACCGCCCTGTACGAATCGCCCTCGTATACACGAATCAGTAATAAACCGCGTAGGAGTCCACCACATCAATACCGGGCCCACATGTCGGTGAGACTGCAGGTAGGACCAGGCAGGCGGTTCTCCTTCACCGGCTAACATGTGGGCCCGTGTGGGCGTATGACATGTGGGCCCGCACGCCGCTCTGGCTCTCGCACCGCGCCTTGGTGATGGGCCCGAGTCCGACTTGAACCCGATCTCCTCTCCTTTCTCTCTATCTCTCTCTGCTCCCCGCGGCGACGGCTTGCGCGAAACCCTAACCCTAAATTTGAGGGGAGAGAGGTGGGGCATCGGGTGAACGAAGAGCGGGCGGCGGAGGAGAAGGTGGCGATGGCGGCGAAGCGGGAGCTCTCGAGCACCCTCAGGAACCTCAAGGTGAGGAGGAATCCATTGAAATGTCGCCTCTTACATCCACACGCCTTGCTTGCTTGTCTGATGTTTTTTTTTTTTGTATGTGTGTGTGCGGGATGCAGTTTATGCAGCGGGCAGCTGTTGCGCAGAAGGTTGAGGAGAAGCCCGAGGTTGAGGCGGCGGCAGCGGCGGAGGAGGAAGTGGTGATGGTGCCTAGCGGAGGTGTTGGCTCGTCGGTTAAAATCGCAAGGAAGTGGTATGGGGATTGAACTACTCGTTTTTTAATCGTTTCTGTTGACTTAGTGTTTTTAGCATGGTATTGGGGATTATTACTCTAGGGTAGCATGAGAAGTTTTGATGGTAACAAGCTGCGATGAAGAATTGGAGATATGTTTGAGTGAACAGAGTATAAGATAGGCTGAATCAGCACTTGGTAATTCGATGAAGGTTGTGCCTTTTTGGGTTTGTTAGATGAGAAAATCTGGCAAAACCTTTATCTAATTTACTTCTTACATAACTACAGAGAATTCAGGATTTGTGGCTATGCACCTGGACAAGTACTCGTCTAAGTTCATAGCAAGAAATGAAGTCTTTGTGGGATGGAGGTAGTAGAAATGATACTTTATGCTTCACAAATTATGACATTCATGTGTATGTCCAGAATTGAGATGCGGTTTTTTTAACCTTTTCTTCCCAGATGCGCTGCACACTAATCAGCTAAACATGCATTTTACATGTAGGACGTTGTCACATGAATTCAATTTTCTGGTTTACTTTTGGGACACTTGTTATCAACAGTTTTGTTCATACTAGATTCGATCATCAATGTAGACTGAACCTATACTAATTCTTTCTTCAGCGTAGTTATCATGGAGGGTAATCCACACCCTGGAGCTGTAAAGGGTCGAATGTCATTCATGAATTTCAACCCATCCATTGATGTGAGCTTTCAAGATTGTTCTTTTACATCTTGTTGTGGCAACCTTGTCATGTTCCCTTACACAAACCTAGACCTGTAGAAATTAACTCAGGAGGCAATGGGTGGCCACCAATCACAGTCAGCTTCGCCTAGTAATTATCAACATCAAGATGGTTCAAATTCCAACAGGTCAGCTCTTTACCAGCTCTTTTCTGTGTTGTGATTGTTGTTGACTTAGATTAGCAATGTTATCTGGTACGGATATAAAATAGCTATAAAGCCTATAATAAGTGGATTCATGTCTTGAGTATGTGTTGAGAGGTATTTTCTTTTGGCTTTTGATCATTGAACGGGAAGCACAACTAAAGCAGAAGAGCCTGAAGCTCTTACATAGTTACCAGAAATTGAGATTATTAACAGTTATTTAGTGCACTTCAACCTCATGAAAGATGAACCACCCATTGCTAATTTAAGTGCAGCTGTGACATTGTGCAAGGTAGAAATCTAGACTTGGAAGTGATTGATCTGTTAAAAATATACTTGTGGTGGCGCTAATGTTGGATACAGAGTTACCATTTATTGTTGATGTATTGCTATTGTTAACATGTATCTTTATTTGCTAAAAGTAAAGCTTATAGGACTAATGCTATTCTGAAGCTTATGAGTTACTGCATATTCACAAATGAGGAAGTTTTGTGCACAAATGGCATGAAAAATCTAGAATACATACATGTTTGCCACAAAAAAAAAACTCAATAAGATTCTTTACTACACACACACATGGCAAAATCAAGTTCAGTTACTATGCAACACAAGGTTTTATGCCCTTATGGACACAATATTCACCAGGAGAACACTTTCATCTGTACTTTTCATGAAAATGCTAACTACTGCAATTGAATAGTTGGATGTACAAGTATGTGGCACATATAATTTTGGGCATTTTGAGTAGCTTGTGGATGTAATGGATTTTCACATGATCCCTTTTACAATGGAAATGCAGAACGGATGAAGTATCAAGAAGAAGATTTAGTGACTTTAACATTGATAGTTCAGAAAGCATATCTCTGAATGAACTAAAGAGGAAACAGCCTGAGCTTGAAATGGAAACACCGCCGTCTCATAGGCATCCCAAGACCACAGGTAAGAGTGTCGATGGTGATTCATCTTCGCAAAGCAATGGTCGTGGGTCTCACAAGTCAAACAAGCGTGAAAAGCTTGACTGGAATCTTCTCAGACCACGAAAATCAAAATGAAGTCCGAGTTAGCGTAGCCAAAACTTTGCTCTTGTACCTCATTTGTACTCTGTATCTGATTAGCATTTTCTCCTCTTTCGCGAGTTATATCTAGAGAGCTGGTAACCAGTAGTTTATTTACAGTATTATGTTTGTCCTTGCCTAAACTTGGTTTCGACTGTTCCCCTGTTCTTGATATGTTGTCTACTCTATTACTACTTTGCTGTAAGGGGGTGTTTAGATCCAGGGGTAAAAAAATTTGGCGGGTCACATCGGATATACAGACACATATTTGAAGTATTAAACGTAGACTAATACTAAAACAAATTACAGAATCCGCCTGTAAACTGCTTGACGAATTTATTAAGCCTAATTAATCCATCATTAGCAAATGTTTACTGTAGCACCACATTGTCAGATCATGACGAAATTAGTCTCAAAAGATTCGTCTCGTGATTTACACGCAAACTGTGTAATTGTTTTTTTTTTCATCCACATTTAATGCTCCATGCATGTGTTCAAACGTTCGATGTGATGGGGGGAAAAAAATTGGCGTTGGATCTAAACAGGGCCTAAGATGTAAGATTCTGCAGCAGCAATGAGAAATTACAGTTTTGACAGTGCTTCATGCTGCATCCTGGATATATGTTGCAAGTGTATTTGATTGAGTTGTGATTGCCTTGCCTTCCTTTGCAAACACAGTTTTATTTCATATCTCGTATGATTTACAGTTGATTTGCTTGCGTGTATCTCACATTTGGAAATGGAAATTATCGGACTGCGTGAGAAAGCACGAGACATCCACAAAGATGAATAAATGCTACCACTTCGGAAAGGCTCTCTCAACTCGGGACTAAAACTCGCTGGTCCCACCTGTCATTGGATGCAATATAGTCGACGCATCGTCGTGAAGGTATCTGCTTTGCATTTTTTTTTTCTCTCGCTTCCAAGTTACGCCCGCCGTTAAACCCTAGCTCCATCCCCGGCGGCGGCGGCGGCGGCGGGAGGGGGCAGGAGGCCCGGAGATATGCCACCGGCGTCGGCGGTTGCGTCGGCCGTGGAGAAGCTTCAGGCGGCGGCGCAGGACGCGGCGAACTCCTCTTCGCGCTCCGCGGCCGCGTTCTCCGAGCAGGCGCACCAGGTCCTCGTGCCCAGGGCCGCAGGGTATACTCTCCTCCTCACTTGCCTCCACCTACTCTAGCTTAAATGTTTTCGCACATTGGAACTCCAAGTTCAGCTCAATTTCTTGCTTGCCTTGAATTGGTTTGGTGCTGAATTCGCAATCTCGAATCACTCCAGTTGCTCCCGATTTGTGCCATATAGCTACTACCTGAAATAAATAAACTGTAATTAGGCGTGTTTACAAAAGTGATCAGAGTTTGATAGGGTGATTTGGTATGTCCTGTGAAAGGCCATACCGATTGAGGGATTGTACAATAGGTCAATAGCTCGAAGTTGAGAAGTGCTCTTCGCAATTAGGTGGTGCAGATTTCAAGTAATTTTTGGCATCACTGGCATATTGAGTTCCCGAATTCAGGAGTATTGCAAGGGCTCGTCTCAAAGTTGAGTGTATTGATATGTTGCAAGGGGTCTGTATTTGTATGGCTCTTGACATGTCATACAAGATGCAACCAGAAGAGGCAATGATGAGTTCAGAAGAGTTATGAGCAGATTCCATGGTGATCCTAGCAGCTCATTGAGTTCAGAGTAGATAAAATTTTAGTGTCTTTATAGATCAAAAGCTACGAGGTTTAAGACCGTGAGAGTACTTGACTGTGATTGAGCTGTGCTCAGAACTTCAGTTGGAGGAACAGTGAAATATATTTGATTGTATAACTGTGTTTGAGTTGCAAAATAGCTAGAGTTTGTGTGCATTTGTGCTGCTGTTACTAAATCTGAAAGCTTAACAACAAGAGCTAGACAGGGTGGCATACCATATATATTCTGCATGCAGCTTTATAAGCTTATTAAGAGGTAAACTGCACTGCCTCCGGAAAATTTATATGGCACAACTTTTCAACATTTGCTATCATTCCACTTTTCCAGGCACTGATACCATTTTATTCATGAACCCTGTGCTCAACTGTCCGAAACCTTAGAACCTGACAATAGTTATACTTGTGTTATATTCTGTATTGCAGTCGTGTTGTCTCTCTATCAACTTGTACGAAGATCAGCGCCGTCAGCTTTGCAGTCGGTGTTGTGGTGGGCTTCACACTGAAGAGAAGACTACGCCGGTGGGCTGCTAGGCTGCTGAAAAGAATTAAGGACGATGACTAGTGAAATCTTTTCGTGCCATGTTCTTCTTAAGTTCTGTTGAGAACTATGTTCGGTTCTGCATCGCCCGCGAATTGGAATCCTTTTTACAGTTAGATAAAATCGCAAGCAAGACAAAACTTATGGTTTCTGAGCTGTATTACACATATTTTGTAGGTCCGTAAGCCTTAGATTGCTACTCAGAATGTTTGTTTTCTGATGGGTGATTTACAAATTCTATTTATCCCCCTTTTGATCGAGTACTCAGATTAGTGACAGTTGACTCAAGCGAGTGTACTTTTTTTTACTGGTATACACTGTTACAAGGGCCATTACTTGGTAATTATTTGACCTCATCAAGAGCAGCAATCAAGAGTATAATGGAGTATTATGTACATTGTAACAGTCACATAAATCAGCTACATAAACCTTGATTATTACCTCTAATTGCTATATTGATGTAATACACTAAATGCCTAGAATCCTAGGCTTGTAAACCTCCCTATATAAGGGACATATTGAGATCAATACAATGAGCTGAATTCACCGTTTCTCACATTTTACAACACGTTATCAGCATGCTCTACGAGCAAGAACGGTGAAAAACTCACCGCACGTGAAGGATTGTTACGGGAGTCAATCCAATGGAAGAAGAGATGTGCCTAGTGGACAGTTGTACCACTAACACTATACTTAGGGAAATCAAATTTTTCCAAACTCTCACAAAGGGAGAAGGACAGGTTTTGACCATCGCGGGACGCGATGCTATGATTGTCGGTTCTGGTAGAGCCACCATTATACTTCCAATGGGTACAAAAATAAATATTGAGAAAGCATTATTATTTCCCGATTCAACACGTACCCTACTAAGTTATAGAGATATCCGGAAAAATGGGATTCATGTGGAAACATGTGAAGAAAACAATGAGGAGTTCCTCCTCTTGACAAAAGTACTGGATATGGCAAACAAACACTTGAAAAAGTGCCTTCTCTCCCGTCTGGATTGTACTACACATACATCAAACCCGTACCTTATGTTGCATACAAAGTGATTTTTCAGAATGTAGATGTATTCAAAACTTGGCATGGACGCCTTGGCCATCCCGGCATCGGGATGATGAGAAAAATCATGAGCAGTTCAAGTGGACATGGTATGAGCGACAGAAAATTCCTGGAATCTTCAGATTTTGTGTGCACTTCATGTGCAACTAGGAAATTAATTTTGAGACCCTCACATCTTAAAATAAAACTTGAACCACTAAATTTTCTTGAACGCATTCAAGGTGACATTTGTGGCCCCATTCAACCATTGTCTGGACCATTTAGGTACTTCATGGTTCTAATAGACGCATCCACAAGATGGTCTCATGTCTGTCTATTATCGACACGGAACCATGCCTTTGCGAAATTGATTGCACAAGTCATCAGACTCAGAGCAAGTCAACCTGAACACCAGATAAAATCAATCAGATTGGATAATGCTGCAGAATTTTCTTCCAAAGCCTTCAATGATTATTGTATGGCTTTAGGAATTGAAGTTCAACATTCTGTACCATATGTTCACACACAAAATGGTTTAGCTGAATCCCTCATCAAGAGAATAAAGCTTATTGCCGGACCACTATTGCAAAATTGTAACCTACCAACCTCATGTTGGGGTCACACAGTCTTACATGCTGGTGACTTAATACAACTGTGTCCAACTGCATACCATACAGCTTCCCGGCTGCAATTGGTTCGTGGTGATCCTCCCAATATTTCCCATCTGCGTAAATTTGGTTGCGCTGTATACGTACCGATCTCACCACCAAAGCGTACATCAATGGGCCCTCACAGGAAAATGGGGATCTACGTGGGGTATCTATCTCCGTCGATCATTAAGTACCTGGAGCCCCTTACAGGGGATTTACTCACAGCCCAGTACGCCGATTGTATCTTCAACGAAGAACATTTCCCGGCATTAGGGGGAGAATTCAAGTATCACACTGAATGCCCGGAAATAAATTGGGATGCTTTAGACACCCTAAAGGAGGATCCTCGTACCACAGAATCTGAACTTCAAGTTAAAAGAATCATTGATTTGCAGGTTGCTGCAAACAATTTACCTGACTCATTTACTGTGAGTAAAAGTGTCACAAAATCATACATTCCTGCAAGGAATGTGCCGGAAAGAATAGAGGTACCAAATAAAACTATTCAACTCCCTCCCTCAAAAGAGAGTTGGAGAAGTACAGCAAATCCTCGCAAGCGCACGAGGAAACAGAGGAAAGAATCCTCTGACACAGTAAATGAAACTCAACCTCATGTTGAGAGACACCAAGTGGATCTATCCAATCCACTACCCACATCAACAGTGCACTCAATTTCTGATGATGGGACATTGGAACACCCCGACGCGGTCATATTGGGAAATACTGAGTCGACAACTGGGGTACATGAAATTTCCAGAAACTATATTGAATCTGGAGAATCATTCGATCGTGAGACTACAATTGTCGACATATACTTTGCCTCATCAGTTGCAGAAACCATCCAAAATGATCCAGATCCAAAATCCATGGTAGAGTGCAACAAGCGCTCGGACTGGAACAAATGGAAGGAAGAAATTGAAGCAGAGTTAGCCTCCCTCAATAAAAGAGAGGTATTCTCATCAGTAATACCTACACCTCCAAAAATCTTCCCTGTGGGTTTCAAATGGGTTTTCGTCCGGAAGCGGAATGAGAACAATGAGGTGGTGAGATATAAGGCGAGGCTTGTAGCACAAGGGTTCATGCAGAGACCCGGCATTGATTTCCATGAAACATATTCTCCAGTCATGAGTGGAATTATGTTCCGATATTTAATATTATTGGCAATTCAAAAGCGTCTATCTATGCAGTTGATGGATGTCGTGAAAGCATATTTATATGGGTCACTAGATTCGGACATATATATGAACGTCCCCGATGGGATCCCTATACCGAATGATAGCACAAATCGCAATATGTATTGTGTAAAACTCAAAAGATCACTCTATGGTTGTAACGCCCCGGCACTCGTTAACCGATGACACCAGCTAACTCGTGCCGAAGTGCTACGCATTACCTGTGATATAGTACCAGTCCCAGGATACACTAGCTGGTACTCACAGAATAAACATGGAATCAAAGTAGATTAATTATTACATCACTAGGTTTTAGTCCTTACATAAGTTGCCATCCCGGACAGACCCAAGGATGAGCAACGCAACAATATAAAAGTCCATAAAGCAAAAGACAAAAGCAGCAGCGGCTAAGCGTCTAGACGACCATCTCGATCCACAGGCGACGGCTTGGGGCTAGGCACGATCCTTCTAGAAGTCTTCGTATTCGGCTTGCTCCTGGAGACATCCCTCGGCGGTCGGGTCGACGTCTTCATCTTCAACTTCTATAGGTATATTATATAGCAAGGGTGAGTACTTCACGTACTCAGCAAGCCGGGGAAAGAATGACATGCTTGGTTAAGACAAGGAGAGCTAGGGTTTTATTTGCGAAAGCTGCCTTTTTGGCAAAGTGATTTATTTCACAAAACTCCTAGTGAGTGAATCAAGTTTTAGTTGTCGGGAGGAGGCTCACGCCTCGACCCCTTTCCACAAGTTGCTTTGCAACAACTTGTCACGATTAACGAACAACAATTGATTTGTCTCCTCTATTGGTTCCTTCTCACTTTCAAAACCACACATAGTCCACACAGTTATCTCAGCACTGCAACGCCATCATGGCCCTAACAACACCTCGGTGTCGGACGACACCCCAGGTCACACAGACCTGTTCCTAACCACAAAGGTTAGCCGTTTGCCACACAAGCAAACTCTGGAAACGAATCCTTCCCACCAACCATTTTCATCAAACATTTGTCAAACAAATCTACGCTATGAGAAACACCTTACACTCGCCCTTGACCGTGGGCACGGCTGTTCGAACAGTTCATTAAACTCTGCAGAGGTTGTACGCTTTACCCACACGACACGAAACTGACACCGTGTACCCGTCGGTAATGGAAGTTCGTGACAAGGCCTTTCCAAAGCTAACCCATGAAAATCGCATGCCACCTAGTTGGGCTAAGATCCATAGCCGAGTATCAGGCAAAGACAGCCGTCGTCCACTCAGGAAATACCGAGGATGCCTCCTACTCCTACTGGTACCATGCCACAATAGAGGCAAAAAGACACCCATGATGGGCAATAAATGTGTAACACTTCATCTCCTCATCCTCGGCATTCCACAACCATTGGCACACCAACTCCCATGTGATAACAATTTACTTAGCCAGAGGCATCCCATAAATACCCGTGTGGTCGCACTATAACGTGTTCGGATGGACTTCTCAAAGGAATCGGTCCTTAACGATAATACGTAGCCAAACCACAAAGGCGTGACTGCGCATCATCACTATTTTCACAACACATTTTATTTCGCAACACCTCGGTACAACGTACCGGATTTTTAAACATGTAATTTGGAATAACCCAAGTTTCCCACACGGCAACAACGTAAGCATGGCTAAGCGAAACTACTTCGGTAATCGTATAACGATACCGGCGCCAATATTTGTGGAGCTATCAAAGGTATGGAAACATCAACCTATGTAATATAAGTGCGACTATTAGGTTGGTCCGTCGGTTGTATAAACAATCCGAGGCCTAAACATGTTATTCGTGTGTGCTAAGCAATGCATTTTTCAAACAACATATCATTGCAAATATAGGGGCAATGTGATCAAAGAGGCTTGCCTTGCACGAGTTGCGGGTCTTCTTTTTCGAAACCGGCGTCCGGAGCGTCCTCGTACACGTGCTCTATACGCGGAACGGAGAACAAATAAATAAAAAGGCAATAAAATAAGCTCAAATCAAATAAACAAGTGTGCCACTGTGTAGATCTCAATTTTAGAAAAATTTAGAAATTTGAACGAGGTCAAACGGAGTTACGGTTGAATTTCTATGATTTTTCAAAGGTTAAAGGGCTTTTTCTGAAATTTTTGGGATTTTTATTAAAAGTTAACGGAATATTCCATCCGTTGGAATATTCCGTTAAGGCTAGGGTTAGGGTTAGGGTTTGGGGGAGGCCCACTTGTCGGTTTAGTGAGAGGGAGAGGAAGGGGGTGGGGCCCACCTGTCGGGGGGGAGGAGGTCTTCTTCCTCCTCACCGAGTTGCCCGGCTCGGCCGGCGGTTGGGTGGCGGCGGGGAGCGGCGGCGGCCGGTGGCGGCGACGGCCAAGGAAGGGGAAGGCGGCGGCGGCCGGGGTGCGGGAGGTGACGGCGGACGGTGAGGGAGGTGGCGGCCGGGGGTGCGGGAGGCGGCGGCGGCCGGTGAGGGAGGTGGCGGCCGGGAGGGGGCGGGCTCGGCCCCCTTTTATAGGCGGCGGGGCGCGACGAGCGGCGGCGCGAGGCTCGGTGCGGCGCGGCGTGCGGCTCTAGGCGGCGGGCACGGGGCGCGAGGATGGACGGGACGGCACGGCGACGTGACCGGCGACGGGACGTCGGCGAGCGGCGGCGGTTGGCTCTAGGCCGGGCGGCGCGGGGCGCGAGGTGAGGGGCGCGGGGCTCGGGGCGGGCGCGGCGACCGGGGTGGCGCGGCGCGGCGAGCGGCGGCACGGCGGGCGGCGGCGCGGGCGGCAGGCGGCGGCGCGGCTGGAGGAGGGAGACGGCCGGGTGGGCCGGGCCAGGCCGACGAGCGGGGGAGGAGGCCCGTGGGCCGGGAGAGAGAGAAAGGAGAGGGAGGGGGAGAGAGTTGGGCCGGGGGGGGAGAAAGAGAAGGGGGGAGTTGGGCCGAGGGAGAAAAGGAGAGGAAGGGGCCCAAAAAAGGGGGGTTTCTTTCTTCTTTTTTTTTTGACATTTTTGGAATTGGATTTGGGAAAAATTTGAGATCTATTTGGCACAAATAATAATAAAAAAATCCAAAATTTAAAAGAATCAAGTCTTTAATTGATGGAAAATTTTAAATAATTGAAAAGTAAATTAAGGTGCTACAATGGTCTTAAACAGTCAGGTAGAATGTGGTACAACCGACTGAAAGAGTACCTTCTGCAGAAGGGTTATTCAAATAACGATGATTGCCCGTGCATTTTCATCAAAAGATCCTCCACAGGATCCTGCATTATATCAGTGTATGTAGATGATTTGAATATCATTGGCAACACTCAAGATATAGATGAAGCTCGCAACCATCTTAAGACGGAATTTGAGACAAGGATTTGGGTAAAAGCAGATTTTGCTTAGGTTTGCAAATCGAGCACCTTCACTCGGGGATTTTAGTACATCAATCTGTCTATGTCCAGAGATTATTGGAGAAATTCAATATGGACAAAGCATACCCAAATAAAAGCCCCATGGTCATTCGATCTCTCGATAAAGAAAAAGATATTTTCCGACCACGGGAGGAAGGAGAAGAGATATTAGGACAAGAATATCCCTATCTTAGTCTCATCGGAGCACTCATGTATCTTGCAAATAGTACCAGGCCTGACATTGCATTTGCGGTAAATCTATTAGCAAGACATAGTGCTGCCCCAACTAAGCGTCATTGGACTGGAGGAAAACAAATCCTTAGGTACTTGAATAGTACTAACAAACAGGATTTGTATTCCTCCATGGAGGAACTGCCATATCATGGAAGTCATCTAAACAAACATTAGTGACCACCTCCACAAATCATTCCGAAATCATCGCACTATTTGAGGCATCACGCGAATGCGTGTGGCTACGCAACCACATTGAACAATCTTGTGGTATTGGTTCCTCAGAATCACCTACCATTATTTATGAGGATAATGCTGCTTGTATTACGCAGATGCAAACAAGCTACATCAAGAGCAACATCACCAAACATATTGCTCCCAAATTGTTTTATCCCCATGAGCTTCAGCAAAGTGGAGAAATAAACATTTTACAAACAAAGTCTTGTGACAATCTAGCATATCTCTTCACTAAATCCCTACCCGCTTCCTCGTTCGAGAAATGTGTTGAGGGAATTGGAATGAGACGGCTCATAGACTTACAAGCTTCAGGGGGAGACTCCCTGAATGATGAGCCTAGTTAAACGCTTCACATTGTACTCTTTTCTTTTATGAGTTTTTACTATCAGGTTTTTCTCATACAAAGTTTTTAACGAGACAATGATTAAGCATATGTCTTATCTCATGTTTTCCCCACAGGGGTTTTTCTAGAGATAAAACAAGGCATCGATTACTCCTTAAACCTTGCAGGTTTATGTTAGAGAAATCACCAATCAAATTATTCCTATTTTTTTCCCACAGGGTTTTTCAAAGGAATTAAAAAACAAATTGATCTCAAGATGGACTCGATCAAAAGGGGGAGTGTTACAAGGGCCATTACTTGGCAATTATTTGACCTCATCAAGGGCAGCAATCAAGAGTATAATGGAGTATTATGTACATTGTAACAGCCACATAAATCAGCCACATAAACCTTTATTATTATCTCTAATTGCTATATTGATGTAATACACTAAATGCCTAGAATCCTATGCTTGTAAACCTCCCTATATAAGGGACATATTGAGATCAATACAATGAGCTGAATTCACCATTTCACGGTTCATTCTCAGATTTTACAACATACACAATCAACTTAAACGTCTTTTTTTTTCTCAACCAACATCAACTTAAACTTGTATATCTCCTTTGTTGTTGGCCCTTGGCATGTAAGGCTTTCTATATTTTAACCCTTTTAGAGAATATATTTTACAAATAAACTCTTAAAAAACTTCATTGCAGGTACAAACCCCAACCTCAGTATGAGGCACGTTGGAGCGGGGCGGCTGGTCGCGCACCCATGCGCTCGCACGATCAGTCCACCCCCTCTAGTCTCTCTCCTCTCTCTAATATATATGTATGTATATACGTATGTATGTACTTTATATATACATATGTATAAACTTGGTATACACGCATATAAAATTTATATATATGTATATATAAAGTATATACATATGTATATATATATATATATATTTATACGTATATATATTTTTATGTATAAAAAATATATACATGTATACATCTATAAACTTTTTATACAAGGTTTTCGCATACAAACTTTGTATATGTATAAAAAACCAAAAAAATATAATCGTATACAAAATTTGTATACGTATATGCAAAGTTTATATACGTGTATATAAAAGTTTGTTACGTATACAAAGTTTATATACATACGTATAAAAAACGAAAAAAGGAAAAAAATCGGAGAAAAACGAAAAGATACCAGAGAAAAAGAAATTTTGTATACGTGTATATATATATATATAGTACTTATTAAAAAAAGACCGAAAAAGCGGAAAACAAACAGACAAAAAAGCAAATAGAAACCAAAAAAATGAAAAAGAAAGCGAAAAAGAAACAAAAAAACAGAAAAAAGGGAAAAGCGCTAGCAGTCCGCGTCCCCTCTCCGCGTGCGCCACGTGTCCTTGTCACGCGGAGGGGGTCGTGCGCGACTAACCGCCCATTAGCAATCTCGCGTTGGTGCTTAGGTGAGATGTCTTGTGCCAATATATAGGATCGTGTTTCGACAGTTTGGTGCCAAACTTTCCATCTAGATTTACTCCAAATCCTATTGATTTGCAATCGAATTTTGGAAAAGCCAACAAATCAGTGTATCCTAATTGATTTTTATTTATAAAATCTTTGTGCTAATTGATTTTTATTGATAGCATCATAGTGCTAATTTATTTTTATTTATAAAATCTTAAATTTGGGAGGAGTATGTGGATCCCTTACTCCTCCTCATACTTAAATCCTATCGATTTGTATTAAAATTTTAGGAAAAAATATATAAATCATGTGTTATAACTCAATTCCCCTATTATGTTTTTCAAAATTTAACAACAAATCAATATGATCTACAATGGGGAGGAAGGAGGACCACATCCTCCTCCACACGAAGTTTTTATAAAGAAAAATAAATTATCAGACCTATATTTGGATGTACTACCTTTATCCTAAAATAATTATATTTCTACAATTCAAATTTTGTGACAAAAATATTGTATTGAGTAAATTTCACAGAACCTAGGTTTTGGGTACCCATAATGCAAAACCCAGGAGGTATTATAATTTGTTTCAAAGAACACCAGATTTTGGGGAACAATGTTTCAAGTAACCACAAGTTTAAGCTTATATTGATATTTTTCTAATATATTTATGCATAGTAACTAAAAAAATAATATGAGATGTTCATTAGGATATATACATGTTAATCTCATTTTAACGAACATCGTTGCATCGGTTGGTCGTATGATTAATGTTTGCTTGTATAAGTAACCGGTTATATGTCGTTATTAGTAGGTTTGTATTGTGTTTTTTCAATCGTGCAATGAAAGAGTTAGGAAAAAGATAAAGTCCACCAAAGGGATATATTTTGAGCCCCCTAATGTAAACGTATACTAAAATATATATATATATATATATATATATATATATATAATAATGAAATTATGAGTATATGATATAAACATGGTTTTTTTAAAACAAACCATAGGGTTTGTGATACATATGCCTCAAAACCCGGGTTTTTTTTTTTTGAATTTTGCTCTATTTTTTACTAAGGTGGGACCCAGCCAATTAATAACACGGAGATATCATGACTCATCCTTCCTTTTATTATATGCATGATGTATACTGAATATGAAATTGCATATCACTCACATAAAATGTGTGCATGCAGTTATAGGTTAGGAGTAAATTTCTATCATTACAAAAAGCATTAAATAAGGTTATTGTGGTTATTTGTGTTATTTGATAATATGTCTGAAATTTACTTAGAAATATAATTATTTTGAGATGGAGATAGTACTGATTTGTCAAAAAAAATTTCAAATTTGACAAGAACTCAATAGAATTTGAAGAAAAATGACCAAGGTCTAGTGTTGATGTCGGTGTATTTAGCACCGAGACAACACATCTCGGCGTTCCTGGTGTCGAGGTAGGAGTCCATGTCTGCATTAAGATTTTTATAAGTTATATTTTTTTAAAAAAGACATGTTATGTAAAAGGACTAATAAAATATCAAAAATCTAGAAGGCGGACAGGTAGCGTCTAGCTATTGGTTGCTGCTTTACATTCCATATAAGGAGAGGCACAAAGCCAGCAAACTGACCCTCGGATGTCGGATCACGTGTCAGGATACTTGCCAACGCGTTATTCAGAAACGACAGAAACCCACGCCTATCAACTTGGGCACTTTTGCTGGTTAACGTGAGATCAATCGAATTTCTTGTATTTATAGACCGCTCAAATCAAACCAGACCTGCGCTCCTTCTTTGTTCTGCAAGGAAGAAACATTGTCCGGCTTAAGCATGTCTGATCACTAGCGGCGACCTAGTTATGTACCTTTCCTTGGCAGTATATAGGCTCGTGCGTCTACTGGGAAAACCGAAAAAAAAAATCAATCTTGTGTGATAACGGAAGCAAGAATGTGATACTGAAATAGTGAAATAGTACCATGTTTTCACTGGACACTACTGGTTACCAATTTTCCTGCTGCACAGGCAGAACAAATAATTGCATAAGTGCACCAAATGTCCATTGTGATTCGTGCAGCAACGAAAGAAGTGTTCATGCTTCAAGCTAGTCCACAGGTTAGCTATTGTGAAGCAGCAAAAAGCAAGGGTAAAGCTATATTTATGGCATGTATTTACATTATAAGTCCCTAAATTATATATATGTAATTTTAGTGTATTTCCTAAAATTACATATGTAAGTTCTAAAATTACATATGTAAATCCTAAAATTACATACTAATTACATATGTAAGTGGTATGTAAGTGGGGTGTAAGTGGGTGTAATTACATATGCAAGATTTATGGCGCAATAAAAATATAGCAATTTCGTTGTAAATTTGTATAAAATATATAATTATAACAACAAAGAAGTTGTTTAGTACGCATGAACAAACGCATGCACGGATCTTATAGAAATCAAAGGGTCTAAAATCTAACTAAGATCTAACAAAAAATATGTCACCACAAATATAGCAAATCCCAGCAATATCGATAAGACCACCAAAGTTTAGCACCAAGTCAGCCATTAATCAGCGAAAGCGATCGATGGCCCCGATTCCCGATTGCCGCCAACACACACACGCATGCACGTTACACGCACTAGGCACACTAAATTTTCGCTTTATTCCGGTTTCGACTTCTTCCATCTAGCATCTCATCGTGTGGCGGACGCGGAAGTAAATATTTATGAGGCCATGTATGACCTCCCGATGTAAACATAATGATTTTTCAAGAGACTTTAGGAATATTAAATACCTGTACATCAGATGGAACAAGAAACTATCTCACGTCATTAGTACTGATGACCGGATGGAGGAGTAAAACTTCGTTGTGGAAATCACAAGAACCCAGGACATCACGCAACCGGTTCTACAGGGAACCCATCCTAGTACTATTTTAATAGATGATACCGTTAATTTTTAAATTTTTTTATCACACGTTTATGTAAAATTAAAATAAATGATCAAACATGTTTAAAACAATGCTTTGGTGGTTTAACTGCTAGACAAGAAACCTAGAGATCCCAGGTTTGACTCCTTCTCATTGCTCATTTTTTGCTTGCCTTAACCACGGGAAAAGAAAAAAAAAATGCTGAACTGTAGGGATCGAGAACACAATTCTCTCGCTTGACAATGGACAACTTCACCACTGTGCTACACTTTCATAAGTATAACTGACATGTTCTGGGTATAACACACTTATGAGCCCAGCGCCAAAATGTATGGTACTGAACCCCTATCGCACCCTGCCCACTGTGCCCCCTATTGCACCATGCCCATGGCTCCACCAGCGTGGCAGCACTTAGGCTACCTCCAACGGGAGAGGCGTTATCGCTAGTAAAAGTGGATGAGGGAGAAGAAAAAAGGTGCTGTTGTCAGGACTTTGTGAAATGTGCAGTGAGAGGAATATGCTTATAGCCTAGCGCTTGGCTAAGCGCTAGTGTTTTGCTTTTTTCACTGTTCATCAAATAAAATAACACTCTAGCTGACGATATCGTCACCCGTTGGAGAAGGCCTTAGCACCACGATAGCTGCCCTGAGTCGTTGGATCTCAACACTATTCCCGATGACGCTGAACATGATTCATTTTTAAAATAATTAGCAAGTTGCCCGTGCGTTGCAACGGCAAATCCAAATTATTGTTGTTATATATGTAATTATAGCCTAAAATATCTATTAGTGATGTACTAAAAATAATACTGTATTAGTGATGCACAGGATTTGAACAATCTTGATGTTGTTGCATTATTTCCTCCTAATACCCAAGCCCTTGTCGGCTCATCATCTGATTCTCTAGTGGTTTCTCAGGTGGATGCAAAAAGGATGAGCAATTTAGGATTCCAGCAATTTATAGCACACGGTACTTGCTTCAAATGAATTCCAGGGATAAAGACTTGTCAAAATGAGCCATTAAAATTTTTCGCTGGGTCCAGCCATGAAAGTTCAGTCATCTCCTGCAGCAATGGATCTGAATATACATGTGCTAGTATGTCAGCAGAATTTTTTAAATTAAACTATGCAAACCGGGTTGAGAAACATAAACACGCAGCTAATTATAGGTCTTGCCTTCTCACCGGTTTGGTGCTCAACAACTCAGATATTAATCGAGCCATTATTCAGAAACGCACCAGGAACTTCTCTGAAAAATCATCAAATGGTGAAGGCTCATCACATCTGGAAGCTGAACAAGCGGAACATCGTCCCAACATATACAAGCAGGGTAAGGGACATGCCGGTAACGAAAGACCAGCATGAAGCGGATGGGCCTGTTTGGGAAAGAGAAACTTATTTCAAGTCCCTGTCAAATCGGATGTTTGGATACTAATTTAGAGTATTAAACATACACTAATTACAAAACCTATTTCATAACCTTGGACTAGTTCGCGAGATGAATCTTTTGAGTCTAATTACGTCATGATTTAACAATTTGATGCTACAGTAAACTTTTCATAATTATGAATTAATTAGGCTTAAAAAATTCGTCTAGTAGATTAACTCTCATTTATGAAATTAGTTTTTTATTAGTCTATGTTTAATACTCCAAATTAACATCCAAATATCCGATGTGATATGAGCTAAAAAGTTTTAGGCCCATCTAAACAACCCCTTGACCGGTTTGTACACCGGCCGACGAAAAAAAGACCTCTCCATGCAAGCCACGGGTTGCTCTCCGGCCAGCAGCAGAGGGGATTTTTATGGATGTTGATGACTGACGAAGACGAAACCATAACGCCAGTGTGCAGTGTAGAGAAGAAGGTGGTGGGTTCATGCCCGGCGTTGACTGCTCTTTCTCGCCTCTGCCAGTCACCTCGGTTGCTTTTTCTTCCTCTCGAGGGGCTCGCTCTCCATCAGGGGCGGACGGTAGGACCGGAGGAGGAGGCATGGATTGGTTTGGGATTTCTGGCCCACCAAAAGTTCGTTCCAACCTCTAGTGGGTTAGTGCTGTACAAGCCTACGGGGCAGAAGTGTGCCAATCTATCTCGCGTGGACATCCACACAAAAGATTCGTGCCACTGCACTCCCACGTATCATGCACGGACGGCCTCCTCTGTCCTCTCGGACTCCCCTTTATATATACCCTTGGACACCCACTCTGTAGATATCTCTCTCATTCCTAGGATCGAATTATTGGCCGGTAAGCTCCCATTCCATCATTCATGGCGACCGCGTTGCGCGCGGTCGGCATAGCCACCGCCTCCGTAGCCACCATTCTGGCCGCAGCGTTCGAGCCGCCACCGGGTGGCCTCGTCGCCGACACCTACTACAACCTCGCGCTCTCCGGGATCTTCCATGGCGGAGTCGCCCTGGTCGGCGCATCTGTGTGGGTGGCCGACAACCCGGCTGCTCGCTATGCCGCCGGCAAGAAGCTGTTATACACTGCCGTCCCGCCGCTCCTCGCCGCCATGGGTTTATCGGTGGCGGCGCTGCTCTGGTAAGTATGGTTCTCGTACAGGCTCCTTCCCGGCCGCACCACTGTCCGCCTATCCATGATCGGAGCAAACAATAATGATTGTCGGCGTCTCTAGCTTGCTGGTCGATCGTGTTTTTGTTATTGAAAATGAATATCCTTCTTCTATTTGGTTTGCTCGTTTGCTGCCTCGTGGTTGTGTCTTGTCGTCGTAGTATGGACTAGTGCATCTTCTGTTGCCAGTAGTCCACAGTGTTCTGTTCTTATTGCTCAGTCTCGTGTGCTTCGATTGATAACCGGCTTAATCGACCAGTGTTTGTGAAGTGTTCATCATATCTCTCGATTTCAATTTCAAGTATATATGGTGCTTCATTTTTTTTTTTGAGATGATGAAGTATGGTGATTGTACTCCTAATTTTCATCTTAGTTACATTTTGCGAATATTCGATTTGGCATACTCCATGGATCCATGCATATCGGCACCGCCGCCGACTGGTAGTACCACTGTTTCGGTGGCGGTAGGGGACTCGTTGCCATGGAGGCGGCGGCGTGGCGTCTCTCCGCGCCGCTCGCCATCGACGCCGACGCCGAATTGTTCTATTTGGAAGCTTCTGGCGCTTCTCCTTCTTAGAAGCCATCTTTCTTTTTTTTCTTTTGGTGATTTTCTCTCTCTAAGCTGAACTGCTACTGCTACAAGAGAGGGGAAAGGTGGGCCATACAAGTGGGGCCCACACGCCGCATGATATCCTTGACCTTGCTGTGTTGCCGGCGGCGGCTACGGCCATGGAGATCTCGCGACTCGCGGATCGCGGCCATGTGCGGGTGAGGTCGGCTGCTTCGCCGGCGTCTCCGCCTCCGCATCTACGCCTGGTTGATCCCGCCAACCTATTTCCACTGTGCTATCGCGTTTCCGGCGGTGGTTGTGGTTGAGGAGGTAGGCCGTGGGGGCGGTGATGCGGCGCGCGTGATTCGGCTCGTCCACGGATTTCCGGCCGTGGAGAAGCTGCAGGCGGCGGCGCAGGACGCGGCGAACTCCTCTTCGCGCTCGGCGGCCGCCTTCTCCGAGCAGGCGCACCAGGTCCTCGTGCCCAGGGCCGCAGGGTATACTCTCCTCCTCACTTGCCTCCACCTACTCTAGCTTAAATGTTTTCGCACATTGGAGCTCCAAGTTCAGCTCAATTTCTTGCTTTCCTTGAATTGGTTTGGTGCTGAATTCGCAATCTCGAATCACTCCAGTTGCTCCCGATTTGTGCCATGTAGCTACTACGTGAAATAAATAAACTGTAATTAGGCGTGTTTGCAAAACTGATCAGAGTTTGATAGGGTGATTTGTTATGTCCTGTGAAAAGCCATACCGATTGAGGGATTGTACAATAGGTCAATAGCTCGAAGTTGAGAAGTGCTCTTCGCAATTAGGTGGTGCAGATTTCAAGTAATTTTTGGCATCACTGGCATATTGAGTTCCCGAATTCAGGAGTATTGCAAGGGCTCGTCTCAAAGTTGAGTGTATTGATATGTTGCAAGGGGTATGTATTTGTATGGCTCTTGACATGTCATACAAGATGCAATGATGAGTTCAGAAGAATTATGAGCAGATTCCATGGTGATCCTAGCAGCTCATTGAGTTCAGAGTAGATAAAATTTTAGTGTCTTTCTAGATCAAAAGCTACGAGGTTTAAGTCCGTGAGAGTACTTGACTGTGTTTGAGCAGTGTTCAGAACTTCAGTTGGAGGAACAGTGAAATATATTGATTGTATAACTGTGTTTGAGTTGCAAAATAGCTAGAGTTTGTGTGCATTTGTGCTGCTGTTACTAAATCTGTAAGCTTAATAACAAGAGCTAGACAGGGTGGCATACCCTATATATTCTGCATGCAGCTTTATGAGCTTATTAAGAGGTAAACTGCACTGCCTCCGGAAAATTTATATGGCACAACTTTTCAACATTTCCTATCATTTCCACTTTTCCAGGTACTGATACCATTTTATTCATGAACCCTGTGCTCAACTGTCCGAAACTTTAGAACCTGACAATAGTTATACTTGTGTTATATTCTGTATTGCAGTCGTGTTGTCTCTCTATCAACTTGTACGAAGATCAGCGCCGTCAGCTTTGCAGTCGGTGTTGTGGTGGGCTCCACACTGAAGAGAAGACTACGCCGGTGGGCTGCTGAAAAGAATTAAGGATGATGAGTAGTGAAATCTTTTCGTACCATGTTCGGTTGTGCATCGCCCGCAATTTGGAAACCTTTTTACAGTTAGATAAAATTGGAAGCAAGACAAATTTACTTGTGTTGAGTTGTTTGCTGCTGTTTGCCTTTTTGGTAGCTCGCTCTTTGCTGTTTGGGTCATCGTGCTTGGGTTTATCGCCACGCCTATCTACCATCAATTTCATCACTTCGTTCTGGGAACTATTCTGAATTCTCAGGGAATATTCTCGTTTGCATGTCGTCTAAGGCTGTGTGACTGTGTTCTGTAGTTGAGGTTAGGAACTAATCCCTCTGTTATGTTAAACAGTGTAATTTATTAGTGCACGATTAATGAAGTATTGGTAATTTTTTTTAAAAAAATAGATTAATATGATTTTTTTTAAAAAAATTTCCTGTAGAAACTTTTTAAAAAATGAATCGTTTAACTGTTTAAAAAACATTCGCACGGAAGAGAGAGGTGAGTTGAGAAGAAGGGGAAAGAATACAGCCTAAATGGTTATGAAAGAATTTTAAAAAAATTCAATAAGATAGTTTAATATGTGATAAATCACTCTAGAAACTGCAAGGTCAAATTTAACTTCTACCAGTTACAACGAGAAAAACAAATTTGATTGCGATATACGTTAACTAGCCATAGTTTAATTTGTTTTTTTTTA
Organism: Oryza punctata; assembly: GCA_000573905.2. Classification (NCBI taxonomy): domain Eukaryota; kingdom Viridiplantae; phylum Streptophyta; class Magnoliopsida; order Poales; family Poaceae; genus Oryza; species Oryza punctata. Next base: position 2,060,014 of record CM002488.2, read on the forward strand.
ACTTGTAAAAGTTGAATTTTAACTTACACAAATATATTTGTGGTAGAGTAATCTATCACATATTAAACTATCAAGTTGATTTTTTTAATATTTATTTTTATGACATGCAAATAACGAGGGGATGTCCTCTCAAAAGTTCAGAATCCACTCCAGTTCGTTCTCTCTATTTCTGCTATTGCATTAGTTGATTAATGCTTTTCTGCTTGGATTGATCAACTAGTGGTTTTCATTGGTAAATTTTACTACATAACATGGTGACTTCACACTTTTAGCTGTAGGACACCGCGTGAAATAACTTTTAGGGGGAACGTTTTGCTGGTGGACACTTTACTCATTAAAATAATAATTTTCGATTGAAGAAGAGAGAAAAATCACGTGAAATATCAGAAATACCCTGAACCCAAGTGTTAGCTCTTCCATCTCTCTTCTCTCTATCCCCTCCTTCCACACTGCTCGGCGCCGCATCACATCGCCACCGCTAGCCATGCCCGGTGCCGTTGCCTCTATCGGAGAGGACTACGCCACGTGGGAGCGCTTCCCGAGGTCAGGTGGCAGAGCGTGGCAGCAGCTCCGACACCACCATGCCCCTCCCCGCGCCGCAGCAGCTCCGCCACGGCCGCCGCTGCTATCTCGCGTTGTCGCTGCGCCCTGCCCGTGCGGCGTCCGGCGAGGATGGCGCCGACGACGAGATGGAGCCCGCGACCCCGGCGGCCACTGCCACCGACGGAGATGACTTCGAGAAGCGTGTCCTGCGTTAGGCCCAAGAAGCGGCGCGGAAGAGGAAGGCCGAGCATCGTCCATTCGTCCAAGGCCGCCGTGACGCTCGCGCTCGTGCTGCTGCGCGAGCCCCGGTAGTCCTTGGGCCTTTTGTCTATTGGGTCACATGAGGCTGATATCCAACCGACGCTCGCCCAAGGCCCACGCACGTCAATGTACGGTGATATGTTCACCTGAACTCCAAACGATTTTACACTGGGCAAGCTAATGACGTGCCCTAACTTCTAGTATGCTCCATAGCCTACCCCGTTCTATTCGAAGGTTGGAGCAAATAGCTTACCCAAGAAGACATCCATTCAGCTATTATATACATTTGTTTGAACTTTTTAAGAAATTTCTATACAGGAAGTTTTTTTTTCAAAAATCACATCGTTGCCGTTTGTAAAGCATGCCCGCGATAAGCTAGTAGCTAATAGCTGAAAAGAACACGGTCACAAAAGCTTATGAGCGAAAGCGATAACCAAAGCTGACCACCAAAGCTGATGAGTGGAACGCAATTCGTTTAGAGACCAAAGATGATGAACGAAAGGTCGTTTAGACTTAAGACCAAATAAAGCTGATGAGCGGAAGCGATGTCGTTTATAGACCAGAATGAAAGCGATGTCGTTTAGACTTATCAAATTCATTCCATTCCTGTTTCGAAATTCCCATCCGTGACGAACGCATAAGTGAAATTTAGAACACAGATTGTACAGGAAAGCCATGGTATATATTAGTACTCCAGTTCACACCAAAAGAACATGCCAATTTTTTTTAAGATTGGTCACAGCCTACCTTCAAACAATCTTACACAGGGCCTACTGTGTTTATTTATATTAAAAAAATCGAACTATGACAAACCAAGGAGAGGGACAGAAAAGCCACGAGCCCACGAGAACGGAGCATCCGCACCGCACGTACGTATGACAAAACAAGCCACAAAAGGTCGCAACTCGGCCTGAGGGTTCCTTTTCTTTGCAAGGGTGTTCAACTATTTATATAATATCTAAAAATTTATCTAAAAAACAAAGGTGGACAACCCCTCCCTTGTATATATACACTATCTCTCTGCAGATCTCTCGCTCATCCATAGCTAGCTCGATTTCTTTGAGGGATCAGCACACTACCATTCATCTTCATGGCGGCAGAAGCAGAAGCACTGATGGATGCTGATCGCTGGGAACCGGAGGCCGGCGGTGGCGCAGCGTTGGCCGCAGTCGGCATCGCCACCGTCTCCGCAACCACCACTCTGGCCGCAGCGTTCAAGCCGGCGACGGGTGGCCTCGTCAGCGAAACATACTACCGCCTCGCGCTCTCCGGGGCCTTTCTTGGCGGGGTCACCCTGGTGGGCGCTTCGGTGTGGGTGACCGACAACCCAGTGGCCCGCCATGCCGCCGGCAAGAAGTTCCTCTGCGCCGCCGTCCCGCCACTCCTCGCCGCCGTCGGCCTATCGATCATGGCGCTGCTCTGGTAGGGTTCGCAACGTTCTTGGACAGGCCCTGGTCCGGCCGCATAATTGTCCGCCTATCCATGATCGGAGCCAACAATAACAATCAATTGCCGGCGTCTCTAGCTTGCTGATCGTGTTTGTGTCAGTGAAAATGTATATCCTTCTTCCATTTGGTTTGCTTGTTTCCTTGCTCGTTTGCTGCTGCGTCGTGGTTGTGTCTTGTCGTAGTACGTACTAGTATAGTGCATCTTCTTCAATCGTGTTGTTCGATCAATGGCCGGATTAATTGACGAGTGTCTGTTAAGAGTTCATAGCTCTTGCTTGATTTTTTTAGATATGATCAAGTATGGTGATTGTATTTGTATGGCTTCCGCAACAAAAGGAGATATTCCAGTATTTAGTACTCCTAATTTTTCAGCTTAATTACATTTTGTGAAGAAGATTGGATTTGGATTACTCCATCTCCATGCATATCGGCACCGCCGCCGGCGAGCATGGCGCCGTTTCTCATCATCAATTGTGCCACCGCTGCCGCCCGATGGCAGTGCCACTGTTTCGGTGGCGGTAGGGGACTCGTTGCCATGGAGGCGGCGGTGTGGCGTCTCTCCACGCCGCTCGCCCTCGACGCCGACGCCGAATTGTTCTATCTAGCTTCTCCTTCTAGAAGCCATCTTTTCCTCTCTTTTTTTTTTGGGGTGAACTGTTACTGTTACAAGACAGGGAAGGGTGGGCCATAGAAGTGGGGCCCACATCCTTTGACCTTGCGTTGCCAGCGGCTACGGCCATGGAGATCTCGCGGCCATTTGCCGGTGAGGTCGGCTGCTTCGCCGGGCCGCCGGCGCCTCCGCCTCCGCATCTACGCCTGGTTGATCCCCCCCACCCTATCTCCACTGTGCTGTCGCGTTTCCGGCGTTGGTTGATCGAGGCGGTAGCCCGTGCGGCGATGATGCGGCGCGCGAGATTCCCCTCTCTCCACGGCCGGATTTCCGGTCGCCATCCCCGGGATTCGTCTTCTCCGGCCAAGCCCTCGCCGCGCGAGCTTGCGCCGGCCGTCCTCGGCCAGGATCTGGTCGGCATCACTTGTGGTAGGTGTGGTGTGTTGGGCACTTGGAGATGAGTTTGGAGGACAGCAGCGTTGATGTGTTTTTGAGTTACTTTTAATTGATGAGTTACGCCGATTCCGTCAGTATCCACATCTTCAGTTACTATTCCCATATAATATCCTACTTGCCTGCTGATGCTTTTCGTGCCTGCAGATTATACTAGACTTGTTTGGCTGGCAGGTTATGTACTGCACAAGTGCGCATTCCAGTGATGAAAAATGCACTCAGCGAGACATATAATCATTTGTGTCGCACACTAGGTCCCCAGATATTGTCTCTGATACCTTTTCTCTTCAGTATATTTATTAAAATGCTAAGAGTAAGCTAGTTTTTCTCTGTGATGTCCAGTTACATCTAGTTCCTTTTGTTTGGATTTCTTTAAAAAAAGTAGACTGATATTGCTCTTTAGTTATATGTGATTTGTATTCGATCATATGCTGCTATTGGTAATTCATGTAATTAGAGTTGTATGGGAGTTTTGCTAGAAACACATCGCTGTCTTCTTCCAACAACCCTTATGTAAACAAAATTAAAGTCCTGGTCTCTCTGCTGTGCTGATTTTAATTGTTCCATAGCTGAAACTTGTAGGAACTCATCTGTGCTTTTATACTCGCTACACTCATTTGTAGGAACTTAAGTGTTGAGTTTTGTTTATAGCTACACTTGCTATGTGCATGCGCTCTGTCTATCTGAACCAATAGATTTTCGTAAAGCCATCTGTACATGACATTGAGGTCAACTAAAATTCTATGCCCAATGATGCAGCCATATTGTATACATGAATATGGCTATCTCTTTTCCTGATAGTTTGGGAAAGTGGTTTTATCTCTCGAGGTGATATCCCCTCATTTCGTGCATATCACCTAAATAGTCACAAAAATATTTGAAAAAATTAGCATGATAGGTTAATATGAAATATATTATTTCACAAACATGCAAGTTAAAATTCAACTCCTACAAGTTGCAATAAAAATAGCAAATATAGATGCAAATGTACGATAACTAGTCGAATTTGTAGAGTGATATATTTCATATTAATTTATATTGTCAAATTTTTTTAACTTTTTATAATTATTTAGATGACATGCAAATAACGAGAGGATATTCTCTCTAAGGATGAAAATCCATATCCGGATAGTTTATGGACTGTGAACTCTATGTGTTTATTTTGACGTGAAATGGCCTCAGGGCAACACAGGATAACTCATACATGTCAATCCACACACTAGGTCCTGAGATATTTTCTTAATGCCCTTTTCACTTTTCACTATACTATACTTGTTAAACTTCTATAAGTATCTCTCTACTGTTGTATTAAAACTATAATCCATTATGTTTTGATGTCTAAAGCGGTGTATCCAGCTGTATATTTGTTGCGATATGCTCTGGTTGATAGCTGTATATTCATTTTGTTTGGGACGCCGTACCTGCTGCCTGAAGAATGTGGCACTGAGTTTGCAGAGACTGGTGGCTGCAGTCCACGAGCACTTTTCAGACGAGCTACAGGTGAGCTTTCGACTCCCTTTGCCTGATGGTATGCTGGATCATGTGGTAGGAGCGCAATGCCCGGATCTTCGAGCACATATCGCGCACTGCACAAATTTACAGTGACATCAGAGATGTGATCCTGATCTGGAGAGAAGCAGGCATTTTCAAACAAGTTGATTAAGGAGTTTCGCTGTCGGGCGGGAGGTTTTCTTTCTCCTTTTCTGGGGCATCGGCCTGCTGGCCGCTGCCTCGCCTCAACAGTATAATGTCGATCTTGTAGAATTTACAATCCTATTCTCTACTTAATAAAATTAGGGCGATCTAATCTTTTGGCCATCCCGGCAAAATAAAACATCCTAGAGTTAGTGCATGGTGTGCTGTTGCGACCGATTCTGAGACTTTTGGCAGCAAAAGTTGAAAAAGGGTAATGTTCTGCATATTTTTCCTGCAGTTGTGAATTTTGCTACTCATGTTTTCTGTGCTCGAGTGTGCAAACCTGACAGCCATTATGCTTGTGAATTATGATAATTGATAATAAATAATATGATTGTACATATGCATATAGTTTTTCTTTCATGTGAACTTGTGGCTCCACTCGCTTGGCCTACCTTGCCCTCTTCTCGAGCAGGATCCCCTTCCAACACTTACCAATCTGGTGTTCGTTCGCTCCGCCTCGGTGTCGTTACTTCCTATGGCTGGTTGCCTACCGAAGTTGTTGGACGGCTGACCGCTTGGAGAAGCATGGCCTACCACACCCAACCTGTTGTGTCTTCTATGACCAACACGTAAAAACAATTGACCACATTTTTATTGGGTGCCACGAGTCCCTCTAGCTGGATCATTCTCTTGAGCCTAGGCCTCCATCAATGCTTTCCCTCCAACGCTGCATCCTTCCACGAGTGGCACTGCTCTAGTTGGCTCAAATTTAGAGAGAATGATGCTGTGGGTTCAACACGGTCATGACCCTTGGCGCTTGGTCTATTTGGAAGGAAAGAAACAACCGCGTGTTCAACAACTGTTCTTGATCCTAGCCTAAGGTTGTCGCAGCCATGGCGCAAGAGGTCGCCCACTGGCGACTTGCCCATCCCTCATCGCCGGTGCTTCCTGGATAGCGTGCTTGGTCGCTCGGTCGTCACATTGTTAACGTGAGAATAGACTCAAGTCCTTGTTTTCCTTTTTTTTTCTTCTCTCTTTTTTCCTCCATTTTCTCCCCGACCCCTCACTCTCTTCTTTGTTTGGCCATCTGTGTAAATTTCACTCCTCTTAGTATAAAGGTGTGTAACCCTTTTGCGTATTCCCGAAAAAAGTGTATGTTTCATTGTCCGTGACGTAACACATCTTCCTGAGCATACTACTTGTACTAGTGGAGTTTCAGTGTTGTATGTTGAATTGTTGAGAGACAAAATCTATAGCTAGAGACCTGATATGTAGAGTAATGCAGTCGTAGTTGCAAGACTGTGGCAAGTTGTATGGTGAGGATAAGCAAGTTAAAATTGAAAAACATGCAGCCTAAAATGCTTAAATAATTAAGCAAAAGGCGAGACGTAAGATGAGGCGTCAACTGGAATGGGGTACTTGAAATTGGAAAAAAATCTTTGATGTTCTAGTATGCCTTGATCCAACATCAGAGTCTTACATGTGGGATCATAAGATTCCCATAATATATGTCTAATCAACTATTATATTATAAACTTGTATTTTTTTTTGCTTGTATTTTTATATTTTGTAGTACTATCCGTTGTAAAACACGGGATTTTAGATAGTTATGCAAAAGATGTCAAAGAGACATGCGGTCTGACAGTCCAACGTAAGGAATTGAATTGAAGCTTCGTAGCTCAACTATGATCAGTTGACTACTTTTACATCGATCCTCTAGCAGTAGCACTGCATGGCAGGTTGAGCATCACCTCGCTGGCATAGTGTCATCTACGTGCGCTTGAGCGAATACGTCCGGCAAAATTATGATGTAAAAGATTGCCTATGTTGCCCCTCTTTGATCCCAGAATAGTTGGGTGTTTGGCTTAGGTAAAGTTGTTTTTAAATTTTAGAAATAATTACACTGAACAACCAGAACACAAGTAACACAAGTACGTACTTTTTTTTGTTAGTGAAAAGGCTTTTACAGAAAAACCAAAACAGGGTCACAACCACACACTTTAGCAGGCAATTAGTTTATTAACATGAGAAGATCAGAAGAATATAGTTGTAGGGGAACCAGTACAACAGGTAATAGTTTGGAGAGCGCTACGCGTCGGATGTACGACGTGAGATGAAAAATCAGACGCATCCATGAGCCGTCCGATACGCGCACGCCATCAGCCATACAACGTCATCAAGCATGCATACATGCAAAACTATTTTAAACTATTTTTTCTCCTAAATTATTTATCTAAATCATGATCTGATTGCACCATTAAATTCGTTGCAATTAAATCTTTAAAACAATACCACACATGGATATATTCCGGTGAAAAACAAATTTAGCTTATTATTGAATTATTTTTAAATGTTGCACACTGTTCCACCAAGTATACCGGAATTGTTTTACTAGATAGATCAAAAATGTTTCAATCATTTAAATTGGGTGTTGTTTCACCTTATATAAAAACAATGTTTCAGCAAATAGCAAAAGAATGTTTCAAGTCACTGCAATATTTGATCCATATAAAATGAAACATTTTTGGTGGAACAAAAAATGAAACGAATTCTCTTAATAGATGATTTCCATAATATGTGGGTGATTTGTTGCAAAAGAATTTTTCAATCCACTGCAACATTAGATCTATACATAAACATTGTGAGTACACTAGATGAAATATTTTTAGTGGAACATTGTGAGTAGACTAGTGAATACTTATTGAAACACTCAACCAACACATATGCAACATTTACAAATAAACTAGTGAAACACAATAAACTACTTACTGAATCATACAAATAGTACCATGAGATACATTCAAGAAAGATATATGCATCGCGACACTAAATAAATATGTGCAACATAATAGAATTTCAGCTGAAACATCTAATTTTCACATGTGAAACATTAAGTTTAATTAGTTGAAACATATGTGTGTTTTTTATAGTCATGTGAGATCTTGTTGTAAAGATTTAATTGTAACGAATATAATGGTGTAATCGGATCGTAGATTAGATGAGTAATCTATAAGAAAAATCATTTTTCAAGTTTGCTAAAAGGGTGTTATGTGCATGCAAATAACCTCGTGTCTTCTCTCTTTCATACATATTAATGCTCAGAAAGGAATCATATGTAACAAGAGAGGATCTGACAAAGTCTGCATGCAGCAAAGTCATAGTAAGAGATGTCCTGATAGTTTGCATCAGAATGCGCGATAGCGACAGGAAAGGCAAAGAGATGGCAGATCGACACCGTCAGAATTTCCAAGCCAGGAAAGCGAAAGAGGAAGCTTCCTGGCTTGGATTTTGACGCTTTTCTCTCGATCGATACCGTCTGAATTTCCAGCCGATTCAACGCTCAACGGAGCATATGTACAAGTGCGTCCACGCGGCCTATATATACTCCATGCAGATCTCATTCAATATAGTTCCTAGCTAGCTCGATTCTTAGACCCATCAAGGCGCGAGATAATCGCCCGGGAGATAGTTCTTTAATTTTTTTTCATTTTTTCTGAGGGGATCAGCTTAAGGGAGATAAATTACCATTCATGGCGACAGAAGCAGAAGTACTTGTGGTTGCTGCTGCTTGGCCGGAAGCGGAGGTCGTCGGCGACGGCGCGGCGTCTAGGATCACGGCCGCGTTGGGCGCACTTGGGCTCGTCACCATCTCCATGGCCGCCACTCTGGCCGCAACGCTCGAGCCGGCGCCGGGTGGATTCGCCGTCGCCGACAGCTACTACTACCACTACCACCACCTCGCGCTGGCAGGGACATTCCTTGGAGGGGTGACCCTGGTCGGCGCTTCAGTCTGGGTGTCCGACAACCCAGCGGCCCGCCGTGCTGCCGGCAAGAAGCTGTTATACACCGCCGTCCCGCTGCTCCTCGCCGCCGTCGGTCTATCGGTGGCGGCGCTGCTCTGGTAACTGGTAAATCTCGCCAGATTATCACCCATTCCACCACCTATCCATGATCGTTGATCGGAGCCAACAATAATTGCCGGCGTCCCTATCCCTTCTTCGTGGAGCTGCGTCGTGGTTGTGTGTCTGGTGGAGCTCTAGTATATATGTAATAGTGCTTGCTTCTTCTAGTCCATTGTGTGTAACAGTGCTTGCTTCTCGTTCTGTTCTGTTCTTGTTTATCGACGATTGTTTGTTAAGAGTTCATATCTCTCAATTCCAAGCATGCATGGTGGATCCCTTTGATAGATGTACGCAAGCGTGTCGGAAGTTAGGTTTGGTGGACAAACATCCTTGTTGTGCTTCGAGCAATCTCATACCTATTGATCAGTTCTGCCAATTTCATGAGTATATATATATATATATCCACATCCTCAGTTACTGGCTATTCCCATAATCCTCCTTGCTTGCGGATGCTTTGAGCTAGCTGATTCTACCAACTTCAGTAGATTGGTAGGCTATATGCATGCATGCTGTGAACTCTTGTGATGGTAATTAGTGGCCTCAGGGAGATATATCTATGGTAAATCGTGGCGATCCGCACAGTGGGTGCTGAGATATTGTCTTCAGTGCCCATTTTATTTTCACTATACTCTACTTGTTAAACTTCAGTAGGTATATAATATATAGGTTATATCTCTCTACTGATTGGTTACGTCTAATTCCTTATGTGATATCAAAAGCAGTGTAGACCGCTATTGGACCTCGGCTGTACATTTTGTTATAATATGCTCCAGTGGATGGTCTTCAGTGTCTGTGCTTTCATTTATGTTGCAGAAACCTTGAGAGCATCTTGTTATGTTGATCTCTTATGAGCAGTTAAGATTAACTTTTGCGTCGCCCCAGCAACCCAAAGCACGAGCTAGCACTAAGTCTTAGAGATAATCCTAAAAACTTTGGAGCTAAGTGAACAAAAAGAATAAAAAGTCAGGAAGGCTATCCCTAACCCAGAAGTTATCAACTAGTTTCCCTACTTGCTATATCATGTAGACACTATGTATAGAAACTATGTATCCAATAGATGGTGTCTTGAAATTAAATTCTCGTTACAATCACCTCTCTTCTCTCTCCTTTTATCCACCTATCTCGATGTTTTTATTCTTGATTCTTGTGTAGACATGGTTTCTTGCATGAGACATGGTTTCTTCATCATTTTACATCTCTCCTCATTAATTATATTATCACATCAGATTTTTGCTTATGTAGCAATATATTAAATGCTATGGACACTAGATGATATGGAGGAAATGAGATGTTTAGGTCATTTGGTATTCCATATATATGTTGTGAAGAAGAAAAATCCAATTTTAGATTTGATGCTATGTCTCGTAGAGGGTTACATGTTGTTTTGTAGTACAATATAGGATAAGATTTGATGTTTTTAGTACAATTTATATGGACAAGTTTATATTCAGTTTTATTGTACTAGAAAATATCACATCACATCTCATTTTAGTTTGGTTTTTTATAGAACAGAGAGAGTTTTTTATGGGACGGAGGGAGTATACCTGAACAAAAAGTTCCCGTTGCTAATAAATATAAAGATTAATTATATCCTTTTAATAGGTAAATGTAATCTAAACACGGTACGTATTACATTGTCCGTCAAAAAATCAAATCCTAACTATAAATTTATATAAATGATTGTTTAAATTTAGTTAGGATTTAAATTATTTTTAGGACGTACGGAGTTCCTTCCTTCATCTTCCAGCGTAGGAAATGAAAGCTGGAAAGGAAGAGTCACGATCAAGGACAGGACAAGTGCGATCCCGAGGATTTCAAACCTGGTGGGGGTGTTGAAATGCTCGCTTATATTGTCACTTAGCTGGAGTTATAGCATACACAGTGTGTACGCAAAATCGATTTTACGGTAAAAGAACCGAACCATGCACGCTGTGACTGCCGAACCGTACTCCGTATGTGTCAGATAATAAATCGAACTCCAGATTGGAATCGAACGGAAGGATTATTTTGCTGTGCATGCATACATAAAGGTAGGCTGGTGATTAGGAGTGGTATTGGATCATGGTCTATCCTTCTTTCACAACCTCGTCTAGCAGTAAAAATATGGTAAAAAAATTATTAAAATTAAATACTACCTATTTTTAATCTAACCTTTAAATTTTCTAGTGTAAAGTGTTGGGTCCATTACCACCCTCTACTAGTGATTAGTTGATTTTTTTTGGGTCCCACAAAAATTATTTCAACGCTACAGCTATCGAATAGGAATTTTTTCGGTTCTTCGATCAGATTGGTCGATCAGAGAGGAACGCGATTTGTTTTAAGTGGATAGAGACTAGAAGAAGAATACTGGATTGCAAGGAAAGCAACGGATGGCTGGATCAGTTTCAGATTAGGCGTCTTTGTCGATACTGTTCAATACCGCCCATGTCTAGCCGCGACAGCGGCCGAAAGCCACGTGCTGCCCCCGCAGCGTACGCCTCGAGATCCGTGCGGCGACCCGTCCGATCCGCCCGCACGAATCATGACGTCCGCCGTGTCGCGACTCGAGAGGGGCAGACGGGTCAATGCGCGTGGGTCCCGGGCACAGACCACCGCACCAGGCGAGGGGTTTTCTGTACCTCGCTTTCCATTTTTATCGATGGGGTTGCCGGCAAATAGTACGATCCGTATTTCTGCGCAGCTTCCTGTAGACCTGTACACACAGGGAAAGGGGCAGAGTGCACCTGTTGCTCATCTGCTCCTGAACGGTTGCTGCAGTGCTTGCGCTATTGCAAAGGAATACTACTAGTGGTATTTACTCTTCGGTATCTTTTGGTACAGCTCCAACTTTTAAATTTAACTCTAGAAATTGGGTCTAGAGTGAATTTGTGGAGCTATCTAAACCCAGCTCCACCTTTCTAGTTTATTTTGTGAGAGAACTTCATCCAGCTCCACTCCTAGTTTAGGTGGAGCTGAAACTGTTTGGCTGAGCTCCAGCTCCAGGAGAGGTGGAGCTGGAGCTGGAGCTGTGCCAAACAGACGCTCAGTCTCTCGAGATATTAGATCAAATCTCATATTAATCCTATTACAGAAAGTTTGTACATTTTGAAACATAGATATTCTAATATTTTGGAACCTACGATAAATCTAAATATGATTTTTTAATGAAAGGGGTAATAAATTACTTCCATATGCAAATATTATGGTAAGGATATGCTAAATAGTCAAAACGGTGTCAGAGTATGACGATATTGTTTAAGTTCATGGCAAAATTCAACTCTAAAAACGTGGCATACACAGAAGGGAAAGGGAACAAAGGCAAACGATGTAGTGGTGGAGGTTAATGCTTGTCTTTATTTCAGAAAAAAAATCATTTCCTCCCATATTCGTTTCTTAATTTTTGTGGGGAGCCCGTATTTGTATCTTTATTCAGTTTTCAAACTTATAGTATTTTAAAGTTTAAATCATATACGTCCATATATGCAAATACACTTGCTGCTGAGTATTCAAAATGGAAGCTGCTTGCGCCATCACAAATTATACAATATATCCATATGCAAATAGTAATAACATAGAACATGCAATAATGCAAATAGTCAAAATAATGGCAGGACACTGTTTATACTCATACTACCAAAATTCAACTCAACGTGACGCCTACTCAGGGAAGGAAAGAAAGACAAACGTCATGATGGCAGACGTTACCCCTTAGTCTTCCCTTCTATTGCAAAATTTTCCTTTACGCCCGTATTCATTTATAATTTTTGTTTCAAAATGCTTAAGATTAGAGTTTAAATCTTATCATACCAGATTTTAGAAAACATAGGTCACGTTTGGAGAGCTAGTTTTAACACTTAAACTTCTCCTAAAATTTAGGGCTTATTGGTTTTAAAGGATTTTTCATCTGTAGGATTAGGAAAAGTGAAGGACTTGGTATGGACTCCAATTCTATGGGAAGCTAAACCTCAGGAATTTTTTTAAAAAAAGTGCATTCGGATGCATCATAGGAACAATATAGAAAATCTGCCATTTGAAATATGTTTTTTTAAGTTTGCATCAACTGACATCGGTCCTCAACTAGCCGTTAGCTTTGAAGTGCATAAATAGCTCTTGTTAGCCTTGTGCACCATTCATCCCGGTTCTTTCTGTTTGGTCATCAACTGTGGAAACAGCTTGTTGATCCTTTGTTCTACTCTTCACTATCTGCATAAGTTTTCCAGAAGTTTTACTCATTGTCTAGCCATCACAGCTAGATGTTACTTGCTCCTGTAACAATAAGGTACTACTTGTTCACCTGGTGCACCAAAATTGTTTTTTTTTCCTCAACAAAAGTCATGATTTTTAACTCTCTTCTATTGAGTTTACAACATCAGTTTGGTAGCTTCCGCACACCATGAATCCAAGCTACCCACGTATATCAGAAAGTGATGATGAGTTGATTCATTTTGTTCTGCCTACAGTGGCGGCTCCAGGAATGAATCGTTGGGTGGTCCTACTTGATGTTCCAAATTATCATAATGTTACAAATTCAAGCCAAATGTACCAAAAATAATAAAAATATAATTGAAATGTAGCAATATATCTCATAACATCGCAACTTGCTTAAAACCAACATTTAAGCAAGCCGATGGAGTGGGCCGTGCCACCGTGGGGGAGCGGGGAGCCGGGGAGCCGGGGAAGGGAGTTAGGGAGGAGGCAAGGAGACGGCGCCGTCGTGCCAAGCAACCGAGGTGGAGTCGGGAGGCCCGGAGGCGCCAAGCCGCCGACGCCGACGTCGACGGAGACAGAGTGGCTGAGAGGGGGAGGCCAGGAGGGGGACTGGAGGAGCCGCCAGCTAGGGAAGGGAGGAGGTGAGGAGGTGGCGCTGCTGCGCCGAGGTGGAGTCAGGAGGCGGCGAGGCGCCGAGAAGGAGGCACGCTGGCGACATGCGCAGAGGCAGAGGAGGGAGCCGTCACAGTGCCGAGGTTACGGCTGTGGCTGGCGGCCTGGCGCCTCTCCCTGAGCCTACCCCTAGCTTGTTTTGGGCTGGAGGTCATAGTGGGCTTTTTTTTGTTTAGTTCCCAAAAAATTTTGCCTGCTACAGTAACTTCGAACGTTTAAAACCTAATTAGGAGTACTAAATATGGAAAACTGATAAAACCCATTCCATAACCCTGGGTGAAATTGCGAGACGAATCTTTTAAGCCTAGTTGGACTATAATTAGATAATGTTGTGCTACAGTAAACAACCTCTAATGACGGATTAATTAGACTTAATAGATTCGTCTCGCGATTTTCCGTCCAACCGTGTAATTAGTTTTGTAATTAGTTTATATTTAATACTTCTAACTAGTGTTAGAAATGTTCCCAAAAATTTTTTGCCAAAAATTTTTGGCAACTAAACCAGCCCATAGATATATGCTGTTTCAAGGAGGATCAGGACTCAAAGGAGTTTGGATTTCAAGCCGGGGGTCACTCTGTGGTAGATCACTGAAGCATCTCTGCAAGCTGCCTTCTTAATTTCCTACCTTGATTCTGAATAACAGGAAGATCCATACACTATCGCTGATGATGGTGGACGTTGATCGGCGGGGAGCGCAGGCCGACGGCTCTGCGTCCAAGATCACGGCGGCGCTGGGGGCGGTCGGCGTCGCCATGGCCTCTCTGACCATCAACCTGGCAGCCGTGTGCGATCCACGGCCGGGCTTCGGTGACAGCACCTGCTACCACCTCGCTCTTGTGGGGTCCTTCCTCGCCGGAGTTGCACAGGTGGGCGCCGCCGTCTGGGTTGCCGATGACCCACGCGGTCGCCATGCCGTCGGCAAGAAGATCATCTACGCCTCCATCGCGCCGCTCGTTGTCGCCGTCGGACTCACGGGAGCGGCTTCACTGCCCTGGTAATTCCACCTAGCTTGGTTCATTCATCAACATGTACATATACCTACACCGACATCGCCGCCGCCCGCGCCACCATCTCCATGGATCGGAGCGAATTAAATGTATCATCTATCTTACTTGTTAAAGTCGTTTGATGCTGCTTGCTTCTTGCTGTTTGTTGTTTGGGTCGTCGTGCTTTGTGTATCTATCACCTCGCCTATATATCTACCATCAATCGATCACGTTGCTTTCCTCTACTGGCTGCTGCTGTTGTGTCAGTTGATCGATGCTTGGATTGATGTGTGTATCTATGTATGTGATGCAAATTTTGAGTCCACAGAGAAAACGCAAATCAACGAAAAAAAATTGGCTAATTTGTGGAACAGTGTAATTGGAAATTTGCCATTTTGGAGTACATGTATATACTGGCCACGGCGAGCGGCGGCGGCAACGGCAACCGGCGAGCATGGTACGTGCTCGTGATCACCAATTCAACAGCCACTTCCTCACCGCCACGCCAGCGGGGTGTCTACCACTCCGGCGACGGTGTAGACAGTGTTGTGGCTATCTACACCGTCGTCTTAGTCTTCAAATTTATATCGAATTTAGATGTAAAAGATATGCAAGGGGATATTCTCTCAAAGGATTAGAATCCACTCCCGTGTATTAGAGTAAGTGTGCTTAAGGTAATTTATTGTATATATTACCTCTTAATTAATGAGTTGATGATGTGGATAAAAGTAAAGGTAACTATCTACTATACTGTAAAACGTGCCCTAAGAGTATATGAGATTAGGAGACGAGGCAGGGAGCGGCCGGTAGGGGGTTGTGGACTTGTGGCGGCGGCCGAGAGCTACGGCCATGGCGCCGGCGCCTTCGCCCGGCACTTACCCTGTCTATATCTTTCGCTGCTCCGGCGCCTTCACTACATCCGCTTGCCCCCTCTCTCCGTCTCAATTTGCGCGTGCGGTGGTGATACGGCGCGCGAGAATTCGTTCGGACGACCACGGCCATCCCCTCGCCGCGAACCTGCGCCGGCGGACCTCGGCCAGCATATCGCCGTTGGCCGTTGCCTTCGTTCTTGGTATTGCAACAGATTTGTGGATAATATATGTCGTTTCTTCTTCCACAGGAGGCGGTTGACTTGCAAGAACACCAGGGTGCCCATCTGCTTGCGCTTATTACTTACATTAGTTACATGTATTTCTGCTGGCAAAGAATAATCCCTGGGTGGTGTTCCTGTTGTTGAACCCTGAAGGACACAGGTGCTTAGGGCAATTTGTTATGTTCGCTAAAAACTCTTTAAACATTTGAGCAATTGTTTGGTGCAGCATTTTCTGTTCTATGGTAATTGTGGATCACTGGCATACTGAGGAACCGAACTTTTGTATATTTGCCAGTGTCTGTTTTTGCACATGTGGAGACTGGTGTGTATGACACTTTCATGGCATGTCATGTAATCGGAAGATTTGTTTCGGAGAGGGATTGGCAATGTCCTTTCTAATAGGCATTTACAGTTTGCTTGTGTTCAGACTTCAGACTAGTTATAACCATACTATTTTCTATATCGACATTTATGGTTAATTAAATTGAGTGCAGAATTTCTTTTGTTGTGCGGAAAATTGCACTGGTTGCAAACCTTCCGTTTAGTGGAAAAATATTCGTGAGTTCGTGCTTTTTTGCTGCTGTGATTGAATCTGAAGGCTTTTGGCAGCAAGAACGAAATATCGAGTAATGTTGTGCACAGTGAGGTTGGACCAACTAAACTTGGATCGCAGCTAACTTTAGCGATCCAAATTTGGGTTTAGGTATCTCACCCTAAAATTTTTCACCCTGTCACATCAAACGTTTAAACATCTGCATGAAGTATTAAATATAGGCTAAAAAATAACTAATTGTACAGATTGCGACTAATTTACGAGACGAATCTTTTAAACCTAATTGCTCAATGATTTGACAATGTGGTGCTACAGTAAACATTTGCTAATGACGGATTAATTAAGCTTAATAAATTCGTCTCGCGGTTTACTAACGGATTTTGTAATTAGTTTTTATATTATTGCTCGAATACTCCATGCGACACCCTATATAATACCCGATGTCACACGCCAAAACTTTACCCCCTGGATCCAAACAAAGCTGTCACGCCCCGATCTGGCCCCGAATGGGAACTAGAACGGGTCGCTCCAAATAAACCTGTAAGCCGATACCAGTCCCAGGAAAATAGTGCTGGTATCACAGGAAGACGAAATATCACAACCACAGCGGTCTCTTCATTAAGAGTAGTCTTACAGTCATGTTGGGCAACAGACAGACCCCGTGCTCACAACTGCATTACAAAAGGGAAAGGCGGAAGCGAAGACTGGACCAAGACCACAAGCATGACTTGGGAACTACGTCGAAACCCTAAAACTGCTCGAAGCCATCCTGCTCCTGGAAGAACTCCTCATCGGCGGGGTCCACCTCTTCTTCTTCGAGATCTGGGGGGGGATCATTTATGTAGAGCAAGGGTGAGTACGGAGGGTACTCAGCAAGTCTTGGGAATTAAGTGTATATTGTAGGCTTCATAGATCGGCTGTTTGTTTTCGCAAATGTTTTGGTTTCAACTTTCGAAATGATTTCTAGAGAAGTGCTTCTCAACGACTCGGGCCTGACAGTGCATCAAGCCCAGTCGGAGTTTGTGCAATGTATCAATCTTTCAAGAATTCAAGTTTTGGCTCCCAGCCAAACGATTTTGACGGCCTCCCTGGCCTAGCTGAACCCGTCGACCTCAATTGATCACGACGTCATCCAACCCATCAAGTCAATTTCACAAGCAGTAGTAAAACAAAACTACGCTAAGGAATCACCTCACATCCGCCCTTAACCGTGGGCACGGCTGTTCGAACAGTTTAGTAACCTCTGCAGAGGGGGTACACTTTACCCACACGACGTTACTAGCCTGGGTCACCCAGCCCGTGCAGAACAGCCACGTCTGTTGACTTTGAGGCTTTCACGACAAGGCATTTCAAAGCCGACACAAGGTTGCCATATGCCAACGGGAGGGGTCCTCCGGACCAACAACAGGTTAGGTCCCAGACCATACTGTGCCAGGAAGCCCAGGGGTCCTCCCCGACACCACCCCGGCGAATCCACTTGTCCCTTGGCATCAAGGCTTCCCAGGCCCAGCTAGTTACTCAGCCAGGGGTGTCCCATTTCACCCATGTGGTCGCACTATTTATGTTCGGATGAAATCCCAAAGGATTCGGTCCTTAAGTGCAAGTACGGGAAAGCGCACTCCCGGTGCGTTCCCACACCGCGATTTTAGAAATCACTTTATTTTGCAGACACCGACCCAAGTGTCGGGTTTTTCCAGGTATTTCATAAACCCAAGTTTTACCCATCGTTGACAGTTTTAAATTTGAGAGGGTCCCCAGTGCACGTGCCCGAGGGCTCGGACATCGGGAACCGGCAGTTGACAAAGGTGGTACGGGTATTCAATAATCAAGGAAGGTGTGTGCATCAAATGGGTTGGGCCGGCAGGTTATCTTGCAAACCGCGGCCAAATACAAACAGATGTGTCCTAATCATGCATAGTTTACGAAATAAAAATACTTAGTTTTAAATTATGGGTGCAAGATGGTCAAAGGTGACTTGCCTTGCTCGAGGTCTTGAACTTGTTCCTCGAAGTCCGCACGCTGCGAGTCTTCGGGCTCCGATACTATACGCGAAATGAAAAGACTCAATAAACAGCGAAAAGAAAGCCCTAATAGAGACCACTAAGTGTGCCATTAAGTAGATCTCGATTTTTGAGAAATTTTGGAAGTTGAACGGAGTCAATCGGACGAACGGTTGAAAAGATATGGATTTTCTAAGGTTAATTGATTTTCTGTCTAAAGGAAAAAGGAATTATTTAAATTTCCTGGAAAAGAAAAGGAAAGAGGGGCTGCTTTTGGACTTCTTTGTCGGCCGGTAGGAGTTGGGCGAGGCGGCCCATGGGCGAAGCAGCCCATGGCCGGGCGCGAGCGCGCGGGGGAAAAACGGCCCACGGCCGGGCGAGCGGCCGGCAGGCCAGGCCGAGGCGGGAGCGGCGAGCGGGCCAGCGGCTGGGCGAGTGGGCCGGCCTTGCGGCGGCCCAGCTACGCGGGGGCAGCAGCGGCTAGGAGGGGCGAGCGGGCCGGCCAGGCGGCCCAGTGGCGCGTGAGCGTCGCAGGCCGGGAGAGAGCGAACGGCTGCGGGGACGCGGCCCACGCGGCGCGCGCGCGAGGCCGGGGCGAGCGGGCCGTGCGAAGTGGCGGCCCAAGGCGGCACAGCAGAGAGAGAGAGGGCCGGGGAGACCGGTCAACGTGGTGGGGCCCACGGTGGGTCCCACCGAGGTCTTCTTCTACCTCCATCTTTTCTTTTCTCTTTCTCTACTCCATTCTTCTCGTTTCTTCCGCTCTCTTCTTCCTTCTTCTCCGACGGACCGAGGCAGCGAGAGAGGGGAGGGGGCAACGGCGGCCGGCGGTGGGGCGGCACCGAGTCCGGCCGGGCGGGCTCGGCGGTGGCGCGGAGGGCAAAGGCGCGGCCGCGGCAGGGCGCGGCCGGCCGTGGCGGGGAACGGCTGTGCGGCGGTGGCTACGCGAGGGAGAGGGGGAAGAGAAGGAGGCGGCGAGGGCGGTTACCGTGGGAGGAGAGGGGCGCCGAGCCGGGAAGAGGGGGGTGGAGGCGGCGTGGCCGTGCGAGCTCCGCGTCGCGCGTCCCTGGCGGCGACCGGCGGGAGGGAGGCGGCAACACGGCGATGGCAGTGGCGGTGGAAACGGCGATGGCTGTGGCGCTCGGCTGCGGGAAGGGGGGCGGCCGAAGGGGAGAAGGGAGGGGTTTTATGGGGGCCGAGGGAGCGCGCGGGGATGGGGGAGCGGCGGCTCACGGGCGCGCATGCGAGGGCTAGCGCTCCAAGCGCTAGCGACCAACGCGGCGGCAGAGCAAGGATGTCGGCGATGGAAAAAGGGAAAAGGGGGAGGAGAAAGGGGCTCTGCCCCTTGCCGTTTCGGGAGGAGGAGGAGAGAGGAGGGGGCGGCGACGGCTCCGAGGCTGGCGGGCGCAGGCGGCAGAGGCAGGCGGCGCAGGCGGCAGAGGCAGGCGGGGCCGACCACGACGCGCGGCGCGCGCGCGCGGGAGGCAACGGGCGCCCCAAACTCGAACGACGCCGGCGGGAAGGGAATCCGGCGAGAGAGAGGAGAGAAACGGCGAGAGAGAGAAGCATAGAGAGAGAGAAATGGCGTGAGAGAGAGAGAAAGGGTTGCCGTGGGAGAGAGAGAGAAACTGACTGGAAGAGAGAGAGATTGATTGGGCCGACGAGATTCGGCCCAAAGAGCAGGAGGGAGCACAATTTGACATTTTGCAGAAAATTGATTTGGAGAAAATTTGGATTTGGATTTTGAATTTTGGATGGATATTTGGACAGTGGATTACGAGATCTTGGCACACACACATAAACATAAACAAATAAAACAAAAATGCGAAATTTCGAAATTAGGGTTTTAGGAAATTAGGATTTTTCCCTAAAACTAACGCCGCGACAGGACGGGCGTTACAAACCAACCCCCCTAACAAGAATCTCGACCCCGAGATTCAGCACCTAAGGGAGCAGCTCCGGAAACTCGGTGCGAAGGTGATCTTCTCGTTCCCAGGTTGCCTCATCCTCGGTATGATTACTCCATTGCACCTTGTAGTGCTTGGTGGCCTTCCGACGAGTCTGACGTTCTGCCACTTCAAGAACTCTGATCGGTCTTTCCCTGTAGGTCAGATTCCTTTCCAGTTCAATGTCCACCAAGGGAACCTGTTCCTCCGGAACACGAAGACACTTCTTCAACTGAGACACGTGGAATACGTTGTGCACATCTGCGAGACCTTCAGGTAGTTCAATCTGATAGGCCACTTCTCCACGCCTAGCGGTGATCAGGTAGGGACCTATATATCGGGGTGCCAATTTGCCAGACATTCCAAATCTCTTAAGTCCACGGAGTGGTGACACTCGTAAGTACACATGATCTCCCACCGCAAACTCGAGATCGCGTCTGCGGTTATCGGCATAACTTTTCTGTCGGATCTGTGCTGTCTTTAATCGGTCACGGATTAGCTTAACTTGTTCTTCAGCTGCCTTGAGTACATCCGGACCAAACACTAGGGCTTCGCCTACCTCATTCCAACACAATGGGGTACGACACTTTCGTCCGAACAGTGCCTCGTTCGGGGACATTTGAATGCTGGACTGATAACTGTTGTTGTAAGAGAACTCAGCGTAAGGCAGGCATCGGTCCCAAGTACCTTCAAAGTCCAAGGCGCAAGCACGAAGCATGTCCTCGAGAATCTGATTAACTCTTTCCGTTTGGCCGTCTGTCTGCGGGTGATAAGCTGTACTGAAATTTAGATTGGTGCCTAGGGCTTCATGCAACTGCTGCCAAAATCTGGAGGTGAACTGCGCGCCTCGATCAGACACAATCTTCTTAGGGCACCCATAACGGCAAACCACGTGAGTCATATAGAGATCGGCCAGTTTCTTTCCATCGTAAGTAGTTTTCACGGGTACGAAGTGCGCAGCTTTCGTGAGACGATCCACGATTACCCAGATGGAGTCGTATCCACAAGATGTTCTCGGTAAACCAGTGATGAAATCCATACCGATTTCTTCCCATTTCCATTCTGGGATCCTTAGAGGTTGTAACAAACCGGCTGGCTTCTGGTGTTCTGCCTTGACTCGTTGGCAAATGCCACATAAGGCCACATATTCCGCAACATCACGTTTCATTCCGGCCCACCAGAAGTATTCCTTAATGTCCTGGTACATTTTGGTACTTCCTGGGTGAATAGAGTAAGCTGACTCATGGGCTTCTGCCAGGATTAGGTCTCGTAACTCCTTTTTGGCTGGCACACAAATACGCTGCCCAAACCAAACGGTACCTTGGTCGTCTATGACATAACCAGTCACTTTATTTTTACTTATTTTCTCCTTTAGCTCCTTTAATCCTTCATCGTCTTTTTGAGCCTCCCGGATCTGAGACTCTAAGGTGGGCTGTATCGTCAGGCTGGCAAGGGCACCTGACGGAATTACTGTTAATTTTAGCCTTTCCAACTCTTGACACAAACGATCCTGAGTTGGCCAAACCAAGGCGACGTTGCAGTAGGTTTTGCGACTCAGGGCATCAGCGACCACATTAGCCTTCCCAGGATGGTAATGGATTCCCACATTGTAGTCTTTGATCAGTTCCAACCATCTTCTCTGCCTCATGTTTAATTCGTTTTGGGTGAAGATGTATTTGAGACTTTTATGATCCGTATAAACTTCACATCTGTTTCCGATCAAGTAATGTCGCCAGATTTTCAGGGCATGCACTACGGCTGCAAGTTCTAAGTCATGAGTGGGGTAGTTGGTTTCGTGAGGCCTTAGCTGTCTGGAAGCGTAGGCTACCACTTTTCGGTCTTGCATCAGGACGCAACCCAAGCCTTGCCTCGATGCATCACAGAAGATCTCAAAATCCTTGCGGATGTCGGGTAAGATGAGGACAGGTGCAGTCGTCAATCTTTTCTTTAACTCTTGGAAACTACGCTCACAAGATTCTGACCATTCAAACTTCCTTTCCTTCTTTAGTAGCTCAGTCATGGGTCTAGCCAGCTTGGAGAATCCTTCGATGAATCTCCGGTAGTAACCGGCTAAGCCAAGGAAACTGCGGATCTCGGACACATTCTTGGGTGATTTCCAGGCAAGTACTGATTCCACCTTGCTAGGATCAACTTCGACGCCTTCGGCGGAGATGACATGACCAAGAAAGGCTACTCGATCCAACCAGAATTCACACTTTGAAAACTTGGCAAACAACTGATGTTCCCTTAATTTATCCATGATCACCCTCAAGTGGTTAGCATGCTCTTGCTCATTCTTTGAGTAAATAAGGATGTCGTCGATGAACACTACGACAAACTTATCCAGATATTCCATGAAGACTTTGTTCATCAGGTTCATGAAGAACGCCGGTGCATTCGTGAGTCCAAACGACATCACGGTGAACTCGTACAGACCATACCGCGTCGAGAATGCGGTCTTGGGGATATCTTCAGGTCGTATTTTCAACTGATGGTACCCAGACCTTAAGTCGATCTTGGAGAACTCTTTTGCTCCTTCCAGTTGATCAAACAGATCGTCTATTCGGGGCAACGGGTATTTATTCTTTATGGTTACCTCGTTCAAGGCTCTATAGTCAATCACCATCCTTTCAGAGCCATCCTTCTTCTTAACCAAGAGCACAGGGGCTCCCCAAGGGGATGTACTGGGTCGTACGTAACCCTTGTTTTGCAACTCTTCAATTTGTTTCTTAACTTCAGCTAACTCGTTAGCAGCCATTCTGTAGGGCCTCTTAGCTATCGGCGCGGTGCCTGGTGCTAGTTCTATGGCGAACTCAATCTCACGGTCAGGGGGCATGCCGGGTAACTCTTCTGGGAACACGTCGGGATACTCACTGACCACTGGCACTAATTCCAACGAAGTGGCTTGCATGCTGTTTAGCATCGAGCGACTCACAGAATGAAGGTAAGGGGTAAAGCAAACTTGTTTCCCTCCAGGTCCTTGCAGGATGATGGACCTCTTAGCACAATCTATCTGCCCTTTGTGCTTAGCCAACCAATCCATCCCTAGGATGATGTCCAGACCTTGGGAGTCTAGAACTATGGGTTTGGCTAAAAAGCTTACACTCTCGATTTTTATTTTGACTTCGGGGCATAATTTAGTTGCCCTTATATCCCTCCCGGGGGAGTGTATTATCATAGGCACTTGCAAATTCTGGGTTTTCCAACCATTTCTTTTCACAAAATCTTGCGATATGAAGGAATGCGAAGCTCCGGAATCAAACAGTACAATTGCAGGTATGGAGTTGGCAGAAAACATACCCATCACAACGTCCGGGGCTTCCTGAGCGGTTTCAGCTTGAATGTGATTCACCCGACCTCGTCCGAAGTTGTTGGAAGCACGGGAACCTTGACCACTGGTCTGGCTGACCGAACGGGACTGTGGAGGAACTGGCACCTTAGCTGTGCTACCATTAGTGTGTCCTGAACTGGTGTTTCCCTGATTCTGGGGGCACTGCCTGGCGTAGTGGCCCATTTGGTTGCACGTGAAGCACTGCACATTAGCCATTCCAGTTGGTGACTTGAAGGAGGAGACACTGGTGGTCACTGTGTTACCAACGGGGGCACGCTGCTGCGGCTGCGGTGCAGGACGTTGCATTGGGGGGCGTGGAACATAGTTCTGCTGGCGAATTGCCTGAGGGGCAGGCTGGTGATATTGCATTGGCTGACCAAAACGAGGGCGTGGCGCACCTCGAGATGCATTCCCTTGATGGGTGTTCTTGCGCTTCTTGTACTCCTCTGTTGCCTCTTTCCTAGCATCTTCCAGCAGGAGAGCTTTGTTGACCATTTGTTGGAAAGTAGGAAAGTCATGGGCGAGCAGCTGGATTCTCAAACCCACTGTTATCCCTTTCAGAAACTTCCTGATCTTCTTCTTGTCAGTGTTTACTTCCTCAGGGGCATACCTGGCCAACCTGTTGAACTGGCTTAAGTACTCGTTAACACTTCCTGTACCTTGCTTGAGCCTATTGAATTCTTCTTTCTTCATGTCAATGGTACTTTCTGGCACATGAGCTGCGCGAAAAGCCTCAGCGAATTCAGTCCAACCAATGTTGGTGGCATCAGGGTGAGCATTGCAGTAATTCTCCCACCAATCTGCTGCGGGACCTCTTAGTTGATGAGCTGCATAGAGCGTCTTCTCAATGGGTGTGCACTGCACCAAGTTGAGCTTCCTTTCAACATCCTTAAGCCAATCGTCAGCCTCAACGGGTTCGACAGTGTGAGAGAACTCAGGTGGGTGGGACCTCAGAAAGTCGGTCAGTTTGGATCTGTTGTTGGGGTTGGGCACATACTGCGGAGCCTGGGATTGCACATTCTGCTGAAATCCGGCTATGGCCTGAGCTAATCCCTGCAAGATTTGAGTCTGCACTGCCATCATATGCTGAAATTCGGTCCGAAGTGGGGGAGGTGGAGGTAAGTCAGGTGCATTGGGGTCGCTCCTGGCCGAGCGATTTGTCTGAGTGGGGTCATTGATTGGCTCGTTCTCTGACTCAAGGTCTGCCTCTGGCTCTACTCGGTCTGAACCAAAACCCAAACGGACTGGAGCACGAACCACACGACGGGGACGACCAGCCATCTAATCTCCCAGAAAGGGCGGGGTGAGAACAGAGAAAGACATAAGGAAAGAAGTACAGTAAACAAAAACAGAGATCACACACTAACCATAAATCAAGTTCTCAAATCATAAAACATCTGATACAACGGGTGTGGACAAGTCACAGAGCTACGCCGAGCTTGACTGTACGCACACCACCTCAAAGATGCAGACTACCAGACAACACTCACATCAACACACACACGCACTACCTCGCCACGACTCCAAAAGAGTTGGCGGCGGTACAAAAGGTCTAGCAACGAACTCCTGCAGTAGACTGCCTCTACTGCTCTCCTGCCTGGCTAGCTCCAGTGGTCGGCTCCTCAGTCGAAGAGACGTCGATCGGCTCACGCGAAGGGACCGGCGGAACCTGTCGAGGGCCGGCAGCAGTACGGACTGCTGGCGGTGGGGGAGCTGGGTAGTCAAAGCGAAACACCGTGGAAGAGCCAACAACACGCTTCCGCGCAGTGCGGATAAAGCGTGGACCACGGCGGGAAGAAGCAACTGGGGTGTGTCCAGGGGTGTAGGAAGGACTGACTGGGTGTGGGTAAGGGGAGTACACTGGTGAGTACGGAACGCGCGTACTGGGGGAGCGCGAACCGCTGGGAGTACGAGCTGAGCCGCGAGAACTGTAGAAGGACAGGTGGCTGGAGTGGCAAAGGCGTCCAGAGTCCCAGGAGGTAGTGTCCACGGAGGTGACACCCTCCTCCGCAAGGCGGGCCTCCAGAGCAGCGTAGCGGCGAGCCAGGCGGCGGTAAGCCTCAAGGAGAAGGTCGTGCTGAGTGGCCTGTGCGTCAGACAACTCCACCAGGCGAGTCAGGGCAGGGTGCGACTCACGGTACGGACAAGGGTACCGGGTGTCAGTGCGGCCTGAAGGAAGCTGTGGGATCAGCCGGAAGGCGGAACCCACGAGGCGGTGGCGGTAGTCGTAGGCCAGACGACGAAGTGCAGTCCAGGAGAGGTCCTGGTACGCAAGCTGGAGGGTAGGGCGAGCCACGTTGAAGTGGTGGGGGCGAAGGCCTGTGCTGTGTGAGCCCCGAGGGTAGAGGTACACGGACAGCTCACAGCGAGAAGGGAAACGGTACACAGAGTACCCCGAGTACTCCGGTCGAGCAAAGCCAAGGAAACGAGCTAGGTCGCTCAGCTGGTCGACGTGGTGACCCTCACCAACGCCGTGGGAACTGTGGGTGGCGTTGACTGCCATCTACAAATTTTGAAGGAGGGAAAGAAGTTAGTAACAATTTTTTAAATAATTAAATTACTGAGAAAGAAAAGTAAGAGAAACCCTGGTTTTCGCAAGTAGCTTTTTAGAACTTAGCGTCCTTAAGGTCGTCCTAAGCGTCAGGTTTCGACCTAGGGCCAAGCTGGGCTCTGATACCATCTTTTGTCACGCCCCGATCTGGCCCCGAATGGGAACTAGAACGGGTTGCTCCAAATAAACCTGTAAGCCGATACCAGTCCCAGGAAAATAGTGCTGGTATCACAGGAAGACGAAATATCACAACCACAGCGGTCTCTTCATTAAGAGTAGTCTTACAGTCATGTTGGGCAACGGACAGACCCCGTGCTCACAACTGCATTACAAAAGGGAAAGGCGGAAGCGAAGACTGGACCAAGACCACAAGCATGACTTGGGAACTACGTCGAAACCCTAAAACTGCTCGAAGCCATCCTGCTCCTGGAAGAACTCCTCATCGGCGGGGTCCACCTCTTCTTCTTCGAGATCTGGGGGGGGGATCATTTATGTAGAGCAAGGGTGAGTACGGAGGGTACTCAGCAAGTCTTGGGAATTAAGTGTATATTGCAGGCTTCATAGATCGGCTGTTTATTTTCGCAAATGTTTTGGTTTCAACTTTCAAAATGATTTCTAGAGAAGTGCTTCTCAACGACTCGGGCCTGACAGTGCATCAAGCCCAGTCGGAGTTTGTGCAATGTATCAATCTTTCAAGAATTCAAGTTTTGGCTCCCAGCCAAACGATTTTGACGGCCTCCCTGGCCTAGCTGAACCCGTCGACCTCAATTGATCACGACGTCATCCAACCCATCAAGTCAATTTCACAAGCAGTAGTAAAACAAAACTACGCTAAGGAATCACCTCACATCCGCCCTTAACCGTGGGCACGGCTGTTCGAACAGTTTAGTAACCTCTGCAGAGGGGGTACACTTTACCCACACGACGTTACTAGCCTGGGTCACCCAGCCCGTGCAGAACAGCCACGTCTGTTGACTTTGAGGCTTTCACGACAAGGCATTTCAAAGCCGACACAAGGTTGCCATATGCCAACGGGAGGGGTCCTCCGGACCAACAACAGGTTAGGTCCCAGACCATACTGTGCCAGGAAGCCCAGGGGTCCTCCCCGACACCACCCCGGCGAATCCACTTGTCCCTTGGCATCAAGGCTTCCCAGGCCCAGCTAGTTACTCAGCCAGGGGTGTCCCATTTCACCCATGTGGTCGCACTATTTATGTTCGGATGAAATCCCAAAGGATTCGGTCCTTAAGTGCAAGTACGGGAAAGCGCACTCCCGGTGCGTTCCCACACCGCGATTTTAGAAATCACTTTATTTTGCAGACACCGACCCAAGTGTCGGGTTTTTCCAGGTATTTCATAAACCCAAGTTTTACCCATCGTTGACAGTTTTAAATTTGAGAGGGTCCCCAGTGCACGTGCCCGAGGGCTCGGACATCGGGAACCGGCAGTTGACAAAGGTGGTACGGGTATTCAATAATCAAGGAAGGTGTGTGCATCAAATGGGTTGGGCCGGCAGGTTATCTTGCAAACCGCGGCCAAATACAAACAGATGTGTCCTAATCATGCATAGTTTACGAAATAAAAATACTTAGTTTTAAATTATGGGTGCAAGATGGTCAAAGGTGACTTGCCTTGCTCGAGGTCTTGAACTTGTTCCTCGAAGTCCGCACGCTGCGAGTCTTCGGGCTCCGATACTATACGCGAAATGAAAAGACTCAATAAACAGCGAAAAGAAAGCCCTAATAGAGACCACTAAGTGTGCCATTAAGTAGATCTCGATTTTTGAGAAATTTTGGAAGTTGAACGGAGTCAATCGGACGAACGGTTGAAAAGATATGGATTTTCTAAGGTTAATTGATTTTCTGTCTAAAGGAAAAAGGAATTATTTAAATTTCCTGGAAAAGAAAAGGAAAGAGGGGCTGCTTTTGGACTTCTTTGTCGGCCGGTAGGAGTTGGGCGAGGCGGCCCATGGGCGAAGCAGCCCATGGCCGGGCGCGAGCGCGCGGGGGAAAAACGGCCCACGGCCGGGCGAGCGGCCGGCAGGCCAGGCCGAGGCGGGAGCGGCGAGCGGGCCAGCGGCTGGGCGAGTGGGCCGGCCTTGCGGCGGCCCAGCTACGCGGGGGCAGCAGCGGCTAGGAGGGGCGAGCGGGCCGGCCAGGCGGCCCAGTGGCGCGTGAGCGTCGCAGGCCGGGAGAGAGCGAACGGCTGCGGGGACGCGGCCCACGCGGCGCGCGCGCGAGGCCGGGGCGAGCGGGCCGTGCGAAGTGGCGGCCCAAGGCGGCACAGCAGAGAGAGAGAGGGCCGGGGAGACCGGTCAACGTGGTGGGGCCCACGGTGGGTCCCACCGAGGTCTTCTTCTACCTCCATCTTTTCTTTTCTCTTTCTCTACTCCATTCTTCTCGTTTCTTCCGCTCTCTTCTTCCTTCTTCTCCGACGGACCGAGGCAGCGAGAGAGGGGAGGGGGCAACGGCGGCCGGCGGTGGGGCGGCACCGAGTCCGGCCGGGCGGGCTCGGCGGTGGCGCGGAGGGCAAAGGCGCGGCCGCGGCAGGGCGCGGCCGGCCGTGGCGGGGAACGGCTGTGCGGCGGTGGCTACGCGAGGGAGAGGGGGAAGAGAAGGAGGCGGCGAGGGCGGTTACCGTGGGAGGAGAGGGGCGCCGAGCCGGGAAGAGGGGGGTGGAGGCGGCGCGGCCGTGCGAGCTCCGCGTCGCGCGTCCCTGGCGGCGACCGGCGGGAGGGAGGCGGCAACACGGCGATGGCAGTGGCGGTGGAAACGGCGATGGCTGTGGCGCTCGGCTGCGGGAAGGGGGGCGGCCGAAGGGGAGAAGGGAGGGGTTTTATGGGGGCCGAGGGAGCGCGCGGGGATGGGGGAGCGGCGGCTCACGGGCGCGCATGCGAGGGCTAGCGCTCCAAGCGCTAGCGACCAACGCGGCGGCAGAGCAAGGATGTCGGCGATGGAAAAAGGGAAAAGGGGGAGGAGAAAGGGGCTCTGCCCCTTGCCGTTTCGGGAGGAGGAGGAGAGAGGAGGGGGCGGCGACGGCTCCGAGGCTGGCGGGCGCAGGCGGCAGAGGCAGGCGGCGCAGGCGGCAGAGGCAGGCGGGGCCGACCACGACGCGCGGCGCGCGCGCGCGGGAGGCAACGGGCGCCCCAAACTCGAACGACGTCGGCGGGAAGGGAATCCGGCGAGAGAGAGGAGAGAAACGGCGAGAGAGAGAAGCATAGAGAGAGAGAAATGGCGTGAGAGAGAGAGAAAGGGTTGCCGTGGGAGAGAGAGAGAAACTGACTGGAAGAGAGAGAGATTGATTGGGCCGACGAGATTCGGCCCAAAGAGCAGGAGGGAGCACAATTTGACATTTTGCAGAAAATTGATTTGGAGAAAATTTGGATTTGGATTTTGAATTTTGGATGGATATTTGGACAGTGGATTACGAGATCTTGGCACACACACATAAACATAAACAAATAAAACAAAAATGCGAAATTTCGAAATTAGGGTTTTAGGAAATTAGGATTTTTCCCTAAAACTAACGCCGCGACAGGACGGGCGTTACAAAAGCCTTACTTGGGCTTCAACATTTCTCTAAAAACGCTTCAATAGGCCATAAAGTGTCGGTTCAACTGAGCTTGGACAAATCGCGCGGTCTAACCAAGCCCACCTAAATAAGGATCGTCTACCCTGGTAGTAGAAGATTACGCCGGTGGGCTGCTAGGCTGATGAAAGAATTAAGGACAATGGCTAGTAAAATCTTTTTGTACCATGTTGTTCCTAAGTTTTGTTGCGAACTATGTTTTGCTCTGCATCATCATATCCGCAATCTGGATCCCCTTGTGCAGTTAGCTAGATGAATTTCGAACAACACAAACTTTCGTTTCTAAGTTCTACTAAGCATTGTTTAATATGCTACTGTAGTATGTAAAGATGCTGCCGGGAGAGTGTTTTCATCCCTTGAGGGGATATCTGCTCGTTCCGTACATACCATCTAATAGTCAATAAAAATTTGAAAAAATTTGATAAGATAGATTAATATGAAATATATCACTCCACAAACATGCAAGTTAAAATTCAATTTCTACAAGTTATAATAAAAATAACAAATATAGCTACGAATGTACGTTAACTATTTTTAGTTTAATTTATTCTTTTTGTTGCAGCTCGTGCAATAATCTATGTTATTATTTTTTTCAAAATTTTTTATAACTATGTAGAAGACATGCAAGTAACCAGGGAATATCCACTCGAGAGATGAAAATCCATATCCGATGCTGTCCACTATTGCTACTCGGAAGCCAGAGAGTCGGAATCGGAACAATTTTGTTTATCCAGTACTATGATTAGTGACATGCTATCTCAAGCGAGTGTACTCGTTCACATCCACTGTCCACCTTCTGCATCACTATTGCCAATTTTCAAGCGATGTAGGCCTTGGTAACCAAACGCGAAAGAACTATAAGATCTTAATTTGCAGTAATACCGAGACATGAGATTTGCTAACAAAGTTTAGCTAAACCTACATTGACTACATGTACTCCTCCCTAATCCAATATATTACAGGGTATATATCCATGACCATCTAGGTTATCGGCTAGTCCACTACTTCAAAAAGCATTTTTCATGCGATTTGGCCATCCGTCTGTCTGGAGATATCTGTAAAAAATGAAAATTTTTCATGCGGGTGACGCACCCGCACACGAAAATCCACTTTTCCGGACGGGTGCTTATGTCGCATGCGAAAAGAAAAATCATGAAAAAAAATAAAAATCTCAAAAATCGAAACCCAAAACCCTAGCTAGCTCCCATCGACGGCGACTGCCATGTGCGCCTTTCTTTTGACTTTTTTTTTGCGTGTGCGTATAATTGTGCAAAATTTTCTACTGACTATTTTTTTTGTGTGTACCATTGTGATTTGTCTATGATACAATTCTCTTTGTCTCAATATAATCAATATAAGTACATTAAAAAAGAATATGTCATATCTTAGAAGCATAAATATGGACAGTTATCTGCCCAGATTTGTAGTACTACGATATGACTAGTTACCTATCTAGATTCGTAATTCTTTTATATTAGATGTACTTACATTGGATGGAGGGAATAGTTACGTTGTGTTTGCAATGTTATCTATTTTGTTGTAACTTATATATATCATCAAAGAGATTCTAATAATAACTTTTACTTTTACATATTTATACTAAATTTTAATAAAATTAGTCAAACATGTCAACGACTTTATATTCCTATTAAAAATACAGAGATTGAACTAATTAACGTCGGAGCTGCAACCCCTCCCATATCCCGTCTTCGGCGGTTCGCCTTCTTCATATGCGGGTACATTTAGGGTGCGTTCGTTGTATGGAGTTGGGAGCTAATCTCCCGGACATGTAAAACGAAGCAACTCATTAGCACATGATTAATTAAGTATTTACTTATTTTTTTAAAAGAATGGATTAATATGATTTTTTTAAAGCAACTTTCGTATACAAATTTTTTTGTAGAACACACACTATTTAGCAGTTTAAAAAATGTGCGCGCGGAAAAAAGGTGGTGCTTTGGGAAGTAGAGCGATGAACACAACCATACTCGTACTGAGCAATGAACAGTACTGGAGTGTGAGGGCATTTTGGTCAGGCCATTGTCAGGGACAGCATCGTAATTTTGCTGCCGGAGTTGTAGATACTTACCCGCTCGTGTTGTGTGATGCAGAGGCGGAGCTGAGCGGGAGGAGCCAGCTCGATCTCGCCGCGCTCAGCTCGCTTGTTGATGATCTTATGTTCTACTGAATTGGAATCACTTTTGCTTCGAAGGCAGAGCTTAGGTTTTGAAGTTTGAAAGAATACTGTTAAATAGAGAACCAAACAGGTACTTGTTTATGTATCTTTGATTTTTTGAGACTGATCTTTAGGAAGATTGGTTAATAATTTTGCAATGTTTGCTTCAAATTCTAGTTTGGTAGCATCTTATTTGTTCTAGTAGCTCTGAACTTTGAATCATTCATTCTTTTCTAAATTCTGTTGCTTCACAACTTGGCTGACTAGATAAAATTGAAAAATACTGAAGTGCTACTTGTTTCTCTAATTATGTTTTTTCTGAAAAGAAATGGAAATTATGATGTGGCTTGTAAATTCTAGTAAATGCATGGTTAGTTTGTTCTGAAAATTTTCATAATGTAGTTTTTTAGATTAAGTTTTCAGACAATATATGTCAAATTTATAGACAATCACTTCAAATTTGTCACTAGTACTGATGAATTTGTCACTAGTACTGATGCTAAGAGACTTGTCTTTTGTGACTTTATGATGCTAAGTAGTGGATCTCTGTTTCTGCATTGTATAATAACAAATCAACAAGTCTTGCACTTACTTGAACTGTATCTACATGTTCTTCTGTGAACTAAATTCTCTCTTTGTTCTTTTTTCAGGATTTGAATTGTATAACAGCAGTTAAGATGAGGATTTGAATTGTACAGCAAAATTTGAATTGTATGAACTAACCTTCAATTGTTGTCTTCTTGTTTCTCTTCATCTTTTGTTCCTCTTGATCTTTATTCTTCCCAAGATTTTCGATCTCAATTTGCTCTTCTACAAAAGTTTTCGTTGATTTCTTCTTTCTAACACGACATCTCTTTGAATCTGAGATTGTACTTTTCAATTCTTCCATCTGCGATTTGGAATCACCTTTTCTCTTCTTTTTCTCTTCTCCTAGCTCAATGTTTGCCTCGGAATCTATCTGTAAAGTGTGGTCCATACCTGGTTGATTCACGTGACTACCTTTTCTTCAACTTGGCTTCCAAGTTTGTTCACGTGACAGGTTGTACAGGGTTGTTTCCTTTTTGCTCTGATTGGGCCTGTTTGGATATTGGGCTTTTCTGGATCTCGATTTGGGCTTCCAAAAAAAATATTTACATATTGGGTCTTTTTACTCGGCCTGTGTTGTTTTTGTGAAAAAAATTATGGGCTTTTGTTTTTTGTTTTCTTAAACTTTTGTATCTTGGGCCTGTTTTTTTCTAATGGGCTATTCTGGATCTGGATTTGGGCTAACAGAAAATTGGCGTTAAAAGAGTCTAATATCCGATTTGTCTTTTTTTAATTTTTCGTTGTATCAGTTTTTCTGAGTTGTTGGATGTAGATCCTATGGCTAAAAAAATGTGAATGGTAGAGCCCTCAAAAATCATGCGAATTCTATATAGACAGCACCTTTTTTTGGGCAGTACGATAAACTGCAAGTAACAAAGGGGCACCGCTAATGGGCGGGTGATCGCTGTGAGCGATCACCCGTCCCTCCCCACGGGATCCTCTCCTTCTCTACTTTCTTTACCATATTTTTCTTAAAAAAACAAGTTAGAAAAAAATAAAAAAATAGAAAATAAAACTAATATCCATATTTATGTGCATAAACTTTATACTTATATATATTTTATACTGTAAACTTTCCACGTATAAACTTTATACATAGAAATATTCTATGTAAAAAATATTTGAATCCGAATATAAATTTGAATCGAGTATATAAACTTTTGACTAATAAACTACAAACATTAGGTGTATAGAAAATAAACTACAAACATTAGGTGTATAGAAAATATTCTATGTAAAAAATATTTGAATCCGAATATGAATTGGAATCGGGTATATAAATTTTGACTTATAAATGTATAAACTTTACATATGTAAACTTTAGGTGTATAAATTTACTAAAAGAGAAAAGTAATACTGTGAAAAAAAAAAGAAAATGGAGAGGAGGACCGATCGCTCGGAGCGATCAATCGGCGGATAGGATTTTCGGTAACAAAGGCTTGCGTCTTGTTTCTAAACGTGTGTTATATATGCAACTACTCGTGCAACTGCTGTAGTGCCGTGGAGCTGAAACTTGTTTTTTTTCTTTCCTGGTCGCCAAGATGCGAACGTTACCATAGGTCCCGGCCGACATATGCAATTCATTCCGCTTTTATTGGTTTTCCATCGATCTATTTATCCCGGTTGACCAGTACAGTCAAGACAGACTCGAGAGAGAGTTTATTCAAATTACGTGCCAGAAGTTCGCCGACGCGTCATCAGCACCCACTAATCAACTTCGGCACGTTGAAAAGAGAACCGAACGTGGGAGGAGCCGCACGAAATCTTCTATTTATAGACCTCCAAGACCTGCCCACTTCTTCAATTCTTCAAGCTAGCTAGCTAGGGACAAGCGCACACCACTACAGCACCACTGCTAGTGTTAGATCTCTCTAGCACCTCTGCTAGCTCCAACCTTCTTGTTTTTTCCTAGCTTGATCCAAAGAATCGGCGTTGCTTGCTGGGAAAATGGAGGCCGACGGCGCAGCGTCCAAGATCCCGGTGGTGCTGATGGCGTTCGCCGTCGCCACAGCCTCTGTGGGCATCAACCTGGCCGCCACACGCGCGCCACCGCCGTGCTTCGGTGACAGCGCCTACTACCACCTAGCTCTCGTGGGTTCCTTCCTCTCCGGAGTGGCCCAGGTGGCCGCCGCCGTCTGGGTGGCCGACGACCCATACGGCCGCCATGACATCGGCAAGAAGATCGCCTATGCCTCCATCACGCCGCTCGCCATCGCCGTCGGCCTCACCGGAGCGGCTCTGCTCTGGTAATTCCATCCACCTTGGTTCATCACGCGTAACGATACCGACATCGCCGCCTCCCGCGCCAGCTTCTCCCTGGCTCGGCGCGAATGCATCTTCTCTTCTATATATCTTACTTGTTTGAGTTGTGTGATACTGCTTTCTTGATGTTTGTTGTTGGTTCATCATGTTTTTGTGTATCACCTCGCCTATCTAGTATCTACCATCAATCGATCACGCTGTTTCCCTCCACTGCCTGCTGCTGTTGTGTTATTGATCAGTGCTTGGATTGATGAATATGTGATGCAATTTTTGAGTCCCCACGGTGTACACAAAATCAAACCAAAAAAAAATAATATGAGCTAATTGGGGGAAGAGTGTATTTGGAATTTTGGAGTACTCCGTGTATTGTGAAACCGGCGGCGGCGCGGCGACCGGCGAGTATGGTGCTCGTGATCACCAATTCAACATTCACTTCCTCGCCGTCGCCGCCGGCGGGGTGTCTACCGCTCCGGCGACGGTGCGCACCGTACGGCCGGCCCGCCGCCGCCTTGTCTTCCCTTGGGGCAAGTAGCCGCTGTCATGTGATGGCCAAAAGGGTTATTTTTAGTGATCTTTCTCTCCAATTTTTAATCAAGATTCTGATTGAATTGTTTGGATTCTGGAGGAAAGGTGAGATATAAGTGGACCCCATATGCCACATAGGAGAATAGGATATTAGTGGAGGAGGAGACATCATTAGGTCGCGGACTTGCGGCTGCGGCGGCCGAGAGGGCCATGGTGCCTTCGCCTTCGCCCTGCTCACTCCAAGTCTCTACCTCGCTGCTCCGGCGCCCTAACTACATCCGCTGCTTGCCTCCTCTCTGCCTCAATTCGCGCGTGCAGCGGTGAAACGCGCGCACCAAAATTTTGTCGGCCATGATCTGATCATGGTCGCCGGAAGCCGTCCTCCGAGGCTATCCTCGCCGTGAACCTTCGCCGGCGGAGCTCGGCCATGGTCTGGTCGGCATCGCGGATGTGGTAATTGCAACAGATTTGTGGATGCTATATATGTGGACCTTTTGTTTTTCCACAGGGGTTCAGCCGTTGACTTGTAAGAACACCGCAGCCACCTCTTCTGATTTTAGAGGTTGATATAGGTATATCACCTGCTTGCCCTTACATATCTTTATTACATGCATTTTCGCGGCTTGGGGTCCTGCTGTGAAAGACATCAGTCAACAGGTGCTTAGGGAAATTTCACAGTGTGATAACCTATCAGAATTTGATTGGGTGATTTGGTATGTCGGGTGAGAACTCTTTAAACATTTGTGAAACTGTTTGGTGCATCATTTTCAGTCTTCGATCTGGTAATTTTGAATCGCTGGCATATTGAGGAACCGAACTTTTGTGTATTTGCCCGTGTCTGTATTTTTCACATGTGGAGACTGGTGGTGTGTACGACAGTTTTTTCCTGGTATGTGAAGATTTGTTAGGAGAGGGATGGTCAATCTCCTTTCTAATAATAGGCTTTTACCGTTGCTTGTGTGCAGCCTTCAGCCCTTCAGACTAGTTATAGTTTCCCCTAGTTATAACCATACCATTTTGTATATCGACATTTATAACTAAATTGAGTTCAGAATTTCTGTTGTTGTGCGGAAAATTGCACTGATTGCAAATCTGCCAATGAGTACCAAAATATTCGTGATTTAGTGCATTGTGCTGCTGTGACTGAATCTGAAAGTTTGGCAGCGAGAATGAATATCAAGTAATGTTGTGCATATCCCCGCAGCACAACGATGCTCAAAGCTTTAATCGGACAAATCGCGTGGTTGACTAGGGTTCGGAGTTTAATTCTCCGAACCCACGGCCCCTGTCTATACAAGCTTTTCCATTGTTTGGAGGCAATAAGAAGAGCGTCATGATACAAATGATTTCAGCTGAGATCGTAAGCTTTCTTCTACATAAATTTTTGGTACCATCACCACTATCTCGAGAGCAAATTCGAGCTGATATAAAAGTTCCTCTGCTGAAAACATCTGAAAAATGTAAGCGTGGTATACAGCAGGTCTGCAGCTGCCATCGTCCATTCAAATGAACGCATTGCAGTTGTAATCCCGAGTGATGTTGTTGTATCTATGATCTGCCGTGCTGATATTAATGTTTTCTTCTACCTTCGCTATGATGTTCAGACAACTTTGATTAGCAGACTCGCTGATAATCAGCAGCAATCAACAGTTGATGATGGAGAGCTAGCCTGGGTGAATGAACAAGGTCCCCTGTCACTCATGTTGTGGCATCTGGGTTGGCTTTCTGCTCCTTGGATGGGCACGTCAGTCATAGGTACATGGAGATGGAGGTTCGGAGTTTAATACTCTGACCTCCCTGTTTTCTCAATCCCGTCACTTGTTTCAAGGCAACAAGAACACGGGCAATGCAGATGACTTGGATGAACATGTAATATTTCTTCAAAGGTATTCGGTCAGGAATTGAAATCAAACACCCAACAAACACAGTAAATTTCATGAACAGATTACATTGTTACTCACATAAGTGCACAGAAGCCGTCAATAAATTAGGAACGAAAGAAAAGAATAACCTTCATTACAATTACGAAATTTACATGCTCATAGTTAACAAGTCGGTGATGATTAGCTGCTCCAGAGTAGTGTGAGCAGGGCGCCCGGGCCGGCGGTGGAGACGACAGCAGCAGCTAGGTGGAGACGATTCTTTGGATGTTCGACACGGCGTCTCGACCAGTTCCCGGCGCTGGACAGCTTCGCCGCCGTCGACGCCGTCACGCCACCACCAACAACGGCATCGTCGGAGGAATCCAGCTCCGGCACGCCGCACGCCGCTGGCCGAGATGGCGGAGTTCGAGCGGACAAAGGTGGATCGGCGGATCTCGGCGTCCCTGTACACCATGAAAGGCCTGCAGGTGTACTTCGACAAGGTGTTCGACGCGTCCGCCTGCCATCCGTTCTGGGATCTCCCGCCACTGTGCCAATATAGTATCTCTCCTCCGGCCGCCGTCGCCGGCCAGCGTGTGTGTCCGTCGCCATCGTCGTTCTGCCTCTTTCGCCTCCTGATCCCAGCTGTACCCGTAAATGTCCGTATAACTAAATAATTAGTACGGTGGTCCACGTAGATTGTTCGGCTAACATAGTTATATATTTTATATTTTATTATTAAAATAACAATATTATATTGTATATAGGTGATAGTTATTTATTATTTTTTATTCTAAATTTCAGTTATTTATAAGTTTGTATTCTTATATAGACTCCGGACTCCTTTTCTAATATTTCTTTTTCCTTTTTAAATTATGAAGTTTAATTATTTATAAATTTTATTCTTGTCTAGACTCTACAACCTTCGTTCAATATTTTTATTTTTAAATGTTGAATTTCAGTTATTTCTAATTGTATTCCAATATGAACACTAAACTCATCTTCTAATATTCGTTTTTTATTTCAAATTTTTGTTATTTGTAAATTGTATTTTTATGTGGACTCTAGACTCTTTCTACCAATATTTCTTATTTTTTATTTTTTAATTTTAGTTATTTTAAATTGTATTTCTATATGGACTCTATACTCTACTCCCAATCATCTTTATTTTATTTAATTTCTAATTTTGGTTATTTCAAAATTATATTTCTGTATAGACTATGGATTCTTCTTTCAATATTCCTTATTTTATTAATTTCGAATTTTCATTATTTCTATATTGTACTCCTATTCCTATATAAACTCTAGACTCTCCTCTGAATATTCTTTTTTTAATTTTGAATTTTAGTTATTTCTAAACTATATATGGACTTAGACTTGAATTTTATTTTATTTTTTTTTATTCTGAATTTCAATTAGTTCTAAATTCTATACCTATATGGACTCTAGTCTTCTCTTTTAATATTCTTTATTTTTTAACTCCAAATAGCTATTATTTCTAATTGTATTTCTGGACTCTAAACTCATCTTTCAATATTTTTTATTTTTTAATTCTGAATTTCAGTTATTTCGAAATTCTACTCCTATATGGATTCTAAACTCCTATTTCAATTCTTTTTTATTTCAAATTTTAATTATTTCTGAATTGTATTTCTATATAGACTCTAATCTCTAATTCTAATTTTTTTTCTTTCTTTAAATTCCAAATTTCAATTAGTTCTAAATTGTATGCATACAAGAACTCTATTCTCCTCTTCCACTATTCCTTCTTTTCTAACTCCGAATTTTGGCTATTTTTAAATTGTATTTCTGCATTTACTCTATTTTTCTTTTTCTTCGATTAATATGAGAATTTCTAGAAGGTGAGAGCGAACGTGGTAGCTTCTTTTCTATTATTTTAATAAATTAATAGAATGGTCCTTTTTGTTGTTGCAGCCAGGCAGTGTAGTGCAAAGAGGAACAGACGTAAATTTCATATCATATCGAGGTGTGCATATAAGAAATGGGTGTCAGAGTGTGTGACTGTTTTTATACTATGTTTCTTTAAAACAAAAATCATCTCATTAAATTTCACTATCCTCGCAATCACACATACACAATAAAAAAACAAAAATACTACAGAACGTTATAGTGTTCTAACGGAATAGCTGATGTCAGCATGATAATTACGGAGTATCATATCTATGGTATCATGCTGATATCAGCATAGTACATAGGTATAATATTTATACCTACGAGGTATCATATCTGGTACCTATACGGTATCGTGCTAATGTCATACTATTCCGTTGGAACGGTATACGGTTATGTAGTCTCCCTTTAAAAATGAGATGTGCTTCTATGCTTAAAAAAACTGCATGAAAATTAAAGTATATCGGTGGTTGAGATTAAAAGCGGTATTAATTATGTAGAAGTTTTTCTTTAGGAGTATAGAAGCATATCTCTTAAAAAAAACTCTCTTTTTCCTCTGCGCGCGCTTGGCGCAGATTGGTCGCATGTGTAACCAGTTGGATCCCCAAATCACCATGCCTAGCATGGCAAGAATTAGCTAGCCCACTATTTCTGGCTAAAAGCCCATAAAAGGTCATCAATGTTTGGTTACGTAGCTTGGCCAGGATTAATTGCCGACGTAAGCAATGGCACAGCACGCTTGCCGTCGGAGGCGAGCTGATTTGGACGCTCTTTCGTCAGCGCTTTAAGGGAAGCTTGTATACCATAATAAGCTTCAAGGATAATATAATAATCGTATTGTGGTTACCAACCAATGATAATGAACCAGGTATCCTTGCTAAGCTTGTTTGGATCCGAACGTTTGTCCCTGAACTTGCAGAATCATTAAAAAAGGGTTGCAAGTGGATTAATTAAGATTTAAGACTCTAATCATGGTTTGAGTAACGAAATTATTTGCAACCGCTCATCCCATGCCGGTTTCAAGATTTTTTAAAAAGTTCATCACTGACAAGCGGGCTCACGATAAAAGGCGCCCGGCGTGTCAGTGAGATGGAGCCCGACCAAGTCTGGCGTTCTGCCGCGGAACCATCTCATCCCCCTCAAATTGGAAAACGCTTCCCCTCGAACATTCGACACTAAGAGAAAATTCGGATACTCCATACAGAAATAAACGGCAGCGTACACATAGCAACAACTACTCGCTAGCAGTCGTAATTCATATGCACAGGGCCCACGGGCCCATGTGAGGAGCAGCTAGCATGAGCCCATGAACGGATGGACGTAAGTCATATCTACCACGTACCTTCGAAATGGTAAAAGTTTCAAATGATTTTTCGTTTTGAGATATATATCGGATCCATAATCCGATTATACCTCTGTATTTATTACAATGAAATCTTTCTAACAAGATAATTATATTCCGATAAAAAATATAATATATATGTTGCATATAGTAAGGGCTTTGTGTTTCAATCTTACTTTTTTCAATGTTGCATGTCCTTCGAACATTTTCTAGCACACGATAAAACCTTTTTTCACAGGTGATAAAACAACTGAAATATTTTTTGTTGGAATATTTTTTACCAAGCGAAGAAACATCTAAATCATTTACTTATACAAGATGAAATTTGCAAATATCAAAAGTTCAGTCCATAAGGCTCACACATCCAAAGGGATTGGACTCTCGTGGATTTATTTCATACACTATTTATCTAATCCGCAATTTGATAACACCATTGAATACATTACAATAAATTTTCTGTTACAATATCTCAATATTATATTTCGGTGACTTTTTTAATTTGTTTATTGCACCCTTTTTAGTGTTGCACAAAATACTATTTGAATGTTTCAATAAATATTTTATGATGTTTCATTATATCATTTATCAAAGTTACACATGATGTTCTTTTGGAGGTTTTCGCAAGTTTTTTTTCAACAATTACAACTATGCTTAATGTGTGATTTAAAATTAATTCAACATTATTTTTTTTGCAGATACATTGTATGTTTCATATTATTTATTTTTATGTTTCACACGTTGGTATTTAGTGTTTCATTTAGTGGTTGCGGTTGTTGCATTTCTTTGAATCTGAAACAATTCACGATGTGAGATGAAACTTTTTTTATAAACGGCGAAACAATGGTTGATTCTTTTTGACACA
Organism: Oryza punctata; assembly: GCA_000573905.2. Classification (NCBI taxonomy): domain Eukaryota; kingdom Viridiplantae; phylum Streptophyta; class Magnoliopsida; order Poales; family Poaceae; genus Oryza; species Oryza punctata. The sequence goes on from CM002488.2 coordinate 2,101,300, forward strand.
CATATATATTTTTATCAAAATATAATCATATAGGATTTTGTTATACATATTTAATTATGACGAGTGTAATGATGTAATTGAATAATATATCATATATATATTTTAAGGGAAAAAATATCTAAAATTCTAAAAGAAAAAAATAGGTACATGTACTATGACTATGAGAGAAGAGGAGAGAGAGGAAGAGCATGCAGCAATGTACTAGTACTAGGCAATAGATAAGGTTACTCTAGCAACACATGCATCGGCTGGTATGCATGCTTAAAGGCAGCATGCGCAGGCGCACAGCAGTGTGGTATCGGGCGTCCGATACGCGTAGCATCCCCACCCTCAAATTTCCTCATACACGGAAAAAAACAGACAACGAACACGAAAAGCTGAGCAGGGGCCCACAAAAAAAGAGCACATGCACTATATAATCACATCCCCTATATATACATTGCAATTCAAGTCGGGGCAAACTCAAGGCGCAAAGCACAACACTTGTATATGGATCTCTCTAGCATCTGTGCTTAACAATCTTCTAAATTTCTTACCTCGATAGTCGATTCTAGTATTCGATTGAGACTCATAAATCTCCGATGATGGTTGACGTTGCCCGCCGGGAAGCCGGGGCCGACGGCGCTGCTTCCAAGGTCGCGGCGGCGATGGGACTGTTCGGCGTCGCCACGGTCTCTCTGACCATCAACCTGGTCGCCGCGTGCGACCCCCCGCCGGGCTTCGGTGACAGCGCCTACTACCACCTCGCTCTTGTGGGGTCCTTCATCTCCGGAGTGGCTCAGGTGGGCGCCGCCGTCTGGGTCACCGACGACCCACACGGCCGCCATGCCGCCGGCAAGAAGATCATGTACGCCTCGATTGCGCCGCTCGTCGTCGCCGTCGGCCTTAACGGAGCGGCTCTGCTCTGGTAATTCCAACTAGATTCGTTCATCAACACGTACCAATATCGACATCACCGTCGCCCACGCCACTTGGATGGGAGTATCTTACTTGTTAGAGTCGTTTGATGCTGCTTGTTTGCTGTTTGGGTCATCGTGCTAGTTGTTTTCCTCTACTGGCTCTGGCTGCGTTGTTTTCCTCTATTGGCTGCTTCTGCTGTGTTAGTTGATCAATGGTTGGATTTATGAATAAAAGTGATGCAAATTTTGAGTCCACAGTACGCAAATCACCCCCCCACCCCAAAAAAAAAACACACACACAGCTAATTTGGGAAAGAGTGTATTTGGAAGAAGCCGGGCGGCGGCGCAGCGACCGGCGAGCACGGTGCTCGTGATCACCGATATTCAACATCCGCTTCTCCGCCGCCGCCGGTGGGGTATCTAACCGCTCCGGCGACGGTGCGGACTGCGCTGTGGCGTCTGTCCACGCCGCCTTCGGAAATCGGAAGTAGTCGACTAGCCGCTGTATCCTGTATGTGATGACCAGCAAGAACGCGATCTTTTTATTTTTAATCAAGATTCCGATTGAATTTTCTTTAGAGTATATGGAGGAAAGGTGGACCATATTAAGTAGGTCCGACATGCCACATGAGTAAAGGAGATAAGCAGAGGATTAACAAGTTGCCAAACAAGCCATAGAGGAGTATAAAATGGCGCAGGTAGGGGTTGCTGACTTGCGGCGGCGGCCGGGGCCCACTCCAAGTATCGCCCTGACTCATCCGCTTGCCTCTCAATTCGCGCCAAATTTTGCTCGGCCACTACCTGATCACTGTCGCCAAATAGTTGCAATGTATATATAGGCACATTAGAAAACATGAAATATGCATTTAAGTATGAACAATCAGTTTGTATTGTGTGAACCTGACAACAAATTGATAGGTAAAATATGCACTGAAGTCATAAACTGACAATGTGGAGCTCTGTTTTTCTGCTTGCAACACATGATGACTTATAATATAGTGCAATTTATTATGAGGAGCAATATAATGTTGAATGAAAGGTAGCCAATTGAGACATACCTGATTGTTCTAACTGCAAATCAAGCCAATAATATGGTGGAAACATTAGAAGTAACAAAAACTCCTTTAGATTTAGCTATATGCACACATAATATTAAAATGTATACAAAAAATATAGATGGAAGAATCAAGATATAAGTGAGTAGTTCTGCTACCTGAGCAATTAAATGTGATATTTGCATCAATTGCTAAAAGTACCAAACACAGAAAACTCATTTCGATTCCAAGGAGTTGAAAATTTATAATCACAATCACATCAGTCAGATTTATACTGGAAACGTTGCAAGCAGAATATTTTTAGGAACAGCAAGATCTTCACCAGAGAACTGGGTATAAATAAGCTGAGGGAAACACATGCAAATATAAGTAAGTTTTCTTTATTTGATTACAGCAAACTGTAGGTAGTAATACTGTAAGCTGGAAACAGTACATACGTATTAATACTATATAAGTACTAAATCTCATTGTTTTTGACATTTTCTTCATCGAGAATGATATGCATGTGAGGAAGCTTATTTTTCATGTAATTCACAATGTGAGCTTGAGTTGGCTGCAGCTTCGAGAGGTCGTTGATGGCTGCTTTCCCTTGGACAGTGATAGAAACAGCTGTTGATTTGGATGCAATAATTTTGGAAACTGCTTGCATATAGGTGGTGTGAATGAGTTGTGCCTCATGGTTCCTGAAGAAGAGTAATATGTTTGATGATGTATAGATAGGCATATATAATGTACAAAGTTCTGAAATGTATGAAGCATGTTAGATAGAAAATATAAATCTGAAAACTATGTAATTAGAAAGCTATAGCTGAACCTGGATAGCGAGACCTAACCTATTTTTTCCTGGCTTTTGGTCCATTTGTGTTGGCAATTGAAGTTGCGTTTGTAGGAGAAATTTTGTGAAGGAAGATACTGTGGTATGAGCAGTGCACATGTTGTTGTGTTGTGGGTGATTCTTATAGTATTTCAGTGGTGATGGTGATAGGATTGTGGTGATAATGAGGATACTATTTTTGTTTTCTCATTTATTGCAGAATCATATATGATTAAGAATCATATCTTGAGTCTTTTATTATTGAGGATAACATACGGAATAGATATAAATGCTATATTTGAAATTTGGTTGGTTTTGACAGTAAATTGCATGTAATGGTTGTCAAGATAGCAGTGATGGTGACAGATTTGGTGCAGCTCTAAATTTCTTAAGAAAATGTATATATGTTACTGATGGAAGGTCATGTTGTTGTAAGAGTTTTGCAATTTTGAGCAAAGCATACATAGGAGGAGAATTGTGAAGGATTTGAAGTGTTGTACCTGTTCTTTGTGACCTGATGGCTGTTGGTCACCTGTCTTTGGCTGCTGTAGTTGGTTTTCCGCTGCATTGGTGGAGGTTTCAGTTCTGATTAAGCAGTCAAATTAGTAGCAATATACATGTATACACACACACATATATGTTTATAGATTGAAACTTAAGGTCAAATATAATTCAGACAAAAATCATGTGAAATTCACACATACTGAACTGACTCAGTAAAGCAATTGAGTATAATTAAGTGCAGTTTCTCATTCTCAATTATCATCTGGTGGAGTGTAAAAATCAAAATTTGACAGTGTAAAGTGCAGTACACGCAATTTCAGAGTGAAATTAATCCTGATTTCTAGATCGACTCCACAGGATGTTTTCTTTCAGAGAACTATAAAATTTTTACATTCTTTAATCTCTTAGCTACTATAACCAGATACAATTAATTAAGGCAAAATATTCTCCTACACAATACTTAAAATTTTGTAGTATTTACTACTGGACACACAAAAAACATGACATGGTTGTAAAGCAACCTGAAAACCTAATAATTTATTAAAGTAAACTGTATCTATTATTTTATTATTTTCAGCCAAATAAAGAGAGAAACGTTTAGAAAAGCAGCCCCGACGGAGATGGAGAGGAAGCAGCTGCTGCTGGGGCAGCAGCAGATATGGTTGCAGGCTTGCAGCACAGACAAGGCGCCGGCATGCAAGGGCAGGTCACCATGGACAGGCTCGCTGCCAGCAGCGGGTCCATGCTGCCGGCAGATGACAATGCCCGAAGCAGTAGAACAACCTATCTAGGGACAAAAGAGTCAACTTATTCTACGTGCATATATAGCATGCAAGAACCTATCTAGGGACCAACATATTTCCCAAACATATGCAGCGAAAAGCACCAGTAAAATTAATTTCGATTTGCTAAATGGTATTCGACAAAATTTTAGGGATGATATCTTACAGGTTTTGGATTGTCGGATTTGCGCCAAGATTTATGGTTCGGCTTATTTAGGGTTTAGGGATGCACAGAAAACATGAATAGAATGGGATGAGCTGAAAAGAAGACATACCGAGCAGGTTAGAAGTTTCTCACTATCAGGACATCTATGTAGCAATCCTCTGGCTCCTCCCCAACTGATCAAATAAATTAAAGTGATAGGATATATAAGTATCCGCTGCAAGTATCAGATTTTTTTTCTTAAATAACAGAAACAACAATCAGTGCATAGGATAGGGATTATTTATTTACGATTAGAGAAACCAATTTACAAAACTTTCATAATGCTCTTGCTTGGTTCAAACCATAATATATGCTTAAATAGAATGCGGACAAAATTCATGTTAAATTCAGGCTTACCAAATAGAATAAATTCACACACTTTTTTTTTTCAGAAACTAAAATCAGTACTCAGGGCAAAGAACCAATTCAATTCAGACATATAAAATCAGTAAAGAGGCTTGCATACAATGATTCGACAAAGTTTGCCCACAACTAACCTATCATGCCTCAATTGCAATCATGTGTGAATTGGAGAATATGTTGGCAGGATAGTACAGATGCTTGCAGGATGAAGGAATGATGTCGAGGGAGGTATGGATGTGAGGCTTGCGGATGAACGGATGATGTCGACGGAGAAGCACGGATTTGAGGAGAGGCCTGGTTGCACTGGGGCCTAAAGGTTTGGAAGGGAGTTATGAAGAGAAATTGCAAGAGGCACATAAATCGTATTAACCATCGCACCTCCTGTCCCAATAATGATTTTCGCGGTTCCTACCGTAAATGCACGTCATTAAGGGAGGGGAATGGGAAGGAGCAAGGTGATTACTGTGCCTGCTGGGCAAGAGGATGAGGGACGGGGCGGTTGATTTCATCCTCCCCAACCGCGGGATGCACGCCTGGCTCCATCGGCGCATCGCTCCAGAGCTCGCCATCGCGCGCGCTATCCCTCCTGCGGCCGAGCCGTCTCCCGAACGGGTCTCGCCGCGCGCTGCCCCTACCACCACCAGCGCCGCACCACGCGCCATCGATGGAGAGACCGACAGAATCACACAACAGCCGCCGCCGCCGCCGCCGCCGCCGCCACTCCGACTCAGGAGGAGGAGACCCACCGCCAACCCTAAATCCCTGACTATTCAATTGGGTTGCAATCAATTGACATGGGCCTACCGGGGTGGAAACTATACATGGGCTCTGTGGGCTGTGTTCAATCATCTGCTGGCTGTGGGCTGTGTTCAATCTGCTATTATGCTGTGTTTTTCCATCAAACGGTTCAGATGCAATGTAATGTACCGATCCAACGGCCTTGATTAAATGATGACGTGGGACACTGAGGTTTGAGGTTTATAGGAACTTAATTACAGTTAGTGAGTCATAAACTTTATAGGAAGAAGGATTCAAGTCGGGGCAAACTCAAGGCGCACAGCACAACACTTGTAGATGGATCTCTCTAGCATCTATGCTTAACAATCTTCTAAATTTCTTACCTCGATAGTCGATTCTAGTATTCGATTGAGACTCATAAATCTCCGATTCTAGTATTCGTTCATTAACACGTACCAACGCCGACATCACCGCCGCTCGGCGTACTGATCAATCGATCACGTTGTTTTTGTCTACTGGTTGCTGCTGTTTTGTTAGATGATCCATGCTTCGATTGATGAATAATGATGCAGATTTTGAGTCCACGATATGGTGTACGCAAATAAACCATAATAATAATAATTAATTAATAAAACGATATGGCTTCTATTTCTCCAGCTGCATACAATACTGTTTTATGATTATATTTGTACCGGTTTTGTAAGTTAAGAGACGTATTATCTCTTGTATTGTGGTTTGATGATGTAATTTGTACTCGACGTTAAGTTAAGGGACTTTATTGAGGTCCCCATCGTTTGACTTATTTCCTAATAAGCCAAAACGGCTTATTAGGAAATAAAAATGAATTTGTATGTAAAATTTTTATAAATGTGTTCTTGGTGACTTAAAATCCAATATTGAAAAAGAAACTATGTTGAAAATATCTCAAAATCAATCTCAAAATTAAGCTTGAAAAATCAAAATTTTGCTTTTTCTTTGACTGATTAGGCCAACCAATGGGAGCCTGAACTTATTCCACATAGAGATTCGGACCAGCAGAGGGTGAACCATCGCGTAGGTTGTGGCCCAATATACACGTCTTGTGTTCACTGGTGGTGCAACCATTGCAGGAGACTAAGGTCCTATTTGGGGAGTTTAAGATTATGAGAAGCAGCTGGTTGGTAGTTAGCTTTTGAGAATCTGGAGAAGCTGGGTTTTCCAGATTCTAACTTCTAATTCATTCTCTGGATTCTATAATTACATATTCTGAGAATCTGGGTGAGAATCTAGATTGTTTGGGGGAGCTGTAACATCTGAGAGAATCTGCAGTAGCTAGAAACTTCTCAAACAGAACCTAAGCTCGCTTCTATATGCGGTTAAACATTGACCTTTGGTCTTCGCACGCATCGGCATCACAAAATCCTATGCCTTTGCCTTTTGTTTTCGATCACCTAGCTATAGCTAGCTGATCATGCATGGCTTGGGCTAGCTTTCGAGGATTGAGCTGTCTTTTTCTTGTGTCTTTCCATTAGTTAATTAATTCCCCCGTTCTAATTGTTCGAACACGGTGCTCGCTTTCACGGAGCGAAGTGGAATCACCGAATTGTCCATGACAAAACGCCCAGCCTCGCTTTGACAAAGTGACAGCAGAGGCCTCGAGCGTCCTGAACTCCTGATTAATTTGTTAATAATAAGCTTTTCTGAGGTGCGGTTTCTAATTAAGTCGAGGCATATATAACATCTAAGCAACGGAAATAATTTTAGCGTGTTAATTATACTACGGATTTACTGTGAGTACACTTTCTAAATCAAATAAAGCAAATACTTTATATATAGAAATTTCAAAAAGAACATTTTTAAAATTTATAGTTATTAATACTTAATTAGTCATGTGTTAATCACTTACCGTATTTTCCGTGCCACAGTTAACCTAATCCGAACAGCTCTTTCGAACGGAGCTAAGACTGGAATTAATTAGTGCCAAAATTTAGATGTAGCCGCGGCTTATAAAGGTACTGATAGAGTGATAGCGAACCAAGCAGAACAAAGAGCAAGATTGAAATGTCTCTCGTGTATTAGTATTTTGTCGTTTACAATAAATAGAAACTTGATGACTTGATGTGTTATGTTCAAAACAAGCGATAGTGTATTTTCTAATTTTTACTATTTATAATATTGGATTTTAGCAATTTAATTTGTAAGTCACCTATTGTTGCTTTTCCTGAATTATATGTTTTTCAGGTACTTCTCCTTATTACCTGTCAAATGAAGCTAACCTAATTAATAGAGTTAATAAAAAATAAAAAAAGTACACCAAAGATAAATATTCACCCTGTTTATAAATAACTGATAACTGTCGCTATTCACTTTTTGACTACTCATATTTTTGTAAAATACGTACAAAACAGCAAAAACGATGCCATGTTATTAAAGTGTATTATGTCCTAAATATAATAAGAATGCGTAAAAAAACTTTTGTTCATTATATTATAGTATTTTATGAGTAATTAGTGGTTGAAATTTAAATATATAGTAACTAGAGTTGTCAGTTATTTATAAAACGGAGGGAGTTAAGCGCCGCAGCTATACATGATTGTAAAACATACTGTATATGATCGATTTTAGAGGGTATGTATAGCTGATTGAGTAGGTTTTAAAACTCGCAGATGTACTTTCAATAAATTTTGTAAGGTTAACGATTGTCACTTGCATAGTCTCTTTTAACTTGTGCTGGAGGATAGACTTTACGTATGTGTGAATGTGATCAGTGCATATGTGTTTGTTCTTCATGTAAAAAATAAAAACATTAAGTTCTAATGGAGAAGATAAAAATAATCTGCGCGCTAGCTGGACTTTACAAGAGGATTTACAAAACCATTCGATTGAAGAGAAATAGCTTGATCTCGATTTATAAAAACCGATTGATATTAGCCGATTTTCGTACAATGTTATTAAAATTATCGATTTTTTCCTCGCAAAAAAAAAGTTCTGTGTTTTTAATCGTTTTTCGGTAGATCTTTATTGTTGAGGAGCGGTTTTCACTTGTAAGACTAAAAGGCAACTTTGCTTTACAGTTGTCTACTACTCCACTGTCATCACCGACTCATCGAGGGACATCGACTGTGTGGAACATATGCAGCACCTTGCAGTTGTGGACTCATGGATTCCGTCTCCGCCTATTGGCTGGGGTGCCTCATCACATCACCTACATGACATTGATAGTTTATATATGATCTTACTGATGTTACTAGCTCTAAAGAAAAGGATACGTGTTAGTGGAAACTGATAATTAAAAAGATTGGAGGGAAAGCGACATGACCAAGCATTAATTCCATTCCACCATGAATGGCCTGATTCCATTAATGTAGCCAGCATCCAAATGAACATAATCCTAATTAGCATCGTTCTGTGTGCCTATACAGCACGTCCAGTACATTTGTATGCATATGGTCCAATCGTATGAGATCGATCAATCAGAGCATCAGACTATACCATGTCACTAATGATCATCTCCTATCTGTAGAGCTCCTAGGAATTATGAGTATATATAATCTTTCACAGGCAGTAGATGAAAGCGTCACGGACGCGTTGTGTGTTAATAATTAGCGCTGAATCGCGCAGGAATTACATATATATGTGCACTCGGATATAGTAGTTCGATCTCCTACATGCAAGGGATAATAATTCTATCTTTATATCTAATCAAACTACCAAGTGCGGTACACAAGATTACATTATCACATGTGAATATAATCTTAACACTCCCCCCTCAATTTAACCTTTCTAAGTTTAGATTGTTCTTAAACATCTCAAGCTGCCGGACCGCCAATACCTTAATAAACCATATGCAACTTGATCTTTAGTTGATATATACTCTATTTCAAGTAGTTTTCTAGCTACTCTTTCTATTACAAATTGAAAATCAACTTCAATATGTTTTGTACAAGCATGAAAAATTAGATTGGCTTGAAGATACTTAGCTCCAAGATTGTCACACCAGAGTTTAGTAGCATGCGGTGATTGAACTCCTAACTCTTGTAAAAGAGTTTGGATCCACATAATTTTTGCAGTAGTATTGGCCAGAGCTTTATATTCAACTTCAGTGCTAGATCTTGATACTGTAGCATGTTTTCTTGCATTCCATGACACAAGATTAGATCCCAGAAAACAGCAAATCCTCCTGTAGATCTTCTGCCATCAGGAGAACCTGCCTAGTCGGCATCAGAAAAACCACTAACAAGCAAAGAGGATCCTTTACTAAACTTGAGACCCAGATTAAATGTATATTTCACATATCTTAGTATTCTCTCCACTGTTGTCCAGTGAGTTGTAGTTGGAGCATATAAGAACCGGCAATACCTTGTTTATAGAGAAAGAAATATCAGGTTTTGTTAAAGTCAAATACTGTAATGCTCCTATAACACTTCTATACTGAGTAGAATCCTGTGGTCCAAGTAAATCTCCTTCATTTACTGATATTTTTTCTGATGTTGACAAAGGTGTATTAACAGGTTTGCATTCATGCATGCCAACTTGCTGCAATAGATCATATGCATACTTCTCTTGACTTAGCAGAATACCATCACTCATATTTTTTACTTCTATACCCAAGAAATAATGTAAGCTACCAAGATCTTTCTGTGCAAAGCTCTTGCTAAGTTCTTGAAGAAGTATTGTAGTTGCCTCTGGTGTAGAACTAGCCATAATAATATCATCCACATATACTAAGACAAACATGGTTGCATGTGCCTTATTATAATAAAATAGTGATGTGTCTGCCTTAGATGACACAAAACCTAGTTCACTTAACTTTGTACTTAGCTTAGCATACCAGGCTCGGGGTGCTTGTTTTAATCCATATAAGGCTTTGTCTAGTTTACACACATAATTAGGCATAGAAGACTGTTCATATGCTAGGGGTTGTCTCATATAAACCTCTTCTTCTAGATCACCATGAAGAAAGACATTCTTTACATCTAGTTGTCTAAGGTTCCATCATCTAGATATAGCTAAAGATAAAACTACTCTAATGGTAGCAGCTTTGACAACTGGACTAAATGTATCTTCATAATCTATGCCATACCTTTGTTTAAAGCCTTTCGCAACCAGGCGTGCCTTATATCTGCCAAGACTTCCATCAGCCTTCCTTTTAATTCTATATACCCACTTATAGTCGATGAAATTTCTTCCCTTAGAGGGGGAACAAGATGCCAGGTCTTGTTTTCCATGAGTGCCATATACTCTGCATCCATTGCATTCTTCCAATCCTTGTCCTTCAGTGCTTTGCTTAAACTCTGAGGTTCACTAGAAGATGTAAAGCATGAGTATTTAACAGTACCATCAGTATATACATTTTCTTTTCTGATTCCACTTTGGAGACGAGTCTTGGGCCTGCTCATCGTAGTGCCATCTCCTGTTGGAGTAGTGGGATGCAGATCATATTGTTCCACATATGAATGTCCTCCAGCTTCTGTTGTTGCTGTCACAGAAGTCATAATAATCTCGGTGTGCTCCCCTTGACTTGGAGAATCAGAGGTCACATCCGCAGTGGGCTCATCATGCTCTGGTGATAATGCGCCTTGATTCGATGGTGATAGGCCACGCGTCGGTGACCCAGTGGATGGATCAGTTGTTGGAGCTGTTGTAGCTCCACGTGTCACCGTTCGAACGGATGAGTCGGCGTCGGCGGGATCACCTGTCACTATTGAGCGCTGCGCTCGTGACATCGCGCGTGCTGAGGGCGATTCGTTTCCGCTCGAATTTGTTGCATTCCTGCTCGGATTTTCTGCGACATGCTCACCATGCTTATCCGTGTCACTGCCTGCTATATCATCTGCATCATTCCTGTGTTCTGCATTTTCTTCAGTAATTTCATTAGCAATAGTATGGGAATTGAGCATATTGTTAGTCTATTCATTCCCTGGTGAAGAAAATGGTGCAAATAGGGAGGATGGCATATGATCAATTTCTGCCCGCAATCTAGCACCGGCATTAGGATGTAATTCTGAGAAGGGAAAATTATTTTCATCAAATGTGACATCTCTAGATATATAGACACGGACAGTCGATCGTTTTGGGCATTTGAACCCTTTGTGAAGGTTGTTGTAGCCTAGAAAGATGCATCTCTTAGGATGGAACTGAAGCTTGTGTGTATTATAGGGACGAAGATTGGGCCAGACGACACAACCAAATATCCGAAGAGCAGAGTAGTTTGGTTGTTCTTTGAACAACTTTTCTAGAGGAGCTTGGAAGTGAATAACTTTGCTTGGTGTGCGATTGATGAGATAGGCGGTTGCAAGAATAGCTTCATCCCAAAATTTTAATGGCATAGATGCATGAGCTAGAAGTGTAAGAGCAACTTCAATGAGGTGTCTATGTTTGCGCTCGGCTGATCCATTTTGTTGGTGGGCATAGGGACAAGATACATGATGAGATATACCAATCTTATCAAAAAGGAGTTTAGTTTTTGATACTCTCCTCCCTAGTCAGTTTGTACTGCAAGGATCTTATAACCAAAAAAATCTCTTAACAAGATTTTGGAAGTCTTGAAATTTTTGGAACACTTCAAACTTTTGTTTAAGAAGGTACACCCAAGTAAACTTGCTATAATCATCAATAAAGCTAACGTAAAATTTCTTGCCCCCAACAGAAACAGGAGCAGGACCCCATACATCTGAAGAAATGAGTTCTAGAGGACGACTCGACACACTTGATGACTAGAATAAGGAAGCTGATGACTCTTGCCTTTTTGAAAGGCATCACAAAATGAGTCTTTATTTGCAAATGAAGAACAAGGTAAATTATTTTTGCTAAGAACTTTAGTGACTATAGGAACAGCAGGGTGACCCAGACGACTGTGCCACCTTGAGAAGGATGGAGCAACGACATGGACTTGCTTAGTTGGAGATGTAGGAAGTGAGTAGAGACATCTGCGACACTTCCCTTTAAGAATTGTGTTCCTCATGGCCCGATCCTTTATAAGAAAATATTTGGAATGAATTTCAAGAAAGGAAAAGTTATCCATAGCTAAGCGATGAGCAGATATAAGGTTCTTTTTGGCATAAGGAACATGTAGTATATTTTTAAGATATAGATCATGAGTAGGGGTATGAACAATTGAATGACCAATATGCTTAATTTCCATACCTGCTCCACCTGTCTCCTCCCTTGTACTTCTCTCAAACATCTAATTTGTCGAATTCACTTGTGATATGGTCGGTGGCTCCGGTATCAAGGCACCAATTTGTATCAACACCATAAGCAGCAGCTGAAGCAACACCCCTTTCATCTAGCACATAGGTATCATCGTAGGTATCATCATACCTATGCTCGCATTCAGCCGCTACGTGCCCTCGCTTGAGGGAAACATGATAGATGGGCGGTCAGCACTGTTGTGGCCTTGATTTCAACCGCCACCTCCACAGCCACGTCCACCCATGGTAGGGTTTCCGCAGCCACGAGTAGATTGGCCACCTCCACGGCCACGGCCGCCACGCGGAGCACCGCCACCACGGCCACCCCGTCCAGCCTCATTTGCAGACGACGCATGTGCATGCTGAAGAGCCAATATGGTCTCAAAGTAAAGCAATTGAGAATATACTTCTGTCATTATGACAGATTTGTTTCGTGCCACAATAGCAGATATAATAGGTTCAAAATCATCATCTAAACCATTTAAAACATAAGCAACTAAGTCTTCTTCATCCATGGATTTACCCGTAGCAGCAATCTCATCACCAAGGGCTTTCATCTTGACAAAATATTCAGATACACTCATGTTACCTTTCTGCATATTGGTGAGAGTGAGCCTGATGTTGAGAGATCGTGCCTTTGTTTGTGCGGTGAACATCCCTCTGATCTGCGCCCATGCTTATTTCACTGCTGGAGTCGTCGCCACTTGAATGAGGATCTCCCTCGACAAGGTGGAGAGGATGAAGCCCAGGACTTGCTGATCAGCGACGAACCATGCCTCATAGGCAGGATTCGCACCATCTAGGTCTTCTCGTCGACGGTCTTCTCAATCTCTGGTGGTGGCGCGCTGGTCTTACCGGTGATGTGGCCATCAAGTCGCGATCCTCGAATCGCGGCGAGAACCTGCACAGACCATAGCGCATGGTTCGATTTTCCTAGCTTCTCTGAGACTTGAACTCCAAAGAGCGGATTGCCGGAGATGGCGCTCGACGATGAACTTGGCATAGTTGGCTCTGGTACCATATAATCTTTCAGAGGCAGTAGATGGAAGCGTCACGGAGGACGTGTTGCGTGTTAATAATTGGCGCTGAATCACGCAGGAATTACATATATGTGCACTAGGATATTGTAGTTTGATCTCCTAAATACAAGGAATAATGATCCTATTTTTCTAACTAATCAAACTACCAAGTCCAGTACACAAGATTACATTATCACATGTGAATATAATCTAACAATGAGATCACACGCGAACAAACTGTAGCGAGGCATTCGTAAATTAAACAGTACTCCACATCAGAAAAATATTTGGTGTATTCTAAAGTATTTCCACTTATTCATGAAGAAATTGAAATGGTACAATTGTACCATCTAAGTAGGTATTTTTTTGAAAGACACGTACGTCTAGGTAGGTTTAGTTTAATTACTCTTAATTTTACTGTATGTGTGACAAAGCGGTGATAAGGCTCAAGATGCAGGCTGTCGTTGAAATTAGGCAAAGATTAAACACCCATAAGGTAGCAGCACAAAAAAGAAACAATAAAGGCTAAATTAAGCTAATGTATTATATATATAATTCTGGAGTAGATCGTTAGATTGGAAGCAACAACGGATCTGATGTCTCTTCTCTCAAGCTTTCATAAATTATAAAGCCTCTCCGATGAATAGAAAGATGGCACTATACATCTGGGAGGAGAACCCGATCCCAGTGAAAACGTGTGGGGGATATAACAATAGTAGGACGCGCAAGGCAGTTGTTTAATTGGACATAGAGAGGATAATTTTGTAGACATATTGATCACACTAATTCTATATAGGTTCATTGACCGGTAAAGTCTTATTCTCGCCCGTGTGTATCTCACTACGTTTACGACACACATGCATTGATCGATTGCATGGATAGATCGGAACATATATCATACCTTAAATATAAACCCTTCTTAATTAACTAAAAGTAGTAGCAAAACACAAATCCCAAGTGCTGGACAAAAAGCAGCGCATGAGCTGAGAATCAGACTTAGAATAATAGCACAGGCAGTTTGCACTTTGCAGGGACGGCTAAACGAGTGAGACAAAGTTCAGAAAAGGGGGGAGGACGATTTGCTATGGTTGCCCCTGCACAAGTGGTAAGACGTCTATATAATAAACTGGTTGCCTATTGTTAACCTCACGCTGAAGCATTTGTGGGGGTGATTGATTCGACCACGACCAGTACGTGAGCTGACAATGATGCAGGTCGGCAGAGACAATCTGGAGATGCTGCAGGTCAGTAGCTACAGTCTTGATATGGGCGCCGCCGGAGTCGCCGGCGAAGAGCACCGCTCCGGCACGCCGCCGCCGGGGCAGTTCGTGAAGGAGCTCTTGGGAATGGGCTCTCTCACCCTCGCCATGGCGGCGGGTACACTTGTTTACAAGCCACCTCATGGCCTTCTCTTCCAGCGCCACGTCCTTGCCTACTACCTCACGCTCGTGGTGATCTTCTTCGCCGGAGTGGCGGAGGTCTGGACGTCGTTCTGGTTGTCCGAAGCTCTTGACAACCGGAGGCAGCGACCATGCCGCCACGCGTTGGGGAGGGCCATGCTCTGGGCCTCCGTCGTGCCGCTCGCTGCCATCGCCGGGATCGGCGGCTACACCGTCCTGGTAAATATATTAAACTGATCATCGGAGGGATTCTCTATCCGCCGGCCGCCGCCGTATATAAGAGGCATGGCGGCCAGCGAGGGGCGGCGCCGTACGTCTCGGCGGCACGGGGTATATATATATTGGTTGATGCGCTAGCTCATCTACCGTTTGGTCATCTTGTGTTGTTGTTGTTGTGTGGCCATTATATATTTCTAAATAAAATTAAGCTGCTGGTGTAATACCCCGCGCGTGACGATGTTAATCTCGATTGCCATTATGCTTGAGTAATTAATTTGGTTAGTTGCTAATTGACCCATATGTTATACGGGCTATTAGTATGATTATCGATCGATATTGTGAAGATTATATATATGAAGATGCCTGCTGTTTCTTGTTCTTTAGTTGCTAATTTATCGTTAATTGATTGCAAATTATTTGATTGGCAGTTTCACTCATGGAACAGAAGAAATATCTCCTTCGGAAAGGACCACACAAAAATTCAAAGTAAAGCATGATGGCTGCTTATAAATAACATGGGGCAATAAACCTACAGTGCAATCATAATGGTTAAATTAATTAAGACTTAACGAGCTGATCATGCATGTGAGCATCTAATCTTAGTGCTAGCATGTGAGAAATATATTTATAGCAGGAATATTGCTGCTGCCGGGTAACATACTAACATATATATACGTGCCCGGATTCGCCTAGAAGTGAAACTATATATAACGTCGTCTGCATGCATGCATTTAATTATTCTCAAAATTTAAAATCAGTACTACTACTAATTAAGTAACTGATGATACTGGTATGCACTAAGAATTTTATTTTATTTTTGTCATGATTTAACTGGAACCGCGACCCGCAAACGACGGGGCGGATAAAAAAGGCCCAAACATACCACCAATTAAGCCCACATACGAAAGACTGGCTAAAAAGAGGCCCATTTGTTTTGTTGATCAGCCCATTACGGGGTACGGGCCCTGGCCCAATCTGCATGCCATTGCAAGGCTTTTGCGCTTAAAACGTACAGTACCCCTGATGATTCATTGATTACCTTAAGTCTGAAAGCTTCCAATTATTAGCTCAGACACAGGTGCAGAGATCAAATTGGAAAATCTGACAGTCAATACGCACGAAATTAACTCTATCGGCGTCTATTTCTGATCCCATCGTGTGTGACTGTGTGTGTGAGGAACAAACATCGATATATGCTGCTCGTCATGCATCGATCGTATCTCCCCGATATGCATTTTTCAATTATTGACGAGTTAATTAATGTGTGAACTGTGATTAATCCATTATTCCAATCTACCGCTCCGGTACGTGACGGTGCGAACTGCTGATCTCCACTGCACGGCTCCCGTCGTCAAGTCCTTCAGCTGCATTAGAAAAAAAAATAAAAGAGAAAAGGAACACCGGTCAAAGAGAAAAAGAGCTAGGTTACTCTACCAAATAATAAACAAATAGCTTAAGAAAAGAGAGAAGTATCAAGTGGAGAAGAAGAAAGAACAGATGTGCTGTTAGCGGCTGGTAGTAATTCACAACGGTAAAATCTGAGTGGTGTTGAAAAGCTAGGTTAAATTCGCAGTTATCGACACGCCCAAGTGTGCATGTGGAATGAGCACAAGGCAATGCCAGCCACCGATAGTGCTAGATGGCCTTTGTTGAAAAGCAGCCATAATAAGGTTGGAGATACATGCTTAATTTCCTCGAAACTATATGGGATGAAATAATTATTAAGTTTCTAATTATTGCCCACTCTACCACCACACGCTAGAAATATCTTTCCACCTCATGGCGGACTACATATTCATAAGAAAAATTTGGGAATCTTTAGCAAACTGTATAGCCTGCGAGCAGCTCAAACCAACATAGTGGAGTGCAACCACAACCGTCCATGACTAGTCGACGGAACTGGCAACCACCAAAGAATTACCGAAAAAGGGAGTTCGTACTCAAATCCTCCTCACGGCATGAAAAATCTGGAAGGAAAGAAACCAAAGAGTCTTCCAACATAAGGAGTTATCCGCCTCTAAGAGCAAAGATCAATTTGGAAGTCAAAACTTGGGTCCAAGCGGGACAGAACACCTAACGCTTTTAATTCCTTAAGCATTTCCCCTTTTTTACAGTTCTCTCTTTTTTTTACGTGTAACTTTTACTTCTCCTATATTCAATGAAATTAGCACATCATGTTCGTCTAAAAAAATTATTAATTCTCTAATGTGGTACTGTTGCTGGTGCTGAAAGTAGAAGGTAACGAATACTACTACTTTAGCACACATAGGTGGAAAGGAACTGATCCCGGCCGGTAATATAAGGATAAGAGTTGGACGGACATCGATCATATTCTGAATTCCAAAACTCAAACAACCGTCGAGATGAAATCATTCCATATGCTCGTGACCTGCCTGTACAAATACATCTTTGTGAGCGGCCCCGCTGCAGCTGTCATTATGCCTGACTAAGTAATTTCTGTAATGCTAATAGGTACTTTATATGAATTAGTACTACTTAATTGCCAAAAAAAAAACGAAAGGTCGTTACAGTACAGACATACAGAGAGATGGACAGTACAGCATTGAACCTCAAACTCAAAGTAGTTGGGATGCTGTAGCACAAATCGGGAGCAGTGGACAAAATCTATCAAATCAAAGAGCATCGCATGCATGAGAATTGAGAATCAGGTCTAAAGCACAGGTAGTTTCTGCAGGGACGGCGAAATGAGGAAATTAAAAGGCACAATCTCGTAAAGGTGGGCATGCAGATTCTATACAACAAGGGCATCGATTCAGAGCCAAACAAAAGGGTTCAGAAAATGGAAGCTAGATTGGTTAATTAATTCGCTCAAATTGGCCCAGGAAAGGTGGCATTTGGATTCTCCTGAACCACAAGATCAGCATATGTCTAATCGCCTATATATATAATCTGTCCCTCCCTCTCGTTAACCTCACACTAAAGCATTAATTTGGAATTCCAAATAGATATCGAGAGTGATCGATCGACCACCAGTTCGTCAACTGCGACGATCGATGCTGCAGGTCGATATAGGCAGATAGCCAATTAACCTGGAGACGATGCAAGCCGACAACAACAATCTTGAGATTGGCGCAGCGGACGAAGCACAAGACGCCGGCGAAGAGCTCGGCTCCGTGAAGAAGAAGCTCAATGGAGTGGGCTTCGTCACTCTCGCCATGGCTGTAAGTACACTTGTTCACAAGCCAGCTGATCATGACGTGCTCTTCCAGCGCCACGCAGTCGCCTACTACCTTACGCTCATGGTGATCTTCCTCGCCGGAGTAGTGGAGGTCTGGACCGCATTGTGGGTGTCCAACGCCGGCGAATCCGGCCGCAGCCGCCGGGCATTTGGGAGTGTCGTGCTCTGCGCCTCCGTCGTGCCCCTCGCCGCTGTCGCCGGAATCGGCGGCTACACCGTAATGGTAAATATGTTCAGCTGAGCAGAGATTGCTTGCTCTACTGTTCGGCTTGGTCTTCGTCGTAATGTTGTATAATTATGCTGTGTACTGCCCATTCTGAGTATAATTTGATGTATACGTGGGCATCATGCTTTGAGTATGGTCACTAGTCGTTTACCCATACTATGTACAGTAGAGGCTATATATCATTATTGATACTGTGAACATATTTTACGAAAAGCAGTGACTGTTTGTTTCTTATATATCTGCAAATTCGTAGCCTTTGTAAGCATACCTGATTAATAGCAGATTAGACTACATGATCAGAAACTATTTGAAAGCTATTTAATCTCAAGCATGGAACCAAAGAAATCCTGATTCTCTCTCGGTTAGTTACCTGGCATCCAGCACTCGTGCAAGCAATGCAGAATTAAATTTGAAAATATACTGTTCATTCAATTGTTTTTCAGGAATATTCGAGATGTAGATTTTTTACAGAAATATACCGTCGATCTCGCACAACTGTTATGTGAAAATGATGTGGGTGTAACATCATGGATGGTATCACACGGTAAAAGTGCGAGACCACGCGATCTTGCGGAACGGAAGAGCGAGACCGAACGGTCTCACTGAACCAGACAACGATACCGGATTTCAAATGGTTAATTAGTGATTAATTATCCTAGTTAGCGATTAATTAATAATTAATCAGAATAATTAATTACTAATTATTATTAGTTAATCAGGTAATTAATCACTAATCAAATGGATCCGTTGGGACGGTATCGCTGATTTGTTCAGCGAGATCGTTCAGTCTCGTTCTTTCATTCCGCGAGATCGCGCGGTCTCACGCTGTTGCCGCATGATACCGCTCGCGACATCACACCTACATTATTTTTACGCAATGGTTATACGAGATCCATAGTATATTTTTTTAAAAGAATTTCTTCCCGTATATTTCTGAAAAAAAGCACATTTTTAAATTTAATTCAGCAAACCACCACTTTAAGCCTAGCTACGCTCCTGGGCCCAATCAGCCCAGTAGATATTTGGATCGTACGCCTTATTGGGCTCCACCATCTGATCCGAGTGCACGGTCCAGTAGATCTGAGGCCCAATCTGTGGAAGGTCCTAGTTAAGTAGCCCACTGCAGCTCCCTTCTCTTTAATCACTGCGGCCATCACCATGGCACGAAAGCAGTCACAGTTTCATGCTTCCGAACTCTTCACGAAATGTAATTAAACTGAAAATTACTACTAAGTAATCTGCTTTTGCGAACAGCATATACAAGCACAATGTACTAGTATAAAACAAACACTCTCGTCGATTAAACCGGCCATTAATCCAACAACATGACAGCCAAGAAAACAGTAGACGTACGTAGGTGATAGTGATACACACACAATTAATGTATACTACTACAAGAAGTACTCGTACATACTCCAAGACACAACAACGACGCAGCAAGCGAACAACAGAATCGAACATGCGATCCAAATGGAAGAAGGGTACATCGATCTTCATTGACAAGAACACAAACAGCAAGCTCGGAGACTTACGCCGGCAGTATTATTGCTGTATAGCCTGCACAAGAAGCTTGTGAGACTCAATTACCAGAGCAGCGCCGCCACCGATAGACCGACGACGGTGGCGACTAGCGGCCGGATGGCGGCGTAGAGGAGCTTCTTCCCGGCGGCACGGCGGGCAGCCGGTTTGTCGGACACCCACACTGAAGCGCCGATCAGGGTCACCCCGGCAAGGAAGGTCGTCACTGCCAGCGCGAGGTTGCAGTAGATGTTGGCGGCGAAGAATCCACCCGTCAACGCCGGCTCGAACGCTGCAGCCAAAGTGGTGGCCGTGGAGACGGCGGCGAGGCCGTGTGCGCCCAACGCCGCCGCGATGTTAGACTCGGCGCAGCCGCCGCCGGCCTCCGCTTCTCGGCGAGCCGGCGCCAGTAGTAGATCTGCCGCCATTGTATCTCTCTTTGGTGGGTCTAAGAGGGATTTGAGAGATCGTCGACGTCGAGGAGGGCCGGGGGGTGTGCAAATTTTGACTTCCGTCGGAGCAAAACTGCTCAAGTATATATAAGGGCATATGACGTCATATGAATACTAATGAGAAGTACTCCCACACAAAATAAATCAAGGATTTGTCACTATATGAGGATGGTGTTAGGTCATATGGATGACATAGGCTTTGCTGACGCAGCCATGCAGGATGACGTCATATGAATTAGAATGAAAAGCTAGTACAAAATAAATCGAGGAGTGATCGTTGTACGAGGATGGCCGATGGCGCCGGCGTAGGGTCGCCTCCGCGCGAGTGACGCAGACACGCAGGGTGCACAGTTCACACTACACTGCAGCGCACACTACGTATACACTACAGCAATAAGGTGAACACGGCTTTGAAATTGTGAAGGCCTGTCACGTCCTCCCACCTTTCCAAAATAAATTAAACTAGCTAATGAGAGATAATATATTTTAATTACTACCAATATAGATATTTATAGTAATAAAATACTACCTTCATTTTTAATAGATAATGCTATTGATTTATGTCATACGTTTAACAATTCAACTTATTTAAAAAGTTTATGTAATTATAATTTGTTTTGTTGTGAGTTGTTTATCACTCAAAGTACTTTAAATATGATTTATATATTATACGTTTATGAATAAGACGAATGATCAAACATGTATTTCAAAAAGTTAACGGTATTATTTATTAGAAAATGGAAGAGTACATCACTAATTTATTTTTGGATAGAGAGAATAGAACCATAGGATCAAGCTAGTATCAGGTGCGTAACCCTATCTGAGCCCTGCATGTCATTCGCATGCTGGAAATCCAGGGGTTGACGTCTTTGGCCAGGAAATTCCATCCACCCAATGGAAGCTTCACATTTAATTTCACCCGCCGGTGAGGCAGTGCCGTACAGCGTGATCCGTTCTGTTTTTTTTTTTAAAACTAAAACACTTTATTTCAACTTAGAACCATAAAGTTTTTTATGAGTTCGGTAGAGGGTGCCTCACTCATCTTCCTTGTGTTTCACGTGTACGTTTTTTAAACTGCTAAAAACGGTGTGTGTTTTCTAAAAAATTTCTATACAAAAGTTGTTTAAAAAATCATATTAATCTATTTTTTAAAAAATAACTAATACTTGATTAATCACGTGCTAATTAACTACTTCGTTTTACGTGTTTGAAGGAAGAGTTTTCAACTCTCCCTACCGAATATAGTCTAAAACATGCTGAATTACCAAGTTGTTGAGACTGAAGTCATCTTTGACAAGATTTGCATAACAGCCTCTGTTCTGTAATGTCTCGGTGACGCACTGACGCCACTCTTCTTCCTTCTTGGCTTTTCCCTGGTGTCAACTTGTCATCTGCCCAGCCGTTTCTATTGTTATCATGCGCTTGTCCCCTCAAAAATATATAATTTCCTGTTTATGGTTTTCAATCTATCTATTAACTTATTAAAGTAATAGAAAAAGAAGCCTTCATGTTCGCTCTTAGGGCCTAGAAATTCTCATATTAATCGGAGAAAAAGAAAAAAAGAGTTCATATAGAAATACAAATTAAAATAGCTGAAATTCGGTATGAAATAAAGTAATATTGGATTAGGAGATTATAATGGTGTAGATCAATTAATAACTTCTATAATTATGAAATAGATTTTGTATTCAACTAGGAAAGGATATGTTCTATCTCTCCGCATTGGTCAGCAGCATATGCTTATACATACTGAGTCATGAATTCCTGATGGTATTTGGGTTGTGGTGTCCGATTTGGAAAAGGAAAAAAAAATAAATGAAGTTTGCATGCACAGCTGAACTGGACATACACATACGGGCATAACTACATATGTATAAATCACATATTTGGGCATATGTTGCCAAGTGTTTTTTTCTTCTACCAACATATTTGTGCATGCTATTTACTACATAGATTATTTACTGTTATATATGTATCAATGGAGACATCATGTTTGTTACGAAGGTTAGAAATTCTCCCATTAATTAAGAGAAAAAGAAAAAACTTAAGATCATGCTGGGTCCTGATAATAATGATATAGATTGACTGATTTAGTTGTATATAAAATATAATTGTATTTGTAGAAATAGAAGTTAAGAGTTGGATGTGAAATCCAAGCTTATAGAGTCTAAGAGTTATATATGAAATCCAGATCTTATAGCAATAGAAGCTAAGAGTTGTATATCAAATTCCAATATAATTTTATATGTACATATATAAAGATTCCTATGGAATTTTAGTTTCAGATTTATATATTAAATCTAACTCAACGTGAATTGTCTAGCTCCGTGCAAAACTGAAAAGAGAAAAATAGTGACCGTAGAATAGTAATATATATAAATTTTAATGATTAAGATTTAATTAAATCTAAATGCGAGAAATCATTGATTTGAAATGGACACGAGTGTACGAAACTGCAAACTTAACAATTGGATCTGTTGCCTACCATCAACACACGTTTGGAGTCCTAATCGGAACAATAAATCAATTTTTCAAGTGCAATTGGATGTTCTTCAGTGGTAGAGTATGAACAAATTTTGAAATAAAAAACTCAATACTTAGACATTGCTTCGCATTAATAAGTTAGCCATAATAGAGCGGCGACACTGCATATCCAAACAATCCATACCCATTTGTTTCCTAAGATGGTACAATATGATTTTATAAGGTGCCAACGATAATAAAGATGAAAGATGGTGGGCAGCCAAACAATCGAACGGGTGACAATGGAGCAGTGAGGTTGCGGTTGCCATGGCAGAGCAAGCCGAGGGATGGCAAATGACAATAAAGAGAAAATGAGCAATGATTGGACCATAAAAGAGTAGGGCAGCTCAGAAAACTATGAAATAGAACCCCGATGACAAGTAGGTTCGGTTTTTAGAATTCCAATAACTATAAAGAGAAGGAGCGGTGGGCGGACCGTAAAGGAGTAGGGCCGTGGCAGTTGATAGGACTTCTAGAGAGGAAAAAAATGAACCACAACAATGATTAGGTTTAATTTTTTTAAATCCCAATAATAGTAAAGAGGGGGAGGAGGCAGTGGGCAGGCCATAAAGGAGTAAGATGGTGGCGTTTGATTGGACGAAACATCATAAATGAAACTCAACATATGAATAGAAGTCGTGATAGGCTAGGCAATAAGGGGTAGTAGCTGGCGTGACTTTAAAAAATAAATAAAATTTAAAACCTGATTATGATAAAGTTCGATTTTGAAAATCCTGAAACAATGAGATCATGATATAACAAATTTTATAAAAAATCATGTGTCAAATTTAAATATTTTTTATGGGTGCTAGCCGCGCAATTGTCCGGGTCACTCTGCTAGTTACTCATAAAGTAATCGCTCATGGAGTATTTACCTGCATTTTGCACTTTCCGGCACCCTAAATTCGCCAAAACAATTCAGATTGGTTTGAGTTTTCGGTTACAATTACACACTCACAGTAAGGCATCACACCTTTTTTTTTCAAAATGAGACCATGTTGTTTCTTGTGTATTAGCTATAGTGGTTTCATGTCCACATCCTTCGTTCCATATAAAAAACATAATAAAGGATATATCACATTATAATATTACGAATCATATATAAGTAAAACGAGAGAATGTCACAGAAACCAATAAGGTGGGTGTATCACAAATTCACAATAGTATCCAGTCAGATTAACGGCCCCAAACGGCACTACAGCATGAAGTACATAAACCACAAGTATAAAATGCATAATGCACGCATACAAACAATACGCATATTATTGCACTTTGTCATCATCCTTATTTCTTTTCTAACAGCTCACAACTGCACATACCACAAAGGAATAGCATTTTTTTTATAATGGATAATCCGACCTAAATTTACTTTAGAAACTACAACCGCTTATAGAAAATTCTTGGTTGAACCAAGTGCAAATGTGCATAATAATAAAAAATGACAAGAGAACAAATTTAAAGCATACCAGCTATAACCCAAAAGGAAATCTATCTTATTTAGGTAGAAATTTTATTATTAAAGTGGATGCAAGTGGGTCGACCTGTGAACCCACCTGTCAGATAGCTGCGCTGAGCATGGAGAAGGGGCTGACAAACGGGCCTCATACTTTTTATTTTTTCCCTAGTCTCTTATATGTGAGCCTCACTTGTATTTTGTGACTGGATTGTCACATCATCACAAGTTGACCATGTCAAAACTTCACATCAGAGAAACCGTCCTCCAAAATCGTTAAAGGAATCAAATTGTAATAGTTTTAATAGTTGGAGATTAAGATATCCGGTATTGTGGTTAGGGATACGAATCAGATTCGGTCACTAGTTAAGGGAGTCAAATGGGACTTATTCCTCTCTCTGAATGCCTGGCTACACCGTACGGCCCAGTGAATTGACGGCCCAATCTGAATGAGTTTGATTACTGCGGCCATTGCACGAAACCAGTCACAGTTTTATGCTTCCGATCAGTCCGGACAGAGCAACTGAGCAACAGTTTTGCTGGAAATCTGTTGACAAATTTTTCCCTTGAAATTTTTCGATTTACCAAAAGTTTTAAAATGTAATTATCTTTTGGTTTGCACGCATCACAGAGTCTTCTCGTGTACTTTACTTTGGGTTTCTGGACCGCTTTACCGGAAAGTTGAAAATAACAGTGTCTATCAAACAAAAAATAAAATGAAAAATAACCAAAACGCTAGTAGACTTTACCGTCTTCGACTTTTCATGTACACCTCTGACCCTGAGGAAGCTTCCTGTAATCGTAGGAGGAGCACGCATGGAGGGAGAGTCACATCGATCCATCTGCTCATGGATTCCGGCCGTCCATTTGCTAACACGCCTCGTCATTATCTAATCTGCATAACCGAAATGCATGCGCCCATCACTCTCGATAGCGACGATCCTCCTGGTGTTACCATCCTACCGCAATTCAGCGTTTGGTTCATGGTCGCGTCCAACTGCTGATGATTATATATGAATTTATGATGCATGCTTGCTCAAAAATGGGAAAAGAAAAGAACACAGTTGGGTGAGTTAGGAACTTATTTCCTCCACATGAAAAACATAGCAACTCATTAACACATGATTAATTAAGTATTTATTAATTTTTTAAAAAATAAATTAATATGATTTTTTAAAGCAACTTTCGTGTAAAAACTTTTTTTAAAAACGCACCGTTTAACAGTTTAAAATGTGTGTGCGCAGAACACGAGCGAGTGAAGTTTGGAACAAATATGACCGAACACACCCTAATCTTAAGAGAGCCCGGCTTTTTACTCAAAGAGTAAAGAGTTTTTGGTACGATACAAAATGCTGGGGTCTCCACTCTCCAGCTTTCCAAGACCGCTCACAGCCCACAGTACCAGGGACTCAGGCCGCAGGCCAACAGACAGGAAAACACACTACAAAGTTCGGTTATCCTGCTCGCAATCAATCGTTCTCGTCTTGGGTGGGCACAGAAAGACCCCGATCTTCATCCAATCCCGTCCTCTGATTGAAGCAGACGAATTCTTGCATCGAGCAAGCCTCTGCAGTTTTCCATTTGCTCCACCATCTTCCACTGTATAGCAAAAACAGCAACATCTTGTGAGGTAATTGAATCACATTACATAAAAGTTCACATCTAGAAACTCAGTTGTTCCTGGTTTTCCTAATAGCCCAGGCATCCGCCACAAAAACTGTGAGGTTGATTAGGTTAGATTCATCGCCCACCACTCCTAACACTTCCATTATGTCGTTACAAGAACTGGGAGCTCTAACCCAACTCAGCGCATCTCTAACCTAGCCGGGGGGCGCATGAAGATTAAATGTTCCATCGTCTCTCTTTCCCCACATAGCTAGCATTCTTCCTCTCCTGGCCATTTCATTTTCTTCAACTGTACAGCCGCTTGGATTCTCCCTTTCATCACTAGCCATCCAAAAATCTTTATGTTTAAAGGCGCAGGGACCTTCCACATCTCCATCTGTCTCAGGTCAATGACACAAATGTTAGTTCTTTGTACATGGTTCTCGGACTATACTGACCGATCTTTTCAAGTTAATTGCCAAGTCATTACATCTCTCCCCTCAGTTAGTTGCACTTCTCCCAACCTCTCCACATGAGCTCATATTATCCCACTCCACTTCCTCTATGGAGAGGGTCCTTGGTATCTCCCATTCTCCATTCCTAAAGCTCTTTCTTACTATCACCTCAGGGTTGAGAGTGATGCTAAAGATGTAAGGATGACTCACTCACCAGATATGATTCAGTTTCTATGGAGTCATTTCTGAGATCTATCTACGCACCATATGTAGCACTTTTGTGTTGCAAGTCCTCAATTACTTCTCTCTTCACTCAAGCATTGCTTTCGCCCTCTTGAGTCTTGACTTATGGCCCCTTATCTTCTTTTCTCTCAGTGTGACCAACTATTAGTGGATGGGTCACATGATTTTGTGAAATCATGTGATGATTTAATTTATGTAATAAACAATTGTCAAAGGTAAATGTTTGTTGAAAAATATAATAAATAGTGTTTCGGTCGGTGAACAGTGCAATCGACACTGGGTGGATGATCAGATTGAAGGTATCCGGACAGTCTGACCGGGTAGTCCGACGGTCAGAATGGTAGACTCCTAGGGAGAGTCGGTTTCAGGTTGTTTTCGTAGAATTTCTAGATTGCTTCATGTTTATGATTTCTAGATTGTTTCTATTCATATGTGATACTATTGTGTGCTAATGTGAGTTAAGTTGGAGCAAACTTATACTTGGATATTGAGTTTTTTTTTATTCATGCATAGGTGTTACTTAAGGCCATGGGAGTATAACCGGTGATGGATCGGGACTATGCTTCAAGAAGATCACGCGGGATGCTCAGGCTAGAGAACAATGCACGTGGAGGTGAAGGTTTCCATATAACATACACGTGGTATTGTATGCGTATGGAAAGATAAGTCAAATTTGGATTGGAGTTCAAGTTTGGGAAGGCTGGAGTGTTGAGTTGTATGGAGATGTTGTTTTCCTGATTTGTTAGGTTTCCTATGTGATTGAGTCCTAGTTCTAGTTGGATTCGTGGCTAGGGGCAGCTACGTTGTGAGTATAAATAGAAGAGGGGTTGAGGCTAGAAGGAAGATCATCTAGATTTACTTTTTGTGAGAGAAAAGTTAGGGTTTGCTTCGAGACTTCAATTCCAGATCGTGAGTTGAGAGAGAAGTGATTTAGATGTACTTTATAAACCCAACTTGATACAATAAAGTTAATATATCTTCAAGAGCATCTTCAGTGTGTTTTTCTTTGGATCCCGACAATCTTATCGATGGTATAGGAGCGATCAGACTGGCAACGGCGGCATTGAAGCGGTCTGACCGGTGGCGACACTATGGTCTAACCGGCGACATCTAGAATGTCTGAGCGGTGGCCAAGTAGCGGTTTGACTGGCGGAATCTGGGCGGTTTGATAGACTTCGATTTAACGGTTTGACCAACACATCTTCATCAGGTTTGAGGGTTCCTTTAGTTTTTTAAAAATATTCGTTTTTTGGTGTTCCTATCATTTATCTCTCTCTGGTAGGTTTAGTTGTTGTGTTCGATCCAACTGATTTGTTTGCGTGTCATATCAATTGAGGTTTCCTAGCTAGCCTAGTCCATCGATGAGATTCGATCCAAGGGATTCATCTCATAGGCTTACAGAGTGCCAGAATCCAACTAGTCCAAAGCGGAGATGCCCCTGTATGACAAGCGAGAAGAAGGAAAGATGAACAAGACAACAAGACTGTGATGTTCGGGGAAACTATTTTGATTATTCGAGGGGATGTTCTCTCGTTTGTTTAAAAACTATCCAAACGGTTATGAAAAATTTCGAAAAGAATTAACAACACTCATACAATATATCTATACAGCTTCGTAAAATCATAAGTCCAAATTCAACTAACACTTCGATATATAAAAAAGATGAATTCAGATATAAACAGGACGCAACGTACTATTTATATCTGAATTTATCTTTTTTTTATATGTAAATCGAATTTGAACTTGATTTTTGTGGACATATTGATATCACAATACTTAACATTGTCATTTTTTTCATAACTTTTCACAACTATTTACATTGAATTTAGAAAAAAATATATAAGAGAGGATATCCCCGAGAGATTAGAATCCACTCCCTGATATCCGAGGATTAATGGAAAAACAAAGTTGCTTGGCATCGTGTTTCTCTTTTCTGTACCCTGTTCATTTTTTTTTCCTCTACGAAAGAGGTGTGAATGTGTGATGTTAGCTGTAGTCCTTTTCTAGGAGGAGGTGCTTTGTATCCCTAGCAGGCTAGCACTCTGGATCGAACCTTTTTAAGCCTTTCAGTAAAGCCTTTTTCTTTAGAAAAAAGGAACTTCATATAACCTGAACAAAAGCCTGGGAGCTTCCAAATCGAGGCTACTGTTTTACTACAGTTACGCAGATGCATATTATATACCCAGAAACTATTTTAATCTCGGGAGTAAATATCCCTTCGTTATTTACATGTCCCTTAAATAATTTAAATAGTTATGAAAAAATTAGAAAAACTTGAGAGGATGTATTAACATATGATATATCATTCCACGAACATACAAGTTCGAATTCATCTTTTATATCTCGTAACGAAAAAAATAAATTTAACGGTGAATATACGTTAGCTAGCTATAGTTTAATTTGTTTTTTTCGTTGCGATATATAGAAGTTAAATTTAAACTTACATGTTTGTGGAGTAATATATTATATGCTAATACATCCTTTTAATTTTTTAAATTTTTTTATAACTATTCAAGTAACATGTAAATAAGTAAGATTCCCATATATATATATATACACACACTACCAGTCTGCTAGCTCTTGCTCGCTCAAAACAAAACAAAACTGCAACTTCAGTGTGAGGGCCCATTTAATTAGGTACAAGTAGATCAGTAGATGGCGATACCACCGGCACTGGCTCGGCGAGAATCGGAGCACGACGGTGCTGCGTCGTCCAACATCCCGGCGGTGCTGTTGGTGCTCGGCGTCGCCACCGTCTCCATGGCTATTAACACCGCGGCCGCCACCTGTGGCCTCGGCGACTGCACCGCCACCAACTATACTCCCTCGCCTTCGCCATCTCTCTCGCTGGGGCATTCCTCTCCGGCATGGCCATGATCGGCGCTTCCGTCTGGGTGTCCGGCGACCCACGCGGCCGCACTGCCGCCGGCAAGAAGATCATCTCCGCGTCCATGGCTCCGCTCGTGCTGGCCGCCGTCGGCCTAGTGGTGGTGATGGCGCACAGCTCTGCAGGTAATGACTAGCCCCTAATGGTCTTGACGCCGACGACACAGACACACAGCTAGCTAGGTTTTATTTACGTCGTCGCCTCTGCCGTCGGGCCGGCCAACCGCGCGCGCCGATGGAGTAAACGAATAAAGAGATCATGTAGTACGCACCTAGAGCTAGCTGCGTATCGGCGACCGTGTGCCGAAGGGTGCTTGCTTTGCTTGTTTGCATGTGGCTCCGCGGGTGGCGGCGCCACTATCTATATGCTTGTGAGCTTAATTAATAAGACACTGTAATTACTGGATATTTGTACTGCTTTTTACTTAAAAAAACTCAATTTCTGAAGTTTAAATTTTATCAAAAAACCAACTTCTACCGTACTACCTACCCTCAGTATAAAACGAGAAGTTTTATTCCTTCAACACCCTTTACATATCTATCATCATTACTATTTTTTTGAATAATTAGGAATATTTGATTATTTTCACCCTACACTAATTTTATCATAGAATGAAAGGATTGGATTTTACGTGGGTCAGGCTGAGTTGTTTGGCTAGTTTTTCCAACTCATTTTTTCCTTATTTTTCACCGCACGTTTTTCAAACGATTATATTTTTTTAAAAGAAATTTATACGAAAGTTATTTTAAGTAATTATATTGTTCATTTTTTTTAGAAAATAAATAATTAATACTTAATTAACATATCCTAATGATCACTTCGGTTTACGTGTTTGGGTTGGAGTTCCAGAACACATCTGTGTTCTCAAATTTTAACCGTGCACTTGTTCATAGTGTACTCCGTATACATATACTCCAATACGTATCGGTCGCCAGCTAGGCAATCGAGGAGCAGCTAGCTAGCGCGTGGGCTAGAAAGGCTCTGTGCTTTTAAAACGATAGCGCTCCCGTGATCCCGTCCACCGCTGCGCAGCCTGCCGTTTTCAGGGAAAGCGATGACGTGGAGAGCCGAGAGCGACGTCGCCGCCGGTGCGCGCCCCGGCCCTCCCTGCCGTCCGCGCCACGTACGCGGATGCCGACCGAACCGGGCTCCTGACTCAGCTTAGCTCAACAGAACGAACGTTGAACCTCGCAAGAAGTTAAGGGGCTTGTTTAGTTTGATGTTATTTATTTTAAACAATATTATTGTAAAATTAATAATTACTCTGTATGTGGTTATATTTAGTTTGTTATCGAATTTTTGTAATGTGTATAAAATTTTAACAATATTGAGTACACCCTACTAAAACTTGGCTTGGCAGTGTTGCCATTTTACCAAAACAAAATTGCTAAAAAACTGTATCGCAAGATTTTGGAAAAAAATACTTTCTAGTGTAACTACAATGTAATTACACTATAGTTACATTGTAACTGCAGCGTAACTGTACTGTAACTACATTGTAATCTCTATATAAGTTAGATATAAAGTTGCATATATTATTTTAATATTTATATACAAGTTATATTATAGTTACAATATAATTATAATGGAATTATATTACAATTTAAAATTTTTCCCTCAAAATACTTACAGTAGATTTTTAGATAGTTCCTACCAAAATTGTGCTATTACCAAATTTTGGAAATGTTCATTTTGGCATCAATTTGAATAGGCCCTTAGAGCCATCGATCGATTGCCGAACGAGTCGATGTCAAATTTTAAATTTTACAACTTAATTTGAAATTTCTTTTAAGATATTTTTAACGCGCACTACTCGCCTACTCCTCGCCCACGACCCATATATGCAGCACTCCGATGATCTCAAGGACGATCTCGTCGACGGCGATGCTGACATTTGGATCGTGGGCCCAGGAAGCCCAGTAGACATTTGGATTGTAGGCCTGCTTGGGCTCCACCCAGTTCATCTAAGGTCTTTGAACTTGTCGATGAATCCAATTTTTGTTCTTCAACCGAAACCAGATACACCGGGTCCCTCAACTGTTAAAACTAGTGCAAAATGAGTCCTAAAACGGTTTGGACGGTGGTTGTAGCTGACGTGGCGCCTACGTGGCTAATTTGACTCGGTCTTCATCTAACGTGGCACATGAAGCAAAATTTAACAATTTAAAAAATAAACAAAATATGTGGGCCCACATGTTAGTCAAGTAATAAGATTAAAATATAGTGGAACCCACATGTTAGTGGGCCCCACTTCCTCTTCCCTCCACCCCTCCTCCTTCCCCATACCTATGGTTCCGCGGCGGACTGTGGGGGTAGTGGCGGCGAAGAAGATGGCTCGGGTATAGCAGCAGCAGATCGTGTTCGAGGACTCGACATGTGGGTGCACTGTCCCGCCCCCAACCCGCCGTCTCCCGCCACCTCCAACCCCTGTTTCCACTTCGCCTGTCACCGTCGCAGCAACAAGGCCGCCCCAGGTCATCATCATCGATCGTCGTTGGCCACGTGTGAACGGAAGAACGTTGTCGTCATCGTCTCATCGGCGATTACGTCGTGTGATCTCTTCTTTCTCAATGACAACGAAGCAACCGAGTTCTTTGCCGCCGTCGTCGATGGTGGGGGTGGTGGCGGCCTCCTGTCCAACCCCGGCCCACCGTTTCCCGCCGCCTCCAGATGCAGACGCAACTCCACCACCATCCATGCCTCATCCGCCTCCACTTCCTTCCCCGCCTCCCGGACCCTAGCTCGGTGTCCGCCTTCCAGGCGCAGGCAGCGACGACGTCGTCGATAGGAGATGGGGAAGGAGGAGAGGAAGGGGAAGGTCCCCGCTCCGGCCGCCGCGGGCGCGTGCGACTACGAGGGATCTTCCTCCGGTTCAACCTCGACGGTGACGGGAGCCGAGCTCACTACGCTTCTCCGCTCACTTGGCCTTCGTCCGGCTGCAAGGGACGAGAACCACGCCTCATCGTCGCCACGGACACCGACAACAACGGCATAGTCGAGTTCGACGAGCTCGCCTCCTCCCGCCGTGGCCCCGCGCTATGCCCACCACCACAACCGTCGCCGCGGCCTCGCCCCCACCGTCTATGCGGACGCCGCCGCCGCAGTAGCAGCAGCCGCAGTCGAGGCGCCGCTCTCCATGTCGTTGCCCATCCGTCGCGTTGGGGAAGGAGGGAGAGAAGGATAAGGGGGAGGATACGAAGAAGAGAGAGGATTAGGTGGAGGGAGTGGGCCCACGGATATGTGGGTCCCACTATTTTTTAACCTTATTGTTTGACTGACACATGGGCCCATAATTTTGTTTTATTTTTTAAATTATTAATTTTGCTTGATGTGTCATGCCAAACGAAGACTGAGTCAAATTAGCCACATGGATACCACGTCAGCTAAAACTACCATCCAAACCACCTTGGGATCAATAGTGCACTGGTTTTGATAGTTAAGGGATTGGTTGCGACGAAGGGTAAACTCCTCAGCGGGGGACTGTGAGGGCCCCCCTTTTGAGTTCGGCCCCGGGTGCGAGAGACGCGTTTCCGGCTCTTACTCCGGTGCGCCGGTGGCGTAGAGAGAGAGAGAGAGTTTCGCACGAGAGAGGACGGTGGCGCGAGGGATTATACAGGTTCGGGCCGCTGGCGAGGTGTAATATCCTACTCCTGTGTGATGGACTATGTGTTCTTGTTCCCAGGAATCGAACCCCTTCCTCTAGGCCTGGGCCTCCTTTTATACTCCCAAGGGGACACCACATAGACCGAACAGGCTACACTCTAGAGGAAAGGAAAAATATTCTTGTACAATTATGGATCGCACTGTAGCTTGAGGAGGAAGTCCTCCGTTCTGCAGTGCCGGTGTGATCCTTGTTAGGCTGCACACCGCCCGTCTGCGGCGCCGCACGTCATTCCTCATTAAACAGCCGGAGACTTTCGTGCTCTGCCTGTTTATGGCGATATGCGCCGGGTGATTAGACTTGGCATACCAACCCCGGTTGGGTGAGTGAGCCGAATCAGCTCACATGATTTTGATTTGACCTGATGGGGCGCGCAGCGTACCTAACGGCGTGCAGACGGCATGCCCGGTACTGTGCTGCGTCCCATCGGTCATTCGTACCGGTCACAGACCGGTCAGCCGACTGTGACCGGTGTCAGGCGCGTGCGTGCGTGTCTACTCGCATTTAATGCGGCGCGCGCGTAGGCGCACTCCGGCTATGCCGCCATTAATAGGGGTGGGTGAGCGCTGGGAGCGCCCACCTACCCCAACACACGTGGCGGCGGTCCGAGGGGGTCGGGGGAGCCCGACCCCTGCTACGGCAGTCACCGGGACTTAGGACGGGCGGTCACCACGTCACCCTCGGGCCCGATCCCCCCTCGGGGTATGACCACGTGGGCGTACGGGGCCTCCTCAAGCCCTTAAGTTGACATACCCCTGGGTCCATGACACCGACAGGTTGTATCTGGTATTGCGGTTGAAGGACGAAAATCGAACTCGTTGTTAAGTTAAGGGACCTTAAATGAACTTATTTCCTCTCCCAAATGCCAGGATAAAGCGTACGGCCCAGTAGATCTGTGGCCCAATCTGTATGACTGGTTAAGTAGGCCACTGCAGCTCCCTTCTGTTTAATCACCGCGGTCATCGCACGAAATCAGTCACAGTTTCATGCTTCCGAATTCTGATCAGTCCAGACAGAGCAAACGATCGGTGACGAAGATTCGATTCAATAATAAATAAATTCCAACATAACATTAATCTACAGGTATATAGTACACCACGCAAATACAAAATGCATAAATCGCAGGGGAAATAAAGAAAGAAAGAAGGTACTTCCTCCGTTCCGTTTCATATTATAAGTCGTTTGACTTCTCTACATTTAATTAAGTTTATAGAAAAATATATTAGTAATTTTAACCCAAACCAAATATATTATAAAAATATATTCAATGTTAGATTGAATGAAACTAATTTGATATTTTAGATGTTGCTAATTCTCTCTATAAATTTAAAAACTTAATAAAGTTTCACTAGGAAAAAAAGTAAAACAACTTATAATATGAAACGGAGATAGTAGATTACTAGAATACAACTTAGTGAATTGGGGTAAGCAGGCTTTGACTTTTGACTCCGCTCAATTCTTGAGATGGCGACGACTACCAGGAAGGTAAGGGGACTACTAATGGGTGGGTGATCACCCACAGTAATCACCCTTGCTCCCTGTTCTTTCCTTCCTATTGCACCAATTTTTTAAAAAAACTAGGACAAAAATAAAAAATAGAAAAAAATCTAATACCCTTATTCATGTGTATAGACTTTATACCGTAAAACTTTGCACGTATAAACTTTACGTATGAAAATATTCTATATAAAATACATTTGAATCCGAATTTGAATTTGAATTGGGTATATAAACTTTTGACCTATAAATCTCAGGTATATAAATTTTAAGTTTATAAATTTTAGATATATAAACAAAGTAACGTAGTGAAAAAAAAAGAAAGTAACGTGGGGGAAGGGGGATAATCACTGCGGGCGATCGATCCCTGTTTAGCTTTTTGGGGCAACACCTGGCTATCCTCCGTCTTTCGAATGGAATCGTCGAGAGTTTGTCGACACCACTGAAAAATGAATGACGATTCCATCTTCTCCCTGTGCCGACAAATATATTGCTGTTTGGGCATGACGAAGGCCTGCTTTGGTGATCACGCCACTTGATTTGTTAAAGCCCCTCTTTTAATTTGGTCGCGCAATTAGAAAAAAAAAGAACGGGTAGCAGAACATAATTTGGTCGTGCGATTAAAAAAGAACGGGTTGCAGAACAGAGTGAATGTAAGGCGGTTCTGAGCTCTTATCCTTGTGGAGTTTGTGGGTGCTGTGTGACTCTGACTGTGTGATCCGTCTTCCTTCCAAATTAAGTGTTGTTATTATCCCCTAGAGGATGTGTCTGGCAAAGTTGTTGATCTTGTAAAAGTTGCTTTTTCAAACTTTAACTAATAAAATTGACCGAATTTTATCTTATTCAAAAATTTTATCCCCCAAGTTAGAATTGGCTCTAATGATAAGTTAAGTCATAACGAAATAAACAATAATTACATATTTTTTAATAAGATAAATGATCAGACGTATTTAAAAAAAGTTAACGACATAATATATTTTATAAAAAAGGTAGTATACTAATTTATTAATATAATAGATAACTGTTCTTCCACATGATCACATGTGAAATTTGATATTGCCAATTTTTCATCCAATTCTAACCCCGGCGGTAAAGATAAGCATGGCATGGAAAATCAGACCCAGGGATGGGGAAAAATATGTTAGGGGGCAAAATGCAAATAAAAAGATAAGTATCCATAAGGTTAACTTTGGCTGATACTCCCTTCGTTTCATATTATAAGTTGTTTGATTTTTTTTCTTAGTCAAAGTTAGTTAGGTTTAATTAAATTTATAGAAAAAATTAGCAACATCTACAATACTATTTAGTTTCATTAAATTTAATATTAAATATACTTATATTAAAAATGTTAATGTATTTTGCTATAAACTTTATCAAATTTAAAGAACTTTGATTAAGAAAAAAACCAAATAATTTATAATATAAAATGAAAGGAGTTTTTTTTTTAACAAGGGACGATGATCTAAACAAAGGGAGGATGATCTAAACAAAGGGAGGATGGCAGTTGGCCACAGGTCACGCACTGAGGTTTTCGCCTCCACTTACAAGGCAACTCGGGGGACCGGAAGTAGACTTTGCCCGATGCAAGAACTCCACTCCCCACCCTGACCATATATAAATCACCCTGAGGAATTAGGTTCAATCACACGGAACCAAGTTAGATTCTGAAAGAGCTTGAAATTTTTGATAGGAGTGAATTTAGTAAGCATACAAACACGAAATGTCTCAGGTTGGCATCGACAATCTTAATCTTGAGCTAGGCATGGTGGGAGCCCAAGTCACCGGCGGCGAGGCTTCCGCCGCCGCCGCCGCCGGCACACCGCCGGAGACGACGGTGAAGGCGCTGCGGGGAGTGGGATTCGTCACCCTCGTCATCTCAGTGGGCACGCTCGTTTACAAGCCACCTCATGGCCTTCTCTTCGAGCACCACGTACTTGCTTACTACCTCACGCTCGTGGGGATCTTCTTCGCCGGAGTGGTGGAGGTCTGGACGGCGTTCTTGGTGTCCGAGGCCGGTGACGGCTGCCGCCTCCGCCGAGCGTTCGGGAGGGCCGTGCTCTGGGGCTCCGTCGTGCCGCTCGCCACAGCCCTCGGCATCGGCAGCTACACCGTCCTGGCCAACGTGCCCAGCTGAGAGGACTATCGCTACCGTTTGGCATGGTCGTCTCTTCGCCGTAATTCCGTAATTTGTACAATCTGTTCATCATTTGGGAATACTTTACTAATTAAGTATTTAGCTATGCTTGATTAGTTCAGATGGTATTAGTATTATTCTGCGCATAATTAGGATATTCTTTTACCTCTTTTAAAGGTACTGATATGATTTTCTTCATAAGACAATGCCGTACTTCCTTTTCTTTGCCCGTGCTCGTTTTCTTTTCCCTGCAATGAAGAAACGATGCAATTCGTTTTCATTATTTATCATTTAGCACGTTTGACGGTTCGACCAAGGCCACGGAAATGTAGCTAAAAAAAAAAAAAAAAAAAAAAAAAAAAAAAAAACCTCTCAGGCTGGGCGGCCGCTCGCGCGCGTCACGTCGGACAGCTACAGTGCGTGCGGGTTAGAAATTTTGCGTGCGGATTAAAAAAACCCTCCAGTTTGTGCTAATTTGATCTAGGTCCCTCATGAACAGTTCCTATGAGGTGTTATTTACGTATAGTTCCTTAGGAAAGCTAGATAATCCATACGAAGAAGAGAAGAATCACGAATTAGGACTGTTCTGTAAAAGCGAAAGCCTAAGGGCTTTTTTCGCAAAATAACACCACTAACCCACTCACCCCCAACCCTAGCTGCCGCTGCCCACCTCCCTCTCGTCTCACCCTCTCCCTCTCCGGTCGCCAGTGTCCGGATCTAGCCTTGATGTGGTCGGGGGACGCGGATCTGACTTCCCTCATGCACTGGGTGGCGTCGCAGCCTTCATCCCCCGACCACATGGAAGGGATGGCCTCGGGTAAAGCTGGCCGCCATTGCCACGACTTTATTGACTAGAGGATTTGTAACAACCCTCCCTTCAGAACCGCGTGACCAGCTCATCCAATGGGCGGCGTCGCAGCCTTCGTCCTCCGACCACATGGAAGGGATGGCCTCGGGTAAAGCTGGCCGCCATTGCCACGACTTCATTGACTAGAGGATTTGTAACAACCCTCCCTTCAGAACCGCATGGCCAGCTCATCCAATGGGCGAACCCACTTACACATATCACCCTACTTACACTTTCGTCCTTGCTTCGTATAAAAATGTTAACCCGTGAGTGGTATGGTTGGAGGGAAAAAGTCTTATAAGTTGGTTCTACCCTTGCTAAACTAGCAAGGTAGTACTAAATATGCGCACACATCTCTCATGGGCCACATAGGCCAAATCCTAATTAGGCTAAGTTGTTACACAGTTGTTCGTCGATCTGGAGGAGGGATAGGTGGCAACAACAGTAAAGAGGGTAACAGGGCTACCGGCGGCCATACGGGGGAGAAGCACCGTAGCCCGCTTCCCCTCCTCCCACCGTGGCCGCCGCTGTCGAACCTGTGTGACCTGGGGGCGGAGTCTAGGTTCCAGCAGGCGGAGCTCGGGACAGAGAAGATGACCGGTGGCGACGTAGTTCGATGACCGTCATATCTTGCTCTTCTACAAGGGCCCCAAGTTTTGTCCGTCCCACGTCGACTCTAGGGAATCTGACCACCTCTGTTGCTTTCTTGCCGCTGCCATCAAGACACCAAGTCGGCTAAGCGTTTCACTATTATAGGATCTAAATGTTGCTTCGTAGAAACTACATCCATTATGCAGTGTTGGTGGCTTTTGGCAGGTAGTTGGATTGATGAAGATGAGTTTAAGTGTTGAACTCGAATTTTCTAGTTTCTTAGTGCATATTAACTCACCGAAATTGCTAGCAAGGTACGCAAATTGCTATAAAATGTGCTACTTGAGGTGCCTAACAAGACATAGTTTGCCAACTGCCATAATTCAAAGCCATGGGGAATGCGATATTATGCTTCCTAATTGCACTGCTATTTCTAGGTTCGGTGCAGCCGCAACAGAGCAGCCCCGCGCCACATGTCTTTATCACGCTTATGCATCCAGCACCGTCGCCGCCAGCGCCAATGTGTCCGCCTCCACCGCCACCAGCCAAACAAGATAATGGGGTACTTGTCACAGTTAAGATTTTGGGTATCAACTTTGCCAGTTATGTCACGGGCGCCATCTCTGCTTGTCTTTGATCTGGGCCAACTACGCCACGATTCATCAGAACCGTTGGGCGGTGACCGACACCGTTCGGATGGCACTTCAAGCGGAGTGACGGTCGAGGGCGCCACCGTCCATCCCGCCCACGAGTTCAGGTAGCTCGACAGCGGAGCGTGAAATTGAGATGACTGCGCAGCGCGACATCGAGCTCAACATCGAGAGCGCAGCGAAAGGCTGTGCGTGCTGCCTGCTAGGTAAGCCGTGCGATCATGTTCCGAAAAAGGAAGCATATATTAAGATAACTTGAAGGAAAGACATAGTGCTAATCGAATAACAAAATTCATTGTCAATAACTTAGGAACTAACCAGTAAAATACTACATCCCAACCCGCGATGATAATTCTGAAAAAGGGACTAAATTTAAGACATACAAAGGGAAGTCAGGAGGCACAATAGTCACTTATTCAATTTTAGTCCAGGGGTAAATTTGATCATGTATGCAGGTTTGCATTCAATCATCCTTGCATTCAACGTGTTAATTGAGTAATCGAGAGGAGAGGAAAATAGAAGATTGAGAAGATATGCAAAATGAGGTGAGTCATGAACACATGATTATTTGAGTATTAATTACTTTAAATTTGATCCATGGGGATCCAATAGGGGATAGTGGGGCTTGAGCCCCCGGGACACTATATAGAGCAGTGAGAGTGAGTTGGTGTGACCCAACAACATGTTCTGACACCCATGTTGGATCTACCGTTGGAAGCATCCAACTTGCACAAAAGCGGAAGGAATATCCATAGGGATCCAACAATGGTAGGGGGCTTGAGCCCCCCCCCCCCCCCCCCCCGCGGTTGGATCTATCCTTGGAAGTATCCAACTTTTTCACAAAAGCAAAAGAAGTACACTATATAGAGCAGCGAGAGCGACTTGGTGTAGCTAGCCTCGTAGTATCCTAACAACATGATCGCATTATTAATAGTTGCGGTTCCAACATCTCCGACAGGGAAGCTATAGCTAACATTGCCACCATAGACCACACCGCAGCTACAGTGTGTTTCAATTGCATGGGATTCAAATTCAACAAGGAGGATCATGGCGGTGCCGGAGCCGGCGACAACATCTCCGTTCGAGGACTGCATTGCAACGAAGCTGCGACCGTGTTGTCGATCTCCATAGGTGCAGTGCTCGGCCTACTGGCACATCGAGCGCTTCATCAAGAGGAAGCTCTACCTAAGGCTCTGTTCATTTAATACCCGCCCAAGGGGTTGAGAGGAATTTAGAGGTGATTAATTCCACACCTCTTAATCCCCTCCAGTCCCTTTCTCATGGGGATTAAACGAATAAGGTCTAGAGTAAAGCATCAACTTCTCTTTCTCGAAGACGTCATCGTCGAGCCAACACTAACCTGCATCGTCGACTGCGATGCCGACGATTTGTTGAAGCAACAAGAAGCTGGTTGTCCTCGATGCACACATCGGCGTTTGATCAGCGCAGGACAATTGTACGTCGATGGGAGCTCAGCTACTACCTGATAAGTTAATTATCTACCTACACACATGCACGTGATCGATCGATTTTATGTTACTAATACGTACTACTGTTTGGGAACACGATCACTTATCGAGAGGTTAAGCATGTGTGCATATATATAGGATCGAGTTAAATAGTTTGTGTGTGATATGATCGAGCTAGCTAGATGTGCTTTCTCCATCGAGAAAATTACATATGTACCATCGCATAACAATGTAACATTTGATTTGTTGAGATGCAATTGTTTAAATGGGCGTTAGTAGAATTCCACTCTCAACCGAGTACTATATGACACAATACCATTTTCATCCTTTCTTCCACTTTAAGCTTATTTTATCATCTTTGTAGTTGTTTTTGATGGAAATACCCTCGTCAAATGGTTGAACCTGACAAAGTTTTCTTCTCCCCAACGCTAAAACTTTGTCATGTGAATTTGGCATATAAAATGTGATGTTTTTTCATATAAATTAATAATTTAGCAAGTCATTAGTAATTTAAATTGTCAGAAGTAAATCAATTACATGGAAGATAATCCAAAATGTTAGAAATGCATCAATTACAACTAAGATCTAAAACATGTAAATAAATCAATAACAATTGGAGAGATAAATAACTGAGAATAGCAGCATCACATTCTAGATCCAAGGGCAATTCTGGCAAACAAATCTTAAAAGAGAGCATAATCTTTTCTAAGTGACAAAAAGGATGAAAATGGCATTGTATTAAATGGTACTCGGTTGAGAATGATATTCTAGCTAAACCCATTTAAGTGATGATATTTTAGCGAATTCAGTCATAGCTATGGTAGATATGTACGTATTCCTATGTAGACTTGTACTGTATCAACTACGTCATGCACATTGGACTATACAAACATACGCAGGCGACATACCATCACCGACACACATGTGGTGGGGTAGCCGATCTATTCCTTAATTCGTTACAACTTATCAAGTCCATATAATTCCATAATGTACTGTAGGTTGATCTTATGATTTGTGTTATATACATCCTTATGATATGTTGTTCATGTTTATAAGACCATATACTAGTTGATACCTCGCGCTTTGCTGCTCAATATGTGGATGAATGCATGTTATAAATTATAGAAATGATATATGTATAGGTTTAAATAATGTGAAAATAATGTGGAGATAATGATTTGACATTGCTTGCATATTTAGTTTTAAAAATATAACAAAATTGTAAATGATTTTTCATGTTTGCATGATATTTAAAATACTCTAGATAATAATTGCTAGTACGTGATGATATGACACACTTGCATATGATCTAAAACACTCTAGATAATAATTGCTAGTGGGTGATGATTGACACGCTTACATATTGAGTTTTAGGATTTAGTCGACATCAAACTTTATAGTAAGATATGATTACACCATGATCTTTATTAGCTTAGGAGGAGTAGCTCTAGTGTGGCGCAAGACGCACAAGGAATAAGTTCACTTTAGGTTCCTCAATTTGTCGCCTAGTCTGATTTTCATCCTCAGTCCGAAAAACCGGATACAACCCATCTTCTCGTCCCTGGCGGCCAGCCGGAGGCCGAGCGAGCGGATCCGCGCGCTGAGCTCCATGGTGGCGATGAGGGCGTGGATCTCGTCGCCGGTGGCTGGGCAGAAGCCAAGCGAACGGAGGAGCACGCGGAGCTCCAGCTTGGTGAGGCTCCCGTCGCTATCGAGGTCAACTGGAGGAAGATTTTGAGCAGCTGTGCAGCTGCTTGCCCCGGAGCCGCGCGCACTCATGGCCGGCCGTAGCGGGGGCCTTCCCCTTCCATTCTCCCTCTCCTTCCCATCGATAACGTTGTCACCGCCGCCAGCCTCCCCGTCCCCTCGCCAGTCTCCCTACTAGCTTCGGCTCACCGGCGGAGAGAGGAGAGGCCAGCTTCCCCGCCTCTTCTTCTCCACCGTCCGGTTTTCGGTGAAGTAGAGATAAGGGCGAGAGAGGGTGAGGTGGAGAAGGTGGGACCCACTAACATGTGCGTCCCACTCATTTTATTTTCTTTTGGTTTGACTACGGATGGGACCCGCATATTTAATTTAATTTTTTTTCTATTTTGCTCCTTAATTTTTTCCCGGATCAAACTGCCATGTAAGTACCACATCAATTCCACCTTGGATGAAGACCTAGTCAAAGGAGCCACATAAGCCCCACTCATCCAAAATCGGGGTTAATACTACCGAGAGATCTCTTTTGCATGGTTTTATAAGTTAGGGGATGTGTTGTATCGGGTTTTCCGGACCGAGTATTTAAATCAGACTGGGTGACAAATTGAGGGACCTATAGTGATCATATTCCGACGCACAACTACATGCTCCAGTCCAATCAGCCCACCACAATTTGTGCCGGAATAAGGAGGCAGCAAAAGGGCTCAGGACCCGGCCCATCACCTGATGACCTCTGTCTCCGCGTCCCTTCCAATCCCCATCTCCGAGTCGAATCGATCTCTCGTTTCGACGACTCGTCTCCCTTCTCGTCATCTCCAAGTTCACCAGCTCCTCCTCCTCGCCGGCTCGCTTAGGGTTTCGATTCGCATCTCGCCGCCGTCGCCATGGACGACCCGTAAGTACCTCCCCTTCCCCTTCCCCTCCTCCTTTCCTCTCCTAACCCTAGGTTTCCTCCCCTGATCTTGATTCGGCCTTCGATCCGTCCCCGCTTTGCAGCTACATCGACGAGGACGGCGAGCCGCTCATGGACCCCTACGACACGCGAGACCCCTCCCCGGAGCCCCAGCAGCAGCCGCTCTACGACGACCTCGAGGACGACCTCGGCGACGACGGCGCCGACTGGAACCGCGGCCGCTCCCCGACCCCCGTGCACGGCGACGACGGCGCGGGCTCCTCCTCCAAGCCTCGGAAGCGCCTCCTGAAGAAGGGCGGCGGGGGAGCTGGAGGCGGTGGCCATGGGATGCCCGGCGACGGGCTGGATGACTGGGGCGACGAGGCGGCGGGGTTGGCGGATGATGACGTGGACCCCGAGGCCGATGCGTCGAGGAAGAGGAAGGGATCGTCGGCGCTCAGGGACCTCGCGAGGGGCGGTGGTAAGGAGAAGAAGGAGAAGAAGAGGAGGAAGGAGGATGGGAGGGAGAGGGATGGCGGTAGGGGAATGGGGATGGCAAGGGAGAAGAGAGGCGGATCTGGAGGGAAGGGCTTTGGGGGCGGCGGCGGCGGGCATGGGGACCAAGATGAAGGGGAGAGGGAGATCCAGGAGCTGTGGGATACCATCGCCGGGGGTGACTCCGAGGTAATAATAGTCAATAGATCATGTTCTTCTAAATCTTATGCTTTCTTTGTTCCAATGCATTTCAGATGTTCGTTACTCACTATTAGCTGCGTGTTTGCTCCTCGTAATCTTATTTCTTAGCTGCTTATAAGATGATTGGGATTCTGTTGACTGTTATAGTGACTAATTAGGAATTTAGGATTCCGTCTGCTGAACCTGAATTTACTTCATATTCTGGTGATTGATGTAGCTTTTCTGCTTGATGAGGCTGCTAAATATTTGCTGGATTAGCTTTTATGTTGCAAATGTTGGTTCATTCACATGCTACTTGTTATTTTCCTGTGGATTCCAGATTATTCTTGAGGTATTTTGTTAGCAATCAGTGTTGCAGTCTGTGCTTTGCAATTAGGATGTCTAGCATATTTCACTCACTGAACTTATGTAGTTGTGGTTACATTCTCTCTAGTATCAATTTACGGATTTGTTAAAATGTTTTCTTGGTTAATATCGAATCACTAGGCTCCTTGTGATGCATTTGTTCATTACCATCTAGATGCCCTTGGATTAATTTTTTCAAGGAAGATTTTACCTCATGAGAACCAGGATGGCTTTTAGATTGTCCTGCCACAATATCAAATTGTTGATGTTACACGATATTTAATCTCTTGTTGCGATTTCTTATTTCCGAGGGTAATACTTAGGAATAAGTGAATAACTACAAATTTATTGAGTTTATCTTGGAAACATCATTAGGCATGTTTGCTGATACTTTGCTATCTTCATGATACTTGAGTTTGCCTGCCTACCTCTCTCTCTGTTTTAGAGAAATATCTTTGGATGATGTGTGGGAATATTAATTAAAGTTTGGCAATAAATTCTACTAGCCTTGGACAAAAAAACAATCGGCTAACATTTTGTTTTCATGTAACAGGATGACCAAGAAGGTGTTCG
The DNA here is from genome assembly GCA_000573905.2 of Oryza punctata. Taxonomy (NCBI): domain Eukaryota; kingdom Viridiplantae; phylum Streptophyta; class Magnoliopsida; order Poales; family Poaceae; genus Oryza; species Oryza punctata. The sequence continues at coordinate 2,146,087 of CM002488.2, forward strand.
AACTTTAGATGATGATAACTTCATTGATGATACTGGGGTTGATCCAGCTGACCGTTATGGCAGTGATAATGATGGCCACTCACCTCGGCATTATCCTCAGGTATTCATCCTATCATCCTTAACTTCCCAGACGCTTGAGGTTATTCTTGCATTTCAAGTTTACGTGAAAATTATATGGAAGGGAAAAGGGTTGTGTAACAAATATATTTGAAATTATGTTATATGCTGTGGCTGCTTATATTTATGTCACATACCAATGATTGGTTATAGTGACTAATGCCCATATCGTTGTAGGTAAGGTTATGGACTTTCTCAACTAGTATTTAGTTATATGAATGCTGATAGTTGCATCTTACAGAAGTATTACATAGCATAATAAGCCAGCAGGAATCTTAGGGTATAACATCCTTGTTGATGAAGCTCCAATGCCTTGCTATCTCATAGAGTTCCAAATCAAATAGTTGGTTTACACTAGAATTGCATAATATTTTGTCTGTCCTGCTTTATTTTTTTGTCTTGTAACTACCATACTACATTGTAAACTAATTATCTTTATCATAGGCAGAGGAAGGGGAGGAGGATGATGAAATTGAGCGGCTCTTTAAGGGTGGGAAGAAGAAGAAAAAGAACGATCGACCTCGTGCTGATATTGGTCTTATAGTGGAACAATTCATTGCTGAGTTTGAAGTGGCGGCTGAAGAAGATGCCAACTTAAATAGGCAATCAAAACCAGCTATTAATAAACTTATGAAGCTTCCACTACTCATAGATGTGCTCTCAAAGTAAGAAGTTTTGAATGCAGATAGTAGCGTTAGATTGTTGCCTCTGGTTCCAGTCCAAGTTGCTATTTTGTAGCTAGTCATAACTATTTTCTTCTATATCACTATTTTGCAGGAAGAATCTCCAGCAGGAATTCCTTGATCATGGAGTTCTCACTCTTCTAAAAAATTGGCTTGAACCTTTGCCTGATGGTAGCTTGCCAAATATGAATATCCGAACAGCTGTTCTGAAATTATTAACTGATGTAGGCTATCTTGTTCTTGTTTCATTCTTGTTGCACCATAAAAGCCCACTAACTTTAGTGTATGCACACACTTTTAGTTTACTGTGGTATGGCTTTATTTTCATTCCTCAGGACTACATTCTCATGAAAGGGTTTTGATCTATTTACGCAGTTTCCAATTGATTTGGAGCAATACGATAGAAGGGAGCAGCTTAAAAAAAGTGGTCTTGGGAAGGTATAAGCATCTTTTGATGGTCCCCTCACAGATTATGTTCTGCGTATTGAATACCGAGTTACTGACAATCAATTCTTTTCCCATGGCACATGTATAGGTCATTATGTTTTTGTCAAAATCTGATGAGGAGACTACTTCTAATAGAAAGCTGGCCAAGGAACTTGTTGATAAATGGGTAACATGTTCTATCTAGTCATTTCTAATTGTATGGTTGATTAATGCTTACGATTCTTGGTTTCTATGATACTGACTGTGAGATAAAAAACATATAGAGTCGACCAATATTCAACAAGAGCACAAGATTTGAGGATATGAGGAGATATGATGATGAAAGAGCTCCTTACAGGCGACCACAAATGAAGAAGTACTCTATTTCTTGTTTATTCATCAACCATCATAAGAATTACTATGTAAACAATATCTAATCTTAAGTTTCTCTCTTTGTTGTATTCACCTTGGTTCTTATTTTCCACTTTGATGTAGGCCTTCATCAAGTAGTTCTGGAATGGAATCCAGGGATGATGATCTTGATGCTGACTTCTCTCAGTAAGTCCGATCATGTGTCCCTCAGTGCAGGTTGTATCTTCACTCCATCATGTACTTAATTATTTTGTTGTGTGCTATGAATTCCAGGCGCAAGTCTGGGCAGGGTGGTGCAAGGCAGCATGCTTCTAGGCCGGAAGCATCGCCTTTGGACTTTGTTATTCGCCCGCAGTCCAAAATTGATCCTGAACAAATTAGGGCCCGTGCTAAGCAGGTTGTCCAAGACCAGCGCCGGCTAAAGGTGCTGTCCCTGCCTAAAGGACTTGCTGTTTTTGCTAGCATGTTATATGCTAGCAGGTTTTGTCATGCTATATGAACTGTGTGTTACACTTAATCATTCTTGTTGGGCATGCAGATGAACAAGAAATTACAGCAGCTGAAAGCACCAAAGAAGAAAAACCTTCAGGCGTCAAAACTCAGTGTTGAAGGGCGTGGAATGATCAAGTACTTGTAAAATATCCACTTCGAATTTCTTGCATGGTTGCATCCACAGCGCCCCTGCAAAGCAGTGTCTGCATTGGGCCGCGGAAGCAGTATCAAGCACCCTACCACTGCCGGGAGCAAATGGTTTAGCCTTGAATAATTTCTTGGACAACCTTGGACTGTTGATCCAAGCTCTTTCCATTCTGGTAGGGTGCTATATGTGAGCTGGAGAGACGTGGTGATTCGGGCACTATTTGTAACAAAGGTTTATAATATTGTTGGTAATGATGGATGGATATACCGTGTTTAAAGAAGAATGATGGTGCCTCTACTGTATACATGTTTATCATGCTTTACAGCGAAATCTGATCGGGCTGTAACTTGCATTTGATTGAAGTTCCTCACCTTTGTACTAAAGACATGAAAGCTTTCTGTGGAATAAACATATTGCTACAAGAGAATTGTGCGTACTGCATCCAAATGACTTGAATACGTGTTCTACTACAAATTTTTTTGTTGACTTGTTGACCGAGAGGATTTACTATAATTGTTTGTTGACTTGTTGGCTGATAGGAAGCAGTTTGAGACATTGAGGCCGTGAATAGCCTATGCTACAGCTCTGCAAATGTTGTCAATGTGATTGTGAAGTTGTATATCATTCTTTCTTCCCAAAATAAGTTTTTTTTTATCCATAAATTTATATAAATCTAAGTTCACTTTTATGTATGAATTTAGACACTCACGTATAAAAGTTGACTTATTTTGGAATGGTTTATTGATCAATGACCACGCGGCCAGACCGTTGTATTATCAACGCTATACGCCAGTGCACTGTGCACGTATAGCGTTGGAATTATCTTTTTTTTCTGTAAAAAAAAACAAGGCGTTAGTAATACCTTCGTGTACGAATTTTGAAGAATTTCACGACTTCACCTGACCTAAGCTTGATCATATGCTGATCTTTTCTGATGGAAGATAAATTACGATGCCGGTAGGTACAGCGAAACATAGAGTAGAAAACAGACCAACGGCTGCTGCTGCCTGGAACGTAAAATTGTTGCTAAGCAAAGCACTTCACCGACCATGGCGTAAATTGCGCGAGACAGCTTGGCTGTTTCGCCAGCGACGTTACTGTGAATTAACTTCGTCAAAAAGGATCAGTGGCTGATGCTTGTATTTTTCATTCCCGTGTGTAGATTATAGAACCAAAAAATACAGATTAAAGTCAGACCAAGAAAAAAAAAATGAAACCAGGAGGAACGAAATAAGCTGCTGCTGCCGCCAAATGGAACAAGGAAACAACCAAAGAGCACAGGACAGAGCGACTGATTACCTGAAAGGGACACAACAAAAGAAAACCTAACCAGCAAAATCCATTCTACTCCCTCCGTTCGAAAAAATACATTTAGATTTATTTAGATTTATAGTACTAAAATATATCACAAAGATCTATTTTTAATGAAACGATAATAATATATATATCAAGAAAAAAACCACTTACATCGAGGAAAAAAAAACTACACACTCCAGCTTGGAAGGAAACTAAAAGAGAAAAAAAAACTGAAAAAATAAAAAAGAGAGGGAAAAAAAACTAAAAATAGAGGTCGGCGTTCGTCTCCCTCGTTTCCTCCTCTGTCCTCCGTTTCCACCTCTCCATTTCCAATTCCGAAGTCCAAACCTTTCTCTCTCTTCTGAGGAGGCCAAGCCAAGCCAAGGCCAGCACGCGCGGCCGACCAACCTCCCGAGCCCGCGGGATCCGGCAGCATCGATCACACGACGCGCTCGCATTCCTCCTCCCGCGGGGAGGAGCCGGCAGGATCCGGCAGCCGGCGTCGCACCCGCCGCCGCCGCCGCCGCCCCTCGCCGGCGCCGGCGCCATGCCGCGGCGGGGCGAGACGACGGTGGTCCCCATTGAAATGGGCGGCGGCGGTGATGGCGGTGGCGGAGGCCAGGAGCGGCCTAAGGGCCCGCGCCGCCACCGCAGCCACGGCCCAGGGCACTACGCCCATCACCACCACCACCGGAGCCGGCCTCCTCCTCCGCCGCCGCCGCCGTCAGAGTTCCGGCCGTTCCGGCGGTGGTTCCCGTTCCTAGTGCCGCTCTTCGTCGTCGTCAACGTCGCGCTTTTCGTCGTCACCATGTACATCAACGACTGCCCCGCGCATATGCAGGCCGCCGGCGACGCGATAGGCGGCTCCGTCGGGGAGGGCGCCGCCTCGCAGGGGTGCTGGCTGGAGCCGGAGCTCGGGAGGTTCGCGTTCCAGTCGTACAAGGAGAATCCCCTCATCGGCCCATCCTCCGCAACGTAAGCCATCCACCCCCCATAACATTTGAGATCCTTTTGGCCTCTCATTCTCATGGTAGAGGAACAATGCAGCTGTTTGGGTGAAATTTCGCTCATTTCTGATTCGGTATGCCAATGGGGTTTCGTTTCTTATCAAAACTTTGAGACGGGAACGATTAGCTTAGGTTTAGATCAAATGCCTTTTGTTTATCCATGAATGCTTCAATCTATCTTTGTTGACGCTGTTTGTTTAGGCATCTATTTTTGTTGTAGGCGTAAATCTTGTGCCTTCTTAAAATAAACAATTTAATGAGGAAAGATTGCTGAGCAATAATACTTTATTTAGCTGTATTTGGCTTTGCAAGGGTGGAATAGATAATCTTGATACACAGACAAAAATGTCAGTGAATACTCAGAACTTTGTTTATGTTTATTGAAGATGGTGCTAATTTGAGAGTTCAACTAACATATCTACCAATTCCTCAGGCTGTTGAAAATGGGGGCACTAGAAACCAGTAAAGTTACCAACGACCATGAAGGCTGGCGCCTCATTACATGCATTTGGTTGCACGCTGGTGTTGTCCACATACTTGCTAATATGTTGAGTCTCCTATTGATTGGAATCAGACTTGAGAAGGAATTTGGTTTCAGTAAGTATTGAAATAATTTAACATTGAACTTCTTGAGATTCTTCACAAATATTACATGTTTTACTTCTGGAGTCTGGATAATTTCTTCAACAGCTAATTGGCATATAACTAAGACCATGGATTTCAATTATTGATTATTGCAGTAAGGATTGGCACACTATATGTGATCTCTGGGGTTGGTGGTAGCTTGTTGTCTGCTCTATTTATGGTGTCAAATATCTCTGTTGGTGCCTCAGGTGCACTGTTTGGATTACTGGGGTCCATGCTGTCAGAGCTGATAACAAATTGGACAATATATGAGAATAAGGTTTGATCTCAGATCTATGCATTTCTTTTACACCAATCCTACAGTATTTCTTGTTGCTAATTTCATTCTTGTTTAATAATCCAGTTTGCAGCATTATTAACTCTAGTGATAATCATTCTCATCAACTTGGCTGTTGGGATCCTTCCTCATGTTGACAACTTTGCTCATCTTGGAGGATTTACATCGGGGTTCTTTCTTGGTTTTGTTCTTCTAGTTCGCCCACAGTTTGGATACATTAACCAAAAGAACTCTCCTCTTGGACTTCCCATGGGTACAACTAAAAGCAAGTACAAGACATACCAAATCATTCTTTGGGTTATTGCTACAGTAATATTAATTTCTGGGTAAATTTCTTCTCCATCAGCAAAACAGCAATGATAAATATATATTCAGCTGTGCATTTCAACATCATGCCTGCCTTTGCTAAACTTCACTCTTGGCAGGTTCACCATTGGATTCATATTGGTACTGAAAGGGTTCAATGCCAGCGAGCACTGTTCTTGGTGCCATTATCTGAGCTGTGTACCTACTTCAAAGTGGAGCTGCAACACACCAAACAACTATTGCATGGTAAGTTCCTTCTATGGGTATGCTTGATCTTCAGTCTTCACCAACAAAATCTGATATTTTTGCAATCACTAATTGGTATGTATAGTTCCCTTTTTGTTATCAGGCTTTATGGGTTTATTGTGTTTAACAGAACATAAATGATCCATATAAGATGGATACAAGAATTTTGCAATTAGATGAAAACCGTTAGAACTTTATTATAAAAGGTTGCCTTGATTGGTTTTGACCTATCATTTCGTTAGCAATTTTGCAGTTCTGTTTCCTTTCTACTTAGGGTTATGTCCTGAAGCTATTTGGCTGTATAATGGCCCAGTACTTTTTGCTACTTTTGCTAACATTTTGTGACCTTTCTCAACCTGTAATGATAACCATAGAGCTCTCTTCCAGAGGTTATTTATCTTTCAGTATGGTCATCTTTGTAGTGCTAGTGCCTACATTAATATTTCATTTTTGCTATATGTTCTTATTGTAAACTTACTAATGCGGAGCTTCTCCTGCAGTCTTCGCAGCTTGGAAATCAATTAAATCTGACATGCGAAAGCAATGGAAAGACTGAGGCATATACTCTCAACAATCCAAATAACACGGAAGCAATTAAACACCTGTGTGTTCACCTTTGCAGTTAACGATGAATGCTTGTACTTTGATGACAAGTACTTCTCAGGCAATGCACATTTCTGGAAGAGAGAAAGAGAAGCCAATGTGGTTACAATGAGATTCTCTGGTAATGCAATATGTTTGGCTTCTATGGTTTCATTCTGTTGTATGTACTATGTGATGTAAATGTCAGTGGGCGGTTGTGGAAGATGGCTAACTTGCGCACTAGTTTCGATTTCAGAAATGCCAATGCACAACTTGCATTCTAATCTTTCCTTGTGAAGATACAAAGATTGTCTTTGGTATAAGCTGTTGTATCAAGAGAAGGAAGCTTGGTGAATCTCTCCAGTAGATGGTGTATTGTATACCATGTATAATTATTATTCAGAATATTAGATACTGAGTTGTTGGATGGAGGGCAACCATGGCTAACAAGTTTAGGAAGTAGAAGTATATCCTGGTTGTCAAATAAAGTTAGATCAATCCAACACACCAAGGTTAAGGATGGCTATGCGGCCCCATGTAAATGTCAAACCATGTATGTAATATAAATCACATATATTCTCCACTGTTGAGCTTCTCCAATGTATAACTATGATCTAGGTCAGTTCATTTATGCTTCCCTACTACTGGTCAGGCATGAATCATACAAACATGTGTATATGTTCAGTGAGTTGACATGAGAAGATGAGCAAACATGACAACTGTGAATTTGTGACAGACCAACATTTCTATTTTTGTGTATGTTGTGTGTGAAGTGTTCATCACAATTGTCAGACTGTGAACTGTTCCTCGTCAGCTGGTCTGAGATGTACTTCAGCATCTCCTTCGTTGTTGCCTTCCGTCCTTCCCAGAAGTTGCAAAGCTCATTCATGGCGTGCCGTCCACGAGGATTGTACTCGTTGAGCTCAGCCATGGCGGCTTTCACTGCATCGCAGATACTATCACCGTGATCTTTACATAGTTGCCTCAGTTTTGGATCATCTTTATCTACAACTTCCTGCAATCGTCAAGAAATGCAGCAGATTGGAGGGCAATAATTCTTAGATTTACAAGTTCAGAAAATGCAAGCTCAGAATTCAGAAATGGATGCGAAGAAATCGGTCAGTCACCTTATCTTCTCCATCAACCTGAATAATCTTAAACGGATGCCATGATGGATTCTTCAGTTCTTCCTGCCAGTATGAGATCAACATTGCAGCTTTGCCCCCAGGATCCTCATCCCTGTGCTTCCTCTTGCATGCAAGGTGAAATGGCCTCTCATCAAGTTCTCCCATCCTTTTTATCCCAATAACCGTGTTCGCGGTGATCGTCATGTTCTTGAAACCCTGACAATTGTGGCAATTTTCATGGATGAAAATTGTACTCCCAGTTAGAGCAGTGAGAGCTTCTTGTGAACAGATGGATGTCTACCTTGATCAGCTCCTTGCGATGTTCTTGCAGTTCATCGATGTTTGTCCGCAATCTTCTCATGATTTCAGCACACGAGTCAACCAGCATTTCTTTCTTTTCATCCACAATCGTTCTCAAACATACCATGATGCTGTAAATGTGTTCATGATCTTCTTTTCCAAGGCTCTCCCCTGCTTGTAATTTCATGTTCATCTGCCGTATTGTGGACTCTAGTGCTTGCCTTTGCTCCAGCTGCTTCTCAAGCTGATTTAATTTTGCATAAATGGGTTCCATCTCTTGCTACAAGAATAATCATATACAAATAGGTTTAGGCAAGAATTTGTCTAATGATGATCTTAAGCAATTGGTACAGATGAACCTTGCTAGTTGTTCTAGTGTTGAAGATAAGAGAAGAAACCTTATGAACTTCGTGTAGCATTTGAGCAAGGACATCACGATTCATCTCCATCTCCGGGATGATACTTTCAGATATCTTTCTTAGCTCTGCTTATCACCAACATCAAACAAGCGCTGAATAAATCAATTTCTGACAAAGATATCGATGAATTCGCCGTGAAATTCGCACATAACATCCACGAATTCCACCAGAGATATCAACGATTTCACCATGAAATTCTCACAAACCTTTGAGCTCGTCGTGGAGCGAGGTGATGTGCTCCTCCGCCTTCTGCACCGCCTCGGCCATCTCCTCGCACTTGCGCTCCAAGAACACGGCCCGCCTCTCGTACTCGCCGGCGATGGCCGCGAGCTTCGCCCGCCACCCTCCCCTCATCCCTCTCGACGTCCTCCACGCTTCTCGCCGCGCCGCCGGCATCCCTCAGGAACCTCCCGTCCACACCGTCGCCGCCGCGCAGGTCATCCTCCCCGGCGGCCAGCCGTACACGGCGTCGGAGGTGGCGCCCTCACCTCGCCGCCGCCACTCCCTCTTCCCGGCGCCGGGGAAGCCGCTGGGCAACGACATGGCGTCCCGGAGCCCGGCCCAGCTCTTGCCGAAGTGGAGCACCAAGAAGTGGTGGTGGTGACCGTGACCGTCGGCGGCCGCCGCTTCTTGGAGCGCGGTGGTTGGGACGCCGGCGAAGTGCTGCTGAGCGTGGAAGGCGAGCGTGCTCACGGCGTCGGCGGTGGCGTCGTCGTCGGTGGCCATGGCGAGAATGCCGGTCCACGGCCAGACCAGGAGCTCGCCGCCGCCGGCATTGGGCGTCTCGGCGTCGGCCATCCCGATGTCACTCGACATGGTAGTCGTCTTCTTGATCGTTCAGTAGGTTGGGTAGCTCCAGTGCTCAACTCTGCCCTTTTTATAGGTTGGTTTGTAATTAATTTGGATTTTGGCATACGCTTTGTGCAAAAACTCAAAAGTATTTTGCATTTTGCATGCCGGTTTCATGACCAAATTCCAGACAAGAAAAACAAGAAAGACACAGGAAATGAGGAATCTGCTGCTAGATACTAACACATTGGTTCACATCATATGAAACACGACTAATATAATCTATTAACTTATTAAAGGAATAGAAAAAGAAGCATCCACATTCGCTCTCATTGCCTAGAAATTCTCATATTAATCGGAGAAAAATAAAAAACAGAGTCCATATAGGAATACAATTTAAAAGTAGTTGAAATTTGGAATTAAAAATAAGGAATATAGGAAGAGAAGACTAGAGTCCATGCCGGTATACAATATAACTAATGGAAATTCGGAATTAAAAAAATAAGAAAATTAAAAGTAGATGTTAGAGTCCATATAGAAATACAATTTAGAAATAACGAAAATTCGAAATTAAAAAATAAGGAATATTGGAAGAAGACTAGAGTCCATATAGAAATACAATTTAAAAATAACTGAAATTCGGAATTAAAAAAAGAAATATTGAAAGATAAGTTTAGAGTCCATATAGAAATACAATTTAGAAATAATAGAAATTAGGAATTAAAATAAGGAATATTGAAAGAAGAGTATAGAGTCCATATAGGAATTTAGAATTAATTAAAATTCCGAATAAAAATAATAAAATTAAAAGTAGAGTTTATAGTACATATAGAAATACAATTCACAAATAACTAAAATTAGAAATTAAAAAAGGAATAGTGGAACAATAGTCTAGAGTCCATATAGGAATACAATTTAGAAGTAACTGAAATTCGAAATTAAAAAATAAATAATATTTAAAGATGAGTTTAGAGTCCATATAGAAATATAATTAGAAATAATGAAAATTCATAATTAAAAAATAAGAAATAATAGAAAAAGAGTCTAGAGTCCATAGAAATACAATTTATAAATAACGGAAATTCGGAATTGAAAAATAAGAAATATTGGAAGAGGAGTAAGAGTTCATATAGGAATATAATTTAGAAATAACTGAAATTTTGAATTTAAAATAAGAAATATAGGAATAAAATTCATAATTAAAAAAATAAAGAATGTTGGAAGAGGAGACTAGAGGCCATATAGAAATATAATTGAGAAATAACTAAAATTCGGTATTAAAAATAATTAGTAACTATCACGTGTATATAATACAATATAAATATTACACATTGATAGTTTAATAAAGTTAGTACAAAATTTAAATTATGTTATTATTTTAAGATATTTTAATAATAAAATAAGAAAATATATATGATATTATATGAGAGAAAACATAAGGATACTAGCCGCGCAATTTGCGCGGGCCACCATGCTAGTTATAAAGATAACTAGACCTACTAGTTGACTCTTAAAAGCGTCACTAGCAAGAAGCAACGAAGAATTGCCATGACCATGACCATTTTCCTCTCCAGGATGTAGACGTGTGCATATTCTGAATCAAAGAGATTCTTGTTGCTTTGCAGAGTGCTAGTTGGAGCTTTCTTCTTCTTCTTCGTCTTCCTCGTCACCATCTTCATCAGATTTTCTCTTAGGGCAATTGCGATAGTCGTGAGTTGTACGCTCCTTGTAATATCTGCACAATCTTAAAGCTCTGAGTGGCTTTGCCTGCACAAATAAGGCTCTAGTGAGTTAAGAAAGACATAGGTGCTCGGTAAACCACGTCTTGCTGAACATATCAACAAACCAAAATAGTATGAGGATTCTAAGGTTTTCCGGCTACAAGTATATGGTAATTATTTATACCAAAGTTTTGGATATGTCAATTAGAGGATTAAAAAAGAAGGTTGCTTGTTCGAAGCATATGTAACATTCCACAAATTATAAGAAGACAATGAAAAACAAATGATAAGATATAATGGAGCAGCCCATTCCAATAGTCAAGTAAAATTTCATCACCTTTGGTTGACCCGTAGCAAACGAAAACTGAATCATGTACTCATCTAATTGATCATCCTATGAAGTTCAGGACCGAGCATGATCAAAAGTAGTATTAGTTTTAATTTTAATCTCCCCAGCAAATCTCATCATCTACTAGGTTTTATGGTTCATTTGGTAGAACTCCAACTTCTAAATTTAACTCTAGGAGTTGGGTCTGGAGTGGAGTTGTGGAGCTGCCTAAACCCAGCTCCACCTCTCCAGTTCATTTTGTGAGAGAGCTCTACCCAGCTCCACTCCTATTTTAGGTAGAGCTGAACTGTTTGGTTGAGCTCTAGCTCTAGGAGAGGTGGAGCTGGAGCTGGAGCTATGCCAAATAGACCCTTAGTTTCTTCACTCAACCCTATGAAATTGTTCTGAATAACCCAACTGTTGTGGCTTATGACACAAAATAGAATAAAGAAATCACTAAAACAGGAAGCAGGCCTTTTAGATAGTAGCAGTTGGGTGATAGTACACTAAATAGATGTAGCTTGCTACTTCATCTCTTCACACCAAGAGAAGTACATATCCTATCCAAAAAGGAAAAAGAGAAGTACATATGGGGCCAGTGTCCTTGAACAGTTAAAATTCTTAATAATCTAGGTGAATGGTACAAATGAGAATAGAAAACTCACATTCTTCTTGTGGTTCTCATTCTCAGTTTTCAACTCATTGTTCTCCTTTCTCAGGCGCTCGATCTTCTCGTTCTTCCACTCAACCGTTTGCTCTGCATGCTCGAGAGCCTTGGTCTTGAATTTGAGTTCCCACCTCAGATTCTCATTCTCTTGAGAGAGCCGTTCAGCTTCCTTAGCCAAGTCCCACCTCAGATTATTGATCATTCAGTTACAAGTAGGTGCTACTTATAACAAACAAGAAGATTGCTTGCTCAAAGCAAAATGTGATGTTTATGAGAGACTAGACTACACAGAAGAGAGTCAGCATCATATTCAGGGTATCACATAACTACTTAAGATTGTTTAAGAAAACCATGTGATAGGTTAATATACAGAAATTGTTTCCATTTGTTACTCTGTTTCCATGCTCTAAACTGATAGTTTCCTCGAATAGTAAGAAAACAATCAATAATCAATCATCAATAAGATATAATGGAGCAGTCCATTCCAACACTGTAAAATTTTGTCACCTGGTTGACCAGTAGGGAAAAAAAGGATAAAAGAAAACAGTTGTGAGTACAGCAAATTGAATTCTGCCTTCACCATATTGGTCGAGTATGATCAAAAGCAGTGTTAGTTTTCATGTTAATCATCCTGACATATTTCATCACCTATGGTTTAGTATCCTCACCTTATCAATCTTCCGATGAAATGGTTATGGATGACACGAAATAGAAGAAATAACCATAACACGAAGCACGCCTTTTAGTAGTACTAGCATTTAGTTGATAATACAAGAGATACCTAGCATGATACTCGAAATAATCTAAAATGATTTCCTCCTCAGCTTATCGATCATCAGAACAAGGGGAGTTGGGGTTTGTCCCATCACCCTAGGCTTTTCTCTTTTTTTTTGTTATTTTTATTTTAGCAACAAATTTGTCAGTTGTGTGTGCCTAACAGTAGAGATTGGATATGTAAACCACGTCTACAGAGTAAGAAATATGTAGCATGCAACGTCATATCCTCACACCATGAAAATCATGTATGGACAGTTTTTCCGCAATGTTAAAAGTCTAGGTACATGATACTATGACAGAAATGGGAAGAACAGCATATAAAACTTACAGTCTTCTTGTAGTACTCGATCTCAGCTTTCAGTTCATCATTTTGCTTTTTCAGGGATTCAATGTCCTTGTTCTTCAGCTCCAACTCTAACTTGAGCTTCTGATTCTCTTCATGCTCGAGCTCCTTTGTCTTGAGAGCGAGCTGCAACCTCAGATTCTCATTCTCTTGAGAGATCCTTTGAGCATTCTGAGCCAACACAAGAGCTGAATGCAGAGAAATTACAATTTCAGGGTATGCACCTCAATTCGCTGTGCGAATAAGAATAAATGATGCAGTTCAGCGTGTACCTTGAACTTCATTGCTCTTGATTTCAGCTTCAGAAATCTGAAGCTTATGAGGCGTCTCAACTTTAGAAATCTGCAGCTTATGCGGCGTCTCAACTTCAGATACCTGCAGCTTATGGGGTGTCTCAACTTCAGAAATCTGCAGCTTATCAGGTGTCACGGTTGCTTTCCTCTTCCTTCTTTCCAGCCCTCCACCAAACTGAACAGAATCATCTTCAGAATTTCCTCTGCATTTGAACATATTTCCAGTTAATTTTGAGGATAAAAGCACACATTCTCCACTCAACCAACGTCCAGGGGAAAGAAAACGATAGGAAAAAAAAGGTATACTCTTGCTCTATGAAACTATGACAACAATGGCAGCACTGCATTAAATATATATATATATTCTTCCCACATTTTTGGCTTTGCGATTTTTTTGGGGTTCGGGGAAAAAAAGAGAAAGAATTTCGCCTAATCCCTACGTCCCATCAAATTACTGCAAGTGTAATAAAAGAATGATGCAATAAATGTGTGTAGCACGTAAATTAGCATCCTAATCTGTTAATCGATCATTGATTAGACTGGAATTAACGCCTGAAATAGTGAAATGTAGCGGTTGACAAAACCCTAACTGTTCTTACCAAAGATCAGGGCTCTGCGCTGTGCCGGATGATCGAGCGATCCCCTGTGCTATTCACCCATCTAAAACTCTAAAAGCATCGATCGATGAACTCCAAAGAATACTTAAATGGAGAGGCAATTACACTTGCGATTTCGAGAGGAGATGATCAATGACGAAACGTAAAGGCTGAGCTGAGAGGTCTTCGAGCTCTTACCACCACCAGGAGAGCCACCAGACGAACGCGCGCTACTCTGTCTGTCCTTCTCGCCGCATGAGTCCTTCCCTCCATCTCGCCAGCGGCGATGCCCTCCCCTTCTCTTCCCTCCTCCTCCTCCTCCTCGTCGCTTTCTTCCTCCTCCACCTCCTCCTCATCGTCAGCGTCATCATCGACGGCACCATTATTAAAGCGCAGCCACCACAGCTTGGCTTCGTCGGTGACTCCGGCAGCGGCGCGGCGGCGGCGGCGGCGTCGTGTCCGGCCATGTCGGCGTCCCTGCAACCGGCCGGAGGAAGTGGGTGTTGCGCTGCGGCGACGGCGAGCCCTCGCTAGTCGCTCCTCTCTCCTTTTATTTTTAACTAGCACAGTGATATGTACAAATTGCGCGGCGCGCAATCATTCTTATATTTTCTCTATTATTAAAATATCTTAAAGAATAACATAATTTAAATTTTATACTAACTTGACCAAACTATCAATGTTTGATATTCATATTATGTTGTATATATATGATAGTTATTAATTATTTTTAATACCGAATTTTAGTTATTTCTCAATTATATTTCTATATGGACTCTAGACTCCTATTCCAACCTTCTTTAGTTTTTTAATTATGAATTTTTATTATTTATAAATTTTATTCCTATATTTCTTATTTTAAATTCAAAATTTCAGTTATTTCTAAATTATACTCCTATATGAACTCTAGATTCCTATTCCAATATTTCTTATTTTTCAATTCCGAATTTCCGTTATTTATAAATTGTATTTCTATATGGACTCTAAACTCTTCTTCTAATATTGATTATTTTTTTAATTCTGAATTTTCATTATTTCTAATTGTATTTCTATATGAACTCCAAACTATTGTTCTAATATTCCGTTTTTAATTTCTGATTTTAGTTATTTGTATATTTCTATATGTACTTTAAACTCTACTTTTAAATTTATTATTTTTATTCCGAATTTTAATTAATTTTAAATTCCTATACGAACTCTCTACTCTTCTTCCAATATTCCTTATTTTTAATTCCTAATTTCTATTATTTCTAGATTGTATTTCTATATGGACTCTAGACTCTAGACTTATCTTTCAATATTTGTTTTTTAATTTCGAATTTCAGTTATTTCTAAATTGTATTTCTATATGATTTTAACATCTACTTTTAATTTTCTTATTTTTTAATTCTGAATTTCCATTAGTTCTATTGTATACCGGCATGGACTCTAATCTTCTCTTCCTATATTCCTTATTTTTAATTCCGAACTTCAGCTATTTTTAAATTGTATTCCTATATGAATTCTATTTTTTTCTCCAATTAATATAAGAATTTCTAGGCCATGAGAGTGAATGTGGAGGCTTCTTTTTCTATTCCTTTAATAAGTTAATAGATAATTCTTTCTCGCTTTTTTACTATTCGGTAGTAAAGGAATTCAATTTCCCGCTTTGCGAATCTCTCTCCCCGCCCAAATGGATTTTTTTTACTTCCACTCCAAAATTGTACTAAAATGTTTCAAAATAAATGTAGTAAACATCTAAAATGGTTTAGAAAACAAAATTATGACCGTCTAAAGGGCAAAAAAAAGATAGAGCACCTATAAAATACAAATCGTGGACCTTTTCGACCTAAAAAAAATGTTCGTGGAGTTTAAATTACATCCCTGAAACCACAAAATCCGGCCCATAGACACGAGAAGGCCCACTCGCATCTGCGATTTTGGAAGTTGCGGGCCTTATCTTATATGGGCCTCTCGATGGCTATAACCTAGGGGAATAAGTCCACTTTGACTCCCTTAAATATAGGTCCTGAACTATTAAAACCGGTGTAATTTCATCTCGGTGGTTTTGATAGTGGTTATCGCTGACATGGCACTTTGACCTAGTTTGACATGTGCTGATGTTTAGTCACAAAAATAAAAATTTGTGGGACCCATTCGTCAGTCCCTCCTCCCCTCTCTATATATTCCCCAACCATCCCAATTTCTCACTCCAATTTATTCCTCAGGTGTGGCTCCGGCGGCCTCGCCGCATTATCGCCGCCAAAGGAAGGGGAGGGATCCACCGCAGCGGTGGAGGACGCAATCGTCGAGCTATGATCGGCGGGGAGCACAGCGTATGCCTCACACTGGCATCATCACCGCTGGAGGAGAGGAAGGAATCCGCTGCGGTGGTAGAGGATGCGGAAGGAGGGTAGTGGAGGACACGGTTGTCGGGTGGCAGCCGGCAGGGAGCACTGCCTCTGTGCACCGCCACCAAACTTCCTCATTCTGCCTCCGTGCGCTGGTCTCTTCATCTTCTCCTATCTCTTTCTTTTCCCCGACCAAACGGGGCAGGGTGGGGCGGGGCGGCGGGTGGCCGACGACCCTCCACCAAGGTATGGATCCAGGTCATGCTACATGCCGGGTCGACGTCGGGTAGAGGAACGGCAAGTCACTGTGGTGTCCGGTGCTGGCTGTACGATGATGCTGTTGCCACCGACGGCATGGAGTGGAACGCCGTGTTGCCGCTTGCACAAAGTCACCGTAGCAGAGGACCTCTTCGGCGATTAAGCAATTCGGCGGGGCGCGACTACTACCGCAGTCGTTGCTTTGCTACCGCCGTCGGCCTCCACTCCGCCACCGCCGCTTCCGCACTCATCGCGCCGCTGCTACCGCTGGCCTCCACCCCTACCACCATCGCCCTCCGTCCGCACTCCCGCTGTGCTCCTGTCACCGGCCTCCACCCCCGCCGCGCTCGTAGCCCTACTGCTGCCGCCACCGACCACACTCGAAGCTCTTCCACCATCGTCCGCAGCAAGCCAAGGGAATAATTTTGCACGGTTTTACTACTTGTAGGAGTTAATATATCCGGTTTGTGGTTTAGGGATACGAATTAGGTCTGGCTTCTATTAAGGGAGTCATATTGGACTTATTCAAAATCCAAAATGGAGGCAGTAGTCACTTAGTCTGTGTTCTTCATCCTACTTTCCCAACTCACATTTCTCCTTTTTCGCGCGCACGTTTTTCAAACTGTTAAATGATGTGTTTTTTTGCAAAAAGTTTTTATATGAAAGTTGTTTTAAAAATCATATTAATCTATTTTTCAAAAAAATTATAAATACTTAATTAATCATGTGTTAATGAGTTGTTTTACGTGCCCGGGAGATTAGCTCTCCCAAGTCCCAACTCCATCCAACGAACAAAGCCTTAGACTCTTTTAAGAGTGAAGATGTCTCATATTACGAAAGTATGTCTTTCGAAATTATTACATAGTGCTTCAGTTCAAAATGACGACACATGATTAATTATAACTGATAGTTTGATGATACTGCTACTACAGGAACCAAACTACGGCCGAGGGCCAGACACTGACCATACTACCATAACCATGACCATTATAACTAAGAATTGATTGGCGCCGCCTAATACTAGCATGCGATAGTGATCAGTTCTTGGGTCTAACCCGACAGACTGGTGGATTGGGATAAGCTCTTGATTCCATCCATCGCCTGCTTTTTGCTAGCTTCTTCATCGCCTGCACCGCCTCCAGCGTCGTCGCCCTCCGGCCAATGCTGAAATTCCAAATCTCAGGCACAGGATACCGTCCACTGGCATTGTACTCGTTCATCTCACACATGGCGGTCTTCACCGCATCGCGCACATCGTCACCATACTCGACCAACAAGTGCTGCAGCTTTGCATCGTCCTCGTCTACAACTTCCTGTGAATTTTGAATTTTGATGGTGGTTACATGCTTTTGAACAAACACTATAAGCCTCTAATGTCAAATTCCACGTGTACACAAGAGTTAGAATGTAGAACTGCACAGCAAGTACGTACGTACCTTCTCTTCACCATCGACCATCACAATCTTAAAAGGATGCCAGGATGGTTTCCCCATTTCCTGCTGCCAACTTGAGACCAGCTCCGCAGCTTTGGTCTCGTAATCGCCGTTTCCGTACTTTCTCTTGCATGCATCATAGAAAGATTTCTCTTCGAGTTCTCCCATCCTTTTGATCCCAATAGCAGTTCGCCCAGATAGCATGTCCTCCAAACCCTGTTCACAGTGATGATCATGACCATGAATGGAAACCTTTTCATGAATATCAGCAATTAAACAAGTAAAGAACACATTAGGTGCAAGGCATTTTGCCAAGCATCCAAGAGAAAAGGAGCAGTACCATCACTAATTCTCGTCTAGCCTGCTGTAACTCCTCGTTAATTTGTCGCTCTTTCTCCGCCAGTATTCCCACCAATACCTCCATGTGTTCATAATCTTCCTTCATCAGTTGGATTGTATCATTCAGCTGTGTTACTTCAAGCTCAAGTAGCTGCTTATATATAAATAAAATGCAAACGGTTTAAGCTATAGCATTACGGTCCTCAACATACTAATCGAAGGAAAGTTCAAAGCTCAGTTTGCACTTTGAATCTCTGATACGATCAAGTAATAGAAATACAAATTGAAAATGCAAATAGTGTAAAGAATGAAACTTCATAGACAATATTTAATCTGCCATTACTAGTTTAGCTGAAAAT
Organism: Oryza punctata; assembly: GCA_000573905.2. Classification (NCBI taxonomy): domain Eukaryota; kingdom Viridiplantae; phylum Streptophyta; class Magnoliopsida; order Poales; family Poaceae; genus Oryza; species Oryza punctata. The sequence continues at coordinate 2,164,763 of CM002488.2, forward strand.
TCATATGTGTGAATGTGTCCACATGCAGAATTCACAGCAATTGGATTTTCAGCAAGGGAGAACACAGCCTAAGTAACTGAAGAAAACCTACTCTCTCTTTTTTGGACAAAAGGCCAGAAATTATAGAAAACTTACATTCTTTTGGGAGCTGATCTCACTCTTGGCTTCCAGCTCCTTGTTCTGCTTCTTCAAACTTTCATTTTCTTCAGCCTTCTGTGCCAGCTCAATCCTCAGCTTCTTGACTTCCTCACAATACTTAAGCTCTTTCATCTTGCCAGCAAGATGAGACCTCAGATCATCGATCTCCCTGGAAATTCTCCTAGAATCTTCTGGGAACAAAGAGAGTACAGAAGGCCATGATATGTCAGAGAACTTCCAAAACTGCAAGTAACTAATAAGTCAGTATCTGAATCACTGAATGAACACGACTGGGATCAATAAATCAAGATCATAGTAAATTTTGCACTCATACCTTCAGCACCGACCAAAGATTTTTCTCCAGTCAAAAGCTCATAATTCATAGTACGTGAGTCTATTGCTTTCCTCTTCAGATTTTTCCCTGGTTCTGATGACCCAAGCTTCTCAGCATCCTTATGGGGAAGTAAAACCCTCTCCACATCTGCACATTCATGCATCCATCAGACATCCAGATGAGTACCCCAACAAGGCTAGAGTACTACTTACTGTTAGTGTTTACCATGCATCGTTAAACTGGGGCAATATACCCTACCACACTACCGTCTTTCTCTTGCCTCTAAACAACAAAGGTACTAAATTTATCTTTTCAAAAAAGGTGCTAACTTTATTTCTGAAATGAAATGAACTAACTTTTGTGGTAAAAGAAGGGGAGAGGGAGACATGGGTCCCGTTTGAAATTGAAGATGAAGTTAGGGGCACAAAACAAGAAAACCATTAACGTGTGGTTAGTTATTTTTTAATTATTATAAATTTGAAAAATGTGTATATTTGATATTTTAAAGCAACTTTTTTATAAAAATGTTTTCGCACGAAACACACCGTTAAAACGTTTGAAAAGCGTGATAACGGAAATCGATGAAAAATTTGTATCTTAACGAGAAAAGAACACCACCATAATCTAAGAGATCAGTTTACAGATTATTCACTGCAGACAACAACTATGAGCATGCAGGGTGGATCGACCGCAAAGTTAGAGATTCTCTTACCACCACCACCACCATCGGCGGGTCCAAGAATGGCGGCGAGCTCAGACGCACGCAGGCCGCCGCGCTGACTGCTCTCGCCACCAACGGCAGTGGAGTCCATGGCCATCGATCGATCGAAGTGCTACCGAGGCGAGAGAGAGGGTTTGATCTTGCCGTTTTGCTTTCTTGTCTTGACAAGGAGTGGTGCAGCAGCAGAATTGATTGTGGTTGCTGCCTCGTCTCCCATCCACACTTCGTCTTCCTCGGTGCTGCCATTTATTCCCACAACGAATGACTATGGAAGCCGAAAATACTTTTTTACCCTCGAGCGATTTATCTTCTGTGTTGTAAGAAGGGCATTCTAGTAATGAAGGCTATGGGCCTGTTTGGTATTTTAGGCATTTACCAATGCTATCTTATCGATTTTTTGGGTAACAGTACGATTTGGCCATTGCAAAAATTGCTAAATAAAAATGACTATTGCGTGTGCTATATTGTTTGAAATAAATGAATTTTTAGTTTTTCGACGGTAAACTTTTGTTTAGAGCAACAATTTGTAGAAAGTACTAAGAGATAGTAGTTGGTAAAACAATGTACATATTTGGTGGGGTGACAAATTCTTACCACCACCATTTTGCATTCTTTAAGGAGCATAGATAGTATGATTTGGCCATTTTGTATAAAAAAAAGGGTAAGATATTTCTTCCGACGGTTGTATATGCCTCGCACCATCTGTGGTGCCTTGTAACTCTCGGTGGCTTTGTCTGCACACATGAAGATCATAAGTCAAATGATATGGGTAATTTCTAGTGAGAATGTATAAAATTTGGTACTAGTATATCCAGGTAAGTTAGTGTAAAATTTTGATATATGCAAGTATTTTCTCGAAAACCATAAAATTTGTTAAAAGACGATTGCAGCAGTTTGGCGCATCGAGGGCACCCTCCCCGATGCGCTCCTCCGTAACGCTCCACTGCATCTACAGCATCGTCACCACCGCTCCAGCTCCCGCCCTCCTAAACACCACCGTTCCGCCGTTCCAGCACCCATCCTCTCGCTCCGACGGCCGAAGGGGAGAGAAAGAGAAAGAGAGAGAAGGGAGAGAGGGAGGAAGTAGAGATAGGATGACACATGGGTCCTAAATTTTTTTTATGAATGAAAAATGGGTCCCACATATTTTTTAATTTTAATGTCACCTAAACGCCACATCAACGTCGTAGGTCAGGTCAACACTGCCACGTAGACGCTAGCGAAACCGCCCTCCAAAACCACAAAGGGAGTCAAATTGCACCGGTTTTAATAGTTGGGGGTTGAGATATCCGGTATTGCAGTTCAAGGATACGAATCAGATTCGATCACCAGTTAAGGGAATCAAAGTGAACTTATTCCTAAAGGAAATATAAAATTTGTATCTATGGTTATATGGATAACATTTAAATAATAAATTATTTTGTTTCTATCTTAGAGGAAATATAAAATACACACACTCACACGAATTTGTGTCCAAACTTGGGCTCAAAGAGAAGAAAACTAGTAGCACATTCTAATCTCACTAAAATCATGTTAAAAATCCAATGAATATGCCTCCTAACATAAGTTTTGGCACATCCTTTGATATTACTAAGATCATGTGGAAAGCGTACCTACATGTAGGTAATATTCACATGCACCAAGATTTAAACCCTGGTGGATAGAGTCATACACCCACGACTCCACCACAATGGCATTGGTGCTTCCCGTCTCAACCACTTTAATTTAACTTATTAAGACTAAATCTGATATGGATCTTAAATCTGTAGCTGTGTTAAACAGACCCTATAGACCGCTTGATGGCTATAAACGAGGAGCGAACTCATCCCAAAATATTCAACGTGAACCCATAAAATGGCCCATAATCATAAAAAGCTTTTAAATCGCTTGTTGCTTGCTGGTTTATTCAAAATTTTAGTGTACATATAGGGAAATAAAGGTTATGCGTAAAATATGTTGAACAATACCTTAGCTATGTATCTCGATATACCTTCAAGATATATAGCCTTATTATATTTCGAGACAGAGAAAGTAATTAAATATTTTTTTAATAAGATGGATAATTAAAGCTAACTGCATTAAATATTTATTTATGAATAGAAGGTATATATAAGACTCAGTATCTGATGAATGCATGATTCCAGCATGAAAACTCCTTAAAAAAATTAAAATAGGATAATCAAGAAATGCAAACAAGGATGCTATCAACATGCAGCCTGTCACTTGGTCGCCTCTAGCGGCTCTAGCCACAGCACGACTAACCACAACATCCAGATCACAGAAAAATTAGTAGCTAATCACTTAGATTTATGATGTCTTGGACCACGAAAGTATGTCGAAATTATTACAGTCGATTATTCTACAGTTCAAGAGGACAACACAGGATTATTCTACAGCCTGACACTGACCATAACAATGATCATTATAACTAAGGATTGGCACAGCCATGGGTATCCATTGATCAATACACTAGTAGTCATCAACTTAGACCCATGAATTGACCAGCGCCTCCAACCTGACCTGAGATGCTAACAGAAGGCAGCGGCTCTTGATACCTATCACCAATACCCAGCACCTCAAACCATCCTTCGCTTGCCTGTCAGCTTCTTCATACGTCGAAGGACGAACTTCACGGCCTCCTGCGCTTGCTGGTTGTCTCTATCTGTCCGAAGATGTACTTGAGCACCTCCTTCATAGTCGCCTTTCGGCCTTTCCTGAAGTTCCACAGCTCAGGCACAACATATCGTCCACTGGCATTGTACTCATTGACCTCGCTCAGGGCGGTCTTCACTGCATTGCACACATCGTCACCGTACTCGATCCACAAGTGCCGCAGCTTCGTGTCATCATCATCTACAACTTCCTGCAAAATTCGACGATGGTTACCACTTACGAAAAAAACAATAGGGTCTAATGTCAGAGATGATACAAGAGTCAAATATAGAACAGCACAGCAAGTACCTTATCTTCACCATCAACCATTATAATCTTATAAGGATGCCAGGATGGCTTCTTTATTTCCTCCTGCCAACTTGAGACCAGCTCCGCAGCTTTGGTATCGTAATCGTCGTTTCCGTACTTTCTCTTGCATGCATTTTGGAAAGGTTTCTCATCGAGTTCCCCCATCCTTTTTATCCCAATAGCAGTTCGCCCAGTTAGCATGTCCTCCAAACCCTGTCAATTGCAAATGATTATGATCATGTATGAAAACCTTTTCATGAATATCAATCATTAAAGAAATAAAGAACAGACAGGTACAAGGAATTTTGCCAAGAATCATAGAGAAATGGAATGATACCATTATCAGTTCTTTTCTGGCCTCTTGTAACTCATCGTTGCTTTCACGTTCTTTCTTCACCAGCTCTCCGCTCAATTCTTCCAGACGTTTCTTTTCATGCTCTAATCTTTCACTCAATTTCTCCATCTTATCATGAATATCCCCATCATCGTCTCCTTCCAAATGTTTCATCACTTGAAGTGTACCATTCAGCCGTGTTACTTCAAGCTCAAGCTGCTGTTTTTCATGCAGCTCTTTTTCCAGCTGAAGCATTCTTGCAAGGACATCTTCCTTTTCCCTCTGTTATTTTTAAGGTATATTAGTGATTCAATTCTCATCTTAAGAGAATACAGTCCCACTAAACAGGTAAAAATAACAGAAGTAAAAAAAAAAAGTTTCAAACCTTCTGGTCCTCAACTAGCTTCATTACATCTTCATCAGCCCTCTGCTGTTCTATGCTCGCCAGCTCAAGTTCACTATTATCATCCTTTGCCTATACATTTCAGGAAGTAAGCATATATATTACATACAGTATTTTGCAGTATACACTTGGGTTATCATAACAGAAACATTCAATACCTCAAAATAAGCGTATTGCATATCATGTAACCAAGTTAACAGTATGGCCTAGACATGATACTTCACCAGAGGTGTAAATGATCGTAGCTTAGTATTTCACCAAGATAGTTCATTAGATTACCTTTTGCTTCTGATCATCAAGTTTTTTCCTGTCGCTTGCATTCTCAGCTGTAATCTTTTCAAGCTGCTTCGCACGTGAATTCAATTCTCTCCTCCTGCTATCTAATTCAAGCTTCAAGTTTTCATTATCCTGGAAAACTCTCAGAGCATAATCACGAGCTCTGCGGTGTAGATTGCGCATTTCTGAAAGGGAAATATAAATGTTGTTACAATGTCGTACATTGATGTCTTAACAGATGAAGACAGTTTTAATCTTATTATATAACCAAATGAAAATACAGTTACTAGCTAAGCGATGAAAGTTAATGATTAGGATTATTATTGTGGTTGTCCCTGTTAGGTCTTTGTGGTATATGGTAATACTCCCCCCATTCACAATTGATAAGCATATTACATCTAGGCTCTAAGACTAAGACAAATAAAATCCCCTTGTAACCCATTTACTGATGCCTCTATGCATGCTCGTGTTGCGCACTATCTCCGCATGAAAACAATTGAAAATGCATGTAACTGAACGTCCGCATGCATAACAGACGCATCGTCTTCTCCGCATGCCAATGTTCTGCATGCAAATCATTCAAGCCAACCAGATTTTCTCTGCATGCAACGTTTTGCGCTGATCATTTACGAACTTCTTCAAATTGGTTATAGGCTTATCAATTGTGAATGGAGGGAGTAAAGCATACAACAAAACAAGAAAGGAATTACATAGATAATGGCAGGCCTGACCACTATTTGTCTAACAGTCTAACCAACTAAGAGGATGTTATTTCTCCAAATAATCCATGTCTAATATAAAGGCTGATGCTAAATAGCCCAACAGTTGCAGTGCAGAGGGCTCCTCAACAATCAATCATGTGACATGTGCCTCTAGGATAAAGAAACAATCCATCATTTGCTGATTGCGTGTAGATTCTATAGACAATTCATGTCCTTGAGGTATGAAGAGTTGGAGAAACTACCAGTAAGCGATGACAAGTTACAGGTTCAGTGGTTAAAGATCAAGGCTGATTGTGAACAGCGGATGGAAGCAGGAGCAAATTGCATTAGAGAACTACCTACAACCTAATCTAGTTCTGCTGTTAGTGATACTCTTAGATTTTTCTTGTTACCTTCACGCATGCTACAATGAGAGTGGGCAGATGGGGATACTCATGTGCCACAGTTCCTTGTAGCAAATTTATTCTTTGCTTAATGCAAAGGACGTGCAGATCTCCTGTACCTCTGACATTTAGGAATTTTAGCATCACAACAGAAAATTGATAATGCAACAGTCAAAGAGAAAAAAAATATCATGTCTTGATTTCCTCTAGTTCATACAAGTTCAGCTAACATGGCTAGGCATGTGACAACTACGCCTAAAAGAAATGAAGCACAGTTGCACATCATACCTTCATTATATGCATCGTGTAGCTTCCTGTTGTCCTCCTCAAGCCGTGCAATGGAGAGTTCTGTTGCATTCTTTTTTGTCTCCAAGTCCTGCAAGAATCGATTTTTCGCCTCGATCTGAGTTGCCAGTATCGCTACCATCTTCCCCGACTTCTCCGATTCACTCTTGGAGACCTCATCTATGGTTGTCAGGTTGGTATGCTTCCTCAAGTACCTGCCCACCACATTCCCGGCATTATACTCCCCTTCTCGGGCAACCCAACCATAAACCTTAACATCTGTTTCCCCATCCTCTCCCTTCACAGCATCTCCAGCACTACCCCTTGCATCCCATTCCTTCTTCCCAAGCTTATTCTTGTTGAAATGGTTCTCGAGCGTGAGCGCATCGCCGAATCCACCCCAACCATTAGCAAACCTCACAATCGCAAAGCTATCAGCGCCTTCCACCTCATCGACAACTAAAGGCACAACATCATCCAAACTAAACATCGCGACTCTATCCGCGAAGTCCTTGGCATTGAACCCTGCACCAGCTGCAAGAACCCCAGTCCATGGCCAAGCAAACCTCTCCTCCTGTCTAATCCCCACGGCCGCCGCCACCGAAGCGGATCCGTTTGTGTCGCCATTGGCATCCGCCTTCTCCTTGGCACCGGCAGCACTAGAATTAGCACTAGCATCAGCAGTGGCAATCCCGTTGATGGCGGCGAGGTCTTGAGCGAAGGAGGGGTCGGTGCGGACGAATCGGGCGAAGGCGCGGTGGAAGGCGCGCTCGCGGCCGTGGCGGCGGCGCTTGCTGGAGGCGCCGATGCCGTCAGCGTGCTGGAGGAGGTCCTTGAGCTTGTAGTCCTGCTTCTTCTTGCCGGGGCAGAAGGGGCAGCGGAAGGTGCCGTCCGGGTTGCGCACACGGTGGTTGCCGGAGCGGAGGAGGCCGTAGGACTTTTCCTCGTAGTCGCTCTCGGCCTCCGAGTCGTCCTCCGAGTCGCCCTCGTCGGAGGAATCCTCCGCCGCCGCATTAGCCGAGGGTGCCGTCAGCCCAGCGGCTTCCGCGGCGGCCTCCGCCTCGGCCTCCTCGTAGGGGTCGATGTAGTCGTCCATGTCGAGATCCATTCCGAGGAGGAGGAGATCGAGGGCGGCCGGCGGCGCCGCGGCGGTGGCGGAATCGGCGAGAAAAGGCAGGGGTTTTTGGGTGTGCGCGGTGGAAGGGGGGGGGGGGGGGGTGAGAGCAGCTGAGTTGGTGCGGTCATGAGGATGACGGGTGGGCCCCACCTGTCGGTTGTCTGTGGGGCCCACATGTCAGTGAGCTCTGACCTGATGAACGGATGCTTTAGGTGCTGTTTGTTTGGAGAGGATAATCCATAAGTCCCTCCATCTTAGTCCCTTTTAGCCCCTAAATTACCACACAGGAGGGACTAATAGAGGCTAAAACAGCATAGGATAATAAGTCTCTGGGGGAGGAGCTTATATGGGCTAAAAACCTATAGCAGAGTGGTCCCAACCCTATCTCTCTCTTCACTATCTCTCTCATGGATGAAGTACTACTAGATAGACCATTTAATGAGATTTTAGTCCCTTTTAGTCCCTCCAAATAAATAGGGTAATACTAAAAAGGACTTATCCTATAACTAATTTTTAACCCTAAAACTTATGCAAACAGGCCCTTTGCTTCGTAATCGTACTCCGTGGGGTTTTATGATGGCCTGCCTTATTCAGTTCGTTTGTCGTTTATTCTTTGTCTGTTGAGCGTTGCAACGTGTAGGAAATGTTCTGACCACAGAAACGGGAGTTCCAAAAAAAAAAAACGGGAGTTTAACTTCCAAGTTGAAAATTGCAAAACCACCTCACCTCGGTTTGAGATTACCCTATAAACCATAAATACCTCCTCCTAATTCATTCATCTTAGTTTTGAGATTTAATACAAATAGAGAAATTATCTCGTTCCTCACGGACACGTTTATTGAGGTGCTAAACAGTGTAACTTTTTTTAAAAAAAGTATGTACAAAAGTTACTTTAAAAAATGCATTAATTAATTTTTTAAGTTTTAAATAATTAATATTTAATTATTCATGCGTCAATGATTCACCCCAATTTGTGTATATTCTCAATCTTTTATTTCCCTTCTCTCGAGTCTCGACATACCCTTATCCCCAATTAATATTGTTCCAGCGTTTTTTCTCCTCTTTCCACGTGTGTTATGCCCACATGTGTTATGCGTCTTGATGGATATGGCCCTTGACACATGTTCTTAGCGGCACAACATCACACCGAACTCATCTATTGAATTAGAATATGCCAAAGAAACAAGCCACCACTGAACCCCCATGAGCCAAGCACAACCTCTCATCTTCCGGTAACCCTCGATATCCCATAGTGGAGACTTGTGATCGCCGTGGTCCAATAACGTGGTGGGTGCAATGAGTGAGGATGTCCTGATCATGTCATCGGGCTTGGTCGACATGAGTGGCTACCACAGTTTCTCGTCTATTAGTATTCAAATGAGTGTATGCGGGAAATTTCAGTCCGATGAGAGAGTATTTGGAACAAACTATTTTAAGGGGGAATCTTAACTCAGGATGATATTTAGGTAGTTTTTTTTGTAATTTTCTCCTTCTAACATTACTCCCCCAAAATATAACATATTTTGGGGTGGATGGAGTATCAGTCATACTACTACTAACTTGTAAAATGGCTGCACATCATTTATTTGTACTATATATACTTCACTAAATTTATTTGTTTGATTGACTAGATTAGTCACTTGCAACGATGTACACGTTGGTATACGCGGCGAAATAACAGAATATATATCTTCAAAGCCGTACGTAGCGATGCAGCATGCAATACATGCTGCAAGGAGAAGCTCATCATCATCATCAGGTTCATCACATCAGAGGGGCAGCAGGTAGTGGAATTCGGCGCAGTAAGGCTCCACCTCCACCGCCTTGGCCGGCGCCGCCTTGCCGGCGGCGCCGGCGCCGGCGCCGAGGAGCTCCCTGATGGTGCGCTTGAGCTGCCCCGACGACCGCCCTGGCAGCTGGCTGTAGATCCATTCCAGCAGCGACGCGACGTCGTCGGCGAAGTCCCGCATGTGCCAGTGCAGCAGCTTGGGCACGACCACCTTCTTCTTGCTCGCCACCCGCACCGTCGACTCCAGGTACTCCACCTTTGCTCGCTCCAGCTCGTTCGAGATGTCCTCCGCCGTGTACACTCTCAGCTGCAAATCCAACACAAGATCTTAATCTGAATTCTGAACAATGAGTATATATTGTTCAAGAAAGACTCTTTTTACGCGATGTAATTTAAGGTTGATGGCAATGAAAAGATTCAAGATTGTACGTACTGCAGGTGAGGAGCGGCTGCCTCTGCAAAGCGCGAATACGACGTTGGGTTCAGGGTATCCTAGCCCGTAGGAGAGCTGCAAATCTCTCTCCCTTTCGTCCATGATTCCCTTTTGTTCATCAAGTTATCATTGTTGGGTTTGAATCAAACTATTGATTGATTGATGTACGAACTGTGAAAAATGGTATGTGGATTGTTGTGAATATGCTTACTTGCTTGCCTTCAGGGGAGTGTCTCAGAATGAGATGCTCGATCGACAAGACATTCAGAACTGTTCCTCCGACATTCACTGAGGCCTGGCGGTAAATAAATACTTTGTTCAGCATATTGTTAAAGATCACTGAGTTGTGAGCCGATTTCTCTGATAGAAAAAACACACTACCTGATTCAGCAATCCAAGAAGCTTATCTGGAGATGGAGGTAAGCCATGCTGAAGATATGCCTGAAACCACAGTAAAGTATAGTTTCTTGGATTAGCAATTTATGAAGAAATGCTTATTTCATCACAAATGTGACTTTTTTATCAGGGAAGTTTACTGTACATGCATTATGCAGAAGTTGTAGATGTTGATCCAGAACGCCAGCTTCTGCTTGTTCGTCAGAAAACCTGGATCAACATTGCAAAGCCTCTGCATCAAGATTCTGTGGAAGCAAATCAAGTGACATCAGAATCGAGTTTTGCTCTGGATACTATACTGCAACAAAAAAAAATGGGTTATAGCTCACCTCAAGTTCTTGATTTCTACTAGACACGACGATATGCGGCTTACATCGAACGAGTTCTTCGTAAATTCAACAAATCTCCTGTGGCACCCAATCTCCTTCGCTGCTCCGTCGCCGCCTTGTGACATTCTACGGTTCTTGAGAGTGCTAAGGGCTGCGCCGGTGATCGCAGACGACTTAGGAACAAGACTTCTGGGGCCAATGCAGGAGATGTTGAGCTTTGATGTGCTACTCAGCTCCAGCTCTGCTGCATCAGTTGTTTTATTCAGCTTGTGGAAGATGTTCACTGTCAGTCTGATCAGCTCCTCAGAGAGCTTGTTTGGGCCACTCAAGCAGATTTTCCTTTCAGGGAGCTTCAAATTCTCAAATGAGTGGCTGCTTCTTCGTATTTGCTCAACTTCCTCACCTACTCAACAAAAAAAATCATGAATCAAAATGTTGTCTATTCATTCTTTCTCTGATAGATAGATACATCAAGATGTTCATTTGTGCTGTTTAATATAAAAGAGGAATCTGCAAAGAAGTCTGTGTAGTAAAATTCTCTCTGCGAAGATGAACAAAAAGTTGACAGGCACTGAATTTTATGTGTCCTGATGACTCTGAATACTTGAGCAAGAACTCAACAACCAACAAAACATTTTTATACCTAAAACTTTGGAGTGCATATGAATGATGAAAATTGTGTACCTTTGCTAGAGACAGATCCAACAGAAGCCTTGCTTTCACATTCAAGAGCTTCATCACTGCCAGGACAAGGTAGCTTTGGTAGCAACTCAGCTCCTTGAAGCTCCCTCCTTCCACCTAGACTGCAGATGGAGTGCCTCTGATGGCGATTTTGCGGCCAATTCTGCTGCTGCTGCTGAAAAATGCACTGATCAGTCCACTTGCGTTCCCGGTGCAGCCGCAGCCGTAGGTCGTCCACCTTCTTCTCCAGGTAGAATATCTCATCCTCCACAATTGCTAGCTCTGCAAGGAGGCCCCTGATCTGCAACAATGGAAATGATGAATTATTGACTTACCAAAGTGTTTTAAGTGATATGATGGTTTATAGTGATATACTTTTCGCATTCTCTGATAATCGAAATGCACAGACATGCACCGATAATTGATCAGAGTAGTGTAGTGTGCTGCTCACTTGGTCAGGTTACTCAGGAGAGTATGAAATACAGCAGAAATTTTACATTGGCTGTTACCACAAGATGAATTAAAAAGGAATAAATAAAAAGAATTACTATGAATCTATGGCTCCATCTTGCAAGCGATCGACAAGTTATAACGGGTACGAGTGGCCAGGATCCAAAGGGAGCAGATCTGGTAGATAAGGTGTGAGAGATTATTTGTAGACAAATCAAGATTGTGCAATGAAATGGGCAAACAGTACTTGTATTGTCCTCATGTCAGGAGTCAGAGATCCAGATAACATTGTACGTTGGGGAAGGAATCCAAAGTGGACACAGTTTTTCAACCTGAGATACAGTAAGAATCATTCACTGACTCTCTGTGAGTTTCTGAAATCCCTGACTATGAAAATTCCCATGAAGCAATCATCTGTCACAATTATCATAGGGGGATATCCTGGTGTGTCTACTCCATGCTCATTGCAGACAAGCAGCAGGCATAAACTGGACAGTATCAGTACCAGGTGTCAAATCTTATGATGACAACTCTCTCTTGGACTGTACGCCACTGATGTATCACTTGCAATCATGTTTTCATCAGACTTCTTCAGTCTCAACAATGAAATGGAGACACGAAAGAGTGATTTAATGAAGTTTTTTCGGTTCAAAAAAGAGTGATTTTAACCCAGCAAAAAAAAAAGAGAGTGATTTTACCGTCCTTAACGAAGCATCCTAAGATACCACATTTTCTAAGGTTCTTCAGGTACCTTGTCAAAGACGGTAAAATTTCTCAACAAGAGAAGTGCAAACAAAACCACAAAACAGTAACTTCTTCGAAATTTGAAGAAAAAAGAACTGCAAAATATTTTGAAAGAACCAGCAAATTCACACTGCCAAGAACCAAAGAAAATTCAGATGAACGGAGGCCGATCGCCACTGATCAATTGATCACCTTGTTAGGAACGAGGGTGGAGAGGCAGCAATGGCAGACGACGCGGCCCTGGAGGGAGCAATGGAGGATCCTGCCGAGGCGCGTCTCCTTGTCGAGCGCCGCCTCCAGCTCCGACACCTCCACCTCCAGCTCCGCCCGCTTCCGATGCTTCTCCTCCTTGTCCATGAGAAAGTACATAAGCTTCATCTTGCACCGCCGCACCCGCGCCCTTCTTATGCTCCTCCCACGCCTCCGGTACGACGACGACGATGACGACGCGGCGGCGGAGTTACTCCCGGCGGCGGCGGCCGCAGCCCGTAATGGCGTCGGCGAGCTCATTTATACCTCTCCTTTTTTCTCCTTTTGGTGCCGGGAGAAACAAGAACAGGTCAGCTATCGGTTGCCGGTTGGAGAGGGAGCAGGAGAGGAGGAGGAGGCGGCGGCGGCGACGGTGGAGCACGGCGTGAGCGGGTCACGCTTCCCGTGGGGATGACGCGAAGCGCGCGGCGATGCAACGCATGAGCGGCTTGAATTCTCGCGAGCGGTTGAGGGAGATGAGCTCGAGAATTTATTTATGCCCAGTAATGGCGGGAAGCAGCGGCGGTTAAACCGTCCGGTTAATATCGTCAGTTAAAGTTAACACAGCCGGATGTAAATTTTAGTTTTTATTAAGCCGTTACGCGATCAAATTTGCCAATTTTCTGTTCGTTTTTGAAGTTCTAAGGTACACGACATTTATATTCTTTTTTTGCTTTTCTGAGATCAAATTCCTAAACTCTTGGTATATGAGAATTTTGTTCATTTTTGTAGGAGCTGAAATTTGGTACACGAGAATTTTGTTCATTTTTGCAGTCCAAAGAATCAAATTAAGAATGTTATTAAGAGTTTAGACAATTCTGGTTAAAATTTCGTTATGAAACCCATGGCCTTAATAGTAATGGCAGCCTAAAGTTTGTACTGCTCAAGAGAATATATCATCGTACGAAAGTGTGATGCAAGGTCCCGATCTCCAGACATCTGACGAAAGATTGGTCCATTCTCAAATTGATTGGCAGCAACCGTGTAAAGTTTGCTCAACGGTTGCGTTCAGAGGATTGTGCCAACTGAGCAGATCAGCACACAACACAAGATATTCCAAAATTTGAGGTACGATGGCAGTTAGCCTGTTACTTGGAATCAATCATGGGGACCAAAAGATGCAAAAACCTTAAACCTCACTAGACATTGCAGAGCATAATTCAGAGGAACCATAATTGATGCCTGGTTCATCAGACTGATATGCCAGCAAGAATAGTGCAAGGAACCAGTGCAATCTGATCTGAAACTCACATGATAATAACTCACGACAAAAGGAGCTAAACATTATTGGCATGTAGTATGTTCAGTGGTGTGCATTATTAGCATTGCTCAAGCTGCAGGTAGCTTCGGGGAAGTGAAGGGGAGGAAAAAGAGTAGCTGCTCCAGCACAAAATTACTAGCATTACATAAGCACAGAAAAAGGTATGTTCCTCTTCAGACATTTTCCCACGCCGAAGGTGAATGGGGTGAAGATCTTAGGCGGACTTCACGGTGGCAGAGTTGATGATGTCGATGAATTCAGGCTACAGAACAAAGAGGAGACAGTATTCAGTGAATCAGGCAGGTAATCATGTCTGTACAATCGTTCTACTGTGTTTGTGTTCTTCTTTACCTTCAATGAAGCACCACCAACGAGAAAACCATCAACATCAGGCTTTGCTGCCAACTCCTTGCAGTTCGCACCAGTTACGGAACCTGTAGCAAAATCATGTAAACAATCATGTCTAGACACCAGGACAGTTGTCACTTAAGGTGCACTTGTGTAATCAATTGTAAGGAAATGTTCAAGAAAATATACTGTAGATTTATACCTCCATAGATGATCCGTGTGGATTCAGCAACCTCTGCACTGACATTAGTGGCAAGCCACTTCCTCAGGCCATCATGCACCTGAAACAATAATACAAACCAGATTGTTGTTTAAACAAGATGTTTTATCTAGAGATGCTTAGCATAGGTAACAATTATGGAATGTGCGGAAGTTCATGAACCAGAAAAAATGAACACTCGTGTGCTTATCAATAAGAAACTTACTTCTTGTGCTTGATCTGGTGTAGCAACTTTACCGGTTCCAATGGCCCACACAGGTTCATAGGCAACAACCACATTAGTCCAATCCTTGATCCTTTCTGTAAAATAGTCCATAGTCAAATACAGCCTGAATTCCCATGTGATGCAATAATCTTTTTTAATCAAATGATGCTAACTATGAGACATTACATGAAGTCTGCATTAAGCCATTAACCACTTGAACAAATGAAGGCCTTTAATGGCGTGTGAATTCATCTGATCACCAACAGATATGTGCCCATTTTTAGAGTATAGCTCCCACATAGAGAATATGCGATAATCAAGTGGCTTATATCATGACTTCTACCAAGATTTTTCTGGTGTGAAATGTGCATAATTTAGCCAAAGTACCAAACAAGTGAGCTGTGCATCAAAAAAGATCTGCTAACTTTTGCAAATTAAAGCTTCAATGACTGGAAAATGATCCTAGATATCATTTTAACATGCAGGCAATAGTTAACAGCAAACCATTTAGATCAAATTAGTACACTAATGGATAAGGAATTCAACACAGTCAAAAAGACCAAAAGTAGAGGTTAGATACCAGCAATTGCTTTTGTTTGTGCAGCAACAACATCCATGGTCGATCCAGATTCCCGCTGCTCGAGGGTCTCACCAACACATGCAATGACCTTTAAGCCCTGAGAGAGCGCATATGCCACTTTGTCTCCAACAAACTGCAATTCAGGAAAGGGCAGGTAAACATTAGACAATTATGATACAAAAACCTCACGGCAGATCATCCACCAATTTTTAGTGAACAAAATGACCTTTAGAAAATTAATTTGGCCATATATTGGATTAGGATTAAATTTAGTGTCAGCTAAGTAGCTACAATATTGTCCCCAGGTTTGGCTTGTTGCACTATTTCCAGCTAAAATTATACAAAATTCATATCTGCACATTTCATAGAATACAAAACTAGATCATACCTCATTTGATTCACCCAACAAGCTCCTCCTTTCAGAGTGTCCAAGAATAACCCAGGGAATACCAAGGTTGACAAGCATCTCAGCGCTGCATTAGAAACAATAGATTAACAACCAACTTAAACAGAAGATGAGTTGAATGGTGAATGGCTTATAACCTCGCCTAAAAGCTAAGACGGGTATTGACACTGCCAATCATACAACACTAACTGTGACTGAGCAAATATAACAACATGCAACATGTAACCAATACCAAGTGAAGGCAGGCTAGCTTGAAAAGATGGCATTGTTTCTGGGTGATGTTAAACATGAGACCTAATCAAACAGCGTAATGACACATCTTTCTGCAAGTAGGTTATGTAGCTAACCTTCTGGTGATCATTACAGCTTGTTGGGTGTACAACTGAAACAGAACTGAGGACTAACCTGACCTCACCGGTGAAAGCCCCACCCTTCTTCACCCAACAATTCTGAGCAGCAACTTGGATCTCCTGGCGCAGCTGACTCTTGACCACCGGAAGGAACACATAAGGCGGGCTGACAACCACCTCTGCAGCACAATGGTTTTAGATTGATAAGCATGTCCTACCATGCAGTTTTTTTGTATAGAAATTTCATAGGAATGATAAAAACAGAAAATTTCACTCTTAAAAGGAATCAAGCTGCAATGTAGTCCCACATACCAACAACATCGGTAGAAGCAATCTGTCCCTCATTCAGAATTTTCACAATTTTGTCCACCTGATCAGTGGTCCCATTCTGTTACATCAAAATAAATCATGTCAGTCTTTAGCAAGCAACTAATTGAAGATTGATACAGCCCACACTACGACATTGAAATCACACAAATTACTCGTGCTTCTCTTCTGCATTTCTCAGCATATATGTGTAGGAGAAATTCGACAAGAAGCGTCAATACCACTACGGCACCACCATTCTCCAAGTGCACGATGTGTTTCATGTGTAATTTAACAACAGTTCAGCTAGAAATCACGATTGACAATAATATGCATCATTGATTAATAAATCTCCGGGTGTTGGCTCCTTGCTCTGACTTAAATTCTAGACACTTGATAATACACGTCAGAGACAAATTCTAGACACTGGATAATACACGCATGCACCTCATAAAAGTTTCAGACTCTGAAGTCTGAACCGAGCTATACGTACCCGACATCACACTTTGCGCAAGATGGAACACCTAAAGATCGATGAACTCCAAAGTTCCCACTAGAGTGTGGCAGCAGCTAATCTCGCGTTGAAACGCCAAAAAAAACGCAGCTAATCGTGTAGGAGTAGCATATGTAGCAGCTAATCGCATCTGGTTCCTAGGATTAGGAGGAACCAAACGACCGCGACGAACCCGGACTGAAAACGCCGACCAAATCTTCAGGTATATTATCCGGATCTCAAAACCCCCGCAATCCACTCTCCTCAACCAGGGTGGTTTCTACACCACCTATCTGAATCAGAATCAGGGTGGAGAAATCTCTCCTCATGTTTGTTTCAAGAAAAAGATTCATCCCTTTCATGGCAATCTCCACCCTTGATCACTAAATCGTGTTCTAGAAAGCAAGAGAACAGAAAAAAATCAAAAAATCTCCTGAGTCATCGAGACACAAGAACATGCGACTAAAGATTTCAAGCAGGAGCAGAAAAAATTACGCATTTCCAGTTGCCACCAACGAAGAACTTGCGGCCCATCTCGACGAGAGCTGATTAGATGGAAGCGGGGGGAAGAGAACTGGAGATTGGATTTGGGTTTTTGTGGAGGAAGAAAAACACGATGGGCAGGATAATATAGGGGGGAGCAGAGGTGTGGCCTCCGATGGGATCACATGAGGCTGGCAGGCTCCACCGACGATGACAGGTGGGTCCCACTCCCACCACCGATTTTTTCTGGAGATTTCCAAAAAAAATTATATCTACTTCTTTATCTGCTTTTTTTTTTCTTTCAGAAGAATGTGGTATCAGCTTCTGTGTTCGAGAGGTGAGATTCGGGACTTACCCCCTGTGCACGTAAAACAGAGCGATGTATTTTCGTATGATTAATTAAGTATTTACTATTTTTAAAAAATTAATTAATATGATTTTTTAAAACAACTTTCGTATCGAAAACTTTTTAAAAAACACACCGTTTATTAGTTTGAAAAGCGTGCGCGTAAAACAAGAGAGAGGTAAGTTGGGAAAGAAGGGAAGATAACACATACTAAATCCATAAAGGTTTTAAATCTGAATTTTATTTGTAAATCCATATTTGCTTTGTTATTCGTACATCTCAATCGATCTTGTAATGACATGTTTTTCTTTACAACTAAACTACTCAGGTCCAATGATCCGGCCAAATTATTGCATCTGTAGAAAAGAATGAGATGGCTTGCTTTTCATAGAAAGATATTCTCTCCAGAACCAAAGTATGACTTTTCACGCTGTAAACCAATCTATTTAGTACTCATTAACTACCCTGTTTAAATATCAAATCTGCTCAAGTCACCAGAGCAGCGACGGACGGCCACTGGTAAGGTGGACGCAGATGATCCCGGCGGCGGCGTCGTGGTTTCGTTGGCGCGGAAGCGGAACAGAGGGCGCCGCCGTGGCAGTGGCACGCAGCGCCGCGGCATCGTGCTGCATCTGGATGCGCATCTCCGCCTCTCCGGTGGTCCCCACCTCATCGATCCCTTTCGCCTTTTCGGCCTCTTTTTTCTCTTTCCTTTCCCGAGTTGGGCTGGGCCTCCTCTCCGCCAGATGGTAGGTCGAGCCGAGCCCATGTATGGGAACACAGCCCAACAGTGGATAGGCCGTGAAAACGTAGGGGGAACAGCCCAACCAGGCCTATTTTCTTGCTGGGCCCGTCTCATTTGGGCCATCAGGTTTTACTCATCATCACTGAAATAGGAGTACAATTATTTTTGGTTGGATATCTCGATAAGTTCCTTAGATTATACGGGCATGTTTAACTGAGTTTCAGCTTCAGCACCAATTTCATCTCATCTAGATGTTAGAGCTAAAGTCTAACCAAATAGTTTCAGTTTCATCTAAAACGGAAGTATAGCGGAAGTATAGCGGTTCTACTAAAATGAATGGATTCAAGCTACTCCACAACTCCACTCCACTCTAGACTTAACTCTTTGAGTTAAATTGAGGAATCAGAGCCCTATCAAACCGCCCATATCTCGACAATTGTACATAGACTTTTTTCTCTTCCAATCATTGAAGTAAGGGACATTTAAATATTTGATACTTTTTATTTGGCGTTTAACTATTTTACCACCCATGTGTCAATGATATATGGATCCTCGTGTATCTATGACCTGTAGATATACATGGTAAATTGCTAATTGTCATATCTAATAATGGTAAAATAATTAAATGTCTCTAGAAATAAATGCATAATTCATTGTATTAGGGCATAAATATAAATGGGTAGAGAATTTGGGTGGTTCAATCTTTAACAGGATATAGTCTTAAGAGCAGGTATAATAGCAGGCTATAAGCTAGCTATAAACATATTTTAAAGAGATAAAGGAAGAGAGATAAGAGCAGCGGGCTACATATCCGTAGCCAGCTGCAGCACGGACTCCAAGACGTAATGTGTGTATGACAGGTGGGATCAGGTATCTCTAGTATAGTAAGCAACTATTGTATGAATTGGCTATTACATTAGCTATAGAAGATTTTGAGCTAGTAGTGGACTGTACTATTACTAATTAATCAATCATTAGTGTCACATCAGGAAGCACATGCAGATCGACATTTATATAAGATAAGAATGAGATGCTTTATTAGTAGCTGCTGAGTGCTTAGGTTGACCGCTTAGTCGTCGGGAAGATGACCAACTGGTGATATTTATTAATTAGTGGAATATATAAATCATCATTTTCAAGCCAGCACAGGCCATCATCTAGAAGAAACAATCATGTGTATATATGCGTTCTGTGTCATCTGCTCTTTACTCACCAACTCTCTCGCCATTGGAGGCTTCAGCTTTATAGGTAAGGTCGTAATGCTTTTGACGATGGGGTTCACCTAATTATATATCTCCTGTCTAATTAGTTGCCTTTAAAAGGAAGGCCATTAATTTTGGAACGATGTGTATTATGCACCTGCTAATTAATCCTGGCATGATCGGGATTAACTCGTGGAAGTAGTTTGATTAATTGGACCATCGCGCTGGTTGTAACCGCGATATGCCGTCATTGACTGGGATGATGATGCTAGCTACAAGCTACAAATTGAAGATTAGTAAAAGAAATTGACGGAAATTAGTAAATATCTTTGTCGTCACCTATTTAACAACATTTGTATGTTACTGCGTTTACATTGCTACACGGTTGTCGTCACTGATCTATAGCCACGTTGGTGCATGCGCACCTTTGTGGTCGTTTCCTTACAGCAGAAGTGCCCCGCTCTTCTTTTTTATGAAGATACAAATTGTACCTTAGTTCTCCTTATTTTTTTTACACTATTAAACGATAAATTTCGTGTAAAATTTTTATATATAAAAATTATTTTAAAATATTGAATAAATTTTCTTTTCATATTCATAATAATTAAAACTCAATTAATCATGCACTAATGATTTTCTTATTTACGGTGCTCTTACTTAATCTTATCTATTATATTATTAAGACAGTTCGAAAAGAAAGCACCACGTTCACTGTGGAGGCTAGAAATTCCCACATTAATTGAAAAAAAGAAAAAAAAGTCCAAAATAGAAATACAATCTAAAAAATAACTGAAATTCGGAATTAAAATAAGCAATATTAAAAGAGAAGTCCATATAAGAACCCAATACGTGATTAATTAAAATTCAGAAATAAAAAATAAATAAATTTCTGAAATTAGAAAAGATAAGGTAGAGTTTAGGAATAACATTTTGAAATAACTAAAATTCATAATAAAAAAGAAATATTGAAACAATAACTAATCCATCTATTCACAATACGAGATTAATTAGAATTCGAAATAAAAAATAAAATAAATTCATAAATTAGAAAATAAAAATAAGAGTTCAACTAGAAATACAATTTATAAATAACTAAAATACTTATAAATTTAAATATTATTGAAAGAATAGACCATCTAGATTATATGATGAGATTAATTAAAATTCAGAATAACAAATAAAATAAATTTGAAAAATAAAAAAATAATTTTAAGAGTTCAAGTAGGAATACAATATACAAATAAAAAATACTAAAATAAAAAATATGGATTTTTCGAAAAGAATAGTTCATTTAGAACACAACGATATCAAATGAATAAAGAGGGGAAAAACAATATGCCTGTAAAGAATTAAAGTGGTGGTAGTTGATGAGATATATAAAAATATAAACAAAACCCTAAATAGAATCCCCACGATTAAGGGGAGGAACAACGGACAAGCGATTAAGCAGCACGGTCGCAGCAATTGGCGGGATTTAGAAAGTAAAAAATAAATCCTAATGATAATCATGTTCAATTTTTAAATCTTAATGACAATAAAGAGAGGAGATAGCGGACGGGTCGCGCATAGAGAAGTACAGTGTCAAATCCACTAACGGTTTAGCGGGACTTCTAGAAAGTAAAAGAATGAACCCAATCGATAATTATGTTCGATTTTTAAAATCCCAATGATAATAAATAGAGGAGCCGCAGAGGGACCGTAGAGGAGTAGAGTGACGGTGTTTGACGGAACTTTAAAAAATTTATAAAAACAAACCCAACAAGACAATGAACTTTAAAAACTTAAAGGTCTAAAAACTTTTAAAGACTTCATGGAAGATGAATAGAAATAGTGATAGATCGACAAAAAAAATAAAGGTCTGACAGATGAGTAAAGGATAGCGACCGAATCGACTTTTAAAAACTATATAATTAGAAACACGCGGATGATAAAGTTTGGTCTTTTAAAATCCTAAGACAACGAGATAGATATTTAATAAAATTTAAGTAAAATCGTATGTATAATCTAAATAATTTTGTATGGGTGCTAGCCGTGCAATTGCGTGGACCACCCAGCTAGTTCTTCGTTACACTCGGACACCACCGACATTTATTGAGATGATTACTTCAAGAGCCAATACCTGACGGACAGGTAGATTTTGGTCTGCAGCCTGAGTTGTGAGGACTCTTGAATAACTTCAATTCCAAGTAGTACATACCTCTCATCGATATGTCACGGTCAAAAGTGTACTACCACCATCATATTCGTATCTTTAGAATATATTTTATTTAATCTTACGTTTCTATATGTTACCACGGAGGGAGTAATTTTAATTGTATTTTGTTTACTTTCTATTATTGGCTTATAATTCCACTAATAACACATTCGTAAAAGTTTTACGTGTATATTAGTTTTGGTGTTTCATTTATTCTTTTACAGCTGCCGTAGCTTAAACGATTAGAGCCTTCAACTAGAGCTATACTAGTAGCTAGGTAGCTAGTCACCTATGTGTTTTAGGCGCATGCTAGTCCCCTCATTGTGTAGTAGTAGTTAACTTCCTGGAGATCATTGGCTAATTAATCATCCCATTATCTAGATGAATCTTCTGGAGATCATTGGTTAAGCTAGAGCCGGCCGCTATTTCGGACAGGCTCGTCGTGTGTGAATCGTGACAAGGATAGTATGTTGTTACCTGCGTCATTATCGAGCAGTAAAAGAATCGTGTTAAAATGTTAATTATCGCCGAGCACATTGTCGTACATGGTGTGTCCACATTGTGATACCGTTGTCGTTACCTGCATATGTCCACGTTGTGACACAGTGACCGATGGTCTTGTTTTTTCTTGATCAGGAATTGTCATGGTCACGATAAAACAAGTCAAGATCAACGTAATAACTGGTTTTCGGAAGTTTGGTCTCTGCTTCTTCTCGTAAATCCTCCAAAGTAGTAGTACAAACTTTGAAAGCAACATCTGAATATTTCTCTCTTTGATCTCTTTCCCTTTTCCCCTTCCGGATGAAGAAGTCAACATGTCCTTTTTTGGGAGCCAAGGATTTGATACTTGTGGATAAACGAAACCATAATTACGACTTACTTATATTCAGTCGGAGAGGCCGTGGGGTTATATGAAATTCGAAAGATTTCGAATTTACCGAAATTTTGAAAACATGGGTCTCTGACTCTCTGTTCCCCTCCATTTAATTTGTTCTATGTATCATTTATCCATTTACATTGATAAGATATGTCATTTTTTATCGCATTATCTAAAATAATGTCAATTTTATCGACATCATGAACATTTATACGTTGCATGCGTGTTTTTACTACCTTTCTTTTTTTCTAAGTAAGAAAGTACATTTGTCAATTGACAGTAAGTAATTAAGTACCCAAACAGAATAGCTAGTTCCGTTAAATTCTAGAAAAAAAAGCCAGGTGGTTGCCTTTTTCGACCACTGGATGTAGGATAATTCATTCATGTCATTTTCACCCACACAAGGTATCCTGAGATGGTTATGGCCACTATTTAACACTTATCTACTTATATTGAAAATGTGCAGAAAGTCCACGATCTGGTTACATCATTTTGACAAAGTAACACTTTTTTCCCTTAAAAGATAAAGAAACATTTTTGTCTCATATTCTCTTCACATTAGATATACCAATGGAAAAATAACTATATCTTTATATTTGTTTCGACATAGCATTAGAACACAATAATATTGTCGGTTTTGGAATAAGTTACCACTAATCCCGACATATAAAGTTAACTTTCATTTTAGACTATTCTAACATTGACTAATAGAATACGACAACATTATCAACTCGAGAACATATAACCTAATTATTGACGCAATGAAACTGTCAGCCGCACTTCAATTTTATCAACTCTTTATCGCTACTTCATCGCGTATGATTCCGACAAAATAAAAATGGACAAAGCTATACGTACATCCAATTTTTCCGATTAGATTAAATTAAATGATGGGAAACTTTGTTTGTGCGAGTCTTGTAAGTTTATTTTGGCAAAGTTACTTTAAGTACGTGTAACAATACTTCAAACTGCTCTTACGTAGTCGAATAACACTTAAAACCCTTACAGACAAATTAGCCCAGAGCATAAGAATACCAATACTAGTCATATAACATAGGGTCTGTTTGGGAAACAGTGACTTATTTCAAGTCCCTGTCACATCGGATGTTTGGACACTAATTTAGAGTATTAAACATACACTAATTACAAAACTTATTCCATAACCTTGGACTAATTCGCGAGATGAATCTTTTGAGTCTAATTACACCATGATTTAACAATATGATGCTACAGTAAACTTTTCATAATTATGGATTAATTAGACTTAAAAAATTCGTCTCGCAGATTAGCTCTCATTTATGAAATTAGTTTTTTATTAGTCTATGTTTAATACTCCAAATTAGCGTCCAAACGTCCGATGTAACATGAGCTAAAAAGTTTTAGCCCCATCTAAACACCCCCATAGCTATTTACCCTTCACCGTCTTAAGATAAACAAATATATAATAGTATGTGATAGGTCCATCCGTTCAGGGTTCAACTATAATATCGTATCCTAAGATGGTTTATTTATTTTGTGGGTTACTTGTGTCACTTGCATGTGAGCCCCACCTCGCAGCAACCCCCCTCTTCGTCTCCTTTCCAGTCACACGAAAGAAACCCGCACGCACGTGTCCAAGCACGCGCTATCTCTATGTACGTAGTGTCGCCGCGCCATCCTGGGACCACCTACCCGGTGGTGGGGCCCACCGTGCAGCGAGAGAACAACCTCCTCCCTCCCGCCGAAGATAAACACGGTGTCCATCCCACCATCTCCCCCTTACGCGATTAGCCACACCACAACGGCGGCACGGCCCCCCTCAAAAAAAATAAAAATAAAAAAAAGGAAAAAAAAGGAGAGAAGAGGAAGCCGAATCATCGAGCCTCCTCTTTTCCTCTTCCGATGTCTCCCTCCGTGTTGGCTGCTGTGATTTCCCCCGATCCCTCGAAGCTTATAAATACCCAGTAACCCCACCCATTAACCCGCATCGAGTTGTCGCTAGGGTTAAACTTTTTTTTTCTTCTTCTTCCTGAGATTTGAGGCGCGGGGAGAAGAGGGGGGAGGAGGGGGATAGGTGGCGCGCAGGCGGGCGACCGAATCGAACCCCAGATTGATCGAAATTTCTGGTGAGATTTTGGTGGATTTGGGAGGAGGCGAGGGGGGGTTTATTTGGGGGTTGGGGTTGGGGTGGTGGTGTGATTCGATTCAGCGACGCTGGGGCGTGGGGGCGGGCGATCGGGTCACTGGAGTTGCCCCAGCTGGCTTCGGGCCATGGCTGGGATGGATGGCGGCGGGGGCCCCTCCGACGCGCCGCCGGAGTTGTCCCCACAGGAGCTTATCGAGCAGGTGCGTCTCTTCCTATTGATCCGTTCCGTGCTCGATCCCCCCAATTGTCGTGCTGTTTTCATATGTTTGTGACTGTGAATTGTTTTGGTTTTGTACCAATCATGGATTGGTGTTAGGAGTTGCTATGTATAACACCTGCAGGAGTTGCTATGTAGAACACACTTATGGTACACGAAATCAGAAAAATCTTATGTAGTAGAACACAATTGTTTGCACCAAGCATCGATTGGTGTTAGGAGTTGCTATGTAGAACACCTGCAGGAGTTGATGTGTAGAGCACATTTATGGTAGAATTGAGAATACACGAAATCAGAAAACTCTCATATGTAGTAGATCACACTTGTTTGTACCAAGCATTGATTGGTGTTAGGAGTTGCTATGTAAAACACACTTTTGGTAGAATTCAGAATACACGAAATCGGAGAACTCTCGTATGTAGTGGAACACACTTTTGGTAGAATTCAGAATACATTAAATCAGAACACTCTCCTATGTAGAACACACTTTTGGTGGAATTCAGAATAAAAGAAATAACGTTGAGATGACGATGCATCTCCCCTGCCTCTTCGTCTTATTTTCGATTATTGTTTTAGCTGTGAGTGTGTCAATTTTTAGAAGTATTGTCCTTTCATAATGTGAGTAGCAAGAATCTGCAGCATTGCGCGTGTTGAATAGGTTTAACGGAATCATACATCTGTTTGCAATGATTGGAGATTTGCTTCATGAGGAGTTTCGGTGATCATTAGGGTAAGTAGACTTTTTGCTGAAATCTTTGAACTTCTCTAATGTACCTGGCATTGTTGCCCCACTGCAGAAACTGATTCTCTTTGGAGTTCCACAAGAACAGCTTCAGGAACACCAAGAAGGCTTACTCATTTACTTGGAGGAACATAAGGAGCTGATTCCGGAAATCGCCAAGCTTGTCTTGTCAGTTGGTGCCGATTTATTGGAGGCCCGGAAGGCATCGAATAAGGATGGTGACAGCAGCAACGGTGAAGCATGCGACGAGATTTTGTCTTGGTTACAGTGGTTAATGTTCAACAATGAGCCACACGCGATGCTTGATGACTTGGATCATAGCACTGCAGGGGAGCGTGCTGTCTGTGGGTCTGTTTGGGGACAGAATGATCTTGCTTATCGCTGCCGGACCTGTGAGCATGACCCCACATGTGCAATCTGTGTACCATGTTTCCAGAATGGCAATCACAAGGACCATGATTACTCCATCATGTATACTGGTGGTGGATGTTGTGACTGTGGGGATGCAACTGCCTGGAAGCGCGAAGGGTTTTGCTCAAGGCACAAGGGGGCCGAGCAGATTAAACCACTTCCAGAGGAGCTTGCAAGTTCTGTAGGGCCTGTTCTGGATGTGCTCTTGCAGTTTTGGAAGGAGAGAATATGCCTGATTGAAGTTCCGCCACACGCAGATGGTGATGGTGGTAGCTCGTGCAAGAGGGTCGCTGAAGAATTGACAACTTGTGTTGCTAACATGCTGCTTGAGTTTTGCAGCTGCAGTGAAAGTCTTCTTAGTTTTGTCGCCCAAAAAATCCGTGAATGTCCAGACCTATTAGATGCATTGACGAAGGCAGAAAGGTTGCTGGACAAGAAGGCTGTTAAAAAATTGCATGAGTTGCTATTGAAACTTATCAGTGAACCAGCTTTTAAGTATGAATTTGCCAAAGTTTTTATACACTACTATCCTGTTACATTTGGGGAAGTTATTAAAGGGTGCAACGATTCTCTGTTGGAGGAGTATCCTCTGATGCCTACCTTTTCCGTGCAAATATTCACCGTGCCTACACTGACTCCTAGGCTTGTGCGTGAGGTGAATTTGTTGGGAGTTCTTCTTGGATGCTTGACAGATCTATTTCTTTCTTGCATTGGTGAGGATGGCCGTTTACAGGTATGCTTGAAACTATGTTGACCCAGTTAGTGTGTACCATTTGTATTTTCTTTCAAGTATAAGATGACTACTGTTGGTACATTTTGTGCCAAGCATGTTTGTTCGTCTGCTTTTGATATAGTGACAATCATGTGCCATCAATCCTGAGTCTGTTTTCATTCCATCAATCATTAGTTAGACTAGCATCTCTCAAGCTTATGCATAAAGGAAATAAAGACGAGTTACTTGGATAACTGGGAATGGTTTGACAATAGGCACTACCATTATTGGCTTTTAATAAATCTATATTGACATAGCCAATGGGTCTCTGAAACATTTGTAGATATGATGCCCGATAGTTCTTGTGAACCTGATTAAGGTTTTATTTGTTGGGCCTTCTGTCATTATTCATTGATCAACTATACATTGTGATTCATATAGTACAACGTTATTTCATATGGTCATGGAAGTCTTTGTACGTTGTTATTTGCAGACAAACAAATGGACAAACTTATATGATGCCACTGTCAGACTATTGGAAGATACACGTTATGTCCTTAGTCATGAGGAAGTTTCTAAATATGTTGCTTATGAGAGGCCTGATTTAACAAGGTCATGGATTAAGCTCCTGTCACTTGTACAAGGAATGGATCCTCAGAAGAGAGTGACAAGTATTCATGGTGAAGATGAGAATGAGAACCTATCTGCACCCTTTGTGCTGGGACACTATCTTGGAGTTTGTCACGGTTCTTTGGTGAAGGGAGCATTTTCTCCTCTTGAGCAACATGAGTCAACTGATGTTACTATTTGCTCCACTGCAACAAAAAGCATAGAAAGTTCTGAGAATCAGCGGCTTGCAAAAGTGGGGAGGGTCTCCCAGAATAGCTCAGTATGCAATTTAGGCAGCAAAGACAGTTCTTCAGTTGGTGGATTGCCACCGCCTGCTGCCTGGTTAATTCTTCAGTGCCTGAAAGCTATTGAAAGTTGG
The DNA here is from genome assembly GCA_000573905.2 of Oryza punctata. Taxonomy (NCBI): domain Eukaryota; kingdom Viridiplantae; phylum Streptophyta; class Magnoliopsida; order Poales; family Poaceae; genus Oryza; species Oryza punctata. Next base: position 2,192,719 of record CM002488.2, read on the forward strand.
CTGGCACCAGGTATAGCTCTGAGGGGCAAGTTGTCTTTCCTTGATGCGAGCAGTAGTGATCCTCACAATTTTATGGCTTTGCTTGAGGAGCCTTTGACTTCTAACAAAGGCAAACCAAATACAAATATTGCTGAAGTGGATCTCAAGATAAATGAAGAACCCCAGCCTTTGACTTCTAACAAAGGCAAACCAAATACAAATATTGCTGAAGTGGATCTCAAGATAAATGAAGAACCCCGACCAGGTGATATTGCAGATATTCCTGAGTCATTTAGTTCCTCTGTTCAAGATCCGGACAATCTGATGCTAATTGATCAAATAGGGTTGCCTCATCCTAGTAACATGGCAGGCAAAAGAAAGATGCACGAAAGTAGCAATGCAGCAGATACACAACTGCATCCTGAGAATGCCATTTCTTATACTATGACTGATGGCAGCCTTTTGTATGCCCACCCTGATTCTAGAATTGAGGAACTAGGTATAATCAACACAGTAGGCTGGCCTCATGTTGCTTTCGATGTCAGCTCACAAGAAACATCATTTCATATCCCTTTGCATCGTATGCTTTCTTTCCTATTGCGGAAGGCAATGGAGAAATGTTTTGGAGAGGATATCAAACCTGAGCATTGTTCAGTTGTCCAGACCAATGAGTTTTTTTCTCAGGTACTTAGAGGCTGTGAACCTTATGGGTTTGCGTCAATTGTGATGGAGCATCCATTACGACTAAGAGTATTTTGCGCACAAGTGCGTGCCGGAATGTGGCGTAAGAATGGTGATGCAGCTATACTGAGTGCTGAGTGGTACCGCTCTGTGCAATGGTAATTTCATCGTGACCTTAAGTGAGTTTGTTGTGTTCAATTAATAGTCCTGAAGGTAGTAATGCTACTCTTCTTTCCAGGCTTGAACAGGGTTTGGAGTCTGATCTGTTTCTTCTTCAATGCTGTGCTGCACTATCTTCTCCAGAGCTTTTTGTTAAGACCATTCAGGAGAGATTTGGATTGTCAAATTATACGTCTTTGGATCTTGCAGAACAGAATGAGTAAGTCACAGGTTGCTTTATCATGGCAGATCAACTTCTATTTCTGTCATATGTTGTTTTTCGTATCACATGTAGCTACAATGTAGCTTTTGGGGTTATTACAATCACCTTTATTTGTGTCGCAGTTAAGCATAGCTATAATGATCACAGAAGTTAAAAATGAACCTGCACATATAGTTGCTTTCTTGTTCTCCCTTTTGTTTTCTCTTTTGGTTTTGCAGAATGTTATATCTGTCCTTACTAATAAGGAAAGACCGCAAGCATTTTCTTTTGTTTGTGGTTTTATCGTGAAGGAAAGTAGTTGGCCTCATTTTGCTAAACGTGCTCTGATATTTGGAAACCATTTTGCACCGACTGCCCCCATGCCATTTATTTACTTGAATACTTGAGTGATGTTCAGGTTCTCAGTTTGAAAGGAGGTTTATGATTTCTTGGTAGATCGCTTGTTCCTTTCCTAAGATTGTGTCATATTGTGCCCCGTGACATTGCTGGCATGACCCTGTGTGGCATGTTACCACGAGTGAAATGTAACAGGACCTTGGATTAAGCAGCGGTTGTTATAAGCAGATCTAACTGTTAGGTTATTTGGTATCTTATTTCGTAGTTAGACAATTGATTTTTTTAGATTAATCTTATACACGGCATTGAACCAGAATAAAAGGGGTTCCTTTTAGTTTGTCTGTCTCCCTGCCATTGTGGTCTGGTTGCCTCCATGGTGTCATTTGAGCTGCTTGGGTCTAGGGACATGTTGATCAGGCACATGCATTATATTATCGTACATCAGCTTTTAGTGAAATGCCATCTTGCTGTGACTTTTCATCTCATTGTTTTCCTGAGTTTTCCAAATTAATTATGTACTTGAACTTTTTGTCAATTGAAGAAACTTGTGATGTCAAATTAGGCTGACAGCATACCCTTTTACAGGTATGAATCAGTTCTTATGCAAGAAATGCTAACTTTCCTCATACAATTAGTCAAAGAACGTAGATTTTGTGGGCTTTCAACATCAGACAACTTGAAAAGAGAGTTGATTTATAAGCTAGCTGTTGTGGATTCCACACACAGCCAGATTGTGAAGTCTCTTCCCCGTGCCCTTTCGTCAAGTGACCAGCTTCAGAATGTTCTGGATTCACTTGCAGTTTATTCTAATCCATCTGGCATGAAGCAGGTTTGAATCCTTCAAATGATATTACATGCTTAGGAAAATCTAATTTTATTTTTGAACGTATGTTTAACCACAATGGTTATCACAGGGTAAGTATGTACTTCGCAAAACATTCTGGAAGGAGCTGGACTTGTATCATCCCCGCTGGAATTCCAGGGAACTACAAATTGCTGAGGAGAGATATTACCGTTTTTGCAAAATATCTGCTCTCAATGCTCAGCTACCTCAATGGACACATGTTTTTAGCCCCCTGCACAGTATTTCTAAAATTGCAACATCGAAAGCTGTCCTTCAAATTGTTCGCGCTGTTCTCTTTTATGCTGTTTACAGTGATCCATTATCTGTATCACGTGCCCCTGACAACGTCCTTGTGACTGGTTTGCACTTGCTTTGGTTGGCACTTGATATATGTGAATTGGAGAGCAAAAGGTATGCCAACCAATATGGTATGGATATAGTGCAGCATGATGATGAATCATGGGTTGTCCTGTCATCTTATGCAGAAGAGGCTTTTCCCATATTGACCTATTCTACTGAACTAGTAGCTCCAGTTTCTGGCAAAGTGAAGAATGAGAGCATGCTTACCTTGCTGGTTTCATTAATGCACAAATACAAGGAAGAGAATGATATCTCCTTTTCTGGATCCAAGTACTGCAATATTCCATCACTAATTGAGAGCTTGTTAAAGAAATTTGCCAACTTAAGTAAGGAATGCATGTCTGCAATAAGACAAATGGCGCCGCATATAGTCCCGTCCATGCCACAGGATACCAGTTGCAAACAAAATCCAGGATCTTCAGATTGTATGGACAAGAAGGCAAAGGCACGCCAACGCCAAGCTGCAATCATGGTACAATTTAATTATATTCTCAAGCCATCTCATATTCAAGTTCAATTATGTTTATTGGATGGGTTTGCAAAGCTATTACATTGATTTTCTTGAGTATAGAAATGCTAGGTCTGCAGTTCCCTTGATTGCCTATTAATTTGTTCTCTTTTTTTAGGCTTTGATCCATATATAGTTTGCTTGTCTTGATTGCAAATTTACTTGGCATTTCTTAATTTGCATTATTATATATTGTTTATTCTCAGCACTGCTTTTCTTTTCTGTATATATAGGCAAAAATGAAAGCAGAACAGTCGAAGTTTGCTGAAAGTATGAAGTCATCAGGAAGTGAGGGGCATGATGTTCCAATGTCTGAGCCAGATGTGTCCTGTTCAACTGGTGTAGTCTCGGAGGAGTCGCTGCCAGTTTGCTCCCTGTGCAGGGATTCAGATTCTAAAAGTCCGCTGTGCTATCTGATTCTTCTTCAGGTAACCGTTGTTTGCTTGGCAAATGGATTGCTCTATCAATTATGTTCACATCTACATGAAGCAGTGATTGCCTTTCTTTATTTTTACCCATTTCTGATTTGTGTTCAAAACACACGCTGATAGGATTAATTATAACTTTGTTAGTATGCTGTATGTGTGTTGGTGCTTTTGTACATGCTTACTTACATGTTATATATTCCAGAGATCTCGACTTGCAACCTTTGTTGAGATGGGCCATCCATCCTGGGAAAATCCAACTAAGTCAAACAAGATATCTGGGTCCATCAGAAGGGAAGAATCAACCGATCCCTCGGGTGCTGCTTCTTTTAGTTCGGAGGAATTTATTGCTGATACAGCAGGAGAGCCTTCATTTGATTCAGATGCTATGGAAGTTGATGCGTTCCTTGATTTCTCAAATGAGCAACATCCACTCATTCGATATATATCATCTTTGCCTGGTGTGTACTCTAACAGCAATGCTGGTGATACCACCTCTCTTGAGACAATTGAGGATGATGTTTGCAAGACTATTTTAGATCATATGTTTGGGCCCAACAATGTAGAAACTAAAGATGATGAACAAACAGTGAATACTTTGAACCTGTTAATTGGCTCCAAGAAAAACAGAAGCCCCAGAAGTTCTGTGCTGGGAACATATGTTAATTGTCTTTCAACAAAACACCTTCATCCGTCCAAATCTTCTGGTTCAGTTACAAGGAACAGATTTGGTCCTGTTGATTGTGATGGCATCCACATATCCTCTTGTGGACATGCTGTACATCAGGAATGCCATGATCGATATTTATTCTCCTTGAAACAAAGGTAAGCAGTGCAACTTGCACTCAAAATTTATTTAGTTCAAGTAAGAAATTCTTTATATTGCGTACTGTGCGTATTGTGTGGTGCCATATTTGGATGAGAATCTCGCACTTTTAGCAGTGCACAACTTGACAATTGGTAGCTTCTTGGTTTTACAATTATTCATCTGTTCAATTTGATAGGTCACTTTCTAACAGCTTGAAATGAGAATATGTACTACCTTACAATTTTAGACCTTTAGGAACAATTGCTGACTGAAAAAGAGTGGTGTCTGTCCCATTTTATGCTAAGCTGCTTACACTTCTGTTGATTGAACATTTTTGCAGATATGTCAGGAGACTTGGTTTTGAAACTGGTCATATTGTTGATCCGGATCTGGTATTTTCTACCTATACATTTCATAACTCTCTCTCTCTCTCTCTCTCTCTCTCTCTAATTCAGTACCTTTCTGCAGGGAGAGTTGCTGTGTCCAGTCTGTCGCAGATTTGCGAATTCTATTCTTCCAGCATCACCTGATTTCTCTAGTAAATCTTTGAGGAAGATGATGCCATCTGTTCAGATTCCGTCTGAAGCTCCTCCTGCTGCATCATGGATGACCACAAGTAACTTACAGTTCACTCATGCACTCTGGCTTCTTGAAACTGCTGGAAAAATTGTTGGACAAAGCAAGTTTTTAAAAGCTTTAAGTGGGAAGGTCAATGATACTACAGAGCCAGCTCTAGATCCTTCCCTACGAAGATTGTGTATGCTTTACTACCGTCGCAGCCACAACAGTTTTTCAGCATCTGAAAGGCTAAACCCGTCCCTATTTCTCTGGGATACACTTAGATACTCTGTGGTATCTACAGAAATTGCTTCTCGTGGTAGAATTGCAAGCCATTTTGAATCGAAGTCATGCATAGAATCTTTACGCCATGAATTGAATTCATCAAATGGATTTATACTGTCTCTGTTATTTCGTGTTGCTCACTCTGCAAGAAATTTGAATCGCCTTGAGGTTCTTTTGAGATTCGAAGGTCTACAACTGTTAGCGAGCTCTATTTGCTATGGCACTTCTGGTGATAAAGATCTTCCGAATGCCACTAAGCGGAAAGGTATATAGTGCACACTTAATCTCCCATCTCCGCCTCTAAACATTTTTCCCTGTATATGTTTCAATATCAATATGTCATACTCTTGTTTCTGATAATTATAATGGCAAATGTTAATATATTAATGCAAGAAGAAGTGTTTGATAAATGTAGGGTCTGACAGCCTTAAGAAATCAAAATGTCATAACCAGGTAGTTTGGTTCTTGTTTCACAGGAAACTTAAATACCTCTATATTTTGCACTATGTTACCCAGATATGGGGATACAGATACACGATATGGGGATATGGCATTTTCTAAGAAACACGGATACGGGGATACGTCTACACACAGACACATATATAGAATAAAAAATACAGAAAATTGAATAAGTGTAGAATAAAACACACAAATTGGCTCTCTTCCATTGCCCCGCTGCATTAGCAGCCACACTAGCAGTTGGAATGCTAGATGCATTACCACTCAAGCTTCCATCAAAATCCATCGCATCTAACAAGATATGGCACTTGTAGTCTTGTAGCACTAAGAAAATAACAAAAGTAACATATTGAAGATAAGCCTGGATTGGAAGGGATCTGCAGTAGACCGGAATAACCAAGTACTAGGCAGCTCAGGCTGTGCGGCTATGCCTGGTTGCGGAGCTGTGGCAGCCGGCTGCCAGCGAAGGCCCTGCATCAGATGGTGGCACCTCGATGGCTGGCAAATTGCGGAGGCACTGCGGCATACGGCTGCACCATGAAGGCCGGTGGATGGCGGAAGCGCTGCGGCATAAGGCGGCCCTTGGAGTCCAGCGTCATCGTTGCTGCGCTTTGTGAGACGGGCGTCATCATGTCGAGGCCAGGGAGAATGGTGGTGGCACATCGGACGTATCAAGAGCGTATCCTGAATTATTCTGTTTATTTGAAAACCTTGTTAATCAGGATAATATCCTTATCCAAGAACGTATCTGATACGGATACATGAGCTGTGTGCCGTATCTGTGCATCCTAGATTCTGCATGTGCATTTTTAAGTTCACATACATTATGCAAGATATTATACTTGAATATCCTCTCTCACATTTTTTCATTTTCAACAGGCACTTTGCCACCAATGGTTGACCCCACCAGTGAGGGTGGAGTCTTCCCTGATATCCAATTTTGGAAACAATGTGCAGATCCAGTCCTTGCTCAAGATCCTTTTTCGTCATTGTTGTCAACTCTTTTCTGTTTACCTATTCAGTTTCTAATGTCCACAGAATTCTTCATCCCTTTCGTCCACCTATACTATGTTGTTTGTGTTGTTCAGGTATGCTGTTTTGCCTTCTCCTGAAATGTGCATATTATCTTTTTTATTATTTCATTATATTTTATGGCATGCATTGTCTTGTAGGCGTTGATAACATGCTATGGAGAAGAAACATTTGACAGATCAAGCTTCAGCAACTGCCTCCTTAATGATGTTTGCCAGACTATGTCAACATATGATATTGCTAGAGAATATTTTGTATCCAAACACATTGATCCTTCTTGTCACGCAAAAGATATGGTCCGCAGATTGACTTATCCGTATCTTCGGAGGTGTGCATTACTATGGGAGCTTCTAAGATCGTCTTCCTCAGCCCCTTTGTATGACAGTTCCAATATCTGGGAAGGATCATCACATCTTTACTTGAATAATAGCGCAACAGACTCACTGGCAGTGGAGCTGAATGGGATAAGGGAATTGGAAGACCTGTTTCAGATTCAGTCACTGGATCCAATTCTCCAAGATGATTCTGTACATATACTTGCGTTAAAATGGTCACAACATTTCTGCGAGGATTACAAAACCCGTAAATATAGAGGTGTTCACTTCTCTACCCCAGCAGTGCCATTTAGGCTGATGGAGTTACCTCCTGTCTATCAAGTTCTCCTGGAAAGGTTTAATCTGAACCTAATTTTGAATTATTCCCTCCCTTTCTGGTTCAGGGGCTTCAGGAACCATATATTGCTTTTAGGGCTAACACTTACTGTTTTTTCCATTAGATATGTCAAGATGCAGTGCCCTGATTGCGGTTCAGTGCCTGATGAACCAGCATTATGTTTACTTTGTGGCAAACTATGTTCACCTAGTTGGAAACCATGCTGCAGGTGATGGTGTTCATTTAGTTCTTGTTTCACTCTTGCTGGTTCTGTTTTAATTATGAAGGGAGGGTAAACCTTTATTTTGTATATTGTGTGTAGGACTGGCAAGTGCCTTAATCATGCTTCTCAATGTGGTGCTGGCGTTGGCATATTTCTTTTGGTTAGGGTATGTATTAAGTTATCAACTGCATATCATTCTTGTTCTCGATGCTGAAATTGCTTTCTTCAATTTTATTTGTTTTGTGCAGAAAACAACAATACTGTTGCAGCGATCTATTCGTCTCGCCTTTTGGCCATCTCCCTACCTTGACGCCTTTGGTGAGGAGGTACTGGATTAATTTAAATACTGAATATTTTTTTGCTGGCACTAAAGCCTGTTTATTTGCCTCACTATCCTCGCTTGCTTTGCTATCCTTGCATTCTTGCTCCAGCATGCTTCTATGCTAGTGTGCCTCATGAAATTATTATGCTCTTTCGTGGACCTTGGTTGAGCTATCTTCTCCACACATAATTTGATGAGTAATTGTAAGACTGAACCTGTCACTAACTGCCTTGATGTAAAATACCCATTATCAAATGAACTGAAGAATTATCCTGTCAATACCGTGAAGAATCCCATTGACTGAAACCACACGTAACTTCTCTTGTTCTGCATGCATATCGTTTAAAGCATCGCACCTAGGACGGATTGATGGCATATGGTTTGATTTCTACATGGGATGAATAGAGTATAGATGCATGCCTTCTTGTAATTTATTGGGATATTTTAGCTCTCCACTTCCTGTGGACAATCCCAAGTTATTTGCTTTCGTTTCCTTGCGATGCAAAGAAGCTATAAAGGTTAGGGTAATGCTACCAAGGATGATGCTTGTTCTCACCTGAGGTTGGGGCATACTACCAAGGATGTGTGAGCCAAACGACCCCTTGATGTCCTTGTGCAAGGCTATGGGCAATTTCATTATATGTGATCCTATGCCTTTTTTTTTTCTTCTCATGTATTGCTGTTTGTTTGCAGGATCATGACATGCACAGAGGAAAGCCTTTGTATCTAAGCCAAGAAAGATATGCAGCCCTCACATATCTGGTAGTAGGCTCACCCGCCTTTATCAATGGCTCCATTTCAATTATTAGGAATTTTCGAATAACATGCCCTCCTTTTGACATGATAGGTGGCATCTCACAGCCTTGACAGGACTTCTGAAGTACTTAGGCAGACAACCATCAGCATTTATGGATCTGATTGAGTGCAATGTGCTGTGGGACAATCTCCAAAGGTCTGTATCATCTATATTTTGTTATGCTTGATTCTGGAATACCAAAAACTGTTTTTTTTTCCTTTTTAGTAAATGTTAATAATCAGTACTTAAATCAATTGAGGCCTTATATCCTCCCCAGGATTGAGATAACGGCAAATGGCCCTGCCCAAGTAGCTACTGCTATTACTACTCATTTATGCACTCTATCCTACTCTGGCTAGGTGTCGTTTTGTGCTTGTGTGAGCTTATCATTTCAGCAGCAACATTTGTCATTAAAGGGGATGAAAGTATTGAAGCTTGTCTAGTTTACATCTCCATGGTGGTCAGTGGTCACCACCCTACTAAAAAGTTATGCCCCAGCCATCCCGATTATTATAATTTACTTAGTCACATTATTTGTCAGTATTACCCACGCCTGTCGTTCAGGCTGATCCCATAGTTGCAATCCATAACTCTCACCAGTCACCATCTTCTACCGAGACAACTACTGTTAAAAGTAGAAACTATAACAAGAGATGAACTGACTGACAACTACTGTAAAAAGTAGAAACTATAACAAAAGACCAATTGACATAGCTGAATGGTCTGCAAGGCTTCTTTATTTACATAAGATTATGAACATCTTCCTTCGCTCTTGTTTATCAGTTATGGATAATCACCACAACCTAGTCTATAGACAATATTGCCATATTGCAATGTGACCTTTTTTCTTAATATCAGTTTATTGTGTTTTGTCGATAGGATCTTGTGATGTGAATATTTTCTGGAGCTGTGCAGATGCAATTTGGGATCAATGCTTTTAATGGTAACAACGCTTCCTCACACAAGGTATATAACCACTATGCTCTGCTCATGCATGTAAATGCCGTTGTGATGTACTGATCTGATTCTTTTGCTCATCCAGATGGCACTGTTCTTCAGCTCTCTTGTCCAGGCGTGCCATGGTTCTGCACTGGTGGTTGCGCAAACTGTACAGTTATCAGATACTATTTTTTTTGTTGATGACTTGGATGAATAATCTACTTTTCGCATTCAATGTCTGGATGGATGGTTGGAGTCGTTGGACTGCTGACCTTGTAAACATTCAACAATTGACCGCATGGTCGGTCTGTACAGTTTACAATTCCCCTAATCGACATAGTTTGTCTTTATAGTAGTAATAACTAGTTTGTTTAATCATTGAGCGTCCCCACAAAGGTATTTCTTCGTTGTAGGTATCACAGATTTAAACTTGTAAAATGATGATGCACAGTAAGTTCACAAACACGGCACAGTAAAAATACCGAAGCTTGTAAAATTACGTCGAAGCCATGGGTACAAGGGTCTTGACAACCTCCATGGCCGACACAAATGACGTCCCAAAAATTCACAATCTGATGGTTTGTTGGGGCTTGGAGGGGATACTGATCTAAATCGTATGCGCAGATGACTTTCTTGGCTCGTGGGAGTGCGAGTGCAAAGAATAGGGCGGCTCCGGCTCAGCTCCGATGAATGTAAGGTTCTAGTCATCCATTGTGATTGCCGACCTGCTACTTTTTGCATAGTTTCAAATCTTCTTCACATATTGCATGGGATAGCTCACTTTCAGCCTTATCAAATTTTGATAAAATAACAAACTAAACATGATAGGATTAATCTGATATATGTCATTATAAATTATACGGTCTAAGAATATACCAATACTATCCAACTGGGAGTAGCTCTGCCCTTCAAACGACCCCGCATCGCCCTCTCGCGCGGGCACCCTCCCTTCCTCTCCCTCCCCTTGCTGCCGCCGGAGTCCGAGCGGCTAGCCGGGAGGGCGGTGGCGAGGCCATTCCCCGGCGACGCGATGGCTCAGCGCGAGGACGGCGATGCGACGTGTGGTGGGCGAAGGCGGCATGACGAAGTCTTTGGATCCAGCGGTGCCGGGATTGGATCCGGCGCCCTGCCGCCGAATCTGGCCGGAGGAGAGGGATAAGGCCGGGCGGTGGTGTGATGGGGCGCGGAGAAGGCTGAGCGGCGCGAGTGCTGGCGGTCGGCGCATGTGCTGGCGGCCGATGCAAAGGAGGCCGAAGTGGGCGTGGCGGACCTGGCCCTTTCGTGGTCAGACCGGGAGGGGACGATGGTGAAGCTCGCGATGAGTGGGTGGCTCCCACGAAGCTGCTTCTCGTGACAGCGGTGGAGCTCATGGTGACAACGGCCGGGTGCAGGCGCGGGCCAGAGGGAGCGCTCCCGTGGCTGGTGGCGGAGGAGGAGGACGACGACGACGACTGCTCGACGCAGCCGTCAGCGAGGCTGACGCATCGGGAAGCGGCAGAGGTATGGAGGCCGTGTGGTCAGCCTGGGCGTGGGTGACGGCAGGGAGGCTATCGTCAAGAGGCTAGCGCGGACGATGGCGGGGAGGCCGTCGTGGTGAGTCCGGCGGTGGTCGGCCTGTAAGGCGCACGGCGAGCACGGCGCAGTGGCTTGTGGCTGGCTAGCGCGGCACGGAGGTTGAAGCGATGTGGCGGCCGTGATGGGTCGGTGTGACAGCGAGGAAGGTCGGAGGCGGCGACGATGCAACCAAGCAACCCGTATAGGGCAACATGGTTGAGGCGGTGACGGCGGTAACGCCATGAGGTGGGAGTTGAAGGTTGTGGTGATCTCCTTTCCAGGCGTCAGTCCTCTTGCCGATGTTGTTGCGCTTTTCTCCTCCTCCTTTGGTTCTTTAGGTGAAAACCACGTCCTGGTTCTCTAGGATGGGCGGCGGCCGCGCTCGTTGGTGTCGCTTCCTCCTTGGAGACGTCGTTTAGAAGTTCCTTTTGTGTTGTGTACCTATTGGGTTTTAGGATCAGATATAGACGCGTGGTGTGGTTGTATTTTCTTTTTCAAAACCTTGTGTAGAGGCATTTTTGTAGAGGCGATTTTCAAATTAACTCTAAAATCTGGAGCTCATAGTCTAGAGACACTTTTTAGAGGCACTTTCAAAATCGCCTAAAATACTTTTACTCTGGAGACACTTTAGAGACACTTTTTAGAATATTTTGTTAAATTTATCTTGTAGAGATATTTTTTCGGTATTATAAAATTTACCTTATATGTAAAGGCATTTTCTTAAGGCATCTAAATTTCTGTAGAGGCACTTTTTCAAATATTAATATATACTAAGTAACTAGATATAAGTAACAGAAAGCATATATTTATAAGTAACTATATTATATAAGGTTGAGATGGTTAGCACATTGACAATAAAAAAAGGTTAACTCAAGAGGTCACGAGTTCAAAGATTAACAAATAATAGTTTTTTTTTTTTCACATTGATTTGCTATAGATGCCACATAATTTAATGCCTCTATTTTGCATAGAGACATTTTACGTAGAGACACTTCACCAAAAGACACTTATGAGATATTCTTCAAAATACATTTTATAAAATATCTCTTAGTATGTAAGACACTTCAGCGAAAGATGCTTACGAGACATTCTTAAAAATATCTCTACAATACCGTAAGACATTTTAAAAATACATCTACAGTATTAGGAAAATGTCTATACAAAGTATGTTGTAGAGCTTCCAGGACGGTAGACACTTATTTTTTTCTATCTTGTACCAGTTGTTTTAAAAAAAATACTATCCAACTATTTGAAACTATATAATTATAATTTTATGATATAATTTCACAAGTATTGAATATATGCTACTACTTATCCTGTTCACAGCGGCACTGGACTACTCTGGAGCTCTGCCGCCCCGGTGACTCGGTGTCATCGAAGCAGACATTTACACACAATCTTAACGACAGATTCAAGAATGACACCAACTAAATAGGAAATCTATGGCCTAGCTCAGCTGTCATTCAACGTTCCACTAACGAGTCCAAGATTTGAGGTGGCCAAACATTTTTCCCTAAAGGCTATAAAGTAACTTAACGATCAGTTATAACTTATACTGTACCATGAATGGCCTAATATACTGATTGGCGTGCATAAAATGCTTGCGAAAACTAATTAGAAAGCTGAGTCACATGATATTTCCAAAAGAAGCTAAATTCGATCGTTTGAAGAGTCACATACTCTCTGAATTTGGGCTGGAAAACAATACTGCATTACTCCGGAGATAGATTTTCATTCCTCGAGAGGACATTCTCCGTTTATTGTATACCACTTAAATAGTTACTATTATTAAAATAAAATATATCATTCCACAAACACAATATCAAAATTGATTTCTATAAGTTGCAATAAAAAGAATCTACATGTTTGTAGAGTGATATGTTTCATATTAATCAATCTTGTTAATTTTTAAAAATTTTTAGTGACTGTTTAGATGACACGTAAGAATGGAAGAATATCTCCTCGAGGAATGAAAACACGTTACCCATTATTCCACAAATCGAAATCTCAATCTCAAATGTGGCTTCTTAACGATTTCTCATGCCATGTTATGGGACCTGATTGAGCAGCAACGTAAGGGCGTAAAGAATTGAAAGTGTTTTGAAGATTACATAGTTAAAGCAGCAACAACCGGCGAAGGATGAGCCAAATGACAGAGTCCGATCAATAAGTTTGTAAATTTCTCTGTGCTGTTTGGTTATCACAATATGATCATTGGCCTTAGCATCATCATCATCCCCTCCAACGTGAGAGTAGATACGATGAATGATCCGCGCTTTATGCAGCTTGGCGTCTGGACCAGGAGTAGCAGCAGATCGAACTTCAATGGAGGAGAAGATGCTCTTCCCCAATGAGCAGAGAAACTGCCCTGGAACAATGCCCTTGGACACCATGGCCATCTTGTGGATGGACATGGACAGCTCCGTCTTGCGTGTCCCTGAACATGTTGGCTGCACCTGCACGGGCTTCACCCTGATGTGGTACACTGCAGCTGCGATGGCACCGCCATTGCCGGCCATGGAGCGTGCAACGAAGAGGTTGCCATTGCCACCGAGAGGAACAGCCTGGCAGAAGAAAGGCAAGCCGTTGTTGTCGCCATCCACCATGTCCCACTCGTTGGTGTCCATGTCGAAAGCGCAGGTGAGCATCACCTTATCGTGTTTCTGCTCGATGACGGAGATCAGTGTTGAATAGTAGAGGGAAAGAGGAATACTACGAATATTGAACACATTGTATTGAGTCTCAGGGGACCGATATATATAGGAGAATACATGGGTAGAGATAGGAAAGATTAGAGATAAGGAAGGAATTCATGCAAATCAATTCTATCCTAATATGACTCTAACTACCATATACTCTAACATCCCCCCACATTCCAAGCGTGAGCAGCGAACACTTGGACTGGAGAAGAAACCGACAGGAGTGTTCAATACGGATGATAGCCCTTTGTGCCATGTTGATGTAGCCAAAGCGAAGGAGCCGTGGTCAATGAAGCCGTGCGTAGAGTAGCCGTGGTCGATGTAGCGGAAGTTGGGAAGCCGATGTCGAGGTAGCCGAGCCGTAGGGCGTACAAGGGGCGTCGTAGAGTGGTCGTGGGCGCACGAGAGGGTGTCGTGGACCAAGGTGGGTGAGGACGCGCTAAAGACGAAGACGGTGACACGATCATGGCAATCGTTGAGGAAGATGATGTCGAAGAGCCGATGTAGTCGAACCGTGGAGGACGAGATGTCACACCGGGTTTGCCAGACCAGGGGATAACTCGGGATGAACGTGCTCAACGGTGTTTCCAATACTGTGCGGGCGAGGTAGGAGACCACCATGAATCATACGCCAATGTCGGAGGAGACTAGCAGAGAAGGCCTTCGAGACGGTCGCGACGCAAGAACGACGTAGAGGGAGAATTGCCGGAGCAACGCGCAATTGCTGGAGAAGAGCAAAGTGTAGTTGAGGAAGATACGACGACTATGGTGATGAGGCATGCTGGACGAAGACGAAGGCGAAGTAGCGGGAGCAATGGCCTGGAACGACGATGTCGGTAGCCATTTAGAGGTAGCTAGACCACCGTCCTAGAGCGGTGATGATGGTAGTCTGGAGATGCGGCGGTGATGCTCGAAGCAGATGAAGAAGACCTTGAATGGCTAACGATGACCAGTGCGAACGATGAGAGTGTCGATGCGCGAATGACGATAAAGACGACGAAAGCGATGAAACTGCTGCAGCTCTATGTTGATGTAGCGACGAGAAATCCAATGACACCGAAGCCATGTTGAGGAGGGTGCCTCTCAGCGTTACAACAGGCAGTGAACGTGTGAACCACATGCAGTAGGCGGCATCACCACGACCCGAGGGGGCAATGCAGCGGCAACCCGAAGCTTGATGGCATAGTAGACGTGCTCGAAGACGATCGACAAAAGGGTGTCGTCGTAGCCGGGTGCTTGAACGGGTAATCAGTCCGTCGATGCGCAAGGCGGGATGATGAAGAAGAAACCGGAGTCGATGCCGATGTTGGAGACGTGCAGATATCAGCGAGGCAGTGGGCGACGTAAACCCGATCTCTGATCAGGGAAAAAAAGTACATGCAGCAGCAACAACAGTAGCAGTCCAAGACATGTCACCTCATGGTCCATAGACCAAGTCCACAGACCAAGCTCCACCTCGCATCCCTTTTCTTTCCCTAATATAGAGAAGCAGCAGAGAGAGATTTAAGGGGTCGGGCGAGAGGTGGCAAGGTGGTGCCCGACGAGGAGCGCCAGGCCAGCAGGCGGCCACCGATGGGGCCGGAGGTCGGTGAAGAACACGGCGACCGAGCATGGAGGCCGTGGAGCGGTCCTGCGATAGAAATGGGGTGGTGGAGTCGGGGGTACCGACGGAGGGGACCTGGTGGCCGGCGTCCGTGGGTCGGTGGTGGAGTGGAGGGTCCCGTCCCCCCGGTGACGATGGAGATTGGATTTGGCATCGTCGGTGGTCAGCGTGGGCGCTCCATCAGCTTCGTGCTCCGGACGGCGTCGAGGTGGGAACACGAAGTCCGGCGGCTGGGCGTGGAGTCAACATCGAGGACGAACCGGCGGCTTGCCCCCGAGCGGCGGTGGAGGCGGTGGGCCGACGCGGCCGGCGACGCGTTCCTCAGAATCGATCTGAGGACGTGGCCCCGCGGCGGCGACCCAACATTGATGTGGAGGCGACGCGGAGGTTAGCCGGAGAAGGAAGAGGTCGGCGTTGGCAGGGAGGGGCGATGCGGTGCAGAGGAGACCCGAGCGCACACGGATGGAGCCAGTGAAGGGCGCACCAGAGACAGAGGAACCCGTCTTCCAGCGGTCACGGAAAGTGGACCTGGGTGGCAGTGACGGCCAGCGAAGACAGGGCCCTGGGCGGCCGCGGAGGGTGTACCCGGCGAGACCGGCGAGATGGTGAGCCGGTGAGACGTTGTTGCTGTGCTTGACTCAACGATACGAAGACGAAGACTCGATGCTGCCGAGGAGATCGAGATCGATCTCAGCGGCGAAGCACGATGAGGAAACGAAGAAAACGAAAATGGGTGGCTGCCCCCGGGAGATCGCTATTCCCAAGGGCAGCAGCAGCAGAAGCGAGAGAGGGGGCTCTAGATCTCCCTCTGTGATACCATGTTGAATAGTAGAGGGAAAGAGAATACTGCGAATATTGAACATATTGTATTGAGTCTTAGGGGACCGGTATATATAGGAGAATACATGGGTAGAGATAAGGAAGGAATCCATACAAATCAAACCTATCCTATTATGACTCTAACTAACATATACTCTAACAATTAGTATGTGGGAGCCAACCACAGCGTAGGCGGCGACGCGGAGCTCCGACGGTCACGGTACTCGAGCGGGTTGAGGCGGACGGGGAAGGTGGGCGATGGTGGCTGGTGGTGCCACTCCATGGTTCTCGCGTGGAGAGGGGTGACTAAGACGTAGTTGAGGTCGAGGTTAAACGAACCAGGGCAGGAAGTCGAGGCCGATGGCGGGCACGACGGACGGGGTGCGGGAGAGCGCTTACAGCTTGCTGCCCCGCGGGATGAGGATGGGACGGAGCTTGGGCTCGACGAGGAAGGGGCCGGGGATCTCTGGTGTTGGCGTCGAGGTCTTGGGGTCGTAGATACCATGGCACAACACGGCGGCTAGATACCGACGTGGCAAGGGCCAAGGGGAGCGTGCCAATGATGCTGGCGCCGCTCCCCCTCCCCCACGGCGCTCTTCCTGTCCGAGCCTGCGTGCTACTCTTGCTCTTGCTCTCTCTCTCCCCTCTACTCAAATCCACTCATGATTATATCGATAAGAGACTTTCTGTTCTTCGTTGTTTTTGTTTTTCCTATAGTCCGAAAAAAACAAAAAAAATAGTAGATTAGATTTCCGTAATCATGTAAACCCTTGAGCCTTATTTTACATCCTATAAAACAAAAAAAGTTAGGGTTTGTATTTATTGTTACATTCGAGTGTGCTTTCTTAAAACAAGTGTAACTTTCTCATACGGACTTGGAATCAGGCAAATTATATATCCGCGGACATCTACATAAAAAGTACATCCGATTCTCCTTGGCTTTGCCGAGTTCAGCGAAATTAGAATTTCGAAACTCTGCTTGCAAGATTGTGTTTTTGAGGTGAGACTTTTTTCGGTAGAGCTTTGAAAAATTCTACAGGTCACATATTTCGTCCGTTTGAGCTTAATTTTTCTGTGATTGGTTATCATGTGCTCCTAAGTGTGAAAAAAATAGCAAAAAATCAAAAATGTTGTACATCTCTCCTTACACTAGAAAAAAATGGCCTGGGTGGGTGGGGGGCAGCATCATTAGCGCGCCGACCCACCACGGTGGCAGGGGGACGGCACCAGAGATGTTGGCGCCATCCCATTGGACCACGGCGCCAACAACTCTAGCGCCTCAAAAAGAACTATTTCTAAGATAATTTTTCTAGGGGTATATTTCTGAAATAAGTTTTTGAAAAGGACCAAATTGTAAAAAATCCAATCCTCCTCTTTTAGCTACGCGTCGACATCTCAAATAGAATCGGATTAACTCCTCGTCGTCGACGATGATGACCTTGTTTATTTGGGATCAGCGGCGACGAGTCGAGAGAGAAAGAGGACGGAACCCTAAATAGGCCAGGTCCTCCTCATGTTCCCGGAATATAGGTGGCCAAATGGGTGTCCGACCCATTCACGATTAAGTAAGGCTCCTAAAGTGGGCCGTGTTGTGTTGGCCCACACGGGTCCAAATATGGCATATGGGCTGATGTAGGCCCATTAGCATGTTTGGCACAAAATTTGAATATGAGGCAAAAAAAATGAAAAATTAAAATTAAAGGAAAAAATGAAAATATTGGAACAAATTAGAAAAAAATAACAAAAGTTAGTGGTAAATAGAAAACAACATATGAAAAAGTTGAGGAAAATGACAAAAAATAGAGAAAATATCTGAAAATGATAAGGACTAGGGTTCCAATCTTCCGTTAGGTACTACAAAGCTGATTGTGGAGACTTGACGTTGATGATACAAAGGCTCTAATCAGGATAACCGAATCCCTCGCAATCACTACACCACCCCTCTGTTGGTTATCACCTAAACAGAAACACAGTTGACCTCCGTTCATTAGAGGCGCTGTCCCACACAGACCCATCTTCCTTTCTTCTGGAGAGCGACGAAAGCCATCACTGATGGAAGAGGAGATCTTAAGCGCACCAATCTTTCTTTCCCTAGGTAGCCCTGGATTCTGTGCTTTGAAAAGTTGGAGCGAGGACGCAACATTGGATTATCCACGTACTCTCGTGCACGTATCAAATTGATGGCATATACCATTCAGGATTTCAGATGAACCCATATAATAGGAGTACATCGAGTCTTATGATGGCTTATTCATATGGAACCAATGGAAATAGGTGTACAAGATACGTGATTCGTCCAGGGAACTGATTTAATTTGGCCATCTCTGATCGCTGCGATGTCCTTACGAGTAAACCCTTTTGTCACATCTAGCTCCTGGAGCCAATGGATTGTGGAGTTCGTTTGATTTCTCGCACCGCCTCTTTATTTACAACCGCAAAGCACAAAACTTTATTTACAAACGCAAACCACAAAACAACTTATAAGTTGGCATTGCTGCTAATCATGAATTAACAACACCTTAGCACGGTACTGCTACAATGTGTGTTAGGATTCTTGGTTTGGGGTGTGCATGTGTGCGACATTGCTATGCCTGTTAATGATTTGCCATAGTAATTAACCACATAGACCTTATTATAGTGGTACTGAAGATAAATATCAGTAAAATATCAGTACTTTTTTTAAGATAATGGAAACTTTATTGATCTCAGTCAAGTTCTCAGATACCCCCAGCCTCTGCACCACTATAGTGCACACAACCAACAAACTCCAACACACTCAAAAGAAGAGAAAAAAATCAGCATGCAAGATCAAGGCCCTACTACTGAAGACTAGGTCACTACCCATATGCCGGGGTAAAAAACTTCTTGACCACTTGCTCCAAATGTAGAAGCCGAAGTGACAAAACCCTGCAAATTGGGTTTCTGGAGAATAACCCATGATCGGAGCCAATGTGTAATCAAGAAAATAACATGCAAAGGAGAAGAAACAATTTTATGTCAAAAACCACATCATTCCTTGAAAGCCATTAATTGTCTAGTAAGTTGTTGGCGCCCCTAGTGAGACAGGAGGTCTAAACTCTTTGGTATATCGTAAAACCCATTGCCCAAACATATGTGATACGTTCCTAGGCGAACAAATGTTCGAAGCAATCTGGATTAGAGACTAAACCGACTGGGCTAGCCGACACTCGAAAAATAAATGTTTTATTGACTCTTCCTTGTGGCAAGAACAACATGTCTTACTCCCTTTCCATTTCCGTTTAGTCAGGTTATCTTTTGTTAACACCACACCTCTACGCAGATACTACAGAAAAATTTTTACTTTAAGAGGCATTTTTAACTTCCAAATATTTTGTTTAATATTGGGAGCTCCCGCATGAGCCAAAGCAAGATAATGAGATTTAACCGAGAATATTCCATTTAAACTTATGTTGCTCATGGGACAAAACTATACTAGTGATGCGTGGGAATAGATGATTCCATGCCACTAATTTGGAACCAATAATGTCAGTACTAGCTTTGGTTCTTGTAAGATGGCATAAATTGCCCCAAGGTGTCTTTTTTTTTTTTGTTAATTTTTAGCTTTTTTCAGGAAGCTTTGCATATGTTAGTACCGTAAATGTACTCGATTTAAGATTTGTATCTATTAGAAGGCTGAATCTAACAGAAGCAACAATAAAAAACAACAACCATATATTTGTTTTCTGGTAATTAATTTGGAAATAATTAGTTTGAATTAATATCAACATTGCTCAATCCTGACCTGAAAAGGTAAAAGCCTACTAACCCTCCCTAATCTTGACGGTCCTGATACATGTTAACCATTGGCATCTCTAATCTTATATCTGAGAACTGTGCCTAGCTCAGTTGGTATGGTTGGTTGGTTTCACCCAGCAGACCCAGGTTCGACCTCTCGACTTAATTCATATTCCACCTGGATTGGAAAGTATGTTGCTTCTCCTATCTTAAAATACCATTGGATGGCTAGCTCCTTCTAGCCATCTCAACTTTTATTCTTATATCTTGTTTGTCTCATGGAGCTTGAACCCATTAATGTGAATGGTGAGGCAGCAGAGTTAGTATTGAAGATGCTACTTAATAGGCATCCTTCATTTCTAGTAGGTCATAACCTTTTCTGGATTGCATAAGCGGCATTTTTTTTTAAGTGAATTCATTTTTTTGGTTGTTAACTTGTGATGGCTTTTCGTGGTGATCTACACATCAGCTGTTTACTCCTGGGGTGATTTTAGTTGCACTCTTAAAATATTTAGAAGGAAAAACGTTGCTACAGATCATAGAAAGAAGAAGAAACAACCTATCTTATAAAAGGAGTTGGGGTGATCTCTCACTCTCACTCTACAAGATTGTATGTGTGTAAGTATATATTGTTAGCAATTTTCTTTGCACAATTGCGGTGGTTATAGATTGATCTTTTGTACCCATGTAGATGATTATTAGATTGGCGGTGGTTAATCGCTTGGAACCCACTCATTAAGTATGTCGTCTTCTTTTAAAGTGCGCAGGGAAATCCTTTTTGGAAGTGCTTTGTTGTAATGTGCAGGGAAAATGTTGTGAGAGCTTTGTTGATTGAATTGAACAACTGGCATTATTTGCAATTTCATCTAGAGAAACATGGTTTTTTGGGCATTTCACTATTAGTTCATCCGTTAAAAAACATTATTGGGCGGTCATATGCTTCCTATGATCTTATCAAATTGCCAATATCATTGTTTGTTTTGTTGTGGCCTGCCCTGAATATGGTATATTGCCATGTTGAGTAATTACAATATGAAACACTACAAAGTGATTTGAGTTTGTGTTCATTACATTCCACATGTATTACTGCCTGAACCGAACTCATTTTTGGGTTGGCCGTTTATCGGTAGCAGTTTTAATATTTACTCATCATTTTCATATTATAAGTCGTTTGACTTTTTTCTTAGTCAAACTAAGTTTACAAAAAATATAGTAGTATTTTCAACACAAAACACACGTATTATCAAAATATATTTGATGTTAGATTTAATGAAACTAATTTAACATTTTAAATGTTGCTAAATTTTTCATCAAACTTAGTCAACCTAATAAAGTTTAACTAGAAAAAAGTCAAACGACTTATAATATAAAATGTAGGGAGTACTCTATTGTACACATAATTCTCAATATTTTATGGTTCCATGGGTATATATTCCATGATGTTGGAGTCACCTGAAGAAAACGGATTACTTGTCATAGCACCCTACAATTCCCGTATTTTGATATTGTCCACAGCACAACAGCTTTGCATGGCTTTGTTGATGCAAAAAAAACACACACTGGTCTGGAAGATCTGCTTAGCTCCAGTGCAGGTCCAGAATAATGATGAGATGTGGGCGTGCCAGTCAGTTTGATCCTGTAACTGACAATATATAACAATTGAAGATCAAACAGCCGATCGGCTGACAAGCCGTTATAGCAATTCCAGCCGATGTCGATACCAGCCGATATCCAGTATAGATCTTGATAGTTGAGTAAATAATGACATAAAAATAGTCGACTGATGATAATGTAATACAACATTAATATAATCCAATAGCAACCAATAGGTTAGTAATGATAGATTGAATAAGCACTGATCCGAAGGTTAAAGCATATATCAGCTGGAGATCCGATGTCATTAAATCAAACGATTAGATAAACAACGAAACCTTTATTGTCATCGGCTAAAATCAACTTGTAAGTAATCCTTGTAAGCCGATGCAATGTCCAGATAACTCATCGGCTGAAACCCCGATCAGGGGCGGGCCCAGCATTATTCATGGGTATTCAGATGAATACCCAAGATTTGGTACAAAAGTTAATATATATATATATATATATACTATGTATTTCGTATATATGTACTTAAGAAAAGGAAAAAATGCTATATATTGTATGTTACATATTGTATGCTATATATATCGTATAATCACTGTACAAACCAATTATTATAAGGTTTTGGGGTGTATTTTCTTTGACATTTTACATTTCGAATACCAAACCTCTAAATCCTGGGCTCGCCCTGACCCCGATGAAACCCTTATTGGCAATCAAGAAGCAAGCTAGAGATTATGGTTCTAAGCACGACTTAGTAGATTAAACTTAACTGATGCAGCACTAAGTATGAAAAGAAACATAATATCTAGACAATCAAGCTTTTGACTGATTTTCAGGGTGGTGGGTACATTATATAATCTAAGCCAACAAAGTAATCTAGCCGATATCGATAAAACCCTAGATGGAGATCGACCGATGCAAGTAGAAAATATTGTCAATCTAGATTATAAAATGTATATGATAATTCATCGGCTATCACTCCGATAAAACATTAGCATCAACCTACGGCTTAACAAGATTTGTATTATCAACAACAATCTAGTAGGTCGAACCTAACCAATGCAGCACGAGATTGTATGTGATAATCTAATACTTGATGAACTGATAGATCTATCTAATATGATGGATATAACAAATCTATTTAGAACAACATTGTGATTGTAGAGACATATCGGCTAAGGTAGAAGATCAGACCTAACCGAGACAATCCCAACTAAGCCGATGCGTCTCTAAACACAATGCAATTAAAATATAATTGAGATATCAGGAAAATATATCAACCAAACCAGAACGATCCAAGAGATCGAAGCGATGCAGCCTTGAACAACACCAATGTGGCCGATAGATTCACCAGGGCCCGACGGAACGTAAGGCTTACCCCTTCGCCGGAGATCGAAAGCCAATGCAGCCCTGCGTCAGGTGCCAAATTTCACCGATTGATAAGTAAAAACCTCAGAAAGAGGGTGGCGATGCGCCGAGAGTAATTGTATTGATCGAGAGATAATTTACATGGAACCTGAGTGTACATATTTATACCCATGGTAGATACTAGTCTATATCGGACACGACTCAAACTTTCCTAGAGATAACAGGAAAAACATAAAATCCTTATTGGATACTAAACACACTTTCCTAAAGATAAAAGGAAACTAACAGACTCCTCCTAATTAATAGATAAACTGCCATACCGCATCCTCCTTGAACTCGGTCTCTTTTGGATAAGTTTCCTTTAATAAATTAATTTCCTTAACTGAATTTGGTAGGAATCTGACTATTGGCGATTGATAGCTTCCATCGGCCGATTTCAGGACTCTGAAGCTGATACTGACTCTAGGCCGATCATGACTTTGAGGCTTACCAAATTTCATCGTCAACAGGCTTCAAACTTGTAACGCGTACATCTAGGGCTGCGGGCATCTTGTGTGTTACAATGGATTTAGAATTTGATTTGATATTTGGGGAAATTGATCTATTGTACTACTATATATCTACACTGTACTGAAATTAAACCTGTCTAGCCCACTGCTTCCATCGAGTTTTTCAACATATATTTGCTATGCCTGACTTTCTTCAGAGATCCTTTGATTCTCCCATTTAAAGGGCCTTACAGGAAAACAAACGAAAACTCTTAAGAGCCACTAATAAACAATGGAATTGCTATTTAACCGTCGGAAGTTCTCTTATTCGAAATTTGGACCAAATTCTCTCTGGGCAAAACTTTTGAAATTTAGACCGTTCAATCTGCTTCATGATTCATGCACTTAGGAAAATGGGAAAAACTAACGCACCACGACCAAATTTTCACAGCCGCATGTTTCAACCACTGAACTAGCGCCTCTTTACACTATAAACTACACGATTAACAATACTATTTGTGCATGTTTCCTGACTCACAAATACATGCGCAAATATCAACAAAAGACACCTATATGTGGACTTTTAAGCATGTTCAACGAAAACGTGAGATAAACAATAGCGGTGATATTTGAGCAGACAACACCTACATGCACACATTTACAGTCATGCTCAACCAAAACGTGATTCAGTACAAAGCTGTCATGAGATAAACAACATACTCGTAACACATTTGAGCAAGACACATTTGTGGTTGTTCTGTACACATATTCTCAGGCAAGTTGATCGGTTCCACTCCACTCCTAGAGGATGTAATATATCCAACCAACATTCATTCCACTTCCCTAAAAAATTATTCCAGTAACAAAAACTAAACGAATGTTCCTCCATCGAATCAGCCACACGATGTTCCAACCAAAATTTAGCTTGACCTCTTTATTTGTGTTCAAAGATCACATCATTTTACCCTCCTGAACCAGACAAGGAGAGGACAATTCAGAACTTGGCATTTGAGAGATAGAAAGCAAAAGAGCTATTGATGTCATCAACTTTTCAATACAAGAAACGGAAGTGTGAAGATAAGACTTACTTTCTGAACTTCAGGTATGGTGCCAAACCTTTCTGCATGGCACGTAAATACCTTAGGTAGCAGGAAGTTAGAATGTAATTTGACCATGACAAACGAAAGGGGTAATTCCATCCTGCAGAGAATAGAATCAGACATGAGAAAGTATTACAACAACATAAAAGAGCATCAAATTCATTCATTTACCTTTTTGGCCATTTTCAGGTATATAACGATCAGAATTCCTCATGAAATCAAACTATACATTAGAATTCCTCATGAAATCAAACTATAATTCACCCTTTATAGAGACTTTTATGTGATCCACTTCCACCTTGCTAACTTTCAATCTTACTTTTTTCGAATCCAAATTAGCGATAAGCTTTATATATTCATTGTCTTCAGTTTTATTCATCCAGCAGTTCAAATATGGGATGTCCTTGAATAAATTATCATGATTATGTTCACTAATAGCTGACTTGATATTGATTCTATATTCTTTGTGCAAATGGACTAACAATCTTTTCTTGTCTTTAGCTGACATTAGTGAGCTACTATCTCTTACTGATTCAAGTTTCTTCAGTGGTTGATCTTTCTCCCCATAAAACAACTTTCAATCAACTCAACAACCTGCAGCACGTTGTTTTTTGCTTCCTCCTCATCATATCTCATTACTTCAATTCAAAAAAACTTGACAGAAGAATCTTTCAAAAGAATATTATTTATACTCAGATGATATGTTCCCATCCTCAAATATTTTCCCGAAGAAAACAACTCAACAAGGTGTGACAACATGGAATGAATAATTGTCTTAGCAATATTTCTAACAAAACTAAACTCTCATCATTCCTTGACCCAACAATGTGCTTTATCTTCATAAAAGAGTTCCTCTCAAGAAATTCTTGCAAAGTAACATAGTAACCTTCAAAATGTGATAAATCCAAGCTATTTTCCAAAATAATTAGATAGTTCCGATTATTCAAAGCAAGTGAGTGGAGACTGGAGCATCCAGATTTATCGATTGACACATTGTAAGATACGTCTAGGATAGTTTTAACTCATTTCTCATCTGAAAATACGATTCCATATATTATTAGTGTATAGACGTATATTTTACTTTATATTAAGAATAGGAAATAAATATCATAAATGCAATTAACATCTATGCTATAAGCCAAAACAAAATATGATGATAAAAAAGATATACTAATTTTATGCATAACAGTTATTAAATTTGTGTTCAAGACAATAAACCCTACTAAATATATAGTATAATTTTCATTGCTAGTATTATTTAGCTACTCCTACAAAAGGACTTATGGTGCAAATGCATGATTGATCAGTACTTATGGTTAAATTGGTTTTATGTTGGTGATGATATGTTAATTATTGTTGTGTCAATGCTTATTTATCATACAGGGAAATATAAGTGGAAGTACACTGTGCAACATCACCAATAATCAGGTAGAGGAAATACCAAGAAGTAACTTATTGTGACCATAGGACTAGGAATTGAAATGTGCAATCCAAACAGGTGATTTAAACTTCTCCATAACTCTCTAATAAAAGAAGTCACGATTGCACATAAATAAGATATAATGGACTATAAGGGACAAGGTGAATATTGTGGCACATATATGTTATTGCATCCTATATCCTATCCTAATTCCTACATTTCTATATAAGTATCACCAACTAAGTGAAATTATGGATAAAAAGAAGTCTTTAGATGCAGCCACATAAACCGTTTAATAACAAGTTCAGCATTAGTAACACACACATAAATTAGGCCCATATCTACGGTTAGACCCAGCCAGCAGACTTCACACTCTACTCTCCCCCACACCTACACTCACCACCATCATCAGTTGATTGATCATGTTGAGTAGGCAAACAGACAATACCTATTGTTATTATCCTCTACTATTATATCATCTCTCCTTCCCTCCCTCAGAGTTCATCTCTCCTTCCCTCCCTCAGAGTTCAGTTGACTTAAAACTCATTATCCTAAACATGTGTTTACACTCATTCTTTATTTACCGTGTTGAACAAATTATCCATAGCCCACCAATCACAAATTATCAGTTTATATATAAGCACATGCATGTATGAAATAAAATCTTCATTCCTACTGTTTAATTTATATACCACATGCATGAAATAAAGCCCCCATTCCACATTCCTGCTGTTTAATTTTGTATTACAGTAGTAATCAATCAACCCTATAATCGACTTAACAATGTGCTGTTCCATCATTAAAATTTCTGAAGGGACACAATTTTGGCCAGCGAGTACCTCATGTAGAAGTAATCTATCGACCTCACATTGCTTCCACTCCAAACACAGTTACTGAACTTATTTTCGGCAATAGTACTTATCGACCTCACATTGCTTCCACTCCAAACACAGTTACTGAACTTTTCGGCAATGTAAGTACTATTGGATATTGTGGTACTATTGGATATTGTTGTTCTGATAAAGTTACCTACTCATATTGCTTAAGTGCTACTTTGCAATTTGTATAGTAAAGCCAGAAGGGTAGCAAAGAACTTGAGAATGTTCATGAACTACCTAAATCACGCTACTCTATATTGTATGTATAAAACATCTATATATTCATAGAAAATCATTTCAGGAACCATTTCTACAAATATGACAATATAAGACTCAACTTATATTTAAAAATATACATACTACATTCTCTCTATTCTAAACTTATTTATGCTTCTTTCTACAATGCAAGTGATCTAGGAATTACTACTGCAACGTAGGGTATCTTCTAGTTTTTACAACAATATGCTGACACACCAATGCACTATGCCATTGTTATCGAATGGCAACTACGTCTATCGAAGACATGATTCACTCTTTGTGGAAAAGTAAAAACAGTTTCAATATTTTGGGATCCCCAATACATGCCCCTTTGAGCCTATTTATAGGCTTAGTACAGGCTCATGTGTCCTAGGGTTATTAAGTATAAGGACATGGTTACCCTTATGATAGTGATATTTATAAGAGTAATTATGGACAATTTAGCCCTGGGCCTCTTCTTGGGCCGCCAGGTGGACCTCCATTGGTTGGTTGGCCCCCTTAGGCCCTGAGTCCCTCAGCTTGGGGGCAAAGGTCTTCGGCTCCACCTGGCAATTCGTCCAAAGCCTCTGTCTTCGTGAAGTTTGTCGTTTTGTTGCCGTGCTTCTTCCTAGCGATTGTAAACTTGTTTCGGCAGGTTCGGTCGAAGACCCTCGTGACATACCTCCAACAGTCATGCTACGCACCATATCAATTTTTAAGTACATGAACAATCATTAATTCATATAATGCATAAGAAATTACCTGACTTTGAAGACCATCCAGAGCTTAATCGGGATCTGAGCCAATAAAAGCACTGTGGACATTAAAAGCTTGAGGCAAAAATTTGGGCCAACCTAAAAGCAGTTCATATGTTTGATCAAGTTTAGGAATGTACCATGCATGCTTTATGTTTAGGCATGTATTGATAAACTAACAAAGATTAGGCATGGACGAGAAGTTTATACCTCATTAAGAACTATATTTTCACTGTCACATGCAGGGATACTATTGATCCGGGTAATAGAAAGAAAAATCTCAGGACAAGATTATACAAGAAATATCAAATATATTGAAAATAACAGGCAACTTCTTAACAAATAAGCTAGCTGGTTGGATACCTTGAAAATCCTGAAGTACACAGAATCCCCATTCTTTGTGAACACATATAGATCTGAAGCTGCTGGCTCATGTTCTTGTAGTGGAGAAAACATCTGTATAATAATGTCACATATGGCATTTATATCCGCGCTGAAGGCTGAACCAAACAAAAATAAGCATTGAATAGAATAAGTTCTTACCATCATTAGCATATCCTTCACAAGAGCCCAAGTGTCATCACCAACAAAATTGGATGAAAATGAAAGTAAAGGATTTGTTACTTTCAACTCTATACTTTCATCTAGGAATGATGCAAAAAAAATATTATTATCAATATCTTCAAGTAAAAAATCATCATAATTATCAATATCATAATTAATATTGCCAATTGGATGATATAAGTGTATTTGGGTTTTATGAAACGTTTTGCAACAAAATCGGGTGTTCTTTGAAACAAATTACAAAACCTGGGATTTTGCGTGAGGAATGCTCCAAACCTAGGGTTTTGAGAATTTTACTCTTATTTATTTATTTCTTTAATTACTCTTATTTAAAATTGTAAAAAAAAATAAAATTACCTGGATTTATAAGAAATGATATGTGAATTTCTTTCAATGTATTGAACATATGGCAAATCATCTTTTGATCACCTTCTGCCCACTGCCATAAGAAAAAAAAAGATTACCTTAGATGAATGAATATAATATTACGCGTGTACACAAAATATACACATTATTCATTATACCTCAAAGAAGAGACAAAGGTTGCATCTGCTCCATTTTAGAAAGACGTTGATTTTGTCCGAAGGACAAGTGTATGCTTTTCCTTGAACATCATAAGGTAGAAGAAATGAAATGTTTCTCAATAAAGTTCCATACCTATTAACAAATATCATTCTAGATGTCAACTGAAATTGCATTTTCATACATATATATTTGTGTATATGTGTTCTGAAATAATTTACCTTCGAATGAGGTTAGGCGTATAAGCGACAACTACATTCGATGCACTGGGTCTATGATGTGTATTCTCATTTTCCTGCAACGAAGCTCAGAGAAAATGAAGTGCTGGATGGTGTAATGGTCGGACACGGGATGGCGTTATGAAGATCCGATAGCGTTGATAGAAGCTGAAAAGAATCAATGGCCAGTGCCAATTTACTTTACTGTTGACTTCACGGTTTTTGTCTATTTGCGTTTAACTTAATGCAATGCAGCTTAGGCTGCTGTTTAATGCTACACTTGCTGTAATCCCTGGATTAACGGCACGCTTAGAAATAGTAGAACCCTAAATGAATCCCTGTCCAATCCGAGTTCTCCGAAATTCCGAATATCACGTACGGAGTCTGAATACCTGCATCCATTTTCGAGCTCGGGTTGTGACAGGAATTACCTGATGAAGCTCGAGTCTGGAGACGGCACGAACTCCTCCCCCTCCACCCTGTTCCAGCATCCTGCCCTCACCGCCACCAGAGCCCGACGACGACAAGGCCATGGCGCTCTTCTTCTTGTTCCTCCTCCTCCTCCTCTTCTTGGCCTCGACTCCCCCACCCCAGGCTGGCGATGGGGCCTCTCGCTTGTTCCCTGCGCGTGTGCTCCCGGCTTGGCCTCTCCGACCCTGCCGCCCGGATCGCCCCCGCCGCCGCCGCCGCCGCCGCTGCCGTCCATGTCGGCGCCCCGCCCCGGCGTTATTTTTTTCTTTTTCTTGTTTAATCTGCTGAGAAGAGGGAGTGGCGTGAATGGATGGGCCAGAATGGGCCGATGATTCATTTGCTATCGGCTACGGCCTATTATGACGTCCGTCTCAAAATAACTTGGCAGTAGTCTAGGGTGTGGGTTCGGGAGGAGAGGTTGGAAGAACTAGGTTTCCCTTACCGCCGGGGCGGTGGTTACCGTGCCCTGGCGGTAAGCGCGGTAACCGCGCCAAACCGTGTGAAACCGTGTGAAATTTATCAAAATTTTAAATTATTTTTTAAATTTATTTGAATTTTACCGCGGTTTTCCTTTTACCGTACCCCCACGGTAAGCGCGGTAACCGCGATAACCGCGCGGTTTGGCGAACCCTGGTTGGAACCTGTCATTTTATTTCGTGGAAAGCGGATGGATGGATTATCGTATAATTATTTAAGTATTAATTTTAAAAATATGAAAATAAATTAATGTGATGTTTTAATATAACTTCCTATAGGGAATTTTTGAAGAAAAAACGTACCGTTTTATAAAAACGTGCATGTGAAAAATAAGGAATTAGAAGATAGGAAAGTGTAATATAGAACACAACAAGTTTGGATGCAATGGTAAAAAGACTTGTAAGGCAGTAATTAAAACCATCTTAAAAAAAGGAGGTGATTAAATAATAAAAGATGATAAGACACCGAACTGAATACCCCCAATAATAATTCTACACTACCAAATTTCTACCATAAGTAACATCTATTTACCAAACCAAACTTCTAACTTCTTTTAAACAAACTGGTGTAGGGTGTAGGGTGTAGGGTGTCGGGCGTGCCAATTTCAGGTAGTGCTAAAATTTATCCAAAGTTTTACAATACCAATATTTTGGCGGGGTGCAAAACCAAATCCATCCGAAGGAGCCTTAATTATATCTACTTCGGTTGATTATACCGATCCGAAGAGTTTGGTTTCCTCAATCCTAATAACATTAGATTGGCCTCCTTGGTTCATCCCGGCAAAAGGAAGTAGATGATCGAATTTGATCCAATTTTTTTGCAGATGAATTTAATCCACTCTTAACATTCTCTCAAAAAGTGAACTCTAATATAATTACCCCCTTCTCTTCCTTTACTTTTTCCCCCTTGACTCCTATTGTTGTATTTGAATTATATTATATTTTACTTCCATACCTGTGACTTCTCAACTTTGTTGTTGCTTCTATCTCTTACTGCACTGAATATAAGAAATTGAAATTTGAGGCCACAGGAAGTTTGTATGGCTGAATATGAGGCACTTCCAAGGGTTCATCACCCTTTGTCTCAAGAGTTCAATTTAAGTACAAGCAAAACCCAGAATTTAAGCCACTAAAAGAAAAACCAGAATTTAAGTGGCACAATCGGGGTCAGGATTATTGGTTATGTCACCCCACGTAACTGAACAGATGTACTTCGATCGTTGCTTATCACACCCAGTTCTTGCATATTCCAAGTTTAACATTTTGATCAATCTGAAGTCCTGCAAAATATTTGTATTGAGTACTGGGAATGTCTATTGGTCATGCTGCTTATAGTTTGGCCATACACAGCTCAAGATATTTACATGGAGGAGCCTAACGGACAAGGACATGTTCAGAGACTCGTTGGATTTGAAATCTGCACAAGTTCTCAGAGGCTGCTTAGCCTGAAACAATCTTGGAGATAGCATCACGCTATGGCTGCAATCGAGGCAGCACTTGCACCCATCGTTCTCAGCTCCAGCAGTGGCAAATTGATGTTAGTCTTAACCTTGAGTAAGGCAACTTCACTTGAAGGGATATCTAGTTTTCGACAGTGCTGACCAAGTTTTCAATTTTTGCAATTAGATCAAGCTGATGAATTCAAGCTATAATTCGGTAGGCGTTGTTGCTTCCTGCTGTTAGGTCTGCACCAAGCTGCATTTACCATTGGACTGCACTTTGTACCACTTGTTACCACAGAAATTCAATTGTTTCCTGTAACATTTCAGGTACACTAGTACTACCGTTTCCTTTGCGCTCGCCACTCTACCACTGCAAGAAGAGCAACAACATGAAGGATATTTTGATTGGGAGTAGTGAAAAATCATCACTATAGCCAGAGTTGTAAAAACAAATACTACGAATAACAAACCATAGTACAGACAGATCCCGGAAAGGAAAACATCGAGACTAACAAATGAAGGTAGTTTTTCTCACCTGCCTAATTATAGAGAGTTTCGTCTGGAAAGATATCCCTGCCATCTGCACCAACTGTAACAACATCGACTGCAAGTTGTTGGTCTTCTAGGAGGCAAATCCTGAATTGCTTTGCATTCTGGCAATCAATCATGTAGAGTCTCTTTAGTGAGATTAGATTCTCTGCCTGATCCAGTGCTGGACAGTCCTGTGCAAACAAGTCCTGCAGATTACAGAGATTTGAAATTCTCCTCAAACAACTGTTGTTCTTGACCTTGAGCCATGACACTGAAGGAAGGTTGTCAATTTCTTGCAGCGTGTGAGCACCTTCAATGTGGATTCTTCTTAAGTTAGCAATCCTATGCAAGTCTTCAGGGAGAGCCCTTAGTTTTGGGCAGCCATTAAGAAACAGACGCTTAAGGCAAGGCATCAGAACGAGCTGTTCAGATTTACCACACAAATTCCTTGTGTTAAGAGACCAACTTTCCAAATTTCTCATATCAATGATGTGAAGCAATTTGAGCTTTGGGAAAATAGTTATATGCGTGGCACTGCTGATGCCTTTTCCTAGGAGCTCTGAACCAATACTCACTACTGCATCTGCACATCTGATCTGAAGAATTAGTAGTTCTGGCATCTGACCTGCTGGTGGAAGCTCTGAACATGAAATGCACTCGTTGAGGTACATGTCCCAAATATGGCATCTTACACTCTGGTTCTGAGCACAACCAATCTGGGAACCTTACACCAGGAAATCCCTCAAAAAATATATAAATTAGGCTTGAAGATGGACTTAGCATATCATAGACTTGTTGAATTCTCTCAATCTCGTTCATCTGGTAGTGGGTTTTATCATGAGTATTAGCTCCCATTGTGCAGCGAAGCCACAGTTCTCGAAGATGAAGACTGTTCCTGAGTACTAATGCACTCCCTGGTGTTGCTTTTTCTAGCTTTACAACCCGGAGACGTTGGATGTTGGGGAGACATTGCAATTCATCTAGCCTGAATCCAGATGCACTCTCGAAAACTCCTTTAAGGTTGTAGAGTTTCTGAAACTTCGCAATCCCTTTTGGAACATGGTCGATTCCAGTTTGTTCTAGCTCAAGGAAACTTATGTTGGACAGTCTCATCAAACTAGCTGGCAGGCTATCCAAATGTCTGCAACAGTGCAAAGAAAGGTATTCAAGGCTGGTAAGGTTTCCTATGGATTCAGGGAGTTTTTCAATTTTTGTATAGCTTAGATCTAGCAACCTCAGTAGCAACAAGTTTCCCACTGACTCTGGTATGACTTGGATGCTTGTTCCAGTGAGAACTAAGACACGGATATGCTTGAGCTCTCTGAAAATGTCCTTATTAATAGTCTTGAAGTTCTTGTTATTAAAAATTAGGAGGCTCCTCAAGCACTTCAGCTCTTCTATAGCAGGTATTTCTTTTACATCATTGCTGATTACTAAGTGACGTAGATTCGGTAAGGCTTTGCTATTTTCCATATTCATGAATAAGGAGTGATCCTTTGTCAAAAATTGTCCAAGTGACCTCAACAGATCATGCATCGTTGACATCCATTTGTCAACAAACTCTAGTTTTGGCTGCAGAAGATTCATTCTAATTAGCTCATGGTAGTATTCTTCCGCGACCTCATGTATTGAGTACCCATGCATTTTCGTCACAAAGCCTTCAGCAACCCACCAGTAAGCGACAGCATCACAATGGATCCCAAAATTTGACGGCAACAAAGCACACCAGAGAAAGCATTGCTTAATTTCAGGTGGTAAGTTACTGTAGCTTAAGTACAGAGGACCTCCTAGTTCTTTGGGAAGTCCATGAATAGACCATTTGCTATCTCGGATGCTCTCCCATTTTGCCCTTGTTTTTTTAGTAGATAGGACACCTGCAACAACTTTGATGGCAAGAGGAAGGCCATCACACTTTTTGACAATTTCATACCCAACACCACTGAATTCTCTTCTTTGCTCGTATGGCCCTAATGACATCTTCATCAGCAGTTCTAGGCCATCATAATCATTCATTTTGTTTACCCTGTGGGTATAAGTTGCATGCATTTCAACCAAAACATCCAGGTTTCTTGAGGTCACAAGGATACGAGAATTCAAGCCTCTCTCGAAAGGCGATCGAAGAAGATCAATCCATACATCAGATTTCCAAACATCTTCCAGCACAAGAAAAACACTCTTCCCTCTAATAGTGTCCACTAGAAGCGGTAGAAGCTCAGTCTTAGTCTCCAGTTGATCACAAATTCCTCCAGCCATTCTTATTACCTGTTTTAACAAACTGGTCTCTGTGTAACTCCGAGAAATGCACAACCATATATGAACTTGGAATTTCTCCCTTATCCTCTGCTCATTGTATATCTTTTGAGCTAATGTTGTCTTACCGATGCCTCCCATCCCCTGGATCCCAAAAACAGTTGACCTGCTGTCATTGTAATTACTAACAATCATTTTGACCATGTCATCAACAGCCCTTCTGATATCTTCTCCAACTACCTCAAGTTCATCTACAGGAGATGTCTGACTTCTGTCAACAATTGTTATCTGGACTTGTTGCCGGTTGGTTCTCTCCAAGCCAAACATCTCTTTGTTCATTTTAATTTCTTCAAACTTTTCATTTATATTATTGATTCTTTTGGCAATCCTGTGATCAAATGAAAACTTTGCAAAACTAGAGAACAAGGGCTGATTGCAACATACCGGCCTTGGTGGCAGCAAAAGCTTCTGTGAATGAACCATGAAAAGATCTACGATGTCATCAACATCAAACATAACATCTCTCATGTTCGTCCACCATGAATCTATCCCTGGATCCTCCATGGCCAGAGCCTCAGCATCCTCACGAACAGCGTTGAAGAATTCCAGATTTTTCTTCAGGCTCTCAATACCCCTTTTCACACTTAATGTCATGACAACCTCATCCTCAATAAGCTGACCCAGCTTTTCCAAGAATTTCCAAGCGAGAGCATCCAAAACTGTGCCCATAGTGCTAGAACCTACAGATTCCCACTGGATCTCTCCTATGGGAGATGCTTGAAACTGCAGATCCCAGAAGAGATATGTCACAGAGCTGCAGATCACTTAAATACAGAAGATGGAAAGAGATATTGAACAGTGTGGCTTTAGCCTGATGAGATCGGAGAGGGCAATGCAGATTGTACAAGAGAGCTGTTATAGATTATCCTCCCTTTCTTCCTCGAAAAAAAAGATTCACCTCCTTTTCTTGCCACCTACTGCCTTTGTCACAACGGACATTGACATTCCCTATTGCAAAACATCTGAAAAACCTGAAAAATTAAAATAGTATGAAAGTACTTTTTTAGGCAAAATCTAACCATATGATTTTTGTATTCAAATCTAAATGTTTCAACGATGATGCAATGTGAAAAAGGGCAAGTAGTGTTACACAATTGCAAGGCGATTCAAGTTGAAAGCTCTTCCAGGCTGTGTGTTCTTTTCCTTTAACCCACTTGCTAATAATAATGTGATTTTATTGCAGCAATGGAGCCACTTGGTGCTTTACTTTCTTTGCCTGTTTACCACCTAAGAAGCCAGGAAGGCCATGGTGCTCCTCTACCTGCACTAGCAAGAAGACCCAAAGAAGTGTACTTTTAAGCGAATTTAGCTTACTGTTACCAGCAGATTTTGCATCAACCAGTACAGGAATCCTATGCCAAAGCCTTTATAAGTCTAGTTAAAAGCACTGGAGCAGAGTTCTCTTTTTTTCAGGAATATGCAGAAAATCTTTATGCATCTTTTCATTAAGATTGGGTAAAACAAGGTTCAGAGAGAAAATGGTATATTAGATCACCAGAGGGCAGACAGCAGACTAAAGGAAAAATAGAGTCAAACCACCGCTGGGAATGCAACGCACGAATGAATCTCCTGGGCATTTCGTCAAACAGCTCATCTGCGCCCCAACCATTTGTTGTAACAGTCCAACTTTCAGAGCTTAGAAAAATGCGCCGCAACCATTCGTTGCAAGTTGCAGCAGTCCAACTTTCAGAGCTTAGAAAAAACATCGAAAGGAACACATCCCATTCGCATCACTCGTGCTGCACATAGTCAAGTCACAAAAGAATAATTAAGATGGTTGATTACCTACGCAAGAAAGAGAAGACGGCGACAACGATCCACAAGCAAGGATTAAGCCGCCCATAGGTCGAACTGAACCTGGATCACATCGTATAACTCCAGTATAAACAAAGAGCTAATTCTCCGGTTGTGTATGTACCTGATCAGCTGGATTCATCTCGCACGTAACGAATGGCGCTCGGGGAGAGCGATGCGCGAATGGCGTTCGATGAAATGCCGCCCAGGCTCCAAACACCAACAGGCTAATCGATTTTGAATCGGGCCTAGTCGCGAAGCCTGCGACCTGAATTGGACCTTAACCTCAGCTCTACGCCGAAGAAAAGCCCAAACTCTCTCCACCACCGCGCGCCGGAAACCGCCCTCCCTCCTCCGTTCCCGCGCACAATTTTCGGCAAGCTGGCATCCACGCTGAAACGCATCCCACCCGTCGATTTCCGCAGCATCGAGCGTCACACATTCCTCCACGTCATCGATCCGCGCCGCGTGCCTTCCACCAATCAGGGCGCACGTCCCCTCCTCCATAAAACCATCGCCCCCCGTCTCCTCCTTTCCCCACGCCACAATCTCGCGAAACCCACCGCTTCCTCTCCCCTCCCTGACCTGATCGAAAAGAGGAGAGCAGCATCCATGGCGCCCAAGGCAGAGAAGAAGCCGGCGGCGAAGAAGCCCGCGGAGGAGGAGCCGGCAGCGGAGAAGGCCGAGAAGGCCCCGGCGGCGGGGAAGAAGCCCAAGGCGGAGAAGCGGCTCCCCGCCGGCAAGGGCGAGAAGGGCTCCGGCGAGGGGAAGAAGGCGGGGAGGAAGAAGGCGAAGAAGAGTGTAGAGACGTACAAGATCTACATCTTCAAGGTGCTCAAGCAGGTCCACCCAGACATCGGCATCTCCTCCAAGGCCATGTCCATCATGAACTCCTTCATCAACGACATCTTCGAGAAGCTCGCCGGAGAGTCTGCCAAGCTCGCCCGCTACAACAAGAAGCCTACCATCACCTCCCGCGAGATTCAGACCTCCGTCCGCCTCGTCCTCCCCGGCGAGCTCGCCAAGCACGCCGTCTCCGAGGGCACTAAGGCCGTCACCAAGTTCACCTCCGCTTAGGGTGCATGCCTGCATCTATCTATTGCTAATAGTACTAGTTTGATCTGTTTATGTATTAGTCTTAGTAGTATCGATGATCGGGAAATGGATGTTAGATAGATAGTTTGGTAGTCAGATGTAAGAAGGGTTGCGTTGAACTGCTTTTGGGCAACTGTTGTCTCATGGATCTGGAACAGTAGTTCTGAATTTAAACCATGCGAATGTGATTTCTCATATGTGATGTTTGACTGCCCTGTGCCTGCTGGTCAACGAGTGATAACTAGATCTAATTTTTCTGGAACTATTTACATGGTTGCTACTTGCATTCTGTTCAACTCTTGTAAATTCCTTTCTATGTCACTCATCGGTGTTTATTCTCTGGAGCATGAGTGGAATTGCGTGGGGCCTGCTTTTGGGAAACTGTAGTCATACAATCTTATCTTATGTTTGGTTGCCCTGAGCTTGTTGGAATTAATCTATGTCTAATTTTGTGCAATTACATCCTGTGAGTGTTGCTATTTGCATTGTCTTGCAAAATCCTTTACATGTCACAGGACTTTGATTTCTGTAGCATGCATGTTTGGTGTTTGATACTGTTCAAGTGCTTATTAGTTCTGGTAGTTATTAGGTTTTATGTAAGGGCACGGGTGGAGTCCCTTTTTTTAGTCTGATGGCAATTTTGGTTTTTGATCTTTGCATTTGAAACAAAAGAAGAGTTGTGAATTAGTATACACTAGTATGACAAGTCGGCCATCACTGTTCTATTGTGAGCTGATAACTTTGACATCTGAAGTAAGTTTTGCTTTACCTTCGTATGGTACTGTTTCAAAGAAATTCAATTGGAAATAGTAACTGAAACGCCGCATGTATTTGCTTGCTATTTCAGGATGATGCTGCACCAGCCTGTTTACTCATTTATGTTCTGAATGTCTGACAGTCTGAGTGGGCGCTCTGCTCTCTCTTTGTTCCTGATTAGCTAAGCTATCTAACAAACATGAGGTATGCATCTATACTGCTGCATCTTTCAAAGCTTGCTGTTGGTGTTGCTGCGCTGCAGGACATGCCATAGGTGAAGATGATGACCAAACTCTTGTGGATTCTACATCTTTTAATGTTATCCTTTGGTTCTCTTTCCAGGGAGGCTGTTGGAGGTGCATATTTTTTCAACAAGGTTCTACTGGCTTGTTTCCATTAAACATTCCATGCTGAATTAAAGTCGGCTACATTCTGTTTACATCTTTACAATGGCATGCATCTAAGCTTTATTTAACGAATATCAACTACGCAACCTTGTATTCCTCCAATTATTCCTGGTACAATCATCAACAGTACATATGTATCTTGCCCAACGTTTAGCTCACAGTGCCATGTTCTTCACGGTCAACCATCCAAGACCGGAGATATTCATTTATGGTTGCATGCATCTCTGATACAGCTTCTGCTAACATCATTCGCTCTCTGAGTTGTTGCTTTGAGCATGATATGCCGAGCCTAAGAACAGACACCAAGCACTGTTGAATAATTCTTGTTTTTATGCTTTCATTTTTAACATCTGAATCATTTTCTTCTTCATGCAGCCAGATTGTTGGATCAGCTATGTCTAGCGGTTGGTGAAGAAAAGAAGCTGCAACAAACTTGTGCATATCCATGGAATCCCTGAAAATGTCATCAGTAGGGCTCCTTCCAGTAAACATCTCAAGCAACAATATGCCTAAGCTATAAGTATCGCCTGCTCTGGTTACTGTAGACCCTTCCCCGTACTCTACAATGTTTGCATCAAAGTTAGTTTTCACCTGTACCCTCCACATGTAAAACAAATACAAAGTGCCCCAGTACTCCAATCCCCACCCATGAGGGAGGAGGGGGAGAGATTGTGGGAATTAATGTAACAAGTTCAGTTTTTTTTTAAAAAAAAAAAACTACCTGGTGCAATATAACCAATGGAACCTCTGATTCCAATTGAGCTTTTTGAACTTTGAAGAGTTTTAGTAGTGCTTTACGGGAGGATTCTTGATATGCCAAAATCCCCAACCTTAGCACTCTTGTCTTCTGGTAGAAGAATATTACTATGCTTCAGATCGCAGTGTAAGATTGGTGGCTGGCAATGATTGTGAAGATAATCCAGTGCATCAAAGATAACAACAGCAATGTTGAGTCTCTGTGAAAGGCTGAGTGTATTGCTAGGAGTGAGATTGCTTGACTTGGGATGAATCCAACCATCCAAGCTACCATTGGGCATGAACTCAAAAACCAATGCCTTGAACTCTTGACCCTGTGGACCAATACTTGAGCAACAAGTGATGATCTTTATGAGACAACGATGGCGTACTCTTCTCAAAGCCTCACATTCAGCCTCAAAGCTTTTTGAAGATCCTGATTGTTGAAGGTCGAACACTTCTACAGCAACAAGTGCACTCTCATCGTCTAAAGTACATCTAAAAACAGAACCATAATCTTCCTTGCCAAGCAGGTTGGCTTCTGAAAATTCATTACTTCCTCTTGATAATGCATAATATGAAACCCTTTGATACTGTTCTTCAATAACCAGGGGTGTTGCTTGTCTATTTTGTCTTCGTTTGAACTTCCTGTGGTGTAACATAATAACAACAATAGCTGAAACTAACACCAATATTGCACCTGTTGTTGGCAGAGCTATTGCAAGAGACTTCAGATGCTGGTTTCTGTTCTTGCTTGCATTGAGAATGGGACATGGAGCCAAGTGAAGCTGGGGTATTCCACCGCATAAGTTATTCCCCACAATCGATGCAAAGTTCAGGTTTCTGAAAACACCTTTAACTGATGCTTCCCCTTGCAATTTGTTGAAGGACACATCTAATTGCCTCAACGTTGTCAAATTTTGTAGAGTTGCTGGGATCGGTCCTGAAAATTGTTGTGTGCTAGAAACAACTGTTGCAAATTGGGAATCCTAGCAATGGTGTCAGGGATCCTGCCAGATAAGTTATTCATGGTTAGGTTCAGTATGGTGAGCCCTTTTAGGTTGCTCAAAGATTGTGGTATTACTCCTTCAAATGAGTTCTCTTCTAGATAGAGGGCTTCTATCACTTCACAATTTCCTATACTGTCAGGTATTTGTCCAGATAGCTGGTTTCCGGACAGATCCATACCGTTTAGGTTAACCAAGCTACCAAATTCTGGTGGAAGTTGTCCTGACAGAGAATTTTATGACAAGTCCAAGAACCAAGAAAGTGATGTCAGCTCAAAAATTTCTTTGGGAATTGAACCGTTTGGATGGTTGTATGACAAATCTAGAACAAATAGTTTTTTTAGATCTCCAAGGCTTGGCGGGATTGGACCTTCCAAATTGCAGTAGAATGCATATATCCTATTCAAACTTGTAAGATTTCCAATAGATGCCAGTATGAGGCCTGACAAGCTGGTATTGTACAGGGAAATTTCAACCAAGTTTGTTAGCTTCCCGATGCTTTCAGGAATCACTCCAGATAATTTGGAATTGAACCCCAGATCGAGAAAGCTCAAGCCTACCAGATTGCCAATGTCCTCAGGTATGCTCCCCGAGATACTGTTGTTCTCTAAATTGAGCATTTGTAGTGTCGCTGACAGGTTCCCGATTGACCTTGGCAGCTGCCCACTGAAAGAGTTGTTAGCGAGGAGAAATTCTTGCAGCTGGCTGCAGTTTGACAGTGAAGTGAGAAATTCCCAGCCCTTGGTGTTATCTGCCTCAAGTTGATTTCCTACCAAATACAAATACTGAAGAGATTGCAACCTCCCCAAGTTGGGAGGCACAAATCTGGTGAATTTGTTGTCTGAGAGGTACAGATCTGTGAGTGTTCAATGATTGGAGAGAGGAGGGATGACTCCAGTAAACCGGTTAACATCCAATCCAAACATTTGTATACCGGGAAGCATGCGACCAATGTCAGAAGGGATGCTGCCATGCAGCATGTTATTGCCAACCTGGAGCATCGTCAGCGACGACAAATTGTACAGAGATAGCGGAAGCTTGCCGGAGAGGTTGTTTGCATTGAGAAAAAGATAACGCAGACCTGCGATATCACCGAGGCCTGGAGGGATGAGATCCTCAAGGTTGTTATAACTCAGAGACAAATGCTGTAACGATGAAAGGTTGGCTAGCGAGGCCGGGATCTCCCCTGTTAAGCTGTTCTTCCTGAGCTGAAGCCTCTGGAGTCGTGGCAGCGTGTTACCGAGCTCCGGAGGAATACACCCGCCAAGCTGCAGGTTATACTGGATCAGCAGGATTGTCAAGCTGATGCAGGAACTCAGATTGGCAGGGAAGGCACCGGAGGAGTTGTGGTCCATGTCGAGGATCAGTAGACGCCGGAGCCGGCCCACGGTCAGAGGAATCTCCCCGTGCAGCTGGTTGGAGCTCAGGTTGAGCCGCCGTAGGAAAGGAGGTTCCCGATGGCCCGGCGAGAGCATGCCGGTGATATTGCTCGACGGCAGGTTCAGCGCCACCACCCTCATCGGCCACCGGCGGCTGCATGTTACGCCCTCCCAGCCGCAGAAGCTGGTGCTGGTGTTCCATGAGGCGAGCGCACTTGAGCTGCTCCCGCTGAGCCCTGCCTTGAGAGCAAAGCAGCGCCGGCTCATCGCTGCTGACGCACCGCCGCTTGCCGTGCCGATCGTCGTCATCAGGACGCAGAGGGACAATGCAATCCTCATCCGACGTATCGCCATGTGGATTCTTGGTTCGGTTTTAGGGAGCGTTTTTGGAGCAGAGTTCAGTTGCAGAACTACTCCAGCTATTTTAAATGGAGACACTGGTATATCTCTGTTTCCTGCTGATCACTAACATTTTTCTTTTTCTTCTTTTGGAAGATTTCACTTGACTTCGTTGACCTGATGTCGATCAATTGCAGTAGGCTGAACTGTGGGGAGCAGTGTACGTTTCACTAGACCGCTATGCCACCAAACTCAAGTGGTCAGTCAGGAAAAGTGGCACTATATGCCGTGAGAATATCTGCGGACGAACTAGTGTTCCTTTTCAGCGACCGTGGTGACGAAGGAAAAATGACCTTGACTGGAATGCTAAAAATGATAAAGGGTGTGATTGAGAGGAGGTAAAGGATTATTTTAAATTTTAAAAATTGATTAATATGATATTTTTTTTAAACGAGGCTAACACCGCCTGTGACGCTGCGACCTCCCAGAGCTCCTGCAGTACCGTGGTCCGTGGCCTTTCAGCGATGGGGGTGCAGTTGCCAGCGAGCTTGAGCTCCTCTGGTGTTGGGATTTGGGACTCTGGCGAGCATTTGTGCCGTGCATATCTGGAAGGAGATTTGACTGAACAGGGAGCCACTTCGCCGCCACAGCACGTGCTCGAGGAGGACCATCGGCGTCTGCCACCACCATTCAAACCACTAAAAGAACTACTTGATATCTGATTTTACAGCTAATTTGCAATGGTTTTAATAGTGATGAGATACCTTTTATCTGGTTTTACAACTAATGATGTAAATGAAACTCGGCCCATAATTGAGGACTTTTTCCAAGCTCTGAACATATGGATTGCATTTCGAGGAACATGAAGGAATCATCCAGCCATTGAGGTCCATAGTAAACATGATGTAGACACTAGACATGTAGTACACGAATCCATGGGCTCAGCCATTTTGTACTGTATAGTCCAAGCAGGCTCAAAGCTAGATTCTTTACAGCATAAAACTTCATAGGAAGTTCATGTAGCCAGCAACACTCGAGCAAGATTAACATCCAAGTGACACAAGTCACATT
This sequence comes from Oryza punctata, assembly GCA_000573905.2. Taxonomy (NCBI): domain Eukaryota; kingdom Viridiplantae; phylum Streptophyta; class Magnoliopsida; order Poales; family Poaceae; genus Oryza; species Oryza punctata. The sequence goes on from CM002488.2 coordinate 2,235,700, forward strand.
AAAGCAACATTCAATCAAACAAGCAAAATTAGTACCAACTCACTAGTTCAGTTTCACTAGATAGAAAGCATACAACATTACAGTGAGGCTAGCACAGCATACTACATGACACACCACTGCATTCTTAATGACACACAAGACTGGAGATCAGGAAGGACTACAACATCATACACACGCCATAGATCTCTCAAACATCTTTATTCTTAGCACTTATTAACTAGTAGGATGCATTTCTTCAGTCTCAGGTCTCAGATCACAAACTCACACAGGAAACACAAAGTTACAGTGACAACAACTCATCACTTGTAACTGGATCATACTACTAGCTTAGCTGTACTACGCCCTTCCATCTCCTTTGGTTCGTCAGGAGGTTGCTTGCTTCACTTGCCGCAGTTGCAGGGGTTGCAGGTGCAGTTGTCGCCGCACTTGCACCCGTTCTCTGCTCCGGCTCCGGCGGCAGCGCCGGCCACCAACCCGTCAGCATGGCTGCCGCCATCAGAGAAGAATCAATCAACCATAGATCGATCAGTAATTGATTATAACTCACCAAACATGATGTGCTTGGTCAATGACTCAGCTAATTATTCAGAGTAAAAGGCATCATCGTTTTCTTCAGAAAAGGGAGGAAGTTTTTGTCATAACTTGCATGAAGTTTTTAATCGTTCTTCTTACGCTGTAGCTACCGCTGCAATTTTGTCATACGTACACGTAAAATGTAAGGCAGTGAGCCTCTCAACAAAATGTTTTGTTTTTTGTGATTCAGAAGGGGAAAAAAAAAGGGCAGGAAACATATGACAAAATTGACAAAAGAGGTTGGTAGTTGCTAGAAAGATGGTGGTACTCAATTCAGTAACACATGGATTTTGCCCATGAATCACAAGTACAGGACATGGAGAGGGAAAGGATTAGTGCACATACCCCTTGGAAGGTGCAACACCCATGATGACAGTCTGGGTGGTGGTCACCTCCTCAGCCATCCCAGGGTACATCTTACATCTGCATGTACAAATAATCTATCAGAAATTCAGAGTCTATTTCTTGTCTGTTCTAAGAAGAGGGGATAAAAAAAATCAGATCCTCATCAGTCATCAACATGCATGCTCCTCATTTTATAACGGTGGAAGGGGGCTAAATAAAAATCTCCTGTCATAATTTTTTTTTCCTCTCAAGAAAGATCATATAATAGCCACCATCTAAAAAAAATTTATCATGAATTTGTTTTCCTCTGAAGAAAGATCATCATCAAATTTGGTCACGATCTAAAGAAAGATTTGTTCACAGACCATGAGTCCATGACATGTTCTATTATCCTAAACACATCCCAAGGAGAGGCACACATATGACACAACATGCATGTCATGAATACATACCAAGATCAACAATATGGATAAACAGAAATTCTCTACGGATCACAACACACAGAAAACCCCAGCAAACGAACATCCCTTCCGAGATCCACCAAATTTCCATCTCACCAACACCAAGACTAGACAGTTGATACATGAGAGATCAACACAGATCAAGAACAGAAATTCAGAAGATGGTGATCGATCTTACCCTCCGCAGCCGCTGCCGCACTTGCAGCCGGATCCGCAGCCGCAGTTGCCTCCACAGCACGACATCTTTCTCTCCTCCTCTCTTTCAAAGATCAACACGGATCGATTGAACTGGCACTGATCACAGTTTCACGCACGCACTCTGAATATCACTTTGGGCACCTGAACCACACTGAGATGGGGGGGGAGAGAGGGTTGCTACTTATACAGCGGGAGGGAGGCCATCCTCCGTACACGTGGCGCGCATCGGGGACCTGCCTTGGCTGGCCCATCGTCGCTTTGGGAGTCACCTCCTGTGGGGATGAGTGAGTTTACGGTTTTGCCCCTCATTGATTGAGCGATTCTTCGGGACTCGCCGTCCGTCGCTCGCGGACAACCGAACGCATATGCATGGCGTGATCACGTATGATCTGCGAGTTTGGCATCTGGTTTGTGGCCTCTAGTTCCTGGTGAGAAGGCTGTGTACGTGTATGTTTGTTGAGTTATTTAGAGTTTGTGTGTATTTAAAGCGGTAGAAAAACTATCTATTATATTTTAAATCAGTATAATTAAAGTCCTATAAATATTACATGGAGATAAACCTATATGAGAAGAGCCTTGTCAAACACCAACCTACTAACAACTTGAATACCAATGAATGAATATCTGTGCATCCGAAGATAACTATATTATTTACATAGTTAGTAATGTTTTACAATATGTGTTGTAACATTTATTCACTAAATTTTACTAAGTTAGGGAAAGATCTAGGTCCACAACCACCTAACCATAGCTCATCTAAAAGTAGAAGCTCATGATGTCCTATTAAACTTCAGCAAGGAATTTTTAAGCTTTATCCAAAATTATTTCCTAAAGAAAGAAAATATTGGAACTATAAATTATATTATGGGATTGATTTCATTCTCATCATTCATGTAGTTTATGTATTTCTTCCACAAAGTTTATGCATTTTTTTACAACATATCACACATTCGGTGCTAGAGTCGTATAATGCACGTTTAAGCAGGAAGAAAAAAAAACACGTCGCAATATCGCTTGCAGCACAGAGGAGATTCAGAAGATCATGAATTCATGATGCTTACTGATGTGTTGGGCCATGTCAAGCACTTGATAACACTGAAAATGGCCCAGAAATGTGCCGGATAATAAGGTCGTAGGTAGGCATAAAGCAGGTTCATGTATACCCTATTAATGGTTGTTTACTAAAAAACCTATTATTGCTATTTTTTTTTTGTTTTCTCTATTTTTGTTACGTTACAAGTCACCACCACTCGCTGGGAACTAGGAAGAGATAATCGTGACAAATAAAGTAAGCTCCGTATCAATCTGCTGGCTTTTGCATTGAAAATTTTCTAATCATTTTTATTCTAACATTTATTTTCTCAGTTTTAAAACTATTGACTTTCAAAAATAACACTTTATCATTAATTTATCTTATTTAAAAATTTTAGTGTAAATATGCAAAAATAATATGCTATGCTTAAAGTAGATTTCATAATAAAATAAATCATAGCAAAATAGATGATACTTATAGCTAGCTTTTTTTAATATGATGGACGTCGTGTCCAAAAATCGACAAGTTAATTAATATATTAAAAATCTGAATTTTTTCTTAATTTCAATACCTGATGATATATATTGCACACAATACCAGTTTATTTCACTTCGATCATAAGAAAAACATACATGCAGTAGACAATGTTCTAAGGCTAGTGACACAAATATCAGGTCCACTGATTCTCTGATTCTGGTGCCAATTTGAAGCCTTTTTCCTGTTTGACATGTATTACGATTCACGGATAATGTCTCACGCACAAAGAAAAGAAAAGGAAGAGAGGAGAAGACCTCAAGACCTCAAATATTCCTTGCAGCGAGTTGGAACACGTGTAATCACACATGTCCATAATTATCTATGCTGGTCAGAATGGACACGCGCACTTTGTTTTAAATTAAAAATAATTAGAAAGGGTTAGCAAAAGTAAAGCTGAAGAGGACATGGCCTGAACCTCCACGGCAAATGAAAATGGGGCGTGTCATTATCGGATAGAGAAGAAATACTGCCATCATTGACTTTTGACTTTGCGAATCCTACTGATTAGTACTCCATAATAGGAGGACACGATTACACAAAATGAAGTTGCTGCACTACAAGCTTGATTAAGTTGGTGCTTGAAAAGAATCATTTTATAGCACCTGGTTATTCAGATGCATGCTAATTAGTGTCATCAGTTATATCTCACTATTTTCATGTATACTAATCGAACCTTCTATTGAACTCTGCTATACATACGACTCCTCCATCCGACCGGCGTACGACCGAAACAGCGTAGCAGTACAGAGTACTACTATACATACGATCGAGTTATACAACTCATGTACAACTAGAGACATGCAACCATAGATCAATCAAAGGATAAAATGTTTATATGCAATGTAATCGTTTGTAACCGTTGATCAAATTCAATCATACGTGAATCGTACAGGTCGTATGCATAGCGATTTCCAGCAGCACAGTACGTGACGGCGTGAGGTTTTTATGACTTGGTTGTACCGTCCTCTATATGTCGACACCTCTCTTGCACGAGCCACACCGTGACACAACTTCTTTCTTAATCTCATTAAGTCAAATCCAGTGCATACTAATTTGGTCTCAATAGTCTCGTGAGTAGTTTTTGCATATGTTTATTTTTTAGCTAAGTTTTTTTGCGCTAATGAGTTTAGTTCGTTGATTGAAATTAGACTTAGACTCAGTTATTTCCTCAACTTTCCCAACTCACCTCACTCATGTTTCGCGCGCATGTTATTTTTTACAAAATTTTTCTATATAAAAGTTGCTTTAAAAAATCATATTAATTTATTTTTAAAAAAGTTTAGTAAATACTTAATTAATCATAAGAAAATACGTCACTCCATTTTGTATGTGCGGGAGGTAAGTTCCTAAGCTCACCTCCCGAACACAACCTTAGCATGCTCACATTGCAGGCCTACATCCCACTTTTCGTAGTTCCGCACGTTGCTCACGCCGTGTACGTCGTTCTTTCGGACGCTTAAGTCATGTGTAGTATTTTCGCACTCAATTACATCAAGTGAATGGTGTGAATGGTGGTGGTGTTTTTTTCCTGATTATTATTTTTAAGGATAATAATCTTGCAGACCCTTTTTATCAATATGATACATCACATTATGATGCTCTTCGTTAAGAAAAGAATATATCAAAGTGGTAGAACTACACGGAGAACACTTGGGCCATAAAAAATCTCGCGCTGATTCAATCTCTGGGAGCAAAGATGAAATCGTCCACTTTAATAACCATGGAAAGGATGAATATTTCTAAACTCTCTATGCATAATCTTCCTGATCGTTTAAACTTTCTCTAGCAGCAACGAGTGCCTGCTTGATGTGATCATGATTATCATCGATACAACCATTGCTCATTGCTTAAGTGTTGGAATCTAAATCGACCACCTGCTACAGTGCTGAATTCAAACGGTCACCAAATCTGCATACAAACTCTGTTTTTGGTCCGTGAGTGCCTGATGGAAAACTCTCGGAGTTCTTTTTCCAATGCATCTGGCCTCATCTCCAAATTCCATTCTAGTCGGCCGCAATTGAAGAAACAAAGTGTTGCGTCACCTGTAATGAGTCTATGGGCTTGTAACTTCGTTTGGGACTCCGGCCCAAGTGGGACCTATGCAGACTGCGTCCCAATCAAGTGGAGCACGACCCTAGAGCTCCCTTGGTTATCCTTTCACCTCCTTAAATAGTTAGGTACCCCTTCAGCGTTTCTCCAGTTTTGTTAGATTAAAGTTTAGTCATTGCTACTTGCAGGCAGCGCATGTGTTGGTTAGACCGTCCGTCTGCTTGTCTTCGGAACCCAACCTATCGTGTGTATTCAATTTCTATTTGCGATATCAGATTGGTTTTATCTTGTTCTTACTTATTTTTTCAATTTGCTTGTAGGAATAAGGTTGATCTATATCGTAAGATCAACAACACATTGAGAGGTGTATCGATCGGTAAGACGTAACTCAACGTTTCGTATGGTTATAGTCTGATCATCAACGTGTCTCCTAAAATTATAACTATTTCAAATTCACCGAAAGATCGGATTAATTATAGTCTTCAGTATATCGAATGGAGCTTTGTGTTTATCAACGCCGGTACGTACGGCGATAATGATCTATCAATTGATTTGCCTTTTGTCTCGTTTTCAATGAGAATGATGTCAAAAGCGCCTACTTGTGGATATCTTGTCTTCTTTCCAGATATAATAAAGCAATTTTTTTGTGTGCTTTCAGATATCTTCAGGTATTCGTACTTCCTGTAGACAATTGGATAGCGTATCTGGAACTCTCTCCACAGCTCCATAGATTGAACAGTGCACGGCGATGTAATTATCCATGCAAGTTTTCACATGGATTGTCTGAAGAAAGTTCTAACTGTGCAGCGTGCCGGCAATACCAGGTGATCGATTCCTATTCGTTAATGATGAATACAAAAAGGATTTGAGATTAGATGCTGTAGCAGATTAGCCAGACGTGTAGATTGAACTAGATGCTTCACCTGACAGTAGAAATAATCGTCTGTCATCTTCTGTAACAAATCAAAGGAGCTACTGCGGATTCTAAACTCTCGATTGAATATTCTTCCGTTATTTGCATGCTATATAAATAGTTATGAAAAAAATTATAAAACAAATCACAAAGATAGATTAATATGTGCTAAATCATCACACAAATATGTAAGTTAATATTTAATTTCTACAAGTTACAACGAAAAAAATAAATTAAACTACAACTAGGTAACATATATTCGCGGTCTCTTTTTTTGCAACTTATAAAAGTTAAATTTGACTTTACATGCTTATGGAGTAATTTATCACATATTAATCTATCTTATTGAATTTTTTATAACTATTTAGATAAAATTCAATAAAAAGAAGATGTCCGAAGATATTCCCTCAAGAGTTTAGAATAGTTTAATGCAATGTTGCATCCTCCTCTCTAGAAAGTGGAATTTCAGAAGAAGAAGAAAAGTTCAGGCCGAAACAAAAGCCCAGAAGGCTAAAAGTTTGGAATTTTCTTTAGATGGGCCAGACCCACCAAGGAATAAGTTCACTTTTACTCCCTTAAGTAGTGACCGAATCTGATTCGTATCCCTAAATCATAATATCGGATATTTCGATCACAAATATTAAAACTGGCACAATTTAACTACCTAGATGGTTTTGGAGAGCGGTTTTGCTAACGTGACGCCTATATAGCAGTGTTGACTCGGTCTTCGCTCCCCGTGGAGTTGACATGGCGCTTATGTGTATTAGTACTTAAAAAAAATATGCAGGACCTATTTACCATTAAAAAAATAATATAGGACCCACAGATATTTGGAACCTACATGTCTATCCTCCTTCCTTCTTCACCCTCCTCCCCCTCTCTCCCTTATCTCTCTTTTTATCGCCGTTTCTCTTCACATGAGCTGTGGCCGGTTCGGTGGCGGTGGCGGCGGGCTCCTCCCCAGCGGCGGGCCAGAGAAGCGGCGGCCGGCGCCTCCTCCAACCCCATCAGCGGCGGTGGCGGCGGACCGGAGCGGCGGTGGCCGACGCCTCCTCCAACCCCATCAGCGGCGGTGGCGGCGGGCCGGAGCGGCGGTGGCCGGTGCCTCCTCCAACCCCATCAGCGGCTGGATCTGCTGCCACGATCTCTCTCCTCGACGCCGGAGAGCTCATCGTCTCCCAACGATGCGGCAGTCGCGCTCGCCTTCTCCCCTTCCTCGAGCCTAGGCGGCGGCGGAAGAAGTACTTGACGGGAACGGCTGCGGGGACTCGGCGCGGACCCTTGCCGCCGTCAAGCTCACGAGGGGGAAATCTAAGGGCGTCATCGAGGCGTAATGGGGCGCGCCGCGTGGAATGGGGCGGCCGCCGCGGAGCACGCAACTGTCGTCGTCGACGGGGCGGATGGCGCGCGGGTGCACCGAATCGACGCTGCTGAGGCCGTAGCATCGCAGCAGCAACCTCGACGGCGTGAACCAGGACCGGTTCACCACCTCCACCGCGTACTCCGTCTTTGCCCTCCACCACCTGCCCCGTCGCCCTCTGCCTCACCACCAAATCCGTCGCGCTACACGCCGCCGCCGCCGCCGCCACCTCCCCTTCACCTGCACGTCAATATAATTCGTTTATCACTGCTGCTGCTGCTTGAAATGACAGTGTAGCAACTAGCAAGTAGTACTAATTAGCAATGTTGAGGAGCAGCAGCGAGGGGAGGAAGACGAAGGCCGTCGCCGCCACTCTCGCCATGGTTAGCCAAACTGGTGGATGCTAGCTGTGAGGTGATATGGTCATTTTGTATGACGAGAGGCAGCGGGCACGAGGCGGCTCACTGCCGACGCCTTCCACCACACCGCTTGATGCCGCCGTCCAGCGCGCCACCGCCCCTTTGCCGCCACCGCCTAGCTCGGTTGATACAGGAAGAAACACTAGAGAGAGAGTGTGGGATAGAGAAGGGAGGAGAGGGATACAGAGGGAAGTATGATAGGTGGGGTCTGACTTTATTTTTATTTTACTTGATGACTAGGATGACACGTGGATGCCACGTCAGTGAATACCACTCTCAATACTGCTCTAGAAGTGAAATTACACCGATTTTAATAGTTCAGGGTCAGCATATCCGGTATTACGGTTGAGGGATATGAATTAGATTGCACCCATGATTAGGAAGTCAAAGTGGACTTATTCCCCCATGATGATACCGGGACCAGCCCGTCAAAGTTACATCTCGGTCCAATAGAAAAGTACACTAGCCACTGTTTCAGTGTTAGGGCCTATTTGGAGGCCGAAACTCTGAACCCAGCCTATTCCTAACGGCCCATGTTAATTCACCACGGACCGGACCTATTCCTAACGGCCCAAGTTAATTCACCGTGGACCGGCAACGTACTGGGCAATCCAAATGGGCCATTAGACTTGTCACAAAGCTGGGAGCCTGTGAGCTCATGGGAGCCAGTAAGAGGCATTTTGCACCTATAATATTACATATTTTTCATGGAATTCTAGGCAGAATCACCAGCAATTTGAGTAGATAAAAGTTAAGGGAACTTTTAGAATAGATACATGAATTCCTGCTCCTCACCATTTCTTGACTGATAAATTCTGTTCCAAAACTACTTCTACGAGATTTTGCATCCAAAAACTGGTCAATAACATTTGCTCCTTCAACCGCATCACTCAAATGTATAAATTTCAAAACCTTTCAGCACATGAATTGAATTCCTAAGCCCTAACAAGTAACAACCACCCTTCCAAACCTTGTTCTCTTCAAGGAGAGAACAGAAAGAATGTTAATATATACATGAGGATAATAGCCTTCCACTTTATAGAACAGCTAGACCAACAAAATTTAGGGGGTAAATTTTTTTTAAAAAAACTAGCTAGGCTCAAAACTTTGCAAGCTGAAGAGTGAACTCCGTCAGAAGCTTTTCAAACACAAAATCTGCCAACATGTTCCCCAGGTGATCAGCATCCCTCTGAAAATTCACCCAGCGATCGCCCTTGGATAGAACATTAGACAAAATTGCGTCGATTTCTATGCTGGACTGTGGCTGTTCATCCAGATGGCAGCTTACTTTAGACCACAATTCCTTAAGGGCATGGTTTCCCACAGGTTTCGGTCTATCAAAAGATGAAAACCGGGAGAGCATGGACTTGGAAACAGAATATTTCTTGTAGATATCGAGCAACACTTCATTTGTCAAGTCAGACAGAAGTAGCTGATCAGCTGACATCTCAGTGAAATCAAATGCAGCAGCAGCAGCCTCGTAATGTTGGCAATCCTCTTCTTGGAGAGCTGTAATGTTCTGCGAACACCATTCATCAAATAGTAGTTCATTGCGGAAGCTTGATTTCATGAATATATCCTTCACGCAGATCAACTCGTCTTCATTTTTCGGATCTGCTTGGAGAGAGTTCAGTTCATCAGAGTCACTTTCTTGAACATTTTTGTGACCCAGGTCAGCAGTTGAAAGTTCCATGGAAGTGCTGGTACTGAGATCCATATCAGCTGAATCATCAGTGTCACTTAAATGGAGGACTCTTGGCTTCAACAAGGAGCCTGCAAAAGGAAAAGGAAAAAAAAAGAATACTCAATTTAAAATTGAAAGCTGAAGCTTGAAACAAAAACTAATTAAATGAAAAAAATCGAATGTTTGAACTATATTAGAGTTTTTAACGTCCCCTGCAACTTATAAAGTAAAATACTTGATCTGGCTACCTTTATGTAAATTTAATCAGACACTTACAGTGACAGGTCACTAAAGCTCCAAAATCAAAGGCTCCAAACTAAACACCGTGTTTTTTTTCAAATTATAGAAAACTAATGTACGCAAGTTTTCTACATACTAAATGGAAATCTCACCATCCAGGATTGCATATTTCACTGGACTAGCAGGATCATCTGGGAAGGTCACATCAAGAACAGACATTGGACTGTCAGTTTCTTGTTCGCAGCTTAGATTTATCTCAGCTTCAATTTCTTGACTGAGATCAGGAACGCAAAAAGTACCTTCTGTTGACTTCAGAACATCGGATGAAAGAATTTGTTTGTCATCTGAAGTTGTTGTATGTTCTTCTGAAATCCTTCCGTCTTCTGAATCTATAGCAGTATGCATACCGGCTTCTGTTGACAAATTAGTATGGTCAGCGTCACAAATTGTTCCATGTTCTTCTGGGACATCAATTTCTTCTGATGTTGAATGAGCAGTACACATATTGTCTTCAGTTGATGAGGGAACCTGATCATCATCACAAGTTGCTACCTGCTCCTGTGAAATATCAATCACTTCTGAAGGTAAAAGGGGAGTACATACATTTGCTTCAGTTGACACAGAAACACCACACTTTTTGTCAACAATGTACTCTTCCAGTACCACAGTGTTTTCAGAGCCATCAGCATCCGTATGACTGGAGATCTCATCCATAGCAGCATCGACATCTCCGTCCACAAGAGTTCTCTCTGGAACATCTGGTGACAAGGCATGTTCTGGGATTACGAAATTTTCAGCAGTCATAACCAAACTTTGCAACCCAATCATCACAGCAGGCCCATCCAAAGAATGATCCCTAGTAGATTTTGAACTGTTCAGTGTCCTCTTCGACTGGTTGCTTGAAATAGAATCCAGCAAGTGAGAATATTTCTCCAATGATTCAGTGAGGGAACGTGAACGCCGAAAACCTTGGTTCATGGGTCTTTTTGCAGTAGTTACAGTGTAAGGTTTCAAACCATCCCTGTCATATGTGGCGGAGGCTGACCGGGAAAGTCCTTCTTTAATTACATCTCCAGATACCTTCTGCCCATAAGGGACCTTATGAAGAACTCCATCCATTGAAATGCTTCGGTGGCTCTTTCGTTTCACATGAATATCACCTCTATTTAGAAGCGAAGAACTTGTATCATTATCGTAACCATCCTGGGTGTTGAATGTAGCGTGTTGGATATTTGTATCTGTGGGATTTTGCATAGCATTTTGTGAAGAACCATCACCATTGGAAGCAGATTCACCATCAAGAACATACTCATTGCTTTCCAGATAATGTATTGAAAGGGTGCGCAGTAGCTTCGGTGCAACAGGAAGCATCTTTTCTTTCTGGCCTTCCTTTCCATACAGTTTTTTCAGAATCAAGGAGCCCAAACTTCCCTTACCACAACTCTTTTTTGAAGACTTGTTTTTCTTTGTTGCCTGAAATAGGAGAAATGAAAATCAGTTTCTTCTTCAGCTTTCCTAAAATTCAACCCATAACCAATAAAAGTCCCCCTTTAGTGATATGTGGATAAGACATGATAAGCCATTTCCAAATATGTATTAGTTGACTATATGTGGTTTTGGAGGAGACAAGTAATAAATATGGAAATTTCGATTATGTGATTTAGTCGTGGCAATCATGACCATGCGTGTATTATGCTTATAAATAGTTTCTGATCCAAAAAAAGTTCCAGAATATTGTAATATACTTTATGAAACTAGATGCTCACAGAATAGCTTATGCACTATGGTCGAAAAAGTATCAGAAATTATAACCAAAATGTATAAAAAAAAATGTGTTCTAATGCTTGCTTGAACAGGATGAAGCAACTTGTACATACCTCAGTGTGTTTGTCATCATCTTTGACACTACTATCTTCATCTTTCAGAGGAACATATGAACCTCGGCGTCTACTTCCTGCAATTAATTTTCCATCTAATGCAAATTATAATTGTGCAAGGAGAATAATTTATAATAAAATTCATAATCAAAGCAGAACATTGTTTTGGTAAGTTCTACATAACAAGGAATTAAGTATCTACTGTACTACCAGTAAGGATCAAATAGTAAATTTCCCACCGTTTTAGTAATATTGCTCAATAGAAGGCCCGGGGTTCTTCCGGCTAGCACCGCAAGGTGGTGGGCTAGCCAGCCCAGGCTCGAACCTCAATTCTCTTAATAATTTCCGATATGAGAGCACCTCCTCTCATATCCAACGGTACTTTTAGTAATATTGCTCATAAGTTACATAACTCGCCTAAATATGAAATGAAGAGAAACGCTTGCTAGTGCAGTGGCAGGGGTGGGCGGATTCAACCCCGAAGTCTTGTGTTCGACTCTTGGGCACGCTTGCATTTATTCTTAATTAATTGACACCAAGTTCCTCCTTGGTGTCCAGCGTTTCTAGAGAAGCGCCTTGCTATCACAGTGGCAGGGGTGCGTGGATTCAACCCTCGCATTTCTTCTTAATTGATTGGCACCAAGTTTCTCCTTGGTGTCCAGCGTTTTTTTTTCAAGCGAAAAACCATTCCAACCACATGAATTTTGTGCAGGTGTGTTATTCAACTACACTCTGTTGCACCATAGTATTCAATATCCTATAGAAACTAGCAAGTAACCAAAAACGAAGTAGCATACTTACCACCACTGCTTTTTCCCTGACTCTGTTTCTTGTCAGAGATCATCTTAGTGGATCGTAGGCGGCGACGAAAGCCAAAGAACTGAAGAATGCTCCATCGACGCCCATGGAGTTCCTTCCCATAAAACGCGGAGTCTTGATGGTGCAACAGCTGGGCCATTTGGTGTTAACCCGTCAACAAAGGTAGGAGGGGTGGTTCCTTATAAGCACCACCTTTGCAGAATAAGGAACAATCCTCAACCTTTCTTAAAACCTGTCATGAACAGACTGGCCACCGATTAACAACTTAGCGAATAACACACATAACATTATTCCAACTACAAATAAATTATTGCCTGAATAGCAAACTCAAACTCTGGAAAAGTGCAGCCAAACAAATTTAATACAGAAAAAAGATGTTCTCCAACCAAGTATCCATAAAATCGGCTAGCCAAAGGCAGATGTTAATCACGAAGAAACACATAAACCATAATCAATGAACAAAGCTAATAGAAAACAAGTTAAGAAGGCCTTTTGCTGCCTTTCAGACAAAGAAACAGAAATGGTGCTGACATAAGCACGCCTCTTTCTGAAAACACGCAGACAAACACCCACCAACAGCAATTAAACCATTTCTTAAGACACTAATTAAACCATATATCCATACATATCCTTGTTAGTTAGAAGTTCAATTCCTAATCAATAATTAGGTGACAAGAAAATGAAATCTGCACAGGGGCAGGCACTTCAGTGAAGAAAAACACTGATTCCCACCAGGGGCGGATCCAGCTTGGGACATGGGGGTTAAGTTGAACCCCCAAACTTTTGGGGGAACAAACAACAAACTGTTGTTACTTGTATTAAGGTTAAAGCTCTGAAACTAAGAGAAGAGCTTCTTCCAGATCGAGAAGAGAAGCTAGGGTTAACGAACGCAAGCAAATTCCAGACAAAAGTAGTCCCGGTGGGAGAGAGAGATGAATTCCGAGAAAGAGGATATGTGGATGCTCACCTTCAGGATTCCCTCCCCTCCCCTGCTCTGCTCGCCACCTCCCCTGTTCAGCCGCGGGATGGCGCAAAAAGCGGACGAGCCGAGACGGGAGTTTTTATTTGTTTTACGCCAAGGGGAGGGAAGGGGAAGAGACTGGACTGCTCAACCTTTATCTCAATATTTTTACTATTTTAAAATTAGCAGTATATTTTATGACGGGTGGTTCGTATCAGAAAAAACATTAACAAATTTAACTAGGTATTGTATCACCAACAAACTTCTCAAACCATCAGCAACCACTAACTACCGCTTCACGCACCATCACCACCGCTCTTTCTCCATGAACCATCGTCATTCCTCCTCTCCGTCTTTGCATGCGCGGCACACCCTTTAATTACCGACATATCTTTTCTTCTTTCTCATCATCATGCACACTATTGTCATGGTTATCGTTGAGGTTAGGGGTTCTCATCGTCATGCACATTATTGTCATGGTTATCGTTGAGGTTAGGGGTGTCGAGTTTACAATGACTCAAGGAGACAAGAGTCGACCTGACGAAGAGTGGAGAATTTAGATCCTAGTTCCTTCTTGTTAGATCTAGCGGTTTCCCAACTGTTATAGGGAAAAAAATGGAGAGAGAGACTTAGTGTATGGAGTGGTTGCTGAGTTACCAGATTTGTAGATGGATAAAATAGGGTGGTCCAAATTGAAATGTAAAGAATGGTTAAAGGATGACATGTAATATGAAAATTGTAATTTACTTTTTTTTCTCTAGCACAATTAAATATAAGTTGTTCATTACCCGATAATCTCGTGATATATTAAGTATGGTTGGGCCGGTGTACTCAGCTATTACTAATAATCTCATGATATATTGATGCATAACAATACAGACTTCTACTAGCACGAGCTGATTAATTATGGTTAGATAGATTTAGCTAAAATAGATAAAAATAATAATACCATCAATTTTACTCAATAATAAAGCATTCGATTGTGGTCTCATTTTCTCACTGCATGATATATGATGACTATATCAGTAGGTATTTCCGTAATTTTTCGTGTTGTTTTTTTATTTTCGATATATATGTTAATTTACACTAATATTTTTTTTCATAATTAAATAGATAATAAATCATTTTCCATATTTCTCCTATAAAATGTGGAATAAAATGTGAATCGTGCATTATATAATTCGAAAATTATATTATAAGTGTATGTAATTTAATGTGTAAGATGTGGAGTTATAGTATAATATTTAACTTTTTTCAAAAAATGTTGCACTATAGTAGATAGGTAGTTAAGTGAACAACCAAAAAAAAGTAGAAAGAATCCATTGTGTGTCACTGATTTTATCCTTGTTCTACAATATGTCACGGGGTTTGTTCAGTTCTAATATACCATCGCATTTTGCTTAACTTATATAATATACCATCATCGTCTGGTTAGCCTCCGTTAGTACCGTACAATTTTATCATAATGACCGAAATATTCTTGGGACAAAAACTTCCAAATTTTGGTCAAAAATTCCAAATATCAGATTTTAAAACTTCCAAAGTTTGAGACGGGCAACTTATGTGCCTAGCTTACAATATGATATTCGGAATTTTTGGCCAAATTTTGGAAATTTTCGTCCGAGGGATATTTCGGTCATTACAACAAAATTATACATTACTAACGAAGTCTAAATGGGTGGCGATGGTATATTATAGAAGTTAAGAAAATTGTAGAACTCAACAAACTCAGTGGCATATTATAGAACGAAAATAAAGTGAGTGGCACATAATGGATTCTCTCTAGCAAAATATTCTAGTCAAATCATTTCTTTATTTCATTCAAAACAAAATATTTCTTACATAAACATGCTAGGAAACTTCGAAAGAAGGTAAGAAAAAAGGGAGGTTAGTCACTATCCCAAACACAAGTGGGGAAAAGTTGCTCACATCCATCGTACGGTATATACTCACATCAATCGATAATATACTAATATTATTAAAATTGTACGGTGTGAAACTGAAACTTTAACCCCATATCCTTACATTGTTCCATATTTTTCTTGTTTTCTCATTATTATTTATTTTTGGTAATAATATTTCTACAACCAACATTATTATTTGCACATGGATACTAGCAGCTAGCTCACGAATATGTGCTCCGTAATATATATTATCTATGTTTTTACATGAGTAAACAATAATATTATTTTTATTAATAATATTGTATTTATATAAGGTACATGACTAGTTTTTTAAGAACTACAAAGATATTTTTGCTAAACATAATCTATAATGCTATAACGATTAATGATATTAAACGATATATAATCTTATGGATAAATTAAAGATCGACACTTGTTATAAATCCAATGATTATAATGCACTATATATATTTTGTTCAAGTGAGTTGTGAATTCACTATTTATTAGTTACATGCCTATGCATTACAATGATATCTAGAGATAAAAATAAGATTTAGTTTATTTTTAATTCGGTTTTTTAGATGTATTGGGTTTTTCATATTTCTTTAGAGATAATATTGTATAACAATAAGATAATTTATTTTTTTATAAATATATCAGTTTATCGTACCCCCATTTATAAAATCCTACATCCGCCACCATGGAAAACATATTTAGACCGTGTGGAAATGTTTCCACAGTGTGCAAAATAAAGAAGACAAATGAATCTTCTAAGGAAACATGGTGAACAAGCACAAGAAATCTCACATAATATAAAGCAACATGCATTGTTTTCAGTATTTTATTAAGAAAATAAGAAAAGAAAATGAACATGGACAGGTAATTAAAATTAAACATAATCACATAGGAGAACCTAACTGGGGCATGTGGTTCACATAAATCTTTATGGAAACAAACTTTACGGATTAATTGGTGGAAAAAGAATAAATCCAAGTCCGAATGAATCCGGAGGAAACTGGATGTACGGATTAATGGAGGAAGGAAATCAATCAAGGCCGGATGGGGCAAAGAGTGAGATTGACATCACTAAACATTCGCAAATCATCAAAACGGACGTTGTTAAACATTCCGTTTCACTGATCCAAACAAAACGATGGACGAATTATCTCCTTTTCTCCCCCGAAACATCAACAACAAAAAAGAGGGTAAGAAACGAAACGGAAACGTATGCGAGAGACCACCTGAGGTCCGAGATGAACCCTCACAAACCCTCCAGCTCCAGCTTATCCAAGAAATTGAAACATAAACCGACTCATGCCTTTCCACAAACAGATTAAACGCACGCACGGCGTCATCAAGAACCCGTGAAAAACATGAACAAAACCACAAAGAAGCCTCCTTTTTTCCGCGAACGAACCTTTGATTTCAGATGACGCCTACAGCCGACGCAACCCAGAAAAAGATTTGGTGTCCGATTCGAGGGTTTGGTGGTGCTTTTGCCGCAGGAGGAGTTGGTGAAATGGAAAGTTGGAGGAAACGGGAATTCCCCGAATAAGAACGGGAAGAGGAAGAGGAAGAGGAAAGGATCAGAAGTGTGAGGAAGGGAAAATTTGAGAGGGATTTTCTGTTAAAATACGGGTTCGTGGCTACCTGTCTGAATGGCGGGTGCTGGTAGTTGAAAACTTCCTCACATTTTGGTAGTTATCGGTTTGATTTCCCCTCTCTCTCTCTTTTTTCTTAAAAAACAGTTTTTCCCATCTTTATGGCTATTGCTAATACCACTTCAAAGATCTAACGGTTTAGTTGATACAAAGATAAATTGTAGAAAAAGTTATTAGATAGTTTTTATGGTTAGCTGGTTATTTTTTCCGAATACAAATTGAAAGTACACATGCAGATACACCACACGCGTGTCCAGACACACTCAGAGCTCAGTTCGTGGTTTATCTAGGTATTAGTGTTCGTGTGTAAAAATTAATTGCACCACAAATTTTCACTAAACTTTTTTTAATGGAATATTTCATTAATAGATCTGTTTGTATATTCTTCTTGCTTCAATTTTTTTCCTTTCTGATATGTTTATAAAATACATGATTTTTTTCTTCTTTCATTGGCAAGGTTTTAATAAAATGGCTGGAATTGCATCTCTTTCCTATCGCGATCAATTTGCAGCTGAGAATTCACATATGAATGAACTGGCAAAAGGTTACAGGAGAAGATGAGGTGGTTGAAGATGAGATGGTTGTCCTTGTCAGATATTAAGCCAGCGAATTAAGTGCACCAGCAAATTTATAAATTATAGAATCAATGCAAAGTATGGAGACAGTACATAGAACCGCGTTTTCGTCCAGCATATGGTCATTATTGCCTGAACTTTTTAAGCATTTTTCGCTTTTGTTTCCAAAGCCTCCAAATCCTCCTTAATTCTATACTCCTTTTTGCCAGACCAACCTCAAACACACTGTGTACTTGTTTGTATTGTGGTGGACCCAAGGGAAAAAGGCTGGTGTGAATTTGACCACTCCATGGATTTTCTTTTGTGTGTGTGAATTTGTGAAGTTGTCCTCTTCATGGATTTTTTGCAAGACCTCAGTGAATAATTTGAGAGAAGAATAATCGTGGTCATGGAGTTTTTTACGTAGCCACATAAGTGTCCGCGGATTGATAGTCATTAGTGTGTTTGCTATGTTTTCCAAAAAGGTTTGTAGATTGTATCCTAGCTATGCAAACATTGCAAAGGCCCAGAACGATTTTTATGATGGTTGTATCACCTTGTTATAATTATTTTGGTATTAATAAAAGCTTCATTTATTGAAAAGATGTATTTGTGATATCTATGAATTTTCTCTTGGTCTATGTTGACCTGCTCAATGCGCGGGGTAGTACATGCAGCTCCAATCAAACCTGGCATGCCATTTTCAGTGGAAATCATATTCTTTTGCTAGTTATCTTGGCGTATGGGACTTCTCCATCGTGTAAATAGAGGGAAAAAATCTGCGAAAACAAAATAAATTTATATGAAAACAGAAGTGATAGGAAAGAGTAAACATGTGTGACCTAGTGCTGACTTGTTCTAGCCTTCTTAGGCCAGTAGTTATCACAAGAGAGTATTAGTACATGCTCCCTCCGTTTTATAATTTTATATTATAGGTCGTTTAAGTTTATATAAAAATATACTAGTATTTTTAACACAAAACAAATATAATATCAAAATATATTTAATATTAGATTTAATGAAACTAATTTATTATTTTAGATGTTACTAAATTTTTCTATGAACTTAGTTAAACTTAATAAAATTTGATTAGAAAAAAATCAAACGACTTGTAAATGAAATGGAGGGAGTATATCGCAATGCTAATTAAGACCAGCCTTTTCTTCCACCACATGTTCATTGTTAATGGAAGAGACCTGGCTTAATCTTTACTTAATTACTGCCTCCAGAATGCTATCGCCCATGATTGCTTCAAGTCAAGTCATCACTAGGATTGCTGCGCTGCAATGACAATGCTGATGCCATGAAGAATTCTCTCACTTTCTCATGACTAATTTGAGACTTGCATGCTGCATCATATTCAGAGTAAAGGTACTACTACATCAGCAGCAGCATCTTTTGAGCACCAACTATAAAGTCAACTGCCCACTTGTGTTTGAAGTGAAAAGACAACTTTGGAATTGCTCCATCCATATATTCCAAGCCTCCTTTGAAATGTGGAAATTTCTCTCTTTTTTGTTGGCAAATTCAGGTCAAATTCCCTAGTTACAAACAAGTCCTCAGTTGATATTTCTGCTGATAAATTCATGTGCTGGCAGATCTCCATCAAATGCAATTGACCGGCTGTCTGTAGAGACCATGTGGCTGTAAATTTCTTGAGATGAAACTGATTTGTTTAGTTCAAATGGTTCAGGAAAAATCTACCAAAACACGTGGGAATTGACCGGATGATGCTATCTGGAAGCATTGCAATTGACTGGTTACCAGTTGCTAGTTGCTACTACTACCTACCGTGGCTTGTAGCTGACAATACAGCTGCAGGTCATCGGTCGTCGGTCGCACACGACCGGCGATAACAATACACCATATTGATTTAAGTTTACTTATTTTTGAACAAAATAGAGCATATGAAAGTGATGGTCAACAAGAACTCTTCTGGTCAAACTGGTTATTGGGACTGTAGATCTTGTACAGTTTATATGAAACATACGTCCATTTAACATAATTTACAAGTAGCTGAAAGAATCTCAGACGAGATGGGTAGTTATAGTGAGTTTAGTGACTGATTGGCCAAGCTCCAGCTCACTGTTTGATTACACAACTTCAAAAATGAGGTCAGAACATGATTGAGAAGGAATTGTTAAGTTGTTATGCACTTCGATTCTGCTGCTTATTATTCTTTGGCCAAATCACAGTAGTCATGGTCTCATGGAGACATATGATGGTCTAATGGCCATAGTAAAACAAAATGTGGTCAGTCTTCTGAAAAAAAAGGTGGTATGCAAGAGGTCCAAATGTGAGAATTTTGAACAGAATTCCTTAGTTTGGAACAATGATAACTGATGACAAACCCAGCAATAAATTTCTTAGTACAGAATATCTACACCCTCCACCCCCCAAAAAAGATAACTTCTGGGGATGGATATAGACAAGTGCTTATCCAAGTTCATCCTCAGAAGTTGATTTTTTATGGGATAAATGGATTATGTGACTAACCAGGGAAGCAAGAAAAAGATAACAGCACCAAACAATCCAACCAGGGAGTACACATTCTGTAATCAAATCGACTTCTGATAAGGTTTTTCAGAGGACAACAGGCAACAACGTCAAGCATGAAAATGCCAGTCTTCAGATGAGAAGGACAGAATAGGACAGCAATCCCAGGCGTCAAAATGAAATTATGATCGCATTACTACTGCTTGGACAAATGGACAAAGAAGTCAACAAGCTGATATCAGATGAAACTTGTATTGTATTTAACCATTACAACAGGACCAATGCAAACTCGAAGAGAAGTTCAACAATAGCTAAGAGGGATTCCATTGTGGACTAGAAATTTTTGGATCATAGAATAGAAGTGGTACAGAGCACAATTAGCAGAAACGTTTGCATGGAACTGAAGGCTTCAACTTCCGAACCATGAGAACGGAGCAAAGATCCAATCCCATGTGGCCATCACGCTAACACCAACTCCTTACAGGAATGGAGGAAGAATCACCCATCGCCGAGGATACTTAGGCCTCCCGTCCTTGCCATCAAACAACTGCAAAATAAGAAATATCAGTAAATCTTGTAATGATAACATTGTTCAGCACTTCAGCGCAAGAGAAAATAGAACCATGCTTGCCTTCTTTAGACGGCGGTGCTTTCCAAGTGCCCAGTTGGTCATGATACTTGCTGCCACGACGAGGAAGACGTAACCCGCCACAGTCTGCGTGGCAATGTTGAACCCAAGCCATTGGTAGATCTCAGTGGTATAGTTTGCGCATGTCACTATGTTGAACAGGAAGCCACGAGGAATCTGATAGCCACCGTTACCACTCGGACTTCTGAGGTTCCTCAGCAGGATATGGCAGTAAAAGTTTGCAATTTGGCAGAGAATCCCAAATCCAAACCCAATCTTCACCTGCAATTCGCTCACAGGGGTGTAAAGCGGGTGGTTGCAGTAGTAAGCAATGTAAGCTCCAAAGGTCCAGTAGTAGGCACAGTTCCTGAAAACATTTGATACAGGAGAAGTTGCGTGGCTGAAGCGGTGGACAAAGAACGTCTCCATGATCCTCTTGAAGTAGTGGAAACACCAATAGTACATGGCGTAAGTCTGGACAGGACGCATGACACGCTCTCCTTCGTATCCGAAATATTTGTAGACAGGCAAGTAATAGAACATGGGGTAGATAAGAAGAGGACCCAAGTATTCAAAGAAGAACAGCGTGCTGTAGAAGACCTGTGGGCCTAAATCCTTAAAGACCACTGTCAGGGATCCAGAACCCTTTTCACAGTATTCCGATAGGCTGGCCTTTGCGCTAAGGACAACTGGTTTTCCTGATTTTCCAGGTTGGAGAGGGAGGGTGAGCCGCTGCCTAGCAGGGTAGTACTTCTTAGCTGCATGGTGTAAAACCAAGAGGTTAGCAACTCATAGATCACACTGAAAGCATGCATTCTAATAGAAGCAAGGCATAATAAAATAGTATTACCTCCATTTTAATATATAACACCGTTGACTTTTTTGACAAACGTTTGACCATTTGTCTTATTCAAAATTTTGTGTAAATATAAAAATATTTAAGTTATGCTTAAAGAATATTTGATGATAAATTAAGTCACAATAAAACAAATAATAGTTACATAAATTATTTAATAAGATGAATGGTTAAACGTATCTTAAAAAGTCAACGGCGTCATATATTAAAAAACGGAGAGAGTATATTTTTAAACATCCAGCTAGCCCATTCATGGTTCACCCAAAGTAATCAAACTGAGTTTTCTGTATATGTAAGATCAAAGATTATGATCAACATTAGCAACTAATGCTGCAATCTTTCAGTTAGCCTAAGATCAGTTTGCATGTAACAAAGGCATACCATACATAGCTTTGAAGGAAAATATAAATAATTTGCAATCTTGCACTGGTCAGTAATCACTGGATGTACTTGGATTCCACACTTTTGGTTCATCTATTACAGTGCATGTTTGGTGTACTAACATGCACTTGAGGGCAGTGATAGGAAATGGAACTACTTAGGAAGATTTTAAACAGTACTTTTATAACCATATATCATGATGTATCTTCTTGCTCTACATCTCTACCACATTGCAGGACCTCTTCTTTACTCTTGAGGGTCCAACATGAATAATAAATTCCTTGTGAACATCACCTTAGGATAACATTATGGCAACTTAATAGACTAACATGCAAATGCGCCAGTCTGGCACAAGCAAGAAGATGGTGCTTATAAATGTGACAATAAATACCATAATGACATAGGATAGGTTCTTGATAGCCAACTTAGCTAAAGTTTGATAAATTCAAGCAGTGAATTACGTAGTCTGTCATTGATAATGCTACATCAGCATAGGTTGTGAGTTAAAACGGACACTAGGTGCTGACTTAAGAATGACTGACAGGAGCACACAAATGACAGGGGAATTAGCTTCCTTATTGAAGGCTCAACAAGGAAGAACCATCAGCAGAAAGGGACGAAATAAAAATGGATTTACAGAAATAAGACAACTAGTTGCTCGAATCAGCATGACCACTCCATCAGGGTAAGGCACAGCGCCAAATAACATGAAACACTCAAGATAGGCTTTATCACAAGCAAATTTGAACATGATACAGAAAACAAAGGCAGACAGTAAAAACACTTCCAATTTCTTCAACAAGAGCATATTATACTCAATGCTTGTGCTGTACATATGACAAAGACAGTCTTAGTAAAAAGTGTGAACTTCCAGTATTACATTTGTTGTTTATGTAAGTAAACCATGTGTGCATATTTCAAATTAGGAAGTTTTCAACATACGAATATTAGCTGGCTACAGTATATTAACTAACTGTCGCCCTTTGTTTATGAAAGATTGGAAGCTATTTTCAACATACAGGTCTTCTTAAAAGTAATTTTGGCATACAGTCAATGGTATATTGCTAAATTAGTTCAACCACGTTTCTTGTTTCCATCATTCCATGTAATCTATCCTTTTTAAGCTTTCTTTCACTCCACGAGGGTATATACATAATCAGTGGCGAATCCAGGATTTAAATAGAGGGTAGGCTTGATCTAATAGAACTATAAGTTAATTTATGGGCTTGTATTAATTTCTTAAAAAGAAAACAATATAAACAAAATGCAGCATATTTTTGGACAGTATATTCTAACCCATTAAATTTATCGAATCAATTCTATTGAAATGATCTCATAACCTTACCAACAAATATACCATCCTCACTTCATCTCTCATTTCAGGAGAAAAAATATCTATTGTTATTCTTAATTTGTGCACAATCAGCAAAAATTCCATTCCGATTGATTTGTGCTCTGATCAGTTTGAATGGTACTAAAATTGCTTGCATAATAATTTAATAATGTTGTTTTCTTCTCCATTGAAAATCTACGAATAAATCAGAACTATGAATCATGAAGCTCACTTGTTGTAAATCACATCATCTAGCTGCATTACTGAAATCAGAGATGAAGAGGAATAGAGGATGAACAGCGGCACCAGGCGAGGACTCACCGCTAGAGCAAGCTGCTGCTGCTTGCCCCTCGCCGCCTGATGCCCCATGGATGGATGGCTTGATCTGCTAGCTCCTTGCCCCTCACCTCCTGCTGCTTGCCCCTCGTCGCCCGGTGCCGCGTCCGCTCGCCACTACGGTGTTGCGCAGCCACCTGTCTCTGTCTGCCCGTGCTCAGTCCTTGCCTGTGCCTAGCTATTCGCTGTCACCACCACAACGCCGTGGCCTACCACAGCTGCACACTGTTGCCACCGCATCGTCGCTCGCCGGCCACACCGCTAGCTGCTTGGGTTGGTCGGTTGGGGGCTTGTGGCGGCTTGCGTGATTGAGGGAATCAGGGGGGATGGGGAGGAGGAGATGGGCCAAGTGACGAAGTCGAGTGGGCCACAATTGGGCCTAATATTTTTGTGCGTGTGTGCCGCTTCGCCGGCCTTCTTTCTCGACGCCGAGCATTGTCGCTGTGGCGCTGTTCGCCTGTTCATATTCTTCCCCCGACGAAAGCCGCCATGATTTCCGATGGTTTTACCATCTAGTTGAATTTTTTTTTCGCAAAAAATGGAGGGTAGGCTAGAGCCTGATGGAGCCTACCTGCTAGAATCACCACTGTGCATAATAAAAAGTGCACACACAAAGCTTGTGAGCAAGTAGAGGTTGATAGCCAACTCCATCCTACCTAAGCAGATCCTAACAACCTGTCGGCTGCAGCAACCAAAAGAATCCTTGCCAGTACTGGCAAAGTGGCAAGCTCTAGTCAACCAATCAAAATGAACCAAGGGCGAACAGAATTATTATATCGATGTACTGTTTTCATGTTCCAAGCACTAGGTTCGGTACGAACATAATATTCAGTCAGTTGTTTACCTTTTCAGCTTATAAATAGTAGCCTAAATATCAATTATTATCTGCAACTCCCAAACCAACATGGCCCATATTATATACACCTACACCATGAATCAGACTTCTCTGATGGCTAACATTCGCAAGTTTGAGTAAAACATCAAAAGTACCCCAGGGTAAAATGCTCTTGGATTAATGGAAGAGCAGAAAATACTTTATGTAGTTCTCCTTTAATGAATTAAATAAGTGTACCAGTGTTTACTGCTGATGACCATACTAATTACCCCCCCCCCCCCCCCCCCCCCCCCAAATGTTCAGATTTGGACATACTGACCAAACTCAATCGACCGCATCCTAGTGTGGCAGCATTAAGCTTCCAAAATTTAAAACTGTAGGATGTATAAAAAAGGCAGTCATAATCTAACTACTTAAAAAACATATTTGCCTTAAAAAGGGTTTAGCTTGAATTGAATGCAAATCCCACTCTTAGACATATGTGCCTATCTTTTTCAACATGTAAACACGACTGACCCTTCCAAAAATGAGAAGATAACGAAGTGCAGGAGGAGCCACTACAAGTACTCCTTTTAACACATCAACAAGCACTTGCACTTACTTTTGGCATAGATGGCATCCTGCAGATCCGCGACCTTAGCCTGCAAAAAAAAACAAGAACCCACGAATCAAACCTCAAGCTCAAACCTTTCCACGAGATCTTAAACCCCACCACCCAAGAACCAAACCCCAAACCCTCCCCCTGCAGCAACACCAAAACCCATAATCCGCAGCAAAAGCCCCGACCCCCCGCACCAAATCAAGAACCTGACGAACTCAAACAAACAAACGGAACGAATGGAGACGACGACGTACCGAGTCCTTGAGCTCGACGCCGCCCCTGACCACCTCCCGGCCACTCCGGGACACGACGGAGACCTTCATCCCGCCGACCACCGCGAGAGAGAGAGAGAGCGCGCGCGCTGCGGCCGCTGCTGCTGCTGCTCGTGTGGTGGTGGCGGAGACGACGAGACGAGGTGGGGATCGGGGAGTGGCCGGAGGAGTCGTATTTGATCCCGCGGCGAGGCGTGGGGCCCACGAGCCGCTGGGCCGTTGGACCCACCGGAGTTATGCGACGGATCCAGCCCTCTTGATGGTATGGACCCGGTCCATGGACCCCCAAAAGTGTACTAGTAGTGAAAAGTAAAATTCAGTGTGCAAAGTTATCACAAACTTTGTGTTCAAAACACACCGTTTGATCACCAACTGCTCTCGATTTTGTCGAAATTTGGGAGTTGCGTATCTAGATCGTGCTAGTCATGACTGAGATTTGCCTAAATCCCTTGTTTTTCTTTATTAACAGATTGGATCTCTTCCTGATCACAATGGTATCATCATGTTCATTTAGTCTAAATTAATTGTTCCATCCGAACAACTAAGCATGTATTCCACGTGGATACATGTGTTGACCAAATGTGCAAAGAGTGTGACATGCATTCCTGATTCCTGAAGCACACGCTCTTTGCACCATTAGTGAGACTGTAAATTCCTCATTCACTAAAACAGAACAACATAAAAGCAGGAACTTTGTGCAGGAAATGCTACTAGGAATTAGGATCACCATTCTTATCATATCATAATACATCATCATTTGTGTTAATCATCTGCTTAAGAACTTCTAATAACACTCTGAAAGCAGTGGTAAGTGGTTAATTGATAGGGCTAGTCATCTTGTCAGTAAAAAAAAAACAAGAGGTGTATGGACATGGTTCTTCAGAGAAATATGTCAGTACGATGCGTTGAGGGCTTGAGGCTGCCTCAGGGAAGGAGTTATTAAGGATTGCAGTTGGGAGGTAGGTCGCCCAACGGCCACCAACGCCGCCTGCAAAATCTTCCGTTGCTGTCTGAAACTCTGAAGCTGTGATGCGAAAAATTCCCTGAATAGTGAGACGGTTTTTTCATGTGAATTGTGAGATTTCGGATGCCAGCAATGGCCGATCCATCACGATCAGTTCGGATCAGGAAGCCATCAATGAAGATTGTTCACGAGTAGGAAGGAGGAGTACATAACTATTAGCAGATGCTCATGTGGTCAGGTTCGCCGTAGCAAAATTCAGGGTTCTATTTTACCTGCACCATGAAACAACAATAATTCAGGCTCACTTGAGATAGTTAAAATTAATGGATTGAATAAATAGTTTGATTTTTTTATAGCTATTGATATAAACGTCTCCTACAAAATTAAACAATTATTTAAAAAGTTATTATATAAAAAAATTGTATATTTTTTTTTACGAAACACATTGTTCTGAAGTTGGTATAGAATAAGGTTGTGTTCTTCTCCCATCTTCCAACTCACCTCTCTCGTGTTCCGTGCGCACACTTTTCAAACTATTAAACGATGTGTCTTTTGAAAAAAATTTCTATACAAAAATTATTTAAAAAAATCATATTAATTCATTTTTCCAAAAAATTTAGTAATAAATACTTAATTAATCATAAGAAAAAATATCGCTTCGTTTTGCGTGCGCAAGAGGTGATTTCTAACCTCCGCTCTTGAATGCAGCCTAAGAAAAGAGTAGGGTGAAAATTAATCCTTCTCGTATGCTTATTTGATTGTTATATTGTACTACTACTATCTATATGTATAATGTGCAATGCATCTCCATGAATATTTTTATATTTAAGTCCTTGTGTAATGTTTTACTCCTGCCAACAAATCTTACAATGCTTTACATCAAGAACCCTGGAGTAAAACAATATATTATATACACACCCTTGGACCCACCTGTCAATCTCTCGATTAAGAAAAAGAAAACCTCCTCTTCCCTCAACCCGTCCACCAGCAGCGCATGCGACTCCCCAGTCGCCACCGGCATCGATCCGCGCCGCCGCCGCCGCCCCCGCCCCGCTCTCCCGCCACCGCGCCGCGCTCTCCTCCTCCGCAAGATCCGCACTAGCGGCTCGGTTCGTCTCGCCAACACGAGAGACGAGAGTCTCTTTGTTCAGAGGGACTGGAGTACTGGACTTAGAGGGGTTCCCCGGCGAGCGAGCGCCGGTGATGGCGGAGCCGGAGCAGCCGGAGTTCGCGCGCGAGCGGCACGTGCTGTTTCTGGAGGTTATGGCGTCGAAGCTCCCCGCGGACTACGCTTCGCAGGAGGTCAACCACATCACCCTCGCCTACTTCGCCGTCGCCGGCCTCTCTCTCCTTCGTGAGCTCGACCGGGTAAGATCCCCACTCTCCGCCTGATCTGCCCCTAGCTGTTTTCTCTCAATCCGTTCTCTGAATTACGCTTAAATTCGTTTTTTTAGTTATTTGTTGAACTCTAGTCTAGATGTGCCCGTGTGCCAAGCTTGGATCTTTACTTTACCTCGTGTGGTCGCTTTGCTTGCATTTAGTGGAAGCAAAGTTGCATCTTTAGGAATAAAATCTATCAGCAGATTTGTGCACTTATGGTACCATGAAGTATTCTGAAACCTCAAGGATGGCTATTGGTAGTATATTCAGAGACAAATTAGTTGCTGTATCCATAATGGGAGTTGCAATTGATCTTTATTGTGACAAATACTGGGATCCAAAGTTTGGGGATAGCAGAATGCCAAGTGTGGAAGGCGGTATTTTCTAATTTTTTTTTGGAATTCCTGTAAAGAACAACCAGTCTACTCAAAGCAGTTAGAGATTACTGCTGTTAGGCAATTTGCATCTGTCCGGCAACTAGATCACAATATCACATAACTACATTCGCTTTCGATCTCTAGCCAAACTAAGGGGAAAGTGGCCCATGTGATGTTTCTGTAGCAACGAATTGGTCCAAGTCCCTTAATTCGGTCTAAATTCCATTCGTCTTTGTCTTGGCCATGGGCAGTTGCCTTAATGCTTTGCACAGTTAGGAGCCACCTAATTGGTTATGATTTAAGTTCATCATAAGCCTCCTGATATCTCCATTCTCAAATTACTAGTAACTTCTAAAAAAACTTATAGCCTCATGCAAATATTTTTTTTACCAGACTTATCATGAAAATTGTACCTGTATGTATTATGTATTAAAACAAGTAACCGTGCTTGGTTGCTAGCTGAAATATTAATTGTGAGAATTTAAGTTCATTTTGTGCCTTGACTCAGTTGACTCTTCAGGAAGAAGTAATATACTAATTTGATGAGTTGTGTACTTGTGTGCCTTTTTACTTTCTTTAGGTTAACAAGGATCAAATAGCCAAATGGATTTTGTCTTTTCAAGTACATCCTAAGACAGACAGTGAATTAGATAATGGTGAGTTTTCCTCAGTACTTATGTAATAAAGCTCTCAAGATAGCTAATTCATATTTTTCAGATGCAATATATTCATTATATGACAATTTATATTTTTTAGGACAATTTTATGGATTCTGTGGCTCTAGAACAACTCAGTTTCCCTCAACTAACATGAAGGTAGATGTGGCTAATTCTCAAGTCAACCTTTGTTTTCATACATCTCAATTTATCATTTAATTTTTACATTCTGACAGTTCGAAATATGAATTCATGCCCTTCTTCAGGATCCTTGCCAAAATGGTAGTCATCTTGCAAGCACTTATTCTGCGCTTGCTATCCTGAAGATTGTAGGTTATGATGTAGCAAACATTGATAGCAAGGCTCTTTTGTCCTCAATGAGAAACCTCCAACAGCCAGATGGAAGGTATGCAATTTAGCTTTGGTCTCCATGCTAATTATTCTTGTAATTATCCTCCACAAATATCTATGCATTTACATCTGCTACCTGTGTTTAGTTTTAACTGTATCACCAGAAGAGTTTCAGCCAACTCACATTCTGTCTTAAGATTTCATAATACCCCATAGTTGGCCCACCTCCTTGATTATTTTTTGTATGTGTTAATTGCTACCTTTCCATTTGCATATGTTTTCTCTGCATGAATTAAGCCATGCCATGGCGTTCGACAAACTTGATATTGGTAAATACCTCCTTTCTGGTATATCTCTGTATTGTTGGTCAGTCTTCAAGCTTGTTTAATCAGAATGTTAATTAATGTGCTGTGTTCCTAACTGCATGCATGTGATAGAGGTGTTTGTGCATGTGCAATGCAATCTTGCTTGCCTGTGAGCATTTCATTGATTTCACTAAGATGGCTTCCATAGTTCCATTCTGCAAATAACTAAACACCATGCACCGCTTAAATGCATTAGCTTATTGGCTAACTTGAGAAGCATCTTTTTTAGCTTCATGCCTACTCATATTGGTGCGGAAACAGACCTACGCTTTGTATACTGTGCAGGTGGGTAGCACTGTCATTTATATTTAGTATTATATGCTTGCAATTTTATCTTTGTTTGAAATAACTTGACACACTTGTGCTGTCTTCTCAGCTGCAATCTGCTCGATGCTAAAGGATTGGACAGGAATGGACAAGGAAAAGGCCAAGCAATACATTCTTAGTTGCCAGGTTGGCTTACAACAATTCCTGATGCACTGGGTTTTGAGACACCAGTGTCTTGCACCATATGCTATTTAAATCCTTAATTCTTGTTTCTACCACATGCAGTCATACGATGGTGGCTTTGGCTTGGTTCCTGGTTCAGAATCTCATGGTACGGCTTTTTTTAACCTTTGATGTGCTTCTTGTCCTACTGAGTTTGTCATTTCACATGGCAGTTTTCTTTCAGAGTTTCAGAATGCAATAATTCAGCTAAGTTTTTGTTTTATTTTTTTGGAGTCAGTTATGGGTACTCATTGTTTGTCTTTGTGTTAGTGAGTCAGGTGGAGGGACATTCTGTGCTGTTGCAGCTTTGTGCCTGATGGGTTTCATTCAAGTTGACTTGGCATCAAATTTACAAGAACCATCATCAATTGATGTACGCTTGCTCCTGGAGTGGTGTCTTCAGGTTAAATACTGCTCAACCATATATATCTGCTATTACCATCAAAATCTGCCCTTTGATGTGATTTATAGGACTTACATATATTTTCAAAACTGGAAAGACACTATATGCAGTACAACAACCTGTTTTAAATGTTTCTAGTTTAGTAGATATATGCATCAACCATTCAATTTCATTTATTCATGATGGAGAAGTGCAGCTTGCTCAATGACACAGCACTATCCCGTTGTTCTTAAAATCTCCCTTGTGTAGAGTAAAAAAAATGTGAATCATAAACGGATTTAGTTAGAAATGATTAATAAGAACTAGGACGTCTTTAATAGTAGGGATTCTTAACTGTTTTCACTATTACCATATAGAGACAAGCGGCAGACGGAGGTTTTCAAGGAAGAAGGAACAAATCCAGTGACACATGCTATGCATTTTGGTAAGTACACATACAGAGTTATATACTAATTGCCTGACAATCAAATAGCAACCTTGGTAATCTGTCTTGCTGCCAATCAACACTGCAGGATTGGAGGTGTCCTAAAGATCATCGGTGCATACCGCTTCATTGATCATGGTGCTTTGCGAAGTTTTTTGCTCTCTTGCCAATCACCTGTAATGACTTCCTCTCTGATCAGCTTAATTTCTCACATTGACCAAGTTGCATCTTTACTGATCATGTATGCCTTTGTTTACCATTGCAACAGTATGGGGGTTTTACAAAGTTTTTGTACGATCAATTCCCGGATATCTACCATTCTTACTATGGACTTGCTGCTCTTTCCTTGCTGGAAGAGGAAGGGCTGGAGCCACTCTGCACCGAACTGGGGATCTTCTCTGCTGCATTGTAGCTTGGAATCGGTTATTCATCTGCTGTATTCAGTCAAGTTATGGTGTTCTGTGAAGTCCATTCTTGTAATCTAGTACAACATACAAATGAAAAGAATGCAAGTAATTTATACAGTTAGTTGGTCCTTATTACTTTCCGTTCGTTTGTTTGTTTGGGTAGGCTGGTCATGCTACATTGCCCTGGATAATATGATTGTGAAGTAGAGAGAGAGAGGGAGGGAGAGAGAGGGAGGGAGAGAGAGAGAGAGAGAGAGAGAGAGAGAGAGAGAGGGAGAGGGAGAGGGAGAGAGAGAGCATTCTGTAAAGGCTATTTCATTTTCAGTTAGTTGAACTAACTGATAGTCTGATAGACAGTTGAGTTGGCTGAGCAGTTCTATCACTTGGAAAGCTATTGAAAACGAACTCATGTAACAGCTGAACAAAATTAACATATTTATTCTGTTTCTTGATGTGCTTCCTATGTATGACTGATTAATTCTGGTAGTGATAGACGTTGATATACGTACACAAATTCTTTTCTCTCTGATAATCCATCAGTTTAACTGCATTAAATGTTTCTTGAATCACCTAGTCACGCAGATGAACTAGTGATGAAAAAAAGAGTAGGAAATGATACTATATTTTTACTGAATCCGCTGATTGATTGGTGTGTCCGAACTCTGAAGATGAAATTGAACGAGAAGCGGTACTGAACTTGCAGCAGATCACATGGATGATATTGGCGGGAGAGCCGGCTCAGTCAGTTATTACTAGGAGGTAGCTGCAGCTGCCATAACTGCCACCTCCCAACCATTCTCCCCCCATTCATCTCCATCCATCTACCCCGATTCATTGCGAATTCCGTTTGATCAGTGGTTGGTTGGTTGGTTGGCCAGCCTCCAATCCACCGGAATTCGCAAATCCGAGCAAGCAGTCTGCTGCTGATTGCATCCTCTGATCTGATCTGCTGATGCGAGCAGTAATCAACAGCTGTAGTAAATATTAGATTCAGTCCACGCGCCCATTAAATCCAAGCCACCATCTTTGTCCAGGCCTCGCGTTCCTTCTCCTCCTCCTCCTCCTCCTTGCTAGCTGCTGCTGCTGAGTGCTCGGCGATGGCCGGCGTCGGGTCGGCGGTGCGGCGGCTCTACCTCTCCATCTACAACTGGGCCGTCTTCTTCGGATGGTACTCCGCCGCCGCCGCTGCCGCCGCCTGCTGGCGTTTGGATCTCTCGTTTTCTTGGCTTGATTTTGGGGGTTTCTTGGATCTTGCAGGGCGCAGGTGCTGTACTACGCGGTCACGACGCTGCTGGAGAGCGGCCATGAGGCCGTCTACGCCGCCGTCGAGCGGCCGCTGCAATTCGCGCAGACCGCCGCCTTCTTGGAGGTCTGGTTTTTCTGCTACCGACTTATTTTTGAATTTTAATTGCAGCAAAACTGTAGATTTTTAGCGCGCGCTTACATAATTTGGTCAGCTTTCACTTACTTTTATTTTTTTTAAATCCAAAAATCAACCAAACATCGCATCTGTTGAGCAATGGCACAGAGGAAAAAAAATAATCCCCTTTTGCGTTCTAAAAATCAACCAAACATTTAGCACTGAGAGATATTACCAGTGTTATAGCAAAATACTGCAATTATTTCAACTTCACTGTTATGTTTCTGCTGCCTGATGGTGGGGATCCTCTCCCCCGATAATTCTGCTCAAAAGAAAAGAAAATTTTCTGCTGGCCTAGCAGTAATTTGTGTTAAATTCCTTGTAGTGTCCTAGGTCCAGATTAGGAAGCATTTAT
This sequence comes from Oryza punctata, assembly GCA_000573905.2. Classification (NCBI taxonomy): domain Eukaryota; kingdom Viridiplantae; phylum Streptophyta; class Magnoliopsida; order Poales; family Poaceae; genus Oryza; species Oryza punctata. Next base: position 2,268,617 of record CM002488.2, read on the forward strand.
ATTCTTTGCACGGAGCAGCTGAACAAGTCTGTGGTGAACACAGAATGAACGATTATTCCATGTTTATTTCATTTCTTTGCAAATTATGTTTTGTGATGTACTGAACATTTTTGTGTTTGTTGGCAATGGCGTTGCTGGTGGCTCAGATTCTTCATGGGCTTGTGGGTAAGAAGTTCTTCTTCTCTTCTATTTATGTTATTTTCACTATCCTGGTCATCATTTGGAATTGTACGGTTCCTATCTATAGCGTGCCGCATTCAAACTCCATCAAAATAGACTTTCTTGTTAGAAAGCACGTCAAAGGCATATTTCAATTTACAGGAAGTGTCCTGTTAGATTATGAAGACAATTGTACTTAATAAGTTCACTTTTACGGCACTTTTCATTTTTATCACCTATATAACATGCTGACTTTGTTTTAAAGGTTTGGTGAGGTCTCCAGTCTCTGCAACTCTTCCACAAATTGGTTCAAGGTTGTTTCTTACCTGGGGCATCCTGTGGAGCTTTCCAGAGGTATCATCGACTATCACTAACAAGTGTCGACGTGCTACGTTCATGAGATTTGGAAATTTTCTTCTTTAAGTAGACACTTCTCCAAAGCATTTACTGTTTCTCCGAGACATTGAAACATGACATAATTTTGGGTTTAAAAGCATTGTCTAAATAGAAAATATGGATTATATGATTTCATTTTTATATGAGGGCAGGACACTAGGTACTTTGTCTGTTTTATGTCTGGTTGTGGATCAAGTAAATATTGGTGATGATTACTAAATGGCATAACTGCTGGTACTGATATGCAAATGCAGTGCCTTTACTTTTGCATCCCTAGTTTTCTGTTAGTTGTATACTTGTAGTGTAGCTTAACACCTGGTTTCTTGACATATATATTGATTGATCCCTTTGTACATTTGTCTGGCAGACACACTCACATATCCTTGTTACTTCCTTGGTCATAAGCTGGTCCATCACTGAGGTATAATTTAAAGACTTGCTTCTTAAACATACACGGCATTTTCCAAATTCTAATTTTGATTTTTCCTGTGCTAAGCTTATTCACTCCAATATTTAAAATATTGTGCATTTGATAGCTCAACGTGATGGAAATATTTGTGGTTCCTTGCAGATCGTTAGATATTCCTTCTTTGGCATGAAGGAGGCATTTGGATTTGCCCCTTCCTGGCTCTTATGGCTGAGGTTAGTAAAGAGGATCTCATTATTTAGCAAAAATTTAGTGAGAAATGTTTTTCTTTTTTCTTTCATAACTTATATTTTCTTAAACCTGGTGCTGATTTTGTACAGGTATAGCACCTTTATGGTATTGTATCCTACTGGTATCAGCAGTGAGGTCGGTTTAATCTACATTGCCTTGCCTTACATGAAGGTAACAAGAATGAACTTCAGAATGAAGATCTCCATGTTCATCATTGCATAATGCATAATGTGTAATTTAACTGCTCCTTTCCTGTGACTGCTATGCAGGCATCAGAGAAATACTGCCTTAGGATGCCCAACAAATGGAACTTCTCCTTTGATTTCTTCTATGCGTCCATCCTTTCTCTCGCCGTCTATGTGCCCGGTATCCCCTCCTGTGCCTTGCAGTCGTCCTTTATTCAGTGATCGAAATTATAATTATAATTGCAATTGTTGTTTTTTAGTAACTGGGATTAGATAGGATCTGACAAGAACACTGCGTTGCAGGATCGCCTCACATGTTCACCTACATGCTTGCCCAACGGAAGAAGGCATTGGCAAAGGCTAAGGCTGCATAATGGTGATGCTCAAGAGCTTTCTTGAATTTGTCATGTGTGGCTTAAGGATCTGCCTAAATAGCTCACATTTGCTACTCTTTTAGTAGAAGTCTGTAGATGAGGAAATGTTGGAAAGAACTACTATTACACTGTCCATCATTTGTTGTAACTGTAGTCTTCTACCAAGAATTGTATGAGATTTTACCTGGTTAAATTATTGAATGATTGATCCAAAATTTGCCAGCTTTGTTTCAAATTGCACTCTTTTTGCGTTTGCTGTTAGCCTGTTATGCTGTATGTTGCACACTTTGCACTGCGTGCTATAGAGAGTTGGCATATTTGCATATTTATTACTGGTTTGCAATTATGAGTTCCATTGTTTCTCTTAGAGCAAGTCTAATAATACAGCCTGCTGTTGGTTATAAAAATATCCACATCACTAATAAAATTAATTAATAGGAGTAGTATACATACAATAGCTAGCTATTAGATCACCTACACACAAATGTTTATGTATTCATACTTGATTTTTTAACATGTTATTTTATCCGGTCATTCTCTTCCTTCTCCTTTTCAAATTATCCTGTCCACTCGTTCTTCTCGGGAAGGGAGCAGACCACCGAGAACCCAATGAAAACTGCTGCTGATAGTCTTGTCTAGTGATGCACCTGCTTTATCGGATGGCTTATTCCCTAATAAACCAAAATAGCTTATTAGGAAAATAAAAAATAATTTATAGGTAAAACTTTTATATATTTACTCGTAACGATTGAAAAGTCAATACTAAAAAAATTACGTTGAAAATATTTTAAAATCAACTTTAAAATCAAGTTTGAAAATTTAAATTTTAACTTTTTGATTTAACTTATTAGGCCAACCGATGGGGATCTTAGTCGCGGCTCACACCCTCTCTCTCCTAATTTCTTTACCAACTCAGCACATTATCTCTAACTAAAGTGATTTATTGCATCTACTCTTATGCTTACAAGCTAAGTTATTTTGTAGTTTTAAATTTTAAACTTGGTTATGTAGTTTTCTCATCGCAGTTTATTTTTACAACAATTACTTTTAAATCATGTTTTAATATGTGTATAAGTTTTTATCCATAATTATTTTGAAATTACTAATAAATGGTTTAAATAAACATAAACATAAGCCAAACGATAATACCATATGATTTGAAGCAGTTAAGCTAAATTTCTTTTGAAAAAAAAGAGAGTCAAATTTCAACCCTACAAAAACCATCGAAAACGCTATGAAAAATCCCCCCAAAAAATAGTTTCATGCGCAGTTGAGTAACCTGTCGCCGCACACGCCTCCCCCGTACTATCCGACGCTTCTGTTCTGCAGTCCGTGGCCATGTCGTCCTCGAGCAGGTCGTGGCGCTGCACGATGGCTTCGAATCCATCGGATCCGAGGCGCAGCGCGTGGCGAGGATGGGGGCAGTCCAGGATCGGGGACGCGACGCCGACGCGGATCTGGGTAAGTTCCCTCCGGGAATCTCGCAAAATCTGCGTGCGAAATGCGGCTGATGGCATGAATCATGCGCGGATTCAGTTGGTCTCGGTAGTTTCCCAGTGTGTTCAGATTCAGATCATGCGCAGATTATCCCTGTTACGTCAGCTGCCTTGTTTCCAGTTCGTTGAAGCAATTTGTGGCACTAACTTAACACGTGAGCTTGTTGAACAGTATTATCAATTGGAATTCGGAGAGTTGTTGATCTCTCTCTCCCTGTTCCTCGTAGCTAGTATATTCTTGTTATCCACGATGGCTGATTGCTATTGGCTGTTGATGTTAACTGGACATCGATGTATACATTACATATGTTGTTGAGCTGCGTCAGTTATGCTCTTTGAGGAATCTATACACGTGTTATCTGTTTCTGTTCTTGAGAATATAGTAAAGGTACTTCTTTTCTGAAGCCTGATTAAAAAAAGCATGATCTTTGAATCAAACTTGTGATCTCTTGGATAACAAACTCTTTCTGCCACCTAGTTATGAATATGATATGGCTTACATTTACACAGGTGAGGATGAAAAGAGAGAGGGAAAATGAAGCACAATGAGAAAGAGCAGCTGATGTATCTGTCTTCTTCCCTTCTTTGTTGTGACGAAACGTGTTGATCACATGGATGAATTGGTTGGGTGGCGGACAGTTGCAGTGGCAATGACTGCCACTTTGTGCTGCCAACTATTTATTTATCCGATTTGATCCCCGATCTGATGCTTATTAATCAATTGGAACATTTGTTAGCCTTATACTCATAATCCCATCCATGTCTGTCAATCAAGACTAGTATTTTAGTGCTTCTGATGCTGTGATAGTGTGATTTGCATGCGCATCGATTGGTGGATTTGGATTAGAGTATCCTGGTCAAAGCCATTAGCCATGACGTTAAAGCCAAACCCATCTGCTCGACGTCTTCCTCCTTCATCTCGTAGCTCTGCAATGGCAGCCGATGGTTCAGTGCTCCGGAGGCTGTACCTCTCTGTCTACAACTGGGTTGTCTTCATCGGATGGTCACTTCTAGCATCTTTCTTTGCTGGCATTTCTTGGATTGGACAGTCAAGGTGTTGTTTTGATCAGGGTTCTTTGGTTGTGGATCATGCAGGGCTCAGGTGTCATTGTCCATGATCTTGGCGTTGTTGGGTGATGGGCATGATGCCGTCTATGCTGCTATCGAGCGGCATCTGCTGTTTGCGCAGACTGCTGCTATCATGGAGGTCTGGTTTTCCTCATTTTTAGCTTTATTATTATAGTAAAATCGTAAATTTGAATGCAATTGTACAATTTAGTTATTTCATTGCACATGGGGATTAACAGGTGCTAAACTTTTTTGTGTTTTGCTGTTTGACCGGTGATGGTAATGCTGGTAGTGCAGATTCTTCATTCCATTCTAGGTAAGACGTCCTCTTCTTTTTTTCTTTGTAAAATAAGTCTTTTTTTTTCTTCCCAATATGTTCTTTATGTTATCCTTGTCAACTGTGAATTGTAGTTACCTGCTTGGTATGGCTGTCTTGTGCAAACTTTATGTTATCAGACTTTCTGACCCTTAATCTGGAATGTAGAAAAAGACTAGTGTAGTTCCTGTTAGATTGAATTATTTCCTAAAACAGTACTGCTTATCACTGTATTCTGAATTGTTGAAAAGGGTTGGTGAGGTCTCCAATGTCTTCTACTCTTCCACAAATTACTGGAAGGCTATTCATTACCTGGGGCATCTTGTGGAGCTTCCCTGAGGTAATATCACGACCTTACTCCAGGTTATTAGACAGTTTTCATCTTGAAAACAAGTTCTGGATTAGAAAGCACTTGCTAAAATGACAAAAAAATGTTAGAACTAATTTCATTCTTTCATTTATGATCATAATGACTCTGAGTAAGCGACAAACCTAATTTGCAAAAATTGCACAAGTAATGGATGCCATTATATCGTGAAGGATAAGATAGTGCTCTTTCCTTCTGCATCCCAAGTTTCTTGTTTTCTGTATTGTAACTTCTAGTCAAGTAACCGTTTTGTTTGTAGACAATATTGGTGAGTTACTGTGTGCATTTGTTTTGCAGACACATTCTTATATTCTTGTTACCCCCTTGATCGTAAGCTGGTCCATCACCGAGGTATGTGTTGCCCCTAAAACTATTCACCGAATTACTCGCTTGGAAGACCATGAAAATTTCAGATGCAGTTTTATTATAATATGATAAACAACAATTCTGCTTCTTGAAATGACAGTAGTTGTTGAAGTTTTTGTGTCGCCTTAGTCGAACATAGATTATGATTTTTTTTTTCATTTCAAAGCATAACTTTGTGGAAAATTTACTAATTCCTTGCAGGTCATCAGATATTCTTTCTTTGGCATAAAGGAGTCATTTGGATTTACACCTTCCTGGCTCTTATGGCTTAGGTTGGTTCTAGCTGTAAGCATGTCATAATATGTAGCATAAACTTCAAACTCGTTATCTGATTATTAGTAAATTCTCCTAAAAATAAATTTTGGTTCATTGTTTTTGTACTGATTTCTTTGCAGGTACAGCACCTTCATAGTTTGCTATCCTGTTGGTATGGTTAGTGAGGTTGGCCTAATCTACATTGCCTTTCCTTTCATGAAGGTAACCTGAATAACTTAGAAAGGAAGAGCTCTATCTCCATTTGACAAGTGACAACAATCTTGTTTAAATGATCTTTTCTTTTGCATCATCAATCTCAGGCATCTGAGAAATACTGCATTAGGGTGCCCAACAAATGGAATTTCTCCTTCGACTACTTCTATTTCTCTGCCTTTTTCATGGCTTTGTACGTTCCAGGTAGTATTTCCATGCAATTGTACTTCATTTATTAATTGATGCTACAATCATGTACTACGTTTTTTTCAATAGAATTTTCTGAAAGGAAACTAAGTAAGATTTGACGGCATACTGCCTTGTTTCATTTCATGAATGCAGTATTTCCATACTTGTTGCTCCATATGGTCGCCCAGCGGAAGAAGGCCTTGTCAAAGGCAAAAACCGCATAACTACCCAAGAGCTATGGAATCTGATTTCTGATTGAAGCTACGGCTCAGGTTGCTACCATTTCCTGAACAAAGAAGTAAAGGTTTTACTAGAATGGAAATGCTAAAATACACGGATTATCTTTTTCCTTAGTAAAAAAGAATGACTTGCTAATGGTGTGTTGTACCAAACATAAGCTTTTTTCCCATCTGTAAAAGAAAAAATTGTACTCCATATCGATACCCAAAAATGATGCTTAGATGTTCTGCTTTTCAAGGATGAAGAAGGTTAGTGTCACTATTTGATTTACTTTGCTGTGCAGTAACTGTCAGGGAAAGGAGCCAATTGCGTCTGATCATTCTTGATTTCTTCCTACTCTTATCGAGTAGGTTATCCATGGACCCATCCGATTGCTGAAATGTATAAAGCCTTTTTTACAGATTGTTAAGCCATAGTTGGCTGTTGAATGAGAATGGCCTTCCGATGTATAGCAAGGGTTTACCTTTGATTTTGTTAATCCTGTGCATAGCAGCAGAAGCAATGAAGCACAAAATCTTTTGTCTAAAAAGCTGTAGATCTATTTTTAGAGCATTGTGTCTCCTGTGCTCTCAGAATAATAAAGTATTCTTTTCGTACTAAAATATAGTAACTAACTATACTATATTAGACATAATCTATTAGGTAAATTTTGCTACAAGATATCATACCGATATTATACCTTTGTTGCTTTAGCTTAAAAACACCGTACAAACTCACTTTTGAGGGAAAACACTATCTAAACGTGGTTATTTGCTAGTGGATATTACGCTCATTTTAAAATTGTGTATTCATGCTGATGAGGCAATAAGGGATCCAAATTTTTACACGAAGTGACCAAATTGCCCCTTCTTTCCATTCCTCTTCATCTCTTCTTCCTTATCTCTTCCTCTATCTCCCTTCATGGCATCGCGCAGGTGATGCCCCCACGGCTCAAGATGGTAGGGGCGAGAGAGTCCCAACCGGCGGCGGTCGTGGTCGTCGGGCGAGACCTCCTGCTAGGTGCGCCGCGTCCAGACGCCACAGCCAAGCTACCGCCAGCGGTGCCTGAGCACTCTACGGCGGTGGCACGCCGATGGGGACTGCTGTTGCTGCTAGTGGCTACTTATTGGATGGAGGAGGACCGATTGCTGCCGTTGCTGTTGCTTGGATCGATTCGCCAAGAGAAAAAATGTAAAGGTGTTGGAAGGTTCGCTTCTTCCGTGAGGAAGAACAAATCGATAGGAGGAGCTAGGTGGGTCCTGGTGGCAGTGAGGTGAATGCAGAGGCCAATGCAGTGGGGCAGCGACAGGCGGCGATCTGCAAGCCGAGCAGCCGCGGCCGTGACGTTCGAGCATCTCCGACAGAGTTGCTACTTGCCTCTCCAAGCTAAATTTGACTATTTTGATCTTCAACAACAGACTTATCAACCGGGTGACCAAATCATCTCGCTAGCCAAACTCCCATGAGAACTAGCCAAAGTTAGCCATGCTATTTGGATGGCTATCTGCGGACCCCACCACGAACCACTCCCCGCTCCACCTCACTCTCTTTCATGTATTCCCATCAAGACGAGGCTACAACGTCGGCCCATCGCCGTATACACCGGAGCGGCGTCCCCATCCGCCGCCGCCGATGCCTCCTCATCCACCGCCGTCGCGAGTAGCAATAGTAGCGTGGGATGGACTCCGGTGTGGCCGGTGAAGCAGATTAGAGGATGGCGGTGCCGACAACTAAGATCCAGAGAGGACGACGACATTGCTGCTTTCCCGGCGTGGATATGTGCTCGCCTCGTCCACCGTCATCGGTGGAAGCGCTGCTGTCTCCCCCCGTGGAAGCACCCTCCCCTCCCTTACCCTCGTCGCGGCCCTTCCTCCTCGCTGTCGGAGGGACGCACGATGATGAGGAAGGGTCGGCCACACCGCCCCCGATCCGCGCGCTGGTGTACCCCCTCGCCGCCGCCGTCTTCGCTCACCGCCGCTCCCCTTCTCCCCTTGCACCGGCCTCGGGAGAGCATTGGGCACGCCGGCCTCGGGGAAGTAGACAGCATGGACTCGGGCACGGTGACGGCCACGGTGGTTGCGGGGAGGAGACGGAGGCAGAGGAGAGGGGACGCGGGACAGCAGGAGGCACTGCTCGTCTGCGCCATCGCCAACCACGACCGCCGTCGTCTGCATCGTCACCAGCGACATCCGCCCTCGCCGGATTCGGCCGGCCGCGCGACCTCCGCCGCCTCCACACGGTGTCCGTCCTTGCGTGGATTTGACCGGCGGCGTCGATTAGGGGGTCGCGAAGCCTCCACCTTTGCTCCACGGGTCGTCGTCGAGGTCGTTGTTGCATAGGTAGTCGTTGCGAGCCGCTCGCCGCCGTCGCTAGCCTCTGCGTGTGAAAGAGGAGGACTGGAGGAGGGGTGGTCCGAGAGAAGACGAAGAGGGAGAGAAAGAGGAGGAAGAAGGGGTAGTAGAGGCTAACGTGTGGGTCTTAGTGTCATAGACTCATAATGGAGAATGTAGAAGGAGAGGTTGTTAGAGTGATTAATGAGTTTAGTTTACCAAATCAATTGGAGAGCTGGTTATATGGGTGTTTGGAGAGTTCGATTTGGATAGACTATTGGAGATGCTCTTATAAAGGGGAAATAAAGAGGAAGAATATAACAAGTGTGGTAAGGGGTATTTTTGACCTTTCACGCTCTTTATCTCTCATATTCAACCGGAAATTAATATTTTAATACGCACGGTGTCCAACAGTAAACAACCACGTTTAGAGAGTGTTTCCCCCAAAAGTGAGTTCGTTCGTGTGGTGTCTTACAGTTAAAACCACGAAGTTGCGATGACATGTAGAAAAATTTGGGGTTAGGCTATATCTAATCTAATATTATGTTGTTATATTTTAGGATGGCAGGATTTTGCCAATAATGCTAGTTTTATCTATCTATTACATTATTAAAACAATCTTGAAAGAAGGCATCATATTCTCGTGAAGGCTAGAAATTCCCACATTAATCGGAGAAAAAAAGAGAGTCCAGCTAGAAATACAATTTTGAAATAACTGAAATTCGGAATTAAAAATAAGTAATTAAAAATAAGTAATATTGGAAGAAGAGTTCATATAGAATCGAATACGAGATTAATTAAAATTCGGAATAAAAAATATAATAAATTCTGAAATTAGAAAAGAAAAGAAAAAAAGAGAGTTCAAATACGAATATAATTTAGAAATAACTAAAATTCGGAACTAAAAATAAGCAATATTGGAAGAAAAGTCCATATAGAACTGAATACGATATTAACTAAATTTCATAATAAAAAATAAAATAAATTCTAAAATTAGAGAAGAGAAAAAGAGAGTTCACGTAGAAATTGAAATTCAGAATTAAAAATAAGTAATATTGGAACCGAATATGGGATTAATTAAAACTCAGAATAACAAACAAAATAAATTCTAAAATTAGAAAAATAAAAATAAGAGATCACGTTGGAATATAATTTAAAAATAACTAAAGTTCGGAATAAGAAATAAGAAATATCGAAGAAGTGACCATGTAGAACACAACGCGAGTTTAATTAAAATTTAAAATAAAAAATAAATTAAATTCCGAAAATATAAAAATAATTATAAGAGTTTAGGTAAGAATGTAATTTATAAATAACATAATATCAGAATAAAAAATATAAAAAATATAGAATTTTCAAAAAACACACAATCCATCTAGAAAACATAACGATGATAAATAACAATAAAGAGGGAAGAAGCAACAGGATCATAAAGGCGTAGGGTGACAGTGGTTTATAGGACATCTAAAACTTATAAACAAAACCCAAATAGAATCCCAATGATAATTAAAAGGAGGGACGACGAAAATACCGTTAAGTAGCACAATCACGATGCTTGGCGTGACTTCTAGAAATTAAAAAAACCCTCAATGATAATCACGTTTGATTTTTAAAATCTTAATGATAATAAAGAGGGAAGACATCGAGCGTAAAAACTATAAACAAAACCCTAAATAGAATCCTAATGATAATTAAGAGGAGAGATGACAGGTGACCCGTTAAGCAACACAATCACGGTGGTTGGTAGAATTTTTAGAAAATAAAATATAAACTACAGTGATAATCACGTTCGAATTTTAAAATCTCAATGATAATTAAAAGGGACGGCATCGGTCGAGCCGTAGAGGAGTACGCCCCTCAACAGCGGCCGCCGCCGCCGCCGCTCCCCGTCGCAATCCCCTCCTCTTTCTCCGTCTCTGGCTTCCCGAACCCGTATCCTCCATGGCGCGCCGGCGAGAGACTCTCCCTCGTGCAGCCGTGCTGCGGCCCCTCTCCTGTTCGAGCCAATGGCTCCGTAGTCTATCCATGGCTACTGACGCGCGCGGAGTGGATTGGGGAGGACGAGGAGTTCTTGCCCGCAGTCTCTCCTGTCGACGAGTTCGAAACGCATTCGGAGGCCAGGCCACACTGGCGAGGATGACCGCGGCGGCCGCGGCTGGCGACGCCGGCGGCTTCTCCGATGGTTGGGGGGGTGGGGGGGTGGGGGGGGGGGTGGTAAGAGGGTACCATTCTTACTACTGAATCTTCAGTTGCTGAATCTAATTAATTCGTGGAGTTTTTTTAGAGGAAAATATTTACTCCAGCACAGTGCAAGCACGAACACGCAGATGAAGGCTCCGTGAATCAATTTCTTCATGGAGTTAGTGGATCTGCGTTGTTTTCGGTGTGTTTGTCCGGCTGAGCAGATCATGCACAATTATCCCACTAATAACTCAGCTGCATGCCTTCTGTCCTGTTTGTTGAACTCATTGTCGACACTTGGCAATGTGTTGGATGAACAGTCCTATCACTTGAAAAAATTTCGATGGTGCTCCTCTTCCTAGTTCTCATAACTGATAACTGTGTTGATGTTAACGGGCCATCGATGCATATCCAGTATAAGCTGTTCAGCTGTTTGAGTTAGCTCTTAGGCATCTATACATGTTTTTCACGCATAAGGCATAGTTATGAAATGGCTTACATGTACAGGTGAAGAAGAACTGGAAAAGAACGGAGCTGAATGAGAAAGAGAAGTTGTACACTTGTAATCACATGCTATCATTTCGCTGTTGCAATGAAATTTGCTGATCACATATTCTGATATTCACATGAATCATATCGGCAGTTTGGCGGGCAGTTGCAGTGGCAATTACTTCAACTGCGCGCTGCTCAACCATCTGTCCAATTCAATCTCTACTGAATGCCAAATCAATTTGAACAGGGGCTAACTTGACTCCAATCCCAATCCGAGCAAGTCACTACCAAGATGCTGAATACATAATAATTCAGTGTTATATTTCTGCTGAGTGCTGACCTATAAGAACATTTTGCTAAATTTTGTGAAGTTTCTAGCTCAAAATGTAGCATCTTTTGTTTATTTATCGCACATGAAGATTGTGAGGAATTAAACTTTTTGTGTTTTCCTATAACAAAAAACTTTTCTGTGTTTTCCTGCCGATGGTGTTGCTGGTATTGAAGATTCTTCACTCCGTTGTAGATAACATGTCCTTACTCTTCCTAGTATGTTGGTTCCACTTTCCTTATCTATGTTAACAATTGTAGTTAGTTGTATGGGGTGAGGATTGTGCATAAGCTCTATGGAAACTTTCTTCTTGGTAAATATCTTAATCTCTTAAAAAGAAAGATGTGCATGGATTTAGTTGGTCTCTGTAGTTCTCAGTAAGTTCGCTCTTGTGGTCATATCATGTACAGATTATCCTGCTTTCCAGTTAGTTGAAGCCATTTTTAACTCTTAACACATGAATTAGATAAGAGAGAATAAACAGTGTTAGCAGTTGGATGTTGGGGCGTTGTTAATGTGAACTGTTCTTCACAAGCACATGTCTATATATGTTATCACTGATGATAGTTGTTGATGTTAACTGGACCTCGATGCATACATGCTATTGAGCTGCTTTTGTTAGACATTTTCCTTCAGAAGAAATCTATACACGTTTTATCTGTCCTTGAGAATATAGTAAAGGAACTTATTTTTCGAAGACTGATTAAAAAAACGTGACCTTTGAATCAAGCTTGTAACCTCTCAGATAACAAACTCTTTCTGCCTCCTAGTTATGAGTATAATATGGCTTACATTTACACAGGTGAAAATGAAAATGAGAAAAGAAAGGCACAATGAGAAATAAATGCTGATATATCTATTATGTTCTGCCCTTCTTTGTTGTGATGGAATGTCTTGATCACATGGACGGAATTGGTAGGGTAGCTTGCAGTTGCAGTATTGTTAACTGCCAACTGTGCGCCGCTAATCTGATTTGATCCAAATTATATGGTTATTAATCAAATCCCACAGCCCCATAATCCCCAACCATGCTCGAAGAAGCTGCTGTGAGATGCTCAAACTTGTATTTTGGTGCTTTTGATGCTGCGATAGTGTGATGCTTGTACATCTTGGTGGAGTAGAGTATCCTGGCCAAAGCCATTAGCCATCTCGACGTGTTCCTCCATCTCGCATATCTCTGCAATGGCAAGGGATGCGTCAGTCGTGCGGAGGCTCTACCTCTCTGTCTACAACTGGATTGTCTTCATCGGATGGTCAGTTCTACTGCCTGCTGTTTCTTGAGTTGTGCATGAATATCGATCTCACTTCTAGCATCTTTGTTTGCTGGCCAATTCTTGGATTGTACAGGGTGTTGTTTTGATCAAGGCTCTTTGATTTGGATCATGCAGGGTTCAGGTGTCGTGGTCCATGATATTGGCATTGTTGGAGAACGGATATGAGGCCGTCTATGCTGCTGTAGAGCAGCATCTGCTGTTCGCGCAGACTGCTGCCATCATGGAGGTTTGTTTTTTTTCTATTGTTGCCTTTATCGTAGTAAAACTGTAATTTGAATGCAGCTGTATAGCCTTTTTGTTTTGTTGCTCATGGAGATTGAGAGGTGCTAAACTTTTTATGTTTTGCTATTTGCCTGGTGATGGGGATGCTGGTAGTGCAGATTCTTCATTCCGTTGTAGGTGAGATAATGAGATATCCTCTCTCTCTTTATAAAGAAAATAAGACTTACTTTCTTCCCAATACATTGATTTTTTGGCATAAAAACATATAATGTGTCGATGACAAAACTTCAACATGGGGTACCACATTAGTTTTCATTTTTTATGAACCTTTTACTGCAAAAAGAAGGGATTAAAAATGCTATGTGATTGAACCTGAAAGGCTAATAAGAATCTGGGGGCTCTACATGGTGGAAATTGTTAGTCACGCAAACACTTTATGCCTAAGGGTTACCTTTATGTTGTTTTGTAGTTTTTCATACTGAATTAGATCATGGTATATGTTAATTTCTGGTATGTGCACAACAAAAGATATGATGTAGTTTTGATGAATGTATATTAGCATATCTGAAAGTATATACATTTATCATACTGAATTAGATCGTGGTAGATGGTAATTTCTGGTATCTGCACAACATGGGGTATGTGCACAATAAAATTCTATACTTTCACATTTGTGCAGTGTAATATGTATCCTCTAGCCTCTTTTTCAATCATTTGAAATCATTATGATACTAGCAATAGCCTGGACTTTGAATAAATCAAGAGAAGTTTCAATTTTGAGAAAATCGTCTTGTTGGCTTCTTCCTAAGGAGAGAAAGGAAGTGTCCTGTTATTAGACTCAATTATTTCCCCCAAAAAATATTACTTATTACTGTAATCTGAGTTGTTAGAAAGGGTTGGTGAGGTCTCCAGTGTCTTCTACTATTCCACAAATTACTGGAAGGTTGTTCATGATCTGGGGCATCTTGTGGAGCTTTCCTGAGGTAATGTCAGGACCTTACTTCAAGTTATAAGACAGTTTATACCTTAAAAACAATTTCTTGGTTAGAAAGCACTTCTTAGAATGGCAAAACATAGATGTTAGGTAATGTTGCAGCCATTAGAACATATCCCATTCTTTCATTTATGATCGTAATGACTCTGAGTAGGCATTGGACAAACCGAAGCAGCAGAAATTGCATAAGTAATGAAACGGATGCAATAACATCATGGAGAATGACAAAATAGTGCTCTTTTACTCTGCATCCTAGTTTCCTTTTTCATGTATTTTAACTTCTAATTAAGTAATTGTTTTGTTTATAAACAATATCGGTGAATCACCGTCCACATGTTTTGCAGACACACACTCATATTTTTGTTACCTCCTTGCTCATATCCTGGTGCATCACTGAGGTATATGTTACTCCCTGAAACATCACACCAAATTACTCGCTTGGAAGACCATGAATTTCGGATGCAATTTTATTATAATTCTGCTTCTTGAATGACAGTAGTTGTTGAAGTTCCTGAAAGAAAATCCCCAGCTTTGAAAGTTCCTGTGTTGAGCTTAGTTGAACAAAGATTATGAAATTTTCTTCACTCCATTCACTCCAGAGCATGACTTTGTAGAAAAAAAAATCTAATTCCTTGCAGGTTACCAGATATTCTTTCTACGGCATGAAGGAGTCATTTGGATTTACACCTTCCTGGCTCTTATGGCTTAGGTTGGTTCTAGTTATAAACAAATCATAATATGTAGCATAAACTTCAAACGAAACTCATTATCTGATCAGCGAATTCTCTTAAATATTTGTTGCTGTTACTTTCCTACTGATTTCTTTGCAGGTACAGCACCTTCATAGTATGCTTTCCTGTTGGTATGGTTAGTGAGGTTGGCCTAGTCTACATTGTTCTTCCTTTCATGAAGGTAACTTGAATAACTTAGAAAGGAATATCTCCGCCTCCATTTCATAACAAATCTTGTTTAAATGCTCTTTTCTTTTGCATGAGCAATATCAGGCATCTGAGAAATACTGCCTTAGGATGCCCAACAAATGGAGTTTCTCCTTCAAATACTTCTATGCCTCTGTCTTTTTCATGGCTTTGTATGCCCCAGGTAGTATTTCCATGCGACTGTACTTCATTTAGTAATTGATGCTATAACCTAGTATTTTTTTAAGCAAAGGTAACTGTAGGAATTTCATAAAGGAAAACAAGTAAGATTTGATAACACACTGCGGTGTTGTTTCATTTGGATGAGTGCAGTATATCCGCAATTGTTTCGCTACTTGATCGCCCAGTGGAAGAAGGCCTTGGCAAAAGCAAAAACCACATAACTACTCAAGAGCTATCTAATCTGATTTCTGCTCGCAGCTACTGTTTCTTGGTCCTGAGGGTATTCTCATCTTTCTTGAAAATTTATCTCTCCAATTGAGTCAAAAGTATCCTCCGCAAATTATCAGTTTTTAGGATGTTTTTTAGCCATGACATGTTTTTTCGATGTATATCAGCAAATTACACAAATTTTAGATGTTTTGTAGCAAAATTTCCCAATAAGTAAAAGTGTATTAGAATGGAAATGCCGAAATACATGGACTATCTTTTCCTCTTGGTAAATAAAATGTACATGGGTACCATTTTCATGATTTGCTAATGATATGTTGTACCAAAGATCGGCTTTTCCATCTGTAAATAAAATTGTACTTCATATCGATGCAGAAAAATGATGTGTAGATTTTCTGCTTTTCAAGGGTGAAGAAGGTTGCTATCACCATTTGATTCATATTGGTGCCCTGTAACTGTTTCTCAACGTTATTTCATGAAAGTGGGGGTGGATCAGTGAAAGGAGCCAATTGCATCTGACATTGATATCCGTGGATCCATCCAAATGCTGAAATTTGTAAGCCTTTACAGATTGTCAAAGATATAGTTGGTTGTTGCATGAGAATGGCCTTCCGGTGTATAGCAGCAGAAGCAATGAAGAATCATATCTTTTGTCCTAAGAACTATAGATCTGTTATTGGAGCATTGTGCCCCCTGTGCTCTCACAATAAAGAAGTATGCAAATAATGTCATTTATGTTTTTATATAATAATGGTATGCAGATGTCCCTCTTCTTTTGTCCTTAACGCTTAATGGATGAATGGAAGAATGTGTATGTTTCCCGAACTCCTAAATGGTGTTTTTTTTTCAAAAACTTTTTATATATGATTGTCTTATAATAGTTAATTCATTCATTTGTACCATCAAATAATTATCCCAGATCATTCATCTATTCAGCCATTTAGAAAAAGACATACACACCAAGTTGGCTGTTGATTGAGAAATTGAGAATGGCCTTCTGATATATAGCTGCAGAAGCAACATATATGTTGTCTGAACTATAAATCTGTTCTTGGAGGATTTTGCCCCCTGCGCTATCACAATAAAGAAGCATATGCAAATCCCTTCAAAAAATATAGAAGTATTCAAATAATGTCATTTATATTTTTATCATAAGAGACATTGTTTTTAAAAAGAAAATGATAAATACAGAAGAACCCCAATCAATTACCCAAGTCACCCTCAGGTCCAAATACAAGAACTCGGGCTTCCAGTCGAACTCGGCCCACGGCCCAGATTATTGAGGATATCAGTCGTTTTGACTTCTTTTACTTGGCACACCTTTTTAAAAGTCTGAACAATTTTATAAAAAAATATATATATAAATTTTTTCAGCACAAAACAAACATATTCAATATTACATTTAATGAAACTAATTTGGTGTTGTAGAAGTTACTAAATTTTTTATAAACTTAATTAAACCTAAAAAGTTTAACTAGAAAAAATATCTAAAACGGAGGTATGCAAGGGCTCACACAAAAGAGTGCCCACGACTCCATTCGCGCTGCTCAATCTCTGCCGCACATCTTAAATCGAACGTCTCGTGGAGATCTTGGTCCGGGACGAGATAGCGTCTCATGGGTGGTTCACTGCCATGCAGGGCCATAGTATGGTGGGGTCCGCACGTTAGCCTCATGGGACAACATGCTCAAGTACTCGACGCCACCGCCGCTCGTCATCGCAACCTCCTCCGTCGCTGGCTTCCCGACCCCGCATCCTCCATGGCGGGGCGCCAAGTCTCCCGCTCGATCACGCTGCACCCTCTCCCTTGCTCGAGCCGACGGCTCTGCAGTTAATGCCTTCTGAGGTGTGGAGTGATTCCGCCGTGGAGCTCTTGCCCGCAGTCCGGGTGAGGTGACGAGTTTGAAATGGACCCGGTCTACCCGTCCCCATATCCATACCCACATTATTTGAATAGGGTATGAGTAAAATTTTTTATCCATTTAAATTTTGGATATGGGGAATGTATTACTCATTTTACCTACTTTGTCCATACCCATTTGCTACGTGTAAAACTCAGACCTAAAATTTTTAAACTCACGTTCACATTAAAAAAACTTATCAAATTTGATTGAAATTTGAGGAGATGATTTATTACATGAAAGAACAACTTTGTATAAATTTTAGTCCATTTCTACATGTGGGATTCACATATGTCTCTTCTCTTATCCAGTGGGTAATCTATATCCATTGGATAATACCCACTTAATTTAGGTATATGTAATCTTTTTTATAAATAGGGATGAGTAAAATTGGATATGAATATGGGTTACCCAATACTCTTCACAGTGGTAGGTTTACTACCATGTGTGGCGGGGTAAGGATAGGTACAGTTCTTACTGTCAGCTTTTTGCCCTCTAACACGTCGTGCTTACGATGATAGGATCCTCTCTAGTTTTTCAGTTGGTTCGTCTACTGAACTTAACTAATTAATTCGTGGTGTTTTGGATACGAAAAGTATAGTAGTAGTATAGTACAAGAGTGAATCATTCAGGTGAAGGCTAGTGAAGCAAATTCTGCACGGAGTTTAGTCGATGGATCTGTGTTGTTTCCAGTGTGTTTTGTTCCGGTGGGCAGACTCGACACTTGACAATTGAGTTGGATGAACAGTCTCATCACTTGAAAAATTGTGGATGTGCTCCTCTTCCTAAATTACCATGACTGATTACTGTTGATGTTGATGGGCCATCGATGCAAGTTCAGTACATGCTTTTCATCTGTTTCAGTTAGTATCTCTTAGGCATCTATACATGTTTTTCTCGCATGAGGCGTATTGTTTCCATCACTTAGTTATGAAATGGCTTACATGTACAGCTTAAGAAGAATAGACGTAGGAAGAAGCTGAATGAAAAGAGAAGTTATATACTCAAAATCACGTGCTATCTTTTCGCTGTCGCGATGAAATTTGCTGATCACATGAATCAAATCAGCAGTTTGGCTGGATGTTGCAGTGGCAATAACTTCCACTGTGCAGTGTGCACTGCCCAACCATCTGTCCAATTCAATCTCCACTGCAGTGCCAAATCAATTTGGACAGTGGCTAAGTCACTACCAAGATGCTGATAGTATTTCAGAGCTTCTGATGCATGTACATCAATTGGCTGAGTAGTTAGGGATTCTAGTCAACTGTCAAAGCCTTCACGGATTCACGTTAAAGCTAAGCTCATCTTGGCGTCTTCCTCCTCCCAAAACTATGCAATGGTAGGCGTAGGATCGGTGGTGCGGCGACTGTACTTCTCAGTTTACAACTGGGTTGTCTTCTTCGGATGGTTGGTTGTTCCACCTGCTGTTCTTGAGTTCCAGATGGATCCTTCACTTCTTGCATCTTGATTTGCTCCCATTGTTTTTTTTCTTGGATTCGACATGTTGGTTTGATTGGGGTCTTGGTTTGGATCTTGCAGGACTCAGGTGTTCTTTTAGATAATGGAAGTTTTATTAAGACTCAGTCAATTACACCAATATGATACAATTTAACTGAGCCCACTTCCAACCTTTGCATGAAATACACATAGCCAAAAAGGAACCATAAAAAACCTCATCCAAAGCACAAGAGTGTGAAGGGAACACAAAATTAGTGGTTATCAATCTGTAGACTAGATCGTCACCCATACTCGTGGGTAAAAAAACTCCTGTGCCACATGGTCCACATGTCGTGATACCACCGTAATAGTATCACGAAGTCCCGGTTTGTGGAGAATAGTACAGGTGCGTAGCCACCAAGTAACTAAAGTAATAACCTGCAAAAAAGAAGACACAATTTTATTATTAAATAATATCATTTCTACTTAGTCAAATGGACTGCTATATCCATTAAAAGCAGATTTCTCATATCTTTAGAAGACATGACAACCAACTCCTGAACATATGAGTTGTACTACCTGACCTTTGCATTGGTGGAGAGCAGACATGAGGCCGTCTATGCCGCTGTTGAGCAGCCTCTGCAGTTCGCCCAGACTGCTGCCTTTATGGAGGTATGGTTTCTCTCTTTCACTTTAGTTAGTGGCACACTATGATCGTGATTTTTTATTGCAGTAAAATTTTGAATTTAGTGCAGCTGGCAGCTGCATGGTTTATTCAACATCTTAAGGTTTAGTTTTATCTACTTAAGTAGGATTAGTGATCTAAAATTGACCTATCCTTTGTCACTTTATTTAGTGGTGTTGCTCTTGATTTTCTTTTCATTGTAGTAAAACTGTAAATGTAGTGCATCTACACACTTTATTTTACGTGTTAAAGTGTAATCTACTTAAGTACGATACGGATCTGAAATTGAGTTCAGATCATGCAAAAGATGTTTTCTAGAAGGTGACTTGACCACTATGTTACTAAGGACCATGGCAAAAACATAATTCAAACATTGAGTTTCAGCTTTCAGCATTATGTTACTGCTGAGTTGACCTATAAGAAAATTTTGCTAAATTTTGTGAAGTTTCTTAGTTCAAAACAGAGTGTGTGTGTTTTTTTTGTTTATTTATACTGCATAAGGAGATAGTGAGGAATTAAAGTTTTTGTGTTTTCCCTGCTGATGGTGTTGCCGGTATTGAAGATTCTTCACTCCGTTGTAGGTACATGTCCTTCCTCTTCCTAGTATGTTGTTTTCACTATCCTTATCTATGTCGAGAATTGTATTTAGTTGCATAGGGTGCAGATTGTGCATAAAATCTATGGAAACTTTCAACCTGGCAAATCTCTCAATCCCTTAACAAAGAAATTTGCTACACTTAAATCTTTTTGGAAAGTGCTACACTCAAATCTGGAATATAAAATAAATGTGATATGTAGAGAATAGAACTTGAACACAGGGTACTGCAGCATTCTACTTCAATTGTTGACCTTGTTGTACAACATAAAGGAGTTAAATAGATTTTCTGATTGAACCCGAAAGACTAATGAACACCTGATTACTCTGCTTGTTGGAAATAGTTAAGTTCAAAAGTGTCCTGTCAGCTGAGAGAAAGAGAGAGAGAGCGTGTGTGTGTCCTGTTAGATTCAATTATTATCTCAGGTAAGTCCATTTTAATCACTGTTGTGACATGCTGAATTGATGAGAAGGAATTGTGAGGTCTCCAATCTCCGCAACTCTTCCACAAATTACTTCAAGGTTATTTCTTACCTGGGGCATCCTGTGGAGCTTTCCGGAGGTAACATCAGCTCATCACTAGCAAGCATCTACTTACATTATACAGTTATTTTTTGTGAGTTTTAGGATACCTTTTGGATTTCATAGCACTTACTAAAATGACAAAACATAGTTATTTCGTAATTGTGTAGCTATTAAAACTAGATAATCCCTCATTTTATTTCTGATCAGTGACTCTGGGGAAAAGTATTGCACAAACTTTTCATCGAAATAAAAAAGTATTGTGCAAACTAACTGTACAAGTAATGGAGCTGATGCAAGTGTATCTTATAAACAGGACAAATGAAAAATATTTCCTTTTGACCCCTGATTTTTTATTTTCTGTATACTAACTTCTATGAACAATTGCTCGGTCTCTGGTTTCTAAACAGTACTTACTCCCTGTGCATATATGTCTTGCAGACTCACCATCATATTTTTGTTACTTCCTTGGCCATAAGCTGGTCCATCACTTAGGTGCAATTTACTTCATATTCACCTAATTATTCAGTATTCACTTAGAACATCATGAATTTGAAATGCAGTAACATTATAAGATATTTAAACCTCAAAGCAAAATCCAAACCTTGAAATTTCTTATGTTGAGCATAATCAAACCAAGATTTAGGGATTTTATTCATTTCAGAGCATTTTACTGGTTTTCTGCAGATAGTCAGATATTCTTTCTTTGGCATGAAGGAGGCATTTGGATTTGCACCTTCCTGGCTCTTATGGCTTAGGTTGGTGGTGGTTCCGTAGAAATCTCAATATTTAGCACAAACTTCAAAAAGAAATTTGTTGTCTTCTCAGTAAATTCTCTTAAAAATGGCTTGCTTCATTGTTTGTAACGTCGAATACTGACCTTTGCAGGTACAGCACCTTCATGGTTTTATATCCTACTGGCATGATTAGTGAGGTTGGCCTAATCTACGTTACGCTGCCTCACATGAAGGTAAACTGAATTAGTACTTAAGAAAGAAAGAGCTAAGTGCTGTTTCTTTGATACCAGTCTTGTTTAACTACTAAAATTTGTTTCGGGGTGATTACTTTCAGGCGTCTCAGAAATATTGCCTTACGATACCTAAGAAATGGAATTTCTCCTTCGACTACTATTATGCATCTGTTTTTCCATGGTATTGTACATTCCAGGTACTCTTCTTCAGGAGCTGTCCTTCAGTTAGTGATCAATGTTATAAGGGTGATGCTCTGGTACTCTCTACTTATAGTATTATACTACAAACAATATTAAAAATAAATTAGTAATTTACTAATACAAGATTACGGGTAACTTTGTCATTTATATTTTCTCCTCACTAGATCGATACGTGGTTATCCATTATGTTATTGGTGTTGCTCATATTTTATCAAAAAGCAAAAAAAAAAAAGAAAAAATAGTTTAGTCACTGCTAAATGACAATTATACCTTTTTTTTGGACAATAATGTCCCTCGATATTTTTACTGTCGCTAACTAGGGTGGTAGTAGAAAACAATATGAACCTTTCGATCAAATGAGATCAACGGTTCAGATTATTTTTTACTACCAGTATAGAGAGCACCGGAGTGAGCCTTATGTTGTAAACAAGCGATTTGACAAGACGCCATGCTGTTCTGTTTGAATGACTGCAGGATTTCCACACATGTTCTGCTATATGGTGGCCCAGAGGAAGAAGGCCTTGTCAAAAGCAAAAACTAATGATGATGGTATGCTGGTTTATTTGGAAAGAACGTAATGCACGGGTGTTCAATCAACGCTCGCGCACGTCAGCTCAGCTGGTGGGTGATATCAAAGATGAAATCACCA
This sequence comes from Oryza punctata, assembly GCA_000573905.2. Classification (NCBI taxonomy): domain Eukaryota; kingdom Viridiplantae; phylum Streptophyta; class Magnoliopsida; order Poales; family Poaceae; genus Oryza; species Oryza punctata. The sequence continues at coordinate 2,290,987 of CM002488.2, forward strand.
TTTGGAAGCAAGCCGGCTTGTTCAAGTCTGAGGATGAGTAGTTTCATACTGTAGATGGTCTTTTGCCACACCTTGAGCTTTCCTGGGCACAATTGTGCTCTTGGCAGTATAATGCCGATGTAAAATGTAATTTGTAACAATACCCTCTCATAATCTTAATAAGATTTGGTTGGCCTCTTCTTACGGCCAACCCGGCTAAAAAAAATTACAAAAACTGCATAAAAATATGCTCATGAGCTTTGGAGATCCAACTATCCATTATCTAGTGTGATTTCTGGATGCAGCTAATGGCTTGCTAATAGTATGTTGTAGCAAGGACTAGCTTATCCATTCCTTACATAAAATGTACTGGTGTTGTACTTAAACTCTGGGTGATCTTTTATGCTTGTCAAGAACCAAGAAGGATACTAGTACCGTCATTTGCTTTAGGTCGATGTGTAGTTACTGTTCTTATCTGAAAAAAGGATGAGATGAAGTGAGAGGAAGATCAGTTGAAAGGGAGACAATTGCATCTCTCAATACCTAGATTTGCCCTCTTCAGTTGGTAAGCTGTGCCTTTCTTCCCCTCTCCCTTTCATCAGTCCATCCAGTTGCTGAAAAGTTATCAAAGTGATGCTTTTTTTTCGCCTGGTGTACTTTTTCTCTCATCAGTTCCGTGTTGCCTTTCCAGATTGTCCTCGCCATCTAGTGGCGCCATAATAATACATTCATACTACATGCTTTCTCAACTGGCAGTATGTGTGCATCATCCTAACAGCTATGATCATCATACTTATCTTCTGTTCTGTTTACACTTTACGCATGACATGCTGACTGGTGAATTATACTGTTTTTAGTTCTTAGTTTTCTTTTGTAACTTTTCTTTGTTTGAGTCTCTAAGTACTATCGCTTTTTGTGTGATATTTTGATTGATTCATGGTATCTTATGTTATCTTATAAAAATTGGTTATTTTTGTGTTTGACGAAGACCCTATGCAAGTATGTGTGCAGTCGCTAAACACATGTGAAATGGAGAATAGAGAAGAATAGAATTGTTAGAAGAATATCTGGAATATATGTGTGTGAAGTAGCAAGAGACCAATATCGATAGTTTTTTGCTTCATTGCATGGACGGCTAAACCTTTGAAATGGGAAAACAAAAGGGATCTGAATATCTGATTGACCACTTGATGAGAGAATCTTCTCTTGAATAATTGCAACCTGTCCTATAAAAAAATAAAAACACTAGTAATAATTGCAACCTTGGCCGTTGCAAACGGCAAGTAGTCGTCGGATAATTTGGCCTCTTGCCTTGGTCGCATTTCATCGTAATTTCCCCATGCTCCCTGCTTAGAATAATCTTCCTTCTAGTCGATGCTCAATACGTTGTTGCAAACGACCCTTTGAAAAAGTAAGGATCTGTTTGTTATTTATTATTTACTCGAGTTTTATTCCATTGTTAGCCTAGAAACTGGCGGCAGATCTAGCTAAGTGGTGATTTTAAAATAGTGTGAATTTGTTAAAAAAAACTTTGTATACGTGTATATATACTTTGTATGCGTATATATTTTTTCGGTTACATATATATATATATATATATATATGTATGTATGTATGTATGTATGTATGTATGTATGTATGTATGTATGTATGTATACAAACTTGGTATACATCATATATAAACTTTATATACATCGTATACAAACTTTGTATACGGACACAAAATTTATTTTGCGCGGGTACGCATATAAACTTTGTATATGTATACATGTATATATTTTTTATGTATAAAAAATATATACGTATAAAAGTATATTGCATGCAAAAAAAATATATTGCATATATACATATGTATATACTATATATATACGTACGTGTAATACAAAGTTTATACGTACAAGTTAGTTTAAACCGATTGCAACAAAGGTTTTATTGATTATCTAATTATTTGTATTTAATGATATCGGAACACTAGCCGCCGATGTATGCTTTTAACCATCGGATCAATACTTACTCCATCATGTCATTATTAGCCGATTGGTTTTTACTGGTTTATATTGTTGTCTTATTACATTATCATCAGCCGATTATCTTTTTATCATTATTTATTCAAATATCAGAATATACATTACATATATACCCGATTGTTCAAAACCCTATTGATATCGGCTGGCATCGACATCGGCAGGTATCACTCTATCAACTTGTTAGCCGATTGGCTCTTTAGTGATCAACATATTTACATATCTTGCTAGTTGCAGGATCAAACTGACTGGCACACCCGCATCTCATCAATATTTTGGATCTGCACTGGAGCTAAGCAGATCTCCCAGACCGTTGTGTTCGTCGACTTAGTTTGCACTAACACAGATCTAGCACCATCGGCCGTGCGCGGATTTTTCGTCAACATTAGTTTATTAGCCAGATCGGCATATCTACACTGCTTTCTGAAAGAGCTATTTTTAATTTATGACGCAGTATATTAATGTATATTTCAAAATTTAATTTGATAAAGGTGGAGTACTCGAGTATCTTCCCCTTCATTCCCGAGAATTTTGATAATTTACCATCTAATACGCGCACCATAATTTATTTACCACCTAATTCGCATGACTTCTGCAAGATACAATTGGGATAATTTTGATAATTTACCACCTAATTTGCTCCACCCTAGTTTTTGCACACAGATTAATCATGGTTGAGCCTTAACTCTGATCAAATTTTGGAGGCTAGGTTGCAGTGATGATATATATTGGAGTGTTGCATTCCATTGCTAGAACTAGTAGTCTTCTGCTTACAATGATAGCTTGTAGTCATCGATGCTGACCAGAAGGATTTCTTTCCCTGCTTCCTATTTTGATCTGTTGGTGGAGAAGCCTCTTTTTTTTTTTTGTGCAAATTTCGATATGTTCGGGGAGCTCATCTCCTGGCGCCACTCCTAGCGCGACGGCGCTCGGCGGCGGGGCTGGTGGCGCTAGGAGAATGGATCGATCGATAGGTGGGTCCAAGGGGGTAAAAATGTTAAAAACCTGCGAAAATAAATAAAATGGAATGAAAAAAAATCGGAAATACATTAAAATGAGTGAAAGAATTTGGAGGCTCGATTATATATTACAAAAGGTCATATGAATTAGGTGGTAAGTAAATCAAGACCCGCGTATTAAATGATAAATTATCAAAATTCTCTTCATTGAAAGAGAAGAGTCTCCCCGTCTCGTCGTCTCGTCCGCTCCTTGCGCCAAGACGAGTCGCGGTTGAACAGCGGAGGAGCGGCGATCTCCATCCGGCGAGCAGAGCAGGGGAGGGGAGGGGATCCTGGTGAGCAATCCACATCCTCTTTCTGATTCATCTCTCTCTCCCACCGGGACTACTTTTGTCTGGAATTTGCTTGCGTTCGTTAACCCTAGCTTTCTCTTGTAGATCTGCAAGAAGCTCTTCTCTTAATTTCAGAGCCTTAACCTTAATACGAGTAACAGTTTGTTTGTTCCCCAAAAAGTTTTGGGGGTTCAACTGAACCCCCATGTCCCAAGTTGGATCCGCCCCTGGGTGATAGAGCAGGAGCAAGAGGTGGAAGAGAAGAGAAGTAGGTGAGAATAGGAAGGACGAAGGATAAGGAGAGGAGGGAGCTCTCCATGGGAGAGCCCCTCCTCACCAGCCTGTCCATGGAGAACAGCAACAGCCATCCCTGCACCCGCCTCTCCATGGATCCCGCCGGGTCACACGCGGCCTCGGGTGATTCCTCCGGTGGCGGTGGCGGTGGCGGCAGCACCGGCGCCGGTGGTGGTGGTGGTGGTGGTGGTGACAGGGAATTGTTCATCATTCCGCGGCGTGACTCCGTGCATCCAGGACCACCGGACATTAACCTACCTCTTTCTGCAGACCCCTCACCACCACCACCACCACCACCACACCCGCCGTCGTGGGGTCTCGACCAGTTCGACATGCTTGATGTCGGTCTCGGCACGCAGACTTATGAGTCTGAGGTTGCGCTTACGCTTCCTAAGTTGACTGGCAATGGCAACACTGCGGTTGGCGTTGGTGCAAGGAAGTGTGCTAAGAGGGGGGACAGTATTTGGGGTGCATGGTTCTTCTTCAATCACTACTTCAAACCTGCACTTGTGGAGAAGCCGAAGGGGAAGGTGACACGGGACTCTTCTGGGAGCATTTCGGGCTTTGAGAAGTCTGATCTTCGCCTTGATGTCTTCTTGGTGCAGCATGACATGGAGAACATGTACATGTGGGTTTTTAAGGAACGGCCTGACAATGCCCTCGGGAAGATGCAGCTCCGGAGCTTCATGAATGGGCATTCCAAGCATGGTGAGCCATCATTTCCATTTAGTGCAGACAAGGGCTTTGCAAGGTCACACCGCATGCAACGAAAGCACTACCGAGGGCTGTCCAACCCACAATGCCTTCATGGGATAGAGATTGTGAATTCACCAAATCTGTCAGCTGTTCCTGAAGCCGAAATGAAAAGGTGGACAGAACTTACAGGCAGAGAACTTAAGTTCTCAATTCCTCCTGAAGCAAGTGACTTTGAATCATGGAGGAATCTTCCAAGCACCGACTTTGAACTTGATAGGCCACTGCCACCGTCGTCAAAGAGTGTTACCCATGGCTCTCACAGTCATAAAAAGGCACTGAATGGTTCAGGTCTTAACCTTTCTACGCCACCATCATCAGATGATGGGATGGACCTTTCACCAAAATGCGCCAAACGCCGGAAGGACTTTTTTTCTCATGGTGCAGATGAGGATTGCATGATGGCAAATAATTCTTGTTCTGACAGAGAGCAAGAGATAGAAGTCCACACAGGAGAGCCGTCATGGATGCACGAGTTCACTGGTGTAGCAAAACATGCAAGTGGACCTGTTACTGCTGCCAAGACAATATATGAGGACGATGAAGGCTACTTAATCATGGTGAGCATGCTCTTCTCTGATCCTCACAGTGTCAAGGTCTCTTGGAGGAACACATTGACACATGGCATTGTGAAAATATCGTGTGTGAGCACTGCCCGTATGCCCTTTGTTAAGAGGCATGACAGGACATTCAAGTTGACTGATCCTTTCCCTGAGCACTGCCCTCCCGGAGAATTCGTGAGAGAGATACCTTTGGCTACAAGGATTCCAGAAGATGCAAAGCTTGAAGCGTATTATGATGAGACTGGCACTGGACTGGAAATCATGGTCCCCAAGCACCGAGTTGGACCCGAAGAGCATGAAGTCCAGGTTTGCATGAGGCCCCCACACCTTGGTGAAAACGATCTTCTTTTATCATAGAACAGAAAACAATTAGTCTTTAGATCTTCCTGTGTCATGCCATGAGATACAGGAAAGTAACAAGTGATGCCATGGATACTTTGTTGCTAAACATTTAGCTGAAATTCCTTTCTCAGTAGTGTTGGTGATTAGGCAAAAAAGTTACCACTTTGTTGATTCTCCCCTGTACTTTTTACACTAGCACCGCTATATTGGTGATCTTGATTTCTCTGGAACATGGCAAAGTGAAAATTCTGTATATATACCTGATGATCAGGTTCAACGGTTCGTTACTCCATAATAATGTCGACAGCTACTTACAAGTTACGACTAGAAGTTCGGAATTGTGTTGTCAATTTCAGCAATTGTTTGTAATCGCTGTCTTAATCATTTCAATGTGCTGTACTACAATACTACTGGATGGCTGGATCGCTTTCAACTGAAAACAATAACTCGATCCCGTTGCTGTACTAAGTACTAACTTCATGATCGATATGCTCCTATGCGAATTCCGTTTGGTGAATCCGTGTTCGTAGCCTGGTTATTGCTGAATACTGAATTGCAGTGATCAAAATTTCTGTTTTTGCTACAGTAAATTGCACCATTCCTGGATGCTGTGGTGAAGCAAAGATCTTTTTTCACCTGGACTGTAGCAAATGATCTTTTCGGGCTTTCATGTGGCCAGCAAAGAGCCATGCTATCGTGGCCTGCTTCTCACGAGTTCTGTAGTTTGTGTAGCCATGGAGAAAGGAGCGTAATATGCTTGAGACCGATGGTTGTGTGTGGTCGTGAAACAATCACAGCTTCTGTTCTGATGTCTGAACCCCAGTGATGTTTATTTGTCGTGTGCTTTTCTTTCTTTCTGACGAATGGTAGAATATTTTTTCACTGATACAATGAATGTTCTCGATTTCTTCAGATAGTCCATTGATCACGCTCAATTTTCTTCAGGCAATGAGCAATCAGCAAACAATCTCTTCTCATCCGGGCCGGTCGTTCAGAAACCAGGTTGTTACTAGCAAACATTGGCCATCTGTTACCATGCTGTCAAAGTAGTATTACCGGTACGATCTTTGTTAAATGCTGTACAATTCAGTTTGTATTTCACATTCTGAAAGTTTGAAACGCAAAATTTTCACAAGAATCAGGGGGAAAAAACACGTGTTTCAAACGGAGCCTTACATTTGGTCGGACCATACCCAATTGTCAAAATGCGCTTAGAAAAAAATGATAATACAGGGACATTTCACACATCAACAATGTTAAGAAAACTGATATGTACGGTATGATTGCAATATTAATTACGATTGCATCGTAGAATCTGATGTGTAGTACATGTTTCAAGAAAATGTATTGCCAAAAAGGTTGGTTGCGAAATACTCGGGGCTTCTTTGAAATACAAAATTTTTCACATGTTTTTTTGCATAAATCAGTTTAATTCCCACGAAGATGCTTCAAAATTTATTTTTTTCCCCCGAGGCTTTTCACTAAAACCGAACTAAAGTGACCAGAAGTGTAGACACTAGATTTCATGTGTTTCGATGAAAACTGATTTAAAACCACAAAAAGTTCGAGGTTTCAACAGTTTCTAAGTGAAATTAAGAATGTTTTTTTAAAAAATAAATTTGAAACAGTAGATTTGACCAAAAATCAAAACAAAATCGACAAAAACCCTTATACCACCACTATAGGTCATGATCCCGATGCCGTAAAAACCGTTATACTCTATACCTATTATGGTACAGGAGACGATGTATAATAAGTTACTATTCTGTCCCAAAAATATCATCCAAATATATAATAGTATTATTACATGTTCCATTATGAAGGAGTATTATATTTTGGGACGGGGTTAGTACCAATTTTTCTAGATTTCGATCCGCGAAGAGGACGTTATCGAAACACTATAGTAGCACTGTAGCAGTGTGCCGCTTTGGTGAAGTGGTGAAGTGGTGTGGTGCACCGAGTCCACAGCAAAAGAGCGCGGAAAGGAAGAAGAAGAAGAAGAGGATAAAGCATCCCCCACCTCCGCCTCTTCCCCTCCAACGACTACCTCTTCTTCCTCCTCTCGCACCACCACCACTCACCACCACCTCCCACCCCCCCACCTCCACGCTCCTCCTCCGCCTCGGCGTCCGTGCATGAAACCCTAGACCCCCTAAACCCCCTCCCTCCCTCTCGCGCGCGATGTCCAAGGCGCTCCTCTCCTCGTCGCTGCTCCCCTCGCTGCAGCCCGGGGGCGCCGCCAGGCTGCGGCTGCCTCTGCCGCTACCTTCGCTGCGGAGACACGGGGGGCGTCGGGCGTCGGCGTGCAGGGTGGTGAGGGCGAGCCTCCACGGGCTCGACTCGATCGGGGGGCTCGACCTCCACGCCGCGCTGGAGCGCGCGGAGGCGGCGCTCTACACGCTCGCGGACGCCGCGGTCGTCGCGGCGGACGCGGCGGCGGGAGGAGGAGGGGGTGGTGGCGGTGAAGCGGGGGCGGTGGCGCAGAAGAACGGGGGATGGTTCGGGTTCATCTCCGAGGCCTTGGAGGTCGTGCTCAAGGTAAGCGCCGCCTTATTCTCCAAACCTATAGGAAGTCAAGTCACTGCAGGTTCAGGATTTGCTAAACTCGGTTTATGGTTATCCCTGAGTTGCAAAAGTTGGTTTGGTGAATTGGTTGGGAAATTGGAGTCATGTAAGTTCGTGGAGAGTTCAGGAGTAGATGTGCATGCACTTAATTATGACACCTCCATGCTCTGAAACTTACTGAACACTGAGCAGTCGGCAACCCAACATGGTTGATTTTTAACTTGTATTTTAGTGATGATGACCAGGCATGCGTGGTTTAACATTTTTCCTATGCATGTTTTGAAATGAAATGCTATAATTCAGAGCTGTAGGATTTTATTGCATAACATTCATCAACTCCGGAATGCTGATACCATGTGAGCATTACCCCCACAGGTGCTGAAGGATGGCCTGTCGGCAGTTCATGTGCCGTACGCTTATGGATTTGCCATCATTCTTCTCACCGTTATTGTGAAGGCTGCAACATTACCTTTAACGAAACAACAGGTAAATGATAAAATCTGGTCTGATTTTTGGATTAATGAGCAATATGGATACAGTGGGTTGAGAGCTATGCTGTTTATCCATTTTTAGGTTGAATCGACTCTGGCAATGCAGAATTTGCAGCCACAGATCAAAGCAATTCAACAGAGATACGCAGGAAATCAGGTTTGCTTTGTTTATCTTTTACTCAAATCATGGATATTTAAGTAGGAACACTGAGGTTTGGTTCTGGAAATATGTTTTGCGTATTTTAACGATAGAAGGTAGAACTATCTTCCCAAAAATGTTCTTATTTCACTTTTTTGTGCTTTATCTTTTCAAGCACATATCTTTGGGCATTTCTGATCTTTCACTCCTACATAACTCTTATTAGGAAAGGATACAACTTGAGACCGCTCGGTTATACAAGCAAGCTGGAGTCAACCCTCTGGCAGGTCGTTTACTTCTCCACTCTTTAGCCTATTAACTTTGATAGTTGAATTGTTCCATTGCATCTTTTTTGTATGAATTTTTATTTATTAGTTGATCATATTTTCTATTTTTCGACAGAATGCATCTATTGCCATCATGTGCTTGCAAAACCAATTGTTATCTTTTTTAAGTTTTAACTGAGATTGCCTTTGTGATATAGTGTTTTCATATTATGGTTTCTCTTCCAGGATGTTTTCCAACTTTGGCAACAATACCTGTCTGGATTGGCCTTTACCAAGCCCTTTCAAATGTAGCAAATGAGGTAAAACTCAAGTCCTGCTTCCTAATGTTTGCTTCATTAAAAGGCTTTTGTTCTAAGTGGCTTCTATTTCTCTGAAGGGATTACTGACAGAAGGATTTTTCTGGATTCCATCTTTGGGAGGCCCTACAACAATTGCTGCTCGGCAAAGTGGTGCTGGCATTTCTTGGCTCTTGCCTTTCGTGGTAATAAAATTGATCACCCATTAACATATATCAACAATTTCATTGCTGGTTCTAGGAAAATCAGGTTTATATTGCACTTGAACGACTTTAACCTCATCCCCCTCCTCTTTCTCTCTCTTATTCGACTTACTCGTCAAGTTAGATTAGTGTCACGTTTCTGCCCATAGTCATTTAGGCAATCAAACAACAAGAAGCTTTGCTATATGTACCTCGAATTTTGTCTTTAGAACTCTGGTTGAAATAAATGGTCATGTAGCATACATACCTTGTTTAAATGGCGTGGCATGCCAATTTATCATCATAATCCTGTAGAGACATGATAGTAAAATAGCATATTACTCATATACTTGCATAATTGAGATGGTAAATCATACTTACAGCTTAAATGAATTGTGCAGGATGGCCATCCTCCATTGGGCTGGCATGACACTATATGTTATCTTGTGTTGCCTGTGCTACTTGTTGTTTCTCAGTTTGTCTCTATGGAAATCATGAAGCCACCCCAGGTGAGCAGACAAGTGGTGCTCTAAATTACTATATCATCTGTCATACTGCCACTATACAAGCTTTGAGTGGCTAACAATTTGATCCTGGTTTTCTGCAGACTGATGATCCATCGCAGAAGAACACGCTGCTTGTTTTGAAATTTCTTCCATTTATGATAGGGTGGTTCTCTTTGTCAGTGCCATCAGGACTGTCCATTTATTGGTATGTGCATTTGCTATTAGTTGTATGAGTGTTCTCAGTCATGTTCCATGCTATAGTGCTATGCCTCGTAGAGATTGTGGGACTCCTCAACTGCTCATTAACTTGTTACAATTGATCAAATCCAATGTGTGCGTTGCATGTTGTGCGTGGCTGCGGTTGCAGCCGCAGCACTGCCAGCCGAACAGGCCCAATATGTATATTGACTCCATGTTTTCTGTCAGGTTCACAAATAATATCCTTAGCACAGCCCAGCAAGTTTGGTTACGGAAACTGGGAGGAGCAAAGCCTGTTGTCAATCAGGGGGGTAGTGGGATAATTACTGCAGGACGAGCAAAACGTACGAGTGCTCAACCAGCCCAACCTGGTGAAAGGTGCTTTTGAACCTCACATGGCTTTTAACCCTATTATATTCTGGTTTTAATTTTTACGAAAATTATCTTAAATAGATTTAAGCAGCTGAAAGAAGAGGAGAGCAAGAGAAAAGGCAACAAAGCACTTGCTGCAGGAGATTCAGATCTTTCAGCCTCAACATCAGAGGACGAAGAGTCAGATGATGAGACTACAGAAGAGGTACTCAATCTTTTTTTACCATTCATGTCTCTTGCTGGAGCACTGTGCAGTAGACAGTTCAAGCTAGTCATCTTAGAAAATCACTATTCCCCTCAAATAGTTCGTGTGAATCATAACAAATTTCAATTACTGATGTAAACCTGACAGCAGGGAGGACCTGAGGAAAGATACAATTCCAGTAGCAACAAGAAACTTCCAAATTACTCCGGAAAGAAGGGCAAAAGATCAAAGAGGAAGCGCATGGTTCAGTAGGTGTGACAGAACCTGATTGGATTTCATTTTTGTCATAACTGGTAAGTACCATGAACACACAAACACCTTTTATAAAGAAGTTCACTAGCTTATTTGAATTTTGGAGTCCATGTTTTAAGTGGCAAAAAAGAAAGGTTTATGACTTTATTCTCTATCTTATCATATGTCCTTGATCAATTGGTATTACAAATACAGGTTAATTCAGTTGGCCAGTACGGTTGTGTAGTTTATCCACACAATTTTGATGATCAGTTGGGAAGGCTAATCTTCAAGTGCAGGACAGACACAAAACATTCCAGTGGTACAGGTGTTTTGCTGGCACACATCAAGATGAAAATAGTTCAGTACACTACAATAGGTTTGAGAGGGTAGGCATGGCTCGAGTATGTGCTACAACATAAGAGTAGTAGATAAATTATTCTTGTTCTATTCTGCAATGTGGGTACCAAACTCACGCAGGAATTGAATAATTCATGCTACATGTAGTTATTTCCCTCTTGTAACCTAATAACATTCTTTGCCGAGGAGTATATTGGAGAAGTTAGAACAATCCAGTCGCCAACAAAAGGTGAGGAAATAAACATATACTGTGATGAGCTCATAATTGGTGCTTGCTGAACTTACGTTTATGGTAATCGTTGAACCAATTCATGTGATTCTGGGCAATTACTAATAAGACCAGTTCCTAATAATTCGATGGAGAGGTGTTTGGTTTGGTCGGGGGCAACATATCTTAATCCTAATATTAAACGGGGTACCTTCTTTTAAAATTATTTTAATAATGTAACTAGCAAGGTGAACGCGTAATCGCGTGGCTAGAAAAAAATTATTATGATGTAAAATTATCAACTTTTTTCAACTTGAATTTTTTTTTAAAAAAAATAGAATTACTAACTCGTTGCTAGTTTTGTAATAATCACATCGTATTGTATATATATAGATATATCTCTTTGACAGAGAGCTTATATCAATTCAATAATGTGCTTGCTAAGAGAAATATTAATTAAAGTGACTAACAATTTTTCTACTGCAACTTTAACAATTTTTCTACTTCAACTTTAAAATGATCAAGCATCTCGGACAGACTCTTTATCCTACACCATTAAATTATGGTTTTGTAAAAAAAAACTTTTCATTTTTATAGTTTTTACAAATTCGCTAGCCACCACTATCTCTTTGCTCATCTGCATCATGTTCTTCCTCTTTATTTTTGTTGCCACCCCTTAGCTCGCCTCCAATACCAACGGTCACTTCCATACTCTTTTATCGTCTCGTCTACTTAGCCTGCACTGTCATCTCTCATCTTTATTATCGTCGATATCTTATAAAATCAAAACTTATTATCATTTGGGTTTCTTTTACAATTTTTAGAAGTTGTTGCCTCCACTTTACTCCTTTGTTACCCCCAGCTCGCTTTTCCTTGAAAACCACCACCTTCCTACTCCTATATATGTCACTTATCCACTTATCAGCCTGTGTCGTCTCTCTTATTTGTTGTCATCGATGACTAAAAAGTTAAAATTTATTGTCGCTATGATTATATTAGAAGACCCGTCAAATGTTGCTGCAACATATCCCGTGCCTTACTCCTTCTCTGCCCGTTGGGTCGTCCTCTCGCAGCTCCTACTATTCGCTACTTGAGCACCGCACACTCTTGTAGCCCCGATAGTATTAATTTATGAAAACTTTTTCTAAAACCCCACATGTCTTTCTTTAATTGTTAATCCTAGATTTTGTCATTTTGGTAATTGAAATAGAACACATCTGTATACCTCTTGTTTAGATATAAAAATAGAGCTGCAATTCTTCTCAAAATCTCCATAACTCGCACATATATTTTTAAAATTAGCATGTGCCGATCATTAAGAATTTCTTGTAATTAGTGAATAGGATTAGCTAGTATTGATTCTGCTAGTTATATATCTTTATATCTTTGAAAAAAAACAGAGAACGTGTCCTGTTGCTTGGCCTATCTCGGCTTGGAGTTCGAAAAGAACTTCAGCCTCGTTCAGCTCGGTGTGCGACTCCTAACCGGAGTCCAAAGTTCTCCATGCAGTATTTTTTTATAAAGTCTGAGTATGTCTTATATATACACAATTAATCTCAGCCGTTACAATCTAAACATATTACAATCAAACGGTTTAGTGATTTTTGTATTTATATTTATTAGCATTTTCTAAATTATTGTCAGTTGCATGAGACCTAGCTAGCTCCTGCCTGTCATCCTTGCAACCATGTCATGGCTTGCCTCTATGTGCTATATATATTTTCTTTATCATTAATCAAGGTGCATATGTATCTACCAATAAGCAACAGCATCCTAGTGCTGTTATTTTTAATCTATACTTATCGGCAATAGTCACTTGCATAATGTTGATATATATACATACATATTTACTTACACGTCAAATTTGAGGTTCTGCTATGTGCTTAAAAGTGCTTTTATGGAGAAAACAAAGGTTTTACTGAGTTGCCTCAATCGTACAGGTGTCCTAATCATACTTAGTTAGGAGTCCAAATCAAAGTTAGATTATATGTACTTCTATATCTGATTTTTTCATATATAGAGTCCAAATCGGATCTATTATTTATTACATATCAATCGATCTCACCGTTATAATCTGAACCCACCACGATACAACAGTCCAAATATTTTTCTTTTTTTTCGATTAATGTGTTAATCTCATATTGGGTTATTATATGGACTCTTCTTTCAATATTACTTATTTTTAATTTTGAATTTTTAGTTATTTTTAAATTGTATTTCTACTTGGATTCTTTTTTTCTTTTTCTCCGATTAATGTGGAAATTTCTAACCTCCACATTAAACGTGGAGTAATAGATAGATTTGAATTAGTATGGACAAAAACTGGTATCAAACCAAACATGCAAGTGGTACAATTGAAGTTGCCAAGATTTTGGTTGAGCAAAAATTAGTTTTATTCCAAACAAACCCTTTGGCCTTCGCATAGCGGCAATATCAATTTGCAAAGACCATAAAATACTACTCCACTAGGTTAGTAGCTAACCCATAAATTAAGCAATAGCACATAACAACCGTTCATTTAGGAAATGACAGAAGGTATAGCTGAGAGCCTGAGATCACGAAGTCACCTGGACCAGTTTCTGCTTCCAAGTTCAGCTTCTGACCACCAATCACCAATGTATCATGTATGTGCTCTTCACAGCAATAGACGCATGGATTACACCGATGCTGCTCCTCCGAGTTTGTTGATTACTTGGTTGCTCCGCTCAAATGGCTGACCTTTTTCTCTTGCCGATTTCAGGCTTGAAAATGCAGTGCAGGCCAAAACAGAAGATAGAAAAGGGGAAAAAAAAGGCGATAGGAATATTAGCATCACTCAGAGTTTCAGACATGAGACATATCATTTTAAGACCCCAATGAGGTGAGAACGTGCAAAAATCTGAAGAGGGGTTACGTAGTACGTTTGGTGCTGTGTATGGAGACAATCTCCATGATTCCATCAGCAAATCGCCTTAGAAAAAAAAACTGTATTTTACCCCTGATTTTTTTTTTGGGGGGTGGGGGGAGGATAAATTGAAGGCTAAAATACTGATAATTGGTTACACCGCGCTTTCTGTTGATGGAGATCGAAGATGCTTATCAGATACAGTATTGAGGTGCTGGGTTTTCTAGGGATAAAAAATATCACTTCATCAGAACTCTGAAAGACGAAAAGAGGTTCCTGACTCCGCCAGTGGTCGTTTTCCAAGCAGCATCATCTCACACCACACCACAAATACTCTTTGCAGATGCAGATTCTTTCCTCTGTTTCTTTCTTACAACAACAAAATAAACTTATGTCGCAGAGTTTAGGAAAAAAAAAATTGTCTCACTGATCTCACAATAGTATACCCATTTGTATACCCACTTACACCCTATTGCTGCTTCTTCCTTAATTACATTAGAAAAATGGGCAATTCGTTCTTGCTGAATTTAGAAAGTATAATATCCCAACAACCAGGGCACCAAATAAAAAAAACACTTTTTTTTGTGTGTGTGTGTGTGGGGTGGGGGGGGGGGGGATGGACTATTGCTCTTAATGAATTAGAGTTACTCCATCAAATCAGTACAATTGCGTCAAGCATTCAACTTCTGAATTTTCATCTGATTACTAGTACAGCTTTAAGTCGTTAAAAATAAAGTACCAAGTAGAACATGCTCTTTCGATTCATTGGCCAGTTGGACAATCACTATAAAAATATCCAGTGTCTCAAGCACACAAGCCACCCAACGCACAGCGCGACAAGCTCTCGCCATCCAAGAATCCCTCCCCTTTCTGTCCTACCTGGGGATCGCCACTAGAATCTCCGGCGATCCGGCGGCAGCTAGCCAAGCCATGGCCGCGCGCGGCGGCCTAGAGAACCCTCTCCTCGGCGGCGGACCGGTTTCTTCTCCGGACCGTCGGCGCCGCCGTCCGTGGACCGTGCTCGCCATCGCCGTGGCGCTGCTCGCCCTGGCGTGCGTCGTGCTGCTCCTGAGCTCGGGCGCGGAGCGCGGCGATGAGCGGAGCAGGGTGGTGTCCGGCGGCGTGGGCGTCGGGGTGAGCCCGCACGAGGTGGAGGCCGGGGTGGGCGCGGTGGCGGCGGACGACGGGCGGTGCTCGGAGGTGGGCGCCGCGGCGCTGCGCGCCGGCGGGCACGCGGTGGATGCCGCCGTTGCGGCGGCGCTCTGCCTCGGCGTGGTGCACCCGATGTCGAGCGGCGTCGGCGGCGGCGCGTTCATCGTCGCCAGGGACGCCGCCTCCGGCGACGCCGTCGCCTTCGACGCCCGCGAAACCGCGCCGGCTGCGGCCACGCCGGTGAGTACGTTACTCCTCGTCACCAACTAAAGCGCGCAGTAAAAGAAATAACTTTTTTGCTGCAATTCTGAGTGAATGACATGTGGGGCCACGCGACACCTGGTCGGCAAAGAAACTGCCGGTTATTTAGTGCGATGCTATGGTTGGGCACATGTCACTGTCTGGTGGGCCACACCTGCTTACGCAAATGATAGGCACGTGAGGCTCCTCTCCACTGAACAATGGCAAAGCCATCTCACTTGACATCAGCAATCCTATTCTTTTCTGATTGGCTAAATTTGCAAACTACCACTAAATCAGATAGTACTAGCTAAGTACTAGTACTTATTAACAACGGCGGTATCCCTTTTCTGATTAACGATGGTTCACTCGATATCTCAACCGATTCTCCTTAATTATCGCACATTGTTTCATTTTGTTTAGCGACGGCATGTCTCGGGTAAAACGTCACCATAGCTAGAAGACGTAATGAGCATTTGACTTTGAGTTTTTTTTAGCTCATTGCAAATTCATTTAACTGAGAGGCATGCCTCTGTGCAAGTGTGCAATGTGCATTGTCAAATACAGCATGGTCCATGATCCCAAAACCATATTAAAAACACACACACACACACGTTGTAGGTCACGGCAGAAAATGGTAATTTTATGTAAGACACTGTGTTTCACATGTGCAATCAGCATGGTCTAATTGATTTGGGTGCTTCAACATTGGTCTTTTTTTTTCCCTGCACTTTGCGAATACCAGTTACCCCATTGCAGTTGCCAGTTGGGACGAATGGTTCAGTTTTTTTCAGATAATAAAATACGGGTTCAGTTGTTCGGGCTGAATAAAAAAGACGAAATTTGTTCAGGCTCGATCTAGATTTGTAATTTTCTTCTCCTCACATGCTTCACGCGTTGGTTGGCACGTAGGGAAATGTTTATGGTGTAACCGTGTAGGTTCCATTGCCATTTTATATATAGTTTATTATGGTATGGTTCATCAAACTTTATTGTTTATGATGCCTTCTTTTGAGTAACTCCAAATACCAACTTTCTCATTTTTGGGTTCGTACTTTTTCTTAAAGTGCTAAATAAAGTGTTTTTCAAAACACTTTATATAACAAAGTTTCTTTAAAAAATAAAAAATAAATAAACTTATTAATAATTAATACTGAATTAACCATACTCTAATCCTTCATCTCATCTCATTTTACGTGCCGGTGAAAAGCTCAAGCAAGTTGCACATACGAATGCAATGTTAATTCTTTCTAACTTGAATGGCCCTGGCACTATTTATTAGAGGGACAAAACACCTTTGATATATCAATTATCAATTTATCATGTTGCTAATAAACTCTGTAGTTTTCTGATGAAACCATGTATAATGTTTTTGTGAAGAGCATAGCTAAAAGTGGAAAAACTAAAAGTTAATTGTGCTCCTGTGCATTTTTTAGATAATGAAAATAACATCGAGCCATTACTTCAAAAGATGTTACAACCAATTATTACAAATATTGTTCACTCAATACTGAATAACTATGATAGACAATAAGTCCAACACTCCAGTATAAAAGAAAAAAAATACTTTATTTCAATTGTATTTGTAGATCTGTGTTTAAAGTTGGTAAAACCCGCATGACCATGGACTCCAAATTCTAGCATCAGAATTCAAAATTTAAGATAAATTATGTTGTTCATTTAATCAAGTTGAGATACATTCAAAAAGGGATGCTCGAATCAAAATTCAAAAATATGAAAGTGTTACATTTGATTTCCCAAATGTGACATTTGCATTGCGTTTTTGCGGATGACAGGACATGTACGCGAGCAACCCGACCTCCAAGTACGAGGGCGCGCTCGCCATGGGCATCCCCGGCGAGCTCGCCGGCCTCCACGCCGCGTGGTCGCGCTATGGCAGGCTGCCGTGGAAGGACCTCTTCGCGCCGGCGATCAAGCTGGCGCGGGACGGCTTCACGGTGGTGCCGCCCGTCGCCGACGCGCTCAAGAGGACGGAGCGGGACGTGCTCGCCGACCCGGGCCTCCGCGCCGTGTTCGCGCCGCAGGGGAGGATCCTCGCCGACGGCGAGGTGTGCCGCAACCCGGCGCTCGCCGACACGCTGGAGGCCGTCGCCAGCGGCGGCATCGAGGCGTTCTACGGCGGCGCCGTCGGCGAGAGGTTCGTCGCCGACGTGATGCGCGCCGGCGGCATCGCGACGGTGGACGACCTGAGGGCGTACAAGGTCGAGGTGAGCGAAGCCATGCGCGCCGACGCCATGGGATACACCTTCCTCGGCATGCCGCCGCCGTCCAGCGGCACAGTCGGGATGGCTCTGGTCAGTATATCAAATTCCCAATTAATTTCGATTATTTGTTCATCCTCGATCCATCCGTATCAAACTTGACACGATCAATTTCAGGTTTTGAACATCTTGGGCGGATACGAATCGCTCGAGTTCTTGAAAGGGTTTCTTGGCGTGCACCGGTTCATCGAGGCGCTGAAGCACATGCTGGCCATCAGGATGGATCTCGGCGACCCTGACTACGTCAACGTCGCCGGCAACGTCTCCGAGATGCTCTCGCCGGCGTTCGCCGACAAAATCCGGCAGCGTATCGTCGACAACACGACGTTCCCTCCCGGCTACTACTTCCCAAAGTACAACTGATCTCAGAAATGTACACGTTCTTGCAGAGATTAGCTAGCATTTGCAGTGATGAGAATTTGGTTTTTGTGTGATCAGATGGAGCCAGCTGAGAGATCATGGGACGAGCCACCTGTGCGTCGTCGACGGCGACCGTAACGCGGTGGCGATGACGACCACGGTGAACTACCTCTTCGGGGCGCACGTGCTGTCGCCATCGACGGGCATCGTGGTGAACAACGAGATGGACGACTTCTCCGTGCCGGCGGAGCGGACGCCGGACCACCTCCCGCCGGCGCCGGCCAACTTCATCGCTCCGGGCAAACGGCCTCTCTCCTCCATGACGCCGTCGATCATACTCAAGGCAAGTAGTAACTACTAACCATGTCGCTAACGCCGATGAGCTCGCCGGTGCTGGTGACCGTAGAATTTTCTTTTTGTTTTGAAACTTTTTAATTTTTAATTTAAAAACAAACTTTTTCAAAACTTATTTTCATAATATGAAACTTTTGACCATATTAGCCGGAGCTATTGTATCAACGTTATCCGACCACGCCAGTTAGTGGTAGGATAAAACTGTCACGCCGACTGCGGATGACGTGTCAGTGATATTTTTCCACGTCAAGCGGGTTGGCGTGGTAAAAAAATTTAGATGCAGAAAATAAGTTATTGAAATGGTTTATTTTTAAAATTAAAAATTTAAAAAGTTGAAATAGTGAAAAAAGAATGCTATCTGTGCAGAGTGGACAGCTCGCCGGCGTCGTTGGCGGCAGCGGCGGGACGAACATCATCGGGACGGTGACACAGGTGTTCCTGAACCACTTCATCGTCGGAATGCACCCGCTCGCCGCCGTCCAGCATCCCAGGGTCTACCACAAGGCAAGCAACGCCATCAATTAATTTACCTTAATCTCTTCAATTAAATAACCAGTAATTAATTGATTGCAGCTGGTGCCGAACGTGGTGGTGTACGAGAACGAGACGGTGGTCGACGGCGAGGTGATCGAGCTCAGCGGCGAGGCGAGGGAGTTCCTCCGGCGGAGGGGCCACCGGCTGGCTAGCACGGGCTCCGGCGCCGTCTGCCAGTTCATCGTGCAGGACTTGCTGGCGCCGGTCGGCTCGGCCACCCATCGCCGGCAGCACGGCGGCGCCGGCGGCGGGAATGTCTTCCACGGGATGCTCACCGCCGTCAGCGACCCGAGGAAAGACGGGAGACCTGCCGGGATGTGATGACGCATGCATGACGCGTCACTGGCATCTATTTGGCCTCCTTTTAGACCGCCGAAATTCTTACAAGATTCATGTGAAAAGTGAACATGTTTTTATGAAAATTCAGCAAATTTTGTACAATTTGAATTGAGTGAAGTGTGACCGATCCGAGCTGGTGCAGAAGATCCAGTGGAAGACCGGCTGAGTAGGCTTTCCACGTGTCGCTGCATGCAGCTGTCGTGTTGTCCTCGAGCCAAGATAAAGGAGTAGTACACGTCAGTTACGCGGCGAAAATGGTGGAGCACAGCACACGGCAGTACGGCACGCAATAGTTGGGATAAAAAGAAGAAATCGGCAATCATTTCACACAATCAATTCACTGGTAAGATCAGAAAAATGCTTAGTACTTCGTACTGTGCATGTATGAAACATGCAGACAGACAATTGTACAACCTGAGATAATCAGATACATATTTGGAACACAAGAATTTGACAAACTTTACACAAAAACAGTCTAGTTTTTTTTTTCAAACTTGAGCCAAAAAAAAAACAAATCTTTCGTTGGAAAAGCCGATCAAATGCGACCAGAATCATCCCTCATCGATTGCAATGTCAAAATCATGGTGATGCCTATCCTGCCACCACCGCTGAACTCGCCAGCGTCGTCGACCCGCCACGTGTACGGCTGTGATAGGACCGCACCACCACACGAGTCAGAAGAGGAGGGGGGCAGCAGGAGGAGCAAAGAACAACGACGAGACGAATCGTTGGATGCCGGAGAAGAGAAGAGAAGCGACACTGCTCGACCCAGCGTCCGTGTTCCGTACCACGGCGACCGCCGCCGGCGACGGCGAGAGATGCGGACCCGAGCCGCCGACCACCTCGAGGCGCTCTCCCTGGAGATCGAGCGCAAGCTGCAGAAGGTATCCTGTCCCCTCCTCTCCGCATTTCTGGTTTTCTGCCCCTCTTCGTTTCGTTCTTACATTGATTTCCGGGAGGGTGGGTTGATTCGTGTTGGTGGTGTCCTGGCCTATTAGTTCGTTGGTGTTTCTGTTGGATATTGAACATTTCTTGGCCACCTTTTTGGATTCTTTGCGATTAATTTCTGTTTGGAGTGAGAAAGGTGTTTTTTTTTGTTTGGATTTGTTTTTCTGAATCAATGGTTTTTTCGAGACTGTTGTTCTGTTGGGAGTTTTCAATGTTGAAAAATATATGATTTTGATTTGTTTTCCACGTATCAGTTAGAGAAATTTGGTCCTGTTTCGTAATCCCAGGATTTCCCCTTTCCGGATGGCGCTAAGTTGATGGCAATTACCGCAGTTACAGAATCAGAACTGGTTCTTCCGTTTTCTTTTCTCAATTTCTCTACCGAATTAAAGATTAATTTATATGATCTCGAAATGATACTGATCATTTGAGTGGTTTGGATAAGGCAGGTGGCACTGTTTCACTGGTTGTTGCTTGCGTGTAGGCTCTCAACTCCAATTCGCAACGTCTTCAGCTACTGCAGCAGTTGTTTGCTGACATCGCATTGAAGGTGGATGACCGCGCTCGAGGTGCCATTTCTTTCATAGCTTCAAATGTTAATCAAACTAAATGCTTTTTCGTCATGTTTGTATTAGTGGAAATTAATCATGAGATTGGTACCAAGTTTGTGGTAGTTTAACCTAGAGTGTGAGCCTTTATACTATGGTTTATATCCATTCCCATGTTTAACGTTAGCTTGGGGGTAATCAGGAGATGTTTCGACCAATTCTTTTGTTACAATGACCTCCCCGTTTCATAATTTTTTTTTTGAATGAATCGGCGAGCCACCAATTTCATTGAATAGAGAAAGGAGAAACTGTACAAGACGAAAATACGTACAGACTTGGGACCTTAGGTCCAATCTAGCTACTACGGTAACCAGGCGAGGTTTCATAAGTTTTGTTTTCTGTCAAAACTGAAAATTCATTGATGGCACTTGAGAGTTAAAAACTAGTTCTATCACTTGTCACCTTCACTATATTTCGCTTTTAGGTCACTCACCTTGGACAGTTAGCTAGTCCTAATGGGTGTTTTGGTCGAGCGTCAGCTTGTGTGATTCTGTGTGGGGAGAGTGTGTTCTGGGAGGGATCTCTCCGTTGTATATATATTTCTTTCTTCTTAATGAAATGAAGCTCGGTTCTCCTGCGTTTTCAGGGAAAAAAGATATATTTTGCTTTTCGAAATCGTTTACCATGATTGGCATTACTTCATTTTTATTTCATGAGTCCATCTTAATTGTTTATTTATATGCATCTGTAAATTGAAGTGTCTATATTGGATGTTTTGGCATAAACTTCCTAACTAGGGAAGTACTGCACACTATGGTTACTGTGCGCACCTGCATCACAGGAAAACATGATATTTGAATTAATTGTGCCGAACAATAAGGCTATACTCCCTCCGGGTTGATAATATTTGTCGTTTTGGACAAGGGCATGGTCTTCAAAAAACAATTTTGACCACTATTTTTTATTATAATATGTATAGAAGTGTTAACAAATATACGATTTTATTGAAGTATTTTTTAAGACTAATCTATACATATAGTCACCATATTTCAAAGACAAATATTTTAGAAATTATTCATAATCAAATATTTTAAAGTTTGACTTCACCCTTGTCCAAAACGACAAGTATTATCAGCCCGGAGGGAGTACTTTAAAAGAAATTCACTCCAATTTTTCTTTTAGATGCAACGTATTAAGTTTTGGTTGCTTGGATTTTTCTGACGGTGAGAAAAGTTTGTTGTTACCTTAGTATATTAGTTATTTTCTGCACATGTTCTTTCCTTAGTTCCTTTTATGGTAATTGTTTGGGCCATGTTTGTGTCATAGATACTACTCAATCTTGTTAGAAATGACTATGTTATGTTACATACTTATTTCTGTTGAACAGATGTGATTTTAAGCACGAATGATGATGGTATTGCTCCAGTAGATGAACGAGAAGATACCTGCTTGTGCTTCTATGAGATTCTTGCTAACCATTTTGTTAAAGTACCTGAAAGTGGGAGGCGTATACTTGACTTGATAGTACAACTCTGGAGCCAGTCTTTTGCATCCAACATATTTGCACTTCTTTTCCACAGATGGGTATGCTTTAAAACCTACAACCCTCTATGTTTAGAACATGCAATAGGTTATTTTTCCTTACCTCAATCCTGTTCGCAAGAAATCATTGTTTTCCATTTCCAGTTATGTTTAAGGAATTTATTTAACCAGTACCTCAATGAATGTGCCTTTTACCTTTTACTTCTTGCTATATGTTCCTCTGGACAAGCTAACATCTTGGTGGTTTTAAGTTTTCACTTTTAGGAATTTGTATCCCAGCATCAAGCTTATACTTCTCACTGTTCTGGCCACCATTTTACCGCGAATAGCTAGTTAAATAAGCTAAGTACATAATGCTGTAAAGGCTTGTGTACCCTACTTTTTATTCACTTATTCAGTCTTGTATACTATAATGCTCCAAATTATATTAGTCTTCATCTCTACTTCAGTTTGGTGAATTGCTAGCTATTCCTTGCAGCTATTTGAAGTCCCTCTTGATGGGAAGGAAGTATCACTGAGATACAGCTCTGCTCTTGTCCAAGGAGCTACTAATGTTTTTTGGTATGATGGACACATAAAATTAAGCTGTTGACTGATAAAGTCATTATTGCAAAATATTTCTGCTAACAGAGGGATTATTTGCACTGATGTTCCTTTTTTTCTTGCCTGAAACTTCCATAGATCTGATGGAATTGCTTTTTGACAGGATTGACATCCAAACCAATACAAGACACTTTCTCTCATTATATAATGTAAGGGTATATTTGGTTTCACTTGCTCAAATTTTCCGTTGAAACTGTGATATATGTGTTTTTGTAACACCCAGAACATGCTTTCTTTGTTAAACAGTATCTCCTTGAAGAGGTTGCTTTAGTCCCAGATCGACTGAGTGAGATATCAGTACAGGTCATTCTCTCTTGACATTGAGCTCTGCTATGAGTTTTCCTAATAAGCATGTACAATAGAATTTGTTGTTATTAATTTGATGTTTTTAACAGGCTGGTAGAGGTCTTTTCCTCCTTCTCTCAAGATTTATGCTGTTCTATAATCAAGGTATATTTTTATTCTCCACGTTCTTGGTTCCGATTGTTTGCTGTTGAAGTGATCAAATTTTGCATGTGCAGATCACTTGCTTGCAAGTTTCCTTGAGCATTTTCCTACTTTTCCAAATTCTTTCTTGGTTGGTGGCCCTGCAGATTACTTTGTAATTGAGCTCACTGATCAGGTTGTTCTCCAAGTGAAGTATATTTGGTGTTCTCATGACATGTTAAAACTTCATCTCAAACTAAATCGATTGTCCTTTGTTGTTTCAGCTCCAGAAGCTAAAAGTCGAGCCTGTGCTTCTGCACTACCTCTCCCGCTTGACCATCCTTCAAGGTATAGTTATTCAGACACATTCCAAAAGTAATCCAAGATGTTTTGCGTCTGTTTCTCCACTGAAACATGAAAATTTTTATTCTGAAAAAAATATTTCATTCAGGATTGGAATTGAGGATGAGTACAAGCACTAGACTGAAGGCGTGCCTTTACAGCTTCACTTCTCCTGGAGGTCCTACCTACCCTACACGAGCAGTAAGGCATGCAGCCTGGAATACACTGGATCTGCTTTTTCCTGTGAGTACCATTTTTTATCTTAACTTATTTGAACACTTGCTTCGATGAGTAGTGGCACTTCTGAAATATTACTGCTACGACTTAACATCATCGATTTTATTTCAAACATGTGTGTTGATGATCACTGTGTCCATGCTGTTGTACTGGACTTACTGTGTTGATGCCCTGCGGTTATGGTCACCGTTGATTTCCTGCTGATGGAATTCAGGCATATCTTCAGTGAATATGCTATGCTATTTTAGGATCATATGTTGTTTTGTCTACTTTTCTTCCTTTCTCATCAATAAGCAGCTAGACATGGATATCTCATGAACCCTCTTGATCCATTTTCACAGAAGGTTGCCATGACTATTCTATTTGAAATTGGAGTTGTATAATAGTTTTGACTTATGTCGCGCTACAGGTTGGCCGATATCCAAGGCATGTGATAAGCCTGTTCTTTCGGCTCCTCTATCCGTGGTACTGGCCTTCTTCTTGCTGGAACTTTATCATGACTTGCGTCAAGACTGTCTACTACTACATCCTGAACCTAGTTGTCTCGAGCTGGGAGAACATGAGACGGCCCAACCACCAAAGGATGCACGTGGACTGAAAAAATGGTAGCCAAATCAAGGGCTAATTATAGCATCTTGTTTTGTTGTTTTTGTTGTTGCTGTTGTTGTTTTCCTTTTATTTTTGTTTTCAGTGGTAGCCTGGTAGCTCTTATGTTTGTTCAAATAACATTTGCTGTATAAATGTATGTTTGTTATGCTGATTGCACGGGGGATTGAGTGAGAAAAAATGAAGTAATGCAAGAGAAGAAAGGGAACACTGCAAATTCTATCAGACCTTCAGATAGGAAATTCCAATTGTTCAGATTTAGTGTGTCAATAATTAATGGTCAAGATTTTAGGAAGAGAGTCTCCATAGAGTCCCTTTTGCAATGCAGTGCATGGTCCGTTGAGGTAGTTGGACAGCAAATAGCTAATGTGCAGTTTGTACCTTGTATTGTAATACAACTAAAGGTCCAAGCAATGAATTGCTTAGGACCTCTGCACTGTAGCTGCCATGAACAAGAGTGAACTGTTTATCTGTACTGCATATGAATAGATGATTGTCTCTCCTTTTTTTATTTTTTCTTTTTTTTTTTTTGCAAATGCACAATAGACCAATAATACAACTATATGCTTTTGGCCTTTTTCTGGAAACCATTCTCATTGTTTGGGCTACGGCTTATAAGCTGAGAAAAATAAATGAAGCAACCAAAATTTATTTTAGGGTAAATATTATATATTTCTACAAAAATTAAGGTCAGAAAATAGAAAATGATGAAACATCTAATTAATTCTAAAATTTAAAGTTGGCTATGACTCATAAGTTAAAGGCGGAACACTGTTTTGTCCCTGTTCTGTTTTCACTCCCTCTTGCCTGTTGTTTGCGACTGCAATTTTTCAGTTCAGTTCTCTTCATATTCGCATGAATCGACATGCTTGCTGTCTGATATATGGTCAGCGTTTATGACCTGACAATAACCGTTAACCATGAAGCTGTAAACAGTAGAAGTGAATGATGATTATGTTTGCATCTTTTCATTTAGAATCATTTAATTCTCTTTACCTGCTACACTAGATGCTAGAATTGAGCATAAATTCTCATGGGCCAATGCCTCATCTTCAGGCTCAAATGCTCAATCCAACCTAACCGTGCTGCCACACACTAAATGCATACCCGGACTGCATTATTTTCAGTGAAGTTTAAGGATTGATTTACCCTTCCAAAATCAAAATTACAGTCTATTATCACAAATCATTTTTTTAAGTGTGAAGTCAGGATCTTCAACTAATTTTTCAGTTCATTTAGTGCTTGCTTCAATTTTGGACGAGACTGTACCTATTTTTGTGCCCTTTATTCCATTTTGATTACAAGGTTACTTCTTTTTGTTGGTTTCAGATACAAACAGTACCTATCAATAATGTAGATGATGCGATCGCTATCGGCTATCTAATTATACGTACTCAACGAGACTGTCCTTGAAATTAATCATGAACTATTAGCCATTAAATTGGTTAAATGATCTGGTAGAGAGTCAGAAACCAAACTGGGCAATCCAAGCAAGCAGAATCTTAGCAACTTCCCCTTTCAGCAGAAAATTCTTCAGACTTTTGAGTTGGTGTACTAGCTAGAGTGCAGATTAAGTTCACTAGTACTTGTAAACATATTCTTCACCCAATTCTTGCAGCCATTTAGTGCAGCTTCGGATCTAGCAGTAGCTAATTAAGAGCCTGAGATAAGCTTACTCTTAGCATAGTCCGAAGTGTCCTTTCTTTTCTTTTCTTCTTTTTTTCCTGGGCCAAAGTGTCCTTTCTTGATTGCAATAGTCAAATTTAAATCTTGCTTGCCAGTTTATCAGCGGCAGCTATAATTTAAACCTTAGCACTGAGGTGTTGTTGAAACTCATTAATATGAAAATTAAGTTAACGTGGGTAAAAAAAATCATTAGCACATGATTAATTAAGTATTAATTATTACAAACTTAATATATATATATATATATGATATTTTAAAGTAACTTCAATGCACTATTCGGTAGTTTGAAAAGTGTGCCAACGAAAATCGAGGTAAAATCTGAATCTTAATAAAAAGAACAGTGCCTTAATTTTAATGTTGATTTTGAGGTTTTCTTCGTTGTAGTTTATTTTTTCATCATTAGCTTCTAAATTGCTAAGAACACCGATATAAAAGTTTTACACATAATTGTTTTTTCTTCTTTGTTTATTTTTCTCACGGCTTATCAGAGCAAACGATGAGAAACCGCTGGCATAAACTGTAGTAGTAGGAACGTAGGATTTAACCTAGGTGAGCACTGTTTCTGGTATATGTGTTGGCCTTATTGCCACTTTGCTTAGGGTTTGGCTCCAACAAACAAGAACAGCAAATGCATCATCATTGAATTGCCCCAACCACATTCTTGAACAGTCCCAAATAGTAGCAGCAGCAGCAATCCAGCAACAACTCGGACACCCCAAGAACTATTGCCAGACAAGTCCACATCGCTTGCAGCACCCGTGCATCAGATGGCAGATGATGAAGCTCCTCACATGGCAGCATCACATTATATTAGCTCAATCTAAGCACTGAATCAATGAATCATTCATGTTTCCAGGCAAGGTCAAGGAGATATAGGTTTGCCCATGCCATTCCGAGGAGCTAGCTAGCTCATGAAGAACCCAATGAATCCCGTGAGTGATCTCCTAGCTACTAAGCTGAATCTTTTCCTAACCTTTTACGTGTCTGAAACTCTGAACCTGAAAAAATATGCACGTAGCCGAGAGATTTGATTTTTTACCGATTAGGCAACGAAAAGAGTATTAAATCATTAAATTTCTCCACGTAGCCGTAGGATGAGAACAGTTTGGTGTGCTGTCTACGTATTATTAATTATTATGGGTATATTTTTCAAACTCTTAAGCGGTATAATTTCTTCGAGAATTTTTGTCATCGATAACTTACATAGTGAAAAATGAATTCCAAAATACCACCAGGATGAGCCACGTCATCCAGTGAATTATGGTCATTGGATCAAGAAAAAATAAAATAGAGAGAAGAGAGCTGAGTAATTGGATTATAGAGGAAAAAAACATGGATGATGAACTTCCAGAGCCTTCCAGCAATTCAGAAATGAGAGAGGGGGGAGCAAAGAAAGAAAAGTAGCATTGAAAGAAAGAGGGGGCATCGGTTAACTTATGGCATGCGATGCAATTTTTCACTATACACACTAAGTAAAAACTATTTTACAAATAAAACCTCATCCTTTATTTACAAATGATCATATGAAATTATTTATAAATGGACTCTAGGCTTATAGTCTTATATTTTATCTATAGATAATCCTTATGACCTATTAATTCCAAATTATTACTATAACTTTAATGTCACATATGTAGGCATACTAAAATTTGCTATCATATTAACATATGAATGAAATTTTATATGATTTTGATGTACTTTGGTTCACCTCTTTAGCATAAAAGTTAATAGGTTAGGCTTAAGAATAAGTATTTTAACTACCTGTATGCTTTCAGGTCATAATTGATCAGCATATTTTAAAGGGGTTGTCATACTAAGCAAAACGTTCAAGGTAGCGGGCACAAATAACAAAGATTTAATTAATATTAAGAGATAAAGTGATCATTGGTAGCAAATATTTAGTCGTTTGATACAAAGTTAAGTTGATCGTGACTTTAATTTACGATAGATACATGGCTAAATAAGAAAACGAAGCTAATTTTGAAATTTGATATTTTAAATTTTGATTTGTAAGAACAATTAACTTTAGGTATATTTGTACATGTCATCCAAGCGATCAAAGAAAGGAGAGTTGGATAGAAAAGCCTAATATTATCCCTATATTCAAATTTTAAAATTCAAGATTAAAACATTTCTCTCAAGCCGATACTTAAATGTTTCTTACTGATATCAATTTAAATTACATTACATGTTCTTATACACATATAACATAATGGTTAAAGTCGCACGAACATGCGATATCTAGTTTTTCTGAAAGCTCTTCTAAATTGACATATCAACTTTCTAATATTTAATTTATTCATTTGCGTCTCGTAAACTCAATTTCATCCCTAATCCATCGTCCATAAGCACTTCAGGACCAGTGGGCATGAATGGGGACTACCGGGTGAGCCCCGGTCTGCACTGCGCCATGATGGTTGGCTCCCTTCCAACCACGCATCCACTGACAGTCTGGATCACTGGTACCTTACTGAAAATCTGAAGAAATCTCTCCGGTCCTCATCATTTGCCCTATAGCTTATAAGCTAAAGCCAAAAGATTGAATTTAAAATTTGATTTTGAAATTAATTTTGATGTTTTTTCAAATAGTTTTTTAGTTATAATTTTTAAGTCGCTAAAGACATATATATATATATAATTTTATTCGCAGATCATTTTCTAATCATTAATAAATTGTTACGGTTTATTATAAGTCGCAAGCAACCGATGGGAACCTCCACGATGAAATGGGAAAAAAGAGGCAAAATATTGTAGAAATGAGATGGAATCTAATGTCGCTGTGTGATCAGGACCAGCAGGGCCATCAGATTCCTTGCTGTTGCAGCAAATAATCTGGTCCTGCATGCTCCTTCACTAATGTACCACAAAATCCTGTAATGTTCAGTAACTATTGTCAATCTGCATGCATTATGCATAGCCTTTTTTTAATTACCTCGGTAATTTATACACGAGCTGACTCGAGCTATTATCTTGGAGTGATTTGCGTGTCAGTATTATATTGCACAATGGAGTGATTAATTTGTGTCAGTAGATGGAGTGATTTGTGTCAGTATAATATACTTTTTTTTATCGTCAAAATTAACTATATGTTGGTTAGTGTTAACCCCATATCTCTTTCACTGTTTCACACGGATCAAAAGATATTAACCATCAATTAAGCCTAATTCTTTTCGGGGTAAATACATTAACTAGAGAGAATAGCGAGACTGGCAGTCTAGTCAACCTGAGTTTCAGACGAAGTAGTTGGCTTAAAAATTCAGGGTGGTCTCTTGGTGATCCACGCCTCCTATCCCCTCCTCATCCGCGATTAACGTTAATTGCACGAGAGGATGATGAATTAAGATCTCAAGTTCGTTCATGCCAGCCGGCCGGTCGGCCATCGACCTAATAATCTTCAACAAATGCAGCATCATCAGACAACAATGGACCAATGGTTACAGAAAGTAGGCGAGTGACCAGAATAATTTCCAATAACACGTCGGACCAACTATGGGGCTGCAAAATGTTAAATAATTGAAGCCTAATTTGTAAAATACTAAAAAGAAAGAAAATCAAACCTCTCATATAAACACAGGCAAGCAAGGTGTTGATCGGTCCTAGATATTTGCAAATAAATTTAAAAATATATTGTTCTTTCTCAGAAATATTCTTGACACAATTCAACACAAATATACCATCACTATCGCTAAACAGTTGCGCGAAACTGACGTGGCTGACGATGCGAGCGGTCTCGCGCGATAACGATTCGAGATCACGCGATGTCACGCGGCGGCAGCGCGATACGGAGCGATCTCGTAGAGTGAGCGTGCGAGAGCGTTTTGGAAACCCGATGATTATCGATTAATTAATAATAATTAGTGATTAATTAATATGAAGTTATGCGAAACAGACTCGAGCATGTCACGGTCGCCGGCACTGACAGTGATATGAGATTATACGAGTGACAGATGGCAGATCAGGGAGTGATTAGGAGCCGTTTAAGAGCACTGCATCAATGCAGCATGCATACAACGGGACCCAACGGGACAATGACACGCTACGTGGTCTCTAACTCTGAATCTACAACAGATTACTTCCCCTGAATTTTAATCGAATTCGAAGCGCTGTTACACACCAACCAAGTTCTCTTTCTGAACCAAATTGGTGTAGCATTTGGACATTTGGAGATATACTGGACGAGCAGTAAATTACAACACCAAAAACGTATAAAATTCTCCGAAAATTTGGATGAATCCAGCTCGATTCGCTTCTTTCTTTGACGATTCCAATTCCTTTCTGTATCGTCTTCTTCCTGAAGCGATTCTAACTCCGCGACCAACTCTGCACCGGAGCCCCCAACCATAAATAACCACCACCTCCTCCTCCGCTTCCTCCTCGCTCCCGCGCCCGCGCCCGCGCATTGAACTACTCGGCTATCTGTCCGGCGAGGGTGAGTGCGTGCTTCTTGGCGTGTTCTTTTCGGCGACTTCTTGGGGAGGGGGGGTGCGAGTTCAGTTGCGTTGCGGCGGCTAAGCTTCTTTGCGTGTTCTTGTTTGTGTTTTGGGGTTGGGTGGTGCAGTGTTGGATCGTGAGGTTGGGGTTTCTTGGCGTGGTTTGAGATGGGCATCTTGTCGCTCATCACCGGGAAGGCCGGCGCCAGCGGGTTCGGCTCCGCGTCCACGGCGGAGCAGGTCACCGCCGGCGTCGACGCCAGCCGCCTCACCGTCGTCGTCACAGGTAAGAGAGAGAGAGCTGCCTGCTTCCGTACCCTCAAATCTTGGATAAATTTATTTCTCTGCAATGTGCTATGTGGCCAGCAAAAACTTGTTCTTGAAAATATCAATGCAGTTTATTTTTAACGGTTTGGACTTGCCATGTTTTTGTTAGATTTGTGAGAAACTTGTGTGAATAATCTCCAATTCTCTACTAATTACCAACTCACCATAGGGGGGGTCTTTGTCTATCTGTCTCAAATTGCAATCTTTTATCCTTTTTGGGTGAGCTTTGGATGGTGGTGAGGGTAGTTTAAAGTTGGGTTTATGAAAGCAGCCACCTTTTGTGTTATGATTAATATCTCATCAATATTCTTCTCTTCAGAACATTATGTGAGAATTTATTTGTAAGTAGCTTTTTGTGGTATCAGAAGAGTTGTTGTGCTGATGAAAGTTTGTCTGTTTCCTGCTCAACTTGTGGTGTGGGTTAGATTTCTGGAACTTTCTTGACTACAGAGAATTCATAATTATCAGGTATTTTAGAAAATTCTAAAAAAGATAGATTGATGTACAAAAGTGTAAAAGAAAATCGATTCATGGTATGGGCATAGCAGTTCTTCCATACTGACAATGGGCTGAGGATTTTTACCTTTTCTTTTCTGATGTGGGGATGTTGGATATTTCTTCCTTTTTGTGTGGAAAAGAAGAGTTTGGACTTGGAACTGTGTGGTCTTGAACTTTTTCTGTGTGGCCTTGTATGCTGAATCAACTATTGATGGTTTTTAGATAATGTAAATAGTTTTTTTCCCTTTATCTGAAAACTTTTAGTGTTAGGTCTAGTCAATTAAACTTACTCATAAAAGCATTAAAACATAGGCTTCTAGTGCATCCGTAACCAATCTTTCATCTAATGCAGTTTTCACCAAACATCAATCTTGTACCGTTGTGAATAAATTTCATGTTGTGTCAGACTTTACTGCAAACTGTTCATAAACATCTACCCTGGCAAATTTACGGAAATCTACCGTCATCTTACAGGAGGAGCTAGTGGCATTGGTCTGGAGACCTCGCGAGTCTTCGCGCTGAGAGGAGCCCATGTCATCATCGCAGCAAGGAACACTGAGGCTGCATCGGTAGTGAGGAAGAAAATCATTGAGGAAAACCCAAAAGCTCACATCGACGTTCTGAAACTTGACCTCAGCTCCCTAAAGTCTGTTAGAGCTTTTGCAGATCATTTCAACTCGATGAACCTTCCTCTGAACATCCTGATGTAGTTCCCTTCAAACTCTTAGCACACTTGCCTTGTTTTAACATGCAAAGATCCTTTGGTTCTACTTAAATTTCAGTTAATGAAGGGGTCTCATATATTATTTTTTTTTCTGTCCTGCAGAAATAATGCCGGTGTGATGTTCTGTCCGTTTGGATTGTCTGAAGATGGGGTTGAGATGCAGTTCGCAACCAATCATCTTGGTATTCACTCTCTACCACTATCAACTATTTACTTTAAACATGCAAAAAGTGCTTGGATGATACTGATATCTGTCTGATGTGTTATGCTCAATCAGGTCACTTTCTGTTGACCAACCTCCTCCTTGATAATATGAAAGCAACTGCGAAGTCCACAGGTATTGAAGGTCGTATTGTGAACTTGTCATCGGTTGCTCACCTCCATACATATCCGAAGGGAATTGAGTTTGATAAAGTCAACGACGAGAAAACGTATGTGCTCATGTTGTTTTTTCTGTTGGAAAATCTTATGTGGACTAGAGACTGAAATAAGAATTTTGTATTGGCAGATACGATGACAAGATGGCTTATGGACAATCTAAGCTGGCAAACATACTTCACGCAAAAGAGCTCTCTAGACGGCTGAAGGTATTTTCTTCCCTCAATTCTCACCTTTACTTGTGATGTCTTTATTATTCAGATGAACAGAGCTGACAACTCTATGCATTTCCCATTTTTCTATAAAACACATTTAATTTTGTCTATTTTCCATCACTAATTCACCAATACATGTTTGGTCTGTGCCATTGATGAAACAGGAAGAAGGAGCGAACATCACTATTAACTGTGTTCATCCTGGATTGATCATGACCAATTTGATGAGGCACTCCTTTTTCCTTATGAGTACGTATGCAAGTTCTCTCTCTACCCTTCCCTCTCTGAGTCATTGTTCTAGAGTTTTCGCTATGGACCTTCAGGCTTCGATTGAAAAGAGAATGCTGTTTTCTTTCCTTAATGTTCTGAAAAAAAACACTTTGTTTTCACTTGCAGGGGTGCTTCAATTTGCCACCTACATCTTGTGGAAGAGCGTACCCCAGGTTTGGAACCCAAGATCTTCTCTGTTCTTCTTTCTGTCCAAATTCTCTGCAGCAATGCAGAAAGAGAAATTGAATTGTCTTGAAATTCAAATTCATCTAAAACAACACACTTTACAAATGTTTCTTTTTTCAGGGAGCAGCTACCACTTGTTATGTAGCACTGAACCCTCAGCTCAAGGGAGTGACCGGACAATACTTTGCTGACTGCAATGTGGAGAAAACTAGCAGATTTGCGAGGAACGACGCGCTGGCGAAGCAACTCTGGGAATTCAGTGAAAAGCTGATCAAGTCTTCTTCAAAATGAGAGCCCAAAGCAGGATCATCAGCAGAAAAAAGAAGTGTTCTGATACTGTTTGGTTAATGGCATATGTGATGATTGAAAAATATGTGTAGCAGCAGTAGTATTAGGAACCTGCAGTATTGTGAACCCTTCACAAATAAACTTCTAATGTTTCCTTGGGTCATGGCTGAGAATGAGATCAACATGTACTCTTGTTAATATATTTGCGAAATACGTGAGTTGTTCAGTGTGAAATTCTGCCTGGCTAGCTATTGTCCTACATATGTGCAGCTATTGCCTATGAATTTGCTTAGATTGTGTGCATGATTGGTTACATCAGGATTAATAACAGACTGTATATTGAGGCACCATATCAGGTATTACAAAAATGAGTAATTTTACGGTACTTGAGAGGTACCAATAGATACCAAAATTTTTAGTGTAAATTTTGGTTACCGAGAGGTATCAAATTTTTCTAATATAGTAACTGCTAGTGCCTTCTCAATGACCATAATATCACTCTTACAAAATACAAAAGAAACTACCAAATCACATGCAGCTTTAAATAACGAAATTCAAATCAATTTTTCAACTGACTGATCGACCTTGAGAAAGAAAGACTGCCAATTTTGCTGTCAGTGTAAACCTTGACTGACCATTTGTCCAACTGGAGAACATTACACAAATATTACTGAAACAGTGAATATGGTCAGCTTCAATTGCCTGAATAGTGCGCTTCAATAAAGTTCAGCCTAATTCAATTGCTTTGTCACTCTTAGTTGATGATGGTATTGATCAGAACCATTAATGTTTAAGATCAAGAAATACAAGATTCTTATATGCATCGCAAGCATGGCGTCTAAGTGACACAAAATTACAGCATCACTCAGTCACACCATTGTAGCTTCGTTGCTGTCGTCTTCGTCGTCCTCCCACACGCCGACGGCCTTCGTGAACCAGAGAGCGGTGGACACCACCGCGGCGGCGAACACGGGCGGCAGGAGCACGTCGAGGGTGACCCTGCCGAACAGCGCGGCGGGCACGCATGCGGCGTCCCACGGCGGCCCGTCGAGCGGCAGGACGATGCCGCCCGGACAGCCGGCCGAGGCGGCCGTCGATGACGCCAGCGGCGCGGCGCCGGCGCCGGCGCTCGGCGTGACAGCCCAGACGAAGGCGAGCTCCGGCGAGAACGCGGCCACGGACACCGCGGCGGTGGCGATGGCCGTCCAGGTGGCCGCGTAGGAGAGCAGCGGGTGGCGCGCGAGGAGGCCGGAGAGGGAGGGGAACGCCATGGTGTCAGCCTCTTCTTCTTCTTCTTCTTCTTCTTCTTCTTCTTCTTCTTGGAGCGCGCAGACACACAGAGATCGAAATGGATCCCCATAGAAATTTCACATTTATACGCCTGTGGCTTTTCTGGGTTGAGAGGATTTGGCGGGAGAGCAGGTGAGCGGTGACACTTGAGCTCGTCAAGTGAAGTGCAGTGCTCAGTATATTTCAAATTACTCGAGCTGCTCCACTCGGCTCAGCTGCTACCTGCTACGCCCTAGTGGAATGGATGCGACCTATCAATCGATCTCAACACGGATGCAGGCATGCGGATAATCAGTCGGAAGTGCGAACTCGGACGTCGCCGCCGGTGAGCTCCCACGACGTAGGAAGGAGGTCAGGCCGCCGTGCGCCGAGGAGGGCTGCAAGGGCAAGGAATTTTTATTATTTTTAAACTTTTCTTTTTTTAAAAAAAAGATGAGGTCACCACGTTTGATATGATAAAACAACGTTATCACACCACCAATAATTAATGGGCAATTCTCTCTGATTACATTAGTATGGATGGTATGAGAAAACAACGCTATCACACCAGTTAAAGTAGTTGGTGTGACAACGTTATTTTTATTATAGAGTTTTGCTAGCGTGATTAAAAGATTAAAATTTAAAAAATATGTTTGGGATGGTTTAGTTTTAAATTAAATATTCAAAAATTCAAAAAGTAAAAAAAAAAAAAGTCCAAGGGCAAGTCGCCGACCAAGTAATCACTGGAGCATCACCAGCGGCGGCGATCCCCGTGCCCGGTGCGGCGGTCCACACGTTCGAAAGCATATCCCGTTCCCAAGGCCATTTATTCGTTGTTTTCTGGGCTGAATTCCTGCGATCCATTCGAACATCTTGGCGCTTGAGTGGGCTTAAACCCTAACAGCCTCACGAACTCACTAAAAGCCCACTAAGCAAACGAGCAGGCGAGAGCTCTCCCTGTGCCGTAGCCCGTGGCCCCCGTTTCCTCCGCCGCCTCTCGCGCTCATCTCCGGGCACGATGGCGCCGCCGCCGGCGTCCGCCTTCCTCTCCGCCGCGTGCAGGTCAAACAGGGCGCTTTCAGGTACGCACCACCTCCTCCTCCTCCTTCTTGGCCCTTACTGATTCTTTCATCTTTTGATAGTCCATCCCACCACGCTCTGTTTAGTCCGTCCATTAATCCCATTCTCTGAATGCATATACTGATGTGGAACGAGGTTTCGTTCTCTGAATTTAAGTGCGGGGTACTAATGTAAACTTTCTTCATGCGCAGTTCTTAGGAGGCTCGGCTTCCTTGGTTCCTGCACGCCAACTGTTCGACAGAATGCCTCAGAGGAACTTCCTAGGGCAGGCTTACATCCACGTTTTCACCAGAGCGTTCTCCCAATTCACTGCATTCTTGGATCTCTACGGCTTTGTCATTCTACCTCTTTGGATGGTTCCAAGGATGTCCATGTCAGCGAAATCGTTAAAATCCTCAAGTCTAGAGATGGAGACAGTGAGCTCGCCGAAGTTCTCAATCAGTTTGCAGACGAGATGGATGAGGGTGTTGTGCTAAAGGTACTCCAGAAGCAGAGGTCCAATTGGAAAGTCGCACTATCTTTCTTCAAATGGGCAGCTGGTCTGCCGCAGTATAACCATGGGTCAAGGGCCTACACGGAGATGCTTGACATTCTTGGGAGGATGAAGAAGGTCAGGCTCATGAGGCAGCTGTTTGATGAGATTCCTGTGGAGAGCCGCCAGTCAGTGGTCACAAACAGGATGTTTGCTGTTCTGTTAAACCGGTATGCTGGCGCGCACAAGGTGCAGGAGGCAATAGATATGTTCTACAAGAGGAAGGATTATGGGTTTGAGCTTGACTTGGTCGGGTTCCAGATACTTTTGATGTCTCTCTGTCGGTACAAGCATGTTGAGGAAGCAGAGGCCCTCTTTCTCCAAAAGAAAGATGAGTTCCCTCCTGTCATAAAGAGCTGGAACATCATTCTTAATGGTTGGTGTGTCAAGGGAAGCTTGGCAGACGCTAAAAGGGTTTGGAATGAGATAATTGCGTCTAAGCTTAAGCCTGACCTGTTCACCTATGGTACATTCATAAATTCGCTGACAAAATCTGGCAAACTTAGTACTGCAGTAAAACTATTTACAAGCATGTGGGAGAAAGGGATCAATCCTGATGTGGCAATTTGCAATTGTATCATCGATCAATTGTGCTTCAAGAAAAGGATTCCAGAAGCACTTGAGATTTTTGGTGAGATGAATGATCGTGGTTGTCAGGCCAATGTCGCTACCTACAACACTTTGATAAAACACTTCTGTAAGATTAATCGGATGCAGAAAGTCTATGAGCTTTTGGATGACATGGAGGCGAAGGGTGTCTCTCCAAACAATATGACATACTCCTACATTCTGAAGACGACAGAGAAACCCAAAGATGTTATTTCATTGATGCAGAGAATGGAGAAGTCTGGTTGCAGACTGGACTCTGATACATATAACTTAATATTGAACCTTTATGTCAGTTGGGATTATGAGAAAGGGGTTCAGCTAGTATGGGATGAAATGGAGAGGAATGGATCAGGCCCAGATCAACGATCATTTACTATAATGGTTCATGGACTCCATTCCCACGGTAAACTGGATGAGGCTTTGCAGTACTATAGAACGATGGAGTCGAGAGGGATGACACCAGAACCAAGGACGAAGCTATTGGTAAAAGCAATGCATATGAAGAAAGATGAACCTTCTACAGAAGAACAACCTCCAACAATGACCAGGAAGAATCTAAAGCTGGATCCAATTTCAAGAGTATTCCATGTTCGTAAATAGTTCAAGAACAGATTATACTCCAGTTGGGGGCTTAGGTTTATGGGCTGACCAAATCTAGCCTAAGAGTGCCAGCTAGCCAGGTTTATGCAGCTGTTAAGATGTCAATTTGTTGGATATTCTAGGAGTTTCATGGCTGAATGTGAGGCATTGAGTAGGGTGCGCCGCCGTTATTTAATAAAGATAGTCACTTTTTGCTCAAGCATTGACTTCCAAGGTCAATGATTCAACAGCACTGGCCTAGCAGTCTTAAGTATATGCCTCATGGTAAATTGGGTAATTGCATCAGAAATGTGTGAAGCCTCCAGGAATACCCTCTGTCTAGCTCAGAGACAGGGCATTACTGTTGATGCCACAGATGCACTGGAGTATCTTCACCACCACTGTCTGCTACCAATCGTCCACTGTGATCTCAAGCCAAGCAACATTCTTTAGTGGACATGAGCACACATGTTGGGGATTCAGCGTATCAAAAATTCTTTCTGAAAATACAAGCAAAACTTTGCAATCAGTTCAATTGGAATTAGATGTTCCATCAATTATGCTGATCCAAGTAACAGATATACATGGACGTGGTATCCTGACATATCCCCCCCTTTTCTTGTCAACTTGTTTGCATTAGGTTTTATAGTCAAACTGGTAAACCTCAAAATGGAAAAGAAAAAAATTAACTGAAATAACGTTTTGGACTGTTACTGAATTAACTGATGCCTCTGCAATTTGTAGCTGCTTTTTAGTTTTCTGTTCATTTGATGTGCAGGAACCTAAACAATGGAAGGTATATACACTGCTAATTTACAAACATCTGCCTCAGCACAATCTACATAGCAGCAAATAATTCGGACCTGATGAAAATGGCGTCATCAAGCATCAGCACAACTACTAAGAGAGGTGACTTTTTCAAAGTATGTTATTACTCTACATAGCATGCAAAGTATATCGTTTTCCTCTTTTTCATAGTTTTCAGACTGGAGTACTGGACCTCCATGGGTTCTTCGGGGGATTAATTTGGCGTCTGAAAATTTGCCTAGTTGCGTTCGCACCAAGGATGAAGGAACGCTGTTGTTGTCACAGTCGAAAAGAGCTGAGGAAAACATCGACTGATAAAGACGTGAGTGAATTCTGAATAAAGCGTTGGATGGTGAGACTTGAGAGTCGTGATCGAAGACTGGGTAAGCCACAGAGGCAATGGCATCTGCTCTGATTACAGTGATCTCACATTTTGACAAAGCACAAGCGATAGCGAGTCCCTGGAAGACTTTGTTGCGAGCCAATTTTTGGGGTGCTACTATTTTTTATCCCTGAATGGGATGTTTCTCGTTTGTTTAAATACCATATAAATACTTATGAAAAATCTTTTAAAGAAATTGGCAATATTCACACAAAATCTTAAGTCTAAATTTAACTCACACGTTGAGAAATAAAAACATATGAACAATGTACTATTCAGGCCTGAAGTTTTCTCTTTTTATTTTCTTAACGTGTAGATTGATTTTGAAGTTGATTTTTGGTGGAGTAATTGATGTTGCTATACTCTATGTCATCATTTTATTTTTCATAACCATTTATTTTTTGTACTATTTATTGTGAGAAAAAGGTGGAAAGGGTAATCCTCTCCAGATATCAGAATCCATTCCCACAATTTCCCCAACGATGAATTCATATGCATACCACCGTCAAAAGCAGAGCAAAGCACCCGACTCTGCTCAGTGCTCGGCACCTCGGCTGCTTGTCGGCGGCTAACGACAAACGATCAAACTGCATGCATGGCCATGGCGTTGAGGGCCTTGCTATATGCGTTCCTGCCAGTCATGGCCATCGCCGCCGGCGACGAGGCCGCGCTGCTCGCGTTCAAGGCCGAGGCCAGCGGCCACCGCGGCGGCGTGCTGGCGCCGTGGAACAGCAGCACCGGCTTCTGCGGCTGGGAGGGCGTGACGTGCAGCCGCCGCCGGAGGAGCCCGCCGCGGGTGGTGGCGCTGAGCCTGCCGGAGCGCGGGCTCGCCGGGACGCTCTCACCGGCCATCGGCAACCTCACGTTCCTGCGAGTGCTTGAACTGAGCTACAACGCGCTGCGTGGCGCCGTCCCGGCCAGCCTCGGCCGTCTCCGCCGCCTCCGCGTACTGGACCTCGGTTTCAACGCCTTCTCCGGCGAGCTCCCGGCCAACTTGAGCTCATGCACACGCATGGAGCACATGCTCTTCGACAGCAACCACCTCGGTGGCCGCTTACCGGTGGCCGCGACGATGGCGCGGCTCGTGCAGCTCCGTCTGCAGAACAACAGCTTCACCGGACCTGTCCCTGAGTCGCTGGCCAACCTGTCCTCCCTGCGCCGCTTCAACGTCGCCGGAAACCTGCTCGCCGGCCGGATCCCGCCGGGGCTCGCCAACCTCGCCGACCTACTGTTCCTCGACCTGTCCGTGAACAAACTGCACGGTGAGCTCCCTCTCTCGCTGTACAACCTCTCGTCGCTGAGGGTGTTCCACGTGGAAGGGAACCGGCTGCACGGCAGAATTCTGGCAGACATCGGCGGCAAGTTCCCCGTCATGAAAGATTTTAGCCTTGCCAACAACCAGTTCACCGGAGGCATCCCAGCTTCTGTCTCAAACCTCACTACCCTGACAAGCTTGCAGCTCTCGATCAACGGGTTCACCGGACTCGTGCCTCGCGATCTCGGGAGGCTGCAAGGTCTGGAATACCTCTACATGCCTTACAATCGGCTCGAGGCAGATGATCAGGAGGGTTGGGAGTTCATCGATTCACTGGCAAACTGCAGCCAGTTGCTGCAACTGAGCCTCAGCTTCAACTCATTCAGTGGGCACATGCCCAGTTCAGTTGCAAACCTGTCAGCCACTCTCCAGGATCTCTACATGTCTTCCATCAGCATGGCAGGTAGAATCCCTGAAGGCATTGGCAACTTGGTTGGCCTAAGGATACTTGCTCTTGGAAACACAACGGTTTCGGGAACGATCCCGGAGAGCATCGGAAAGCTAACTAACTTGGTTCAGCTTGCACTGTACAATACAAAGTTGTCGGGCCTCATACCAGTGTCACTGGGAAACCTTACAAGGCTGAGTAGCCTGTTTGCTTACAGTAACAACTTGGAAGGATCAATTCCGACAAGCATCGGCAATCTGAAGAATCTAAATTCTCTTGATTTGTCTGAGAATTACCGGTTAAATGGTTCAATCCCCAAGGAAATTGTGGTGCCTTCCCTTTCTTTGAGCCTTGATTTATCTTACAATTCGTTCTCTGGATACCTTCCTTCTGAGGTTGGTAATTTGGTTAACCTCAACGAGTTGATCCTGTCAGGAAATCAGCTGTCTGGCCAAATCCCAGACAGCATTGGAAATTGCATTGTCTTAGAATCCTTGTTGCTGGATGGGAACTTGTTTGAAGGAAGCATGCCACGATCTCTGAAGAACATAAAAGGGCTGCTAGTGCTGAACCTGACCATGAACAGGTTATCCGGTACGATTCCTGACGACCTTAGCGGCATTCGTGCCTTACAGAAGTTGTTCATAGCGCACAACAGTTTGTCGGGGCAGATCCCAGCAGATTTACAGAATTTAACATATTTGTTCGTATTTGATGCATCCTTCAACGATTTGCAAGGTGAGGTGCCAACCGGGGGCGTTTTCGGAAACCTGACTGCAATATCAGTTGCTGGAAATAGCAAGCTATGTGGTGGGATACCTCAGCTCCACTTATCAACCTGTGTGAGAAAGAAGAAAACAGAGAGATCAAAGTCTCTGATGATTTCTCTAGCAACAATTGGTGCAATGTTGTTGCTAGTTTCAGTCATTGCTATTATTTGGAAGCTTAAACAAAGATGGATGAGGCAACGAACTCCACCAACAATTATTGAGGAACAGTACCAAAGAGAAAGAGTTCCTTACCATGCATTGTTCAGAGGAACGGATGGATTTTCAGAATCCAACCTCCTTGGCAAAGGAAGGTACGGCGCAGTGTACAAGTGCGATTTATATGATGCGGATACATCTGTGGCAGTAAAAGTATTTGACCTTCAGCAGTCAGGATCTTCTAAGAGTTTTGAGGTTGAATGCGAGGCGCTGCGAATGGTGCGCCACCGTTGTCTCATCAAGATTATCACTTGTTGCTCAAGCATTGATCTTCAAGGTCAAGAGTTCAAGGCACTAGTCTTTGAGCTCATGCACAATGGTAGCTTGGATGGTTGGCTTCATCCAAAAGAAATGCTGAACAATACTTTGAGCCTAGATCAAAGGCTAGACATCGCTGTTGATATCATGGATGCTCTGGACTATCTTCATAATCACTGTCAGCCACCAATCATTCATTGTGATCTCAAGCCTAGCAACATCCTTCTTGCAGGAGACATGAGTGCTCGAGTTGCAGATTTCGGTATATCAAGGATCCTCGCACAAAGTACAAGCAAAACAATGCAAAATTCAAGCAGCACAATTGGAATAAGAGGTACAATTGGTTATGCTGCACCAGGTATATTATTATTTTTAAAAATTGCAATCTAAAGTTCTATGAAGTTTTTACCCAAAAAAAATCTAACATATTGACAAATGTATTTTTCAGAGTACGGGGAAGGTTCCTCTGCCTCCATTCCTGGTGACGTTTACAGCCTCGGCATATTGCTGCTTGAGATGTTTACGGGAAGGAGCCCAACGGATGAAATGTTGATCGATTCGTTGGATCTACACAGATTTTCAGAGGCCGCTCTTCCTCATAGAATCCTGGAGATTGCTGATCCGACAATGGAGCTGCAGAATAACGCAAGCGATAACACTGCTGCAAGAAGTAGAATTCAGGAGTGTTTGGTTTCTGTCATTCAGCTCGGCGTATCTTGCTCGAAGCAGCAACCCAGGAATCGGATGTCGACACGGGATGCTGCCATGGAGATGCATGCAATCAGAGATTCATACATGGTGTTTGCCGGTTCTCTTGCAGCGGAACAAGCAGCAGAAAATGACGCCGCTTACTAAATTTTTAGAGATTATAAGAATATAATTATTGATGTACACGAGAACGAGATGTTTTTGGATTAATAATATAATACAGGAGCTTCTACGATGTAATCGAAAATTGTGGCCCGTTTGCATGCTTTTGCAGGCCACTTCAGAAATAGACTGAAGATTTGTATAACGTTGCAACTTCATTTCTTGCAGTGGACGTGAGCTTCTTTATGAAAATACAGGCAAAACTCTGATAAATTCAATCAACTCAAATTGGAACACAAATTCAGAATAGCCAGCAGAATTGACATGGCGGTGATATAGCCTCAGAGGAGATGTTTCAGCGTGTATTTTTACCCGGCCTCTACATCCAACCGGACATATGCAGCCATTTAAATTGGGAAGTTTGGGAAGTTAGCCCTGTAAACAATCCAATCTAAAATTCACTCCTGTGGAGATAACTCAGAACCTTGGGATACTACTCAGAACATTGCAATCACTAGGCTACATGCGTAAAGAAACAAATGAAATGGACCAAATTTGTTTTTAACTGGTAAAGTGAAAGAATAACAAGGGATTGAACTGAAAAGGGCGTCTCGTTGTTTAGCCATGGAAATCTGTGGCAGTCGTGCGTGGAAGAGGGGAAAAATACCAAGGAAGAAATGACATTCTACTCGACGATCTATGTTCAGATTGGTGTCATTTTGAACCATACCATTTTATGATAAAATTAACAAACATATCAATGCATTTAGTTTGTTATTGAATATTGATATCGTCTAAAGAATTTTGGCACAACACATTTAGTCTATCCTACTAAAATTTGATAATGTTGCTAATTTGTTAAAATTTTGGTATTATCAAATTTAAGAAAGGATTTATTTTAGTAACAATCTGAACATGCCATCAATATGTTTTGCTGGTGGAATGGGCTACAAGAAATTGTGTAACGTAACGTGTTGTAATGTATAGTACTGTATTGTAATAAGCAACTTTTGCTTATGAGGTTGTGGGTTTTCCCCTAATCCATCTCGACGGCATATATCGTTGTAAGCTTCAAAATATAACGAATTTCTCCTTCGTTCTTAATGAAATTAATCGACCGCATCTTTCGGCCGCAAAAAAAAAAAAATTGTGTAACGGGTAGAGAATAGGAACAGAACAGCTCGCGAGAAAGGTACACGGGTCACTTGATCTGGAGTTGGATATCACCGATGTGATCTCGCTGCTGCGTGCCAGCGCGGTCGATCGCGTGAGGAAAACGGCAGGAAAAGCTGCGTTCCCCTTGACCGGCTAGACAGGTAAACGATCTTCGCCTGAGCAGAAGAACGGCGATGGAGATGGAGGAGGACGGAGGGGGAAGTCTTCGGTGAAGCGGGCGGCGGCGGGCAGCGGCGAGCGGTGGCGGCGGCGCCGGCGAGCAACATGCAGAAGTTCCAGCTTTTGCTCAGCCTTTGTCTTATAATGGGCCATATTTCGTGCTTGCCTCGAATAGTTTAGGCCTTCAATGGGCCCAAAATGCATCTATCTTGGTTGTAGCCCGTTGCAAATCATGGGCTGCGCGTTAACCTTATTGTAAATGGGCCAAATCTCGAGGCCTCTTGTAGTATTGTGGGCCCACCAACATGCTATATCCACCGCAAGGCCCATTTACTCTTGGACAGATCGCTCGCACGCGCGCTTCCGCCGGGGTCTCGTGCTCACCTCCAGGCACCGGCACGCCGCGTCGCCGCCGCCACCGCAATGCGCCATCACTGGCAGCCATGCTGAAAAATAAACTTCGATAAAAAAAACTTTAAAATCGAGTTTGAAAATTCAAATTTCGGTAGCGGCTGATGCTGCATGGAGAAAGCGATGGGGCCGTTGCCTCCAAACTTCTTCCTTCCAAGCACGCCGCCATCCCTCTTCCCCTTCTCAAACTTGT
Organism: Oryza punctata; assembly: GCA_000573905.2. Classification (NCBI taxonomy): domain Eukaryota; kingdom Viridiplantae; phylum Streptophyta; class Magnoliopsida; order Poales; family Poaceae; genus Oryza; species Oryza punctata. The sequence continues at coordinate 2,335,626 of CM002488.2, forward strand.
CGCTACCTCTCTCTCCTCCAACTCGCTAGGATGTCACACGCGGAACATCACATGAAGCCCGTCACAAGGGGGGCTAAAGTTGGCTTCAACTCCAACTGGTGGATTTCGGTCAATCTCAACCATCATTTATCACCTACGGCTGAGATTAAACCAATACACCTCAACATATCCTTAATTTGTTCCTTCGTCTTCTAATCTTACCTTCATCAAGCATGTAAACAATAACTCTACAATCGGCTATATCAGCTAGCTCTTTTTTGCACCATCACAAAGCCTTACCCATCTTCACCATCTACGAGACTATACAATTAATTTGTTCCTTCGTCTTCAAATCTTACCTTCATCAAGCATGTAAACAATGACTCTACAATCGGCTATATCAGCTACCCTTTTTTGCATCATCACAAGGTCTTACCCATCTTCACCATCTACAGGACTATACAATTAATATCACGCTTCTCAACATAAATGAAAATCTTCTATGTTGGTCAATTAAATAGGGAAGAAGAGTATATTTATTTCATTTCCTTGGTTATATTGGAAATAGAAGAGTTGAAAAGAAAGATCCAAATCTACATCAATTAAGGGAGTCAATTAGGATCTCAGCTGCAGGAATAAAACCATGGCTGAGATTAGCCGAAATCCATCGGTTGGAGTTGATGTCAACTCTAGGATCCGAACCCCGTCGGGGACAACGCCCTCCCGCTGTCACACCTAAATAGCAATGTGGGGTTCACGTGGGTCCCACTTACAACATCAGTCAAAACCAGATACTATGCCATCCTCGGACCGCGGATATACCAGTTTTTCAAATTGAGGGACACATCCTATGTTACTATAAAGTTGATATCTAATAACTTCTAAAGCTAACATGCGAGTGTGACACATCATTCCACTAGCAATTATTATCTAGAGAATTTTAAATCACATGTAAGTGTACCACATCATCATCCACTAGTAATTATTATCTAGAGTATTTTATATATCATGCAAACGTGACATATCATTTACAATTTTATTGGAATTCAATATGCAAGCAATGTCAAACCATTATCTTCACATCATTTTCACATTATTTAAACATATACATCTACCATTTCTATAATGTATAGCATGCATTCATCTACATATTCTGCAGTAAAGTGCGGGTATCAACTAGTTATATTGTGGTTTAAGGTCGTAGTCGGTGTGAAGACGAGGGACCTTAGACTGAACTTATTGCTATCCTTCGTAGTAACCCCATGGCCCATTGACCGTTGGATAGATCGCTCAGGCGAGCGCTTCCACCGGGGTCTCGTGTGCATTTGGCCACCGGCACGACGCCGCCGGCGCAATGTGCCATCACTGGAAGCCGTTCTCAGTTCCAACGCGCACCATCCCAAATACTGTATACTTCTCCGAAGACTCAAAGTTCGAATTTTTTTTGGAAATAATATTATTTTAATGGAAAAATCGCAAAAATATAGGTCGGTTAGGTGAAATCGCAAGTTTAGCGCCCCGTCGAACTGGGGTAGTTCGATAAGGTACCTGTCGAGCTGGGACGGTTCGATAGGGTACGTGTCGAACTGGGGCGGTTCGATAGGGTACGTGTCGAACTGGGGCGGTTCGATAGGGTACATGTCGAACTACCCCAGTTCGACAGGTGATAAAATAATTAAAAAAGGAAAAAAATACACTGTAGCGACAATGTAGCATACTGTAGCATCTCCCCTATGGAACTCCCCTGTTTCCATGCCACGTGCCCTATCGAACAGGGGCAGTTCGATATGTCCTTGTTAGGCACTGTAGCAAGTACTTTTTTATTTTTTTTCTTGAACAACTACTCTGTCGAACTGCCCCAGTTCGACAGGTGCCTATCGAACTGCCCCAGTTCGACAGGGCGCTAAACTTGCGATTTCACCTGACCGATCTATATTTTTACGATTTTCCATTAAAATAATATTATTTCCAAAAAAAATTCTCGAAGTTCTCGGTCTGTGCCCTCTACCTGTCCGACAGAATTCCTCCGAGGAGCTTCCTGACCCTGACGCTTTGACCAAGGTGAGCACCCAATTGGTTAGTCTCCATAGCTTTTCCACGTCACGGCACATTGATGTTTGTACATATGTGGAAAGACATGTCCGTGTCTGACTGTCTCGTGTCTACTGTAATTCTCGTTGTTCCCAGGAGGCTCGTGGTTGTTCGTTTGTACCCGCCAACTGTTGTACTTCATGCTTGCACGGAAGCTTTACTCCAACTGAATTTATTCCTGGATTACCACAAGACTTTTACCTTGCCTCGTGTCTATGGAATTCTGCATACAAGCGTGGAAAACGGCAGCCAGGTACAATTGTATTTGTACAAGGTGACACTCTGCCAACCTTATGATTCTCTGTTGGAAACTTGGAATCAGTCAGGAAGAAATTAGTTGGAATTTCTTCGTACAGAGGAAGGGTGAGGACAGAATTGGAGCGAGCTAAGTCATGGGCGACAGGGACGAGAGCTTGGATGCGTCCAAGCTTTCCATCTCCTTCCAGTACCATATTTAGTATCTAGTTGGGTTGATGTGGAAAGAAATGGTGCGCACAGTCAAAAAAGTGACGTGCACTGTTCCAAGTCGCCATGGTATCTTACCACTCCTGTCTCTCTCCCTGTGAGCGCGGAGACCGCTAAACAAGTCAAGATTTTGACTCGGTGTCCTCGCCGTCTCGCCAATGGCACGCCGGGGTCATGGCATCATGGGGTTAAATACGGTGCTCTGGAGCACTGCTTCTCACTCCACTTGGGTACCATTGCAACCACCATGGCGATGTCTCTTGCTAGCTTCCTGCTGCTCCTGTCCGTCTTCATGTGTATCGTCTTGCACTTCGTGGCAGTGCGAGCAGACGGAGAAGACGCCGCAGCGTTGCTCGCTTTCAAGGCCGCGGCGGTGGGCAACGGTGGTGGCAACGGCGTGCTTGCGTCGTGGAACGGCAGCGCCGGGCCGTGCAGCTGGGAGGGCGTGACGTGTGGCCGGCACCGGCGGGTTGTGGCGCTTAGCCTGCCCGGGCATGATCTCTCCGGGACCCTGTCGCCGGCCGTCGGCAACCTGTCTTTTCTTCGGACGCTCGACCTGAGGCTCAACTGGCTGCACGGTGCCATCCCCGCGAGCCTCGGGCGCCTGCGTCGCCTCAGAACACTCGTTCTGAGCTTCAACACCTTCTCCGGCGAGGTCCCCGGCAACCTGACCTCCTGCACCAGCTTGGAAAAGCTGTTCCTCGGCAGCAACAAGCTCACCGGGAACATACCCGCGGAGCTCGGCAACACGCTGACACGGCTCCAGATGCTAGGCCTCGACAACAACAGCTTCGTCGGCCATTGGCCGGCTTCACTGGCCAACCTGACGTCCCTGCAATACCTCAGCCTCAGGATGAACAGTCTCGAGGGCACAATACCTCCTGAATTCGGCAGCAACATGCCGCACCTTCTCTCCATAGACATCTGCTCCAACAACCTGAGCGGTGCACTCCCGTCTTCCCTGTACAATCTGTCGTCGCTAATGGTCTTCGACGCAGGAAACAACCATCTGAATGGAACCGTTGCTGCTGATATCGGTGAAAAGCTCCCTAGTTTGCAGTATTTTGGAGTGTTCAACAACCGGTTCAGCGGGGAAATTCCTTTCTCGTTCTCCAATCTCACTAACCTCACAAGTCTGCAGCTGTCAGAAAACGGATTTAGTGGCTTCGTGCCACATAATCTAGGAAGATTGAATGTTCTGCAGAATCTGCAACTAGGTGCAAATATGCTTGAAGCAGGGGATATGAAGGGGTGGGAATTTGTTGATTCATTGCTGAACTGTAGTAAGCTAGAGACTTTAGTTCTCAGTACCAATAATTTCACAGGGCAGTTCCCTATTTCGATCACGAACCTCTCGGTGACTCTCCAAACACTTTACTTGGGTGGCAGTAGGATTTCTGGAAGCATCCCCTCTGGTATCGGCAATTTGATCGGTCTAAGATCAGTATACCTGTTTAGTACTGACATATCAGGTGTAATTCCAGAGAGCATTGGGAGGCTGGAAAACTTGACTGAGCTATACCTGTATGACAATAGCTTGTCTGGTCATGTTCCATCTTCTGTCGGAAATCTCACCAATCTGATGAAGCTATTCATGCAAGGCAACAACTTGGAAGGACCAATCCCGGCGAATCTTGGTAAGCTGGAAAGCCTGAATGTTCTTGATTTATCAAGAAATCACCTCAATGGTTCGATTCCAAAGGAAATTTTGGAGCTGCCTTCCCTTTCACAGTACTTGAATTTGTCATACAACTCCCTCTCTGGACCCATCCCTTCTGAATTAGGGAGATTGTCTAGCCTCAACGAATTGATCCTGTCAGGAAACCAATTCTCTGGCCAGATACCAAGTAGTATAATAAATTGCATACTGCTGACTGTATTGTTATTGGACAGTAACTCGTTCCAAGGAACTATACCTGAGTTTCTGGGGAACATTAAGGGGCTCCGCGTGCTTAACCTAACCATGAACAAGTTTTCTGGTGAGATTCCTGATGCCCTTGGTAGAATCCACAGCCTGCAAGAGTTGTATCTAGCGTATAACAATTTGTCCGGTCCTGTCCCAGCCGTCCTGCAGAACTTGACATCGTTATCAACATTAGATCTATCTTTCAATGATCTGCAAGGAGAAGTGCCAAAACAAGGTATTTTTAAGAACTTATCTTACTTGTCTTTAGCTGGAAACAGTGAGCTTTGTGGGGGAACATCTCACCTTCACTTGCCTCCATGCTCCACGCATGCTGTTAGAAAGGGAAGCAAAGGGCGGTTAAGGTCTCTTAGAATATCTCTGGCAGCAATAGCAGTGGTCTTGTTCTTAGCACTAGTTATGGTGATTATTATGTTAATTCGTCGTAGAAAGCCTATATATAGGAAGGACCAGTCCCTAACCCCAGCTGTTGAGGAACAATACGAAAGAGTTTCTTACCAGGAACTGTCAAATGGAACCAAGGGATTTTCACAGAGCAATTTGCTTGGAAAAGGAAGCTATGGTGTAGTCTATAAATGCACTTTGTTTGATGAGGAAATTATTGTCGCTGTAAAGGTGTTTAACCTTGAACAGTCTGGATCTACTAGAAGTTTCGTGGCAGAATGCGAGGCACTGAGAAGTGTGCGCCACCGTTGTCTCCTAAAGATCATCACTTGCTGCTCAAGCATAAATAACCAAGGTCAAGATTTCAAGGCACTAGTTTTTGAGTTTATGCCCAATGGCAGCTTAAATGGTTGGCTTCATCCAAAATCTGATATGCGCACTATTGCCAATACTTTGAGCCTAACTCAAAGGCTGGACATTGCTGTTGATATTGTGGATGCTATGGAATATCTTCATATACACTGCCAGCCAACGATTGTTCATTGTGATCTCAAGCCAAGCAACATCCTTCTTGCAGAAGACATGAGTGCCCGAGTTGGAGATTTCGGCATATCAAGAATCCTAACTGAAAGCGCGAGCAAAACACAGCAAAATTCAAGCAACACAATCGGAATAAGAGGCTCCATTGGTTATGTTGCTCCAGGTACCTGAATCGTTATGCTTTGTTTCTTTGCTTTTTACCTCCTAGTTCATACACAAAGTTAACATTCTGGTGAATCTAATGAACTCCTCCAAAATATTTGTAGAGTATGGGGAAGGCTCTGCAGTCTCCACCCTTGGCGATGTTTATAGTCTGGGCATATTGCTGCTTGAGATGTTTACAGGAATGAGCCCAACAGACGATTTGTTCAGAGATTCATTGGACCTGCACAGTTTCTCAGAGGCTGCTCATCCTGACAGAATCCTGGAGATAGCCGATCCGACGCTCTGGGTTCATGTAGACGCCAAGGATAGCATCACAAGAAGCAGAATGCAGGAGAGTTTGATTTCAGTCATTGGGCTGGGATTGTCCTGCTCAAAACGTCAACCCAAAGAGCGAATGTCAATACAGGATGCAGCCCTGAAGATGCATGCGATCAGAGACGACGCTTACCTGATGTTTTCTGGCTCTCTTTCAGTGGATATGGAAGAGGAGACGAAACAAATTTGCAGCGATTTAAAGCAACAGTGAGTAACTAGCCTGAAGACTGTACAAGAATAAGATACGCTAGCTGCACATCAGCACATGGCGACTTGCCAGAATTCCCAGAAGCAAGTCTGAAGCTGTAGCATTTTCCTTCATGGTTCATATCAGTCTGTCTTTGCTTGCGTCAGTTCATATGGATATATGTAATGTAAGCTAATAGATCGTTCAGTTAGACAGTTACTGTCAATGTGTACATTACTAGTCACTACTCACTACCAATACTACTATGAGAACATGTTCTATATGTGGAGAACTGTCAGGAAGATATATGACTATTGATCCTTTTCGTATATACAGAATGAAATAGCAACTCTATCACTGTGATCACACATGAAAATCAGATTATCAGATCGCGCCACGTTTTTTATGGGCCGGAAAGAACAGGTCTTAAGTTGTTTTATGTGGGGAAAAGTACACCGTAGGTCCCTCAACTTATCATCGAGTTACAAAAACATCCCCCAACCGCAAAACCAGATACCGAAGATCCCTCAACTAACAAAACCGTTCGCTTGAGATCCCTCGGTGGTTTTCAACCCGGTTTTGTCCGACGTGGCGGCTGAGTCAGCGTGGGACCCACGTGGGCCCCACATGTCAGCCGGCCACGTCAGCCTTCCCTCTTTTCCTCTCTTCTCTCCCATCTCATCTCTCTTTCTCTCCGAGGCTGCTGAGGCCGGCAATGCTGAGGAGGAGGGCGTCGGTGACTGGCGGCCGGCGACGCGGTGGCGGGGGTGGGGCGGCGCGCGGGCGGCCGGGAGAGGCACGGCGTGCGGACGGCCGGGGGCGGAGCGAGCGACGCGGCGGCGGCAGCCCGAGCGCAGGCGGGCGACGCGGCGGCGGGCCCGGACGAGGAGGAGGAGGGCGGCGACAGCGGTGCCCGCCGGTATGAATCCCCCCACCGCGCCGCCATGTCCTCCTCCCGCGGTGGAGGCGGAGTAGGTGGCGAGCGCCACCGCCGGCCGGTGAGATGCGCCGCGCGGAAGGAGGACATGGCGCCTCCCTCGGCCGCCCGCGCGCCGCCCCACCCCCGCCGCCGCGTCGCCAGCCGCCGGCCGCCGGTCGCCGTCGCCTTGCTCCCCTGCTCCCGCTGCCGCTGCCGCCTTGCTCCCCCGGCCGCCCGCGCGCCGCCCCACCCCCGGCCGCCCGCGCACCGCCCCTTCCCCGGCCGCCCGCGAGCTGCCCCACCCCCGCCGCCGCGTCGCCGGTCGCCGCCGCCTTGCTCCCCTGCTCCCGCTACCGCTGCCGCCTTGCTCCCCCAGCCGCCCGCGCGTCGCCGCCGCCTTGCTCCCCTGCTCCCGCTGCCGCTGCCACCTTGCTCCCCCGCCGACAGAGACAAGAGTGAGAGAGAGAGGAGGAAGGGAGAGAAGAAGGGGGAGAGGGATGAGGCTGACGTGGTCGGCTGACATGTGGGTCCCACGTGGGTCCCACGCTGACTCAGCCGCCACGTCGGACAAAACCGGGTTGAAAACCACCGAGGGACCTCAAGCGAACGGTTTTGTTAGTTGAGGGATCTTCGGTATCTGGTTTTGCGGTTAGGGGACGTTTTTGTAACTCGATGATAAGTTGAGGGACCTCCGGTGTACTTTTTCCTTTTATGTGGGCTAGAGGTGCCGCTCATGGGCCAGTGCCTGCAAATATATCTGGTTATTGGGCCCAAAATCACCCAGGCCCACTTAATTAAAAAATCCTGCATTTCCGACGCACGGTCACGGTCGCCTCATCAGGTTGTGCGTGAGCAAGCAGGGCAGGAGCAAAGCAACGAGCAACTGACCAGGCGACCAGACCATAAATCAGGGTGGAAAACTGGAAATGTCATATTGTCAATGAACAAAAATTACCGAACAAAGGATCAGATAGTCAAAAAAGAAAAAAAAAGTGACATCAATTATGAAACCATAACAGCACTTGAACAATTTATCAACGATAATATGCTGTTGTCCTTAAATCAAAACTTGCCTTTCCACACATTTTCTACAATTAACATTTACTCCCCCTGTCCAAAAAAAAAAAAACCAATGTAGATTGGGATAGGACATTATTATCAGAGATATGGATAAGACATATCTCGTGATTATGGGTTGAGCTCGACAGGAGCTACCATATACCAAGTCTTATACGGAATCATACCTCATATACGGAACGTGTTCCGGATAAGGAAGAAGAAACATAATTCAAGTTGAAAACTATAAGAACTACTCGGGTCGTATTCATATTTATCTCCCAAGTTCTACTTGGACAAGGGGACATCTATGTATATAAAAATACAAAACTCCGTAGAAGGAGAAGGGAAAGTCAACATAGATCAACGCACATCATGTAAGAACCCCCGTTTTGCAACAGGAATCACTCGTGTAATCTATGCCATTTCCCTGGATCAAGTAGTTTGGCACACACGATACATAGTTGAATTACCAAAAGCGCATACATATGCGTCGTGTACGAATTATCACATCATAGGCTCGAAGGCGTAGTCTTAGAACAAAGGACCAAATGGTCCGGAATACAATCCAAAAGCAGAATATAGATAAGTAGCGGAGCGAAGGCAGCGGCATCGTCATTGCCACAGGCAACGACCGTATCTAGACCTAGTGGGCACCCTCATCTTCCGCATCCTCTTCGTAGTAGGCGTATGGATCTTCCGCGGTGTCATCTTCGGCTTCTGATGAAGTTTATAATTGCAAGGGTGAGTACCAACCGTACTCAGCAAGTCACCACAACAACGATGCATATGAAGGATTTTTACTCAAGGCAAGGCAAGGGCTCAGTTGCATAAAGCTGGTTTTGCAATCATTTTCACAAACCTAAGACCTAGCGTAACTGGTCAAGTTTTAATACCAGAGTTTAATTTAAATAACGGCGGTTCTGTCTACCATCCATTGTGATCCCAAGGATGGCTTCCCGCCGTTGGTCGTCATGGTTTTCTGTGGACGCCCACCTTCCCTACTCTCAGGGAGTGGCTCCAACAGCATAAAATTCATCATGCAATAACCCATCCCACACAGGTTAAGAGTTTAGAGTCTAGCCAAGTGTAATACATGTCCCGGTGCTCAATATCCGCGAGCACGGCTATTCGAATAGATTTGGTTTACTCACACTGCAGTGGATGTACACTTTACCCGTACTCCGCGACTGCCCAACACATGAGCCTCGTCCCAACACATGAGACGCGTCACGGCAAAGCCTTTTGATAACCTTACATTGGTAGTACCCGCTCCATGAACTATCATCCTCGTGCACTCTAGGTGTATCCGTTTCTAGCAGTGGGAGGAGTTCTGGCGCTCCCGGGATAAGGAGTCTCACACATGCACAAATTTATATCTTAAGTCTTAGGTTCTCACTCTCACACACGTGGCAGTCCTACCGACGGCGACACTGACGTAGGGCACACTTCGCGTCCCTACCTCAACGGTTGCCCCGACGTAGCGAACCTGCCTCACACACTGGGGTGAACCATTTATGCAAGGATACTGCCACTGCTCGGCTATCTAGTCAGCTAGGTCTATACCCATCAGAGAAGTACGGTTGTACTAGGGTCGTTTCATGCTTAACTTCATGGCTCGGTCCTTAACTGACCGGGGACGGAACTAGCCTTTTCCGGATTCCACCCAAATCCACCATCCGCCCCAGTCGAAAATATTTGTTTGATTTTATTCCTCTTTTCTCAAATCATATCATCATATCCTGGCAATGTGGCGCTCATGTCTCCACATGCCGCATCTCAATTACCTTTCCCCAAGGTAATTGCCCAAGCATAAAGTATTTGATAAATATGAGTATGCATGTTTCTGCATAGCACCACTAAGTATTTGTCATAATTGACTAGGGACTCATGTATAAGCGTGGTTACAAAGGAATGTAAGGATAAACAATAAGCAAGGTATGGCATAATAACAAGTAGGGTATTCATCATTGCATGCAACTTTATTTGTAAATAAAATAATTTCGCAATTTAGGTTCAACATGCTCAAGGATAGTGATGACTTGCCTTGCTCGAAGTCCGGTTGTTCTTGGTCTTCGGTCGGACTCGCAGCTCCCTCGGTGTCTAAAATTACGTGCGAAAGAAATTGAATTCTTTTAGAATTCAATTAAAATCCAACAAAATCCAACTAAAGAGAAGATCGGGCGCGAGCGTTTGAATGTCGATATCGATTTCATTTTAATTTAGGAAATAATCCTATTTTGATTTTTAACTCTATTGTCCTAAAATATTAATGTTATCCAATTAGGATATTATTCCGCTTCAATTTTACGCGACTCGAATAAATTAGATCCCGATAATAGTACTTAACCCTTGGTGATAAATAGTTGATTAATTCATCGCGACGGCTAATTAAGCAGGTAACCTATTCAACGAGTATCCAACGGCAAGATTAAATAAACAGTGATTAAATGGACATTTTAATGAATATTAGATGGCCACGATTAATTTTTGGAAGTCTTAAAAATAACCGGCGAATAAATTCTCCGGTCAATATATGCACGAGTTGGCAAATCCTAATGGATGTAAATCTAAATAAATAGGCTAAACATCCCGCAAAATAATCGTTAAACGAATAACCTAATTAAGTGAGTATTTGCAATTCAAATACCCCGATTTAATCTTATGAGTTTCTAAAATAACATACGGCGACGGATCTATTGATTTTCTAACTAACATTTTATATTATTCTAGCACCTAAATTCGAGCTAACAAAAACTAAATTCCTAATCTCTTAATTTATCTCTCCCTATTTTATTACTTTTCTCCCTCTACTATTTTCTTTTTCTTTTCTCTTTTTCTTCCTTTTCTTTCCTTTTCTCTCTCTTTTCTCTCTCTTCTCCTCTGCTCTGCCTCCCTCTCTCTCTTCTTCTTTTTCCTCTGCCTCCTTCTTCCCTACCGATTCTTTCTCTCTCTCGAGCTCGGCGGCACGGCAGTGGGGGAAAGAACTCACCGGCGATGGCGGTGGCCGGGGAAGTGGGCGGTGCCGGCGGGCGTGGCGCGCGGCGGCCCGGGACGGGGCGATGGCGCACGGCGACGGGGTGGAGAGGGAAAAGAGAAGGGGAAACAGGGAGGTGCGGCGAGGGAGGAGGGGGAGGAGGGCTTATATAGGCGGCAAGGTGGCCGGGCGCGAGCGGGCGGCAACGGGCGGCGGCGTGGGCGCAGTACCGGGCGGTACGGCGGCGTGGGCGGCGACGTGCGGCGGTCTGGGCACGGGGGCGGCGCGCGGCGCTGTACCGGGCGGTACGGCGGCGTGGGCGGCGACGTGCGGGCGGTACAGCGGCGTGGGGCGGGATGGCGCGGCGGTACGGCGGCGTGGGGCGGGATGGCGCGGCGGCGTGGGCGCGGCAGGGCGGCGGGCGGCATGGGCGGCGGGCTCGGCACGGCAGGGCGGCAGCGGGCGGCGCGCGCGGGCGGGCGGGGGAACGGCGCGAGGCGCGAGCGGGCGGCGCGCGCGGGCGGGCGGCGTGGCAGGGCGTGGGCGCGCGCGTGGCGCGACGGACTGCGCGGGGCGTGCGGCACGGGAGCGGGCGCGTGGGCGCGAGCGCGGTGGCTGCGGAACCGGCCGAACACCTGGCGGCCAATGAACAGTGCCGCCCGGTGATTTCTTGATATTTAGGGTTTTTCCTTCACCAAAATTCATTTTTTTTAAATTTGGTAAATTTAGACAAATCAAAGTGACCAATGTTTTCAATGTTTGCAATGTTTTATTTATCTTATTATTATTATTATATTACTAATTTTTTTTATATACATGGTTTATTATTTCTCCTTGTACCCATTATTCTCACACATACCTACGTATACTTGCATATTTATTATAAATCCCTCCTAATATATATATTATTTGCTAGGCGTAATATTTGTTTAATCCCCGCATAAAACCTAATTAGAAGCGCAAACAAATCCAACATGATTTTATTTTAAAAGTTTTTGACGGTCCGTGATTTAGGGCTTCGGTTTTTGTCGGTCGAAATTTTAGGGCGTTACACATCAACACGAGGGAAGTGCCTAGACAGACCCAATCTGGTGCCACAAAGGCCGACGTGAGGGATCTAGCGCTACCCACTATCTCGCCGAGTTCGTATTCGAGAAAGAAGACTACCCTGTCGTCGACTACGTATGGAGATCCTTGCCGCCAAGTCGACAACAACTAGACTAGGTTATCCTAAATTAATCGAGTGATACTGATATATAAGAGCAATACCGGTTTCGGTCAACAGGAGTAGGGCTATTACCTGTCAGTTGAGGGGGTCCGAACCTGTATAAAAATCCCTGTATCATTCTCTTTTACCTCAATCTCGCGTATACCCTGGTACCAACGATCATCATACCATGCAAATACCGTAGTCGTGATCTACTCCGTCGATAATTACCTAGCACAACAATTTTGGACTTGCATTCTGTCTAGATTTATTGTACTAGATAATGTCTCATCTCAACTAGGTTGGGTTTTTTTGACGGGGAAGTATTTTTCTACTGCATAACGTGTGTAATTTTCGCCAGGCGCCATAACATATGTGCTACTCCCTCCGTTTCATATTATAGATCGTTTGACTTTTTTCTTAGTTAAAGTTCTTTAAGTTTGATCAAGTTTGTACCAAAATATAGTAATATTTTCAGTACGAAACAAATATTGTATCAGAATATATTTGATGCTAAATTTAATGAAACTAATTTGGATCATAAATGTTGTTATTGTTTTCTATAAATTTGACTAAACCTAAAAAAACCATTAACTAAGAGAAAAGTCAAAACGACTAAACGGATGGATTATTAATTAATTATTCTGTAGACCACCTCCACATAGACCACCAAGCTGGAGCAGAAAGAACTCCATCAAGTCCATCTCGTACGGCACAGGCGCTCGATCCATTCCATTACCAATTCGCAGGGGCAGCAAGCAGTCCACGACCTTCTCCATCACCTTCTTCTCGAGGTCGAGGACGAACACGCCGCCGCTGCTCCTGTACATCATGACCACCGATCCCCTGTCCAACACATGCATCAGCGGCGCATGATTTGGGTAAGGCGCCGGCATTGGCATCCAGATCACGTCGCGGAACCACGCCGCCGCCGCATCACCGCCATCTCCATCTCCGCATTGCTGCTGCTGCTGCTTCCAGACTCTGACGTGCATGGGGAACACGCAGGCGATCGTGAGCTCGCCATCTCCGTCGACGCAGAGCAGCGGCGTGCCGCCGGCGTGGACGGGGAGCTTTGTCATGGAGACGCGCGGCGTGGCTGCGGCTGTGGCTGTGGCTGTGCCGCCCACCTCCACGCTGAGTTTGTACAGGTAGTCGTCTCGGGTGGCGCTAGCGACGTGGTCGGTGCACAGCCAGTGCGCCGCGCCGCGGTGAACGACGGCGGATGACGATGATCTCTCGCCCACCAGGGAGAAGCGGTGGAGATCCAGGAACTTGGCGGGCGGGGTCCAGCTGCTGCGCGTGGCGCCGGCGGAGTACGAGTGGAGGTACATGGTGTTGCTGTTCATGTGTGTGGTGGTGACGAGCAGCTGCGAGAACGTGAAGCGGCCTGACGATGGCGGCTGCTGCTGCTGCTTCCCGGCGAGGACGTCGTCGGAGATGATGATGGCGTAGCTGGTGACGGCGTAGCGACCAAGGCCGGAGTCCTCCAGACGCGGGAGAGTGTGGCGCTCGCCGGTGATAGGGTTGCAGAGGAAGAGGAGGTGGGTGGTGGCAAGCCGCATCAGGAGGATGCCGCGGCGCGCCGCCAGTGGCTCGACGGAGTTGGAGGAGGAGGTGAGGGGGCCAAGCGGCGACCGTGGCACCGGCAGGAAGGCGAATGTCGAGACCGAGTTGAATCGCAGTTGCAGATGGAAGTAGAAGCCGAGGAGGTCGCCGGCGCGCTGGCCCCCCCAGAGGTCGAGGAGGAAGGCCCGGTCGGTGAAGCGGCGCAGCCAGCGGCGGCATGTCGCGGCGAGCATGAAGAGGCTCTTGGCGTTGCCCACGCGGGAGAGGACTTGGAGGAGGACGTCCTCCGGCAATGTCGCGATGATGCCGTCGTCCGCCATGGATGTGTGCACGTACGTGCAAAGGCGTTAGATGATCTCCGCGATTGCAGTAGTAGATGTAGTAGTAGATGTATTGCATTGTATAGGAGGGTGAAATTTGGTCGGAGTCTGAATCGAAGTTGGGGTCGCCGCTGCAGGCCGAAACGCGGTTGGATGTTGGGTCTATAGAGCTGTACTGTCTTAGGGAAGGAAAATCGATCCGTTAAATTCTGGAGACGACGAATAGATGGGCCAGTGGCCTACTAGGCTTCACGCTAAATACCTAAGGGCAGAAAGTCTACTTTGGTCCCTCAACTATGGTCGAATTTCATTTGCATTACTCAACCGTAAAACCGGTATAGAACTTCCTCCAACTATCAAAAACAGTAGTACAAATCAAGTTCTTAAAGTGGACTTTTTCATATACCTAATGCCATGGCGATTTGGGGTCGCCATGTTGTTGCACCCTCTTGGTCACTACACATGTAAATAACACAAACACAATGTGTGTGGTGGACTGGTGGGATATGCCTCAGCTTGACTTGGATCCATGCTCGTCAAGATCAGGTTAAATAGCTCACACAACACCAGATCAGGAACAATCTTGTTATCCGTTTCATATTCATGTAAGAGTTATTTCTTACTACTCCCTTCGTCGTTTAACTTTTTTCTTAGTTAAACTTTGTTAAGTTTGATCAAGTTTATAAAAAATTTAGCAACATATAAAATATCAAGTTAGTTTCATTTAATCTAACATTAAATATATTTTGACAATATGTTTGTTTGGGATTAAAATACTAATATATTTTTCTATAAAATTAGTTAAACTTAGAGAAGTTTGACTAGGAAAAAAATCAAATGACTTATAATATGAAACGGAGGGAGTAGCATTTAAAAAGAACTAAGAAAGTACAAACATTTTCTGAAGGATCCATCTTTCTTCATTCCAAGTATCGAGCTGCAAAGTTCAACGGTCAGAATGCTCAGATATAGAGATGCTCCATGGTGAAGAGTTTTCTGCAGTTGATATCAACTGATAGCACGGGACCTCAGCACGAATTTTGGCGCCAATCACCAAGTCTCTCTTCAGTCTTCTCTGTAGGATCAACTCCACGTTTTAGCAGCAAGACAGGCAGACAGCAAGCCGATGCAGTTGGATCAAAGTTACCAACTCTGAACGTTGAAAACTCTGCAGGTTGAAAGATTTTAGCCATGCCAACAGAGGAACCTGTGCCAACCAACTTACACCGAACCATTGCTTTCAAAAGTAATCCATGAAAACGAAACAGAAATAACTCGATGAAGTCGGAGAAGAACGGTTCAATCTTTGACAAGATCAGACACAACCACATTCAGAGAACACATGATAGTTACTATGAAGCAACTGCTACTTGGTGATAACACCGTCTACGTAGCAACCGGCAAACCAAGAAACAAAATATGGGCATGGAAATGGCGATCAAGAGCTTGTTACCTTTACTAGTCGCCACCCTGATGATCCCCGCAGTGATCGCTGCGGCTGGCGACGAGGCAGCGCTGCTAGCTTTCAAGGCGCAGGTCAGCTCCGGCACGGTGGCCTCCTGGAATGGCAGTGCCAGCTTCTGCAGCTGGGAGGGCGTGACGTGCAGCGGCCAGAGGCCGGCACGGGTGGTGGCACTGAACTTGTAGGGCGCCGGGCTCACCGGAGAACTCTCCCCGGCCATCGGAAACCTCACCTTCCTGCAGACGCTCAACCTGAGCTCCAACAGTCCAACTGGCTCCGCGGGGAGATCCCGGCGAGTCTCGGTTGCCTCCGACGCCTGCAGACACTTGACCTGAGCATCAACTCCTTCTCCGGTGCGTTCCCTGCCATCCTGAGCTCATGCATCAGCATGAACATCATGGTGCTTCACAGCAACAGGCTTCACGGGCACATTACGGCTGATCTCGGCAACACACTGACGTCCCTGGAAGCTATCTCATTGAAGAACAACAGCTTCACAGGGACTATCCCACCATCGCTGGCCAATCTGTCTCATCTGCGGTATCTCAGATCTCTCGAGCAACCAGCTTGATGGCTCAATTCCACATGGACTTGCAGCATCCAGAGCATGTGGCGACTTGATCTCTCCACGAACAACCTTTCCGGTGTGCTTCCACTCTCCCTTTACAACTTGTCATCACTGGCTAGCTTTCAGATAGGGGGAATCGGCTGCATGGAAGCATTCCTGCTGATATCGGCAACAAGTTCCCTGGCATGCAAATCCTTAGCTTGTCCAATAACCGGTTCACTGGGATAATCCCTTCTTCAATATCCAATCTTTCTGATCTCAGAACGCTTATCCTCGCAGGGAATCGATTGAATGGGTATGTGCCTGCCACTTTGGGGAGGTTGCAAGCTCTAGAAGATTTATACTTGACTGACAATATGCTTGAAGCAAATGACAAGGAGTGGGAATTCATCACTTCTTTGGGAAACTAATTTGATACTCGATTACAACTCTTTTAGAGGATACCTACCAAGTTCGGTTGCAAACCTATCAACAACTCTCTATAAGTTATACTTAAATGACAATGACATCTCTGGGAGTATCCCTGTAGACATTGGCAATCTGGTTGGTCTCAATATACTGCTGATAGTGAATACCTCCATGTCAGGACAAATTCCAGAGAGTATTGGGAGCACAAAACTTGATTGAGGTTGGTTGAGGTTGGCCTGTATAGTAATGGCTTAACAGGCCTCATACCACCACCAATCGGAAATCTCACAAAGTTAAACCAAGTTTCTTGCATATTACAACAACCTGGAAAGACCAATACCAGAAAGTCTTGGGAAGCTGACAAAATTATTTCTTCTTGATTTATCCACAAATTACCACCCGAATGGTTCAATACCCATGGCAATTTTGAAGCTTCCTTCACTTTCAATGTACTTGGATTATCATATAATTCTCTTTCAGGACCCTTTCCATCAGAAGTTGGTTCCTTGACTAACTTGAATGGATTGATTCTTTCCGGAAACCAGTTGTCTGGCACTCTGGCCAAATACCCAATAGCATCGGAAACTGCATAGTTCTAGACAAACTATTACTGGATAAGAACTCTTTTGAAGGAAGCATACATCAATCTCTGAACAACATGAAAGGATTTAGTGTATTGAATTTGACGAAGAACAAATTGTCTGGTAGGATCCCTGATGCCATTGGCAATATTGGAGCCCTACAACAGTTGTACCTAGCACACAACAACTTTTCAGGGTCAATCCCAGCGGTTCTACAGAATTCAACATCACTGTCTATATTGGATATTTCTTTCAATAATTTGCAAGGCGAGGTACCAGATAGAGGTGTTTTCAGAAACCTGACTTACAAATCAGTTGCTGGGAATAGTGGGCTCTGCAGTAGAGCACCTCAATTACACTTGGCTACTTGCCCTACAAACCCCTTAAAAGAAACAGTAAAAAGAAATCAATGTCTCTTGCAATTTCTCTAACAACAGTTGCAGCAATCTTGTTGTCAGTTTCAGTTATCCCCGCAAAAAAAAAGTTATTCTTGTCTGTATGCTCCACAAGAAGCTGAAACAAAGGCAAATGGAAATAACACAATCTCCTATTGCTGATGAGTGACGAGCAATATGAAAAAATTCCATACCAAGCCTTATGGAGAGGAACCAATGGGTTTACAGACACTAACTTGCTTGGAAGAGGAAGTTATGGTGCAGTTTATAGATGTGTTTTTGAAAGTGGGGACAAAACCTTGGCTGTCAAGGTTTTTAACCTTTATCTATCCAGATCTTCCAAGAGTTTTGAGGCTGAATGCTGATAAAGATCATTACTTGTTGCTCGAGCATTGACCTCCACGATCAAGGGTTCAAGGCACTGGTTATTGAATTCATGCCCAATGGTAGCTTAGATGGTTGGCTTCATCCAAAATCTCAGGAGATCACTACAAGTAACATAATCAACTTTGCCCAGAGGTTGGATATTGCAGTCGATATCATCGACACAGTAGAATATCTTCACAACAACTGTCAACCAATGATAATTCATTGCAATCTTAAGCCAAGCAATATTCTTCTTGCCGAAGACATGAGTGCACGAGTTGGAGACTTTGGCATATCGAAATATTCCCGGAAATGCAAGCAGAATGCAAAATTCATATAGTTCAATTGAAATAAGAGGTTCCATTGTTTATGTTGCGCCAGGTGACTGAAATATTTGCATTATTTTCTTGTGCATTTTATAAAGTAAAAACGATGTGCTTACAGTAAATTATGTGTAACTGCAGAGTATGGTGAAGGGTCTGCAGTCTCAACTCTTGGTGATATCTATAGTGTTGGAATATTGCTGCTTGAGGTGTTTACTGGAAAGAGTCCAACAGATGACATGTTCAGAGATTCATTAGATCCACATAAGTTTACCAAGGATGCTCTTCCAGACAGAACTTTGGAGATAGCAGACTCAACAGTCTGGCTGCACGTAGAACCACAGGATAACATTATACAGAGCAGAATCCAGGAGTGCCTCGTTTGTCTTCCGGCTAGGCATATCCTGCTCAAAGCAACAGCCTCAAGAGTGAGCATTGATAAGAGATGTAGCAGTAGAGATGCATGCAATAAGAGATGCATACCTCATGTTTCACAATTAGCTTACAATCTTACATAGGTATTAGAACAGAAGGAAAAGCCTCCACTCAGACATCAAAAACAGCTACAATAGCCAAGCTCATTGGAAATAATCCTGAAATAACTTTTGTCACATGTAGTTTTTCAGTTAGCAATTGTTCTCATTTCTGAGAGCTATATTTCTTTGCCAGAATATCAGAATCAGACAAGTAAACAATGAAGTAAAATTCACCTCATTGTTTCCTTCTTCGTGCTTAGTTTCATTGTTTCCTTCTTCCTGCTTGATTGAAATGGTAGAGCTCCTGCCGTACTGGTTCCTTCTCCAAAATTCACCCTTAGATTGTTAGTTAAAGGTACAAAAGCGCCAACTTCCACTAGTACCAACTAGCAAGCAGCAAGAATCTATCCAATTCAAGCAATTGTGTTTGTGTCCACACAATAAGTGTAAAACACTAAATAAGTCAGGAGCAGCATTTATTCCTCAAGTGAGTTGACATGCCCTCAGTTGCTACATATGCATACCAGAACACGCCTATCATAAAAAAACTCAGCATAATGAACACCACAAACAAGAAATCGCAAAACAGGAAGCACATAGTAGAAGAGCATCGTTAATATCCCAAATCAACAAGCAACAGTTTACCAAAAGCACCATGAAATTATTACGACTTACAACCACCAACTACACATTAAGCCATCCATTTCTACCACTACCAGATAAACTGAAGTAATATTAGCGCTAGATGGAATCTAAGCGGATGTGAACTTGGTGACGGCCTTGGTGCCCTCGGAGACGGCATGCTTGGCGAGCTCGCCGGGGAGGACGAGGCGGACGGAGGTCTGGATCTCGCGGGAAGTGATGGTAGGCTTCTTGTTGTAGCGGGCGAGCTTGGCGGACTCTCCGGCGAGCTTCTCGAAGATGTCGTTGATGAAGGAGTTCATGATGGACATGGCCTTGGAGGAGATGCCGATGTCGGGATGGACCTGCTTGAGCACCTTGAAGATGTAAATCTTGTAGGTTTCAACGCTCTTCTTCGCCTTCTTCCTCCCGGCGCGGTCCTTCTTCCCCTCGCCGGAACCCTTCTCGCCCTTGCCGGCGGGGAGACGCTTCTCCGCCTTGGGCTTCTTCCCCGCCGGGGCCTTCTCGGCCTTCTCCGCCGCGGGCTCCTCCTCCGCGGGCTTCTTCGCGGCCGGCTTCTTCTCCGCCTTGGGCGCCATGGATGCCGCTCTCTTCTTCTCGGGGAAGGGAAAGGGGAGACGGATAATTTGGGGGAATTCGGTTGCGAGCTGTGGAGAGGAGGAGACGGCGACGCTATTAAAGGAGGGGAGAGGTTGGCGCTGATTGGCGGAGGGGGTGCGCCGCGGATCGGTGACGTGGAGGACGATCGGTGTTTTTTTACGGGGGACGGTTGAGATGCGTTTCGGCGCGGAAATTGTACGCGGGAACGGATGAGTAGGCGGTTTCCGTCGCGCGCGCGGTGGTGTACGAGTTTCAGAGTTTATCTTACGGTTAAGGCCGTTTCCCATTCTCGGCCCACGCTAGTGGCCCAATAACTTGTTTATAGACTAATCGTGTCACTACAGTAGTATAGTACTCGGGTCAAAAAAAAAAATAGTACAGTACTCTGAAGGGGAATAAGTCTATTTTGCCTCACTCTTGCTCTTCAGTGTATTGCCTCCCTCAACCGTAAAACCGGATATAATACCTCCCTCATGTTCGAAAATCGGTGCAAATCGACTTCTTGAGTGGTTTAGCAAGTGGTTTTCGCTGATATGGCAGTTTGACATGGTTGAATTGCTAAGTCATCAAGTAGGGTCCATATGGCAGTGACTTACTCATCAAGGTTGTTAAAATTTAGTCGGGTCGCAGACCGCCCAACAACTACAACAAATCCGGTGTGACATCTAATAGTGGTCGAGCCCACTATTCGGAACAATCAAGGTCGCACGAGTTCTCGTTGACGATGGTAGCCCCATCAATCTACTCTTCGCAGGGACGTTGGATGCAATGGGAATTCCTCGAAGCAAGTTGACTCCTACTGATCAGCCCTTTCATGGAATCACCCCTAAGTCCTCATCAAAGCCATTGGGCAAGATTACGCTAGCCGTCACCTTCGGCTAGACCGACAACTTCCGAACTTAGCAGATCACCTTTGATGTGGCAGAGTTCAACACCGCAAACAATGCTAATCTTAGGAAGAAGTGCACTCGCGAAGTTCATGGCGGCATCTTACTATGCGTACCAATTGTTCAAAATGCCAGGACCAAAAGGGATAATCACGATTCTCGAGAACGCCAAGTTAGCGGTACAGTATGACAAGCGGAGCCTCTAAATGGTCGAGCATACTCCCACACCACCCACCACTATAGAGTCACCCAAGAAAGCGATCAAGCCGAACCTGGCACCCAAACTAGACGGCGCCATCAAAATCATCCCACTGACCAGGACCAATCCTAACAAGACCGTCAAGATCGGAGCGACGATTGACAACAAATAGGAACTCGAGCTCATCACCTTCCTCCGCGACAATGCACACGTGTTCGCCTCGCAACCATCCGACACGCCAGGGGTCCCTAGGGAGGTGATCGAGCACAAAGTAATGGTACGACCCGACGCTAAACCGATCAAGCAAAAGCTACATCGATTCGCACCGGACCGAAAACAAGCTATCCGGGAAGAGTTGGACAAACTCCTGAAAGCTAGCTTTATCAGAGAAGTTCTCCACCCCGAGTGGCTCGCAAACCCAGTTATGGTTCACAAAGCCAACAGCAAGTGGAGAATGTGCGTGGACTTCACTGATCTCAACAAGACGTGCCCCAAGAATCACTTCCCCCTTCCTCGCATCAACCAATTGGTGGATCTGGGCATCGACCAATTGGTTGCCCAGATCCACCGCCTCGCTGGAGCTGGAGACACCGAGCGACTGAGAGAGGAGGAAGAAACGAGAAAGTGAGTTTGCTTTGCTTTGGTTTTATCCACTCTGAATTTTATTCTTTTTCTATCTTTTTTTCCTCCCATGTCTGCTCTGCTTTATAATTTTTCTGTCTCTTTTTTACATATTTTTTAAAAGTGATCATATATGTAGTCTCCATGTACTAAAGTAATTGTTGATAAAAACCAAACAACAATCTTTATACTCATTACTCATTGATTATATGCATGCATATAATTATCTGGTTTTATTACACCGAGGATGAGTACTAATACTATTTCTGAAAATAGAAAATATTGCTGAGAGAAAAAAACTGATTTTAGCTCAGCACGGTAGCCTGGGAATAGCGTTGGCCTGACATGGGAGAAGTTGGGGTCGTCTAATCTGATATATATGCTCCATATTGATCCCAACTTAGACAAAAACTTGGCAACCAAAAACCTAACCCTAAAATCATTTTCCACGATCTCCTTCCTCTCTCTTGCGAAAAGCGACGGTGGCAGCGGTGATTCCGACGGAGCGAGGGTGACGAGGCACCCGTGCGCGGTGAGCTAATGCCACCCACATCTCCAATGGGCAGCAACGGTGCGCAACGCGAAGACACGGCCAGCCATGCCACCGGGAGCTCGTTCGCTACCCGAGCCTGGTTTGATGTCGTGCGTTCCCGCCGCCCTTATTCTCCTCCGCATGTAGCCAAGGCCGCGACGACGAGCCTCCACCTCACGCGACCCACGAGAGGCAGACTTGTTGATTAGAAAAGAAATATGTGTTGGATTTTTTTGAAGGGAACAATATTTTTCAACTCCAAGCATTATCTTCGCATATCAATGTATGAGTATTTTCCTATAGTTCACTCATTTCCCTTCGGTTTATATCGATATTTTCATTCATTACATAAAATTCTACCCATGGTTTCGCCATCCGTTCATCCCATATATGAATAAACAATTGAGCCCACAAGTCAAATGCTTGTATCCTTTAGTAAATCATTAAGATCAAACTTCAGCCACCCCACCATCACCCGGTGCAACGCACGAGCATTATGCTAGTGTGTGTATATATATATGTATATGTATATATATATGTGTGTGTGTGTGTATATGAATATATATGTATATATGTGTGTATGTATGTGTGTATATATATGTGTGTGTGTATGTGTATATGTGTGTGTATGTGTGTATACGGTCACGCTACATGACGCGACACATAGGCGCTGCGCGTCAGGAAACAAACTGGCGCGACACACAGCCCCCCTCCCCTGTCAGTCTCCCAGCCACCCTCCTTGAAGCGAACGTAGTTAAAAGATTATGAAGTATATGATGGTGCAGGCGTGCAGCAAACTCAACATATCCCTAAAATTATGCAGTTAAAAAATTACTTGTCATTAACAATCAGTAAACTCCGCATATCGATGTTGGAGTTAAAATTTTTCGTGATGACTATTCGAGGTGGATGGCATGCCTATGGACATATCGCAGTTTATTGGAGTTAAAATTTTACTTACTGACTTTCTGGTGATGTCATCATTTTTTCTGCAACACTCATCACCAAAATGCTTACAGTTAAAAAATTACTTGATGTATGATATAGTCCTTCGTACATTATGAGATTATGAGTTATGACTGGAGTTGGATTTTTATATTGAAATGGAAAGCTATCTCAACCCGGGCATTTATAGCATCATTAAACTGAGTATCAGTACTTAATGCGATTAATAGAGATCCTTATATTACGGGATTTATATGTGTGTAAAGCTGAGTGGTGTGAATAACAGATTGCCAAATATATAGACTTTTACTAGGATTTAAAAGATTTTTCCTTTTTCTCACGGTTCCAAAACGGTTATATCTCTGTGCAGAACCGTGCAAAACTCTAGAATCAATCTTTGATCTAGTGATGTTTTTCAGTATGGTAAGTGTTCAAATCTCGCATCAATCGAGAATAATATTTCCTTTATTAATTTATTTATGTATGGTAAGGTTCAAAACTCAAATTAATCCACCGTTATTTTTTTCAATCTTTCCTTCAGTAGTTTGTTTTAAAAAATAATCTTTCCTCGGTAATTTTTTTACTAGTTCAAATCTCCCATCAATCCACAGCAATTTTTTTCCGGGAGAATGAAATGCAAATTAAAACTCCCATAATCAATCATCGTTCAATAATTTTTTTTATTGACACTATTCACTCCACAATCATTATTTTTTATTTAGTGATTTTTTTATCATCGTGTATAACTTCCATATCCTACATTTATTTAATAATTGTGTTCCATGTGTATTCTACTTACTCGGACAAAAAAATAGTACTATTTTTGCTCCACCATGATGTATGAATTTCAATTTTGTTATATAGTACATCCTGTTGCATCCAACGATATAGTGAATCAGACGTATAAAAAGTTGGGTACGGTGAAGCAGGCGGATTCTTTGCACCTTGTGCAAAACGGAAAAGAAAAGGAGAAAGGAAAACAGAAAAAAAAAACCCAAATATCTGCATCCAAAGACTTGCTGCAGGTGGCGTTTCGCTCCTACTGCAGCAGCGCCTCCCATCCCCAAGCCTGTGGTCACCACGAGTCAAGGATTCAAAGGAACGACACCAACCCTCTCCGTCCTCGCTGTTGCTGCACACACTGTCATTCGTCGGCCTCTCCTCCATCCGTCACCGCCTGCACATCGGAGGCTTCCATCGGCCATTGTTGCTTGCTCGTCGGAGGCCTCCTTATCGGTGTCGCAGGTGTCGTTCCTCTCTCATCGCTGCCGTCATGTATGCCAATTACTCGATTTGAAAAATTAGGATGAGGAATGAGAGAGTGGGGAATTGTGGGTCATGCTTGTGCTAGCAACTAATATAAATTGATACAAATACTGCAGTAAAAACATTACTCATGGGAGGATGAGTAGAAAGGTGAGTGAAAAAATTGCCCTTTTATACCGTTAAGTGAAAAAAATACTGACGTATCAAATCCCAGCTGTTCTTTATTGTGTTAACCTTATATGTGTACCGTCCAATGGTAAAATTTTAACTCCCTGTTATGACATTGCTGCTCTATAAGAGGTCGATTTTGTACTGTCTCCAATGAATAAAAATTTTACTATCAATTGTGAGGGTGAGTGAAGGGGTGCATGCACTGGGGGAGGTGGGGTTGTGGTATAGGGGTCACTGTGTCTCGCGTCATCTAATTAGTAGCGTCCTACGCTCCATCTAGTGTGTGTGTCTATATATATATATATATATATATATATATATATATATATATATATATATTATAAACTACTACCGGGAGAAGCTACTCCCTATATATATATATATATATATATATATTACTCCATAATTTTCTTGAGGAATATTTGCTACAATGCGATAGTCGACCTAATAAATAGTAGGGGATGGCGATTAGCATGTGTTGACGTAAAAACACGATGGCCTGGGAGATCTGCTTAGCTCTAGTGTAGGTTCAAAATAATAATGAGATGCGGGCGTGCCAGTCAGTTTGATCCTGCAACTGACAAGATATATAAATTGAAGATCAAAAGATAGCCGATCGGCTGACAAGCCGATAGAGTGATTCCAGCCGATGCCGATACCAGCCGATATCCAGTATAGATCTTGATACTTGAGTAAATAATGAAATAAAGATAATCAGCTGATGAAAATAAAATAATATAATCCAGTAGAAACCAATCGGCTAGTAATGATAGATTAAATAAGCACTGATCCGAAGGTTGAAGCATTCATCGGCTGGTGGTCCGATGTCAATAGATCCAAATGATTATATAAACAGTGAAACCTTTGTTGTCATCGGCTAAAACCAACTTTGTAAGTAATCCTTGTAAGCCAATGCAACGTCCAGATAACTCATCGGCTGAAACCCCGATGAAACCCTTATTGGCAATCAAGAAGCAGGCTAGAGATTATGGTTCTAAGCACGACTTAGTAGATCAAACTTAACTGATGCAGCACTAAGTATGAAAAGAAACATAATATCTAGACAATCAAGCCTTTTACTGATTTTCAGGGTGGTGGATACATTATATAATCTAAGCCAACAAAGTAATCTAGCCGATATCGACAAAACTCTAGATGGAGATCGGCCGATGCAAGTAGAAAACATTGTCAATCTAGATTATATAATGTATATGATAACTCGACGACTTACATGAACAAGATTAGAGTGTCGAAGCGATGGAAGCACTAATCCCGATAATGCAAGCCGCCATAACAAGCCTTACTCCTCATCGGAGATCGAAGTCGATGCAGCCCAACTTGAAACAAGAACTCGTCGCAAGTAAAAAGGTAAAAGGTGGCGATGCGCCGAAGTTGTATTGATCGAGATATAATTTACATAGACCCCGGGTATACATATTTATACCCATGGGTAGATACTAGTCCATATCGGACACGACTCAAACTTTCCTAAAGATAAAAGGAAACACATAAAGTCCTTATCGAACACTAAACACAATTTCCTAAAATTAAAAGGAAACTAACGACTCTGCCTAATTAATAAATAAATTGCCATGCCGCATCCTCCTTGAACTCGGTCTCTTTTGGATAAGCTTCCTTTAATAGATTAATTTCCTTAACCGAATTTAGTAAGAATCCGACTGTTGGCGATTGATAGCTTCCATCGACCGATTCTAGAACTCTGAAGCCGATACTGACTCTAGGCCGATGATGACTTCGAGGCTTACCAAATTTCATCGTCAACAGCATGTTACTACGCTGGAGATTTACTTTCATTAGAGACGAGTAACTGCATCAAACTAGGACCCAAATACAAGGTTCTTGGCTGCAAGAAACGATGCTACAGCAACAATGAGAAGGAAGAAAAGCCGGCAAGATGGCGCTCGTACCGTTGGTCCTGCAGCATCCACAACGTCTGTTCAAGCAAACGGTGACATCTATCGATTTCATCCTGAAGAAAAATCTGACGACATGTCAGGCCACGACATAGCTTCGATCGCTGCTCTAAGAGCATCCCAACAGCTCATCTAAATTTCATTCTTCATATTGCTATTTGGATGATCCTCCAAAAATATTCTCACTCCATATTTCTCTTTACTACAGCAGATCATCCATATTACATCCTTCATCCTATATTTTACTATTATTTTTCAACTGCCATCTATTTTTAATTAATTTCTCTCTTCTTTCTCAACACTTCTCTCTTCTACTCTTCTTCTCTCTTCTCTCTTCTATCTTCAACCCGCAAGGGGCGGCGACGGGCGGAGGCGGCGGTGGGCGGCGCTGGGCTCAACGGCGGCTGGGCGGCGCTGGGCTCAGGGGCGCAGGGCGTCGGCGGCTGGCAAGGGGCGGCGCTGGCGGATCTGGGGTGGCGGCGGCTCGCAAGGGGCGGCGACGGCTGGCTGGTCAGGGGCGCCGGCGGCTGGCTGGTCAGGGCCGGCGCCGGCGGATCTGGTGAGGGGCGCTGGCGGCTTGGCGGGAGCAGGGCGGCGGCAACCGAGGGGCGGCGGCGGCTCACGGGCGTGGGGCGGCGGCTTGGCGGGAGCAGGGCGGTGGCAACCGAGGGGCGGCGGCGGCTCACGGGCGCGGGGCGGCGGCGGCTGGCGGGAGCAGGGCGGTGGCCAGGCGCACGCTGAAGGTGGAAGGCGGCGGCGACTGGAGGGAGCTCGCGCCGGAGGGGAGGTTCTTGCCGAAGTCCGGATGGGGGCGGGCTCTCGATCCGGAGTCGTTGGGGCGAAATGGTGTGAAAAGAGAGATACGCTATTTTTGCCTCTTCTCTCTCCTACTATGGCGCATCCGCCAATTTTGGCTTGTTGGTTAGCGCTTCTGCTGGAGCCCGTTTTTTCACCCCTACACGCTAAAACTGAGATGGAGGATGGGTTCCATGATCTGCTGGGGATGCTCTAAGCGGATTGTCAGGCCACGACATGCTGTACTTCAGAAGTTCGTCAGAGTACTCTTGCAAAATGTCTTCCCATATCCACACCTTGCATGAAGGAGTATCCTGGAATTTTTTTTACCGCGATTGTGAAAAACAGACATGCTTGAAAGGGGCCAAAACATGAACAGCACAAAAAAAAGCATCTGTGCGGTAAAAGAACGAGAAAAAGATTTATACTAACCTTTTTGGGGCACTTGAGAAAACGTCTGTTGGGATTCCGAGCTGTATGAGAGGTGTAAACAGCTACCGGATAATTGCATGCGCACCTCAAGCGAGGAGCGCTGCTATCCTCATTCGCAACGCCAGGAATCGGTCGATAAGCTGTGTGGGATGTGCGGGATGAGGAAGAATGGCTGGTAGCCATGGGTAGTTGCGGATGGTCTGAAAGGAATCAGGATAAGAATGAGAAGAAGGGAACGTGAGTAATTTAGATCCTATTTCTATTGTGTGATTTAGATCGGTAAGCAGCAAGTGTGTCTTCGAAAGAAAGCATAAAGTTGCTGTGGACAAAATACCTGGAGAGCGACGCCCGTCCCTGCTTGCCCTCGGTCCTTGCTCGCCTACAAGCTGGGAGATGTGTGTTCACCTTAGAACGAGTCCCTGGCAGAGAACTAATACTTGTTCTCCCGTCTGCTAGGAAATAATCTAGTGGTCGGCAGGAGCACACTTTTTTTTTTTTGACTCGTCAGCTCAATCTCCCCGCGAGTGCATACGTGAGTGATATAGAGTTCTCAGCCTACTCCAGGGTACTATGTTAAATATACATTTCAACTGTACCTGGCCAAACGGGTGATCCGGCCGAGCACGACACGAGCACACCACGGTACGGTTTGCTAGGGCATGGCCCATTAAGCACGCAGCAGTAGCGGATCGTGTCGTGTTGGCCCACGTACCAAGGCCTCAGCCCAAGCACGGCTCAAGGAGGTGCTGAGCTGTACCAGGCTGGCACGGCTACTGTAGCGGTACTTGAGCCGGTACCCAGCCGACCAGTACACATGGCTCATAAAAGATTGAAATTTGAGGGAAAAAAGAAAAAGGCAGAAAAAATATAATATGAAGGAAAAAATGATTTAATATAGGATAAATGTGAGGAAAATTTAGGAAATATATCATAAAATATATGGTAAAAATAGGATAAAATGTGAAAAAAATAACAAATATGAGAAATATATGGGGAAAAATAGAAATTTGTAGGAAAAATAAATGGGCCAACTCAACTGTGCTCGTGCTTGGGCCGTGCTCGTGCTGGCCCGTCGACAGGCGTGCCGTGCTGTGCCAGCCCATGGGCTGAGGTGCTGGCCCAAGCACGGCACGGGCAAACGGGCTGTGCTGGCACGGCTCACAGGGCAGCGTGCCGTGCCGTGCCTGGGCCGGCTACAGTACATCCGTGCCCGGGCCAGCCCAGCTGAGCACGACCCATTTGGCCAGGTACAATTTCAACCACTTGCTATTGTACCTAGCCAAATGGGCAGCCCGGTCCAGCACGGCACGGGCACGTCAGCGACACGGCCTGCTAGGGTACGGCCCGTTAGCCACGGCCTATGTAGCAGGCCGTACCGTGCCGGTCCACGTGCCATCTCCCCGGCCCAGGCACGGCCCAAGGGGACGTCGTGCCGTGCCATGCCCGGCACGGGCCCGTGAATGGCAAATGGGCCGTGGACAGCACGGTCGGCCCAGGAAGCGAAATAGCGCGCGAGTGTTGATGCAAAAATATACACTGGCCTGAGAGATTTGCTTTACTCTAGTGCAGATCTAAAACTTGCTTTCGGGTTCAAAGGGCATGCCAGTTGATTTGATCTTGCAATCAACAAGATAGAACGTGTAAGCTTATTAGTAAACGATAGGCAATCAGCTAGTTAGCCGATATCATATCGTGATGTAACCTAGCCGATCCAATATAGCATGGATCGGTTGTAAGGTATATTTAGTGATAAGCTAACCCTAAAACTGATACATCGGCTGAAAATATCAGTATTATGTATCTACAAATCAATATTACTTTAGAAATAAGCAATTGAGATAGATCGGACTGAACCGAGACAGTATAAATTGCCCAAGTCTAAAATAACATGAAATAATGATTACATGTACTCATGTTATAGCTGATGTTCAGATTTAACGATGTATCGGTTATAGCTCCGATACAACCTTATACTAGGATATTCTCTTGCAACAAATATATTCAACTATTACCAATCAGATTGATAGTAAGTTCAATATATTTACATTAGATTAGATCCTGATATAAGGGGCAGATATAGCATATTAAACAAAGTGTGAAACTATGTAAAACAACTATACCAGATAAGATCGGCTGAAACCCCGATGCTATCCTTATTAACAACCATAAAACAAGCTAGAGATCATGATTCTAAACATGACTTAATAGATCAAACTTAACTGATGCAGCATTAAGTATAAAAAAAAGCATAATATGTAGACAATCAAGCCGATGGTTGTCTTTTCGGGATGGTGGATACATTATATAATTCAAATTAACAAGACAATCCAGCTGTTATCGACAAAACCCTAAATAGAGATCGGCCGATATAGATCGATAGCATTGTCAATCTAAATTATATAACATGTATGATAACTCGGAGATTTACAAGATAGAATTAGAATGTCATAAAGATGTAAGTACTAATTCCGATAATGCAAACTGCCATAATAAGACCTACCTCTTCGCCGAAGATCAAATTGATGCAGCTCGACTCGAAAGCAAGAACTTGTCGAAAGTAGAAAAGTAAAAGGTTTGGCGATGCGCCAAGATTGATTGAACTGTTGTTGTTTTGTTCATAAGATCTCGGGTCTATATTTATACCCGAAAATACAAACATTGTTCAAGATGGACACGACTCATATTGTCCTAATACAAATCTAACTAGCAAATAAGTCCCTTAGGCGGACTCTTACCGAGAATATTTATACGGAAATTACAGATAATCCTAATTAATAGATACACTTGCCAATTCTGGACTCTATCCTCGTCTGGCTTTATCATCTCAAACTCTTATTTGAACCCGATACTGACTTCACATGCAATATCGGCCACATCAGCTATCCAGATCGGACTCGGTTCCAACCTTTACGATCTTACAGCCGATGCGCACTCTGTTTCCAAGAATCCCGCCTATCTTCAATTCCGCTTCGAATTTGGGCTTCGTTTCCGATTCATACTTGCCAAATTTCATCGTCAACAGTGGGCTGTTGGCTGGGAGGGATGCGGAGGTGGCTGACGGGCTGATGCGTATTTTGTAAAAAGTTTCTATACAAAATTTACTTAAAAAATCAAATTAATCCATTTTTAAAAAAATAGCTAATACTTAATTAATCACGCGCTAATGGATCGCTCCTTTTTCCGTACGCATTGTGCGTGTTGGGAGCTGGTTGGAATGAACACAACCTTAGTGGATTAGCTACACTCAAGAAGGTTCACCAAATTGTTTTGGATGGGATTACCGTTACCTCACGGTTTACCAATTATGATAATAACAGCGCAGTGCAGTTACCGTGAAAGCTATATGGTTACCGTGAGGTATACCGTGGTTTCGAAAACTAAAAAAAAAAGATTACTGCACGCGATAACCATAATAACTGTCAACCCTGAAACCACGCACTCCCTCTATCCAAAAAGATTCAAAATGGAGGAGAGGGAGTTCAACACGTACAACTGTTTTTCATAATTCATTCGAATAAGTGCACGGATTCTCGTCGAACATTTCTGCTTGGTGGGGGAGCAGTGCTATACGCCGTAGAAAATTCTTGTAAGACTCTTACAAACACGCTTTATTCAATTATTAGTCGGCAGTTGTAAAATTCAAGATGCAATCATACTGTGCCACGTCAGTGTTCGTATAAAACTATAAGAACTATTTTGTACCCGTGCCATTTTCCTTCGTCGCCACGGTCGCTGAAAGAAACATCAGTACTTTGTCCGCAACTCACGGCATATGGTGGGACTTTTCTTGATGGACCGGCGACTTGCTTTTGATGTCACTTCCACAACTTTACTACGGAGTACCATCTCTCCTTGTGTTTTCACATTAAAAATCTTTACCCCTCAATAATTTGCAGGTGGCCGTGGCAGTCCGCCTGGTCTGCCCCTGGGGCCCTGGATGTCTTCGTACCACTCCGCGCCACTTCCCCTCTCGTTCAAACCCACGCCACCCCAGCCAAAAAAAAGAAAGGAAGCCTCATTCACTGACGCGAGCGATATCTCGATGTGAGATGGCGATATAACTTTCTTTTAAGTATATTTACACTGTTATCCTATAAGCGGAATTTTCTCTTCATGGTATTTCTATGAAAAATCAAAGAAAAACGCTGTGGGTAGGGTAGTTATCAGCTGATTATTGGTTGGTGTGCAAGGTTTGATGGGCTAGCCAGAAGAGAAAATATTCCTCAAAGATATTGGATGAGTGCATTGGCCGGATGAGGATATCCACCTTACTAATATTAATTTTAGTAATTGATCAGTGATAATTAATGTATTTTGTTGTTAATTAGTGATTACTTGTGTGAAATTAATGTGATTAGATATAGTCACTCCATGGTTCAACCACTCCTAACATAAAAACCAAAAGAATTTAATTACCATAAAAACCAAAAGAATTTAGTTACCTTCTCGATTAGATCACCTCGAATCCTCAATGCAGGCAAGCAATGTGATTAAGGGGCTCGATGGTAGATGATTTATCGAGAGGTGCTACTTAATGTATAGATGCATGCATATCTTATATTATGAGATATGAGAAAAAAAGTAATACCTTATATTTTGGGATGGAGAGAGTAATTAGTTTGTTTTTGTTGTTAATTAATACAATATTGTTTATGGTAAGATTAATGATGATAAACAAATGTTATTATTACTTAATAGTATATTGTTGTCATTCTATTGATCCTCATCCACTTAACCAAACAAGAAATTAGATGGCATACCCACTCAACCAAACAAAATGTTAGACCACTGTATCCCTAAAAATATGAATGACCGTATCCTACCATGAACCAAACACACACTATACCATAATACTCATTGAAATCAAATCTTTACAACAATATTGTCGGTTATTTTTCAATAAAAAATATATATGCTTCAACCTTTAAAGTTCAAAGTTTTATGTGTGAGAGCGAAATGTTTGGACTAATATTATTTTATTGTGTTTTGCATTTCTTTCAAATGTTTTAATGACTACTCATTTTATTTCACAACGTATAATTTAATGTCTCACTTCACAACGTATAATTTAATGTCTCACTGCTGGTCAACTTTTGACCGTCCGAGTTTGGATGTTCTTTTTCTCATTAAAATACAGATTTTACCTCGGTTTCCATAAACACGTTTTTCAAATTTCTAAACGGTGTGTTCCGTGAAAAAAAAACTTTCTATATATAAATTCTTTTAAAATATCAAATATATATCCATTTATCAACTTTGTAATAATTAAAACTTAATTCATCATGTGCTAATAGCTTTCTCGTTTCATGCATGCTAACTTAATTTTTATTTTCATCAATTTCAAACACCGTCTTAGATACAATCAAATCACAGTGTGCCGGTCTGTGTCCGTAAAAAGTTTGTACTGAACCAGTCCGATGCAATGAACGAACGTGTATCATTTTCTTTTGTTGTATGGTAGCGGAATAGCCTTGTGTAACTGAACCAGTCCGACCCAATGAGCACTTAAGAAAAAGCTCATCAGATCAATGAAGTCAAGTAAACTCTCCCAAAAGATGAAAAAAAAAAAGGAACCAGGAAACATATATATAAGCCTGCAAGTAAACTTTCGCTACAAAGGCGCTCCCAAAAACCGAAGCAAATTAAAGCTAGAATAGAATACACATGGCGATTCGTCCGACGAGGCTTGCCTTGTCCCTCCTCTGCGTCGTGATGACGATCGGCACGGCAAGCCGTGGTGGCGGCAACAGCGACGAGGCCACGCTGCTTGCGTTCAAGGCAGGGCACAGCTCAAGCGTGCTCGCCTCGTGGAACAGCAGCGCTAGCTTCTGCAACTGGGAGGGAGTCACGTGCGGTCGCCGGAGGCCGACGAGGGTGGTGGCGCTGGACCTGCGATCCAGCAATCTCACCGGCACGCTCACCCCGGTCGTCGGAAACCTCACCTTCCTACGGTGGCTCAACCTGAGCTCCAACGGGCTCTACGGGGAAATTCCCCCAAGCCTCGGCCGACTCCGGCATCTACGGAGCCTCGACCTTGGAAGCAACTCCTTGTCCGGTGCGTTCCCTGCAAACCTCAGCTCCTGCATCAGCTTGACATACCTGAGCCTCAGATATAACCAGCTCGGCGGCCGCATCCCGGCGGAGCTAGGGAACACGGCCAGTTCCGACCTCGCTAGCCAACCTATCGTCACTCGAGTACCTATACACAGACAGCAACCACCTGGAGGGCCCGATCCCGCCTGGCCTCGGCAACATCCGAGCTCTACAGAGGCTCAGTTTCTACGGAAATAACCTCTCCGGCGACTTCCCACCCTCTTTGTGGAATTTGTCCAACCTGAGGGTGCTCCAACTATACAGCAACATGCTACAAGGAAGCATCCCCGCCATCCCCAATAACGTTGGTGACAAGCTCCCTGACATCAAATATTTTGCGTTGGCCAATAACCGTTCACCGGAGTTATCCCCTATTCTCTCTTCAACCTTACATCACTCAAATACGTGTACCTCTTTCGTAACAGATTTAGTGGATTTGTACCATCTACCGTGGGAAGGTTACGGTTTGTTGAGCGCCTGGGCTTGTATAGCAACCGACTTGAGGCAGATAAGAGCAAGGGTTGGGAGTTTATCACATCATTAGCCAACTGCAGTCAGCTCCAATACCTTGATATCGCATACAACTCTTTCAGCGGGAAGCTGCCAAGATCGATCGTGAACCTGTCGACAACACTCCAAGAGCTCTACGTAGATCATAATAGCATCTCCGGGAGCATGCCCGAGGAAATTGGCAATTTGATCGGCTTAGACATGCTAGATCTGGGGTTCACTAACTTATCTGGAGTGATTCCAACCAGCATAGGGAAGCTAGCAAACTTGGTTGAAATTGGCCTGCACTATACTAGCTTATCAGGCCTCATACCATCGTCTATTGGAAATCTTACAAATTTGAATAGACTATATGCATTTTACAGCAATTTTGAAGGTCCAATCCCAGCGAGCCTTGGCGAGCTTAAAAAACTATTTGTTCTGGGTTTGTCAAATAACCATCTAAACGGTTCGATCCCCAGAGAGATTTTTGAGCTGCCATCACTTTCTTGGTTCTTGGACTTATCATCTAATTCACTCTCTGGACCGATTCCATCAGAAGTTGGTACCTTGGTTAACATAAACGCTGTAGATCTGTCAGGAAACCAGCTATCTGGCCAAATACCTGACAGTATAGGAAATTGTATAGTGTTGGAATCCCTCTATCTGGAAGAAAACTCATTCGAAGGAGGCATACCTCAATCTTTGAGCAACCTAAAAGGGCTCACCATACTGAACCTAACCATGAACAAGTTTTCTGGCAAGATTCCGGACACCATTGGTAGCATTCAACAACTGCAAAAGCTGTCTCTAGCACACAACAATTTTTCAGGACCAATCCCAGCAAGTCTACAAAATTTGACGACACTGTGGCAATTAGATGTGTCGTTCAACAATTTGCAAGGGGAAGTACCAGTTAAGGGTGTTTTCAGAAACCTGACTTTTTCATCGGTTGTGGGGAATGATAACTTGTGCGGTGGAATACCCCAGCTTCACTTGCCTCCATGTCCCATTCTTGATGTACGCAAGAACAAGAACCAGCATCTAAAGTCTCTTGCAATAGCTCTGCCAACAACAGGTGCAATGTTGGTGTTGGTTTCAGTTATTGTTCTTATTCTGTTACACCACAGGAAGCTCAAACGAAGACAAAACAGACAAGCAACATCCCTGGTTATTGAGGAACAGTATCAAAGGGTTTCATATTATGTATTATCAAGAGGAAGTAATGATTTTTCAGAAGCCAACCTGCTCGGCAAAGGAAGATATGGTTCTGTTTATAGATGTACTTTAGACAATGAGGATGCACTAGTGGCCGTAAAAGTGTTCGACCTTCAACAATTAGGATCTTCAAAGAGCTTTGAGGCTGAATGTGAGGCTTTGAGAAGAGTACGCCACCGCTCCCTCATAAAGATAATCACTTGTTGCTCGAGTATTGATCCACGGGGTCAGGAGTTCAAGGCACTGGTTTTGGAGTTCATGCCTAATGGTAGCTTGGATGGTTGGATTCATCCCAAATCGAGCAAATGCAGTCCTAGCAACACACTCAGCTTTTCACAGAGACTCAACATTGTTATCGATATCTTTGAAGCAATGGATTATCTCCATAACCACTGTCAGCCATCAATCATCCATTGTGATATGAAGCCAAGCAATATTCTCCTTGCAGAAGACATGAGTGCTAAGGTTGGAGATTTTGGCATATCAAAAATCCTCCCCAAAAGCACAACTAAAACTCATCTAAATTCAAAAAGCTCAATTGGAATCAGAGGTTCTATTGGCTATATTGCTCCAGGTAGCTAAAAAATATTGTAATTCTGTCTTTATTTCCTTCATTTCCCTTCTCTTCTAACAGATAGAAGTAGGATTAGGGGTATTCGTAATTTTTTTTTTGTCTTGAAGGTACACTTAAAGATTAACTGAGTGGGTTGCAAATATTGCAGAGTACGGTGAAGGTTCTGCTGCCTCCAAACTAGGCGACATTTACAGCTTAGGCATAATGTTGCTTGAGATGTTTACGGCAACAAGCCCTACCGATGACATGTTCAAGGATTCGCTTAATCTGCACGACTTTGCTGCCGCTGCTTTTCCTGACAGAGCCCTGGAAATAGCTGATGAAACAATCTGGCTGCATGAAACAAATTATACAGATGTTACAGATGCAAGCATGACAAGAGGAATTATTCAACAGAGTTTGGTGTCTGTCTTTGGGCTCGGCATATCCTGCTCAAAGCAACAACCCAGAGAGCGAATGGTGTTAGCAGATGCCGTGTCAAAGATCCATGCGATCAGAGATGAATATTTTAAGTCTCAGATGGTTGAGCAACGAGCAATAGAGCACTAGAGCTAAATGCTAGATAATATACATATGTAATGTCAATCATTTTGCCTGGAATAATCGGAGGTAAACAAGGTCCCAGTTAGCCGTTGTAAAATACATACGAGAAATTTGATCGAATTTCTCTATATGTACACAGAGAATGTAACCGGTTTGTTAAATAATATTGAACTGCTGTAGTTTTTACTTCAGAAAAACACATGAAACCATATATAGTACTAGCAGATTTCAACACATTCCTATGCAACCATGAACCATATTTACTAGCAAAATTTCCATCTATCTGATATAGATACCTATGCAGCCATGAGGCACCAAAGTTATCAGGCTCCCACACAAACATAGGATCAACTAACATAGATGTTGTTTGGTTCAGCATAGCAAACAGAAACGTTAATGTTAATCAAATGCGCCGGAATCAGAGGGGGGCTTTTACCTTGATTTATTTGGTTCGGGTGGATGCGCTATTTGATTACGCGACGGTTGTGGTGCTGGTCCTGCAGAAACCACCAATGAAGAATAGGAGGACACGGCGGTGGCACACGGTGGATCTCCGGCCCCCGCTCTGGAACTCCGTGGCTTGGCCTGATGGCCTCTGCAGGTTAGGATCTCTATCACGCGCAGCAGCGGCTGCGCTGGTGGCTAGCTCCGGCAGGTTGGCGGCGCCGCTTCATGGGGGCAGCGGCTTCTCCGGCGGGTGCTATCTCCAGCTGCAGGCAGCGGGGTCGGCGGCGAACGGCGGCAGGCTGACGGCGCAGCGGCGAACGAATCTCCGTGGACCGTAACGATATCGCTTAGCACGCAGAGGTTGGAGTCGTATCGGTTTTGGGCTGCACTAGGATCAGATTACAGCCCACCCGAAACAAACAAATGTGCTAACGTTTACAATTGGAAAAAAAACATTTTGCAGCTTTTAGCTATGGGGCGAGTTTGATTCAACATGTTTTCGACTGCAAAACGAGATACGAATGGTGTTTGAAACTCATACATATGAAAATGAAATTAAGTGTTTTACGTAAAATGAGGTGATATTAATGTATGGTTAATTGAGTTTCAATTATTACAAACTTGGAAAATATATTGTCTGATATTTTAGAATAACTTCCATATAGAAAGTTTTTACATGAAACACATCGTTTAGCTGTTTAAAAAGCGTGTCACGAATATCCAAATTTTCATCCAACTTTTATTGGAGAAACGAACGAGACTATAAACTATTAAAAACATATTAATTTACCTATTTTGACGATGGTTTCTTTCCACATAGAATTTTGACATTTGTCTTTTAGGTGACATGAAGCTTACATGACATTCAGAAAAATAAAAATAATAATAGGGGCATTTGCAAATTTTCCACTAGTTTTTTCAATTTTGCAATGATATCACCCAAATGACAGTTCTAGTGGTATTTTTGTAATTTTCTAGTGGTAGTCTTGCAATAACGATGGTTTCAAACCAGTGGTAAATTTACAATTGCCCCAAAATAATAATAGGCAAGACACATGTAAGTTTCTAAAGGGGAAAAAAATTAAAATAAGTGAGGATCATGTGTCAGTGTCATCCTCGCTCCTCTCACCTCCCCTTTCCTCCCATCTCTTACCCCATATCACCTCGTCTCTCTCGGTGAGGTGATGCAAGAGCTTGAGCTCCAGGTCCTGCTCGCAACCCCACCGCTCCTCTCCTCTCTCGCACTTATGAACGTCGCATCACCACCCATGAGCGATGCTTGCTTCCTTGCCTAACAAATGGATGGCGTGTTTCTCCTCGCCCATGGTCAAGGGTTAGCGGGAGGTGGCTGGCAAGAGCGACGATGGGTAGGCAGAGAGAGGAGGAGGGGATGGCTAGGAGGGCCACCTTAGAGCCACCACCTCCCCTTGGTGGCAGAGTGGTGGTGACGGTGGTGCTAGGCATTGACACATACGAAAGATGGTTGTGCCTCCCTTTTCCACAAACAAACAGGCCACCTACGTCGGCAGAGTTCGTGATGATGTCTCAAGCTCAACCGCCGACGGAGCCATCGCCGCTCAAGTTCTCAACCTATCCCTCTTCCCTATCCTACCTGCGAGGGGTCATCTCAAAGGACGACTATTGCTAATCGCCATTGTCGGTGTCCTGGGCCCAGGGATATATCGACTATTGGGCTTGAGGCGGCCCCGTCCGCCCACGTGGCCCAAGGGGGGAGAAGGCCCAAGGGCGACGTGGCGGCCGCCCTCCCATGACATGCTACCCCCTCCGGGGGAGGCCCAGTAGGGATCGGGCTCCCCCGACCCCCTCAGGCGCTGCCACGCGTAACAAAACGGGTGAGCGCTCCCAGCGCTCACCTACTCACATTAATGACAACGCAGTAGTGCGTCTGCGCCGCGCGCGTACCGCATCTATTGCGAAGCGACGCACACGCGTTTGACACCAGTCACAGTCAGTTGACCGGCGTGAGACCGGTGCGAATAACCAATGGGATGACGTACAACACCGCGCGTGCCGGTGCACGCCCGGTAGGTACGTTACGCCTCCCGATGGCCTGCGCCAAGATTGCGAGAGCTGATCCGGCTCTCGCGCCACGTCAGAGTTGGTGCGTCAAGTCTAATCACCTGGCGCATCGCACAGCTTACGACGGACTGCCGGATTCCAGCCGTTTAATGGGAAGTGACGTGCTGGGCCAACCGCCATGATGGGCGGTCTGATCGACGCCATACCGACGCTACAGGAGCGGAAGGCTTCCGCTCCAAGCCACGACATGGACTTCATCTGTAAAATAGTTTTTCTCCTTTCACTCTAGAAAACAGCCTGTCTAGCCCTTGTTGTCCCCTTAAGATATAAAAGGAGGTCTAGGCCTAGAGGAAGGGGGTTCGGCTTTTGACCTCAGCTCCTTGAGCTATTACTAGCCGAAAACCGATTCGGGAGAACCAGAATCCACGCAGATAATCCACCACACAGGAGTATTACGCCTCATCGGCGGCCCGAACCTATATACTTGCTCGTGTATCACTGTTCTCTATCTCTCGATCTTCGATCCCCACCGGCCCAGGGTTCACCTTTCCTCGCGGTAACCACGCGGTAACCGCGGATACCGCGCTTACCGCAGGGGGACGGTAGTGGTAGCCGGCTGTTAAGGTTTGCTAAATTTCATCCAAATTCAAAATTTTCGAAAAAATCGAAAAAAATCAGAAAAAATCATGGATATAGTTCTTGAATTTTAGTGTCATATGGTGAATAATTTTTTTAAAAACTAGTTAGAGAAATTCAAATTATATGGCTAAACCGAAAATGAATAAAAAAATCTAAAAATTAGTAATAGAATGGGCTGCATTGCGTACTGTTCGTAATTACAACTTCCTATATTCGTGTTGGGTGTCATATTACCCTCAAGGTTTCAGTTTTGTGTGGACTTCGTAATGCTTTCAAATGTGATGTTGTTGTTCAGTTATTATGCTATGAAATGTTGAAATGCTTCGAACTCCATAATATAGCAAAGATCATGCCGATTTTTTTTATTTTACACTCAATAGTTAAATGTCTAAGTATTGCACATATTCTTCCAATTATCCCCATTTTCTACACGCATTTAACCATATTTTTGTTTTTATTCCCTATTTTTATTTCCATTTTCAACCATCTGCACAGACGGCGATAACCGCCTCGATATCGCGGTTATCGCGGCAAACCGCGCGATTACCGCGGCGAAACCGCGAGATCGCTTTTTTTTTAATTCGAATTTTTTATCGTGATTTTTGTGCGGTTTCTCGCGGTTACCAATCGCGGTAACCGTGAAACCGCCAGAGTGCGGTAACCCCGGGCTTAAGGGGAAGGTAAACCCTGCACCGGCCTCACCGGAGCCAGGCATGAGGAAGTCCCTTTCGCGCCCCTGGGCCGAACTCAAAAAGGGGGTCTGCACAGTCCCCCGCTGTGGAGTTTTCCATCCGACAGCCATTGAGTTTTTTTTTCTAACCATAATTACATGCAACTATGCAAGTGAAATGTAGGTGCTACATCGAGTGAAAAATATGTTAACGTGACATGTAGGTGTCACATAGGATAATACCGCTATCCCGCTATCGAAACTACTCTAAGGGCAAAATGAGCCAGTTTTAATGGTGGAGAGAACCTTCCTATCTATTTTGCGGTTGAGGATGAAAATCAAGCTGAGCCTAATTAAGGAAGATAAAATAGACCTTTTCCTTTTTAATTCACACTGGTAACTGTTGCAGCCCAAAATTGGCCACGTTACATCGGTGCAGTGTCCAAATTTGCATCCCAAGTCAAGCAATCTCAGTCCTAGCAATACATTCAGCCTTCCACAGAGACTCAGCATTGCGGTTGATATCTTGGATGCACTGGATTATCTTCACAACCGTTGTCAGCCACCGATCATTCATTGTGACCTGAAAGGCTGAAACCAAGTAATATTCATCTTGCGGAAGACAAGAGTGCAAAAGTTGGGGATTTTGGTATATCAAAAATCCTCCCAAACAGCACAACTAAAACTCTTCAAAATTCAAAAAGCTCAATTGGAATCAGAGGCTCCATTGGGCTATATTGCACCAGGTAGTTAAAACTTAAAAGTTATATTTTTGTATTTATTCCCACAAGCTCTCTCCCCTCCTCCCTAATGGGTGGGGTCGGATTGTGCACTTTGTATATCTTACATGCTAATGGTACAAGTAGAAACTAATTTTGGCTGCATATCTCGTAGAATATGGGGAAGGTTCTGCAGTAACCAGAGCAGGTGATACTTACAGTTTATAGGTACATTGTTGCTCGAGATGTTCACCGGAAGAAGCCCTACTGATGACATTTTCAGGGATTCGATGGATTTGCACAAGTTTGTTGCAGCTTCTTTTCTTGATAGAGCCTTAGACATAGCTTTTCAGACAATCTGGCTGCATGGAGAAGCAAATGATACAGATGTGGCAAGTGCAAGCACAAAAAGAAGAATTATTCAACAGTGTTTAGTGGCCGTTCTTAGGCTCGGCATATCCTGCTCAAAGCAACAACCCAGAGACCGATTGCTCTTAGCAGATGTTGTATCAGAGATTCATGCAATCAGAGATGAATATCTCAGGTCTTGGATGGTTGGCATTGAGCAACAGAGCACTGCGAACTAAATGTTGGGTAAGACATGTATGTAGTGTCGATAATTGTACTAGAAATAATCTTTGGAATACAAGGTTGCATCATTAATATTCGTCAAATAAAGCTCAGATGTATGTCATTGCAAAGATGTATAAAGAATGCCAATGTAATCATGCTGATCAAATAATACTGAAGAGCTGACCATATGGTTCCTTACACACGAAACCATGGTAGCAACTTTCAACAGAATATTTTACGCGTCCATGATCCATAATAAAAAAAATTATCCAACTACACCTACCTGATACCATGCAACCATAAAAAAACAAAGTTCTCAGATTCACACCCACATAAACATAGCATCAACACAGGTTGCATCTAAATAGATCTAACACTGAACATCAAATCAATAATAATTCATGCTGTCTGAAAAGAAAAGCACAAATGCTCAAACCAATAACTGGATAGGACCAAGGGATTGCCTCAAAATATGGGCATGTTATTCCAATCACTGCAAATTCATAATAGCAACTGAAATTATTCCATGAGTAAAAATTATGATACATCCATATTAATCCTTATGCTGTGATAAAAATTAAAGTTATTTGACAGCGAATTTATTATGGAACAAGCCCAACCGAAATTCAGGACAATCTTCCACGTGAAACCTGGATGTAACTTATTCACCTCCAACCTCGCTGGAGAGAGAATCAAAGGATAAGATGATTATTTCAATAAGTAGCATCAACAAGAGTTTGGTCTTATGTAAACACAAACGGCCTTAAGGCAATGCATATCTTGAATAGAGAAATAGCCTGACTGCAAGCTTTGGTATAAGATGCGTACCTAACGGTTGTGCAGTTAGCTCATAAGCTAGTTGCACTCAGAAATTCAGAACAGAATGAAAAAACAAGCTGGCACAACATAATCTTAAAATCAATAGTTGTAATGTGATGTTTCAGTTACCATTACCTTATCGCTATATTTCTTAGAAACAGTACCTGACAAAAGCTGCAGAAAAACTTACTTGTCGAAGTAACAGCAATGGAGGACAAATTATATCATGTACTAGTGCACACAACACATTTGTTTCAAATGAAGGCAGCACGAAACTAAATTTGTCATCAGGCTAAAAACAATTTGGTCTTGTCCCAAAGTGTGTGGTTCTAAAATCTCTAAACAGTACATGAGGCACACGCAAAAGAGCAGTACCTAACACCAAATGTACATGCGGCAGAAATCAAATTCGATTAACATGAAAAGAAATTTACTAGCAACCAGGTAGTTCCATAACAGTAAACGAAGACATCACCAGCACACCAACAAGCGCAAGGTAAGTTCTAATCAATGATGGCACTGGCACAAGAGAAAGCACATATTCGCATGGTATAAAAGCATGGTTACCTATGCCCGACCCGTGAAGCAACAGTTTCCCAAAAGCAACCCCATGCAATTCTTCTTACAGCCAACGACTACCAAACCAACAATTTAACATCCATTTCCAATCTTGGATGTCACTTAAACTATACCACATAAACATATAAAACCACCATTACTACTAGCACTAGATGCACACCAGCCTATGTGGAGGTGAACTTGGTGACGGCCTTGGTACCCTCGGAGACGGCGTGCTTGGCGAGCTCGCCGGGGAGGACGAGGCGGACGGAGGTCTGGATCTCGCGGGAGGTGATGGTGGGCTTCTTGTTGTAGCGGGCGAGCTTGGCGGACTCTCCGGCGAGCTTCTCGAAGATGTCGTTGATGAAGGAGTTCATGATGGACATGGCCTTGGAGGAGATGCCGATGTCGGGGTGGACCTGCTTGAGCACCTTGAAGATGTAGATCTTGTACGTCTCTACACTCTTCTTCGCCTTCTTCCTCCCCGCCTTCTTCCCCTCGCCGGAGCCCTTCTCGCCCTTGCCGGCGGGGAGCCGCTTCTCCGCCTTGGGCTTCTTCCCCGCCGCCGGGGCCTTCTCGCCCTTCTCCGCTGCCGGCTCCTCC
Organism: Oryza punctata; assembly: GCA_000573905.2. Lineage (NCBI taxonomy): Eukaryota > Viridiplantae > Streptophyta > Magnoliopsida > Poales > Poaceae > Oryza > Oryza punctata. The sequence goes on from CM002488.2 coordinate 2,379,312, forward strand.
TCCGCGGGCTTCTTCGCAGCCGGCTTCTTCTCCGCCTTGGGCGCCATGGATGCTGCTCTCCTCTTTTCGATCAGGTCAGGGAGGGGAGAGGAAGCGGTGGGTTTCGCGAGATTGTGGCGTGGGGAAAGGAGGAGACGGGGGGCTATGGTTTTATGGAGGAGGGGACGTGCGCCCTGATTGGTGGAAGGCACGCGGCGCGGATCGATGACGTGGAGGAATGTGTGACGTTGGATGCCAGCGTCGACGGGTGTGAGTGGGGCGTCGAAAAATGTGCGCGGGAACGGAAGAGTAGTAAAAAGCGGTTTCCGGCGCGCGTCGGCGTGAGTTTGGGCTTTTCTTCGGCGTGGGCTTACAAACCAACCCAGCCCAATTTAGGTGTCAGGCTTCGCGAGAAGGCCGCTCCCGTTTGTCACCTTATCTTTGCGGGCTGTCATAGTTTCTGGGCTAATTAGGCCTGTTTCTTTGCTCTAAAAGCCACTCCACGCTACGTTGGTATGTCTGACCACGACTCGTCACGTTACAGAGGCCTTCGTTTCGCTTAATGATGGAATAAGTTAAATGATATATTTATAAATAAAAAATAATTTATAAATAAAATTTTTATATACTTGTTTTTTATTTAAAAGTAAACTAGCTGGGTGACCCGCGCAATTGCACGGTTAGCACCCATGCAAAATTATTTCTTTTTTACATATAAATTTACTTAAAATTATTAAATATCTATCTCGTTATCTGAGGATTTTGAAAAGCCGAACTTTATCATCCGCGTGTTTCTAATTTTGTAGTTTTCAAAAGTCGCTTCGGTCACTATCCATTGCTCATTTGTCAGTCCTTTATTTGCTCGTTGATCTATCACTATTTCTATTCATCTTCCATGAAACCTTTAAAAATTAGATATTTTAGTTTTTAGAGTCCATTGACTTGTTGGATTTTGTTCTTATATTTTTTTAAAGTTCCATCAAACACCGTCATCATACTCCTCTACGACCCCTCCGCTACATCATTTCTTTATTATCATTGAGATTTTAAAAATTGAACATAATTATCATTTGGGTTCATTCTTTACTTTTACTTTTTACCTTCTACTTTTTAGAAGTCCCACTAAACTGTCAGCGGCTTTGCCATTGTACTCTTGTACTCTTATACGCCCTGCCCGCTGCATCCTCTCTTTATTGTCATTGAGATTTTAAAAATTAAACATGATTATTATTGGGGTTTATTTTTTTTACTTTCTGGAATCCCGTCAACCGCCGCAACCATGTTGCTTAATGGCTTATCCGTCGTCCCTCCTCTTAATCGTCATTGGGAATCTATTTTAGGTTTTGTTTATAGTTTATATATGTCCCATCAACTATCACCACTTTACTCTTGTACGAACCTATAGTTCTTCCCATCTTTATTATCACTTGGTATAGTTGTATTCTAGATGAACTATTCTTTTCGAAAAATCCACATTTTTCATTTTTAGTTTTTTTTATTTGTAAATTGTATTCCTAATTGAACTTTTATAATTATTTTTCTATTTTCGAAAATTATTTTATTTGTTATTCCGAATTTTAATTGATCATGTCGTATGTTCTAGATGGTCTATTCTTTTAGAAGCCTTTATTTTTTATTATGAATTTTAGATATTTATAAATTGTATTTCTTATTGAACTCTTATTTTTTATTTTTCTGATTTCTGAATTTATTTCATTTTTTTATTTCGAATTCTAATTAATCATGTGTTGTGTTATAGATGGACTAATTGTTGTTTCAATATTTTTTTATTCCGAATTTTAGTTATTTTATAATTGTATTCATACATGAACTCTTCTTTTTCTTTCCTAATTTCAGAAATTTATTTATTTTTTATTCCGAATTTTAATTAATCACGTATTGGATTCTTATATGGACTATTTTTTTTAATATTGATTATTTTTAATTCCAAATTTCAGTTATTTTTTATATTGTATTTCTACTTGAACTCTTCTTTTCTTTTTTCGATTAACGTGGGAATTTTTAACCTCCACGGAGAACGTGGTACCTTCTTTTCGAGCTGTCTTAGTAATATAAAGATGCTGAAAAATAAACTACAATAAAAAGCTGTTAAAATCAACTTAAATTTAAGATTAAAAATTCAAAATTTGATTTATAGGTACAAGCATAAGTCAAAAGAGATGAAAAGATACGTCTTCGCAGCTGCAGACGACGACGACGTCGTCTTCAAGCAGCTAACCTGTCCTAAACCCATCTCCATCTGCAAGTAGGCCTATGTAACAGTGCGTTGATCACGCAAGCGTTTGCGTCGGCAGACGGCAGCCGCCTACGTCGCCATGGTCTGAAAGCCAATTCCCCCCGAGAAAGGAAGACGAGTATATCAAAGTAATAATTCTAGCTAAATTTAAAAAACAAGAGATTAACTAAAAATAAAAAGCTTTCTAAAAGTAGGGGTAATCCAACAATCTCTTTAAAACTGGTGAACGTGAATGGAGAACCCATCTGGCTAGGTAAATATAGTTAGGGAAGAAGAGGAGATAGCTAGCGTGAAAAGATAGTTATCCAGTTAGTTAGTCTGTTGGATGCAATTTTTTTCTCTTTCCTCTTTTTTTAGCTAGTTAACGGGATATACAAAAGCTTTTGGAGATGCTCGAGATGAAACTGACTCGGAGGTGTTGACCGTTCGAAATGTATATATACTCCTCAGTTCACAAAATATATTCTCATTGCTGATTAGCACGGTTTTATACCACTAATAATTTTTACCAGATATTAAGGTTACGATGAGCAAAAGCTGCTCGTGGTTAGAATGCAACAAACTTGGCTAACACTGAATGTTTTTAAATATTCGTAATTGTTTCTACAAAAGAACAAGTGAGCAAAGTAATTTGAATAATGCATTAGGACAAGTACTATTCCGTCCATAAATATGGGATGTAAGATATGATTCTAGATATGGTTATCCAGATACATATCCTGCACGGAAGTATTTAGAAACAAAGGGAGTACTCATCAAGTCAAACATAGTGTTCCGGAAATGGGAAAAAAAGAGTAGAGAAAAATGCAATCAGCAAACAGTCACATCTCCAAATTTATCAAACAAAGGCGCTCTCACACATAGAACAGGCGTTCACAGTTCACACTTCCTGCCAGCAAATTTTGCTTCAAAGACCATCTACACTGGAGTCCATATAATACGGACATGTTAGCTATTGGTAATAAGATATAGCCCTACCACTCTCACAAACCAATCAAGAAACACAATACGTCCCATGACCATGACGAGCCTGAGGCTTGAATTATCCCTCCTCCTCATCCTGACGACGATCGTTGCAGCCGTCGCTGGTGGTAGTAGCGATGAGGCCGCGCTGCTTGCCTTCAAGGCGGCGTTCACAGCGAGCAGCTCAATTGCGCTCGCCTCCTGGAACAGCAGTACAAGCTTCTGCGGCTGGGAGGGCGTCACATGCGACCGTCGGACGCCGACGCGGGTGGCGGCGCTGACCCTGCCCTCCGGCAATCTCGCCGGCGTACTCCCTCCGGCCATCGGGAACCTCAGCTTCCTGCAAAGCCTAAACTTGAGCTCCAACGAGCTGTATGGAGAAATTCCCCCGAGCCTTGGCCGCCTCCGGCGTCTACAGATCCTGGACCTTGGAGGCAACTCTCTTTCCGGTGAGCTTCCTGCCAATCTGAGTTCCTGCATCAGCTTGAAGAACCTGGGCCTCGCCTTTAACCAGCTTGGCGGCAGCATCCCAGTGGAGCTTGGCAACACATTGACACAACTCCAGAAGTTGCAGTTGCAAAACAACAGCTTCACTAGGCCAATTCCAGCATCGCTGTCGAACTTATCGTCACTTCAGTACCTGTACATGGACAACAACAATCTGGAGGGCCTGATCCCGCCGGACCTTGGCAAAGCTGCAGCTCTACGGGAACTTAGCTTCCAGCGAAACAACCTCTCCGGCAAATTACCTTCCTCTCTGTGGAATCTGTCAACACTGACAGTGCTTGCAGCTAATGGCAACACGCTACAAGGAAGCATTCCAGCCAACATTGGTGACAAGTTCCCTGGCATGCAACACTTCGGATTGGCCGATAATCAGTTCAGCGGATTAATCCCCTCTTCTCTCTTCAATCTATCATCTCTCACAGAAGTGCTCCTTTATGGTAACAGATTCAGTGGATTCGTGCCTCCTACTGTGGGAAGATTGAAATCTCTTCGGCGATTATACTTGGATAGCAACCGACTTGAAGCAAATAACAGGAAAGGTTGGGAATTTATCACTTCACTAACCAACTGCAGTCAGCTACAACACCTTCTTATCTCGGACAATTCTTTCAGCGGGCACCTTCCAAACTCCATTGTCAACTTGTCGAGGACACTCCAAAAGCTCTACTTAGGTAATAATAGCATCTCTGGGAGCATACCCAAGGACATTGGCAATTTGATCGGCTTGGACACGCTGTATCTGGGGTTCACTTCCTTATCTGGAGTGATTCCAGTGAGCATTGGGAAGCTAGCAAATTTGGTTGAACTTGCCCTGTACAACACCAGCTTGTCAGGCCTCATACCATCATCCATGGGAAATCTTACAAATTTGAATAGGTTATACGCATACTACACCAATTTGGAAGGGCCAATCCCTGCAAGCCTTGGGAACCTCAAAAGGTTATTTGTTCTAGATTTATCGACCAACCGTCTTAACGGGTCAATCCCAAAGGAAATTTTGGAGCTTCCTTCACTCTCTTGGTACTTGGATTTGTCATACAATTACCTCTCTGGACCCCTTCCAATAGAAGTTGGTACCTTGGCTAACCTAAACCAGTTGATACTGTCGGGAAACCAGTTGTCTGGTCAAATACCTGACAGTATAGGAAATTGTCAGGTGCTGGAATCGCTACTGCTAGATAAAAACTCATTTGAAGGCAGCATACCTCAATCTTTGACCAACCTGAAAGGGCTCAACATCCTCAACCTAACCATGAATAAGTTATTTGGTAGGATCCCCGATAGCATTGGTAGGATTGGCAATCTGCAACAACTATTTCTAGCACAGAACAATTTTTCAGGACCCATCCCAGCAACTCTGCAAAATTTGACAATGTTGTGGAAATTAGATGTGTCATTCAATAATTTGCAAGGAGAAGTACCAGATGAGGGAGTTTTCAAGAACCTTACGTACGCATCTGTTGCAGGGAATGACAACTTGTGTGGTGGAATACCTCAGCTTCACTTGGCTCCATGTCCCATTATTGATGCAAGCAAAAACAACAAACGGTGGCATAAGTCTCTTAAAATCGCCCTGCCAATAACAGGATCAATCTTGCTGTTAGTTTCAGCTACTGTTCTAATTCAGTTCTGCAGGAAGCTCAACAGGAGACAAAATAGTCAAGCAACATTCTCAGGTACTGATGAACACTATCATAGAGTTTCGTATTATGCATTAGCCAGAGGAAGTAATGAATTTTCAGAAGGTAACTTGCTTGGCAAAGGAAGTTATGGTTCTGTCTATAGATGTACTTTAGAAGATGAAGGTGCAATTGTGGCTGTAAAAGTGTTCAACCTTCAACAATCAGGATCTGCCAAGAGTTTTGAGGTTGAATGTGAGGCTTTGAGAAGAGTACGACATCGTTGCCTTACAAAGATCATCACCTGTTGCTCAAGTATCAATCCACAGGGTCAAGAGTTCAAGGCATTAGTTTTTGAGTACATGCCCAATGGAAGCTTAGATGGTTGGCTTCATCCCGTGTCAGGCAATCCCACTTCTAGCAACACACTGAGCCTTTCGCAGAGACTCAGCATTGCGGTTGATATCTTGGATGCACTGGATTATCTTCACAACCATTGTCAGCCACCGATCATCCATTGTGACCTGAAGCCAAGTAATATTCTTCTTGCAGAAGACATGAGCGCTAAGGTTGGAGATTTCGGCATATCAAGAATCCTCCCTGAAAGTATAGTTAAAACACTGCAACATTCAGACAGCACAGTTGGAATTAGAGGTTCCATTGGTTATGTTCCACCAGGTAGTGCCAAACATTGCATTCTGCCTTAATTCCCACTTCCTAGTCTCCCTCCACCCTAATAGGTGGGGGGGGGGGGGGGATTCCAAACTGGAAGTTGACGTCATTTAGAGGTATACTTAAATATTAACTGAAATTGAAAATATTGCAGAGTACGGAGAAGGTTCTGCACTCTCCAGACTAGGTGATATTTACAGCTTAGGCATATTATTGCTTGAGATATTTACCGGAAGGAGACCTACTGATGACATGTTCAAGGATTCGGTGGATCTACACAAATTTGCCTCAGCAGCATTTCCTGACCAAGTCCTAGATATAGCTGATCGAACAATCTGGCTACATGAAGAAGCAAACAATAAAGATATAACAGATGCAAGCATAACACGAAGTATTGTTCAAGAGTGCTTGGTTTCTGTCCTTAGAGTTGGCATATCCTGCTCGAAGCAACAAGCCAAAGAGCGAATGTTGTTAGTAGATGCTGTGTCAAAGATACATGCAATCAGAGATGAATATCTTCTGTCTCAAGTGGTTAAGAAATGAACAGTAAGGTACTTTAGCTAAATGTTGGGTGAGGAGTGAGGACGTGAGGTCTCAGGTGGTCCATATGTAGAGTTGATGATTGCATTGGGAAATGATCAGAGGTACACAAGGTATTATAGCATTATATTAAAGCTTAGATGCATGTCAGTGTAAAAGATGCATACAGAATGCAATAATGTTGATTGGATGATGTAGAAGTACAAGAATTTTTGGCTTCTTACACAATGTGAGTAAGATTTAATTGCCAATTCCTACACAACCATAGTTGCAGAATTTCTAACTCCCTGTCTCAGATTCAACACATATACAACACAGCAACAAATAGTGCAATTATACAGATTAAACACAGAATATCGAATCCATAACAATTTATGCTATAAAAAAAGATAAACGCTTGGATGCTCAAACAGTTAACCAAATAGAAATGAAGGAGAGTTCCCAAAAACATCAGACCCATTATGTCAATCACTTTCCACAATAGCTACCGAAGCTTTTATATGAGCGAGCCAAAAATGCTGCTACAAGAGAATCTTCCAGTAGGACCTTGGAGTACACCTCAAACAACCTTGCTGGACAAAGAATCAAAAGGATAACATTACAAGTAGAACCCACAAGAGTTTGGTCACATATTTCAGGCATGATATGTACTGCAGGCACCACAACAGCAAGCATTGATAGAAGATGCGGCAATAGAGATGAGATGCATACCTCATGTTTGCCAGTTACTAGCATACAAGCGAATCAGCAACAAAGAAAAAGCACCCATTCGGACATTCAGAACAGAAACGAGTCAAGAGAACAGCATTCTCCTGAAACAGCAAGCAAATACATATGGCAATTCAGTTACTATTTCCACATTTATATTTCGATTTGAAACAGTATAAAATGAAGCTGAAGCAGAACTTAGTTTCAGATTTCAAAGCTATCAGCTCAAAATAGTACACCGTTCTTATGTTCCAAATGCAACATCAGGAACCAAAATGGCCATTAAGCTACAAAAATCTGGAGACCAACCATCAGAAGTAATTCCCTTCCACCGAACCTACAAAATAAATTGAGCCAATGGGCACTTGAGCAGTACCAAACTGGAGTCCTTGCTAAATTTCTAGTTCAAATTTTGGGACAGAGGGAGTACAGACAGATGCTCCAAAAAAACAAATTCCAGTCACACGCAGAGTATTTTCAAGACGATGCAAACAGCAACAATGCAACTAATTCTACAAAAATCATTAATATTCCAGATCAGTGAGTTCCCAAAAGCAGCTGCGCACAATTCTTCCAACATCCATTTGCAATCAACATTTCTACTAAAACTACCACATAAACAGATCAACCTACTACAACTACTACTAACACACTAGAGGAAGGCATACAGCCTAAGCAGAGGTGAACTTGGTGACGGCCTTGGTGCCCTCGGAGACAGCGTGCTTGGCGAGCTCGCCGGGGAGGACGAGGCGGACGGCGGTCTGGATCTCGCGGGAGGTGATGGTGGGCTTCTTGTTGTAGCGGGCGAGCTTGGCGGCCTCGGCGGCGAGCTTCTCGAAGATATCGTTGATGAAGGAGTTCATGATCGACATGGCCTTGGAGGAGATGCCGATGTCGGGATGGACCTGCTTGAGCACCTTGAATATGTAGATCTTGTAAGTCTCGACGCTCTTCTTCCCCTTCTTCCGCCCCGCCTTCTTCCCCTCGCCGGAGCCCTTCTCGCCCTTGCCGGCGGGGAGACGCTTCTCCGCCTTGGGCTTCTTCCCCGCCGCCGGGGCCTTCTCCGCCGCGGGCTCCTCCTCCGCGGGCTTCTTCGCCGCCGGCTTCTTCTCCGCCTTGGGCGCCATGGATGGCTGGATGCTTCTCTCTTCTTCTCGGGGAGGGGAAGCGGTGGATTTTGCTCTGCAGCGGTGTGCGTTGTGTTGCAAGATTGCGGTGGGGAGAAGGAAACGGATGCGGTTACTTTATAGCGGGCTAGAGGTGAGCGCTGATTGGTGGGTTGTTTTCCCCACGGATCGATGACGTGGAGGATCGTGTGACGTCCGATGCTGTTTCAGTTAGACGGCTGCGATGCGTTTCCGTGCGGATCGCTGACGTGGCAAAAAAATGTGGAGTGGGCCGTTTTATGGCGCGCAGTGGCGGTGGGCTTTTTCTTTGGGTTCAAGGTTTGGGCTTTTGCCATGGACCCTATCACCCACGTAAATAATGAGGAAATAATAATTAAAAACAGAGTAAAGTCTAGATAGATTATTAGGTCAGGTTTTTCTGTTTAGAAAAATCGAATTTTGAGATGCCGCTGAAGAGTTCACCAAACATTTACTCTCATCCACCGTACGATAATACTGCAGCTTCAGTGCAAATCCAATGGTCAATGAAACTAAAACATCAACAGACTACACAGTAATACAGTATAATCTCTCTGCTAGAAAAAGAATCCCAGAACATTTCCTCCCACATTCTTTCTCCTTCCTCTTTCATGATCCAGACTGCAAACAGAAGTAGTCAGGCTGCAAAACAACACAACACAAAACAATCAAGTACCCAGAAAAACCTTGCTCAAAGATTGAAGCACCTGGTGATATTTCCAGACATATTGTTGATTGTTTTGTGAACTAGCCTGCTGAGAGTGAAAGAACCTCACGGTCCAAGACTCAATTTCTTTGACTCCAACATCAAAACGAAGTCTGATGATACCCATCTGTTCAATCATTGAACTCGAGGACTAAGTTACAGATCTGTGACTGTGATCACCAACAAACTCAAATTTCCATATGTAACCTGCAGTCAGAAACGCAACATTTAGTTACAGCAGTGTTCTATCAAGTAATGATTGGCCATAGTTTTACATCTAGAAATTAAAAGGTAAGTTGATATACGCCAAAAACAACACATAGTGGAATACCATGCTAGGAACTTGTCTTCTATTTTGCCTCTTTCTGTTACACACACTCTTCAGGACATCACTGAACACACAAACTCCTCGCATTTTTTCTGCAAAATACAGAAAAATCCGTAAACCTTGGAACAAATCAGACAAATCCTGACAATTAGTGAAGTTTCTCCATGTCATGGGCATGCAATTTGTGCACACACCGAATTGCAAATACTAACATCAAATTCAACAGTGTGCTCTAAGCCACTAACTACAAACAAAACATACGCTTCTGTACATTCTATCCGAATTCTATGTAAGATGTGTGAGTATATACACTTCGGAGTTCAAAGGCCTTTCTGCAGTAGATTTTCCATTTCTAGACAATAGCTGACAAATCAGCAACCACTACTCAAGGAAGCCAAACATCATTACAGACTTCTTACCTACGATCAACTATCAAAAATGTGACTAATGCATGATTTGTGATAAATGAATGATCAGGTTTTGACAGTAGACAAAATAACCAGGGATATCGTGCATATAGCTCCAATTTTAGAGAAAGCACAAAAAGGGTTGCTCACTGTAACAAGAAAAAACTCATAATCTAGCAGTCCAGTTCCAAGTCACTTCAACTACTAAGAGCTCAAAGTAGCTCATTCGGATTCCAGATGAAACTTGTATTTACTAGCCCAATAACAATAAGAATTCGGATATAATAATAAAGACAATGCAAACTGGAAGGAATCACAGTTCCATCCAATACAACTAGCACCACAGCATTCTCACTTTCTCAGGAACTGGCTGGCAGCCTGTACTCAGAAATCAGACCATACAAAACAAGTACTCAGCTTACAAACAGATCGATCAGGGATTCTCAGATGAAAGAAACCATTCTGGTTTACCCCCCATCGGATGTACAAGTATTAACATTATCAATAAGTCCATAAATTAAGGTGCTAGCAAGTGTAACAGGTAAACAAAGAATATTACAATTATAAAGTATGCCATAAATGCCACCTGCGTAGTTGTGAACTGTGAGATCCGGAGAATTTGCCTCTCCAGTGAAGGAATGTTACAGTCTAAACCAGTAATGCCTAATCATATCAAAATGACAATGCCGTGCTACAGACCAAGATATATCACTTGCCAGTTCACACATTCTGCATATGGTCATGTAATGTACTGTTGTTTAAATTAAACTTGCTTATTCTAGAACATATATTTCCCCACTGCATAACATATGTAATTATCCTGTAGACCCTCTACATAGACCACCAAGCTGGAGCACAAAGAACTCAACCAAGTCCATCTCATACGCCACAGACGTCCGATTCAGTTTATCACTGAAGAGGGGCAGTAAGCAGTCCATGGCCTTTTCCATCACCTTCTTCTCGAGGTCGAGGATGAAGACGCCGTTGCTCCTGTACAGCACGAGCATTGATCCCCTGTTGAAGTCAAACCACTTCTCACGGGGCTGACATATTTGGGAATAGTTTGGGTAAGGCACGGCCATTGGTATCCTGATCACAGTGCGGAGCCACGTCGCAGGGGTGTCATCTTGCTGTGTCCAAACTCTCACGTGGATAGGAAACACACAAGCGACCGAAAGCTTGCCGTCTCTGCTGACGCAGAGGAGCGGTGAGCCTCCGGCACCGAAGGGGAGCTTTGTCAATGAGATGCGTGCAGTGCCCACCTCCGCACTGAGTTTGTACAGTATGTCATCTTGGGTTGCGCTAGATACACGATCAATAAACAGCCAATGTGCCGCGCCCTTGTGAATGACAGCGGATCTCTCACCCACCACGGAGAAGCGGCGGCCGTCCACGCACATGGTGGGCGCACTCCAGCTGCGTGTGGCGGCAGAGTATGAGTAGAAGTACTCATTACAGTCTTCCTTGTGTTGGACGGTGAGGTACAGCTGCAAGAACTTGGAGCACCCTGACGATGATGATGATGGCCGCTGCTTCCCATCCAGGTCACTGTCGGCGGACGTGATGATGGCGTAGCTGGTCAAGCAGCGATGAAGGCCGGTGAGCTCCAGAGGCGGGAGGACATGGCGTTCCCCGGTGATTGGGTTGCAGAGGCCGAGGAGGTGGCTGCTAGCTATCATCCGCTCGGTGCGGGGGACAAGCCGCATCAGGACATGGCCGCAGCGCGCTGCCAGGGGCTCGGCGTAGTTGAAGGTGTCGTCGTCGGTGGCGAGGAATGAGGTGAGGGTGCGATCCGTGAGGCCAAGCGGCGACCCCGGCGCCGGCACGAAGGTGGGCGCGCAGACCGAGCTCTGCTGCGTCACCCGTATCCTGATCATCTTTTCGCAGCGAAAGAATCTCGTCTGCTGGAAGAAGAAGCCGAGGAGGCGCGCGCGGTGGCCCTCGCCGTTGCCCGGGCACAGCCCGCGGAGGAAGGCCGGGTCGGTGAAGCGGCGCAGCCACCGCCGGCATGTCACGGCGAACTTGAAGAGGTCCTTGACGCTGCCCACGAGGGAGAAGATCTGGAGGAGGACGTCCTCCGTCAAGGCCGCCATGTCGTCCATGGCGTGCTGCATCTCCATCTCTCGGCAGTAGACGCCTCCGCTGCAATTCCTGATGTATAGGCGCAAAGGCTGGATGTTAGGATGAAGCAAATCAGTGTTCACCTCATCAAAACCTAGGTTGCTCCCCCAAATCATCACAAAAATACAGTATAATTTCAACAAGAGAGCGAGAGTTCAGTCACCTCTAATCCGTCAAATCCCCGAATCGCACAAACCAGCTTGGACAAGCGGCGGCGGCGGCGCGGCGGACAGGTCGACAGGGGGCGGCGGCGCTGCGTTGGTCGCAGGTAGGCGGCGAGTTGCGTCGCGGCGTCAGGGGAGGAAATGATTGGGGATCGGGTACGGGAGGCGAGGCGATTGGGGAGGAAGCGTCCTGGGCGGTTAAGGCGTTTAGGTGGGTGGTTATTGGGCCGGTGAGTCGGGAGGATTGGATTCGTTGAGAGAGAAAATGGGCCGAAGAACGAAGTAGGACCAGCATGGGATTACAAAATGGTCGCACAACCCAAAATTCAGACACAACGCGTGCTCCAACTTCTAAAAACAATTGTATTATCCTCGATTTTAACTGATATAGTATCTATGTGGCTTCGTTGACTAAGTTTTCATCCCACGTAGTGTTTACGTGACAATTTCATCTCGAAAAAATAATAAAAGAATAAAAAAGTGGGATCTTCTTCTTCCCTTCCTCTCTTCTTCCTCTCTTTCTTGCGTTGCCGCGGGAGATGGCCAGCCCTCGTGCGGCGAAGCGGGAGCGCTGCAACGGTCGCATCCAGCCCGTGTTGCTCGCCCTCTCCAGCACCGGCACAAGGAGGAGCTCCTCACCACCGACAGGAAGTAGCTCGGCCCAGGAGAGCGAGCGAGCTCGTCGGCCTCCTCACACCCCTCGCTGGCCCCGCCTCATCCCTCTCCCACGCGTGCTCGCCACTGGCCTCCCCACCCTCCTCGATGGCCCCGCCTCCTTCATCTATCATCGACGAATCCATCCTGTTGTCGCACTCCTCCCCTGCCGGCCGCGCCCGCCGCATCGGCCCTCCTCTCCACCGCGTCGGTGACACCGCCGCCCCCGACGCCCAGCTCATCTCCATCGGTTGCTGCCCGCTGCGTCGGCCCTCATCTCCACCGTGCTCCTCCTCCCATTGCCCACCGGCCGCGCCCGCCGCGTTGGTGACGCCCAGCTCCTCTCCACCGGCCGTTGCATCAGCACTCCTTTGCTCCACGCTCCTCACCCTTGGGTCACCGGCCATGCCCACCGCGTCGGTGACGCATCCCCACCCGTCGCTGGTCGCACCCCTCCAACGCCGACCTTGGAGGGGAGGACTAGAGAAGAGAGAGGAAGAGAGGAGTACGCTAACAAGCGGGACCCGCATGGTCCCATGCTGATTCAACTGCTACTTGAGATAAAACCGGAAACAAAATCACGTAAGGATCTAGAGTGATCTGGTTTTGTAAGTTAAGTGATATTATATATCTGATTTTTGGGTAGAGGGATGATTTTGTAATTCGGTGATAAGATGAGTGACTTGTCGTGTAACTTTTTCGAGTATTTACATATGCAATATTATTATATCTTCTACATATAGTATTTTTTTCAAGAAAAAAAAGGTTAGGTGAATTCCCATGACCTACACAGTATCCGCTCCTGAACTACCAAAATAATTGGGGGAATGCTGAGGAAAAAAACGGATGCTACAATACATCATACAAACTGCGTTATTTTCTTATACTTTTACTCTCTCTTGTTTTCCTACTCTTGAACTCCTTCACTATCTCTCCTTGAACTTTGAAGGTAAAAAAAATTATACATGTTCCATGTAATATGCATTAACCCTTTATCTAGTAACCTTCAAAACGATTTTTCTTCTAAACTATTTATCCAATCCGTGATTCAACTATACCATTGTATTCGTTATAATTAAACCTTACGGCAAGATTTCATATTATTATATTCTGATGAAAAAATACATATGTTTCAACTAGTGAAAATTGATGTTTCGTGCGTTGGAAACAAATATTTTAGTAATAATTCAATTATTTTGCATATTTTAAGTTTTATATTGCAATGGATCTTTCTGAATATTTCATATGGTGTTATTTGGATGCCTCAAAAAGTATTTTATGATGTTATATTGTTTTACTTGCAAAAGTGCACATAGTATTCTCTGGATGTTTTATCAAGTATTTTATATTGTTTCACCCATTTTAACTCGATGTTTCATGTATGGTATATTCTTTTAAGTACAAATATAATCATAAATATTTTTGAGTAAATTTCACAAAACTACAACTATTTTGATCAAACTATTACAAAACTACAAATTTAAGTTGTCGTATCACAAAACTACGGATTTAGTATCAGATTTATCACAAAACTATAGTTTTAAGGTTAAGTATCACAAAATTGCATATTTAATATTAAAGTTATCACCAAACTACAAATTGTAGAGTTAAATCCCTAGCACCATTATTATGTTGGAGCTATAAACATTATTTTTTTGACTAAGTTGTTCTAAACATGTTGTTTTGTGATAATTTAGTTACTAAAAACTTGACACTTCATCTTGTATAGTTTTGTGATAAGTTTGATGTTAAATGTGTAGTTTTATGATACACCGAGTTAAATCTGTAGTTTTGTGATAGTTTGGTCATAGTATATGTAGTTTTGTGAAATTTACTCAATATTTTTATTATAAATATAATCATGAGAGATCTTATTATAAATATTTCGTTGTAAAAAATATTATGGTGTAATTGATTTATAGATCAAATAAATAATTTAGGAGAAGAATTTTGTTTAAAACATGTAAATAAAGCTCACATGCATATCTATTTAAATACGTAGTAGTCTACACGTGTAGCTTTATGTGAGAGAGCTTGTGAGAGGAGAGAGGATGCATGCAAGTGACCACGTGGATAAAGAAAGAGTTAGGGCAAGTGTACGTAAAAAAAAAATCGAGCGGCCAATCCGTAGTTACCTCCAAATAATTGAAACTTCGTAATCATTTTCAAATTCCATCTATGTTGTAACATAACACTAATACATTGCTATGGTCACTTAACAAAAGTAAAAAGTATATACAAGAGTTTCCTGGCTGTCGGGTGTAAAGCCGAGTTCGGTACTTTATGTTCCTAACTCGCCTGTTTCGTTTTCGGTACGCACGCTTTTCGAATTGGTGCGTCTTTTGCAAAAATATTCTATAAGAATATTGCTTAAAAAAATCATATTGATCCATTTTTCAAAAAATTAGCTAATACTTAATTAATCACGTACTAATAGATCGTTCCGTTATACGTGCAGGAGGAATTAATTCCAATCTTACACTACCGAACACAGCCTTGGCTGCGCGGTTGCGGCTGCCCACCCCATCCGCATCGCCCACAATAAATCTATCAAGCTACCCACCTCCTATTGTTGTACCCGCTGGGTTTGTTTGGCTAACCCGCCAACCAACCCACTACACACAAATTACATACAATTAGGGATGCAAGTGGACCGTCCCGTGAACCCGCTTATAGGCAATATTAGTACATAACTCACGGATTTGCGCACAGGTTATGTACTAATTTAATCTATAAATAAGTTCATAAGTTAACCCAATCTTTAGATGCGGCAAATCGGACCATAACACAGGAACCCGCAGGTTACCATTTATTTGATATATAAACGGGTTCGCGGGTTAGCCCTTGCATCTCTACATACAATACACTATTGCACTGCACACACAGCAGATATACACACTCATTCTAACGCATCATGGAGGTGTATGAAAATTCTCAACAAATTTGAAATTGCAAACAAGATTAAATTGCCTTGAAATTTACACAAATTTACACTTAAACAAAATAAGGATAACTGGAGTGTTATCAAATGACATTATGGCATACAACTTAGAAACAACTAATTCCCATCCAACTCAAAATAATATGACAAGTTCCCATCCTACTATGATATTGTTCTACGATCTCCAGGCAATCAGTCAAGGCTAACACAATAAATTCTCGCATCAACTATCATGAGAACATGGACACTAATGACAGCTCCCAAGGTGAAGTCTTCTCAAAATTCTGCAAGCTGGAAACAGAACGTAGTAGATAGTAGATTAGTATATAGCAGATACTAGGCCACTATATTTATGTAAATGCTCAATGATCAGTAAAAAGGAAACTACCTGAATGAATTAGTTATCTTCATCCTCAGCGACTCGGATCGTTTAGTTCTAACAGCCTCAATAATGCCCTCTCCAATCTTCACGCGACCTTGTTCCTACTGCCCGCACGTTCCAAGCTTCCATCACACTACAAGCCCAAGGACTCCGTCATCTGCTGCTCGGGTGCCAATGCCAGCAACATATTAAACTTGCCTATCACCATTGTCGACCATCGAAGCTTCCCCCGCCGTTGTTGCTTGACCCTGGACGCCGTCGTCTCGTCGAGATATATCACCATGGCAGTGAGATATTTGCTGGAATTAATGGAATATAAACTAGGAGAATTGGCGATTGTGAATTGCCGTACACCTCCACTTCGCCAACTAGCGCTCCTCGTCACTCTCCCAGCGATTGGAACAGAGGAAGAAGACAGATTTAAACAGGTACATTTTGTGATTTTTTGTATTTTTCATGAGTTAGAATATGGGAGTATATACACTTCGGAGTTCAACTACCAACACAGTTTTGCGGTGGTTTTTCCATGTCTAAACTATACACCTGACCTGACTAATCAGTAAGCACCACTAATGCATGTTACTGATCTCTCACCTATGATCAACATCAACTATCACAAATGCTATGACTAATGCTTGATTCACCTAATTTTGACAGTTGGCAAGACAATCAGGGATATCATGCATATAATCCCAATTCAAGGAAAAAGCACTAAAAGGGTGCTCAAAGTAACAAAACCTTGGTCCGTGCTTCAGAAGACCGCAATGGCGGAGGATTGACGATAAGGATGACCGGTGGCAGCGACGACCACGGCAAGGCTGCCGTTGCTGGCGTATCGTGCGTGGCTCTTTGTCCATGTCAACAGCTACTATGTCAAAAACTACGTGACTCACTTTACTGATCATTGAGTTTGGCGGACAGCACACACCGTGCTCTGCACTTTCCCCGACCACTTGCATTTGGCAGAAAGAGCAGCACAGTGCACTCATAAGTCCTGACAGATTAGGTCAAGTCGACCAGTCCCAGCCAAGTAATCAGTGAACAGTAGACCATTCGGTCAATGAAGTCAAGCAAACACCGAGATGCCCAAATAGGATCATAGGAGTAATATCTCAGCCTGTAAGCTGAACTTCGCTCCAAAGACCCTCTCCCTGTCTCACAGTCGGAACCAAAAAGAAACCACACATGAGGCTTCTTGTATTACTATCCCTCATCTCCGTCCTGATGATCGCCGACGGCAGCACCGATGAGGCCGTACTGCTCGCTTTCAAGGCGGGGCTCAGCTCAAGGACGCTCACCTCATGGAACAGCAGCACCAGCTTCTGCAACTGGGAGGGCGTCACGTGCAGCCGCAGTAGGCCGAGGGTGGTGGCGCTGAGCCTGCCGTCCAGTAATCTCGCTGGAATGCTCCCTCCGGCCATCGGAAACCTCACCTTCCTCCGGTGGCTCAATCTGAGCTCCAACGGGCTCCACGGGGAGATTCCCCAAAGCCTCGGCCGCCTCCAGCATCTACGTATCCTCGACCTTGGAAGGAATTCGTTTTCCGGTGCGTTCCCTGATAATCTGAGCTCCTGCATTAGCTTGACAAAGCTGACCCTGGGCTATAACCAACTTAGCGGCCACATTCCGGTGAAGTTGGGTAACAAACTGACACAAATCCAGAAGCTCCATCTTGGAAACAACAGCTTCACAGGGCCGATTCCAGCCTCGCTAGCCAACCTATCATCGCTTGAGTTCCTAAAGTTGGACTTCAACCACCTGAAGGGCCTGATCCCGCCAAGCCTCGAAACATCCCAAATCTGCAGAAAATTGGTCTTGACGGAAACAGCCTCTCTGGCGAATTCCCGCCCTCCATATGGAATCTGTCAAAACTGACTGTTCTCCAAGTATATAACAACAAGCTCAAAGGAAGCATTCCCACCAACATTGGCGACAAATTCCCTTACATGCAACACTTTGTTCTGTCTGTGAACCAGTTTAGTGGAGTCATCCCCTCTTCCCTATTCAATCTGTCATTACTCACAGATGTATACCTTGATGGCAACAAACTCAGTGGATTTGTGCCTCCTACCGTGGGAAGGTTGAAATCTCTTGTGCGTCTATCCTTGTCTATAAATCGACTTGAGGCAAATAACATGAAGGGCTGGGAATTTATAACTTCACTTGCCAACTGCAGTCAGCTGCAACAGCTAGATATCGCAGAAAATTCTTTCATTGGGCAGCTGCCAATCTCTATTGTTAACCTGTCGACAACACTTCAAAAGTTCTTCTTACGTGATAATAGCATCTCCGGGAGCATCCCCACGGACATTGGCAATTTGATTGGCTTGGACACGCTTGATCTAGGGTCCACTTCTTTGTCTGGAGTGATTCCTGAGAGCATAGGGAAGCTAGCAGAATTGGCCATAATTACCCTGTACCGCACTAGATTGTCAGGCCTCATACCGTCAGTAATTGGAAATCTTACCAATTTGAATATATTAGCTGCATACGATGCCCATTTGGAAGGCCCAATACCTGCAACCCTTGGGAAGCTAAAAAAGCTGTTTGCTCTAGATTTGTCCATAAACCATCTGAACGGTTCAGTACCCAAAGAAATTTTTGAGCTGCCGTCACTTTCTTGGTTCTTAATCTTGTCAGATAATACTCTCTCAGGACCCATTCCATCAGAAGTTGGTACCTTGGTTAACCTAAACAGTATAGATCTGTCAGGAAACCAGCTATCTGGTCAAATACCTGACAGTATAGGAAATTGTGAGGTGCTGGAATCCCTACAGCTAGATAACAACTCGTTCGAAGGAGGCATACCTCAATCTTTGACAAAACTAAAAGGGCTCGCCATACTGAACCTAACCATGAACAAGTTTTCCGGTAGCATCCCCGACGCCATTGGTAGCATGGGCAATCTGCAACAGCTGTGTCTAGCTCACAACAATTTGTCAGGATCAATCCCAGAAACCCTACAAAATTTGACACAGTTGTGGCACTTAGATGTGTCCTTCAATAATTTGCAAGGCAAAGTACCAGATGAAGGTGCTTTCAGGAACCTTACGTATCCATCAGTTGCAGGGAACGACAAGTTGTGTGGTGGAATACCTCGGCTTCACTTGGCTCCATGTCCAATTCCTGCTGTAAGAAAGGACAGAAAAGAACGGATGAAATATCTTACAGTAGCTCTCATAACAACAGGAGCAATCCTGGTGTTAGCTTCAGCTATTGTTCTGATTCTGTTACAGCACAGGAAACTCAAAAGACAAAATAGCCAAGAGATATCTCCGGTTATAGAGGAACAGTATCAGAGGATTTCATATTATGCATTATCAAAAGGAAGCAATGAATTTTCAGAAGCAAACTTGCTTGGCAAAGGAAGATATGGTTCTGTTTATAGGTGCACTTTACAAGATGAGGGTGCACCTGTAGCTGTAAAAGTGTTCGACCTTCAACAATTAGGATCTTCAAGGAGCTTTCAGGCTGAATGTGAGGCTCTGAGAAGAGTCCACCATCGTTGTCTGACAAAGATCATCACTTGTTGTTCAAGTATTGACCCACAGGGTCAGGAGTTCAAGGCATTAGTTTTTGAGTACATGCCCAACGGAAGCTTAGATGGTTGGCTCCATCCCACGTCAAGCAATCCCACTCCTAGCAATACACTGAGCCTTTCGCAGAGACTCAGCATTACGGTTGATATCTTGGACGCACTGGATTATCTGCACAACCGTTGTCAGCCACCAATCATTCATTGTGACCTGAAACCAAGTAATATTATTCTTGCAGAAGACATGAGTGCAAAGGTTGGAGATTTTGGCATATCAAAAATCCTCCCCAAAAGCACAACTAGAACTCTTCAATATTCAAAAAGCTCAAGTGGAATCCGAGGTTCCATTGGCTATATTGCACCAGGTAGGTCAAAAATATTGTATTTTTGTATTAATTCCTACAATTTCTCCGCCTCCTCCCTCATGGGTGGGGGTCGGACTGGAACTTTGTATCTTTCATGTCGGTAGTACGGTGAAAAACTAACTTTAACTGCAAATATTGTAGAGTATGGAGAAGGTTCTGCAGTAACCAGAGCAGGTGATACTTACAGCTTAGGCATATTGTTGCTTGAGATGTTTACTGGAAGAAGTCCTACTGATGACATTTTCAGGGATTCGATGGATCTGCACAAGTTTGTTGCAGCTTCTTTTCTTGAGAGCGCCCTGAACATAGCTGATCAGACAATCTGGCTACATGAAGAGGCAAATGATACAGATGGGACAAATGCAAGCACAAAAAGAAGAATTATTCAACAGTGTTTGGTGTCTGTTCTTAGGCTCGGCTTATCCTGCTCAAAGCAACAACCCAGAGACCGAATGCTGTTAGCAGATGCTGTATCAGAGATTCATGAAATCAGAGATGAATATCTCAGGTCTTGGATGGTTGAAAATGAATGGAGCACTCTTAACTAAATGTTGAGTCGGGCAATGAACAGTAGAGCAATGTTGCTAAATATTGGGTAATATGCATGTGTTGTATCGATGATTGTACCTGGAATAATCAGCGGCATACAAGGTTCCATGGTTACCGGTCGTGCTTTTTAGAGGTTAAATAAAGGTTACATGTGTTGTTGCAAGAGATGTATACAGAATTTAATAGAGTTGACAAATAATATTGAAGTATTAGAGTTTATGGCTTCTTGCACAGCACCAATAAGAATTCGATACCAATTCCTAGTTACCTAAGAACCATAGCAGAAAAATTTTCTAACTCCCTGACTCAAATACCCAGGCAACCAGTTCTCAGATTCCACATAAACAAAGCAGCAACAATGATCGCATCTAAAAAGTTCTAGCACAGGATACCAAATCCAGACAATTACAAAATAGAAGAACAATAGCCCAAACAATTAACCAAATAGGAATGAAGGATTGTTCATCCAAAAAATATGAGATCCATCATTTCAGTCGCTGTGGATTTGTACTAGCCACTAAAGCTTTTTCATGAGAAAAAGATACCATATATCCACAGTAATCAGTTAAGCTAAAGTTATTTGGCATGGAATATTTAATTTGAACAAGCCGAACAGAAATTCAGGATGCTCTCCCTGTAGAACCTTAAAGATAATTGATAACCTCAAATAACCTCCCTGAATAGAAAATAAAAGGAGTGCATTACAAGAAGTCCCACAAGAGTCCCATCTTCACTCTTCAGTCAGCACATCTTACACAGAACAGCCCAAAGCAAGCTTTGATAAAAGATGCATACCTCATATTTGTCGTTATCTGATCTTCAACAGAGGAGCCTCCATAAGACATTCAGGACAGAAAATTAGCAAACGGGCAGGCATGCATAATCCTGAAATAGCAAAGGCAATATATGTGGAGTTTCAGTACTATTTCCACTTGAGTTAGATTTCTTTGAATCAGTACCAGACGAAGCTAAAACAAAGTTTACTACAATTTTCAAAGTTCTAATCTCTTCTAACAAGCTCAGTTTTGTTTTGAATGCAAACAACATGAACTCCAAATGCTCAGTCCACAAACGGTCCAAAGTACAAAAGTATTGCCATTCCATAAATCTAAAAATAACATGATCCAATGAGCAGTACCAAACTCCAAAATAGATGCTCAAGAAATCAAATTCCAGTAACAAGCAGAGGGATTTGATGATTTGCTAGATAATGAAAAATAGCAATAGCATGAAGATTAATTCCACAAAACTAGACATAAGCATCACTAGTTCACCATCAAGCACAAGGAAATCAAAGATCATGTAAAATATATATTCACATGGTATATGACCATTAGTATTCCTGATCCATGAGAAAAAAAAGTTCCCCAAAAGCAGCCCCGTGAAATTCTTCTTGTGGCCAGTGACTACAAACCTAACAATCTAACATGATAACATCCATGGCCAAACCATAGATGCCACTAAAAATAGCAAGATGCAGTCTAGGAGGAAGTAAACTTGGTGACGGGCTGATAGCCTTGGTGCTCTGCCCCTAAGAGACAGCGTGCTTGGCAAGCTCGCTGAGGTGGACAAGGCAGGCGGAAGTCATCTCAATTCTCACCGGAGGTGATGGTGGGCTTCTTGTTGATGGTGTAATGTGCGAGATTGGCGAACTTCTCAAAGATGTCGATGATGGAGTTCGTCATGGACATGGCCTTGGAGGAGATGCCAATGTTGGGTGCACCTACTTCAGCACCTTGAAGATGATGCTCTTCTTCGCATTCTTCCTCCCCAACAGCAACCAGGCGGTCAGAACAGAAATAGTAAACAGGCTGGTACAGCATAATCCTGAAATTGCAAGCAAATACCATATAATGTTTCAGTTACTATTTCTTTCAAACACCACCAGACAAGAGTAAAGTAAAACAGTACCAGGCTGCGTGCTCGGGATGAATCCACAAGAGCCCAAACCACATCTTCAGGCATGACATATCCTGCAGAGCAACAACCCCACTAGCAAGCTTAGATGGAAGATGCAGCAGTAGAGATGCATACATCATGCCTGCCATTAGCTTATTAAGGTAATCAGAAACAAAAATAATAGCAATCTTCCGTAATAACGTCTACATGAGCACTTCAGCAGTACCAAACTCCAAACATGCATGCTCCAGAATCAATTCAGGTAACATGACGAGGAATTTGCAAGACAATGCAAATAGTTACTACAACGCAAAGATTAGTTCCCAAAAATTAGACATAAATTAATTAAAACAAACACAAGTTCAGCACAAGGCAACCAAAGATAACATAGGAGAGATCACATATTCACATAATACAAAAGCATTACTTGTGTATTTCGAATTCATGAAACAAAAGTTCCTCAAAAGCAGCCCCACCTAATTCTTCTTACAGTCACTAAATCCCCAACATCCATTTCCAATCATTGATGCACTACAGCAACCAGATAAACAGATCAAACTAATAGTACTACTTGCACAGTGGCATCAGATGCAGCCTAGGAGGATGTGAACTTTGTGACGGCCTTGGTGCCCTCGGAGACGGCGTGCTTGGCGAGCTCGCCGGGGAGGACGAGGCGGACGGCGGTCTGGATCTCGCGGGAGGTGATGGTGGGCTTCTTGTTGTAGCGGGCGAGCTTGGCGGCCTCGGCGGCGAGCTTCTCGAAGATATCGTTGATGAAGGAGTTCATGATCGACATGGCCTTGGAGGAGATACCGATGTCGGGGTGGACCTGCTTGAGCACCTTGAAGATATAGATTTTGTAAGTCTCAACGCTCTTCTTCCCCTTCTTCCGCCCCGCTTTCTTCCCCTCGCCGCTGCCCTTCTCGCCCTTGCCGGCGGGGAGACGCTTCTCCGCCTTGGGCTTCTTCCCCGCCGGGGCCTTCTCGGCCTTCTCCGCCGCGGGCTCCTCCTCCGCGGGCTTCTTCGCCGCCGGCTTCTTCTCCGCCTTGGGCGCCATGGATGGCTGGATGCTTCTCTCTTTTTCTCGGGGAGGGATGCGGTGGATTTTGCTGTGTGTGTTTGCAAGATTGCGATGTGGGGAAGAGAAGGGGGACGGGAGCGACGACTTTATAGCGGGCTAGAGGTGGGCGCTGATTGGTGGGATGGTTTCCCCACGGATCGATGACGTGGAGTAACATGTGACGTTCGATGCTATTTCAGTAGACGGCTGCGATGCATTTCGGTGCGGATCGCTGACGTGGCGAAAATGTAGGCGGGAACGGGGAGAACTTGGTTGGCTTCCGGCGCGTGGTTGCTACCCATAATTTAAGAAGCCCAATTATTATCACTTTGTCTATAACTAATATGCAAATAATATAAGAAATAAAATGTTCGTTCAAGAAAAAGATATAAGAAATAAAAGAAGTAAAATCTAGAGTGAGTAACGGTCTTCCCAAGATTAATAAGTCAATTTTATCTGTTTAGACAAAACGAATTTGTTCATGCCACTGAAGATCTAACAAAACATTTGTTCAATAAATCATCGTCTCAAAGCGCCGAAAAAATCATCAGCAATCAACAACAGTCAGCTTGCAGAAGCATCAACACAGCCTAGTAGAAATATAATATATAGTTGAAGCTTTTCTAAAACTTCAGAAAATACGTTCTATAACATCCGGCAACTTTTCATTGACAGACAATACAGCAGATTGCGTGCAAAACAATGGGCAATAAAACTAAACAGAAGACGCAATATAATCCAAAACAGGAACAATTCATAAATCATATAGGCAAGTATCTACTCCATCTTCTAGGCTGCTGCTTGCTTTGAGAGTCCATCTACTGCATCACTGCATGTATATGAATCCTGATACAGTGATACTAGTGTCATCCAAGATAAAACTCTCTGCTAGAAGAATCCCAGAACATTTTCTCCCATATTCTTTCTCCTTGCATCTTTCATGAATCATGATCCACGGTACTGGCAGAAGTAGTGAGGGCGATGTAGGCATGTAGCCAGACTGCACACAGCACAACAACAAAGGGGTGGAAAAAAGCTTGGTCAGCTTTTTATTGAGCTTTCTTCAAAATTATTTTTCTATAATTTATTGTTAAGGAGCCGAGACAAAATAAAAACAACTTTCATTCAAAATTGACTAGTTTTCATTTTAAAAGAATAATCACATCGATCGGAGCAATTTTGAACCAGGCCAGCTAAACGAGTTGTTTTTCAGCCCTTTGAAAATAATGAAGTACCCTGAAAAATCTTGCTAAAAAATAGAAGCACCTTAAACTAAGTGATATTTCCAGATATATTATTGCTAGTTGTATGAACTAACCTAGTGTGTAGGGAAAAGAGCCCTGCGGTCCAGGACTCAATTTCTTGACTTTAACATCAAAACGGAGGCTGATGACACCCCATTTGTTCAGTCTACCATTAAACTCAAGGATTATCTCACCGGACTTGTGATCATCAACAAACTCATATTCGCCTATGTGACCTGCAATCAGAAATGCAACGATATTAGTTACAGCGGCGTTTCTGTCAAGTTATGATGACCATTGTTTTATACATCTAGAGATTAAAAAAAAGAGTAAGGGGGTATACGCTCAAAGAAGACACAGTGGGATATATACCGACTTGATGGGTAACCTTTGACAACGGTCTGAATCCCGATCATAACTTGCTTCTACTACGATTCTCTGAATTATACATACTCCTCAGGGCATCACTGAGCATGCAAAACAATGTTTTCCCTACAAAAGATACAAAAAGGAACATGATCCTTGGAATAAAGTAGACCAAATCTAAAAATTGGTCAAGTTCTCCATGTCACGGGCATGCAAATTTGTGCACGCAAGTAAACCCATTTTCTCTTATTTTAGTAGCGTAATAGTGTGTGGCAATATATTGCCAATACTACCATCGAATTCAACGCTGTGCACTAACTACAAACAAAACAGACAAGCTTTTGTCTAAATTCTATGTAAGACGTGGGAGTATATACACTTTGGAGTTCAAAGACCAAAGTATGTTTGCAGTGACTTTTCCACGCCTAGACAATAGCTGACAAATCAGTAATCACCACTCAAGCATGTCAAGCATCATTATAGACTTCTTACCTGATCAACTATCACAAATGTACATGCTATGACTGATGCGTAATATGTGGATCAAATTTTGACAGTTGGCAAAATAATCAGGGATATCATGCATATATATAATTCCAATTCTAGAAAAAGTACTAAAAGGGTGCTCAAAGTAACATGAAAATGTCATGCTCTAGCTGCAAGTCACTTCTACGTCGCAAGGGCTCAAAGTAGTCCATTCAGATTCCAAGAAACATGCATTTACTAGCCTAGTGACATGAGGATTTCAGCTAATAGCAAAGACAACGCAAACAGCAAGCAATTGCAGTTCCATCCAATGCGACTACCACAGCAGCATTCTCAGGAACTAGCAGTCAGTACTCAGTAACTCTATTTATAGCAACTGGTACTTGGGGCATCAAAAACAAGAATGCAGTTTACAAACAGAACAACCAGGGGGTCTCGGATGAAAGAAACTGTTCTTAGGTGCAACCAGAAGGATAAGGTGATTCCTGGACAGTGTCTGATTTGCCCCCATCGGATGTTTAAGTACTAGCATTATCAATAATTCGATATATTAAGTTGCAGCAAATGTATCTGACAAACAAACGAAAATTTGTAAATTGTGCTACAAGCCTGCAAATGCCACCTACTTGTGATCATGAAGGTCTGATCATATCAAAATGATATGGCCATGCTACAGAACAAGATATACCATTCGCCAGTTAACAAATTCCTGTTACAGAATGAGAGTTCGGTTTTCCTTTAACTGGTACAGAATAGTACATTAAATTGTCAAGATGAGTAAGTTTCACAAAAAAAGATTAAAAAAATACAAGAATGGATAGCATGTACCATGCAGAATCTGAAGGGGATGTTATGCTCATCCAGCTTAGGTCTTGAGGAAACAGAATTTCCTGGAAATATATCCTATGGCACTATCTCATTGAAGCATGAAATCTTGTAGCCTAAAATCAGCACTCACAACACCACCAACAACAATATCAGCCTCTAGTCCCAAGCAAGTTTGGGTAGATCAACATTAGCGGCATTAGCCATAAGATCAAGCATCAAAAAGATTCTGTTACACTGGATCAGAAACCCCAAGCACGTTCTGACACTGTTGAAAATTTTAAATGGCGTTAGGTGTATCTATGTAACTAGATCAAAATAAATCCCTTAAAATTCTGTAATCTTATTTTTTATATTTTCAGACAAGGCTATGTAAAATTGCAAAGTTGGAGATAATTGTTGTCTTAGCGATGTTGAATGTAAAGTCCAAACAGTTGATAATGAATTTTTAAGCTTGGAATCTATAGAACTTTTACCAAGACGAATGTGTATTAACAACACTATTTCAGTCTTAACAGGAAACATCAACAGTAGGATGGCATGAAATAAGAAAGAAAAAACATTCATTGACAAAAAAAAACACTTTTTTCTTGGTAAAGAATGTAAAGCAGTAAAGGTACTGTCAAATTAAAATCTGATAGCTCAAATGTACAAATGGTACAATACTATCTGCAAGATTGTGGACAACATACATTTGGTAGAAAAGTAATTATCTTAAATTGCTTACTTGTTATGTGTAGAATCCATGAGCTCATATACAGAAATTTGTATGTATTGTTTTGTCCTTCTGAAGCAACTGAAGTCATAATGTAGCTACAGTTCAGGGAACTATTTGATGGATCTTGTTCTAGATGAATGGTAGCAGCTTATGCCATTAGATGAGAGCCTGAAATGCACTGCCCAAGACATCAGGTGGTCAGCAGCAATGCTTGCCCCTTGCTGACCATCAGAGAAATTCCTGACAGAAGAGCTCTATATGTATCGCAGTTTGGTTGCACCCCACTTCTAATCATATTAGTGTATATTCCCAAAGATTTAGCAGATTCACCATGAATATTGCACCACCGTATCAAAATGCTGTATGCTACAACATCAGGTTTTAATCCCTTGTACAGCATTTCATTCCAAAGCTCGAATGCTTTGTTTATATCACCCATCTTACAGAACTCATGTATTATTGTAGAATAGCTGATGCAATCTGGAAAGAAACCACTGTCAGTGATCTTACTCATAAGGTCAACTGCCTCTTGGATCTTTCCAGCCTTGCAGAGGCCCTTGATCAATATGTTAAATGACACTACGCTGGCTAGATGGCCTTGAAGCATGGCTGAATGGAGATCTTTGGCCTTTTCCATGTCCCCTTCAGTTGCAAAATAATCAAGAAAACAATTATAAGTAAATTTATTTGGAAGAACATTCCCAGCTAACATCTCTTTACAGAGGAGCTCTGCACTGCCCAAATACCCTGACTTGCAGAGATTATTTATCAAGACTGTATGTGTTACAGTGTTTGGAGAGCAGCCATCAACAACCATCTGATCCCAGCAGTTTAAAGCTTGGATCATATTTTCTTCCTTTGACAGTGCATCAATCATGCATGTATAGAATATATCATCTGGCTTGACACCTTGTTCTTTCATCTCCCTAAATAGCACACATGATTTTTCCTTATCATGCTGTTTCAGAGCAGCATACACGATTATGGTAAAACTGACAAGATCAAGCTTGACTCCTCGCACTGCCATCTCATCCCAAAGATGGAATGTTTCAGTGAACCTTCCTTCTCTAAAGAAACCATACAGAAGCGCTGTCAGGCTAAAGTTGTTTAGCACAGCATAGCTATTTTCTAGATCAGCAACAAATTCATTTGCTTTTGACACTCCACTGGTCAAGCAAAGTCCACTAATTAATGATCTATAAGTGTAGTTATCAGGTTTGAGCCCCATTTCCACCATTTGATCATATAACTGGAATGCCTTTCTTATATTTCCAACAAGGCAATACCCTTCTATCATAACATTAAAGGTCACTTCATTTGGTATTACATTGCTGTCAATCATTTTATCAAACAGCCTAGCAGCTTCATCCATTTTTTTATCTTTGCAGAAACCATTGATAAGTGCTGTGAAAGTATAATTATTCCATGCAATGCCCCTCTCAGCCATCTCCCTGTGGAGTTCCATGGCACTAGACAGATCTCCGTTCCTACATAAACCAGCTATTAGGGGAGAATATGATGCTGCAGTTGGTGTCAATCCCTCCTTAACCATACCACTCAAAAGTCCCCTTGCCCGATCCAAATAACCCTGTTTACAGTAACCGTTGATTAAGGAATTGTATGGATAAACTGTCACTTTGATACCCTTATCCCTCATCTTATCGAACAAACAAAGTGCATCTTTTATCATCCCTCTCTTGCACAGGGCATGTATCGATATAGCATAAGTCACCTCATTTGGCTCCAGACCCCTGCCCGCCATCTCTTTAAAGAGCCTATCTGCATCATCAAACCTTTCATTCTTGCACAGTTTGTCAATCAATGCATTGTATGCAAACACATTTGGTACCATGCCCAAATCACCCAACTTACAAGCTAAACTGAATGCCTCCTCAACCAGCTCCTTCTTGCGTAGCTCGTCAATCATAAATGAGCAATTAGCCTCTGATGGCACAAAACCAAGACTGATCATGTCATGTGTTATCCTCAGTGCCATTTCCAGCTCTTCCATCCGACAAAAACCATAGACCAGAGTACGGAATGTCACTTCATCGGCTGTCACTCCTCTGTTCACCATGCTATTCTTCACCTCCACAGCCTCCAGAACACGCATATTCTTGCATAAGCCATATATCAATACATTGTAAGGCACAGCACTGGCCTTGACCCCTTCACTTTCCATCCTTGCCACTAACCCTCTCGCACCATCCAAATTCCTGGACTCACAATAAGCTCGAATGCCTGCCGTGTAAACATACTCATCCAGCCGAACACCAGACTGAAGCATTCTATCAAACAGGTCCCGGGCAAGAGCGAACTGCCGAATCTTGACAAGAGAGAACAATATCTGAGAAGCGGTATATAGGTTAACAGTAATTCCGGATGAAAGGGAGAGGCCAAGAACGGCGGCGGCGTCGCGGGCGCGGCGGAGGCGGAGGTAAGACGAGGCGAGCAGCGCGGCGGCGATGGACGCCGCGCTTGACGGGAAGGCCGAGAGGGAGGAAGCGTGTGAGAGAGACGAGAATGAGGAGGAAGCAGACGGGGCGGAAGACGCGAGGGAGAGGAGGAGGGAGGCGGCGTGCGGCGAGGATGACGACGACGAGGACGGCGAGGAGGACAGGAAGGAGAGGGCGAGGAGAGACAGTGACACCGGGGAGACGAGGTGAGGCGGCAGCAGGAGGAGGAAGCGGCGGCAGAGATCGGGGCGAGATAGCGAGGCCGGGAGGAGGAGGAGGGAGGAGACGTGGGCGGCGGCCATGCGGCCGCGGAGCAGCGGGGCGGCGAGGGCGGACGGCCAGGTGGAAGGCGGGGTGTGGTGGAGGATGTCGGCGAGGAGCTTAACCATGCCGGCATATGAGGTGTTCGACGTCGAGTTGGGATCGCCGGCGAGATGCCTGCGTGCCGGCGGAGGCATCGGAGGTGGTGGTGGTGGTGAGGATCGCCGTCGCACACGCCGGCCGCCGGTGTGTCGGACGGGCGGGTGGGGTTGCGGGCGACGGCGAGCGATTGAGATTTGACAGTAGCTGAGCACAAAATGCTTCGCCGTAGATGACTGCAGAAGAGCAGAGTGGCCGTTAGATCATGAATGAACGTCAGATAGACTCACGAGCATCAACGTGCTATAGCCTATAGGTGAGCTTGAGTCCATTTTTAGAGCAGATGCTGTGTTCAGGAGGTGAGGTTGGGAACATATTTTTTTATGATATTTAAAAGCGTACCATGAATATCAAAATTGCCATTCAAGTTTTGTTGGAAAAACGAACGGGGCCGCAATCTTGCGATCCACACAGCTCCAGAGCAAAAAACCAACCCGTTCCCCTTCCCGAGAAGAAGAGAGCAGCATCCATGGTGCCCAAGGTGGAGAAGAAGTCGGCAGCGAAGAAGCCTGCAGAGGTGGAGCCCATGGCAGAGAAGGCCGAGAAGACCCTAGCGAGGTAGAAGCCCAAGGTGGAGAAGGAGAAGGTGCTCAAGCAGGTCCACCCCGACATCGGCATCTCTTCCAAGACCATGTCGATCATGAACTCCTTCATCAATGATATCTTCAATAAGCTCGCCCGCTACAACAGAAGCCCACCATCATGCCCCGCGAGATCTAGACCTCCGTCCGTCTAATCCTCCCCGGTGAGCTCGCCAATCACACAATCTTTGAGGGCACCAAGGCCGTCACCAAGTTCACATCTGCTTAGGCTAGCTTATCTTTGTCTCCTGTCTCTGTCTCTTCTTGCTGCTAATGGTAGTTGTGGTAGGTTAGAAATTTGGATGGTATGGTACTGTGCTGTAGTTATCTTGGCTTTTGACTATCTGGTGGTTGATGTAAGAAATTATGGTGTATTTAGGAATAATATTGTTATATGGATCTAATAATTATGTTGGCTTAATCTGCTTTCTTTTTATCTGTTCTTACTTTGTCCCCTGTCGCCTCTAATCTTTCTGCGCTGTATTTGCTTATATGAATTTCTCTGAATATGATGTCTAAATTTCCTATGCAAAGTTTCATTGTGGTTATATTTTGTTATCAATTAGTCCTTGTTTCGATGTTTAATCTGTATGCAGTGACTTGTGAAGTTTGACAGTAAATCTAGCGCTATTTGATTTCATGATTTCAATTTTTTCGTTGCCCCAAGGTTGCCTGCGTGGTAGCAATAACCTCGCGATGTTCACGGCTTGTTCGCTTGGTGAAGGTGCGCGCTCTGAAAAAAATACCGCTTCATCACATGAACTTCAATTTTCATTCTATTATTGGTGTTGCGCGTTCTGTGATTTGTCCGATTTTCAAATTTTGGTTCTGTTTTGGCGGGATCTAAAATCACAGGCATAAATTTAACACCAATTGCTACTCCAATTTGGTGACCTGCGGTAGCCGTGTAGTTAAGTACAGTAGATCTGAATACGTTTTCTCATGTAATGTTTCAGCGCGATACAGTGAGAAAAAAATATCAAGATGGCTCTCGAGACGTCGTCTGAGGCGACTCGAGAGGCGATGCTGAGGGCGAACCTAGGGTTTCCTCCTCGCCGTGTGCTGCCGACGGGTCTCCCTGGTCCGCATGCTCTACTCCCTACTCCTCCGGCGTCGTGTAAAATCTGGAGACCATCTAAGGCTAGCAACTCAAAGCCGGGTGAGTTTTTTCGGGACAAAGTGCTTCAACTTTTCCACTCTTCCATGTGTCCCTCTGGTTTCCTTCGAAATCTCGCCCCGATTTCTCCAGTTCCCATCTGGATCTCTTTGCCGGTTTCCTCCTCTTCTTCAAACCCCGTGTTCGTTCGAAATCTTCTGAATTTCTGGTTTTCGTCCCCCTGTGAGCCCTTCGAAGTTCGCTCATGGGGTCCTGGTATTTTCTCATCTTCGGTTGTCAGTTCAAATGTTGCTGCGCTCATGGTTTTGGTCAACTCTTCCACGTTGGGCAATCATGGTTTTGCAGTTCATTCTTCCTGGATGAGGCTATTCGTTGGATTCAGATCAACTTTGCAATGAGTTTGAAGTTGCTTTAGGGCTCCTTGGTAGTTGCATCTGTATTAGCGGGAGAGCGGAATTTTCAAACTTGTGAACTGGTCTCAGGGCCTCTTAATGGCTTGTCTTGTCGAGCTCTGACTGTGCCTGCTGCGCGTTTAAACTCAAATTGCTCTGATCAGCCTCAAGTTAATTTACTCTCCCCCTCCTACCGAGATGCTTTACTCTCACCACCAACCCAGAGCAGCTCTAATCAAAGAAGTCATCCCTCTTGCAAGACTATCTCTATGCTGAAGCGTTGCTTTCGATGCTTGGGGAGAGACCATACTGTTCGTAGCTGCCGCGACCCCATTGTTTGTGCTCGCTGTCGCGGCTCAGGTTCATCGTCAAGCTTCATGTAGAACCCCGGTGGCCTCGCCAGCCACCTTCCCCCCCATCTCCGCAATTCCATCCCCACCATCCCCACCGCTGTCACATCTACTTCCTCCACCTTCATCTCCACCTAAACCCCAGCCTCCACCACCTCTCCCACAACCACCAAAAGCAAAAAACCCAAAAAATCAGCTTCCTCGATTCTCTTCTCGTCCGTCTTTTCAAGCTCGCTGGGTTCGTAAACCCGGTGTTTCTTCGGTGGTAGTCTCCCCAAATCGCCCTCTCCGGTTTCCGAGTTCTTCTCGGGCACTGTGGATGGAGGCCTTGCAGCAGCCTGGTGGCTGTTCGTCCCAGGCAATGCAGCAGCAAGAGCCACTTGAAGTTCTTCCCTCAGATGATGTCCAAGCTCCAGTTGCTCGGGCTCAGCAGGAAGTCATTCCAGATTTCTGGGACTCAGAGGTAACTTTTGGGTTGTGCTCACTGTTTGATAACCTACCTTCCCAAGTTGTTCCTCGTCCGGCAGTTCTCTAGAACGTTGACGCTGGCCCATCTAGAAAAGGAAAAAGTGTCAGTTTTATCTTTGGAGCCAATGCGCCTATTATTCCTCCTGAGGATGTCGAACCTAGGGATATCTTTGTCTGTAGCCCAGCTCCAAGGGGGGACGGAATCAGGTTGGGACCACCTAGATCCTTTCATGATGTGCCACGTGCGCAACAGTCTACTCCGCCTGCTCTGTCGGTTCCTGTCTTCAGCGCTGCGAGCTGGGGATCAAACCAAACCTCACCCCAAGGACCCCATGCTCCCTCTGGAATTACTCCTGCTTTTGCAGAAATGATGAGCCGCTACCCTAGAAGATATGAAGTGTTTGCTCCCTTCGCGGACATGAGAATCACTCAACATTATGCAACTGCTTTCCTTTTCCCAGCTGCTGTTTCTCCATCCAGAATTATTCGCAATGCTATGAGAGAGTACTTGCCTGGTCTGCATTTCACTCTCATGCCCTCCACCAGAGGTGTGATGTCCCTGCAGTTCAGCTCTATTGCTGATAGAGACACAACTGTAGACTTCCCTGGTACTATAGAAGCAGAGGGGCACATTCTTGCTTTAGAAAAGCCGAAAGAAAATGAATCAAGGTTTGATCAACCTCTCGAAAAACTTTCTGAGCTGGAAATCACGGATTGGCCTCCGGAACATCGTTTCCTGGCAGAATCAGAAACCTTTTGTTACCGGTTGGGTTTGTAACCGAGATAGATGATGAATGTGTCTACGGAGATGACCTATCCTCCCTGCGTTTGGTGCTGCAACATTACTCTGGACAGGAAATCTACCCAGCTATGTTTATTTGGCTTAACACAGGGAAGGTTGCTGTGGCAAAGTTTGAAGTTATCTCCACCTGGGACGCAGCGATAAACCTCAATGATGATGGTTCTTACAGGCATCATTTCCCTCTGTTCGTTCTGCCTCAGTTGCCTAGGCACACTCATTTCATCAATCACCCTCAGCAGCAGGCAGGTAATTTCCCAGGTGGCCAGCAGAACGATCACTTTCAGCAAATGGATGATTTCATCACTATAGATCCGTCACGCCAAAGCAACCAGCTTCTTCTGCCTCCTGCGTCTTCCGTCCATATTGAAGAAGTTTGTTCTGAGAATGATGATCCTGTGGAAGAAGTTATTTTGCCACCTCCCGAGTCTGATTTGCACACTGAAGGAGATCCTTTCGACTTCCAACCTGACCCCGAACTGGAACATGAGCTTTCTGCAAGGAAGGAAAGGGGTGGTCGAAAGAGAGATATGCAACTGGCTTTCAAGCGCCGTCAGAGTGCCAGGTTGGCAGCAAAAGAGTCGGCTTGTTACCAGACTGTGGAAAGCAAAGCTGCTAGAGCTAAGAAATTAAAAGAACATCTGGCCAAATGTTATGTGAAGCTGAACCAGATGGTTGTCAAACACAGGCTGCTTGAATCAAACAGTTACCTACCCCCTGATGCTATCAGGGATCTGGCTACAGCCTGCTGCCTAGGCGACAAAGACCTTCATCAGCTCAATCAGGTGCTGGCGGAGGCTGCTTATGGTGTTGTGTGAACGGCAATGTTCTCTGGGCAGGGATGTTTTGCTGCTTTCCCCCTGCCCGCTCCTTGCAATCCTCTATGGGTTGTACCTCTACTTAGGTGTTGTTTTCGGTTGTGATGTCTAGCAACCGACGATCCCTCTCTTTGCTTTCATGGAATGTTAGGGGTCTAGGGGATCAATCTAAATGTGATGTAATATTTGGTACCCTGTTGGATGAAAGACCTTCCTTCGTCCTTCTGCAAGAGACTAAACTTGCTATGCTTGATGATCGCAAAGTGCGTGCTTTTCTGCCGAGTTGTTTTGATTCTTTCCTTACAGTTGATGTTTTTGGTTCGAGAGGGGGGTCCTAACTGCATGGGATAGTTCTCTTTTCTTTCGTCGCTCCTATATCGCTCGTCACCATTCCCTCTCTATAGTTTTTGATTTTGCGCTGTCAGACCTTTCTTTCACTGTTACCAACATCTATGCTCCGGCAGATCACTTCTTCACTGACAATTTCCTTGATGAGCTAAAAGAGCTTCACTCCTCTATCTCCGGTCCTTGGCTCCTCGCTGGGGATTTCAATCTCACTCGCTCACCCACAGACAAAAACAATGACAACTTCCAGTCCGTGCTTGCTGACCCCTTTAATTCCACTCTAGACCATATTGTTGTCTTGGAACTTCCTCTTTTTGATCGCCTCTATACTTGGTCGAATAAACGTGACATCCCCACTCTCGTAAAACTTAACAGGGTTTTCATTAATCTAGATTGGAACTCTACCTTTCCTACCACTAATCTTCACTCCCTCACGAGAACAACCTCGGATCATGTTCCTCTTGTCACCTGTGCTTCCACCTCTATTCCAAAAGCCAATTTATTTCGCTTCGAGAATTCAGCCCTGTTTAAACAAGAATTCCTACCTTCCATTACCCCAGCTTGGAGTGATTCCCCTGCTCTGTCTGATGGGGTAGCAAATCTGGCTAAGAAACTTAAGGCAACAAGATCCAAAATCAAGATTTGGAATTTTCAGAACAAACAAAGTTCAACAGCTGAGCTGGACTGCAAGTTCGTAATTCAGCTCATGGACAGCTTGGAAGAGGAGCGGCCTTTGTGTGCAGCGGAAAGAACCCTTCGAGATTTGGCCCAAAAGAAGTTTGTGCAGGTCAAATTGGCGAAAGCGGTTTATTGGAAACAGAGGGGGAAAGTGAGAGCTATAAAGTTAGGAATAGATAATACTGCCTTCTTCAAGGCGCATGCAACACAAAATCATCGCAGAACTTTTATCGGATCCATAAGAGTGCAAGACTCGGAGTTCTCGGATCATGATTCAAAAGAAAAGATTATGTTTGATTATTACAAGTCCATTATGGGATCCTCAGTGCAGACGTCATGAGAGTTCTGTCTTTCCGATTTATACCAGCAATCTTCTCTTTCGAACCCCGAGCAGCTTCTGCTTCCTTTCTCTGCTGAAGAAACACTGTTTGCAATCCGGCAAATGAATCGAAATAGCGCGCCCGGCCCAGATGGTTTTGGATCGGGTTTCTTCCAGGCTACCTGGAGCTTGGTTAGCCAAGATGTTATGCACATGTTGGACAGTTTTCACAGTGAAAGCTCAAATTTGGATTGCATTAATAGGGCCTTCATTACTCTGCTGCCTAAGCCTGGAAAGCTCAACACCCCTGATGGTTACCGGCCAATCTCTCTTCAAAATGTTTCAGTAAAGATCATCTCAAAGGTCTTGGCAAACCGACTGCAAAAAGAACTAGGTCAGTTGATTGATCTTGACCAAACTGGTTTCCTGAGAGGGAGAAGTATCTCTGAAAACTTCATCTATGCCACCGAGCTAATTCAATGCTGCTACAAAAGGAAAATGGAAACGGCTATTCTCAAGTTAGATTTTGCTAAAGCTTTTGATTCGGTGGCTTGGGATAGCCTTTTATTAATTCTAGCTTGCAGGGGATTCCCAGAGAAGTGGTGCAGATGGATAAAACTGCTGCTTTCCTCTTCTAAATCTACAATTCTGATGAATGGGGTTCCTGGTCGCTGGATAAATCTGAAGAAGGGAGTGAGACAAGGGGACCCAATGTCCCCTTATTTGTTCATCTTAGTTGCTAATGTTCTTCAGAAGCTCATTCAGACGTCGCCGCATATCGGCCATCCAATTTACTCAGATCAACCCTGTGCAACACTACAATATGCGGATGACACAATCCTGGTTTGCAAAGCAAATTTGGAAGGGATTCAAGCTCTCAAAAGCTGCTTAGACAAGTTTGCCAAGGCAACGGGTCTTACCATTATTTTTTCCAAGTCTACTCTCGTCGTAATGCACACTTCAGATGAATTGAAGTCAGAACTTGCACAAGTTTTGGGATGTAAGATAGAAAACTACAACCTTTGATTGACAAAGTAGGCAGTCACCTAGCAGCCTGGCAGGCAAAGCTCCTTTCATATGCTGAGAGATTGATCCTTGTGAATTCTGTGCTAGACAGCATACCGGTATATGCCATGTCCTCCATTCAACTGCCAAAGAAAACGATTGAGCACTTCAATAAAAAAAAGAAGAGCTTTCCTTTGGTCTGGTGAAGACGCATGCAGTGGTGCTCGATGTTTAGTCGCCTGGGATGACGTGTGTACTCCGAAAATGAAAGGAGGCTTAGGTATCAGAAATCTACACAAACAAAATGAAACGCTCCTTGTTAAGAGACTTCATCATCTCCACTCCACTGAATCTTCCTGGGCAAATTGGATTAGGAAAGAATTTGCTACTTCCTCTCTTTCATGTGACAAACAGTTAGGTTCTCACTGGGAGGACATGAAGAAAAATTTGGCACGGTTGCAACAGATAACTTCATTATCAGTAGGAAATGGTCAAAGAACTTCCTTCTGGTATGATAAATGGCTTGGAAGCTGTCCTCTTAAACTGAGTCACACAGCTCTATTCACTTATGCAATTGATAAAAATGCAACGGTGGCTCAAGTCTTAACTTCTGACATAAGAAGCTGCTTCGTTCCAAGGTTGTCAAACATGGCAGCTTCTCAGCTTCAAGATCTCCTGCTCGCTTTGAGTGATTTGGTTCTCGTTGATCAGCTGGACGAAAGGAGAGCCATCAATGCTTCACATGCAACAATCTTGAAGGCCAAACAAATTTACGAATACCTGCATAAAGATCGCCAAGATGACCAAAATTGGAAAATAATTTGGAAAAGTAAATCTCCCCCGAAGATTCAGTTCTTCATTTGGTTGTTATCTAAAGAACGACTCCCCACGAAGCAGAACCTGTGCAAAAAGAAAATTGTTCCGTCCACGTCCTGCGATCTTTGTGGTGTTTCAGAAGAAACTGCTTTTCATTTCTGTGTTGATTGCTCTTTTGCTCAGGCGTTCTGGTCGACCATTCACATTCACCCTGGTTTGACAAGCTCATCCAATCTCGCAAGTTTAGGCCGCCCAGATGGCATTCCCAACAAGCACTTCAGAGTCTTCTTCTTCCTCTGCTTTTGGGGCCTGTGGAACCACAGGCATGATGTTGTTTTCAAGAGGTTGCACACATCCTTGCGTAGACTAGTAACTAAATGTATAGATGATGCAACTCTTTGGGTAGAGCGTTTTAGTTCGGAAGATAGGGGCATTGTTTCCTCGTGGAAGGAAACACTATCGTCTGCTTTTCGAAACTCTGTAACTTAAGATGTATCAGCACCTCTTCCTCCCTTTATAAAATTCAGGTGGGGAACCTCTCCCCCCGGTGAACTTTCTTAAAAAAAAAATGTTTCAGCGCGATGTCACTTTTGATTTTGGTGACTCAAGTGCAAAGTGCAGGCATGTCAATTCAAATTTTAGAGCTTTTGATTTCGAATTCTGATGGTTCTATCTGCTTGTGCTTGAAGGCAGGCGAAAACTTGTGCTGTAAGATTCGCGCCGGAGGATAAGGCGATCCCATCTCGTCTTCCTCCAAAACCCAAGCCAAGCCCTTGTCCTCCTCTGCTCGCTTTCCCACCGTCTCCATCTCCAATCCAATGGCTTCCTCTCTCCTCCGCGCCACGCCGCTCTCCCTCCTCTCCCGCCTAAAGCCGCTCAACCCTAGGCCACCCGCCTCACACCTCCGCCGCCTCCTCCTGCTCTCAACCGCCTCCTCCACCTCGTCGGCCTCATGCTCGCCGTCTCCGCTCCGAACCCTAGCGGCCACCGACGCGGCGACCCCGCCGCCGGAGGAGGCGGCGGCGGCGCCCGCGGCCGAGGCGAAGCTCGAGAGGCTGCAGCCGCTGCAGTGGCCTGCGAGGGACGCGTTGTGCGGCGAGCTCGGCGCCGGTGACGCCGGCCGCCGCGTGCGCCTCTGCGGCTGGGTCGCTCTACACCGCGCCCACGCCGGCCTCACCTTCCTCACCCTTCGTGACCGCTCCGGCACGGTCCAAGTGAGTCTGCTGTTAGTGTTAGTGGTGTTAGTGATAGACTGATGCTGATAATTTGCGGTTGTGTTTGTTTCCCATGTAGTAGCTGCGAGCCTGTGATTCTAAGAATTGTTGCACGCAGGTGCAGGTGTATTGATGTTTGATCGTTCTTGTTAGTGATCAACCACACTAATCTACATGCTAATGCCCTAGATGTTACTTTGTAACAGCTGGTGGTTGCACATTTTTATTGCATGTTTCATTGCTCAATTTGTGTCATCGGGAATGGTCAGTTGCATTGTCAAGTTAATAACGTAATAGTATGTAGCACTGACACTACCTACTGTTTTCCTGTTCTAATTGAGTGGTTTTGGCAACGTTTGCAGCTACAAATTCCCAATAAACTGATATTGAGTGATCTAATAACTCACGAAGGCAAAATGAAGTCATATAATCGCATCAATTTGTAATGTTGTGGGGAATTGACACCCCCCTCCCAAACATGGTCTTCTCGATTGTTCTACCATCACAGTGATCTAAGTTCCATCGGTCATTGTTCTCGCTGTGTAGGTGACGACCTTGCCAGAATATCCAGAAGTTTATGCTGTGGTGAACAAGCTAAGAGTAGAGTCGGTGGTTGCGGTCGAGGGGGTTGTTCGGTCACGCCCAACAGAAGCCATCAACACGGATATGAAG
Organism: Oryza punctata; assembly: GCA_000573905.2. NCBI lineage: Eukaryota > Viridiplantae > Streptophyta > Magnoliopsida > Poales > Poaceae > Oryza > Oryza punctata. Next base: position 2,418,902 of record CM002488.2, read on the forward strand.
ACTGGGGCTATAGAGGTATTGACTGGTTTATGTTACTTTATTTTGCAGTTCAGAGAGAGAAGCTTGAGATGATATGTCAAGTGAAGAATTTGAATTTCAAAGTATCTAGTACAGAAATTCCACATCTTCAAAGTTTGCTGTTCATACATACGGAACACATAGATGCTATAAGAGCTAATATATAGGATAAGGAATAACGTGTGCAGCACTATTTGTAATTCTAACACTTCTTTTCTTTAATTGTTGTGGACTTCCTGAATTTTTCTGTTGTGTTCCTCCATACAGCAAATTGCTCTTTAACTATGATATTACATGCTGACCTATGTAGGTTGCTGCCGACAATATATATGTGCTGAACTCAGTAACTCGTTCATTGCCTTTTCCAATCACCACTGCTGATGCTGTAAAAGAGAAGTTTCCAGAAGAAATTAGACTGAGGTAAAATACATTGGTATCTGCACTCTTTTTATGCTCATATATTAAGTATCCGGAAGAAAAGAAATACTAGTATTGAATACCTCAAATATGGTGGTTGGTTGTTTGGTTAACGCTTGATTAAGCTTGTTGAATTCATGCATAAATGGGATTACATCGCACATTCAAAGTTGCACATAAGATTTTAGGTTCCAAAATAATACTTAGGTTGCATTACGAATTTACGACACTAACTACTGGGAACACAACATGTTGAGGTGTTAACTCATTTTCTGAGGAGTCACATGTTTACCCTTGTGAATAGTGGCTTTGGAGATTCTGTGGAACATGGCATATTCATCATTCACTCCGTGAGGGTTGCAATCTCTTTGTTTATTAATCATTTCCACTTACTGATTTATGCTGAACTATGGCCATTGCTATATTCTATGGATCCTTGTTCTTCCACAGTTCCAATATATTTTCACTAGATCGATATATTGATGGTCATTATGAAGGCTGGCATATTCATTTTAGTTTGGAATTTTCTACCATCATTTGGATTATGCTAGCGTATAACAATGTTTTTAATGGCATACTGCTGTTGAACCACCCTTAAACTCTGTTGATTTTAATCCTGATGAACTCACGCAATAACATGTGATGACATTCTGCAATCCTGACCACAAATTTGTTCCAGATTTAACCATCCTTGCCAGAAGATGTACATTTCTGTGTTTGCCAGCCCTTTAACCTGTTCTCTTTGCCTTCTTTCAAGATTTTAGGTGACTATTATGCTTGAATCTGTTTATATGATGTTTTTAATAGTTTGCCTAAAGCACTTTTCCCTGTTCTCAATGTCTTCTTTCACAGCAGGAGACCATTACACTTGAATATAGTTATATCATGGGTTTTAAGTTCCATATGTTAAGGATTGATCCTCTTTTTTAACTTCCATATTTGTAAATATCTAGATTCCGGGTGCTGGACTTACGCCGACCACAAATGCAATCAAACTTGAGGTTGCGCCATAATGTTGTTAAGCATATTCGTCGATACTTGGAGGATAGACATGATTTTGTTGAGGTATGCTGTATACCAGTTATATACTCATTAATTACATCATACTGAATTTGCACCGCTATCATATTCTGCCTTTGGCTATATGCTTATCATTTTGTTCCACTACAGAATGCAATATATCCGAGTAGTCTGGTTCTATAGATGAACAGAAATTTGCAAGACTGCAAGATACTTTCTTTTCGATGCAGTGCCAGCAGTAGAGAGAGAAAGATACTTGCTTTCATGATGTAATGCCTGGAGATCATGTTGCACCTTTGGCTTAGGGCTCTAATTCCAATTTTAATCATCATCTAATTTTTTACGCAGTGCATAAGGATTATTTTTTAATCATTTCCTGTACAATTTGCTAGTTAAAATAACTTGGACCAGTTAAAATGGATGGGTCATGTATGCCTTGTCTGCTGTTGTATCTCCTTTACAATGAGTCATTAGAATGTAAGACATAATAATATCTTAGTACCTTGCAATGCCTATAATGTCTATATCTGTTATTGTTCCTATTGTGTCTGATCCAAAGTTAACGCATGTTCCAAGGTAGATTGAGACTCCAGTTTTATCTAAGTCTACACCAGAAGGTGCTCGGGACTATCTCGTCCCATCGAGAGTTCAGGTAATTTGTCTGTAACTATTTTTTCCTTAACAGACAATTATAACATGTTTGTTTCTTTTGTTGAAAAATGCGCAGTTCTCTTTTCTCTACTTTTATTCACTGCAACCTTCAAAGACCTAATTTCCCAAATCATATTTGGGTTCACTGTTGTAATAATTGCTTTCTCAAATATCAATGCCCTTACCATCGTTAAGCACAATTAGCTTCCAGTACATGAATGTAGTCAATTTACTTTATCTCCTTGTTTTTTCCGATTAAAAGAAAAACTTTATGGCTAGAGCTAGCTTTTGAAAACTGCAATAAACATATATGTAAAAACCTTTTTCTTTGTAAGACTTCCCTTGTGCCTATGTTCTTGTGGGAATATGCTACATTCTACATTTCTTTTGCATTCTCTACTGGGTTTATTTTAACCATAAACAGCAACAATTACGAAAGTACAACTCTATTAAGTATCATAATTATATTTCTAGTGCTTGTTGGCTTGTTGGTGGTAGGTCTAATCATTCTGCAGTGAATTTTTATAACTTCTTCAAATAAGAGCTTCATGTCCCCCTGATATCCTCCAATATGGTTTTTGAAGCCAGGAATGTTCTATGCTCTTCCTCAAAGCCCTCAGCTGTTCAAGCAAATGTTGATGGTCTCTGGCTTTGAAAAATATTATCAGATTGCAAGGTTAGTAGGTACAACATTTTGAAGGATGTTTATTATCTTGGATATAATTTTTCTTCCAGTTATCTTACAACTCTGCATGAGTTGCTCTATATTCTCTGTTGCATAATCTTTTTCCCCTGTAGCCTGTTCAGCTGGATTCTTGATTTTTCTCTGCTTGCCTGAATATTATCAATATAAATTGCTCACTGTACACTGTGCTTAGTTGCTGGAATATATTATTAGTGAACCAGTCAAACAATTATCTCAAATGCTGCTCTGCAATATTGTCTTGATTGATTGAACCACTTCATAAAAGGTGTTTCCGAGATGAAGATCTGCGTGCAGACAGGCAACCAGAGTTTACACAACTTGATATGGAGATTGCATTTACATCAATGGAAGATATGTTGAAGTTGAACGAAGAATTAATGAGACATGTAAGTTGGTTTTCAAATACTTAACTTTCTTCCTCTTATCATTTTAGTTAATTTCATATTTTAGTTAGCATTCTTCCTCACCCTGTCTATTAGTTAAATGCGGCAATAAAAAGTAAGCGCACATGCTAGCTATGGCTGAGACATTTGAGCACATAAGAACCTTCTTCCCTGCAATGTAGACAACCGCCTCCTTGCGTGAGCCCTCACGCGTGTGCTCCTGGCTGAGCCTCCTCCCCCTCTACCTTGTCAGGTCTTGCTGCTGGTTCTGGGCCTCAGCCTCCTTCCTGGCTCAATGCCCATGACAAGACTGTAGGACTGTCAGTGGTTGTCATTTAGCTATTGTACATCACATCATTAGTAGTAATCAATCTCTTAATTTGTTAGTTTGTTGCTCAGAAAATATGTCATTATTTCTTTAATTATCGCTCATGGTTGATTGAATTATGGATATTCATATTACAGATATTCCAAGAGGTTGGTGATATCAAGCTGCCAAATCCTTTTCCAAGGCTAACCTATACGGAGGCAATGAATCGCTATGGAACAGATAGGCCTGACCTTCGTTTTGATTGGCAGCTGAAAGATGTGAGAACGTTTATCCATTCTGAATGGCCCATGTTATTGTGATAACTACAATCATAGGTTCACAGCTAGAACTATATTGCTTCATCCTTTTCTTACTGTTAAAATGCAGGTTAGTGATGCATTTTTGGGCAGTAGCTTCAAGATTTTTGCAGATACATTAGAAAACGGGGGTGTCATCAAGGCATTATGTGTGCCTGATGGTGCCAAAGAATTTTCAAATACTGACCTAAAGAAAGGAACTGTCTACACTGAAGCTTCCAAAGCTGGAGCCAAGGGCCTGCCTTTTCTCAAAGTTATGGACAATGGTAAAAGAATTTTCGCCCTCTTTTGGTTGATAAACTTTGTGGCCTGGCCCATGGATTTGTTTTGTGTTTTAATTGTTGTGCTACTCATAGGAGAGCTTGAAGGAATTGGTCCACTCGTGTCAAGTCTGAAACCTGAAAAGAAAGAGCACTTGTTGGAACATCTAGACGCAAAAGCAGGTGATCTTATCCTGTTTGCACTGGGTGAGCAATCAGTGGCTAATCGAATTCTTGGCAGATTAAGATTATTTATCGCTCATAAGCTGGAAGTGATAGACACAGTGAGTCTCAATCTGAATGCTATTTTTCTTGTTGTGAATATATTTTTATGTGTACTCAGGGCATATTGAGATTCTGTGCCTCTTCGTCTTTTTGTATCACCTTCTGAGAACAGTCCTGATCATCTGCTTTAGTTATGCTCCTGATATCTTCATCTACATTTTTTTAATGCTAGTCAACACACTCAATTCTGTGGGTGACGGACTTTCCAATGTTTGAATGGAACAGTGATGAGCAGAGATATGAGGTTAGATTTTCTTCTATGTATCTTCTTTCAAAAATTACAACTGATTACTCCTTCACCCTTTTTCCAAAACCAGAATGGATACTCTTCAAGCATAGTTGTATCATACTATTTAAGGAACTGCTCAGACTTCAATTATTTTGTAGAAAGTTGATTGTGGTTTAGTTAAAGTGCACCATTAATGCACATTACTAAATTAGTATACTGAGTTTATATCTTATATCTATACTACTATAAAAGACAATAGTGGTGGTGGTGGTTCCACCACCAGCCCACCACCATTACTTTTGCACGTTTTACAAATTAGTCCCTGATATTCTCTGATATCATGTAATAGTCTAATATTTGTTTGAAAGTGAATAATATATATTAAGTAAGTATGGGCATTTTACCCATAGCAAAGCATGGGCATTTTGCTAGTTCTTCAAAAAGGAAATAACATACTGTATAGTATCACCAGAATGCACACCATTGGTTAATGATGTCCTGAAATTTGATAATGGCATGCAAACAGGTTATAGTATTAACAAACAAATTTAAGGGCCAATATTTTGCCAGTTTTTCAAAAAGGAAACAACATACTGTATAGTATCACCAGAATGCACACCATTGGTTAATGATGTCCTGAAATTTGATAATGGCATGCAAACAGGTTATAGTTTTAACAAACAAATTTAAGGGCCAATATCAGATAATAGACTGCTTTCGGTACTTCCTCTGGTCACAAAAGAGAGCTTTTGGACATTGACGAGTCTCCAGAATGACATCATGCTTATTTGATTGCAATGTCACGGAAGGTTTTGAGGCAAACATACACAGTTTTACATGTTCAATCTAAATTTTCATAGGGATACCAATAGCAAAATTTACAAATTGGGGGATCAGCTTACCAATATCATCGATTGTCGTTAATGCCTACAGGGAATGACCATTGTTCTCCTGAACAACAGAGAAGGAAAAACAGTTAATTTAAGAAATTTAGAGGCTGGTAAAACAGAGAATTGACATGTAACTCAAAGTAAAGATTCTCTTGTGTTTTGCGTCCTCTGAGCATCTCCATTGTCCTCATAGGCACTACACCATCCTTTCACTGCACCAAATCCTGAAGATATGAATGATCTACCATCAGCTCGTGCTCTGGCTTATGACATGATTTACAACGGAGTGGAGGTACTTCCTGTTTTTATTTTTTTGGGAGTTGGGTGTGTACATGAGTTTAACTGATTTATCAGGTTTTAGGCCGCGTTGTAAACTCCAACTCTAAACTTCAACTTCCTCGTTTGCACACTTCCCAAACTGCTAAACAGTGTATTTTTTGCAAAAAAAATTATATAAATTTTCTTTAATGATTCAAATGAACTATTTTTCAATTTTATAATAATTAATCATGTGTTAATTGCTTGCTCCGGTTTCCGTGCCACTTAATAGCTAAGTTCTTATGCAAGAACGAATGAAGCCTTATTTGTATGCATCTTGCATGCGATCCTATTTGCTAGTTTACTTCAAGTTTCATGCATATGTACCTTGTTCAGTACATACTAGTACAGAAAAGGGTCCAAGGTTGCACATGCTCTTTTACATGATTTATATAGTAGAAAATTAAGCACAACACATATTCTCCTTGATGCAAAATCTTGTGTAAGCATTGAAGCAGAAATCTTAATCAAGTTTTGGGATGAGGTATCATAATGCACGCAGACTGTATCCATAAGTTGCACATGCTCTTCAACATTTATTGAAGACATTCTAAATTTCTAATAGTTTTATATTGATTGTGATAACATTATAGCCCTCTGTACAAGTCTATCAGTATTTTGTTATTCATTGGGATGTGGTTTAAAATATCACATGCTAAATACTCATCTCAAATTAACCATGACAAATAGATGCTAAATTAATTCATAAGCCTGGTTGGCTGGTTTCTTTTGAGTTTAGACCCTTTTCTGTCATAGTAGCCAATGAAACAAGGTGTGCAGAGTCTATCTGATACATCAATAAAACCTGTGTATCTTTATATGTACTGGAATTCATGTAAAGAGCTATGAAGTTTCAGTTAATGATGTAGAAAATCATAACACACATCTTTTGTTCTGCATTTTATAAATATAGATTGGAGGAGGCAGTTTGAGGATATACAAAAGTGATGTACAACAAAGGATTTTTGAGATCATCGGTATCTCACCTGAACAGGTATTATATTTGACACTTCATATTATTGAGAGTACCCATGCTTCTTTCAGTTTTCAATTTGTAGATTGACAGATAAAAAAATTAAAAAGTAATTAATTTTATGCTGAGACGAAAAAAAAGCATTAGGCTATATGTTGCATGCTTTGTATTCACTGGACATGCAAAGACATAATTATGAATAAATACGTCTGAGACTGTAGTCTTGTTTTGTGCGGCAAAGGTGCACTCTGTCATTCATAAGCCAGTGCTTTTATCTATAGCTCAATTCAAGCATGCCTTAATATTCAAGGTAAATGGTTGTAAATTATGCTGGATGCATCTTGAGAGGTTGGATGTTGAGTGTCAAGACTAGAGAGTAAAGAAACATCAGATGCACTAATATACTTGCCTGGCAGTTTATTACCATAATATCCTACTGTGATTGGTAGTTATAACATTGGACGCAGGAATTTTCTAAAAAAATACCAGTATTTTGTCGATTCTATTCAGACTTGATTTAGAAAACATGCTGTACCTTTTGCATTTTGCTAAGCTCTAAGACCAAAATTGCAATGCAGGCAGAGGAAAAATTTGGCTATCTTTTAGAATGTTTCGACATGGGTGCTCCTCCGCATGGTATGCTATGTTCAACCACTGAACTCCATATGTACTATGTTTTTGGATTAGATTTGAGATTTTGCCTCACATACTGAACTATCTATTACTACTATATGCTTGTATGTTTCATTAGGACAATATTTTTCCACAAACAAGAGCAATCTTTCAAATCAATCCTACTATGTTTCTTGTTATATTCACGCCATCAGATTTTGGAAAGTATATTGATTCTAAGATGCTTTAATAAATGACAGCGTTCATGCTTATACCTGCGTATTGCCATGTATTCATGTGTCATTTTCATTTTGCTTCTAGTTTTGGAATGTTGAGCTCGAATTCCACATAATTTTTATACCATGGCAGGAGGAATTGCCTATGGGTTAGATCGTTTGGTGATGCTTTTGGCTGGTGAAATTTCAATCCGGGATGTGATTGCTTTCCCAAAGACTACAACTGCTCAATGTTCACTCACCAAAGCGCCATCTCCTGTGGATCCACAGCAATTGAAGGATCTTGGCTTCCGTACATGAAGTGATTGCGCTGTTTGTAACCAGGTTTGAATTATATAGGAACATCCATTGTTTACACCGGGAACCTAACCTGTCACGGCACATTCACCTTTTGCGAATGTGCTTCTGCTCTTGAGAAGTTTTGACCATGGATAGGCTGGTTGTCCATCTCATGAATCCAATAGAAAGTTTAAAGGAGATCAATTTCTTCGTGATTATTGTCGGATAGCTTGTCAAGTGCCCAAGCTATTTGGCTGTTGAGTTACGCTGATAAACAGTATAAAAAAGATGGATGAGGCAATTTTAAATAATTTGTGAGTAAAAAAATTATATGTGTTGTTCGTGGTTTAAAAAACCAAGTTAGTAAAATGACCGTTTAAATGGGTTATTCGTTCAAGTACCGATAAACAAGATTTTGTAATAAGCTAAGTTCTGTGCTTTGTCCCTGGAAACTGATCCGTTTGATATTATTTTGTTGCATTGAGCAAGTATCATATGCCCATGAGTAGACGTGCTCTTGACTCTTGAGTATCAATACTAGGATGACAAAATACAAGCGGACCGCTCGATTTGTAGCTAGGGATGAAACTGGTACGGTCGTACGGATTCTTTCCGTCCGTCAGAACGTTTTTTCGTAATCGGGTAGGTTCGTTTGGATAGATCTGAATATTTTCGGATTCAAAAATGAATACGGATTTTTTTTCTCAAAAACAGGAACGAATATAGTAAGGATATTATTTATCGGAATCGAAAAACAGCCAGAAACTATCCGGGAATTTTTTTCGGATATCAGTAGACGGAAACTATTCGGGAATTTTTTTTCGGATATCAGCAGACGGAACAACTTTCAGAAAAAAAACACGTATAAATACAGAATTTTTTATACGGAGTTAGATGAATATAAACTTTATATTAAAATTGTACAGCTTAATAAGATCTACAACTTTATTGTTAACGGTCCAAATATCCATTATAAAATATCATATCCGTTTTTATGAAATCTAAGATCTACAATTCAAACGATATTTGATGGAGACGTGCTCCTTATCAAAGTTGTAGAGCTTAATGAGATCTACCACTCTATAGTTTATGACATTTGTATTTTGAATATTTAAAGTGTAAAAAAATATTACAAGTTTCAAAGATGTAAAATAAAATAAATAACATCTTCAATCTATTCAACGAGAACCTGATAAGTGATATGGTAAATAAACTATATATGAATTAAGAGATCTTGGGAGTAGAAAGTGGATAATCATATTTACATGCGGATCTCTTAGGGAAACCGCTAGAAAATTGATTTTTCACATAAGTTTGTGGGATCAACATCAAAATTAATGATATAAATTTTAGAGATGTTGATATAAAATAACAAGCGATATCAGAAAACTTAATTTAAGGGATTTTTATATCCTGGTAAATATTCATTATTCATCTCATTTCGTATTTACTCCGTAGTTGTACTACTGCTAGCTACAGGCGGTATCTCGTACTCCAGTCTGGGGTTGTTAGTAGCTTGCTGAAGCAATATCGGACGCTCCAACAGTAGTAGTATAAGTAGAAGTTTGGCTTAATTAACATGTGAATCAGGACTGTCGTTAGTAGTATTTGAAGCTAGCTAGCCTTAAGATAGCTTATAAGACAGCATATAAATCGGAAAATCTAAGTCTAAATAAAAAAGTAATTTTTTGTTTGGTTTCTTGGAAGCCATAAACCATTCTAATACTATTAAGTCAAAAAACTAGGTTGAAAAAGTTTTTTTTTTCTTACGTGAGATAGAGTTATGACTCCGCCACTAAACATAGAACACTAAATCCACCAGCTTATAAATCATATAAGCTAATAAGTTATCTTAAAAGTCTAAGCCAATAAATTAAGTCTGTGAAGTTAGCTAGCCTCCACAAGTTTGAATAATTCTGGTTCCACATTTATTACGGATCTTACTAGAATTACAATAGACGTCAACGAAGGACGATGCAAGTTTAGTTCATGAAAAATCAAAGAACTATACAAGTTTTGCGGAAAGTAATACATAATTAAAAGTCGATTGGTGTAGGTTGAGGCAGGGAAGGCAGGGAAAATCACGTGCTGCACGCCGTACAGTCAAGGCACACTGGAAGTCTGAAACCCCATCGATCGCTTGGACGCCTGCCATCAACAAGCATGGAGGATATTGTCGCTCATGTATCTAGTTGTGATGCACTCCACTAGAATGGCAGCGATGGTGATGAGCTCACCACCATTGCTGAGCTGCTTGGCATGAGAATCCGCACTGCCCCGCTGGCCCGCGTAGCACAGCATCTCCACCCACACCAGGGCGATCAGCACCAGCCTGTCTGTAGTAGGAGTAGACTCCTCGCTGATGAGCTTTGCGCCAAGTCTACACCCTATCCGCAACGGTTTGTTGTGGTGAAGGGAATAGGTATTCCCCCTATGATTGACCAAAGGCCGCCACTCGAAGGGCGTCTCGGTGTTCAATGCATTCCCGTAGCTCCGCAGTAAGCTGGCCAGGTCATCGGCCGAGCTGTACTGCAGGCCGGTGAGGCCGTAGCACATGTTGACGTATTCGTTGCGGCTGGCATTGGGAGACAGCATGAGTGGACGTGCGGCAAGCAGGAAGAGCATGTAACTGGAGAGCGCATCGGCTGCTGCCTCGGCAACGTTGCTCTCCCGGCCGCCTGCGGGCTCCCTGTACCAACAGAGGTAGACTTGGGTGGCGATGTGCCAGGCGAGGATGCTCTCCTCCAAGCCCAACTCCTCGGGGTCGACGCTCCAGGCCAGGCTCTCGTACAGCCCGTAGCTCTTCAGCACCACCCGACCACGTGAGTTACGGATGTGATCTGGGTCGGCTGGAGAAGAGAACCGTATACTCTTGAGGATTTGCTCCACCAGTAGCTGCTCGATGTACGAGGAGACGAGGATGGAGCCCGAGTACGCCAACGTGTTCCACCAGTCCTCGACTCCCATCCGTACCGCTATTCTGCTGATTCGGCTAGCCCTGCTCCGGTCGCACAACTGGAGCAAGCTTTGTTGCCCCATGGAACCCGACCAGTACCTTCTTCTCCATTCCGCTGCACGTACGAGCTTGCGGACAGGCATAACTAAACAGCTAATTGGGAAACAACCGTAAGTGTAAACAATATCATTACTACTATGTGATCCGAACTCATTGGTCGACCAGATCGAGAATATGGCCCTCAACGCTGACGTCGTCTCAAGGACAAGGGCCCCAACTAGCAGAACGTAAGTGGCAGCGATGTCTACACTACCGTAGCGACCGCCCAGGCCCAGCTGATGTCGACGACTCCACAGATGAAACTGTAATAATGCGATGGCAATGGCAACCGGCAAAACTACACGAACGTATAGGCCGCCGCACCAACCGTGTATCGCCACAACCTTGGTGTAGAAGACGTCGTGCATCAGGGATAGCTGCATCTCGACTATTCTGTACAGATCCTGCCCACTCAAGCGTGAAGAATCCGGTAGATTTATATTTACTCCAGGTAGCGGTCCCTTCAAAAAGTTCCTAGCGATATCTATCATGCCGTAGGCCAGCAACAGGTGGTCATTCGTGTCCAGGTGACCTGTATTATCACGATCGGAACTGTGACCACATGAGTGTGATTTCTCTAAACCATGGTACTGCATCCCCCCTGGCCTGCTATCGGCGCACCTAAGTGCCCACACCCTCTCCCCGTACTTAACAACACCGACCACAAATATGAGGATGGCTGCACGCAGAAGCAAGGAATGGCTGACAACCATGGACCCGTAGAGGACGTAGCCGGCTGCAGCCACCTGCACGGCGAGTGTTTGCAGGTGGCGTAGCCACAGCCGGTTGTCCTCGATGGCATAAGCGGTGATGTTGTCCTGCCCACCGAGGTGTAGCAGCAGGAATGGCGCCCAGAACGCCATCAGCTCGTGGTCGGGAGACCTGGTGGTGGCGGACAGGTGCCCGAGCACGTAGATGGCCGTGCCGTCGGCCAGCATGTACGCCGACCAAACGGCCACCCTTAACGCGCGGTGGTCGACGCGTCGGCGGAACTCCGCCAGGATGAGGAGCGCCACTTGGAGCGTGAAGCTGAGAAGCACCAGAGCCCGGAGACCCCATTCTTTCCATGCATGCGCCTCGGCCTCAACCTCTGCTCCTGCCAAAAGCATCGATGTCTCTGGCTCTTGCTTCTGAAACAGATTTGTCAGTCAATTGATCAAACAATGTAAAAATATATATATAGATTCTTGTTCTGTTTAGGATTATGAAGGGTGTGGGATGAACATTGTTACGCACATTCATGTTACTGTAAGGGCGAGTAGTATATATATACTAGGAGCACTGCGTACCCACAAAAGGAACTCATAAAGTGCTTGAAAGGTACCGGAGGTACCTTCCTCTTATTGAATTATCATTTTGGAAGGGTAATTTAGGAATAGGAAATAACATAAGCACGGTAAATTATTTGACAAATTATTCTTCACCAACAAACTACTCTAACTTCTCTCTTTGTTGTTTGACTCTCATTACCGATCTTATGAATCCTTCGTGGAGATCAACGCTTTTTATCACTAATTTTCATTGATGGTATCATATACCAGTACTAAATCTTTACCTAAAAAATATCAGAAATCTGAAAACAATCTTTTTTTTCCATCTTATATGTATCTGCTTTCTTTAAAAAACGAGGAAATAGGAACCATGTAGACGGTATTGATCATTTCTTTTTGATAGAACTGATCAATGGAAAGTTAATTACTTAGTTATAGTGTAGTAGTTGGTTCTCTTCTTAGTCGGGCTCAGTTACGTGAACGATTTTGTACTTACAAAGTCCAAAGCAAGATATATTTAAGTACAAATTTGACAGACCAAGTTAATCATTAGTTTGCTATTAACTATTTTCAAGCAAAGTAAGTTATCGGGCTTTTCTTTCTAGTTTGTTTGAAACGGACGTTATCCTCTAATTTGATACCGGCTATATAATTACATATTTAACCCTTCATCTAATTTGAAAGTTAATATCTGACCTACAATTTTAGTACGTTTAGATTAGAGACTATCAATGGATATAATGAGTCTCGAGCATAGAAGAAAGTCTCTCATCGAAAAAGACCACGGGGAGTTTTGTATTAGATGTTAAGAACTTGATTCTTGTAGGGACATATAGATGAGACATCAATTTTTGTAACAAGGGCAATGCTAACTAAATTATACTACATCCCTTTTTTATTGTGTGATGTACATAGTTGGCTTTTTTTTTTTACCAAACTTTGACCAAATTGATCAAATAGATCTGTCATCGAATCAAAAGTACTTTAGGTGTGCATTATATATTTTTCTATATGCACAAAAATTTAAACGAATGACCAAATTAGTCAAACGCGTCATATATGAAAAAAAATAATATATTAAGAAAAATGAATATGTATCATTCTACAATAAATGTGATCTGTGTTGAAAACGTGGTGGAAAATATCATAAAATAGAGCAAACTTACACGTATTGGATTAATGAAGAAAGCGAAGTGGTCGATGATTATCCACTGGCCGATCGACTGGAATATATGCAACCAGCAGCACAGATTGTGAGATTGAAGTGAAAATTTACTATGAGCTGAAGGGAGGACGTGTTAATCTAGCTTCATATTGGATGGTAGATACTGGCAAATACAATGCAATGCATAGTCAAGGCCTCAAGGAGAACATATATAGAACACAAAGTGCAGAACCTGGTGCGGAGCCTCACGGAGGGTTTAAGCATTGGGATAAGACCAAGGTATCAAGCCATCTAGATACCCCAGCCCACAAACATATGTAAACGTCACGTACTCATGTAACCTGTTCTTTATGTGTTGAAAAGGTTAAGTATCTATAATCTGCTGGCTCCTCACTTCGGGTGCGTTCTAAGGATATATTGAGATCATCCTGCAGTCGTAACTAGGTCAATAAGTTATTAGTTGTTTGGCACATCTATAAATCCATGATTTCTTTTAGTTAAGTACTCCTAACTTCAAAAATCCATGGATTTGGATCTATGATTTCCATTAATAGCGTTTGAATTTTGGACGAATTATTTTATTCGTAGTTTATAAGAAATATAAAATTTGAAATCACTGTAATTTAAATTACAAACTCTAAATCCAAGGAAGGTTTGAGATCGGGAACCGTGCTAAACAGGGCTAGTGACTACATCGTAGTATTTCATCCATTCATTTTTCAAATCAAGGGTGTAGATCAAGTGCTACAATGGTTACCCGATGTTTTTATGTGTAAACAGTGGCTCCAACAACCTCAACCCTTAGATGTAATTTGGACAACGATAATGTGACTGCTTAAGAATGGCTACGCTTGAATCTCGTATGCAGTTCTCAAAAAAGAAGGGGATTGTTTATTCACTCGTCGAAAAATTCTCCCACTAATTTATCATTTGTAAATACAGTACAAGGAGGCGGGCCCACAATGATTCATGTGTATTCATTATTTTTCAAAAAAAAAAAATACATATATGAAGTATATATTTCGTATGTATATAGGAAAAAAAAGGCCTACCCATCCACCGTCCCACTAGTGGATGTATATAGGAAAAAAGAAAAAAGGCCCCACCCGCCACCCGCCACTGGCCCGGAGCGGCGCCTATGCCTGGCCGCCCGTCGTCCCCGCAGCCGTGCCCCCCCGTCGCCCGTGGCGGCGCGGCCCTGCCAATGGCGTCGCGCATAGGCGCACAACACTCGGCGCCTCGGCGCGGCGGCCCGCGCGGCCACGCCACGCCACTGCGCCAGGCCGCTAGCCGCCAGCGCCCAGCGCACCCGGCGACCTGTCGCGGTGCAGCCTAGCCTGGCTCGCCCCCTCCAGGCTCCAGCAGGCCGCCAGCTTGCGTGCCGCGTTCCGCCCGCCACCTGCCAGGCTCCAGTCCACCGAGCCTCTGGCCGCCGGCCGATGAAGCCGAAGGTAACTGAGTAACTCTTCCCTTCGTGGCTTCATTCCCTGCTCGTAGATGCCTAATTGCCTAGTTGAATGTAGGATATTAGGATTTAATTTATAGTTGAATCTACAATGGTTCATTTGAGTTAGGGTTTATGATTTGGATTATTTGAATCCAGGGATGGTTCATGGTTGAACATTTTTATTTAGAATTTGAATCCAAGGATGATTCATGGTTGAATATAGTAGATTTGATGAGGTAAACACAGAGTCACTTAGATGCATGACATCATTTAGCCCAACCAAATCCTTCTCTGGTTTTAATGCTAACAACTTAATTAAGCTTGACAAGTTCTATCTTAATGATTTTGATGTTGAAGAAATGAACCAACTCACCTTTCAACTGAATTGCTATATTAGTTATGTGAGTAAGGATGAGAATTTCACAAATTTGAGAAGTTTAGCAGACCTATCTATGATGCTTGTCAAAACAAATAAGGTTCTTGGTATGACCTGATTTACAGACTTCTCAAATTAGCGTTAGTTCTCCATGTTGCAACTGCTGGTGTTGAGAGGGTTTTCTCTTCAATGAACTATATCAAAAACAAATTAAGAAGCAAGATGGGGCATGAATATTTCAATGATTACTTGGTTACATTCATTGAAAGGGATTTGTTCTTGCAAGTTAAGAATAAAGACATTATCAATCATTTTCAAAATATTAAGAAACAGAAAGTTCTTCTCTAAATTGTAAGATTTTTTATCATTTTGCCATTTTGTATGCTTTATAAATTTGATATGTTTTGTCAACTGTACTCTAATATGCTTATTGCATTCAATTTATGGTCAATTCTATTAGACTTTATGAAATCATGTGTATACCGTTATATATTATACAACTATTAGACTTTCGGTTGGAATTTTCTTCTCTCTCTCTTCTAATTTCGAATTCTGAGCCCTCCCTACAAATATAATATAATTACATTATAACTTACATATAACTTTTAAAATACCATAATAACACGCTATTTTCGCGAAGCGAAGTTTGTGGACCAAATACCCTCACCAATGCATGCGAAGAATCTAGTCTGCTCGCGCACCGCACACACAAGTGGCATCGTCCACAAGAACACACGCATGTAAGGAGAAGGAGCGAAAGACCTATATCATGTACAAATAGGGGTGTAAGCGGGTAGGTCCGATAATACACTTATAGTGCTTATAAGTAAGTTCGTGGATCTATCCGTTTACACCCTTATGTACTGATGGATAAGGCTATAAGGGTGCTGTGTTCGTGGGTCGGGCATCCGGTAGGATATAGGCCCGATTCTTCGTAGAATTCACGCTGCGAGGCGTCGACCGAACATTACGGTGACCGTAACAGGGCTCTGGTTGACTCTGATTGTGACCTCGTGTCGTGACTATTCCAAGTTGGAACTGTGCTACTCATCACACTTGTCTTCGGATTGTGACCGAAGTAGAAAGTCAAACGATCAAATCACTTTGTAAGTGCCACACGGGGTGCATTTCCAACGCGCTGGCCCTTTCATGTCATGTCCCATCGATGTTCTCCACGTCTCCAACCAAGCGGACCACTGCCTCTAAAAGAAAAACAACTTCTAGATTTTGAAATTCGTCTCAAAACAAAAGTACTAATTGGTAGAGTTCCAACTTTATCACAAAGTAAATCAATATCTTCTTATGTACTCCGTCGGTGCAGATTGATAATACTCCATATCATTTTCTTATGGCGTTAACGTCATAAATTAAAAGGAAGAAGGTAGTACTAGAGGGTATGTAAGCATCTAATGTAATACATTGTTATATTAACAATATTTTAGAATAGAGAAAATACCATTGATCTACAAAACGAAAAATTTTATCTCTTCAATCCTTCATTTAGCACCAATAAAACCTTTTATATTAGTAAGGAATATTCTAGTATTAAGTCATCACTTCTAAATGCTTCTCAGACCACATGAGGGATTGGTTTATCGATATAGCAAGAATTATATTTCTTTCGTTTTAAAAAATAGCAAGTTTTATCTTTTAGCGTGAGTACTAAGGAGATGGGTAAAAATACATAGCTGTCTTCCCGCGTGGGTTCGTTTGTGCTATTATAAATACAAAACGTAGTAGAAATAGCAATTGAGATCCTCCGTAGTACTACTGCTCACTGACATGTGGGTCTAAGGGTTTGTGGGGCTCACATGTTACCGAGCAATACTGCACATGCAATATTGCAGAGGACCTGCATCTGTAGACGTAGTGTGCGTAATTTAGTGATTAAAGTCACCTTTCATAAGTACTACCGGTAGTAGTATATTTAGAACAAAATTTAGACTCATGATGTTGTTTTATACTTTCTCCGTCCTATAACTACAATGTGTTATATTTATCTAAAACTTATTATATTTTAGGATGGAAAGAGTATTTGAAACGTACGAGAAATTAGCAAAATATTAATGGGACGAGACACAGGTTTCATAAAAACTGCATTGAAACGGAGGCACGTATTCATACAGTGATAGAGAGTACCCCTTCCATCCCGAAATAACTCAAAATATAGTATATGATATAATTTAGTACTATAAATCTAAATAACTTTCTTCAAATTAATAGTATTGAGATATGTCATATTTTATATTATGTGTATTTATTTTAGGATGGAGAACACCTAATGTGACATGAAAAATCGTCCAAATAATGTGCTGATGCCCAAGCGTTGAGATGACTTCGTACTATACTACTCTACTAGTGGTTGGCCTGAGCCGCGCCCCATAAATTGCAGCTTGCAGCAGTTGATGCGCATTGATGAGCTCTCGCCTTCGCCTCTCGCTTAGCTCCGCTCTTTCTTTGCGGCTGCTCACACTCTGACGCGAGTGAGCTTGGGTCCGAAAACCAAAATGGCCGCAGCAGCCGGGGCCGCGGTCGCCACCCCCGCCGCGCTGAGCATGAAGCTACTGATCGACACCAGGGCGCAGCGCGTGCTGTTCGCCGAGGCGGGGAAAGACGTCATCGACTTCCTCTTCTCCCTCCTGGCGCTGCCGGTCGGCACGGTCATCAAGTTGCTCGGGAGGGAGTCCATGGCCGGCTGTGTCGGCAACCTCTACACCAGCGTCGAGAACCTCCACTACACCTACCTCCAGCCCGACGCCACCAAGGACGCGCTCCTCCACCCCGTCGTGCTCTCAGCTCGCCGGCGGCCTCCTTCAACAGCTCCGTCCTCCGATTGCCGGCGCCGCCGTCTGGGCAGTCGTAGCTCTTCTTTAGATGCAATCACAACTTCTACAACTTAACCTGCGGAAGCTACGTGACTGACGCGAGCGGTATGAAGTGTCCGTCCTGCCGCAACCAGATGACAGAGGCGTGCAGCTATATTGCAGGCGCCCCGGACCAGAACACGCAGAGCGCCGGCGCCGGAGGAGGGGCGGCGAAAGGGTTCGTGCAGGGCGTCGTGACGTACACGGTGACGGACGATCTCGCGGTGTCACCCATGTCGTCCATCTCCAGCATCACACTGCTCAACACGTTCGCGGTGAGGGACCTGAGCGCGCTCAGGGAGAAGACCGTGCAGCTTGGCTACACAACGGTGATCGATCAACTGAACTGATATCATTCATTACCACTCTTCTGCTCATGTCCGTATGCCGCATTGTGTTTGTGGTTTGCAGGGCATGGCGATCCTGAGGGCCTCGCTGCAGTCCAAGACCGTTCTCAGCGACGTTTTCCTTGCTGATAGGTTGCTAAAGCCTGCAGCAATGTGGGATGTTCCAGTAGTGGTCACAGTAGCAATCTGTGAATCAGAACTCGCCTCTGGTAAGAATCACCATGTGTATCCAGTTTAATTAACTAGTACTGTTGTTTCTAATGTGCTTGGCTGTTCTAAATCTCCTTGTCTCTGAAACTCTCAATTTGATCCTGTGTTGTTCGGTTTTCCTTTGCCGACCACTACAGTGGTGGAGCTTTTTGGACTGGACCGTCAGAGACTTGCACCTTTGCTCTAGCAATCTACGAACTGTATGTATGCATTGATAGGTATTGCAGGATGGAGATCCATCTCCTTTTGCTGTTGATTTTCGCCGTTCCTGTGATCCTGTCTGGTTCAAGCTTCAATGTTCAGAAGAAATCTCCTTAATGAAGAATGAATTTGAACTGAACTCGAAAATTTCAACGAGTATGGCGCATTGCAAATCCCTAAATTTTAACGACCTCCTTTACGTCGCAGAAAATTTCTGCTCAATCAATGCATTATGCTTTTGTTCGGTGGTAAAGTTCTTTCAAAAGTATATGCTTTTATCACATTAACCTATTGATCTGAACTGAACTAGACGTCAAAATCATTTGGCATCGGCGGCGCGCTCTTCTCGGCATGGACGGCGGCGGCGGCGGCGTCTTTCTTCTCGCTAGTTGCTCGGGCGTCGACGTTCTTGTCGCCGGACCTGTGGTGCTTGTCGCCGGTGCGCGCCTTCTTCTTCCTGTTCAGGAAGACATCTGTCAACACAGTCTTGGACTGCAACGATGCCTTCAGAATCTCCAAACCCTGTAAATTTGCAACAGCAAACCAATCAAAACAATTTCGATGGGTTTAGCAACGAAAGAAGTAAATTTGGATGGACAATTTAATGATAATTACCTCTTGGTAGCCGATCTTGACCGTCTTCTCCTCGAGCGCGGAAAGGTCCTCGACGCCGAGCTTGCTGAGCAGCGCGATGCTGGAGATGCTGGACATGGGCATGAAGGTGAGGTCGTCCATGACGGTGTACGTCACCACGTCCCGCACGAACCCTTTGCCAGTCTGGGCGGCGGCGAGGCAGGTCGGACAGCGGCAGCCCGTGTCCGATGACGTCCCCGCGCCGAAGGGCGGGAACGCCGCCTTCAGAGACGGCAGAGACGGCAGGGGAGTCGGCGGCCGGATGGACGAACACTGGTAGGCCGGGTGGCCCGGCGGCGGCGGCGGCGGCGGCAGCGCCGCTGAGAGCGGCGACGGAGGAGCAACATACGGCTGGACGCGTTGGGGCTGGACGAGGGACGGGAAGCCACCGGCGGTGGCGGCGAGGCAAGGGTGCGCCGGCGCCGGGTTCAGCAGCGCGTCGCGCGCCTCCACGCTCTGCATGTACGCGGCGTCCATCCTCCTCACGCTGGCGTACACGTTCGCGACGCCGCCGAGCGCGTTCTCGCCCGCGAGCAGCTTCACCACGGCGCCGACCGGCATGGCGAGGAGCCCGACGAGGAAGTCGACGACGTCCTTGCCGGCCTCGGCGCCGCGTCAGCCGAAGCGCACGACGACGGCACGGCGGCGGCGTTGCCCATCTTGCTGCTTCAACCAACCGCTGCGTCACGTACGTGAAACCCGCGCAGGATCAGATCGCTTTGTATAAAGTTGTTAAGTTTGAGCAAATTTTCACGGAATATATGGAGCGTGAAACCGTTGGTGCACGATTGCCAAAACAACCGCAATCTTTCCGTAGATTTGATTTTGTAATTTTCCCTTATCTCTATCTGTAGTCGTATTCTGCATTGTTTTAATAAGGAAACAATACGATAACCAAGCGAATTCAACGGTAGTACTAGTAATTGTTGTGCATGCGGGGTATTATCAATCTGACGAGAAATCTTATGATTCAATTCATCTCCTAACCCGGCCCGGTGTAAATTTTTTCCAATCTGGCATCGTTAAATTGCAAGCATCTATAGTTCTACACGCTTACGGTTAACAAGAAACAAGAGTTGAGATGCACACGACCACTATGGGTGTGTTTGGTTGGTCGTATCCTTCTCTCCCATCCAGACTGAGTTTATCATGGCTAAAGGGATCGATATGTAGTTGTTTGGTTGTTTACATTGATCTAGTCGGGTTGGTATGAGATTGTATTTGGTTACTTGCATGAGAGATATGGTTTGAGAGAGATTTTGTTTGGTTGGTTGTATGATTTTGAATTTGATTACCTCTCCATTTATTTGGGTGAGCTTACCTCTATAATATCAATATATCATATGAAAAAAAAAGATTTAAGTTGAGTAGATGTAAATAATTTATCACATGGAAGGAAATAAGATTGGTGTTAATTTTATATTATTTTAGATTTTACTATACGAAATCGATAACATTAAAGAATCAACTAGACCAAATAATATTAAAAAAAATAATATTTTCTTTGATGGGATTTCTATACGATTAGCATGCAAACAGTAACTTACATATTATTAATTCACCCGGCAATCAATCAGACAAAGGGGAAAAAGCAAAAAAAAATCAAAGAACCATCGTTGTCCACAACGCTACAATGCTCGTCACTCCGCTCGCCCGTACACCGCTCCGCCTGCCCATGCCGCTCCCTCGTCCCAACCGCTCACCGCCGTATGATAAGCCGGAACCGGCAGTGCCAAGCTCCTAGCTGCTGGATCCGGTGTTTTGCGAGGGCAAAGAGCAGCGAGAGAGAGCTGGAAGGCGGTGGCCATCGGTGAGGAAGAGTAGCGGTGACGACCGGCGTGGAAAGTGGAGGTGGCGACCGACGAGAAGAGGAGTGGAGGTAGTCATCTCTCATCCCCAAGCTCTCCTTTTAGTCTGGATCTTCATCCCTATCGTCCTAGCGGCTGGATCTGGTTGCTTTGAGCTCGCAGTCACCAGATCCGGCAGTCTTATGGCTAAAAAGGGGAGGGAAGGCTGGCAGTCGGTGATGTGAAGGGAGGGGAAAGCAGCAGCCAACGTTGTGTGGTGGTGACGACGATGATGGTCCGCGATATTGGAGACGACAATGACGATCCGTGGCACTGGAGACGACAACGGCTCGTGAGGCACCGAGCGAGCAAGTGAGGAGAGGGAGGTGATGGGGTGCCCGACCCCTCTCATCACGTTGCACCAACTCGTCCCCACGCTGCACCCGCTCATCCCCACCTCTGCATGCGCTTAGCCAGGCCCTGGAGTGAAGCTCTATTCGGGCGTTTCTCTCAGGCCTAGCTCTGGAGGTTATTTTGCATGCGCACAGCCAGACCTTGGAGATCTTGCGGGCAACCAAATATCTAACGACTACATGTGCGGATGCGAGCTAGGTTCGGTGTAGGTAACCAAATACACTCTATAGCTTTTGTTCTATCTCTGAATCTTCTTCCTCTTGCCAAAGCAGCAGCCACTCCGCCTGTGCGACGCTAGCCTCATCGTGGCTTGGCTAGCCTCGGGAGCCTCGCGAGTTCCGGTCTGACGCGACAGCTGGTTAGCCTCATCCTGGCTTGGCTGCTCGGCACTCGGCAGCCTCGGCTCGCACATCCCAATTCGTATGATCTCCAGGAATCCAGGTCACCAGGTGGTTGCGTCGAAGCTACACTCACATGCAAGTATGCAACTATGCACGTCAACGTGTGACATGCTAGTGAGCACGCTGACAACTCAATGTACGTTGTTGATAGTTGATAGGCATGTTAGAGATATATAGTTTCCTTCCTTGTTTACGCATATCTCTTCCTGGGTTATTATTAATTGATTCTCGCAGGATATTATTCTATACTGGAAAAAAATATCCATACGTTGTAACGGGTAAATACGTTTTTTTCCTAGTGGCACAATAGTTGTTAGGAGTCGAGCAATAGTAAATTGAAATATCGGATCGCTATACACTACAATAGAGAAGGTTGGTTAAAATTCTTCATTGGTTTTGGACCGAAAGCACACTCCTTCCTTCTTTTCAGCCCTATCCAGTCAACTGTCTCCTACCTCTCTCCGTTTTGGCTTGCCTCTCTTCAGCCCAGCTAGCACAACCAGCCTCCTCTAGTTACCAAGTCAGACCCCACGCGCTAGAGTAGCATCTTCAACCTCCGAGCGACTGTCCCGTGCTTGTACGACACCGGAGCCGATTCTCCCCATCAAATCCAGCTGAATCTTTCTCGATCTCCAAAAATTAGTTGAGGCCGGCTTTTGATCCGCTTGATCTTCTCCTTTTGTCTTCCCCCCAATCGGAGCAAATCGACATCCAAATTGTCCCAGCCCAACTCCACAAAACTCGGGATAAAACCGACGGGGGAAGCTCGCCGGTCAGCCATCATTGGTGATCGTTAAGCAGAGATTAATCCGATGAATTAAAGCTGAAACAAAAGGGAAAATCATTGGGGAATGATGAGGGAGGAGTGGGAAACAATTTTCGCAATCAATTGAAGGAGAAAACGCACGAGGAGGTAGATTGGCGTGGCGACAGCGCTATGGTTCAAGCGAGAGAAGAACGGTGATGTAACCATGACTATCATTGATACAACCATTGCTCACATCATGGGATAACTGGAAGACATCCAGATCAAGCAGTCCAAGTTTTGGAATCCAATTCGGCCACATGCGACAGTGCTGACTTCAAACGGTCGCCAAATATACATACAAGCTCCGTTTTGGACCTATGAGTACTTGATGAAAAGCTCTTGGAGTTCTCTTTCCAATGGATTCAGCCTCATCTCCAAATTCTATCTAAGTCATCCGTAATTGAAGAAACAAGGTGTTGCGTCACCTATAATGGGCCTATGGGTTTGTAACTTCATCTGGAACCCCGACCCAGGTGGGGCCCATGTGGGGTGCGTCCCAATCTGGTGGAGCACGACCCTAGGGACCCCTAGGTCGTCCTCCCACCTTCATAAATAGCTAGGTATCCATTTAGGGTTTTCTTGGATTTTGTTTAGATTAAAGTTTAGCTTCGATACTTTGCCGTGTAATCCCGTGATCGGTTAGATCACCGGTTTGCTTGTTATGAAACCCCAACTTATCATTTGTATTCAATTCCTATTTACAATTCAGATTACTTTTATCTTGTCCTTGCTTGTTTCTTCGATTTGCTTGTAGGAATAAGATTGATTTGCATCGGTAAGATCAACAACCCACGGAGAGGTGTATCGATCGCTAAGACGCAACACAACAATGTCTCGTACGGTTATAGTCGAGTCGTCAACGTTTCTCCTAAATCGTAGTTATCATCATCTCATCGAAAGATCGGGACAATCAGATCCCCTGAGTGTATCGAGTGGAGTTCAGGGTTTATCAAAGGAGTGGCGGTTGAAGGGCGCGACTAAGAAGATTGGGACGAGCGATGGCTGGACTAAGCCCTAGCACAACCAGACCGAGGGACAGAGGAGGGGGACAGGCCAAAGCGGGGAGGAAAAGGAGAGGAGTGAATAAAAGGACTTGGTCAGAGGAGGGAAGTCCCTAGAGGAAGAAAGATGGAGGTCCGGCCCAACGGGAGGGAGAGAAAAGGTGAGCCGGAGGAAGCTAGAGATCAAACAGATAAAAAAAAACTACGGAAGTATTTTTAATTATTAGGTTTAGATACGGATAAAAATATAGATATATATAGATATATATAGATATAGAAATCAACTGCAGAGATAAGATAGACCTCGAGCTTATATGCCTCGTGTTCCATGATTAATCTGATTATATCGCATTTAGCTATACAGCACACTCGCCAAAGTCAACGACCTTCGCTGCTTAAATGCACCGCAAAAGCACAAACCATCCCGTTCATTCATCACACACAACCAGTCCCTCTCCGATCGACCTTGTCGAGCTGAGCACCATGTCCGGCTCCGGCGACGACATGGCACCGCCGCACGTCGTGGAGGACTTCTTCGGCGTCATCCAGCTCCTCAGCGACGGCTCCGTCGTTCGCGGCGACGACGCCGCCCTCCTCCCCATGCCCGCCCTTCAGGATGTCCCCGGTGTTCAGTGGAAGGACGCCGTGTACGACGCGGCGCACGGCCTCAAGGTCCGGATATACAAGCCGGCCACCGCCCCCGCCGCCACCACCGGCGACGATGGAGGTAAGCTCCCCGTGCTCGTCTACTTCCACGGCGGTGGCTACTGCATCGGCGCCCTCGACCAGTCCCCCTTCCACACCTTCTGCCTCCGCGCCGCCGACGAGCTCCCCGCCGTCGTGCTCTCCGTCCAGTACCGCCTCGCCCCCGAACACCGTCTCCCCACGGCCATCGACGACGGCACGGCTTTCTTCTCCTGGCTGCGCGGCGTCGGCAGTGCGGAACCATGGCTCGCGGAGTCGGCCGACCTCGCACGGACGTTCATCTCCGGCGTTTCGGCCGGCGCCAACTTGGCCCACCACGTCGCGGTTCGCGTCACCTCGGGGCAACCCGTGGTCGACGACGTCGACCCGGTGGTGCGCGTCGCCGGGTACGTCCTCATCGACGCGTTCTTCGGCGGGGTGGAGCGCACGGCGGCGGAGGCCAACCCGCCGGCCGACGTGTCCCTGCTGACGGTCGAGATGGCCGACCAGTTCTGGCGCCTGGCGCTGCCGGCGGGGGCGACCAGGGACCACCCGGTGGCGAACCCGTTCGGCCCGGACAGCACCAGCCTGGAGACGGTGGCGCTGCCGCCAGCGCTCGTCGTGGCGTCCGGCGGCGACGTGCTCTACAACCGCGTGATGGACTACGCGGCGAGGTTGAAGAGGATGGGGAAAGTGGTGGAGCTCGCCGAGTTCGAGGGAGCGCAGCATGGCTTCTCGGTGCTACAACCATGGAGCACAGAAACCAGCGAGGTCATCCAAGTCCTGAAGCGATTTGTACAGAAGGCGACACGCCCAGCTGAGGTTTGAAAAGGACAAGGCAAAGTTGCGTGGGATAATATCCACTCTTGTTTACTTTTATTTCAACATTTGTGTTTTGTTTGGGTTATAAAAATGTCTGTTAAAATATCCCATTATATATATATATATAAAGTGTTTGTTATAGACTATGGTGTACACGGTTGCCTTGTTCACACCTCCAAGTTATTTTCTTGTTTGAATGGGGATGGTTTGAACATTTCATCCAATTTCTTTTTTGTGGTGCTTATATTACTGGGTGAACCTCATCCAGGAATACTTTTGCCGGCAGAAAGTAGCCATTGGATGCGTTTCTGTGTGTAACAGATGTCCTGATAGCATTTTTGTGTATGGTAGTTTGATCGTTTGACCTAAGAGCAGCTCCAGTGTATGGAGAAATCAAAACGTGAGACAGAAAAATCGAATAGAACACACCGGGCCGATCGATTGGTGCGTGTCGGAGGAAAAATTCGAACTCCAAAGACGAGCCGAACCACACCATGCATTGCTGTTTAGCAAAGAAGCAGCTTGGACTTTTTTATTGTTTCCTGGAGGGAAACGATCGGATGCAACACTGCAACTCTTGATCAAATTCCACGTCGATGACCTTATAATCCTAAAACCGATTACACACTGTGGATGCTCTAATAAGTTGTAAATAATTAGAAAGAAAATAACTTAAAGAAAACTTTTATATGCATGTTCCTGTAAAAAAAAATGATAAAAAGCCTTAAAATCAATTCTAAATTAACTTGAAAATTCAAATTTTGATTGCTGCCAATAAACCAATAATGTGGTTGTACTGTTTAGGACATCCATTTCACCTGCGACAATATTTTAGTAATTCGCTAAGGTTTCTTGATCTCTTTTTTCCGTGACATCTAATTTTCAAAACTGCTAGGTATAAAATCAGATAAATTTGAAGTTTGGATTCTTAGTTACAGGGAACATATCCGGTGAAAACGAGTTAAGTGTTGGAAACTCGTGAGAATCATATCTAAAAGTTTTGTAAAATTATGAAAAAAATTACTAGAGATAGGTGTAGATATGAAATACATTCTCACCAAATCTCAAGTTCAAACTCCACTTCATTTAGGAGTAAAAAAAAGATAAATTTCAGGTGAATAGTAACAGGACAATATTCACTCGAAATTTATCTTTTTTTTTTCTCTTAAACGGAGTTGAGGTTAGAGTTGAGATTTGGTGAGAGTGTATTTCATATCTACACCTATATCTAGTTATTTTTTTATGAATTTACAAAACTTTCACGAGTTTCCAACACTTAGCTCGTTTTCACTGGATATACCCTCTAAGTTATAGGAAGGTATGCGATAATATTAGCTCAAGCCTATCAGCGTAGCACGGTTGCACCTCTCCATAATCTGTTAGCTAGATTGAACTTGCAAAACAATAATATGTAGGACACCTTGGTACTTGCTGGTCCATTTGAAAGGGAAGAAATAACCGTGTATTCAACAATCTCACATGATCCTAGTCTGAGGTAGTTGTGTCCATGATGCAAGAAGCCACCGTTTGACAACTTACCTATCCCTCGTCGCCCGTGCTCCCTAGGTAGCGTACTTGGTCGCTAGGTTGTCAAATTTTTAGCGCGAGAATAGACTTAAATTGTTAGCGAGAGAATTTAGATAGACTCTCTTCTCTTTGTTTGGTTGTTCCTATAAATTTTAGTATTCTTAATACAAAGGTGCCTAATCTTTTTAGGTATTAAAAAAGGGGACAAATATGTGGGACGATAATTCATGGAGTTCCAAATCAACCAAGGACACGTGTAGGGCACTAGCTTGCTTGTATGGGTAACAAGAATCCAACACCCAGTTATTCAAGAGACACACATGTCGATCGATCTAGACTTCAAGCTTGCCTTCCTAGCAAGCAGGCTTAAGGCCAATGAAAACATCAGTGAGGACAGTCTTGGATTGCAGCGAAGCCTTGAGAATCGCCAGACCCTGCAGAGAAACAGCAAATACATACTCCTAAAACCAACTGAAATTAAGATCCAGCAAGTAAAGTCATGTCGATCTATACGAATGAAATCACCTCAATGTAGCCGATCTGCACGGTCTGCTCCTTGAGCGCGCCCAAGTCCTTCACCGCGAACTTGTTGAGCAGCGTGATGCTGGAGATGGACGACATGGGCGCCACGGTGAGGTCGTCCATCACCGTGTACGTCACGATGCCCTGCACGAACCCTCCTTTCGCCCCTTCGGCAGCGGCGTTCAACGTGTTCTTGTCTGGGTCACCGGCAACATAGGTGCATGCCGTTAACATCTGGTTGTGGCAGGCAGGACACTTCGTACCGCTCGTGTCCGTCACGTAGCTTCTGCAGGCGTTGTAGCTGTTGTTGGGGCATCTGAAGAAGCTCTTGGGCTGCGCAGAAGACGGCACCGGCAAGCGGAGGACGGAGATGTTGGAGCTGGCCGCCGGCGAGAGCACGACGGGGCTGAGCAGCGAGTCCTTGGCAGCGTCGGCCTGGACGAAGGCGTCGTCGAGCTTCTCGACGCTGGCGTAGAGGTTGCCGACGCAGCCAACCATGGAGTTCTTCCCGAGCAGCTTGATGCCCGAGGCGATCGGCAGCGTGAGGAGGGAGAGGAGGAAGTCGACGACGTCCTTGCGGGCCTCGGCGTACAGCACGCGCTTCGCCTTGGTGTCAACCAAGAGTGTCATGCTCATCAGATCGCTACTGGGTTTTTGGCTGGTTGTGTCAGAAGCCATTTTAGCGATAGTATTGGCCTGCTGTGTGGGCTGTGCCGCTGTGGATCAAGGCAGTGAGAGCCAGAATATATAGCGAACAGACGAGAGCAAGAAAGTTCGCGGGGAAGAAGAGAGTAATTTATTTTCAAATTAACCGCTCATTGTGAACTTCAATTCCTGATCGATCAATGCCGTTTACTCCATTCGCATGCAATTTTTTTTTTTTGCACTACTCGGGGCCTTAATACTGATCGGTTTCAGCTCTGTCATGCACAGTACTGATCGGTTCAGGTCCGTAATTAACAGCACAGAAATTAAACCCGAAGCGGCGAAGCATTATCATACAGCAGCCATGCCGGATACATCAGTCGGAATTTTTGCACCCAATGCCGTCCATCATCCATGGGGTGCTGCTATTCAAGCATGCTCGAGTACTCCTTCTAACCAAAATATGATGACTTGGACAATACCACCATATATAAAGATACAAGCATGCATGAGTATTTGCGATGTTAGTTATAAAATATTATCTTATATGAAAATTACATGTGGGTCCCAGGCACATATGTTTGACACATAAATTACTTTACTAATATTTTCCAAAAGTATTTTGCGATGTATAAAGGTCCCCAAATTTAAATTGGCTCCGAAATAAGGGTTATGGATTGAACGCACCATGATCAGGCGAACGGTCCATCATCAGGCGTCTTAGGCATCTAGAGCCCACCTAATCACTAGTCAGCACGGTCCAAATTCATGGCTATTACGGGCCAGGCCAATGCATCTCTCCCTTAGAACCTCTAGGCCCATCTATTCTTTTCTAGACGCAGATTTTGTTTTAGAACTCGTAGAGATGACATAATTCATAAAATTTAATTTTTAACTAGCCAAGATCTCGTGCGGTACAATGGAAAACAAATTGAGTTTCTCACTTATTAAATCAATTAAGCATATATTTAGTTCAAATAATACTTTTATGATTTTTCTATTAAAAAGTAGTAGTAGGTGATTTCAAATTTAGGGAAGAGCCAATGACTAAACGGGAGATGGCTTATCGGAGGATGCTATGTTGTAAGGGTGTTGTGATAAAACGGATAACACCACTACTAACATTTTAAATACTAGCTAAATGCTCGTGCTTTGCTACAGATAAAAGGAAAAATATCCCAATATTTCTAAAATGAATAAATCATATTGTAAATGAAATATGTTATCCACATTTTCTCTATTAAAAAATGTGGATATCAACATTAATTGTATATGTCTCTATCCATTTATTAATTTTATCTATTGCTATCCATCCAAATTTAGTTTTTTATGTAATATTAAGTAATTCAAGAGGAAATATGTAAAAATTATACAATGGAATTAGGTGAAATGGTAGATTCACTGTCACCAATCCCTGCATTATAACGCAACACAAAATGGTCAAATAAACACACATGCATGAACAGAAAGTGTATTATTCGCAAAACAAATTAAATACTACCAAAGCACACATCGTAAACGTTACCTCAGTGTAGCCGATCTGCACGGTCTTCTCCTGGAGCGGCTTAATGCTAGTGACACCGGATTTGACCAGCGTGATGGTGGACATGGGCGCGACCTTGAGGTCATCCATGATGGCGTACGTCACCAACCCCTGCACAAAACCGGAGCCAGCAACAGCAGACGGTGCATGCGCCGCCGCCTCGCCGCCGGTGGATCCAGTAGTACTACTGCTCGACACCACATGCTTCACCGGCAAGGTCATCTTGCCGTTACAGTGCGGCAGCTGACAAGGCAAGCCACTCACCGTGGAAACGTAGTTGTAGCAATCACCGGACCTGCTCGCGCTGCACCGGTAAAGTTCCGTGGCCGGCAGCTGGAGGAGGTTGCCGAAGCAGAAGCCACCGGCCGGCGCGAGCAGCACGTTCTCCTCGACGCTGCGATACAGCTTGCCGATGGAGCCAACCATGGAGTCCTTGAGTACCGTGCCGACGGGGAGGGTGAGGAGGGAGAAGAGGAAGTCGACGACGTCCTTCCCGGCCTCCGCGTACAGCACGAGCTGCGCCTTGGTGTCCACCAACAGCTTCATGCTCAGCGCGCCACTCGCCTTCGAGGTGTTTGTCTCCGTTGCCATCGTAGCGAGAAGTGCCTTGTGGGTGGCTAGCTGTCGTGGTAGTGCCAGTGAGCGGTAGAATATATAGCGAGCAGACGAGGAAGAAGGCTCTCGCGCGCGAGAGAGGAGGGTATTTTGCATGCAGAATTGCAGCCCCGATGCGCCCGTGCAGTCGGTCAAATTGTTTGCGCACAGCTCGATGGCATTAATACCGATCGGTTCAGCTCCGGCGCCAGTTGAATGAATCACCGGCAAGGTAGCCCCGAAGCGTCATGTATGCGATTTCGCAGGCATTCTGTTTTTCTATCACGCGTGCAAAACATTGTTTAAATTTAGGGTAATGTAACGCCCCGGCACTCGCTAACTGATAACACCAGTTAACTCATACCAAGGTACTACGCATTACCTGTGATATAGTACCAGTCCCAGAATACACTAGCTGGTACTCACATAATAAATATGGAATCAAAGTATATTAATATTACATCACTGGTTTTTAGTCCTTACATAAGTTGCTATCCCGGACAGGCCCAAGGATGAGCAACGCACAATACAAAAGTCCATAAAGCAAAAGACAAAAGCAGCGGCAGCTAAGCGTCTGGGCGACCATCTTGATCCACAGGCGACGGCTTGGGGCTAGGCACGATCCTTCTAGAAGTCCTCGTACTCGGCTTACTCCTGGAGACACTCCTCGGTGGTTGTGTCGACGTCTTCATCTCCAACTTTTATAGATATATTATATAGCAAGGGTGAGTACTTCACGTACTCAGCAAGCCGGGGAAAGAATGACATGCTTGGTTAAGACAAGGAGAGCTAGGGTTTTATTTGCGAAAGCAGCCTTTTTGGCGAAAGTGATTTAGTTCACAAAACTCTAGTGAGTGATTCAAGTTTTAGTTGTCGGGAGGAGGCTCACGTCTCGACCCATTCCACAAGTTGCTTTGCAACAACCTGTCACGATTAACGAACAACAATTGATTTGTCTCCTCTATTGGTTCCTTCTCACTTCACAACCACACATAGTCCACACAGTCATCTCAGCACTACAACGCCATCATGGCCCTAACAACACCTTGGTGTCGGACGACACCCCAGGTCACACAGACCCGTTCCTAACCACAAAGGTTAGCCGTTTGCCACACATGCAAACTCTGGAAACGAATCCCTTCCCACCAACCATTTTCATCAAACATTTGTCAAACAAATCTACGCTATGAGAAACACCTTACACTCGCCCTTGACCGTGGGCACGGCTGTTCGAACAGTTCATTAAACTCTGCAAAGGTTGTACGCTTTACCCACACGACACGAAACTGACATCGTTTACCCGTCGGTGGGCGCAGGCGTGGCGAGGGCGCGGCGAGCGGCGGCGCGGCGAGGGGAGGGAGATGACTGGGTGGGCCGGGCCGGCGCGAGGGAGAAAAGGCCCGTGAGCCGGGAGAGGGGGAGAGAGAAGGAAGGGAGGGGTGGGCCGGCCCACTCGGGGAAAGAGAGGGAGAGGGGGGGGAGGGAGTTGGGCCGAGGGAGAAAGGAGGGAAAAGGGGCCCAACAGAGATTTCCCTCCTTTTTTTTGTAAATTGGAATTTGGGGAAAATAAAATATGAGATCTATTTGGCACAAAACAAAATAAAATCCAAACTTTAAAATCCAAAGTTTTTAATTGAGATATTTTTAAATAAATAAATAAATAAATGAAAAGAGGTGTTACAGGTAAATTGGATACATGCCAATGTAAATGTGTCTATTCAGATAAATTTATTTATAATTCATATATTCGTAGTTGTGCCATTGAAATTTTAAAAAACTAAGACCATGTCACTTCCATCACGTTTTCCATCCATCTCCTTTTTTTCCATTTTCTCTCGTCTACTTACCTTGAGAGACGGTGATGAGGTGGTGGCATGAGAGGAGCAGCATGGTGGCGTCGCCCTCACCTCACGACTTGCACGGCCACTTGGATACGGCCAGCGAGGTGGCGGTGACGGCGGCGCGCACGACAGCCGCGCCTGCCTTCGTCTGGAAGTAGCAGGATTGGGCGTCGTCGGTCGCGGCGACGAGGGGGTCGGAGTCACCAACATCCTCGGTGGCTTGAGTGGGGGTGACGCGAAGGAGGAGGTGGTCGAGGGTGGCGCGGAGGCCAGCCACGATAACCTTTTGTTGCGGGCAAGCCCGCACCACACCTGGCTCTCATCGATAGCCTGACAGAGCCGCTCCTCCAGCTTGGTCGCGTGGCGGCGGGCGACGTCGAGCTTGACCTAGGGATTGAATTTTCGGAACGAAATTTCAGAAATTTTCGAAATTTCGCCCCCCACCGGCAAGCACATATCTTATCCGAAATTTTCGGTTTTTTGCATTTTTTTGAATTTGGTCAAATTTTATTCAAATTCATTTGAAATTAATCAAAATTTTAAATAATTTTGGTCAAAAAACAACGAAATTTCTGAAATTTTGGTGATTTCAAAAATTTCAGTCACCACTGGCAAAAAGCCATATTTCAAAATTGAAAACTCTGGCTCGACTTCCTTCTACCGCTGACTCCAACGCCACGTGCATCAGCGCCTAGTACTGCCGCTTCCGTGCCTGCTCCACACTCTACAGGCACAGCTCTGACACCAGCACATCTCCCACCGCTGCAGCCGAGGCCGTCGACTGCCCACTTGTTGATGTCAATGCGGACTCCACCAACCGGCTCACCGGTGTAGTTGGCACAGCCAGCTTCATCATCCCCAGGATCGACAACAGCGCCGTGGACAATGACGTCGTTGTTATAGCAACCACCCACCATCGAGAACATCGCTCAAGGGAAGAAGACGGGAGAAAGAATGAAGAAAATAGAAAAAATAAGATTAACGAAAAATGTGATGGCGATGGCATGTTCTAATTTTGTACGATTTCAAATAGTATGGATTCAAATAGATGAATTTTAATAACATTTATTTGAATATGCTCCCATGTTGATAACAACAGACGCATTGATGTGTTTTATTTTCAGCAGGAATTTGCTGTCATCATAGTTATCTTAAGGCTGTGTTCTTTGCATCCTCTTCCCAACTCGTCTCCCTCGTTTTCCGCGCGCACGCTTTTCAAACTACTAAACGGTGTGTATTTTGCAAAAAGTTTCTATACAAAAGTTGCTTAAAAAAATCAAATTAATCCATTTTTTTAAAAAAATAGTAAAAACTTAATTAATCACACGCTAATGGATCGCTCCGTTTTCCGTAATCACTATTCGTGCTGGGAAGCCTCTCCTGCGAACGCCGCCTAAGTGTGCTTCCTGAGGGAATTTATAACTAGGTTCATGGATTTATTTGTGACATGAATTTAGGTTCTCGGCTTGGTTGGTGCCAGCCTTGACATCGAAGCTCAGGCTTATTTGGTTTGAAGGAATAGAAATACATGTACACATTAGTCCATATGAATTTCTACAAGAAAGATAAAAAACTACTATGTGCCTGATGCCATCGATCATCTAATCCTGCAAGAAGGGTGGCGGTGGGTAATGGCTGGTCCATTTAAGCTGGAACTGGGAGCCCTGCCTGGGAGCATATTTTCTCCGTTATAACTCCGTTAATTTTTAAACATATGTTTGTTCGTTCGTTGTATTAAATTTTTTATACGAATACATAAGATATAAATCATATTTAAAATATTTTTAGTAATGAAACAACTCACAATAAATAATAAAATGTAATTACGTAAGCTAGTCATCAATCCCTAATGCATGAGCCCCTGGTGTTCGCGTCGTGTAACCTAAATGTTTTCTTTTAATTGAATAAAGTTGTGTCCAAAAAATAATCATGTCAAACTACTCCAATAACCCATCAAGCTTCTCTCATCCAATCCACGCTTCTATTCTCTCACCTCCTCTTCTAACAAATGTTGTGTTTCATGATAAGGAGATAGAACGAAATGATCTATTAAGATATTTGGGGGTGGATTTAAATTTGTAGTGAAATATGGATGCGAAAATCATGTATCCGACAACGATATTGGAACTTCCGATGAGGATTCTGCAAACAAGCACGAGTAAAAGTAAAGATAATAGTAAGCATATATACTTATGTGGAAGAGAGGTAAAAAAGTTAGAAGTATTGGCTCTGATGTAAGAGCTAACTTAACACAATCTTCAAAAAATATACATTAAATTTATAGTGAGAGAAAAAGCGAGGATAAAAAAATAAAACTAACTCTATAGCTAACCTATATATGTTAGTTTTAAATTTAATTTACACTAAGTAAGCTCTAGTGTTAAACATCTAAGAGCAGGTACATTCAGCGGGCGACTATTCTGGCGCCGGCGTTAGCACGGGCTCACACGCACTGTTGCTTGCATGCAGCCGGTGGAAGCGCTTAAAAACGCATTTTGTGTCCCACAACTACCCCGTCCGATCCCCTATGATTTCTCTCCACTTTCCCCTCCGGCAGATCGATTTCTCTTCGCTCTCCCCTCCGGCAGATCGATGCTCTCCACGCCGCGCCCCGCGTTCCTCCTCCCCACACTGATCTCTCCGTCCATGTGCGTGAAAACGCCGTGGCTTAATCGATCGAATCCCTCCACCACACTATCCTCTCCTGCTACACCAAATCTTCCCATGATCCCATCACAATGCGCTAAAAAACGGCACCAAAAGCCAGATCGATGCATGCTGAGGTTCGAGGAACATGGCCAGAGTTCCTGAGCAAGTGGGCGGGAGCTATCGAGCACGGATGGAAGCTAAGCTTGCCTCACCATCGACAAGAGCTTCTTAATTTGACTTGCCATAATCTAATCTCTTCCTTTTTATTTTCTTCTTCTTTGGTTGAATACTTCTCATCTAGTCCGTCAAATGCTTGTACTAGTGTGGGTGGCTGATAGTTCTTTTCTATGGTTGATGAATTATCCGGTGTTGTGATTTGCCATGTTCACGGTACCACAACACAGGAATACCCACACACACAATTTACATTTGATCATAGCCATACATAATTAATTGTTTAATATATGAGATACAATCAACACAATAGACAGTTTATCACTTTATTGTACTAGTTAGCTATATTACTAGCTGCAAAGTGATGTGAAGACGGGTGGAGCCGGCAGCCGACTATATTATTGAACTTGCTCTAAACAAGAGGTATTAGATCTATGAGATGAAATAGTAAACCTACTGGCACAATCAACAGCTAATTAATTGCTTGTGGCACCACAGAAGCAAAGCTCTGAATAGCTGAGCAGAATGGTTTCCGAATCCACAGATGAGACTGGGACTTCATCGTTTATGGGCCAGATTGTGTAATCGTTTCAGGTGGCTTATGACATGCAGTGGACAGAAAGTAAACCATGGTGTAGGGGTTGTTGGACCTAAATTCTGCTATTTGGAACTTTCTAAAATGTGTGTGCATGCAGCTTACGGGTTTTAATCTCTTCTTTCGGAGACATATTTTCAAAACTGCTGCAGGTACCCCAAATATGCGAGTATAAAATAACTAATGAAATTGAAGTTTTAGATTAGTTATCGAAAAAGTACGCGATAAGATTATAAAATTGTGTTAGTTAACAAGTGTAATTTCTAATTAACAAGTGATCAGCACATATAACACGGATTCCAAATATAGCCCAACTGCACCTCTCCATTATCCATCAGCTAGATTGAACTTGCGACACAACAATAGGTACGAATAGGGCGATAATTCATAGTCATAGAGCTCCAAATCGACTGAATCAAGAGACCATACAACAACTGAATACAGCGCACAGAAAAGTTGCAAATAACAAAACGGAAGAAAAACAAGATATTCCTTGTTGCTAGCAATGCAACGATGCACTCGACGAGCTACGCTTGCTTGTATGGTTAACAGGAGCCCAACACTCAATTATTCACGGCATTGTCGATCGATCCAGAATTCAAGCTTGCCTACCTAGCAACTTAGCAAGCATTCCGGCCAATGAAAACGTCAGTGAGGACAGTCTTGGATTGCAGCGAAGCCTTGAGAATAGCCAGACCCTGATGAAACAGCAATACATTAATCCCTTCATTTTTAAATATAAGCATTTCTAGATAGTAAGTACTTCATTTGAGACACCGGTTTTAAACTTTTAATGCATGGAAATCCAAATAGTTTCGGTCAATCAGATGCATAGGGAAAATCTAAACAATTTAAGTTTGAAAAATTAACTAACGAGATGACCTTTCAAGCCCTTGTTGCTAATTGAAAAAAACTAATAAGGTAACTAAAAGAGAATATTTACCTCTCAACCTTAACACTACTCCTACATGATTATACTAGTTACGAACGTGTGTATGAATGTAAATCACCTCAGTGTAGCCGAGCTGCACGGTCTGCTCCTTGAGCGCGCCAAGGTCCTTCACCGCGAACTTGTTGAGCAGCGCGATGCTGGAGATGGACGACATGGGCGCGATGGTGAGATCATCCATCACCGTGTACGTCACGATGCCCTGCACGAATCCCTTCGCCCCTTTGGCCGCAGCGACGGCAGCGTCGTCGACCTCCACCTTCTGGGCAGCCAAGGGTGCAACGTACTGGCATTCCGTTGCCATCTGGCCTCGGCAGGACGGGCAGTTCACGCCGCTCGCGTCCGTCACGTAGTTACCTCTGCAGCGGATGTCGCCATCGAACTCGTAAATGTAGCTGAAATTGCATCTGAAGAAGTTCTTGGAAGGCGGCGGCGGCGCCGGTCGAGCAGGTGGTGCAGGAAGGCCAAGGACGGAGCTGTTGGAGGTGGCAACCGGCGAGAGCACGACGGGGCGGAGGAGGGCGTCCTTGGACGCACCAGGCTGGACGTAGGCGGCGTCCAGCTTCTCAACGCCGAGGTAAAGGTTGCCGACGCAGCCAACCATGGAGTCCTTCCCGAGCAGCTTGACGGCCGAGGCCACCGGCAGCGCGAGGAGGGAGAAGAGGAAGTCGACGACGTCCTTGCGGGCCTCGGCGTACAGCACGCGCTGCGCCTTGGTGTCCACCAGGAGTGTCATGCTCATCTGATCGCTACTCGCTTTCGTGCTGTTTGTCTCCGTCGCCATCGGAGCAAGGAGAGTGGCTTGTGGCTAGCTAGCTGTGTCGCAGTGTGGACAATGCAATGGATCGAGGCGGAGTGAGCAGTAGTAGTAGGATATGTAGGCACGACGCCCATTGGTATTTGTTCTTGATCGATCAAAAGCTACAGGCTGCATACTCCCAATGCAAGAATGCGGACGGTCAAATTGTTTTGCGCACAGCTCGATGGCCTTAATACCGATCTGTTCAGCTTCGCGCGCGGCGCTCATGCAGTATATATCAGCACTTTAATGAATCACCATTATGCGAGGCAACCCGGAACTCCCGAAGCATCATGTATGCAACTATTAGGAAAAAAATTGTATTGGCACCCGGTGCCACGTAGCATCTGTAGCACCTCTTCTAGATTAAAGACACGTGGCTACGTACCAATCTCAAAGTCACCTCCTCTCTTCTTCCTCACCTGATCCTTCATCTCTCTTCTCCTGATAACCTGATCCCGTGTATAAATCTACATTACGGTGGCGATAGACAGATTGAGTCCCTACATCCACCATCTAATCACCTTGTCGATCAATGCCACACATGCATGAAGTGAATCCTCGTAACTTTCTTTTGCAGGTCGGGAAGAATTTCATGTTTGCACATTTGTTTAGGTTGACTGGAGATCAAGTGAGGTAATTAATGAAATTATCTGGCATAATTCCCCCCTAAAGCAATTAACTACTACAATCTTGTCTCCATGTATTTTCTTCTTTCTTGAGAAGTCAACGGAGTGAAAAAAATGTTGATGAATTAACAAGGTTTAGGAAAGAGTTATGAGTAGATGGTCCTACGTCTGATGATCTCGATCTCTGGTACGTAGGGTGACATGTCGCCGGGCTGCCGGAATACGTAGGGCAAGAGCAACAACATCCTCGATGATTCTATACTGGAGATTAGATATAAAGGAGTATTGATTCCATGCTTGGAATTCGGATAAGAGAGATGGAGGCCTGATTCATATTGCTGGTGAACATGGAAGGGGAGAAGAAGATGAAGTTGCTTTGAGATTTGTGTGTAGCCATGTGCCTTTAATCCAGGAGGGGTGCTATAGATTCTACGTGGCATCGGGGCCATACATTTTTTTCCCAACTAAGGTTTGAAGTGGGTTCACACCCTCTATCATAATAGCTCTACCATTATACTCTAACATGTGGGGTAATAAGAGGATGGAACCGACATACCAGTGATTATAATTATAGTGATATTATGGTAGAAGATTCTCACCCGGCTTGAAGTGCACCGTACATTTGTAGTACATACAACAGTTTGGATGAGTTCGAAGATCACAATCTATTTTCTTATCACGATTAGGAAGAAATGGAGAACACAGAAATACATTAACACCTAAAATGCTAATGTTAACATTTCGTCATAGATAAATATTGTTCTACGACAAAATTTTTGAACGAACAACAACAAACTTTTACAACCGCACGAGGAGAACGTGTCATAGATATGCACATCCCTACTAGTGGCACGTGCTAAGTACTGTTTCTAGTATTTAAAAATAGATGCACACATTAACCCACTCATCACTACCTCCGTTCTATTGTTGATGTCCAATGTTTGACCATCAATCTTATTTGAAAAATTTTTATGATTAGTATTTTTATTGTTATTAGATGATAAAATATTTTTTAAATCTTTTCATAAATTTTTAAATAAGACGAACCGTTAAACATTAGATACGAAAGTCCACTATCACGATGAAGGTGGTATTATTTAGTGCGTTTTCATTAGGAATTTACTGTTTCCAGTAGGAAATTAATTTGCGAGACTTGCATATCTATTAAACATGTGTTAAAGGGGGCCAAAAAACACTACTACATCACATAAAACGTGTTAATTAACTTCAGATTTTTAAGACGAATACTACTGGTGCGTTTCAAAATTCGCTTGTAGTACGACGTTGGCTACTTTGCTGATCTGATTATATTGGCCTCGATTCCTCAAACCAGCATAGGGGGACGTCGGTGAGCAGTCCGCCTCGCGCCGAGGAAGACATCGGTGAGCACTGTCTTAGACTGCAACGACGCCTTCAGCACAGCCAAACCCTTCGCATTAAAACATGTTAATCAGTAGAGAGCACCGTAAGCAGGGCTCTGATTAAAATATTCAAAGTTTAACCCCAATTAAGCCAAGCTGTATATCAGAAATTAATCTCTAGTGCAAATGTCTAAATTAAGTCGACCACCTCTTCGTAGCCGACCTCGACGGTCTTCTCCTGCAGTCCCCTGATGTCCGTCACGCCAAGCGCCACGAGGGCGGCGACGGCAGCGACGGTGGACGAGGGCGCGACGGTGAGGTCATCCATCACTGTGTACGTCACCTTGCCCGGCGGGTAGCCAGCATTGCTAGAGCTTTCCTCGCCGGACGTCGCCGGCGACGTCACGATCTTAGCGACGCCGGAGACATCATCCGGCTCAACAAGACTTACCTCGGTCGTCATCTTCCTCTTGCACACTGGACACTGCGTGCCGTTCACCTTGGTGACGAAGTTGTAGCAGCTTTTCGAGCAGGCGCAGCCGCTGCACCGGTAAAGGGAGCCGCCGTTGTAGGCGTCCGCCGGCGAGTCCAACCGGAGGACAGCCGTGGGCGTGAGCAGCGCGGCCTTGACGTCGCCGCGGCAGTCGTAGTGGGCGCCGAGCTTGTCGACGACGCTGCCGTAGAGGTTGCCGACGGAGCCGACCATGGCGCCGGCGGTTAGCAGCTTCGTGACCCCGGCGAGCGGGACGGCGAGGAGGGAGAGGAGGAAGTCGACGACGTCCTTGCTTCCCTCCGCGTACAGCACGCGCTGCGCCTTGGTGTCGACGAGCAGCTGCATGGTTAGAGTGGCAGCAGGTGTTTTTCCGGCCATCTCACGGTCACACGCTCTTGGAGAAGGTTTGAATTGCAGCGAGATTTGAAGCAAATTCGAAATTAAAATGTTCTTTTTATAGGGGAGCTGATACGATGCAGGTACATCAATAATGCGAATGACATCGTGCACGTCGCTTCGTTTCCCGGGCGTGAGTCCGTGACATGGAACGGCGCACGAAGTCACGACACACGAACCGCCGGAGAGAAGAGATGAGGAGAGAGTGAGAGGGGAGAGGTGAGAAAGAAGACGATGGGATGAGGAAGTCGCCGACATGCGGATCCTATCAACTGATTTAGCAAGTCAACCGTTATTAAATTATTACATTAGCAGAAACCATTTTCCAAATTATTGTACCCATTTTTAAAAATGGGGGAGGTTTTGCGGTTGAGAAAGAGAAGCAAGAGATGAGGAGGCTAAAACAGACTTAGACTGCGCTCGCAGCTCCCTACTCCCAGCACGTACAGTGTTTGTGGAAAACGGAGCGATCCATTAGCGCGTGATTAATTAGGTTTTTGCTAATTTTTTTCAAAAATGGATTAATTTAATTTTTTTTAAGTAACTTTTGCATAGAAACTTTTTATAAAATACACACCGTTTAGCAGTTTGAAAAGCGTGCGCGTGGAAAACGAGGGAGAGGAGTTGGGAAGAGGGGCATGCGAACGCAGCCTTATTGGCCTCCGATAACATGGGCATTAGTGGTGGGACGGTATTTGTAAATGGCCTGAAATTAAGCAGTGGTCCGCTTTACAGGCTACAGCAAAAAGGAAGCAAACCTAGGCTACTACTCGTGCTTATCGTTCTCGCCGTCGAATCCCTCCTCCTCCTCGTCGCAGGAGGGCGGCAGCGGCGGGCATCAACGGCAATCCATTGTGTGAGCGAGTTCCTCTCCGTCCTCCGTGCTGTACATTTCTCCTCTTACCTTACAGATTGCTCTCTATTTTGGTTTTTCTTACGCGCAATGAATCCGCCCTACCTGATTTCCACCGTTTCGTCTAGTCGTGGTGGTTGATTTCTCCCCCTTATTTTCGGTTAGTTATTCTCCTCATTTTTTTTTATCTGATCGCGGATCGCCACGCTTGGAGGTTTTGGGGACGGTCGGACGGAGGGTTTTTAGTATTGGGGTTTGGGGGAGGGAGGTTGTATTGTATGAGTAGAATACAGAAAGAAAATCACTTTTTTATATTGGAGATTATTGGAGTATGGTGCGTGATTGTCCACGATTTGTTCACACAACTATGGATGCCTCATTGATTTTCATAATTTTTGTAGTATAGCTTGTGATTTTTTTTCCGAAGAAGACGACATGGACTGTGATTTTCCACAATTTATTCAAACAATTACGGATGTCCCGTATTAATAGCAGACCGGAGATCTAGTAATGCAAGCGAAATGATATTTGTTAGTTGAGTACTCTAGTATAATGGAGTTTGCTAGCGTGATCCAACTGTCCCAATGAATCTACCACTATTGCTTCCTCTAAAAAGATAGGTGCCCCGTGTTTTCAAGGTTTTCAGGGTCCTCAACGCCTTAAATCATGCCGACTGAATTCTAGCCCAAAATATAAAGGAATACCCGATTTGAATTGCAGAGAAAAAAATGTAATATAGGCCTGATCTTAGGTATTTTTAGTTTGTGGCTAACACTATGTTCCACTAATCTTTGTGTGTCCTTAACTACTTGTGCAACGCTGCAAGCCTGCAACCTATGAGTTTGCCTGTAAGAAAATTTATTAGATTGTGGTGTATCTGTTTTATCTGCTTTGCCGAGATGTTCAGAAAAGTAGACTACTTGCACTGAATCCATTTTCCTTTTGTGAACGTGCAAATAGATTGCACATCATTCATTTAGACGAAAGCAAGTTGAATCCTTTTTTCCATGTCACTATTTGGAAAATATTAACAAACTGCTCTGCTATTAATACTTATATGGAATTCGAAATTATGTTATATGCATGAACTGTTATCTTACTCCGCAGGAGAATTTGTATGCGTGTACATAGGAGGTCATTTTTTTTCTTACTTTTGAG
This sequence comes from Oryza punctata, assembly GCA_000573905.2. Classification (NCBI taxonomy): domain Eukaryota; kingdom Viridiplantae; phylum Streptophyta; class Magnoliopsida; order Poales; family Poaceae; genus Oryza; species Oryza punctata. Next base: position 2,461,020 of record CM002488.2, read on the forward strand.
CAGCTATCAACCAATCTAGATGTTTCAATGGAATACAATCTGGAACATGGTTTTGCTTTATCTGCTTTAAATTATTATGCGTTCTCTGAACATTTGGACTGTAACTGTAGTTAATTGAAAACCCATATAATTTTCTTTTGCTGGTGATTGCAGCAGTAATCAATCAACTCCCAACAAATTTAAAGAACGTTGATTAAAAAGGATCATGGCTGCCACTGAATTATCGATCAAGCTCGTGATTGATACCAAGGCTCACAAAGTCTGCTTTGCCGAAGCTGGCAGTGACTTCGTCGAGTTCCTCTCCAGCCTCCTTTGTCTCCCTATAAGCAATATCATCAACCTGCTTACCAAGGAACATATGGTTGGAAGCATTGCAAATGTGTTTGACAGCGTGGAGAAGCTGGACGCTGATCATGTAATCTCAAACGAAAGCAAGGAGCCTTACCTTAAGCCGATGGTTGCCCCTGGAGCGCTCTGTCCTTTGCAGCAGCTGATAGATGCACAGCTAAACGCCGATACCAGCTTCTTCACATGTCAAGGGACATTGATCGGCTACTACGGCTTTTGTGTTGCTTGTGGATATTTTACAGTTATGAAAGGCAGCATATGCCCTAAGTGCGGCTATGCAATGGAGAAGGAAACACCACATGTCAAAGCCACTGGGTTTGTGGTTGGGACAGCCAGGTACACTGTCAAGGATGATCTCTCAATTGTTCCAGCATCCAGCGTGTCAACCATCAGCCTGCTTGCACAATGCGGTGTCAAGGACTTGAGCACGCTACAGGAAAGGACCGTGAAGATTGGCAAGGAAGAGGTTTGTACATATCTATCAGAATCACTTTGAGTGAAGAGAACAGTCATAGTTGTTTTTCTTAATTGGTGTGGTTGATGATTTCTGTGTTCAAATGTAGGCATTGGAGATACTCCTTGCTTCCCTGAGGTCTAAGACCGTGCTGACTGATGTACTTCTGAAGAAAAAAGTTAGTTGCAAGAGGGAGGTTGCTACTTAGTTATGATACATGAGCAGTTTTACCAGGCATCGCATGTGAAAATTTACACTGCTTGTTATTATTTTGAGAGTTTCGTGCAAGTAACATACCTTCACTCTGAGCATGGAGTAGGTTTCTATAGTTCTCTGGTGTAAAGCATCACTTTGTATCTGCTCATTTTGCATTAGTCTTGAAAACGGTTGAACCACTAGTTTTATACTAAAAAAACGTACGAAATATGTAACCCATCCAATGAAAATATGAAATCTTCATATCAATTTGCGTCTCGGTAGAAATGTGTTTCTGCTTGCCTTCCAGAGGTAAAAGTAACAGGTATGACTTTGGTTTTTTTCTAAAGGATTTGTTGCTTATACACGATAAGAGGGAACTTACTTCCTCCATTATCTTTAATATGTAGTAACTTATCCCTCCGTTTTAAAAGGATAGGATTAAATTTATTATAGACCTATGAATCTGGATATTTATTAGGACGGAGAGAGTACCACCAACTGAAATGAAGGTTGAGTTGCAGCGAGACTTGACTTGCTAGTGCATCTGCTAGAATGTTTTTATACAGGTACATCAATGCGATTGACATCGTGCGCACGTCGCTTCGTTTCCCGGCCGTTTAGTCCGTCACATATGCAACGAGGAAATTTAACTGTGCTGTCAATACTCCTCCGTGTTAGTGTATGATATCGTTAATTTTTTTTAAACGTTTTAATCATTTGTCTTCTTTAAATTTTTTTATAAATATAAAAATATTTATGTCATACTTAAATAACATTTGATAAATAAATAATAATTATATAATTTTTTAGATAAGACGAATGATTAAATGTTGGTTAAAAAATCAACAGCGTCATACATTAAAATAAATATTAAAGAGAGTATATAAATATTATGTAAAAAAATATCCATTTTATTTACATCCGTAATTGTTAAATTCACTGAAACAGCACACGAAGTCAGGAAACGTCAACGTGCAGCACCTCCGGCTCCGATAACGTCGGCATCGGGGTGGGCCGGTATTTGTAAATGGGCCAAGTAAGCAAACCTACTAGGCTCCTATAGTCCTACTACCCGTGCTCATCCTCGTCGTCCTCGACTCCTCGCCGTCGCATCCCTCCTCTTTGCCGTCGCAGGACGGCGTCAGCGGCAGCGGCAGCGGCGGGCATCAACGGCGATCCATTGTGTGAGCGAGTTCCTCTCCGTCCCCCCGTGCTATACATTCTCCTCCCACCTTGCAGATTGCTCTCTCTCCCCCCCCCCCCCCCCCCCTCTCTCTCTCTCTCTCTCGTTTATTTGGTTTTCCTCATCGTCGTTGATTTCTCTCCCTTACTTTTGATTGGTTCTCTTTCTTTCTTGATCCGATCGCCATTAACCAGGCTGTAACCTATGGGGGTTTTGGGAGGAAGGGTTTGAGTACGGGGGTTTCGGGGAGGAGGTTACCAAGGACAATAATAATATAAAAAAAAATCGACTCACGTTTTCCGTATTGGAGACTATTGGAGTATGGTGCTTGGTGCGTGATTTTCCACAGTTTATTGAAACAACTACGTATGCCTCCATTAATTTTATTAAGATTGGAGTACGCTGTGTGATTTTCCTTAGTTTATTCAAACAGCTACGGATGCTCTATTGATATCAGACCGTAGATCTAGTGAGGCAAACGGAATGGTATTTTTCAGTTGAGTATTCTAGTATAATGGAGAGTTGGAGACTGCTAGCATGATCTTGCTGTCCAAATGAATCTAGCACTCTTGCTGAAATATTTTTCTATGGTTCAGGATAAAAATATTTACCCGTCTTTTCAAGGTTTTTGTATGATCGATTTATTTTAGGAACATTCGATTTGACTTGCAGAAAAAATGTACTGATAAGTCTGATCCTGAACATTTTTTGTTTGTAGGCATTAGTGCATTACATAGTAGTTTACACTTGATATGTTATGCTAATATTTGTCTGAAGTGCTTCACTGCTTCTGCAACCAATGAGTTTGCCTGTAAGAACATTTATAAGGTCGTGTTTATATATATACTCCCTCCGTTTTTTTAATGTACTAATGTATGACTTCATTGATTTTTTAAGATACGTTTGATCATTCGTCTTATTCAAAAAAAATTATGTAATTATTATTTATTTTATTGTGACTTGATTTATCATCAAATGTTCTTTAAGCATAACATAAATATTTTTATATTTGCACAACAAATTAAATAAAACGAATGGTTAAACGTTGGTTAAAAAGTCAATTACGTCATACATTAAATATTTTTTTGTTGGCATTGCCGAATGAGATAGTCAGGAAAGCAGATTACTTGCACTGAATCTATTTTTCCGTGTCACTGGAAAATATGAACATACTGCTCTGCTATTTCTTATTTGGAAATGTGTCATATGCACGGATTGTTGTTACCTTACCAGGGTTTACATTACCGCCGGGAGCGCGGTTACCGTGCCCCGGCGGTAAGCACGATTACTGCGCGGTAACCGTGGTAAACCGTACGAAATTCATATAAAATTTATCAAAATTTCAAATTATTTTTTAAATTTATTTGAATTTAAGACGGTTACCACGGTTTTCCTTTTACCGTACCCCGCGGTAATCGCGGTAACCGCGCGGTAAACCACGGTAACGTAAACCCTGTACCTTACCCCACGAGTCCACAGGAGAAGTTGTATCCTATATATGAAGCCATTTTTGCTTACTTTTGAGCAGCTGCCAACCAATCTAGACGCTTCTTTGGATTACAATCTGGAACATGTTTTTGCTTTGTCTGCTCCAAATTTCTCTAGAAAATTGTTTGCATAGCTTTCCATTATGTGCCAGTGTGCTGCGCGTTCTGATTATTTGGACTCTAACGCTAGTTAACGGAAAACCCATATAATTTTCTTTTGTTGTTGATTGTAGAAGCAACCAGTCAACTCCCAAGAAATTTATAGAATTTTGATCCAAGGGGGAAATCATGACTACCAACAGATTATCAATCAAGCTCTTGATTGATACCAAGGCTCAGAAAGTCTGCTTTGCCGAGGCTGGTAGTGATGTTATTGAGTTTCTCTCCTGCCTCCTTTGCCTGCCAATGAGCACCATCATCAACATGCTTACCAAGGAGCGTATGGTTGGCAGCATGGGCAATGTGCTTGACAGCGTGGAGAAGCTGGATTCCAAGTATGTAATCTCAAACCACAGTAAGGAACGCTTCCTCAGCCCGACGGTTGCCCCCACCGTGCTCTGTCCATTGCAGCAGCTGCTGGATGCAAAGTTAAATGCCAATGCCAGCTTCTTCACATGTGAAGGGAAATCGACCGGCTCAAGCTACAGTGCCACTAAAGTTCCTTGTGGATATTTTTCTGTTAACATAGGCGCTGTATGCCCTGTCTGTTCCACTCAAATGCACAAGGTAATTCCACATGTCAAAACCGTTGGGTTTGTGGTTGGAACAGCCACATACACTATCAGGGATGATCTCTCAATGACTCCAGCGTCCAGTGTGTCAAGCGTCAGCTTACTTGCACAGTGTGGTGTCAAGGACTTGAGTGCGCTGCAGGAAAGGACCGTGAAGATTGGCAAGGAAGAGGTTTGTACTGTACTACCGTGTGCATATCTGTCACTTCGAGTGAAGTGAAAAAAAAATGGTCTTAAGTCGTTTTTCTTTTATTAATTGGGAGTTGATGATTTTTTGTGTTCAAATGTAGGCGCTGGAGATGCTCCTGGCTTCTCTGAAGTCTAAGACCGTGCTGACTGATGTGTTTCTTCCGAAGGGAAAAGTTAGTTGCAAGAGGGAGGCCTCTGGTTAGTTATCATGCATGAGCAGTTTTACCAGGCATCACACACCACACGTGAAAATTACCACAGCTTGTTATTTTTCTGAAAGTAGAATCCAGTAGGTCTTTAGTGCAAAGCGTCACTTTGCATTGCTTATTTATCAATTTAGTAAAAGTAGTCTTGAAAACAGTTGGCCTACTAGTTTTAAAATGTCTCTATATTTGAATCCCAAATTCATATCTGTTACTGTTAGCTGTCGTGGTTCAGATCGATTGCCAAATGCCAATTAACAAGTGGGAGCGTAAGTAGTCATGTTTGGATAAATTCTGGGTTCAAATTCTTTGTTCTGGCTTTCCGGGGTTTCTGTTCTTTCCGTGTCTGTACTCATGACCATTTGTATTCGCCTAGTGGAAGGATTGACATGATTCATAAATATTTTGACGTTTAGTATAAGATTTAGTTAAACCTTTAAAACTTTGACCATAAATAGTTTTCGTATGTGTAGATTTGCCTTCAAAAGTAATATTATATTATGACAAACTTGTGTATTTTAAAGGGGGCTGTTATACAACGGAATCCCGTTGGGACGGGATGGTATCGGTTAGGTATCAGATCCTGATACCTCTGAGGTATCATGTCCTGACACCTAACCGGTATCAGGCGATACTTGCAAGATTTCAGGTGATACTTGTTTCATCGTCAGCAGCCTCGTCCTCCGTCGTCCACTCTCTGGCGATGAGCTCCCCGACGACACAACAATATCAATCTCCATGGCATACAAGCAGCAATACAAACAATGAATTGGAATCATCTTCTGGTTTTTCACCTTGGCCAGAGCTTGCTCCTCCTCCGTCGCCGCCTCTTCTTCACCCTCTTCTCTGACTAGCTCCCCTTCTCCGGTCGGCGCAACAACGTCTGACGATGTTTTCCCGAGCGGCGCAGCAAGGCGGGCACGAGTCCCTTATCCGGAGAGCCCCTTCCCCTTATCCGGCAATGTGCTCCCTAACGGAGCGGCAAGGTGAGGCGAGGCGAGGCAACAGGGGCCTTCTCTGACGAGCTCCGCTCTCTCTCTCTTCTTCCTCCGTGGGCTCCTCTACTACCGCATGCCACCGTTGCACTGCTACGCTGCCGTGCTTAGTGCTATGGGACAAGGAGCAAGACGATACCGTCGTGGGCGTTGGGAACGGGATTCCGTCATTTTGCATTTCCGATACAAAATTGATGTATAAAGTTTGAAATGTTTAACCAACTCTCATCCTAGACATATACAAATAATACTAGATATAGACATCAAATACTTATGACCGATGGAAGTACATGTTGATGGTACTTGCCTACTTCCTCCCTCCACAAATATAATTTTCAAATATAAGAAATTATGGGTATAAAGTTTGTCCACGATTATAAGGAAGTACTTTTCCAATCCATCCAAATACTATATTTTTTATTGTATCGCTAGGCATGAGCGGCGGAGCCAGCGCCCAGCCAGTGTTGGCAGTTGCCCGGGCTCCGCCGGCTTGCATGCAGCCATACCAAGTAAATTAATCCTAGTTACCTTGCTATTACTAACCATCTTACTTAGTTACTGGTAGAATCAGTAGTGTAGTGTACATACTTAATTAACATGCTTATAGCAAACTAACACAGCAAATGCTCAATCCAGAATAATCTATAGATCTGAATAGAATTGAATATACTTTGAAATTTATTGTTAGGTTTGTCCAGGGTTATAAAAATTTCTAGATCCACTAGGCATGATTTTTCTAAGCTGATGAAGTCACACGAAAAGGGTTGACGTAGAAAATAGTATTCAGAATAAATGCGATTGAAATATTTAAATCATTCTCGTCCAAACAAGAAAATAACTGGTGAACAAGCCAGCTGTCAGCTGTGTACTCTTTATATGACCCCCAAAAGTCTTAAATTTGAAGCAGTATAGTTAAGTTTATTTAAACTAGCCGGGTGGCCCGCACAATTACACAGCTAGCACCCATACAAAATTATTTATTTTTTACATATGATTTTACTTAAAAGTTGTTAAATATTTATCTTGTTGTCTTAGGATTTTGAAAGACCGAACTTTATCATCCGCGTGTTTCTAATTTTATAGTTTTTAAAAAAGTCGCTTCGATCGTTACCTCTTCCTCATTTGTCAAGCATTTATTTGTTTGTCGATCTATCACTATTTCATTCATCTTCCGTGAAACATTTAAAAATTAGACCTTTTAGTTTTTAGAGTTCATTGTCTTGTTTGATTTTGTTTTTATAAATTTTTTAAAGTTCCATCAAACACCGTCACTATACTCCTCTACGGTCCCTTCGCTGCCTCCTCTCTTTATTTTCATTAGGATTTTAAAAATCGAACATAATTATCGTTTGGATTCATTTTTTACTTTTTTAGAAGTCTTGCTAAACCGTCAGCGGCTTTACCACTGTACCCCTCTATGCGTAACCCGCACGCTGCATCACTCTTTATTATCATTGAGATTATAAAAATTGAACATGACTATAATTGGTGTTTATTTTTTTACTTTCTAGAATTCTGCCAACTGCCGCGACCATGCTGCTTAACAGCTTGTCCATTGTCTCTCCTCTTAATCGTCATTGGGATTTTATTTGGGGTTTTGTTTATATGTTTATAGTTTTTATATATCTCATCAAGTGTCACCACTTTACTACTATACACACCTATTGTTTTTCCCCTTTTTATTGTCATTTGATATCGTTGTATTCTAAATGAACTATTCTTTTCGAAAAATCCATATTTTTTATTTTTAATATTTTTTATTTGTAAATTGCATTCCTACTTGAATTCTTATAATTATTTTTCTATTTCCGAAATTTATTTTATTTATTATTCCGAATTTTAATTAATCTCATATATGTTCTAGATGGTCTATTCTTTCAATAGTCTTTATTTTTTATTACGAATTTTATTTATTTATAATTATATTTCTAGTTGAACTCTTATTTTTTATTTTTCTAATTTCTGAATTTATTTTATTTTTTATTTTAAATTCTAATTAATCTCGTGTTGGGTTGTAGTTAGATTAATTGTTGTTTTAATATTTCTTTTTTATTTTGAATTTTAGTTATTTCAAAATTGTATTCCTACTTGAACTCTTCTTTTTCTTTCCTAATTTCAGAAATTTATTTATTTATTATACCGAATTTTAATTAATCACATATTGGTTCGAACTCCTCTTCCAATATTGTTGATTTTTAATTCCGAATTTTAGTTTTTTTAATTATATTTCTACTTGGACTTTTTTCTCCCGATAGATTTTCGGGTTCAACCATGGCACATGCAATTCAATAATACGAGCATCTCGCGGCGGATGGATTCATCTCAGCAGGGTGGGACGCCTTGGTGCACAAACCGCTTTAGGACTCGGGTGAACTCCTTGGTCGCTGGGCTTGATGGTTTGAAGGCCGAGAAGCCGTGCTGCTCTCCCTCGAACTCGGCGAGCTCCACCTCCTTGCCCATCTTCTTCAACCTCGCCGCGTAGTCCACCACGCGGTCGTAGAGCACGTCGCCGCCGGACGCCACGACGAGCGCCGCCGGGAGCGCCACCGTCTCCAGGCTGGTGCTGTCCGGGCCGAACGGGTTCGCCAACGGGTGGTCCCTTGTCGCGCCCACCGGCAGCGACATGCGCCACAGCTGGTCGGCCATCTCGACGGTCAGCATGGAGACGTCGGCCGGCGGGTTGGCCTCCGCCGCCGTGCGCTCTACCCCGGCGAGGAACGGGTCGATGAGGACGTACCCGGCGACGCGCACCGGGTTTACCACGAGTTGCCCCGAGCCGACGCGAACCGTGACGTGGTGGGCCAGGTTGGCGCCGGCCGACAAGCCGGAGATGAACGTGCGTGCGAAGTCGGCTGACTCAGCTAGCCACGGATCGGCGCCGGCGCCGAGCACGGCCTGGCCGCGCAGCCAGGAGATGAAAGCTGCGCCGTCGTCGATGGCCGCCGGGAGACGGTGTTCTGGGGCGAGGCGGTACTGGACGGAGAGGACGACGGCGGGGAGCTCGTAGGCGGCGCGGAGGCAGAAGCCATGGCAGATGGACTGGTCCAGGGCGCCGACGCAGTAGCCGCCGCCATGGAAGTAGACGAGCACAGGCAGCTTATTACCTCCATCGCCGCCGCCGGCGGTGGGCGGCGTGTAAACGCGGACCCTGAGTCCGTGCGTCGCGTCGTACACGACGTCCTTCCACTGAACGCCGCCGTCCTGGTACGGTAGCTCTACAGACGGGATGAGGACGGACTCGTCGCCGCGGACGACGGAGCCGTCGCTGAGGAGCTTGACGACGCCGTAGAAGTCCTCCACGACGTGCGGTGCCGCGTCACCGGAGCCGGACATGGTGCTCATCAACAGAAGTTACAGAACAGCTTGTGCCTCGACCTCGATCGGTGAGGTCTTTAAGAATATTCAGCTACGTACGTGTACGTGTGCTCTTGTCGACGTGGAGTTGCCAACATCGCAGGATCACTCACCAGCACGTGACCATTGACTTGGAAAATTCTGGGGGAGACACGCACGCAAACGCAACTGGTACGATTCGTGGAGAGATGCGCCAGCAACCACGACAAGCCATCTACATTGGATGGGCTGTACATGGGCCAAATGCAGAAGAACATGGACAGTGGGCTCACCCTCCTTACCCAGCGATTATGGACGGCCCACGGTCCATAGCATCGTTGAGAAGTATAGCCACTCGTTGTCCATCAATTCCTTTTGCTTCAATTTATTAGAAGATCATTCTATTGCGTCGTTCGTTCAACCGATTATATTGTTTAATGAATGCCACCTTATTCAGATACAGATTTCTAGATCATATTTTGACAAGCTGTACGCATATAAATGGCATCGATCATCTACTTGCCATGTTTTACGGAATCGAAGTTGCACAGTTGCACAAAGACAAGCAAAACGAAACAGAACACAGATTCAGACCAGATGAGGCAGGCACCCAACCATGCATCTCTACTGATCCAACTTAATTTACTTGGATTTAGAAGTTATTAGAACCTTCGTCTTTGTGCATAAATCGCTTCATGACTCGGATTAACTCGTTAGCCGGCTCGCTCCATGGTTGCAGTGACAAGAATAGGTGCTTCTCCTCCTCGAAGGTGACGAGCTCCACCGGCTTCTCCATCTCCTTCAGCCTCGCCGCGTAGTGCACGGTGCGGTCATGGAGGATGTCGCGCCCGGCCACCACGACGAGCACCGGCGGGAACACCACCGCCGCTAGGCTGGGGCTGTCCGGGCCGAACGGGTTCGCCACCGGATGGTCCCTCGTCGCCCCCTCCGGCAGCGACAGCCGCCACAGCTTGTCGGACATCTCGGGCGTGAAGAACGCGCCGGCTGGTGGCTCTACCTCCGACGGCGCTCGCTCGGCGCCGCCGAAGAAGGGGGTGAGAAGCATGTACCCGGCGACGCGCAACGGGTCGACTGTGAGTTGGCCCGAGCCGATCAGCACCGCGACGTGATGGCTCATGTTGCCGCCGGCCGACTCGCCGGCGACGAACACCCGGTCGAAGTCGGCTGATTCGGGGAGCCAGGAATCGGCGCCCGGCCCGGACATGGCCTGTTCACGCAGCCAGGACAAGACAGCCGCGCCGTCGTCGATGGCGGCGGGGAGGCGGTGCTCGGGGCCGAGGCGGTAGTCGGCGGAGAGCACGACGGCGCGGAGCTCCGACGCGAGGCGTTGGCAGCAGCAGTGGAAGCTGGGTTTCTCGAACGTCCCGAGACAGTAGCCGCCGCCGTGGAAGCACACGAGCACCGGCAGCCTCTCGGCGTCGCCGGCGGTGGGCGGCCTATACATGCGTAGCTTGAGCCCGTGCGTGTCGTCGTACACGAGGTCCTTCCACTGGACGCCCGGGACGTCGGGGAAGTCCTCCGGCGGCTGTAGGGCGGCGCCGGCGCCGGCGCCATCGGAGCGGACGACGGTGCCGTCGCTGAGGAGCTGGATGACGCCGCGATAGTCCTCGACGACGTGCGGCGCCGGCGCGGCGTGCCCGGACATGGTTACTTCAGTGGTCGATGCTTAGTCCCTAATTAAACACGGTTGTTCCGTTTAAGTAAGCAGATGGGCTAATTAATTAATTAGATAATTATCGGCTAACACGAAGCTTCCTAATCCTAGTCGTTGCCTTGATCGCCAAACCATGGCTTTGGTCGTCAAGTCTTAGTAGTTTTTTTTTTTTGAAAAAGATGGAAGGAGTATTACTTTTCAGAACGAGACATTATAAAAAAATAATTTTTATAAGAACCATTTAGTATTTTTCTGAGTATTACAGAAGAACAACTTCACTGAACAAAAATTATATAACCACGTACGTCTTGCAACGAAATTTACATGACCGTACTTATTAGTAATAGAGCTATGATTTTATCCGGAAATTTGAGATTTATAGTTTGAATGTTCGTGTGATGAGATAAGACTCTTGAGTGATCCAAAGAAGTAATTGAGTCCAGCATCATTGATGCTTTTTCGATCTCTGCTTTCGTTATGTGTAAGCTGATGATACAGATTGCAATTATGACATTGTTACGCGCATGAAGCTCTTTTTTTTTTATGAAATTAGCCACTTTTCGAAAATTTGCTGCCATTTTTACGGCACATGCAGGGTGAAGTCTGGAGCCAATACTTGTGTTTGTAAGAATTTCTGGAGAACTAACCGGTCTGACGTTCGAATGCATAAGACGTAAAACATGACAGTATGAGAGATTTGTTTTACTCTAATGCAGATTTAAAGCTTGCTTTTCGGGTTCAAAGGTGTGCCAGTTGATTTGATCCTGCAATCAACAAGACGAAACATGCAAACGTAGTAAACAATAGCCGATCAGGTAGAAAGCCGATGTCGTATCGTAATATAACCTAGTCGATGCAATATGAAGTGAATCGGTTGTAAGGCATGTTTATAATAATAAATAGACTCTAAACTTGGTCCATCGGCTGTAGAAATCAACATTATATAATTTATGAATCAATATTATTTAGAAATCAGCAATTGGGATAGATCGAACTTAACCGAGACATTATAAATTGCCTAGATCCAAAATAACATAAAACAATGATTACATGTGTTCATGTCATAGCCGATGTCCAAATTTAAGCATGTATCAGTTATAGCTCCGATACCACCTTATGCTAGGATATCATATTAAAAGTAAATATATTGAACTAATATCAATTAGATTGATAATAAGCTTAATATATTTATATTAGTTGAAATCATAATATAAGGGCAGATACAGTATATTAAACAAGACACAAATCTATGTAAAATAACTTATATAAGGTAAGATCGGCTGAAACTCCGATATTATTCTTATTAATGACCATGAAACAGGCTAGAGATTATGATTCTAAACACGACTTAGTAAATCAAAACTAACTGATGTAGCACTAAGTATGAAAAGAAACATAATATTTAAACGATCAACCCGATTGACATCTTTTCAGGATGGTGGATACATTATAGAACCTAAGTCAATAAGTCAATCTAGCCGTTATCGGCGAAACCCTAGAAAGAGATAAGCCAATACAAGTAGATAACATTATCCATCTAGATTATACAATGTATATGATAACTTGGTGATTCACATAATACGATTAGGGTGTTATAAAGATGTAAGCACTAATCCCGATAATGCAAACCGCCATAACAAATTTTACCTCTTTATCGAAATCGAAATCGATGCATCTCGACTTGAAAGCAAGAACTCATTGAAACAAAGTAACAAAAAGATTGGCGATGTATCGAGATTGTATTGAACTAATGTTAATTATTTACAAGACCTCGGACTTATATTTATACCCGAACATACAAACATGTTCATAACGGATATGACTCATACTTCCCTAATACAACTCTAACCGACAAACAAATCCCTTAGGCGAACTCTTACTGAAAATATCTATAAGGAAATTACATAAAACCCTAATTAGTAGATACGATTACATATCCTGAACTCTATTCTTGCCTGACAACATCATTGAAGTCCTCCTCTCGAATCCGACATCGATCATGTAACCAATCTTACCAATATCGGCTGTATCTGCTATCTGCATCAAACTCAGTATCGGCTGATACAGAATTACAAACCTCCAACTGATGCGCACTATGTTTCCGAGAATTCTGCATATCTTCAAATTCACTTCAGATTGAATCGTGATTTCGATTCATATGCTTACCAAATTCCATCGTCAACAATAAGTGAATGTGATACGAATACAATACAGATCATATAGTACAATCTTTGACTTCAGTACGTTTAAATCATGTTATTTTGCATTTCAAAAGATCGAGAAATTTACCTCAAAATTGCAAAAGCGATGGACGAAGCCCATATTTGCAGTCTTCCTAGTCAATGGGCTGAGCTGCCGAGAGCCCGAGATGGCTGTTATTTTTATTGGGCCAGAATATGGCCCAATATCCAGTTGAAAAGCACAAGTAGCCCAGGCCCAAGCGTACGTACTAGTATTCCCGAAAGGCCGATCTGTTTTCCGTCCACGTGACTATCCAACGACTGAGATTTCCTGCAGCCGGTTTGCGGGCACCAAGGCGTTTTCGGACGTTTTCTGTGATTTTTCACGATACTACATTTACAAGTTGTAGAAATGTTATTTATACCTTTTCTAAGTTGCAATCTTTTCATATCCTTGTAAAACATTTCATATGAGCAAATGGGGAAGTCAAACCATAGGCTGAATAGTAAATACATGAGCGATAGATATTAATTCCGTCCACCAGTTTCACCAGGCTGGTACTCTCAACTCTCTATCAGTTGCTGGCCAAATGGCAGAATATCATTGGACACTGATAGCTGCATCATGCATAATCCAGATTCCAGTTAATAATAAACCTTACTTTCTAAGTTGACTTAGTCTCTATCCCCACAACAAAAAAGAGCACTAGATGTAATGGCGTAGTATAAACTAGAAACAAGTCGCTGCAATGATGCATGAAAAATATCAATGCCACATCATGTTGACCTAGCATTAACAAAACTCAAATCCGGCGAAGTACGCTTGTTTGCTATCAATAATGCGAGCAAACAAATGAATCTTAATACCATCACACTAAGGAAGAATGGATAATGCATCTCACCCACGTCTGTTATATAATTTATATTCATCCAGAAGGAAAATCACAACCGAGACCTCATCTCACTCACTGATCATCAACAAGGTCCCAGACCAGTATTTGAACATTCAAATATTCATTGCAGCAAATTAACCATTCTAATTTAATAATTCTAAACATATTTTGATTGGTTTGGATGTTCATGTTCACTATGCAACTCAGTACTTCAAGTCTCAAGATCTGTCAGGCAAATCAGATATTGGCCGGAGCCAATTTTCTTTCACCATGAACAGGAGGTGTCATTTTTTTCTTTTCCAGAAAAAAAATGAACACAAAGATGCAAAGGGATTACTTAATTTCAGTGCCTTATCTGCAACACCTCCAGTGCTTAGTGCTTACATTAGCAAGCTACATACTCCAAAGTTTTAAATCTGCAGACCAAAGCATTCCATCTGACAGAGACTGAAATTCCACCAGACCACCATTTTTTTTACGCTCATCATGTATGTCTTCTACGTAATGCAGCACCAATCAATCATTTCCTTCATAAAAAATACACATACACAACGCCAATCAAAGCAGTAGATAATTCTTTCTTTTTGAGAAAGAAGCAGTATATAATTCAGGGACAGCAAGATCGCATTCTATCAGCAAGGGAGAAGACAGAACAGACAGGGAGAGAGAGAGAGCAGCCATGGCGATGGCGAGGAGGAAGGAGAGGGCGCCGCGAGGGTACGTGCCGATCCTGATCGGCGGGCAGGGGGAGGAGAGGGAGAAGATCCTGGTGCGCACGGAGCAGCTCAAGCAGCCACACTTCCTCGCTCTGCTCGATCTCGCGGTGCAGGAGTTCGGCTACGAGCAGCGAGGGATTCTCTGCATCCCCTGCACCACCAAGGCCTTCCGTTCCATAGTCGGTGCAGCCACCACCGCCGCCGGCGAGCTCAAGTCATGACATATGCTTTCTCTCCGGTGATCTTTTTTTTTTCTCTTTTCCTCTTGATCCGTGCTCTGCTCCGCAGAGTTGTTAGCTTAGCTCATGTACACACGGATCCAAGATTGTGTATGCAGATCACGATGAGTTTATGCAAAGTCGTGATGTGTTATAGCAGGGATGTAAATTGTGATGTTACTATCTTGTATAGTTGCACAGATATGAAACTTGAAAAACAAGTGACAAATGAATCCAAGTGCTATAGTGAGCATAAGCTACTGCTCTGAAATTTTCCCTAAAATTATGATTTGATTTTTAATGTATGATATCATTGATTTTTAACGTGATATTTAACTATTTATCTTATTAAAATAAACTAGCTGGGTGGCCCGTGCAATTGCGCGGTTAGTACCTATATAAAATTATCTTCTTTTATATATAAGTTTACTTAAAATTTGTTAAATAGCTATCCCGTTATCTTAGAACTTTAAAAGATAGAACCTTACCATCTCTATGTTTCTAATTTTATAGTTTTTTAAAGTCACATAAGTCGTTACCTCTTCTTTATCACCCTTTTATTTGCTTATTCGATCTACTACAACTTCTATTCATCCACCTTGAAACTTTAAAATTGGATCTTATAAATTTTAGAGTTAATTATCTTGTTGGTTTTTATTTTTATAATTTTTAGAAGTCCCGTCAAACACCGCTATTCTACTCCTTTACGGTCCATCCACCACCTCATCTCTTTATTGTCATTGGGATTTTAAAAATCGAACATCGTCACTGTTCGTTTTGAACTTTCTAGAAGTCCCACCAAACCATCAACAGTATTGCCATTATACTCCTCTACGGCCCGCCCGATGCCTTTCCATTTAATTATCATCGAGATTTTAAAAATCGAACGTGATTATCATTGTAGTTTATTTTTTACTTTTTCTAGAAGTCCTACCAACAATCGTGATTGTGCTACTTAACCGGTTGCGCGCCATCTCTCCTCTTAATCGCTCATTGAGATTCTATTAGGGTTTTGTTTACAGTTTTTACGCCCGCTACCTTCCTCTTTATTATCATTGAGATTTTACAAATCAAACGTGATTATTATTGGGGTTGATTCTTTACTTTCTAGAAATCCCACCAACCACAGTGATTGTGTTGTTTCAACGGCCCGTCCATCGTCCCTCCTCTTAATCGTCATTGGGATTTTATTTGGAGTTTTGTTTATAGTATTTAAATGTCCCATCAACCGCTGTCATCCTACTTCTTTACGGTCATGTTGTTTATCCCCTCTTTATTATCATTTTGTCATTGTTGTGTTTCTAGATGGATTATGTTTTTTGAAAATTCCATATTTTTTATTCCGATACTATGTTATTTATAAATTTTATTCCTACCTGAGCACTTATAATTATTTTTATATTTTCAAAATTTAATTTATTTTTTATTCCAAATTTTAATTAAACTCATGCTGTAGATGGTCTCTTCTTTCGATATTGCTTATTTTTTATTCCGAATTTTAGTTATTTTTAAATTGTATTCCTACCTGAACTCTTATTTTTATTTTTGTAATTTTAGAATGTATTTTATTTTAATTAATCTCGTATTCGGTTCTATATGGATTTTTCTTCCAATATTGCTTATTTTTAAGTTCTGAATTTCAGTTATTTTTAAATTGTATTCCTACATGAACTCTCTTATTTCCTTTTCCTAATTTCAGAATTTATTTTATTATTATTCCTAATTTTAATTAATCTCGTATTTAGGTTCTTATTTGGATTATTTTTCTAATATGCTTATTTTTAATTCCGAATTTCAGCATATTTCAAAATTGTATTCCTGCCTTAACTCTTCCTTTTCTTTTCCTAATTTCAGAATTTATTTTATTTTTATTCCGAATTTTAGCTAATCTCGTATTGGATTCTTATATGAATTACTCTTTCAATATTGCTTATTTTTAATTTCGAATTTCAGTTATTTTTTAATTGTATTTCTACTTGGATTCTCATTTTTCTTTTTCTCCGATTAATATGGGAATTTCTAGCCTCCACAGTGAATCCTTTCAAAGCTGTTTTAATAATATAATAGGTTCAGTTATTTTTTAATTGTATTTCTACTTGGACTCTCATTTTTATTTTTCTCCGATTAATATGAAAATTTCTAGCCTCCACAGCGAACGTGGTGGCTCCTTTCAAGGCTGTTTTAATAATATAATAGATAGGTATATAAATATTATTTATTTTGTTTTGACATGTTTTATCATCAAAGAAACTATAATATCAACTTATTTTTGATATTTATATTAAATTTTTGAAAAAAACGAATGATCAAACGTTACATGAAAAATCGACGACGTCATATATAAAAAAATGGAGGTAGTAGTGTTTTTTTCTCAACTGCATCATGAATACCAGAATATACTTGTGGTATGTACTATAGTTTCTTCCCGACTGCAAATCTCTTGCCTTTTCTTAAAAGAAAATGAATACAGGAATATACACACTTTGATGATCAAATTACAGTGGTAAACTACTTGTGGTATGTGGTATGTGGTATGATAGTACAGTACATACTACATAAAGGAACTACAATTTCAGACACAACAACCTTGAAACACACACACACACACACACAGAGAGAGAGAGAGAGAGAGAGAGAGATTCAGATATTCTTATCGGCGTTCAGGGCTACTGACAGAAAGAAAAACTGGCGTGCTGTTGCTAACTGAAGAGGGCCTCTCACAGATTCTCTGAAGCAACCTCGGCAATGGAGGCATGTCGCAGTCCAAGACACCCTCAAGAATCTGGACCACTTGGCCCATCGTCGGCCGATCGACCTCATCCTCTTGAATGCACCAGCAACCGATCTTGCACACCGTCTCAACCTCCTTGAAGTCCGCTTCACCACACAGCTTCTGGTCCAGCAAGCTCATCACATCGCCATCTAGAAGCTTCCTTGAAGCTTGCACAGGGAAGTAGACAGAATAGTTGCCATCAGTGTCAGTGGATGTAGAAGTAGTAGTAGTGGTGCATTCTTCTTCTGATCTAGCTGAGTTCCTCCTGCCTGAAACTAGCTCAAGCAGCACCATTCCATAGCTGTACACATCCACTTTCGGTGTAATGGCTGTTCCAATGATCCATTCAGGTGCAAGATAACCCATGGTTCCTCTCATGGTGGTGAGTGCTCTGCTGAAATCTCTACCTACAAACTTTGCCATCCCAAAATCTGCGATCTTTGGAAGAAACGATACGTCAAGTAGTATGTTCTGCGGCTTGATATCACAGTGGATGATTCTATCATAGCAGCTCTCATGCAAGTAGCATAAGCCTCTAGCAACCCCAAGGGCTATCTGGTAGCGAGTACTCCAGTCCAAGAACTTGCCATTGCTTTGGAACAGATGTGTGTCAAGAGATCGATTTGGCAGGTGTTCGTAGACAAGAAACCTACTGTCGCCGTCGCTGCAGAAGCCAATCAGATTGACCAAGTTGATGTGTTGTATGGTTCCGATCGATCTCACTTCAGCTCTGAATTGCTTATCTCCTTGAGATCTACCATCGAGTCTTTTCACAGCTATGCCGGTAGAATCACGCAGTTGTCCCCTGAATACGGAGCCGAAGCCGCCTTCGCCAATCTTTTCAGAGAAGTTTTTGGTTGCAGAACGCAAATCTTTGTATCTGAAAGCCACGAGGCTACCATAATTTTGACTGCTGTTCTTGTCTTTGCTCCTCCTGATGATAAACAGTAAAATGGACATCAGCACAGCCAAAGCAGCAGCGCTTGCACCAATGACGACACCGGTTATCACTCTATGTTTTTTGCTTCTCTTCATATCTCTTGCTGAGAGACGGAGATACATGGTTTCTCCATTTGAATTCTGCTGCTGCTTTGCATTGAGTAATTCAGTGTGCCAAAGGAGGCAACCTTTACTGCCATACGAATAAGCGGTGCAAGAGCAGTTATTCAGGCAAGCCTTCGAGCATTCATCTGAACTGCCAACATCTTGCATGCTTTCAGCTTTGTCAGGCAAGATGATACCAGACATAGAGTAGAACATATCAGTTGAAGATGGTGAACTCGTGTTGCTACTACCTACACAATCCAACTGATTCTTTCTCACACACCCCCCAGTTTGATCACCTTGCTCCCAATCCTTCACCGATCCAACAGTGAATCCCTTCATGCAGCTGCAGAGTGGAAGCAGACTGAAGCTGCAGACCGAGAAAGCACCACATACACCATACACATCACACTGAACCTTCGGATTGGAGTACAGCGTCAGCCAAGACCGCGAGCTGTCAAACCAAACCTGCTGCTTGTTGCGACCATCGATATCGATGAAGTTGCGCGTCACCACGGTTTCGTTTGACACATTGAACTGGAGGTATTCCTCTCTGCTGTTGTCGAAGAATCCAAGGTGAAAGCCAGGAGAATTGCCGATCAGCTCAGGGATGCCAGTGAAGTACTGACCATTCCATGGTCCACTGGACCAGTAGGTGACAGACGAATTGCAGAGCTTGAGTACGAGCTGAGGCGTGTCATCGTCTACCTCGAAGCAGTAAGGTCCAGGGGATGGGCTTGCCATGCTCTTCTTGGAGACGAGACGGCGGTTCAGGCCGGTGAGCTTGTCGCGGCCGAGCTTCGCGCCGGGGAGGAGCGTGTCGGTCGGGTGGTCGATGCTCTGCCACAGCGTACGAGGTTCGGACATGTTCGAGGTGTCTTGCAGTACGAGGTTTCCACTGTTCAGGAGGACGGCTGCAGTGTTGTTGCTGTTGCTGGTGGAGTTCTTGGCTGAAACGTTGGTTGACCAGGTTATGGACTTGGTGGTTGGGTGTAAGGCAACCAGGTCGCCGTCGCCGGAGATGGTGAGCTCCGGCGAGGCGGCACCGGCGGCGGCGGTGGCGTCCGTGATTGGCTCTCCGCCGTTTGCTACCCATACCGTGGTGCGGTTGGGCACCGTGTTGAACCATATGCCCAGGAACCATTTGTCTTGGTTTGGAGCCGGGGCTTTGAAGAAGCCGAGCGCGAACTTGCCGTTGTTGGAGATGACCTTGTCCTTGCCGCCGCCGACATGGCCGGGCGTGACGGTGTCCGACGCTGCTGAGCACGCCGGAGCGCCGCCGCCGAGGAAGATGATGAACGCGAAGAGGGTGTACAGAAGAGGAGGCATGTGGATGTGCGTACGTACGTGGTACGTGCCAACATAGTGAGGTGCACCGTGCACGCGGGAGAAGACGGGGGCATTAAGTAGAGGAGACGGTGGTTCGTGCCGTGCGGTGACCGAAACATAAGTGGTGAGAAACATAAACAAGCGGTGACGACGGCGACGGTCGCCGACGTAAGATCGCCGGCGGCTAAGAGCGTAACAGGTGCGCCGTTTTTAACGCGTGATTTTGTAACTGCTTACTTTTGCCTTCCCAACTTAAAATTTCGACGACCGTGGAATTCATCCCATGGCATTTGTGATGGCACGTCACCTCCCTTGCAGAGATGGTTCTGTAACGAGTTATTACCTGGGGCCAGGGTGCCAGACGGCGGCTATCTCAGATGGTCAGATGGATCCTTCCTGTGCTGTGAGCCTACCGTTCCAGTGACGTCGTGTCCAGAGTCCGGTTCAGGCACGCCAGCTACGCGGTGGCCGGCCGATCGAGATAAGGGTCAACAGTGGTTTACCATTATTTTTGTAAGAAACTCATTATTAACAGTCATATTTGTTATATATTTTCAAATTTTATAAAACAAATTTTTACTTCCACATTTGTGAAGCCACGTATCTTGTGATGATGTATGTTATCATATATTTTCTGAAACAAGAATTTATTTTACATGATGCTATCGCACCCGTTAGCATGAGCCAACACCATTTGACACGCCATAAAAAACACCCTTCCATTTTTTTAAAGAAAATAAATTCTTTAATGCCGACGTCCCGGCCGCTGCGGCAGCAATGGGTCCTGTGGCTGGTGCGGCGGCGGCCGGTGGCGCGGCAGCCGGATCACCGATCGGCGCCAGCACCATCCCTGTGGCGGCGGGCGCGGGAGCGGGCGCAGTGGGAATGAACGCCGGTGGCGGCGGCGGCGGCAACCACCCGATGGTGTTCTTCATGCATGACATCCTCGGGGGGACGAACCCGTCGGCGCGCATCGTGGCAGGCATCGTCGACAACACGGCCGTCACCGGCCAGCTCCCCTTCGCGCGGCCCAACGGCGCCGTGCTGCCGCTGAACAGCGGCGTCAACGTCAAGAGCGGCGCGGCCGGCGCCATCGACAACAACAACATCCCCTTCCTCACCGGCCCCGGCGGCGCCACCAACGCGGCGTGCCCGTCTTCGCCGGCGGCAGCCTCCCGCAGGGGACCACGCTCCAGAAGCTCCTCTTCGGGACCATGACGGTGGTCGACGAGACGAGCTGACGGAGGCGCCGGGGCTAGGCTCGCCGGCGGTGGGCAGGGCGCAGGGGTTCTACATCGCCAGCTCCGAGGGGGGGGGGGGGGGGGGGGTGAGCCAGACGGTGCCACGGTGGCGGTCACGGCGATGTTCAAGGAAGGCAAGTTCGCCGACAGCATCAGCTTCTTCGGCGTGCACCGCACAGCGGACTCGGAGTCGCACCTCGCCATCGTCGGCGGCACGGGGAAGTTCGCCGGGCGAAGGGATTCGCCAAGGTGGCCGTCGTGAGGCCCGGAGGTGTGGCAGCGACCGGCGCGGAGCACGAGACGGATGTGTTGACAGCCGTACGTCGGTACGTGGACGTGTTTTGTACGTACTTCAATTTCAATACTCCAAATCGATATACAACTCGTACGTTACGATGGTATATTTATTAGCAGTATACCAAATCGACGAGGCTACGATTTAACTGGCCGCTGGAGACAGGCGATCGATAACTTTATAGTGTACGGTTTGCGGTTTCGGCAATTTGTTTGTGGCGAGTTAAGTTTCTCAGCAATCATGCACCTGCATATGGAGGAGATGAGCCCAAGAGACAGGTACATGGCGCTTGCTTTTGTTAGCAGCATTCATGTATGCTAATGTGCCTTAATGATCAACTGCTTATTCTCTCTCTTTCTAGATTGGCCAGCTCTGCAGCATGCATGCTTTTCGTTAATTTAGCTTATATTATAAGTGATTCCAATGGCAAGTCTGTACTGTAGTAATTAATATAGTTAAAAGTTATTTATGACATCTACGAATACCGTAGAGTTAAAATAAAGTTTAGGGACACGTGATATCTAATTAGTAAGAGTGAGTTTTTTTAATATAATGATCTAAATAGTAAGCACTACCGCTCTTTCACGTTACATGACGTTTTATGTTTGAATTGATTCATGCATGCATCCATGTATGTGTTTCTCACACACACATAGAAATTCATATGAATGGTAGTGAATTAGATGAGAAATAGAGGCTAAAATATCTCATAATGTTGAACGGAAGGATTACTCTTTATATTACATGTTTGTGTGATATATGAGAGTGAATTTTAAATTTTTGAGGGGACGTTCCTTCGATATTTGCATGCATATCACTCATTTGAGTTATAAAATAATTTTTAAAAAATTAAGAATATGTATTAATATATGATTTACTTTATCATTTCACAAATATGCAAGTTAAATTTTAACTTCTACAAGTCATAATAAAAAAACTTAAAATACAACTAGTTAACATATATTCATAGTAAAATTTATTTTTTTCGTTAAATTTGATTTTACATGTTTGTTATTATCCAGGACATCAAGAGGCATGTCGAAATTCAAGATTAAGCGAAAAAGTTTTAGGCTTTGCTACCGTGACCAATATGGTACCAGTGCCTGTAATGAATCTTTAATGCTCAGAATGACACCATTGCACAAGGAACTATCTTTGCGCACAGAAGCGATAATAGTTGCAACTTTATACAAAATGTTGAAGGCAAACGGTATGCACCAGTGGGTGGTTTTTCAGGAGCATAAAAGCACCATCAAGAAATCAATCGATGATTTAAAGCAGACGCTTCTTAGATATAAAAGCAATCGAATAAAATTGGGGCTATTCTACTTGGTGCCAAGGAAAGACGGCAAGATTGGATTCATCGTCCGTAGTCCTCTACTCGATAAGCCCATTGAATATCATGGAAAGTGAAGAATAAAGCCCCAATTTAACAAGAGAAGTATAAGCTCGTCAATCACTTCAGCAAATGTACAAGCAGCGAATATTTTCACTGTTGTCTGCTCTTCCTTTAGTAGAGTGATCACTTGGAGGACGCAAGTGAGCTTAAGGACATTGCTAATATACACTTGTACTCTTATTTTATGTTTTGTTATTGTACTTCTATAAATATGCAAAATTTTACGTGGCAATGTATTCAAGAATGTAGATACGCAATGCTCATTGCTCTTCTAATTTTATATTGGAAAAAGTGGTTGGAAAAAGCTATGGCCGTTGGCCTTCATAAGGATTTTTTTTTTCTTGAGAGAGGATGTTCCCTTGGTTTTTATATGTGATCCAAAAAGGTCATCCGTTTTCTTTAAAAGAATTGCAAGATAGACTAATGAGTAATACATCACTTCAAAAATATGCAAGTTCAAATTTAATCTATACAAGTACAAGCAAAAATAATTGAATTTAAACTTTCATGTTTGTGTAATACCAGGTGATCTATCTTGACATCTTTTAAAAAAAAACAAATTAATGACATTTGAGGAGACATACATAAAAGATCAGGGTTTACAAAACCGCATGGTTATCGCACGGTTATCGTGGTTACCACGCACGGTAACCGTTTCAGTTTTTGAAACCACGGTATATCTCGCGGTAACCGCGCGGTTACCAAGAACCGTAGGGTCACGGTAACCGCGCTCCAAACGGTTTGGTAAATCCACTTGAGAAGATTTCTAAAAGAGTAAATTACACACTTTTCTTAAAAGAAAATGAATACACACTTTGATGATCAAATTACAGTGGTAAACTACTTGTGGTATGCGGTATGATAGTACAGTACATACTACATAAAGGAACTAAAATTTCAGACACAACAACCTTGAAACACACACACACACACACAGAGATTCAGATATTCTTATCGGCGTTCAGGGCTACTGACAGAAAGAAAAACTGGCGTGCTGTTGCTAACTGAAGAGGGCCTCTCATAGATTCTCTGAAGCAACCTCGGCAACGGAGGCATGCCACAGTCCAAGACACCCTCAAAAATCTGGACCACTTGACCCATCGTCGGCCGATCGACCTCATCCGATCTTGCACACCGTTGCACTGCTCTGCTACCGCGCTTAGTACTATGGAACGAGGAGCAAGACGATATCGTTGGGGACGCTAGGAATGGGATTTTTCGAAAAAATAATATATTTTATACCAGATACAATCGCACCCGTTAGCGTGAGCCAACGCCATTTGGCACACCATGAAAAGCACCCTTCCATTTTTTTTTAAAAAAAATATTTCCCAAAGAGAGTTGGGGGAGATTTTTCATTAAAACTCTAAAACAAAAATATACTTTTATAAATATTAAATAATTAAAAGTTAAAATATCTTGATCTTTATCCGATCTGCTTCATCTGCGGCAGGCCGGCCTGTCTATCTCTTGGGCTTCCAGCACGAGAGGGGACTGGGCCTCAGAAAGCCGAGATGGATCAGGTTTAGGACTTGACCGTATAGTGTTAACTCGCGCCAAAACGAACGGACACGGCAGCGTGCGACCGCAACTAAACCATTATCTTGGTTAAATCACTCGAGCAAGTGAGCAACTCCACAAGGCCTAGCTGCCAACCACACTCAGCAAATCAAGGGCTAAGTAACTACTTAACCACCATTTGCAAATGTGAATCGTTATAAATACAACTTTTTTTCAAACCCGTAAAACCATCACCATCAGAGCATAGGTCACAGAACAACAGCAGCGAGACACTAAAACGAGGCTTGATCAAATGGCGTTCAAGAAGCCAATGGTCACGCTCTCCTCCATGCTCCTCCTGCTCCTCGTGTCCGGCGCCGTCGCGGCAAGGTCGACGCGCCAGCTAGTCGTCGACGACGGCACCGTTGCGGCGCCCGCTGCCGCACCGGCGGCGGCGGACGTCGCGGCTGGTGTTGCCGATGCGCCGGTGGATGCTGCCAATGCCGATGTCCCGGCTGCTGCGGCAGCAATGGGCCCTGTGGCTGGTGGCGCGGCAGCTGGAGCACCCGTCGGCGCCAGCACCATCCCTGTGGCGGCGGGCGCGGGAGCGGGCGCAGTGGGAATGAACGCCGGTGGCGGCGGCGGCGGCGACCACCCGATGGTGTTCTTCATGCATGACATCCTCGGCGGGACGAACCCGTCGGCGCGCATCGTGGCGGGCATCGTCGACAACACGGCCGTCACCGGCCAGCTCCCCTTCGCGCGGCCCAACGGCGCCGTGCTGCCGCTGAACAGCGGCGTCAACGTCAAGAGCGGCGCGGCCGGCGCCATCGACAACAACAACATCCCCTTCCTCACCGGCCTCGGCGGCGCCACCAACGCCGCCTTCACGTCCAACAACAACAACAACGGCGTGCCCATCTTCGCCGGTGGCAGCCTCCCGCAGGGGACCACGCTCCAGAAGCTCCTCTTCGGGACCATGACGGTGGTCGACGACGAGCTGACGGAGGCGCCGGGGCTGGGCTCGCCGGCGGTGGGCAGGGCACAGGGGTTCTACATCGCGAGCTCCGAGGAGGGCGTGAGCCAGACGGTGGCGGTGACGGCGATGTTCAAGGAAGGAGAGTTCGCCGACAGCATCAGCTTCTTCGGCGTGCACCGCACAGCGGACTCGGAGTCGCACCTCGCAGTCGTCGGCGGCACGGGGAAGTTCGCCGGGGCGAAGGGATTCGCCAAGGTGGCCGTCGTGAGGCCCGGAGGTGTGGCGGCGACCGGAGCGGAGCACGAGACGGATGGCGTCGAGACGGTGCTCCAGTTCACCGTGTTCCTCATCATGTAGTACTAGTTAGTTAACGTGGTCGAGCTCGCTATCAACTACAGTTGCCAAAAGTGTTGTGCTTGTCCGTACGTTCCAGAAATATGTTAATCTCATAATCATATATAAGTGCTTGTATTTTGAAATATGAACGAAATTTTGATCCCAGAAAGATGAAGAGCAAA
Organism: Oryza punctata; assembly: GCA_000573905.2. Taxonomy (NCBI): domain Eukaryota; kingdom Viridiplantae; phylum Streptophyta; class Magnoliopsida; order Poales; family Poaceae; genus Oryza; species Oryza punctata. The sequence continues at coordinate 2,486,901 of CM002488.2, forward strand.
CATCCATCTGGTACAAATAGTTATCAACAGTTTTAAAAACGGATTTGCTAGAAAATTTTCGCAAGTTTTTTTGCTCTTAAAATTTTCAGATTTTTGACCATCGGATCACCTCAAGATTTATGTATGAAGAGAAAAAATTATTGTAAAGAAATTTTTTTACACGTATCATGCGTAAGATCCTAGTGGTATTTAAGTAAAACATTAGTGAATACAAATTTTAATAAGTTATATCATAATTACAATATAATTACAGTATAATCATAGTACAGTTATAATATAGTTACAATGTAATTACACTTTAATTATACCATAGTTATATATGAGTTTTTGAAAAAAAAAACTTACCATAGATTTCAAAAATTCGAACTGCGACGACGGTATTTTTTTTTGGTCTAATTGATTTATTGGCTATTGCACATGTCAACGTAGCACTCTTGAATGGAATAGATCAAACGCAAAAGGGAAAAAAATACAAATGGAGGTTTTGCCATGTTGGTAGAGTAGTTGGTTTGATATATAAAAAGGAAAAGAAAAGCAGGGGTATCAACGCAAATTGGAATCGCATTGTCTACGTGATCAGTAACATCAACTTGAGTCACCTGACTATCCTCTGCTGCAGTGCCGGCTGACTAGCACCTGAACCAACTCGAAGTACTACCAAAATTCTCTCCACTGATTTGTGGGCCATGATTCCTTTGGCCCCACATGTCAGTGATAGGTACAAATTAAACTGGTACGGAGTAGCTAGTACTTTCTCTGCGTGTTAATTAAAATAGTAAACATCTCGGGTTAATTTCTCTGCGCTAAATCGTTGGTTGTCCGGTTGTCCCTATCTCCTCGAGTTCGTGATCGATGACAGTGTGTGGACGTGTTGTACGTACTTCAAATACAGTTCTACGTGCATCACACCAAATCGATATACAACTTGCGTTCGTTAGTATACCAAATCGATGAGGCTACGATTTCAATTCAAGTTAATTGGCCGCTGGAGACTGCAGGCGATACTTTATACTGTACTCTCTCCTTAACCTCGATATATGATGTTTGAGATGCTACTTGTTTATTTTTTATTGGATAAGATTCGAGTATCTATATAAAAGTGATGTTTTAAATAAAAAATGTTATATATTATGATAGTTTGTTTAATGATAAATCTATTAACATCAATTTTATATGATTGATCTTTTTTATTTTTTTCTATCAATAGTTAAAGTTAAAATTGTTTGACCTAGTACTATTCTAAATATACTTATATTTTGGGACGGAGTCAGAAACCACACGTTTCTCTGAATCATCATAGCGTACTTTCACGTATCCACTAAGAGGAAAATCTTTCGTAATAAACAACCCTCGAAACCATAATATGTTGATGTACGGATGATTGATGAAAGAAACACCAGACATATCCCATACTTCTCGCTCCCACCGGTCAGCTGATGGAAATGGACTGATTACCGGAGATATTCATGTTACTTCATCTACACTTGTTTATACACGAATGCGTGAGTTATACCGAGTACTCAGTAAATTATGAACATCTTCAAATCTTTGTTTTCGAGAGGGATGATCCGCTCCGAAATAGGGAGTATAAGATTTGCGGTTTCGGCAATTTGTTAGGGCATGCATGTACAGTTTGCGACGAGTTTCTTAGCATCATGCACCTGCACACGGAGGAGATCGGGGCACAAGATCGAGACAGGTACATGCATACGTATCGCAGATTCGTGGCGCTTTTGTTAGCAGCATATATATATGCATGTCAATGTGAGCATGCATATGCATACATGCTTATTCTTTTTTTTTTCCTAGATTGGCTGGCCAACATTAATGTTGATATACATGAATTGCTTTTCGCTAATTGAGCTTATATTATACTAAGTTATTCCAATTAATGGCAAGTTTACGGCAGTAATTAATATAGTAAGTTATTTATGACAACTACGAATACCATAGAGTTAAAATAAAGTTTAGTAACAAATATGATTTCTAATTAGTAAGAGTAAGTTTTTAATATAACATCTAAATAGTAAGTACTATCTCTATTTCACGTTACGGGATGTTTTGGATTTGAATAGATTTACACATACATCCATGTATGCGTTTCATATTAGATGCTTCATATTAGATGATGAATAGAGAGGCTAAAACATATTATAACGTGGAACGGATGGATTACTCTTTTTATATTACATGTCTGTGTAATATATATGAATTATTGGTTACTTGTCTATTATTATTCAGGAGATCAAGAGACATGTCGAAATGCAAGATTAAGCGAAAAGGTTTTAGGCTTTGCTACTATGACCAATATGGTACTGGTGCCTGCAATAAAGTTTTCATGCTCAGAATGACACCATTGCACAAGGAACTATCTTTGCGCACAGAAGCGATAATAGTTGCAGCTTTCTACAAAATGTTGAAGGCAAACGGTATGCGCCAGTGGGTGGTTTTTCAGGAGCATAAAAACACCATTAAGAAATCACTCGATGATTTAAAGCAGGTATAGCTGGTCAAATGGGCTGCTCGGCACAGTCCGGCCCAAGCACGGTCGTGCCTGGGCCGAGGTCAGTCGGGTCGGCATGGCACGATCTAGACTTCGTGCCGTGCCGTGGGCTTGCTAGCCCACGGGCTGCGCACACGGCCCAGTAAGATTCGGGCCGTGCCGGGCCAGCCCGAAGGCACGACAGCCCATCGTGCTTCTCCATAGGATAAGTCTATTATTCCTCCCTAAACTCTGTGGCCTGTGTCCATATGGCTAGAAATAAGTCTATTTTGTATTTATTTTGTCTTTGGGCCTTGCTAATTAAGTCTATTTTACGTCCCTCTACTATTTATTTTTGATCGTGCCGGGCTGGGCCGGCCCACCGTGCCGAGGTAGCGGCCCAAGCATGGCCCGGTTGTCGGGCCGGGCTGGCACAAGCACGACCCCAGTCGGGCCGTGCCGTGCTTGGGCCGGGCTGCGGGCCTCGAGCCATATGGCCATCTATAAAAGCAGACGCTTCTTAGATATAAAAGCAATCGAATAAAATTAGGGCTTATTCTACTTGGTGCCAAGGAAAGACGGTAGGATTGGATTCATCGTCCGTAGTCATCTACTCGATAAGCCCATTGAATATCATGAAAAGAGAAAAATAAGGGGCTACTATACAACGGAATCCTATTGGGATGGATGATACCGATTAAGTATCAAGTCCTGATACCTTTGAGGTATTATCTCCTACCTAACCGGTATCAAGCGATACCTACGAGGTTTCAGGTGATACCAATAAAGTATTAGACGATTCCTACCACGTATCAGGTGATATTTGTGAAGTATCAAGTGATACCTATCAGGTATCAAGTGATTCCTACCACATAATAGGTGATACTTGCGAGGTATCAGGAGCCGGGCACCAAGACATCGTAGCCTGTGGTCCCACCGTCCACGTCCCACGCCGGAGCTCATCGCCGGCGGCCACATCCTCCACCGTCCACGCCACGTCGGAGCTCATCGCTTACCCACCACCCTATTTCCTTTCCAACTCTCAAAGCAGCGGTCGCGTCCTCCGTCATCCATGCCCCACACCGGAGCTCATCGTTGACGGTCGCATCCTCCACTGTCCGCGCCACATCGAAGCTCGTCGCGGACAGCCGCGTCCTCCATCATCCACGCCCCACGCCGGAGCTCATTGTCGGTAGCCTCATCCTCCGCCATCCACTCTCTAGCGACGAGCTCCCCGGCGACACAACAATACCAATCTCCATGGCATACAAGCAACAATACAAAAAATAAATTGGAATCACCTTCTGGTTCTTCATCTTGGTCGAAGCTTGCTCCTCCTTCGTTGCCGCTTCTTCCTAACCCTCTTCTTCGGGTCAATGCAACAACGTCCGACGATGTTTTCCCGGGCGGCGCAGCAAGGCGGGCACGAGTCCCTTCTCCAGAGAGCCCCTTCCCCTTCTCTGGTGATGTGCTCCCTGACGGAGCAGCGAGGTGAGGCGAGGCGAGGTGAGGTAGCGGGGGCCTTCTCCGACGAGCTGCTCTCTCTCTTCTTCCTCCGCTGCCACATGCCACCAATGCACTGTTTTGCTGCCGCGCTTAGTGCTTTAGGACAAGGAGCAAGACGATACCATCGCAAGCGTTGGGAACGAGATTCCATCGTTTAGCATTTCCGTTTCACTATTGCCTGCTCTTCCTTTAGTAGAGTCACTTGGAGGATGCAAGTGAGCTTAAGGACATTGCTTGTACTCTTATTTTATGTTTTGTTATAATACTTCTATAAATATGCATAAATTCATGTGGCAATGTATTCAAGAATGTCGATACACTATGCGTCGCTTCTAATTTTCAACGTGCCCAAACAGCTATGGCCGTCGGCCATCATGAGGATTTTTTTTTCTGTACACGTTAAATGAAACAATGTTGAAACATCAAGCTTAAATCTTTTTACATGCACATTTAAATGTGACATCTACTTAAATATTTTATGTACACGTTACATAAAACCATGACAATAACAAACAAATAGGGAATTCCTTGTTAACTAGGGTTCATTCATACAGTAAAAATACAATATCAATGAACACAATAGAAAGCTCTATATATTCAAGTATCCAACTGTGGGTAGAGCCAGAACACCGCAAAGTGGGTAACATGCAGTCGTTATTTTTTATTGCCTGATTTGGAGATGTCAGCTCTGAGCTCCTCTTCAAGCTCGTCAAACTCCCACCCACTTATCTCTTCAGGTGAGTATTTGTTAACTTGACCAAATTCTAACTCTAACTTTGCAAGTTCAGAATCAAGATCCAGCGGCTGGTCAGGTTTCACTGGTGATTTTGGGGAGTTCAGCGTTTCAGCTTTGGGCGTAGAAGGTACCTGAACTGGTGAAGGGCTTGACTCAGCTCTCTCCTTTGTTGGAACCTTTGCTCGGCGGACTTCAATGTCTAACGTCGGTCGTTCTACAGACTCGAATCTCTCTCTAAGTTTCTCTATCTCAGAAAATAAGTTCCTGACGTCCTCATCATCCCTCCTGTGGAAAGAAAATCAAATGGAGTTATTCCAAAACTCTGAAGGATGAGAGAAAATATAAGTATGTAAATGTGGAGTTTGCAGTACCTAGAATTAACCCCTTGTTCAGAATAAAAGAGCTTCTTCATGTGATCAGTGATGCTAAAGGCAATTACAATCTGAAAAATATTGACACATTGTCAGCTCACTGAAAATATCTAATTTGTAAGCAATGAGGAATAGGCTAAAAAAACATACCAGTTCATGATATGACTTGTACCGAAGAAATAAAAATAATTTTTCCCCAAATGCATTGAAATAGTAATGACCCTACTAACAATCAACTAGAGATTCTCATAAATTCAGGCAATAATCATTACTTGGTACGAACCTTCTTCTCAGTTTCCAAATATTCTTCCTCAAGGGATTTCTGTGGACTTGTCTTTTCTGATAGTTCCTCATTGTCATGTTCTGTTGACACGTCCCTACAAATTTCGTCCAGACACGTGATCGCAATACCAGTGGGGTCATTTTCTGGCAGAAAAGGAGGGTCTGTAACTGTATATATCAGAAAGAACAATTGGCCAACCTTGACTGCAGAACTGCTAAATTATCCACGTATGTGTGGATCCGCTCAATTGATGGGCTCAGAATTTCCTGCCAAAAGACAGAATACACATATGAGAGTGGATAGCAGACAGATTTACAGTGTGTTTACAAGAAATGTGAAACAATGGTTTCGAGCAGTTTATATATCCAACCGAATACCTTGAATGTAGAAAGGTGATATTTAGTCAACTTCAGGAAATTGTCTGTACATCTCTCTAGCTCATCACTACATAAACAGGAGACAAAGCTGAATTGAGTAAACATATGTTTTAGCCACAGGCCCTAACCAGGCGATAACCACTACATACTTGGTTCTCTTTTCCTTCTGTTCATTATATGATGACTGAAGCTGCCACGTATCCTCAAGGAAATTGATCCAAGTCTTGACTACGCCAGCCTCCACATTACATGAGGTAATAGATTTTGAAAGTTCATTCTCCTGATTGATGACAGGGAAGAGAACAAAATATCAAGCTGATCAATATTTTGATAACAAACAGCACTAATCAACCGCAAGAAATATAACTGGGAAAAAACTGAAACCAGATCAACAAATAAAGTATCAGCACCTTCGCTTTTAAACCAAAGATCATTTGATTGCTTGCTTCATCAAATTGATCCCTCTCTTCCCTTGTTTGCTTGAGCCGTCCAACGGCAGCATTCAGTGAAATGTTGACCTGTTGGTGGAAAGATGTAGAAAGAACCTTAAGATAAACCTAATGTCAACCTTAAGCAGAAAATAATAATTCATCACAGAAACAGTTAAGCAGAAATGTAACTCCACCAGCCCACTCTATATTGATAAAACTAACGCGATTGAATGGTGCTGGAGTATATTTGTGAAGCAAGTTTCCAATTCTGTCATTTTTATTCATATTTTTTGGAGGAATGTAACTCTTTAAGCTCGTTTACAAGATGGCACATCAGTTGATTAAATACCTTACATTTTTAAGATTTAAAATTGATGGCACATAACAACTGCATGCCCACATCAAACCTAGCACTGGAAGCCAACAACCACACAAATATTTTAGGAGGTTCTAAATAAGGGAAAAGGTACCTTCTTCAACTGAGCCTCAAGTTCGTCACGTTGCTTCTCCAGTTCAGAAATCTCAGCAGTCAATTCCTATACCAGAGACACGTTCACAAAAAGGGATGAGCATCAACAGAACAGAGAAGAAGTACCTGCACATGCATTCCTTTTACAATGTAAACATATGCAATATATGTACTGCATGTGCAGGCACTTATGCTCTGCAAACACAAATCACATGTGAAGAAACCAAGGTCCAAAGGCCTTGTGCTCATGCAGGATTTCTTCCTTTAAGTGAGCACATGTAATGAAATAAGTTAAGACTTGAAGAGAAGCTCCCAAAACTGCCTATGAAAGCCATAATTTGATTTCTATGATCTGAAATGTATGAGTTCTTAACTTCTTAGAGTACAAAGAGTCCAAAACATGAGCTATGGTTCTTACCTTTTCAACTGCACTCACTTCATTCTCCTTTTTAGCACGGAAGTTAAGAGCCTCTTCTTTCTGGCGCCTAGTATCAGTATGGTACAATACAACTTGAAAGGTCACCACCAGGCACCAGTCCACCACAAAGTTTCTCATACCAAGAATTCATTATTCAAATATATAACAAACAAATTCTAGCATACAACCACACTAGCAACCAACATGATATACTTTTGAGTTGTGGCCAGCAGTGAATACAACTCAGAGACAAGAAGATGCTGATAAATGCCAGAATAACGACAACCAGCCAGATGTAAATCTCTAAAGAAAACCACAGAAATTCAAAACATGATTCTGTGAATCGAGCACTGCTTGACTGTGGCATGCAAATCTGAAGTGTGGAACTAAAGAACATCAACTGTTGCGGTAAAAATTAACAAGATCTGGTGTGCATAGGATTATGGAACATAGTGGGCATCATAATCATATTTTGGAACCTTCTCTAAGTGTTCATGCAGCTACTCCGTATTACTTTTCCAATTAATAAACTCTACAAAAGAAAATGAACCTTCCCTTTTATGTGAATTCCCCAGAGGCAAACTAATCTGTGAAGGCCTATCTGTTCAATCTCTCAAGCCCCAAGAAAACAAAGGCAAAAAGGTACGATGTAAACAAACCATCACTAAGCAACATAAATTTCTAGAACATGTTATGAAGACTTAACAAATGATATTCAAAGATTCATAAAGAAATAAGTTCTGGTATACCTGTGATCCAAAATACGCTTCTCAGCCTTGGAAGATGAATTAGAGAGGGAAGTTGCTAAGACCTTTAATTTGTCAACCTGCAAAGCTAATGGGATTAGTGTTGCATCCTGTGTCTTTCCCCCCAAATGTTAGCAACTTAACATGTACATAGCTCAAGCAAAAGATAACACAAAAACGGATACAATCCAGCGGTGGCATTGGTGACTGGTCACCAGTAGCCACAGATCCACAGAACATATGCTAATGCGAAACTTTAGCAGAAGAAAATAGATTTTTATGGTCTTCACGTCCAACAAACATGGATCACAGTGCAAGCGACAAGGGTTGCTCAGTAGAAACTAGAAAGTAAATCTAAGAACAGACACAAGAAAGAATAGAGCCCCATAGCCCATCAGGTCATTTCTTCAATGTATGAAGTCCACAAACGAAGATCCAGGAACAAAAATAACAAAGCAGTGAAGCATGCATGCAAATTTTCAGAGTTGAAGATTAAATATATTCTTGTTGAAGTTTCACTGAGTGCAAGCATAAAAATCATTTAAGAAACCTGCGATGGCATTCCATGGGATGGGACTAAGATACTTATTAATTTTATGAGGCTGAATATTAGTTAAATAAGTTGACCAGCTAAAATTTGAGATACACAAATTCACATGAAAACATGCCTTTTGGGAACGAATCTCAAGGGAGTCTCCAGCAGTAGATGTTTTTTTCTTCAGTAAAAGCTCTTCCATTCTAGAGCAGAATCGGACTTCAGAGAGTGCTTCTTTGAATGACTAGTCAAAGCAGAGAATTCAGTTAGCTTCCTAAAAACCACTGTTAAACAGAAAACATTTCAAATACAAGACAGAACAGGTTAAACCAAATTGGGCCACGTGGTACTGAACCACTGAACACTGATGGACCGCATAGATTTAGCACGATCAGTAATAAAAATAATAATTGGACTACCATGGTCAGATTTGCTTAATAAGACTAGTATCAACAAAAATGCAAACAAAATAATTGAAGGCCCTGAACAATCTTATTTGTGCATGAGACTGTAGGTCAAAAACTGAACTAAGTCCAGAAAGCCTATGTGAACATCTCATTGGTAAAATGAGCAAAGCAAATCATTTACTTAAATTGAATATGATTCAATAGAGGCAATACCTCAACAGTTGCAGCAGAAGTCCTTTCCGTAGTTTTTACATGGTCTTCTTGAGTTGGTTGAACTCTTGATGTCTCCTTCTCATTTAGTTTCTTCCACAACTCTGCCGCTTCAGCATCTATTCTGAAGCCACATAAACATATTAGAGTAACAAAAGTATTTAAGTTTCAAATTGTCCACAAGAAGTATATAAATTTCTAAATAAATGCATAGGACAACCCCCCCCCCCTCCCCCTCTCCCTCCCTCCCTCTCTCTCTCTTTCCCCTCCCCCAAGTGGCAAAATCCCTTAATTTGTTTTGGAGTTAACCAAAATCTCATAGCTTCACATAGAATGCAGATTGTAAAGATAAACATAAAAAAGAATAAGAGTTTAGATGCTTGTTAGTAGATTTATAACCACCTCATAATGTCAGAGTTCCTCTTTAGTCCAGAAATGGCACTTTGGGTAAACTGAAGCAACTCTTCACGTTTCACCTACATGTGTACAGAAACAGAGAATCGTTGACATGTCAGATTCTGCATGGTTTAGCAATTTGTGCATCAGAGTTAAGCAATGGCCTTCCTGCCTAGAGGAGTGAAGAGCATTGCATTCAGTACTCAGCATCACAGCATGAGCATAGACTCATAGTGAGTTTGTGACTGACTACATCTCTAAATAACCCTATGCAAGGAAGGGGTCACCTTCTTTGTCTTAATAATATCTTCCCCCTTTTGGTAGGATTACTTTAGATATCGTTACTGAAATAAAGAAACTTCATGTGCAGTGATAAAATCAGCAAGACCCCAAAGTTATATGATTTAGTCCTAAAAAATGGATACTTTACAATATCGTTAAATGCATTTTTTTAAAAAAAAAAGGTTATGTGAGTGTTTGTGAAGAAAAATATGCAAGCCGAGTTATGCAAGAAATATGTAAAACATAAAGAAACACGAATCACCTGGAAAGAAGACATCAAGAAACATATATTACAGTTGCATACCCCAGTTACATAACAATCATTGAATAATCAGGAACCGTTCATGAATTTTTGCAAAGAGTTACATGTTATATATATATCCATCCACTGATTCAGTGCTCAGCATAGAATAAAAGTGCAAGAGACAACCAAAATGTACCAGGACTTCATCATGGTAATTTGAGAATGATTTTGCCAAGTCCTGTATACTGCTCATGATCGCATTATTGATTTCTTTCCCTCCTGTAAGACATAAGCTGCAGGAAATGACTATTAGTAATAACGGTAGGTTGCAAAGCTTCATTCAAACATTTCTTATTGAAGGAACAGAAAATAGGATTGCAGGATGCCTGCATACATGATGTGGTTTCTCAGAACACATGAGCATGGAGCATCTATAAGTCTATAATTAACTTAAACAGGGTACAGGGGCGTTTCAGGTGAAAATGTAGTTTTATGCAAATTTCGTTTTCATACGACATAAAAGTTTCCAAAAGTTTCTATCCAGAACAGCTGCTAGAAAGGCCATGCTATACACCTCTACAAATTTTATGATCAAACTCTGTAGAATTGTATGAACACAGGAAACTGGAAAAGACAAACTCTGCAATGAATAGTTAATTAGCATTGTGCATCAAATATTTATATTTTTGAATCTTGTAAATGCAATTTGAGTTTGATCATAAACTTTTGCATAAGGATGTCAAATCCATGTAGTGAAATACAGGAGGCACTACTTTACAAATAGATTATGTAGGCAATAAGCTCACCCGAAAATTTCCAAAAGCAGGGGAACCTCTTCTTCATTAGGAGCTTGAAGAATCTGAGAATGATAAGGATTACTGTGCTTAACCTCTATGAGTGCTTTAGCAAAAAAATAGCATTGCCTTCCAAAAAAAATGACATTAAGGTTGTGCTTCAATGCTCTCCTGAAGGAAAAAAAATTGCCTGAGTTTTAAAACTCAAGAAGCCAATATTAGTTCGTGTTATTTTCAGTATCTTTTTTAAATCAAACTTATAGGATGCATGCCACCCATGCTATGCATCTATGTGGAAAGGCACCAATCCTGCAGTTGAAGGTGTTTATCCTATGTGTCCTTCAAATGTTGCATAGGTGAGAAGACTAATAGTATGAACAGATCAATTTATTAGCTGTGGACATTGAGCGAACACATGGAAGAATTAGCTGTGGTACACTTAGTTTTGGGCATAGGCACAGATTTGGATGAGTTACACAACCTACAGCAATAACTAATTTAAGTTGCTTAGATATTGGTGAACGATTTTTCTAAAGGAACACCAAGGCACTCCTCAGTCCTCACAATAGCAGTATATAACAAAAAGCACAAGCAGATTCACTCAAAAATTGAATTAGTTAGGGCAGCAGAAATAGGTGGTATCTTGTTTGAACCAACTTACCATGGACAATGTAATACCTTCAAGTGCCTGGCTATAGAGAAACACGTCTCGAAAGCTCATCGGAGCTCCTCCAATATCAGCATCATAAAACAGAACCTGCCAATGAGGGTCAATTTTAAAACTCATGAAACCATGGAATTAAAGAAGATATGTGGTATGCCTATACAAAGACGCAGAAAGCCAAATTATTAGACTAGCAAATGCATACTCTTGCAAATGGTGGTTTTGAGGTGTTCGGTTCACTTGAAGGGGCATTCTGTCCGGCAGCCCCATCTAGATCTCCGAGTTCAGCCTCAACCTCTTGTAGTGCCCCGAGCCAGCGCCTTAGCACCTGAACCCTAACCTCCCCGCGTGATGAAACCGCTGCCTCTTCCAAGCGCTTCACCATTTTCTTGACACTTTTGTAGTTTTGAGTGCTCTGTAATCCCAAAAAAACACGTTACACAAGATGAGTTAGGAGGCATTTTGACCCAAAAAGTCAAGCCACCATCAGAAACATAGCATTTGGTATCCAGAAACCACAAGACTACACTCTATTTACATTTTACACTGCAATAGCATCAAGCTCATCTAAAGCCCATTTTCCTTCATAAGAGCATCTCCAAGAGAGACCCAAAAATTAGTCCCCACAAACATTAGATTGGGACCATCCTAAAAAAGATTGGGCACAAAAATCATGTCCATCTCCAAGAGATTCTCAAAACTAGGATCCCAAAAATTTGGTTGTTGGCCACGTAGGCCGGGTGGGGCCAGTTCGGTATCAGCAGTGATCGATACCTGCGTCGAGCCCTGAGAACAGCGAACAGTGTCATCGCTCTCTGCCATATGCAATCGCCGTCACCTTCTCTGCCTAGCTGCTGTACTTCTGCCACTGTCGCCCCCTACTAGCGTCACTACCACTACTATTAATCGGATTGACCAATCGTGTGGAGAAACGGCAGATCGAAGCATCGATAACTCACATACTGCAAATTCAATACAATGCCTACCAACCAAACTTTAGGCTGCAGATGCTCTAACAACCATTCTCCCTCTCAGATTACAAGACACAGTCTCACTACCGTGCAGCACATCATGGACATGAGATCATCCCAATACTAGAAGCTTGCTTAAATTCGTACAAATTTATCTCAAAATATATCTAATTCGATCGCATGTCCCAAAACAATCTCGCATTTGACTAACTTCCCACTTCCAATATCAAGTTTGGCGCCTCCTCAACACAAAACGAGAGCACGCGTTCCAGGACCAAATCGAAAGGGGATTCTGGCTTCTGGGAGAGGGGGAAGAAGGAGGGGAACGGCGGGGGGAGAAGCCGCTCACCATCCGGTCGTTGAGGATCTTCGCGCCCTCGGCGACGGCCTGGCCGGCGTGGTGGGCGACGGCGTCGGCGTAGCCCAGCACGGCGCGGGCGACGCCGCTCCGCCCGCCCGCCTCGACGGCCTTGCTCACCGCGCTCCGCAGCCACGACGACATCGGTGGCGGCCGGCAGGATCAATCACCACAACAACGGCGGCGGCGGCGGCGACGGCGAGGTGGTGGGGTGGGATGCCGCGGCGCTCTCTCGAGTTTTCGACTGGACTACTCTCCCGCGACCAGGGCTTCTTCAGAGGAGTTCCAAGTTCTCCAACACTGAAAGTTTCTGAACTGAAGAGATTTCGTGTACTTTTCGCCCTCTCTCTTCCTCCCCTTTGCTCCTTTTCCTTTTCTGATAATAATATATTTATTTATATATGATTTTTTTTTCTTGTTTAGATTGGCAGAACTATGCGGTCTATGCGGTTCTGTTGTCACTTGTCTGTTCTGGATGGGCATGGAAAGGGATGAAAGTCATGTGACTGATTGGTGCTCATCTAATGATCAACTCGCTACTTAGCTAAATAATTACTCCTTTTAGAACCTTTTGGAGTAAAAAACAACAAAATAATTGCAGCTAACATTTTTAAGATATTTAACTATTTATCATATACTCTTACATGTGACATTTAATGAATTGCCATTGAGCGGTAAATTGTAAATATCAATTCTTAAAAGTGACAAATAGTTAAATGTCCCAACATTTTTTTTCTATATTTCTTGGTCATACTTATGCATCCTATATGGAACTAAACATTGGAATTGTTTGTTGGGGAAAGAAAAATCTACAACAAAGCAAGATGCAATTGATTATAATGGATTAAGTCATCCAGGGAGCTCAGTTTGTAGTAGGATGCAAGTGAAACAGGTAAGAGGTTTCTTTTTCACTGATACCAATTCTAGTTTTTCTTAAAAAATAATTTGTTTTACAGATAAGAAATGAAATATTAAACGAGGCTTTATGCAGGAAGCTGGATTGCCCGCTTGGCCGCTTGCATCTTACTCTAGAGTAAGCCATAGGCAAGCCTTTGATTTACATTAGGCCTCTTGGGTTTGATTCCACCCACCCTTCAAATGCCGGTATTTTCTCGGCCCATTTCCAAGTAAGACCTTTTTCCATGGCAGCCCAACATGGCCCAAATCCTCTTAAGTCTAAGGGCTTGTTTAGATCCCACGCCAAATTTTTTTGCCACGTCACATCGAACGTTTGAACACATGCATGGAGTATTAAATGTGGATGAAAAAAAACCAATTGTACAGTTTGCGTGTAAATCACGAGACGAATCTTTTGAGCCTAATTTCGTCGTGATCTGATGATGTGGTGCTACAGTAAACATTTGCTAATGACAGATTAATTAGGCTTAATAAATTCGTCTCGCAGTTTACAGGCGGATTCTGTAATTTGTTTTGGTATTAGTCAACGTTTAATACTTCAAATGTATGTCCGTATATTCGATGTGACCCACCAAATTTTTTTACCACTAGATCTAAAACACCCCCTAAGCTTTTTGAAAAAGATAAGTCTTCAAAATTGTTCTTTTTCAATCAATCAAAATGGAAATGACGAGGTCGACGAGACAACCTTGAACTCCATGTTCCATTGACTTCAACGGATTTTCCATTGACTGTTGTATCACTGTAGTCGGCATGCTACGTTCCAAATGCCAATTTCATACTTCTTTTACACATCGGGATGACAGTCTTCTTTTCCACTCCCAATAACACGCAAAAAGATTTCCTGTTAAAATACAACAACTCGCTAAAATTCGGTGTATATAGGACAGCAAATACAGGAGAGTGGACAGACGAGTCTTTCAGTTCGGTCGCTTCTGACAGCGATTTTCGCTTCCATGGCAGACTGGCAGCCGTGGAAAACGAAGGTCTTTATCTGCACATTGTCGTGATGCTCCTGTAATCTGTTGCTCTGGATACGCATGCCGAATTGCCAGCCATGTGTAGATGACCGCACTGCTGCTCCAAGAATAATCTCTGAAGATAGCACTATCTTGCAATAATAACACGGCATCAGTTTCTGATTATATCTTGTCAGTATTAATTCCAGTCAGTCAGCCATGAATTCCCTTTTGTTTTCATAGTACAGGACTGACTGCGCTTTTTTTTTTCATACCCTTGAGAGGAAAAAGGCACCATGCTTCCGATTTCTAACACAAAAGTCTTAAGAAAAAAAGGAGTCTTGAGAGAAAACGAGTTGTATAGCGCAAGGTTTTCTCACTTTCTTCTCCTTGTGTTTGTGTGTGAGCTTCTCAAAACACGTGAGCCGTGAGCTCCTCGTTTGGATATATACCTTCTTTGGTTTAGTTTCCTCTTGACTGTCTTCTACCTTTTCATCTATCTGGTGTTCTCTTATGTTGTACTAGATGTTTCGGACAAGGAAAAACTGAAGCTTTTCCAGAGCTTCCTGCAAAGGTACTAGTTCCTTTTCCGAATTCTGCCACTTTGTCCTCCTGAATGGATTCTTTTTGTTACTTTTGATGGAGTTCTTTTGGTTACTTTTGATGGAGCATAGCTAAATTTCTGCCTGAATCTGTGATTGTTTAAGTTAGATTGTTCGAAATTTGAGCGTTCGATGCATCAACTTAAATGTCCTTGCTTTTATGCTGAAAAAAGAGAGTAATATTCTGTGGGTTTCTCCAATATTGTTGTGTGAAACAGACCCCTGAATTCGACTATGGTTTTGAAACTGAACTATGAACTCGTACTGGTGTGATCAATCTCAATCTCATGTGGAAGTAATAGCTGAAGATTTATCTTTCTCATGATTTGATCTTTAGGTACTCATCATCAATTGTGACATCCAAATTGAAGTTAAAATTTCCACGGTCAAGATGATCAAACTCCGGTCAACTCTAGGCTTTCTTGAGATCTTATCAGTTCTTTGCATCAGCCTTGCTGCTGCTGCTGCATACACTCCAGTAGATAACTACCTCATCAGCTGCGGCTCATCGGTCGACACGCCGGTTGGCCAGCGGCTGTTCGTCGCCGACGACTCAGGCACGGTCGTCCTGACATCTCCGGCTAGTGACGCGGTGAAAGCCTCGCCCAGCGCGGTGTCCGGGTTGCGCGACGCCGACGCCGCCATGTACCAGAGCGCCAGGGTGTTCACGGCGCCGTCGTCCTACTCGTTCAGGATCAGGGACCCCGGCCGCCACTTCGTCCGCCTCCACTTCTTCCCCTTCGTGTACCTCGGCTACGACCTCGCCACGGCGAGCTTCAAGGTGTCGACGCAGGACGCCGTCCTGCTCGACGGCTTCGCGCCGGCGGCGGCGAGGGGCAACGCGTTGACGACACCGACGACGCCGGCGGCGGTGTGCGAGGAGTTCCTGCTGGACGTGGCGCGCGACACGCTCGTCCTCACGTTCGTGCCGCTCGCCGGCAGGCTCGCGTTCGTCAACGCCATCGAGGTCGTCTCGGTCCCCGACAACCTCATCGGCGCTGCTGACTCATCGCCGTCGACGTCCGACGCCACTAGCCAGCAGCTCAACCCTGCCGTGATGCCACTGCAAACGGTCTATCGAGTCAATGTGGGCGGCCTCGCGGTGGCGGCCGACAGCGACACGCTATGGCGAGAATGGACCATCGAGCAACCATTCTTGGTCGCCACTGTTACCACTGCAATGACTCGAAAGGTTGATTACAATAGAACACTGAACTTTATGCCCGGCCAAGCGACCGCGGACGACGCGCCGGCCATCGTCTACGCCACCGGCAGGGAGCTCATCATGAACGGCTCGGTGTTCGACGGCATGAAACAGATGACGTGGCAGTTCGACGTCGACGGGTTGGCGAGCTACCTCATCAGGTTCCACTTCTGTGATATCGTGAGCAGAGTGCCTGGCCTTCTCCACATGAACGCCTATGTCGATAGCTACCAAGCGATTCAAGATCTCGACCTCTCCGCCATTGGCAATGGCACGCTGGCGTTCCCGTATTACATGGACTTCGTGCTGGCTGTTAGCTCTCCATCCGGCAAGCTCGCCGTCTACGTGGGGTCGACGACGTCGCAGAAGATCACGACACCTGCCGCCATTCTCAATGGCCTTGAGATCATGAGGATACTCACGACCGCCGGCTCGGTCGTCGTCGTCGAACCAACGGCGCCGCCGGGAACGAAGAAGAAGAATTTGGCCGTCGTTCTTGGCTCAGTCTGTGGAGCTTTCGCTTTCGTTTCCATTGCCGCTGCTCTTGTCATTGTTCTCAGGAGGAAGGAGGAGAAGGAGGAGCTCCGGACGCCGACGACGAGCCAGCCGTCGACGGCATGGATGCCACTCCTCGGCCGGATCAGCTTCCGCAGCGCGCCGCCGAGCGCCATCGGATCACGGTCGCCCAGCTTCACCATTGGCACCAACACCAACACTCCAGGAGGAGGTGCCACTCCTCCCAGCATGGCTGCGGCCTCTTCGTCCCCGAGCTACCGTTTCCCGTTCGCCTCGCTGCAGGACGCGACGAGCAACTTCGACGAGGGCCTTGTCATCGGCGAGGGCGGGTTCGGCAAGGTGTACGCCGCCGTGCTCCAGGACGGCACCAAGGTCGCCGTGAAGCGCGCGAACCCGGAGTCGCGGCAGGGCGCGCGGGAGTTCCGAACGGAGATCGAGATGCTATCCGGCCTGCGCCACCGCCACCTCGTCTCCCTTATCGGCTACTGCGACGAGCGGGAGGAGATGATCCTGCTCTACGAGTACATGGAGCACGGCTCGCTGCGGAGCCGCCTGTACGGCGGCGCCGCAGCGACGGCGACGGCGCTCAGCTGGGCGCAGCGGCTGGAGGCATGCGCCGGCGCGGCGAGGGGGCTCCTCTACCTCCACACCGCCACCACCAAGCCGGTGATCCACCGCGACGTCAAGTCGTCGAACATCTTGCTCGACGACGGACTCACGGCGAAGGTCGCCGACTTCGGCCTCTCCAAGGCCGGACCGGACATGGACGAGACGCACGTCAGCACGGCGGTGAAGGGAAGCTTCGGCTACGTCGACCCGGAGTACGTCAGGACGAGGAAGCTCACCGCCAAGTCCGACGTCTACTCCTTCGGCGTCGTGCTCCTCGAGGCGCTGTGCGCGCGCCCCGTCGTCGACCCGAGGCTGCCCAAGCCGATGGTGAACCTCGTCGAGTGGGGGCTGCACTGGCAGCGCAGGGACGAGCTGGAGAAGATCGTCGACCGGCGGATCGCCGGGACGGTGAGGCCCGCCTCGCTGAGGAAGTACGGCGAGACGGTGGCCAGGTGCCTGGCAGACCGCGGCGCCGACCGGCCGGCGATGGAGGACGTCGTGTGGAGCCTGCAGTTCGTGACGCGGCTGCAGGAGGTGGACGGCCTCGACGTCTCCGACGTGAGCAGCCTCAACATGGTTCATCAGCTGATGCCCCCGCCGTCGCACGCTCGTCAGAGGAGCCACGGCGAAAGCGAGACCGGCAGGACGGACGCCGAGGACAGTAGTGTTGTAGATGATGATTACACCGATGCGTCCATGAGAGGGATCTTCTGGCAAATGGTCAATGTGCGCGGGAGATGAGACTGAATTAGCAATCTTCAAACTGATCAGTTCATTGTTGAAAATCTTCAAACTGATCAGTTCGTTGTTGAACATTTTAGTTCAAAATTCACCTCACTCCAGTCTCCAGTCGGAAAAGTTGAACACAGATATACTTCGAATTTAGTCGCAAGAAGATATAGTAATTAGAATATACTTATCAGTAGACATCTTGACCGTCCCTACAATGGAGTATGCTTGAATGAAAGACATGCACGTCTGATGCAGAAATACTCCACAGTTCAAACTTTTGCCTACCTTTTGGAAGCAGGGTACTGGATGGGGCCGGACAGCAAGACTGCAAGACCTAACTAACATCCATACAAAAATATTAGCACGTGCAACCAATAGCCGATATGTTCCAGAAATCGCGTAGGCCGCAAATTCCATTTTATGCAGTTCGAAGTACAACCAACAGATGGCATGGTCTATCAACTTATGAAAGGCGTCAATAACAAATAGGATACAGATCCACTCAAATTCCAACAGGTTCATAGATATGACAAAAATCTCCAACAGGTTTAAATTCCAACAGGTTTAAATTGATTCATAAACTTCTGATCCATCCCCTAACATCTCATTCAAAGGGATATGCTTCCTCTCATTCAAGGGGATGCGCTTCCTCTAGGCGAAGCCCGATGGTTGCCATTGTCTTCATAATCCTTGGGGCTTGGGCTCCGGCCATTGGCAGCTGGACTGATGTCACGGCGCTCATGGTCAGCTGGGCTACGGCTGTCAGCTCTCATTGGGCTCCTGCTGTCCCTTGGTGCAGGACTCCTGCTGGCATTAGGGGTAGGGCTGTGGTTCCTCCCGTTGGGAGGTGAAGCACTTCTCCTAGGGCTGCGGCTTCCCCTAGGGCTCTGGTTGTCACGAGGGCTCCCCCTAGGGCTGCGACTGTCACGGGGGCTCCCCCTAGGGCTGCGACTGTCACGGGGGCTCCCCCTAGGGCTGCGACTGTCACGGGGGCTCCTTGATCTCCTTTCATTACGGCTATCCCTCCTTGGGGACTGGGAGTGGCTGTCAAAACAACACGGAGAAGCTATCAGTGTTTGACACAAAAGCAGAACGTCAGTACTAGGGGAAAATTAAGCAATCGATGAACTTTGTTTTATAAGAGTGATCTGGAGACTTTCTGGTTAACATCCAATAGTTTAGTTTTTTGCAGGTAAATCAATTAACCAGTCCTGGCCAAATCAACATGAATCAACATACATTCAGAAAAAGATCAATAGGAAGATGATATATGTGCGACAGAAAAATGCATTAGCTGTGGCATCTTGAAAAGTTAGTCAAACAAATCCAATAATAATTCAGATTCACATGACTGCTAAAATTAATAATGTTCACATATAAGATAAGTAAGAGATCCGCATGTTGAAATAAAGGAAATGATATCCTCCTTTCCATACCTGTAGCTCCTGCTAGGGCTCCTGCTGTAGCTCCTACCACGGCTCCTCCCACGACGAGGGGATGGGGATCTTGAGTAGCTTCTTCCACGCCTATTATTATCAAGATACAATACATTAAAAACCTTATATTCAACAATTCCACTTATAAAAAGGAAATCTCGCAGGAAGTCGGGAACTACTTGAGATTCTTAGGGCTGTTCCGGCAGTCCCTTTCTATATGGCCCCTGTCTCCACAGCGATAGCATCTGTTTTTCCAGTCTCCAGCTTTGCAGTCACGGGCCCAGTGCCCATCAATCCCGCAGTTAAAGCAGCGGCCAGAACCAGGTGGTGGTCCTCTACCCATATATTCCCGTGATCCTCCAGGGCCACGTGGAACCTAAAATTGGCATGAATACCATATTTAGATTGGGTAAAATTATAATGTACGATCATCAAAGCATATAAACAAGATAGAGACATAAAATACATATAATATTCTGGGAATAATAAAAAAATATGATTACCCCTTTAGCAAACTCAACAATCATGCGGCTTCCATCAAAGTCCCGACCATCAAGGTTGTACCTTGCCTCATCAGCATCCCGAGCATCACTAAATTCCTATTATCCAGCAAACAAGAGGTGGTCTCATGTAAACATTGTAAATGAAGTGTCTAACTGATAACTGATTAGATAAATATTATCGGAAACATAAGGCAAGGGTTTTACTTACAACAAATGCAAACTCATGCTTCATATCCACATATCGCACTCTGCGGAAATTGTATCGACAAAGAGTAACGCCGTCAAGATGCAAGTAGATAAATGTTTCACCAGTCAGAAGGAACTAAACGCCAGTCATGATTGCAATTTCCGTTAAAACATCAAGATAATTTATCAAAAGAATCGCCAAAGTCTGCTAGAAACTTTAGAGGAACAGCCACCAATTCCACGAAGGGCACCCTCCCACCATGGACACCGAGGTTGGGAAAGCCCCCAAAACCTTCAACAAGATCATCCGAGTTAAAACATGAAGGTCTCGTGGATATGTGATGGTAAGAAAAACATCAGGGAAAGAATGCTCTGAACAGAACAGCATGCTGCAGGCCTAGACCTCTTGCATTGAAAGGCATAGCATCAAGAAACCGTGGGGATGACTGTTATCAGGCACAAAAAAGAATGAAGAGTTGCCTCTAATTTTCTGTTCCAAGTTTTTTAGCCAGGAGAAGAAAAGCTCATAACTATCTGAGGACTGAGGACCTTGTCACTTAGTAGAACCTAAAAGGTCTGTCATCAGTTCTATAGGTTTATCACATGCCCAAATCAACAAATGAGGTTAGAGTAACATACTTTCACCGAACCAATCTAGAAAACAAGTTAACCAATCTAGAAAACAAGTTGCGCTTGTCGGTAGTAGCTTTGACTCAAATGAACAATTCAGAAATTCGGCCTTGAAACACTTACAACTTAGACCCAATTTGCAACATGCTTACCTCCCATATCTGCCGAAAAGGTCTTCAAGGTCCCGGGTCCGAGTGCGCGAGGAAAGACGACCTACGTACAGCCTTGTGTTGCCGCCGTAACGATCATCGTAGCGATCACGATCATCATAGCGAGGCATCTTGAACTGTAACACGAAATTCAATATCGTTAGAACACCCAAGTCAGATCAAGAAAAGAAACAGCAAACAAGAGTGAGCTAGCGGATCTAACGAAGGGCGTAGGGTTTTCAGCTGAATCCCCAAATTTTGTTGGAGACGAATTGCTACTAGTACTAAGGTTTAGGGGTTAAAAGGCAAGGAGAAAAGCTTCCGGATCTACAAGAGAAGCTAGGGTTAAGGCGAAGAGAGAAGGTGTGGGTAGAGAGGAACGCGAAAAGAGGACAGGCGTACGGGTGCTCACCGGCGAGGATGCGGCGGGAGCAGCAGCACGCCGGCGCCGCTGCTCGCGGGACGGAAATCGCCTCTGCTCGGCACAGGCGGCGGCGGCGGCGGCCGAGGAGACGAGGAGTCGAGACCGAGGCGACGGAGAGATCGACTAGGGTAAAGATAGGAGGAGACCGAGGTCAATTAATTACGCTGGGCTGTTGGTTATACGGGCTTTCCATCGGCCGCGATTTCTAATCACAGTCCGACAACGTAGGGAGCGGGGAATCACAGTAGTACTCGTTCCGGTCATATTGATTTGGAGGCCCATCTAAGGCTCTGTTCATTTTTTTTCAATTCCAAATTTCAACTTCCTCATTTTTCAATGTGTGTGTTTTTTTAAAAAATCTATATAGGAATTGTTTAAAATTTGAAGTAAATCTTTTTTTAAGTTTATAATAGTTAAAATCCAATTAATCATGTTTTCGCGTGCGTTAAAACTCAACCAAACGAACCTAAGACATAGGCCCATTAGCAATTACTCTGTTACTGCGTCAGAACACGGGATTGTTGGGAATTACCAACAGACCTAGTGTCGTTTTCAATTCTACACGCACTCCCTCTGTCCTAAAATCAAACTCTAGCATCCCAAGAAAATTTTAAGTAAAGAAATAAAAGACCATAATACCCTTAATTAATGTGAAAATTCTATTGATTGATAGGTAAGTATTTCTCGATTTGTGGATTGATGGTATGTAAGAAGGTAAGAGTTGGTTTATTTTGGGATAAATTTTAAACTTTAGGAGTTGGTTTATTTTGGGATGGAGGGAGTATAAACTTCGAGTTTTCTAACAACTCTATTGTTGTTTATGTTGAATAGTTAAATTAATAAATATATGGTTAATTTTTGACTCACCAGAAATCGTTTCAAGAGATGCTACTGATTTTGACCCTTCTTCACCCCTATGTTTGGCACGTCAGTTCTCAAAAATTGTCTGGCACGTCTTACCAGTTACCACTGTATAGGTAAGTATAGATTCTCATTGTTGATTTTTTACTTTCCTAAGGGGAGAAGGTGAAATGTGGTCAGTGGTAAAATGCATCACGCAGACATTCACGGTAGTCGGACCGTGCCAAAAATAATATGCCTGTGCAAGAGAGCACCGGTCTCTTCTTTTTTTATTTAACTCATTAACAAGAGAATCGAATTAGAATCCAATGTTGTTGTCACGCATGCATCGATCGATAGACGGCCAGGAGGCTCCTGGAAGAATATTGCAAATGACGGCAGTGCAGGGCAGG
Organism: Oryza punctata; assembly: GCA_000573905.2. Taxonomy (NCBI): domain Eukaryota; kingdom Viridiplantae; phylum Streptophyta; class Magnoliopsida; order Poales; family Poaceae; genus Oryza; species Oryza punctata. The sequence goes on from CM002488.2 coordinate 2,509,702, forward strand.
TGTGCAGATTCGATCGGCGGGCGTACGTGGCCTCGCCGGAGACGGTTGACGCGAGACACGTCGAAGGCCGCCGGAGCGGCGAAATACGCGGCCGCGCGGGTATAAATTGCGACGTCGCCCACAGCTCATGATACAGCACCGATCACACATCGATCGAGACCAACACACAGTACAGAGATATCGATAGTCTTCTGCTAACTTACAATAAGTTGCGGTAAGGTAAGTGTTCGATCATAATTAAGTCCATTACTTGATCGTGAGCTTTTGATCAAGTGTGCAGATCATGATTACCTTCTTTAATTCTCATGGATGATGTGCATGAATGATGAACAGATTGAGATTTAAAGCCGATCGAGAACCATGGGAGGCGGGCATGACATGCACGGCGGCCACGGCCAGAACGGCGGCGTGAAGGGGCTGGTCTCCAAGCTCGTCCACGGCGGCGGCGGCGGCGGTGGCCATGGCGGCGGCCACGGGTACGAGCAAGGCTACGGCGGGCACGGCTACCCTCCCCACGGCGCGTACCCTCCACAGCACGGCGCCTACACTCCGCAGCACGGCGCCTACCCCGGGCACGGCTACGTTCCCGGCGCCTACCCTTCGAACGCTGCGCCGCACGGAGGTAATTAAGCTTTAACCGCACAGTTTGCAATGAGTTTAAGCACTACTAAATTTGCACTTGAATTCTGTGGATTTACACGGGGAATCGAATGGCGTATGCAGGGCACATGGGGTCGTACCACACCGGCCATGGCGGCGGCGGCGGCGGGCGTCGCCACGGCGGCAAGCACAAGGGCGGCATGTTCGGCGGCGGCAAGTGGAAGTGAAGCGGCTCTACGTAAACTCTGCGTGCCCACCAGCTTCTGTCCTGCTAAGTACACCCACTTATCTGCACGGGTATCAACCATGTGTCCATGTCGCGTACGCGTATTTATATACCTAAGAATAAATAAAGTGCATGCAGGCAGACAGATCTGTGTGTATGCGTGAGCTTAATCAGCTGATGAGTTGTACATGCAAAAACATGTGGTGACGTATATATACTTTGTGTGTACTGATATACGTACAGTTTGCATAATACTAATACTTTGTGTGTACTAATACGTACTTCATCCATCTCAAAAATAAAAACACTAATCATGTCCAGATACATAACTAATGTCCAGATATATAACTAGGGTAGTTTATCTTTTTTGGATGGAAAGAGTAGTATAGTCTGTTACGTGCTAGATTGTGAAATTCAACGGTTTTCCGGTTCTTTAAGATTTAAGGCGGCGGCGACCTGATCAGCGACCTCTGCGATGACATTTTTGTGCATGTCCTCAGCTTCCTGCCCACCATCACCGACGTGGTGCGAGCATGCGCGGTCTCACGGCGGTGGCGCCGCCTCGAGCTGCGCGTCCCAATCCTTCGCTTCGGCTGCCTCGACCGTGGCTGCAATCGCCGCGAGAATCTCGACGATCGATTCATCACCTTTGTCAACGACGTCCTTCTCATCTGCGCCGGCAGCCAATCCTCCCACATCGGCGTCCGTAGAGCCATCGCTTCCCTATATTTGTTGCACAAGTGCCACGCCATCCGTCGACGTCGCTCAAATCAACGCCTGGATTCTATACGGTATGCCGTATGCGTCATGTGTCAAAAAAAAAAATTCGACTTGAAACTTTTTACTCCCTCGTTTCACATTTTAAGTCGTTTTACTTTCTTATTAATTAATTTTTTTAGAGTTTATAAAAACAATAACATCCACATCATAAAATTAGTTCCATTAGATTTACCATTGGATATGTTTTGATATAATATTTGCTTTGTATTTTCAAATGTTACAATATTTTACTATAATTTTGATCAAAATTAAAAAAATTTTAAAAAAAATCAAACGACTTAGACGGAGGTAGTAATAATCTACGACTAAGGCCAGCCAACAGTGATGACTTCTCGAGCGAAAGCAACTTAGGTAGTTGGGTGTGGTTTTGGATCTTCCCAATTCCCATGAGCTCGTCGAGGCAGTTGGAGACCATGATCTTGTCACTAAGCAATGCCCGTCTCCGGCTTCCTGTAGCCGCTGCGGTGTTCCATTCGCTCATGGATCTTACTCTCGAGAACCTGAGGCTTGAAGATGCTGCTCGCGTCTGCAGAAGCTACGTTTGCACACACTAACCATGGGTAAATTGGTAGATCAGCTGCATATTGAGTCCAACGAGCTCTTAGATCGTAAGATCGAGTTGACATTTGATGACATCTGTTGTAGCAGCTATATCTTAGAGCTTAAGACTCATAGGCTTCGTGTTCTCCACACGAGGTTAATTAGTACGCATAGAGAGGTTGGCGATCTCGGTGCCAAGGCTACAGGAGTTCACTCTCCTCCACACGACTGTGGCTAGAGTTGGCAATGGGGCCCCATAACCCGAGACCCGATGGGTTTTTACTCTATTAGGGGGTCAATGTGTTTCAAATATTGTACCCATGGGTCTCTTATCGGACCAAAACTTCTCCCATTGGGTGGGCCGGATCGTGGAACGTTCTATTCCCACCCGAACCCATTAACCCGTGGGTGAAAAATACCCATAGGCAGACAGGCCTCAGCCGAAAAGAGATGCGTAGCCAAACTAACCAAGGCCCAACAAATAATCTAACCCTAGGTATAAAAAACCCCAACCCATTTCCTCTCCCTCACAGTCCCTCCTCCTCCCCAGTAGGGTGGTCCGCCGGCCACCACTAGCGTTGCCGCACGCTACTAGCGCACCACTGCGCGCCACCAGAGCACCGCCGCTCGCCACCTAAGCAGCCGCGCGCAAGCCCGCGACGCCGCACGGCACCCCGCGCCGCCACGCACCATCCCCGTGCCGCCGCACGCCACCAGTGCACCGCCGCGCGCCACCTAAGCCGCCGCACGCCAGGCCGCGTCGCCGCACGGCACCCCTTGCCGCTGCGCATCACCTACGCCGGAGACACGCCCCATCCCATGCCGCCGCACACCACCTGCGCACCGCCGCGCGCCACCTACGCCGCCGCACGGCACCCCACGTCACCGCGCACCACCTACGCCGCCACGCGCCATCCCCGTGCCGCCGTGCGCCACCCCCGCGCCGCTGCCCGCCAGCCCGCGCCACCACAACCCTCGCGAGCGCCACCTCCGCCGCCGCACACCAACCCTGCGCCGCCATACACAGTAGGGCTGTAGGGGCCGCACGTGCTGGGTATTATACAATTTTTGATTGCTCCAATGGGTAGGTACCCGTTGGGTACCCGTCACCCGTGCGGGTGTGGGTATGGGGGAAATTTTCACCCGTGAGCGGGTGTGGGTATTGGAGCGGACACATTTAATTTCGATGGGTGTGGGTATGGGCTAAGCGAACCCGATGGGTACGCACCCGTTGCCATCTCTAACTGTGGCTTCCACGATCAGTATCGAGGACATGCCGTGCGTGCGGATCGTCGAGACAGGGTTGAGGTCACCACTAACACGAATACCCAAAATGTAAAGACTGCATAAATCAAACTAGTATTCGGCTTCTAGAATGTTGCAGATTTCTTCAATTTCTCACATTGCAGGCTTGCAGCTGAGAAGCCGAATACTCCGCCACCCACTACGGCCTCCGGCTCGCTGGTAAGGAGGAGGTCCTCCCCCTAGAGGCGGCAAAGCCTTGAGTGGACAGCGGTGAAGGTGGAGGGCACAACCAAGCGGCGGGATAGCCTAGTGGCAGCGTCAAAGGGGAGGAGGGCGTAGCTCGTGCGGTGAAGGGGGGCGGGTTGGGGGGGCGAAGGTAATGCGGTGATTCCACGATGAGAGCAGCGGCGACGCTCGGGATTTTGCCTTATCCTCCGTCGGCCTTAGATCGAACCAATGAAATTTGCAACGCGAAAATACGAATCTACCCTTCCACGTTTCTCTTTTATTCTACGTATAACGGGCCCGTTAGGCACGACCACTGTAGCGGGCCGTGCCGTGCTAGCCCACGGATTGTATCCCTGGCTCAGACACGGCCCGTGGGAGCGTTGTGCCGTGCCATGCTGGCACGGGCACGCGAATCCGCCACGGGCCGTGGGCGGCACGCCGACCTAGGACGTCGCGCGGGCGCGGCAGCAGCAGGCCGGCTGGCGCGTGCACGGGCCGCGCGGCCAAATTTTGAAGGCGCAGGAGAGAGCTCGGCCGCGGGGAAGCGGGAAAGCGCGCTGAGGTGGGGTCTGTCGGGCCGCGGGCGCGCAGGCGATGCGGCGACGCGTGGCGGCCTGCCCGCCTGTCGGCTGTCGCCCGCCTGACCTGACGCGCTGCGGTCGGCCGGTCGGCTTGTGTCACGCCCCGATCTGGCCCCGAATGGGAACTAGAACGGGTCGCTCCAAATAAACCTGTAAGCCGATACCAGTCCCAGGAAAATAGTGCTGGTATCACAGGAAGACGAAATATCACAACCACAGCGGTCTCTTCATTAAGAGTAGTCTTACAGTCATGTTGGGCAACGGACAGACCCCGTGCTCACAACTGCATTACAAAAGGGAAAGGCGGAAGCGAAGACTGGACCAAGACCACAAGCATGACTTGGGAACTACGTCGAAACCCTAAAACTGCTCGAAGCCATCCTGCTCCTGGAAGAACTCCTCATCAGCGGGGTTCACCTCTTCTTCTTCGAGATCTGGGGGGGGTTATTTATATAGAGCAAGGGTGAGTACGGAGAGTACTCAGCAAGTCTTGGGAATTAAGTGTTTATTGCAAGCTCCATAGATCGGCTGTTTGTTTTCGCAAATGATTTGGTTTCAACTTTCGAAATGATTTCTAGAGAGGTGCTTCTCAACGACTCGGGCCTGACAGTGCACCAAGCCCAATCGGAGTTTGTGCAATGTATCAATCTTTCAAGAATTCAAGTTTTGGTTCCCAGCCAAACGATTTTGATGGCCTCCCTGGCCTAGCTGAACCCGTCGACCTCAATTGATCACGACGTCATCCAACCCATCAAGTCAATTTCACAAGCAGTAGTAAAACAAAACTACGCTAAGGAATCACCTCACATCCGCCCATAACCGTGGGCACGGCTGTTCGAACAGTTTAGTAACCTCTGCAGAGGGGGTACACTTTACCCACACGACGTTACTAGCCTGGGTCACCCATAACGGCAAACCACGTGAGTCATATAGAGATCGGCCAGTTTCTTTCCATCGTAAGTAGTTTTCACGGGTACGAAGTGCGCAGCTTTCGTGAGACGATCCACGATTACCCAGATGGAGTCGTACCCACAAGACGTTCTCGGTAATCCAGTGATGAAATCCATACCGATTTCTTCCCATTTCCATTCTGGGATCCTTAGAGGTTGTAACAAACCGGCTGGCTTCTGGTGTTCTGCCTTGACTCGTTGGCAAATGTCACATAAGGCCACATATTCCGCAACATCACGCTTCATTCCGGCCCACCAGAAGTATTCCTTAATGTCCTGGTACATTTTGGTACTTCCTGGGTGAATGGAGTAAGCTGACTCATGGGCTTCTGCCAGGATTAGGTTTCGTAACTCCTTTTTGGCTGGCACACAAATACGCTGCCCAAACCAAACGGTACCTTGGTCGTCTATGGTATAACCAGTCACTTTCTTTTTACTTATTTTCTCCTTTAGCTCCTTTAATCCTTCATCGTCTTTTTGAGCCTCCCGGATCTGAGACTCTAAGGTGGGCTGTATCGTCAGGCTGGCAAGGGCACCTGACGGAATTACTGTTAATTTTAGCCTTTCCAACTCTTGACACAAACGATCCTGAGTTGGCCAAACCAAGGCGACGTTGCAGTAGGTTTTGCGACTCAGGGCATCAGCGACCACATTAGCCTTTCCAGGATGGTAATGGATTCCCAAATTGTAGTCTTTGATCAGTTCCAACCATCTTCTCTGTCTCATGTTTAATTCGTTTTGGGTGAAGATGTATTTGAGACTTTTATGATCCGTATAAACTTCACATCTGTTTCCGATCAAGTAATGTCGCCAGATTTTCAGGGCATGCACTACGGCTGCAAGTTCTAAGTCATGAGTGGGGTAGTTGGTTTCGTGAGGCCTTAGCTGCCTGGAAGCGTAGGCTACCACTTTTCGGTCTTGCATCAGGACGCAACCCAAGCCTTGCCTCGATGCATCACAGAAGATCTCAAAATCCTTGCGGATGTCGGGTAAGATGAGGATAGGTGCAGTCGTCAATCTTTTCTTTAACTCTTGGAAACTACGCTCACAAGATTCTGACCATTCAAACTTCCTTTCCTTCTTTAGTAGCTCAGTCATGGGTCTGGCCAGCTTGGAGAATCCTTCGATGAATCTCCGGTAGTAACCGGCTAAGCCAAGGAAACTGCGGATCTCGGACACATTCTTGGGTGATTTCCAGGCAAGAACTGATTCCACCTTGCTAGGATCAACTTCGACGCCTTCGGCGGAGATGACATGACCAAGAAAGGCTACTCGATCCAACCAGAATTCACACTTTGAAAACTTGGCAAACAGCTGATGTTCCCTTAATTTATCCATGATCAACCTCAAGTGGTTAGCATGCTCTTGCTCATTCTTTGAGTAAATAAGGATGTCGTCGATGAACACTACGACAAACTTATCCAGATATTCCATGAAGACTTTGTTCATCAGGTTCATGAAGAATGCCGGTGCATTCGTGAGTCCAAACGACATCACGGTGAACTCGTACAGACCATACCGCGTCGAGAAGGCAGTCTTGGGGATATCTTCGGGTCGTATTTTCAACTGATGGTACCCAGACCTTAAGTCGATCTTGGAGAACACTTTTGCTCCTTCCAGTTGATCAAACAGATCGTCTATTCGGGGCAACGGGTATTTATTCTTTATGGTTACCTCGTTCAAGGCTCTATAGTCAATCACCATCCTTTCAGAGCCATCCTTCTTCTTAACCAAGAGCACAGGGGCTCCCCAAGGGGATGTACTGGGTCGTACGTAACCCTTGTTTTGCAACTCTTCAATTTGTTTCTTAACTTCAGCTAACTCGTTAGCAGCCATTCTGTAGGGCCTCTTAGCTATCGGCGCGGTGCCTGGTGCTAGTTCTATGGCGAACTCAATCTCACGGTCAGGGGGCATGCCGGATAACTCTTCTGGGAACACGTCGGGATACTCACTGACCACTGGCACTAATCCCAACGAAGTGGCTTGCATGCTGTTTAGCATCGAGCGACTCACAGAATGAAGGTAAGGGGTATAGCAAACTTGTTTCCCTCCAGGTCCTTGCAGGATGATGGACCTCTTAGCACAATCTATCTGCCCTTTGTGCTTAGCCAACCAATCCATCCCTAGGATGATGTCCAGACCTTGGGAGTCTAGAACTATGGGTTTGGCTAAAAAGCTTACACCCTCGATTTTAATTTTGACTTCGGGGCATAATTTAGTTGCCCTTATATCCCTTCCAGGGGAGTGTATTATCATAGGCACTTGCAAATTCTGGGTTTTCCATCCATTTCTTTTCACAAAATCTTGCGATATGAAGGAATGCGAAGCTCCGGAATCAAACAGTACAATTGCAGGTATGGAGTTGACAGAAAACATACCCATCACAACGTCCGGGGCTTCCTGGGCGGTTTCAGCTTGAATGTGATTCACCCGGCCTCGTCCGAAGTTGTTGGAAGCACGGGAACCTTGACCACTGGTCTGGCTGACCGAACGGGACTGTGGAGGAACTGGCACCTTAGCTGTGCTACCATTAGGGTGTCCTGAACTGGTATTTCCTTGATTCTGGGGGCACTGCCTGGCGTAGTGGCCCATTTGGTTGCACGTGAAGCACTGCACATTAGCCATTCCAGTTGGTGACTTGAAGGAGGAGACACTGGTGGTCACTGTGTTACCAACGGGGGCACGCTGCTGCGGCTGCGGAGCAGGACGTTGCATTGGGGGGCGTGGAACATAGTTCTGCTGGCGAATTGCCTGAGGGGCAGGCTGGTGATATTGCATTGGCTGACCAAAACGAGGGCGTGGCGCACCTCGAGATGCATTCCCTTGATGGGTGTTCTTGCGCTTCTTGTACTCCTCTGTTGCCTCTTTCCTAGCATCTTCCAGTAGGAGAGCTTTGTTGACCATTTGTTGGAAAGTAGGAAAGTCATGGGCGAGCAGCTGGATTCTCAAACCCACTGTTATCCCTTTCAGAAACTTCCTGATCTTCTTCTTGTCAGTGTTTACTTCCTCAGGGGCATACCTGGCCAACCTGTTGAACTGGCTTAAGTACTCGTTAACACTTCCTGTACCTTGCTTGAGCCTATTGAATTCTTCTTTCTTCATGTCAATGGTACTTTCTGGCACATGAGCTGCGCGAAAAGCCTCAGCGAATTCAGTCCAACCAATGTTGGTGGCATCAGGGTGAGCATTGCAGTAATTCTCCCACCAATCTGCTGCGGGACCTCTTAGTTGATGAGCTGCATAGAGCGTCTTCTCAATGGGTGTGCACTGCACCAAGTTGAGCTTCCTTTCAACATCCTTAAGCCAATCGTCAGCCTCAACGGGTTCGACAGTGTGAGAGAACTCAGGTGGGTGGGACCTCAGAAAGTCGGTCAGTTTGGATCTGTTATTGGGGTTGGGCACATACTGCGGAGCCTGGGATTGCACATTCTGCTGAAATCCGGCTATGGCCTGAGCTAAACCCTGCAAGATTTGAGTCTGCACTGCCATCATATGCTGAAAATCGGTCCGAAGTGGGGGAGGTGGAGGTAAGTCAGGTGCATTGGGGTCGCTCCTGGCCGAGCGATTTGTCTGAGTGGGGTCATTGATTGGCTCGTTCTCTGACTCAAGGTCTGCCTCTGGCTCTACTCGGTCTGAACCAAAACCCAAACGGACTGGAGCACGAACCACACGACGGGGGCGACCAGCCATCTAATCTCCCAGAAAGGGCGGGGTGAGAACAGAGAAAGACATAAGGAAAGAAGTACAGTAAACAAAAACAGAGATCACACACTAAACATAAATCAAGTTCTCAAATCATAAAACATCTGATACAACGGGTGTGGACAAGTCACAGAGCTACGCCGAGCTTGACTGTACGCACACCACCTCAAAGATGCAGACTACCAGACAACACTCACATCAACACACACACGCACTACCTCGCCACGACTCCAAAAGAGTTGGCGGCGGTACAGAAGGTCTAGCAACGAACTCCTGCAGTAGACTGCCTCTACTGCTCTCCTGCCTGGCTGGCTCCAGTGGTCGGCTCCTCAGTCGAAGAGACGTCGATCGGCTCACGCGAAGGGGCCGGCGGAACCTGTCGAGGGCCGGCAGCAGTACGGACTGCTGGCGGTGGGGGAGCTGGGTAGTCAAAGCGAAACACCGTGGAAGAGCCAACGACACGCTTCCGCGCAGTGCGGATAAAGCGTGGACCACGGCGGGAAGAAGCAACTGGGGTGTGTCCAGGGGTGTAGGAAGGACTGACTGGGTGTGGGTAAGGAGAGTACACTGGTGAGTACGGAACGCGCGTACTGGGGGAGCGCGAACCGCTGGGAGTACGAGCTGAGCCGCGAGAGCTGTAGAAGGACAGGTGGCTGGAGTGGCAAAGGCGTCCAGAGTCCCAGGAGGTAGTGTCCACGGAGGTGACACCCTCCTCCGCAAGGCGGGCCTCCAGAGCAGCGTAGCGGCGAACCAGACGGCGGTAAGCCTCAAGGAGAAGGTCGTGCTGAGTGGCCTGTGCGTCAGACAACTCCACCAGGCGAGTCAGGGCAGGGTGCGACTCACGGTACGGACAAGGGTACCGGGTGTCAGTGCGGCCTGAAGGAAGCTGTGGGATCAGCCGGAAGGCGGAACCCACGAGACGGTGGCGGTAGTCGTAGGCCAGACGACGAAGTGCAGTCCAGGAGAGGTCCTGGTACGCAAGCTGGAGGGTAGGGCGAGCCACGTTGAAGTGGTGGGGGCGAAGGCCTGTGCTGTGTGAGCCCCGAGGGTAGAGGTACACGGACAGCTCACAGCGAGAAGGGAAACGGTACACAGAGTACCCCGAGTACTCCGGTCGAGCAAAGCCAAGGAAACGAGCTAGGTCGCTCAGCTGGTCGACGTGGTGACCCTCACCAACGCCGTGGGAACTGTGGGTGGCGTTGACTGCCATCTACAAATTTTGAAAGAGGGAAAGAAGTTAGTAACAATTTTTAAATAATTAAATTACTGAGAAAGAAAAGTAAGAGAAACTCTAGTTTTCGCAAGTAGCTTTTTAGAACTTAGCGTCCTTAAGGTCGTCCTAAGCGTCGGGTTTCGACCTAGGGCCAAGCTGGGCTCTGATACCATCTCTTGTCACGCCCCGATCTGGCCCCGAATGGGAACTAGAACGGGTCGCTCCAAATAAACCTGTAAGCCGATACCAGTCCCAGGAAAATAGTGCTGGTATCACAGGAAGACGAAATATCACAACCACAGCGGTCTCTTCATTAAGAGTAGTCTTACAGTCATGTTGGGCAACGGACAGACCCCGTGCTCACAACTGCATTACAAAAGGGAAAGGCGGAAGCGAAGACTGGACCAAGACCACAAGCATGACTTGGGAACTACGTCGAAACCCTAAAACTGCTCGAAGCCATCCTGCTCCTGGAAGAACTCCTCATCAGCGGGGTTCACCTCTTCTTCTTCGAGATCTGGGGGGGGGTTATTTATATAGAGCAAGGGTGAGTACGGAGAGTACTCAGCAAGTCTTGGGAATTAAGTGTTTATTGCAAGCTCCATAGATCGGCTGTTTGTTTTCGCAAATGATTTGGTTTCAACTTTCGAAATGATTTCTAGAGAGGTGCTTCTCAACGACTCGGGCCTGACAGTGCACCAAGCCCAGTCGGAGTTTGTGCAATGTATCAATCTTTCAAGAATTCAAGTTTTGGTTCCCAGCCAAACGATTTTGATGGCCTCCCTGGCCTAGCTGAACCCGTCGACCTCAATTGATCACGACGTCATCCAACCCATCAAGTCAATTTCACAAGCAGTAGTAAAACAAAACTACGCTAAGGAATCACCTCACATCCGCCCATAACCGTGGGCACGGCTGTTCGAACAGTTTAGTAACCTCTGCAGAGGGGGTACACTTTACCCACACGACGTTACTAGCCTGGGTCACCCAGCCCGTGCAGAACAGCCACGTCTGTTGACTTTGAGGCTTTCACGACAAGGCATTTCAAAGCCGACACAAGGTTGCCATATGCCAACGGGAGGGGTCCTCCGGACCAACAACAGGTTAGGTCCCAGACCATACTGTGCCAGGAAGCCCAGGGGTCCTCCCCGACACCACCCCGGCGAATCCACTTGTCCCTTGGCATCAAGGCTTCCCAGGCCCAGCTAGTTACTCAGCCAGGGGTGTCCCATTTCACCCATGTGGTCGCACTATTTATGTTTGGATGAAATCCCAAAGGATTCGGTCCTTAAGTGCAAGTACGGGAAAGCGCACTCCCGGTGCGTTCCCACACCGCGATTTTTAGAAATCACTTTATTTTGCAGACACCGACCCAAGTGTCGGGTTTTTCCAAGTATTTCATAAACCCAAGTTTTACCCATCGTTGACAGTTTTAAATTTGAGAGGGTCCCCAGTGTACGTGCCCGAGGGCTCGGACATCGGGAACCGGCAGTTGACAAAGGTGGTACGGGTATTCAATAATCAAGGAAGGTGTGTGCTTCAAAAGGGTTGGGCCGGCAGGTTATCTTGCAAACCGCGGCCAAATACAAACAGGTGTGTCCTAATCATGCATAGTTTACGAAATAAAAATACTTAGTTTTAAATTATGGGTGCAAGATGGTCAAAGGTGACTTGCCTTGCTCGAGGTCTTGAACTTGTTCCTTGAAGTCCGCACGCTGCGAGTCTTCGGGCTCCGATACTATACGCGAAATGAAAAGACTCAATAAACAGCGAAAAGAAAGCCCTAATAGAGACCACTAAGTGTGCCATTAAGTAGATCTCGATTTTTGAGAAATTTTGGAAGTGGAACGGAGTCAATCGGACGAACGGTTGAAAAGATATGGATTTTCTAAGGTTAATTGATTTTCTATCTAAAGGAAAAGGAATTATTTAAATTCCCTGGAAAAGAAAAGGAAGGAGGGGCTGCTTTTGGACTTGTTTGTCGGCCGGCGTAAAACACGGCCCAAGGCAGCGCGGATGAGAGCAGGCCGAGAGGGAGCGAGTGGGCTGCGGGGATGCGGCCCACGCGGCGCGCGTGCGAGGCCGGGGCGAGCGGGCCAGGCCGAGCGGGTGGGCCGGCCTTGCGGCGGCCCAGCTACTCGGGGGCAGCAGCGGCTTGGAGGGACGAGCGGGCCGGCTGGGACGGCCCAGCGAGGCGGCCCAATGCGGGTGGGAGAGAGAGAGGCTAGAGAGACCGGTCAAAAGGGGGTGGGGCCCACGGTGGGTCCCACAGACATCATCTTCCTCCTCTTCTTTCCTTCTCCTCTATTCTTCTCTCCTTCTCTTTCTCGTTTACTTCCTTCTCTGTGTTCTTCTCCTCTTCTTCTCTGCGTGTCCGAGAGAGGGAGGCGGCCAGCTGGGGGGGTGCGGCCGGCGAGGTGGGGCGGTGGCGTGGCCGGGCGCGGTGGATCGAGGCGGCGCCGCGAGGGGGCGAGGTTGGGCGCGGCGCGGCGCGGAGGGGCAGGGGCGCGGCGCGGCTACGCGCGCGGCGCGGCCGGCCGTGGCGGGGAACGGCTGCGCGGCGGTGGCTACGCGAGGGAGAGGGGGAAGAGAAGGAGGCGGCGAGGGCGATTACCGTGGGAGGAGGGGGGGCGCCGAGCCGGGAAGAGGAGGTGGAGGCGGCGCGGCCGGCGAGCTCCGCGTCGCGCGTCCCTGGCGGCGACCGGCGGTAACACGGCGATGGCGGTGGCGCTCGGCTGCGGGAAGGGGGCGGCCGAAGGGGAGAAGGGAGGGGTTTTATGGGGGCCGAGGGAGCGCGCGGGGATAGGGGAGCGGCGGCTCACGGGCGCGCACGCGAGGGCTAGCGCTCCAAGCGCTAGCGACCAACGCGGCAGCATAGAGAGAGCGCCGGCGAGGGAAAAAGGAGAAAAAGGGGGGGAGAAAGGGGCTCTGCCCCTTGCCGTTTCGGGAGGAGGAGGAGAGAGGAGGGGGCGGCGACGGCTCCGAGGCTGGCGGGCGCAGGCGGCAGAGGCAGGCGGCGCAGGCGGCAGAGGCAGGCGGGGCAGGCGGGCAGGCGCGCAGGCCGGCAGGCGCGCAGGCCGGTTGACCACGACGCGCGGCGCGCGCGCGGGAAGCAACGGGCGCCCAAACTCGAACGACGCCGGCGGGAGGGAAAACCGGCGAGAGAGAGGAGAGAAACGGCGAGAGAGAGAGAAGCATAGAGAGAGAGAAATGGCGTGAGAGAGAGAGAAAGGGTTGCCGTGGGAGAGAGAGAGAAACCGACTGGAAGAGAGAGAGATTGATTGGGCCGACGAGATTCGGCCCAAAGAACAGGAGGGAGGACAATTAGACTTTTTGCAGAAAGTTGATTTGGAGAGAAAATTTGGATTTGGATTTGAATTTTTGGAATGATATTTGGACAGAGGGGGAAGAGATCTTGGCACACACACATAAACAGAAACAAATAAAACAAAAATGCGAAATTTCGAAATTAGGGCTTTAGGAAATTAGGTTTTTCCCTAAACTAACGCCGCGACGGATCGGGCGTTACAGCTTGCCCTGACAAATGCGAAAAAACAAAGAGGAGCAAAGATTTGATCCGGTGTAATGAAAAATAATGACTAGTAGTAGTTGAAAAAAAAGGAAAATAATTATAGTTATAAAAAGTTTAAAAAAATATGGGAAAAGGAGTAATGACCTTTATTGATGTTTTACATGATACATGCTGCCTCGTTAAATACTGTCATGTAAAAACTCATATTTGAGAAAACCATGACAAAGAAAAGAGTACAGCTTATGGGTCATTACTTAAAATACAAGGTAGCTACTCTGGTTGGTCGTCATCGAAATAAAGGTTTTCGAACTGAGCGACCAATTCTTGGTTGTCAGCAGTGTATTGGGCATGTTCTGCAGCTAGCTCCCAGTCTTTAACGCTTAGTAGCATTTCTGCGTGATCGCTGCTCAGACTTGTTCTCCTGTCCTCGGTAATTCTTCCGCATAGACTGAAGGCCGATTCGGAGGATATCGAAGAGACGGGCACTGTCAACACATCCCGTGCTAGTTTTGAAAGCACAGGATATGACATCCTGTGATCATTCCACCACCCGAGCACGTTGAAGTCTGATGATTCATGCCTGATGGCGTCGCTATCCAAATAGTTGGACAACTCTTCAGCGGGACCATGCGATCTAACGTCCCCACCTGCTGTTGACGAACTGCTACCACCACCATGGCTAAAAGATGAGCCACCCCAAATTCTGCTCCACTGTAATTTTTTCTTACCTGCCGCAGCGGCTGGTGGAGGTCTTTGCAAGCGAACTCCCTGAAACTTTAATTCATACTTTCCAAATACCTCATATAATTTAGTTTTAACATCAGAATAATATGTAGAATAGTCAACATTAATATTATCTCCAATTAGTGATATAATATTGAGGGATCCTCATAATTTTCCCCTAGGATCAAGAATAAATGCAAAAGCATACAACATGGGGATATTTTTCCAATATTTAAGATATTTTTGTTTCATACTAAAGACTACGGACATTAAAAGTTCATCATTTTCATAGTCTTTGAACAAAGTGGCAATTTCAAGAATATTATGCAAAATTAAATTAGCTGTTGGATAATATACTTGAGATAAAAGAAGAGTACAATCATGAAATGTTTCAAGAAATTGATAAAACCTTTCAACAACGTGCCAAGTATGGTCAGTCAGTATTGGCTGCCCGTCACTATTTCTTGGCCCATTACGTGTTTGAAGAAAAACAGTAAGTAATTCCTTGTAAGGTATGACAACCTTTAACATATAATAAGTTGCATTCCACCGATGTTCCGCATCGGTCATAAACTTACGTGGGCGCATATCCGATGCACGACAATACCTTCTCCACTGTGCAATCCGTGGGTTAGAACCAGTTAACCACGTGATTGCTTACCGAACAGCGTCGATGTGTATATTCACTCTCTTAAAACCACTTTTAACAATTAGGTTAATAATATGGCATGCACACCGCTGATGTAGAAGAAATGATTCAGCATAAGCACAAAGTAATGCTTGCAGAATTTCCATGGCCCTAGAATTAGCAGATGCATTATCCATTGTAGTAAGGCTATACTCATTAATAACCTCTCGAATTCTCTCTGCTATATTTTCACCAGTATGTGCAACATCAATTAGCCTTAGCCCAAGAACCCTTTTTTGCATTTGCCAGTCATCATTAATGAAATGTACAACTACACTAAGATAATCCTCTTTTGCCCTACTACTCCAAATGTCTGAGGTGACACTAATAGAAAAAGTGCATGTACTAAATAATTCCTTGAGTGATTCACAACCTTTGTCATAGTAATTTTTCAAATCACGGGTTGTGGTTTGTCTACTAATAGCTTAAAACCTAGGATTATGAGAAGTTTTGATGTAATTTTCAAATGCAGTACTCTCACCAAAGTTCAAAGGTAAATCTTGTCTAGCAATTAAACGGACAAGCGATTCTCGAGCTACCATAGGATCGTACTCCCATGTACGTACCGTACCATCGGGATTTAGTAGTAGTTGTTGCTGTCGTAGTTGAATTCCTTGCTTCTTTGCACAAGCCTCAGCATGTCTCTTTAAGTGTCCTGTTCCACCAGATGATTTTGCAGATAATTTATTTTTACATATTCTACATCTTACGAATGTTACCTGCGTTCCGTCGGGGCCTGTCGCAGCCACCTCATCAAAATGTTGCCAAACGCCGGAAGTTCTTGATCTCTTTGAGCCGGTGTACGTCGATGTACTCCCGCTCACAGTGCCAGATCCTTCGGAACCCAGCGGTACCTCGTCCACAACTGGTGGTGTTGGAGTCGATCTGGTGATATCATACTCACCAGTTGGGAATGACCCCGACATGTAACTAGGGTCAAAATCACCTAACGTGAATGACAGAAAGTTCAGATCGTCCATTCTGAAATATGAAAACAACATAAACAAATTTCAGAATATTTATTCACAAAAACATAAAATATAAATAACACATAAATATGAATATATACCGTAATTCTTTCTCACCACCTCAGATTTACACTTCTCGTATGCACTATTTTGAAGTCACAAACTATTTTTGATTTTAGACAAAATTTGGTCAAATTTTGTCCAAGTCAAAAAATTGCAATATTACACAAAAGAGCACACAAGAGAGCACAAAATGGAAGGTTTGGATGATTTAGAATGCTGGGGGTGGGTGCCCTATTTATAGAAAGAATTTTCATATTTATTCATATTTTTTTGATATTTTTTTGAATTTTTTCGAGCTCCAACGGCTACTTTTCAAAAATAGCCGTTGAAATAGCCGTTGCGGGACACGTGGCGCTCTCCGATTCGTCCCCAACGGCCACGCGGCACGCGCCGACCGGCGCTCGGCCGCGCCGCGCGACGCGACGGCGCCTCGGCCCGCTCCCGCTCCCGCCCAGCCGCCTGCCGCGGCCGTACTCTATCGCCACGTGGCACGCACCGGCTAGCCGCTCGCGGCGCGCGCCCTCCCGCGCGGAGCCGTGTCCGTGCCGCACCGGACCGTGGCGACGGGCCGTGCCGTGCCGTGCTGGCCTGCTACAGGACCCTTGCCGTGCCGTGCCGTGCCAGCCCACGGGCTCAGGCGCCGGCCCAAGCACAGCACAGGTTAACGGGCCGTGCCGGCACGACCCACAGGCCGTCATGCCGTGCGGTGCCTGAACCGTGCATAGTGCTGCCGTGCTCGGGCTGGTCCGGCTTGGCACGACCCATTTGGCCACGTATAATTCTACGGTACCACCCCAAAGCCTAAATTGGTACCTGGCAGTACCGAGTTCCACGAGCCGTTCGATCTGGACCAGCCAATGGCCTCGATTTCGCACCGCTTCAGCCTACTGGATGGCAAAATTCCTCATAGATTAATCATATAAAGCTTATAAACAATTAAGGTGATGTGGTGTAATGAGAGAAGATAGAAAAATATTAACTAAGTGGGAATGAAGTATATAGGATATTATAGAAAATGATGGAGATATATATATTGAAATATTATGTAAATTGTGTGGGATGATGATTTAATATGTTTATATTTAAAGCTTTAAAATATAATAAAATATAGATAGTATAGCATGTTTGTATGAGAATTAAGATGTAATAATTGCTAATGGGTATGATATGCTATTTTGTATGGTGAAATTTAGGTTGTAGTGGGTTGCAATTTTATAGATAGTATATATGTCTTGAGGACGCATTAATTGTGCAGGTACCGTAGTTATAAAGTAGAAATCTCTTCAAGCTATGATTAATTATGCTTTAGTACTAGTCTTAGTCTTATATAGTTCTTTTTCTTGTAATGTATATAATGTTGGAGGTGCATGCATTGACATACAACAAATAAAGTCTGATACGAATATTCGTGATGTCTTCAACTCCTGGCCTAACGAGCTTGACGCTGATCCTTCTTTGTGCGGAAAGACGGCCACCGCGATTCAGAGGTTGCACTGATCAAAGATACACATACCGCAACTTCGTCACCTTACATTTTTGTCCTTAAAAGTTTTTGCGATGGAGAAAGTGTTGCATGATATTGCTAGTGTGCCATGTTCTCTTACTCGGTGCAAATTTCTCAAACATTTCAAGCTCAACATGAAGTATTACTCGGTGGTAAGCTGCTACCATATACTATTATTAGCCTAATTACTCGGTGGTAGAGTGTAGAGGTAGTAGTGTGATTAATCGATAGCATATATGAACGTGTTACTCTAGTTGAATTGTTTTTCTTCCCCTCAAAAACATGTGGCTAATCCTATGTGGTTGTGGTTATCAATTGTGGTTATTAGTTCTTTTTACTCCTCGATACTACTTGCGAATATGCCAGGACTAGTGGGACAACATATGCAACCTTTTTATGCCAAAATATATCTTTAACTATATTTTTCTATTATAATATGTACAATAAATAAATATATTTTTATTTTAATTATAGTATTTTGTAAGATAAATTTATATATGTTCATATTTTGCCTTTAAACTAAATATTTTTAAATTTATTAATAGTTAAAGTTATAAAAGTTGGACCTTAACCTTATCAAAAACCTAAAAATTATGTAATCGGAGGGAGTGCGTAATACTCATTATGCTAAAAGTTTTTCCTCTGAATTTATCCCCAACTATTGAAACTGGATCACTTTTGATCTCTGTTGATATCTTGGGGCATTTTAGTTTGGAGTTGTACCAAAAGTTTAGTAGGTTAGGTTCCTGATGATGGAACCTGTACACCCAGGTTCTAAGTCCTGTATGCTTCCAGCATTAACGTGTGTGATTGTGTTCGGTGTTCACCCTTAATATAACACGTGTTCTTTCGCTCAAAAAAAGCACGTGTCTCATGATGAAATCGTGCGCAAATTCATTACCTTTGTTGTGGACTCATGGATCGTGGCACAAGTTCTTAGGCCTAACATTGAACTCTTGAAACTTGTGGTATGCTTGTTCTGCAAATGTTGAGAGTCCCCGCAGCCGGCTTCCTCATTTCGCCGTCCCATTTCCATTTGCAAACTTATAATTTTCTGATAAACAAGTAGCATATGAACTGTTTATCTAACTTTTCAGCATTCAACTGTCATGCATGATGGTCCTGAGATTGAGATGGATTAATTAAATTCAGGCACAGATCCTTGCCAAATAGAATCAAAGAATGTCCTGGACAGTTGTTTGTGTTACAACCAATCGGCGAAATGAAAGAAAAGAACTATAGTATTTGAGACTCTGAACATGTTCCAAGTAGGCCCTTTACAATCATTGATCTATATCTAGCTCTTCAAAGAATCATCAGGCTATATATGTCGGACATATTTTGTTTCCAACTTCTAATCAATTCTTCAGACAGACAGGTACGCTTGAACTTTCTATCTGTGTGTTAGTTGCAGTTTCCAGGCTATACACTCTACAAATGGCCAGACAATCCTTGGTTCGGATCATACGTCGACAGCAACCTTCTCTGTAGAAAGATCAAAACATTAACAGAGAAATTAGATTAAGGTAAATTCAGAAACTGCAAAGGGGAAAAAATGAATAGTTCAGAGGATGCTACTTACAATTGGCTCAAACTGAGGAGATAACAGGTTGTCTTCGAGATTTCTTAGCACCAGCAGTATCTGCATTAGGTAACTGTAGTACTCAGAAGGATTGATTTTTAATCACAGAAAAATATGACATTACTTATCTCCAGTCAAAAAATCAGGAGAGAAAACTTTGTTCAGAAAGCTAGTAGTGCTGTACTTACCGTCTTCACGGTGATATCATCCATGTTCTTCAGTTTCTGAAGATGTGTTTCCACTGGACATGGCGAGTCTGGATCGAACATGTCGCCGATGAACTTGTACACTTGTGCAAATTGCAGATCATCTGAAAACAATGGGAAAAAAACATTCAGCTTACAGTTTTTTCAACAGCAATACGTTGTTAATCCCTGAGAATAATTTTTGTCTTTCGAGAGACAATTTAGAATTATTACCGGGTGATATTGGAAGCTCGATCGTTTCATCCTGCACAATGCTGGCTGTTGCCATTTCACTCGTGGAGCCAGTCCAGTCCATGCTCATATTACTGAAACTTGCTGCCCCCATGAATGAACTTTCACCTGAATCATCGTGAAGAAAATGTTATTTCTCATGACATTTTGTCTGAGCTCCGTGACTAGAAAGGTAATTTGTTGGCAGTCGTAATTACCAGGAAATGAATCAAATGCTGCTGCTGGTTGAATCAGGCCGTCATGGTTCCCCCAGGCTGCAGTGCCTGAAGTGCTTGCCCAGTCCAAGTTCTGCATGTCTGAAAAAAGAATTATCACAAAACACTGTCAAATCACTAGTAATTAACTATCAAGTGCATCTTTGATGATCACATCACTGATCGCAATTTGAATCTAGATCAATTGACAATTTCTAATGGTGATTGGATATGTGCACTTGCCATTGGTTGCAGGAGGAAGAACTCCAGGACAGTCCCAACCGATGGAGCTCTGAACAGCGACTTTGTGATGCGGCATACCAAGCGGCGGCAAGCACTGTGGTTGCCCATGGAGGATCGCCGTCGCCGCCACCGAGCTGCTCACCGCCGGCGAGCTCTGCTGCTGCTGCATGACGAGCCTCCGCCTCGGGTACTGCGGCGGCAGCCCGGCGGCGAGCCCCATCTTCTGCACCTTGAGGAAGTACTTCTGCGCGTGGCTGCGGATCTGCACACACATCAATCGCACATTTACACAACGTTAATTTCCATCACCAATTCAGCATTGCAATCTCTGCATTTCTGATCCGGATCTTCAGAGACCAAATCGAGTAGATTAATTTGGACACGACTGTTCAGCTCAGCTACCTGTATGGTGGTCTTGGTGCCGACGTGCTCCTCGATCTTCTTCCAGTCGCGGCCGTACATGATGAGCGCGTCGAGAAACCGCTCGTGCTCCTCCTCGCTCCATCTCTCCCTTGGCTTCGTGATGGTGTACGGCTTCCTGGCTTTCTTCCCCGGCATCTCGCTGCTGCTGCTGCTGCTGCTGTTGTTCGTGTTCCTATCCATCAACCCAACTCCCATCCCCAAATCGAATAATAGAGCACACACGCACACATGGCACATATATATATACCTATGCAAAGCCAAGAAAGAAAGCAAAGATCCCTTTGTGGTTTGGAGGTTGGCTACGAAGACGAGGAGGACGGGAGATCGCGGGAGTGGCCTAAGAATTAGGCGCGGTTTAGCGTGTACAGTTGGCGCGCGGGGCGCGGTTGCATGGAGACGGCAATGCGCGCGTAGTAGCTCGGGTCGAGGAGGACACCGCCGGGTTGGTGCAAGCGGCTACTATAGCTCTCGCTTGCTGCGACGGATCGCGACGTCTCGTCTCGGAGAGGGGAAAAGCAGCATGTGCGCGCGCGCCCCGTGGCCGTGTATGGCAACGCTTATCTGCTGGGCGCTTTCCGTTTCCGGAAAGTCGGCAGGGCCGGACCCTTGTGAACGATTGCTAGTAGCAGATTACTACTACGTAGTACAATAGTGCGGAGTACTGATTTGTGTGCACGCTAAACTGTGTTTCTTCTGAGTTCCACAAATCATGGTCTAATATTTAACCTCGAAATTTGCAAAACAACGGAAAAAATGAATCTGGTTCATCAATCTTGTTCTGCGTTTGTTGGTTTGGGATGGAAATTAATCCGTCTAACACGTAAAACGGAACATTTCATTACCGTATGATTAATTAAGTATTAGTTCGTTTGTTTAAAAAATAAATTAGTACGAATTTTTTTAAACAATTTTTCTATAGAAGGTTTTGCAAAATATGCATCGTTTAGCAGTTTGAAAAATATGCACGTAAAAAATAGTGAGATTGAGTTGGGAACCTGTTTTTTGGTCATGGAGTTCTCCTTATATGTACTCCATCCATTCTAAAATATAAAATCTTTTGATCGGATGTGACATATCTATCACATTCGGTCAAAATTCTTTGATCGTTTTGAATGGAGGTAGTAGGAATTATCAAAATGGAGACGTTGGTAGGGGTATCTTCCTTGTAGACGTAGGTAAGCCTTACATTTCCACGCGTCGATTGTGTGGTTAGGTTTGAGGAGTTAATTAATTGCTTCATTCTTCGGATAAAGTTGAATGCCAAAATAGGAAATTTTCGGTACCGCATCGGAATTGCCAATGTAATGGCACTTCACTCTACGGCAAGGCAAGTCTTATCACCCCAGCCAGCCTGGATGAACGGCACGTGTTATACGTGGCCAAACTCGGCCAACGAAATAGCGCATATGTTTGTTGTGACTTGTGACAAAAACGATGGTTGAACATGATCGAGTTTTAGGACACGCTTCTCTTATGAATAACAGAGGAAATGGAGAACAAAATCAGGACGGCCACATGTTCCTGGTGCTGTACGGTGTAACCTTTTTGTGTGTGTAGAGAGGGCTACAAGTATATGCATGTAATCAAAATGAACTCTGATTAAATATGGCACACGTTAATTCAAAAAAACTCAAAACTATTTTTTTTACTTTGCACGTTCAGAAATTTTTTAATCAAAATGAATTTGCCTAAATTATAAAAATAATTTTGTTATGTAGTGACGTTGTCCACTAGTAGTCAGGATGAATCCATGCTTACTGCCAGGCCATTTAGGAGCCCAAACAATAGAGTTGATATGAACTAGCTAGCGGCCCATTTCTGGCCACATTGGGTTCCATGCTTTGTTGTCCAACTCATTAAGGAATAAGTTCATCTGATATTCTTAACTTGTCAACGAATCAAACTTTCGTCCTTCATCTAGAAAACCAGATACAACGGGTCCCTCAACTATCAAAATCGGTGCAATAAAGGTCCAATGGTGGTTTGGATGATGGTTTTGGTGACGTGGCGCTTACGTGGCTAATTTGACTCGGTTTTTATCTGACGTGGCACGTGAAGCAAAATTTAACAATTTAAAAAATAAAACAAAACACATGGACCCACGTGTCAGTCAAATAATATGATTAAAATTAGTGGGGTCCACATGTTAGTGGACCCCACCTCCTCCACCTCATCTCCTCTCTTCTCTTCTATGTTGCTACCCCTTTCTCTCTCCAATGCAAAGCCGACGGGCAGAGCGGCGTGCGGGTGGTGGGCGACCACGAAGCTGGCAGAGCTACGGTGGCGGAGCGGCGCCGCACGAAACCGACGGGGCGGTGGCGGATGAAGAGGCGGGTGGGGTGGTCGTCCTCGAGCTCTGCGAGGCGTGTGGCCGCATCGCCTCACCCATCACCCGCTCCGGCTGTCGCCTGCCCCGCTCCGTCGGCCGGGTCATTGCGGCAGTGGTGGTGGTGGGCCACTCCCCTCCTCCGGTTGGCCGACCTGGATGAAGAGGCGGGCGGCGTGGTTGTCCTCGAGCTCCGCGAGGCGTGTGGCCGGCGCCGGTGCCGATGGAGGGGAGCGGGCAGCGACCTCGGCCCAACGAGGAGACCGTGGCAGGAGCGATGAGGAGACGAGGAGTAAGGGGAGGAGGAAGAGGAGGAAGTGCGTGGCGGTGGTAGGGGGGCCTCTTTGCCTCGCCCGTCACCCGCTCCGCCGGTCGGGTCGTTGCAGCGGCGACGGTGGTGGGCTGCTCCGCTTCTCTGGTCGCCAATCCGGCCATTGCCACCGCACCGGCTTCGCGCACTGCTGCTCCTTTCTCACTGCCCGCTGCCCGCTCACGCGCGCCGCTCTACCCGCCGGCATCGCATGGGAGAGAGAGCGCGTTAGGAACAGAAAAGAGAAGAGAGGGGATGAGGTGGTGTCCATTGATAATGTGAGCCTCACTATTTTTTTAATTATTTAACTAACATGTGAGCCCATATATTTTGTGAGGTCATGTGCCACGTCAGATGAAGACCGAATCAAATTAGCACGTGTATTCCACGTCACCTAAAGCCACCATCCAAACTATTATGGGACCTATATTGCACTGATTTTGATAGTTGGGGGATCTGTTGTATCAGGTTTTCTGATTAAAGGATGAAAATCGGATTTGTTGATAAGTTAAGAGATCTCAGATAAACTTATTCCCTCATTTAATCTCTGGGTGCCCAGACCGCAAATGGCTCTTACGATATGCATCCGTGCTAAGTTGCTAACCTTGCGAAAAGGGCCCAAATAAATTGATTCACCACATCTTTGTTTCAAGGAAAATGATTATGCACATTGGCTGGCTATGTACACACAATTGACTTGTTATAAGCATGAGGTCTCTGTTATACGTCATATGTCATCACATTTATCATTTACAGCAGTACCAGAAAAGATCCCCATACAGATTAAGGCTGTGTTCTTCTCCCCCTCTTCCCAACTTCTTTCCCTCGTTTTCCGCACGCACACTTTTCAAACTACTAAACGGTGTGTATTTTGCAAAAAGTTTCTATACAAAAGTTGCTTAAAAAAATCAAATTAATTCATTTTTGAAAAAAATTAGCAAAAACTTAATTAATCACGCGCTAATGGATCGCTCCGTTTTCCACGAACACTGTGCGCGCTGGGAGAAGTCACCTGCGAACGCAGCCTAAGAGTTCTGAATCTTTAGAGAGTGCTTAAAATGAATCATTCAGGAAAGGGGAAAAGACCTGCAATCAGATGAACCAACATACTGCAATGCAAATTCAGTGTAAACAAACTCCTAGCGCACTCAATCCCTTATTTTCAACACGGTACATGCAGATATTCAGCGTTTATTTTCTGAACCAAACTGGTATACACTACCTGTGTTTCATACTTGCAGTAGTGATCTTGTGGCATTGTGCAACAACACAGACAAGCTAAACCAGATCAACTTCTTTAGTGTCCTAATTCGGAAGAAAGGGGATAGACCAGTTCAAGACTAGATGATATTCCCAAAATAAACAGATCAAAGTGCCAGTATTAACCACCCACAACTAAACTTGTTCTTAAATCTCACAATCTCCAAACATGACAGAAAAAGCAAGCTCCCCAAGATATCCCAACTATCCATGTTGCATCAGCCAACAGGTGAATATTGATAATTGAGCAATTGACAAGCCAGCTATCTATGTAGAAAATCTCAGATCACTGGATTAAAAAGGCGTGCATATATCCAAGAAAGAACTACTGCATTATCAAAATTTCACAGAATCCAAATGTAGCACAAAGCAAAAAAGGCATTTACTGATATGCAGCCAGAGTGATTGCTAACCTTAAGCAGAAAGTGCCCCAAAAAATTATACTCATGCTGGTTGTTTACACACAAATACTACAGAGTTGACCTGTTATACTTATACCTAAGAGATTAAGAAAAATTGAGGAGCAAGGAACAGAGTAGAAGCAAACATAAAACATGAAGATAAAAGAGAACTTGATCACTCTATTTTGAGTTAAATAAAGTCCAAAGGAGCTCTGAATATGCACTAGCACTTAAAATGTCAGAGGTCAGAACTAGCTTGCTAATACCAACAGGCAGAACAGATCATACATAATGCAGGAAGAATTTTCATTGAGGGAAAGGAAAACCTGAATGCAGATGATCCAATATACAGCAATATCAGAAACATCAGTGTAAACAAACTCCTATAACCCTACATTCAGATGCTTTTTTTTTCCTCGAAATTAACTAGACAGATACAAAATGATACTACGTACTACTCTGTTTCCTATACAGCCACTGAGCCACAAACTCAATCAGATCAACTTCCAGTGGTCTAATTCGTATGTAAAATAATCTCAGTTTATTACTTGAATCCCCAAAAGATACAGAACAAACTACCCGTATTAACCACCCATGGCTAAAATTGCTCTTAAATCTGAATCCCCAAACATGACAAAAAATATTTAAGAACATCTTGACATTTGAACAATTAACAAGCGCTAGCAATCGAGGTAGAAAATCACGCATCATCAGATTACGAAGGCATGGATAATATTCGAGAAAAAACTATTTCATTATAAAAAATGCACGGAATCCATGTGAGGATCGACGTAGAGCTAGCACAACTGGACGAGTGCACAAAATCAACCAAAATGTTCAACCAATATTTCAGAATTCATGGATCAGACGACACGAACAGGTAAGAAAGCAGGAACAGGTCGAATGGCAAACACGAGTAAGAGATCGACAGACCAACGAGGAATCAAGCATATGAAGTCTCGACGGGATCAGTTGGCGCCGGATACATCCTGCCGGGCGCCGGCGACCCTCTCGTTGCCCAACTTCGCATTCCCGATCGCGCCCTGGAGGTTATCATCGGCGACGAAGAGCTCCTCCTCGATCATGCCGTCGACGCCAGGGAGACGCGGATGGTCCAGCAGGAGGAGGATCGCATCTAGGTTGCTGCGGCACCAGTCAACACTGACGTACGCTTCCCGGGCTTCCTTGCCGGCTTCACGGAGCTTGGTCCCAGCGTTCCGCTCCGCGAGGTACTGGTCGCCAAGGAGGCCGATCCCGCCCAGACGCGTCGACGGGTTGACGCTGCCGCCGTGGAGCGCGAGTAGCTCGGCCACCTTCATGAGGGACATCGCGGAGGCGAGATCTCTGGACGCGTCCCCGAGCTCTCCCATCGCGAGCTGGATCCTGGTGCGCGCGGCGGCCGCCTCCTCCTCGTCGGTCGCGAGCATCGGCGACGTCACGTGCGTCAGCGCCGTGGAGAGGCTCACGCACAAGCGCTCCCAGCACTGCGCCGCCTCCACCACACGATCCCGGAACCGCTCCCTCCACGCCTCCGCCGCCATCGCTCTCTCGCTCCCTCGCTCGGTGGGTGTTCGACAGTTGGTTTCTGGAAGGCTTCGCTTCGCGGCGTGATATGAAATACTAGAGCTAGCAGTAGGCAGCCTGGAAGAGACGTGGGGCCCACGGTTGTAACGGATTATTCACCTCGAGGCCGACTGAAAAATGCAAATACTGGCGGTTAAAAATCTGAAACTGCGGGTGCACGAGTTGTCAGTGACACCGAGAGTCGGTAATTTCCCGTGTCTTCACCGGCAAGCCACATTTCTTCTCCTCCAGCACCAGCAGCGCTTGTCAAAAAATTGCGTCATCCTCGTCTTCGTCTCCATCTAAACCGCCACACGCACGAAACAGCGAGACGAAGAAGGAGTGCTCGATCTCGGTCGGCGGCAATGCGCCTCCAACAAGGCTGCAGGTTACCGATCGAGCTAGCTTGATAATGGTAATCGATCGATAGGTGGACTCGAAACTCTTGATCGGTTCGAAAACAACCGCTTAGATATGTCTCTGCTTCTTCTAGAGTTATATTCCGTACCAATCTGTTGCAGAGTCCATTCCAATTCCACGTAAAAAATTCAGTTCTGACGCATTTATACTAGTGTGGTTGATCAAATTTGGAACACTGCAGACACCGCCGCTAGCAAATGGAATGCGAATCTGCAGCTGAATCTCAGATTCTGATGAACATCATCTAACTTATGTGTTTGCATACGAATTCGCATGATTGGTAGTTCGGTACGCACGCGCCAGGGGAAATTGCAAGCGATTTCAGTGATCTATCGACCGAACAAATGAAGCCCTACGAAAGCAAGATCGCGGCGAGCAGCGCCATTGTGCCATTATGCAACAAAGGCGCAGACTAAACCAAATCATGCTAATTGATATTCCAAAAAGAAACAGAACAAAATGCCAGTGCAAACCACCCACAGCTAAACTTGTTCTTAAATCTCAATCTCCAAACATGACACAAAAGAACAAGCTCCCCAAGATATTCTATCTCAACAATCCATGTTGCATCACCCAACAAGTGCATCTTGATTATTGAGCAATTAACAAGCTAGCAATCCATGTGGAAAATCTCACAACATCTGATTAAGAAGGCACTCATATATCCAAGAAAGAACTACTGCATTGTCAAAAATTGACAGAACCCACATGTAGCAGAAAGCAAAAAAGGCTCTTACTGACATGCAGCCACAGTGATTGCTAACCTTGAGCAGAAAGTGCCCAAAACATTTTTACCCATTGCCTGGTTGCTTACACACAAACACTACAGAATTTACCTGTTACACGTAAGAGATTAAAAAAAATTGAGGAGCAAGTGACAGTGTAGTGGCACGCATAAAACATGAAGATAAAATGGAGCTTGATCGCTCCATACTGAGTTAAAATTGTCACAAGTCACAAGTCACAACTATCTTTCTAATAACAATTTTTTTTTAGATAATGGGATCTTTCTAATAACAATATTCAGAGGCAGAACTGATCATGCATAACGCAGGCAGAATTTTCATTTTGGAAAGGAAAAATTGCACGCAGATGAACCAACATACATCAATGTCGGCAACATAAGCGTAAACAAACTCCTATAACCCAGCATGCAGATGCTTTTTTTCTCGAAATTAACCAGAAAGACATACCGAATGACACCACTCTGTTTCCTATACAGCCACAAACTCAATCAGATCAAGTTCTCTCATTTGTGAATGAAATAATTTCAGTTTATTACTTGAATCCCAAAAAGATACAGAACAAACTGCATGTATTAACCACCCACGGCTAAACTTGTTCTTAAATCTGAATCCCCAAACATGACAGCAAAGAAAAAATTAAGAACATCTTGACAACGAACAATTAACAACCTAGTAATCGAGGTAGAAACTCTCACATCATCGGATTAGAAAGGCATGGATATGTCCGAGAGAACACTACTTCATTATCAAAAATCCACAGAATCCATGTTAAGAAAATAGATGCACAACGGAGACACGAATTTAACGTGGAAAACCCTTGCGGGAAAAACCACGGGCGCCGACCGGCAATAATCACTATTGAGAAGTTGATTACAAACGTAGGGAATAACAGTGGGAACTTCTCTCCCTTCCCGTACAGCTTACAAGAGTATATATAGGAGATATAAGAGAGAACACCTAATAGGAAACAACAGGAAATCCTACTAGGAAACTAATCCTAGTCCTACTAGGAAACTAATCCGACTCAAATTCGGATCACATATTTAACAATCTCCACCTTGAGACGAATTTCCTCTTGTAGCATAAAAATCATCAATCTCCAAAAAATACCTCATGTAGGTAAAATCACCGCGCGCTAAATAGTCTCTAGGACTATACTGTAACACCAACCAAGCTTGAGCAAAACTCAAACTTAGTAGCAGGAACTGGCTTTGTCATCATGTCAGCTGGATTATCATGAGTACTTATCTTGCATACTTTGATATCACCTTCAGCAATCACACCTCGAATAAAGTGATATCTCACATCAATGTGCTTTGTTCTCTCATGGAACATCTGATCCTTTGTAAGACATATTGCACTTTGACTATCACAAAATATATCAATGCAAGACGTAACTCCACAAAGCTCAGTATACAAACCTCTAAGCCAAATAGCTTCTTTACAAGCTTCAGAAATAGCCATATACTCTGCTTCAGTAGTAGATAAGGCAACAGTTGCTTGCAAACTTGCCTTCCAACTAACAGCACATCCTCCAATAATGAAAACATAACCTGTGAGTGATCTTCTCCTATCCAAATCTCCAGCAAAATCTGAATCCACATATCCAACAAGTCCATCTCTAGATCTCCCAAACTGCAAACAAGCATTAGAGGTACCACGTAGGTATCTGAAAATCCATTGAACAGCTTTCCAATGCTCTTTGCCAGGATTAGTCATGTATCTACTGACAACACTCAATGCATGTGATAAGTCAGGACGAGAACATACCATGGCATACATAAGTGAACCAACTGCACTTGAATATGGAACTCTAGACATGTACTCAACATCATAATCTGACTGTGGACATAAATCTGAAGATAATCTGAAATGTGCAGCTAAAGGAATATTCACTGGTTTTGCATCATGCATATTGAAACGACGAAGGACCTTCTCAATATAACCTTTCTGACTAAGATATAACTTGCCAGACTCTCTTTCTCTAGTAATTTCCATACCGAGAATTTTCTTAGCTGCACCCAAATCCTTCATCTCAAATTCACTACTCAATTGTGCCTTCAACTTTGCTATCTCTGCTTTGTCTTTTGCAGCAATCAACATATCATCAACATAAAGAAGCAAATATATAGCTGAACCATCAACCATTTTGAGATAAACACAGGTATCATAATTGGATCTTCTAAACTTCTGAGAAAGCATGAAAGAGTCAAATCTCTTATACCACTGTCTAGGTGACTGCTTCAACCCATAAAGAGATTTCTTTAACCTACATACTAGGTTCTCTTTTCCAGGAACAACAAAACCTTCAGGCTGCTCCATATAAATGTCCTCTTCTAACTCCCCATGTAAAAATGCAGTTTTAACATCCATTTGCTCTAGTTCATAATCATGCATTGCAACAATACTGAGTAATGTGCGAATTGAACTATGCTTCACAACAGGGGAAAAGACATCATTGAAATCAATACCTGGAATCTGGCTATATCCTTTAGCAACTAACCTTGCTTTGTATCTTGCCTCATCAGTTGGAGATATACCTTCCTTTCTTTTGAAGATCCACTTGCAACGGATAGGTTTCTTCTCCTTTGGCAACTTCACCAATTTCCAAGTACGATTCTTTTCAAGTGACTCCATCTCATCATGCATAGCAGTTATCCATCTATTGCAATCATCAAAAACAATAGCCTCAGAATATGAAGAAGGTTATGCATTACCTTCAATTTCCTCTGCCACACTCAAAGCATAAGCAACTATGTTCGCTTCTTCAATATATCTTCGAGGAGGTTTAGTATTTCTTTTGGGCTTATCTTTTGCAATAGAATGTTTTGAAGACTGCTCAACAGTAGAAGAATCTGAATCTTCACTAACAGGTGCATCTTGGTTAATAGCAACTTCATCCTTTTCTGGTGCATGCCCTGAACTGATCAAGTGCTCCACCTGCACACTTGCTTTCTGCTGACTCTCAACAGGAACATTAGTAGAAGGTTTGTCATGTAACATAACTGATTCATGGAAGACAACATTTCTACTAATCACAACCTTTTTTGTTTCAGGACACCATAATTTATAGCCTTTCACACCAGACGGATAACCAAGAAAAATGCACTTAATAGCTCTAGGCTCCAATTTACCATTATCAACATGAGCATAAGCAGTACAACCAAATACTCTCAAGTCTGAATAATTTGCTGGGGAACCAGACCATACCTCAATTGGAGTCTTCTTATCAATAGCATAACTAGGTGATCTATTAATAAGATAACAAGCAGTGGAAACAGCTTCTGCCCAAAACTGTTTAGGCAAACCTGCATTAGACAACATACAACGGACCTTTGATATAATTGTCCTGTTCATACGCTCAGCTACGCCGTTTTGTTGAGGTGTATGAGGAACGGTGTAGTGACGCACAATGCCTTCAGACTTGCAATATGATTTAAATATCTTAGAACAGAACTCCATCCCATTGTCAGTACGAAGTATTTTCACTTTCCTTTCAGTTTGTCTTTCAACCATAGTCTTCCACTCTTTAAACGCATTAAAAGCTTGATATTTGTGCTTTAAGAAATAAGGCCAAACTTTTCGCGAATAATCATCGACGATAGTCATCATATAACGAGCACCTCCAAAAGATGTCTTACGAGCAGGCCCTCATAAATCAGAATGCACATAATCAAGAATACCTTCTGTAGTATGCGTAGATGTGTTGAATTTCACCCTCTTATGCTTGCGAAAGATGCAATGCTCACAAAATTTGAGCTTCCCGATGCCTTGTCCATCTAGCAATCCTCGCTTGCTCAATTCTGCCAAACCAATTTCACTCATATGCCCAAGACGCATATGCCAAAGATTAGTAGCATCAGCATTAGATAATGAATCTGAAACAGCAACATTACCTAATATAGTTGTACCTCGCAGATGGTACAGGTCGGCAGTTTTAATATCAGCTTTCATCACAACAAGAGATCCTTTGGTTACCTTCAAAATTCCGTCTCCACCGGAATATTTGTACCCTTTGCGATCAAGAGTACATAAAGAGATGAGACTCCTCTTCAAATTTGGAATATGCCGTACATCTGACAATGTTCTGATACAGCCATCAAACATCTTGATCTGAATTGTTCCAATACCTGCAACCTTGCGTGGTGTATTATCACCCATCAAAACAGTTCCACCTTGCACAGGCTCATAGGTGGTAAACCAATCCCTGTTCGGGCACATGTGATAGGTGCAAGCAGTATCAAGAATCCACTTGTCACTAGTTTGTGCACAACCAGCATAAGCAACAAGCAATTCTGCACCAGGTTTATCATCAGTAATAACTGCGGCTTTTCCTTCCTCTTGTTTATTACCTTTCGGTCTATAACTTCCGATTCTCTTGTCTTTGTTCTGTAGCTTCCAACACTCAGAGATATCATGTCCATCTCTCTTGCAGTATTTGCATGACTTATACCTGCCTCTGGACTTTGATCTTCCACGGTAGCTACTTGAACTTTTATCTCCTGACTAGTTCTTTGTGTTCTTCTCCTGTTGCCTGCCCCGAACAACCAAGCCTTCTGCTTGTGAACTTGAACTTTCAGAGGGAACCATCTTTTTCATCTTTTCTTTGGCATGCAAAGCTTCATAAACTTCTTTCAAAGTTAGAGTATCACGACTATAAAGAATAGTATCCCTGAAGTTTGCATATGAGCTAGGCAATGAACACAATAGAATAAGGCCTAAATCCTCTTCATCATACTTTACCTCCATAGCCTCAAGGTCAGCAACAATTTCCTTGAAAGTGTAGAGATGATCCATCACAGACTCATCATCTTGCAACTTGTGCAAAAATAACTTTTGCTTCAGGTGCATCTTACTGGTCAGATCCTTAGTCATGCATATCTGTTCCAGCTTCAACCACAGCCCACCGGCTATCTTCTCCTTAAGCACCTCCTGTAAAATATTGTTAGATAGATGAAGATGAATATATGACATAGCCTTACGATCCCTTTTCTTCTCATCATCAGACCAATCCGTAGTCCTCTTGTTAAATCCAGATAGCGCATCATCGAGGTCTTGCTGTGCAAGGACGGCTCGCATCTTCACTTGCCATAGTGAGAATCTTGTGTCTCGGTCCAGGAGCGGTAGATCATACTTCAAACTCGCCATGGGAGTAGATCTAAAAACTCCTCGGTGCACAAGCTTTTCTTTTGCGCGATGTCGGAGGACGACAGATGATCTTGCCGAACGAAGCGATGAGACGATGACACCGGCGGCGTGGGTAGTAGTAGATCGGATCTCCAATGCTCTGATACCACTTGTTAAGAAAATAGATGCACAACGGAGACACGAATTTAACGTGGAAAACCCTTTGCGGGAAAAACCACGGGCGCCGACCGGCAATAATCACTATTGAGAAGTTGATTACAAACGTAGGGAATAACAGTGGGAACTCCTCTCCCTTCCCGTACAGCTTACAAGAGTATATATAGGAGATATAAGAGAGAACACCTAATAGGAAACAACGGGAATCCTACTAGGAAACTAATCCTAGTCCTACTAGGAAACTAATCCGACTCAAATTCGGATCACATATTTAACAATGCAGGTGAGTATCGAGTCGTGCAGCTAGCACAAGTGCACAAAAGCAACCAAAATATTCAACCAATGGTTCGGAATTCATCGATCAGACGACAAGAACAGGTAACAAAGCAGGAGCAGGTCGAATGGCAAACGCGAACAAGAGATCAACAGGCCAACGAGGGATCAAGCATACAAAGTCTCGACGGAATCAGTTGGCGCCGGATACATCCTCCCGGGCGCCGACGGCCTTCTCGGTGCCCAACTCCGCGCTCCCTTTCGCGGCCTGGAGGTGACCATCGGCGGCTGCGCGCTCCTCCTCGATCGAGTCGTCGATGCCAGGGAGACTCGGATGATCCAGCAGGAGGAGGATCGCATCCAGGTGGCTACGGCACCAGTCAACACTGACGTACGCTTCCCGGGCGGCCTTGTAGGCTTCAAGGAGCTTGGTCCCAGCGTCCCGCTCCGCGAGGTACTGGGCGCCAAGGTGGCTGATCCCGCCCACAAGTGCCGACGGGTTGACGCTGCCGCCGTGGAGCGCGAGGAGCTCGGCCGCCTTCATGACGGACATCGCCAAGGCGAGATCTCTGGACGCGTTCCCGAGCTCTCCCATCGCGAGCTGGATCCTGGTGCGCGCGGCGGCCGCCTCCTCCTCGTCGCTCGCGAGCATCGGCGACGTCACGTGCGTCAGCGCCGTGGCGAGGCTCACGCGCACGGGCTCCCAGCGCTTCTCCGCCTCCACCACACGCTCCCGGAACCGCGCCCTCCACGCCTCCGCCGCCATGTCGCTCTCGCTCTCGGTCGCTCGGTGGGTGTTCGACAGTTTGTTTCTGGAAGGCTTCTCCTCTCGCGGCGTGATATGAAATAGTAGTAGCCAGCAGCAGCAGCCAGCCTGGAGATACGTGGGGCCCATGGTTGTAGCGGATTATTCACCTCGTGTCGAGTGAAAAATGTAAAAAAAAAAAAAAAGAGTTACCGATCGAGCTAGCTTGGTAATCGATCGATAGGCTTGATCGGTTTGAAAACAAACAACCGCTTAGATGTCTCTGCTTCTTCTAGAGTTCTACTCCGTACCAATTTGTTTCCGAGTTCATTCCAATCCTGTAAAAATTCCAGAGTTATGAAGCGTTTATACTAGTGTGGTTGATCAATTTTGGAACACGGCCGACGCCGCCGTTAGTGAATGGAATGCGATGCATACCTTGTGTCTTGAATCTGCTGCTGAATATCATGTCTGTGATGATCATCTACTATATGCGTTTGCACACGAATGCGGGTGATTGCCTGATTGGTACGCGTGCGTGGTGCAGTGCTGTCTCCTATCGTGCCGGTCTTCCGCGCGCGGTGGCAGAGCTATCTGGGAGGGACACTGCGCCGGCGAGGCCGTCCGCCACGCCGGCGCGGCGCTGCACGCTGTCGCTTGCCTACGCGGGCATATCGACGTCGTCCGTATTTGCACCGCATGGCGCGTCCACTCGAAGCCAAAACCTCTCCCCTCCGCCGCGGACGTCTCACGGCATCGGGCCGCCTCC
Source organism: Oryza punctata (assembly GCA_000573905.2). NCBI lineage: Eukaryota > Viridiplantae > Streptophyta > Magnoliopsida > Poales > Poaceae > Oryza > Oryza punctata. Next base: position 2,544,241 of record CM002488.2, read on the forward strand.
ACCGCACGGCGCCGGCCGTTTCCGGCGACCCAGCGCCCAATCCGAGCCGTCCATTCTCTTCAACATCTCTCACTCGTTCAATTCCCGTTCCCCGGTCCCCCTCTTGCATCGCCGTTCCCCGGATCGCCTCGGCCGTCGCCGGCCGTTGATCCTGGCTGGGGTCCATCCCCAGGTCCAAGCGTACGTGGCAACGTGGCGGATGGCTTGCCGGTGAAGACACGGGCAATTACCGTCTCTCGGTGTCACTGACAACTCATGCGCCCGTGGTTTCATTTTTTTTTTAACCGCGAGTATCTACATTTTTCCGAGGTGAATAATCCGTTACAACCTTGGGCCCCACGTCTCTTCCAGGCTGGCTGCTTCTGCTGGCTACTAGTATTTCATATCACGCCGCGAAGCGAAGCCTTCCAGAAACAAACCGTCGAACACCCACCGAGCGAGAGAGAGAGAGAGAGATGGCGGAGGAGGCGTGGAGGGAGCGGTTCCGGCAGCGTGTGGTGGAGGCGGGCGACCTCATCCGTGCCGCGCTCCAGCTCCTCACCGAGGCGAGAGGTCACCTGGAGGCGCAGATGCTCGTGGGCGACGCGGCGGCCGTGCGCGCCAGGATCCAGCTCGCGCAGGGCGTGCTCGGGAGCGCGTCCTGCAAGCTCGCCTTGGCGACGTCCCTCGTGATAGGGGCCAAGCTACTCGCGCTCCGCGGAGGAAGCTACAACCCCCTGATGCCTTACGACGAGATCAACCATCTTGGGGATGAGTACGTCGCGGAGATGAACGCATGGGCCAGGCTCCGTGAAGCCGGGAGGGCAGCCGAGGAAGCGTGCGCCAGTATTGACAGGTGCAACGGACACCTGGAGACGACCAGCCTTCTGCTGGACCATGGCGATCTCCCTGGCGTCAACGGCTTCATCGAGAAGGAGCGCCTGGACGCGACCACTGGTGACCTCGAGGCCGCGATAGGGAGGGTGGAGTTGGGGTCCGAGAGGGCCTTCGGCGCCCGGCAGGATGTGTCCGGCGCCAACTGATTCCGTCGAGACTTCGTATATGCTTGATCCCTCGTTGGTCTGTCGCTTACTCGCGTTTGTCATTCGACTTGTTCCTGCTTTGTTACCTGTTCGTGTCGTCTGATTGATGAACTCTGAAACATTGGTTGGATATGTTCCTGCGTTGTTACCTGTTCGTGTCGTCTGATCGATGAATTCTGAAACATTTGTTGGACTTTTGGTTGCGTTTGTGCGCTTGTGCTAGATGTACGTTGATTCTCACCTGTGTTCTGTGGATTTTTTCTGATAATGCAGTGCTTTTCCCTTGATACTTGCATGACTTCTTAATCCGGTGATGTGATATCTATTTTCTACCTGGATCGATAGCTTGTCGATTGTTCGATTATTAATATGCACAGGTTGCAACGTGTTAAGTTAGGAATAGAACATCATGGGGAATTGATTTTACTGTCACGTTTGGGGATTGAGATTTAAGAAAAGAGCTTGGCTGTCGGTTGTTAAGATGCCACTTTGGTCTGTATGTTTTGGGGATTCAAGTGATCAACTGAGATATTCATTTATTCACTAATTAGAGCGCTGGAACATGATATGGTTTAGCTTATGCTGCAGAATTGCTCAATGAACAACTGAAAATAGGAAACAGATCAGTCTCACTGTGTATATCTGTTCGGTTAGTTTCGAAAAAAAAGGACAATGAGTAGTCATGTAACTTTTAGGGGTAAAAAAAAACCTTACTCCGGTACTATCTACTGATAGTAAAAAAATAATCTGAACCGTTGATCTCATTTGATCAAAGAGTTCAGATTACTTTCTACTACACCCTAGTTAACGGTAATGGAAATATGGATGGACATTATTATAAAAAAATAGAGGTATAATTATCATTTAGTAGTGACTAAACTTTTTTTCCTTCTTTTTTTTATGGAATATGAGTAATGCCAACATAATGGATAACCACGTATCGATCTAGTCAGGAAAAAACATAAATAATAAAGTTACTCGTAATTATTTTATTAGTAAATTGTTAATTTATTCTTAATATTAATGATAATATAATATTACAAGTAGAAAATATGAGAGTATCGCTCGTAAAAGAAAAAAGAGTCGCGGGCCGTTGAAAGCGTTCACAACTAGCGCTCAGTTCAATTTCTATATAAAAAAAATAATTCTAATCATGCAAATACTACCTCCCGTAGTTGTTGATTAATCCACACGCACTCTACCTCTGCACTCTACTCTTCCATTGGCGTCCACTCGAGCATTGGATAATTTTGCATATGATGAAAACTATCGTAGCAGAATACCCATTTTCCTTTCTTAGCTTGTGCAATGCTACGTAGAAATTCTTCACCTTTTTTTCCAAGGATTTCTAAGCTTTGGGAACGCGGCCGTTCGAAAAAGCTTTGGGAAAGCATAAAGCCCGATAAGAATGCTATTCTCATCTTCTTCAAGGCCGGTGCGCTTGTATGTAAGAAGTTCATCAGCCTAGCTTCATGGTTTCGCATGTAAGAGCAGGTGATCTTCATCTCCTGAAGATGCTCTAACAAGATGATATGGTGATCCTCCTGATTTTGATTGCCAACTCCTGTAGGTCTTTCGCAATCTCCCTGTGGAGCATCATATATAAGATTTAACGGAGTTTTATTACAATTATCGACGATGGGTTATTAATAAGCTAGTCCTCCATTTTATATTACAAATTGCTTTGATCGATTTAATTTTAGTAAAACCTTTTTTAAGTTTAATCGGTTATAGAAAAATTTAGCAACATCTACAATATCAATATCAAATTAGTTTCATTAAAACAAACATTTAGTATACTTTGATAATATGTTTATTTTATATTTAAAATATTACTATATCTTTCTATAAACTCTATCAAACTTAAAAGAAAATTGACTGAAAAAAATGACTTATAATATAAAACGAATATTGAGTAGCTAGCAGATTACCGTGATGCCAAGCTCGAGATGTCATACATCTCGTCCAATGCAATAACTTGTACTGATAGAGAAGTAACGTGAGGAAGTTCCGGTATATCTTTCATCAACTCAATCTCTGTACTGCCGTTGTCGTCTTTCTGCACAAAGGATCAATGTTAGTTTGTTCAGCCTGGAGTTGAAGACATCGCGAATGTTTATATCAAATAAATCCACATGAAAATGCACCTACAATATATTAGAGGGAAAAACACAGTTATGTTACATTTGTATGCGAGTAATAACACTATAAAGCATTAACATGAAAATGATTTGTATTGTATAACTACTATACTTTGCGATGCATCTCTACAAACTATATAATACGGATAAGTTTATTATCATTGAAAAAGTATTAGGAGGTACTATATTTTTAGTGTAAAAATTGGTACCTTCAAATACTAAGTACCGGAACTTTTATTGTAAAATCTTGATATCTCCGGAGACTTTTCTTAAGAACCGTGATATTTCTCATGTAATATTATATGTATATGTGCGCTCATAGCGCATATATATAGAGAGATACACACGACACACGTACTCTGGAAATAAGCAGGCGTATGGTGAGAAATTGAAGGAATCTGCAACATTGTAGAAGTCGGATGCTAGCTTTATTTAAGTGGTCACTATATTGAGGTCTTCGTAGTAACCACAGCTTTTTTTTTTGAACCCCATAGGGGTGTATTTGTATTAAAGGAGAGGGAAAACATTGTACAATAGCCTCGAGGCTAGGAAGTTACATCCAGAAGAAAAGTAGAGGGGGGTATGGAGAGTTGACACTACCAAAGAGGTGTATGGGTTTGCGACTAGGCTAATTTACATATTAATAGGTGTGCTGCCATGATTGTCTTGCAGCAGGCGCTGGATGCCATTTGCCCCACCTGCGCGCCATAGCCATATCTCGTCCGTCACACGGTCGATGATTCCATGCAGCGGTGTCTCCGTGTTTCTGAACACCCTACTATTTCTTTCTTTCCATATTTCCCAGGAGAGTAGGATGAGGATAGATTTGATGCCCCTTCTTTTCTCCTTGGGGATTTCGCGAACAGTCTGATTCCACCAGTCCTCGAGGGATGCCGTATGGGGCCAATTCGCCGGCCTTAACTGGGAGATGCTTAGCCTAGTCGCTATGACGTCCCAGATTTTCCTTATAACCAGGCATTCATAGAAAAGGTGATGTGCCGTTTCGAGGTTCCTGAAGCACAGCTGGCAGAAGTAGTTGTTTGGCCATTCCCTCTGCTGTAGCCTGTCAGCCGTCCATATTCTATTTTGAAGGAGTAACCAGGCAAAAAATTTGCATTTTGACGGCGCTCAACATTTCCGAACCGCATTTGCCGATATCGACGGTATACCACCCAGGAATTGCATTTGGTAAGCTGATTTTGCTGTATAGGTTCCGGTTGGCGTCCATTTCCATCGAATGTTGTCCTCAACACCTTGGGTTAGTGTGATGTTTGATGCCCAAATTAGTTCGAAGACCCTAAAAAATTCAGTGATGAGGGCCGTTGTCAGGTTGTGTCTGATGTCGTCAATCCACTTGTTGCCCTGCAGGGCGTCCGCAACAGTCATTTTCTTTCTTTTGGCGTGGTGGTAGAGATTGGTCGCCATTTTTTTGAGTGGGTAACTGGATGCCCAGGGTGATTCCCAAAAAAGCGCCTTTCTGCCATCTCCAATGGTCACCGATGTAGATGTTGCAAAGAGCTCATAATCCCGGTCATCGCAGGGTGTCGGCATGCCAATCCATGGTTTGTCCGGGGAGGTCCATTCATACCACAGCCATCGCAGGCGGAGTGCCAGTCCCATCTTAGTGAGGTTTGGGATCCCCAGGCCTCCATACCTTATTGGCCTGCAAACTCGCTGCCAATTCACCTTACATTTGGCACCGCTAATTTCATCACCGCCATCCCAAAGGAAATTTTTTCGCACTTTGTCGATTTCCTGGATGATTTGCTTTGGTATCTTCATAGCAGTCATGGCGTAGATTGGCATGGAGCTTAGCACCGATAGTACTAGCTCCCTTCTACCTCCGGCTGAGAGGAGCTTCTTCTTCCAGCTAGCTAGCCTTGCCTTGATTCGGTCAATTAAATATTGGAGGTGGACCTTTCGAAGTCTACCAACAGTGAGCGGCATCCCTAGATACTGCATGGGGAAGGTTCCCCGTGGACCAGTAAAATTGTGTAGGGTTTCATCGAGGTCAATGTTGTTACAGCTTATTGGAATCACAGAGCTTTTTTGGAGGTTGACTTGGAGTCCGGTGGCGCCCCCAAAACTGTTCAGGATTGAGATTAGGTTGTCCACATCATGGCGTGATGGCTCAATGAAAATTGCCGCGTCGTCAGCATACAGGGAGCATCTGAAGCGCGCGCTACGGTCCCTGATCTCGCTTAAGTGTCCCTCGTCAGTTGCAATCTTGAGAAGTCTATGTAAGGGGTCCATTGCGAGGATGAACAGGTACGGGGATAGGGGGTCCCCCTGCCGTAGCCCCCTACAATGGTTAATCCTTTCCCCCTCGATTCCATTTAATGAGACCCTGGAGGAGGAGGTTGAGAGAATCAGGGCCACCCAGTCACGCCATTTGGCGCTGAACCCCATCTTTTCAAGCAGCGTTAATATGTATTCCCATGAGACCAAGTCGAAGGCCTTGGCGATACCAAGCTTGAAGAAGAGGGTGGGTTTCTTGGATCTGTGCATCTTTCTTGCCAAGTTGGAGACGTAGAGGAAGTTATCCTGGATGCAACGCGTCTTGATGAACGCACTCTGGGCTTGCGAGATCAATCTATTGATTTGTCTGGACAAGCGGATTGCCAAGATCTTTGTTAGCAGCTTCGCGAAGGAGTGGATTAGGCTGATTGGCCTGTAATCACCCACCGTACATGCATCATTCTTTTTGGGAATGAGGATCAGTGTTGCTTTGTTTATGCTTCCAAAATTCCCCCCTGATGATGAGTGGATGTTATCCAGGAGCTCCATGATGTCTGACTTGATGATCCCCCAGCAGCTTCTGAAAAAGGTGCCAATGAAACCGTCCGGTCCCGGTGCCTTTTCAGCAGCATTTGTTTAATAGCAGCCCAAACTTCATCCTCGGAGAAAGGAGAATCCAAGACTTCTGGTGTCACTTGGGGGAGTTGGAGTTCCTCCCAATTTAGGGTGCAAGAGCGTTGTAACCGCTGCCCCATTACGGTAGAGAAATGGTCGTGCAGGGCTCGCTCTTTTGCATCGTGGGTCTCCAGAATGGTATTACCGCAATGAAGTCTGTGGATGAAATTTTTTCTTTGCCGTGCGTTGACTCTGAGGTGGAAGAACTTCCTCGCATCACCCTCTTTTAGCCATGTAAGCCTGGAGCGTTGTTTTTTCCTGGCCTTTTCAACAGCGGCAAGACCGAGGATCCGCAATTTGAGATCTTTCCTGAGGGAGAGCTCCAGGGGTGAGAGTGGTCTATTTTCTTGGGCGATGTCCAATCTGAGAATAAGCTCGTTGACGACGTGAAATTGGAGGCGGCTGTCACTCAGGATGCGGTTGCTCCAAGATCTCAGCGTCTTGGCCATCGTTTTTAGCTTTGTGCTCAGGCGTTTGACCGGGTGTGAAGCGCTAACCGGCTGGGACCAAGCTGCTTGTGTAGCATCAAGGAAGCCCGGTAGTCTTGGCCAGAAATTCTCAAATCTGAAGGTTGGTTTGCGCGGGGGCTGCTGAGTTGGTGAGAGCAGCAGGGGGCAATGGTCCGAGCATGACGAAGACAAAGCTTGGAGGGTGTGATTAGAGAAAAGCATGTCTCCACCAGAGTTGCAAAAGATTCGGTCTAGCTTTACAAAAGTTGGGACGTCCCTCTCATTGCTCCAGGTGAAACGTCTGTTCTGTAGTTTCAATTCTCGGAGTTCACACCGATCTATTGCTGCTCGGAACCGTCCCATTAACCGACGGTCGAGGTTAAGGTTGTTCTTGTCCCTCGCCTCGTAAATAAGGTTGAAGTCCCCCATAATCAGCCAAGGAGTCTGTCCTGTCGGTGCTACCTCGCACATCTCTTGGAGGAAAGCCTCCTTGTCTCTGTCTTCCGTTGGGCCGTATACATTGGTGAGGAGGAAAGGCGTATTTGAGGACCGCTGAGTAAGACGTATTGATAGGGAGAAAGTTCTGATATCAAGATCACTTTGTTGGAGGGTTTCATCATCCCAAAAGGTGGCTATTCCTCCCCGGCTCCCCACAGCAGGGAGGTAACAGAAATTACTTAGTGTTGGCCCTCCAATCTCCAATCCTGTTCTCTGGTCCATGTTTTCCAACTTTGTTTCCTGTAGGCACATGACGGAGATGTGGTTTGTGGTTGCGACCTCGCAAACCGCCTCTCTTTTTGCAGGGTTGTTGAGGCCTCGTACGTTCCAGCACATGATATGTTCTCTAATCATTTCGAACCAAGGTAAACCGCTTGGAAAGGCAACGTCTTATAAAACCAAAAATTGAAACCAGTACAGCGCCACATCGGCAGTCTAGAACTAGCCTCAATTCTTAGTCTCTCGAGACCAACGAGAATGCACTGCTTATTTCTAATCAGCCGGGGGGGCTTAAGGCCCGGGCCGGTTGACAGGGCAACTACCATGGGGGGTGCCGACGGTGTGAAGCACCCATGGCTGCCCAGCGCTAATCGCTTACAACTCAAATTTTGATTGATAAACATGGAAAGGGTTCACGCTCCTACATAGGGGTCGCCTCGGCCTAGGCCGTGCCGGTGGCAATGCCCTCCTGGCCGGCGAGGTCAGGCGGGATGAAGACCGAGTCGTCGAGGCGTGTGAGGCAGCGAAGGCCGGCAATGACATGCGGTGGCAGTGGCTTGTCAAACGTCTGGACGAAAGCTGCGATAGCCTCGTCATTGAGGGCCTCTTCGTTGTCAATGAAACCCATTTCCTTGAGCAGACGACCTTAGGCGCGCTTGGAGACGGGCACCGAGGAGGGGCGCGCTGCTTGGCGTGCACTGTGCCTGGAGGGCACCATCTTCATCCTGGGGCGGCCGCGGCGCACCGGTGGCAGCAGTTGGGAGATCAGCGGCTCTGGGAGCGGCTGAAACAGTCGCGACATGTGGGTGATGCCCTGGATGGCGACCTGGGCCGAGTGGTCGCCTGCCTCCGCATGGCCCAAGGTGTCGCCCATCTCCCTGCGGGGCACGGCCGAGCCACCAGCCTCAGGGAGGCCCACCGCCGTAGCATCCGCCACATGGGCCGTATCGTCATCACTGTTGTGGGCCGCCAGCCCACACTGGGCCTCCGGTCGAAGTTGGGCCAGCGTAGGCAGTAGTGGGCTGGGAGCTTCATCCCTTGCTCCGTCCGGCTGGGGAAGATTCCGGGCAGCTTCCGCTGCATCTCCCATCGCCGCCTCCATCACCATCGGGTCTGCATCGCCCAGGCACATGCCGTCCACCGTCTCAGACAGGGCTGCCAGCTGCTGCGAGCAAAGCTTCCAGGAGAGGTCAGAAGGTACGGTCGTATTCACGGGCGCAGTTGGTGGTGTAGGTGGTCTCCCATCCTCGGGCAGCGTGACCGAGCCCACCATCCTGACAGGTGTGCCACGGCGACTGCGTCGATGTGGCGCCCCGGCCCCCGGCGATGGTGACCCGTGGTGGAGGTGGCGGTGGCGGTGGCGGCGGCGTGCCGAGCGGCGGCGGCTCGTCGAACGCGAGCGTCCTGCACGGTGGCCCGGCAGGTTCCCCTCGTCATCCACATCCGCCCCCTCCACTGCATTTGCCGCATCAGTGTAAGCGCGGCGGCGGCGGGACGGGTGGGGGGTGCGGCTCCTTTGACGCGGGCCGTCCGCCGCCCGCAGCTCCGTCGATCTGCTCCGACCAAGGAGGGCCGCGCGCCAGGAGCGACGCCGCGGAGCGCGCCCACTCCTGACGTCGTCGTCCCCATCATCGCCATTGCCGTCGTTGTTCCGGCGCGACAGGGCCACTCTGCAGCCGTCCGGCACCGACCCCCGGGGCCGGTCGCGAGGCTCGCCGTCCAGCTCAATCCAGAGGATCCGGACACACGGCATATCCTCGATGCTGATTACGGAAGCCACTCTCGTGTGGGGGAGTGTGAGCTCCTCTAGCCTCGGCGCGGAGATTGTCAACTTCCCTATGCGCCAGATGTCTCTCATGTGGAAAACACGGAGCCTGGGAGTCTTGATCTGCAGCAACAGAGTACATCGACTGATGCGATTCAACGACAACTCTAAGAGCCCGTCAGACTCAAGATGCAACTCTGCTACCTGTCGACCCAATATTAGTTTATGCAAACGTAGCTTCTGCAAACGCGGGCAGCATGCTGGTGACAAGAGGCGATTGAGGAGGTGGATGCTATTGTCCTCAAGCCGCACATTCTCGAGTGAGAGATCCACAGGAGAATCAAACGCTGCGGCGGTGGGGAGCCGGAGACAAGCCTTGCTACAATATCACATTCTCCAATCTTGCTGAGCTAGGAAGCTCAGCCAAAATCATGCCATTGTTGTTGTCGTCGTCGTCGTCGAAGTAGTGACGGTTATTGCCTAACCTTAATGGAAGATTAAGTTCCAAGGTGAAGGTGTTCGACACATGCTGCATACCATACCGAATCCACGTATCGACTTGAGCGACGTCGATGGACGGCAAACCACATTTGTAGCCAACCTTGCAATCGCGATGGAACACCGATTTTAGGGAGATGGTCAGCTTCTCGACACCGGCATCGGATGGGCCAGCTGCACGCCTGGTAAGAACATTGTTGATGAAACCGACGAACCGGTCGAGTTTCTCCTGCCGATCAAACTCACCGCCGTCGAGGCAGAGGAAGCTGACGGAAGGGACACGCGCCCCGAGGCGGCACCACCACCGCGAGACCGCGCATGCACGCATCAAATCGGTCGCAGTGGGCAGGAGGCCGAGGACGTGCACGAGAACATCATCGCTGAGATGGCTGATTAGGCTGTCGTCGTCGCCGCCACAACTGGTGTTATCAGATAGATCTCGCGGTCGCCGCCGTTTCGCCTCGAGGTCAACCGTCATGAAATCCATGGAAAAAAAAGCAACGAATTCGGTATTCATGCGCGGTAGGTTCAGTAATGCTTCCGTCTATATAGATGCAGGAGGATCCCGTTTCCCTCACGGCCGGGTGACCCCGGGTGCAGGATTAATTAGGCATTTAGGCTTCTGCGTGTTAGTGTTATCAGGCTTGATTGCGTGGAAAGTTCTAGATCAGTTGATTGGACTCTGCGTTCTTTGTTTTGGGCCGAAATAATTTAGTAGGCGTACCAAAACTTTTAACGGAGGAAGGAGGTTGGTGGTATAAGGATGGAATAAGTTCACTTTGACTCTCTTAATCAGTGGTTGAATCTGATTCGTATCCCTAAAGTATAATACCGGATATATCGCCCCATCGCAATTTGACTTCCTTGATAATTTTCGAGAACGGTTTCGCTGACGTGGCGCATACATAGCGGTGTTCATCTGGTTTTCGTTCCACGTTGTAGCGTTTACGTGGTATTTTGGAGCAACAGGCTGACGCCCAACTTTACTAGTTCACAGATGCAGAGTGCTAGGGTTCCAGCTTACAATAGATAGCATCGGTCGTTACAGGCACCAACAGCTGCTGGCACAGCGGGACAAGCCAGAGAATAGAAAAGAAAGAACAGCTGCTGGGACAGCAGATTGCGCCAGCAAAACCTACTCTGCAAACCAACATCCTTCTCATATAATCATCGAAACATTAGCGGTTGCTTCCTTCTTTTTGGATACTGGCATGCAGTGAGGCCCTCAAAGCTTCCAGATCACTCCTCGACTTCATTGGAGCCAAAATTTTCCACTGTAAGAAAAACGACATGACTTTATGTGGCAAGTGCATAATATCAGAAACAAGTTTGTTATTAAACATCCAACTCACTCTCCAAGCATTTATGTGGTATTAGAATTGACAAATATGTGTGAAACTCATTTATCTTTTTTAAAAAATATGGGACCCAATAACATATTGGGTCTGCATGTCATCATCTCTCGCCTTCCCCTTCTTCCTCCTTCCTCTCTCTCCCTTATCTCTCTCTCTTTCTCTCCTTTTTCTTCACCTTCGTCCCCCTGAAGCTCTAAGCTGGGCGGCATTGTGCGCGATGGAGATGGGAGCAAGGAGACGGTGAGGGTGAGCCCTCCAAGTGTCGTGGACATGAGCCCCGTCGTGTCAGCCTCCAGGGAGCTCGTCGACATTGCGTCGAATGGGGATCGGCCTTGGGCATTTGACTTCCGTGAGCTGGAGACGGAGGTGGCCGTCTTCCACTCCGCCGATCCGACCAGGCGCATCATCGTCGCGGAGCGCGGTGGGTGGCCAACGTGGCATGGCAAGGGCAAGGTCTTCTTCCACTGCGAGCCCTCCGGCATCGAGCAACGAGTGATGTTGCCGAGGCTACACTTCATTACTTCGTCCACGTTCGGGCGCGTGCGGCGGCACATCGAACCGTTCGACCTCAAGACGGAGAACTTCTCCCCACTCACCAAGCGCCTCAACCCGGAGCTCCACCACTACAACCCCTTCTTCTCCCCGTCCGATGACTACGTCGGGTACCACCACTTCCGTGGCACAGGTGCACGAGGTGACTCAGTGGTGCCCTACCTGAAGCCAGTGCGGAGCTCAGCGAAGAAGAGGGGGGAAGATGGGGGTGGCCTCCGCCACGGGCTCTCTCCCCGCCAGCCACCGCCGCTCTCCATCGTCGTCTCGCTTGTGGCCGCCACTGTGGCGAAGCCGACCGGGAAGGAAGGCGGTCAGAGGCCGAATAGGGAGAGGAAGGAGAGAGAGGGGGGAAGGCTCCCCAACGCCTTCACTTGCCCGTTGCCGCTCTCCCGTCCCTGCAGATGGCTTAAGGGGAGAGAAAGAGAGAGAAAAAGGAGAAAGAAGGGAGGAGGAAGGAGATAGAGAGAATGTCATGTGGGTTCCACATTTTTTTAAATGATAAATGGGTCCTACATATATGTTTTTAATTATAATGCCAGCTAGGTACCACGCTAACGCCATGGACCAAGTCAACACTGTCACGTAGACGCCACGTTAGCAAAACTGTCCTCCAAAACCGCTGAGTGAGTTAAATTGCACGATTTTAATAGTTGGTGGTCGAGACATCCGGTATTGTGGTGTAAGAATACAAATCAGATTCGGTTATTAGTTAAGGGAGTGGACTAATTCCCGTAAGGATCATGGGATTTTGGCGTCTGTACGGTCGGCCTGCCAAATTGTGGCCTGGTGTACAGTAGAGGAGGGAAAATATGGGCGAGGATGGACCGAGGCCATTGGAGCCTTGGCTGCCTAGGCCGGCCCACTCGTCCGACGTGGCAGCCACATCACGCTACCACGTAGTCTTGGACCAGGGCGTTGACCACTTGACCCCGGCCGGGATCAGCGGCCGAGGCGATCCGGCGAACGGCGGCGCAAGAGGGGGAACGGAGCACGGTAATGGAACGAGTGATAGATGCTGAAGAGAATGGACGGCTCGGATTGGGCGCTGGGTCTCGCTGGAGACGGCCGGCTGCGAGCGGTGGAGTCGGCCCGATGCCGTGCGACATTAGGTCGCCAGCGGCGGATTAGGTCGCCGGCGGCGACCAAATTCGCGGCGGAGGGTAGATGTTTTAGCTTGACTTCGGGTGAATGCGCCATGCGGTGCAAATCCGGACGACGTCCATGCCACCGCGCGCGCGTACTAATCATGCGCATTCGTGTGCAAACGCATACAGACACAGTAGATGATCATCACACATGAAATTCAGCAGCAGCAGATTCAAGACACAATGTGCATCGTATTCCATTCACTACCGGCGTCGTCGGCCGTGTCCCAAAGTTGATCAACCACACTAGTAAATGCGTCACAACTCTGAAATTTTTTACATGGAATCGGAAGGAACTCTGAAACAATTTGAACTCTGAAACCACACCAGTAACCTGCGCGCTTGTTGGAGGCGTACGCCCGCGACGCACCGCTAGCTCAGCGGCGCAGAATCATCCAGGCGTCCATGAATTCACCTGAAACTGCATGACGCGCCCGGTTCACCTCATCCATCGCCAATTGGGTGTAGACGGCGGCGGCGACCGTGAACGTGTAAACCTCCATGGCCCATCCTTCCCACAGCTCGGACCGGTTCGGGAGAACACAGATCATAGCCACGGCGTCCCTGGCCACTTCGAAGTTGGAGATAGAGTTTCTGATCCTCATTAGCGCTTGCTTGAAGTGGCCAGTGGCCTCTTGGTGGTGTGACTCCCAGATGCGGTACGCCTGGTCGTCTTGGATGCCGAGGTGCGCGGCGTAGCGGACGAAGATGTGGTGGGTCTTCGCATGGCGAACGGCTGTCTCGGAGATCTCCCGGTGGGCGATGTCGAGTATCACGGTCGCCATCAAGACTTCCTCGGGCACAGGGTCGGCGAAGTAGTCCACGACCACGGCCACCGGCGTCCCCTGGCGCACCGCTTGCACCAAAGCGACGTGGTCATGGAGCTTGCTCCGGGCATTTTGGATCAACCCGAAGGCTTCCATGGCGGCGGTGCCGATGAGCGGAAGGGTTCCAAGCAGTGTCAGGGCTGTCTCTCTCCACACCCCGATTGCCACCAATCGAGCCTCCCCTTGACGCAGAATCGGCCATGTCTCGAAGAATTCCAGAGCAACGACGTGGCGCGCCTGGCGCGCCTCGTCCCGAGCCAGGGTGGTGAGGTTGGCGGCGCGGTCGATGAGAAGCTTGGCCGCCGATGCCCACCGTCGCCACTCGTCCTCCTGCGGAAGGAACGCATTATTGACGATGACAATGTCCTCCGCTGCCGCGTAATGTCCCACGGCATCCGTGATATTTCGCATCGCCTGCTCGAAGTGTCCGATAGCGTCCTGGTGTTGCGAGTCCCAAGTGTCGGAATGGCTCCTCGTCTTGCATCCGGTGGTGCAGGGCGTAGAGAGTGAAGACGCCGCGGACCATGGCGTGGCGACTGGTGCTCAGCAAGATCTCGCGGTGGGCTTTCTCGAGGATCATGGTGGGGCAGACTCCTACTGGTGAAGGATCATCGTACTGTTGCTCGGCGGTGGCCGCCGGCATCCCGTCAAGGATTCTGCCCATCATCGTAGCACGCTCCTGGAACTTCCCGAGGGCGACTTCGATCAACCTGACGGCTTCCATCCCGGAGCTGACGCGCACGAGAGTCTCCGGCAATCTCAGCGCCAGCGCTTCCCACTGGTCGTCCATCCCCGCCGATCGACTTGTCCTTCTCCCTCTCGCTCTTTCTCGCTTCGGTTTTGGAGTGCCTGAGTTCGTGTGGCAACTGGCGGTATGATGACGAAGACGAAGACGAAGACGAGGACGCAATTTATAGATGAGCGCTGCGGGAGGAGGAGAAATGTCGCTTGCCGGAGAAGACACCGGAAATTACCGTCTCTCTGTTTCAGATTTTTATCCGTGAGTATTTTACCCTTTAAACCTTTTGGGTTTTACTTTTTACTCGGCCCCGAGGTGAATAATCCGTTACAACCGTGGGCCCCATGTCTCTCCAGGTTGGCTGCTGCTGCTGGCTATATTTCATATCACGCCGCGAGAGGCGAAGCCTTCCAGAAACAAACTGTCGAACACCCACCGAGCGAGCGAGAGCGGGAGAGAAATGGCGGCGGAGGCGTGGAGGGCGCGGTTCCGGGGTCGTGTGGCGGAGGCGGCGAGCCGCATGGAGCGCGTGCGCGTGAGCCTCGCCGCCGCGCAGGGGCACCTGGCGGCGCCGTTGCTCGTGGACAACGCGGTGGCCGCGCGCGACAGGATCGAGCTCGCGCTGGGCGCGCTCGGGGAAGCGTCCAGTGATCTCGCCTTCGCGATGTCCGTCATGAAGGGGGCCGAGCTCCTCGTGCTCAGCGATGTAATCAGGATCGAACAACTGGGCGACCAAGACTTCCCGGAGTACAACGCCGGGGTCAAGCTCCATGATGCCGTGGAGAACGCGGAGGAAGCGGTCGCCATGGTAGACGGCTGCCGTAGCCACCTGGATGCGGCCCTCCTCCTGCTGGATCATCCGCGTCTCCCTGGCGTCGACGGCTTGATCGAGGAGGAGCGCGCCGCCGCCGATGTTAACCTCGAGGCCGCGAAAGGGAGCGCGGAGTTGGGCACCGAGAAGGCCGTCGGCGCCCGGAAGGATGTTTCCGGCGCTAACTGATTCCTTGTTGGCCTGTCGATCTCTTACTCGTGTTTGCCATTCGACCTGTTCCTGTTTTGTTACATGTTCGTGCCGTCTTATCGATGAATTCTGAAACATTGGTTGAACATTTTGGTTGATTTTGTGCATTTGTGCTATCTCTACGTCGATCCTCACCTGGATTCTGTGGATTTTTGATAATGAAGCAGTGTTTTCTTGGACATATCCATGCCTTCTTAATCCGATGATGCGTGATTTTCAACCTCAATTACTAATTGTTCAATTGTCAAGATGTTCTTAATTTTTTTTGCTGTCATGTTTGGGGATTCAGATCGAAGAAAAAGTTTAGCCGGGGTGGTTAATACAGGCAGTTTGTTCTGTATCTTTTGGGAATTCAAGTAATAAACTGAGATTATTTCATTCCTAATTAGAGCACTGGAACTTGGTCTGATTGAGTTTGTGGCTGTATAGGAAACAGAGTACTGTCATTCGGTATATCTGTACGCCTGGCTAATTTGGAGAAAAAAAGCATCTGCATGCAGGGTTATAGGGGTTTCTTTACACTCATGTTGCCGACATTGATGTATGTTGGTCCATCTGCATGCAGTTTTTCCTTTCCAAAATTAAAATTCTGCCTGCGTTATGCATGATCAGTTCTGCTTCTGCATATTGTTATTAGCAAGATAGTTGTGACTTGTGACCATTTTAACTTGTATGGAGCGATCAAGCTCTCTTTTGTCTTCATGTTTTATTCTTGCCGCTACTCTGTTCCTTGTTCCTCAGTTTTTCTTAATCTCTTACGTGTAACAGGTAAATTCTGTAGTATTCGTATGTAAACAACCAGGCAATGAGTAAAAATGTTTTGGGCACTTTCTGCTCAAGGTTAGCAATCACTGTGTCTGCATGTCAGTAAGAGCCTTATTTGCTTTCTGCTACATGTGGATTCTGACAATTTTTGACAATGCAGTAGTCCTTTCTTGGATATATGAGATCTTGTGATTTTCCACATGGATTGCTAGCTTGTTAATTGCTCAATTATCAAGATGCACTTGTTGGGTGATGCAACATGGATAGTTGAGATAGAACATCTTGGGGAGCTTGCTCTTTTGTGTCATGTTTGGAGATTGAGATTTAAGAACAAGTTTAGTTGTGGGTGATTTGCACTGGCATTTTGTTCTGTTTCTTTTCAGAGTATGAACTAGCATGAATTAGGCTATCCATTTATTCCAGAACTAGGACTGTAGGACACTAGAAGTTTATTTGGTTTATTCTGCGCCTTTGTATCATAATCGCACAATGGTCGCGCTGCTCGCCGCATCTTGCTTTCGTAGGGCTCCATTTGTTCGGTCGATAGATCACTGAAATCGCTTGCAATTTCCCCTCGCGAGTGCGTACCGAACTACTAATTATGCGAATTCGTGTGCAAACAGATAAGTAGATGATGTTCATCACAATCTGAGATTCAGCTGCAGATTCGCATTCCATTTGCTAGCGGTGGTGTCGGCGGTGTTCCAAATTTGATCAACCACACTAGTAAACGCGTCACCACTCTGAATTTTTTACATGGAATTGGAATGAACTCTGAAACAAGTTGGTACGGACTACGGAGTAGAAACTCTAGAAGAACCAGAGACATCTAAGCGGTTGTTTTCGAACCGATCAAGAGTTTCGAGTCCACCTATCGATCGATTACCATTTACCTGTTACACGGCTGTAACGGATTATTCACCTCGGCGTCCGAGTGAAAAAGGTAAATACTCACGGTTAAAAATTTGTAACCGCGGGCGCAGGAGTTGTAGTGACACAGAGAGACGGTAATTTCCCGTGTCTTCTCCGGCAAGCCGCAAGCCACATTTCTCCTCCTCCAGCAGCGCTTGTCTATAAATTGCGTCCTCGTCTTCGTCTCCGTCCAAACCGCCACACACACACACGGAAGACGCTCAGATCCAAATCCCAAACCGAAGCGAGAAAGAGCGAGAGGGAGAGGGAGAGCTCGATCGGCGGCAATGGCGGACGAGTGGGAGGAGTTGGCGCTGACAGTGCCGGAGACGCTCATGCAAGTCGGCTCCGAGATGGAAGCCGTCAGGTTGATCGAAGTCGCCCAAAGCAAGCTTCAAGTTCTCGGAACGATTCGCCGCAGACGCTTCGGGATGCCGGCGGCCATCTCCATGGACCTCTTCGGCGACCCGTCCCCCGTAGGAGTCTGCCCCACCGTGATCATCGAGGAGGCCCGCCGCGAGATCTCGCAGAACGCCGCTCGCCACGGGAAGGCCGGCCACGTCTTCGCTCGCTACGCCAAGCACGTCGGCATCCAGCACGAGCCGCCGTGCAGCAGCTGGGACGCCCACTACCAGAACGCCATCCGCATCACCGACAAGGCGCTGGAGAAGGTCAGCGAAGCGGCGTGGCATGCCGAGGCGGCCAAGGACGCCGTCGACATCGCCGAGACCCTCCTCTTCCAGCCCCAGCCCCCGCTCCAGCTGTGGGCAGAGTGGGCGTCGGCGGCCGAGAAGTTGGTGGACCAGGCCGCTTTGGAGGCCACCCTGGCGCTGGACGAGGTGCTCCAGGCGCGCCAAGCTGTTGCTCTGGAGTTCTTCGACGCCGTAGCGATTCTGCGTCACGGACGATCTCCACCAGCGGCACTGGACAAATGGCAAGAGCTGGCAAGGACAATCCCGGGAGCCCTCATGCTCGTCGCCACCGGCGGGCTGAAAGCGCTCAGGTTGATCCGAGATGCCCATGGCAAGCTCCAGGAACGCGTCGCCGTGCTGCGCGAGAACTTACGCCAGGAGACGCCGGCGGCCGTCCCCGTCGAAGACAACTTTACCGAACCCGAGGGAGGAATCTGCCCCACCGTGGCCCTCGAGGACGCCCGCCGCGAGATCTCGCAGAGCACCGTCCTCCACGCGAAGACAAGGCACGTCTTCGGTCGCTACGTCGCGTACCTCGGCGTCCAGCAAGATGACCCGGCGTACCGCAGCTGGGACGCCCACTACGAGGACGCCGTCGACCACATCGGCAAGGCGATAGAGAGGGTGATCGATACGGTGTCGAACGCCGAGGCGGGCAACGTCGCCCTCATCATCATGGGTAACTTTGCCTACAGGTGCCCGCAGTGGGATGTGTGGGCATCGGAGGCCGAAAACTTCACGGCGGTCGCTGCCCTCGAGGCCACTATGGCAACAAACGAGGTGCGCTGCGCTCATGAAGCCGTTGTTCAGGAATTGTCCGGTGCCTGGACGATTCTTGCCAAGGCACTGAGCTAGCTGCATGCGCGGTGCATGGCGAACATACGGCTCAGCAAGCGTGAAGGTTGTTCAGGAGTTGGGCACCGAGATGGCCGTCGGCGCCCGGGAGGATGTATCCGGCGCCAACTGATTCCGTCGAGACTTCGTATGCTTGGTCCCTCGTTGGTCTGTGGATCTCTTGTTCGCGTTTGCCATTCGACCTGCTCCTGCTTTGTTACCTGTTCGTGTCGTCTGATCGATGAATTCTGAAACATTGGTTGAACATTTTGGTTGCTTTTGTGCACTTGTGCTAGTTGTACGACTCGATCCTCACCTGAATTCCGTGGATTTTTGGTAATAAAGTTGTGCGTTTCTCGGATATATCCATGCCTTTCTAATCCGATGATGTGAGAGTTAATCAACATTCTAACTGCCTATTGCCACCTCCAGGAACTCATCATGGCTCCAATCATAATGTGAGAGAATGCTCCTATTCACTGTCAGTGTCAGGTGAAATTCCCGGTGCCGAGTAAGGATGGAGCGTGAGCCTGGGAAGATCGCCCTCCCCGCCGCGGCACCCCCTGCCCGCGGCGGCCACAGACCCACGTCCTCGTCCACTCCGGTCAGGACGGCCACCCCAGGGAACAAGCCATCACCAACGCCTCTCTCCTCGCAGCGGTCTCCCCGGGCAGCGCCTCGGAGCAGCTGGACTGGGGACACTCAGATGGAGAGGAAGAAGACGAGATGGCCCCTTCCCCGTGTAACGCCCCGGCACTCGTTAACCGATGACACCAGCTAACTTGTGCCGAAGTGCTACGCATTACCTGTGATATAGTACCAGTCCCATGATACACTAGCTGGTACTCACAGAATAAACATGGAATCAAAGTAGATTAATATTATATCACTGGGTTTTAGTCCTTACATAAGTTGCTATCCCGGACAGGCCCAGAGATGAGCAACGCACAACACAAAAGTCCATAAAGCAAAAGACAAAAACAGCGGTGGCTAAGCGTCTGGGCGACCATCTCGATCCACAGGCGACGGCTTGGGGCTGCACGATCCTTCTAGAAGTCTTCGTACTCGGCTTGCTCCTGGAGGTACTCCTCGGCGGTCGGGTCAACGTCTTCATCTTCAACCTCTATAGATATTATATATAGCAAGGGTGAGTACTTCACGTACTCAGCAAGCCGGGGAAAGAATGACATGCTTGGTTAAGACAAGGAGAGCTAGGGTTTTATTTGCGAAAGCAGCCTTTTTGGCAAAGTGATTTATTTCACAAAACTCCTAATGAGTGAATCAAGTTTTAGTTATCGGGAGGAGGCTCACGCCTCGACCCATTCCACAAGTTGCTTTGCAACAACTTGTCATGATTAACGAACAACAATTGATTTGTCTCCTCTATTGGTTCCTTCTCTCTTTCCCAACCACACATAGTCCACACAGTTATCTCAGCACTGCACCGCCATCATGGCCCTAACAACATCTCGGTGTCGGACGACACCCCAGGTCACACAGACCGGTTCCTAACCACAAAGGTTAGCCGTTTGCCACACAAGCAAACTCTGGAAACGAATCCCTTCCCACCAACCATTTTCATCAAACATTTGTCAAACAAATCTACGCTATGAGAAACACCTTACACTCGCCCTTGACCGTGGGCACGGCTGTTCGAACAGTTCATTAAGCTCTGCAGAGGTTGTACGCTTTACCCACACGACACGAAACTGACACCGTGTACCCATCGGTAACGGAAGTTCGTGACAAGGCCTTTCCAAAGCTAACCCATGAAAATCGCATGCCACATAGTTGGGCTAAGATCCATAGCCGAGTATCAGGCAAAGACAGCCGTCGTCCACTCAGGAAATACCGAGGATGCCTCCTACTCCTACTGGTACCATGCCACAATAGAGGCGAAAAGACACCCATGATGGGCAATAAATGTGTAACACTTCATCTCCTCATCCTCGGCATTCCACAACCATTGGCACACCAACTCCCATGTGATAACAATTTACTTAGCCAGAGGCATCCCATAAATACCCGTGTGGTCGCACTATAACGTGTTCGGATGGACTTCCCAAAGGAATCGGTCCTTAACGATAATACGTAGCCAAACCACAAAGGCTTGACTGCGCATCATCACCATTTTCACAACACATTTTATTTCACAACACCTCGGTACAACATACCGGATTTTTAAACATGTTATTTGGAATGACCCAAGTTTCCCACACGGCAACAACGTAAGCATGGCTAAGCGAAACTACTTCGGTAATCGTATAACGATACCGGCGCCAATATTTGTGGAGCTATCAAAGGTATGGAAACATCAACCTATGTAATATAAGTGCGACTATTAGGTTGGTCCGTCGGTTGTATAAACAATCCGAGGCCTAAACATGTTATTCGTGTGTGCTAAGCAATGCATTTTTCAAACAACATATCATTGCAAATATAGGGGCAATGTGATCAAAGAGGCTTGCCTTGCACGAGATGCGGGTCTTCTTCTTCGAATCCGGCGTCCGGAGCGTCCTCGTACACGTGCTCTATACGCGGAACGGAGAACAAATAAATAAAAAGGCAATATAACAAACTCAAACCAAATAAACAAGTGTGCCACTGTGTAGATCTCATTTTTAGAAAAATTTAGAAATTTGAACGGGGTCAAACGGAGTTACGGTTGAATTTCTATGAATTTTCAAAGTTAGAGGGACTTTTCTGAAATTTTTGGGAATTAATTTAAACGGAGAGGGAATATTCCGTTGGAATATTCCGTCATTTTGGACGGTCAAAGCGGGGTCCACTTGTCGGTGACCGAGGGAGAGAGAAAAGGGGGCGGGGCCCACCTGTCAGTCAACAAGGGGGAGGGTTCTTCTTCCTCCTTCCTCTAAGCCGAGCCCGGCTTGGGCCGGTGGTGGTGCCGGACGGCGAGGCGGCCGGGGGAAGGGGGAAAGGCGACGGCGGCCGGGGGAGCACGGCGGCCGGCGAGGGCGGCCGTCGGCGGCGGGGCCGAGAGGGGAGGGGGAAACGCGGCCGCGTGAGTGAGAGAGAGAGAGAGCGCGCTGGGAGAGAGAGGGAGAGAAGGGGAGGCCGGCGAGGAGGTGGGGAAGCGGCGGCGGGCGGCGAGGTCCCGGGGCCGTTTTATAGGCGGCGGGGGGGAGGGAGAGAGAGGGGGCGACGCGACGGTGGAGCGGCGACGAGACGGGCGCGGCAGCGCGGGGCTCAAGGCGGCGCGGCGCGCGGCGCAAGGATGGCAGGCGGCGAGCGGCGACGTGACGCGGCCGCGGCGATGGAGACGGGCGCGGCGCGGGGCTCGGGGGGAAGGGGCGCGGGGCGCGAGGGAGGGGCGCGGGGCTCGCGGCGGGCGCGGCGACCGGGGTGGCGCGGCGCGGCGAGCGGCGGCACGGCGGGCGGCGGCGCGGGCGGCGGGCGGCGGTGCGGGCGGCAGGCGGCGGCGCGGCTGGAGGAGGGAGACGGCCGGGTGGGCCGGGCCAGGCCGACGCGCGGGGGAGGAGGCCCGTGGGCCGGGAGAGAGAGAAAGGAGAGGGAGGGGGAGAGAGAGAGAGTTGGGCCGGGGGGGCCGGCCTGCTCGGGGAGGGGGGGAAAGAGAAGGGGGAAGGGAGTTGGGCCGAGGGAGAAAGGGGCCCAACAGAGGGTTCCTCTCTCTTTCTTTTTTTTTTTAAGTCGGAAATGAATTTGGGGTGAAAAATTTGAGATCTATTTGGCACAAATAAAATCCAAATTTTAAAACCAAGTTTTTAATTGAGAGAAGATTTTTAAATAAATACGAAAAGAAAAAAAAGGTGCTACACCCCGGTCCAGGCCTTCCGTGAGACCGGGGCAAAGGCTGCCTCCTCCGCGGCGCAGGCGACGCAGGGCGCCATTACTGCTGCGACGGACACGACGCGGGAGGGGTACCTCGGCGACGAGCCTGCTCACCTTAATGGCCATCCTTCCTGGGCAGCCATTACTGCAGGCTTCACCGCCTCTGGAGCCCTGCCGCAGCCTAGGCCGAGCATTCATGCTCGCCTCGGCACAAGGGAGAAGGATGAAGACCTTTCACAGAATTGGAAAGTTGCAAAACCAAAATTCTGGTGGAGGAAGAAACCCAACCTCATCTCTTCCCAGTCAAGGGCGCCGGCTGCTCCAACCACCAGATTAACTCCGCCTTCAAGTCGTGAAGCTTCATCCTCCATTCGGGAGGTCTTTAAATCGGAGCTCCATGGGCGCTGCTTCCGGTGCCTCGCCAAGGATCACAAAGCAGCGTCTTGTCGAGATCCAGCAAAATGTTACGCCTGTAGAAGAAGTGGGCACCTTGCCTTCGGCTACCCCCTCCTAAGGAGGCCCAGCATCCCATCCCGCCTCACCTTCCCTTCCACCACCGTAGCTCCACCCCCACCAAGCCATCCTCGCCGCGACACCAAGCCACCTCCTCCACCAACTGCTTCAGTTTTCCCGCCACTTCGTCCCAGCCGCCCGGCCACGATGAACATTTTCCCGGGTGCTCCGGCTCACCGCCTGGCCCCCGGCTTTGCAGTAGTGGGGTCGACGGAGTTCATGGACCACAAACAGTCCAGGCTATGCGGCCATGGTGTCGTGCTCTCGGCTGTACATGCCAGACAACCAGTGCCGACGACCGGAGAGCTGGCACGCGCCTTGGCGCAGCAGCTTGGGACCAGCCTCGTCAACCTGCGAGTGACGCGCCATCAGCCGGAGGACTTCTTCGCTTACTTCGACTTCGTCGGCCACCGGGTGGCGGCTGTCGAGCGCGGCTATGTCACGGTGGCGGGAGGACAGTTCTCCATCGCCCCCTGGAGCCCGGATCGCCACGTCCACCACCATTCCTGGTGGTTCAGGGTTCGCATATGCATCGAGCGCCTTCCTCTTCATGCCTGAAACAGGGAGGCGGCGGAGCAGGTCTTGGGTGACGTCTGCCTGTTCGACAGGATCGAGCAGGAGACGGTCGCCAAGCAGAACACGACCATCTTCGCTTGCTGGGCTTGGATGTGGAACCCAGCCAGCCTGCCGAAGACCAAGCTGGTGACCCTTTTCCCCCTGGGTGCTGGGCTTGCTTCTCCGGGCATCATCACCCCTGAGCCGGATGAGATTGCTCCGCCGCCAGGGGGGAGGATGGTCACGGTGCTGCTGCATTTGGATCAGATCGAGGATTGGACACCGCCTCCGGACCACCCGCCGACTTCGGGCGAGAGCGACCTCCCCCTCTCGGGCTCGTCCGACTCCGGAGGCCCTTACCCGGTCGTCCGCACCTTCGCGTGGACGCTGGGACTGGTGGATGGGGAGGAGCCGCCCCGCCGCAGGGGGAGACTACAGGAAGGCTGCTGAGTCAGGCAGCGGTTTGGGCGACGGAACACCGACGACGATGATGACGATGACGAACGCGGCGGTGATAGGGAAGATGACGCGATGCCACACCGCCGAACCTGGAAGGATACCTTCCTGGGCCGCGGGCGCTATAGGTCCACCGAGCAGCGGGCTGTAGACGGGGAGCGCCGCCGTAGTCGTACGCCGCATCCTGGACACCGCCAGCGAGGCACTTCGCCGGGGCGAGGGAGGTCGCCTGCCGCCGATGGTCGCCACCGTCGGGGTCGCTCCGCAAGCCGACGCCGGGACAGCTCCCGGCGCAGCTCCCAATGCACCCGCTCCCGCTCCTACCTGGGGACGCGCGCCAGCGGGGGACTCAAGGAGCCTGTTGCGCCAGACCTCCCCATCACCCCCGTGAGTTGCTTTGACCCTTCCTCTGAGCTCCTTGTGCAGGCTGCAGATCCCCCACCGTCTCTCAGCTCGAGGAGGGAAGCAGACGAGCCGATGCTTCTGGAGCTCCTGGCCGTGGTCAGGATAAGCAGCCGACTGCCCCTGTGCTACTTGCCTGACAGGGACGGTGGAACGGAGCCGAAGTCTCCTTTTTGGGCTCCATCCAAGACAACTACGGCGGTGGGCCTTCTACCAATGGTGGCCCAAGCAGGTCAAGACGGCCCATCTGCGGGGCATGAGGGAGAAGAGCCACAGCTAGATGGTGGGCCGGTTTCCGTCTCTGGGCCAGCCCAGCCGGAGCTTGCGCAGCCCATGACGGTGCAGCCAGCGGATGCGTGCGAGCCTACCCCGGCTGTCGGGGTGCTGGAGGCCCTAACTGACCAAGTGGTCCACCTCGACCTCCAGCAGACTGCTCGGGATGGTGGAGTTGGCGAAGTGGGGGGCGACTTGGCACCGCTGTTCTGCCCCCTTGCCGAGCCGATCCTGAAGACCCTCCCGACGACCCGCCCGGGAATCATCAAGAAGAAGAAAAAAGACCCCTTGCCGCAGCGCCGTAGTGGACGCCAGGCGGCTCGCGCCTCCTCCGTGCCGGTCTCGTGCCGGGCGCAGGTCCGGCTCATCCAGCAGATGGCAAACCTTGAGCCAGGCGAGCCAGTCGACGATGCTGCGATCGCGGCCTACATCAAGTCCTTCGACAAGCCGCTGACCCCGCACGTCCTGGCCGCTCTCAGGGGGCTCCTTCGCCTCGACGACACGGGCTTGAGCGTACTCGTGGCGGAGGACGAGCTCGGGGAGCACGTCTGAGCCGCCTATGCTCCATATTCCGAAGATTTACAACCTTGTTGGTCTCCAATGTTGGACATGTCAAGCTCCTCGAAGTTTAGCTCAAGTGTTGAGTATGCTGTGTGGAAGCGATTAGCGCTTGCCGGCCTTAAGCTGGCTTTCCTTCCCCTAATCAGCTATCAGGCCCTTAAGGCCTTTGAGAAAGCTCTAGTCTTAGCCTATATGGACGGCCTTAAGCCAACCATCCCGAAGCGCTGCAGTCGGTTAGCCTCGTTTAGGGTGCAGGAAAGTTTTTTTGGTCCTTGTATGCAACTTCCACCACCCCAACTTATGAACTGCATACCCCCTGTTAGTCTCAAAGATGTGTGCACCACCTTCGACCTCTGTTTTAACTTGTCTTCACTGCCTCGTGCATATTTTTTGTTTTCAACTCCTCCTCGATGCTCCTGCCTGTCATGAATAGACTACGAATCATGAATTGGAATGTAAGAGGTTTGAACAGCTTGGCAAGTAGAGAAGCGGTGTGTGAAAATGCCAACACAGCGAGGACGACCCTGCTCTACTTAAAAGAGACAAAAATGGCATTGATCTCAGATTTACAAGGTAGGGAGATCGGGGGACATCGTCTGAACAGTTTTAGCTTCATACCCGCTTTGGGCACAAGCGGAGGAATAGCCCTATTCTGGGATGATACCGAGCTGACTATCACAAACACTTTGAAGAAATCTTACTCTCTGTCAGCTGATGTAACGGTAAATGGCACAGGGGTCTCCTTCTTCCTCACCACAGTCTATGGACCCACGAGAGACGCTGACAAACCAAACTTCCTACAAGAGATGTCCTCCCTTCTACCACCAACCCAAACACCGTGGATCATCTTAGGTGATTTTAATCTCATCTATGAGGCTAGAGACAAGAACAATCTCAACCTTAATAGGGCTTTGATGGGACAATTCAGATCGGCACTAAATAGGAATGGGCTCAAAGAGATCCGGCTGCACAACAAGAAATATACCTGGGGCAATGAAAGGGAGCATGCAACACTTGTAAAGTTGGACAGAGTTTTCTGTAACTGCCAGGACGACCTCCTGTTCTCAAACTTCCTTCTGCAAGCAATGTCGACATCCTTCTCTGACCACTGCCCCTTGTTGTTGTCAAATGCGGAACGGCCACGACGAAAGGCCTCTTTTAAATTCGAGAATTATTGGACAAAATTACCGAATTTCACTGCTCAAGTGGCTGCAGCATGGGAGCAGGACACGGGGAGCACGAATCAGGTGCGGCGGCTGAGCAAAAAACTAAGTAACACCGCACTTGCCTTGAGGAAATGGAGCCGATCCATCGTTGGGGATCTTAGACTCAATTTCCATATGGTGCATGAGCTCATTTTACGCCTCGACCTAGCACAAGAACGAAGGAACCTCTCCATTGATGAAAGATCCTTCAGAAGAGAACTCAAAATCAGGATTTTAGGCCTTGCAGCTGTCATGAAAGCTAGGAAAAGATAGAGTTCCAGAATAACCTGGCTGAAAGCAGGAGATGCAAACACAAAATTTTTTCACCTCAAGGTAAATGGCCGGTGACGCAAGAACTTCATCCACTCCCTGCACACCGGAAACTCTATCCTATCAAGCCAGGAAGACAAGGAAAAACACCTTTTCGAGCACTTTATGTCTATCATGGGGACAAGGAAGCAGATAAATTGTACCATAGACTGGGACAAAATGGAGATGAACCAGGTTGAGGTGGATGATCTTGATGCCCCTTTTACTGAAGAAGAGATTTGGCATGCCATCAAAATATCTCCAACTGAGAAAGCACCGGGACCTGACGGCTTCACTGGCACCTTTATAGGTCCTGCTGGGATCTCATAAAATCTGATGTGATGGACTGTTTTCATTGGTTTCACAATCTGGGGCGGGGGAAAATGAACTGCATCAACAGGGCCAATAAAGTGCTAATCCCAAAGAAAGATGTGGCTACCTCAGTGGGACACTACAGACCTATTAGTCTCATCCATTCCCTGGCCAAACTCATCTCCAAGGTTTTGGCCCTGAGACTGGCGAAGCAACTGGATAACCTTGTCTCAAATACCCAAAGCGCCTTCATCAAAGGAAGATGTATCCAGGATAACTTCCTATACGTCAATAACATGGTCAGGAAGCTACACGCCTCCAAAAAGCCAACCCTTTTCCTAAAGCTAGACATCACAAAGGCTTTTGATTCGGTGTCTTGGGAATACGTACTTGAGCTGCTTCAGGAAATGGGGTTCAGTCACAAATGGAGAGACTGGATCTCTCTCCTGCTCGCAACCCCTTCATCCAAGATTTCTCTTAACGGTACCCTAGGGGAAAGTGTCCAACACCGCCGAGGGCTACGACAAGGTGATTCTTTATCTCCCTACCTCTTCATCCTGGCCATCGATCCCCTGCAGAAGATCCTAGACTTGGCAACAGACGAGGGACTACTGACAAGCGTCGCCCCGCGCACGCTAAAGTTCAGAACCTCCCTCTATGCTGATGACGCAGCAATCTTCCTAAACCCCTCACGACAAGAAATACAACACCTCCTTGGAATTCTGGACATGTTCGGGGCTGCGACGGGACTGCAAGTTAACACAACAAAGAGCTCAATCACACCAATCCGCTGCACTGACCTTGATCTTCAGGAAATAACTGGGGTTTTTGATGGGCAGCTGGGTGAGTTCCCCCAAACCTACCTTGGTCTGCCTCTCGCAACGGGGAAGCTAAAGCGTGTCCACCTGCAGCCAATAATGGATAAGATTAGAGCAAGAATGGGAGGCTGGAAGAACAAGTTGGTTTACCAAAGTGGACGCAAGATGCTCGTGCAGTCAGTCCTCAGCGCCATACCAACCTACTTGCTGACCGTTCTTAAGCCGCCAAAAGGATTCCTGAATGATATTGACAAAGCGAGACGAAAATTCCTCTGGGCTGGGGATCAAGAACTCCTGGGCGGGAAGTGCAAGGTAAACTGGCTGCAGGTCTGTTCGCCGACGATACATGGTGGTTTGGGCATCCCCTATTTGGAGAAGTTCTCCCGTTCCTTGAGGCTGCGTTGGCTATGGTTCGAATGGACTAGCCCGGAAAAACCTTGGATAGGGACGCCACCACCTTGTGATGACACCGATCGGGCACTGTTCTCCGCTGCCACCAAAGTAACTGTGGGGGATGGACTAAAGGCCAATTTTTGGGAGTCGAATTGGATAGGAGATCAGCCACTGAAATACCTAGCTCCAAATCTTTTCAAACACTCAAAAAGAAAGAACAGATCAGTTTTTGAAGCAGTTAGGAATCACATTACAACTGCTCCAAGAGTACATATGCGTTTGGGAAGTGCTTGGCAATGAAGGAGATGTGCTCCAAGAAGGTACTGAGGATACAATGCAATGGCGGTGGTCGGCCAGCGGCACATATACGGCAAGCTCTGCATACGCCATGCAGTTCATGGGGAAAACAAGATCGGATTCGGCCGTGCTTATATGGAAGGCTTGGGCGCCGGCCAAGCACAAGTTCTTCGCATGGCTGCTCGCACAAAACAGGATATGGACGGCGGATCGTTTGCAATGCAGGGGCTAGCCAAACAACTATTTTTGCCAATTTTGCTTCAGAAATCTTGAAACTGTGCAGCACCTCTTCAAGGAATGCCCTTCACGCAGCAGGTATGGCAGGAGATTGGCCGTACAATCAGACCACAACGCTTCCTAAACGCGGCCACCGATGATACCCTTCTAAATTGGTGGCGCAAGCAGATGGACGGGGCAGAAAAGTTGCAAAAAAAGGGGCTGAAATCTGCATTCCTAACCACGCTTTGGAAGATTTGGATGGAAAGAAACAATCGCATTTTCAGAGGCATTGAGTCTACACCGACGGCACTCGCAAGCAAGATCATAGATGAGCTTCATCTGTGGGAATTGGTGGGTGCTAAGGGAGTGCAGCGTATCATATCGAGAGATTAGGCTTTAATTTTTTTCGGTGCGTGTGGGCAGGAGGCGCTCCCGCTTGAGTGCCATCCCTGCCCTTGTACAATTCTTATTTTTCACCTCCTCTATAATATAAAACCAGCTTGCTGGGTTCTTTCAAAAAAAAAAGATGATGTGAGAGTTTCTACCTCGATTACTAGGTTGTTAATTGTTCAATTGTCAGGATGTTCTTAATTTTTTTTGCTGTCATGTTTGGGGATCCAGATTTAAGAACAAGTTTAGCCGTGGGTGGTTAATACATGCAGTTTGTTCTGTATCTTTATGGGATTCAAGTAATAAACTGAAATTATTTCATTCACGAATTAGAGCACTGGAACTTATCTGATTGAGTTTGTGGCTGTATAGGAAATAGAGTAGTGTCATTCGGATTCGGTATATCTGTGGTCAGTTTCGAGAAAAAATAGCATCTGCATTCAGGGTTATAGGAGTTTGTTTACACTGATGTTGCGGACATTTATGTATGCTGGTTCATCTGCATGCAGTTTTTCCTTTCCAAAATGAAAATTCTGCGTGCGTTATGCCTGATCAGTTCTGCTTCTGCATATCTATTAAATTATTAAAACAGTCTTAAAGGATACACCACGTTCGCTGTGGAGGTTAAAAATTTTCATAATCGGAGAAAAATAAAAGGAGAGTCTAACTAGAAATACAATTTATAAATAATTGAAATTCGGAATTAAAAATAAGCAACATGGGAAGAAGAGTCTAAATAGAACCGAATACGAGATTAATTCAAATTCGGAATAAAAAATAAAATAAATTCTGAAATTTGAAAAGAAAGAAAGAGAGTTCAAGTATGAATACAATTTAGAAATAACTGATATTTTGAATTAAAAATAAATAATATTGGGAGAAGAGTCTATATAAAACTGAATAAGAGATTAATTAAAATTCGGAAGAAAAAATAAAATAAATTCGGAAATTAGAAAAGGAAAAAAGAGAGTTCATATAGGAATACAACTTAAAAATAACTGAAATTCGAAATTAAAAATAAATAATATTGGAAGAAGACTCCATATAAAATAAAATACGAGATTAATTAAAATTCGGAATAAAAATAAAATAAATTTTGAAATTAGAAAAAGAAAAATAAGAGTTAATGTAGGAATATAATTTAAAAATAAGTAAAATTCGGAATAAAAATTAAGAAGTATCGAAAGAAGAGACCATCTAGAACACAATATGAGTTTAATTAAAATTTGGAATGAAAAAGAAATTAAATTCTGAAAGTATAAAAATAACTATAGAAATTCAAGTAGGAATATATTTTATAAATAACATAATATCGGATAAAAAATATGGGATTTTCAAAAAAACACAATATATTTAGAAATACAATGATGATAAATGACAACAAAAAAGGAGAAGCAACAAAATCGTATAGGAGTAGGGTGGTAGCGGTTGATGGGATATCTTAAAATTATAAATAAAACCGTAAGTAGAATCCCAATGATGATTAAGAGGAGGGACGACGGACAAGCTGATAAAACAGCACGATCATGGGGGTTGACGGGACTTCTACAAAGTAAAAAATAAACCCCAATGATAATCATGTTCGATTTTCAAAATCTCAATGATAACTAAAAGGAAATGCATCGGGTAGACCGCAAAAGGAGTATAATTGCATTGCCGCTGGTTTGGCAGGACTTATAGAAAGTTAAAAATAAATGCTAACGACAATTATGTTCGATTTTCAAAATCCTAATGACAACAAAGAGAGGGGGCGGCGGACATGCCATTGAGGAGTAGAGTGGTGGCGTTTGACGAGACTTCTAAAAATTATAAAAATACAAGCCAACGAGACAATTAACTCTAAAATTTATAAGGTCTAATTTTAAAGTTTCAAAGAGAATGAATAAAAACTGTAGTACATCAAGCAATCAAATAAAGGGTGACAAAGGAGTAAGAGGTAGCGACTAGTGTGACTTAAAAATTATAAAATTAGAAACATGGAGATGATAAGGTTCGGTCTTTTAAAGTTCTAAGATAATGAGATAGTTATTAACAAATTTTAAGTTAAATGATATGAACAAGAAAAATATTTTTTATGGATACTAGCGCGCGCAACTGCGCGGGCCTCCCAACTAATTGTTATTAGCAAGATAGTTGTGATTTGTGACCATTTTAACTTGTATGGAGCGATCAAGATCTCTTTTATCTTCATGTTATATTCTTGCGCTACTCTGTTCCTTGCTCCTCAATTTTTCTTAATCTCTTACGTGTAAGAGGTAAATTCTGTAGTATTGTGAACGTGTTAGGGATTGAACATAATCACACACCCCTTACCATTGCACCATCAAGTACATCTCGAATGATTCATTTTAAGCACTCTCTAAAGATTCAAAACTCTTAATCCGTATGGATATCTTTTCTGGTACTGCTGTAAATGATAAAAGTGATGACATATGACGTATAACAGAGACCTCATGCTTATAACAGGTCAATTGTGTGTACATAGCCAGCTCATGTGCATAATCATTTTCCTTCTTTGTAACAAAGAAGTAGTGAATCAAATTGTTTGGGCCCTTTTTGCTAGGTTAGCAAACATGGATGCATATCGTAAGAGCCCTTTGCTGTCTGGGCACCCAGAGATTAAATGAGTTGGGTAACAAAGCATGTCACTCAAATGACTCAAATGGTTATGAAAAAAATTTAAAAAAATTAGGAAGATGTATTAACATGTGATATATCACTCCACAAACATGCATGTTCAAATTCAACTTCTACATCTCATAACGAAAAAAACAAATTTGACTGTGAATATACGTTAACTAGCTGTAGTTTAATTTGTTTTTTCATTGCGAGACGTTGAAGTTGAATTTGAACTTACATGTTTGTGGAGTGATATATCATACGTTAATACATCTTTCTAAATTTTTACATTTTTTTCATAACCATTTGAGTGACATGCAAACAACGAGAGAACATCTACTCGAGAAATCAAAATAGTTTCCCCCCAAAGTGGCCAGAAAGCTCTAGAGTTCCGATAAGTTTATTAGTACACGTTGCTACTACTTGGGCGATCAATGCAGTGCTCTGTTTGTACCCGCGCCTGGGCCTGCACGGGGTGGCTAACAGGGAGGTCTTGAAGTGGACACGGAAGTCATCATCGCAGCCCACGTGACTAGCGCCGAGGCGTGTGGCGCGGGCTACGGTGCATGGCACGGCGAGGCCGAGCTTGTGTTGGTGTAACGCCCCGATTTTCGGGTGGTGTTAAAAAGCTAATTTACGAAAATCCTATATGTAAAAAATTTCGTTCTTTGAATGTTGAGTCTAAGTTATGCCGTGGATCTCAGTTTAAATCCCTCTACTTGATATCAAAAATTGCCTCCTCGAAATTCCACTTATAAATCAATTCCGAATTTATCCTTCTCTCCCTTTGAATTCTCGCCAAATATTTCTCGCAATTACAACAATACCAAATTTCTATTTTGTATCCCCTCCTTGACTCCTCCGTATCTTTTCCGGGTTCAAATATGTAATTTGAATTCAATTCCGACATCAAATACCCTTCAAACCCCCCTTAAATAAATCTTCTCTGCAAAAGTCTGTTTTCCTTCCCTCAGCTTTCTTGGGCTGAAATTCCTTTGCTTGGCCCGTTTTGTTCCCCGGTCCGTTTCTCCCACGTGCGCTGCACGTGCAGCCCAGAGAGAGAAAGAGAGAGCCGCAGCTCTCTCTCGTTCCTCCCCTCTCTCTGTCGTCTCTTTCTCTCTCTCGTTTTTTCTCTCTCGCTTTTCTCTCTCGTTTCGCTTCTCTCTCTCTCCACCAGATTTTGCCGCCGGTGCCATTCGATTTTTGGCCGCGCCGCTCGCCGTTCCCGCGTGCTCCTGCCATGCCGCTTGTAACGCCCCGGCACTCGCTAACTGATGTCACCAGTTAACTCATACCGAGATGCTACGCATTACCTGTGATATAGTACCAGTCCCAGGATACACTAGCTGGTACTCACAGAATAAGCATGGAATCAAAGTAGATTAATTATTACATCACTGGGTTTTAGTCCTTACATAAGTTGCTATCCCGGACAGGCCCAGAGATGAGCAACGCACATTACAAAAGTCCATAAAGCAAAAGGCAAACGCGGCAGCGGCTAAACGTCTGGGCGACCATCTCGATCCACAGGCGACAGCTTGGGGCTAGGCACGATCCTTCTAGAAGTCCTCGTACTCGGCTTGCTCCTGGAGACACTCCTCGGCGGTTGGGTCGACGTCTTCATCTCCATCTTCTATAGATATATTTATATATATATATAGCAAGGGTGAGTACTTCACGTACTCAGCAAGCCGGGGAAAGAATGACATGCTTGGTTAAGACAAGGAGAGCTAGGGTTTCATTTGCGAAAGCAGCCTTTTTGGCAAAGTGATTTATTTCACAAAACTCCTAGTGAGTGAATCAAGTTTTAGTTGTCGGGAGGAGGCTCACGCCTCGACCCATTCCACAAGTTGCTTTGCAACAACTTTTCACGATTAACGAACAACAGTTTATATGTTTCCTCTTATTAGTTCCTTCTCACTTTCACAACCACACATGGTCCACACAGTCATCTCAGGACTGCAACGCCATCATGGCCCTAACAACACCTCGGTGTCGGACGACACCCCAGGTCACACAGACCCGTTCCTAACCACAAAGGTTAGCCGTTTGCCACACAGGCAAACTCTGGAAACGAAACCCTTCCCACCAACCATTTTCATCAAACATTTGTCAAACAAATCTACGCTATGAGAAACACCTTACACTCGCCCTTGACCGTGGGCACGGCTGTTCGAACAGTTCATTAAACTCTGCAGAGGTTGTACGCTTTACCCACACGACACGAAACTGACACCGTGTACCCGTCGGCAACGGAAGTTCGTGACAAGGCCTTTCCAAAGCTAACCCATGAAAATCGCATGCCACCTAGTTGGGCTAAGATCCATAGCCGAGTATCAGGCAAATCCAGCCGTCGTCCACCCAGGAAATACCGAGGATGCCTCCTACTCCTACTGGTACCACGCCACAATAGAGGCAAAAGGACACCCATGATGGGCAAAAACTGTGTAACACTTCATCTCCTCATCCTCGGCATTCCACAACCATTGGCACACCAACTCCCATGTGATAACAATTTACTTAGCCAGAGGCATCCCATAAATACCCGTGTGGTCGCACTGTAACGTGTTCGGATGGATTTCCCAAAGGAATCGGTCCTTAACGATAATACGTAGCCAAACCACAAAGGCTTGACTGCGCATCACCACCATTTTCCCAACTCATTTTATTTCACAATACCTCGGTACGACGTACCGAATTTTTAAGCATAAAATTTGGAAATACCCAAGTTTCCCACACGGCGACAACGTGAGCATGGCTAAGCGAAACTACCTCGGTAATCGTATAACGATACCGGCGTAAACATTTGTGGAGCTATCAAAGGTATGGAAACATCAACCTATGTAATATAAGTGCGACTACTAGGTTGGTCCGTCGGTTGTATAAACAATCCGAGGCCTAAACATGTTATTGGTGTGTACTAAGCAATGCATTTTTGAATCAACATATCATTGTGAAATATAGGGGCAATGTGATCAAAGAGGCTTGCCTTTCACAAGGTGAGGGTCTTCTTCTTCGAAACCGGCGTCCGGAGCGTCCTCGTACACGTGCTCTATACGCGGAACGGAGAGCAAATAAATAAAAAGGCAATAAAACAAGCTCAAATAAAATAAACAAGTGTGCCATTGTGTAGATCTCAATTTTAGAAAAAATTAGAAATTTGAACGGGGTCAAACGGAGTTACGGTTGAATTTCTATGATTTTTCAAAGGTAGAGGGACTTTTCTGAAAATTTTGGGAATTTTTAAATAAAGATAACGGAATATTCCGTTAGGGTTACGGTTAGGGTTTGGGGGGGCATATGTCGGAGAGAGAGAGAGAGGAGGGGGCGTGGGGCCCATATGTCGGAGAGAAAGAGAGAGAGAGAGGAGGTGGGGGGCCCACCTATCGGGTGTGTCTCCCTCCTCAAGCTCCGGCTTGCCCGGCTCGGGCGCCGCGGCGGCGAGGCGGCCGGTGGGAGGGCAGCGGCCGGGGGGGGGGGGGGGGGGGCGGCGGCGGCCGGGGAACGCGGCGGCGGAGCGCGGCCGGCGGCGGTGGGGCCGAGAGAGGGCGGCGGCGCCGGGAGAGATAGAGAAAGAGAGAGGGAAGCGCCGGCGGGGATGGGGGAAGCGGCGGCGAGGAGGGGAGGTGGTTTTATAGGCGGCAAGGGGCGCGGGTACGGCCGGCGACGTGCGGCGACGTGGTGCGGGATGCGGCGCGGGGCGCGAGGCCGGCGACGCGACGCGCGCGCGGTGCGCGGCATGGGTGGGCGGCGCGGCGGCGGCGCACACGGCGCGCGCGGGCGGCTGTCGGGCGGCGGTCGGGCGGCAGCGCACGCGGCCGGGGTGGGCCGTGCTGGCGCGGGGAGAAGGGCCCGTGGGCCGTGAGAGGGAAGGAGGGAATTGGGTCGGAGGGGAAAGGAAAGAGGGGAGGGTGATTGGGCCGGCCTGTTCGGGGGAAAGAGAGGGAGAGGGGAGGGAGTGGGCTGAGGGGAGAAAAAGAAGAAAAAGGGCCCAACTGCACAGTGAGGTTTTTCTCTCTTTTTTTTGATAAATGGAATTGAATTTGAGGGAAATTTTGGAGGTTTTAGGATTTGAATTTTGATAGGAACTTGACCAAAAATTTGAAAGGACTTCAAGTAGGGTTTTTGAGATCTAATTTGGCACAAGACAAAACTCCAAATTTAAAACTCAAAATTTTTAATTGAAAATTTTAAATAAAAATTAGGTGCTACACCGCTCCACGCCGCAAGCTTCCAAGCCGGGGAGGCAGCGCTCGCGCCTCGCCCCTCTGCTGACCTCCCTCCCCTAAGCGGCAAGGAACCCAGCTCCCTTTCTCTCCACCTCTTTCTCATTTTCCTCTAGCCACTGGCGCCCCGTCTCTGTCGCTGGCGCCGCGCACAGAACAGCGCCGCTGACGCCGGCCGCCAGTCGCCAGCTCGCATGCCGCCCCCACCTTGACCGTGCCCGCACTGCTCCTCCCGCCCTCGCGTTCAAATGCCGCTGCCGCTCGTGACCGCCAGCCGAGCGTCCTCCTCGCCTATAAAATCCACCCCCGGAGCATTTCGTTTCTCCTCTCTTGCTTCGTGTTCCCCGCGCCTATGCCTTGCTGTCTTCTCCCTCGCCGGTCGCCGCCGTGTGGCCGACCACGGTGCCACACCACCGTGGCCGAGAACGACGCCCCGCCGCACCCCATCCTCGCGCAGCCCCGCCACCGCTGCGAGCCGCCGCGCGCAGGCGCACGCGGGCCTCCTCTTCTCCTCTCCCGCCACACCTGCCAGCACGCTGCCGCGTGCAGCCTCGCCCCGCTGCCAGCCTCCCCAACTCCACCGCGGTCGCGTGCCCCTTTTCCTCCCTTCTCGCCTCCGGCTGCCGTCGTGCGCCGATGTTGGCCTCTCTCTCGTCGCGCCGCCGTTCCCGCCGCTGTGCCCGCCCGGCCGGACTCGGCGTTGCCCCACCGCCGGCCGCCGTTGCGCCCCTTCCCCCTCTCTTTGTCTCGGCTGCCGGAGCAAGAAAGAGGAGAAGAAGAACACAGTGAGGAGAAGAAGAACACAGTGAAGAGAAGAAGAATGGGGAAAAGAAGAAGAGGAGGAAGAAGAAGGTGGTGGGACCCACCCCCTTGACCAGGTCCATCCGTGGCCCCTCTCTCTCCCGTGCCACTGGGCCATCGTGGGCCACGGCC
Organism: Oryza punctata; assembly: GCA_000573905.2. Taxonomy (NCBI): domain Eukaryota; kingdom Viridiplantae; phylum Streptophyta; class Magnoliopsida; order Poales; family Poaceae; genus Oryza; species Oryza punctata. The sequence continues at coordinate 2,580,879 of CM002488.2, forward strand.
TCACCCGCCGGCCTGCTCGCGCACGCGCCCGGCCGTGGGCCGCCTCTCAACTGCCGGCCTGCCAGTGCCACGCCCGACTGTGGGCCGCTTTCCCTCGCGCGCGGCCCAGTCCCCTCCGGCCTTACTCGCCCGCGAGCGCCACCCCACTGGGCCGTCGCCCTCATCAGCCCACCCCACCTCTCTCTCTATCTCCAGCCGTTGGGCCACGGCCTTGCCTCCCCCGCCCAACGACCCAAAGGTCCATATTTACTCCCTCCTTACAAGCTTGTTACCTTAGAACTAAAGTTCGTTATTCCTCCCTTTCTTCGAGTCCAGCACCCTTTTTTCACTTGAATCAAGTCTATACTGACTCCCTCCCTCTAAGACAGACACCTATGAAACAAAGTCCATCATCGGTCCTTCATTCCTCCCTCTACCCAAAACAGCCACCCATCGATTGAAGTCCATACACCCTCCCTCACCTTTTGCTAGCCTCACATGCCAGTGAGTGTAAGAAATATCCTTTCGAATATTTCTTTTCCTGAAATTCAATAATTCCATTTCCTTTGTCCAAAAATTTCGATAAATCATTTCTTTGATTGCAACAAAATAAATAAATACTTTTCCTTGTCCAGATTCCACGATTTACTCTCCCTGCTCCGGAAGTTCAGATAAATCATCTCCTTGTCCATATACCTTTTCCTATAGTTCGGACATTCTAGTAAATCGTTCCCTTGATCCGAAGTTTCCATTTTAACTTCCGAAATTCATATCTCTCAATCCGTAACTCCGATTGACCCCGTTCCACCACCGAAAATTCCGTTAAATTGTGATCTAATTAATGGCACTATTTATTAGTCTAAATAGGATATTTTCCTTGGTCTTTTGTTTAGGTTTTTGATTGTTTGCGCCTAGTAGCGGTTACCGGATTTTCTTCGATCGTGGATTTCTCGAAGATTCGTGAAGATTAAGAACCTAAGCAAGGCAAACCACCTTTGAACATCTTGAGCCTATATTTGAAATTAATTATATTGTTTGCAAAATATTTATGCACTGATAGGATTCCACTTGAACTGTTAGCCCCGTCTGCAAGGCAGATCGGTGGGCCTACCTGACTTGCTGCATTTAATTCTTCCCTTTGTTAATTGCTTCATCATGTTTCCCTTGTAACCACCTTCGCTGCGCCTCGGTATTCGTGCACTCTGCGCGAGTATCGTTGTCGCCTTCAAACTTAAAATATGAGAACATCTTGGGTAAAACTTGATTTACAAAAGTATTGAAAAACCCGATGCCTGGGTCGGTGCCTTGTGAAAGAAAAATGAGTTTTAAAAATAAAACTCGCGACACAAGGTCATTCCTGGGCGGGATGCTTGTGCGGTCTCCTTTAAGGACAGATTCCTTTGGAATTACATCCGAGCATATAACAAGTGCGACCACACGGGTGAAGTGGGACACCCCTGGTTGAGTAATTAGCTAGGCCTGGGAAGCCTTGATGCCAAGGGACAAGTGGATTCGCAGGGGTGGTGTCGGGGAGGACCCCTGGGCTTCCTGGCACAGTATGGTCTGGGACCTAACCTGTTGTTGGTCCGGATGACCCCTCCCGTTGGCATATGTTAACCTTGTGGCGGCTTTGGAAATGCCTTGTCGTGAAAGCCTCAAAGTCACCAGACGTGGTTGTTCTGCACGGGCTGGGTGACCCAGGCTAGTAACATCGTGTGGGTAAAGTGTACCCCCTCTGCAGAGGTTAACAAACTGTTCGAACAGTCGTGCCCACGGTTATGGGCGGATGTGAGGTGATTCCTTACTGTAGTTTTTGATTTACCCTGCTTTGAAAAGTGATGGTAACGGTTTGGGAAACCTCATGCTTGGGAAGCAATTGGCTGTCAGGGAGACAGCGGGACAGGGAGTCCCTGGAAATAATTGGTCGTTTGGGGACCACATATCTCAGGAAGATTGGATAATTGGTTTGGTTTGGGAAACCAACTTTTAGGCCAACTCTAGGAGTTGTGCAAACATGAAAATCAATTTGTTACTTCTCACTCCCGACCGAGCTGAGACTTGTCTCGCTTTGGTTGTGGACAAGCACACACTTAGATTGATCAAAACTTGAAAATAAAACTGCTTGCTAAATAAACAGCCGCCCCTTGAAGCTTGTATTAACCACTTAAGTTCCCCTGGCTTGCTGAGTACGTAAGTACTCACCCTTGCTTTATATATATATAGAGTTCTGCCAGCTCTGAAGGTGAAGCCGAAGTGAAGATTAGGGTTTCGTCCTAGTTCTCTGATGTTGCCTGTGGTGTTGGGTGTTAGTTCGTTGGTTTCCGCTGCCTCTGTCTCTGATATTGCTGCTTCCGCATCGTCCGTTGCATTCTCGGGCCCTCCCGAGAGTTGTAACTTAAGTCAAAGTAAATAAGTTCTCTATTTAAATTAAGGATTACAATGATTCCTAATTGTCACCGTGGGTACTAGCGCTACGTCCTGGGACTGGTACCGATATCACGGTTTCGTAGGAAGCGGTTCACATCGTTTTTCCTACGACACGCTCCTGTCAGGTGCCGTTGTTCGGCGGTGGCAGATTGGGGTGTGACAATTGGCTTGCTTCGGCCGGTGGGAGGATGACGGTTTTACTAACGTTGTATCCTAGTCAATAAAAATAAAATAAAAGGATATATGGAGGTCATATGTAAGTGGCCAGCTCCTCTCCCTCTTTTTTCTTTTCTTGCTTTGTCCACTCTTGAAAGCCGCCGCCACCGCAGCTTGGGATAGACGGCAAAGCAGCAACACAAGCTCCCGTGTGGCCAACGCCACCTCCCGCAGCTCACAACGCCCTCTCCCGCACTAGCTGCCCTCTCACCCTTCGCCACAACCACCTCGCTCGTTGTCGTAGCCTTCGGCTTCCCGAGCTCCACACCGCCTCCCTCGCACGAAAGGCAAAGTATCGTTGGAGCTTGGTCCCTGTGCCATCACCATCCCGGTTTGCCGCTTGGCTCTCCAAGCGGCATATGCTCCGATGGCGGCAAGGCGGAGGAGAGGGGGAAGAGGGGTAACGGGTGGCTAGGTTTTCGCCTCGAAGCGTTCGTGCGAGGACGACACGAGGCACATCTACGCATTCTAATCGAATTATTTCTGACCAAATCCCTTTACGGTTCATTACGCCATGTGGGACAGATTAACGTGCCGAATTTCCCAAAAAAAAAAAAACTTAATAGGCCCACCAATTTTTTTCGGCCCCAATTAAAGAGCCAGAGTTGTGAACATCTACATGTTTCTCATGGGTTTAGAACTCAGACGCAGAAACGCGTTCGATTCCTGCTTGTTAACCGTAACCGTATAGATATATATAGAAGCACTATCACCGTAACAACTAGGCAATCAAATTAGTTGCTTTTTTTTTTCCATGGAGTCCACCACGCGCGAGGCGAAAAAGCTGCGGCGAAATCCATCTGATTCTGACCACGGCGGCGGCGGCGGAGGCAACGACCTGATCAGTCACCTCAGCGATGACATTCTGGTGCACATCCTCGCCTCCCTACCCAACATGACAGACGTGATGCGCGCATGTGCAGTCTCGCGGCGATGGCGTCATCTTGAGGCTCGTGTCCCTGTCCTCCGCTTCTTCTTTCTCGATTATAACTTCAACGATCGGGAGAAACTCGATCAGTTCATCGCCTTTGTCAACAACATCCTTGCCAGACGCGCCCACAAATCTGATGCCACTGTAGAGGAGCTCGAAATCTCTTTGAAGTTGTTCAATAGCAAACGTAGCGTGCCATCAGTGGACGTTGCTCGAGTCGACGCGTGGATTCAGTATGCTATGCAGCATGTATTGAAATCTTTCACCGTACAATTTGATTGTCATATGCTGCCATTGAACTTCAGCAACAGCAATAACGGCATGGTTTTTGATAAGCTTACCACCACCAGCAGCTCTACAAGCAGATTGGAGAGCATGGTTTTGTCATTACACAAAGCATGTCTCCGCCTCCCCACTAACGTGACGTTTGATTCGCTTATACATCTTTCGCTTGAGAATGTGCGGTTCGAGGACGATTGCAGCAGCCAGCAGCAGCTTGATCTCAATCAGCTCTTGTCACCAGCATGCTGCCCTTCTCTGCGGAAGCTACGTTTGTGTAGACTAATTGTGAGTCCGCCGACAAAGTTGCATCTGGAGTCGAACGAGCTTTTAGAGCTGTCGTTGGATGGGATCTGGAAACGTGCTTTGGAGTTGGAGCTCAAGACTCCCAAGCTCCGTGTTTTCCACACGAGTTACATGTCCATAGAAAGGTTGGTGATATCAGCGCCGAGGCTAGAGGAGTTAACATTCTTCCACACGACGGTGGCTTCCATTGTCGAAGTCGAGGACATGCCGTGCGTGTGGAGCTTTGAGACTGAGCTGAGGTCAATGCGAGAACCCGATCTTAATGACCGCGTAAATCGAACTAGGATTCGGCTCCTACAATGCTGCAAATTCCTTCAATTTCTCACATTACACCTAATTATTACCCAGGTACGTGTTGTTTATACGAGCTATACATGCACATAGTTTACACATATATTATAGTTTGCAGTTGTCATAGGTTGTATATATAGTACAAATTAATCGTTTAGGGTGATGCTCCGGTACTCTTTACTTGTAGTATTATACTACGAGTAATATTAAGGATAAATTAGTAATTTACCAATACAATATTTACGAGTAATGTTGTCATTTATGTTTTTTCCATACTAGATCAATATGTGGTTATCCATTATGTTGACATTGTTCATATTCCATTAAAAAGCAAAAAAAATAAAGAAAAAAAGTTTAGTCACTGCTAAATGATAATTATACCCCTATTTTTTGGGACAATAATGTCCCTTCGCATTTCTACTACCGCTAATTAGGGTGGTAGTAGAAAATAATCTGAACCCTTCGATCAAATGAGATCAACGGTTCAGATTATTTTCTACTACCAGTAGAGAGCACCGGAGTGAGACTCAATCGTTTAAGACTGTGATTAGCTTTAGTTTCACTCGCATGTGTTATTTATAACATAACATTGAATTTTTTCTTCTAATATATAGAAGGTGCAGTGCATGCATGTGAGACATACCAGAGATTAAATAAAGTCTACAAACATTCAGTATTTGAGAAAATATCTCGAGATATCTAAATTTTACACTAAAATTTTTGATACTAGAGATACCAGATTTTACACTAGAAAATATGTTATCTCTCGGTATTTTTAAGGATGGTAAAATTACCCTATTAATAAGATAACACTGATCATTTAATTTGTGCAGAAAGACGGCCATGATAATGCAGAGGTTGACCTGATAAAAGATATACCACAACTTCCTCAAGTTACATCTTTATCATTACAGGTTTCTGCATTCACCGAAGTTTATGATATTGATAGCGTGTTATGTCTTCTTACTCGGTGCAAATTTCTCAAACATCTCGAGCTTAACATCCAATACAGTACAATGGTAAGCTGCTACTCCGGTGTTAATTAGCTCAGTAGTATAATAACCCACACCATCGATTTAATTCATCGAATTGATATGGTTTTCCACAGGCAGAAGATTGTAAAAGACCTACAGGTATTGTTGGTGACCAAAATCAGAGGGATCATCATATCATCTCGTTAGAGCATCTTCAGGATATAAAGATCACCAGCGCTTATAGACGATACTATGAATCTAGGCTCCTGAAATTCTTACATGCAAGCGCACCGGCCTTGAAGAAGATGATATTCATATCAGCCTTTATGCTTTCCTGGAACTTACAAGTGCGTAAGAAGCAATGCGAAGAATTTCTACATAGCATTGCACTTGGTAAGGAAGGAGAGTGGGCATTTTGCTACCATGATGCTCATGTGCAAAATATAACAGCGTTCGAGTGGACACCAATAAAAAAAGTAGAGTGCAGAGAGATAGTACATATGGATTAATCAGTAGATACTGGGCGCGCTATTTGATTAGAATTCGAAATTTTATATATACAACTAGAACTTAGCTCCAGTGTTTGAGTTGGATGCTTTCACCGGTTCCTTTTTTTTTCCTCAAAAACACATCGCTACTCGTATGTGGATGATAGAAGCTGATCGTGGTTATTTTCCTTCTTTACATGGTATATATAGATTTTTATCCCTCGAGGGGATATCCTCTCGTTTCGTGCATGTCATCAAAATAGTTATCAAAAAATTTAAAAAAAGATAACAAGATAGATTAATATGAAATATATCACACCACAAACATGCAAGAACAAATTCGACTTCTACAAATTGCAACAAAAAGAACAAATTAAACTGAAAATAGTTATCACATTCACAGTTATATTTTTTATTTTTATTACAATGTGTAGAAGTTGAATTTTAACTTGCATGTTTGTGGAGTGATATATTTTATATTAATTTATCTTGTCATTTTTTTAAAAAAATTTTAATAACTATTTAGGTGATATGCACAAAACGAGTGGATATCCCCTCCAGGAGTGAAAACACTTTCTTGTATATATATTGTTGTGGCTTCCCTCGACAGCGGCGAATAATGCCATGAATAATGTGACAAGACATGCAACATGTTTAATGTTAGAATTTGCATCACTAGCAGTGTAAAAATGTCCAAAATATTTATGTACATTTACTGGTAATGTACACACAAATACAAACTTGACCCGTTATACGATATTAAGAAAACATAATTGCTAAATCATATTTGTCGATGTCCTGGGCCAAGGGGTATGTTGACTTTGGGCTTGAGACGGCCCCGTCCGCTCACGTGGTCATCCCCCAAGGGGTGAGAAAGCCGGAGGGCGATGTGGCGGCCGCCCTCCCATGACACGCTACCCCCTCGGGGGGAGGTTCAACAGGGGTCGGGCTCCCCCGATCCCCTCGGGCCGCTGCCACGCGTAACAAAGTGGGTGAGCGCTCCTAGCGCCTCACCTGCCCGCATTAATGACAACGCAGGAGTAGTGCGCCTGAGCCGCGCGCATGCCACATCTATTGCGAAGCGACACGCACGCATCTGACACCGGTCACAGTCAGCTGACCGGCGTGAGACCGGTGCGAATGACCGATGGGATGGCGTACAACACCGCACGTGCCGGTGCACGCCCGATAGGTACGTTGCGCCTCCCAATGGTCTGCACCAAGATTGCGAGGGCCGATCCGGCTCTCGCGCCACGTCAGAGTTGGTGCGTCACGTCTAATTACCTGGCGCATCGCACAGCTTACGGTGGACTGCCGGATTCCAGCCGTTTACTGGAAAGTGACGTGCTGGGCCGACCGCCATGATGGGCGGTCTGATCGACACCATACTGGCACTACAGGAGCGGAAGGCTTCCGCTCCAAGCCACGACATGGACTTCATCTGTAAAATAGTTTTCTCCTTTCTCTCTAGAAAATAGCCTGCCTGGCCCTTGTGGTGTCCCCTTGAGATATAAAAGGAGGTCCAGGCCTAGAGGAAGAGGGTTCGGCTTTTGACCTCTGCTCCTTGAGTTGTTACTAGCCGAAAACCGACTCTGGAGAACTAGAATCCACACATATAATCCACCACACAGGAGTAGGGTTTTACGCCTCATTGGCGGCCCAAACCTGTATACTTGCTTGTGTGTCACCGCTCTCTATCTCGCAATCTTCGATTCCCACCGGCCTCACTGTAACGCCCGTTCTGTCGCGGCGTTAGTTTTAGGGAAAAATCCTAATTTCCTAAAACCCTAATTTCGAAATTCGCATTTTTGTTTTATTTGTTTATGTTTATGTGTGTGTGCCAAGATCTCCTAATCCACTGTCCAAATCCAAATCCAAATTTTCTCCAAATCAATTCTCTGCGAAAGGTCTAATTGTCCTCCCTCGTATTCCTTGGGCCGAATTCCGTCGGCCCAGTCTTTCTCTCTCTCTCCCACGGCAATCCTTTCTCTCTCTCTCTCTCTCGCTGTTTCTCTCTCCCTCTGCTTCTCTCTCTCGCCGGATTCCCTCCCGCCGGCGTCGTTCGAGTTTGGGCGCCCGTTGCTTCCCGCGCGCGCGCCGCGCGTCGTGGTCAACCGGCCTGCGCGCCTGCCCGCCTGCGCCGCCTGCCTCAGCCCCGCCTTCCTCTGCCCGCCTGCGTGTGACACCCGTCCCAGGGCTTAATAGGATTAATAGAATACTCATATCAACAAGTTGCAACTTCTTTTCCGGAAGCCAATCTCCAAAGAACTTTGAGGTTAAGCGTGCTTGGCCTGGAGCAATTTGGGATGGGTGACCGACCGGGAAATTCTTCCCGGGTGCGCACGAGTGAGGACAAAGTGTGTAGAAAAGACTTGTGTTGGTCTGTGAGGGCAGTCTATGTCCTAGGAAAGCTGCCAGAAGTAAGTGGGCCCGGCCTTGGAGAGGCGGGACGTTACAGAATGGTATCAGAGCCGACTCTCGCGGTTTCACGGGCGAGTGTGTCGCAGTTGGACAGGCATGGTGCGCATGGCTGGTGTGGACCGGGAGTGGTCACACAGCATGGCACATGCGCTGGCACTGGACACACTGACGTGGCCAAGAGAGGATGTTCCTGGCCTAGGGTTGACCGACGAGGACGTCGGTGTCTTAAGGGGGTGAGGATGTGACACCCGTCCCAGGGCTTAATAGGATTAATAGAATACTCATATCAACAAGTTGCAACTTCTTTTCCGGAAGCCAATCTCCAAAAAACTTTGAGGTTAAGCGTGCTTGGCCTGGAGCAATTTGGGATGGGTGACCGACCGGGAAATTCTTCATGGGTGCGCACGAGTGAGGACAAAGTGTGTAGAAAAGACTTGTGTTGGTCTGTGAGGGCAGTCTATGTCCTAGGAAAGCTGCCAGAAGTAAGTGGGCAGTCTATGTCCTAGGAAAGCTGCCAGAAGTAAGTGGGCCCGGCCTTGGAGAGGCGGGACGTTACACTGCGACGCCTGCCTCTGCCCTGCCTGCGCACAGAGGCCAAGCCTCGGAGCCGTCGCTGCCCCCTCCTCTCTCCTTCTCCTCCCGAAACGGAAAGGGGCAGAGCCCCTTTCTCCTCCCCTTTTCTCCTTTTTCCCTCGCCGGCGTTCTCTCTCTGCCGCCGCGTTGGTCGCTAGCGCTTGGAGCGCTAGCCTCGCGTGCGCGCCCGTGAGCCGCCGCTCCCCCATCCCCGCGCGCTCCACCCCTATAAGACCCCTCTCCTCTCCCTTCGGCCGCCCCCCCTTCCCGCTGCCGAGCGCCGCGCCACCGTCACCCCCTTCGCCGCTCGCTGCCGGACGCCGCCGCGCTCGCTGCCGGACGCCGCCGCGGACGCGCGGAGCTCACGCCGGCCGCGCCGCCTCCACCTCCTCTTCCCGGCTCGGCGCCCCTCTCCTCCCACGGTAATCGCCCTCGCCGCCTCCTTCTCTTCCCCCTCTCCCTCGCGTAGCCACCGCCGCGCAGCCGTTCCCCGCCACGGCCGGCCGCGCCGCGCGCGTAGCCGCGCCGCGCCCCTGCCCCTCCGCGCCGCGCCGCGCCCAACCTCGCCCCCTCGCGGCGCCGCCTCGATCCGCCGCGCCCGGCCACGCCACCGCCCCACCTCGCCGGCCGCATCCCCCCAGCTGGCCGCCTCCCTCTCTCGGACACGCAGAGAAGAATAGAGGAGAAGGAAAGAAGAGGAGGAAGATGATGTCTGTGGGACCCACCGTGGGCCCCACCCCCTTTGACCGGTCTCTCTAGCCTCTCTCTCTCCCACCCGCATTGGGCCGCCTCGCTGGGCCGTCCCAGCCGGCCCGCTCGTCCCTCCAAGCCGCTGCTGCCCCCGAGTAGCTGGGCCGCCGCAAGGCCGGCCCACCCGCTCGGCCTGGCCCGCTCGCCCCGGCCTCGCACGCGCGCCGCGTGGGCCGCATCCCCGCAGCCCACTCGCTCCCTCTCGGCCTGCTCTCATCCGCGCCGCCTTGGGCCGTGTCTTGCGCCGCCCGAACAAGTCCAAAAGCAGCCCCTCCTTCTTTTTCTTTTTCCAGGGAATTTAATATTCCTTTTCCTTTAGACAGAAAATCAATTAACCTTAGAAAGTCCATATCTTTTCAACCGTTCGTCCGATTGACCCCGTTCCACTTCCAAAATTCCTCTAAAATCGAGATCTATTTAATGGCACACTTAGTGGTCTCTATTAGGGCTTTCTTTTCGCTGTTTATTGAGTCTTTTCATTTCGCGTATAGTATCGGAGCCCGAAGACTCGCAGTGTGCGGATTTCGAGGAACAAGTTCAAGATCTCGAGCAAGGCAAGTCACCTTTGACCATCTTGCACCCATAATTTAAAACTAAGTATTTTTATTTCGTAAACTATGCATGATTAGGACACACCTGTTTGTATTTGGCCGCGGTTTGCAAGATAACCTGCCGGCCCAACCCTTTTGATGCACACACCTTCCTTGATTATTGAATACCCGTACCACCTTTGTCAACTGCCGGTTCCCGATGTCCGAGCCCTCGGGCACGTACACTGGGGACCCTCTCAAATTTAAAACTGTCAACGATGGGTAAAACTTGGGTTTATGAAATACTTGGAAAAACCCGACACTTGGGTCGGTGTCTGCAAAATAAAGTAATTTCTAAAATCGCGGTGCGGGAACGCACCGGGAGTGCGCTTTCCCGTACTTGCACTTAAGGACCGAATCCTTTGGGATTTCATCCAAACATAAATAGTGCGACCACATGGGTGAAATGGGACACCCCTGGCTGAGTAACTAGCTGGGCCTGGGAAGCCTTGATGCCAAGGGACAAGTGGATTCGCCGGGGTGGTGTCGGGGAGGACCCCTGGGCTTCCTGGCACAGTATGGTCTGGGACCTAACCTGTTGTTGGTCCGGAGGACCCCTCCCGTTGGCATATGGCAACCTTGTGTCGGCTTTGAAATGCCTTGTCGTGAAAGCCTCAAAGTCAACAGACGTGGCTGTTCTGCACGGGCTGGGTGACCCAGGCTAGTAACGTCGTGTGGGTAAAGTGTACCCCCTCTGCAGAGGTTAATAAACTGTTCGAACAGCCGTGCCCACGGTTAAGGGCGGATGTGAGGTGATTCCTTAGCGTAGTTTTGTTTTACTACTGCTTGTGAAATTGACTTGATGGGTTGGATGACGTCGTGATCAATTGAGGTCGACGGGTTCAGCTAGGCCAGGGAGGCCGTCAAAATCGTTTGGCTGGGAGCCAAAACTTGAATCCTTGAAAGATTGATACATTGCACAAACTCCGACTGGGCTTGATGCACTGTCAGGCCCGAGTCGTGAGAAGCACTTCTCTAGAAATCATTTCGAAAGTTGAAACCAAAACATTTGCGAAAACAAACAGCCGATCTATGAAGCCTGCAATATACACCTAATTCCCAAGACTTGCTGAGTACTCTCCGTACTCACCCTTGCTCTACATAAATAACCCCCCCCAGATCTCGAAGAAGAAGAGGTGAACCCCGCTGATGAGGAGTTCTTCCAGGAGCAGTATGGCTTCGAGCAGTTTTAGGGTTTCAACGTAGTTCCCAAGTCATGCTTGTGGTCTTGGCCCAGTCTTCGCTTCCGCCTTTCCCTTTTGTAATGCAGTTGTGAGCACGGGGTCTGTCCGTTGCCCAACATGACTGTAAGACTACTCTTAATGAAGAGACCGCTGTGGTTGTGATATTTCGTCTTCCTGTGATACCAGCACTATTTTCCTGGGACTGGTATCGGCTTACAGGTTTATTTGGAGCGACCCGTTCTAGTTCCCATTCGGGGCCAGATCGGGGCTAGGGTTGACCGACGAGGATGTCGGTGTCTTAAGGGGGTGAGGATGTGACACCCGTCCCAGGGCTTAATAGGATTAATAGAATACTCATATCAACAAGTTGCAACTTCTTTTCCGGAAGCCAATCTCCAAAGAACTTTGAGGTTAAGCGTGCTTGGCCTGGAGCAATTTGGGATGGGTGACCGACCGGGAAATTCTTCCCGGGTGCGTACGAGTGAGGACAAAGTGTGCAGAAAAGACTTGTGTTGGTCTGTGAGGGCAGTCTATGTCCTAGGAAAGCTGCCAGAAGTAAGTGGGCCCGGCCTTGGAGAGGCGGGACGTTACAGAATGGTATCAGAGCCCAGCTTGGCCCTAGGTCGAAACCTGACGCTTAGGACGACCTTAAGGACGCTAAGTTCTAAAAAGCTACTTGCGAAAACTAGAGTTTCTCTTACTTTTCTTTCTCAGTAATTTAATTATTTAAAAAAAAATTGTTACTAACTTCTTTCCCTCTTTCAAAATTTGTAGATGGCAGTCAACGCCACCCACAGTTCCCACGGCGTTGGTGAGGGTCACCACGTCGACCAGCTGAGCGACCTTGCTCGTTTCCTTGGCTTTGCTCGACCAGAGTACTCGGGGTACTCTGTGTACCGTTTCCCTTCTCGCTGTGAGCTGTCCGTGTACCTCTACCCTCGGGGCTCACACAGCACAGGCCTTCGCCCCCACCACTTCAACGTGGCTCGCCCTACCCTCCAGCTTGCGTACCAGGACCTCTCCTGGACTGCACTTCGTCGTCTGGCCTACGACTACCGCCACCGCCTCGTGGGTTCCGCCTTCCGGCTGATCCCACAGCTCCCTTCAGGCCGCACTGACACCCGGTACCCTTGTCCGTACCGTGAGTCGCACCCTGCCCTGACTCGCCTGGTGGAGTTGTCTGACGCACAGGCCACTCAGCACGACCTTCTCCTCGAGGCTTACCGCCGTCTGGCTCGCCGCTACGCTGCTCTGGAGGCCCGCCTTGCGGAGGAGGGTGTCACCTCCGTGGACACTACCTCCTGGGACTCTGGACGCCTTTGCCACTCCAGCCACCTGTCCTTCTACAGCTCTCGCGGCTCAGCTCGTACTCCCAGCGGTTCGCGCTCCCCCAGTACGCGCGTTCCGTACTCACCAGTGTACTCTCCTTACCCACACCCAGTCAGTCCTTCCTACACCCCTGGACACACCCCAGTTGCTTCTTCCCGCCGTGGTCCACGCTTTATCCGCACTGCGCGGAAGCGTGTCGTTGGCTCTTCCACGGTGTTTCGCTTTGACTACCCAGCTCCCCCACCGCCAGCAGTCCGTACTGCTGCCGGCCCTCGACAGGTTCCGCCGGTCCCTTCGCGTGAGCCGATCGACGTCTCTTCGACTGAGGAGCCGACCACTGGAGCTAGCCAGGCAGGAGAGCAGTAGAGGCAGTCTACTGCAGGAGTTCGTTGCTAGACCTTTTGTACCGCCACCAACTCTTTTGGAGTCGTGGCGAGGTAGTGCGTGTGTGTGTTGATGTGAGTGTTGTCTGGTAGTCTGCATCTTTGAGGTGGTGTGCGTACAGTCAAGCTCGGCGTAGCTCAGTGACTTGTCCACACCCGTTGTATCAGATGTTTTATGATTTGAGAACTTGATTTATGCTTAGTGTGCGATCTCTGTTTTTGTTTACTGTACTTCTTTCCTTATGTCCTTCTCTGTTCTCACCCCGCCCTTTCTGGGAGATTAGATGGCTGGTCGTCCCCGTCGTGTGGTTCGTGCTCCAGTCCGTTTGGGTTTTGGTTCAGACCGAGTAGAGCCAGAGGCAGACCTTGAGTCAGAGAACGAGCTGATCAATGATCCCACTCAGACAAATCACTCGGCCAGGAGCGACCCCAATGCACCTGACTTACCTCCACCTCCCCCACTTCGGACCGATTTTCAGCATATGATGGCAGTGCAGACTCAAATCTTGCAGGGATTAGCTCAGGCCATAGCCGGATTTCAGCAGAATGTGCAATCCCAGGCTCCGCAGTATGTGCCCAACCCCAATAACAGATCCAAACTGACCGACTTTCTGAGGTCCCACCCACCTGAGTTCTCTCACACTGTCGAACCCGTTGAGGCTGACGATTGGCTTAAGGATGTTGAAAGGAAGCTCAACTTGGTGCAATGCACACCCATTGAGAAGACGCTCTATGCAGCTCATCAACTAAGAGGTCCCGCAGCAGATTGGTGGGAGAATTACTGCAATGCTCACCCTGATGCCACCAACATTGGTTGGACTGAATTCGCTGAGGCTTTTCGCGCAGCTCATGTGCCAGAAAGTACCATTGACATGAAGAAAGAAGAATTCAATAGGCTCAAGCAAGGTACAGGAAGTGTTAACGAGTACTTAAGCCAGTTCAACAGGTTGGCCAGGTATGCCCCTGAGGAAGTAAACACCGACAAGAAGAAGATCAGGAAGTTTCTGAAAGGGATAACAGTGGGTTTGAGAATCCAGCTGCTCGCCCATGACTTTCCTACTTTCCAACAAATGGTCAACAAAGCTCTCCTGCTGGAAGATGCTAGGAAAGAGGCAACAGAGGAGTACAAGAAGCGCAAGAACACCCATCAAGGGAATGCATCTCGAGGTGCGCCACGCCCTCGTTTTGGTCAGCCAATGCAATATCACCAGCCTGCCCCTCAGGCAACTCGCCAGCAGAACCATGTTCCACGCCCCCCAATGCAACGTCCTGCTCCGCAGCCGCAGCAGCGTGCCCCCGTTGGTAACACAGTGACCACCAGTGTCTCCTCCTTCAAGTCACCAACTGGAATGGCTAATGTGCGGTGCTTCACGTGCAACCAAATGGGCCACTACGCCAGGCAGTGCCCCCAGAATCAGGGAAACACCAGTTCAGGACACACTAATGGTAGCACAGCTAAGGTGCCAGTTCCTCCACGGTCCCGTTCGGTCAGCCAGACCAGTGGTCAAGGTTCCCGTGCTTCCAACAACTTCGGACGAGGCCGGGTGAATCACATTCAAGCTGAAACCGCCCAGGAAGCCCCGGACGTTGTGATGGGTATGTTTTCTGTCAACTCCATACCTGCAATTGTACTGTTTGATTCCGGAGCTTCGCATTCCTTCATATCGCAAGATTTTGTGAAAAGAAATGGATGGAAAACCCAGAATTTGCAAGTGCCTATGATAATACACTCCCCTGGAAGGGATATAAGGGCAACTAAATTATGCCCCGAAGTCAAAATTAAAATCGAGGGTGTGAGCTTTTTAGCCAAACCCCTAGTTCTAGACTCCCAAGGTCTGGACATCATCCTAGGGATGGATTGGTTGGCTAAGCACAAAGGGCAGATAGATTGTGCTAAGAGGTCCATCATCCTGCAAGGACCTGGAGGGAAACAAGTTTGCTTTACCCCTTACCTTCATTCTGTGAGTCGCTCGATGCTAAACAGCATGCAAGCCACTTCGTTGGAATTAGTGCCCGTGGTCAGTGAGTATCCCGACGTGTTCCCAGAAGAGTTACCCGGCATGCCCCCTGACCGTGAGATTGAGTTCGCCATAGAACTAGCACCAGGCACCGCGCCGATAGCTAAGAGGCCCTACAGAATGGCTGCTAACGAGTTAGCTGAAGTTAAGAAACAAATTGAAGAGTTGCAAAACAAGGGTTACGTACGACCCAGTACATCCCCTTGGGGAGCCCCTGTGCTCTTGGTTAAGAAGAAGGATGGCTCTGAAAGGATGGTGATTGATTATAGAGCCTTGAACGAGGTAACCATAAAGAATAAATACCCGTTGCCCCGAATAGACGATCTGTTTGATCAACTGGAAGGAGCAAAAGTGTTCTCCAAGATCGACTTAAGGTCTGGGTACCATCAGTTGAAAATACGACCCGAAGATATCCCCAAGACCGCCTTCTCGACGCGGTATGGTCTGTACGAGTTCACCGTGATGTCGTTTGGACTCACGAATGCACCGGCGTTCTTCATGAACCTGATGAACAAAGTCTTCATGGAATATCTGGATAAGTTTGTCGTAGTGTTCATCGACGACATCCTTATTTACTCAAAGAATGAGCAAGAGCATGCTAACCACTTGAGGTTGATCATGGATAAATTAAGGGAACATCAGTTGTTTGCCAAGTTTTCAAAGTGTGAATTCTGGTTGGATCGAGTAGCCTTTCTTGGTCATGTCATCTCCGCCGAAGGCGTCGAAGTTGATCCTAGCAAGGTGGAATCAGTTCTTGCCTGGAAATCACCCAAGAATGTGTCCGAGATCCGCAGTTTCCTTGGCTTAGCCGGTTACTACCGGAGATTCATCGAAGGATTCTCCAAGCTGGCCAGACCCATGACTGAGCTACTAAAGAAGGAAAGGAAGTTTGAATGGTCAGAATCTTGTGAGCGTAGTTTCCAAGAGTTAAAGAAAAGATTGACGACTGCACCTGTCCTCATCTTACCCGACATCCGCAAGGATTTTGAGATCTTCTGTGATGCATCGAGGCAAGGCTTGGGTTGCGTCCTGATGCAAGACCGAAAAGTGGTAGCCTACGCTTCCAGGCAGCTAAGGCCTCACGAAACCAACTACCCCACTCATGACTTAGAACTTGCAGCTGTAGTGCATGCCCTGAAAATCTGGCGACATTACTTGATCGGAAACAGATGTGAAGTTTATACGGATCATAAAAGTCTCAAATACATCTTCACCCAAAATGAATTAAACATGAGGCAGAGAAGATGGTTGGAACTGCTCAAAGACTACGATTTGGGAATCCATTACCATCCTGGAAAGGCTAATGTGGTTGCTGATGCCCTGAGTCGCAAAACCTACTGCAACGTCGCCTTGGTTTGGCCAACTCAGGATCGTTTGTGTCAAGAGTTAGAAAGGCTAAAATTAACAGTAATTCCGTCAGGTGCCCTTGCCAGCCTGACGATACAGCCCACCTTAGAGTCTCAGATCCGGGAGGCTCAAAAGGACGATGAAGGATTAAAGGAACTAAAGGAGAAAATAAGTAAAAAGAAAGTGACTGGTTATGTCATAGACGACCAAGGTACCGTTTGGTTTGGACAGCGTATTTGTGTGCCAACCAACAAGGAGTTACGAGACCTAATCCTGGCAGAAGCCCATGAGTCAGCTTACTCTATTCACCCAGGAAGTACCAAAATGTACCAGGACATTAAGGAATACTTCTGGTGGGCCGGAATGAAACGTGATGTTGCGGAATATGTGGCCTTATGTGACATTTGCCAACGAGTCAAGGCAGAACACCAGAAGCCAGCCGGTTTGTTACAACCTCTAAGGATCCCAGAATGGAAATGGGAAGAAATCGGTATGGATTTCATCACTGGATTACCGAGAACGTCTTGTGGGTACGACTCCATCTGGGTAATCGTGGATCGTCTCACGAAAGCTGCGCACTTCGTGCCCGTGAAAACTACTTACGATGGAAAGAAACTGGCCGATCTCTATATGACTCACGTGGTTTGCCGTTATGGGTGCCCTAAGAAGATTGTGTCTGATCGAGGCACGCAGTTCACCTCCAGATTTTGGCAGCAGTTGCATGAAGCCCTAGGCACCAATCTAAATTTCAGTACAGCTTATCATCCGCAGACTGATGGTCAAACAGAAAGAGTTAATCAGATTCTCGAGGACATGCTTCGTGCTTGCGCCTTGGATTTCGAAGGTACTTGGGACCGATGCCTGCCTTACGCTGAGTTCTCTTACAACAACAGTTATCAGTCCAGCATTCAAATGTCCCCGAACGAGGCACTGTTCGGACGAAAGTGTCGTACCCCATTGTGTTGGACTGAGGTAGGCGAAGCCCTAGTGTTTGGTCCGGATGTACTCAGGGCAGCTGAAGAACAAGTTAAGCTAATCCGTGACCGATTAAAGACAGCACAGATCCGACAGAAAAGTTATGCCGATAACCGCAGACGCGATCTCGAGTTTGCGGTGGGAGATCATGTGTACTTACGAGTGTCACCACTCCGTGGACTTAAGAGATTTGGAATGTCTGGCAAATTGGCACCCCGATATATAGGTCCCTACCTGATCACCGCTAGGCGTGGAGAAGTGGCCTATCAGATTGAACTACCTGAAGGTCTCGCAGATGTGCACAACGTATTCCACGTGTCTCAGTTGAAGAAGTGTCTTCGTGTTCCAGAGGAACAGGTGCCCCTGGTGAACATTGAACTGGAAAAGAATCTGACCTACAGGGAAAGACCGATCAGAGTACTTGAAGTGGCAGAACGTCAGACTCGTCGGAAGGCCATCAAGTTCTACAAGGTGCAATGGAGTAATCATACCGAGGATGAGGCAACCTGGGAACGAGAAGATCACCTCCGCGCCGAGTTTCCGGAGCTGCTCCCTTAGGTGCTGAATCTCGGGGTCGAGATTCTTGTTAGGGGGGTTGGTTTGTAACGCCCGTTCTGTCGCGGCGTTAGTTTTAGGGAAAAATCCTAATTTCCTAAAACCCTAATTTCGAAATTCGCATTTTTGTTTTATTTGTTTATGTTTATGTGTGTGTGCCAAGATCTCCTAATCCACTGTCCAAATCCAAATCCAAATTTTCTCCAAATCAATTCTCTGCGAAAGGTCTAATTGTCCTCCCTCGTGTTCCTTGGGCCGAATTCCGTCGGCCCAGTCTTTCTCTCTCTCTCCCACGGCAATCCTTTCTCTCTCTCTCTCTCTCTCGCTGTTTCTCTCTCCCTCTGCTTCTCTCTCTCACCGGATTCCCTCCCGCCGGCGTCGTTCGAGTTTGGGCGCCCGTTGCTTCCCGCGCGCGCGCCGCGCGTCGTGGTCAACCGGCCTGCGCGCCTGCCCGCCTGCGCCGCCTGCCTCGGCCCCGCCTTCCTCTGCCCGCCTGCGACGCCTGCCTCTGCCCTGCCTGCGCACAGAGGCCAAGCCTCGGAGCCGTCGCTGCCCCCTCCTCTCTCCTCCTCCTCCCGAAACGGAAAGGGGCAGAGCCCCTTTCTCCTCCCCTTTTCTCCTTTTTCCCTCGCCGGCGTTCTCTCTCTGCCGCCGCGTTGGTCGCTAGCGCTTGGAGCGCTAGCCTCGCGTGCGCGCCCGTGAGCCGCCGCTCCCCCATCCCCGCGCGCTCCACCCCTATAAGACCCCTCTCCTCTCCCTTCGGCCGCCCCCCCCTTCCCGCTGCCGAGCGCCGCGCCACCGTCACCCCCTTCGCCGCTCGCTGCCGGACGCCGCCGCGCTCGCTGCCGGACGCCGCCGCGGACGCGCGGAGCTCACGCCGGCCGCGCCGCCTCCACCTCCTCTTCCCGGCTCGGCGCCCCTCTCCTCCCACGGTAATCGCCCTCGCCGCCTCCTTCTCTTCCCCCTCTCCCTCGCGTAGCCACCGCCGCGCAGCCGTTCCCCGCCACGGCCGGCCGCGCCGCGCGCGTAGCCGCGCCGCGCCCCTGCCCCTCCGCGCCGCGCCGCGCCCAACCTCGCCCCCTCGCGGCGCCGCCTCGATCCGCCGCGCCCGGCCACGCCACCGCCCCACCTCGCCGGCCGCATCCCCCCAGCTGGCCGCCTCCCTCTCTCGGACACGCAGAGAAGAATAGAGGAGAAGGAAAGAAGAGGAGGAAGATGATGTCTGTGGGACCCACCGTGGGCCCCACCCCCTTTGACCGGTCTCTCTAGCCTCTCTCTCTCCCACCCGCATTGGGCCGCCTCGCTGGGCCGTCCCAGCCGGCCCGCTCGTCCCTCCAAGCCGCTGCTGCCCCCGAGTAGCTGGGCCGCCGCAAGGCCGGCCCACCCGCTCGGCCTGGCCCGCTCGCCCCGGCCTCGCACGCGCGCCGCGTGGGCCGCATCCCCGCAGCCCACTCGCTCCCTCTCGGCCTGCTCTCATCCGCGCCGCCTTGGGCCGTGTCTTGCGCCGCCCGAACAAGTCCAAAAGCAGCCCCTCCTTCTTTTTCTTTTTCCAGGGAATTTAATATTCCTTTTCCTTTAGACAGAAAATCAATTAACCTTAGAAAGTCCATATCTTTTCAACCGTTCGTCCGATTGACCCCGTTCCACTTCCAAAATTCCTCTAAAATCGAGATCTATTTAATGGCACACTTAGTGGTCTCTATTAGGGCTTTCTTTTCGCTGTTTATTGAGTCTTTTCATTTCGCGTATAGTATCGGAGCCCGAAGACTCGCAGTGTGCGGATTTCGAGGAACAAGTTCAAGATCTCGAGCAAGGCAAGTCACCTTTGACCATCTTGCACCCATAATTTAAAACTAAGTATTTTTATTTCGTAAACTATGCATGATTAGGACACACCTGTTTGTATTTGGCCGCGGTTTGCAAGATAACCTGCCGGCCCAACCCTTTTGATGCACACACCTTCCTTGATTATTGAATACCCGTACCACCTTTGTCAACTGCCGGTTCCCGATGTCCGAGCCCTCGGGCACGTACACTGGGGACCCTCTCAAATTTAAAACTGTCAACGATGGGTAAAACTTGGGTTTATGAAATACTTGGAAAAACCCGACACTTGGGTCGGTGTCTGCAAAATAAAGTAATTTCTAAAATCGCGGTGCGGGAACGCACCGGGAGTGCGCTTTCCCGTACTTGCACTTAAGGACCGAATCCTTTGGGATTTCATCCAAACATAAATAGTGCGACCACATGGGTGAAATGGGACACCCCTGGCTGAGTAACTAGCTGGGCCTGGGAAGCCTTGATGCCAAGGGACAAGTGGATTCGCCGGGGTGGTGTCGGGGAGGACCCCTGGGCTTCCTGGCACAGTATGGTCTGGGACCTAACCTGTTGTTGGTCCGGAGGACCCCTCCCGTTGGCATATGGCAACCTTGTGTCGGCTTTGAAATGCCTTGTCGTGAAAGCCTCAAAGTCAACAGACGTGGCTGTTCTGCACGGGCTGGGTGACCCAGGCTAGTAACGTCGTGTGGGTAAAGTGTACCCCCTCTGCAGAGGTTAATAAACTGTTCGAACAGCCGTGCCCACGGTTAAGGGCGGATGTGAGGTGATTCCTTAGCGTAGTTTTGTTTTACTACTGCTTGTGAAATTGACTTGATGGGTTGGATGACGTCGTGATCAATTGAGGTCGACGGGTTCAGCTAGGCCAGGGAGGCCGTCAAAATCGTTTGGCTGGGAGCCAAAACTTGAATCCTTGAAAGATTGATACATTGCACAAACTCCGACTGGGCTTGATGCACTGTCAGGCCCGAGTCGTGAGAAGCACTTCTCTAGAAATCATTTCGAAAGTTGAAACCAAAACATTTGCGAAAACAAACAGCCGATCTATGAAGCCTGCAATATACACCTAATTCCCAAGACTTGCTGAGTACTCTCCGTACTCACCCTTGCTCTACATAAATAACCCCCCCCAGATCTCGAAGAAGAAGAGGTGAACCCCGCTGATGAGGAGTTCTTCCAGGAGCAGTATGGCTTCGAGCAGTTTTAGGGTTTCGACGTAGTTCCCAAGTCATGCTTGTGGTCTTGGCCCAGTCTTCGCTTCCGCCTTTCCCTTTTGTAATGCAGTTGTGAGCACGGGGTCTGTCCGTTGCCCAACATGACTGTAAGACTACTCTTAATGAAGAGACCGCTGTGGTTGTGATATTTCGTCTTCCTGTGATACCAGCACTATTTTCCTGGGACTGGTATCGGCTTACAGGTTTATTTGGAGCGACCCGTTCTAGTTCCCATTCGGGGCCAGATCGGGGCGTGACACTCACCGGAGCCGGGCCTGAGGAAGCCTCTCTCGCGCCCCTGGGCCCGAACTCAAAAAGGGGGTCTGTACAGTCCCCCGCTGCGGAGTTTTCCATCCGACAACATTCCACATAAATACAGGGGCAAAATCTTGCAAATTTCTAACCTTAGATCTTC
Source organism: Oryza punctata (assembly GCA_000573905.2). Classification (NCBI taxonomy): domain Eukaryota; kingdom Viridiplantae; phylum Streptophyta; class Magnoliopsida; order Poales; family Poaceae; genus Oryza; species Oryza punctata. The sequence continues at coordinate 2,602,360 of CM002488.2, forward strand.
TTCGCGATTCGTGCTTCACTGAGTTTCTCCTCCAACTCCGGTGACCTTGTTGAACTCCCGCAAGTGGCGGCGGTGAACCCGACCATTTAGGGTCCCCGATTGGGTCGGAGTGGGTTGGGGGGTGGGGGGAAGAGGGGGAGTTCGCTGGTTTTAGAGGGATGGCCATGGGCGGCGGTCAACTTGGGCGGGCAGCAGCGGCGATGCCGGAGCCACGAGGATGGAGGAGGGTTGTGGGCTAATGTCGGCGGCGGGGGCAAAACAAAGCAATTGTTTAGGAGGTGGTGGTGGATCCGGCGGTAGGGAGACACCGAAGATGGGGAAGACGGCGGGGCGAGGGCACCTTGCCGTCGCCAGCATTTGGAGAAGGAGAGAGGGGGGAGGGGGGAGGGTAGGAAGTTGGCCGCAGGGGGTGAGGGGGGTGGGGGGGTGGTGCACCGTTCACGCCTTCCGGCTAACCGACGAGGGCGGGCTGCGACGCGCATGGGCGGGGGCGGGAGCGGGCGTGGTCGTGGCGATGGCACTCGCACTATGTGCGGATGGGGGCGGGAAGAAGAAGGGGAAGGGGGAGGAATAGGATAAGATCACCATTGCAGACGAATCTTAAAACATATCTAATGATCCAAAATTCGAACGATAGGAGGTGGGATTTTATGTCACAAGATATATATAAACAGTCCAGTCCAAAAGGGTTCTGAATATGCACTAGCACTTAAAATGGTCATAGGTCAGAACTACCTTGCTAATATCAACAGGAATAACCGATCATACGTAATGCAGGCTTTATTGGGAAAAGGAAAAACCGCATGCAGATGAACCAACATACAGCAATGTCGACAACATATGCTTCAGAACCAGATGCTTTTGCTTCTCTCGAAATTAACCAGACAACGACACTAGTACTACTCTGTTTCCTATACACAACAAACTCAACCAGATCAAGTTCCAGTGCTCTAATTTGTGAATAAATGAAAATCTCGGCTGTTTATTACTTGAATCCCCAAAGATACAGAACAAGCTGCCCGTGTGTCAACCAGCGGTAGCTAAACTTGTTCTTAAATCTGAATCCCCAAAGATGACATGATAGAAAAAAATTTTCTAAGAACATCTTGACAAATCAACAATTAACAAGCTAGCAATAGGGGTACAAAATCTCACATCATCAGATTATGACGGCATCGATATATCCGAGAAAAAACTACTTCATTATAAAAAATCCACGGAATACAGGTGAAGGATCGACGTAGAGCTAGCACAAGTGCACAAAAGCAACCAAAATGTTCGACCAATTAATGTTTCAGAATTCATCGATAAGACGACACGAACAGGTAAACAGGTCGAATGGCAAACGCGAGTAGCAATCGACAGACAACGAGGGATCAAACGTACGAAGTAGACCTCGACGGAATCAACTGGCACCGGACACATCCTTCCGGGCGGCGGTGGCTAACTCGACGCTCAGCTGAACGGCCAGTATCGCGGACCGGAGGTCGGCGACGGCAGCGAGGTGCTCGGCGTTGATCACGTCGTCCACGTCAGGTAGACTTACATGGCCCATCAGGAGGAGGACCGCGCCCAGGTGGCCGCGGCACTTGTTAACAAAGGCATACGCCTCCCGGGCTTCACTCTCGGCTTTGGTGAGCTTGATCGCAGCGTTCCGCTCCGCGTCGTAGTTGACCCTCAGAAGACGCAGAGCAGGGTTGATGCTGTCGCCGCGGAGAGCGAGGAGCTTGGCCGCCGTCATGGAGGAAGTCGCGAAGGCGAGATCGCTGCAGTTCTCATCCCCGAGCGCGTCCAGCGCGAGCTGGATCGCCTCTCGCACGGTGTTCGCATCGCCCGCGACCATCGACGACGTCAGCTTCGGCAGCCAGGTGTAGAAGGTCTCGCACACGCGAACGAGGCGGATCTCCGCCTCAACCACAAGCCTCCGGAACTGCGCCTTCCACGCCTCCGCCGCCATCTCGCTCTCGCTCTCGCTTGCCCGGTGGGTGTTCGACAGTTTGTTTCTGGAAGGCTTCGCTTCGAGCCGTTCGAGTCGAGGCGTGGTATGAAATAGCCAGCCAGCCAGCCTGGAAGAGGCGTGGGGCCCACGACTGTAACGGATTTCTCACCTCGGGGCCGAGTGAAAAAAATGTAAACACTCGCGGTTAAAAATTTGAAACGGTGTCAGTGACACAGAGAGACGGTAATTTACCGTGTCTTCTCCGGCAAGCCACATTTCTTCTCCTCACACAGCGCTTATCTATAAATTGCGTCCTCCTCTTCGTCTCCATCCAAACCGCCACACACAAACGGAAGACGCTCAGATCCAAATCCCAAACCGAAGCGAGAAAGAGCGAGAGCGAGAGGGAGAGGGAGAGCTCGATCGGCGGCAATGGCGGACGAGTGGGAGGAGTTGGCGCTGACAGTGCCGGAGACGCTCATGCAAGTCGGCTCCGGGATGGAAGCCGTCAGGAAGATCCAAGTCGCCCACAGGAAGATCCAAGAGCGCGCTGCTTTCGTGCGCAACATACGCTTCGGGATGCCGGCGGCCACCGCCATGAGCCTCTTCGACGACCCGGCCCCCGTCGGAGTCTGCCCCACCATGACCCTCGAGGAGGCTCGCCGCGAGATCTCGCGGGGCGCCGTTCGCCACGCGATGGCCGACCACGTCTTCACTCGCTACACCGAGCACCTCGGCATCCAGCACGAGCCGCCGTGCACCAGCAGGGACACCCACTACCTGGACGCCATCCGCATCACCGACAAGGCCCTGGTGAAGATCAGCGAAGCCGCTTGGCTTGCAGAGGCGGCCAAGGACGCCGTCGACATCGCCGAGACCTTCCTCCCGCAGACCGAGCTGAAGACGGAGTGGGCGTTGGCGGCCCAGGATCTCGCGGAGCGCGCCGACTACGAAGCCACCCAGGCGCTGGAGGAGGTCCACAACGCACGCCACGTCATCGCTCTCGAGTTCTTCGACGCCTGGACGATCGTGCGTCGCGGGAGAGTTCGATCGGCGGAAATAAAGGAGTGGAGAGAGCTAGCGCTGAAAGCGCCGGGAACCCTCGTGCTCATCGGCGACGCCGAGCTGAAAACCCTCGCGTTGATCGAAGCCGCCGCCAGCAAGTTCCAGAAGCATGTCAGGTTGCTGCGCGAGGTACGCCTGGGGACGCCGACGGCCACCTCCGTCGACAACTTCGCCGACCCGGACCCCGAGGGAGTCTTGGCCACCGAGCTCCTCGAGAACGCCCGCCGCGGGATCTCCAAGAGCGCCGTTCGCCATGCGAAGACCCACCACATCTTCGCTCGCTACGCCGCGTCACTCGGCATCCAAGACGACGACGAGGCGTACCGCAGCTGGGACGTCAAGCACCAGGACGCCGCCGGACGCATGGTCGCGGCGCTGAAGAATGTTATCGACGCCGTCTCGGATGCTGAGGCGGCCAAGGACGCCGTCGCCATGGTCGGGATCCTCCCCTACCAGTGCCCGCTGTGGAAATCGTGGGCGTTGAGGGCCCAAAACTTGACCACCTTTGCCTCCGTCAAGGCCGCCCTGGCGATAATAGACGTGCGCCAGGCGCGCGAGGCCTTTGCTATGGAGTTCTTGCGCGCCTGGGTGATTCTGCGTCGCACTGGATCTCTTCGACTCATGGATGATTCTGCGTCGCTCTGGAGTTCTTCGACGCCTGCATGATACGTTGATACTGCGTCGCGAAGCCGGCAGGTTACCGATCGAGCTAGCTTGGTAATCGATCGATCGGTGGACTCGGAAATCTTGATTGGTTTGAAAGCAACAGTAAGATGTTTCTGCTTCTTCTAGAGTTCTACTACCAATTTGTTTCAGAGTTCATTCCAATTCCACGTAAAATTCAGAGTTCTGACGAATTTACTAGTGTGGTTGATCAAATTTGGAACACCGCCGACGCTTCTGCTAGCAAATGGAATGCGAATCTTCTGCTGAATCTCAGATTGTGATGTACATCATCTAGTTATGTGTTTGCACACGAATTCGCATGATTGGTAGTACTAATTTGGTACGCACGCGGGGTGCAGTGCTGTCTCCTTCCCTGGCTGCGTCGTCTCGTGGTTCAAAGCATCGAATTAGCAGTAGCATCGAATTAGAATCGAATTAGTGGTTCAAATGTTCAATCGGCTTCGACTTTCAAAATACATGGACGAGATTAACCGATCGGGCAACAGTTTGCAGGGACAGAATGACACGTGCAATCCCACGTAATGGTTTGCTAATATATTATTTTCCTAAGTCTGCGGAAGGCTCGCCGGCGGCGGCCGGCGCAGTACAAATGGATTTTAACCGGCGGCCGTCTCTCTCTCCCCATCCCGCTTGCCAATGCCCGGCCGTGGCGGTGCACTGCACACGGGCCCAGCCTACTACTCCTTCCTTGCGTTACGCGGATAACAATTGGGTCCCACATATGTAGGCCCATCTCGTCAGTCGTTCAGAAACAAAGGTAGGCCCCACGAGATGGAATTCAGAAGTCAGAGACAGAGATGATTCGCGAGGTTCTCTGACATGTGGGGTCGAGGCGCGTGGGCCCCACGAACGTAATGGTTTATTTACCTCATCCGCCTCCGGGACCGGGATGTTCAGCGGCGCGGCCGCCGCAGTACAAATGTGATTATCCGGCGATAAATTCCTGCGGCTTTCTCACGCAAGCAACCAGAAGGTCCAGAACATGAACTACTATTGTATTTGCCTCATTCTATCTTGGAATCTCAAAAGGATCATTTCATTGCAAACTGATCACTGGATATAACTGATCCAAGAAGAGTATCTCTTGCATTTGGTACCAATTTGCAACCCATGATTGCACAATGACAAATCGAACTAAAAGCAGAGACAGCATTACACCAAAAGTAACATTCAGATATCTAATCAACGTCTGATCGGTCGCCGAGGGCGGCGCTGATGAACGCGTCGGTGTCCACCATCAGTTGCCGTGCGGCCTCGAGGTCACCGAACGGCGGAGGCACGCTCGCCGTCGACATGGTCGGCTACGCCAGCTGGGGCTTCCCTGTGGCGCAGCAGCATCTTGACGGCCCCAAGGTGGCCGCGGCAGCGATCCAGGGCGTCGCACGCCTCCTCGCCGCGGAGGTAGAACAGAGCGCGGGGCACCGCGAGGTTGTCGTCGTCGTGGACGCGGCCGTGTTGACTGGGAATCCGCACCTGCGCGACGAGACCGTGGCGCGCAAGGAGCCGGGCCGCCTCCATGTAGCACACGGCGAGGCCGAGCGCTCTGGACGCCTCCATGAGCTTGTCCCCCGCGCACGCGACAGAGAGCTTGTCCACCAGCGACGCCAGTTGCTGTTCCACGGTGGCGAGATCCTCGCGAACGACGCTGACTCGTTGATGGCGTCCACCCGCCGCCAGAACAGTGACTTCCATGGGTTCTCCTCCGCCATCTCTCTCCCGCTCTCGCTCGCCTCGCTCGTTGGGTGCTCGACGATTTGTTTCTGGAGGCTTCGCTTTCGCGGCGTGTTCTGAAATAGCCGTCCCGGCGAAGTGAACCCCACACCGCAGTATAAATGGAATAGTGGACCCACGCTGTCATTGAGAGATCGATACCACGTGGACTCCTGTGGCTTGTCGAGCAAGCAACCTTCCTCGAACTCGAACAGCCGCCGCAATAAAGCCGCCATAAATATCCTATTACTACTGTGTCTTCTTCTACTACTAACACGTCACGCTTCCGGCGCAGCAGCCATGGCGCGCGCTCGCGCATACAACCCGCGAAAGAGAGAGTGGGAGAGCTCGCTGGGAGAGGAGGATCGGTGGATGAAGCTGGCGAGGACGGTGCCAGCGATCCTCATGCGCATCGGCACCTCGAGGAAAGCGATCAGATCCACCATGAAGGCCATATCCGCCATGAAGGACGCCAAGAGAGGAGGCGAAGGGTTCTCCGACCACATGCGGCACGCTTCCGAGCACCTCGATGGCGCCCACGACACGATCGCGCGGCTCATCGCGACCCACGCGGAGGCCGGCCACGTGTTCGTCCACTGCGCCGCGCACCTCGGCGACCTCCTGGGCGGCGCCGGCGCGCCGTGGCAGGCGTGGAAAGGCCACCGCGCCGACGCCGTCCTCCACGCCAGAGACGCGCGGTGGTGGTTATGCCGCTCTGGGGGAGCTGTCGAGGCGGCCCTGGACGTCTGCCGAGTCGTCGAGGGGAGGAGCGGGAGCGGCCGGCCCAGGGAGGCCGAGCGCCTCCTTCGCCGCGCCCGCGACGACGTCTCCAAAGCGCTGCACGCTTTGATGGGTGTGCGCCACGCCATTGTTCTGGAGTTCTTCGACGCCTGGATGGTTCTGAATCAGAATCGCTAAGCGCGCGCGCGCGTGAGGCCATCGTTAGCGTAACTGTCTGTACAAGTCTCTGTTCATCCCTGCAGAGTACGCATTTTGTTAGATTGCTGAGCTTGCCATTATCGACTTGAGAGTTTCAGTTTGTAGATAAACGTGAGATCGGTTGATCCGTCGTGAACTCGTGATGAAATATAGTAGCCAAGTGCAGGTCTCTTCCCCTTGTTAGCATTTTGAGTTGTGGGAAATTCAGAGACGATCCGATTTGTACTTACCCTGTATCGACATTCTGTTCTGAATCCTGAATAGCTCAACAGAGAAGCTCGAAATGGTCAAATCCAAACAATTTCGGCTCGATTCCTTTGACTGTTCGATGGTTCGATCCAGGCAGGTCTCAGAGAATTTTCTATTACGTTCTAAATAGACAATTTCGCCAACTCTCCAGTATTTTTTTTCCTGAAAAAAGAAAACTTTTCCATATTTGATGTTGCTCTGACGCAGAATTCAGAAACATAGAGCGTTCTTGTGGGCCGGTCAGTTTAGATGAGACGCGGTTAATTTTGGTCAGTTTTGTCATTTTGGTCCAATATTTGCTTCTTTTCCTGTATCAGGTTGGGCCTAGACGAGCCAATTGTGGGTGGCCTTTGTTGTTGTTCACTTCTTTCAGTCATCTTGGCCTTGGTTGGATTCCGTGCATTCTAAAACCATCCAATTTCCATGGAAATCATATGAACTTTGTAGCATATGACAGGCCCGGCGAATATGAAAACTCTGTAGTCTGTACTAGCATGATTTATAATATTTCAGCTATCAACCTGATGTAATTTCAAATCGTTGAATACTAGTCACTACACAAATCCATTCTTCATGAAGACAGAGTCAACAGAACAAAAAGGGCTAAACAAAGCTACTGAAGCAGATCGATCAAACACGTTCACTGGAGCAATCAAACTGGATCGGGCATTCAGAGGATGGCATTAACAGCAAGGAGATCAATCACATCTCAGGTTCGTATCATCAAATTGATCAGAAGATTCATAGAGTGCAAAAGCACAAGGGGCTCAGGCGACCGAGATTGCATCTACAGGAAACCAAAAAAAAAAAAAAACGACATCAACCGACCAACTAGTTACTAAATTGACGAAGCGATCAAGCAAATACTCCAATCTGCAGATAGGTGTACGAGACCTGTCGGAGATCTCAACTCAATTGACGCCGCCCGAATCAGAACACCTCCTCCCGCGCCATGGCGGTCATGGCAACGAGGTCGACCACCAGGTTGAGCGCCTCTCCGAGTTCCATGAGGCCGTCGATTTGCTCGGAGGTGGAGAGGCCATGCATCCACGGAGCCATATCGTCGTCGTCGCCGTCGTCCCCTTCCAGCACCGCCAGGAGCTCGGCGGCGCTCACGTGGACGCGGGTGGCCTCCAACCGGTCGTGCAAACGCCTGGCGTTCTCGGCGGCCACCTGGAGCCGGAAGTGGACGAGCCACACGCGGGGGACGTCGATGTCGTCGTCGACGGAGCGGAGCGGCGCCGGCATCCACTCTCTCGGCGCTTCACCCCTGGGCGCGAGGAGGCTGGCCGCGCCCATGTTGGCGATGGCGAGGCCGAGCTCCGTCGAGGCGGCCTCCAGCATGCGCCGCGTCTCCTCCGCGGCGTCCACCATCTCGCGCCACGCCTGCCCGTCGAGGACACCGAACAGCCCGCGGAGAAGCCCGTGGAGGTTGTGGCAATGCTCGTCCGCCATGACCACTCGCCGCTGGAACAGCGCCATCCAGGTGAGCTCCCCCTCCTCCACTTCTATCTCCATCTCCATCTCTCTCTCTCCCCTCTCTGCGACTCTGCGTGTCTCCGACCTCTCGATCTGCTTCTGCGAGTGCTCGTTTCGGAGGCTTCGAATGATCCGGGTTTAAATACCCGTAAGCCTGAAACTGCCAGCCAGGCAAGCGTATCTCCTAATCTCCATGCGGGGCCCACATGGCAGGACATGCCTCTAACCAATGACAGGTGGGCCCATATCTCATCCCCTCCGTCTCCGTCCGAACTAGCTCGCCGCCTCGCCGGCGCAATTTCTTGCGGCTTCTCACGCAAGGAACCCAAATTATTATCCACTGTAATTAATATCCTCACAAAAATCCGCCGCCGCTGCCGCATCTCACGTCCATACAAGTAGCCCCCTTCTTCCACACGCGGTGCATCTACTGCCATTACGCACAGCACACAAAGGGGAGAGAGCTCGTGGTCTTGGGAATGGAGAAACAGCAGCGCGAGCAGATGGCGCTGATGGTGCCGGAACTTCTCCTGCTCGTCGCCACCTCGGAAGGAGTCCTCACCAGCATCGAGCACGCCTGCAGCCTGCTTGACAGCATCGAGTTCGATGTCCTCGTCGGCACGGCGTATGGCGTCCCCTTCAACACCACCGGCGGCGGCGAGCACTGTTCTGGATCTCCAGCCCCGTTGTACATGGGTGGCCGGTGCAGCGGTGGCGGTGGCGGCTGGCACAGCTTCAGCTTTGTTGTCCCCATGGATAGCACCGGTAGTGGCGAGGACAGCTTCAGCGTGGACACCCCCGCTTACGAGCCGTTCACCTTCTGCGTCCCCATGGATACCGGCGGCAGCGTCGAGCACCCCGGCGACGATGGGGCGGCCACCAATGTCACCCTTGACCACAAGGGGGATAAGGCCGGCATCGACTACTGGGCCAACACCCTCGCCAGCGCGTTCGCCGCCGACGGGCCCCTCATCGACGCCCACCGCGAGATCACGCGCCTCATCACGCTCCACGGCGTGGCCGCCCACTTGCTGATCCGATGCCTCGAGCTCCACGACTTCCCGCACGGCGACGAGGCGGCGTGGCAGAGGTGGTGGGAACACCACGACGCCTTCGTCCCCCGCGCCCATGACGCGCTGCTGAGGCTGAGCTCCGCCATGTCGGCCGCCGCCGCGGCCGAGGACTTCCTCCGCTTGAGATCCTCCTTGTCCCCTGGCCGGAACGATTGGCCGTCGGAGGCGAAGCAGCTCATGCGCGACGCCAGGCGCGACATCGGCGAGGCGCGGGAGGCGGTGGTGCTGATGCGCGACGCCGCGGTGCGCGAGTTCTTCGAGACCTGGATGATCCTGAAACGATCTTAGGACAGCCGCTAACCCCAATCGCCTCTGTTAGTTTTTTTCTGCTTGTGCAATACTGCAATCCCCTAGAACATTTCAGAATCTCACTGAGCTGATTAGCTTCCTGTTGGAGAATTTTAGGGAGGAATTCGTCCTAGCTTCTCTGTAAACATGATCATTTGATTCGTTGATCAGTGGAAGTGGACTGATCAACTTTTGCTTGAATAAACTTTGCTGGAATAGACCAATTCAGTCACATTGGTTTCTGAAACTTTGCCTGTTGCGTTTGCTGTTCGCTTCTGATGCAACTGCGTTGTTCACATTTTATTTCTAGAATTGCCATAATGTTCAGTAATTCTTGATGAGTATACCAAGCCAAGCTTGCAGTTTGTGCCCTTGACTTTATCACTTGAACATTTCGGCGACTCAGTATGACCAGCTAATTGAACTGGAGACGGCGGCAACGACAAATGCTGCATCTAATTGATTCTCCCTGATTAAGAAACACAGCTCATTCGATCCGACAGTTATGCACACCGACATCCTCCGGAGGGTTGACATTCTCCAGTTCGTCAACGGCAGTCGTGGTAGCCACGAACTGTAGACAAGTCAACCGTTTCGCCGCTGGATCTTGGACTCGCTATATATACCAAACTTGTAGTCTTCTCTGTTCAAACAAATTCCATCCGAATCTCGAGCTCCCTTGCGTCCATTTGAAAAAGAAATAAGGATTGTTTAGCACTAGAGAAAAATTTTCTGAATGTTTCTGGGAATGGACTCGGAAGAGAGGTCCAAGAAGAGGCTGAAGCTATGGAGCAGAGCCGTCGTCCACTTCTCCCTCTGCTTCGCCATCGGCGTCTTCGCCGCCCTCCTGCCGCTCGCCGCCACCGGCGCCACGTCGATCGACGGCATCCGCGCCTCGTTCCGGCCAACGGTAGCGGCGACGCCTCCCGTTCCGGAGCTCGACCTCTTGCTGATCGTCACCGTCACGCCACCGGGCGACGTTGGCGACGGCTACAGCATGTCCCAGGAGGCGTCGCTGACGAGGCTCGGGCACACGTTGCGTCTCGTCGAGCCGCCGCTGCTGTGGATCGTCGTCGGAGCGGAGAACACGACGGCGACGGCGAGGGCGGTCAACGCGCTGCGTGGCACCAGAGTCATGTTCCGGCATCTCACCTACGCCGCCGAGAACTTCACCGGCCCCGCCGGCGACGAGGTAGACTACCAGATGAACGTGGCGCTGAGTCACATCCAGCTGCACCGGCTGCCCGGCGTCGTGCACTTCGCCGCTGCTTCCAGCGTCTACGACCTTCGCTTCTTTCAACAGCTCAGGCGAACTCGGTGTGTCATACTTCTCCTTTCTCTTGCAGCTTTTCAACTTCTTTCTTTTGTTTCACTGAATATTTTGAACAGAAACCAAACACAATTCTTTTTGGCAAATTCTGCTGTGTTATGCATTAGTTTAGTGTAGATCATCAGTTCAGAAAATATTCAAAATGCAACACAAAACATCTATTGATTATTGTTCAATCCATGAACCAGGGGCATTGCGGCATGGCCAATAGCTACTGTGTCATCAGCAGATCAGAGAGTAAAATTAGAGGGACCAACCTGTAACTCATCTCAGATCACAGGCTGGTATTCAAAGGACTCAAGCACCAATACAACAGAGACAACCTGGGACTCAAGCAGCAACACAACACAGACAACCACTCTGGCTGCATTAAATACCAATGCAAGCAACTCAAACTCAAGCTCTGGACCTCCTGAAATGAACATGTACGGAGTCGGATTTAAGAGCTCAATGCTATGGGATTCAGAGAGGTTCATCCACAGGGATAACTCATCAACAGGCACAAATCAGGTTTGTCAGTCTAAGTCCCAGCAAAATGACATACACACAATTGAAACCAAAACTTGATAACTTACCTGACCATGGTTTTTGGTGATACCAGGATTTAATCCAAGTTTTACGACAAATGGCGATCAATGATGAGGACAAGAAAATGGGCATCCCTTCTGATTGTTCTGATTCACAGATAATGCTGTGGCACCTTGACATGCCAAGGCACACTCAAAAAATTGAAGAACAGGCGACTCCAGAGAAGGAAAGTCTAACGAAGGGTGATGAAGAGAAATCCCATGTCATGACTCTAGACAATGTTGTGGCAAAAATTGAAGAACAGGAGACTCCAGAGAAGGAAAATCTAACGAAGAGTGACGAAAAGGAATCCCATGACATGATGCTAGACAATGTTGTGGCAAAATTTGAAGAACAGGAGACTCCAGAGAAGGGAAGTCTAACGAAGGGTGACAAAAAGGAATCCCATGACATGATGCTAGACAATGTTGTGGCGAAAATTGAAGAACAAGATACTCCAGAGAAGGAACGTCTAACAAAGGGTGACGAAAAGGAACCCCATGACATGATGTTACACAATGTTGTGGCGAACATTGAAGAACAGGAGACTCCAGAGGAGGATAAGTCTAAGGAAGGGTGACGAAAAGGAACCCATGACATGATGCTATTAGTTGTAGAGCATCACCGTGTAACAGATAGAAGAAAGACTAATTCCACCTTCATGTGTATTAGTGATCCCATAACCATGTGGCACATTAACTGGGCCCCAAAGTGTCAAAACAGTGAAAAACCTGCTCTGAAACGGTCAAAAATACTTTGTCCATTTCTTTTGGTAACGCATCAAAATTTCGGTTTATCTAACTGCTGGAACTAGAGATAGGATCGAACAGTGCATATTATACACTCAAAAGACTGATCCACCTCCTTTTGTCTTCCCTAGCAAAACATCTTTGGCCTCGTTAATCTTCGAAGCAAGGTAATGGCTGCCCCCTGCATCCGGATGATTGGCAACCATGACCTTTTTGTGTGCCTCTTTAACCTTCTCAGGATGGACATTTTCTCTGGAGGCAGCAAAAGAAAAAAGAGCCCAATTAACAATAGCAAGAATCATAGTGTGCCTCAAATTGAATGTTACCAATGACAAATTGAAACATCACCAACAAATGTACTTCTACAGATGCAGCGATGACTGGTCAGACATATGCACATGCATTCTGCTCAAAGCTAGAAAGGAAACTCAATACCTAATTCAATATGCTAGTACTAATTGCACCAGACATTGGAAAATAAGAAACTTTCCATACCTCAAGAATCAACAAGTCTGACTCCAGCAGTACATTTTTTTCAAGAAAACAAAAATATTTTCAGGGCAAAGTAAAAAAAAAAACGTAAATTGTGACTAATGTCGTCACATTTTCAGAGGCACGGAAAATTTAACCGACATTACATCAAAAGTGACCTGTGGATGTCTGGATGATGAAAGCAAAAAAGACAACACCGATATAACAGCATTGCAACTAGGTATCTGGCACATTGCACATTTGCTGTCACCATGGCTGATGGAGGATGGAAATATGATACCAGCTTGGGATTATAGTTCTAATCTTCTACATATACAGTCTATTTGCTCACATCAATGTTTAGAAAGACGAAGGGAGTACATGGCAGTTCAGTAATGCAAGTAATGTTTGAATTAAGAAAATGCAATGTGGTGGTTGAGAAAGGAGCCCTATTTCACGAATCTATATACAATTCTAAGAGGGTTTTCCTATAGAGGGGATTACTCTGAATATTTTTAACATTTTGTTTAAATATGAACTAAAATATAAGGATTTGGACCCTAAACCTAACCCCATCTATGGCTTTATCTGAAGTCCAACAGGTCATAAATGGTCAAATTTTACATTCTGATTTATAAATGTTAAAAGCTAGCAGTTCCATACACTCCTAGGAGGATTTCTTATCAAAAGCATTCTCTGGTGGAAGAATAGAGTATCCTTTGCCTTATTTATAGCCTGTTCATTTGTAGAAGTGAAATAACTTTCATTGAAGTTATCGGAACCGATTGTTTTAAGTAGATTGCAGTCAATCAATCATCATCATGTGCGTGCTCCGTGTCTTTCGTGCCCAATATTTCACAAAAAAAAATCCTCCAGTATCCATATGAATAGCTGTATGCTACAAGACTAAGAGTAACATACATAATAATCAAATGTGGTGTACAATGCTTTTATATGATATGTACCTGACACCCAGGATTAAACCAGCTTCCCTTCGGGTCATTGCAGGTTGAAAACCACCTTCATAGAATTTGCGCATCCTGGGAACTATAGGCCTTGCTTTATAAGCATGCCAAGCTTGGATGGTATATCTACTGGCAAGAGCAGCAGCTGCCACCGCAAGTCCTGCTATAAGTGGTGCAGCCTACATAAATTGAAAATATATTCATGATTGAAAACAACAGGATAACATATTATCCAGAAGTCAGATAAATTAAATAGCATGAGAAACAATAGGAAATGCTCACATATTATGATGTAACAGGCAATCACTGTTACCAGATTAACTATTACTGCATTATTAACAAATTACAATGACTACTAAAGTGGTCTATCACCATCAAGTTGGCTTCATTCTGTTATTTATTCTATGTAAGACTTGACAATAGGCAGCGGATGCACCAAATTAAAACAACATTTAATAGGAAACATGAGTTTGCTTTAACTTCTAACTAAGATAATGAAAAATTTGGAGTTTTGTTAGTCTGATTGTTTGTTCCACATGTTAGAAGCAAATAAAGCAGGTAACGTGACACAACTGTCCGGCAGGCAGCACAGATGGGATAATTACTTACACTGAAACAACTGCCCAGAAACTAATTTCCAGACTCTAGTTCTAATCAACATGGATCAACAAACTAACAAGTAGGCTATTCACACTATGGCTCAACAACTCTGCAGGACAGGGAAACCTGATCACAAAATGCAGCAAAAATCACCACTACCAAATTACCAATTATCTAAACACCATCACAACACAAATGTACGAATTTGTAGCATCGACAAGTTGAACTCTTCTACCTAGTTCTCCCTTAGGCCTTTGTTTAGATAGATGGGATTACACTCATCCCTTCGGATTGGCAAATAAACTGAACTAAAATTCCCACAAACAGAAGGGATTTGGGGTTAAAGATAAAGCCATCCCATCCAAACATGCCACTATCGATGGAACTCTCCATTGCTCCCAACTAAATTTATTCCCATCTCAACAACGCAACCATAAGCAATCAAGCTTCCATGAACAAAAATAAACTTGTCTGCTGTAGCAAAGCTGACTGCTCACCATCTCCCCCACCAATCAGAGCAGCCGCTCCGCGAAGAGGCGCACGGGGTAGTACACGCCTACTCGCAGAAGTCGGCGGTCGCCGGAGAAGCGGCGGCCGGAGGCGGTGGAAAGTGGGGAGTCTTCGCGGAGGAGATAGTTGGGAAGTACCCTACTTGGGCTGGGCCTTTCTAAAATACCAACTCGAAGGCCCGATGACTCGATGGAATACGTTTTCTTCCTACAAAAATACGTTTTCTATTAAAGAAGACGCTCTTTGGGAGGCACACGCTTTCATCCTCTTCCACCTCTCGCCTCGCCTCGCCTCTCTTCGCTGCGAAGCCATCTTCTTCTTCTCGGTCTCCACGCGCTTTCACCTCCGTATTTTTCTCGTCTCGACCTCATACGCCTCGCGTCTCGTTTCGTTTCCCCTTCACCACCACGACACGCGACGCCATGGGCGCGGCCGACGACAACCACCGCGACGAGGAGGCCAGCCCGCTCCTTCCGCCGGCCTGCGCCGGCAAGAAGCTCCACCAGTCTCCGCCTCCATCGCCTCCGGAGGCAGCCAAGTGCTGCGCCGATGGAGTCCCCGTCGTTATGGGCGAGCCGCTCGGGGCACCCGCGGGCGGCGTCACGCGGCGGGAGAGCTGGAACTCCGGGGTGCTCTCCTGCCTCGGCCGCAACGACGAGTTCTGCAGCAGCGACGTCGAAGTGTGTACGTGCATGTCGATCTCAGATCTCTCGGGTGTTTGGGTTGGGTGGGTTGCGTTGCGTGCGTTCCTCGCTAGCGATGCTCGTGGTTTCGTTGTGGGGAGGATCTAAAAGAAGAACGCGCGGTTTGGGTCGCGTCGATCGAGCATGATTTTAGGAGAAACGATGAGATTATCTAGGGATTTCTCACTAATTTTGGCAATGAGAGGTCCGTAAATTGTTAAACCTGATTGCGATTGTTATAAGATCTGTCTACTTCTTGTTCTTGGCCGATTCTTGGGCGTAATACTTCAGAAGTTATTTAGGAATTTCTAACTATTTAATCATAATTGATTGAAATGTTTGAATTGATTCTAGCTTTGCAAATTGCTCCCTTTGGGGCGTTAAATACACTAATTTTGTATTACCCACTTCAAGATTAAGCTGATTTCTCCTGACTATGATACAGATTTGCAACTCGTAAGGAACTTACAACATATAATGTTTTCTCAAAGCTGATAGTCATAATTAGCATTTAAAGTGGTGTTGTTGAATTGCATGCAACCTTACTTCTAGTTATGGATCTGTGCAGCTAATGGACATGCTGAATTTATCTTGACAATGCTGTCCTATGTAACCAACTACTAAATTTTACACCACTCATGGTTGGAATGATTGTGGCCAGTTTGTTTTGATCCATTCAAAAGCTTAAAACTTGAAACATATCTTTTCCCCTTTATCAACCTTCTTAATCTTTGGTCTTTGTCTATTTCCCTTATTTTAATTGCTTGGGCTAATCATTTTAAGCTGGATCATAAGCTTGACAAGCAGATATAGCCATGTCATGTTGTACGCCAGGTTTTCTTGGCACAATTATTGTGTATACAACAAACTCTTGTACATAGACTAATCCTAGGTTGTCTTTGCACTTAGATGAGTTCTCATCAAACTACAATGGCCTGTTAAATTGCTCAGTTGAAACATCACAAGAATCTTTTTGTCACATATTCATGGTGACCCCCATAGCGCACACAATTCACAAATTGGCAGGTTCTGCATATCTTGACTACTCTGGATTAAAGTTAAGATGGGGACTCAAGGGTCATAACAAATGTTTTTTTATTATGATGCTTGTATAGTTGTATGTGTCCCTTTGAACTGATAATTGTGTTTTGATTTTATCAGGTCTTCTTGGAAGCATAGCACCATGTGTGCTCTATGGCAGTAATGTTGAGAGGTTTGCAGCCAGACCAGGAACTTTTGCAAACAGCTGCTTGCCTTACACTGGTCTCTATATGCTTGGGAACGCTCTCTTTGGGTGGAACTGCCTAGCCCCATGGTTCTCTCATCATACTCGCACAGCTATTCGTCGACGATACAATCTTGAGGCAAGTTTTTTTCTATTTGCATGTGTTTGCATTTTTGGATGATATTCTCAGCTCACAGAAAGATAATAGTTGTTAATCATCGCTCTTGAAAGCTCCTAACAATGGTCCTAGACTTGAGTTTCTGCCATCTGCACCATGAACTTCTCTCTGTGATGTCGTTCTAAACAATATTTTGACATGGCTGCTTTGCGTGTTTATCTTTCAGGGTAGCTTTGAGGCTTTCACTAAGCAATGTGGGTGCTGCCACGGCCTTGTTGAGGATGAGGGGAAGCGTGAGCACCTGGAGGTTGCCTGCGACCTTGCAACTCACTACTTCTGTCACCCTTGTGCCCTCTGCCAGGAGGGACGTGAGCTGCGGCGCAGGGTCCCCCATCCTGGCTTCAACGGGCGATCTGTCTTGGTCATGACGCCACCAACGGAGCAGACTATGGGTCGTGGCATGTGAACCGTGCCAACATCTGCTCTGCTCTAGTTGCACTTGTGCTATTATGTGATGAATGAATATTCTCTACTGCCTTGGTGAACTCTGTATGTTCGTCCGTAAATACGAGTTTGTGATATGGGATCATGATGGACAGTGGAAACCCCAGCCTTTTTTTGCTTTTTTTTTTCTGAATTGCGCTGATAGATTTCTCTGTCAGCCTGTATGTTCCTTATGGACCCGCTTGTGTACACTCTGTCATTCTGAATTACATTGTACTATCACGTTTTGTGTTTGTTCGCAATCCTCTGTCATTCTGGATTAAGGTTTAAGACTTGTCAATGTGAACTACATATATCAAATGGGCACTCTTGCGTACTATTTGAAACTGCCACGCACTGTGGTTCTAAATCTGCGGGAAGTTGTGATGCAGATATGTGAAATGGGCACCCTTGCCTATTTGGAACTGCCACTCGATGTTTTATAGGATATGTTCGGATGTTGAAGTTGGGAACTAATCCCTCGCACATGCAGAGTAACTTATTAAGTTTAGCTAATTTTTTTTGAAAAATAGATTAATATGATTTTCTAAAACAACTTTCGTGTACAAAACCTTTTTCAAAAAAGCACTGTTTAGCAGTTTGCAAAGCGTATACGCGAAAAACGAGAAAATTGAGTTAGGAAATGAGATGGAAGAACATAGTGAAAGTTGTGAATTTTTGAACGGTTTTAAATTCAATGAAACAGTGCAACTAGACCGAGACAGATCAGAATGCTTGTCACTTGTCAGTTAGTCGCGAAATATTCAGAATTCAACGTCATTTCTTAAAATTTTAAAATCAAAACACGATGTGATATAGTAGTAGAGTACTAGTTCAAAATCAAGTTGGGCCACACGGGTGAGGCCTACTTCGCTAGTTGGAGGACAGAGAGAGCCGAGCCGCCTCAAATCCGGCCCAGTCTACCGCCTTG
Organism: Oryza punctata; assembly: GCA_000573905.2. Classification (NCBI taxonomy): domain Eukaryota; kingdom Viridiplantae; phylum Streptophyta; class Magnoliopsida; order Poales; family Poaceae; genus Oryza; species Oryza punctata. The sequence continues at coordinate 2,620,421 of CM002488.2, forward strand.
CGTGCTCGTTTACTCCGTCGATTTCCACTTTCGCCAAACCTCGCGGCCGTCGAGCTCCGCCGCCGGAGAAAAAGATGGCCGACGACAGCGCCTCCCCTTCGCCGTCCTCGGCCTCGCCGCTCCAGCACCACCGCGAAGCCCTCAAGTCGTCAGGTCCGCGCTTTCCACCCAGTATCTCTTCCAATTTCCTCCTGTCGCCGTCCGCCGCCGCTCTGGAATTTCGTAGAACATTTGGCGCGCGCGGCCGCCTGCTGGTGCTGGAGGCCCGAGCCCGAGCCGCCCCTTTGAGTTTCTTCGAGTGAAGTGCTCTTGCCTTCCTGGAGGAGAGAGCCGCTCAGCCTCTTCTCCGGTCAGGTTCGAGTAGTTGCTAGGTTGGACCAACGAGAGGTTAAAAAGCTTAAAATTAAGGTCAACAGTAGGTCGATTATACTGTCTTATACTTCTAGATAGAACCATATGAGTGACTGTTCTTATGTGGTTGGAAATCTAGCTGGTTAGCATGGCTTAGCCAACAATTTGGCATGCACTGGACTGTGGCTGACTGCCTGACTGGCTGAAACTTAGGTGCTGCGATTGACCTGTTTTTAAGTTTAAAAGTGCACTTCTTCTGTGATTTTACAGAATTTAAGCTAATGTTAGGAATAAACATCCCATAGTCGGTTGATTCTGTGCCCCCTAGCCCTACTGAACTAATATTATGTGAAACTGCAACGGGTGAAAAAGACAAAATACAGAATAACCATAATTCATTTTGGTTCATCATATTCATGGAAAGCTTTGTGCTAGAGCACTAGTTATATAACCTTTAGTTGGTTGGGTTTCTGGTTGTAGTGCGCAACACGGCAGCTAGCCGGAGGCGGGAACAAGCTATTGCGATTGGGAAGGAAAGACGGGAAGCCTTGATCCGTGCAAAGCGTGTGTGTCGAGCTCCAATTTCTGGAAGCGATGAAGCTGAAATGGAAGAGGGTGATATGGTGGTTGATGAGGAGAAAGCATGTCTTGAGGCAAAGACTGCTTATGCTGTTGAAGAATTGAAATCTGCTTTGTCAATCCAGTATGGAACTTCCCCGACATTTTTTTTATGTATTGATATAAGCACCTGTCCTTACATTATTAATTTGAATATTGTTGACTTGTCTCTTTTTTCCTAATAAAAATACTCAGTTATGTAATTAATTAGGAGTATTTGGTTTGTAATTTTTCTATCATGTATTCCTTTTACAGATGATCAAACGTTATTCTAACTATGCTGCTAACATGAACCAAATGTGCCCCTCTGCTGTCAGATATTCTATTTTATTCACTTGTCTTTTATAAGTATGTCGTTGAAGGTTTGGTTTGAACACTTATAAGTTCCAACTTAAAACTATTAAAATGTGCAAGCATGTATCGAAAGTACTCTGGTTCTGAAGTGTAATATATAACCATCAGTACATATCGCTGCTCTTAGGGGGAAAGGCGTTCAGAAGAAGAAGATAGAGGCGCTTCGTGATTTGAGACGCTTGTTGTCACAGCCTGAAGTACCTCTAGTTGATACTGCAATTAAAGCTGGAGCAGTCCCTCTTTTAGTGCAATATCTATCCTTTGGATCATCAGATGAGCAGGTTAATCATTCTGCACTAATTGTTTCGAAGCCATATCTTCATTAAATATTATAAAGCTGCGTTAAGATTTATATTTTAGTTGGATCCTAACTTAAATGCTTTATGTTTTCTGTTGTAGAGTTGAATGTGTTCAGCATTTTAATTCTATATCTTTTGTTATAATTATTTGAACTTTGTCTCGTATCAAGACCATTCATCATTTTAATGCAGTTGCTAGAGGCAGCTTGGTGCCTTACAAACATAGCAGCTGGGGAACCAGAAGAAACAAAATCCTTGCTGCCTGCTCTACCATTGCTTATTGCTCACCTTGGTGGTTAGTTTCATCTCTCTTGTTGGTTGAAATTAAACAATTTTCTTTAATGCTCATCTTCATTCCCATTAGGAAGATATTGCTATCTGTTCCTGTATGCATTTCTCAAGAATGATGCTTGTAGACATTTTTCTACTATTTAGTTTGAAATCAGAGCTTTGACTATGCTAAAAATCTAATTGAGCTACCTATGTTGGTTAGAAAAGAGCTCCACACTTGTTGCCGAGCAATGTGCATGGGCCATTGGTAATGTTGCTGGTGAAGGAGCAGAGCTGAGAAGCACATTACTTGCACAAGGTGCTTTGCGACCCCTTACCCGTTTAATGTTCTCCAGCAAGGGTTCTACAGCAAGAACTGCTGCTTGGGCTATGTCAAATCTCATCAAGGTTGTACTGATAAACTCTCTTAATTTTCTAAGCTATCATTGTAGGCAAATGCAAACTACATACATGTGCTCTCTGAACCGTGCTAAATAGTCTATTGTAGTGATATCAAATTTTCTAAGTTATCATTGTTAGTTTCAGCCTTCTTTTGTTATAGAAAACTTTAAGCCATGTTCCAAAACATAATTGGCTTGTAATACATGCTTATCTATTTGCGGGGCATCATTTCACTAACCCATTTGTTTCTCTTGTAATCTAGGGGCCTGATCCAAAGGCTGCAAATGAGCTTATTACCATTGATGGTGTGCTAAATGCAATCATAGCGAGCTTGGAAAAGGAGTATGTCTCTTCATTGACATCCTTTTATTTTGCATTGAACTTGTATTGCTTTATGTTCACTATATGGGAGTATTGCAATTGGAATAATTCTTTCCTGTCAATCTTATTAGTTATAATTCTGTGTTATGTTGTATTTGTTGGGTACTTAGTACTGTTTCCTTATCGGGTGTTCTTTCCATCAGTTATAATCATGTGGTATGTTGTATTTGTTGTGGGTACTTGGTACTATCTCCTTATGGAGTTGATATAGTCTTGTTTAATGTTGAGGTATTTGATAAAACTTTTCAATGGCATAGATAATGAATTAACCAGACCATTATTGAACTAACGTGGACCTTTTTAATCATTACTATTATTGAGTAACTTTTGGACTTATCAGGGACGAAGAGTTAGCAACTGAGGTGGCATGGGTTGTGGTCTATCTTTCAGCACTTTCAGACAGAGCTATTAGCTTAATAGTAAGAAGTTCTGTGCCTCAGCTGCTGATAGGACGACTGTTCTCATCTGAGAACTTGCAGTTGCTGATCCCAGTATGATCCATTTATCTCTACCTCATAGTGTTCCTTCCTTTTGCTTATTCACACTTTTGATACTTTCCTTGAAATTAATTGAATACCGATTAGTTGAGCCATATTTATTGTAGTTTATTAATGCTCACCAAACTGACCTATGTCTCAAAAGAGAAATCTCTTTGTTCAAAACTATAACTTCTGGTGGCTAATGTGACAAGTAATATACAATCAGTCCATGTCTCATTCGGAGGAATCTGTTTATTAATTTACTGTTTATATTGAATAAATGTGGTGATAATGATTTACCATTTTTGTGTAGTTACTCATAAGGATATATATACTTTTACTCCCATTCATTAGTGTTCTGCAATTACAGCAAATATGTATACTGAATGTGGATTTCACATTGCAATCATTTGATACTTCTACTTTAAATTTAGGTACTTCGTGGTTTGGGAAATCTTATTGCCGCTGATGACTACATGGTTGATTCGGTCCTAATTGTTGGAAACAATATCATTGGTAAACTCCATGACCCTTTCCTACCATATCTGTTTATGATGTTTATTCATCAGTTAACAGTTCCTTGTCTTTCTGGAGAATATATATTGCAAATTGCAAGCACTAACTAAATGTTGTTATTAGATCAAGCATTGTCAGGTCTTATAAAATGTTTGAAGAGTGATAACAGGGTTCTCAGAAAGGTCTGCTTTCCGTTGCTGGTTCATCTTTACTTGGTTATACTTGGAGAACTCCTGTGATTATTTGATTTACCCTATGAAATTTGCTGACTGCTTATGTAGGAATCATCATGGGCATTGTCAAATATAGCAGCAGGCAGTTTTGAGCACAAGAAACTGATTTTTGCCAGTGAGGCCACGCCTCTGCTGATACGCCTTGTCACCAGCGCACAATTTGACATTCGCAGGGAAGCAGCATACACCCTAGGAAATCTGTGTGTTGTCCCTACTGGAAATTATGAACTCCCGAAGATAATCGTGGAACATCTAGTTGCTATCGTAGATGGTGGAGCCCTTCCAGGATTTATACACTTGGTCAGGTCTGCTGATGTAGATACCGCAGGGCTTGGGCTTCAGTTCCTAGAACTGGTGAGGAAATCTTTACTGTATTAGGTATCTCTGTTTCATTCCTTCAACGCTATTCACCTCACAAGCATAGTTTCTGAACTTGTTCTGTTTCTTTCTTGGATACATTTGGATCTCACTGGAAATTGAATACCATTTTGCAGGTGATGAGGGGGTATCCCAACAAGCAAGGCCCAAAGCTTGTGGAAATGGAGGACGGCATTGAGGCCATGGAGAGGTTTCAGTTCCACGAGAACGAGCAGATGAGGAACATGGCCAATGGTTTGGTCGACGAATACTTCGGTGAGGATTATGGCCTCGACGAGTGACTCAACTAATTACCATTCGTACATCCGGTTAAATTGTAATGGCAGCAGCTGTTCATGTGTTCGTACTGTAAAAATGCATTCTCAGTTTCTCACAGCACTGGAACTTTAGAATGTGAAAATCATTTGCTTGTTACTGTTCTCCTTACTCTCACTTGTTGACGTAATTTGGAAAAAAAAGGGTCGCATTAGCATCTTGTTATGTATGATTATATTGTAATAAAATGCTAGAAATGGAGTATTCGCTAGTTACAGTAGCAGAACACTTTACTTTCTTTGCAAAAATTGCAGTAAAAAAAAGAGAAGCAGCTACGACTACGAGTACAAAGGAAACAGCAGAAACTTTAATCCTACGATTTCTAAACGATAATCAGATTCACAGTTAAGCCGCAGTTGTGCTGCTCTTCCCTCGCGCGCGCATTTCGTCGAGCACGTCTCTGGCCGGCGGCGAGATCCTGGCTTCCCACTCCCGGAAGTCCGCCTCCACCTCCGCCGCCTCCGCCTCGAAGCCCAGCCGCTTCATCCCCCTCGCCATCACCCTGTACATGTACTCGTCCACCTCGCAGCCTCCCATCCTCACCGCCGCCTCGTACACCCTCCACGCCGCGCGCGCCCTCCCCTTCGCCACCAGCGCACGCACCAGCCGCGTCAGCTTGTACACGTCCTCCTCCCCATCCACGAACCCGCCGCCCCGCTCCTTCTCCTCCAGGAACGCCTCCACGAGGGCGTCCACGGCGGCGGCGCCGTCCTCGGTGACCGGCGAGGAGGACACGAACGTAGCGTAGAAGGCCGGGTCGGGTCGGTACCAGGGCTCGGCGCGGGCAACGTGGAGCGCGGCGAGGGCGAGGGACCAGTGGCCCTGGCGCTGGAGCTCGGCCATGGCAGCGAGGAGGTCGCCCTTGAGGAGGCGGCCGAGGGAGGTCGACGCCGCCGCCGTGGCGGCGGCCGGGGAGCGGTCGGAGGAGGTGAGGCGCTTGAGGGATTGCACAGCGAGGATGGCCTCCGTGGAGAGGGAGCGGCCGCGCTGGAGCGGGCCGCGGTTGTCGCGCGGGCCGCAGGTGATGCGCGCCGGCGTGGGGCGGGCGCGGCGGCGGCCGGGGTTCGCGCGTGGCGTCGGGTTGAGGCGCGGGAGGGAGAGGAGAGACGCCATGATGAGGTGTGGAGAAGAGAGCGGAAGCTTCCAGGAAGCTGAACTGCTGGCGTGGGAGGGCTAGAGAGCGAGCTGATCTACCCGATTCGCCGTCGGATGAGCTGGGAGCCGTCTGATGCCGTCCGATTATTGACTCGCTTTTCTTGGGTTTCTCCATATTCAAATGCAATTTCGAGGCCACATTTAAGGTTTAGGTCCTACTTTTTTAGATGAAGGATTAAAAACTGTAAAATCAAGGAGTTGATTTAGATTTTGTGATGAAAATATTGGTGGTTTGCTAATGTTAATTTGGAGATTTTTGAGATGGTTGATTTTGTGAAGTGTGCAGTTTCGGTTGACCCTGACGGTCAGACCGGCTGAGTGCCGCCGGTCAGACTGTAGCGGTCAGACCGGCCGGCCCGACGGTCTGACCGGCAGGATTCTGATCGTTGTCGGTTTCGGGTTGTTTTGTTGGATTTGGATATTTCCTTCGGGGATTTGGCTTCTAGATGGTTTCTATGCGTATGGATATTGTTGTTATACTAATGTGAGTCAAGTTGGAACGAACTTGGGCTCGGAATATGGTTTCTTGATTGTTGCACGTGCAGGTGTTGCTTGAGGCCTCGGGAGAGTGTTGCCGGTGATAGATCGGAGTTGACTTGGGAGAAGGTGATGTCCAGGGATCAAGAGATCGCGCGGGATACTAAAGGCTAGAGGACAATGCACGTGGTGATGAAGAAATTCATATGGTATACAATAGGGATTGTGTACGTATGGAAAGAGGAGTCGAATTTGGAAGGGAGTCCAAATTTGGGAAGTTTGATTGAGATAAGGAAAGAGATGAGTTGTTTACTTGCAAGAGAGGGTTTCCTACGTGGGTTAGGAGTCCTAATTGTGTTAGATTCGTGGGCTTTGCACAGCCTACTTCATGTATAAATAGAGAGGGAGGGTGAGGCCTCCTAGTATCGGTTTTTAGAGAGACAAAAGTTGAGAGAAAATTAGGGTTTCGAATTTAGTTCGAGATTTTGGTGAGGAGTGCTGTTGATGTACTTTGTAAACACTAGTTGATGAAATAAAGTCGAAAAGTTTCAATCTACATCTTCGAGTTTGTCATCTACCGGTGTTTTCTGGGTCCCGACGGTCTAACCGCAGGTGTGCGCGCGGTCTGACCGGCAGGATAGCGGCGGTCTGACCGGAGGTGTCCGGGCGGTCTGACCGGCGAGGCTACGGCGGTCTGACCGGCGGCAGGAGGGTGGTCTGACCGGCGGCGACAGTACTTCGTCGACTTCTTCGCTTGAGGGTAATCTTTGATTCCGCGAAAGATTTTTGGGTTTTTGGTTTTCCCTACCATTCACCCCCCTCTGGTAGGTTTGTTTAGTCTTGTGTGATCCTACAAGTGGTATCAGAGCCACGTTTTTCTATTTGATCTTTACCGCTCCTTAGATTTATTGCCATGGCTGATAAGTTTTCAAGCAAACCTCATATTTACAATGGAGTTGATTTTGATTATTGGAAGAAAAAGATGGAGTCTTATATTACATCTCAAGGCTATGATATCTGGATGAAAGTTGCTTCTGTTTATGAGATTCCTGATCGTATTGAAACTACTGCCCAGAAAACTAATTTTGAAAACAATTGTAAAGCACGAAATATACTTCTTAGTGGGATTTCTCGTTCTGATTTTGATCGTGTTTCACATCTTGCAACTGCTAATGAGATTTGGAAAGCATTAAATAATTTTCATACTGGATCTACTAACATTAAAGAGTTGCGAAAAGATGTTTTCAAAAAGGACTACATTAAATTTGAGATGAGTTCGGGTGAGTCTTTGGATGATTATCTGGGACGTTTCAATAAAATTTTGAGTGATCTTAGATCTGTTGATGATTCTTATGATGTTAACTATTCTCAATCTGAGGTTGCTCGTCACTTTATGAATGGTCTTGATATGAGAGTTTGGGATGTTAAAGTGACTTCTATTCAGGAATCTGTTGACATGAACACTTTGACTTTGGATATTCTTTATACTAAATTGAAAACCTATGAGATGAATATTCTTTCAAAAAGATCAGATTCGAAATCTACTGCTTTGGTGTCTTCATCTGGATCTTCTTTGGATTCTTCTCTTAAAGATGTACTTGCTGTTTTTAATGCCATGTCCGATGATCAACTGGAAGAGATCGGTGAGGAGGACTTGGTTTTGGTTGCTAACAGATTTTCTCGAGCTATAAGTAATGTCAGGTACAGGAAAAGAGGAGGACCACCTCGTTGCTTTCATTGTGGAGGACTTGGTCATCTTCGAGCTCAGTGTCCCAAGCTTGGAAAGAATCCAAAGGAAGAATCTCAAGATGGAACTAAGAACACCAAGCAGAACAAGAAGCAATTCAAGAACATAAAGATGAAGAAGTTCTATCAGAAGGCGCTTGATGAGGCATTTGCAGCTGTGCAAGAGTCAAGGCATTTGCAGCTGTGCAAGAGTCAATTGATGTTGAGTTTGAAAGTGATGAAGATGATGACAAGGGGAACAAAGGCAAGAATGATGTTTGTCTCATGGCTAGAAGAGTGGATGAAGATTCTGACTACGATAATGAGGTAACACATATTCCTAGTGTTGAATATCTTCAAGAAGTGATTGCTAGACTTGGTTACAAAATTTCTAAATTTGAGGAAAAGATTAGTCAACATGAAACTACTATTGAATCTCTTAATGCTGAAAATTCCAGAATAAAATCTCTTGTTTCTGATAATGATGAATGTAAGTCTTGTGAGGTTTTATTTGAAAAAATTGAAGCTGTTAGAGGTGTTAATAGGTCTCATGTTAAAAAGATTAAGAAATTTGAATCTTGTCTTGCTTTGAGCTTTGCCATGAACACTAGATTGGTTGATGAATTGTTTTTAACTAAGAGAGCTTTGAATAAATGTCAAATTGCTTTGTTTGCTAGTTCGATATTTAATTTGATTAGCTCTAAGAGGATTAAACAATCTAGTGAAAAACCTTGTTTGACATGTGTTGCTAATAAGATGAAACTAAAAGATGCTCTAGGTCGTGTTAAGCACATGGAGGAAATTGTCAAACAAGATGAGGTGATTTCTTGTTCGAATTGTAGAAAACAAAAAGGTCTTTTGGATGCTGGCAAAAGTTGTGCTAGTCTTGCTCAAGAGGTGTCTTACTTAAAAAGTTCTTTGCAAAGATTTTCTGATGGTAAAAAGAACCTCAACATGATTCTTGATCAATCAAGGGTTAGCACACACAATCGTGGTTTAGGTTTTGATCCTTATGCTCATCATACTAGACATCCCCCTGTTGTTTTAAGTGCTGGTGCTAGAAGTGGTGAAATTTTGCTTAAACCTGAGCCTAAGAACACTGTGTTTAAATCTGCTGACATCATGACTACTTTGAGTACGTCATCTTCAAAAACCAATGTTGTGCATGCAAAACCTCCTGTTGCTGTTTGTGCTGCTAAGTCATCTATTTCTACAAATACTTCTAATCATCATGAAAAATATACTTGTTCATTTTGTGGAAAAGATGGTCATCTTGTTGGTTTCTGTTTTAGACTTGCTAGAAAGCAGAAAAAGGAACGGGAAATTGTTTTTGCGAAAAAGAGATGGCAAAAACCGCGTTTTGTCCCGAGACAGGCGGTCAGACCGCAGCAGTACCGGCGGTCAGACCGGCGCTTTACCCCCGGTCAGACCGACGGTAGGCCTTTGGTCAGACCGCAGGTACCTCCGCGGTCAGACCGGTCTCGGGTAGATTTTTCTAACAGGAAACGGTGTGAATTTTCTACTGGTTATGCTCCTGTTGGTTCTGGTCGTGTGTCTCAGTACTGGATTCCTAAATTTTTATTATCTAACCCTAGTACTGAGGCTTCGACTTCTGCTTGTGTGTAGGCACTTTTGGCGAGGAAGGAGAACATGTGGATTGTGGATTCCAGTTGTTCGCGACACATGACCGGTGATAAAAATTGGTTCTCCTCCCTCAAGAAGGCATCAAGGAAGGATTCAATCATCTTCGGCGATGCTTCTACCAGTATAATCACTGCTACTGGATTTGTCAAGGTAAGTGACAAGTTTATATTGAATGATGTCGCTTTGGTTGAGAATTTGAAGTACAATTTGCTCTCCGTTTCTCAAATTGTGGATGAGGATTTTGATGTGTTATTCAAGAAAACTGGAAGTAAGGTCTTTAATTCTTCTGGCGATGTGGTGCTTAATGTTTCTGGGTCCCGACGGTCTAACCGCAGGTGTGTGTGCGGTCTGACTGGCGGGATAGCGGCGGTCTGACCGAAGGTGTTCGGGCGGTCTGACCGGCGAGGCTGCGGCGGTCTGACCGGCGGCAGGAGGGCGGTTTGACCGGTGGCGACAGTACTTCGTCGGCTTCTTCGCTTGAGAGTAATCTTTAATTCCGCAAAAGATTTTTGGGTTTTTGGTTTTCCCTACCATTCACCCTCCCTCTGGTAGGTTTGTTTAGTCTTGTGTGATCCTACAAAAACCAAGTCCTCTTTCATTTGAAAAGGAAATTCAGAAGACTACAAAAATTTTAGTAAAAATGAAAAAAAAAGAATTCCCTACGTATTAAGCCTATCAAGTAGCGTTCTCTATTAAAATATTTTTTAGATAATAGAATAGAACAACCATCTCGATTTTTACTCAACGAGTTATAGTAGTAGGTTTTAATGGTGACACTTTTCAACTCTAAATTTTTACTACGCAATAAAAGCAATGTCACAAAAACATCTCAAAATCATCCAGAGGCAAGAAAAGTCTACGAGTGAGGTTGTATGATATTAAAGATATAATTGCAACTCTTTATCTTTTACATTGTCATATACTCCGCTTCTTACAAAATTGCATTTATCAAGGACGACTACTAACTCGACTGGTAGGGAGCTACTCTAAGCAACACATAAGTATAGGCTTGAATCTTCCTGACGCATGTTATCTCACTATTTTCTTCTCTTATTAATAAATGATACTAAATTCCTGAAACAAAATGCATTTTTCATCATATATCATCTAACACGTGATCTGGCCAAACGGATAAACAAATCAACATGAAAACTTGAAAAGGGGAACATGGTGCTCTGCCACCCGGGTTTAACTTTTTGGGTTCGAAATAAAAAAAACTTCACACCGGTTTACTAAAAACCGATAAAAACCAACAATTTTCGATCAACACCGTACGGAAAACCGACTAATACCGATCAATTTTCACAGACTTATCAAACGGTTTCACGAAAGCCGACTAATTTTTGCAAATTCCATTCCGGCGAGGGGCGACGCTGCAAGACCGTGAACCATTCGCCAACAACCAGCCCACGCGCTGCACGCGTCCCCAAAGGAAATTCCGTATCAATCATCCAAACCAACCAAAACCTCTCCTCTCTCGACTATCAACTCGTGGACTCGTACTCAGTCCTCACCTCCTCCTCCTCCACTGATCCACTCCCCTGAGCTCTCCATTCCCGCGACCCATTGACCCCATCGAGGGGCGCGCCAATGGCGGCCGCAGTGCTCCTGGCCGCCATCCTGGTGCTGTCCCTCTCCGCCGTCGGTGACGCTGACACGGCCGCGGCGGCCGCGGACCGCATCACGGCCCTGCCGGGGCAGCCACAGGTCAACTTCTCCATGTACTCCGGGTACGTCACCGTCGACGCCGGCGCCGGGCGCGCGCTCTTCTACTGGCTCATCGAGGCCGACGTCGCCGACCCGGCGTCCGCGCCGCTCGTGCTCTGGCTCAACGGCGGGCCAGGGTGCTCCTCCGTCGGGTACGGCGCGTCCGAGGAGCTCGGCGCGTTCCGAATCAACCCCGACGGGACGTCGCTCTACTTGAACCCCTACCCCTGGAACAGAGGTTCTTGGTTTCTGTTCTTCTCGCAGTCGTCTCAGTTTGAATCGAGATATGTGCGCTTCGTTTTGATGAATTTGTTCGTTGGGTTGCAGTGGCCAACATGCTGTTCTTGGACTCGCCGGCCGGCGTCGGCTACTCCTACTCCAACACCACCTCCGATCTGTTCACTGCTGGTGATAACAAGACAGGTGAACTGGAAGCAATTCAACTTCTTGTTTAGTGCTGCTAGGAGCATAATGTCAAATCCTTTCTTGCTTTGATGCTAATTGCTTGTGTGCAGCTCATGATTCATATACTTTCTTGGTGAATTGGTTGGAACGGTTTCCGCAGTACAAGTATCGTGATTTCTACATCGCAGGCGAGAGCTATGGAGGTGAATTTCAATCATAATTGGTTAATTATGAGATATGAGCTTTGCACTTTAGCAAACTGCAGATATACTACTGTCATTATGTTTCAGCATATTCATTCCTGCTGCAATGACTGCTTTTTCAGGGCACTATGTCCCTCAGTTGTCTCAGCTAGTGTACCGGAATAACAAAGACGTTGAAAGGCCTATCCTAAACTTTAAAGGCTTTATGGTGAGAACTTTAAGTGATCTCTTTTTTCTTTCTCAAATAAACTGTGTTATCTGAAAAAATATAATTTGGTTTGGTCACTTTCTACTTATGAATGATCAAATGGTACTCCAAATTTACTAGGTTGGAAATGCGGTAATCGATGATTACCATGACTACGTTGGCACATTTGAGTACTGGTGGACACACGGGCTGATATCTGATGATACATATCAGAAGCTGCAGGTGGCCTGTGATTTTGAATCATCTGCACACGCATCAGAAGCATGTAACAAGATTTATGAAGTGGCTGAGGCTGAACAAGGGAACATTGATGCATACAGCATCTACACGCCTACCTGTAAAAAAACTTCATTTCTCAAGAGAAGGTTAATAAAGGGTAACACGGTGAGTCTGTCTACTCTAAACTAGAAGTTAATTGTTTTTTGGTAGTAGCATGGTATAATAGTTATTTTGATCAATGTGCAGCACTGCAACTGCTTATAGTGTTCTTAAGATACCCTCTGTATATATGGTGAAACATAGCTCATGTATTGCTTTCTAACCAAAATTTTTCGAATGTAGCCATGGTTGCCTAGAGGATATGATCCCTGCACTGAAAAGTACTCTACGAAGTACTACAACCTACCAGAAGTGCAAAAGGCGTTTCATGCCAATGTCACTGGAATACCGTATGCCTGGACGACCTGCAGGTCTGTCAATTGATTTCATCTTCCTATAATCACAACTAGTTCAACAAAGTTTTTTTTGGTAATGATAATTTGTGCTGAGATTCTGGTAACAATTTTCAGTGATGACTTGTTTTATTATTGGAAAGATTCACCAAGGTCCATGCTTCCTATTTACCGTGAGCTGATTGCGGCTGGTCTAAGAATATGGGTTTTCAGGTACTCAGATTTCTTGATTTTGTAGAAAGATGGTTTGAAACTGCATCCTTATTATTTGAGGGTTGCATTATTGCTGATCTAATAAATTCATAAATCATAATCATAATACAATGCTAATACAGTAATATGAAATTGTCCATCAATGTGGACTTAATATTTGTATTGAACAATTTGGCAGTGGCGACGCTGATTCTGTTGTCCCCCTCACTGCGACAAGATACTCCATTGATGCACTCTATCTACCTACTGTGACCAACTGGTATCCTTGGTATGATGAGCAGGAGGTTAGCCAGCAACAGTACTACCACCCTGCCAGTTCTGTTCCCCCTCTCTTTGCTATGCTTATCATTTGTTGATGGTGTGAATCATGCTTAGGTTTCTGGTTGGTGCCAAGTGTATCAAGGTTTGACACTCGTGACAATCCGAGGAGCGGGGCATGAAGTTCCTCTCCATCGTCCTCGGCAAGCCTTAAAGCTCTTTGAGCATTTCCTACAAGATAAGCCCATGCCTCAGCCTGTACATAGCATTCAATCCTTTTAGGATTTTCTTCCATTTAAAGTGGAAGATCATGCCGTGAGGCCATCATGTTGTATAATTTGAAGTCTGTCTCCCACATTTTCTGATGAACAGATGAAATCTGTTCAAATGACAGCTGGCCACTCATCATTCTTAATTTATTCAAGTATATGTTCCTAGTGACTTCAGAAATAGGAGTAAGAAATAATGCCCATCCTGTTGAATATTTCCTTTTTGGTTGATGTATACCTCAAGACCAAGATGGAAATATAGTTTTACATTTTATGAGCTTGCTTCTGTGACAAGCGATCACATGAATATCCATATATCGTCGTACGTTGACGTGTTTTGGATCCGTCTTTTGGGGCATCAATTCTGGTAGTGGAGTACCATCCGTTTTGCTGGTGAATTTTCCACTTGCAGGACGATCCTATACCTACGTGTGAGGATCAATTGAAGTCTTCAACGATCGACTGAAATTTCAGGAGTATACGGCCGATAACTTGACGGATGAGAGCTGCTAGTGCTAGTGCTAGCTCTTGCTCAGTCTGAACACTGAACTGGGAACTCTTCTGAACAACTGAACTAAAAAAATAGCCACAATCTTTAACTCAGTGAATTTGCCTGCAAGGCTGCAACTCCGTGGACAGTGAAAGAGAAGAAATGTATATGACTTGAGTTGGTTTGAGAAAAAGCCGTGCACTTCATGGTGCAGACACATGCATACATGACTATACATGAGCACGGGTAAAAGGCAAGCTAGATGAGCTCTGCATCTTTCTTTCTTTCTTTCTTTTTCTTTTTTTTGAGAAAGAGAATAGGACTTCGAACTTACAACTTCAATATTGCCAGTAAACGGCGACTAATCATGCATGCATGTAATTAAATTAAAATGAGACATGGATTGTGAAAGGGACCGTGACACTTGCAAGAGCATGGACTCGATCGAAGCTCCAATTACTGGGCCTATACGCGAGATACTATAAACAGATTAAACTTTACAATAATCAAAGCGTTAGTTATCTTAAGAGAAATCGTGAAACTTCTGCCCCTTGGACTACAATAGGAGCAGAGCATTATGAAAGCATAACTAACATTACCGGCCGTAGGACTGTTGGTGGACGGCATCACGAAGTTGTTATATTCTTCTGGTGCTCCAGGGCCGTGCATACTGCGGACCGAATTTATCTAGAGCTAAAAACATCAAGTTCCACGTAAAGAAGGCAGTTCCTATCAAGAATGTTGCAGTTGCCAGTGGTGAGGCACCAAGATCATCAAAACCGTTGTCGATTCCCGGATCGAGGTAAATTCCTCCGACGATGCTAGCGAGATATCCGAGCTCTGAAAAGACTTTGAATCCCCAATCTGCATCCGGGTCTCCAACTCGAGGCATCCTATGGGGAAAAAGAGAAGTGTACAAGTACAAGCGCAGCAATTGTATTAGATTCATCCAGTTGCTGGTATGTAGCTTAGTGGTTGCAGTGACCTGAGTAGAACCCTGTTTGAAAAGGCTGCATATATCCGGTTGGATATAGAGACCGGGTACAAAATTACCCTTCTCTAAAAAAAACTGTGTAATTGATCGATGGATGCAGCTTCCAATGCTGTGGAGAGATTGTATTTCATATATGGTCTGTGCTGTGATTCTTTTTATTAGAGAACCAGATGATAAAACCAGGTTCGTTAAGTGCTGTAGTTAGGATTAAAGCAATGGGTACCGAGTTGCTTCACAATATTGCATCATTGCTCAAAGAAAATCATCAAAGACCGACCTTCTAGCAACTTAATTACATGGATTGATCTTAAGCACGAAGGTATACAAACTATTCCTGAAATCGAAACAAAGAGCTACTGTATTAAACAACTAAAAGGGATATAGCCAAATCTGTAGCCTCACCTTGTGAACGGAGCTAGCGGCGGCGGCGGCGGCGGCAGCTACCGAGGCGAGAGGAGGAATCGTGGATGTATTGGCAGCCAGCCTGTGCAGCAGCATATATTGGCCGTATGGTCCGTGGAGTTGATTGAGATTGACAAGTCGATATCGAACTCGATGCGTAGCATTGGGCTGGGCCAACACAAGTACGACCCGGTGTACTTATTCGTAGCCCTCGCGAACTCTCTCTAATCTCTCTCCACGCGCGCTAACAGCTTCGGCGGAAACACGTCTGTGAAATTGAATCGTCTGTGTTCGTACCGACCGTCAAACGCGTCGGACTGAGAGTGAGCGCCCACGTGGCGTGGTACGTTACATGATTTGTCACGGTTATCTTCTTAAACTAGAAAAAGTGCTCTCCGTTACGGGAACCCATCTTTAATCCCAGTTTACAATATTTTTAGTTTTAGGTTGTAAATTGGGATGTCCAATTCAAAACTAAAAGGCTCATCTTTAGTTCTGATTAAAATAATCGGGATTAAAAATGGTATTATTATTAGTCCCAGTTGATATTATCGATCGGGACTGAAGGTTTTTTTTCTTGCATATTGTCTAAAATCCTCACATTAAATTGATATCACAGATAAATGAACATACTTAACGATAAAATCATCCACAACTCATTGTTGTGCACAACTCCTGGTCTCACTTGCAAAAACATTTCTTACATGTAGAGTACGAGTGGTTGGATTCTACCGTATGTACATGAACGTTAATTCGCAGCTACACTTCTTCAAAGAGAAGATTAATTATGTACATGAACATTAATTTGCAACTACGGTCCTTCAGAAGAGAAGAACAAACAATGCAATGGTAAGCCGCTCTACTGCGTATTCTGAAGAAAAAGAGAAGAGAAGAGAAGAACAAAGAAAGAAAGAGCTACGTTTACCCTGAACTTTGATCTGCTATCTCTGCGCCTCGCTGTTCAGACGAAACCGAGCAATTCTGCAAGAAGAGGGCACAGCAGCAGGACCATCACCGGCGTCGGCAGCGGCTGCTCGACGCCCCGCCCGCGTTCCAGAGAACCGCAGCCGCCATGTCCACGGCGCGCCGGAGGAACAGGACCGCCCCCGCCGGCGGCGTGGCGCCGCGCCCCCGCATCCCGTACATGATGAACAGCAGCCCGGCCGCCAGGATCACGCACGCCAGGACGAGCTGCAGCTGCTCGGCTCCTTCCACAGCCATGAGCACCGTCGCGAAGCCCATGCCGACGAGGTCACCGCCTCCCCCTCGTGCGCCGCCGCCTGTCGCCTCCCCTCCCGCCGGATCCAGCCGAGGGGAGGGCGCTGCCGCCGTCCACCGCCTCCCCTCGGGCGCCTCCCGCCCGCCGCCACCTGCCGCCGCCCGGCGCCGACAACGCCCCGCGCCGGCCGATGCTGTCGACGCTGCCCCGCATGCCGCTGCAGCCGGGTGCGGCTTCGCCTGCCGTCGCCGTCGTCTCAGCCGTCACATTTTGAGTTAACAATGTTAAATTTGTGTAAAAAATTTTATCCTAAGACTAATTTACCCTTCATTTTCGACCAGGTCATCTCGTCATCGTATGCCCCGTGCGGAACATCTGTCGCACCATGCGCTGTCGAGCAAGGAACTATCATTATCGTTGTCACCGTTGCCATCGCGCTGCTGCACCAACCGTCACATGGACCAACCGCACACGGTCAAACCACCCGCTAACCGTCGCTGTCATCGCCTCGCGCGCCTTGCAAGCAGCAGCAGCCGCCATCGACCAAGGCGCCACGCCTCTAAGCCTATGCGCGGAGCAGCTACGCGCGATCATCATCGCCGACCAAGTCGCCGCACTTCGCAGCCACACGTGGTTGAACCACCTGTGAGGCTGCCGTTGTTGTCAACCAAGCTACTAGAGACCGATACCTCTTAAGTGGTGTCGATGGCCTCGACCACGAGAACACCACCCCGGAGGCAGAGCGGAGGAGTCGAGGTCCATGGAGCGGCGACTAAGGACTAGCGTTAGAGACAAGAGCGCCGACACCGACGAGCAGGGTCACATATCTGGCCGCAGTGTAGATGCAGAGGGCGGAGAGGTAGTGTCGAGGCTGGTGGCCCAATGGGCAGAGACGGAGCTGGCGTCACTGTTGGGAGTGTCATCCACGGAGGGGACTCAGTGGCTGGTGAAGAACTCTTAGCGGCGGTGGCCAAGGTCGACGGGGAGGGGGGGCGATAGGTACGGTGCTATACAAAGAGGAGTAAGGGTAAATTAGTCTTTCATCATCTCAACTCACATATTTAGATGTTAAATCTGATGAAAGTACTATGAATCGAAGAAAAACTAGTGGCATGTGCTTCTAGTCGAAAGGTGGAAGTTTTAATGCTATTTTTTGGTACCGACTTTTTTTATGCTATGGATCAAATTTTACCTAATATCAAACAACTATAGCTTGTGTCGACGGGTGATACCCGTAAAATGTATTCTGAGGGTATTGTGGTACGTTGGTACGAGAATCTACATGAAACGACATCAAGCACATATGAGATAAGGATTATACTTGTTCAAGTCTCTCGTAAGGTAATAATCCTAATCCAGTTTATATATTATTCCTATAAATCTGGAGTAGGTGTTGAACTGCATATTGAGCGTCTGGTTTACGTTGGCTGGCTAGTCGCTATCCCTTAGAAGGTTAAGAGTGTCAGTTTCGTTCTCTAATACTTTTTCCATAAAAAAATATAGAAAATTTTGATTGGATGTGATATATATATATATATATTATTACTATAAATCTGGATAAGATTTCGTTCACGATCTTTTTTTTTTTTTTCCAAAGAGAGTACATATTGAGTTGTGTGCTGTGTGCTTGTTGTGTTTTGCTGCTCACCATCACCGTCTTTGTTGTGTTTTCTGTCTTTCTGGGGATGACGTGCTTTGCAAATTGGGCACGCACAGCTCGTCGTCGCGGTCTCCAATCAGTCTTAGAAAAATCACCTCCGAGTCGGTCAGTCCCAGCAAAAAGGAAAAGGAAAAAGAAATCGTATGGTAGGTTTGGTCCGGTATTTAACTTGCCATGCGATCGCCGTCGAGCCTCCCTTGGCTTCTTCTTACTAGTGCTAGTCATGCCGCCCGTTAATCGCCGATGACAATGGCGTGGCAGCGAACAACGCTCACCTTCACAATGGTAAAACAATGTCGTGCCTATCTAAGCATCTGGGTGCTACAATGGTAGTGAGTGCGTTCATCATTTTTTTTATTTTACTGTCTCATTCTCAACCAATTTTTATTTTTATTGTCTTCTGATTTATTAAAAAGGTAATGTGCTAAAATACTTCCCTGCGTGATCCATATGCTTAGAACAGAGCAAAACTAATTTCCTAAAAGAACAGAGTAATAAGGAGGATTACTACTGACGGCTGAGCAAATAAATAATGGACATAGATGCAGAACGGACACATATGCAAAAGTACATGGATAACATTAGAAAATGAATAGAAGAAAATTCTGTTTTTATTGAGCAATCTGAATCTGTTCACTAGAAAACGAGTTCACTGAATTATGAACTAAACAACTAGTTATCGAAAGAAGCTAATTTTCTCTTATTCAAAAAAAAGAAAGAAAGAAGCTACTTTTTATTTGCTCAGCTATCTTTAAATTTATTCCAAATGTGTCGAACTAAGTCTTTTTTCAGACGCATATGCCGAGTTTTATCACGGAAAGAAGCATTCCTGTCAAGAAGATGGGTAAATCCATCAATTGGTCCATGATTAAGTTCTACTGGTGGTATAGGATCACTTCCTTGATCATAACTAATATCATAATGGACACTGTACGAGTCTCGTTCGTCTTCAACTATCATGTTGTGCATTATAATGCATATATCACTAAGTGTTGATCGTTTCCAATAACGGGCTACATAACGTAGGATGGCAAAGCGAGCTTGTAAAACTCCAAAAGCCCGCTCGACATATTTTTCTCGCCCCCTATGGATGCTTTGCAAATAATTTGTGACTGTTACTTGGGGGAGTGGGATTGTTTTGACAAATGCTGCCCATTCAGGATATATCCCATCCACCAAATAGTAACCCATATTGTATTGATTTCCATTCACAACAAACAACACCTGAAGGAGCTCGCTCTTGCAACACATTGGTAAATAATGGCAATTGATTTAGCACATTAATATCATTGTTGGAACCGGCGAAAAGCATGCCATATTCAAAGGTCCTGAGAGGCGACCGCTTCTACCATGATAGTGGATACTCCATGATCACCACGAGTAAATTGCCCTTTCCATCTAACCGAACAATTTTTCCATTCCCAATGCATGCAATCAAGACTTCCAAGCATGCCTGGAAAACCACGAGATTCTCCAACTAATAAAAATCGTTGAATATCTTCGGGTGTCGGCTTTTGAAGATACTCTGGACCAAATATGACATTCACACCTTCAATAAATTTCTTTAGGCTCAGTAATACCGTGCTTGCACCCATTCGGTAGCATTCATCCAAGGAATCAGCAGAACATGCATATGCCAACATTCTCATGGCTGCCGTACACTTTTGCAGAGAAGAGAATCCATTTGGTGGAAAAAGGGGTCATGTTCTTCAAGTGCATGCACAATGCGTAGAACAAGTGCCTTTTCATTCTATACCTTCGACGGAACATAGCGTCATTATACACCGGTTTAACAGAGAAGTAGTCTGACACAAGATGTTTATGGCCTGCTTCACGGCTTCTAGGAATGAATCTTCTGTTATAGGGGCGACGACAGCGGCGGCAACGATGAGACGTACCAGGAAGTTGAGAAAATTGAGCTTCTATCTGCTCATCCACGGTGGTAGCAAAACGATCATAAAAATCGGTCGATATCTTCATCTCTATTAGAGGTGGAGCCGCTATCTTCATCGCTATCAGAGGTCGATTTGCTATGCTGGGACATCTTGACGAGCACCCTACAACGATATATACTTGGCTACTAAATTTGCAGTGGCACAATACTAGAAGAAAGCAGGCAACTAGAAGAAAGTAGGAATCTCTCATAGACGATAATATGTATATGTATAGCAGAAGTGTATATGCAGAACCAGTAATGCACATCAAAATCGAGTGACTTCGAAATATGCAGAACTAGATAACATGTATATGTATAGCAGACGATCATCAAGCATTAATCTAAGAACGTATATCCAACTCACCTTTTTTTCTACTCGTGCACTAGCCCCTCACGATCAGGAAGTTAGTTGTTTATCTTTAAGATAAAGATTGATGGACTCTGAAACGTCTATCGAAAAAGTTTGATCGTGACTATTTCTTCCTGGCTTATAGATAAAAGGTTGTTTATCTTTCAGATAAAGATTGTGCTGTTATATTTTACATGAGATATTAATTGACTCTGACAAGTCTAGCATTGCGAATTTAACCTGTATCTTTTTTTCTAAGTACAAGATTAACAAATGTAATATGAAAAACAACATTTATTTCATACTGAAAGCATTAATGATGGGAGTACATAGGTACACTTATTTTCTGAATGCTAAACATAACCCGGTATTGCTAATACCGTTTATTTTAAATAAAATAAAGTAGAGAATGAAATCCAAATTGCCACTCAATAATCATTGTTGCTTCCACCGTATAATTTTTCAGCAAAATATTGAAGTGCTCTCTCATGCTCCATACGTTGCATATCACTCATGCAACTAAGATCAGCCATTAATAGTTCTGTGTACCTCTTGGCCACTGATGCCCGCTCGCGGGATTTAGCTGTTTCTAACTTATCTCTGGAGAGTCGAAGTCGCACGTCGGCCATCTTGTCTGCTGTGGAAGCATGCAACGCCTGTGTTTCATAATATGTTTTAATATCATCATGAAAGAGAGATGAATCAGATATGGATTTATTTTCGGCCTCGGATATGGATTTATTTTTGTCCTTTGCCGACTTTGTTCCTAGCGGATGAGTTACTTCCGTAATATGCTTCTCAATAGGCCCAGAAGGTCTTTTCTTACCCTCTTCATAGTTCCTGGTACACTTTGGTTGGTTGCGTACCTCTCTCCACTAGTAGACAAGCGTGAAGCATTGTTTTGTTTCTTGTTTGTACATCTCGTGAGCTCGATCCATCAGTTGATCATCAGATTGACCGCTCACATAAACATCCCTTAGCCTGCACCAAATTCCATTAAAGTGAGCAACTTTTTTGCTTGCTTTCCCCCAGTGGTCCTTGCAGTGTTTTGTTTCCCTTCGACGACTTGGAGGACTATTTTTGTTATAGTCTTTAGTCACGTTCTTCCAATAAACTTCTCCCTTCTTTGAGTTCCTGTCTATAGGATCTATGGAGTTGTTAAGCCAGGCACTTATCTGCATTGAACAAGCAATTATAGTGAAAAGTATTATCGAAGCAATACAGTGTAAAGTGTGAAGAAAAAGAGTACAAAGTGCAAACCAGTCGGATATCATCTTGTTGTGTCCAACCCAAGCGACTGCCTCAAATCTCCTCCCCGATGTTGTTCTCCTCCTCATCGTCCTCCTCATCATCATTATCATCACTATCATCTTCTTGCCCATCACTTGTAGTGTGTGGATCCGATGCGACAACTGTAGCACGCGAATTGTGTTTTGTGCTTGTTGCAACAGGTTTGGCAGTTGATTGCTTGTGATGCTGTGAATTGAAAGCATGGTCGCTAAAATATTGTGGATACTCTTGGGGCATATGCAATTGAGATGAACTAAGTGGATATTGAGAGGTGGTAAACAACTTTGGATTTTTTTCGTAGAAAGAATTTGGAGAGTTTAACCAGTTGACGTAACCACCATTTGGTGTAGTATCCATTGTGTGCAAAAGCAAGAAGAAGGTGCAATTTTATCTCAGCCATATACTTGTATTTATAGAGAAAATTGGCTTCTACACGGCCATGCATAGCGACCTAATCAAGTTAGGTAATGATTAGTTAGTTAATTAGTTAAACAAGATAGGATAGTTCGGTACGGAGCATCGGCGCTTCAGACGCTCCTTTTTTCACGCAAGCGCTCCCAAGCGACGACCGCTTCATTTGGCGATGGGCGACTCGCGCAGCTCCAGCCTAGCAAAAAAAAAAACCCGGTTTTCTTCTCTAAGCATCTACCTAAGCATCCCATTGCACATGGCCTAACCAATCCTTAAATAAACTTTAGACCATTTTTCTTTGAAAATTAATTATATTTTTTATATGATTGTACCGTTATATTTATTATAATTAAATCTTTATAATAAGATATCATATAATTATATTTCTAAATAAGAAGCGTATTATTATATCTCTAACTATACTTTTATATAATACATGAAACATCAAGTTGTAACTATTGAGATATTACGAAATATTTACTAAAACATCCAAATAACATCAAGTTGAACATTCGTGAATAAACTAGTGTAACATCGCAAAATACTTACTGAAACATTCAAAAAATACCACGTGCAACATTTACACATGAACTAGTGAAATATTAGAAAATTACTAATTGAAACATCCAAACAACACCATGTGCAATATTCTTTTAAAAAAACCCATTGCAACACAACGATATAAAATATAATGTCGAAACATATGCTTCTCACACGTAAAACATCAAATTTCTACGGTTGAAACATATATTTATTTTTAATATGAAAATAATCATGTGGGGTCTTATTGTAAAGATTTAACTGTAATGATTTCAAGGTGTAATTAGATTATATATCGGGTAAATGATTTAGGAAAAATGTTTCAAGTTTTTAGGTATAGTCTCGTGCATGAAAATGAGAGAGAATGAGAGAGGCCAAGGTTCACCAAACCGTTTTGAATGGATTAATGTTACCCCACGGTTTGGCGGTTATTATGAGGTATACCGTGGATTTAAAAAGTGAGAATGTTATCTTACATGATAACCGCACAGTTTTGTATATACCCTAAGAGAGGCGTGCGAGCTATATGGCTATGCCTGTGAGTGTGTGTAGGGAGTAGTGTTCACCAAACCGTTTTGAGTGGGGTTACCATCATCCTACGGTTTGGTGGTTATCGCAGTAGCCGCGCGGTTACTGTGAAAACTATATGGTTACTGCGAGATATACCGTGATTTAAAAACTGAAAATATTATCGTACATAACCACACGGTTTTATAAACCCCCTAGAACGTTAGCTCATCTAATTATTTGGTTTTGATTAGTTGGCAGATTGCATAGAAAACGATAAATGACGCCACATAATCGACAATGCATAGAACCAACGCATGGTTATCTGCTCTTGTACTCGTGCTTATCTTCATTCCACCTCATTTTACATGTCCCTTTATGCCACAACAACTATTCCCATTTTCTCTCAACCACATGACGCTATGACATCTAAATACGACTTCTAATCAATTTGTAACCTAAGACATTCCAAGAAGTACTCTCTCTATCCCGATAAAACTTAAATCTTAGGGCGATGTATCTAGACACACATATGTATCTAAATATATTCATAGGATTTAAGTATTTTTGATAGAGTGAGTAGTAATTTAGTACACGCAGTACAAGCTCTTTAGAGTAATTTAGTACACTTAGTACAACCTCTTTGGATAATTAACCATACCATAATAAGTAGGAGCAGGAACAAAAGAGGCACGGGCCACACGTCCGTACGTGCAGTGCATCGCCGCTGCATCCCCACCTGGATAACTACGGCCAATGCCCGTGGTGCCGCCTCACCCGTCTGGATGTTGTTGATAGTCAACCTGAAGATCAGTCGTTCGTTGCCGCGAAAACGAAATACTTATCTTGTTATCAATTTGCTCTTAACAAACCGTGTGTTGGTGATTTTCAACGCCACCAGCTATCCATAGCAACGTACGGCCACGCACCCGCACTGCACCGCCGACCTAACCTTGGCGCCGAGCTGTCCCAATTCTACTGAGGTTGGCCGTTACACCATCGTCGCACGGGGCCAATCCGCACGCAGGGTGAGGTGCAGGTGGCCTCCCCCCAACACCTGTTCTACTTTCTAGATAATTCTACTTTTCTATTCCCTCCATCCCAAATATAAAAGTTTCCTAGATAAAAGTAACACATAGTGCTATAAACGTAAATAAACTTCTATCTAGATTTCTAATTTCTAATATTAGGATATGTTTGATCCATCTATAAACTCTTATATTTTCGGACTTTCGGATGAATGAAGTACTTTTCTAGATGCAGTTCAAGCATCTCTATATTACCCCTTCCTAATCCTATCTCTTATCACGATTGTCAAGCACGTCAATTAGCATTTTGTGTTTCTGTGCTATCTGTGTGCTACAGTTACAGAGATGCGACAGCTCATACTGATACAGCTCATAGATTGAAGTGAAGGGAGTCTTGGATTTTTTTTTTTAGTGCAAACAGCATTTCTGGTAGATGTATATAAGTTCATTCAGAACACTTGAATTATGTAGCAGTAAGCACATTATTCTGATACATCGTGTGGATCTTAACATAACTGATAAAACTATAGCTAATGAACAATGATCATCAAAGAGTAGCACATCATTGTTTTGGGAGAATCTTGATTCCCTTGATTAGTAGCCCTCTCTTCCACAGCCCACCATCATACTCAAACATGGATATCTCAATCTCTCCCTTCTGCCCCTGCTGGGTTTTCACCTCCCCGACCTTGAGCTCCAGCCACTTCAACCTGATCTTCTCCTGAAGATTCTCCTTGCGCTGCTGGACTGTTCCATCAGGGAACTTGAGCTGGAGGTTCACTGGGACAGACCACCCGTATGCGGGATCGATAAGCATTACTTCAAAGAGAACCTCATAGGTGACTCCTGGTGTAAGGTAGGACAGTTCAAGCTTCCCATGGATCTCTAACCAGCAGACGTTCTGCAGCGACGCCACCTCGATCTGGGTGTCAGCATCGCTGCTGTCGAGTTAACATACCAAGTTCAGAACAATGAAAGAAGTAAAGCCTAATTCCTGAGGCAAGACATAATGCTTCAGAAATAATATTAACCTTCCTTCTTTCAGAGGTTGCCAAGTCCAGAATCTGGGGTCTTCACTCCAAGTGATGGACAAGCCTCTCGGAAACAGAATGAAGCAGTTGTTCCTAGTTCTCTCATCCACCCAGTACTTCTGCATTGCAGCAAATTTGCAACATAAACCATGTTTAGAACCAAAAACTTACAAGACCCCATATCAGTCGATGTTCAGAAGCAAAATTTTGCAACCTTTGTTTTCCCTGCCAAGAAGATGCCGGTGTAGATCTGATCTTCCAGTGCAGATGCAGTAGTACCCTTCTCCTCGGCAACAATCTCTTGGAACATGTGAGGAGCTGGTGCTCTCTTTGATTGGGCCTGGTTGCTACCAGAACTGGAAGCGCTGCTTGCCACCGCCACGGCGTACGAAGAGCTGGAAGGCGCCTCTTCCCGCGAAGGCGATGCCCCCATTATAAGTTTTCTCTGAACTTCTCCTGAAGTTCAGAGTTCAGACGACTGTGATATACTATATGTAGATGCAGAAGAGCTCAAGGCCAGAACAGCTGAGCCCGGTATTCTGAGCTGAAATGGAGAGGGAATTTACACTTTTATTAGCCTTTTTTGCCTGCCATGCTCTCAGTAGAAAATTTGATCAAACAAGACGGCATCAAGATTAGAGGTGGAGAAAAGCAGGAGGGAATGAAAGTTTCTTTTCCGCAAGCTTTTGAGCATGGAATCTGATTCGAGATGATGAATTTGATGTGCATCCAGAAGACGCCCGTTATGGAGAATCAAACTTTCGGCTGAGGAAGGAACCCGGCATGGTATTCTGCAGAGGAGAGACACCAAACTTCGAAGTTCGAATCAGGGGTTCATGATCTACTTCGGTTTTTTCTTTGCTATAAAAAAACAATCTACTTCAGTTTTTTATTTTTTTTGCTTTTCTTGCCAGGCTGAAAGATTTGCCGTCCCAAAAACTTTTTATTTATTTATTTTCGGAGGAGGCCAATAAACGGAACTAAAACAAAACAGTGCCTCATATGCTCGTGCGGCCTAAAGCCCATGAATCAAACCCTAATTGGTCTCTTAGATAGCCGCCACTTGTTCCTTTCTCTTCCGTTGAGAAAAAAAAAACTTGTTCCTTTCTCCGGCCCCGGGGCCAAGAGCTCGACACCATCAAGCACAGGTCGCACCGTTACAGCTTTGGCGAAGACAATATTTATCCTTAGCCGGCCCTCCGACCTGATACTGCCATAACAATAAAATGGATATTTTTTTGAAACTTTGACTTTATACGATATTGTTGATTTTATTTGGTTAAACTTTTAAAACTTTAACTGTTAGCAGGCATTAAAGCATAAAACTTACATAGTTAGATTTTTGTTTATAATTACTT
This sequence comes from Oryza punctata, assembly GCA_000573905.2. Taxonomy (NCBI): domain Eukaryota; kingdom Viridiplantae; phylum Streptophyta; class Magnoliopsida; order Poales; family Poaceae; genus Oryza; species Oryza punctata. The sequence goes on from CM002488.2 coordinate 2,647,167, forward strand.
TTACAATATTATAGTCATAGAGAATTACTATAGTAAGTCCTGAGTCCGGTTCCTGTACCTATATATCGTGTCATGGTTCGGTAGTTTGTTGCTTTACCCTACAACCTGAGTTGGAGTTTATATATGATCGACGAGTTCTTTGGTTTTAAAAATATTTTTTCTCTTCTTTGAATAGTTATCACTAGACATATATAAACATGATAGGAGTAAGGAGTTACAACCACCATGATGGAACCCAGCAAGTATAAGCATGAGGTATTTCCACGTAACAAACCATAAAGCCGCTCAGGCTAGGCGAGCGCTCGGCTGTGCCACGTAAGGTTACTGTAGCGTAATGCTTGTTACGTGCGGTTACTGTTTGTGCGTACGTGGACCAATCGCCGCGCGGATTAGTGCGTGTATGTGCAGGTGTGGAGGAATTGTATCGTGGGTGCTTGTCTTTTCTGATCGCTGTAAATCATCATGGGTGATTTGCGCTGGCTGCGCGGTGGCCCTTTTTTTGTTGGGTCCATTGGTCAGCGTTTGGATGTGGGTGTATTTTGTTGCTTGCAAGCAAATGAGCAGGTGCATGCGAGACTTCCAGGACGACACAACAACCTCGAGCCCAACGCCACCGTTTCGTCTTCCTCGCCCTCCTCCCCAGGGCGTCGTCGCTTGGTCCACCCCGATCGATCCCGTCATCATCCTCCTCCTCGGCGCCGACGGCCACCACCGCCCCTCCCTTCCTCCCTCCCTCCCCACCCACACCCCGGCCGGCGAGCGGGCATCTGATCGATGGCGGCGTGCATTTTGGCGAGAGCTCGGCGCTCACACAGCTCTGGCCGACGAGCTCCATGCCAGCTCGGAGCGGAGGGCGAGCTCGACGACGAGCTCCATCCAGGCTAGAGCTTGACGGTGGCGCTGATCTTCCGACGAACTCAGCGGCAGCATGGTCTGCGGTTGTTGTTAGCTCCTTCCCCGAAGCCGCCTCCACCATGGCACCATCTTCCCTGCCTCGACGACCATGGTGAACGACGGTTAACTGCGGCGTATGCTCGATTCAAGCAAAAGGAGAGAGGTGCTCTCCCTCCCCTTTCTTCCTCACATCTCCATAGATCAATCTTTCTCTCTCCCAATCCACCATTTCTTCTGCAAGGTACTCTTGACACCTGCGGGGATTCTCCGGCCTCGGCGGCGTGCAGAGGCCGGGCGCTATACGAGCTGTACAAGGCGGCGAGCCAAGGGGTGGTGCTTCTGTGGCGGCTGCTAGGAGGACTGGAGCACCCATCGCGTTGGCTTAGCTCTATATCATGCCGGTGGAGGTAGCTTCTTGCTGCTGCTTGATGCAGGACGACGAAAATTGGTTGCAGTCATGGCTTTAAACTGGCGATTGGCTTTTTAGTCTGATGCCATGTGGAATTTCCTAAACATCATGAGGAGGTGAGGTGTATTTTCACAACTTGATGGAACATGCCTGTTAGTTAGGGCCCCTACGCTTCTTTTGAGTCTACTTATGCGGTATCTGATTCTTGCCTTAGCTATATGATTATACTTGGTAGGCAAGATTTGCTCATATGTGCATCATCGGTGTACTGTATACCCATTTAGTTCAGTTGTTGATTTTTCTAATGACTCGATGGTTTGTTAGTTTACTGGTTACTTTTTGGACAAAAGCAATACAGTCCATTAGGTCTTCAAAACTAATTAGTTGGTTGATGTGTTGTGCAGGCCCCATTATTTTCACTATCACTGTGTAGCAATACACACAAATACACAATGAAGTTGCTCTCTGACAGTCTGACCCAAGAAGCTCAGTTGTTGTTCAGGTATGGAGCTCCTTGATTTGTTGTAAAGGGGTAGCATAAAGGTTCCTTTTGAATTATAATAGCGTGTTCTCCTTCCTCGTAGGTACCTGGATGGAGTAGACTGTCAAACACATGGCACACTATCTGGTGATGTATATCCTTTGCCATAAGAACAACAGGTTTATATTGACCTATCCTTTGTTGCCTAAATTACAGTCAGCTAGGAAATTATTTTCCTATTTGTCACTGGCATATTAATCATTAGGTAAGAATAAAGCACTAGGACCTTTGAGAAAACTACTATTGTGTGAAAGCCATATATGTGCTGAGAGATGAAAAAAAACAATCTCCAATTATGCATGTTTATTGAGATTAGTCTTTGGTCTTTCGTATCTAAAGGTAGATTACTTTGATGGTTGTACAATTTGTTCTTCTATTAATTGCTAAAAGAAAACGTAAACTTTTTTGCCATATTTTTCCCCTGAAAGTATCTTCTTGCAGTAGGATTCTCCTGTATTTGAGTTTGTATCAACGGGCTGTCCATTCTTGCAGTAGCTATTTTTGCTTTGTGCTCCTTTGCCATGACTGTTTCCATGTACAGTATGTACAAATTATGTGTGTACACATTTTCTTTAAATAGTTGGCACATATGTTAAGACTGGTTGACAAAATCTTAAGAAAACCGATAAATGCAACAACCACAAACAACTAATATTAATTAGTTAGCACTCATTTGGATTAATTGCACATCATAATAAAAGCATGCAATCACAGTTACGTACAGGAGGCGTGTTATATATGTCAAACCTGAATTTATATATGTTTTCCTGAACTGGATACTTTCATGTTCAATCAATTTTTTCCCATATAAAATTTAAATATCAAATGTTTTGTAGGGCTAACAATTTATTTGTGGTCGGTTCAACATTGAAATTTAGATATGTGGTCCGTTGACCTTGCTTCTTTAATCTATTCTGGATCTGATCTGATTTTTCATGCCTCCCTTATTTATAAAATTGCTTGTGTTTTGCAGCAAAAATATGTATTTGTTGTTGGTTTCTCTTTAACAAGCTAAAAGGTATGGAACTACTCAATTCTTTCATCGATTGGTGACTAACGAAATAACCACTCGCCAACTTGGTGCCATTTTCTTTACAGGAGGTTTCATATTAGTTTATTTTCCCTCTTATATTGCCATGTTCTTTAAACTAACAGTACAAGAAAAGTAGTTCATTTTTATTGCTATGTTTTATAGGCAATCCTTCAATTCGACAATTTGAATCAGCCAATGAAAAGCCTATTATATTTGTTGAGCTTAATTATAACGAGTCAAGAATTTTGTTGCATGAATTCAGATGGTTTTGTATTTTGTTTGCTCCCATGTGGTTCTACTAGCCCCTTATTTTCTTCTAAACTATCTCTGGGCTTGAAAACAGTATGGAGTTCTTTAGCATCTCTTTATTTGCTCAAGGTTTTGAAAAACCTTCAATCAACAAAAATTCCTCGTGAATGTGAGATCTTGTTGATTGAAGTTGGTTTTGTGATATATATTTTTAAATATTTAGTTTTACGATAAATTAATCAAGTAACCGTAGTTTCTTGAAATTTATAAGAAAATCGCCTCACTTTTGAGATTTGGAAAGCTCAAGGCAAAAAGGTCTGCCAAAGTGCCCATCAACAGCTTACAGGAGGGCACCAAACTCTTGTACAAGAAACTCTTGCACTGCTCCATTGTCCCTTGTCTCCATGCTTGGTTGCAGAAAAAGGTACTAGGAGTAGTACTAGTCATGGCCGGCTGTTGTGCTGCTGCTCCTCTGTTCCGTTCGCATGGACCGATGGACTTACGGTCAGTGTCAAGACTCAAATCAACGGTCATTCAACCTGTGACAATGTAGCTATCTACACACTCGCAATGTCACATTACCTGTACTGTAGTACACTTAATATTACTCCTACAAATAAAACGTACGCGACGCGTGCTTTTTGTACACCGCGCCAAGTTTCTGACACCACACCCGCAAGCGCCTGCCTGCGTGCAATGCATGTATGCACGGGGTAGCTGAGAGGGAGGGAAAGTTTTGAGAGTTTTTTGCTCGCTCGCTAGGCGGAGGCCGCGGCCTAGGCGTCAAAAGCTGTCTCCCCCTACAACCTGCCCACTGCCATCCTTTCTGCACCAAGAAATCGCTCCACAATGTTGGGGGTGTTTGGATCCCTTTAGTTACCTGACTAAAGTTTAGACAGACTAAAAAATTTTAGTCACCTCCTGTTTGGAAGATAGGACTAAAGTGCATTAAAGTCCAGATTTACCTTCCCTTCTCTCTCCTCTCCCTCCCCCTTCTCTCTCCTTCTCTCTCCATGGGATGAGCAATTAATTAGGTGAGAGAGGGGATTAGTCACTAGAAGTTGGGTCACCCTTGACTACAGACTAGACTAGTTTTAGTCACCATTTAGTCAGGGGTGTTTGGAGATTTAGTCCCCTAGTGTGACTAAAATTAGTCAAGTAGTCTCTAGTCAGGTGGATCCAAACACCCCCGTTGTATGCTGTCAATCACCACCACCACACTCTGCTGTAGTAGTACGTTGTAATACTATGCTGTTAACGTTTGGCACGGAGTCTTCACTTTATGTATTAAGTATACTAGACCATAACCTTCGTTTAAAAATAGTTGGTTTAATTTTAGTAATAAACTTTTAGAGAGTATATTGATAACAATAAAACTAAGAGGCCCCAAAAAAAATCGTCTGTTGGGAAATAGTGCAGCATATGGACCAGAGAAACAAATGATAACCTTACTGTTGGAATGCTCTCAAGAGATCGGTTTTTGGGGTTCCTTCCCATCCCTCTCAGACACTAGAGATGGCCCACGGGCGATTCATATGGAGAAGACGACTGTTTGAACTGGACGCTTTTCGCTTTCCCCCAAAATCAAAACCATGGAGATCATCGAGAATGTTCTTTCAATGCAGGACAGTACAAGCTCATGCAAAGTGGTAGTACTAGTACTACTACCACCAATCGACCAACGACCAGCCCCTCCCCTGGCTGTGCACCTGGTCCGCTGCAGCCTGCAGCACAGCCCGGCCAGCCACAGTGTCAGAATGCAACACACAATCGCGCGAGAGAAAGAGAGAGAGAGAGAGGGGCATATGGGTGGTAAAAAAAGATGTTACGAGTGCTAATGCTCCTTCCATTCTAAAATAAAAAAAAGTATAATCACCTTTAACCAAAAAGAAAATAATTACTATACTTTCTTATTTGGATCATCATAATAAATATAATATATGTACCTAAGCGTGGAGGATTTAAGAAAAAGTAATTTAACGAAAAGAAGATGCTAGTTAATCATATGCATGCATGAATGCCTTATATTACGAACTATCTAAATAATATAGTTATGTCTTACATTATGGAATGAAGAGAGTACTTCTTTTGTCCACTAATAAGTTCATTTTTAGCTCCCTCTATTTATCCCAAATAAGCTTACTTTTAGTGTAATCATTGTATATGAGTTTTTAAAAGTAATAAATAATTGTATTAGGAGTAAATAAAGTGGGGAATAATTACATTAAGATTTGATAAAGTATGAGTATTCTAGTATTTTTGATTGTGTATTAGTATATGTGGGATGAGGCAAAAGTAAAAAAGAAAATGCTATATATACTAATTTTTTCCTACTAAATTTTTACTAACACTGATGTGTCATGTTATGAATGTATCTAGATTTTATATAACTTTCATCTACCTAAATAAAACGATTGGGATGATTGTTAGTATATATTTAGTAGTGAGAAGAAATTAGTACGTGTAGTAGTGCTCAAAATAAAATTATTTTAGAATGGATAGAGTAGTAGTATCAAGGCTAGCAGCACATGCAATACAGTCCAAAATCTCCCCCTCCCAGCTCTCCTCTTCCTCGCTTGTAGGCCATGACATGCAGTGCAGGCAGGCAGCTGCTGCTTGTGTTGCACCGAAGTCCGAATAGAAAAGCACGTACCGTTCCACCGCCACGCACGCTACGACAAACCTTCGTCGCGGTACTCCATGTCCATTGGCACAGACGCATATGCACGTAATCTCAGGTTGGGTTGGGTCGATAAGTTTGATGATACTGATCGAGCCGTTAACGCATGTGTGGTAGGGGGAAACGGAGGCCAACGTTCCGTCGTTGATGCATGCCCCGGCCGGCCGCGACGAAAGGTGTAGCACTCGCGTAGTAGTAAAATATCTCATCTCGGCAAAAAAAAAAACTAAAGTGGCGAGAAAATAAACCAAATCTCAAACGAAAGCTGTGTCACACGGACCACCCACCCTCTCCCTGTCTACGTAGGGGGAGGAGAGGAGGAGAGAGGCGGAACACGAACAGCACATCGCCATCCGCCGCAATGCACTCGCTCGCGAAATGGTTTCGTGGAGCGCGTGCAGTTGCCGTTCCCCGGCGTCCCCGCCTCGCTCCGCTGGCGTCCACATCGCCGGCGCCAGCACCGCCTCCGCCGACGGCCACTCCACCACCGCCGCCTACCCGGCTCGCTCCATCGGTGCCGGCACCCACGGAGAGAGGACTGATGTGGTTTTCTTTGGCATCCTGCGGGGCGGCCGGAGGTGGGCATGTGAGGGCGATCTCGGCGTGGAGCGCTCTGATGGCAAAAAGGCCCTCGACGCCGACTCCATCCACGCCGACTCCTCCACTGACGCCTCCGTCGGGACATACTCGCCGGCGCCGCCGCCGAGGCCCGCCAGCCACGCCTCCAGCGCCAACGCTTCCATCAGTGAACAAGCTGCCGTCACCGTCTCCTGAGCTGCCCGACCTTCAGCCTCTCCCAAAAGGGTCAAGGTGAAGTCCCAAAAACCCTAACCCCTTCATCTTCGCATACGCCGCGCGCCACACGATCTCGTGGATTTGATGGTGCTAGTAGTAGGTTTTTGTGCACAATTCGTGGTCCATTCCAGGCGGGAGGTTTAGATCGCGAATGCCTTGTCAAGCGCGAGCTCGCCGGTATGGTTCGGCCGGCCGCGCTTGGCTGGGCCTGCGAGACCCAATCGAGTACCCGTCGGTGGAGCTGGGGCAACTGGCATAGCATGGGCATTTCTGGGGTGGAGCAGGAGTGGGAGGGAGACGCGGAAGTTGATCTTGGTGAGCGGCCCGTGTAGTTTCCGCGAGGCGACGTCGTACAGGCGTGTGGTTGCCTCGGTTGAATCGACGGTGCCGAGCCAAATGCTCGCGCTTGGGTGGAGGAGGGGCAGCGCGGTGGACATGAACGACTGGGTCTCCGGTGAACCTGTAGGTGACCACCGGCGGCCGCCGCAACGCCCATGTTCGATGTCACAGAGCAAAAGAAGAGAGAGAGAGAGAGAGAGAGAGAGAGAGAGAGAGAGAGAGAGGAACATGTAGAAGTTATGGGCCAATTTGTTCAACAATTCCATTTGGACTACTGGTTTGTGATTTAGGGGTGTAAGTAGGTTCGCAAGCCGACCAAATGGATTCACGAGTCAACCACTTGCACTTGCACCCTTAGTTTGTCATTCTCTATCCCTTGCACCAAATAAAGGCTTTGCTTGGTATTACGCAGCAGTACCACTACTCAGGTACTAGTTAGTATCGGGGAGCTAGAATACAGAAGAAGGCATTTTGTCTAGGCCAAAGCTGTAACGGCTTGACCTGTGCTTGATGATGTTGAGCTCTTCGCCCCGGCGCTGGACCTCCACGCCGGTCATCATGGCAAATCTGCGAGTGGTTTCAAAGAGGTAGCAGTCTTGGTCGGACGTCTCACGGCGAGCCTTCTCGAACAACTTGGCGACGCACAGGTTGCCGGCACCAAGGTGCACAACGTACGAGGAGAACCCCTCAGGCACAGAGAAGCCGTCCTGCAAGACGTGTGCCACCGGCGGCTGCTGCTGCGTGACCACTGTGGACAGGTCCCATGCACCGAGGAGGCCATCATCACAGGCAGAGAAGCCAAACCAGAGCCCGTGCTCAGGGACGTACTCAGCGCGGCCATTGAAGGGCAACGCCCAGTCGCCAGCCTTGCTCCACTCGGAGCTCACCGTGTCAAAGGAGTAGGTACCATAGCTCTCCGTGGACACCAAGATGTGCGAGTCACCGACCACCGCATAGGCGGTGATGTCACCGCCAGAGCAGTGGTAGCCGACTGAGTGCAGGTAAGGAGGCGGTGGTTGGGGGCGCCACGACCAGCGGTTCTCCTGCTCCTCGTCTGACTTGGGGCTTTTGCAGTAGACAAGCGCTTCAAAACATTGAGCACGACGAGGGATCTCCTGCATGACGTACAGATTGTCGCCGACGGTGAGGGACACGCAGCATCCAAATTTGGGCTCAGCTTTCCGGCCGGGCAACGTGCCGATGGCGTGCGAGGCCACGTCGTAGAGGATGGAGCGGCCGGTCTCGTCCACGCTGACGATCTTGTCATTGTTGTGTCCGAGGGGCATGAACTCTGTCGGGATAATGTGCGTCTCATAGGGACGGAGGAAGCTCATTGCCGGTCGAGGCAGCCGAACGTCCTCCACCGCCGTTGCCGGCCTTCCCACCGCAGCATCCTTAGGGTGGAAGAATCGTGACGGATTGATCCGGTGCAGTCCGTATATGCCACGATTGCAGCTGTAGGTCACCATGTGCACAAACTGCCGGACCATCGTCGAAGCCATCAGATCCAAATGACAACCACCAGCCTGCCTGATTCTGAGAAAGAAAAGAAACAGCATCACTAGTCATTCCTTCCAGTATCTTCTGTTAGAGATTCCTAATCTAACATCTTCCAATACATGATGATTCCTAACAACATAAACATATATTACATAATATGCTACGCCTTAAACAAGAAATAAGCCCGCCGCAAGCATGGATGAACATTACGAAATACCTGTGGAAGGACAGGATAAGACACTCTCCCCCCAAAAGAAAGGGGCTACTCTGGATCTGAGATGGCCTTGTAGCGGCGGAGAGTCGCACAAAATTTCCGGTAGCAATCAGAATCTGAGTGCAAGAGCACCAGAATCGATTACCATGATGGGGGCTTAGAGCTGGGAACAAAGGACGATGGATACCAAGGCACGAGAGTTGCGTAGTTGGGGGGCAGGGACGCGTTGCGGAGATTGGGGAAACGAGTGGCGCCTACGAGAGGAGGATCCGCCGATTAGGGTTTGCTTCGGGGATCTTATACCCTGCTCTTATGGGCTTTGGGCCGCACGATCCTAGCCTAGAATGCAGTATTTTTGTTTTGTTTCTTTTTTTCTTTGTATTTTATTTATGTATGCCTGCCTCTCCTCTCCTCGGAGATATCCGATTTTTCTATGCAGTACTCCTTTTATATTTTTTCTTTTTTTATGGACATCCACTGACTCCAACAAACATAGGAGGAAGCAAAGAATGAGAAAGAAACCCAAATGGATCATAGGAGTATTTTTTTTTGGTAAATTTGAGATCCCCTATGTACCATTACATATATTAACTTCTCTAAACCCTGTGGGATTGTGGAGAATTTATTATGCCACATCACCGGAGTTTTTGCAAAAAAAGAAATCCTTGAACTTCTAGTTAAATACGTGCTAGTCTCCGCTACCCCACCGTCCGATCTTGCGTTGTGATTGATCTAGTCATACACGTGTCCTGCCATGGCAGGCCTTTCGCACCTGTGGGATCGCTGGATCGCAAATGAACGCCAGAGATTTCGCCATTCCACGCCAAACCCTAGCCCCCTTGCCCGCTTCACTCGCAGCCTCGCACGCGGCATGCGCACCACCTCTCCTTCTCCTTCCCTCGCTTGCGCCGTCATCGCTGCAACTGCAACGGCTGACGTCGCAGCCCTGCGCTCTTCTAGGCTCTAGCCATCGTCGCCGCGCTAGGCACCGTCCTCCTTGCTGAAATATCCAGTCAGCCGGACGAGAGCCACGACCGCCCTTCTCCCCTTTCATCCTCATGCGACCATCGTTTCCCTCTCCTTCCCTCACTCCACTCCGCTCAGTGAGGTGCCCGATCTGGTTTGAGGACTATTAGAGGTGATGGTCTAGGCCTCCCAAGGGCCTGCCCTAGAGAGGACGCAAGCATCGAGGGGCAGCGCGGCTAGGGTTAGGGGTGGCGTGGGTTCAGGGAAGGGATCGAGGAAGCAGTGCGTCACGGGATCGGAGGTGTGGCGGTGATGGCAACGACGTTTTTGGTGCGAGATGGGGAGAGGACCGACGGCGGCGACGATGTTTTTTGTGTGAGATGGGGAGAGGAGTGACGGCGTTTTTGGTCTAGGGTTGCAAGATAGGGAGAGGAGCATCGTATGTTGAACGGGAGAGACCGAGAGAGGGTCGAGAGGAGGCGCGGTGCAGAGTGGGAATGAGGAGAGGGGTGGTGGGAGCTACTTGAGACGTTGGTTTTTAGCGAGATAATCTGGACCGTACCACGAGGAATGAAATAGTGAAAGAATAAGTGATGAGTGAAATCATTTGTTGAACTGTAGGGTAGATAGGGGTAGATAGGTGTTACCCCTAACGAAAACTCTAGATGTTTGTACTGCACTGGCGTAAGGTCAATATCATACAATACAATTAAGGTTTTTACCAAAACAAGCTAGAGATGACGCACAAGAACAAAATGCGAGTTATCCAGCAAGACCAAATCAAGGTGGTGTTGCATAGTCTTAAGCAGCAGTACTACTACTACTACGGTAGTTGAAATGGCTAAAATACAGAACAAGGTATCTTGTCTTGGCTAAAGCTGTAACGGCACGACTTTGCTTGATGATGTCGAGCTCTTCGCCCGGGCGCTGGACCTCCACGCCGGTCAACATGGCGAAATTGCGACTGGTTTGAATGAAGCAGCAACCTTCTTCGCACGCCCGGTGGCGAGTCTTCTTCTCGAACAGCTTGGCGACGCACAGGTTGCCGGCACCAAGGTGCATGACGTGCGAGGAGAACCCCTCGGGCACCGAGAAGCCCTCCCGCAACACGCGCGCCACCGGCGGCTGCTGCTGCTTGACCACGGTGGACGACAAGTCCCACGCGCCGAGGACGCCGTCGTCGGAGGCCGAGAAGCCGAACCAGAGCCCGTGCTCGGGGACGTACACGGCGCTGCCGTAAAACGGCAGCGCCCAGTCGCCGACCTTGCTCCACGCGGAACTCGCCGTGTCGAAGGAGTATGTGCCGTAGTGCGCCGCGGACACCAAGATGTGCGAGTCACCGACCACCGCGTAGGCGATGATGTCGCCACCGGAGCGGTCGTAGCTGTCAGAATTGACGTAAGGAGGCGGCGGTTTGGGGTGCCACGACCAGCGGTTCACCTCCTCCTCCCACGACCTGGGGTTCTCGGAGTAGACAAGCGCTTCGAAGCATTGGTGATTCTTGCCGCACTCTTTTTCAGAGCGAGGGCTCGCCTGCTTGACGTACAGATCGTCGCCGACGGTGAGGGACACGCAGGAAACTTGAGAGATTTCAGGCTGGGCATACAGGCGCGGCCACGTCGTAGAGGATCGAGCCGCCGGCCTCGTCCACGCTGACGATCTTGTCCATGTTGCGCCCGAGGTTCATGAACGCCGTCTCGTCGGGATGGCGGAAGCTCATCGCCGGTCGAGGCAGCCGAACATCCTCCACCGCCGTCGCCGCCGCCCGTCCCACGGCAGCATCCTTGGGGTGGAAGAATCGTGACGGATTAATCGGGTGCAGTCCGTATACGCCACGGTTGCAGCTGTAACACACCATGTGCACAAGCTGCCGGACCATCGTCGAAGCCATCAGATCCAAATGACAACCACGATTTAGATGGCCTTTTGGCGGCGGAAGGTCACAACTCACAAACCCTCCGGTAGCAATTAATCACATAAACCCTTCGGTTTGCTTTGGGGATCTTATACCCTGATCTCATGGGCTTTGGGCCGCACGAGCCTCGCCTAGAAGGCAGTGTAAGTCCACTTTGATTCTCTCAAAAATAAAATTGAAAGGAGCAGCATGAGATTGTGCTTGTGAGTGGATCCTAAACTCTCGAGCGGACATCCCCTCGCTGCTTGTATGTTAATCAAATAGTTATAAAAAAATTTGAAAAAATTGAGAAGATGTATTAACATGTGATATATCACTCCACAAACATGTGTAACTTAAAATTCAACTTCTACATGCCGCAACGAAAAAAAACAAATTTGACTGCGAATATACGTTAACTAGTTGTAATTTAATTTATTTTTTTAGTTGCGACATGTAGAAGTTTAATTTTAAATTGCATATTTGTGGAGTGATATATCACATATTAATACACCTCCTCAAATTTTCTCAATTTTTTTTATAACTATTTAAGTGACATGCAAACAACGAGGGGGCATCCACTCGAGAATTTAGAATAGTTTCCCGATTATGCTTTTTATTCTCTCAAATATAAGTCCAATGTAATTTGTATCACTCAACAGCAATACTGAATATAACTCCCAACTATTAAATTCGATGTAGTTTAAAAGCAATTTTACCCTCTACAAGAAAAAAAAATTCAATTTTCATAGAAATTGGATTTTTCTAGGGCGGACGGATTAGACCGAGGGGTTATATTGTCGGTTTTGCAGAACCCGCTTACTCCACTCTAAAGTGTTTAGGTTGGCATCACCACACTGTAGGAGTTATAGCTACACACACAAAACCAGTTTGTCTTGAATTACCAGTCCTCAGCACACAAAGATTCAATTTTAAATTTTAAATTTTGAACAAGGAACTGCCTGAACTTCAAAATTAAATTTTATGCACAAATTCATGAAAGTCCAGGCGGTATCCACACCCTAACCAATTCACTTGGGAGATGATTTTAGGACGGTAGGTGCTTGGAAAGTACTAGTAGATCCAAGGGTCAATTTGGGCTGAAGTCATTTTCGAGTACATTAGTACCTTCCTCTTCTTCTCGTGCTGCAGACCTGAAGTAATGTTACTGTCGTCTTCTTTCTGAAGTTTATAGGTTGTGCTAGTGAAGTAACGGCAGTAATCGGTTATCATAGTCGTCCGGAAATCACTCTTAACTCGTTGATGATATGCACTCTCTTGAGTCTTCCCGTGGACCAAGGTGACCGACTAACGGAGATCAGCAACAATCGATTTTGAAATAGTCAGTCATCGAAGTCATCGTAAATGCTCAATAAGCAAGAAATTACAAGTCGATGCATGGAAAATACAAGGAAATAGCCCTTGGAACACCTTTGAATTATGAAGAAATTTAAAGGGCATATGCGTGCACTCACCTTGCAACTTCCATCAAATTAACCAATTAGCCCGCTTCTGGGCATCCAAGCATAGATCATATTTTGTCTGGCTTTTCCTCGCATCAGCTGATTAGCATCATCACGTAATGTAAACTAAACATGATAAAGAACAATGAGTACCAAGATGATAGAACCCTGAAAAAACAAAGCCTCTATCAACTCTGCAATATGCCGTCATCACCGACCGTCCGCCGCTACTATCCCAATTTTCACTTGTTATTAATGTTTCCAGATCTCTATGAACTGCCCCAATTTTCACTTGCTATTATTGTATCAAATCTCTATTTTTTTTGAACGAATGTATCAGATCTCTATTTTTTTTAACGAAATGTATCAGATCTCTATGAGATGCAGCTTGGACAGCTGTATCAGTGTTCTGTGCTCTCTGCCTTCGCAGCAGTCATCACCTTTCTACTATGTGTCTATGTATATGCCACGACAGGTTCCACATGTGGTTTCCCCGTCATCTCTTTTCTTCAGCAAAGTTTCAAAAATGTCTTCGTATCTCTTTTTCTGAGATAAAGTTCACCGTCATCTCTTTTCTTCAGGAACTTCACCGTACACTTCATGTGCTTTGGCCTCGGCAATATTTTCTACCTGCGTATCACACGATTGCTGAGCTGAAGAACATATTCAACACAGGGGAAGGATTGCTGTAATGTATACATTCAACTTTACCTGTAGAGAGGGCGTGTCTTTGGCACCATTGTCCATACCGGATTGCTCACCAGATTGTTTCACACCGAAGACAACTTCGTACACAGTTGGCAAATCATTGATCATGTTAAACAAACGCACCCTGTTGAAAGTGAAAGTGAAAACAATAAGTATCAGCACCATATGCTATATCGCATAAAGAGCAAATCAACTACATCGACATAATGCCATATATCCACTATGCTCTGAAGTCTGTGCGTTGATATGCCATTAGCATGATCGAATTGTTTTTTTTAAAAAAAAGCATTAGCATCAGTGAATAAAGATAATAGAGCAAACATTATGTGTCAATTCCCAACCCAGCATAGCAAGGCATAAGAAAGCTTAGTGAGAGGTCGCACTCTTAGTGCAACAGAACTTAAAATTTTCATGATGGCTTGGGTTAATATCGATTTAAGATAATTAATTAACAAGAAGAAGGAATAATAGCACTTCACCCCCAAATTGCTGGTATGGTGATCCCACAAATTACATAGTAATTAATATTACTAAACGAGAAATCCTAACATAAAGTGTATTGTCATCAAATGTGTGCATGACCATGGCAGTAGGCATATGCATTCACCCATACGTCAACGTGAGGAACAATAAAATAAGAGGGACGACACCAATCATCAGTTTAAGAACAAACGGTCATAGTACATGTCAGGATGGGCTACACATGTAAAACTACTGTCCATGCCTCAACGTGCATATAAACTAATTTATAGTTGCCAATATATAGGTTAAAGAAGAATTTTATCATCCATTTGTGTAAATATAGAATATCATCAAACTGAACCGTTGGATCTTAAAGCAAATCAGAATTACAGATACTTAAGTGTGATTTAAGTTTCCAAGCAACCTATTGCCTTTCAGACTGATTGATATGCACCTTCATTTTACAGCATGTTATACCCAGGTTTCCACTTCAGAAGAAAAGAAATCACATCATGCCCTTTTTTCAGGTATTACCCATTGTTAATTTAACAACCTATGTACTTATAAGCAGAACCATGTAAGATATAACCAAAACATGATCCCAAAGACTACATGCAGCATATTGATCCTCTAGTATCTAGAAAAAGGGGATGCCCTTTAGTAAAGGTTGAGTATTGTGGCAAATGAAACACCAGAAGTTCAGAACCATCGATATCGTCGTACATATGAAGTTCAAATCCAAACATTGTTTATCTGAGCACCAATATCCATATGAAGCAACCCATCCTAAGAAAACAATAACAGCCATGCCCTTCTCAATCTGATGTTCAAAACAAAATCACTCACTAATTGCAGAGCTTACGGTGTTTATCTTCTCTGCCTGAAAATATGCACCCTATTCCTAGCAATATTATAGACAGCCATGAGTCATCTCCTTTCGATCAAACTTATAACTCCGTGAGTTCCTTATCACATAGTAGTAACCTAGTTTACTGGGAATTCTATAGTAGAAAATTTCAAAAACTTCTCTGACGATATTGCCCTGGTACTATTCAACGACGTCAAATGCACCAATTGATCAAACATTCAAATCAACAACGGCAATAACATGGTGTGAGAGAGTGAGAGCAGCGAGGAATCACGGTCTGTGTACCTGTCGTCGCGATCTAGACTGGCGCCGTGGAAGAAGGCGACGGCGAGGAGCCACGAATCGGTGAAGACGGCGAGGAGGGCGACCCAGTCACTCCTGTACAGCGTGTCGCGCGGGATGTTGATGCCCAGCGCCGGCTCCGGCAGCTCCGGGGGCACCAACTCCGGCGGCGGCGCCACCTCCCACGTCCCGTCCGAGTTCCCATACAGGCACAAGCAGTCCAGACCTGCTCCAGCCAAACGCAAAACAAATCACACCAATCCGCGTCGAAATTGATCGAGAAGGCGATCGATGCTGGTGCTCACTCACCTGGATTGCACAGCGCGGCGAACTTCTCGAGGTCTGCGCAACAAGACGCGGTTAGGCTCCGCTTCAACTAGGGTTTCAGGTTAAAATCGGGATGGGGTTCAAGCGAACGATCGAGGAGGAGTTCACCGACCTTCGGTGAGGGCGCGGACGATGGCGGAGCGGCGGGCGCGGAAGTCGCTGAAGATGTCCCCGACGGAGCACAGTATGGTGACGCGGGAGCTGGGGCCGGGAGCAGCGTCCATGGTGGCGGCGGCGGCGGCGGCGGCCGCGATGAGGCCAAACTCCTCTCCGGCCGTCGGCGAGGGGGGCGAGGCAGTGGGTGGCGCCGTGGCGGTTGCAGATTGAAGTGGCCGTTGGTGAAGTGTGAAATGGAAGGGCTGGGAAGGAGAACGTGACAGATATAGATGGGTACTTGGGGCCTCCGGTTCCAAGGCCCAAGGGAAGAGAGGAGAGGACGAGACGCAACGCAAAGGGGAAATTTGTAGGATTCGAGTATATCATACGTGGTATATGAGAAAATTTCTACATCTTCTTTGGCCGTATAAAATTTCCTTAGAATAGTTTAACACATAAAAGTTTTATTTTAAAAGAAATTTAACATGGGACTAAACTTCAGATGGACTTTTAGGAGGAAAAGACAATTCCTACGGAATGCTAAAATTTTTGTGGTGCTCTTTAAAGTGAACTGAATTATTCCATCCATATTACTCTCTCCGTCCCATTATAAGCACAGCGATGAGTTTCCATATCCAACTTTAATCGACTGTCTTATTTAAAAAATTAATAACAACAAAAAATACTAATTATAAAAAAGATTCACATAAAACGGACGACTAAAATTGGACACGAAAACTCATTGTTACGCTTATAATGGAACGGTTGAGTTACGCTTATAATGGAACGGAAGGAGTATCATATATATCAAAATCGTAAACCGATCGAGGCGTTAGCGGTGACACGGTACAATCTATCAAATATGCTCATAAGGATTGTGTGTGTTTAGAGATATGTATGCGCATGCGCGAGTTGTAAGCGCTTTTGTTTATAATGTTTCTCAAAACAAAAATAAACTTCCGATACTAACAAAACTAATTTTGCATGAATCACTGGGTGCTGTTGCTGCAGCAGAATTGTAACATTGCAAAAGGTGCAGAAATGTGGCCGCCAGTATGAATGTTTATGTGCACCGTAGAAGTTACAGTGGTTATCGTATATCAATTACTTGACAGAATTTGTTCATTTAATTAATTCACTCGAACACAGGATGCATATAAACTACAGTACAAAGTTGTTGAGTTCCTACATTTTTTTGGCAAACAAAGAACAAAATAATGACATATTTCACTACCATATATATATATATATATATCCGAAACCAATCCCTGACGGTGTACTGATGCACATCTCAACTGTGAATGTTCCACAAACACCCTCCATAGTCTTAATTTACAACCTTCCAGGCTTCAAATGCCTCTGCCTGGTCCTCTGCTCCTCCATTTCATTCATCCAATCAGAAAGTCGGTAAACACCTTTCCACAAAAGGTACAGTCCAGCTACAACGATTATGGACAGAAAAATAACCAGGAAAAATTTCAACGCAACAGCTTTGATTTCCTGCAATATATAAAGTTCATGTAAGGAAGGCATGCTAAACGAAACCCAAATAACAAACCAGCACATCAGTATCTAGCACACCTGGAATTTTGAGCTTTCAACACTTTCTTGGCCACGGTTACGCCTCTTCCTGCGCTTGGGCACATTTTGTACTTCCACAGCAGGGCTCTACATGTACAGCCAATAAGCTCGCTGATTGTTTGTACAACAGTGTGACAATTTATAAAGTTTGGTTCAGATGGTACGGTCCAGTACCTTGATCTCCTGAATTTTCCGGAGATGCAACTCAGAATCTGCAGCTTTAACCTTTCTCACACAATCTTCACCACAGGCAAGTAGGCCAACCGCATATTGATTTTTAGGTATTTGTTTTGGGTCACGACCAGACCGACGGTATTCCTTCAGAACATCTTGGCATATCCACTCTTTTTTAAGGGTGTTGCATGCACAACGGACATTGACCTTAATGGATATCAGATAGGTAGAGGAACATTATTAATACATATTTCAAAAATATGTTCTGATAAGTAGACTGTTGTGAGTTTTTTAGGGAAAGTGTAAGCAGCTCTGCTTTCATTAAGCAAGAAGTTCCAGAAAAACAGCAAAGCCCTTGTGATAGCGCACAAGGACAGAAAAGAGAAAGCCTAGTGCCTAATTACATGAAAGAGGTAAAAACAACTATGGTATGCTGTGATTGATCTCTCACTAAAAATTTATATAGAACATAAGTGGACCATATCACAAAGTTCCAAACCTTACTCCAGTTTCATCAAGTAAAAATTAAAGTATCGCTAAGCCACAGAACAGGTTGCAAATAATTTCACGCTAATTATGTAATGTAAATATATGCCTATCAAGAGAGATCACGCCAATTAGGTAACTCTAGTTTCATCAAGATACCTTTTTCATGCACTGATCAACTGATGGGCACTGACCAGGGTGACATATTTCTGAGCACAGATGGGGACAATTCGGTAATTTTCTGCGAAAAGAATACATGAAAGAAACTTACAAAATCAGCTATGAAAGTTCAGGTCACAAATACAAAATGTTACCAACATTCAGAAAAAGACAATGGAACAGAGGAAAAAGAGTCAGTAACTGACCTATGACATGGACCACCACAGGACCTTACTTTCTGCTGTTCCGTAGCATTTAAGTTGTTATAATACATGCACTCAAAAGCGTGTACCATAGCACCACAATGACATGGTCTTTTAACAAGGACTTTGCAAGGTGGACAATCACTAAGATGGCATGGCAAAGGGCAAGGATGTGAACATGGAGGTTCCCTGACCTGAAAGAAATAGTAAATACTAAATATGCTGCACCAAAGTTAAAAAATGTGGTATCCCGCACAAATTTTCACATTAAAAATCTGTAAGCGGAACTAAACCAGAGTTATTGCTAAGGACAACAAAGAAAACTGACCCTTTGACAAGGCAGATTACATTCTTCACAAGGCTCAGCAAATGCACTCACACTAGCGAGAGACCGTATGGCCGATTGATCTCCTTCAGGCTGACTCAATGGAATCTGTAACACATGGCAAGCCTTTGTACAATAATGATTGCCACAGTTGAGAGGGTTACCACATAAATTCTGACATGGAAACTGCCTCCTTTTGGAGCAAAGTATCTGCAGGGCAAAAAGAATTTGTATGCATTAAGTAATCAGGGAGCACACATGTGATTGTGCATGTGTGAGGAAGGGTGAAACTTACCGCGCGTTCTTGGCCAAGATGTTGTCCAAAGCATGGCATCAAAACAACTTCTTGGCATGGCGAACATGGTGTTCCAGGTGTACAGTCTATATGCTTTTCCTTTTTCTTTTTTATTGGTTTCAGTGTGAACTCAGGATTTGGAGGAGCAATGGGGCCATGACACCTGGCATAGCGTGAGCGGATTGTTACATACCATAAGGATATACTCCTGGGGCAAATTACCAACATTGACACATTCAGAAAATAGTCAAAATACAAACCTCAGCTTACACCTGTGGCCACAAGAAAGTTCTTCTCCGCAGATTAGTTTGCAAGGTGGGCAAGCTCCATAGTGGCACTTGTGGGGCTAAGGAAGACAATTCTGAGGATTAATTTGCAGAAGAAAAAGAACCCAAAAATGCCAAATAACTACTTCACCAGGATAATTTCTAAGCACAAATAGATGAGATTATCTTTAATGACAAAGTTAAAGCAGAGAGATATAATTGTTTACCCGGGATTCAAGTTTGTGCCTGCAAAGGCGAGTTATATTGCACTTTTTTGAGCATTTGGGTGGCTTCTGATTCTTCTCAGTCCCACATGGAACCTACAAAGTTATGCATGTGAATTTTGGACAGAATGTCGAGTCACAAAGCAAGTTTTGTGTGAAAAGATCAGACAAGAAATTTTTTTTTTTAGCAAAGTGCATAAAATCATAAGAAAACAATAGTACTCAGCTATGCATAAACATGCTGTTCAAGTGAAGTGGTATGATCATCAAACATGGGATACATAAAGAAACAGACAGCAGATTTAGAGTGTACCGAATTCCACCTCAAAAAATGTTTGCCCACAGTTGCATGAAATGGTCTTCATCAAAGGACAAGGTGCACAAGCACCTCTGTAAAACAAAATGAAGAAAGATATTATCACATATATTAGCAGTTCAGATAAATAAGAATATTTATGATTTGGATCATTGAATTAGCCTTGAAATTTAAAATAAAAGAAATTCTACAAAAGAGAATAAAGGGCAAATGTCCGAGAGCAAAACAGCATTCTTAAATTTGTGGAATCTATCGTGGTACTTTGGTACATCCATTGCAAAAGTATAGTTCAAAATGGGAAAATATGTATAATTGGCATGTAGCAATGCGAGTAGCAATAGTAGCACTAAACAATTCAACATGGCAAGCCAAAGATGTATATTCGATTAAGAGAATACCTGTGGCATGGAGATAGGCATTTATGGTTGCCACATCTGAGCCTCTTGTCACAAACCTACAAACAGAAATAAATCTACTTTAGTAATTGATAGGTATCAAAATATCACACTCCAAAGAAAAGATTTTACCTCTGGGCAGGGTGCACAATCACCCTCGCAGCACCGTCGTCTACAGGCATGGCGGCCACAGTTTCGCAAACGCTGGCACTTCCTTTCACATGTCAATTCTTGGTAGCAAGGCACCTGATGCAGCATCTCATGAACAATAAATTTAAGTGGTTTGCATCCCAGATTCATTACCAACAGTAGGATGGTACACAGTTAGTACTTACTATACTGGCCCAGATTGAGGGAACATAAAGAAAGAAGATTTTACTTATTTTTACTCTGTTTTCTTTCCACTCAGAACGGTTGAAGCATACTTGCCTCCAAATATAGAACATAGGTCTGTAGATCTATAGAGAACTATGTGAAATAACTTAAAAGCATTTTAACTAATAATGTATCCAACAAGTAATTGACAATGACATTCTGCAAATTAGGTTCTTATGGTATCTCTAGTTGCCTTTTGCATTTTCGACAACCAAAGAATTCATTTGTTTAATTTATCTGCTCAAAGGGTTTTAACATATTCCTGGTTTCCTTACTTTAAGAAGAAATAAAAAAAATGTGTGACGTATGTATGTACCTCCTTCTTCAGACCCCCACAGCGGCAGGATTTTGTGATCACAAGCCGGCATGTCTCAACACATAAACCACGATGGCACCGCTCCGGGCATTTGTGTCGCCCGCACCCAAGCACCTTCTCGCAAGTTGATCCACATGTGGCAGCCTCTGCATCACAGTCCAAACTTGGATAATCTTTCTTCCCACATGGGCAAGTTCGTCGCCCTTGGAGTGGGCATGCTCCACACTTTCCTGCATGACAACCCCTCTCACAACTATGCTTCCTACACTCCAACATCCCACCACACTCCTTCTTGCACTGGAACACCCTTTCAGAGCATAGCCTCTCCTCCATTGTCTCTCCGCACTCACATTTGTGCTTACCTCGCACCGCACAAGGCGGGCAAGGCCCATCATGGCAATCCACAGGACATCGGTGGATTCCACAACCGAGGCGTTTATTGCATTTCCCCGAGCAAGTATAACGCTGATGTGAGCATCGACGCGTCTCACGATGCGAGCCGCAAAAGCACATAGCATTTGGAACAATTGCTGGGCACGGTGGACATGGTCCAGGGTGACAAAGCAGGAGGCAGTTGTGCTCACAGCCAGAGTCACGATCTGCATTGAGACGTCGGCCACAGACATCGCCGCAGGAGTGGGGGAGGATCCAGGGATCCGGAGCTGGGTCTACGGTCTTGGAGCAGAAGCAGAGGTAGGAGGTGGGGGTCTGGGATTTGGGATAGGGGAAGCGGCATTTGGGGCAGCCCCAGGTGGGAGAAGACGCGGCAGAGGATGACTGGTGTGCCCATGACTGGATGCAGTGGAGGTGGAGGAGGGCGAAGCAGGAGGCGGAGCAGGACCAGACGGGGTCGGAGGGGCGGATGGGATCGAAGCATATCAGGCACGGCGACGATCGGCGGCGCGCGGCGGAGCTGAGGAAGATCCCGACCTTGGAGAGGTCGGCGCCATCCCCCGCAACGGAGAGGTACGAGGAGATGACGGAGGCGGCCGCCGGATCGGAGGCGGTGAGATCGGTCTCCTCCCCAGAGGAGGAATAAGAGGAGGGGTCGGAATCGGAGACCGCGCTAGGGTTTGACGGCGAGGGCGCGGGTGCCGCCGCCGCCGCCGCCGCTGCTGGCGAGGGCGCTGGTCGACGGGCAGCGGCTGTGGTGACGGGAACCGGCTTGCGAGAAGAGGAGGCAGAGCCAGAGGCCGCGGCGGCGTAGGAGAATGACATGGCTGGCGGCGAGGTGGTCGCCGGAGATGACGGTGGCGCGCGCGAGATTTGTGAGGAGTGTGGCCTTTTGCTGTCAGACTGTCAGATCCAAAGATATTTCGTGAACTTGGGCTGGAATTTTTTGGGCCCCCCAAATTGGGCTTTAAATCCTCAGGCCGACTGATATGGCCTTCTAGTCGGCAGCACACAATGTTTACGGGCTACTTGTGTGGGCCGTTCTGTTGTTCAAGATTTTTTTTCTTTTTCCTGGATCCCTCAAACTTTTGTGAAATAATTACATGAATGTTTTGCCCTTTCTTTGTGTAACAGATTCTTGGCTATATGTGCAAGTCTAAGAGAACCTAAATTGCAGCTCAAAAATAAACTTGTATTCTCAGTGAAGAACTGCTGAATCATGGTACTCCGTAGAAGACATTTGATTAAGCGGTGTGGTTAACATTAAGATTCGAACACATACCAACAGAAAGCAATTTCTCCTTCCCTGCCAGAAATGATTAGAAACATCACACAGGTAAAGACAGGGTACAGTAGCAAAATTCCATCACAAGCAGACGCGAAAAAATACTAAAGGTATTATCGCAGGGACAAAAAAAAAAGAGAAATACTACTGTACGAGAACTGCATAAATAAATATCGGTCAAAGCTTATCGCGACAACTTATGTTGACCAGAGCAGACGCAGGCAGAACCAGCTAGACGATGAGCCTACGCATCGCAGACCGCGCCGCGCACTTGGAACGGCAACCACACGACACGAGCTCGCACGCGTCACGCCGGCGGCAGCGGCGGCGACGCGGCGCCGTCCCCGTCCTTGCGCCTGCCGAACTCGTGCACGGCGAGGTGGAGCTCGGCGGCGGCGATGAGGAAGTGCACGGCCTGCGACGGGCGGAGCAGCGCCACCACCTCCCTGATCGTCTCCAGCCTCAGCCCGTCCGCCATCTCCAGCACGCGCTTCATCCCGTCCGCCTTGGTCCTCATCTCCATCTCCATCCCCTCCGCGTCCATCCCGCCGCCTCCGGCGAGCTCCACCATCTTCACCGTCGCCAACGACTCCTGCATTGTTCACGTTCGCGATCAGGTATACTGTTCAGCTCGCCTCGCCGAATGGACAAGCTAATATCACTCACCTGTGCGCTCGCGGCGGCGTTCTCGATCTCCCGTTCCTTGCTGACGGTTCTCCGCTGCAGCTGATCGGCGGCCTGGAGTTGCTCGGCGGAGAGGTCGCCGAGGTCGTCGGTCGCGAGGCCACCGCCGGTGAGGAACACCGGGAGCTGGATCTCGAGCTGCGCGCCGGACTTGGAGTAGAGCAGGTGGAGCGCGGCGGTGGGGCGCCACCCGCCGCACCAGAGGTAGAGGTTCTCGGTGGTGGAGGTCCACGACGGGGAGAACATGCGGAGCACGTCGGTGGAGGCGGCGGCGGACTTGGTGCGGTAGTAGTACTCGTAGTGGCCGAGGACCCGGTCGACGAGGCGGCGGAGCTCGGCGTCGTCGGCCGGCGGCGCGGGGTTCGTCGCCGACGCGGCGGCACGGAGCGCGGCGAGGTCGCGGGACTGCTCGGAGATCCAGCACTCGAAGAACTTGGCGAACGACTCGCCGGAGGGCGCCGGCACGTGGTTGCCGTTGCGGTGAGGCGGGTGCGGCGACGGCGGCATGGTGGTCGGCGATCGCTGTGTGGAAGTTGGTACGGGAGGAGGTGAGCTGAACGCCTTAACCTGTGGTAGAGTGAAGCAGAGTGAGATGAAAGTGGAGGTGTTTATAAAGTCGGTCATTGTCTTGTCTCATTGTCTCCGAGCAAGTTTTATAAGTTTTATACGTGAGGTAGTTATCAAATCTAATTTTATAAGAAGTGATATGTATAAAATTACATCATATCTATATTATCTTTAACATACTAACTCTAATAATTTTATTTTATTTGTTCATCTAATTCACTCTCTTTAATCTCTTTTTATTGAAGTTTATGTGTAATCTCAAGTTTATGTGGATATTATCTCAACTTCTCTTTTCTCACTTCTCTCCTCCACCTTTATTATCTAATTATATATAATATTCTAAGAGGCAATATACTTTCAAGTATTACAGAACTTGCTCTCACAACCCGGGCTTTCAGATCACGAGGGGAAAAAAAAGCTTTTCATTTGGGATTGTTTTGTTCATAAAATACTCTTTTTTTATTTTGGTAGCAGAGAAAATACTGGTGGCCTACAGTGATCCATGTATGCAGCATGCATTGCAACAGTAATGCGGGACCACGGGGTCTGGGGGATCTTTATCTGCACCATAGCTGCGCACACGTGGTGCACTGCACTGACTCTACCCAGACAGACTGCTTTGCTTGCTTGCTTGCTTGCTCTCCCTTCTTTTGGCACGGTGTCCGGTTACTTCCACGACGGCCGCACGCTCTCCGTTCGCGCTCAGCTTGGTGTTGTGCATATCCACACCGATCGTAGTTACTCCTCTGTTTGGACCGGCTCGCGTCCTCAAACTTCACGCCACGCGCACGCGGCCACGCCGACTTGCCATGTCGGCTGGAGCTAAGCCCATCGGCGCGCCGCCCGGCCGGCCGGCCGGCGTACGTACGTGCAGCGGCAGATGAAAAACGGGTGGAAAAACGGCGGAGCGGGGCGACCGTTTTGGGCACGGCCGCACGGGCGGGAGATACGAGCAACAAGCCGCGTTCGAGAGAATCCAACATACGAGGATTAAGAAGTGCAGAGATGTAAAATGAGATAGTTACTAATACATAATTATTTTAATTTTTTTAAAAAGAATTTATTTAATATTTAAAGCAATTTTTATAAAAGGTTTCGTACTAAAAGTATTGTTTAACAGTTTAAACAAATATTGGTTTCGACGGGTCTCTCCACGACAGAAAAGCTCTCGATTATTCGTGCGCGGCAAGGTTAATTAATTTACAGTACTAATACTCGTACTCCTAAAAATATGATCTGCCCCAACGTGTAATTGGCTCTGTTGTGTATGCCAAGTTGGGATCAGATCACCCGTCCAGCCAGCCGGGATGGCCCTGAGCTCTCTAGAGATGGGAAGGTTTTGACCTTGATGTTGTTTAATTTGGGCTCCTGGCAAAGTGGCAAACACAAGGAGATGGGCGTGTCTAGTTGAAGTGAAGATCGCTGCAGCGATAAGGAGGATGCCCTTGGTTGGTTCGCCTGGAACCGAAGGAATAGCGTCGATGCATGCACTGCATCATTTGCACGCATGTTTTAATTTCCTGCTGATTCCGTCATGCAGCGCGGTTTCCCTGTTTTGGTCGTGCAATACATGCGGATACAGTGGACGACGGCGAGTGGCGACAGCAGAGCACACGGTTTTGCGTGGAATCCGGAGACGACGGGAAGCAGCAAAACAGCTGCTGCTGTTCCGCTGTTCAGCTGTTTAGTACTAGTACTAGCACGAGTACAGTACTCCCCGATGTAAGAAGAGGAAATGCTTAGGGGCTGTAATTGTAACCAACATAAACCTTTATCAGTTTTTAGCAACGT
The DNA here is from genome assembly GCA_000573905.2 of Oryza punctata. NCBI lineage: Eukaryota > Viridiplantae > Streptophyta > Magnoliopsida > Poales > Poaceae > Oryza > Oryza punctata. The sequence goes on from CM002488.2 coordinate 2,672,722, forward strand.
CAAAATTTTGATAATTTGATAATATTATTAAATTTTGGTAGAATTTTTTATGTTTTTACTAAAGTTTGATAAAACAATTAAATAGATACATATTTTTCGTAACTTTAAAAAAAATAGTATGATTTAAAATGGTATTAATCTGAATAACCATCGTTTGCTTGCTCGCTACCCGACGAGCGTGGTATATGCCTCTGAGCCTCTTCACTCTCCAAGCTGCAAGACAAATGGGATATCCTTCAGGCGGCCCACACAAACAATTCCGAATTCCGCCGATGCAAACCGGAGCACCCGCTCCCGCGCGCACGTGCCGCGGAGACGGCCATGAAATGCCCATAAACCGGTAAAGGAAATTTTTTAGATATATATTATTTATTTATTATATGTGTATATCTTAGTACAAATTTAGATATTCATATCGGTTTAAATTTAATCTACTGTAAAATAAATTAAGTAAGTACACCCCTCTTCATTTCATATCATAGCCCCTGCGAACGAGCTGGCCGAGAGAGAGAGAGCCGGTGGAATGGCGCGGCGCAACCCCACAACGGCTAGGCACGCGTCGATCCGCGGGGTGCCGCACTGCGAGTGTGAAGACTGAAGATCTTGGAAAACGAAAGCCTAGTTGGCCATTTCATGGGCTGTAGAAACCCTTGGGCCTTGGCGACTCGTTTCTCGATGGGAGGGAGTGGGCCGGGAATGGATTTTTTGAGTGTCCAACAGTCGAAGGACGAAATGCTACTGAATATTCAGTCGAACTTTCACTTTATTACTACCAAAACCAATCTTATCAAATTTTGATAATGCTAAGTTTTAACACATTTTAATTTTACCGAATTTTGGTAGTGTTAGTTGTGCTTGATTGAAACCTAACCAAATTTTGGTTAAGTTTTTGTGAGAAGAAATTTCCGAAATTACCAATGTTTAGTTTGCTATTTTACCAAAATTGAATAATACTAAAACTTAGTAAGGCCAGATTCTATGTGTGCTCCTAAATATGCAGTCTTTTCCCTCTAAATTGTAGCCACATAAAGCAAAGCGTTTGCTATATCTTTTTTTCACCGAGTGTATACTCCAGCAGGTGATGTACTGAATTGTGTGGTTCATCTGATGACCTTTTCAGTTCAGTTATGCACAACTCATGTTTATTTAGTACCATTACATTACAGAAAAATGGGGATCCAATGATACATTACATACTCCTAGCAATTACAATAATAATGGTAATATGTGACGAGCAATAATTCAACCAAAAATGGACAGAACATTAAGAAAAGAACACCTTTTGAAAAAAAAAAAGAAAGAGAGAAGAAAACAACAACAACAAAAAAATTATGGACGGAGCGTACAATACAGAGATCTCGCTCGAACTTCTCATCGTCACAGCCCCAACCAGACGCTCGCCAAGGCAAGAACCACCCCGACACCAGCACCCGCCGTCACCCTCGCCGCCGCGAGAGACGGGGTCGTCGCGTCCGGCGTCGCGTCGGCGGCCTCTGGCGCGTCGGCGACCGACGTGGCCGGCGTCTTCCCCTTCTTCTTCGTCGGCGCCAGCGGCGCGGGCGCCGGCGCCGGCGTGCCGTAGATGGCCATCGGAAGCAGCACCTTGTTCACCTGGTACACGACGAGGTTGTCGCCGGTGTAGAGCGTGTTGTCGACGGTGGCGTTGACGACGCCGGTGGAGATGTTCACCTGCTGTCCCTCCGCCGTCACGTTGAGCGGGTACTGCCCCGGCGAGTTGTTGCCGGCCTGCGTCCGGAGCGGGTTGCTGACGGTATCGAACTGCGACATGGGGATCAGCGTGGACAGCACGTGGTACTGCACCAGCGAGTTCTTCTGCTGGTCGGAGAGCGAGTTGAGCGTGCCGGAAGGGAGCGACGTGAACGCGTTGTCCGTCGGCGCGAACACCGTCAGCCCGTTGCGTGAGCTGTTCAGCTGGTTGTCGATCTGCTCCGCCGCGCCAGTGGACCGCATCAGCCTGATGAACGTGTTGAACTGCCCGGCCTTGGCCAGAACCCCCGTGATGTTCGTCGTCTTCGTCGACACCGGCGCGGGCGCCGCGGGCGTCGCCGGTGCCGCCGGTGTCGCCGGCGCCGGCGCGGCCGGCGTGGCCGGCGCGGCCGTCGGGCCCTGAGCCGATGCCGTGATGGCCATGGACACAAGGAGACACAACAACACAAGTCTTTGCATGGCTTGCATGGTGTGGATGCTGTCACGAAACTTGGTGATTGCTATTGGTTGTGACGAGCTTTCTGCATGCAATGCAACTCAAACTGATGAGGTCGCAATGTGTGTGACAATGTGAATGAGAGGGGTGTGTGATGTGGTGTGGCTTATAACAAGGTGATTGCATGCATGAGGAGGGTGTATACATGCCAGGAGAGGAGAGGAGTGAGCTGTAAGATAGGTTGGTCTTACAGTTACAGGACACCAAACCCTGAGAGGTGAGATGCCATTGCCAAGGTGGAACAGGCTAACAGCTGGGCTTGCTTCAGCCAGCAGCAAGTGCATTTGCATGGATGACTGCATGTGTAGTGGGGTTAACCACTCCTATCAAGATCTGGGCTGGTTTCCTTCTCCATTTTTCCTCCCTGTTTTGACAAACTGAGCGGTAATGACAGTGATTTTTGAGTTGTTTTGCGTGGGCAGGAGGTGATTGAGTGATAGGCTGGATACAATGTGCAATTCTGTGGTTTATTTGGGCCAGGAGGGTCACCTCGTTTTCACATGCGTTGTGGGAGTCGATTTGTTCTTTAATTAGTTAATTTCAGTATATAACCAATTGACTGAAAAAATCTCACCAAACATGAAGCATGCATGGGGACCTAAGCTTGGATCTTAGCCAGATGAAAGACGGGTGATGATTTGGTACAAATTACTGCATAGTTAAGCTGAAAATAAGAGGTACTTTTCCTCTAAAAGAACAATTAGTACTGTGTCCTGGGCTCAGGTATAAAAGTACAAAACACAGTGAGTGATAGAATTCACCTGTAGTTGTTTGTTGTTCCCTATCACTACGGCAAATTTGCCTAAGCAGGTGCCGATTTCCATGATACTGGTGTCAACAAGCAACTAAGAAAATCAGATCATCAATGTATTTCCCGAAGTAATTTTAGAATAGGTGGTGCATTGGTTTCGAAAAATAAGTAGCTGGTGCAACATACTATTACTATTATTATGGAGAGCTGGAAATGATGTCCTTTGATTTTTCTTTTTTTTTCAGCTTGATAACATATATCACACCCAATTGACAACGAATTGGGAGTGAGACGCATCAAAGTTCCGGTATTCTCTAGCCTGCTACCGATGCTAACATTCGATCCAACACTCTCTGTCAAACCAGTCGTGTGTCCATGTACATCAGCATTACCCATGTAGGCACATCGATGTAGTCAGTAAAATTATATATCTTTCGCATATAACAGTAACCAAATAATATACCTGTAGCTCAAGGATCTGCAAATCTTGAAGCCGAAGTAAAATCGAAACGGATTATGCATTCCTAAAGCAACTTCACCATCATTAGGTATGATGTGTTTCAAGGATTTCTGACATCAAACCTTCTGATCCAGAAGAGGTAAAACTTCAGGAGATCTACCTCTGAAGTCTAACCATTCATCCAATTGTTCAAGGTCTTTTAACTTTCTAGATGGAATTTGAAAGTTGCTATTGATTTTAGAGTAAATTTCACAAAACTACTACCTTGGTTAAATTATCATAAAACTACAAATTTAATATGGTGTATGATAAAACTACAGATTTAACACTAAATTTCTCATAAAACTATAGATTTACAATTTCTCATAAAACTATAGATTTACAGTGGAATATCGTAAATCTACAGATTTAATAACAAAGTTATCACAAAAGTACATGTTTAATGTCAATTTAATTGTAAAACTTGACATTTATAACTCAAACATAACAATACTTACGGATTTAAACATCAAAATCTATAGCTTTGTGATAAATTTATTATTAAATCTGTAATTTTGTGATGCTTAGCCTTAAACAGTTGTTTTGTGATAAATTTATTGTTAAATCTGTAGTTTTGTGATACATTACCTTAAATTTATAATTTTGTGATAATTTGATCAAAGTACACGTAATTTTATAAAATTTATTCTTGATTTTAATCAGCAATTAGGGTGAGTGGCACAACCTAGAGATTTTGTGAACATCCCAATTCCCAAGCCGTTCCCGGCCAATGGCAGCGGTGGAACTGTTGGAACAGGAATTTTGTAGGATCGATTTCGCACAATTATTTCATTCCAAAGGAGGCCTCAACGAGCTCAACCGAGCAAGGGCCCCAAAGCATGGGCTTTATTGGGGCTAAAATGGGCCAAGAGCCCAAGACCCAATAAAAACTAAACTTTTTCATTAATCATCTATGATTTGGTAGTGGCCCTTTCTGAACCTCCCGCTCAAGCATTCAAGCTCCAGCACTGCTTCTTCAGACATCTACGACAAAGGAGCTGGGTTGCAGAATAAAAAATGTAAACAACTTCATACGATTAAATGATTTAACAAATGGCATTTTAATAGTTACGGAGTAATACATATAAAAGGATATATCAGCTATGGTAACACACAAAATAATTTAATGTTAGTAAACTTACTTATTTACATGGCTGAGGCGCACAAAGAATGAAACAACTTAATTGGGTCTAAATGCTAACAAATTTGAGGACCATATTGTTTTTGTCCTTGCGTGTCCTATGCTGCAGCAGCCTTGCAAATTGGGCACGAGTTCTTCTCCTTCAACCACCTCTTGACGCAGTCGGTGTGGAAGTCGTGATTGCATTTCAGTATTCCCAGTAAACTGTTGTCTTTGTATTCCTCCTGCACAAAAGGCCAACCACCCACCCATAATAAGTCAGAATTACCTAAAAGTTTTTTCATGACAGGGTAACGAATCGTTCAACATGAAACTGGAACTAATAAACCAAGCAGTAAAAATTGTACCAGGCAAATTGCACATTTCCCATCATCCTGGTCATTTTGCTGTTCATCGGAACTGCAATATATCACTTCTCTCACACAACCTGAGATTTTTTCATCCGCCAAGCCTGTGTTGACATTCCCAATGGATTCTCCCAAAGCCAGCAGGTCCTGTTGTCAGCAAAGGGTTAGAGTTAAGAAAAGAGATTCAAGTTTCCAGGGTGGGAGGCATATGTAAGCAAAAGCCAGCTCTTCTACCTCATAACTCATATTGTCAATGTCCAGTCTCATGGCCCTGTGGGGGTCTTGTGCTTCTCTTGATTCGCGGAAAGCAATTTGTTGCATCATTATCAATTGCTTCAGAAATAACAGCTTGTTTCAGTTTATAATTAAAATTCAAATATATATTGATTACAATAGGAATGGAGAAGTATCTACCTGTGCATCAATCATCAAGGGCTGAATACCATAGTATGAGCTTCTCGCCCTTCTGTTCCTTCCGCTGTTAGCATGCCCTATGAGTACATTCCTTGCATGTCTAGAAGGTGCAACAGCTCTGACAGGTAATAGCTGACTGGCCCTCATGGGTGTTGAGGTAGTTGCAGAGGTAGCAGGTGGGTAGCTCGGAATGATCACCTCATGGGGAATCGCTGTAGAGCTAGAGGACGCTACAGAAGGCAGATGAATGTAGCTAGGAACAGTGTCACCATGAACATGCCTAGGTGCAAAGACACCACTGGCAAATATTGCACTGCTTGAAGAGCCTTGTAAAGTTGGGACAGGAACAGTTGAGTTGCTGCTTCCCGTAGTGTAGGGCATTTCTCCAGAGGGCATTCCAGAGGCACCTACATAATCATTTAAATACATGTGCTGTGAGAGCAAACAATGAGAAATTTAAAAAATCCAACTTACTATATAAATACTATGTATCACTAAGGAAATTAGGGACTAATAATCCACATTCAGGTAAAAAACAGCTGTATTATACTCAATAACTAATATACCATGTCATAAAACCCAACCACAACCAAACTAAGATGCCTTCGGTTCTGTTCCACCATTTACTATATGAACCAAATACTTCATAAAATGTAAATTGTTGAAGTAAAACAGTGATATCTCTTCATATCTTGTCATAAGAAATAAAACACTGGCAAAGAACACTTTACAAAAATAAGGGCGGCACATGTAGCAAATTTAACTAAGCAGCAAACTACTAACCTGAAGGCATAGTTCTCATTCGTGTAGAAAAGGATGGTCCATTCCTTTTCATTGATGTACTTTGGGAAACATTCGAAGGTGAATGGACTGGTCTAGGTTCCAATGAAATATTATTTAAATTATGACGTGCTCTCACATTTCTCTGACTTCCTTCTTGATTTACTAAGCTCTGGTCATTCCAATTGATTGGGCCAACACTTGGAGGCATTTGAGGATGCAAGGACTCAGAAAACGGAGCTGGCTGCAGATAATTAGAGAACTGGGTACTTGATGAGCTACCGGCACAATAACCATCACAATTGATGCTATACTCTGGATAAATGACAGGATTTTTTCGTTTCACTGCAGCAGTTCTGTTGTCGATTTGGGAACTCGCTCGAGCAAATTCTCCCTCAGATCTATGTGGATAAGTTATAACAGGTTCAGTTTGAGGATTGTAGGATACATGGCCACCGGAGCTTCCAGCAGGATAGTGAACATAGGAATTATGTAAGGTCCCTGGGTTTTTAACTCTATGACCTGAATATTGTGCCACTCGACTTGAAGACGGAAGATCATTCGATCTAATTGCCACACTCCCATGGTATGAAGGGTCAATTTTAAGGGGTGCATCATTTCCAGCGTGCACAAATAACTTCTGACCTGAGATTAAAACAAAATAGGACACAATTTTAATCACAATTTAGACATGTACAATAGCATAGATAATAATGAAGCCAAGCTACCTAAAGGCAGAGGTTGGTTGAGTTGCTCATTATTGGGTTGAACCATCTCTGGCAATAGGGAATGGTTTCCATGGTGTCTAGCCATAAAACAGTCAGTCCAGTATGCCTGTCCTTAACCTGGTAATCACAAACTGAACATCATTAATTAAGCATCGCACAACATTGAAGATTGTAATGAAATGATGCATTAGTTCGTGGAATACATGTGCGCCGCTGTTGATTGTTGCAATTCAAATACCACAACATTTAGTCAATTACTCACTGGCATACAGAGCATGAAGCAAAAATACTGGAATTTGAATAGGCATAATGATATACAACAAAATGTGCTAGAACAACAACATAGAAGTACATGAATACAGAACTTTGTCAAGAAGTTTTTTTGAAAAGCCAATGGTGCCTATCACATGTAACGATCTCCATGCATGTATCTGACATGTATATTTGATAAAATCCAGATGGTGTGGCAGCTAAATATGCCATTATGCACCATGTTCACTACTTAATTCCCAACATTGCAGCACTTACCCTACTTAATTTTCTATAAGTATTTAATTTCCAGAAAGATTAAATGGTGGATGAAAGAGCAGTATTAGGTGAAACAATCAATCTTATATGTCAAAACACCAAAAGGTTTTATTGTGGACGCATAATAACAAGCCAAAATATTAAATGGGGACTGACAACCACATCTTATATCATATTGTTCCTTCCTATGCTAAAGGTCTACAGATTTCTTGCCAACATTCGAAGCAGACATCATTGCCAAAATATCATGCAAGCAGATTTTATACATGACACAAGGAAATAATGGAGATGCATTGGAGAATAAATAATGTGAAGCCAAGTAGTATGAGCTTCCAAGAGCAGCAGAATAAATCATGAATGCAGGTGTAAATCTCATCTTGTAACTGGATGAAGATATGTCCACGAAATAGATGCCATGGATAATTTGCATATGGCATTTCTAGATCTTTTGGCAAAAGCATTTTCACCTTATCTTTCTGGACAAAGCTACCTACCTCATCTCTACATCAGCTACATTTGTTTCAAAGAACAACTAGCAACCTAGAACCGAAGCATAAATCATCCATCTAGATTTCACACTAGAAAGGCTCTCCTATGCACATTAGAAATGTAAATTGGAAGGCTCTTCTATTTCCCCAGATTATAAGTTAATCAAATCCACCATCGTATACATCTACATAAAAGCCCCCATCATATATCATACAGAATAGTTAAATTGGTAAATTGGCAGGCAAGATACAGCCTAATGACTAGAAAAAAATTATATCAAAAATAAAAATGTTAATCTATATTCTCACTATTCATTATATAAATTACGACTGAATCCACCTACTTGATTTTCGTCTTCAAACCCATATGTACTTTGGGCTGCTGCAGAACCAAACACCAAAATATCGATGAGGACTCGCCACATCATAATAGTACAAAGTCCTAACCAAATCCTCCCCACTAAAATCAATCCTAGTCACACCAAACTCCAGAATCGATCAACAACTACGTATCAACAACATAACAGAGCCGAAAGTATCTAAATCGCAACCGCTGATTTTCTACATAACAAAGCCGAGCCGCCGAAAGCATCAACAACCACAACCACGCACCTAATAATTTTTCCATACAAAAAAAAAAAATTCGCCCAACAAGCAGCCGATCCTAAGATACCGTGGTCAAAATCGCACCAAAACTAACCCGGGGGCAGCGGATCGGAGGCCGTACCTCACAAGTCGTCGCTCGATCGATTGATCCACCGATCCAAATCCGAGCCAGCCGGCCGGCCACCGCCGCTAAATAAATTCCACGGGGAGGAGAGGGGGAAAGGTAAAAGGCGGCCGAGATACGGAAGCTTCGGGGAGAGGAGGAGGAGGAGACGCGACGCACGCGGCCACAGCTTCTCTAAACTAAACTAACAAACGAGAAATTAAGTGTGTGCGGTGTGATGGTGAAGGGGGAGGAGGAGGAGGAGGGGAAGGGGATAGAAAGGCCTCGTATTTATAGAGATGGCGGGGTTTCGCTTTGGTAGAGAGGTTGGCATTGGTGGCGGAGAAGCGGAAGCGCATCGCGTGCGGATTGGGCCCACACCTCTGCCCCACACATGGAAGTATGGAACTCCACGATCCAAATATGGAGTAGTATACTCCTACCAATGCTAACCTTTTCGCAATCTCGTGGACCCACAGGTCAGTGAGTGATAATGTCGAGTACTACTAGTAGTCAACCAGATATATCTAGCTGTGGGCCACAGGGGAGTAGGAGTAGTAGAAGTGGAACGGTAGTACAAAAGGTATAGGAAACGTATTTGTTTTGATGCATACCGTATTGTAGTATATTTTTATGTGCGGTAAGACAAGGCACTGACCCAGTGAGCCATGGGCAATATGGCAAGTAAAAAGGAGTTTGGCTCAGGGCACCACTCTATCCTAGTAATAAAGTGCGGTTTGGACCTTTTGGTTTCTTAACTACAAATCCAAAGGCTCAATTCTAAACAAAGCTCTTTTGTTTTGGACTTTTGGTTTCTTAATCCAAAGGATCGTTTTTTTTAAAAAAAAACTCTTTTGAGGGACTTTTCATTTTCTTAATCCAAAGGCTCGATTCTATAAAAAAAAAGGTCTTTTTTTTGGACTTATGGTGTCTTAATCTCAAAAGGAAAATTCTACCCTTCTTTTCATCGACAAGACTCAAGACTCAGCATGAAATATCTGCAGATTTTACCTTTAACATTTCATTCAAAACTCTGATACGTAGGAACCCAGTAAGAATTCATGTAGTACTCCACTATTAGCAATATATATTTTTGCTTTACTGACAGCAATACAGAAAAGATACTCCATTGCTGGTTTTTCTTTGAGGCTGTACTTGTCAAAAAAAACGGAGAAAACAAAGTTACTCCCTCCATTCCACATTATAAGATCGATGTTATGGTATCTCCATCTCTTTATATTCACTAATATTTATATGATTTTTGGATACATATATATAGCACATATATGAATCCATGCATAACTATATTTAAAAAATCAAAATATCTTATAATGTGAAACAAAAAAGTGCAATATTAAAATATCTTATAATGTAAAATAATAGAAGTGTAAGGGAGCTCGATATTTAAAAAAAACTGGTGAGTAGCCAACGGATAGGAATTTGATAAATCTGAGTTTTTGTTTTTCAGCTCATGGTCTCTACATTATTATTTTATAGATTCTATAACTATAAATCTTAAAATTCCAATAAAAATCTCCATTGTTTGGTAAGCTGAGAATCACGGAAAAAGATGTTGCTACAAGCTTTAACTCCCAACCAAGCCCTAATCTCTGAACAGAAAATCCGGCACCTCTTTGAAAAAAAAAAGACCCGTCACCAAAAAACTGCAACAAGGCTGGCATGAAGGCCCCACATGACAGAGGACGAGACGATAGCTGAGGAAATGAAACGTGGATGGCTCGGCGCTGCGGCCGTATTGCATATTGCACATCAGCACATGCGGCTTTTCTCCCCTCCACCCCCCCCCCCCCCCCCCCCCCCCCCCCTCTCTCTCTCTCTCTCGCCGTCCGTCCAGCCAGCCAGAGGCGGGGCCGCGCGACCGAGGACGCAACACGTCGCCGCATTGATCACGCGAGGAAATGCTATGCTAACGCGTGGGGTTGGGTTGGGGAAGCGCTGCGTGAATTGTGACGATGCGTCACCGTCTGCGCCACGAGGCCGTGCCGCCGTGTATACCAAACAAATAAAATGCAGCGTCTGAACCTTCTCCGCCTCCTGTTCCTATTGAGGCTGTCAGCGTCGGATGCTGGCTGCGGTTGTTGCTTCGTTTACAGGGCTGTGCGCGTGCCGTGTGTGTATGACTGCGTGTTAGTGCTTCGGTGATTGCTCTATACGCTTCTTTCGTAACTGGCAATCCACTACCAGAAGAATCGTGCTAGTACTAGATAGAAAAGTCTATATGTAAAAATAAATAAATAAAAAGCTTATAGAGCTCTTACAAACACTGATGTGGCGTGCTGTTGAAGAGTTTTAGGTCTCCTTGGAAACAAAGGAAAATGAAGGAATTTCAAAGAATTTGAATCCTATATGAAAATTTTCTACGAGGCCAATTACTATAGAATGATATGTTTCTTAAGGATTTTGGAGGATTCCTAGCATGAGTTTGAAGCTCTTGTAATTTTTTGAAATGTGTCTACAGTCTAAATCATAAATCATGTGGTTTCCTGTGCTTGATCCAAATGGTTTCCTATGTAGTTTTTTTTGTGTGTGCTTTTCGTTTCTTAGGATTCAATATTCAATGGCATTCAAATCCTGTGTTTTTCCTATTCTTATGTTTTGAAAATCCTATGTTTCAAAATAAACTTATTCGTAAAGTTGTCTTGAATCTTTTAAGCACGTGCAGCAGTGCGCATGCTAGATATATAGAAGTTTCCTGTCTAAAGTCAGAAAATTTATTGACAGGGTAAGGCAAACAATCAAGGAAGGACAATTATGCTCTGGACCCATGCTTGAGAGTTGAGACAAACCAAAGCAAGAACATGCAGTGTAGGTTTGAAAGAGGTAAATTCGGCACTCCTGTTCTTGACCTTTTATTCAGATTTTACAGCGCTCACACTGTACAACAGTTAAACGCCAAGATTTGGCATACAGGATGGAGCTTTTGTTCATGCTGTCCTCCACCGGACACGATTCCAACAAGGCGATTCGGATTCGTTAGATATCCTCTCGTACTGCACAGCCTTCTAGCCAGCCAAGATTGACCAGAGAATTGTCTAGCTCTTCTCCAAGAGTCTATTTGGTCTGCATCACGCTGCATTAGCCGGCCAATAATCGGTGCATGGGGACCTGATCTTTATTTGCTTCCTGTAGTAGCAATCTGACAAGAAATTGCACTGAGCTGTAGCTTTAGCTTATTTGGAAAATGATGGTTACAACCGAGCTTTTGTTAATGCGGCAGGTTTGAAGCTTGCGATCCCAGTTATTTCTCTAGCAGTCACCAGGCTGTTGATGTCGTATGTGCCTTCATATGAGTATATTGGCTCCAGGTCACAGAATGCCTACAGAAATAATGACAATCATGAAAATCATTAATTAAGTATTGAATGATGGCATATGGATATCTCAATATCCTACATGAGGTCCCTATCTACCTTTGCAACTAGAAAATCAGCCAAAATTCCATTTCCGCCCAACAACTCTCGACCAAGAGAAACCACCTCACGAGCCATTCTGGAAGTCCAACCCTAAATGGGAGCGAGGAATCGAAAGTTAAAATCACTGATATATCAAAGCAACACAAAGTTCTAGTTATAGAGGAAGAAAGACAAGCCTTTGCCAGCTATTTCACAAACCTTCCCTAAACTAGCATGCCCTGGTGTCATCTTCCCTGACTCATAAAGCTTGCATAGTCGCCAGCCAACAAGAAGCATCGCTTGGATGTTACCAAGCATTCGCACAAGTTTTTCTTGGTTCAGCTGAAAAGCTGCTAGAGGAACTCCAAACTGTTTCCTCTCTTTCAGATACCTATTTCAATTTGTGCAAAAAAAAAAAGTGAAATGCATATGATGTGGCATATAAATAACCAAAAAATGGCGAATTGATCCATACCTATGGCACACATCAAACACCCCCATTGATATACCAATCGGTTGCCATGCCACCATGACACGTGAAATAGCGAGGACCTGTTTGGGCACTCAAAAGTTGGTACCAGGACTGGATTACTCTATGCAACACCATGTTAATGTATCAGCATAAGCGAATATGCTATGAAATATCAATACCTTGCTTATATCTTGAAATGAATTGACACCTGGCAGTCGATCTTCCTCAGGGACAAATACTTTATTAAAAACTATATCACCGTTCTGAACCATTCTAAGACCAATTTTATTCTCAATCTTTGTAGCTTTCAAGCCAGGAGCACCCTTCCTCACAATAAATCTACAAGGAGCCAAATGAACTATTAGATAGCAACACTAGCTCATTCATTTATGCTTCAATACCAATGGATGAATCCAAAGCTGATGGTTTACCCATTTAGTTGTTTCGTATTGGCATTCCTAGCTAATACCACGAGCACATCAGCAAAAGTACTGTTACCAATCCAGCGTTTTTGTCCATCTATGTGCCAGCCACCAGGTACCTGTTCCATGATAAGCCACAAAATTTATGCTACCGCACAATTACTTATTTGCTTACCCATCAAAAGTTTATACATTCGAAAAATACACCAAGAATACTCAATTTTAGATCTGCACAGTACGACAATGAGGTAGCAATGACATATTATCCAAATGTGGAAGCGGAATAGATACTCCGCGGGAAGGCAAGATATCTGATCTGATTTATGCATGGAAGCAACAGATAAAAGCAGGTTTTGGGTTTCAGTTGCAAAATATTCAACTTTGTTACAGTATCTATCTTGTTCTCCACTTATGTTACTACAAAGCTGGAAACAAAAAGAGTTTAACAAAAAAAATAAATCCTACTAAAATTGGGATGAACAAAAATTAGGGTGCCATGTACTATGAGATGCACTACCATGCATTCATGCTCCCCTGCTGCAAGACATGTATATAGAACTGGACAAAAAAAAATCGAGATTTTTTATTTAGTAAAAAACATATAATGGTTCTAGTCCTCGAGTGCTGAACCTTGGTTGCTGTAGTTATCAAGGAGCTTGCATCGCTTCCATGATTTGGTTCTGTCAATGCCTACAGAAGAAATATATTTTAGGTGGATACCATGTGCCATTTACTCATTTGTATGAGTTGCTTACAATCGAAGTGATTATTAGAAAATTCATTAATTCAACGTACCCAGCAACCAACAGCAGTAAGTTGAGCAAGGGATGGCAGGTACTTCTGCTTCTGAAACTCAGATCCACAAAGAGCTGTTCTTCAGGGGAAAAAAACGGAGAAGAGCAAAAGCACGGTTCAGTAGTAGCACAACCAACTTCGGCAAAGTTTCAAAATATGATTATATGAGATAGTATCAATTAAAAAAACGCAGATGTTTTACCTATTGTGACCATTGCAAGGGAGGAGTGTACCAGAATGAATGTGGAGCAGCTTGCATCTACCCGTGCAATTTCTGCCATAGTAACAGCACTTGCTGTAATGGAAAGTCCTGGGCACCCATATCCCTGTAATAAGGCACACACACAATGAAGTTGAGAAAATATGGAGCATTTAAGACCAGAAGAAATGTAAACACAATCATGTCTGGGTAAGCTTTAACACTCTGGAATCTGGACAAAATTCGTAACAATATACAGACCTTTTCTATTAACATGATTGGTTCAAATTTAGGTACTATCTGAGCACCAGTCTATTACATCTGTTTTCCCATCCGACCAGATCCAGATGGAATCATACACTCAAACACCATATGGGGCATCAACCCAGCAATATCAATGTTGCAGGTGGCCAATCTCAATTCAGCAAAGGTGCCAATCTCTTGAATACATTGCACCTAAAGGTACAAATATCCCTTTTCTGACTTGCTAAATATACTATGCTATAAATTTAGTTATAAAGATTGATTAAGAACTTGGCTTGAATCTTTGTGTAGATAGAGAACAAGAACAACCTGATCAACCATCAAACACACACTTTGATTTGAGATTTATCTAGTTGACAAAACAGTGGCTTTTAAGCTTATAGAGCGTGATCCATAAATACTACCTACTCTACTACTCATGCAAAAAGGTAATTGTTTGGCACAATATTTACTTTTAATTCTCCTTTGAAAACAACAATCTTTTTGTAGCAAGAGTACTGAAGAAAATCCCTAATGTAAATTCTCCATTCTTTTGTGGAAATGATTGAATAGGAACATGATGCAGAAATACTGCTGAACTTAATTTGACTGATTTAAAAGGTAAAAGGTAACTGTGTCATGGAGAAATCGTTACCTTTATTGTACCTCCCGCTACACCAAGGCTTGAAAGTTTAGGAATGGCATGAAATGGGAACTCTGCTTTCTCCCAGTACTGCAATAACAAGTTTAATGGTTATGTTATCTTCTAAAGGCAGGTTATTATATGACCAAGAAAGTTTGTCAAGGGCATTAGCTAGTCAATCAAATTACAGTAGATTAGTGCTTCTGTGCTCTTACATATTTCCAAATAAGTTTTCTTACAAGCAATTTATGGCTAGGTAAAACTGAAACTAGAATGAACTATACAATATGAAACTCCATAAAGAAAGTCAGGTATTCTGTGGTTTACATGATAGGCAAACATGATGACACGATAATGCTATAAACATACTAGTTTGGGAATCGACATACCGTTGCCATAATAGGTGCAATTTCTTTCTCCATTATAGCCCTGACCTTCTTCCTGATAGACTGCTCTCCAGTGGTGAGCAAATCATCAATCTGATAATAGTCCGATGCTGCAAATGAAAGGAGCATATACTCAGACACAAACATATGCAATACACACCAAGTACTAGTACCTTCTAATTGGTACACCACAAATTAACAGATAACACTGAACCTAAGATAGGATCCTACATCTAAGTTAGCATTCATAAAGCAAAAACCAAGGGTTGAATAGTCCAGTTTCTGATAAATGAAGCAGCAACAGGTTGCAGAGCAAGAACACATGAAAAAAAAAGCATTATAAAGGTCAAATCTATACTCTAAGTCCCTGCAAAAAAAGAAATGATCAACACGGTATATAAGCGATTTGTTGGAAGACAAAAGCATGTGATAGTACAGTTCTGTTTGTGCATTTTAGCTGCCAAAGCAACCCCTCCAAGGCTCCAAAGACTGAGAATGTCTCGAGCACAATACTTGTACACCATGCAGACTCTATATGCTTCTGCAAATAGGTTCTCACATAATCGATAAATTCTAGTACACCCCAATATTTCTTAATCGCGGTAGGACCACATGAATATTTATCTTTGGTATGAGGAATACTTACTCCAATTTTTCCTATTTGATGTTATTGCCTTTTTTATACAGTTTTAAAGAACCAGTTTTAACCCTTTTTATAAGGGACTGTCTACCCACTCATTTGACAGAAAACCCCTCCTAATATCTTGCAAATTTTAGACCATTGGATTGATTTGAGATTCGTGCAAAGTCCACAAAACCATATCCGCTTTTTCCTTTTCCCTCCCCGCCGCCGCACAAAGCGCTCGAGCGCTCCTCCTCTCGACGCCGTGCGCCTCCTGCGCCCCCGCCGCCACCGCCCCACCACGCCGCCACCCCGGCCTCGCCGGCTGGCCGAAAGGCATCAACGGCGCCGGCGAGGCCCCCCCGGCCAGCCCCCTCCCCCTCCCCCTCCCCTACCCCCTCCCTCTCCTCTCCTTTTCCTCAAGCCGGTGGTGGCAAGCTGTCCCGCGCCGCCGTCTTCCCCGTCTCCGGCGGGGAGCCACCACCGGCCGCCTCCTCCTAGCATTCCTTCCGCTTTGCCCCCACTGCCTACACCGGCCCACCGCCGCTCCCGACCCCGCGGCTTCAGTGGCGCCACCGCCGCCCACCCGATCCGCCGCCTACCGCTGGGCTGCCGCCTCCCATGGCCATCCCTCTAAAGCTGGCGAACTCCCCCCTCTCCCCCTCCCCCTCCCACCCCTCACACCCCCACCCCACCCTAGGACCCTAATTCGTCGGCCCTCTACCGGAGTTTGGGTTGTCGCCGGCGCCGGAGTTAGAGAAGAAGCACCTGGAGCACGAATCACGAAGCATATCCAGTGGTTCAAAATCTGCAAGATTTGGGTTTGTATTTTCTATCGACAGAAGGTTAGCAATTCCGTTTTTATAACCTATTTATATATACAACAGTATATAGAACTATAATATTGCAAGTGTTTTCACAGAGACATCTAGTAGCCTTATATAGTTTTGGAAATTCCTGATTTAAGATAAAACTTTGGAAAGTTTTGACATCATTGTTTTAGGCTAATAAAAGAAGAATCGAGGAAATGTCAAACTCTATAATTCTAGAAGACTAGAACTATCGAGCGAAGTTCGACAGCGGTTACATTTAAGTTGAAAAGAGAAGAGGAACAACTCCTATATGACCACCCGTACCTTAATTGAAGCTACAGAGGCGCAACAAAACCTCTGAATAGTACTGAACTGAAGGTACTAATACTACTAAAACAAGACAATAATGGCGAACCAATTCAACAGGACAACCAGGCAAGACCACGACGATCAGATCATCACAATTTTCCCATCTCACGGCACCCAAAAAACCTATCTTCATAAAACCTCACTTTCCCATCTCAATTTCCATGTATCAACACGCTATCCAAAAGTCCAAACTCCGATCGAACGAAAAGAGAGAAGGAATTCAATTTTTTTTCCTCACCGCACGGCGGGAAGATGGATGCCGGCGTGGCCTGCGGAAACGCGAGCGAGACATCCAGCGCCGGGAGCCCGACCTTGGCGCCATCCTCCTCGCGCCCATCTCCGCCATCTCCTGGAGACCAACCAACCAACCAACCAACCAATTATAAATGCGTCCAATCGAATCACCCACCAAATCGAACCGTTCCCAAGCCACGGGAGAAGAAGCGCCACCCCGCACCTTGCTTCCCCGCCATCCCCGGCGGCCCGAAGGAGGAGGCTTGGAGCTTCGCCGGCGGCGGCGGCGGCGGAGAAGAAGGAGCACGCGGCGGCGAAGCAGGGGAGGAGGAGGAAGCGAGAGGAGTGGAAGAGTAGTAGTAGTAGTGTTCCCTCCGACTCTCTCGCTCGGCTTTGCAGCTTTATGTACGGCAGCACAAATACGTTCCGGTTGGGTGGGTCCCACGTGTCATAGTCTGAAAAGAAACTGGATATATGTGGGCCCACGTAGTGGAGGACCCCTGCATTTACCGCTCTGCGCCCACAGGAAAGCGCAACGGATGGCCCACTTGTCAGGGAGACATTGCGTGCCGTGCTGGCGTGCTGCTGGTTCACGGGCCGAGCTCGATTTGGATAGGTTTGCTGACATCGATTTTCCTTTTTATTTTAAAATCAAGATGAAACTCGATCAAACATGGAGTTAATTTTTATTTGGATAATTTTTTAACTTTTTCGTGCGAAATTTTCACATTCTCGTTGTTAAGTTCCAGTTCTGCACTTGAAATGGAGAGGCATTCATAGCCCCAAGTTCAGTTCAACAAATTTGCAAAGTACCAAGATGATCTGGCTAGGTAACAGAATTCCTGTTCAATTCACACACAAACATGTACAACCTAGCTAGCTAGTACTTTGCAAATTAGTAGTACGAAGTTGTACAATTTTTTCCCTTTTTTTTACATGGAAGTTGGACAAGTTGCACGAGTATACAAAGATTATTCGTTGTCTCCAGAAAACCTATGCGCCGATGAGTACGTAACAATGCACGTAGCTGCGTACGTCACTGCCGACGTCAGACATCATATGTTGCAGGTTTACGCACAAAACGTATTCACGTATACATCGCAATACATTTGCGTACTCCCCCTATCCGATTCTGGTGGGTTCTTATAAGACGTAGGGAGTATGTATTTTGTCTATCCGATTCTGGTGGGTTCTTATAAGACGTAGGGAGTATGTATTTTGTCTATCCGAGTATGTATTTTGTTGCCAAAATAGAAACACACACACCAAACATAAAACATCTATTTAGTTTTTTTTCTTAAACTTTTAAGTATTGGTTTATACGATTTATACGCTGGTTGTTTTTTATGGGACTGTATTTTGTTGCCAAAATAGAAACACACATAAAAATAAAACATCTATTTAGTTTTTTTTTAAAAAAACTTTTAAGTATATATTGGCATACGATTTATAAGTTGGTTGGTTTTTTATAAGTTGATTGGAGTGCACGAACATATTTCCGTTTGACGAATACATATACATGCGTATATGTTTTTTTTGGCTAAAATAGAAAGACACCAAACATAATTAAACAAACGCCATATTTAAACTCAACTCGGCAACGAACTCCTCTCGACCAGTAACATTTTAGTCACCCGATCTCCTATAAAATCCTCACCTCTTCATCCACACAAATCACACACAAGAAAGCAAATAAACAACCACTTCAATTGGTCGGAGAACAAGAGGTGTACGTGTAGCATATGGGTAAGCCGGCGAGCATGAGGGTGGCGCTGGTGTCCATGGTGCTCGTGGGCCTGATCCTGCACGCGGCCCACGCCGCGCAGCCCGAGAAGCCCACCGTCTCCCTCTCCGTCGCCCCCGCCGTCGCCGAGGCCGAGGTCGATGCGGCCATCAACGCCGGCGAGCTCCTGGGGGGGTCGAAGATGCAGCAGGCCAACCCGTACACGCGCGGCTGCAACGAGATCACCCTCTGCCGCGACTGATCCCTCCGTCGCAGCATGAACAGCCGGCCGCAACCCGCAATACATGCATCGATCAGCTAATCGATGAGCTGGACGATTGATTTCTCGTGGTTGGCAATTGGATCTAATTACCCCTGTGTGTACTACCTCCGTTAAGTTCCTCCGTTTTTTAATATACAACACCATTGACTTGTCTAATTTTGTTTTAGTTCTCGAGGTTATATTTACATATTAGACAGATGATCAAGTATTCTTCACTTTAATTAACTAATTAACTACGTAATAAATATATTGAATAAATCCCCTAAATATTCGGATCAGAAGTAACAAACGGACGTAGTTCTATGATTTGACTCGGGAGAAACGAAAACAGTTAAATTAGTGTAACCATCCGTACTCCATTCGTTCTAAATTATACATTGTTTTGGGTTTATCGAACTCATTAACTTAATAATTTTGATTAAATTTATAAAACACAAAATATATGTAGAAAAAATTATAGAAAAATAATGGCAAGGAAACAATGCCAAAACTATGTTGGGAGGACAACAGCGATAACTCCCCGGAAAAAAAAGAGTAATAACCAAGCTTTCATCAGTAGAAACATCAACCACCACTTCTTGTTATATAATATTGGAGCCTTGGAGGACCATGCATGGCTACAGCCTACAGACACACAGATACGTACGTACGTAGACAGACACACAGATACATTATTTGTAGCCAAGACCTAGCTAGAAGCAGCTTCGTACATCGATACACACGATCGATAGCTAGTCTTGCTAGTAGGGCAGTACGTGATCAAGAACACGTACAGATATATATGGCTACAATATAATGCAGGGACCAAAATTTTGTAGCCAGCATAGCGTACACGCCACGGTAGATAATACGCCTTGCCACGCATATGGATACATAAAGGGGAGTGCACACACTACTACATGTCTCCATGAGCAACACAACGCTAGTCTCACTTGCGGCCAAGGTTCTTCTTGGCCTCGTTGAGCACCTTGTCGTCGGGCTCGATGAGCACGGCGCCGGTGTCGTCGTCGGCGCGCTCCTTGCCGGACTCCGTCGTGCGGCTCAGCCCTCCCTTCTTACGCCCTGCACGCATATAAACACACATCACAGTACTATTACGTCGATCTCAACATCACAGCGTGTGTAAATACAACGCGAGAAATTAAGAAGCTAGCTAGTAATTTTATAGCCACGGGCCTTCGGCGAGGCGCTCCTGCGCGTCGAGGCTCTTGCCGCCGGTGCCGCTCTTGATGACGGTCTCGCCGTCGTCGCGGGCGCGCCGGTCCAGCTCCGCACGGATCTCCGGGTCATGCAGCTCCGGCGCCTTCTCCGCCTGCTGCGCCATCGTTGGCTCGTTGCTACACACTCTCGGCTCTCGCTATACCACTTGGGTTCGGCAGTGTTGTACGTAGTGCTAAAAACCAACGTTTGCTACTACCTTCGCTCGGCGAGACAGGTGATGCACTGAGATGCCTCCGCTTATGCGCTGCTGGCCGCTCTACTTATAGTGAGGCCGAGATGAGCGCGACGTACGACGAGACGGACACCACGCTGCGTGCATGCGCCGCTGCTACGTAGCCGGGGCCAGCCGGCCCTGCCGTTGGTTTCACCGAGGTAGCAGGCAGCAGGTGGCGTGGTGGCCGCCATGCGCGGGTGGCACGAGCACCGCGCACGGGGTCAGGGCTTCATGGGTAAAACACGCGGCGCGTACGTGCGTGCGTGCGTGCCGCGACGGCGAGGGGGGAAGGTGTTTCACCGCGCACAGGTGGCGTCCGCCGTGTCGTCGCGGTGAAAAAAGCGAAACGAAACAGAACACCGCGTTGCATGCGCGCGACGTGTGGTGTGGGTGCTTAGCCGATGGGCTGGAAGCCTTTTTTTTTTTGGTCTCCATGGGCTTTCCGCTGCTTTTCATCACGTCGCATGCGCTGATGCGCGCGAGGTGGGGAGCGTCTTAGATTGGCCGTAACAAAGATTGCTGAACCGAAGAGAAAGGCTACGGGGCTTCACGGCCTCACCTTTGTATGGGCCGGCCTGGTGGTTGTATCGAATGAGTCCAGTTCGTCATGGGAAACAGGACTGCAGCTTGCACAGGTGTGCAATCAACAAGTATAAAATAAAAAGAATAAGTTTAAGATATCCTCGGTACCAGAAACCTCCACCCCTAAACTATAAAAAATCGTACAATTTAGATTTCATATCAGTATAGATATCCGATTTCACTAACATAGTATCCTAGTAAAAATAATAGAAAAAGTATGAGGGCCCACGTTCCAGTCAGCATCTCTTTTTTCTTCTCTTCTCTCTTTTCTTTATTTTTTTTTTTGTCTTCTCTTCTCTTCCACGTACACATCCGGCGGTAGAGGTGTCAGAGGCGGCGGCGGCGGCGGCAGCAGCTCATTCGACACCCGCACGCTGAGCGCCGCGTTCAGCCCTATGAACAGCATCCCCTCCCATCCATATACGTTCATGCTGCAACGCAAAAATCCATCAAACACTTCGCTTAATTCATATCAATTGAAGTGCAAATGGAAAGTTATCAGATGGATATGGAGTCGACGGCGATCTCGGCGTCGTCGAGGTGACCGGTGAGGCCGACGAGCACCATCAAGTACCATATCTCGAGGCAGGGCATGACGGCGGAGGCGAGGGAGAGCTTGATGAAGGCCCAGAGCTCGTTGAACGACGCGCGTCACAGCCCCGTCCGGCCATCGCGGCACCAACCGACGACGTAGGGCACCTGCGCCAGCGCGGTGAGCCAGGAGGAGACGTCGTACACCGCGGCGGCACCGGCGATGCCCCAGCAGAGCACGGAGACGAAGAGCGCGAGGAGGCCGACGTGGGTGAGGAGCGCCGCAAAGCCGATCCAGGCCAGCACCGTCACCTTGCTCTGCGCCTGGAGGAACTTCTGCGTGGGGAAGTTGATGGCGAGCGCGAACATCTGCGGGATGATCCGCAGCGTGGATTCCCTGGCGGCGGCGGCGATGCTCTCCTCCTGTCCCAGCAGCCGCAGGATGGGCGCCGCGAAAATGTAGAGCGGCGACCGGCGAGAGAAGCACGGCGGAGGCGGCGAGGATGATCCATGAGCGCTGCATGTAGATGCCCAGCATGGCCACCTGCCCCGCACCGAACGCCTGCCCGCACAGCGTCTCCAGAGGCAGATGACGTTGAAGGCGATGGGCTCGCCGGTCGCCCACAGCCGCCGCGACTCCGCCGAGAACACCTCCCACGCCCCACGCGGGGAGCGAACCTGTCTTCGTCGTCCGCCCCGGCGACAGCAGCGTCGTCGTCCTCCTCATCGCCCTCGCCATCGGCCGCCGCCGCCGCCGGCCTCATCTCCCCCCTCTCCGGCCGGCCTCATCTCCCCCTCTCCGGGCAGCACCAGCTGCTGCCGCTGCCGCCGTCTCTCGCCGCCGCCGCCGCCGCCTCTCACACCTCTACCGTCGGATGTGGATGTGGAAGAGAACAGAAGACAAAAAACAAAACAGAGAGAAAAGAGAGGAAAAAAGAGATATTGACAAGGACGTGGGCCCGTATATTTTTATTTATTTTTTCTAACTAGAATGGTACGTCAGTGAAATTGAACATCTATACTGTTATGAAATCTAAATTGCATGATTTTGTATAGTGTAGGGGTAGAGATTTTTGGTATTAAGGATAAAAGATGTCAAAGTAAAGCTGAGGGACGACAGTTGAATTTATTCCAAAATAAAATAATTACAAAATCATCCGCATTGAGCACCTTTTATGACAGACAAATCACCTATTTTCCTATGATTCTTTTAGTCCATATGTATATACACACACGTGTTGCTTCTTTCCGGAAGTATTTTTTATAATAAAAATGAATTACATTTTAGATATCTGCCCATAAACACACAACCAAAAACTCATAAAAGTAAAATTGAAGGAATAAAAAAATAACGTGATGGGACAAACTCTCAACTTACACCAATAAAAAAAATCAATTGAAATAACGTTTATAAAATCACATAGATTTTAGCATGAAATTCTATATGTCTTATCCCATCCAAACTGAAATAACATTTCTAGAAGGTTTTGCATTGCATTCGTTAAGTCGTCATAAAAATACTAGTTTGGCATAAAGATAGAAAGGAAATAAAGGAAGCCGTAAAAGGTGTAACAAAGTGCGCGTCATGGCGAATGAGGTGTGCCATTAGCGTCTTGTATATAAATTGTCAAAAAGGAGGAACGACTATACCTAGCACGCCCAAAAGGGGGCAGTTTTCATCGGCCCAGAACGTCAAAAGATCTTCTAGAACAAGCTTACAATAGTTCAAAAGGCAGTTTGGCTAAATGCAAATGCAACTTTCATACAAGCTACAACAACTCTGAGATCTGACCGGCAAGTTTGTCTCTTTCAGGCTTTCAGCTCAATAGTTTCATATACGAATTTATATTTTACACGTATGGAATTTTTTTGCCCTGATGAGAATTTTGCCACATGGTCAAAACTTTCATCTGACCACTCTATCACTAACAGTGAAACAAGCAGGTTTCGTTCAACAAAACCGGCAAGACTGAAGCTGTTTCCTCATCAAGCATCACATGTCACCATGCACACGAATCTCCAAACAATTCATGCATAAGGTTACTTAGACGAGAAAAAAAAACTTGGTTGTGTCATGTGTGCGTCTCCTGGGGGAAATGTTTTCTTCAGTTATCTCGAAAAGGACAAGAAAGAACACATCAATCATCAGATGTATGGAGTGATTTCAGAATCCAAAAAACTGCCAGCGCAGGCACAAAGGGACGAGTAAATCATGCAATCGATCTGTCGTCTCCCTCTCTCACGAACAGTGCTATTTGCGGCTTCTTAGGCAGCTTGTCGACCTCCTGGTGATGAACTCCCAAAGTCCCAATTTTACATGCAAAGCTACCGGAATACTAAGCCAATGAGACCATGAGAGCCATCCCTCTGGTTTAATTTCATGAATCTTTTGAATCTTGGCATCTTTTCTAGCTGTTCTGCTGTTCATGAGTCAATGGTGAAACTATTTCAATTGTGCATGTCAGATCCTTCTGAAGAGTAGTCTGAATGAAGTTCTAGTGAAGTATTGGGACAACAATGACTAACATTCGACGTTAATTCCGACCTCACATGTTGTCATTGGAAAAATTGGGTAGTAGGACAAGAAGACAGAAATACAGTAACCATCAGAAGATAAGTTCGAGTGAACAGTGTTTCTTCTGTGAGTTTCAGATAGCAAAATTGACGCATTCGATGACAGTGTTGAAACTGAATCATATGCATAATCACAAGACCCGTCAATCATTTCATAAAGGATCCAAAGGCCTCTCTCCTGCGAAGTTGCTTGTTAATTGAGTGTGAAAGAGAGGTGTTTTGCTTCAGCTAAAGGCCAAAGACTGTCACCGTTGGAGCCTGTACTCCATGAAAACTCATTTAATCGTGTCTCTATCCCTCTGTCTCGTTCAGAGGAAATGCTTGAAACATTAGTCAATGAATTGCGTGACTTTTTCTGACGAGCTAACCAATTCAAGAAGAGGACTCTTGTGGCCTCCCTGCTGCCTGATCTCCATTGTTTTCAGAAGTCCTTGGCCGATCACATATCCAAAGGGTAATTCATCAAGTTTACGCAACAAGAAAGATATCTTATACCACAGATAATTACTGACAAGTCAGTGCAAACCATTGCTCTTAAGTCTTAACACTTCAGTTCTTTGTGTACATCTGTGAACCCTTTTCACCCTGCCAAAGCACAAAATACTTTATACATTATCTGACTGGAGAACAATGGCATTTACTCATTACTTGTGAGTTACCCACGATAAAAGTTTCATGATACAGTTATATTGCCACAACATATAGGTTGGTTACAGTCTGAAATCATCTGAATCCTTATCAGAACAGACTCATAAACCATTTGTCAGACTTTTCCTACACATCCTACTCATGACACACTCATGCATGCCACCTCATCCAGTGGGCCAAGGAGGACAAACCATGCCAATCCAAAGAAACTTTCTCTTAGTCTTTGTGGGGAACACATGCAGAAAAAAGGGACATGCATATATAGGGTGGTTGGCCAGTAAAAAGTGTAGAACACTTAGCATATCAATTATCATGTATATGAAGTGATCATATCTCACACACAAGCATATTTCTCACACCATTCCACCCTAGAAACGAGATAACAAGACGCTATTTGCACTAGCTATTGTAAGCTCCATCTCACTTTCACTTCGTTTTCCTTGTTTTGCTGCATCGTTTCTTGCCAATTGCAGTTGCTCATCTTGATGCTGTTTCTTTATCTGATCCGTTCTCATTTTCCCCTGTTACTGCAGTGACAGCCGACAAGAACCAGTAGGTAAAACTGAGTAGGATGCAGGTATTTTGAATGGCTGAATGCCAAACTCTGCAACTGCAAGAAGGCAAGAAAGTGCAACTGCTGCAGCCGTACGATGGCGGTGATCCTTCAGTTTACAGAGGCCCAATTCTGCTGCCCCGGCAGGCCAGCTCGGCGCCGCCGGCCGTGCTGCCGGAGATGTCATCCTCGTCGGGGTCAGGGAGAAGCGCGACGGAGGCGAGAGCCCTGAAGATCCACAGCGAGGCTGAACGGCGGCGGAGAGAGAGGATCAATGCTCATCTGACCACACTGAGGAGAATGATCCCTGATACTAGGCAGGTTTGTGCAAGTTTTTACCTTCAGTTGTGAAGCATTCAGAAAGAAATATGCATCAATATCTGAGCCATTTCAGAGAGTTTGCTCGCAGTTCATCAGATATGTTTCACTTTAAACTTTTTTGTGGTCTTGTTAGTTTACATAATTCTTGAAGCTAAAGTAGAGAGAAGTTAGAAATTTATTTTTAAAAAAACTGTTTTTCTGTCGTAGTTCGTGTAGAACTTTGATACTTGCAAGAAAGTCGAAACCAAGAAAAAGTCTTCTGAAAGATATCTTCAGGCTCACATTTGTTCACATTTCATCAGGCCTTTTCTCTGCAGTTTGGAATTCCCTAACAGGCTAGAAGCCTAGAATGACATGACTCTTGAACACAATTTTTCTTAAAAAATTTTCTGCACTGCAGATGGACAAGGCCACCTTGTTAGCCAGAGTGGTGGACCAAGTGAAGGATCTGAAGAGGAAAGCAAGTGAAATCACACAAAAAACGCCTCTCCCTCCAGAGACAAACGAGGTCACCATCGAATGCTTCACCGGAGACGCCGCCGTCGCCGTCGCGGGCAACCACAAGACCTTGTACATCAAGGCTTCCATCACCTGCGACGATCGGCCGGACCTCATCGCCGGGATCACCCACGCATTCCATGGCCTGAGGCTGAGGACGGTCAGAGCAGAGATGACCACACTGGGAGGAAGGGTGCAGCATGTGTTCATATTGTGCAAGGAGGAAGGCATTGCAGGTGGTGTGAGCCTCAAGTCCCTGAAGGAGGCTGTCAGGCAGGCACTAGCCAAGGTTACCTCTCCTGAATTGGTACATGGTAGCAGTCACTTTCAGAGCAAGAGACAGAGGATCCTGGAGTCACATTGCTCAATTATGTCCATATAGATTTATTCCTCTTCTGGGGATTTTGATTTATTTTTCTACTAGCTGAGAATATGTACTATGAAATTTAGAGAGAATCTTCTTCTTCTGGGAGCTATATAGGTCTGAGAATTGTGTGCCTGAAATTGCTGTGACAGATTTGATGTCTGAACTGTTGCTAGTGCTAGTGGTTGCAATCAACTGATAAGATCATATGGCACAGGGTTTGCATTGTGTATGACTGTGTGTACAGAAATATTCTTCTGGGAAGTCACATGATAAGCTTGACATTTCAGCTTGCGTGTTTGCGTAGAACGACTGACAACGTAACACCTTTTGAATTTGGATTGGCTGGCTGATTAGAATAGGAACTACCTTGTCTTTAGTTCTGTTTCGGGGCTAGTTTTTCCTGCCTGCCGTATGCAATACTCAGGCGTGTGCTTACAGACTCTATAATATATCCATGTAGCAAAAGAGTGTTTAGAGAAAAATAGAAAAAGAAATAATTCATGTTTGAACTTCTTCATGGAACCAAAATCTTCGTTTTCTCAAACAGAAACTGATTCATTGTTTAGCCTGATTTTTCTTTAATGAGAGATGCTGCTCCCATTGTTTGACAATCAAGGGAAGCCTGAAACCTGTTCTTGACTCTTCAGAACAACTAGATACGATGTACAATGCAAATTAAGTCGGTTGGAACTTGGAAGACAAACACACAAATCATGACTTTGCTAAGGGTAACCAAAAATCGATTTCAGATTTATTGACAACAATACAGGTATCAGTGTCTGAAACCATTTCTAAGCAGTAACCACTTACAACACTTACAACAGCGGCTAATTACATGAACAACTTATTCGAAGACCACTGAAATTCACATTATCCTAATCAAAACAAAGGCAAGCCGGATATCTGATGTACTCACTGCGGATTTGGCGGGCGGCTATTTGCAGCAGAAACCCTGGAGCCCCACTCAAGAAGCTCCTTACTGGTGTCATCCTTGTGTACGATGACCTCTATGAAGCACAAGCAGTCCTTCTTAGGCCCCTGAGCTTCCTCAATTGCTTCCTTCAGCTCCTCCTCAGTTCGGACCTGCAAGATTCAGAATGAAAAATGTCATTGCGATGTGATACTTCTAACCATGGTAATATGGTCTACAAGACTACTATTGCAACACTGACCTTTGCCGTGTAGCACTTCCCCTCGCCATTATGGAATGACTCCACCACACCGGTGTAGTTCCAGTTCTTGATGACATTGTAAGGACCGTCATGGATCTCCACCTCGATGGTGTACCCTCCATTGTTTATGAGGAAGATGATGCTTTTCTGCCCCCAACGAAGCATTGTCGACACTTCTTGTGCCGTCACCTGAGTTTTTCCAGTCAAATTAATTTGTTGTTTGCTGCATAGTTTACAGAACTTACAGTTCTGAATTTTTGGTACCTGAAAGCTTCCATCTCCGATGCATGCAATGACTCGCTTATCCTTAGCAGCCTGTGCATATCCCAGAGTTGCACCCACCGACCAACCAATTGACCCATATTGCATTTGAAATTCGTACCTGTCCAGCAAACATTTTTTCAATATCTCTTATTGAAGACCTCATGGTGAAAATGACATGACTATGTTAGTATCAAAAATTCAGAGCAATGTGCCTCTCGACTATTTGGTTTCAACATGAACTTACCCACAGCCTTCTGGTAGCTTTAGCTTCTGGCAATTAAACCATGAGTCTCCAGTCTCAGAAATGACAGCCGAGTTGGCTGACAACATTTTCTGAATATGCTGGAAAAGTACATTCACTCTCAATGGCTCTCCAGGCTCAGACAAAGGAGGTTCACCTGGAGGCACATAAATCCGACGATAGTTCTCATATGCAGCTGTGTTTTTCTTCAGCCGTGCTGCAAGTGCATGCAGGAAGTCCTTCATCAGAACACACCCAAATGCAGGCCCATGACCTATCACCACCCGGTTTGGCTGGACGATGATGGCCTTCTCCTTTTTGAGGAGGAGTGAGTATCCAACCGAGCTGTAGTCGTTAAATATTGGGCCAGCAAATAGATATGCATCAGCTGACTCGATGATCTCAGCACAAAATGGAGTGCTCACAGCACCCCAGTACGTGCCGATAAACCTATGATGGTGCTCTGGCACAAGACCCTTTGCAGAAGGCATGACCGCAACAGGATAACCACAGGCATCAGCCAGCTCTACGAAGGATTTGCATGCTTTGGCCACCCTCATTTTTGGTCCACCAACGAGGACTGGCTTGACTGCTTTGTTCAGGAAAGCTGCAGCAGTTTCCACTGCTGCCTCCAGGTTCATCTGGTTTGATAGTCTGACAAATAAACAATTAATCCACATGAGCAAATGCAACCAATTGTCAACTCATCATCATTATGCACATATAGAATAACTATGCACTTACCTTGGGGAAAGGAAGAAAGGAACAGGGTGTCGGCTAAATGTGGGATGTGGAATAGAGGGGAGGTTGCAGCTGATGCTTATGTAAACAGGCTTGCTCTCCTTTATTGCAGTGGAGATGGCAGCATCAATCTGCTCATGTGCATCCTCCAAGTTGTTCACCACTGCCTGTGATGTATTACTAAAATTAGTCAATTCTTACGAAAAATCTGCACCACATAATTATGATTTGCATCTTCCCCTTTTCCAACAGAACCCTGTAGCTTTATGTTTGGAAATTATTTACCAAATGCAGACGTTTGGATTTCTAAAAATCTATCTCTGCCCTTCAATACAGCCATGTAGGAGCAAATATTCGCACACACTAGTGGCAGATTCCAAATCACAAATAATAAACCTGATCTGATGTATGGTGCAAAAGTAATGGCTCACCAACCAAAACAAATAACCGATACAGCAGGTAAAAGGCATTGCAATATTAATGCTTTTCTTAAGGCAGTAAAAGCAATGCTTGAAGTTCTTAAACATAGTCACAAAATGTCGTTATCTTAGAGCATATGTCATGATCAAATTGTCAAGAAAAGGTTCTCCGTATGAAATTTAGAGAAAATGGAAATTATTCCTAAAAGAATGCTAGTGCTTCTATGATTAAAAATAAATATATCTAAATATATTAATTATGCAAAGTTATAAATTTCCGACAGAACCTATCACTGGCAATATAATGTGCGGCACATCAAAGATGAATAGTACTCTCAGAAATGTATTGTTATCACTGACTGAATACACCACAAAATTCAGTTATTAAAATGTTAGAACTGAAAAGGTGATAAATATGTTGGTACTGATGGACGTTCCCCTGATAGTGAACTATATCCAGAATTAAACACAGTTATTTTTCAGGAATACACGAAAGGATTGCGCAAATTAAACACAATTATTTCTCCTAAATTCTAACAAAAATCCCCAAAACTAACAATCGGATATGCATATCTTACACCTCCCATCACGCATACAACAACAGACAACATGTTCAACTTTTATCCTGAAAGTTACTACCTCTGAAACCTGAAGAATGGAGATTACCTGATAGCAAGTGACAGTCTGGAAGCACCTGAGCTCCTGCGTGAAATCAGGCAACCCGATGGTGTGATGCAGGATGCGGTTGCTCCCGTAGTCGTTGCTGTTGGGCCCCCCGACGATGCAAACCACGGGCAGGTTCTCGCTGAACGCGCCGGCGACGGCGTTGATGGCGCTGAGCCCACCAACAGTAAACGTCACAGCGCATGCCCCGACCCCGCCGCCGCGCGCGCGGGCGTATCCGTCGGCGGCGTACGCGGCGTTGAGCTCGTTGCAGCACCCGACGAGGCGCACCCCGTTCTCCGCCTCCGCCTCGAGCTCGTCGAGCAGCGTGAGGTTGAAGTCCCCCGGCACGGTGAAGACCTCGCGCGCCCCGACCTCCGCCAGCCGCCGCGCGAGGTGACGCCCCAGCGTGGCCTCCCTCGGCGCGGAGTTCGCCGCGGGAGCAGGAGCCGCCGCGTCGGAGGCCGTCGGCACCGAGCCGATGGTGGTGTCCATGTCGGCGGTGAGCCGGCGACGGCGGCGGAAGCGAGGAGAGAAGTGGAGAAGTTTCCTTTGGAGAAAAGTTGAACGGTTGCTTTTTTCCTTCTCGGCGTGTCGGACAGTTGGAGGCCAGTGGATGGAAACGAAAAGAATGCAATTTATACGATGGATTTTTGCACTTTTTTGGTTTGTTTTTGCGTGGAAAAATTGTTTCTGATTTGTTTTTGAATTTCTTGAAACAAGTGGCGTATGTTGTATACCTGTACGGAGTATATAGGATTATAGGATGAGTCGAGATGAGAGGTATTGTGGCCGTGGACTTTCGCTAGGCGACGAGAGAACGATCAGATCGAAGTACCAAACCGTCTCGTTTCGAGTTTCTTATTGCAAAATTCAAAAGAAGTTCGAACTGTGAACAGAGTATTACGGGAAACTATTTTGATCCCTCGAGGGATGTCCCCTCATTTACTTAAAAACCATTCAAACGGTTATGAAAAATTCCAAAAAAATTTGACAACACTCATATACCATATCTATATAACTCCATAAAATCTTAGGTCCAAACTCAACTCACACGTCGAGATATAAAAAAGACAAATTTAACAAATGAGTAGTAGCGTACTGTTCACATCTAAATTTATCTTTTTTGTTTCTCAATGTGTAAGTTGAATTTGAACTTGATTTTTGGTGGAAAGATAAATATCACAATACTCAACATTGTCAATTTTTTTTCATAATTTTTTACAACTATTTGTATCGAATTTAAAAGAAAAGGTGTACGAGGGGATATCCCCTCGAGGGATTAGAATCCACTCCCGAGTATTACTCCTACCTACTGTAAAAAAGATAGTGGACACGTGTGCCATTTCGTTGGGAATCAAGAAACCAAAACATTTTATTAACAAAATTACGTTTCGTAATCAGCAGCGTGTAATTTCGTTTGCGCCCGTTGTTTTGTCTTCTTTTTCCGGGTCGGGTCGTGGAATCTCTACCTTTTTCTAGAACGGCGTAAATGTTGGAGAACAGTAATCAGGAGAGCTTTTGACTAACCGTTGTGCATCTGCACTAGGATGTTCTTCGTTAGTTTAAGCATTCGAACTTTCGATTGTCTCTGTCTTTGACAACGCGTGTACTAGTCACGGGCTGGCTGGTTAACAGTCGTCGATTAGAGAAGGCAAAGTGGAGTTTGATACTTTGATGCCTCTTAAAATGACAGTATCTGGGCCTCAAGGTGTCCACGTCTTCTGATTGTCGTCGGAAGCGGGTTTAGTGTGGTGACACGAGAGAGGTGGCTTAAACTTTATTATGTGATTGAAAGGGTATGAGGTGTCACGGTCGGATGCGTGTTACGCCTTATCCGCTGGGCCTGACGAACTTACCTATGGGCCTAAATTGTCAAGGTCCGTGGGTAAACAAGCCTAGTATCAGAATTACCCACAAGCAACTTAACTGAATAGAATAAGTTCATTTGAAGCCCCTTAATTTGACAACAAATCCGATTTGCCTGAGTGCCTCACTCGCGGGCCACGGTGACACGGCATCTTGACCTCCACTCCAAGTCTCTGACGCACACCTTCCGCTGCCGTGAACCTCGCCCTGAACCCCTTGCTTCCTTTCACCGCAGTGGAATTGACCACCATAACTGACCACCGGATATTGGGATCTGTCCATAACACAAGATATTTTTCACCGGGCCATAGCACAAGATATTGGGAAGGTACTTTGTATGCGTACATAGATTTCTCTCCTCGATGGATCGATCAGAGTCTGCAGTGTCTTGAATTCGTTCTTATGATTCGTTGGTGCCGCTAGAAGCTTGTTTTGTTGAATGTGGAATGCATAACAGCATAAGTATTGAGGACCAAGAACAGCATGCTGATGTTGGCCAGCATCGGCGGCGTCCACGCTGTCCCGGCGCCGATGATAGCAGTCGTCGTTGTTTAACTCATCAGGAATCTGCAGCGTCCTCGCAGTCCATAAGCATCGGCGCCAATGGTGGCCGTCCGCGTCGTCGAACTCCATGGCGGGGTTTTCGATATGGGCTGAGACACCCTCGCGTCGCTCTCACGCGGGCGGCTCGGGGAGAAACCCTAGCCACCCGCGCCGCCACCTTCCTCCCCCCTCTAGCCACCTCACCGCCACCGGAGCCCACCGCTGGAACCGCGCGGCCGGCTGGGAAGGCGGCGGCAGGGAGAACAAGCCGGCGGCGGACCTCTTCCTCGGCGTGAGAGGCGCAGCGGCGCGCGTTGGTCGGGAGGCAGCGGCCGCAACGGTCGAAGGGGTGGGGCGATGGATCAGGCCATGCCGGAGGCGGATCCAGTCCCCCCGGGCGTGGAACTGCACCCCTCCCCACGGCTAGATCGAGGGCGGCCAACCCCGACGATCGCGGTGCTCGCGGCGACGGTGGCACAGTGGAGGCGCGGGGCGGCGTGTCATGCCCCGATCTGGCCCCGGACGGGAGCTAGTGCGGGACGTTCCAAATTAACCTGTGTGCCGATACCAGTCCCAGGAAATAGCGCTGATATCACAGGAAGACAGAATATCATAGCAACAGCGGTCTCTTTATTAAGAGTAGTCTTATAGTCATGTTGGGCTACGGACAAACCCCAAGCTCATAACTGCATTACAAAAGAGAAAGGCGGAAGCGAGGACTGGCCCATGGCCACAAGCATAAGTTGGGAACTACGACGAAACCCTAACATTGCCCGAAGCCAGACTGCTCTTGGAAGAACTCCTCGTCAACGGGGTCCATCTCCTCCTCTTTGAGAACTGGGGGGTTAATTATGTAGAGCAAGGGTGAGTACGGGGAGTACTCAACAAGTCTTGGGAATTATATGTATATTGCAATCTTCATAGAATGACTGTTTGTTTTCGCAATTAATTTCTGTATAAAGCTTTTCGAAATGTTTCTAAGGAAGTGCTTCTCAACGACACGAGCCTGACAGTGCATCAAGCCCGATCGGAGTAATGCAATGTATCAATCTTTTTTAAGGATCAAGTGTTGGCTCCCGGCCATCAGGTTTTGATGGCCTTCCTGGCCTAGCTGAACCCGTCAGCCATGTTTGAAAACAACGATAACCAACCCATCAAGGCAATTTCACAAGCAGTAGTCAAACAAAACTACGCTAAGTAATCACCTCACATCCGCCCATGACCGTGGGCACGACTGTTCGAACAGTTTGTTAACCTCTGCAGAGGGGGTACACTTTACCCACACAACGTTACTAGCCTGGATCACCCAGCCCGTGTAGAACAACCGCGTCTGGTGACTTTGAGGCTTTCACGATAAGGTATTTCCAAACCCGACACAAGATCACCATATGCCAACGGGAGGGGTCATCGGACTAACAACAGGTTAGGTCCTAGACCACGCTGTGCCAGAGAGCCCAGGGGTCCTCCTCGACACCACCCCGGTGAATCCACCTGTCCCTTGGCATCAAGGATACCCTGGCCTAGCTAGTTACTCAGCCAGGGGTGTCTCATTCCACCCATGTGGTCGCACTAATTATGTTTGGATGAAATCCCAAAGGAATCGGTCCTTAAGTGGGAAAACGGGAAAACGTACTCCCGGTACGTCCCCCGTACTGCGATTTTAGAAATCGTTTTATTTCGCAGGCACCGACCCAAGTGTCGGGTTTTCCAAGTGTTTTGTAAACCCAAGTTTTACCCATCGTTGAAAGTTTTAATTTTGAGAGAGTCCCTGATGTATGTCCCCGAGGGCTCGAACATCGGGAATCAACAGTTGACAAGGGTGGTACAGGTATTCAATAGCCAAGGAGGGGATGTGCCTCAATTGGATTGGGCCGGCAGGTTATCTGGCAAACCGCGGCCAAGTGTAACATGTGCAACCTAATAATGCATAGTTTGCGAAATTGAAATACTTAGCTTTAAATTATGGGTGCAATATGGTCAAAGGAGACTTGCCTTGCTCGAGATCTTGCGCTTGCTCCTCGAAATCCACACACTGCGAATCTTCAGGCTCCGAAGCTACATGCGAGATGAACGACTCAACAACGGTGAAAAGAAAGCGCCTCTAAGTGTGCCAGTAGATAGATCTCGATTTTTGAGGAATTTTGGAAGTGGAATGGAGTCAATCGGATGAACGGTTGAGGAGATATGAATTTCCTAAGACTATTTGATTTTCCGTCTAAGGGAAAGGAATTATTAATTCCTTTAGAAAATTAAAGGAGAGGGAGGCTATTTGGACCACTAGGCCGGGCGTGAGGCGCAGCCCGGACGGAGTTTCACGGCACGGCTAAGCGAGAGGGCCGGCGCGTGGGAAGGCGGCCCAAACGGCCGAGCGGGGCGCGCGCGGGGGCGAGCGGGGAAACGGGCCAGTGAACGTGACGTGGGAAAGGAGGCCCAAGGCGAGGGGAGAGATGGGCTGGAGGAGAGGGGGCGGTGCGGCACGGCCCAGGCGGAGCGCGTGCGCGAGGCAGGCTGGGGAGGTAGGCCAGCGGGGCACGGCCCAAGCGGCTAAGCGCGCGCGATGGGCCGTGGACCGCAGTCCACCACGCGAGGTCCCGAGTGGGGCCCAACGGCCGATGGTAGGGTTTACGGTGGAACAGGCATACAGAGGGGAGGTGGCGGTAGCGCCGGGTGGACCGGGCGCGGGTGGTGCATCGGTGGACCGAGAGGCGGCGGTGGCCCACACGCAGCCTCACGGCTCCGTGGACCGCACGCACGGGAGAGGGAGTGAGCGACGACGTGGCGCCCGCGTGGCAGCCATGCGGGACGGTGCGGGGAAGAAGACGACCCCCGCTAGAAATCCAACGGCGGCCAGCGGTGCTTCACACTGTGGCAAAGTGCGGCGAGGAGGGGAGGGGAAAAACCACCGGAGCAAGGCACATATGGGAAGGGGTGAGCCAACGGCTCGGATTAGCCGAAGGGTTTCCGGAGAGGGAGAATCGTGGCGGTGTCCATCGCCGATGGGGAGAGAGGAGCTTCTCGCCAGAGCGGCGAGGGGGTGATTCGTTGGGGATGGAGCATCCTTGTGGTCTCGGGAGAGTGTTCGGGTGGCGGATGGGGCGGAGCGGCGCCGAGGAAGGCCGGCGACGCCGAGTTCGGCTCGGTACCGAGCGGCAGTGCGGCGGCGAGTTTCTGCGAGTGGCGGCGGCACGGGGATGGTGTCTATGCACGCGGGAAAGTGATGGCGAACTAACGGCGCCTAAAGACGAGGGAAGAAGAGAGACAAGGAGAGAGAGATGGCTACCTTGGCGAGGAGGGCACCGTGAAGAACGTTCGGTGCAGCGGGGCGTGATCGCCTCGGCCTCGGGCCGGGGAAGAGGAGGAAGACGGTGCGGCCGAAGTCCACGTCGTGCATCCGCAAGCCGCGGCGGCAGCAATGGCGCGGTGACGTGGAGACGGTGGTGGCGCTCGGCGGTGGAAGGGAGGGGAGCGGTTTTATAGGGACGGTGGAGCGCGCGGGGAGTGGTGGTTCACGGGCGCACGTGGGAGCTAGCGCTCACCAGCGCTAGCGGCCAAGCGGCAGCAGAGGGAAGTGACGCCGGCAGTGGGAAAGAGAAAAAAGGATAGGGAAAAAGGGGCGCTATCCCTTGCCGTTTTGGGAGAAAGGAGGAGAGAGAGGGGGAAGGGGGAAGCGGGGAGCAGCTCCCGGCTTTGGACGCACGCGCGCAGGTGGCGGCAGAGGGAGCTGAGAGGCGGTGGGCCCCGGGAGGTGACGGCGGCCGACGCGGCGTGGAGCGGTGGCAGAGGGTGATGGTGGCGGCGACCGGGTGGTCGGCCATGAGCGGCGCCGCGCGCGGGCTTTAACGGGCGGGCGCCGAAATTCGAATGGTGCCGGTGGCATGATTTCCGGTGAGGAAGAGAGGATGAGAGGGAAGGGAGAGAGAAAGATAGAGAAAAGCGGGAGGAGGAGAGAGCGTGTTCTCACTCCGGGGGGGTGGCGCGTGCGGCGCACGTGAGGGGAAAGAGAGAGAGAGAACAAGTCAAAGGGGAGAATGGGCTGGGGTGCGGGCGCGGCCCACAAAGGGGGAAGGAAAACTTTAGGAGAGAGGAAAGGGAGCTGGGTCGGCCGAGGAAACCGACCCAACGAACCCTAGGGAGGCAATATAGACTTTTACTGAGAGAATTTGATTTGGAGGGATTTGAATGTAGAATTTGAAACCGGGGGTGGAGATGTGGAGGAGGGGAAAACTGAGATCTTGGCGCATAGAAAAAGATCACAAGAACAAATTTCGCAGTTAGAGCTTTTATTAAAATAAGTTTTTCCCCGCTAACGCCACGACGGAACGGGCGTTACACGGCGCGACGGCTGTGGCCCGCGGCGAAGGCGGCCGACACCAAGGAGGACAGCGGCAGAAGTCCGTGGCGATGGCGGCGGCGGCAGTGGGCCACGGGAGGTGCGGCAGCGGCTGGGCCGCGTGGCCGGCGATGGCAGAGGCCGGCACGACGCTCCTCAAACCCCCGAAGGGGCGGATGAGGCGACAGGCAGCGGCGGCGACTGGATGGCAGGGGCTGCAGTGAGTGCTGAGGGATCTGGACCTTGCCCAATGCCGGCGGCGGTTGCGAGCGGCGGCGGGCGACGGTTAGCTGAGGTGGCAATGGAGGCGGCGGCTGGGCGGCATCCCGTGTTCCCTCGTCACCGTGGTCGATGGCGGTCAGGGGCAGTAGCAGAATTGAGGAGGATGGCGGGTCGTCTCCTTTGACGTCGGCTAGGCAACCCCCTCTTTGTGCACCTCCTCCCCTCCTTTGTGAGGAGTTCCATAGGTAAGGTGGAGGCAGTGGCTTGACGGCAAGGGATGGCTTGGGCCACCGAAGCGGCGTGACCCAACTCTGAGCTCTACTTGGCCTGATTCGGTGAGGAGGCTGGTGGGCGGTGGAGGGGAGTAGACCTAAGACAACGCGCGGGGAGTGTTGGCAGGGTAGAGAGTGCTGGCAGCGGGGGGCTATCTCCCTTGATGTCGGTCGAGTGCCCTCTCTACTTGTGGAGCATCTCCCCTTCTCTGTGGGATGCTCTATAGGTAGGTAGGCGTAACGGTATGTCAACAGGGGAATGTTTGGGTTGCCGAGGCGACTTCGCCCACTTCCGGGCTCCTTGGCTGGATTCGGAGGAGGTTGGTGGGATGTGGGGTGAAGGTAACCTAGCCCAGCGTGCAGGGGTGTGGCAGCGAGTAGAGGGCGCTGGCAGCGGGGTGAAGTGGCGGTCTTGTCAGTGGCATGACTGGAAGTCGGCCGGTGGAGGGGCGTCGGACCGGTGTGGCGGAGGTCACGTGCTACCGAAGTTGGGCTTGTGATATCAGAGTTGGTAGGCGACAGACCACGGCGATAGGGATAGAGGATCCCAGGCGAAAGCTTAGCCCAGTGTTTCACTGGACCGGCAGCGGCTACGCTTTCGGGCGCGGTAACCTTCTTGGGGGCGTTGTCAAGGTAGCCTCCTCCCTCGACGAGGATCTCTAAGGTGAAAACCATGTCCGGTCTCTTTGGATGAAGAACGGCGGTGTCTTTTGATGTCGCTACCTTCGTGAAGGCGTTGTCTTTTTTGGAGTATATTTGTTCTGTGGTGTTGCTGTAAGTCCGGCGGCGACCGGCCTCGCATAACAGCGACCGGTTCGGTGTTCGGCTCTCCTCTTTGTATCTTGTGTTTGTGTGGTTGGCATGTGGTGTCGGGGTGTGCGCTTTTGTGCACATCCTTCCTCGACAGCTTGCTGTCGATGAAAAATCTTTTTGTAACCTTTTTTCCTCTATATTAGGGCCTCATCGGTTGGCTTATTTCCTAATAAGCCAAAGGGAATAAAAAATAATTTATAGGTAAAACTTTTATATATTTGTTCATAATGATTTAAAAGCCAACGCTAAAAAAAATTACGTTGAAAATATCTTAAAATCAACTTCAAAATCAAGTTTGAAAATTCAAATTTTGGCTTTTGCTTTGGCTTATTAGGCCAACCGATGGGGTTGTTAATAACATTAGATGACCTCCTTCGGTCATCCCGACAGATATGGGCTGAGCATGCGAACGGTATAGGTAGTGGCAGGTAGGGCATTGGCTTATAGGTGTTAGTTTTTTTAAAAAAAACTTACTAATGATGTAGATATCGGTTTTATTTAAAACAGCAACTATATGTGTTTAAATGTGTCGGTTTTCAATTTTTTCACCTCGTGGAGATGGAAAATGATCAATAAATACCGGTTTTAAATAAATTGGTACCGATGAGCCGTCTTCTATTAGGGATTCTGTAGTAGTGCTCTTTCGGTTTCATTCAGATGAAACATTTCTTCCAGTTGATCAGGTGACACCGCAACATGCAAAGCATCCTTTTCCATCCATAGGTGCTCTTTTTCTAGTGTGGCCAATTCAAGAAGCTACAGCAGTAGCGCGAACGCGCGCATGTACCATCTCATTCTCTCACAAAACTTCTTAAAATTCTCGTGTTGCAGTCGACTACAAAGCTGCTGTCACATATTTTTTCTTCTTCCTCTTTTAATTCAACATAAATCTAAGACGTCAACTAAGTGCGTTCTCTTCCAACGATATTTAAAGTTGTTTTTTTAAGGTAAAAGAGTTGCCATCTTTGTTTTAAAAGAACAAAGAGTAACGGGAAAGCTATTTACAGGCCATCGGAGAAGGATCCCGTGCCTGGAAACCCCCGCTAAGTTACATATCCCAAGACAGGAATAACTTGTAAATTTGTCTCACCGCTTGTATCCAAGTTATGATCTCTTCTATAGTTTTTGCTATTATAGGGTGGAGGGGGTTGTGACGATGTGGCGGAAGATTCTCGTGTTCCTCTCGTCGTTGCTCCCAGATTTTAACGGCTTTGTTAGGGTTGTGTGGTGTCGAGAGTGTTTGCAGCCACACCATTCCTCAACTAGCGTTACCCCATTCCTGATTCACAGGTCCACATTTGCAGCTCGACGTTTGAAGTCGTTGCTACGTGGAGTACTAGTATTAGTTGAGGTCAACTCGATCCTGACTGGAAATGGATGCATTATTATAGTTGCCTTGTCCACCTTGATCTGTGTCTCAGCTCTCCTATCTTTCTTTGCTCATTTTCCATTTTGACTTCTTCGTGATGCTCATCTCTCCGTGCAAGT
Source organism: Oryza punctata (assembly GCA_000573905.2). Classification (NCBI taxonomy): domain Eukaryota; kingdom Viridiplantae; phylum Streptophyta; class Magnoliopsida; order Poales; family Poaceae; genus Oryza; species Oryza punctata. The sequence continues at coordinate 2,712,493 of CM002488.2, forward strand.
GTTTATAGTTGGCTATATAGTCCGACACCCGACAACCCGATTCAAAGCACGGAAATTTAGCCTGGTCCAGGCACGACACGACACGACTCGACTAGGGTCGGACCCATGCCGGCTCGGGCCGAGTGCCTGGGCTGCTCTCTTGGTACGGTGGGCTAGCTCGGCACGATACGATCAATTAAGGGATCTAACATAGACTTAATTCAGTCATTTAAGGTACCCAAAGACAAGAGAAATACCAAATAGATTTATTCCAGCCGTATAAGACATAACCCAAAGAGATGAGGGAGCAACAATAGATTTATTTTATAGAGAAGCACGTTGAGCTTTCGTGCCTTCGGACCAATCCGGCATGACCCGAATTTTATTGGGCTATGCCTGAGCTGGGGGTGCAGCCCGTGAACAAGCACGACACGGCCCGACGTGTAGGTCGGACCATGCTTGGATCGTGCCGGGTCGGGCAGGCCATTTAGCCACCTGTACATACGTTCTGAGTAGTGTGGCGGCTACTTTCATCCTCGCCTGTGATGCTGGGTTGTTTGTGGCAACAAGACAACCAATGCTTGTTGCTCTTTCCAACTAAAACTGCTCGCACCATCCTAATAAATATCGGCTGACGGAAGGCGAAAGAAAAGACTTGTTCAGATTGCTCTCAAAATAAACATTTTCAAAATTTTGATAAATCAGTAACATTGCTAAGTTTTGCTAGGATGAGCTAAATATGATACTACCAAAATTTTCTCGATATTACTCCATCGGTTTCATATTATAAATCGTTTGATTTTTTTTCAGTCAAACTTCTTTAAATTTGATTAAATTTATAGAAAAATATAAAAGTATTTTTCAACACAAAACAAACATATTATAAGAATATATTCAATGTTAGATTTAATGAAACTAATTTGATATTTTATATGTTGCTAAATTTTTATAAACTTGATCAACTTAATAAAATTTAATTAGAAAAAAAAATCAAACAATTTAATATAATATTAATCGGAGGGAGTACCTATACCTATGCTTGGTAGCAAACTAAATACAACCATATGATTGTTATTCTTTTCAAATAATAATATGGTTTAAAATAGCACTAATCTGAAGTAATGGTGGGCGACTGTCAGTCCAGCAATGCCTTCTGGTCGTGGCAGACCGGCACCAACTGCTGCGGCTGCGGCACCAGAATGGGGAGCCTCGGAGGGTGAGGAGCAAGGAAAACAAAAGTAAGGGGGTGTTTAGATCAAGTGGTAAAAAAATTTAGCGGGTCACATCGGATATATGGATAAACGTAGATTAATACCAAAACAAATTACAGAATCCGCCTGTAAACTGCGAGATGAATTTATTAAGCCTAATTAATCCGTCATTAGCAAATGTTTACTGTAGCACCATATTATCAGATCATGACGAAATTAGGCTCAAAAGATTCGTCTCGTGATTTACACGTAAACTGTGCAATTGGTTTTTTTTCATCCATATTTAATGCTCCATGTATGTGTTCAAACGTTCGATGTGATGGGGTAAAAAATTTTTGAGGTGGATCTAAAAATTTTGGGGATTACCGGCGCGTAAGCTGATAACTTCTTTTGGACGACGACTCTGAAAAATGTGATCCATACTCCTGTTGATTCCTTGATTTTTGGGCTAAATAAGTCGTGCATAAAACTAGTGAGTACGGTAGAATCCTCGCTCCATACACCTGACCCAATTCTAGAACTCTTCTTCTAATATTTTTTCTTTTAATTCCGAATTTTTGTTATTTGTAAATTATATTTCTATAACGACTCTAAACTTTTCTTCCAGTTTTATTATTTTTAAATTCTGAATTTTAGTTGTTTCTAAATTGTATTTCTATATGGACGCTAGATGGACTCTAGAGTCTTCTTTCAATATTTATTATTTTTAAATTTCGAATTTTAGTTATTTTTAAATTATATTTCTATATGGACACTAAATTCATCTTCCAATATTGATTATTTTTAAATTCCGTTTCAGTTCTTTCTAAATTGAATTCCTATATGGACTCTAAACTCTTATACCAATCTTTCCTTCTTTTTTTAATTTTGAATTTTAGTTATTTCTAAATTGTATTTCTATATGTATACTCTAAACTCTAATTTTAGTTTTTTTATTTTTTTAATTTCAACTTTCAGTTAGTTCTAAATTTCTTTATTAATTTTAAACCATCTTTCAAAGTTATTTCTAAATTGTATTTCTATATGGACTCTACACTCTTCTTCCAATATTCCTTATTTTTTATTTTTTAATTTTGTTTATTTATAAATTATATTTCTATATGTAATTTTAATTTTCATATTTTGTACTCCATTTATCCTATATTATAAGGTATGGTCAAAATTGGCATGGTCTCCAAAAGTAATCTCTAACTTATAATTTCTCATATCTAACAACAAAATTGTAACCATCTGAAAGTAAATTCAAATATCAATTCAATGATATAATTTTTAGCAAATAAAATTTAATTCATATTATACTAATTTTTGGTCAAATTGAATAACAAAATACGTGCATGCCTTATATTATGGGATAGAGAGAGTAATTTTGAATTTTAATTATCTCTAAATTTTATACTTTTATGTATTCTAGTTCTCCTATCCCAATATTCTTTTTTTCTAATTCTAAATTTCAGCTATGTTGAATATTATTTCTATATGGATTTGATTTTTTTTTCGTTTTCTCTGATTAATATAAGAATTTCTAGGTTGTAAGAGCGAATTTTCAAATTGTATTCCTTCATGAACTCTAGACTCTTCTTCCAATATTTTTTATTTTTTAACTTCAAATTTTAGATAGTTCTAAATTGTATTTTTATATAGACTCTAACCTCTACTTTTTCTATTTTTTTAGTTGTGAATTTTAGTTAGCTCTAAATTTTATACCTTTATGGACTCTAGTCCTCCTCTTCCAATATTCTTTTTTCTAATTTCGAATTTCAGCTATTTTAAATCGTGTTTCTATATGAACTTGATTTTTTTTTCTTTTTCTTTGATTAATATGAGAGTTTCTAGGTTGCGAGAGTGAATATGGAGACTCCATTTTCTATTACTTTAATAAGTTAATAGATTGATTGATGGCCAAATATTAAATTGTTTGATTATGACAAATTTAGAACGAGAAATAATTTGAAACAGGGGGCTTCCTCTTGTCTCATAATTCTTAACATTTTGGACAATGGTATGGTATCTAAAACATACTCCCTTCATTTCATATTATAAGTCGTTTGACTATTTTTTTAGTCAAACTTCTCTAATTTTGATCAAGTTTATAGAAAAATATATTAGTATTTACAACCCAAATCAAACATATTATCAAAATATATTCAATGTTAGATTAAATGAAACTAATTTAATATTTTAGATGTTGCTAATTTTTTCTATAAACTTAGTCAAACTTAATAAAGTTTGATTAGGAAAAAAATCAAAAGACTTGTAATATGAAATGGAGGTAGTATCTTTTACTATGATTTTCTATTATAATATGTAGAAAAATAAGTAATTTTAAGTTTTATTAAAGTATTTTTTTAAGACTAATCCATACATTATGCTGTCGTTTCTCAGGCTCTTCCGTCCTCACTACTATCTACTTCCTAAAATATTATTGTCTAGATGGGACAATACCTAACGAATCTGTACAGCTAGCAATATTTTGGGATAGTACCCATTTCCCATTTTGATTTCGTGACTGACCGGTGGTGGCGGCTACTTTAGTCATCGCCTGTGATGCCAGATTGTTTCTGTCAACACAACCAGTGATTGTTGCTTCTCTGTAACTAAAACTACTCTCACCATTTTAATAAATCTCGGTCGACGTAATTTTCGTCGCCCCGGCGAAAAAATGAAAATAGTGCTGGCGACTAGTTCAATCTACTAAGCCACCAACTGCTGCGGCTGGGGACCTGTGAGGGTGTTGAGCGGCGAGGGTGTTGAGCGGCCTTGACTATGATTGATCGATTGTTTGGGATTGGTCTGGCTGGAGCTGGAGCTGGAACTTGCCGCCCACCATTGATTATTTGGCGTAAGGAGGCGTACCTTATTCAACCATATGTTGTTCAGTAGCTATCATAGGATCAGACGGAACCTATCAGATAATGAAAAGTTTTCACCGATGTATGCAATAACTTTTGAACGATGACTCTGAAAAAATGTTGATCCTTTCTACTGTTGATTCCTTGATTTTTTTTGGCTAAATAAATCATGTTTAAAAATTAGCGAGTGTATGATAGAATCCTCCCTCCATAGTCCATACTCCATACACCTGACCCAATTCTAAACTCTTACTTATAGCAGCTAACCCAATCAAACTAAGCTGCTATTATGCCCTCTACAATGACCCGTTACAAGCTATTGCTCTTGCCATTGCTACTCCTCTTACACACCCAGCTCGTTGTCCCTTCTTCATCAGCAACAGCTGCTACGTACACCAACCACACCGGAGCGCCGCCGCCGGCGGTTCCATGCTTGCCGGACCAGGCATCGGCGTTGCTCCGACTGAAACGATCCTTCTCCATGACCAACAAGTCCGTGACCGCCTTCCGGTCATGGAACGACGGCGAGGATTGCTGCCGGTGGGAAGGCGTCCGCTGCGGCGGCGGCGAAGACGGCCGTGTGACATGGCTTGATTTGGGTGACCTTGGCTTGAAGAGTGGCCAACTCGATCAGGTGATTTTCAAGCTAACCTCCCTGGAGTATCTCAACCTGGGCGGAAATGACTTCAACCTGTCCGAAATCCCATCCACCGGCTTCGAGCGGTTGAGTAAGCTCACCCATCTGAACCTCTCCTCGTCCAACTTCGCAGGCCAAGTGCCTGCACGTAGCATTGGTCAGCTCACAAATTTGATCTCACTCGATCTCTCCTTTCGTTTCAAAGTCACTGAACTATTCGATATGGGTTACTTATATACCGGTGCATTCTCTCACGAATGGCAGCTCATCCTGCCAAACTTAACAGCCTTGGTTGCAAATCTTAGCAATTTGGAGGAGCTTCGTCTTGGCTTTCTTGACCTATCACACCAAGAAGCTGACTGGTGCAATGCTTTAGGAAAGTATACTCAAAATCTTCGTGTTCTCAGCCTGCCCTTTTGCTGGTTATCTAGCCCCATTTGCGGGTCGCTCTCCAACTTGCGCTCACTGTCAGTTATTGACATGCAGTTCAGTGGTTTAACGGGTCGGTTTCCAGATTTCTTTGGCAACTTATCCTCCTTGACTGTTCTCCAGCTTAGCTTTAATCACCTTGAAGGATGGGTCCCTCCATATATCTTTCAGAACAAGAAGCTAGTGGCTATTGATCTTCACAGAAATGTTGGATTATCTGGTAATCTGCCTGATTTCCCCGTGGGTAGTAGTTTGGAGATTTTGCTTGTTGGTCACACCAACTTCTCTGGTACGATACCAAGTTCCATTAGCAACCTCAAATCTTTGAAGAAGCTAGGCCTTGATGCAAGTGGTTTTTCTGGAGAGTTGCCCTCAACAATCGGTACGCTTAGATATTTGAATTCATTCCAGATCTCTGGGTTAGAGGTAGTAGAATCATTTCCCTCATGGATCACAAACTTAACTTCCCTGGAGGTCCTTGAGTTTTCCAATTGTGGCTTACACGGAACGATACCTTCTTCTATTGCACATCTGAAAAAATTGACAAAGTTAGCACTATATGACTGCAATCTTTTTGGGGAAATACCTCGACATATATTAAATTTGACACAACTGGATACCATATTTCTTCATTCAAATAGTTTTACTGGCACAGTTGAACTTGCCTCATTCTTGACACTACCAAACCTATTTGATTTAAACCTTTCACACAACAAATTAACTGTAATAAATGGAGAAAGCAATTCTTCACTCACATCCTTCCCCAACATAGGGTACTTGGGTTTGTCATCTTGTAACATGACTAGATTTCCGAACATTTTGAGGCATCTAAACAAGAATGAAGTGAATGGCATTGATCTTTCACATAACCAAATCCAAGGGGCCATACCCCATTGGGCATGGGAGAACTGGAAAGATGCTTATTTTTTCTTTTTGAACTTGTCACACAATGAATTCACTAGTGTTGGCTACACCATCTTTCCTTTTGTTGTAGAAATGCTAGATCTCAGTTTTAACATGTTTGAGGGGCCAATACCACTTCCCCAAAACTCTGGAACGGTGCTTGATTACTCAAACAACCGTTTCTCGTCCATACCACCAAATATTTCTACTCAACTTAGAGGTACTGCCTATTTCAAGGCATCAAGGAACAACCTCTCCGGTGATATTCCATCATCTTTTTGTAGTAACACACTACAGTTTCTCGATCTCTCTTTCAATTCTTTTAGTGGATCAATCCCTCCTTGCCTGATGGAGGTTGACGGTGCATTACAAGTACTAAATCTGAAACAAAATCAACTTCATGGAGAGCTGCCACATTATATCAATGAAAGTTGCACATTGGAGGCACTAGACTTTAGTGACAATAGGATTGAAGGTAATTTGCCTAGATCTCTTGCTTCTTGCCGAAAATTGGAGGTCCTTGATATCCAAAACAATCATATCGCTGACTCTTTTCCTTGTTGGATGAGTGCACTTCCTAGACTTCAAGTCCTTGTCTTAAAATCTAACAAGTTCTTTGGACAAGTGACACCTTTTGTTGGTGAAGACAGCAGTTGCGAATTTCCTAGTCTACGGATCCTAGATTTAGCCTCCAACAACTTCTCAGGCACATTGAGTGAAGAATGGTTTACAAGATTGAAGTCCATGATGATTGACTCAGCTAATGGTACATCAGTGATGGAATATAAAGGTGATAAAAAACGAGTCTACCAAGTTACCACTGTGCTAACATACAAAGGGTCTACCATGAGGATAGATAAAATACTAAGGACTTTTGTATTCATCGATGTCTCAAATAACGCATTCCATGGAAGCATTCCTGAGGCTATTGGAGAGCTAGTTCTGCTAAACACGCTCAACATGTCACACAACTCATTAACGGGGCTGATTCCAACTCAACTTAGCCGTCTAAACCAGATGGAGGCTTTGGACCTGTCCTCAAACGAGCTTTCAGGAGTGATTCCACAGGAGCTAGCATCATTGCACTTCCTCACAACATTTAACCTGTCCTACAACAAGCTGGTGGGAAGAATACCGGAATCAACTCAATTCTCAACATTCACCAATAGCTCGTTTCTAGGGAATGATGGTCTGTGCGGCCCTCCATTGTCAAAAGGATGCGACAACATGACACTGAATGTGACACTTTCCGACAGGAAATCTGCAGACATTGTGCTGTTCCTCTTTTCTGGATTGGGATTTGGCCTTGGATTTGCCATTGCAATTGTAATAGCATGGGGAATTCCCATTAGAAAATGGTCGCCAGTAAGGCAGAGAGCCCCCTGAATTATGTACTAAAACAAACTTTTCTGTACCAAGGTCATTTGCTGTTCGTTTGTAATCAGGACCATTTCACGGTTGTTGCAAGCTAATATATATTAGAATCTTCTATGTCGATATATAACTGATTATGGGTGCTAAACTAATCATGGTGTTATACATATTTAATTACTTCAGAGATACACAAGTCACTAGGATACACGCATCATATACAGATTTTTCTTTCGAAAAAGACATAATATACAAATAATTTACATACTAGCAAATTTTACCATGATTGATTTGGTGCTCAAGCAAGCTGAAATCTAGCTTCAGCAGCTTAGCTCCCATGAAACAGCTGGGTTTGGAATCAGCTTTACAGTGGCCGTTGTTTTGGCGAGCGAAACGCTGGAACTTGAACATTTCTCGTTCCACCAGTAATACTGTAACTTAGTAGTGCGCGCGTGCGGTGTGTATGAGCTTGTATGAATCTACTGTTTTACGAACGATGCAATATAATTCGACTTCAATTACAGTCTAAACTGTAAATTAAGGTGGCAGAATCAATCACCTGATGAGTAAGACGATGCTGGTCATGTGGAAAACCTTGATTGCTTCGTCCCCATCTCTCCAGCTTCAAGACGACAAGACCAATGATTAATCGGTGCCGGAACACATGCTGGATTTGCAAATCTAGATGATCTCACCTGAAAATGTACTGCAGAGAAGGAAAAACTAGTCACGCATCAAATCGACAGGACGATATGTGCAATTTGCTCTCACCCATGCAGTGCAACCGCACAGGCGCATTCCGTCGAACACGTACCTGGCGGAAGGTAGAGCGCGACGACGTGCAGCGGAGCAGCAGGATTTGATTCGCTCCTGCAACGTCTCCATGATGACAGGATGGTCACTGAGACTTGCCCTGAGCTCCATGTATCCGCCTTCTAGCTCCGACGGGTCGCGTTTTCTCGCCGGCGAGTTACACGTAGCGGCGGGATAGGGAAATCCGGTGCACGGTACGGCTGGTGGAGTGGGTGCGGGAATTGAGGTGTGGGAATTGGCAGAGTAGTCGAAGTGGGATGAGGCGTCGACGAGGTGAGAAAAAAAGAGGCAGGCGAATGGGTTCAAAGTGTACCAACCGGTGGCGCCGGCGAGGACGGACGGCGAGCGGCGTCGGGGCGCCGGATAGGGCGTGCACGATGAACTCGAGCGTATGACGGCGGCATGTACCACTTTGCCCTCGGCGCGCAGGTAGATGCTGACCGTGACCGCTGCTCGCCACGAGGATGGCCGGTTTGAGACCCTTCGTCCGCCGGCGCATGCCGCGCATCCACCCCGTGGATGCATTCCATGGAAGCATTCCTAAAGCAATTGGAGAGCTAGTTCTGCTAAACATATACCTGCCCAAATGGGTCGTGCCAAGCCGGATCGGTCCGAGCACGGTAGTACTGTGCACGGTCTAGACCCGGTACGGCACGGTGGTCTGTCAGCCGTACCGGCACGGCCCGTTAACCCGTGCAGTGTCTGGACGCCTGAGCCCATGGACCGGCACGGTACGGTACGGCTACTGTAGCAAGTCCGCATCTCATCCCTCCCAGCCGACGGCCCAGCCCGTCAGCCACCTCCGCAAGTCCGCATCGCATCCCTCAGCGTCATTTCGGTTCCTGGACCGACCGTCCGTCCACGACCCATTTTCCATTTCACGGGCCCGTGCCAGCACGGCACGACACAACTTCCCCTTGGGTCGTGCCTGGGCCGGGGAGACAGCACGTGGGCCGGCACGGCACCGCCTGCTAGATATTCTGTGCCTAACGGATCGTGCCCTAGCGGGCCGTGCCGGTAGCGTGCTCGTGCCGTGCTGGGCCAGGCCGTCCATTTGGCCATGTATAGCTAAACACGCTCAACACGTCCAGGGGCGGATCCACCATGGGGGCTGGGGGGTCTCGAGACCCCCCTACCGTCCCCGGGACCATGGAGACTCGCCTAAGCCCCCCTAAAAATTTTATCCATAGATACTCGGGATGTAGGGGCTAGATGCTCTTCCTAGTTTATTCAGTCCCCACTATTATTTTTTTCTGGATCTGTCCCTGAACATGTCCACTGGCATGTAGTCTAGTGAGTGCAGTGACCTGAGTAACACTTTAATATTTTGAGTTCAAATATTTATAGAAGCGGATTTTAGATTACCCTAATATCGTGAGTTCGAATTTCCGTAGAAGCGAAATTTAGATTGGATTGTTTGAGTGTCTAAGTTTCTAATTTAAAAACTTCTTTAGAAAATAAGAAAAACATGGCACACAACTCATTAACGGGGGCCGATTCCAACTCAACTTAGCCGTCTAAACCAGATGGAGGCTTTGGACATGAGCTTTCAGGAGTGATTCCACACAGGAGCTAGCATCGTTGCACTTCCTCACAATACTGAACCTTCTATACAACAAGTTGGTGGGAATAATACCGGAATCAACTCAATTCTCAACATTCACCAATAGCTCGTTTCTAGGGAATGATGGTTTGTGCGGGCCTCCATTGTCAAAAGGATGCGACAACATGACACTGAATGTGACACTTTCCGACAGGAAAGATCTGCAGACATTGTGCTGTTCCTCTTTTCTGGATTGGGATTTGGCCTTGGATTTGCCATTGCAATTGTAATAGCATGGGGAATTCCCATCAGAAAACGGTCTCCAGTCGGTCGGAGAGCCCGCCCTCTGAATTATGTATTAAAATGAACTTTTCTGTATCAATGTCACTTGCAGTATATTTGTAATCAAGGCTGTGCCATAGTGCCATTGTTGTCGCAAACTATACAGAGCGACATACTAGAAACATTACTCGAGTCACTAGGATTGATTTGCTGGAATCTAGCATCTGGAGCAAATTGGCCATCGCTGCCATCTTTATTTTTTGATTTATACAAGTCACTAGAAGCCAAGGAATCTAGGATCGATACACGCATCATATACATCATATACATCTATTAGATACATATCACACTATAGAAGCTATTTGTACTAGCAATTTTACTCGAGTCGCTCGCTCGGGTTGATTTGCTGTTCAAGCAAGCTGAAATCTATCAGCAGTAACTTTAGTTCCCACGAAACAGCTGAAGCGCCTTCGCCTTCGTCATCCCGGCCGGCACCTTCTCAACGAAGAGCAGGATCCCCACAGCCTTGGCCGCCTCCACGGCCAACTTCTCTGCCGCCTCCCACGAGTTCTTCTCCTCCGCCATCTTCTTCGTATCCACCTTCTTGTTCTTGGACGCCGACTTGGAGTCCTCTAGCTGCAGCGCATCCATGGTGAGCAGCGCCTTGGATAGGTCCTGCCACCCGTTCACCTGCTTCTTCATGTCGGCGGTGATCACCCCACTCTTCATCGCCGCCTTGGGGTGCATGAAGCCGGCCACTCTCTCTGCCACGGTCAGGAATCGCACGGCTTCGTTCACCATCAGGAGCAGCGCCGTCACCGATTCCTTGGCCCGCTGCTGCGCCGTGCCGTTGGCGAGGTCGGCCGGCGTGCGCGCGGCGAGTGTGTTCACGGCCTGCGTCATCGGCTGGGGGCCGAGCGGGACTTCGACCAGCTTGTCCGTGTCGCGGACGAGCTCAGGGTACGAGCCGCCGAAGCCGACGTAGGTGGCGCCGGCGATGAGGCCGCGCGTGAGCTCCCACCACGTGCCGTCGCTGCTCCGGAATCCCTCCAGGTAGAGGTTGTCGGCGCGCGTGGCGAGCGTGAGCGCGGCGGTCTGCGTCTGGAGCACGACGTGGAACCAGCGGCGTGGCGGGACGTTGGGCTCCACCGGTGGGAGGACGGGGCGGTTGTGGGAGAAGTGCCTCGGATTGGCCACCCGGCTGCGGATGCCGGCGATGAAGTCGCCGTAGTTGTCCCTGCCGCTCACGTTGAACGTCACGGTGAACAGCGGGTTCAACGCCATCTCCAGATGCTCGATCGTTGTGACTTGTGAACTGCAACTGACTAAAGCAGAGGATTGCTCAACTACGGACAATATATCACACAACCCCACCGGTTGGTATGTGTGATTTATAGGCAATATTTGCTTACTAGTCAAAAAGAAACATGTTTTTGCTTACAGGTCAAAACAAGAGCGAATTTTGCTTTTGGCAGTGCTTGTTGTATGCAGAGGCACAGAGCACACCTGAGATGTTGCTCCAAGGACGCCTCTGTTGACAAGAGAAATATCAGCCTAGAGTGAGTCAAAAGACTGCTTCAAATCAAAGTTCAAACTGGAAGCAAATACTTCCAGGATAACGTGTTGCCAATCCATGACAGACAAGCAGAAAGACAAGACCAATAATACAAGACATTTTACAAAGGGTCTACCAGCTTCAAGACCAATGATTAATCGGTGCCGGAACACATGCTGGATTTGCAAAGCTAGATGATGTCACCTGAAAATGTACTGCAGAGAAGGCAAAACTAGTCACGCACCAAATCGATCGGACGATATGTGCAATTTGCTCTCACCCATGCAGTGCAACCGCACAGGCGCATTCCGTCGAACACGTACCCGGCGGAAGGTAGAGCGCGACGACGCGCAGCGGAGCAGCAGGATTGATTTGCTCCTGCAACTTCTCCACGATGATAGGATGGCCACTGAGACTTGCGCTGAGCTCCATGTCTCCGCCTTCTAGCTCCGACGGGTCGCGTTTTCTCGCCGGCGAGTTACACGTGGCGGCGGGATTGGGGAAATCCGGTGCATGGTACGGCTGGTGCAGCGGGTGCGGGAATTGAGGTGTGGGGGTTGGCAGAGTAGTCGAAGTGGGATGAGGCGTCGACGAGGTGTAAAAAAAGGCAGGTGTCAAGTCTACCAACCGGTGGCGCCGGCCCGTCGTCGAGGACGGGCGGCGAGCGGCGTCGAGGCATGCACCGGACAGGGCGTGCACGATGAGCTCGAGCGTATGACGGCGGCGAGTACCACACTACCACTTTTGCCCTTGATGCTGACCGTGACCGGCGCTCGCCACGAGGACGGCCGGTTTGAGACCCTTGCCCGCGTGAGGCAGGCCATGGCCGCGCCGCCACTTCCCAACCGTAGCAGAATGGCATGGCCTCGTGTCGTGTTGGGTCGTAACATGACGGCTCGGTAGTGGCCTCCAGTAATTAAAGCCCATTTTCCCAGCAATCTTGGCCCATCGAAGTGTCTCGCGACTCGCGACTCGCGCTGGCTCCTTGAGTTCCACCGTATTGTATTGCCTTCACCGCTGGGCGAGCCATGGCCTGCCTCACGCGCGATGAGGAACAGATAAAAAAATGTGACGACGATGATATGGTTTCTCCTGACACAACTTACCGAGCGAGCCGGCGCATGCGTACCAAGCCGACAACAATGGAGGGCGCTCATACGTGACTGGTCGCGCGATCAACTGCCCCCTCTCTAGTCCTCTTTCTCCTCTATAATATATGTATATCTGTATGTATATACTATGTACATATGAGTTTATATGTACGTACACATATGTATATATACAAATATATATATAGATTTTTTATATAATACATTTTTAATGTATAAAAACATATATACACATATAAGAAATTTGTATACGTACACATACAAAGTTTATATACGTATATATACAAATTTGATATATGTACGTGTTAATAAAAAAGAAAAAAACCAAAAAAGAAACAGGAAAGAAACAAAAAACAAAAAAAAAAGGGAAAAAACGCTCCTCTCCCGCGTGTGGCGCGTCGTCCGCCACCCCCACTCCGCGGCGTGACACGTGTCCAATTGTGTGGGGAGGGGCGCACGACTAGCTGCCAATTAGCAAATCCGGGCAACAATAGCTTGTATGTACCCTTTCATTCCATATACTATAATTGGTTTAAGGAATAATTGTTATAAAATAGCCAGCCTTCACGTTAAGCCAAGTCATCTGCTCTATTGGATCAACGTGTTTCTCAAATAGAGCAATTGCTCATTTGACCATGTTGTGAAAGTTAACTACCAATCTAATCTCATTTTTTCAACTTTGCTCATTTGATCCTCCTTTTCAAAATCGGACTTATTGTCTGACTCTCTTTTCACTATACCGTTAAAGTTTCATTTAGTAAAAAGAAAAAAAAACGACCAAAATATCCCCGAGTAACAATTGAATCCTATCCCCAAATTTCTCAAAGAAAAAGGAAACATAAGAAAACCGGGGAAGGAAGAGGTATCCATAAGGAAACGTGACACGACCGTTATCAATCGTTGGGGTCGTGCTCTCAAGCCAGCGACATGTTTCCTACTCTCCTACGCATAAACTCTGTAAATGTAACTAAACGGGGTTGATCGACATTCACGCTGATGTTAGTTAGAACAGGTAAAAATCTAGCCTAGTAGCCTTGGATTTGATCGGTCGATTGGGATCGTTGTGAGCATGTAAAGCTTTGCTCCCGCCCGTTGATTATTCAGTCCTTTCACTTCGTAGAGCCGGCCCACAAGTTGTTTTCGCTGTAAACTTCCATCGTGCGGCCCATCGCTGCAAGAAGGCCGTTCGTAGAACGTTGCGCAAGGATGTATGCTGATTGGGATAATTACCGTTTACCGAGTCGCTAAACTTCAGGAATCGGAGGGATGATGACTCGGTTGGAAAATTTGATCCATACCTCGTGTTGATCAGTTGATATTTCATCTAAATCATTTTGACTACATATGTCCTCGATCCGTGACTGGCCGGTTGATCCTCTTTCTTCTTTTCTTTTTTCCAGGCAAGGTATGTATCGTTTATAAAAATGAGGAACTACCGTACAACCGCACCCAAGTGTAGCTCTGCAGTTAGCCCAGTGAAACTAAGCTGCTACTAGAATTATGGTGGTCTCCCCAAGAAAAACGTTGTTCTTGCTGTCGCTCCTCCTCCACCTACTCAACCCTTCATCAGCAGCTACGTACACCAATCACACCGGAGCCCTCTCACCAACGGTTCCGTGCTTGCCTGACCAGGCAGCGGCTCTGCTCCAACTGAGAAGTTCTTTCTCCGTCACCAACGAGTCCATGGCCGCCTTCGATTCATGGAAGGTTGGCGAGGACTGTTGCCTGTGGGAAGGCGTCCGCTGTGGTGATGCCGATGGCCGTGTGACATGGCTTGATCTGGGGGATTGTGGCTTGGAGAGCAGCCGTCTCGATCCGGCGCTTTTCGAGCTGACCTCCCTTGAGTATCTCAACCTGGGTGGAAATGACTTTAATGAGTCCGAGATACCATCCACCGGGTTCGAGCGGCTCAGTAAGCTTACTCATCTTAACCTCTCCACATGCAACTTTGAAGGTGAGGTGCCTGCACAAAGTATCGGTCAACTCACGAATTTGGTCTATCTTGACATCTCCGTTCCTTCTCAATTAATTGAGCTATTCGATATTGGTTACCAATATCGTGGTGAGTTCAATGAGGAATGGCAGCTCGTCCTGCCAAACTTAACAACCTTAGTTGCAAATCTTATTGATTTGAAGGAGCTTCGTCTTGGCTTCATGGACTTATCTAACCAAGAAGCTGACTGGTGCAATGCTCTAGCCAAGTATACTCCAAATCTCCATGTTCTTAGCCTGCCGTTTTGCCTACTCTCTAGCCCCATTTGTGAATCGCTCTCTAGCTTGCGCTCACTATCAGTGATTGACCTACAATACAACTTTTTGACTGGTCCAGTTCCAGAGTCCTTTACCAACTTCTCCTCTTTGACTGTTCTCCAGCTCAGGTATAATCTCTTTGAAGGATGGGTATCTCCTTTAATCTTTCAGAACAAGAAACTGGTGGTTATTGATCTTCACAGAAATCCCTTCTTATCTGGTACTTTGCCTAATTTCCCTGTCCGCAGTAGCTTGGAGAGTTTGCTTGTTGGTCACACCAACTTCTCTGGTACAATACCAAGTTCCATTAGCAACCTCAAATCTTTGAAAGAGTTGGGCCTTGATGCAAGTGGGTTTTCTGGACACCTGCCATCATCAATAGGTAAGCTTAGATCCTTGAACTCATTGAAGGTCTCCGGTTTAGAGATGGTAGGATTGTTTCCCCAATGGGTCACAAACTTAACCTCCTTGGTGGTCCTTGAGTTTTCCCATTGTGGCTTATATGGAACAATACCTTACTCTATTAGAGATCTGAAAAAATTAACGAAATTAGCACTCTATGGCTGCAACTTTTTTGGGAAAATACCTCAATATATATTCAATTTAACACAACTGGATACCATCCTTCTTCATTCAAATAATTTCATTGGAACATTCAAACTTTCCTCATTTTGGACACTACCAAACCTATTTGACTTAAACCTCTCAAACAACAAACTGAATGTAATAGATGGAGAAAATAACTCTTCAATGGTATCCGCCTCGAACATAGAGTACTTAAGACTAGCGTCCTGTAACATAACTACATTCCCAAAAAGTTTCAGGCATCTAAATAATATTGATGGCGTTGATATTTCAAATAACCGGATCCAAGGGGCCATACCCCATTGGGTATGGGAGAAATGGACAGATTATAGCCTTTTCTTTCTGAACTTATCGCACAACAAATTTACTAGTGTTGGATATGGCACCTTCATTCCCTGTTATATAAAAGTGTTGGATCTTAGTTTTAACAAGTTTGAGGGGCCAATATTGCTACCCCAACACGCTGGAGTTGTGCTTGATTACTCAAACAACCGTTTCTCGTCCATGCCAAGTAATATATCAACTCAGCTAAGAAAAACAGCCTTTTTCAAGGCATCAAACAACAACCTCTCAGGAAATATTCCAGGATCTTTTTGTACTGTAAACCTTCAATTCCTTGATCTTTCTTATAATTTTCTGAGTGGCTCAATCCCTCCCTGCTTGATGGAAGGTGCCAATGTGTTACAAGTTCTAAATCTGAAACAAAATCAACTTCATGGAGAGCTACCACACTATATAAATGAAAGTTGCACATTAGAGGCTCTAGATTTCAGTGACAACAGGATTGAAGGAAATTTGCCTAGATCTCTAGCTTCTTGCAGAAAATTGGAGGTCCTTAATATCCGAAACAACCAGATCAATGACTCTTTTCCATGTTGGATCAGTGAAATTCCAAGACTCCAAGTCCTTGTGTTAAAATCCAACAAATTCTTTGGGCAATTGACACCTAGTGTAACCGACGAAAGCACTTGCGAATTTCCAAGTCTACGGATCCTAGATCTGGCCTCCAACAACTTTTCAGGCACACTGGAAAAAGAATGGTTTACAAGACTAAAGTCTATGATTACTGAATTTGGTAATGAAACATCAGTGATGGAATATAAAGGTGATCAAAACCGAGTCTACCAAGTTACCACTGTGCTCACATATAAAGGGTCTACCATCAGGATGGATAAAATACTGAGGACTTTTGTATTCCTTGATGTCTCGAATAACGCATTCCACGGAAGCATCCCTAAATCTATGGGAGAGCTAGTTCTGCTACATACACTCAACATGTCACACAACTCATTGACGGGGCCAATTCCATCTCAACTTGGCCATCTAAACCAAATGGAAGCTTTGGACCTATCTTCAAATGAGCTTTCAGGTGTCATTCCACAGGAATTAGCATCCTTGGACTTCCTTGGAACGCTAAACCTATCCTACAACAAGCTGGAGGGGAAAATACCAGAATCACTTCATTTCTCGTCATTCTCCAATAGTTCATTTCTTGGGAATGATGCTTTGTGCGGCCCTCCTCTATCTAAAGGCTGCAGTAACATGACATTGCTGAATGTGATACCTTCTGAGAAGAAATCTGCAGACGTTATGCTGTTTCTCCTTTCTGGAATAGGATTCGGCCTTGGATTTGCCATTGCAATTGTATTAGCATGGGGATTTCCCATTAGAAAACGGTCTCCGGTTAGGCAAAGAGCCCTCTGAATCATATATTGAACTGAACCTTTTTCTGTATCAAAGGTTATAAACTTGTAATCAGGGCCATGTCATCGTTGTTGCAAGCTAATATTTGAATTACATTATACCAGAGTTACATTATATACCAGCAATTGAATTTAATCACCTGAAAATGTAATAAAGAAAAGGCAGTACTAGTCATGCACCAAGTTGACAGAATGAGATTGTGTAATTTGCTGTAACATGTACTGTGCAACCGCACAGGCGCATTCCCTCGAACACGTACCTGGCAGACGCAGAGCGCACCGGCGAGGAGCGGAGCAGCAGGATTGACTTGCTCCTGCAACGTCTTCATGATGGCCAGATTATCGCTGAGACTTCTGAGCTCCAGCTAGCCTCGTTGCAGGTCCAACGGATCACGTTTAATCTTCGGCGAGTTGCAAGTAGCGGTGGACCTTACTGGGAATTGGGGAATGGGGTGTACGGACGGCCGGTGGAGTGGTGGTGGGAATCGAAGTGGGATGAGGCGTCGATAAGGTGAAACAGAGGCAGGCCAAGGGGAAAAAGCCTACCAAACCAACCGGTGGCGCCGGCGCCGGCGCCGCCCGTCCTCGCGGTCGATGGCGGCGCATCCACCCCGTCGCCGGTCGGGCCCGGGAGGGGAGACCATGGCCGCGCCGCCATTCCCAACCGTCGCAGAGTGGCAGGCCTCGTATCGTACGGGGCTGTAAGATGACGGCCCGGTAGTGGCCTCCAGTAATTAAAGCCCATCTTCTCAGCAACCTCGGCCCATCGAAGTGCTCTCGCGACTCGCGTTGGCGCCTGGCGGCGTTGCCGCTCCCGCCACGTTCTCCTCTGCGTTCCCGCGCATTACCTTTCCCTTGACTTCCGCAACCGGCGGATCTCAACAGATGCGATGAGGATGCAACATTGCTGAGCTGACAATGTTCATCAGCTTGAACACTTTCTGCCCTTTGATGATCCTTCTGTACAAAAGATGCACATTGTGGCATTACGCGCATCACCTGAATCCGAAAGGCCTGGCCCTTTTGCATCTCGAGCGTCTAATAATCACAAAACTTGTGGTACTACGATTAGATCATACCGTACACAATGACCATGAGACCATGAATGCTACTAGCATGATGATCATGAACAATGTCGAAGAAAATCCATATTTTTCAGATAATTGAACAAAAAAAGACACCAAGGAGTTCACTACACTGCAGTTATCCTATCCAACTGTATCGTAAGGCGAATATTTTCAGCTCCTGCTTTCTCACTATCCTACAATTACATTTTTTTAAAAAAAAACTGTGGGCACAGGTTGCGAAGGACCCACCAGAAGCCCGGCGGCCGGCGGCCTTATAGCCCTCGTCGGAGAACAAAGGCGACGCTATCCCCTGTGTTAACGCCGCCGCACCACTTTTGCGTTTGGTAGCCTGAGATCGCCGGGGAATCACAGCTCGTTTTTGGTAGGTGCAGTAGCCGGCCGGGAGGCAGCCGGATCGCGAATTCTGGACACAAATCGCGCCGCTAGCTTCAGGCGTTCATCAATGGCAGACCAACCTATTCAACCCATTTGCAGGCAGATGGATGGGACGGAAATAGCAGGGCCCGGCCGGCAGCAGGAGAGCGCGTCGTTCACGGATCCGCTGGTCGGTTCATCATGTTGCCACCGGAAGAACGGGAATACCACGTCGTACGTGCCGAAAGTGTCCACCAAATGCGGTTGATTCAACGGTAGACAAGACAGGCGGAGTGCGGGTTCGGTGCAGACGCATCTACGCTTGTTCCCCACCACTCGCGGCTCGCTCGCTCTCATCGGTAATGGTCGCGGCGGCCGGAAGTAGCTAGGCTAGCTAGCAACTTAGCAAGCAAAGAGGGTCTTTGTATTATCAAGAACTGATAACCCGGAAGCACGTAGTTATTAGCAACTTCAGCAAAAACATCTTAGGATTGATGTATTTTTACAGCAAAACAGAAATGAACTAGAAGTTTATAACTACGTACAGTCCGCAGTCGTGATTGTTGCCGATTGGTGTGTGTGCAGTTTACACGGTGCGCAGTGTTTACAAGTCACCAATGTCAATCATTTCCTTCCGCATTTCCGTAACAAAAAACGTAGGCGGGACGGCCAAACACGGAGTGGCGCGCGCACAATGAGAGGTAGCTGAAGAGTGAACAATTACGAGTCCAAAGTCTGAATTGTCAGCTAGATGTTCTTTTTTTCCCAATATATAGAGGCCTAGAGGGTCAGTAGACACCATTGGAGTACGCAAGCCAGCAGAAAACAAATGATTTCACCCAAGCAACGCATCAACATCCTCATAATCCTCTTGTGCTCTTACTCCGTTCATAGTGATACTGCAGCCCAGCATGATACAGCCGTCCATTGCCGCCCAGATCAAGCTTCTTCCCTACTACGGCTTAAAGCTTCCTTCGTCTTTACGAACTTGCTGCCATCATGGCGAGCTGGATCGGACTGCTGCCACTGGGAGGGTGTCACCTGTGACATGGCCTCCGGCAGGGTCATTTCCCTTGACCTTAGTGAGTTCGATTTGATGAGCTTTCGTCTCGATCCTGCACTTTTCAATCTCACCTCTCTTAGAAACCTTAGCCTTGCTTACAATGATCTTTGGGAAGTCCCTCTCCCTGCCTCTGGGTTTGAGAGGCTCACAGATATGATCCACCTCAACTTGTCCGAAAGCAGTTTTTCTGGTCAGATCCCCATTGGAATTGGTTCCCTCAAGAAACTTGTCACTCTTGATTTGTCCGGTAATTATGGGTTATATTTCGATGAGCCAAGCTTTCAAACTGTCATGGCAAATCTAAGCAATCTAAGGGAGCTCCGTCTTGATAATGTGAAAATTTTAAGCAACCGATCAAGTTGGTCAGTTATTCTAGCAGACAACATTCCTCAGCTAGAGATTCTTAGCTTATCTCAGTGCGGTATATCTGGTTCTATTCACTCTTCCTTCTCAAGGCTTCGTTCGTTAAAGGTGATCGACCTCAGCACCAATTGGGGACTCACCGGTGAAGTTCCTGAGTTCTTTGCTGAATTATCTTCTTTGAGCATTCTTGACGTTTCAGGCAATTCTTTTGAAGGTCAGTTTCCAACAACAATCTTCCAGCTAAAAGTTTGAGAACACTTGATTTGTCTATGAACCCCAATCTTTCTGTTAACCTACCAGAATTCCCAAATGGAAATAATCTAGAAATATTAGATCTAACATTGACAAATATTTCTTATATACCGTCCTAATTTCAATTTTTTTATAGTACCTTGGATGGATGTGAGCTGTCCATAGGATTAGATCCAACAGGTAAGATTTAATTGTACTATACAATTAACTACCAAGGTGAAAAAGATAAGCACTGGAGAGTGGAGACTACACACAGAGTAAGCAGAGCACTTGGTGTGTACTGATCTCATGGCCCGACATGTCAGTGGTGGTGGTGACTACCACTATGGTCTTTTGAAAGAGTATAGGTACATCTACAAAATAACACAAATATATGCCACCATATATTGTCATTGATAAATGTGTATATCCAATTGTGGATATAAAGACCAAATTTTTATTCATTATCTAAAAATATATGTCTGACGTTAGGATATGGGTCATATTTGCGTATCGTATCTCCTAAAGGATATGCCTGTCAGACACCGGAATAATTTTATATAAGTTTGTCCCCTCTTCAGAGTAATAACTCTATATTTTGCCGGTGTCTATCTATCTATCTATCTATCTATTATATTATTAAAACAGTCTTGAAAGGAGGCACCACGTTCGCTGTAGAGGCTATAAATTCCCACATTAATCAGAGAAAAAGAAAAATAAGAGTCCAAGTAGAAATACAATCTAAAAAATAACTGAAATTTGGAATTAAAAATAAACAATATTGTCCATATAAGAATCCAATACGAGATTAGCTAAAATTCAGAATAAAAATAAAATTAATTCTGAAATTAGGAAAAGAAAAGGAATAGTTCAGGTAGGAATACAATTTTGAAATATACTGAAATTCGGAATTAAAAATAAGCATTATTAGAAAAATAGTCCATATAAGAACCTAATACGAGATTAATTAAAATTCGGAATAAAAATAAAACAAATTCTGAAATTAGGAAAAGGAAATAAGAGGGTTCGTATAGGAATATAATTTAAAATAACTGAAATTTGGAACTTAAAAATAAGCAATGTTGGAAGAAAAATCCATATAGAACCGGATACGAGATTAATTAAAATTCAGAATAAAAAAATACATTCTAAAATTAGAAAAATAAAAATAAGAGTTCATGTAGGAATACAATTTAAAAATAACTAAAATTCGGAATAAAAATAAACAATATCGAAAGAAGAGACCATCTACAGCCCAAGTTTAATTAAAATTTAGAATAAAAAATAAATTAAAATTTGAAAATATAAAAATAATTATAAGTGCTTATAGGAATAAAATTTATAAATAACATAGCATCGGAATAAAAAATATGGAATTTTCAAAAAACATAATCCATTTAGAAATACAACGATGACAAAATGACAATAAAAAGAGGATAAACAATATGACCGTAAAGAAGTAGGGTGATAGCGGTTGATAGGACATTTAAATACTATAAACAAAACCCCAAATAAAATCCCAATGACGATTAAGAGGAGGGACGATGGGCGGGCCGTTGAAACAACACGATCACTGTGGTTGGTGGGACTTTAGAAAGTAAAAAATAAAACCCAATAATAATCACGTTTGATTTGTAAAATCACAATGATAATAAAGAGGAAGGTAGCGGGCATAAAAACTGTAAACAAAACCCTAAATAGAATCTCAATAAGCGATTAAGAGTAGAGATAGCGGGCAACCTGTTAAATAGCACAATCACGGTTGTTGTAGGACTTCTAAAAAGTAAAAAATAAACTACAATGATAATCACGTTCGATTTTTAAATCTCGATGATAATTAAAAGGAAAGACATCGGGCGGACCGTAGAGGAGTATAATGGCAATGTTGTTGATGGTTTAGCGGAACTTCTAGAAAATTCAAAATGAACACTGATGATAATTACGTTCGATGTTTAAAATCCCAATAATAATAAAGAGATGAGGCGGTGGATGGGCCGTATAGGAGTAGAATAGCGGCGTTTGACGGAACTTCTAAAAATTATAAAAATAAAAACCAACAAGATAATTAACTCTAAAATTTATAAGATCTAATTTTAAAGTTCCAAGGTAGATGAATAGAAGTTGTAGTAGATCGAATAAGTAAATAAAGGGGTGACAAAGAAGAGGTAATAACTAATGTGACTTTTAAAAACTACAAAATTAGAAACATAAAGATGATAGGGTTCTGTCTTTTAGAATCCTAAGATAACGGGATAACTATTTAAGATAACGGGATAACTAAGTAAACTCATATATTAAAGAAGATAATTTTGTATAGATACTAGCCGCGCAATTACACGGGCTACCTGCTATTTGATATATAAGGAAAGAGTATGGTCACGATAATTCAGGACCTAATCGATTAGTCTCATCGGGAATTCTGGCGGATTGCTTTTGTTGTCGGTGAATTGGTCATCGGGACTTGTATGGCTCGATGGATGTTGGCTTGATTGATGATTATTCATTCAGGCTGGCTTGTCCTTGACCAGGGGGCTATACTACCATGTTGTCTCGTATATGGAAGCAACTCATAGAGATAATTTTGGAAGCCTTCGGTAGAGTTTTGGTTGAATCAAGTACGCTTTCGAGATCTTGCTAAAGTTGGTATTGTATTCCTCATCGAGATACTATACCCGTTTGAGGAAATCCTTCTTGTAGAAATATATGTATTATCGTAAAATCTAATTAGTGCGCGTGTGCGATTTGGTGTTAACCAGCGACGCATCGGAGAGCCGTCGATTGTCACAAACCTTGTCACAAATGGAACTTAGCTCTATCTGGAGGATGCAAAAGAGTATCTCTTACCTAAGACTGTCGAATAATTTGATATCACTCATAGATGATGAAGGTGAAAGATCACTTCTCTTCATAACATCACCTACTTTATACTGGTATCTTGCAACCTTACCAAAATTCCAGGCACATTAAGATATCTTGATGCAATTTTGGAACTTGACCTTTCGAGTAGAGTTTTTTTTCACTATTCAACATTTGGTACCTGGTACCTCGGTACTACGTAGTACTAAATTAGATTTAACCGTTTAAACTGAGGTGGCAAGATGGGAACGAGCTAGAATGGAGCTCATCTTGTTAGGCCGCTGTAACCCTCAGGCCACCGCCATCCTCGACGCTGGCCGCCGCGCACCTCGGAGGCCGGTGCCCAGATCCCTCGCATCCCACCGCCACCGCCGCCATCAACGCCAGCTTGGTTCCCCAATCTGCCGTCGACGCTAGCCTCTCGCACATCCTCGACCGGATCCCGCAGCCTGCTGCCGCTTCGCATCCCGCAGTCGCCGTCGATTCTGACTTCGTGCACCCCGCTGACCCAGATTCCGTAGCCCACCACCGCCCAGATCCCGTAGCCCGTCGTCGCCTCGAATCCTGCAGCCTGCCGCCACCGCCGTCGATTCCGTATCAAGGAAGCTAGGAGCGTGGGATAGAGAGTGGGCGGCCGGTCGGCCGAGTCGATCTGATATGAACTGAGGCTACGCACTACTACACAATAGATTTTGTTGGACACCACCCCTTTTGTTTCCAAACGGTTCGTAAGTGGAACCGCACAGAAAAATAAGGGGACCGGCGTGGAACTATCGCCCGCACGGGATCCAACCGCACGGGATAATCATCATTATCCCGTGCGGTCGATTTAAGTGGACCGCACGGAAAAATCGATTTTTCCTGTGCGGGCTTTTAAAGTGAACCGCACAGAAAAATACCTCCCTCCCATCCACTTCAAATTGTTCACATCCTCTCTCTCTTACCTTCTTCCCTTTTATTATCTCTCAACTACCCCCCTCTACCTTATCTCTTCCCCCAGTCAACTCCCTCCACACCTTCCACTCCTCCTCCCCCTCCCCTCCTCCCCGGTGGTGGGCCGGCGCGGCGAGCGGGGGCGACGACCGGGCGAGGCGGCGGCTGGTCGCGGCGGCGAGCCGAGCGTGGCGACGGTCGGGCGAGGCGGTGGCCGGGTGAGGCGGCAAGCGGGCGCGGTGGCGGCCGGGCGAGGCGACGAGGAAGCGACGGCGACTACTGGAGGAGGCGCGGCGGCTGCTGACGGAGGCGCCGCGGTAGCTCGGCTCGGCGGCCGCTCGCCCTCGCCGCTGCAGATCCGTCGCCGGTGAGCTCAGGGGAGGTGGGCGGGCTCGTCAGCTCGCGGTGGCGACGGCCGGATGCGGGCTGGTGGCGATTTTCGCTTTTTTTTATTTTTGGTTTTTTTTGGTTCCGTGTGGGTGGCATTATTTGACCGCACGGGATAATCTATTATCCCGTGCGGACGAGTTAAGCGGACCGCATGAGAAGTTTATTTTTCATGCGGTTGGGACGCCCGCACGCGAAAATATTTATTTTCGTAGACCCCTAGGTGCAGATGGTCTAATTCTTCGTACGGAAAACGTGTTTTGACCGCACGAAAAAATGTAATCTGTAGTAGTGACGTGAAATTAAAAATGCCCTTCAGATGGTGGTACTGCATGGAATCGATCAGTGGTACTACCCGGTACTGAGTCTATCTTAGTCATCCGATCATGCTAGATGAATGGTCTAGATTTGATACTTGCCCAGGCTGCTGGACAGTAAAAATGCTCTTTAGAGTAACCAACACTCAAAACGCTCGAAATAATGGACTCATACAGTACTCCTCCTGGCTGGACCATTGACATGCCAAAAGAGAAAAAACGGTCATCACGCCCCCATCTGATAAAAAAAAGATACCCATGAGTAATACCATTTAGTCAATTTGCAAGTTGTTGCATTAAATCATACCCACTCACCAAGTTTGTGTACTGTAATTTACTCTAATAATTATTTAAATTTTTTTATTGCCTATAGCATTGTGCTATATAAAATACAATTGTATCTACTGAAACAAAAAAAAAGGATTGAGTGTATACATATTTTTAATAAATTTCAATTTAGCCCGTGCAGTATTACATGGAAAATTTGGCTTAGTTTGGTTAAATCAAAACAATGAACTGTCTTGGTTAAAGTGTGCCCTAACTTATAGTTTAGAAGATGCCAGTTTGGTGAAAGTTCATCTGAAAATTTAATTTAACTTTGATGAATGTTTGCCTTTGCATGCAGGAAAAATTCCACGATCGTTGTTCACTCTTCCGGGGCTGAAATATGTTGATGTTAGTGAAAACCAGCTATCTGGTTCTCTAGAAGACATCCCTTCCCCTTTAACTTCATCTTTGTCAACAATTGACTTAAGCGACAACCAATTGTTGGGCCCGCTACCCAAATCATTTTTCCAGCTTACATATCTTAATTATCTCAGCCTTGAGTCAAATAAGTTGACTGGCACAGTGGAACTTGGCTCTATCTGGAGAATGAAAAGTATCTCTTACCTAAGCCTGTCGAATAATTTGATATCACTCATAGATGAGAAAGGTGAAAGGGTATCCACTTCTCTTCCTAACATTAACTACTTATACCTGGCATCTTGCAACCTTACAGAAATTCCAGGTGCATTAAGATACCTTGATGCAATTTGCGAACTTGACCTTTCAAGTAACCAAATTAGCGGCGCTATACCAAGTTGGATATGGGAGAATTGGAAGGGCCACCTTACAAGTTTGAACCTCTCGCGCAACATGTTTACTACTTTGGAACAATCTCCTTCTCTTGTTAATATCACCAATTTCGCTTACCTTGATCTCAGTTTTAATAGACTTCAAGGAACCATGCCAATACCAGTAACCACATCCAGGGAGGTTGCGTTGGACTACTCAAACAACAATTTCTCATCCATAGTACCTTACTTTGGCATATATCTTAAAAACGCCAGCTATATTAATTTCTCCAATAATAAACTAAGTGGCCATGTACCATCTTCAATTTGTAAGGCAAGCAAAGTCATTATCATGGACTTATCTGGCAACAACTATAGTGGATCAGTACCACCATGTCTTACAAAAAGTGTTAACTTAAGCGTATTGAAATTGAGAGATAACCAATTTCATGGGGTGTTACCTAAAAATAGTAGAGAGGGGTGCAATCTTCAGTCAATAGATGTGAATGGAAATCAAATTGAAGGTAAACTGCCTAGATCACTATCATATTGCAAAGATTTGCAGCTCCTGGATGCTGGAAATAATCAGATTGTTGATTCTTTTCCATTTTGGTTGGGTAAACTTCTAAACCTTCGAGTCCTTGTCTTAAGATCGAACAAACTAAATGGTGCAATAAAGGGTCTTAAAAGTGGTTACCAATATAGCGATTACTTCACAAGGTTGCAAATAATTGATTTGGCCTCCAATCGTTTATCTGGCAACATACATTCAGAATGGTTTGAACATTTGCAATCAATGATGAAAAATGTAAGCGACGAGGAACAAATATTACAGTATTATACAAGCATAAGTAAAAAATTGTCCTATGATGATATTACGGCTGTCATTTACAAAGGGAATATTCTTAAGTTCACTAAAATCCTAGCCACCTTCAAAGTAATTGATCTCTCAAATAACTCATTTGGTGGTCCTATTCCAAAGTCATTGGGGAAGCTTGTTTTGCTACATGGACTTAACCTGTCACACAATGCCTTCACAGGGCAGATTCCATCGCAGCTTAGTTCTTTGACTCAGCTGGAGTCATTGGATCTCTCTTGGAACAAGCTCTCAGGGGAAATCCCTCCTGAGTTAACCTCTCTAACCTCTCTTGCTTCGTTGAATCTTTCATACAACAACTTGACTGGAAGAATACCACAGGGCAACCAGTTCGGGTCGTTTACCAACAGCTCGTTTCAAGGCAATGCCAACCTCTGTGGAAAGCCGCTCTCTAAACAATGTGATGCTCCAGGCTCAACATCTCGAAATGCATCAGCTACTTCAGAAACCAGCAGTTTCTGGCAGGACAGACTTGGTGTGATCCTTTTGTTCATATTTTCAGGCCTGGGTTTCACGGTGGGCTTCATATTGGCTATCTGGTTCCAATCATTCTTCCACATAGAACGATGGACTCACAAGCATTGATGATTGTTAGTACTTAGTACACACTATGTATGGTGTTTATCCACCTAAGGACATGATATGCATGTATGTGTGTACTCGTAATTAGTGACAGGTGAAATCCATTCTCTGTTGATAATAATGCAGCCTTCTGTTTTGCATAATTCTGTATATGTGATTACCAAAATAGCGGGCTAGTGGCGGCGTGACGCCATCTATAACTGTACAAGAAATGTGCTCTTTGCACTAACCTGTGCGGTGGCACATTTCCTCGAACACCTGGTGCGCTGGTGGTGGTGATGGAAGACGAGAGCGATGACGAGGCAACGAGCAGACCGACGGACAGTCTTCCAGTCTTCCTGGGACATCCCCATGGCGACCCCATTGAGAGCCGACTGCAGGGTCTCAAATATCTGCAATGGATACCATCATCCTCTGCTTCCTCTCCGCCTCATCCACACCCTTATACTACCTCATGCCCCATTCCGGCGAGGTCCAAGAGGTGGTGGTTATCGCGGATTGGGATGTACGGCATGTGATGGGAATGGGAGTAGAAGAGCCCCATCGGTTGGCCTAATAAGTCAAAGCAAAAGCTAAAATTTGAATTTTCAAACTTGATTTTAAAGTTGATTTTAAGATATTTTCAACGCAATTTTTTCTAGATTTGGCTTTTAAATCGTTACGAACAAATATATAAAAGTTTTACCTATAAATTATTTTTTATTTCCTAATAAGCCGTTCTGAATTATTAGGAAATAAGCGAACCGATGAGGCCGGAAAAGTACTTCAAGTGGGAGTGGGATGAGGTGGAGAAGAAGGACGACGAGGGGTGGAAATCTCTCCGCAACTGGCGGCGGGCAGCGCACTACCTTCCAAGTAGATGCCGAGATGACGGACCGGACTTCCGTTTATCCGCCGCCTTCAATTCGTAGTATTTTTTTATATTTTATACTTTGTACTTCAAGCTTTTGCTCTCCTTTCAAAAAAAAAAAAAAATCGTAGGGTTGTCGCTGTCGAATGGGAAGGATATATATGCAGATGACGCCGGACTGCCCAACACCAACAGCCCACCTTCAAATGGTGTAAAATAGCAGGCCTTAGTATGGGCTAGAAACATCATGGCCTGGCAGGAGAGGGATGGGCTCGGAACGGGCCGGATTCCCACGCACGTGCCGAAAGTGTCCAAATTGCATCGACTGAAACCACAGGCAACAAAAGCCACCGGAGAACAACTCCGCGCCGTGGCCGTCCGCCGGAGCTCGACTCCCTCGCTGGCCACAGTCTGGTTCCGTGCAGTATGCATGAGTATCCAGTATTTCAACACAACCTAACTGAATTATGGAGCTGGAGAAACATACTAGGATCTTCCGGCTAGCTCCATAAGGTGGTAGACTAACCGGTGTGAATTCGAAGACTCACTCTTTCTATTTATTTGATACTAGCAAGTGCCCATGCGTTGCTACGGGAGGAAAATACCGTGGCAGCAGGCGTTGTTCCACGACGGAGTCCGTAACATCGACGAAGAAGGAGTAGTCACACATGCCGGCACAAGCCATAGCGCTGGTGGAGCTGGTGGCGGCAGTGTGCAGGTACGTTAGTGGTCGATGACGCACTACCGGTGAAGCTTAGGGCGGGCCGGCAGCAGCAAGACGGTGTTAGGAGCTCTCGTTGGTATTTAATTGAAATACAAATTTCCTGAAATATTTGGGTATTATTTAAGTAGGTAGGTGTATAATTAAGTAAGTGTGAGAAATAAAATGATACTGTTGGATTTAATTTTATTAAATTCTCCATGATTATTTACACTCTTCGAAATTTTATTGGAATTTCGATAGCTTAATTGCTAATTTTGATAATACAAACATTATTTCAGCATTTATTTAAATAAAAATCTTCCTTTCTATTTGCGCCATTTTCAGCCCTTTAAATTCTTCAGCCCACATCTGGCCCAGCAATAAGTCTAATTCGGATCCCCTACTCCTCCTCTCACTACCGTGTGAGCCCCCTGTTTTGTTGGACCGGCTGGCCTGCGTGCGGCGCATGAAGCACGCGTGGCCCAGGAGTGGTGCGGCCCGACGATGGAGGCCAGCCCGATGCATAACCAATATGAGCCGTTCGTTTTGAGCGTGGCCTAAGATTTGTGTTTATAAATTCCTACTGCACCATAAATTTCAAAAAATATATAAACACAAGTTAGAAAAAAAATAAAAAAAAATCTAATACCCTTATTTATGTGCATAAACTATAAACTATAAAAAAAAACCCAGGACAGCAGCAAAATGATTTCCACCCAGCAACGCTTCCCCATTCTCATTCTCCTCATTTGTTTTTACTCCATAGATACTGCAGCCAACAATAACACAACCGTCCCTTGTCTCCCAGATCAAGCTTCTTCCCTCCTACAGCTTAAAGCTTCCTTCATCGGTACAAGCTTGCCATCCTGGCGAGCTGGATCGGACTGCTGCCACTGGGAGGGTGTCACCTGTGGTATGGCCTCCGGCAGGGTCATTTCCCTTGACCTCAGTGAGTTGAACTTGAAGAGCAATCGTCTTGTCCCTGCACTCTTTAACCTCACCTCTCTTAGAAACCTTAACCTTGCTTCCAATTACTTTTGGAGAGCCGAGCTCCCAGTACCTGGGTTTGAGAGGCTCACAGATATGATTCACCTCAACTTCTCCTATAGCAGCTTTTCTGGTCAGATCCCCATTGGATTTGCTTGCCTCGAGAAACTTGTCACTCTTGATTTTTCTGGTAATTATATGTTGTATTTCTATGAACCAAGTTTTCAAACCATCATGGCAAACATGAGCAACTTGAGGGAGCTCCATCTTGATGAGGTAGAAATTTTCGGATCAACTTGGTCAGTTGTTCTAGCAGACAACATTCCTCAACTCGAGATTCTTAGCTTGTCTGGGTGCGGTATATCTGGTCCTATTCACTCTTCCTTCTCAAGGCTTCGTTCATTAAGGATGATGAACCTCGGATACAATTGGGGACTCGGTGGAAAAGTTCCTGAGTTCTTTGCTGAATTATCCTCTTTGAACATTCTTGATATATCAAGCAATTCTTTTGAAGGGCAGTTTCCAACAAAAATCTTCCAGCTAAAAAGTTTGAGAACGCTTGATTTGTCTTATAACCCCAATCTTTCTGTTAACCTACCAGAATTCCCAAATGGAAATAATTTGGAAAAGCTAAATCTAGCATCAACTAATTTATCTTGTCATATACCGTCCTCATTTGTCAATCTCAAGTCCTTGAAGATGTTGGCTCTTAGCACGACAGGAATGTCCAACGAGCTTTCCTATTTAATAAGTAAGCTTCCTTCATTGACAGAACTGGAATTGCAGGGATCAGAATCAGGCTTGGAGAAGGCGGTATTATCTTGGGTAGGCAACTTTAAGCAGCTGACAGATTTGATGCTTGTCTCGTACGATTTCTCTGAATCGGCACCCTCCTGGATCGGCAATTTGACGAGTTTGACGTTTCTGGCGATCTGGGACTGCAATTTCTCTGGGTCAATAATACCATATCAGATTGGCAATCTTGCAGATTTGGAGACCTTGGACTTTACCAGGTGCGAATTCTTTGGGCAGCAAATACCACCGTGGATCGGCAACCTTACAAAGTTAACACATTTAGAGATATCGGAATGTGGCTGCTCTGGGTCGATACCCTCAACAATAGGGAATCTGACCCTACTGGAAAATCTCCGGATCATATCTAATCCCCAAGTCAACGGTAAGTCTCTCTCTATACCACGGCTACTTCTTCCTTGATACATATGCAATTTAAAATATTATAAAATAAATTTACTCAAAATATGCCATCAAGTGCTTTCGAAGACTGAAAAGCTTAAGTAGTACTCCCTCGGTTTCATATTATAAGTCGTTTAATATTTTTCTAGTCAAACTTCTTGGTTTCATATTATAAATCGTTTGTTTTTTTCCTAGTTAAATTTCTTTTAAGTTTGATCAAAGTTTATAGAAAAATATATTAGTATTTTCAACCCAAAACAAATATATTATCAAAATATATTCAATATTAGATTAAATGAAACTAATTTGATATTTTTATGTTACTAATTTTTTCTATAAACATGATCAAACTTTAATAAAGTTTTATTAGAAAAAAGTTAAACGATTTATAATATGAAACAGAGTAATATATATATTTATGTATTTTGATTTGGTATGTGAAAACACACATAGTAGATAACATGATAGATTTGTAGTGGTAGAGCAAGTTCAACGTTCTATTTGATTCAAAGCATATAAAAAATTTATATAATTGTGGCTCGTATCTGGATGTTAACATATACCTACAGTAAATCAATGGCGTCTATTTTCAAAATTTACAAACATTTTTCTATCTACAACTGTTTTATTAGAGAAAGGCAAACAAGGGCACCTAAGTCAATCTAGGAGCTTAGAAATAATATTGATAGAACGCTATAAGGATCAAAATTTTTGTTTTGAGAGCCTAGAAGTTACCATGTTAATAGGAGGAAAAAGGAGAATAATCCATGCGGCTTGATCGGAATGGGTCCATATTATATTATAACAACTAGCATATTACCTGTACGTTCCAACGGAATTTTAATTGAATTAAACAGATTATCATTAGTCCATTTTAATCATCTCTTAATCGTTGTATATATTTATATCTATTAGTGACATGCCGACCCTTTAATCCCATACTGATACTATTGTTTTTCCTTCTAATAACATGTAGAGAGTTGGTGTGAATGGTTGACAAGTGGGTTATTTTAGCCCCCACATCTCCATTCTTCTTGTCAAAATAAAAAGTGGGGAGTTGTGGTAGAGGCCATCACCAGTCACAACTACTTCCTTTTATAAGGATTATAGATATTGATCGGTCTATGGTTTTATATAAAAAGGGAAAAGTTAAACGTATGAAAATTTGTTACCAGATTTTTACAAACATTGATGTGATACATCATGGTTAAATCTTTATTAGTACCTTCCAACTAAGTCGAACTTTGTAGTAAAAATTTTATAAAAATGTTTTTGTATCTCTAGCAAACAATTATATA
Source organism: Oryza punctata (assembly GCA_000573905.2). Taxonomy (NCBI): domain Eukaryota; kingdom Viridiplantae; phylum Streptophyta; class Magnoliopsida; order Poales; family Poaceae; genus Oryza; species Oryza punctata. The sequence goes on from CM002488.2 coordinate 2,744,850, forward strand.
TATAGAACCAAAAGCAATGGTTCTTTTTATCAAATACAATATTTTAAATAAATACTAATGTAACCATGTGCAATATTTCGGGAAATTAACTTAGTTTGGTTAGCTCGGACGAATGAGTTGTCTTGGTTCAAGTGCGTCGTAAGGTGCCATACTGTCAGTTCAGTGAATACTCATCTTTGAACTTTTTGACTTGTATTCTATTTTTGCGTGCAGGAAAAATTCCACAGTCATTGTTCGCTCTTCCGAAGCTGGAAAATGTTTACCTTCATAAAAACCAGCTTTCCGGTTCACTAGGACACATTCCTTCCCCTCACTTCATCTCTGTCATGTATTGACTTGAGCTACAATCAACTTTCCGGCTCGATACCCAAATCATTTTTCCAGATTACAAATCTTAATTATCTCATTCTTGAATCAAATAAGTTCACGGGCACGGTGGAACTTAGCTCTATCTGGAGGATGAAGAGTATCTCTTACCTAATCCTGTCAAACAATTCGATATCACTCATAGATGATGAGGATGAAACAGTATCCCCGGCTCTTCCTGACATTAACATATTATACCTGTCAGCTTGCAACCTTACAAAAATTCCAGGCACATTAAGATATCTTGATGCGGTTTATGATCTCGACCTTTCGAGTAACCAAATTACAGGGGCTATACCAAGTTGGATATGGGAGAACTGGAAGGGCCACCTTAATAGTTTGAACCTCTCGTGCAATACGTTTACTACCTTGGAACATTCTCCCTCACTTGTTAATATGACCTATTTAACATATCTTGATCTCAGTTTCAATAGACTTCAAGGAAGCATGCCGATACCAGTAACCACATCCAAGGAGATTGCATTGGACTACTCAAACAACCATTTCTCTTCCGTAGTACCTAACTTTGGCATATATCTTAAAAATGCCAGCTATATTAGTTTCTCCAATAATAAACTAAGTGGCCATGTACCATCTTCAATTTGTAACGCAAGCAACGTCATTATCATGGACTTATCTGGCAACAATTATAGTGGATCAGTACCACCATGTCTTACAGAAAGTGTTAACTTAAGCGTATTGAAATTGAGAGACAACCAATTCCATGGGGTGCTACCTGAAAATAGTAGAGAGGGGTGCAATCTTCAGACAATAGATGTCAATGGAAACCGAATTGAAGGTAAACTGCCTAGATCACTATCATTGTGCCAAGATTTGGAGCTCCTGGATGCTGGAAATAATCAGATTGTTGATTCTTTTCCATTTTGGTTGGGTAAACTTCCAAATCTTCGAGTCCTTGTCTTAAGATCCAACAAACTAAATGGTACAATAAGGGGTCATAAAAGTGGTTACCAAAATAGCGATTACTTCACAAGGTTGCAAATAATTGATTTGGCCTCCAATCGTTTATCTAGCAACATACATTCAGAATGGTTTGAACATTTGCAATCAATGATGAATGTAACTGACGACGAACAAGTATTACAGTATCGTACAAAAGGAAGAATAGAATGGTCCTATCAAGATACTACGGCTATCACATACAAAGGGAACACTCTTATGTTCACTAAAATCCTGACCACCTTCAAAGCAATTGATCTCTCAGATAACTCATTTTGTGGTCCTATTCCAAAGTCATTGAGGAAGCTTGTTTCACTGCATGGACTTAACCTGTCACACAATGCCTTCACAGGACAAATTCCATCACAGCTTAGTTCTTTGAATCAGCTGGAGTCATTGGATCTCTCTTGGAACAAGCTCTCGGGGGAAATCCCTCCTGAGTTAACCTCTCTAACCTGTCTTGCTTGGTTGAATCTCTCATACAACAACTTGGCCGGAAGAATACCACGGGGCAATCAGTTCTTGTCATTTCCCAATAGCTCGTTTGAAGGTAATGTCAACCTCTGTGGAAAGCCGCTCTCTAAACAATGTGACACTCCAGGCTCAACATCACCAAGTGCATCAGATCCTTCAGAGACCAACAGTTTCTGGCAGGACAAACTTGGTGTGATCCTTTTGTTCATCTTTATTGGCTTGGGTTTCGGACTGGGCTTTGCATTGGTCGTCATATTCCAATTATTTTGCCACATAGAACGATGGAATCACAAGCTGTTATGACTGTTAGGATGCACTATATGTATGGTGTTTCCACCTTAGAACAATGTATGTATATGTTTTTGAAGGTAAATGTATGTATATGTGTATAATCGTAATTACTGAGAGCTTATGTATTTTCTGCTTCGAGCAATTTTGTACTATATGGTTCTCAAAAAATGGTGCCATCCCTAAGTCAAGTGATAACTTCATTAATCACCCAAAATAACACATAGCAGTACAACGGACAAACGAACTTGACCACAGCTTTCCTAAATTAAGTCGACGAGCTCACTAGCTATGTAGCTTCCTAAATTAAGACGACCTGTTGGGAGTCTGAGTTCTAAAGAAGGGAATGAATTGGGGAAGGAGAGAGATGTGGGAGGAGAGTGTTTATCGCACCACTTTCTGTATCGATAGATCCCGTTCAACCGATGAGGAGATGAGACGACAGGTTCATAGTGCTGCAATCGGTAGCAGTAGCCACATTGACCGATCGAGTGGTAGTGGATTTATTTTCTTCCAAACAAATTGGATTGCTATTTTCACAAATTGAGACAGAAACACACACCAAACAGACAGAATTAGGCTTTGTTCTTCCCCTTTTCCCAACTCACCTCTCTCATTTTCCACGCGCATGTTTTTCAAATTGCTAAACGGTGTATTTTTTGCAAAAAGTTTCTATACAAAAGTTGCTTAAAAAATTAAATTAATCCATTTCTGAAAAAAAATTAGCTAAAACTTAATTAATCACGCGCTAATGGATCACTCCGTTTTCCACGTTCACTGTGCATTCTAGGACAAGCAGCAGTGAACACAGCCTTAGATGTGTTCTTTGCCATACCTGTGCGGTGGCACATTTCATCGAACACATGGCTGTGGTGGAACCACGGAAGGAGGGCGCGACGACGAGCAACAACAGAGAGACGCTCCTGCGACATAGCCATGATGAGTTGACGACCTGATGATCAACGAGAGGAGCCAATGCGACTGTAATCTATGCGAAGTCGGGCAACACCTTCGGCTTCCGCCTCGTCTCATGCTCCATATGTCGCCGCTTTCCATCTCCAACGAGGTACAATCAGCGGCGGCGGCGGCGGCGGACCTTATGTACGGCTGGTGGCGGGAACAGAAGTAGGACTTGGCAGAGTAGTCCAAGAGGGTTGGGGGCTTGAGGCGCGCCGACGAGGGGAAGAAGCCGAGAAGGGAGGGCCTCATTAAGGACTAGAGCCCATCACGTTCGCGTGGGCCCGGCCCACACCCAAGCGAACACAGCGCTTCTGCTGGAGCCTTACTTGCCAGGAGCTCAGGACGGACCGGAGAAGGCAGCGCGCCGTCCGGCCGTCGGAGCCTTCCCCAGCGTCACAGAGAGATTACTTGGCGACATCAAATCCAGATACAGACGAAGGGACGGAGAGGAGAGATATCATCGAATCCCCCTTTCCTGCCCGGGAGTTTGACGATCTCAGGCATCGAACTCCAACAACTCAGCTTTATTTCTTCCTGGCTCCAGTGTGCAGAATATTGCATCGACTCACAACAAATCCACGGCAATAATGCAGAACAATGCTCCTGGAAAGGAAGCAGCTTCTCCCAGCCGCTACAGCTCTTCATCATTAGTTCATTTCCATACCCATACACACGCAGCGAAGCGAAGAGAATCTGGCAACACTGCACCACCCAGTAAATTTGGAATTTGGATCGCTACCAGGCATTGCTTTGCTGTTGTTGGCTGATTGTCCATACACATTGGTTTCGTCCTCTGTGCATCATTAAAGCTCCGCGATCATCACGACAATTCCTATATTCACTACAGAATGATGCTCGTCTGACATCGACAGTTTTGCACTCGGGGGAAATCTGGAAAAAAAAAATCAAATCCTCCTGCAGGCCTAGAAGCATTTATTATCTTATTTTATTTTCGAAACACGGGACAAATTATAATCGTTCGGGATTAGACATGACACAAAATTAAAATCTAAGCCATGCCAGAAGCCAACTAAATATTGACTTCTAACTGTCGTAGCTAATTCATGACTAATCCTATTTTGGTCCCGGTGTATCTTCGCTATCAGGATACTCCTTTCCACTGAGCTAAGCGACTTTGCTTCTTTGATAAGAAAGGCGAGCTAACAGCCATCCACGCCCGTCTCATTAATCCGGCGCATAAGGGTATGTACAGAGATGTTTAATAACGGATAACGACTCGGAGTTGATTCTTAGTATTTATTAGAGGATTTGTTTTTATATGATGGTGAAGAAAAGAAAAGAATGGTAATCAGAAATTATTTTGGGGTGTGCATTAATGATTAAGAGGTTTTGTTATCTCAAGTAGCCTTTAAGTGATATGTATTAACTAAGAATCCATATCAGACTCTACCTTACATGGCATAACAGGCTAACAGCAGCACAATTTGTTTCCACAATGATCGGCAACAAGGTCCAGTGTAGTGCTAGCTTGAGGCCTAGAAGCATTTATCTAACAATCTGATGTGGGCAGAGGTGAAAACGGCCGTAATCAGTAGCATCTCTTCCGCAACGATGCTCGATCGGTCGGAAATTGATCATATTTATCATTTAAACTATTTAGTGTCGATATTAATTCGATGAAAAAGAAATTAGAAAAAACAAAATTTATATATAGCCAAAAACAGTACCGTCGGAAACGGTACACCTTATATGGAAACGAAACGACGCTCGGTCGATAGGAATTTTCGTGGCCATTTTCATCCATAGATGTGGAAAATTTATATTTCCTCTGTTCCAAAATATAAAAATCCCTAGCATTGAAAATTTATTTCAAAATATAACTATTCTCCTTCTAAATTCTCTTTTAAATCAATTATAATCTTCCACCATTCAAATTCTTCATCTATGTTCTCTTTACAACCAATTACCACCTTCCTGAAAACCCATCGAGGTAGTAATATTTGTTAGGACCAGCAAATGACGAAAGGTACCTGACCATCTTGCATCGTCTTCATCTCATCCTTGTCATTTTAGCTTAGCGTACACGGCAGGACACGTCCTCGAATCTTTTCTGCTTCTTCGTCAGGCCAACAAACAAGAGCCACAGAGGAGGTGCTCCTTTTTCCTTGACCCTGATAAATCGGTAATGCGGTTTAAACTTTCTATGCCACTGTATGTCTCAAGTCCAAACAATCCAATTAGACAGCTTGAAAAAAAGACACCACATTCACTGTGGAGGCTAAAAATTCTCACGTTAATCGAAGAAAAAGAAAAAAATTAATTAAAAATGGAAATAAAAAATAAATAAATTTCTGAAATTAGGAAAGAAAAAGAAGAGTTCAAATAGGAATACAATTTTGAAATAACTAAAATTTAGAATAAAAATAAATATTAAAACAATAATTAATCCATCTATAACACAACATGATATTAATTAGATTTCAAAATAAAAAATAAAGACTATTAAAAGAATAGACCATATAGAACATACGACGAGATTAATTAAAATTCAGAATAACAAATAAAATAAATTTCGAAAATAGAAAAATTAATTATAAGAGTTCAGGTAGGAAATACAATTTAAGAATAAAAAAATAAAAATAAAAAATATTACAACACAACGATATCAAATGACAATAAAGAGAAAAAACAATAGATTTGTAAAGGAGTAAAGTGCTGGTGGTTGATGAGACATATAAAAACTATAAACATATAAACAAGAATCCAAATAGAATCTCAATGATAATTAAGAGGAAGGACAACGGACAAGCCATTAAGCAATACGGTCGTGACAGTTGGTGTGATTCTAGAAAGAAAAAAAAATAAACCCCAATGCTAATCATGTTCAATTTTTAAAATCTCAATGACAACAAAGAGGGGAGGCAGCGGGCGGGTTGTGCGTAGAGGAGTACACTGGCAAAGCCACTGACGGTTTAGCGGGACTTCTAAAAAGTAAAAGATGAACCCAAACAATAATTATGTTCGATTTTTAAAATCCCAATGATAATAAAGTGAGAAAGCAGCGGAGGGGCCATATAGGAGTACAGTGACGGTGCTTGATGGGACTTTAAAAAATTTATAAAAACAAAACCCGACAAGACAATGAACTCCAAAAAAACTAAAAGGTCTAATTTTTAAAGCTTTCATGGAAGATAAATAGAAATAGTGATAGTTTGACAAGCAAATAAATACCTAACAAATGGATGAGGGGTAGCGACCGAAGTGACTTTAAAAACTAAAAAAATTGAAATACGCGGATGATAAAGTTCGATCTTTCAAAATCTTAAAACAACGAGATAGATATTTAATAAATTTTAAGTAAAATCATATGTAAAAAATAAATAATTTTGTAGTGTTAACCGTATAATTGCACGGGCCACCAGCTAGTTATGATTATTAGCCCAGTCCGTTTCGTTCCAGATATTCAAACAGTCTGGACGCAATAAAGCCATTCAACGGCGGCGACAGTACATGGGTTGAACGCTAAAGCTTACGCTACCGCACAGTGACACAGGCTCAGATTTCATTTTCTAAAGAGCCATGCAGTCATCGACAACGACATGACTAAAAACAGAGGCGTCATTTCACAACATCAAAATTCACATGCAAAGGATCAACGGTTCAACACCATCAACACTGCATGAACAGTGTCGTTGGCTTTCTTCTTGACTTTGAATGGTGAGTTTACCTTGACGTTGCCCGCCATTCCCACGGAGACGGAGTGAACTCCACGTCCATTGATGGTTGCTTACCAGACTGTAAGAAGCTAGATGTTCTGTAATCTCACTAGGTGTCTCCGAGACAACATAGACTGGACGTCAAGTTTTCACACGGGGAGGAATGATTCGCCATATATATGCATGGTCAGGAGCCAGGAGGTCTCAGTAAGCACCAAGTGAACTAGCTAGCAAGATGAGCTCCACGCAAAGATGCCTACACAGCCACAAACTCCCTCTTCTCATCCTCCTCATTGCCATCGTCGTCATACTCTTACAGCCATACTCCATCCATGCTGCTGCCAACAGCAGCAACACCACCATCAGGTGCCTGACATCTCAGTCATCCGCCCTCCTCCAGCTGAAGAGCTCCTTCCACGACGCGAGCAGCCTCTCGTCCTGGCAACCGGACACCGACTGCTGCCGATGGGAGGGCGTCACCTGCGGCATGGCTTCTGGGCATGTCGTTGTGCTGGACCTCGGTGATGGTTATCTTCAGAGCAATGGGCTGCACCCTGCACTCTTCAACCTCACCTTGCTCACAAACCTCGCCCTCAGTGGCAATGACTTCATGGGGGCACAACTCCCAGATTCTGGGTTTGAGCGGCTTTCGAAACTTGTCAGTCTTGACCTCTCTGCGACCAACTTTGCTGGCCAGATCCCCATTGGCATTGGAAATCTGAGCAACATGCTTGCTCTTGACTTGTCTCACAACCCCAATTTGTACCTCGCGGAGCCAAGTCTCCAGACCTTCATAGCGAACCTGAGCAATCTGAGAGAGCTCTACCTTGATGAGATGGACCTCTCTAGCAGCAAGGCAACTTGGTCAAGCGATATAGCAGCTTCTGCTCCACAGATTCAGATACTTAGCTTCATGTCATGTGGCTTGTCTGGTTTCATTGATCCCTCCTTCTCACGACTCCGTTCACTGACGATGATCAACCTCAGACTCAATGTCATCAGTGGCATGGTTCCTGAGTTCTTTGCCAACTTCTCTTTCTTAACGATTCTGGAGCTATCTGGCAATGCTTTTGAGGGTCAGTTCCCCACAAAGATCTTCCAACTAAAAGGGCTGCGGTTTATTGATTTATACTGGAACGATAAGCTTTGTGTGCAGTTGCCGGAATTCCTACATGGTAGTCGTCTGGAAGTGTTGGATCTCATATCGACCAACCGTTCCAACGCCATACCAGCATCAGTGGTCAATCTCAAGTATCTAAAGCATTTGGGCCTTACAACAGTAGAGGCTTCAATGAATTCTGATATCCTTTTGATCAGAGAACTCCACTGGCTGGAAGTTCTCCGGCTCTATGGAGGATCAGGACAAGAGAAGCTAGTGTCATTCTCTTGGATAGGCAGCCTTAAACATTTGACATACCTGGAGCTTGGCAATTACAACTTCTCTGCATTGATGCCCTCTTCGATTATCAATCTTACAAATCTGACAAGTTTAGCGCTCTACAATTGCAGCATGTCTGGGCCCATACCTTCTTGGATTGGGAACTTGACCCAACTCAATAATTTGAACTTCGAAAACAACAACCTCAACGGTGAGATCCCTACAAGAATTTGAAATCTCAATCATAGCTCAACAGTTTCTAATGGTACAGTAGTACAGTACAGGTGTTAATACTGAATAGAACCTACTCCTTACTTTAAAGAGATTTGTTCCGGTCCAGCAAAAAGTATCTCGAGGTACCAGTACCTCACGTAACCAAATTGTTTGGATCGTTGGATCTAACAATACCCATCCTACCGAGTTAGATCCAACGATCGGAAACGATTTGGTACCGGTACCTCAAGATACTTTTAGCTGAACCGGAGCAAATCTCTACTTTAAAAGGTTATTGATGCTTTAGTTTTTTGCTGCATTGACTAGGAAATGCCCTAGCTCACAAGTAACTTAAAAATCAGCTGCTACTCCAGTGAGTTCAGTCTATTTGCACTGCTACTTTTATTTATATTTATAAGAGAACCTACAAATTATAGCTTGTTGACTATAACTATATGTGTATGCAGGAACAATTCCAAAGTCCATCTTCGCACTTCCTGCATTGCAATCACTATATCTAGATTCTAATCAACTTTCTGGTCATTTAGAAGACATCCATGTTCCATCATCTTCATCTTTGTACGACATTGATTTAAGCAACAATTGGCTTCATGGCCCCATTCCCAAATCATTTTTCTGTCTTCCAAATCTTGAGTATCTCAATCTTGAGTCAAATCACTTGACCGGCATAGTGGAACTTAGGCCTTTCTGGAGACTAAGAAGCCTTTATTTTCTAGGTTTCTCCAACAATAAGCTGTCGGTGATTGATGGAGAAGATTCTCCATCTCAATATCTCCCTAAGATTCAGCACCTAGGACTAGCATCTTGCAACCTCACAAAACTTCCAAGAATTCTGAGACATCTATATGACATTCTTGAGCTAGACCTTTCAGGTAATAAGATTGGTGGAGTTATACCAGGATGGATATGGGAGATTTGGAACGACACCCTTGGAACATTGGACCTCTCGAACAATGCATTTACTAGCCTGGAGAACTCTCCCTCTCTTGTTACATTTACACATCTAAGCCATCTAAATCTCAGTTTCAATAGACTTCAAGGAGAAATACCCATACCAGCCATATCATTGCCTTATGGTGTAGTTGTATTGGATTATTCAAACAATGGGTTCTCTTCCGTACTACGTACATTTGGTAGGTATCTTAACAAAGTAGCCTATATTAACTTGTCCAAAAACAAACTAAAAGGCTATGTACCCATTTCCATTTGTAGCATGAAGAAACTCCAATTCCTGTACTTATCTTATAACAACTTTAGTGGTTCCATTCCATCTTGTCTGGTAGAAGGCAGAAGCTTAAGGGTACTGAATTTGAGGGGGAATAAATTCAACGGGATGTTGCCTAAGGGCATTAAAGAAGGATGTAAGCTTGAGACTATAGATTTGAACAGCAACCAAATTGAAGGGAGGCTGCCCAGAACACTATCAAACTGCAAAAGTCTGGAACTCCTCGATGTTAGTAACAATCACATCCTCGATTTGTTCCCTTTGTGGCTGGGGAATCTTCCCAAGCTTCGAGTTCTTGTACTGAGATCCAACCAATTATATGGCACAATTAAGGGTCTCCACAATAGTGATCTAACAAGGGATCACTTCTCAAGCTTGCAAATACTTGATTTAGCCAATAACACTCTATCTGGTCAGTTGTCCCCAAAATGGTTTGAGAAACTGAAATCAATGATGGCAAATGTCGATGATGGGCAAGTTTTGGGGCACCAAACAAACTTTTCACAAGGATTTATCTATCGAGACATCATCACTATCACATACAAAGGGTTTTATATGACATTCAATAGAATGCTAACTACCTTTAAAGCAATTGATTTCTCAAATAACTCATTTGTTGGAGTTATTCCTGGAACGATAGGGAGTCTTGTTTCACTTCATGGACTTAACATGTCACATAATAATTTCACTGGAGCAATACCGCAAGAGCTTGGTAACTTGGCTCAGCTAGAGTCCTTGGATTTATCTTGGAACCAGCTCTCAGGGGTAATACCACATGAGTTAACATTTCTAACTTCTCTTGCTTGGCTGAATCTTTCGAATAACAACTTGACTGGAAGAATACCACAGAGCAACCAGTTCTTGTCGTTTTCCAACAGTTCATTTGAAGGTAATTTGGGACTCTGTGGAAGGCCACTATCCAAAGATTGTGATAGTTCTGGTTCAAGAACTCCAAATACAGAAGCTTCTTCAGAAGACAGCAGTTTGTGGCAAGATAAAGTAGGGGTCATCCTATTGTTTGTCTTTGCTGGCTTGGGGTTTGTGGTTGGCTTTGTGCTGACAATCATATTTCAATTGGTTTGCCAGGCAAAAGGGGGAACCTATTGTATTTGTTAGAAATATCACTGAATCTACTTTGCTTTGGCTTTGGAAAATAGTGTAGTTATTACTTAAAAGCAGTTTGCCACGTCACTGTGTGTCCTTACCTAAAATAATAGCATGAACTTAGAAATGACCTTATTTCCCAGGTATCACTTATGACTGCTATATAAAATGCTTGTTGAAATTAAGGTCTGGGTTTCTTGTAGATGTTACTTATTAAAAGAATGTTATGGTTTTCTTAATTGGTAAATGAGTCCAACAAAGAATTAGAACTTATGAAAACAGTAAACTGTTACTGGGTACCAATCAGATCAGCCAGTTAAAATTTGTAATGTCCAAACTGCAACAATTTTTTTAAGAAATAACACAATCTCCAAATGAACTCTCATACACCTTGCATACTGTTTTTCTACAGAGCAAACTAGTCAGCTGAACTTTTATAGTTTTATCTCACATCCACAGAAGCTATTAGTTTCCAGTTTCTTATTTTCCCTTTTTATGGCTTCATAGAAGAAATTAACAGGCATTCTAAATATGATCCAGTGTTATGAATTCCATTAACTAAAAACAGAAGTCAAAAGTCCAAGCTGAGCTCGTCTAAGAACAATACGAAGTCAGGGCCGAAAATAGGCTGCAAAACAAAAGGATCTACCAAGCACCAAGTACTCCCTCTGTGCAAAAAAAAAAGGTGTATCTTGCCTTGTACATGACAATTGAGACATTCAAAATGACTAGAATAGCTACAATTATTATCTCTAATGACTATATCTATTGCATTCATGTATGGAAAAGGTAAAGCTGGATGATTATTAGGGGAATAATTGGAGTATGAAATACAACCTATATCTTTGTGCATGGCCATTGGAAAGTATGCCTGATATTTTTCGAGGAATGGTATCAACTCTAAAAATATTGATTTTGTTGTATGATTAATAAAAGAGCTATATGTCATATGTGTCCGTGAAGTTCCTTATGATTTCTCAGAAAGATTGACAATGACCTAATAGAAGACAACATTTTCAGTATTTGAGATAAACTATCTTCTTATAGGCCAAATGCAGTGAGAATTGAAATAGATATGTGCATGTTAGCATGTAGGCGATGATACCAGCAGAAAGTGAACCAAGAGTTCGTCATTGTAGGTGCTGAACAATCACATATGCAAGTAAACTGCCATTCTTAATACCACGGCATCAAACATCCAGTAAGAGCTCATTTTCGATAGGTGCTAAGCACAGTCAACAATGGAAGAGTATTGTAGGAATCCTAAACCCAAATACTGCACCACATACACCAAAATTTGGAAAATGAAACGCTTCAGGTGCTCTCTCCTGTACATTGCAGCCGCTGAGAGGCGCATTTTCTCGAACACGTGGTGGTAGGAGAGAACGATGAGACCGATGGCAATAGGGTCCTCGTCGCCTCATCAATATCACCCCTCTACCACCACACGCCCCATTCCGCCGAGTACTTCAAGTGGGATGAGGTGGAGTAGAAGGACGATGAGGGGTGGAAACCTCGCCGCAACTGGTGGCGGCGGCGCAGCCCCTCGGCCCCCGTCCAGGGCGCGGCATGCGCTTCAGGCAGGGCGTGCAGGAGAGGGAGCTCGCTCCGAGGATGGCCGGGAGAGACCCCGCCCGCCTACAGCCTCGACCGCCTCCGACCGCCGCTGCACACCCTTCAATCTCTCTCAATTCGGAGGCGCCGCGTCGCCGGCCGGCAAAGCAGCCGGAGGCGGACATGCCCGCCCCGCGTTTGCTGTTGTACACGGCGGCGCCGGCCGGGCAACATTCTGGCCTACGCCTCCCTGTCGAAGTAGAGTAGGTTTTTTTTTTTTCTTAAGGGCTTTTGAGGCCCCCATTTCCATTACAGAAATGAGATAAGCTACAGAGTTCTTACAGGAAACAAAAAGACTAAAGAAAACAGAGAATATAGGGGAACTAGGCGGTCTGGGGCAACACAGAAAACCTGCAGAATTTTTCGACAAAACTATGCTGCCATCGGAACAAAGAGAATACTCTATCCGTATTTTAATTTTAATGCATGACGCTATTGATTTTTTACATACGTATGATCATTTATATTATTAAAAAATTATGTAATTATTATTTATTTTATTATAACTTGATTTAGTATTAAATATTCTTTAAGTATGATATAAATATTTTTTTATTTATAAAAAAATTTAAATAAAACAAATGATTAAATATCGGTTAAAAAGTCAACGGCATCAGTAAGTTACAACAACAAAAGCTATCTCGAGAAAAAGCCTAAAACCAAAAGGATCCAGAACATCAGCAACAGTCGTCTTTCAGCAAATAACTAAGCTAAGCAGCAACAGAATCAACTCCGTGCATTGGTCTTCAGTCCTCCAGTCTTTATGATGCACATCCCCTAGCCTTTAGATTGACCCTCGGCAAAAAGTCTTTCTTGATTTGCCTCCGTTGTTTGTATTAGGGTAAGTGCTATAATACACTATACACTTCCCCTAAAAGTATCATGATGGGGTGAAGAAGAGAAGTGAGGAGAGAAATGAAGAACCATCCCTAAATCAAGAGGTAACATCCACACAAATTTCAAGAAGGATGCGAGAGTATTAAAAATATTGGTATTTGTGTATTAGGGGTAACATATTGTATATATATATATGTTAACTCTTAATTTATGAATGTATGACATGGTTAAATTTGAAGGTAGTAGTCATATATGCTATAGCACTTGTCCTTATAGTTCACGATTCAATCCAATGATAAGTTAGAAAAACTATCTCAGTTGAGTCTTTTGGAACTTTATTCTCGAAACATGCATTGTTTTTAAGTTTCCAAATGGCCCAAATGACTACAACCACTCCAAAACTATAAGATGTTTCACATTTTTAACAAAGCCATTCAACCATTGTCCAACCAAGTGTTGCTTATTCAAAACAGGGTTTAGATTGAGAGCACAGATCACCACATTCCGATTTCCAAAGCAACCTAGCAATTGGGCAATCAAAAAACCAGATGGTGAATGTTTTCTTCCTTGTCACAAAACTAATATTTTTTGTCTCCTTTCCTCCAGCCCTTTTTTTTTTTTACAAATTATCTTTTTTCAAAATTTTGTTGTTTTATTAACAACCAGATAAACACCCTGATTTTCAAAGGGATTTTAAATTTCCAAATTTTATTGGGTGGAAACTCAACTTGTTGCATTTTTAAGGCTTTGTAGAAAGATTTTACAGAAAGATCCCATATATCTTTTGTCAAGTTCAACACTACGGCCCTATCGAAGTAGTTGACCGAGTAAACGGCCCAAGGCCCAACTAGAGCAAAGCAACAGCACATTCATGAGCCGTGAACATTACGGCCCGTTTGGAGGCCGCACCATCGCGCTCGCCCAGTCACGGAGGCGTAAAAGAATCGAAGTGTTTTGCATAATCCACTTTATCTTTTTGTGCATAATCCACTTTTCCCCATAGGGAGATAGAAAGTTTTTCAAAGTCGAGCTTACAATTTACAAAGGGGCATTTCCTCCAAACATAAAGTCGCAATTCAATTGTAAATCTCCTTCTATTGAAACAAAGGATCTCTGTCTGAGTTCAGACAGTCACAGTGTAGTATACGGAACAAGCAATAAAATCAGGTGTTTCGAGCATACAGCAATCAAGGCGCCACCAAAATGTTCACTCGGCTAGCTCCACGGGAGTACGAGACATCGTTACTTGTACTCACGCCCCTCCTCCTCCTACAAACCAGGCCACGCCGCTGCTCCAGCTGAAGCGGTCGTTCTCAGCGACCACCGCGTCGGCCACCGCCTTCCGATCGTGTTGCGCCGGCACGAACTGCTGCCGCTGGCCGTCGCCGCGGCGTAGTGTCCGAGGTGAATTGACGAGTCTACGGGTACGCGACGTGTGCGGCACTACAGCCATCTGCAAGGAGCAGATATGCTCTCGGATTTATCTGTTTCGTCAATAAGGCTACAGTTTGTGATTTGTCTGATCATGACAAAGGTCTACACGCATGTACACCTGTACACATAATGACAGGATCACAACCCGTTAAGTGCGTCTCATAGCGTACGATACGATTGCGATGCCAACGGCATCTTTGATTATTTGCCTTGACTTACAGTATATCACCATCGCACTATCACAATTTACGGTCACAAGTCAGGCTTGCAGCAAGCCAGCAACCAGTGGAGTACTGAACAGGCTCTCTCTAGCTCCACATGTATAAAGTAAAATCAGTTTCAAGCATATACAATAGTCATTCACCCGCCACCCGCCAAGATGTACGAGCCATTGTTATTTGTACTCGTCGTCGTCCTCCTACAAACCTTGATAGCGAGCTCGCTTCCATGCTTGCCGGACCAGGCGGCGGCGCTGCTCCAGCTGAAGCGATCGTTCTCGGCGACCACCGCGTCCGCCACCGCGTTCCGATCATGGCGCGCCGGCACCGACTGCTGCCGCTGGTCGGGCGTCCGCTGCGACGACGGCGGCGGCGGCGGCCGCGTCACTTCCCTCGATCTCGGCGGCCGACGCCTGCAAAGCGGCGGCCTTGACACCGCCGTCTTTAGCCTCACGTCGCTGAGGTATCTCAACCTCGGCGGCAACGACTTCAACGCGTCACAGCTCCCGGCCACCGGATTTGAGATGCTCAGCGAGCTCACCCATCTCAACATCTCCCCACCCAGCTTCGCAGGCCAAATACCAGCAGGTATAGGAAACCTCACCAACTTGGTTTCTCTTGATCTGTCATCTAGCATCTACATCGTCAATCAAGGAGATGACGATGTCAGTATCATGTCAAATTTGTATGCCCCCTGGGGATTCTCGAGGGTAAACTTTGAGAGGTTGATTGCAAATCTTGGTAATCTGAGGGAGCTCTATCTTGGCTTGGTGTACATGTCCAACGGAGGTGAAGGGTGGTGCAACGCTCTGGCTAATTCCACTCCAAAGATTCAGGTTCTGAGCCTACCATTATGCGAAATCTCTGGTCTCATTTGCCAATCCTTGTTTAGTTTGCGATCCCTTTCTGTTGTTGACTTGCAAGGAAATGACCTGTCTGGTGCCATACCTGAATTCTTCGCTGATTTGTCTTCCCTTAGTGTTCTTCAGCTTTCAAGAAACAAGTTTGAGGGTTTGTTTCCACAAAGGATCTTCCACAACAGAAAACTGACAGCTATTGATATTAGCTACAACTATGAAGTATATGGCGATTTGCCCAATTTTCCACATGATAGCAGTTTGATCAAATTGCATGTCAGTGGCACCAAGTTCTCAGGTTACATACCAAGCTCTATTTCTAATCTCACGGGTCTGAAGGAGCTGGGTCTGAGTGCAAATGATTTCCCTACAGAACTGCCGTCTTCTCTAGGAATGCTTAAATCCTTGAACTTATTTGAGGTTTCGGGGCTCGGCCTAGTAGGATCAATGCCAGCTTGGATAACAAATCTAACATCTTTGACAGATCTCCAATTTTCTCATTGTGGCTTGTCTGGATCTTTACCATCTTCCATAGGCAATCTCAAGAATCTCAGAAGACTGTCTTTATTCAAGAGCAACTTCACTGGAAACATACCATTGCAAATCTTTAACTTGACACAACTGCATAGCTTGCATCTTCCACTAAACAACTTCGTGGGGACAGTGGAACTTACTTCATTCTGGAGACTACCATACTTATCACACCTTGATCTTTCAAATAATAAATTATCTGTGGTGGACGGGTTAGTCAATGATTCAGCAGTGTCCTCTCCCAAAGTAAAATTCTTGAGGCTAGCTTCCTGCAGCATATCAAAGTTTCCCAATGCATTAAGACATCAAGATAATATATACTTCCTTGACCTTTCAAATAACCAAATGCATGGGGCAATACCTCCATGGGCATGGGAAACATGGAAAGAATTGTTCTTCTTGGACCTATCAAATAACAAATTTACCAGTCTCGGACATGACACTTTGCTCCCCTTGTACACAAGATATATCAATCTCAGTTATAACATGTTTGAAGGGCCCATACCTATACCCGAAGAGAGTACAGACTCTCAGTTGGATTACTCGAATAATCGGTTTTCGTCTATGCCATTTGATCTAATTCCATATCTTGCTGGTACACTATCCCTAAAGGTCTCTATGAACAATGTCTCTGGAGAAGTCCCATCAACATTTTGTACTGTTAAGAGTCTTCAAATCCTTGACCTTTCCTACAACATCTTAAATGGCTCAATTCCTTCTTGTTTGATGGAGAATTCTTCAGCACTAAAAATATTAAATTTGAGGGGAAACCAACTTCGCGGAGAGTTGCCACATAATATCAAGGAAGACTGTGCATTTGAGGCATTGGATGTCAGCTATAATTGGATCGAAGGTACACTACCTAAATCATTAGTAGCTTGCAAAAACTTGGTGATACTTGATTTTGGGAGCAATCAAATTGGAGGCCCTTTCCCATGTTGGATGCATCTTCTTCCCAAACTCCAAGTCCTTGTCCTGAAGTCCAATAAGTTCTACGGACAGTTGGGGCCTACTCTTATCAAAGATGATGACTGTGAACTACAGCATCTCCGAATTCTTGATCTAGCTTCAAACAACTTCTCGGGAGTATTGCCTGATGAATGGTTTAGGAAACTAAAATCCATGATTTCAGTCTCCAGTAACGAAACATTGGTCATGAAAGACGGAGATATGTACAGCACATTTAACCATATAACATACCTTTTTACTACTAGAGTTACATATAAAGGACTGGACTTGACGTTTACTAAGATCTTAAAGATCCTTGTACTAATTGATGTCTCAAATAATAGATTCCATGGCAGCATTCCTGAAACTATTGCCACACTAAGCATGCTCAGTAGTCTCAACATGTCACATAATGCTCTTACAGGACCAATTCCCAACCAGCTTGCTAGTCTGCATCAACTTGAGTCTTTGGACCTCTCTTCAAATAAGCTTTCCGGGGAGATCCCTCAAAAAATAGCATCCTTGGACTTCCTGTCAACTTTGAACCTGTCCAACAATATGCTGGAGGGAAGAATACCAGAATCACCTCATTTCTCGTCATTCCCCAATAGTTCATTTATACAAAATGCTGGTTTGTGTGGGCCTCCTTTGTCCAAAGAATGCAACGATAAATCAACATCGGATGTAGTGTCACACCCTTCCAAGAAGAAATCTGTAGACATTATGCTATTTCTCTTTGTTGGATTGGGTTTTGGTGTTGGGTTTGCTATTGCAGTAGTAGTGACATGGAAACCTTGCATTGGCAAATAATCTTGAGGGGATCCAACCTTTTTTTATATGTTCAGGGCTCTACTTCCCCTTCTAATTTGAGCTGTAAATAGTGGCTAGGCTGTCTTATTTGTAATACCATGTGCGCCTTGCACATACAATACCTTTTTTCTCATCTTGCATCCAATAGTATTTTTTTCTGTCTGAGTATTACTTAATTATGAAGATTGGGTTAAAACTGTATGTTTGAGTAACACTTGCAACACAATTGTAATCAGGGCTGTGTTATTGCTAGTACGAGTAGTGTAATACAAACCTGAATGTTGTGTATGCACTAAATTAGCTAAGAAATATGTAGGAACAAAAAACTAAAGCTAAAGTACAAGCTGAGGTCATCCAAGAACAATACACAAACAAGACTTAATAGACGGCATAAGCAGCATAACAATTGAACAAGAAAACACAATACAAAAATAAATTCTAAATTTACGTGAGTATTAATAAAGTATCAGTTCTACATAAATCTAAAAACTAAAAAGCCATCACATATCAGGTCACATGTTGAAACCAATCCAGTCAGAAAAAAAATGCTGAAACCAATACGCCAATACCACCAGAAAAATTAAACACTGCGACTCTAGATGCATTCCTGGAATCCTAATTTCACTTACCTAAAGGAACGGATATGGAAAAGAATTCAAGGGTGGAAGGAGAAACTGCTGTCTAAGGCGGGCAAGGATATCTTGATTAAGGCTGTTGCACAGGCAATCCCTACTTACGCCATGGCATGTTTTGATTTGACCAAACAATTGTGTGAAGAAATCAACACGATGGTTTGCAGATTTTTCTGGGCACAACAAGAGAATGAAAAAAAAGATGCATTGGTTATCGTGGGATTTGCTATCGAAAGAAAAAAGGTGGTTTGGGGTATAGAGATCTACACCTTTTCAATATGGCAATGCTTGCTCGACAGGGATGGAGGCTCTTAACGGCGCCTGATTCTTTATGTGCGCAAGTCCTAAAACCGAAGTACTACCCTGAAGAAGATCTTATGAAGGCTGAAGAAGGTCCAGGGATGTCCTATTCATGGCGCAGCATTGTACGGGGTATAAAGGCTTTGAGACTGGGAGTGATTTGGAGAGTGGGGAATGGCACAAAAATAGATATATGGGAGGACCCATGGATCCCGACTGGAATCACACGACGGCCAATCACTCCAAGAGGAAGTACAGTGATTAACAAAGTATGCGATCTCATTGATCCAGCCACAGGAGAATGGGACCGGGATCTGATCAAAGATATTTTTTGGGAAGAAGATGTAACAAATATTCTTGCAATCTATTATATTATTAAAACAACCTTGAAAGGAGGCACCATGTTCACTGTGGAGGCTAAAAATTCCCACATTAATCGGAGAAAAAGGAGAGTCCAACTAGAAATACAATTTAGAAATAACTGAAATTCAGAATTAAAAATAAAAACAATATTGGAAGAAGAGTCCATATAGAACCAAATACGAGATTAATTAAAATTCGGAATAAAAAATAAAATAAATTCTGAAATTATAAAAGAAAGAAAGATAGTTCAAGTATGAATACAATTTAGAAATAACTGAAATTCGGAATTAAAAATAAGAAATATTGGACGAATAGTCCATATAGAACTGAATACGAGATTAATTAAAATTCCGAATAAAAAATAAAATAAATTCTGAAATTAGAAAAGGAAATAAGAGAGTTCATGTAGGAGTACAATTTAAAAATAACTTAAATTCGGAATTAAAAATAAGAAATATTGGATGAAAAGTCCATATAGAACCGAATACGAGATTAATTAAAATTCGGAATAAAAGCAAAATAAATTCTGAAATTCAAAAGAAAATTAAGAATTCATGTAGAAATACAATTTAAAAACAACTAAAATTCGGAATAAAAAAAGCAATACCGAAAGAAGAGACCATATAGACCACAACATGGGTTTAATTAAAAAAATTTGGAATTAAAAATAATTTAAATTCTAAAAAATAAAAATAATTATAGGAGTTCATGTAGGAATACAATTTATAAATAACATAACATTGAAATAAAAAATATGAAATTTTTAAAAAACACAATCCATTCAGAAACACAACGATGACAAATGATAATAAAGAGGGGAGAAGCAACATGGCCGTAAAGGAGTAGGGTGACAGCGGTTGATGGACATTTAAAAACTATAAATAAAACCCCAAATAGAATCTCAATAACGATTAAGAGGAGGATGATAAATAGGCCGTTCAAACCACAATCACGGTGGTTGGTGAGACTTCTACAATGTAAAAAATAAATCACAATGCTAATCACATTCGATTTGTAAAATCTCAACAATAATAAAGAGGGAAGGCATTGGACATAAAACTATAAACAAAATCCCAATGACGATTAAGAGGAGAGATGACGGGCAACCCGTTAAGCAGCACGATCACGTGGTTGGTGGGACTTCTAGAAAGTAAAAAATAAGCCACAATGATAATCACGTTTGATTTTTAAAATCTCAATGATAATTAAAAGGAAATGCATCAAACGGACCGTAGAGGGGTATAATAACGATGTTGCTGACGGTTTGGCGGGACTTCTAGAAAGTTAAAAATGAACATCGATGATAATTACGTTTAATTTTTAAAATCCCAATGACAAGGAGGTGGTGGACGGGCTGTAGAGTAGAGTGGCAGTATTTGACAGGACTTCTAAAAATTATAAAAATGAAAACCAACGAGATAATTGACTTTAAAATTTGGAAGGTCTAATTTTTAAGTTCCAATGAAGATGAATAGAAGCTATAGTAGATCGATCAAGCAAATAAAGGGGTGACAAAGGAGTAAGAGGGTAACGACTGGTGTGACTTTTAAAAACTATAAAATTAGAAACATGGAGATGATATGTTTCAGTCTTTTAAAATCCTAATATAACGAGATAGCTATTTAATAAATTTTAAGTAAACTCATAGGTAAAAGAAGATAATTTTGTAGGGATACTAGCCGCGCAATTGCGCGGGTCACCCAGCTAGAAAAAGAAATATGGAGGTGATAAGATTCAATCTTTTAAAAATAACGAGATAGCTATTTAACAAATTTTAAGTAAACTCATATTAAAAAAAGATAATTATGTATGGATACTAGCCGCGCAATTACGCGGGCCACTCAGCTAGTTCCAACTAAAAGGTGAATGGGAAGATATCGTTGCATGGTATCCAGATGAAAAAGGGTGTTTCTCTGTTAAATCGGCTTATCACATATTAGAGGATCATAGAGGGAGACAAGCAACAAGACAGATGGGAGAATCCTCCTCGACCAATGCAGCAGGTAATAGCGAGTTATGGAACAAGCTGTGGAAGTTTGAGTGTGCTCCAAAAGTTAAACACTTCCTGTGGTGACTGGCTCACAACAGTCTACCCCTTCGGTGAAATATTCAGAGAAGGGGGATGGAGATAGACACGAGGTGCCCGGTGTGCTTACGCTTAGATGAAGATGGGGGTCACTGTTTTTTTAAGTGCAAGCAAGTAATGTTGTGCTGGCGAATGATGAACTTGGAGCAAACTCATCAAAGCCTAAAACAATTAGACTCTGCCATGTCTGTGGTCGAATATATTGTTGACTTACAAGGAGATGGCCGGCTGGAAGTTGCTTTGCTGCTGTGGAATTGGTGGGACACCCGCGATAAGTTTAATGCAGGAGAACAGGGTATATCACCTATGGAAGTTGTAAGAAGAACAAAATCGATGGCTCTTGATATAGCTGGGTTGACAGGGGGAGAGAAACCCAGTCCAGGAGGAGAGAAACCCAGTCCAGGAAGGGTACCGAAAGAAAAGAAAGCTTGGAAGCCACCAAACGAGGAGGAGTTGAAGCTGAATGTTGATGGGGCTTTTTATGAGGCAAATAAGTCAGGGGGCTGGGGTTTCATCCTGCGAAACCATAGGGGAGAGGGTCTTCTGGCAGGGGCAGGGAGGATGCCATCAGTTCATGATGCACTCTGCGCTGAAGCCAAAGCTTGCCTCTATGCTCTGCATGCTGCATCTGCAAGTGGTGTGTCCCAGGTGGAGGTTGAAACTGACTCCCAAATTTTGGTGGCTGCTGCCCAGTCAAACTCTCATGATCAGGCGCTTGGAGGGGTTTTGCTCAAAGAGATAAAGGACCTAATCCATAGAAATTTCGTTAAAGTAGTCTTTTCTTATATGCCTCGCAGCTGTAATTGTTGTGCTCATGATCTAGCCCATTGGGGCTTCAGTAGGGACCCGGATCGGTCTGATGTTTGGACTGATCCCCTCCCAGAATATGTAAACCGCCTGGTGGCTCATGATTTCTCTGAGCGTATCGTTTAAATAAAAGGGTGGTGTTTGACGATCAAAAAAAAACTTAAGAGTCTTTGGACCTCTCATCAAATAAGCTTTCTGGGGAGATCCCTTAAAAATTAGCATCCTTGGACTCCCTATCAAAATTGGACCTATCTGATAATATGCTGGAGGGAAGAATACCGGAGTCATCTCATTTCTTGACACTCCCCAATAGTTCATTTATACGAAATACTGGTTTGTGGGGGGCCTCCATTGTCAAAAGAATACAGCAACAAATCAGCATCAAATGTGATGCCACACCTTTCTGAAGAGAAATCTGCAGACGTTATGCTATTTCTCTTTGTTGGATTGAGTTTTGGTGTTGGGTTTGCTATTGCAATTGTAGTGAGGAAACCTTGCATTGGCAAATACTCTTGATGGAATCCACCCTTTTTTATATTTATATGTTCAGGTGTTTGCCAGTTTGCTTCCCTTGTAATTTTAGCTGTAATTATAGCTAGCCTGTATGATTTATTGTACTATGTGCACGTACAACACCTTTTTCCATCATCATGCATCCTATAAGATTAGTGTTGAAAATTTTATACAGGACAACAGACAATTGTTATGTCTGAACCAAGAAAGAAATAGAAAAGCATGATTGTATGTGGCATTATTAGGGTCAGTTTAACTTGTAGCATAGATCAGTGAGCTATATGTCATGATTTTGTGTTTGAAATGCATATTTACACATAACTTACTTGAGTACCAAACAACCATACTGGAACACAATTATCTGTGTGAAGAACTGAAGATCACTTAATTATGTGTTGGACTAAAACTTTCTGTGAAAAGATCAAGCAATACAACTGCAATCAGGCTTATGCTGTCATTGTTACTAGTAGTGTAACACTAACCCGAATCTTGTATGTACACCAAATTATGTAAGAAATATATAGGAACTAAAACTAAATGAGGTCATCCAAGAACAATGCACAAGAAAGGCTTGAAATGAATGATAACAAGAAAACAATGTTAAATTTACACGATTGTTTATTAAGTATCACCTCTACATCTATACCTAAATTAAAATGGTGTCATATATCAGGTCGCACATTGAACTGCTAGATTCCTAATAAGCTAACACCACAGCAGCAACAGCAACACTAAGCTGGATCCGTAATTCCGTAAAATCGTAGTAATTCCAAAATCGGTTCATGATATTCGAGAAGTACTGGATTTCACACACTAACCTGTGCAATTCAGCCGATGAACATGGGAGGACCATTCCATCGAACACCTGGCGGAAGGAGATCGCGACGACAAGAGACCGCCGATGCAAACCTCCTGGGACATCCCATGGTGACCGCATTGGTTGCCAACTGGTCAGTGGTCACCCCCACTTCCAAATCCCACCACGGCTTTCGCTCAGCCGCTCAGCCCGGTGGTTGGGGATTGGGAATGGGATTGGGAGCTCGCAGAGCACTCCGAGTGGGATGACGCGGAGGAGAGGACGGCGGGGGAAGGGCTCGCAAGTGGCGGCAGCGGTGCAAACCCTCCACGACGGCGTGCGCTTCGTCCCGGGCGTATGACGACGGCGCGAGGGCAAGCCGATGCCAGGCGGCGCTCACTGCGAGGATGGCCGGGAGAGATCCCGTCCGTCTTTGGCCGACAGCCGCTACCGCCTCAGATCCTTCTCGGTGTCGCCGGCAACTTGACATCGCCGGGGGGCAGGCAGCCGGAACTTGACACGGCTGGCGCCGCATTTGGTGTACACGGCGACCGTAAATGGCCCACAGCCAAAGGCCCAACAAGCGCAAATAGCAGCCCTCCCTGTCTCCCATCATGGGCCATAGATATGATGGCCCGTTTGGAGACCGCTGGTTTGTTATGTGGGCTCAGAACGGGATACATACGTACGTATACGTGCCATGAGATGGGAGTACGCCAATTGCATTAAATATAGTAGGAGCAAAAATGAACAGAGTAAATTTATATGAAGTGAATAGCCAATAGCCAAGTGTTTCGCTCCCTGCTAGGAACCAAGATTTGGCCTATTCCTTGCGTCCTTGATTTCGTGGCGAGGGATAGTGTCGAGAGCTCTTTTGTGGTGAAAGCCTCTTTGGCTTCGTTCCTTTCAGATCTTTCGTGTTATGTTGACGGGAGAAGTATGGTTTTAATTTCTCATCTGGATGTTCCGGGTAAGGGTCTTATTGATTGGCTTATTCTCTAATAAGTCAAAATGTCAAAATGGTTTATTAGAAAATAAAAAATAATTTATAGGTAAAACCTTTATATATTTGTTCGTAACGATTTAAAAGCCAACGCTAAAAAAGTTAAGTTGAAAATATCCTAAAATCAACTTTAAAATCAAGTTTGAAAATTTAAATTTAAATTTTTCTTTGATTTATTAGGCCAACCGATTAGCCTATAAGTTACCAGTTCATGGATCAAAGTCGCGCCGCGAGATGAGACCCGTTTAGTGTCGTTAGTTGACGAGTCTACTGGTACGCAACGTGTGCGGCACTGCAGCCATCTGCAAGCTGATGCCCTTGGATTTATCTGCTTCGTCCAGAAGTGAATCAAAACATTAGACTAGAAGTGGATATATCTGCAAATTTGCCACCAATTGTTATATTTCTGTGTTACACTTGTCTATTGTGGCTAACAAAATATAAGCCCCACCTTGACTAGTAAAATATGATTGTGCCACACCTTTTAAATTTGATGATATATGGGATCATAAGAAATGAGAAAGAATCTTACCAAATATATGACTATGAATTAAACAAGGAGCTAACTTGGTTAAACTTATCTAATATGAGATGTGACAACCTTTAGCAAACTCTAGGGGTGTGAGTTCCCCAACTCCACTTTTCTCGTTGTCCGTTTCTCAAACCGTTAAACGATGAGTTTTTTTTGCAAGAAATTTCTATAGTAAGTTACATTAAAAAATCATATTAATTCATTTTTTAAACAAAATAACTAATACTTAATTAATCTTACGTTAATCCGCTGCTTCGTTTTTCGTATACAGGGGAGGAGTTTTCAACTACTGCAAGTGAACCAAAAAACCTGTTCGGTATAAGGAGTTACCAACTTCTCTCGTGTTCCACACGCATGCTTTTCAAACTGCTAAACGATACGTTTTTAGTTTCTATACAAAATTGTTTTGAAAATTATATTAATCTATTTTTAAAAGAATAGTAAATATTTAATTAATTATGTACTAATAAATTATTTCGTTTTTGGTATGAAGAGAGTGAGTTCCAACTTAACCAAACAAAGACGGCCTAGTATTGCATCTAAACAGTCCCTAGTAGGTGATTGTCTGATCATAGCACGGTTGACACGCCTGTGTACACGTGTTCACAGAATGACAGGATCACAGCCCGTTAAGTAAGTACGTTTCATTCGATACAATACGATGCCTTTGGCATCTTTTATTATTTGCCTTTTCTTGATACTTGATAGTATATCACAGTCTGACAGTCACAAGTCCGGCTTGCAACAGCAACCAGTGGAGTAGGAGTACTGAACAAGTTCTCTAGCCCTACCTATATTAAATCGGGAGTGGATTCTAAAATTTGAAGGAATATTCTCTGTTATTTAAATAATCTATTAACTTATTAAAGGAATGGAAAAAGAAACATCCACGTTCACTCTCGTAGCCTAGAAATTCTCATATTAATCGGAGAAAAAGAAAAAACAGAGTCCATATAGGAATACAATTTAAAAGTAGCTGAAATTCGGAATTAAAAATAAGGAATATAGGAAGAGAAGACTAGAGTCCATACCGGTATACAATAGAACTTATGGAAATTTGGAATTAAAAAAAACAAGAAAATTAAAACTAGAGGTTAGAGTCCATATAGAAATACAATTTAGAAATAACAAAAATTCGAAATTAAAAAATAAGGAATATTGAAAGAAGACTAGAGTCCATATAGAAATACAATTTAAAAATAACTGAAATTCGGAATTAAAAAAAGAAATATTGAGATTTATTAAAGGAATAGAAAAAGAAATCTCCACGTTCGCTCTCATAGCCTAGAAATTCTCATATTAATCGGAGAAAAAGAAAAAAAAGAATCCATATAGGAATACAATTTAAAATTAAAAGTAGCCGAAATTCGGAATTAAAAATGAGGAATATAGAAAGAGAAGACTAGAGTCGATAGCGGTATACGATAGAACTTATGGAATTCGGAATTAAAAAAATAAGAAAATTAAAAGTAGAGGTTAGAGTCTATATAGAAATACAATTTAGAAATAACAAAAATTCAAAATTAAAAAATAAGGAATATTGAAAGAAGACTAGGGTCCATATAGAAATACAATTTAAAAATAATTGAAATTCGGAATTAAAAAAAGAAATATTGAAAGATAAGTTTAGAGTCCATATAGAAATACAATTTAGAAATAATAGAAATTAGGAATTAAAATAAGGAATATTAAAAGAAGAGTATAGAGTCCATATAGGAATTTAAATTAATTAAAATTTCAAATAAAAATAATAAAATTAAAAGTAGAGTTTAGAGTACATATATAAATATAATTTACAAATAACTAAAATTAGAAATTAAAAAGAGAGTAGTGGAACAATAGTCTAGAGTCTATATAGGAATACAATTTAGAAGTAACTGAAATTCGAAATTAAAAAATAAATAATATTTAAAGATGAGTTTAGAGTCCATATAGAAATACAATTAGAAATAATGAAAATTCATAATTAAAAAAAATAAATAATAGAAAAAGAGTCTAGAGTCCATAGAAATACAATTTATAAATAACGGAAATTCGCAATTAAAAAATAAGAAGTATTGGAAGAGGAATCAAGAGTTCATATAGGAGTACAATTTATAAATAACTGAAATTTTGAATTTAAAATAAGAAATATATGAATAAAATTCATAATTAAAAAATAAAGAATGTTGGAAGAGGAGTCTAGAGGCCATAGAGAAATATAATTGAGAAATAACTAAAATTCGGTATTAAAAATAATTAATAACTATCACGTATATACAACACAATATGAATATTACACATTGACAGTTTGATAAAGTTAGTACAAAATTTAAATTATGTTATTATTTTAAGATATTTTAATAATAAAATAAGAAAATATATATGATATTTTATGAAAGAAAATATAATGATGCTAGTCGCGTAATTTGCGTGGGCCACCATGCTAGTTATAAAAAATTAATAAGATATATTAATATGGGATAGATTACTTCACAAATATACAAGTTAAAATTTAACTTCTACAAATTAAAAAAAAATAAACTGACTAATTAATTAAACTGACTAATTAATATATATACACAGTTAGTTTTTCTCGTTACAACTTATAAAAAGTTAAATTTAACTGGTATATTCATGAAGTAATTTATCACGTATTAATTCATCTTATTAATATTTTTTTAAAAAAATCATAACTATTTGGATGAAATGTAATCAACGAGATAATACTTCCGGAGTTTTAGAATAGTTTTCCGTATAAAATCAGTTTCACGCAAACGATAATCAATCAGCAGCCAAGATGATTTCTCGCATAGCCTCACGAGAGTACGAGCCATTGTTACTTGTACTCGTCCTCGTCGTCCTCCTACAAAGCTTGCTCGCGCGCTCGCTTCCCTGCTTGCTCGACCAGGCGGCGGCGCTGCTCCAGCTGAAGCGGTCGTTCTCCGCGACCACCGCGTCCGCCACCGCGTTCCGGTCATGGCGCGCCGGCACTGACTGCTGCCGTTGGGCAGGCGTCCGCTGCGAAAACGACGCGACGAACGGGAGCGGCGGCCGCGGTCACTTCCCTCGACCTCGGCGGCCGAGGCCTGCGAAGCGGCGGCCTTGACCCTGCCGTCTTCAGCCTCACGTCGCTGAGGCATCTCAACCTCGGCGGCAACGACTTCAACGCGTCAGAGCTCCCGGCCACCGGGTTCGAGCGGCTCACCGAGCTCACTCATCTCAACATCTCCACGCCCAGCTTCGCAGGCCAAATACCACCAGGTATAGGACTCCTCACCAACCTGGAATCTCTCGATTTATCAACTCGCTTCTACATCGTCGATCAAGAAGATGACAAGGCGAGAAAAATAACACTGTCATATCCAAGCTGGGGCTTGTCGAAGATAAACCTTGGGAGGTTGATTGCAAATCTCGGCAATCTAAGGGAGCTCTATCTTGGCTTTGTGTACATGTCCAATGGAGGGGAAGGGTGGTGCAACGCTCTGGTTAAGTCCACTCCTAAGATTCAGATTCTCAGTTTACCATTTTGCAAGATCTCTGGTCCCATTTGCCGGTCTCTGTTTAGCTTGCGATCCCTGGCTGTTGTTGACTTGCAAGAAAATGACTTGTCTGGTCCGATACCTGAGTTATTCGCCGATCTGCCATCCCTTAGTGTTCT
Organism: Oryza punctata; assembly: GCA_000573905.2. NCBI lineage: Eukaryota > Viridiplantae > Streptophyta > Magnoliopsida > Poales > Poaceae > Oryza > Oryza punctata. Next base: position 2,773,437 of record CM002488.2, read on the forward strand.
TCAGCTTTCGAGAAACTATTTTGAGGGTTTGTTTCCATCAAGGATCTTCCAGAACAGAAAACTAGCAACTATTGATATTAGCTACAACTACAGAATCTATGGCAGCTTGCCCGATTTTCCACCCAATAGTAGTTTGATCAATTTACATGTCAGTGGCACCAGATTCTCTGGTCCAATCCCAAGCTCCATCTCTAATGTCACAGGTCTGAAGGAGTTGGGTCTTAGTGCAAATGATTTCTCTACAGTACTGCCATCTTCTCTAGGAACGCTTAAATCCTTGAACTTATTAGAGGTTTCTGGGCTTGGACTAATAGGATCAATGCCAACTTGGATAACAAATCTAACATCTTTGACAGAGCTCCAATTTTCTCATTGTGGCTTGTCTGGATCTTTACCACCTACCATAGGCAATCTGAAGAATCTCAGGAGACTATCTTTATTCAAGTGCAACTTTTCTGGAAGCATACCATTGCAAATCTTTAACTTGACACAACTGCAGAGCTTGGACCTTCCACTAAACAACTTCGTGGGAACAGTGGAGCTTACCTCATTCTGGAGACTACCATACTTATCAAACCTTGATCTTTCAAATAATAAATTATCTGTGGTGGACGGTTTAGTCAATGACTCAGTAGTGTCTTCTCCCAAATTAGAAGCGTTGAGCCTTGTATCCTGCAACATATCAAAGTTCCCTAATGTCTTAAGGCATCAAGATGAGATACACTTCATTGACCTTTCAAATAACCAAATGCAAGGGGAAATACCTCGATGGGCATGGGAAACATGGGAGGAATTGTTCTTCTTGGACCTGTCAAATAACAAGTTTACCAGTCTAGGACATGATCCTTTGCTCCCCTGCTTGTACACAAGATATATCAATCTCAGTTATAACATGTTTGAAGGGCCCATACCTATACCTAAAGAGAGTTCAGACTCTGAATTAGATTACTCAAATAATCGGTTTTTTCATCTATGCCATTTGATTTAATTCCTTATCTTGCTGGTATACTATCTCTAAAGGCCTCTAGGAACAATATCTCTGGAGAAATCCCATCAGCATTGTGCACATTTAGGAGTCTTCAAATCCTTGATCTCTCGTACAATATATTAAATGGCTCAATTCCTTCTTGTCTGATGGAGAAGTCTTCAACACTAAAAATATTAAATTTGAAGGCAAATCAACTTCATGGCCAGTTGCCGCATAATATCACAGAAGATTGTGCATTTGAGGCATTGGATTTCAGCTACAATTTGATTGAAGGGCAACTGCCGGCATCATTAGTAGCTTGCAAAAACTTGGTAGTACTTGACGTTGAGAACAATCAAATTGGAGGTCATTTCCCGTGTTGGATGCATGTTCTTCCTAAACTCCAAGTCCTTATCTTGAAGTCCAATAAGTTCTTTGGACAATTGGGGCCTACTCTTGCCAACGATGAAGGGAAGTGTGAATTACAACAACTCCGCATTCTTGATGTATCTTCAAACAACTTCTCAGGCATATTGCCTGAGAAATGGTTTAGGAAGCTAAAATCCATGATGACAGTCTCTGCTAACGAGACATTGGTCATGAAAGATGGAGAAATGTATGGTGTATTTAGCCATATGACATATCTTTTTACTACTACAGTTACATACAAAGGACTTTACATGACATTTACTAAAATCTTAGAGACCCTTGTACTAATTGATGTCTCGAATAATAAATTCTATGGAAGCATTCCTGAATCCATTGGGGTACTTGGTGTGCTCACTGGTCTCAATATGTCACATAATGCTCTTAGAGGACCAATTCCCAATCAGTTTGCTAGTCTGCATCAACTTGAGTCTTTGGACCTCTCTTCAAATAAGCTTTCCGGGGAGATCCCTCAAAAAATAGCATCCTTGGACTTCCTGTCAACTTTGAACCTGTCCAACAATATGCTGGAGGGAAGAATACCAGAATCACCTCATTTCTCGTCATTCCCCAATAGTTCATTTATACAAAATGCGGGTTTGTGTGGGTCTCCTCTGTCCAAAGAATGCAACGATAAATCAACATCGGATGTAGTGTCACACCCTTCCAAGAAGAAATCTGTAGACATTATGCTATTTCTCTTTGTTGGATTGGGTTTTGGTGTTGGGTTTGCTATTGCAGTAGTAGTGACATGGAAACCTTGCATTGGCAAATAATCTTGAGGGGATCCAACCTTTTTTTATATGTTCAGGGCTCTATTTCCCCTTTTAATTTGAGCTGTAAATAGTGGCTAGGCTGTCTTATTTGTAATACCATGTGCGCCTTGCACATACAATACTTTTTTCCTCATCTTGCATCCAATAGTACTTTTTTTCTGTCTGAGTATTACTTAATTATGAAAATTGGGTTAAAACTGTATGTTTGAGTAACACTTGCAACACAATTGTAATCAGGGCTGTGTTATTGCTAGTACGAGTAGTGTAATACAAACCTGAATGTTGTGTATTTGATGCGCCATTGGATCAACAATTCCTTCCCGATCCCTGGATCAGAAGGCCTTCACCTGGCAGACTGGTGGATGCAAGCAAGGCTCACTTTCCGGAAGAGTTACAGGAACAACTTCGATAGTGCCTGCATGCTCATCTGTTGGAAGATATGGAAAGAACGCAACGCTCGGGTATTTGATCAGCGATCCAGAAGACCAGACCAGCTAGTGGAGGCTATTAAAGAAGAGATATTGGTTTGGAAAGAAGCTGGCTATTTCGCGGCAATTAGCACCTAAAATTTCAGAGCCAGTGTGTAGCTGTTCCTAGCTTGCAGGGACTGCGGCTTTGCCGCAGCACCAATTCGACAGCTTTCTATCGTTGTAAGCAAGAAACAATTTGTAACTGTTTTGTTCCCTATCTTAATGAAATTTGGTCGCCGGTTCCTTCGGCCGACCCAGCAAAAAAAAAAAGAATGTTGTATATGCACTAAATTAGCTAAGAAATATGTAGGAACAAAAAACTAAAGCTAAGTACAAGCTGAGGTCATCCAAGAACAATACACAAACAAGACTTAATAGATGACATAAGCAGCATAACAATTGAACAAGAAAACACAATTCTAAAATAAATTCTAAATTTACGTGAGTATTTATAAAGTATCAGTTCTACATATATCTAAAAACTAAAAAGCCATCACATATCAGGTCAATATCAGGTCCATGTTGAAACCAATACGCTAATACCACCAGAAAAATCAGCTAACACTACGACACTAGCGTGCATTCCTGGAATCCCAATTTCAAAAAAAGGGTTCATTGATATTCAAAAAGTACTACTGAATTGCACACACTAACCTGTCCAATGCAGCCGATGGAAGAGCCATTCCATCAAACACCTCGTGGACAGGAAGGTCAGAGGGACGACAAGAGGCCAGCTGACGCAATCCTCCTGGCTCCAGCGACATCCCCATGGTGACCGCATTGATTTCCGACCGGTCACCCCACTTCGCCTCCACCACAACAATCTCATGCATGCTCAACCCCGTGCCCCCATTCCGTTATTCCGGCGAGGTCCAACTGGTGGCGGTGGCTGGGGATTGGTATGCGCGGCTACGGCCTTTGGTGGGGATGGGACTGGGGGTTCGGAATACTCATGTCAGGTGGAATGAGGCGGAGGAGGGGACGAAGAGATCGAGAGTATGACGTCATCCGACAGCCGCGCTCGCCACGAGGGTGGCCGGGAGTTGCCCCATCTCAGCCGCCACCGCCTCCGATCCGTCGCGGCACAGCTTCAATTCGTGGGGTGTCGCCGGCCGGGGAAGCAGCCGGTGCCGGACATGGCCGCGCCGCGTCGTCAGCCGCCGTCAGGTGTTGATTGGGAAGAGTGCAAGATGTAGACACACCAAGACAAGTGGCATCACGGCCATGTCTCTCCTACCCGTGCAAAATTACAGATCTTTTATGGGCCTCAGAACATCTGGCCCAACAAGGGTCCTGCTCATTCGCCAATTCCTTTTCGGAGGGATTTGCTAGAAAACTATCGCAAATTTTTCTTTTCTCCGAAACTTTTAGATTTGTGATCATCGGATCATCTCAAGATTTATGTATGAAGAGAAAAAATTACTAGAAATAAATTTCCACACGTGTCATGCGTAATATCCCAGTGTTATCTAACTAAAATATTGTTGAATATAAGTTTTAGTAAGTTATTCGCAGTTATAGTGTAGTTACAGTGCAGTAATAGTGTAGTTATAGTGCAATTATACCAATTATACTATAGTTACATCTGAAAGTTTTGACCCAAAAATCTTACGACAGTTTTTCAGATACTCCCATTTTCGAAATACGTAACCTCTGGTATCTGAATAAGCAAATTACGTACGTACTCAATATTCAAAATTTAAGTTATGGCTAAATTTAGCATGGTGTTCAAAAGTAGTTAGTGATTTTTAATTTTCATAGTATATTCAAATGTCAGTTCAACGGTATAATTTTCATCAAATAAAATTTAATTTATATTATATTTATGGTTCGACAGATATTACTAGAGTTGAATTAATATGTATACAAACTTTATATTTTGGGAATTAGGGTACAAATGATTGACTGAAAACCACAACAAGTTTTCTTAACCGAAAATTACATCAGTTTGATTTGCAGCAAACTAATAAAGTCATAACAAATTTACAACAAATATCACACAAAAGCAACAACAATTAATTAAAACAGAAGCACAAAGAACCACACATCCACCATCCAATTATTTTTTGAAACAACTCGCACGATAGTGCGATGTTTCTTTGATATAGCAGGAAAAAAATACAAGTCTATAGTCCTCGGAGACATAGTCAGGAAAATGGAAAAGACAGCCACACCACGCGTACATCTGATCCTACTACTGAAAACAAAACAAGCACACGACACCCTAGAGGAATGGTTCTTCTGAATGATGCCTCAAAGAAGGGAACGACGATAAGAGCACCGCTGCCGCCCATCCTAGAGAAATCAGGACGTGGTTTTCACTTAAAGAAACCATTGGGGTAGGAGAAACACAACAACACCTCAATAGGAATACGGCGCCCGCAAGCGTCACCGTTGTCGGCCCAAGGGCTAGGCCTTCGCCCGTAGTTTCCTACTTCCCGTGTCAATGTGTGCATGTCAAGGTTCAGCAGATACCACTAGCTAATCCCCTTCAACGGCAGCCACCGCGTCGACGCCTCGCCGTCGGCTGGCCATTGAAGAAGCATATCGACCTCCGGTGCACTTCAGATCCATCCATGTGGGTGGGTTGGAGAGGGAGAAGGTGAGAGAGAAGAATGGATCCCCTCTCCCCCGCACTAGCCTGTCCAGTGTGCTATCTTGTGACGGCAAGCCGCCACCGCATGAGAACTGGTGCCTAGAGAGGAGTTTGTCGCAGTCCTCAACGCCTCCTACATGACGCTACCGTCGCCACCGCCTCGACCAGGTTGCTCGTGTCCCTACGGGCTGCCTGGTCGCATCGTCGTCGCCTCCTTCCTCCCACTGTGATAGCCTTGATGCTGCACCGCTCACCACCAAGCCGGCCAAGTGTCACCGGTCGTGCCCTCTGTGCCTGGGCCGCCAGGCTTTCCCCCGGGAGCCCAACCACAAGCATCGCCGGCACCACTGTGTCACGCTCTCCGTGCACCTCGCCGGCCTCCTAGCACCGGTCACGCCCGCCATGACGGACCCACGCCTGACCGGTGCCGCCTGTTTCCTCCCGATGTTAGGACCCATGTCGTCGACGCAGCGCCACCGGTAGCCCTCACCGTCGACGCAACACCGCCACTGGATTGGATCTGGGAGCTCCAGATCCGGCGGCCACTGCACAACCGCCGCTACCTTCGCTCCGCGGCCGACCTCCCCCGCCGCCTGCACCTCCGCCTCCTCGGCCGGAGCCGCAACCTCGTTTGTCTACGCCGCGACCTCCTCTGTCGGCGGTTCGACCTCCTTCGCCGATCCTCGACGCGGCGCGGCCGGTGCCGCTCCCTCCCGATCTGGCCGCGAGGGGGCCAGATCCACCTCCACAGGTGACGGATCTCTCACCTCCGGCCGCCGGCGACGCCGAAGACCATCGTCGCCGCCCCTCCTCCCGCTCCCCGTCAACGCTCCAGCCACCGGGTCGTGGTGCAAGGAAGAAGGCCCGCCGTCACCATCCTTGCCGCTGCCCGGCTTTGCCGGTGTCTACTCGGGCGGCAGCGAGGCAGAGAAGGTGAGGGTGGGGAGTTGGTGGTGGGCTGCGCGTCGCCGCCCGTATCGCCTTGGAGCGGAGCGATACGGGCATCAACGTATTCCACCACCCAATTAGAATTATGTGCCTCCCAAATTAATGAAAAGCGCAAGTGTAAGCATCACAAATGTAGGCACATTCATAGGGCCTAGTGCTTGGGAGGTCAGATCATCGGCCAGAAGGCTAGCGGGCCAGCGGCGTACACAATGTTATCGTAGCCTTGGTCGGTCCAACGCTTACCCACGTCACGGACCGGCGTACCCTCGACGCCTAAGTAGTTGATGTTGGTGAGACCATTGCACTTGAAGTTCGGTGACTCCCGAAGCCGCACGTAGCACGCCTTGCACGGATCGCCCATGAAGAAGTTGGAGACTTTGGTCATGCCGAGGTCCGCAAAGAAGTAGCCGTTATCGTCAGCGATGGCCCAACAACACCCCACCATGATGCGATTCTTGGTGTCGTGGCAGATGACGGACACCTCCGCCTTAGGCAGCGCCTTCGCATCTTCGAGTCTATGTGTGTTCCTTTGCTTGCAGCTTTGGCAGTACACCATACCCTCCACCCTCACCAGCAGCTTGTCAATGTGGGTAGGCAGTGGCATCACCGGTGCCGGCGGGGTGTGCTGCTGCTGCGGTGGCGTCGGTGACGGTGATGATGTGGTGTAGCCGTTGTTGCCGGTGGCGCCGGCGGCCAGGAGGAACACGAGGATCGCGAGAGGAAGGAAAGCATCCATTGCTCGGAGCTTGCTTGCAGTGCTCGACTGAGATGTTCTTCTCTGAAGTTTTAGCTGTGTCCAAACGTAGAGAGGCGTGTGGATTATATCCTGACGTGGACTAAACATGCGGACATGTATATGAAAATTAACTGTCTTGATTTTGGGTTAAGATCACGTTATATATTCGATTCTGACAATATATAATGATTGGCTAGATGGGAGAAAAGAAGATAGCATGTAATGATTGATCTGCATGCAAAGCACTTTTAAGAGAAGAAATCGCATGCTCATGATCTGCTTGGTGATTAGTTAAGAGTCTGTAGATGACAAACAACGGTCGGTAAGAAGATATGCATATTTTTTCAGAGAACGTGCTGCCCGTTTGTGTCCTCAACTCCACTGCAATACCAGGTTCTCCACGGGTGGGTCTAGTGGGCCAGTGTTTGTGGACCGCGAACGCTCCGAGCAGCCCAGCTCAACAGCTCTCTCTTTACCTTTTCTCCTATTCTCCGCTCGCACTTTCTTTTTTTTTCTCTCCTACCAAGCAACGATGGCGATGAAGATGACGGCCTTCCGGCGAGCCCCCTCCTCCTCCCCCTTTGGCAAGTTCCCTCCTATGGAGAAGAGGGGGGCATAGTGGAGCGGTCTTCCTCCGGTAACGATGGTGACGAAGGCCTCTCTCCGACGAGATCGTCTGGCAACTAGGTCAGCTTTTTCTCCACTGTCACCCTCACCATGCTGCCACTAGGCCGACCTCTCCCCCTCGCTTCGCCTCTCTTTGCCCCAGCCAGCAACACTAGCACACCACTCACTGTTGACCCCGCACCTCTGGCTCCACTGCCGACCCCGCACCTCCGGCACCAACATCTCCCAGGTCAATCTCTCTAAGCCCGATCCCCTACTTCCCTTCCTAGCCCCCCCATCCCCCAAATCCCCACCCCTGAAACCCTACCCTGACGCTTGTCGCTACGTGGTCGGAAAACCATTCGCGAGATACCTAGTTCACACACTTTCATGAACTAGTGTTTTCGGTTCTCCACACATGCAAATGATTTTTGCCGATAGAGCTATATTGTTTATGTTAGTACTCTAAAAGGAACCAGCATCTCATTTTCTGTGTAAAATATACTGTTCATGTTGTATGTAGTACCATGGTGTCTTTTTTCTCCGTGTCTGAAACTGGCTGAAAGAAAACGAGGTGCAGTTTTCTAATTGTTTGTACTCCACAGGAGCTTTAAAGCTAAATTATTGGATGCAAATAAGTCTGCTTTTTTACATGCGGCATATCGATCGAGCCAAGAACGCATGACGTCGTTATCGCCATTCAGCCATTGTCCCAGTAAGACTATTGCATCTGTTGGCAAGGAGACCAGGGCCACAAAATCTGGCGTCCCCGGTCTCCCCGTGCAGCGGATCCAGGTCGCTAGACGTGAGCACACAAGCTATTCCCACGGTCGCTCACTTATACCACTCTCCGACTCACCACCACCCCTATTGACATTGTTAGGGGTGGGCAAAATAGAGTAAAATCGAACCGAACTAACCAAGATAAAAACATAAAAAATATGTCATTAAATTTGACTAACCAAAGGTAAATAGGATCAGTAACCAAAATGCCCTAAAAACAAAAATTCCAGAAAAAGCCCAACAACAGCCCACCAACCCAACAAAAACAAATGCTACTCCCATTTCCCTCTGTTCTCTAACTACTCTTCCCCACCCCCAGCATCCCATTCATCAACCATCACAATAGCATCGACAACACCACAACGCATCATCCTGCCGCATCACCGTGCCATTCCCCCTGTTGTTCCTGCCATGCCATCCCACCACTCTTCCATGCTAGCACATCACGACATGTTATCCTACTTCTCCGCAGCAACGCCACCTCAAGTGGAGATCTGGCGGTGGCAGTGATAGAGGAGGGCACGGTCACAAGCGAGAGGAGAGAAACATGCGGACACCGGTGACAGGGAGAGGAGGGTGACACGTGGATGGTTTTTTCTGATTTTTTATGATTACTGCAAGTTTTTCACACCTCTGAAATGGTTGATGAGGTGTCGAATATACTAGTCCTATTTGATTACAATTGGACTTGGAGTTGTAATAGGTGCTAGGACTAGAGTAAGAGTCAGACTCTATCCTAGGATCTCTCTTAAATAGAGAAGGGGACACCATAATATAACCATAGCGACTACAATGCAGCGTAGACACGCAGGGAGACGATGGCGGCGTGGCCATGGACTCGTAATGGTTAGGTGCTATGTTGGTTGGGGAGGAGCGCCCATAATCAGAGCCCCGGAGATGTAGGCTTCGGCTAAATTTCGTTAACAAATATCGTGTGTTCCTATGTCATCATCTGGTGTGTCTTGGGTGATCAGTGACTGAAGCAATCGAGAAGGTCAGTCGTCTTCCGCTATATCGACTAACGTTTATAACAATTATTGTGATTCTTTTGCATCTCTAAGATTATTGATTATTTTCGGTCATGACAGAGATCAAGATCGCATTCCTCGGTGTTGGCTATTTTTTGAATGCATGTAAGTTTTCAGTTTTAGATGACCAAAATTTCTTAAAAGACTGAAAATCGAGACCGAATTGTTTATTTTGACCTAATTCCCACCCTAATTGATAGCCGACATATTAATCCATGGGAAACCCAACGTTCTGTAGCATGCCGAGATTTGCACAAACGTGATCACTCTAATCTCACTTATTCGCATAGAGATTTACCTAGGGCTGGGCCTCCTGAAGAATAACAACCATATTCCTGCTAAGATGTATTGTGCAAGTATGACAATGGTGCTACAATTGAGTGGTAGAGTGTGAGTGTGTGAATGGTTGGTCGTTTAAAAAAAAGTGTGTGAATGGTTGGTGTTCTGGATATCCCCTTCCCGGCAGACGTCGTGTATCTCCCTATATTTAATTGGCCCACTTGGGACCCCTAACATCATCAACTATACATGCATCAACCACTAAGTTATTTATGTAAACAAGATTGAATGAAAACCACATCAAAGTTTTCTTGATCAAAAATTACATCAAGTTTAATTTGCAACAAACTAATAAAATTAGAACAAATTTACAACAAATATCACATAATAGGAACAATAATTAAAATTGAAACACAAAAGATACACGTATCCAACATACAAATTAAATTCCGTGCCTCCGAGATTTATAAAAAGTGTGCGTAAGCGTCACAAATGTAGGCACATGCAACGGGCACCTCTTAGTGGTGCTTGGGAGGGCAGATTGCCGGCCGGAAAGCGAGCGGGCCGGTGGCATACATGACGTTATCATAGTCATGGTCAGCCCACCGCTTACCCTCGTCGCGGAGCGGCGCACCCTCGATGCTAGAGTAGTTGATGTTTGTGGGATTGTTGCATTCGAAGTCCGGCGAGGCCCGAAGCCGCACATAGCATGCCTTACGCGGATCACCCATGTAGAAGTCGGAGACTTTGGTCACACCGAGCTCCGCGAGGAAGTAGCCGTGCTCGTCGGCGATGGCCCGACGGCACCCCACCATGATGCGATTCTTAGCGTCGTGGCAGATGACGGACACCTCCGCGTTAGGCAGCGGCTTCGCGCCTTCAAGGCTGTGTGTGTTCCTTTGCTCGCAGCTCTGGCAGTACACCATACCCTCCACCCTCACCAGCAGCTTGTCGCTGTGGGCTGGTGGTAGCGTCGGCGGCGCTGGTGGGGTGTACTGCTGCTGCTGCTGCGGTGATGGTGATGGTGTGGTGTAGCCATTGTTCGCGGTGGCGCCGGTGGCTAGGAGGGACACGAACACGAGGATCGCGAGAGGAAGGAAGGCAGCCATTGCTCTGAGCTAGCTTGCTGTGCTCCGTGCTCGACTGAGATGTTCTGTTTTGAAGCTTTGGCTGTGTCGAAACGTAGAGAGGCGTGTGGATTATATACTGCATGCCATGGACTAAACGTGCGGACATGTAGATGGAAATTAACTGTCTTGATTTAGATTAAGATCACATTTGTTTTTTGTTATTCGATTCTGACAATATATAATGATTAGCCCGGCGAAAGAAATGATAACATGTAATCATTGATCTGTAAGGCACTTTGAAGAGAAGAAATCGCATGCTCATGATCTGCTTGGTGATTAGTTAAGAATTTGTAGACGATAAAGAATATTCAGGATGAAGATATGCAGATTTGTCAGAACGTGCTGCCCGTGTCTGTCCTTAACGGCACTGAAATACCAGGTTCTCCACACAGGCAGATGATTTTTGCCGATAGAGCTACATTATTTATGTTAGTACTCTGAAGGGAGTAGGCATCTCATTTCCTATGTAAAATATACGGTTCATGTAGTATTGAAGTACCATGGCATCTTTTTTCTTTTTCTTTGGGTTTGAAACTGACTGAAAGAAAACAGGGTGCATTTTTCTCTGTACAAACAAGAGCTTTAAAGCCAAATTAATAGACCCAAAGCAGGTCGGCATTACCGCCATTGTCACCGTACGTGTGGCTGCTGCATCTGCCGGCAAGGAGTCCAAGGCCACCGGATCTAGCGACTCCGGTCTCCCCGTACCGCGGATCCGGGTGGTTGAAGGTGAAAGACGCAAGCCACTTCCGCTACCGCTCTCTTCTATCGTCTTCACCTCACTTTGCACTGCCCCTGTTGACATTCGGTTAGGGGTGGACAAAGTAGATCAGAATCAAACCGAACTATTCAAGACAAAAATCTGACTAACCAAATTTAGTCGGCCAATTTGGTAAGTAAGCTCGGTTAACCAAAATACCCTGAAAAACAAAAATCCACAAAAAGCCCAACAAACAGCCCACGGAGCCCAAAAAATGAAAAAGTACTCAGTTTTCTCTCTATTCCCTAATTACCCTTCCCCACTCCACCATCCCAGCCATCACCCTGCACGATAGCATCGAGCCATTGATGGTATCAACAACACCACACCACATCGTACTGCTACGTCACTGTGTTGTTACCCACGTTATCCTGCTGTGCCGTCCCACCACTCTTCCATAGTTTCGTGCTCTATATCATCCTGCCCTGCTTCTATGTGGCGGCGCCTCCTCAAGTGGAGATCTGGAGGCACCTGCAAGATAGAGATCTCTAGCGGTAGCATTCCTGACAAAGAAGGGCATGGGTGTGGGCAAAAAGGTAGAGGAGAGAAACATGCGAACGCTGGTGATAGGTAGATGACTTTTATGATTACTGCAATCCTTTTGTCTTAAAATTATTGATTACTTTCAGTAATGATAGAGAAGAAGACTGCATTGCTCGGTGTTGGCCATTTTTTAATGCATGTCAGTTTTTATTTTTAGATGACCAAAATTTCTCCATAGACCGAAAATCGAGACCGACCTAACTGCCACCCCCGTGTAAAGTATCCAACAAATATATTAGTCCGTGGGAACTTGGTGTTCGGTACTTGGGTTATCCAAATGTGATCACTCTAATCTCACTAATTCACATAGAGATTTACCCAAGTTTGGGCCTCTCAAATAATAGCAGCCCTACTCCTGCTTTGATATGTTTCGCAAGTATAACAATGATGCTACAATAGAACGGTAGAGTGTACATGAGTGTGTGAATAGTTGGTGTTCTGGAAATCCCCTTCCCGGCAGAGGTCGTGTATTTTATATATGCTTGGCCCACTTGGGACCCCTAACATCGTCAACTGCACATGCATCAGCTACTAAGTATGTACGTACACACGATTGAATGAAAACCACATCAAATTTATCGAAAATTACATCAAATTTCATTTACAACAAACTAATAAAATCAGAACAAATTTACAACAAATATCACATAATAGCAACAATAGTTAAAATGGTAACACAACAGAAACACGTATCCAACATACAAATTAAATTTTGCGTCTCCGAGACTTATAAAAAGTATGTGCATAAGCATCACAAATGTAGGCACATGCACGGGGCACCTCTTAGTGGTGCTTGGGAGGGCAGATTGACGGCCGGAAAGCGAGCGGGCCGGTGGCATACACGACGTTATCATAGTCATGGTCCGCCCACCGCTTACCCTCGTCGCGGAGCGGCGCACCCTCGATGCTAGAGTAGTTGATGGTTGTGGGGTTGTTGCATTCGAAGTCCGGCGAGGCCCGAAGCCGCACATAGCATGCCTTGCGCGGATCACCCATGTAGAAGTCGGAGACTTTGGTCACACCGAGCTCCGCGAGGAAGTAGCCGTGCTCGTCGGCGACGGCCCGACGGCACCCCACCATGATGCGATTCTTAGTGTCGTGGCAGATGACGGACACCTCCGCGTTAGGCAGCGGCTTCGCGCCTTCAAGGCTGTGTGTGTTCCTTTGCTCGCAGCTCTGGCAGTACACCATACCCTCCACCCTCACCAGCAGCTTGTCACTGTGGGCCGGTGGTGTCGGCGGCGCTGGTGGGGTGTACTGCTGCTGCGGTGACGGTGGCGGCGATGGTGATGGTGTGGTGTAGCCATTGTTTGCGGTGGCGCCGGCGGCTAGGAAGGACACGAACACGAGGATCGCGAGAGGAAGGAAGGCAGCCATTGCTCTGAGCTAGCTTGCTGTGCTCCGTGCTCGACTGAGATGTTCTGTTTTGAAGCTTTGGCTGTGTCGAAACGTAGAGAGGCGTGTGGATTATATACTGCATGCCATGGACTAAACATGCGGACATGTAGATGGAAATTAACTGTCTTGATTTTGGATTAAGATCAGATTTTATTTTTTGTTATTCGATTCTGACAATATATAATGATTATCCTGGCGAAAGGAATGATAACATGTAAGCATTGATCTGTAAAGCACTTTGAAGAGAAGATATCGCATGCTCATGATCTGCTTGGTGATTAGTTAAGAATTTGTAGACGATAAAGAATATTCAGGATGAAGATATATATGCAGATTTGTCGGAACGTGCTGCCCGTGGCTGTCCTTAACGGCACTGCAATACCAGGCTGTCCACACAGGCAGATGATTTTTGCCGATACTACATTATTTATGTTAGTAGCTACATTATTCTCCATACATACAGGTTTTGCTATTTTACTTGAGACAGAATTTTGGGTTTCTGTATTTTGATTTTTTTCTGTAGATATTGCATCAAATTCGTGTTTATGTAGTTTTAACTTGGAGTTACACTCATTTATATAGCAGTTATACTTAGTTAAAATATATTTTCCATCTCATTTCCTATGTAAAATATACTACGTTTCTTCTAGTATTAGAGTACCATGGCGTCTTTTTTTCTTTGGGTCTGAAACTGACGGAAAGAAAACAGGTGCATTTTTCTCATTGTTTGTAGAAACAAGAGCTTTAAAGCCAAATTACTGGAAACAAAGCAAGTCTGCTTTTTACATGCGGCGGATCGATCTAGCCAAACCTGCATGATGCACGGCGCTATGACCGTTTGTCACCGTGAGGCTACCGCATCTGCTAGGAGTCCAGGGTCACCGGATCTAGTGACCCCGACCTCCGCACGTAACGGATCCGGGTGGTTGGAGGTGAAGACACAAGCCACTCCCGCTACTGACCTCTTCTATCATCTATGTCTCACTCTGCACCACCCTATCGATATTTGGTTAAGGGTGGGCAAAATCGAACTAACCAAGATAGAAATGAAGATACGATCACTAAATCTGACTAACTAAAGTTAGTCTGTCAATTTGGTAAGTAGGCTCAGTTAACCAAAATACCTACAAACCAAAATTCCAAAAACAGCCCAACAACAACCCACTTAGAAAAAAAAAACGTACTCACTTTTCTCTACATTCCCTAACTACCCTTCCCCGCCCCAATATCCCAATCATCACCCGTCAAGATACCATCGATGGCATCAACAACACCACAATACATTATCTTGCCGTGTCGTTGTGCCGTTCCCCAGTTATCCCGCTGTGTCGTACCACCACTCCTCCGTTCAGTTGCAGAGCTAAATTTAGAAAGCCTGGGTGATGGGCAAAGCCTAACTAAAACCACTACAAATTTCACTTAAATTGTTATTAGATTTATAAGTTAGAGTAATTTTGTTATAAAATTGTGATCCAACACTTATATAAATGTGGAAGATTTTTTTAGTTAAAATAATTGGTCCCTTGTTATGTCTTTCCTGGACCATGGTGTGTAGTATACATGAGTTGACAGTCAGCAATATCAACATGATTAAGTATTTAAGCTTACACAATTAGGCAAGGTGATAGCCAGGCATTGGTTCCTGTTTCAAGTTTCTCAATGGGGATTGTCTGCAAATGCAGTAGCAGACACTGACATGTGGTCCTAGACCCACATGTCAGCCACTGCCACTGAATCAACTGTATTGCAGAGGATCTGCATCCAAGCTATTGCCTTCATGCATTAGGGCCTTTACAGTGCGAGGAGGTGTCATTCAGCCTGGGATGCACACATCGGATGGACCACCGAATTCTTTGCCACGTGAGTGGTAGAAACGATGAGCGACTCATGGAGGAAGCCTTGGCACTCTACAGCAGTCGGGCGAATGGGAAACAATTCAAGTTAATGCATTGGTGGAAAGCAGTATGCGATTCTCCCAAGTGGAATGTGCATGCCAAGAGCTATGGTAATGGTGCTAGGAAGTTCACTCCAGATCTGAACATGAATCCTCCCCTAGCAGCCCAACCGAGGCCTATGGGGGTTAAGAGGGCGAAGAAAGCGAAGGGAACATCCCCAGAAGTGGCTGAAGCAATTATCGATGTCAGTCAACATCTCAAGACCCTTGTTGAGTCCAATTATTCACAAAAAGAAGAGGAAGCGGCTATGAAGGAATACTAGCAGAGGTTTTCTGATCAGTGGGTTGAAGCTGCCAACCTCAACCTCTTAGCTGCCCAAGAGGAGAAACAATGCAAGCTGATTGACCAGAAGAGCAAGGCCATGGAGATGTTTCCCAGCTCTTGCAGGTGGACACTTCTCAGATGGAGGAATGGGCCAAGAATGCTCATATGAAGGCTGTGTCCAACCTTTCTGACCAGATTTGGGGGAAGAGGGACAGTGGACAAGTTTCCTAAGCAAGTTAGGCTGGTAATTCAATTTCCTAAACGAAACCATTTTCTCCTTCTTATGTTAACATGCTTGCTGATCACATTATGATGGATATAATTGTTGTCTTTTCAGGTGTCGGCACATCAGCACTTGTTGTTTTTTTGTGGCATACATAGTAGGATGATACCCTAGCTGATTGTTGGAGAAATTAGTTGCTATTATATACTGTATGGGCTTTGATAGGTGGATGTTTTTGGTTGGGAAGTGGCTGCAATGGTAGGATAGTTGCTTTTGTTTTTTGGTGGCATACATGTGCATATTGGCTGGTGATGGGGAAGCTTTTGGATGATTTCCTGCAATGGTAGGATAGTTGCTTTTGTTTTTTGGTGGCATACATGTGCATATTGGCTGGTGATGGGGAAGCTTTTGGATGATTTCCTATAGGGAAGGCATAGTTACTTTTGGATGATTTCCTACAGGGAAGGCATAGTTACTTAAGTTAGTGTTGATGAGCTGTTAATAGCCAGTTACAATTTATAGATTGCCCAATGTCATATGCATTAGTTAGTACTAATGTGACAATGAGACCATGTACTAATGTGACAATGAGACCATGTACTACTATTTAGCATTGGTACTGTCATGTAAAATGTGCATGCTGATGGATGCTTTAGATATTGGACACATGTGACATGGTAAGCCATGTTAATATATGCAGATATATATTATTCAGTATTGTATGTTCTTCACATTTTATATGTGACTGCGTTTATTGTCAGTACTATATATAATTGAACTGCTTGATGCTGCTTGTTGGTAGCAAAATGGATTCATAACCAATGTGAGATGGGGATGTTCTTTTTGCTGTCACTACATATTACTTGGGTTATTCCTTCTGCTGTTCTTTGATGTGAGATTGGTTTATTCCTTGTGATTGAATAAACTATGTCTTCCCAATCTAATGATGACGACGAGGTGGAATATGTTGATCCGGCTGAGATCTTCACTATGGATGATTATTTGGAACGCCAGAGAAACTTCAGTAATGTTGTATCTCAAGTGGCTCTCAACATTTAGAATTTATTTCAGGCATCATCCTCGAATGCCCCTCGTGCCAGTAGGACAAATATAAGGAGAGATCGTGAAACCCATCATACCATGATCTGGAATGACTACTTCTCAGATATTATCGCATGAACAACAATTCCGAAGACGTTATCGCATGAACAAGCAATTATTTCTTCGGATTGTCAATGCTCTCGGTCAATGGGATGAATACTTCACCCACCGGTCTGATGCCCTCGGTCGGCCTGGACTCTCACCTATTCAAAAGTGCACTGCGGTGATGCGGATGTTAGCGTACGCTTGCTGTGCGAGACCAAACAGATGAGTATGTGCGAATTGGTGGCACAACTGCGTACGAATCGCTAGCGAGGTTTTGCGAGGGTGCCATTGCAATATTTGGGCCTCAGTATTTGAGGAAGCCTACGGTTGATGATGTTCAACGCCTCGTACATATGCATGAAGACCGTGGATTCCCAGGAATGCTGGGAAGCATCGATTGCATGCATTGGAGGTGGAAGAATTGCCCGAACGGGTGGAAAGGAATGTACACCTGGGGAGATTACGGTGCAGCAACAATCATCCTTGAGGCCGTGGCTTCCTGTGACAGGTGGATCTGGCATTGTTTTTTTGGTTTGGCTGGTTCCAATAATGATATCAATGTTTTGAACCAATCCCCTATATTCACTGACTACCTAATGGGGACATCAACAAGGCTGCGATACACAGTCAACGGAAATCCATATGACTTGGGTTACTATCTAGCCGATGGGATCTATCCATAGTGGGCGACTCTTGTTAAGTCGATCCGACATCCTCAATTGGAGAAGCACAAACTATTTGCCGAACATCAAGAGTCGGCAAGAAAGGATGTCGAATGTGCATTTGGTATACTCAAGGCTCGTTTCAAGGTAGTCACAACTCCTACTCACTTATGGGATGTGGCAGACATTTCCAATATAATGACGGCATGTATTATAATGCACAGTATGATTGTAGAAGATGAAGGCCATTTGGGCCCGCTAGATGCAAATGAGTTTGAGGGTGACTATGAGATTGAGCCACCGGAACATATGTACGGTACACCAGTACCAATGGCAAATCTAATTCAACGCGACTTAGCTATCCACAACCGAGGCACACACAACCAACTCAAAAGAGATTTGGTTGAGCATATATGGGCAAGGTTCGGCCCAGAGTAGACTCACAGTATTAGACTCCTAATAAGGATTGTTATCCATGTATCTTAGAGTAGATGTAATGGTAGAAATAAAAAAAATTAAAACTCGTAATAATGATTAGTACCTCTTTATCTTACAGTACATGTAATGATTTATCACTACTTATCTTATCCTTGTAATTTAGAGTACTTAGAGGTACTCAAATATCTATCATTAGACATATTACCCTTGTAAATAGGCTCTGCCTTATAAATAAATAAATCTATTGGCATTGCCTTGTAAATAAAAAAGATTGGAATCCACAGAACATGTTTTCCCATACATTTCTTGCGAGGACAGTGCAAATCTGAAACAATCGTCAACATAATAACTTCGCATCCGGAATAAAGCATACACTGCAACAAAGAAGAGTCTTACTTCCTTCAACATAAGGTAATTTCACTAGTAGTGTTCAACTGACATCCAGAAGGAACGGGTAATAAGTTCATATGGACTGCAACAAAACCCAGGTTACATAGTATATGGCTGATTCGTCAGCGAAGGCTGTATTGTACAAAATGCCATGCATCCACTGGAACATATATAATAACTAAGTCATTTTGCACTGCCATTATAATACAGGCACCAGTTACAAAAGTAGTTAATATGATCGACCCGAAACCAACATAGTATAAGAGACTTCTCCATCATCTTAGCAGCCACCATCGACTTGCAGCACACCCTCCTACTCCACCTGCTGCAAAAAGTGGAGAAGAAGTTAAACATTATGTAGTACATATATATATATATATATATACACACACACACACACACACACACACACACACCAGGTTGCTTGGACTTAGCTAGCCAGATGTGATTGTTGATTCGTAGGTTATAACAGCTATATCGCTGTAGCTCATAAGCAATGTGGTAGCCCAGCGAATGATACCAGCAGGCATCATACCAGCACAGGGCCTGTTATGAATTCATTTCGAAATATGAATGTATTAGTATAACCTAAAAGTTTGGAATCGATTTTTAGTTTGACTATTTGCCAATCAATATCTAATAGTCTTACAACGTTTTAAATAGAAGTTCAGTACCATACATATGCACCTCACTAAAACTACTATTTTCTCAAGAGCTCATAGGAATTCAATGCACTTCTGCAATCAGATAAAGATGTCATTACAACATCAAAGCACACACTACATTTCCCATACTAGCACTGTTAATAGCCCAATGCAGTCCATATATAAAAATTAGACAGAAATAGGTATAAGGGGGGGATAATGACCATACAGAAAAATTAATGTAAATTTCCCATCCAGTTCTCAGTGGTAGCTTGGACATCATTTGGAGTGTTCATCTTTTTTATACTAACAGAGAAATTGCACAAATCTCCTTTGCACTCTCACAAAAACCCTATAACAAGTGAATCTGCACATAGAGCTCTAGAATGAACCCTTATGCTTGGGTATAAGGGTATTTGCTTCAAGCAGATAAATTATAATCGTATATGCTCCAGATAGAGATTAAACAAGAAGGTTGAGGATTTAAAAACAACATACTACAAACTAAGTTATCATAAAGGCAAGCTCATTACTTCAGAAAATCACAGCCAGAAATTTGACCAAATCACACCAGATCGGCATATTAATTTTTGCACTAGTTTCTCATATCAAGCCATTTGCACATCAACGACGCACAATATTGCAAGACTTCTCACAAATCAACAGCCACAATTTAGTTCTACCAGGTCCCCTACTTACACAAATGAAAAAAACACTATTCAGATCGAGAATCTCACCTCAGTCGCCGTCTCTGGAGTTTGGGCTGCAGCTGGTGGAGTCGCTAGAGCTGCCGGCGGAGGCGATGGATCTGCCGGCGGATTAGCTGGAGAAGCCGACGGTGGATCGATTCCGGTACCACAGCCACATCCAGTGGTGGTGGAGACTGCGGCACCATTGGGGAACGTCGAGGCGACCTAGGTTGAGAAGAGACGTCCTGCTGCGGCTCCGGTGTGGAAAACGGCGGCGTCGTACATCGAGAAGTAGCACCATCCTCTTCAACCCGGCCGCCGTCGCCGTCTTCGGTCCACATCTCCACGGAGGAGTCGGAGCTCTCTGCGGCCTCTCTGCCTCGAAGCAGCAATAGGTTCACCCACGCCGCCGGGACAACAGCCCATGCCCATGACGGTCGTACACGAAGCCACTCCGGAGCTTCATCGTCGGCGACGTCGGACGGCAATAGGGTGGCGCGGAGGAGAGGAATAGGACGCGTCGATGGAGGCGGAGAGAGCGAGGCACGCGTTCGGTCTCGAGACCGATGGCGTCCAGGGTAGAGAATATGCCAATTTTGAGGGCACGGAAGTAATTTCGCGTTCACTTCATTTGTAGGCTCTGTGGGCATGGTCACGCCCCACAGTAGGCTGAGTAGCAACATGTGTGAACTACAGTAGGAATGGATCCAGTTTGAGGCCACATTGCATTGTGGACCTTGTGGCTTTTGAAGTTCTTGAGTCTATTTGGTATCCCAGGCTTCACAAAATGGGTGATGCATTACTCTTGCCCTTAGGACACAACGCACAGGCTTGCTGCCATGCGCCCACAACTAACTAGCTCAGGAATCTAGCTAAATACTAGGTAATAACATCGATTGGAGTTAACCCTTACATGGCATGAAGCCCGGGCAGCCGCCCGACCTGCCCGGGAGGTGAATCCACTACTATTTTCGTGCTCCATATCTTATCACCCTGCTTCTCCATGGCGGCGCCTCCTCAAGTGGAGATATGGTGGCACCTGCGAGATGAACATCTAGCGGCAGTAATCTTGACAGAGAAAGGCATGGGCGCTGGCAAAAGGCAGAGGAGAGAAATATGCCGACGTCTGCAATAGGTAGATGATTTTTTTCTGATGTTTTATGATTACTGTGATCTTTTGTCTGAAATTGTTGGTGACTACTGCGACTCTTTCGTATACCTAACAATATTGATTACTTTCAGTCATGATAGAGACCAAGGTCGCATTGCTTGGTGTTGGTCATTTTCCGAATGCATGTCGGTTTTCATTTTTAGATGACCAAAATTTCTTAAAAGACCGAAAATCGAGACCGACCTTACTGCCACCCCGGCATAAGGTAGCTAATATATTAGTTCATGGGAACCTGGTGCTCGGTAGCAGGGTTATCCAAATGTGATCACTCTAATCTCACTTATTCACGGAGAGATTTACCCAAGTTTGGGCCTCCTGAGAAATAGTTGCGACATCTTGGCCTAATAAGGATGAAAAAACAAGTGGGGTGGTTTGTGTAAGCGGACGTACATGTCTGTTGGATGGATTGGGCTGGCGTTGTTTTGAAGCGCGGGTTGTTACAATAGCAGACCTACTCCTGCTTTGATGTGTATTGCAATTATGACAATGGTGCTACAATGGAGCGGTAGAGGGTGAGTGTGTGAATGGTTGGTGGTCAAGAGATCCCTTCTCTACAGAGATATCAAAGTTTTCTTGATAAAAAATCACATCAATTCTGATTTATAGCAAATTAATTAATAAAACTATAACAGACTTACAACAAGTATCACACAAGAGCAACAATAATTAAGATAGAAACACAAAGAAATACATATCCACCATCCAAATTGAATTCCACGCCTCCCAAATTTATGAAAAGCCCGCGTGTAAACTTCACAAATATAGACACCGCACTTGCATGGGGTGCCTAGTTTTAGTGCATCGGAGGGCAGATCGCCGGCCGGAAGGCAAGAGGGCCGGCAGCGTAGACAACGTTATCGTAGCCCTGACCGGTCCATCGCTTGCCCTCGTCACGGAGCGGCGCGCCCTCGATGCCGGAGTAGTTGATGTTTGTGGGGTTGTTGCACTTGAAATCCGGTGACGCCCGAAGCAGCACATGGCACGCCTTGCGCGGATCACCCATGAAGAAGTCGGAGACTTTGGTCACGCCGAGCTCGGTGAGGAAGTAGCCGCTCTCGTCGGCGATGGCCCGCTTGCACTCCATGACATGATTCTTGGCGTCGTGGCAGGTAACGGACACCTCCGCCTTGGGCAGTGGCATCGCGCCGTAGAGGCTATGCGTGTTCCGGTACGCGCAGCTCTGGCAATACACCATGCCCTCCACCCTCACCAACAGCTTGTCACTGTGGGCAGGCGGTGGCGTCGCCGGTGCCGGTGGGGTGTACTGCTGTTGCGGTGGTGGTGGCGGTGATGGTGTGGTGTAGCCGTTGTTGGCACTGGCGCCGGTGGCCAGGAGGAACACGAGGATTGCAAGAGGAATGAAGGCAGCCATTGCTCGGAGCTAGCTTGGTGCTCGACTTAAGATGGCTTATCTCAACTTGATGTTTTGGTGTGAGAAAATGGAGAGAAGCTTGTGGACCGATGTTTTGGTGTGAGAAAATGGAGAGAAGCTTGTGGTTTATATACTGCCATGGACTAATTAAACGTGCAAACATGTTGATGGAAATCACTAACTGTCTTGATTTTGGATTAAGATTGCATTTTATTGTATGTGCTATTTAATTCTGACAAAATATAATGATTGGCCCGGAGGGGAAAAAAAGGAAGATAACATGTAATGATTGATCTGCTAGGCACTTGATTTTAAGAGAAGAAAATCGCATGTTCATGATCTGCTTGGTGATTAGTTAAGATCAGTCTGTAGACGATAAAGAACGTTCCGTATGAAGATACGCAGATTTGTCAGAGAACGTGCTGCCCGTGTGTGTCCTCAAGTACTCCTCTGCAATACCAGGTTCTCCAGAGAGAAAAATGATTTTTGCCGATAGAACTACATAATTTCCGTTAGTACATACTCTGTATAGTACTCTCAAAATGAACGAGCATCTCATCTTCTGTGTAAAATATACTGTTCATGCAGTATTGTAGTACCAGGGTGTTCTGTAAAATCAAAGTGTGTTTAATTATTATTTGATGATGAATAATTGGCATGTGATATTATTGGTTTTGATATTTCAAGTTATTGACGAAGTGGTTTTAGAGATGATTGGATTTTCAGATAATGAGTAGGGACTGATATCTGTTTTGAGACCGGTAAGACCGGGCAACGGTTGCCGGTCAGACCGGCGGTATACGCACGGTCAGATCGGCCAGCCCACGGTTTGACCGGTCGACACTGTGTCGGTTTCGGTTTAGGGTTGTTTCTTTGGATATCCGTGGATAACTCATGTTTATGACTTCTAGATGGATACTATGCGTATGTAATACAATTGTTTGATAACAATGAGCCAAATTGGTGAGAAATTGTGCTCGGGTATGGTTTCTTGGTTAATGCATGTGTAGGTGGTCTTGATGCCTTGGGAGAGTGTTGCCGGTGATGGATCGGGAGTTAACTTGGGAGAAGATGACATCAGAACGATCCGGATATCATTCGGGATGGTTAGGCTAGAAATCATTGCACGTGGTTGGTGAAGATTCCATATGACTACGATGGAGATATTGTGTGCGTACGGGATGCGGAGTCGAATTTGGAGGGAGTCCAAATTTGGTACAATTGGAGTTTGTAAAGTTTGTTTCTTGTACGGGAAGGTTTCCTAGGAGATTAGGACGGCTTGAACAAGATTGGTTTGTAGCTTTAGGCTGCCTACCTCGGGTATAAATAGAGAGAGAGGGTGTACCCTCCATATATCGATTTAGAGAGAGTTGTGTTGAGAGAAAAGTTAGGGTTTCAAGTTTAGTCGAGATTCTCATAAGGAGTGTTGTTGTTGCACTTTATAAACACAGATTAGAAGTAATAAAGTTCAATCTACTTCGAGAGTTCTTCAATTTGTGCTTTCTCGGGTGCGGTGGTTCAACCGGTGATATACCGGTGGTAAGACCGGAGTCATCATCACGGTCAGACCGACGGCTCCACGGCGGTCAGACCGGTGATGGTGGCGACTACAGGAGGAGACGATCTCGGTGAATTGGACGGTCAGATCGGAGCATCTATGCCGGTCAGACTGGAAGTCACCGACCGGTTAGACTGGTGCATCTACTTCGGTCAGACCGATCTACATCGAATTTGAGGATAACTTTTAATTCCATTAAAAGTTTTGGTTTTGGGGTATTACAACCATTCATCCCCCTCCGGTTAGCTTAGTTATCCTTCTATGATCCTACATGTTATTTTTCTTTGGTCTGAAACTACCTGAAAGAAAACAAGGTGCAGTTTCCTGATTGTTTATACAAACAAGAGTTGTAAAGCCAGATTACTAGACACAAAGCAAGTCTGTTTTTTACATGCGGTGGATCTATCGAGAGCTAACACCACATGATTCATGGCGCTATGGCCATTGCCACTTTGTCATGGTGAGGTTGCCACATCTGCTGGCAAGGAGGCCTAAGCCATCAGATACAACCCCGACCTCCCCGCACAACGGATCCGGGTAGCTAGAGGTAAGGACACAAGCCACTCGCACCGCCACCCTCTTCTACCGCTCTCTGGTTTGCCATGCACCATCCTTATCGATGTTCGGTTAGGGGTGGGAAAAATAGACTGGAATCAAACTGAACTAACCAAGACAGAAACATAAAAGGCATGGTCATTTGAATCTGTCTAGCCAAATTTAATCGATCAATTCCGGTAAGTAGGCTCAGTAAACTGAAATACCCTAAAAACCAAAATTCCAGAAAAAAAACCCAACAACGTCCAACCAAACCAACAAAAGCAAGCCCTACCCACTTTTCTCTCTATTCCATTTCCGTAAACCCAACAAAGGCCCACCAAACCAACTAAAGCAAACCCTACTCACTTTTCTCTCTATTCCATTTCCCTAAACCAACAAATGGCTCACGAAACCAACAAAAGCAAGCACTACTCACTTTTCTCTCTATTCCATTTCCCTAAACCCAACAACGGCCCAACAAACCAACAAAAGCAATCCCTACACACTTTTCTCTCTATTCCATTTCCCTAACTAACCTTTCCCACCCCAACTAGCCTTTCCCACCCCACGCTAGTTGGAACCCATCACACTAGTATCACAGCATTGACAACACCACAACGCATCGTCCTGCCACGTCACTATGCCATTCCCCACACTATCACGTCATGTATCCCACCTCTCTTCTGTGCTACCACTCCGCATCGTGCCACCCTGCTTCTCTGCGGTGATGCCTCCTCAAGTGGAGATCTAGCGGCACCCATGAGATGGAGATCTAGCGGCAGTAGTCTTGATAGAGGAGGGCACGGGTGTAGGTAAAAGGCAGAGGATAGTACCATGCCGACGTCGGTGACAGGCAAATGATTTTTCTTGTGATTACTGTGATATTTTTGGAATGAAATTGTTGATAACTATTGTGATTCTTTTGCATCTCAAAAATTGTTGAGTCTTTTTGGTCATGACAGAGACTGAGGCCGCATTGCTCAGTGTTGGCCACTTTTCGAATGCATGTAGATCAAGAAAACTTTGATGATCTACTTATTTCACAATGGCCAAAATATCTTCAATTTTCATTGTACATATGTAACTCA
Organism: Oryza punctata; assembly: GCA_000573905.2. Taxonomy (NCBI): domain Eukaryota; kingdom Viridiplantae; phylum Streptophyta; class Magnoliopsida; order Poales; family Poaceae; genus Oryza; species Oryza punctata. The sequence continues at coordinate 2,799,020 of CM002488.2, forward strand.
GTAAATTATGTATTACATAAATATATACACTGTAGGAGACTCTCCTTAAAAAAGATTTCTTGATCGAAAATAACATCAAGTTTAATTTGCAGGAAACTAATAAAATCAGAAGAAAATTACAACAAATATCACACAAGCACAAAAATAATTAAAACAGAAACACAACAGATATGTATCCACCATTCAAATTGAATTCCGCACATCCCAAATTAATAAAATGTGCATGTGTAAATATCACTTTTATAAAAAGTGATTTATGAAAAGTGTGTGCGTAAGCGTCACAAATGTAGGCACATGCACGGGACACCTCCTAGTGGTGCTTCGAAGGGCAGATTGCCGGCCGGAAAGAGAGCGGGCCGGCGGCATACACGATGTTATCATAGTCATGGTCAGCCCACCGCTTACCCTCGTCACGGAGCGGCGCACCCTCGATGCTAGAGTAGTTGATGTTTGTGGGGTTGTTGCATTCAAAGTCCGGTGAGGCCCGAAGCCGCACATAGCATGCCTTGCGCGGATTGCTCATGTAGAAGTCGGAGACTTTGGTAACACCGAGCTCCGCGAGGAAGTAGCCGTGCTCGTCGGCGATGGCCCGACGGCACCCCACCATGATGCGATTCTTGGCATCGTGGCAGATGACGGACACCTCCGCGTTAGGCAGCGGCTTCGCGCCTTCGAGGCTGTGTGTGTTCCTTTGCGCGCAGCTCTGGCAGTACACCATACCCTCCACCTTCACCAGCAGCTTGTCGCTGTGGGCCGGTGGTGGCGTCAGCAGCGCTAGTGGGGTGTACTGCTGCTGCTGCTGTGGTGATGGTGATGGTGTGGTGTAGCCATTGTTTGCGGTGGTGCCGGCGGCTAGGAGGGACACGAACACGAGGATCGCGAGAGGAAGGAAGGCAGCCATTGCTCTGAGCTAGCTTGCTGTGCTCCGTGCTCGACTGAGATGTTCTGTTTTGAAGCTTTGGCTGTGTAGAACGTAGAGAGGCGTGTGGATTATATACTGCATGCCATGGACTAAACGTGCGGATATGTAGATGGAAATTAACTGTCTTGATTTTGGATTAAAATCAGATTTTATTTTTTGTTATTCGATTCTGACAATATATAATGATTAGCCCGGCGAAAGAAATGATAACATGTAATCATTGATCTGTAAGGCACTTTGAAGAGAAGAAATTGCAAGCTCATGATCTGCTTGGTGATTAGTTAAGAATTTGTAGACGATAAAGAATATTCAGGATGAAGATATGCAGATTTGTCAGAACGTGCTGCCCGTGTCTGTCCTTAACGGCACTGAAATACCAGGTTCTCCACACAGGCAGATGACTTTTGCCGATAGAGCTACATTATTTATGTTAGTACTCTGAAAGGGAGTAGGCATCTCATTTCCTATGTAAAATATACGGTTCATGTAGTATTGAAGTACCATGGCATCTTTTTTCTTTTTCTTTGGGTTTGAAACTGACTGAAAGAAAACAGGGTGCATTTTTCTCTGTACAAACAAGAGCTTTAAAGCCAAATTAATAGACCCAAAGCAGGTTGGCATTATCGCCATTGTCACCGTACGTGTGGCTGCTGCATCTGCTGGCAAGGAGTCCAAGGCCACGGGATCTAGCGACTCCGGTCTCCCTGTACCGCGGATCCGGGTGGTTGAAGGTGAAAGACGCAAGCCACTTCCGCTACCGCTCTCTTCTATCATCTTCATCTCACTTTGCACTGCCCTGTTGACATTCGGTTAGGGGTGGACAGAATAGATCAGAATTAAACCGAATTATTCAAGACAAAAATCTGACTAACCAAAATACCCTAAAAAACAAAAATCCAGAAAAAGCCCAACAAACAGTCCACGGAGCCCAAAAAATGAAAAAGTACTCAGTTTTCTCTCTATTCCCTAACTACCCTTCCCCACTCCACCATCCCAGTCATCACCCGTCATGATAGCATCGGGCCATTGATGGTATCGACAACACCACACCACATCGTACTGCTACGTCACTGTGTTATTACCCACGTTATCCTACTGTGCCGTCCCACCACTCTATCCATAGTTTCGTGCTCTATATCATCCTGCCCTGCTTCTATGTGGCGGCGCCTCCTCAAGTGGAGATCTAGCGGCACCCGCAAGATAGAGATCTCTAGCGGTAGCATTCCTGACAAAGAAGGGTATGGGTGTGGGCAAAAAGGCAGAGGAGAGAAACATGCGAACGCTGGTGATAGGTAGATGACTTTTATGATTACTGCAATCCTTTTGTCTAAAATTATTGATTACTTTCAGTAATGATAGAGAAGAAGACTGCATTGCTCGGTGTTGGCCATTTTTTAATGCATGTCAGTTTTTATTTTTAGATGACCAAAATTTCTCCATAGACCGAAAATCGAAACCGACCTAACTGCCATCCCCGTGTAAAGTATCCAACAAATATATTAGTCCGTGGGAACTTGGTGTTCGGTACTTGGGTTATCCAAATGTGATCACTCTAATCTCACTAATTCACGTAGAGATTTACCCAAGTTTGGGCCTCCCAAATAATAGCAGCCCTACTCCTGCTTTGATGTGTTTCGCAGGTATAACAATGATGCTACAATAGAGCGGTAGAGTGTACATGAGTGTGTGAATGGTTGGTGTTCCGGAAATCCCCTTCCCGGCAGAGGTCGTGTATCTTCTTATATATGCTTGGCCCAATTGGGACCCCTAACATCGTCAACTGCACATGCATCAGCTACTAAGTATGTACGTACACATGATTGAATGAAAATCACATCAAATTTATCGAAAATTACATCGAGTTTGATTTACAACAAACTAACAAAATCAGAATAAATTTACAACAAATATCACATAATAGCAACAATAGTTAAAACGAAAACACAAAAGAAACACGTATCCAACATACAAATTAAATTTCGTGCCTCCGAGACTTATAAAAAGTATGTGCATAAGCATCACAAATGTAGGCACATGCACGGGGCACCTCTTAGTGGTGCTTGGGAGGGCAGATTGACGGCCGGAAAGAGAGCGGGCCGGCGGCATACACGACGTTATCATAGTCATGGTCAGACCACCGCTTACCCTCGTCACGGAGAGGTGCACCCTCGATGCTAGAGTAGTTGATGTTTGTGGGGTTGTTGCATTCAAAGTTCGGCGAGACCCGAAGCCGCACGTAGCATGCCTTGCGCGGATCACCCATGTAGAAGTCGGAGACTTTGGTCACACCGAGCTCCGCGAGGAAGTAGCCGTGCTCGTCGGCGACGGCCCGACGGCACCCCACCATGATGCGATTCTTAGTGTCGTGGCAGATGACGGACACCTCCGCGTGAGGCAGCGGCTTCGCACCTTCGAGGCTGTGTGTGTTCCTTTGCGCGCAGCTCTGGCAGTACACCATACCCTCCACCTTCACCAGCAGCTTGTCGCTGTGGGCCGGTGGTGTCGGCGGCACTGGTGGGGTGTACTGCTGCTGCGGTGTCGGTGGCGGCGATGGTGATGGTGTGGTGTAGCCATTGTTTGCGGTGGTGCCGGCGGCTAGGAGGGACACGAACACGAGGATCGCGAGAGGAAGGAAGGCAGCCATTGCTCTGAGCTAGCTTGCTGTGCTCCGTGCTCGACTGAGATGTTCTGTTTTGAAGCTTTGGCTGTGTCGAAACGTAGAGAGGCGTGTGGATTATATACTGCATGCCATGGACTAAACGTGCGGACATGTAGATGGAAATTAACTGTCTTGATTTTGGATTAAGATCAGATTTTATTTTTTGTTATTCGATTCTGACAATATATAATGATTAGCCTGGCGAAAGGAATGATAACATGTAAGCATGCTCATGAAGAGAAGATATCGCATGCTCATGATCTGCTTGGTGATTAGTTAAGAATTTGTAGACGATAAAGAATATTCAGGATGAAGATATATATGCAGATTTGTCGGAACGTGCTGCCCGTGGCTGTCCTTAACGGCACTGCAATACCAGGCTGTCCACATAGGCAGATGATTTTTGCCGATACTACATTATTTATGTTAGTAGCTACATTATTCTCCATACATACAGGTTTTGCTATTTTACTTGAGACAGATTTTTGGGCTTCTGTATTTTGATTTTTTTCTGTAGATATTGCATCAAATTCGTGTTTATGTAGTTTTAACTTGGAGTTACACTCATTTATATAGCAGTTATACTTAGTTAAAATATATTTTCCATCTCATTTCCTATGTAAAATATACTACGTTTCTTCTAGTATTAAAGTACCATGGCGTCTTTTTTTCTTTGGGTCTGAAACGGACGGAAAGAAAACATGTGCATTTTTCTCATTGTTTGTAGAAACAAGAGCTTTAAAGCCAAATTACTGGAAACAAAGCAAGTCTGCTTTTTACATGCGGCGGATCGATCTAGCCAAAACTGCATGATGCACGGCAGTATGACCGTTTGTCACCGTGAGGCTACCGCATCTGCTAGCAAGGAGTCCAGGGTCACCGGATCTAGTGACCCCGACCTCCGCACGTAACGGATCCGGGTGGCTGGAGGTGAAGACACAAGCCACTCCCGCTACTGACCTCTTCTATCATCTATGTCTCATTCTGCACCACCCTATCGATATTTGGTTAAGGGTGGGCAAAATCGAACTAACCAAGATAGAAATGAAGATACGATCACTAAATCTGACTAACTAAAGTTAGTCTGTCAATTTGGTAAGTACGCTCAGTTAACCAAAATACCTACAAACCAAAATTCCAAAAACAGCACAACAACAACCCACTTAGAAAAAAAAACGTACTCACTTTTCTCTATATTCCCTAACTACCCTTCCCCACCCCAATATCCCAATCATCACCCGTCAAGATACCATCGATGGCATCAACAACACCACAATACATTATCTTGCCGCGTCGTTGTACTGTTCCCTAGTTATCCCGCTGCGCCGTACCACCACTCCTCCGTCCAGTGGCAGAGCTAAATTTAGAAAGCCTGGGTGATGGGCAAAGCCTAACTAAAACCACTACAAATTTCGCTTAAATTGTTAGATTTATAAATTAGAGTAATTTTGTTATAAAATTGTGATCCAACACTTATATAAATGTGGAAGATTTTTTTAGTTAAAATAATTGGTCCGTTGTTATGTCTTTCCTGGACCATGGTGTAGTATACATGAGTTGACAGTCAGCAATATCAACATGATTAAGTATTTAAGCTTACACAATTAGGCAAGGTGATAGCCAGGCATTGGTTCCTGTTTCAAGTTTATCAATGGGGATTGTCTGCAAATGCAGTAGCAGACACTGACATGTGGTCCTAGACCCACATGTCAGCCACTGCCACTGAATCAACTGTATTGCAGAGGATCTGCATCCAAGCTATTGCCTTCATGCATTAGGGCCTTTACAGTGCGAGGAGGTGTCATTCAGCCTGGGATGCACACATCGGATGGACCACCGAATTCTTTGCCACGTTTACAACCGGGCCCACCAGAAGAAAGTCCTCGCGTCCAACTAAAGCAACGCGTTCTTCGGCGGAAACGAAGCCGCGCGAGGCAGGGGGCAAGCTGGGCGTGCGCGCTGTGGGGCGAGTTCCTTCGTCCTCGTTCCCAGGCGCGCACCCCGGCATCCGTATCCCGCCTTTGCCCTCGACCGAGCGCGCGCCCTCGCCGTCGCCCTCTTTCCCGCGCCGTCAAATCCCTCCCGTGCAAGCGCCTTTCTTTTCCCCTTCCCGCCGACGGTTTCGCCCTCTCACGCGCGATAGGGGAAAAAGCCTCCCATGCTGGCACTCGGTCGAAATCCCACCGTCACCCTCCTCCTTGAAGCAGTGGGCCTCGTCGCCCATCGCCGGAGTCACGGCGGACGGAGGTACATCGGTGTGGAACCTGTCTCAGTTGGTCTAATTGGTTCTTCAATTTTTGATATTTTTTTCCTCTCTCATCGTGCTGTAAACCCTAGGTCTTGATGGATCCAAACATGGCTGCTGCATTCGCTTGTTTTTTGCAAGATCCGAACTTGGTGGCTAGTTTGAGTCAATCTGCCAGCCAGCCTTCTCCTTTCCCCTCGCACCCGGTGATCCCGTTCCCACCTCCATCCTTTCCCTCCTTCTGTACGCAGCCACCAGCCCCACTGGCCCCATCTCCATCGCCCCCAAGCCAAGCTCCAGATCTGGACGCCGTCACTGTGTCAGTGCTTCCCCAGAAGCTGCTGTTGATCCTGCTGTTGATCCGAAGAAGAAAATGTACTACTCAACAGATGAAGGTATCAGGCTGGTATGTGTTTATTTTTTGTTGACACACAACGGAGATATTGTGATGTTCTATAGTGATATTGTGAATGTGCAGTAGTACAGTTAGGTGCTAATTCATTCTAGTGAAGGTGCTAATTCATTGTAGTGAAGTACATTTAGGAGGTATGTTTAGGTGCATGCAGTGCTGCCTTGTATAAAATGGCGGTGTAAATTAAATGATTTCTTACAACCATACCAATGATGGTGTTTTGTGAAATATCCTGGGCAACAATAATTGTGTACACAATTAGATTCTAATTTAGAATGAAGGGTGATTCCTGGGATAGATCAAAATTTGGGCATGTGATGTTCAGTATTTGACCGACCTGATTCGTATTGCATTACATAGAAAATGGACCGAGCTTGAGTGAATTTTGTGTGTATACCCTTTGCACTTGGTGTGTGTAGGGGTCCTGTGTCCATGGTCTGAATTTCTCAAAGAGTTTTCGTATAAAAGAGCAGCTAGTCGAATGGAAAAAGTCTATTTCAGGTTGGGCAAAGAACATGCATATCAGTGACCATCTTTCTTTTTTGGCATATTATATCAGTCACCATCCTAGCTACCTCATGAATGCTTGTCGTGCGTGTATATCAAATGGTTCTAATAAGTTTTCAGCCTGCTGTTTGGAGAAATATATTATAATCTTGGCACTTCCGATTACTGTATGTAGTGGAGTTATTTCAGATTGCTTTGTACTGATTTCGTTATGCACTAATTTGGCAGGTATCTGCATGGTTGGAGAACTCTACAGATCCTATAGAGGGGGTTAATAGGAAGGGTGAGACATATTGGACAAATGTGCTGAGGTGTACAATCTGACAACACCTCCTAACAGACAAAGGGATCCCAACTGTCTCAAGTCACACTGGCACAAGTGTTCAAGCAAGGTTGCCCTGTTCAACGGATGTTATGTTCAGCTCCGAGATGTTCCCGTGAGTGGTAGAAATGATGAGCGACTCATGGAGGAAGCCTTGGCACTCTACAGCAGTCGGGCGAATGGGAAACAATTCAAGTTAATGCACTGGTGGAAAGCAGTATGCGATTCTCCCAAGTGGAATGTGCATGCCAAGAGCTATGGTAATGGTGCTAGGAAGTTCACTCCAGATCTGAACATGAATCCTCCCCTAGCAGCCCAACCGAGGCCTATGGGGGTTAAGAGGGCGAAGAAAGCGAAGGGAACATCCCCAGAAGTGGCTGAAGCAATTATCGATGTCAGTCAACACCTCAAGACCCTTGTTGAGTCCAATTCTTCACAAAAAGAAGAGGAAGCGGCTATGAAGGAATACTAGCAGAGGCTTTCTGATCAGCGGGTTGAAGCTGCCAACCTCAACCTCTTAGCTGCCCAAGAGGAGAAACAATGCAAGCTGATTGACCAGAAGAGCAAGGCCATGGAGATGTTTCCCAGCTCTTGCAGGTGGACACTTCTCAGATGGAGGAATGGGCCAAGAATGCTCATATGAAGGTTGTGTCCAACCTTTCTGACCAGATTTGGGGGAAGAGGGACAGTGGACAAGTTTCCTAAGCAAGTTAGGCTGGTAATTCAATTTCCTAAACGAAACCATTTTCTCCTTCTTATGTTAACATGCTTGCTGATCACATTATGATGGATATAATTGTTGTCTTTTCAGGTGTCGGCACATCAGCACTTGTTGGTTTTTTGGTGGCATACATAGTAGGATGATACCCTAGCTGATTGTTGGAGAAATTAGTTGCTATTATATACTGTATGGGCTTTGATAGGTGGATGTTTTTGGTTGGGAAGTGGCTGCAATGGTAGGATAGTTGCTTTTGTTTTTTGGTGGCATTCATGTGCATATTGGCTGGTGATGGGGAAGCTTTTGGATGATTTCCTACAGGGAAGGCATAGTTACTTTTGGATGATTTCCTACAGGGAAGGCATAGTTACTTAAGTTAGTGTTGATGTGCTGTTAATAGCCAGTTACAATTTATAGATTGCCCAATGTCATATGCATTAGTTAGTACTAATGTGACAATGAGACCATGTACTAATGTGACAATGAGACCATGTACTACTATTTAGCATTGGTACTGTCATGTAAAATCTGCATCCAAGCTATTACCTTCATGCAGTAGGACACAACGCACAGGCTTGCTGCCATGCCCGCAACTAACTAGCTCAGGAATCTAGCTAAATACTAGGTAATAACATCGATTGGAGTTAACCCTTACATGGCATGAAGCCCGGGCAGCCGCCCGACCTGCCCGGGAGGTGAATCCACTACTATTTCCGTGCTCCATATCTTATCGCCCTGCTTCTCCATGGCGGCGCCTCCTCAAGTGGAGATATGGTGGCACCTATGAGATGAAGATCTAGCGGCAGTAATCTTGACAGAGAAAGGCATGGGTGCTGGCAAAAGGCAGAGGAGAGAAATATGCCGACATCTGCAATTGGTAGATGATTTTTTTCTGATGTTTTATGATTACTGTGATCTTTTGTCTGAAATTGTTGGTGACTACTGTGACTCTTTTGTATACCTAATAATATTGATTACTTTTAGTCATGATAGAGACCAAGGTCGCATTGCTTGGTGTTGGTCATTTTCCGAATGCATGTCGGTTTTCATTTTTAGATGACCAAAAGTTCTTAAAAGACCGATAATCGAGACCGACCTTACTGCCACCCCGGCGTAAGGTAGCTAATATATTAGTTCATGGGAACCTGGTGCTCGGTAGCAGGGTTATCCAAATGTGATCACTCTAATCTCACTTATTCACGGAGAGATTTACCCAAGTTTGGGCCTCCTGAGAAATAGTTGCGACATCTTGGCCTAATAAGGACGAAAGAACAAGTGGGGTGGTTTGTGTAAGTGGACGTACATGTCTGTTGGATGGATTGGGCTGGCGTTGTTTTGAAGCGCGGGTTGTTACAATAGCAGACCTACTCCTGCTTTGATGTGTATTGCAAGTATGACAATGGTGCTACAATGGAGCGGTAGAGGGTGAGTGTGTGAATGGTTGGTGGTCAAGAGATCCCTTCTCTACAGAGATATCAAAGTTTTCTTGATAAAAAATCACATCGTCTGATTTATAGCAAATTAATTAATAAAACTATAACAGACTTACAATAAATATCACACAAGAGCAACAATAATTAAGATAGAAACACAAAAGAAATACATATCCACCATCCAAATTGAATTCCACGCCTCCCAAATTTATGAAAAGACCGCGTGTAAACTTCACAAATATAGACACTGCACTTGCATGGGGTGCCTAGTTTTAGTGCATCGGAGGGCAGATCGCCGGCCGGAAGGCAAGAGGGCCGGCAGCGTAGACAACGTTATCGTAGCCCTGACCGGTCCATCGCTTGCCCTCGTCACGGAGCGGCGCGCCCTCGATGCCGGAGTAGTTGATGTTTGTGGGGTTGTTGCACTTGAAATCCGGTGACGCCCGAAGCAGCACATGGCACGCCTTGCGCGGATCACCCATGAAGAAGTCGGAGACTTTGGTCACGCCGAGCTCGGTGAGGAAGTAGCCGCTCTCGTCGGCGATGGCCCGCTTGCACTCCATGACATGATTCTTGGCGTCGTGGCAGGTAACGGACACCTCCGCCTTGGGCAGTGGCATCGCGCCGTAGAGGCTATGCGTGTTCCGGTACGCGCAGCTCTGGCAATACACCATGCCCTCCACCCTCACCAACAGCTTGTCACTGTGGGCAGGCGGTGGCGTCGCCGGTGCCGGTGGGGTGTACTGCTGTTGCGGTGGTGGTGGCGGTGATGGTGTGGTGTAGCCGTTGTTGGCACTGGCGCCGGTGGCCAGGAGGAACACGAGGATTGCAAGAGGAATGAAGGCAGCCATTGCTCGGAGCTAGCTTGGTGCTCGACTTAAGATGGCTTATCTCAACTTGATGTTTTGGTGTGAGAAAATGGAGAGAAGCTTGTGGACCGATGTTTTGGTGTGAGAAAATGGAGAGAAGCTTGTGGTTTATATACTGCCATGGACTAATTAAACGTGCAAACATGTTGATGGAAATCACTAACTGTCTTGATTTTGGATTAAGATTGCATTTTATTGTATGTGCTATTTAATTCTGACAAAATATAATGATTGGCCCGGAGGGGAAAAAAAGGAAGATAACATGTAATGATTGATCTGCTAGGCACTTGATTTTAAGAGAAGAAAATCGCATGTTCATGATCTGCTTGGTGATTAGTTAAGATCAGTCTGTAGACGATAAAGAACGTTCCGTATGAAGATACGCAGATTTGTCAGAGAACGTGCTGCCCGTGTGTGTCCTCAAGTACTCCTCTGCAATACCAGGTTCTCCAGAGAGAAAAATGATTTTTGCCGATAGAACTACATAATTTCCGTTAGTACATACTCTGTATAGTACTCTCAAAATGAACGAGCATCTCATCTTCTGTGTAAAATATACTGTTCATGCAGTATTGTAGTACCAGGGTGTTCTGTAAAATCAAAGTGTGTTTAATTATTATTTGATGATGAATAATTGGTATGTGATATTATTGGTTTTGATATTTCAAGTTATTGACGAAGTGGTTTTAGAGATAATTGGATTTTCAGATAATGAGTAGGGACTGATATCTGTTTTGAGACTGGTAAGACCGGGCAACGGTTGCCGGTCAGACCATCGGTATACGCACGGTCAGATCGGCCAGCCCACGGTTTGACCGGTCGACACTGTGTCGGTTTCGGTTTAGGGTTGTTTCTTTGGATATCCGTGGATAACTCATGTTTATGATTTCTAGATGGATACTATGCGTATGTAATATAATTGTTTGCTAACAATGAGCCAAATTGGTGAGAAATTGTGCTCGGGTATGGTTTCTTGGTTAATGCATGTGTAGGTGGTCTTGATGCCTTGGGAGAGTGTTGCCGGTGATGGATCGGGAGTTAACTTGGGAGAAGATGACATCAGAACGATCCGGATATCATTCGGGATGGTTAGGCTAGAGATCATTGCACGTGGTTGGTGAAGATTTCATATGACTACGATGGAGATATTGTGTGCGTACGGGATGCGGAGTCGAATTTGGAGGGAGTCCAAATTTGGTACAATTGGAGTTTGTAAAGTTTGTTTCTTGTACGGGAAGGTTTCCTAGGAGATTAGGACGGCTTTTACAAGATTGGTTTGTGGCTTTAGGCTGTCTACCTCGGGTATAAATAGAGAGAGAGGGTGTACCCTCCAGATATCGATTTAGAGAGAGTTGAGTTGAGAGAAAAGTTAGGGTTTTGAGTTTAGTCAAGATTCTCGTGAGGAGTGTTGTTGTTGCACTTTATAAACACAGTTTAGAAGTAATAAAATTCAATTAACTTTGAGAGTTCTTCAATTTGTGTTTTCTCCGGTGCGGTGGTTCAACCGGTGATATACCGGTGGTAAGACCGGAGTCATCATCACGGTCAGACCGACGGCTCCACGGCGGTCAGACCGGTGATGGTGGCGACTACAGGAGGAGACGATCTCGGTGAATTGGACGGTCAGATCGGAGCATCTATGCCGGTCAGACTGGAAGTCACCGAGCGGTTAGACCGGTGCATCTACTTCGGTCAGACCGATCTATATCGAATTTGAGGGTAACTTTTAATTCCGCTAAAAGTTTTGGTTTTGGGGTATTACAACCATTCATCCCCTTCTGGTTGGCTTAGTTATCCTTCTACGATCCTACATGTTATTTTTCTTTTGGTCTGAATCTACCTGAAAGAAAACAAGGTGCAGTTTCCTGATTGTTTATACAAACAAGAGTTGTAAAGCCAAATTACTAGACGCAAAGTAAGTCTGTTTTTTACATGCGGTGGATCTATCGAGAGCTAACACCACATGATTCATGGCGCTATCGCCATTGCCAGTTTGTCACGGTGAGGTTGCCACATCTGCTGGCAAGGAGGCCTAAGCCATCAGATACAACCCCGACCTCCCCGCACAACGGATCCGGGTAGCTAGAGGTAAGGACACAAGCCACTCACACCGCCACCCTCTTCTACCGCTCTCTGGTTTGCCATGCACCATCCTTATCGACGTTCGGTTAGGGGTGGGAAAAATAGACTGGAATCAAACTGAACTAACCAAGACAGAAACATAAAAGGTATGGTTATTTTAATCTGTCTAGCCAAATTTAATCGATCAATTCCGGTAAGTAGGCTCAGTAAACTGAAATACCCTAAAAACCAAAATTCCAGAAAAAATAAACCCAACAACATCCAACCAAACCAACAAAAGCAAGCCCTACCCACTTTTCTCTCTATTCCATTTCCGTAAACCCAACAACGGCCCACCAAACCAACAAAAGCAAGCCGTACTCACTTTTCTCTCTATTCCATTTCCTAAACCAACAAACGGCTCACGAAACCAACAAAAGCAAGCCCTACTCACTTTTCTCTCTATTCCATTCCCCTAAACCCAACAGCGTCCCACCAAACCAACAAAAGCAAGCCCTACACAATTTTCTCTCTATTCCATTTCCCTAACTAACCTTTCCCACCCCACGCTAGTTGGAACCTGTCACACTAGCATCACAGCATCGACAACACCACAACGCATCGTCCTACCGCATCACTATGCCATTCCCCACGTTATCACGTCATGTATCCCACCACTCTTCTGTGCTACCAATCCGCATCGTGCCACCCTGCTTCTCCGCGGTGATGCCTCCTCAAGTGGAGATCTAGCGGCACCCATGAGATGGAGATCTAGCGGCAGTAGTCTTGACAGAGGAGGGCACGGGCGTAGGTAAAATGCAGAGGATAGTAACATGCCGACATCGGCGACAGGCAAATGATTTTCTTGTGATTACTGTGATATTTTTTTGTATGAAAATTGTTGATAACTATTGTGATTCTTTTGCATCTCAAAAATTGTTGAGTCTTTTCGGTCATGACAGAGACTGAGGCTGCATTGCTCAGTGTTGGCCACTTTTCGAATGCATGAAGATCAAGAAAACTTTGATGATCTACTCATTTCACAATGGCCAAAAAATCTGCAATTTTCATTGTACATATTCAGTAAATTATGTATTACATAAATATATACTCTCCTTAAAAAACGTTTTCTTGATCGAAAATCACATCAAGTTTAATTTGCAGGAAACTAATAAAATCAGAAGAAATTTACAACAAATATCACACAAGCGCAAAAATAATTAAAACAGAAACACAAAACAAATATGTATCCACCATTTAAATTGAATTCCGAACATCCCAAATTAATAAAAAGTGCATGTGTAAACGTCACAAATGTAGGCACCGCACATGCATGGGCGCCTAGTTTTGATGCTTGGGAGGGCAGATAGCCGGCCGAAAGGCAAGCGGGCCAGCAGCGTACATGACGTTATCATAGCCCTGGCCAGTCCACCGCTTGCCCTCATCACGGAGCGGCACACCCTCGATGCCGGAGTAGTTGATGTTTGTGGGGTTGTTGTACTTGAAGTCCGGCAACGCCCGAAGCCGCACGTGACATGCCTTGCGCGGATCACCCATGAAGAAGTTGGATACTTTGGTCACCCCGAGCTCCATGAGGAAGTAGCCGCTCTCGTCGGTGATGGCCCGCCTGCACTCCATGACACGATTATTGGCATCGTGGCAAGTAACGGACACCTCCGCCTTGGACAGCGGCATCGCGCCGTCGAGGCTATGCGTGTTCCGGTACGCGCAGCTCTGGCAATACACCATGCCCTCCACCCTCACCAGCAACTTGTCACTGTGGGCCGGCAGATGTGTCGCCTGTGTCGGCGGGGTGTACTGCTGCTGCGGCGACGGTGGTGGCGATGGTGATGGTGTGGTGTAGCCATTGTTGGCAGTGGCGCCGGCAGCCAGGATGGACACGAGAATCGTAAGAGGAAGGCAGTCATTGCTCGGAGCTAGCTTGGTGCTCGACTTAAGATGGTTATCTTGACCTGAAGGTTTGGCTGTGAGAAAATGGAGAGAAGCATGAGGTTCATATAATGTCATGAACTAATTAAACGTACGGACATGTAGGTGCAAATTATTAACTGTCTGATTTTGGATTAAGATTGCTTTTTATTATGTGCTATTTAATTTTGATAGTGTATATAAATATAACGATTGGCCCGGAGGAATAAAAAAAGAAGATAACATGTAATGATTGATCTGCAAGGCACTTTTAAGAGAAGAAATCGCATGTTCATGATCTGCTTGGTGATTAATTAAGAACTTAAGATCAGTCTGTAGACGATAAAGAACTTTCGATACGAAGCGATATGCAGATTTGTCAGAGAACGTGCTGCTCGTGTGTGTCCTCAACTGCACTGCAATACTAGCCCGATGATTTTTGCCGATTGAACTACATTATTAATGTTGTAATCTGAAAAGGAACAGGCATCTCATTTTTTGTGTAAAATATATGGTTCATGTAGTATTGTAGTACCATGGTGTCTTTTTTCTTTGGGTCTGGATCGAACTGACTGAAAGAAAACGAGACAGTTTTATGATTGTTTGTACAAACTAAAGCATTCAAGCCAAATTATTGGATGCAAAGCAAGTCTGCTTTTCACATGCGGTGGATCGATCGAGCCAAAACGCATGGCGCATGGCGCTATCGCCATTCAGCCATTGTCACAATGAGAGTGTGAGACTGTCACATCTGCTGGCAGGGTGGCCAGAGCCACTAGACTTGGCGACCCGGTCTCCTCGTGCAGCGGATCCGGGTCGCTAGAGGTGAGGACACAAGCCACTCCCACTGCCACCCTCTTCTACCACTCTCCATCTCGCCGTCACCCTTATTGATGTTGTTAGGAGTGGAAAAAATAGAGCAAAATCAAACCAAACTTATCAAGATAGAAACATAATTAAAAAAATACGACCACTGCTAGAAACAAAAATTTCAGGAAAAGCACAACAACAGCCCACCCCAACAAAAGCAAACCCTACTCACATTTCCTTAATTCCCTAACTACTCTTCCCCACCCCTAGCACCCTATTCGTCAATCGTCACACTAGCATTAACAACACCATAACACGTTGTCCTGCCACGTTATTGTGCCATTCCCCGTGTTGTCCCACCACTCCTCCATGCTACCACATCGTGACGTGTCGTCCTGCTTCTCCATTGCAGCGCCTCGAGTGGAGATCAGGCGACACCCGCGAGATGAGATCTGATGGGGTAGTCTTGACAGAGAAGGGCATGGGCATAAGCGATAAGCAGAGGAGAGAAACATATGGACACCAGCGGCACGGAGAGGAGGATGACATGCGGATGATTTTTTTCTGATTAGTGCGATTTTTTTTGCACCTCTAAAAATGTTGATGACTATTATGATTATGATTCTTTTGCATCTCTAACATTGTTGATTATTTTCAGCCATGACAAAGACCGAGACCATGTTGGCTATTTTTTGAATGCATGTCGGTTTTTAGTTTTAGATTATCAAATTTTGTTAAAAGACCAAAAATCGAGACCGAATTGTTCTTTCTGTCCTAACTGCCACCCCTAATCGGTAGCCGACATATTAGTCTGTGGGGAACCCAGTGTTTGGTAGCAGGGTTGTACAAATGTGGTCACTCTAATCTCACTAATTCACGCAGAGATTTACATAGGTTTGGGCTTCCCGAAGAATAACAACCTTACTTCTGTTTGATGTATTGCCCAAGTATGACAATGGTACTATAATTGAGCAGTAGAGTGTGAGTGTATGAATGGTTGGTGTTCTGGAGATTCGGCCCCTTCTCGACAGAGGTTGTGTATCTCCTTATGTATGCTTGGCCCACTTGGGGCCCATGATATCATCGACTATACATGCATCATCTACTAATTATATACACACGATTGAATAAAAAACCACATCAAAGTTTTGTTGATAAAAAATTATATCAAGTTTGATTTGCAACAAAGTAATAAAAACAGAAGAAATTTACCACAAATATCACACAAGAGCATCAATAATTAAAACAAAACACAAAAGAAACATTATCCACAATCCAAATTGAATTCCGTGCCTCCCAAATTAATAAAAAGCGAACGTGTAAACACCATAGATGTAGGCACATGTACGGGGCGCCTCTTAGTGCTTGGGAGGGCAGATCGCCGGCCGGAAGGCGAGTGGGCCAGCGGAGTACATGATGTTATTGTAGCCCTGGCCAGTCCACCGCTTGCCCTCATCACGGAGTGGCGCGCCCTCGATGCCGGAGTAGTTGATGTTTGTGGGGTTGTTGCACTTGAAGTCCGGTGACGCTTGAAGCCGCACGTGGCATGCCTTGCGCGGATCACCCATGAAGAAGTCGGAGACTTTGGTCACGCCAAGCTCGGTGAGGAAGTAGCCGCTCTCGTCGGTGATGGCCCGCATGCACTCCATGACATGATTATTGGTGTCGTGGCAAGTAACGGACACCTCCGCCTTGGGCAGCGGCATCGCGCCATCGAGGCTATGCGTGTTCCGGTACACACAGCTCTGGCAGTACACCATGCCCTCCACCCTCACCAGCAACTTGTCACTGTGGGCTGGCAAATGTGTCGCCTGTGTCGGCGGGGTGTACTGCTGCGGCGAAGGCGATAATGATGTGGTGTAGCCGTTGTTGGCGGTGGCACCGGCGACCAGGAGGGACACGAGGATCGCGAGAGGAAGGAAGGCAGCCATTGCTCGGAGTCGGAGCTAGCTTGGTGCTCGACTTAAGATGGTCTAACTTAACCTGAAGGTTTTGTTGTGAGAAAATGGAGAGAAGCGTGGGGTTTATATACTGTCATGAACTAATTAAACGTGCGGACATGTAGATGAAAATTACTAACTGTCTTGATTTTGGATTAAGATTACATTTTATTATGTGCTATTTAATTCTGACAAAATACAATGATTGGCCTGGAGGAAAAAAAAAGGAGATAACATGAAATGATATGATCTGCAAGGCACTTTTTAAGAGAAGAATGCACATGTTCATGATCTGCTTGGTGATTAGTTAAGATCAGTCTGTAGACGATAAAGAATGTTCGCGAACGTGATTAGTTAAGATCACTCTGTACCGATTGGTATGAAGATAAGCAGATTTGTCAGAGAACGTGCTGCCCGTGCGTGTCCTCAACTGCACTGAAACATCAGGTTCTCCATACAGGCAAATGATTTTTTGCCGATAGAGCTTCATTGTTTCCGTTAGTACTCAGAAAATGAATAGCATCGCATCTTCTGTGTAAAATATACGGTTCATGTAGTATTGTAGTACCATGGTGTCTATTTTCTTTGGGTCTGAAACTAACTGAAAGAAAACGGGGTACAGTGTCCAGATTGTTTGTATACAAACAAGAGCTGTAAAAAGCAACTCTGTTTTTTACATGTGGCGGATTGATCGAGCCAACTCCGGCGTTATCGCCACTCTTAGTTTGTCATGGTGAGGCTGCCACATCTGCTGGCAAGAGGCCTGGGCCATCGGATCTGACAACTCTCTGACCTTCCCGCACAGTGGATCCGAGTAACTAGAGCTAAGGACACAAGCAACTCCCGTTGCCACCCTCTCCTACCACTCTTCGTCTCCCTATGCACCATCCCTATCGATGTTATATTAGAGGTGGGTAGAATAGATCGGAATCGAACCAAGCTAATCAAGACAGAAATGAAAAAAAATATGACTATTGAATCTAACTAGCCAAATTTAATTGATCAATTCGGTAATTAGGCTCGGTAAACCGAAATACCCTAAAAACAAAAATTCCATAAAAGGCCCAACAACAACCCACCAAACCAATAAAAGCAAGCTTTATGCACTTTTTTTTTCTATTCCCTAGCTACCTTTCCTACCCAACCACCCCAATTGGCACCCATCAAACTAGCATCGATGGCATTGACAACATCACAACGCATCGTCCTGCCACGTCACTATATCATTCACCACATTATCCCGTCACGCTTCCCCTACTCTTTTGTGCTGCCACGCTGCATTGTGTTGCCATGCTTCTCCGTAGCGAAGCCTCCTCAAGTGGAGGTCTAGCAGCACCCGCGAAATGGAGATCTTACGGTAGAAGTCCTGATAGAGGAGGGCACGGGCATTGGTAAAAGGTGGAGGAGAGAAACATGTGGACGCTGATGATAATCAGATTTTTTTTCCTTTTTTGTGATTACTGCAATTTTATTTGTCTAAAATTGTTGATGGCTATTGTGATTCTTTTGCATCTAAAAATGTTGATTATTTCCGGTCATGATAGATACCGGGGCCGCATTGCTCGGTGTTGGCCACCTTTTGAATTCATGTAGATCAAGGAAACTTTGATGTGATTTTCTTTATCTACTCATTTCACAATGGCTAGAAAATATGTAATTTTTATAAACCGATAAAATCTATAATTTTCATTGTACATATATAACTCAGTAAATTATTTATTACACACACATATATATATTGTAGAAGACTCTCCTTAAAAAATGTTTTCTTGATCAAAAATCACATCAAGTTTAATTTGCAGCAAAATAATAGAATCAAAACAAAATTACAACAAATATCACAAGAGCAACAATAATTAAAAGATAGAAACACAAAAGAAACATTCATCCACCATTCAAATTGAATTCCGCACCTTCCAAATTAATAAAAAAATGCACGTGTAAACGTCACAGATGTAGGCACATGCACTGATGCACAGGGCCCATCTTAGTGCTTGGGAGGGCAGATCGCTGGCCGGAAGGCGAGCGGGCCAGCGGCGTACATGATATTATCGTAGCCCTGGCCAGTCCACCGCTTGCCCTCGTCACGGAGCGACGCGCCCTTGATGCCGGAGTAGTTGATGTTTGTGGGGTTGTTGCACTTGAAGTCCAGCGACGCCCGAAGCCGCACATGGCACGCGTTGCGCGGATCACCCATGAAGAAGTCGGAGACTTTGGTAACACCCAACTCCGCGAGGAAGTAGCCGTGCTCGTCGGCGACGGCCCGATGACACCCCACCATGATGCGATTCTTGGCATCGTGGCAGATGACAGACACCTCCGCCTTGGGCAGCGGCTTCGCTCCTTCGAGGCTCTGCGTGTTCCTTTGCTCGCAGCTCTGGCAGTACACCATGCCTTCCACCCTCACCAGCAGCTTATCACTGTGGGCAGGCGGTGGCGTCGCGGGTGCCGGTGGGGTGTACTGCTGATGCGGTGGCGGCGGTGACGGTGATGATGTGGTGTAGCTGTTGTTGGCGGTGGCACCGGCGGCTAGGAGGGACAAGAGGATCGTGAGAGGAAGGAATGCAGCCATTGCTCGGAGCTTGCTTGCTGTGCTCGACCGAGATGTTCTTTTTCTGAACCTTTGGCTGTGCCGAAACGTAGAGACGTGTGGTTTATATACTGCCATGGACCAAACGTGCGGATATATAGATGGAAATTAACTGTCTTGATTGTTTTTGATTAAGATCACAGTTTATTATGTGTTATTCGATTCTGACAATATATGTAATGATCGATTCATCTGTAATGCGGTTTTAAGATAAGAAATCGCATGTTCATGATCTGCTTGGTGATTAGTTAAGTCTGTAGACCATAAAGAATGTTCAGTACGAAGATATGCAGATTTGTTAGAACGTGCTGCCCGCATCTGTCCTTAACTGGACTGCAGTACCAGGTTCTCCAGACAGACTGAAAATAGTCTGAAACCGAGAGACCGAACCAAACTACTGGAGTAGTATAGTAACCAATACTGGCCGAAACCAAAAAAAAATTCATTTACGAACCAAATTTAATTCTGCCAGTAGGCAGTTATCTGAAATTTCAAAAATGCACAATAACAGCCTGCCAACCCAACAAGAGCAAACCCCACTCCCTTCCCCACCCTACCACCCCTCTCATCACCCGCTAGTCCATTATACTTGCATCGGCGGCATCGATCCCATTCCTTGCGTTGTTCCCACTGCGTTGCACCAGCCATCCTGCTTCTCTGCAGAGGCGCCTCCGCGCCTCCTCCAGTGGAGATCTGGCGGCGGTGATCCTACTGTGATTCTTTTTTTTTCATCTTTGAAATTGTTTGTTATTTTGGTATGACCGAAACTAAATCAGTATTGACTATTTTTATATACATGTCCGATCCCAAAATTTCTCAAAAGATCGAAGATCGAGATCGAATAGTTTGTTCTGACATAATGACCACCCCTACATCTGATAGCTAGCATATTAGTATGCGAGGAACCCGATGTTCGGTAGTAAGTTTGTACAACTAAATCACTCTAATCTTACTCAGAGGCGGACCACCCATTTGGTAGGATGGGTGAACCATCCCCGGTACGGTCCGTGACCCCTCACCTCCAGACCTCCCTCCTAGTCGTGGGTCTAACACATTAGCCACTATCGTACCATCAACCCATCAAATAAATCAAGTATTTCAAGTAGGGATGCAAATGATGATAGAGATTCTCGACCGAGTGGGTATTATTTTCGTATAAGTGGTACTGTTTTTTATCATCTCGATTGACCATATACAAATTTTGATTATTCTATTTTGTTATAGCACCATATTGCAGTTGACGCTAAATAATTAAATTGGTAAAATGAAAGTTTGCAACGAACCGTAAATCATTTCTGAATAAATGATATTGTTTTCGCCATTTTCATCCTGCCGTCAGGCATCCATTGTCGTCTCGTATTTGTCTATGCTCATCATCTCAAATTATGATATCTATTTGACTTTGTTCATCTTAGTTGTTAACTTGTGTGATGTGTCATTGTGCCGGTGCATTGAGCCTGTGACTATAGTTTGTGTGCACCACAGACCAAATGCCGGTGCCCTAGCCGGCAGCTAGCTAGGACTAACTCTTTGCTAGAGGCCTCTCCATCCTGCCACTGAGCTCATTAATTCACGTAAGGGTAATTTAACCATCCTTGAAAAGTTATCGGAAGGATATCAAGTTTTTTTATGTAAAACTTGATACCTTCAAGTACTAGGTATTTTAGGGTATTACAATTTTTAGTGTAAAATTTAGATATCTTTTTATGTACAGTAAAATATCTCTTCGCGTGGAGAGTTACTCAGCTCGTGTGGGCCGTCAAAATCACGACCCGACTAGAGCCCCGCACCATCATCCACAAGGCCCATTAGCCTGGTATCTGAAGCAAATTATATACGCGCGTACAATTAAACGGGTGACCGAAAATCACATCTATTCCGTAGTTCTTTTTTTTTCCCAACGAAAATCACATCAAGTTTGATTAATTTGCCGTAAAACTCGTAGAGCCACAACAATATCAACTCACAAAGAATCACATAACACCTCCAATTAGAACAGAACCACAAAATAAACAAGTATTCTCCATCCAAATTAAATTTCGCAGACCTCTCCCAATTCAAAAGCACGAGAGTGCGCGCCACAAATGTAGAGGTACACGCATGGGGGCGGCGCCCGCGCCTAGTAGTGCTTGGGCGGGCAGTTCGCCGGCCGGAAGGCGAGCGGGCCGGCGGCGTAGACGACGTTGTCGTAGCCCTGCCCCGGCCACCGCTTGCCCTCTTCGCGGAGCGGTGCGCCCACCATGCCGGCGTTGATGTTGGTGAGGCTGTTGCACTTGCAGTCCGGCGACGACAGCAGCCGCACGTAGCACGCCTCCCGCGGGTTGGCGTCGAGGAAGTCGGACACCTTGGTGACGCCGAACTCCGCGAGGAAGTAGCCGCTCTCGTCGGCGACGGCCAGCCTCCACCACGCGGCGCGGTTCTTGGCGTCGCGGCAGGTGACGGACACCTCCGCCCTGCGCAGCGGCTTCGCGCCGGCGAGGCTCCACGAGTTCCTGTGCTCGCAGCTCTGGCAGTACACCTGCCCCTCCACCCTCACTAGCACCTTGTCGCTTTGCTGCGCCGCCGGCGTTGGCGGTGACGGCGTGTGCTGCTGCTGCGGCGGTGGCGGCGGAGGTGGCGATGGTGTGGTGTAGCCGTTGTTGGCGGTGGCGCCGGCGGCCAGGAGGGAGACGAGGATGGCAAGGTGGAGGAAGGCAGCCATTGCTCTGAGTCCGAGCTAGCTTGGTGCTCGACTCAAATGGTTTATCTGAAACTTCTCGGCTGTGTCGAAATGGAGAGAAACATGGGGATTATATAGTGCCATGGACCAAACGTGCGGCCATGTAGATGGCCGAAGTGGTGGCCGGCGTTGGGCTACGTGAAGGCCATGTCTGTCCTGGAAACTGTCTTGGTTTGGATTAAGATTACGTTTTATTATACATTATTGTGACAATATACAATGATTGTCTGGCGATAAAAAAGACAATATGTAATGATTGGTCCCCATGGGCATTTTTAAGAGAAGAAATCGCATGCTTGTAATCTGTTTGGTGATTAGTCAGTCTGACAGAGATAAAGAATGTTCAGAAGGAGGATATGCAGATTTGTTAGAGAACGTGCTGCCCGCGTGTGTCCTCAAGACCTCAACTGCAGTATCAGGTTCTCCGTGTAGGCAGACGATGTTTCCCCACGCAATGCCGCGCAAAATAATCTATTTTGCCGGCAGAGCGACAACCTGTTTTATAATCAGAAAATGAACCGGCATCTTATTTTATCTGTAAAACGTGCAGTTCATGTAGGAGCATGATGTGCGTGCATGTTTTGTCTGAAACTGACTGAAAGATAACAGAGAGCACTGGAGTAGAGAGTTTTCTGATTGTTTCTGCGTAGGAGTAGGAGAGTTTAAGGCCAAAGTTACCGGACGCTAACTAAAGCGAGTCTGCTTATTACATGCGACTGATCGAGCTTACACAAAAGTTCACAAAACGCAGCATTTCCCATCTATCAATATAACAGAAATATGTGAAGTTTTTATTTTTCATCTTGTGGGAGAAATTACCTAATTCAGAGGTTTTTTGGATGCTTCATTTAGTTTGTTAAACTTTTATAACTAAGATGTGGCATACGACAATTCATATGGTAAAAAATTATTGGCCACCGGCTAGGTCACCTTGGGCAAATATATAAGCCTATGACATATGTACACCGTCCACCAAACGAACGCTAGGCTAAGTTAGACAAAGTTGCTTGTTTAAGTTGTGACAAAATGTGGTCACCAACTCATAATTGAAACCTAAGAAGGTGAGAATAAATAAAGCATTTTGGTACAAATCGAAGGGATATGAGACGGACTAAGAAACCTGTAGCACATATTTACACACACCTATAAAACAAAGTAATTTCATAGCACATATTTAGATCCTATTTGTTTAGGCTTATAAACCAGCTTATGAATCGAAAAGTCTAAATCTAAATAAACAAACAGCTTTTTGGTTTTGGTTTTTTAAGTCATAAGCCACTCTTACACTGTTAAACAAAAACTATGTTAGAGAATTTTTTTTTCTTATTTGAGATGGAAATATGACTCCACATTAAACTTAGAACTTTAAATCTTATTTAGCACATATGCACTAGCAAAGAAAATAACACACACCTTATCCAATCTTCTTCCTCTTTCCTTGTTCAAATTTTCAACTCAGATTTGAAAACTTTCAAGTCAAGATTTATTCAAGTTTTAAATTTGAGTTGAATTTTTAGATGAGTTGAAAGTTTTGAATTTTGAGATAAAGTTTTGAAATTTGAGTTAAAAGTTTTCAATAGAATACTTTAAAATTTAAGGTGAAAGATTCAAATTCTAAAATACACTAAAAACAATTCGCGAAAAAAACGCACGTGTGGGAGCAGACGTGCCAGCTGCCGCACGCACCAAATAATAACACAACGAAAATAACAACACAACGGAGCTGGCGTGTCTGCCCCAAACAGCAATCCCCGTACAAAACTTTTTTTTTTAAGTTCTGGTGGATAATTAATGTGCTGGGCCAAACACCCACCAAAGAAAATTCCCAATGGGCCTCGAGTGATCCCCAATATACAGCCCAAATTCATGTACTCCCCAGCAAACCAGGCCCACACGCAGCGAGAGAAATCTACTCCCGTATAATTCCGGCCCAAATCCATCTCTTTCGACCGCTTACTTCTGCCCTAATCCACACGCACATCAGAAATTCAGAATACTCCGTTCGCACTTGCCCTTCCCGAACGCTCCCAAACCCTAGGCGCGTGACCATGTCGGGGTCGTACGGATCCGACGACTACCGCGGCGGCGGCGGGGGCGGCTACGGCGGCCGAGGTCACGTCGGGATCCTGCGGGTTGTGTGTGTGCTTGCTTCTGGATCTGCTCCTGACTGGTTTGTTGTCTTGTAGGTGGCGGCGGAGGCGGCCGTGGGCGGGGTGGTGGCGGAGGAGGAGGGGGAGGATATGGAGGTGGTGGAGGGGGAGGTGGATATGGTGGTGGTGGCGGAGGGTATGGCGGCGGTGGCGGAGGGTATGGCGGCGGTGGTAGAGGTGGCGGAGGAGGAGGCTACGGCGTCGGCGGCGGCGGCGGGAGAGGTGGGGGTGGGGGTGGGGGTGGCGGTGGCCGAGGTGGCGGCGGCGGGAGGGGTGGAGGACGTGACGGTGACTGGGTTTGCCCAGACCCGAGGTTTGTTTCGTTTACTCATTTGACGTTGTCTCGTTTGATTCGACTGTGACTGATGTAATCGTGGTTGTCCCGAGTGCCTTGTGAATTATGCTACTTGGCCCTGAAATCTAGGGTTTTTAGGTTGGTAAATTATAAATTATTGGGTTATTTGGTTTAGGATTTGCATGGGTGCATGTGTGAAGTATCCCACTAATTTTTTGTTTCATCGTAGTATTGTTAGCAGCAGAACTGCCAAAAAAAGTTAATATTCACTGCATAATTCATTCTCTATGAGAGCTCCCAATAATCTTAGGTCACAGGTGCTAAATTTATGTTGGACCTCTAGATACATCAACGTTATGTTTTACTTGTCTCCCATAAAGTTAGGAGTGTTACTTCTTCCCCTCCCCTATGCTCTATGTTACTTGGTATAGCAGTATGGCAGAGAAGAAATTTCATACATGTTCTTGAAATTTAGTTCATGGTG
This sequence comes from Oryza punctata, assembly GCA_000573905.2. Classification (NCBI taxonomy): domain Eukaryota; kingdom Viridiplantae; phylum Streptophyta; class Magnoliopsida; order Poales; family Poaceae; genus Oryza; species Oryza punctata. The sequence goes on from CM002488.2 coordinate 2,824,085, forward strand.
TTATTAGAAGCATTACAAAACATGGTAAACAATACTTTCTTTTATCAATTTCTTTCTTTCAATATGGCATTAGTTGTCTTTCTGAGTTGGTTATATTTTGCAGAATACTCGGTTGCAACTTCACTGGTTCTATTCCAATATTCCTAATATAATATGTGTTTATCATTCTTGTTCCAGTTGTGGCAACGTGAACTTTGCAAGGAGGACTGAATGCAACAAGTGTGGAGCACCTTCTCCTGCTGGTGGTGGAGGGTATAATAAATCCGGTGGAGGGGGTGGAGGCTACAATCGTGGTGGTGGCGATTTTAGTTCTGGAGGTGGCGGTGGCAGTGGCTACAACAGAGGTAGTGGAGATTACAACTCTGGTGGCCGTGGCGGTGGCACTGGAGGGGGAGGAAGAGGAGGAGGTTACAATAGAGGTGGTGGCGATGATCGTGGATATGATGACCACCGTGGTAGCAGGGGTGGTTATGGGGGAAGAGACCAAGGGAGCAACCAAAGGGGAGATGAAAGTGGTTATGACGCTGGTAGCTACGGGCAAGTTCCTCCTCAAGGTCCTCCTTCCTATGGTGGGCCTGGAGGTGACTATGCGGCACCTCCAAGCTCTTATGGAGGCAATAATGCATACAATTCAGATTCTGCAGTGCCACCTCCTAGCAGCTATGGTGGTGGTCCAGGTTCATATCCACCAAGTTATGGTGCACCACCTCCGAACCCCCCATATAGCGGTGGTGCTCCGGGTGGCCAAGGTGGGCTACCTCCTACATATGATGGTGGTTATGGTGGTCGGCCTATGCCTGGGGGTGGAGGCCCTGGTGCACCGCCACCCTATCATGCTGCTGGTGGTGGTGGCGGCGGCGGCGGCGGCGGATACACTGGAAGTGCCGCTCCGGAGCCAGCTGCGAAGGTTAAGCAGTGTGATGCAAACTGTGATGAAACTTGTGATAATGCAAGAATTTACATCTCCAACTTACCTCCTGATGTGACTGTTGAGGAACTGCAAGAACTATTTGGAGGAATCGGCCAGGTATACTTTGACCTCTTGAGCTCCCACATATTTAGTGTTTAAGAACTGTGCATTTCATAATTTGCTCACTGAAATATTTTGTGTATTTTATGTCTTTTTTCTAACCTCATGTTTATCATTTTATGTGTTTCGCCAAAATGTCTCTTTCCAGTGTTACTGATATTACTTGTTGGAATTTAAATAAATTTACAAATCAGTATTCAGATGTTTATAATCTGTACTTGGGCTTATTAACATTTTTTTTCCTTTTGCTTTCACTACTGCTAGCACATTGCAAGTCTAGTTTTGCACAAAATCTGCTCTATATCTGTTAAAGTTGCTTATACAGTGCAGTTAGAGTGAGCTTATTACATTTCATTTTGCACAAAATTTGGATATTTAGTTTGATGTAACATAACCATCTTGCAGTAATGGTGCTCTTTTTTTGTAGTAGTAGTAGTGTAATTATAGTTATAACCAACCAAGTCATGCAATAGTTTTGCTTTAGTCCCATATTGGTATTTTATGTCAAATAATTTGTGGCATATCACTCCGTGATGTTGATGGGAAATCTTTGATAATAAAGTAAAGTTGGTTTTACAGATTACTTAGTGATCCTAGTTAAATTTATTGCAAGAATTTAATTTCCTTAGTTTTTGGGGTGGTAACTTGTTGTGTTTCATGGCTGTGTTTTGAGTTTTTGCAACTTCTTTCTTTGTAAGGTTGGAAGGATCAAGCAGAAACGTGGCTACAAGGACCAGTGGCCCTGGAACATAAAAATCTATACTGATGACTCTGGAAAGAATAAAGGAGATGCCTGCCTTGCCTATGAAGATCCTTCTGCTGCTCATTCAGCTGGTGGATTCTATAACAGTAAGTTCAGCATTGAGTTTGGGTTAATTATATTATGCGCCTATAAATACAGTGTTCTGCAATCTTTAATGCATGTTTTCTATTGTTATTCCAGATTATGAAATGAGAGGCTATAAAATTAGTGTGGCGATGGCTGAGAAATCAGCACCTAGAGCTCCTGCATATGGTCATGGGTAAGTACTTTTCAGTTCTGTAGATGCTAAACGCAGATTGTGGAATGCTATGTGCCTATGCCCAAGCAAGACAGCAGTTATTATGGGCAAAGCATGCCCCTTTTAGTTGCAATATGATAGCCTAGGTGTTTGCATCTATTCTTCAAAGTGCTCTAGGTTGCCCCCTTAAGAAATTGTGATATTAGGAGGATATGACTTGTACCATCTGTTTACGTTATTTTGATGTAGCTTTTTCTCCAACTATGAAAACTGAGTGTAAACCAAGCTAACCTTAAGCTAGAAATGTGATGTAAGCCACAATTACATTGTTTGGATTGGAACATAAAGCCTAATCTTGGGACTTTTCTTATCATATATTATCTTATAGGGTGTAAGGTAGTTTTACCTGATACTTGAATTATGTGTTTTTAATTAGCATATGCATTCTGTCACAAAGCCATAGGCTTATAGCAAATAACACATTCATGGTGTAGAAATAAGTTGAATGTGGGAGCAGTACAATGCCAAGTATGTATCAGTCAATATGGCAAGTAGAAATGTACTCTTGTACTACTTCCGTGTGAAGATCTTAAATATTATTCGCTGAACCTCTTTATGTAATTTTTACCGTAGCTAGAAAAGAATGTCACTAACATGCTACAGTTCGAAGTTATTTGGTATTATTTTAGAAACTGGATATTTGTAAATATCCTTTTATTCTCCCTTGACAAGGTGGGTCCTGACCACTTGTCTTAAGTCAATGTGTAGTGTATGACTGTATAAGGGGCAACGTGTCAGTTGAAATCTTTTACATACCTCGATTTAACACAATATTTGTGAACACTATTTGTTATTTTATTTATGTGCTTGGCATATACATGATGGATTAGTAAAATATGGCAACTGAATGATTTGTGTTTAAATTTTATCAGTTGTCCACACCATTTTTAGCTCATATATAACTTAAATTATGATTCATGTTGAATTGTATATGTATAATCAACTACATTACATGGCATGCAGAGGTGGACGTGGTGGCTATGGTGGAGGTCGCAGGGATAGCTTCAGAGATGGAGGAGGCCATGGGCCTAACAGGCATCAAGGTGGTGGTTCGCGTTCAAGGCCATACTGAAAGCAACTAATATAGTTACTAAGATTGTCATCTGTGAGAAACCATTTCTATTCCTGTCCATCGGACTTGTACTCAAAACAGGAGCGTAAGGTAGGTTGCCTGCTTTTCTCGGAATTATATTCCATTGTCATACTCCAATGTTGGTCGGATGTTTGTTTGTCTCATCCAAAAGTGATTGATCTATGTTATGTGAATTTTTCCATAGAGGCAGATGGATAAGCTCCAAATGCTGGTAGTTTTGAGATGTTATTTCAGGTGAGTGCCGATCTGTTATGATTCTGCAATGATTTGCTATCCCGTGATTGCTTACCTTTTTATTTCTGCGATTGCAATTCTTTCTATAACGCTTACATTCCACATGGTAACTCAGCCGGTGGATCACTAGCTTGGATTTTGGCGAGGAGAAACAGGTAGGGCATTTTTGTTCTTCGATAGGTTTACTAGATCTAGAATCCATTAGTTACGGATATCTCTGTGGATATTAGATGTATATGAACCACCTTCTCTGATACACATTCATTGACTTATTCATTTGGTTTGCGTCAAATATAGCATGGATATGGTACTATTTAGATACTATTTCCAGAAGGAAAACATCTGCGCTTCGTTGGCTTATTCATGTGGTTTGTGACTCGAATATAGCATGGATATGGTTACTTAGACACTACAATTTCCAAAAGGAAAAATATTCTCACTAACTTAGTAAATATCTTGTGGGAGACTCCTAAAATCACCCCCCTTAGCATAGTAGAAGCACTCTTGTACTTGCAGGTTTCCTACTGTTGAGGTTACACTTGCAGGCTTGCTGCTGTACAATGTGTGCAGCCAACACCGTCTGCTGCACATCGATGCTGCCTGCTCTTCTATCACTGCAACGTATTGTGAATCCTCCAAGCCATCCTTGTATCTGCCCTCCGGATCCAGTTCCTTGTGCTCATTGACAAATTTGACCTGTTGGCTGGATACCTCCAGTTCGTCTGGTTTCTTTGCACAGTTGCTTTCACAGTTGCGGAAGATAGACGTCAGGCTCCTTTCAGTTGATTGCTTTTTCGGACTGTTAGTTTCGTTCTGAAGTTTCTCCTAGCTGTTCCATATGGATTTGGTATTTTTGTTATTTTTCTGGAGCCCTGGACTTGCAGATGGGCGAAGCTCCAAAGCCTTTCACGTCGTTTTTGTTTGACATTTACGTATCTTGTGGTTATTTGACATTTGCCGAATACTCACATTCGCACTTCATTTGGGATTGTAATAATGTACTAAGAAACTTACCTGCGTCATCAGTGACGTCGCGTTAATGGTAACTAAAATGTGTAATCGACCGTGATCGGCGTTGCTTCACTACTTGCGCAGTGTGCTGAGCGGAAACGAACGAACGTGTTAGAAGTGAATTGTGCAACGTTTAGACAAGTGATGAACTGACGATGTATCACTTCAAATGATGTCCGGCCTCGTTGCCATTGTAATGGGTCGAGAAAGGTTTCTCGAGCCTACTACCTGAGGTTGTATACTCCCATCTATAAGCTAGAGCTAACTCTTTACCACCAACATTGTTCCCGACTTCCGGTGATTCAGCTGGCTTTAACTGACGAAAAATTAAGATGGCACTATCTTCTATGAATGACTGCTCATACTCATTCACCGTCCTTGTCACAAATCACATAATCGAGCATACACTAGCCAGGACAAAATTTGCAACCGCAAAATCGAACTACACTGATCAAAATGAAAAAAAAGCAAAATTGCTAACAAGATACAGTTTTCATCTTCTCCTAGTCTTCTGCTTGCTCCTCCCTTCAAACCGCCTGGACCCTTTTGCCTTCCCTTTCTGCTTGACTTTCTTCAGCAACTTGTTGCCCCTCTCCTTTCTCTCGTCCAGGTCAGAATCGCCGCCATCCGAAGAATCTTCATCGTCGGAGTCGCCGAATCCGGTGAGCTTCTCGTACTCGTCCTCGTCGATCACTCCCCGCTTCAGCTTCTTCAGGAGCCGGTACTCATGCGCGAGCTCATCCATGTCCTCCTTGGTTTGTACTGCTTGACGCTGCTTACCCGTCTTCTTCCGCTTTGGCTTTTCAGGCTTCTCTGGAGCTCTCCTCTTCTTCTCTATGTCTGGCCTTTGAGCTAGTTCCTCTGCTTTTCTTTTCAATGTCTTCTGCCGTTGTTTCTCACGAGCTTTATCCCTGCAGTTCATCAAGATGGAATTGGTCCCATTCTAATAGTTGCATTTCGAGGAAAATACCGATAGCCCCCCAAGTACAACTCCAGTCTAAATCATTTTAATTAGTTTAGTTAGGCGTAGCTCTCTTGCCTACAAGGGTCGTACTACATAATAACAAGATTATGGTTAAAAAAAGTCATCTACCTTTTGGAGATTATTTTCTTTTTTATAAAAAATATACCAATATAGAATTGTCATACTGGTAGGGCATTGATGGGATAGTAGTACTACAGCAGTGGCAACAGAATGAAATATTCGGTTAGCGGACTTACTTGTACTTGATTTTTGTAACATCGACATCATCAACAGGAGTAAACCCTTCCAATGAAAGAGAATGGTGCTTAACTTCCGGCATAGATGGAATTTGGAGTAAGCCGTACTCCATACCCAACCTTCCAATTTCAAGGTCTTTCCAACTGAAAATGTAAGAACAGTGATGCTCCTTGTATGCCCGAACAAACGAAACAAAAGCTGTAAGCCCTTTCTCCATGACATTTCGGTCTTCCAATGCAGCACTCCTGATCTGTGGCACACAAGTGAGTTAAAAATCATTTCTGGATTCAGATGCCATCACAGGCAGACAACCTAAGATGATCTATAACAATATAGGAAACTCACCTGTGGTACAATATCAACAGCATTTGTGGAACACTCCCTTTCGGTGAGGGGTACACCTCTCCGTTTCAAGAACCCAACATAAGTATCTTCCTGCAGAACAATTATAACATTGAGAATTTACTAACAAGACAATCCAATGTATTGAATCACTGCTGCATATGCATAGCCGAATATGTCTTTCAAATTGAACTACTGACTTCCACTTAGAGAATGTCAACTCAGAGCAAGTACCTTCGGTAAGAGGAATACAATAGCATCTCCTTCTTGATCATAACGTGCAGTACGGCCAGCTCTATGTATGAACACGTTGGGATCTTGAGGCGGATCATACTGGGGAAGAAACAAATGTTCTATATTAACTAATGCCAAACAAAAGGAAACAATTCAGGGAGTTACGTTCAAAGCATTACCTGCACAATTAGATCAACATGTGGTATGTCAAGACCCCTTGCTGCAACATCGGTGCAAACTAGAATACCACTTGAAAGAGCTGAAAATGACGCCAAAGCTTTCTCACGAGGACCCTACATACCAAGAGAATAGTGTGGTCACAATCAGTATAAAGGAAAGTTTATGGAAGCGCCATGTAGAACTAATCATGCATGTATTAGCACTATAACCTGCTTCATCTTCCCATGATAAGGAATTATTGGAGAACCTTTAAGTGAGTCCAGCAGCGGGAGAACGATAGCCCAGTAATCTACACAAGCACATGTTGCGAAGTACCTGCATTCAAGTAAGATCAGAAATCCCACAAGCTAACACAATGCTACACACACCCAAGGAAAGTGTATGAAAGCAATTTTTTAGCCGTTGTCTACTTACACCATTATTTTCTTTCCAGTGTTCTGCACAAGGAAATCAACAAGTTGTGATGACTTATTTGATGCTTCACATATCATATACTGCAAAAAACAAAGAAAAATTCTGGTTTACATTCAGTTGATAAGAGTACACAGGGTAATCAACAGGCATGGTCACTACTAAAACAAAATAAGTAAGCTCCAACCAGCCAAATGCTTGTACAAAAGGTCCTCACCATACCTCCAATCGAAGCCCCAGTGGTGTTTTTGATGGACCAAGCTCTTGTTGAGCACCATCTTTACTCATGGACTTCGCCTCAGTCTTAACTTCAACCCTCACAGGATTCCTCAACCCTGCTTTTGCCAGCTCCTTAACAGCCTCCGTCTGAGTAGCCGAAAAAAGCCCCGTTCTCCTCAGCTTTGGCAACTTCGAAATAATCGACGTAATCTGCTTCTGGAATCCTAAATCCAATAGCCTATCAGCTTCATCCAGGATCAGAATCTGCTTCCAAAACACATACACAAAATATAAAACAACATCAACTTATGTCAGATTTGCATTTCAAGCACAAAAGAACAACACATGAATTTCAATTGCTTCCAAAACCACCTCAAGATTCTTGTAATTCAGAGTGTCCACTCGCTCCATTACATCGAACAGCTTCCCCGGGGTGCCGACCAGTATGTTTGCACCTTCTTCTTCCAATTTCTTTAGCTCTGCCTTGATGTCGAATCCACCAACCAGCAGCATGGACGACACCCCCTTCAGCGTAGCGAAGAACGGCTGCGCCACATTGTATATCTGCGAGGACAGTTCTCTCGTCGGGGAGATAATGATTCCAAGAACCTAGCAAAAATTCCATACTTCTTTTTTCTGATCAGAAGTGAACATGAGATGCAATCCTGCAACTTTGCAAGCAACGCCAAGAACAGCAGCATGGAGCCGTGGAGCAGTGAGCACAGACCTCGTGGGGCTTGGGAGGCGAGGGGCGGCGGCGGAGGATCTCGACAACGGGGACGACGAAGGCGAGCGTCTTGCCGGAGCCGGTGGCGGCGTCGACGGCCACGTCCTTGTGGGACAGCAGCAGCGGGATGGCCGCCGCCTGCACCGGCGTGCACCGCCGGAACCCGCCGCTCTTCAGAGCCTTCACCACCTCCGGGGACAGCGCGGGCGACAGCTCCGAGAACCTCTGCTCCGTCAGCGCGCGCTTCCGCGCCGCCGCCGCCAACGAGGAGGAGGACGACATGGCGTCCGCGCCGCCGCGTCTGCTGCTCTCGCGCCGCTCGAGCAGGAGAGACTTCCTTTTGCTGTTGGTTTAGGGATTCCGGAGGGTTCATCGATTGGGCCGTGATGGTTGGGCCGCGCACTCTTCTTCCACAGGCCACAGGCCACAGCCCAACAGCCTGTTCATTTTTCTTTCATTCGTAGCGATTCCGTCCAATTCATGCACAAGTTCTGTATAAGAGAGAGAGAGATTTAGAGGTTGAGATGTCCCACTAAACATTTTTAAGAAAAAAATATAAATATGTTAGGGATTAAACACCGAATCTCGGGGTTAAAATCACATACCCCTTACCACAACGCTATCAAGTGCGTCTCCTGCACAAGTTCTCTCAACAATAATACTGACAATTTCTCAAAAAAAAAAAGACAAACAGGAGGGGGCAAAAGAGATTGCATATGTAAATGAGTGACTTGTAAGTCACAATTTCCAGCAATAAATAAAATAGAAAGGTGTATTAGTAGCGATACAATTCTGCAGGGGTTTCGGCTTTACATGAGTATTTTGATTGAATTGTATTTCCCTCCAGTAGAAACTTACAAATATATATCCTTAGAGAAAAGCTAAGGAAGAAGAAATAAAATAGAAAAGGGCGGCGCACGAAGAACTTCACTTTGAAGAATCAGTAGTTACATTGTGATTGCAGTATCATTGATTTTACTATTTATGTGGTAATTCAGTCTTCCTTTTGTTCAGAGGATGCAACTGCAACAGCACTGCCTTGCTCATCCCCTTGACCCTTTTCTTCGTCAACACCCTGCAAATTTCACTCAAGAGTAAGAATCCCAAGGTGAAACAACATTATCTACATATCAAGATTGGAAGATTTTGTAGGTTCACCTCATCATCTGGGATCATCACTGCCTTCACCTGTGCGACGATAACCGTAATGTCGTCCATCTTACCACCTGCAGAGATGAAATTTAGGCATCATGAGATTACTTTGTGTTCTGCATAGAGTAGAGCATGAAGGCATGTGTATGAGCTCATGCATACCTATTAGTTTCCCTCCAATGAACTTCTTCCACGAGGGAACATCAAAACCCTGCATTCAAGTGATCAAAATGAAAAAAAGTTCTATCATCCATTTTAAGCTGTAACAACCTGAACAGAAAAGATTGTCATGAGAGGTATATGTTTCGCACTCGACTCCGAGCCTCCATTGAGTAGGGTGAATCAAAGGTGACATCCACCGAATGCTTCCTTGCAAGCTCTGCTAGTGCTTTTGCTGTGGAAAACATCAAGCTTTCAGAAAGATTGGAATTCGGAAGGACTGGAAAATGTGGTTGATGGCCCTAGATGCAAAACTGAGAATATACCAGCTTCATCTACTCCTGGAGACTCAGAAATGACAGAAACGATCTCTTGATCGAATATATTGTCAAAAAATCCATCTGAGCCACTGACAATCATATCACCCTCCATAAGATTTACTGTGCAAACCTGGTAGACAACTGGATCAAAATCAGAAGGTAGCAGTCTACAAATAATGCTTAAATTTTGTACGACTATCTTGATTATTGTAGTGAAGCACTTGGTGATTATCTTTCCACTGCGTTAGTGGTATCTTTTATGGAAAGGTTTGTGCATGCATGCGTGTCCCTTGTAAGATCTTCCCCTAGTTTTGATTTGTCCACACATGCAAAATATTCTGGCATGATTTAGAGATCATAATAATATAGAGTTTTCAAATTAAGAGATAATTAATGTGCATGTTTGGGACTCGTTTAACATATGGGCAAGCACCTATAACTGAGTAAACAGGAAGCATCCAGCTGCTCTTATATGCTAATAAAACAATCGTCACACACACAGCTATTATTTTGCCCTACAACAAGGCACATACCAGTGCATCCAGATACGTTTGACCAATTGCTTCAGAGCTTAACTGGTATGGACAGTCAAAGTAATGTTCTTGAGGACACGTAGAGAACATTACTTGGCCTATTAAGAAGAGAACAGATAAGATTTGTATGAAGTATGCTAATAAACTTTAATAAATCAATAAATTTATTCATGCTAACCTTTTCTAATTACTTTCAAACCACAATCTCCCACACTTGCAACTTTTAGAATCCCGGTCTTATCAAGCATTGCAATGATTCTGTTAGCGTTCCGAAGAAGCCATTAGGTTTTGACCTGTAAAGTTTTAACATAACAATGTAGATATATGCTTACACAGTTGCAGATCCAACAGAAGTTGTTGCAGCATGAGCCTTCATTAGAAGAAGCTGAGGATCATGATTGACCTGTGATGGACATAAACTCTTATGTGATATGCAAATTGACGTGTAATGTACGTGACTTTATATCTAGACATAATTTTATTTATCGGTACTGATGTCAATTGAGAAATACCTCCTCATCCTTGAGAAAAGTAGAAGTGTGTGCCATGAGCTCTCGAGAAAACAGAGCCGGATTAACATCCTTTTCTGCCCATCTGTCAGTAGATAAGAGAATGACTAGCAGGATAAAAACCTTGTGTTAATTCGAATTGCTGAAAACACCATGTATTTTTTTTTCTGAGAAGTGCTGAAATCAACCCAAAATAAAAAGGAAGGAAACAAAAGCGCAATCTACAATTAATTGAAGCAATTCTTTTCAGGGGCAAAACAATTAATTGCAGGGAAGATGGTGTACCCTGAAACTCCATCTGCGACGGCAAACACTCCACTGGCATCGCTGTTCACAAAGAAAGCATCTTCTCCGCCAGTCTCAGCCTTCAGAATTTGAAAGAACATTCAAATATCAAACAATGGTTGCTTGTGTTGTATAACTGAGTACGAAGGAAAAAAAATACTACCAGAAGAGTAATATACTAATAATATCTTTATCTAAAAAATGACCAACCTTTCTTGGGTGTGGTATTAGATGAGTTCCAATAGATAACACAGCTTCCAACCTACAATTGCAGGCTCACATTACCAAACACTGACAGATGAAATACACTAGAAATACTTAACTTGAGACTGTAATTAGCAGTGCAAACATTTCTCCATTACTAAGCTAATATAAAGCACCTCAGGTTTGCAACTGAAACCATTATTACTCGCTAACCCACATACTATTCGTCAAACTCATATCCTAGAGTAGATTCCAAGAATTTGACAAAATCGAACATTCGTGGACTGTGATTTGCTGTAAGAAAAAGGGTAGATAAAAGAAGAAAAATAAGGGGATTAAACAGATGTGGCAGGGAGGGAGGCATACTTGGCGGCGCGAAGAGGGGAGAAACGCGAGCGGCGAAGCTGGAGATGGGGAGAAGGAGTAGTAGGTGCGTGGAGGCGAGGCGGCGAGAGGCCGGTAGCAGTGGAGGAGGCCGCCATGGCTGGCTGCTGCTCTATCTCCTCCTCGCCTCGCCTCGCCTCCGTCGCCCGCGGCCACCGTGAAGCGCTCGCCCGCTAGTGGTGGAGGCAGGAAGGCCACATCACTACATCAGCATGGCACTTTTTCTTGTACGCCCCCTTACAAATTCTTTATTAGTTTTGTAAGGACCGGAATGAAAAAAGTTTAATAAGGACTAATCGAAGAATAAGTGGACTTATAAGGGGGGTTTCGGAGTAAGAACCCGGGGGAAGCTGCTTTAAGATTCGCGCGAGCACGATCGACGCGCACCCACCCGCGCCCAAATCACGAAGAGGCGGAAGCCGCTCATCGCCGGAGCTCGCGTCGTCTCGCAGGCGGATTTCGCGAATTCGCCGCCGTGATTCCGCCGACCACCGCCGCGGTGCTGAGATCGCCGGGAGAGCTATGTCGCGGTCCTTGAGCATGAGGTCGTCCATGAGCATGAGGTCGCGCCGCGACCTGCCTCCTCCCCAGCAGGTGAGGGATCCCTCCTCTTCCCGTGCCTTGGGTATACGAGTGTACATTTGCGCGAGGGCGCGGGATTCGCTGTTGCGTGCGCGATGCGCTAGTTTGATCTCGGTGCTTTTCGACCTTGGGGCGTAGAGGGGCGAGGGGGTCGATTACCCGACTCTTCGTGGCGAGTTTGAGGAAACTAGGGTTCTAGTAAGTACCGAATCGTGTCCAATTGCGAATGTCGCCATTTTATTGTGTGGAATTACTAGCTGGAAAAATTAATCGTCATCTTTCTAAGAAAAATTAAGATCATGATTTTTGTTGTGGTTTGATGATAAAATAAGTATCAAGAATTTACTCTCCGGCTCTCCGCATTCCCTACCACCTGGTTGTGCGCATTATCACTAGCTTTGGGTATACCTGGTTCGGATCCTCTTTGAAGTGTTCCCAGTCCCAGCATGGTTCCTCATACCCTTCTTTGACAACATTGAGTATATTTAAACCATTTGGATTGATGTTTGTAACCGTGAGGTGTTTGTTTTCAGACAATCGAAAAGCTTGAGAATATGGTGGCTGAAGGAAATTATTATGAAGCCCAACAAATGTACAAGTCAACCGGTGCAAGGTACTTTGTACATAATTTAACTGAAGTCACAGTGATTGGCTCCCGTTTAACTTGCATTTGACCATCTTGCTTATGGTTGTCTATTTCAGAACTGCTTAGCAGATGTTAGAAATCAACCATTCACTTTTTATAACTTAAACTGGATCTGCTAAATTATATGAGTTGGTTGAATTTAGAATCTTGTTATACACTCTTCCGTCTATTATTATGATTATTTGGCAACATCTTAAAAATAGTTCATGTCAGGATTGTTAGGACATACTTATATTAAACAAATTCAAAGTAAAACAATGACCAGAATGTTTACATTGGCATAGAAGCATTATTACTGGATCCTACAAGTATGTTTCATATGATCACGATGAAAAATGTTATTCATGCAAAAAATGGCTATTTTCTTTCACTAGATTTGTTGATTTCTTAATAAAGAAAAGACATGAGCTTTGTCTGAAAGATATATTGTAGAAAAAAAATGCCAATTCAGGAATACAGTTTTGATTAATTGTGTCTCATATCTTGCAGGTATATTGCTGCTCAGAAGTATTTGGAAGCCTTGGACATCCTTCAGTCAGGAGCTTTAGTTCAACTGAAGCATGGGCAGGTTCTGTCAAAGCTAGTAATTTCATATATCTAAGTAAAAAAAATATTCACTACATTTGATGGCAAAGTAACACCCCTCCCAAAAAAAAAGAGAAGAGAGAGCCAACCAAAAGCTCATTGTTGGTAATTTAAAGGGTACAATTGTTGCTCCCTTCGTAATGATTTGGTGCAATCAGTCAATGGACCTTCACGTGTTCATTTGAGGTTTTATTTTTAATATGTGTATTTTCGATATGGTGGTAGTGATTCACATCTTATTATGGGATGTGGTTATTGTGTACTATGCTGTACTTACTTACATGTGTTATCCTAGATTGGTGTTTTATATCATTTTAAACCTTCACATTTTTGCCTTATTGGTTAAAAATTCCTGATTTCAGGTAACTTGCGGTGGTGAACTTGCTATAATGTTTGTGGACACCCTTGTCAAGGCAGCGCTTCCTTATAATGAAGAAACCTTTGGTCAGTCTTTTCTCATAGTGAAAAGCTACTATTTCTTTATATCATTGATGTGCTAATAAATTGCATATTTATCCTGTAAGTAAATACACATCAAGATTTCATTTTTGGAACACATTTACAATATTTCATTTGTAGCATGCTCCTAATGTCCATCACATGTAAAGTTTTGAAGAATCAAAGTTGTTTAAAATGTTGGTGGAAGCAGTGTTTAGGCTGAGTTTGGGAGTGAGGGTTGGGAACCCTCACTCCCAACACGCAAAATGGAGCAGTGGTTAGTGCATGATTTATTAAGTATTAGCTAAAATAAACTTGAAAAATAGATTAATATGATTTTTTTAAAGCAACTTTCATAAAGATTTTTTTGCAAAATACGCACCGTTTAGTAGTTTGGGAAGCGTGCGCGCGGAAAACGAGAAAGGTGAGTTGGGAAATGAGGAAGGAAGAACACAACCTTACTAGTCCTAATTGTGGCTCTAGCTTTACTTTGTCTTCTCTTTATTTGTTTACCTTCAGAAAATCACATTTCCTTCAGATTTTAATTTAATTGAATAAGATATTCTTACTTTATTATGAATGAGAACATGTTTCAAGTTTGATTGGTTAGTATCACATTTTGTGATTGTAACTATATTGTAAACCTTAGATCGTATCAGAAAGATGTACGACGCCTTCCCCAGGATATCTGTTCCACACTTCCTTGGAGATGATTATGATGACGACGGGCAGAAATTATCCGAAGCTATTTCTGCTGCAAAAGTGCGTTCTGAGAGTTGTTCATCATTCCTGAGAGCTGCTATCAGGTAAGGTTGTACTAATTTTCATAAATCCAAGTGAATTGAGTAGAAAAACTAAATATCCTTCATGCAAGCATCAAACATCTTCATCTAAACATGGTAGTTTGTTTAAGTGGATGCTAAGACAAAGACATCAAACTGTTGAATAGCATCTATACTATGACCAGGAATTGTTAACTGTAGTGCTTGACCAAATAGTTCATTACTGGCAAAAGTAGAACAGACAATTGAGCTTATTATGATGGTAAAAACAAATGATCTGTTCTCGTTGCTCACTTGCATATAAAAATCCAGATGTTGATTGTGTAAGTTTTTTATTACAATTATGCTCTCAGGAAAAATGAAAAAGGAGATTGTCATGAATTTGTGATTTTAAGATGAACTCAAGTTGTGTTCATACATACAAGAATCATTTCCATGGGATCTTTGAATCTTTATGTTTAACTCTGTTAATGGACAATGTGGTTATCTAGTTGACTCTTCTCCATTTTCTGCCTGCTATATTTATGTGCCACTAATAGCATATTAATCCTCTATTAAGGTGGTCTGCTGAGGTTGGGGCATCAAGAAATGGATCTCCTGAGCTGCATGTTATGTTGGCGGAATACATATATTCTGAATCTCCAGAAACAGTACTGTTTATAAATTATAGAACTATTTTTCTGACATGAATATATTGTGTTTGTTTTAGAGCTGAAGTTTTATGTCTTTTCAACTGTTACTTTTTAATGCCTTTGTGGTTTGCTAAGGTTCGTGTTGACTGCCGTTGGATGCAGGACATGACTAAAGTGTCAAGTCATTTTGTGAGGGGAAATGATCCTAAAAAGTTTGCCTCTATGCTGGCGAACTTTATGGGAAAGGTAATGGTTTTTAGAAAATAATTGATAATAGACTTGCAGATGATGATTGCCTAATTCTATTGAAGTGTTACATTCTTCTGTTCTCTGAGGAATGATTAAAATGACTTATCTGAATATGATCAGTAGGTTCATGTTCTTTACAACAATTTTCTTTCACGGGTTTCTTGCTTATAGTTTTTTATTTGAGTTGGAAGATCCTTCTCCAAAAATAGAAACACAATGCCAGCAAGTGATTGTTAGATCAGTTATATATATATATATAAATATATATCCATTTTTGGGTTGGATTATTTCAAGACCAACATAATCTTCGTGTAAAGCAGTATTCATAGATGTCAAAAATATATTCTTATTAATATTTTTCTTACTGCACAGTGCTACCCTGGTGAAGATGATACTGCAATAGCACGTGGTGTCCTAATGTAAGATATCATTTCTTTCTAATTTTTTTCCTTTCAAAGAGTGCATTGTTTTTATGCTGGCAAAATTTCTAAAAGCCATGGCATTTGCAATGCAGAAACTGAATTTCATAGGGATCCTCTATTTCATGTTCTGTTTACAATGAGTAAATAATAGACACATTTAGGAATGTGCTAGCAATTCATGCATTAGGATCTATTTCCTCAATGTGCATCAATACAATATCCTGCTAAGTTATATACAAATTTCCTTTGGATACTTAAACACATACAGGAGCACACTATAAAGTGCTCTATCCAAGGTAAAATATTAGCATTTGATCGACCTTCGGAAATAGTTACATAATATATTATGTTTATTTTATTATTTTATATTATCACACTATGGTATGTTAAAAGGCAGCGTCAAAATTCTTGCATTGGGACCTGAAAAATCAAAGCTAACTTATGGTGACTAGAGCAAAGTGTTTCGTTGTAGGATTAATAAATAAGAATTTTTTTGGGAAAAGGAGGTGCTCAGATGCTTGTTTTTCTGATATACTGCATTTTATTTAAGGTATCTATCACAAGGGAATCTTAAGGATGCAAATTTGCTCATGGACGAGCTGAAGGATCAACTAAAATCTGCTGACTTGGAAATCCCCAAAACAGATTTAATTCAGTTCATCAAGTATCTCTTACCGACGTAATTCTTTCCTATCTTTCAGTTTGCATTATTTTTATGTTTCTTTTCCACGTTTTTGTTCTGCAATGTTCTCATATATGTGTATACATTCATGCTGAAATTTACCATGATAACTTAGAGGACACCTGCAGAGTAGTTTCATCCTTTCATGTTTCTATTAAAAAATACTGATTGCATGAACAGTTCTTTTTTTTTTTTTTTGAAAGAACCACCAGTTATGGGGAAATCTTTCATGGCATGGGTACATTACCTGGGTATTAGATGATTTTCTACCTTTGAGATATGTTCATAGTTTATGTAGGATATGTTTTCAGTACGGATCATGAATTCATATAAAAATATTAAATATTTCTTTCATGGTTAATGAAAACATCTGATTGCCTTATATAACTTAGCCATGTTTAACTTCTCACTGATGGTTAAAGTTCAAACCGTTAGATTTGGTTGATGCTTTGCTGTTAGATTGTATGCTATGCAGGATAATGATTATATTTGACTGTATTGGTGATGTGATAATTTTAACACTGTAAATCTAGGATCTGTTGTGTGCTTGTGTTGTGTATCACCGTGCAATATGTTGATCTAGGTTGCCTAGGTAGCTTTCTGTTCACTATAAACAAACTGATCCTACAGTTTTAATTATCAAAGTTTCCATGCATCTTTCGAATAATTGATGAGATAGTTTTGCATTTTGTTACTTGTACGTGTATACCAAGCTGACGTTATTTTATACAAGCAATAAAAAAAAATTTCTCATTGTTTCCTCTGGTCGTGGGTATATTACTGACCACATGATGTTTACAGGCTCGAAAGAGATGCTTACCCTCTTTTCAGGACACTGCGGCAGAAGTACAAGACAAGTACAGATCGCGACCCTGTATTTGAGGAGGTAGCTATTTCATCAAACATATTGTTAGCTTGCCAAACAGCTGTAAAACATGCACCAAAACATCTGATTCTTGCAAAGATGAACTTAACAAGAACTGGGAAAAGTTATATTTTTCATTTTCCCTGCATAGTTGTCATAAAACAATGTGTTCACAAGAGTTATGTTAGATCATGTAGAAAACTCTACAATTTTAATCCACCAACAACCTTGTTATCATGTGCTCTCCATAGGGAAATGTGAACAGTGTTGATAAAGGACCATCTGCACTTATACTGTGCTTAATATTTAACTCTACTATCAGAGTAATATGTGGATAAGACTTCCATTACATTAACAAGCAGAGTAACTTGAAGGTAGTTAATGTTTTCTATCATATATGAAAAACAAACTGAAACAGAACTCACGTGATATTATGGTTGGGTTGCAGTTATTAGATGAAATAGCCGCAAAATTTTATGGAATACGGAGCCAGAGCCCTTTGGAAGGACTTTTTGGTGACATGTTCAGGGTAAGATTTACCTCTTTCATCTATCATTCATTCATGCTGATTGCTATATTGAATTGATTACTTTTGAAGTTGAATATACACTAGTTGCTTTTTACAATAACTAACATCGTATGCCTTTAGTTCCAAATCAGTCATGCTGAAATTCGTTTCATGAAGTGCACACCATGTTTAGAGTAAAGAATATATTTCTAGAATTTAAAATTACAGTTGATCTAAGCATTCAGGAATTGAAAGCGCACAATTTCTGTAGCTTATGAAGTCACTGATGTCCACTGTTACATGGGAAAAACAAAATAAAAGATATGAGTTCTTTCTTTCAGTTATAGATATTGCCGTCTTTCATTTTGTTTTGTTCAATTCGCCTTTTCTGTACGTGCTTCATGTAATTTCACGTATAATTATTTCCCAAGTACAATGAAGCAAACAGATAATCAATACTAAACCATTAGTATAGCCAATATTTTAGTACAAGGACTACAAATCGGTAGCCTAGTTCCGATACAAACCATTATTGATCTTGTTCTTTGTATTCTGCAGATATAGTGATGAGAAAAGAATTTCATCATAATTATTCCAGCACAAAGCTCCCGACGCGCATTTCGTTCTCTTAGTACATTATTGCTGCTGGAAGATGAACACCCGGCCCGGCCCGGAAAGAGCATAAGAAGTTCTGTTGCTGCCTTCCTCAGCCATGATTATCCTGAGGCCATACATTTAGCTCCAAACTGCATATGATGATATATGCTCCAGTTACCACTGATCTCTTGTAAAACCATTCAACTGTTTTGCTTGTATCATGGTCGTGTTCTAATGATTACTATTCTTTAACATCTTTTGTAGTTCCACTTTTGCAGTTTGAAAACGGCATTTATCCTGACAAGTCACATGTTCCCTTCATCTTCGCGTACACGATTGTTTGGATAGACAGTGCGGCCCATCCAAATATGTGGGCTGGAAGTTAGGGCAATGGCCTAATGCTGAGGTCCATATATATAGCTCTGAATGGGCTGTGAAATCAGGCTCCTGTGGGTAGGCACATACCACTTGCGAAATGAGGATACAGGAGTTGTAGACAATAGGATAGAAAAGCTGTAACATACTTCAATTGGACATAACAGACATATCTGGGAGGTCTAAAATATCATAGAAATTTAAACAGCAGACATTTTCTCCAATTGAACATTGGAGTGAAAAATACAACCAGATAATTGCATCAAGGCGGTTCTTCAATTTGAGAATTAAGTATTAATAACTTAGTTTATAGCCCGTATTACTATATTTTTCCTAAACGCATGCATTATGGCTGCAAAAACATAACAAAATGATCAAACTAAACCGCCATACACAACTTTATACACTGGATAATTACAAGTCAGGATAGGCAGCTCGTTTTTCACGTTGCCTATGCGGACACCAGATGCTCGTAAGTTATAATTCACGGCGAACGACGAGCAGATGTGCTTGTTCAACAGGATTGGGAGGGCAGCACAGCGCTCCATGTTCGAAACTTGTAGGGCTCAAACGCCAGCAGGATGATGTCGTGGTGGGAGTCTAACCATTTCCTCGCCAGCAGGATAATCTCGTGTCCAAAGCCGCTGATCTGTCCCTCCACGTATCAATCACGTCCTGCGCGCACAAAATCATAAACCATGTATTGATTTATTAATAAACATATGACGCAGCGAGCGAACTGCCACCCTATGGTCTATGCTATCTACTGGTAAATACGTGAAAGAGCATGTAGCCTAGTAGTTGCAGTGACCTGAGTAGCACCTAAGCTCCTAAGTTCAAATCTCCATAGAAACGAATTTCAGATTGGGTTATTTGAGGACTAAGTTCCCTGTTTAAAAAGGCTGCATATATCCGGTTGGATACAGAGGCCGGTAAAGATCACCCTTCTCTAAAATAAAAAAATCTACCAGTAAACACTGGCACGGGTGACTATTATAGTCAGCAATACACAAATGTCAGCATAGAAAGTACAATATAGTGGTATTATGCTAATTCATCATGAAGTGTACCCATGTTTCTTAACGTGCCTCACCCTAACGAACACACATGCTATTTTCTTTGGATGGCCTAGGGCGAAACTAATATTATGATATTTTCTTTGGATATATGTAAACGGGAAGTTATTGGGGATGGTATCAATTTCAATCTCATCTAGCAATTTCATCTCAGTGTAAAGTATAATCTTTTTCAACAACATGATATCAAGAACGATCTATTAATTAGAAAAAATAGCATATGAGTGATCAAACAAATAAATAACAAACTACAAAAGCACTAGATTAACTCAGACAACACTTACTGATTAGAAATCTTCGGCCAGCCCCTCGATCGTCTGGGCTATCGGTGATTGCAGCAGTTAGCAGGATGATCAGCCCTGTCCAGTCCACCTACAGGCTACAGGTTGTAGGCTTAATAGATTTTTCTGCATGATATTTTCAGTTCCCACATCTGAAATTCTGAATTAATCCAGCAGGTTGTCAGGCGGTAGAAGTGCAGAACAGCTGCAACGGCGGAAGCAGAATTGCAGAGGATGCAGGCAGCCGTTTTCACGCGGGGAGCAGCCGGCGGCGAGGCCGTCCGCGTGTGGACGACGCTTGCTGTGCCCCCCGTCAGGGCGGCGGGGCTTGCGTATCATACCGTCGTATCCATCCATCATTCATATGCCATGCAGCATTTATCAAGACTGTCAGTTGTCTTGTCGACAACGAGCGTCCACTGCCATAGGCTTCATCCTGGTCCAGTCCTGAAACAAAATACTTCCAATCAACGCTATCGCAAGTAAGCACTGTAACGGCAAAGAAAAACATGTCCCAAAAAAATTATATAATTGTACTTGATAGAACTCGGAGAGATTCCTTACACTGTTCTACGAGCAGCACCATTCAGAATACTTCAGCCACCACTATCACCAACTATTTGCAAAACTCTTTTCTTCAGATGCTGAATCATCTGCAAGAGATCAACAGAAAGTGACAATAAGATTGTCCATCTTATCGGAACAGGATCTCTGTGGTGTGAAGAGACTTACAGGATGAGAATTTGAAGCCCATTTTTCAGCAAAAGTGGCAGCCTCTTTGAGATGTGATTTTTTAGGTATCTCATGGGAGAGACTATAGGTGGAGCTCTCTGTCGCCTCAGCTACCCACACATGCCTCATCTGGTCTTTCTGTCGCTTGACCAGATTACTAAAACCAACCTGAGAAACAAACATAACAGTAAGTTAAAGTTGCAGTTGCACTACAAAGGGGTAAAGCTGAAGAATTATGTGAAAGGCCTGCAGAAAAGAAACTGGGATATAGCTCGTCTACACAGAAAATTACACGAGGCAATGTTTAATTCATAACTACTCGCATTTCATATGGGACTGATGAATTTAAGACTTCAAAGATTTAGTCAATTGAGATATAGTCAGTGCAATGGAAGATCACATACTATATGTCCAGAAAGGGCATAATTGAAGAATGCAGAATCCTCGCCATTGGTTTTGGAAGAAAAGCTAACTGCAAGAAGACAGTCATCTTGCTCTTCATACTTTTCTCCAGAGATAAACTTAGATCCATCTGTCAAAAAGAGCCACTGCCTATTCTGGTTGTGCAATAAATAAACATTCCCAACATACAAAATAACACCTGCAATGTCAAATTCACTGAAACAAAAAGGAGTCATTATAGAAGGTTCATAACAGGAGATTTAGCAAGTCAGCTTGAGACAAGACTGACCTTGCAAGTTGCACTTCACCAAAATGTGACAATTCAACTGCTTTGCGAGGGGTGAAAAATGGTCTGCAACATGAAAAAAAAGACATGGTTAAGTTTTCTAAATGCAGTGTAACCATCATGTCCAATGAGGTCTCTTACTCAAAGTTTGTAGTCTGTGCGGTTGCTAAAGGCTTCCATGCTGTAGATGATCCTCTACCACTCAAGTAGGATACTTCTGTAAAGTAGCTTGAAGGCAACAGTCCTGTGACAGAATAAATTTGTCCCTCCACCAGGTCGGATTTCTGCCAGTGGCAATACAGAAATGTAAATGATTTTAGGTATAATTGCTCATTAGCACATAGCTACAGGAATATTTCAAAGCAAATAGACATGTGCAACTTGCTGTCCTAAAGACATATAGCAGGCAACGCTACACACACAAAAATACATGACAATTACTGGCTTGTTTTCTTGATGATATATCACCAAATCTTTTATTCTTTTTTTGCTGTTCTGAACATAGAATAAAGATGATTTCTAACACTTATATGCTGCAGAATTATTGTATCGTACTTGCTTCTCAGTAGGGTTCCAAATTGTTATTAACCCTTCCCTGTGGCTGGATTTTGTGGCGGATTGTTTGCTGATAAGGCCCATCACCCTCACTTTCAAAAATGGTGTAACATCTCTTGAACTAAGCCCAGCAACTTTAAGAGCATTTTCGACCTTCTTAGCTACTTCATTTTGCCTGACAATCTGCAACATAATGGTGTAGTTTAAAAAACATAAACTATTAGCTGACAGATGAGATGCTATAGTTATTTGTCCAGACCTTTTGCTTTTCTTGATAATATGAGAAAGACAGCAGCTGCTCTGAATTCATGCTGGCCATAAGAATTTCAGGCTCAGCTGCCCTCTCTAGCATTTTGCATATTTTTGCCCCTTCATCATTATCATCAGTGTTGTCACAGTGTTCTCCATGTTCAGACTGAATGTCTTCTGCAATCTTAGACACTCTGCATAAAGTAATTATTATTATAATTTATAATGGCATAAAAGGGAAATATTGGTGCAAAAATACACAGTTTGTGGTACTCATGAATAGTACTACATCCACATTTAAATATATGACGCTATTCACTTTATTCAGTCTTTGATGTGCAATTTTGACCACTCTTTTTCTATTGAAAATGTAACAATAATATCTAACAAAATTATAATATTGTAAAAGTACTTATAAATAAAAAAAACCTACCCATATGACTTATATATTTTCAAACTAAATATTTTGAGAGCTATTGATGGCCAAAGTTTCAAAAGTTTGAGCAAATAAAGTCAAAAGTGTCATATCACATTTCAGTGAACTAAACTGATAATGAGCCCCAAAATATATTGGGACTGCTTTGGACAAAAAAAAAAGGCAAACAGGAAGTATGCTTCAAGAAACTGGATGTATCCATGCATGATTGCTTGTCTTCTATTGGAGGTGTGATAAGCATCCAGTGCACTTAATTGTGTTATGTTTACAGCAATAGGAGAAATAAATACCTCTGGTAATACAGCTGTAGCGCTTTTCTTTCCATCCTTTCAGACCTCACCACAAAACGACCATCAGAAAACCTGAAACAAACAATTCAGTGTGTGCAACTGAGACATGGTTTAGTAATGGATTATGTCCAGTAGTACACCTCTCCCTGTACATAACAGGATAAATCCTTGTAACTCCAACCAGTGTCCTAGGAACTCTACCACCTGAAGCTTTTATGCACTTGAATGCCAGTGGGACTCCAGCATGCTTGCCTGAGATGCGTACAATAGATTATAAAAGACAATCCAGCAGTATAAAAATAATAGAACAGTAGTGTACAGTTTTGTGCTCAAATTACATACATAATCCCAAAGTCTCGTTCCATCTTGCACGATAGGTGCCATTTATGTGGATCACCAATTTGACGGTACCCGATGCCTGTAGAGTGAGATCAACAGAAAATTGATTATATGGTTAGATGGTAGACATTATTCACAGCTAATGAAATTAAAAAAAAACTTAGAAGAGCAGGCAAACCTCATGAAATGACACAGGCCCAGCCCACCCGCATAGTGAAGCTCCCCATATCTGCCAAGATGAAATACATATTAGGTGCTATGAGTAAATTATAGCCATGTCTCATGACAAGTTGAAACAGTACAGTACCCGAAGCTTCTGTCCTACAAAAAGTTTTCTTTTCTCTAGTTGCTCCAAAAGTGCCGCATCTAATGACGCATCTAGAGAATACCTGCGAAAAGGAAAAGGTTGGAAACTAACATCTTTCAGCTTCAACTCGTGCAATACAGAGAAAGCAACCACATACCATCCATCAGTTAGTTCAATCTTTGTAGATATGTTCCTTTTAGCAGCTACCAAGCCTTTATTCTCACTGTTGTATTCATTTGAATGTGCCCTGTCATCCTCTGGCTTACTGTTGTTTAGGTCAGGACAAGAGTAAATAGCAGAAATGCACAACACCATCATCAAAGATGGTGAAGCATTCCCTTCCAAAATTTTCTTTATGGCTGAGCGGTGGCCATTGTTCACTTCTCTGTCATACCTAACATGCTTGAAATTTTCATTAATCAAATCAAAAGCATCCATACAGTTGGAATGGCAGAAAAGGTATGTCAACTATATCACCTGTACTTCAGCTCTTCCAAAACATTACCAACTTTTAAGAATTTGCCAGCAGCTCTAGTTGGATAGCATCTCTCCAATGAAGCAAGCTTCCAAACAATCCATTTGTAGTGGTTGCTGACCCATCTAAAAATGAAATTTTCAAGTGTTGATGTTCAGGATTTAATTGACATGGAATCTCTCGAAGAATCCAACCTAAACACTATGATATGCCCAACGAATACATTATCACACTTATAAATGGCATGTCATATGTAGAACATGTAAATCCATTTGTTAATCTTTACAATGTTTTGCTATGGAACAGAAACAAAGAAAAAAGAATGGTACCGAGGAGACATGAAAAAGATATTCACAAATTATGCCATTTACTAGAAAAATGTGAAACAGTAAAGTAATAACAAACATGTACCAGCATCTGAAGGCCAACCTTGTATAGAGATATTATCGGTATGACATTGAAAAATGACGATCAGAATTAAGAATGACGCTTACTCTTTAGTTGCGTATGTCAATGATGCACCACAGGCAAGAAGCATCTTCTGAAATTCTTCTGCACCAGTATCTGTTTTAAACTTGTACTTCTCAGCCTTTTTTGCATCCATGAGCTTCACTTCATCTGTTACATCTTCTGTCTGGTCACAAGAGTTAGATCTAAGTTAATAATGTGAAGAATATAGTGAACCTACAGAAATTAACTGCAACACCATAAATACCAAATATTTGAAGCGTGGAGGACCACCAAAATATTCTTCACACGATTTTCTTTCATGTTGAAAAGGATAGCACGAAGATAGCTTTGTTCGACAGGGACTAATCTGAATAGGTAGTTTGGATACTCCTGTGAAAATTAGTTCAACTAATCAAGTAGGAAGGAATTTTCAGAATGTTCTTATCTATGTCTAGGCCATCGGCTTACCAGCAGGGGATGGATTATTGATGTTGATAGGTGCGATGAACCTAACCAGTTTCATCAAGGACATGTCAGAAGCATGGTATCAAGGAGTTTACAATTTGCTAATAATGATGCAAATCAAATGACCTGGAAGAACGGGGACGTTTAAAGGGAGATATGGAGTTTCTTCCCCCAAATCTTCTCTTCTCACCAGCAAGGTAGTCAGTATTAACAGAATGTGTACCCATGTAATTAGTGATGTCAACCAATGGTCCAGATGGCATTTGGAGTCTTTGAGCCTTATCTTTAGTGTCACTTGCATTTTCAGTTCCAAATGAACATCTGGAAGAAGGCTTGGGTATCTTTGGAATTTCATTGATAGGATGATAATCTCTTGCCGCATGAAGCCTGACAGAATTTCCGTTAGCCAAAGTGGAATCAGCTACAGCATATTCCAAGGAACCTGTGTGCTTCCTATCAGGCTTTGCTGGAATGGAAAATTGTGCTGGCTCGGTTTTGCTGTTTACCCTACTTCTTTTCAATAAATCAGGTTCACCTTCTTTTCGCAGACCAGTTGAATTCTGTAGATTCTCTTTACAAGCAGATGCTGAAGAGTGACCTAATAAATTATTTGGTGAAACCTCTAAATCCGATTCACCCAGAAGATTTTTCGCACGCTGAAGTGCATCACTAGAAATAGCCATTGTTCTGCCACCAGCAGTGCTGAACCTGATAGCTTGGTCACTACAATCAGAGAACGTTGCTTTAGAAAATGCAAATTGCTGATGTGGATCCATAAGTACATGGTTTTCAGATGGGCCAGAGCTCATAGGGCAGCCACCAGACATTCCACGGACTGATGCTACACCAAACTGGTGCTCTGAATTTTCCTTCTCAACAGTTATCTTTGTACCTAACTTATCCCCCACATGTCCTAAAAGTTGTGTTGAAAGGGTATTCTCCTCCAAACCCAATAAAGTTGCAGCTCGAGAGACACCAACTGAAGATATATTTACATTCCTTGCATAGCTTGTCTTGAGAGGTGAAGTAAACATTGGGATATATTTGTCCACATTGTTAAGTTGCTTGTGATTTTCTGAAAAAATAATAGCTCAAATCAGAAATTTCTAAAGAAAAAATACTTATATGTTGAAAAGTGCATAACAAGCATTTAATTTCCTTTTCAACAAATTTGCTAATACTATTTGATAAACTAGCGATGTTACTACATCATAACACTATAACACCTTATTATAATTCACGTGCTGATCATACTCATACATCATGCATTTGGAAATCTGTACTCCTGTGAACATTCATTTACTAATCATGATATAAAAACACATAAAAGAAGTTGATACAGCTTCCTCAAAACAACTAAAATACATAATTGTAATTGAAGACTGCACCACATCAGTTCACTGGAGTGAAGTGGGCACATAATTCTAGCATGAGCACATTGCTAGTTTTCTCCTCCAGTGAAGTGGGCTTAATTTTCAACCAAAAGGCATAGAAATAGAACTACAAATTTCATAACAATAACCTAGCCCATCCATGATTGATTCAATTATTCCACAAAGAAACTACAGAAGCGCAGACTAGGCACCTCAACAATCGAACATACATTCATGCTAAACTTTATGAAATAACAGCAATTGTGATGATCTAGCAGACTATATCAACTCATAACTAAAGATACTCTACTTATCCAAACAACTGAGAAACCTCATATTTCACATGACCAAAGAAGATGAATTTTCTATCAAGATGATAATGCATCTTTCAATAGAAATCTGTACAGATACTCTACTTCTTTTCATTTCATGGATATGAAATACAGAGATGGTGGAGAAATGCAAAGATGTGAGGTGAAAAGAGTGGTGGTTCAATTTCTCAAAAAACAACCTCAGAATATTTCCATTGGCATTATACGCACCTCTTTTCATATTGCCTTCTTCCTCCAGAACCGCCTTTGCCTTCTGCACGGAGCTGTCACTGATCAAGACCGACTTCCCGGATCCAGTTCGAAAAATTGGTGGTTCGCTTCCGCGGTCTATGTATTCTTAAAAAAAATGTACATGTTAATGGAATAGAAAACAAATATACCTGGTTTGCTTTTATGTTTTCTGAAAAAAAATTCAATTAACTGTGCAAAGACGCATAAAAGCGCAACCCAGCAATTCAAATTTTACCTTCTTTCGTATAGCTCCCTTGCTCCATGAGGGTGTTTGCCTTATGACTTGAATTTCTATTTTGGGGTGCAAACTTGTGTACTCCAGCATGGAGCACTGGAGCAGTGGCTTCTCCAGTGTCATTATTTACTGACATGCGCATATGAGATCAATATTAAACTGAGTGTTAGCTGTGAAAAGCTATTCATACCAACTTTTTTTGTGAAGGAGCTATGAATTGAGAACATTTATTTACCATTTTTTACGGGTTCCTCACCCTTTAAGACAACGTAGGCTTTCTTTATAGATTTTTCACTTGTTGTGATAGACCTTCCTGATCCAGTTTTGAACATTGGAGTGGCATAGCTATCATTTAAGTGAGCTTCATCTAACAGATGGAAAATTTTTTGTTAACATGCTACATGCCTCCCTTATCCTTGGTAGACTGATAAAAACACATTTCAATGGCAAAATCACAGTGAGCAACAGTTTGAGTGAAACCTACCTTCCAGTTCTTTTGTAATGTTCCTTGGCTCCAGAAGTGCACTTGCTCTCTTAATTGAGCCTTTACTTACTGAAACGGACCTCCCTAACCCAGTTTGAAATAATGGCATGTGACCATCAGCCCCAAAAAATTTTCCTGTTGGATGACAGTGATTAGTATGGCAAATATCTAAAACGCATCAATAGTAAATATTTTAATTGTTCCAAATTTGACTAGATAGTAACACAGATTTAAATGAAATGAAACAAGCCTTTTACAGTAAACTTCAGAAAACCTACCTTGCATTGAAACATCCCCCTCTGGTGTAACAGATCTATCATTCATAGTCAGGCCACCACTCATCAAAACAGACGTTGGTGTTTCAGTTTGAAAAATAGTGGTGCAGACACTGGTATCTTCATGTCCTGAACCCAATAGAAAAATAAGCAAACCTGATGACCTTGTGCATTATGCAGTAAGAAAGTACAAGCCTGCATATTTTACCACTTCTTTTGACACATTCTTGATCTAATACTGTCCTTGACTTTTGAATTGAGGTCTGGCTCACCACAACCGGCCTCCCTAACCCCGTTTGGAACACTAGGAATTCACGGTCAGAATTCAATTTCCTTCACACAGAGAAGAAATCACTAATAACAACAGTTGCATTTACATAACTTCAATCTTACCAATGTTTTCAGCACCTCCCTCCTTCACCACAGAGCTTGATCTTTCACTAATCAAGACTGGTCTTCGCGAACCAGTTTGGAAAATCAGAGATTGGTCAGGCCTACCAAAATCCTCCATATTTCCTACTATGGGAGGAATTCCGTTACAACCAAAAGGCGTACAGTTCTCAATAATTAGGTAGAAGTGTTTAGCTCTAAATTTAACAAGCAAAATAATCCAATCTTATTCTCACCTGTATTATTTTGCTCCAGGACAGCCTTAGCTTTCTGGATAGATGCTACACTGACCGATACAGCTTTACCTGAACCAGTTTGGAACAATGGAAAATTTTCCTTGTCATACACATCTGCCACATCTCCTGAAAGATCAGGCGTTCAAAAAGTAAAGGCATGATTAAAATTTTATGGAAAATTTTGCTGATAAAAAGATAGAATATTCTGTCACCAGAATAACCTTGTTTTGGAGTTGTTTGTCCCTCCAAAACAGCCATTGCATTATCAGTGGAACCCCTGCTGACTGGGTCCGGCCTAATCAATCCAGTATGCAAAATAGATTGTACAGCAGTGGCAGAATTCTCTACATTTTCTGAATAATATATTACGAAGATTCATTATTATGATAGGTTATCTAGTGCTACACAGCTCAAACGATCCTAAATTAATTAGAGCCAAATATATGCCACCATGCACCAAGAAATGAAACATTCTGTGTAATTACACAGAAAGTAAGCAGATGACAAACTTCCTACCTTCTAAAACAGCTCTTGCCTTCTGAATTGAGCCCTTGCTCAGTGAAACCATTTTACCTGATCCAGTTTGGAACATCGGAGACAAACTATCTTGATGTACACCACCTGAATTTCATAAGATGCAAAGGTGAATTGTACCATTGAACCTCGAGAATGTGTAACTAATCAGAACTATCGGAACTTTGTACTTCTACCTACAGTTGAATCATCCAACCTGATCTCCAAGAAGAGAGATTGAAACAAGACTTACCTTTAAATGAAACATTACTTTCTGCCAATCTGCACTCCAAATTAGAACCATAACCAAACGGTTGCCCTGCAATACATAATGTATCAGCCTGGTATGCAAGGCTTGGAGAAAGAGAACAGAAAGGCATTGAATTCCATGCTCCCAACCAAGCAAGAGATGCAACACTTCAGAAAAGATAGGCAACAACTTTTAAGAAAAAGAAAAGGGTGTGAGTATCTTCATCTAGCGGTAGCCCGAGGAAATCATGACAGCAACTAAAGAGGAAAGGGCATGACCAGAAGAATTGTGGAAATAATTCAAATTTATTCCTCCATTTTTCTCTTGTTTGTTTGTAATTCAGTGGAGTGCAATAATTTTTCAGAACCTCAAGGTACAATGACTTATTGTCATCGTTTCTTCTAATATATCTAAGATGTGATGATATTATGTGTGTTCCCGAAAGACAAAAGGAGGGCAACAAGATCGGTTCAATTGTTGTGAGAATGTAACAAAGCAAACCACAAAACCTCTTACTTCTCTCATTACTTGTCTCCTCTACGACCTCCCCAACCAATGCCTTGGCCCTCTTCATAGCCCTCTCGCTGACGGCCACTGATCTCCCCAACCCAGTGCAGAACACCGAACCCTTCCCTGAATCCTCGATCGCTTCGGCCATTCGATCAGCAGCAACCAGCTTATCCAGAGCTGCGATTTCCACAGCAAACAAACATGACACTTAGTACAATGCATTCGCATACTAAGTTCGTAAATGGGAGGCAAGCACGCGCGTGCTCGCAAACGGACGAATGGAGATGAGATGAGATGAGAGGACGAGGCGGCACCTTGGTTGAAGAGGTCAGCCATCGACGGGACGCTGCATCCATCGGCGGCGCCGGGGGCTAGGGTTTCGAGGCGAAAGGGGATCAGTAATAATGCGGGCTCATTCCACGAACGAATCGTACCTCGAAGAGTGAGTGAAAGAGAGAGAGAGAAATCGTACCATCGTTAATCGCATGGTCGGATCGCGCCTCTCGCAGCGCCGTCGCAGCCGGCTGCGGATCGGGATGAGGAAGCGGCGCGGAAGGCGGCCCGTCGGAGGCGGGTATCCAGATGAGGCTCCCGTCGGGCTTCCCCCATACCTGCCACCTCCTCTGCATCCCGTCGGCGGAGCAGCCAGAATCGCTCGCGGCGGCGGCGGCGGCGGCGGCGAGAGGAGGAGGAAGAGACGAGCAAAAAAAGGAAAAAAATTCGTGAGAAAAATTCAAAACGGGAGGAGGTGAGGAGGGAAAGGAAAGCGCGGAGCGAAATGGCGAAGCGGTTGTCGGTGGGTGGGCCCGGGGATTGGAGACGGGCCGGCCCATTAGCGGGTGGGTGACGGCCCATCACCATCCATTTGGCTGGACGCCGCCGCCGCCGCCGAGGAGGATTGCTAGGGCGGCACGGCACGACGCGTCGCGTCTCTCGCGTCAGCGTGAACAGATCAGCCACCCGCCGACTCGTCTCCTCTCACCACCTGTACAAAACTGCCGCCACGTAGATTCAGCCATGATATTACGCATCAACGCCACGGCGCGCTGCTATATCAACTCCTCAACACACTTCTTAATAAAAAATACTCTACACACTTCCATCAAATAAATAAATGAATGAATAAAAGTTTTTTTTAACCAGTTATATCAAGTGTAATGCTTAATTCCTCCGTTCTAAAATGATGAGTACCATTTTTTAAAAATGAAAAATATAATACTAAGATGAAACTTAGCATCAATTATAAGAGAAGAAATGGTAAGAAAACCAAGCGTAAGATCCCCTGATAACTCCCTACAATCGAGCTACAATATCATCCTCGAAAACCATTTTTCTAGATTACATAGAAAAATATACACCTTATTAGTATTTATTGCACGTAGGTATACCTACGATCCTGCACTCGAATTTGGATTTCTTAGATGAATTAACAGGCCGTCTAAGTTACAAGGACAAAACCTCTCATATTTTCATATTTTGGTATAGGGCGGAGGAGTACTTGTTTCAGAATCCTACTATGAATTCCGACGAAATTCGATTCGAAACGGGACGTTTTCACCGACACGAGGGCGCGAGATGCCGTGACAGGCGCGGTGCTAACGCGGTTGCGGGTTCCCGTGGCACACTCGTGTCATGTGTTGACCCGCCTCGCCTCCCACCACCACCACCACCACCGCCAGCGAGCTCATGAGCCAGCCGCCCTCCAGTCCCACCACGTCAATACCCAAGCCCAAGCAGGATGCTCCTGCGCCACAGCGGCGGCGGCAGCAGCAGCAGCAGCGGCCGATAGAGAGGAGGGCCACACCACCACCACCACCGACACCGACACGCCCGCCATGCCACCACGCGAGGCGGCGGCGAGGTGAGGCGAGGCGAGGCAGATCCGTCCGTCGAAAGATCTGAACGCTAGCGGGCGAGAGGTGAGAGAGAGAGAGAGAGGGAGGGAGGGATAAGGGGAGAGGAGGAGGAGGAGGAGGAGGAGGAGGAGGAGATCTTTTTCTTCTTCCCGCTCGATGGAGCGGGGGGAGGGGAGGAAGGGAGATTGCTCCGCGCAAGTGAGGTGAGCTACTGAGCTGGTTTTTTTTTTCTGACTTTGTTGATGATTCTTTGAGCATTGCTGGGAGCGGCGCTGCGGTTGTTGTGGAGTAGTTGCGACATGGAATTGATGCATGCTTCTGTGCTTACTTGTTGTCGGTAGTAGTTCTTGTTATGAATTGTTCATGTTTAAACTTAGAGTAATAAGGCTATCTGTTTATCTCCGTCTAATCCGCTTCCAGAATGTTTTTGTTTCTTTTTCATCAAGTTTATTGTAGTTGGGAATTATAGCTGGATGAGATTTCAGAACGTCGTCTAGTAGCTTTCATGTGTTAAATCGGGTGGAATAGTGACACCCTTGAAATTGAGATTGAGTGGGAAATTTTCTGTGTTCTTGGCGGTGCACGGCTGTTACTTGTGGAATGCCATCGTGGCGCAACATGAAAAAGAAAAGAAGTAATTTAATCTTA
Organism: Oryza punctata; assembly: GCA_000573905.2. NCBI lineage: Eukaryota > Viridiplantae > Streptophyta > Magnoliopsida > Poales > Poaceae > Oryza > Oryza punctata. Next base: position 2,856,434 of record CM002488.2, read on the forward strand.
GGGCCGCTTACCATTGATTGCTGATAGCCTCGATTTTTTGGATAAAAGAAAAGGATTCCACTTTTGGTTTGTTTCAACTTTTCATAATTTCAATTGCATGCTGTTTCGATTTGTGTCTTGTAATGTTCAGTTTTGTGAAATTATTGAGTTACCTTATTGGGCCAGGAAGAAGAGAACGCGAAGGAAAAGCGATGGTCCCGACTCAATCGCTGAAACCATCAAGTGGTGGAAGGAGCAAAACCAGAAGCTCCAGGAGGAGAATAGCTCCAGGAAAGCGCCAGCCAAGGGGTCCAAGAAAGGGTGCATGGCTGGGAAAGGAGGTCCGGAAAATTCAAATTGTGCTTACCGCGGTGTCAGGCAACGGACATGGGGTAAGTGGGTGGCTGAGATCCGTGAACCCAACCGTGGAAGGCGCCTATGGCTAGGATCATTTCCTACTGCGCTGGAGGCTGCGCATGCATACGATGAGGCGGCAAGGGCAATGTATGGTCCCACAGCACGTGTCAATTTTGCAGATAATTCCACAGATGCCAACTCTGGTTGCACATCAGCACCTTCATTGATGATGTCTAATGGGCCAACCACTATACATTCTGATGAGAAGGATGAGCTGGAATCTCCTCCTTTCATGGTGACTAATGGGCCAGCTGTGTTGTATCGGTCTGATAAGAGGGATGTACTGGAACGTGTAGTCCCTGAGGTGCAGGATGTTAAAACAGAAGGGAGCGATGACTTGAAAAGTGTCTGTCAGGAGCGGAAGGCTATGGAGGTATGTGAATCAGAAGGGATTGTTTTACACAAAGAAGTGAACGTAAGTTATGATTACTTCAATGTCCATGAAGTTGTTGAGATGATAATTGTTGAATTGAGTGCTGATCAGAAAACAGAAGTACATGAAGAGTACCAAGAGGGAGATGATGGGTTTAGCCTTTTCTCCTATTAGAGTTGTAGTCATGCTGCGGGTCAATAGGAATATTTCATTCTAGCTGCTAGGGGATACTTCAAATATCTGCAACCTGAAGCTTTGTAGTCATTTACGGTTTTCATCTTACTGGGTAATAGCTTTATATATACTATAAGCCAACTGGTACAAGAAGTTGTACTGTGTGTTGAGTGCACTGTGGTAAAAATTAATCTATATTTAATGAGCTTACTCTGTCAATAATTTTGCTTATTTTAGTGTGGTTGAACTCAGGTTAGATATTCAAAATGAGTGGGAGATACTTCAAGAAGGACTTTAGGATCCCATTAAATTTCTCAAACAGGTATATTAGGAAGTTATTTCTGCATGCATAAAAGTATGATAAACTCTGATAGTATACAATGTTACATGCATACGGAATTTTAAATACCTAAACATACTACTATAGCATTATAGCACTCTATGGTCATTCAAAGTACCAAAAGATACATCATGGAGATTTCGTAAGGGGAAGTTGCAGATATTCTCTGAATTCAACCCTCCTTGTTTCACTGTGAAAGGTCTTTTGTTTGTTAGGCCAGTAGGTCAGCCAAATCCAGCCTCTAATCTCCCAGTCCATGGTCTTCCCTAATGCTGCACCACAGACCTTCCACCAGACACTGTCTCCATATTCATCACGTGCGAAAATGACACCACCCTTCTTTGTGAATGGGCGATACACGGTCGAGTACCTGTCACGAAACCAAGCCCGTGGCTGAAGCAGGGAGAGCTTGGAAGGCTTTGAAGAATAAACCTCCCTTCCGTTTACACCATCATGCAGAAACCAGTTCAACGTTGCAGTGTTTCCATGCACAGACTGTTCAAATTTCCAGGGTTTCATGGCCAGTGTGAGGCTTTCGCTGACCGATGCCTTCAGTCCAAATGAGTTTGGGGGGTCGAATGAACCTTCAATGCCCTTCTCAAGGCCAAACTCATGCGTGGGGTTGTCGGAGGACTTGCTGACTGAAACCGACAGGACATCTGATTGTTGCATAGGTGTGATTTGCAGCATGACACATGATGGAAAGTGCTTCTCCTCAGAGCCATGTCCACGTTCAGTCATGAGGGTCTCGGACACCAAAGAGTCCACATCGCACCTGAGATGGATCCACTGTAAGTGTCGTTCTTGGTTTTAGATGATGCACGTATGGTGGTTTTTTTTCCCTTGTGCAGTTAATTGTAATTTGTGAAACAACTCAGTTTGTAGATTAGACTGCTTTTCAAGGTCTAGAAAACTCTGATTTAACTACCTAAATTGAGTTTTTATGCAGCTGGTATATAGGGAGAAGCATGTTACCGAACTATGCATAATTGCTTGCTCAATGTTACCTTACTGTAGGCACCAACCAAATTATTTGCTAGTTAAACATTTAGCTTTGATACCAACCATATGCAGCGACGCTTTGCATGCCGCCAACTTAATTGGTTCCCCTGAGTGATATTACTGTCACCTCAGGATGAGTAAGGTTTTTTATTTTCACCTAAATTAGTAAGGGTTTATACAGTTCATATGAGATAGAATCAAATCCTTGTATAAATTACTGACCTTATGTTATCCACCTTTACCTCGACATCAATCCAGTTGTCCCTCCTGATTGTTTTGTAGGCGAGCTGAACCACACCTTCAAGTTGCTGATAAGTAAGCGAGAAGAGAAGGCGCTCATCCTGTGTTGGCACTGCAGGATCTTCCATGACCATGGCAATGACTGGGCAGTATAGCTGGACCTTCCATAGCCCGTTTGCTGAAAGAGCATATGAGAACAGTGGTGATGGCACCCCAAATGAATGGTGTGAGGATCGTTGCTCAACAATCCAGTTAGTCACTGCAAGATTCATTGTTTGCATCCATTGGTCCTCAAGGTTTGCTCCCAACATTCTGACAAAGGTCTTTGCAGCATCTTTGCACTTTGGCCCAGTCAGCTGGGTTCTCAGGGATTCGAGGCATCGGCAGCGAAGATCATGGGGAGCCTCATAGATGCAAACTAGGAAGGCCAGGGACAAGAAAACTAGGTTAAACACGTCCTTCAGATTGCCATAAATCTGTGACCCAGGAAACCGAAAGGGAAGCTTTTTGTCTGGTCGGTACCTCAGCACCCAATCCACAATGTCAACAAACAACTCCAACATCTCTTGTTCGTCTAGAGACTGCTGTGTGTATGATTTCAGGTAGACTGGTTTTGACGTCCACAGAGAAATTGGCACACGGTAATTTGCAAAGATGGAGAAGGTGACAAAGGAGGGCTGGGTGGGAGGGGTTTTGACAACTGATAGGTTCACTGATGGCTGTGATGATTCTGATGGTGTGGGGCAGATGCAAAGGGACATGGCGTTGGAGCGCCATTGGGAGAACGGAGGCAGGTTGGTGATCCAACCCCATACATCAAGAGGGAAGTTGTGAGCCATTATGATGTTGAAAACTTGAGCTCGTTTTGTAATGAGGGCCAGTATGGTGTGGTTTTATAGAGGGAAGAGATGATGGTTCTGCAGATAATATTTTGGTTCATCCATGATCGAGTCTAATGAAGCAGGGCATAATTTTTGGTAAAGCGGATTCTTGGTTGTTAGAAGAGGAAATCTAGTCATGGAGCTGAGGAATCTCTGTTATTAATTGCAGTTTGAAGAATCTTCATTTGTGTTTTGCACAGGTGCTAAAGCCAAAAGTTAACTGCTATACGGTATTATGATATGTCAAACCCAAGTTGGTTGGCTAATGTTGTAGTGAAGAGAATATAACGTGGCTTTAAACAGGAAAGCTGGAGAGAACGATATGGTTTGGTGGAATGGATTAGTTTGGCTGGATTCTGGATAACTCGGTACAATAAGGGCCTAGCGACACCAAATTTGTGACTTGAAGGTTAGCTTGTGTGTCGACTGGGAATTGGAACCTGATGCATCTCAGTCTTTGCTTCCGTCAAGCTTCAAGATTTACCTCTTGATCGAGTATTGCTTTACGCCTGTCTAGTTTTCTGATACTCTGATCTTATTGAGAATTGTAGGATCCAAGCTCGTGCGTCTCGGAGCCAGCATTTGACAACAGGAAATATGGCACCAATGTACCCAGAAATGCAGAAAAAGCGGTAGGATTCGGGCCATAAACATCGCGACATAGTTAAGAGAAAATCCTCCACCTGAATTTCGTGTACTATCTGCCTCTGAAATCTCGTACACGCAGCTTGTCCTTCAAGCTCCTGTGCTAGTACTAGGCAGTTAGGCAAGACCTGCAGCTGCAGGTTAGGACTTGAGAGGTTAGGCTCATATTCGTTGCTTAGCATCGTTGCACTGCATTCCACAGGACCACACCAACACACGAACACTGCATTGTTCCACAGTCCAGATTCCCCACGAACTGCTTTGCCTCTGACTACTACACGGCACAAAGGATAATTCAGCACCGCCAACAGTAGCAGTAATTCACTGGATCACTAGCGAAATTGTTGCAGGTATTATTTCCGCCTGCTCCCAGCAAGCAGAACCTGAAAAGTTGCTTCCAAAAAAAAAAAAAAAATCAAAATTTATACCAAACTTCCGATCCTCCCATGTACTACTACTATCAACAGCTAAAGTTTGTTCATTCGTGTCCTGTAGACAGTTCAGTTTGCTCCGCTACAATCAGGTGACAACTAACAACACCTATCTTCAGTGAGAAACAACAACGGACAGAGTTAACGCATACCAGAACTCACTACAGTGTTGTCTAAAAAGTAAGAACCGTATGACTGGGATGCACAGAATGGATGGGTCGTCAGTACTCAGCAATGAGCGGCAATATTTCTCTTGAGAGAAGGTATACTGTGAGGAGACCGGCCCGGGTGGCGGGGGGGCATCTGCACTTCTGCATTCCTGTCAAATAGCAACGGCGCATGCGAAAGCCCTCTTCCCGATTGCCTTGGAACCAGAGATGGACCAGCCTTGGCCCTCCTGGTAAACCTCAACCTGTAGAATCAAAAACAAAATACAAAACGAAAGGAAGATGCGAGAGTTCAGTGAGTTGAAGCAACAGCAATAGATGATGGAGAGAGTGGTCTTGGGAAAGAACTCACAGTTTCAACATATTCTTCACTGCTTTGGATCCCACCAATGAGGTATGCGTTGCCGTCCACTGCAACCGCACATCCGTGTGCTCTTGGGACGTTGAGCGGGCTCCCCCTTCTCCATGAGTTGGCACGGGTGTCAAAAATCTCTACGCTGGAAAACGTGGTATTTCTATCCAGGCCACCCAGAGCATGTCTGAAAATGAAGTTTCCATGTTGGATGTTAAGTCATATATTATCAGGTTTATACTGAGGTTTGTTTGTTTCAGCTTAGAATTATTATAATTTAGATTATTAGTAATAATCTAAAACAAACCGATAGATTATTACGATAGATTAGTATAATCTATAAGCTAGATTAGTATAATCTAGTAATCTCCTCTAAACGTGCTTTTTTCAGATTATTGGGTGGCTAAAGACTCACTACTCTTATTCTACCATAATCCAGAGAAACAAACAATTCATAGTTTATTTTACTATAGTTTATTATAATCCAGCTTATAGTAATCTGACTCAATAATCTAGATTACAATAATCTTAAGTTGAAACAAATAGGGCCCGAGACGCCGAATAAAAGATAGTAATATAGGGCTAATAGCATCTAGCTGCCTGACGGAATCTGTGTTTGTTTGTTTTTTGAAATCACATAACCTCTCTGTTGATTACACACAGATAAAGCGAGAGAAACTCACAGTGAATCCCCCAAGACAACTACGGAATGGGATCCTCTTCTTGTTCGCATACTTGGAAGTTGGGTCCAGAAACCTTCCCTTGGATCATACCTTTCTGCTGATCTGTGCATATGAGGATCAATCATTCAATAGGAAGGTCTCAGAATCAAAATCATGTAAAGCATAGAGAGAATGGTGAGGGTGGATCGTAACTGTAAGTACGTGTTGCCATCATAACCACCAATTACATAGAGAACGCCATTTAATTCAGCCACAGCAGGAGCACATCGCTGGAACAATAAAATACATGTAGGTGAGGTGGGTATATTGGTCAAAAATAAAAATACATTAAAAAGATGGGATAATATTGCATGTAAAGTGAAGTGGAAAGATACGTTGTATATGCCTCATATATCCCATGAAATTTCCATAAATTGCAATTTGCATTCATAGTTTGAAATAGCCTGAATTTGAAAAATATTTCTTGCCTATCCAAGTGCTCAAAAGGTAGCATAGATTAGATTTACAAATGGTCCAACCAACCCTGTAAGAGTAAGACTAGTGCCCAAGCGAATGTCCAACACACGGTCAGCTTGCCCACTACTGCTCAAACAGCTATCTAAATTCTAAATCACTCAGCGTAGTTCACCATGAGAACAAACTTTTTTTACTGATTTACGACACGTAAAAAATGATTGAAATAATAGTAGAAACTGTTCTGTGAGCAGCACTAATCATCTTGTAAAACATTAAGAACCCAAAGATGCAAGTGATTATAGGAAATGCAGTTCAAACAGCCTCTCTTTACAACATGTTTTTTTTCCTGGCCATCTAATAAATATTGAGCCTTATCACAAAAACCACAGTGAGAACACAGCGAAGACCAGAACCCTATTAAATTGGACAAAAAGGCTGGTACGTTCTACTCTATACAAGTGTTATAAGGGAGTAGAAGTAGAACCATACAGGTTGCTGCATGGACAAACTGTATATCCATTTCCCCGCTGCTGGATCAAACATCTCAACTTCTGAAAAAGACCGAGACCCATCACCCCCACCAATAGCAAATATTTTACCATTCAAGGTAGCTCCAGCAAGATGCCCTTTCTCATGATTCAAGCAGGGCAAACCTATCCACTTATTGGCTCCCCTGTTGTAACACTCCACTGCAATAAAACAAATGCAGATGGTCAACAGCTTGCTTATATAGAGCACTACGTTTGGCATATCGAAGAATGTTTACCTGTGTCGTACCACAAACTGCGAATGCCATTCCAACCACCAAAAATAAAGACATGGTCCTTTAATGTGGCAACAGCCGCATATGCACGGGCTGAGCTCATCAGCATTAGAGTTTCTAGTATGTCCGTTCCAGGGCAATATGAATCAAGGGATGATAGCCAGTTAATGCCATTATGGCCACCTGTTAGGAGTATTGATGGCCCTTCTACATTATCGTTTGTTACACCGAAGAGTGGTGCTGAAGAGCTATGCTCCAATTGTGATTTCTCAAGCTGCTGTTCCAGTTGTTCAACTCTTCTTTCCATACCCTTTACCAATTTCTTCAACAACAAAATTTCTTGATCTGAATCAATCTAGAACGTTCAAACCATAATCAAGATGGGAGTTTGCACACTTGAACAGCGTAATTAACTCAATATCAAACACATACATACTAGTTTGATTTTCCGATTAAAGTTTGAACATGGTTTAAAATCCAGAAAACCATAGACATACCAACAAGAGAAAAAGACCAATTAGGAAAACGAGTTCATCTATTTATACCTTTTCTTCTTTAAAAGAGAAGATCCTACTGATTTTAAGCAAGAATAAAAGTACCTTCGTCTTTTCCATTGCTTTGGTCTTCTTGGATAAATCGTTGATAATTTGATACAGCTACAGACAAATGCCAAAAATAGCAGTGCATAAACATCACACCTAAATATATAAGTTGTAGCACTGAAATATGGTGCATAAGGGAAAAGGGTAATAAGGGATGGAATAGCTAAGGCACCTCAGCATATTCATGGCATTGCACAAAGGATGTATTATCTTTCAATGATGTGTCACATTGAGATGTGGCATTAGATGAATCTTTGGGGAGAGTAGCAGCAAGCCGTGTATCTTGATGTATGCATTGAGCTGAAGTAGAAACAGGAGCATCCTCCAAGAAATTGGCTCCCTTCTGTTGTAAAGAGGACAGCTCTTGCAGCTTTAGTGGAAAACCCATTTTAGCATGCTGGTCATCATCCATAGATTCTTTATCTTCCTTGATCAAACCAGCAACCAGATCATCACAGCCAGAAGCATCTTTGTTAAGGTTGCTCTTTGATGTTGTACTTGTGCTAGCAAGGTCGACTTCTAGATCAGGCAAGGTGTGAGGAACAATATCATGTGAATGTGATGAAACATTGAACTGATCCACATCCTTCACATTGGGTTCACTCTTCACTTTATCAGAAACAACATGTGTTTTTGCTGTTAGAAATGGCAGAGGTCGATTCCATGCATTTGGAACAGTATGAGCGGTAGCAGGAGGTTTTGGAATACTAAGTTTGTTTTGATTAGCACGAACAGGAGCAGGTACAAACAAAGAAATCAAATCTCTTGATTGTCGATGGTCTAGCTCAAAATGGAAGTAGCTAGGATTTTCCTTGAGATAATTGTTTATGATTACACTTTTGTATTTGTTTTCTGGAAGTGGAGGGCACTCTGTCTTGGTAGAGAAGTGGACCTGAAGAACACAAATACTCACAATGCTTATGAAAATATAACCAGAACTACAGGTAAAATGTTGTTTTTGTTATACCTGTGCAGGAAATGGTGTTGTCTCTGCACCAGATTGTTCAGACATCCAAGCAAATCGGTCTATATTAAGCTGGCCAGTGCTTGTAGCCTTGAAAATGCCATGCAACTGTCTGTTACTAGAATTGAACAGAAAGAGAGGCAAGCCAGGTTTAATATTCTTCACATACAAGATATGGCGTTGAGGCAAACCTATCAAACAAAAGGCAAGCGAATGGATTCCAATTAAACGAGAAGGTCAAAAGAATGTTGATTAGCAATATGTCAATGTTTTTGAATAAAAGTAATCATACGCATATGGATTTTACATATCATTTAGATGAAATTAGGACAGGCAAAAAGGGAACTTTACTAACCAAATAATTGTTTAGTGAAGCATTCATCGAATGTGTTGTTATTGCAACAAAAGATAACCCCTCCTAGCTCCTTTTCCGGGAGCTCACGTGGTTTCTCCCGCCGATCATCGGTCTTAGTCTTCTTTCCAGCACCCATTCTTCGAGAAATTATCAACATTATGCAAAACACAAACATAAGTGACATTATCTAAAAGAAACAAACATAAGTGAGCATGTATGTATACTGCAGTAGCAAAGTAGCAACATCATGTACAGATAAGTTGTCACAACAAACAGCACAGGGTATTATTCCTTTGTTGGAGGAGGATTGTAATTCTGGTAGTTTAGTTGAGTAGTACTAACAGGTACGGTTTTCCACTAAAAAAGGATGGGGGGATGGATTGGGTCAACACACTAGCAAAAACAAAAACAAAAACAAAAAAATTACCCCCAAAAACCCCCACGCATGCCAACATTTTAATCTTACAGCCTCACAAGTTACAACTGAAACACATCGCTACATGCAGTAAACCATTCTGTAATCTGAATCTACCACCGACCAGACCATACACCCCATCCACCTGCTCCCTCACAAGCCAAATCTACCTCAACGCACGAACAGCGCAAGTAAAGAAGTCGATCAAGTTAACGAAGCTACCATAAGCTTCAACATATCTGCCACAATAAAACCAGCAGAATTCGAAAGCGTTCACCTCTTACGATGGATCACAGTTCTCCCATGCTTCTCGCAATACATGATTAAAATCCAACAGGTAAAATCTCGCCCCCATAAACCCAACCCTGGGCTCTAGAATTCCCCAAAACACAGCGATTCACCTCTAAAAACTGGCATAAATCACCAGAAAAAACCGCAGACATCAACTGTAACGGTAAATAAAGCGCAAAACCATTCAAACACGCGGCGGCACCTGCGCACGAACTGCTAAAATCGCTAAACGAACAGACGCACAGAAGCTATGCCTAAATCCAACGAAAAACCTCGTAGAGAAACCTCGAGCTGCGATTCCCGCACTTGCAAAGGTTGCGCACTCGAAACCCCATTCCCCATTTCCCCCAAACTCAGATTCCAATTCAAAACCACCTGAACAAACTCAACCCCATCCAGCATTTCGACCCATCACCATGGCATCATCCCCCCACAAACGGCACAGCATTCCCCGCCATTCCACCGAACAATCCACCACCACGCGAGCCCCAATCCACCGCCCCCAAATCCCCTACCACCTCGAGCCACAAAACCCACCAAAAACCCCAACCGAAACGGAAAAAGAGATAGAGAGAGAGAGAATCCAGCACCAATCGCGACCAAATCGAGGCGCGGAGCAGCGGGAGGGGATCGCTCGCTCGCTCACCTGCTCGGGTGCTACGAAACCCACGGGATCGATCGATCGATCGATGGAGCCGCCTCGACTCGCAGTCGCAGCAAGCATCGATCACCAGTTCACCACCTCTGCGCCTGCGCGTGTTGGTGCGGGGTGCGAGTGGATGGGTGGGCGTAGCGCGTGTCGTGGCAGGGAGGCAAAGGTTTATATAGCGTCGGAGACATCGCGGCCTCGCGGGTGGTCGGGTTCACCGCGAGCTCAGGAGAAGCCGCCTGCGTGTGTCACTGGCAGGTGGGGCCTCTCGGGGGATGGGGTCGTGGTAAGAGTCATGGGTGGTAAGCGGAATCGACCAGTGCAGAGTGCACCACATAACTACAGTGCGTATGTGTCAGTTGGAAACTTTTGAGTTTTGAACCGCTTCATCCCAAACTACTTCGCCTTGAGTTCTTGTGCGTAACGTTTAACTATTCGTTTTATTTAAGAAATTATTATTTTATTTGTAAATTATTTTATTATCAAAAATACTTTAAGTATGATTTATTATTTTTTATATTTGTACTAATTTTTCAAATAAGACGAATGGTCAAACGTCCAAACAAAAAGTCAAAACGACCACTAATTTAGGACGGAATTAGTATTGTTTTGAATTGATTGTACTCGTGTACTACACAGTAAATATGAATCATTTGCTCGTTGGTAATTCGGAGATGCAACCATTTTTGTTATTGAAAACTTGTTTGCTGGTAGTGATAAAAGATGAGAGATACGCTTAATTGCTCTCGTGGTGTACAGATTATATGAGTATGATATTTAACTTGACAGATAAAATTGAATGAGCACGTTGCGTAGGAGTACTTGTATTTGGATTTTGGAAGATGGAAGCTGGCCAACGTCCATCAGGCTAGTGTTGGGGAAAATACTGTAGGAGGATTTGAGGACTTTGAAAACACGCATGCATGCAGCCCGACAAAAAGTTTGACAAAGTTGACGGCTGACATGAAATAAAGTTGACAAGTCAGAAATATGTTTTTTTATTAGAAGTAGTATACGGTGTCTCAGTTTTTTACTAGTACTATTACAAGTAGGAGTAGATATGGTCATTCAATTTTTTATTGATTGTGTGGGTCAGAAAGGATGAAATGAAAAGAATGAAATATTAATAACAAAATATGTTAATTATCGTTAATTCAACCATAATCTATAGTAAATTAATAACAACATAGACCAGTTATATCTAATAGAACACTGATAATGATAAGTTAAATATTAGTTAATAATAAAATGTGTTAATTATTGCTAATTGATTGATTTGGTCAAATACGCTCATCAATATTCTATCTTCCACTCACCCTATCCACCATTGCCCACCAATCAAGTACACTTAAAAAGATCGATCCACATCTCTCATTCCAAGATATCCCTTCAACCACAAAACACCTTATCGAAGCCACCACATTAGCTAAGTAAGGGTGTGTTTGGTTCACGATCATGTATGGATGAGATATGACCATCTATATTTTGTTGGATATGGCGATTCAATTAATGGATAGGATGACCAAATTTCTTGTTTGGTTGGAGAGATATAGTATGAATGAGATAAGCCAAAATTTAGTAGGACCTATTTGTCATATATATATTTTTATCAAAATATAATCATCCGAGATCTTATTTTCAAGATTTAATTGTAACAAATATAATAGCGCAATTAAATCATAAATTAGATAAACGGTTTAGGAGAAAAAATCATTTGAAGCTTGCTTAACAGAAAATCAAACCAACCACAGCCAATCAGAATAGGACATATCACCCAGACCAAAACTGGATGGCTTCATCCAGCTAAATCGGCCGGATGCACTCATCCAGCATATTGAGGGAATATTCCCTTTTCTGGGCCGCCCCATCCACCCTGCCCTCCAACCAAACACCACAAAAGATCGGGTGGCCATATTCCATCCAGCCTTATCCACCCAACCAAACACACCCTAAGGCTTTGTTCTTCTCCCCCTTTTACCAACTCACCTCTCTCGTTTTTCGCGCGCACGCTTTTCAAACTACTAAACGGTGTGTTTTTTGCAAAAAGTTTCTATACACAAGTTACTTAACAAAAATCAAATTAATCTATTTTTTTAAAAAAAATTAGCTATAACTTAATTAATCACGCGCTAATGGACGCTTACTATTGGGAACACCCTCAAAGGAACGCTGCCTAAGTAACCTTGAGAGTATATGTATCCTGACAAAGGGACGTTAGCTTCAGCTTGAAAAATAGCCTAGTGAGCGGTAACAATACTCCAGAAAGTGCCATTGTTGTAGTGGAGTCCCCATCAAATAACCTAGCATACAGAGCCATTATCTGAAGAGACGCATTATGCATCCTCATTTTGATCGCGTTTTGTAACCATTTAAACTACTATGCACTGAAAATAGTTTGGAAGTGTCCTTATCGATAACTTTAAGCTTACGTGGCATACTTCTCTCTCCGAAACCACGCCATGAGGCCGGCTTTGCGTTAGAAATACCCTTACATATATAGTCATGGCAAGGTGCAAATTAATGTCTAACTGAATTCTCTACACGATGCCAAGGTGCAAATGTCCCCGTGAATTATCTCCATGATAGCAAAACAGAGGAAATACCACTTTGCATCGTAAATACCCTTTCATTGTCATGCCAAGGTGAACATATATAGCCAGTGAATATATTCTATCCACGATGGCAGAAGGGGGAAAGGCGTCCGTTCCAGATTTCAAAATAAAAGAATAGTGAAAATTAAACTAGAACATATGCAAAATAAAAATACTTGCATTTTAAACGAGGCCTATACTATATGTACTCCAAACAATAGACAGATAGCGTTTTGATCTGAACTTTAGTCAGCGAAACCAACTATATATAACACTCTCATCAATACGTAGGTACGTAGAATGTGTTGGTCATGTCGATCTATCATCAACATGATAGTTCATGTACATTACACCATTTGTATAGAGAGTTTTTTTTAAAAAAAAAATTCCTCTGGTGAGAATATAACGATCTGTCGATCCCCTATGAAACTTGTACGAAATTCATCTCGTTGAATTGTTCACGATGTGCACCGACAGGCCAACTTAATTGATCTGTCAACTTCGAACGATAATTAACAGCCACCGCGCGTAAATTCAAACTAAGCAAACTGGCGTGACTAGCTGGGTTTACGTTAAACCGCGGTAACCGTCTTAAATTTAAATAAATTTAAAAACTAATTTAAAATTTTAATAAATTTTATACGAATTTTGTACGGTTTACCATGGTTACCGCGGTTACCACGTGATAACCGTGCTTACCACCAGAGCACAGTAACCACACGGTAAACGATAATGTAAACCCGCTGCGCTACAGCCTATCGTGTTTCGCGAATTTGGACGAACACGGCAGTCAGTGATCACGAACCGCACCCAAAAACGGCATTGATCAGAGCCCCTGTGCACATGCCCGTGTCCCGTCTGAGGCTGTGAGTGAGTGAGACATGTCAGGATGCATCCACGACGAGGTGGTGGCTGGGTGCATTCACAGTCAGTACCTCAACCACGAAAGCTATACGGCCCAACTAATCGTCAAAATTGTCATCGGCTGTCTTAGCTGACTGTATTGACCATCGTCGTCGTCTCAACATTAGAAAGAACTGATGTAAGTAGGCTTGCAGCTAAGCGAACTTCACATGCTTCTTCATGCACCATTCGAGTATAAAGAGCTGGTTGGATGCTATACTTTTGTGTCACACTTGTATAAGTTGTGGCTGATAAAAAGAATAAAACACTTAGCTAGTAAAAATAGGATTACGCTATATTTTTTTAGTTGATGACATGTGAGACCGTAAGAGACAGGGACGGATCCACCATGAGGGCGGGAGGGTCTCGAGACCCCACTACCGTCCCCGGGACCATGGAGATCCCCCTAAGCTCCCCCTAAAAATTTCATCCATTGATACTCGGTATGTGGGGGCTAGAGGCTCTTCCTAGTTTATTCAGCCCCCACTATTATTTTTTTTCTGGATCCGCCCCTTGCAAGAGACGAGAAGGAATATAATCTTGTCATTCGCGTGATTATGAAACAAACAAGAGCTAACTTCAGTAAGCTTGTATAATATGAAACAAACAACCTTTGATAAAGTTTGAGAATGAATCAAACAGTCCCTAAAGCTCTGAGAGTAAGTTTTATAGTAGAGGTGTTTGTCATCTCTCTTTTTTGTCTATTTCATCAACTAATTAGTTAGGATGTAGTATATAGAAGAGTGGTTGTAAAAAAATATTAATCTCATTTTTAAGGATTTTTAAGCTAGTGTTTAATAATCATATGCTAATAAACAACCCTGTTTTTCGTGTTCAAATAAAAGGTTTCCAACCCTGTTTGGGAGCTCTGCTCGCTGCAACCTCAGATAATCAGTTCTGCTCGCTGCAACCCCTGATAATCAATTGCTAAGTAATCCAGAAAATTGAAGCAGCGAGCAGTTGCTTAATTTTGAGCTCCTTCCTCTATGGAAAGAAAAGGAGTGGGTTTTTCCCTCTACTTTCTCAACTCACCTCTCTTTTTCCGCACGCACGCTTTCAAACTACTAAACAGTGTGTATTTTTAAGAAGTTTCTACGCGAAAGTTGTTTCAAAAAATTATATTAATTCATTTTAAAAAAATTAGCAAATACTTAATTAGTTACGTGCTAATGAGTCGCTCCGTTTTACTTGTTTGGAACATGAACGCAGCCATTCTGTTGCTGGGCCTGTTCTGTAATCGCGTGGCAATGACATTCACTTCGAGCTGGCCAATTTTTAGGACACAAAAATTGCACATCTCTGGGCTCGGATTTTACTAACGTCTAATCGCGGCCCAGTGAGTCTTCGTATCAAAAAGCTCTCGAATTTAATCAGCTAGTACGGGTGTGTTCTTCACCCATCTTCCCCAACTCACCTTCTTTTTTTCCACACACACATTTTTTAAACTACTAAATAGTGTTTTTGCAAAAAAAAATTTATAGAAAAGTTTCTTTAAAAATTTATATTAATTTATTTTTAATTTCTTTTAAGCTAATACTTAATTAATCGTTGGTAATAGGTTACCTCGTTTTCGTGCATGAGATATAAGTTGAGAACACAGATTCCAACGCAGCCTCCGTCATGCACAGCTAACGTTGGAGTCCGAATCTTAAAGTAGGAAATGGGAAAGCACATGTTAGGTGCACCCACCGCGATGGACGGGGAAGGCGCCCACGTGGACCCCGGGCCCGCGAGATGCACACGTGTCACTCTCTGGCGCGGCGGATCCGATCGGGCACGGTGTTTCCCACGTGTGGACAAACGTACGTGCGTGGCCGTGCCTACGTACGTACCGTTCTTCGTACGCGCGTACACGAGCATGTTTTAAACTTGCAACTTGCCGATCGATCTCGCACAGCTCAAACACCGTAATGCCGCGGTCGAGCTAAGGAATCTACTCGCAGTGTGGATCCACTCATCCACATGAGTTAGCCATAACAATATATACTTAAGGCAGCATGTGGAACACTTTAATTTTTACAATAAAATTCACGGTATTTATACACATATTCTAATATATGAATACTTTCCATTTCAAAAAGGTTTTTTTAATCATGTACAGTCCATTTTTAAGTATTTTTTTCATTTTTCTTTTTTGCGGCACCAACATCTACCCAAACTTAGATGCTATAGCCCTATTTTGCGACAGCAACCTCTCACAAAGCAAAAGTCAAAATTTAAATTTTCAAACGTGATCATTTTGAAGTTGATTTTTAGATATTTTCAACATAATTTTTTTAGTATTGGATTTTAAATCGCTACAAACAAATATAAAAAGTTTTATCTATAAATTAATTTTTATTTCCTAATAAGCTGTTTTTAGCTTATTAGTGAATATGTACAACCAATGAGACTCTTAGATGTACACAACCACGTTTAAATACCAAGATTATGTTAATTTATAACTAGTAAGGGTATCCACAATGTAGTAAAAAAGTGGGTATCATGGATTAAAATATTCTTACTACTAGTTAAGATAAACTGTGGAAGTAGTAAATAGCTAATACCAAGTTATAAGCTCTACTAGGTTATAGCACTTTGTAGTAGGTTCTACCTATTTTTTATTGTAGCATGACTCATGTTTAGTTTTTTTTTCAGATGGGTCTCACCTTATTACCCACTCTACACATATACATTGTGACAGCGTATCTTCAATCTACTACTACCATCTAACATGAGTCCATGTTACTAACTACTTTTGCAATAAACATTGAAGATGCTAAGGGTGTCGTCACATACATTTATGAAGTTGAACCATGATTGTTCTTCTCCTAGCTAAGCTTAATTCGCCCTGCCTCTACTTTCATGGATGGAACAATTATGTAGGTCGTCGGCTGGTCGATCTGTCGAGCTAAATTGCAAAGCGAGCGAGCAATGCAAACTTGTCCTGCAACGCAATCTAGCTGAAACACGGTGGCAAGCTAGCATCAACGCGTGCATTGCGTTGACCAGAGCTACTGACGAGCTAGAGAGCTAGTAGCTACCTGCGCAATAATTTTTGGCACAGCTTGGCTTGTCGTTGCGTTCAGCTCGACTAATCACTCGATTAGTTCAGCGTATGGTAGCACGTCGAATTAACATACTAACTAATCATCGTCTCAAAAGCTAGCCATTATACAATCCATCAGAAGTAACAGCACTATAGCTTTCTTAGCTTGTAGGCTAGCATATGGCCTGTTCCATTCACCTTAATTCTACTATGAAAAGAATTAAGATGTTGCACGGCCAGGTTCATATGTTAATTAACTTAATTATATAGATGAAGGCACCAAACAATTAATCAATGGACGCCTTAAACAAAACCATGCTACCTAAACTCCCATATATCCAATTGAGCATTCACACTCGTAGTATAATCGGCTAGCTAGCTTGCAGCACTCATGCATGCATGCATGCAATGGAAGCACTCATCAGAGGTAGCATGGCATAGCATATTAGCATACAACCAAGGTACAGCAAGGCAGCATGGCTGTGTCCATGATGCTCGAATCATTGCAGCCAGCAGAAGAAAAAGAAGAGAAAGAAACACAGCAAAATTAATTAAGGCACTAGCTGCTAATCTTGAAAAAAGAAAAAAAAAACATCAGAACATGGGTTAGTACTTAGTAGAACCCAGCCTCTCTCCATGATTAGACAAACCTAATTGTTGTTTAGGATCTAGATAAGGTCATGGCACACATGACTGATGAGTAGTGCTGAGGTGAGGTGATCTCACCAAACGGTGAAGTGATGAAACCCTACTGTTAGTGTCAAGTCTCTCTGATTCTTTCTCTCTTTGGCTTCTTTTAATTTGTCATTTTGTCCTCTCCTATATATATAATCCATGGCCAACCTCACCGAGCTCAACACAGTGAAGAGAAGAGAAGCTAAGCTAGTAGGTAGGTGGTTAGCTCGCCAAGTGTTCGACCGAGCGAAAAATGGGGAACAACCTGAGGTGCTGCCTGGCGTGCGTGCTGCCGTGCGGCGCGCTGGACCTGGTCCGGATAGTGCACCTCAGCGGCCGCGTCGACGAGTACGGCCGCGCCGTGTCCGCCGGCGAGGTGCTGGCGGCGCACCCCAACCACGTGCTCAGCCGGCCGTGCTCGTCGCAGCAGGGGGTGGTGGGGCGGATACTCATCGTGTCGCCGGAGTCGGAGCTGGAACGCGGCGAGATCTACTTCCTCATCCCGGCCGCCTCCGTCCCCGACGCCAAGAGGAGGACGAGCACCGGCGGCGGCGGCGGCGGCGCCGGCCGCGGGCACCACGTCCGCAGCAAGTCGGAAGGCAGCGCCGTCGCCGATCGGTTGAGTAGCCCGGGCAGCGCGTCGCCGGAGACGACAAGGATGATGAGGGCGCAGAAGCAGCAGCAGCACCACCACCAACACCGGCGGCGCATGAGCACCGGCAGCCATGCCTCGCCGTGGCAGCCGCACCTCTCGTGCATCACCGAGGACCCCTGAGCTTAGCTTTCGCTTTTTTTTCTTCTTCTCTGAATTCACAGTGGTTTTGCCTGGTGTGTAATTTCCTCCGGTGCCCGGTAAATATTTTGTTCTTTTTTTTTGTGTCAGTGATGTGTGCCGATTTTACATTCTGCAATCAACAACTGTGTATAATTTTCAAGCGCAAAGCGACTTCTATCTTCTTGTATCTTCGAACAGCAGTTTGCAACTTCCTTTTAAATTTCCTTTTGGTTACCAAAGCGAACGAACTTGCTCGTACAAAATTAAACAAATCGGCAGCTCTGATTGATGCGAAATTAAATGAAAACCACTTGCAAGTTATATATATGAAAAGTGAGGTTTGTGTCATGGTGGATTCTTCCCCTTTTTTTTCTTCTGAACACGGGAAAGAAGTTGAGAGAAACAGCAACAAGACCCATCGGTTTCGATGATACCATGTCTGCTAGATTGATGGACGCTGAGATTCCCGGCAATGATTTGGGCACTAATCCGTGAATAATGCAGTGTTTAGTTTTACTTCCTTGGGAATCACGCGAGCTCTGCATCTGATCGTCGTCCTCAGGCTCGATCGATCCCGATTCCCGCGGTCCAAGTTAATTTCGGGGCCTACCATTGAAGGACCCAGTTCGGACCGCTGCCAGTTGTAGCGGTCTGATTTTTGCAGGCACAAAGTTCAGTTTATGTCCCTAAACTATGCATTGAGTTTCATTCGCATTCTTCAACCATAAAATCACACATGGAGCATTTTTAACTGCTAAAACCATTGTAAATCTACCCTTAATAAGGGATGTGGACTTTTTCCTTTTCGCGGTTCACAAGGCCCATGAAGACAACCAATCAGGGCCACTCGTAGGATCGGCACGAACGGGATTCCCACTCGCGTGCCGAATCCCCGAAAATAATAAGTGTATTATGCATCCCTCAACAATTGCCCCTGATTGGATTGCTTCCCTCAATCATAAAACCGGGTATAACAGCTCTTCCATCTTCGAAAACCGGTGTAAATTTTCTCCTTCAGTGATTTTTGATGACGTATTAGGTTGACCGCAGTTGACTTGTGGGACTCTCTGACTCGTGGGTCCCACCTGCTGACTCAACGAGTCAACCTGCCACATTTGCACGTCATCAAAATCACTTCCCAAACTACTGAATGAGTCGATTTGCACCGTTTTCGAAGATGGGGGAGGGGTTGTACATGGTTTTGCGGCTGATGGAGGCGATTTAGGTCCTCTTTGTTTAGGCTTATAAGCTAGTTTATAAGCTGAAAAGTCTAAGCCTAAACAAATAAGCAACTTTTTTGTTTAGCTTTTTTAAAGCCATAAGCCACTGTTACATTATTAAGCCAAAAGTTAGGTTGAAGAAACTTTTTTGATTTATTTGAGATAGAGACATGACTCCACCATTAAATTTAGAACTTTAAATCCATCGGCTTATAAAATATATAAGCCAAAAAGTTAACTTAAAAGTCTAAGTCACGTCGCCACGCCGCGTCCCGTCCCGCTTATGCACGCCGCGCCGCACGTCCCGTCTCCGCGTGCAGCCTCGCGCCCCGCGCCGCACCTCGAGCTCCGTGTTGCCTTCCCGTCACCGCTCGTCCCCCCGCGCCGTGCCCCTCCGCGCTCGCCGCCTATAAAAGGGCCCCGAGCCCCTCCGCTCTCGCCGCCCCCCACGCCGCCGACTCCCCCCTCTCTCTTTCTCTCTCACTCTCTCGGCCTCTCTCTCCCCCTCTCCCCCTCTCGACGTCGCCTTCGCCGGAGTGGCCCAGCCAGCCGCCGCCGCTTCCCCCCGGGCATCGGCCTCCCTTCCCTCCCGGCCGCCCCGCCGCCGCGGCGCACCGGCGGCCGAGCCGGGCTGGGCGCAAGGAGGAAGGGAGCCCTTCCCTCCCGCTGACAGATGGGCCCCGCCCCCTCTCTCCCCTTCCCTTGCACCAACAGGTGGGCCCCACGCCACGCCTTTACGCTAACGGAATATTCCGTCACCATTTAAAAATAAATTCCCAAAATCCCGAAAATCCTTTAATCTTTGAAAATTCATAGAAATTCAACCGTAACTCCGTTTGACCTCGTTCAACTTTTCAAATTTTTCTAAAAATGAGATCTACACAGTGGCACACTTGTTTCTCTGATTTAAACAAGTTTTATTGCCTTTTGTTTATTTAGTCTCCTTCTCACGTATAGAGCACGTGTACGAGGAAGCTCCGGACGCCGTTTTCGATGGAGAAGACCCGCATCTTGTGCAAGGTAAGCCTCTTTGATCACATTGCCCCTATATTTGCAAGATATGCTGTTTGAAAAGATACATTGCTTAGTGTACACGATAATCTTGTTTAGGCCTTGGATTGTTTATGCAACCGACGGACCGACCTAGTAGTTGCACTCACTTACATAGGATATTGTTAAACCTTTTTCCTTGATAGCTCCACTTATGTTTGTGCCGGAATCGCTATCCATTGGGTATGATTACCGAGGTAGTTGCTTAGCCGTGCTACGTTTGTACTGTCATGTGGGAAAACTTGGGTTATTCTAAATTTATGCTTAAAAATTCGGTACGTGGTACCGATGTGTTGCGAAATAAAATGAGTTGTGAAAATGGTGATGATGCGATGCCATGTCTTTGTGGTTTGGTCGCGTATTATCATTAAGGACTGATTCCTTTGGAAAATCCATCCAAACACGTTACAGTGCGACCCCACGGGTATTCATGGGATGCCTCTGGCTAAGTAAATGGTTATCACATGGGAGTTTGGCGTGCCAATGGTTGTGGGATGCCGAGGATGAGGAGACGAGGTTTTGATCTTTATAGCTCTTTTGGGTGTTCTAATGCCTCTAATGTGGCATACGGTACCAAGTAGGAGTAGGCGACATCCTCGGTATTCCTGAGTGAATGATGGTTGATCTTGCTTGATGCTTGGCTAAGAGACTTGGCCCAACTAGGTGGTATGTGATTTTCATGAGTTAGCTGGTGTTTACGGTTAACGATTGTCGGGATGTTACAAAGGTGGTATCAGAGCATAGGTTTGGCCCTAGGACGAAACTTTCGTTAACGATTGTCGGGGCGTTACATGCGGCCATATACAACAAGGTGTTCGTGGGATTACCTCACCACCGGCAAGCACAAATGCCCAGCGGCAATCGCCGTGCAAGGCAGCCATCGCGCGAGCGAGCGGCAGCAGTGGCGAACCCAGAACGAAAATGATCCAGGGTCCTATAGGTACTACCATAGTTCTAGGTACCAAGCAATATTGATGTCTAATATGCCACACAATAATTGTTATAAAGGTGCACCAATGAAATGTTTACTAAAATATCGATCGATAATAAAAAAATTATAAATAAGAAAGACCAAAACCTCTAAAACCATGTCTGGCCTCAATTGTTTTTTCTAGAAAAGAGAACAAATCACTTAGTAAAGCAGTCACATAAATATGTATCTAAAATAAGATTGTGAAAAATTACATTTCAAGATGGTCTTTAAGGTTTTTCTAATTGACAAATTACTGCATTGTTGGTAACTTTCATCAATTATTGTTTCCTAAATATAGCAAATAACACAATCCCTCAAGTGTATCACCAGTGCAATTGCGCAAATATGCCTTCACAATTTTCATGGCAAGAAAACAACTTTCAACTATTCTTAGCAGTGATAAGAGGCATAAACTATACCTTGAGGCAAAAAAAAAACCCGGTGTCCAGTGACCCGGGCCTTACTGGCTTCGCCCCTTAGAAGAGTAGTAGTTTATCCCCTCCTCAGATTAGAACATCAAAGATAGATATAGATAGATATATAGGCACTAAAGCATTCTTCTTTGAGAAAGCTAGGATATATCCTTCGCATATTGTTCTCTCTAGGCATTAAAGCATTCTTGTTTGACAGGAAAGCTAGATTACATCCTTAACGACCTTAACAACCTTCGCATATATTCCATAAACAGCCTTCTTATTTGAGAAAGGAATTAGCACGGAAGCACTTTTTGTGAAATAAAGTTTTGAAATAGAAACACTAGTAGAGAACTCATCTTTGTCACCAGTTGACAACCCCTATTAATTCCGGTTACCAGTTAACAACCCATATTAATTCCGGTTGTAGCAACCGTGATCAACAAATCGGGACTAAAGATCTAGATTTTTAGTACCTTTTACGGGTGAGAACCCATATTAATTCCAGTTGTAGCAACAATGACCAACAAATCGAGACTAAAGATCTCGATACTAAGATCTTTAGTATCGGTTATGATTGACAACCCCTATTAATTCCGATTGTAGCAACCGTAACCAATAAATCGGGACTAAAGATCTCGATTTTTAAGTACCGGTTGAAATAACCGGTACTAAAAATGCATACCAGGTGAAAAATATATGTGGGATGTGGGATTCAAACTCAAGATCTCTCACCTCAGCTCTCACGCGCGTAACCATCTCACCTACTACACACATCTGACTTGGATATAGATGCTTTTTTTTGAACTAACCCTGGAGGCATCTTTAGTCCCGGTTGGTGTTACCAACGGGTACTTAAGATTCATTTTAAGTATCGGTTGGAAACACTAACCGGGACTAAAGATGTTTCTAGAGACTTGAACTTTTAGAATTAGTACTAAAGCATCTTTAGTATCGGGTTTTAATCTAACCGGGATATTTGTGATTTTGGGTACCATGGGAAAATATCAGTTGTCCAGTAGTGAAACGATGTGCTCGCATTCTTCACCAAAAACAGACATGAGTAATTGGAATTATTTTTATTCCTATATTTTTTAAAATATTAAAATTAATAGATTTTAGTTTTCATAATTTACAGAACCATACCCCCTAACACCTTTTGGGAGGTTTTTTTCCTTCATCAGGCCTTCTCATAGGGTGTTTAATGTAACATGGCAAACGACCGTTAGCCCCCGTTCATAGTGGGGCTCGGCGAGGCGTGGCAAAATTTATAGGCGGCTCTCTGTTGACGTAAAAACACGATGGTCTGGGAAATCTGCTTAGCTCCAGTGCAGATCCAAAATATGGATGAAATGCGGGCCGGCCAGTCAGTTTGATCCTACAACTGACAAGATATGTAAACAACAGATAAAACAATCAATCGGCTAACGAGCCGATAGAGTGATTCCAGCCGATACCGATAAATGATATGATAGAATAAATGTTGATCCGAAGGTTAAACCATACATCGGCTGGAGGTTTGATGTTATAAAATCCAAACGATTAGATGATCAATGAAACATTTGTTGTCATCGGCTAAATCCAATTTATATGTAATCCTTATAAGCCGATGCAACGTCCAGATAACTCATCGGCTGAAACCTCGATGAAACCCTTATTGGCAATCAAGAAGCAGGATAGAGATTACGGTTCTAAGCACGACTTATTAGATTAAACTTAACTGATGCAACACTAAGTATGAAAATAAACATAATATCTAGATAATCAAGCCTTTGACTAATTTTTAGGGTGGTGAATACATTATATAATCTAAGCCAACAAAGTAATCTAGCTGATATCGACAAAACCCTAAATGGAGATCGGTCGATGCAAGTAGAAAACATTGTCAATCTAGATTATGTAACATATATCATAACTCATCGGCTAGCACTCTGATAAAACATTAGCATGAACCTGTCGGCTTAACAAGATTTATATTATCAACAACAATCTAGTAGGTCGAACCTAACCGATGCAGCACGAGATTGTATATGATAATCTAATACTCGATGAACCGACAGTTCTGTCTAATGTGATGGATATAACAAATCTATTTAAAACAACATTATGATTGTAGAGATATATCGGCTAAGACAGAAGATCAGACCTAATGATGTGGACAAGAGTTCCTGATCTTCCTAAAGGTTATGATAATCAACGATTTGGTGGAGTCGCGACACAAATCGATCCGGCTTCTTGAACGAGCACGTTTCCGAACCCCGTTAGCACCACGTCTCTGGTTATCAACCGTACCGAAGGCCGGTTGACCTCACCAAGAAGGCTAATCCCTGCTTGCGAATCGAAGAACACAAAAAAGAACAAAGAAATATTGTAACCAAAATTGCAGATGAAAGATTAAGCTCACAAGTTGTGGTCTTACAGACCGATCTAGCGGCGAAACTGTTCTTGACAGATTAATCTAAGCAAAACCCAAAAACTAAAGATGGCGACGACTACTGATATATGGAGTTTAGGGTTGTGCAAGCACCCCTTGACGCAACCCTAATGGGCTCCAACACGATACATGGCCCAAAGGCCCAAATACAGCATCGCAGCGCCGGAACAGATTCTGAATGTCAACTTATTCGGTCAATTCCTAATGACTCGTAACAAATTTGGACATGGGAGCAGAACCATTGGAAATGTTATCTTCTTAGCTTTCCATCCATATAAAGAACACCCCAATCCGAGCACGTATGCAACCTGGGCGCCCGTTTTAGTGCAGACTGGTTCTGGACTTCAAAACGGATTCGAAGTCGACTTGGTTTGGGCCTCCACCTTGACTTGAACGTTTTCGCTGATCCTCCACGACTCTAAGTCTTTCTATATGTATTTCCTTGTCCTCTCCATTGTTCCTAATCATAATATAATGATTAAGTAGCAATCTATTCTCAAAATCATATAAAGAAGAACTTAGGAACGAGCTCACCAATCTATTCTCAAAATAATATAAAGAAGAACTTAGGAACGAGCTCACCTTTAAATTCAATTATCGTGCGCGAGCTCTTGTGATTGGACCTTGAATGACCAATGGATGATTGTTGTGTATATCCGAAGAAATGATGTCCGCATCACCTAACCGAGATAGTCCCAACTAAACCGATGCGTCTCTAAACACAATGCAATTAAAATAGAATTCATCAAGTAAGCAAATGTATCCACCGAACCAGAGCGATCCAAGAGATCGAAGCGATGTACTCTTGAGCAACACCAATGTAGCCGATATATTCACCAGGGCCCGACGGAACGTAGGGCTTACCCCTTCGCCGGAGATCGAAAGCCGATGCAGCCCCGCGTCAGGTACCAAGTTCCGCCGGTTGATAAGTAAAACCTCGGAAAAGTGGGTGGCAATGCGCCAAGAGTAGTTGTATTGATTGAGAGATAATTAACATGGACTCCGGGTGTACATATTTATACCCATGGGTAGATACTAGTCCATATCGGATACAAGTCAAACCTTCCTAAAGATAAAAGGAAAGACATAAAGTCCTTATCGGACACTAAACATACTTTTCTAAAGATAAAAGGAAACTAACAAACTCTTCCTAATTAATAGATAAATTGCCATACCGCATGCTTCTTGAATTCGGTCTCTTTTGGATAAGTTTCCTTTAATATATTAATTTCCTTAACCGAATTTGGTAAGAATCCGACTATTGGCAATTGATAGCTTCCGTCGACCGATTTCAGGACTCTGAAGCTGATACTGACTCTAGGCCGATGATAACTTCGAGGCTTACCAAATTTCGTCGTCAACACCCCCTTGCCGTCCTTACAGAGAGTGATTTTGGGTTTAGCAGGGGGCGTTTGCAAAGTAACCACCCGAGGTCGTGCAAGGGAGGAGGGGGCTTGGTATTTTTGCAAGTAGCCCCCTTGTTGCCATCTAGGAGAGCGTTTTTCCTAGCAAGGGGCCGACTAAGGCTCGTGAGAGGGGAGGTGCCTCGGTAATTTTGCAGGTAGCCCCTTTACCACCTCTTGGACGATGTTTTATCCCTAGCAAGTGATGCTGGCAAAATTAACAAGCCTGTCCGTGGGATGGGAGAGGGCGTGACAATTTTACAAGCAGCCCCTTACCGCCATCCTACAAACATGATTCCTATAAGCGGTGAGATACAATGACTTATCGGTTCCTTCTATTAATATTTTACTTCCATGTGTTGGAGTCACGGTAGAAACAATATTATTTATTTCTTATATACGGATAGTAGCTCTATGACCAGGTATTAGTTGCTTATCACTCTCACAATGATTGCTACCTGGCAGCAAGAGTGCATTCAATGTTTAATACCTAGCTTCTCACTATATTTTTGGCTGCCCTAAAGCAAACCAGAGATATATTAACTCGATATTTTTCTGATGAAACTTAAATACGCATATGATCAAAAGAAAACACATTAGTACGCTCTCAGCTCTAATCCATCGTCCGTCGCCGCCGTTACCTTCGTCATCCCGCGTCGCCTCCTCTCGTCGACCTGTGGCGTCCTTTGCCAGATGACAGCGGCAACGAGGAAGCCGCCAAGCTCCGGCGGGAACTCGATTTGTGGGGACTCTTCCAGATGACCATCCTATCTTAATATCCGATTTGGTTGCGTTGTCTTATCACTTATCAAACAATAGAATTCTTTAGGTTACTAACGATGGGATCGAGGCTTCTCTGATAACGAAGTGATCAATCTTCTCCTTCCTACCTTACAAACTGATGAGCATCAAAAGAAATCTTCAGACAACCACTCCAAGCAATTCTGGACCGAAGGTATGAGGAAATTGATATGAAGACGGGAGGAAACCTGGTGAAACCATCCTCCATACTGAAAAATGGATTTGCATTTGCTATCGAGTTTGTGCCAAACGGGTGTTTGTGTTGGTTGCCGAACATTTGGAGTTCTTTTTCTGCCCGGATGCCCTGCAGAGTTGCATGTCAAGATGGTAAAACGCGGCGTCCTCAGGGAGATGGTGAGGGTTTTGGGGGCTCAACGATGGACGAATGTATGCTTCATCAATTGGATTGTACGAGTCGCTACCGCGAAGACAGAGACGACGCCAGCGACAGACGACGGAGCGAGGCAGGGCGATAAAGGCAACGGCGGCGGCGGATGAAGGATGCGAGTGAGCCGACTCCAGTCAAAGTGTCGCTGGTTGCGAGAGCCGACTTCAGCGCTCTCCGCCGCATCCCGCAGAGCGCCGGTGCCTCACCACGCCGCCCGGACGGACGCGGACCTCCACCCGGACAGTGGCAATGGCGATGGTCCGAATGCGCGGCCGTGTCGGGAAGCCGGCGTGGCGGATGCCGCCGGCCGGCCGCAGCCTTGGCCAGCACGGTGCTCGTCGGCTTGTCGCAGATTTCACTGCAGTGAGCCTGTGACGAATTAACCGAGGTTAGGTAGTTCTGAATATCCTGATTCTGTTAGGTTTCTAGGAACACTGGGAGTCAATCTAGGGGGGGGGGGGGTTGATCTCTAGTTCATAGAAATAGATAGTGTGTTCTTAGGAGAAGAAACAGGAGAGAGAGAGAGAGGGGGATAGAGCACCATACCTACGCCGAACTTGGAGCTTGACGCGGCCATGGCGACGTGTGGATGGCGACGGCGGCGGTGAGCGATTCCCCCCACTTCAGCGCCTTCCGGATTGGAGGGACTCTAGGATTTATGGGGAGTCCGAGCACACGCAAACGTTGATTTGCATGCCCAGCGACTCCCTCTTTTATATAGCGCTGCGTGAGAGGGAGCCCACGGCCATAATTCAGCTGGCTCCCCCGATCAGGGCGCGTTGGGTGGAGTGGGGAATCGGTTTCCCGATTCCCCCCGGAGATCAAAACTAACATTCTCCTCTTTGATCTCCACCTCACCTACTGCTTCATACTTAATATTCATTTCTAAATAGATTGATGCATAGAGCATGCTTCATCATGACAATCACAACGGAACCATCAGATGCAACGACTACAACACACCTCTCCATTTCAAAATAAACACTAGTCCTTTTTGTAATCCAAGGTTTATAGGCTTTCCCGTAAACCCATACCGGCTAAGTGTTTTCTGAATACACTGGACGGTAAGCCTTTCGTAAGCAGATCCACTAACATTTTCTTTTTTCTAACATGTTCGAAACTAATGGTATGATCCTGAATTTTTTCTTTCACAACATAAAACTTTATGTTAATGTGTTTGGTAGCACCACTTGACTTGTTGTTATGAGCATAAAACACTGCGGGCTCATTATCGCACTACATCTTGAGTGACCTTTGAATGCTGTCAACCACTTTCAACCAGGGTACAAATTTCTTTAACCATTTTGCCTGCCCCGTGGCCTCATAACTAGCTACAAACTCGACATACATCGTGGATGATGCTATGATGGTTTGCTTGGAGCTTTTCCATGAAATGGCTCCTTTTGCGAGAGTGAATACATGAACTGATGTGGACTTTATATCGTCTAAATCTCCCGCAAAATCTGAATCTGAATACCCTTCTATCTATAGGGAATCAGATCTTCTGTACGTTAGCATGAAGCCTTTTGTGCCTTGCACATAACGCAAAGTTTTCTTTAGCATTCCCCAGTGATCTGTCTGGATTTTCCTGATATCTGCCAAGTATCCCGGTAACAAAAGCTAAGTCAGGGTGTGTACATACTTGAGCATATTGCAAACTTCCGACAGCTGAAGCATATGGAACCGCTTTCATTTGATCAATCTCATATTGGTTCCTAGGACATTGAAATTTTCCAAATCTATCACCCTTAACTATGGGAGCAGGTGTAAGCTTACTCGCATGCATACTGTATTTCTTTAGCATCTTTTCCAGATATGCCTTTTGCGATAGCCCTAAGACCCCTTTTCTTCTATCTCAGTGAATTTCTATCCCTAGAATGAATGAAGCTTCACCAAGATCTTTCATATCAAAATTCAAGGACAAAAACTTTTTCGTCTCCAATAGTAGACCAACATCACTAGTAGCGAGTAGGATGTCATCTACATATAGGATAAGGAAAATGAATCTCCCATTTCTGTACTTTGCGTAAACTCAATTGTCCTCATTTTCATTAAACCCAAACCATTTTATTGTTTCATCAAACTTCAAATACCACTGTCTGGAGGCATGTTTTAATCCATAAATGGATATCTTTAGATGATATACCATTCGTTCTTTTCCTTCCACAACAAAACCCTTGGGTTGTGACATGTAGACATTCTCATATAACTCCATGTTAAGGAATATCGTTTTTACATCCATTTTATGTAGCTCTAGATCATAATGTGCCACCAGTGCCATTACGATTCTGAAGGAATCTTTGCATGACACCGGAGAAAAGGTCTCATTATAATCTATTCCTTCTCTTTGAGTAAAACCTTTTGCCACAAGTCGTGCTTTATGCCTTTCTACATTCCATTTGGAACCACATTTTCTTTTATAGACCCATTTGCAGCCTGCTGTTTTGGCTACTTCAGGAATTTCTTCTAAGTTCCAAACTTTGTTGGTACTCATTGATCTCATTTCATCTTCCATGGCTTCAAGCCACTTCGATGAATGAGCACTTCTCATGGCTTCTTCAAACGAGGTGGGATCACCCTCTGTTTGAACTTCTTCACTAGCATAGACTTCGTAGTCACTAGGAATAGCTGCCTTTCTTTCTCTTTGAGATCTTTTGAGTTGTGTGACATCTTTTATTTGGGGCTGATGTTGCTCTGCCTCTTGTGTGACAACTGGTTCTATAGGATTCTGTACCATAGGTTCCTCCTGTTCATTCATAGTTGCAACAGGAGAACTAACAATAGGTGTTGACATCACAGCATTCTGTGTTGTTGGTGTAGCATCAATAGGTATCGAGAAAAAAGGTTTCTGAAATCATCGGAGTAGGTACGCATACCTGCTTCTCTTCAAGACTAATTTCTCGGGGTACCATGCTCTACCTGACTATCTCATCCTCCAGAAACACTACGCGTCTCGTTTCTACGAACTTGGTGTGTCTGTCAGAACAATAGAAACGAAAACCTTTTGATTTCTTAGGGTAGCCAATGAAATGGCAACTGACTATCTTGGCATCTAGCTTTCCAATATTTGGGTTAAATATTTTTTCTTAGCTGGACAGCCCCACACATGTACATAATTTAGCGTGGCTTTCCTTCATGTCCATAGCTCATACGGTGTTTTGGGCACCGACTTACTTGGTACTCGATTTAGAATATGGGCAACGGTTTTTAATGCCTCCATCCATAAACTTATCGGTAAATTTGAATGGCTTAACATACTTCGGACCATGTTCATTAGAGTACGGTCACGTCCTTTAGCCACTCCATTCTGCTGAGGCTCCGACCATAGTACTCTCCTCCACGGTTGGAGCTTACTACTTTAATCTTTAGATCATGCTGATTTTCTTCTTCAGCTTTGAATATCTTAAATTTATCCAACGCTTCCGATCGTTCTTTTATTGGATAAATATAGCGATAACGCGAATAATCATTCGTGAATGTCATAAATGAATCATAACCATCCATAGTATTAATTGGAAAAGGACCACAAATATCTGTGTGTATGATTTTCAATTTTGCTAGACTTTGTATGACTCCTTTCTTTATTTGTGTCGGTGTCCTGGGCCCAGGGGTATGTCGACTATGTGCTTGCGGCGGCCCCGTCCGTCCACGTGGCCATCCCTTGTGGGGCGAGAATGCCCAAGGATGACGTGGCGGCCGCCCTCCCATGGTGTGCTATCCCCCTCGGGGGGAGGACCAGCGGGGGTTGGGCTCCCCCGACCCCCTGGGGCCGGTGCCACGTGCAACAAGTGGGTGAGCACTCCCAGCGCTCACCTACCCAAATTAAATGATGGTGCAGGCGTAGTGTGCCTGCACCGCGCGTGTGCCGCATCTATTGCGAAGTGACGCGCACACATCTAACACCAGTCGCCGTCGGCTGACCAGCGTGAGACCGGTGGAATGACCGATGGGACGGCGTAAAGTGCCGCGCGTGCCGGCGCACGCGTGGTACGTATGATACGCATCCCAATGAAGCTGCATCAAGATCGTAGGGGCTGATCCGGCTCCTACACCATGTCAAGGTTGGTGCGTCAGGTCTAATCACCTGGCGCATCGCACGGCTTATGGCGAACTGCCGGATTCCAGCCGTTTAATGAAGAATGACGTGCTGGGCCGACCGCCATGATGGGTGGTCTGACCGACGCCATACCAGATCTACAGGAGCAGAAGACTTCCACTTCAAGCCACGGCATAAACTTCACCTGTAAATATCTTCCTCCTTTCTCTCTAGAAAACCGCCTGTCTGCCCCCTGTGGTGTCCCCTTGAGGTATAAAAGGAGGCCCAGGCCTAGAGGTTGGGGGTTGGATTCTTCTTTCCACTCCTTCTCGCTGGGTTGCTGCTAGCTAAGGCCAACCCCGGAGAGCTAGAATCCTCATAAACATAATCCAACCCCGGGACCCGAGGGAGTCCGGGTCTCGGGGCCCGAAGGGGTCGAATCCGACCCCCCAAGACAAATCGCCTGGATGACTGAGATCCAGGCGTTCCTCAAAGATGAGACTCTCCCTGAGGATCGCGAAGGGAGCGAGCGCATCATTCGCATCTCCAAGAGGTACGTGCTGGTAGAGGGGGCCCTCTACCGGCGCGGTGCCAACGGAGTCCTCCTCCGTCGGGACCATGGCATCAAGTTCCTCGCTGATGTTCATGAAGGCGAGTGCGGAGCTCACTCCGTCTCTCGCAAATTGGTCGGCAAGGCTTTCCGACAGGTTTTCTACCGGCCAACAACGCTCCAGGACGCGACCGATCAGGTCAGGTGATGCCGAGCGTGCCAATTCCACGCCAAGCAAACGCATCCGCCAGCCCAGGCCCTCCAGACCATCCCGCTCTCATGGCCCTTTGCGGTCTGGGGGGCTGGATATCTTGGGTCCGTTCAAGAAGGCGTTGGGAGGATACGAGTACCTCTACGTCGCCATCGACAAGTTCACCAAATGGCCCGAGGCTTACCGGGTCATCAAGATCGACAAGCACTCGGCACTCAAATTTATCAAGGGCATCACTGCCCGCTTTGGGGTGCCCAACCGTATCATTACGGACAACGGCACCCAATTCACTAGTGAACTGTTTGGCGACTACTGCGAGGACATGGGCATCAAGCTCTGCTTCGCCTCCCCTGCCCACCCAAAGAGCAATGGTCAAGTGGAGCGCTCCAATGCCGAAATCCTCAAAGGCCTCAAGACCAAGACATACAACATCCTCAAGAAACACGGCGACTCGTGGATCGACGAGCTACCAGTGGTGCTATGGGCTAACCGGACGACCCCGAGCCGCGCCACAGGAGAAATACCTTTCTTCCTGGTTTACGGCGCGGAGGCGGTCCTCCCATCCGAGCTCACCCTGGGGTCTCCACGAGTAGCCTTGTACAGCGAGGCAAATCAAGAGCTCCTCCGACGGGACGACCTCGACTACCTCGAAGAACGAAGGAGGCGTGCCGCCCTCCGGGCCGCGCGCTACCAGCAGAGCCTAAGGCGCTACCATCAGCGCCATGTCCGGGCCCGATCGCTCAACATAAACAATCTCGTCCTACGCCGCGTCCAAACGCGCGCCGGACTGAACTAACTCTCACCCATGTGGGAGGGGCCGTTTAGAGTGATCGGTGTCCCCCGGCCGGGTTCGATCAGGCTGGCCATGGAAGACGGCACAGAGCTGCCCAATCCATGGAACATCGAACACCTTCGTTGCTTCTATCCATAGAGGAGTCGCAGCGTTGTACCTCGGGCTCGGGCCAACCCCGTGCGCCCCCCTCGGGCACGGCAAAGTTGGCCGGGGGCTCCCACTATCAATATATCTCTTTCACATCCATTTCACAACAGTTTTATATCCGGTCCAATTGTGTTTTGCCCCTTACGGATTTTGTTGGGTGTTTTCGCCTTGCTTGGGGTGGTCGCGTTCGTGTCGCTCCTAAGTGGTTTGCGCCGCCTAGACGCCAACGGGGCCTAGAGCGAGCCGTGCCCCTAGACATGTTGAACTCCGGGGGAAGTCGCCAATGGCCCACAATCGGGTCCGCACTTACCCCGGTCATCATGCTCTCGGCCTGGCCAGTCTTGACATGTGGAACTCCCCAAGTGCTCTAGTCTCGGCTCCTATCACTTAGGGCTACGGCCCGAACCCGAGCCCCCGCTTAAGACGAAACACCGAACAAACCGGCAAGGACGAAAACGCTTGGATCACACATGCAAAATATCAAACTAACATTCAAACCATGACATATTTCATTGCAGGAAATTGATATACAAGCATATGATGAAGATTCAACTACTACAAGATCGGCGCGAAGGCCGTGCCGATTGTTACATGATCGGCACGAAGGCCTGAGGGGGGGCACAAATGGAGGAAGAAGAATCCCTCGCCCCCTCCACCGGCGGTGGCGGTCGTCCCTGCTCCTTCCACAAGCAGCACCTACCGCCCCCGCCCTTCCCGCTGGTGCAAATAGAGGAGGAAGAATCCCTTGCCTCCTCCACCAGCGGCAGCGGTCGTCCCTTCTGCCGGTCAGCGGCGGCCGCAGTCCTTGCTCCCTCCGCCAGCGGCAGCGGCAACTTCTGCCCTGCTCGGCGTCGGCGGTAGCAGCGGGACGGTTCCTGCTCCCACAGCAGGTCCTCCCTCCTCCGGCGGCAGCAGCGGCAATTCATGCCCCTCCTGCCGGTCGGCGGCGACGATCCCCGCTCCCACAGCAGTTCCTCCCTCCCCAGCGGCAGCAGTAGCAATTCCTGCTCCTCCCGCCGGTCGGCGGCGGCAGCCCCTGCTCCCACCGCGGTCCCCGCTCTTCGCGCCAACCACCGCGGTGACCGGGCAGCGCTGCCTGCCGGTGTCACCGTCTTCATTTTCGATGGGGATAGTGGTCGAGGAGGTGGATCAAGGGGTCGCCTAGCGCCTTTGAATCGGCCAGCCATGGCCCCAGGTGCAATACGACGCAGCCGTTTCTTAACGGCGGCAGGGCAGAATGCGCTGGGCGAGTACGAGCTGGCAAGGATGCACCTCACCCCGCCGGTTAAGGCTGGGAACATCGGGGTGCTAGGCACGCCCTGCCCAGCATCGCCGACTCTTGGCTGACCACCGCCGGCATGGACTTGTGCAGTGGGTTGCCTATATACCCATTGCTGATGCGCAACGGTGGCAGCGCGCCGTCCTCAACTGGAGATCGTCGCCGCCATCCCGGCGGAGGCACGCCGCGGAAGGCTAGAGCGCGCGGCGGGGAAGGCGCTAGGACCGGAGGAGGTGAGGGCGCAGCAAAGCTGAGTTGGGGGAAGAGTGGCGAGTGAGGGGAAAGATCTCATCCCCCCTTGGCGCCCTTTTGTACCCTAGCCGCTACTGCACCCGCCTCCTCACTCCTTGCGCCTGCTCTCTTACCCCCTTGATTCCCGCGCGCACGCCCATTGCCATTCACGCTGCACCATTTATGGTGCGCCCGTGAAACGTCGCCACCATCATAAAGATGGAAGAATGGGTCAAGCCCGCCTTAAAGGCGGCACGATTCCCAAAGAGATAAGCCATTGTTATCATCCTCGGCAGGTGAGCAGATGTGCCCGTTTTTCGTGCCGCCCCCGAAAATAGGGCCGTTATGCGGTAATGGCCCGTTTCCGTTGAGAGGCGACTTGGGTTACGTCCCGGATAATGAGCCTGTTACGGAACAAAGGCCCATTATTGCTGGGAGGCGGTTTTTCCCAACACGGAGAACCAGTGGCCGCCTATCTCCCTTGGAAACCTGGGCCCACTCCGCACCGGTTCGACGAGGTGGCGTAAAACCTGGTTGACTTGCATCAGGGCCCCACACAGGCTTTACGCCGGGGGCTACTGTCGGTGTCCTGGGCCCAGGGGTATGTCGACTATGGGCTTGCGGCAGCCCCGTCCGTCCACGTGGCCATCCCCCGAGGGGTGAGAAGGCCCGAGGACGACGTGTCGACTGCCCTCCCATGGTACGCTATCCCCCTCGGGGGGAGGTCCAGCGGGGGTTGGGCTCCCCCGACCCCCTCGGCCGGCGCCACGTTCAACAAGTGGGTGAGCGCTCCCAGCACTCACCTACCCGCATTAAATGACGGTGCAGGCGTAGTGCGCCTGCGCCGCACGCGCCGCATCTATTGCGAAGCGACGCGCACGCATTTGACACCAGTCGCCGTCGGCTGATCGGCGTGAGACCGGTGGAATGACCGATGGGACGGCGTACAGTGCCGGCACGCGCGTGTCGGCACGCGCGGTAGGTATGATACGCTTCCCAATGAAACTGCATCAAGATCGTAAGGGCCGATCCGGCTCCTACGCCACGTCAAGGTTGGGGCGTCAGGTCTAATCACCTGGCGCATCGCACGGCTTACGGTGAACTGCCAGATTCCAGCGGTTTAATGAAGAATGACGCGCTGGGCCGATGGGCGGTCTTATCGACGCCATACCGGATCTACAGGAGCGGAAGACTTCCACTCCAAGCCACGGCATAAACGTCACCTGTAAAATATCTTCCTCCTTTCTTTCTAGAAAACCGCCTATCTGCCCCCTGTGGTGTCCCCTTGAGGTATAAAAGGAGGCCTAGGCCTAGAGGTTGGGGGTTGGATTCTTCTTTCCACTCCTTCTCGCTTGGTTGCTGCTAGCTAAGGCTAACCCCGGAGAGCTAGAATCCTCATAAACATAATCCACCACACAGGAGTAGGGTATTACGCCTCATCGGCGGCCCGAACCTGTATAATCGCTCGTGTGTCACTGTCCTCTATCAGGCGATCTTGATCCTCACCGGCCTCACCGGAGCCGGGCCTAAGGAGGCCTCTTTCACGCGCCCTGGGCCGAACTCAAAAAGGGGGTCCGCACAGTCCTCCGCTGCGGAGTTTTCCATCCGACAATTTGTTTAACATACTTTCTTTTAATACAATTGATGCAATATTCTGAATCCTTAAAGTATAAAGGATGCATAATTTCTTCTTTAATTAATCGTTCAATTCTCCCCTTTGAAATGTGGCCTAAACGACAGTACCACAATTTCGCAGATGTTTCATCATTGCATCGTTTGCGCTTATTTCTTACATTCGTAGATGGGGAAGATACACTATTGCACACAACATTCTCTTCATTGCATACAACATTCACATTCTCATATTTATACAACATATAAAGCTTGTCTTATCGGAAGGCAAGACCAACACAATTATTATTGAATATAATTAAACATAGTTCTTGATCGAAATAGCAATTATATCCATCATCCGCTAAATATGAAACGAAAATCAAATTTCTACTCAAAGAGGGTACATAGAGAACATTCTGCAAATGAAGTGTGAAGCCATTTTTCAATTCTAATGGATGTTCTCCAATTACTTCAACTTTAGCCTCGACTCCATTTGCCACTCTAATGCATCTTTCTCCTCTTTGTAGCATTCTCCTCGTACGAATCCCTTTCTTCATAAGGTGCTTCAGGAAATCAGGGCAGTCCTTCTGATAGTGCCCTTTCTTCTTGCACCACTTGCAAATGTCCCTGTCCGCCAGCTCTACATTGCTTGGTCGTGGATCACTTTGTGGCGCTTTTCCTTGTGCCTTAGGAGAGGCGACATTCTGGCTGTAGTTGTTCCTCTTGTTGTTGTGTTTCACATAGTTGGCGGAATCACCAGGAGCCTTAGGTCTATCTTCTTCTTGCACACACATGGCAATGAGCTTCTCAATATCCCAGTTTTCTAGCTGTGGGTTGTAGTTCACAACAAAAGCCTCAAAATCTTGGGGCAAGTAGGCAAAAGTAAGGTAAACTAGGAACTCATCAGGGAGCACCAAGTCCATCTTCTTGAGCTTTGAAGTGATGCCGTTCATCTTCAAAATGTGCTCTCTAACCCCTCCGCCAGTGTACTTCATGGTCACTAAGCTCTTAATGAGAGTGCTCACATAAGCCTTTGAAGAACCAGTGAACTGATTCTCCACTTTCTGAAGATACTCGCTGGCGGTGGTACATGCTGGGATTGCTCCCCTTATTGCCTCCACAATGGAGCTCTTAATTACCATCAAGCACTTACGGTTTGATGACTCCCACTTTGCATGATCAGTATCGTACTTTTATCTTATTGGAGCGTGGTCCAACGTTCTCTGTTTGAAGTCATCTTCGCTCTCACCTTCTGCCCTCGTGGAGCATCAGGCTCAGTGGAGCGAGCCTCGGTGAGAGCTTAATCTATGTCTGATAGCGCAAGTGCTATCTTTATCTTCTCACGCCATGAGCCATAGTTGTTCCCGTTAAGGGGCTCAACGGCCGAGATGTAAACTAATGGATTTATGGTTCCTGAAAGCAAATTAGAGGAAATTGAGAGGCATTTAAAATTATAATCTTGCATGTCTTAATTTAACGTTGGTAAAAATTAAAACATACAATATACTACCACGTTAATCCTACATCACTGTTGGGCAGAAATAGAATCAATGCATAGAAAAACTAAGAAATCAACATTTTAATATTGCTATTAACAACGTTGGTCTTAATAACAACATTACATACATTACAACAACGGAAAATTAATATACATGTTCAGAAGCATTTCGTACACATATTTACTCTCTAAACAATTTTCTCATTGGTTTAAATTGCTTAGAAATGAATCCATTCAATAAAAATGAATTGTAAATGCTTTTGAAAAAAGGATAAGGGACTAAAAATAAACTTTTTTTCTTTGGCCATGAGGGACTTGGATCAGACTTCTTCCCGGCCTTGCCGGTCGGCCCATGGCCTTTTTGCACACGCGCAGGCGCTCCCGCGCACCACAAGCCGCAAGCTGGGCCTGGGCCGGGAAAGCGGCTCCGCGTGCGCCCCCTCTTGGGCCGGTTTCGGCCCAACCATCACTGGTCGCCCGATCTTAGGGTTTCGATCGGACGGCCGAGCACCGAGATCAGGGGATCAAAACCCCTGTCCCTCCCGGCCGCTGACTGAAACCCTAGCCCCTTTCCTCTCTTTCTTCGCCGGAGCGCGCACGCACGGCGGTGCGCGGTGGCACCGTCGCACGCCCCCTCGCTGGTGCACGCACTCATACGAGGATGAGTGTGCCATCGTCGAGCGGCCTTGCGGCAGTGCCCGGAGCCACGCGCTGGCCTGGTCTTCCCGCGGCGGCCGATGGTCTCCATCTCGCAGTGGACCGGTGGTCCCCTTCCCGCGCGCGTCGGCGTCGGCCGGCGGCTGCGGTGAAGGGCTTCCCGCGCGGCGTCGGCGACGACCGGCGGTGGTAGAGGTTAGGGTTTTTCATTTTTTTTGTTTGTGTCTCAACTTGAGCTTCTCTTCGGGTCCGAGGTCCCCTTCTCTTTCTTCTTCCTAGCCCGCCTAGATCTACTCCTAGGTCATGCTCTGATACCAATGTTAGGTTTCTAGGAACGATAGGAGCCAATCTAGGGGTTGATCTCTAGTCCATAGATAGTGTGTTCTTCGGGAGAAGAAACGAGAGAGAGAGAGAGAGGGGTATATAGCTCTATACCTTCGCTGGACTTGGAGCTTGATGCGGCCATGGCGGCGGTGTGGATGGCAGCGGCGGTGGTGAGCGATTCCCCCCCCTACTTCAGCGCTTTCCCGGATCGGAGGGACTCTAGGGTTTGTGGGGAGTCTAAGCGCAGACAAACGTTGGTTTGCGTGACCGGCGACTCCCCTTTTATATGGCACTGCGTGAGAGGGGGCCCACGGCCATAGTTTGGCCGGCGCCCCCCCCTCCCCCGATCGGGGCGTGTTGGGTGGAGTGGAGAATCGGTTTCTCGATCCCCCGGAGATCGTAACTAACAGATTCTTCCAGCATCGGAGGATTGTTTTTTGAATTGTTTGTTCAAAAATCAAGATGAATTTTGCCTTGATTGATTTTTGAGATCACTAGATAATAGTAAGTGCAAATCAACTTGCTAAATTCACCTGCTGTTTTGCTAGTTGGGAACCGGAGTACCTGACAGAGTGACAGTTCGATCTGTTGCTGCATTTGCAGCTGTGTTTCAAAGCACAATTTAGAATTTACTGGACTGGTGTATGCTGAATTGTTTGACGTAGTTTCAGTTTGGTGAATTTGAATTTTGTAGCAAATTAATGCATCATTGTTCATTTCTTGGCGCAAATTTTTGCTGAACCGTGCTGTCTGGAAATTTCGCTGCTGCTCCGAAGAAACGATGGCCTACGAGTTTCAGAGTTTGCATAGCCGTCGATGGCGCCCTGGACGTCGTCCGTAGTCGATGATCAGTGGCTCACCCACACCCACCGTCAACACGGCGGCGCAAGCGCATCCGTCCGCGTCGATGTTGCTGCCGCAGTATTTTTTTTTTGCCTCAAGGTATAGCTTGTGTATGTATACGTGGGACACCCCTAGAAAATTATACTGGACCCCTGGTCCTGACGCCAAGCCCAATCAAATGCTCAACAAGAACACGTGGCATAGGCCAGAGAAGCAGGCTGTGCAACATTAGGCATTGGCCAGGCCGAAGGGGAATCTGACGTTTCCAATGCTCCATCCAGATCGTATTTGTAACGCTGATGTTTGGTTGTTCCTCTTCCTCGTCTTTCTTCCTGCCCTCTTCCATGTCCGCCTGGTCGAGATGAAGGGCAGATGCAGGCCGCGGCGGGCGGTGGCAGCCACCGCTGGCGCTCGTCCTCCGGCAGGCCGCTAACAACTTCCAAAGTCTGCACTTCTGCAGCAAAGCACTTCTGCACTCCTTATCAATCTGTCATCACGTGCTTTTCTCCTTCCCTAATTCTGCTTTCATGTTAGTTTACTCAATACACTTTAGTGTTGTACTTGAGTACTCCAATGTAATTAAGTGCTTGTCTTGCCTGTATAAAATTATATATATATTGCATATAGGAAATATATGATGCCTCTTATCACTGCTAAGAATAGTTGAAAGTTGTTTTCTTGCCATGAAAATTGTGAAAGCATATTCGCGCAATTGCACTGGTGATACACTTGAGGGATTGTGTTATTTGCTATATTTAAGAAATAATAGTTGATGAAAGTTACCAACAATGCAGTAATTTGTCAGTTAGAAACCTTAAAGACCACCTTGAAATGTAATTTTTCATAATTTTATTTTAGATATATATTTATGTGACTTTTTTACTAAGTGATTTGTTCTCTTTTCTAGAAAAAACAATTGAGGCCAGACATGGTTTTGGAGGTTTTGGCCTTTCTTATTTATAATTTTTTTATAATCGATCGATATTTTAGTAAACATTTCATTGGTGTACCTTTATAATAATTATTGTGTGGCATATTAGATATCAATATTGCTTGGTGCCTAGAACTGTGGTAGTACCTATAGAATCCCGAGTCATTTTCGTTCAAGGTTCACCACTGCTCTTCTTCCAGTATTGTGTTTATAGAGTTGTGGGTTAAGTCTAGTGAACCAAGAGGCTTGCCGGGCCGGGGCTCATATGAGCCCATTCTGTTAGTGATATGCCCTAGAGGCAATCATAGAGATGATTGTATCACATACTATGTTTACATATTTATCTGATATTGTTCCTTGAAATAGATAACTCATTATTGGCTAATGAATATGTGATTCATTTATGAGACTCTTTATATTATATGTTGCTATTTCTAAAGGATCCCTGATCAAATATCATATGTGGAACAAATATGGTTAAATGATCAGCACATGTATTGATTGATGATCATGTCTCATGGATCATGGTATGGAGATACCAAATTGATAATGTGGACACATGTTGGGGAACATGTTGTTGGATAGACCCGACATGAGACACTGCAAGAACTATTTGTGTAGTGCCATCAGTGGTCTCGATTAGTGTTGGTATAGAATTCTTAGACCTGAGATTATCATGGTTTCCAACATGTGTAGTGGCTTACTTAGGGACTGCTAAACGCTATTCCGTAACTGGATAGTTATAAAAGTAGTCTTCGGGTGTGTTATGAAACATGTAGTGGGATATGAATAATCAAGATGGGATTTGTCCCTCCTATGGAGAGATATCTCTGGGCCCCTCGACGTTATAGATTATGGAAGTGCATGGCCATGCCAAAAGTGATTGAGGAGTCAATCGCAGGTTATATAATCTATCACAGGATCGAGTGAATGATTGAGCTATTAGAGGATGGCACATATCTAGCCTTGAGCTTAATCGATATCGTGAGGCAAAGGGATTCATACAAGTAAACACTAAAGGTTCAGCCGATATGATCTTTATGTATGCTCGGTGGGTCAATACGTTCTGCTAGGGGCCGCTGTTGACACGTGGACCGAAAAGGAGTTTTCGGGTTGCACCCGAGTGTGCATGAACCTACAGGGTCGCACGCTTAAGGGGCCGGAATGAAGGGATTGGATGGAGATCCATTATGCGCTCAATTTCGGATAGGGATCCGAGTAGGACTCCTATGGGCCTTGGAGGCCCGGACTTGGTCCCTATATATACATGAGGGGGTGTGGCCGGCGGGATTAACAGAACACGCCACGTAAAACCCTAGCCGCGACTTCCCTCCACGAGCATACCCTAGCCGCGCGCGGGTGCTAGCACATCTGCGCGTGGTGTTCCTTCCCTGGACGTGTGGATACCGGTGGAGGCGCCGCTGTCCTGCGGTGCTGATCGGCGTGGGAGCACGGCGAGGAGAACGCACGAGGAGGAGAAGGTCAAGCAACTGCGATCGACTACTTCCTCTACATCGGCGCGCGCTACATCGCGAGGATTCCTTCGGCTTCTTAGCGCATACTTCCGCTGCACAGCGCGTCGAGTGGTAACGATCTATGATCTCATACTTGCATGGTTCCTGGTTTACGCAGTAGAAAAATTTTGTTTTATGCTATCGTAGCCTACGCGTATCCTAACACATTCAACATGCATGCAACCAGAGTACTCGGCCAGTACCATTTCAGCCATTAATTTAAGATGAGTTAAGGCAATCAAGGCGAAACGAGAGATAGAGCGGAAGGAAGCTAGAAGAAAAGGAATCAGAAGCAGAGACTGTGTAGTCTCTCTAGTCTCCCATGCAAGCAAGGCCCATAGGAAAGTCTTTATCTGAACGCGAGACGCCGAAGCATTATATTCGCAATCTTGGACTCTGAAGATGGGCTTGCACGGAGGAAATGCTTCAGACGACGGAAGGCGACGTACGCCGGATTATCGATCGGAAAAGTACGCGCATCTTGATGAGGACGCCTCGTCGCTCGGACGCGGATTACGTGAATGAAAGCGGCACGTGATGACGGAAAAATTGCATACTTTTTGAGCAAGTTAAGATTAAGATATAGTTGACTCGTACTTAGTATGGCTTGGAGTTCCTCTAAAAGAAAAAAAAAATGGAGTTGGAGGACGAAGCCTGACAGCAACAGCACAGCATAGAATGCCGGACGACGGTGCACAAGTGGCTCCAATAATGCGCGCTGACGGTTGACCACGACCTCGCTTCCCCTCTTAACCACACCGTGCGAGCGAGCACGGCTGAGCCACCTCGCCTTTTTCATCGCACATAGCCACGTTCGCGCTCGGATCCGCACGTAGAGGAGCGGAAGACCCGGGTTTCCGGAGTGGGGAGGAGGCGGCGGCTGCTCCTGCTCGTACGTGGACGCCGGAGCCGCGGACGGCTACGGACGCCGCCTAACGCGCTGCACCGACCTGCATGTACTCGAAACTGCCGTACGTACGTACGGTAAAGCTCGGTGAGCCACCCTTGTTATAATTTCATGAGTACTCTCTCCGTTACAAAAATATAAGGATTACTTTTCTTGTTTTAAAATATATATGTGATTTTAAATAGATGGAACATATACTAATAATACGAATTTAAATAGACTCACGTATTAGAGGTCCATCGAGCGGAGTACTAGCATTGTTACACTACTACTCGTGCACACCGGTAATTAACGGCCAGCCCCGATGACTTCGATAACCGCCACGAGACACCGAGCTTCTATCGACCGAGTGGCCTCGCCTGCTACCATAGTATGCCGTGTGCCAAGCCTCACACACGATCCCGATCCAGCATATTATAGTGTATTCGAGTACTCACGACCCTCCACCAGCTAGATCACCGGCCGGTCGTGCCCACACCTATGTCACTGCCACCTTATGTGGTTATAACAGTTCCATCTTTATATTTAAGAGAGACTTTAGGATAGAGTCCGATTCTTACTCTATTCCTATATCTACTACAACTTCAAATCCTATATTCTAATCAATTTTATATACATATTCGACACAAAATTTAACATTGAGCTGCCTCATCAGTTATTACGTTGTCAGCCCGGTGCCGGTGCTCTGCACCGCGAGTCTAGCTCCGCTTCACCGCCGTACGTGGAAGATGTTGATCCGGGCTTGTTTTGTCTCATCTCGAGGAGGCTTTTGTTCGGTTAATCTTTGAGATAGAAGAGAAGGATTAGATAGAATCGAGGAAAATAATTCCACATTAAATCTCTTTTAAATTTCTCTCAATCTTCTATATTTCCACATCACCGGTCCGGCCGTTGCGCGAGCGTCGCGCCTCTCCACCGCTGCAAGTAGGATGGAGGAGATCCGATCTACCGTCACAAGACACGCGCAGGCCCGCGCTTCTCTGCCTGCCGCGCCGTGGTGCTGCACTGCCGTGCAAGAGAGAGAGCGAGAGAAGAGAGAGAGAAAAAAGAGAACGCGAGAGAGTTCTCAAAAAAAAAAAAAAAAAAACGCGAGAGCGGAAAGCGAGAGGGAGATAAAAAGATTGGCTGACACAACCCGGGCCCGCACGTGTTTTTCTTCAAGTGGCAGACATGTGGTTTTTAGTTAAGTCCAAGCATCCGTGGTACTTTTGCGCACCGATTAGTTTTATCCCAAATAGTCTGAGTTTGGATTATTTGGCTGTTCGGCCGAAACTTTTGACTAACTGTACGTAAAATTAGATAGTTTTATATTATGGGTCGTTTATCTTCTTTCTAATCAAAATTTATTAACTTTGATCAAGATTATAGAAAAAATTAATAACATAAAAATCAAATTAGTTTTAGATTAGTGAATATATTTTAATAGTATGTTTGTTTTGGGTTGAAAATACTAATATATTTTTCTATTAACTTGATCAAACTTAGAGAAATTTGATTAGGAAAAAAGTCAAACAATTTATAATATGAAAAGAGGGAGTACTATATGGTTAATTAAATATTAATTATTATAAACTTAAAAGAGTGAATTTATTTGATTTTTTAAAATAAATTTCTATACATAACGCTTACGTGAAATACATCGTTAGATTCGAGAAGCATGCCTCGGTAGATTATTCAAATCGCAGCTAAATTATACCATATTAATTGATATTATCGGTGAAATGGGAGCCAAGGTACCCCTCCCCGGAATCTTAACACATATCACCTTCTAACCAAGAAGTAAAGCAATAATTAGGCCATCATTAAGCTAAGTTGCACATCGACAAGCAAGAAATGGGGCCCACTTCCAGGTGAAGCTTGGGGCCCCTGCATATAAAAAGGAGCTCGAGGGACCGGGACCGCAGCCCGGTCTGGGATCCCGGGCTCCACTCCGTTCTTATAGGCTCACATTCTTCATAAGAGAAGAGCATCGAGACCTATAAGATTTATATATCAGAAGTTTGTAGGCAATGGGGAACCTGGGACCCAACCTGCTTGGGGCCCAACCCCCACTACCCTTGTAGGTTACACGTTCCTCCTAGCGAGGAGTGTGAAAACCTATAAGATTTACATCTTGGATTA
This sequence comes from Oryza punctata, assembly GCA_000573905.2. Taxonomy (NCBI): domain Eukaryota; kingdom Viridiplantae; phylum Streptophyta; class Magnoliopsida; order Poales; family Poaceae; genus Oryza; species Oryza punctata. Next base: position 2,900,923 of record CM002488.2, read on the forward strand.
CAAACTTAAGGGAACCTAAATCCCAGCCCGGCCTGGGATCCAGGATCCCGCCCCTTCTTGTAGGCTCACATTCTTCATAAGAGAAGAGCGTCGAGACCTACAAGATCTACATCAACAAAGGGATAGAACCGAGAGGCCAGGCTGCACTCCTAGGGTGGCTCCAGGGTCTCTCCTACCCTTGGCAATAACACATACTCGGGTTTCAAGATGGGAGTTTAGGGCCTAGCCTCCCATCGCCCTTGTAGCATACACGTTTCTCCTAGAGAAGAGCGTGGAGACATACAAAATCTACTTTTCTATTCATCAATGATATCTTTGAGAAGCTTGTCTAAAACCCACAATCTCTCTGTTAAAGGGCAAAGGTGCGCGGGTAAGGACCTGCGAAGGTCCTCGCCTCAAACCCAGCCAGTTGTGACCCAACAGCCACAGTCATAAATGAAGTAGGTTTGGGAAAAAGATTCCAAGATGACGGGATTGAAAAGACGCAGAAAAGACGGTAGCGCTGGGTCATGTGGGATAAGAGTGCGTCTGGACACGCTTCGCGCATGCCCAATGATACCCAGTTGCACCAACTTATTGGAGGGGGAGTCGTGGCACTCTCTTGGTGAGGTCGGGGCACCTCCAGGCCCACCACCAGACACGTGGTGGACTGCGTGGTTGCCCAACTAGCCCAGGACGGCGCCCAAGGAGCTTGGGGCAAACTAACAGTAGGTTTGTGGTAGATTTCTCGGGATATGTTGAAGGGAACCAACTAGCAACGGCAAGACAATACAAGGAACAAGTTTCAAAATAGCTCAGAGAAGACTTTGTGAGCCCCACTTAAACTATAGAAGGTAGGGGACTTTGTCAGGGTTATGGATAAGTGTTGATGCAAAAAACACACACTGGCCTGAGAGATCTGCTTAACTCCAGTGCAGGTCCAAACATGCTTTCGGGTTCAAGGGTGTGCCAGTTGATTTGATCCTGCAATCAACAAGATAGAATATGCAAATGTTACTAGTAAACGATAATCGATCGGCCAAGAAGACGATATCATATCATGATGTAACCTAGCCGGTGCAGAATGAGGTGAATCGGCTGTAAGGTGTAAGATTAGAGTGTCATAAAGATGTAAGCACTAATCCAATAATGCAAACCGACATAACAAGTTTTAATTCTTTGCCGAAGATCAAAATCGATGCAGCTCGACTCGAAAGCAAGAACTCATCGAATCAAAGTAATAGAAAAGGTGGCGATGCACCGAAATTGGATTGAACTGATGCTAATTATTTACAAGACCCCGGGTTTATATTTATACCCGAACATACAAAATCGTCCATAACGGACACGACTCACACTTCCTATTACAACTCTAACAGACGAACAAGTCCCTTAGGCGGACTCTTACCTAAAATATCTATAAGGAAATTAGTAACAATCCTAATTAATAGATACAATTGTCTATCTCAGACTCTATCCTTGCCTGGCAATATCATTGAAGCCCTTCTTTTGAATCCGACATTGATCACGCAACCAACTAAACCAATATCGGCTATATCGGCTAACCATATCAAATTCGGTATCGGTCGATACAAACTTTCAGCCGATGCGCACTCTGTTTCCGAGAATCCCGCATATCTTCAAATCCGCTTCGAATTGGATGTCGATTCCGATTTGTATGCTTACCAAATTCTATCGTCAATAATAAAGGCATACCATATGATCATGGGTTAAGCTCGACAGGGCACACCATATACCAAGTCTTATACGAAATTAGACCTCATATACAGAAGGTATTCCAGATAAGGAAGGAGAAGTAGAGTTCTACATGGAAACTATAAGGACTACTCGGATCGTATCCATACTTATTTCCATAGTCCTACTTGGACAAGGGGATATATATGGGTATAAATACAAGACCCCCTAGGAGGAGGGGAGATAGGCTCGATCAGAAGGGAAAGTTATAATATTCAGAATAGGCTACAATACACATCGCCAGACATCGATATCTTCGAGGAGGAAAACTACCCCGTCGTCAACTACGTGTGGTGGTTCATGTCGCCGTGTCGATGATGACTAGATAGGTTATCCCAAATATTTTACTCGAGTTATTGGTGATGCGGGCCCGAGGGTACCAAGGCTGGGGGTACGGGCGGCCCCTACACCCACGTGGCACTCCCCCGAGGGGGGGGTCAGGCCCGAGGGTGCGGGCAGCGGCTGCCCTCCAGTCTCTTTTTCTCCCCTCTCTCTGCTACCCCGGGGGTCGGGCTACCCCGTGCTTGCGCCACGTGTGCCGGGTTAGGTGAGCGTCCCTAATGCCCACCTAACCGCACTAATGGCGACCCGGATGGTCGTGCCACGCCGCATTTAATGCGGCCTGGCAGGCACACAACTGGTCTAACACCGGTCACGGTGACTGACTGGTCCGCGGCCGGTGAATGACCAATGAGGCGGTTGCAGAGCGCCCACGCACTACCCGCGTGGCAGGCGGCATGCACCACATCTTGCTCCGTCCCATCAGAATGATGAGGCCCTTTTTGCCTCTCATCCTAACCGGAGTCGGTACGCCGGCTCCGGGCAGATAGTTTCTATCTCCCGATGCGAACGGAACACAGAAGTCTTCACTCATTTAATGGGGAATGACGCGGGTGTCCCCCGTGTCAGCCGGCTGATTGGACGAGAGCCATGCTGCAGCAACTATGCGTGTGGCTTCCAAGTCGAGCAACAAGACAACCGTTAAATGTAAAAGAATGTTTTTCCTTCTCTCTTAGATAGCCTGTTGGCCCATGTGGTAGCCCCTTGAACTATAAAATGAGGCCCAGGCCTGAGGGAAAGGGGAGACGGCTGGTTTTCCCGGCAAGCACGAAAGGAGGGAGCAAGCATCTGTATTCCCCAATACATCATTCACACTTCAACCACAGACACAGGAGTAGGGTATTACTCCTCCATGGTGGCCTGAACCTGTATAAACTCCACCATCTCATCTTCTCCAAGGTGCAAATCCCCTCGACACCTCTTTCCCATTGGAGCACGAATCTCACCCTGCGTTCCCGGCCGAACTCACAGAAGGGGTCCTCACTGTCCCTTGTTGAGGAGCTCACACTCCGTCACGAGTGATACTGATATACAATAGAAACACCGGCTTCGGCCAACAGGAGTAGGGCTATTACCTGTCAGATAAGGGGCCCGAACCTGTATAAAAATCCTTGTCTCGTGTTTCTTTTACCTCAATCTCGCGTATACTCTGGTATCAACGATCCCATACCATGCAAATACCATAGTCGTGATCTACAACATTGACAGACTTGCCACTTAGTGAAGTTTTTTTTTGGACTTAAGCTGAATCCTTTGGGGTGATTTGTCTCCAAAAGATCTTGTATTCTTCCAGTTCCAGAAAAAAGCCAAAAAAAACAAGAACATGAATAGGGTATTACACCTCCGGGTGCCCTGTACTTATATAAATCTCTGTGTCGCTTTGTACATTTGCTAGCAAAATCTTTTGCCCATCAGTTTCGACTACCATTCACAGCCAACCCCTAGTCAGATCTTCAAACCCGAGGGGCGGGCTTTGCACCCCCGATGTCCGAGGAAATTCGCTTCCTTGATAGATATATTAGTCAATAATTAGATAATTAGTATGTGTTAGACCCGTGGTAATTTTTATTCTGGGTTTGCTACTGCATGCTACTCTCGTCATTTTATATTATCTACCGATTTGACTTTTTTCCCTAAAAATGATCAAATTTATAGAAAAATTTAGCAATACTTTTATATAAAACAAACAAATTGTTAAAATATTTTAAATGTTACATTTTAATGAAATCAGTTTGATGTTTTAGATGTTATCAATGTTACATTTATTGCTCTTCTTAGGACCTCTCTAATATGGTGTTTTCCAGTGGATAGTACATTAGGACACGTAAAAAAAATCAACTCATGATTAATTGCGTTTTAATTATATAAACTTAAACAATATATTTATTGAAGTATTTTTATATATAAAATTTTTACACGAAACACATCATTTAAAAGCTTGAAAAATATAATACCGAAAATTAAGGTAAAAACAGAACAAGGTGGTGTTAAATAGTCAAAAAGCATGTGGGTCCACAAGCATTCAAAAAGTTAAATGCAACACTAGAAATGTGGGTGTTTTTAATAAAATAACATAAAACCATGTTTATCATATGTCCACTGACACGTGGACACTACTTTTGCTAAAAAGATTTTAAAACCTCTAATATGTTTGTGGTTAACATATGGCCCAAGGCCGCTGTGGTGGTTAGTTTGATTAGGTCAACAACTGACCTTGGCCCATTTGACACTGGCGGAGTCTTTGCCCTTTGAAAATAATTCCTGAATAAATATATAAAGTACGTGGGACCCAACTGTCAGTTATAAGAAAAGCTTTTCCTTCATAAAAGATAATTTTGTCTGTCCAGTGGGAGTTCAGGGCTGAGCATAGGCATATCGTTTTAGGCCTGAAATAAACAAGGCTTTTCTTGGGCCTAGTCTGGACCGACGCACACTCACGTCTGCTTTTGGGGAAGAATTCTGGCACATTGTTTCTATTTTAAAACTTCATGATTTTTTTATAATGAAATTCATTCATGTCTTTGCTTTGAAATAGCTATAAGAAATTATTACAGAGGTTGCAGAATAAACAGTTGTGAATTACAAAATCACAAGTTTGATTGAAAACAAGAAAACTAGTTAGAATATCAGATTAAAGACAAATATTTTTATCAATGGTTGGTAAGAATATGTATAACCATTCTTTCTTTCTAATGAATACATGTATTCCCTGCCTTCCTCAAACCGAAAGCAGAATAATATTTGTCTGATCATTGAGTTGATCGGATTCCGCACATATCACCATCGGTGACTAAAGCCGAACTAAACGGATTCCGCACATATCACCATCGGTGACTAAAGCCGAACTAAAGCGAAAGATTACATCGGAGGGTAACTAAGCTATAAATGATCATTTACCTAGATTTTGCAACCGTCTATCCATTGAAGCCGATCCAACGGGGACACAGCCACCAAGGGCATTGCCAACATGGTACCTCTGACTAATGCAGCACCTCCAAGCTAGGAGGTCACGACCTCTAGAATATCATCGTCGCAATTTCAGATAGGTGGTATTAGGTTTTCACCTGAGAGTCCAACTCAAGACACGAATTGAAGGTGTGGGAATGGGTATCACCATCATCGCCTTTAGGAATGTTTCACGAAAAATTAGTGATGCTTCCATGCCAATGCAATATACACGAAGATTTGTTAAGGATGTAATCGCGAGTTTTCCTGTCAAAGTATGTTCGAAGGATGTATGTACGCTATCTTTCTCAAAAGAAGAATGCTTTAGTGCCTTTATCTTTAGTGAAAGAAATGTTGCTAACGTCACTATACCCATCCTCCTATTGCAGTACTACTACTTGATTTCCTCGAGACCTCGACGGCAGGTCAGCAGCGAACAAAGCATCAGTTGGAGAGAGAGGTTAGGAGATTAATTGATTAATAATCACCTCGTTTCATCCTTTTGTCACTTTTTATAATTGATTAATTGATTAAGCATCAACAGTTTTCTTCATGGAAACGAATGACGCGAGAAATCATTCTTTTGTAAAGTAAGGGAGATGTGCTAACCTTAGGAGATAAACTACCACTACATTCCCAGTGTTGCGTTCCTGCTCCAACAAGTGAGACCCCGACGCGGACTTGGAGGACCATCAGACAGCCGCAAGAGGAGAAGTAATTAAATATGCGGACGGTCGACGGAACCATAATGACAGATACTTACTTTTTTTTTTATGAGAGCAAGTTTTATAATAGAGGGGTAGTTACCTCTTCATTTTTATCAACATCATATCTATCCGTAAATTGAAAACAAAAATATACTCCCTCCATCCCATAATATATACATGCACATTTTAAGAATTACCTTTTAAAATATTTGACCATCAATTAGTATATTATAAATTGAATTTTCTTTGTTGAAAATAACATCACTAGATTGATATTTGAATTTATTTCGTATGTTATAATCTTGTTATTACCAACTTTATATTATATGAGAAATTCGAACCACCTACAAATCGGACGATCAAATGTTTCAGTTGACTACCGAGTGAAACATTAAGTAGTATACGGTAAAACATTCAAAATATTTGTGAAACACAGTGAAAATACACGTTGAAACACGTCGCTATCACGTATGAAACAATGTGTTTTAATGTTTGTGTTACATCAAAATTTGGTAAGCCCAAAGTTATCGTCGGCCTAGAGTTAGTATCGGCTTTAGAGTTCTAGAATCGGCCGATGGATATTATCAGTCGTCAGCAGTTGTATTTTTGATAGATTCGGTTAAGGAAATTGATCAATTAAAGAAAGCTTATCTAGAAGAGTCCGAGTTCAAGGAGAATGCGGCATGACAGTTTATCTATTAATTAGGTAGGGTTTTATAGTTTTCCTTTTATCTTTAGAAAATTTTTATCTAGTGTCCGATCAGGACTTGTATCTTTCCTTTTTATCTTTAGAAAGCTTATCTAGTGTCCTATAAAGTCTAGTATCCACCCATGGGTATAAATATGTGCACCCGGGGTCCCTGTAAGAGATCTCTCGATCAATACAATTACTCCCGGTGCATCGCCACCCTCCTTTCCGAGGTTTTTAGTTATCAACCGACGGAACTTGGCACCTGACGTAGAGCTGCATCGGCTTTCGATCTCCGGCGAAGGGGTAAGTCCTACATTCTGCTGGCCCAGACAATTGTATATGTTACATTGGTGTTGTTTAAGACTGCATCGCTTCGATTTCTTGGATCGCTCTGGTTTGGTTGGTATGTTTGTCTACCTATTTATCATATAACTTAGTTAATCTTAGTCCATGATTCGATTTATACATATCGGCCAGATCTTTGCTAGGGTTTTGCCGGTATCAGCTAAATTGTTTTGTTGATCTAGAATAGCTAAGATATCAACCACCCTGAAAATTAGTCAAAGACTTGATTGTTTAGATTTTATTCTTCTTTGCATACTTTGCGATGCATCATCACTAGCGGTGGTTAGAATCATAAAAGCTAACATGTCTTTGATTATAATAAGGGTTTCATCGGGGTTTCAGCTGATGAGTTATATGGACGTTGCATCGGTTTACAAGGATTACATATAAGTTGGTCCAATCGTATGGATTTATTGACATCGGATCTCCAGCCGATGTATGCTTTAACCATCAGATCAACACTTATTTTATCATATCAGTATTAGCTGATTGGTTTCTATTGGTTTATGTTATTGTTGTATTACAATATCACCCACCTATTGTCTTCATATCATTGTTTACTCAAGTATCAAGACATATATTGGATATATATAGCCGATAGTTCAGAATCCTATCAATATCTATTGGTATCGACATCGTCTGGATTTACTATATCGGCTTGTCAGCCGATTGACTCGTTGATCATCAATATATATATACTGTTGTAGGATCAAATTCACTAGCACACCCGCATCTCATCAATTTTAGGACCTGCATTGGAGCTAAGCAAAACTCCCAGGATTCGTGTTTTTCGCATCAACAATTTGAAACATATGTTTTTCTTTCATCGGAATATAATCATGTGATATCTTGTTATAGTGATTTAATTACAACGAATTCAACGGCGTAATTAGATTGTGGATTGGATAAGTAGTTTAGAATAAAAAATGTTTTGAATATCACTACACAGGGGTGGACCCAGACCCCGGGCAAGCTAGGCCACGACCTGGAGTGTAACACCCCGATATTCGTTAGCCGTAAACACCAGCTAACTCATACCGAGGTGTTATGCATTACCTGTGAGATAGTACCAGTCATAGGATACACTAGCTGGTACACACAATAAATATGGAATCAAAGTAAAGTATTGTATTACATCACTGGAATTAGTCCTTACATAAGTTGCCATCATGGACATGCCCATAGATGAGTAACGCAGCAATACATAAAGCCACAAATGCGACAACGCGGAAGCTAGAAGCGGCGAGAAACTAAGCGACTGAGCAACTAGGCACTAGGCGAAGCGCCTAGGCAACTAACTTATTCCACAGGCGGAGCTTGGGGCTAGGCACGAAACTTCTAGAAGTTTTCATACTCGGCTTGCTCCTGGAGACACTCCTCGGCAGTTGGGTCGACGTCTTCATCTTCAAGCTCTATAGATATATATAGGGGCAATGGTGAGTACTTTACGTAGTCAGCAAGCCGTGGAAATAATGACATGTTTGGTTTAAACAAGGAGGCTAGGTTTTATTTGCGAAAGCAGCCTTTTTGGTAAAGGGATTTATTTCACAAAACCTCTAGTGAGTCAATTTTAGTTATCGGGATGAGGCTCACGCCTCATCCCATTCCACAAGTTGCTTTGCAACAACTTGTCACAAAGGTTAACAATCAATAATTAACTTGTTTTCTCTTTTAGTTTCTTTTCACTTTCACATCAACTTAGTTAATCACAACAACACTATTTCTCATAGTTAACCTAGCTTTCTCAGCATGACAACACCTTCTCGGCCCTAACAACACCTTGGTGCCTCACGACACCCCAGGTCATACAGACCCATTCCTAACCACAAAGGTTAGCCGTCTACAACTTAGGCAGACTCTAGAAACGATTCCCTTCCCACCAACCATTTTCTTCAAACATTTGTCAATCAAGACTATGCTATGAGAAACACCTTACACTCGCCCATGACCGTGGGCACGGCTGTTCGAACAGTTCAATAAGCTCTGCAGAGGTTGTACGCTTTACCCACACGACACGAAACTGACACCGTTTACCCGTCGGCAACGGAAGTTCGTGACAAGGCTTTTCCAAAGCTAACCCATGAAAATTGCATGCCACCTAGTTGGGCCAAGTCTCTTAGCCGAGCATCTAGCAAGATCAGCCGTTATCCACTCAGGAATACCGATGATGTCTCCTACTCCTGCTTGTACCGTGTAACGCCCCGACACTCGTTAACCGTAAACATCAGCTAACTCATGCCGAGGTGTTACGCATTACCTTTGAGATAGTACCAGTCCCAGGATACACTAGCTGGTACACATAGAATAAACATGGACTCAAAGTAAACTAATTTATTACATCACTGGAATTAGTCCTTACATAAGTTACCATCATGGACATGCCCATAGATGAGCAACACAGCAATACAAAAGTCAACAGAGCGGAAGCTAAAAGAGGCGAGAAGCTAAGCGACTAAGCACTAGGCGATATGCCTGGGCAACTAACTTATTCCACAGGCGAGGCTTGGGGCTAGGCACGAATCTTCTAGATGTCCTCGTACTCGGCTTGCTCCTGGAGACACTACTCGGTGGTAGGGTCGACGTATTCATCTCCAAGATCTATAGGTATTTATATATAGCAAGGGTGAGTACATTATGTACTCAACAAGCCAGGGGAAAGAATAACATGTTGGCTTAAATAGGGAGGCTAGGGTTTTATTTGCGAAAGCAGCCTTTTTGGCGAAAACGATTTTATTTCACAAAAGCTCTAGTGAGTCAAAATTTTAGTTATCGGGAGAAGGCTCACGCCTCGTCTCATTCCACATGTTGCTTTGCAACAACTTGTCACAAAAGTAACAAACAATAATTAACTGGTTTCCTCTATTAGTTTCTTTTCACTTTCACAGCAACTCAGTTCAAACCAAACAACACTATTTCACATAGTTAACTCAGCTTTCTCAGCACAACAACACCTTCTCGGCCCTAACAACACCTTAGTGTCAAGCGACACCCCAGGTCACACAGACCCATTCCTCACCACAAAGGTTAGCCTTCTGCTGCACATGCGAACTCTGGAAACGAATCCCTTCCCACCAACCATTTTCATCAAACATTTGCCAAACAAATCTACACTACGAGAAACACCTTACACTCACCCTTGACCGTGGGCACGGCTGTTCGAACAGTTCATTAAGCTCTGCAGAGGTTGTACGCTTTACCCACACGACACGAAACTGATGTCGTGTACCCGTCGGCAATGGAAGTTCGTGACAAGGCTTTTCCAAAGCTAACCCATGAAAATCACATGCCACCTAGTTGGGCCAAGTCTCTTAGCCGAGCATCAGGCTAGATCAGCCGTCATTTACTCAGGAATACCGAGGATGTCTCCTACTCTTACTTGGTATCGCGTGCCACATTAGAGGCATTAGAACACCCAAAAAGGAATATAATGATCCAAAACTTCGTCTCCTCATCCTCGGCATCCCACAACCATTGGCACACCAAACTTCCATGTGATAACCATTTACTTAGCCAGAGGCAGCCCATGAATACCCGTGGGGTCGCACTATAACGTGTTTGGATGGATTTCCCAAAGGAATCGGTCCTTAACGATAATACGCGACCAAACCACAAAGACATGGTCTCGCATCATCACCATTTTCACAACCCATTTTATTTCGCAACACATCGGTACAACGTACCTGATTTTTAAGCATATATTTGGAATAACCCAAGTTTCACACACGATGATACAACGTAAGCATGGCTAAGCAAACTACCTCGGTAATCGTATCCAATGGATAGCGATACCGGCGCGAACATGTGTGGAGCTATCAAAGGTAATAGAATATCAAAATCCTAGGTAAAGTGAGTGTAACTACTAGGCCGATCCGTCGGTTGCATAAATAATCCGGCGCCTAAAAAGATTATCGTGTACACTAACAATGCATCTTTCAAACAACATATCTTGAAAATATAGTGGCAATGTGATCAAAGAGGCTTGCCTTGCACAGAATGCGGGTCTTCTCCTTCGAAAATGGCATCCGGAGCTTCTTCGTACTCGTGCTCTATACGCGAAAATGAGCTCGAACCAACAAAAAGCAATAAATCAAGCTCAAAGTAGAGAAACAATGGTGCTACTATGTAGATCTCAATTTTAGAAAAAATTGAGAAATTGAACAGGGTCAAACGGAGTTAAGGTTGAATTTCTATGAATTTTCAAAGGTTAAAAGATTTTTTCTGGATTTTTATTTATCTAACGACAAGTAAATATTCCGTTGGAATATTCTGCTTAAGTGGACAGCGCAAGGAGGTCCCACCTATCAGCAGCTATTGGAGGGGAGGGGACATGGGCCTGAGCTGTCAGTAGCTCGGGCTCCTTCTTCTGCCTCCTTTCGCTCTGCTCTATCCGGGGCAGTGGTGCACCATGGCGGCGAGGCACGGCTCGGCGACCGATGGCCAGGGAGGTGGCAGCGACCTCCGGCAATGCTTCGCTGGCTATGGTGGCACCGGGAGAAGAAGTGCGGCGGCTCGATGCGACGACATCGAGAGAGGAGAAAGGGAGAGAGGAGGAGAGATGGCCGTGAGTGGTGTGGTGAGGGGAAGGGGCAAGGGGGCCCTTTTATAGGCGCGGTGTGCTTGGCGGGATGCTGCGACGAGCTGGCGACTAGGCGCCGGGAACCCGGGGTAGGTGATAGCTGCTAGGACGGGATTCCGGGGTGGAGGGGACGATGAGGCGACGGCGCGGCGAAGCGACGTGCGGCGACGCAACGGCGATGGCGCGACGCGACACGAGGAGAGCGGAAAGAGCGATGAGACACGGGTGACGCGCGACCGATGGCGGCTACGACCGAAAATCGGGTGGTAGGGTTTTGGGGTGACACGGGTGGCGTCACGAGGAGGTAGCAACGTGATGAGAGAGAGAGAGATAGAAGCCCAACCTTGGTGATGTGACGTGAGAAAGAGAGGGGCACAAGCTCGGAGGCTTCCCGGGAGGAGATGGGTGGAGGGGACACACGGGAGCCCGGGGCGAGACGATGATGGGACAAAGGAGGTGACGCAGCGCCGTGTCTCCTGCAGGGGATCCAGAGCGGCGGGATTTGCAGCGAGGGCGGTTTGGCGCGGTGCGGCCTTGGCGCGACGCGACGCGGCGCACGGGAAGGCGGCTCGGTGCAACACGACGCTGCCATGGCTCGGCGCCCAGGTCGGCATTTCGTTGAACGGGTTGTGAGCGTGTGCGGCCAGCTAGAGGAAGAGGATAAATAGTAGTGGGCTAGGCCAGGCCGTGAACCGAGGGTAAGAGAGGAGGGAGGCCAGCCTGTTTCGGGGAGGAGAAGGGGAGAGGGAGAAAGGAGTTGGGCCCGGGGAGGAGAAAAAGAAGGCCCAAAACAAAGAGTGACATTTTATATTTTCTCAGGGATTTTTGGATTGATATTTGAGGAGATTTTTGGGGGATTTGAATTTGAATTTTGATAAAGGATTTGACCACAATTTGAAGGGATGTCTAAGTGAGGATTTGAGATCTATTTTGGTACAAAAGCAAATAAGATTCAAATTTAAACTCCAAATTTTTAAATGACAAGATTTTAAAATAAATTTAAGGGTGTTACATGGAGCCTGGCATGAAAGGCCCATTGAGAAGTATGCATTTTCACCAGGAACAAGTTTATTTTAACTCTTTCTTTACCATGTAAACTTGTGTTGGGTCAAAATTTCCATGGGGCGGCCCGGGTCTTGGCTCATTTCTGGGTCCGCCCCTGTCACTACATGCATATATGCAAGGATAGAGTATAGAGAAAGCTAAGTGTATGGTAGGAGAGAGAGTAGGAGTAGGTACATTCAATACTTTATCAGCCACCAGTGAAACATTAAGTTATACATGGTAAAACAAAAAATAATCATTGAAACATTTAAATTTCTTATGTGAAACACAATGAAAAACCCATGGCGAACATATCATTATTACGTATGAAACATTTTAACGGTTTGAAACATATGTTTTTCTTTCATTAGAATATAATGCAAGAAAAACATATAGGTGTAATCGGATTGAAAATCGGAGAAGTAGTTGTGAAGAAAAAATATTTTGAAGATAACCGCATAATGCATATTTGGATGGAATGGGACAGTAAAGCAATGTAATCGTCCCCTCGTAGTACGAAGTCATAAAAAACTCTTCGATGACCATATAACATTAAAACAGAACTCGAACCCCAAATGCAAGCATACATTCAGCACAAACTCTAGTTAATTAATTATGTCAGATCTTTTTTTCTGGAACTACCAGGTCAAGGTGTGAGTCAGACAGGAAGCTACAAGAACACCAAATCAACAATGGCAAGCTTAATGCAAGTGTGGGATGAGTGGGAAATGCAGTCAATGGTGCTTCTTAGTTTTATGCTACAGCTCTTCCTATTACTTACTGGACGCCTCCGGCGACGGAGCATCAATTCACTTCTAAGACTTTCGATATGGCTAGCTTACGTGGGGGCAGATTTGGTTGCAGTTTATGCCCTTGGTCTCTTCTCCCATTACGAGAAGAAATACATATCAGGAAGGCATTCATTTGAGGATACATTGCCCTTGCTCTGGGTCCCCTTTCTCCTTGTGCACCTTGGTGGCCAAGATTCCATCACTGCCTTCTCTATAGAGGACAACAACTTATGGCTGAGACACTTGCTGAATCTCGGAATCCAAGGAACTCTATCCTTGTATGTCTTCTGGAAATCAGTATACAGAATCAATTCTCGTGTACTAATTACTGCCGCATTCGTATTTATTTCCGGGATAATAAAGTATGGAGAGAGGACATGGGCACTGAGGAGTGGGAGCCGAGACGGCCTTGTGAAATCAAGCATGAGATCCAGTACTCCAGAACAAAGCAATCGGAATGATATCCATTCCAGCATGGGCAGGGCATCGTATGCTCTTCAAACGGTGCTTCTTGCTCGAGGGTTGTTTGTGGGGCGAACCGTGCTCCAGCTGGGACATGGAGTTCAAGAAAAATATGGATACTACTTCGAGATAAATAATCAAGTGTTAGAAGCAGAAGATCAGCTCAAGATGTTAGCTATGGAGCTTGGCATGATGTTCGATCTCCTGTACACCAAGGCCATGGTGTTGCAGAGTCGAGTTGGGTGGGTATTTCGGTGTGGTAGCCAGGTCTTCATGGTTGTTGCTTTCATTCTCTTCCTGCAAGCGGAGAAGCACGGCAGCCACAACCACAGCAGTGTCAATGTTGCCATCAGCTATACCTTGTTCGTTGGGGCCATCTTTATTGAGGTCTGTTCTGTTGCTATGGTGCTAGCATCACCATGGACATGGACGCACTTGAAAGAAGGTACCTTTCTTTATCGTCTTTCCAGAAATGCTGGCTCTCATCTGAAGGCCATCAAATGTATAAACAACTGCATGCGGTGGCTGTCGTCGTTCAGTATTTACTCCATTGGCCATTTCAACCATATAGACTTCACCATCTCTCATGCCTCCACATCCAGAGTGACAAATAAGATCATCAGCGTACTTGATTTGCGGAAGCAATGGTACATGAAGCAGGTTGAGGCCAAGGGGATTTTCCAGCATATGGTGGAATGGTTCGGCAGATCACCAGAGCAGCGGTTCGGACGGCTGGAACCGCTTGGCCGGAAGCTGAACTACACGCTATGTCTACCCTTTGAGCATGCCATCTACCGTCTACATATATACACGGACCTGCATATAAGTAAGCACTCATCATTGTTTTCTTCATCAGATGCAACGACACAACGTAATAAGGAGGTATGTGAGAAGCTATCCAACTACATGAAGTACCTCGTGGCGGCGTATCCTTCCATGCTGCCAGTGAGCAGTGCAGTAGTAATTGAGCCGGTGCCGGCACCGGCGGATGATCTAAGGAACAGAAACCGTCAGAATCACAGGCTATGGATTCTGGAGAACGAAGCAGCACGGTTGGTTAGAGAGCCGGATTCGGCCAGCCCCTTCGACAGCGAGGAAGATCTGAATCAGTCGCTGGAGGAGATCAAGGAAATGTGGACGAGGATGCTCGTCTACGCGGCCGGGAAGTGCGGTGGGGAGCTACACGCGCGGCAGCTTGGCGACGAACTTGAGCTTCTCACCTTTGTCTGGTTACTCATGATTCATCACGGCCTTGGCGATGCGGCAACTGAGGTCAAGCTCTTGACATCCGATGATCCTAGATTACCGGAGCTAGGGTCGTTGGTGGCAGATGGAGGAAGTAACTGGCGACCATGGCGAGAACAGCCTCGTTACGCCTTCAACTTCTGTCGTCGTCAAGGTGCAGAGATCGAGGCAGGAGGACTGTCGTCGATGTCGCGCGAGAGAGATCTGCTGTCGATCGTACGCACGATGGAAATGATTGTGCCACGGATCATGCAGGCAAGCGGGTCTGTGATTTTTGAGGCATATCAGATTAACGGTTTGCTCGAACGTTTCTTGTCGAGCGAGATAGACACGTCGGCCCACTCGGAAGAAAATGGTCAGGACTGTGGAGGGGACACTGTACAAGAACAGTGAGCAAGTTCCCGTGGCATTAAAGAAAGTGGAGCGACCACAATGACGCGAGACGGTGGGAGATGGTGCAAATCGACACGCGACGGTTTCGATCTGCCGCTCCTTAATTTGGTTACAGCGCGGTAGATTATGTTACATATGCATACATGTGTCCAGCTAGAGAATTTTATAAAATTTTTGAGCTTTTTTTTAATTTTTATTTTAAAAACAAATCTTTTTAAAAGTACTTATTTTAACAATTTCGACCTTTTAGCCACGTCATCTAAACCGGTGTGGCCAAATAAAACTATCATGCCATTGAGACCGGCGTGACAATAATGTTTTTACCACTAACGTGGCTAAGAGGTTAGTTAGATGTTGAAAATAAATTTTGAAAATATTAATTTGGTTTAAAATTAAAAATTGAAAAAGTTCAAAAACTAAAAAAAAATTCCCAGCTGGATCACTGCATTCACTATAATCGCCTATTTCTATTTCAATAAGCAATGATCTTCGCCAGTAAAAATGAACAAATCACATCCATCTCTTGTGTGCTATATTAGCTTCCCTCATTCCCTGCATATGGTACTCCTATATCATGTTGGTACTGTGGTAATGTATTATTGTCAAAGTACATTAATTGGAAATTCTGCTTGATTATGTGATTTTGATTCCTGATATGTTACATACTTTTGTCTACGAAAATACTAGATCACGTTCAGCTACCACTCCATCTATGAGAGATCCTATCCACCTATACTTCAAATAAAAATTTCTCTTAAACTACTCATGCAATCTACGATCCGATTACACCGTTGTGTTCGTAAGAATTAAATCTTTATAATAAGATCTCACATGATTATATTTTGAAGAAAAAATATAAATTACTTTTATAATATATCTAAATTACTTTTAGATTTCACTAAATTACTTCTTCGACATATAAAAGTAAATTCAATAAAACTTAAAAGTAATTTACATATATTATAGAAGTAACTTATAACAAAAAGAAAGTAACTTTAATGCATGCCTTTTTTTAATTGGACGTGACTACACAACTAGTGGTAGCTGGTTTGTACTCCATCTAGTTTTTCCTTTCAACTTAAAAAATGAAATAGTATGTTTCTGTTTTGGTTTCTGTTTTGGTTTAAGATACTTTTATAATATATGTAAATTACTTTTATATTTTATTGAATTTACTTTTATATGTCTAAGAAGTAACTTAGTTAACTTATATATATGATAAAAGTAACTTATGTATATAATAAAAGTAATTTATAAATATAAATATTTTTTCATCGTAATATAATCATGTAATATCTTGTTGTGAAGATTTAATTGTAACGAACACAATGGTGTAATCGGATTGTAGATCGGATAAATAATTTGAGAGAAAACTTTATAAGAAGGAAGAAAAAGACATGCATGTCTAAGAGGAAAAACAAGCATGCACGTCAGCACGTGTAGCAGTCATTCTCATAAATTGGTTCGTCGCTGGTTAACGCTAAACCGAGAGGCTTTTTAGATCTTGCCATCACGTTTGCATGGCTATACGGTCTCTCCTTCTGATTCCTTTTCTTCTAGCTTCCTTCCGCTATTTAAGATGCTCTCCTGGCGGCGCGATGTAAGATTTGGGCGGACTAGCGGAGGACCTAGCTAGGGCACCAGGGCGTGGTGGCGTGAGTGAAGAGGACCAGAGACGACCAGTGCGGCCGCGCAGGATATATATGTGATCTTCACAATGGCGTTAGTCGATCGATCGGCACTCGGGATCAATAGTCCATCGCGGATTCGCTCTATCTCGCTCCGCTTTGATTGCACTAGATGGCGAGTCTGCTCGACAAGATAGCGCTGTTGCCATGGAGCTCGGTCACTGTGACGGGGAGAGCTAGAGAGGGTGGAAGAAGAAAACACTTGACATGTGGGTCTCACTTTTTTATTTCTAATTCTTGATACTTTGCGAATGATTTGTGCTTATCTGTCTGAGGGAGAGGTATAGTCTTCACAAAAACTGCCTATTCAGGGTAAATTCCATCGGCAAGGTAGTAGCCTCTATCATATTGTCTACTGTTGACACTGAAATACACTCTCGGGGCCTCTCCTTTCAACTCTTCAACAAACAATGGTGACTGATTTAGCACATTTATATCATTGTTCGATCCAGCAACACCAAATAAGGTATGCCATATCCGTAAATCTTGCGAAGCAACGACTTCAAGAATTATAGTAGGGACACCAAGATCACCACGAGTATATTGGCCTCTCCATTGAACGGGGCAATTATCCCGTGGCAAGTGCATACAATCAATGCTCCCAAGCATGCCGAGAAATCCACGAGACTCACCAGCTTGAAGTAAATGCTCCACCTTATCACAAGTAGGGTGTCGCAAATACTCTCCACCAAATGTTTCTATCACCCCTGTGCAAACATATCCAAGCACTCTAATGATGTGCTTGCATCAATCTTCAGTACCTCATCGAGTTCGTCTATCGGAGTGCCATATGCTAACATACTGTTGACGTAAAAACACGACGGCCTGGGAGATCTGCTTAGCTCCAGTGCAGGTCCAAAATAATGATGAGATGCGAACGTGCCAGCCAGTTTGATCCTGCAACTGACAAGATAGATAAATACGTGGATCACCAAAGAGCCGATCGGCTGACAAGCCGATATAGTAATTCCAGCCAATATCGATACCAGCCGATATCCGGTATAGATCTTGATACTTGAGTAAATAATGACATAAAGATAGTTGGCTGATGATAATGTAATATAACAATAATATAATCCAGTAGCAACCAATCGGCTAGTAATGAAAGATTAAATAAGCACTGATCCAAAGTTTGAAGCATTCATCGGCTGGAGGTCCGATGTCAATAAATCCAAACGATTAGATAAATAGTGAAACCTTTGTTGCGATCGGCTAAATCCAAATTATATGTAATCCTTGTGAACCGATACAACGTCCAGATAAATCATCGGCTGAAACCCCGATGAAACCCTTATTGGCAATCAAGAAGCAGGCTAGAGATTATATCAAGAACCCCGATAATATCTAGACAATCAAGCTTTTGACTGATTTTCAGGGTGGTGGATACATTATATAATCGAAGCCAACAAAGTAATCTAGCCGATATCGACAAAACCCTAGATGGAGATCGGCCGATGCAAGTAGAAAACATTGTCAATCTAGATTATATAGTGTATATGATAACTCGACGACTTACATGAACAAGATTAGAGTGTCGAAGCGATGGAAGCACTTTAATCCCGATAACGCAAGCTACCATAACAAGCCTTACCCCTCGTCGGAGATCGAAGCCGATGCAGCCCAACTTGAAACAAGAACTCGTCGAAAGTAAAAGGGTAAAGGGTGGCGATGTGCCGAAGTTGTATTGATCAAGAGATAATTTACATGGACCCCGGGTGTACATATTTATACCCATGGGTAGATACTAGTCCATATCGGACACGACTCAAACTTTCCTAAAGATAAAGGAAAAACATAAAGTCCTTATTGGACAGTAAACACACTTTCCTAAAGATAAAAGAAAACTAATAGACTCTTCCTAATTAATAGATAAACTGCCATGCCGCATCCCCATTGAACTCGATCTCTTTTGGATAAACTTCCTTCAATAGATTAATTTCCTTAACCGAATTTGGCAAGAGTCTGACTGTTGGCAATTAATAGCTTCCATCGACCGATTTTAGGACTCTAAAGCCGATACTGACTCTAGGTCAATGATGATTTCGAGGCTTACCAAATTTCATCGTTAACACATACGAATAGCCGCCGTACACTTTTGTATTGGTGAGTGTCCTAGTTTACCCGTGGCATCTACTGTTTAGGGTGGAAAATAGCGCCGCCAATCTCTCCATCTATAGAGATGTGTGTGTGCGCGGGCGTGCCAGTGTACCTAAATACACAATAAACAAAACATAGGGAACATGCACTTTATTAATCTCGAGGATCATAAATACAAATTCCCATGTAATGATATACGCTCCATAGCCTGTCGTTGGACAGATCCGATTTGTGCGATATGGTGTCTTGATTCCTGGGGCCTCATGAAGCTCCCAGTTAATTACCTCCGTAGGTCAAGGCCTACAGGAGAACCTCCGATTAAGCTGCTTGTGGTCGTCTTGTCGTCTTCGCTTCACATTCTCCGTGCATGATTGTGATGGTGGTGATGATGTAGATGTGGGCGCCAGCAGCGATCCACGGCCTCGTCGGTCCGTGCGCTGGTGTTGGTGACGTAGCCTTTGCGTCGGCTTCGTCCGCCCCATCGTCTAGCCTCGTCGGTCTTGAACGACCTGTTGGTGTAGATCGCTTGATGAAGATATGCATGGAGCTGCGTAGCTCGAACGACTTGACGTCACAGCGTTGCGTCGGGGTTGTATTAGGAAAGAGAGAAGTTGTCAAAGACAATCGGTGCAGATGATAGCCGGGTTAGTCATGGCTTGGCACCTCCCGTGTCTTGACAATTGAAATAGATAGAGATAGAAAAGAATTGTTTAGCCAGCACATTAGACAACTACTCCTCGTGCATGGCACTGTAGCATCATACATGAACGTATGCATGCATAGCTCATGCTCAACCATGCTATTGCTTGATTCATCGCTCCACGGCGCAACGACCATGTCAATCCACGGCTGCTCCTTCGATCTCCGATGATGACGATTACTTGGCGAGGACTTTGGCAGTGCCTCGACGACGTTCCTGGATGCGGGCAGCTCGGTGGATGGTGTCATGCAACTCGAACGGAGACGACGAGGGTCTGGGCGTCACCGACAAGGTGGGCGAGGTGGGTTGCCCGTCGATGGTGACTCCGCTCCATCAGAACTACGTGGGCGGCTACCGGCGTGATGACGATAACATGGACGAACACCGCTTGGCAGTGCTTCAGTGACTTTGTTGTTCACAGACGCGGGCAGCTCGATGGCGTCCGCGTCGTCCTCAACAAGACCTCCCGGATCAACAGGACTTGGCGGCATCCATGGCTGCTCCGACGATCTCCGGCGCACTCCGACGAGGTCGATGGCACGGACGAGATTGATGACGACAGCACCGTCGGACACGTCGTGAGGTAGAGATCACGGCCGGCCAGATGAAGACATCCGGCGCTCCAGCCACACCGCAGCATAAGGCAGATGTGTCACCGGCGGCCGTCGTCTCTAGGGACGGGTAGCATTTCGTCATCCCGGATGGCGACTGCTTTGACGGTACTTCTCGGGCAACATTTGTGGAAGATGGATCGATCGACACACTACTCCGACGATAACCATGCGTGCAGATGTCTCTCCATGCATGCATGTGCTGCAAACAGAAGAAGAATGAATGATCTACTTAGCCCTCACCTTGGACAGCCATCAATCTCGTTCTTTCCTGTGGTGGCCGATGGTCAGGTGCGCCTCCTATTGCCGGACGCTGCCGTGACGGACGCCGACGCCGAGCACCGACGGCATGCGTATCACTCCGGTGAAATCGCGCCGGCGGTGTACGTAGCTCCTGCTCCAGCGAAGTCACGCCGATGACCGGACGTGTGATGAATGGAAGTGGACGAACTCGTGGATGCCTGGATGAGTGTCGATGCTTTTGGATGTAGATCAATGGCTGTGTTGTGGTGCTCGATGGCTGTGCCGGTTGGTGTGTGAGGAATGGAAATGATGGTGTGTGTATTGATGGCTGTCGATGAATTGCTCGCTGGCTGCGTCAGAGAAGTGAAATGGTTGTGGTGAGTATGTGAGGAGCTGAATGGAATGGCAGTGGATGGAGTGGCCGTCGATGGAAATGAATGGAGAGGAGCCTCTCTTTTATAGGCGCAGGAGAACCCTAACTAGCAGCGCGCATCCCTCGGCGCCGCCGTGGCCGTGCGTCAAATCGATCCGACGCCTCCGGGTTCGGTTGTTGCGGATTGCTTTCGATTGTTTTCTCCAGATGAGGCTGAGTTATCCGGCCGCATCAGTAGCTCGCTGCCGTTGGCGTGAATTATCCAGCCGTGTGTACATGAGAGGTGTAGCTTCGGGCCGTTAATCCATATGCAGCCCAGGTGCTAGCCCCCAGCATGCCGCTGCTTTAAGCCCATTAGAGATTATCTGGTATAGGTATACGTATTCGAGGAGTATACGGCCACAATCGCGTACGTGCAAGCTATTAGCATCTCTTGCTTGTTGGTTTGCCCTCCATGCCTACTAAGTACGTATTAATCAAGCACATATATATGGCTGAACATATAGAAGGTACGCACGCATTTGCATGGACCATGCATCACATGTTACTTAGCAAATTAGCTTATTAGCTAATTATAAGTAATGATGTTTGTTGCTCAATGTATATAATGATAAAATATCATCAAACATCTACTCTAAGTGTAAAATAGGGACTCTACTCCTCTAGAGCACTTACTATTCGTAAGAACAAGGGTTTTCTCATTCGAAACCTTGTACGAAACATCTGATCAGTATAGAGAGGATACTTAGAAAAGTAGTTGCATACCAATTCCTTATGAGCAGCTTCATGATCCCTATATATGTTCCTTCGAGAACCACTTTGGCATTTAGAACCTTGACCCTGCAGCTTAGCCTTCAGTCTTGCATAGATCCGTGCACCAATTCTGTCAAAGACTTCTTCCTCGGCGATGAAGTCTTCCAACGTGTAGATCTCACTAGGGTCGATGGTGTTGTCATCATTTTCATTTGAACAAGAAGAGGAGTCGTGTTCCATGTCTTCTGAGTAGTGAATTAGATTGCCACTAGGAATAATACAGGTGAGCTATTTATAGAGTTGGGGTCATGTTTGGATTCACATGCATCTTGACTTCTTTTATGAGACTGCATCTAGACCAATTCACACCATTAACTAGTATTGTTCACATGCAGCATGCCATCTTGTAAGATCTGCTCACATATTTATCTACAACTATTCGCACGGGATATCTGCTCACACACATATATTGACCTATTCTCGGTATGTAAGAACAAAAAAATTGGAAAACTAGAAGCCATACATAAAAAATTAGAAGTAGTGCATGTCCTACCCTTAAAGACTAGAGAACCTGTTACATTAGCTTAAAAGGTACTTGTGCTGAAATACTAAACATGAAACTAGGCATAAACCAAATTAACTAGTCAGTTTCACAAACTCAACTGTTCAAGACAAAACAAAAAGGTTACACCAGGCTAAGATCCTGACCCAGTGCAATGAATCCCATCCATGCAACCTGCATTATACTAATTCAGTGACTAGTTGAGTCAATTATTAGTGACAAATAAAAATAGGAGGCACTGTTTGAGATCTAAATCGCTTAAGAAATATATAAGTACCTCATTTTTTTATCGGTACTGGTTCCATCTGCAAATGAACAACATACATTATATCAAATACAACATTTTGCATACATGACTAGGTCAGATACAAATTAAGGTACAACTGCACCATATGGCTAAGCTCATACCTCATCAAGTGCCAAATAACTTCTTTCCCAGAGATCTAATTGCTATCAAATGCTCAGCTTTCAAATCATCTGGCATACCTGTTGTATCATGCATCATGAGTGTCCTATAAGTTTCTAGACTTTTTACTCATTGTTCTCTTGTGTTGTAAGGTGGGTGAGCTTTGCATGCTCAACCTTATCTGATGAGAGAAGCTTCTGCACTTCAATAGTCTCACTGCGAGATTTCTGCATTTCAGAGCGAGAGCTTGCAAACATGTTCAATTCATCCAAATCCTCTGTTGACAGCAACTTCGCCTTGCCTTTGCCATTGCCATTGCGTTCAGCCTTGGCCGCTTTTGTTCCTATTGGGCGTGGGATTTCTTCAAAATCTGTAGGAGAGCAATTGTCATCCGCCTTCCCCACATCTGACATTTTTCTCTTCTTGTTATCGTTCAGATACTCATTATATGAGTGCCATTTGGGCTGGTTCCTAACAAGCTTCCACGTTTTTACATTTTTGAATTGTCCCACTTGGTAGTCCACCTCATAGAATGCATGGGCTTTATCCATCAGCTGCTCATCATTCTGCCCACTAGAATATATGTTGAAAACCTTCTGCCATGAGCTTTGGAACCAGTAGACTGTCTTGTTAAGATTATGCCAATGAACTTTTGCTTGCTTCACTAATCTTCTTCTGTTTTTTGGCGTTGTGTTGTTGTATACTTCAGTGACATCTTCCCAGTATTGATCATTCTTCTTATTGTTCCCATTTCTTGGATCATTCGAATTATTTAGCTAAGCACTCATCTATGTACATAGCTAACAACATTAGTGATGCTCCCAACATTCTCAAAACAAGCTCATAGTCATATGGACATCCAAATAACATTTCATAGGTACTTACCAATCTTTCATCCTCATCTTGTGTCCAAGTTAGCCGACTGTTGGTTCTATCTTCCCCTTCCTCATCTGCGCTCTCAACATTTATGGATGGTTGCGTATGCAGATCGACTGGTGTGCTCTTCTTAGCATGTGACTACGGAGGAATTCCATTGTACATCAATCCCCGTGGTGCCAGAAACAGAGCAAAATTTGCAGAACCAGCGGCGAAAAATGTGCATTCTGGGACAGAGTTGTCTGTTGTGGAAGTGGGACATTTGATGGGCTTTACAAATAGCTAACAAATCCACTAGGAGGACGAAAATCGTTTCCCCTAAAAAATAAACATGAGAAAAGGTTAATGAATCAGTAGACCAAAAGAAAGCACGTTGTTCATTCTATAATTTTGCCCAGCTAGTTATTTTTCTTCTCTCACCAAAGTTTATCTTCAAATTTCCGTCAAGGCTATGCAATACTTTATTTGATTTTCAGGTAATTAGAACCATAAAGTGGCAAAAATAAGCACAAGGATCAGCACAATCGATAAGTAAAGAGCAAGAACTTGAACAAAATGAGGGCACTGCATAATACTAAAAAAAGATCAGTATAACAAAAGGGATTCCTTGCTGCCATGCATAACGATTCAGTATTTTAATAGCCATACACCATTGATTCTTTATGCGCTGCTGCTTTATAGACAACAATCTAACTTGCAAGCATACACACATGTCACCATCTATCTCAAAACTAGAATACCAGATAATTAAAAACAATGGGGAAACGATGAAATTTGGTAAGCAATCTAATCTATGTGAATCGGAAATGCAATCCAGTCTGAAGCGGATTTGAAAATATGCGAAAATATTGGAAACAGAGCGCGCATCGGCTGGAGCTCGTATCGGTTGGGGACCGATTCTGATTGGGATAGCCGATGAGGCTGATATCATATGTAGAATCAGTATCGGAATCAACAAAGAGCTTACGATGAGATTACCGTGCAAGGATAGAGTCCAGAATTAGCAATTGTATCTATTAATTAGGATATTTTATAATTTCCTAATAGATTATCACGGTAAGAGTCCGCCTAAGGGATTTGTTCGTTAGCTGGATTTGTATTAGGTTAATATGAGTCGTGTCCGTGATGGACAATGTTTGTATTTTCGGTTATAAATAAAATCCCGAGGTCTTGTAAATAAAAAATAACATACGTTCAATCAATCTCGACGCATCGCCACCCTTGTTTTCTACTTCCGACAAGCTTGTGCTTTCGAGTCGTACTGCATCAATTTGATCTTCGACGAAAAGGTATATCTTGTCATGGCAGTTTGCATCATCGTAGTTAGTGCTTACATCTTCATGACACTCTAACTCTATCTTGCAAATTCCCAAAGTTATCATATATGTCATATAGCTTAGATGAACAATGCTATCTTCTTGCATCGCTGGATTCTCTTTAGGGTTTTGCCGGTATCGGCTAGTTTATTTTGTTGATTCATGTTATATGATGTATCCACCATCCCGATTTGATGATTATTAGCTTGTTTTTCTAGATGTTGTGCTTCTTTTATGCTTAATGCTGCATTGGTTAAGTCCAACCTATTAAGTTGTTTTAGAATCGTGATCTCTAGCTTGCTTTACGGTTGTTAATAGGGATAGTATCGGAGTTTCAGCCGATCTTATCTAATTAGAATATTTGAGATGGTTTTATACTTTGTTTAATGTTCTATACTTAATTCTCATTGCTTTATCATTATATCGGAATTACAACCGATATGCGCTTAGATCAAGATATCGGTTACGACATTAGTTTTATATAGTCATTATTTCATGTTGCGATAGACTTAAGCAATTTATATTGTCTCGGTTCAGTCCGATCTGTACCAATTGCTTGCTTCTAGAGTAATATTGATCCTTTGATTACATAATACTGATATCTACAGCCGACATACTAGTTTTAGGGTTATATTCATATTTGATTATACCTTACAGCCGATTCATGCTTTATTGTATCGGCTAGGTCACATACGATATAAAATCGGCTATCCGGCTGATTTACTATCGTTTACTAACATTCTTTGCATATTTTTTCTTGTTGATTGCAGGATCAAATCAACCTAAAAGCTTAATTTTAGACCTGCACTAGAGTAAAGCAAATCTCTCAGGGCAGTGTGTGTTTTTTGCATCAACACAGACCCACCGGCGAGTGATGCCCAATGAGCAGCACCAATGTTGCCTGGAATGGACCAAGGAGCAGAGCGTCCATGCTCCATCGAGGACACAGGCTGTGAGCCTCCTTGGGACGGCCGAGGAGGCGGTGACGTCCGCGGTGGTGGCTTCTTGCTGCGATTCTAGCGTGACATCTTCATTCAACTGGTGGCTATGATTCATGGAGCAGATTAAGAAGTACAAGGGGATGAGAATTCTAGGTCCAGGAGGTGGAGGAAGTGGGGGCTGGCGGCGACAGATTCGGCAGAGGTGGGAGAAGAATACGAGAAGCTTTTCATCCTTTTTTTTTCCTTCGCAGGCTTTGCTATCGTTTTGCAGGGTTTTTTTCTTTTGGGGCGCACGGCGCAGCAGATCAGCACGGCCAGCAGAAAACACATCAGATAAGAGGTGGTTCGCTACAATGAGGAAATTGTCGTACGTAAAACGACATAACGTCGTCGGTTGACTGCAAAATAACGTATAGCTAGTTTCTCTCTCTTCGATCTCTCTCTTTCACCTCAGCAAAAATCCAATGTGGCATTGTTTTACTTACAGCACTCATGCTCCATTGTAAATGCCCTTACCAATATAGGAGTACATGCATGAAAGATAATATAACACACAAGATGGATGTGATTAGTTCAGTTTTACAAGCGCTAATATCGATAATTATATATCGAAATAAAAATTACTAAGGCGATTGAATGCAATTAATGATCCTGGACA
Source organism: Oryza punctata (assembly GCA_000573905.2). Taxonomy (NCBI): domain Eukaryota; kingdom Viridiplantae; phylum Streptophyta; class Magnoliopsida; order Poales; family Poaceae; genus Oryza; species Oryza punctata. Next base: position 2,927,420 of record CM002488.2, read on the forward strand.
CATGCATAAAAATATCTTGCTCACTGATCCCCCTCTTGATCACTTTTGCTCTGTCTCGCTCGACATCCACATCCCTGCCTTTAAATTGCCCCCTGACGACGACAGAAGTTGAAGGCGTAACGAGGCTGCTCTGGCCTTGGTCTCCAGCTACTTCCTGAAGAGTGCAACCACGTCCCATAGCTCCGGTAAGCTAGGATCATCAGATGTCAAGAGCTTGACCTCCGTTGCCGCATCGCCAAGACCATGACGAATCATGAGCAACCAGACAAATGTGAGAAGCTCAAGTCCGTCGCCAAGCTGCCGCGCGTATAGCTCCCCGCTGCACTTCCCGGCCGCGTAAACGAGCATCCTCGTCCACATTTCCTTGATCTCCTCCAGTGATAGCTTCCGTTCTTCCTTGCTTTGGGCTAGCTCGAAGGGACTGGCCGAATCCAGCTCTCTAACCAACAGTTCTGCTTCCTTTTCCAGAATCGATAGCTTTTGCCGCAGTTTGTCTTGCTTAGATCATCCGCTGGCACCGGCTCAAGTACTCCTTCATCTACTACAGTGCTGACCGGCAGCATATGGAAGGACAGGTCTCCCTGAGGTAATTCATGTAGTTGGATGGAAATGGATTGCATGTCACCCAAATGATTATGAAAAAATTTAGATTGATTCAACAAGATATATTAATATATGATAAATCACTAACTTCTAGTTATTGCAACGAAAAAAATAAATTAAATTGTGACTAGTTAACGTATATTCACAGTCAAATTTATTTTTCTCGTTGCAACTTGTAGAAGTTAAATTTGACATTGCATGTTTGTGGAGTGATTTATCACATACTACCTCCGTTTCATATTATAAGTTGTTTGACTTTCTTTCTATTCAATCTTTATTAAGTTTGACCAAGTTTATAGAAAAAATAAGCAACATCTAAAATATCAAATTAGTTTTATTTAATCTAACATTGAATATATTTTGATAATTGTTTGGTTTGTGTTAAAAATACTATTATATTTTCCTATAAACTTGATCAAACTTAGAGAAGTTTAACTAGAAAAAAGTTCAGATGATTTATAATATGAAACAGAGTGGGTATTAATCTATCTTATTAAATTTTTTCATAACTATTTGGATAATATGTAAACGATGAGGAGATATTCTTTCAAGAGTTTAAAATAGTTTTTTTTAGTTGGATAGTTTCTCACATTCTTCCTTGAGTTGTACTAGCGTACTATCATTTGAATAAGATGATTTTGCATCTCTGCAAGGGTTGTAGAAGTGCCTACTTAGAGCAATTTTATCATCCAACATTTGTTACCTCGAGATGTCGTATTTTTCATACAAAATTTTGTGCCTCAAGATACTAAGTATGTCAACCAGATTTTACACTAGAAATTATCTCGAGGTATCAAGAATTTGTGTTATCTCGAGATAAAAAAGTTAGATGGTAAAATTGCTCATATAATATAGGTTGGGAAAGCGTGTGGATGGGAGCGGGAGTACGGTGAGACCGTACGAGCGTGTGGAAAACGTGTTCTTACACCTAACACCCGTGGATTCAGACAGCAACTTGTGACTTGTTGATCAAGCTTAATTTCCACGTAGCTCTGCTGGAAACTACTCGACGACAGCTGGGGCTAAAACACTTTAATTAGCCGAAGGATAATTCATGGTCTAGATCGATTAGGGTGCCGACCATGCTGGAATTACCACCGCTGCACGAGGTCATCTCCTTTCTCAGGCGCAACCAGGAGCAGAACTCCTCCATCGACCAGAGGCGCCGCCGCCTTTCAGACATGGTGACCACCATCCGCAGCACCGTCGAGGTGTCGCAGGGTCGGCCCATCCGGAGCAGGTCTCTCGCCGCGTGGCGAGACTCCCTGAACAGTGCGGCGTCGCGCGGGCAGAACGTCCTGGACAACGACGCGCTCGCCGTGGGACAACGCGGCGGCCGCCTCCTCGACACTACTGTCGGGAGGTTCTTGGCGTGCAGCCCCAGGGTTAGCAAGCTACGCGAGGCCATAGAGGACCTGGAGAGCAAGAGCAGAAACCTCAACGCCTTTATCAGGTTAGTTGAGTTCGAGTCGTCCTCGTCCGGCGCCACCAATGGCGGCTCCGCCTCCGCAGCGACCGCCAACGTCGAGCTCGCTCAGCTCCGGCCGCCGCGAGGTTGCAAAAGGAAGAGGGAGCCTAACCAACCATTGACTGATGGCCGCAAAGCAAAACAGACAAAAGTTCATAACGTTATTAGGCCAAAAAGAACCAGATAGCAAAATCTCTCATCATCTGCTGGTTAGCTGTCATGTACCTACTTAAAATTTGAATTTAAAGTTCATTAATGTCTGTGTCAAAGATACGTGTAAAGTTGGATGCAAAAAGTGACAAATCCAGAAAATAATGTCATTGGTACCACTCCTCAAATATAGTTGCGTCAACGAGACGACCGTCGACGCGGTGGGTGGGGCTCGTGCTCGGGCTCCATGGCCGCCGCCGCCGCCACAGCACCGCCTGCGCTCTCGAGCGGTTCCGAGGCCATCGACGGGCCAACCCTCAGCGTCATCTCGAATCGGCTCCGTGCGCTGCGGAAGAAGCACAACTGAATCCTGCACATAAGCTTATAAGCTAAAAGCTTATAATAATATTATAACTCACTATTATCTTTTTTATTATCTCTCTCCTCTATATAAATTTATAGTTGGTTTATAACTAACTACTATCCTTGCTCTAACCAAGCAGAACTCCAGTGCACGTAGCTTAGACAACAAATACATTTATCATATATAATACCAATATAGGAGTACCATGCATGAAAGATAATATAATACAAAGATGGATGTGATTAGTTCAGTTTTACAAGCGCTAATTAAGATCGATAATTATATATCGAAATAAAAATTACTAAGGCGAGTGAATGCAATGATCCTGGACACATGCATGCATAAAAATAACTTGCTCACTGATCCCCCTCTTGATCACTTTGCTCTGTCTCGCTCGACATCCACATCCCTGCCTTTAAATTGCCCCCTGACGACGACAGAAGTTGAAGGCGTAACGAGGCTGCTCTGGCCTTGGTCTCCAGCTACTTCCTGAAGAGTGCAACCACGTCCCCTAGCTCCGGTAAGCTAGGATCATCAGATGTCAAGAGCTTGACCTCCGTTGCCGCATCGCCAAGACCATGATGAATCATGAGCAACCAGACAAAGGTGAGAAGCTCAAGTCCTTCGCCAAGCGCGTAGACGAGCATCCTCGTCCACATTTCCTTGATCTCCTCCAGTGAGCTTCCGTTCTTCCTTGCTTTGGGCTCGCTTGAAGGGACTGGCCGAATCCGGCTCCGACAGGTTAAACAACTGTCTTGCGTCATCTTCCAGGATCATTACCTTGTCAGCGTTTCTCTTCCCTAGATCAGTCTCCGGCTCAAGTACTCCATCATCTACTAAAGTGCTGACCGGCAACATGGAAGGATACGTCTCCCTGAGGTAATTAATTCATGTTTGGATAGCTTCTCACATTCTTCCTTGAGTTGTACTATCGTACTATCATCTGCTTCTCTGTCAGGGTTGTACAAGTGCCTGTGCCTACTTATATGCAGGTCCATGTATATATGCAGCCGGTAGATGGATGCTCAAAGGGTAGACACAGCGTGTAGTTCAACCTCCGGCCAACAACAAGAAGCTGATTCAGCTGGCCGAACCGCTCCTCTCGTGGTCTGTCAAGCCATTTAACCATATGCTCGACAGCAGGTTGTGCCATTGCTTCCGCACACCAAGTACACTGATGATCTTACAGGTCAATCTGGATGTGGAAGCATGAGAGATGGAGAAGTCTGTATGGTTGAACTGCCCAATTGAGAAGTTTGGCGCCATGCAGTAGTTCAGTATACATTGGATGGCCCTGAAATGAGAGCAAGCATTTCTGGTGCCCCCTTTCAAGTGCGCCCTTGTCCATGGTGATGCTAACACCATAGCAACAGAACATGCCTCAATAAAGATGGCCCCAACGAACAAGGTATAGCTGATGGCAACATTGATGACGCCGTTGTGGTTGTAGCTGGCATGCTTCTCCGCTTGCAGTTGCAGGAAGAGAATGAAAGCAACAACCATAAAGACCTGGCTAGTACACCGAAATACCCACCCAACTCGACTCTGCAACACCATGGCCTTAGTGTACAGGAGATCGAACATCATGCCAAGCTCCATAGCTATCATCCTGAGCTTCTCTTCTGCCTCTAACTCGTGATTATTTGTCTTCAAGTAGTATCCAAATTTTCCTACAACTCTATATCCCAGCTGGAGCACGGTTCGCCCCACAAACAACCCTCGAGCAAGAAGCACCGTTTGAAGAGCATACGATGCCCTGCCCATGCTGGAATGGATATCATCGTTCCGATTGGTTTGTCCTGGCGACTGTTCCTTCTTACTCGATATCATGCTCGATTTCCCAAGGCCGTCTTGGCTCCCACTCTTCTGTGCCCGTGTCCTCTCTCCATACTTAATTACTCCGGAAACAAATATAAATGCTGCACTAATTAGTACACGCGAATTGATTCTGTCTATTGATTTCCAGAAGATGTAAAAGCATAGAGTTACTTGGACCTACAAACAGAGCATTGGAATACCTTAACCACAGTGCAAGTCTGGTGGACAGCGGTAGGCCAATCAAGCGGAACCCCGAAGAGCGGACTTCGCACCTTAATCCTGCTGACCAGCTGGGAAATATGGAAAGAAAGGAACGCCAGGGTGTTCCAACACATCGCTTCAACACCCAATACAATCATAGCGAAGATCAAGGAGGAGGCTAGAGCCTGGTGTCTAGCAGGGGCCAAACGGCTTAGAGACCTAATAATACCGCGAGATTAGACCTTTTCATATATACTTTCAACCCATAGCTTGTACATAAACTTTTCCCTCCTCCTTTATTAATGAAAAGAGGCAGTTCGGCCCTCTTATTCGAAAAAAATAGAGTTACTTGGACTCCCAGATTCAACAAGTGTCTCAGCCATAAGTTGTTGTCCTCCATAGAGAAGGCAATGATGGAATCTTGGCCACCAAGGTGCACAAGGAGAAAAGGTACCCAAAGCAAGGGTAATGTATCCTCGAATGAGTGCCGTCCTAATATGTATTTCTCCTCGTACTGAGAGAAGAGGCCAAGGGCATAAACTGCAACCAAATCTGCCCCCACGTATGCTAGCCATATCGAAACCCTTAGCAGTGAATTAATGCTCCGTCGCCGGAGGCGTCAGTAAGTAATAGGAAGAGTTGTAGCATAAAACTAAGAAGCACCATCAACTGAATTTCCCACTTATCCCACACTTGCTGTAAGCTTGCCATTGTTAATTTGGTCTTGTAGCTTCCTGTCTGGCTCACACCTGGTAGTTCCAGAAAAAAAATATATTAACATAGAGTACCCTTAAGAAAATACCCGAACGTACCATATTTTCTAATACAAAATTTACCATATTTTCTAATACAAAATTTAGTATCTCTAGATATTAAGTATCTCAAGGTACCAAAAATTTTAATGTAAAATTTAGGTACCTCAAGGTATTTTCGCAAGGACTATAAAATTCCTCATTAACATAATTAACTAGAGATTGTGTTAAATGTATGCATGTACGAATGCGGATGAATTGGGACTTCGAATTGTGTATTATTTAATGGCATATGGAATAGTAGCTTAGTAAATACGAGACAACCATTATCGTAACTCCGATGGTATCGATGGGCAGGCCAATTCAACAATTGGGTGGTTAGTGCCGCGATTATGGATGAGTCCCTAGTCATGCTTGGGGCATATATATTATATAGACTTCGACTAAATTTCATCAACGAAAAACACATCATGTCTCTGGTGTTGTTTGTCTTGGTAGATCAATGTCGCTGCACCAGCAAGTGGTACTGGAGCCATTATACATATTGATCAATTGGATTGGGAGGGGCTGCAAAGGGTCATATGTGTTGGAGGTTCAAGGATTGTGAATCAAGCAACATGTCCTACAACTCATCGGCAGTTAGATGTAAGAATAATGGACTTAGTTTAGAGCTTATGTGGTTGTTGGTGATTAATATCAGCAATGTCAATGGGAATAATATGGTCTCATGGACACTACATGATGGACTTGGGAGAACCAATTACCTTGAAAGAAATATTCAAAAGTCTAAAGGAACACTACTACACAATTGATTTTTCTGGACGCCACCCCCTTTTGTTTCCAAGCGGTTCGTAAGTGGAACCGCACAGAAAAATAAGAGAACTGGCGTGGGACTATCGCCCGCACGGGAAAATCGATTTTCCCGTGCGGGCCTCCTAATCCGACCGCACGGAATAATCATCATTATCTCGTGCGGTCGATTTAAGTGGACCGCACGGAAAAATCGCTTTTCTCGTGCGGGCTTTTAAAGTGAACCGCACATGAAAATTTTCCCTCCCATCCACTTCAAATTTTCCACATCCTCTCTCTCTTACTTTCTTCCCTTTTATTATCTCTCAACTACCCCCTCTCTCTCTCTACCTTATCTCTTCCCCCAGTCAACTCCCTCCACACCTTCCACTCCTCCTCCCCCTCCCCTCCTCCCCGGCGGCGGGCCGGCGTGGTGAGCGGGCGAGGCGGCGGCTGGACGCGGCGGCGAGCCGAGCGCCGCGACGGCCGAGCGAGGCGGCGGGCCGGCGCGGTGAGCGGGCGAGGCGGCGGCTGGACGCGGCGGCGAGCCGAGCGCCGCGACGGCCGGGCGAGGCGGCAGGCCGGCGCGGTGAGTGGGCGAGGCGGTGGCCGTGCGAGGCGGCGGGCCGGCGCGGTGAGCGGGCGAGGCGGCAGCTGGTCGTGGCGGCGAGCCGAGCACCGCGACGGTCGGGCGAGGCGGCGGGGCGAGCGTGCTGGTGGCGATTTTCGCTTTTTTTATTTTGGTTTTTTCTGGTTCCGTGCGGGTGGTATTATTTGACCGCACGGGATAATCTATTATCCCGTGCGGTCGAGTTAAGCGGACAGCACGAGAAGTTTATTTTTCCGTGCGGTTGGGACGCCCGCACGCGAAAATATTTATTTTCGCAGACCCCTAGGTGCAGACGGTCTAATTCTCCACACGGAAAAACGTGTTTTGACCGCACGGAAAAATGTAATCTGTAGTAGTGGAACTTCATGAAGATATAAGGATCGTCTTGTTTAGATAAGTAATTACTTCCCCCGGTTCTATAATTCTTGATATTTTAAACAAGATTTAGATCAAACTTTTATAACTTTGACTAGCAATAACTTTAAAAATATTTAGTTTAAAGGTACTAGAACAACATATATAGATTTATTTTACAAAGTACTATAACAAAAGTAAAAATTTATTTTTATTGTGTATATTATAATAAAAATATATAGTCAAGGATATATTTTGAAGACCGTGTCGTTGTTCAAAACATCAGGAATTATGGTACCGGGGAGAGTATGTATGGCTTTGGAAAGATCACTTATGTTGTATATTAGTGTTTTTGGTCATACTACCAAGATAGGCTTTAGTTTAGTAGCTTAAGTGTTGATGTAGTAATTCTTCGTATTGCCTTGGACATGGGCAATGCAGTTTTTGGTATCAAACATGTAGTCAACTAGAATAAAGATGTTGGATTCAAGAAACTCATATCATGTTGCATACAAGCAGGAGGGAACCAAGTGTTTCAGGGTGTCAGACATGTGTTGGGACTAAAATAATTCTGATTTAAGGTGAGCTTGTAGTCATAGGAGAAAAGGGAGCATAGTTGCGGGTAGAGTCATGAAGCCTATGATTGCATGGACTCTTAAAACTAGCAAGGAAGTCTACGCATATGCACCATATTTTATTTAAAGTGTGTTGTTATAAATTTTCTTATCCTAAACATGTGAATGTTTATGTATGGGTGTTGTTTTTATGAAAATACTAATTCTATTTTAAATTTGTTATCTTTTTTCTCAGTAGAAAGATTGAGATTGTTCTTAACATTCGTTATGATTTTCTTGTAAGTACTCTTGGTGCACATAAATTCTAAACTAAAATTACTTGGAACTATAGAATCTTGATTTTTTTGAGAAAATATTGCATTGCAACAATATGAAATTATTATTAATACCATAAACTTTTTTTGGAAATTTCTAGCATGATTTCTTTTGAGAGTTTCACTACTACACAAACGATTTTTCTGTACGAGATCCCATGATTTTTGCATACGGACCATAACTTGCCGCGTCTGGGAAAATCGAGCGGTATTTTCACATACGGCTCCTTAAGACGCCCGTATGGAAAAATCGATTTTCCCATACGGGTCACTTAAGAGGTCCGCATGCAAAAATGAGAGATATGTAAATTTTGTGAACAATATTGTTATCACTTTGTCGGATGAAGAAATGATCAAAATAAAAGTTATAGATCTTGATGAGTTATACAACTTTGTTGTTGATGACTTTTTCAGTTCAAATCATTTAGTATTTGAAAATGTTGTTTGAAGTTGTCATATTTTGAAATTCAAATTAAAACTGTTGAAACAAAGTCATTGAAAAATGACCAAAACAAAGTTGTAGATCTTGATGTATTATACAACTTTGTTGTTGATAATTTTTCTATTTGAAATCATTTTAATACCTGATTTTTTAATTTCTTATATTTTAAATTTTAAATTTTATATAGTTCAACTAAAATCGGATGGAGAAATGACCAAAAGAAAATTGATAGATCTCAATGAGTTCTACAACTTTTTTTTGACAACTTTTTCAAATGGGTTCATTTAGTATCATAAAATTCGATTCAAAATTTTCATATTTTTAAATTAATTTTTTAATGACTGTTTTTGTATGCGGTCCACTTAAGGAGCCGCATGCAAAAATATATTTTCGCATGCGGACGTTTAAGTTGTCCGCATGTAAAAATCGTCACTCTTTTTTTTCATTTCCCTCCTCACCACTTCAAATTTTTCCCAAATCCTCTCCTTCCTCTCCCCCCTCTCTCGTCTACCCCTGCCTTTGTTGACCCGCCCCTCGGGCAGTGAACCCAAGACCTCCGAAGACCCCCTCCAAAAGGGGGGTCCACCCGGAGGTCCTAGGTCTCACGGGATGGCCTCTGGCTTCCTTGGATCCGGAGGACCTCCGACTCGGAGGCTACAGAGGTTTCGGAACCTATTGACTTGTTTGGGCGAAAAGGGCGAAGCCACTCCCCCCAAAACCCTTTGTTCAGAGTGTGTGAGCGCGAGAGAGGCTATTCTCCGTTATGGAAACGTTGTCGTTAGTTTCAGAATTTTTAATTTGTCTAGCCCATACAAGCCGCATGAAGATTATTCCACTTAATTGCTACTCCATTATGGAGTAATAAAATGATTGTAAACAGAAGGGCACCTGTCATTATGGTTCCACCGAACGTCTGCATCCTTGCTCTTCGTCCCAGACCAGAGCAACACTTCTCCAGCGGCTGTCTGATGGTCCTCCAAGCCCTCGCCAGTGTCCCAATTATTGGAGGCAAACACAACACTGGAGGAAGAGTAGTAGTTTATCCCCTCTCCTCAGGTTAGAACATCAAAGATAGATAGATATATAGGCACTAAAGAATTCTTCTTTGAGAAAGCTAGGATACATATCCTTCGCATATTGTGCTCTCTAGGCATTAATGCATTCTTGTTTGACAGGAAAGCTAGATTACATCCTTAACAACCTCAACTACCTTCACATATATTCCATAACAGCCTTCTTCTTTGAGAAAGGAATTAACATGGAAGCATTTTTCGTGAAATAAAGTTTTAAAATATAAACAATGTGCTCGCATTCTTCCCCAAAAACAAATATGAGTAATTGGATTTTTTATTTCTATATTTTTTATTAAAATATTTTTAAAAATAGCCTTTTGTTTTCATAATTCACGGAACTGTACCCCTAACGCTTTTTGGGAGGGTTTTCCTTCATTACCGTTCACGATGGAAGCGAGGCGTGGCAAAATTTACAAGTGTCCCCCTGCTGCCCTCATAGAGAGTGATTTTTTTGACCCGGCAGATGGCCGCCTGCAAACTGACCACCCGAGGTCGTGCGGGGGAGGAGGCGTTTGGTATTTTTGCATGTGGTCCCCTTGCTATCCTCTAGGAGGATGTTGTTTCCCTGGCGGGGGGCCGATTGCAAAATTGCCATGCTACCCCCTTACCGCCCTCCTACAAAAATGATTCCTATGTCCATGAGAGACAATGACTTGTTGGTTCCTTCTACTAATATTTTACTTCCATATGCTATAGAAACAATATTATTTATTTCTTATATACCGGTAGTAGCTCTATGACCAGGTATTAGTTTCTTATCACTCTCACAATGGTTGCTACCTGGCTGGCAGCAAGAGTGCATTCAATGCTTAATACCTAGCTTTCCACAGTATTGTGAATGCCCTAATGCAAACCAAAGATATATTATCTCGGTATTTTCTGATAAAACTTAAATGCTCATATGATCAAAAGAAAACACATTACTAGATCTATTTTAATTTGCAACTAAATATATATTAATATATATACAAAATAATATAAGCAACAAATTAGGATGGTCTACTCAGAGTACATCCCTAGATTTTTCAGAAATAGATTTTTTTCAGAAATACATTTTAGCCTTTTTAGAAACTCTCTTTATAACTAGACCCCTAGAAAAACTATTTTCAGAAATAGATCCTTTTTCAGCTCCAGCCTCATTGGTGCCAAGGTCATTAGTCTTGACACCAATGACGCTGGCGTCGAACCCCCTACCACCGTGGCACCGTAGGCTCGACGCCAATGAGACTGGCGCCGAGGTCCTTAGGCACGGCGCTAGGATCATATCCACTGTGCAGTAGGTAAAGTGGGCAGTAGCGTAGCCGATGATCGTCTCTTTAGCACCGATTCCCTTCATATCCACGACTTATCTACCATGGGGATCGAGGGTGTCGGCATCAGTATCATTAGCGCCGAGACACGAAAACATCGTAACCAATGATTGTGGTGTAGAGAAAAAAAGGAGCATTGGTGAAATAAGTTTTGCTTAAAGATTTATTTATAAAATAATTTTTATAACAAAATGACTAAAGTATAAAAAATATAGTGAATCATCCACCCATTCACCCGAGACCCCACCCCTTAGGCGTTGAAATATAGTGGTCCGCGTTGAAATCCAATCCACTCACTCTCAGTTTCTAAAAAGAAGAGACAAATTTGTTGGCTCACCTCCAAATCCAACTACCTGCTCACGCTGGACCCTCTGAGCCCGGAGTTCAAGTTCGTGCCTAATTTAGCTTCAGCCACCTAGGGCCGTACTTCAAAAACTACGGTGTCACGCCAGTGGATGTTTTCCCCTATTATTTATGCTGGCCACATCCCTTCCTTGCCACGCTCGAGGTATGTTCTCTTACTCGATCCCAGCCTATTTTACTATGTCAACAATTTAGATTTGTTCATACTACATTTGTGGTATTTACATATCATGGGCACCGCAGTAGCGTAAGGTTGACATTAAGATATAATACATAGTGTGTATGCACCGCTACAGGGCAAGGCTGACATTAAGATATAGAGGGTGTGTACGGCAGCAATATTTTTATTAGTCATGAATCATTATCAAGGTCACCTCTAGACTATAATTTTCTCTTATTTAAATATCTATTTGAGTTCCACTATTACTTGACAGTTCATTGATCTTATTAGAGTTATATTATCATAACCACTGATTTAGTTCGCTAAACTTCTTTCAGAAGCATGATGATGCATTAATTGAAAGTCGGGTGAGTCTAGTTCGAATAGCATTTTACAATATAAGCTATATAAGGAGACTATTTGATGAGGAATTCTTCTCCGACATGCCTATGCTACCAACAGGTCTAAATCCGATTTGGAGCCTATACATGTTTCTTGCCACAACATATATTGAGGAAAATTTGAAACAAACACAACTATATATATAATAGAAGAAAATGAAATGAAGTATTTGCTGTAGAAAAACTTAGAAATTTGGAAGACATATGATAGAGTGGAATAGAGTTTTTTTGAAGCTATTTTATAAAGACTTAGTTTTTATGTGGGTTGATAAGATTATTGATGAAATGTGTTACTTATTTGAATTGTTGAGTTAACATAAATGAAATGTGTTACTTATTTGATTGTTGAGTTAAGATAAATGGACAGTTGAGTGATTCTATTCTACCACAAAGGGGACTATGTTAGTGGATCCCATGTCCCAATATCAGTTTATCATTGATGCTAATGCTTTCTTAGCAGCATATATATAAGGCGAAGGAACCAACATTGATACAAACTATGCCAAGATCTCAAAGGTTGATGGAAAATTTTAGAGAGACATTAGATTATTGTCACTTGTCAAATTTATGATGGACCATGGCCTACAGTCTTCTGTTAGGAGGAGTTTTTATGATTAATGATATCAATTATAGGAGCTAATCTTTGTTATGAGTTTGTGATGTTAGGTTATGCTCCAACATTAAGTAAATAGGTTGATAACTTGTATATGAGGATCAAGTGATAAAATTATAGATTAATGACTTGAGAAAGGATGCCTCCAATATCAGGAATCAAATGTTGATGAACATGCTTGATGAATGTTCACTAGGCGTTGATGAATATGAACATGATGGTTTAAGTCGTTGAAAATTAAGATGGTGTGAGAAACTACATTGGACTGATCTATCCCGGATTATGTTTTATAAAGAAAGTTTTACTGATGATTGTACCTAGTTGTAGTTCTAGCTGATGATAATACAGGTTTTATTATTTATTAAGTGTCAGAATCTACATTGGATGTATAGCTGATTATTCAAAATCGTATTAATATTGGTTGGTATCGCTACATCATCCTATTGTTCGATTGTCTCTTTGGTCATCAATATATTTTTATCTTGTTAGTTACATGATCAAACTAACTGGCATGCCTGAACCTAATATTTTAAACCTACACTAGAACTAAGCAGATCTTCTAGATCTTCGTGTATCACATGCAAGATCTACGTCAACACATATTTTGGCATGATCGGCTTGGATAGATTTTGCGTCAACAGATGTGCTAAGCGCCTGAGTCGGCATGTGGTCTCCTCCAAGAAAGCATTGTGAATATCCAAGGTTCCCGATGGGTATGGTTGAATATCCTGATTCCTCCTGCATCAGAGGGCATTTTGTATTGTTTGTTGAAAATTCGAGATGCATTTCTCCTTGATTGACTTGAGATCACTAGATAGTACGGAGTAGTACTAGTAGAAGATACTCTCTATCCTAAAATATAGGAACATCTAAAGTTTAAGCTTTGTTCTAAATATAAAAACCTAGAACATAAAAAATGTAACTTTTACTACCTAATTATCCGTACTATTTCTTTGTTTTATTGTCACCCTAACTAGTTCGAACCTACATATTATCATCATAAGAAGGTAACAAAGTCTTTACCTAAATCTTATAATATTTATGTCGAACGCTCAAATTTATCATACTTTAGGACTGAGAGAGTAGTCCAAATCGTGTACTCCTGCTCCTATCTCAGTTCACCTGTAAATTTGCTAGCTGGAAACCTACCTGACAGAGTGACAGTTCAGTTGCAGTTGCAGCGATGTTTTTTCCAGCACAATTTACCGACGTATGCCGATAGTAATGACGTAGTGTTAGTACGGTGGATTAGGAGCTTGCAGCATCAGTATTACTGAATCATTGTTCATGTCCTGGCACAAAGTTTTGCTGCACCGTGCTGTCTACCGAAGATTTGGCTGCTGATGGCACGTTGTAGCCTGCTGACGGGTGGTCCATCGGCCGGCTAGGCAATCCCACAAACAGATTGTTGGTCGTGGGCTCGTGTCAGGGCATGGCTTGTCGGGCCGTGACAAAGTGGGTCTCCACCTCAAATTGGCGCAGATAGCAGTACGTAGTAATAGTTAGATGGAATAAGTTCATTCTAGCTCCCTCAATTTTTCGTCCAGTTTAGCCGTGTGGCGCTCCTCTCGCCCGCCGACCGCGGCTCCTCTCTCCCACCGCTGCGCACCGCTCCTCTCGCCTGACGGCCACCGTGCACCACTCCTTCCCCCGCCGACCACCGCACACCCCTCTTCTCCCACCGCTGCTCATCTCTATAGTGACCACCCACTTGTCTTTCCTTTTAACAACCACTATTCTTGCTTTGCAATTGGTTTTTCGCAGACTGTTGCACTTTCTTGTTTTACCTTTGAGTTTTACTAGCATTTGATTTTGTGTTCCTTTTCTGGTTTGTGCGCCCGAAGTAGCAAGCAAACTCATATCTGTTGTACTCTTTGGTGATATTGCTTTTTTGGTTGCTTGAAATCTTTGTTCCAAAACCCCAATGTTTTGCATAACAGTTGTAGAAATCTTGAGCTTCTTTCTCTGAGAAAAATTCCATACCAACAGCAGGTACTGCAGGTTATGATTCGACCCCCTCATCTTCAGTTTCTTCATCTTCATTTCCAAAATCATCTTGTATTTCAAATCCATCACTTGCATCAATTTGATCAATGCTCATGATACCTGTAAACAAACCAGTTTCAAGTGTTGTCCTCAGCCCATCATCATTTTGGATTGGTAATTCTTTCATACTTCTTTCATCACAAACATCACCCTCCTCGTTTGGTACCTCTTCTATCCTTCTTTCAGCAGACCCAACTGAGGAGTCCATCCTTTTTTAGCTGCACAAACTAATACTGCAAAAATAATCCACACATGTATCAGACATTTTTTGTTATTCAACACACAACAACTGAAACTCTCATAATTATTCAGAGTTTCAGAGAGAACAGAACAACTGAAACTGAAAACTGTGAAATTGAAATTCAGAACCAGTCAATTTTCAGACAAAAATACAGTTACAGCGAATTTCAGATAAAATAGAGCAACTGATATTGACTGCAGAAAACTAGGTATCATCTGAGATGTGAATCTCTGGGTAGAATAGGTGAAACTAGGTGTCACATGCAGAAAACCGAAAAACGACACTGCTGCTCCCGCACTGCCGACGAGATATCGCTCTCGGAGGCGCGCAATACCGAGGAGGATCTTATGGGGATGGGTCTGCTGCTCTGGCTGCCGAGTTGCTACTCTGCCGACGAGGTATCGCGCGCTACAGAGGAGGATGTTGGCGGGGATGGTTCTGCGGCTTCGGCTGCAGATGCGCGACACCATCGGTGAGGTATCACGCGCGGAATAGAGCGGAAGAAACTACGGGGATGGTTCTGCAGCTCCGGCTGCCCAGGCGCGACACCGCCGGCGAGGTATCGCGCGTGGCTTTGTTGCTGCTCCGACTGGGAGGCGCACGACACCGAGGAGAATCTCGTGAGGATGGCTCTGCTACTCCGGTTGCCCAGGCGCGACGCCGCCGATGAGGTGCGCGATACCGAGGAGGAGCCAGCTAGGTATCGTATCTCTGGGTGCTGCATGAAAGCGGATAACGGGGAATGATGTCTTTAATTTACCGGGTCTTTAATTACCCGTGACTTCACTTTTCCACGGAATCCCGTGGGCTAGCAGCTCTCTTTCGGTTTGGTTGGTTTCTCTAGGTGAAGTGGAAATTGAGACGGACACAGGGTGCGGAGGGCAATGAGGGCGAAGCGGAGGCTCGCATCACAACGGACGAAAGCGGACTGCCACAGACGGAGGCTATATATAAATCCCCGTGCCCTAGTCATATTCTCCTCGTCCCCTCGGTGTCGACGTCTCCTCGCGGATCAGGTCGCCTGCGCCGATCTCCATCCCGCGTGCGTCGGTGCCGCGTCACGTACGTCCTGCTGCTTCGTCCGCCGCCGCCGGCGTACGCGCGCGCGCGCATAGATCCGTTTGTGGGTGTCACGTACAGCAACGTGATGGCGAGCCCGCAAACCAAGAAAAGGAAGACGGCCGATCAGCGCGCGGCGTGTGGCGTCGACGTCACGGTCACGCTGCCCGACCACGTCGTCACGGAGGTGCTCCTGCGCCTGCCGGCGAGGACTCTCGCGAGGCTCCGCTGCGCCTGCCGCTCCTGGAACGCCGAGGTGTCTTCGCCCGTCTTCCAACACAGACACCACGCTCTCGCCGCCGCCAAGTTAGTCTTCCTCGAGCGTGCACCTACGCACATGGGGTCCTTCCGAATAAGAATAGGGGTCGGTATGCCATGGTTCCGCAGTTGCTTCAACTGTCCGAGAGTGATCGGCTCCAAGCCCTGCTGGGGCCTCGTCCTCATCGCCAGGCCGTGCGAAGGCTACTCCGTGTGCAACCCTACCACAGGTGAGATTCTGCATCTCCCGCGGTCGCACCGACCTCACTGCAACCATTGGAGTCAACCATCGGCAACCATGATGACTCGTTCCTCGGTTTCACCGACGACGACGCCGCCAGCATCGACAGCGATGTGCAGCCGGTGTTCGCGGATGGGTGCCTCCACTGGAGTTTCAGGACAAACTACCTCGACAAGCCCCACGGCGTCCTCTCCTTCTCGCTCGCCGACGAGTCCTTCCGCCGTGTCCCCCAGCCGCCTTTCTCAATGGTCGACCTCGTTCCGGCCGACTGGAGCAGAAACTACCGTCTGTTGCGATCCAAAGGCATAAGGTCGGAGAGCGGCGAGGAAGTGGCCATGCCGGTCGGGAAAACGCTCGCGGAGCTCGACGGCTGCCTGTGCATGGTACGCGACGTCCGCCACCGCAGCGACGTGGGCGGCTTGTTGTTCGAGATATGGAAGCTGCAGGACTACGACACCGGGAGCTGGTCGCTGGACTACCGCGTCGACCTGCAGACGCCGGCGGCGTGTCAGCGCCAGCTGCTGACGGCGCCGTGGCTCGTCTTCCCGCTCAGGTACCTTGATGACGGCGGCGGTGGCGGCTCCCGGCCGGGAGAGATGAAGAGGAAGCTTCTTGTCGCGACCACGACGCACGAGGCTCATGTCTACGACCCGGACTCCGGCACTCTCCGGACGGTGGCCTCCATTGATGGCCGGGAAGACAGCTCGGGGGACGACGCTTTTCTGCGCCTCTTCCTGTACCAGGAGAGCCTTGTTCGGTTTCCTGGCATGAAACATGGCGAAGGAAAGATTAAGGTTGTACAACTTGAATCGTGAGCATGTAATCCTGAGTTCTTAGGCAGAGTGATCACGGCAATATATATTTGCATCCACCGCGTCCAGAGTTAATCAAGTGGCCAGTTTTATCTCTCAACAAACAAATCCTTGCTACTGCGTGTTAGCCACTTCGTGGAGCCTTCGATCAGTTTCTCTTTTTCAGATAAAGTCCAAAATCGTTGCCAACGAGGAATTCACAATTATATCACTTAACAATAATTCGGCTTCTATAAATTATAAAAAATCAACAAATTTGACTGTGGATAAATTATATAGTTAGAGTTTGATTTGTTAATTATTTTTGTTACAATTTGTAGAAATCGAATTGAAACTTGTTAATGTATGGTGAAGTGATATATTTCTTACATACTAATGTATCGTGTCATCTTTTTTAAAAAATAAATCGTTTAGTTAACTTGTATTAAATGAGTGGATGTTACTCGGTGATTAGAATCGTTGTCGCAATAGACTGAAACTATGCAGCTACATCTATCACTTAACTAAAAGAAAAAAAATGCAGCCTGAACATCCATATCATGTATCAAAGTTGTTACTGAATGAAAACCTTTGTAATTTAATCTACATGTCTGGCAGGAAGGTCTCGTGGGCGACGTCAAGGCCACAGAAGCCATGCGAATCGAGGAGGGACAAGCGCAATGCTATTGCATGAACATGAACAACAGATGATATAATATTAGCTCTTTCAGACTTGTAGCCCGGAACAATATATACTTTATACCACTGTATAAGTATAGATCGTGTAGTGTGTACACTAGTACATTGGCACAGGGTTTGTCAAGGAAGGAAGAAGAGGGCGTTGATTGGTGTGTACTATCACTAGTACAGATCCTCTCATCTGTGACGAGCTGCAACATAACTGGATTTTGCGGACCGTCACAAAGAATACATCTCAAACGGGCCTTAAAAGAGGCCGATTGAGATAGGGTCGGAGAGACATATTAAATGTGCGTAGAACTGAAGCCCGTCACGGATGACACATATCTGTGACGGGCTCCAACTAGGGTCCGATTGAGATAACCTTAAATATCTCAATCGGGCCCCAACTTGTAGCCCGTTTGAGATTTGAAGATTATCTCAATCGGGCCCTAGTTGAAGCCCGTCACAGATATGTGTCATCCGTGACGGGCTCTAACTTGAGGCCTGTTTGAGATAACAATAAGGCCCGTCACAGATTGCAGTCCTCTGTGACGGGCATTTTTTTAGGCCCGATAAAGATAACTGATATGCCCGATTAAGATAACAATTTTATGGACCGTTACAGATAGTTATTGCACACTATAAATAGCCGCAACTGCCGGTGTAACTGTATCCCACTATTCACAATTTTGGTGGGAGGTTGGAGGGGGCGAATTTTTAATTTTTTTTTCCAAAAAAACAGTAAATTCATAAAGGTACTTAAATAGTAATCGGTACTTTAGACAATTCATCAATTGTCATTAATTTAGAGTATTTATTTTCTACGATGTTTCTCTGATTTTTTTTCATTTCTGTAGCGATGGATCGAAGTTGGATGTATGCGAAATCCGTGAAACGTCATAGTCAGGAGTATAGAAACGGGGTATTAAATTTTATAAACACCGCGGAAGAGGATAGGAAAAGAAGAAACAGCGATTACATGTGTTGTCCATGTGCAGATTGCAAGAATGAGAATATGTTTGGTAGTCGAGTGGATGTACACGCTCACCTGATACAACGAGGATTCATGGAGGGCACACATGTTGGGTCAAGTATGGAGAGCAAGAATCTGGAGGTGTGGAAGCATAGAGAGCCTGTTATGGATGATCTTGAGATGCTGTGGAAAGAAGGTGTGGAAACTTGGGATGCGTATGGTCAGGAGAATTTCAAGCTACGAGTTCTACTGTTCTGCACCATTAATGACTATCCCGCCCTCGGTAATCTTTCTGGCCAAACCGTGAAAGGAAAGAAGGCTTGCTCCGACTGCATGGAACATACACGCAGCCGATGGTTGAAGAAATCACGAAAGATGGTTTATATGGGTCATAGGAGGTGGCTCCCGCTACGTCACGCGTTCCGAAGGAAGAAGAATGTTTTCAACGGTAAGAGAGAACTTCAGCAGGCTCCCAAGGATTTGTCCGGGGTTGAGGTGTACAACTTGGTTAAAGATATAACCAACGAGTTTGGGAAGAAAAGAAAACATAGTCAGGCAAAGGATAAGGGTATGTGGAAGAAGAAGTCCATATTTTGGCGATTACCTTACTGGAAAGATCTTGAGGTTCGTCATTGCATTGACCTCATGCATGTAGAAAAGAATGTGTGTGAGAGTTTGGTTGGCCTGCTGCTGAATATTCCTGGCAAAACAAAGGACGGGTTGAACGCGCGCCTTGATCTACAGGACATGAACATTCGCAGTGAACTCCAGCCCGTAACGGATGCAGAGACAGGTAGAGTGTACCTCCCTCCAGCTTGCCACACACTGTCGAAGAATGAGAAGATCGCAATGTTGTCTTGCCTGAGAGATATCAAAGTTCCATCAGGCTATTCAACGAGGATTAGTAAGTACGTCAAATCGGAAGACCTAAAACTGGTTGGAATGAAGTCTCACGATTGCCACGTGCTAATCACACAAATCTTGCCAGTTGCTATCAGAGGCATTTTTCCCCCCAAGGTCCGACATACGATCCAACGTCTGTGCGTCTTTTTCAATGCAATCGGTCAGAAAATTATAGATCCCGAAGATCTAGATGGGTTGCAGACCGATATTGTTAATACCCTCTGCCACATGGAGATGTTTTTTCCGCTGTCTTTCTTTGATATCATGGTTCATCTCCCTGTTCATCTTGTGAGGCAAACAAAACTATGTGGCCCAGCTTTTCTAAGAGAAATGTACCCATTCGAGAGATACATGGGAGTTCTGAAGGCATACGTTCGGAACAGAGCAAAACCGGAGGGGAGCATCATTGAAGGATACACGACCGAGGAGGTCATTGAGTTTTGCGTGGATTACATGTCCGAGGCCGAACCTATAGGAGTTCCAGCGTCTCGTCACGAAGGTAGGTTATCAGGTGCTGGCACAGTAGGGAAGAAAAGAATTAGGCCCGATCAAGCTTCCTACGCGCAGGCTCATTTTGCTGTGCTCCAACACATGGCAGAAGTTGGCCCTTACTTTGAGGAGCACTTAGCGAAAATCCGGCAGGAGAACTTGGGTCGATCTGAGACGTGGATTAACAGGGAACATAACTCTCGGTTCAACGCTTGGTTCAAGAATCGTGTCACAATATCGACGGATATCCCAAATGAGACAGTACAGTTGTTGGGGATGGGACCGTGTTGGGCCATAGACACATGGCAAGGATACGATATTAATGGATACACATTTTACACCGTCCAGCAAGATGACAAAAGCACAGTGCAAAACAGCAGGGTCCGTATAGATGCCTTCCAGGATCAAGTTGGGTCTAACACATACTACGGCCGCATTGAGTAGATCTGGGAGCTGAACTACGTGAAGTTCAAGGTTCCTTTGTTTCGATGCCGTTGGGTGAATATACGCACTGGTGTTAAAGTCGATAAGGAAGGTTTCACTTTAGTAGATCTATCCAAGGTTGGATACGCGGACGAACCATTCGTACTTGCGAAACAGGTCCAGCAGATTTTCTACATTAAAGACCCCGCAAACAAGAAGATGCACATCGTGAGGGATGGCAAGCGCCGAATTGTTGGTGTTGACAACGTCGTCGACGAAGAAGAGTACAACCAGAATCTTCATGTACGGCCCCAAATCGACCTTGACGATGATCCACAGGAGCCCGTAGGGTATACTCGATCAGATCATACGGAAGGCATAACCCTGTGATATTAGTTGTGCTTAATTGTTAAGTTGGTTTTGGATAATAGTGAAGTAAAACGGAAAGGAAGTATTTTTTATTAGTAATAGCTAGCTTGGTGCAGCTTATAATATATTTTTATGATTTTAGTGATTTATTGTGCTTCACTAAATTATTTTGTATTGTAAAATTAATTATTGTGATTTTAGTGAAATGAGCACATGTTAAATGTGAAGTATTGTATATTTTATTATCAGTTCAGGGAAACATGAACAGGAGTCAAATGTCATCTGTGACGGGCCTTAGGGCAGGCCCGATACAGATGAAGACATCTCTATCGGGCACAAACTCGAGCCCGTCACCGATGTTGTCATCCGTGACGGGCCGTGGTGCGGTGCCCGATAGAGATGATGTCATCTCTATCGGGCGACGAGATGGAGCCCGTCACGGATGCTGACATCCGTGACGGGCCTTTGTTTGTTGCCCGATAGAGATGATGTCATCTCTATCGGGCTTCTAAGTAGAGCCCGTCACGGATGACAACATCCGTGACGAGCTTTGGTGTGGTGCCCGATAGAGATGATGTCATCTCTATCGGGCGTGGAAGTGGAGCCCGTCACGGATGTTGACATCCGTGACGGGCTCTTGTTCAGGCCCGATTGAGATGTTAAATACCGTACTAAGAATAAAATAAGCGCGCTAGATCTGGATCTGGATTCGAAATTTTCTAAGTCCCTAACCACCGCCGCCGACGACCACCTACGACGCCGACGCCGACGCTGCCAACCAGTCTCTAACCCGCCGCCGATCGCCACTCCTCCAACCCGCCGCCGGTCGCCACCTCTCCAAGCCGGTGACCTCACCAAGCCGCCGCTTCACCAATCTGCCGCCGGTCGCCGCTTCACCAAGCCGCCGCTGGTCGCCACTTCACCAAGCCACCGTCGGTCGCCACTCCTCCAACCCGCCTCCGGCCGCCTCTCCTCCAACCCGCCGCCGGTCGCCACCTCTCCAACCCGGTGAGTGTGTTTAGGTTAGGGTTACTTTATTAGGGATTTTTAGTTAGTTTGTTTTTTAGGTTTTTAACTTAGGTAATTTTAGTGATTTTAGTGATGTTAGTAGTGAGATTTTTAGTGATAGTGCAAATTAGCTTTAGATAAAAATTAGGTTTAGTGAAATTTAGATTTAATGATTTTTAGGTTTAGTGAAAATTAGGTTTAGTAAAAAAATAGTATTAGTGATTTTTAGGTTAACTGATTTTTAGGTTCAGTGAAATTTTTATTTAGTGATTATCAGTTTAGTGAAATTTAGATTTAGTGATTATTAGGTTTAGTGATTCCATTGATTTTAGTTGTAGTTAGGTTATTTTAGTACATTTTAGATGATTTTAGTACATTTTAGATGATTTTAGTACATTTTACTTAACTTTAGTGATTATAGGTGAAATGTAGGTTATTTTAGTGAACTAGACTAATTTTAGTGCATAGTTAAAATGTTTGAAAATGTACGTTACCAAATTATCGCAGAATCCGAGGTGCCTAGGGTCTGACGGTGGTTTGATCGTGTTATATGTAATTCACAAAACCGATTAAGACATCGTCAGATCCCAATGCACCTCGGTTTTTGTTATTTTTTGGTAATTATTCGTCTCTAATATTAAAGTTGGTTCAGGAAATATTATCGAAACGTCGCAGAATCCGGGGTGCCTAGGGTCAGAAGTTAGTTCGGTCGAGTTAGTGCACTCACAACACCGATTTGAAAAACTTCTGATCCTAGTGCACCTCGGTTTCTACCATTTCTTGATAATTACTCCTTTACGTAAGGTCTTTGTTTCTAGATTATCAAATCATCATAGAATACGAAGTGTTC
The DNA here is from genome assembly GCA_000573905.2 of Oryza punctata. Taxonomy (NCBI): domain Eukaryota; kingdom Viridiplantae; phylum Streptophyta; class Magnoliopsida; order Poales; family Poaceae; genus Oryza; species Oryza punctata. The sequence continues at coordinate 2,950,112 of CM002488.2, forward strand.
CGGGTGTCAAGTTGGTTTGGTTGGGTCAGTACATGTACGGAACCTTCCAAGACACCTTGACATCCAGAACATTTCGTAATCTGTCATTTTTTGATAATTAAGAAACGTGTCATGTAGGAGATTTCGTAAGAGTAGCTATGGTACTACTTACTGATTTTTGGACTTACTGAATTAACCGACTTAGTGCATACGTTATTTGTTTACAAAATTAACTCATTTTGTTATTTAAAAGCACAGTTATTTAGACGATGTCTCAGCAAGGTGAACCGATGTCGACGACTACTAGTGGGTCCTCAAGGGCAAGGGGTCGTAGGACAGGGAATAGAATCCCTAAGGAACGGTTCACCATCTTAGAGGTGAACCAGGTTGGACTGCCGACGCAGCAGCGCAATGTCCTAGCCAAGTTCAGGACCCTCTGCGGTGTCGTAGCGAGGGAAAACTTCACAATCCTCGCGGATGACATCAAGGGCTTGCCCGAGGCGGAGAAGAACGCTGCTTGGCTCAAGTTCAAGGAGAGCTTCGAATATCCTGAAGCCGACGAGGAGAGGCTCAAGCAGGCCGCGTTCAAGGTGATGGGCAATTGCTGGAAGAATTTCAAGAGCAGGCTGGTCACGGAGTTTGTCCTAAATCCGATGACCCCTGATCCAAAAGACCAATGGCCCTTCATAACGGAAGAGGTATGGGAGCAATTCTACGAGAAGAAATCGACCCCTGAATCCCGGGCTAGAAGCGAAGCGTATAGAGCACTGCAGTTCAGGAACGTGCACCCGCACCGCCTAGGCACCGCAGGATACGTCGGGAAGCTGGAGGAATGGCAGCAGGAGGATGAAGCGGCAGCGGCAGCGAACACACCTCCGGTGTTTGCCGACATCCCACACCCACGGGCAAGGAACTGGGCCCGCGCGAGGTACCAGAAGAATCAGGATGGGTCGGTTTCCCTTCCAAATCCCCAAGATCAACAAGTGTACGATAATATAGTAAGTGCCCTATCTCAATATTAGTTCGCATTGTCCCCACCGAATTGTTCGTTTAATCTGAACTCATTTGTACTACAGAAGGAGTTGGTTGCCTCCCAAGAGGCCTCGCAAGAGGGAAGCTCCCAAAGACGTGAGGACGACATCCTCAGTAAAGCGTTGGGCAACAAGGAGCACCGTGGACGCACTAGGGGACTTGGCGCCAACGTACCGTGGAAAGTTGGATTCCCGGACTACGCGTGGCAGTACAGGAGGCGGACAGTAACGAAGGCGCAAAAAGATGCCCGCCTTGCCGCCCAGATCCGTGAACAGGTCAGAGCCGAGTTGAGCTCTGAATTCGACGAGAAACTCGAATCGATGAGGGCCCGTATCAGGCAGGAGATTCGAGAAGAACAAAATATCCCGGAGGCTGCCGCTGCTGCTGTGCAACAGGATCTAGCTAGTCCAACGCAGAGGCGCAGCAGCTGTGCATCAACTGAGGCGGGGGAAAATCCCCCATCGGTTCCCGCCGCCGTCGACCAAATTACGGTAAATCTCTCGTCCGCAATGCATATAATTCTTAACGAATATAATTCATAACGAAATCATACGGTAAGTACTACTCTTAAAATTGTTATTAATATATTGCAGGAGCCAACTAGCTGCACCCTGACAGTAAGGGTGATGCCATCCTTCACGGTTCCTGCAGCTGAAGGCCTAGCTTTCCAGCCGACCCCGGAAACTAGAGTGCATGGGGCGCAACTACGGGCTGATTGTGTGAAGGTCCAAGTCAACTCGGTGAAGCCAGAATTCGATCATTTCCCGCTCAGGCATCCACCGAACGACGAGGTCCTAACCCTTAGAAATGCACGTGGAACATTCATCCAATGGCCGAAGGATCTCATTGAGATAAGGGTGATCTCGAGGCCAACCACTGCACCAAGCGGTCGCCTATCGATACAACCTGCCCCTGCTCCTTCAGCACCGCCAGCTCCGGCTCGTCACGAAGATACATATGATCTCGAGTTGCAGTACGACACGGACTTCGGTGACGAGCCTATGGAGGTCGACAGCGGGGCGATCATCAAACCCCCACCAATGAAGAAGAGCAGCAAGGCGCATTCTCCCCCCAGAGAGTTGCTATCGAAAAACCTGCTGCAAGGGGGCGAGGAAAGGGAAAGCTGCAGGGCTCACGACTTGCTCCAACAAAGCTAGATCTGAGCAAGGCGCTGGTAGTTCCTAAGAAGCCCGTACCTCCATCCTCCTTCCAACTAGGCATGTCGTTGGTTGGATACAATATGCTAGCTTCGATGGGCACCGCTTGCAAGGAGCTACACATGTACTACATGGAAAAATCCAACGTGAGGAGGAAGAAAAGAGAAACTGATATAATAGGCGAACACGCAAGAGCGCCATTCCTTGGGCCAACAAATTTTATCGTCATAGACTTAAAGGATCTATTCGACCTCTACAGGCTCCGCTCGGTGGACACAACCCTCCTCAAGTGCTATTCCTTGTAAGTACTCTTGCTCACAACAATTATTCATCTTAATCCATGTAACATGCTTATAAGTTTGTTTGTCTTGCGTATAGGTATAGTTGGAAGTGGTGTCTCAAAAATGCACCGGAAGTTGCCTTCCTTGATCCCCAGGTAGTGAATGTCACAAATCTTCAAGGGGACCGTCAAGGAATGGTAAACTACTTGTTTGACACCTTCTGGGCCCGACAAGACAAGGAGTACCTCATGTGCGCCTATAATCAATAGTAAGTGTGCTCCCTAAATTCATTGCATTACACGTCTAGCTTTAGTATTAACTTTAACTATTTTAATACCGCAGTGGACATTGGATCCAACTGGTAATAACGCCTAAGTGGAGTACGTGCCACTACTTAAACTCCAGGATTGACAAGAAAGCATACGATTGGACCCCGATTCAACTCGCGATAGACGAGGCGTGGGCCCAATATGTGCAAAAGGGAGGCCTTCGGAAGACAGGGCAGGATACACTTATCCATAAGAAGGACTTCCTAGTCAAACAACAAATAGGCAACCAGTGCGGATTCCATGTCTGCCACAACATGCGCCTACTTTGCAAAGATAAGGTGAAGACTTTGGGTGAATTGGAGGTTTGTGGTCTCATTCGTGATATGTCCTAACTTAATTAATGTACATACATATATCTAAAGATCGTTCGACTAATTTCGAATTTTGTACATGTAGGTCAAATTATCAAAGGATCCGGGTAGCAGCTTTCAGGATATTCGTGAGGAGATTGCCGAGTTCATCCTCCACGAAATTATTCACCCTAAAGGAATGTTTAGGGTTAAGTGAAAAACAATTTTTAACATTCTATTTGAATTGTCAAACACATGTTACTATGTAATATTATTGTTGATTACATTTATTATCTCTATGTAAATTCTTTCTAGATGAATATTGCAGGTTATGATGCTTACCACTTGACCAATATGCATGTGTGAATATGGATGTTATTTGTCTAAAATATATGTGAATGGCATTTGTGAATCGGGATACTGCGATGTATATATGTGAATGGGGATGTTGGGATATATATGTGTGAATGGCATATCTGTTTCTGTTATTTTACAGCGGGCATGGCTAGCACAGGCCTGAGGCTAGCCAAAAAACAATATTTATTTTTTTTGTGGTCATACTCATCGGTGACGGGCTATAAGTTAAAGCCCGATTGAGAAAACAGTCATCCGTGACGGGCTGTAAGTTAAGGCCCAATTAAGATTACAGTAATCTGTGACGGGCTGTAGTTGGGGCCCGAGTGCGAATAGAAGTCATTTGTGACGGGCTTCTGTTTAGGCCCGTTTGAGAGGATAGATATCCGTGACGGGCGCTAGTTGTAGCCCGATTGAGATAGGTCATCCGTGACGGGCTCTGTTTGACTGGTCGTCTGGGTCAACGCTATCGGTGACGGGTGTTAGTTAATGCCCGATTGAGATAACTCCATCCGTAACGGACTTATGCCTTTTTGAGATGATTCCTCACATCAGTGACCTTTACGCTGTGTCGGGCTTCATACCCGATACAGATGTGGGTTGGAGCCCGACACAGATAAGGGTTACCGTTGTAGTGTACACATAATTTTTGAAACGAGGTGTACTATACATAATTGATTAACTGCATATATGGTGATTTGTGTGATGTATTGTATTCGAGAATTGTATTGTTGTAAAACTGAAAACTGGTAGAGGATATCCAAGTGAATTCAATGTTGTTCAGGAACTTAATAAAGCTGAATATGTAGTCATCTCCCTATCCTGAAAACGCACAAATTAAAGCAGCATAAATATATAATATACTCTTTTACAAATATATCACTTCACAAACATATAAATTCAAATTCAACCTCCATAAATTATAACGAAAACAATAATTTTGATTGTTATTAATATTTTACATAGCTAAAGTTTAATTTGTTAACTATTTTTGTTACAATCTATAGAAATTAAAATTTTAACTTCTTATCAATATTAATATATCTTATCAATTTTTTTAAAATAAATTAATTAGTTGGCATATGCAATAAACAAGCGGATATTCACCTACGCGATTAGAATCCTTTATTGCAATGGATGGATGCAGGACCTTCAGGTTCCTTGAACATTCGAAGTGAGAATTGAGCATCTTGAGTGGAGCCGTGGAGCGATGGAATGAACTGACGCGCTGCGACCATTAAAAAATCACGAGAATTATCACCATCAAATAATTTGCTCCCCAAGCTGCTGCTAACTGAGGTCTGATCAGGTGGCTCATGTCATGTGCAGCCGTCCAAAATTGTCATTCGCAACTGCATTGTTCGCATGCCACCTAGCATCAACGACGACTTTCTGAAATCTCACCAAAAAACAAACAAAGCATTTTGAATTCGTTTTTCCTCCCTGAATTGAAGGCAAAGAATCCTGAATTCGCTGGGAACAACCTCCTGTCGACGCCTGGACAGATTAGTTAGAACGTGTAATCCTAATTCCTAACTCGACATCAGCATCAAGACATTGACAAGCACACACGATATGATGACACGACACACGCAGTGACGCAGAGATAGCCACAGGGATTCGCTCCACAGTAAATCCGGCCCTTCCAGCCAGGGCACCACCCGGATCGGGATCCAATCACCGCCCTCCACGTGGCAAATCTGGCTGCGACTCGACAGCTTAACAGCTTTTTTTTCCTTCCTCGTGAAGAGAGCTCCAATTCCGAAACGGCTAAAACCGCTTTCACACACGCAGTCAGGCGCAGCAGCTACCTCTCTCTCTCTTTCGCGCAGATCCATACAAAACCACCGGAAAATTTTTCAAATCCCGAAGCGGATTCGCGCACGGAAACCCACCGTTTCGTCTCCGGCGAGAGGATTGTAGCGCCGGCGGCAAGGTCGGGCCATGGGGAACAGCATATACAGGTTCCTGTGCGGCCTCTGCTCGCCGTCGCCGGAGTACCAGCCGCACGGCGCGCACCCGGCCGTCGCCGCGCTCGGCCGGGACATCCAGCACTTCGAGGCCACCTCGCAGGTGAGGCTGAGCTGATGAATTCGATTTCCGTCGGCGTCGTGAGTTTGATGCCGTGATGGAATTTTTGGGGTTTAATTTGTGGATTTGAATTTTTAAGGTTCCGGATGGGCTGAGCCGGCATGTGGTGTCCTCCAAGAAAGCGCAGGCTAATTGGTGCGAATTTCTCGTTGTTTCGAGCTGGAAATGGATCAGAGCTGATGAGCTCTCTCGCAGTTGCCGTGGATGCGAGGGATTGGTCGTGTGAAACTTTGAAAGCGATGTGTTTGAGAGAACACTGATATGAAAGAACCTCTTTCATTTTGGAAAAAAAACATTTCTTTCTTTTGGAAAAGGCTATTTCATTTATTTTCAAAGAAAAATCACAAACTCTATCATTAGCTGATTTTGGTGACGGAATTGTGGTTCAGACGAGGGCTATCGAGATAACTTTACTAAACTGAACCGCAATAATTGAGTGAGGCTTAAATACGCAATGAAGATCGGCAAATTAAATTAGTCGTAAATGGCCTTCAGTAATTGTCACTAGCCAGTGGGCATGGAGCGATTATTTCCTCAAACTGCTGCCATGATAGTACTGATAATCCATTTCTTTCTTTTTTTTGAAGAGAATGTTAATCCATTTCTGGTGCTCATGTAAGGTACAAGAAGCTGATAGTGACATGGAAGAAAGCCAGGCCGGCTCCGAGGACGCCGGAGGAAGCCGCGCGGCTCGTCATCGCGACGCTGAAGAATCATCAGAAAGCAGACGTCGAGGTATATACTCTATCAAAGATTCAAACTTCCAATTTCGTACTCATATTCTAGGCGCTTCAATTCTGAAAGTCTGAACAATCGATGCCTGTTTATGCTTGTCCAGGGATTCTTGGTTTTCTATGGCCTTCCAATTCCCGCAGCAAGTACCCCTGCACCTCACACTGCACACGTCCCAAAACCTCAAGGTTGCAAGTTTGAGCTGCACACTCTCCCGGTGAGACTCATGACTACTTTCTGATCTCTGAATTTTCCTCGCAAAAAATATATATCATCTGAAATTTTCATGCCAAGAAAGGCTCTTGGACTAACAAGTGCACCTGCTAGTTTCTTAGGTGGATGCAAAGGCCGTGGCCGACGGCGACACGATCACCGTGTACATTGACACGGCCGATCCTCGGGAGTCCGGCAATGTGCCCCGTGAAATTCAGAAAGCGGCGGCAGAGCGGACCAAGGCGAGGGCGGCCAGGGACTACCAGAAGGCCGACGGGTTGCAGAAGATGATAGCTGATGCAGGATATAGGTCATCATCATCAGCTTGCATTTCGCATCGATCGATCGGTTTTTTTCTTAAATTTTCAGAGATGGTTCATGGTTCAGGCTGTGTGACAACTCTGAACTTTCAAATGCAGGCAAGTTCCTAATGCGAGAGGTGAAGAAGTCCTCGCAAAGAAATACAGGATCAGGCTAAGGTTTGTGCTACTACATGTCTACATCTTGGTCAATGAGCAAGTGATTCTGTAATTCTTCCGATCTCCATGCAAGTTTGATGTGGTGGTGTGAAATGAAATGAAAATGCAGGGGGATTGATGCGCCGGAGAGCGCCATGCCGTACGGCAAGGAGGCAAAAGAGGCGCTTCTGAAACTGGTGCAGGGAAAGAGCTTGAAGGTGTATGTGTATGACGAGGACCGGTATGGTAGATGCGTCGGAGATATCTACTGCGATGGGGTGTTTGTGCAGGTAATTATTGCTGTGAAATTAGTTTCATCGTTAGAACACTTTTGTGCTTGTTAAATTGCAATGGCACATTGTGCACAAATGGGAGAAGCTTAGAAAGTACTACTGCGATAGTTTGCGCCATGTGCCATTTCGCTTGCAGTTGTTATACTGCAGTTTTATGAATGGAGTGTTACTTAGGATCATGAAAGTTCAGGCGTTTAACTGGAATATGAAGCAAAGTTAATTCGTTTTTAAAAAAATATTTTTTGCTTCCGCATTCTGCAAGGAACCGTGAAAATATTTCATCACACGATACGTACTGAAGAAGTTAATCTTCTCCTACCATCTTCCTTCTACACTTAATTAAACAAGGTATATAATTTGGCCTATTGCTTTCTGAACAGGAGCAAATGTTGAAGAAAGGATGTGCATGGCACTACACTGCCTATGACCAACGCCCAGAGCTGGCCAAGGTAAGTAGTTGTAAACTGAAACTATACAGCTACACCGATCACTTGACTGATGAACATGCAGCATTCATGAATATCCATGTCATGTATCAGAGTTACTAAATTATGAGAGCCTTTGTTTTTTTTCTTATAATCTATCAGTGGGAGAAACAGGCGCAGTCCAGCAGGAAGGGCTTGTGGGCGGCGTCGAGGCCACAGAAGCCATGGGAATGGAGGAGGGACAAGCGCAATGGTACAGCATGAACAGGAAGGAACCATGAACAACAGATGATTGATTTATAATATTAGCTCTTTCAGGCTTGTAGCCCGGAGCAATATATACCTTACACCACTGTAGAAGTGTAGATCGTGTAGTGTGTACACTAGTACATCGGCACAGGGGTTGTCAAGGAAGAAGAGGGCGTTGATTGGTGTGTGTACTATAATTGATTAACTGCACGTGGTGATTTGTGTGTTGTATTGTATTTAAGAATTGTATTGTTGTAAAGCTGAAACTGGTAGAGAATGTCGAAGTGAATTCAATGTTGTTCAGGAACTTCATAAAACGTGATGTGGACAAGGGTTTCCGATCTTTCGAAAGGTTCTGATAATCAACGATTTGGTGGAGTCGCGACATAAATCGATCTGGCTTCTTGAACGAGCACGTTCCCGAACCCCGCAATCGCAGCACCACGTCTTCTCTGGTTATCAACCGTACCGAAACCCGGTTGACCTCGCCAAGAAGGCTAATCCCTGCTTGCGAATCGAAGAACACAAACAAGAACAAACAAAGATTGCATCCAAAATTACAAATGAATGATTAAGCTCACAAGTTGAGGTCTTACAAACCGATCTAGCGGCGAAACTGTTCTTGACAGATTAATCTAAGCAAAACCCAAAAACTAAAGATGGCGACGGCTTCTGATATATGGAGTTTAGCGTCGTGCAAGCACCCCTTGACGCAACTCTAATGGACTCCAACACGATACACGGCCCAAAGACCCAAATACGACGTCGCAGCGCCGGAATAGATTCTGAACGTCAACTTGTTCGGTCAATTCTCGATTATTCGTAACGATTTGGACATGGGACAGAACCATTGGAAAGGTTATCTTCTTAGCTTTCCATCCATATAAAGAATGCCTCAATCCGAGCACGTATGCAACCTGGGCGCCCGTTTTAGTGCAGACTGGTCCTGAACTCCGAAACGGACTCGAAGTCGACTTGGTTTAGACCTCCACCTTGACTTGAACGTCATCGCTGATCCTCCACGACTCTAAGTCCTTCTCTAAGTGTTTCCTTATCCTCTGCATTATTCCTAATCATAATATAATCATTAGGTAGCAATCTATTCTCAAAATCATACAAAGAAAAACTTAGGAACGAGCTCACTTCTAAATTCAATTGTCGTGTATATCCGAAGAAATGATATCCACAAATCATAAAGCAGCATAATATGTGTTGTATAGAATTCTTTTCTTAAACAATACTCGTTCCATCCACAAATATAAATATAAAGGATTTTGAGATTTCAAGAATAAAAAACCTACAATAGACATTCCATCGGTTATCATTAATATTTTTTCTCGTTGGATGTGCTAGAAGTAAAACAGAAAATATCTCCGATTTTTTATTAAAAGCTTTTATTTTTGCTAAATAATCCATTAATAACTGTGGGGTGTGGAAGAAGGGAACGAGACAGGGAGATAGAAGCCCAAGCCTATGAACGGAGGTGCTGACTGCTGAGTTCATTAGACGTAAGGCCCAACAAGATCTCCAAAGTAGGCCCAATAAAGAATTCAGCCCATGATCCCATGGTGCACATTCTAAGAGGCCCACCAGTAGCACGCCCAGGCCCGGCTCGGTTCGCACGCCACGGACGCGCGAGTCGCGACCCCGCCGCGCCGGCGCCGCCTCGCCACGGCTTCCGCTCGCCTGGCCTTGCCCGGCGCCGGCGGCGGGAAGAGCTTGCCGCCTGGGCGCCGCGTGGCTGGCTGGCCTCCTCCTCTAGGGCCAGATCTGCGGGCCGGAACGGCGTGGTGCACCACAGGCTCGGGTGCTTGGTGGTGGCATGTACGCCGCTCACAGGCATCGCCGCGAGAGGGGCGGCCATGCCCATGCCCACGGCGCCGGAGGAGGAGGAGCTAAGAAGTGGCGTGGTACGTCGCCGGTGCTGTTCTGCTTTGTCGCCGCTGCTGTCCTCCTCGGAAATGCCTGTCACGCCTTGTTCCCGCAGGTATTGAGAAATGAGCGCCGAGTTCCTGACGCATTTAAATCCACTGATTAGCCGAGTTCCCTTCCAAATTAGCACTGAAATTACAGATCTACATATATATGAAGAAATCTGTCAATTTTTTTTGGTTGACCTGTTTACTGATACTGTCTAAAATTGATAGTGGAACCGTTGTAGATTCAGCTGGTGAAGAAACGCCAGTGTCTTGGTGTCCTAAACTCGATTTCTTGGTCGTTGTACTTTGCTGTTTGCAGAAGAAGGTATCAAGCCATGGATTTAATTGGAGAATGTCGTTGACGCCTAAACCCCAAGGAGTTAAGTATGAGCTGCACACGCTCCCCGTGAGGCCTCCCTCTCTTTGCATCTCCTCTAGCAATGCTGTGAAGTCGAATGTCTGACAAATGCGTGCTGTTTCTTCAGGTGGATGCTAAGGCTGTAACCGATGGCGATACGATTACCGTTCACGTTGTCGCAGCTGATTATCCAGGTTCTTTGAGTGTGCCCCAGGAAGTGCAGAGAGCAGCGGCTGACCATGCCGAAGCGCTGATGGCCAAGAATTATCAGAGGGCTGATGAATTGCAGAAGATCATACTTGATGCAGGGTTTAGGTTGTTTGTCTTAGAATTCAGCACAATACTCAGTTAGTTTTCTTCACATGGTTTCTGCCTGTGACACTTTTGAAACTTTTCAGTGCAGGCAAGTTACTGACTCAACAGGTGGACAAGTTCTCAGGAAGAAATACCGGATTAGGCTAAGGTTTATCTGGCTTCTGGATTCTTGTTCGAGTGAGGTACTTCTTTCCAAATGGGCTGATATAATAAAATGAAATGTATGAAATGCAGAGGCATCGATGCACCAGAGACCTCAATGCCTTATGGCAGAGAAGCAAAGGAGGAGCTAACGATGCTGGTGCAGGGAAAGAGACTGAAGATTTCTGTGTATGGCAATGACCGGTACAGTCGATTAGTTGGAGATGTCGATTGCAATGGGGTATTCGTGCAGGTAAGAAATCACATTGCTGTCTGCTTGGGCCCTGGAGTTTTGTTTGAAAGGTCTAGCATACTGAAAATGTATGGGCCCTCTAGTCTTGTGATCACAAGTTTACAACTGTTTCATTGAGGTTCTTCCATGTACAGCGAAATGCGCGTATTCAAGATCATGAAATGCCTAGATTTTTTAATAAGAGCATAAATCAGAGCTACAAACACAAGCTTTGATATAAATCCTGCAAGAAAATTTCTGAATTTCCTGTGCTGAAGAAGACGCATGATTTCTAGCACTGATTTTAGGGAGTTAGTGATATTTTGAATACGAAATACATTAAGGTTAGTACTTTATTTTTCAATAGGAGCACATGCTGAAGAAAGGGCTTGCATGGCACTACATCGCCTATGATCAACGATCGGAGCTTGCCAGGGTAAGCAATGCATTGTCCAGTAATAAGAATAGAACACCTGACAGCTCAAGTTTACTTGAGTGAAGATCATGCTCTGAACATTTTCTTCAGGCATAAACACGAGCTACTGACAAACATAAATTTTCAGTGGGAGAATCAGGCAAAAGCGAGTCAAATGGGTTTGTGGTCTTTGCCGAACCCTGACAAACCATGGGAATGGAGGAAGGAGAAGCGCATCAGGAATTCAAGACAGGGTAAAATCAGCCGTGGATTTCAGTTGATCTACTTTGCAATCTTCTAGGGCAGAACAATGGTTCTTTAGAATCTGTAGCTTGTACTGTGTTTACCTGCAAGTTTTACCCGCTGTGTAAGGCAAATTAGCAGTGTTGATTGAGTGTAACTTGTAAGCCCCAATTTGGGATGAGGATTTGTTGCATTGGACTGTTGTAATTCCTGTAACATGGGACTTGACTGGTCGCTGTAAACTTGTAATGGATCTCATGTTGATTAAACCAAAGGCCTATGATTCTTTGAGGAAGTAACACACTTATTCATCCACATCCAACGCGTCCTATATCAAAAGTATGGAATACAAAGTACAATAATCATAAATTATCTAGTCTAAAGTAATAAAAACATTGGTTAAAAAAGATGGTTCAGTGAAACTTGGCCGCAATAAAAAAAAGTGGCCTAAACTGCAATTTACTCAATGTATTACTACTACAAACCGACGGCTACGATGCATCGCATTAGAATTCACGGAGAAATCCCGGCCGTGTACTGCTGCAGCCTGAAGGTGGTTAGGTCATCCGTCCAGCCGTCGTCCTGCTCCTCCGCCGCCGCCGCCGCCGACGTCGCCGTCGGCGGGTCAGCGTTTACTCCTCCAAGCCCTTCTCGCGTTCCATTCGCAGGTACGCGCACTCACATCGATTCTTTTCTGTAGTTGTGGGTGGTTGGGGTGGATGGATGTTGTTTCATCACCATACTTGATAATGCTATGTAGAAATACAGATTTCTTTTCGTGTCTCCCCGTGTTGAGTTTGCTTAATTCGCAGTGATGCGTATATCAGCAGTTAGGAGATGATGGGATTCACTAGGCATTTGGGCGGATGTGTTGTTCTTGTTAGGTTCGTTCAATTCAAGGCTTCTGAAATATAGCACGCAAAGCGGCAAAGGCTACAGATGTGAAACACCATGGTTGGAGTGTTTTGATGTTTTGAAAGCCTGAAACCATGAAGAAGCGAGAAGTAGAGATGTCAAGTGGCGTGTACACGTATAAACATCGCTGCGAGGGAGGATTCGATATCCAAGAAGTCTACATCAAGAGGAGCAAATTCAGGGTGCTGTTCTCTTATGTCGGCGCAATTTTCCTCCTTGCGAATGTGCTGCACGCCTTGCTGTCAAAGGTAGTTATTTTCTTGGAAGATAATCCCAACTGTTAGTGTGAGTCTTCACTATTTCAGTGACCTACTGCATTCTCCCAAAAATTTTATTTGTTCGGGTCTCCAGCTTGCTGATTGCTGAATGCCAATATTTTCACCAGCTAATAACCTAATACTGATTCAGATGTGAATAAATATATGAGGTTTCTCAAGAACAAGCTTGCCGTACATGCCTTGTCGGTGATACTTGCATGATGTTGCTTTTGTTTGGGTACTTAAGATTCAGATAGTGAAGAAAGGTGTCACCATTGTCTTGTGACTTTACTTTAATAAGTTCATGTGCTCAAATGTTTCAGGAGAGTCTATGCATCAATTCTTTTTGGAGTATTTCATTTGCTTTTGTCGTTGCAAAATGCTTGCAATATAAGCCTGTTAAGAAAGGTAGGTGGCCTGTGTCTGTATTATCTATTTTGTGCATTGCAGTAATTGTTTAGTTAATTATTTATCTTCTGTATTATCTAAAGGTAGGTAGCTTGTGGAAGGATAAAGATGTATGTCCTTGCTACTCAGGATCCTGATTAGGAATTATTATGTGGAAGTACAATCGTGTCCTCATTCATACCATGTTTAATTTCATGCAGAGTCATTGTTGATCATACCAACCTTTGGTGTTCAGCTAGAACAACACTTTTGGAGGTATGAAGATCAAATTTGGATTTTTTACATGAGTGCACTTAGTTCCACTCTTACCTTTTCAAATTTTAATGGCATCCTAAGGGGACTTTGGCAAATGCAAATATATAGGGGTATCATGGTAGTGGAAGTAAAGTTTTCGAAATTTAAATAGCTACAAATACTTCTCTCTTTTTTAAGAGAAAATGTACTGAACATGCAAAGTTTTTCAGGAATACAAACATTGTAGTTCCCATTTTTCTTAGATTTTATATATGCTGCAGCTCGTAATTTTTTTGTTCTTTTATCTTCTCTACATCAAAGCTACCTTTTATAGTGGAAGAGTTCATCGTCAATTTGTGCCCGTTGGCAAGCTCCTAAAGCCAGTGTTGAATGAGCATGTGACCCCTATTACATGTTACTGGAGCTTGGTGTTGCTTCTACACAGCAAAGACAAACTGGAACGTGTTTTTAAGGTAAATCTTTCCTGCTTTTCAGTTGGTTTCAAGTGCACTGTGAGGAATCTGTTGTTTGACGGAGTCCCTTGATTTGCAGAAGGTGTATCCGCCAGTCAAAATGATTGTTCCAATATGGAAAGCTTTGGATGCATTCACAAATTATGGTGGTATGGGCAACTCTGTAGCTCCTCAACCAAACTTATAAATGTTGAACAAGATGTACTATGACATGAAGCCGTGATTCACTGAAGACTTTGGCTGACAGCAGAATGTAAACTAAGTTTGCTGTTATGGACAAACGAAAATAAACTATAAAGTGAGAAAATGTTAGTGGTAGAGAGCTGTAATTTTTCGCTGGAGGATGCTTTTTATTTTTTCTCTTTTTTTTTTTAGCTGCAGAAATTTACTGGCCATTTACCACCTTGGCCATGTGTATTTCTGACCCTCTGAAGATTCACAGTAGAATGTCCTGTACTGGTTTCCAGTTCTTGCATAGGAGTTCATCTTTTGCACATTGTAAACTCATTGCAGTGTACTTTTGCTGGTACTAAAAAGCTTTACCACTTGGATGCAACCAGATCTGTTCTTCTGATTATATTTTTCCTCGAGCAAGATGTGAACTTATAATAGGAATCATCCTCCCTGCTGCAGAAGTTGACAAGCCACACGGTTGCACTGCTGCAATAACTTCAGAATGTGTGTAAGCTTGAAATCTCACATGCTCAGAGTTTTTATTTAATCCTGTCTGTCTCTTGTCGGCAGCGACTAGTATAGCATATTAACTCTGATCAACTGCTAGTTTACTGTCCATTCCATTGATAACAGTTTGTTGTTAACTAGGCCATTAACTGCAGATTTCAGGGGATCTGAAGATCTAGAAATGGAGGCATTGTTCTTGGCAGTGTTACCAAAGAAGAACTGTCACCAGGTCATCATCATGCCAACTATATACTACCATCATCAACACCATGAAACTTCTCATTATCACAACTGTACATAACAAATTGTCAGATCCTGCATCCCCACCTCATGAAGACTACACAACTTCCATCACATTCATGGTCAGACTAAATAGCCATGGTTCACCGAGCGAACGGTGAAGGACCCACATGTCAGTGACCCTGTTCGCGGATGAGAAATCTGTATGAGCGTGTTCTAGGAGGGGATGTTTGCTCACCGACAACTGGAACCCGACACAAGAGCCCGGGTCACTGTCGTTGTGAGCTCTGAATTGGAGGGCATGAGTGTGCAAGAGGATGACAAAGACAAAGTGTCATGATACATAGCAATCCTACCAGTGAAGAAAAACTGACGAGGATAAGGCATGTTTCCAAATTCCATTTCAATATGTGTGGCTATCTTAGGTCAATTTTTACCTTTTTTGGTTTTTGTTCTTCCCACCGTGGGCACTGTTCCTGAGTGCTCCCTTTCCTGTTCATCCTTTCTGGTCTGATTTAGCAATGTGGCTGTTTCATGTGTATGATATTGACACTGTGAAATAAAAGTATTTCTTCGGATTTTTCCAACAAAAAAGGAATTTTATAAAAGCATGTAAACAAACCAGTGTATTTTTAGAGGGCTCGCAATTATCATCAATTTTTGTGACAACTGTTCGGTTCTTAACATTCCAGAGTTGAATAGTATAAAAGGACGACTATTTTTCAGATATTTTTCTCTCCTGCCTCTAATAATATATCCTTTTACCTACTACTAATGCTACACGTGATAGATGATGGCACCGGTTAAAGATTCTGTTTCTTGATCACTCATTTTTCATCTTTGATTCCCTTTTGGATCACTCGTTTTATTTCCTCCACTTGGTGGCTACAGGTACAGGCAAGATCTTTCAAGTTTCAACGCATCCCGATCGCATCACTGGATCTTACATGAAATGAAATCACTGGATCTCTGTATCATTTCCATTCTTCTTAATTACTGTCCACTATCAAATCGTTTACCAAGCGATCAGTAATTGTAATTGCTACATTAAGATGGATGTCACCTGCTAAATCCTGACTCGTAGAATGATCATATTGTGTTAAATGCACTGACTGACTAGTTCAATAAAAAAATTAAGCTGACGACGAAAAGCAGGCAATCACTCAGTATATTCGAACACTCCCCCTCACGAGAAGATCCCTAATTATTTGTACGGATCACCCAGCTAGTTTTATGTAATTATGCATTAGGCATGATTTAAACTTTGAGACCTTTAGTTCTCATATTATATTAAGTTGCATGCGTCAATCAATTTAACCGTAAAAGCTTGATGATAAGAACTGACAATTCGCTTATATTTCAACTTATCAAAACTGGATATTAGCAACTCGGAACTTGTGCATCAACACTCAACAGCCATGAAAGATGGTACATCACCAACAGTCCAGAACTATTATTCTCCCAAAAATAAAGGAGGTCAAGATCAGAACTGTTTACTGAAACTAATCAACAGCACTCCTAGGCTGGCACAAAGTACAATTCTTGTAACGAATTAATGTGAAAAAAAGGGGGGAAATTGAACTGCTAACCGATACTGACACACAGTGGATGCCGTTGCTCAGACAGCTGCATATAAATTCCACTGTTCTCCAACATTCTCCCTCATAACTTGCGCCGACGTATTGCAGAAACACCAATTAATGGATGCCAGCAATTTTCTGAAACTAAATATTCTTGGTATTTTTGGAAATTCTTAAATAAAATATGTGATAGGTATGTGTCTCTTTATTTTTTTAATAAAAAGAGAAAAAATAGATAGACACTATATATGTCTCATATTTTTATGCTTACCAGGGAAGGGAAGCTGAACTAGTCAGTGCAGCAGCTACTGAATTACGAGCTCTTCAGTTCATCTGTCACATTTGAGTCGATTAATTCAGTGAATTTTTGTCGATCAAAGTTCTTAAAAATAAAGCATTCTTCTAAAGTGTTACACATCAGATAGGGGGCACGAACAGTGACGCATGTAACAAGCCTCATTTTCAGGACGCTGCCGTCCATTTCAAATTAAATAACTAGTTAACATCATTAACACTGGCTGGACCGACTAGTCACTCTCAGCAGGACAGTCATTAGCGTATATGTGTCCCTTCTCATTAGACGATAATCCAGCACCAGAAACTACCTACACTTATGTATATACAGCAAACAGCTGATCGCACTGTTAACGTATGATTCACACACGGTTTGGCCGTAGCCTTATACAGTATTACGACATGTACTCAAGTCAGCCTCTTCAGACATTTCTAAGCAAAACTACTCCCTCCGTCTTTCTAAAATAGTATACTTTTCTTTACCAGGAAAATAGTATAGTTTTAGTTAGTAAAAACATATTAAACATCAGGTTAAAAAATTACTACGTCCTTCGGAGAAAAAAAAAAGGAGGAGAAAAGGTACTATTATTAGTTTAATGACTAAAAACGAGAAGAAAAAAATATGGAGTGGTATTAAAGAGCTCTAGTGGGCACTCTAAAACCACACTCTTTTAGGATAATTTTTAGGTTAAAATTACACTATTTTAGGGACGGAGGAACTCATATTCACAATAATTTTTTTTAAGGATTACCCACAACATTTTATTTATTCTCTTGTCATTTCAAGTTTTTCTCTCCATTCAGTTATAATTTATAAAGGGTAGTATATACTACAGTTCCATCAACTACATACTATACTCCCTCTGGTCAAAATTATTTAACATTTATGACTACATTTACTTAAACTTTTAAGAAATTTGAACATCGGTAATTTCTCAAATGGTTTGTTTAAAACCTAAAACAATGTGGCATGATCATATTTGTCTTGATAAGGACTATTATAGTATCGTAAACCTATTATATTTCGCAATTTATTCCTAATGTATAATGGATGAACAATTTTTTAAGAGTTTGATCGAATCATATCACAAACATCAAATATTTTTGACCGGTGAAAGTATTATGTAGGGGATTTTTTTAAAATTTTTTGTTCCCAGTGCCTCGTACCTCGATCTTAGAAGAATGCTGAGATTTGTTACTCATAATTTTGTATGATGTTACTATTGATATAGCAGAAGAAAACACAAGACTAAAGCCCTGAAAAACTACAAATAGAAAGAAACTAAAAAACTTAAAAAAAGAACTCAGCAAGCTCACCAACGAGCCTACAACCACACGCCGATAGTGTTAGAGTATGCTTGTGTTTATCTGTTGCCCTCCCTTCTTTATCCCCTCCGATATTGTTCTATAAATCGGTTGGGGTAGATATGGAAGGCTTGGGCTTATATGTACTCCACCATATTGACAATCCAATCTATTGTGTTGAGCATATCACACTTTCATGGTATCAGAGCAGTTTCTCTCCTTCGCTTCCGCCTCTTCTCCACCCTAGCCAGCCGGCACCCTCTGCCGCCGCCATGGCTTCTCCCTGCTCTCTCACTGCTGACTCCGTCCTCGATGACACCATCAAGATCATCGCCGACGCCGTCCGCTCTTCTTTCCAACCCACCTCCGGTCTTCAGGTCGACGAGGCCATGATTGCTGCCGTCGCCGGCGACACCACGGAACACGCTGTGACTGCGGATCGGCAAGCCCTCGCCCCCGTGCTGCTTGGCCTCTTCCAGACGGCCCCGGCCGCTGATGACGCCGTCTCCTCCGCGGTGCTTTTCAGATAGCACCACCACATACTACTGAGAAATAAACCTAGCATTGACCTGGTCACTGCTAAACGAGATGAATCGACAAGCTAATTTTATCCCAAATTAACGGTAGAAAAGTGTGGTAGCCTCTTTAAAAGGTAAAAAAGCAGGGCTTATTTCTGATAATTTATTTTAAGATAATAGAACTGGTATCCCATCACTGTATTTGGCACAGTGCAACGGAGAGAGAGTGTGGCCGCCGATCGATCGATTGATTTCTATGTTTCCACGTGGTTTGTCGTTGAATTGCTCCTTTCGGGGTCTGAAAAATTGAATGGTGTGCCATGCGAAGCTGCAACCAATCTCCAGAAAAATAGGCCTTCGAAAACAACAGGCCACTGTCGTAAACCGTCACCGGTCACTGCATGTCCGGCCACGCAGCGAAATTATTCAGGAGACGAGCAAAGAAGAGCACAGGTGACTACCACCTCTAATCTTAACCATATTATCTACTCCCTCCGACTTAGAATATAATAATCATTTTTAGAGTTGAAAACAATTATTAAGAAAGTAGATAGAATTAAATAGCGAAGGTTGTGATTGAATGAGAAGTGAAGGTAGGTGAAAAATTTGAATGGTGGAGAGTTGTGATTGGTTGAGAAGAGAATATTGGTATATAAGTTGTTATATTTTAAGACAAATTCTAAAGGTTAGATGTTATTATATTTTGGAACGGAGGGAGTAATTATTAATAAAAATCTAACAAGTACAATGTATTAAAATTTTCTTTTATTGGTTCACCCTCATACCATCTATGTCTTTCCCTCTTCGCACTTTTCTTAGAGTTTGTCTAGAGGTTATCATTTGTACGAGGGGTAACTCATCATCTCCCCACTTCTCTCCTCCACTTCATCACCTAATACCATGTGATACTCTTAGGGGGTAATATCTAAACTCTTACAGTACTTACTCGAAAATCATAATTTCTCACGAGCATGCTCCCGGAGCTTTTGATAGCTAAAATTTCTCATAAAATCTCGAACTCTTTAAACATTCTGTATTTTCGATTCCCGCTCATATTCTTATAATTCAAAAATTAACTAGAAGTTAGAAGCTAAAAAGAATATCATTATAGATTTTCACCAACTGAATGCTCACGCAACTTCATATAATCTCGTGCTCTCCTAAACAGAGCATATATATGCATCAATCGATCAGCACGGCTAGGTTCATCATGTCCTTATGGGCGTTAGGACTTGTGCATCGAATGCTCACATCGTTTTCTGTCTCGCTGAAACAGTTTTATTAGATGGGGTTGTTTGAACTGAAAAGAACATCGTTTTGTTCGTTAGCTGCTAGGTTAATTAAGCCTGAATTCTGCTTTAAGTTCTAATCATGCCGTCTTAAAAGTCCTTGAACTAGGTATTAGGTTCAGATAATGGGTCAATTTAGTTATTAAAAGTGGACTTGAAAAGACTGGATTATAGGCACAGAGATATAATTAAAACCATTTTCAGATTCAGAACCGAGGCTCATGAATCATGATTATGATGCAATTACCAGCGACAGATTCCTAAGTCAGTTGCACTCTCGAGACAGATTGTCAGAACAAGCCAAGTTATTTATTGGTGCTGCTACATCTTGCAACCTCAAGATGCTTTTCAGTTCATATACTTTTACTGAATGAGTAATCTGAAATTCAGCAAACATTCAGTTCATTCTTCAGCTGCCTGAATTTTTCTTTGCTATATGCCTGAATAAAACTGCCAGTTTTGCCTGCATTTTTCACTGGCACTGAATTACATCGGTGGAACATTATGAGATGTAATTTATTGGTTCTTGAAGATGCTCGAGTACCTTAATCTTTCAACGATATATATCATAAACGACCGAGATGCTTTTCTTTTCTTTGAAATCGACACCTTAGCTGTGCTCTCATGATCCATATATGTACCTTGCATATTAATGAAGGTGCTTAACTATATATACACTTTATCTGAAGCAATGGATCGATTTGCAAAGCAGTAGCACATGCAGGAACACCCTTACTTGCTGACAAAATGACGATGCTACATTTAATTCAATGCTCATTCATCAGTCTGACGGTTCATGCTTCTCGTTGATATATATGATTTGCTGCCAATGCTGCTAGCTGGCTTGGTCCAATCCTTTGAAGTGCCTTGTAAAGCATGCAAGATACTATACTGTACTAGCTTAACTAAACCAAGTTTTACACCTAGTTATGACAATAATCATCAACCAATCGATAACAATGTTCATGCTACTACATCTATCTCGGCCAATTAGCTACCTAGTCTAATTTTACCGTTAAACCCATTTGTTGAGACTAGCTAGTAGTACAATCAAGTTAGTCACAAGCTAATTAATCAGGTGAGAGTTAAAAATGGTTTAAAAATATAGAACCACGTGATAGCTAGCCCGTTGATGCAAAGAGTTCATTTGTTTTGTTTTGTTTTCAAAGAATGTATATTTGATAGACTCGATCTTAATTAGGGTGGACTTACCGGCGCCATTGACGGAGGTTAGTGTGTGTTAAACTAATGTCGAACGATTAAATTGCTCTTGACACGGGGGTTAATTAAGTAGGGGAACATATATGTATATTTGTCAAGTGAAGTGAGCTGTCTAAAATTAATATAATTGATCATTGTATTCTTGTAAATGTCCTTGCAATGTCTCCTCCACTGTCCTGATGCCCTTCAGATGGGGGAAAAATCTATGGCCAAATTGTACGTATTGATAGCCCTACTCAGTACTGATCCTTAATTGTTACAGCTCCTCAACATGCATAGCTAATTTGAATTAATTAGATTGGGCCATTGTGTTCTGCACGTATTAATACATGGTTGTTTCTCCTGTTTTCAGAAATAATAAGCTAGAATGGAAATGCATGAAAACATTTTTCAGACACTCAAAAATGAAAAGTGTATAGAGTAGCATCATTCAGATTTCGGAGATATTGAATTAACTCAATTAAGCACACCAAGTCCGGCATGCAAATGAGTTTGAATCATGTCCAAATATATCAAATATGTCCAAAAACAACCACGAATTGAACCCAAAAAACAATTATGTTTCTAGGAACCTAGCTATCTTTCATTGTGCGCGTCTCTGTTCATGATCAGATTCAGAATCAATCATCACTGTGGCCATCCGCATTGATTTCTCAACTACACAAGTAGCTAGGAGGAAACCACTGTTCTAGAATAAGTGAATGCACAATAACACGTAGCTGGTCCTCTTCGTAGGCATCCCATAAAATCGAAACATATATAGCAGTACGTGTCCTAGCAAATAAATAAAGAGTAATCTTGCAGTCTAAGAGTACTTGGAGGTACAAATTGTGTAAAAAATTGATACCTTTCGATACCTCATGTACTGGAAGCTATCAATCTTTTACATTAGAAAAGATCATATATTCTCAAGAAAAATAGAATTTCTCATAAATATAAGGGAAGAAATCTCCAGCCTCTCTGCAGTATATTGATGTATAAACGAAAAATTACATTTTTTGCAAACACGAAAATAATGAGGCACCATGCATGAATATGTAGAAATTACAGATTAAAATCAGCTCCAAGGAGATACCATGATCGATCTGCAAGGGGATCTAGATTCTAGCATGCATACCCATGCATGCAGCATGCTCATATATTATTTTCCATATATACTTAAAGAGTACAACCTTAATTAATTAAGCATAACACTTTGGTGATAATTAAACTCTTCCATAAATATCACTCCATGAAAAAGCCACATATATGCATATGGTAATAGTACACTGTTAAAACCTGCAAATTACAGCCCAAGTTGAAACAGCAGATGAGTGACAGACAGCGTGAACTACGAGGCAAGAAGAAGAGGCTACGCCGCCTTCTGCACGGCGGCGCTAGTGCCGTGGCCGCCGGCCGACGAGATGGCGCTCCTCACCGTCATGGCGACGCGGCAGTTCTTGATGGCCCTGAAGCTCTCGTGCCGCACCCTGAAGCACGCCGTCGTCGCCGCCATGTCGTCGTCGTCCTCGTCCTCGTCCTCGTCTCCGAAGGCGCGGCCGCCGTGCCCCTGCAGGCTCCTCATCGACGAGCACGTCGGCGACTGCGTGCTCCTGAACGACAGGGAGTACGAGGAGTAGAACGAGGACGACGACGACGACGACGAGGTGGAGGAGGAGGAGGCGCAGGACGACGTCGGCGAGCTCGACGCCGGCCTGCCGCCTCTCCGCAGCCTGATCTTGGGCAGCACGAACAAGCTGAGGATGCCGTGCTTCCCGTACTTCCTTCCTCCGCCGCCGCCGGACACCTTGTTGTTGGCACCCTCCTTGCCGGCGGTGTAGTAGGACGGCGGCGGCGTGAGCGGCGGCAGCACGGTGTCGGACATGGCGTTCTTGGGCGTGCCAGGCTGCGACTCCCACATGAACGGCACGGAGCCGGCGGAGGCGACGCCGTAGTACACCCTGAACGACGGCGCGGCGGCGGAGCTCTCCCTGGACAGCAGCTTGGAGAACACCTTGCTCCCGGCCGGCTTCAGCTGGAGCTTCGAGGCGGCCTCCTCCTCCTCCTTCTTGGCCGCCGCCATGGACGCACGCGAGGAGGAAGCTCGAGGAGAGGAGAGGGAAGCTGGGGTGGGTAGCTGCTGGAGAGAGTGAGGAGAAGACGAGACGAGAGAGCCGCGGCGGCGAGTGGCTTCTTCTTATGCTGCTCTGCTGTGTCAGTGGCCGGGAGTAATACGGTTTTAGTAGTGGAGATTAGTTGGCTATTTAGTTAGTTAATTAATTTGCACGTCCTCTTAATATAATCTGCTTGCTATATAGTATTACTGTACTATACTACTACTACTGCTCACCTCTTCACTCACTCAGATCCGAGGTAGCAGAGTTGACTGTTGACTTGGTATTGGCCTACTAGGATTTATTAGGATTTAGGAGTAGGATTTCCCAGCTAGAATTTCAGTGAGAATTTTCTGCTCAATGGAAATGGTTGAGAATTTAAATATATCTTTTTGAAACATGGTACAAACTCATATATGCTCGTAAACATGTGAGCACACCAACCATTATAAACACATACATACATGTTACCCCATTAGTATATCTAACTCTTCGAGAAATTAGACTAACATACTTTAAGATTAACGAGATTACTCTATACGTCTCATTATCAACATGCTCCTGAAAGAATAATCATTACAAATATGAGTAACCATATCATGTTTAGAACTTGTAGATGAGCAAGTTCCATAGCGAGAAATCTAATCATCAATGCTATGTTCACTTCTTGTGAGAATTTAAATATTAGAAAACAATGTTATTTTTGGTCCAGTGTATTGTTTAACCTTTTCCAATCATCATATACAAAAACTACAAGGGTAAATTTGAAATGAAGTTTATTTAAAAAATAATTTTGAAACGAGATATATCTGGTCTATTATAATTCTTTTATATATTTAGAAACAAAAGGCATAAGAGTTAGTAGTACTTAGTACAAAAGAGAATTGGTACTAAAACTTTCTAAACTACTCATTTCAAAAGCAACAACAACATATCAACATGCCACTGATTTGGTACAAAGAGTACAAGGGATGCAAATGATTTTGTACCGGAGGCGGTACAATCTCTGCTTCAAGGTCTTGAAGAAACAAGCGGTACCACGCTGTATCGCCATTGAATGCTACTCATCTGCATTGCATCCACGTACTGTACATGGAGATGAGCAAAAAATTATAGTAAACCGCTCCATGCATAGATGGCACCACCAACAAGAAGCTACTAGCCATTAATTTCCCCTGTTTTTTTGTTTGGTCCACTAGTAGCTAGGGCACACTCTTGATCTGGACATTCGGTAGTACTACCGTTTAATTGCCTGAATTCAATTTTGCTTAATTGCCTGAATTCAATTTTACAAATGGTTGGATGGATGTAGTAGCTGCTGTGTTCTTGGGCTTCTTTTACTCAAGCTATGAGCAGTAGTGTAAATTTCAATGCAAGGCATTATTTTTTTCGGAAAAAGATTTGTGCATATTACATCAATAGTGTCTGGACCTATATATACATCTTGCAGAGGTCCCTGCAAGGAGTAATTAATCAAGGCTGTTTTACTCCTATCACAGTTATTAAAGAATCATCATGTAGTGCAAGTCTGCAAGACCCAGAAAAGAAGAAGAGAAAATCAATTAATATGTCCTCAAGATGATCATGTAATGGCAGGCATGACCATTGACCAACTGCCTTGATAGTTGATAATGATCACATATACACATAGGACACAAGAGTAAATCATCAGATAATGATCTCACCACTTTCTAATTTTCTAGGAACCATGCATTAAAAAGAGCCAAGAAGAAGTGGGGTTTAGGCATTCTGTACATGAACAGTGTACGTGTGGGTTGATCCATTCCATGCATTCTGATTGATGAATCGTGTTAATTACCCCACAAGACAAACGCAATTAAGCTCAGTGTGTGTGTGTGTGAGAGCCATGAAGGTCTTAACAAAATACGGCTTTTGTTTGGTTTTGGGGTAGCTGGAGTGTTGGACCTCTCACCAAACGGCCTGCACGCTTTCAATGTCTCAGGGTCAGGGCACTCTTGACAGTAGAGAAGAAGAGGCTGTCAGTTTCAGGGTTAATTAATTACAAAATTAAGTACTCTACGTTGTTTGTCTAAATCTTGATGTATTTGGCATTAGCTAGATTGTTAATTGTCGTTTTCATTCTGAAAGGGTTGGCAGGTGGCAGCAAATTTTGATCAACTGAATATGTACTTGTAGTAGTAGCTCGGCTTATACATATGAAAAAGAAAATTGGAAATCAGAAAAGACCAAGATCCTGGACATGCATTGGGTTCTTGTCTAGCTGCTGCTTCCTACCTACGCAAGATTTGCGTACTGTAGTGGAGTTTGGACAAACCATACAAATATTATTCTAACGCTGAAACTCTGCAAGTGTGCCATGATATGTTCGTATTCTTTAATTTCTCGTAGTAGGATTTGGACGAAGAAGATGGCGTAGAATCAGGAGCTATACATCTACAGTAGAATCTTTGGTTTGAGTGATTCGCGGCTGTCGATGCAAGCTAAGGTAGGTCGTCCATCTATGGTGTGTTCATCTATAGTAGTGTAGTGGTAGCAGATTTCCTTAGCCTGCGGATAACTGAATATTAATTGAGTTCGTTCAGAAATTGGAGAGTTCCTTCATGCATCGAGACAATCACCAAACCGATCGACCAATGACCCATCCAAACAATAACGGACGGACAAACAAGTTAATTTACTGTACCTTGCATTTGCACTGCACGTCTGCACCTAGCTGAAGTCTGAATTCTTTCAGATATATATAGCTGGGTTGCTCTTTGCTCGATCAGTCGGGTAGCAGATAAGATAGCTGGGGTTCACTCGATGGCTCTCATTGCATGCACGCCACGGCAGAGCTACTGCTGGCTACGAGCTATCACTATCAGACCATCAGTGCAAGTGTTGTGAACTTTGCGACGAGTTCTTGCGGCCATTGCCATGAAATGAATTCGCGGCTATCTGCTATCGCATTGGGAAGAGGGAGCAAGACAGCAGTTGCAGTTTGGGCGGTTGATTGGTTACCTTACCTATGCGTAGCCCAATTCGCCATGGTCGGCAGTTGGGACTTGGACGGTTCATCGATGAATACTGCTCGACCACCGGCCGGTTACTACTACCTGCTAGGTACAAACAAGTCGAGCAGTAGTACTAGCTTATCTAGCTCGGCTGCACATTCCTTATATCTAAAATACTACCTTCATTATAAAATTTGCAGAGCCATCGACTTTTTCACAATGTCTGATCATTCATCTTACTTAACAATTTAATATAAATATATAAAAATATGAGTTAAGACTATATTTTATTTGATGATAAAATAAGTCATAATAAATAAAAAACATAATGATATTGTATATTTTGAAACGGAGAGGGTAGCTTTTAAAGATGAATCTGGATAAATGCGTATCTTCATACTGTAGTATTTATCAATAGAACTTGATTTGATTTTGGATAGATACATGTTTAGATTTATTGTCGGAAGTTGTTTTTTTTTTTCAAGAACTAACAGAGTATGCGCCACGCAACGCATGAAGAGGCGATCACTGTAGCTGCTTGTTGCTACTGCTGTCACCTCTCGTGTTTCTCTGGTCTTGTCATGCCAACAACAAACGCAAGTGCAGGTGCAGGTGCAGCAAGCAGAAATGGGGGGAGAGTGGTTTGCCGGTTGGTGTCACCGTGCCTGCGCGGTGACCGGTGAGGGCGTGTGAGGCGCAGTAATGGGCTACCAAACTCGATGGGCCGTTAGGGCCGTGTCAGATTTTGGCCTTTTCACAGGCCCGCTTGCTTGCGTGCCCTGACATTCCTTTCGGCCCATCAAGGCCTATACGTATGTAATAGGATTAAAAATATTAATTGTAGCATTTGTTCCAAGAGTCGATATGTCCGAGTGGTTAAGGAGACAGACTTGAAATCTGTTGGGCTTCGCCCGCGCAGGTTCGAACCCTGCTGTCGACGCTTTCTTTTATATCTTGTATTATTTTTCGGTTTTGCTATTTATAGATTTTTTGGACTTCTGTTTTTTTATTTTTCATCAATAGAATCTTGCATCAAGATTCGTTTTTCATAGATCTAAATTGCAATTGGACTTAGTTACAAAGCATTTTCACTCAGTTATATTGCACCAACGTTAAATTTTTACAACTATTTTTTTTCTAAATTTATGATCTTTAATATGTTTGTCTTTTTTTTATTTCATTCGAAACGGTTTGTATACATTGGTTGAAATTATGTAAGATTTGAAGCTCCAAATCTATTGAAAGATCAAGTCTTTCTTTTTACCCTTAAATAATTTCAACAGATTTGTCCAACAGTGTGGGTTCTCTATTTATTTTTCGAGAAAGAAAGTAAGCTGTACCAGAGGAATATTCCTTTTTTGGCACGTATAAACCCGTGGAACAAAATCATACAGACCAGCATCTTTTGATCGAAATTGGATAATCAAATATCTAGCCATGACAGTGACTTTGCACTTCTATTAGGAAGGAACTGAAGTGTTCACAACAACCTATTGTGTGAATCTTTTATCTGATTTTTCTTTTCTTATCTCGCCATCATAGCTTTAAAATCGAATAAAAACCAAAACTAACTTAGGAAGAGGCAAACATAATTCTGTCTAAAATTTTGGGGGACAAAAAAGATACTATCTCCTTTCTTATTGAAAAGAAAATTCTACTTTCTCATCCACTCCTGTCGTCGTTCAGCTTAGCTTGGAAGGGAGAAGAATCTTTCCGTTCCTCCTGTCCTGTCTTATAGCTCATGCAACACAAGCCATTAATCTAATCTTGCATCCATCTCCATCTAATCATCTACTCCTACTAATCTTGTAGGATTAAAGAAGCTTGAATAATTAAGATTTTTTTAAAAAAACAAATACTACTAAGTTCAAGAAGACTCCCTTGCTCTTCTGAGTTCTGACTTCTCCATCCCGTTCCAAGAACAGAGCAGACAGAGAGCGGAGAAGCCAACAAGGTGAGTCCACGCTGATTCCTTGATCCATATTAAGCTTATTCTTAGCAACCACTCGCTGTTTCTTGATTTTCTCTGCCCGATTCGATTCCGTAACCATGGGTGGTTCGATTTGAGTATCATGAGCTGTTGATTTCATCCAGAGCGAACCAAGCTAAGATGGGAAAAGGGGGAGAGCTGTAGGTCAGTAGCGGAAGAGAAAGCTTTATGCTTTACGAATTCGAGCGTCCGTAGTGGTGAAAAGAGAGTAAATTTTGGATCTTTTTAGCGTTGTTTTTGGTGCGGTGCTGCCTGCTGGAGCTGAATCTGGCGGATTTGGTGCGCAACTCGTGTATGCATTGTTTGTGGGAGTGTGAGATCTAATCTACTAGAATTTCTAATCCAGCGTTACCGAGTTTATTCAACTTTTTGTGCAAAAATCGGTCTTGGGATGGAATGAAATTCGTTGTATTAGGGTTCTGAAGCTTTCTTGTAAGATCTGACACTAGATTTGGATTGTGAGAGAGGACGAAGGATCTAGGAGTATTTGAATTTTTTTGCCATATGGAGAAATTTTAGTTAAGCAGCACAGAGGGTAAATCTGTCTAGTCAACCATTTTCGGTAAAACTTCTGCATGATTGACCTCTGTGTTGCATTCTGTCCGTCTGATGCACAGTTTCAGGTTTTTATATGCTGTTGACTGATTTCAGTCGGATACTTTCGAGATTTAATTTTTCAGTTTATTCTGCTTCTCTTCTCTAATCTGCAATCCTCTAACAGGCAAAATGTGCTCAACAAGGAGGTTTGCTTCTGTGCTAGTATTAACCATTTCAATTGCACTCGCAGAGAGCAGAGATTCATTTAATGTATTGGGTAAGTCATGAACTCATTGTGAGTGAATTTTGTTGCTGATATTGTTTTCTCCATTCTTATGTTCATAGAAATTGGCACTTTTTATGATTAATTCAGAGTAGATCAAGTGCAGAAATGGCAAGCAATGTAATTGTTTGCAGTTCTAAAATACAAAGGAAACACTACCTTTCAATATGGTTTATGGTGTTAATCTACATTAATTCTACATCCCAGTTGTATGCTTTGATCTGTGTTTGCACAGGCACGCAATAGCATGATTATTCTCGGTATGTGTTACTGATGCTCATGTTATGAGAACTGTATTTCGGATCATGCATAGCTTGACACTTCTGCTGCCTGTCAGTAACAAAATCATTCTTAGTTACTTTGTGGTAGTCATATTTATTTTATCAAATTTTTGTTTTCATTTCAAGACTCTATCTTGACCTGTAACAAAATTTTGATTCAGATATCACATAGTGATCACTTTATCTTCATCATAAGAATGATTTCGTTCTACAATACAACTTATTAGTTTTTGACTCTATGGTCATTTGTCATCTTGTATTTCAGCTCATAAAAGCTTTCCCCTTGCAAACAAGAAGACAGGGTTAACTTCAGCCAATGGAAAGCTGTGTCAACTATGTGAGCAGTACTCAACTGAAGCGCTGTTCTACCTCCAACAAAATGAAACTCAAACTGAGGTTCTTAGCATCCTCCACCATGCGTGTGCAAACCTTGCACCTCTAAAACAGCAGGTCTGAATTAATTGCAATGGCCGCTTTGGAAGCACATGCTAATTCCATCAGACTAATTTTTATATGCCAATGGTTTACCCTGTTACAGTGCATCACTCTGGTTGACTACTACATTCCCCTTTTCTTCCTGGAGGTTTCGGTGGTAACACCTGAAAAGTTCTGTGAATCAGTGCATCTCTGCAGAAAGGGAATGATGCTTCGCCTACCGACTCGAGGAGATACATGCGGCATATGCCATCATGCTCTTGTTGAAGTTCTTATCATGCTGAAGGATCCTGACATGCAGGTAACTGCCATCATTTCCAATTTTCAATTGTCACAATCAATTCTGTACTGCTGGGGTTGTACTTATCGAATTCGTAATTTTGCAGTTGGAGATAGTTGAGATACTTCTCAAAGCATGCAGCAAAGCAGATAATTACACACAACAGGTAAATTAGTCACATTTATCAAAATACTAAAAAATATGCATGTACTAAGAGGGTGTTTGGATCCCTTTAGTCACCTGACTAAAGTTTAGATAGACTAAAAAATTTTAGTCACCCCCTGTTTGGAAGATGTGACTAAAGTGCATTAAAGTCCAGATTTACCTCCCCTTCTCTCTCCTCTCCCTCCCCCTTCTCTCTCCTTCTCTCTCCATGGGATGAGCAATTAATTAGGTGAGAGAGGGGATTAGTCACTAGAAGTTGGGTCACCCTTGACTAGAGACTAGACTAGTTTTAGTCACCATTTAGTCAGGGGTGTTTGGAGATTTAATCCCCTAGTGTGACTAAAATTAGTCAAGTAGTCTCTGGTCAGGTGGATCCAAACACCCCCTAAAGAATCATGGGAAGATATTTTTCATGGTCGTTCATACAGCAAATCACTGAAAAACACCCTGTAGATGTTTAAAATGCTATAATGCTTTCCTAGAATGTGCTTGCTTATACCAAATTTGAGACATTACGATGTTGCCAATCAAGGCTATAACACCTAGAAATTTGTCCGTGATTAGCTTAGTTACCTGCAGTTTTGTATGAGCTGAATGATAATACAATGCAAGGGCTGTTCTAGTTCTGTTCTTCTCATGGCAGTCATGTTTGTATTTTTTTTTCCAGTGCAAGAAGATGGTCCTTGAGTATACCCCTTTGATTCTGGTGAAATCCCAGAAGTTTCTTGAGACGACAGACGTCTGCTCTGCAATTCATGCATGCAAAACAGGGACACAATCATCTGCAGAAACCATGCTTCTATCTGCCGCATCGTGAAAACAATGCAAATCAATAATTTGCTACTTATTTCCCAAGAGATTGAACTGGTAAATGAATTGAAGATCAGATGCCTGTGGGAAGTCTTTACTCTATTGCTGAAACAGTATTGAGTGAGGCAAAAAAATGTTGTATGTAGAGATCTGTGTTGTATATTTTGAACCTACACTGCTCTCTGAAGTTTGAAGCATGGAGCAGCTGTACCACCATACATCGATGATCGAGCATACAAAGTTACAAACTGCCTCATGTCATTGAATTTGGAAGTTACATATGTAATTATCGCATTGTATCATTATCACTGGACAAACATTGACACTATTATTATTCAGTATTTCTCTGTTGCTCTGGCTGGTCCAATGGTAGGACAATATATGAAAAAAAAGAGTAAATATTGCAAGTTATACAAAAAATGCATGTTAAATCTTGGTTCAAAGAAATTGAAACATGGCATGGAAGGTTCATTTGGTTGACAAAAATATTTGGGTGTCCATCCAATACTAGAACAGCACTTCAGGCTGTAGAATTTGCTGAAACCAATGGCAAATCGGATGGCAAGCCTGTAGCTACAAGGCTAATTTTTTTTTTTCACAGGTATCGCAAGAGATGAAAAAGCAAAGGTCAGATAACTTATCAAATGGCATTCATACTTTCATAGGATCACAGAAGATGTTGCAGATCCACATCTTGATTTAGATTTTAGACCCTAGTGGTATACACATAACATTGGGCCACTGCCACAAGTGGATTTTACAAGCACATTTTACTGTGATCTCATCTCATTGTAGCCTCTCCTTCCTGAGCCTCTCCAGCTCCTTTACCATCTGCCAGTGCTCCATGGAGAGACTCTTCTCACCAAAGCTTGCAGCCATTATCTGTGCCATTGTTAGCCATCTGTAGATCAGCATAAGCAGAATTAGTTTAGCAAAAGGTTCATTTCATAATCCTCATGTAAAAGTAACTGGAGATAGTGTAGGATGCCAGATTGCCCACACCCTTGACAGGCATCAGTGCCACACACCTGCTAAGTTCAGAACAACCCAGGCTCCTATCATCACGCATGGCATTGACCATTTCATCTTGAATCATCTACAATTACGGCGGAAAAATTGTGCAACTCATTTTAAGTCTGTTCATGTTCCTGACAAACATATCAGTTTATTTCTTGATAGAGTTGAGCAAGCGATAATCACCTGGTACGTATCAGTTTCAGTTGACTGAGGAAGAGACCTAACTGTGGCCAAATACCATCTCCAACTTTCAAGTTCCTCGGAACTTGCATTTACCGCAGGAACAGATGATGGACGGAAAGACACTATCAAGTCAGAAGGTAGGATATTTGATTTTCCCTCGGAGAGAGTTAGTAGTTGCACATCAGTTGCCATTTCCAACTTGTAGAACTCAAAATCATACTCAACCTGCAAGAATGTTAAAAGATGCTGTAGATAAACTGGTCGACAAAGATAATTTGTAGTCTCAGAAGTCATGACCGAAGAACATTTCTACACCCTATCTCAAAACATTATTAGGGGCATATTACCTTCTGTGACTCCATCAAGTTCTTAAGCAGCATAGTATTCTCGACACCTTTGGATGTCAATGATCCAGACTGCAAGAGAGTCTCATCAAAGGTCAGGTGAGTACCCTGAGGTAACTGTAAAACTCCTGTAACCAATCTGCAGCAAAATTTAGGTGGGGTTATAGGTTAAAATTGATTGTTGAATGATGAAAATGTCAGAAGTAACAAATTCTTCATAAGACAAACAAACAATATGTACCTTCCTGATTGGTTGTCCTTTCTAGGCTGAAGTGTGGCTGTGTTGAGATACTCAATTGACAGAGGAATAACTTGTGAGTATGGTAGTAGCCTCTGGAACAAATTATTTAGCTGGTTTCCAAATATAGAAACACTCTCTCTGTTGAAGCCAGTGAAATTCAAGGAGAGCCTACCAACGGTAACCACATCCACCTTATTACGAAGCTGCATGGAGATTGAGAACCAAGAACTTGGTAAACTGAATATGAACTGTTTTTAGCAGTTATAATGCAAAGAAAACAATTTGATATGGTATAGATCAGCTGAGTTAGTGATATGACGTACTCTGGATAGAAGATGCAACAGTAAACATTGAGCTGCCAGTTCATCTTTCCCTAATACCAGAGTAAGATGTGAGAGCAAAGATTGCCGAATGCCCCTTAGCAGGATTGGTGATGGCTGCATGAAAAAAAATAATGGGATTAGTTATTTTAAGTCAACAGTAAAACCATTAAACCAACTTCTGCATTCAAGATACTGAAGTCAGTGCTATGTACCTCAACAGCAGGAGGCCTTGATAGAAAATCATGAGCAGATAAGTTTCTCCATACCAAGCAGTGAAGACGGGGAACCTGTACAAATATTTACAAGCATTAGAAGTTCAGATAAAAAATGGATGCAATGCACTTTCTTTCATTGTTAGATATGAAATTGATCACTATGTAGAATGTACTTTTGATGCACGTACCTTACTGGGAGGCAGCTGAGCGGTTACATCTTCCATAAGGTCAAACATTATATCATCCGAATTATCACTAGGAGCAGCAAGTTCAGGGTCAAATGTATATACACCTATGAACTCAGAAACATCGTTCAGTTTCACCTGACTTTCAGGCATATCATACACCTGCAAAGAATAGTTCAAACTGTAAACCATAGAAAAACAATAGATTGAATAGAATGCATTTCATGCAGAAAGCTTAGGAGCTCTACCTTCACTAGGCAGGAAAAGGAGCTTCCAGGAATATGATGATCTCCCCCATTCATCTCTGGGACATGTTCTTCGTTCATTGACATTTCTACTGAACTATTTGAGATCTGGACACCATCCTTCTGAGGAAAAGTAAGGCAGTTTAAATCAGATTACCAATCAGCTAACTGTATGAATTACGTTTAGCATGAAACCAAGCAAATTGGAGAATCCTATATGCTATAAATCTACTAAGGAATCCAAGTTATCCTACTTTATTAGCATGCAAAATTAATCTACAACCAGGCAAGGAAGTTGCGAGATTGAGTAAATGTTAGGAGACTACTAGGAAAGAAAATCGAGTTCCCTTCTTACCGTCTTCTTGCTGGATGAAGAAGTCTTTCCACTACCACTTTCTGAAACCTGCAGCAGACAACTCATTAGATGACAACACTACTTGTTAGGCAGCAAAGTCTGAAAAGAAACAATTGCAACAAACATAGCAAAAGCTTACATCCATGGCGTCATTATCTGCACCTCTCTTCCTTTTCTCCCTTTGTTCAGATGTCAAGCAGCTTGCCATTCTGCGTAAGTCAGGGCCAGGGGACGACTCGCGCGTCCAAGAATTTTGTCCAGGCACCTGAAATAAACCAATGGCATTGTCCAGGTTGAATTCCAACATAAGCTGCTTATCAGCAATGAGCAAGACTAGGATTAATAGCAAATGAGCAGCAGGTGCTCATGAAAGCGGCAACATACAGGCACACAGTGGAAAAGATGGCGCTCCCAGAGATGTGAATCACAAGGGTGTGGCATTGAGAACGGCGAGGAATCAGAGAACTTGTTTGTCCTCCAAGTGGAGCCATCCTACACAAATAATGGATCAAAATAAGCATAACAAGCACTAAAATGCAGTTTTACAATAGCTTATGCACTAAATTCAATACCTTGAAAGCACCAACATAGAACTCGTTCCCGAGCATGTCCTGAACCATCCCTCGGAACCGAACAAGGGTATTTGGCTTGATCAATCCAAGGTTTGATTCATCCAACACCGGAACCTGGAAAGGAAACATTCCCTCATTCCCTGGACTTCTGAGGACTCATTTACACCCACAATACAAAATATCCTCTCTTTTTTTGCGCCAATCTCAACATAAGCATATGACGTTCTGAGTATCCCTGACTTGAAATGTTTGCAAGAACAGCAAAAGCAGTTACCTTTCACCCAAATTAGATCTGAGAGCATAAGTTCCTACTTCCTAACCACATTTACTGAATGTACCAAATTTAACCTAAGATCCTAAATCCCTCAATCTCCCGGTCTCATATTGATTACAAACATTCAAAGATCACAACTTTGAAGATTTGAGGGTTTTACCGATCTATCTAAACTTCATTCAGAAATGAACAGCTGCGTTAAGAACCACGTGGATGGATCGGGATTCTTACCTTGTCAAGCCCGCCTTGCTCGAAGAGGAAGGACCGGAACACCTCGCTGGCGCCCCAATCTTTTCCCCGAAATGCCGCCACCGGCTCATGCCCCCCGGACTCAGCGGCGGCCGCCGCCGCCGCCCTCTCGAAGGTGGAGCGCACCGCCCCCAAGGGGTTCCCGACGAGGTCGTACTGCGGCCCCACCATATTCCCTCGCCCTCTCGGTTCTTCTCCCTCTGCTTCTGTCTCTCGTTGGGGAGATTGGGCAGCGGAGCAATGGCGGGAGAATCGGTGAGGTGAGGAGGGAGAGGAGTTATAGCGGGTGGGTTTTCGCGCCACTGGCAGCGGCGCTTCCCGCCGTTTTCTCCCCCTCTTCCCGCCAATGCGCGCCTCTCCTGGTACTTGGTGCGTCTATTGGGCCTAGTGGGACGGCACATGGAGTGCGGCCCATATAATTGGCCCGAATGGGATTTACATTTCGTGCGGCCCAAGAAGAGAATTCCGGCTTACGTGCAGCCCATATGACGAGATTTCGGCCCAAGCCGTACCGGTCCATTTTTGAATAAGTTCACCTGCCATCCCTCAACTTTATGTCGAGTCTGTATGACATCCCTATCCCTAATACCTGAAATCTTCCCTCTCAGATATTTAAAACCATCCGAAATACATCCCATAGCAGTGTATATGGGTGTTTTCGCTGACATAACATTCTAGTCAGCAATCTGAACCCATATGTAAGTGAGAATAAAAAAAATGGGGTCTGCATCCCTTCTTTGAGGGTGTGGATCCCCTGGAGTTGCGTCCAAATCCACCGGGTGGATTTACTTAATCCAAGCCATCTCTTTTAAATCAATGGATTAGATTAAACCAGTCCCTTCTCCCCCCGTATAGTTACTATCTCGTAGAGCCTATTTTCTTTCAAAAGAAATGTAATATAGAGCCTATAATTAAAAACCGTTGTCTAGTAGAGAACATGTTATCTTCAAACTTTCTGACAGAACAAACGGGTGCAGATCTCCGGGAGTTGGCTTCCAACTCCACCCGGTGAATTTGGACCAATCTGACCTCTTACTTTGTTTCTATGGGCTAGATGTAACCATGTTACCTCTTTCCAATTACACATTTACAACAGAAACAATTCTATTCTCCTTTTCTTTTCGTAGTCCGTTCGTTTGGAACAATCGTCTTGGAAGAGCATCGTGGAGAAGAAATTGATTATCTTTAAAAATTTTTAACCAAGTTGTTATGAAATTGACGGTATCGAGGCCCGCATTGAACTGATATAATTCATCCTAGTAATCGATAGAACAAGAAGCTTCTATCAGTGCAATGTTTGTGTTTTGTTTGTTCTAGGGTTCGGATCCCCTAGAGTGGGCTTAAACTTCACCAGGTGGATTTGGACCAATCTCAGCCACTATTTATCACATACAGTTGAGATTAAATCAATACACCTCAACCTATCCTTATTTCTTTTTCTCTGTCTTTTAATCTTACCTTTTTATCAAGCTTGTAAATAAGGACTCAATAATCGACTACATCAGCAAGCTATACAGCAGCATCAAGGAGCTCAGCGTGCTGTACGAATATGATGCTACTTGCTCGCGGCAGCGATGGCTTTGCTTGTAGTAAGCTGATCCAGTTGCCCTGATCCCTGATTCGAGGCGGTGAGGCTAATTTCTGCACTATCGCAAGATCCTACCCATGATCACCATCTACAAATATTACGCTTCTTAATACTAAATTTTTTTATGTTTATCTATTATAATTGGGGGAAGAATATTACAATTATTTCTTGATTATGTTGGAAATATAATAGTTGAAAAGAACGATCCAAATCTGCATCAATTAAGGGAGATAATTAGGATCTTAACTGTAGGAATAAAACAATGACTAAGACTTACCCAAATCCACCGGTGGAGTTGATGCCCAACTCTAGGGGATCCAAACCCCCCGAGGCTTGCCCACTCCAGAAATCAAGCTCTCCTCCCATGGGCATGGCGCAGCGTTTCCGGATCAATGCGCTCCTCCGGACCCCGTGGGATCCTCCCTGGTAAGGCAGGGTAGGCTATGGAGGTCGAGGAGACACTTCCTTTCCATTTACTCTGAATGCCAAGTTTGTTCATCTGAAATTGCTCTTACCTGCTTCCAGATATTATTTCTAAATTCATCACACTCTATTGAGCCAATCTGACAATGTTGATATGAAGGATAATTTGTACTACCAGTCTTGTTCATCTGTCTGAATGTCTGAACCAAGGCAACCGAACATAACTTTGTGCACATCCAATTATCTATTGCCATTATAGCGAAATCACTAGTATTAGGCTATTGGCGTCGTGTGACCGTGACGCCTTTCACTGTGTCATACATTAGCAGCCGCTGACCCCTGCATTAATAAACCAGCACCTTATCTTGCCCATATTTATTTCTAGTTTGAGGCAGTCTTGCGACTCAGTCTCAGTTTTTTTTTCTCTTCTTCTTTGTTTGACGGAACAAAATCTCAGGTGTGATCTGATCTGTTCATCTGTATCTCAGTGTACATGCACTTGCAAAGCAAAATTCGATCTTGTTTTGACTAGTAAGCAAAAAAATGTTTCTTTTTGACCAGTAAGCAAATTTCCCCTATAAATCTCACATGCCAACTCGTTGGGATTGTATTATCATCTTCTCCAGTTCAGAAATCCTCTGCTTTTTTGTTGTCAACTGTACGTAGTAGTTCAGAACAATCGAGCATCCGGCCATGGCGTTGAACCCGCTCTTCACCGTGACGTTCAACGTGAGCAGCGGCGACAACTACGGCGACTTCATCGCCGGCATCCGCAACAGGGTGGCCAACCCGAGGCACTTCTCCCGCAACCGCCCCGTCCTGCCGCCGGTAGAGCCGCCGCCGCCGCCGCGCCGCTGGTTCCACGTCGTGCTCCGGACGTCGCCGACCACCGCGCTCACGCTCGCCACGCGCGCCGACAACCTCTACCTGGAGGGATTCCGGAGCAGCGACGGCAGGTGGTGGGAGCTCACCCCGGGCATCCTCGGCGCCGGCGCCACCTACGTCGGCTTCGGCGGCTCGTACCGCGACCTCCTCGGCGACACGGACAGGCTCACCGGCGTCACGCTCGGCCCGCAGCAGATGACGCAGGCCGTGAACGCGCTCGCCGCGCGCGCGCCGGCCGACCTCGCCAACGGCGCGGCGCAGCAGCGTGCCAGGGACGCGGTGGCGGCGTTGCTCCTGATGGTGCACGAGGCCACGCGGTTCCAGACCGTGTCCAAGCTTGTCGCCGGGTTCATGCACCCCAAGGCGGCGAGCAAGAGCGGCGCCATCACCGCCGCCATGAAGAAGCAGGTGAACGGGTGGCAGGACCTCTCGGCGGCCATGCTCAGCACGGACGCGCGGCCGCCGGCGAGGTTCACGCCGTTCAGGGACATGGGCGTGAACACGGTGGAGGAGGCGGCGGCGACGGTGGGCATCCTGCTGTTCGTCGAGGTCCCCGGCGGGATGACGGCGGCGAAGGCGCTCCAGCTGTTCCATGGGAACTAGATTAGCTGGATTTCAAGCCTGTTTGAGCCAATAAGTGATGGATTGCTATTTGAGTTGAGTGAAATGTTAGATTTGTGTCATTGTATGTATTCAGAATAAATTCAGCACCATAGTTTATCTAGCTAATTTGGTTCACATGAGTGATTCACACCATAATTTATCTACTCCATCTGTTTCACATAAATTGCTTTAATTTTTTTTCTAGTCAAACTATTTTTTAGGTTTAATCAAGTTTATAATGAAACTAATTTGGTTTTATAGATGTTGCTAATTTTTTTTATAAACTTAGTCTAACCTAAAGATGTTTGATTAAAAATTGTAATATGAAACAGAGGGAGTAGCTAATTTGGTTCATATAAGCGATTCAGGTGTGATACTAGTAGAACAATAGCATATCATACTCTAACTGATGCAACCATATAGAGATTATTCTTGTTCATACTGAAAAAATGTTCACAACTTTCACAATCATTTCTCAGAAATATTTTGCATTCGGATAACTATGTGTACATAGGACATGTACTTCTGGATACGAACGTCCAATGGAAAAGAAAGAGGAATTTCTCCGGTTGATGTCCATGTGATTCTTGATTTGACAGTCTGAACCAGACACCAAAACTCACTCTTCTTTTCATCTCATGTTACTGAAGACAATTAAGGGTTAATAAAAAAGGATAAAAAGGAGCTTCCATCACAAACTTGAAGCCAACTGCACTCTGGTACAAAAAGAATGTAAACTACGTGTTGATATTATGTCCTGCTGGCAAGTTGTTACAATGGTGAAGCAGATGCTGAAGTTGAACACATGAAAAATATTACAAAGAGATCTAGCCCTTTTGTGTCTAGCTTTAAGGCCAATCTGACATCTGGAGTGTAGAGGTAAATAATTCCCTCTTCAAAGTGAGATTTCATTTACTGACAGCACCACATGGTAAGCCAAAAAAAAAAGGACCAAAAATGGAACAACATCGTTCATTACACTCAGGGTTGGCTTCCTTCCAACCCTGGTACTATCTGCCTACTAAGCTGAACTCTGTATAGAACCATACACTAGTATCATCAGAGCAGTTTCTTCATGCCTTTGAGTACTTGGAGCTCCACATAGGTACCTTCAGAGCCTCGTCGTCGCCTGCGCTGCCCCCATTTTCAGCAGTGCTCAAAGACTCTGAGATCAAGGGGTCCGATTCGCTTTCTTTTACCTAAATCACAAGCCACAACATTCATCAGATTTTGATATTCGAACTATAGAGAATGTTTTCTGCACAAAACATGACAAGAATATCCAGTGTTAAGACACAAGACAACTATTAAACTAGGTACCTGGTTGAGTTGTGGGGAGGCTTCAGTGGGTTTTGGTGGAGCCTCTTTTGTGCAGAAGTATGAGTACGATACCATCCCAATCACGGCAATGAGGATCCCAAGTATATTTCTCCAGCTAAATGGATCATGAAGCAAAACATAGCCAAAGGCAAGAACCAAGCATGTCTTGAGATGGCCAAGCACTTGGTAAGTTACAGGAGAGGTTTTCCCAATCACAAGAAAAGTGCTGAAGTTCACTGAGACTGATATTAAGCATGACAGCACAATGAAAAACTGCAGACATCGTAAAGAACTCAGTCAGATGAAGTACAGCTACGTTCAACATAAGTCTCCAAAACTCAGTTTACTGCTTACCACAACTTGAGATGTGTAATCAAAAGCAAAGACATTTTGGTTAGTCAAAAACCCATCAAGGAAAGGGCCGACGATGAACAAGGTCAATGCTTGGTATGGGCATGATTGGTACAGCAGCTGTGTTGAAGATACCTTGAATTTCTTCTGAATTGTGTTTGTCATCTGATAGCTAATTAAGGATTCAAATCAGACATCATAGAACAATACAATACTCAAATGAAATGGTGCTTCAGGATTTCAGCATTGTGCACAAGAAGTATATATGAATAAATATACACTATAACATCTATCCTACTAACAAACTAGCTACATGTACAATACATGTGGACTGTTTTCTTTAGATGGTGATGTGCGGATTATTTGGCAAACATATAACGTTTCATAGTAGAACATATCACTTGCTGTCAAAAGGATACGATTTGAGCAATGCAGGTTGTAATGATTGCGAGCAAAGACAGGACAGATCCCACAGCATTAAGTTGGAGGTCAGTCACAGTTGCAACTCCAACACCAAAAAGGAGAACACTAAGGGAGAGCTGGATATTTCGACTGCACAGTGAAGCCAAAAAAAAAAATCAGAAGATAATTTCTCAAGCTGCATAAAGACAAGACGTATTAAATACGAATTTGATAATTATCAAACTGAATAAAGGACATGAAGTATTAAATACAAACCTAAACTTCTTCCTGAAGAAAAGAGTCTCAAGTATAACAGTGCAGGGGATAATTGCCAGCTTTGTCATCTGAAAACAAAGAGCATTCAGCATTTTAGCATGACCTTGGTGCAGTGGTTAGTGTGCAAGGTGGAGTGATAACAGCATCTCACAACATGCAATAAGTTTAACTGAAACCTTCTTTTTTAAGCCGTTGTGTGTGAGTTGAAAAATAGCAGCAGTGGTACCAACAATTAGAAGGACATTACGTACAACGCTACCGGATAGCCTGTTAAGTTTTGATCAGGACAGAGCAAAAACAACGCATACCTGGTAGAAACCAACAGAATTGAAACCTAGACTCAAGTTGAGAAGACCAATTGAAATGCCATTGAGCACACCAAATCCCATGACCGTCCTTGCATCAAAAGGTTTGTGCTCAAAGAGCTTCATACATAATGCCACATGAAGAGAGCAAAATGTAACAAGGAGATGCCAGCTTGTCAAAGTAGTGGCTGCAAAACACAGAACAAAGTTGAGTAATTTGGACAGAAAACACGTCTATTTATGTACTTAACTTTTTATATTATACCTATTATTGTCGCACACTTTAGAACAACAGTCTTACAATAATCGAATCATAGAACTATTATATGTTATATATCATTCAAGCTCAGCACAGCTCGTTCAAATTGACATATCTGTTCCAACAAGCAAATCTAGCTACTTTAACTCAACACAGTCATTCCAATACCTCATCCTAGCTCCTGTAATTCAACATATACATCCCAGCAAGTCACCCAAGCTGTGTATCATTTAAGCTCTAAATTCATCCATTCTCAATCATGTTGTTCCACCCAAGACTAACTCGACAGACAACGCCTCTTATGGAAACCAATTTGTACTACTTCTCACTCAAAATTCTCACAGTACTAATCACCCCCAAATCACTTCTGCACCATTTCTTCCGGTTTGAACTGCCCCCCGAGCACACCTGCACTGAATTTCAACCCGGCGTCTCTACACGCAA
Organism: Oryza punctata; assembly: GCA_000573905.2. Taxonomy (NCBI): domain Eukaryota; kingdom Viridiplantae; phylum Streptophyta; class Magnoliopsida; order Poales; family Poaceae; genus Oryza; species Oryza punctata. The sequence continues at coordinate 2,991,941 of CM002488.2, forward strand.
TACACGAGCGATACATCGAGCACAAGCATCCAACAAACCAGCCACTGTCAAGTACTCCTAGTAAAGCTAAAGCATCTGGAGAGTGGAGACAAGATTGGATCTCATACCGAAGTTGAAGCCGAGGGAGCTCATGAGGGCCTTGTTGCAGATGACAATGGAGACCGAGGACACCACCGAGAGGCTCAACGCCCCCACCGTCCCCAGCTGAAACTTCTCCCCTGTCACCCCCATCTCCACCGCTCCCAAGAACCACCACCAGCAAGCACAAACCGAGCAGGAATACCAAAATTCCCCAACCAAACCAGCCGAATCAGACCACCGACAGAGCCTGCGAATCACAAAGAACACATTCTGATCGAGCAATCGAAGCAAGAACACCAAGAAGATGCCAAGAAACGGGTCTCTCCCGGGTCAAAGCCACCACCAAACCTCCTTTGCTCACCTTGCACGGAATTCGGATAGGCGAAGCTGGATCTGGGATAAGGGTGCGTGAATCTTGGCGGGGAACTGACAATGGCGGTGAGATCTGGGAGGCGAGCAGGAGCAGGAGGGATCGGCTCGGCTCGCTTCAGCTGCTGCTGCTTGCTGCGCTCTTCGCCTCCTCGCCTCTCCTGCAGCTGATCGGAGACGGAGACAGGGGCTTTTATATAAAAATGAGAATTTTTTTTTTCCTTTTCTTGGTTGGTCGTTTCGGGTTGGTGACTTTGGTGGTGATGTGGGAATGGACTGATTTGTAAATTGTAATTAGTGACTTTTGAAGGGGGTGATTAGTGATAATTTGGGGGATGTATTTAATTGATTTGATTACAAGTTCATCAGTGCTAATTGTGACCACGTGTTTAATGAGATTTGTGATGATATCCTCTGCATTTGTTGATTCGTTTGGTGAGATGAGATGCTTGATCATTGCTGTTTGTTGGACTCCATTGATTACTCTTCTTAAGATCTTTGTAACTTAGTCCATATATTTTATAGTTTTGAGTAACACAAGTGTCTACATCTGAAGTATTTTTCTTTTAGAACCACTGAAATTTTTGATCATTTAACGATTCAATTGTTCAGAATTTTTTTTAATTGTGGTTTGCTTTAGTTGTTGGTTGACAGCTTATATATTTTTATTAATAAGGCTCCCACATGTTATAGAAAATAGCAGTCGGCCCCACAATTAAGGGTTTGGCAGTGTGAGTCAGTAAGTCATAACCAATGGAAAGCAATTGACCATCTGCCATTACTGCACAGTTTTATACTGCCATCTTATAGGACAAATCCCTAATCAGTTTGACTAATGGTAAAATAAAATTACTGATCCGAATCTCTAGGTTACACTATAGCTTATGACCAGTACAAAAAGTTACTTTTACTGCATCTAATCAGCACAATCTTCCACCTTGTGAAACCTTGCGTTTTTGTCGGTGCAGTGATTTTATGGAGCAAACAGGAGGGTGTCCTTGTATCCAATTTTTCTGCTTCCCATGAACAGTGTCTAGGGTTCAAAGTAGCGTAGAAATTTAATAGTACTCGAAATTATATGACAGCTAATTGCATCGGAATCTTTCAATGCTTGAGGGAATCTTCATACATACTTCCGTACTATACTAGTCAGTTGTCATTTGTCGATGTGATCAAGGGATACTGGTGCTAATAGTAGAGATGGTACATTGGTACCAAAATTTGATTGTTCGACTAGCTTCACAGATTTTTTTTTTTTGTCAACACAGACTTTTGTTGACGAATACACTACGTCGTCTAACACTAAAAAATAAATAATTATAAATACGAGTACCCACGTTAAGTTTATAACTTCAACTACAATAAAATAAAAAAAACTAGTAAAACAAATCACAGTTGTAACACTAGTTTTACAGTAATCTTAAATACGTATGCAACATTTTTGGCCATTCAATTTCACCAATAATTTGATTTTAAAAATTCCACCGCTCCAAACAGGACCACGACGTATCGTATCAGATGCACGCAAGTAGCTAGCAGGATCTTGCTTATGACAAAGTTCTGTTATTTTTCTGTCACAAACTACATAATGTACTAGGACTTGAGCTTAGTTAATTAGTTGATGTGAGAAGTCGGTGATAATTGAGACCATGTCTTCCCTGACAACAGAGGATAACAGCTATCATGTCAACTAGTGACTTCTTTATTTAGTTATTGCTTATCAATAACTAAGAAAAAAACACCTACCATGCAAAATTGACTGAATCTCAAATAGGACATACTATTAAAAGAACGTGACAACCCAAAAACAAAAAACCAGACATAAAGAGTAAACAATGGCAGCACGAAATAAAGAAAGGAAAAGAAAATACAAACTTTTGGGAGGACAGAATTGCACAAATGACACTATCATCCTCCTAATTTCTCTCCTGGACTTGCTTGAAAAACAAGATCTTTTTCTTCTTCTTCTCCATTGTCAGTTCGGCCGGGGTGGATAAGGCCTGAGGAGGAAAAGATGATGGAAAGGGAGAGGCGCCACCGCTGCAGCATGGGTTGGTTAGGTGGCTTGCCATTGTCTCTCTTAAACCAAAAAAAAAAACTTTTTTTGGGATTAATAATACTCAATTAATAATTTATAAATTAATAGTACGGCTTAACGCCAAGTTGTTTGTTGGGGTTGGATGGCCTCCACCTCTTGTGGTGATAGAATGGGTCAGGGCCGGGCCCACCGGGCAGCCACCTCTCAAAGTCCAAAAGCCTACTATTTGGGAGCCCATAGCTTCGCATGGAGCCATGGAGGCTGACACCGACGCCATTGATGTTGCACACACTCGTCCTCTACTGTAGCTAGGCAGCTAGGCATGTTGCAACTTTCAGTTTCACCTGAATTCCACTTTCAGGAATGTATGATTGCTCCATGATTCTTTAAATCAGTCGAAATGGTTAAAAAATAAGTTCCAAGATTCTAAATTTCAAAACCGGCTGCGCCTTATAACCCAAAGCTTAAACAAACATGTCCAGAATTTATAGAACTCACAATTCATATATATGTCGTAAAAATTATAAGAATTGTATATACAAAGCATATAGTTGCCCTTAAAATATATATAGGGTTTCATCGGTTTGCTTTTTAAAAGCTAAAAGTGATATGGCTTATTAGCAACTAAAAAATAATTTATGAGTAAAACTTTTATATATATGTTTATAGCGATTCAAAAGACAAAACTATAAAATAAATCACAAAAAAACATAAAATCAAATTTAAAATTTAATTTTTAGCTAAAAAGCTGTAGAAAAAGCGAAACGATGGGATCCATAATTCACATAGGACGGAGCATAGAAGCATCTCTCATTAGAGTTTCATGGAGGACAATTAATGATGTGAACATTGGTGGATCCTAACAAAATTCAGTGTACTATGCTACACCTACATAAGATCCAACATGTGCTTTCCTTTTCCTTTTGCCTTGTATTTATACTGTCAGTGCAACTAATAAGATGCAAGAAAACATGTAAGGAACCCTAAGATTAGGTGGGAAGAGTACTAAATTGACTATGATATATATACTCATATACTATAGCTCTTGACATGTAAGGTTGTTGCTTAGAGCAAATCATGGAGGAGCATGCACCGCTGGTCCAATCCTCCATTACTGCTACTACCTAGCAACAGAATCAGACGAGAGGGGGGAGGGGGGGGGGGGGGGGGGCGCTTGCCTGCCTTGCCATGAGGCCTGCAGACACAGGGACCATCCGGACATCAATATGCAACGTCAGGTGCTTTATGCTTAACACATTCTTTTCAACTACAAAGCTCTTTGAAATCGTACAACATAAAAAGAGGGGTGTTACTATGGCAAACATAGACTAGAATGTACCTACCGTTTATTGTGAAAAAAAAAATATGAACAATATTTTTTTCACTGCATGGAAGATGAACACGCACCACCACACACACATACAATATATTCACAAACCCATGAGTACATCTTCTAATACATGAGTACATCTTCTAATACATGCTCAAAGAGATATAAATTAGTGGCAATTTTTTTACCCCACTAATTAATTCCTATTGAAAATGCACCCTCATGTGCGTAATATTCGAGGATGATAGGATTTAAGCCTGATGGATACTCCATTACCACACTATCGGTGCTTCCCCTATACGAAATGATATTAGAAGGAAGGTATTTTATATTTCGTATGTTAATCATGACGTGGCAAAATTGCACCGAAGGTCCTAAGTCCTAACAATGTGTGCTACCCTCACCATCAAGAATAAGAAGTGGGGAAAGAAGGAAGAAAGGGGCAACCAGCTGGAAGAAATCAAAGGGGTCATGTGTATCAGTTGACTCCGGCCAACCGTGTATCAAACAAGTGTGGAAAAGAAGAGATGGTATTTCGGTGGATTCAGACATGGATCGAACGTTGGAGTTCGGTATTGTTTTTTTTTTCTGGCTGCCGACAGTTTGTTTGATAGGTCTACGTGATCATGCATGCATGGTTTCTGTTGAAATGTCATTACAAGGAATTGATTAGTGAGCTTCATTTGCATCCAAGAAATATCATTGACAAACACCCAGTTCCAAGAAATGTCATCGACGAGTACGAGTTCCATAAAATACCATTATACAAACGACTTTGTCCTAGAAATACCATCGCCGTTAGGGTTCCGTTAGCAACCCTCCGTTAAGTGCTATAGGATGAACAGTGTATTTAACAGCGCGGGATGGACGGAACCTTAACGGTGATGGTATTTTTAGGATAAAATAGTTTGTACGATGGTATTTTATGAAACTTGCACTCGTCAATGGTATTTCTTGGATTAGGATGTTTGTCAATAATATTTCTTGAATTTTCTCATCAATTAATGGTATATCATATCGCAAACACACTGGTATTGATGTCATATTTGCAACGTTCTCCTACTTTCTTGTCCAGCTTGGCATGTAAAGAAAGAAGAAACATAGTCCATGACTTGTGTTTTTCAGTAGTGAAGACAGGGACCATTGCATGCTAGCTACTGTACCAGTTCATGGGAGTGGTGTTTGTTTTTTCATAAAACCGTCAACAATAGACCAGCATTTCTGTGGAGCATGGACCTTAGTCCAAAATGGAAAGAGCAAATTAAATACTTCACTCGGTTATTAATATTTGATGTTTATGTCAAAATTTGGTTGAAGGTTTGCATAAAAAGTACCATCATAATATCACAAACTTACTGCATTTTATATATTTGTTCTAATATAAAAGTATTCATATATTAAGCATTTTGCTGAATTATCGATGGTCAAAAATTTAAAAGTTTGACCAAATATTATTACAAACATCAAATATTTATGATCAGATAATTACTTTTTATGGCACTTGGAAGGAACCTATTTCATCTTTCTTTGACGTTTTTTTGCTATCCGTTCTAACATAAAGAAAAGGACCCACAAATTTCCAACTATTAACATTTGTTTAATCCAGACGGAACGTGAGAGGTTGGAGAGTCGAACCAGGTCGTAGCGTTTATAACCGAACGCTTTTGCCAACTGCGTTGCTCTAGAAGCGTATCTCTTGGTTGAAAATGCGAGTCTCAGGAAGATATTTTTTTGCTAAACTCACGAATTTCGTTCGGAATTCAACAAAACCGAGCAGTTTGTGGAAGCTCCAAAATTTGGGTAACGAAATCGAACGAAATTGTGAGCCCGATGAACACTCATAGAAATCAACTTCAGATCGAACGGTTGATGAGGCGTACCATTTTCCTCGCGATCCAGATCGGACGGTGGAGGAAGCGCCCCTGTTCATCACTCGACCGTTGCTTCCTCCATCTCCAACAGCGCAAGGCGGCGAGGGAGGCGCAAGACAAGAGGGGAAAAGAAAAGGAAAAGGCAAAAGCGCCGCGCCGCCGCGGCCGCGACGCGAGCCACCAGATGGCGTCGCCGCCGCCGCCGGGGCGGCCGGCGTGGTCGATCACCGTGCGCCTGAGGCACCGCGGCTGGCTGGATCTCCGCGCCGCCGCGGAGAACGTCGTCTTCCCCGGGTGTGGACGCGGCGGCGAGCGCCTCTCCCTCCTCCTCCGCCTCCGCCGCAGCCTCCGCCTCGCCGTCACCTGCCGGTGCAGCGGCGGCGCCCCGCCGGAGAAGAACCCGCGCGCCTGCAAGATCATCCGCTTCCTGAGGAGCAAGCTGGCGCGCTTCCCCTCCATCTTGCGCCGCAAGAAGCCGCCGCCGGCGTACGCCGCCATTGCCGCCTCCAAGCCGGGCTCTCGCTCTCAGGTGACCCGAAATCTCTCTTAGGTTTGGAATCAACTAGCATCCCTAACTACTTAGTGCCCCATTCTTGATTTGATTTCTTGTTCATGATTTGCGTCTCTGCGAATGTGTTAGCTATGGCGGAACCGAGCACTGGCGTGGCCGGCACATGGCGGAAGGAAATGGCCGGCGAAGACGACGGCGACGGCGGCGCTGTGCCTCGCCGCCGCGCTCGCCGTCGTGATGGCTTCCATCGCGGCATTTCGAGCCATGGTACATTACCGAATCGTGCACTTACGCTGCATTTTCTCGCGGAATGGGTGTGAATTGTGCATATGGTGTATCTTGCAGAATGCGTATGGGAGAGGATACTACGAACCAGTTGGTCACAGCAAGTCATGGAGATTCTTGGTTGCGAAGAAGATTGCCAGGTGGTTGGAGTTGGAGCCCCGCCTCTACGCGTGGCTCATGAAGATCAGCTTGAACCGGCTCCTCAACTGGTAGAAATTTGCTGAATCCATTCTTTAGAAGCTGGATCACATTGAATTGTGGAAACACATTCTCAGCTAGGAAGTAGTAAGGGCTGAAGTTTAAATGCAAACTAATTAATTTAGGCTCATATGATATTTTATAAGCATACATTCAGGGACCAAACAAAGTGGTATTGTCTTCTTCAGTGTTATCTGAGTTTCTGATTTGCAGTACGGACAATGAGAGTCAGGCAGTCAGCCCGTTTGTTTTGCCTCTTCAGTACACACAACCAAAAAATGAAGAAAAGAGCACAGTCAGCCCGTGTGAATGGCTGAATGCTAAGGTTCAGGCTTCGGAAGACTTCAGTTTGCTTTGGAGAACCTTGCTGCTGTTCAGTAGTTCAATAGGTTAATGACGGCGCATCAAATAAACCTTCAATTTTAGTTCAAAATCGTAAAAGCCATAACTACTATCGATCAAAATCCCACAAGCGCACAAGAGACACTTGACCTGGATGATAGATCAGAGACATATGAAGAGTAAGGACATGTTATAGGTGCACACGAAATATGTGCATAGGAAGGGAGGCAACTAACAATACACAGCTAGGTAACAGATCGTAGCAGGCAAATTATTGAAGACAAAAACACTGAAATCATTTCCCCCTAATAATCACTTAGGTAACAGATCGTAGCAGGCAATATGGGCGAATGCTTAACATGCTTTATCCCATTTCATTCTAACTTCATGAATCACACCCAATGACTCGAGTCACTTCTCACTTCAACACAAGATCTTATAATAAGACATGCTGTACTCCTGTTGTTTACTACCTGTTTAAACACTTCTTGGTAGGACATGATACCCATCCTCCATCATCCTGAAGTGATTATCCTGTGTAGAATGGCACGTGAGAAACAGATCAATCTGCTGGGGAAAAGCAGACCACAACATTTGTAAAATGCTAGTATATGTGATAATGAGTAATGACGTTTGGCAAGCATTGCCACATGGATTGTGAATCATTTTAAGGGTGTGTTCTTCCCCCTACTTTCCCAACACACCACTCTCTTTTTCCACGCGCACGCTTTTCAAACTGCTAAACGGTGTATTTTTTACAAAAAAGTTTATATACAAAAGTTGCTTCAAAAAATCATATTAATCCATTTTTCAAAAAAAAGCAAATCTTAATTAATCATGCGCTAATGAGTCGCTCCGTTTTACGTGCTGGGAGGGTAGTTCCTAGCACAGCCCAACTAACGCAGCCTTAGTTGCACTTGCACATCAGCATAATATCTTTGTGCACTTTCTCACATAACATAAAAGAAGAACCCACAGGGCACATGCAATTCGGCCCAATAACATGGCCAGATAGAACCATCTTGGCATGATTTTCAGAAAAGAGAGAGTGATATGGCATTATGGGTTGCAACTTAGCTGTTCAACATTACCTTGTCTAGCTTGTTCTTGATTGGTGTATCAACCACTATCTTTTGAACACAAAGCCTTCGGAGAACACGATGTTCAAGCATAACTTTATACTGAACATCACTGTTGTTCGGTGACACACTTGCTATTATCTTCTTCTCAATCCCCACCTCCTCTAGAGATCAGAAAACATAAGACGAAAGAAGAAAAGAAGGGGTACAGAGTGAAAGTTGGGGTACTGACGGAGTGGACAACAAACCTCCAACGAAAGGTGAATGGAACATAAAATTGCTTTTGGAATGATCAACATCAGGAATCTTGTTCCTCAAATGAAATGGAGTACTGAAATCAACACAGGGATTTTCTCTGGTAATAGAATGAAAAGAGCCTCTTTAAAGTACATAAAATAGATGGCAGCATAGGAAAGGAAGATATTTCAAGGACACATTTACTTACATCTTTTCCTTTTTTACACATTCAGCATGAGCATGAACCTTGAGCATTTCTCTTGAGGTTTCCTGAAGACAACTCAAGTTTGCAGGAACTTGTGCCGCTAATGACATTTGCTTCTGCACTCCAGGAGGATTAGTCACTTCTGATCCATCAGAACAGGTTTCAGTTTCTCTCATCTCATTTCTGTGATCTGCATAGGCTTCTGTCAACATTTTTGTTTCTGGCTTCGAGAGCTTCTCAATTCTGTCTTCATTCTTATCAGTATTTTTTCTTGTTAACAGATCGCTCAGTTCAATATCTCCCTGAAAAGTGCCATTATCAGCATGGTCATCCTCCCAAAATGAATGTAGTCTGGAATCCTGAAAATCAATACCAGGACTGAAACCTTGGAGTAATGAATCCTTGCCAGGCTGTTGAGGACATGACCTGTGTTGACCACCTACATTTTGTCTAACAGAACTCACAGATTTGTTTGCAAAAAACATGTCTTCACTTCGGTTCTTGGAGGTATCAAAATTATCTTCTTTCCGTTTGTCAACCTTCTCTGCCAAGAAAGTACTCATATCAATGTCACTCTGAAGACCCATGGAACAGTTTGGTTTTGAAAATTCAATTCTGTCGCCAAATATATCTGACACAGAACTCTGTAGGTGAATGTCATCATCAAAAATGGCATTGTCAGGTCTGTGAAACACAGGAGAAACTTTTGACCCTGCGGTTTGATACGTGCTCATTTCTGATGAAGAATTGAAAGGCTTATCCTCATGCAACACAGTGCAACTCGATGGGTTACTTAATCCAGTTCCACCCTTCCGATGGGCAGTAGGAGAAGTAGAACCCCAATTGGAAAACTTCTCTTTAAGTGATAAACGGCAACTTGGTTCTCGAGTTCTCTGTTTCTCTGTAGCCTTGTCTGACCAATATCCAGCTTCAAGATTATTCTGATCATCTATTCTTTTGCGGTGCTCTTCCAGATTGTCGGATAGTGAAATTCCATCAAGATGTGCATCCATTTTTGGAATATCTAAGTTATCAAAGCTAATGTGGAAGTCATCCTTCTCATTCATTTTATTCTCTTCGCATTCTACCGACAGTGGTGGTTTCTTGCAGGATCCATCCTTCATTACTTTGAATTGACAAAATAAAACAAGATAAATGCTACATGCAGAACACCCTAGTTTACTGGAGAACACACTGATCTAATATGTAAAGGTTCTTGGTTGGAGAAAAGGAACAAAAGTAAAAGGCAAAATTCACTGACCTGCAGCTGATGAGCATGATTCTTCGCTGTAAAGAATAGTTTGGAAAGGTCAGAAAGACAAATCTCGCTAACTCTTTCATAACATTAGAACACACATTGATCCCACTAAGTCAAAAAGTTTAAGTTAATTCTCTTAATACCTCCGAGGACTTCTCCTTTTCTCTGAATCATCTACCATGTCGAAAGACCAAGCAGAAGGACCAAAAGTGCTGTTTAAGTTGGATTTTTTCTTAATTGGTGGGTGCCTGTCCAGAATAATAGCAAGATCAGACTTTTCAATGGATATAATTTGCAGTACTCACTACTATGCTCACCTTTCCCAGTCAAAAAGTACTGTATCGTTGCCATTGTCCACCAACGAATTATCAGAAAAGAGGTCATGAGTTGCTGGAATTCCTTCAACAAAAGTACAATTTAGAAGCATGGAATTCTAAGTAGTCAGAAAAGTATAAAAAGTATACAATGAAAATGTTCCGCTAGATGACTGACATAGCTAGTGATTTAATAACAGGTAAATCATAACGTAGAATCAAATCCTCCAGCTTGTCAAGCTACATAGGTAGCTGTTTCAGATCACCAATGTTCTCTTACTTCTCAAGAGCAGATAATGATGATACTTAGATATCATCATATAGTTAGTCAATTATATATTCATAGCCAGGTTAGAAATCAATTTGGATAGTTATAGTTTAGTAACAACAACATAAGATTACGGCTTGTGTATCGGTCCATGGTTAACATAAAGATAGATAATTCTAACCTGATGCCTCAAATCTTGTGTTAGTTCTTGTTGAAGTTCTGCAAAAAAGGAAGATAATTATTATTTGGTCTATGAGAACTTATTAGCCTTTTCGAGAAAAATATAATTTATTAGTCAAACCCAAATATATGTGAACAAGCAACCTTTGTTCTGGAGAGTATCTATCTTTAAAACCATAATCAAGTGTATCAAATTGTTCCACTCTTGGAGTAGGAAAACAATTCTCTGAATTAAATGGTTCCATCTTCCACAATCTCTCAGAATTTTCATCAGTTAAATTGTCATCCAACCTACCATGCTTTGCTGTTAAGAGTGGAAAAGGTAGAAACGTGCATCATGGATGGTGTAATTAGGTTACACAACTTAAGTGGAAAAACTTAGTAATAAGATGACACATCATTTACTTACATCGCCAACCTTCTTCAGCTTGCGGTTCACAAAACATGTCTTCATCCTCAGGAAAGAATTTATTATTGTGGTTCTCAAATGAATGTGGAAAATAACAGTTAGACTGTTTGCTTCTTTCATAGCCTGATTCATCTAAAGGACAAGTCCTCTTTTCTGAAAATCTCCGCTCTTTCAGCACGTTGATATCATTTATTATAGAATCCTGCAAGAACGACTTGGAATGAGTTTTAGTTAGAAATAGCAGGTTCCATTAATACATCTAACTTGGTAAAAAAATCTTATTACATTGCCAAGTAATCTAAATATCTAAGGGAGAACATACATCATATAAGCTGTACAAAGGAAACATTTTCTTAAAGAATATGTTACAGAATTCTTCTATAAGACTGTACACAATAATAGATGAAAAGAGTCACAAATTCTTAATGTAGGTAAGTTAGGTAACCAGTCCAACAAAGTCCCCAAAATTGCATTATTAATGTTTTATACCAACTGCTTTCATATTCTTCGTGCTTACCATGCTATATATTGCTATTATTCCTATGAGACACTATATATTGCTATTATTCCTATGAGACAATCGTACTGCTCAGATTTCCAAGGTTAGTAACATGGTATCAGCATTTAGATCTGAATTCAAAGACAGAATAATTTGGGTCAGGACCCCCTCCTGTCCTTCGCACTTCATTTTCTCCTCCTTAATGAAATGACAAGCAGCTCTCCTGCCTCGTTCAAGAAAAAAAAAAGAAGACAGGATAAGAGTAAGACAGCTCAAACTCTCACCAATTGCTTTGTCGCATCAAAGGGAATATACCTTCTAGCTTTGTTCTGTGTGTACCGCATGACCTTGGGAGGCAAAGGTAAAGTCCTGCAAAATCAAAGTAATTAAAGATAGGGATGTATTGCGAAAGGTTCAGTCATGAACATGAACATTCATGTGCGAGGCGATGGAACCTTGTAGCTCTTTTGCTTATCTTAGCTATAGCCTATAGAAGCAAGGTGGGCAAACTGGATCATTTTGGACCAAAACCTACCTTAACTGGACCAATCATTTGTTCATGTAAGCTTTATGGACAAGTTTTTATTGGTACTGCTTGTCAATGAATTTGAATTCAGTAAAACAAACTAGATTCTCAAGATAAATTTGTTTACTGCAAGAGAAGTTTTTCATGAGGTAAGTAGAATAATGCAGAACATTTGCCTCAGTTTTATGATCCCCTGGATACTTTATTTTAGAGAACTATCAAACTATTGTTCACTAAGCAACATGCAAAAACTAACACAGTTTGATTAGTAGTATAAGTTCATTATTCAACCTTTTGGTGGATCTTGGTGATTGAGGAGGTGTTTCCATCTTGACATGGCCAAGGCCTGAAAAAGAAGCATAAAAATACGTGTAATGAACCATTTGTGTATACTGTTATTGAAGGCAAAGGCAATGGACTCAATGATAATGACTTCATGACAGCCACACGTGCAACCAATGCACATGCAAATTTCTAACAGAAACATGTTTACAATATCATAAGTTGCTAGAACTATATGTGCACCAATAAAACCTGAATAAAACAAATGTCAATAGAATAATATTGTTTCAGTGAAATTATCCTCACCATGAATCAATAGTGCGAAGAAGTAAAATATCCCCACCAAATATACAGTTCAGCAAGATCAAAATTACATACAACAATTATAGATGAAATACTCCCTACTTCCCAAATTATTCATCACATAATGAAAATCAAAATTTCTCAAATTGATCATCATATAACTGCATGGACATGGATTTCAGCAAAGTACAATTAATGCAGCACATGAGAATGTGGTGCATGCTAAGGGTATAATTGTGCACTGTGTTTCAATCGATGCATGCATTGTGGGAGAATGCGTGCATATTGTGCATAGCATCTTGATCGATGCGGTTTCAATAATCTTTGGTCTTCATGTACAAACATTATATAATGATCAATTTGGGATGGAAGGAGTAATGATTATGTATTCAATGTTCTTGGAACATGCACCTTTAACAGAAAACGAAACATGAGCTTCACGGGCAGGTCGTGCAGTAGATTTATTATTTGGTCCCTCATCACTGACCAAATCAAAAAGTGAAATTTCTGCAAGGAAATACCATAATTCATTAAATCAAACTTCGAATAATATATAACAAGCACATCAATCTCATTTACACTACAGGTTACGTGTTGATAAATTTTATTTTTACATCAATGTTTCATGCAAATAATTTTACCTTTGGTTGCAAGAAATAATTCCTGACCAGACTAAGCGTTTCTGTTAGGGTCAATACATGTCATTGATGATTTTTCCCTTTTTATGCCATATTTGCAGTGCACATACTTCCCATTTTTTTATAACATATTTGCAATGCATATACTTGAACAAGTAGCCCTATTATAAATAACCGACTGATAGTAGGGAAGGAAACATCACCATTATTGAGTTCCACATTTGGAATTTTTTTCTTGACACTGTTGCTTTTTGGTGGGGGTATTTTGCAACTAAGTGGTTCCTCGTATGGGTTAGCAGAAGCTGCACCATCTTGATGATCAGATGATGATGACAATCTGCCAACGCACAAGATGACATCTCACAAAAGTACAAAACTAGATTGATTAACCAGGTGCGCACTTATCATACTTCATGGAGATACTGACCTTGGCTGAGAACCTGCACAGTAGCAACAAATCAGTACATGAATAACTGAATTTTATCTGAAAGGCACATTACATGCTTCAGAAATAATATCATATCTCATTCTCCTCTAGGTAGCTGCACATTCAAGAGAGAAACATTAAAAAGAATAGAACTACTGAATCCTGAACTTTGTGGATGGATATGACCATGTCAATGTGAGTATATTGAAGGTGCCTATATTGAAATACCATGTCATAAAACAAAACAAGAGCGTTGTGATGAATTCCTTTGAATCATATAAAGAGGGTTGAACCCTTACTTGGTTCCTTCAGATTGCTGCATGCAGAAGTGATCTTCTTTAGTCCCTCTATTGGAGAAGCACTTAAAAGAGTGCAATCCAGTGGTGGAACAACATTATCTACATCTGAGATAACAATAACAACAATTAATGTAACATACAACTGGAGGATAAAAGGACATGCATTCAGTTTTAGGATGAAACCATGCAACACTAATGAAAAGAGACTACTCCACAAAAGCCCACTCTAGCAAAAACAAAATGCGCAAAAAACGCACGATACAGTCCATCTGTCAAAAAAAATCCGATGATGGTTTAATGTCTTGCGTATAACCAGGAAACCATCACCAATTGTCATAAGTTGGTACAACAGCAATGTGTTCTAAGTTTCTTTTTTCTTCAGAGAACTATGTTTTAAATTCTAATCTTGCAGAAAAATCACAATCATTATTTGTCTGTCCCAGATTTTCCTAAGCTCTTAACCTTCCATTACACTTGAACAAGAGTACCATTGGTCAACCTACTTGATAAAAACAAATCCAGAAATTGCCCCAGAAGAACAGGAAATATAAGGTGCAGAAAAATCATGTAGAACAAGTTCACTACTACCAGTATAACACCGCAAAACATACAGAGAAACTCACTTTCAGGGCCACTGCTATGACTAATTGGGGTTGCCAGATTGTTGAGGTTTATAACATCAAGCGATCGAGGAGCCTGATCATGATAAGCTTGACTGCCAGTGCCTGCGACATCAACCTGGCTCTGTACTCCTGACCTCTGTTGTTGCCTTTTCTTTTGCTCAAAGTATTGCCTCTGCCTACGGAGCATTGTTCAAGAGTAGCACAAATTGTTCTATCAACATAAGGATGTTAACTAGCACAACACACAACTTAACTGCACCATCGAAACTAACAAAGTTACCTGCTCTGCGTTGATTTCCTGGACTGCTCCCAATTCAGGAACAAACATGCATAACACAGACGCCCAAACATAACCAAATGTTAGTTTGTTACGACAAGTAGTGCTAAATGCAGCGATTGCTTTGAATTGAATTTAACATGCCAATCGCTGCACTGTTTCAGTAAAAAAAATATGATGGAAACGAAGCCCAAACTAACAGAGAGGGATGGAAGGAAGGAGATCTGGGGTACTCACGGCATACACCTTCCTCCGCGAACCACCCATCCATTGCAGCATTATGAACAACACACGACGAGCAATCTACCTCGCGGCTGCGAAATGGACACGACACGATGGCGTAAGCGCATGAAGTTTCAGGAAGAGGTGAGAAGCCGCGGGCCGCGGTCCACGCACCGACGAGATGAGAGAGCGCCGCGGCTGCTCTCGAGCTGCCGAGAAGAGGACGGCGGCGGGCGGGGTTAGAGGTGACGGGGAGGCCGCCGCGGGGTGAGGAGCGCGGCAATTACGGTGGCCGCCGCCCGCCGAGGTGCTGGAGCTCGAGCTCGAGCTCCCCGCGGATCGAGAAGCTACGGCGGCGTCGATCGGTGGAGGCGGTGGAGAGATCCTGGAGGCGGAGGCGATGGATTGCTTGGAAATTGGATTCGAAATTAGGAGAAGCGGAGACGAGACGAACCAAAAGAGCAAATCACAGAAAAGGAGACGCTGGGCTGCTGGGCCGTGGGGTATTTCGGCCTCCTCCTGTACTGGGCCCCAAACCATCCAAAAACCCGAACTGCGAAGCCCATAAAACATACATGCAGAGATTCCTCCGATTTGCCTGATACTCTTAACTCCTTTGTCAAATTTTGCAGAAAGCAGTTTGAATTCTCGCAAACTCAAAATCGGTTTAATTCCCGTTTGTCATGAACAATCGGATTGACATGGCCATTTTGCTATCTTGATACCAAAAAAGGGAATTTTCTATGGAGTACTGACTGTCCGTGCTGCAGGCTGAGTGAAGCAGCCGTAGTAGATGTCGGAGACCTTCTTCAGGTCGGCGGCGCTCGCCGTCCACACGTGCCCCGGCGACGCCTCCGGGAGGCCGCCGCCGGCCGTCTCCTCGCACCGCTCCTCCACCTGCGCCGCCTCCCGGAGCTTCCCCTCCCTCCACAGGCTCTTCACCAGCAGCGCCTTGGTGGGCGCGTCGGGGGCGACCCCGGCGCCACGCATTTCGTCGAACAGCTTCAGCGCGAGCGCGGCGCGCTCCTTCTTGCAGTAGGCTCTGATCAGCACGCTGTACATGTACCCGTCGGGCTGCAGCTCGCACTGCCGCACCAGCCCGAGCAGCCGGTGCACGCCCTTGAGGTCGCCGGTGTTGGCCAGGTGCTCCATCAGGCCGGAGAACGTCTGCAGGTCGGGGAGGACGCCCCGCGACATCATCTCCTCGAGGAGCTCCATGGCGTCCGGCCCTCTCCGGCATTTCGCCAGCGTCCGCAGCAGCGACGAGCACAAGAGCATCAGGTTGGGCCTCGACACGGAGCCGCAGATGGAGTCGGCTTCCCGGAACACCCTGATCGCCGCGTCGGCCTTCTTGGAGAGGCCGTAGAAGTCGACGACCAGCCGCACGGTGGCGAACGGGAGGACGATGCCGTCGGCCCGCACCTTGCTCAGCAGGCGTTCCACCAGCTCGACGTGGCCGGCGCGGGCGAGGATAGCGACCATCCTCGCCACCGTGTGCCGGTCGTGCGCGTAGCCGCCGGGGCGGCACGCCACCCAGCAGAAGAACTCCCACGCCGTCTCCGCCTTCTTGAACGCGCGCAGCAGCTTGCACACGAGCCGCGGCGTCCACACGATCCCGGCAGCCTCCAGCTCGGCCACCTCCCTCGGCTCCCATCCTTCCAGCGCCCTCGCGAGCTCGCGCGGATCCAGCCATGGCTTCAGTGTCGCTCTGCCACTTCCCTTGTCACGACTGGCCGCGCCATCGTCGTCGTCCTCCTCCTCGTCGTCGCTACCTCCCTCGCCCTCGGCGTCGTCCACGGCGTAACCGATTCTTTCGTTGGGTGAAAGCTCCTCGAGGAAATCCTCCGTGCCCTCCGTGTAGCCCGCTTCCCTCATGGCGGCGATGGCGGCCCGCATTTGCGGACCGGGCATGACGCCGTCGACGGCCACCATCTCACGGACGAGCCACCGGAGTAGCTCAAACTTCCCCGCCGACGCAAGCGCCACGGTGAGCACGTTGTACTGCCGGGTGGTCCGCCGGGCGCGCAGCGACGGGATGAGGCGGAACACCTCGACCGCCTGGTCCACGAACCCCGCGGAGGCGAGGTGCTCGATGATGACGGTGTAGGTGCGAGCGTTCGGGAGCGCGCCTTCGAGGACCATGGCTCGGAAGGCCTCCACGGCGGCGGCATGGTCGGCGGCGCGGACGTGGAGTCCCATGAGGAGGTTGTGCGCCTCGGCGGGGCGGTGCGGCTTGGCCGGGACAGAAGCGAAGGCGTCGAGTGCGGAGGCGTGGTCCCCCGCGACGGCGAGGAGGCGGAGGCGCGCGAGAGGCGGCGGGGGCAAGGGGAAGGAGGCGAGGTGGGAGCGGAGGTCGGGGAGCGCGGCGAAGGCGGCGAGCCGGGACGCAAGTGCCTGGAAGAGCGGGAGTGGCTGGGGAGGTGGCATGGCGCGGAAGATGGAGACCGCCGACGCCGGCGTCGGGGCGGCGCGGATGGCGTGGAGCGCGACGACGGGGTCGTCGGGTGGGGGCGGCGGCGGCGGCGGGGAGGAAGGGGAGCGGAGGCGGAGGCGGAGCGAGTCGATGAGGCGGGCGCGGCGGAGGTAGAGGGCTACGCGGGCCGCGGAGGCGGGCGGGCGGGCCATCGCCGGCGCGCGTGTTCAGCCAGACGAGAGAACGCGGTGGCAGCGGCGGCGAGGGACGCGGACACTGACCTTCGCAAGGAGGATTTTTAGACTTTTAGGCATCAGAGCGTATCATGCAGAAGAACAAACACAGATGGTTCAAAATTAATTTGTGGACTATTCAAGAAGTTTAAATTTAGAAATGATTATGGACAGTACAACCCGTTTATGATGCATAAACTTTACTCCTAAATTTAGACCAATTACGACTTATGAGTAGCCTTTCGGTTTACCTAAGCTAAAGTTTGTCTGAAACTCTTGATACATTTCCTGATGCAAACTGATAGTTCCGTGCTTTCACTGAATGAATAACAGAACAAAACTCCATTTCCTCTCCATTGGTAACTCAATGGATCAGGAATGATGATAGTTTAACCATACATGATGGTTTAATGTGAAAATGGTTCAGCTAAACTGACCATCACCTTAGCTGAATCATCTTGTAGGTTAAACCAAAGGCTGCTCACTGCCAGCAGTAAACAAAGCTCAAATGCCATCTGAAAAAAGCTCATTTACACCAGGAATAAACATCACCCTTGTCTGGGAGTGACCACAGTTCAGAATTTGAGATGAAATGGCTTTTGCATTACCATCGACAGCAAAAATGGCTGAACTAGTTACATAGTTAACCACGGAGCATGCAAACATAAATTTCCTAATGTCATCCTACAACTGTCTAGAAGAACAAATTTGTCTTCAATAGTGTTATAGGCTGGTTTGAACACCATGCCGTTCCTTCATCTCACAGCTTCTTATGTTACATCGCGGGCTGTAATTTCAAGGAGAACAAGCAGAGAATAATCCATGATTAATTTAAAATGGCTTAACGATGAAAGAAACAAGCAGACGGACACTATAAAACTAAAGGAAATGCACAGTGATTTATCCAGAGAGAGCAGAAAAACCATAGCTAAATAACTCACCGCGCAATTCTCATCTCGAACCTGATCTGCCCCTCTTCCTCTTTCCGGATGACCTTGTTTGGACTGTCCTGTCTGCCTGCGTGCGGCGAGTCCGTGATCGAGATCGCTTCTCAGAACCGAGGCCAGACTCAGTTTCCTGATCAGGCGCCATTGAATGATGTATATCTTCCTCTTTATCCCTCTGTTGCTCTGCCTCTGGTTCAGCTGCAGTTGTTGCAGCCGTCGATGAGCATGGAACCAGATCCACAATGTCGCAAAGTGATGATCCACCAAGTTCCCCAATAACTTCTACACATTTTCTGGTGACTTGCTCAACAAAAGCATGGCATTCTCCTCTAGAGCAGCCTTTTTGAGAAACTGCCTCCTTCGCAAGGACAGTGAGTTTGTCGGTCTGGGGCAAACAATGGGAATTTCAGAGATATACCAAAGTATTCCTACTATGATAAGAAAAGCTAGTGGTGGTGATGGTGGTGGTGGCAAGTCTATCATCCAACCATCATCACCATAGATGCATGCATACATGTTCTTATTAGTTGAAAAATCTTCACAGAATAATTATGTAATCCGTGCATGCGGTTT
Source organism: Oryza punctata (assembly GCA_000573905.2). Taxonomy (NCBI): domain Eukaryota; kingdom Viridiplantae; phylum Streptophyta; class Magnoliopsida; order Poales; family Poaceae; genus Oryza; species Oryza punctata. The sequence goes on from CM002488.2 coordinate 3,011,178, forward strand.
GTAATAGAATTATTTAGTGATTCATGTTCAATTGAAAATTATATAAAGCTTTTAAAGTTCAGAATTTCGTTCTAGATCAATGCAACGCATGGGTATTTGGCTAGTAAATATCAAAAGAAGGTAACCTGAGCGAAGCTCACATGATCACGCCTGCATGGTAATAGCATGATTTATTTTACAAGTAGGATGTCTTACCACTGAATGGATCAAATGAGCCCTGGGGGTGTAACGAAGCTGAGAAGCACGAAAAGGATCTTCAGAATCAGCAATTGCACTCCCACCGGATGCCCCACCCTTGTGACCATTACTTATCCTCTTCGGTGTGCACAGGCGAATACGTGTTGATCTTCTGTACCACCGCAAATAATCCATATAACTGCTGTGGTCATATGGACGGTCTTCCATAACAACATCTTGCTCTTTTGCTTCCCACATATCCACAAAAGACTTGTGCTTCTGTGCCCAGTCATTATGAACCCTTCCACGACGGCACCTGCAAAACATTGGAAAAATTTTATGATTCAGCTACCTGTAGATGATTCTATAATTTACCAGGACACACAGTCATGTACAAGAAATAATAAGAAAAGAAAACAGCAAAGTTCTGTTTTGAAGCTACCAGTGAAGTTCCGCGCTAGTGTCCCGTAATGGTGGTGGACACACCTGATGGAGGCCAAATTGGCGCATCACTCTCTCAGGCATGTAGATCTCCACCATAAAGAAGTAAAGTAGAGGTGCTCGGGTTAGCCACAAATGAGAATCCTGGGTACATATAGGGGCTAGCTGTAGTTCCTTCATCCGTTCCTCCCTATATGGGCACCAAACAACCTGGTCATCCGTTAGCAAGTCAAACTCATTCATGAAGTGCTCATAGCAACGTGCGGGAGCTGCTCGACGGGCGCACACCCCCACAACCCATCGTAAACCAACTGTGGGTCTATCCCTCTCATCCTCTAGCTCCTCCACATTTGGGTATTTTAGCTTCACCAGGTCTGGCCTGCCAATTGGAAAATGCTCCCATGACCAAAATTGAAGGAGCAAAAGACAACCAGTCAGATTACTTCCATCTGACTTCCTCCTGCAAGCATCACACATTGCCCTGTAGAGATATGCCAGAGTAGCAGAACCCCAACTGTATGAACCAATATTCTCAAGATCAGCAATCAATGGAAAGGGATAGAAGGTATACAAATCACCAGAGGCATCAGGAAACAACAGACCACTAATCAGGCTAAGGATGTATGCCCTGGCATGCTGCTTGATGGTCTCCTCATCAGCATCTTCTGGACAATTGTTGAACTCAGCTCTGACCCATGAAACCCTCAATCCAGGACGTGGCCTATCCGGCGGAGGAGCCTTCCCAAGGTATCGCTCAACCAATTCATTCTGGGGCTCTGTTGGGTTTACAGTGACAGCATGGCCAGCGATTGGCAGTCCAAGAATCATTGCAACATCCTGTAGTGTGATTGTGATCTCACCACAAGGCATGTGAAAAGTGTGAGTTTCAGGTCTCCACCTATCAACTAGTGCAGAGACGAGTGCCCGATCAATAGAGGGCAAACCAGCCCTACAAATGTTTGCCAGTCCCATCAGCCCAGCCGGCCTAAGGTAACGCTCATACCTCTTGTCAAAGCGAAGAGGTTCACGGGTACGAGGGTTGAGCTCAGTCAAATGCTGTACCAACATTGGAAATTGCAAATCAACGGTTCGTTACACGACAAAAAAAGTAATATAAATGCTATAGGTACTCTTTGATCTACCTGGCCTGATGCTAAAGCACGAGCCCGATGATCAGCATCATACTGCCCAATTAAATCATAGGAAGAGGTATCAACTGCTTCTGAAGCCCCATTCTGATCTGGACAACCATTATCAGAAAAGGTCTTGGTGTTCTTTCTTGGTTTCCGTTGCCGTGTGTTTTGAGGATGTCCATTTAGTGGACTAACATTCACCATTGAAGGGATAACAAACGACATGTCCTGTTCTGGATTCTGCTGTTGGCCATTTTGACGTTGGGCATAAAGCGGTTCGATAGCCATTAGTGCTCTCTCTGAGGATATGCCCTCTGTCAAGGAACAAATTTCTGCTTGAACAAAAATCTCCAGGCAGTTCCACTCTGTCCCATTGAAAACAGCTTTCACATAGCTACTCCAGGACAATTCATCATCAATGGGCACCATGATGAAGTGCCGATGAGCACCCCCACCAACGTTCAACCTTCCCTGCGCACGAATGCTGTGCGTCGTAGGCTCCCATCCGACCTTCTTGTACACGGCATCAATCAGTTCATCGAATGCAGGCTTCGCCTTGAACCATAAACCCTCCTCGGCGAGGTTGCCAAACTCCACCCCGTTTGGACCCTTCACCAGCTCCCCGCCACTGTAAACTCGCACAAATCTGTCCATCTCTGCAGCCAAACCTGAATGCACCCCAATTCAAGATCAGCTCAAAGCCTCAAATCCAGTTTCAGTAAATCTATAACATGAACAATGAGTCCATGATGTATGAGCATACGAACAAGTTCTTGTTAAACGAATACGAAGCACTAGATAACAAAATCAACAAGTTAATTTATCCACCCAACTGAGGTACCATACCAACTAGACAGTACCCAAGAAATGCTCTTACAAGTAGTATCCTAGGAACTGCAACATGCCAATTCTCAAATGCTCAAACTAGTTTTAAACCCATTCTACACCATTCGCAATGGAAAAAAAAGGTAATAGTGACAAACAGCTTAGCTCCAAATTTCCTCTCGATGCTCACTAGCGCAGGGGACATCACCTACTGAACTGGTGCAACAAAGGTAGACGAACTGTTCATCCAAATCCAAATGGATCTTATCTCCGCGACCGCGAGCGACCGGAGCGTGACGGAGGCTTCGGGAAGGGAGGGGAGGGGAGGGGAGGAAGAGGGCGGCGTTGCTGCGGTGCGGGAGTGAGCGGGAGCTTACCTGCGACGGTGGCAGCGCCGAAGGAATCCGCGGCGGCAGCGGCGTCGCGGGGTGGCGCGGCGGCGAGTTGGGGAACGCGGGACGCGGCTTTCTTTTTCACCTCTGTGGTTTTTGTTTTGGGGAATAGACGGAGTCGTGGTTAGCGTTTTTTCCTCTTTCGTTCGGCGCACGCAGCCGCAGGGAGCGCTTACCTAGCGTTCCGTATCCACGCTGGGGTGCTCAGCGTTTTGCCAGATGGAAAAAGACATCACTTGAGTTTAGTGTACGACAATATTGCTAGTATAATGATAGCGCAAACTATGGAAGGAGCTCCTCTAACTTAAAATCAAGAGGGGCACGAGTCCCTGACAGGTGGTATCCACTCTTAGAGATCCACACGTAAGAGATACACGTTCTTCTGATTTAAGTTAGAGAAGCCTCGTTGGTAAAGTATACGGCTACGAAAATTCCTAAATAATTGAGTGTCCTTTTCGTAAAAAGTATTATCATTTTCAGCTGTTCCTGATTTTAGTTATATTTTTTTTAATTTCTATTAGCGTAATATTAAAGTTGCTAGTAAATAATTAATTATTAAATATAAGAAATTCATGACCAATTGACAATCGCTTATGTAGAAATGATATTGTTTTAGTCCATTTTCATTTCGTTTTAGTTGATTAATGCATGATCATTCATGTCACACTTTCAAAAATCAAAAACTTTTTTATCAGCTATTTTTTAAAAAACAAAGTGCAGATGATATTTTATTTGACTTTATAATATATAATATTTAATTAATCCATGTATTAAGTTATCAGTTAATCAGCTGGTAAGCTGAACAGAACAGGCGGCTTCTACGGCTTATAAGCTGATATGTAACCGAATAAAAAATAATAGTATAAGACTTTATACTTCTACTTTTGTAGGTGCTAAAGCCAAGCCAAGGGAAGAAAACTATAGAAAGAAATCCGTTCCTTTTATAGACTGGCTAATTTCTTGCAAAATTTTACGTGGTGCTAGATTTTAAAAATAGAATTAAATTTGATATACAACACTTAGTTTTATCTTCATAAAATGATTGTCCTTTTATATACAACTAGTTTCGGTTTATATTTTATATATACAATTATATGGATCAATCTCCGTCCTTATAGTTTAGACCCACCATGATCTAAATATTTTTCTTTTTCTCTAATAAATATAGTAATTTCTAGGCATTCAAAGGAAACATGATGTCTTGTTTTTCACCTCTTTTAACAATGTAGTAGATTAAGTTCTAAATTTCAAAATTGGTTGTGGCTCATAAGCCACTATTCAAACAACCATGATCGCTTTTGCTTGCTCATATACCAGTTACATGGGTTTAGAACCATTTTATTGCCGAGGGAAATACATTCCGCGCAAAAGACTCACAGGCCATCAGCACATCACCACCATGCATCGCCTCAGCAAGGAAAAGAATCAGACAGGAAAATTACAAAGCTGATGCATGGTAGGACTTCTCAAGTTTGTATCATGGTGTATTAAAAGAAGAAAAAAAATTCTAATTCGCTAAATGCAAGCTATGATTTTTCTGACGGAATTCCGGCTATTCGGGGAAAATTCTTCTTCCTCTCTCCACGACTTGCTCTAGGTCAGCAAACCATGATTTAAGCAACGATTTCTCCTTAGCAATGCTCTCCAGTTTGGATTTCAGATCTTCAATGGCCTGATTCAATGCAAGAATCTCAGCCTCGTGTCTGAACTTCTCCTCTGAAAGCTTCTCGGTAGCATGTGACAGTTCTTGGTTGTACTTTTCAGCTTCAGAGTTTGCTTCCTTCAGCTCCTTAAACTTGTTCTCAACAAGTAATTTCTCCTCAGAAACTTCTTCAAGTTTTATCCTGATGCTTTCAATCGTTTCTTGCAGCTCAGCTGTCACCGAACTGTTGCTCGACTTTTCTTGCAACAACTTCTCAGAAGCATCAGCAAGTTCCTGCCTGCACTTGTCAATTTCAGCATCACTACGACAGAGCTTCTCTTCAAATTGCTGTCTATCTGAAGCAATTTCTTCCTTCAGATTGACAATTTCAGCCTCCAGTTTCTTGTTCTGTCCCAACAGCCTAGAGTGCTCTTCTGACAAAACTTCAAGGCTGTTTTTGAGATTGTTAATCTCCTCTTGTGAAGATTGTAGCTTCTCACTTGTTGCACTTTGATCAGCACTGTTTCCATTTTCTTTAGAATCACAATGGCACCTCAAGTTCTTCTCTTCCAGAACCTCTAGCTTTTCATTTGTGTCATGCAGTTTTTGGCTCGCGGCGTTGAGCTCATCCTCAAGCTCAAGAACTCTCTGGTGCAATGTGTAGGCAATGCCATCATCCTCACCATCTTCAGATTTTGCATCAGATTCTGACTGTGAAGCCAAATCCTCAGGCTCCTTCCTTGAGGCCGGTGAGGGTGAGCCATTGCTCTTGTTGGACAGGAAGACGTCGAAACCAGCAGCTCTTGGGCTCTGCTCCCTTGTCCATGACTTCTGTGGTTCAGGAGATGGTGAGGGTGACCTCTGCAGCTCAGAGTCTGAACCTGTCAAGGATCCCTGATACTGCAGCCTTGTAGGGATGTTCTTGCGCAATTCACCGGTGACATTGTCGTATCGCTCAGCTAGAGCACGGTACATCCGGTAGAAATTTTCGACATGGGTGATGAGCATTGGACGCCTCTGGTAGTACATCTGCGCTTTCTTGGCGAAGGAGTCGCCATCCTCCTCGATCAGCTGCAGCATTTCCTTCACTTGCTTGTCCATTTCTGCAAAAAAAAAAAAAGTTCAGGGAGAGATTAAATAAGGCTACAGTACATATGAACAATAGTAACAACGTAAGAGCAGAAAATGTAAGGAAAAATATCAGCAGCATTACTTTTACTTCACTGCCAGTTTATACTAAAGAAAATATGTGTATTATTTCTGTTACTTGTCTATAGAAGCACGGATATACGAACAATGAACAATCAAGAATGTCTACTACATCTCTAGTTATAGTCATGAATCCATTTACTCAACTACCCCATCCTGCTCATTAGTTTGATGTACAATCAGGTAATGCTACAGTACCATAGGATTCCATGAGTGCACCAAGACCATTTGACTTAAGTAAATAGATGATGTACTTCCACTGGTTTATTGCTCATTTATGTTCATCTCAGTGCAGTAAACATTGGTAAATGGTACTGTACCTGGACATGCATTGATATGAGTAGTATCTCCACAAAAAAATGCATAACAGTAGGAGTACTAAGACAATGCAATCTCATATCTTTTCCTGTAAAAGTTTCAGCTCACCTTCAAGATTTTCTGCAAGCCATTTAGAGTTCTTAGGACTAATGTGACTGTCCCACCACCACGAGTGGCGCTTCTTGGTAGGGTTCCTCTCCAAAGGTGGCTTCATTGTTCAGGTATCTTTCAAAACTAGAAATGTAACAGATTCAAACATCCAATGGAACAGGGGAAATGTGCACGGTCAGTGATGATAATTAAATCAATCATAACAATCATCACAAAGATATGAATACAGTGTAGTACAGGATAAAATCGACCTGAAACATTCTAAACAAAAAAGAGAAGAAATAAGGCATGTAAGTGAAACAATGCCAGCAGTCTCTTAACTCTTTAGAAGGTACCTAGTCCTTTTTAGTTGGAAAATCAAATGCTTTTCATTATAACAAAAGCACCAACCGGTTAGCCCTAATAGCAAGTATCCAAGTGGTACAAGATCAGAGTATTGTTGAGGAGATTTGCTAAAAAATGTTCTTGAGGAAATTCTGTGTTAAGATGATACTATCTCCTCATGTTATCATAGTGAGGAACAGATGACTAAATCTCAGACATGATACAAACTAGGAGGGAATTGCATCAAGTCAGATCATCTGGTAATGCATTGAGTTCTTATGTACAACAAGAAACCAGCACAGTTGCTCATTTGGACGATATAGTATAATACAAGAGTTGATTTCTTTTTTAGCAATACACAAATACTCAATCAGCAGAAAAGCGTTCTGCTATTTAATGAAGGAATAAGCATATGACAACCTATAGTGCTGCATTCAGAATGAAACGGTGGTGGCAATCAAACCAATACCAAAAGATAGTAAAATCCCTGCAGAAACGCTGCGAGATCTTGGAAACAGCCATTTCTTTCCAAACAAAAAATGAATACATCAGGAAACTGAAGGATACAACACAAAGCAAAAACAGATTCTTCTACATAAGCAAGCAACATCAATCAATGGCATATAATCTCACCTGGAAAACAGGGGCTCTTTCAGAACCGGAGGTGAGAGGATCCTGCACCAAAGATCTCAGCTTTTGTTCATGACGACTACCAAATCTGACCATTCAAAACACCACACAGCGGCAGGAAAAAGAAGAACAGGTCAAGAACATGTAGCTGGATTCGTGCTTCTCGGTCAATGCTTGAAGCAAACGCGTAGGAGAGTAACAGAGAGATTCGGAAACATGCAAGGCACGAGACGACGGTGGCAGCAGAGATGACTACTGCCCACCTACTCCTACTACTATGTGTATTACTACTCGAAGGATCCAAGATCTACTCCTGCTTTTAAAGAAGAAAACTTGAAGCAGAGAGAGAGAGAGAAAGTATGAACCTTTTTGTTCACACACGGGGAAGAAAGTACGGTGTATTGGTTTTTTTTTTTTTGTTACTACCAATCTTTCCAAAATAAAAAAGGAAAATGAGAGATGAAAGCAAAAGGATGGAAACAAAATAGACAAGAAATAAATAGTGGCACATGGTGTCACCAGCCATGTGTGATGTGTTGTATAGTACACTACTCAAGATTTCCATTTTTTTATTTTCTTAAAAGGAAAAAAAATGGACAGCAAGGTTGCTGGAGATAGGTTGTGTGTGAACCATGCATTGAATTCTTACGGTGGAAATTAATTAATGCTTGCATAAGTAGGAGAAGGAGAATAAATTACAAAACTAAGGGGTAAAAAAGAACAGAATTTTCTAGCAAAGAGGAGAAAAATAACATGAGATTGATGAGAAAACAATGAGTGGAGCTGTTGCTTATTGATACCTTCTGAAAAAAAATCCATCATCAGAGTTTTCGGACAAGATGTTGACATACAAACAGAAGAAGCAAGACCTGCAAATTCCAAAATATTCTGTCAGAGGGATAACACAAAAAACCAATAGCTATATGTGTTCTTATATAGATTGTAGCATCCACGGGACGAACCACACGCAAAGCTCTACCGTTGGATCTCTAGTCTGGACGGCTGATGCGTGCAGCTCTGAAGCAAGATGAAACTGCAGGAAGAGAGATTAAGCAAGTGTTAAATAGGCATCAATGAGGGAGAGTTAATTACCCAACTAAATAAGCAAAAACTGAAGCATATGAATTCTGAATGAAACGTGTAACTGAGTTCAGTTCAGGCAAACAGTGGCTGTAAAAGGGCTTCACCATGTGATGTTTCTGAATCCCTGATCCCAATAGTACTAAAGAAATGACCATCTGATACGACTGAAGGATTCGTATGATTTAATACTCAGATCTTTGCACACATCTCCTTGTATTTTAGTAGCTGTGCTGTTTGCTTGTACACACACAAGGAGTACAGTATGATTAGTGTGCATCAGCGGCTGTGACAATATTGCCGTGTTTCTCTACTAGTAAAAGGATCTTTTTGCAAGATTCAAGAATGTTATGAACTAATCCAGGAGCAAAATATGGAGAAAAGGTAGGGTCAGCTCAGAGGCATGGGCAAGTCAGAGACATTGACAACGGACAGGCCATAGGCCGTAGCTGCAACCTCCCATTATTTCTGCCGTAATCTCTGAAACTGAAAGTGTTCTTGGTTGCTGCTAGTCATACATGCTTCCCTATGCAGACATCTTCAGGCTTCAGGCTCAATAAAAGTGAAATTCCAAGTTGGAGAGTTGGGCTTGGGGCGTCGGAAATTTAGGAGTAAAGCTTTACTTGTTGTTTCTTACTGCAATAGATTTCGACCAACCCGGCTAAACTCTTACAGCAATAGAGAAACAGATGTGAATACTGCACATTACATTACTTGAGAGGGGGAAAAGAAATTAGGATGTTCAAGCAGTTTGGACATGGTGTGAATTTCAGAATCTGATCATATTTGAACAAAGCACAGATCAAATTTAAAAAAAAGATCAGATTAAACTTGGTCACTGAAGTAAATGTAGCAACCCATCCAGCTTTAGTTACCTAAAACCTGATGAAGCCTGATCATCCATCCTTCATGCTTATCAGCGGTTAGTAGTAAATCAATACATGAGCGACTGGAATCGTACGCGAAGGGTGGCTGAGAATCGGAGGCGCTCCGGCAAGCGGCGGCGGCGGCGGGGAGGGGGGGGGGGTGGACACACGTGGGAAGCCGAGGAGTGGGTGCTTCATACGAGGGGAGAAAGGCCGCCGGCGGCCGGAGGAGAGACGCACTCATGGCGGGACGTGGTCTCCGGGAGGGAGAATGCCGGCGAGCGGCGGCGCGACGGCGGAGGGCGACGCAGAGGTGGGACCCACCCTAACCGGTGACCCACATGTCATCGAGTGAACTTTTCCGAAAAAAGAAACTCCATTCGAGTTGTGACCGATCCACCGACTTGTGGGTCCCACGTACTTCTGGCCCACATGTCAGCGACGGGGGCTTTTGTTCTCTCTGTGGCTAACCAAATCTCGGACCCCTAATAACCGTTGGATCTAGATGTGCGGTTAGGATCGAGTTGAAGAACGTGGCTACCCGGGTAAATTTTTCACATAGGTCCCTCCCATCTAGTCCTATTCCATTTTTGGGCCATCTCGACGAACGGCGGCGGAGCTCCGGCGACCGGCGACCGGCGACCGGCGGCCGGGGTTGCTCTTGCGGTGGCCGTGCTGACCGTCGTTCAAAGTTCCAGATCCCATGCCATTCACCTTCCCACCAAGAGCAGGTAAGATCTCTCCCACCTCGTCGACCCCACCATGAATGGCCGCCGCCTCCTCCCATGGCGCGCGACGGCGACTCGACGAGGCCTTCATGAGGAAGGAGACGACACAGACGGGAAGTCCGTCTAGTGTTCTGCATCATACGGCAAGAAATTCGTATCTGATCAGAAGAATCTCAGAGATTTACACTCCGCATTAGCCATCACCACAAAAATGCAAAGAGGCCAATCATTCACCTGGACTGCAGAATTCGACAGATTCATTACCAGAAAAAAAAAATGTTCATGCTCATTACAATACACACACCATAGGGTATCAGCATCTGAAATTCTGAATGAACTACATCATCATAGCACAAGAAAAGGGGAGGGATGCAATTTTGCATTGCATTGACAGGTTGTTTGATGCAATTTTGCACTGCATTGCCAATATTGGTTTCAGAACCTCTCACTCTCAAGTGGCCAGCACCATTGGCCTCTTGTGGTGTCCCTGCAGGAGCTGCCTGAGCTGCTGGTACCCATGGCGGTAGTGCTCGAGCGAGAAGCATAGCTGCCTGATCGCCTCTCGCTTCCCCTCCGCACCATCGGAGACCATCAGCTTCTGCTTCTCGACCTCTTCCTCGAGCTCGCTCACCCGTGCTCGCAGCTCCGACACCGCCTTCTTCGCAGCATCTGCCTCTGCAATCAGCTTCGCATGCTCCAGGTGCAGCTGGTGTAGGTGACTGTCCATCTCCCTGATCTTCTCATCACGAGCTGTGACATCGGTCAGTAAGCTAGACACCTTGTTATCTACTGTAGTTTTCTCTGAAGAAAGGAGTTCAAGCTTTGTTTTGAGATCAGCTATGTCTTGGTTCAGATCGGAGATCTGCTTCTCACTGCTAATGGATGCTTCTGATTTCTCGGCATGGAGTTGCTGGAGCTGTGACTCTGTGGATGTCAGCTTGCCTTCAAGGGAAGCGTTGGCTTCAGTCAGTTTTTCGATCTCGTCACCAAGTGTGGACTTCTCCTGCGAGAATTCGTCCAAATTATAGGCGATTGCCTGTTCCAGATCCTTGATACGGCTCTCCAGCTGTGATTTCTCTTCCAGAGCTCTTCCTAGGTCAGCTTTCAGATTGTTGATTGTAGCTTGTAGTTCTGCAACCTTGGTCCTTGAACCCTCCAGCTCCCTACGAACTTGTTCGAATTCGATAGCACGTTCTTCGAGCATCTTCTTCTCATTTGAATCATTGTCCAGTCTTGTTTGCAGATCCTTGATTATTTCTTGCAGCTTCATAATCTCTGCTGATGAATCATCTAGGCTGCGAGATGCTTGTTCAAGTTCCTTAACCTGGACCTCGAGCTGCAATTTCTCTTGTGACATTTTTGCTAGATCACCTTCGAAATTCTTGACGATGTCTTGGAGCTTTCTTATTTCTGTCTCAAGAGTAGATTTATCATGGGAATACTTCTCATGAACTTGTTCAAGCTCCTTCTTGCACTTCTCAATTTCATGGTCATGATGAGCTAGTTTGCCTTCAAGTTCCTTCTGAAGGCTGTTGATTTCTGAGTGCGAATCCTTCAACTTCTCCTCAAGTTTTTCACATTGGCAGTTTGTATTCTTTTCCTCAAGTGTCTCAAGTTTTTCCCTTGCTTCCTGAAGCTCATCTTCTAGCTCGGCAATCCGTTCGTTCAGTGCAAAAGGACTTCCATCACCATTTTCTTCTCTCGCTTCGTCAACCTCAGAATCAGATTCTGAAGAAGAAGATGATGATCCATCGCTCCCCTTCTTGGAAACATCTGAGCTTCCACCAGAACCAAGGAAGACATCAAAGCCAGCTGCTCTTGGTTTACGCTTCTGTTTTGGTGTTTTCTCTTCCGAATCAGGCTTAGGAGTTGGGGGAGCAGACTGCGTCTCAGAATCAGATTCAGATATACTAAGAGAACCTTGCGACTGGAGTGACGATGGGATATTCTTGCGTAATTCCCCAGTCACATTGTCATAACGCTCAGCAAGAGCACGATACATGCGGTAGAAGTTCTCAACATGAGTTACAAGCAAAGGCCGCCGTTCGAAATACATCTCGGCCTTCTTGGCAAAAGAATCACCTTCATCCTCAATGAGCTTCAGCATATCTTTAACTTGCTTATCCATCTCTGTTTGTTGAGAAAAATGTTATAGTAAGAACTAGTTGTGCTATGCATAGTTGGATTGCAGGATGAAATATTAGTGAACCACATAAATAAGGTCCTAAAGCTTGTTACTTCTGGCAAATAATAAAGAATCACAGTGCATCCTGCAATTCCCGAGACAGAGGCTTTACCTTCTAGGTTCTCGGCTAGCCATTTGGAGTTCTTGGGACTAATATGGCTGTCCCACCACCATGAATGGGACTTCCTTGTTGGCATCCTTTGCATGCGCTTCATCTTGACCAAAAATAAGATGACTCCTCAAATGCAGCCCTAATCATGATGGAGGCAAAAATGAGAAGGTGATAGATACAGGTGAAGTTTGATGATGTCGAGTAATCTGCAACCAAGAAATAAATATTTTCTAGGCAGTGCTGAGGAAGGAAAATGTTAGAACTAGAGCCAGTGTAGTTATGCACATAAAACAGCTTAATAGTGTAACACAGTACTAACAACCAGTGTAATTCTTCCATTGCCTAAGTGCCTATGTAAAGGAAGCATTGCTTCCACTTCTCAAGGGGACAAGGAAAGGGACTAGGCATGTCAATCTCCAAAATGCAGGGAGCCAGGGACCAGAACATCGATTGGCTACCAAATAGAGGGGCAAACTGCTATATAATTCAGCTAATCAGCATGACAGAGCAAAATATTGATAAGCATCAGCTATCTAAAGGAGAAGCTGATGAGAGGGTCTGGAAGTAAAATATAAACCTATCAAATAGAAAAGGGATCCCTGCATTCTCAAAAGTACTTTATCTTCTCTCACACAAAGCTATAACTACACAATGTTTACCACAAAAAAGTTTATCTGGAAACTGGAAATATCATTAAGCCAAACATAGGCAAGCACTTATCCCAAAATAGATAGATACAGCACTAGGAAAGCCCAGAAATAAACTAAAAAAAAACAGCTTATCGGGACAAACTAGACAAATATGGGCAAAGGGAAAAAATGTGCACTGTGAAACATGAAAACTAACAACAATGAAGTTGATCAAATATAATAGGAATCAATATTAGTTGGAAAACTCAATCATGGAACAAAAATGGCTAGGACTTGGTTATCACGCACCACAGCGCTAAACATGTGTCAACTACCACTCCATCGTTAGGTCAGAAAAAGAAATAAACTTAAGCACAACCCAGGAAAGCAAATATGGTCTGCCCCCACATAGACAGAAGAGGTGCAGATTCAAGCTGAAAAATTGCAATTTGGATATGTTCTTGTCAACGTCTATCCCCTCAATAAATGAGTGATTGATTAGAACTTAAAAATGATTGTGACCCACAAAACATGGCTTTGGTTACACAGTTACACCGTCACCTATATGGACACATGCAGCCAGGCGCAGAGCCAGGAGAGTAATGGCCATTCGACTAGTCGACCAGCACATTCAATGTCAACTGCATTTTTCAAATCATGCCAACAAATAAACCTATATCTGAGATCTCAGATAATTGTATTATATATCTTCAGAGGAAATCTTGCCATCCATGTGATTATGTGAATATGGATAGAATTAATGAACACAGCTAGGCATGCATATGAAGCAATCTTACAAATAATTTGTCATACTCTCTGGCAGCTAGCAAGTGGACCCAGACAAACAGAGAAAATATCAGAAGTTGTTCCAAATAATTTGGGGACCAATTTCCATTCATATTAACAACTTCTCGGAACCAATGATGATGAGAGTTTATAACAGTAAAATAATCTAAAACTATAGCAGGTCCCTAATCCAAACAGTTGTCAACAGGCACATGCACCAACTAAGATGGTCACTGATATGCATGTTCTAGGACCAATCTGAAATAATAAAATTTTCATTCGATCAGCTGATCTCTTCTAGGAAGACTCTTTGAGAAATTGAGACCATGGACACAGGACACCTACACACACCAAGTTCAAAGGGGCCTTTAGGGGGAAATGGCCACAGACCAAGTACAAAATTCGCTTGAATCTATTGGCTTCAGGAGCTTTCCAATGGTGGCAATTCAGAAACTTACAGTAATTCTTGTATGCGAAAAAAATATGTAACAAAAGCATATACTATCAAATAGTATTTTATCACGGTCAATTAAAAAGAATGTTTTTTTCCTTAAAAAAGGTCAATTTAAGCTGGAAAAAGGGTCCTTTTTCTTTCAGCGTCATGCAGAATAAGCGATCATGAGCTCAGAAATCATAACCACACCAAAAGTTTGAAATCATTATCAAGTTTTTTTCCTTCTCCTGTGTACTTTCACACCACGGAAATGAGTGGACATTAAGCAACAACAGTACATGAAACATGTGGGAAGAAAACAAAAACAAGAACACCATACTTAAATGCCGTTTTGACCTGCTACAAAGACAAGGCACAGATCAGAAGCATAACCTTGCGATAGAAACAAAAATATTCCCTCAAAATCCTCCTTTTTTTATTTTTGAAAGATCGTGTTCAACACAAAACCACTTCTTCTCCTCCCCAAGAAAGAGAAAATTAACAACAAAATCACACTCCTCGCCCATTTTGAACATCAACGAAGAGAAGGCACAAACCAAAACGATGAACACTCAAAGTAGTCAACGCAGAATCCTTTCTGTTCTTGAAGCGTAACGTCTCAGGCCAAGAACACCATCCAGAAAAAGAAGAAGAGGAAAAAAAAAACCCTCCAGTTCCCTGAAATCGAGGCAGAAACGCGCTTGAAATCCCAAATCGCAACACAGCGCCAGGAAACAAGCAAGCAAGCAAGAAAGCAGGCAAGGGCTGGAAGAGGAGGAGATTACCGGAGAGAGCGAGATCGAGGCAAGCCTCCTTCCTTCCTTCCCCCACACCTGGAGAAGGAGAGGAGATCAAAACGGCCTTAATAAAACCAGTTTAGTGTCAGCGAGGAGAGAGAGAGAGAGAGTGGAGCGCGCTCTTATATTAAAGAGAGGAGAAGATGGATGTGGTGAAATGACGAGATTGCCCTCGGTGGGGTAGATGCGGCGACGATGAGCTGGATGGGTTTAGGCGACGGGGGCAAGAGGATTAACGGATTTATTAGGAGTGAGATTAGGATTAATCAATTCGATGGGTGGTGGCCCCACATGAGAGAGGAGTGGGACCCACACGGCACGGACGGCTATTATTAGAGGAATAAGTTTTGAGTGTTTTGAATTTCAGGTCTTGTTCGGTTTACTGAAAAAAATAAAAGATTTAGAATCCTAAGAAAAGATTTATTCAAAAGAATTATTTCGTATAATATCATTCAGTTCGCAGGTATGAAGTATAAGAAAACCAAAGGAAATTCTTCTCTTCCCTACAAATTTGTAGAGGGGTAGGCAATAGGAAATTGTGTATTCAATTAGACCTCTTGTAAAATTCCTGTACAATTTGAATTGTATAGGTATTTCTTTGCCTTTATTTTTTAGGAATTTCAATTAAACCTCAGTTGGGTTCATCCGATACATATCTCCATCATCCCATGCATGTGTATGCTCAAACCTGTACTGTATTTCATAATATGCTCAGTTATTTTATGCTCCGATATTATTTTTCATTGGCTCCAGATGATGTGAGGTACTACCTCTTTTATATTATAAATCGTTTAACTTTTTTTAGTTTCATATTATATAAAAAATTAGTAATATCTAAAATATCAAATTGATTTTATTTAATATAACTTGAATATATAATTTTAATAATATGTTTGGTTTGTGTTAAAAATAATATATTTTTCTATAAATTTGATTAAATTTAGAAAAGTTTATCTAGGAAAAAATTAAACGATTTATAATATGAAACGGGATAGTATTGGAGCCATCATCTGCATGCAGCACGCGGAGCAAACAGCTCACATCAACCACCACCCTGATGCTTCACAACTCATCACGTTTTAATTTCAACGGTGTAACTGCATGATAGGAGGGTGGCCTACCAACAATTTGACAGATTATTGAACTCCAACGAGATAAGAAGATACGGCTCGAGCGTACACATGGGCGTTTAGTGTCCTAAATCGCTTATCATACACTATTTTTCTTTTACAAAGTATTCATATACTGTTTGCATTAGGCAGTGGCAGAGGCACCTGGGCAGCTCGGCCGCTCCAGGCTCCAGCTTTTCTTATTTGTACGGTGCAACCAATGACACGGTCCTGCCATTAAAAAATTAACACAGTCTTGACGGGTAATGACAAAAGAATGATTTTCCTATTGAGAATAATTATATACTACCTCATATATATACGCCGTTGTTTGATAGTCTTATTAATAAATCTTAATATAAATATATTAAATATAAGTTAAGGTCGAGTTTTTTATGATAAAAAAAATCACAACAAAATAATATCATTTATATAATTATTTTACAAGATAAATAATCGAGTATCATGTTAAAAGTTCACGACATCATATACTTCCTCCGTTTCAAAATATAATGAGTTTTGGTTGGATGCGATAAATCCTAGTACTGTAAATCTGGATAAATAGTTTATCTAGATTCGTAGTACTATTATATTTACTCCAACCAAAACTCCTATTTTATGATGGAGAGAGTATTAAGGAAGGGAATGAGTATTCTATCATTTTCCTCCATTCTAAATTATAGGGTATCCTTTTTTTCAAAATCAAACTCGGTAAATTTTGACTAATAATTATATTAACTATATCTATACTAAATATTATGTATGTTGTATTGTTAGATTCATATTTTAAAGTACTTTAATGTGATTTTAATTTCATATTCATTGGAAATATAATATGGAATAAATTTAATGATTAAATATGTTATTGAAGATCAATTAAAATATATAGTCCTTACGATAATAACAATATATATAGCAAAAGTAACTCTTATAGATGAAGCACACATATATGAACTTTAACTACTTAACTACTGTAACATTCACAATGTATATAGATAGAGAGTAGTACTAGGAGGAGATAAGAAGTAGAGATAAATAATATATTTTATTTTATATGTGCAGTCCGTATGTTTATGGGTAGTTTTTGCTATTTTCTTGCATAGATCAGTTCTACAATATTATATTGTAAGATAGCTGAACGAAATATTTTATTATTTATAAACTAGTATATTGTTAGGTTAGGAGGAAGTATTAGATCCCTATCACATCAAATGTTTGTACACTAATTAGAAGTATTAAATGTAGACTAAAAATAAAACCCATTTCATAACCTGGACTATTTTGCGAGACGAATCTATTGAGCCTAATTAATCCATGATTAGGCTATGTGATGCTACGGTAAACATGTGTTAATTATGGATTAATTAGGTTTAAAAAATTTATCTCGTGAATTAGCTCTCATTTATGCAATTAATTTTATTATTAATATATATTTAATACTCTTAATTAGTACTCAAACATCCGATGTGATATGAAATTAAGTCCTTTAAAACAAACGCCCTCTTTATTATCCGTAATAGAAAGCGCACGCGAAGCTTGTGGCGTTCAAACGAAGGAAGGGAAGGAGACATGCGCAGCATGCAGTAGATGACAAAAAGAAGAGCGTGTCCATTTGCTTCTCGAGCTTTAGCTGGAGAAGCAATCAATTAACACCAGCAGCAGCCAGCAGGAGCAAGCCAAGGGCAGTTTGGGAAATCCACTTGGGCTGGACACTGGGACAAATGAGACTTCTGTCCCTGTTGGGCCGGGGGTACATACACGCACGCGGGCCCAGGTCGTCCTCTGTGTTGGGACTAGTGGTGGTGTGTTTCACGAAGCCTCGTTTTATATATCTCTCTCTCACTGAGCCGCGGGGCCCACGTCCAGGGAATCCATCGCCAGCGCGTGGGGCCCCACGAGACAGCCGCGTTTGCGAGAGAGAGAGCGCGCGCGCGCGCGCGCGGGTGAGAGGAGGGATTCGTTTTCTTTTTTTTTGTTCGAAACCCGTGGCGGGAGACGCCGCGACGTCGCGCCACGCCACGCCGCGTGCGCGTCGAGAGAGCGCGCGTCGCCCATGCCGCACAGGCGCAGGCGCACACGCTGGAGATCGCCACGATTGACATGGCAGAGGCTAAGGCAACCTATAATTGCTACCACCTCCGTTTCGTTTGGCTTTTTACCTAATTAGTTTTTAGTTATTAAAATTATAAAAAGAACTAGCAACATAAAAAATATCTAATTAATTTATTTAATCTAACATTAAATATATTTTGAAAATATGTTTGTTTTGGGTTGAAGATACAGTTTAACTAGGAAAAAAATCAAACAACTTATAATATAAAACGGAGAGAGTACTATACTACTATAGGAGTACTAGTTAAGTATTAATTAACATTAGAGAAAGTTTAATAGTGGAATCAACTATGAGTTTATAGCTTATATTAGAGTTGACATGTACAGAAGTTGAGCTATAAGATTATCTCTATTTTTTTTTCTACTATCTCTATTTCTCACTTAAACATTTAAGCATCTTAATAGCTAACTCTTCTTACACGAGAGTTAAATCTTTTTTTTTAAAAAAATCAATCTTTACTTCATATAAGTTTATAACTACTATTAAACTTCTTAAGGGATGCTGTGGCGTGGACTCTGTTCGTTTATTTTTCAATCAACGTCGGGGACTCTTAAAAGTCGTAATCCCCTGTGGGGTATTTGAAAGCTATCAGTGTTGTTCTCCGTCTGTTTCGCGATGAATTTTTCTTAACTCCAATTCGACCAGGTGAAAGATACACATTTTTGATTGAGGGCTGAATCCTGATCCGAATGGCATGATAATTTTTTTTATCAAATTTCAGTTGATTTTTACTGTTCCAGATTTGAATTCTCGGAAACCATTCGAAATTTCACTCGAAATCTGTTTCGGCCCCACGTTAAAACCTCAAAATCCCACGGTTTTCGCCGAAAACATAAACCTGATCAAGGGATCAAATATTCATTGATCCAACTTTATAACAATAAGCCCAAGCGACATAGTATAGCAGAATCTTTACACGAAACGAAAGAACAAACGATAAGCAGCAAAACCCTTATGTGAATTCACTCATACGTATGAAAAAAATCCGTAAAAAATCTGTAAAATTCCTGCGTGCAAAACTTAATGGAGGGTGTGCGTGTGAAAGCCTCATCTAATCCGAGACTGGCCATCTTAATCGTCCATGACGCTGCACTGTGCAAGCTGGTCCTGGGCGGTGACAAGTAAGGCACGTACAACTACATGTCTCGAGCTCAGAGCCACATGTATGGCTGTGTTCTTTCTCCATCTTTCCTAACTCATCTTTCTCGTATTTCTTACGCACGTTTGTTAAACTATTAAACGGTGTGTTTTTTAAAAAATTTTCTATATGAAAGTTATTTTTAAAAAATTATATTAATCCATTTAAAAAAATAGTAAATATTTAATTAATCATAAGAAAATGTGTTATTCCGTTTTACGTAGGCGGAAGGTGAGTTATCCTGACCTACCTCCCGACCACAGCCGTACTGGTACTACGTTTACATGTCTGTATAGTCCGTATATAGTCCGATGCCGTGAGATGCATTCATTGGAGTAGCTAATGGCTGGCATTGCCGGCATTGACTGGCATTTGGCTACATGAATTGAATCCCCATCCACACTGACGCTCTCCTGCATCACCAACAGGTTCTTTCTCTGTGCATTTCATGATGGCACCTTCAGGATTCAGATACTCCCTCAGAATTCAGCATTTTTAGGTGGTTTATAGTAGTACTCTAAAGATTACGGATAGTGAGAAATATTGTCTTTCCATAATCTCGTTGACCAAGTTTTGAATTCCAAGTTATTCTTTAATTTTCCTCTTAAGCAACTGATTGGCTAAAAATGCTTGGATTTTCATAAATTTAAATTGGTGCCCCAAAAATATTTATATGGTGTGCAAAATTTATATCCTAAAAATACTTATATTTGGACAATGAGAACTATTGATATGCCATTGTGATTTCTGAATTTCAGCGTCACCTTTAGCAAGAGAGAGAAGAGAACCCATGAGGTTTGTCACAATGGGACTGGCTGGCCAAGCCCACATCACATCCAAAAGGGCTGTACGCAACACATTCGGCCCGGCCCACTCACTAAAAAGGCCTATTAGACACCAGAATCATATGAACTCTATAAATCTTCCTGACATTTCTCATGCACTTAACAATACCACAGTAAAATATTTCCCACCGTTCTGTATCAGTTCACACTCAACATACATCGGATCACTAATCACCAGGGTAAA
Source organism: Oryza punctata (assembly GCA_000573905.2). Classification (NCBI taxonomy): domain Eukaryota; kingdom Viridiplantae; phylum Streptophyta; class Magnoliopsida; order Poales; family Poaceae; genus Oryza; species Oryza punctata. The sequence goes on from CM002488.2 coordinate 3,031,385, forward strand.
ATCAGGCAATAATAGTGCCAAAATGGCATGTCATAAGTGCGCTTTTAACAGGAAAAAGAGATACTTTTTACCCGGGGACTGTACAGTCTTACGGATATACAGAACCAAGTCCGAAGAAACACCTCAGCAGAACGGATACACAGCCTCTGATGATAATTGATGTTTGCCGGCAACGTCTAAACTCTGAACTGAACTTTGGGGTTCCGGACAGTAATGTCTGATTGTCACTGTGTTGCCTCAGGCGCTGTCAGCAAGTGCAGCTACTTTCTTCTCGAGCTCCGGCTTGTTGGCGCCGACGAGCTTGTCCACTTGCTGCCCGTTCTTGAGGAAGAAGAACGTCGGCGTCGCTCGGATGTCCCATGACGAGCTGAAGTCCTGCAGAGAATTGGTGGAAGAACAGATGAGACTGAGAAGAGCATTGGATAATATCACCTGTTCTTGAGAGAGAGAGCATTAGATACCATTAACTCGTCGACATCTACAGTCAAGAACATGAACTGGGGGTATGTCTGTGACATCTCAGCATATACAGGTGCAATGACACGGCACGGTCCACACCAGGCAGCACTGAAATTTGCAATCACCTACAAAATGGTTCACCAATTCTTTATATATAGTACAGAATTGTATGGGAACATAAATATCACACTTCTTACTTCATTAATAAAAGAAACATATGTAGGCGGAATTTACTGCAGTACATAACATATCGGCGTGGGATTACAAATGTGTGCAGCATTGAGTGTGTCCATTTGAGCAGAAATTTTGAATGCAAATAAGACCTCTAGACAGTGCAACTTAAAAGGGGGAAGGAGGTTTGAGCTTTTAAGTCTACAGATATAAGCAGCATCCAACATGGATACATTTTTGGCATTAATCAATTTGGTCCATTCTTAACAGGCAGGAGTCAATACTAATTAAACATGACAACTCATATTATGGAGAGCAATGCTTTCTTGGTAGGTTCATCACGGCAAAGCAAAAACTTGTAATGTTGTACTTTCAGTGCAAACTATTTTACAGTGCATGAAAGAAAACACAGCATGAATCAGTGGCTATCATTATCCTCCAAACACTTTAATCTAGGGTACTCCCAGTTCATATCATATACCAAATAATTTTTTTCATATTTTTTTTGAAAGAAGAATTTGTTTCATATTTTATTTCGAATAAATAACAAAGCGGCATTCCAGAACATTTTGATACACATTTTCATTTTTTCCTATTTTACAAGAATGGTGCATGAATTTCATAATTGGGTAGATACAACTATACATGTAAACCAGTAAACCAGACCCATGTATATGCAGATTGTAAATACTACCAGAAACTTTATGCAATTATCCACAATTGACAGTTACCTGTAGTAAAGATATATGCATTCTACAAGCTACTTACAATTTTCCCATCCTTGTTTGCCTCTGCAACTTTTTGGTCCCAATTCTCTTTGCTAGTAATCACATGCACATTGCCACCTTTGAAGTCGATCTTGTCTTCTTCATCACTGCGTTCCTGCCCGGGGAGATCAACAAGAGAAGAACTAAACATTACTTCTGGGTTACAAAGAATTCGCCACAAAATTACACAATACTCAAACCAAATAATGGTTGACCGTGTTGACAAGAAGGCTGACCTTTCCCATACAGCACCCCATAGTAGTTGACTAAACCAAGAAACTACTCTTGGGCAAACTGCAAACAATATTAGCGTTTGTTTCAATCAGGAAAGTGTTTTTTGAAGCTACGATGCAAAAAAACAAAATTCACGCAGCGACATTAGGCGATAGACAATAACAGAGGTTGTCAAAGAACAGGAAGAAGAGTGAATATTCAGGTCACACACATATCACAACTACCCAGTCAAAGAATGCATAGGTGTTTTCATATACCATATTACCATCAATCCATGACCCAACATCCAAACATCTGCCAGACTTATGCAGCACAGATCATAGGACTAGCCTCCTAAGTCCTAACCAACCACTTGATGCATGAACAACACAAAGAGCCTCAGACTCAATCCTAGCTCTAGCTGGTAGCAGTGGTAGAACACCATTTAGGGCCAAGAATCAATCATCATAGTCATCACACCATTTCACCTGTTCTTTTCTTTCATATACCACATCAATCTGACAAACATGGCACCTAATTCGACCTAGTTACTCTTCAATACAAAGATTTCATCAAAACCGGAAGTCTGACCTTGCAAAGAATTGACAGAATTGCGAGGCAAAAAAGAAAAAGAAAAAAAAAGAATGAATGAAAGAAACGCCAAGCATCCATAGCCATGATTCCGTGAATCCAGGGGAAGGCAAGAACATCAGCTATTCCAAGAACCTCATCGAGCTAGCAGCGCAGAGGCGGATTCAACTAATCTGAGAGAAGGGGACAGATTTTACCTGGGATTGGGCGGCGGATTTGGCGCCAAAGATGGCCTAAAGCTGCGAGCTTGGCAAGAGTTTTGGGGAAGATAGCTGTTGTGCTGACCTGCTGTATAAGCCGTGAGCTTCCGGTTAGCAATTAGCATCACACTGTTACTACTACTAGTAGTAAATAAATTATTGTTAGTACACAAGAAAAAAATTCAATATTTTGACGTTACACACCTGCAAGTACTCACATGGATGCATTAGGGGGCACACTAATCACCATCTTATTCGCTAATCAACGGTGACGTGTACTTTACGAAACGTGCTAAAGCAAAGAAAAGAGGAAAAAAAAAGGAGAGCTGGATAAAGGTGACGTGGACTGTTGTTCGTCCATTTCGTTGGATGGTGTATGGTTGGTTCTTCCCAGTTCACTGGTTTGGCCCTGTGCTGTAGTACCAGAGCCAGTTTTCTGGCCGTGCTTGAGAATTCGAGGAAATTTATGCGACTTATCATGGAAAAAATGGCTATTTGCATTCAATGTTTACATGGTTCGGGTTGAAATCACACCAGAATTTCACTTTCGGTGTGGAATTATAAGCCTCTCTCTCCTCGAAAGGTTCACAGAACACTGTGCATCAGTTCATGTTTCATGGGATCAACCTGTAATATTTTCTTGGTATTCAACTACCACTCTTATCAGAGCACAGCTACTTTAAGCAGTTAAGCATACCAGCAACATGGCACAGCGCACAGAGGACAGCTCGCCTAGCTGCATTACCAGATGATATAACCTTGTCAGATTCAGGCCAAGAAGCGGCAACAAAAATTATGACAGGATCATAATAGTGCCGCAACAACCAGCAAAAACATCGGTTCAAGGCATTAAGAAGCTTGCCACAGATCGGCAACAAAACTGCAAAAGGGCCCAATGAAGCAACCTGTGGGTTACAGCGAGCTCCAAAGTAAATCAGTTGAGCAGCAGCAAAAAAAATTATTACTTTCTTCACACGCTGTGCATGGTGAAGTCAAATCGCCTCTCTGAAACTCAGACGCAATCATTTGTCGCTGTTGAAACGCTGATTGCTACTTAGTGTGGAGTGTCAGGGAAGAACAAAATGCACAACACAAAAAAATCATGCAGTTAATTGTGTCAAGTGGTTTTCTCCAGGTTCTCGGCTTCTCGCCGTTTCCTTTCTTCATACTCCTCACGTAATCTTTCCTCCTCGCGCCTCAAAGCTTCAGCTTCCTCTTCCTGTTGTCTTCGCTCAGCCTCCTCACGCTCCCTCTGATCATCCTCTGCATCCTCTCTTTCATCAAGATAATCAAACTCCTTCTCTGCAGCCATAGCTTTTACTATAGGGTCCCGCAGCTCAGATATCAAGCCCCCACCCACCTTGTACTCTTGCTCGTCACCGACAAGGAATAACCGCTGATCAGGTCCTGACGCCATTGGTATGTCAACAGCAAGTAGCTTCATGTCGTACTGCAAAGAAATTAGAATAAGGTCAGGACACTTGTTGTAAAAATGTATTGCTTCTAGCTGTCTCAAGTGGGTAGAGATTTCGATGTTAGTTTTCTTTAGATAGCACATGCAGTCATGCAGTGTTTGCTGAATGGCAAGGGGGAAGAAAAAACATAGTAGTAATACAGAAACAATAGAAAATGTCAAATATAGCATCAACACGATAAAAAAAAGGTTGGATATGGCATCAAGGAAAATAAATGTGCTACAGCCCATTGTACAAAATAGGTGCGAACAATTCTTGACCAACAAAAAAGAACGGTTCCATTACATTCAAAGAGAAACCAATATTTCCTCTAATTAAGTAATTATATCAAATAAGAAGTAATGAAACAGAGAAAGGGTGAGATGCTTCAACATTTGTCCAAACTTCCATTCATTCACTAAAGGTGTGCGTTCATATACTTGATTATACTATGCATAAGGAGGTTATTCAATCAATTTTCGCTGAAGTAATCTTTGGATCTTTGCTATAGATAGAGAGAAATAGTTCAATACCTGTCCCTTTTTCTTCTTGGCCTCAACACTTACAAGGCCTTTTCTTTCCGATCCTTTAATGGGGAAGATCAGAAAGCACCTTTTGCTACCAAGCCTAAATTTGAAGTCCTTGAGTTTAGGCCCCCCTCCAGACATGACATATGCTCTGACATCAGTACCAGTTAAGGGTGCACCCATGACTTCAAGGATTGCAGCAGATGTGTTGAGCTTTGTCATTGCTATTCTATAAACCTTATCAGGATTTATGGTGAATCTTGCACGTGTGTACATGCCCTATAACATAAATAGACAATACACAATCAGTTGCTCCTCCCAAAAATTAGGTATCATCTGTCAAGCAAAGTTGCACTAAAAATATTAGATTGATTGTAGCACCGTGTTATGAGCATTTAAAATAATAAGACAACTTAAAGGCAAACAAAAAGTTAGACATTGTTTCCCCTACAAAAAGTTGATAATAGAAAGTGGCATAAAGCTCTAATATTCACCATAATCTAGACTGCTGATAATTCCCTAGTTAGCAAGATATCCACAATTAACTTCATACTTCTCTGCAATCCATATTGTTGCTACACCTCAGTAGATAGAAGACTATACCAGTCTACCACAAATCAATATTGTTCACATTACACGGATCCGAAAAGGGCAATATTGAAAGCACCTACCTAGTACTTGGCTGCATGATCAACTAGAAATCATTTGATTTTTTTTATTAGAGTATCATCTTGCAGGGTTTTAGGTTGTACTAGTGTTATCCTGCATGATTAAAAGCAGTGTCTGCGTAACAGTTCTTCTATCAAAACTACGATCATAAATAGTGAATCTGGTTCTCAAGTGAACCCAAAGTTAAGTTCATAATAAAAGTAATGGACTAATGGTAAGTTGGTAACCCAAGGTTTAAGCTCCGAGGCGGGTGGTAGTTCAGACATAATAGCCTATTTCAGGATAAAGTGTTAACATTTTTTAGCATGGTATATTCTACATTCAGGTATATTGGCGGTTCATATGATCAGGAAAAAATGTATTGCTTGATATAAACATCAAGATGAAGTTTGAGAATTCGAGAAGCGGTGCATATACAAGTATACATTAGACAGTCTTAAAGTACAAAAACATTCATATCACAATGATGTATATAGAATATATTCACCAATCACCGCATGCGCATTCTATCATAGCTTGTTATAGTTCATATGGCAGCTAAAGCGAGAAGGGAGGAGCACTCACGGCGAACGCCACCATGGCGGTGGCGAGGGCGAGGAAGCCGTACTTGGCCATGCCCTCGGAGAGCCCCACGAAGGTGCTCGCGATGCCGAACATGACCCTCCACAGCGCGATGCAGACGACGACCGCCCCGGCTCCGACGAGCAGCATGTAGTTCCGCCTCCAGAACGCCTCCACCTGCAGCCCCACGGCCTCCCTGTACCTCGCCGCCGCGTTCTTAGCGGCCTCCAGCGGCCGCCCCAGCCCCTTCACCCCTTGCCCCAGCGGCGCCAGCTTCGACCCGCCGCCCCCCGTCGCGAACGACCTCACGAGCCGCCGCGCCTGCTGCGTCTGCAACAGCGGCGGCGGCGGCGGGTGGCGTAGTAGCCTCGCGTCGGGGCGCGTGGTGGTGAAGAAGCGGGAGGAGGAGGAGGGAGGGGGGAAGTGGTGGCGAGGGATGGTGGGAGTGGGGGGAGCGTGGCGGGAGGGGGAGAGGAGGAGGCGGCGGTGGAGGGCGTGGAGGGCTCTCCGCGAGGAGGAGAGGGCGGCCGCCATGGGAGGGGAGGGAGGGGATCGAGATCGGGTTCGCGGCGGCGGACGAGACGAAGACGAAGGGGGGAAGGTTTTGGTTAGACTTTCACTGGAGGGCGGCGAGCCTTGGACCAACTCGTTTTCCTTTTTTTTTTATTATTATAATTATTTTTAGAAACACGGTATAAACACGTTTATAACGCGCGTACACTTAACCAAACACACACGCACGCTCTACTCCTATGAGCATCTCCGAAAGATTAAGTTGGTATATCTTGAGATTAACGAAATCAACATGAACGCCTCGCTGTCGATGGGTACATCGCTTACCACTGAAATAATAAATAGTTGTAAATACGAGCGCCAGTATCAAATCTAAGATTTAAATCCGGGTGGGCTAGTTTCATCACAAGAAACTTAACCAGTTATACTACGCTCTCACTTCGCTCGTTTTCCTTTTCTTCTTTTCATACTCCCTCCTTTGATTCCATAATTCTTGACTTTCTAGATAAGGTTGAGATTAAACTTTTATAATTTTGACTATTAATGACTTTGAAAATATCTAGTTTAAAAACACTAAAACAACATATATATAGAGAGAGATTTATCTACAAACTACTATAATAAAAGTAAAAAATTATTTATTTGTTACAAATATTATAATAGAAAAATATAATAAACAAATATTTTGAAGATCGTGTTAATATCTAAAACGTCAAGAATTATGGAAGCAAAGGAGGGAGTACTACTTCTACTTTCTACTAATCTCTTTGTTGCAAAATATAAAGATTTCAGATTTAAAATTTATATTAGAATATATTTCTATCATTCCAATGATGACAAACCCAATCATATGCATGCAAATGGAATCTAAGTAATTTAAGTTCAAAAATTACCAATTAAAGTGAATAAATAAAATCTTTTAACCTAATATTAGTTTTTCTAAACAAACTATAAAACATTATATCTCGGAACATAGCTTTATCTCTTTTTATAATAAAAAACCTCACGTTGTATGGTTAAAGTTGCATAAAATAATATGTATTATGACCGGTGGTAAATTATGTATCAGGTATTATAGTTTTAAAGATTTACAAACCCTCATCCCTGCCTGTACATATTAAGCACAAAATTACTTAAAATTTTAAAAACATAGTGTATATGACAATTTTAATTATTGAGCTTGTGACTAAGTTTGATAGTTTAATTATTCATTACTTTCAAAAATATTGTTTTAGATATACTAAATTCAACCGATATTTAAATAAAAGTGGTGTTTTATGAAACATTTAAACCGCAACACTTGTGTGGTCATATAGAGCAAGTTATAATACATATGGTTTTCTTCAACTTTAATCATGCAATGTGGGGTTTCTCTATTTTTTTAGAGACAGGGAAGGGTGAGCTTTGATCAGGGTTTTAAATTTTCTTTTGGAGAATGCTTATGTAATTTTTGTTTGTGTAAAAAAAATGAAAATCGAGGGGTAGAGGGTTCCGAATTTTGAGGGAAAATTGAACAATTTGAATGAAATCATTCAAAAAAATATTTCCCACATGAAACAAGGGGAAGTTCAAATTCTAGGCAAATAGATTATTGTTTTATTGTAGAGCAAAATTTGAGTTTTATCCTAGGAAATTCGGATAATGTGCAATACCGGTGATAGGAAAATTAAGCCCTCCGAGACAGCAAGAACACAATACAGGGCAAGCCACAAACCACAGACTTGTCGGCCTCCATGGGCTTTCGTCCTGACTCATAACTCAAACCACAGACTACCCAAAGCCCAAATCGCCGCAGGCAAATAACTGAACCATTCCTTTCATCAGCAGTACAGGCTACAAACACCGGATTTAATGGGGGAATCAGGATGCACACCGGCTATCTTGGTTGTCCATTCTTTCTGCTCGTTTCAGTTGTACAATCTGAAATCTGAATTATAGTCACTGTGCCATTGTTCAGAAGAAGAAGATGGCATTGTGCCATTGTTGAATGCGGATCAGGGGCAATGGCACATTGACAATCGCATCAGCTTCTTCGCTGTAGCTTAGTTATTTTTTTTCCAGAATTCAGACAAGATCCTTGCAGCTTGGGCACATGGCGATTTCTTTTCTGAAGAAACGCAGCTTCTTCAGACTTCAGACAAGATCATTCGGACCAACATCCTTGCAGCTTGGGTACACGGTGATTTTCCGGCGCTCTTTCACCTCGCCTCGGTGCCGTTACTTCCTGTGACTGGTCGTTCACCCGTGCTGCTGGACCTCTGACGCTTGAAGAAGCGTGGCCTTCCACATTCAACCTGTTGTGTTTTCTGTGACCAACAGGATGAAACAAATTGATCACATATGAATTGGGTGTCCCGAATCCCTACAGTTGTGGTGGATCGTCCTCTCGAGCCTTGGCCTTCCTCATTGCTTCCCTACTGGCGAGGTTTCCTTCTATGAGTGGCACTGCTCTTGCTGACTCAAAGTTCCGAGGGAGTGTCTTCGTGGGTTCGATATGATTGAGACTCTTGGTGCTTGGTCCATTTAGAAGGAGAGGAATAACCACGTGTTCAACAGCTATTCTCGGTCCTGGTCTGAGGTTGTCGCCGGCATGGTGCAAGAGGTCGCCCTTTGGTATTTTGTCCATCACCTGTCGCCAACGCTTAGGTTATTTGGTCATCCATTGTAAACACAAGAATATGCTTAAGTACTTGTTTTCCTCTTTTCCTCATTTTCTCCCCGGCCCCCTCTCTTGTTTTTTCGTTTACCATCTGTGTAAATTTTATTTCTCTTAATAAGGTGCATAATCCTTCTGCGTATTCCCGAAAAAAAACATCGTGATTTTTTTCTCTGAACAAATTCAATATTCTTCAGAGTTCAGAGCAGCTCTGCCTGCTTTCCATGTTGCCAAGGCAATGCAATGCAAGGTACAAGCGACGCATCAGTGGCGTCTTCATCGATGAAGCTGTCACGTTATAGTTTGGTCCCCTTCGACCTGAATTTGGTTGGAGAAATTGGGGATGGAATAATACGGGAATATCATATCAATATATCATCGAATAAGTCACAACTGCAATGTGTTCGCAAGATGGGAAAAATGTCGGACAAGTTTGGTTGCCCGGCAGTCACTGTCACTACGGGTTTGGTTCGGTTGGTCCTTCAATTCGATTTAAATTTACTCAAAGATATAAATTTGCCACGTCTTTAGGAACAAACTCCGTGTGTTGTATCTACCGACAGATGGCAAGTTGCTTAATTTATTTGTTATATGTTGCATTGTTGCTTATAACATGATATGAGGAGATAACTGAAAGAAAATAATTGACAAGCCCTATAATTTTTCTTCAGAGCTTTGATCTTTGTAGGCCAGTTTTTTTCTACCCGGTTTTGACATCCTATTGCGGATGTAACAATCTTTGTAACCACATTTTGAAAATTATAATGAAATTTGGTTGGCCTTAATGAATGTGGATGATAGCTCTGGCCATGTTCCATGAAGGAGATTAGAGCTGATCACCTGAAACAAGTGCAGTTGAGCTCCCATTTCTCAGTCACCACAGGTGGGAGATGCTTTGATGAACTTGTGTTGTCATCTCGGCAGAAGCAGAAGCAGCCAACCATGGCGGATTTAACGTCTGCATCAAGAGATTCCCGTGGGCTCACTACATGGATTTGAGTTATCAAAAAAAAAAAAAAAACTACATGGATTAGGCTTAAGCCAAGTAGAATTTTATTTATAGTATGTGCTAAAATAATACTTCCATGCTCATGTCAAATCATGTGTGTTTACAAGTGTTTTTAGCATGACGCATTCGTTTTGGTTTATATAAGCAGTTGAATGCGTCCATTATATAGAGTCATAACGGTGCTTCTACATGTTTTTTTATTTAAATTTGCTCCAAATATCAAATTTTCTGATAAAAACATATATTAATTCGTAACAAAGTAATGCCTTATTATTCTCTTTTTTTACTTATGTACGTAATTACCTTATTTATTATCAAAACTGCACCAACTTTTTCACTGGTGTAGTGGTGTAGAATGTGTTATTTTAAAAGAAATGGATCTTGAACGATGTAATTTCGTAAAAAAAAATCCTTTCTACATAGAAATTTACTGGAAATTTATTTTAAACCTTTTTTAGTAGTTAATTCATTTTCTTGTACGCTTAAATAGTTATGGCAAAATCATTAAATTACTAAGCCATTTGGCTATTTAGAAAAAAAAAATCCTTAGAAGAAAGACCTTACTCTACTAGAGATGAAGTTGGTACCTGAAAATTTTAGACAACTACCCGACTCGTCCATAGTTAGATATGACTGTGATAATAAATTTTAAGACGAAAAAAAGATAAGTGTGCACCGTAAGTTCAATGGTTTCGTCACTGTCGATATCTTTTATATTTGGATTGCGTTGGTAATATAGAGTTGTTCGAAGTAATAATATGTTGTATGAGCATAAGCATTAAACAAGTCTTAGGTTATGTTCTTTCCTCCAAGTTCCCAATCTCACCTTACTTGTTTTCGCGCGTACGCTTTTTAAGTTGTTAAACGGTGTGTGTTTTGCTGAAAGTTTATATAAAAAAGTTGCTTTAAAAAAATTATACTAATCCATTTTTTAATTTTTTAAATTAATACTTAATTAATCATACCTTAGAGAATTTTTAATTTTTTAAGTTAATACTTAATTAATATACGTTAACCTCTCCAAATAAAAAAAACTTTATCCTGGAAACCGACAAATTCACACGCTTTAAATTAAAAGAGATAAAAACCCGTACCGATCGAACTATTGAATGATAAATAAATAAACGCGCGCACACACAGTGACACAAACCTAACCAACCAACCAACCGCGCGCACGCAACGCAACGAGTCGACGACGATATCTCTATCTCCAAGCCCCCCCGACCGAAAAGAAATAAAAATATTTTTATTATTAGAGAAAAAAAAAGGATCTACACGAAAATATCCTCTCGAGTCTCGAGTTCTCGACCCCCCCCCCCCCCCCCCCCACCGGAAAAGGGTATTTGCTCCCGCCGCGACGGCGACGACGGCGACCACGACGACGACGAGCACGGGCTCCCTCCACCGCCGCCTCCGCCACCGCATCGCCGCCTGCCTCCGCGCCCCGCCCCAGACGTCTTCCCCCCCGCCTCCTCCTCCTCCCACACCGGACCCCGCCGCGGTGAGGCTGCGTCGCCGGCGGCTCTTCTGGAAGGGGACGCCTCGTCCTCCGATGGATGCGCAGGTTCAGCAGCAGCAGGCGCCCCAGCCACCGCCCGCGGCCGCTGCGGCGGGGAGGAGGTACGGCGTGCACTTCTCGGCGTCCAGCTTCATCCAGGCGCCGCTCTCCGCGCTGCTCGAGTACTCCGGGATCCTCCGCGCGGACCCTGGTGGCGGGCCGCACCAGGCGGGGGGTGGGGGTGGCGAGGTGTCGATCCGGATTGTCGGGTCCGGGGAGGCCGCCGGTGCGTCGTCCGAGAGGGGGGAGGAGGGGGTCGTGGAGGACGAGGCGGAGGCCGCCGCGCAGGCGAACCCCTCCACGTCGGCGGCGGCGACGGCCGGCGGCGGGGAGGCGGGGAGGGAGTCCTCGTCGTCGTACCAGAGGTACGACATACAGCAGGTGGCGAGGTGGGTGGAGCAGATACTGCCCTTCTCCCTTCTGCTGCTCGTCGTCTTCATCAGGCAGCACTTGCAAGGTCGTTTCCCCCCTTTAATTTATTACCTCATCCACAAGCACAAATTGATATGCCATCATGTGTTTTGCTGCATGTATGATTGCGTTCGTCTATTTGTGAAATATACGTCACCATGTGTTTGCTGAATGTATGATTGCATTAACCTATTTGTGAAATGTTGGCTAATTTTGCTTTGGATTGTGTCGTGCAGGTTTCTTTGTGACGATTTGGATTGCCGCAGTGATGTTCAAGTCCAACGATATCCTGCGCAAGCAGACTGCTTTGAAGGTTTGTGATTGTTTGTTGAACATTTGGATAATTTTACCTGTGGCTTTCTGCTGGAATATTAAGTGACAAATAGATTAATTGCAACACTTGATGTCTAAAGCACTCCCCTACATTTTCATGGTAATATGGCGTACAGCTTTTTGGCCACTCAGTTTTATTTGGTATTTTCATGGATTTTCTATATCCGAACACATTCTCATTTCATGTTTGTGTATTACCAATCAGTCTGTCACTAATATCATGCTGTGCTTGACTTATATTTGTGCTGCTGTCCAATGATATGATGTCAACTTGTTTACTGGTTTTTAACCTCTGTTATAGTCAAGAATCTCAATGATTATCACGTACACAAATAAATAGGATATCCTTTGTTTTTGAGTGTTTACTGCACCATCTAATCGATTTCTGAGATTTGTTGATAATGCTATTTATATAGAGAATTGCAAGTATCTTTGTATTCCTGGCTTTCCCATCATGATGAGAAGTTACATTATTATGTGGACTTGATTGCTCTCAATTTGTTTGTATAAACAATATGGTACTTACATATGATACATTGATATTTGTCTTTTTGGTTCAGGGGGAGAGAAAAATGTCAGTTCTTGTTGGGATCACAATATTATTCGTCGTTCATGTATTTGGAGTTTACTGGTGTTACAAGAATGGTGACCTTGTACGACCTCTGGTGGCTCTTGCTCCAAAAGAAATACCACCGTTTTGGCATGCAATATTCATCATTTTGGTGAATGGTATGTTCTCTCCTCCTATGATGCTTGAACACATTTATGTTTTAGAGCTAGCAAGGTTTGTAAACCCTGAAGGCCTTTAAGTTTTTGGCACATGAGTCCTTTCATTTTGTGAACTGGGCTCAAATGTCCACTTGAACTTACTCTCTCGTACAAATAAATCAGATTGTTTTTATGTTGTAAGTGGCTAGCACGTCCTTATACCTGAAGCATGGTTATTTGTATCTACAGGATGCCTTAAGTCAAATCAGTCATGTTGTATTTAGAATTTAGAAATGACACTTAACTTCATAAGGTTTTTGATCATGTGGGTTCCTTCCAATTTTATGCAGATACAATGGTGCGCCAAACTGCTATGATCATCAAGTGCATGTTACTTATGTACTACAAGAACAGCAAAGGGCGTAGCTATCGTAGGCAGGTAAGCTGTTATGCATTTGAATGCTATGTTTTCTGTGATCTATCCTTGTGTGCCTTTTCCTGATAGCTTCAGGTGCAGTGCTATTTGTTTCTGACAACCAGTAATCAATCATTCCTTTTTGCTCAGGGCCAAATGTTAACAGTTGTGGAATATTTTCTACTTCTGTACCGAGCATTATTGCCTACTCCTGTATGGTACCGATTTTTCCTGAACAAGGAGTATGGAAGCCTATTTTCGTCTCTAACGACTGGATTATACCTTACTTTCAAGTTAACATCAGTTGTGGAAAAGGTACTGTAACTTCCCTTAATTAGTTTCATAAGGGATACTTAGTGCCTCCTAAAACTTCAGCTGTTTCCTTGTCAGGTTCAATCATTTTTGACAGCATTGAGAGCGTTATCTCATAAAGACTTCCATTATGGTTCATATGCGACTAGTGAACAGGTAATATATTATATGCTTGAAGCACTAAGTAGTTGTTGGCTATCACTGTCACTGAACGTCTAGAGAAATGATGACCTGTGAAATAGGATTGCATGGACATTGCATAGTGGACTTTCGACATACTCTATTTTCTATTTTTCTTGACTTGACTCCTAGGTTGTGTGTCTGTTCAGGTTAGTGCTACAGGAGATATGTGTGCTATATGCCAAGAAAAGATGCACACTCCCATTCTTTTGCGCTGTAAGCACATCTTTTGTGAGGATTGTGTCTCTGAATGGTAAGTAAATGTGTCTTGCACCCTCTTCTTCTAGCCACTGAAAATTCTTCATTCCCGTGTGCTTCTTTTACTGATCTCGTGCTTAATGCTTTCAACCTCATACCAACCTTGAACAACAATGGCAGGTTCGAGAGGGAGCGGACATGCCCGCTATGCAGAGCGTTGGTGAAACCAGCAGACCTCCGGTCGTTCGGCGATGGCTCAACGAGCCTCTTTTTCCAGCTATTCTAGGCAGCCGATATGCCTCAACTCTGTGCAGACAAGAAGGCAGGCAGGCAAGCAAGCAGGCAGGTGTTTTAGGTGCGTGCGTCCGTGTTGTTCGCGTTTGCGAGCAGAGCAGCCCGGTGTGGTGCTGAATCAATCTCCACGTCTTCCCCATCAACTGAAAGCGAAGAGTACACGAGTGTATGAGTGCGTGCGCGTGTGTGCATATATTATCCCCATGTATAGGCTCTTGCGAGGTATGTATGCTTGAGCACATCTCTTTATATAAGAGAATTCACCTTGACCATACACGAATTTTACATAAATAGAGATGAGTATATACAGCGTATTACTGCCAATTCACCATGAAATTTTGACAGTTTGTAAAGTACGAAAGAGTGGTGAATCCTTGGCTCCTTTTTGAGCTGAGGCTGGTGATGTGTGTCCATGTATGTCCATGGTGAGCATGCGGGGAACGGTGACCATGTGTGTCCATGTATCTTCAGGCTATATAGAGCCTGGGAAGATTGAAAATCTTGCATTATGGGACTAATGTTCTGGACAATCTGTACGGCGATGTGTTCTTTAATCCCTGAACATTTGTTATCTAAACTGAATGTATCTAGACTCAGACTCAAACAGGTCTGCGATTCGGAGTATATACCCTGTCCGGATCCGTGCTCGCCCGGTTTCTCCACTGAACTTGTCAATTCCATTGCAGCACGAAAAGAAGCATTGAAAATTCCATTGCAGCACGAAAAGAAGATGCATATATTTTTTTAAAATAAAAGGAGAGGAGAATGTTCTTACGAACACAGTCTACTCTAAAATAATACTTCAAAAATGTATAACGTCGTTAACATATTACATAATGCTTGATTATTCGTTTTATTTAAAAAACTTATATAAATATTATTTATTTTGTTATAATTTATTTTATCATCAAATAAAATATAACCTTAACTTATATTCTACGTATTTATGCTAATTTTTTTTTAAAAATAAATATTCAAACATTATATGAAAATTTTAAAAAGGTGTAGTATTAATAATGATCTCCATAATGATAAGGAAACGATAAAAAGGGTGAAAAAACCATACACAAAATGTGCTTTCCTTGCCGACGCCCCCCGTCCCGACTCCGACCCACCCATCGTCACCGTCGTCGTCGTCCTCGTTGGCTTGCGTTGCCTGCCTCGCTCGCCCAGTCTCCCCCCGCATCGCATCACGTGCCTCCGCCTCCTCGTCTCCCTCTTCCCGCACGCATCAGCATCCGCCTCCTCCTCCTCCTCCTCCCGCGAGGTAACCTCTCCTCCTCTCCTTCCTCCCTCCCCCGTGGATTCGGATCCCCCTCGCGTGCTCGGCCCGATTCCGCCCTGATTCTTCTGGAACCTTCCGCTATCGATTCGTACTCCGCCGACGCCCGATCTCACCTAGGGTTGGTTGGTTCTCTCACCTTCCTTGCGCTTCACCGGAGCGTTGGGGGTGGCTCGGATGCGCGCGCGAGTCATCTGTCGGGGGGATCCCGTCGGGGTTGCTCCGAGGGGAGGGGAGCCATTGATCGGGGCTGCGCGGTTAGGTTTCCCCCCCACCCCTGCGATTCGATTCGGGTGGCGCCGACGCGAATCCGCGCACGGGTTTTGAGCCTGGGATTGGTGGTGTTGATGCTTGGGGGACTACGTTTTTGCTTCAGGGCTAGGTGTAGAGCCGATGGCGTGTGCCATTCGCGCGGTTACATCGTGTTCGTGTTTTAGCGATTTGGGATGATCTCGTGCTTGTATTACAATTTATTATGCTCCATGATATAATTTCCTCTGCTCAGTGCCCTTTGTGGCATGTTTCAACTGCTATGTGGGTGCTTTTTTCCTGCGAAAGCATCACGATTACAGAATTAACGCACGCGGTGGGCTGATGGTTATCGTCATTGTATCTGGAAATTTGGCAATCGTTTGCCTGATTAGCTGATCACATTTATTGTGATGACCGGGGAGTACTCATTTGTTTAAGCTGATGTTGATTGCCTTCTACTTGCTTTAGGATCCCCGATACTTAGCTGTTGATTTGCTCTTGCTGACACATCGTACCTCTCTGTGGTGTAGGTGTATTCGTTGCATCAAGAATTGATTGATCTGGCAAGTTTGGTCTCCACATGAGCTCTCAAGTCTCCACATCACGGGGTTTGCCCTCCCCAGGCAAGCTTGGGACATTTGAGTCCCCTCACACATGGCAACTGTCAGGCCCTACGGGCCAGGCTGAAGCTGGTAACAGCGATGACCAGGAGATCAGGCTGTTGTCTGTTTCTTGGAATCAGGACTTCGGTTGCTTTGCTGCTGGAACCAGCAATGGCTTCAGGATCTTCAACTGTGACCCTTTTAAGGAGACTTTCAGGAGGGATCTGAAGAGCGGTGGATTTGGGATTGTTGAGATGCTGTTCCGTTGCAACATCCTTGCTCTTGTAGGTGGTGGCTCCAACGCACATTATCCACCGAACAAGGTAATGATCTGGGATGATCACCGGAGCCATTGTATTGGAGAGTTTGCCTTCCGCTCTGATGTCCGGGCTGTAAAGTTGGGGAAGGACTATATTGTCATTGTTCTTGAGCGCAAGATATACGTTTATAACTTCACAGATTTGAAGTTGCTCCATCAGATTGAGACCCAGTCCAATCCAAAAGGATTGTGCTGCCTCTCTCATCATTCCAACACTTCAGTGTTGGCCTGCCCTGGGGTGCATCAAGGGCATGTCCGGGTTGAGCATTTTGGGCTGAAGGTGACAAGGATGATTTCAGCTCATGATTCCCACATTTCTTGCATGGCATTGACAATGGATGGCCTCCTACTGGCAACAGCAAGCATGAAGGGTACTTTGATAAGAATATTCAACACAATGGATGGTACTCGCCTGCAAGAGGTGAGTAACATTTTGTTTCTTTCTTTCATAGATAAACAGAAAGCGCGTATTCTCTATTCCATTGCTTCTTGAGTTGTTGCCTTAGAAGTGTTTGTGGTATATGTAACCGTGAACAATTAGCATGAATATTTAATGATCATTCTGAATAACTTGTAGGTGCGCAGAGGGCTTGACAAAGCAGACATATACAGCATTGCACTATCACCCAATGTGCAGTGGTTGGCAGTTTCCAGTGACAAAGGAACTGTCCATATTTTCAGTCTAAGAGTGAGAGTTGCAGGTGAAGATGCTAGTAATGAACAGCGTAGTCTTGAGGGTCCACGGATGGATCACCAGAACTCTTCTAGTTCTATAGATCCTCTTATTCAAACAAATACTGGATCCAATGCTAGCTCATCGTTGTCATTCATGAAAGGTTAGTATATGTATTTGTTTTCACCGTTAATGTTTACTCAGGACATGGAACTTTTGGCATAGATTGAATCGTGATTTGTCACTCCTGTATGGATTAGCCTGGTCAATTCAAGAAGCTGTTCTGCATATCACATTGACCAGTTCTCCATTTTTTTAAAAGTTTTGCTTGCTTCTGATGAAATGATGTGAGGAATGTTCAGTTAAGCTTTTGCTGGAAAGGCATCTGAAAATGTAAAAAGTGTTCAACTTAATGAGTAACTTAAGTGATGATTTATTTAAATGGTGTGAAGTGTTTAAGGAATGCGTGAACATGTAATGATGTAAAATCAGGAAAGTTATTACTGTGAAGAACTACTGAACAAAGCTAGTCAGCATTGAGCAGCAAGGGCACGTGGGTTATTTATCAACTCTCCATTGTTCTCTTTAAAACCTGTACTGCATTAGTTTCTTGATATGTTGAGACTATAGTTTCTTCTACCTGTATATATGTTGAAAATTTTGTGAGAAGCAAGTCACTAACCGTGCTAAATTTCTCCAGGGATTCTGCCGAAGTATTTCAGTTCAGAGTGGTCATTTGCTCAGTTCCATTTACCAGAAGTCACACGTTACATAGTCGCTTTTGGTGCTCAAAACACTGTCATGATGGTTGGCCTGGATGGCAGGTACTTTTGCCTCTACACTGAATTTTATATCAGCAACTTGACACATGAATGGAATATACACCTCCTGTGCATGGTATAGCAGGCTTAGCAGCTGTACAGTCAACCATTGCTGTCAACAGTCATTGCACAAGTATACTGTAAATGACTGTATTTAGCTTCATAATACCATATACTTAGAAACTCATAAGCAAACAAATATAATAGAAAGAGTACAATACGTGGTGCAGGCTAGTACAGTATATAAAGTCTCATTTAGCTAATTTATTTGATTTGTTAGATATTTTCCTATAGCGATATCTCCGCGTTTTCCTGCTGCATTTGTTGAAATTTCTGCTAAATAATCGAGTCGACCTTTGGCCTTTTCAGCTTCTACAGGTGCAGCTTTGACCAGGTTAATGGCGGGCAGATGCTGCAGAAGGAATATTTCCGATTTATCAAGGCTGACCTCACCCCCCTGAGGACATCGGCCCCCTGAATTGCATGACGAAATCATATCACCTTAATGACTTGTATATATAAAGGTTGTGCTCAGTCCATTGTATATAAATGCCGTCCTCTCACCGGCAAAGTTCTAGATAGCCGGAATAAGGAGAGCTGGGTGTTCGATCGCAACCTACTTCCACCCCCATTCTGAAGCATTTGTCCCCCCGTCGAAATTGCAGCCTAGTTGATTTTAGTTTTCTTTCCTTTATACTTTTCACTGATATATATATATATATATATATATATATATATATATATATATATATATATATATATATATATATATATATATATATGACATAAAAGCTCAAGAATGAAATACAAATCTGAGCTTATATTGTAGTTCTACTTCTGCAAGGCCATAGCATGTCTCAGACCTGCATGTTGTGATACTGCTTCATCTCAAAATTGTCAATACATGAACGTGTCCATCCATGTATTCATGGTGCTTTGCTTTCTTGACACTGATGTCCCTCTTTTGATTATTTTCTTTGCACTGTTTACCTGTGCATGTCGTGAAGTCAACTAAATAAGCTGCTAATTTTCAATGGAATGAACTCAACTCTGCGTACAGAACTCGCAGAGAACAACCCGATCAATGTCGAACTGATGGATGTGCACGACACTGTTGTGGAGTCCACTACAAAATTTCCGGCGAAAAGAACATCTGACCAGTTTTGCCACTTGTCTCTGATACGTATAATCAAATCCTTCACGTCGGTCACGAGCAGGGCTGTCCGTGTCCATCATCGGTTGCCTCAATTATCCGTCGCTACCACTTTGCAACGTATCATCAGCTACAAAAACCACACATTATCTTATCCTGAAACGAAACGATCAGAAAAGAAACTGATGATTTCATTATATCAAGGCCCAAATCAAGCCAGCAAGATCGAAAAGCAACATTTGATCACACACGCTCTCGAGAGATGGCACGTCCCTCTAGAGTCTAGACTAAACCTGCAGATCGCCGTCGGTTAGTGTTAACGACGAGATCAGTCGCGACACTGACTTGCAGATGCAGCTTCTTCATCACTGAAAACTGGGAAAAATAGAGAAAAAAATTAATCAGAGGGAAGAAGATTCAGAACCAAGCAAAAGCAACAAAAGTACGATGCAATACCGTTATTCTATCACGCAATTGTTCTTTCATCTTCAAGCTTCAGGTTGAGTTTGGAAGAGAGGTTGCAATTGAGTTTTTCCATGTATGAAAAAATAAGACGAGTTAACACATAATTAATTAAATTTTAGCTATTAAAAACTTAAATAACAAGTTTATTCATTTATTTATTTTTTCAGAGAACTTCTATATAAATATATTTTTAGAAAATATACCATTTATTATTAGTTTAAAAAACGTACTAGCAGATAACGATTGAGGTCACCTCAACTTCTGTTTAGAACTCAGGCTCAGCTCACATGATGCATCAGCCATGGCTCAAAATACTACCTTAATTAAGACACTAAATGCGTTTCTAATCCGTTCCTAACACCTGACACGCCAATGATGAAACAACTACGGTTTTTAAGCCCGTTTCTAATACGGGATACTGACAATGATAAAAACTGTCATCAAATTGTGCGCACTGAAAACCGGGGGCTAGTGGTGGTAGTACCTGTCATTAGACTAGACCAAAAGAGTGACTAATTGGATTAGTTTAGTTTAGTTTAATTACCTAATTAATTTTAATTGGGGTGTTTAAGCGCTATTACTTACTACCCACCGAAGCGTCAAGTGTTCTCCTCCAAATGCTAACGTCGTGCCTACTACCTCTCTTCCATTTCTCGACCTCTTCCTCCTCCCAAAGCTCGAATCTTTTTCGGTTTTTCATGGCGGATTCCCACTAAACTAATCGCGGAGGAGACTAGTTAATCTGGAACACCCGCTGCTGCGGCTAGTGGCGAGGTGGGGGGGTGCGTAGTTGGTGGGTAGGTGGGGTGGGGTGGAGATGGTGGTGGCGGCGGCGGCGGCGGGGCACGGCGGGCGGCGGAGGCGGGCTTGGAGGTGGGCGATGAGGGCGGCGGCGAGCGCCGTGGTGTGGACGGCGGTGGTGCAGCTGGCGTCGATCGCGGGGCTGTGGAGGCCGCGGGTGCTCGCCGACTGTGGCGGCGGAGGGGGCGCCGCCGCCGCCGCCACGGGGCTCGCCGCGCTCGCCGGCGAGGACCACGTCGCGGCGAGGCTGTCGCCGCCGGCGCTCGTGCCCAGGAGTGAGTGCCCTCTGCCTCTCCCCTCCTCTTCGTGCTCCTCCGCTTCTCCTTCTCCTTCGTGTTCCTAGCAAGTAGGAGTACTAGTTTGCGCGATCTGTGGGGAGCTCGTGGTTCTCTGATTCGGGCGGTTGGGCGAGTCAAATGCGGTTGTTTGGTGGTCAAACGAGGCGCGTTTCGTGCTGGTTAGGTTTAATCTCGGGCTCGAATTGGCGGTTTTGACGCAGGTTTTGTGCCATTTTTGGGGATCTCGGGGGTTGAATTGGGTGAGAACTTTCTAAAATTTCCATGGTTTGTTGGGATATATCATGGATTATTAGTACAGATTATCCTTTGGTGGCTCAGAGGAGGTTCTTCTCAGAACATTGACCCAAATGCGGGTTCATATCTTCAACCTCTGTTGCTTGTATGCTATATTTAGTACTAATTTGTTTAATTTAATTTAATTATAGAAAACTCCAATATAGCCCACGGTTAGGCATGAAATGAGCTCTGTAATAGGTGATGTGAATTGGTAAATGAACTTACTTGCTTTGAAGTTAAATGGGATTATTATATATTTATTATTAGACGTGTTTTCCATGAGAGATGGGAATCATAAATTCAAGATGTGAGGTGTTCAACAATGATGTGTCAAACAAGCTCTGATTGATGCAAGCATCTACTCCTTTATTATTGCCAAATTGATTTTTGCTTGTAGTTTGCAAGCAGCTTCATCGTAGAGACACTGAACTAGAAGACAATTCGCATATCTTGTTGTCTCAGTCCTTTTGTTGGTACTAGAGCTGAATGACATCTTGTTGCTTTATGCAGGAATTTATAAGAGCAATGGCTATTTACTGGTGACTTGCAATGGAGGACTCAATCAAATGCGAGCTGGGGTTTGTACCTTAGCTATTGTATCTTTAGCTAGCTCATTCATTCATTTGAAATTTGAGTGTAAATTTCATATGAATGTTGTTTTACAGATTTGTGATATGGTGACCATAGCTCGCTATTTGAATCTAACATTAGTGGTGCCAGAACTGGATAAAAGGTCTTTTTGGGCGGACCCAAGGTATAATTTCCCACATAACATTCGTTTCTGTAATGTCAACAGCATACTTATTTGATGAACTATTTTATCCTAGTTTGCTGTTGTAAACCTGAGTTATTATCCTTTGCTATTGTAAACAGCATTCGTCTCCATATTTGAGAATGAACTAGGATTTTTGCAAGTGAAAATGTAGCTGAACCACAGTGATTTCTGTTGTTGTGTTTCTTTTTTCAATAGTATCTTTTAATTTTTTCAGTGAATTTGGAGATATCTTCGATGTCAGTCACTTCATTAATTCGTTAAGAGATGAGCTGATGATTGTTAAGGAACTTCCTATGAAACTCAAGCTAAAAACTAAGAGAAGACTTTACTCAATGCCACCTGTGAGCTGGTCCAACGAGACGTACTATCTAAAGCGGGTAATAATAGTTTCTTTATGCTGGCTGTGTTTAACAGCACCTAAAAAACTGTCATCTGACACATTCCCTATGCAGGTATTACGTCTTGCAAGGAAGCACAAAGTGATCCATTTCAATAAAACAGATGCCCGCCTTGCAAACAACGGTCTTCCTGTCCAGCTCCAAAGGCTGCGTTGCCGTGTCAACTTTGAGGCTTTGAGATTCACCCCACAGATTGAGGCCCTTGGCCGAAAACTTATCTCCACCCTTCAGAGAAGTGGGCAATTTGTTGTTCTACACTTACGATATGAAATGGATATGCTTTCCTTTTCGGGCTGCACACACGGTTGTTCTGATGAAGAAACTCAAGAACTCACCAGAATGAGGTTTGTCTATTGCATCACTAGTTAACGCCAATGACTTGTACTGATTTGTTACTTACATAGATATGAACCAATGGTCTTTGAACTATAGATATGCATATCCATGGTGGAAAGAAAAGGAGATTGATTCTGAGGTTAAGAGATTTCTGGGACTCTGTCCCCTTACACCTGAGGAAATTACTCTGGTGCTTAAAGCTCTAGGATTTACAAAGGATACACTGATTTATATAGCCTCTGGTGAAATCTATGGAGGTGAAAGGCGGTTGGCCGCTTTGAAGGCTGCATATCCTAGATTGGTGAGTGGATTCTCCCATTTACGGTGTAACCTTTAGATTTATCATGGGTGCTAGGTAGTAGCTCACTTTGATCTTATGTTAGGTACGGAAGGAGAAACTTTTATCTCCTGATGAATTGCGGCCATTCCAGAACCATTCAACCCAGATGGCAGCATTGGACTACATTGTTTCAATAGCAAGCGATGTTTTCATCCCCAGTTATGATGGGAATATGGCGAGGGTTGTTGAAGGTCATCGCAGGTTTGCTTCTCCGAAATCTAACCCAGCTAGAGTTTCACTCATGGTTTGTTTTTGACATCAGTAAAGAACTGCTTGTGCTTCTGTGCACTCTGAATTCTTATGAGTAACTGCAAAAAAATCTCTAATTTCTAGTGACTTTAAAACTACTTAAACCAATGTTCTGTATGTTGAGGAGCCATTTTTGTTCATCCATTTTAGATATTCGGGCTTCCGCAAGACCATCTTATTGGACAGAGTGAAACTTGTTGAACTTTTGGATGGCTTTCAAGGAGGTGCAATGTCCTGGGATGAATTCTCTATTGCTGTGAAGAAGGCACACAAGCATCGCATGGGCCAGCCTAGAGACAGAAAGGTCATCCCTGGCCGGCCCAAGGAAGAGGACTATTTCTATGCTAATCCCCAAGAATGCCTTGGTTCCAAGGAGGGATTAAGAGAGATTTTATGACATTGCTTTCTGAATGCACGGCCGATGAATATTGGTTCCTGCAGCGTCATCCATAGTTGACGCGAGCACTTTTTGTACAGCTGACCAGAGTTCTTCCTTCATACCGAGAATTTACTTCAGGTACAGGCTAGTTGACATGTCATATGTTTATAACTGGATTCCCCACAGAAATAAAGCTGAAAAGAAGCTCAAGATCCGCGGGTTCAGATTTCAGAGAAGAGACGAGCATCCAATCTGCTCTTTTCTCCCATCAGTTATTCTCTTGTAATTCTTGATTAGTTGGTCAGGTTTTCCATTTCATTCCATTCTTCTGCTTCTTTTTTTTTTCATTCTTTAGGGGCAGTGTAACACTCTTGACTCTGATCATACTGATGTAGAAGTTCAGTGTCCTCATAGTGTTCCCCCCACCTTCTCCGAGGAGTTTCCTCAAAGCCTTTTGTACTACTCACCAAAACCATTGGAAAAATTTTCAGTTCACACAGAAATTTCCTGCAAAACATTGTTCTTTTTTTAGTGAGACATCAAGATTTGACAGATCATTCTGTTTCTTTCCACCAACTGATTTACTTGGAAGCATGGATGGCATGCTCGTTTTATATTGCTCAACATGTGTATAGAATAAACGTCTATATGTGGTTGTTGCCATCTTCTGTACATTGACCTGCAAATCTGCAACTGCAAGGGAATCAGATGATTCAGCTCCCTTGCACGCTCAGTTTCAACCTAATGGTTTTTACTTATTGGCAGTTTGGTAGCAGAGAGGTATACTAGTATATGAGTAGTAGCAGATAGCATAATCTTTGGCAGGTCCAGTAGTATAATGTGATTACGATTCCTCGATGGCTCATCGTCATGTGTGTATAATATTGTGGAATCCAATGTGTGTTTTGTCAAGGTTTCGCTGATAAATGGATAATGGTAGAATTTTGTCAATCATTTTCTGCCGGTGTCAAAAAATTCTCTCTTGTTGGTTCCAAAACTTAGGGAGAAACAAAAGGCATGATGAATTTTCTGCCTGGCTTAGAGAATATTTTTTTAAAAAAAAATATAAGCGCAAAATTAGCTTAGGGAATGGAACAAAAGGCTTGGTGAACTTTTGGTTTGGTTTAGAGATTTTTTTTAAAAAGAAATCAGAAGGCCATCGAATTTGCAGGGAATTCGAAAATACAACGGTATCGAATTGACATTTTAATCTCGTGGTGAAATTCAAAATTTCTTGGTTGGCCAAAAATAAAATGATATTAGGGCCCAACCGGGTTCGAACCGGTGACCTATTGATCTGCAGTCAATTGCTCTACCACTGAGCTATGGACCCATTTTACTACTAGAAGCTCATGTAAGTTATAAATAAATTATATTCAAAAGTGGATAAACCATGCTCCAAAATAACTTCGCAGAGTTTTTTCTTTCGAGGGAACAAAATAACTTCGCAAAGTAGCTGAACCAAAACAGAATATTTCTATGGTCTCTCCTCTCTCAACCATGATAAATTAAAGTGCAACCAATTACATGACTCGAAATTGAAGAAACATAATTCAAAAATCCTGAACCATTGCACAGATCACAACAATATACACTCTTGATTATTTTGCACCATTGGCGACGGCAGAAGAAGGCAGCAAGAACTTGAGCAGGATATCGTTGAACATCTTCGGATCCTCCTGGTGCGCCAGGTGCCCCGTGTTTGGGATTATCTTCACCGTCGCCTTATCCCCAAGCATCCTTCAAATTCAATTTCAATTCAATTTCATTCGATTCGATTTGATTCGATTAATTGTTAAGGAAAATATGAAACTGAATTTATCATATGGTAAGATCAAGGCTTACTCTTTCACTTTGTGTGCTTTCTCCACGGGGAAAATCTGATCGAATTCCCCCCATATGATCAAAACTTCCTGCAAAATTGAGATCACATCTGAATGTTCAGTTAATGCAGTATGTTGTCAGTCGATTTGCCTTGTTGGAACTGAAAAAAAATGGATGCATGATTCGATCAAATTACGCACTTGAGGGAGAGGAGAATTAAGCTGCGAGTCTTGTTCCTCGGTGACAATCCCCTTGATCAGCTGAATCTTCTCCTCTCTTTTGTCCGCGAAATATTTCTGCACCACAAACAGTTTCAAATTTGCAAATCATTTGTTTTTTTTAAAAAGCGTTTTCTCACTTCAAAATCCATATCTGCATTCTTCTTCTTGTCGATACAGTTGAATAGTTGATTACGCAATTTCTGCAAATCTGATCGGTTGATGCAGGAAGAGAAAGGAGTTCAAAGCTGGGGGACACCTAACCTAAGTGAGGTGACGTCACGCTTACGACATGGTCCATGAAGACGATTAGACGAATCCTACCTTTGCGTGTGTAAATGCAACTATTTATATTTGGCGGGAAAAGTGCGAGTTGCCGGTGGGTGATATGATTTGCCACCAAATTGTCGGTAGATTTGTCAAATTGGAGGATGTTTGCATGATTAGTCATCTAGTCTACTAGCTTTTGGGAGACAACTCACCAACAAATACAAAGATTCTTAGCTTAGCTAAGAGTCCACTACTATCATGGCCTCCACTATAGTATACGTATACGTAACGAGAAGGATTTTAATCATTCGTGCGGGCTTCACCCGTTCAACTAAATAGTCATTGAATTTGTTTTTAAAAAACTGTTAAGATAAATTAATATATAATGCATCACTCCCAAATTTAAATTTGATTTCACAAGTTATAACGAAAACAACATATTTATTATTAAGTTATAATTACAACTTCAGAAGATAAATTTAAACTCGTATAATTTGTAAAGTAGTATATTGTGTATTAATATATCTTATCATATTTTTAACTTTTTATAATTATTTAGTTGATATATAATTCCCTATACGTATACGGTGAGCTACGTGTACGTACGTATGTATGTACGTACCCGGAGGAGGTCGCGGACGAGGAAGTCGGGGATGAACTTGGGCGGGCGGTGGACGCAGAGCGCCATCAGTCGCCGGAGCCCCTTCCCGTCGGCCGGCGCCATCAGCTCCGTCACCTCCGCCACGCCGCCCTTCGCCGCCAGCGCCGCGTCGTCCTCCGCCCCCTTCACCAGGTCGGAGTCGCACAGCACCACCTTCCCAACCTCCACCTCCACCTTGCCGTCGCCGGCCGACGTCGACAGCGCCCGCGCCAGGTGCCGCGCCACCAGCCCGCCGTAGCTGGTGCCCACGATGTGCAGATGCCGGCCGTCGCCGAGGCCGGGGAGGTGGCTGCCGCCGGTGAGGAGCGCGGCGATGGCGGCGGCCTGGAAGGCGTCGGAGCGTGGCGCAGCGCGGGTGGTGGAGGCGCCGAAGAAGAGGAGGGTCGGGACAACCAGGTCGAAGTGGCGGGAGAGTGGGCTCACCTGCGCGCCCCACTGCCACGTCGGGTCCGGCCCGAAGCCATGGACGAGCACCACCACCGGCCGCCGCGGCGTCGTCGTCGTCTCCTTCGAGCCCGCCGCGGCGGCGGCGCCGTTCTTGGAAGGGAGGAGAGAGGAGTGTGCCCAGAAGTGGAGCGTGGTGCCGTCGTCGTCGACGACGGCGGAGCCTGGTCGGAGGCCAGCGGAGGTGAACATCCGCCGGAACATGGCGTTGAGGAGGGACACGGCGAACCCCATAGCCGCCGCTCTCTCGAGCTCTGAGCTGTGACCTGTGAACGATCAATCAGCTTGATCAGTTTGGCTCCATCGAATCGTCGAAATGGATTTAAAATTGGATTTATAATCAGCTAGCTAGCTGCAGGTGAATCATGAGTGGTGTGGAGAATAACACTATACCAAATTCAAATCCTGCACAATATTTTTCTCCCCTTTTTCTAAAAAGGAGTTTGAAAATTGCAGTATATTCTCTTGCTGGCTTGCTGCACCAACCACTGCAAGGAAAAGGAGAGTTCATGCATGGCTACTACAAGTACGGTGCTCTGATATGCTCTCACTACCTAAAGGGCCCCACCTGGCAGAGATGGAGACTGTCTAACTGTAGTAGTTAGAGTGGGTGCTTTAGTTAGCTAGTGGCATGATTAGCTAGCTAAGCTTCTAGAAGGTTAGTGAGTTGGACCGGAGAAAGCAGCAGGCCCACCAGCAATCGGTTGGATTTGCATCTTCTTGTTGTAAGGCCCAGCCTGTATGATGGTCCAACTGGAGCGGTGGGTTGGGCCCAAATGCTGTCTCTAGGCCCGGCCCACATTGAAGTATTCTGTTTGGAATAGGTCCAGTAAGCTCTGCTCCAGCTCTTTTTAATCGATCACCCCAAAAATGATTCGAATCATTTTCCAGCATCTCCGTTGATCAACAGCCTGTTGGATTAAAGATTCTTAAAAAGTTACAAAATTAAGGTATTAATATTAGCGGTAGTTGAATCGTGGAATTAATTAGCCACGTAGTCGCAGTCAAGTATAATTCTGCAGTAGGTGATACTACATGCGTAGGCATGCTGATCACAGCAGTATATATATAAATCCAGATTAACTAGCTGATGAAAATTAGTAGACATATTAGTCACATTTCACGCATGCATGGATGTAAACAGTAGGATTAATTAAGCACAGTTAATTAAGTCACTAAGTAGAATACATGGCACGTAGAAACAACAGATTAGGTGGGGTAATTAGCATATATAGGCACCTGGGCAATTGGGCATGCAGGTCTCTGCAGGTTAAGTTCAATTGTTAATGACCACATGGGCAGCTACTTTGATTTAACTAGTGTCATTCAGCTGCACCTGGGCGGCTAACTATTGATCTATCGATCGTTCGATCTTACGTTGGACCAAATTAAAGCTGTAAAGCAAACGGTGATTTGGAGATTAATTAATTATTAATTAATTATTATATGGCTAAAAAGTTACTAACTTTTCTGTAGCATGTTAGTATAATTATCGTGTGCAGCATGTGCATACATGCCCTTTCTGAATATATCCGCTACCCATGCAGTGATCGATGTGAATATGTGATGCATGCACACCATGCATGTCGATCGATTGGTTGCACTAGCGGGGGTTGAATTAGCAAATGATCTTTCTTCAGACTTGCTAATCCATGGATGTGTGCGAGTTAATTAGTGGCGGAAAAAGAATTGTTTCAATGTTTCAAAGGAGTAATTGTGATGATGAAGACAACACTAATCAAATCAAGGCGTAGTGGCTGAATTAGAACTCTGAATTTGACCTCAATTCTACAAGAGAGGATAATTATGTATATCCCAATCCCAAAAATCTAGCAAATTCATATTTGAACAAATATATAAGTACAGAATTCAACCGAATTACAAAATCAACTTAATTTGAACAAGTATCATCACTTAGGGTGGCTGGCTAGGTAGCTGCTGATTCAGGCTGGCCGAGAGCTAGTAATCAACTAGCTAATCACACTCAGATGATCATCAATTACTCATCGAGCTACTCGTCGAATAATCTGTACGGTACAGCTCGCAATCCCATGCATCAACGTCAAGCAATCCCGGCACATCGATGAGCAAGTCGAGGTCATCGAGCGCCAGGAGGTGGACCATGTCGCCGCCGCCGGAGTAGCAGTAGTCACGGGAGGAGTCGTCGCCGCCGGAGCCGTTGCCGCAGGCGCCGCTCACCTCGCTGATCTCCGATGAACCGGCGTTCGGCGGCGACTGTGTGGTGGCGCCGCCGCCTCCGTCGAGCAGTTGGCAGGAGAACACCGGGAACCGCGCCGGGATAAGAGTAGGAGGAGATGCAGCCTCCGGCGCCGCCGCCGCCACGGTGGCCGCATTGGCCGTCGATTCTTTCTCCGTGGTTATGGCCCGCGCCGGATCTCCTTTAGCTCGGCCTCCGGCGGCGGCGGCGGACTGACGCTTCCTGATGCGGGAATTCCAGTAGTTCTTGATCTCGTTGTCCGTCCTGCCCGGCATCTTCGCCGCGATGACCGACCACCTGCAGCCCACACACACATCCATGATCAAATCAACACTGATAACTAAATCGAAAGTTCAGCTAGAGAATCGGATTAACCATGAAACCGAACATGGATTTCGGTACTGAAACTGAATTGCTACCTGTTGCCGAGGAGTTTCTGCAGGGAGATGATGGTCTCCGCCTCTCGATCGGAGATGGGCTCCTTCTTCAGGTCAGGCCTCAGGTAGTTCATCCACCTCAGCCTGCAGCTCTTGCCACTCCGCCTCAACCCTGCACAACTTAACGCAAATGCAAATGCAATGCCAACCTTGTCAGATCAAGAAATCAATATACATATAGCAATTAGTTGCAGAGAAATCAATCAAATTACAAGCTAGCTAGACAGAAGCATGATTAATTAAGTTAGCTGTCAATGAATTCTTGCCTGCGAGCTGAGCGACGGAGCTCCAGGTGGAGACGCCGCGGTGGGTGATGTGGGTGAAGAGCCTCTCGTCCTCCTCCGGTGACCATAGCCCCTTCCTCTCCTTCTCCGCCGCCGCCTCGCCGACGTCGGCCGCCTCGCCGTGTCTACTACTCGTCGGCTTCCGCACCATTCTTGAGCTAGCTAGCTAGTACTACTCCTGCTGATGTCTACTGTGATGGAGAATTCAGAGGAGAAAGATTAGCAGCTGGAGCTTACTTAATTGAGCCTATGCACACGCACATATATATAGTAGATGCATATATGTGTATAAACAATATAATTAATTAATTAATTATATAAATATATATAGCTATAGGGCTACTGCACATTGCCCTACCTGTAGGAGAAGCTAGGGAGGGGGGGGGGGGGGGGCAGGAGTATCTGTACATGCATGCATGTATGAACAGACAAAACAAATCCTGTGTTGGCATTGTGTTAACCTGATAGTCTTATTATATTCTATGTGTTTGTAACCAAGTTTAGTCAAGGTATCCCATGAATTGTTGTACTCCTACATTAATACATATGGACCATGTGTGTATGTAGTTCTAGGTATAATGTGTACTGTGATGATATGAACAAATCCATTATGAACCTGTGCATGAGCAAGACTGCACGCAAGTACTAGTACTTGGCTTGTGGAAAAGCATAGGTCTTTGAGCTAGCATGTGATAAATTGTTCGTATCTGAGTATTTTTGTCATGTGTATATATATACATGTGATTAGCTACTCTGAATATAGCACTTCTAACGTACTGTGTGCATGTGTAGGCAGGACAAGATTGTGGTGGCTCCAATTAGCCTAATTTGGGACTAAACCTTTCATTAAGTACTTGTTCTAGCAAGATGATTGGTCAAGGTATCGATGAATCCAACATCACAACTGCTCATCTCTACTGTTACGGCGCCATTACTACCAAATTACAACTGGTATACAGCATCTAGATGCATGCATGCTTGGCATATTAATTGATGCACGGATGACCCTCGAAAACATAATTAAGGTGACACCAAAATAGCTAGAGAGGGCACATGGTTTTAGTTTCTGAAAAGGACGGGATATATTATTTTAGAAAAAGAATAGGCATTTCTTCAATTATTTAAGTGTACTAATCCAATAGCATGGCGATTAAGAGATTATAATATTTCTGCATGTCAATTTTTTTTAATGAAACATGTCATCAGCATCGATTTATGCTTTGTCTCTTTGTTTTTGTATGCCTAGTGCAGGAAATTATGCAGCCATGAGCCATCTATCTGATGCAGGCTTGCAGGATATGATCACAGCTTGGTAGGAGATCACATCAAGGAGGTAAAGTCATGTACTATATAGCTTGGAGAGTTGGTAGTTTTATCCAGTAATTAATTTCATTGCAAACAACCATGAACGATTAGAAGAAGTACTACTCGATCCCATAATTAAGTAAACTAATTGGTCTATCTAACTACAGTGTGTTATTGAATTTGTGCAACTAACCACCCTGAAAGGACTCTTGACTATAGATAGGTTCCCTCCTAGTCAAAAAATATGAGAAATTATCCAATGGATGATCATAGATACAGACCCTATAGTACCAAAAGACCACACTAGCTGGCCATCTGTTTGTCAGCTACTACCCCTGATCAAAATGCTGTCAATTTTAAGGTCACAAATGGGCTGGACAGTTGGATATATTAGCTAGGACCCAACTATTCCCATCTACTGTAAGTTGGTGATCCCTGTAGGAAGAGACAGAAAGCATACACCCTGAGAGCCAAAATTCTTTGGCACATTCAGAAGATGATCGAGGTTCATGCATAGGCCGGCCATCATGTCTAAGGTCAATAAATCAGCAGTACTAGATTTTTCCACCAAATCTTGTTTGTGGTACAGGTCTAGCTAGCTCTATGTACTATGTAAGGAGTTAGAAATTGAATCTCAATTATTAGTCTGTAAGTCTACAACATATATTAATTAACTGGTAATTAAGCTGGGGCCTATACCCAATTAGTCTGTAGGTTTAGCTAGCTCTATATGTACTAGTATATATGTAGGTGCAAGGTATACTATGAATTTCGTTGTACCAGGAACACTTCCACTTTCATTGAACCAGGAATATATATATCGTAGCTCTCTATTTTTTTTTAAGGTTATAGCTCCATTATTTATGAATCTTATTACATGTTTTCCGTCTATATGATGCTCACAACCAACCAACATTGACTAGGTACTGTCTATCTACGTACTTGTCTAGTGTTGTATAGGCATGTAGTGCATCAGCACATGCCGCAAGTTTATATATGTACTAATGTACACAATAATCCTGAATATAGGGCATGGTTTTTAAATCATGTACCCTCCTTATATATACCCCTCCCCCTACTCGAATGCAATGCAAATTAAATAGGTACGAAAAATTATAAAAAAGCCATTTATATATTCAATGTACGTATAGCTTAACACAAAATTTCAAGTTCAAAGTTGGCAACAAAACAAATTGTGATTTTTGCATATGAAGAACAAAAACAACCATATATGTCACTTTTTAACCCGATATGTAGTAGATCCAATTCAATAATTCATGGCTTTAAGGGGTTCTCATGTGGGGAGGGGGTTGCAGGATGCTGCCCTGAATAAAAGCTTATTTTCATAGTTTTATTTTGTTCTCACTACAAGAATCGTGATTTCACCTAAGAGGTACAAATTGCCAAGGAAAGCATCAAAACCAACAGTGAACTTCAATTTGTCGGCCAATCTTTAAGGAAAACCCGCCAAGTCTAGAGATCAAGGAAATTCCATTTCATTTGTGGTTAACCGTTAGGAAAACTTTTCTCTCAAGTGCGATAAAAAATCA
This sequence comes from Oryza punctata, assembly GCA_000573905.2. Classification (NCBI taxonomy): domain Eukaryota; kingdom Viridiplantae; phylum Streptophyta; class Magnoliopsida; order Poales; family Poaceae; genus Oryza; species Oryza punctata. Next base: position 3,064,215 of record CM002488.2, read on the forward strand.
ATACTTGTCGGTCGACATCTTGGGAGCTCGACAATGCCAAGGTAATATCCATTGCACCGTGAAGAAATTCTATTTTAATTGTTGGTTTGGACTGCCAAGGTAATCATTTTGCTTTGACGATCCGTACTACCGAGCTTAACCCATTTTTGGTTTAGGCCGCCAAAGTAATAATTACTCTTTCCTAGGAATATAAAATCATATGTGTGTGTGTCGAGGAAGTGATTTTCCCCTGATAATGGGGGGTGCAGAGCCCGCTCCTCGGGTTTGAAGATCCGACCAGAGGGTTGGTTGTGAATGATGAAGACGCTATGCGCAGGGGATCGAACTAGCCAAGGGACAAAGAGACACAAAAAAATATAGAGGTTCAGGTCACCCGGAGGTGTAATACCATACTTCTGTTTTTTGTTGTTTTTTATCTGGATCCGACAGAATACAAGCTAGCTCTTTCTCGAGTGAGACAAACTTGAAAGATTCAACCAAAAAAATCCCTTTCTAAGTGGTATGTCCCTTTCCTTTTATAGTTCAAGGAGGAGCTCACAAAACCATCTAACAACTATTTGGAAACTTGTTGCTTGTGTTGTCTTATTGTTGCCAGTTGTATCCCTTGAACGCATCCCGAGAAATATACCAAAATCCTACTGTTAAATTGCCCCCGGGCTCCGCGGGCACTGTCCTGTGTTGGTCGGCTCCCCTTGCTGTCCACCACGTGCCATGTGGTGGGCCTGGAGGGGTCCCGACCTCACCAAGAGAGCGCCACGATTTCCCCTCCACCTAGTTGGCGCAACCGGGTGTCGCTGGGCATGCGCGACGCTTGTCCAGAAGCGCGCTCGTCCCACATGACTCAACGTTGCCGTCTGTTCAGCGTCATTTCAATCCCATCGACTTGGAATATTTCTCTCAAACCTGTTTCATTTATGGCTGCGACCGTTGGGTTGTAGCTGACAGGGAGGACGGAGGCTTGACTTTTGCAAATCTTCGCCCGTGTCCCCGTGCCCCTTAACAGGAAATCAGGATGTTTCAGATGAGCTTCTCGAAGATGTCGTTGATGAATAGGATATGTGATTTTATACGTCTCCACACTCCTCTCAAGAACGCGAGACTTAGGTCCCAGATAGGTTGGGACCCATACACCCTTATTGCTTTCTATCTTAAGATATATGTCTTATATTCTCCATACTCCTCTCAAGAGTGTGAGACTTATAAGGGCAGTAAGGGGCCGGGTCCCGGACAGGTTGGGACCCAGGCTGCCCTTATTGCTTCTTTATCTTTAAGATGTAGATCTTGTAGATCTTCATGTTCTTCTTAGTAAAGAACACAAGCCCAATAGAGATAGGCTCAGGATCCCGATCCGGGTTAGGATTCAGGCCCCTCTAATTTTACAATCCAAGAAGTAGATCTTGTATGTTTCAATGCTCTTATAAGGAAGAGTGTCAAACCTAAAAGGATAATTTGGGGTCGGGCCCAGGCAGGCTGGGTCCCAACCCTCTCATTATCTACAAACTTTGAGGTATGAATCTTATAGGTCTCGACACTCTTCTCCCGTGAAGAATGTGAGCTCTATAAGAGTAGAGCAGGAGGGGCCCCGGATTCAAGTCCAAACTAGGATTCAAGCCCTTCTAAGTTTGTAATCCAAGAGTTAGATCTTGTATGTTTTGACGCTCTTCTAAGGAAGAGTGTGAAACTTACAAGGATAATAGGGGGTCGGGCCCCAAGCAAGCTGGGTCCCGGGCCCCTTATTATCTACAAACTTTGAGATATGAATCTTATAAGTCTCAATACTCTTCTTTTGTGAAGAATGTGAGCACTATAAAAGTAGTGATGGGGGCCTAGGGTCCTAGACAAGACCGGGACCCTGGTCCACCAGGTTACCCAAGACAGACCAGGGGCTCCAGGCTTCTTTTCAGAAGTGGACCCCATACTACTGCTTACCGATTCATGTTTTGGATTAATGATGGCTTAATTAGGGTTTGATTTTCTGGTTGAATCATTGATATCCAAGGGAAAGAGGTACCCTGGTTCCCATTTCACCGACTACATACATACATACATACATACATACATACATACATACATATATATATGTATGTATGTATATATATATATAGAACTACTAGATGGCGCGTAGCGCTCTACTAATTAGACGACGCGTGACAGCGACTACTATGCCCCCAACCCCACCTCGTAGCGCATGCAACCCTCCACCCACCCTCACAATCGATAGTAAAATTTTTATTCATTGGAAAGAGTCCAATATCGGTCTCTTATAAGACAACGACGTTATAATAAAGAGTTAAAATTTTACCGCTAGAGGGTATGCAAGGTTAACAGGATTTGTACGTCAAGTAATTTTTTCATTGATGTAAATATTCGAGTAAAAATTCTACTATTAACACTGCATAAAAAAATTCGAGTAAAAATTTACTACTAACACTCCGGAAGTGATGATAAAAATATTTTTTACTCAGTATTTAATAAAAATATTTGTTCAATTGAACTATGTGCGTAAGGAAATTAGAGATGAGGTAGTACTTTTTTTTATTCGAAGTACAAATTAGGGCATAGTAATTTCACTCTGTGTACGACAGGATCAGGTGGGCTTGTATCAGTAATTTTTTTACCGTGGGCCAGATATTTTCTTGTTGGCTGAATAGAGGTGGTTTTGTTTTATGAGCGTCAATCAATCAGTAATCAGTGCATGTCCAACGGAAAAAAGGGAGATAAGATTGAGGGTGAGGAGGACGAGGAAACCGGGCGCTCAGTGTCGCGCTACGCGTCAGGTAGTGCCACCGTGTATATATATATATATATATATGTGTATATATATATATGTATATATATATATATATATATATATATATATATATAAAATCCAGTTCAGCCATATTTTTTTGGAAATATCACTATATTATATATTTCACCAAATGTTTTGAAAGTTTCTTATAAATATTTATAGATAGTATTTTACCGGTACCGGCACATACCTTAAGGTTTTAGAACACTTCCCAATATATCTGAATATGTTGTAAGCCCTATCAAGTAAAGCTAGGTTAAGTGGGTAAGAAATTGCATACGTCGCCATTGTTGAGTTATCTCTTGTCGGGAAGGAATGCATTGAATTTCTAGTGGCGATCGTCTCCAGGGTAAAAGCCCTAATCTGGTTATCTAGATTTAATCTTGTTGGTATTTGTTTTCCGACTCCACGTACTGACAGTGGTCTTAGTGTTATCTTTGTATGAGAAGTCCAAAACCGATCTTCAATACTGAACTTCTTGAAGACATTGTTCTAGAGAGTGTTCCTTTTTTCCCTTACTATGTATAGTAGAGCAAGTTGTAGCAAGGCCACATATATAATATGTTCTCATTGCCTAGTTTTTTCAACCTTTTTTCTTTTATTTTTGATTCTATATGCATTCTTAGTTGGTATGCAACCCCAAATGTTTTTATTGATTGATGGAATATTCCTTTCTATCCAAAAAAGGATTGGGTATGAAATAACTGTATCCATATCTGTCCTTGAATGAACGACTAATTGTATTCCAGATTAGCAGAAGTCCTATTCAAGAATCAAGAATGACAAAAGTTACCTTCATTAATTTAAAACTCTTCTCCAAAGAAAACACCCGTTTAAAAACTAACCACTCTGCTTTCTTCAAAAATGAATACGTACACTCCTGTTTAGCATACAGTTCTCTGCAGCATTATGCATGGAGAGAGAGAGAGCGCTGTGGAGAGAAAGGCATATAGGACAAATTTGTGGCGGCCAAATATTTTTATATTCACTAATCTAACATATGAAGGCTGTACTATTACCTTGTCTAAGTATGCGTGCATGACAAGATATACTACTAAAATGACAAGATCACGAGGCTGGCCATAGCTACCCCAATCAGATCGAATTAGAAAGATTAATTAATTAACCAACTTGCACGACCAAATTAATTATCTAAGTAATAATTAATTAACTCCCCTTACGCATGCATGCATCAGCTGCTGCCTGTAGTGTGCTGGATCTGGTGTGTGATTAACCAATTCGGGACTATATTACTATTGATTTTTATTATATATCTAGTAATGATATACCCAACATGGCCAAAAAGTTATTAATTATTAAGCTTAGACAGCGAATGGCTGACATGCGTGACATTTGTCTCATGCTGCTGCATGCCACTGTTTCGCGTAGTACAGACATCACAAAAGTTTAGTTTTGGTGAGTTGTTTGTTTAAATTAATCGGCTCATCTGTGGTCATCACTGCCATGACCCATCTTGATAATTGACGACTAATTCTGGATGAATTGTCCTAATTAAAGCTTAATTCATTGCATAGCGAAGAGAGAGATGCGCCAAAAGATTCCTGCATGCGGCGTGCAATGATATTGATCGATCTGTATTTTTATATGTCCCATCGAGAACACTTTTTAGGGGGGACGTCCGATGATTATTGGGGCTGATTAAGGGCACAAATTGGTGATTTGGAGTAAGATAATTAATTGGAATCTAATGATCCATGTGGTAGAGTAGAAGGCAAACATGGATTAACTTGATCTGATTAGCCATTGGATATACATATATATATATATATATATATATATATATATATATATATATATATATATATATATATATAGCTGGTTTCAGAACATTGTTTTGTTGATCATCGAGGAAAAGAATCATTTAAGCTCCACATCACTGGCCTTGCATGATTAGTATTGAGATTTGAGAATGCTAATCAGTTCTAACTGCTAATTACGGCTTAGGTACTTCGTCACCCTCATGTTTCACAGCAACAAAAAAACTCACGTACATAGAAACATTTTCTAGTTTGCCTTTAAAAAGAATGTCATTTCTACAGTCAATTTCCAAATTAAGTGTCTTTATATTTAGGGGCTGCATAGTTCAGAGGAGGCTCCAATACATTTAAAAATCGCGTAAAATACTTTTACAGAGCAGACATTTTATATGGTCTCACGACAATTTAGAGAACACTTATTAGTTTGCCTTGTGCATATATACAAGCATGGTCTCGAAAAGTTTTAACCTCCCTAGCTAGAGGCACTATTTCGGTGGTTAATTTTCATGTTAAGTAATGAGATATTTTTAGATAAAGGAAATTTATGTTGATTTTAGACAATCATATCAAGACGATATGATACAATAAATCTAAGACCATGTCCGGCCTCTAAATATATAACAAGGATATACACAAATATAATCATTTCAAAGAAAAATTGAAAAAAGAAGAATGACATGACAATAGATTCATGCCTCGGCAAGCTACAACCACATGTTATCAATCTTCATCTTCATGCTCTGTTATCAATCTTCATCTTCATGCTCCATCGTATAGTAACACTTGGACTGCAAAAGAGTCACTCCAAAAACGTCGTCTCCAAAAAGGAAGCGACACATGCACACACCTAGGGATGAAAATGATCGGAATTGGTAACATCTCTTCGAAAATGATACTTGATCGATCGGTAATTGATCATATTTATCATTTAAACTACTTAGCATCGATATTAATAAGATGTAGAAGAAATTAGAAAAAAATTATAAATAGCAAAAAAACGTTACGATCGGAAAATGTACAGCTTATACGGAAACAACGCTCGGTCACTCGGGAATTTTCGTGACTGTTTTCACCTGGCACACCGTGGTTGCCATGACTAAGTAGCAAAAGCCATACCGGTTTTCATCCTCAGAATAAATTCATCCAACTCTAAACAATTCCTTTAATAAAAAAGTGAATATACCGATATTGTCAGGTATAACTAGCTAAGGTCAACCTATAATGATCTAACTCAATGAGCACTACCTAATCGAAGTCCCCAGTGCTACCACCCCAGCCCCTAATTCCGAGTCGATACCAACATACACATCCTATCTAGTCTTAGCCCAACTGCAATCAGCGAACCTGCAACCTTCTTTAGACACGCTACCCCGTGATAAGTGTGTCACGAGCAAGACAATAAGCATACACCCAAAATCTATATCTAAAGAGTGGATGAAATGCATGCCAATGTAAGTGAATATATATATGATTTGAAGCAAAGATGACTCTAGCTAGCCTATATGTTAGTATGGAAGCTCTTCACTAGTGATGAAGACATCCAGGGGCAGAGCTAGAACGAAATAATAATGGGTGTTACTTAGCTTGCTTTGATCGAGTTTAGGTTGTTGCAAGTGTCTAAAATTGAACTAAAGGGGTACACATATGGTGCAAATAAATAAAATATAGCCAAAAAAAATTGTCACCGGGTTTTGGGAACCCTCTCCTCACTGCGTGTAGCTCCGGCGTCGATCTGATCACCGAACTCTTGCCGACGGTCAAGCACCAATATGGATCCAGTCCCTCCGGCGGCAGTAATGTCCCAGGAACAGCATATAACTATTACAAGACAGATATATACAAACATGCAAGTCATTGTATGAGGTTGAGATATGATTAGCATATTGAAGGAAATAATGATTCTCTCGCGATATAGTTTCAAAGTTTGTGGATATACTACTATAACAAGTGTACATAATTTTTCTCTGTTTTTTTCTACTATAGGTTTTGTCCTAGTACTTTGTTGGCGTATTTTAATTAATGCCACCACAAAATGATTCTACTGATCTCTTGTAGACACACACAAAAATAAAACCTCAACAAAAACATATGCTGCAATGAATACAGACATTTATAAAACGCTCTTCATTTATATAGAGACAACATAATGCACTATACTTAGAGAACAATGGTGGAATGTGGATTGATATAAACATGTATATATATGAAGTCACGGACAATATATGGAGCTGATTGAAATTAGGTTATTCACTACAGGTTGGTGTCCCGGCCGGAATACAAGTGGATGATAGCATCAGGAGTCAAGAGTGTCGGCTGCTGGTTCACATCAATCTACAGGCATATATTATGTACGCAATATTAAAGATCTTACGTACGATCGGCTGGGGTTAGGTAATAACGGCCCTACATTAGCAGGTCCCTAGCTTGCAACATGGATGTATAATATTAATTCCAGCACATTATTTCTAGTACGTACCATGAAAATTCAAGATCAGTGACGTTAATCTTCGTACCATGAATGCTTATGCTCATAGCATGGATTACAAGACTGACTAGCTAGCTATATATAACTCTGTCTCTCTTGAAATTTTCAATATGATGCTCAGTTATCCCTCGACTCTTAAAACGGGCTAGAATTAATGTGAAATCCACATTAATTTGGTTGTGGTAGCAAAAAAGAACGAAGAGATAGGGGCGATCGAGATCACCTATATACTTCACTATTCAGATATAAAGCTCCACAACATCGATCTATGACATGTAACCCAACATCACCTTAATTGAATCCCTACTTGTTGTGGATGCCATGCATGCATGGTCAAACTGGTGGATCGAAGGACCTGTCCTGTCCAATTTTGAGAGTTGATGAATGAGTTTTACTCAGTCATGAAATGGATATATGAAAATTAAACCGCACCATAATCAAGAGGTGGAAAGTAACCTTCTTGTAATGAATTAATCATTTTGTTAATTACCTCCATTCACAAAATATAAGAATGGCATCTAATCTAGATAGGATATATTTTTAGATTATTGGCAGATGAAAGCTCATGAATTCTCTACATAATATGGTGATAAATTAAATATTATTTGTTATAGAACGAAAAGAACAATTGGTCCAAATAGTGCGGTAGAAGAAATTTTTTTTGGAGAACACATTTTCATAAGCATGGAGCAAATAATCCGGTGAATAACCTAACAAGAATGTGGCTTTTGAATGCGGATCACAATCGATCAGGATTTAAAATGTGAAAAAATCATATCAGTAGATTTACCACGAAAAACTCTTTCACAATATATTCTTAATCATTTTTTTAATATATGGTTTGAAAAAAAAAGATAAAACATGTGCATTGGCCACCGTGTCAATATCCCAGACGTCATCCCTTTGAGAACATAGTTGGCGACTAGCTAACAAGGAACAGGTAATGCGAAAAGTCACTCGCGAAAAAGGTAATGATAATAGTTAAACCAAGTATGATTGATGGTCCAGGGTAAAAACTATTCGTTGGACTTGATAGTTACCTGGCCATGCATCGACCGAATCGATCAAGCAAATATAATTGTATATATGCATGCATATATATAATACATGTCATTCAAGCATATGGTCAATTGGATCACCGTCCCAGCATACACATTGGCTTGCAAATCGAGAAAAAAAACCGAAGATATTTAGACAAGAACTCACACCAATGAATCTGTTTCTCACCTTGCATGCATCCATGAATAAAGATCAGCTCGTCATCTCCGATGATTAGAATGGACGCAGCTAGAGACAGGGCTAGTGGTTGTTGAGGCCAAAAAGCTTCTGCTGTGACAGCAGCAATCACACATCCACACTTACTAATCATGATTCATTGGACACCTTTACAGCCAATAATTCCAGTTTTAAACCTCCCAATTACACCATTAACTATGACACAATCAGAGATCCTACCAATGGCGATCGAATTAAACTAGCTAATTGTGGTACTCCATATATGCAGCATGTGATGCGAGGCTACTGAGCTATTGCGATCGCATGCGAAGATTCAGTAGAAGTTTCAAGCTAGATTCAGTAGCATTTGCTGATGATCATGGGGAGACCAGTGGAGCAGCAGCAGCAGCAGGTTGGATGCTGCTCGGAGAAGAAGAAGAAGCTGAGGAAAGGGCTATGGTCGCCGGAGGAGGACGAGCGGCTGGCGACGCACATCGCGCGGTTCGGCGTCAGCTGCTGGAGCTCGGTCCCCGACCTCGCCGGGCTGCAGCGCTGCGGCAAGAGCTGCCGGCTCCGGTGGATGAACTACCTCCGCCCCGATCTCAAGCGCGGCCGCTTCTCCCACCATGAGGAGGAGCTCATCTTGGCTCTCCATGACAAGCTCGGCAACAGGTATAGCTAGCTTAATTGCTCGATCGATTTAATTATCATGAGATGAAACGATTTGATCAATGGAGTTCATCGTCCATGCGTGCGTGCGTGCAGCTGGTCACAGATCGCGGCGAGGCTGCCGGGGAGGTCGGACAACGAGATCAAGAACTTCTGGAACGCGCGGCTGCGCAAGAAGCTCCGGCAGACGGAATCGTCGTCGACGGCAGCAGCGGCGGCGACAGGACACCGCCGCGGCGAGGCTGACCGGAGTCGACCGCCGCCGCCGCCTGCAGAGTTCAACACCTTCTCTCACCGCGGGGTTCACGACGACCGGTCGGCTCCTACCCCTGCCGGCCACATTGCCTCCGCCGCCACCGTCGTCGAAGCACCCGCAGCGGCGACGACGACGGGCGCCGTAGTCGGCGGTGTTCTCGTGGACAACAGTGGTGGTCACCGGGATGCGGTGGCGGAGGCGGCGCGGGGACACGTCGGTGGCGGCGACGACGATGGCTTCTTGGCCGTGCTGCTTGGGGAGTACTACCTCGACGGCGGCCATGGCGACGGATTCAGCTTCTTGGGCGGCGGCGGTGGCCACGTGTTCAGCTAATTTGTAATTACTTTGCTTGCTTTAATTTGATCGTGTAATGATCCATTTCATTGGTTTGTGGCTGACAATAATTAGCACAAGCTCTTTGTGTAGTTGTGTTTGTCAAATCAAATGTGCAAAATTAATCTGAATAAAAATGTTGATGATCGACGATCTCTACTTGTTCATTTCTCGTTTCTCTTGAAAATTTAGGGAGCTCCCTATTTCAGGTGAAATCACTCCGAGAGAAATTCAAATTCCAAATAGAAGTTTTCAATGTTAAGCTGTTTGTTGGACACAATTCAACCAAATTTGAAGAGATGATTTAAAAAAAAAACCTCGGGAGTGTCCGAGATGGAGACATCTCACAACATATCGCCCGAGAAACTGATCCTATATCTACCACTTTGAGAATCTAACAACGTGATTTAGACGAACGAATTAAGCAATAAAAGTGTGTATCAGTATATGACGTACTACGTGCTAATTAAGTCATTAACAATTTGATTAACAAATTGGTACTGCTATATACTGAGAAAGGCAACTGAAATTTAATTTCCCGCCCGACCAGTTTGATGGAGATACCGGAGAAGATACTAATATTTCGAGTAATCCTAATCCATGTGGAGTACAAAAGATAAACTAATTAAGCAAGCATGTCGAGTGGTTGGCTACCACTAACACTAATTTATATTCATGAACCTATATATTTACATTTTGTATATACTCAAATACCAACCGGACACCTAATTTCTTGAATTAGTACTACTTGATTCCCTTTTTAAAACTATCATCTAGAAGCTTCTTTTCTTAAACAAGAAAGTTCATGTGCTCAATTAGCCAGCCCGGAGTACGTACTGGCTTTGCCCACGTGGAAGGATCGGTAGTTGGCCTCCACTTCTATTTGGGCCGACAGCACAGCTGGCTTTGCCCACGTGGAAGGATCGGTAGTTGGCCTCCACTTCTATTTGGGCCTAATGCTAGTCAGGGCCTTCTCTCTAGCGCTCTTGGGACGCATCTGACGGGAGAATGCTTCCGGCCCATTTCGAAGTTTGCACTGAGGTGGTGAGCTGGATATCAAGATTCGTGCAGGTGCGGCTGGCTGAGCAGGGTGGCGACAAATCGAATCAGAGTAAATTACACAAATCTTGGAGTGGATCTCCCTGCACTGCATTCAAATTCCATGTAGATCTCGAGGAAAGTTAACGTCGGTAATAGTGCTTGCAAATGCATGGGATCTCTCTACCTGCGACAAGCAGCGGCTGCGAGAAGGACGATGACCTACTCCTGCTAAACAAAGTTAACTTAGGATCTGTTTGATCGAAGAGACTCCCTCAACTTTGATCTCTTTTATTCCCTAAAATTTTAAATAGAGGTGATTAAAAAGGATTAAAAGTATATTAGTCCATTAATCCCTTGAGAGGAGGTCTAAAATCTTTACTTTTCACCTACTACCCCTGCATGGTTTGATTCATATCTTTGCGAATTGCATGGTTAGGGGTAACATGGTCTTTGTACAGTGCAATTAATGATGTTTAGTCCTTTTAGTCCCTAGATCCAAATAGGAGAGGACTAAAGTTTTTAGTTCTAGGGCTAATTTTAGTTCAGGGACTAAAGGATCCAAACATAATCTTATTGTGAAATAAATAGGAGCTAAAAATGAATTTATTCGACGGAGGGAGTAATAAATGAACGAAACTCAAGTGAAATCACCAGTGCGTTAATTGAGTATCTTAAAAGTGAGCACCATTGCTACAGTAACTATCAGATTGAGTATTCATTTCCTGCAGTAACTATAAGCTACTACAACAACTTATTGGGAATTCTTTCAAGATGAAATAATATTGTTTATAGAAGTTCAGGGATACTTCTGTGGTCAGCGCTTATGGTAAGCTTGGAATAATATTGCAAGATACTCTCTCCGTCCCACCAGAAAACAAATCTTGTAACACATTCTAATACAACAAATCTGGATATGGGTATATCCAGATTCATAATACTATGATATATTATATACAGTACAAGATTGGTTTGTTATGAGACGGAGGGAATACGGATAGTTAGCTTACACTTGTGGGATCAACTCTGTTACTTTCATTATAACTGGTGTTGTGCACTAATACCTAGGACTTCTGATAACTACTAATTAAACTGCGAAAAGAGTCAGCTAGCTATAGGTTAGTAGATCGTTAGTACTCCCTCCGTTTTATATTATAAGTCGTTTGACTTTTTTTTCTAGCTAAATTTTTTCAAGTTTGATCAAGTTTCTAGAAAAATATAGTAGTATTTTTAATACAAAACAAATATATTATCAAAATATATTTAATGTTAGATTTAACGAAACTAATTTGATATTTTATATGTTGCTAATTTTTTTCACAAACTTAATCAAACCTAATAAAATTTGATTAGTAAAAAAAGTCAAACTACTTATAATATAAAACGGATAAAACGGAGGGAATAGTAATTTTCACCGTAGACAATAATGCAGAGGTAGTTTCCTATACTATCTTGGTGCTGGTCTCCAGGCTTCCAGGAATCAAGTGTACTTCACCTGTATAAATACCCTTCCTTTGGTTACCTCGCTTGATCGCCAGGCCTACCCATTTTCTTCATCTAATGAAGCATACACAATCAAGTACTAACTAGTAGCTCCTTGATCAATTTTCCCTTTTTTTCATTGGCAACAATGTGTGGCTCATTTGCTCCAAGATCATCATCATCTCTGCTGCTGCTAATCACTCTGCTGCTTGTCGTTGTCTCACGCCCACAAAATTACTCGGATGCTAGCGCATTATCAGGTAAAATACACATATTGTTGTATACAATATTGTTTTTGACATTCTGAAAGTCTCTGAATATACATTCTGATCTGTGCATGCATGCAAACATATACACAGATCACCTCGCCGTCGGCGGCGATGCGCCGCCGCCGCCACACGTTGCTGACCGGAGGCTACTCAGCACGCAGAACCAGGTGACGCCGCCACCGCCGGCGCCGGTGTCCGCGCCGCCGATAGGCCCTGAGCCTACCCTGCTGCCGCCCCCGCCACCGCCGGCAAAATAAACGACGGCGAGCACATGCACGTGTATCAGAAACAGATCATGTCAAATTTAATTGATGCGTGTGTAATCAGAAATAAATCCGGCGATCGAGAGACCATTTTCTCTGCTAGCTTGATGGGATCATATTCATATCCTAGCTCGATATTTCATCAATCATTTCGAATAAAACTCACCCTCTTTTCATTTGCGAGGGGCTTAGCTAGCTGGAATCATGGAATGAAATGCAGTTGCGATGACTGACAGGCCATCACTTTATGTTCCACGTCGATAAAGAGTTGAGCGGCAGCATGCGTACGATCGAGCAGTGTTCCTTGCAGTCACAAAAGGAAAACAAAAATGTTGTTTTGAAGATCAGGACGGTTGCTAGAACATGATATTAACCCGTGATAATCTGTCTATATATCTTCCTTCATGATCTAATTAATATATTTTCTGATTTTCATGAATTTGATAAAAAGCTATGAAAATTTGGAAAAAAACGTGGATGAAAAGTGTGATATTTTCCATTTTCTTAAGTGCAACAGACTTTGCTACAACGGTCGTTAATAAAACAATATCATTTCAAATATCACTAGTAAAAAAAAGGATTTTTCCTGGCGGCCATTTTAAGTTTTCTCAAGCGGTTAACGCTACGCCAGTATCCAATAACCAGTGAAAATATAACATTTTCTTTGAAAGTCTCCAGCCGCCAGTGAAAAATCATTTTCCCTAGCGGGCAACCTAGGCCAGCCGCCAGCGAAAATAATTTTCGCTAGCGGCTAGGTTAAGCCTACCATATGCAAAAAAAAAAGCGATTTTCACAGGTGGCCAGTTAAGCGATTTTCTACAAAAATCGTTTTTATAGTAGTGGGTGCCACCAAAGAAAACAATTTTCGCTAGTGACTAGGTTAAGCCTACCATCTGCAAAACAGCGATTTTCACAGGTGGCAAGTTAAGCGATTTTCTACAAAAATCGTTTTTATAGTAGTGGGTGGTCCGCCAGCAAAAATAACTGTATCTTTGCTAGCGGCCCTCTTAACCTTACCACTAGCGAAGATCATTTTCACTAGCGGTCCATAGCCATCACCCCTCGTTATATTTTCACTAGTGGTTTTCACGTATAACCGCCAGAGAAAAAAATATGGTGATGCCATGAAAAATCGATTTTGTAGTAGTGAATGGGGCTAAACTTTCAAACATAATCATTATAGTGTATCTATAATATAGTTATCTATATGTAACTCATGTTTCCCATTCATGACACTTTTTATGTCTGACAAATCGATCGTTTCAAAAAAGAAAAGACACGTCAATAATTTTTTAGCTAATTCATTCAAATATTATGTTTTTCATGCATCCTAAAAGTAACTCTAACCAGCACACACAGGCTAAATAGTTGGCATGCCAACATATGTGCCTAATTCTCTAGTATTTGTTATAACATGAAGAGACAATGTCCATGTTCCGAAGGCAGTAAAATTTCATCTAAGTCCACTAAGAATGAGGAATTATTATATACTTGTGTGGTTTTAAATATGAAAAAATTGGTTTGATATGAACTAAGGGGTATCTATGTAACATTCGGTAGCTTTTAAAAAAGCTTTCGAATAACAAAATTGGAATGTAACTATACTATAGTTTATTTATTTCTAACTCGTATATGATTATGTAAAAACATATCCTTGCCAGCTCGGGCTATATATATATATATATGTATATATATATATATGTATGTATATATATATATATATATGTATATATATATATATGTATATATATATGTGTGTGTGTATACGTATATATATACGTATATATATACGTATATATATATATACGTATATATATATATACTTATATAGCTGATGAATAAACTTATATAGCTAAATATGTTTTTCAATATATATTGATAATAAAATATCAACAATTTGGGCGTGGAAGAAGAATAAAGATAACAATTCAGAAGTCTACCCAAGAAGAACACCCTATAAAGCACAAAAGGACAATATAGGGTGCGGTGAATGACATATTCCTGTGAAGAATTGACATATTCCTGTGAAGAATAAACTTTCGGTGGAAAGACTTCAACTTTAGCCACCTCTCGTGAAGCCACAGTAGCAAAGAGATAAGCGGGAGGTACAGGCGACGCCACTCCGGACCTCTGTAAAAGGAGACGAAGGCCTTCACTTCGAAGAACAACGAGCACACCATCTAGAAAACAAGCCATCATCGCGCTCTCGTCCTCCTTTCCGCCCCTCTTAGTAGTAGTCCTAGTCTACCTTGCTTAATATACAGAAGCAAGGAGTTGTAAGATAAAGCTGTGTAAGGTAAGAAGAACTTGTTTGTATCTACCTTCGGGGTTCCCGAAAGGGAAAACCGTATGTAAACCTACCTGTTTATTTATGAAGTAATTTTTCTTAAGTATCTCTGTCTGTTTGTTCTAGACTAGCGTTTATGCTAAGGACCCTATAGGAGAAAAACTCTTCGGTTGTTCTCGTTTTTAGCCTGCATCCTGCATAGGCGTGTAGAGAACCTTGTGTCCGCAGAGAAGTGTTCCCTTCGGGTGAAACTGCCTGGGGAGACGGTAAACTCTTGGCTAGATCAAATGTGACTAGGGGTACTTAATTTAAGGTTGATTCTAAAAAGATAGATAGGTGAGGTATACGGTGAGTACCGAGTAGGACTTTAAATCCTCTGAATCAAGCGACCGGCTGTTTTGGATTCGCCACCCAGCAAAGATCCTGAAAATATAAGTAAAAATTCTCGAGTGAATAGTGCGAATAGTAACCGTGAATAGTGTGAATAGTGAACAGTAACAGTGAATAGTGAGAGAATAGTGAGCAGCAAATATAAAAAGTGTAGTGAACAGAAAATATATTTCTCAGTGCATAAAATATAAGTGGTCACTTATATTTTATGCACTGAGAAATATATTTTCTGTTCACTACACTTTTTATATTTGCTGCTCACTATTCTCTCACTATTCACTGTTACTGTTCGCACTATTCACGGTTACTATTCGCACTATTCACTCGAGAATTTTTACTTATAGTTTCAGGATCTTTGCTGGGTGGCGAATCCAAACAGCCGGTCGCTTGATTCAGAGGATTTAAAGTCCTACTCGGTACTCACCGTATGCCTCACCTATCTATCTTTTTAGAATCAACCTTAAATTAAGTACCCCTAGTCACATTTGATCTAGCCAAGAGTTTACCGTCTCCCCAGGCAGTTTCACCCGAAGGGAACACTTCTCTGCGGACACAAGGTTCTCTACACGCCTATGCAGGATGCAGGCTAAAAACGAGAACAACCGAAGAGTTTTTCTCCTATAGGGTCCTTAGCATAAACGCTAGTATAGAACAAACAGACAGAGATACTTAAGAAAAATTACTTCATAAATAAACAGGTAGGCTTACATACGGTTTTCCCTTTCCGGAACCCCGAAGGTAGATACAAACAAGTTCTTCTTACCTTACACAGCTTTATCTTACAACCTCTTACTTCTATATATTAAGCAAGGTAGACTAGGACTACTACTAAGAGGGGCGGAAAGGAGGACGAGAGCGCGATGATGGCTTGTTTTCTAGATGGTGTGCTCGTTGTTCTTCGAAGTGAAGGCCTTCGTCTCCTTTTACAGAGGTCCGGAGTGGCGTCGCCTGTACCTCCCGCTTATCTCTTTGCTACTGTGGCTTCACGAGAGGTGGCTAAAGTTGAAGTCTTTCCACCGAAAGTTTATTCTTCACAGGAATATGTCAATTCTTCACAGGACTATGTCATTCACCGCACCCTATATTGTTCTTTTGTGCTTTATAGGGTGTTCTTCTTGGGTAGACTTCTAAATTGTAGTCTTCTGAGTAGTTACCTTTATTCTTCTTCCACGCCCAAATTGTTGATATATATATATATATGTATATATATGTACATATATGTATATATGTACATATATATGTATATATATGTATATGTATATATATGTATGTATATATAAATATGTGTGTGTATATATGTTTGTGTTTGTGTGTGTATATATATGGGGAATTGAACACTGTTTCCTGTCCATCAATGAAATATGTACTTCGCTAATTACCTGATTCTTTGTCTGATTGTTGTGACGAACCAGACAAATGGAATCTATAGAAATGCCCGAAGCTCGAGCGAGCGCGAATCTCGAGGCAATTAGCCCGACCACCTAGGGCGGACTACTGCCTATCATATGGCGAAACCTCGGATGGAACAAACGCGTACATACAACAACCTGGCTGGCTGTCCCATGCATCATCTCGATCTTCGTTCCGTCTAGTAGCTCCTTTTTATGAGTATTCTCGCCTTTCTAAAATACTCCATAGAAAAACTTAATCTAAACAAAAATTTAATATTACGTACGATGAGTCTCGATAGGAATTATATCCAGATCAGATTTATTGTACCATCTTATATCATATTTTTATATGGATTGGTTTTTTAATGGAAGAAGCTAGTAATTTTTTACCCATACATCTCACACATAAAAAACAAAAAAATATAATATTTTATTTTATCAATCACAATATAATTATTCTGTACTTTATCTACTCCTAATGCACTTATCCGATACTTTTATAAATTTTAGTGTAATGGTGACGTGAAAATAAATTTATTTTGTGATAAACGAGAGGAATGAAAAATGAAATCATTCTGTGGCGGAGGGCTTTGACAGTTTTCTTTACATGTGTACTAGTACGTAGCCTAATTAACATTTCTGTAGAAATTGCAGATGTAACAATAAACTCTCTCTGTTTTCTTAAAAAAAACAAACGTTGAGCTATGAGTCGTTTTTTTATACTTACGGAGGGTGTATGGCGGCATCAGGCATGCCTGCTTGGCTACTTGCTGGCTCTGAATTTTTAGCTCGTCTTTAATCTGTTTTGTGTGCGTACTTATGCAAATCGGGTAGCAGCGCGACCGCGTCTCATCGTCGGCGGCAATACAGCGGCGGCGGCGGCTTCAGCAGCAGCTCTCCAACCGGCCGGGGAGCCCCTCCGCCCTCGTCTCCGGCGACCGGACCGCGGCCGCCGATATCACTGACACGGCCGGCGTGCAGCAGCCTGAAAATTGAAGCTTCTTGTGGTTAGTTTGACTTTTCATGTTGGAGAATTAGTTGGGCCTGGGCCTCCCAACGAGAATGGGCCTAATGTCTAGCGGCCCAAATCTAGCCCAACAACTAGTTGCATCCGAGAGTACATGCTCTTTTCAGAGCAGTCTCGCAGAAAGAAAATGGAAGAGCTAGCAGAGAAATCTTTCCAGCTGCAGCTTGCAGATAATGATCAATCACCACTCCTACAGTGATATATTGTACTCATCTGCAGCCAATTTGGCAACTTGAGCTCATTATCTCAACTTCTTTAATTAGTACTGATCCAGAGATTCCCTTCTAAAAAAAACCTGTTGTGATCGTTTCAACCAGCCGGCAGTCAGTCACAAGGAAAAAGCCTGAAGTCTACATGAAGTGCATCCATGGCCATGCATGATGCTTCTTCTACTTGCCTGTCGATCAAAAGTTGATGACTGACCAGCCAAGAATGTAGAATATATGCATATATAACCCGGATAAGTATAGCTTTAGCCTGAAAGAAGTTAGAGATGCACGGATATGATGAGAATGAGAGACCAATAATTTATGTACTATACATACTCTAAGATGCATTGCAACTCAAGCAGACAGAAGAGACAGGCTATGGCTGCTTCTCTGAATGTGTTACAGTAGTGTCAAGCACCTGAACATTGGAGTAGGTTCCATGGCTGCTTTCTTCAGAGTTCAGGGACTCTCCTACCTATAGCAAAGTGTAGTAGTGGTACTTGATCAGACTGCATGCTTTAATTATGTCATCAGATGCTCTAGCCTGATGCTAGCTGTAACCTCCTACTTTTGGAAGTGACTAGAAAGATCTGACAAAGGTTACTAAACTGGAGTAGAGCTAAACCCAGTCAAAGAAACTGTTAGCTGGCCGGCATGGCCGGCTTTCTGCTTTGCTTTGCCATGCCATGCCATGTACTGTGTACACCATACTACTACTACTCTATGAATGCTCTTATATACGACAAGCGAGACAAAGCTAGCTAGAAGAAGAAGCATGGGATCTGCAGGCCCTTGTTAGTTTTGGGCATTTGCTAGCTGCTATTGGTTTTACTTGTCTGCATTCATGCTTTGCTTTCTCGTTCTTTCTTGCGCATGTAGGAGTATATATATGTCATGAGAATTCAGTGATTCTTGGTGTTTGGTTGGAGGGATAAAGATGGAGATGGCATCCGCTTTTGCTAATATTTCTGGTCAATGCCGCCTATTTTGATACCAGTCCAAAATTAACTTACCACTTGTTTGAATTGGGTTTTTATCATACCTAAAAATTTAGTTCAAATTTTCAGATAATTTTGTGTATAAATCCCTGTCCAGGAATCAAGTCAGGGTACACAAAACGATAAATTAATATACAGATCCAAACGTAAATAAAGTGTAAATACTTAAAAAAGAGCCACTTAGTTCTCACAACGAAAAAAAGGTAGCAGCGGAAAAAGGTGACGATCCTAGCGGGGTTTCAGCTTCACTCCACATGCAAAACTTAACTGGGGTATAAGTCTTGGTCCTCTAACTTTGTCTTTAGCTCAGAAACACTACACTTCTAAAAGAGGGGGAATAATAGCAAGACTGAGTACAACCACCGTACTTAACAAACCACACCAACGATGCATTCGTGCAAGGAGAGACAAGGAGAGTTTGTGGCTATTTGCATAAATACGGTTGTAAACATTTATAGTTGAAAACAGTAAAAGTTGATTAATTAAGGCAATATTAAATATCTCCACTGAACAACGCTACACCACGTTGAACAAACCCAACCATTCCACCTAAACTAAACCAGTTCATTAAGTCATGTTAATTAATAAAGTGGAATTAATCACGGTGAATCTGGTCGATCACTCATAACCGCGGGCACGGCTTTTCGAATAGTTTTACTCTGTGATAAACCCTGACCTCCACTCGATGCGCTCAAGGATATGATTTGGCCCGATCTTTCGGTGAGTTTGTGATAACTACGATTTGAGAGAAAACGTTGACGATCCGACTACAACCGTACGAGACGTTGTGTTGCGCCTTAGCGATCGATACACCTCTCTGTGGGTTGTTGATCTTATCGATGCAGATCAACCTTATTCCTGCAAGCAAATCGAAGAAACTAGCAAGAACAAGATAAAAGCAATCTGAATTGCAAATAGGAATTAAATACAAATGATAAGTTGGGGTTCCGAAGAACAAGCAGACGGACGGTCTAGCCGACACGCGCGCTGCAAGCAAGTAGCAATGGCTAAACTTTAATCTAACAAAACCCCAAGAAACCCTAAAGGGGTACCTAGCTATTTATGGAGGTGGGAGGACGACCTAGGGAGCCCTAGGGTCGTGCTCCACCTGTTTGGGGCGCACCCCACATGGGCCCCTCATGGGCCGGGGTCCCAGATGAAGTTACAAGCCCATAGACCCATTATAGGTGACGTAGCACCTTGTTTCTGTAATTGCGGCCAACTGAGATAGAATTTGGAAATGAGGCTAGATCCATTGGAAAGAGGACTCCGAGACCTTTCCATCAAGTACTCACGGGCGGAAAATGGAGCTCGTATGATGATTTGGCGGCCGTTCGAAGTCAATGTTGCTACAGGTGGCCGAATTGGATTCCAGCACTTGGAGGAGTTGATCTTGCTATCTTCTTGTTGATCCATGATGTGAACAATGGTTGTATCCGTAGTAGCCATGGTCACATCATCCTCCCCTTCTTCACGGAAAACCGTCCTCGGTTTTTCCATATGGTGCTCTTCACGTAGTCCATTCAAAACAACCTGTTTCACCAAATCAAAACAAGACAGACTCGAGGAAATATGATTAGCAATAATACGACTCTCTAGCTTGCAAATTTTATCCACGTCTACAGGATGATCTAAATCCAAACATATGTAAACTCTATGCACCAAATATATTCCTCCATCAGTATATCCTCCAAAGATATGAAAAATAGCATTAATTGGACATCTCAAATCAGACTTAACAAATAATTTCTCCTTCAAATTGTCGAGCTCACAAAATTCATCAAACTGAATATAGCCCAAAGTATTTAAAGAAGATATCAATTCACGTTCCTCTACTTCATTAGCAAAGTGAATAACATGCTTAAAATCAACACATAAAGAACTAACACTAGAAATAGCATATTCATTCACTAGTTGTGGTATGGGTATAAGTGAAGCATTACCACACAACTCTTCTTTATCACAAGAGACAGCAAGTAAATCAACTTGTGACAAAGACATCTCAGTAATTGGTTCCACTAAAGGTTGCTCTACTATAGCACGAAAAGTGGACATTTGTAGCTCAGCTTGAGAATACTCACATTCATTTATCTCAGCACCATTTAATTTACCTTCCAAACTTTCTTCAGATGTCGCAGGTGCTTCATGCTTCTCCTCTTTCTTCTCAAGTACATCATTCTCCTCCTTTTGACAATTGTTTACTTCCTGCAAATTATTAGTAACAGGAGGCACGGGCACAACTTGTTGCTTATTAACATTGTCAATTTGTTTTTCCACATTGCAAGCAAGTTGTAATAAATGAGAAAGAGATCTATATCTTTGACTAGCGAGCATATCCTGAATTTCTTTGTTAAGCCCACGCAAAAACCTCAATTCTGAAGCTTCTTCGCATTCATCTAAACCACAGCGTAATAAGCAAGCACGCATATCGTGATAGTATGAAATAACAGTTTTAGTATCTTGCTTTAAACATTGCAGTTTGTTGAACAGAATATCAGCATAATACATGGGAACATAAATATCTCTGAAATATCGTTTCATGTCTTTCCAAGATTGAGGTATTTTGTTATGCCTACAAAGATATTTCCAATCATCAGAAGCATGTTTAACTAAAACACTAGAGGCACACATAACCATATGATTCTCAGTCAATTTATATTTTTGAAATTCTCTATCGACAGCAAGCTCCCAATCAACGTAAGCATGAGGATCATAATTTCCTTCAAAATAAGGTAGTGCAGATTTGATCTTAGCTAGAACATCATCACTTACCTCATAATGGTCATGTTGATTACTCCTCATGTCTTGACGAAGATGTCGATGTTGAGCACAGCTATTCCCAATCGTCTTCCGTATCACTGCCATTGTTAGTAGAAAACAAGAAACATACAAAAATATGCACGTTCCTATTAACTACTAGGTATTGGATGCTCAAATATCACATACACTTAAGCTTTTAACCGAGCTCTTACAAGTTCTTACAAATACAAGCGGAATGGTGATATACACCGACTCAACCAAGCACCCCGATGGAGGTTGGATGTATCGATGCCTTGGCAAATACTTGCTGTACGGCTGCAATCAAATCTGTGGAGCTCTGGGTAGGCTTAAATATGTAGCAAAGGAATAGCAAATGCTCAAATCAGAGAATGCAAAGTTGAATAATCGTTCAAAGGCAAGTACCGTGCTGGTCCCAGGCTAGAACGTACTAGAGACGCGAGCCTAGACACAAACGGTACCACAAGATAGCACAACTCAAGCACAACTCTGATACGTGAAAGCAATCTCAAAGATAACAACTAATTTTCTCTTTCTTTTTTTCTTTCTTTCTTTCTCTTTTTTTTTCCTTCTTTCCTTTTTTTTTGGTGCGGCTTTTCTTTTCCTTTTTTTAAGCACCTTTCTGCCTTTTTTTTTCTTTTTTTTGACTTTTTTTCAGCAAAAACGACTCAAGGACCTGGATGCAAGATTACAGGGACTCAAATGTAAATATAAAAATTACAGGGACTCGAATGTAAAAGTGCAAACCCTAAAATTAAAATTATACAAAAATGGAATGCTCTCGTCGCATAGGTTCCGTTTTTGCAAACAGATCTCGAATCCGACACTCCAAAATTTTTCACCAAGGTGTTTTGCAAGTTCCGGTATAGATTGGAACCGAGGGAAGAGAGGAGGAAGTCGACTCAAGGAGGGGAGGGGGTGGGGCGGCATACCAAACCGAGAGAAAGTCTCGGCCTTGGTTTTGGAAAAGGCCCACGTGAAAAAAAGAAACAAACCCACACTTCCCTTTTTATCTCTTCTTCCTCAACCACAGAACCAATCTAATCTATTACCAAAAACCAATCTGTTCACTTCTCGTGCGGCATGAAAGCACGGCAAAGGCTGGCCGCCTATGGCAAACCCTAGATGCTACTCAGCAACTCCAAAACCGACCGACAGAAAATGCCCGAAATGAGAAAAACGGAACCCTAGTGGCGACACGATTCCGTTTTCGAAGATCCCGACGACAACGAAGACACAGTGACGAAGGCAACAATGGTACTAACCGTGACAAGAACTCGAAACTCTAAACGGACTAGACGCTAAGACCAGCAACACGACTCGATGATGCAACGCAAAACTCAACAAAGCAAAAACTGAAAAGAACAATGCAGTGGCACAAATATGGCTAGGTAAATGATGCAATTTTTTTTATGGCTATTTTCTGGTTATAGGTAGATAAAAAACTCACCGAGCAACGAAAGCTCTGATACCACTTGATAAACCTTGACCTCCACTCGATGCGCTCAAGGATATGATTTGGCCCGATCTTTCGGTGAGTTTGTGATAACTACGATTTGAGAGAAAACGTTGACGATCCGACTACAACCGTACGAGACGTTGTGTTGCGCCTTAGCGATCGATACACCTCTCTGTGGGTTGTTGATCTTATCGATGCAGATCAACCTTATTCCTGCAAGCAAATCGAAGAAACTAGCAAGAACAAGATAAAAGCAATCTGAATTGCAAATAGGAATTAAATACAAATGATAAGTTGGGGTTCCGAAGAACAAGCAGACGGACGGTCTAGCCGACACGCGCGCTGCAAGCAAGTAGCAATGGCTAAACTTTAATCTAACAAAACCCCAAGAAA
The DNA here is from genome assembly GCA_000573905.2 of Oryza punctata. Classification (NCBI taxonomy): domain Eukaryota; kingdom Viridiplantae; phylum Streptophyta; class Magnoliopsida; order Poales; family Poaceae; genus Oryza; species Oryza punctata. The sequence goes on from CM002488.2 coordinate 3,087,726, forward strand.
CCCTAAAGGGGTACCTAGCTATTTATGGAGGTGGGAGGACGACCTAGGGAGCCCTAGGGTCGTGCTCCACCTGTTTGGGGCGCACCCCACATGGGCCCCTCATGGGCCGGGGTCCCAGATGAAGTTACAAGCCCATAGACCCATTATAGGTGACGTAGCACCTTGTTTCTGTAATTGCGGCCAACTGAGATAGAATTTGGCAATGAGGCTAGATCCATTGGAAAGAGGACTCCGAGACCTTTCCATCAAGTACTCACGGGCGGAAAATGGAGCTCGTATGATGATTTGGCGGCCGTTCGAAGTCAACGTTGCTACAGGTGGCCGAATTGGATTCCAGCACTTGGAGGAGTTGATCTTGCTATCTTCTTGTTGATCCATGATGTGAACAATGGTTGTATCCGTAGTAGCCATGGTCACATCACTCTGGCCAGAGGTGCGAACCTGTACCCACAAGACACGATCTCACACATGTTGCCATGCTCTGAAGTACCACCATGGTACTGCAAAGGGGGAAATCGTGACAAGACCCTTCGCATAACTCCCCCTAACCAAGCGCAACACACCTCAGGTTTCGCCCCCACCTTTTAGCCAAGGTAGGCAGCCCCCCTCGTGTCTCGGTGAATCCGGAAGCCGATCAATGGGTTAACACCCACTGACCCAACCCCATCACGCCCATCCTTGCCTTGGAACGTCGGAAAGGGAAGAGCTATACTACAAACCTAGCAGTTGCCCACACTTGCTTGTGGTAAGCACTGTTAGTCTTCCAGGGTTTCCCGAGAACCGGTCCTTAATTGCCATGAGTGCAACTAGCAAAACCATGCACCCACAACCCACCATTAAGTCATCTTTTAGTTGGATAATTATAAGCAATAAAACATGGTCAGATGTCACGAGCTTGCAGCCCATCAGGATACTAAATGTATATAATGTAGTTATCCCATTAAGTGAGCTAGTGGTAACTAAACATGGCTAAACATATATAATTCTAGCTAGGTCAACATGAGACACAAGCTAGTCAAATCATAACCCAAGTTTGACAAAGAAAGGACATCAAGTAAATATGGCACAGGCGAGCAGATAGGTAATCCCTATTCCCATGTAATTAGCAAAACATGTAATTTATTTATAAACGGTAAAATATTTTATAAATTGGGCTCAAAATGCTCAAGGGGAATGTCTGACTTGCCTTGCTTCTTCAATCAATCTTCCAAACTCTTCCTCGCTAACGCGATCTTCCCAAACGATGGATTCTACACGCTGGCACACGAAACGAGGAAAAACCCTAATAAAACCAAGTAAACAGTACATGAAAAGTAAACAAACATGTAGATCTCGACTATAGATGAATTTTGCAAGTTGAACGGCTCAATTTGGAGTTTATATGAATTAGTTATGAATTTAGAAGTTTTGAGCCAATTAAATGTATTTCTGGAATTAAATACGATTTATTGCGCAATTATTATTTATTTCCTCAAATAAAAAGGATGACGCTGACATCATCAAAGGAGCTGGCGCCGACATGCGGGCTCCACTAGTCAGCGGTCAAAGGGGAGGGCTAGCGTGGACCGGGTCCACCGAAGGTTGGCCCCACACGTCAGCTACACTTGGTGGTCAGTCCACCGTGGACCGAGACCACGGAGGCGGTCCACCACCGGTCCACGGGAACAGACGGCCCGGATCGGTCCAAGCTGATCGGGTGGCCACGGGGCGGCGTGACTGAGGCACGGGCTCATCTTAGACCGGCCCGGTCGAGCGACGGTGCTGGGCGACGCGGCCACCGGCGGCGACGGCCGACGCGGGGAGCGGCGGCGCGCGCGAGAGAGTGGCGACACGGCGTGGAGGGAGGAGGCGAAAAAGAGGAGAGAGAAAGAAGGGGTTCTCACTGGAAATTGGCGGCCGGTGCGGAGGAAGACGACAGCGACGACGATGATCCGGTGGCGGTTGAGGAGATGGAGCGGTGAACGAGCTCCTCCTCGATGCTGCGAACGCAAAGGAGGCGGAGGTGCGATGGGAGGCGGTCGGGACGACCGCGAGCGGCGGCCAGAGGCGGTGGATTGCGGTGACAGCTCGGGAGGTATGGTGGTGAGGTGGTTTCGGTGGTGGATTGGAGGATGGAGGCAGCGGCCGGGGTGTGGGACAGCGCGGCGAAGCCGGTGTTGGTGGGGGCTTCGGGCGGCGGTGGCGCGCGGCCGGAGATGGCGGCCGAAGGCGGCGATGGGAGTTCGTGGCACAGAGGATGGTTCTGGGTGCGGCGAGCTCGGGAAAAGAGGGTAAAAGAGAGAGGGAGGCACGGGGATGGTTTTTATGGGCTCGGGGAGCTCGGAGGTGGCCGGGGTTGGGTGGTTTTGCCGGCTATGTGGGGGAGAGAGAGAAAGAGGCGGCCGGATTTTGCGGGGTGGAGTGGAGGGGAAGTGGGCGTGAGGTCGGGCGCTAGGTGGAGGAGATGGGCGGCGAGCGCGCGGAGTAGGGGAGAGAGCGGGAGGGGGCGGCAACATGGGGCGGAAGCAGCGGCCATGGCGGCTGGAGCCGGCCGGCTGGAGGTAGCAGGAGGAACTGACAGGTGGGGCCGTGGTCCCACCTATCGGCGAGAGCGAAAGAGGAGGCCGGGAGCCCAAGTGGACTTCAGGGAGAGGAGGCAAATGGGCCGGCGGCCCACAAAGGGGGAGAGGCGAGCGGGCCAGGGGAAAAAGAGGAGGAGACGGCCTGGCCCGGGAGGGAGAGAGGGGGAAAGAAGAGAGGAGTGGATCGGGCCGCGGGGAGGGAAAGAGGATTTGGGCCGAAAAAGGCCCAAGGGGAAGGGGAAGATTTTTATTGTTTTTCTATTTATTTAGTTGATTAAATGGACTTTGTGGTATTAAAATTAGGTATTGAGCTCTGAAAATTCTCGGGAAATTTCAGAGGGTAAATTAGGGCACGGAGAATATTACAAAAATATTTCTGGCCATGATTTTTTAAAGGAAATTTTTAATTCCCTCATTAATTCACTTGATTAAGTTGCTTTAACTTTTACTATAATTTCTAGGAATGCAATATTAAATGATTTTTATTCCCGAAAGAAAATTGGGGCGTGATAGTTTTAATGCACAATCTTTTGTTCACTAATTGGGAAAGTTATTTCAACGACTCCAAGTTAATGCACAATTCCAAAACCCAGCGGCTTGCTTGATTGCTAAGTTCTCCATGAGTTAACTATGAACCGAAGGCTAGTCCATGTAGGATAAGAAAGTTGTCAACTCTCTTAAAGGGAAACATATCCCTGGACTTACTAGTGTTATCTTTGAGAAAGATCTTGCGTGTAGTGTTTGTCAAGCCATGAAGTAAGTTAGAAATCCACATCCCATCAAAAATATCAAGACCACTTTACGACCACTTGAGTTACTTCATATGGATCTCTTTGGTCCCGTTGCTTATATAAGCATCGGAGGTAACAAGTATGGCTTTCTTATTATTGATGATTATTCCTGTTTTACTTGGGTGTTTTTTCTCCATGACAAAAGTGAAGCTTAAGACATCTTCAAGCTTTGCTTTGCAAGACAATCTCAAAATGAGTATGATATCACTATCAAGAAGGTGCAAGGTGATAATGGAGGAGAGTTCAAGAACACTCAAGTGTAGGATTTTTTTTGATTAAGACATCTAGCATGAGTTCTCTACGCCATATGATCTACCTCAAAACGGTGTTGTTGAAAGGAAGAACCACACACTCATCGAGACAACAAGGACAATGCTCAATGAATGCAAGACACCAGACATCTTTTGCATAGAGGCCATGAACACCGCATGGCATGCCACCAACTGTCTCTACCTCCATAAACTATTGAAAAAGACCTCCTTTGAGCTACTAAGTGGTAAAAAACCAAATGTCCCTTACTTTCGTGTCTTTGGGAGCAAATATTACATCTTGAATAAAAGGTCTCGCTCATCTAAGTTTGCACCTAAGTTGGATGAAGGAATCTTACTCGATTATGAATCAAATGCCCATGCTTATTGAGTTTTTAATAAAACCTCCGGTATTGTTGAAACCATTGAGGATGTGAGATTTGATAAATCTAATGGCTCCCAAGGAGAACAAGTTGTGGTGCATGTTGTAGATGATGTGTATCCTTGCAAGGCTATTGGGCTATTTGGAACAAGGCAATAGAAGAAGTGAGACCACGAGAAATGCAAGATGAGCAAGATAGGGTACTTTCAGCTGATAAGGATACATTCTTGATGCCCTAAGAGGCAAAACCAAAATAGGCTTCGAAATGGAATTGATCACAAGCTTGCTATTTCTATCAAGTAAGACGTACAATAATGGTAAAACAATACATAACCTCATTGGCTTTTGAACCCAAGTTATAGCCCAGGTTGCCCACGGCATGGGTCCACCCCTGGTCGCATGTCTTTGGAGAAGCATCATTGGTGCGAAATTAGATTTATGTGTGTGTATCACTTCATTACACTATATTCAAATTAATTTTGGTGAGATATTGCAGCGTTCCAAGATGTAGAGTATGCATTGTTGGCAAATTCTATGTTTCGTACCATAAAAATAAGGTAATTTTAGCCGATTATCATATCTAATATAATAAACATTGTTTCGGAAAATAAATTTAATACAATAGCTTATATATTTTTAAAAATATAAAGAAGCGACCGAGACAGTTCCCAAGTAGGTCGGGCGTCCACGCGGACCCCGTTGTGCCACCTCTACTACAGATATACCATTTGACATCAGTAAAAACGAGTTGATCTTCAAAAGACATTATTAGTCAGTTGGGCTCAACAACTACTATTGGCACTATAAATTAACAAGACACACTCATTGTGTAGGGGCCTGGCAAGTGGTGTACATATATACGAGGGTTAATTGGATCCATGCCATCACAAAATATGCTATTTTAGATAAATGCCACTACTATTTGTTTATTTGTAACCATACCATTCGAATTCGCACAAGATTGATACCGCGCCATTGCCATCACATTTTCTGTTTTCTTCCCCAATGTCTTCTCCTCCTCCTCTCTCTCGAGGACAGGAGAAGAAAGCAAGAAGCGAAGGTAAGCTGACTGACTGAGAGAGTCTGGCGAGTCCGCCCAAATCCGAGCTCAGTGGTTTTGTGGCTATTTCGTGGAGGCTGATGTGGGGGTGGGTGGGTCCTTTGATGGTTGCTGCCTGTGTGGTGGCAAAGGGCAGCGGCGGGATTAGGATTCCAGCGAGGAAGGGCGGAGGGCTCCGTGCAAAGTAGGTCGGACGCGCCAAGAAAGGAGGGCTCTTTGTTGCTTGGTCTTTCCTTTTTTTCTTCTTCTTTACTTCGGCGACGGCGAGCGACCTCCGGGAAGGGAGCTAGGGTTTGCACGAAGGAGGATGGCGGTTAGGGATGCGCTGCAGCGGTTGCACGAGGAGCTCCCCCGTTCCTTCTCCGGCTAGTGGGGGCGGCGCTTTACCACCGTGGTGGCTGTTGCCTCCCCATTTGCCTCCCTCGCTGACAACCGCGTTTGCAAACAAGGTGGAGAGAGATATGGAAGAAAGAGAGGGAAGAATGGAGAAAAAAGATGGAACCGACATGTGTGGATCCCACATCTAGGGGTATTTTGATCTGTATGATTACCAAAAATGTGACGACGATCCCATAATTCTAATTTTGTGCTAATTCGAATAACATGGATACAAATAAACGAATGATAATGTTATTTATCTAAAATGATACATCTGTAATGATATGGATCCAATTATTAACCCAATAAATAAGATAATTTGAGGTCAACCGTGTACTCGATGTTAAAGGGGGAAAGGCAGGAGGATTGACCCTTTCATATATACTGTACAATTAACCATCCCGTCGTACTCCATACCGATATACCATATATATATATATATGTTGGCACGCACGCATAGGTAGGCAAGAAAGGAGAGGGAACAGTACGTAGTAAGGCGAAGCCGGAGTTAGAACACACAAAGGTAAACGTACTAGGTACGTGTGGGAGTCGAGTCGACGCAACAGTGGCCGTCCGTCCGTCCGATCCGGTCGCCGACGTGACCGGCCGGCCGCTACGCATTTAATTACTCTCTCGACGCCGGCCGTCGTGAACGTGTCGCCGACCCGATATCACAAAAGGGGACAGAGACCGGTCTATAGAGAGAGCTATAGCCTACGCTACTGTTGGTGGGGTATACATACTGTATGTAGCACGACCAGGCGTGTCCAGCTACCTAACTTTGCTAGCTTTGCAGTTGCATTTGCATTTGTGCTGACACGCATGTGCGATATGTGACCAGTGCCCCTAGCTATATATAGCTACCTAGCTACACTACTCCTAGAAACTACTGGGGCCGGGCCTACGTACTAACCGGTACGTGTAGTACGTACGTATGTATACGTACTGTATGTATGTACGACTCCACTACATGCGTCTGTACGTACAGCCGTACGTTATACGTACGAGGACGGCCGGTTTGTCGGGCATGCACCAACGGTTTTGCGTTCTCCCTCTTCTTAATTTCATCTTTCCCTCGCACGTACAGGAGCTTGATCGATCCATCCAGACCGTCCACGTCGCAGCTACCCACCTCCTCTGTGTCTTCGACAAGTATAATGGGTATTTGAAGGACAGAGCTACTACACGTACTCCACCTCTTATGATAGCATATGCTTGTGCTTTGTAATGAACCTACTCCCTCTCTACGGTGAAAAACCAATCTAATATTATATGTTATATATATATATATATATATATATATATACATATATATGTATATTCTAATGATACGAATTAATTTAAATAAACATTTATCCAGATTTGTAATATTATAATGTGTGTAAACATCCAATATACTAATTTAATTTTTTATAGGACGGAAAGAGTATACATTTAATTGAGAATGAGTTACATGAATTAGTCCATAAGATTAGGGATGTATATATGGGAGTGTGGATTGAACCGATCATGAAACATCGGAGTTTTTTTGGTTAATTAACTAACTTAATATGGTATCTTGTGAAATGACTAATAAAAACGGGAGTACAGATTATGGAGCACAAATAGGGATTACACGAGTCACTCCATATGCATAGGTGCTCATGCATCACATCCTTCCACAAAGGCTAATATGGTATGATAGGGTGTCTGCATAGGTGGACAAATATCTCAACCAAAAGTCGCCGTTGAAAATAAAGCGTGCGCCAATGCAACCAATAATTTGTTGCACACAGACGCCTGATGTATGTGCCAAAAAACTTAAAAAACTACTGCTAATTAGGACTCCTCTTTCCTGACAGCCACCACTACGAAATAACCTCGACATGAACATGTTAGGAATTTCCAAATTGAACCTATTAATTAATTTCGGGCACATGTGTAATGTAACCATTTCCTGAAAGCTACATAACATAAGATACTAACCGCTCCAAAATCCCTTATATTTTAGAACGGATGTAGTATAGAAATTATTTATTGTCTCATTGCAAAATAATTAAATCATTATCAACAATCCTCTAAATCTCTGTATGACTACCCCTAGTCATTTTATGTTGTGTGTGTATATATATAATATAATATAATATATATATATATATATATATATATATATATATATATATATATTTGTGTGTGTGTGAAACGTTCACACATCTTTTGTATCTTAAAAAGAAAAGACTGCATCTTTTGTATCTTAAGAAGAAAAGAATGCGTGTTCGCGCCTTTAATTACTAACGGTGTTTTCTGTCAGCACACAGCTACAAAATGATGCCACGGATCAGCAGATATGTACCAATAATCATCAGCACCAACCGGTCGGCCGGCCGGTCATGAGCTCTCCTCCACACACACCCCGTCGAACGATCAATGGCATGAACAGCACACATCACATATATATATATACGAACGTGTAACTAGCGCTCGAGCTACAGAGAAATCTCTCTTTTCTCTGTAGCAAGCTATCTACCTGATGTGATTTACTGGTCATAATTTTATTAATACGGGAAACAGCCCAATTATTCATCTACATGGCTACACAAGAACAGTGTGAAGAAACAGTTGCCACGGACTATTCAGCTGACCGGTAGAGGCCCGACACTGCACGTACACGCAAGGCCGGCCCTTCCATACATGCATTGCATAAAGAACACAATCATATCCATGCGTGTGCGCGCGTATAAATGGATATCTACCAATTTATTTTACATAGAAATGCATACATAATAAAGATACCTGCACAATGTGTGCACCCGAAATTTGTGTGCACAACATACGTACATTGTATGGGTAACCTAGTTTGCAATATTGTGCAAGTAAGACGTTCAGCGAAAAACTTGACGACGTGGTTATTCAATACATAAATGCCACTGAATTATGAGAAAATTCATTTTGTACATCTCGCGCCCCATTACTTTCATGTCCCTAATTTTGCATCATCCCTTTTTTAAATTTCTCCACTCCAATATTCAACCTTTATTTTTTTCTTCAAAATTTCCGTTGCCCCTTCCCATAACAATTAGTTACAAGCCTCACCACAAAAAAATTTTTAAAAAAACTTGAAATTCTTTGTTTTTAAGAATGTAGGCAGTGCAATTAACCAAACCACCGGAATTTTTAGAAACTTGAGCCATGATGCTAAAAATAAAATTAAATGAATTCCAACAAAATTAGAAGAAATTTCGAAGGAGCAAATTTCAACAAACTTTGAAAACATTTCGGAGAACTAAAATAAACAAAACTATGATATTTTCACGTGAATATAAAAACCAAAATTGAGTTTTCAATTGAATTTAAATTTTGTTGAAATCATATAAGAACTTAAGTTTTCTACTCAAATTTGATAAAAATTTTAAACCAGTGATTTGGGTAATTTCACATCCTTTTGAGAAAATTTACATGTGACCGATTTGAATTTCCCTATATATATTGAGATTTCAATCTAAGTACAGAGAGGCTTTTCACTTATATTGTTTTTGAGCCAAGAGTATATGGTTCCTTTAAGAAAAAAATACTAGCAGTCAATTTACATTCAATTAGATTAATTCATAAGGATCAAAATAAGAATCGAAGATATACTAAGACAAAATAATAACTCCGCGATACATAAAAAAATGATGCAAAAAATTACAGACACATCCAACAGATTGAGTGAAGAAAAAACTGAAAACACAGTAGCACATTCATCAGGACAGATGAGCGCGTGTGCACACGTCGCCCTGATTGGTCGATCGATGAATCGTGAACAGATCAGAGTAGTGGACTAGTGGCATCGCAACATTGGTCACGTCAAATCGGAGCAACAGTCAACAAGGTACATACTGTAGTATATATATTTGCAGCCGGCTATCTATCTATCTATCTATACACACACACGCGTACATAGTATGTACCTAGTACTATTAGCATATATACCGGCCGACTGCGTACGTTTTGTATTATAGAATCAAAAGGACAAAAGAAGGTGTATGAGCCACGTACTTCATGAATGACAGCATGCGACGCATGCATATATAGAGCACAGTGACAGTGTAAATGTTTTTTTGTACATACAGGCAACTCGAATACTAGGAGCCATGGCATATTTAATCTACTATATGTGCAGTAGTGTCTCAATCTTTGCTCTGTGCAATGCGTAAGGTTGTTGTCCACTGGATATATGAATTTTATTTATGGAATTTATTACAAGTCATTATTTATTAGTAGTAGAACAATGGATAAATGTGTACACTTTTCAAGATTCTAAGGGCTTCAAAACACATAATAGAAAAACAACACAGGATTAACATATCATGACACTTTGAGTCCTAACTATTTTTTTCCCCATCTTTGAATTTTAAAATACCTTTTAATTATATTTTTTTCTTCACTTGGCTATAGTGTATAGTTAATCTCACAGTAAAATATATTTATTTATTTATTACATACAGCTTCAATCGACTCACTAGCTAATTCTATCTAGTGTTGTAACTTGAACAATAACTTGCCCTCAAAACAAAAAAAAACGTGAACAATAACTAAACATAAGAAAAACATACTGTCAACATTCTTCCTGTAGTACGTAACCAGGACCACAAATTTAAAAATCAAATAAAATTGTTATATTACGAATTACATCTCCCATCCGATTCTTTTCATATCATTCTCACCCGGCTAGTTCAAATATATATTTATGAGATATTGACCTTTTGTAAAAATGTAAAATAGTTAATTGGATGACGATAATTTTTTTAGGAGATTCTCCCGTTTTATCAACTTCTCCCGATTAGCGGAAAACGACAACAGGCTAGACAGCAAAGACAGCGCCAATCATCTCTTAATTCCCAGCCAATCAGAGATTCTCAAATTTGATCTGCTATTAATTAATTAAGAGCATGACTTAATTAACAATGCCAGGATATTAATATTGGAGTTGACAATATATCATGCATGGTTCATTGAATTTAACTTCAAATCCGTCAAGTGTCTGATTATATATATGCACATTAGTATTAAATTCGAGTACTCCTGATCGACTTTGTTCATTGAATTCAACCAGAATGCAGTGTGCTATAAGTAACTTATTTTGTAAACGATTTATTTTTCTAAAGAGACATACATGTAACTTAATCATAGTTATCCACACATTATCTGTCTAATCAGTTAAAGTTGTGGAAATGCATATATGGTGGCAAAAACCGGCCGGCCGTGTGCGTGATGGCCAGGAAATCATTTTGATGTTAATTAGGAAATAAGCACTAATTAAGTGATTGGTGGACCGAAAAGAGTCCAGTCGAACATGCACAAAACTGTAATGATCAGTATATATATCGATCTTAATACGTAATTACAGCTATAATAATTCTGTCGATGTAGCTCCTGTTGAAATGAATACCGGATTATCCATTATCTTAAAAAACAGCTATATATAGCGATTTTGATCACACAGCTGATTGAGTCATTTACGATCTTTTTTCTGCTAATGAGTCCAAGTTAATTTAAGAATGCATATGTGGCATGATGGGTAAGCGAACTCTAATGCAAATGCCATCTCATAACTGAAGAAACAAGACTATATATCTTTTCATTTCAATTATGTATATTCAGGCTGTAATTAAGTAAATTCCATGTGCATTTAATAATATCATACATTCTAGCAAGTAACCATGAAAATTCAACTTGGGATAATGTAAAAGAAATGTACATCCTCGTTTTCAAAACTCTAGCTATTGTGTTATCGATTTCCGTATTTTTGCAACCAAGCACATTTCTCTCTTGGAAAAAAATTAAGAAAACTCCATGTTTTATGGTTGAAGTTATTAAAACCATGATATCACGACTTGTAGTACAAGACCCTAAGCTTATGGTCAACGGTTATATATAATCCCACTTGCTAAAATCTCAAGTAAATTTAGCATAATTGTAACAATATTAAATCAACACCCATATTAAGAAATCAATAATCAAAGATTGACACTTTATAATATGAAAATTCGAAGTAAATGTAAGCTCATGTCTAGAGGTATTGTTTCTGTGAAATCTTACTTGGGGTTATGTGTCCCTAGTCATAATACCCGTGATTTCCCAAACAGTCTATAAAATATGAGGTTTTCTGAAATTTAATCTTTTAAAAATAGGTGCAAATGCTGGAGACTTGAGGTCCAATTAATGATGGTCTAAATCCATCTGTCCCCCTAAAATTTCCATCTTACTTAAGAAGTCTCTACGCTGAGATTGTGGTGTGATGCAGTTTAATAAAAGATCATATCACAACAAAAGATACCTTTTAAAATAAAAATTAATGGCAACAAAATTTTGATGACATATCAAGAAAGGACATAGTTTTCGGTAAAATTTGGAATGAATGCAGCAATTTCAAGGGAAATTGTTCAGAGATTGGAACAAGGGAAAATACCTTCTTTTTCCAAATATGGAGCTCCACTTTGTTCAAATACAAGATAGAGAGGTCGTCCCATGAGATGTTTCAATTTTTTTGCGAAAGAGATCAGGATGTTTGAAACTTAGCTTCGGTGATGCAGTAATAGAGGTAAATGCGAGAGTAGATTCAAATGGTCAAAACAGATCAACGGCAGCATCATGTACAGCCAGGAATTCCAACTGGGGATGGTAATTAGGAAGAAAACAAAAAGGCAATAAGAGTAAATTTCAATACCTATCAACAACAATTCAGTAATTGACCACAAAAAGATGACAACAATATATATAAGCAGGCAAGCACACATAAGCATATAGTAATATATATTTTTTTGCGGGGATATAGAGTAATATTTTAACTTTATCACTAGCTAATTAACCAAACCAAGCCTTCAAAGGGGGTGAAAAAGGCAATTAATCCCAAAGAGGAGAATTCTAGATGATAGAATAAATACATGTACAATGCACCACAGTGAGATCCATAAAAAGATGGGGCCTATAAGAATAGTGACGGGAATACTGCTTTTTTCCTACCTTTACAGTTTACTATAACATATATAGAAGCGAAGAATGTCTTCAAACCAAACGATGTGATGCTCTCAATAAACAACTGTTTTAATCTTTCCCCCAAGACTATTAAGCATCTCAAGATGGTGTATATCTGGAGCATATATGCAAACATATAGGCCACTGGTGCCTATGACATATGATATAAGATGCAGATCATGTAGCCTTTAATTAGCCCAACCAAGTTAGCTAGCTTGATACTCATGCATGCATGCAAGCCGCAGGATCTTTTCACATATCGATAGATGTGTTCGGTGAATTGTTTAATTGGCCTAAAGGTGGTTATTTTCTGATCACAAAGCATGCTACGTACTAATGACTGATGGATCCTGCGAAAACCCGAATTAATCATGAAAAGACGAGAGATCAAGATCTCGATTCGATTACATATAGAACTCCAAAGTATGGTTTGCACAACATGCAAAAAGGGACGGGGAGATGAGATATATATATAATTCATGCTGGCTATATATAGATAGATAGGTTGCTTCTTAACTCTTAATTAACCTGGGATGAATGGGCTGCCATCTTCCTGAAGCCTCTCCGATCCTCTCATCAGGGCCAAAGCGCAGATCTCCACATCTGAAGAAGTAGTAGCTAGCACTGATAACACATACAGCGAACAGATGCATATACGTGCATGATTGCAATGCAACAAATTCACTCAAATGTTACTTACTATTTGCCGCGCTTCAATTCACATGCTGCTGTCTCCTCCTTCCTTGTGATCCATCCCAATGCTCTCTGATCCTGAGTTGGTGGTGGTGGTGCTAATGGCGTTCACTGTCCAATTAGCCACGGAAGCGTAAGGTAGGACGGGCGCCACGTCAGCGCCGATGCTCCCAGCGTTGTTGTTCCGCGCGTAGTAGCACCCGGCCGTGTGAGGGGAAGGCGGCGCTATCCCGCCGCCGTCGATGACCCCGAGCCTCCGGCCGCCGCCGTACATCCCGGCGCTGACGGCGGCGGCGAGCTGGCCTGGTGCCGGCATTGCCGCGGCGAGCCTCGGGGCGGCGGTGACGGGGAGCGCGGTGGGGATGCCGACCTCGCCGCAGGCGTAGCGGAGGAGCTCGGCGTGCGCGGCGTCGAGCTCCTTCTGGAGGCGATGGACCTGGCGCTGGAGGACGGAGATGGCGCCGACGCAGCCGTAGACGGGGTCCTTGACGCGGGCCTCGGCCTCGTAGGCGAGCGAGCTCACTGCGTCCTCCCGCTGGTGCGGCAGCAGCTCGTTGAGGAGCTTGGTGACGTTGCTGGCGCCGAACACCTTGTGCACGTTGGCGAACTTCTGCGGCTCCTCCGGCGGGAAGTAAGGAGCGAACACGCAGCCCGGCAGGCACTTCCGCCGCAGGAACTTGCACGCCGCGCACGGCGATCCGGCGCCCGGCGTCGTCGTCGCCGCTGCCGATGCGACCACCGAGGAGATGGCGGAGTTGCTGGTGCTCGACGAGGATGCCATTTCCGCCGAGCTAGCTAGCTACACCTGCAAATTGATGAATGGTACTGAAATTGTCAGTTATTTCTCAAACAAATGCATGAGTATTTGTGCAACTTCTTCTAGGGTTAGGGTTTTCATGGCAGCAAGGATTGTACTGAAAAGATGGGGGGAAGATAGGGTTTCAGAGCACAAGGTGTTTTGATCTGATCTTTTAAAAACTTTGGAGGCAAGAAATGGAAAATTAGCTTGCTTTTCTTATAGAAAAACTCTAGAACAAGAAGGGGACATAGAAACTGTAGATTTTATGCAGTAGAGAATTATTTGAAATAGGTACCGATGAGAATTAATGGTCCGATTGAAACAAATGCTTGGACAATGGTCCACTGTATGAGCACATGTGTGCAACTCTCAACAAGAAAAGCACAAATTTCGAAGCGAAAACAACCTGATGTTTGTTCAAATCTCAAAGAGCTCGAATAGATATTAATATATATTAGTACCTAAGGGAAGAGACAGAGACTGAATCATGCTCCTTTTTTTCCCTCAAATTTCCCTCAGGTGCATCTAGCCAGCTAGTCAAAACCTGCTCATCCTTACCTATTTGTGGTCGAAGAGGATAGATCTGATGATCTGACGAAGAAAGACAACAGCAATATGTGGCAGATTTTCTTAGTTGCTGCTTGTTTCTTCCAAGATCCACTGATATCCAAGCTGCAGAATGGAAAATAGAGGAAAACAATAGAAACGGAAAAGGAAACAAGATCAATAATCTTGTCTCTGTTTGGATACGAATCAAAGAATTGTTTGTAGGATGAGCTAGCAGCATACGATCAAGCAGGAGAGCATGACTTCTTTCTGGTAGTGATCTTTGGGAGAGAGGGGAAGAGAGATATAGAAATCAGCTTCTCCTACTATACACAACTGCAGCACAAGGGAAAGGTGAGATGTATAGGCAACAAAATATGAAAAAGCAAGGCCCAGTATTGAATGATGGAGTGAGAGTTGAAGAATATTATGGTGTTGCAAAAAAGAGATGGGGGGAGAGAGAGAGAGAGAGAGAGAGAGAGAGGGAGAAAGTAAACAGATAAATAAGGACAAATCGGGATTAATGGCAGTACAAGAAAAAGTGTGAGGGTGACATTGCCACTACTCGTAAGAATATCTACCACAGTGCCTTCCTCATCTCATCACCATTCGCAAATAGTTCCAGCTGCCTGCGAGCGTACGCGTGCTCATAGAGTTCATGTATACAAATACAAGGTATAAACTACATTAAAAAAACATCCCTCTTTGAAAATACATAGCAAATGAGCCGACCAACATACCTAACTAACTGCATATTAACCAACGTAGTATATATACTCACGGATTTAATCATCATGTACGTAGTTTACTACTATCCAGGTTCTTAATCTCTGTCCTTTTGAACAATGACATGGTCTTAAAAAATTGACCACTATTTCTATTATAATATATATATAAGCATTAATAAATATATGATTTTATTAAAGTAATTTTTTAAAACTAATCTATATAGTCTACATATTTCTAATATAAATATTTTAGGAATTATTTATAGCCAAAGATTTTAAAATTTTACAAGTATTATCAACCTGTAGAGAATAGTTCAATGTTTGCATTGTATTAACCTCAATAAGAACCAAAGAAAAAGGAACTTCCTACAACCGTAAGTATGAGAGAATTCGAAGGTTATACAGTAATGCAGTAGCTAGTAATTATTTCAACACAGTATCATAAGAGTGATATACGGAATACATAAGCTTTAAAACAAGCATTTTTTTCCTCCAGTGCGCCCGGTTCTAAAGTAATCATGGCCGCTCATATGCATGAGCAAGTATATATGCTGGTACTAATCCAGGCTAAGCAAGCAGCACAATCATAAAGGAGCAGACGATGTAGACACTGACAACGTGTGGCAATCAATAAGAGCACAGGCCGAGTGGTGCTATGCTGCTGTTAACTAATTAAGTAATCTTTGTTTATGGCTTCGACTTCATAATTAAAAGTGCGTGCGGCGTTATCATTGGCAATCATTAGAGAGGAACCCATCAGATACAAGTTATCGGCATGCATGCATTGTCATGTTCCACACTCTTATACCTAGCGAATTAAGTGATATTCTTAATCAGGTCTAGCTAGATAGAGTAGATATGTTCTCTCTCGCTAATGATTAATTCTGGACCCAAGCTGCATGATCAATAGCATTGTACAGTGTGTAATATCACTCGTGTTTTCCCCATAGAAATCACACTTCTAAACAGTAGAGGGAACATTACAGTTTGGGTTTAATACAAAATTAACTCAAAAGTGTGAACGTACGTGTACAGAACATTTCGACCATACAAATTACTCGTGTCCAGCACTATTTGATGTCAATATATAGTGTGTTCTCACATTAATTTCTAAGTTAACTCTAACCCAAGTTTATAGAAAAATACACAATCGATCTATGATGTCAAATTAATTTCATTAAATCCACATAAAACACACCTTGATAATGTATTTTTATGTGATATTATATATGTTTTTTTCTATAAACTTAGATAAGATAAAATTATAGAAGTTTAACTTAGAAAAAAAAACTAAAACACCTAACAATATATAGAAACAGAATGAGTAACCTATAACGCAGGAATTGTACTCGTAGAAATAAGAACAATTATGTTATTCGATAACACATTAAAAATATCCGCTGCTAATTACATTGGTTTTTAATCAAAACACCTGGAGTTAGACTTTAATTATATATGCTGATCACTATGTCTATGCATTGCCAACAGCTACCAACAAGAGACTACTGTTCATTTTTACTTTTACAGGTCGATTGATGACGATCACGTCGGTTTAAAAGAAAATCCAAAAGCACATATGGTTCTCCATGATGACTACTGGTGAAGCATGCTATATCTTTTGTTTAGATTTTGTCATTTATAGGTGCGTAGATGAAGCTTATGCACAATTAGCATCATCATGATCTACATACCATCACAACATGTAATTAGTACTACTTGCCGCAAAGCTCTAAAAGCCAAAAAGTTGCTAAAAGTACATATATAACCCAGTCTGGCCAACAATATCACACAGAGAACAATTGACAGTTCTCATACTGTCATGCATCCATACTCTTCCGAAAAAATTGAGGAAGAAAAAAAAAAGAACTACTGTGAATAATATGGCGTACTCCAGTAGGAGTATATCTATAGTTAACTTCCGGACATGTTTAATAATTGAACCTATATATACACACATACTACTAGCTAAAGCAGTAATCAAGCGTACTGTGTACCAGCAGTGTTTGCAGCAGTACAACACCCTACAACTATATAGTTAGGTCAATTCAACATATGTACGCAAAAGAAAAGTCAGGTCAATTTGGGTAGTCAACAGCAAGCATATATAAAAGTTTCTCAAGAAAGAAAGATCACAGTCTCCGAGAAGGCAACAACAGACAAGTATTTCTCTACATATAGATTCACATCACTAAGCTGTCTCACAGTAATAGCAAGCCCTAAGAGAAGCAGCCTCCGCCATTAGGATATATAGCTCTACTATTCATGTAGGCATGTAGCTTCACTGCTTCAGCTACCTTCTCGTCTCCACATGTAAATGGTGCCGCATGACACTTAAATGCATGGAATGAAAAAAAGGCTGAATTATATTGATTATGGCGTGTTATCACACAAGATTTTTGATACCATCTCACCTCGCATGTACTACATATATACTGCATGTCATGTTATCATATGATTTGATGAATAAGATGCAGCGTAAGAAACCATAATAAGATCTTCCTAAGATCCCCCCAAAGAACACGATCTCGTGTGGAAGCCACTTTCCTAGTACACCAACATTAATTCGATCCTGAAATCCACAGCCCATCAAATCGTTGGACCTAATGGAGGGGGCCGAAGAGCCATACTGAGCTAAGCTAGCTAGGGCTAGCTAGTCCCTACATTTTGTGTCTGGATGCATGCATGGGAGCAGCCTTTCCCAAGTTCACGACCTAGCATGACTGTCCTTTTGAGCTGCACCCCCTTGCAACTTGCATCCAAGTGCCAAAACTCGCAATCGTCACGAAATAAATCACAAATCTTTCAGTGGAACTAGCAGTTAGTACTACAGTTGGTAGCCGCCCAAAGATCATAGGCGCATGCATGTTTAGCTCTCTATGAGGCCCCATTATATATGCATATATGAATTTTTCTTTTTGAGAAAACCAAATAACTAGAGCAGGAGATTTCAGCCATTATATATATGATACCATTACTACTCCAAAGTCCAAACTGCTCGAAGTTTAAAAAAGATTTCAGCAACAGCCGAAAATTTTGGTAGACTGAGTTTGAAAAGCTATAGAGTAGTTCCTGGTGGTCCAGGGGGCCGGGGTGTGAGTAGCTTAGGTACGTGGGCCATGTCCAATACTTTTGAGAGGTTGAGGTGAGGCGAGGCAAAGAACAATGGGAGTGAACAGTCCTAGTGTGTGCATATGTGAAAGAAGATATATATCTCTACCTATGGTTGTGGGGGAAATATATTGGGCTGATGGGTCCAGGTAGTACAGATGCAAGGTTACCCCTGCACTGTGGGAGGGCACAGTCCCTTTGAATTCTGGTCACAAGAGGCACGCAGTGGGGTGGGGGGGTTTGTGCACGGGCGTGCATGGAACCGTACTTGTCGATAGAGAATCCTGTCTGTCGTCTGGACAGGCCATGGGGCTACCTCTCTACTAGCTCTATTCCATGGCCATTGTTCGCCATGCTGCTTCCTTTCCTTCAAAATTCCTCTCCATCACAAGACATCATATACAGAGTGGTTTTGCCAGTGTGAGTGATGAATCATGCAGATAATAGTTGCCAAATATAGCATCACTGACCTGCGCCTGCAGGGCCGCACGTTGATTGTCGAAACACAGTTGTGGCGATGGTTTGGTTTGATTGGGAATAGCTGATCATCTCATGATATGATCATCTGATGCCATCTTGACGATAGAACAGCCTAAGTTGGCTGCATCTGGATTTTGGCCAGTGTGGGAGCCAAAGCTAATCAATAATCTGCTTCAACAGATATTTCGGGTGACCTATCAGAAGTTTAAGTGGCCCATATATCAGGACTGCTTAATTAATTACTCGCGGGAAGAAAATAGAAGTATGCAGCCCCCTGCTTATATTGAGCCCACCACATCTTTATGTGTCTTAAGGCTGTAGTCAAGCTGTTGATCTTCTTATTTGTCAGTCGTTCATATTGCACCTAAGCCCTTGAATTTTTCCCATTTTTCCAATGGACAATTCATAGCGTGGCAAACGAGCTCCATTCCCTGTTCCTCTTCACTTTTAAAAGAACAAACCCCAGGTCACATCCGAGACATTACCTACAAATTCAATTCATTACCTCGATTAAAAAATCCTGCTAGATCATGATCACCATTACACAGAACATAAATTAATTCCCCAGCCCTTGATAGCCACACAATAATAAATTATTGCACCTTTCAGTGATCTAGCTATTGGTCTTGGAACCATGTGATTGGTTGCACTTTGGGCCCAGGAGCTATGATTGGCCGTGTTATATTTAAGGGATAACACAAGGAGATGGTGAAAGGACATGGCTTTGATAATTAGACTGCTTGGCAGAATCTGTTAGCCAGTACATCAACATAGATATCATACTCAAAAAGGGTAGCAAAGCAACAATGTTTCTTGAGACATCTAATTGGTTCTTTCATGGAAACATCTCAGCAAAGATGTTTGTAGGTAGCCGCGCGGCTACACTTGCCAGCATATCTGATCACAATATCTAAAGGGAGAGATCCATTAAGATAGGAGAATCTAGATGAAAGCATATAAAGTTTAACAGTTAACGCTGCGCTAATCTACCAAAGGCTCTTGGGTGAGTGGAAGGGGCAAGCGATATATACGAACAGCTATAGAACAAGGCAATGCAAGATATTGATTCCGTTAGGTTTCTTTATTTCATTCGTCCGTACAAGAGTTGTGGGCTACATGGAAGCTACCTTAGCTACGTGCAAAAGTGACATCCAGCTCGCTAGCTCTACACATCTTGGATTTGACATTGTTTATTCCAAATTCACTTTTGAGGAAGAGTTCCAGTATTTCTAATTACCTTTTCAGTTCTATCATGGAAGCTAATTCATAACAGCATTTGGTGGGGTATACTCAATCATGGGAGCTAATGCATAACAACACTTTCCCTAGTTTGGTATATAGGCCGAACAGTGCTGACCCTCGGTGTGCCGTTTGTGAACGAGGCATCGTGAGGACAGGCTAAAATGCCTAAATGGACGTATGAAACAAATGGGCACTAACCTTTCTGCGTTCAATCTCTTTTCTATTTTTAGAAGCGCCAAAAGTCTTTAAATTAAAAACAAGGATTCCATCAAGTAAAAAGTCAACGAAACGAAACTTTAAAGGAAATGGTGTGCGGGGAATTAAGCATCAAATGCGATGCCTGGGTATTCTTTCTGCAAGAATGAGAATCATTATTAGTGATTGCTTTTAAATCGAGCATTTGTATATTGATTTAGTTTTTTTATAGACCAGGTGATACCAGTCAATCCACACCTAGCTTAATTGTATTTTCATTTTTTTGAGAGAAGAGTTGGGTAAGGTTAGTGCCTGAAAGATGTAGGCATTAACCACCAAAATAAGGGAGATCTTGGCAAATACCAGAAGCCTCAAATATAACCCACAACCACCCTTCGGTGGGTCTTGATCTCTAATCATCTCGCCACAAAACAATCAGCTGGGCTACCAAGCCTTGGTGATCAAAGCTGCATTGGAAAACAACGGTAATTAATTTCAAACGAAGTGCGGGCGAGTCTGCAGATTCCGAATAGAATGCAAGAGCTCCATTGTAGACCTGCAGTATTATATTAAATGTAAGCACAGAGAAGCATGCATATTCCAAGAACTTATAATAAAATGTAATCTCTTGAGAACAAAGTAAATAGCATACTGTGGGATATTGATCTATACACAATGCAGGTAAACCTGCATCCAGGCCTTCCATCAAAGGGCTCCTTTCTTTACAACACTTTCAGTCTGCTTGCTCTCAAATGTTAGGCTCTTCAATGATTTAGTCCCAGATATAAGTGTTTTGAAATTCAAGGAAGACAGTTTTCATCTCAAGTTACTTCATCAGATTAAGTCCCCTTCATTCTAGGGAAATCAATTTTAATTTCTGGTCCAGGTTGAGATAGTTAAGCTGAATTATGTACAGAAATAAAGCGGTGCTACATCATCGGTGGGGAACAAGAAGAAGCACGAGTTTAGACATATATATATGATACAGTATAGATAAGATAAAAATGAAAACACTTCTTCCTTGGATCATAGAGCCTCCAGGTTTGCAAGCTTTAGCTTCTTTTCAACAACCAAGTGATCTTCCACTGCAATGCAAGTACAGCGCAGAACATTGGCAAGAAAAATAGCCTTTTCAGCTTCACTTCCATGAATATGGTCATGACATGCGAGGCCCACACTATGAGTTAGCTGTTCTGCGCAAGTGTAGATGCGAGTGGTCAACAACCATAACTTATCAGCAACAGAGTTCCGGAGGTCATCCCAAATGCTGCTAGAGAGAAACGAAGGAAGGGTGACAGGCAAGTCACTCAGTACATTTGTTGGGTTAACAATGAGAAGTGGCATATAGATGCAGCAGCTACCACATAGCAGGCCAACAAAATGGAGTACCTGAAAAATCAGACAAGGCAAGTGTTTGAGGAAAAGCATCCAGTAAATTATAAGAATGTTCATGTCTCATTGTGTGCAAACGTCACAATGGTTGAAAACAAATTAGTGTTTGCGTAAATGCATCCACTGCATTTTTTTACCGTGGAGGGATGGGATGTAACACAGCCAATATCTAATGCATCCAGAAGCCACTGCTTTTTCATACGACTATCAGCATAATATAGAGCACCAGCAACTTCAACAAGGACATTCCACCAGACACCTGGAACAGACCTCGTTATTTATCTGAAATGACAGGTGAAAGAATACGAGAGGGGAAGGGATACATACACCCTCTGCCCCATAAGTTCACTTTTGTACGTATGTCCAGATTCACGTACAAAAGTGAACTCATTTTAGGGTGTAACTATTATGGTAAGTGTTCGCTTATATCAAGCTCTTGCAATTTCCAAATGAGGCTATTTTTTCAAGATGCTATTTTCTCTTACAGGAATATCGTGGTATACATATTTTTGCAATGATATTTATCAATAATATGTTGTATTTCAACATCTAGTTTTGAGGTAATATGCATATTAAGTTGATGGCTTGATGCGATGACTTAATACAATGAATGGCAACATTTCAAAATCATGACAATAATATACTACCTATTAACATGATTTTGGCACTAAGGCAACGATTTTAGCCTTGGCAAAATATCCATTCCCTAGTAAAGTTTGCATTTTATTTTAATTTAACTATATAACCACATATTAAAGAGAATATGTGTTTGCCTACTAAAAAAGTATAATATGCAAAATAAACATATGTATTTTTTTCTAAAAGAAACTAGGAACTTTTCAAGCTAATTATATTTTTTAAAATACCATACATGGAATCACAACAGCTTAAACTAACCTACCTTATGAGCATGAGGCCAAATCGTCTTCCCATGTTACAATAAAATCGATTAAGTTCTATTCTAGCTAAAGTGGTGTTCAAAGTTCAAACAATAAAGTTTTGCGAATGAAATTACAGCAAAGACAATTCTCCTTGCAGTAACAAAATTATTTTTTTAGTTAATATATATGTGGTTTCCATTAATTAGATAACCAAACAAGAACAATTTGTCTGCCTTGTTGTCTTCTTGGCACCCTATTATGTCCCTATCTCCATATCCCGAAAAGGCACTCTATAGAAGATTGGGACTGCTCCTAAACATACAAGCTGTGAGTTTTGAACTATAATAAAAAAAACAAAGCTAAGATGCAAGTACCATCAAGCCTTGTACTCAGTATTGTAGTCTTCATGTTCCCCAGCTCATCTGCAAAACCAAAACCGCTAGAACACATTCTTGCCCTGATGATTATCTTTTTGGCCACATCAATATGCTCTAGCTCACTTAAGGATGACGAAATTTCGACCTGAAAGAAAGGTGGCCACAGCACGTGAGATATAAATTGCATGAAATATCACGACTCAATAAAACAAATAACCCATGAAGAATTATTTAGACAGACAGACTTCTGCACCTGCAGCATATCACCCAGCAAACTTTTCTGCGCAACTGTAAGGCATTTGATAGCAGCAGACCACTCCTCTATGAATTCAGGCTGACCATCTTTATGGAGACTCAAGAGAGGTGACAAGCTTTGAATGCACTTCTTAATACATGAGAAACCCCTAGACTCTTCAGATACATCCTCCACCAGACACTCGCGAATGCCCTTCCAGAATGATGTTCTTAACATGCTTCTCTGTTCAGATGAGTAATCCAAGTACGAAGATTTGGGGGAATACAAGTACACAGTTAAATCCTCATGCAATTTGTCTAATCTTGAGAGAGAGAAGAGTTTCATTAGGTGTGATAAATATTGGAGCAAAATGGACTGCAAATTTATTTCTAATCTCCTGAATCTGGGTAAGTCTGTCAGATCATCAATAAAGTGCAGAAGGGGACTGATATGACTTGCATGAGCTAGAGAAATATATAGGCATTCTTCCCTCAATAATTTAGGATCATGATGATTTGTCAACATATCAGGAATGTGTGCCTCAACATTCATGCACCGCCGCACAATAACCCCCCAGTCTATAGCCGGCAATCTAGGAGCTTTGGAAAGGCATCTCAAAACCGTTGCGACTGTACTTGTTGACACCATATTATCAGGCTGTAGACAGTAAAGAAAGAATCAATAGAAAAGAATATGATAACAATAAATGTTTTTCTAACTGAAGAACCTTCTAAGTAGTAGGATGACTCTCATAATGTGAAATTTTGCTTCCTTACAAACATATATATACATTCACCATGACTTGATGGTCTGTGGATCTTCTAGCTTAAAATATCAAACAGCATTTTGAATGCACTGTTAGTTTTTTTTTTTCATCTTCACAATAAGATATGCATATGCATTATGAGGAATCACAATGTCTCTCAAGATTGGTGAAAGATCAGATGTTTTGTATAGCTTGAGATCAGTGCATTAATAGGGACACTGCATCAAATCCAAAAAAACACAACAGTAAAACATATCACACTTTTCACCCACTGCAGCAGTACATGTATGCAAACCACAGCCAACTACTCAAGTGCTGGAGAGGAAAAAGGAGAAGTAGATTGTCAAAGTGTTTGTGAAGCAGGTTGTAAATCTATTTTAGCAAGTGATGGCAAACATTTCAAGGCCACCATCTTGTTTTCTTCAACGCATATTTTAGCACGTAAAATCGCATGCCTTGGATTATGTTACATCTGAAAACATGAAAATATTTTCTACAAAAAAATGTATAGCATAAATGTTTTAACAAACAAGAAAACCTGAAATTTAGATCAAACCTTTTCAAAGTTAAGATCCCTCAACCACTGACTTAAGTTCCACACTAAGCTTTCATCAGAAAAACTTGTCGATTGATTGGAATCACTAGAATTTCTTTGAGAACAATCATCATCATAAATAATCTGATTCTTTGATAGCCACCTGCTTCTAAGAAATGAAATAGCCCATGCAGCATAATCTTTTATGTGGTCATCCTCAGCATCCTTAGCAAGAAGAAATATCTCCTGAATCATTGACGTTGAAAGAGTCTCGCCAACAGGACTTGTGAGTACAGGACCTCTCACCAAAGATGACTCCTGTCACACAAGGGAATAGATTATTCATTTATTCTAATGGTTAAAGAAAAGTATCTGTTAGTTATGGTTGTGAAAAATTATTAGGGTGCATAGACAAGGGTAAGGACCTTTTCATGCTTAATTTGTGAATTTGTCGGTTGCCAACAGATCCCAGTGAGGTCTCCAGAACCAGCACCAAAAGCGTTGACAGTACCAAGCATGCCTCCTAAATGGACAAGAGGAGGATATGGATGGGTATATATGTGTTTAAGAGTGTCAAGAAGATCTTTGACATCAGTAAATTTCATAGCATGCACCCCATCATTCAATATACAAGACAGGAAAGATCCAGCACCAATACAGATCGCCATCAGCAAATTCTGAAAGATAGTCCCAGATTTCTTAAGGCTCAGGATATTAGTAGCTAAAGAAGTGTAGCGATTGAACAGAGCATCCAAGTCATCATTCAGCAATTCCACCTTCTGGCAAAAAGCTAAAACAGATGGAAGGGCAAGGCAAGATCCCATACATAGCAATGCCAAATCTTTTTCATCAAATAACAAAGAGCTAGAATCCACATCTGGTATCCATGATATCAATATATTCTTGACTTCAATAACAGCTTCATAAGCTCCAAGCCTGTATAGTGAAACAACAGAGTTTCCCAGGCCAAGAACAAGTCCTGCAACAGCCCAAGGATCATCCTCTAAGCTAACATATTTTTCTTCCATTCCTTCCAAGGATCTTATTCCACAAATACTTAGCTTCTTGAGAGAATAGCATGAAAATGGACATAGCTGAACTAATGAAGTCGTCAAAGTGTGAAGAATTTCTTCAACTGATGCACGCTCAGTAAGTTCTGTAGTCGCTTCTAATTCTGAATCAGCTGCATTATCTGCTCTGTCTAAAAGAGCTTGGCAACAATAACCCAATCCGAGTCCACAAGCTCCTTTTACAAGGTAGCTTTCAGTTTTTGAGATTACCTGAATGCAAAAAAAAAAAGACATATGGCATTATGAGAAATTATTCGTGCATAATTGAAAGGTATCCTTGTTATATCCGACGATGTGAAAAATGATCTGCCAGCAACTGTAGCAGGTTGAAAGGATTGGTCCAGTTGTACCCATCTTATCATAAATATTTGTTACTGCCGCATGAAGCAACACATCACAAGCTTATAACAGTCCAGTGATGCCTGGGCTAGTTTCGTATACACCAGAAATTTGGGGTAGTAAAAAGGAGTCTAGCACTACAATGTAATTGGTAATTTGGTATCTCTAAGGCCTCTGTGCATCCGTTCTTTAATATTTGATGTTTGGTTTTTCATGGTTATCAAGATGCAACTCTAATTCTTATTATAACTTTATATATTATATTATCAAAATATTCTTAATGAAAAATCTACTGATATATTTTTCATGTAGCCAATATAGATGGTTTTTTTATCATACTTTTGAAATTGTTGGTGGCACAGATTCTGGGCCATCAAGTAATAGTATTAATATCTTATTGTGTGGTAATTGTGTCTAGTTCAAATACCCACAGTGTTTTTTGTTTGTTTACTGGGTACTGGCTTCATATAATTATGAAAGTACAAGTTTTCTTGAAGCCTCTTGCTCATATCTCTCAAAGGGTGCTATTCTATAATGTTTCTTTAGCAGGTCCCCTGCTAGCTACAAAAAGAGTGATATCTATGTGCTATCTTCTGATGAAAAAAAACTTATATCTGGATCTACGCTACCTAAAACTTAGTGCGCTCAACCTAGTCCAGGTATTGAAGGAGAGGGGAAGGTCTTGTACCTCAAGGAGTCCATTGATAACCTGAAGCTTGCTCCTTTTGTCAGTGGGATGAAAACAACTCGATATTAGTCCCAGAGAAAGAGCCGCGGACCACTGTTGATGTTCATGCTCATATTGGAATAGCCATCTCAAAAGAAAATCTGATGCAGAAGAGATTACTAGATGGGCTGTTGGAGGAACAACCTGGCAAACAATTGGTGAGCAATTACATTTCAGTAGTGAGTTAAAAAAAAAGTTCCACATTAGGACACGAAGAAATCAAAGTGAAAATTCTTGTCCAGCTCCAACACACGAGAACCAAAAATAAATCAGAATGAAAGTCGCTGAGTACCGGTGGTTAGCACACCACAGAACGTCAGAAACATGAGGTTTCTGTGAAGACCACAGACTTTTCCATTTTTTTGATAAAAAGGTAAGGTATAGATGAAGTTATGGATAAAAAAATATAAAGAAAATCCCACATCTGGTTGATTTAAAAATTAGACATCACAGGTCAAAATCCTGGATCTGGGATAGCACACTATATTTGACCTATCAGGTCCCACAACCACAAGTACATAATTTCAACTCCATACATACATATAGTTCAAGGAGATAATTGACAGAGCTGATTACAGTAAAATCATGGAAGATATAACATATTGTCCTGATTCATAAAATGCAAACATAAACACCTTACCAAGCACAATGCTCCAATAGCAAGAGCAATGTTAACAACAACTCTAGGAGTGGATACAGGAACACACTTGCACAGAATCTGCAAAGACAATTAGGTAATCTTAAGACAAATTCATGATTATTATGAACAAGGTAAGAAAGGTAGCTTTACTCATGAAGGAACAATGAGCACATAGATGGGATAGCAACAAGAGAGTATATCATAGTAAGATTATAGTAACTTACGCCCTAAAAGGACCAAATATCATGCACAATCAGATTTTCTGCCTATGCCAGAGAATTTTAAAATAAAAATCTCAAGCACAAGTTTTTACTTGTCATTTACAACATCAAACACTCCCCAATATGCCTCTGACCATTACCTTTTCTAATCACGTGTTCAGAAAAAGAAGTAAAAATATCATGATATGAAAGTAATTTTTTTATGATAAATGTACTAATGTCAAATAAAAAATGTTAATGTTCTTTTCCTCATTCTAGTACCCAATTTTTTTTAATCTTGACTATGGCTGAGTTCTTTCCCTAACTTTTCCAACTCACCTCCCTCGTGTTCCGCGCGCATGCTTTTCAAACTGATAAACGGTGTATTTTTTGCAAAAAAAACTCTATATGAAAGTTGCTTTAAAAAATCATATTAATCCATTTTTCAAAAAAAATTAGTAAATACTTATTTAATTATAAGAAAATGTGTCGCTCCGTTCTGCATGCACGGAAGGTGAGTTCCCAACCTCACCTCCCGAACACAGCCTATATATATTCAAAACAATATCTATTTCAGATTATGACTATTTCAAGTTAGCACTTGTCATTAAATAACAGAATACACAAATAGGCATCATTTGCATCAGAAATTACGTGCTCACGGCAAGGGCGCTGCTACCGAACCATGAAACTCCCATACCAGCATTGTGCTGAAGCTTCGCACAGATGATTTCTCAAACATAGACATATATGATGTGAAGAAGCAAGGTAAAGATATATTTACACCTTAAATATATCATCAGCTGCTTTTGAAGCCTTGTTCAACTTTGAGGATTCTTTAGTATCTAGACAAGCAATAACTGCTTGCATCCAATTTGAAACAAATGATTTCCATGAATGCATTGCAAGAAGAGCTACCACCATATTTCTTGATATATACATAGATTCAGCCATCTCCACTAATGCTTGCTCATATGCAGCATGCACTCTAGGCAAATCCTGTAATTGATAGAATATATGCCATGAATTCAGTATAGCATAAAGGAGTAAACTTTGGTGTGCATAGATATTAAAAGGAAGAAACTTCACCGACTACTACCTTAGATTTCCCTTCATGAAGGATGTCCTTTGGGGTAAAATTGAGAGTTAGAAGAGCTGCACCAGGAAACCGATGAGGCGCTGACTTTCCTGCAATTTGAGACTGAATTGAATTAAAGGCTGACGCGATCGTATTAAACATGCAACAGGACAGGGTACCTTTTTCTTAAACATAGAACAGACAGGCTAAGTATCTTCAGAAACACAATGCTATACATAATATCAAGTGTACACTTTTCATTTCTATAACAGTAATTCATTTGACTCTAACAAGCCATACCTTTAAACACAGCCTGAGGGAAAGCATCCAGTAGCTTCTCAAATTTATGCACTGTGGTTATTTTATCTGTAGTCAATCGACGACGGTTACTGCACGTTTAGGGAAAGCCTCAGTTAAGGACATCTATAAGCCTATTAGTTCAGAAGAGATACTGAAAATACTAACATGTGCTCAAAATTGATAATCTCAGCTTGAAAGTTTTCCATTGCTTTCAGAACTTCCAGATTTCGTTCAGTGGTAAAGCATTTATAATTTATTCGCCAGAAATCAGGAATGGCATCTTTAATAAGCGAGATCTGGAAATACCAGTCGTTAAGTGTGCACACATGAAATATTTTTCCAATCAGTAAGCAGCTCATGTGATAATAGCATGACAAAGGTAACCTTATAGTGGGACAAGGACTGAAAAGCAGTTCCTCTTGCATTAACCCAGAGAGGGTCAGCATTTTTCTCCCTGTAAGTTCCAATGCTCCACAATGTTTGTATCAAGTGTTTTGATGTTCCAGGATATGCTTCAGCATCCATTGCTCCCCATCTCAATAGAATGCATAAGCTGAAAAGGCGAGAAAAGTGGAATAAGAAATAGATTTTCTACAAGCACGTGACCATTGGTGGGCACTGCTCACAGATGAAACTAGCTAGCTCTCGGCAGTCTTACCCATGGGAAACAGTAGGATCGATCAAAAAATCAAGCAGCTGCTTTGATATAACTTTCCAGGCAGTATAGAAATCTGGCAAAGAGATTAGCAGCTCACCTCAGAAGTGAAATTTGGAGAGCATAAGTTCTTACATTCTTTATACAGCACACGGCTCTTAGACGACATGACTTCTTATAGGTTATAACAATTAAATAATATACTATCTATAGGGAACATTCATCATGAACCAACAATCTAATGGACTGATGGAAAGTTAAAGGTGAACTTACCAACTACATCTTCTTTGCAGAGATAGGAGAGGCTTTCCAGGCCAAGAGCTTGAACAACAGAATCACAACTTTCAATACAAGCCTACAACAGAAATGTTAGAAAGCAAACCAAATCAAGAGTACATATGATCAGGAATGTAGAAAAGACACACACTGAGACAGATAATATGAGATCAACGCCTCTATCTGGGTTCTGCTTGCACACATCACGCACTGATGCAGCAATACTTGTGAAAACCTCTTTATCATCAACGAAATTGGAAAAATTTTCAGGATCCAGAATTCCCTGTTTTAGAAATAAGTTAGTATTATTGTAACAACAAAAGGAAATCAAAAACTGTCAAAATCCAACTAATCATGTACATATCTCATGAGCTCTCATGAAAAGTTTTATCTAAAATCTGATAACAACTATTCGCTACAAGCTAGGCAGGTACTTAAGGAAATTTAGTTAAATGCAAGCTTAATACCAAAGAGATTTATAACAAATACTGGACATTCTTGTCCCAAGAAAAGGATGGGAAACGGCATCTACCGCTTTACATAACATTTACTCCCATGCCCTTCAAGTAAGAAATGTTACAGGTAAGTGGTAAGAATATGAAACGTGTGGCCGAGGTCCAAAACCTCTTTGGCTTGGAAACATGGTACACATAACTATATAAGAGAATATAAGAGGAGACGCACAGGGAAAGGGAGGAGGAAGAGAGGTGGAAGATGGGATCAGCTTTTTTCTTATTCCTTTTTACGACAACATATACCCTGATGAATGAAAAGATACAATCCAAAGTTCCAATCTATAACTCCTTCCTAAATGAAGCTTAAGCAAATGGCTAACTGACTTAAGTAACTAGGTGATCCAGCTAACAAGGGATAGGCAGTGTTGTTGCTCCCAATAGACCTCATGGCGGCGTGGGCGCCAACTATCTCATCAGCCCAGTATGGAAATAATATTGTAGTTGTAGTATTGATTTTTTAAAAAACACTATGGAGACATACTAATTGACATATGACTTGTCTTCTCATCAGTCTAAGATGGATCATGTTTGAAACAAAGGAACATATGGGCGTAAATTTGTCCCTCTAGGCAATTAAAACTGACTCACATACTAATGGCTGATATCAGAATTCATAACATGAACACTCAACAGTATAAAGTACTTTTACACATTGCATGGAAGGTTGAAAGCTCATGAAAATGTCAAAACATTCAATTCAAAGTATAGTCTTACTTGCAAGTTTTGGAATGCCCAATCAGTGACAGTCCACATCTTGCAAAGCAATCGAACAGCTATAGCATACAGAACCCTGCAGGTTAGCCGAGAGAAGATTATATGTAGTATGATAACAAGTGACAAGTCAACAACAAGAAGAGAATATCACTTAGCGCGATAAGGAAACAAGAAAAATGAACTGAAAAATTATGTACAGAGGCAGAAGGAATCAGGAGGATACTTACGATTTTACGTCCTTTTTAAGCATTGATGATATCAATTGCAGTGAGAGTGGAAGCACAAAACCATGTACAGCGAGTGATGGCAATGACTCTAGCAAACTAAGCTGTGAATTGTAACAGGAAAAAAAGGACACTTCAAATGTTCTGCTCAGACATTGCTGTTTAAGATATTGTTTACTCTACCTGCGTTAAGCTAATCAAGGTACAGGTGATAATAACCATCATGTTTCTCATATTCACAAATATAAAAATAGTCATTATCCTTTTACAAATCGATGTTCAGATTTAATGGTCTACAACTGTGGCTTTTCATCTTGCAATTTGCAAGACATGTTAATTTGGACAGTAAAAGATCTATGTGGAATTAGTGTACTTTAGGATTTTTTATTTAACTTTTAGTCATGTATGATCCATTTTAATTTATTATTTCATGGCTTTATCACTCAACATCACACAGGGTGTACACTGTACAGCAGAAACATTAGTTCAGAGTACTCACCAAGATATTTGCATTGCAGTTATTGTTGCTGTACAGGACCTTGGTATAGAAGAGGATAAGTACCAACAACGGCATACCCAGTTTTGGGTCTGTTGCACCAAGAAGAGCCAAGGACTGAGCAGCAGAAGTACCAATTTTTGGGTGCATTACCAAAACAGATACTGCAGAGCTTAGCAGAGATGATATTGCTACTGCAAGAAATTAGATGATGTAACAAGTTAGAATCAGTATGGCATTATGTAAAGCAAGATACAAAGCTGAATATCAAAAGGACAGGTACAATAATCAACCTGATTGTATCTTTTTCGAAGACAGGCTGTCCAGTGAAAGTTTTTCCTTGCGAAGGGCTGACAGGTATTCGTTTATTTGATTTGTCCAATAGTTTGGTTCAGTCGAATTTCCAGAAGACTCAGCTAAACCCCTGTTAGTTATATATTTTGTAAAAATGAAACCTGATGAAGACGACTGCAGTTATAAGATACAAAAAGGCTTATTAAGTTAAAAGTGAAAAATTACCATTCACTGAGTAATTGTTTTTTTTCATATCTATCTGGCAAAGTTGAGCCTCCTATTAAAATTTTCTAGTGATATACATGTTTTCACCTATCCATTTTGGGTAACTTTTAAAAACCATGCACCTAATTATTTTTTTCATGAAATTCGCAAGTTCAGTGCATCTGCACAGGCTATGTACCCATGGTTGTAAAACTAATAATGTTATAGAACCTTGTATATTCAGATTTGGAAGTATTGCAGATTAGGCATATGATGTATCCATATATATATATAAATTAACATGCCACATCAGCATCAGCAATTGTCGAAGGTTAAAAGTGATGGAGTCCCACCCTCCTATAGTTCAGCAAAAAAAAGTCTGAAGAATCTATGTCCAGTCTCAGCACTGGAAAGTTTATAATGTTTAGATATTAGATATGCTGACCTAGCTCTCTATACACGAGTTAGTTGTCATGGAATTGTGAATAGCTTGTGCAGGAAGAAATTAGAATTTAATATAGATAAGGGTTTTCTTTAAGAAGGAATTATGCTAGTTTTATTTTTCATCTCTACCCAATGCACAGAAGGTGGGGAAGGGAGTAGAGGCACAGCATCAGGACAACATAGCGAACAGGTAGGTGGGACAAAAGTTCACCTGAGACCATAGATGATGTACAAGTTTAGGAAGAATAGATGTAGGTTTGCTTATGTGATGAACCATTGAGATGTCTTGTTGTTCAGATGAACAAGATGCCAGCAAATCTAAAACAAGCACGTGAAATCTTGATAGAACACGAGATGCCACTGATTTGACAGATTTAGATGGAGATATAACAAGGTTGATAACAGGCAGAACACAAACAATCTCCTCGCTGAAGTGATGTACTGCTTCATTTGTTCTGAGTGCTGAAACATAAACATGAAACAATATGAGTGTTCCTCGAAACATCAGATTGTATTGGATCTTATGTTAAGTTAGCAAAAAAAAGGTTGGTTAATTGTGCACCTAAAGAAAAAGAGATGCAAATAAATAATACATTGATTACTCCTATCAAATCAGTGCAGCTAAAAATTAGCAACTTTAACCACTGCTATACACAAGAATATCTATCTAGATCAATGCAAGTACTTTTTATAGTTCTTCATATCATGTTGTTATCAAATCAACTGTCAGAGTCATACCTGACAGTAAAAAGTCGGCTTTTAAAAAAGGTAGGGAGTATAACTGTGTGTCATTTTTTACCAATGATTTTTATAAGTGCATACTACTAAAAGAATTCTAATATGTTGATGTACTTTTAATCAGTCAAATGACAAAATCAAGAAAACATAGCAAAGACTTGAAAGTTTTCATGGTCCAAATCACAAGATGTTGATACCATTGTGGTTCTAACTATTTGGAACTCCTGAATATGAGAATTTCACATGCAAAAAAAATGTATCAGTATGAAATAAAATGGAATTGCTTCAAGATAAAGCCACAACAATAGAAAACAAACCAAATTGACAGTGTTTGACAATTGGAAACTTAAGTTGCGGTGTGTGTGTGTGTGTGTGTGTTGCATCAATGCTCACTAGAAAAAGAGAGGTAATAAAAATTTAAATGTACCATTTTCATGTCTCCACTCAATCAAAAAGGCCAGTAGTTTCAATCCAGCCAGTTGCTCATGTTCAAACTCCAGCCCACTGAGAATGAAAGCAAGGGAGCTGAGAACAACAGAAATCTCTGGAAGATAGCATAAACCAAGGTCCCTTTGAGCCAAAAATAAATGTTTTGATAATCCAAGTACTACAGAAGTATTTCCCATAAATTGGTGATGAAGTGAGCATTGTGATAGAAGCATTTCTATCAACCCCACACTACTTGCTTGGGCATCATAAGTTGCCTGTTAAGTGTTAAAAGAAGCAAGTTATAGCATATCTATGACTCATACTATAATAGCATTTGAAATCAAGTAAATATAACAAAGTAAGCATCCAATGCCACCAGATCGTTCTAGCCACATTGCCAATATAGAACAAGTACAATCGCCAGTATAAAAAATAGTGATCAGTATATAGGCAGTATAACATCCACAAACAAACCCTGGCAAAATGGGTGGGTACATAAAGCAACCACATAATCTCCAATAACTTATGTTTTTGGAGGGTGATAAATTTTGCAAGGTTAGATCTACTGAGTAAAAAATCATGTCCAAAAACTTAGTTCCTAATCTATTACTCCTACATAACTCCTAAATCCTAGCAGATGAAAGCTCTATTAAGAGCACATATATACTGTTTGTTGCTAATTCAAGAAACACAGACTAGTACATGGATTAATTGATACTCTAATTCATAATGAAATAATCAGTGTGAGTAAATCTTAGAATATCAATAAACCAGGGAGAAATTCTTTTGAGAAATCAAACAAATGGGAGAGAGAGGTACCATTTGAGCATGAGCAAACTTCCTCAATAATACCACATAAGCATCCACCAAGCACTCCACGGAACTAAGCCAGAGTCGCACTTCCTGAAGAAAAGTAAGCACAAAAAAGCACAGACTCTGCTGATCCCTTTGATAACAAAGTAAAGTAATACTCTAACAGACACACACAAATTCAATTTAGGCGCTACGGGATGCAGCAATATTCATACGATATGATATATCTACTAATCTCAAGCTAAACAATACCAAAGCATCCATGAAAGCAGCACCAATTATTTGCATGATGGCATCCAGCAATCCACGACACAAACTTCCCTCATCAGGAGTTCAGGACTGTTTAAACATAAGCACTGAGACATCAGACAAAGGCAACATACCTCGCCATCCTCACGGCCAAAATGCAGCAAGCACTCCGCAAGCAATTTCAGCACCGGGACTGCAGAATCCGGCCTTGCCGCTGCAACAGCCGCTGCGGCCAGTGCGCCAATCAAATCCTTCACGAACGCAGTGTCCCCCTTCCTCACGGCAGCAAACATCACGAATGGCCTAAGAAACCCTACAACCCCGTGTACCCCCTCCGCGACCAACCTGGCCGCCTGCCGCTGCAGCTCCGCTCGCGCGCCATCGGCTCCCGAGGCGAGCGCCTGGATGAATGGGTGATCGTGGGACGGGAAGCGCGACGCGGCGGTGCCGGAGCGAAGCGCGCAGGAGACGAGCGCGGCGACGGCCTTGACGAAGCAGGAGGCGAGGCGCGGGGACGGGGAGGCGGAGAGGGGCGCGAGGAGTAGCGGTAGCGCGATGTCGGCGGGGAGGAGGTCGGCGCGGGAGGCGGCGAGCCGGGCGACGGACGCCGCGGCGTGCGATGCGACGGCCGGGTGCGGCGACGCGAGGAGCGAGGAGAGCGCGTCGTGCGCCGCGGAGGAGAGCGGCGGGGGCAGGGAGGTGAGGAGGTGGCGGAAGAGGGCCGCGACGGCGTGCCTCTGCAGGTTGGGGTCAGGGACGCGGGTGCGGTCTACGAGTCGCCCCAACGCCGCCGCCCCCGCCCCCGACGCGGCGGCGGCGGAGGAGGAGGAGGAGGCCATGGCGATGCGGTGGCCGGAGGCGGAGGCGTCTCTACTCTCTCTCTCTCTCTCTCTCTCTCTCGCGGACGCTGTGGACAGTGGCGAGAAGAGAACGTGACCGGAATTGGTTTCTGTTGCGTTCAATTCCGCGTGGCCTTTTAGGCCCACTTCAGTGTCGCAAGCAACTAGCCCACTAGGCCCATCAACTACTAGTAGTAGATACAAGTAGGCCAACTCAACCGCCATGTGAGCCAAATTGGAATAAGTTCATTTCAGGCCCCTTAACTTGTCAACGAATCCGATTTTCGTCCTTCAACCAGAAAACTAGATACAACGGGTCCCTTAACTATCAAAACCGGTGCAAAATAAGTTTCAAGATGGTTTGGATGGTGTTTTTACCTGACGTGGCGTCTACGTGGCTAATTTAACTCGGTCTTCATCTCGCGTGACAATAATGTGGCGCTTACGTGACAATTTGATTTGGAAAATATTAAAACCCGCAGGCTCACATCTCAGTTACACAAAAACAATAATTAAAAAAAGGTGCTCCCCACATGTCAATCTCACTCCCCTCTTCTTCCTCCTCACTCCCCATCTCCTCTCTCTTCATCTCTCTCCCCTCTCCTCTCTCAGGCGCGACGACTGACAGGCGGCGCGCGGCGGTGGCCGCCGGAGGAGGAGGAGATGCGTGGAGGCGTAGCGGTGGCCACCGGAGGACAAGGAGACGAGAGAGGAGGGAGCAACGCGCGGCGGATGGTGACAGGGAAGGTGGGGAGGCGTGGCGGTGGCAACGGAGGTGGGGTGTGTTGCTCCTGCTCCGATCGCACGGTCATCGAGGACGTGGTGGGGCGCCGAGCCGGTCGGGCTCGTCCTCGCCACCACCAAGAACTGCCGCCTCAGCCCATGCGCGGCCGCCATCCTTCCCTCCTCCTCCCTCTCTGCTCCAGTGTTAGCATCGAACTCCCTCTACGGTGACACGGCGGCGGCGTCGAACGTCGTCGTCGTCGGAGGAGATGTGGGGAGGCGTGGCGGTGGGGCGTTGTTGCTCCTGCTCCGGTCACCGCATTCATCAAGGACATGGTGGGACGCCGAGCCGGTCAAGCCTGCCCTTGTCGTTGCCGTCGCCGCCAAGAACCCCCTCCTTAGCCACCATCCTTCCCTCCTCCCTCTCTGCTCCGGTATCGGCGTTGAACTCCCTCTCCGGTGTCACGGCGGCGAAAACAGCCTTGGGGGACAGAGGGAGGCACCACCACTGCCACCTCCTCGACCTCCCCCGCCATGGCAGCGAGGGATAAGGCTCGGCGGCGGCAACACGCGCAACAACACCCGCGGCCGCCTCCCGTGCCACGGACGCCATAGACGTGGTTGCCCCCACCATGGCTGCCTCCGCCACTGTCGTCGCGATCAACTTCGCCGTCGCGCCTCCCCACCTCCCCTACCGCTGTCCATCGCGCGCTGCTCCCTCCTCTCCCGTCTCCTCATCCTCTGGCGGC
Source organism: Oryza punctata (assembly GCA_000573905.2). NCBI lineage: Eukaryota > Viridiplantae > Streptophyta > Magnoliopsida > Poales > Poaceae > Oryza > Oryza punctata. Next base: position 3,124,835 of record CM002488.2, read on the forward strand.
CACCACCGCGCGCCGCCCCTTCTCCCCGCCGCCCGAGAGAGGAGAAGAGAGAGGAGAGAGGAGAGAGATGAAGATAGGGGAGATGGGGAGTGAGGAGGAAGAAGAGGAGGGCAGTGAGATTGACATGTGGGGCCTATGTGGGCCCCACCCACGGTTTTTATTATTTTTCAAATCAAATTGCCACGTAAGCGTCACGCCAATGCCACATGAGATGAAGACCGAGTTAAATTAGCCACGTTGCCACGTCAGCTAAAACCGCCGTCTAAACCGCTTTGGGATTTATTTTGCACCGGTTTTGACAGTTGAGAGACTCGTTGTATTTGGTTTTCTGGTTGAAGGATGAAATCGGATTCATTAAGAAGATAAGGAGCCTCAAATGAACTTACTCCGAGCCAAGATTGCTGAAAGGTGGGTCTCTCTTCGGACGAAGCAGAGAGCCTAGGCCGCAGGCTATGTGCCAAATCTATTGAGGTGGCCTCTATCTATTTTTTTCCCTCATGCCATTGAAACATATCCAAGACTGTACATGAACTTATACGTGATTGATGCAAATCGGTATAGCAACTTGCAAATTATTCATTTTGGTAAAATTAATTGGTTAGCCGAGCCTTGGACAAAATAATCTACGCAAGCGAAATTGATCTGACATGGCGTACCTGATGATGTGGCAGTTTTTATCTTACGAACCATGTGTTCGAGTGTCTTGTTCGGTAGTTTTATCGTACCGACCATGTTTGAATAATCTCAAGAAAAAAGAGAAATTACCTTTATTTTCCATGTTTAGGACAGAGAAGTTTTATTTATGTCTTGGAAAAAATGATTGTATAACTCGTCTGATGTTCATTTTTATGATCAGGACTAAAGATAACTTTTTTTTGCCATACCTTAGTACAAGTAACTCAACTCCTGAAACAGTTCGTTTTAATTTTCATGTTCAAGCACTCCATTTTCATCAAAAGTTTATTTTCATGGTCGTGCTTTTTGATCGTTTTGCATTTTAGTCATATAAATCTTGAAAATACACATTTTGCCGGGCTAAAATTTAATGTGTAAAAATATTACATATCAGTGCACACATGTTAGATCAATTTTGCTTGTGTTAATCATGTTGGCTCGAGTGAACTGCAAATTGTTATGCTTACTTGAACCGCCAGCGCAATTTATATCAAAGAACTACTCATTGAAACATTAGATCTTCCAAACCATAAAAAAAAAAGAAAATTTATTTATTTATTTTCCATATGTGAAATCGCGCAGGCACTGATCTACATTGCAGGCCATTCTTAATCATAAAACACAACATCGAGAAAGAAAAGATTTAAGAGAAAAAAGAGCAAGAGAAAAAGAAAAGCAAGAGAGAAGCAGCTCCTCTTCTTCTGCCTACCGCTGAGAACTTGTTTGGCAGAATTTCAACTCGAGAGCGAGTTAAAGAGTTAGGTAAACCCAACTACACCTCTCCGGTTTACTCCGTAAGAGCAATCCAACCAGCCTCATTCCTGATTCGAGTGGAACTGAAACTATTTGATTGTACTTCAGATCCAAAAGAACTGGAGCTGAAACCCTACTAAATACTGATACAGATGCACAGTTGAATGTTCTACTCATGCTCTCATGGGCATGCTTGCTTTGCTCTAGCGCACGGACGGACACATCGTCCTCTCCGCCATCTCCTTTCACTTGAGCGACGAGAGGCGGTTGACGAAGATGTCGAACGCGTCGTCCCTGTCGAGCATGCTGACCCGCACGTACCTCGCGTCCGCCCCGAACTGCGCCCCGCTCCTCGTCAGGATCTTGTGCCCACGGAGGAACCCTGCGCAATCCTCCACGTCCTCCCTGTCGCACCGCAGCCACGCGAACGCTGCATCCACATCCACACCGCCATTGATACGATGAGCCGACGAGATCGAGGTAAACAAGAGCTTCGAAGCTCGAGGACATGAGTGGCAATGTGGTTCATGGCTCATATCATATCATATCATACCAGGGTTGGTCGCGGCGGTCTCCTTGGTGAAGTTGCAGAAGCCGGAGGTCTCCTCCGGGAGGCTGAAGATGCCGGAGGCGGCGGCGGCGGCGCGAAGCATGCTCCACCGCTCCACCATCTTGCGCCGACCAAAGTCGAACAGGCGAGGAGGAGGAGGAGGATGAGTGGTCATCGTCTCTTTCGTCTGCTCCGGTCGCCGCTCGTAGCCGTCGGAGACGGCGGCGAGCACCTTGGCCGCCCGCATCTGCGAGTCCTTGGACACCCCGATCGTGTTCAGCTCCACGAACTTGGTCATCTTCCTCGCGATCGCGCGGTCCTTCACCAACGCCCACCTGCACACAAAAACACATCCAACTCAGTTTATACTACTCAAAATGATTGTGTTTCATGCACCGACCAGTTCAACCCAAAAGCTCGAAACACGGTATCTATGTACCCGATCCTGGTCCCGGCATGGCCGGTGCTCTTGGAGACGGTGAAGAGCATGATGTCATGGGCAGCACGCTTGGTGATGGGGGTGTACTGAGGCCAGTAGTAGGCCAGGTCATGGACCGTCTTGCCATTGCTGGTCTTGGAATCAAGAACAGCTTCACGGATGGTGCCGTCAGGATTGTTTGGGGAGCAGACCAGTTCAATGTAGGAGTCGCCTTTGAAGGTGTCGGCGTCGCCGGCCCACCGGAATAGCCCTGACCGGAGGAAGTCCGTCACGGCGGGGTATGACTGCATCCATGATCATATCGGATCAGGTCAGTGAAACTGAATCACTGTCAGAGAGTGAAATTCTTCAGAGATAAAATAACAATAACAGAGTCAGAGATTGCTCTGTTTTTTTTTCCACCAATTATTATCAGTACAGTTAAAAATTTGGAACTATAATGCAAGGAAATAAACTAAGAACTCAGCACACCGACCTCCCATGAGGCCATAACTGAACACATGATCTATCACTAGATATGTCGCGGGCACATGACATTGGAATCATGAGTTCATAACATGATTCCTCTATGTTTTCTCAGGTTAATCAACTGCAGATCAATCAACCAACCACACCATATAAACTAAACAAAATTGGAATAAACAGAAATCGCATAAGGCGGCTGGTGTGCCGGCCGGCCATGTGTGACCCTATGATCAGATATTGTCATCAGTGATCAGCACATGCAAAGCTTCATTTTTTTTTTGTAGGACAAAGCGTTCCCGCCTAACATATGCTATTCAAGCAGAAGTAAGATTCAGATTTGGTTTATGTAGACTGTAACCCCTAATTAACGAGCCCTTGTTTAAAGAAACATGTCGGCTACTGCAAATCGCAGCAAACATGATTTGATTCGATCCCCAACCTTGATACTAAGAGATTGTTCAGAGATGTTTAGCATGTAGCGACACATCATATGCTTCATCAATAATCACCAACCATCACATGATAAAGAGAGAGAGAGAGAAAATGGACCAATGCAAGAGTTAGGGGGAATTAGCGGACAGCATCAGTGTGCTGCCCCACTCTCTTAATTTCAGCTCTATCTCATCATTTAGTGGAATGATATGATTATGACATTAGGCAAATCCACCTTTGCTATATATCCTTGTCGCCAAAAACATTTTCATTTTTCATGCAGTTTGATGCAAAAAAAAATTTTGATATAGGAGTAGTCGACAACGATGCAATCTAGCTGTCACCTCTGTTTGTTGCTGTCTGGTTGAATTAGTACAGTGTACTCGCTCCGTCCCAAAACATAGAAACATCTTACCAGATTAGAAATTTTATTAAACTACGAGCCTGATCATATTTCCTATCTAGATTCGTAGTTCATATGAAATATCTCTATTTTTTTACGGAGAGAGTAATGCTTTTTGCGTTTAATTACCGAGTAGTAGGGCGCAGTGGAAACTACGCTGATGGGCTCGTCGCCGGCGTCACCACCGGCGGCGGATGAGGAGGAGTCGGGGGCGAGGGCGTAGAGCGCGGCCATGAAGAGCTGGGTGGAGCCGGTGCCGACGAGGACATGGTAGCCGTCGACGGCGGCGTTGCCGACGACTCGGTGGAGGCGGCGGACCTGGCGGTCGAGCTCCGGCTCGAGGAACCAGCAGACGTTGGTCACGTCGGAGAAGTAGCTCATCGTCTGCCACCCCGGGATGACGAGCTCCGCCGCGTCGCCGGTCTCCCTCCAGAACGCCTCGAACATGGTCGGGTCCCCGCTGCAGCAGCCGACAGCAAGAATGTCAAACGAAATTTCTATATATCTCCATGGATGGATGGATGGGATCGAGCTTGGGGGAGGAATTTGAACAAGGTGCATGCATGAATCGATCGATCGCGCGTAAATCTTGAGAAAATCTTGAGGGTGAATCTGCCATAGATCGGCGTTCGTTCGTTCGTTCGTTCATTCCTCCTTGACAATGACATGCTTTATGGGGAAGAACACCTCGCGGCTCGCGTTCCCCCACACGCGCACCCATGACAACTTGCCGATTTTTTTATCTTCTCCTTTTCTTTTTCTTTTCCTAGTTGATTGATGCCTTGATGGGTAAACAGCTAAGAAAGGAACAGAAGAGAGGGAGGAGGATGAACTCACTGGTCCAGATTGATCACGGAATCCGGCGTCACCGCGGGTTTGCCGGTCGACGGCGCCATCGACGACGCCGTCCTGGCTCGCCGGTGGACGGCGTCGCTGCTGAGAGTGAGACCGGTGTCGTGGTGGTTGTGAGGAGGGGGAGGAGAGGTGGCGTAGTGGTGGAGGAGGAGTGCGAGGGTGGCGACGTTCAATGCGACGGAGGCGAACACGGCGACGCGCCACAGCGGCATGGTGCCGGCTCGCCGCCGGGGCAGCTTCCACGGCGCGGCCGAGTGGTTGCTCCTCGGCTTCGCCTCCCGGTGTGCCGCAAGGAGGCGCGACGACGGCGCCATGCCACCGCCGCCGCCGTTCGCTTGGAACCTCCCTTCCACCGCCCTCGTCCCCCCGCGTAATGCCGCCATGCCGGCGACGCCGTGCACTAGCCGAGCAGAGGATTCTTTTTATTTTTTTTCCGCTGGAAAAAAAAAAGAAAAATCAGGCCTCCTGGATTACCAGAAAGAAAACGAAATTGCTTGGAACAGCAAGTGATTTCTTTCAAACTCACAGAGAGAAAACCAACCAATATCTCTTCAACCCCGGATCGATCAGCTGACAAAGACAAGAGCTCGTGTGTTAAGCTTGTGTTAGCTGAAATGCGACCAATCTGTCTTCAAGCTCGAGTCAGCTCAGAAGCTAGCTAGCTGGCCTGGGGCGCTAATTAAGCTGACGATAGCTGCTGCGAGCTCAAGCTGACGAGTGATGAAAGCTCGAAGCTAGTCGTAGTTCGAGTTGAGCTGTTGAGCTTCCCAAGTTGAGCTGCGCGAGAAAATTAATGGAGGGAGTATGGTCTATGGAGGAGGCGGCAGTACAGCAGCAGCACAGGCTAGCACATTTATACTACTACTCATGTAGTCCTCGAGTAAAGAGTGTCCACTCCGTTCGAACAAACCTACGGAACATTATACGTCCTACTAATACGAATCTAAACAGCTTCATGTGTAGATTTGTACATCCTCCATCGTAAAATTCACTGTGGGATAGGGGGGGAATAACTATGGTTGTGAGAAGAGGTTGGGAGCTTATCCCCCCAGACATGAAAATGGTGTGTCCATAATGATTAATTAAATATTACTAAAAAATTTTAAAAACGGATTAATATGATTTTTTAAGTAACTTTTCTATAGAAAAAATTTACAATAAAATATATCGTTTAGTAGTTTGGGAAGCGTGCGTGCGGAAGATAAGGTAATAGAAGTTGGGAAAGTAGAGGAAAAATACAGCCTAAGGAATATCCCATGTAATTTTGCACATCTGGTTGAATTAGATTTGTTATATAACTCTTTAGGGATTTTTGAAACACATGATTTTAAAAACACATGAAAGGGAAAACATAAGATTGAAATGTTATGTATCGACAAGTCACATAAGAATTTGAAAGATGATGTGCTTAGATGTCTCATAGAAAAATAGCGGAGGAATCCGATACTCCCTCCTCCTATCCAGATTGGTAGTATTATGTTATGTTTAATCCAGTACTAGTTTCTTACATTTTGTTCCATAGGAGTAGCATTCTAGAGAGAAGACTGATAATGCATTGGACTCTCAAATGAATAAAATGAGGTTTAAGCTCGTATGCAAAATTCCAATAAAATTAAACTATGGGAAAGCACTCCATTGAAGTTTATCAAACTTCCAATCCTACATTCCAATCAACCAAGCTAGAAAAAAAATCTTATGGATTTGAATCCTTAAAATTTCTATGAGAATCCTTTAATCCAAAAAGAGCCCTTAACACCTATTTTCATATATGCAACTATATTTTGTATACATTTATTACTATTGATCTAGTGCATCGTTATAATTTGGTTACACCATGATCCAACAATTCAGATTTTATTTTTTTCTCTAATCAATGTCGTAATTTCGAGGTGTCAAGAGCAAAATATTGTGCCTTTTTTAGCCACATTTATAATATACAGATAGATAGATTGTATCATCATGTAGGCACTATTTTATTATCTCTGGTTTAATTGGAGTGAGATTTCTTTTTTTTAAAAAAAATGAGAATACCCTTCAGAACACAAGCTTCACCTGGCAGGCTGGCACAAAATAAGCCTATGGCCAGAAAGGTATTCTCAGTTTTTCTAAAATAAAAATCTCACTCCAATTAAACCGAAGGTAATAAAACAGTGCCTACTTGATGATATTGACAGGTGAATAATGAATACTCCCTCCATCAAAAAAAAATAAGTGCACCTAGTACAGAATATGTCACATCATGTACTAGATGCACTTATTTTAGGATGAAGGAATATGATGTATGCCAGCAAATGGTAATGGCAAAGTTATTTCCTAAACTTTTCCAACTTATCTCCCTTGTGTTTCGCACGCACGCTTTTCAAACTGCTAAACGGTGTATTTTTTGTAAAAATTTTCTATATGAAAGTTGTTTTAAAAAATCATATTAATCTATTTTTTAAAAAATAGTAAATATTTAATTAATCATAAGTAAATGCGTCGTTCCGTTTTACATGCGCGGGAGGTGAGTTTCAACCTCACCTCCCGAACACAACCTAGGGTGATGGTAGCTAGAGAGTTGCATAACGTGCAATTTAAAATTTTGAGGAAAAATTAAAGATTTGGAAAAGTTGCAAAATATACTTGTGGCTGACACTCTAGGGTCATGGAGGAGATTGAGGTGAGATTGCTCGGTTCAGTCCAATTTAACCAAACCAAGTCGAGTAACATGTACTGATTCGAGGGATAAATTTGTCATTTCAACTATAAGTACAACCGTTTGAGTAGGAAATATCTCTGCCATAAAAGGAGTTGATACTATCTGATAGTGCTCTCGACACTAAGAAAAGTAGCTATATCTCTGATCAAATTACTCTTAAACATTAGTAGTGATGTAATCCAAATCCGCATACCTATAAACATTACATATGTAACAATATAACTTAATATGTAGCCTGTACTACATAGGCAGATATCCCCAATAACTAATACTATCTCTATTTTTATATTAGAATTACACCGTTTATTTTTCAATATTTATCTTATTAAAAATTATGTAATTATTAATTATCTCACATGTTGCATCATTAAAAATACTTTAATATAATTTAGATTTGGTATATATGCATAACTTTTTAAATAAGACGAATGATAACCGTCATTGTTATCTATTAAAAAGATTTTAAAATTAATGACATAATCTATTAAAATGACAGAGGGAGTACATATCTTCTTGAAAGTCTTGAGACGGCGTTGGAGGCGTTCTCCAATGCAAGTGCCCACAGAGATGCATGCTTATGCAAAATAACCGTTTTCTCTCGTAGGATAGGAAGGTGCTAATTAATTCCTAGTCATGAGCCACCGATGCTTTGATGAAGCATCGATGATTAGTAGGCGCTTATGTTGAAATCTCACCACGTTTGTCTGAGAAGACGCTTGCACTGGAGAAGAGAGGTGCTTATTTACGACATATATATTTCATTTTGTATGTCTACTACACACTCTTTTTTTCTCTAAGCACCCTTATATTAGCACATCCTGTTAACGTATTTCATTTTGGTTGCACTACCAAAAAAAATGGACGACGAAAGTTCGCTACATGTCAATCAAATCTCCAAATGAATTCAAAAAGTTTCAGTACGATCCATAAAAATATTGGTTAGCTTTTTAGGTGATTTTCACTTTTCTCATTAAATGGACATAAAAAATCAACCACTGCACTAGCCAAATGATTGCTCTGGGTATAAATTAAAGTAGCTAATAAATCCCAATGGGTAAAAGATAAGCTTTTGGCAAAACTTTGCATCTTGATGTTTATATAAAAGGTGCAAGATGATTGTTAAGACTTGAAAAGCCTAGCTATCCTAGAACAAGAATTACTATCTTTATCAATTTTTTCTTCCATTCTCTCCGTTTTAAATTACTTATCATTTTAGTTTTATCATAAATTAAACATTTCAATATTTGATTATATTTTTTTTAAAATTCGTGTAGTCAATAACATATAAAGTATTATGAAAATAATTTTTGTAGTGAATCTAACAACATAAATCTTATGTTATTAAATTATACGAATTTTTAAAAATTAGTAGCTAAAGATAAAAATATTTAAATTAGGATAAATCTTAAATGACATATAATTTGAAACACATGGAGTATTTAGAACCGTGTGTAACACAACAAAAGAGTAAAGACAAATACAAAAACCGTTCCATTTGATTCTCTTCAAGTAATAAACTGTCAGTGCTTTCAACTTTTTTAAAGTTTGGGATGGCTTTCGCTTTAATTAGTTTATAGAATGACGGATCGTACAACCAAAGTTTGTTACTGGTGAATAATGTGCCCTGCGAATAACTTAAGGACCGGACAACTATTAAATAAACACACCCCCATCACCCTCTAAAGAAAAACAATACATTCCGCAGGTGATACTATAGGTTAGCCACATGTAAAGTAATGATAACAAGAGATGAATTAAATTGAAACTAAAAATCAATGATTTGACTGGATGCGTAACAACTAACAAGGCCAAGATGGATAAGAAAACGCAAGATGAAAAAAATATGTAACGTAGAATCGACCAATGTAGTATCAGTGGCGTTTCAACATTTAACAATTACTGGTAACAGTAGTATGAGTGGCTATAGGCACATCGCGCAGAGGGCTGGAAATATGACTTTCCATTATCCAAAAATAAATATCAGTGGCTGCTTGTGGTTGGACCAGCCACTGCAATTTATGTCCAAGCAAAATCAAATAAACATGCCATGACAAAATGAATATAACTTAACTAGTTAGATTTCTTATGGTGGAACATGTCCACCTGAATTCAAGTTCTAAACTTAACATAAGTGCTCTTATTTATTATTTTAATGATAGCTAACATTCTCTGTTCATGGTGAATTCGTTAATATCAAGATATACCGGTAATTTTTCAGATGTGATCATTACAATAAGGTGTGTATGCATACGTTCATAGGGGTAAGTATACGCTCACAGCTATATATACGTTCATAAGGGGTGAGTATGCGCACATTGTGAGCGTTTGCATTTGTAACGTGTTTCATATATATGTATGTGTGTGCGCGCGCGCCATGAAAATACAGTACACTATTTTGATCCAAACATATACACATGCATACACGAGTATGCATATTACAGTCACCAGGCATAAGGAAGTCTGCTAAATTGGCTTATTGTATCACTGAAGGCAATAAAAACACTAATATAAATAAATTTGCAAAAGGACAAAAATACTCTTGGCCATGAGAACTCTTTCTAGCTAGATATACATCACACTGGTACAGAAAAAACGAGATTTATGAATGTGTTAGGGGATTAAACACGAAATCTTATGATTAAAACCACGTGTTTTTTACCACTACCAAGTGTACCTCATCATACTAGTACAGAATAAACCTTACCGGATTGGAATAGTGCCGTATAGTAGCAGTATGCTGTACACCACTTGTGTACAGATTACAGAATGGATTCTCCCTTTGGTAAAAAGCCGCTTAATATTCTCCACCAAATAAAAAAGGTTTAGAGAAAGGCGTCCTTTGTAATGCGACAACCGACACAGACCCCAGATATACTTCTTTGTTTATGCAATTTAATCTATGATCTATCTTGAATTATTGATACTTCCTCGCACTTTCGTTTCTGTGACGTGCATATCACTGTTGCGTTTCGAGGCAGCTTCAGTGAACAATTCGCCCATGGCCATGATCGCGAGTAGAGTCTATCACCAAACTAATTTGTGTGACATATATGTAACGAAATAGAGTAGAGAGAAATCAATCGATCATATCATGAGCAGTGTAAGACCCCATGCCTGATGATTAGGATGAGCTAGCCGCAGATACCGACCGATCGAACTGAAAACTCCCTCTGTTGCCATCAAATCGGTCGCCCAAGATCGGGTAGATGTACATGAGTTGAACTGTTCAAGCATATATGGATGCCCGCTAGTTGGAGTGACCTTTTTTCCTCAAATAATCTTGATATTGAAAATATGATTATATTCCCAGTATCACTATGTTTGGTGTGATGAACTTTAGTTAAAAATAATATGAGAAAAATATTTATAACGTTCATTTTGGAGTTTTAAAAAATACCATGTTAATTAGAGAAAAAAGAGTAATGTTACTAAATAGAATGATCAATATATATTTATACAAAATATAATTTTATGGATCCACAACAAATTTCAAAAAAGTACATATGATTTGACCAAATTATTGCAAAAATAAATATTTATGGTAATGCATCACAAAACAACATAATTAGCATCAAATTTATTACGAAACTACAGATTTAGGGCTATGTATCACAGACAGCGGATTGAACAATGAGGTTATTAGATCCATCACATTTATAATATTATAGTCGATTTTAGATTCTACATCTATATATGATGTTATCAATGGTGTGGTTTGGAGATAAATTTGATGGTAAATTTATAGTTCTGTGCTATTTTATCTTAAATCTGCAGTTTTGTGGTAATCTTAATGTTAAATTTGTAATTTTGTAACACATAACTTTAAATATGCATTTTCAAAATACTTTGGTAAAAGCATATATAGTTTGTAAAAATTATTCTTTTATTTATTTAGGGATAAATCCAATTTTACTTTTAAGGTGTAGGTCCGTAAAAAATGTGCAGAAAAATCCACTATAGTTTATATCTCTGTATACAATTTGACTTCGCTATAGTTCAAATGCGCACTTCTGGCTGGATAAAGTGAATAAGTGATTCTGAATACTCACTATAGTGGACTCACTCTGTCACTCACAGAGTCACAGCCTTGTCGACTAGCCTGATAATGGGATCATGTTATTTGGCTTATTACGATCTCCATACTATTGTCGATACTACTACTTGACTCCGTATCTTCAAGTACTTGTCTAAGGTCACTTACATGTGGGCCAGAAACGACAGATTGAGACGGTTTTACAAAAGGACATCTTTGCATTTCGGATCAGAAGAGAAAAAAAAAAAGAAAAGACTGGATCAGAAGAGAAAAAAAAAGGTTCATCAATTGCATGTACTGTCCATTGCCCTGATAGAATCTTGTCGGGGCCGAGGTTTTCTCACTTTACCTCAATCCACATAAAGTTGATTGGGTTGTTTGAGTTTGCTGGATTGAGGTACTATATCTGTCACTGTATGTGGGCCCCATTGCTTCTTCATCGCGTGCATAAAGGTTTCTGTGAGAGAGAGAGAGAGAGAGAGAGAGAGAGAGAGAGAAAAGCATAATGTTAGTGCACTGTACTGTGCTAAATTGGCTAGCTAATTGCAGCCATGCATGACCAGAAGATGGAGCTGATGATCCATGTGTTTGTGGAATTGTTGTGCCAGGAATGAGGGGAACAAAACTATTTGGATGATTGACGTGTTTGTACGTATTAGGGTACCTAGAGGCCATATGTTGCTTCCAGGTGTGCTTGTCGGCGGGCGTGCGAACTTCGGAAGTGTTTTTTTTTTCCCTCGACGAAATTTTAAACAGCTGGATTTTTTTCACAATGTTATTATGACTGGAATTTGAATTTTATGTTATTTTTATATGGCAATTAATAATATAGTTAAGTATACAAACATATGTAGTGTTTGTAAAAATTGTTTATCTACACATGGACAATAGAGGGAAACGATAATTCCACTCTATGCAATACATTATCAGAAGCACATGATCACCATAGCAACGACCCATATCGTTTCTCTTGGTGAATTGGAAATAAGATGGAGTCCGTCTACAATATTAGTGCTATCGTAGGAGAAGTAGTCGATAGCACCAGCTATCATCTTCTTGCGTAATAGTACAGAGTGGTGGCGCAGGTTGCAAGCTACGATAGAAACTGCGAAGGAGAAGGAGGTGTCTGCTTCAATGGCTCTGATAATAGGTGGATGGAGTGAGGCGGCAGAGGGGAAGATGAGGGTTAGAGAGACTGACATGTAGATCTTACCATCACTATTGAGAGCCTAGATAAAGAGGTAGATCCATTTAAGTATGAGAAAATTTCTTATTTGCCACTCAAAATTCACGAGTTTCCTTATATACCGTCGAAAAGTTGATATTCCCTTATATGCCACTGCTTGAACTTTTTTTCCCCTATATAACATCCATGTTATCATCTTGTGTAATAGCGATGCAAAAGTACAATATTACCCTTTTAATCCCTCAAGGAGACATCCACTTATTTCTTTGCATGTTACCCAAATAATTGTAAAAAAATATTTTTATAAGATAGAATAATATGTGATATATCACTCCACAAATATGCAAGTTTAAATTTCACTTTTACATTTTAAAAAACAAATTTTGTTATGAGCACACGTATACTAATTTCAATTAAATTTGTTGTTTCTATTATAACTATTGAAGATCAAATTTGAATTTGATTTTTTTGACTGATATATCAAATATTAATTTATCTTCTCATTTCTTTTTTAAGATATCCATAACAAAATTACTGTAATAACGAGGGGACATATCCTGAATGGACTAGCAAAAATAACGAGAGGATATACCTGTAAGGAAACCATTATACTGAAGTGTGTAGGTTGATAATAGCTGAATAGAAGTAGGTAGAAAAACGCACGAGGGTAGTTTTATCATTTTGTTGAAAAACTAACAAGGTCAAAGCAATTTGTCCTCGAAAGTGGTAAGGACGAAAATTTTCGTTGGATGGATATAAGGAAATAGTAACTTTCTAGTGGCATATAAAGAAATTCGTAAATTTTGAGTGGCATATAAAGAAATTTTCTCTTTAATTATATAGGCTAAATTTGGCTAACCTCACAAAGGTGCTTTTAAAGGTTTTTTATGGTCATGGTTTATAGGCCAAAGACACTTAACCGATACATATGAATACAAATGAAAATTATAACAATATTATACATTTATATTCTATAGTTGTCAAAAGCCTTACACGGATAAAACTAAATAAAAAAAATCTTGAGTTAGTTTAAGACAGTCTAAAATTTAGAATTTGTGTATAAAAAATTTTTAGAGGAGGAGTTGTTTCTCTAAATATTTTTTAAAAGATAAATTGTGTACGTGTTAAAAATTAAACACGAAATTTTAGATTAGAAATCACGAAGCCTTAACCACTGCACTATCATAATATAAAAAAACAACAGTCCCTTGTTGACGTGTATCATTTGGAAGAGAGCATCGAGCACACATCCTTTGAGGTTTGTAGTAACATGCCCCGTTGTTAATTCTCTACAGGAAAAAGCAATGATGCGCACGCCATTCCACACGCCTCCTCACCACCAGGCCAAAGTTGGGAGTACGTACATGACAGTCGTGCGGGCGCGTGTGCTTCCACTGTACCCGGCGTCCGCGCCCATGGCTGGCCGATCGAGGAGGGACCACCGATCGGAGCGAGAGCCACAGCGCACCGGCCCGATCGGCAGCGTGTCGTCGCCATCACGGCGATCGGTCGGTCTCGCCCTCCCATGGCTGGCACGTCGATGTATCGCTACACCCCGCCTGCCTGTTTGCGTCGCGTTCGCGTGGCGCACTGTGTCTGTGCAGGCGCAAGGCAGGCAAAAGTGCAGATTCGCATCCGGCTTGCAGACCGATGGTGGGTCAGGCAGGCACAGGGTTTTTATCGGTATTCGGTAGATCTAATAAGCTAAAAATAAAATCTAAAATTTAGAATTTTACACTTATTTTTTATTTTATGATATTCTCGGTGCAGTTTGGTTTTATACGGAAGTTTTATTTATAAATTAATTTTTATTTCCTAATAAGTTCGAGTCGGTGAAAATGCTTATAAACTATTCCTGTTATTTTTTTTCTCTCAATCGGAACAGTAGGGGACAGAAACGACAAAGACGGTATGATCGGAACATCGAAAGAATATCGAGAGCAGAATTATCGGAATAGAGCCCTCGGAAACAATGTATCACAAGATCAGTAATTAAGCTAGTCAGGGCCTTGTTTACATTACAAATTAATGTCATGGACATATATTAGCAAAGATTTAAAGCAACTAACTAATTCAAATACTTTATAACGATAATACAACAATAATTACAATAACATATAGCAAAGTCTTTTATTACCGGCATTATATGTTAATTTCTTCGGAAATAACCCATGAAAATAGTGTACTGCTAAATTGGTTAACAAAAAACGGTATACTAATTCCATTTCATTACAATCAGGACAAAACGGTCAGTACAATAGGAAATCCGATAGCCGGTTTGGTCAAAAAAATTTCATACCGTTTTCATCCCTAATCGCAGAGGCACGATAGTGTGCTAAGTAGTACTCTTAATGTTTTTATCCCTTCGGTTTTATAATTCTTGTTGCTTTGGAAAAGATTGATGTCAAACATTTTATAACTTTGATTATTTGTTTTTAAAGGAACTAGAACAACATATCTAAATTTATCTTTCAAAATACTCAAAAAAGTATATAATAGAAAAGTAAAGTTAAAAATATATTTTGAAAATCATATCATTGTTTAAAACATCGAGAATTATGGATCGGAAGGGAGGGAGTAACTACCATCTCTGTACGACTGTACTCAGGAAGGAATGAGGAGGAATCTCCCAGCTTTGGATGATGGTAAAGTTGGGCCATGTTAAGGGGCACCAGTCCTCGGAGCCCAACTAGGAGATGGGCCTGTTCCTACATGGTGGTGCCACTTCGCCCACCACAATCAACGAAAAGTGAGAACAGTGAAACACGCACACGATACCGTGAGCTCACACGGTGCCGTGTGCCACGTCAGCTTGCCGTCCTATGTAAGAGCGGCAAGGTCTACTTTTGTAATATTTTTCGGCACTATAATATTTCTGTAAATATTAAAAAAAATAAAAAAATAAAAAAAATTCCAAAAAGCGATGGTTGGACTGGACCAGGCTCCCTTTCCCCATCGAGGGTGGAGCATCCCGCGATCCATGATCGGTTCATCCCGCCCGTACACGCGTACGCTCGCTGGTCCACGTGATCGATCGCCTTCCGCCCCGCCCTGCCCGGGCCTTGCTCTGCTCCGTGCGCGCATGGCACGGCGGCTGCATGTCACGTGACCCCACGTGACGGTACGCACGCCGCCACGTGAGCGTATTCGTCAACTCATCCCTCGCCTTCCGGAGAGGACTTTGATGGATTGCAACTACTGTGTATTAGTGCATGCTACACACTCGGCTCTCCAACTCTCGCATGACACCTTAGCACAATTTTCCCAGCACTCCACCCTCAGGTTGGAAGATCATATGTTCAGGCGACACATCTTGAGGATGAATAGAAATCACATCGTGCTGATCAACTTGATAACAGTTGGTTGACAGTAAGGATTTAAGGACACAAAAGGGGGCTTAAGAATATGCTCAAGATGGTTTTATTGACAGGAACACATGAAAGCCATGGTTATGATTTGATATACCGTCGTTACATGTATATAATAGATTTATAGAAAAGAACAAGGGTATCCAGAGAGACACTACCAAACTCATTAACACCACCTTGTAGACTGTAGTGCTTCACCAAGGGTAAGCAACTGAGGGCAGGCAGCAAACCAACCTATAATCGCCTGTTCAGTTCTTCCAGTTCCAGGCCATATAAAAATCTGAAGAATTCCGAGATTGTGCGCAAGGAAGCATATTCAATAGTATTATACACAGACTGTGGGAAACGAGAACATCGAGCACCGGTGATGCGCATCTCAGCTTAGCTTATCGACCGAACCATCCTTTCTGGGGCTGCTGTACATCGCTGTCATTCATCAGCTTGTCAAGCACCACGTTCAGATCCACATTCTGCCCATTCTCAGTCAACCTCCGCACAGTTGCCCTCACTTGCTCTCTTGAGAATCCCATTGTTGCAACCTTCTCGACTACATCATCAACCGGCACCCTGTTGCCAGAGGAACCACTTGGGCTGGAATTGATAGGCACTGCTTGTGGTAGTATTTGGGCTGTGGGGAGCCGGCCATAGTTGGCACTTCCCCCAGAAGATGGCCCTGAGGGAGCAAAAGGTGAGGGTGACGACTTCATCCCTGCATTGCCACGGTGTGAAGGGGATCCGCTGTAACCATATGATTCAGAGAAACCACTTCCTCCCTGTGGCCCGTACCCGCCAGCACCATAGGATGGTGGTGGGCCAGAGTTTGGCCTGCCTGCAGGAGGTTCATACATGCTTTGGTTTTGCCCATAGAAAGGAGGGGCAGGTCCACTAGGGGGTGGCATATAAGGTGAAGGAGGGCGGACATTTGGTGGATAGCTCTGTGGAGGTGCATACGACATGGCTTCTTCTGGCTGCTGGGGTACAGCGGGTGGGAGTGGGGTCGAAGGGTTAACCATTCCAGACTGAGGTGGTTGTGAATATTGAGGAAATTGGGGTGGGGATTGGTACTGCTGAGGCGGCGCTGGAGGGGCCTGTGGCTGTGGAACTGGAGGGGCCTGATACTGCTGGTGCATGGTTTCAGTCGGCTGAGCAGGTGGAGCATAGTAGGAATCCCGAGGTAAAGCAGGCACTGAAGGAACCGGAGCAGAAGGAGGAACCGGTGGTACTTGTGAATGTGGCAGATGTCCTGGATACTGTGATGGAGGTTGGCTTTGAAGCGTTGAAGGTGGGGGCGGCGCATTTGGAGCAGGAAGTGCTAGTGGTTGTGAAGAGGTGAGGACTTGATGCTGTGGTTGAATGGCTGCCTGCTGTGGAGCTACTGCCTGCTGGTGTGAATCTGTCTGAGAAGATCCAACATTTTCTGATGCCAGGACATCAGACTTGGGTGGCTGGA
This sequence comes from Oryza punctata, assembly GCA_000573905.2. Classification (NCBI taxonomy): domain Eukaryota; kingdom Viridiplantae; phylum Streptophyta; class Magnoliopsida; order Poales; family Poaceae; genus Oryza; species Oryza punctata. Next base: position 3,142,142 of record CM002488.2, read on the forward strand.
GCTTTGCAAGATGAAGCTGTGTTTCAACAATTTCCTGTTTGTCACGCAAAATCTGCACACCAGCTTGGACCTGCATGTGATGCATAAAAATAATTATAATGCAACAGAGTAAGCCTCATAGCAGTGTGGACAGAGCTATTACAAACCACTGTATAAACCATAACTCCATACATCAACTAACTCTGTTAATATTTATATAAAAGAAAATGCAAGTGACATAGTATAGCCAGGAAAATATTTTAACGGTGCAGCATTAATACGCAAGTAAAATGAAAAGGAAGGTTGAGGCGTAAGTAATTATGTATGCGTTTAGCCATAGCAAGGCACCTAAGTAAGCCGATAAGCCCCCAAAATAGTGAAGTACTTTAGCATGGGTCTTAAAACACTAATACTCCGTATAAAGTATCACACAATAAAGATGGTAACTTTCAACTCGGTCCTTCAAGTATGCTAGTATATCATGGCATATCTATTTAAACAGTGAACAATTGCCATCTTGTGAATTATCTCTTGCCAACAATCACATAATAGGACAGACAACATGAAAATATATGCATTAAATAAGAAATTTGGCATATACAAATAAGTCAAATAAGCAAAAGTTATCCAGGTGGACTACTAAGCTACGTTACCACAAGGGTTGATGAGTCACAGCCTTAGCGAATGCCAAGATCTCTGTTTGTATTTAACTATATCATTCGTAATATATGGGGGGAGAAGCTAACAGATACTAGGAAGGTAGCTACAGGAGAAGATATGATGTTTCCCCTTTACATAAAATACACTCATTTCAATATGGCCTCAGCTGCTTTGTATAAACATTATGTCGAGAGAGAGAGAGAGAGAGAGAGAGAGAGAGAGAGAGAAGTGTACCTCCCTCAGCATGTTCTCAAGCTGTCTTAGTTTTCCATCGGTGCTGCCATTATAGTTGCCGATTGTTATCTTCAAATCGTCAACAGAATTTTCAAGATGGTGTGTTCTACCCTCCAGCTGTGAAAGCCTTGAACTTACACCTTCCAGCGCATGCAATAGGTTATCAGAATATTTCTTCATGGTTCGATCGATGTCTGCCATGGTAACCGTGCCGAAATTACTCCTGTCCTCCTCGTGGCTAACTTTCTTTAGCACATGGGGTTCCAATATGCCAGCACTCTTCACAACATAAGAAAATGAATGAGTATGCAGGGTATTGATGTCATTAAACACACCCATGAATCACGAACAGTTGATTAAGAAAACAATGAAGAAACTCACATGAAAAATTGAGGGAAAAAAGGAAGAAACTCATATCCATGTACATGAATAGTTTGTTGACAAACAGCAGTAGTCACATACCCACATGATGCTAACTAAATAAGAGCAATTGAATACAACAAACCATGGTTGATAATAGTGCAAACAAACTAGCAAATGGGACATAAGGAGCACTGTAAATTTGCATAGTTTGGATGCCTGATGTGCTCAATGCAGTTCAATCATAGCTTAAAAATGCCTAATAGTAGTATATCATATACGTCAAAACACAAAATCATCGTCACATACCTGTATGGTCTTTGCATAGGATCCTAAGCAATAAGTTTCACAGCAGAAACATATTTAAGACTAGCAACATAAGAAGACATGGCTATAAAAATGTGCATGAATAGAGAGAGTCTTATGCGAATTTGGCTACTAAAAATGTGCATCTCAGTTAACAGTTGACATATTTACAGTGTAAGTATACTAGCACCCTCGGAGAATTGCAAGTGTGAGTATCCAACACATATAGAAGTTCCAAACATCTTTTATCGTCGACAAATTCACTTGTAGCTTATTATTACCAAGTGATGATGCGTCTCAGCGCGCGGTGCACAAGCCCAGTTCGCAAACACGATTATTTTTTTCTTACTAATGTAGAGTTGAGTTGTAGATGCTCATTTACACGAAAAAGGTTTTCGCTATAGATTTCTGATGCAAAATCATGAAACGCAGATAGATCGACAGATCTAGCGGGGAAGACCATACCACGATCAAAATAATAATAAGTGTATACCTTTAAGTTGTAGGACGCGGAGGGGGCCCTGGAGCCGGAGTCAAGCGACCCCCAAGAGGCCGGAGCGGCGGCGGAGGCGGAGGCGGAGGCGGCGGTTGGGGCGGCGGTGCGGATGGGCTGGAAGTCGTAGCTAGGCAGCACGTCGTCGGCGCTGCCGTTGGAGCTGTGGCGGCGGCGGAGGCGGTCCTCGCTCTCCTCCTGCGGGTTGGGGCTCATCAGATCGAGGAGCTCCGGTCCCCCGCCGACGCCGGAGGAGGTGGAGGCGGAGGCCGCAAGGCCGAGGATCTGCTTGTCCATGAACTGCGACGTGTTCATCGGTGCAGCTCCGCCTCCGCGGCGGGCGGCGAGGAGGGCGGCGGTTGGTGGAGCTTGGGAAGGCAGCGAGAGCTGGGAAATGATGGCGAAGTTGGAGGAGGAGAGGGATCCAGATGGGGACGACGACGAGTGCGAGTCGGTTGGCTTTGCCTGCCTCCTCTTAACTGGGCCTGATCTGAGTGGGCCTTCATGGGCCCGCTGTTCTGGTAGCATTAGCGGGCTGGGTTAAGGCCCATCCTACACCTCCATTTATTTCCTCTCATCGTGTTCTTCTTCAGAATAGTGTATTTCCCCTATCACTTCAGAGAGATTTTTCTTGTTCCTTTTTTTAAACGAACCAAAAAATTTTGAAACGAACGATTTTTTTAAACGAATTCTTATTCCTTTTAACACGTCAAGGGAATGGAGTCTCGAATTACAAGCATGTTCGTATTGCTGCCAAAATCAATCTTTCAAAAATTTGGCAATGTCAATTTTGATAAGTTGGTAGCATTGCCAGGTTTTTGTAGAATAGGATAAATGTGATGTTACCAAAAGTTTCTATGCACTGCCAATATTTGAAAATAAACTAAATCTAGACGTATATTTGTAAATTTTACCAAATAATGATATAGTTTAAAATGATATCGATTTAAACAGATCCTACAACACTGTGCGCGATTGTTTGGTTCATTCCCAATTCAATCATGCCAGAAATTTTGGCAAGACACTGGAATGATACTTCATGTTTCCATTTGGTTTGTTTGTCGAAAAAAGTTAAAACATTGCCATTTTTTTGGCAAGCAGAACCATCTAGCACCAACATTTCAAAAAGAAACCAAATAAGCAACTTCACCAAAATGTTGGCAACACCTAAATCATGCCTATGCAAAAGCACCAAAGTTTGCATTGACCACAAACCAAACAAGACTTGTCTCCGACCCTTTTGCTGATTTCTAGGGGGCAATAATTTTGCAAAGGCTCGTTAGTCTGAACCACTGGGCAATAGGAGCACAAACTTGTCTCTGTATCGCGCAAGAAGCTAAAGAAATTCTGAATTCAGAGCAAGCAAAACAAGTCCATCTGTGCAAACGAAGAGAGTGAGGTAAAGCCACACACTTGCATAGTTGCATTAATTCACACTGTAGGGTAGATTAAAACCCGTAACAATGAGAATCCAACCTGAACCAACCATCAGAGCTAAGCAACTTACGAAGCTCTCACACACTTAAATTATTTTCCGACCTAATTAAAATAAAAAATAAAAAACCGAAAACATTGTCTTGTCTCTTTCCAGCATTGAACCTCGCTAGTAAAAGTACTCGACACGCGACAGCTTCGACGACGACCCGGTCCACGGAACATCGACGGTCACGATGCCGTCCACGTACTTGAACTCCACATCCTGGCCGTTCAACTTGCACAGCTGGGGCCTCGCCGACGAGTACGCCACCATCTCCCCGGCGCCCTTCACCGCCACCTCCGCCGCCACGACGCCGCCGTCCTTGCTCGCCGTCTCGAAGCCCTGCACGGCGCCGCCGGCGTTCAGCATGTTGGCGAGCCCGATGGGGGCGAAGCCGATGCGCCGCTCCGGCGAGATGGTCCTCACTGGCGCCACCACGAGGAGCTCGTAGGTGAACGGCTCGAGGGTGAGCTCGACGGACTCGTCGCGGCGGAGAAGCTGCAGCTTCTTGGCCTCGACGAAGTATACGGCGAAGCGGTCGGCGCCCTCGCTGTCGATCTCGCCGCCACCGCCACACCTCCACTCGACGTCGGCGGGGGAGGCACGCGCGGTGACGGGGACGGAGAACTCCGCGGCGCACTTGTTCCGCCGCGCCTCGCGGCTCCACCCGCCGCCCTGGCAGTTGAACGCGCCGAGAACGCCGGAAAACTTGTTCACGTTCCATATCTTCAGCATCGTCTTCCCGTCATGGAGCGGGTCGGAGAACAAGCAGTCGCGCGTCGGCAGCGCGTAGTGCTCGCATCGCAGTATGGTCCCATCCGGCAAAGCGAGGCGGCGGAGCAGCTCGAAGTCATGGCATCCCACGGCGTCGCTGACGTACACCGGGCCGCCGGAGACGGCGCGGGAGGCGGCGTGGAAGGCGGCGCAAGGGTGAGTCGACTGGAACATGTCCCAATCAGGGTGGATGAAGTTGCCCATCCACAGGGAGTTGTAGGCGCAGTGCACCATGTGGCAGCCCTGCAGCCAGAACGTGCCGTTGGGGTCGCCGGAGGGGTCGGTGCACCAGAAGTCGTCGCCGACGCGGCCGAGCGCCACCGCCTCCGTGCCCAGCAGCATGAAGTCGTTGCAGTGCTCCATGCTCGCGATCACGCCGTTGCCGTTGAAGTGGCGCCGCACCGACTCCGTCAGCCCGGCGAAGTAGGCCTTGGCGAGCTCGACGCGGCCACCGTACTCCTCGCACAGCATCTCCAGCAGCTGCAACAACGACACACAAATTACAGCTCAATTAAATCAAAGATGAAAAAAAATGTTTTTTTGTTTCTAAGTGGATTTTAACGCGTGATGCTGCGAGCTGGAAAATGACGTGGTGTCGAGGGTCCAATGCATGTGGATTTCCCTGCTCTTAAGGTCACTGGCTGGTGACGGTAGAAAATGACTGCCTTGTCCCACAATTAAATTGACACCATATTAATTAGCTGAAATAGGAACTCATTACTATACTAAATTTGCAACCGAATTGCAATCTAGTCATTTTCAAGAATTGAAGAGACTGAAACTGATGCAATTTCAGGCATAAAAAAGGGCATATTTTTCTGACATGCTAAAAAGCTAAGGCTGAAGCTATGAGCAAATGAACAGCTACCATGTGATGCATATACGCAGAGTAATGATACAAAAATCAACACCAAATTATAACTAACAAAATTCATCTTATGTTGTAGGACCTTCCCGGTGGTTAGTCCGGAAACCTCGAGAAAGACGATAACGCTCAGCCTCGTCACGTCGTCACGTGCACCGCTACACGATATAGTAGTAAATGGAGATTACAAAGGAAGAAGATGGAGGCGAGACTTACATGGATGACGTCGACCTTGACGCCGTCGATGCCGGAGGCCTGGAGGTGGGAGTGGAGCCCCTCGTAGAGCTCCCGCGCGCGCCGCGGGTCGACGAGCCCGACGCCGTTGTTGACGATCTTGTCGACGGCGAGGTCCTCCATGGTGCGCTGCAAGCCCGGCGAGAGCCTCGGCGCGACCACCTTCGCCGGCGGCAAGCCCGGCGCGCCGGGGCGGAGGCCGCCCCAGTACCCGCACAGCGCGTGCCACACGTACACCTGCTCCACCGTCGGGAACGCCGCCTTCATCTCCCTCACGAACCCTCCCATGCCGCCCTTGTACTCCCTGAACTTGTAGTTCTCCTGGAACTTGATCAGCCTGCACGGCATCTGCTCGCCGGCCGACGTGCGGTTCATCCCCTCTGCGCCGCTGTCTGGGTCGTCGTCGTCGTGGCAGATCGACTGCCAGCCGTCGTCGATCAGCACCAGCCCCGGCGGGCACCCGCCGTCGGCGAGCCGCCGCACGCCCTCCCACACCCCCTCCGGGTGCACCTTGAGGTAGAACGCGTCCCACGTGCACCACCCGAACTTGTCGACGATCGGCGGCGGCGTCTTCTCCTCCATGAGGCGGAACGTGCCCAGGTGGGCACGGACCACCTTCATGGCGTCCTTGACCAGGTCAAACGGATCGTCCCCTGCGTGCAGGTACATGGCGCTCCGGAACACGGAGCCCCTGACTGTGGACGACCCACTCTCGAGGACCATGTCCACATAGTCCTCCACCTTCCCGGACTCGAGGCAAGCCCGGAAGGACCCCTCGACGATCGGAAGGAGGAGGACATAGGGCCGTTGACTGGTCGGCGACTCAGTCGTTGATCGGTCCAGGATCATCATCTGGGTCTCGTTCTCGACGTCCCTGCCGTTTGTACCCACCCAGTGGGTTGTCCACCATACCTTGAAACGGAAAATGCTCATGAACCTCGTGTCACGGAGCTTGCCGATGGGCACCACGTGGCGGTCCTTGGCCGCCGGCGCGTCAAAGCCGAGGAAGCTGCCGGCGGTGGCGGGGACGTCGGAGTTGGGCACGAGGGTGGACGCCGGGGCGAGGCGGATGTTGGCCGGCACGTTGAGGAGGAACGGGTGGCCGTCCACGGCGAGGTCCTTGCCCTTGATCGTGAACCGCGGCGGCTTGATCAGGCCGTCGACGGCGACGGCGTCGCCGATCAGGCCGTCCTTGGCCTTGCTGAGGTTGGGCGCCATGGTGAGGCTGGCCTTGGCTTTTTTGGAGGCTTGGAGATTTTTGAACTGGAAGAAGAGATGGAAGCTTGAAACTAAGGCACTAAGCTTTTGTTTGCTTGTGGTTGCTAAGTCTGGGGCTTTGCTGAAGAGATGGGAAGCCAATTGGTGCCACATTTATAGAGGTTTTGTGTGGGGGCCACAATAACTCATTCCTTTTATAAATTATTTTTATTTGTAAGTTTATTTCTCCTACTGTCCTTTGATAGCCATGGAATTTCCCTGTATCTTTCAATTTCCTTTTCGATGCTGTATAGGCTATGGCGAACCTTCCGGTGGTAATTTAATTCGCCTCCTTTCATGAGTTAATCTCGCAGTAAAAGTTTTATCCGCTAATTATCCTCTTCAGATCAGATTCCTTCTTTCCCTGACGAAAAAGTACAGCATCAGTAATCCAGTGGTCCATTTCCATTTGGTGATTATACATGCATCGATGGATGGTTTTCAGCAAATTACTTGCCGATACCGTAGCATTCTCGTAATTAATGACAGATTTTAGTGTCGGCGATGGATTCTACAGGGGACACCATCATGATACCATATACTATCATGGTAATTAATCATGCTGATATTTTTTTCCCTGCGAAAACATCATATTAGTGGTGCTGTTTTCTTAGGGGGACAGACAAAGATCGCCTTCTCTCTTGTCGTCGTTGGATTGCTGTAAATTGCAAATGGACGGTTAAGTAAACAATATTTTTTACACTCTCTTCCTCATTCAGAAAATTCTCTGGTTTGACTTTCAGAGGCTAGTTTGAGTTACTCGTACTAGTAGTATAACTCCGTTTTATATTACCGTTTCATATTATAAGTTATTTGATTTTTTTTAAACTTTGCTAAGTTTAATCAAATTTCTAGAAAAATTTAGCAACATCTAAAATACTCCCTTTATTTCATATTATAAGCCGGTTGACTTTTTTCTAGTTAAATTTCTCTAAGTTTGATCAAGTTTATAAAAAAATATATTAGTATTTTCAAGTCAAAACAACCATATTATCAAAATATATTGAATATTAGATTAAATGAAATTAATTTGATATTTTAGATGTTACTAATTTTTTCTATGAAATTATTAAAACTTAACAAAGTATAACTAGAAAAAAAGTTAAACGGCTTATAATATGAAACGAAAGAAGTATTAAATTAGCTTCATTAAATCTAATATTAAATATATTTTGATAATATGTTTGTATTGGGTTGAAAATACTACTACATTTTTTATAAATTTGATTTAACATAAAATAATTAATAAAAAATGTTAAACGTTCTATAATATGAAACGGAGGAGGTATTATATTACCGTAAGAGGATAGTATTGATAAAACCGGGTTGGTCAAACTTCAAAGTTCCAACTGTACGGTACACACCAAAAATTTGCGGAGGTGCCTACTCGGACGAGCCTCCTTGTGCCACGTCAACTCGGGAGGAGCACGTGGCGGCGCTAGGGCGCGTATGGCCCCACACTAGTCGGCGTGGCACGCGCCTGCCTCGGTAACCGGTCCGCTAATCGCGTTCGATTAATTAACTTGTAAACCCCTCCTAATCCTCCTGGGTTTTGGACAGAAGCGACCAACTTCACCGGCCGCGGCCGCAAAGCCAGCCGTCCAGGGATTTCCAGAAGAGCCCTCCTCGTCCGCCACGATTCTGGAACCCCAGGTCCCCAGCTCGTGGGCCACGTGGGCCCCACCGAGATCCGCCTTGTCTCTGTTTCTTTTCTTTAGTTTTTTTTTTCCATTTCTCTAACTTGAGCTGGTTGTTATTGGCAGTTGGGAAATGAAGAAGCCTTGGAGGAACTTTTCAACGGCGCCCGTCTTACGTGGCAGAACGACGTGGCTGTCTGTTGGATCATCAGGTAAGGTGACCCGTCGTAATAAACATGTAAAGCATCGTCGGATATATACGCTAGCCTTACTGAATACTGACACCAAATCACCGAGGGATTAAACTTGAGATTACACTGCACACCGACCACTCGACACTGCAGATAATTAAAAACAATCCCAAGTCAAGGATCGTACGGGCGCGGCGGCTGATGCTGCGACTAATCCGAAATTAGTGCATAACTGCATATATAAAACAATCAACAGACTAATCCAATGCATATATATAAACACGACACGGATGCAAACTGGAATTAGCGAGAGCGGATAAGTGGGCCCTGCCAGACCAGGCCACACACCACGGCGCGTGGCAGCAGTGGCAGTGGCTCAGTGCACAGTCAAGCGGACTCGTGCCGCAACGCGACGCGCCACTGCTGTGTTCGGTACTCGCATCCCAACACGTTTCCCTCGTTTTTTTCTACATACTTATTAAATTGTTGAACGATAGATTTTTTTAAAAAAATATAAAAGATTACTTAAAAAATCATATTAAATTATATTTAAAAAATATTAATACTTAATTAATTATATCGTTCCGTTTTACGTGTACGTAGAATTTGTTCCAAATACTTGCGCGGAACACAGCACCCGGGCGATCGATGGCCGGTGGAGCGCGTAGTACGGAGTACAACGTAACGCATCCAGCCGGGGTGCCGGGCCCGAGAAGCTTCAGTTCGTCGTCTCGACGGGTGTGCGCCTTACGTGCACATAATATGCCTTGTCGTCGAAGACATGCGTATGTTATGCAGCACAAAACGGCAAAAAAAAGAAACAATTCTTTTGACTATCATCAGATCAGATCGTACGTGTCCAGTCATCTAACCCTCGTGCTTTAATTAGCCGAAGAAACTTTGCTGATAATTCTATTTAGTAAAAAAAATACCCCTCCATTTCATTATATTATAATTTCTCTCACTCTTTTCTTAATCAAACTTTTTTAAATCTGATTAAATTTATATAAAACATAGCAACAACATAGTATTTAACACAAAATGAACAAACTAGCAAAATATTTCAGCGTTAGTTATAATTAAGTCAATTTGGTATAATATGAGCTGTTATATTTCTCTATAATTTTAATTGAACCCTATAAGTTTGGCTTATAAAACAATCAAATCAAGGAATATAAAGCGAGGGAGTAACTGATAATTAACGAACTGTGTCTGTATGTATCCTCTGACCGTTAGTACTTTGCTGCGCTGTTGGATGTGACGAATGGGTAATACGTCGGTGGTTGGTGTCGGTGTAGCGTGTATGGCCGGTGTAGTAGCTAGGAATGGGCGAGGACTACCTGCATCTGCTGGATAGACCTCCTCCTTGGACGGTCGGGTTCACCCAAGAGGAGTCGTCCATGTGTTGAGCGTCGCATCCATCTCTTTCGATCGAGAAAAGGACAAGCGCGCACGCCCAATCGATGCCAAAGGCCATAGCGAAAAAAGTTTTAGAACTATATTTGCACAACTCAGCTGGCAAATCGAACTGGGAATTGGAATTTGGAGGCCCATGAGATCCGTGTGAGTAGAAAATATGTGCTCGTTAAAATAACGGAATCGCTAGCTGCATTGCAATCTCTCTTTTTATTTTCTTTTGTTTTTTGGTTTTGTTTTCAGCTGGGCAGGTGCTTCCAGATTGCAATGCTGCGTGCATTCTCTGGGTTGGGATCTTGGGTTTGGATCGATCGAACATGCTCGCAGAATCTAGGATCAAGTTCAGATTTGCAGTTGAGCATATTGCATCCTGATTCCTGCATGCCGTCAAAGTCCGAAACTACAAGTGACAACTCAGCTAACATAGAACACTCGAGATACAATACAAGTCCAAGGCAAAAACCACATCCAGAACAACCCAGATTGCTACGGCAAGCAGCTCTCGATATATCTATCTTCTCCTTTAATTATTCTCTGACTTTAGTAGCTTCTGCGTGCCCTTCCGGCACCGTTCGTGCGTTTTTTTCTTTCAGCAGCGATGCATGCATGGCGTCGAGCTTGTCAAAGGTGGCAGCATAATTTGCAGTGCAAGATCGATCGGCTCTAGTTCCCTCTCTCGCAGGCAATTTCATCGATGGAGATATATCTATCAACTAATTCATCTCTCGAAGGTAATTAGCACTAATAATTACGAGCACTAACCAATTTGAATTTGGTCGGCCAGCCAAATTGCTCTGAAGATCGCTGGATCTTTCAGATGTACTGAAAGAGTCCGGCAGTATCAACGCATCTCGCCGCTTCAGTCTTCTGCATTTGTACGCAGAGCATTTATGTATGTACTCAAAGAGAAGAAGATTCAGGGCGTACATACATAGTACACGTGTGCAATTTTCCTCTTTCCTTTTTTCTGCTTAATTCTGAACAAAAGAATAATAAAGGCAAGAATGTTCAGGATGCATCATCCGTTTGGAATATTTTTCTGGCTTCCCCTTCGTGTTCTCCGCACATTCTTTTCTTTCTTTTTTTTTTTTTGCTCTCTTATGATTCTTATTGTTTTGGAGTGCTTGAGGTGAATATTTGCATCAAAAAGTATAGTTCACAAAAAAGACCTCCACCACAGTGATTGATACCATATATTTGAATATCCACCATTTTTTACATTTCCAGTTTGTTCGTGTACCCAACACATGGACATTTTTCATTAGGAAAAATCTACTCCCTCCTACGGTCCTGTTTTTATTAGAATAATAATTAAAAAAAAGCCTTTCCAGGTTATCCTAACTTTAAAAAAATCAGTTTACCCTTTTTTTTTTGTTTTTGGGAGGATTGTTCACCAGAAGGACTAGTAGTATATTTATGGCACCACATTTAGAAAAAAACATTCTTTCACACAATAAATTACATATATTTACACTGATTTTTTTAAAAGTTACACGGTAAACTTACATTGTATTTTTTTTCTTGTACACATTGTATAAAACAATTTAAAACTACTGATTACCCACCTGAAAGAGGACATAGAAGAGATGGAAAATATACATACATATAAAAAGGAGGTAGCAATCACATAGGAAAAAACTGACTACCATAAAGAAACAAAATGTGACGACATATTTTCATAAAAAATGTTCGCGAAATGTTCAATCTGGCCACATGAATTCCCAGAACCAGAAAGAAAAAAAAGGGATTAAGTTTACCTACCATCCCTCAACTTTACGTTGAGTCTGTATAACATCCCTAATCCCCAGTACCAGAAATCTTCACCTCTCAAATGTTCAAAATCGTGTAAAATAGATCCCATGGCAGTATATAGGGGTGGTTTCACTGACGTGACATCCTAGTTAGCAATTGAGCCCACATGTAACTGAGAAGAAAAATAATGTAGGGTCTGCATCCCTTCCTTACTTCCTTTTATTCTCTTTTATTTTTTTTCTCTTGTTTTCTTTTTCTTCTCTTTGCTGCATAGGGGGAGCGGCAGCGAGCAGCTGGAGCGCGCGGCGACCGGCGGAGTGGAGCGGAACGACCATGACGGCGAGCGAGCGCATGGCGGCCGGCGGAGAGGGAAGAGGTTGGGAGGCCGACAGGGGGGAGGGTGGGAGGCCAGCGATTTCCTCTAAGTCCAAATCCACCATCGCCGACACCACCTCCACTGCGCTCGTTGCCACCTCCAAGCGTGGGAGAGGAGCAAGACAGCGGCTCCGAGATCGACGGTGACTCCGCGGAGGACGAGCGGCCGAAGTGGGAGGAGATGAGGCTGGCAAGAGAGGGAGAAAGAGGCGGCCGCCACCATCGCCGCTCTCGCCCGCTGCCCGCTGCCACCTGCCGCCGCCGCTCGGCTGAAGAAGAGGAGAGGAAAAGAGAAGAGAAGATAATAAGAGAAAAGGGAAAAGAGAAGGAAAAGAAAAGGATGTGGACCCTATATTTTTTTTCTCACTTACGTGTGGGCCCCACATATTTGTTTTAATTTTTTTCTAACTAGGATGTCACGTCAGCAAAAGGAAGAAGATGATGCTGACACGTGGACCCCATATTTTTTGGGATAGTTTTACATAGTTCAGGGGTACACATTTCTGGTACTGCAGTTAGGGGAGCTTAGATAGACTCAGCGTGGTCAGAAGAACTTATTCAAAAAAAATATATCTGACCAATGTGAACCCCAAGTACTTCGGCCCAAAGAAAGAGCCCGACTAAATCAATGGGCCACTAGTAATGGGTCAGAAAGAACTACGACTGAGCCCATCCGAATCAGCTTAATCCTTCGCCTTCTCGGTGCCCCAATGATTTCTGGAGGCCCAATCTACCCGGCCCACCTAAACCGCTCCTCCGGCGACTGCGTTGGCGAGTGGAGAAGGGCACGGCGGGTCGGCGCAGCGGCCGTGTAGCCTCGAAACCCCGGTGCTCCTCCGGCGAGCGGCGGAGATGGACGGGGGCGGCGGCGAGGCTGGGGACGGGGAGGCGAGCGGGGCACGTTTCGAGTGGGATGAGGACTCCCAGCTCTATTACCACGCCAGGTACCCCAAGTCCCCCTTTGCCGCTTGTCTTCTCGCCCCAGGCTCCGATGCTTCGCTCTTCGACTCAGGGCGTTGCGAGGGGTTGCTGCCGCTCGAACCCTAGATTTCACGTCCGGTAGTTTAGGCGATCGGCTGATGGGGAGCGTGGTTTGCTTGCGCATACGGCACGAGCTTCGAGCGTTGATGCGTAATAAGATTGTTTTGTTAGTGAACAGACGTTACTACTCTGATGTGAGAAGCGAGACTACCAATTTGGCGAACAGAAAATTGCTGCGGCAATGCATATTTTGTTGTGATTTTTGTATACTTTTTCGTTAACTCTCTTGTAGTGGTGTCTCATACATGAACCCATACAGCTAGTTGGGAGTTGAAGTGCTCAATTGATTCGCCATACATTAAGTACTTGCTATGTTCTTCCACCATTTGTATTGGTCACTAGCGTTCCTGTGTTTCAACCTGCACTTCTAACATTTAATTATGGTATCGCTTTCAGTACTGGGTTTTATCATGACCCTGTTGCTGGATGGTACTACAGCGGTAGAGATGGCCAGTACTACATCTATGACAATGGAAATTACATTCCATGGACTCCAGATGCGGTAAGTGGGACTTCAACTGGTTTTGCCAATTTTATCTGCTTGTCACTGGCTCTGCAATTTCTATGATCTTACATCCATATTCACAGGGCAATGAACCCAAAACATGCGATGAATCTAATCAAGGTTTCCTGGAACCCTCATGTACGTGTCATTATTTGAGCATGCTACAACTTTTAATTTCAGGACATATGTATTCAGCTTTCCTAGCTTTGACCTCTGTCCTTTTGTTATCCTTCTCTTCAAAATGTTGAAAAGGTAATGTGCATCTTTGCAATACATATCAAATTATCAGTGATGGTAATTATATGTCATAGTTGTATAAAGAAACCTGTAATGTGAAGAGTTACTTTTACCTTAATACAAAATGGGCTGGGCTACTATTTTGGGAACAAATTGTGGAAAAGAGAACTTTAATATAGTTGGATTTGAAAAAAAAAGGTGAATAATGTGAGTGCTTTTCATGTTTAATAGCAGGAATGGAACAAGATATACCAGATAACCAGAATAAAACACAACGGCCACCATCAGAATGGTTATTGCACAAAAATTTCTATGCTCCTATTTGATGAATTTTCTTTATGTAGGTCTTCTGATGTTTTGTGTTTGCATTTTGTATACAGGATGGAGGAAACATTAATCAATATGTTTTTGTCGGGCTATTCTAATGCAGAGGTCAATGCTGATATTTCACCTGGAGGGTTACAAACAAATGGTTGGTATACTCCTTTTTTCCACCTACTTTTTTGTTTTGGAATTTTCTAAACTTTGTATTGTAAAACCCTAACTAAAAAATGCTCTCCAGAGGGAGATAGAAGTGAGGCAGCCAAAAACAAACTTGATAACTTTGCCTCGGAAAATGCACCATCCTCTCCATGTGATGCTTCCTTGCAACAAACAGAAGATGAAATGCAAAATGAGAATTCAACAGCTGTGCATGAATCCCTGAGTGAAGGTGAGAGGCCACTAACCGTTGTCATTTTCATGGTGTATTGTTTCAAAAGCTGATGCAACCAGGAAATGCTTAGCGAGTGGTGGAGTGCTGGACACTGATGCACATCATATTACTGATCTTCAGTCTGATATTTGATTTTGCATAATGTTCCCAGAGGAAGAGAAATGGCTTGCTCAGTATGGTCAGGTAGAGCAAGAAATTGATGATCAACCATTATTTCCGAGCATCGATCTGTGGGATTGGGATATGGTCAAAGAACCAGTCAGTAAAGGTCACCCCATGGCCAGGCTTGTGGGACGTTTAGTTAAGGGTTCTAGTAAGCTTCATCCTTCTCTGCCTGCTCGTGGTGGCCTTCTAAGATCTGCCCCTGTGCATGAAGTTCATCTTGATCTTGTGCGTGTTTCATCAGGTAAGACTATATAGGCTCAGCACAGATAAGAAATGCAATAATTCTTTGAATACTAAGAATCATTTTATCTTACTGGTAACTTTTGCTGTCAACACATCATTGTTTTAGCTAAACCAATTTAATTTTTTCCTTATTTTTATTTTAATTTTGAAAGGTGAAAAATTGTTAAGAGAAGCTCCCATTGGTTTTACGGTTTTAAATTTTTGCTTGACAATTTGGGGCTACCACGTATTGCTTACAATACAATTACCCACTTGTCATATCATCAGGAAAAATATACAGGCTAAGGAACCCTAGCAGGAAATACTTAACTTCTTTATCATCATATGACTCGTCCAACCCAACAAAAGACTGGGGTTTTCCCAACATATATGCCAATCCTGACAATAATTTGGATAAACAGTCATCAGCACAGTGCCAATTGGAAGGCATGGATGTATTATCTATGAAGGGTGTTTCAGCTGCTAGTGCCAAGGTAAGTTAAGAAGAACTGATTGTATTCATTATCATTTGCTAAAGTAGCTCTCAGCACACTGCTAGTATTTTCCATGTTTATAATCTTTCCTACAAAAATGTCATATCTCTAGGATTTTCTTGGTCGTTAATGTTCTTAACATTAGTGATATTTTCATATGTTCTTAATATTCCTAGGAACACAAGATAAATGCTTATAGGGACAGAGCTGCTGAGAGAAGGATCCTACACCGTGGTATTGGGATAGGGCCTGGACAGAAGCAAAGTAGCAGCGCTAATTTTTATGAACATGAGGAAACAAGTGAGAGCATGGATCTGATGGGAGATGCATCAGTAGATATGAACTTCCGTTCCAGTGGCTTGAATTCTGCCAAGAAAATGATGGAGAACATGGGCTGGAAGGAAGTATGTTTGTATCTTATATTCACGTGTTGGTGTTGCTGAATGCCTTTTGCTTCTAGGATGTTGGCAAAATTGTTTCCAGCACTTGTGCAGAACTGTGTAGAATATAAATATATTTTTGGAAAGAACACATTTAACTTAGTTTAGCGCAAATACCAACTCCCACAAATTTTAGTGCCATGTGGAGGTCAGGGCAGGCGCAGCCATATCCTGCTGATAAATATCCATAGATTTGCATACATTACGGGCAATTATTTTTCTCATTTGACACTATGTATATGTTTTGGCAATAATATTCTTTTTGAACAAAGAGTAGCAAGGAGTAAAGAAATACAATGTTTTCTGACAACGTTTGTCACTGATTCAGGTTTTGTGGAACACAAGCAAAATCGTTGATCAGGTTTCTATTTTCTGAATATGTATTTGACTCTCCTATTGATTTTCTTTTGTTCTGACAAATTTGTTAGGGCGAAGCCCTTGGGAAGAGCACAAAGGGTATTGTAGAACCCATACAGCCTACTGTCAACAAACACGGTGCTGGTTTGGGATGGAAGCAAGCCCGCTAAGATGTTCGTAATCGCTGAACTTCTTTGGTGATTTCAGTACATGTTTTGTGGCTTGAGGTACATCTATATCGCATCACATAAGACAGCAAGGAAATTGTATCAAACTTATATATTTCTTCATTAGTTTTTGCAGCCTATCTTATGCAATTGAAAAATGAGCATGCTACTTAATAAGAAATTTGTATAGTATGCATAATTTTCCACGAGTGGTAATGCACACGATTTAACTAGCATATGTAATAACATGCCAATTTTTTTTTTGTGTTGTTGATTCAGGTATGAATTCTTCTATGAAAGAAATGATGTAACTGAGACTGCTCGCCTCAGAAATTCTCGCCCTTCCAGGACGTTGTGTTTAGTACTGCAGGCAGTCAAGGTTGTGGTTCCTACTTATGTCTAGTTTGTGGCATACTGCATCTAGGAAGTTTGTTATTTGGCTGTAGTTCTCTGGGTTGAAATTGGGCGTAATGATTTGTTGTTATTGGATAGATGGACTAACATTACTAGTTACTAGTTTATGCCATACTGCATCTAGGTAGTTTGTTGCTTGGTTGATGCTCTCTTGGTCAAAATTGGGTAGAACATCATTAACATTGGATAACATTACGAGAAAAAACAACAGCAACGTATTAAAAACTTCATCAACAAAATAGTTGAAGAAACAAGCTATCTTGACTTCAATTTTGTCTGCCTTTTGACCTAACATACTGCCATAATTTTAATACTGTTGAAATGTAAACACCACCATAGTTTTGTTTTTCCTCCTCGTGCAATTGATAGAAGTGTAGTTCAATGCTACTTGCAATGCTTACATTCAAATTATACATTTCATATTTCATAAATATTGATACCTGGACAAATGCTTGCAATTTGTTGGGTCTATTGTCTATTTCCTTCGGACGTGTGAAAGTGAGAACTGCTCTACTAACATGAGATGATTTGGAGCTGCAATTTATAATTCATCCTATATATTTACGTATCTGTAACACGGTATAAATGCACATAAGCTTGTCGATCTTTAATCATGAGTACTTAGGTGTGCTTTAGACACCATTATTTTCTACTGTCAAGATGCTAGTATACTACTGCATATAGGGTATTTGTTTAGAAAGTATAATAATACTTTGGATTTCAGCATTGCTATCTTATTTGGTGCTACCATTGACCATTGCACCTACGTAACTTTTTTTCGTAGCAAGTTACATCATTTTGTTTGCTTATTTTGATGATGACTCATTGCATCTAGCATATGTGATGATCATGTCGTAAATTTAACGTAGGACAGTGAGCTTCACAAGAATCTGGAAAGCTACTATTTGATGTCGCACTGTTTCAACATTAGTGCAAGAGCATTTGGGACCTACTAGGATTAGTTATCTTGCACTTCATGTTGTATGAATCAGTACCTTAGACAACCAAGTCTCTTTCAGCGCAATAGAATTATAGCAAAAAGAAAAGGCTAGTCTTCCTCGGGAGTAATTAACAAACCCAAGAATTTTAAGCGGAGGCTGAAACTGCTGATTGTGAGCAAGTAAGGTATATATACTCAACTCTGATAGAAGATGATGAGATCACAAAGGAAAGAGAGGATGAAGGTGGTTAGGACTATTTTTTATGTGTACTTTTGGCCTATTTGCTTTTTAGGGCGGAAAGAAATAAAGGTCTAAGTTCCACCACCCTCAAATCCCGGGCACTGCTCCCAAAATGGTCTCTAAGGAACAGTAATCTTGTTGTACTAATCACTAAAGACGTGGCTTCATCTGCTCAAGTGTGAATTTGACCCTAAGCCATCTCTGTAGTACATATTTGAATCCATGATGATGCACATTAGCGCATAATTGAACGTGAGTTGTCAATTGCTCCTGATTTGATTATCTGCAAGTCGATAGCTTTTGCTCTGAGGTTCTTCCTTTTCGGAGACTTTGAGTAATATTTTGATGGTAAGATTCACCAAGTTTATATGTGTTACCCTTGCGATTGCAGGAACCAGCGGAATTGCGGAAAGCTGGTAACTGAAGAGCCGGAGAAGAATGTGAATATTCCTGACGGAAGTAACTGACTTAGTTTCTGTTCACCGTTTCAAGTTAATATCCTGCGTAGCATGTATAATCTTTTCCCCTTCTGAGACTATTTCACAAGCTTCGTTAATGTTGGAACCTGATTGACAACAATGTTCATCCTTTCTTATATGGTGCAGTCTATGGTTCCTTACTAAAGAAAGTGAATACCGAATGGATTTTCGCTGAACAAAAACCATAAATGTGCTCTGATTAAATTCTGTTTAGTGTGGATTCTAGCCCTCGAGCTTGTTGTACTGGAATGGATGAAAGAAACGAACATATTATTTTTCATACAGCAGAAGAGTAAAGAAAAAGGAACCGTTTATTTTTCAGCTGATGGAAGAGTTAAAGGTTTATGGAGCATGCGAGCCTTCAGCAACCGTTCTATGACTTCCATTCATCTGCTAAGGCTCACCAATTAGGTACGCCAAAACCAACCAAACTTTTGTCCCGTCTAAGATGTTTGCTTTTTTTTTTTGTCATTAGTATCTACTACTATGCGGTGCCTTCAATTTTTTATTTAGATTAGTATAATTTCTACTACATTCATTCTAGAATGTAGCAACCTAAGAACAAGTTTAATAGTAAAGCTCACTATTTATTATAAATCAATTTTAGAGCTAACATATATAATAGGTTAGCTACAAGGTTAGTTTTATTTTTTTCATCCTCTCTTTCTCTCACTATGAATTTAATGCATATTTTTTGGAGATTATGTTGAGCTAGCTCTTGCACAAGAGTCAACCCTCCGTACATTTTTCTTTACCTCTCTTCCACGTAATCATATAGCTTGCTTATAACTCACTATTATCCTTGCTCTAAGATGGTATACTCCTTTACCTCTCTTCCACTATGAATTTAATGCATATTTTTTGGAGATTATGTTGAGCCAGCTCTTGCACAAAAGTCAACACTCCGTACATTTTTCTTTACCTCTCTTCCACGTAATCATATAGCTGGTTATAACTCACTATTATCCTTACTCTAAGATGGTATATTCTTTTAATTTGGATATGTGGCATGTTTAAATTCGTAGTATCTAGACATGAGATATGTTTAAATTTATAGACTTAGGATGAATCTCATTGCTATTGTAGGACGGGTGGAGTAGTAGCTTTTACTGTACGGGGTGAGCAGTGCCTGAAATCAAAGCAAGACTACAGGAGTATACCTGTATATAGGATTGATCGGTTTCTTGTTCTTATCAGTTAATACTCCTAGCACTTCGTCTTAAGAAAACACCTAGCACTATGTCATTAGCTATTAACTACCAGTAACAACTACTAACCAGCACCAATTGGTTAGATGCCTTCAACCTTTAACGGCATAAATGCATAATTAGACTTTTAACTGATAACCAGCACCAACCGTTACGGTTAGCTCCCTCGATAGCACCAAGCCTGCATGGAACCTGACGAACACTGCAACACTACCCAGATAGAGAGCCTGTTGCTTCCATTGGGAACTTCACATTTAGACGTGTCAAATCATTGGCACTGTTTGGGCAGGAAAAGGTCAATCATGATTCTTATGAACAATCCCAGTCGTGAAACGACAGGTGCTGCTTGTTCGTGTCCTCGCAAAAAAAGACGACCTAATTTGGTCCGGTCGAGAGGGTGCAAGTCCCGATCCAACGGAATTAATTGGCAAGCAGCAAACTTAAGCTCATGGTCGAGCCGAGGGCACTAGCAACGCCCAATCAAACCCTATCTTAGATCCAAGCCATTGGCCTTTATTGTGTGAAGCTCAAGTGAGGTTGCCTCTTTCTCTTCTTTTCATATTGTGCAGCATGGTTTTGTGGTCTGCCTTGGCCACAGCAACATGTAGTAGTAGATGAAACTGCACATCAGGAGACAGTAGTAGGAGCACACCACCATGCAGATAAAAATGCACATCAGTAGCAGCAGTAATGGCCCATGACCCCTTTTGATTGTTCCTTGTTCATTATTACTAGTCTGGATTACACTGATGATGCTTGTTTGTGTGGCTAATGCATGCTCTTAATTGCATGGGGTTAAACAAATGGACACCTAGTAGGAGTAGTCACCACTCACTAATGCTGTAGTGTTATACTCGCACATCTTCCTCACATGATGCCTGCCTATCCCTGTCCTTGTGACTTGTATTCTTCTTGTCTTTAGCCCATCCATGTGCCCCTCCCTCCCCCACCCCCTCATGCCTAGATTCTCTTCTTGGCCCCCATCTTTTTCATACACGCCCTCGGTCTCTTACCGACACCAATTTAATAAAGCAATCTTTGCTCCTATAATTGTTGCTTGCAAAGTTTTTTCCTTCGCACATTGATACTACACCATATACACAATTACTTTCATCATTTTCATAATCTTATTTGAAATATTTATAGTGCGTATGGATGGACTCATTGAAAATTGTTGACTTGTTATCTTTATATTAATAATGTAACCTAGCTGCTCCTAGTTAATTAAGTTGCACGCACCTAACTGGAATCATGCTTGATTCTGTATAGTAGAAGTTATTTTTCCATGCTTATAGTAGGGCTACTATTATAAAAAAAAAACTAATTTTGTTGATACTTTCATACCTCTGGAGAATGGAATCAATTGATTCCACAATTTCCAGGTTTTATCTTCTTTATGCATCATCCATTTCATGCATGCGCTTTTTCGCATTCCAGATTTTGTAGGGCTTTATGTACAGCCTTTTTAAGATCGAAGTACATGTCAATCCATATCTGCACGTATTTCTGCTTCAAAGATGCGCTTATACTGCAAAAGTTTCCAGCTAATATCACATCATTTATACTAAATCCACAAGTTTGTACAAACAAATGGATTAGCCATCATAGAATGGAAAATTATTAAGGAGATACGCTCACGCGCCAAGCAACCCAAGAGTCCACTGTCTCACGTGATCCATTGATCACTTCAGCTTACTCATCTTTTCTTTTATTCAAAATATGTATAGAAATATATTGCAATTCGTCTCAGCAATGACGGTATATTAACTAGATCCTACGGACCGGCTTGATTTCAAGCATTCTTAATTACCATTGCCAGTTGCATGCCAAACTTCAAATCTCAGCATTTGGTCAAAATAATTTCATGTACTATATGCATGCTAGTACAAACAAAGTAGAACTAGACTTAACTGGATCTTTAATTAAAGAATCTGGTAGTCTGGTAGATCTACTCTCTCTAGAGTAGTGTGGTGAAAATTCTTGGGACTAATGTGCATGGGTAAATGTTTCATATGCTATCAGCTTATCACAGCATATAGCAAGGCAGGTAATTATGGCTTGTGAGGATCTTTCTTTCTTTCTCCATTCCTTTCATCATCCATATGTAAAAAACTGATCAGCTTTTCATAACAGTTACCAGCTTTACGCTTCCTTGCATGCTGATGTATTATTACTCCACATTTGATCTACCAACATACTTGTGAACTAAGGTTGCTAACAGTAATTTTTTTTTTCTGCTCCAGCTTAGCTGAATCAACCTGCAGGCGTTTTTACAGCTTTACTAGTAAAGTTATCTGAAATTCGCCCCCTTAATCTATCTCATTATCTGCATACTAAGTGTGTAGTAACCTGGTTTTCTTAACCGAGGAACAGAAAAGTGTGGTGTTTTTTATGGGGGTAATACAACTTACAATGCCTGCCTGCCCCCAAATGGAAGCCCTAATTCCAATGTAAATACTCTGTAAGTTCTACTCATTGGAATTATCTTCTACGGGATTAGAGGTGCTGTGTCCTGGTTAATTAGGACTGCTCATTTACCAATGGGAATTTGGAGTGGGGGGTAGATCTAGATCTGTGAGCCTGCAAAATTTTCAGTACGTAGCTAGCAATTTTTAACTGCTGCTAATGGCGGCTTCATCGCAATTAACACAAAGTACAAGAAAGGCAGGGTAAAAAACTAGTTTACTACTGCTACTTGGCAATGAAAAGGAGGAGCTATGTAGCAGTAGATCTCATCTAACCAAGAACATGTGCTGCCCTCCATTTAGGTCTGTAGATCTAATCCTTTTGTTTAACCCTGCAGAGCTGACAGCCACTGTAAGAAAGAAATGAACTATATACAATACAATACGATTGTTACTGCATGGAATGAACTGTTCTTGCGTGTCATGTGTGTGTTACCACTTAACCCACCAAGGGGCCAGCTGTGATGCCCCCTTTTCCCCTTTAACTGTTTTCTTTTATCCTTTTCACCTTTCATTTCAACTCCATGAGATTCTTGCTTCAGTTGAATTTTTTCACCCTGCAATGCGCATGATCACTAACACCAGGCCTTACCTTACCAACTCTTTACACAATGACAAAGGCCTCATACAATATCTTGGTGTCTGCTCATCCTGTTCTAGATCAATTGTTACATTTCCAAGATATTCTTGCTCACAGCACCGCTTTATCAACTGCAATTGAAATTAGGCATCTGTCAATTCTAAGATTCATTTATCTTCAGAAAATTAAACTTATTACTGGCAATCTGGCATGGTGGGTTGCAACTAGTGAAATGCATCAAATCAAAGTAATTAATCGTATCTCTTACTTACCTTATTTTATCTTATCATCCATGTCACAGGCTTTCCATGAAGTTACCTGACCTCCTGATGCAACGGAACAGCTGCCTGTGGCCTTGATGCACCACCATCTTTCCCTGAGGACCAAAGCTGTTGCAGCAGTTAAAAAAACACCATCACGGCACCACCACCTCTCCCCTCTCTGTCAACTCCTCCAGTTTTGCCAAAGCAAAAGCACTTAGTCGTTGGTGATGAGTACTAACCCCTCTCTCTCGCTCCAAAAAATTTAAACCCAAATCAAGTCCTCCATTACTGCCATGATCAGCCATAAATAACATGATGAGCACTGCACTGGACTGGAATACTGGATGCATCATATCATCAGCATGCATTGGATTGCAATAAACAAGTACAAGAGGAGGGGACAGGGGTGCGGTGTGTCCTGACCCAACCGGTGGCCTTGGATCCGGAGATTCTGCAGACACACATGACACACCTATCCTCACTTTAACATTGTCAGCTGCTTAAACCTCACCATTAATCTAATCAAGCACAACTCCAGTTCCTGCTTACTGCCACCTAATCTGCCATTTTCTTTTTGATTGTTTGCCAGTATCTCTTTCCATAGAGACATAAGAATTGCACCTCCTTGGCCATGGTATGTCTCCCTATCTCTCTCTACTAAACCTCTCACCTCACCAGTGTGTGAGTAAACCTCACCACCAATCCACCTACTAGTCTTGCAGAGTTGCAAGCAAACTATCTTGTCTCTCACTTAGCCTTCCAACACAAGCAAGAACCGAGATTATCTGCATGTGACACGCCAACATTTCAAGCTGATTCTACAATTCTACAGCTCAGCTGATCTCAGCTTTCAGTTTTGTAGCAGCAGTGTACTTTCAGACAGTACAGTGTCAAACTGTCAAGTGTGTGGTTCAGTGACTTGATTGGTTTTGTAGAAGAGTAGAGATGCCTCCTGGTCTGAGCAGGATGAGATGGAGGAGGCGGCCGGACGTGGCGGCGCTGCTGTGCTACGCGGTCGTCGTGGTGGGGTGCATGGGCGGCGCCCTCGCCGCCGACGCGCAGGGCGCGGCGTTGCTTGCGTGGAAGCGCACGCTGCGCGGCGGCGACACCGCCCTGGGTGACTGGAACCCCGCCGACGCGTCGCCGTGCCGGTGGACGGGCGTGACGTGCAATGCCAATGGGCGAGTCACCGAGCTGAGCCTGCAGCAGGTTGACCTTCTCGGCGGCGTGCCGGACAACCTGTCCGCCGCCATGGGCGCCACGCTGGAGCGACTGGTGCTCACCGGCGCCAACCTGTCCGGCCCGATCCCGACGCAGCTCGGCGACCTGCCGGCGCTGACCCACCTCGACCTCAGCAACAATGCGCTCACCGGCTCGATTCCGGCGAGCCTTTGCCGGCCGGGGAGCAAGCTGGAGAACCTGTACGTGAACTCGAACCACCTCGAGGGCGCCATCCCGGACGCCATTGGCAACCTCACGGCGCTGCGCGAGCTCATCATCTTCGACAACCAGCTCGACGGCACCATCCCGGCGTCCATCGGGCAGATGGCCAGCCTCGAGGTGCTCCGCGGCGGCGGCAACAAGAACCTCCAGGGCGCGCTCCCGCCGGAGATCGGCAACTGCTCCAAGCTCACCATGCTCGGTCTCGCCGAGACCAGCATCTCCGGCCCGCTCCCGCCGACCCTCGGCCAGCTCAAGAACCTCGACACGCTCGCCATCTACACGGCGCTTCTCTCCGGCCCGATCCCGCCGGAGCTCGGCCGGTGCACCAGCTTGGAGAACATCTACCTGTACGAGAACGCGCTCTCCGGCTCCATCCCGGCGCAGCTCGGCGGCCTCACCAACCTCAAGAACCTCCTCCTGTGGCAGAACAACCTCGTCGGCGTCATCCCGCCGGAGCTTGGCGCGTGCACGGGCCTCGCCGTGGTCGACCTGTCCATGAACGGCCTCACCGGCCACATCCCGGCGTCTCTCGGCAACCTCTCGTCGCTGCAGGAGCTTCAGCTCAGCGTCAACAAGGTGTCCGGCCCCATCCCGGCCGAGCTGTCGCGGTGCACCAACCTCACTGACCTCGAGCTCGACAACAACCAGATCTCCGGCGGCATCCCGGCCGAGTTCGGCAAGCTCACGGCGCTCCGCATGCTCTACCTCTGGGCCAACCAGCTCACTGGCACCATCCCGCCGGAGATCGGCGGCTGCATCAGCCTCGAGTCGCTCGACCTGTCTCAGAACGCGCTCACGGGGCCAATCCCTCGCTCCCTCTTCCGGCTGCCGCGGCTGTCGAAGCTGCTGCTCATCGACAACACCCTCTTCGGCGAGATACCGCCGGAGATCGGCAACTGCACGTCGCTCGTCCGGTTCAGGGCGAGCGGCAACCACCTCGCCGGCGCCATACCTCCCGAGGTCGGTAAGCTTGGCAGCCTCAGCTTCCTCGACCTCAACACCAACAGGCTCTCCGGCGCCATCCCGCCGGAGATCGCCGGGTGCCGGAACCTCACGTTCGTCGACCTCCACGGCAATGCCATCAGCGGCGTGCTGCCGCCGGGGCTCTTCCAAGGCATGCCGTCGCTGCAGTATCTTGACCTCTCGTACAACGTCATCGGCGGCGCGATCCCGTCGAACGTCGGGATGCTCGGGTCACTCACCAAGCTTGTTCTTGGCGGGAACCGGCTCTCCGGCCAGATACCGCCGGAGATTAGCTCGTGCTCGCGGCTCCAGCTGCTTGACCTCGGCGGAAACTCGCTCACCGGCGCGATTCCGGCGAGCATCGGCAAGATTCCCGGGCTGGAGATTGCTCTCAACCTCAGCTGCAACGGCTTGTCCGGCGCGATACCCAAGGGGTTCGCCGAGCTGGCGCGGCTCGGAGTGCTCGACGTGTCGCACAACCAGCTCACCGGCGATCTCCAGCCGCTGTCCGCGCTCCAGAACCTCGTCGCGCTCAACATCTCCTTCAACAACTTCACCGGCCGCGCGCCGGAGACGGCGTTCTTCGCGAAGCTTCCGACGAGCGACGTGGAGGGTAACCCAGGGCTGTGCCTCTCGCGGTGCCCCGGCGACGTCAGCGACCGGGAGCGCGCGGCGCGGCGCGCCGCTCGCGTCGCGACCGCCGTGCTCCTCTCCGCTCTCGTCGTCCTCCTCGCCGCCGCGGCGTTCATCCTCTTCGGCCGCCGGCGGCAGCCTCTGTTTGGCGGCTCGAGCCCCGACGACGACAAGGACGCCGACATGCTGCCGCCGTGGGACGTCACGCTCTACCAGAAGCTGGAGATCAGCGTGGGCGACGTGGCGCGCAGCCTCACGCCGGCGAACGTCATCGGGCAGGGCTGGTCCGGGGCGGTGTACCGCGCGAGCATCCCGTCCACCGGCGTCACCATCGCCGTCAAGAAGTTCCGGTCGTCCGACGAGGCGTCCATCGACGCGTTCGCCTGCGAGGTCGGCGTGCTGCCACGCGTGCGCCACCGCAACATCGTGCGCCTCCTCGGCTGGGCGGCGAACCGCCGGACACGCCTCCTCTTCTACGACTACCTCCCAAATGGCACCCTCGGCGGCCTCCTCCACGGCGGCACCAATGGCGCCGCCGTGGTGGAGTGGGAGGTGCGGCTGTCGATCGCCGTCAGTGTGGCCGAGGGCCTCGCCTACCTCCACCACGACACCGTGCCGGCGATCCTCCACCGCGACGTCAAGTCCGACAACATCCTCCTCGGTGAGCGCTACGAGGCGTGCCTCGCCGACTTCGGCCTCGCCAGAGTCGCCGAGGACGGCGCCAACTCGTCGCCGCCGCCGTTCGCCGGATCGTACGGATACATCGCTCCTGGTACGTTCGACCTTACCTTCCGATCAGTAGCCATCACTAGCGGTTAAGTTGGTTACAAGGAGCACCGTCCGATTCCATCTCGAGCTACACTGACGGCTGTGATTGAATATTGATCTATGTGCAGAGTACGGGTGCATGACCAAGATCACGACCAAGAGTGACGTGTACAGCTTCGGTGTCGTGCTACTAGAGATAATCACCGGTCATCGACCGATAGAGGTGGCGTTCGGCGATGGCCAAACTGTGGTGCAATGGGTACGCGAGCACCTCCATCGGAAACGTGATCCGGCGGAGGTGATCGACTCACGGCTACAGGGCCGACCGGATACCCAAGTTCAAGAGATGTTACAAGCTCTTGGAATCGCCTTGCTATGTGCTAGTGCACGACCTGAGGACCGGCCGACCATGAAGGATGTGGCAGCATTACTACGTGGCCTCCGACACGATGACAGCGCCGAGGCACGAAAGGCCGGGTCTGGGTCAGCCACAAAGTGGGCTGAGCCAAGGCAACCCGGCTCACCAACTAAGCCAATGGCTCTCCCCCGCCCGGCCCAAGCCCAGGCCCAGTCCCAGTCCCACAACAGCTCACTGGCCTACTCAACAACCGGGAGTGTGTAGTGTACACTGCAGCCTAATCCCGAAGGTATCAAGTTGATTGTGCCAAACATAGCACTGTGAGATGTCTGTGACATTGTGATGGTGACTGTGTCGTCGTCGTTGAGCTTATGGCGGCGGCGCTCGCCGCCGGCCGGCGACAAGCCGGCGTGGACAAGCTGGGGTCGGTGGATCGGAGGAGGCAAGGTGGGGAAGAAGAAGAGGAAGACGCCACCTTGCATGAAACAAAGCAACAAATAATTCCTCCTCGTGTACTGTTCCATGCATAGCATTAGCTGGTGCGATGCATCTGGTATTCTGTTGTATGTATGTATATTAACCCAGGGTAGTTAATATCTTGGTAATCTATGATCAAATGATTGTGTTCCGGGACTAATCCCCATTGTCGCGTCGCGTTTGTTTTCGCTGCGCTTGCGCCCCTGCGCGTGGCTCGAGCTAGCAATAATTTACACTGTATTGCTCTGTCGAGCTAGGTGATGAGCTGCAGTTTCCTGCACCTAGCCCTGCTGAAAAACAGTAATTATTTATAGTTTATAATGCACGAGACTAATCACCGTCAAATTGGCTCGTGAAGAGATGCAGCTTTCAGTACATTTCTGTAAAATTTAGATGAAACCTCTTCCAGTCCTGTTGTTTCGCCTATCACTAATCTATTAACTTAATCTATTAACTTATTAAAGGAATAGAAAAAGAAGCAACCACGTTTATTCTCATAGCCTAAAAATTCTCATATTAATCAGAGAAAAAGAAAAAATAGAGTCCATATAGGAATAGTAGCTGAAATTTGAAATTAAAAATAAGGAATATAGGAATTAAAAATAAGGAATATAGGAAGAGAAGAATAGAATGCATACCGGTATACAATAGAACTTATGGAAATTTGAAATTAAAAAAATTAAAAAAATTAAAAGTAGAGGTTAGAGTCCAGATAGAAATACAATTTAGAAATAACAAAAATTCGAAATTAAAAAAATAAGAAATATTGAAAGAAGACTAGACTCCATATAAAGATACAATTAAAAATAACTGAAATTCGGGATTAAAAAAGAAATATTGAAAGATAAGTTTAAAGTCCATATAGAAATATAATTTAAAAATAATAGAAATTAGGAATTAAAATAAGGAATATTGAAAGAAGAGTATAGAGTCCATATAGGAATTTAGAATTAATTAAAATTCCAAATAAAAATAATAAAATTAAAACTAGAGTTTAGAGTACATATAGAAATACAATTTACAAATAACTAAAATTTGAAATAAAAAAGGAAATAGTGGAACAATAGTCTAGAGTCCATATAGGAACACAATTTAGAAGTAACTGAAATTTGAAATTAAAAAATAAATAATATTTAAAGATGAGTTTAGAGTCCATATAAAAATACAATTAGAAATAATGAAAATTCATAATTAAAAAAGAAAAATAGAAAAATAGTCTAGAGTCCATACAAATACAATTTATAAATAACGGAAATTCGCAATTGAAAAATAAGAAATATTGGAAGAGGAGTCAAGAGTTCATATAGGAGTATAATTTATAAATAACTGAAATTTTGAATTTAAAATAAGAAATATAGGAATAAAATTCATAATTAAAAAAACAAAGAATGTTGGAAGAGGAGTCTAGAGGCCATATAGAAAAATAATTGAGAAATAACTAAAACTCGGTATAAAAATAATTAATAACTATCACGTTTATAAAACGCAATATATTACACATTGACAGTTTGATAAAGTTAGTACAAAAATTAAATTATATTATTATTTTAATAAAATAAGAAAATATATATGATATTATATGAGAGAAAACATAAGGATGCTAGCCGCACAATTTGCGTGGGCCACCATGCTAGTTATAAACTACAACGCTAATTAGTGATAAAAAATAATATGTAGATAAAATTTTTATATGTTCTTGCTACCTTAAAAGCTAATGTTGAGAAATAAATTATGATGAAAAAGCATCAAATCAATTCTAAATTTAAAATTTAAAATTTATCTCCGACTGATAAGCTTAAAAGCAAATGATGGGAACTTCAAATGGGTTCTTACAAAGTCAGACCAATCAACCAGCCCTGCATTATTTGCAACGTCCCTGCACAAATCTTGACGCGCTTTACATATAGGATAAAAGATGTTTTGGCATGAGGAGATCCATTTTGCCGTGGGTCAGGCAGGCCGTCAGGGTGCCGGCCTGATGATAAAGTTGCCGAGAATGAAAAGGACGCACTACCGAATGCCGGTAAGAGGGGTAGTCTCGGTGCCGACGAAACTAACGCTCTTTTCACTGCAGGAAGTTCTGCAAGCTTCCAAATGTTCAGGTCACCTGTTTAATTACTGTTGCTTCCTCTGAACATGGGAGAGGAATTACGATCCTCCTTGTCAGGGAATGGACAGATGGAATGTTCAGAGATATGTGGGGCTTCCAGCACTAATGACTCTCCTACTACCTGCTGGAGATTCATGGTTCATGCATGAATTATGCAGTTGCAGTCTTGCAGATTTGCAGTAGTTGGAGTGAGATCTGATGGGTTGGCTGGTCACTTGGTCAGGCTGTTCCTGAACTTCTGATGCTTGTTCAGGGACATTATACATTTCAGGTTGCATGCACCTTCCTGCTTGGACTACTGCAGCCCCTCCAAATCGACATCTCTTCTAGACAAAAGGTGAAACTATGTGGGCTCATTTGCAACGCATGAATCTTATAGGATTTTCACAGAAAACAGTTTAATTTCCTCCAAAATTTCTGCGAAATTCTTCCGATCATTTGGTATACGGGAAATTTTGCGGAAATTTTGAGTAACTGTTTAATGTACAGTTCCTTGAATGTCATCTTGGATTTGGTATCTTGTCTACAGGGTATGCATGCGGATGCGGTTGAACGGTGCGTCCATTCACGTGGGAGAGCGACTGCTACTGTGCGTGTTTCAAGGATTACAGCGAATGCATCAGGGAGGTTTGTCCATGTCATTCTAGCTTTCCCTGGCCTCCTTGTGCTTTATGGCTTCTTCCTCTTGTCCAGAAATGGAGATTGGACAAGGAACAAGCGCACCGTCCTTGCATGTTCACCATATGTTGATCGAATCAATCATCCTAGCTAGTAGCTAGGCCCATCAGTCCATGCACTAATACTACATGCGCCGATCTTACAACAACATGTTTCATGGCTTTATATAAACCTAACATTATTAATTTCTATATGTTATTACAACAGATCTCAACAATATCTATTAGATGTGATGGGTTACAAATGTAATTCATTTCTAATTTGGAGAAAGATGCTTTCAAGTAATCATATCATCAGCCGACAATTAATTATACACGAGTAAAAATAGTGCAATATTTTAAATAAAATAGAACGCAAACAGGGAGGGAATCACTAGATGTGTGTGGTGCTAAGACTCCTCTTACAGAGGTTCAAATCCTTATCCTATTGGCTAGCGTCCGCAATTACGCAAATGCGAGCGCGCTTTTAGTGTGGTAAAAAATGTATTATTGTGTGTTGATCGTCTCTTGAATGTTTGTCAAAGAAGACTCACTCGTGAAAGTGCAACCATTATGTGTACGTGTTTTCCGTGTAATCAGGGGTGGAGATAAGCCTGTAATAGTTTGGGTTTAAGCCCTAAGCTTTTCTCCATTACCATGCTTAAATTATTTTAAACCACCATGTAATTTTTTTATAAAATTACTGTCCCATTAGTTAAGCCCTACTTAAACCTATAATTTTGGCTCCACGACTGTGTGTAATCTGAAAAATGCAACACATAATATATGGCTATGATTCTATGATATATGACTCATAAGTCGTGAAAAAAATAAACTGAGCAACAAAAATAATTTATGGGTAAAACTTTAGTGGTTTAAAAGCCAATATAAAAAATAAAAGTCATAAATTTAACTTAAAAATTAAGTTTTAGAATTTAAATTTTGTATCTTGCTAGATAACAAGCAGACGATGATTGAGGTTGCATGAATCACACTCGTATAATCATCCGTCGCCCTCTTTTCTTACTTTCAAGGAGCAAAAAGATTTGCTACTGTACGCAAAACCAAATATGGAGTACACTTTTGTTGTTTTAATTCCGAAGCTTTCAGTGAGAACACAGATCGAAGCCGCCGCTGCTCCAGTTGTCCGGGTCAGGTAGTGTCTGTCGACTCGATCCAGAGACATGATGCTCGTGGGCCACATTTGCATTGGCAGCAGCTAAGCTTGATGTGAACTAAACATGCATTCGATTAATTGCAATGAGATAAGATTAATCCATTCACTTCTCCGTAGTGCCGTATATTGATATATGCAACCTGTGCATATGGTTCAGTGTTCCCAAAATTAGGAACCCCTAAATCCACAATATATATTATTTATCTATACCTAATTAGCAACAAATTACATGGAAAACATAAAAAAAATAAACCCCAAAAGATTACAAGGCCTAATCCTATCCCTAATGCTTATTCTGTTTATCAGCCACAACTTTTCCAACTCCTCTTTTTCTCCTAATAACAATTACTGATTGATTTCTGAAGTGTGAAGTTCGTTCACTCTTCGTTCTCCGCAGAAGCAACATGGCACCAACACTGTAATCAATCAACAATTTCATATCGTAGCAATTTTATAAGAAAAGAGTTACAAAATCTCACTACAAACGTGCAGGATATCCTCTTCTAAGTTTTAAGGCCCTAATTTATATTTCGCACCGGCGTCTCGAAACCCTAGGGACGGCCCTGGTTCTCCTCACAAAAAAAACAGAGAAGAGATTAATCCATTCATGACGCGAGTGAATTACTCGATAGAGAAAAAAGAAAAAGTTCATATATTGGGCCTCTCTTGATGGACTAGTACTTGGGCCGATACATACACATTTAGGTCCAAATTTTAACCGAACATAGAAAGGCCCATTCATTAGTTTTTATCGAATCGACGTCCCGCTCTTCTCCAATTTTTACGTCATGTTCAGAAAAACAAGAAATGCCAGCTGAATGTTTGATCGAAATAAACAGAATCAACTGAAGATTTAAATGTCGCATTCATAATTCAAAGGCGTGGCAAAAACACTCTTGATGCCACGCTATATATATACATATGGTGAATTGGTGATCATAACACTCCCCTATCAATTTCATGTATACATAAGTAACATAACTAAAGAAAATTAATCTAAACAACCCCCTAAAAGGACAAGAAAAATAAAATCGAAAGGAAGCCTCGTATCAACTCAAAAAACTTTTGGCGCCATCACTCTTCCCTTGCTGCTTGACACACTCATCATCAGTAACCACTACTATAGCTTAGCTAGCTAATCACTAATCAGACGCTGTCGCGTGTAATTGGTAATGATCTTCCTCTTCTCCGGCGGCTTAGGTGGCTCTAGGGGCAACGGACGTTGCGCCCAGGGCCACCGTAGTAGAAGTAGTTGCCCCAGGCGCGGTTATAGCCACCCTCGATGTCGTAGCAGGAAGGGTGGTCGGCGACGAGGCGGAGCGCGGCGGCGGGGAGGAGGTTGTTGTCCCAGTCGACGACCTGGAGGTTGCGGAAGTAGGCGGCGCGGTTGAACCCTTCGCGGGGGAAGTGGCCGCTCCCCATCTGCGTCGGCGTGTGCGACCCCGACGGCCGCGTGTTCACCACCTCGCCGCCGAACTGCACCATGTTGGCGTGGCCACCCAGGTGGGTGAAGAGGGATGATGGCCAGTAACCCACCAGTGGGCCCGACCCCAGCTGCAGCCACCAGTGGCCCCGACGTGGGTCCTACACCGGCCGTCCACGCAAGCGAGCAGCTTGTTAGACTAAACTTTGTTTTGAGTTCAGCATAATTTCGCTCAAATTCAGTATACACATTTCCCAATTTCAAATCTTTTCATCCAAAGTTTTTGGATTTGTTTCTGTTAATTTTCTGAATTTCAGTTTAGTCTCTCCTAAAATTTGTTTGTCTGTTTGTTGGCTTATCAATTGCAGCTAAAATTTGAATTTTGAAAAGTTAATTTCAGATTTGATTCTGAGGTTTGTTCGTCGTACTCTATTTTCCAGCCTTGGTTTTTGTCACAATAATACAAATATAAAAAAATTACTCATAAATTATTTTTGTTTGCTTCGTTCATTTTCTACAGCTTATTAGTTGTAGCTCAACAGATCAGATTATGAATTTCATATGAGATAGTTCAGTTCATGTTGCAGTTGTAGTCATATGGAGCAAGCTAATAGCCTAATAGGAGTATTACCTTCCAAATGAGGAGGCTGATGTCGAACTGGCGGCCATTGTAGACGGAGGTGGGGGAGATGGCGGCGCCAATGGCGATGCGGTTGTTGGTCTGCACGAAGCCGGAGCAGTGGAGGTTGTAGCACCCGGTCGCCTGGTACGCATCAGTCTGCATGCCATCGCAATCGCATCGCAACAGTTTAGATAGAGAATATCTCCTCATTTCATAAATATCATCTAAATAGTAATTAAAAAATTTAAATTTTTTTACAAGATAGATTAATATAAAATATAGCTAAAATTTAACTTCTACATCTATCTCATCGTGCCATTGCATTGCAACAGTTCATGCATCTTCTTCTCTTCCCGTTTCTCTCTTTACTTTACTCACTTCAAGAACTAGTAGGATTCAGTACTTGGGAACTTGTTGCATTCAATGTAAGCACTGACATTGCTATTAGTTCTATCTACTACATTTGCTGCTACCTGTTGTTTCTTGCAGGTTTTCAATGGCAAAATGTCAAAAGCCAGATACTTGGTAAGAAAAACTGGGTGTAAACTGAATATTCATTTCTTTTTTCCAGCTGATGAAAGATCGTAGTAATAGAAGCTTACTAGTCCCTCCATTACAAATGTTCAAATTACTAGTCATTCTAGGTTTATCGTAAGTCAAAAATTCTAATCTTTGATGATTTCTGTAAACTCACATCATAAGATTTATTTTTTACCATGAGAAATACTTTTATGATATATAATTCATATATTATTAATGGATTTCTAAAAAATAATGGTTAAAAATAGACATGTTTATCTTATGACAAATCTAGAACAGCAAGTAATTAAATTAAAATGGAGGAAGCAGTGGGATTGGTTCAGAAGAGAGGACTTACTGTCCAATATGTGAAGAACCTTGGGTTGTTATCTCCATACAGTTCAGGGCTCACCTGAATAAAGAACAAAGAGTTCAGAAAGTTAAGCACTATCTATCCACTCCAGCCAGCAGATCGATCAGTTTTGACTGCTCAACCACCATTTTTAATAAGTAATCAAGTCAATGGGGGCGCACATTTCTAATCAGAATCATACTGTTAGCAAGCATGGATCGTGCTTCGATCGAATCTATTTAATGTGCACCATCAGTTTCATGATTTCATCTCTTTTAATATTTACCAAGTCAGCATGCAACCACATGCCAAGAAGAATCGAAGGATCCAAATCCCCTATTAGTTGAACTACCAGAAGCACGGTCAATTGAGGACTTGAAAATCTGAAATGTGAACCATCTGAAGATGATATCGGCGTCCATTTCGATTGATTTCTCACCCAGTTTGGAACACCGAGAGATTCAGAGTTTGTTAAGCTGTAGAGCCTAGACACAAAAACTTTTGTTACTGTTTGCTGATCATTTGAGCAGGCTGGAAAGGCATCAAAACAAAGTCCTGAAAAGCTCTGACCAGCTGCTGCTTGATCGCTCGCCATGCGGTTCGCCACATTTACTCGTGTCACCAACCAGGCTGCAGCCTGAAGAAGGGTCTGCAAAGTCTGGCTTCCATTAACTGGCTGGATAGCTCGATCCATGGCCTTTTCTCCTACTAGCTGATGCACGATGTGAAAGTTAGCTAGCTGCAGCTGGACTACGTCCTAGTAGTAGCTTCTATCAACTCATCACTCTCTGAATTCGATCGAGAGAAAAAGGACACACTCCGGCCAGTCCACTGAATGCTACTCCACCAGCTAAGCCAAAACTCCTTAAATTGTTCCACCACTCCAAGTCAAACAACTCCAGAGTCAGATTGTACCATCAATAGTATAATGCAGTATTCTTCAGACTTAAACATTGTATGTACTAATATTATTCAGACTGAAACAATGTACTCAGTATTCTTCAGAGTTAACATTGTACTCAGTCTTCTTCAGAGTTAGCAAGAGTTGTTCAGAGTTCTTGCATGCAGCATGCATGAGTACTGTATATATGATTATATTGGTATAGAGCAGATTAATGCATGGGAGATTAGATTAGATTAGATTAGATTACCTGCCATCCTGCTTCGATGGTGTTGAGGTCGTTGCCGAAGGAGCCGGAGATGACCCAGATCTGGGAGAGGCTGAACTCCGCTGCCGACGCCACCCTCGCCGACCACACGTTCAGGCTCGCCTTCGCCCCGTAGAACTGATCCCCCGTCACGTACCCCACCGCATGCTGAATCATCATTTTCATCAGCTCACAATAATCTCAGCTAATTAATTACACTCCTAATTCAGTTCGTTCCGTTCGTTGCCAACTTGCCATCGCCATTGTTGACAACGTATACTACTCGATCATTTCAGCATGTAGTAACTTCTTCAGACAAGTACTAGCAAACCATGCAATTACTCTACATAAATGGTGCATTACTAGTACTACCGGTACTAATCAAAGTACTAACCACCACTGGTAGTAGCTGCTTGAGAGGAAGCTGATTTCTTTCTACTAGGAGCAGTGGTTTGAACTTTGAACTCGAAGTCTTGAACTGTACCAGCAATGGCACTAATTGCACTGTTTCCCTAACTAATCTTTCGGATTAGTGATCTGGTATTAATGAGCAGCAAGCACAGTACAGTTAGTAGCATTAACTAGCCGTGTGCATGCATCGATCTGCTTAATTCCTCTCTGAATTTTCTTCAGTTTTTCTACTCGTGTGGTTTATGAGTTTTCTGACCCATTTTGCAATGCCAATAATGATGCCGATATATATGGAGAGCGAGCTTGCCGCCGGTGAGCTTGCCGGTGACCGGCGAGTTGACTGACTGACCTCGTGGCCGTCGCTGGTGGAGTCGCGGCGGACGACGCCGGCGGCGCGTGGCTGCTTCATCCCGAACCGGATGGCGGAGCTTGACCTGAGCACGTCGCGCCTCGTCGTCCGCCTCACCGGGACCGTCTCCTCCGGGCACGACTCGCCGCCGTCCGTCCACGCCTGCGGGAACACGGCCTCCTCCTCCTGCGCCGCCGCCGCGCCGTCGACCTTGGGCCTCTCCTCCGGCTCAGCCTGCACGCACACACACAAACACAAACACGATCAAGAACCAGACGTCGACGGAGACAGACAGAAACGATCACTGTAAAATCAAAACAAAAAAAAAAAATGAAGAACAACGGATTGATCGATCAATCACCTCGGGCTTCTGTCCTCGCAGCTTCGGGTGGTCGAACGCCGGCTGCAGGTGCGTCGGCACGCAGTCGATGACATCGCCGTCGGGGCTCTGATTGCACAAACACCACAGCACCAACCATCAGCTCAGCTCCGGTGAGGCCTCGAGTCTTTCTTCTTCCTCTCGACACAAGCAGCTAGCTACTCCTAGCAAAGCTAGCTAGCTAGCAGCTGACGAGGAGAGTGAGAGAAAAAACAAAGAAGAAGAAGAAGAACAAAAAGAATTGCCTGGATCGTCTTGACAGAAGCCTTCTTCAACCTGGCAACCTGCGCCATGATCTTCCTGTACCTCCGCAGCTCATCCTTGCCATGGAACGACGTCGTCGTGGTGCCATTACCCCTATGCTTCGCGGATGCCAAGCAAGAAGAAGCCAGAAGTATCAACGCAACAACAATGATCTGTCGCAAACGATTGCTGCTGATGCTGCATACTGAAGAAGCCATCAACGACGTGGACCTATCTCTCTTGGATTTCTCTGAACTTTGTAGACTTGGAGTTGGAGGAGGAAGAGGAGATCAGCTCAGTTTGGATGCTTGCGGGTTGGAGTTGGTTGTCCTCTTCCTCTCTTGAACTCCTTGACTTGAGGCTATAAATATAGTGGAGATAGCAATGCAAAGATCCACATGGTCAAGGACAAGTAGTTCGATTTAGACTAGACTCTCAACTACACCAAAATAAATACGGCAATACCGTGTATATTTATACGGACATGTTCGACCTATACTAAACCATACCGGCATAAATATGGTAACACACTGTATATACGAACATGTCCGATACCATCCCGGCATAAATATGGTGGCACAGTGTATATATGAGTCGTTGATTTGTTACCTCACTAAAATCTATTGAGTGAAAAATTTTCAAATATAATTATAATGTAATTAGATTTCAACTATATTGTAACTACAACTTTTATGTAGCTTGTATATATTTAAAAAATACATATAACTTTAAGTTTTATGAAAGTTACAATGTAATACGTTATAATTATACTATAGTTACATTGTAGTTATGCTTAAATTATACTATAGTTATTATAATTTTTTTTTTACCAAAAATCTTGCGATAATTTTTTTTTTAGCAATTTCCTTGAAGGGGAATTCACATACAGTACAAACTTTAAGCCATGTACATCCATTTCTATAGGCCGGTTTTTTAATCAATTACTGAAAAATGGTATAGTAGAAACTTTATCGAAATACAGTAATACCAGTATTTGGTAAGATCAGACAGACCAAACGCGTCTAAAATTTCTTCCCATTTTGGTTGGCTAGAGTTTGGGGAGCTGACAAGTGAAAATGCTGAATCGACGAATTCTGCTCGGAATTCGGCAGTTGAGCTCACTTGCTGCTGCAGCTGCTGTTGCTGCCGAGGCAGAGCACGGTAGAATGAGGACCATCACCAGTTCACGCCATGCCTTTTGCAAAACACATCATCAGCTATCTCAGTTTTTATATATAAATCCAGCTCCTGTCTCCCTCCCCACATTCCCTTCTCCCCATGAACCCAAAAAAAAGGCAGCCATGCCATCCCCAGCAGCTGGACTGCAACACCAACATGCATCAGCATGCAGCTCAGCTGGTGTTAGTGGGGCTCTCAGTAACTTTGCTTTGCTTTGCTCCATCATCCCAGTGCACTAGAGAAATAAATAAACAAAGCAACCAACCTCATGTGAGAGAGAATCAGAAAGAGAGGGAGCAAAGAGGCCATAGTGTGGGTCTCTGCGTACCTGAGGTGAGTGTGCATTGCACCGAGGAGAGAAGATCATGAGGAGACTAGTAGCATTTCTTGATTCCTTTGCTTTGCAAAGCTTTGCTTTTCTTCAGGCAAAGGCAGAGAGCCAGAGAGGGTGCTCACCATGTGCCAGGGAGATAGAGGGAGGGGGGGGGGGGGGGGGGGGCTCAGCAATTCAGCATGCACTTGAGCAGTGGTGGTGGTGTTCAGCTGGTACAATCATGAGCTTCACCCTCATTGACATGAGGGAAAAATGGCTTCCTTGTAGCCTTCTCCTTGGAGCAACTCCTCTCAACTGTTTCAGCTTAGCAAACTGTAGTACATCAGTACATTTCCTATCTGCATCTTGGGCCTCCCCTTTTTCTTCTAGGAATTCTTCTTTGGCAGATGTGGGGGAAGCTCTGAGATCACATATGAACACAGATTTCACCTTTGCACTTTGTTGCTGCTCATGCTTAGCTTTACCTGACCAGATTAAAGAGACTGATTCCTTCTTTTCAGTTAATGACTCAGACTAATTGCCATTGCACGAGAGGAGAGTAATTAATTCATGTGAACAAGTGTCATCCATTTGGAATTAATTAGTTACTGAACAATCTTAATTACTGTCTATTTTGCAGTTTAGTGAGTTGGCATGCACTGCACTGCTGGCCACCAGAAGCTAGTGAGGCTCCCATTGCTTGCACATGCTGGGCAAGAACTCTTTGGGGCATCCCTAGTCTCTCCTTTGCTCCCTTTTCTTAAGAAAAAGCAAACCATGTCATTATGTCATGCAATTGCAATGCAACCTCCAGAACACAAATTAATTCATATCTTCCTTGGTTGTTGGTTGACTCTCCTATTCCAGTACCACAATGATCATTACTCCATGTCCCATAACAAAATAGTAAGTGGTAGTACCATCAGTACCATGGGCAACATATTATGGGGCTGAATGGATTTCACTGCAAGATAAAGACAGGTATGAATGAAGTAGGTCCATGCATGCATTGGAGAGTAGAGCACCTTAAATAGTCAAGTATGCCTTAATTTCTTGAGTACTACTCTTCTCTCCCCACACTCTGTTTGCCACCAAGCATCTTAATCCTTTGGCATCTCTCTTGCACCTAACAAGGCTACACAACCACTGCTCAGGCAGTCAGGCTGCAATGCATTGTTCATCAAAAGGGTTAGGTCCACATGAGTGATGAGGCCACTGCCTGTAGCTGCCTTTTGCACACAGAGAGAGTTGTGGGGGAAAGAATAAATAGTACACCCCTCCGTTTCAAAATATAAACATTTCTGTGAGTTTTAGCAGAAATAAATATTAAGGTGAGAAACAGTCGTGATCAGATGAGATGAGGAAGTACTTGAAGGAATTAAATAAGAGATGATTGTTGTTGGTTGGGACGAGGAAGTAGTTGGATAAATCGCTAAGTTGCTATCTTTTGAGATAAATTTTGATTACTGAAAGTTGCTATATTTTGGGATGGAGGGAGTATCTCAGTGGGAGGAGCAAATGCTGTTGCTGTTGGCAGTGTGGGAGCTATGTTGAGTGTGCACCAGTGGATTGATTCTGCACAAGATAACAATCAAGGAAATCAATGGCTTAGATGTTAGTGCACACCTAGCCTCTATTTGCCATTCTATTCCTTTGTTCTTTAGAATAGGAAGTTAACACTTCTTTTCATGGTCACAATGGTTGGCTGGCTGGCAACTATTCCTTCATGGCATGCTTGTTCCCTTGCCTAACATCTTTCATGCAGAGCACTAACTAGAATTTAACCTGACCAGACTGTGCTTGCTGACCACTGAAATGCTTATATCATTTTGTTAATCTTTATAGCATCAGCTTTTCCATTGTGTACCTCTGAATTATTCATTGTGTACTAGGAATGCCCATAATTACAATTAATACTGTTTGTTAACAAGAGGCTTTGGTATGACCAGAAGGTGTTTGTGCGGATACATAGGCGCATAGCACGGCTTGTCGTAGTACCGTGCGAAGTAGTAGTAATTAACCAGCACATGCAGTCACATACTCAAATCATGATGGGAACTGGAGATATAATAACTATGGTAAACTGCTGATCTGAATCTAGGCTACTACATAATTGCTTAAAAGAACGGGAAAAAAGTGCACGCTCACCTCGGCGACTTCCATCTCAGCGAATTGCCGGTCATCGTTATGACAGTAGTACACTTTGAATTCTTTTTTGAACGAAGGCAGTACAGTTTGAATTCAAACAACGGTAGTTAAGGTAAGATCCAATGGTCAGAAGATGAGATTAATGTTGGTGATCCTATGGTCAGAAGAAGAGATTAATGTGGTAACCGATTCAGTAGCAGCAACAGTATGCCGCATTTGCTTCGACAGCCTGCACAATATTTGATGGAATTGAATGCAGATATCTAATCAGTTCAGTAGCTAGAGATCATCAGCGATCTCATGATCAAGGACCAGTGCTCCAGGCTTTCTTGAAGGCGGACAGTTGTAACAGTTCAGTGACCAGCTGCAGTGCTAGCTGCTTGCAAAGATTCAGGCTTCAGTGTAGAGGCTCTCGAGATGAACAGCAAAGAACACTCACCCTCATAAATCCTCTCATAGTGTCCTAACAATCGCCACAAAGACCACTTGGTGCAGATGAAGTAGAGTAGATAAGAAGAAACGTAGCACCTCGATCTGATCGGCATGGACCATGAACACAACTGGAGCAATGAGCAATCACCAGTGTTGCCAATGGACAGTGCCACAGTGTTCTTGAGCCTGTCGGTGGCAGGCTGTTTGTTTCTTGCCTCTGAATTCGGAAGTGAAGATCACACCGTGATTTCTTCAGAAGATTACCGTGTATAATTCTGTTTCGTTTTCACCATGGAAGATCACTGTAATTCCGTTCAATTTTAGCCATCGAAGCCAGAGTACAATCCACACGACAGCAAGGACGGTGGTGCCAACGACAGCACAAACCGGAGAAGGACCTGAAAGTCTGAAAACTATCACTGTCAGTTTGAACAATCCACAACCGTATATGTTCATCTTTTTTTTTTCTTCATTCTTCTTCTTTTCCTCGCAGTGGCACCATAACATTACAATTCTTGCACTGCAGCCAACCGTGCGAGGAAAATGCGTTCGCGGTGCTCGACTACATGGAAGAAGCCACGAAAAACCAACAGACCAGGCACGTAGCAAACAGGCCAAGCTGCTTCAGAACTACCCAGACAGCTAGGACCAGCCAGGCAATCAGGCATGCAGCAGCAGCACTGTGCCAGGAGGATTTCACACTTTCACCAAAGAATGCAATGATCCTACGTGGCACTCAGGTGGCTTGTCCACATCACCATAAACGGCTTCGGTGGTGGACACGCTGGCACCAGTCGACGCGCCATGTCAGCAAAGCGCCTGATGACAATGGCGTGTTGTCAATTATAAGGAGAGTCGAGGCAAACATCCTCTCGAGAGATTAGAATCCGGTGTGAACTGTATCAAGGCATGATTGATCGTGACCGTGTGCACACACATTAGTACTAGAAGGTATACAGTGGAATGAGGGGACAGCATCATCAGCGGCGGTGGCATTCAGATGGGCTAGATCATTGTTGCTCGTCCGGGCCGGAATATCTCGCTACTGCAAAAGTGACAGATCATAAAATCGACGCTTTGCTTTCAGAAAGCTCAGTCCAAACAATGGGGGAAGAAGAGCTTGATGTATCGTTGGGCATGCCCTACCCAGATGATCCCACATTTCTGAAACTCTGAACAATTCTGCGTGACATTGACAGAGCTACTGCAGATCTGAAACCAATACTGCAGCAAAAACTTTGAGGTTTCTCACTGTAATCTGACAGCAGGAGCAGGGAATCGCGGCTTATCAAAGCAAAGAGAGGAGAAGAGATTGAGATCAGGGGAGAACTGTGGGGAGCCAAGAACCTCTCCAACTGATCATACAGTGATACCTGACACTGTCAGCCAGAAAGGGAAAGCCACGCTCGTAGTCGTCGTCGAGAGGATCACCATGAGCAAGAGGAGGCCGATCTCCGCCGCGGCGCTCGCCGGAGATCCGGCAGCCACGCCGGCGGCGGCGTTGCCCCCAGGCAGCAGCAACTAAGGTTTTAATGAAGCAGAAGCACCAACCCTCTTATATCTACACATGGGCCAGCAAGGCCGAAAGGCCCAAGTAAACTATGGGCTATCAAGGACCAAACCAATGATGGGCTTTCAAAGCCCAAATTAGTTATGGGCAATTAGGAGGCCCAAAATATGTTATGGGCTTGTAAGTCTTAAATAGAATGGGCCAACAGGGCCCAAATCTCGAGGAAAACGGAACGGAGTCGGCAGCGTGGAGCAGCAAGCAACGGCACTCATAAAGGCGAGAGCCCTCTTCTCCGTTTTCTCCGTTCGTCTTCCTCCGCTTCCGAAGAGACAAGGTGAGGGATTTTTTAGTGTAAAAAAAAAGGAAAAAAAGTGAGGGGTTTTGGGGTTTGCTCCCAAGCCAAGAGAGAGAGAGAGGCGAAGGCGACGATGGCGTGGAGGGGGCTAGCGAAGGATGCGACCGCGGCGTATCTCCGGCGCGGCGGCGGTCCCGCGCGCGTCTTCTCCGCGGCCTCCCGCGCTCCGGGCCCCGTTGTCGCCAACCCTGGCGGTGAGTTTCGCGCGTTCGGGTTGTTCCGGTCGCCGATGGCCAGGCGCGCCGATGCCTTCGAGATCCCGTCGGCTGCTGGGAGGCACGGGGCGCTGGGTGGTTGGTCGCGTTGCTCGGTTCCGGCGGTTCGAGCTGGTGCCCCCAACTCCAGAGCTCTCCCTTTCCTCGTGGGGAGAGTGGCTCGTGGATTCTACCCGCAGCTATCAGGTATAGCCTTAGAGTTGTGCGCTATGTTTATCGTTGTAGAGGAGAGCAATTTGACTCTGATTCACTCTTAATTGTGTTGAGTAATCTATTGCACTAGTTTAGTGATTTTACTCACTTTGTGATAAATACTATATCCGGT
Organism: Oryza punctata; assembly: GCA_000573905.2. Classification (NCBI taxonomy): domain Eukaryota; kingdom Viridiplantae; phylum Streptophyta; class Magnoliopsida; order Poales; family Poaceae; genus Oryza; species Oryza punctata. The sequence continues at coordinate 3,185,593 of CM002488.2, forward strand.
ACAGAAATTATGTCAGGTAGCGATGTTTTATCCTACAATGCGAATTATATGGCTCAGTTTTACTGTTTTTTAAGTATCTTGTTTAGGTCACAAGCTGGTAAAGGGACTTGGGATGGGATCCACCCTTGCTGCGACGCTTTGTTCACAGAAGGTTGCATATGCTGAAGAAGGTAATTTTCTGCTTCCAGACACAAGAGACATAAAAGAGTTTATGGTTTTGCTCTAGTGCCCCACTGGAAGAACCAGAGCATTGAAAAGTATGACAATAGTCTGTACATGTTAATGAAACCGGGCAGGAGCATTTCTTTTTACCGAGAAGATCGGGATTAGGCATCTATTAGGGAGTGGGACTGGATTTTTTATTCTTAATGTTAAGTGGACATGGGGTCCTATAATCCTATTTCACTATGTTGTGATGGACTTACTCCTAGCCACTGATAGCTGTTTTCCTTTTCTTCTTGGTGTAGCATCAAGCAGAATTCAAGTGGTAATGTTATTTCTTTCTTTCTTTTTCAGTTGCTGAAAAACCATCAGAAGGCCTCATTGGCCCGTCAACAAAACATCTGATTAGAAAATTATGGACTAAAATCAGGAAATATCAGCTGCCTGTTGGTTTGATTGCTTTGATCGCACTTGGTTGGCAGAATCCATTGGGCCTTGTCATCAACATTTTTCTTATTCTCTACAGTTCAAGGCCTAGCCCATATTCAATATACTTGTTTCTTCAGGAGGTTAGTCAAATGATTATTTTATTTCACAAGGAAGCACATTCATAATTTTGAATTTATGGTGCCACCATATAAATATTGTAGCGCCTTGTCAGATTTAGTTATGCTGCTCAACCTATTTAATTCTCAAAGGGGTATTGTATTTTTCCGGTAAACTAATATAGCTTTAAAATGTTTCAGGTTCGTCATGGAGAGATGCGTCAAAATCCTGCATTTTGGAAGGAGGAGGTGAAGTTTATCCTTGTCTTTTATGCATATTATCGTTAATTTGTTATCTCAATCGTCTTACCATTTTGCTCTGTTTACATAGTCATGATTTGTGAAGTCTCATCTGAGCCTTAAAGCGTTAGTGAGATGACAAAATTTAGATACATTCTTTCCTAGCCATATACTCTTTATATATGGAATATACAAAAATAGAAATCCCATCAATGATATTTCTACCTTAGATAAAGGTAGTTTGGGGTTTCATGCTTATAAGATTTGGGTTTGACCGTTTGAGCCCCACCTCTCTAAGAATATCTTTGAGGTTGTTTGCAAAGCCTCATCAACCTTCCTCTACACATGATGGAGAACTGCATTCCTCTTATTTTCTGGCATTTGTTTTCTGCTATCGTGTGTAGTTTCAATTTCACTTCCGTTGTTCCATTTGCTTCTGGATTAAAGATGGTTAAGGAGTTTTCCTTTGAATGTTTTCTTCTCTCCTATGGAGACAACTTTCCTGTATATTTGGACTTTGGAGTGATGATCTGCAAAAGTGTCCATGTGCTGTTGTGTTGACTTTGCACCAATTTAAACTGTTTTAATAACAAATGTGAGCCCAAGCTGACTGAAATAACAAAATATAAATGTCAGATTCTTCTTGGTTTTGTTTCCCTTGAGCATTCTTGCAGCATGCTTTCATGGTAGAGCAATACACCTGTACTTTATTAGGTAAATAAATGTGCAATTCAAGTCATTAATCCTAGGTAGAATTTCAATATCTTAGATATTCACTTTTTTGTGAATTCGAATTTGGATTTACTAATTGAAATTAGTGGTGATGCTTTACTTGGTCTGACATATTCACAATGAATCAGTGATTTTCATTTTCCTTTGTTTATTCATGAAGTGCACTTGTTTATGTGCTTATTAATTGCTGGCTTTTAACCTTGTGCATTTTTATGCAGACCGTGCTTACAAGGAAAGTTGACACTAAAGATTACAAGTTCTTTTCCATTGGAACAGTTGAATCAGAAGACAGAGAAGTACTGCATGTCATTGGGATTCTGGGCAACTGGTGGATCTATCGTGCATCGTATGGGAAGTGAGAGGGGTTGGCATAGCATCTCATATTCTGAGGAGCGTTTCAACCTACTTAGTATGCAAACGTCAGAATATTGACAGTAGATAACTAGAATATAAGACAGTTTCATTAGGCAACTATGGCACTAGATATTTTAAAAGCGCTGGTGTTCAATGTAACTCTAAAATATATTTTCACATTGATATAATGCCATCTGTATCGAAAACACGGGTCATTCTCAAGGGGGGTGTACTGGAAGTGTTTCCACGTCTGACTTTGTAAGTTCATTTGAAATATCTTATTCTCCTGGTCCACGAAAACTATTTCTTGGATGCATGAGTTAAGCTGAGAGTAAAGTGTTAACCGTAGGTCATTGCTCTTGAAAAAATGAATTAAACTGAGAATAGCTGCAGTTCATTGCCGACGGCAAACTGAAACTACAATCATGTTGCATTTGGTTTCTCTACAGTTGCTTCTCTATTTTCACTGCCTCTTTTATGTCATGTTGTTATGGTGGACGGGTGTTGTTCCATCACCCAGCTTATTTTGTTTGTCCTGCTTGTGCATAATTCTAACCTGCTGCCAATTTATGCCAAGAATATTAAAGTAATCAAATATTGAATTTACTGTATTTATCTTTTATATGTATAGGAAGCATTTCATTTTGTGTTGTCCTTGGTTACATGCCTTTTGAGATGCTCCTTCTTTTGGTCAAAATCAGTATCCATCACGAATGTTCTCTTGCCCATTACCATAGACTGTGGCTTGCCGGTGATGGTTCTTTTTCTTCAGTATCCTGATGGACTAGAATCTGCGACTACAGTGTCAGTGGATGAAAGAATGGAATAAATTTCTTTTTTACTCTTCACACCTTTTGCTTGGCATCGTGATCTTGATCTCGTGTGTGCTTTGGTACTCATCAGCTTCATGGCAGCTGCAGTCTGGTGTAACATGTTTCCTGGGAAATAAAGTGATGCTACGGAATCAGGTAAAGCAGCAATGGGAATGGAATTTTAGAAAACATAGGTAAGACAAGTTCAAATCTTGTCTCCTTCTCCTCCCTTCTTTTAGTGTTTTTTTTTTTTGAAACGGTTTCTTTTGGTATTATCAGGTTCAAGGTTCTGGTATCTATTTAAGGACCTGACCAATAATTCCATACCATAGCTGAAACTTCATTGCTTTTCCTAAGTATACTGGTTAGGGAACAGAACCTGTTTGTGATTGCTTGCAGGTAGATGGGTGGGAGGAAGATTGGAGTTGCTGTGGACTTCTCGTCATGCAGCAAAGCAGCTCTGCGATGGGCATCAACCAATCTTACCAGGAGCGGTGATCAGCTCGTACTTATCCATGTCAACAGTTCCTACCATAATGAGCAAGGCGCAGTTCAACTGTGGGAACAGAGTGGTTCACGTAAGTCTCTGTTTCGTCTTGGAATCTATAAAAGCATTGAGTTGTGTTATGTGCATGTTTCATAGTAATAGCACTAGTCTTGGTTGGTTTGGAACCGATGTAACTTTGAAGGAGCATCTTTCCAACCAGTTTAACTTGCTTCTGAAATTGTTCTTCCGTCTGTATTTCAGCACTCATCCCTCTGGCAGAGTTCTCAGATCCCCATGTTGCCAAGACGTATGCTGTGTCACCCGACAAGGAAACACTAGAAATCCTGAATCAAATGTCGAATCAGAGAGGGGTACGAACTATCCTTCTTTCATTTTTACACCAACTTTCTATTACCCTAGAAGGCCAGGAAATGGTACTTGTATTGATATTGCTCATGTGCCCTTGATACTAAATGGCTGCACAGGTCGAAGTCCTTGCAAAGATACTCTATGGTGACCCTGCAAAGAAGCTGTATGAAGCAGTTGACCTGGTTCCCCTCAGCTGCTTGGTGGTAGGAAACAGAGGGCTAAGCACACTCAAGAGGTATTTAAAACACCTTGTTTTATCTGATCACAAAACACAAAACCTTCATACCTTGAAAATTGTGGGACAGTGCATGATATCAAGTTAACTTAAATAGGTATTTAAAACACCTCCTTGTTTTATCTGATCACAAAACACAAAACCTTCATACGCTTGAGAATTGTGGGACACTGCATGATATCAAGTTGACTTAGCCATGATAACTTCCTGATTCGAGCGTTGAACGGTGTATGCTGCCTCTGTTCCTTGATTAGATCATTCTGCCCTTGCCATCTGAGGTTGTTTAAGGTTTTGCTCCTGAAATTAAACCGCGCATATCTAGACCTCTTTTTTTCGCCGAAGAGAAGTGCATGATGTTGGCATGTTGCTAAAAATCAACTTGATCCTTTTACATGACCGTTAATTGGTTTTTTTCTTGATGCAGGGCTCTGATGGGAAGCGTCAGCTCCTACATTGTGAACAACGCGACCTGCCCAGTTACGGTCGTCAAGGAGAACATATAGCTCCTGCAATAGTTAACTGCTCTGATAGGAAGCAGTAAACTGCAAGGATAGACAGCATCAGTATCTAACATATACAGTATAGCAGATTGAATAAATTGTGCTTGACATGCACTGGCAATCACTCAGCTCAGCTGTCCTTGCCTCTTTACCTGGGAAGATCTTTCTTGATGTAAACCGTTCAGTATTTATTATGCATGTAATAATATAACCGGAAACCATGTGTTTCAGTATATCGTATTCTTGTTGTCACGGCTGTATCCTGTATGCTATCCGTTCTTTTTTTAGTTAATGAAATGCGCCATAAAATGCACACAAACACCTGAGCAGTCCGCTGTTGGTTAGCACGTCAATATTTTTTTTGTTGTAAACCTATTTTTGGTGGAACAAATGCTTCCAAAATTGTTTTTATATCAATGGCTTTGAACATTTGCACCAGGGAAGTAGAATTGCCATGGGTGTAGAAATTCCACCATTTTCAAAATGCAAACCTAACTTTTTGGCTTTCTACACTACGTTCATTTACAGTAAATTTCACTTTGGTCACCTTTTATTACCGAAATATTGGTGATATATTTTCATTCGGTAATAAAAGGTGGCTCAAAGTGAAATTTACTTCACATTTTACTTTACTAAACTAATTTGTCAAATATATTATCATTTAATCAAGTACTTCATCCGTCTTATACATAATAAAATTACTCCATCCGTCTCATAATAAGTTTATTTTTAGTCTCTTCCTTTTATCTCAAAATAAATTCATTTATGAGTAATCATTGTATTGTATTGTAGTTTATAAAAGTATGGAATATATGAATAGAGATTAGATAAACTGAAAAATAATTGCATTGAGATTGGATAAAGTGAGGATATTGCAACCTTTTAACTTTTGTGTTGGTAAGTGTAAAATGGGTGAAAAACAAACTTATTTTTGGAATGGATGGAGTAGAAGACAGAACGAGTAAACTTTCGTTTTTCTTAAAGAAAAAATAAAAATTGAAACAGAGTAAGCTGCCCAATATTACAAGTGTGGCCTGCCCAATATTACAAGTGTGGCTGACTGGCCGTGTCCTGTAAAAAGAAAAGGAAAATAAGTGTTGCCCGTGGTCTCAGCTTTCTCCACTGGTCTACCGCCGCCGCCGCCGCCGCCTCCTCCTCCTCCTCTCCTCTCACCGTCTCACCACCCACACTGTTCCATGTGGGCTCTCGTCGCACTCAAATTGGAGGCAGCGCCGGTGGTGAGGAAGGTGTCGACGACACCTTCGTCGACAGCCATGGCGAGCGAGCACCACCTGCTGTGGCCGGCTGGCCGCCCACCGTCGCCGCCGCCAATGGCCACCACTATCACCGGCATCAAGGGAGGCTGGCCGCCCACCGTCGCTGTCGCCGCCGCCACCGCCAGCGGCCACCACTATCGCCGGCATCAAGGGAGGCGAACCCTTGTTCTAGTGGGCCGGCCAACCAAGCCCATCAACGGCGGCAACTGGTGGGCCAGCCTGGCAACCTGGGCCCACCGTTCCTGTGTCCCGCCTTGTCAGTGACAGCCTCCCCTACTCTTCAAATGCTCCTGGGCTTCGCGCTCTCGGGTGGTAACGACCATAACCAACTCACCCGCTCTCGCAGAGTTTTTGTTTCTTCTCCTCGCTCGAGGCTGCAAGAAAATCAAGAACCCCGCAGGCTCGATCGCCACGTCGAGATCAACCCCGCTCCCGGACGGCAATGGACGGGCGCGCCGGTTGCTGCGTCCGCTTCATCGACTGCTGCCTCGCCGCCGACGGTGACGCCGCCCTGAGCCAGAGCGCGGCCAGGCGGCACAGGATGGCGTCGGCGTTCTTGGACGCTCACGGCGAGCCCTTGGTACTCCTCGACGGAGACCTCCGGGCGACCACCGGGTGCTCCCATGGCGTCTCCACCGTGGGGCACAGCCAGGCCTTCGCCGCCGCGACGAGGCAGCGCAGAGAGGAGATTCCCCCTGCCCCATTCAGGATTCTGCTGCAGGGAGAATATGTCGGGGTAATTCTTGAAATTTCGTCTTTCTTTGCTTAGCACGCGTGATTCTTGATCTTTATGCACGGATCCCTTTGATTTCTCTGTGATCCTTCGCAGCTCAGCTAATTCTCTGCATCGAAAGATTCTTTGTTTGCTTGCGTGCTCCCTGTTGATGATTATCGATTAATCTCAGGAATAATTTAGCATGTTATTTGTGCATACTGGTCATCATGTATATATGCGTGGTGATTGATCATAACTTCGTAACCAATTCATTGCATGCTTGCTACTCATAAGTCGTTTCTGCAATCTGTAAATGTGCAAGCAACATTCGACAGTTGACTCCAAGTGTTTGCACTCACCAGCTAAGATTCTTGAATCTTTCTGCACTGGTCCGTTCAAAATTGTGCACAATCCTTTGCAGCACAGCTAATTCGAAATGATTTTGCTTGCATGCTCTTGATTGATGATTAAATCACATGAATAATGTAGCATGTTAATCTGTTCAAAGTAACCATGTTTGCATGGCATCTGATCAAATTAAATCATTGCGTGCTTGTTACTAATAAGTCGTCTCTGCAAATGTGTTAATGTGTAAGCACAGTGGGCTGAAGTGGCGACATGCGCCAACGGGAACAAGATCGTGGACAAGAAGTCCTGGAGAGCCTCCGTCAGGAACATGTTCGATTTTGTGTACAGGGTGATATGTCAGGTCCTAGCCTCTTCTGTGAGATCTTGTTGGGCTATTGGCGCCCATGTAAGCCCACCTCGATCTCTTCTCCTCAGCTGCTTGCATTGCTTGCATTCTGCTTAACTGCTGCAAAACACATAGGTGTTGCTTATTACAACCTCTTCAGTGTTCCTACTACAACTTCTGAATTAATTTTGACAGATCTAAAAGTTAAATCACCATGCTTTTTCTGATGGAGGGGAACAAAGTTAGTGCATACCTCATGTATATTTTGCACGTTCTCAGTCTGTGGGGTTGGGAGGTAGCTGTTCATGACGTAAAAATACATTAAGTTTCTGTCTAGATGTTAATGGCAGTGTTCATTTGCTTGTACCATTATACTGCTGTTAAGGAAATAAGAGTACAATTTGATCATTACGTTACTTTCCCAATAATGTAGAAGTTTTTTTTTTGCAGTGTGTAAGCAAGCATTATACCAAGGTGCTCTCTTTATTCTATATATGCATTTATCAGTATATATGTAACCTGCTGTATTCAAATTTGAATTATTGAATTATAAGATTTTTCATGCTCAACACCACAGTAGCATTAGACTTAAAAAATAATTTAAGGCTGGACTTTTTAACATGTTCATCATCACAGATTCACTGGTCCTCAGTAGATGTGCTGGCATGTATGTGAACTCCTTAGTTTTGCAAATTCTAGTCTATATCTCCCCTCTGGCCCTCGTCATAGTTGCACTATTATGAACTAATATTAATAATAGGAAAAAATGCTCAGTAATTTTTACTTTGCTTTGCTGAGCATTTACTTTGCTCAGTCAGCTGGGGTGGTCTTCTAAATAACATTTGCTTTGTTTGGTTCTGAAATTATGTAAGTACCAGTGAGCTGAAATTGAGAATGATTTACACTGAAAAAGAGCTACACACTGACATGTACTGTAGTGTACCTAGGATGCACTTCAGTAGCTAGCATGTAATGTACCAGTTGATCCATCTTAACATTTCCTTGGGTTAATATAACATGTGTACATATGCAGATGCTTCCTCTATCGGCTGCAGAGTTTTTCAGAAGGAGACTACCCGCATCAGCTGTGCCAGAAAAATTTAGCTGGCGGGGTGTCATTAGCACTTTCAGATTTCAAATCTTCCCTGGTATGCTACTTACTTACATAGCTCTTAGTGCTTTCCTCTTTTTCCTTTGTTTTTTTCACTCTTTGTTCAGGGATAGCTTGTAAAGTTGTTGCTACTCTTCTTCAATCTTAATACAAAAGATGCGCAATCCTTTTGCGCATTCTCGAAAAAAAAACTCCCATCAAATGAATGAATATAGTCAATACATATTCTGTGTTTGACTGTTGACCCACATGATGATGCATATACATGCAGATACCTGTGCCATAGTAGCATGCTCAGTCTGTATCGAGGCACTACACAGGCTCGAGTTTGAGCGCCTACGGGCAAGGCACATTCATCCTCGAATTGCCTGATTCCACCAGGAAATTGAGAAGATTCTGCCTGAAGAGAAAAGCTTGGTTTGAGGGTAAAGGGGCTCATATCGATAGCCTCCTGTCTGTGATCCAGGAGACTGGTGGAGTGCCCGCAATAAGTACAACGAACACAAGAAGCAGCCTCCTTCTGCCCCTTCACAGCTATGACTACTTCAGCCTCCGGGGGGGCTGGACAAACCTGACACCCCAGCAGGCTGCGCAGCTGATCTTCACCGGTGGTCCCTGCATTGGCAGTCTCTGGGTTGATGGATCCTACACCAGCAAGCACCACTACAGCGATGATGACGATGACGATGAGGAGGACATGCTGGTGTACCGTGGCTGTGATCCCAATAAGAAGATAGGCTTACATGCCGTTGTGTGTTACGCGTACCGCTTCATTGGTCCCCACAACTGGATCCTTTTCCAGGCATTTGACATGTTTTGCACTCTACGAGTCATGCCCTTAGATGCTTCAAGACTGTATGATCCCTTGGTATGACACTTACAGAGTAACTGATGATTGGTTTAGCCTATATATGTATAGTATAACTCTGTGTGTGGGTTCAAGAATCATCTAATTTGTCATCTAGTTCAACTGCCTTACAAGGTATTGTCGTTTTTGCAACAGTGGAAGATGACAGTGCCGCCGAAGATTTCACAGAAGATAGGCAAAGACCGAGCATGGCTCCATGCCAATCTTCGTCGGTTACATGAAGCAATGATGATCCAGAAAGGGAAAGAGAAGGTCTGCTGAAGTTAGGAGCTTGCTGGTGTGCCGGTTTTATCTCTCTTGAAGGCTGTGTTCGTTCATTCTGCACCGCTGCTCTCTTCGTCAGTATTAGCTGACTGATTGATTAGTTGTAATGCTGAATGGCGAGATGGTGCCCCCAGCATTTTGTACAAAGACCTGATCCATCCTGTTTACGCCTTCAAGTAAACCTGGACGCTAAGCCTGTTGTCCAGAATGCATGACTGTGTGCAGGCACACAATGGATCGGGTTTTTTTTTTGTGTCGTTTCAGTCAAATTTTGGGCGTCCGTGCTGTTTGAGATTTGTGATGTGGTTTTGAGGGTTGTCTGTTTTGATTGCTACTTTGAGTTCCACGAAGTGATGAAGTAGTACATATTTATTTTATTGTGTTCTTTTTTTCCTCTTCTGTCATTTCAACTTTATCTATGGTGATCATCTGACCAAGTTCTTCTCTAGTTGTCTGGTCAGTTAATTTTTTTTATTCCTGAAATGTGCTTACTTAAGATTTATGATGTTTTGTGAATTGTGATGGGGTAGTTCCTTTTTCTATGTCATTTTTGGGCATGTCTCGAGGAGATTTCTGTGCAATTGTACTGTACTGTGACTGTAAGTTTGAGCTTTCTTTGTGGGGTGCACAAAGCTTTTGTTGACCATGATTCAAAGTTTTTGTTTAGATGTCTGCAGTTCGAAGAGATCTGGTAAAGGACCACATTGAATTTGAGTAGCTACTGATTAAATATTGCAAACATAGGAAGGATAACTCTAACAAGTTCTGAAATTTCATTCCCACCCAACTTCAATCATTTTCCTCCATTGTGTTTACTTCACAGCTTCTAAATGAGTTGAAAATAGGAGTACCTGCCATGCAACACTCCGAAATGAGTGGGCACTTGGTTCAAATTAAACTTGATAGTGTTTCCTGAACTTACATGACAGCTCGCCCTGTGTAATGCATATTCAGGTGGGCACTTCAAACCCCAGTGACTCAAAAAAATGTGTTGGCTTTTATTTTGTGGTACAGTTTAGTACTATTTTTTACGTAGCGACCACTATCTAATTGATATTTATGTACAGTAATAATTTCTTAGTAGCCCTTGTCTGGTGCTGCACAAAGTCAGAAAGAATTCAGTTCTCATAAAAGTATTATAGATCTCCATTATAACAAAAAAAAAATCGAGGGAATTCTATCATGATAAAAGACGATATCTTCGTCACGATTGGTGTGCATTCCTGGGAGAAAATCAGGTAGAAGAACGGAGTTGTTGCTTCAGGATTCGTGCTTGCGACGACATGTCCTCATCATGTTCTTAGACGGATGGACGCTAGTGGTATATATTTTCAGATCAAATTTGTTTCTTTTTCCGATTCTGTTATGCCAAGCGCAACGTAATCCCCCCATAAACCCCACGTCCGATCCACGGATTCTCGTCGATCACCAAGAATTTGAATCTCCGGTAGCGATCGATCGACCATCGATGGGGTCTGCACTCTCCTCCGCCGCCGCCGCGTTGGACTCGGCTATCACCGCCGCCGCCGCGCCCAGGGAGCCGGTCTTCCGCCGTCGCCTCTTGCGCACGGAATCCAACGCCCGCTTACAAGAGTACTCTTCTGGTTTTACCAGTCATTTAAATTTTTCCTAATCAAGTTTCTTGATCAAATTTATCGAAAAATATAATAATATTTTCAAAACAAAACAAATATATTATCAGAATATATTCAATAATAAATATAATGAAACCGATTTGATGTTTTAGATGATGTAAAATTTTTCTATAAAGTCGATCAAACATTATTAAGTTTAACTTAGAAAAAATAGAGTGAGTTAATCAATATGCGTTAAGTTGAATTTTATGAAACTCTATAATTATATGTGTCACATATCATAATAGACATGATTTGTTTTTCACAAATAATATCATAATATATGAGGTTTAATGAAATTTACTCGGAGATACCAGACATGATGTAACAGAGTGGTGCTTAGATACCACGTCGACGTCATCATGACGTTGGGACGGTGTACCGTTCTCTGTTAACTAATGGATCAATCTAATCGAAATTGTAGGAGAAGGCGCAGAGACGCGAGGGGAAGAGTACCCATCGCCGCCGTGAAGGGCCTCGTCGGCGCCGCCCTCCGCCACTACAACGCCAACAACAAGGCCGGCGCCGGCTTCGTCCCGCTCGAGCCTTCCATGGCGGCGTGCAGGGGCTGCTGCTGCGGCCCCAAAGGGCTCACGCGCCTCGTCGGCTTCTGGGCTCGCCGCCGGAGGAGCGACGCGCCGCCGCCAGAGACCTCCACCTCGGCCGGTCGCTGCCGCCGGAGGAGGAACACTGCGCCGCCGCCGGAGACGACGCCCGATTGCTGCTGCTTCTACGCCGAGCTGCACTTCGACCGTCTCGGCAGCCTAGTCGTTGATACTTGCATCATCATCGGTATAAAACTACACCCATCTCATGACCTAATTAATTGTTTTGACTTTTCTTAAATTAAACTTTATAAAACTTTGATCAAATTTATAGAAAAACATAATTATATTTATAATACTAAATTAATTTTATTATATCTAACATTAAATAAATTTTGATATATTTTTTATTTTGGGTTGAAAATATTTTCTATATTTTTCTATATACTTAAATTTGATAAAAAATCAAAACAACTATAATATGAAACGGTGATATTAATTGATTAGTGTATTAACTCAGAAGGAAAATACTTATTTAACACAATCGACTCTATATACTAATTAATTGTTCTCTGTTTGTCCTGTTAAATTAGGATCATAGTACTCCCGCTGTTTCAAATTAATTGTTATTCTAGTTTTGTCATAAGTCAACGGTTTGTATCCTGGACCATTAATCTCTAAAGGTTCGTATAGTATGAAGTCATCAGATTTACATGTGTTGTGTTTTGGGCTTGGTTTCCAAACTGGGAATGAAAAATTTACTTCTTGTCAAAAAAAAAAAACATCATTAGATTTATGGTTTTAGATTCACCGTAAGAAATATTTTCATAATATAAGTTTGATAAGGGTAAAACTGGAATGCCCAGTAATTTTAGAGTAACTAAGTTGTATATGGTCAGACATCAATTGGAACTCCATCTTATATTACATAATCGATCATGGCTAATTAACTTAAATGTTTTTTTCCTGGTATTGTAATCAACAGCAAAGCCACCTTCTCGGCAGGAACAATTGACAGACAAGCAACCACGCCCCAACAAGAGTAAGTAAAAGTTTTCATACAAATTAAGCACACCTCATGAAAGAATTAATTTAAAATTATAACCTGCTGATTAATTTATCCGTTTTAATCTTCCCTCTTCGTGATTAAAAAAATAACAGAGAAGAAGAAATGGCGCGAAATGGAGGAGATTCGTGAGTTTTGCCCCAGCTACGAGGAGGCTTTACAGTTAAACCCCACTGATGAAGCTGTATCTGAAGAAGAGTTACGCCACTCGCACTGTTGCTAGTCGACTGACCGACAGAAGCAAATTTCACATTTACATTTTGCTCGCTATCTAGTATTTAACCGTATTCTCTTCTGTTGCTATGTACATAATATGTGTATAGGAAATCCTCGTTTATGATTTATACAATTTGAGATTTCTTGTTCTCAGTCTGGCCCCGTGGTAGTTCTCTTCGATTCCTATGAAAATTGTAGTTTTTTTATGTGAAATTTCTCTGAATTGCCATAAAATTATTGTGTTCCTAACATGGACTCAATATGTAGGTGATATTCTATAATTATCTGGGTATGATGAACACTGCATTTGTGTTGATTATTTCTGCACAATGAACATAATATGGAGAGGAGTTTTTCGAAATATGAGGCCTTGTTCAGGGGTTGGTATAGGCCTCAGCCCAAAATAAAGGATGGGCCTGGATTTCGGCCTATCCAAACAAGCCGGAAGGGTCAGCTTACCGTCTCATCCTGGCCGTCCATTTACCCGATCGGATGGTGAGCACGGATCTCGAAGCCCAGCTAGATCTCATCTCACCCTACTGCTGCATTCACCAATGGCGCTTCCGTTCTGATTCACTGACAGGGTGGGCCCTCAGGTGGCGCTTCTTCTCCATGGCCCTGAACGCCGCCAAGTCCGGCGGCCGCGTGCTCGCGCGGCGCGGCGGCGGCGGCTGCGGCAACCTCTTCGGCCTCGCCGCGGCCTCCGCCTTGTCCGCGTCCACGTCCACGGCCGCCGCCACGACGCCTCAGCGCATCTCCCACTACCTCGCGCACCATCCGAGAGCGACATGGGAGGCGCTCTCCGCCGCCTTCCCCGCTGCCGCGGCGGCGCCCCACGGCCACCACCTCGACGCCGTCCTCCTCTCCCTCGCCAAGCACCGCTACTCCTCCTCGTCCTCCCCGGAGCTCGTCGCCAGGAACGCGCTCACCTTCTTCTACTGGTCCGCCTCGTCGTCGTCGTCGACCCCCCACTCCCTCCGCGCCTACTGCCTCCTCGTCCACCTCCTCTCCCGCGCCGCCCTCATCCGCGACGCGTCCGTGCTTCTCAAGTCGGCCATAGCAAAGCACTCCTCCTCGTCGCCCGTTTCTGCCTTCTTGGACGCCTTCTTCGCGGCCTACGAGGACAGCGGCACGGCCGCGACGACCCGTGGACTCCACCTCCTGGTGCACGCCTACGCGCGCGCGCGCCTCCCGGAGGAGGCGCTCCAGGCCTGCCGCTACCTGGCGCAGCGCGGGGTGCTCCCCTCCCTGTCCGCCTTCAACGCCGTGCTGCACGCGGCACAGCGCTCCGGGCGGTTCGGGGTCGCCTGGGAGGTGTTCGAGCTTATGACGCTGAAACGGGTGTACGCCAACCAGAGCACCGTTGAGCTTGTCATCGGCGTCCTCAGCCGGGAGGGTGCGCTTGCCAGAATGGCGGCACTCGTGGAGAGGATTCACGGCAAGAAGTGTGCACCAGGCGTGGTGGCACACGTCGCGCTCACGCTGAGGATCTTCGAGGACAGGAGGACTGAGCAGGGGATCTTGCTTCTTAGGAGGATGCTACAGAGGAATATGGTGTTTGACAGCATTGCCTACTCGCTGATAGTGCATGCCCATTGCCAGGCTGGTGATCTGAAGTCTGCATGCGAGCAACGGGGTGACATGGTTCGCCGTGGCTGTCGCCTGAATTCCTTCGTGTATACTTGCCTTATCAGAGTACATTGCCGTGAAGGCGATGTTGATGAAGCCATGCAATTGTTTGAAGAAATGATCTCTATTGGGTTGAAGCCGTATGATGCTACATACAGCCATCTCACTGCTGGGTGTTTCATAAAAGGGAGGATGAAGGAGGGCTCAGAGTACATGGACAAGATGGTCCATCAAGGTTTTGTGCCAGATATTGGCACTTGCAATGATATGCTAGAGGCGCTTTGCGATTCAGGAGAGGTCAACAAGGCAAACGAGCTGCTAACGGCAGTGATGGACAAGGGGTTTGTTCCCGATCAAAACACATACTTGAGGCTGATGAATGGGTATGGCAAGACTGGTTATGCTGAAGGTATCATCAAGACTTATCATGAGATGGAGCATAGGGGGCTTAATCTTGGTGTTGATGTTTTCAGCTCCCTCATTAGGGCCCTTTGCCAGTGTGGAAATCTCAAGGAAGCTGAGAAATTCTTGGCTGTTCTGGAAAGAAAGCTGTTGGCTCCAACTAGTGAAATATACGATCTTTTGATCAGTGGTAATTGTGAGAAGGGTAACACTAAGAAGGCACTTTGGTTTTATGACAGGATGATGACAGGGAAAGACAAGCTAGTCCCCTCTGCTGATACTTTTATGATGTTAGTGAGAAGAGTTATCAAACCAAAGTTTACTTGTTCCCCTAATTGCTGATCTCCCAAATAAGATCTAGTTGAGTGGGGGAATTGATGAGAGAAACACAGGAAACATTATCATTATCCAACATGACTTATTGACTTGTCTTCCTATCTCTTATAGTGGTATGAGAGAATGTTGAACTGCAGGCTTGCAGCTGAGGTAATAAATTCCCTTCTTTTAATATTCTTTTGGTAGTTAAAAAAAAATTTACTCTGCTAAGCCCAGACTTTAGGCAGCATGCGTTTTTAAGGTGAAATTGCATTGTTCTGTAGGTTCTGAACTCTGGAAGCATGGACTTCTGTTAGGTTTTTATCGTGTGCCATGTATAGAGAAAGTTCGAGGGGATAGGTTTTTAGCTCCCATAAAATCGGCATGTTAGGAGTATTAAAGACTGAAACTCATTACAATTACTGTACCAGCACAGCATAGTAGAAATCATGTGCTCTTCGTATTGCTGAAGCAAGACATTCCCATTCATAAGATTGCAGTGGATTGTCTCCCCAGAATAGTACAGTTGCTTACTCAGTCAATAAAAATATCATCTGTATCCTGTACTTTCATCTAAATGCTAGTAGGCCATTTGGAATTTTGGATTCATCATCTCCTAAGACCATTTCTTCGGCTTAAAACATTGTTACATTGTTACAGTGCTCATGTCGCCTGGTTCTCCAAGCAAGAGGGCCAAGGAGGGGACGCTGATGTTGGAGCCTTGCCTCCCAGATTTCGCCATTGCTATCGGCAGCGTCAGCTCAGATGTGGTGCAGGCAGCTGGTACTTGCTGCTGCCTGGTTTAGTCCCCGTCACACAAAGCTTGGCACCATGTCTCTCTTTTAGCACAGTGCTACCAGCCAGCTCCGTGTAGCAACAGCAACAGCATTAGCAGTGCCAGAAAGATATGCAGGTACCCACTCTTCCACTTTCCCTGCTCCTTAACTGGTGAAGATGTTTCATTAGCACTAAGCATGTCTAATCCACGATGCATGTCTATATTCCAATCTAATTAGCACCATGCATGCTCCATCGTCTTCTTCGGTTCTTCCCCCGTAGTTCTCGCTTGCATTTTTACATGTCACTGTTGACTGTAAGCATGGCGAGAAACTAACTTGTGTTTTTGTCTGCTCAGCTTTGTGCACGCAGGGGCAAGCAACCAAGAACGGGAGCACCGGAGCATCTGAACTATGTCGTCATCGACAGCGGCAGCTCATGGGGCGGCGCGGCGGCGACGGCCAGCGTAGGGAAGGTCACCGGGAGGCGCGCACCGACGTGCTGCAAGGCATGAGCCTATCATCTTCGCAGGATACCTGTGGAAGAGCTTCATCACTTGGACAACTGGCGCGGCCGCCGCCGCCGTCAGCCGGAGCCGATGACTAACGCAAGTACGCAGTACTACCACCTCACTAATTTTACCTGTAGCACGTCGTTTGCTCGTTCCATTTCACGGCTGTTTATACGCTTAAAACTGATCTGCATGCACGTTTACATCTCGTAATCCCATCAGGGTTAAGTTTGGTTGAGTGTCACTGTTGAAAGCTACTAGTGTGACGCGACTACTCAAGTGATCTGCCTTGATCATGTCCCGGAAGAAAACGAAACCAATTTTGACCAGAAACACACTAAAAGGTTTGCTGAAATTATTTCTCGTTGGCGCTTTCTTGCCGTGTAATTAGTGGCTTGCTGCGGTTTTTGTCCGTAGTTGTAGCAGTGATTGGGGTCGCTCCCTTGACGCCCTCGCAGTTGCTTTCGGCATGCCGAGATGGCTCGTTCGACGACAATATGATTGCATCAGAGGCTGGGCTTGAGAATCGGTGATGCCCTCTTCTTTATTTTTTGTTGGTTCTTTTTCTCTCAGTTTTTCTCTATAATTTGAGAGCGGAAAAAACACCGAAAAAAGTTTTTTTTTTGCAGTTCATGTCTACCTGCGAAATTCCTCTGGTCGTCACTGTCCTGTAGTTAAACTGAAAAGAAAGCAATTTTCTTGTTAACAGTTTGCACCATTTGATTATGCAGTAAAAGGTTGGTCACTCTTCTGTCATAACAAATGAGAACTCTTGTTTTTTTTTTTTAGGAAAGATATTAATGTACGTTGCAGCATTATTTGTTGAAACCTCATGAAAGCATTCTCGACGATGATAAGAGAAGGTTTAGCTATGTTTATAGTACTGTAAGTTGTAAGCTTGAATCAACTCAATCGACAGATGTACTAGCCGAAGAAGTCCATAAAGATTTGACGAACTAATCTCAGTGTCTCAATGTCAGGAGAATCGACAACTTGAGAACACGCACAAACATGATCTTACACGCGCAAGTTCTTTTTTTATGGGTTATATACATAGTATGGAACAAACAATTCAACACGGCTATAAGTATATGTAAAATGTAGAATACGTATGCATAGGAGTATATTGCTAGCCCCACACACCGCCATACTTATCAATAACACACCCAATAAGAAGAATCAAGTCTTGAGACTTGGAGAGCAGAGAATGAGACATGTTAACACACACACACGAAGAAGAGCCAAAATAAAAAAATAAAAAAAATCTGATCATACATACAGTCGCCACTATCATCAACAACAATCTGATCAGCAGCCTGCAAAACTCTCGGATTGGTACGCTGCGTCATCGTAAATTGTGCAGCGGATTGGAGCCCGTCGGCGCCAGCCTCTTGTCGGCCTCGAATCCGCCGCCGCCGTGCGGCCGGGACCTCCTCGCATCGAAGGCGGCGGCGGCGAGACCACCCTCCATCCTCCTCCTCCGGTTCCTCTGATAACTCGAAGCAGACGCGCCGCCGCCGCCGCCGGCGGCGGGCTGCTTCTCAGGCCGTAAAGACTCCGGCGAACACGGCGGCGCGACATGGCCGGCGAGCAGCGAGGTCGCCCGCAGCGCGAGCGGGACGAGGGACACCAGCACCAGGATCTTGAGGCACCTCGCGATCATCGTCTCCGGGCAGAGCGCGGACTTACCACGCGCCGCGCCACGACACGACACGGACGTTGCCGCTGCGGCTGCGTCGCGAGAGAGAGAGAGAGAAGGCGTCACGCCACGCCACGCAGCAGCCAGCAGAGAGCCAAAGAAGTGAACGTAGTAGTAGCAGCGAAATGGCTTTGGCTTTGGCTTCGAGAGCAAATAATACGGGTCGATTTGACGCGAGAGGCGGACAGGGCGCGCGACGGAAAGGCGCAATGAGTGATCGATCGTTTCGCCGGCACGGCTGCATCCCCCGCCGCCCGCGCACGGTGGCTTGGCGCAGCGCACCGTGTGCGCGCGCGAGGCCATATCATGATGCTGCCGCTTGACCTCTCTCTCGACTGTGGAGTACGTACTCCAGGTGTGTGAGCTAGTAGATCTGGCACATCACATGACGTGCTCTCGGCCTCTCGCCGCAGGTGGCTTTGTCATTTCCGACGGACACATCCATCCACGAGTCCCCCCACCCTCCCCTGCTGCAAATTTCAAACCCACTCTGCTGAAAAGCTCCCAAGATCTGGAATTTTCGGATCGCCAAATGCTCATCCTCTCACGCCGTCATCTGCGAAATGCCCAGGAGAATTAACGGCTGTGCGCGCGTTGCTGCTCGAGCAGTGACACTGTAGCAATACAGTTGGAGCAAACAGTTGGTGAGGTGACGTGACGCATGCGAGGTACTAGTACTTCTGTAATGGTAGTACTCGTAGGCTGCATCAAGTGGTGGTAGCAAAGGGAGCAAAGGGTACGTACCAACTGAATCAACCCAAGATCGATCAGTTCCATCGCACCTGACCGATCGAATCCCATGATTCCCATCTCTTCACTTCTCTTTTTTCTTTCTTCCCTTTGATCTTTTCGGGCAGGAGCTTTTCAGTGTAGCAGCAGCAGTTGTTCCTGTGCAGCAACTACTGTTCCAGTAGCAGCAGCGAGCCAGCAAATGCTGACAGACATCTGGTCCTGGAGTTACTATGCAATCGGGTGACAGCGTCAGTAGCTTAGCACTAATGCACTCGTAGTACAGCACAATGCAAATGCTACTAGTTAATGCAGCTTGTACAGACTTTGTTACAGTACAGGATATTGCATCATTAATTGTTTTCAAACTAGTCTTGGACGGGAGCTCTGGCAATAATAAGGTAGTAGGAGTATATGCAGGACAATGGTTTGGTACAGTACACTGCATCAAAGAATTTTTTGACAGAAACTCCTGTAGCAAAGCAGGAATTGATCCCACCTTCATTTCCTATATTGCCCCCGATCAGGTTTCCCCTACCGTTTTGGTAGGATTTACCTCTACTGGTGGTTACCGTGAAAACCGTAAGATAACTAAGAAAAACTGAGAAAACCTTAAGATAACTAAGAAAAACTGAGAGGTTTAACAAAACTAGATGGTTACCGCGGTAATCCTTCGTGGTTTTGTAAACCCTGTCCCTGATGCATCAGCCAGGCTGATATGCGCACCTCACTATTTTCTTCTATGTATCTTACTATTTACCAAGCAGTTGGTATTCTGGTCACTGGTAAAATGACAAACAAATACAGGTGCCAATAGACAGGCAAAACTAATCACATTATGCATGGAAAATGGAGCAGAGACTCTCCACTGGAAAAACTTCTTCTTTTTCTATATTTACTCATCAATCTCATCTCTCTTTGCCACCTATAGATGTGCAACAAGGATGGGCTCACCTCACATAATGCTTACTGTATGTACAAATGAATACCACCTCGGCTATAGACAACAATGTAGCTCCTACTCAATTTGGAAAATTCCCATCCCCCTTGGTTGGGGGGCTCAAGAGCTCTAATCAAATCAAACACATTTGTCGCAAAAGAACAGATATCGACACCGATCACCTTGGTCCAGAGAGCTCCATGGCTTCCAAGCCAAGGGAGGATTCGTCTGCGGCAAAATCCATGAATTTTGGGGGTAGAAGCTCTGACGAAACGGACTTCGGTGTGTCGACGTTCTGTGATGCCTCCCATTTCTCAGCGAGACCATCCCCTTCCAGCATTCTGATCACCTCCGACATTCTGGGACGGTGAGATGGGTAGTATTGTGTGCACAGCAGGGCCACTTGAACCATTTCTTCGAGCTCAACCCTGTCATAGTTGCTACCCAGGTCTTTATCCACCATCATGCTCAGCTGCTTTTCCTGATGAAGTTTCTTTACCTGGAACAGGAACTCAAAATATCAGAAATGCTGCTCATGACAACCACCTTAAGAACAAATTATACCCTTTATCAGTCCTTTTAGATCTCAACTGGTTTAAAAAGAATATGCTAAGTTATGGTGGATGTGCACACTAGATAAATATAGATAGATATGCATCTGGTTTCTAAAGAACATTTTTTTTCGGCTTATCTGTTCTGCTAGGGAAAAGAAGCTCCACTATCTTGCACATCATAACTTATCAATGCATGTACTCAACGAAAAAAGGGCAAAAAAGATCCTGAGAATGACATACAGACTTGTCAAAAAAAGGCTCTATGACAGACGAAACAAAAGGACATATCACAACAAACTGAGTGGACGTATAAAGCATATTTATGGTCCTTGGGAGGCATTGATGGAGAGATGTATCTGGCTGTTAATAACGAGATATTAAGGGGAACAAGGTATTTGGTGTACCAGAAATCAACATTAGAAGATATCTGTCTCTCAACACCTCCAAGGATGGGGGGGAAACTCAAAAGTAATAAGAAAAAATTTTCCATGTCTCCAAAGAAAAGGTGAGTAAACAAAATACATACCCAATCAAGCACTCCACCCTTCTGATTCGCTAGCCTTCCAAAGTCCAATGCCTTCTGACCAGTGATCAACTCAACCAACAGAACTCCAAACCCAAAAACATCCGTCTTCTCTGATGACTGCCCAGTTGACAAATACTCTGGAGCTATGTGCCCTACTGTCCCACGTACTGCAGTGGTAACATGAGACTCCCTGTGATCCAAAAGTTTCGCCAATCCAAAATCTCCCACAATTGCTTCGAAGTATTCATCAAGAAGCACATTGGAGGCTTTTACATCACGGTGAATTATTTTTGGATCACACTGTTCATGCAAATAAAGCAACCCTCGTGCTGTGCCAAGTGCTATCCTCTTTCTCCTTGACCAATCCAGAGCTGGCTTGCCATTTACGAGTTCTGAAAAAGATAGAGAGGATGTTTAGATGCCATGTAGCATAAAACAGAGAAGGTTAATTTGCTTACAAGCTACTCGGATACTGTTCCACTACATCCGTTTTTATTGAATAGTAGTATAGTAATAAAATCATTAAAACTAGACATGACGATTGGATGGGCACAGTTCACATTCCAAATATGGTACCAATGTAAAGTATTGGATGAACATATAAACACCTAAATCAACCAGAGGGGCAGGGGTAGGGTTTTAAGTTAATTAACAAAACCAACTAATTACAGCATAAATAGCATATTAGTGGCAAATTTGCTCGACGGTTATGACAGATGCACATGAGAATTTTACATCTAAAAAATTGTGGTTGAAGTTCATAATCATGTTTCTCCCTTGTGATAAACTCGTCTATCTTTTTCTTCAACTTTTTTATTAAGGATTTGAGACTTAGGACTATCAGTTAGCGCCACAAATACATAACACATAAGATTTACAAGCATGGACTTACCCCGCAACTGAGAAGCAACACTTCCATTTGGCATATAAGGATAAACAAGTAATCTTTCGTTCTCTGTGGTGCAGAATCCAATGAGTCTAAGGAGATTCCGATGAACAGCCAAGCTTATAACTTCAACTTCAGTTTGGAACTGAACCTCCCCACCAACAGCATTATAGTCCTTCAATCTTTTGACAGCAACAATTGCACCATCACGTAGAAAACCTTTGTATACTATTCCATACCCACCTTCACCTAAAATATTCTTTGAGTTGAAATTATTGGTAGCTGCTCGAAGCTCCTTAAAGGCATAACGCTTTAGATGACCCAAACATACTTCTGGATCATATTGATCTGCAGATAAGGTATCAGGTATTACTGTACTGGAAACTGAAACAACAAAATATGTAATCTGGTAGAGCATGCGTGGAAAAATATAACATGTTAAAAGATCAGCATACCAAAGGTAACGGGGACATCATGATTCTGAACTGCACCAAAGGTTTTCCTAAAAGTACCAACACGCCTAATATAAGGGAATAAAGCTCTCTCTCTTTACAGTTGGGGCCAAGAGTAAATTTAATACTTGTCCACTAAAAAAAGCTTGGCCATTTATTTGTGTATGATGTTAAAGTAAAAAAGAAGATAAGCACCTGGGCATTAGCATGTGTAAAATCCCAGAGGCAACTCCACTAGGAACCTTTCAGCTAGTCTAGTAAATGCAAGACACATAGTGTCTTTGTACAGAAGAGAACAATCAAAGTTCCCTTCAGGACAAACTAAGAAACTGAACATATCAGGGCATGGCCCAGGTCAACGACTCATTTAAGTCATGTAGTTCATAATCACCTAGTAAAGTTGTCTTGGGCAGCTTGCGTGATGTTAGGGGACACTAGTGTGCAGCTTTTATGAACCGAGCTGTTCATACAGACACGGTTCTGTTGGGGAGTATGGAAACTTGTCAGCAAAAACCAATATTGTCACAGGTGCTTCTTTGTTACGGTCCAGTTATCAGCAGAATTTAAAATTTGCTACAGATATCACATAGTACATCAATTTCTATAGCAGAAAGGGTCCCTCCTTTTAGAGAATATTATACAGTTTCAGTAGAGGTAATCATTCAGCTTGTGCAAAGATCAATAAGTTATTGAACCACTAACATTTCTACAGCATATTCAACCACATGGATGTCCCATGCAAATTTACTATCAAATTGAGCACTGTGAAAAATATACCTCAAAACTCAAGTAATGTAGAATATTCAATCACTGTTGTAGTGAAGACATTAATTATCACTATCGAAATCCAGATAGAGTTAGTACGGGAACAAAAGCATGCAGAAATGGGGAACAAAAGCATGCAGAAATGAAAAGAACATTACCATTTACGTCAAAAAAGATCTGCTGGTTGCGCCTATGCCGCCACCAAAGAAGCATACTGACTATGATAGTTACAAATGCTACTGAACCAACAGTGACTCCACAGATAATAGCTATACGGTGGCTTCTTGTGATGCCTTGTGGTGGCTGAGCTGAGGAAAAGGAAACAAATATGAGTTTCACAAATAGGTTAAACAATACAGAAGAGCTCAACGATGAACAAAATCTCACTCTTAAGATCATCTGGGGGGTATGAAAGTGGATCCATAGATACAGAAGAGCAATTATCTCCAGACTTGACACCACAGATCATTGGATTTCCCGCAATGCTGTCAAATAAGTATAATACCAAAAATACAAGGATAAGACAGTAGCCTACAGCATGCAAATAGAGCATTAAGTGAAAATTCAATTGTTCAAAGGGAAAGGGGATAAGATAAATTTACTTACTTGAAAGTTCTTGAAGAAATCTTTGGCAATGGACCGCTCAAATTGTTGAATGAAAGATCTCTGCAGCACAAGACCAATTCAGGGCAACCATCAAGCATACCAGACCAGAATAACAAAATGGGATCAATTAATTAAAAAAAGGATTAAGCGACATACACAAGAGCAAGGCCATTGATGGCGGCTAATGAATCAGGTAGAACTCCAGATAAGCTGTTGTTGTTCAACTTCCTGGTAGCAACAAGAGAAACGGAAAATGACTAAAAATATATCACAGCATACAGCTAGAGGATAGTGAGTGAGGAGTCAAGAAGCAAAGAAAGAAATCTCGTACAGATAGTTGAGGTTCTTGAGATCGCCAATTGAACTCGGGATGCTCCCAGTAAGCTGATTGTCTGACATGTCAAGCGTCTGTAGCATCCCCAACCTGCCTATGCTGGCAGGAATAGTGCCAGATATTGCATTGTTCTGTAATAGCCTGTAAAACAAGTAGTTTAAACACTTGCAGCATTTCTTGAAATGCCATAGGCAGCACAAACAAGGCCGGATCAGTGAGAGCTTACACAGATTGCAGCCTGGTGAGGTTCCCGATTCCGGGGGATAATTTTCCTGACAAGCTTTGGCTGGGCAGACCTCTGCAAGCACAGATGATACAACAAGATTAGCAGCCATGGCTGGTGCTCGCTGAAGGCGAAGGCGAAGGCAGCGGAGGAGGAGGAATGAACAAATGGGGGGCTGAACGTACAGCGCGGAGACGTAGCCATCGGCGGAGCAGGTGACCATCCTCCAGCTGCAGGGATCGACGGAGTTGATGTCCCAGTTGTCGAGCACGTTGTAGGGGTCTTGCAGCTCCGTCTTGATGGCCATCAGCGCCACCACTGCGAAGCAAAACAAGCTCAGCTCTCCACCAAAATCTTAGCAACAAACAACTCAACCTTGGTAGGTAAGGCACAGAAACAGCATTTGCGCTTTGTTCAAAGCGAGAAGGATTATCGTTAGCATGAAAGTCGCTCGCTTTGTGAACTTTGTGAATCGAGATTGCCCCAAAAAGAACTAAATCTTTATTATCGATTTCACTGGATCCTCTTTAATCCAAAAAAGACAGACTTCTTCTTTTGAATGAAATAAAGGCAACAGATTGAACATACATTATAAAATGAGAGCAACGGCAGCATCGAAAAGCGTTAGATTTTTCTTGGGATTCTTAGAGAGAGTGCAAGAAGCGTACCTTCGTAGTTGATGCCGGCGGGAGAA
The DNA here is from genome assembly GCA_000573905.2 of Oryza punctata. Classification (NCBI taxonomy): domain Eukaryota; kingdom Viridiplantae; phylum Streptophyta; class Magnoliopsida; order Poales; family Poaceae; genus Oryza; species Oryza punctata. The sequence goes on from CM002488.2 coordinate 3,210,461, forward strand.
AGCGTGGCTGTGGACGACGGCAGCAGGATCACGGCAAGCACGCCGGCGAGCGCCGCCCACCACCGCATCCTCATCCCACAGATTCACCTCCTCTCCTCAACAACAAACAACACACCGCAAGAAACTAACAAACACAATTCCACCCAACAGCAGCTACACCAACAACTCACGAAACCATATCACCCCCCTCACCAACCCAATCCCAACCCAACCCAATCCAAGAACACAGACGACGACGCGAACGCAGCGCGAGAAGAGATGAGATGGTCACAGATAGAGAGATGCGAGGAGGAGGTGGAGAAGGTGGGGGCGGCAGAGCAGAGCAAACAGAGGCAGAGAAAGGCAGAGAGAGAGAGAGAGAGAGAGAGGAAAGAAACGGCAGGGAGCACCGGCCTGGGCAGCCGCTCCGGCCCCTATCAATCCACACCTCACCTCCGCAACACGCCGCGCCGCTGCAAAACCGCCAAAAGAAAAACGAGAAAAAAAGGCCACGCCTTTTTCCGCTCTCCCCCGACACGGATGCGCGTGCCTACGCTGCCATCCGTCCATCACCGGCTCACCGCCCCGACCATTTCGACCCCATCATCGTCATCATCTCTCCAAGTCCAATTTTTTTCCTCTTTACCACTCTTCACACACAGAGATTGGATTTAGCAGATTGGTTGGTTAGCGCATTGTTTGTTTCTTCGCACCATTGTTAAGATTTTGCTACCATTATGTTTTTGCAAAGCTTTGTTTACAGAGGACGGCAGATGGTTCAATGCGGTTTGAGGCGCCAACCATACTGAAAAGAATGCTGCTCTTCTCACTCCAGATTAGATTACCACTAACAACCATGTAATCATCTTGAGCACTGTAGTAAAATACAGTAGAATGTATTCTGTGAAGATTATAAAAAACAATTCTACTACTGATGTTCAGGATTGGGGCCGGTTGCGGGCTGTCATCTTGGGAAGAAGGGCGCTAATGACAAGGCGCATGTTCATCTCGGCGCGGTGAATCTAGCAATAAAAAACAGAATGATGGGGAGGATAAAAGATTAGTAAAAAAAAAGGTTTTAATCTTGAGAGGAGAGGAGGATGGATGGGCAAAAGCTTTGCATGCTGGGGATCACTGGCGAGTCACATGCTCACCTTTTATTTTGTCTCGTCCTTTCTTGTCTCGTCGCTACCCCCAGCCTATCCAGCAATCTCTGTCACTGTGTCGCCCTCTCTCTTCCTCACTCTTCTCCTCTCTACTAGTACTAGTACCACTCTACCTGTATACTCTATAGCCCATCAGTGGTATACTAGAATCTTATGCTCATTAACACTCATGACTCATCCGGTTCTTGTTTACTCCAACATGCTGCTGCCTGATGCCCCTCATTTCAGAGCTCGATTCATTCTGTTTTTGAACCCATCTACTCGCTCCGGGAAAAAAATGCGTAGGATTAGATAGACACGTTCTAATACTACGTATCTATCAAATCCGAGCTCTTAGGTTGATTTTTTTTAAGTAGAGAAAGTACTTCAGAAAAACGGTTATATCAATTTCACATGTAAGAATCATGGATTCATGGATGGTAGTACTACTGCTCCCTCCGTGTCCCTATTCCTATTTAAATTTTGACCATTCGTTTTAAGAAAAAACATAATATTTAAATCGATATTATCAAAGTCAATTACATAATTCTTTTTTAGGTTAGTCGATTACATACTTTCTCCGTAAAAAAAACTCAATCTAACTATAAATCTGAATATACATTTGTCGGGTAATTTGCTTCTACGGAATCGAGGGTGTGCTGAACATAAGACTTTCATTCATTATAATATAATTATTAAAAAAAATAGTGAGCAAAGTTATAACAGTAGGTGATAAATGAGTAGTACTTTTTTGGATTTTTTTTAAAAAACTTTTAGCTGCATCATTGCACGCACTGTTGCTACTGTTACGGAAAGGCTTGCTGGAGTATGTGGTGTGGCAGTGGAGCGTTTTGAGTGAGCTGGAGCTGGTCTGAAATCTTGACCTGGAAGAGAGGTCCTCCTCAATTATGGCTAATCATCCACCATGATTTCCTCCTATTCCTACTCCATCCTGCAGCAACCGTACAAAAACAATTCGATCTGCAGGGAGTTTTCATTTACTCTGGGCGCGTGTTTGTATCTGAATATCTGATGGATTTTTCGTCCAAGGCTATGGTTAGCATGGGCGTGCACGCATCTTAAATTCTTAATTACGACATCAATGCCCTTACCTTGAGGTTATCTCTAAATCATGGTGTAGCATCACGGAGCTACCATGAGACTAGGGCCGGCCTAAAGCGTGATTGGCTACCACTTAGGCACAGCTACAAATTGTAGGGAAGAATTTCAGGTGTTCAAGGCCTCAGTCATGGAAGATTTCAACTGAAAATATAAACGCACGCAAACAGCCACAAAATATTTTTTTTAAAAAAATAGTAGCATAGAGTATGAGAGCATATATCACTGTAAAATTCACCAAAACTTCTTAAACGCTACTTGCTACTTACATACGGAGTTACTAAAGAGATACTGCATCTGTTCCAAAATAATTGTATTTCTGACTTTTTTACTAAGTCAAACCATATAACTTTATAGATGATGGTATTGACATCTACCATATCAAATAAGTAAACTAAAAAAGTATATGTAATAATGGATCTAATAATGCCTATTTGATACTGTATATATTTTTCATAAACATGATCAAATGGTTTGACTTAGAAAAAAAATACGGTTACTTAGGATTGAGGGAGCAAATTCTATTAAATAAAGAAACCGAAATAGAAAAGGAATTTTCCCTTATGTTTCTCTGTGTTTATATCAAACTTGGATTAAGAAGGATTTCTAGAGTAATGATCGCAATTCAATCTGTCCTACCATTTCCACGTGTGTGTTCTTCAGTTGCTCTAGCCAGACCAGAACGACCGTGACACACTATTTCTGTTTGTGGGGATGGGACGGCCTGATTAGCCGGTAGGTAAAGCAGCACTGTTGTCGGTTGGGGCTCTCTCGAGGACGGCACTATTCACATACCCTCAGAACGTGAAATTGTAAAGCGACAGAAATGATAGAAACTTGCACAAAAAGGATTGAAAAAAAAACATCTGAATCTGCACCCTTTCATGGTTCATCAGCCTCTCACCCTCTCTCTTAATCTCAAATCAAAAAAATAATAATGGAAGTTTGATTTTTTAATTTAATTTTCTGTACTAGTACTAGTACTTGTACAAGATGTGCCTGGACTCCGAACTGGGTGATCCAGACTCCCAAGAGCATCTTGGTTTGTTTGTTTGTCACTTGGGGTTGGAGACGATGCTCTCACTCAGTTCAGAGCAGTTTATTCTAGGCAACAGTATTGTACGAAGCCGACGGAATGTTGTTACTCTACTCTCACACTCATCACTACTACTACCCAGCACAGTGATCTGCTGCTCCTCGGGTGCAGAGGATTCCGGCACATTGTTTACAGGTGGCAAATCCATCCAACCACAACCCAACAACGGTCTACGAGGCACGCCCCAGATCTAACCCAAACTGGCAATATCTTTTTGTCAATTTCAAATGTTGCATCTGGAACACTCCCTCTACTCGGAAAGACATTTCGCTACATTTGGCATGAATTCGTATAAAACCTGTTGCACTTTGTATCAGAACCTGTTGCTTCATTGGGGCTGTTCTTTTTCTCCGAATGGAATGGAACGGAACGGCTACACATTCCCTGAGCTCCTAAACAGTGTTTTTTAACCAAAACTTATGATAAATGAATTTCTTTGAAAACTGTGTTAAACCTATTTTTTAACCTTATAATAGTTAAATCATTCGTCTATACTCTCAAATGTTTATCACGAGGTTATTCAGCACAAAAGAATGTAACCGAAAACAGGATGAGAACAAGGGATTGTGATATTGGAAGAGAGAAGAGATGCCAGCTACGAAAGGCAAAGTGACAGATCAGATAATCAGCCACTGCAACAGTGCAACCCACACACTTTTAGAGAAAAAATGGGGGTGCATCTTCTCCAGCTCCATCGGCTCAAGACAGGAGCAACGACAAGAGGCCAAAGGCTTTTGGTTTCGAAGACCGTGGCAGGCAGGCCTCTGCACTGCATAGGATAGCAACGCACAGCGCATTGGGAGGGGACACACAGCCAACCATCGTCAAGCTGTGCACCCTCTCAACTGTTGGCATGTGAGTCTGCAGTACAAATCTGCTACTACAATCCCTACCCCTTCTCTTCGCAGAATCGCAGTACAATCTTTTCCTATTTTAAAATTGCGCTTTGTGTAGATTTACAGCAGAGAATGGATTGGAAATGGGCCTCCTACAGATCCGGCCCATGGGCCATTTCGTGGCTCGGCCCATTAGATGGGCCTAAATGGGCTCTTGGTGTTCAGTTCTTCTGTTTTTGAGTGAACACCTTCCTCATCTAAGATAGCAGGAACAACCGTGCCAAAAGAAACAGATGACAGTTACAGAGAACAAAAGCAATATACTAGCATGCTACTGCTCGCATTGCATTGTTCATACTATCTTCTACCGCTGCAACAAAAGATTTCAGATTATATCCTACCTACCACTGTACTGCCATTCAACTATCTGATCAATTGGCGTAACAAAAGATGTATCAGATTCTATCCTGCTACTGTAGTAACTGTACTCCCTTGATCAGTTAGCATAATCTGATGCAGAGACTGGAATGTTGTTCCCTTATCTTTTAAGAGCTTGGTGATGATGATCTATTTGGATTGTTGACAACTAGGATGGTATATTATACATATTAGAAGTGTACCTGGACCTATGTACGGTTCAGGATCTGGTTGTGCTCACTCCAGGCAGATGTGGGGTTCCGATCCCATTTCTTCTGATGAACAAAAGCTGGACCAGATTCTTCCATCCTCGGACGTGCAGTTTCCAAGACATCCCTACAGAAAGATTGAAATTTAAGGCAACTAATATGAAATATAAGGGCTCGATGCTTCTCTCACCCTCTCTTTTTCAAAACATTTTCAGTCATATATATCTTATTTTCATAGCAGCTGCAAATTCAGATATGGTAAAGGAAGCTAGCACATCCAAGAGTATAATTGAAAACCGGGTTTACATAAGATGGGAGACGGATTACCGCAACGCTTTGGCGATTGTGGCATTTTGTGGATCGAGCTTTAAGGCCCTGCGAAGCACATAAGAAGCACTGGCATAATCCTGTCACAATGCAAGCATTGTCAGGTGAAAATCGCAAGCAGTATAATCAGTAAAGCATCAAGAACTGAATCTAAAGCTAGTGTGTGTGTGTGTTTGCGTGAATTGCAATGGATTCTGCCCACTTTCTATGAACATGGATGGTGCATGATGGTCACCTGTAGCAAAGAGAAGGCCATTCCTTGACGGTAATAGCCTTTCGCCCAGTCCGGTTGCATCTTGCTGCAGATCTGAGCATCTGAAAGTGCCTCATCGCCTATGCCAAGGTTTAACCAGCAAGCACTCCTGTTTGAATATAACTTTGCATCGGTGTTGTCAAACTTCATTGCCTATTATCATCAAATATTGTTACTGTTTCTATAGGTCGGGGGGGGGGGGGGGGGGCAGGGTTCAGGAGTCTGAGCTCAAAAGGGCAAGCTAAACCAAGGGAGTTGAAGAAGGGTACGAATATACAATATGTGCTCCCCCAGTGGCTTTGCTTCAGTTACTCACAAAGCAGTGTTTTGCACCTTTTGAGCTCAAAAAACATTTGCACCCGAACATGGGCATGAAAAATCGGGAATGAGCAACAGTTGTTACCATGCTGTATAGCAGTATTGCAGCATCGTAGTCCTTGTTGTTGAAAGCCGAGTTGCCTTGTAGTTTGAGTTCATCCTTCCTCTTACATGATTCATTTCTTGCCTGTTCAGAAAACTGATTTTAGTTCAACAGTGGTCGAATAGTCCCAAGACCCAACTGCTATGACAGTGAAGTGTAATAACTATGTTCAGCACCCAAGAGCTTGCAAAAATGCAAAATGATTCATGTGAGGCTAGTACTACATATCTAGTTAACAGAAGTTTCACATACCCATTCCTTGTAAGCAGGATATTTTACATATCTGATGATCCCACCAACACTCCAATCTAGAAGAGTAGGTACTTGGTGGGTCAATGGCAATAGAACCTCAATGACTTCCCGTTCAGCATGAATTGCAGCAATTTCTACTGGTAACCTATGAAACTGTTAAAGCATAAAAATACATGATACTTTTAGGAAAAAAATATCAGAAAACAAGATGATGAGACTGTAGGGAACAAACTTTTGTGCACATGAGGCGACAAAAAAGAACATATGTATTGAGGGAAACAAGGGTGCTATATATATGCTCACTTCGTCGGGAATGTTTGGATTTGCCCCAGATTCCACCAAGCACTTGATGAATCCGATGGAGCCGGTACGACTACATGCTAACAGCAGAGGAGTTGCTCCATTGAATCCAGCACCATTAACGTTAGCACCGGCCTAGTTCATGTGTTCAGCACAGTAAAATTGATTTTTTCAGCACAGTAGATTCTTTAGAACAGTAAATTCAGGATGATGTTTAAGGTATAAATGCCAGTAAAAAAATTGCAAGAATAATGAAGTTAGTGGTACAAGGAAGTAAAAAAGCATGGAGCTGGAGAAAAAAAGAACTAAGATAATTAGCAGAAAATCTACCTGAATGAGCAACTTCATGCATTCCAATGATCCCCCCAAAAGTGACGAAACCAACGGTGTGAAGACGAAATTGGCAATCCTGTTGGGCTACAAAATCCAAAAGAGATTTCAAACCAAAACTACCTGCCTAATACATCGTATTAGTAGTAACAAAACATCAACATTTGTCAGTATTGGAGCAATTAGCATTTCAGGGAACCTAAAATACAGTGAAAATCTTTGTCAGAATTGGAGCAATTAGTTCCCTAAAATACAGTCAAGAATCAGCACCACCGCGTCCGCATACATCAGCGCCGTGGTTCAGCAAGACGCTGACGACGGCGGCGTGCCCCCGTGCAGCGGCGACATGCAGCGCCGTGCCGCGGGGGTTCGCCGCGCCCACGTAGGCTCCCCTGAGCAGCAGCAGCTTCGCCAGCTCGCGATCCCCTACAAGAACACGTGGAATTTGCAAACACACGAGCACAATGAGATGCTTGGTGGTACAACGTATGGCGCACGGTCGCGCGCGCCGGCCATGAACCGCGACGCGACGAGGGCGCGGCGCAGGAGGCGGCGTCGCACGTACGCACCGTTGTAGGCGGCCCAGTGGAGCGGGGTGTCGCCGCCGTCGGGGTCCGGCATGGACGGGTCGGAGCCGCGGTCCAGGAGGTAGGCTGCCGTCGAGGTGTGCCCGAACGTGGCCGCCAGCAGCAGCGGCGTCTCACCTGCGTGCGCGCGGCGTCGAACAGGAATCACGAAATCAGGCGCTCCGCGAGCATAGACGAGACGTGCGAGGAACGAGGGGCGCACCTGAGGCGGAGCGCGCGTCGACGGGGAGGCCGAGGCCCTCGAGCAGGAAGCGGCAGACGTGCGTGCGGCCGTTAGCCGCGGCCAGGTGCAGCGCCCCGCGGCCGCACCGCGATCGGACGCCGCCGGCACCCTCGCCGCCCGGCGCCGCCGCGTCCACCTCCGCCGCCATCCCTAAAACGCACCGGTTGGCCCACCAGGTTAGCCAGGAATGCGGCTGTGAGTCACGCAGGGCAGCACGCACGTACTAGCGAGGTGGTGGAGGTCGCCGAGGACGGCGGCGCGGAGGAGCGCGCTGGCGCAGCGGTAGTAGTAGCGTTGCCGCCGCCTCTCTTCCTCCCGAGCGTCGCCGCCGACGGCGACGCCTTTGGTCACAACGAAAAGCACATGAAGAAAAACACGACGCATCGCACTGATTTGGCGGGACAAATCAACCAACGGAGAGCGTAATCGTACAACGCGCACCTGTTGCGCCGGCGGCCGGCGCCGGGGGAGAAGGAGTCGCCGCTGACGAGGAGGGGCATAGCACGTTCATCTCCGATGAACCCCTGACAAGTGAAAGGGAGATTCGAGGAGAAGGAAAAAATGGCGGTTTCTCGGGAGATGTGCCCGTGCAGGTGGTACACCAAGATCAGACGGCGATGCGACGCGGGCTTTGTTTATCTCGTGCTTATCGTGTCATGATGAAAACGTCTCGTCACATTAATGGAAATGAGAAGGCCGAGGCCCACATTGCCGTAGATGGGCTGAAAACTTACCGGCCCATCCAAACTAATTTCAGTTCAGATAAATAAACTTTAAAAGAATTTGCCCCGTTCAGTAATCAGTCCTGGTTCCATTCTCCCGATGTACCCACATGGATTTTTCCTGGAGAATTGTAATCGTCCAATGTTTCAAATAATTAGGTGCAAAAATGATGGAATTGTATAAATCATGGATGCAATGATCACCTCTTCTTTGTAATGTAATCTATTTCTGCAAGCTCATCAGTCATCACTGCAACACTTGTGCAAAAAGCAGGATAACAATACAGGTTCTCAATCGCATCAACAATGGGCTGACGAATGTCATATATTGGAGACTACAAATTTCTCCATTGATGAGAAGGGCAAGAGACAACATATAGCTCAATGAAGCTGTTGGTCTTAAAAAAATTAAGGAAATATACTAAGAACAATATGATCTCTAGGAATCAAGGGGGAGCAGCAGATCCATACTACTTCCATGTACTTTGCATTTGCAGACGTAGCCATGCAGAAAGGAGGGTATACAACGGAACAAGCACAACTCAAAGAAAACCAAAAAACGATCTAGGCGAATTCTGAAGAAGAAAACGTACTTACTCTCTTTACCTGTGATGCACCGATCCTTCACTTTCTTTCTTGCCGATACGGCGGTACGTCCGATACTCCGATACTCCCGATACGGTATCGGAGGAGTATCGATCATTAAACAAAAAATAATAAATACCGATACTCGCATGATCCTTATAAGATACTTCTCCGATACCGATACCTGTACCATCCTTGTTCAATAATCCATTAAAGATCCAATTCTATACCACTAATATATTTATAAGTTTAATATACTTGCTATATTTGTAATAGAAGACTATATTTGCTATATTTTTTCAACAGTTAATAATACATAAAATATTTTTTTAAGGTAATTTTATTGTTTTACCCAGTTCCCTATATTTTATTTTTAAACATATTTTTATATATACTCCCTGTATTGACGTACTGATGTTTTAAAAAAAATCCCGTATCAACGTATCAGTATCGCCGTACCAGTATCGCGTATCCGTGCATCACAGCTCTTTTACGTTTCCACTGATGACATTCTCACCCGACACGACAATGCAAACCGTTCTCTCGGGTTCCACCAATGGCCATGCCACTATGCCAGCACGGCGCCGACTCCCCGACGACGCGGCGCGGGGCGCCGGGCGGATTGGCAGCCGGCATGGCCATGGGCATGGGCATGGCAACGCGCGCGGACGTTGCCGGGGACATGGCTTGGGGCTTCTTCTGCCACAGCGCGGACATACCCGTTGCCATTGAGGCAGCTGTGGCGTACGGCGTGGATGCGCTCTCAGTATCCGTCGACGTCGACGTCGCCGTCGATCGGGCGTGTGCGTGTTCGCGGGGAACGAGGGACCTGCACTGAGCACGCTGGCTTATGGCGCGCCGAGGCGCACACCCGCGTGCCTGGAGCGCGACACAGGCGGCGGCGGCGGCGCCGTGCTCCAGGTGGTAGGTACGCCGCGCGCGTCGCGATGTAGCCGAACGTGGCCACCAGGAGCAGTGGCGTCTCACCTGCATGCGCGCGGCGCGCGCGGTGTCGACGCCGCGAGGACGGCAGCGCGCGGCGTCTCACCTGCCGCCTCTCTTCCTCCCGCGCATCGATGGCGACGCGTCAGACACCTTGAAGACAGAGACGCGTCAGGCGGGCACGCTCGCATGCATTTGGCCGGACGAATCAACCGACGGAGAACGTACGTAGCGCAATGCACACCTGACACCTGGTGCAACGGCAAACGGCTCCGAGGAGAATGGGGAGGGAATCCATGTTCATCTCCGACGACTCGATGTGCAACCCCTTTGCGGAGAATCCAAGTGAAACGGAGCGAGGAGAAGGGCAATGGCTGGTTTCTCTGGAGCTGTGCCTGTGCAATGCAGCGCCGCAGCCCGCAGCGGTGCAGCCGTGCAGGTGATGCACCGAGAGACGCGGGGCTTTGTTTATCTCATTGCTTATCGTGTCCTGACTCATGAATCATGATGGAAACATCGCGTCACATTTGAGGACGTTTCTTTATACTCTCGAAATAAGTTCATTTTTTATGTATCTTTTACTACGTACCAATACACAACTTAAAAATTTAAAATACCTATATTTTATCGAATCCTAATACAACTATTTTTCATCTTATCTATTCACGATGTAATTATTTTTTACTTTCATATACTTTAATGTAATGATTATTTAAAAATGAAGTTATTTTAAGATAATTGAAAGGAGAAAAATGAATTTAACATAAGATAAAGGGAGTACTACGTAATACGGAGTATAGTAGTAGAAGGGCTCATTTGTGAGGACACATTACAGTACTGTACTAGTACGTGGGTAGGAGACATTCAAACGGAGAACATATCTGTATCTCTGTGCCTGTCGTAGGAGTATGTCACAGCTCTACTCCTACTCTGGTCGTCAGTTGTCACATGCCTTTGCTTCAAGTAGTACCGACTTATACCGGACCTGTGTCAGATCAGACATTAAGATCAGGTTAATCTATACTAGCATCACAGCATTGAGAAGGTGGTGTTTAAAACTCACCAAAATGAGTACTGTTTTCCGTAAAATAGGATGATATTAATATATTATTAATTAAATTTTAATTATTATAAACTTACAAGATATATTTATATGATATTTTAAAGTAACCTTTATATAGAAAATTTTTGCATGAAACATACTATTTATTAAAAAATGTGTTATGAATATCTAAATTTACATTCAATTTTTGTTGGAGAAACCGAATGGAACCGTAACGAAGAGTCCTTAACTGAAAAGTATACTAGAGTAGTACCTGCCAGTGTTGCAGCTGATCTGTATTGCGGGAGAGATTGCTGATCACGCTCACGCATCATCCAGTAGCGAATTTCAATATCCCTAAGCATCATGGGGTAAGGTGCTGCAGCTGTTGAGCAGAGACTAATTAAGTTCAACGATACCACATGCAAGAACTGTCCAAGCCTAGTCCTATACTACTACTAGTAGGAAAGTTAGTACTACTACCATCTATTCCCGACGCTTGTAAAAGAATTGGGATGTAGAGATCACGTTCAATCTGCACCATTGTCCTGGTAATTGCCTCCACAAGTAGTATCACTGCACAATAAGAGAAAAATAGGAGTGAAACCATACATCAATACCTAACTAATAGTTTACTGGAGAAACAGTAGTACCTCTAGTTTGTGTATTCGGATTCACCATTGATCTAACAAAGCGAATTTCAAACACATTTCTCACTTGTAAAATCAGGTGAGAAGCATCAAGCTGTGAAGAAAGACGGTATAGTTTGTTAGCAGAAAAACAAATTACTCATGAGTCAGTATATTACGGAGTATTTTTTACTAGTGAGGCATCACCTGGGACACCTGGGGTACAACTATAGAATCTTCAGTTTCAGGGATCCCTTGTTCATCTTCAAGTGGTATCATGCCTACACCAATAACTTACATGCTAATTGTAAGCTTAAAATTATGCATCAACATCCAAATGTTCCTTCCGCCTTAAAAATATACTAGCTACCTTTAAATATTTTTTACGGGTCATTAAGAAGAGAGATAAAATTAAATGATAATTTGTGAGTAATTAGATTAGTAAGTAGGTGAACAAATTATAGGTGAACAAATTAAGTGAAGATAGTTGTCAATGGTTGAGATTAGAAAACATATACAGAAGTACTGTATTTTGGGACAAACTCTAAATACGACAAACTGAAATACAAATACCTCTTGTGTCTGAGTTCATATGCAAAGCGACTGACATATGATCATTTTGAAGTTGAGCTTCATCATCAGCATTTGCGTTTTCAGCCCGTGGAAACAAATAACCTAATATTAAAAACTTTTATTATTTACCTGTTCATTAGCTAATTGTCAACAATTTAAGAAATGTTCTCACCAACAATTGCTATTATGACAAGAAGCAATATCTCCAAAACATTGAGGATAAATCCAAATTCTGAAGAGACCTGAAGAAATAGCATTGTTATTAAGGGTTAATTAATCTATGTAACTCTCATGGTTTTAAAACCCACCAATAACTAGCGTTCATATAATTGAAACCATTACAACAACAAAACCACAAGTCTAAATTTGGACCCATACCACAATGTACACTTGAGAAACCTTTTGAATTGTTTTCTGGCAACTGCCTTTTTTTGGACCAAAATACCAAGAAAAAGATTCAAAACCGTTCTTTCATAGTTTTTTTAATTTTTGCATTTTGGTCCATACGAAGGGAAAAATATTCAAAACGTGTCTCAGGTATATGGTGGGGATGGATATAATTTTAAGCTTGTTGTGGTGGCATTATTTTCAATTATTATGTAAATAGTAGTGGCAGATTTTAAAATTATGAAAGTTATAATGTTATGGATCTAATTAACTTTCTATATATATAACATAAACTCATTATACTAGAAAGAGTGATTATTTGATAGAAGCTAAGGTTTGTACCAAAATAAAGATGTGGTCATGATGGCCACGCAAAGTTACGATGAAAAGTCATCATATTCATTATGCAATTAGGCACTAGATCAACCGCAGTGGCAATTTTCTGAGATCTTTCAGGAATACTTTTCTGCAGATAAAAAAAGAAAAGAGAGAGAGGAAAATCATTATTTATCGATTCCCATGCAAAGACACAACTCATTTATAAGTACGAACACTTAACATACCACGATGTCTCTTATCTGGATATAGTGGCTAAAGGCCAAGCTGATCATACCTAACCATCCGAATATGCTCACGATCACATGTGGGATTACATCAAAGTACACAAGAATGGATATGATTGATATGCATCCTATGAAAATGGCTCCAAGAATATAGCCCTTGAAAAATATAAAACATAAATTGCTTAAAAACCAAATAATTATATGAAGCTGTTTATAGACAACAGAATTAAAAGGAAGCATACCTCTCTAGTTGCTCTTTTGTAACCACAAATAGCCATCAGATAAGTAAAGTTCGACATGCAAACAAATGCATGCATAAGGAGAAGACCTAAACTCAGATCACTTTTGCTGGTTACTATTGCATACATGAACCATATGATACTGTTAATCAATCCAACAAGCTTAGCAAGGACGCCATACAACTCCACCGTCCTCTCAAAAGTTCCTGTATACACTTGATAGAAAAATGGCAGTACAGACAGAGCCACAGAGACCACTGTCCCAATACACGATAAGAGCTTGACGATGGTCTGGTAAAAATAGCACACAATTTAGTAAAGTAAACATGAAAGTATGCCCAATGCAGTGAATGAATAGCATTAATACTATATTAAAAACGTGTCCAAGACTATTTATCATCCGTTTTAAAATATAGATATATTTATATTCAAATTTTATCTCAAATTTAACTATAACTTTCGTCCGAAATAAATTTATTTCAATGACTCAAAACTTGTCTTAAAATGAAAGAACTATTTCTCTACATACATTCATCCCAACCAATCACGAACCATTGTACATTTAATATCGTTACATACATTTCCTTCTAAAGCAATCACATATTTTTTCAATCACTTTCATAAACTATTTTAATATCTATATTTAACTTTAGAAATATTTATATTTCAAAACGGAGGACACACACATAGTTGATCGATGCAGAATTCATAACGTGTATGATTATTTAGACCGACCAACGGTGTCAAATCCAAAACGAAATTGGGTTTCCCGTTTCCCAAACGTAACAGCGGTCTTCCTTTACGCACGATTTGCTATTTTAACCGAAGCCAACTATAAACCAGAAAAAACCGATCTGCTTAACTATCACATCAGGCAAACAGTAGTGTAACATCAAGCAAATTAGTACTCCGGCCGTATATATATGTACTGATATAATTGCAAATTATAATTTATGTTGTGTCCTGTGCATCCACAAGGAACATGCATTTACATCACAGCATCCTACTACCTGACAACACCCCAATTTATTCACAACTTGTATTAACAACTAACATATTCTTTTTCTGAAAATATCCTGATTTTCATTAGCAAAGCAATATATCTTCTTCATCTGATAATATAAAGGGATTCTTTCCTCTTCAAAGAGATTAAGGATGAAGAAAAAATATATAGAAAAGATGGTTGTAGATGAAAGTGTAGTTGAGGGTAAGATGAAGAAAAAATGAATTAGAGTTGATAGATTGAAAAACTAGTATACTAAAATCATTTGTATTTGAAGATAAACTAGAAGAGAGGAAGGGAGTAGATATCTATATCCTCCAAAACATTGACAGCACTATAGCAGCTTCTTAACTGGGGTAACAACTAACAACGACCAAGCCAAAACGTTACAGCATTTTCTACCTGACAACACACACCACAAGTTGTTCACAACTTTGTACTAGTAACAAGTACTGTACCGGTATAATTTCACTGATCAATGCAGAATTCACTGAAGCACAATTGTGATTATATAGGCCAACCAACGGTGGCAAATCCAAAACGAAATTGATCGGTTGTCCCAAACGTAAAACGGTCTTCCTCTATGCACGATTGTCCCAAAGGGAGCGGAGTTGGGAAGTCATACAGCCAAACTCAGCCTAAGTGGTGCACGAGGTCCAAAATCATGAATAAAAAATATTTATAAAAATGGAAAGAGAAGAGGTGGAGAAAAAAAATCTATTTTCGAAAATCACCAAGGGGACAACATTTTTCACCTCAGCCACTATTCACACGGGAAATGTTTATTACCAAAGAGTTGAAATGTGCTGATTGGGTGAATGACTGATTAAGCTAATTAAATTCAGCTTTTAGCATTCCTATTATATATTTGCATTGGCATTAGTATAGTTAATGTGCTGATTGGCTGAATGACTGATTAAGCTAATTAAATTCAGCTTTTAGCGTTCCTATTATATATTTGCAGTGTGTAAATTTTTAGCGTCAGCAGTTGTTGGCTTGGGATAGTAGACCATCTGGTCTAAGTGGGCCATGAATTCACGATCGGTCAATCCAATGAGCCGACGCAGATAAGGTACGTGGGAAAAAGGCCTGGCCAGTCCAGCGTAAAGCGCTCGTGTAATGCCATGCTGAACACGGAGGACGTGCGTTGTGTACAAAGAGTTAAAACCGAGGCGGTAACGGAGTAGAGGATGGACGAAATTATTTTTAAGTACAGAATCATCTTGAATTTTTATAATAAGTAAAGATATTTTTCCATCAACCAGCAAATATGCCCGTTGCAATGGGAGAAAATAAGAGAAGATTTAGAAAAGAGAAAAAGTACTTGATAGACATTAGAGTGAGGCAACAACACCCTCATCGCTACCCTTCCTTTCATTTTGTACCGGTTAAATAAAATTATTTTGATACCTATGTCATCTTGTCAGAGTTGATCTCTCTGATGATTATCAAATTAATGCCACCACTCTATCATTTTTTATATTCTCTTTTGCTACTGTCATTTTTTATGTTTTTTTCTTTTAGAGATAATGCTTAGTTTCTACGTGACCTTAAATTTCCAAAAATTGGGAATAGGCTTAGTTTTTCTGCATGTTTTTTTGTTGAAAAAAAAGAAAAGATATTTTCCCTAGAAACGGGAATAGAAAAATTAGATCAGAGCATATGACATGACGTGCTACCTCCTTGGGGTTCCCTTCTGCGAAAAAACAGGTCTGACCCGTAGCTCTTCTGTTTTCTCCAGCAACCAATGAAATACCGGCACGCGTAGGTACATTGTTGGCACCATGAACCCATAAACCGTTGGCTCCACCCCCACATACACCATGCAACATCCGCACGGCACATCCATCTGCTCATCCGGTTGGTGTCATTCGGACATCGCCGCTACTTTCCTCGACGATAACCCCACTTGCGGTCTCGCCCAGTCAATGCCATCCACCAGCATCGGTGGAAGCAGGGCCCTTTTGTTGTCATCATGGTCATTGTTATCAGTGGCGAATTCAGGAAAAGAAATCACCAGAATTCTATACATATCAAAACACATAATACTCTTGTTTTCAACCTATAATGTAATTAGTGTGGACTAAAACAAAATTCTAGCCAGACCCTAGCTAAGATACGGTAGGAACACCACTTATTGTTACTATCTGAAATGGGCGGGCATCACTTTGGTGTTCTGATGGAAACCATCTTGGTGTTCATAGTTTCTCGGCCGTCATCGGCAATGGCCATGAATCTGCTATGCCTCTTCGGGTTTTGAATAGGAAATGTGACCCATAATCAAACTCGGACCAAAAGGATAGAGAGGTAAAAGTCATGTTTAGTTTGATGCCTAAATCAACATAACCAAATTTTATTAGTGTCAAATTTTGGTATTGCAAATATTTGGTAAGGTCATACAGGTTATATTTAGGGCTGTTCAGATTACTGCCAAAATGACTTTTCCAAAATTTAACAATGCCAAAATTTTGATATATTGACAACATTTTCAAATTTTGGTATAATAGACTAATGTGTTGCTGCTAAAATGTCATCTGCATTACCAATGTTTGGTAACAAAATAAAAGCATCCACATATTTATCAATTTTATCAAAAAAACGTATGGTTTAAAGCGACACCAATCTGAAAAGGCCTTAGTTTACTACATTTGTTAAGTTTTTGTGAGAAGAAGATTCTAAAATTACCAAAGTTTGGTAGTGTAGCCAATTTTTGACAATGTTTATATTGTTGTCTTTGCCAAATTTTGATAAAGCTAAAATTTGCTACGGTTAAGTTAGCAACAAAGAGAATAGCTCCTAAAGTAAAGATGGTTCGCATGTTCAGTGTCCGTATCTGCACGTACATATAAGTACTCGATCTAACAAATAACAAATTCACGATGTGGCACCACAATGAAATACCTCAATCAAAACTGATCATGAAGTCAGGAGGAGGCGGACCGACCGTGCAGATGCACGCACGTCGGAAAGCTCGTCTTGTTTTCTGATTTCTCTCTTCCTCCCGCGTGAACGTACTCGCTTTGGAGTCAAGCCAAGAGAAGCAATGGGACTCGGACTAACCACCGAGGTGACGGACGAAAAACTTGCTAAGTACAGAATCATCTCTAATTAAAAAATATCTTAACTAATTATATATATATATATATATCTTAACTAATTAAAAAATTCGTAATTTTCCAATCGTCACCCTCCGATTCGTCCGTCATAGCGCACATCATCCGTTGCTATGCGCATTCGCAGCCTTACGTGCATCCTCAGAATAGAATCAGGGACAAGGAAAAGTGAAGCATAAACACATGAACAAATCAAAGATTCCACGTAGCTAGATCGTTTCCAAATTCCCAATTCCCAACTCGTACACGAAATTGAAAAGAGAACATTCAATTGTCAATTTGGATCCTAAAAATTCCCACACAACTAGATCGTTTCCAAATTCCCGATTCCCAACTCGTACACGAAACTGAAAAGGGAACACTGAATTATCAAATTAGACTCTAATCCACACCAATCCAATTATAGTCAAAGCAGAGAGATCCATGGACGAACTACAACTCACCCCAATAAAAACAAAATTAGCATTGCAACACGAAGTAATCGACAAATCAGACCAAGGGTTTGGGACTCCACCTTGACCTCCTTCAGGCCTGCCCCGGATTGAGGACGAATATGGGTATATCCAACTCACCATTGCCCTAGAGCTTCGTGCGCTTGTGGTCGCGGCCACGCCATCACCGCATGCACCCTCCTTCTCCGTCTCCTACGTCCAGATCCAAAGAAGATGGGGGGGGGGGTCGCCAGCCTTCGCCTTGCTTGCTGCCCTGCACCCATAGCCAGCCTTTGCCTTGCTGGCCGCCCACAGCCAGATCTACCATCTCCATGGCCACTGCAGTCGCCTTCTCCTCCTCCTCCTCACCGTTGTGGCAGTGTCTCCGGTGCCGGCGCGAACATGAGGCGAGATGCATCACGGGCATCAAGCTTGATGCAGAGCGGGTGTGTCGAGCGATACCACGACGGGAAAGGTGAGAGGGCAAGCTCGGGGGTACAAAATGAGAGAAAGAGGAGGAAGGGAGAAGGCAGGGGCAGAGGTGGTGAGCCGACTGCTGCTTGCATGGAGGATGTGAGGATGGACTGGTTGGTGGCGGCTGAGGGTGGTGGGAGGAAAGGACGGGATTAGGGATTAGTGGTGTTGGACTATGGGCTTCTTTGCACAAGCAGTCGGCCCCGGCTGAGGATGGGCTGCTTGCGACGATCCCCCTGTTTTCATTTTTTTTTCCTTTTTTTGAGCTTCTTTCCATTGAAATCTTTCTTCTCTCTGTGAAGAGCTAGGAAACATGGCTGCATGCAGTGCTGCTGTCCCCACATCATTTATAAGTGTAAATTTGAAATATAATAGAAACATAATAATATTTTTCTAATATAATATATTTATAATAGCAGGGATCAAATTAGCCATTACATTTACCTATTTAAAAAATTGGAGCTGTGATGATAGTGATATGGTTCCAATTTTACAAAATTCTAGGGACACCTGGCCATCACCAATAGTAATGATATTTTTTTAATATGGCATAATTTGTAATTGTTTGGATCAAATTAACACTATAAAGATATTTTAAGTAAGCTAGCTTAGGTTCTTATCTTACGTCGAGTGAGATTTTGTTGTTACTAGCATTTTTTTTCTTAGGTTCACTTCCTTAAAAAGTTTTAGTTTATTCTCTCCTTTTCAGTTTGGGCATATTTAAAACCTTGCCCTTGCCAATATTGAGATAGGTAGGTTAAAGTTAATTTGGATTTTATTTCCTATTTTGAATAGATTGGGTGTTTAAAATCTTGCGTGCACTCATATTTATGTATTTTGCCTTGCGAGAGAAATCTGTACAGTTCTATCTGCGTGGGTAGATATATAGTGGAAGATATCGTCGAAGGAAAAGAAAGCAGAGTAGGAGATGGCGTAGAAGGATGTGGACTCTTGATCGCAGGCTCCCAGACGGATATGTGCATGACTAAGAAATGCAAACAACACGTGACGAAGAATATTGGATATAACGCAAACGCGCATACGAATGAACCTCCATGTGAAGACTATTTTTTTATGAAAGAGCTCCAATTATGAAAATTAAACCTTGATTATTTAAATGGTTTATGTAATATTAGTTTCCTGTTGCAACGCATGGGTTTTTTTTCTAGTGTGTGTGTGTATATATATGAGCAGAATATGTATTCACTTTAAGGGATCGGTAAATCATCTTGACAAGGAGCAAAATATAAGGTAGAAAAAAGTGTATATATATATATATTTTGCTCGTATATATATATGTATATATATATGTATATATATATATATAACATGAAATGAAAATGTGCAGAAAATTATTCAACTCAAAATGGAGCAGAAAATCAACTAGTTATATAGCAGAATATCAATATGAAAGCAGAACATCAACTAGGTTGGGAGTAGCTACTCCCGGTAGTAGGTTATAATTTTCCTTATATATATATACTAGAAAAACTGCCCGTGCGTTGCAACGGGAGAAAAGACGAGAAAATTGAGAAAAAAATTGAGAAAAAATTATATTATATAATTAATTAAAACTACAAATTATCCGGAATACTTGGATATGTCTAAGTAGGTAGGTTTAGAATTAAATTAATTTTCTCGAAATTTTCAGAGATCAATTGTTAATTTTAATAATACAAACACCATTTCAATATTTATTTAAATAAAATCTAAATAAAAACTTTTTTCTTTTTGGACCACGTTAGACCCAACAAGCTCAACCCGCAGCCCCTTCTCCTTGTCCGTGAGTTGCAACGGAAGAAAAGATGAGAAAATTGAGAAAAGGTTGAGAAAAATTTACATTATGTAATAATTAAAATACTAATTTTTTGGAATAAAGTAGGTAGGTGTAGAATTAAATTAATTTATAAGTAAAGTAAAGTAAATGTGAGAAATATAATTACATGGCTGGATTTAATTTTTGTTAAATTATCCATGATTAATTACTCTCTGAAACTTTTTTGGAGTTTTTAGAGGTCAATTGCTAATTTTAATAATACAAACACCATTTTAAT
Organism: Oryza punctata; assembly: GCA_000573905.2. Lineage (NCBI taxonomy): Eukaryota > Viridiplantae > Streptophyta > Magnoliopsida > Poales > Poaceae > Oryza > Oryza punctata. Next base: position 3,230,712 of record CM002488.2, read on the forward strand.
ATTTATTTAAATAAAAATCTAAATAAAAACCTTTTTGTCTTTTTGGCCATGTTCAGCCCATCCTCTCCTCCGCCTCAGCCCGCAAGCACTGGGCCAGAAAAACAGAAAGTTTACATTATCCTTGCAGACGGAAAAAAAGTCTATTTTACATCCCTGGCTGGCCCACTTGCCTCCCTACTCTCCTCCGTCCCAGCCCGCGGCCCGAAAGAACTGAAAGTCTAGTTTTCGTCCCTGGCAGACAAAAAAGGCGTTCAGCCTAGCCTCTCCTCCGCCTCAGCCCGCAAGCGCCGGCCCAGAAACCTGCCGACGGGAAAAAAAGTCTATTTTACATCTCCTGCCGGCCCACTTTCCTCCTTTCTCTCCTTCGCCTCAGCCCGCACGCGCACGTTCAGTCAAAAAAAACATAAAGTCTAATTAACCTCCCTGACGAACGGAAAAAAAGGTGACGAAAGGAAAGTTTATATATATATATATGTATGTATATATATGTATATATACGTATATATATATATGTATATATATATGTGTATATGTATATATATGTATATATATATACATATATGTATGTATGTGTGTATGTATATATGCATGCTGCATGCATACAGTTTTATTTGATCCAACTAAGGGACCGTAACACGCGTGAACTCCGTCCGCCAACGCGACCTCCACGGCTGCCAGGATGTCGACGCACGCGGTTGCGTTGCGCGAGATACGTAGATGATGCTTTATATATAGGCAGTTTGATCTGATCCAACAAATTCCTCCTACTCCGTCGGTTGGGCACTACTAGGGATCATGCATCAAGATACGATTCAGTCAATGTGTCCTCCTGCGTGCCGCGCGTTCAAGACTACCGGCCATGCCGGCGTGGCGGCACCTCACGGCACTACGTGCTCGATGCCCCGGTCGAGCTCAGCGCCAGCCTTTTTGATACCGTCCTTCTTGTTGTACACCTACACTGACGTGACACGTCGATCCGATTTTTTAAGATGACATATGTAAGTATCTTAAAAAAAAATGGTGAGACCCACGAGTCATCTCTCCTCCCCTCTCCCTAGAGGTGTCAAGGAGTCTTAGGGTAGAGAAGGTCACTAACGCGGATCATGGGGGCAGTTCCCAGTCACTAGTGTGGATCAAAGGACTAGGGGCATACGAGGTCACCGGCATGGATGAGAGCATGTTTTCTATTATTCATTTGAACCGTGAACCAATGAGAGTTTCAGCGAGAATATGTTTTCTATTATTCATTTGAACCGTGAACCGATGAGAGCTTTAGCGAGAACATGTTTTCTATTATTCATTTGAACCGTGAACCAGCGGATCGACCACTAAATTGGTGACTGAATTGGTGAACAGATAGACTCACCCATCTGGGTTTAATAACTAGGCCCCTCTCCTAGGCAGAAACGACGAGCAAACTAAGGAGAAGGAGCGGTCAACACTCCCTGGTGAGCGCATGCTACCGTGTGACCGTTTTGTCTTCGTCCTTGGCTAGTTGTGCCTAGGGTCTATGTTGTTCGTGCACAAGCCATTGATCATCCTCGACGTGGATAATGTCAACATCCGTAGTGGCAGTGACGTGGTAGAGGGTGTAGGGCATCTCCAATATATATAGCAAAACTAATCCATATAGATGGGACCCACATATATAGACTTTAACTATAGCAACCTTCACAATGTATATAGATAGCAGATAGTATTATGAGGAGAGAGGAGATAGAGATAAATAACATATTTTATTCTCTATGGGTAGCCCATATACTTATGAGTAGTTTTTGTTATTTTCTTACTATGGACTAGTTCCACAATATTGTTAGGTGGCTGAATGAAATATTTTATTACTTATGGACTAATATCGTGGATAACTAAGGTGGTGGTCCTGACCATCACGAGCTCTCCCGTTGGTCGCTTCCCTTGATTGAGCTTTGATCGACGAATCCATGTCGGAAGTGAGGGAGGCAGGTAGAGTGACGACCACTGGTCAGAGACAACCCTATCCTACGGTGGTGGAGACGTGAGGCCGTAGATAGCGTAGTGTTGTTTAACATGACAGCCATTTAGTAGCATGTGGCTTATCCGCGAGAACGTTGCCATTGTTTTGTCTTTGTTTGTGGTCGCCCGGGTTGAACGGTGCTCAATCGATTGTGTTCAGCCCCTACGGAACGACGGTGCTCAACGGCCGTTTCGTCTTCGTTCGTTTAGCACACGCTCTCCCTTACCCTCGATGCCACTCGCATGGGAAAGATGGAGAAGAGGGGGGAGAGGAGGAGGGAGAAAGAACAAATGGAGCAAAGGAGATGATATGTGGGTCTCACTATTTTTTGTTTTTTTCCTTGACACTTACGTGTGGGTGTGGCACCTAAATTTAACTGTTTTTTTTAATTTTTTTAGATTAGAGTGTCACGCAAGTGGTACATTGCATAAAAGACCAGGTCAACGTGCCACGTGTGTCACATCAACCCAAACCACTCATAATATTGTTGAGGAACTTTATTTGTACCGGTTTTAGAAGTTGGATGAAGACCTATACTCGATTTTGGGGTTAAAAGATATGATTGAAACTCGAGCTAAAGTTGAGAAGTTAGAGGAAGACCTATATCCAATTTTGCGATTGAGGAATATAAGTGAGGAAGGTAGTTGAACTCTTATTTTTATCTTTCTAATTTATGATTTTATTTTATTTTTTATTTCGAATTATAATTAATCTCGTGTTGTGTTATAGATGGATTAATTGTTGTTTTAATATTTATTTTTTATTTTGAATTTTAGTTATTCAAAATTGTATTCCTACTTGAACTTTTCTTTTTCTCTCCTAATTTCAGAAATTTATTTATTTTTTATTCCAAATTTTAATTAATCATGTATTGGGTTCTTATATGGACTACTCCTTCAATATTGTTTATTTTTAATTCCAAATTTCAGTTATTTTTTAGATTGCATTCCTATTTGGACTCTTTTTATCTTTTTTTGATTAATATAGGAATTTCTAGCCTTCACAGTGAACGTGATGTTTTCTTTTCGGACTGTCTTAATAATATAATAGATTAATTGATTATAGATGGGTTGAATTTTTTTAAAATTCTTTTCCAGACTGAAATATCATGTAAGCACCACATCACCTATAAGTCTAGGTCAACATGACACGTCTCACATTAGTCAAAAGCACTCAGAAAACCATCAATAGAATTTTATTTTACTGGTTCTAGAACTTGTTGGGACTTCATTTATATCGGTTTATTCGGTTTTAGAAGTTGGATGACAACCTATACTCAGTTGGGACTAGATATATATATAACTTGGAAGATTTTTTTTTTCAAAAAATCACACGAATGCAACACCAGTATATTATGGTATAATTACACTATAATTAGATCGGTTGTGTATAAATCAAAACTAGATTGGTAGCTAGCTCATCTAGTTACAGTTGTGTGGCCTGAACCAAGAGATCATGGGGTCAATTATAGTCTAGAAATCAAGTGATGCCTAACAGTAGCACCTATCTCAATGCAAATTATATGGTCTAGAAATCGAGTGATGGCTAGCAAAAAAAGTCTCCTGTGATGTATAGCGAAATCGTACCCGTTTTGAGGTTGAGAAATGTGATTAAAATTTGACCCATAATTGAGGGACATATAATGGACATATTCTCTCAGTTTCATATTATAAATCGATTTAACTTTTTTTCTAATCAAACTTTGTTAAGTTAGACTAAATTTATAGAAAAAATAGTAACATTTTAAACACCAAATTAGTTTCATTAAATCTATCATTAAATTTTGATAATATATTTGTTTTGTAATAAAAATACTACTATATTTTACTAATTTAAACGTACATGCGTGAAGAGTATTTCCTTATGGCCTACATGCGTGAAGCCTGATGAGGCATGTTGGCTCACGTGTATAAAGTCCGAAGAGATATTCCAGCCCATAAGTAGGAGAAACGCTGCAAGTCTACGACTACGGGGTCGCCGTCGTCGTGCAGATGCGCGTGGCTCCGGCTGGCCGCCGACCGCAGCACCGCGCGCGTCCCCACTCGCGATCCCGGCCATGACGGCAGTGCAGCATGCGCCTTCTACGACCGGAGGCGCCAGACGACGGGGATGGCTTCGACGGTGGCGATCGACTCTTGCTGCAGCGCTGACATCCGGCCTGTACTTTGAATAACCGAAAGATCATCGATCTCATGAATTGAAGAGGCAATCAATGTTAGGCTATTACATCGATGCAAGTATATTTATGCAACTACGATCGATAGTCATTAAGTGATCGAATGATTCATCTAATTATTGTAGTAATACATATCAATAATTTAATCCGATTCGATCATCCATTGATCTAATCTAATCACGGGAACCGTACGTGCGAACAAGCCGTACCCAAATGGCAAGCACGTGGACGATGATGATGAGAAAAACGCAATCCAAGGCGACGGTCACCCGGGTGATGCCAATGTTGACGGCAACGCACGCAAAAAACGCGAGGACGGTGGCGATCCACTTCACGCCGACGTCGTCGAGGTCCGTGAGCACGGCGTCGGGCGCGCTCGGCAGGAAGAGGCGCATGTGCATGCTCACCACCGCGAGCAGCGACATGTAGGCGGCCCACAGGATGAGAGGCGTCAGCTTCCACAGGTCGCGGAGGACGCAGCCGGAGAAGGTGGGGTGGAGCGTGCCGCAGAACCAGTAGTAGGCTGCACTCGCGACGGTGAAGATGGGAACAAATGGTAAGTAGACGGCCACAATCCACAGCACGGCACGTTGTACGCCCGTCCTGGCCTGCATCTCGCCGACCGTCGGCGTCGGTGCAGGCGCCGCCGTCCACGGGAGCAGTTTCAAACTCATAGTTCCGTGAGATCGGTCGATCGATATTCTGGCAGTGGCGGAGTGTGTTACGGTTAGATGGATTCCATATATATATATATATATATATATATATATATATATATATATATATATAGGCAGTTTAATTTATTTGATCCGGCCAACTAATTCTTCCTATCCCGTCGGTTGCGCACTACCTAGCTCTAGGGATTGACGGCGCTATACGATTCAGTTTAGTCAGACTCCTGCTGGTACGTGTTCATGCAATAGCAAGAGGTACTAATATGCCTCGCCTCCCGACACCACGTGCGGTGCTCGATGACGATCTCGTCGGCGACCTTGTCCGAGATGGGCGTGCACGGCGCGCCGATATATAGATAGCTTAGCCATGCAGCGTGCTCCGTGCTAGACGACGTACGGCGCCCTTCTCCACGGCCACGTATGCGACGCGCTTAAAGTAGGCCGGCCGCCCTCTCCCCCGCCGACGGAGACGGAGAGCCTCCACGGCTGCCAGGATGTGGTTGTGGTCGCACGGCACGATGTAGCGCGCGCGGTGAGGTTGGGCCGACTCGGCACGACGAAACGCACGGTCCAGCCTGGCACGAGCAGGCCCATCGTGATTTGGGCCTTTATTAGGCCGCTTCCCCAAGTCACAGCTCGCTTTGGCACGAAGCTCGATGGGCCATGCCGTGACATCCCAAGTCCCAGACGGGCCCGTCCGTACTCTCGACAAGGCTGGTGACGACGTCGCGAGAGGAGGCCGTTGGCCCGTTCGAGTTTCAATTCTGATAGAAGAAACAAATCCAAGTCCAAATGAATTTGCCACGATCAATCCTTTGTTCTACGATGTTCCCACATGGATTTTTCCTGCGGAATTATACTTCTTCAATGGTTTCAAATAAAGTAGGTGTAGAGCTAGTGTAAATCATGGATGTAGTGAGTTAGTGATCACCTCTTCTTTCTGTCTCTCCTGCATTCTCATCCTGATGCTACACTGACTGACAGTACCCAACACTAGAGTTCAATCAAAGCAACAATCGGTTGATGAATGCCTTATATTGGACTGTACAGTTTTCTCCATTGGAAAGGGCAGGAGATAACAGCCGGCTCAAACAAGCTGTTGGTCTGAAATTCCTTTTTAGGAAATATCATCTAACCCTGAAGAATATGATTTCTAGGAATTTACGGTGAGCAGTAGCTCCATAAACTTTGCATTTGCAACACTATATATGTTCTTGTTTGCTACACGCAGGTGTAACTGTGAGGAAACCATCTATCCAGCAGAGATTGTTTGAGCCTCATAACCAGGGCGAATAAAGCATAACAAGGGAAGTGCAGCACTGCTACCACCAAATACCTGCCATGGATACGAAACAGTTTATCAGAAGATCAGTTTGTGCCACAAGAGGCTACAAGTTAAACAAGTATGCAAGAACCTAAAACATTCACTATCAAGCTTTTGGCCAACATTTCGGTTCTGCGACCTTCTAATCTATTTATGGATCCCGCTCCCGCATCCTCATATTTTAGGCATACATTGCGCTGAAATGTAGCCCTCAAAGACAATCATGGAACATTTTTTCTTTACGCTATAAAATAATGCATGAGTGCATCTACACCAATTATTATTTCAAGTGTTTGCCCTATATTAACTGTTAAAAATTCACCCAATGTTTAGATTCTACAACAATACTGCAGTAGCTGCAAGTAAGAAAGTTATTTAGCACAACAGATATATTTATTTCATCAAGTAGATCATACCACACAGGAGCTTTAGGAAATGTTAAGTCCAGAAATGGGTAAGGCCACCTGAATAAAATGAACCACATAAATGCATCAAGAAATTTTTACTTTAATTAGCAAACAGGGAAAAGGAGGGAAATGTAAATCAAAATATTACCAAATAGATATATTAGCATGGATGAGCCACTGAACATTAACAAAAGCGCCAGTCCACAGCAAGAAATATGCGATTCTAAACCACGGGAAACGCTGCGATCAGAACACGGTGATGATCAGTGCTCCCATGAGTTCAAAAAAAAAAGATGATGAAGAAGTGATTAGTGCTCCGGTGGAGGCATTTACCAGGCTATTCATAGCAGTATCACCAATCATGAACACAACATTTATAGAGTGTGTCCCAATCAGCAACTGCAATATGCAAGCAGAAGCAATTAGTATGAAATGCAACTAATAATACTGATAATAGACCCAACTTTCTTCGAAAGAATCACGCAAATAACTAATGCAACTTTCAAAGCACACTTCTCATGTACATATGTCATACAAACATATAGGATATTCCCATATGCTGAATATAGTCATAGACTAGCTAAATATTCAATAGAGTTGGAGCCTTACTATAATATAAACATATTCTGTTCTTGCAGATAGTTTTGCAACAGCAAACACAATAATGTAATTCCATGTATGATATTGTCCATCGAACATAATAACCAAGAGAAAATGCTCCCTAAAAAGTTTGAATACTCACAAAGTTCATGTCATATTCATTGTGAGCAAGGAAAGGGTACAGGATAAACCAAAACACCAGATCTGTAATCATCACAGCACCTGCATTTGTCTGGATACAATAATACATGAGCTGAGAGTTGAAAAGCAAAATGCCGCAAAGTAATAGCATGCAAGAACAAGATAAATTACAGATCCATCCGGCGGTCAAACTTTGTATCATTAAATTTTCTTCTCTTTTGCTCAACCTCATAACATGTCTACAGTTCAGCAATTACAAGTGAACACACTTCGAGCTCTAACGTGAATTGTCAACAATTGGGTCATGATAACTAACCTGAAACATGATCTGGAATAGATAACCCCAAAATCCTGCAATTTCTTTGCCACCATGCATTTTACTGTAACAAGGATTTTTTATTGACTGATCATATACACTTTCCCCAGCTGGAGCAATGATATATGTGCCATGATCTGCACCAGATCTATTGCCGCCATTCTTGTATGAATACTGATAGCATCCATAAATTGAAAGCACCGAGCCAAGCTAAAAATGAAGGTGTTAAGGAATCCATTAGTACGTATCGAGAAACAGGCTTTAAACAAACATATACAGTAGAATTTGCTCCATAAGAATCAATTGTTCCAGTTTTGCAGGCAGCATAATAGCACATGGAGCAAGATTGAGTCGCTGGTGCCGGTCATCATATGAGAACTGGATAACAGAAAGAATATAATAACAGTACACAATAATTCTTTACCAGCAAATTACATACCCCAAAATATAAGGTGACAAGCAAGAAGGTCCACCTGTGAAATGTACAAAACATCCCAAATCAAACAATTTTCTGAAGATCATAGTTCAGTAAGAAATGTGCACATCTGCAAGGATGGTGAGTCATCTTTGAATTGTGATTACTGAAATTACTGCCTGGAATTAACATCAGGAAGGATGATGATGGCTAGCTTACTGAGTGTAGTATAGGAAGACACTCCATCCATCGACGACGACATCAATCGCAAGCAGGGAAGCCAAAATGAAGAAAGACACGACGCGGAACGCCAGCAGCCAACCAGGGTGGATCTGCTCAAGGCATGGCTTCCAGCAATCCTCAAGGTACACGACCCCGGATGCGGCCCGGGGCGGCCGCGTATCCTCACTGTCCCCGCCGCCATCGCCATTGCCGTCCGGTGAGCTCGGCCCCTCATACTTCCAGATCAAGAAGCATGCCAGGACCATGCAGGAGTAGACCGAGACCGCGCAGAGCATGAACCTCCAGTTGAGCCAGTACTCTGGAGCAGTGGTGTCCACGGCCATGGCTGATGATTGCATTGCTCCAGTAATGAGGCGTTCTGCAGCCAGATTCACAATACACAGATATTACTACTCGACCATGCCGCTTGTTCTTCTACTGCAAAATTAGATTCTTGCGCCAAGATAAAGAGAGGAATTATTCTTGCCGATGAAGGGAGAAATCAGTACTACGATTCCTATCATTTCCAGACACAAAAAAGAAAACGAAATCGACACTAGCCAGATGCTATATATCCTGATACCCAGCAACCTGGAGCCCCACGCATGCAGATGGTAACGATGCAATCTTTATTCTATTTCCATGATTCCATCCAAACAAAAAAAAAGAAACGAACAATACAGAGAAGAACACCAATAAACACGCATCGGCGCAGAGGAGGGAGGAAAACGAACCCACTCTCAACGGTGATTGGGTTCTTGTTCTTGACTCCTCCACAGCCTCCCCTTCTCCAACCTTCCTGCCGTCTCCTCCTCTCGGTCGATTCCTCTCCCTCTCACGCGGGTCACGGCCTCGACGCCTTCATCGGTGGCACGCGCACATCACGGCAACAAGAACGTAGGCGAGAAATCACAAATGCCGGACAGGAACACGGAGGAGGAATCAATCAATCACTCACCCACTCACTTCTGATTTGGGAGAGAGATCTCCAGAGTCAAGCCGCACGTTGACTCCTGCTCTCTCCGGAAGCCACGTGAATCCTCTCCTCCTCCTCCTCCTCTCTCTCCTCCACCTCACTCACTCTCAACCACGAGGAGGAAGAAACGAACAAATCGAGAAGACGAGGAGTACTACTAGCCATCCATCCAATCTCCACACATCGCGGCTCGGCTCGGCTCAGCTCAGCTCGGTTAATCTTGGAGCTCCAACCACGGCGGCGGCGGCTGATCTGGAATTGGGACACGTGGTGAGCCCAGGTGGATCCAGCGAGGCCTCGCTCTCACTGACTCGGACAGCTTCGATGGCTCTCGCTCGTTTTTCTTTTCTTTTCTTTTTTTTGCTTGTACGGATTTGTCATTGCGGCGCCCGGGGGAGATCAACCAAACCAACCCTGTCATCCTGTGGAAGTGGAAATCGTGGCCGCGTCCTCTGCGTTAATCGTGGACGTCCACGTGTGAAATCGGACGGCTGAAACGGTGCCGTGATACTAAAAGTGGGAAATTAGAAATGTGGGGAACACATAAATAGACTGCTTGTGTAGAAGGCAAAGATGCTATATATGCAAAGTCAGACGAACTTGCATATTAGAGGTTGTGTTCTTTATTGCATATTACTAACTTCCACTTCCTCATTTTTTACATGCACGCTTCTTTAAACTATAAAACGATGTTTTTTAAGTTTAAAATTAAGTTTCTTTAAAAAAATCACATTAATCCAAATTTTAAGTTTGTTTTAGCTAATGCTTGATCATGTGCTAATAGATCATTTTGTTTTACGTGCAGAAGGTGGAGTTCCCATCCTCCACCTCTTAACGCAGTCTTATAATTACAAAGCGGTCTACTGACATGTAACTTTTTTAAAATATGAAAGGAACTTAAGAGTCAATGCGTGAGTTTTCTCCTAGTAATGTCTAGATATAATTGAGATTCTTCAAATCTGTCCTCTCCTCATTTTATTAATAATCATCCTATTTAAGCCGACTCCAATCAAAAAAAGATACTTGGAGTTATAAAATACATAGAAGAGAAGAAATTTTACAGTGGCAAGAGTATTGTCTAAAAGGAGGATAGGAGGAATCGTTCAAGAAAGCTTTGCAGGTATACTTCAACAAGTGTTATATGTTTTCTATGCATAATCGAGTGATTATTATTTGAATGTTCTCTATATACCTTTGTCTAGGTTCTTGATTTCTTGCAAGTCCTAATCACCATGAAAGAAACTTGCCTGAAAATTGATAGAAAATCATTTGTCGGATATGAAAGAAGCAATAGCGTATGGATTTAAATACCTATTAAAATTTGACCCCTAGATCTTCTCATGAGTCATAACTATGATGAGTTAACTTGTTGTCGTAAGAATCAATTGTAATTTAAAAGCATTTTTTGTTTACAAAATGCTCGACATCTCTTAGAATTTGAATTTTCAACATTAGGTCTCGCTTATTATTTTCCAATCTTAGCTATATCCAAAGGGAGGAAACGAGTGGGCCCGAATTTGCATATTTACAATCACGAAACGGTCTATGATGAGTGCGATAGTGTACAACACGCAAGGACATGTAACTTTTTTAAAATATGAAAGAAACTTACTGAGTTAATATGTGCGTTTCTTCCTAATAATGTTTAGATATAGTTGAGATTCTTCAAATCTGTCCTCTTATGGCTGCTCCTCATTTTGTTAAAATTCATCCTATTTAAGTTGACTCCAATCACAAAAAAACTACTTCAACACCGAGTTATAAAATACGACGAGAAATTTTACGCTGGCAAGAGTACCGTCTAAAAGGAGGACAAGAGGAATCGTTCAAGAAAGCTTTGCAGGTATACTTCAACAAGTGTTATATTTTTCTATGCATAATTGAGTGATTATTATTTGGATGTTCTCTATATACCTTTGTCTCGGTTCTTGGTTTCTTTCAACTCCTAATCGCCATGAAAGAAACTCGCGTGAAATTTCATAGCAGATCATTTGTCTCGATGTTGGGGGTATGAAAGTAGCAATGGCATATGAATTTTAAAACCTATTGAATTCTGACCCCTATATCTTCTCATGAGTCATAACTACGATGAGTTAAGTTCTTGCAACTCCTAATCGCCATGATAGAAACTCACCTGAAAATTGATAGCAGATCTTTCCCTATGTAGTAGATCTGGCTTTATTTGACTAAAAAATGTGTATGTGGCCGTTGTATCTGCTCACCCCCTTCTTCATTCATCCATTTAGGTTAGAATGGATCTAGGGAACCCAAATTGAGAACTGCCCTGAGAAAACACACTAAGAGAGTCCAATCAGCTTACGGGGTAGAGTGCAAGCAAGCGTAACGAATCACATAGAATTGCCCCTACCTGCCAGCGTGTAGATAGATAGGACGGGCGAGTGCCAGGATGGATGTCTGAGCGGTTGAAAGAGTCGGTCTTGAAAGCCGAAGTATTGATAGGAATACTGATGGTTCGAATCCCTCTCCATCCGTGAGGTCATAAGTTCTCTCTTACCTTATCTATAGATAAGAATGGATCTCCTCGACTCAACTGATATGATGAAGGATGAAGGTTGAGTTTACTGTATGTTGATTTAGTTAGGACTTTGTCTCCCTTTCATTATCTTCCTCCCCGGGACCTGTGGGAGCTAAATCAAAGATCTCGGTGTCGTTTGTGAGTGGTTGATAAACAATGATTACGGTTTGATTTAGAGGGTACCAACCCTGAGAAGCTTAACAGACAAAGAAAACGATAGGGACTTCCGGGTATTGGTCGACGACCTTAATGAATCAAGTGTTTAGGTGGCAGAGTTATTAGCTACATAGGCGCTCAATTTCCTAAATACTTATTGCCCTGGCTTCCGAGTATTTCTTTGTTTTGCTATAGTGTTTACAAATTAATATAGTGTTTGCAAATTACTAATTTAGCCAAGGATTGAGCGATACTTACTTGGTTTGCCTTGCGGTGTGCGAGCAGGCGCATGTTCGATCCCTGGATCGGACTCATGTGCTACCTCGGTGGAATTAGTCTCGAGCTTTCAATCTCTTCTTAGGAATTAGGCATGTCCAATGACTACGTGCGAGTGTGTGTGAGCGTATGGGTAATGGTGAGGCTTATCTGACGTACGTTATAGGGACATGTCTCTCTGACACGTGGGTCCTATCTGTCAGGGACTCACGTCTGACTTTATATCACGGAGCTGCTTCCGAGCAGTGACGTGAGGGGTGTATTTTTGAGTTTATTCTTGTTTGTACTCTTTAAAAGAACTATTTTCAGGTATGCACCCATTACGAAGAAGTCCAAGAATAAAGGAACTAAATGAGAAAGCGCAAGTAAATAACGATCAAGTTCCTGCAACAAAACCAATTGTCTTGCAAGACTCCAACACAAGGAAGCGGAAGGAAAAGCTTCCCATTGGTCAGGTAAAAAGACTATCTACACCCCCATTTGATTTATTTATTTATAGTCATTTGTATCTTTCCCTCTTGTTTGACTTATGTTTATGGAGTAGTAAACTGTTGTTCCAAATGTGTTATGCTTGCTTAAGACACAACATTTTCACAGGCTTACCATCTCTACAGTGACAGTATTCCCCAAATGGTAGCAATTTGTGTTAGAAGATGGAGATGTGCCCTCTTACTCTGATAATGTGTCGCACACACTTTTAGTACCGTACATACACACAACTAGCACCTTTGTCTACGTATTAATAGTACTATTTTGTGTATATACCATTTTTGTCTACCGTATTAAAAATGTGGGACCGCTACACCCAACATTGTGACTTCTGAGACCCATATTCAGCAGAAATGTCAAGCAAATTAATCCACCTAAACATGATTGGTAAATTCTAATTATTTTTGTGCATTGGCAATAATCTGATAATTCTACTCTTTGTAGGCAAGAGAAGAAAATGCCCAAAGGACACCACCTCACCAGCTGAACCTGCAAAGCAACAGGCAAATGAACATTGGTGGATCAGCTTACATGAGTCATCTACTTGGCATAAATCCAATGCAAGTCCATGATCAATTTGGCTTCTCCTCTGCATCTTTTGGCCAGTCAAATTCCCTGCCTCAAAATCAAGCTATATATTCTGGAATTCTGCCAAGAGAGGGTCAGACTACTGCATACTTGTACTACCCATTTCTGTCATCATTCACCCCAGATGCATCAACTCCTTCAGGTTCAACTAGCAAACAAGGTGTGCTCTACTGCTCTTTAACCTCCATGTCCAAAAATTTATATTTGATGTTTTTGTTAATGGAGACATAATATCTTTTCCAGTGAAATTTATTCGTTACGATGAATTTTTTATGGTACTCCAAGTAGTTTTGCAACATCCGTTGCCCACTAATTCATGTCCGAATACCGATTCCGAGAAAAAAGAAATTTGTGATATGATATCATATAAGTGATAGGTTATCTGGTATTACCCGTACCCAGTTCTGACTTTAAAGGAAAATGATATAGGAATACCATGATCCGACCATACTTACCCGATTTCACCCCTACTGTTTAATTAGGAATTATTAGGAAGGATAATTATGGCTGGTGATACGTTTAACCATGACTGACTATTGGAAGAAGGCAATATATTTTTTATTATACTTCCTCTATCCCATAATATAAGGGATTATTCTCTTTAAGTAAGATTAAGGTTAGGAAGAAAAGACTAGAATATCCCTATTAAATGTGATTTTAGTTGTGGGTAAGCGATAGTGAGAGGTTAAAATAGGTAGATATTTGAATTGGAGTTGATAGATGTGAGATAGATGTGACAAGTAGTATACCAAAATCTCTTATATTATGGGATAAGTAGAAAGGGTAAAATCCGTTATATTATAGGACGGAGGGAGTATAAAATAGTAGGTCACAAAAATCAACTATTAGGAGCACTATAAAAGAGATCATGTAAGTAATCTTAATTTTGTTGGGTTCAATTGATTAATTAGGTACTCCTATGGTTCATGACAACACCTCAGAGCAGCTAAGGAAATTAACTGAGGCAAACACCTTTGGTGGATCAAATCCAAGAACAGCTAGCCACCAGCTAAATCATCACATATCCAGCGTAAGCTACTGAAAAATTCCCTAAAATTACCTTCAGTTGCTTTAGAAAATTATTTAATCTTTATCACTGACCATTTTGCTCATGACTGTTTCAGTTTTTCCCTGTGACTCCTCTTCCTCACACAAACCATAGCAGCTTGGCGCCACTGCAACATCCAAGAAATGAGCAGCCGCCATTGCCGCCCTACGTGAGCTCAGAGATCACCACCACTGGCAACACCAACACTAGCAATGCGGTCACCTCGGCGTCGGTTCTTGGCAAGCGCGCTGCCGAGAGCTACTTCCAGCCGCCGCCGCCGCCCGTCGACGCCGCCGACGACAGGGCGGCGGTGGAGCGTGGGCCGCAGTGCGATCTCCAGACCGTCGATCTGCTCAGCCTGGTGGAATCGGTGGGGACGCCGGAGTTTCTGGCCAACTCGGCGAGGGTGCTGGGATCGATGTACGAGCCTCGCGGTGATGTCGCCGCCGCGGCGGTGAGCAGCGAGGCTGTGCTTCCTCCTGAACCGAGCTTGGTTCTTGGACTAGGAGACAGCAATGGCGATGGGAAAGAGAAGGTGTGGACGTACTGGAACTCGTCTGCCATGGCGAGGACCATGGAGAGGAAGCGGAGGTCGGAGATGGCGTCGGCGACTCAGGCGAGCCAGGCTCTGCCGGTGAAGACGACGCTGGGCTTGGGAGAGGACGCCATGAAACGCCATCAATGAAGCTGATGGATCCATCCATGGCGATCGTTGAGCAGCAGCAAAGCAAACCAAGGAGACAACAAGAGAATCTTTGGTTGTGCATGCAAGAACATTCTTTTGGTTGTTTTAATCATTAAACTTTTGCAGAAGTTAAAATTTTGGCCATGATTGCTTAAGACATTAGCTTCTTCTTTTAATCTTTAAACTTTTCAGAAGTTAAAATTTTGTCTTCCCATGAATTGCTCAAGACATTAGCTTCTCCGTGTGGCTGTGTGCATCCTTAGCTGGTGCAGACGCTCGGAGTTTTATTTGTAACTGTTCGAAAATATTTGCTTCTTTGTTATGAAGAATGTTGGATTTTGTTTTTATCATTGTGTGGCATAGCTGTATAACTAAGTTAGCATGCTCTCAGTTTCATCTCTGCTTCTAGCCATGTTCATAACTCTGAAGATCAGGGATTAGGGTCAATCAGCTCCTGCACAAGATTCATGTGCGTACAGTACATGGCTCTCTCTCTCTCTTAAGCTAATGGAGGAGGTAGACCAAATCCTGCATTTATTTTTTTCTCTTCTTCTTTCATTGCCTGTGAATATATCATGAAAAATGTGCTCTTACACAGTGATTACAGAAACCCCGTAGGATCTGTTTTTATCATCTTCCATGTGCACGTGGCACATTGCTTCAGTTTTTCTACAATGCTGCCACTGTGCCATATGCCCTTCCACAATGCCAGAGATCTGGGCCTGTCTATACATTTTTCTTTTTCAGAATATTCTCCAAGATAACATCAGTGGTATTCAATGGACGTACAGAGAATTGCCAGAGCAGCTGCTATATTAAGTTGTTAACAGGTTATCTATGGTACATGTTCGGTAGGACGAAATGATCATCCAGGAAACTAGAGCCTACTGACAGCAAGAGCATTGACATGTCAAAACAGTGTGTTGAATTAAATCTTCAGATTTCCATACCCCTTCTTGATCTTGCCTGTATAACAAGGGAAGAAACAACTAAAGTCTATCTCAAAGTTAAAACTGTATGATATTGCTGTGCCGAGCTTTGTCGATACTGTTTTTTCATTTCTTTCCATTGGCATAGGGGTACTCTGCAGGTGAGCTCCATAAGCCAAACAAGATGGAGATGTGAATGAATAGCAACAGCAGTGACGAATATGAAGTGGACGGATAGATATTCCAGCAGAGCTCCACACCAAGAAATAAAATGATCCTGACAGAACAAAGAGCGGTGATATAAGAGAATAAATCCAAGTGGTTTGCCAAAATGGTTCTGAATAGGAAAACTGAAGTGGAGGACCGTGCAATAGTAGTGCGTTACCTCACAAATGTTGGAAAACGAGTTTTCCACAAAAGGAAAGGCAGCGAATAGAAGTACCTGCAAACGTTAACAGAAAGAAGTGCATTTTCAGCATTCACATTAAAACATTAACAGAAATACCTGCTCTTTAAAACTTACTGTGAGGGTGAAAAAGAACTGAACTGAACTGAACTTACCAGGAATAAAATTGGTAGTGTAATGATCGTGCGCACATGATGCCAATGAAGTTTCCAACAAACATGACCGTTACAATATCTGGATGGAAATTGTGTTTATCTAATTAGTTCAGGAAAGGAATTGGAGAAATTATTTTTTCGAGTTTTATGTTCCAACATACGTTCTTTGCTAAGAGTTGATAGTTTGGGCTTGGCAAAAATTAACTGTCGAATTGATGTGGCATCTTTGAATCTGGAATGCAAGAAATGGAACAAGCCACCCTCATGCCTGTCAACATGAATACAACAATGTCAAGCATTGTCCAACCAAATGGTTATAGTGAACCATTATAAAATGAAGCTAGCAGTAGTCCAATTATGCTGTCATCGACTAAAATAAACAAAAATGTAAACAAACACAGCATGAATTGACATGTTCAGATTGCGCCATCTAAACATATAAATGTAAATAAGGAGCACTGGTTAAAGGGCCCATAAAGCTAGCATTGGAGCGTTACAAGCTTTTCCATAAGGGCATAAATAGGGATGCAAGCCTAGATCATACAATAGTATTAATACAACTGATTACAGACAACTTGAGTACTTACTTAAGCCACTTGTAGTGTGCAAAGACCAAAAGAGTAGTGAGGTGAAGAACCAACAATGCAACAGCTAGCTCTTTTGATACAAAGAACTTCTCAGGGACAAATTTAAAATTTACAGACCTGAAAAACATTGAAGTATAGGAAAAATAAAATATGTATTGTGCCACATATTCATGTAGAAAACCAGTCATAATGCTACTCTTAGAATGATTCAAACTTCAATATTAGAGAAAGGTGGTATAAGCACCAGAAATGGATGAAGACACGCCCAAGATTGAATGCTCGTGAGATGTACTCAACTGGATGTGATAACAAGAATGGCATACCCAACAAAACCTATAGATAGGAAATGCGAAGCATTAGCATCAACAGTGTGATACTACATATTCATCTAATCACTCCCTAGCTGATTAAAGTACCAAAAATGTTTTCATGTTATCCTAGATCACAGTTTCAAATCAACAATCACCACCTTTTAATGCAAAATGTCGATTATGCCATAGATACAATCTAGTGTAAAAATGATTCATTATCTGTTTACATTGACCAGAAAATTTATTATAATCAAACTGCCCAAAATTCTAAGTTACCCCTACAGCCCTAATAAGGGACAATTTAAGCCCTTGTAATGCAAGGGCAGCACAGGTAAATTACACAATATGTTAAACCTAGCGGCATTACTTTGGCAAAATCTATTTATCAGATAAGAATAACTCTGAAGGAACTGCCAAGCATAGTATGGCCTGAATAGTAATGCATGTCGCTAAGAAAGCCCTTAACAAGTGAAGCATTTTTAGAAGTCAGAATAATGATAATATGAGTTTACAAAACACAATGCACCTGTAGTGCTGCAGCCCCTAATAAAGCAAAGAAGACTCCTTTGATGCTCATGGCCTGTACCAAAAAAATTAGTTAGGCTAACTGTTGGCATCACAAGAAGATGCCAATAACAACCTAGAGGGGATTGTACCTTCAGCATCAGTAGTAACAGCGATGGAGCAAAAAGAAGCACATTCATCTTAATGGAGACAGCTGCACTGCAGGAAGAGTGATTTCAGCAAGATCTAAGCAATTTGATCGGTATTAATGAAAATGATATCTTAAAGCAAATGGATGCTGTATCATACTGTTGGTAATCACCTGAAAATTACTAGACCAAGGTACCACTTGTGATACATGATCAAAACCATGGCAGCATGCAGAAACGTCATAGCAAAACAATCGTTGAAAAGGCGGAGCACAAAGATGGAGTGAACCCTCTTTGACAAGGAAAGCAAACCTAAAGCCCACCATGGAAGCTGTCAAAATTATGGGTAAACAGGTAGGTTCAGAAATAACATTAGGCATACATCAGTCATATGGAGATGTTTTATAAGATTTACTGGTAAAACACCCGAAAATAGTTTCAGAGTTTCAAATTGTCCTCTTTGAACTAACAAAGTGATTAGAGATGAGCATTGCTGAACTAGAGAAAACTAGGAGATAAACACAAGTATCCCTACCACTTCAGTCTTGACGTACAGCAGCATAACAAGGCTGAGGTTAACTATGTACAACACACCAAACAAAATCTGCAAGAACTCATCAAAATTTAGCACAGTTTGAAGCCAAGGAGGCAACAGAGCAGAACAATTTAGGCTGTGGGTGAGGCAACCTGCGCGGGGAAGACTTGGCCGGCGGTGAGGAACTTGATGGCGGAGTAAACGTAGAGGAAGCCGGCCGGGTACACGAGCGGCCCCGTGTCGCCCTCGATCTTGGTGTAGTCCCACTCCCCTTCCACAAACGCGTCCACCTTTCGCACCAAATTTGCATCCATCAGCAGCCAAAATCAAAACCTTTCTAATCCAAATTCGAATCTCTCTTTTGCCGAATGATCTGAGCTGATGATACCTGAGCCATGTACGCGTCCCAGTCGATCTTGGTATCTGCAGAATCGAAGCAAGGAAGCAAGCAAGAAACCGAGAGGTGAGCTGCAATGGCTAGGAGGAAAGCGGAGGAAAAGATGGTGGTACGCACACGGGACGAAGGCGACGATGAGGGCGACGAGCGCCGCGTCGGCGAGCAGCAGGAACGCCGCGAAGTGGAGCGGCCTCCGATCGTACGGTGGTGTCGGCGGCGGCGACTCGCCGGCGGCCTCCGCGCGGTGCTTCCCCACCCGCGCCATGGCCGCCTCCCCACAGCCAAGCTCCGGGCAACTCAGCCAAGGTAGATCCAACCAACCAAGAACTCGAGACGAAGACGACGAGGAGGAGGAGCTCAACCGGCCCAACCCGAGAGAACCTCATGGGCCTCCAGCCCGCCGGCCCATACTCCATTGGCCCAGCTTGGAGAATGGAGATGAATTGGAGCCCAAGTGCGCCAACTACCTCGGCGCCTCGTGGTCCTCGCGCCAACGCCGTCGCTGTCTGTCCTTGCGCTGCGCGCGTCATTCCATAGATGCCATTGGCCCAGCCATTAATTTGTGTTAAATAACTCAAGACTCAAGAGTGAATCAGTGATCCATCCCACTCAAGCACATTACTCCACACCCCATCGCAGAATTTACGAAATACTCTCGCCATCCCAAAATACAAAACATAGCAACCACTAAAAAAATAAGAAATAATTATTATCACCTTGATCACCTCTAGGAAATACAATTAGAGAAGAAGGTGTTAATTAATTACGTGCAAGATAAAAAATAATTGAGTCCTCTATTTTAGGATGGAGGGAGCATACGTCCTAAATTCTGAAATGGAGTACATGGTTACGTCATTATTAGGTCAGTCGATGAACAATGAATTGGAGATGTATAGAGGCAATGCTATTGGGCCTGGCATTCTTCAAGCAATGGAACCTTTTATATTTGATTTCTTTATAAAAGAACTGTTGTAGATACCTTTTTTTTTTGTTTGCCGAGCTCCTAAACTGCTACTACATATCATTTTTTTACTTTACCA
Organism: Oryza punctata; assembly: GCA_000573905.2. Lineage (NCBI taxonomy): Eukaryota > Viridiplantae > Streptophyta > Magnoliopsida > Poales > Poaceae > Oryza > Oryza punctata. Next base: position 3,250,747 of record CM002488.2, read on the forward strand.
TAGTTAATTTATTTGTTTATACCCTTAAATAGTAATCACAAAATCATTAAGTTATGCAGACAGAAAAAAAGGCCATTATTCACTACTACTATTTTTTTTTCTCATTTTGCTCTCGTCAGGGTCAGTTTCACAACAATTTCCATCAAAGTTTCTCGCTTTTTTGTCCTTGGCAGCCACCACCACCCTGCACGATTCTTATTCTTATCTCATGGTTTCAATTGCTCACCCTTTTTACCGAGAAAGAAACATAAAGGCACTGCACTAAATATAAACAGTACACTTGGGTTGATACGTATTAAGGCCTGTTTATTGGTCATCAATGGCGTCTCACTCTGATGGTGACAGTAAGCAGAAATGCATAGGCAAGCAAGTCTTCAAATCTGAGTGGCGTTCGTGCTCCCTCTCTTCTCTTTGTGTTTGATTATTCGTTCCCGGTGTGCGAGAAAGCGGGGAAAGAGGGGGACGCATCTGTACGGGATCCCGGCGAGATTCAGCCTCTCAAAGTCTCGTCCTTGTACTGGTATAAAAATAGGGCTCCGATACGTGCCTGTATAATAATGAGTAAAGGGTGCCACTGACAACGCGTCACCTAGCCCACAAACCCGGCAAGATGCAGCGCGCGGCGGCTGCTGCGGCGGCGGCCTCGCGCGCCACGGCGTGGAGCACAGCACGGCACGGCGCCCGCGTCAACGCCGCCGCCGCCGCCGCCTCCTTCTACGGCGGCGTCGTGGCCGGTGCGGCCCGGCCGCTCCGTGCTCGCGGCGGCGGCCAGCTCCTGTCCCTGCCGCTGCTGTCGGGTGGCACTGGCAGGGCGATCACGGCGAGGGCGGTGGCGGCGGAGGCGCCGTTGCCGGCGGACGACGCGGCGGCGGCTGGGCGGGAGAGAGGCGTCGGCGGCGCGCTCGCGGAGACGGCGCAGCTGGGCGCCATGATCGTGGCATGGTACCTCCTCAACATCTACTTCAACATCTACAACAAGCAGGTCTTCCTCCCCGGCTTCGTCCCCGCCATTTCTTCACCCTCAAGAACCTTCTCCTTCCTCATCCCCGCCATTTCTTAACCCAATCAACCATGGAAAATCTCAGGTCCTGCAGGCATTGCCGTTCCCCTACACCATCACCGCCTTCCAGCTCGCGTTCGGCTCCCTCATCATCTTCCTCATGTGGGCGCTCAAGCTGCATCCCGCGCCCAGAATCTCCATTTCACAGGTGAGATGATTGATTCTTGCAACCGAAAATGGAGAATGACCATGCAATGTGAGATCATATCACTGCCAGTTTTGCTGATTCTTCTGAAACTTTTGATTGTAAAATCTGAAAGTTTCGATTTACGCCGCAGCTGGCCAAGATCGCGCCGCTCGCCGCCGGGCACATGCTGGGCACGGTGTTCACCAACATGAGCCTGGGCAAGGTCGCCGTCTCCTTCACCCACACCATCAAGGCCTCCGAGCCGTTCTTCACCGTCCTCCTCTCCGCCTTCTTCCTCGGCGAGGTGGGTGACAATTCAGTGGCTCTTGTCAATCAATTCAGAAATGAAATTGGTGCTCAGTTCAAATTTGTGTTTGATTCGATCGCTGTTTGAATTGCAGACGCCTTCGCTGCTGGTGCTGGGCTCACTCGTGCCGATCGTCGGTGGTGTCGCCTTGGCATCATTGACGGAACTCTCTTTCAACTGGTAGAATCTGAATCTCTGACAAACACCATATCTGAATGAATATTTGTTCTTTTGTTGTTTGCTGAAACTGAATGATTGGGGGGAATCTTCTCACTCTCTGATTTTGTGGGATCAGGATTGGGTTCTGGAGTGCGATGGCATCGAATCTTCTGTACCAATCAAGAAATGTGCTCAGCAAGAAGCTTCTTGGCGCCGAAGAGGTGAATTTTGTTCCCAGTGATTACAGTCTCTAGCTTCTTTCAAAGCCGGTAATTCGATTCCTAACAGAGATTATCTTTTGATGCAGGAAGCGTTGGATGACATAAACCTCTTCTCAATACTCACTATACTGTCATTTCTGCTGTCTTTGCCTCTGATGCTGTTCTCAGAAGGGGTCAAGTTCACCCCAGGATACCTCCGGAGCACTGTGAGTGTTTGGAAAATTCAGATAAATACACTTGGATTTCACCATTCCCAAAACTATATGAACAAATGGAATGTTATGTTTGGCTTGCAGGGCCTTAACCTCCAGGAGCTCTGTGTAAGAGCAGCACTAGCTGGTTTTTGCTTCCATGGCTACCAGAAGGTGAGGCAAACAGTCACCTCTTTTTTGGCTCAAGAAAGATTTGTGCTTGATGATGACCTTGTAACAAAAGGATCATTTTGTGTTCTTCCTTCAAATTTTCAGCTCTCCTACTTGATCCTGGCCAGAGTGTCACCTGTCACCCACTCTGTCGCCAACTGCGTCAAGCGTGTGGTTGTCATCGTGGCATCTGTTCTCTTCTTCAGAACCCCAATTTCACCTGTTAATGCACTCGGTACTGCAACTCTGAACAAACTGGGATCTTCTTCAGAACTAAACATGGGCCGAAGGTTCTTGAGTTTAACTAATTTACTTTTCGATTATATTTTTGTGGCTACTTGCAGGAACTGGTGCTGCATTGGGAGGAGTTTTCCTGTACTCCAGGTTGAAGAGAACAAAACCAAAGGATGCCTGAGAAGCGAGGACACACGCTTTATTACAGTTGTTCTCGCAGTTCTCGTGTTGATTTTGAGGTACATAGATTAGATTTGTAAATCGACGAGGAAAACGATTTGGGTTCGACTTTAGCACCGATTGTACTACTACACGAGCTACAGTTCTCTTTCACAAATTTGTAAGAACATTGTTAAATATTCTCAGATCTCGTGAGAAATTCATTAGTCCAGGCGCAAAATCAATAAAGCTATCACTTGAGTGTACGCTTGAGACTTGACTAACTTCGTTTCAAATAGGATACTAACGGCAAATGGGGTAATATATGGGCATGAACATTCAGAATATGAAAATAGTTCAATGTAAAACTACGCTTGGGGTAAATAATCTACAAGTCATAAGGATTAAGAGTGCATGCTTTCGTCCAAAATGCATGCCTCAGATGATTTGTTTCCACATCACCATAGCGGTAGCAGGTATAAATAGCAAGGAAGTCCGAGCTTCCAAGTCTGACAAACGACTAACACCAGACATGCATTATCAAGTGCACTACATCTGCACAGCAGAAGACCCAAACAGTCTTATCCTATGTTAGTCAAGTTCTGGGACATTGTTTTGCTTCAGGGGGGGCACGCACGATAGTATAGTTTGGTAAGAGAACAGCTTCATCTACTCTGTTCGTCACCATCATGATGCTGTTTGCATCTTGCAGTTAGCACTTACCAGTTGGAGACACCAACAGCCTTGGACCCAGGATCTTCATGGTTGCGATTGCTTGGAGGACTCCTACTTCTGTCACGAAAGCCGGCATTGTTTGTTCTGCTCTGGTCACTGCCTCGAGAAGAGCTATAGAACCTGTCATTTGCATGAAGACAATCAATGAAGCTACATAAATTGTGTATGAAAGCACATTGCAAATGGGATATAAACTACCTAAAAAAATATCAGTTGTCATTATCAACAGAAAGAAACAAAAGGAGCACAAAGTTATGCTTTCCTCTAGTTTAGACAATTGGTGTCAACTCACAGATAATATAGGCCATTCAGCTACCCATTACACAGGCCGCTTAATAACACAGCTGTATCAGAGAATATAAGATCTTCTGATTCACTTCAAGAAAACAAGTGACGCAGTATGCATGGAAACAGGTGAAGGTTTAGGATGATGACAATTTGTTCTGTTTTTTTTGTCTTTTCGGGGATTTAGTTCCGACGGGTTTCTATCGAAATCCTAGCCAAGCAGGTTCTTAAAGGTTCCAAACATGTATCAGTGTCAAACTTCAGGCATACCTGGCATGAAAGCTGAGACCGTCACCAGGTTGATTGTTGTTGCTGCTATTATATAAGATGCCAAAATCACCAATCAGTCATTCACTCAAGGATTGGACACAAGACAAAAATAAGTAACAGGTTTGATTGTCAACTAACCTGGCATGGAAGCTCGGATTGTCACTGGTTTGATTGTTGCTGCTGCTGTTATGAAAGCTGTATAATGATGGCTCATCAGGTATGCATGTGCTTGAGATGGCAGGTAGGATAGGGATTTGTTTCGTACCTGGTTTGGAAGCCAGATGTATCGCCAAACTGAGTGCCACTGTTGCTGTTATGGAAGCTGCATAGATGATTCATCATGTAGGTGCTAATTAAGCTCAAAGGCAGGATTCAAATAGAAACTGATACATACCTAGTATAAAAGCTAGAACCATTCCCAGACTGACTGCCAAAGCCACTGTTATAGTTGTCAGTCGACCTTGAAGTATATCCTGAATCATATCCACGACCACCATAAGAGTCATCTGAAGATGCCCAGCGCCGTGACCTTCCACCATACCCTCCACGGGAGACCATATCTCTCAACTGTTGCGAAACAGACTGGTTTGCACCCTCCAAAATCTTCACAAGATCTGAAGCATACTTTGAATCCTGATCACAGAAGAATGTATAGGCAACTCCAGTCGCTCCAGCCCGTCCTGTTCTCCCAATTCTATGGACATAATCCTCAACACCTGTTGGGAAATCGTAGTTGACCACAACTCTGTAACAGGAATATGAGAGAAATGTCAGTTTATACCATCTGAGGATTTACAGGGACAGCATCCTTATGCTATGGCCTACAATGAAGTCTCAGCTCTACAATTTGCAAAGAAGTCCCAACCTGATATCCTTTATGTCCAAGCCTCGGGCAGCCACATCAGTAGCAACAAGAATAGGGCATCTGCCACTTCGAAATTCACTCAACACAGAATCCCTCTCAGCTTGTGATTTATCACCATGAATAGCAGAAGCACCATACTGCCGTGCTAGGTTTCGAGCCAGCTGATCACACATCCTCTTTGTGGAGCAAAATATTATGATTTTGGATCCAGGTTCCTGTGACCTTAGGATTTGATCAAGCCGTCTCGATTTCTCCGGAGGTGTGATAACATCCACATACTGCAACATATAACAATCTGCTTCAAAATAACGAAACAAAGTCTGGCCAACAAAAATAAAACACCATTTTCATTACCTGAGTGATTGACTTATTTGCCACCAGTTGATCAGTGTTCCCAATGTTAACTTGGACTGGATTGGACAGCAAATCTGAGGCTATTTTCCTCACCTCTTTTGGCCAAGTGGCGGTGAACATAAGAGTTTGTCGTTTGGGTTGTACTTGTTTCACAATTTTTCTTATTTGTGGCTCAAAACCCATATCAAGCATGCGGTCAGCCTCATCAAGAACAAGATAAGATACTTGATGTAGGCTCACTCTTCGCATTTCTAAAATGTCATTCAATCTTCCAGGAGTTGCAACCACAATGTCTGCACCGCGCTCTAGATCTCTTAGCTGAGGACCTTTAGGAGCACCTCCATATAAACACTTCAAATAAATAAGTGCAATTAGATGACATCAACTTTATAGGGCACAAAAATGTATATCTCAGCTGGAATTGTCTTTGGTCTAAATAACAGATGAGTAAAAGATAGGAGGAACATACAACAGACGATATTCTTGATGATCTCCCAAACTTTTTCGCTTCATCTTGGATTTGTGTTGCCAATTCCCTTGTTGGAGAAAGCACTAATACCGTTGGACCATCCCTTGAATTATGTTGAAGGTGCTTAAGAAGGATAAACCCTGGAATGAGATAACCCAGTGTTTTTCCGGAACCTGTCTTGGCCACAGCTACAATATCACGATTCCTGAGAGCAATTGGCCATGATTGAGCTTGGATAGGAGTTGGTGCAGAGAATCCCGCTTGCTGTACCTACAGAAACACAGTCCATGACAGAAGTGAGTGAAATGTGAATGCGACAGATGTATAACCATAAGCCTAAATCAGTAGATGTACTAATGAAAAAGGAGACCGAGCTTTCGCATACGGTTTTTGAGCTATACAAAAACCAAATCCAATATCTTGCAGCCAGAGGTGAAAAATAACATATAAGAAAACTATTCAAAACACAGAAGGCTGGACAAGACAACAAACAGGTCAAACCTTGACATAGATTGTTGACTTGAAGAGCCTGCTGAGATGAACATCCAGCGTAGTTATCACATACGTAGTATGAACGCACAATGACCTCCTAATTTCTTTCGAGAAGGATACAAGAAAATGCATTAAATAGTCATGTAAATTGTGTGCGCTTACCTCCCTTAGAATCTCTGAAGGGAAACCTGTGGACTGAAATGTCATGAATGGAGCTGGAGCCTCATTTCCCTAGTAAATGAAAGAAACGTATGGCTGAGCAACATAGTATGTAGCACCCAATAGTGATTAAGAGTTGAACACATACGACAATAGTGATCTCGTGCTTAGCACGATATGCTTCTGGTGAGGTGCGGTCTCCACTGGCAGCCTCTGAAACTACATTCTGTGCAGGGTATACTCCAGTTGCAGAGCACAGCTGGAAAAATAGGAACGCATTTTATTTAATGCCATCTAGGAGTGAAACAAAACACTGCAATAATTGTAATCACCCTTTAGGTATGACTGCATATTTGGCTCTTCACTGCATCATTACTCTACCACGCTATCGTACTACTCATTTTGTATTTATGGAAGAACGAACGTTATAAAACACGTAAGTTGTAACACGTGTCACCTGCGAAGAAGGATTGCCCCTAGTCTTTTGCTCAGTGAAAGGCACGTTCTGCACATGACTTCCCGCCGCTTCCATGCGCCGCTGAAAAATAGAAGCATTAATACGACAAACCGTTGCATAAGCTACCCTATCAATTGCGAATACTGAAGGTGGTTAGTTACACAGGCCGAAAAAAACCCTAACTTTCTGCTTCCTAGTTACCGGCAATCCTATCCTAGACCACATGCCACGATGATGCAAACGCAGTACGGAGCATCGAAATTACATGATGCAGCAATGCAGCATTAACAGGTGAATGATAGGAGAACAAAGATAAGCACACCTCGAAATGATCATTCCTTGCCCTATCATCAGCAGGAGCGGCGTTCTGCGTGCGGCTTGCTCCTGCTTGCGCCTGCGACTGAGGAACACAAATCAATAAGGAACGACATATATGCCCAGGCAACGGGAGCAACGGGAACGAAATGAAGAAAAAAAAAGGGGGGGATCATTGATGGGCTACCTCGGTAGGATCGTTGTTCCTAGGCCTCTCCGGAGGCTGCGCCGGGGAGGAGGGCTCCGGCGCCGTGGGGCGGTCGTACTGCACGGCCTTGGTCTCCGGGTTCCAGAAGTAGAGGTACCCGGTGTTGCCGTCGATGAGCCCCCTCCACGGCTTGGGCAACGTCGGATCTGGCGGCGCGTACCGCGGCCCCCTCGCCGTCGCCGTCGCCCCCGCCCCCGCCGCCGCCGACGCCATCTCCCACCCAACCCTACCACACCCAAAACCCCAACCCTAAATCAGATCAAAAAAAACAAACAAACACCGCGAGCACGCAATGCAACCGCGAACAAAACCCCCCAAACGAAAAGAGGATCAGCTCGTGATGCTCGTCTGTGCGGGAGGAGGATGAGGATGAGAGCGGAGACGAGAACCCTAGCGAATGCGGATTGCGGCGGCGACCGCGCGGGGGAGGGGACGCGTCCCGTGGAAATGGAGTGGACGAAGTGAGCGAACCCTTTGCCCTTGTCCGCTCCTCTTGGTTAAGGCGCGATGAGAAAATGGAAAGGGGAAGGGAAGGGGAGGGGAGGGCGAGGACGCGGAGGGGTCGATGAGAAAAATGTGATTATTGCCAAGTGCGGAGCTGAGAATGGAAAGAGGGGAGGACGCGACAGGTGGTGGTGGGGTGGGTATGTGTGTAGCCGAGGAAGGCAAAAGGCCGCGCGCCCCGTGCCAACTTGGGGGGAGCTTTTTCTACTTCCGGCCCAGCCCACAACGCAATCAAGTTTTTTTTTTTCATTCCACTTCCTTTCCAGAGCTCACGTTGGACGGTGAGTTAAGCTGACTCACTCGGTCACTCCATCCCGAAAATAAAATAACTTTTTTTTATCTCCTTTCCACAGCTTCCGTTAGAGGTGAGTTATGGCTTCACTTCATCCTAAAATATAAAACTTATAGTATTCAAAAATTTATTCTAAAATGAAACAATTTTCTTCATCTATATTCTCCTCTTAACCAAATACAATAGGCTAGAACCTCGCCATGGACGGTATAGCGACTTTACCGGAGGAGGCCCTCCTCGAGGTCTTCTCCTGCGTTGGCAGCGTCAAAGACCTCTTCATGTTCGCCGTCACTTGCCACCGGTGGCTGCGCCGTTTTGCCGACCAAGCTTTCCTTCGCGGGCTGCTTTGCGTGGACCACGCCGGTGAGGAAGGGCACCGCTAGGGGTGTAAGTAGCTAATCCACAGAACCTATTCATAGATCAAAATAAGTTACGAATCCGTTTATTTTGATTTATAAGTGGATTCACGATTTAACCACTTTGCACAACCACCGCGGGGCGCCTCCTCGGCTTCTTCTTCTTCTTCCAGGAGACGAGTTTCATGCACCTCGACTGGTGGAGAAGTATTATCAAGACGCGGATGGCATCGGTCTCCGTAACCGCACCCACCTTCCTGCCGCCGCCGGGGTCACGACGGATCGTGCCCTCACCTCCTTCGTCGCCTCCGCCGACGGCGACGGCGATGGCGACTTCAACAACGCCGAGCCCCTGGCGGTGCGGCGCGGCATCGTCCTGATGCGGCTTGTCCCACGCACCAGGGAGATGGTCGCGACCACCCTCCTTCCTCAGCCTCTGCAACCCTATCACCATGGAACGCCATGTTCTCCCGCCTCTGGAGTGCCTCGACCATAGCTTGGATGACTACGCCATTATGACCGCCGCTGACACGGACAGCAACCTCGACGGAAAGCAGCAGCAGCCATCATCTTCGTCAGTGGGGGCACACTAGCATGGCTCCGCACTGTGATCAGAATACCAATGGTGATACCGAGGAAGAAGGCAATGGAAAAGGTCATGGACCGCATCCTTCTCCAATTCAGCCCTGATCTCACATGGGGATTTCACCGTGTGTGCCGTATGAGATGGATTTGGTGGATTTTTTTTGCTACAGCTTGGTGGTCTATGTAGGATAATTTACACATGGCTGAGTGGCCGTATGAGTTACCAACTCCTCCCACTCGTGTTCTGCTCGTACGCTTTTCAAACTGCTAAACGGTGTGTTTTTTCAAAAAGTTTCTATACAAAAGTTGCTTTAAAAAATCATATTAATCCATTTTTTAAAAAATTAGCTAATACTTAATAAATCATGAGCTAATTAATCACTTCGCTTCGTTTTGCGTGTTTAAAGGAAGAGTTTCCACCTCCCCCTACTGAACACAGCCGTATGTAGTATGCCGTGGTAAGATAATACTAACTGTTTTAGACCATGAAACCTAATTATGGGCATGCTGATGATCTCATTCCGTAAAGTAAGCCGGTCTGACTACAAACTCTTATCAACAATGAGATGTTGAAAGCAGTCGCTCCTATCTATTTATCTGTAATGGTTTACGTCATAATGTTTTAACTCAGCGCAAAAATGCTTGATTTTGCAATAATCCTGTAGCAAGTTTAACTTGTAGCAATGGTTCAGAGTTCAACAGTTAGAAAGCAACGGCAACAATGTCAAAACAGTATATTTCTCTATCAACACACATCACATTAAGTAGTGTTACATAGTTCTCTCTGGCTTTGCTTTCTTTGACAAATTAGACAAAGCGTCTAAATCTCGACCTTTTCTCACATTACAACAACCACAACCTTGTATTAAGCAAGTGCAACTGGCCTCCATTCAAAAACAAGTATGGCAGGCCGAACCTTCCAGGTTACCTCATCACCATCAAGCCTACAACTATGTTACTATTATTAAAAACATTTGTGCTAGTCATACAGCCCCTCCTGTTCCCAGATATCCACAAGAAAATCAACCATCTCCTGCAAATTCATGATATAGTTATAACCACTTGCCTCAAATGGGTAAATTTAACAGCAGTATATCTTACATGTAGAGGGATAGGCTGATGAAACGGCTTATTGGATCCAAGCAAACTCTCGTAAGCTGCATTCCAACTGTACAGGTAAATGTTTAGGTGAGCATGAAGCTTCAGGTTCAGCATGCATTATACTAAGTTAAACATGGTAAGAAGCATTTAAATCCAGCATCAATTTGAACAAAAGGAATGGTAGAAGAACAAGAGAAAGTATCCAGTTTCTGTTTTGACTTTGAAGTGCATGTTTTCAGAATCTTTTGTGAAAGATCAACAACAGCCATCGAATTTGATGATAGGTACTTATTATATTGTTTGTAAAAGGAATACCGGACTACAGAGGAAAAAAATCATACATTAAGGACAAGATGCATAAACAATGTAGAAATAAATAAATTTACAACAGCATGGGCACATGAAACATACTACGCATGGGTTAGGACAGGAAAAGAATTGATAAAGCAAAGCTTTCAGAACCGAGTATCATTTGAAAAGCCAGGAAAAAGTGAAAGAACCCAGCACAACAGAAATCACATTGATCGAAGCAACCACCCCAGACTAATCTCAAACTTTGGAACAACAAACTCTAGCTTTCTATGGACTAGGTTGGATTCTGGAAAATATATATTGTCTAGTACTTTTCTGCGTATAAAGAGGGAATCTCAAGTTCTTACCTCAATATTGGTTCGCGAATCTGCTTCGTCTCAGGTATTTGCGTTGTTTTCACAGTCCAGTCCTTCCTAATCTCCTTCCAAAGAACAAGACCTGTAATAATATTTCAAACTGAGTGTGTTAACATGACAACTTGAACTTATATCTGCTTGTTGCTTAGCAAGAAATCACTGTGCTGATGAGGCAATATGTTTATATTTAAATTCTCTGCATATCAAATCTAGTACTCCCTCTGTTTACGAATACTTGGTTTTGACCAAGAGCATATGAACTTTTACTGTTAAATTTTTAAGCGACCTCAAAATGAATAGGTTTATATATAAGATATTACTACAGTACTTTGGATTATAAATCTAACAATACAACTTTGATGCAAATACTTCTATTGTTTAGAAAATATTATTGGTCCAAGCTTGATAACTCGAAGTCAAAACCGACAGTTATTTTTTTAACAGAGGAAGTAGCAAAGTATACCAGATATTGTGCAAGATGGTGATGTGGACATAATGTTGCTGAATACGTATTAATTTTGATGAGAAACATAAAACAAACAGGACATAGTAAACCAAATACATTGATCTTGATAGGCCAATAGGTCCCCCATAAGTTCCGGAAATAGTGAGGTCATCTCAAGCCTTTGGAAAATTTTAACACTTTACAGGCGAGCTAAGACCATGGATATCTATTTCAGGCAAAAGCACAAACATAAGGATAATAGAGGCTGGTTGATTCAAAGGAAAGTGTTTTACTCTATACACTTAAACAGGTTTCTTTGCTACATCTTAATTTCATTCCCACAACCAGGACATAAATAATAAATACCTGATTCTCCTAATATTAAAAGATGCCTAGTCAATGCTAATGGCAATGTGCACATGTAGCAAAACATTCCTTTTTAGCAAATATGGCAACATAATTGGAAAAAGGACTTACCATGATTGACAAATTCAGCAGGGCCCTGACTGCTTCCCACTCCTTGCTGATCAAGAGCCCATGCCTGTTCAACCTCGATGGTGGTTGTACTCCAGAGTTCATCTCCAATGGTGTAATTTTGATCCGGAGTAATTAAACTCTTTGAAAGCTGTCCTACATGTCTCACAGCCTTATCACAGCATCCAAAACAGCCTCTGCTCTGTTCGCAAGGAGTTTAACCATGTCGACAATTAGCATCAAACAAAAACAATCTATGCAAATTTGGAAAACAAGAAACAACTGCAAACAAGAAATAACCCAGCCAGACCAACTGACAATGTCCCCCTCCACTGCCACAACTAGTAGGAGAAATCAAGCAAGATTCCATTAATTAACACATCTATCATACAATCCTTGAGACCACATATATGCAAACAAGCAATCAACAATTGGTTAAAAAAAAGCCAATATGCCTACGACTTTGATTAACTCGCAATTCCCGCATAATTACGCGGGATCTCCACAGTATACAAGTACTCCGCATACGCAAACAACAACGTAGTGGACTATAACTCGATTAGGGCTCCTGCTCAAGAGGGAAAAAAAAACTTCAATCGAGAGAGGGGGTAGGGGGACCGACCCGGAGCAGATGAAGAGGCAAGCCGAGGAGAGGAGCTTCGGGATGCTCCTCCACTCCCACTCCCACCCCTCCCCCAAGTCAACACCCCAGTCCCCGACCCTCGACGCCGATCCCCCCTCACCGCCTCCGCCACCGAGGACCGCCATGGCGCGCACTTGCATCCAAACCCACTCGCTGCCTCGATTCTGGGGCGCTACGAGGCGCCGCTCGCCATGGGGGATCCCGATCGAGTCGAATCGAATCGAATCGAGTGGGGGAATGAGCGCGGGTGGTGGCAGCTGCGATTGATTGGGAATTTGGGAATCCAAGTTGGGATAAGGGGAGGAGGAGGAAGATGGTGGTGAGGGAGATGGCGGAGATTGCACGGATTTGACAGAGTGCGTTGCGCTGCCTTTCCTGACCTCACTTCACTTCCCCCCCTCGTTTCTTTCTTTCCTCTCGCTTTCCGCAATCCAACGACAGTTTTTTAAGGTCTTTAAATGCACCGTGGGCCCCACCATAAGGAGCGAGAAACCAATCAATCGGTGGCACAGCGAGGGGGAGGTGGATCAGTCCAGGACTCCAAGCGTCCAACCACTCCAACCGACCAACCCAACGATTTTGGGCCGGGATCTTGGGTTTGCATGATCGCATCCCCTGGCTTTGGGCATAACGGCAAAGTTTGCCGTTCCTCCATCCCAAGCGTCCATTCCATACCTGTGGCTGGATTTTGTTGGCCCATGCATATATATATATCACCTCGAAAATCGTTTTCTTCTCAAACGGAAGGCCTCTGTTGCATGTCAGTCACGAATAGCGAACAGCGGCAGTATATAGCACCTGCATCAAGATTTATTATCCACAATATGGATCATTAGGGATTAATTATACGTGTGGGTTTAACAGATGAATCAGTTTTTCTCCAGTGGACATGGAACAAAAGAACAGCAGGAGTGTGATATCAAAAGACAACAGAAGTATTTAATCAAGAATGTATTGTGCTACGTTGTGGTGGAGAAGAAACGCAATTTCTTAATTAGGAGGGCAATGAAATCTAACCGCAAGTACAGAATGGACGCCTGTGATCGAGAAACGGCAAACTTTGCCGTTATGCCCAAAGCAGGGGATGCGAACCCCGGGATCTTGGGCTCTCAAAATGAGAGGAAATGAAATGAGTTCATATATCCCCTGGATGAATGGAAATTTGTAGGAATTCGATCCGAAAGAAAATTTCCTGCAATAGCTTTTCTTTAGATAGTGAAAAGTGAAAATGGTGTAAAGGAAGGTGAAAATTCCTCCTCCAAGTGTTTGGAGGGATTGCAAAGGTTAGGTGAAATTTATTTTTATTTCTACTAGTAGCAAGTAGATTGCAAAGGATAGGTGAAATATTTTGGAGGATTTCTAGCTAGTAGCAGCACACTCTAGCACATAGTGTAGTCATCATGTTTACAAATTCCTATCAGAATACCCATGCACTTCTACTATTTCTCTCTAATAAAAAAAAATTCCTTTCAGAATTCCTATGCGTTTCCTCTATTTTCTATTCATATATTTTGAGTCATGTGTTCCAAACGAGCCCTAATTCCCTAAACAATCACACCATCATAGTGAGAAACAAAGCAGGCCAAACACAGCATATGGGCTGGGAACTTGTCCTCTGAAGTCTGAATCAACGAAACGATAGATCCGTTTCCTGAAGAACGATGATAAACTGGTAATGTCACAAAACTGCCATCAAGAATCAAGTTCAGATGAACACACGGTTAACCAGTATCAACAACGCTAAACAGTAGTGCAAAGTACAATCGTGCCAATTACTTCGTAGTTCCCATCATACAGACGGCATCACAACTTCACAAGCATCATTGCATCCCCTATCTTCTTCCCAACTCAACCATGCACAGGTACTGCACTTATTACTTTATGATCACAACTGTAACAACTGCTATTCTGAAGAAATTCTGAACAACGGCCATACCACCTCACCACCAGACTGAAGAAGTACAGAAAGCCTGACAGGAGAAGCCAGCAGACGTGTAGTGCTTCCTCCTCTATGAGGTGAGGATAGGGGGCATGTAATCCGACTTGGTGCCAAGGACGCGGGCCCGTGTGTCAGGGAAGTACTCCATCCCCGGCAGCTCAGTCACCACGCCGTCGCTGGCGACGCCAATGGGGTAGCTGAGGAGGTGACCGGGGAGGTCCTGCTGGAGGTCGTCGCTGGAGTACATGTCCCAGTACTTCTCAGCGATCCTGTTAACCTTCTGCACGCACTCCAGGCTCTCGGGGCGCTGGAACACGTCGTCCAGCATTCCCAGGTGCTCGTACCACAGTGCCATCCGGAAGCCATGGATCTGGCCCTGGGCCGGCTGCCTGGTTGCCAGATGGTATGGCTGGTACCCGCCCATGGCAATCTCGGAGTCCCTAGCCCCGTCCATTGACCTCTGGTTGATGTTTGCAGAACCGATGATGATGTACTCATCATCAACTGAAATTGGAAGAAATGAAGTTACTAGCTTGGCCAATAAAAGTGTATTTTTGTAAGAAAAGAACTGGATACATAGATGAAGTCACTAGCTTGATCATTAGAGCATCTTGTTTGTTTCGTTAAAAGGATTTTCATCTTTTTTTTTAACTACACAATGTAACAGTACAATAAGCTAAATAACCAACAATATGACATTCTCTCTTAAAATGGAAACAGACATTAAATAGAAACAGAATTTAGAGAGCGCAGGACAATTCTGTCTAAAAAGATGTTATTTTTAAAGGAAGGGAAGCATGACTTCAACTTACAGTTTGACATATGCCTGTGGCGGAGCCACCGCCCGGCTAGCCCGGGCAGCCGCCTAGGCTCGTCAGCGAGAACTCCATTAAATTTTAATATTGATGAGTAAATTTATGATGAAATTTCTATAGCAAATACTAAATATATTGAAATTTTCCCGGGCTCAAAAATATTTTTGGCTACGCCACTAACATATGCAATGCTCATAAACTAATAAATAAACAAATGCAATGATCTATGATGCATGTATGTAAGTATGCTCTATAACTCATCTGACATGCTTTAAATGAACAAAAACTGCAAAGTCAATGCAAATATGTAATATAAAGCTCGCTCGGTACCTATCATCATTTTGGTGTGGACATAGATCATGAACCTCCTAGCCTCCTGAGCTCGGCTGTAATCAGTGTCAGCTTCTGGTTGTTCTTCAGGCTGATATTCCCCACCCTGCTTCACCTCACGGTTACCCAAGCAGAAGAAAGTGAGGTAGTCCTTGGGGTTCGCTTCAATTCCCTTGGCTTGGAGAGCCTCTGTAATGTCAGTGTACATCATCTCCATTGTTCTTCTTTGCCAGTCCAGGATTGCCTGAACAGATCCACTCTCTGGAACACCCTCAGGCCACATTGGCACCACAACATAAACAGTGAACCGTTCCCCAGCTTCAATCTTACTGACAACTTTCAGTGCAAGCTCCTTAGGAATCAAATGCAGGGCACCAATGTCTTCAGGCTTGATGCCCTCAGGTTTCCAGGCATAGGAACTTCCAAGGAAGTATTGGTTCTCAATATAGATGAAGTTCTTTGCCCTCCGGATGGCATGTATGTAAGCATCCTGGATGCTCCTGTCAATGATTTGATCCTTTCCGCTTACAAGCCCAGCTTTTGCAGCCTCCTCAGGGGTATCAGGGAACCCAAAAGCAGCACCACCATCAATGGATCTAAAGAGCTGAACATTCCATGTTTCTCTGTCCTCTGGAAACATGACAGGAGAAGGTGGAATAATAGTGTCAGACAGATCCCTGAGCTGCAGAAGGAGATCCTTACCACCCTGCTTTCTCCATCTCTGCTCGAAATTGTAAAGAACATCCCATGCGATTGGCCCTTCCAGCCGTGAGTGAATATCATGCCATGGCTCTCTTGGACCACCCTTTGTGATCGATGCATTGGCAAAGTTTGGCTGGTGGAAGTCATCGTGATGGGTACTGTCGAGCGTCCTAAACAAAGAATGGTACTGAGTGTCATACCTTCCATCACAGAGGTCAAGGCCACCAACGAAGCTGACTATCCTCCTTTGTTGGGAGCCCTGGTTTGGCAACTCATGGTCAACAACTACTATCTTCTGATGGTGTGTAAACATAGTTGAGATCGACAGATCCTGAACAATGCTGCCTGAGTCATCAGGGTTGCGAGGGCACAGAACACAGTTCACCTCAGAGCCATGGAAATAATTAGCAGTTTCCTCATCATGTGTTGCCATCAGGCCATCTCTCTTCAGCAAACTAACTGAAGTCCTGTCATCCCACACAAGCATGAGGACCCGAACACCTTCACCGGCCTTCTTCTTGAGCAACTCCCCAAGGGTGACATCCCCTCCAGGTTTCGGACGATTGGAGTCCCTAACCAAGGTGATCTCAGTGTATACAGACCAGCCAGTGATGTAAATCAAATGCTGGGCATTGCTTATAGCATCAAAGATATCCTCCCAGCATCTGTGGGGTTCATAGTTCTTGCCATCGGCAAGCGGAATCTTTGGAATGAAGTTGTCTGGGACATGAGCATCTTGGTACAACGTAACTTTGCACCCTTGCCTCTGAGAGAAGAAAGTGTAAGGAACACCAGGATACTTGGTACTGCGGACACCCCTTGCCCAATTGCGATCCTTGGAAACATCGAAGTACTGAAGCTTCACATGGATTTTGCTCTCACCAACAGGCTCACGGTTATTATCACAGATATCGAGCCATGTATCAATCTCCTCTCCGTTGAGAAGCTCTTGGACAGGCAGGTAAGCCCTCCCAATATTCGTTGCCCCGATAGGGTTATCAATCTTGACAGTGAAGATCACATTGGAAGCCATGTGAGCACAGTAGATGTGGAACGACTCATACCAGCGAGGATTGATGGGCTCATTGGTTATCATCCTAGTTCGGCCGACGCGAGCTTTCTCCAGATCAATGGTGGAATACACCTTGGTGGCGCCTTTGCCGACACCCACAGTGTCCTCAATCCCCTCCACAAACTGTTGACATGAGCTCAGGTGTTAGATCATGAACAACAAAGAAGAAGGCATTGCATTTCAGGTGATACAAACACACACAGCATACAGCAATAGATTTGTAGTAGTAGGTCAGTTAATACAGTAAAAAGAAATATTTCTATCAAATCAAGATTTTTGGTGACACAAGCACACATCACATACAGCAAACTCTAAATTTTCAGTAGGTCAGTTAATAAAGGGAAAAAAAAATCACTTTTAGCAAATCAAGATTTTTGGTGACACAAGCAAACATCACACACACAGCAAACTCTACATTCAGAGAATTACTTGGGTCAAACAAGAAATGGCCAAGCATAATAGACCAATCTTGCTACAAACGCATCTTCAATTCTTGTCTACTACCTCCTTTTCCCCTAATAATCCAAAATTCCAGATCGTTTCAGTGTGTTTAACTGTTCTGTACACTAGCAGATCAATCCGGGTTCATGCAAACGCGCAACACGAGAAAGGACCAAAAAAAAAAAAAAGCAAGAGCAGAGACGAGTAGATTAAGGAGAAGAGCCCGTACCTTGCGGATGAACTTGGGGGCGCTTCCGCTGGCACGGTGCGGGTTGGAGAGCGACGCCGCCTCGAAGATGGTGGCGTGCAGCGTCCCGTGGAGCAGCATCTGCGCCATGGCTGATGGCTCCCCCTCCTCGCTCTACCTGCGCCCACACACACACACACAATCAGGCTGACCGCAGATCGACGCCCGCAAGCTAGAGGGAAGACGAAGGCAGCAACACTCGCAGTACAGTGAAGCAAGCAGATCTGAGCGGAGAAGCAAGCAAGCAGCTCTACTGGGTAAGAGATGCTTAGCTGCTTACCAGGTTGTGATCAGGGAGGCGTCTTCTCCGGGAAGACGAGGAGGATGGCGATGGCGAGAGGCGAGCCGAGATGGGGAGAGTAGAAGAAGAAGTGGAGCAGATCGGATCGAGCGAGATTATAAAATTGCGGGAGAAGACTGTCCCGATCTGATGCCCGCAACGCAACTCCGGCGATTTTTCTAACTTGCAGTCACACGCGCGCGCAGTGTTTGCGTGCGTGCGTGCACGTCGTCACGGCTTCCTACCACGCGTCGTGGCCACGGATCTCGAGCCGGAGGAGCCTAAAAACGGGTAGAAGTATCTGTCCGTCGCGGTTACTCCATGACCGCGACGTCGCGGAGCCAGCGCGCGCTCGTCCGCGTCTAGAACGCGGGGGCGTCCTCCCGAGGTCCAAGTGGCGGTGGGGCTTGACTTACTCGGATCGGTTCGCTGGTTTCGCGGGCGTCGAGAAGGGAGAACATGGTGCGGTTGCCGGGTTGGGCGGTGGAGTCAAGCGCGTGCGTGGGCGGCGGTGTCCGCGCGCTGTGCCGACGTCGCCGACGGCGTGGACTCCAGGTGTTCGACGAAATGTGCAGCCCGGACTGGCTGATGCATAGCTTATCCGGTTGGGATCACCCAGGTGAGGCCACCTCACTCGCTGTCATTTTCGTACGTGCAGTTGGGCTTCCATTTTATTGATGAATCGCGATGCGCCACCTAGTTGTTGTGACTTGTGAGGTCGTTGGGACATCCAAATGCTGCTCACGTTCAGTCTGTATGTTGCACAAGGGAACAAAGTTCAGCTCAGCATCAACCGTCGATCACATGAACGTAACTGTCAAACTATGTCAGTGTCTGCATTACTAGCTGTTTTGGATGCCTACTGAAAGAGTCAGAGGTAAAAGATTAACTTGTTATACTACCTCCAACCATAAATATTTATGTTTAGCGTAAGATTTGATCAAATTTTGGATGTTCCGACCAGCAATTTTATATTATAATAAATTTATAAAATCTAATAATTTGGTGATATTATGATAGTATTTTTCAAGGAAAATCTGTGTACACCATTTACTTTATTTTTAAACTAATCATTTGAGAAATTATTGATGTTCGGAATTTTAAATTCTGGACGGAATTGTGCCCTCAATGTTAAATATTTTATGACCAAAGGAGTACAAAACATTATGATTGGGAATATTTGGGAACTGCTGTGCAGATGTAACCATGTATACACAACAACAGTGCCATTGGTTGAATTTAGGATCAGGTTCAGGTTAGCTAGTTTTCTTCATCTATTTTCAAATCGATGCATCCATTGGTGCTGTAAGACAACAACAACAAAAGTAGCGTTTGCTTATCTTTATATTGTACTCCATTAATCACTTAATATTGCGACTGTTAGGACGTTAATACCTTTTCCTTATCGCTTATGCAAGAAGCACGTGTAATTCATTGTGGTCTATATGAAATGTTTGTAGTGGCAGTCCATACATGCTAAGTCCACTTATGTGAACCTTTTTCGCCAACTGTTAGTCATGTTCTTCACGTGTTACAGCACTCATCTTTTTTGTAGTTCCCATATTCTTCTCAAGCAACACTGAAAACACTACTCCACTATATGTTAGTAGGTCGCACATTTACAACACATTAGTTAATTTCGTGCTTGAGGTTTAGTAATTAATTCTCTGAATGGATATATGTAAAAACTTTTTTTTCTTAAGTCAAACTATCACATAGCTAAAAGTTCAGTTGCCTATCTTTTTATAGAGACCGTTATTCAACAATGAACACTTGTTTTTTCTTCGAAGAATCTCAAAATATTTTTTAAGAACTATTGTCTTCCATGTTAGACAGATTGGCTCAATAGCATGACCATATTTCTGAAATCGGGGATAATTCAATGGAAAACCATGAGAATAAGATGTTAGCCATTTGGTACCAATGCTATCTGAGAACTACGAAGAGTTGATGTAATCATGTAGACTACCATCTGCATAAAACGAAGCATGCTTATTTTGGAAAACTATGTTCATGCGTCCTTCTGCAATGGTATGGTGGAGCATGTGGCTTGGTTATGTGCAACATGGATATCTATCAGTGGAGGATTGAGTGGCTGCAGCCATCTTACATAGAGGAACTAACATTGAAAGCAACACATGCGATTCATACATGAAGCCTCCCATTTGACACTGTAATTTCTTGTGCAATATGATGATCAGACAAATATAAAATATATATGCAGATTGATAAGCTAGCTGTAATCCACATATTTCAGTAGTGCATAATCCACTTGCTATTCCACTAAGAGTGCAGAAACAATGAGCAATCGGGGATAGCAGAAGTTGAGCGCCCCTATATAATGAACAATAAGGCCACATGGTTGCCACAATTAGAGAAGTTCTTGATAACTCCTATTGAGGCCATGACAATATCAGAAATGGCAGCTCTTTTATTTCTATTCAGTGCTTTGCTAAGAAGTTCACTGGTCCACAGTCAAGGATTGCAGATAGGGTTTTATGATAATAATTGCCCTGATGTGGAGGACATAGTCAGGTCTAGCGTCGAAAAGTATTACAACAATGATGCCACCATAGCCCCAGGCTTGCTCCGGCTACATTTCCATGACTGTTTTGTTCAAGTTAGTTTCCTTCCTCAATATAGCTACTACTTCATAGTGTTAATCTGGATCTTATGTTTTTATGCCTGACATTTGTTTCTACTTGTTTTGTAGGGATGTGATGCGTCAGTTTTGATTTCAGGTGCATCCTCTGAGAGGACTGCACCACAGAATTTTGGTATCAGGGGGTTTGAAGTGATAGATGATGCTAAGTCCCAGTTGGAAGCCGTATGCCCCGGGGTGGTATCCTGTGCTGATATATTGGCTCTCGCTGCACGCGATGCCGTTGATCTGGTGAGAAAAACTCAGCTCCTGTGCAGAATTCCTGCTGAGAACTGTCTATTACCTTTTGATTCAGACCTTAATAACTGAATTTCTCGTTTTGTACTTACTGCTAGACCGGTGGGCCAAGCTGGTCCGTACCACTGGGACGGAGAGATGGAAGAATTTCATCAGCTTCAGATGCCAAAGCCTTGCCGTCTCCTGCTGATCCTGTATCCGTTCAGAGGCAAAAATTTGCGGATCAAGGCTTAACGGACCGTGAGCTCGTAACACTAGTTGGTAAATCTTCCTCCATTCTTGCTTAATCATGCTCGATACACACAATTATATTTATCAATCAGTGAACAGTTTGTCTCATTTTGTCATGAGCCAAACTAAGCCTCCGTTTGAAACAGATTATTCATCGGATAATTGCTATGGATTATCTATTTGATTATGATGATAAACGAAATATTTAAAAAATAAACTTAACATGTAACTTAGAATAAATGGTCTAAGCAGTACAATAGAATAAAAAACATATTTTAGAGGCGTGGACAATAATTCGATGTATTCTGCTAATGCTTACCCCTGTGTGGTTTACTGATCTCTGTAACTGTAGGTGCTCACACCATCGGGCAGACGGACTGCATCTTGTTCCGGTACCGGCTCTACAACTTCACGGCGACGGGGAACGCGGACCCGACGATCAGCCCGTCGGCGCTGCCGCAGCTACGGGCGCTGTGCCCGCCCACCGGCGACGGCTCCCGGCGTGTGGCGCTGGACCTGGGCAGCCCGGGGGCGTTCGACGTGAGTTTCTTCAAGAACGTCAGGGACGGCGCCGCCGTGCTGGAGTCCGACCAGCGGCTGTGGGGCGACGCCGCGACGCAGGCCGCCGTGCAGAACTTCGCCGGCAACGTCCGGGGACTCTTCGGCCTCCGGTTCAGCTACGAGTTCCCCAAGGCCATGGTCCGGATGAGCAGCATCGCCGTCAAGACCGGCAGCCAGGGCGAGATCAGGAGGAAGTGCTCCAAGTTCAACTAGGTAATTAATATTAATTAGTAGCCCATTCGACGGTGAATTCAGTGATCGATCGAGTCACCTATCCTGCATGATATATGTACACATGCTGTTCATCTCCCAGTACTTCTGCATGCCATGGCTTGAAGGCTTACGTTGCGTGCATGTGTTCGAGAATCCTGTAATTGATTAGTGTGCACTGAAGCAGTATTTGGCTGGGAAAGTATGATTGAGATGCAGGTTTAACTGCATTTTCTTTAAGACAATTTAATAACATCATGTGTTTGCTTCAAAAGAAGCTACAAGCCTACAACCACCTATTACAAACATAATTCGCTCAACATTCTGAGGCAATAAGTCTAGAAACTCCAACACAAGATAAGAAATACGTACATCTTAGCTTGAACTGCATGGGTTTTTGTTTTCTGTACTTATGTTTATGCATATGTTTATCCGTATTGCTTATTAGCAATTAAAAAATAATTTATGAGTAAACCTTTTATATGCATATCCTTAACTACTCAAAAGCAAATACTATAAAAAAACCACGATGAGAAAAACCACAAAATCAACTTTAAAATTTAAATTTAAATTTTGGTTTATAACCACAAACGAAATGATGGTCTGTTACTTTTACCATGAAGCATAGGATAATACAGGATAGGATCCGTCTATTATTGTGTTGGTTGATGGAGGGGACAGACGGTTAATTGGCGAAAAGGATAGCATTTGACACAAATGACAGGTCCCTGCCAGTCAGGTTAGATAACCCAATCACTCCATCAGCACTGATGAATTGTGTTGTTGGCTTGTTGAAAAAATTCAATCAATGTTTTGAAACAGTGTCATCACACAAGGGCATTTGGTCTAGTGGTATGATTCTCGCTTAGGGTGCGAGAGGTCCCGAGTTCAATTCTCGGAATGCCCCCTAAAATTGATCTTTTTTTTTTACCTTTTTCATATACGTCTCATTTCTTACCTTTACCATATATACAAACTAGAATATACAAATTCTTCCGATCCAACTTTTTTTTTTCTCTCGTCATTTTTTGCCTTTTCCCTATACAATTTCTTCCAATCCAAAAGGCATCTGTTGCATCATGCATGTGTTTCGACTTGGAACCATTCGTTTTCGTGGATACGGACGCATCTAATCAAATCCCATAACAATCAATCATGCTGTGCTTAACGAGGACAATGACGCTATTACTCGTGGAACACGAACCACCACGAACCTGTCTTGCATTTGACAAATGCCACACACTCCGCGTTGCACTCAGTACTACGGACACATCACGTAGTAGGCCCCACTGTCGGCCACCCCATTCTCCGTCCTCCTCAGATACTTAAAAAAAACAGTTTTTTTTGCGACCAGATCTAAAAACAGTAAAGAGTACTACCACCCTTCTTTTTTTTCCATTTTAAAAACATTTTTTTAAAAAAAAACAGATCTACAGTACTACATAATTAAAAAAACAATCTTCTTCAGTTCTTTCTCTCTTATTTCGAAATTTGAGAGAGTTTCTAACCATTGTAACTTCTCCCAGAATTAGAATCTCCTCAAACAATTCAACTTTTGATCTAAATTTTTTCAAATTTTAAGAAACTGAACTAGAGTCTAAAAACTGGGAAACCCAACTTTTTAAAATTCTCAGAAGTTAGCTACCAACCACCAACTGTTTCTCAAATCTTAGCTTCCCAAACATACCCTATAATCTGTTGTCATCCCTGCCTGCGCCAATCTCCGCGCATCACAGGTAAAAAAGAATCGACACTTGAGCAGTTGAGCTTCCGAGATAACGAGACTTGAATACATTTGATCCGGTATTGATCATCACCACTTGTCCGGTCCACTCTCCAGTGACCTCACCCCTCACCGTCTCCACACCAACTCATCACTAGCCATGGCTCGCCGTCGCCGCGGGCCACCACCACCGCAGCGGCGCCACCACCACCTCGTCCTCCTCGCCCTCGCCGCCTTCTCCTGCCTCGCCTCCGCCACGACGACGACGACGACGTCTTCTTCCAAGCAGCCTCAGCCAGCCGACATACTCCTGCCCGCTCTCGCCGCCGCCGCGGCGGGCGCCGACGCGGCGAGGACGTGCTGGTACACGGTGCAGATCAAGACGAGCTGCGCGTCGCCGCGGCGCACGTCGGACGCGGTCAGCCTCGCGTTCGGGGACGTCTACCGCAACGAGGTCTACGCGGCGCGGCTGGCCGGCGCCTCGCCGTCGTCGGGCGCGTTCGAGCGGTGCGCCACCGACACGTTCCGCGTGGGGGGGCCATGCGGCTACGGCGTCTGCTACCTCTACCTCCGCCGCTCCGGCGGCGACGGCTGGACGCCGCAGTGGGTCAGGGTCTACGAGCCCACCTCCGACACCCCCTCCACCTTCTACTACGGCGACCCGCTCCCCAACGCCGTCTGGTACGGCTTCAACCGCTGCCCCCGCCTCGCCGCCGCCGCCACGGCGGCGCAGTGATGGTTTGCGACGTCGCCGGCGAGATGAGCATGATTCGACGACGAGCACGTAATTTTACGGAAGGGTTAATGGATACTGTGATCGATGTGTTACTCCTATGTATGTATGATTCAATGTGTCTGTATTGTAATAATCCAGAGATTGATCTTGAGTAATTAATAAAAACAGATCTGATTCTGATGATCTGATCTGTATGTTTGTACATTTTGGTTTCGATTCTTTTGATTTCAGTGTGTTAAGCATGGTTTCATTTCGGTAAGGACTAAGGACTGCTGCTAAATCGGAGCCAATTTTTGCTCATCTTTGGATCAGCATCGAGATTCTTGCTTTAGTAAGCTCATTGCGTTCCTCCATAATCAGGTTACCGGATACGAGGAAGAATGATGACGACAATGGCTGGATCAGCATCGAGATTAATGATTGGTAAGCTTGTCCCGCTCTGAACTCCTCCCGGTTTAGGTGGATGAGTCTCTTCTGCAGTACTATTCTCTGATGTGGGTCAGAGAAATATAGGCCCGCTGCACGTGGGACTCACATATCAGCTACTCAAAGTTAGGCAACTAAATATGAGTCTCACATGTTAATCACTCAAAGTCAGAGGATAGTGCTGTAGATAATTTGTTTCCGTTTCAAACGACAATGCCAGAAGGATGAAGCCTTAATGGGAGGGGATATCCTGGGTACAGGACTAGAGAAAATCCCTCTTATTCCCAAAAAAGAAGTGAGCTTTTAGCTCATTCCACAAATACCACTGTAAATCTTTTGGAAATGTCTACAAATGGCAGGTACATACAAAAATGGAGAAATGATTTCATTCTTTTAAATGCTAAAATCACAGGAGCGTATAAATGCCAGTAAGAGTAATTTATGCTGAGGTTGGAGAGTATAAATGCCAGCAAGATTAGTGTATGCTGAGAATGGAGAGTAAATGCCAGGAAGATAGGTGTTTGCTGAGTAAATATGCTTTCTGGACTTGAGCAAAATACAGGCATCAAACATAGCAATACATCAGAGGGATCTTCACTGATTTCCTAAGATGCAGATTTGATATGTTGACAGAATCATAGCAGTTAATGACACGGGTAATCCATAGTTGTTCTACAGGTGCTGGGTGTGTGTTTAGTGACCTTTGGATCAGCATCGAGATTCGTGCTCTGCTGAGCTCGCCATGCTCCTACTTAGCGAATTATGGTTCAGGTCACTGGAGACGAGAAGAAGATGACAACAATGGGCCAGATCAGCATCAAGATTCGTGCTTGGTAAGCTCGTCGCACTCACACTCCTCCCTAGCAAATTATGGTTCAAAGTCACCGGAGAAGAGGAAGAAGACAGCAGCAATACCGGAAGGAGGAAGCCTTATAATGGAAGGGGATATCCTGGGTACAGGACTAGAGAAAATCCCTCTTATTCCCCAAAAAAGAAGTGAGCTTTCTAGGAATGGCAGGTACATTGCATACAAAAATGGTGAAATGATTTAATTCTTCTAAATGCTCAAATCACAGGAGCGTATAAATGACAGCAAGATTACTGTAATGCTGAGGTTGGAGCGTATAAATGCTAGCAAGATATGTATGATGGTACAATGATTTCTGGACTTGAGCAGAATACCGTCATCATACTTATAGCAACTACATTAAAGGGATTTTCACTGCTTGACTAAGATGCAGATTTGATAAGTTGGCAGAATCATAGCAGTTAATGACACCGATAATCCACAGTTGTTCCACAGGTGATGGGCGTGTGTTTATATATGAACTAGAAGAACACTTCGTCTTATCATATCCTAACCCAGTGTTGAGTTCATCCAAAGCTTGTCTTCAGTAGTCAGGACTCAGGGTGTTTTAATCAGATTAGCGCCGTAAATCATGGTACGTCTCATTCTATCTACTGCTGTTTGTCAGTTTTAAGCTAATCTGAAGATTCGCTATTTTCATTTCAAAAAGGTTATCTGAAGATTTGTTACTGACATTCTCATGAGCTATGTTTTCTTACCTGACAAACTTTGGAATTGCAGAGGATTTGGGTTGAAGCAAAATATACCTTTGTGCTGTTGCTTGCGTGGGCCCTTTCATCAGTTGGGTCAGAAGCACAGCAACGGCCATCATACAATGTCTTGGATTTCAATGCCACTGGGGATGGAAACACAGATGATACAAAGGTAACAACATAAGCATAAACACCAAGATTCTGAATTTCAGAGATGGTTGCTTTTGCTAAATAGCAGTGCTTCTTGTACTTATTACCTTTTCATGTATCTTCTCTGCTGAGAAGGCGTTCCTGGCGGCATGGGAAGAGACCTGCAACAATGAAGGCTGGCCGATCTTGATCATTCCTGGAGGAAGGACATTCCTGTTGAAACAAGTTAGATTCAATGGTTCCTGCAAGTCACCAATAAAGATACAGGTAATCTACATATTTGGTGACTCTGAACTGGTCTGAGATATCATACCACATAAGAAGCTTCTTTTTAAGCTGACACAAGAAGCTAATGTAGCATGAATTCTGAACTAATATTCTGCAGATGGATGGTAACATTGTGGCACCAAACTACATTTGGACATCAGAAGAAGACAACCTTGTAACCTTCTACAGTGTCAATAACTTGACATTAGATGGAAATGGCCAGATCGATGGCAAAGGTGCCATATGGTGGACTTGTTATACCCAAAAGGTATACTTCAGCAAATAGCAGTAGCTTCTTCATGTATTCCCTGTAAGCAATCTGATGTATTCTTGTTTTGACAGAAATGCGTCAATCGGCCTGTTGTAAGTACACACAACACTTCCTTCAGTCAGTCTGAAACTAGTTATGTAGAGACTGTTCTGTATGGGTTACTCATGCATGTATCTATGTGTATCAGATCCTGGCCTTTGCTCTGTGTAACAATCTATCGGTGAGGAATATACATCTGACGAACAGCGCAGACAAACACATGACTGTGTACAGGTGCAGCCAGGTACATGTGCACAATATCTCCATAGCTGCACCAGGCGACAGCCCCAATACAGACGGCATAACCATGGCAATTTCTGACCATGTGTACATCTCAAATTGCTCTATCCAAAGTGGTAAAAAATATCCTTTCATAGAGATCACTGAGTATCATTTGCATATCATCAACACAAATCACTGAAATGAATTGATGATAGCCTCAAATGTGTGTGAGTGCTGACATTGGACAAATGCAGGAGACGACTGCGTGTCGATTCTATCATACACCACTGATGTTAACATCACTGACATCACATGTGGGCCTGGCCACGGCGTCAGGTACAATTTACAAATGCACAACCATGAATATGCATGCTTGTGCTGGCTAAGTACTCGTCAACTTCTTTTTAGCGACACATTGGACTAACTTCTAACCATATCTAGCGTGGGAAGCCTTGGACGATTCGAAATGGCACTGGTGGAACGAATTACAGTATCCAACTGTAACTTTATTGGAACAACGAATGGTGTGAGGATCAAATCATGGCAGGTAAGAACTAAGCAGCATCTATGCATCTTGCTCATATATGTCCCATGCATGCATTTTTACTGATGGTTGCATACATATCACCATGTACATATGCTCTCTTTAAATAATAAATAGGAAATAGTAATTACCCCTAATATGTGAAGTTATTGGATGAAGGGTGGAATGGGTCAAGCAACGGGGTTCATTTTTGAAAACCTCAACATGACTGCAGTCCAAAGTCCCATTATCATCGACCAGTTCTATTGTCCCCAAGGAAACTGTCCACTAAAGGTGAAATCTACTAAACACACGTCATGTTGATCATCCACTCAGTAAATTCATACTCTAGAAAACAGGATGAAATATGCCTAAATCTTGATATTCTTGTAGGATGGTGGTGTGGCCATAAGTGATGCAAGATTTATCAATATCCATGGGACATCCTCCGAGCAAGAAGCCATCAAGATATTGTGCAGTCAAAGTGTGCATTGCCAAGGCATCTATCTCAGTAATATTAACCTCTCATGGGAAAATCATACCGCCCTAGCAAATGCCACTATTTTAAATGCAAATGGAACTGTTGAGGGACCAGTGGTACCAAAAGTAGATTTTTCATAAACCTTGGCAGCTAATGCTCCACACTGTTACCATCTTTAGACATACTGCTATGTACAGTTATTTCTTAGATGATTGCCTTGTAAACCAAACTAAATTTGATTACAAACTCCTACTGTGTAAATATATAAACAAAGTATCGATGGGTTGCGATTGGCATTTCACAATATCTCACATGACTCTGACTCCGAGCGACCAAACACTGCGTACCGGTTGTCTGCAACATTGTCGTACGCGAAGTCCCTCAGGAACCTAGCAATGTGACACAATGAGTATGCTTTAATTGCATCCAATTACATGAATAAAACATCTCGCTGCTCAAACAAAAAAAACAGCATCACTTAGAATAAGGATATTGTAAAATGGGTTAGCACTTGACATGCCATTTTGAGTGCAAGTTGAGGTGAGCGAGAGAGATAGTATACTTACAGAGGAAAAAACTTGAGGAAGGTGGCTAGCTGAGGGAAAGGCAGGTTGAGATACCCCATTATCCTCAGCACTGCTTCAGACTTGATGTAGGACCTGCACAACAAAAAAATATTACTAAATTTGGATTATTACTAATTTTGATGTAGCACTTGAATTATTACTAATTTTGATCGATAACCGCTGATTTAAATCCGATACAAGTGTTGGAGAGTGTGGTAGCTGGTTACCTGTCCTTCTCGACAAGAACCACACTCGAGATGTCATCAGGGGCTCTCCCTGACCTCTGCAGGAGCTTCCTCCCGGATTCGCTCTGCAACGGGATATATCTGATGCTTCTGTTCATCGGAAATTAATCAACAGTGTGCATTAGTATTTCATTCTGTTGCAAAATTGCTCCTGATCAGTTGCACAATCACAAGTCACAAACAAAGCCGAACCTGTTGGGATCATGCTCCCGGACGAACCGGACGCCGCCGTTGCAGAGGTTGCACACGCCTGCATCACACTCGCATATATCAGTAGATCAGTACATGTGCTACAGCCATGAACGGATGAACCCATCTTGCTTGCAATCAACTGAGTTGCAAATTTAATTTTCTAATTGCAAATTGCTTGAGATGTAAGCTAGTAACGGGGGGCTTTGAGGACGCACCGTCGAAGAGCATGATGGGCCTGGTGTCGGAAGGCTGGAAGAACTCGGCGTCCGTGGCCGCCTTCACGGACTCCGCCCTCGCGCCGCCGGTCGCCGTCGTCGTCGCCGCCGCAACCTGCAAGCTCGGCCGCCGCCGTCCCCCTCCCACTGCGGTTCGCAGCTGCTGCGGCGGGCCGCGCCGGCGGTGGAGCGGCGGCGCGGAGAGCGGGCGGTAGCAGCAGACGTTGGTCGCCATCCTCCTCGCGCCTCAGCTCAGCTCCTCTGCAGCAGCTGGTGGTGTGATGGTGTCCAGTGACCTTTCGCGAGTTCACAGTTTCAGTCTCGTCAGACACCTGGTGCACCTCGTGCTACGTGGCACATCGAAGCAGCTGATAAAATTGGCCAGGAAAAATTAAGGTTTCTAACAAATCCTGACAGCAACTGCATGTTTTTAACATTTGCTACTTGTTCTCTTCCAAAAATGTGCATGAGCATCATCCGACTATCACCCACAAGGTTCTAAGGAAGCAGGCACATTCAGGAAGCAAATCAAAGCCAAAGAAACAAATGGAGAGGCTGTCTCAATTGCAAACAGATTATCATCAGTCACTGGCAGCAACTGCATGTTTTAATATTTGATACTAGTTCTCTTCCAAAATTTGTACTCAATACACAAAGTTTCACCAAAGCAGCTGATAAATTGGGCAGGAAAAATCCAAGGTTCTAACAAATTCTGACAACAACTGCATGTATTAATATTTGATATAATACTTCTTTTCTTGCAAAAATTTTTAGAACAGCACAAATTTTCACCAGAGGAGCAAACTTGATAGCATCACAAATGTTTGTGGGGCAACAATGTTTGTAGTTGTATCCAAACCATAGCATCATCAGATAATCACCAAAAGGAAGCAGACACTTCCAGTGAGCAAATCAGAGCCAAAGAAACAAATGGAGAAGCTGTCTCAACTCAATTGCAAACAGATTATCATCAGTCACTGAGTTTACACACACTGCCATAAAAGAAAAACACAACTTAAACAAGAAGGCATGCCATCTCTAAAGCACGCAGTATTAAACAACAGGAACAAAGCACACAACAAAGGTCATCGCTACTAGTCCTTATCAGGCCTGCTCCTCAGCTTCCGCAGCTTCCCTCTCTTCCGCTGCAGCAGCCATCAGCTCATCAAATTTCTCACTCTTTCCTAACACTATCTCAATCTGTAGGAAACAAAGCTCTCGATCAGTTCAGGTTTAGAAAAAGAAAGAAAGAAATCTACATGTTAAGAACAGGCATTTTTTTAACAAAAGAGAAATAAGTGGCATTGGCAACAAAAACCTGACCTTAGCCTTTTGGAGCGGGCGAACTCTCGATTCATCGTTTATTTCCACCGTAGATGTTCTGATCTCTACACAAGTGAAGGTGAAAAGGGAAAATTCAGAGTACAGAACAATGAATATTGTGGATGTCTGGATGCCCACAACAGTGTTGTTAAAACATAATGCGACAAAATAAACAGTACAATCCTGCAAGGAAAGAATTTCTTACTCTTTTCAACAGCAAATCCGTTATTCTTAAGAATCTCTGCAACAGTTACAACTGTTGCAATGGCTGCAAACAAATCAAACAACATGGTTAGTACAGCCTTAAACAGTAGAGATAAACCACAGCTTATGAAGAAAGGAAATATCGAACTACACCGACCAACCAAATGGGCTGACAGTCAGCACTCATCTAAGTGTTAAACATTTATAAATAGCTTATTTTTTTGAAGAACAATAAATAGTTTTACTTGACCAAAAGCAAAGGTAATGCAGAGTGCTGAAGGGGTGTCATGACTCATTTTATGAGTGGTTATGTTACATATCAATGCGAGTACGAAACGAAGATCACATGTTTAAGTATTCAAAACCAAATATACACTGTTTCACAAACTGGCGTATCCCAAAGCACAATAGTAAGATTACCTTGCACACAAACGCTAAACAGGAAAATGTTCCACCTTGATAAATGACTAAATAGATTGGGAATCCAAAAGTTAATCATGAAACAGCAGAGCAATTGCACATGTAATCAGTAACCTCTTGCATCGTTCACATTCTCGCACAACCTAATAACTAGTAGGTCGAATTAACTCTCTTAAGAGTCACTCCCATTACCCTAAAACCCCACGAATTTACGCCAAATCGAGACCAAGGATGAACAGGGTGAAGAAAGCTGAGACGCACCCATCCCGAGCGCGGAGAGCTCGACATCGCCGTGCTGCTGCATGTACCTCTGCAAACACGGAACCAATCCAATCAGTCAACGAAACCGCGGGCAGCGAGAGCGGCTAGGGCACGGAGAGGAGGCGAGGCGGGTCGACTCACTACCTTGGCGAGGTTGACATAGAAGAAGAGTGGCTTCTTGGTGTTCGACACCTGGATGCGGTTACTGCTACTCCCTGCCGCCCTTCTCTGCGCCCCCTCACCACCTCCACCTCCCGCCGTCGCCGCCGCCGCCGCGGGTTCCCCCTCCACGGCCAGGTTCCTCACCCCCTCCGTGATCTCCTCCACCGCCATCCTTCAAGCTCGCTCTCCGCCTCTCCGCGCGCGCCGCAACTAGATCGGCGGTGGTGGTTTGTGCGGCTTGGCCTCCTCTTCCTCTCCTTGTGGTGGGGTGGCGTACGGGCAAGGAGACAGGAGGAGGGGACAATGGCTGGCTGCGCGAGAGTGGAGGAGAGGGTTGGGGGGGGGGGGGGGGGGGGGGGGGGGGGTGGAGCCCGGGCCGTGCGCTTCGTAACCCTACGGGAATTGGGCTTTTTCTTGGGCCGTGCATGGGCTGGACAGTGGTGATAGTCGGCCCATGTGGAGATACGCAGCTTTTTGCAGTTAGAGGCCCATCCAGTGTCAGCCAGTTAGGCTCGCGTGGTGTAATTAGGCCGGCCCATAAATCCAGTTATAAGCCAATTAAATGGGTAAACCACTGACCCAGACACATGTAAGTGAGTTCGCGTGCCGGCTCATTTACACCCAAATAGTGCCTGGACATTCGGAGCCATTGTCATTTGTCAAGCACCGTGAGGTTAAATCGACGTGTGCTAAAAGAAACAAAGCAAACAAACTGTGCGAGTCGGTTGCTATTTGCCAGAGCGAAAATCAACCTCAAACGGAGAGTCTATCTTAGCTGATTATAAAACTATTTATCGCGCGCACAGTTATTATTTCTTCGTAAGTTCACGTGAGGGAGGACCGACACGACTGATTTTTGAAATTCTTTTACATGAGTCCCTCAAATCGATGTTAGTGTTGCACCTACCGAACGAAAGGAAAGTTCGATCTTGTCGAAGTACAAACCCTCATGACTCTAGATGCCATAAAAGGTAAATCACATCGCACGCTCGTGAGTATTCCTTCCGTCTCATATAAAAAATCAAGAATAAATATGACACATCTTAATACTACGAATCTAAACATTTTCTCTATTCATACCAATTTGATAAATCCTACCTTCTATTAACATGTTTCAATCCAAACCACTACGTTCTACCAACATGTATTTTATCCTAGCAAAATGCCCGTACATTACATTGGGTGAATCCATAAAAATAGTGAGTGCGTGTGAACATAAAATCACCAGGTTAATTGAGATCTATATATCGAACCTTACCAGTGTACTGGTAAGAAAAACACTAACACGACAAAATTATTTGTTGCTCTAAATCCATTGATATGATGAGAAGAAAACTATTAATACTAATTTAAAATGAAATTATGTATTGCAGACTAAAGTTTGAAACCATAAAAAGTAGTATCTATTTTTGTCATGTATTATTATGAGTCGGTTGCAATATATGGTTAATTTTTATAATTGATAAACATTTTTTTCAGATTGTAAAGAGTAACCATAGTAGAAGAAATGTTTTTGCTAGCTATCAAATCAAGCTCACTACACTCCAATCGTAAAATCGCTTTCACTTAAAAAAAAACATAAGCAAATTGTACAATGAATGGAAAGAGAAAAATGTGATGTATTGCAAAATAGCTTTTACTCTAAAAAATTAGAAGGAAATCTTACGACGAATGGAAAAAAAGTGATGTAGTGCAAAGTATCTTTCATTATAGAAATCACAAGTAAATAGTACCATAAATGAAAAAAAGTGATGTGGTTAGGTGTCCTATTACGAACGAGAAATTGAGGAGGAAAAAAGATCTTCGACGTAAACATGATTCATTTTATTAGTGATTATGTGTTCTTTTAAAAAAGAAAGAAGCGTGATTGCTTTTGATATTTTCTAAAAATAATTCATTTTGCTGGTGATTACTTTTTTAAAAAATAAAGGTATGTGATTGGTTTTGACATTTTGTAAAAATAATTCATTTTGTTCGTGATTATGTGTGTGTTTTTTTATTAAAAAAAGGACATGTGGTTCGTTTTAATATTTTTTAAAATAAAATAATAAAATTGCGCCTCTGCTCTGTTCTATGGTTTATTTAAGTCTAAACTTTTTAAAAGTTTAATGAACAGCCTTATGCAAGCCTCCTATTTAAGTTGGTGTTGCTCAATCTGAGAAAGCTAGGTTGGATATTCGTGCTACAGTACCGTAGTGCTACAGTGCTCGGTCGCTACAGTAGCGCAATACTGGGTTGGACTGGGTTTTTGCTCCTCTGTTCTGTGGATTGCTTGCTGGGCTACGACTGCTTTTTGTTGGGTCGGCCTACTGCTACTTTGACTGGGTTGCTTGCTAGCTTTCTCTTTTTTTTCTTTTATTTACGAGGCATCACAGATCACCAACACGCGTCCGGATTCACAGATTAGCGATTAATTATCATGTGGACCTATACTTTAATAACGGATAAAAGAATAATCGGAAGTCTTACTTTTTTTTAATTAGGTATATATATTTATAGATTTTATCTTTATCAAAAGTTCCAATCTTCTTGCTCTACTAATTCGATTAGATCATATTTGTTTTTTTTTCTTTCATAAGTGCTCAATGATAATCACGTCTTCTAACAACGATTTGAGCGCATGTTCTAGACAATAAAGATTCTGTTTTTTTCTGTTAACAAAGAAAACAGAATCAGTTTATTAGAAAGCACCTATTTTCCTACCTAGGCAAGGTGCAGTGCCACCAATATTTACGTAATTTACTCATTTTTTTACTACACAGTTTATTACTCTCTTGTTTATTACCGTGGCCTCGAATTCTTAAGTATGGCAGCCCGTGAATTATTAGCATGCGCCCACAGGAAGCAAACCTGAAAGGGTCGCTATTCACGCTCAAATCCGGCGGTTTCCGAAGATTTTCCATCGCCATATCCTGCGTGCGCCGTGGTATCGGCGATCGATAGCTACCCGATCCCTCCCACTTGCCGGTGAATTAAACTAACTGTCAGCGTGGGCAGGAGCTAATATAACCAAGGGTTTATAATCCGTATTATGTACAGAACGCGTTACAATGCAACTCTGGATATTAATCGTGTATCACACCACAAACACAGGGTGTGCATTTGCACATACGTACATTCAACGTAGCTGTAGTAGACTGTACTTATTGTCTGCGGATTTATGGCGCTACGACTACTACTATTATAAGCGGTGTCTCTCAACTTGGTCTCCGAAAACATTTCCAAGTGGTGCAGGAGTAATCGAACTGCGGCGGCTTAATCATGTTGCTTAGAAAGTTTAAAAGTTTAAGATTCTGGTAATCAGCTAGAGAAAACCAGAATATAAAAACTTTGACTTTTTAGTTTTATCTTCTAGTTTATGTCATAGATCCTACAACTTTAGATTCTAAGAATCTTGATAAGTCTTAAAGTGTTCCATAAAGATACATGTTATGAAAAAAGCAATAGTTGTTAAAAACTTTTTCACACATCATCTATAAATCCATATAAATCTACCAAATGTAACATTTTAGTACTATAAATTTGAATAAAGGTATATATGTTAAAATTTATAGTACTAAAATGTATCACATACAGTATTAAGTTGTTTTTTTATAGAGTGTGTACAACTCTACCAGCCAGCAGATCGACATTTGTTATCAACATGGAACTTTTCTATACACGTCTGCGTGCGTGGTCGATCGATATGATCGTTAACTCGTTAACTGAAGCTATTACAGAGATTAATTAGACAGGATGTTTAATTAATAAAAAGCTCTACATGTTCGTGGGACGTGGGTGACATGTATTTTCTGGGATCTGGCCATGAGGGATTAAGGACAAAAGAAGTGGTCGGCACAGCCGCCGGTGACTTCTACAGATCGACTGAATAAGTGAATGATTAATCGATTTCACATGCATGGCGATATAATTAAGCTAAGGCGTGCACGAAGTTATGTGATGAAGTCAATATCTGGATTGTCAGGAGTCTTGATTTGAAGGACCATGTGCGAGATGCCATGTCACTCTAAGAGTGTCTTAATGCGTTTGGTTTATGGCTATGTATAGATGAGATATGATCATCTATATTTTATTGGATATGGTAATCTAATTTTTTATTTGGTTTATATGGATGAGTTAATCAAATTTTTTGTTTGGTTGAAGGGATATAGTATGGATGAGATAAATCAAAGTAGAATGCACGTCGAGTAACACAGTTTAATTAGTTTGTACGTGAGAGAAATGAAAATGCACGTCGTAGAACCGTGTAAGGTAAAATACGCATACACAATAAATATGTGCATTTTGGCGAGTACAGGTAACTATCGTGCCTTAGTGGCCGGTTCATGTACGTTTTAAGGTTTGAAATTAAGAATTAATGAAGAAACACAAAGTACTTTCCCGATTTCGTTTTAAAAAAATAAGGTGTATTTTTTTTAATTAGGTGGTAAAAATTTAAACAGAGGCCAGGATATGAGATTCAAAACCCTGGCCAACAGAATTTTCTTTCATCAAGTCCCACGCTGATTTATGCAAATTTCATGTGTTTTTAAGTTAAGGACC
The DNA here is from genome assembly GCA_000573905.2 of Oryza punctata. NCBI lineage: Eukaryota > Viridiplantae > Streptophyta > Magnoliopsida > Poales > Poaceae > Oryza > Oryza punctata. Next base: position 3,287,308 of record CM002488.2, read on the forward strand.
ATCCTGTGTATCGTTAACTCGATGTTATAAGAGCAAGAGAATTCCACAATACTTTTTTTACAGAGAATTTTACAATAGTTAAAAATACCAAGAATTAACGACCAAATTTTGTGTACGTCAGTGCATGTCATCTAGCAATCAGGGCTCGTGGAGCACGCGCGAGCTGTCAGATAGCCCCCCGTGGCCCCATAACGATGGAATTAATGATATGGGGAGAACGAACCAATATGATAGCAAGTTGAGCATGTTGGCCGTTTTTAGATATTTTCAATAGGAGACATTGGCTGCCTTCAACAACGTGGAGATCAATCGTATACTCACTTCGTTCTAAAACATATATTAATATTTACGAAATAATATAAATATTAAAGAGAGGATAGAGAGATTTATATTTGACTTCCTCATGAGGTGTAGACCCAATAAAGTCAAGTGGTAGTAGGGGTATTGGATGGTTTACCGTCAAAAGTTGTCTTTTACATGTCATCAGTTGCTACATTTACGATAATAATCTGGACACTAGAATCACTACTATAGAAATGCTTTTTCTATACGAGAATCCATATAAGTTGCAAACGGATCGTAATTGATGGTGTCTGCAAAAATAAAAAAGAGTATATCGCTAGGTTAATTATATATCATGATCAGCTTGACGGTAACGTATGCATGTTTATAATGTGCGCATGCATCAAGCTGAGTCGGACCGAAAAAAAATCCTCGATGGATCAAGGAACCCACTTGAGCCGTGGCTAGCGAAAGCGAGTCTTTAACTCTTTATGGGGTGATTGTATCTCTTTATAGGATGATTGTCACTGCTTTGGCAGATCTAGAAAAAATCGGTGGGTGTGTAAACTTCATTCTAAAGAATTTGGATAAAGAGCACAAAAGCAAGCACTTAGCTTTAAAAACTGAAATAATCCATGCCAAAACCTTCATTTTCCATGTCTCTTTTGGCTTTTGTAACCTTGTAGCCTTGTTATACTAAATTAACCTATATAGTGTCTTACTTCCTCCGTTTGTCTAGTAAAACTTCTTTAGTTTTAACTAAATTGGTAGAAATATAGTAATATTTTTAACACAAAATAAATATATTATTAAAATACATATAATGTTAGATCTAGTAAAACTAATTTGATATTATATATGGTAAATTTTAGATCTACAAATATAGTTAAATTTAAAAACTTTGATTAGAGGAAACAGGTCAAAATATCTTATAATATAAAACATAATGAAACTACATATTATAAGACGTTTTGACTATTTTTTCTATGATTTTTTTAGTTTTTACTAAGTTTATGTTAAAGTATAACAATATTTTTAACACAAATCAATCTTACTATCAAAATATTTTCAATGTTAGATTTAGTAAAACTTAATATTATAGATGTTGTTAATTTTATAGATCTATAAATACAGTTAAATTTAAAAGGTTTGACTAGAAAAATAAATTAAAACGTCTCATAGTATAAAACATAGGGAGTTCAACTCCCTTTTTGTTCCCTAAATATTTTGGGTTGCCAGTGTCGCGGAACACCCCCGGGTCCGCCCCTACTTACATATATTAGCCCGTGAATGATCTACATACTTTTAATAATAGAGCTAGTTAGCTTATTAATTAGCTAGCTGTTGTACAATTATATAGAGATTTGGAATAACAAGAAGATCACGGGACATGTTTTCATTGGTGCATTAGTACGTTTCAACGTGATCGTTTGCTTGCGTATCTAACATATCACCGTCGCCCAAACTCTTCCAATTACAACTTAATAAACTGTGATTACATTTGTGAAACATTCAGTCGTACGTATCCACCGAATAGGTGCATGATAGGTGTATCTACAGGCTATAGTTGACGTGTATTAGGATGGATCACATACCCTGCTTATATATATGTCCAGCTTGTATATGGATCATGGACTACAGACAGCAACGTACGCCCAGTTGTATATAGCGGGATTATGACTTTGTAAGTTGGCGTTGACAAGAATTGACAGCAATATATAGACTCCACGCAAGCCAACTTGCAGTGCGATTGTTTTCCTTTCACAAAATATAGATAGGGTCGAGATGAGGCACTAATCGAGGGCCTCTCTCGCAGGTAGCCCCACGAAGAGGACATTCTAGTCATAATTTGAATAGTAGCATTACTATACGTGAGTTGTAAAATACCATCATACATAAAAATAATATCTAAAATCTAGAGCCACGTATCAATGATACATAAAATAGTAATTTTTTAACTTTATGATTTTCACGATGGTATCAGACAAATTGACCTACCTTCATGGCCATCGCCGCGGTGTTGTGTGCTGGGGAGGCTCTATATTTTCGAGGACCAAGGTGAACTTGCTATATAGAACGTTAAAATTAAATATATGTTTAATTACTCATAATATATATTTTGTATAAACTATGTATCATCTTAAGTGATAAAATAAACATTAATTACTAACATGATAAGCATAAAAAAATTACGAAGTAAATGGAAGAACAAGAACAAAACAAAATCATAACCTAATTTTTGAACTAAATAGGTGCAAATGAGAAGATCATCACAAAACCTCACCCTAAACCCTAGCCATAGCCACTATGAGATAAGGTATACGGTCATGAGGGTACGCAACGGCGTCGTACTGGCTCCCCCACTAGCCTGGAACCTAGACAGTTGCACAACTGACATTGACCCTTGAGCCGATCCTGGTTGTGTGCAATCACGGACTTGCATGAAGCCACTATAGGACATGTGTGTGACCGACCTGCGGGCTACGACGGGCGATCAAAAGGTTCATCTACAAGCCGACGGTTCGTCAAGAGCGATGCATTTGAAGTCTGGCACATGATTCTTCCCATTAGGAAAAGTATTAGTTGGTAGTATCAACCTGGTACCAATGAGGTATCGCTTGGTAGTCTGGTACTGATGGATATCAACCTGGTTCCAAATGGTACCCATATATATCAGCTGGTATTGATAGGGATTAGATGTTGATACATGTTCGGTATTATAACGTCCGAACAAGATCTTAATCTTATGGTACAGTATACTTTTATCTTCATCTTTTACATATCATCCCTTGTATCATCAATAAGCAAGTAACTGAAGACAAACCTAGAGCAATGAGAGCTTGAGCTATATATATACTTATAATCTCGTTAGTCCCCTCTAAATCTATTAAAAATAATAAAGAATTTAAAATTTTAATAAGTTACATTAGTTTAGCTCTAGGTTCTAGGTTGTGCTAATTCTCACCTCCGTGGCTCTGCATGCCCATGTAAAAAAATAGTACTCTCATAATCCTCCGTTCTGAAATATATCAACTTCTACATATTAAATATAGTAACTTCTCAATCTAATTCTCATCTTAACAGCCCAACTAATCATAACCGTTTTATTTTAATGGAAAAGTTTTATCCACATATTTTCTCATACACCACCTAACTCCTTAATTACTGTGCAAAAAGCTCTTATTAAAATCCCTCTGATCACAAAGACGGAGGGCAGTAGTTGCTACTCACCTGTGTTAGCTTGCTGATCCCTCTCACAAACCTCAGTTCTTCTCTGCCTCCTTCAGAGGCAGATCGATCAGGATATACTAAGATCACGCATAAAGATGGGATTTCAAGTAGTTGCTGACTTGACTACTAGCTACGTGCATTGGCACTAATTTGATGACACATAATTGATGAGCTGACTGCATGTGTGCAGCTGCACGAACACGTAGTATTATGTTGGATGTTGCTTAATGCTAGCTACTAGGCTCCACGAGGGAAACGTGCGCTAGATATATAGCTGCCAATCTGCCATGATGTACCAGTGTAGTGTACCACAGATTCAGTCACAGCTAAGGGGTATTGATTAATTAAGCAGATGCGATTAAAGAGGTACAATAACGAACGTGTGTCACGGCTGACTAGTTGAACTAATCGAGGCACCCAGTCGACCCCTCCTCACGTGGACATGCACTACTCTGCTTATTTAACCACTCCCTGCGGGATATTTAACAGCGCTATCTTTAACTTAAAAAATAACCATACATCTTATTAAAAAAACAATATAGATATGAAAAAAAAGAAATCGTAACAAAATAAATACAAATAACGTAATTTTCTGAACAAGACGAATTGTCAAATTTCACTCTATCTGTTACTTTGGATGCGTTCGAATAGGCTTTGGCACATAGTTAATTGAATAATAATTACTATAAACTTGAAAATTGAGTTTATTAGATTTTTTAAAATATCTATATGAAAAGTATTTGAAAAACATTGTTCAGCAGTTTGGAAAAAGTTCTCACAAATAATGAAGGAGTAGTTTAGCTGAGTTGTACATTTGAATGTAGCCGAGTCCATTTCATATTTAAAATATTGTAGATCTAACCTAAGTTAAATTTCTTAAAGTTTGATTAAACCTATAAAAATATAGCAATATTATAAACACAAAAATAAGTATACTCCAATAATGGATTTAATAAAACTAATTGGTATTGCTATTGTTGCTATGTTTTTTATAAACTTATCAATTTTAAAGAAATTTGATTGTGTACAGACCTTAAACGACCTACCACATGGAACGGAGGGACTACATGCTATTGAGAAATGCTCAAACTCCCAAGTACTAATTATTATTGAGTTTTTTTAGTCCCTTGCTTACCTATATTGCCTTTTAAAAAAAACTTATACTATCAGTTTTAATTATCTACAGTTAAACAGAGAACACGTTCATAAGTACTACCTCTATTTCCTCCGTTTCATATATAAGTTGTTTTAATTTTTTTCTAAGCTAAACTTATTTAGCTTTGATCAAATTTATAAAAAGAATATAGTAATATTTTTTAAAATAAAACAAAGAAATAAAAATATATTCCATGTTAAATTTAATAAAATTAATTTAGTGTTATAAATATTGTTATATTTGTCTATAAATTTGATTAAACTTTTAAAAAATTAACTTTAAAAAATCAAGACGAATGACTTGTAGGATGAAACGAAGAGAGTAGCATGTACCACTGCACAAGCATGAAGAAATTGCAAAGCGCTCGGTATTATTGAGCATTTAATTAACAAGATTTAAACTTGATCGATTACTGATACAGATGTACTCCACTCCCACGTTTATAACCAGCTGGCTGGTATAGTATATGCTTTGTTCATATGTGGTAGTGGGATTGAGATTTTTAACTTACTCGAGGGGATGCTCTCTTATTGTTTACATGTCACTTAAATAATTATGAATAAATTTGAAAAAAAAATTTAAGAAGATGTATTAACATATGATATATTACTCCACAAACATGCAAGTTCAAATTTAACTTCTACATTTCGCAAAAAAAATTAAACTACAGCTATTTAACGTATATTCACATTTAAATTTGTTTTTTCATTACGAGATGTAGAAATTGAATTTGATCTTACATGTTGGTGGAGTGATATATCACACGTTGATGCATCTTCTTATTATTTTCTAAATTTTTTTCATAACTATTTGATTGACATGTAAACAACGAGAAGACATCCTTGAAAGGGATCAAAATCCACTTCCTATTAACATGTGGTTTCTCTACCCAATGAATTTATATGCCAGTGACTTTAAAAGTTAGAGGGAAAATAAAACCAGAGAAATGATCAACCAATTGTAAGCACGACGCGCTCTCGATCTCTATATATAGGAGCCACTGCCCACGGACACTGGCCAGAACATATATAGACGTCCCTCGTCTTCACCTCCGGCGGCCGCCTTACCCGCGCGTTCGTCGCCGCCGAGCTTCCTCCTCTCCGGCGCGGCGTCCCCGCCGGCTGGCCTGTCATCGTAGTATAGCGTCGTCGATCGTCTCCGTCGACACCTGCGCCCCTGATCGCGACCTGGCCGGCATTGAAGTTGAGGCGCCCGGCCGGCCGCTAATTCATTATAAGCTTTTGCACCGCCGGCGGCGGCAGCGCCCTGACACAGAAAGAAGATGGTGAACACGACGGGCGTGAAGTGCGGCGGCGGCGGGGCGGCGCTGCCGCTGTCGACGCTGAACCACGTCTCCCTGGTGTGCCGGTCGCTGGCCAGCTCGCTCACCTTCTACCGCGACTTCCTCGGCTTCGTCTCCGTCCGCCGCCCCGGCTCCTTCGACTTCGACGGCGCATGGTATATATACGCCCATCCATGTCAATGTACACTACTATGTTTCTGTTCTTGGCAATGACCGGCATTATTCCATGATTGATTGCTGCATGAATTGAATGGACATGGTCTGCTCTGATCAACTGAAAGTCTGATGAAACTGCAATGTTTCATTTGATTCAGGCTGTTCAACTACGGCATCGGTATCCACCTGCTGCAGGCAGAGGACCCGGAGAGCATGCCACCCAAGAAGAAGGAGATCAACCCCAAGGATAACCACATCTCATTCACGGTAACGCCCGTTGATTATACAACTTCCTCCCTCTGCTCCATAATATAGCAACATAAAACTAGATGAGACATTATCTAGTACTATGTATATGGACATATTCACATAGGTAATTTTACCATCCTTGAAAAAGTACTGGGAGGTTTCATATTTTCTAATGTAAAATTTAATACCTCTAGATAATAAGTATTTCGAGGTACCAAAAAATTATAGTGTAAAATGTAAAACTTTCTCAACGACCGTAATATTTCTCTATCCATATACATTATACTATATGATATTTCATGTAGTTTTAGATTATTATATTATGGGATAGAGACATATAAAATCAACCTTAATAATCAGATGCAAATGATAGTAAAGAAAATAAATGATCAGGAAAAACGACAGAGTGGGATGTGCATGACGGCAAGTACGTTGACGTTATAGCAACTTGCATGCCGTATTGTCAGATATATTCAACATCCACTATATACTAGTTGCCCTAGAATACATTCTTGGTTCTGATAGAGATAGAAGTGGATTAAGCATCTATTGAATGAAGCAACCTAGCACATGCATGCTCCCTCAGATCTGGGGATTGATGATCATCATCACAAGATTAATTGAGAACCAAGAAAAACTAATTTCAAATATTGTCGGCTAACCTACATTATTATTCCAAACTCAGTGCAGTTGGCTAGTTGTTTCTGCATCAAGATTATATATATTTCAGCTCACAACTAACAATTGATCATATAATACCACAACATCGCAAGTACCATTACCATCACTCGTGGATCGATCGATCCATTCTTAATTTGGGGATATGAAATTGCTCGAAATGATTCCCGGCGAAAAAAAGAAATTGCCTCGAAATGATAATGTTTGTATGCATATATGTGACAGTGCGAGAGCATGGAGGCGGTGCAGCGGCGGCTGAAGGAGATGGGCGTCCGGTACGTGCAGCGGCGGGTGGAGGAGGGCGGCGTGTACGTGGACCAGATCTTCTTCCACGACCCCGACGGCTTCATGATCGAGATCTGCACCTGCGACAAGCTCCCCGTCGTCCCCCTCGACGCCGGCGCCGGAGGCCACTCCATCTTCGGCCGCTCGCCGCCGCCGCCGCCCGTCGCCTGCTGCAAGAGGGCCCCGGTCAGCATCGGAGGCGGCGGCGGCGGCGGCTGTGTCGGGGAGGTCATCGTCGTCGACGCGAGCAACGGCGCCGCCGCCGGCGCGATGACCTGATCTGAGGTGCTTGTTCGGAATGAAAAGAGATATATGGTGGCATTAATTAATTGTGCCATTGCTCATCCAACGAACGATTGATTTGAATTGTTGTTCAACTTTAATTTTGGCCGTGATGATTAAGGTGTATGTAAGTCCGGTGATTAATTTGTCTCTCGCTGCCCAATAATATTTGCGTAAGTTAATTCGTCAACGTACGTTGAGGGATCTGAGATTGCCGGGACAAACTGAAACTAGCGCGCGCGCATAATATTTGATTCCCTCCGTCGTTCAAAAATATATGACGTATTTTTAATAACAGTCTAAAAACACAAAACTTTGACCGTAAATTTCTTTTCTACTATTTCGTCTATGGTTACAAATCATATTCACAAGAAAGTGCTTTCAAATATGAATCCAATTAATAATATTATTTTTTATGGTAAAATCTAAATATTATTGGATTAATAGCTGATCAAAGCTTAAAATGGGGCAGTCGAATATTATGAACGAAGAGAGTATACGAGGACTGTCTTTAAAATGGTAATGTTTCCTGCTGCTCTACACATGTAGGCAGCGCTCGAGTGAGCAAGGTATATGTACAGGGTGAGAACATTTTTTGTGTTTCACGCACACACTTCTAAACTGTTAATGTGATGTTTTTAAAAAAACTATACGAAAGTTGTTTTAAAAAATTATATTAATTTATTTTTAAATTAGAATAATTAATACTCATTTCATCCAAAAAAGACCTAACTGATGGAACATAATATAGTACAATGAATCTGGAGATGCTCCTATCCGAATTTATTGTACTAGATTATATTCATCCCATACTAGATTGGGTTTTTTGGACGGAGTTTTTAAGAAACTTAAGTAATCGTACGCTAATAGTTCATCTCGTTTTACATAGGGGTGGGCATTCGGTCTAACCGAAAATTTTGATCTCGATCTTCGATCTTTCGGTTATTTCGGTCTTTGAAAAGTGAAGATCGAATTTCACAAAAAAAAGTTAGTACTGGTAATTTCGGTCTCGGTCTTGGTCATAACCGAATTTGGCCAGTTTCAGGAGATACTTAGCCTCATGTTCAGATATCTAAAACAACCAAATGCATGACCAATCATCATTATGCATTGGATTCAAATCAAAGGACTAGATCAAATAATAAAAACAATACTTACATTGCCACGGATGTAGCCCTCGTCATGGATTTACAGTCAGTGCGTAGGATAAGGGATGGCAGAGGCCGACGTGCGCAAAGGGCTAGAGGCAGATGGGGGTTGGTCGGCTGGAGGCGACATACGACGGTGCGATGGATGCGGAGGCGGGTTACGGTGCACGGGCGCACGACGGTGCGATAAAGATAGAGGCGGGATGGGGGCGCCGAGGTGGAGGGCGCGGGATGGATGGTGGCGCCGAGGCGAAGGCGAGCACCGAGTGCGATTGAGGTGGAGGTGGGAAGCGAACGCGAGCGTAGAGCGCGATGGAGGCGGAGTTGAGCACCGAGCGCGATGAGGATGGAGGTGGCACACCCTTGGCTTTGGCTGGCCGGTTGCCTCCTGCCTCTACTCTCTAGGGTTTAGTCTGCATTAGAGGGTTTATTGGACCTACTAGGTCTATTGGGCCAAGTTCGGTCATATCGGTTAATTCGGTTAACCAAGGTCCATGTTCAAATTGATCGAACAAAATTCGGTCTTTCACTGGTAGAGACCGAATTACTGACCAAATTTTGCGGTCTCAATCTTTTCGGTTCGGTTTTATTCTGTCCACCTCTAATTTTACGTACGTTCTTCATTCTCCTGTTCTCAAATACAGTCATAGTATGTGTTATGTGTAGTATTAATTATACATTGGTCTTGGAATAATATGTACTGTCGGTACATATCATCATATTGAATTCATAGACAAGTATCATCTGGAGCGTTGCGTTCAAAATGTGTAAATCCAGTAATATATTGTGCAACGAAGCTAACAGAAATGACATGCATGCACGCATCACTAACATGCGACAGAACTGATAAATTTACTATTGGAATGGAGGCATGTGACAAGCTAATAGGCGCACCAACGCATGCTTCACACTGCTCATGCTCCACCATTCTTAATTTCAGGTTGACGATATATTGGTATGCATGTGATCGGATGACAGCTTGTAGTACAACTGCACTAGTCATGTTGCTTCAGGCAGATAACAAATGTATTTTAATTCAAATTGGTCAAAGCCGAATTTAAAATTCCATCCAGCCTGATCGTTGTTTTTATTTTGGGCTTCCCAAGAAACAAGCGTAGATTAGAGCCGAACGCGCTGTACGCTTTATACAAGGGAACGGTCCAGTTTGCCTCCCTTAAGTATAGGTTGAGTTTAATTAATATCCCTCCTCAACCGTAAACCGGATATCGAGGCTCCCTCAATTTTTAAAGACGGTACAAATCGACCTCCTCGGTGTTTCGCGACGCGGTTCCGGTTTTGCAGTTGAGGGCATGTGAATTAAATTTAGCCTATAGTTGAAGGACCCATGATGGACTTTCCTCCACGGTAATTTGGCACCGACGCACCACGAGGCCTATTGAATTTGGGCTAGAAAAGGTTTGCGGGGTAAGTGTGGGCCATATTGTTTAGGCCGAAACGGGAGTGCGGATCAAGTGTGGCCCATTCTAGCTTTTGTCGGGCGGCCCACCAAAGAACAGGTCGTTCCTGCGACCGTGGGGTTCAGAATTTCAAGCTCCGACCCCTATTTGGGTCTCTGGCAGCCGTTAGATGAGGCTGTGCGGTCCAGATCGAATTGATCAGTGCATACGGAAGATATCTCCTCTCTCTCGGAGAGTGGACGGAGGAATCCAATCCACCTGATCAATGGCCGTCCGAATCCGGAATGTTCTCCGTACTGAACATGTATTGTTCCCCCGGCAGATTGGCAGATTTCTTCCTCGAAAATTTCTTTGATTCCTAGCAAGTAGCAACATCCTCGACAAGTCGATGATCGTCCGTTTTTCCATTGTGATTAAGCCAAGTCGATTTGGTTTACTTGTTATCTAACTATATGACCAGTTCAGAACAGATCATCAGATGTTTTACTGAAATTCTGCACGTTATCATCTCTGCCGAATTCCATCTGTCTCGAAAGAGAAAAACAAAACATCTGTTGTCCACGTCTGATAGATATGTTTCTTCTAATATTGAAAAATGAAGTGGCAGATTGGATTCAAATGCTACATCAGCTTGACGATGACAGAAAATTAAGGGGGCCGTGGTTTAAAACTCCGACTCCCATTTAGCCATTTTGTATCTTAGTATCTACTCTATACCAGCTGTTCGATTGAGTGGATCAGCTTGTCAGCGATGTCATAACTTCGTACTTGCTTAGCGAGCAGCTAATGCATTCACCTAATCACTAGACACTCACAAATCAGGAAAGGCTTAATGAAGTCAATGTTTCGTCAGATTAGATACAATATATCTGCAGTTCGTTACAGGTACTTTCTTATTTTTATTGTGTGTTTTCTTTTGCCTATTAACCATCTGAACTACTGAACGAAATTCTGAACAAGTTTATCTGAAGCAGTACGTTATATCTTTATTTTCGAAATTGCATGGATAACTGAACTACTAAATCTTAGGTATAGCTTTCAAGCTGCTGATGGCTTGCATATATGTAATCGATCATGATCGTTAATTGCGTGCTTTGATTTCACTGGAAAATCTGCACATTTATCATCACTGGAAAGATCAGCAACCATCAAGGCGAGAGTCTTGTTTCCGGCCATGCTCCGGCAGAGCTCCGGCGAGACACGGCATCAAGCGGCGATAGCGTTGCTGGTGCTAACAGGGGTCTACCAGCCGTTCGATTGGCCTCTGTGGCCCAGATTCTGACTCTGTGTGTGTTTCAGCGAAAGTCCGGTTAGATGTGGGCATCCTCGCGCGGCGGTTTTATCTATCGTGGCCTTTTTAAAGCCCAGTCCATTTAGCTGATGGCGTCCTTTCAGGCCTGCCTCATGAACTGTCATCAGCCCACGTAGATAGGCCCATATGGCCAGATGCCATGGGGAAAAGTACACTTCTCCAGGCCTGGCTGTAGATAGGGGCTAACCAAAAAAAGGACTTGCAGTCGATTTGGTTTACTTGTTTGCTGCTGAATTCCATCTTTTTCGGAAGAGAAAAAGGAAAAGGAAAAATAATTGACAGTCATCTCATCTGCATGACAAATATTTTTATTGTAGTCTTTAAAAATGAAGTGGTAGATTGGATTAAAATGGTACTTCAGCTTGACGCTCAAAAATCACGACATGTGTGACCCCGATTGAGTGGATCAGCTTGTCAGCCACCTGCGACATCCTATCACAGATTCGTACTTGCTTAGAGAGCAGCTAATGCATTCATACAATCACTAAACACTCACAACATCACGACCGGCTTAATGAAGTCAATGTTTACTCAGCTCCTTTTTTTCTTTCCTAATCTCTCTCTCTCTCTGTGATCGTCGGATCAAATCAGAATCATCAGATGCAACATATCTGTAGTACGTTATATACACTGTCTTATTTTCTTTGGCCTATTAACCAGCTGAATGAAATCCTGAAAGGCTGAAACCCAATTAGCTTTGTTCAACCTGGTATCTTGAGGAATTTTATCTGTAGTACGTTACAGTACAGTCTTCATTTTCGAAGCTGTATTTTTTTTAACAATGAATTTCCATTAATCCGGTCTCTATATCCACGAAGGATATACATAACCAAAAACATATAAAAGCACTTAGACTTACACCTCAGTAAGGAGAAAAATACACAACCAAAAAAAGAAAAGAAAACCAAACGACCTCGACACAACCATACTTCTCTGCTTCCCACCATATTCCCCTGCAACGGCCAGATTTGACGAGTGAAGTCGTCTAGTCTCCATTGCCCCTAGTGCGCCGTCGATTCAAACCTCAGTTGGTGCCATCTTTATCCGTTTCAGGTAAGTTGACGTCACACGTCGCCAGTTAGCCCACTTTCAACCGTCGTCGTTCATCGTTTAGTTATAACTAGCCAACCAGATACGAATCGATAGGATCGGCTTCCGCTTCACCGGAATCCTAGGCCTGCACTATCCATAGTGCTTAGACCGCTGCCGTCCCGAGCCACCGACACCGATGGGAGCTGCCGCCGTCCTTCGCCGCAGTCCCTAGGGCCGCCGGCGTCGTCCCGGGCCGCTGACACCGATGGGAACCACCGCCGTCCTCCGTCGCAACCCCTAGGGCTGCTGACGCCGACAGAGCTACCGTCCCAGGCCACCGCGACCCCTGGGCCGCCGTCCCCACCACCGTCCGAAGGTCCTCCACCGTCGATGCAACGCCGCTACCCGCCATCCTCCCGACCACCACCAGTCATCACCAACCTGGACAGCCAGGCACGGGCCCGGCTACCTTTGGCCGCCACCGCCCCGCGCATCCACCTCCCACCTCGCTGCGCAGACACCGGTTAGCTCTGGCAGTGGCAGGGCCAGATATAGGGGGAGCGCTCATTTTCGAAGCTGCATGCTGCTGATGGATTCCCTTAATTTTCAGCAGTTTATCTGAAGTAGTAATACGTTACACACTGTCTTCCTTTTTCAAGCGAAGCTACTGAATCGGTATAGCTTTCATGCTGCTGATGACTTGCGTGTAACCGATCATGATCATTTATTTCGTGCTTTGATTTTACTGGAAAATCTGCACATATATCATCACTGGAAAGATGAGCAACCATAAAGGTGAGAGTCTTGTTTACGGCCATGCTCCGGCAGAGCTCCGGCGAGGCACGGCATCAAGCGGCGATGGCGTTTCTGCTGCTAAAAGGGGATCCGGGAGGGCTCGGTGTTTAAAACTCCGAACCTCGCGTGGATCGCTACCAGCCGTTCGATTAGCCTCTGCGGTCCAGATTCGTAATACGTGGGCCTCCTCGCGCGGCGGCTTCATCTCTCGCGGCCTTTGCACAGCCCAGTCCATTTAGCCCACTGAGTCCGTTCGGGCATGGCTCACGAACTGTCGTCAGTCCACGTAGATAGGCCCCGATGGCCAGATTCCATGGAGGAATAAGTTCACCAGAGGTCCCTTAATCTAACAGTGAGATTTTTTAAGGTCCCTAAACCACAAAACCAGAAATGTTTGTCCCCAACTCACACAAACCGTGCACTCAAGGTCCCAGGGCAGTTTATATGGATGGTTTCGCTGATGTGGCATCCTAGTCAGCAAAAAAAATAAAAAAATACGTGGGGCCCACATGTCAGCCACCCTCTCCTCTTTTCTTCTCCTTCTCTTCTCTCTTCTCTTTTCTCTCTTCTCTCTTATCTCTTCTTTCCTCTTCTGTGAGGGAGGCTGGCGGGCGGAGCGGCACTGAGTTGCGGGCGAAGCGGAGGCGAGCGAGGGGGGCGATTGACGAGGACGGCGACTGAGACAGCGCGTGGTAGGTCGCTCCCTCGATGGCCTCGGCGTGGCGGTGCTGGAGGGAGGAGATGGCGATGCCCTCGGGGAGGCCGGAGGAGGTGGTGGACAGGGAGATGTGGTTGTTGGAGACGGCGAAGAGGTCGGGGTGGGTGACTGGGAAGGCGGCGGCGAAGTTGTAAGGCAGGCCGAGGTCGAAGCGCAGCGGGAGGACGGAGGCGAGCGGGAGTGACTTGGAGCGGGTGAGGAGGAGGAGGCGGGCGAGGCGGAGGTGCAAGTCGAGCGTGGAGGCGCGGGCCAGGCGGCCGAGGAGGTGGTCCGAGGCCGGCGTGAGGGAGAAGGACGGGAGGGTCGGGAAGCGTGGGTGCAGGGTCTCCGCGAAGAGGGTGGGGTGGCGGCGGAGGAAGCAGAGCACGGCACGGTGAGGCCGAGCGGCGATGGGGTGGTGGCGACGAGACACGCGTAACGGCGAAGGGGAGCTCGGGGTGGCGGTGACGCGACACGCGTGGGCGGGACGTGGCTGCGCGCCGCGCGGCTTCGGTTCTCGCGCGTCTGTTCTTCACCCGCAGCTCGGCGTCGCTCCGCCCGACGCCGCTCCGCCCGCCGTGCTCGCCCGCCGCCGCTCCTCCTGTCACCGCTCCGCTGCCGCGCGGGCCCGGCACCGCGCTCGCCCGCCTCCGCTTCGCCGTAGCTCGGCGCCGCTCCGGCCGCAGCCTGACGCCGCTCCGCCCGCCGTGCTCGCCCGTCACCGCTCCGCTGCCGCGCGGGCTTGGCGCCGCGCTCGCTCGCCTCCGCTTCGCCCGCAACTCAGCGCCGCTCCGCTCGCTCCTCCCGCCGGCCTCCCTCACAGAAGAGGAAAAAAGAGAGAAGAGAGAAGAGAGAAAAGAGAAGATAGAAGAGAAGGAGAAGAAAAGAGGAGAGGGTGGCTGACCTGTGGGCCCCACGTATTTTTTTATTTTTTTTTCTGACTAGGATGCCACGTCAGTGAAACCACCCGTATAAACTGCCCTGGGATCTTGAGTGTTCGGTTTGTGTGAGTTGGGGGATAAACATTTCTGGTTTTATGGTTTAGGGAACTTAAAAAATCTCACTGGCCACGTAGATAGGCCCATATGGCCCGTAATGCTTCTCCAGGCCTGGCTGTAAGCTTGCAGAACAATGAAACGAAATGCCAATTGGACTTGATTTTCCTTTTGAAGACTCTGTATAGATAAATGAAACAACTCCGTAATAAAAGTAGTAGAAACTTTGGAAAGATTATACGGAATAATATTGTTTTTAATTTTCATGTACGGGATAAGATTGTTTTCACTTTTCATGTACGAGTAAGTGTTTAACGTGTGGAGCATGGGTTTGCCGGTTTTGGCCAAGCCGTTTCCGGCTTTCCGCCATGCACAAACATGTACACCAATCTCATCCGACTTGGCAATTGGCATGCCCAATCTTAATATAGTACAGGTGGCTATTTTCTCTAATGTAATGCAGATAATCAAAAACCCACCAAAAATTAAGCACTGTTTTGTTACCTTTTTTCTCTTTCTGTTGATAAGCAAGACAGATTACTCTTCATTATTGTTTTGTGTATCCATATTAGCGAACCAAGTGCTATCAGACTCATCATCAATTGACAGACACGCTGTCCCTCGAGAGTTGGCCGCACGATTAGTCATCCAAACCTATACTCTTTAGGTCTCCGTCTGGCCGGCCGGGATAAAAAGGTATCTAAGGCACTCCCTACACGAAAGGAAATACAATTAAAGGCACTTTTAATCTTTTAGGAGTGATAAAAGTGAGACATTTGTGGAGCCGGCGTTCATATGTTAAATCCCCACGATACTAAAACCGCCAAGTAATTAACACTCTAGGCAACAATGAACCAAACCCATAATAAGGTGATAAGGCAGAGCCTCTCTTAACTTTTTGCAATTTTGCATATACAAATTACTCTCTGTGTTTTCTTTTAAATTTTCTGCTTATTTTATCACAAGGTTTTTCATTCATGACTTGTATTTTTATATGTTTACATGAAATTTTTAAATGAAATAAAATGCATAGCATCTCTAAAAATCAACCAGAGTTTATAAAATACCGATATAGATAAGATGTATGTGTGTGTATATATATATTGTGTGTGTATATATATATGTATGTATGTATGTATGTATGTATATATATGTGTGTTCACATGTGTATATATATGTTCGTAAGAATACGAATGCACGTGTTTATATGAGCGTCTACAGTTACACGTGCGTATATCTCCAGATCTGGTAGATATGTGTTGGATCTCCCTCTAGAACCATTGGCCATACACTGACGCGATGTCCATTTCGACTTTCGACCCTCGAGCCTCCTCTGCTGCGCTTCGCAGACTTCGATGTTTGTTTCTCAGCAAGAAGTCAAGATGGTAATCGAGCTCAAGAGAGATTGCTGGACCTTCGTTTACGTCTCACGTGGCGTAATTTCTCGGGGCCTCCTTTTTTGCACTTTTCAAAGTCAAATAGACATAATTCCGCCGGTCGCTGCCTTGGCGCCAAAGTACTGTGTTCGATACCCACTCTTGATTCACACGCACGTATTTTAAAGTTAAGTGGTATGTTTTCTTTAAAAAAATTTTATACGAAAATTACTTTAAGTTAAGTGGTATGTTTTCTTTAAAAAATTTCTATACGAAAATTACTTTAACTTTATATTTTTAATTAATCATGTACTAGTAAATCGTTCCGTTTTTCGTGTAGAGAAAATAAATTCTCAACTCACCTAAACAAATAAACTCTAATTAGCTTATCCTATCATCCATCACTGTCGATCACGACCAGACGTCCGGAGTCATCAGGCCGATCGATCGACGATGAGTCATCGCTAAGTAAATCAAACGGGAAGCAGCGGCGAAGTTCTTCAGAAAACGCGATCGCTATCGATCGATGATGCTTGGGGATCAAGTTCAGTATAGCTAATTAAATTGCCAATTTGCTCAAATCGGTCACTGCCTAGTCGTCAGTTCGTCACTGGTCAGCGTGGTCACTGGCGCGAGCACGGTACTACTCCCTCCATCTTAAAATAATTATCGTTCTAAGATGTTAGCATAAATTAAGATTAAAAAAGAAAGACTATAACACCCCTTATTTGAATTGGAGTGAGAGGGTGATTAGGGATGTAATGAGAAGAAATTTGAATTGAAGTTGATTGATGTGATAAGTAGTAGTATAAAGTAACAACTATTTTAGAAAAAAATTTTAACTCTAAGAAAATAATTATTATGGGATGGTGGTAGTACTATAATTCTACTAATTGCAATCAAGTTATACCAATTGCAATCAACTTGCTGTGCATCACCGTCACCTGTCACACGTCAAAGACGACGCTATTGTCGTCAACGCCAAATCATTTTTGTATATGTAGATTCACCTGCTGATTGGGGTTTTTTTTATAAAAAAAGATTCACCTGTTGCGATCGAGCACACGGTATAAAATCGAAGTTAGTTAATTCAAAAATTGTTTGTTACTGCCGTCGTACGTTGACGGAGGTATTAGCTACTCCCGCCATTCCCACAGGCGTTTTGGGTTGTCTTACTATATCTTAAGTTTAATTTTTTGTCGGTTTTGATTAAATTTATAAAAAAAATATAGCATCGTTTTCAACAAAAAAATATATATATTGCAAAGTGTATTCATCGGTAGATTTAATAAAACTAATTCGGTGTTACGAATGTTGCTATAATTTTTATAAACTTAGTTAAATTTGAATAAATTTTGCTTACAACAAATTAAAACTTCTTACAACGTGAAATGGAGGGAAACGCGTGTTATAGGTCATGATCGGTACAATTTTACGAAATCAACGCAACTCAGCTAGCTAGACAACTTATGGTGAACCCTACCCACCTAGACCTAGACTTCACATAGTTACTTGCATTTACGATAAAAAAGTGCATGTGTCTTTGTAAATCTAGATATATAGGTCTAGTATCTTAAAGGTGTACATGTATATGTGTATATATCAGTCTATGTTTTTTCTAAAGAATAAAAGAACAGCATGAATGTATGATGCTGCTAAGCTATAGCCTATAACCGCAGCTGGTATACACGGCCAGTAATATATTTGGATATGTTTCAAATCGGATTTGGATCTGATTTCCTTGATTTGGAATATTCTGAATTATTTATGGGTTTGATACTGCCTAAGAATAGATATTATGCACTATTGGAATCTGATTGCTTTTCTGAACAGATCAGCTTTCCTTACTGATCACTTTCTGAACATCCTCTTTCAGGACAGATAAGTGCTTCTTATTAATCACTTTTTGAACAGCCTCTCTTTTGAAGGAATTTCTCAACAGCTTTCTTTATCACTTGTTTGGAGAAGTTAAGTACGGTTAAGTCGCGTATGATTGCTCTTAATCCCTCATGGAACTACGGGAATGAATCTGATTCCGTCCTGCTGATGATGCAGTGGCAATTGGCGAGTTAGGATCAGAAAAAGTAGTAACCCTCGTTTCAAAATATATGACATATTCCATTTCATTATGATAAAGACTTTAATCAACATTACTTTATCAGAATATAATTTTTTAACATAAAATTAAATTTATCAGATTCGTATTCAAAGTACTTACTTATAATTACACTTTTGTGTCACATAAATAATATCTTTATAGAAAAATTGATTATTAAAATCTTGTATTAACGAAATAAAACACGTTCTATTATTTGTAATGGAGAGAATACTAATAAGGACGATATAATATATTTAAATTTTAATTACCAGAAAACTATTAACTGACCAATACCTTTTAGCTGGAGAATCAGCGTTAGTTGTTAAATTCGATCGTGTAAATCACACTTAACAAGCTGATGCTTCTCGTTCTTTTAATTATTGGTTGCACTGGAGTGTATCACTGAAATATCAAATATAGTATGCCACTGATTCGTCATTAACCTTCTATATCATATTTCTGATGACACCTTAGCCTTTGTGCTAGATTTGACTAGTCCACAGTATAGGTGCAAGAATAAGTGGCTAAATTTTAAAAAAGCGCATACGAATTAAGAAGTCGAAAGACGAGGTTAATATTGTTGTGGTGCTAGTGCTCAGTGAAATGCCTCGGCAATCTTAAAATACTACTCCTTAATTAAGTAATGCAGTATAAAATATTTTATCCTTAAGCTGAGCGAGATCAGGGCAGAAAAGATATGCTGCACATGCTTTATCTCCCTCTTCACGTACACCAAGAACTAACCAAGCAGTTGGGAATGGCAAATTAAAGAGGACGGAAATTAAATGAACGCCCACTATACGACTCGTGTATATCACACATATACACACGCTTGAAAAACTGAGACCGACAGCGGATCTAAACCCATTAAAATCCTATTAAATTGAAGACATGGCTTTAGAAAAAATAAAATATTACGGGCACGAAATATTTTCAGGTTACTCGTCTTTCCATCTATCCATGGTAACTTCGTCAATCTTAAGAAGATATATGCTAACTCAGTATTCTAAAAGTGATTATAGGAGTAAGGGGTGCGTGTGTGCGCGTGTTGTAGGCACCTGCATTCGTGTTGTGTTTCTCAGAAGAAAATTAAGATGGTTCTATAGGTGTCAGTGTGTATTAAATATTTAGATTGGTACATGATGAATTATATGTGCAATATAGATTTTTTAATAAGTAGTTTTCATCAGCAATACATTAACGCGATAGTAGTCAATATTGTATTTTGGACATTTGGTATTCAAAAGACATCAAATCATCCGAAAAAGGAGGGCATTTTATATACACATGCATGTCTTGTGAAGGTGTAAGTATCTAGAGGACAGATGCTACATTCATAGATCTATATACTATCTTATATATTATTAAGGAAGAATGAAAAATAGCAACCATATTAACGTATTAACTATTTCAAGGTTAAAAGGTCGTTTTGGAAATATGTTTTAAGCAGTTTATGTATAAAAAGTTTTTATAAAAATCGTATTGTTTAGAAGAATGTGAAACATGTTCATGATAATTAATTAATACGAGGGAGGGAAATGACGGGGATTAAATGTGTACTAATTGAATTTAAAGAAAATAATATTCGCTGTTCTATTAGTAGTACAACGAGTTTAGACTATGACAATGTTGAGCCACTGACATAGTTGCGTATAAAATACGGTTATATTCGAGGAAGGAAATATACAGGTTAAATATCAAAACTAACTACTTATTCCCTACTCCGTATTATATTATAAGTAGTTTGATTTTTTTCTACTTAATTTTTTAAAGTTTGATTAAGTTTATTAAAAAATTTAGTAATTTCAAGTGGTTTCATTAGCTCTAACATAAAAATATTTGATAATCTATTTGTTTTACGTTGAAAATACTACTATATTTTTCAATAAAATTAGTCAAAATTTAAAAAATTTAAATAAGAAAAAAAAATCAAACGAATTATAGGAAGTACTAAGTAACTTTTGCAAGAAATCTCTTTCCGCGTAAAATTTGGGACAATCTCTCCAGCTTATGTAATCTATCCGTGTGCATTTTTTTAAGTTGGTGCACAAACCGAAAGTTGCACTTCCTTTGAAAAAAAATCCAAGTGGACCAGTAGAAAACGCAGATTTTTTTTATATAGGAACAAACAAAACACTGAATTTATCTAACTAATCTCGCGTCTGCGTCTAGGTCTTCTCCGATGGACGTGCATAAACACAATCATAACCCCCAGATTGACATTTACTAAGGTTATATCCTTTTCAAATTAAGATTTAGATAAACAGTATGTTCTATAAAAAACTTTCTATATATAAATTTCTTTAAAATATTGAATATATTTATCAAGTTTATAATAATTAAAACTTAATTAATCATGCACTAACAACTTTCTTATTTTACGTTCATAACTTAAGGGCATCCTTAATGTTTAACATCAATTGAGCTATAAGATCGGACCCACATTCTTTGGTTTTATCTATAGCACATAATATTAAGGTAGGACATACTGACAAAAAAAAAAACATATTTACTCAAGATTGAAAGTGTGCATGCATGTAGTAAAACCATGATATAATTTTTTAATTCTTATGGTCTAGCCTTAATCTTAAGGTTGTCCATAGCACTATTCTCTCTCTAGCTCATCTCTCAATGTATAAAGGTACAACAAAAAATACTACCTTACTCCTTAAGGTTAGTTTTCATCCGTTTCAAACACCGCCTAAACCTTCAATCAAGACCCCACCCCCACATCGTCTCCCCCAAATTAATTACAGGTTTTTTAGAGTGAAGTGCACGAGCGGTCTCTAAACTTGTACGGGTGCGTCATTTAGATCCGTGAACTCTTGAAATGCATTTTTGGATCATCGGACTTATCTTTGGTGTCATATAGATCCAAACGGTTCTAATCTGCTCTATGCATTGATGTGGCATGCTACGGTGACGCTTACGTGTCATTGGGAGCCACATGCCAGTCACATAGAAAAAATAAAATTTAAGAAAAACATATTTTCTCCTTTCTACCTTAGAATTATTTTTTAGGTTTATCTTATTTCCTCGATCTCTACCTAAGATGAGAAAAATATGATTTAAATTTTTGTTTATATGTATATGAATGGCATGTGTACATCAGCGCGTGGGGCGGATTAGAACCTATTTGGATCTAGATGACACTCAAGATAAGCTAAAATTGCATTTGTAAAGTTCAGAATCTAGATGACGAGAAATTTAACTATATGCCACTCAATAGAGATGGTTTTAACAAAATACCACCCTCTACATTGTCCTTATAAAAATGCTAACAAAAATGCCCCTAGGTCCTTTCTCACTTAGGGTGATTGCGGTGGCAGCGGTGACGGCTGGGGGCGCGTCGTCGGCGGCGGCGGACGGGGGCGCATCGGCGGGCGGCGCGTCACCGGCGGTGGCCGGGGGCGCATCGGCGGGCGGTATCGGCGGTGGCGGCCGAGGGCGCGTCGACGATCGGCCGGGGCACATCGGCGGGCGGCGTCGTCGGCGCGTCGACGGTTGGCGGCGACCAGCGGTGCGCTGACCCAGCGGTGATGGCGTCAGCCCCGCGCGCCCGAGAGAGAGTCGAGATGGGCATTTCGGTCATTTCGCGAGCGAAGTCAGGAAAAAATATAAACAAAAATGAAAAAAAAACCTTAAAATAATCAAGAGTGGCATTCTGTTAAGGAGCCCTTCTATTGAGTGGTATTTTTATAAAGATATTGTAGAGGGTGGTATTATGTATAGTTAAATTTCTCGTTGAATGACACGTTCTGTCCATGCAATTTTTTTTATACCCGCACGGCAAAATCGAGTCCTCTGCCCTCCCCGAGGTGTAAAAAAATCCCCCTTCGCCGTCGCGGGCCGGCAGTAAAAAAGATGGGGATGCGGCGCGTGGTGGTTGGTTGCCATCCTCCTCCTCCCGCGGTGAAGTGAAACGTGGGGACGAGACGTCGTCGACTCGACGACGGTGGCGGTGTCTCCCCCCGCTGCCTTGCACCGCAAGGAGCCCCTCGCGCCGCAGCCGCCCGCCGCCTTTGACCGCCGCGCCCTATATCACAAACCCCTTCGGCCCATCTGTTGCAAGCTACACTGAGCCACTCACTCGTCGCGACCCACGCCCATGCCCTTGGCCGCCGCGCCTCCGCCGTCGCCGCTCGCGGCGATGGCGCTCGCGGCGAGTTGGCGAGACGGCGACGACGTGCCCTTGTTCTTCCTCAACGCGGTGGGGGCCGCGGCGCACCTCGTCGTCGCGGTCGTGGTCGCCGCGCGGATGGTGTTCGCCTGGTGGTGCCGCGGCGACCGCGGCAAGGATGGGGGGATGAGGGGAGGAGGAGGCGGTGGCGGGTTTCGGTGGCGTTGGGTCGCGGCCTCTGCGACGTGGGTTCTCGGCGGGTCTGGGGTCATCCTCGCGGCGTACGAGGGGTACCTGGGCGGCGGCGGCGGTGGTGGTGGCGACGGGTGGTCGCGTGGCGCGGTGGTGGAGGAGGCGGACGCCGCGGCGCGGGCGACGGCGTGGCTGCTGCTCGCGGCGTACCTGCAGTTCAGGTTCGGGCGGCGCCGCGTGGAGCGGTTCCCGGCGCCGCTGCGGCTCTGGTGGGCGCTCTTCCTGCTCCTCTCCGTCCTCGCCGTTGTCGTCCACGCAGTGGCGAGACTCGACGGGCGCCCCGTGCCCGCGCATTCGTGGGCCCTCGACGCCGTGTCGGTCCTCGCTGGCGTGGTGCTGCTCTTCGCCGGGTTCCTGGGCAGGAGGGAGCCGGGCGGCTCTGCTATCGAGGAGCCTCTCCTGAATGGTGGTGCAAACACGACGGCCGGTGAGAACAACAGTAACAATTGCGCCGCCGATGCGTCGATGTTCACCGGCGTCGGCTTCCTCAGCGTCCTCACCTTCTCGTGGATGGGTCCCCTCCTCTCCGTCGGACACAGGAAGACCCTTGACCTCGACGACGTCCCGGGCCTCGACCCCGGCGACAGCGTCGCCGGTCTTCTCCCGTCGTTCAAGACCAACCTCGAGGCGCTCGCCGGCGACGGCTCTGGCCGGAAGGTCACGGCGTTCAAGCTCACCAAAGCCTTGGTGCGCACCGTGTGGTGGCATGTCGCGGTGACCGCGTTCTACGCGCTGGTCTACAACGTCGCCACCTACGTCGGCCCCTACCTCATCGACTCGCTCGTGCAATACCTCAACGGCGACGAGAGGTACGCGAGCAAGGGGCAGCTGCTTGTCCTCGCCTTCATCGTCGCCAAGGTGTTCGAGTGTTTGTCTCAACGGCACTGGTTCTTCCGGCTGCAGCAGGCCGGGATACGAGCGCGGTCGGCGCTCGTCGCCGTCGTCTACCAGAAGGGGCTCGTGCTTTCTAGCCAATCCAGGCAGAGCCGCACGAGTGGCGAGATGATCAACATCATCAGCGTCGACGCCGACCGCGTCGGCCTCTTCTCGTGGTACATGCACGACCTCTGGTTGGTGCCACTCCAAGTAGGCATGGCATTGTTCATCCTGTACTCCACCCTTGGGCTTGCCTCGCTTGCTGCGCTTGGTGCCACTGTTGTTGTCATGCTTGCCAATGTGCCTCCAGGGCAAATGCAGGAAAAGTTCCAGCAGAAGCTGATGGATTGCAAGGATGTCAGGATGAAAGCAACATCTGAGATCCTACGCAACATGAGGATTCTTAAACTGCAGGGGTGGGAGATGAAATTCTTGTCCAAGATCATCGACCTGAGGAAGACGGAGACGAACTGGCTCAAGAAATATCTTTACACATCGACCATTGTTACCTTTGTGTTCTGGGGAGCCCCAACATTTGTGGCAGTGGTGACCTTCATAGCTTGCATGCTCATGGGGATTCCATTGGAGTCAGGGAAGGTGCTATCTGCACTGGCCACGTTCCGCGTTCTGCAAGAACCGATATACAATCTCCCCGACACGATCTCAATGCTGATTCAGACCAAGGTGTCTCTTGACAGGATAGCATCCTTTTTATGCCTCGAGGAGTTGCCGACTGATGCTGTGCTGAAACTTTCAAGTGGTAGCTCAGATGTTGCAATTGAGGTCAGAAATGGATGCTTTTCCTGGGATGCCTCACCTGAAGTGTTAACGTTGAAGGATCTGAACTTTCAAGCTCAACAAGGTATGCGTATTGCAGTCTGTGGGACTGTCGGCTCTGGAAAATCAAGCTTGCTGTCTTGCATTCTTGGTGAGATTCCAAAGCTATCAGGAGAGGTCAAGACTTGTGGGACGATGGCATATGTGAGCCAGTCGGCATGGATACAGAGTGGTAAGATTCAGGACAACATACTGTTTGGCAAGCAGATGGATAGTGAGAAGTATGACAGGGTCCTCGAGTCATGCTCACTGAAGAAAGACTTGGAGATATTGCCGTTTGGTGATCAGACTGTCATTGGAGAGAGAGGCATCAACCTTAGTGGTGGTCAGAAGCAAAGGATTCAGATAGCCCGAGCTCTGTATCAGGATGCAGACATCTATTTGTTTGATGATCCTTTCAGTGCAGTTGATGCTCATACAGGATCCCACTTGTTTAAGGTATGATATGATCTTCTATTTTCAATAGCATTTCATATTTCACCCCCTACAATTTTGACAAGTCCATAAGCTTTGGCACGTTTGCATATACATTGCTTAAGGTTTTCTACCTTTTGTAGGAATGCTTGCTTGGGACATTGGCTTCAAAAACAGTTGTTTATGTCACTCATCAGATTGAATTCCTACCTACTGCTGATCTTATTCTGGTAATGATTTCATTGGAATTTCATCAATATTTATTGCCATGAAATGTATGTACATGCCTAATTGACTAACTATAATGTAGGTCATGAAAGGTGGGAGAATAGCACAGGCAGGCAAATATGACGAAATACTTGGATCAGGGGAAGAGTTCATGGAACTGGTTGGTGCTCACAAGGATGCTCTTACAGCATTGGATGCGATAGATGTCACAAATGGAGGCAGCGAGGCTTCCTCTTCTAGTAAGATAGCAAGCCTGTCCAGGTCACCGTCAGTTGAGAAGAAAGATAAACAGAATGGAAAAGAAGACGATTCCAATACTCAGAGTGGGCAGCTGGTGCAGGAAGAAGAAAGGGAGAAAGGAAGAGTGGGGTTCTGGGTCTACTGGAAGTACCTCACCTTAGCTTACAGGGGAGCTCTTGTACCATTCATCCTGCTGACCCAAATACTTTTCCAAGTACTTCAGATTGGTAGCAATTACTGGATGGCCTGGGCTGCTCCTGTCTCAAAGGACGTTGAGCCTCCAGTAAGCATGTCAACCCTGATCTACGTCTATGTCGCACTGGCTTTTGGAAGTTCCCTGTGCATCCTCGTAAGAGCACTCATTCTTGTCACAGCTGCATACAAGACAGCAACTCTGTTGTTCAACAAGATGCATATGTCCATATTCAGAGCTCCTATGTCATTCTTCGATTCCACTCCTAGTGGACGCATTCTGAATAGAGTAAGTCATATTCATTTGCACAAATTTTCTAGGAAGCTTGGTTTATTTTCTGTGCTCATGCTAATAGGTTTATATTGTCTAGGCTTCAACTGATCAAAGCGAAGTGGACACCAACATTGCTTACCAGATGGGATCTGTTGCATTTTCCATCATACAACTTGTTGGAATTATTGCTGTGATGTCTCAGGTTGCATGGCAGGTTTTTGTTGTTTTTATTCCTGTAATTGCTGCCTGCTTCTGGTACCAGGTACTTTTGCTCTGTTCTCTTTGCCCTTTTAACTGCAAGATCAGCACTCCCCAATCCTCATCACGTTTATGGTTTTGCAGCGTTACTACATTGATACAGCCAGAGAGTTGCAAAGACTTGTAGGGGTTTGCAAAGCTCCCATCATACAACATTTTGCAGAATCAATAACAGGATCAACAACCATCCGAAGTTTTGGGAAAGAAAACCAGTTTGTATCAACTAATAGCCATCTAATGGATGCATTTTCTAGACCGAAATTTTACAATGCTGCAGCGATGGAATGGCTTTGCTTCCGCCTGGATATGCTGTCATCCCTTACATTTGCCTTCTCTTTGATATTTTTGGTCAATCTTCCGACTGGTCTCATCGATCCAGGTATGGTAACACTATTTGTACTGAAGATGATTCTAACTTAGTTAACATGAGCTTGCAGCTAATGTTGCATCCTGTTTTCAGGAATTTCTGGTCTAGCAGTCACTTACGGGCTAAATCTGAACATGCTGCAAGCATGGGTTGTGTGGAGCCTGTGCAATCTGGAGAACAAGATCATATCAGTAGAGAGGATTCTGCAATACATGAGCATTCCTGCAGAGCCCCCTCTTTCTGTACAAGATGATAAATTGACGCAGGACTGGCCATCAGAAGGAGAAATTATGCTCAATAACGTCCATGTAATAGCTCACTCATCTTATCCTCCCATTTTATTTAATACTTTCCTTTTTGCATGTTACTGTGTTTTTTTTTAATAAGTTGCACGTTTTCCAATCTGCCAATAAGATGAACAGGAGTTCAGTTTTAAGTGCAACAGAAATTTGGGCCCAATAATACATCAAATTCAAAACCTGGTAGTACATATTTTCTGAACATTTCAATTTGATGCAGGTGAGATATGGCCCGCATTTGCCATTTGTTCTGAAGGGCCTTACTGTCACATTCCCTGGAGGCATGAAGACCGGTATCGTTGGAAGAACCGGCAGTGGTAAATCAACTCTCATACAGGCCCTTTTCCGTATCGTAGACCCTACCGTTGGTCAGATACTCGTAGACAGTATCGACATCTGCACCATTGGGCTACATGATCTGAGATCCAGGCTTAGCATCATCCCGCAAGAGCCAACCATGTTCGAGGGTACCATGAGAACCAACCTTGATCCTATTGGAGAGTACACTGATAGCCAAATCTGGGAGGTAGTTCCAGTCTTCACATGCTTCACCATTGTCAGCTGCCACATACTATTTGTAGACTTGCAGTGAGTTCTATTATGATTTATGAATATCTTGCTCTTCATTTTCAGGCCTTGGATTGCTGTCAGCTAGGAGATGAAGTTAGGAGGAAGGAGCTGCGACTTGATTCGCCAGGTCCGTTTGGTTTTCTGCATCTGGACTCATTTCTTTTCCTGTTCAGAATCATGTAGTTCAAAGTCTACTTCTACACTTGGTATTCTTGGTGAATATTCTCCCGATTTGGCTTGGCTTGGTTGCAGTGATAGAGAACGGCGAGAACTGGAGCGTGGGTCAGCGTCAGCTGGTGTGCCTTGGGAGGGTGATCCTGAAACGGAGCAAGATCCTGGTGCTGGACGAGGCCACGGCCTCCGTCGACACCGCCACGGACAACCTGATCCAGAAAACGCTCAGGCAGCAGTTCTCGGACGCGACGGTCATCACCATCGCGCACCGGATCACCTCCGTCCTTGACAGCGACATGGTCTTGCTCCTTGACAACGGTGAGTTTAGTTCGCCTTCCAAGTTCCAAGTCCCAAACCAATCACAGATGACACTAATCAACCTCGATTTTTCTAATGACAATAACCACAGTTCCAACTAACCAATCCCAATTTATCTCATATATTATATGGGTTTTTGTCACGTCTGTGCCTGCCTGACGATCGAACGAAACACCGCCGTGCCAATGCTTTTGCAGGTGTGGCCGTGGAGCGCGACACGCCCACCAGGCTACTGGAGGACAAGTCGTCTCTCTTCTCCAAGCTCGTAGCGGAATACACGATGAGATCGACGCACACGTAGCTGAGAAGGTCAGTGCTCCTGTTGACATGATGGCCGTTTGAGGCTAGCTGACACGTCGATAATGCCGAAAAATCACACTTAGTAGTGGATGAGATTTGAAGTAGCGAGCTGGAAAGTACCCCGTGTTAGTGCTCACAATACAGAGCGCTAATTCTTCGCACGATCTGAAGCTCATGTTCAAGAGAGGGGAAAGATGCTTAGAGGACAACAGTAGTAGTAGTATTGAATTAGCGTTGTTGTCTGAATAAAGGGTGTAAGCTGCTGATCATTAAGGAAACAACCAAATCCTGATCAGTTTATCACTACGTCGTAGAAAGGGGACTATTACACGAAAGGGAATTAGAATTTTCGGGATAATACTATAAACTGATTGACGGGCAGCAGAGACTGATGCCTGGTATATGAACATGTTGACAATAATCTGAACAAAATAGTGGTGTTTGCGTGGAAACGGACATCTTGATTATTCTCATGGATCCTGATTACTCTTACAGGATCCTGATTACTCTTACAGGTTCGTGCTTTCAAGTTTCAACTTTGCTTCGTGTTAAGATGGTTTTATATTGTGCTTTCTGTTGATTCGTCTTAAAAAAACTAATCGCATCAATGCGTCATGGCAGAATTTACTTCTGCTAACGATGACATGCTAGCGTCTGAAACGCAGGAATTACCTGATAAATTCCTTGTTATATTATGTTAACCAGTAAATCCTAGAAAAAGGTTTTCTTTTGGTTTGCAAAGGGTTGACATACACTGGAGGTAAGCTTCGATAGGGAGACCGTAAAAACACATCTAATAAAATACAAGACACAATGTTCAGCAACAGTAATTGCAACCATCAGCGAAGCAGACGACGAAGCGTAGAGAAAACAGAGAAGAAGAAGAAAAAGAAAAAGAAAAACGTCAACAACAACAACAACATCGATGATGTTTCCTAACAATGGTCAGATCAGATGAACAATTCAATTCCTACCACAACCCTGCCCTCCGCCGCCGTCACCGCAGTCCCTCTCCTAGCTCTTGGTGAAATGGTGCTTCTTGCCGCCGCCGTCGCTGCCCTTACCTCCTCCGCCGCCGCCGCCCCTCTTGCCGGCGTGCGCCGTCGTGTTCTTGAGTATCTAGAGGAGGGGATCACCATGAGAGATTGAGAGGAGGGGGGCTGAAAAATCAGAGAGGGAGAGGGGTTTATTACCTGGCGGAGCGTGTTGTTCTCGTTCTGGAGGGTGGAGACGCGCTGCTCGAGCTCGGCATTGCGGAGCTCGAGGTCCTTGGCCTTGGCCTCAAGCTCCGTCATGTACGCCTTCTTACGCTCCCGCGCCTGCTGCGCCGACACGCGGTTCCGCAGCAGCCGCTTCAGCCGGTTCTGCTCCTTGTCACCGGCGCTCCGCCCGCGCTTCCTCGCCGGCGGCGCCTGCTCCTGCCCCGCCGCCGCCGCCGCCGCCGCACCACCCTGCTGCTTCCCGTCCTCCTTCCCCTGCCGCTCGTCCGCCCCCGCCCCCGACGACGCCGACCCGCCGCCCCCTCCCATCTCCGGCACCCTCCGTATCTCCTCGTCGCTCTCCACCCCTGCCGAATCGCTCAATTCAGCAACAGCAAAGCAAAAGAAATCCGGCGTACGGAACGGCGGAGATATCACGTACCTCCTTCCTTGAGGTTGTTGGGGGCTGAGCTGGAGGAGCGCTCGCTGCTCGACGGCAGCGAGCTCGTCGTGCTCGTCTTCGCCTGCTGCTTCTCCTGCTCCTGCTCCTGCGCCGCCATCCCCTCCAATAACAGATCAAGATCTCTCACCAACCAACCACCACACCTCTCTCGCCGCCGCCGCGAAAAGCGAAAAGAAAAAAATCAAATCTAGAAGAAAGAAACAGAGACGAGACCACGCGAGGACGATGAACACGAAGCACAAGAGTGGAAAGGAGAAGCAGATGCAGATCGGATGAGAGGGAGGGAGAGAGAGAGAGAGAGAGAACGAGTCTGTGTGCGGGATGGGAGAAGAGAGAGACGGGGGAAATGGTAGGAGAGGTCGGTGGGGTTGGGGGGGTTTTGGAGGTTGACGTGGTCGAGATCTGGACCGTCCACGCCGCAGCCATCCGACGGCGGGGACGCGGGGAGCGTGGCGTGCGAAGGCACCATACACGCATCCACCGCATCTGACGGTGACCTCCCCGGAAGCGTAGCGGCATCCCCATCCATCCGATTTCGTAAAAGCGTATAAACCACTTGCCTTTCTCGGAAGGAATTGAGCTGTGTGAGCCATGTGACTACTCAAGTTATGTACAATCAAATCCACCGAAGGTATTTTCAGGGACATTCATCTTTTGATGAAGGATACCTCTAAATGTACTTTTCAAAATCTAAAGTAACTTGGTGGAGATACTTCAGCCCACAATTATATCCCGTCCAAGGTAGCCCCAGGTGAAAAATTCCGCTCGTACCCTCCCGTCAGCCTAGCAAATACCCTCAGCCCACCCTCCACCCGTGTCTCTTCCTCTCCTCTTTCTCATTTCCTCATCTTCTCGTCTCCTTCGCCCGCGTCGGTGGCGAAGAAGGTGACGGTGGTCACGTCGAGCTCAAGGGGGGTCGCCGGCGGTCGAATCCGCCCGTCTCCGCCGCTCCCACCGTCGCCAGTCTTCGCCTCTCCTGCCACTGCCGTCTTCACTGCTCCCGCCGCCGCCCATCTCCGCTGCTCCCACTGTCGCCCGTCTCTGCCGGTAGCTGGATCCACACCCGTCACCGCCCCGTCTCCACATGGTGGTCGACGGAGAGCCGTGCGCGGGACGCGGTGGTCAACAGCGAGCGGCGTGAGGGACGGGGTGGCTGACAGCGTGCGGTGAGTGGCTGACGGCGGCGAGTGCGGGAGCGGGGCGCGGTGGCTGACGGCGTCGAAGCTCCTCTTCACCGCCTCTCTCTCCCAGATCTAGCACGCCGGCAGCCGGATCTGGCCGGTGTCGCCTCTTTCTCCCCCGCCGCCCGTCGCCGTCCACCACACCGACAAGACCATGCCGTCTACTCCGTCTTCGCCGGCAGTCGGATCCGCCTCACCACAACGAGGTGAGAGGGGCAAGCAGGGAAAAAGTAGGGAAGGAGGCGAGGGACGAGGCACCGATGTCACCCCAACGCGCATTCATTGAGTCGTGCCTCAAGAAAAAGGAATTGGAGGAGGCAGAGGCACGTATTCCCCTCATGGGGCTGCGCCTCCCTCTAGGGGGCACAGCAAGCGGATGGAAGCAGGACGGCGTGAGCGAGAGCACGGGTTGAAGATACCCATTGTATATGGCCTCAGTCTGCTGCGCGTGTAGAGAGGATTCGGATATTTATTTTTTTAAGAAAAGAAAATGGACTGTTACTCCTACGCGTGTAGAGACAAAAATGTTCTTCGAGATCGCACGGGACAAACAAATCATGGGCTTTTTTAAATAAAAGAAGGTGACCGGCTTCTCTTTTTCTTTTCTTTACCGTGTGGAGTACCACTCAACAAGAGTACAAGACAGGGCTAATATCTACGAGTACCATCCACCCGTACTATGCTCCCCGTTCTTTCACGTGTGAATTGTGATAAACCATGGTTGAAAATGAGGTACACTAATATACTCCACTTCTTGAAATTGAAACGTGCAAGCTTGTCCATTCGAAAAAAATGTTTAAACTTTAACTGAAATCTTATGTTGCAATTTTGGAATTTTGGAAGCTAATTTTAAAATGAATTTAGGGTTCATTGTCGACTTTTTTTCTAGCCACGACTTTTGGACTAGTGAAAGTAAAAATATAAAAATCATAGCCTGAATGATTTTTGTTGCTTTAGTTACGTGTTTTGGCTTGTAAGGCCCTATTTGATTCAAAGGAAAGTTGTATGAATTTTGGAGGTTTTCATTCCTAAAGGATTTTTTTTCCTAGAGGGTACTTGGAACACAAATGAAGCCTATGAAATTCCTATGAAATACCTCTTGCCATGTAATGTTTGGAGGAAATTAAACATGAACCCCATGGAAACTTTCCTCATCTCTTCTTTAATTCCTGTTTTTTTTCAATCTAATCAAACAACCATTCATGTGTTTGTTTTGTGTTATGCAATCCTCTACTTTACATTTTTGTTCTCGTCAAAATTCTATGTGTTTTCTACCTCTACGTTTTTCCAATCCTATATTTTAAAGAGGCCCTTAGCTGTTATGAAAATGGCTTACAAGCACATGCTTCAATTATAATCTGACATGCATGTGGTAAGAGCAAGTACGATGAGAATCAAACCCACGTCAGCATAATCCTACGCGGAGAAATGAAAAAGAGCAAGATAGTAGTACTTCAGCTGGTTGTAGATTTGTACCACATCCATCCCATTTTATTTTAAGTGTAACCATGAGTTTTCGTGTCTAACTTTAATCGTCCGTCATATTTAAATTTTTTTAAAAAAATTAAAAAACATAAGATAAGTCACACATAAAGTTCTATTCATGTTTTATCATCTAATAACAACAAAAATACTAATCATAATAAATTTCAAATAAGATGAACGATCAAAGTTAGACATGGAAAATTTATGATTTCTCTTAAAATGGGACGGAGGAAGTATTTCCAGATTATAGCATGCGAAAATATGAGATATACTTCCTTTGGTTGATAATAATTGTTATTTTAGGCAAGGACACGGTTTTCTAAAAATAATTTTGATCTCTATTTTTTATTATAATATATATATATATCATTAAATATATAATTTTATTGAGTACTTTTGAAGAATAAATTATACATATGCTCTCCATATTTATAAACAAATATTTTAGTTATTATTCATAATCCAAGTTTTTTTAAAGTTTGATAATAATCTTGTTCAAAACGATTATCAACACTGTGGATCCTCGTTGGTCGAAAAATAGATAATGGTGAACCTAGAAAAAAAAATACTCTTGTATGAGTTATAGATGACATGCCACATCTCACCATTTGCTCTATATCTGATAAGCCATAAAAAAAATTATGTTATATTATTAATAACTTAAAAAGGAAATGCTGAAAAATAAACTATAATAAAAACCTTAAATAATTTAAATTTTGGTTACAAAGCTGTGGTATAAGTATAACTGTCACTTAACTTTACTATTGTCCTTGATCTAATAGAGGAGAGATCCGTTCGTCAATCCGTCTACAACTTTTGATGTCCAGAAGTCCAAACCATATCAGTTTTTTTTTTTGCATGGTTGTCCATGAGAGGAGGGGGTTGAGCTTGAGCCATAATAATGATAGTATCTTCCGCCAAAAATGATGACAAAATATATTGACACCCTTGCATTGACTGTCACTACCAGCTATGTGTTGCAGTGGTACTATCGGTTATGCGTCTCTCCCCTCTTTCCTTCTTGGAAGGCCATCTCCCTTTTTTTTGTCTGAAATAATAAGAGGTAGCCCAACACATTTTCCAGTCACAAGTCTCATGTCAAGAATTAGAGATAATCTTCTAGCTATCTATTATATTATTACTATTATATTATTAAAACAACTTTAAAAAGAGGTACCATATTCGCTATGGAGGTTAGAAATTTCCATAATAATCGGAGAAAAAGAAAAGAAAAGTACAACTAGAAATACAATTTAAAAATAACTGAAATTCGGAATTTAAAATAAGAAATAATGGAAAAAGAGTTCATATAGAACTGAATATGAGATTAATTAAAATTCGGAATAAAAAATAAAATAAATTCTGAAATTAGAAGAGGGTAAAAGAGAGTTCATGTAGTAATACAACTAAAAAATAACTCAAATTCAAATAAAAAATAAGAAATATTGGAACGAAAACAAGATTAATTAAAATTCGAAATAAAAACAAAATAAATCCTGAAATTAGAAAAAGAAAAAAGTTCACGCAGGAATACAATTTAAAAAAACTAAAATTCGAAATAAAAATAAGAAATATCAAAAGAAGAGACCAGCAAGAACACAACACGAGTTTAACTACAATTTAGAATAAAAATAAATTAAATTTTAAAAATATAAAAATAACTATAGGAGTTCAAATAGGAATATAATTTATAAATAACATAATATCGGAATAAAAAATATAAAATTTTTAAAAAACATAATCCTATAAACACAATAATGACAAATGATAATAAAAAGGAGAGAAGCAATATGATCGTAAAGTAGTAGGGTGACAGTGGTTGATGAGACAATCTAAAAACTATAAACAAAACCTCAAATAGAATCGCAATAACGATTAAGAGGGACGACGGATAAACCGTTAAAACAGCACGATCACAATGGTTGGCGGGACTTCTAGAAAGTAAAAAAGTAAACCTCAATAATAATCACGTTTGATTTTTTAAATCTCAATAATAATAAAGAAGGAAGACAGCGGACGTAAAAGCTATAAACAAAACCTCAAATAGAATCCCAATGACGATTAAGAGGAGAGATGACGGACACCGTTAAGCAGCACAATCACGGTAGAAAGTAAAAAAAATAAACCACAATAATAATCATGTTAAATTTTTGATATCTCAATGATAATTAAAAAGAAAGGCATTGGACGGACCATAAAGTAGTATAATGACGATACCGTTGACGGTTTGGTAAGACTTCTGTAAGGTTAAAAATGAACACTGACGATAATTAATTATGTTCGATTTTTAAAATCCCAATGACAGTATAGAGAGAAGGCGACCGACGGACCATAGAGGAGTAAAGTGGCAGCGTTTGACGGGACTTCTAAAAATTATAAAAATAAAAGGCAACTTGATAATTAACTCTAAAATTTATAAGGTATAATTTTAAAGTTCCAAGGAGAATGAATAGAAATCGTAGTAGATCAAACAAACAGATAAAGGGGTGACAAATGAGTAAAAGGTAGCGAGTGATTTGACTTTTAAAAACTATAAAACTAGAAACATAGAGATGATAAGTTTCGATCTTTTTATAATCTTAAGATAATGAGATAGCTATTTAACAAATTTTAAAACTCAGATGTAAAAGAAAATAATTTTATTATGGATACTAACCGCGTGATTGTGCAGGTCACCTAGCTAGTTATGCTTAATTAACAAGATTTAGGTGTTAAAACATGCTCCTGGTAGACCAAGCAACAATTAGAATGTGTCCACAGATAACTAATGGAAAACAGACTTCTGTTTTCCAGAAGGATCCCCTCGTGTTAATGATGAGACAGCAACTTATTCCTGTAATCCGGACCCTACTGCCCTTTCCCTTTTGAATGGCTGCAAAATTAATCATGGAGCATGCAGCTGCACATATTGCTTTGACAATTTAGATAGTGCTTCAACATCACTACTCAAGTAGTACTTCCCAACTAATCTGATACCTATGTTTAGCAAGTCAAGCAAAGAGCTCCAATGAAACTAAAGAAATATTTATATGGCCCAACGAAACTAAACAAATATTTATATGGCCCAGAATGTCATGTCATACATTAAAGCCCAAAAACAAGAAATTCTTCAGCAGTGAAGTTACGAGTGCCACCAGATATGTCCTTTAATGATTTAGTACAAAGTACTCCTTCTATACTACTCCCTCCGTTCCAAAGTACTCCTTCTCCACTACTCCATCCGTTCCAAAATATAAGAATTTTTGAATTTCGACATAATCTTCGAGATGCTATTTTAACCAACAATATTTATAAAAGTAAGATGTTTTAAATAAAAAAGTTATATATTATGATAGTTTGTTTAATGATAAATCTAGTAATATCAATTTTACATGATTGATCTTTTTTATTTTTTTATCAATAGTTAAAGTTAAAACTGTTTGACTTAGCATTATTCTAAAAATATTTATATTTTAGGATGGAGGGAGTAGACCACAGCCAGCAGTTCACTAGATATGACACAACTATGAGAATACAGGTTAAAAGGAGAGCACAATCTGATCTGCAAGTAACTTCAGCACGTACAACACTAAAGTATTGAATAAATGACCAATAATTACATAGCAATAGACCCTAATAAGATTTTAATGGTCGCAATTCATTGATCGACTCCAACAAAACAGCAACTCTGATTAAAAAAAAGGTTCACTTCTGACTTGTCCAAAAGAAAACAGAAACGTTCTTCACAGCAAAAGTCGAACATTATGAAATTCTAGTAAGAGCAATCTGTACAGACAGTCACTTAATAGCATGATTGTATTTCCTTTCATTTTGTGCATGGACATCTTTCTCCACAAAACCTGCTTCCTTTTTAATTAAACAAGATTACATATTTGCATGTAAACACAGAAGCCAATCATCACCACCAATCATAAAAGTAAAGCTAACATAGCCAATGCTGATTGCCACTCAAAAATTCACAGGCAAAGATCTGAAACCTAGCTCTGTTCAAAACTAAAAGAACAGACTCGATGATGTAAACATGCGCACTGAAATCTGTTACTAGAAGAAATATAAGACAATCTTTTTAAATAAAAGGAACAAAAAGGGCAAGAGAATAATATTGCATAGCAAAGAAAAAGTTGGATGTGTGGAGATAACTGGTTGGCTTTTCAAGCAATTAAGCTGAGAATGATCGCATTAAGTACCAGAAGACTTGAGGGGTGGCAGGAAGGTCAATAGCTGATTGCGTGGTCCCAAATAAGACACGAGAAGGACCTACAAAAAGCAACATAACTGTATGTGTCTTGAATAATATCCTCCTGTTTGATTCAACATGCAACAATGTCGCTTTTGTTTGATCTGTATCTTAGATTTAGGAGTGATGAGGAACTTGATCTAAAATTTCTGTACTCTTTGAAATAATCTCAACTTCAACATGCTGTCCTAATTCCAGAATTAGGGGCAGTCCCTCAGTACTGCTACATATTGCTTAGAGCTATTCACATGTTTTCACAAATTTCTACCCGCAGTTATCCCGGTGATTTAATTATCACCCACTATTTGCTTGGTATAATGAGTTAAAACTGTTTTCTGTCTCCCTTTTAGCAGGAAAAAAAACAGTTATCTATCTCACTTTGAGTGGAAACAATCAGTTGTCTGTCTATGGTCACTTCAAAGTCACTCAACATTTAAACCTTTGTCGTATTTGGACATCCATGAGATAGGAATGCACAAACTTGCCTGCAGTGGAAGCCAAATAATATATCTATTTGCTAAAAAGGATGAGATGAGATTCTGGAAGTTTCAAAGGTAAGCCCAAGACATATGTACACCTTTCATCGTTAGGAAAGAAGTCCATAGCATGCCTATACACGGGCCAAAATCAACATCCCTCCAACCAAGTGTAAATGCACTAGGTCATCTTGTCCACCTGGAAACCATTAGTGGAGAAACTTTGCTAGTGCAAATCTCAGTTCTGTTCTTCAACTATGGGCACGTACTCGTCTATTAACTTAAGTAAGGTCTGCATCAAACTCGATGCACCCACATGGCCTTCGAGAGTTTCCTGTTTTTTCAGCTAAAAGAAAAAGAAATATACCGGAAAATAGTCTGAAACACAAAACAGAACTTCACTACAAATTCAAAATCAACATTTCTAACAAACACTAGCATTCCAGTTTCTTGTGTGATTTGCATCAGCTCAAAAGGAGTAGCAGCTAAAGGATTCATTAAAATAATTTCTCAGATTCAAAAAGAGGAGTAATGAAATGAACAATGGCAGCACACTGCAAGCAATATTAACTTACAAAGTGCACATGGTTTTTGCAAGAATTTAAACACAGTAAGCCAAAAAGCCAAGAGCTAAGATTTATTAGACAATATTATTGTAGGACATTAAGATTGTTATTTACATCGGGATCTCTAAAATCATTGTAGGACATCAGTAAAGGAAAAAAGAAACTCCTAGCAGCACACACAATGCTTCACAGTCAACCATCGAATGTGCTTACCTACATAAATAACTTCCAGTTCTCATAATTGTATAACACTCTTAAGCCACAAGGAAAAAGAGGGAAGCTACAATCAGTATAAAATTTGCAAATATTTGGAATGTTTATTGATTTTTATGGATAAGATCTAATATGACCTAATACTTGATAAGCTCACGAAATTTTCCTTAATAGGAACATAAACTGCAGCATAACTGCCAAACGTGTTTTTAAAATATTTGAAGTATCCGATAGTTCTTAAAAGAAGTAATGTCTTGCTGGTTCATGAAGAATGGATGTACTCATAAGGAGTGACTGTAGAAGAAGACACGTACATGAAAAAGGATAGAAAACATCATACATCATATTATGTATTTATATGTACAAAGGGCTTATACATATGATACAACGATATGCACATACTCTATCATGTACATGATGGCAGAGGCAGGCATTCTAGAATACAGTTGCTAACAAGTGTGGAGCTAACAAGAGGGAAACCAAACCAGTAAACAGAAAAACAGAACAGTAGCATAGAAAGAAGAAAGCTCACAACAAATGCAACCATATGACTTGCTACTTACATCTATACATGATGGACCTGGCTACAAAGCGACAAAGAAAAAGGAAGCTGATAACCCTGTCCAGATAGCTGAGAAGAACACAAAAGGCTAGAACCTTCTTGGTTTAGATGGCTCTGAAAGTCCTGGCTTCCTAAAAATTCCACAGAAGATGCATCTGGGAAACTTGGGTGAAGGAGGATCCTGTGCTGGGGGCACACGGCGAGTATGGAACACCTGGCTGTTGTTGCACCTGGTGTGCCCTGCGCCATCGCCATGCCTACGCTGCAGTCCAATCGACCCGACACTACGGGAGTGTCTCAGCTCTAAGGCTTCATCTTCTTGATCCCTCTCACTATGACCATCTGACATAAGCCTCTCATCCCAGACCAAGCCAGATGAACCGGACCTTCTAAATGTCTGCGAAGATCTCTGCAGCCCAGCCATCTTCCTCACAGTGGTTCTCTATCTAGGTAGTTCTATGGTATGCAATGAGGACTGAGGGAGCAAGAGAATGATATGACCCAGGCTAAATAGCATATATATCCAGTTATCCACATATTGGAAAATTTTGCAAGTTGAAGGGATAGGGATCAGGTGATGGTGGCAGGCACACTGAATTGGCATCGAACAATTGATTGATAAATCGACAACGCAACAGAATCATTTATCCTCTTAGACTAGTGGTGCTAACTACTACGTCTTTGGCTCTTGCGCATGTAAAACAAACAAATAATCATGGAAAGTATTGTCAACCAGAAATATCAGTAGTAAATTCTTAACCAAAATTCCTTGTGCTAACAACAGCGTATGGTTTAAATATTTTTTCTGCTATTGTCACCTGGGTGTAGCAATCACTACAATCATACGCATTTTTAATACCGGTTCTAGACATCACGTCACATCACCTTGTGACTGAATCCTCGGATCGTTTCATCGGGGAAGTGCCAAGCACCAGGATGGAGAAATCTAGACAGGATTATCAGGGCGATTAAGGCGAGGGTTCCAGCTGCCCCCTATTCCCCAACCCTAGCACGCAACAAGCCAAAACAAGTGGCCTTCTTCTCTCCTCGCTTTCCACACGAATCCCATCCCACAGGAGGAAGAGGAAGAGGAAGCCAAG
Organism: Oryza punctata; assembly: GCA_000573905.2. NCBI lineage: Eukaryota > Viridiplantae > Streptophyta > Magnoliopsida > Poales > Poaceae > Oryza > Oryza punctata. The sequence goes on from CM002488.2 coordinate 3,327,002, forward strand.
CCTCTCCTAGATGCTGCTACTACATGGTTCCAGTTCCTGTTCCCACCACCCCGCCGACCGTCCGACGGCGACATCCACTGGGCCGCCGCCGATCCCGAGTTCCCTCGGCACCACGGCAGCACAAGTCCAACCAGTGGCGGCCATTTGCCGCTGTAACCAAGCTCTACACGCGCTGCGGCGGCAGAGCACCATGGGTGCGGATCCGTGTGGCGGCATGGGCATGGGGTTCGCACGCGTACCTTGGCGGGAACCGGCCCCGAATGGCGGCCAGCCGGAGACGCGCCCCTCCCTCTCCGTCTCCCCGCTCCGCCGCCGGCTCGGAAGAGGAGATGGATGTCGCGGCGTCGGCGTCGGCGTGTGGGAGAGGAAGCGGAGACGAAACGATAACTGTTTGATTTTAGAGTTCTTTTAGCCCTTTTTTTTTGTCTAAATTTTAATACTAAACCCTCTAAAACTTGGTTTTCAAAACTAAACATTTCTAATCGTCGTGCTACTGTGGTTCTGCGGCAACTAAAGTTCCGAACACATGTTAATTTTCACCTCTCCAGCTCTCCTTGTATGAATTTGCTGTTTCGTCAGATACGAAAGTTTGCTGTTTCGTCAGGTAAAAACTCGAAATGCAGTGCACAAGGTAGTCTCGAATCTGTGAATGAATCTCTCTCTGTAAGATCATCCACGGGCAATTCCAGATCATCTCATAAACTGCTGAATCAATGCATATCCAGGTGCATGGGCCGCAAGAACATATCACAGAAGCAAACCACGCAAAAAGATGTGATTCTCAATTAACATTATTGAGAAAGGTCAAAACTTTTTCAAGTCTGGCACCCAACTGCTGTGGCATAATAAAAGAAGTGTTCAGCTGTGGTTTATTTGATCCTTTGCCATGGCGCCATTACAGCAAGCATGTCAGCATTCTAACGTCTTGAAGACGCACTCAGAACTTGTATACCATGTCTGCCGTGTATCCTAACTCTTTCAGAATGCCGGTGAGCTGCAGAGTAACCAAATTGATTATCAGTAAAACATTAACATGGCCAAGCAAAAGAGGGCAATAAAGTTATAAAACGAATGTCATGTTGTAGTGATTAATGCAAATCTAGGATGCAACTGGGATATTTAGATCACTGGAATGCTCCCTGGCTAGCTTTGACAGGTCTGTTAGCTGGAAATCGGCAAGCGAAAATTGTCGCTTTTAGCTAGGAATTATCTTAGCATGTTCATCCAGATATCATTCTACTGTTTTCATCCAATTAAGAAAGATAAGAAATATGACACTAACTACAATCAGAAAAGGTAGATGGTGACTTCACATTACCTCGCCCTGCGATCTATCCTTTGCCTTGTCACCGGATATATGATTCATCATACCTGGAGGACCACAAACCTGACCAAGCAAAAACCATTGAATGACTGATGCTTCCTTACATTCCAACATTAATAATCATGTTTATGCTACACATGAATGAAGATAATGTTGATGGAGATTATAAGTGAGCTTTAAAATTGTATAAACTCTTGTCAAAAGCTCAAAACATATCAGCAGATTTATAAGCAGAAATGACAAAGACTACTCACAAGGATCAGAGAATCCTCCCCTGGACGTGGCAAACCTTTCAACGCCATGTCCTTGGATATGTAACCAATACCACCCCTCCAGTCACTTGATGGTTTATCCACCGTGTAGAATACCTGGAGAAAAATTACAAGGGCGTGTTACAATAACAAAAAAAAAATTCCCATGTAACCACATAAAAATGAATTAAACCCTCTAATACCAACCTTGAAATTAGGGTAGCTACTGGCAAGTCTATCTAATTCCCTTTTCAGCAAGATATCATCTGGTGACACATTGGCATAAATTAAGGAAACCTAGAAATACCAAGAACCATAAATCAAATTAGAACAAAAGAACAAAACATTAGTCAAACATTATATAGATAATAATGTTGTTTGTGGTAGCAGTATGAAAGTAGATACATTGATCTGTTCTGTCATGTCAGCATGCATAACAAAGTTACACGGTATAGCAATATCGTTCACGTAAAATGATAGTTTCTCAAAGGGATATCACAAGGGTGCAAGTCAGTGCAAAGAAGTTCAAAAAAATTGTGATGGCAACAGACCTGAGTGTTGTCATCAGGGTTTTTTAGGATAGCCCTGACAACCTGCAGCATTGGTGTTATGCCAGTACCGCCAGCGATCTGAAAGCATATATATACATTTTGTTAAAAAAAAGGCCAGCTTGATAACTTCAGAAATTTTCTAGCTCTGGGCTTGCTAAATTGAATTGGCAAACATAGACACTTGGCTAAGGTTGAAGTCATGTATTACCATGCCAATTTGTTTCTTCATATTTGGGCTATATCTGAGCTTTTCAATGGGCCTGGAAGAAGAAATAAAGAAAGAAAGACATCAATTACAGATAACCAATAACATGCATAGAAAACTCAATGGATTTTCATTTCATATTACCCTTTGACCTCGACAATATCTCCTGGTTTCAGACTTGCGAAATACTGACTCATTTTCCCATCAGGATAAACCTGCAACATACATATAGAACAAAAATAACTTTCCTTTCAGTACTACCTTACACTGGACTACAAGAACTGCTGATCCAAAAGCAACTAGCATGTTCTGAAATTCAGACATCAAACTTTGTGTTACCTTGATTAATAGGTCAAAATATCCTTTAGAATCTGGATCGGAGATTGGTGTGTACCTGCAGAAAACATGTTAGATTCCAATAAAAATCTAATCAAACAGTCGTACTAACATATGTTATATATGCAATAATGGATAACTGTTTTTGTCTCTGCTTACGGGCGAATGACAAATTTTCTTCTTCCCTCCACTTCCTCTCCTATTGGAGCCCTGAGATGAATTGATGGTTTTAAGTCTCCAAGGTAAGAAATAAATATAAAAATACTAGCTCATACTATCAGAAAAGTAGATGCAAAATGATTCACGCCTACAAAGGAGTGAGGAGATAGAAGGCCAAAATATTAAACAAGTTGCTGCTGAAATGTACAGAATGGTATATAAAATCCTCTCTTTTCTGAAACGGCTAACTGCTAAACAATAATATTTAACATAGTGGAAACAATATGAACTATTTATTCATTTAACATAAAGTGGTATTTTGCTTTGCACAATATTTATTACAGGCTAGTAGCGACAGCAATAATTATTAGCCAGAAAACTGCTTCAGCTAAGGTTATTAACACAGCATCTGCATCTATACACATTCTTTAAAAAAAAATCATTTCGTTTGATTTATACAAATGATTCTCACAGTAGAGGTATTCTAGCATATGCAAGAAAGTAAAGGGATACCTTGTTATGAGACATGAAGCAACATCAAGACCCAACTTAGTGGATTGGTCAAATGAAAATCTGCAAGATCAAATCACATGCATAAGCCTTCAATTAAGACAAAAGCATACAAAACAAGATAGCGTGATTAGGAATTAATACTCGAGACAATAAAATGATTTGAAAATTTCAACTTGCCAAAGGGGAAAATACGATGCACAGAATAATTTAGTATCTTGAACACTGATAGATCTGTTTTGAAAGTTGAGAACAATAAACAAAACACGAGAAGGAAAACAAATTCACTAACATGAACTAGGGGAATTGATGATGGGTGCAATTAGTCAAAATACAGAAGCATTATATAGCAATATACTAAATATGCTAGCAGAGAATTTATACATTTAGAGGATAATAATCTATGGTTTCATGCAACAAAGACAAATTGCAGTGTACGTAGAAGGAAAAAATATTTCAGCAATTTGTTGTCCAAAAATGTATAGTTTTACCACTATTACCTAAATAACTGTGAATTGTGGCTAACTGTTGCCTTCTCCTGGAGCTTGAACTCTAGCCACTTGTCTGGGTTAAGTGCTGAAAAGCAAGAAAAGAATTTTCAGCTGGAAGAAAATGCAGAAAAATAAAACAGTGTAAACGTATAACAAATGAAATTATCACAAAGCTTGCAAGCTGCAACCAGAGTCTGAAGAGGATTCTCTAACTTTGTACATCAACGCATTGGTGATCAGATGAAATTATAGGCAACAGAACCACTCAAAAAGCAATATCTAGGACACAGCAATGTAGAGGATCCAAAATATGGCATGACAACCTTACAAAGACACTACTAGAATGCCTACATGACCCTACACAACACCATTTTTTATCCGACCATGCCAAAATCCACAAACAGATAACATTTTGAAGTGCATTAAGTGTTTGACAGTAGTACCTGAAGGAACACATCTACACTTGGCCTTGTTCATAACAAATGGAACATATATGAAAAATTCCATTTGCACTTGGCTGACTATTCTGTTCCTAGAAATTCGCCTTAAATTCCTATGCTACGAACAATTTGGAGTACTGTTCATTCAGGTATTCTGTTTCAATTAATCCACACATCCATGAAACCTAAGCTGGGAGAAGATCCAGCGAGGAGGGGGGGCCTGCAGCTCACCAACTTTAGCAGCGGCTTCCTCGCCCTTCTCCTCCATAAGCGCCTGCAATCGTTCGGCACCAGTGAGACAGAGAAAGGAAAGCTGCAGGAGAAATGGAGCCGGGTGAGGAGGTTCGTTCTTACGATGGTTGGGGGAGACGAGGCGCAGAAGAGCGCCGCTCCACCGGCGACGGCGGCGGCCAGAGGCACACGGCCGCGGTGGTTCCCGGCGAGCCTACGCAGCAGCAGCGCCGCCATGGTGAGAGGTGGAGGAGAGGAGTCGACGGCGAGCTCCGCGGCGGAGGTGTGATTCCGAGATCTGACACCGGTGTGAAGCTCCAGTGATTTCGCCCGGATGGTGGGAGAATAGAGAGAGACTGACAGTGTGGGCCCACGGCGCAGTGATCTCGCAACAAAAGCGACTCCTCTTCTTCGGTTTTCACTCTTCACTGCCTCCGCCGTTATTACCGCGAGTGGTAGTTAAAAAGAGAGGATCACAAAATTGAGAGTGGAATTTCATACTCTCTCTCTTTTTAAAATTTCAAATAATGTATTTTCAGATGATTTCAAATCTGTTGGTTGAAAGTCCAATGTTTGGTTCAAATTTTCAAACCAACTAGCTACAATTACATTTTTTTTTTATAATATGGAAGTTTTAAGATCTTTCGGTTGGGAGTTTAAGTCATTTGGAATTTGAAATTTCTAGTCAAGGGTTATAAGTTATTAGTACATTTCTTAAGGAAACGAGAGTAATTGTTATATCAGAATGTAAGAAGGACGAGTCGATCATGGGACGACGGTGTCTGATATGATAAGTAGTGAACTATTTTTATATTAGCATATAAATAAGTTATTGCAATACAACGGTGAAATGTTAATGTTCAAGGAAGAAATGATTCCACTATTAATAAATTATTTATTTAGAAAGCAGGTTGCTTTTTGTACCGTCGGATTATCCCGCAGCATATGAAATTCATGATATGTCAACCTAACCCTAATAGTCCACTTTTCCTCTTGTTATTATCCCCTTGTTGCGTCTTATCTTCTCCTTCCCTCCACCTACAGCCGCCACGGCACCACCGCTCCTCTCTTGCATCTCCATCTTTCCCCTTTCAATAGCCATTGTAGCACTACTTTTCTACTCTCACATCCTTATCTCTTTATTTCTCGATTCCCTCTATCTATTGTCGTCGCCAATCCTCTCCCCTCCCCCCACCCCTCCCTCCCACCCCCGACCGCCGCTACCACTCCTCTCTCACATCTCCATTTACCCTTCTTCTGACTACCACCGCCCCTCCTCTTTCACTTCTCCATCTCCCTCCTTCTGACCACCGCCAACATGGAGCGTACGCCTCACCTCATGCTACCAGGAGAAGGAACACAGATCTAACCTACTCCTTTGGTCGATTATCTACCACCATCTGCCTCTACCAGTCGTCGCCACCTTCCTTGCCTTCAATGCTATCATGGGTAGATCTATGTCGGTCCACCGCTATGAGAGGTAATCCACTTTCCTTCATGTTATAAGATCTGCATCTCGCGACTGCCTATGTTAGCCACTAGATCTAGTGTTGCTTCCAGTGGGTAAAGCGCTTGAGCCTCACAACTAATAGAATTTTTTAATGGGTGACCACTTTTTCAAGACATTGATGCTAGTTGGCAGTTGAGAAACAATGGTGGAGCCTAGACGGTCACCTGACCTACCCGAAGGGGTAGCTCCACCACTGGTTGCTACTCTGTTGAACCCTAAAGATCCAACAAGGGATTGCCGATGGTAAAGTAGGCATGATAACCCTCTAAAATTGGGTACTTATCATTGTGATTATTTTAGATTGTCTCAGGCAAAACACTCTCTATATCATTTCGAGCATGCATTCACATAGTATTAGGTAATACCCTTTGAAACTTTCTTCAAGCAGCAAGTTAGTTAATGAATTGAAACTGTAAACTTCAACTAATTCTAAGCAAGCTTAGTAATAGGCACAAATATATGGTAGAAGTGATAAGAATCCTCTTTCACCAGGGTGTAATAGTAGAAACACTCATTTAACAATCGCTTTTGTATATATGGTCATCTGTTAGTTCTCTAGCTTTCAGAGAAAATAGATAGATATGGAAAATAGACTAGTATTGCGGAAAACGGAGCGATCCATTAGCGCTTGATTAATTAAGTTTTAGCTAATTTTTTTTCAAAAATAGATTAATTTGATTTTTTTAAGCAACTTTTGTATAGAAACTTTTTGCTTAGTAATTTAAAAAGCGTGCGCGCGGAAAACGAGAGAGGTGAGTTGGAAAAGGGGGAAAGAAAGAAGCCTTAGTGTGTTTGGTATAACCTTTTTGTTTGTATAATAGACTAGTATTAGTGTGTAACTCTGTATGTATTGCACATAGCTGTACGTGTAAATGGTCATAAATAAAAGCAAAGGCAGTGAGCTGTATGAATATCCCCCATAATTTTTTCACTGTGTTTTATTTATTTCAGAAGTACAGCCGAGAGTTATAAATGAGGTGCCAACTGCCAAGTATGACGGTGTCTTCACATGGAACGGCAATTCGGTAAGTTATATCTGACGCCTTGCTTACTTACCATTTCTCATGTTATAATTTTCTCATGATTAACTGACAATAGCATATGCTGAAAGAATAAGGTTAGATAACCCTGAAAAAGGGCAACAATATAAGCTACAATCATATCATGATTAATTATAATGTGCATATATCTTTATCATCTGATGGAACAAAATTATTTTCCATAATTTGGGAACAGTGGTCAATCCATTAACTCCAAATTAAAGTGCCTAACAAACGCAAAGGAAATCATAAAAGAAAATCTGGCAAAATATACAGTTTGTTAAATCATTCTCTGCCTATGACATCAATATTTCTACTGGCAAACATTGCAAAACAATCAGCACACTCGACAGCTCTTTCGGCAAGAGCCGTAGTAGTCTGGGCTTCCTATCATAAACACAGGATTCCTGTCACACTCACCACTAGCAGCCCAACTGACACACCTATCATCTTCATCTGTGCACGCATCCTCAGATGCAAGTGAGAATTTGGGAGAATCAAATTTTCTCAAATGTATATGTTTTATGGCTAGCCATTTCTCTCCTTCAAGGACAGGACATTCTTCATATTGACTATCCTGATCTGTTTCTCCATCAGGCCTTAAATTGAACAGAAGGATTGCATTGCCCTTGGCTGGTCGCACTGCATAACCAGAACATTGAGATGGTGCCCCCTCCTTAGCTTGAGCATCCTTCATCTAAAATCATAGTTTAGTATTAAGATCTCTCCGAATGAATCAAATCACTTGAAGAAATTACATATCATGCCTAGACTATAAGAAAGTGGATAATTATTCTGAGAAGGTGTTCCGAAAAGTAGGCCTGGTGAGGATATAATTACCTCTGATCTGGGGAAAACAGTTTCACCACCTTGCTTGACATCAGAAAGATATATCAAAATGGTCGCAAGCCTATGGCCACCACTGCTTGATTTAGGTTCCTCCTTGATACTGCCACTTCTGTTCACTCCATACTTCAAGACCTGAATGCTCTCTCCATTTTCTGAAGACCAGCAGGAATGTCAGCAGCCAGTACACGGCATGCAATGTTTCTGTGTTGTGGAGTGAGTGATTACCTTTTGGAAGAAAGCTCCATAACGATATCCTGTCCTCAATCTTGGAAACAACTATATCCTTCAAGAGTACAACAATATAGGTGTTTAGAAGTAGCACAGTCCATGGCTAATAGTACTTCATACTTCATACAGTAGATCATAAGTTCATCCTTTTAAAAAATTCCACAAGTTTAACACCTACAGTAAGCTACATATCCAAAAGAATGATGAAGGAATAAATATCAGGAAAGGTATATAACTTCAATTTCATTTAACTGCAGCCACAGCTAACCATCAAATTACAGGCTAAATCATACTAGATTATCAAATGTAGGGATTGGAGGTTTCTCTTGTATTTATTTCAGTGAGAGTACATTTCCTGCATGATTCCAAAATGCCACTCAAAATTATGAGAGGCATGTATGCTCACTTCACTATTAGCTAGGTACACTGAGGCCTACCTCAATGTTGTTATACGGACTATTTCTATCACCATCAGTAATTACTAAAGATGACTCCATATTACCACGTCCCTGTGATAGTGAAAACATAATCAGATAAGCTTCAATAACACAAATGCAAATAATAGGCTGTGATAGCAATGTTACAAAAATTACCATAGATACTAAGTGGTCGCACTCCATGTCAGAAAGAAAACCTTCATATAAGAAGATCCTATATTAAGGTAAGAAATGGGATTTGCCCACCACGTAAAGAACAATAAAACAAGACAGATCTGAAAAATTAAGATGTTTAAGAGACAGTTCCAAGTACATGACTATAAGAACCCAAGTTCTCATAATAAGATATGTAAACACATCAGTGGAAGTGGGATAAATGATCATCATATCAAGCTGACAAAACAGACCTTGGATGCCATGAGAGTCTCTTTGATTTTGAAGGATCAAAAACAAGGCGTGAGCTTGAAGCAGTTGAGCCACCTGTGGAGTGCACTAAGTTTTCTTGTGCAATACTCAGATCAAACCTGAAAGGGGTAGTACATGAATTCCATAATATAAGTTCTGCAAAGAAAAATAACTCAAAACAGTGTTTTCCTTTTTACATCTCAGTTTCCTGTTCTTATCAATGTTAGAATATTTTCTCCTCCATTCTCCCCTCCTTCGTAAGCTTTTTTATAATTTACTAGCGCCTTCCAGTCCCCCATAAAAAAATTAGAAAGAACATCCATAGACAAAATAGAAGTCTCTCCCTTCTCTCATGGTCCTCATTACCATTTTTTTGGATGACAGGCTTAGCCCTCATTACCATTTTCCCCATCTATGTACCCCCTTCTCCACTGCCTCTTGATTGTAATCATTTAATTGGTATGACCTCAATTTTATGATAGGAATCTCACATATGCCATCAAATGGTTGCATCAACCCACATAATCAAAGCGATTCATCAAAGTTTTATACTAACAACACCAGCATTCAGATAATGCTCTATTGCTCTTCACATTACACAAGACCTTCTAAATTGAGCCTAATGCATCAATACCATGATCATAATCAACACAAGCTCATCACGGAACAATATAAGACAGGCAACATTATACTTTAGAATTCAAAGACATGTTGTTGTTCACTACCCCTAGTCTACAATGTTCTTCCTTTTGAGTGGGTGGGTGGGTCAAAATTACCCACAACATCAACTGTTGCAAAAGATGTCAACACTCATCAAGACCCAATCCTGAAAATTGAATCATGCTACCCATTCACAATTCCTCCCTAAACACAAGCAGATTTCTTGGACGCCAAATCCAATCAGAGAACCTCTACATCAAAACTAGCAAGAGCAAGAAGAGCAATACCTGCGCGAAGAAGCCAGAGCACGAGGCAGCGCCAGTGTCAAGAATGCTGCAACAAGCACCACCAGAGCTCCAATCCCAGATCCCATCCTCCCCTCTTCCCCTCCTCCGCTCTCCTCCTCTTCACCTGCAGTCCGGAGCTCTTCTCCTGCAAAAGAAACACCAGATCCGCATCTCTCTCCCCCTGCATATACAATTCTCCAACAACCAACCATTCCTTCGCAAAGCGATGGTCTGCAAGCCCATTGGGCCGCCTTGCCACCAAACAGAAAACGGCCCAGCCACCACATAGGAAGACGCGGACACAACACGATCTCACAAAGATAAAAATTCCAGTTCTTACGACACGACGGCAATGCAGGTCTGCTTACACGCACAGAATTCAACAACAGTTTAAGACACATACAGACAGACGCAAGATCAATGTTCACTTTGGGAGCAGATTGGTAAATAAATCAAATAAAATTGTTCTGGTTCTTGACGACGATGAGGTAGCAACGCAAAATGATCGATCGATGCATGGCGAGCGAGAGATCGACGATGGGTTTATGGACGCTCAAACCCCTCGGGCCAGTCGCCGTAGATGCCGGTCATCTTCTTGCGGCTGAGCATCTCCAGGCGGGTCATCTTCCGGCCTTCCTGCTCCGGCGGCTGCTGGGCGAGAAGGTTGGCGTCGCTGGCGGCGGCCGGCGCCGCGGCGGCCATGGATGCCGCGTTGTAGCCGCTGTTGTTGTTGACACGGTAGTAGGGTGGCGGCGCCACCGGCGGCACGGAGACGAACGTCCTGGGCATGGTCACCGCCACGCTCCTCCTCGCCGGCAGCTCCGACGACATCAACGACAGCCTTGAGCCCTGACGGATCTCTGCGTCGAACACGTACGCGAGGACGCGCGGGTCAGGTCAGGTGTAGCCGTGATCCGGGAGATCCCGACGTGATCGGCCATGCACGGCGCACGTGTGATCGATCGAGCTAGTAGCTAAGCTAAGCTATGGCGAGAGCGTGTGTTACCTGCAGCGGAGACGTGGGGGAAGGCGCAGGTCTCCCCGAAATAGCAGGTGCCCTTGTCCCTGAACTCGAAGCACACCTTGGTGATGGCGCGGTGGCCGCCGCCGTAGCCGGATCCCCTAGCGAGGAGGTCCGCGTGCACGACCTGCGCCGGCGGAGGCGTCGGCGTCGGCGCCATTGCCACGGGAGGCGCCACCGCCACCGCCGCCGCCGGCGACGGCTTCCTCCAGCCGCCGGCGCACGCGGTGAGCGACGGGCGGAGCTCCTCGTCGCCGTGCGCGAACGTGCAGCCGTCCTCGTACATGCACCGCCCGCTCGTCACGAACGTCTCGCACACCCTCGTCTTGTAGAACAGCTTCTCCGGCGGCTCGTACGCCACCCCACCGGACGCCGGCTCCACCGCCTTCACCGGCGGAGGCCTCCTCCTCACCGGCGGCCCCGGCGACAGCACGATCACGTCCTCCGAATCCCGGCGCCGGCCCACCTCCCACTCCATCCCACCCCTCCCCGCCATCGATCTCACCCCGAAACCCTAGCTCTAGCACTAGCTCGCGCAGCGCCGCCAACAACCAAGTGGAGAGCCGAGCAACACAAGAGAGAGTGGTGGATTTATAGCGAGAGATTAACTGAGGCAAAAAAAAAATATATCGATCGATTTGGGGGCGCCGCCTCCGTCGCAATCGGGATCGGGTCAGAACGGAGTGAATGCTTGCAAACCTAGCTCCAGATCGATCGATCGGTCGATTCACCGGCTACGATTTGGCACCATTTGGGGAGGGCGGATTCATACGCTCCACTCCACGCAGCGGTGGTGCAATAAACGGTTGCCTCCTTTGCTCCTCCTCGTGCTCTCTCCTCTCGTCGATCGAATCCATCGCGTGGCCGCTCATGGACAACGTGACACTCGCCGCGCCGACCTGGGCTGACATGGGCTAGCTAAAGGTTTTTATTTTGGGCCGCCTTGCGTGTAATAATAATGGGCTGTAGAGCTTGGTTTCTAGATGGGCCGGATATGTGGGATTTCTATAAGATGGGCCTTAGATTTGATGGACCTTGATGTGGTGTAGGAGTAAGGAGTATGTGTGCGTGTGCGTGTGTGTGTGTGGGTAGCACGTTGAGCAATGATGGAGGCAGGGGTGCAGGAGAAGCTCATGATGATCCGTTCCGTAGCCGTTCATCATCATTCGGCAGTGCCCTCTCACCGTCCTCTCACATGCGTGCAGCGAATCATGCATGCACATTGAGATCGAGATAGAACTATACCAATACAATAATGCAGCTGATGAAAAGGAGTTGCAAAGCTCTTTGATTCTCGCCATGACCAAAAGAAACACACAGCACCCGACTTGCATGAAACACTATAAGCATTTCTACATATTTTTCAAAATTTTATCTAGATATCCTTCAGTCCAAGTATATTTTAGAAAACCACGCAAAAATAATGCTTTCGAACGTAGGAATGGTGTGATGAAAGAGAACTAGGAATGTTGTGATTGATATCCCAATCAGTGAACAACCATTTACATGCATGCATCATATTCATGTCATGGTGTGTATATACGCCATCGAATCATATGGTACTCCAATATGTATGGAGTTAGCTCAATCTATAATAGTAATCGATCATCAACTTCTCCTCAATCATATCGTCGATATTGTGCTAAATATAGTTTATTTGCTTAAGCGAATCACACTCACACGTGAGTATAACCATCAAAAAAAAGAATCACACGTGAGTGATTTATCACTCCATTCGATTTGTCTAATCGAAGGAAGAAGCTAGTCTACAGATGGATCGGGTGAGAGATCACATCAACGCACGTACGCTACACGGGTGAGTGACCGGTCGGATGGCTACGCATGCACATGCTTAAGCTAGGCAGTTCGTGGGCGATCGACGTGACGGATCAGGTGGCTCCGAGAGGGTGGAGACAAAAGCCAAAGGAGGCATCATATCCGAGAGCTTGCTGCTGCTCCAGTTTGTTGCCTGTTGAGCGAAGACGACGGCGTACGGACGGCGCAACTCCGGCGACTATATACATGCAATGCACCTGGCTATTTCAACCCCTCAGCATTCATGATCGATTTTCATTCCGGTGTGTCCATTTCTGCATTGCGTTTTCGTTCGGTACTATTTTCAGTCGTGAGACGTGGTTTGTTGGTTAGATCGAGCTAACTAATCAATCAATCAAACCACAGCATTCTCGCTCTGACCCACCATGACACTTATACGTGCCTATATATTCCTTTTGTCCACCAAAATCCATCGATCTTGGATGTGTTTCGAGTTGATTTTTTTAATACTTTGAACATCATTATCATTTTTTAGTACTCTCTCCTTACCTATTTACATGTCACCGTTGATTAGAACTGTTTGCAACTCTGGCCATTAGTGACCGCTTAAACTATTTTCAGTTTTATAGCAAAATTATGCCATCGTTATAGATGACTCTCGTCACTAGTTATGATTACGAGTGTTTGTATTTGTGATTAATTATTCTTTCACATGCTATATACGTGTCAATAACAACCTTTTAGAGAGGCTAAGGAGATAAGATGTGCGTTGTATATGTACATTTATAGAGATAAAATGTTGACAAATGAGCGACGTTTGCACTTGGTTTCAAGGGGGAAAAAAAGACTAAGAACGAGATATGCTTGGCATGTTTCCACGAGTATAGATAGACACTTCGCGGGACGGCGGGAGGGGGCTTATTTCCGCGAAAGGCGGCACAGGAAATTGCGCGCAGCAGCGAGATCGGCTGGGAGATGCGCGCACGGTGTCCGGGGCCACGCAAAGAAAGCTGCTGCTGCTTCACCGATCGATCGACCGATGCAACTGGTGGGGGCTCGTCTGCCGCGCACGGGTAGCCGACTAGCTCAACCCAGGAACGAACCGCGCGTGCGCAACCGCGCCATGAGAGCAAGCATGCAGACCCCCACCCATGGGCTGCCTGCCTCTCTGCATCCTACACGTCACTGCCACTCACTGAGAAGCTAAAATAGGTTTATTTCACTACGGCTACCCATTGATTAGCACTCTATGTACACTATTAATCTCCCCTCTAACAACAAAGTGATTAATTAATTAACCAGGATGCATCATGCTCGTGCATGGCAACTAGTAGTAGTATTGATCAGAAGTACTCGAAGTGGTCTTCGGGTCGGTAGTTGTACGGCTCCTGCCGCTCCTTCTTGTTCATCATCATCACCTTCTTCGGCGCCGGCGCCGGCGGTGCAGGAACCTCCGGTGGCCGGACGGACCTGACGAGTGCCCAGTTGACGCCCTTGAAGAAGGGGTGCCGCTTCACCTCGGCGGAGCCCATGGTGCTCCCCAGCCGCTTCTTGGGGTTCTTTGCCAGGAGCTGGATCATCATGTCCTGCGCCGTCTTCATCTCCTCCCATTCGCCGGCGGCGGCGGCGGCGAGGCGAGGGAAGGTCACCGGCTGCTTGATGATGTTGATGAGTGTCTTCTCGTTGCTCTCCCCCTTGAACGGCGTACGGCCGTACAGCATCTCGTACATGAACACGCCGAGTGTCCACCAGTCCACCGCGCTGCCGTGGCCCTGGCCGGAGATCACCTCCGGCGCCAGGTACTCGTGCGTGCCCACGAACGACTTGGACCGCGCCGCCACCGGCTCCACCACCACCACCTCGGGCTCCGCCGTCTCGGTCTCCGCCTCCGAATCGTCGTCGCCGCCGCCATCGCCGTCGTTATCCGCCGCGCCACCGGCGCACTCCTTGGCGTGATGGCACTTGTGCACGCCGCGGAAGATGCACGACAGCACCGGCTGGATCGTCGGCGGCACGCACGACGACGGTGGCGGCAGCGGCGGCTTGCCACCGGCGTTGGCGCTCTTGGCGGGGCGGAGCAGCTTCGGGACGACGTCGCACTTGAGGGAGAGGTCGAAGTCGGAGAGCATGATGTGGCCGTCGCCGCGCACCAGGACGTTCTCCGGCTTGAGGTCCCTGTACACCACACCCATCATGTGCAGGTACTCCAGCGCCAGCACAGTCTCCGCCACATAGAACCTGTCATAAACACACACAATGTTAATTCGTTTTCAGCAACATCGGTTCACCGTCCGACAAAGATAATCCATCTACAGTAAGAGACTAGGAGTGTTAACCCGAAGATTCTCTTCCTCTTTTCTTTCCCCTCTTGTGAGTATCAAGAGCTTAAGCTGCATTGGATTTAATTAGCATTGGTTTGGGTTTTAAATCATTAGCTTAGTATGAACCCCAAGTGGTTCCAACAAATCTGTTTAGATTGGCACAGCAAGACAAAAAGGAGTAGGATGAAAGCCCCAATGCACATGGAAAGACGATCACTAACCTAAAGCGAGGGCTATGCTTTTGCAAAAGTGACACTGAAACAAAGCTTGACCCTGGAACAGAGCTTTTATCCCCCACGCTTCAGATCATCAGATATTCAGACCTAGTATATAGTACGTGCTAAAACAAAGAAAAGGCTAGTGCAGCAGTAACATGAATGGGTCATGGGTGGGCACGCATGCAGACACGTCGACGTGGAGGTGAGGCACGGCACCTACCTGGTGGAGGAGATGGTGAAGCGGCGGCCGGGCTGCCGCTGCCGGGCGACGTGGAGGTCGCCGCCGGGGCAGAACTCCATGACGAGGCAGGCGTAGTGCGACGCCTCGAAGTCGGCGTACAATGTCGGCAGGAAGGGGTGGTCGAGCGTGCGGAGGATGTCGCGCTCCACCTCCGCGCGCCGGAGCTTCTTCCTGAACGCCAGCGCGTCCTTGTCCACCACCTTCATGGCGTAGAGGCAGCCGCCGGTTGTCGTCGTCGTCGACGTCGACGACGACCACGGCTCGCGCAGCCGGCACAGGTAGACGTTGCCGAGGTCGCCGCTGCCCAGGCGGCGGACGAGACGGAAGTGCTCCAGCCCGACGCGGCCAGCGCCGGCACGGAGGCGCCGGATGGCCTCCCACTCGGCCTGGTTCGCCTTGTGAGGCTTGTACCGGCACGACGACGCCGGCGTGTCGCCGCCGCCGAAGGAGCGCGCCGAGACCGAGCTGGAGCTGCCAATGTCACTGATCCAGCTCCGGCGAGAGTCCGGCGCCGTCAGCGAAGACCGGCTACTGTCGTAGTCGGATTCCTCTTTGATGGCAGCCATTGAAACTCTTTGCAATGCAGTTTGCAAATGCAAAAATAAGGACGCTTGCTAGCTAGCTCTTTCCTTTGTCTTCCAGCTCTCTTCTATGCTTCTATGTTATATAAGCAGCTGTTTGTGACCTTGAGAGAATGGATGGCATGGCAAGAGCTCAAAAGACTTTAAAGCCACACAGCCCAGCTTTTCTACTGTAGAGTATCTGCTTGCCAAGTATACAACTATTTTTCCAGGATCTAGAGTTTTGATTGCCACCTTTTTTTCTCCACTTGGATGGATGATTACGTGCAAACAATCATTACATCATTGGACCCCCAAGGATAGTTGGAACTACCTGGCTCAGTGTCCACAAGCAGCTGCACCAAGTAAAAGCCAAAGCAGTAAGTACATGGGTAGAAGTGGGGAAACTATTTTCATCTCTTGATCAAGAGATATCCACTCGTTATTTACATGTCACTTAAATAGCTGAAAAAATATGAAAAAATTTAAGAAGATTTATTAACACGTGATATATCACTTCACAAATATGCAAGTTCAAATTCAACTTCTACATCTCACAATAAAAAACAAATTAAACTATAGCTAGTTAACGTATATTTATAGTCAAATTTGTTTTTTTCATTACGAGATGTAAAAGTTAAATTTAAACTTGCATGTTGGTAGAGTGATTTATCACATGTTAATACATTTTCTCAATTTTTTCATAATCATTTGAGTGATATGCAAATAACGAGGGAGCATCATCTCGAGGGATCAAAATTCACTCCGTAGAAGTGTACTAATATACTAACAGAACAGAAACTAGAGGGGAAATGGAATCATGCTATGAACAGTGAAGTGTAAGCATGGTGACACTTGCTTTATGCCTGGATGGAGTCACATGAAGAGGAGCCAAGGGCAAGTAGGTTTGCTTTGGTATTAAAGAAAGATGTAGATAAGTAAAGCTTGCAGTTGAAAGTTACAAGCACTGCATGCATCGCCCGTGCAGCGGTAACGCCAAACTGACTAACCTCACAACGGCTGAAACTAAAGGAGATGCTTCTCCTTTTTCATCTCTCTCTTTTGGTGCATACCTGCTTCAAGGGATAATCACCTCATGTGAGTCCATTTAGTGGCCACGTCGCACTGCACAAATCAGCTGCCTTCCTGCCATCTGTTTCTCCCATGCCTAGATGCTGCCTTGCGTGCCTGAGCCTCTGTTCATCAGCTGTTTGCCTGAAGTTAACAGGAAGGCTAGAACATGAACAGCATCAGGTCATGTCTTGTTCGTGCTAACAACTGTCCCCTTTGAACCATTGCTAGTGCTGATTCTTGCATCAAGCAGTTCCTTTGGAGGTGATATTGGAGCAAGCAGGCAAAAGCTTTGATATGACCTATATGCACCTGCGAGAAACAAGACAGTTAGATGAGAACAAGAGAGTATATGTACCAGGAAAAAGTTCAAATGTCAAATCAGACGGAGGTAAGTAGTAGTGGTAGTTCAGTTCTCTATACCATATAGCGTACAGGGACCATGATGTTTCATTTGTCCAGATTTTCTATGCCTTTTTATAGTGTGTTTTTGCTCCTGCCAGTACAAGCACAAAGGCCATATGTCATATTTTCGCTGTATCAGGTCAATGTTTTGTACAATCCTGTCTAGCAGGATTCACTGAGACATTTGCAAGTGGAACTGTGGGAACATTCAAAGCCCACATATCTCGATGGCAGATCCTGCCCAGTCACTTTGCAGAAACTGCATTGCGATTGCAAACATATCAGATCATACTTAATTTACGTAGTTACGAGGAGCAGGGGTGAAGCTAACAAGATTATGTATGTATCAGAAGCCATAAAAACTCTTAACTATGTGCTGCAAATACATGTAGATCCCTGCATAATGTACTCGGTAGGTTTGAATAGAGTCGACCAAAGATAAGCAGAAGTAACCAATGAAGCACAGGTAGCAATTTAACACTTCACTCTATCAAGAATAATTCAAGTTTTAAGGAGATGAACTTAACTATGTGTACTTATACATGGAGAAAAAGTTTAAACAAAACAAGAAGAAAATGAACATGAAAACTCAAGCTCTATTTGTAACAAACCAAGCCAACTTAGTGATTCCACAGTTTTAAAATGAGTCAAGCTATTCAAGGGCATTGTGCATGGATTGGAACAATGCAGATCTTGCAGTTATGACATAATATAAGCTTGCACGATACTGTTCAGCACTTCAACTAAAATTGTATTATCCGAAAAAAGCACAATGACATTATGCAGAATATACAGTACTATAGCAGTGGATTACTATCTAGTGCCACCTTTTACCTTGGAGACCGAAACCATTGGGTAGCACAAAGAAGAAAAGGGTTCTTACTGTAAAGCATAGCACATTGGAATCATTGCCAAACGAGTCCAATTCAAAAAAGGTTCTGATCGGGGTGAAAAAGTTTTGTTTCCCGCAATTATGCCAACACTGCACACAGCCAGATACCATTACCCATGGCTTGGAGAAGAGCTGGAGAAAGGAATGGCCTCACTGCAGGTCCACAAACAAAAGGTAACAAGACAATAATAGAAGGGAATATCCATAGGAGGCGTCTAATCAACAGGATAGTGATATAGACTAAACCTCGCATTCAGGATGGTTATTTGATCGTGGCTTGCCTGCCACCGTTCACCTGTATTAGTATAACCGCACGGATGATTGTTCTCTTAAAATGAAATGGGAAAATGTATGTGATCATGGACAGCTTGAGCAAGCAGGTCCCAGGTTAACAGTGCATAAGGTTTGTTTTTAGTGAGGCACAACAGTTATTTGCAAAAAGACTTGAATAATTAGAATCATTCTGTCATGGACCAGTGCTGTAGCCCGTGAACATCAGTGTTCACTTAGTAGCACATTTCCGACTTTGTCTGGGTCGGTGGTCCACATAAGGAAAATGTCTCAATTGCAAACAGGTTTAGAGACTTGCTTTGCCTACAACAGTACAACTCATATAATATCCAGTGCTCTTACCCTGAGGTCCCATTTGGTCAAGGTTAGAGTAAATAATTTTACTTAACGCATCTCTTGAGCTTGGATGATTAACCACATTTTTCTATGAGTTAATTAAGTTCTCGCCTTCTCCACATTTTTCTTCTCGTTAATTTGCATATTCTGTCCAAGAGGTATAGAAGAACGAATAGGAGCCACCCATGTACTCTCATTAGAGCATGTAGAATACGCTTATGTCAGCGGGCGATAGGAATGAACAGATCAGATTTTTGGCTGAGCTGGATCAAAGAGAACGGAAGGAGAGAGAAAGGCTGGCGCTTAATTAGTCGCTAACTTCAGCACATTGTTTCATGCATGCATGCCTCTCCTACCAATTGCAAGAGCTGGTTAGATTAGAAAGTTATAATATAATCTTCTAGAGAAATGTGCTATGTAGCTAGTTGTTGTACAAGCTATCTCCTTCCATTATCTTTTGTTGACATGGAAGTATGGAATATTTTGGAGCTGGTAGCCAACTATACTATTAAACTTGCTCTTAGAGTGGACAGAATGGAAGGAGCTCAATGCGCGCGGTTTTGAGAACAAGATGTCATCAATACAACAGGTTCTCGAGGACATGCTCCAAGAACTCCGAGTTTGGTGGGGCACTGGGTTGTCGAAGTGCAAAACCTTTATGCAAGATCTAAATCTGTAAAAAAAATTCTTTGGAGCCTGTGAGCTCCCAGTTTTCTTGTTGTGTAATCAACTTTATTTCTGCTCTAATGGAATGACATGCAAAGCTTTTGTGTGCCCCCCCCCCCTATATAATTTTTATTATACTCATTCCCTGAAGGCCTGAACCTAAACCAAACACAGATAGCACTATAGTGCAAATATGCAAAAATAACATCCTTTACGATACATTCGCAATGATAAATAGCAGTACTTAATAAATGAACACTGCTAACGGTGTTCAATATATGCAAGAAAAAGGTCCAATGTGGCTGCATTCCAGACAAAGGAATGGAAATTGCAAATCAGGCTTTGCAAGCATGCCTACATTATCTCTTGCTGAATGGAAATTGTTGATGATATAGTAACAAGTAATTCTTACTAAATCAATCAAAAAGGATAATTGGCCTAAATATATACCTAAATCCATTAGACTGCAAGAAACAAAGGAATGCACTTAGGCAGAAACCGAGTGTATCAGCAATCAAGCAAATGCAAATGTAACATGAGACCAGCACACTAAATACAAGATGGTGGAGCAGGTGTATCATTTTCAACAAAACTGTTGTGTAAAGACCAGCAATGTTCATTTGGGGGTGATTTTTCATATATATGTACTGAGAAGCTGCAGCTCTAATAAATTTGTGAACTCATAGCTGAAATCTTTGCATGATACGCCTAAAACTGGGAATGGTATAGAACTAAGAACAATCATTCATAAAAAGCATGAAGTATAATTCCTTCGTCATAGGACACACTTTTTTAGACTACAGAATAAGCACTTAAAAATTGAAACTACATGGCCTCTACTCTCTACAACGGGCTCATGTGGAAACCACATAAGAAATCTCAGTTATAGCACTCAAAGAGATGTAAATTAATCGCACTCCGTTCAAAAAAAAAAATCTAGTGTTCCGCCCTGTCTAACCTACCAATCTACAAAACCTATGTGCTTTGTGCATCCCACTGTACCAGTAATCCAGTATAGGTTCAGGCTGTTAGTAATTGGACAACACAAGTAGTTTAACAAACTAATACTGCTAACAGCTACACAACAAAGACAATCAAGCGCAAATATATAGCAACTTCCCAACGATACTCCTAAAATAGGCTAGTAAATGTATATATACATACACTGTACTTGTGACTTTGTGAGGCATACCAATGGCGGCCCATGGATCACACCCCCACGGCCGGCCACCGCAGTCGCCGGGAAAGGCGGATGGAGACCCTTCCCCCCGCCTCATCCTGCATCAAATCGGATACCAGCATCGCCGGGATTACACGCGACGCGGAGCAGCGGAGGCGGCGCCCGCAAGGCCACAGAAACAGCACACACAGGGGCCAGGGCAGAGCACGAACCTGAACTCCTGAATGAGGCGGAGACCGCAGGTAGGGAAAATGCCCGTCGCGCGAGACCTGATCGCGCCGGCTCGCCGCGCCGGCCGGCCTCCTCCTCACCGCCTCACCGTCACCGGCGCCGGAGAAGGAAGCAGCTTCGCCGCCGATCCGACGAATCCCGAGCCAAATCTGGAGTACTTTTAGTAGGCCTCATCATGGGCTAAAGTTGGGCCTCTAGTTGGGCCGTGGGTAGGCCTAGATTTGGGCTAATAATGGGCCTACACTTTTGGGCTTTTGAGGCCCAATATACTAAAACAGAAGCAGTTGCCGTGATCCACAAACACCAACCAGCATTGGCACGAGCATATCCGTCGGCGAGGCGTCGTGGTGCTCTCCTACACCCTAGCCCCTCCTCCGTCCATCGCCGGCGGCGCCTCCGACCACCGTAGGCCTCCGCTCCGCCGCCTCCCAGGTACTCGCTGACCTTTACACCGTAGCCACGGGTTCGCTGTGGCTGGGAATTGGGATGGGACTTGATTTGTGCCCTTCTTTTTTGGGTAGATCGAGGGGTTCATGCGTTTGATTGACATTTTCTTCGTTGTTGCTGCAGGAGAGTCATGGCGAAGTTGGTGTCGACCGCCCTCATGAGAGGGCTCGTGAGATTGAGCCACGCGCCAAGAGTAGCTGTATGTAAGACTCTCTTGCCGCGTCCTCTTATCGATAGTTTGGTGCATTTTGTCTGCCTGGTCTGTTCATTGAAGTGATTCTGTAATATAATTACTCTATAGATTTCGTTTTCATCTTCGTGTGCACCCAATTTTTCTGATGAGAACACTGTATCTAGGGTTTGGAGTAATTTATCTGATGAGAACACTGTGTCTAGGATTTGGAGTATGGATTGCTGTGCCTTCTAGTCTTGTGCGTCATTAGCTTTTGACTAAATTTCATACAACTCCTGGTTTTATTCATTAACTGTATATGTGCATAGGTTCCATCTGGTGAATAAAATTGTTTTAATGGGATGTGGGGGCAATCTGTTTAGTTTTCATGTAGTATGTGTTGTATTCTTCTCACGGTTTAGGTTTGATCCCATGTTAATGCTTTAATTTGGTTCAATGCATATGGTTCTCTGGCCATTGTCTTCCAGATTTCACCTGTGTTGTTAACCTTCCATCCCTGTTTTATATAATTCTTAGGTTTTCTTACACTTCCAATGTATTAAGAGACCAATCTTTCACTGCTAAATTCTTCAAGCAAATTGTATAGCTTTGCCTGTTATGTAGTTATGCGATATGGGGGTCATCATTTTGCCCGTAAAATGTTAGCAATGTTCTATTGGTGTTTATTATGCTACCTGGGTAATAAATATTCCCTATTGATCTCATGTTTGCGCGACATACTTGTTTTTCATGATAACCGGAATAATAGGCTGTGTCACAACCAGCTATCCAGCAGTTTAGGAACTACTCATCAAGACTTGGTGCTGATTCTAGTGCAAGTGGGGACTCAAGTTCCACACGAGTAGCTGCTGATCCTGATACACATCAAGATTTCCAGCCTACAAGCAAAAGTTCCAACATGTCTTTTGATGACATTGTTGCTCAGGTATTAACATTTATAAATGAACTTTTGGAATATTTAAATTGATGAGATGAGCTTATTTTCTAGAAAGGCTAGGCACATCTTAAAAGTTCCATGATGTGTTTCTGCCACTTGTTAATGCTGCAACACAATCATTGGGCAGGATATCAAAGAGAACCCAATCTTGATCTACATGAAGGGTTTTCCTGAGTCTCCTATGTGTGGATTCAGTGCATTGGCAGTTAAAGTCCTCAAGCTATATGGTAAGTTAGCACCGAGTTCTGATTTGTTTGAAATACAGTTGATGATTCGTGGTGCTCTATAAATTCTTAAACCATATCATAATCTATGGCAGATGTCCCTATCAGTGCTAGAGATATTTTGGGAGACCTCAATCTCAAAGAGTGTGTCAAAGCCCACACGTAAAGTGTCTTCTTCTCATGCCTTCCTAATCCTGCGTTAAGTTTCTTGTAGATGATAGACAACTTCTGTTTGCCAACATCGGAAGGAACTAGACTGATAGATTAAATTCTTCATTCATGACATGAACACAGTATGATGTTATATGGTAAAACTTGAGGTCATAAAAACAGCTTCAAGAATTGATTACGCTAAAAAAATCTTATGGCTTAAGCTAACCACAACCCAAGATGAGTTTTGACTATTAGATTGGATAGGTCCATTGAGGCTTCTTTTCCAGAAAATATTATCAGAGGCACCAGCCTGTGTTCCATACTACAATATTGTGGAGCTCCACTTGCTGAAGGCTTAGTTTTTATTGAATTGAAATCTAGTGTATCATACAAGACATGGATTGGCATGTGCCTTTCAGCTGTTTCTTAGAAATAGGTAACTGTTAATTCTTCAACAAATTCACTACTTATTTTGCTTGTGCAGCAACTGGCCTACGTTTCCACAAATATTTATCAAAGGAGAGTTTGTTGGGGGGTCTGATATCATATTAGATATGCATCAGGCAAGTGAGCTTATTGTCCGCAGGTTTTATTACCAGGTGTATCTATCTACAATCTTAATTCTTAACTTAGTAAGTGATTCCTCATTTGTATAATTTTCTTCAGAAGGGTCAGCTTAAGGATTTGCTTGGCGATATTGCACAAAAGCATGAGCAAAAAGAATCATCATGAATATGACAATAGTACGCCATTTTTGTCACGTGAGCTTTATTTATAGCATCAGTATGGGAGCTGGGAGCTGGGAGCTGGATTCTTCCTTTCAGAATTTTCGTTCCGTTTCTTGGAGTGATATCTCATTGTCTTTTTGTGCAGAGCTGAGTATGGATTTGCTTTCTCCTATCGTTTGAGCTCTTCATGTCAAAGATGGTGGAAGAAGAATAACCCTCTGTTCCAGTAGTATCCAAGCTCTCTTTCATGATAAATAAATGCCACTGTGCTACGCCGTTTAGTAAATGTTTTTTTTTCTTTTTGAGCTCTGCGACTATAGATGTTAGGGTCTTATGTACTGTTAATGTTCTGTTCTACCACTTAATCCACCTTTGTGTTATCAACCAACCGGTTTACAGCACAAGACAAGTTTTCGTTTCATTATCTGAAGTTTCTGAACTGATCCTCGTGCGACTGTTTGAGCTACATCTATCGTGTGTCGTGTTTGATATTGTGCTATTGTTCTACATACAACTGGGCGCATGACCTGACCGGTAACGTACACAAAAGCCAAACAAGTTCCCAAGCACACACATCCTCTTCGTCTGGCTGACTGATTGCTGAAAACAAATATATGCATGGTCATACTAACATGTGAACCCAAACTCCCAATGCATCTCAGAACTCATAAGGCAACATACAACTGACCCAATCGGAAGAACACACGGCGTATCAAACAAAAACATCCGTGCTAAAACCAAAACAAATAATACACCACGATGCCGTCCCCTGCTTTAAGAGGGAAGGGAAGCAAACAAAACAAAGACCCAAACTGTGGAAATTATAAGAGTTCTAATTAAGATGCCGTGAGGCATGTCCGCATGATGACACGCCAGGCTACCCCATGGCCGTATACCCAAGCCCCAAGTTCTTCGCTATTCATTCAACCATTTACCTCTCAATTTTGTTTGGAACAACCACAGGTATTATTCGGACAGCTCAATTCTTCAATCAAGCCGACGATGAGCTGCTGATCGCCAAGTTCGCGGTGAGCCATTTGCAGACTTCGTCCATCTCCTCTGGAACGGTGTAGTGTCCAAGTCTTCAAGAGGGAGCAAACAACATGCTTTAAGTTATTAGAATTGGTACATCAATAAGTAACGAGATTTGCTTCCGTCCAGCAAAAAGTACCTTGAGGTACCGCTACCTCACGATACTAAATCGTTTCCGATCGTTGGATCTAGCTGGGCAGGATGGATATGGTTAGATCCAACGATTGGAAACGATTTGGTACCGTGAGGTACTGGTACCTCGAGGTACTTTTTGTTGGATCGGAGCAAATCTCATAAGTAAATAGGGAGGGGCATCAAACCTGTTGTAGGACTTGAACACCACATTTGAAAATCCAGTTGTCTTCAGTGCGTCAGCAGATTTCTCACCATGCTTGTAGAGAACTACATCATCAGCTGCACAAAATCGAAACAAAACACTAAATACATAGGATGGATAGTTTGTATATATCGGTTTCACTGTTGGTGAGAAAAATCCTTACATGCGACTAAATAACTACACCTCCCATTCAGTGAGATGTTAGCACACATTGCGAACATCTGAATGTCATATGAATGATAGAAAACGATTAAAAAAACACATATTCATTTAAAATTAAGTTTCCAGATTCAAATTTTGGCTGTGGAATATAAGACTCTCGCATAGCCTTTCTTTCCTAGGAATAGTGCCATTCTATTGTCAAAACTCAGAACCTGGTATAGCAGTAGGTTAAGCCTTCACCTAGCATATAAAGCAACAATAAAAGTATAAACCCCAAAACTACCTCAAGTTGAATGTTAGAACAATGCTTAGACAATGCCAACTGATATGGGTATACCATTACATACAAATGTAACAGAAACTTAGTATGCTAATGAAGTTCACAGAATAGTTTATGCACCTTTTCCATGACAAAGCAAAAGAGGTATGGATGAAGCCTTTTGTGCAGCCTCCTGTGAGCTTTCAATTTTGTTCTTCAAATACCTGTGGTGCCAACAAGTATATCAGTCGATATCATTTACAGGGCAGAAATTTCATTGATACCTAAACACATGAACAACTAGGACAAACCTGGCACAAGGAAGCCAGCCACTGAGACCAACAGACACACTTAAGTTCACAGGATATGGATTGCCATTTCCATATTTTCCATGAGCATAGCAGGTTGCAGAGTAAAGGGCAGTGGCAGCGCCCATGCTAAAGCCACCAACACCAAGTTTGACTGCAATGGTCAATGTGACAGGACAAAATGTTATAGAGATAAAAGGCTAGTCTAAATGTTGCATTATTGTGGGGCCTCTGTCTGTTGCATCATCAATCTAAGAGGTCAAATTAGTTTCTTTCATGTTGCATTATTGTGGGGCCTCTGCCTGTTGCATTATCAATATAGTTTGTTTCTGGGAAATAATGTGTAAGCTCCACAGACACCACTTATTTAACAAAACTTTCCGTAACAAATTAAGTTTTTAGCTTTGATATCCCAGTGGCTGGGATAGTTATTTTATTCTCTCATGTAGCTTCTTTCTATGGGATATGCCATATTCACGAAGAAAACATATGTGATCTCATGTGTCACATTTGCTTGATAAAATTGGGTTGAAAAGATCATGTCATGCCACAACAAGCAAAGAAATGGAGAATAACTTGGGAACCATACTGTCAGCAGGTTCAGTTGATAAGAGGTTTGCAACATGTGCAGCTGAGGCATCCAACCCCTCAACATCATCAGAAGCATCTTCTGAAAGATCAGCAACATCAAACCCTACAAATACAGACAAGGTCAAAGTTATGTATGGTACAACAGTGCATGCGTACCACACAGCAATTTCTGAACAAGAGGAAAGGAGGAAATTCGACATTATATGGAACTTACATGCAGTTGATGGGAACCCACCAAACACAGCCACCGGCCTTGTAGGCGCAGTGGGGCAAATCCATTTTATCTGTGGTTAATGCAAAATACACTATGAGGGGGCCTGGGTACTGTATTTAGAAACGTATGCACGAAAGAAATAATCATACGAACAACTTGAAATAGTATAGACATTTGAAATCTATGTCCTAACTTACATTGGGAAGGGGAAGGGTTTCCAATAGTTGAGACCAGCTGCAAATATAACATAAATCCATTGTTTATATCAGTATCTCCCAAATTTAACTTGTAATGATGCAGTACAAAGTTACTTATTATCTAGAACATTGTTTCATGAAATCTACCTCTCCTGCCAATACTAATCAAATTTAGTACGCATATCATTTTCCGATATCATTGTGCAGTGGCGGTGGAATTTGGGAAGAAACCATCAGAACAATCACTCCAACATAAACAGAGCAGGATATTTATCACGGTACACTACACCAATCAGATTACTTGAGCATTGAGCTTGCAATAACACGAGGCCATTGTTAGCATTTGGCAGTAAGCTAACCGGATGCCCAGATGTCTCCAAACCAGCGTGATTGACAGTTATTTGTTGACAGTTGGAAAATGCGCCTGGGCTATTGTTCATCTACGCATCCGGTAAGCACATCGATCGCAACGAGAGGATCGATCACGAGTTCAAGACGAGAGAGAGGATAGAGACGGCGGCGGAATTGGGGAGGAGGGGGGTGGCGTACCTGGCTCCGTTGTCCCCGAGGCCGTGGAGCCAGACGATGGTGGCCTTGTGCGCGCCCTTGGGCCTCACGACATGCGTCCGCCCGTACTCGAGCCTCTTCCCACCTGTGCATCCAACATCCAATCCCATCCCATTTCACGATTCAATCCCAACCCCGCATCACGCAATCCCAACACCAACGCAATCAAAAATCACAGCATCAATCCCATCCCATCTCACGATTCAATCCCCAAACCCCCCAACGCATTCAACCCGATCAATGGAACGAAACGTACCACCGGAGGCGACGGAGCTGCTGCCGCCGAAGCTGCTCATCCCGCGAACAATCGCCGCCACCCCTCCGCGTCCCCTCGCGGCCACGCTCGCTTTCACCACCCAACTCTGCAAAAAAAAAAAAAAAATCCAATCCAATCCAATCCAACCACGGTGACAACCCAAACACCACCACCACCACCAGATAAAGGGGAGGCGCGCGCGCGCGCACGCGTGCGTACGAGGGGGAGGAGAAGAGAAGTGGCAGTGGCAGTGCCGACCCGACGCGACGCGATACGAGGGAAAAGGCGGATTTGGGCGGCGGAAAGGGGAGCAACTTTTTTCTCTCGTCCTCGCGTGGGAGTGCGGGGAGGAGGGAATCTACCAGAGATCACAGGAGGAGGAAGAGGAGAGGAGGGCACCACCACCACCACTGCGCTGCGCTGCGCCACATGAGCGCGTGATGGCGGTGGCAGGGGCGGAGCAGAGCCGGTGGCACCACAAATGGAACAGTGGAACAGTACGAGATGGGGAGGAGCCCCCTTGGCTGCACGGATTTGGTATATATATATATATAAAAAAAAGCAGCCGATTGGCCGTGCGAGAGAGAGAAGGCTGGGGGAGAGAGAGGAGGAGGAGGAGGAGGAGGATGGGCGCACCTCGCCGGCGGCGACGGGGGAGGTGTCGGTGATGCGGCGGCGCCGGCGACGAGGAGAGCGAGACGGAGTTGTCCTGATCCTTGGGGTGCTCCGCGACGCTGGGGTCTTTCTCGCGATATGGTAGGTTGTTGCTGGCTGGGGTTCGGTGGTGGTCCCGCGCCGTGGTATTTGTTAATTGTGGGGATCGGTAATAATAAGTCGGTCTCCTGCGAATCTCGATGGAGAATATTTTGTCCTGCTTTTACTGGAGCCACGAAAATCTATCGTAAAGTTAGTTCACAAAATTGCATGATTGCTTCAGTATCAATATACCATCGGAAAAATCAGTATACTACTCTCATATAAGTTTTGATAAGTGCTGCTACAACTGATAAGTCATGAGAAAAATATTAAGTCCGAAATTAAGTTTTACTCCGTTTGATTAAGGTTTTCTCAAAATAATCATCATCTTTATTTATTTGTGCTAAGAGTAAATGAATATCATTGAATGTACTGTAAGCAACCAATTAAGATTAATTTCTATTGGTCCAACTACATTCAATATTTAAAACTTGACGTAATCCCTAAATACAAAACGATGTAGTACTAACATATGAGAATTAATTACAGAATGATGAATGCGTTATTGTCCTTGATCTTTGCACTCTTTACTTAGGTGATGATTAAAATAGGATGGAGGTGATAAGTTTTTTCACCAAGACAGAAAAAACTTAACTATCATGAATTTTATTTAATTTGAGTATGTGGTATGGAAGAATAAAAAACATGCATATTTAACTATCTGTATGCATAAGAAACGAGTGGTTAACTACTCTTAAATGCCTACATGCATGCACACATACTCAATTTGCATGAATAGATGTAATAATGTTGAATGTCAAATGAAGATAGGGGTTATATGATCAATTTGAAATTTCTGACCTTAGTTATATTTTACTAAGATGATCCATATGGGATGGAAGAAGTATAAATTTAAGTAGAGCTGATAAGCCACCAAAACGGATGATGGCATCTACAGCCGAAAGACCAACCAATTTTGGATATTGGGGATTTAATGTTAGGGATAATATTGGGGATTTAATGAAATATTCAGGTGAAGTTCTCCCCCGGTGACCAATCTAAAAAAAGTTGTTAGGGTTAATTTACAAGTTTATTTACCACTTTCATCGATCGGGTTTGGCTTTTGAATCATAAAAAGTGAAAATATATAAAGCCATAACTTTAAAGTTGGTAGCTCCTTGCATTACGTGTCTTTGATTTATTAGCATTATCTTTTTTTTCGTGTAGATCCTATGTGATTATATCAAACTATTCTCTTCGTCATAAAATACAATACTAGAAAATTTTTAGGGTTAAATACAAGTATTAAAGATTTGTTTGGTATGACTCTAGCATCATCCCTGATCCATCTTTTCTGGAGATGAGCTAAACAAACAAAATGCATTAGAGGAGTGGAATAGGGTTCGGCCCGCTCAATAACTCCACTCCGAACTCCACTTCAGGAGTTCTATTTAGGAGTTAGAATCCTGTTAACTATACTCAAAGAAAATAGGTAAAATTAAATGAGGAAATATTATAATTTATTTAGAAAAGAATGTATATGAAGAAATGTTGTGATTGAGAAAAAAACTTATTATATTTAAAAACGATTTTTTCATTGTTATAAGCTATTACTACCACCATCCCAAAATATATAAACATTGAATTAGATGAGACGTCTACTTTCTTTGTGCCATATAAAACGACCCTCTAGATGTTAGATTCGTGATTAGTATATTACTATACATATATATATTGTAGGATGAAGGTGTAAATTTCCATTTTAAAACGGGGGAGCAGATTCGTGCAGGCACCATCAATGTTGTGCGATAGAGAAGAGATGCGTATAATTGCAAGCTGGCCAGAGACAAAGTTGAGTGAAGTTTGCAAAGTGGCAGTGTCAGAGCAGATGGCATGCCCAGGCCAAGGCAGGCAGGACCGGACAACTAGCCAAATGGGCTGGGCCTACGCTGCTCAAATCCTCATATCACTGCGCCTGCGCCACTCTGAAAAATGGCCCAGTTTCTGCCACCATTAGGGCATCCATAAACAGTGTAGTATAACCTTAAGGTGGGTTCCATAAATAGTGAATCACTGTTAAAACAATATCCACAATGCTATGGTTGGTATTTAGTCACAAGTTGGATCCACAAAAAATGAAAAAAAAGATGTTTCATCAATTATTCATAAAGTGAATGAGAGAGAAAAAATTACTTTTTTTCTTGTTTGTGGTAGATCTTAAGCATAAGATGTATCCTAAGCTAATGCTACTTTCCACAATGTAAATGCCGCGCTTTAGAAGTGTTATCATTGTCTTAAGGTTACCTTTTTCATACATTGTGGTTGTACTTAGATATTAGTGAAGCACCATTTGTCGATCCATCATCACGCGCACCTTATACAAAGTTACGAAACGGTCTAGATCTTTTCCATCCAAATACACTACTCCCTCCGTCCCTTATTATTATAAATTGTTTTAATTTGTTCTAAGTTAAATTATTTTTAAGTTTGTGGAAAAACGTAGCAGCATTTTCAATCCAAAGTACATTCAATAGTGGATTTAATAAAACTATTTGGGGTAATTATGTTTTTATCCTTACTTTCATATGCAACTGTAATTTTACCCTGTTTTTAAGGGTTTATGAATTTGCTCTCGTTATTTTGAAATGAAGCCATCGATTACCCCTAGTTTAGATGGTCGTTAGATGAGCCTGAAACTATGGAGTTAAATTAAAGAAAAAATATTTATGAAACAAAAAAAATGACCATTCTAACCCGTGTGTATCACCTACCCTGCTACCCATGTCCGGCTCATTCCCAAATTCTTCCCCGTCCCCAAACCTAGAGGCGCGGCGGCGGCAGCGGCGGCGGTGAGCTGGCGCGGTGAGGGGAGCAGGTGGAGCCAGCGGTTGCGGCTGCGGCGGGGGTAGCAGGCGACGGCAGCGAGCTGGCGCGGTGAGAAGAGCAGGTGGAGCCGGGCAGCCGGTGGCTGCGGCTGCGGCGAGGGGAGCAGGCAGCAAGGCGGTGTGGCGAGGCGAGCAGGGGCAGAGGTGGCAGCGCAGGTGCTGCAGCTGCTGCAGGCAGACGCTGCTTGCTGCCTGTGTCGAAGGCCTTCGGTAATCACTGAAGCTGTGTGTGCTTGTTTAATGGATGGTTCTTGGACTCCTTGATGGTTGATGTGTCAAAAGCTTCTTGTTTGCTTGCATCTGTAGCGGATAAGCAAGTGATTATTTACCCATCCACCATGTGGCAGTGGCATACCGACGATGCCGCCAACTCTAATGTCCAATCTTGCGTTCTTCTCTTATAGTTGACTTAATCTGCTCGCATGAAGAGAATGTTTATGCAAGTTGTATCAAATTCTATCATATTTGTCGAACTTTGCAAAAGTTTGTTAAAATAGACCAGGTTTGAATTATGTGAAACATCATATAGAAACAGAGGCAATGCCAACATCCTTGATATCAAAACAGGAATAAAACACAATTGATTTTCAAATGTAGGGCAAATATTCAACAATAGGTAAGGGTATGCACGTCTTTTTCTAACAAACTTAACACCGTTAACCTGACTTGATAGAATAGGGGCAAACGAAAGTTTCATTTAAAAAAGTAAAGGTAAAATCACAAACCCTAAAAAATAAGGGTAAAATTACAATTGTATCTTAAAGTGGGGGAAAAACACAATTGCCCCAAACTATTTTGATATTGTAGATGTCGTTATGTTTACTATAATTTTGATCAAATTTAAAGATTTTTGACTTAAAACGTACCAAAAATGCCTTATAACAGATATGAAATAAACGCAAGTTTGGTTTTGAATTCTACATCCAAGAAATTAAATCAAGAAAAATACAAATGTGTTCTGCTTGCTGCTCTTAGAATTTTCGGTCCAACCTAGCTGACGGGCATTCAAAAAATTAGTGGATATGGCTGCATAAATTTGTTGGTCTTTCAGTTTCACACTGGGTTGCTATAGCAAATTAAAAGCGAAAAATGAAGAAGAGCAGCTTTCATCAAGGCCGTGTGTATGTAGGATGTCAAGGTCCTGTACGCTTCCTACAATTTAAGAAGGGAAAGCCCAACAAAAGGGCTACACATTAAGGCCTTCCTGGCCCAGCAGAGCCCATCCATTTCTTCCCTTGCTTACACGTGAGACTTCTGCTATTCTACCCATGATGGATCTTGAATGATTCTTCAGTGAATAATCAAATAATATAAATATATAATGTTAAGTACTGTACAGTAGTCCGGTGATTACAGATACTCCCTCCATTCCACAATATAAATGAATATAAGTGATTTTCGGTGAATAGAACGTATCATAATACTACGAATCTGGATATACTCTATCCAGATTCATAGTTCCAGTATACGTCTTATCCAACTAAAATTCATTATATTTAGGAACAGAGAGAGAGTATGTAGTACTAGTCTGATCAAGCAGTGCTAGAGTATTGGCTGTTTAATTTCAAGTCGTCAAACATATACGCAAGCTTTTGCTTGTCCCCAACAGTTCGTCGTTTTGGGAGAATTTCGGTGCACGTCGCGTCGGAAAGGCAAAACGGCGGCGATAATCGAGTTCAACTGCAGCAAAAATTGAAAATTAAAAAAAAAAACACGGTATAGTTTGGTGCCGGACAGCGGCTCAGTGTTGGCACTGCCAGTTTAAACTGAAGAATTTAAATTCTGAATCTTATGCGGGCCTATGGTTCTTCCGAATAGCTAAATAATTTTGTGATTACCATTGGAGAGTAAGTACAAATGAATGGATTTAACTAATATATAATTGAACATCGATTTAAAATAGTTTTTCACAAAACTCGTATGCAGAATGTTTTTACGAAAATAACACCATTTAGTAGCTCGGGATACATATTACATTTTTTTGAAAAAAACGAATGCAACTAATATCAAGATTTTAAAGTTTTGGTGTTTGATTGTTTTTCTTACTGTACTGTAAAATCTACTGTCCGGTTACGGAATTCTAGAAAACGAGCACTGAATTCTAGTGGCCGGTTCCTGCAAGTCTGCTCCATTTTCTGTCCTTTTTTATACGAGTACTCAATTATTCCGACGGTGCCTTTCTAGATAAGCGGAGCTGACTGCTGACGGGGCTCTTGGTCATGTGGGCCCACCTTCCTGTGGAAGAAGCCCTTGACTTGGGAGCACACCGTTTTGCCATGCTTCTAGTGAACTTGCAGACGAAGCAGTTGATGATGTCGTCATGGCCAAATCTTTCTCTTAATCTCAAGTTGGAGTGTTCCACTAACCTTTGCTTGATTGCGTTGATGTCGGTTTCAGTGTCTCTTTGCTGACTCGAGTGACTTGAGCCTTTGCTTGACAAGTAATGAATGATAGTTAAATAAATGGAGTAGTATACCACTATGATGTGTGATGTGTCTTAGGATAAGTTAGTAGCACAAAATTACTTGTCTTAGTGACTCCTGACGGGGGTACAAAGTGCAATCATGTTATGTAGATCAAGGGTGACATCAATTATGCGTAGAAAGATGACAAATTTATAGGAGCCTCTTTGATAGATCCAAGTTTGTAGTAGTAGATCAAAAGTGCCATCAATTATGCGTAAAAAGATGATAAATTTAGGAGCTTTTGATGGATCAAGCTCTTGATCTTAGGTGTTGCAGATCTTGCAGGAAAAAAAAAAGGAAAAAAAAAAACGGTGAAATGTTCGAAACTTTCGGAGATAAAAAATAAACACTGAAATTTCTGAAAATTCCAGAGTGATTGCGATATACAGAAGAAGCCATGGTTGAACAAACCAGATTGATTAAATTTCTTGTTACAACGTTTAGATGCATTAGCTGCTATACTAGAGTTACAGAAATGGAGGTTTTAGGATGAAATCATCCCATCTCCATGGAATCAATCCGGCAAGCACGCCGCCGTCGAGGCCTTTATACTAATACTTCCCCGGCCATGACGGCGTCGTCGGCGGCGACGTTATTGATACCAAAACGACACAACAACATCATCATCGGCGTTGGATGGCGGCATAGTATGTGCAGATGGGTGGGTGGCGCCGGCGCCGGCGGCGCCGACGACGGAGGGAGGTGAAAGAAGCTAGTGCTTGCCGTCGTCGGCGGGGGCGGCGGAGGCGAGGCGGGAGGCGATGGCGGAGTGGTACATGCAGTCGTGGAAGCTCTCCGTCTCCATCATCCGCGCGCGCAGCTGCCGCGCCTTCTCCTCCGTCAGCACGCCGAACCTCTTCCCTCCGCCCCGCTGCTCCGCCGCCGGATTCGCCATCGACGCCCGCGCCTCCTCCGCCCCCGCCGCCGGCTGCGCGTCGATGTAGTCGGGCTGTCCCGACCACCCCAGCAGCGGCGCCCACCACTTCCCCCCTCCGCCACCACTCCCATCGGCGCGGAACCTCGCCGCACCGGCGGCCGACGCGGACGCCGCGGCGCACGGCCTCGCCGCCGGCACCGGCCTCACCGAGAAAACCGTCCCCGATGCAATCGCCATTGGATTTACTTCGATTCAAAGCAGCAACAACAAATCAATCAAGAATATCCCCCAAGCTTTTTCGATTCGATTTGGATTCCTCCTCCGAGTTTGAAGTGGATCGACGAGGTTGGAGGAGGAGGTGGGATTTTATGGCGGGGAGGAAACAAACGAGTGGATAAGGTTGCGTTGGGAGGGGACACGTGGCGCGCATCGAGCGGTGCGCTTTTTCGCGTGGGCTGTCGCTTTTGCGGTGGGGGAGGGGGAGTGCGCTTTTGGGCAAACGGGACCCGCTCCGTTCATTTGGTTTATCCCGTGGGCAACGGCACGGGGTTTTCGGTTTTTTTTTTTTCATTTTTTCCGGTGGTTTTGTTTTCGCCTTAGGAAATTTGGCTGGAGAGGAAAAAAGAGCACGTTTATCGGCAGGAGGAAGGCCAAGGATGGGATTTTCTATTGTTTGAAAATCTTTCTTTAGAATTCGAAAACAAGTGTTTTTCTTCCTGTTTTTAGTATAAATGGTTCACATCTTAGTAATGAAAATTTTTATTTACAGGAGGGTTGTCCTTATATGATAGCAACATTCAAATATAGAATAAGTTACTGTCTTGTATATTTTTTTCGAAGAGGATTTTTTGAAGATATATGTCAAAATGTCAAACGACGTGCGATTATGGTAGAAACTTGTCTTTCAAACTTGCCAATTACGTATACGTATGTTTGATATACGTGGATAGGAGGGGGGAAGAAACTTGCACTGTATATACTGGGTTAACATTGTCTCCGTAGAAAAATGTCTCGAGCTCTGAAGGAAAACATTAGCATATATAAGCACATATGAGTACACAGAACATGTGAATTTTTTTTAACCGAAATGGAAGTGAATATTAATAACTGGTATAGTACTAGCAATTACTGATGCATTATCGCGAACTGACTTAACTGAGGCTGTGTTTTTCTCCTCCTCTTCTCAACTCCTCTCTCTCGTTTTCTACGCGCACGCTTTTCAAACTACTAAACGGTGTGTATTTTGCAAAAAGTTTCTATTCAAAAGTTGCTTAAAAAATCAAATTAATTCATTTTTCTTAAAAAAATTAGCAAAAATCTAATTAATCACGCGTTAATGGAGCGCTCCGTTTTCCGTAAATACCGTTAGCGTTGGGAGCAGCTATCTGCGAACGCAGCCTGAGTCTAGCTTAATATACCGGGGGAGCAGAAAAGCGTAAAACAGAGGGCGGATAAACTAAGCAAGTAGGAGTAATTAAGCAGCCCCGGCCCTTCTAGATCTCGGAGTACACATGCATTGCATCTCCTCCCGGTGTTTTGTTCCGTAGCTCTGCTCTGCTCGACGGCGACACCGGCGACGACGTCGACGACGTGGACAGATATTTCGGTCCCCGGCGCACGCGCGTGGGCGTACGTGAACCGGTCCAGCCGCGTGCGCGCGAGCTGGCACCCGCGCCACCGGCGACCGGTCTCCCCTCCCGCGGCGAGAGGCGAGAGCAACCTCCCGTGTCCGCTAGCTCGATCGCTCGCTCGCCCACGGCCGCGCGGTCTTCTCTCGCCGTCGCCGGCGTAGTACAGTTTTGCCCCGCCCGCCTGGAAGGTGGCTCACAGTCACAGATCGATCGGCTCGCCGGTCGGAAACGGTCACGTGGAAACGGCCGGCGGCGTCGCCTGTTCATATGTACGCCTGCCTCGATGCCGCCGTACGCGCGCGTCGTCGTCGTCGGAACTTGTGGAATAATTCGCTCAGCGAAGGGGATCAATCGATGGATCAACTGGACGGCGAGGCTCAAGTGGGTCGTCGGCCCATTTGGCGCCAAAACTGGTGCACCTTCGCAGAAGATCGAACTCTCTCTTGTTCGAATGCTTCTGGTTCATGTGTGGTGGTTGTCGAAATTATAATTCGATAATGTGAAAATAGGTAGCGCACGAGATCTAAAAGTAGATGAATATGGAGATAAGGGTTTAGACAGGTTCAGACTCTCTCGATGAGAGGTAATACCCTACTCCTGTTCCACCGAGTTATGTATTGATATGACGATTTAGTTGTGAATGTCTACCCCAAAGTAGTGTCCTGCCTAGGGTTTCCCAAACCGCCGAGGCCATGGTTACCGTACACCGGCGGTAAGCACGGTTACCGCGCAGTAACCGCGGTAACCGTGGCAAACCGTATGAAACCGTATAAAATTTATCAAAATTTCAAATTATTTTAAATTTATTTGAGTTTAAGGAGGTTACCGCGGTTTTCCTTTTACCATACCCCCGCGGTAACCGCGCGGTTACCGGCGGTTTTGAAAACCCTGGTCCTACCCTCCTTATATAAGCGAAGGAGCAGTCTTACGAGATAGAAACTTATCCTCATACGGTTTAAACTTTCTATATCCAATCTACAATCTTATCAGACCAGAACTACAAGCTGTTCCTTAATATACAAATTAACGCAATACCTGATTTTCAGTACTATACATATTATATATATATATATTATATTCTCTGTAACCAGTCGAATAATCTAGCCGTGTGGGTATAGGGTACCCATAATCTTCACGGTGGTCGTAGAACGGTAGAAGTAGAACCGTACGTGGTATATACTAGGGTAGGAGCTGGTAAGGTAAAGCATATGCCGGAGTAGGTACAGTGAATCATCTCCGTGTAGTGTGAGATGGAATGGAATACGTGCAACTGCAACAACAGGAACGTCTTTTTCCTGGCTAGAGAGTGGCAACCAACGAGTTCACGTGCTGCTTGGCAAGTGGCAACGCAACGAGAAGCGACGCTATCAAGCAAACTTGGAGCTGATCTGGAACGCCCATCTCCAAGGAAGGTAAGGAAGCTTGCCCTGAACTTTGTTGCCGCCGGCGCAGCGGCGAAGATAGCATGAATAAGTCAATGTTGACTCCCTCCAATATACGTACAATCTAAATTAGCTTTGACGTATAATTAGGGAGTTCAGTAGACTTATTCCAAGACAGCAGGTGGCCGCCTGGCTGGCCCATGAACGGCACGACCGCGAACGTTGGGCCGCGGCCGAATGGCGCCCTAGTTAAACTTATTATGGACCTAATATCCAGCGCACCGAACTGGGGTAGAATAAGTTCACCAGTCGTCCCTCAACTTTACTGATATCCTTATACAGAAATCTTCAACCCTAAACTATACAAAACCGGTGCAATTTAGATCACATATCAGTATAGATTGGTTTCGCTGATGTGGTATCCTAATCAACAAAAAAGTAAAAAAAATATGTTGCGCCCACATGTAAGTGAGAAAATGGTGTGGCCCCACATCCCTTTCTTTATTTTCTTCTCTCCTTGCTTCTCTTCTCGACCGGCCGCTCGACGCCATGGACGTGCTGCTGAGCAACGACTCCTAGAACCGGCGGCGGCGGTGACTTCGGGCGGCGCTCTTCCCCACCGCGTGCGGCGGCGGAGACCTCGGCGAGCAACAGCCGCTTCCGGTAGTGGCGGGAGAGGGGGGGCGCTGACGCCGCCGCTCCCGAGGGCGGGGGAGCCACCTCCGCAGGCCTCCTCTTCCCCCTCCGGCTCGCCGGCCTCCTCTTACCCCTCTCCTGCGGCGGCGGTGGTCTCCTCGTCCTCCTCCGCGGGAAGCCGCCGCCGCCGCACGCCTTGTGTGAACACGGCCGCGACGTTCATGAGCGCGGCGGCCATGTCGGTCTCCTCGGCGGTGGCGCCGAGCCGAGGCGGGAGGAGTACTTGGTGGCGGTGTCGGCGGCGGACACGGTGGAGGCGAGGTGGGAGAGCTCCTTCTCGACCTTGCGCTGTGACCTGGCATCGGCAACGTGGTGGGTGAGGTCGAGGAGGGCCTCGTGGAAGCCCTGGTTGGCGTCGGCGAGAAGGAGGAAGGCGTCGAGGAGGCGGTCGGCGGCGGCGGTGGGGCGGCGGAGCGTGTCCTGAGGGTCGGGGAGGAGGAGGAGGTCGGTGAGGGCGGCGTGGAGGGCGTGGATGTGGGTGAGGCCGGCGGTGAGCGAGGATTCTAAGTGAGAAGTGAGAATATGATGTTGATACGTGGGTCCCATATTTTCCCTTCTCATTTGCCTCACATATTTATTTTTTTATTCTTTCCCCTTTTCCCAACTCACCTCTCTCGTTTTTCGCGCGCACGCTTTTCAAACTACAAAACGGTGTGTTTTTGCAAAAAGTTTCTATACAAAAGTTGTTTAAAAAAAATCAAATTAATCCATTTTTAAAAAAAAATTTAGCTAAAACTTAATTAATCACACGCTAATGGATTGCTCCGTTTTCCGTGATCACTATTCAAGTTGGGAAGCAGAGTTTGCGAACGCAGCCTACGTTAGCAAAACTAAACAGTTATACTGCTTCGGATCTTTCTTGAACGGTTTTACATAGATTAGGGGTGTCTTTAATGAGATCTCGGACAAACTCGGCGTACAATTGAGTATGTCAGGTGAACTTATTCCAATTGGGGTTATAGTTGGCCCACAGAGAAATCGGACCGGTGCACAAACTTGGGCCTCATTTTGGCCCAACAAGTCAAACAACAGCGATGGTACCTAGCTAGCTCATTATCAGACGGAGGCAGATGCTCGTCAAAGGAAAGGAGGGTGTAATTGTGAGCCACCTCCGCCTCAACGGCTCAAGAGATTCTGCGGAAGCCACCGCCGCTCGTTCCCGGCTCCTCGTGTGCAGACCCAGATATGCGAGATGCAGGCACCATCGCTTTGATGATGATTGTAGTTTTTCCCACCAACTTTTTACCTCAAAATGCGAGACCTTTGCAACGATCATAGAGCAGCACCTGACGTGCGACGCAATGCAATATACTTCGTACATGCATAACAAAAATGGCTATACCTTCCTCATAAGCAATATTCAGCAATGTTCTGATAATTGCCTGGAACTGATACAATGTTCAAGGGTTGTGAGTAGTATCAGATAGATAATAAGGGATATAGTTGGTTTTCCATCTTAGAGGTGAGTACGAGAGGACAGTCAGCTGGCCGTCTATTGGTGAGAGAGTTTCTGATAATTGCCTGGAACTGACAATGTTCAAGGGTTGTGAGTAGTATCAGATAGATAAAAAGGGATATAGTTGGTTTTCCATCTTAGAGGTGAGTACTAGAGGACAGTCAGCTGGCTGTCGATTGGTGAGAGAGTTTCGTGAAGTGCATTCTTTACATTTCATCGCATATCCAACAAAATAGTGCAGCGCTACGAAAAGAAGTTCCAGCTAGCTATAGTTTACTAATAATTTGCACATGCTGATAGCCAGTCGGAGGATTATGTGGTTATTCTGCCTCACTGCTCAGCTGGAGGTTTCGCCATGAATTCCCTAGCTTTCCTACAAAAATATTTGGACGAATAAAATGTCAGACATAAGAACCCAAAGTGTATAATCGATCCAAAGATGGAAGAATGGCATATAAAACCAAAAAGTAAAGTTGTGTTCAGTTGATTAGTTGCAGTAAATGTG
The DNA here is from genome assembly GCA_000573905.2 of Oryza punctata. Taxonomy (NCBI): domain Eukaryota; kingdom Viridiplantae; phylum Streptophyta; class Magnoliopsida; order Poales; family Poaceae; genus Oryza; species Oryza punctata. Next base: position 3,367,323 of record CM002488.2, read on the forward strand.
GCCACAAGAACAACTCATGTTCCCTGAGCAACCGCATTTTTATTTGGAAGACATACTCAAGCGAAACAGAAGATACCTGAGTTCCCTCTCAATCTCGACACTCCCAGCATCCAATTTTTGCGCATCCGTGAGAGCATCACACGCATGTTTGTACTCCTATGTTTTGAGTAAATTAGGACACGGACCATAATACATGGATCACAAAACGTTAGCTGCAGTGAGTCTTACCTTGAGTAGCATGTGAGCTGCACCCTGACGATAGCAAGCTTTTGCCCAGTTAGGCCGCATCATTCGGCATCTGTAAGCATCAGATAAAGCACCTTCACCATCACCCATGAGCAATCTACAGATGCTCCTGTTTGCGTACAAAACTGCAGTCGGTCCGTGAGCTAATGCCTATGCTCAAGCATCAGATAAACAAATCATTCCCCAATCTTAAGAATAACGTACAAAAACTTTATAACAACAGTCATTGATTAGCGTTAACAATCAGACATAAGGTGCAAGAAATTACCAGATCATATATTTTTGCTGCAGCATCGTAATTCTTCTGCTTGAATACCAAATCTGCCTGTGCCTTCAAAAGGACCTTTCTACTCTCCTTCTGATGTTGATCCTAAACAACGTAAAAACAATGGTATTTTGATGCAATCTGAAGTGAATTTTTGAAATTTTGAATAACAGAACATTTATTTAGGATGATTACCATTAATAAAGAAACTAAAGCATCTTTATCTCCAACATTCGTCATGTTTTGTGGTTAGTCCTGTGGCATTCTTATGCTGCAATTTAAGTGTACTCGATGATACTGATCACTCAAACAGAGTTCTAATTTTCATCAGTTGCAGAGTCACTACCACTCAAGCATAGCTCTAATTTTCATCATTTACAGAAGTCGCAATATGTGATACTTACAAGGGAAAAGTCCCCCCTTTTTTTGTTTCACATTTGAATTCACAACTTAAGGTCCAAATTTAACTTTCTAAGTCGCTGACAATCAAGTCAACAGACAGATGATGGGCTAAATGTATTATATGTTAAGAGCTCAAGATACCACTTATATTTATTTTTAAATTTTGTATTTGGACCAGACTTTAAAGTCAGATTATTAAGTACTCCAGCGAAATTGAAGACTTGACAACTACTCCAAAAGCTGAGGGACAAAAAGGGTCTGTTCTACTTCAAAGGAATATGTATGATAACAAAGCATACATGATCCTGCTATCTAGTACTATTAAATGCCATTGATATGTAAGCTAAACCAGTTTTACAGCCTAACAAGCATCAGAGAACTATGTGAAGCGGTGAAATAGAGCTCTGCAATGCAAAGTTCATGGTAAGCAACATGAAATATGAGCAGAGAGCATAGCAGGATCTTTAGTACAGAAAGATCGAAAGTGTGTAACTCTACAAAATGTACCATTGGCTTTGTATTTTTGACTTTTGCATGAGCGATTATTCCATTGACACTCCAGTTTGGGACATTTGGAATTGGAGAAGTCAATGGAAATAGCATTTCAACTTCTTCCCTGCAATCACGTAATGCGGCATGCTCTATTGGCAACCAACCCAACTGCACAAGCACAACAGAATGAAGAAAAGTCGTTTCATACAGAGTAATTCAGCAACGAACCTAAAACAAACAATATTGGTGAAATCAGTGTGTGGCCTATTATCACAATCTTTGGCTTTCAAGTTTCAACCAAACGACTCATTACGTCCCAAAAAACCATGGTGTGTAGGTTCAAGGCTGGCCATGGGCTTTTTGGACGTTGATATGACCTTCTATCAAAATGGTCTTTTGGATAGAGGCTGGATTTGAGAACTCATTGGTTACTGAAAGGTCATCCATATGCTTTGCACAACTCGTAAGATATACTTACACATACAATAAAATAAAAGAATACAGGTTCAGATAATCCATAGGAAACTACAAAATATGCAAATGATAAGTATGTTTTTGTTAACTTAGTCAAAACAGACTCAACTTATTGCTAAAATAGCTCCCTAAAATAATCAAAGCTGTAATAAAACACAAAAGAATCACAGATTTATAGACCAGAGTGGAGAACCAATAACTGACTCAGAAGAACAGAAAACATACATCATCAGGAATATTAGGGTTTGCTCCAGCCTTCAGAAGAAACTGAATGAAGTTAGTATAACCTCCTTGCGACGCAGCAAGTATCAAAGGGGTTACAACTGTACCCTTGCCATTAACATCAGCACCAGCCTGAGAAAAGCATTGTGCAATAGAACATTGAGCCCCATAAGTTTATGGAACAAATGTCTTAGTTAGCAAAATAAAAACACAGCATTAGTTGACCAAATATAGACTCAATAAAACACCGACCTTTATGAGTAGCTTCATACACTTCAATGATCGGTATATAAGGGAACTCATCAGGGGACTACCGGCTCCATTATTGACAATTACGTTAGGCTGAAAGCAGAATATAAGAATTTAGCCTCAGTACAAGCTGAAAGCAGAATATGTGAAAGAAAAAGGGAAGCAATATAATGCTGTAACTTTTTTTTCCTGACTAGCGTTTGCCACTTTTTATAAGTCTAACTGTTGAAGTTAGCAACTTTCACTGTTGAAAGAATTAAAGTTGCATTATGTGCATATTTTACAGACTTTTTACTACAATAGAAAAAATATATTACACTGAAACCATAATTATTATAATCAGAGTTCAGATATAGGTAGTGCCACATTTACTCAAATTTCATGAAGCCAAACTGACGTTACTGCATTGGCATGGAAGAGATTTTAGTGGACATTGAGTGAAGTCAATATCAAACCAGAAAGTCAGCAATGAGGTAGATGAAGGTACAAATGTGCCATGATGATCCTAAAGAATTTGAATCATTAAGAGATGAGTAAATAAAAGAGCAGGATAATAGCTTATATAAGTGCCATGAATTGAACACCTAAACTCCCATGCTCTTTCCCAAAAAACCATCAGCCAAACCTTATTTAGAGCATGCCAAATGGCAATTTTAGGACTTTGGAGTATTACTCAAAGGTGAGAGGTATAGTAATAATGACAATACGGGTGGAAGATGCTACGCGTGCTTGGTGACTGCATCGATCAGGGGCCTCTGTGAGGCGCGCTACACAGGTTAAGTAGCGTGCTACGCGCGCTATCCTAACTCTCATCACAATTTTTCATTTCATAACAAAAAAAAATCCTTTTTAACACCTGGAAATCCCATATGATCTAAGATCCTCTATACATTGTAAAAATAAAAAACCAAAAGGATAGATTATGCACTGCAATATCTGAGAATGGGTCAATCCAAGCAAACAGAACAGTCCCATGCAAACACGCATCAGTGCACATCAGCTAATGAGCTAACTATCTAAGTGGAAAGCAAAACAAACATCTAGCTATCCAAACTAGCAATGAAAAAAAAGAAGAGGAAATAAGAAATAGTAGCGACTACATACATCTGCCTTGTGATCCAACAAAATCTTCAGTGTCTTATCCTTGGCGTTGTTAGCAGCATGAAAGAGTGGTGTTCCAAGGCCACAGTCTATGTCAACAGGTACTCCTTTTGCAAGCAAGAACTCTGTTACCTTGCAGCATCCTGCGGTGAATGAGATGGATCATAAATCATGGGGAAACAAATACTATATAAATTGAGTTATTTGAATAAACAGTTACCAGTACAATGGACAAACCACTAGATTACATGTGAGATGTGACCGAGTATAAACAGAGCAAACCTATACAACTTTGAATGGTGATATATAAACTAAAAGTATCTAGATTAGCAACACAACAAAAGATAACTGTGACCACATGGTTGAATTAAATGTAATCTATTAATAGTAATGCAGCATTGTAGAATCTTGTACAACAACTTAATCGGTAATATAAAAAGGAATTGGATAGTGTTCATATGAAGGGAGACCTGTGCCAGCAGCATGGTGGAGCACTGTACATCCTCTAACATCTGCTTTTGTTACATCACCACCATGATCAAGAAAATACTCCACCGTAGGAACATCACCAGACTCAGCAGCGGCCATAAACGGTGTTATACCTGTAATAAACAGCACATCAGTATACTTGACACATTATACTGCCAAAATATAGACATGGCAGCTGCCAATTTCACGAAAGGATGGTAGAGTTAGATAATAACCTTCTTTTCCAGCAATATTCATGTCACTCCCCAATTCCTCCACCAAGAACTTGCAAACATTCAGATGGCCCTGGCATGCCGCGGCGTGCAGCATCCCGATCCCATGCTTGTTAAGAGCTAAGACTGCATCCTGAGTCTTTCCTTTCTCAATCCCAAGGCTCTTTATAATACCTTCTCCCAAATAAGAACAAAAAAAAGTCATCACAGTGAGGAAGATAATCTAAGAATGAACAGATTAACTAGGTAGAGTTCGAAAAGAGAAAAGCAACGAATACGTGCAACATGCAAGAACCTCACTGAGTCATGTGAACCTATACCTTGCGACTTGAAAACATTTGTGTAGAGTACTACCTGCTACACATCACACATTAGCACTTGGAGAAGTAACTGTAACAGAAAGATGATCACAACGTTGTCGCATTTATCCAACGCAAGGACTTGCTACGATAAAAGCCTCAGATCTTGCAATTTCAAGATAAGATGGCATGCATCTCCAGTAATCCATAGACCTGGCTGTTAATTCCTTCACGCACGGTCAAATCCACGCAACCAAAACATCACCGAAAATAAAATGTGGGAAATTCCCAAAGGCAACTAGTGCTAGATACAGCATTTGCAGCAACGCAGCAAGCCTAAAACCCTTCCTTCCAAAATTCCATGGCCAAATTAATTAACAGTACAGCCATCGCCAAGCGCTCCACACAAGTACACGCAGGAGGAATCACCCAAACCTAAGGGAGGAAAAGCACGCAACAGGCGCATGCAAAAGGGGGCCAATGTGTACACGCATCGGCATCGATCGGGGGGGGGGGGGGGGGGGATCGACGCGGCGGAGAAGAAGGGGAGGAGGAGAGGTAGCAACCTTTGAGGCGTCCGAGGTTCCCGTCGAAGGCTGCCCTCAGGAGAGCGCTCCCACCTGCGAACAAAGCGAGAAATCGCCATTAGACACAGGCCGAGGAGCAAGGCCCCCGCCCCCCCGACGATCGAGCTAAGAGGAGGCGTGGAGGGGGGAGGCTGGACGAACTGGTGCCGTCGTCGGTGGGGCGGCAGTAGACGAACGGCGCCGCCATGGCTGGCCTCGCCGCGAGGAGGGAGGAAGCTTAAAGCTTGCAGGTGGAGCGGAGTGGGTGGGGGTTTTGGTTTGGTTTTGGTGCACTGGACCCGGTGCACTCGTGGGACTCGTGGACAAGGTGCACGGAGCCGTTTTGCTGCACTCGCTCTCGCAGATGGATGGCCCATTGCAGGGGGGTTGGTTTCGGGAAAGACGGACTCCTGGCAGAAACAGAAGCGGAAAAGAAGCGGGTTGTTGTTTTGTGTTGGCTAAGGGCAGTCTCAACCCATAGTGTCCATAAACAGTGTCTATGGTGTCATGTTAATAAGACACCACAATAGAAACTATACTCCACAACCCATGATTTCTTAAAGTGGGCCATTAATAAATACATCATCTCTCTTCTCTACCAATCATATTTATTCTTCATCTATTATGAAGACACTATTCTCTCCCAATGCAAAACTTGATAGTGTCTAGTGCATAGGTTCTCGTGTTGAAACTGGGTCTTGCATGAGACCTAGTTTCTTCCTCTCTCCACTCTCTCTCTCTCTTAATTAATATAGTGTCACATAAACTAAAAGTCCTACATGTCAATATAGTTAATGCCATAGAAACCATCCTAGGTGGAGGGTTGGGACTGCCCTAAGTCAGCTATACTAGAGAGGTGTGGAATAAATCTCCTCCAATCCCTCTCTCATGTGAATTAAACGAGTAAGGTCTCAGTAGATATAATAGGTAAAACTGCTAGATGATATATGCTTACATAAGTTAATGTTATCTATGATAATTTAAATAGTATATAGAGTGATACAATCATAAAAGTAAGGTGATGTAGTTTTACGAGAGAATAAAAGGAGGGAGATAATTTTAACTATAGATTAATCATCTAAGGACTAAAAATAATTAAGGTGATATGGCTTAATAAGAGAAGAAAATAAGAAAGATAATTTGGACCATAGAATAATCATCTAAGGGTTAAAAATACTTCCTCCATCCCAAAATATAAGGCACAACCACCCTTAACCCAAAGACCAAGAAATAATTATTATCACTTCATAGTTTGGATTACCTTAATAAATGGAATGCATACACCCAATAAAATTAGAGAACTTGATGGTGGAGGATTTAAATAATAATATTTAGTGGAAAAGATGTGCTAGTTAATGACATGCATGCATGCACGCCTTATATTATGAAACAACTTTAAAAAGTAGTTGTGCCTTATATTATGGGATGGATGGAGTAGTTAATATGATATGGCTTAATGAGATGAGAGAGAAATAACATTAAATAAGTGAAGATAACTATATAGGTATATAATATATAGAATATTATAAAAAATAATGGAGAGATGTATTGACATATTATGTGAATTATGTGGGGTGATGATTTAATATGCTTGCTTTTAAAGCTCTAAAATTTAATAAATTACAAAATTATAAATAATATAGCATGTTTGTATGATGTTTAAGATATAATAATTGTTAGTAGATAATGATGTGATATCTTTACATATCGAGCTTTATAATTTAGTTGGTTGTAACTTTATAGTAAAATAGGATAGCCAGTTAGCCACAAATTTTTTATTATAAAAATAAACCCATGTAAAATTTATTTTCAAAATCTAAACTTTTTTAACCTCGCCAGCCCGTCTGACGTAGCAAAATAACACTACCACGCTACCACCAGTAACAACCTTTCTTCATCACATTTCTTCTTATAGCTAGCTAGTAGCAAAGAGGAGGGAAAAAAACAAATCACACCACAATTTAGTGGGTTATATTGGAAGTTCCGATGTCACATGTTAAAATGTGTAATTCTAACATCAAGCAATATCATCAACAGTTATTAAAGCATGACGAGAATGCTTTAATCACATTCTAGCAAGCAAAACTTTATCGTTTATTATTCATCTTACGTAGTAGCTATTAAGGTTCAACCAATTGGTTTGAGTCAAGCCATATGTGAACAGTACCATCGAGTTCAAAATTCACATGCTTACTTGGTTCCATCGAACCAGAAGTGCACAGTACCAGCCTGGTACTGTGCTTCTTCTTCCCTAAGAGATACACAGACGAGAGGCACAAAGAAGGGAACTGGGAATATGGATGTGGGCTATGGTGATGGAATGACGAGAACATCCTGAGCAAAATGCTTTCCCGAATTATGCGTGCGCGATGGTCTTGTCGGTTCTCCATGAAAATGCTTGTACTGGCTGGAACGTTGGTCCAAACCTGAGACCATGAAGACCCTAGGCATGGAATCGATGATTTCGATCTAGATATGTATGGAAACTGGGGAGCACCACGTGTTCCCGGACAAGACGATTCCATCTATGGTACTGTTGGAAGAAGAGGATGTGTGGGTTTTACCAATGACGAAGACGCCCAACTGCCCAAGAGGGCATACAACTGTAACGCCCCGGCACTCGCTAACTGATATCACTAGCTAACTCATACCGAGGTGCTACGCATTACCTGTGATATAGTACCAGTCCCAGGATACACTAGCTGGTACTCACAGAATAAACATGGAATCAAAGTAGATTATTATTACATCACTGGGTTTTAGTCCTTACATAAGTTGCTATCCCGGACAGGCCCAGGGATGAGCAACGCACAATACCAAAGTCCATAAAGCAAAAGACAAAAGCAGTAGCGGCTAAGCGTCTAGGCGACCATCTCGATCCACACGCGACGGCTTGGGGCTAGGCACGATCCTTCTAGAAATCCTCGTACTCGGCTTGCTCCTGGAGACACTCCTCGGTGGTCGGGTCGACGTCTTCTTCTTCAACTTCTATAGATATATTATATATAGCAAGGGTGAGTACTTCACGTACTCAGCAAGCCGGGGAAAGAATGACATGCTTGGTTAAGACAAGGAGAGCTAGGGTTTTATTTGCGAAAGCTGCCTTTTTGGCAAAGCGATTTATTTCACAAAACTCCTAGTGAGTGAATCAAGTTTTAGTTGTCGGGAGGAGGCTCACGCCTCGACCCATTCCACAAGTTGCTTTGCAACAACTCGTCACGATTAACGAACAACAATTGATTTGTCTCCTCTATTGGTTCCTTCTCACTTTCACAACCACACATAGTCCACACAGTTATCTTAGCACTGCAACGCCATCATGGCCCTAACAACACCTCGGTGTCAGACGACACCCCAGGTCACACAGACCCGTTCCTAACCACAAAGGTTAGCCGTTTGCCACACAAGCAAACTCTGGAAACGAATCCCTTCCCACCAACCATTTTCATCAAACATTTGTCAAACAAATCTACGCTATGAGAAACACCTTACACTCGCCCTTGACCGTGGGCACGGCTATTCGAACAGTTCATTAAGCTCTGCAGAGGTTGTACGCTTTACCCACACGACACGAAACTGACACCGTGTACCCGTCGGCAACGGAAGTTCGTGACAAGGCCTTTCCAAAGCTAACCCATGAAAATCGCATGCCACCTAGTTGGGCTAAGATCCATAGCCAAGTATCAGGCAAAAACAGCCGTCGTCCACTCAGGAAATACCGAGGATGTCTCCTACTCCTACTGGTACCACGCCACAATAGAGGCAAAAAGACACCCATGATGGGCAATACATGTGTAACACTTCATCTCCTCATCCTCGGCATTCCACAACCATTGGCACACCAACTCCCATGTGATAACAATTTACTTAGCCAGAGGCATCCCATAAATACCCGTGTGGTCGCACTGTAACGTGTTCGGATGGACTTCCCAAAGGAATCAGTCCTTAACGATAATACGCGACCGAACCACAAAGGCATGGCCTCGCATCATCACCATTTTCACAACTAATTTTATTTCACAAAACCTCGGTACAACGTACCGGATTTTTAAGCATAAAATTTGGAAATACCCAAGTTTCCCACACGGCAACAACGTGAGCATGGCTAAGCGAAACTACCTCGGTAATCATATAACGATACCGGCGTAAACATTTGTGGAGCTATCAAAGGTATGGAATCATCAACCTATGAAATATAAGTGCGACTACTAGGTTGGTCTGTCGGTTGTATGAACAATCCGAGGCCTAAACATGTTAATCGTGTGTACTAAGCAATGCATTTTTCAAACAACATATCATTGCAAATATAGGGGCAATGTGATCAAAGAGGCTTGCCTTGCACGAGTTGCGGGTCTTCTTCTTCGAAACCGGCGTCCGGAGCTTCCTCGTACACGTGCTCTATACGCGGAACGGAGAACAAATAAATAAAAAGGCAATAAAACAAGCTCAAATAAAATAAACAAGTGTGCCATCGTGTAGATCTCAATTTTAGAAAAATTTAGAAATTTGAACGAGGTCAAACGGAGTTACGGTTGAATTTCTATGAATTTTTAAAGCTAAAAGGATTTTCTGGAATTTTGGGGATTTAATAATAAACGGTAACGGAATATTCCGTTGGTTTTAACGGCGCGGGGTGGGGCCCATATGGCAGTGGCCGAGAGAGAGGAAAGGGGGTGTGGGGCCCACCTGTCGAGGAGGGGAAGGAGGGGTTGTCTTCCTCCTCCTTGCACCACCGAGCTCGGCTCGGGCCGGCGGTGGCGCCGGGCGGCGAGGCGACCGGGGAGTGGCGGCGGCGGCCGGGGAGGGGAAGGCGGCAGCGGCCGGGTTGCGGGAGGCGGCGGCGGCCGGTGAGGGCAGCGGCGAGAGAGGAGAGGGGGAGGCGGCGGCGGCCGGTGGCAGTGGGGAGCGGCGACGCCCGGGAGGGGAGAGGGGGAGAGCCGGGAGAGAGAGAGCCGGGAGAGAAAGAGCCGGGAGAGAGGGGTCGCCGGCGGCAATGGTGGAGGAGCGGCGGCGGGGGGGGGGGGGGGAAAGGGACTTCGGGGCCTTTTATAGGCGGCGCACGGTGCGGCGAGCAGCGTGGTGATGCGACGACGGCGCGGCGCGGCTCGGGGCTCGGTGCGGCGCGGCGCGCGGCTCGAGGATGGACGGGACGACGACAAGACGCGAGCGGCGATGGGGACCGGCGCGGCGCGGGGCTCGGGGTGGCGGTGCGGTACCCGGGGCGGGCGCGGCGCTCGGGACGCGGGCGCAGGGCGCGAGGCGCGGGTGGCGCGGCGTGCGGCAGCGCGGGCGGCGGTGGGCGCAGGTGCGGCGAGCGGCGGCACGTCAACGGCGAGCGACGGCGCGGCGAGAGGTAGGAGATGAACAGTGCCGGCTGGGCCAGGCCGGTGCGAGGCGGGGAAGAGGCCCGTGGGCCGGGAGGGAGAGAAGAGGGAGCTGGGCCGAAAAGGGAAAAAGAAAGAGGGGAGAGGGAGTGGGCCGGCCCGCTCGGGGGGAGGGAAGGGAGGGGAGAGTTTTGGGCCGGGGAGGGAAAAGAGAGAAAAGGGGCCCGATTTGAACAGTGGAATTTCTCAATTTCCTCGGGATTTTGTAAATGAATTTGAGGGGAAATTTTGGAGGTTTTGAATTTGAATTTTGATAGGAACTTGACAAAATTTGAAATGACTTCAAGGAGGGGTTTTCAGATCTATTTAGCACAAAATCAAATAAAAACCAAAATTTAAAATCCAATTTTTAATAGAAATGTATTTTTAAATAAAAAAATGAGGTGTTACAACAACTATACAGGAAGGAGAGCGGCAATTCTGCGGCGGGCACTGGTGTGCACGACGTGTGCAGCAGGCACATGCGAGGGCGCACGATCGAGCGCAGGTGGGCAGCGGGTGTGTGCGAGGCGACGCGCGGGTTAGATGCAATCACAACGCCACGGCCTAATCGGATGCAATCGGGTGTGTGCGAGGCAAGCGGACGAGACGGAATCGGCCGAACGGTAAAAAAACGCGTAGATTTTTACGGACAACAGAATACAGATGAAATTTTAACCGAAAACCTTATATATTTTTTTAGTTAGGTATATAGATAGATGTGAATTTAATTAGCATGAATCTAATAGGTGTATTTGAATAAACGATAAATATAAAAGTGGAAAATAGTAAAATTCCCCGTATTTAACCCCAACGAGCCAACTTTCCCCAAGCCAAACACTCGAACGGGTGGTGCGGGTATATTCGTCGAATTAAATTTGAAAATATACTGTTCATTCAACTTTTTTCAAGAATATTCGCGAGGTGATTTTTTTATAGAAATATTCACAGTATCGCAGTATCGCGGGTTGAACGCGCGAGACCGCACGGTGTCGCGTGCCGTCGTCGCGCGAGACCGCGCACTGCGCCGGAAGGATGGCCGGTCTCGCTGTTGCATAGAGCGATAGCGCCCCCATCATAACGTAATTAAAAAATAATTAGTGACTAATGATGTAATTAACTATTTAACTATAACTAACAATAATTAGTGATTAATTAATCAATTAATTCGCTAATCATAATAATTAACCACTAATCAAATCCCGTATTGTACCGCGAGACGGAACGGTCTCGCTCTTTCATTCCGCGAGACCGCGCAGTCTCGCGCTTCCCCCGCGTGATAACGCTCGCAAACGTCACGCTACCTCACTTTCGCGTAATGATTATGCGAGATCGACGGTATATTTTTGTAAAAAGTTTTGAATCCCGAATATTTCTAAAAATAAAATGAATGATCAGTATATTTTCAAATTTGATTAATTCTATCTTCGTCTCGGCTTCGTTTTCCCCTTTGCGCAGCAAACACCAAACCCTCGCCGCCGCCGCCATGCGGATCACTACCACGGAGACGGAGACGGGGACGGGGACACAGAATTCCAGCCACAGGCGGCGCAAGGGATCGTCGGTTCGCGGCCCGTACACCGGCGTTCACCGGCCAGGGGCGACGCATCCCATCGCGAGTGTCCCAACGGCGACCATGCGGATCTCGTCCAAGGAGACGGAGATTCCCGGCGGCCACGGGCGGCCGAAGCGATCCTCCTCAACCTCGTCGTTGGAGGACGCCCACGCCTCCAATCCAGCCTGGGTGATTCTGAATCGGTTCGGTGCCCGGAGGGATTCCTTCGACGGCGACCGCACCACGTCGGCGGTCTCCTACACCTCCGGCGGCAAGGAGATGTCCGTCTCCTTCGAGCTCGCGATGCCGCCGGAGACCTCCCTCCTCACCCTCGACTGGCCGCAAGGGCCCCGCCCGTCGGAGGGGACCACATCCTACCCTTACGTTGTCGCGGCGCACGGCAACGTCGTGCTGCTCGAGATCATCTCCACCGCCAAGTACCCTCGCCCCACCGCCATCGACTACTTCGTTTACAAGGCCAAGGCCAGCGGGGAACCCTCCTTGACGCGGCTGCCCGTCTGCTACTGGAAGGGGGCTTCGAACAGAGACAATCCTCGGCCACGCATCATGAGTAGGGTAGCCATGGGTATTCTCTCCTGCAGCAAGGATTCGTTCGTTGTGGCCGAGATGGAGAGAAGGTCATATCAACATTCCGCAGCTAACATCTACTTGTTTTGTTCTGGCTCCGAGGATTGGAGGGTCTTCAGGGATGTGCCGATTGACCATAGCCATGGTGTCGGCTGGTGGTCAACTGATGCAGTGTTATCCTACCGCCGTCGCTACTTGATCTGGGTGGACTACTTGAGAGGGATGATTGTCGCCGAAGTGGCACATCCAGGAGGGGACCCACAGGAGCCTGCTCTATGGTATGTACCGCTTCCGGTCGATCCGGTTCTGGGGAACCCTTATGACAGTGACCGTGGGCGAGGATGCCCTGAAGCTTCCCGTAATGTGTGTGCCACTCACCATGGCATCAAGTTCGTCAATGTTAACCAATGTGGTGGCAGTTTCAGCATAACCCTGTGGTCGTGGTGCGAGGATGAAACATGGAGAAAAGATGCGGCACTGGATGCTGCCCAGCTTTGGGGCCTCGATTGTGAAAACCGCCTTCCAAATGTCCGACCAGAATTCCCTGTTGTTGACATGGAAAACCCTTACACCGTTTGCTTCTTGTTGAACGAGGGCCACCACATTGACCCTGAAGCCACAACATGGATGATCAAGGTCCATATGAAGAAGAAGATTCTATTAGATTGTACTGGTTATTCTAACAACGGAAGCTCGTCTCATCAGAACACCACCTACATGACTGCCAGAAGGATGTCTGAGAGGCTCTCCTTCATCTCCAGTGAAATGCCATATTACCTGCCTGAACAAACCATGAAAAGGTAATAATTTCATGTCTAGTTTGCAAAATGCATGCTATACTGTTCTTTTGGTCACATGCTGTGCAGACTTTTCCTAGTTTGAAGTGTGAATTGTTCTGCCCATTTATGTTCAGACAGCATAGATGTTGTGGTCGCTTGATCAGGCAAAAGCATGATTTTAGATGAATATAATTATGGTTAGGATTTAGTTATTTAGCAGCACCAACGTTTCTTGCTCCTTTTAATTACTCGATCCTGAATCCCTCTATAACCCATGCTACAGTTTATAGAAAATCGATGTTTGTTTGCATGTTTTTATTTCGTCTCTCGACAGTTTATAGAAAAGCATGAACTTTTTTAAAAAATTATAACTGAACCATTTCTCTGAATCTTAATTTTAGGCAGGAAGTTGATAAACTAGGAATATAACTGGAGATTGAGGAATTGTCTTACCAGTTTGAAGATTAGATACATCAAACAGACTAGGTTGTGAGCTCCTGCATGCTACAGTAGATTATATGTTCGGAAAGAATATCGGGCAGATTATGGCACCTCCATATTTATGTTTTTATGTTTGCTCGTGAATGCTAAAACAGGATTATGGATTGTGTTTCTTTGTTTCTATGTTATTATTTTTATATATATGTTGCTGTGGCACTGCTCAACCTGATTATATATATGAGAAAACAGTCGTATTGCTCTACTTGATTACTTGAGTAAACAAGTGGATAAATTGAGGCCTTGAGGGCAGTGCTGTACCCAGGATTTTCATCCTGGGTGTGCCCACACAATCCAAAGAGCTGCCAAAATCAATACTATCAAGCACAAAAGTAAGTTTAGTCTTAATTTATCACAACACATCATGGTCAAGATGGGCATCCTCTTTGATGGATCATGTTGAAGAAGTTCAGTATCATAAACCACTTCCTCACTTCAAAAATGGATTAGATGCTCTTGAATTCACATCGTAAACAACACCAATTGCAAAGTCTCATTTCTAATCTTCTTTCGTTTCCTGTCATTTCCTCATCCCATCAGAAATGTGAAGACCTGTACATGATCTAGGAGATGTGGAAGCTGAATTCTTTGGTGCCTTCTATTTGCTATAGAAAGAAATAACACCTTATGTGTCTCTTCATATGTGATTAATTCAAATTGCTCTCTGCCTACAAATCAGAAAAGTATGCCTTCAACTCTCAAACTCTAATTGATTTCCCTCGTAATGTAAGACTCCAAGTGAAATACTGAAAATCTGAAATGGTATACATGGAGACTAGTGCTGAACTGTTGGCTTCGCTGCACTGGTTGCCTTGCTGTTGCTGGACCTGGACGCCGCCGTGGTGCCGCCCTGCGCGCCTGTGTCCTTGCCGGCAAGGCGGCTACCACGTACTGTTGGTTGTTGCCTTGCCGTCTCGTTGGCTCGTCGCCCGGTCGATGTGCCGCGCTCGCGCTGCCGCCTTGGCGCCGCGCCAACGCCGCAAGACGCACGAGAAAGGAGAAACCCTATGTGCGAAAACAAAGAAGCAGAGAAGGAACGAACGCTGTGTAGAGCAAGGATAGGCTCTCGGGGCTTTGGTCTTCATACAGCGAGGCACCCAGTATATGATCCTAATTTCTTTTCACTTTTTCTGGGTATGCCGGTGCACACCCAGCACCCCCCCCCCCCCCCACCCCGTTGGGTCGGGTGCGACTGATCGGCGGCTGGGCGCGCGCCCGCACGGTCAGTCCACCCCTGTAGTGTACTACTGTACTACTACTATACATACTACTGTTTCTATTAATATATGTTATGTATATACATAAAATTCTATATATATACATACACTTTTGACATATATAAAAAATATATACATGTATATAAAATTTATATAAGTGTGTACAAACTTTATACATATGTATACAAACTTTGTATATGCATACGTATAAAAAGTTTGCATACATACGTATTAAAAAAACAAAAAAGGCATAAAAATATATACATGTATATAAACTTTGTATAAGTGTGTACAAACTTTGTACACGTGTACGTATACAAAGTTGTATGGTACATGTAAAAAACAAAAAAATACGCATATATTAAAAACCAAATAAACCAGAAGAATAAAAAAACAGAAAAACACGAAAAATAAAAATGGGAAAAAAAAGTTACCACGCGTCTCCTCACGTGCCACGTGCCCCGCGCCACGCGGGAGGGCATGCATGCGACTAATCGCTAATTAGCGATTTCGCCTTGGGTCCGTCCGTGCTTGAGGGTATAATATCCGCAAAGGGATCTAAAAAATAAAATGGAATGAGGAGAAACGTTGTCTCTCTGGATTCTTTTCCTCCCTGCCCTCCTGATGGGGAGTCTATATATACGACATATATACAATGTTTATATTCATATGTATAAAATATGTGTATAATCTTTATATATATATGCCTATATGTATACGCATGCACTTTTAACGTATAAAAGAAAATATACACGTATATAAACTTTGTGCGTATACAACAAACTTTATATGTATATGTATAATACAAAGTTTATATGTATACACATAGTATTCCGTACATGCGAATAGTTTGTATATGTATATTCCATATATGCGAACAGTTTGTAAAAGTTTGTACTCCCTCCGTTCAAAATTGATCGGTGCAAGAGCAAAAGCAAAATATTCAAAATGGATCAGCGCATAAGGATGTTGTAGCCGTTCGGTTTTGCATGCAAATTTATTGTTTTCACATGCACAATTACTGCTTTGACATGCAAGGATTGAATGGCTCTTCTGTTTCTAAGCCATCCAATCAGTTGAGCAGAAATCGGAGTCCACATTGAATAAAAATCAACTGCTCATCTTCTTATTTCGCATGCAAATGTTCCCTGGTCTCGGAGCCAGGAGAAATACGACGATCAAATGTTAATGGAGGGAGTATATAGTACAAAGTTTAGTTTATATGTATACAGATACGTGGTCGCGCGGTAGGGGGATGCGCGCCTAGGCGCTATACGTATTCCGTACGTACAGACACGTGGTCGCGCGGTAGGGGGATGCGCGCCTAGGCGCTATACGTATTCCGTACGTACAGACACGTGGTCGCGCGCCTGGGAGCTATACGTATTTTGTACGTACGGACACGGACACGTGGTCGCGCAGTAGGGGAATGCACGCCTGGACGCTAAATAGGGATTCCCCGGGCGCTCTTTTTCAAGCCCTGTTGCACATTATTTGTGAATTGGTCAATTCATATCAAAATGTTGGGATCTTGGATAAATGGATTTCATAGATGGCAGTAGTTTTACATGGTCGTGCTGCACCGTATCCTTGAATAATCTTCTACTACGGTACTGCTGCATCACATTCGAATCAACTTCAAATCTTCGGCGACTTCTGTGCTCGAGGCCTCGAATCTTGTAACATTTTTAGCGTTGCCGAGCTTCACCGGCCACGCGTCCGGGACACTAGAGCCGTATGCAGCGATGTGAAATGTGACTATCGATCGATGGCTACTCCACGATTGATGATCCCATCTGCACTAGTATTCACGCTCTTTCCATCGATCAATGATATCTACCACATTGAACCGACCATATCATTATAACTCTATTGTTTCTAAAAAATAACGGCTTATTAGTAACCTAGAAAATATTTTATAGATAAAACTTAGCATTCAAAAGCAAATGCCATGAAATAAACTAAAAAAAACAAAATCAATTTTAAAATTAAGTTTTAAATTTTAAATTTTAGCTTATAAGAAGCGAAACGTTAGGGTTCTTTACTCCTGAAAATCGAAGTGGGAGGAGAGCTAAGACTCGCACGTTCATGATGAAAGAAACAAAAAATAGATGTTCATGAAATAATCTTCAGGCCTTCCTCTCAATTCATTCCAGAACAAAATTTCCAGAATTCCAACTTCAGGCACCCATATCTTCTGTCAAAGCAGTTACATTCAGGGTCCCCCTTTATGATTGTTGCGTCATAGCAGCGTGAAATACCTGGAAGCAGAGAAACAACACAATATTTTAATATAACCAACCAAGTTTCAACTCTTGGAAAAGAAGATTCACTGATTATGTGCTTCTACAAGCTCACAGAATGAAAGAACCCTCGAGAACTCAAATTCTGGAACAGATCCAAACTCTTCCTTAATTGTCTCTTCACCCCTTCTAAAGCTAGCCTTTCCTTTCCAATCTTAGTAGTACAGTTTTCTTTGCTTTTCCTTTTCCTGATGTACTTATTATCTTTTAACACATTACCTACCACAATAGGGGTTCCCCCTACTTATTTCCCCCAAAAAAAGAATAGAGGGCTACACCACAACGAGGGATTACTGGTAACTGGGGGCAAGTCCCCCACCATTTTGATTTGGCTAAAGAAAGAACGAGAAAAGCAAAAACTACATCAAACATTACAGCACATGAAAGCAGCAGAGAGTTCAGAAAAATGTTTTCTTACCTTAGTGGTCAGGCTTACATTTTTTGAAACTACGCCTCCGCAAACTGTTCTTTTGGGTAGAGTGACTTCTCTTTCTTTTCTTGGATGGGTTACCAGAGGTGCTGCTGTCAGAATAACTTGAACACCTTTGAGATCTTTTGTTTTTGCAACTAACTGAGTTCCTTCTTTTTCTTTTCCTTGGTGAGGCACCAGAAGAGCTACTGTCTGAAGAAGAATCACTAGAGCTACTGCCCGAAGACAGGTCACTGATGTAGGGCTCTAGAGCAGAGCAGGTCATTAACCTAAATAAAAGAAACTTTAAATTAATTTAATTTAAATTAACCTATACAAAAGAAAATAATAGGCTAAACTAATTCAACTAAAATATACATACGTGTATATGATGTCAAATTTTTCTTGAATGAACATAACCATAACTTCAGCAAGAAAATCTCCCAGATATTTTGGCACCATTAGCTCAACGCCATTGTTGCATTCAAACCATTGGTAGTCTTCATAAGTGGAATCAACAAACAAATCAATCTGCAAAAAAACAAGCTTCATGTTATTATTCCTTTCTCTCTCTCTTTTTGATCAATAATTACAAACATGAACTTTATGGGGTTGCAATCACAAAAGAAACTATGAAATTATTATCAGAAACATGAGCCAAGGTTAAGCTTACCCAAGAATGTTGTGTCGCATCAGTGTTATAATTCCTCACCAAATGAAATGCTCCCATGCCATTGGAATTATATGTGATGCTGATTCTTTGTCCTTCCACAATCACATCGTGAAACAATGGAACATACATCAAATCATTGATCAAATTTACTGGTAACATGCACTTGTTTGCAACCACTCTGAAACGTTGTTTCTCATCTTCATGCCAACCATCATAATTCCTTTTAATTTGATATACCAAATTCACTCGGTTCAGAGACAAGAACAATGACATATGTAGGTCAAAAGCAAGTTGATGTTCCACCGTAAAAATATCCACAGCTAAAGCATCCAACATCTGCAGAAGGTGCAACAAGTAGGGAGGATGACCATTCTTTTGGACAAACATCACTCTTATCATTGAAGCCAACTCGGTGCAGTCATGCTGCAGCCTGTGTGACTTGAGCTTTTTCCACGGTTTTTTCTTTATTCTAACTCTGCCACGCACCACTTTGAAACTGTCCATGTCAAAGATACCATTCCATGATTTCCCAGCAACAAATACTGTTGTGAACAGGTGTATCAAACTTGAAAGAATGCTGCATCCCAGTTCAGTTAGTTCTACACTAGTTGACCCGTCTGGCAGTTTAACAGTCCTTAAGAACTGCTCCCCATGCTTGAGGAAAAACTGAGATAGTGTTTTAGACTTTCTTCGACCATGGAACTTTTTTCTATGATGAAGCTTTCTTCCACCATGGGACCTTCGTCCACCACGAAGCCTAGCGCGCATACAAATATTGGAGTCCTTTTCTATACCGTAAGACGATAACGGCTTTTCTGCTTCTAATGTACTCAAATCATACGTGAAGAAGTACCCAGAAACATCTAGCTGCATCCGTTGCTCTACCTTCTCTCTTAAGAACTCTACATCTTTGTTGGTATCGATTTGCAGCGATAATGTTCCATGTGGATGTTTCACAAAAACCTGGATAAATATTATAAATATCTTGAAGTTAAAAACATATGATGATATCTTAAGTATACATTTAAGTAACTAAAAGGAAGCATCAGCAATCAACATTCATATTGCATTCTCCAATAATAAGGATACAATACTAGGGCATTAATTTATATAGAACAAAGGAGGGGGGATTTTGGTAACACTTACTTGTGTTTTTATCATTACAGATGAAACATTTGGAGATTTGTCTCCATAAGTTTTAGTGGGCTTCTCATAATGTTCATCCTTGAAATCCATATCCTACAGATGGGAGGTGAAAAAAAAACTTAAAATAAAATTCATTGATAATACAAGGAAATAGAGCTGAATAGATTAATTTGTGCCAAATAAGAAACCATAGAGCCAACACCATTTGGAACAAAAGGAATTCGACACAATTATAAGTAAATTGGACAACAGCTACTAAAGGCAATTGAAATGTTTGAAGTTACCTGTGCAGGTACAGTTACATCTTTACTTTCTTGGAGACCATATTCCCTGTACAATTACAATAGCTGCATCATCAACCTTGATATATACATTAAAATGAACACTAGCAATTCTGTCATTTTTCATTTTCAATGTTTTACATAGCAACATTCATTAGAATCATTAAAGTCATGGAAATTTAATGATTAAAGCAAAGTGAAAAATGGTAACAGACAATGAAGCCATGGTTCCCTCGTTTTCCTCCATGCGAGGAAAATAGCATATGAACAGCAAGAAGACTTGACTAATGTGGATAGTGCAAAGCTTCAACATAATATAGATCCAGTAACAGACGGCTATTACAGATCACAGATCTAAAAGTGGAAGGCGGTAGGAGCCATCGAAATACAGTGGATATCAGCATATGCAGAAAATATGCCTCAACCAGAAAATTTATGGGTTAAATGTATGAAAATAACAATATCAGAGCTCATCGGGCACTATAATATTTTTGAATAATGAGCAGCCTATTCTCCTTTAAGACAAATAAGCAGGATTTGCATATGCCAGCTAATCAGATTGCAATTCAATTAAATGTCAGTCATAACAACCCAAAGTGTTGCATTGACTCAAAGATAGAAGAGTGGCATATAAAACCGAAAAGAAAAATTTGAGTGTTCAGCTGCAGTAAATGTAGGCACAACTACATCTTAGTAATAACACTCAAGTTCCGTGCACAACCGCAATTGTGTTTGGAAAACATGCTCAAGAGAAACAGAAAATGATACCTATGTTCCTTCTCAATCTCAATGCTCCCAGGATCCAATTTTTGCACATCCATGAGAGCGTCCCAATCATGTTTGTACTCCTAGATTTAGAGTAAATCAGGACACGGACCATAATATATGGATCACAAAAAGGTAAGCTGCAGCGAATCTTACCTTGAGTAGCATGTGACCTGCACCCCAACGATAAAAAGCTTTTGCCCAGTTAGGCCTCATCATTCGGCATCTGTTACCATCAGATAGAGCATCTTCATCATCACCCATGAGCAATCTACAAATTCTCCAGTTTGCGTACAGAACTGTGGTCGGCACATGATCTACTGCCTATGCTCAAACATCACATAAACAACATTATCATTCCCAAGCTTAAGAATAACGCATGAAAACTTTATTTCAGCAGTCGTTGATTTCCATAAATTTAATGCAATCCAAAGTGGATATTTGAAAGTTTGAATAGCAGAACATTTATCTAGGATGATTTCCATTAATAAAGAAACTTAGCATCTTTATCTCAACATTCTTCATAGTTTTGTGGTTAGGCCTGTGGCATTCTTATGCCGCAACTCAAGTGTACTTGATGATATCAATCACTCAAATAAAACTCTAATTTCCATCATTTACAGAAGTCACAATATCTGATACATAAAAGGGAGAAGTCCCCCATTTTCGTTTCACATCTGAATTCACAACTTGAGGTTCAAATTTAATTAACTTACTTAGTCACTGACAATCAAATCAACAGACGGATGAGCCCAGTGTATTACTCCCTCTGTCCCAAATTATAAAGCCTATATTTTTTTACACGGTATTCAATGACATACTTTGACTATTAATTTGTTCCATGTAAAGTTTCCAATGAATATGAAATTAGCATCACATGAACGTACTTCAAAAATCTGAATCTACTGATATAACATGCATAATATGTATTATAGATATGGTTAGTATGATTCTTAGTCAAAAGTTACCAAGTTTGATTTTCCTAAAAATGGGGACGCTGTATAATTTGGGATGGAGTGAGTATTTATGAAGAGCTCAAGATGCCATTTATATTTATTAATACATATTTGTATTTGGACCAGACCTTAAAGTCAGGTTATGAAGTAATCCAGCAAAATTGAAGGCTTAACAACATCCTCAAAGTGGGTCAGTTCTACTTCAAAGGAATATGTATGATAACATAAATGGCACACAATTCTCTGTGAACTATGTGAAACTATGAAATAAAGCTCTGCGATGCAAAGTGCATGGCAAGCAACAGGAAATATAAGCAGAAAGCATAAGCATTAAACAATATTTAGTATGGAAAGACCGAAAGAGCATTATTGTACATAAGTACATGACGTACGTTTGGAATTGGGGATTATTCCATTGACACTGCACTCTGGGACATTTGGAATTGGGGAAGTCACCCGAAATAGCATTTCAACTTCTTCCCTGAAATCACGTAATGCAGCATGCTCTACTGGCAACCAACCCAACTGCACAACGTAAAATATTCAAATGATAAGTGCAATACAGCTAGCATAGTCAAAGCAGCCTCAACTTATTGCTAAAATAGCTCCCTAAAATAATCAGAGCTGTAATCAGACCAGAGTGGAAAACCAATAAGTGACTTAGAAGAACCGAAAACATACATCATCAGGAATATTAGGGTTTGCTCCAGCCTTCAGGAGAAACTTAATGAAGTTAGTATAACCTCCTTGTGATGCAGCAAACATCAAGGGAGACACAAGTGTGCCCTTGCCATTAACATCAGCACCAGCCCGAGAAAAGCATTGTGCAATATAATATTTAGCTCCACAACAAATATTTTGAATTAACAAAATAAAACCACACCGGTAGTTGAACAAATATAGACTCAATGAAACACTGACCTTTATGTGGATGAAAAAGGAAATAAATAATAATGCTTGAACTGTACTTTTTTTTCCTGGTTAGCATTTGCCACTTTTTATAAGTTCAAGTGAGCAATTTGCGCTATTGAAAGAATTAAAATTGCATTATGTGCATATTTTACGGATTTCTTATTACAATATGAAAATTCATATTACACATGAAACCAATAATTATATTCAGAGTTCAGATACAGGTACAGCCACATTTACTCAAATTTCATGAAGCCAAACTAAAGTTACTGCATTTGAAGAGATTATGGTGGACATTTGGTTATGTCAATATCAAACTAGAAGGGCAGAAATGAAGCAGATGAAGTTACAAATATGACATGATGATCCAAAAGCATTTCATTTATTAAGAGTTGAGAAGCTCATAGAGCAGGATAATAACTTTTACCGGTGTGATGAATTGAGCACCTAAAATTCCATACTCTTTCTCCAAAAATCATGAGCCAACCTTACTTAGAGCAGGCCAAATGTTTTAGGAGTTAGGATAATCCTCGAGGGTAAGAGATAGAATAATAATCACAATAATTCATTCCATAACATAATAAAGAAAAATCCTTTCAAGACCTGGAAATATAACTTTTAAATCACATCATCATATGACCTAAGATCCTCCATGAAATGTCAAAAGTCAAAAAACCAAAATTATGGATTATGCACTGCAATATCTTGGAATGGGTCAGTCCAAGCAAACAAAACAGTACAAAACAGTCCCATGCAAACACACATCAGTGCACATCAGCTAATAATCTAACTATCTAAGTGGAAAGCAAAACAAATATCTAGCTATCCAAACTAGCAGTGAAAAAAAGGAAGAGAAAATAAGAAACAGTGGCAACTACATACATCTGCCTGGTGATCCAATAAAATCTTCAGTGCCTTGTCCTTGCCATTGTTAGCAGCATGAAAGAGTGGTGTTCCAAGGCCACAGTCTATGTCAACAGGTACTCCTTTTGAAAGCAAGAACTCTCTTACCTTACAGCATCCTGCGGTGAATGAGATGAGCCATAATCATGGGAAAGAAGTACTACACGAATTGAGCTATGCGAATAAAAAATCACCAGTACAACGGAAAACTGGCAACATATTACATGTGAGTGCAAACTTATACAACCTTGAGTGGCGATACATAGAAACTAAAAGATATCTAGATTAGACACATGAGAAATGATAACTGTGAAGTTATGATTGAATAAACCGTACTCCATTAATAGTATTGCAGTATTGACATATTGTAGAGCCTTGTGCAACAACACAATTGGTAATATAACAAGGAATCGGATAGTGTTTGTATCAAGGGGAACCTATGGCAGCAGCGTGGTGGAGAACTGGGCATCTTTTATCATCTGTTTTTGTTACATCACCACCATGATCAAGAAAATACTCTACAGTAGGAACATCACCAGACTCAGCAGCGGCCATAAACGGTGTTAAACCTGTGATAAACAGCACATTAGTATACTCACACATCATACTACCAAACGTAGACATGGAAGCCAGCAAACTCACGAAAGGATGATAGAGTTAGATAGTGACCTTCTGCTCCAGCAATATTCACGTCACTCCCCAATTCATCCACCAAGAACTTGCAAACATTCAGATGGCCCTGGCAAGCCGCAGCGTGTAGCAACCCGATCCCATCATTGTTAAGAGCTAAGACTGCAACCTGGGCCTTTCCTTTCTCAATCCCAAGTCTCTTTATAGCACCTTCTCCCAGTTAAGAAAAACCACAAAAACGTCATTACACTGAGGTAGAGAATGGACAGATTAACTAGTTATAGCCTATAGAAGCCTAGAACATGAAAAGGGGAATGGCTAGTGTGTGCAATTGGAAACAACCTCATTGAGTCATGTGCACCTATA
The DNA here is from genome assembly GCA_000573905.2 of Oryza punctata. NCBI lineage: Eukaryota > Viridiplantae > Streptophyta > Magnoliopsida > Poales > Poaceae > Oryza > Oryza punctata. The sequence goes on from CM002488.2 coordinate 3,391,684, forward strand.
ACCTGTAATTTCCGACTTGAAAACATTTGTTTAGAGTACCTGACTATACATCACATATATATCCACACTTGGAGAGGTAATATAATAGAAGATGATAACAACGCGTTGCTGCATTTATCCGGCTTGCTACAATAAAAGCGTCAGATTTTGCAATTTCTAGATACGATAAGTGGGCAATATCCATTAATCCACAGGCCAGAGTGTTACGGCTTTCACGTACGATCAAATCCAGGCAGCCATAGCATTACGGAAAATAAAATGCGGCAAATTCCCAAAAGCAACAGCGCAGCTCATCGCAAGCGCAACAGCGAGCACACAAGCGTCGACAGACAAACCTATCGGAGGAAATGAAACAGAAACACACAGGATCGAGCATGCAAAAGGGGGGCCATGTATACAGACATCGATCGGGTGGGATCGACGCGGCGGAGAAGAGGACGCAACCTTTGAGGCGTCCCAGGTTCCCGTGGAAGGCCGCCCTCAGGAGAGTGCTCGCACCTGCGTACAGAGCGAGAGATGTCGCCGTTAGAAGCAGGCCGAAGAGAGGCGCCGAGCCGACCAAGAGGTTAGAGGAGGTGCGGGGGCAAAAATCTGGACGTACCGGTGGGGCTGAGGTAGAAGAACGGCGGCGGCGGCATCGGCGGCGGCGCCATGGCTCGCCGCTTGCGGCAAGGCGAGGAGCCAGCGGAGGATGGAGGAGGAAGCTTGCAGGAGAAGAAGTTGGTGGGGCTTTTGGCCTCTCCCCTCCCCTTGCTTTGCCCGTCCACGACGATGGGGCGTGGGTTTTGCGGTCTACTGGACCCGGTGCACAGAGCTCGTGGGGACGTTGAGCTCTCATGGGTGTACCGTGTACCAAGACCCGGTGCATGGAGCCGTTTGCTCGGTCAGGAGGCGGTAGACGGGGGAGAGTTGGAGACAAAAGGCTCGCGCTCCCAGATGGATAGTCCATGACATGTAGTGGCCCACTTGCAGGAGGTTGGTTTCGGGAGAGACGGACGGGGCGAAAAGTTGGTATGCATCCACTCGTCAGTGTGCGTACTGACCAGTACTAAGGTACAGGGGTGCAGCGCCCCCGCCGGTTGATTGAGGACACGTGTACATGAAGCACGGACCAAAGAGTACTGCAATGTGTGGTGTAGACGTGTAGCAGTATACTCAATCTCCCTATAGCATCAGAAATAGATCCTCAAACATATCCTACTCCTAAAATTATGATATTTTAGTTGAAAATAGTGCTCCAACAATCCCCTAATAATTTTTTCTTTAAAAAACGTTGGAAGTCCCATATCTTTTTTTTTAAGCTCTCCACGGCGCGCAACCACTCCCAATCTCCGATCCCAATCTCCAATCGCGTGGAGCAGAGGTAGGAGGGGAGGGATCGCGCGGAGGAGAGTTAGAAGGTGGGTCCACTTTTTTTAGGAGCTAATTTTAGGGCAATCTGTTAGAGAAATATTTTTAAAAAATCCTACATCATGATTAGATAATCCGGAAAAGATTTTTTGGATTCAGGATTTGGGAAAATTGTTGGTGATGCTCTTTCTTTGCCTTCCCTACTTAGCGGAACCATGTTTTGTGTAGTCGGTAATCCACCTCGCACGCAGTAAGCTAGTGAAAGATCACAATTCACAGGTGAGGTGGGCTGCCCGCAACCCATCCGCATCAACGCAGGGGAACGAAAGAGTCGGGTCCGCATCCACCCCAAACTCGCGTGAATGGAGGGAACGAGGCGACGTGGACTGGAAGAGAATCGAGCACGTCGGCCCAAATTCACTCGGAACGCTTTGGAAGGAACAGTTTGCCCTCATCTTTAATTTTCTCCGATGCATAACTAGGTGACCAAGGAAGTTACAAATATTGTGGACTACCTCATTTCCCAATAGACGCTTCTCAAGCTACACTGGATTTGTTTGAATGCCAAATAGACATAGTTATGTTCCTCAAGGTTTCCACACATTTATCAAGCTATGATAAATTGTATATTTGGTATCATTAGTTGTTCTTCATTTATATAGTTAGTGTAAAGAAAGAGACATGGGACGTATTAAACTTCGCATTTATATGTTCCATTTAATATGCATAGTGGGAAAACACAATAAACTAGCATTTATATGCGAGGGAATGTGCACTATTACGGGTTCTTACTATGCCCTTAGCTACTCCTTCCATTTCATATTATAAGACGTTTCGATTTTTTTATTAAACTTGTTTAAGTTTGACCAAATGTATAAAATAATAATAATATTTTTAACACAAAACAAACATATTATTAAAATATATTAAATATTAAATTTATGAAACTCATTTATGTCATGGATATTGCTATATTTTTCTATAGCTTAGTTAAACTTACAAAAATATTAAAACATCTTGTAATGTTAGACGGAGGGTGTATTTACCTCCTAGTACTTACATTGTAACGGTATTTGATCCATCTTCCAACTATTTTTCCTCGTTCCATGCGCACAGTTCCTAAACTGCTAAACGGTGTAATTTTAATAAAAAAATATAGAAAAATTACTTTAAAAATAAAAATAATCTATTTTTTAAATTTTTTATAGTTACTATTTAATTAATTATGTATTAATTTATCATTCCGTTTGCGTGTCGAGGGGCATTTAAAAGAACAGATATGACCTATGTACACGTCTCGTCAATCACTGTGGTACTGTACCCAAGCCAACAACACAAATACAATACACGATACGTACCCGTCTTTTCCCCGGCCCTTCTCTCCTGAAGCCAACCGCCTCTCAATGGGCCACCCCATGTCATCGACTATCGAATCTTCAAGCGCGAGAGGCAAATGGCCTCCTGACCGGGCAAATGGCTCCATGAACCGGGTGTACCTACACCCGCCACACGAGTGCACCCTGTCCAGTGCACCGCAAAACCCACACCCTTCGTCGTGTTTCCGTACGAAGTAAAGCAAAGAAAAAATTACTTATATGCTACCGAAAGTTCACCAGTTTTCTTATATACCATTATAAATTAGGTATTTCCATATATAATTTTTTATTCACCTATATATTATCCACGTCACCCAAGAATAGAAATAATGGTAGCTTTTTCTTTTTTAAAAATAACAAAATTACTCTTGGACTTCCTTTTCTGCTATATAAAGAAGAAATCAGAATGAGTTGCAGTTGAAACTATGACTATAACTTTAGCAATCATTATTGATTTAACACACAACCAATGATCGGATGCAACGTTTAATTCTCTTTCATTTTATAGTTAATTTATAGATTATAAAAAGAAATAGTTCGTATTCTTTTTTAAATGGCACTAAGAACAGAAATTTAATTAGTTATAATCTAATGTATCTAACTGGATGTAAGCATTCAGTTAGAAAATAAAACAAAGCAATCTCTCGGCTTGGCAAATTGATTGTGTGTCTAATTTATTCGAAAAAACAGTTATGCTTAACTTAAAAAGTTATCTACCCTATAATTCACCAACTACACTCCTACATACCTCATTCATCAAATCCAACGGTCCAAAATCATCCAATCCAATGGCACGAAACGTTTCCCCTCTCCCCTCCTCTCTCTCTCGTTCGCGCAACCGCACGCAGCCGTCTCTCCCCTCTCTCTCTCGCACCCCACGCGCTCCCCTTTCGCCTCGGCCCAAAAATCGCCGCCGCCGCATCCCCCATCCACTCCCCCCTTCCAACGCCGCCGCATCCACGCTAGAGCCGCACAAATCAACGCCGCCAGCGCCCCCTCACGCCGTCCGCATATCGCGACAACGCCGACGGCGGCCCCCGCTCCCCTTGTGCCTCTGCCCAAAAATCACCGCCGCCGCATCCCCCATCCACTCCCCCTCCAACACCGCCGCATCCACGCTAGACCTGCACAGATCGACGCCTCCAGCGCCCCCTCACACTGTCCGCATATCGGGACAACGCCGACGCCCCGCCATCACGCCGCCCGCGTCCCTTACCCTCACCGCGACTCACGACGCCGCCTTCAATCCCCGCCACCAGATTGACTTGCGACGTCGCCGACGACCTGCCATCGCGACGCCGGCGGCCCTCACTCTGACCGCCACTCGCGACGCCACCTTCGATCCGCGCCACAAGATCGCCTCGCCTCGCCTGGGGCGATCTCTCCCGTCGGCATCGCCACCGACGGCCGCCTCACCGATCTCCTCCGCGCCCCTGCCGGAACACCCATGCCCGCGCCTCCTCCGACCTAGAAGTAAGTAGTAGTTGCTAGGGATATTTGTGGTTTATGAAATCCGATCGATGTTCTGAGCAACCAAAGCAACACATCACCCCATCCCGTCAACCGCCGGGCTCCCCGCTCCTTCCCTGTCACACGGGCCTCCTTGCCGGCGAACTCCTCCCTTCTCACCCTCAGGTCCTGTCGTCGATCCCCCGCTGCCGCCACACCTTGTCACATTCCAGTCCACGCCCTCGCCCAAATCGACTTGTTTGGATCCCTGAAGCTGGGCTTAGTTCTATGGATATTTGATCCTCCTGATGATAGGTATAATCATCTGAATCATCTGGTACTGTCAATTTTTGCAGGATCTGGATTTGGTTGGAATTTATTATCTCTTTTTTATTTTGTTCATTTATGTGCTTTGGTCCATATCTGTTCTGAGCCTGGTCACGACTTTATTCCTGTGCTTATTCTTGTATAGGAATATCAGCAGAGCAATCAAAAGGGCTGAGGTTGAAGCAACTCCTGTGACTAGAAAAAGCCGTGAAAAGCGGTTGAAGTTTAGCCTGCTTGAGCCATTGACGGTGCCATCATTTTGACAGGCATGTTAGTCCCCAATCCATTTCTTTATTATATGAATTATATAGTAATCTACATATGCACTTAAATGTCAATATATTTCTCACTTCGAAAATGACCTGAGTGATTGGTTGAGTGTCTTGGATATAATGCACAATGGCTAGGAAATAGACCCTCTGCCAGCCTCTGGCTATACTCCTGAAAATGCATCATAGTTTGGGTATGTTAATTTGTATCTTTATTTTACTACATGTTAATCTGTATCTGATTGGTTTGAGTGTCTTGGATATAATGCACAATGGCTAGGAAATAGATCCTCTGCCAGCCTCTGGCTATACTCCTGAAATGCATCATAGTTTGAGTATGTTAATTTGTATCTTTATTATTTTACTACATGTTAATCTGTATCTCCCAATAACATAAGATCTTACAGTATCATTTTGACTATGTTAATTTTATGATGGAGACATGTAAATGTTACTAGATTTCCATAAGTGTTTCAAACAAACTAAGCTCTCACAAAATATTTTGTGATGCCATCGTGCATATTAATGACAAAAGGATCAAATACATAGCACATAGGAGCCATAAGAGCCCTAGAGATAAGAAGCTACCTCCATAGGTAAATATGTTGGCCTGCTGTCACTGCCAGCCTGAAACAACACAAAACATGAACTGTAAACGTAAACGTGGGATTCAGGGAAGTGGACATAAACTATTTTGATAGGATAAGATGCATAGATTATTTTCAGGTTTGTTGGCCTGATTGATTTTTTACATGGCATAGTAACCAGTTTACCTAGAGCAGTAGGCAAAATTAGTTTGAGATGCAATCCAAAGTGCAAAGTTGAGTTTTTTTTAGGAATAGTAAAACAGCAAGAGCACTTTATATGCTGCCTTGCTTTATATGGCTGATCTGAATTTTGGTCAACTGAATTGCACTGAATATGTACCTGTTCTACACAATTAGGGAAAGCTTCTGCTCCCGCCAGATGATGGCATGAAAAACAACGGAAAAATTAGAGTGCAAACCATTCAAGATTAAAATCAAAATGAGCATCTTCAAGATTAAAATCAAAGTTCATTACTGGCTGAGCCTTGTAAAATGCTGTTGCAGAAATATCTGAACAAGACAAAAAAGTTTATGAAATCACTCATTTGCAAGTAACGAGCATCATAACAATGATGGAAGATCCTATAGCACAAAAATAATGAAATAAGGTCTTCTTGATTCAGAAGCAATTTAACTTGTGTTGAGTAAGGTATTTTCTATGAGTGAACACATTATTTTTTTTAACACCAACGATCAAATTGTCCTGCTTTAATTTATTCAGAATGCAACTTATGGTTGCATTCTGAGTAACATATAAATACTACTGTCGTGGTTATAGTAAAGAACTAGAGTATGAATGTTCGTTTTAAGGTAAAGCATTAGGGACGCTACCAATATTAAGAGACAATCCCATCTGCGAGGGGCGTAGACTCTGGTAATAACCTCTCCAGCATTCAACGCCACTACCAATCTCACCACCATGTCCAAATGCTTGTGAGATGGATGTGTACCTGTCACAAAAGTTAGTAATTAGCAAGAAACATGTGCTTATGTAAGATACAATTATGACTAACCAATATTAGACAGCGCCAAATGATAGAAACTGGCAGGTAATTAATGGCCAAAAAACTTATGCTGCCACTCTATTCTATAAAAGAGAAAATATTCAAGAGCATCACCTTGAACTGGGACATTCCCTAAGAGTAATATCAAGTGCTTCTGTGCTTGTATTTCACAAGCTTTAATAAGACACTATTCAGCAAAGTACATCTTTTTAAAGGATAGCAATATAACTTAGCTTATAAACATGATACAAAATGATGCATCTCAAGCTTGCCCGACTTAACCAACTATTTATATAATAGCTAATCCATCCATTTCACGCTTTAGGACAAATGCACTCAAACACATCAAACTTGGTAATTTGAGCATAAATATGTTTATCATTAGATTTTTTTTCACAACTAGAATATTTTACTTCAGTGATAAATACGGGGTAGTAAGCAAGAAAATGATTCTAAACTCTCGAGGGGAACTGGGGAAGTCTCGTCGTTCCTTGCATATCATCTAAAGAAGTTTGAAACAAAAATAACAACATAGATTAATATGTGATATATCATAGCACATAGGAGCCATAAGAGCCCTAAAGATAAGAAGGTACCTCTATAGGTAAATATGTTGGCCTGCTGTCACTGCCAGCCTGAAGGCACGGCCAGTTAATATATTTCAAAGAATAATTGTATTGGCGTTTGAAGTACTGGACAACTGATACCCTTGTCCCATCTTGATCAAACCTGTATGTACAAACGGTGCGTGAACTTTATTTTATTTTTTTAAGATCGACTGTATCAGATTCAAGCAGCGAGCCAAGGCTGTTCAATTTTATTCCCTTATTTTCTGAGGATCATAGAGAGTAGCACATAGAGATTAGTTGCTGAAATTAATTTGCTCATGCCTCAAAGGAAATGGAAACCATGTGCTTTCCTGTTCTACATATGTACAGATGGTGAGATAGATTCAATAATTATGCATACGATTGGAAATGTTGTGTTTAATCCTTCTATTCTGAGCATAATTTTGACCCATCATGTTCTGCGCTTTTAGCGGAAAGAATAGACCGGGACCATAAATGTGCTCATTCAATTTTGAATTCTTTTAGGTATATTACAATTTCATTTGAGAACATTTGTTTCTTGTATCCAGATCGGCGGCGAACCCCTTCGCGTCGCGCTTCGAGCCCTTTTTGGAGCGGCTGCCCATCATGGAGTCGTGCTTGGAGTGACAGTTCTAACTAAAAGCCGGATCTTGTTCCTTCACCATCGACACCCGTTTCGTGGTCCACATCCACACTGCAGTGAACATCTCTTGACAGGAGAAAACAACAACAAGGTAGATATAATTGTATTATCTATTCTAATTGTGCAATTCAATGGAAGTGTTCATAAATTAGTTTTGAATTGAGACTATCTGAGTCATCCCCTGCATGTTGTTTTATATATTTCTACCCCTCAACGCTTGTAATGTTTTTTGATCGTGATAACTCTCAGTTGAGCTTAATTAGTGATGAACTATGATGTAAGTTATATATCCATATGCATAACAACTGATGTCAAGGGTTTATGATTTCTTCACCATGTCAAATAATTGTACAAATGTGAAACTACGTATTTGTTGTACATCATTGATAAGTGATCAAGCCTGATCAGATTAAGTGATCGACTCACTTATGAGGAGGATAATGCTATGCTCTTATGCATTATAGGGTAGATGAAGGTTCAAATAACAAACATATGTAGAAGTAAAAATCACGGGCATGTTTCGGAATATTACATCCACATGCACATATGCATAAAAATTAATTGTACATTGAGATAACAAGCCTTAACAAATTTGTGGTTGGATCAATAGCAAAAGCAGTATCTCTATGCGGCAGACGAACGAACATTTAGTTCCAATTCAATGATTCTTTTGTAACAGGCAGCTTAGAGTCAGCATTATATGGTTAATAGTTTTTGAATTGTACAATGGAAATTGGGAGTTTTCTATGTTTAAAAAAGTTTTAATTGTAGAATGGTAAGTTTTTAAAGTAACCTGAAAATGTTAATATGGAGCATGCTGGCATCTTTGCTTTTAAAAGTTATTTGAGGAATTCAGAATATATAAATGTAACAGGTTAATTATTTCTTCGAGGCATCTGGCAAATGATATTGTTAATAATTTTTTGACAGATCAGGGGAACAACCTTGGTTCAGATTCACATAGTGTCCTCATTGCACATCCACTACTACTGCGTCATCTCAGCAAACTAGACTCGTAAGAATTGACAGTTTCAAATGGTTTGTTGTATAAAATAGGTCATATGATTGATAACAGGAAACACCAAGATTCTAATGCATTGTACTATATAATGCTTTGTACACAAGAAGCTTCTGTTGATTAACAGAGTAAACCGAAAAGAATGTTATATGTTATATTGTGCTTTGTTATTGGCATTGGCAGTGAATCAATCAGATTGTTATTGTTACCTCATTTTGTTTATATTTCTATCTGTTAGGAATGGATCCAAATGGTTCATCCAATCGGGGGCGCATTGCCTTCAAAGATATAACAAATGTTTCTTCAGGTGTCGTAACATGTTAGATATTTTGTACTTTGTTGTTGAGTTCTATATACACCCGTGACATTTATGAGTTACATGTATTGTTTGTTTTTGTTTTTGCAATAATCACAGCTACCTCGTCTCAATGTACACCTTCTGAGGTGCAACGTAGGAAGGATGACAATAACGCAAAACAACGAGAATACCGTGCAAGGAAGAAGGCCGCATCTAACCAAGTTATTAGTCCTTTTGTATTTACAACACCAAAACCACTATCACAAGCTGAATTGTTAGCCAAAGAAAAAAGAGAAGAAAAGAATAGAAAACAGCGTGAATGGCGCGCAAAGCGAAAGGCTGAGTCAAACTTGGTTGAAGATAGTGTAACATCTAACCAATCGCAGTTGACTAACGTAGAAGAAGACAATCGATCTGAAATGTCGAGCATAGACAAAAAGAGAGAACAAAAGACCAAATATATGCGTGAATGGCGTGCACGGAAAAAGGCACAGTTGACCAATGTTGATGGCGGTTCTTCTACACAAAGCACCCTTGCTATTGGTAAATATAAATTTGTTAGTTAAGTATCATCCTTCCTTTTAATCAAGTCTTCTGATTTCATTTTGTTATGCAGATGCTTCATCTGTTTTTTATGAAGGATCACTACATGGAACGGTTTGTTCCACCATTCTACAAGATGAGAACGTGGCTAACAACGAAAATTGCGAACCAGATGAATGGTTACATAGAAACGATGCCTATATACCTAGATTCAGTGCAAGAAAAGCATCAAGCCTTCACCAGTCACGAGACGGATCAGTTCTAGGTGAGAACATTGTATATACTTTTATATATTACTCACATAGAAAGTCATGATAACCGTTGTTAATCAGTACTTGTCCCCTTCTAACTAGATGGAGATACGCAATGTCAAACTACACCAGTACAAACTATTCATGAAGCCATTCTAGATACCGACTACGTCGAATTCGATAGTGCATTATTCGAGCCTGCAAATGGTGGTGTCGGTGATGGTGAGTTATGATCAGTCACTTATCATTTAGTGCATCGTATATTAAATAAATATACTATCTCTCGCATAATCAACCATCATTCTATAGGTCATGTTGAGGATGCACAGGGTGCGGACAATGATTTTGATGAAACCATTCAAGTTCTGGAGGGCGATGGATACGAGTCATATCGTGTTCATGTCAGTGGTGTTAACGGGTTTAGTACTGATGATCCACACGATCGCGTGTACCATAAATTGCCAAAGACACACCATGTATTAAAAAAAGTTCCAGACTGCAAACACTGCCACGCAATAAGGTTTCAATTTGAGTCTCCTGGGTTCTGCTGTAGGGAGGGAAAGATAAATGTTAAGATTCCAATAGTGCCTGCGGAGTTAATACGGTTGTTTACCAGCCAAGTGCATAATGATGCAAAGTATTTCAGAAAACACATACGATACTTCAACTCACATTTCTCATTCACGAGCCTTGGAGTGACCCTTGACCAACGAGTCAACACTGCAGCGGGTACTGGTGTGTATACATTTCGTGTGCACGGTGCGTTGTACCATCGACTGGATAATTTGGTTCCAGGTTCTCAAGGGCCTCGCCATATGCAGCTTTACTTTTATGATACAGACAACGCTGATGCACTTGCACATAGGGTTCGGAGGTCTCCTGACCTTGATATCAACCTTGTTCGGGTCATTCTAGGTATTTTGGCTCAGAATCCGTATGTACAGACATTTAACAGAGTTGGATCCATGCCTAACCTAGATGACTACTTGATTGAGCTCAACACTAATGTGACGCCTGACCAACGAAGATATAACGCACCCACCGCCTCGCAGGTTGCTGCTATCTGGTTAGAAGGGGATGATCCAATGAGAACTTTTGATAGGCATGTCTTGGTACATGGCAAAGGTGATAAACCCTGCTATATCAAAGCATACCATGGTTGTTATGATCCTTTGGCGTATCCTTTATTTAACCCTAACGGGGAGACTGGGTGGAACCTGAAAATGCCGTACGATGATCCCAACAAGAATCCTTGTGATGTGGAAAAGGATGAAACATGTGAGACGCCGACTTTTGTTAATGTAACCAATGATGGAAACACTTTTGATGATCTTCCGGGTATGTACACTCGTGATTTTTGTCGAGTAATTATATCTATAGTCTATACCCTTAAGCATTGTTTATGTATATTAACTTGTAAGTTTGGACACAGAAAACGAGGTTATTGATAATTATCTAGACAATGAAGATGATAATGGCGACAATAGCCTACCTGGCAAAGGAAAAAGGGATAGGTTTGTCACAGCGAGGGAGTACTATTGCTTCAGGCTGCAGGTTAGAAGGGGACTTCTAAACATCATTTTGTTCGGAGGACGACTTTTCCAGCAATGGGCCGTTGACATGTACATCAAAATCGAGTCTATGAGACTCGATTGGTACTCAAACCCTGAGAACCAAAAAAAGATACGGGCTGAACTATACCAGGTATAACATATTTCCATGATCATTGACACTGTCGACCGTCTAGGATTCAACAGAGAAGTTATTTGATCCTTTTGTTATTTAATGATTGCAGGGTGTGGTTGACGTGCTTTCTTCTGGAGAGACAAGTGGTTCGGCGGTTGGTAAGAGGGTTGTGCTACCTCGCTCTTTTCCTGGAGGTGATCGCGACATGCAACGAAGGTTTCTCAATGCGATGGCTCTTGTTCAGCGTTTTGGGAGGCCGGATTACTTCATCACAATGACATGAAACCCATACTGGGATGAGATCACAGAAAATCTCGAACCTGGCCAGTTACCGCAAGATCGACCAGACCTTGTCGCAAGAGTCTTTAGGGCTAAGCTGCGTGACATGCTGGATCTATTTGTGAAGAAAAAATATTTTGGGGAAGTTCAAGCTTATGCGCACGTCACTGAGTTTCAAAAGAGGGGACTTCCACATGAACATATTCTGTTGATCATGAAGTCAGGTAGTAAATTGACAAACCCAGATGAGTACGATAAAGTGATTTGCGCGGAGATACCAGACAAGGCCAAATACCCTGTTTTACATCGTCTTATCATCAAGCATATGTTGCACGGACCTTGTGGCGCACTAAACAAGAATTGTGCTTGTATGGTGGATGGAGAGTGTCGCTTTGACTTTCCTCGAGAGTTCAACCAGGCAACACAGCAAGGGAAGGACTCGTACCCGCTGTATAGGAGGAGAGATGACGGATGGCGTGTCAAGATTAGGGGTGCGGAGTTAGACAACAGGTGGGTGGTCCCATATAATCCAGGACTGCTTATGCGGTATAACTGTCACATCAATGTTGAAGCTTGTGCAAGCATCAAATCTGTGAAGTACCTATATAAGTACGTGTATAAAGGACACGATTGTGCATCTTTCTCGGTTGATCCATCTGGGGAAATAAATGAGATACAACAGTACAGGAATGCCAGATACGTGACACCACCAGAGGCTATATATAGGATGCTTGGTTTCCCACTGTTCGGTATCTATCCAGCTGTTTTACAGCTCCAACTTCATCTTCCCAACATGCAGTATGTCACGTATGATGAGGATGGTAATCTAGAGGATGTTGTCAATCGTCCATCTTCTTTTAGGACAACTCTTACGGAGTATTTCAAAATGAATCAAGTAGACCCGGAAGCAAGGAAATTGTTATACAAGGAGTTCCCCGAACACTACCGCTGGATAACCGGACAGAATGTGTGGCAGAAAAGGAAAACGAAGAGAGGCCAGGTTGGACGGATTGTGTACGCTCACCCTGCAGAGGGGGAGAGATACTACTTGAGAGTGCTTCTCAACCACGTGCGAGGTGCAACCTCGTTTGAAGATTTGAGGACAGTGTCAGGTACAACATACTCTACTTTTAGAGAGGCATGCGAGAAGAGAGGGCTTGTGGAAACGGACAAGTCACATGACGATTGTTTGAATGAGGCATCCACTTTCCAAATGCCATCTGCTCTACGTCGGTTATTTGCAACCATAATGGTATTTTGCGAAGTCACCGGTGTCCGTGAACTATGGGACAATCACAAGGCTTCAATGTCTGAAGATTACAACCGAGGGAACACAAACCCTGTAGCAGTAGAGCAGATGGTGCTACGAGACATACGTGATTTGCTTCATTCCATGGGAAAGGATATCACGGAATATGGTCTTCCCGAGATCAATGATATAGGTATTTTTTTGTTATACTGGCACTTGTTTTTCTTATTAATTTACATTCGCACAACCCACTGATAGTTTCATGATGCATATATTTGTTTTCACTAATCAGGTGAACGTTGCAACGATGTAATGACAGAGATTATAGAGGAACTTAACGTGCCAGTGAACCAAGACCATTTAGATATATACACGTCCCTTAATGATGAGCAACGTGCAGGATTTGATGAGATAATTGATCATGTAATTAATAAGAAGAGCCAGATATTTTTCATCGACGGTCCAGGTGGCACTGGCAAGACGTTTCTTTACAAGGCGCTTCTTGCTAGAGTGCGGTCTGAGGGGTTAATAGCCATTGCAACTGCGACATCTGGTATAGCAGCGTCGATTTTGCCCGGAGGACGTACCGCACACTCAAGATTCAAAATACCCATTGAAATTGCTCACAACAGTATGTGCAACTTCACAAAGCAAAGTGGCACTGCGGAATTGCTTCGCATGGCGTCCTTAATTATTTGGGATGAAGCTGCAATGACGAAACGTCAATCTGTTGAGACACTTGATAGGTCTCTTCAAGACATTATGGATTGTTCATTGCCATTTGGCGGAAAAGTGATTGTCTTTGGTGGTGATTTCAGACAAGTTCTTCCTGTGGTTACGCGTGGGACAAGGGCCCAGATAACTGATGCAACATTGCAGAGATCGTATTTATGGGAAAATATTAGGAAGATACGATTGTCACGTAACATGAGGGCTCAATCTGATCCATGGTTTTCGGAATATCTCCTTAGAATTGGTAATGGCACTGAAAACACTATCAAAGATGATTACGTTCGCTTGCCTGATGAAATTGTGATAGCTTACGGGGATAGCGAAGATTCAGTACACGAATTGATTAATCATGTGTTTCACTCGCTTCATGATGAAAAGAATGCACGCTCTGCAGCATATATGAGCACACGGGCCATTCTATCCACTAAAATGATTATGTGGACAAGCTGAATGCAAATATGATCGACAAATTTCCAGGGCAGACCAAGGTTTATCACAGCTTTGACTCTGTTGATGACGACCATCACAATAGCTATCCTCTGGACTTCCTTAACTCCATCACTCCAAATGGTCTCCCACCACACAAGTTAATAGTAAAAATCAATTGTCCCGTGATTCTTCTTCGCAACCTTGATCCTAATAATGGATTGTGCAACGGAACTAGACTGATGGTAAGAGCATTTCAAGATAATGCAATTGATGCGGAGATTGTTGGTGGACAGTATGCCAACAAAAGGGTGTTCATCCCGCGGATCCCTTTGTCTCCCTCCGACGACATATCTCTTCCATTCAAATTTAAGAGGAAGCAATTTCCAATACGTCTAAGTTTTGCAATGACCATTAATAAATCACAAGGACAAACCATCCCAAATGTAGGGATCTATCTTCCAGAGCCCGTGTTTTCACATGGTCAACTATATGTCGCATTATCAAGGGGTGTGTCAAGGGAAACAACAAGGATTTTAGCAAAGCTAAAGAAAGAAGTTGACCCCACAGGGAAGAGCACTAGGAATATTGTGTATAAAGACGTTCTTGACTGGTGAGCAAAGGTAGGTTCGCATTATCAAAGTAAATTCGAAAACATATTTTTAAAGATACTAAATTGTTTATTGGACTGTTACTCACCATCATCCTCTTGTTTTGTACAGCACACCATCACTTTCCAAGTGGAATATCGTGTGATTATCTTCTACATACCATCTCATACTACATGTGTTAGTTTGCACTGGGCTGATAACCTGACTATTTTAGTAATCTTGAATGAAGATGTTAATGCGATGACCAACAATTGTTATATTATTATACATCGTGAAACTATTATTTTGATATGCGTATCATATCAAACTGTTATTTGACTTTATATGCACGCCCTCATGCTATGTCCTCAATGGGCTACGGCCGGCGTGTGCCTTGTGTGACAAATATAAAAATCAATGTGTTATATTTTATAATACGCGCATGGGATGATTAAATATTTTATATAAAACCGCTGTGAATAAATGTTGTGTGTCACAATGAAATAAAAAGTATTTGTATCATATAAAATATATATGGGACACACCGATAGTTCCTTCCATAAAATAAAATATAGTTGCACGATAATATAAACCGCCACTTCCATCGACACCGACTCTGCAACAACTGCCATTGCCCTATATAGTTCTTGTAAACGCTAAACGCTACGGTGGAAAAATAATATACATACTCATTGTGACAATGGAAAACTAAAAAAATATCTACCCCATCATCTCCCAGTTTTAATTTTCTTTTCGCAAATATTCTTTTCTAGGGTTCGTCCGTTCAATTGAAAAAGGTAAAAATCTTTCATATTTAATGAATTCATGATATAATAGAAAGACAGTGTATATGGACCATGTAAAATATCTTCATATTACTCGTCCAATAAATTAAAGTTTAAATGAAAATATATGTTGTCGTACCAATGAAAAAATAATTGTGCTGTGCATCGCACTGCCAACGAAAAAAATATTAGTGACATTATCTCCCAGTGTTGTATTTAACATTAAATATATTTAGTGTGCAACATGAATTCAACTACATTTCAAACATACATATCGTATAAAAATAACTTTTGCTAACATGAAATTTTAAAATTTATTTAAGATAAAAATAGAATTGCACCGTAGCGTTTAGCACGGGCATATTACTAGTGTGCTTAATTTAATCACACCATGGAAGTAAGTAACTACATGATACCAGACATTAGTTGATTAAAATCAATAAATGCATCACATTTGTTTATTCGTAGTAAGAAAACTAAGACAAAAGAAGGGAAAAGAAAGCTAAGGGTAATTTTGTACTTTCCATACTAACTAAAATGGTTAGATGACGTGGATGGAATATGAGGAAATGAAAAAATTATTTAGTGGCATATACGGGAATAGCAAATTTTCAATGGCATATGAGGAAATCAGTGAACATTCAATGTCATATAAGGAATTTTCTCTAAAGCAAATGAAGGCCGAAGCCAAACCCACCCACTCCGCTCCTATCCTCCTTCTGCATCGGGGCATTTAACTATCTATTATTTTTAAGATGTGATAATTAAAAATTTACCACTCGCAATTTATAATATGAGTTCTCATGTGTCTATAACATATGTATCCAGTAGTAAATTCTTAATTACCACTTGTAAGAGTGGTAAATAGTTAAATATCTCTTCTGCGTCTGTAGGTCTTGTTCGGTTAATCCCTCTCACAACTATTATAATAGTGTGGAATTATTCACTCAGAATTCCCTTCAAAGAGGGGATCACTAATTAGCCTAATTAGCGATGGGGCGATCATTTTTACCACTTTTCCTTTTATTTTTCACTATATAGTTTTTTTAAGTTTATATATCTAGAGTTTACACACCTAAAATCTATAGGTCCCGATTTAAATTCGAATTCGTATTCAAATACATTCAAAGATGGATTTGAATTGGGTACGTAACTTTCGACTATAAATTTTAGGTGTGTAAACTTTTAGTTTAGGTATATAAATTTTATGTGTATAAATTTATTTGAAAGGAAAAGAAATGCGGTGCTTAAAAAAAAAACTATCGCGTGGAGCGATCACCCGCTAATTAGCATTTTCGCTTCAAACCCCTCTCTTTTGGGATTATTCCCATAAACGAACAAGCTCGCAAGGAAGCTTCCCCCACCCCACCCGTCCCTGCTCGCGGTGAACCATAGCGGCGCCGTTCGTCCGCCGCCCCACCGACGACGGCACCACTACGTCCAGGTCGAGCCTTCCCCCGCCGCCCGCACCTCCTCGTAGCTCGATCGTTGCGGTCGCGCGTTAGTAGGGCTTGCTCCTCGGCCTGTGTCTAATGGTGATTTCTCGGTTAATTTGTTCGCAGATGCGAGCGCTCTCCCTAGGCCGGCCTTCGACGGGAGCCTCGGACGCCTCAACGGTTGCTTTCCCCTCTCCTCCTCTTCTCCGCCGCGTGGATCCCACCCCGATCGATCTGTGTATACATGAGCCCTTTTGCATGCTCCTGTGTGCTTTTCCTCCCTTAGGTTTGAGTGATGCTTATGTTGCGTTTGCATGCATGTGATGATTGTATTGTTGATTTGAACATGGAAGGAAAGGTTTTAGACTAGCTGCGGTTCAGCATTTTGCACTCCCGTTGCCTTCAGAAATTTGCCGCATTCTATTTTCCTTGTTGGCTTGTTGCTAGGCTCTCTAGAAGGATTTGATCGTTCCTGAAGGCTTTTGTTTAATTCCCAGGTCCATGGATTACCAACTTATCTTATCTAAAGATTGCAAGATCTGAGGCTTTTCTCGTAGCAAGTCCTTGCCTTCGATAAATGCTATATGTGACAACGGTGTGATCATCTTCTATTATATTTACCTCTCAAAGTGTGAATGTGTGTGATGCGTAGTCAGGTACTACCTCTGTCCCAAAATGTTGTAACCTAAGATGATTTGATCCATCCTAGGATAATGAGTCTGGACAGAACCTAGACTCAATGAGTGTATAGGTGCACATGGCTCAGTGAGGATCTTGCACATTACATGTATTCGTTGCTTTTCTTTCGTGTTCTAGGTAGCTAATCCATCCATTCTATTCCTCGGTGAGATAATGTTTTTGTGTTTTTCTTTAGGAGAGCCTTGATATGGGGAAAGGAAAGACCCGAGATGCGGTCTTAGCTCTTAACAAGCATGCCACGGCCATCTGAATGTTTGCAAGTTCTTGATGGAGGAATATTGCTGGAGCAGAAGGTCATTATTTATCTAACTCTATCACCCTTTCGTGAAATCGGGGTTGCCATGTCTACGTTTGGTAGTATGATGTGTGAAGTATACCAATGTGCTGTTTATCACAGGTTTAACACCGTTTATGGCCTCTGCTGAATCTGGTGATGTTCCTACTGTGAAGTATTTCTTGATCATGGTGGCGATGTAACAAAAACAGATGATAAAGGATGCATAGTTCTCCACCATCTTGCTGGCACAGGTCCCCGTCAATATCCTGTTCCTTCTTATATTACCAATTGTATTGTTGTACAAGGTTCTATAATACTGCAATACTACTAATGGAGTATGTTTCAATCACAGTTTCACAGTTATCATTTCTTATGTGGCAATCTAGATACCTTTAGTTTCTATATATCACCACTCAAAGTTATATAAGGTTGCTCTGTTTATTCTTGGTCACATGTAATCTGTTGCAAGTTGTCCATTGTACTGGTCATTGTTTATTCACATAACCCAATTTATATAGTATTTATCTCCCAGGATTTATGGCTCATCTCATTCACCGCAGGATGCTGTAAGGTAACGGAGTTCCCTTTCAAAAGGAGTACCTGTCGACATAGATTGTGGCTTTGGAACACCACTCTTTAATGCTGCTAACAATGGCAAGGATAAGACACTGAAGATTTTGCTGGATTGCCAGGCAGATGTATGTAGTTGCCGCTATTTCTATTTCCTCTTCTTTTTTCACTGCTTGTTTCGATAGCTAGATGTTTGTTTTTCTTTCCACTTAGATAGTTCGATTATTAATTAGATGATGTGCACTGGTGCATGTTTGCATGGGATTGCTTTGTTTGCTTGGACTGACCCATTCTTGATATTGCAGTGCATAATCAATCCTTTGTTTTTTTTTTTTTTGGTTTTTTTATAGATGATCTTAGATCATATGATGATGTGATCTAAAATTTGGATTTCCAGGTCTCAAAAGGGTTTTACTTCTTATGTTACAAAATAAATTACGGTGATTATTTATACATCTTGACCTTTAGTAATACTCCTAAGCCTTAAGATTACCATTTGGCATGCTCTAAGTAAGGCTTGGGTGATGGTTTTGGTGGAAAGAGTGAAGATTTGGGCGTTCAATTCATGACACTAATAAAAGTTATCCTGCTCTATGAGCTACTCAACTCTTAGTGATTGAAATGCTTGGATCATCATGTCATGTTCTTACCTTCACTAACTTCCATTGCTGATCTTCTGGTTTTATATCGACATCACTAAATGCGCACTAAAATCTCTTCCAATGCGGCAACTCCAGCTTGGCTTCATGAACTCTGAACTTGGATTTATAAAAATTGGCAAACGATAGTCAGCAAAAAAAAAACAGTTAAAGCATCGTATTTATTTTCTTTTTCTTTCACATATTCTGTTTTCAGCTTATAATTTTTATATTCTGCTTTCAGCCTAACGTAATTGTCAACAATGGATCCTGTAGTCCCCTGATGAGTGCTCTTGACTGCTGTTCGTTGAAGTGCATGAAGCTACTCATAAAGGCCAGTGTTTTATCGAATCTGTATTTGTTCAACTACTGCTGTGCTTTTATTTTGGTAACTCAAAACATGTTCTGCAATGCTTTTCATGATCTCAGACTGGTGCTGATGTTAATGTCAAGGGTACAATTATAGCTCCCTTAGTGTTTTCTACGTTGCAAGGGGGTTATACTAACTTCATCAAGATTCTCCTGGAGACTGGAGCAATCCCTAATATTCCCGATGATGTAAGTCTGTTATTCTTGGAGTTCTGTTACAGCTCTGATTATTTTACCAACAAGTTGAGGCTACTTTGACTTCTCCGTAGACGATCCTAAGCCATAGAGATAGCTTTCATGACCTTCCATTTGAACATTTTATACCATTGTAGTTTTCTATATATGGATTATTGACTCATGTTTCTTGTATTTCATTGTATGTGTAAGTATATATATTTTGAGTGTGAAAAGTTTGTGCAAAGCATGGATGCCGTTAAGTGACCAGTTGTCACGCCCCGATCTGGCCCTAGACGGGAACTAGAGCGGAACGCTCTAAATAAACCTGTGTGCTGATACCAGTCCCAGGAAAACAACGCCGGTATCACAGGAAGACGAAATATCACAGCAACAGCGTCTCTTTATTAAGCGTAGTCTTACAGTCATGTTGGGCTACGGACAGACCCCAAACTCACAACTGCATTACAAAAGGGAAAGGCAGAAGCGAAGACTGGCCCAAGTCCACAACCATAACTTAGGAACTACGACGAAACCCTAAAACTACTCGAAGCCGGTCTACTCTTGGAAGTACTCCTCGTCAGCGGGTTCCATCTCCTCTTCGAGAACTGGGGGGATTATTTATATAGAGCAAGGGTGAATACAGAGAGTACTCAGCAAGTCTTGGGAATTATGTGTGTATTGCAAGCTGCATAGAACGGTTGTTTGTTTTCGCAACTGATTTGGTTTAAATCCTTCGAAATAATTTCTAGGGAAGTGCTTCTCGACGACACGAGCCTGACAGTGCATCAAGCCCGGTCGGAGTAGTGCAATGTATCAATGTTTTTAAGAAACAAGTGTTGGCTCCCGGCCAATCGATTTTGAAGGCCTCCCTGGCCTAGCTGAACCAGTCAGCCACATTTGAAAACAATGTTATCTAACCTATCAAGTCAATTTCACAAGCATTAGTCAAACAAAACTACGCTAAGGAATCACCTCACATCCGCCCATAACCGTGGGCACGGCTGTTCGAACAGTTTGTTAACCTCTGCAGAGGGGGTACACTTTACCCACACGACGTTACTAGCCTGGGTCACCCAGCCCGTGCAGCACAGCCACGTCTGGTGACTTTGAGGCTTTCACGACAAGGCATTTCCAAAGCCGGCGTAAGGTTACCATATGCCAACGGGAGGGGTCATCCGGACCAACAACAGGTTAGATCCCAGACCATACTGTGTCAGGAAGCCTAGGGGTCCTCCCCGACACCACCCGGCGAATCCACTTGTCCCTTGGCATCAAGGCTTCCCAGGTCCGACTAGTTACTTAGCCAGGGGTATCCCATTTCACCCATGTGGTCGCACTAATTATGTTTGGATGAAATCCCAAAGGAATCGATCCTTAAGTGCGAGAACGGGAGAGCGTACTCCCGGTACGTCCCCCACACTGCGATTTTAGAAATCATTTTATTTTGCAGACACCGATCCAAGTGTCGGGTTTTCCAAGTGTGTTGTAAACCCATGTTTTACCCATCGTTGAAGGTTTTAAATTTTGAGAGAGCCCCCGATGTACGTGCCCGAGGGCTCGAACATCGGAAACCGACAGTTGACAAGGGTGGTACGGGTATTCAATAGCCAAGGAGGGTATGTGCATCAATTGGGTTGGGCCGGTAGGTTATCTCGCGAACCCCGGCCAAGTGCAACATGTGCGACCTATTATTGCATAGTTTGCGAAATGGAAATACTTAGTTTAAATTATGGGTGCAATATGGTCAAGGAGACTTGTCTTGCTCGAGATCTTGTGCTTGCTCCTCGAAATCAGCACACTGCGAGTCTTTGGGCTCCGAAACTACACGTGAAACGAAACGACTCAACTAACGGTGAAAAGAAAGCCCTAATAATGACCTCTAAATGTGTCATTAGATAGATTTCGATTTTTGAGAGATTCTGGAAGTGGAACGGAGTCAATCGGATGAACGGTTGAGGATATATGAATTTCTTGAGACTAAATGATTTTATGTCTAAAGGAAAAAGGATTAACAATTTATTTGGAGATGAAAAAGGGGGGCTTGAACTAGACTTGCTCGGGCGGCAAAGTGCGGCCCAAAAGGACCTAACTCGGCGCGGCCGAGCGAAGTGGGCTGGCGCGCGAGAATGCGGCCCAAGCGGCGCGCGGGCGAGGCAGGCCAGGGGAGCGAGTGAGCCAGCGAGTGGCGGACCATGCGGCGCGCGGGCGAGGCCGGCCGGAGGAGCGAGCGGGCCAGGCCGAAGAAAGGGGGCCGGCGGGAAGAGAGGCCGTGTGGGCCAAGGCGAGATGCGGCCCAAGCGAGGGAGAGGTGGGCCGGTGCGGCACGGCCCATGAGGAGTGCGTGCGCAAGGGGCCGACGGAGGTAGCCGCCGCCCGAAGAAATATAGGGGCGCATCTAGACTTGGTAGGAGGTTTACCGGTCAAAGGAGGGGCCCCCCAGAGAGAGAGAGA
Organism: Oryza punctata; assembly: GCA_000573905.2. Taxonomy (NCBI): domain Eukaryota; kingdom Viridiplantae; phylum Streptophyta; class Magnoliopsida; order Poales; family Poaceae; genus Oryza; species Oryza punctata. Next base: position 3,413,753 of record CM002488.2, read on the forward strand.
ATGGGGGTGGGTCCCACGGCTGGGTCCCACCTCTTTTATTTTTCTTTTCTTTTCTTCTTTACTCTTTCTTCTCTTCTCTGTTTCTTCTTCTCCTCTTTCTCTTCTGTTCTGGCCCGAATGAGGGGCGCCCGGGACGGCGAGGCGGAGGCCGGCGCGACGCGGGGAGATGGGCCGGCGGCTGTGCGCGACAGTGGTGGCGCGCGCAGGGCTCCGGCGAGGAGGAGGAAAAGGGGAGGCGGCGCAGGAGAGAGAGGAGTAGGGCGCGGCCGCGGCGACGCGCGCCCGCGTGCGGCGGTGGCGAAAAGGGGGCGGCGCCGCCCGGGAGTGAGAGGGGGAAAGAAGGATCGCGGCGGCGTTTCCGGGAGGGAGGGGTGCGCGGCGCGGCTGCGCGCGGCGCGGCCGGCTATGGCGAGCGGCGGCGGCTACGCAGCGGCTAGGGCCTACGGAAAAGAGAGGGAGAGAAGTGCTGAGAGGAGGGGGTTACCGCGAGGGGAGAGGCGCCGGGCCGAGGCAGAGGAGGGAGACGGCGTGGCCGGAGTCCGCGCCGCGCGTCCGAGAGCGGCGACGGCGAGAGCGCTTGGGGCGGCGAGGGCGGGGAAAGGGGTACGGTTTTTATAGGGGCGCGCGTGAAAGCTAGCGCTCACCGGCGCTAGCGGCCAACGGCGGCAGGGGTGACGCCGGCGGTGGGGGGAAAAGGGGAAAATGGAGGGAGGTAAGGGGGGGGGGGGGGGGGTATGCCCCTTGCCGTTTTGGGAGCACGGAGGAGAGAGGGGAGCAGCTGCGGCTCTCGCGCTTGGACGCACGCGCGCAGGTTGCGGCAGAGGGGACAGGAGAGGACGGCGGGGCCCGGGTGACGTCGGCGGCGACCGGCGTGGCGTGGGCGACGGCAGGGAAGCACGGGCGGCAGGGCGCGGCAGTCGGCGGCCAGTGGTGATGGCGGCGCGGACGGTCGGTCGGCCACAACGCGCGCGCGGGCGCGGGCTCCAACGGTCGGGCACCGGAAATTTGAACGGTGTCGGCGGGGAAAATCCAGCGAGGGAGAGAGGAGAGCAAGAGCGAAGCGGGAGAGAGAGAACTGCGGCTCTCTCGAGGGGAGAGAGAGCAGGCCGAAGGGGGAAAATGGGCCGGAGGGAGGAAGCGGCCCAGGCGGCAGGTGAGGGAGGATGAGGGAGATGGGGCCGGCCAAGGGTTTCGGCCCAAGGAAGAGGAGGGAGGAGATTTAGACTTTTGCGGAGAAGACCCGTTTGGAGCAGATTTAGAATTTGGGTTTGATTTTTGAGCGGGGGTTGGGATAGAGAGGGGGATAGAGATCTAGGCACACTGTCACAGACAAGAACAAGAACCAATTTTCGGAATTAGGGTTTTTAATAAAATAGATTTTTCCTACGGCTAACGCCGCGACGGATCGGGCGTTACACCAGTGAGTCCACAAATACAGCCTTTTTCTACTGTTTTTTCTTTTATGTAAGAAAGTCATGTCATGGTGTCAATGTCCAAAAATCTCACGCCTAACTTTTAACTACATGCCAGCGCTTTTTTTGGGACATAAGGACCGCCATGAATGCTGTCATCCCTTGCGTCGGACCTCTATCCAACATCCTTGCTCGTCCTCTGACTGCCTTGAACGTACCATCCCTGTCGGCTCTCTGCGGGCCTCTTCACTCCAGGATTGCTCCCCAAATCGAGACATGTTTGGTGTCCGTCAGTGCCGGAGTGGCCACCGGCGGGAATCGGTGGCCGCCACGGCCGGAGTGGCCAACGACGCTCTTCACGCTCTCACGGTCGCTCTCGCGCTCTTCCTTTGGGCGAGTTCTTTCAGCTTTGGGATGAGGTTCGAGATATGTCTCTGCAGTCGACGGCCGATAGGATCAAATGGAAAATGACTGCTGATGGGGTCTTCTCTACTGCTTCAGCGTACGACCTGTTCTTCATGGCGACGGAAGACTGCCCCTATGGAGACTGCTGTGGCACTCCAGGGCGCCGTCGCGCGTTCGTTTCTTCATGTGGATTGCACTCAAGGGTAGATGCCTCACTGCAGACAACTTGGCTAAGAGGAACTGGCCGCACGACGCCCACTGTCCCTCTATGTCAGCGGGAGAATGAAGATTGTCATCACATGTTCGTGGCCTGTGATTACACAATAGTGGTTGGCGAAAGCTGAGAGGATGGTGCAATGTTAACTTCGCGATTCCTGCTGAGGTGGGCAGGCCACTCGCGGAATGGTGGATCACGGCAAGACTGTGTTTCCGGACGAGCTACAGGACGGATTTCAATAGTGTGTTCATGTTAACTTGTTGGCTAATCTGGAAAGAGCGGAACGCTAGAATTTTTCAGCATGTCTCCAAAACGACTGATCTGCTGGCGGATGATATCAACGAAGAAATCGCAATGTGGAGGGCAGCCGGGATTTTCTCCTAGATTGGCGAGTAATCCTGATTGGAGGCTGGGGTTTCCCCTTTCTTTTTGCTTTTCTTCAACCGGCCTTGAGTCTCACTTCAGACCGGCGTGATATCCTTCATGTCGTTGTAATTAAAACTTTTATTCCCCCCAAATCTTAATGAAATTGGCCGGCCAATCTTTGGCCGACCCGTAAAAGATGCTGAATGATGCAGCCTAACTAGGCAAAAGCTCACATGCTACTCTAAGGCTTTGTTCTTTCCCCCTTTTTCCAACTCACCTCTCTCGTTTTCCACGCGCACGCTTTTCAAACTGCTAAACGGTGTGTTTTTTGCAAAAAGTTTCTATACGAAAGTTGTTTAAAAAAACAAATTAATCCATTTTTTTAAAAAAATAGCTAATACTTAATTAATCACGTGCTAATGGATCGCTCCGTTTTCCGTATTTACTGTGCAGGCTGGGAACTCATTACTGCGAACGCAGCCTAAATCTAGGAGATTACCTTTTTGTGATCCATGTATTATGTTCCGTGTCCTGATTTACTCTAAATCTAGGAGTAGAAACGTGCGTGCGATGCTCTCATGGATGTGCAAAAATTGGATCCTGGGAGTGTTGAGATTGAGAGGGAACATGACCGTTATTACTAAGATGCTGTTATGCCCACATTTACTGGAGCTGAACACTCAAACCTTTCTTTTCAGTGTTATATGCCTTTCTTCCATATTTGAGTTGATGCTACACTTTGGGTTGTTATTACTGACAGTTAACTGTATGGCAATCTGATTTGGCTAGCATATGCAAATCCTTCTGATTTGTCTTAAAGGAGAAATGCAACTCATTATTCAGACATTTCAATGCCTAATGAGTCCCCTGACTTTGTCATTTTCATACATTTTTCTCGCATGGAGGAAAATGAGGGAACCATAGGCTTCATTGTCTGTTACCATTTTTCACTTTGCTTTAATCACCAAGTTTTCATGACTTGAATGATTCTAATGAATGTTGCTATGTAAACATTGGAAATGAAAAATGATAGAATTGCTAGTGTTCATTTTAATGTATATATCAATGTTGATAGCGCTAACTGCACAGTAGTAATATTAAATCTGTACCGATGTACTTTACACTCGTACTATGCAAATGCTAAGTTACAATATGTACTTTACACTCCTATTATGCAAACGCTCTAGGCATATATATTTTGAACACATATATTTTTTTAGAAGAGGGAGTAGTTAGCAGGTGATAAACTGATAACGAGATAGCACCAAGGCATGGATGAAGCTTCATTTAAGACTGTATAGTACCTTCGTCACGCACAGCTGTCGTTCAAGCAAGCACCGTCGTCGTCTGGGAGCGAGCGAGTGAACAGCGGGTTCGTGGTCAGCGCCGAGGTGGCTCGTGCTGACCAACAGCGTCGCCGCCGCGCCATCATCACCGTCACTGACCTATCCTCTCGGGGGTTCCTATACCTTCTCACTCGGTCGACACTAAAAATCCATATTTTTTTACTCTCCCTGTTCTTGCCTGGAACCGCTGCTTGGTTTGTGACATAAGAAGTGTATTTATTAATATTACTTTTTAGCCATTGCTTCAGAATGCCAAAATGTGAGGGTTGAATCTCTCTGGAACATATTGAATTTTTATAACAAAAAAATATGGCTCATAATTGTTTATAACTTTATGCTGTTTCACAAAAGGAATGCATGCGCATTATTTTATCCTATATGCTCATAAATTTCATTTCAACGTATTGCTGTTCATTCCAATTAGTTCAATTACCGAGCCATATCAAAAGGAGCTTGAGCTTTGATCTGATCATAAAGGATCCTTCCATATGTAGCACATGCTCACAGCTCATATGTAGAGCTTGGGAAAATTCAATGGCCTTTTTTTTTACAATACAATAAAATTTCAAAGGTCTTTACAAGGATAATATGACCTGACCTTCAATTAATATTGAACTTGGGACAACTGGTTGTTGACCACTTGACTGTACTGGCCAATCTGAGATAAATATGGAGAGTTAATATGTGATTTAAATTTGATAAGGTAGAATTCATTCTCTTTGGAGATCAATATGGAGAGTCAAGAGTCAATATACCTACATCATACTATTTGGATTGTATATGGAATTTACTTGCTGTGGATTTTTTTTAAAATTTCTGAAAATTTAGAAAAGGAATGCATCTGAATCATTTTACCCTTTTAATTTTAGGGTTAATTTGATCCATGCCACTGCAAATGTGGCAAATCAAAAAAATGCCACTACTATTCGCGTTATCGGCTGGATGCCACTGAAAATTTCTAAAATTGGAACCATGCCACTCCCGTCACTATTTCCGTCCTCTCTCACGTCTTCATCCTCACCATCACCAGTAGATGACGCATATCACCGTGGAGCAGTAGCAGCAGCGGAACCCAGCGGTGGTGGCGGCGACGGCAGCACTCCGGCGTGCACGGGGAACCAGAGCAGCAACAGCGGCGGAACCCGGTGGCGGCACGGTGCACGTGGGGAGTGGGAGCGAGAGCAGTAGTAGTGGCGGCGGTGGTGGCACGGTGCACGCGGGGAGCGGGAGGAGCAGCAGCAGTGGCGACACGGTGCACGCGGGGAGTGGGCGCGGCCACCGCCGGCGAGGATGGTCGCGGAGGGGAAGGCGTTCAGGTTCTGGATCTGGCAAAAGAGCTCGACGACGACGGGGGAAGGAGATTCCATGGCCGCCTCATCCTCTCGCCGCTCGCCGGTGCCGCCTCGTCCTCTCGCCGCTCGCCAGCGCCGCCTCGCCTTCTCCCCATCCTCTTGCCGCTCGCTAGCGCCGCCTCGTCCTCACCGCTTGCCGGTGCCGCTTCGTCCTCTCACCGCTCACTGGCGCCGGTTCGTCTTCTCCCCGCCCGTGCACAGTGACGTGAAGGTGAGGATGGCGACGTGAGAGAGGAGGACGGAAATAGTGACGGGAGTGGTATGGTTCCAATTTTACAAATTTTCAGTGGCACCCAGCCGATAACGCGAATAGTGGTGGTATTTTTTTGATTTGTCACATTTGCAGTGGCATAGATCAAATTAACCCTTTATTTTATTGCAGATCAATAGAAGATTAGTAGCAGATTGAGTTTTGAGCTGAGCAATACAACGACCTTAAATGTAAGTATCATATGCTTATATGTATTGTTAGTTTATCACCCTTTTGTTTCTCATGTTTAAGCTTGAATGATTTGTACTCAAAATTTTCTCTATCCATTAGTAGCCCCACTGCCGATCTTCTGTCAACATCGTGACTTTCAACACCGCAGCCAATCGCAGGAGGAGGCCTCGCCGCTCGCACAGCACCCCAAAAATTTTCTCCATAAGATATTTGTGGAGGCTGTGGCCTACCATGGAGGTCCCTATGGTTTGGCTTCTTGACCTTCAAAATCATGCTGTGGATCACAGCTTGGATCTCAAAATACTCATTGACGAAAGTGATGTTATGTTATTGCTAAAAAAAACTGATGCCGTGTTATACAATTGCAACCTGCAGAAGCTAAACCAACTGCAGTGAAGGAGACAATGCAAGCTATGGGTGTCACAGGCCTTACGACCCACAACATCAAGAGTCACCTCCAGGTACCTCTTGCCATGTTGCAAACTTTTTATCAGGTATTTTGATAATTCTGTCTCTTTATTTGAGAGATACTTTTAGGTTCAATTTTTATCCCAACTTTATTAGCTGCTTCAAATAATTGAGTTTGTTGTAGCTCTGAACTGTTGTGTCATTTTAGCATGGTTACATATAGTATTTGGGATCTTACTGAAGTTTAGTTGGTGCCTCAATTATTCTGTAATCTCCACCAGCATTATGATTTTCTCCAGTTTAGAAGCTCATGAGCCCATGAATGATAATATTTGAGGGCCTTTACTATTTTATGAAGGCTTTCAAACATAAGCTTATTGTATACTAGATTTCTAGATTTCGTTATGAAAATTGTGTACTCTACACTTCAATGGGAGTGTATTAAATGAAAAAAAAAACTTAACCTACAGAAAGAAGCCGTGATAATAATGAATAGTCCTTTTACCCTCCTAATAATATTTTGGTTTATTTCCAATTAACCAATGTTAGAATTATTAAACACATATAATAGCTCTGGTTGTTGAATACATTTAGTGCATCTGTCCATTAAAAATGCTCAAGGTCCAACAATGTTAGAATTGCGCGGTGAAAACAATGCTAGAATTATTAAATATCACAGTAGTTTACATACTTTTCGCTCAGATGTGTAATTGCATTTTGTGCTAATTCTTCATATGGACTATCTTTTGCATGTCAAATAAAGGATTAAGCTTGTTTCGACTCACATCTATATTAATGTTAGCATTTTAGAATCTGTTTCTTTTAGGATGCATAATAAAGGTTTGCTGCACTTTTAATGAAGAAAAGCTTTGTCACATCTATATTAGTGTCATTTTATTAAATTTTATCTTTTCTCGCACTTTATATGATGAGGTTTGAACTCTATTTGAGATCTGTTGTTCGATTTGCTATGAACAATTATCTTTCTTGTTGCTTTCTTATGTCTTTAACAGCTGGCTTCGACAAATTGCAATGTGTATTCTGTAGAATTATTCTAGCTTCATTGTAGTATGTCATATGGGGCCTGGCTGTTACACAGTGGACTTGAGGGGTTGCCAGGGGTTTGATGCACCAATTTTTTTGCATCTTTGCTTCTTTTTTTCCCTTTATAAAAATCAAATTTGGCTGTTAACCAAAATTTCTCCATGTCCTCTGTGCAATATGGTTGAATTAGAAGTTTGTTTATGTTTATAAAAATCTTTTGGTGTCCTATACCAGGTCTGTACTGGGGCAAAGAGTGAACAACAATCCAAGCTGGCAGCAAGAAAGGTATGGGCAATAGTTTTTATTTTATTTCGCTATCTCTAAAGTCTAACACTGCTTTTTATCACCAGTATGCTCGTATTATCCAGAAGCTTGGCTATCCTGCTAAATTCAAGGTAACTATTTCAGGCTTGCTTGATTTTCATCTTTGCATTTGCCTACCACTTTCATTCGGTAATTGTACCTAACTGTTTAACTCATTTCACTATATCAGGATTTCAAGATTCAGAACATTGTTGGCTCTTGTGATGTTAAATTTCCAATCAGGCTGGAGGGACTTGCATATTCTCATGGTGCTTTCTCAAGTGTAAGTTGAATTCTTGCATGCCTTTTTAGGATGCCTTTCACATTTGTTATGTTGTTCTCATGTCCTGTGCCTTTTGTGTCACAGTATGAGCCAGAACTCTTTCCTGGTGTGATATATCGGATGAAGCAACCAAAGATTGTTCTTCTGATTTTTTGTTTCAGACAAGATTGTTTTGACCGGAGCAAAAGTTAGCAGTCTTTCCTTTTGTATACGCTTGATTGCCTATTCCTTTTTGTAAGTCTGAATATACTGTCTTTGTTTCGTTTCGTTTCGTTTCTGTACAAGTTTAAATGAGGTGTTACTGAATGATATAATTTGTCTTTAGAATAAGTTGTTCATGTGTTTTCCCTTGCATTAACTAATGTTTCTTTTATTTTACTGTAGACATGTTCCAGGAGGTGACGAGATGCTAAATGTACTCACATGCAGGGAATTGGGAGCTTTTATTTTTTTAAAAAAATAGAAAGAATAGACTTGTTCACAAATAAACATGAGTGGCAGACGCTGTTTATTGTTAACCCACACTCATGGTATAGCCATTGAAGCAATTCGCATGAGTAATTACTTCTTTTATTAATTCTGGCTCGCAGTATATAGCCGTAGAGCAATTTATACGAGCATGATATGTAATAGAAACATTATATTCGTGCTCAAACAGGAAGAAAGAAGAAGCTTCAATAAGGTTGCCCCACATTATTGTGTCCAGCAGTTTCAATCTGTGTAATTAGCATATGGTGTCCATGAGTTCGTTAACTAATTAACTAATAACTCCTTTACAGGCATCTAGTAAAAATAAAGCGCGATAGGCAGAGCCGAGTCATGGGTCGTTAGATCGAAAGATCCAACGGTAAAAAAAAAATCTACGTACGGAATTGGGTTTGGATCCTAGGATTGCACACGATGGAAATTTCTCGATTGAATATCTGTCCGCATATCAGTTTATCGTTTCGTGGTGCAAAATTAGTTCGCGCACTTCTTTTTGCACGAGTGTTTTCTATATACACAGTAATATATATAAAAGGCTAAAAGCTTATGCCAGAGCAAACGAAACATGAAGTGCTACGTACTGCATTGAAAGCCCAAACTCCACATCTATATTCCATATTGATTGCCATGCAATTGTACAATCAAACAGAACAATCAAGGAGCAACAGATTCACAGGATAGAGAACATTGAAAATCTACATGTCCAACGGCCTTATAGACCTTCCTAAAATCCAGTTGCTTCTGTTTACTCCATGCACAATGTGACAACTGATAAGCATATCATAATACGGTTGATCTCCAGCTACAGTACGATGTATAGGAAAGTAGGAATGTATAGAATACAATGGGCTGCTGCATGAGGTGAGGAAGTGCTATATATACGCCTATAATATACCCATCCGGCAGAATAAGCAGAAATTCCTTAGCACTCGGACCAGTTTTCTGTATCTCCACACCTGGGCTGAACGGCGTTTGAATGCGCCTGCATGATGGAGACGAACATTTGTCAAACTCAAATAGAAAAAAAAAATAAAGGGATGCCAAGAAATGCGCTTAACGCAAGAGAATTTTGAATTTGCACGTGAACTCTCCCATTTTTCAGGCACAAAGTATATCGTGCGTGATATTTGATCTTCCATAAAAAAGAAAGAAACAAAGAGCTCGATGTTTCGCCGGGCCGGCAAATGAAGATCGGCCTGAGTATATGTTAAGATGAAAGAAGAATTTACAAAAGCAGGCATAGAGCACCTAGAGACGGACTAGGCTCACAGTGCCAGGGTTTAAAAAACTTCTACTTACCCCCCACCAGAGTAGATGCCTCTCAGGACACCTGATTAAGCCTGCCTCCTTGCATGCCTCCCACTCGTCCTTAATATCAGCACAAAGGTGCACCAACGAGGTAGCCCGGCCATCGAAGATACGAGCATTACGTTCCTTCCAGATCAGCCAGGTGACTACGATGACTCCCGCGTCGAAGGATTTCCTAAATGGCTTTGCAATCCCCTTTCGGGTTTCACACCACCAGGATGTAAAATCATCTCCCGGTGTGGAGCAAGGTAGGCCGATCCGACCCCTGATGAGCTCCCAAACTTCCTGAGTGTATGTGCATTAGTGAAAGATGTGCACACAGGACTAGCCATCGTTAGCGCATAGGTGGCAGATAGGCGCCAGGTGCCACCCACGGCGCTGGAGGTTGTCGGCAATCAGACAGGCGCCCTTCATCGCACAGAACATGAAGAATTTGCAGCGTTCATGCGCCTTGGACTTCCAGATCACGTTGCCAAGGGCCCAACGCGTCCGGCCGGCGGAGAGCAGAGAGTAAGCCGATTTGACTGTGAACACGCCCTTATCTATCGGCCACCATCTCACCTCGTCACTCGCCTCATGGTCAAGATCAGGGGTGCTAAAACATCCCAAAGCTCAAAGAATTCCACCAGGGCTTGGGGAGATAAACCGCCCCTAATGTCGCCCACCCAGGCATGATCCTGGAGCCCCACCGCCACCGAGGTCTTCCTAGCGCGAACGAAGGAGAGGAGGGTGGGAGCACGTGAAGTGATCGAGCCCCCGCACGGCAGCCAGTTGTCTGTCCAAAAGAATGTGTTTTTGCCATTGCCCAGCATCACCTTGCATCCAGCTGCAAGGCACTGCTCCACCTTCTTGTCCACCGGCGGCGCTAGGTTGACCCACGGGCGTTCAGGCTGCATGCGGCTCATCCAAGGCCACCGGGACCTCAGGGCGATGCCCATCAGCCGCAAGTCTTTGATGTTGAGCCCGCCGTTCTCAACCGGCAAGCATAGTTTATCCCACGCAATGAGGCTGCAGCTCCCCGCCACATGCTTGATTATCACTAGGCGTGCATCCGGCGAGAGCAGTCTCGGTTTCCAACCGGCTAGGCTCTTAGCCAGGCGGTCCATCATCGGCTGGATCTCTCCTTAGGACGGCTTGCACACCGAGAGGGGTAGTCCCAGATAGACAATTGACAGCAGCTTCACCGGACAACACAACACCTCGGTCACCTTAGTGATTTGCTCTTTTGAGCAGTGGATCAGGGTGATGGAACTCTTCATGAAATTGACCACCAGTCCGTTAGCCTTTCCCATCGCATTTAGCAGGAACGAGATAGCCTCGGCATCCCTGGCAGAAGGGTGGAGGAAGATGATCGCATCAGGCCCGCAATGGAAGGATGTTGCCTGCAAGTGGGCACAAGGCTCCCCAGTTAACCGTCGTCTCACAGAGCGCTGCAAACGCTTCCATGATGAGCACGAAGAGCAGCGGAGATAGAGGATCACCTTGACACAATGCTCTAGCCAGCCTGATCCTCAGCGTGTCTTTCCTGTTGATGATGATCGTTGTAGACAATGAGCCAAGAACTGCCGCAACACAGTCCCTCCACTTCACTCCAAACCCCCAATATCGGAGAAGCTCAAGAAGGAACTCCCACGAAACCGAGTCAAACGCCTTAGCAATATCAAGCTTGAGCAGCACTGCCGGGCATTTCAGCCTGTGTAGCCCTGAACGTACAGGAAATTCTCGTGGATTCTCCGCTTCTTGATGAAAGCAAACTGAGCTGGGCCAACAAGCTCATTCATGCGAGTCGCTAGGCGCGAGGCAAGGATCTTGGTGAAGAATTTGATGAAGCTATGAATTAGACTAATTGGCCTGTAATCCGCGAGTTGCGTGGGATCATCCTTCTTGGGGAGCAGGACAATGGATGCAGGTGTTGAGAATTAGCCGACAACACCAAATTCAGTGTCGGAATCAAATCCCCTTTTACAATTTCCCAACACCTCTTATACAAGCAAACCCTATGACACCGGTGACTTATCGCTAGGCATCTCAAACAACACCTTCTTTGCCTCTAGAGATCGAGGTTTCCAACTCGGAGAGATTAAGTGAACTTAGACCGAAACGGCCCAAATCTAGTGTCGTTGTTGGCGGCGACAGCATGCCCATAACATCTAAGAAGTAATCATAGGCCACCGCCAGTTTGTCTTCCTCCATTACCTCCCAGATCCCATCCCGTGTAAGGGCTGGGATGGCCTTCTTCCTACGCCGTGCATTGATCTTCAAATGAAAGAACTGGGACGAAGTTCCATTATGCTTGAGGTATAACAACCGCGCCCACTGTTGTAGGCGAATGCGCTCCAGCAATGCGAGTGTGAGGCAGCACCCTTTGAGCGTGGCACGAAGAGCGCGCTCGTCCCGAGACAGCTGACAAAAATCCATTGCCTTGTCAAGCTGCAAAATAATCTCATGCGCCATTGACAGCTGCAGACGGAGCTTGCTTATGCACCGTTCCCCCCACGACCGCAGTGCCGCCGCCGTAGCATTCATCTTGAAGTGCAGCGAGCTCAACAAATTGGAGCCAGCCGGGGCACCGTTCCACGCCGTCCTAACCACCTCCTTGAATCCATCAAGGCGAAGCCAATTGGATTCAAACTTGAATTGTCACGGCCGGTGCACCATCGCGTCACATGCCACCAGAAGCGAGCAGTGGTCGGAGGCCGAGGAGCTAAGGGCTTGTAGGTGGGCACCCCGAAAGATATCTTCCCACCCAGCATTTACCAAGACTTTATCAATCTTGGGGAGCGTCGACTGATCTTGTTCGCTGCTCCTAGTATAACGCCGCCCAAACAGATACAACCCGTGGAGCTCCAGCAAGTTCATCATGCCCCTGAACTGGTTGATCAACCTTCTGTTCATGTCCCATTGTTCTTGTCAGATTCCACCACGAGGAGATAGAAATCCCCCACTATACGCCACGCCCCCTGCACATGCGATTGCCCACCAAAATCAATTCCTGAATTAACTCGATCTTCTGGCTAGTTTCTTGAGGCCCATAGACGTTCGTGAGTGTCAAAGAACCCCCTCCTTCCAGGTTGGTGACAAAGAGTGAAAGGGACCACAATCCTTTGTGCAAGCATGTGACCACGAAGCGATCACTGCGCCACGCCGTGAAGAAACCCCCCGGGTACCGGCTACCAGGACAAACTCAAAGGCGTCTAACAGGAAGCCACAAGACTGAGCCACCAACTGCCGATTCTAGCATTGCATGTTTAGATTCTTGACAATAGAAAATAGCAGCGCGGAAGGATCGAACCATCTCCGCAACAACAGCCCGCTTTCCAACATTATTCAACCCCTTACATTCCACACCAAAAGAAAACACGACATGGAGAAACATAGAGGAGGCTACAGACGAACGACACGACGATGACCTCAACAGGCCAGAATCTCCTGCGGAGTCGGCGTCACCTCAACATTATAGAGAGCCGTCAGGGCTTGGACATGCGACGGCACGAGCGGAGAACCCACTGTGCCTTCGTGGTCGTGTGCCGATGGTGCCCACCGTTCTAGGCCGCTAGCCTCTCACTGCGTCGCGGGGTGTAGGAGTGAGGTTCCGGTAGTCGCAGGGGCCGCACCGGAGTCGCCGCGGGCACCTGCCGACGAGCACCTTCAGGAGGGGAACTACAAGTTCCACCAGCGACGAGCATGTCCCGTCGGCAGAGGCAGGCAGATGGGAGGCCACTACCGGGGGAGCTTGAAGCATCGAATAGGCCGTCATGGCCTCTGTTTGGGTCGTCATGTCCCCTGCTTGGCAGGATGTCGGAAGGCCCGCCAATTCCCGCCTCTTGGGCCACTTGCGACCGGTTGCGGTTAAGAACTTCGTCCTGTGGTAAACCACCAATGGACTGGAAGTGATGCCATCCACGGCCTAGTCGAGCATACCTCCGGGCCGGCACCCATAGCCGGGGGCGTTTCCCGCTCTCCAGATAGGTTGAACGCGTCGAGCACGCGCTCGGTGATCTCCAAAACAGGTGCAGCAGGGGGAGGCGGAGCTACCATTAATGGAGCAACTGGCGGCAAATCTTCAGCAGGATCTTCGAAAGATAGCTTTCTAGCCACCTCTTCCCCCATGAACACACTGACCGGTGGGGCCGCGGTCAAGCGAGCAGGTGCGGACGTAGGTCGCGTTAATGCGCGTGGCCCCACCGGCGCGTCCAGGATCGAGCCTGGGGAGGCGTGCGTGATCGGAGAGCCTGGGGATGCGTGCACGATCGTGAACACGGGACAACCGCGAGCACCAGAGGCACGAACAACACCGGAGGCACAGGCGGTGGAGTTGGCGACCTCCACGGACGGTGCCAGCTCGATCGGCGCAGGAGGAGACGTGACCGGATGTGGCAAAGGAGACGCAGTGACTGCGGGCAGCACCGTTTGAACATTTGGCACCGTCACCGTTGCCTCCACCAGCAGGTGGGGGACCTCCTGGAGCGGTCGAGGCAGCTCTTGTGGTAACTGAGGCAGCTCGTCTAGTGGGGCCGAAGATGCCGCCAACACTGCCCCTGCCGAGGGACAAGAGTTCACCGCCTGCGGTGACTAGATGATTGGACGAACTGGGGCACGAACCTGCAGACAACCGGAGTCACCCACACGGGGAGGCCCGTGCCGCAAGCTTTGTTGGAGTAGTCCTCCCCCATCTTTTTTTTCTTGCAGTTGGAGGGTCCTTGTCTCTCTTAGGTCAATTGGAATTGGCGATAGAGCTCGATATTTCAACAAGACTGGCGTAGTTGACGCTGATAGAAAGGGTTAGAGAGCAAAATGTTATGCCCAAACCCTCTATCATCTCATCTCTAATCTCGTGCACACTCGGTGCAATATTGTTCATGCCAATAGTTTACCTGTAGGTGCCTTTCTTCACGGTGGCTGAAAGTTCTGTGCTTTAGCTCTCCACGGTTATTTGTCAGCTCATCTAATATCTCGGCATCGTCATGGCTGCCACAGCTTCCTGAATCAAATGCACCATCCTCCTGTGAGGAACAAAAAATTCAGATTAACAACAGATGTGGGGCACCGGAGAGTTGAAGAGTGAAACACAATCATCACGGACAAGTAAATAATCCAAGAATGTGAGATAAATTTATACCAGCGTGTGATCGTGGTGGACACCTTCAAGTTCTTCATACTCAGCTGCATCCAATTCCCGCAGGTCACTTGGCTCAAAAAACTTCGGGAGGACATGCTGCCTGATGAGAATCATAAGGAAGAAAGGCAGTGGGAACAGGATCCCTGCTATTGGTATCCACGTTATGCCGAAGCATATCAAGAGGTAAACCAACTGGAAGATCGTGAAGACTGTAATTGTTTTTGATGGCACTGACTCCATGAAAGAGGCATGGGGACCCTCCAGAACCCTGCAAATGTTGAGGCCACGTGTTAGCGTGAGCTGTTAATCACTGTTTTGACAAAAAAAAAGAAATGGATTGCTTTACGATTAACACAAAAGGAAGCACATAAGCTGCACTGCAAGTAGTCAAGCATGCAATTTCATTTGTTCAAATGAAGTAAACAGATGCAGATAGAGATATTACTTGTAGCGTCGGCTTGACGGAATGAATATAAGTCTTATCCTTTCCCAAAACTGGTTGCCAGGTAGACTATCAATGGCCATGTAAGCAAAGTAACCCCAGAGGACCGATGTCGGTATCATCTTGATAACTGGCATAGCTCCAACACAAGTACCAACTAGTAAGGATTGCAGCAAGTTACTCAGTCTCTGCTCATTCACTCGAACGGGCAAATGGGCTTCTATATGTTTTTTAGGGTCAAATTCTTCAGGCAATTTCCCTTCTTTATCAAAACCTTCATGCAGCATAGCATCCTTCAAGCTCTTTAACTCCTTGTCAACAGAATCAGTCTGCAGGACAAATTTTTGACCTATAAGTTGATTTACCTGAACATTTTCCATATAAGACTAACAGTGGCATCTACATTTTGAATAGTTACTGAAAGAAAACCAAAAGTACGGGCACTCCTCGTAAGGTGAAAAGTAAGGTGTTCAGGCAGTTACATGAGCTTAGAACTAAGTTTCTTTTCTTGATAACTGATATATTAATTTTGACAGGAACTAGCATTGACAATAGAAGTAAAATGCAGCAGATAATTTGAAGAGGCAATTATATGGTTACATACATCAGTAATGAAGAGTACACACTCACATTTTTTTCACAGTCCATCTCAATGAAAATCCCTTGCATCTTGCCATAGATTTCCAAACTGCTAGCACGATTCATCAGGCCTTCGTTGGCAGTTTGAACCATCTTTTTGCGTAGCAGCTAAGCAAACAAAGGAAGAAGATGGGTGAGCTGATGAGCAAGCATGGATACTACTGTAGCAAACAAAACACTTCGGTCTGAAGTTCACCAACCTGCCCCTTAAGGACAGCAAGGCTTCTTGTATGCATCGGAGACTGAGGAAGTACTCCATTAGATGGAGGGATGCCAATCAAACCACAAAGCAGGACCTGTATCATTTTAATACCACTATATGAGAAGAGGAGCATGCCACAGCTTTGGAGTGATAATGAAGTCAGGATTCAGGATAGATGGAGGGTGTCTATTACACCACAAAGTATAATCTGTGTCCTATACTCCTATCTGCCATCACCTTGTAGATTGCAGTAGTGCAAGGTCATAATCACGCAAAAAAATATATCAGATATTATGGATGTTGGATTTTCATTTTTCAATCATACCCATTCAATTGGTGTAACAAATACAAACCCTTCGGGACCAAAAGATGTTAGATTCCTAGTTACCCAAGAAAAGAAAAACTTAAGAAGGGCCGCCATAAGCAGATAGTTTTTTTCAGATGGGCATAAGCAGATAAATTGTATCATAGGAACATGCCACACACCATGAATCCGAGGACCAAAATGTCATAATGGTAGGCAGAGGGCTTCTTCAAGTTAAACTCCTTTTGTTGCGCCAATTGTGAAGCCACGCTATGATCAAAGAAGTAAAGTCCTGCAACCATCAAAGCTGGCAGAATGGCAGCAAATATGTATCCTGGAGGAACAGAAAACAGATCCTGTATATAAAAAACCAAAGATATTATCAATGATATGCCATGCAAAATAAGCTGTACCGAAATTCTAAACCCGAAGACCATAAATATTCACATGTATAGTATCACAAGCATGTTTGATTTATTACCTTTGCTATGGTCCAATGATGCAGTGAACTTGACTCCCAGGGAAGTGGACTGAATAGCCTCCTAGGAACTCCTGAAGGAACATCCTTTGGTAATGTGTACGAGAATGCTGTCCAAACAATCACCATAAATGGGACACCATAATCAGCAATGAAGCCTCTGAGCCACCCTGCAAGTGTCAAATCAAACGCACAATGATCAGTTCATGTACATGTGCTTCACAATGGTTATAAAATATCATCATGGAGTCATTTACATGCTGATTTAGCATACATAGTAGTAATTTCTTGTTTTTGTTTCTAAATGTTAAAACTTTCAAAGAGGAAAGAACACTGTGCAGCAATTATCCACATAATATAGAGGAATAAGAATCTGTCAATATGGGCTACTAAACACCATCTCAAGCCAAGCCGTCCACTCAATAAGGAAAAAAGGAGTCCAGATGGTCTGGCCCAAAGCTGACAGGCTGACACAACACAAGCTTGCAGCCCATCGCAACCTAAGCCTGATCTAAAGCAGGCATAGTCCAAACTTCAATACAGCTAAAGTAATGTTTGGCATAAATCTAACGGTTGGATGGATGATTAATGGAACAGCTCTTGCTAATTTGATGAGCCATAGCTCGGCTTATCCCCTAAATTGGACTCAATGAGATAAAAATAAGATGAAAACGTGACTAACCTTGACCATACACCCATGACCTTGCCCTTCTTGACCTTAATGAAGTGTATAACAGCCCAATTGAAAAGATAACACCAAGTAGGCCGTTGACATACAACCACTGGAATCGATATATAGGTGAACTATGGTCGACACCTCCAGGCACCTTGAATTCTTCTATAATTCCCTGCAATAGATAGGCACCGCTGCAAATATTTTCTTGCAAGATACAAAGAACTGAGGTCGCTAGAAATAGCATACTTTAATAGCTTGTTGCAGGAACAGAACAGTGATCAACATCCCGAAAAGCTCTCCTGCAAGCCTTGTAAACCTGCTAATAACATTGGAAGCATTGAACATTGCCAGAAGAAACAACATGATCGCAGTCCAGATGCAGACCCTGTCAACAGTAGGCAAATCAGGACAGCATTAATTTTTTTTCCTGAAAAGCTAACATGATAGTATTCTGTTTCAGTTGTTACCATCCAGCCCATGCTAAATACAGTCGTTCCCCCAGAGCTTGCTGGTTCTTGGCAAAGTTGTAGAGATACGTGTACATGATTATAGTTGGCTCTGCAACTCCAACTATCAACAGAGGCTGCCCTCCAAGAATGGAATGGATGATGCCACACAATGCAGTAGATGCCAGTGTTTCTACCGTAGTGAGTATACCATCTGAAATGAACCACTTTTCTTTTATTAGAAATGTAATTAAATCCTAAGAACAACAATTATAGAAAGAGCACAACTGTAGCATAGGCTCATTGTAGTAAGAGGATAAGCATTTACTTGTTTCTCTGCTCAGTTGCGCTCCGAAGGCGATGACTGGGAGGGCAGAGGCAAAGAAGATATACATGGTCGGTGCCAATATCCTAATAATGCATCAATATAAGCAATTCAGAAATGAAATTAACAAGCAACAAATGCAGGGAAGACACACTCAATGAATTAGCTGTTTGAAACAAAAATCAACCTGAAGGTAGAGCGGAATCCAGCAACCCAGTCATGCTTGTACAAAGCTACTCGGCCTTCGATATCAGCGACGACTCCCTTAAAGGGAGTCCTTAGTAGATCCATCAGCTGTACTCAGCTCAAGACTAAACAGAAGCTGCAACAGTAATTAAAATTCAGAAACAGTACATATCTATTACTGTGGATTTTCAGGACACATATTGGCATACAAACATCAGAAGCCCCCTGTCGTCTACAAAATTTGCAAACTCAGTTCAAGGCGTCAAGCTAACAAGACGAATCAAATCGAGAGAAACCTCGAACCAAACTTACAGCCATCAAAACATCAGACGCATGCTTGGTGTGTTACTTACATATAATATGCACAGTTTGCAGTATAAATATTTGTTTTGCGCTTACTACACCGCAACATAATTTTTCTAACTTCTGTATTCGGAGGTGACAAATTTAGATTTCAGCATACAATTTCTACGAAGATTTTACCAAGATGCAAACTAGTTCGACACTTGCAGCACAACTTTTTAGCATCACATCAGTGGCACAAACCACTTCAAAATTGTCGCCAGGTAACCGCGGCTAGCCTACAAACATGTCCGAGTCCAACCGTACGATCCACCGCCTCCTCTCATGCCGCCGTCATGCCTCATGCGTGATGGGGTTCGGTTTAATATTAGGATTTATATATGTAATTTTTGAGACTTACATTGTACATATGCTAAAATTACATATGTAATTTATAGTAAATACATGCCGATTATTTTTGATGAAAAATATAACGCCATAAATATAGCTACTCCCAGAACCAAAAAAAAAAAAAAAAGGTCAAGAAGCAGAGACCCAAACTGCAAACTCCCAAAGTTTTTACACACCAAATTGTAGTAGATCCATTTGCAAGCAACTCCCTTGCATCCGCATGCACGCAGCCGCTGCACTGGCGAACAAACAAAGGCAGCGTGAAGAAATTTACAACCGAAATCGATCAAAAAAAAAACAGCCATGAAAAAACCCCAAACGAATCCCCACCCACAAGTAGGGAGAAAAACCCAGCGCAAACACCGGCCTGCAAATGCAACGCACAGCCACCACCAACACGACCAAACCCAAACTTCGCAGCTCAGTTCGAAAAAAAAAAAAAGAAACAGACACAGAGCCAAACTCCTAACACCATCACTCACATCAGTCGTCGAGCAAATCGATGGCGCGCGGGGCGGCGGCGGCAATGCTGGCACAATCGAAGGCGCGGGAGCGAAACTCTGGAGTTGGAGGGAGGTGGCGGAGGAGACGCGGGTTCTGCGGCGCGGCGGGGAGGGGCTATTTATTTATCGAGGGCGAATCGAATGGACGCCGCGGAGAAGAAGAGGAAGAGAAGCCGCGGCGGCCAGGACGACAGAAGGAGAGGAGAAAGAACCAAAAAAATAAAATAAAAATTCCATTATTCCCGACGCCATCAATCTCTGATAGGTGGGCCCACGTCTGACATATGCAGGACCACAAGAGATACGCGTGGGTCCACATACGCGCTTGTGGGTCACAAATCATTTGGTTTTTCGACTAGAGGGTGTTTATTTATAGGGTCTATCACATCGAATATTTGAGTGCTAATTAAGAGTATTAAACATATACTAATAATAAAACTAATTGCATAAATGATAACTAATTCACGAGATAAATTTTTCAAACCTAATTAATCCATAATTAACACATGTTTACTGTAGCATCACATAAGCTAATCATGGATTAATCAGGCTCGATAGGTTCGTCTCGCAAATTAGTCTAGGTTATGAAATGGGTTTTGTTTTTAGTCTAATTTAATACTTCTAATTAGTGTACAAACATTCGATGTGACAGGGACTAAAAATAAGTCACTGGAAACAAACAGAGCCTAAGTTTGAAAATAACTAAATTTTAAAAGTTTTGATAAAATTTATTTGGATTTCATCGTATATTTTGTTGTCAGCTTTTCGATGGATTTGGTGATGTTACCGTTTGTGAGCGGATTTTGATCCAATATTAGATTGTGAACCCTGCTCCTTGGGAACGTGGGGTCACAGCCGTGACGAGGTCGAAGGGTGTATGTGACTGCGGGTGGGGCCAGCTTGTGGTGACGTGGACCGCTCGACGCGTCATCGTCAGCCTCCCATGCCACCCAGGCATCCACGTGTTGCAGGGCGCCGCCACGTACGCCGCGCGGCCGAAGGGACAGGTGATTGGTGGCAACTGGCAACCACGGCGAGGCACCGTGCTTGTGGTTCTCGGTTTCTGGTCAAACCGCAACGAACAGCTGCTAAGATGCAAGTTAAGAAAAAGACACTGTAAATTAAAAGCTTGTTTTTTTCACACACGCAACACCTTTTTTAAAAAACTTATATACATTTTTTAAACGAGACTTTATCATTTAATTAGTACTCCATCCGTCCCATATTACAAGTCGTTTGATTTTTTTTCAAACTTCTTTTAAGTTTGGTTTATAGAAAAATATATTAGTATTTTCAACCCAAACCAAACATATTATCAAAATATATTCAATGTTATATTAAATGAAACTAATTTGATATTTCAGATGTTGCTAATTTTTTCTATAATTTTAGTTAAACTTAATAAAATTTAAATAGGAAAAAAGTTAGACAAAACGGAGGCCGTACTTTTATAATATAAAGTGTGTTCATAGTAAATGAGAAAACAACTCATCCAAGATTATGGACTCCAGCGGTCCAGCCTACACCCACTCCCAGTCTTTCTGCATTTACGAGCATGACCATAAAGGTAACGGTGAATCCACACCGAATGCGCCACATGATGCCAATTTTCGTCAACCCAGCCAAAAACAGAGAAATTGTTTGGAATGAAGCTATTTTTTCCCACCAAACTTTTGGCAACCTAAATAGTGTTTGCTTTACTATTTTTTCCCGCAGTAATATAAAAATTATACTATTAAATTTTGTAGTCCCAAAAATTAGCAAGATTTTGGCACGAGTATAAAATGGTTCCAAACCAAACGATTGGAAAAACTTTGTGCCACCCATCACCGCGAGACTAGTGCAGTTGTGCTATACCCCTACGGTGAGAGAGTGAGTCCGCAGTTCAGCGTCGCCTCTGCAACGCAAGTCAAAGACTGTACTTAGGTAGTTTTTTTTTCTAAAAAAAAAGACAGTACTTACGTGATTTGAACAAGGGAAGTTATGAAGTCCAATTAGAAGAAGGCCCAGATTAGTCACTTGTCCCCATCTCCAAATGACCTGATCTTCCCTTGTTTGTTCCAACCGAAATCCTTCTAAGCAATCAAATGCCCAGAAAACTGGGATATTACGGGGACCGTCAAGACTTTTAAGATAAAGGGTGCAAACGGATTGGCATACAAACCCACTTAACCGGCCAATTCCTATAGTGATGGTAATTTAACCCGTTTATCCGTGGATAAAAACCCTAATAGAGTTGGGTTTGTTCTCCATTTAGTACCCATGGATTTTTTTATAGTAACTACTCATGCCCACTTTGCCCGTTTACCAGAAAAAACTAACTGACATGTGGGCCCTCAATCAATTAGTATAAAAACCACCATTTAGGATCCTGGGGTTTCTTTTTTTCCTTCCCCTTTCCTCCACAGCCGCCAGGCCGACACGGATCGTTCCCTCCTGCCTCCCTCCTCCGGTCGCCGCCGGCGGCCCCACCCTCCACCCGGCGACTTTCACAGCCACCACGGGAGGGCAACTGGGCAAGGCTGCAACCGCCGCCGCCTCCTTCATCCACTTGCTTGGCTGCCTCCCACCTCCGGTTGTCGCTGCCTCCTACCTCCACTCTGCGCCGTAACTACCCATGTCCGTCGTGCCCGATTGCCATCCCTACCTAGATACTATTATATGCCTAAGCCAAAAACTATTAGAGGGGCTGGCGGCATAGTCAATTTGGTTTTTAATAATACAATATAAACACATTTATAACGAGCATACACTCATCCCGTATCTTAAGATTAACGAAATCACCACAGACACTTCAATGTTGATGGGTACACCACTTATCACTAAAAGAATAATTCGCTGAAGTTTAGGACTTGAACTCGAATGGATATGTTCGACCACAAGGAACCCAATCAGTCGAGCTACATTCACAACGATAAGTATGATTTAGTTTTTTTTTCAAGATAAAATTTAGTTTGTAAACGTAAATGACTGTGAGCTGATGCAGAGGGCCAAGAATATCCTTCTCTTTTTTCAACACAGGAAAGTATTTTTCCACACATCGAGATCGACGTTACTGGAAATAACTATTCACGAACGTATTGTTGCAATCAACCATAAAAAAAGAAAAGTCTATATGTACTAACTTTTTCTTACTAATTTTTTACTAACACTGACATATCATTTTTACTAAGACTGATGTATTTATGATATGAGTGCATCTAAATTTTTTATAACTTTAATCTCCCTAAATCAAACGGTTCAAATAATTGTTAATACAAATTTAGTAAGAAAAATTTAGTATGTGTAGCTGTGCTTAAAAAAAACACCCAAGAAATGCTCACTTCGGCTATAGGGACTTAGACAATTGACATCCCACGGAATCCACACCCTGTCGAGGATCTTAGCTACGGCAACCTCAGCACCACAAGACCACAGCCTCTCCTTTTTTTTTTCCCCTCTGCTATATTATCTAATTAAAATGCTAGAATCTGATTTTTGAAGGACCAAATAAGGATTGATACTTTCTAGTAGAAGAGAACGAAGGACTTCAAGCCAAGAAAAATGAAGTGACCTCTATAGTTGAAGGGACATGACTTGCTCCTGAGTTGTACTTCATGTTTTTTTTTTCTGTGGCCACTAATCGGTTTGTAAAGCCTGTAATAAGGCAGAAGAGAGCAACTGCATGCTGGCCTTTTGTGCGGTTTTCAGTTCGGAATATCCATATTTCAGCGGTAGTTAGCTGGAGTTGTCAGTCACCATTCTCCAGTAACGGTTCAAAATTGCAAACTAATGCACATCTAATGACTGATTAATAAGTTATTAATTGTGTACTTTCTGGCCCCTTAGATGAATATGTAGAATTTTGTGATCTACTAACATTAGTGCTTAGTCTAAATATGATTACCCTAATGCGAAATTTTAGGGTTAGTGATCATTGTTTGAAGCCATCACAATCGTTCTTGCTTGAAACAGAGTGGATGTAGAGGATGCAGTACCCCGAACCACCTCGCATATTGTCGGTGTAGAGGAAGTAGTCGTGGCAGTGAGAACGCTGGCTTGATCTCGAAGTGGTCGCCGGCGATCACTTGCATGGTAGCGGCTGCCTTCTAGTCGCCACCTACACTGTCGTGGAACCGCCGCACGTTTCCCCTCAAGCACCAATTTTGATCGGGTTTAGGGTTTTGGTTATCAGGGAGATTGAGACCGAGAGAGATCATCGTCTACTCATGGGCTAGCCTCCCCTTCTTTTCATTGTAGGGAATTGGGGGCAACTCAAAAGGAAATAAATTTGAGCGCCACCGATCGCGGCGCATAGTTAAATTGAAAATAAATCGCTGTGATTTCGCGTAGATAACAGGTGGAAAACGGTCTAGCGCGATCTTCTTCCGGTTTTCCAAACCGAGAGATCAACTTTCCCAACAGAATATTCTTGTGGGAATGAAAGCTCTCCCTAGCCGGTTATCCTTTCATGAAAAAAAAAATGTCATCGGATGGACAAATCAAAACCTTAGATCGGATGAAACCTTAGCTAAATGTTTTGTTGGCCTTAGCTGAGATTGAAAATATCTATCTGCCTAATACCTTTACTGATCATACTTTCTATTAACTCCCAGTTAAAAACAAGAGTAAATTGCAATTTATACCATATTTTATTACCCAAGTTTCACTTTGGATCGCCCTTAAACCAAATTGAAAAATGATAAAGTTACCCGATCTAAAGTAAAAAATATTGGTTTAAGAGTGGTCCAAAGTGAAATTTGTGATAATAAAATGTGATCCAAACTGTAATTTATCTAAAAACAATAATGGACGTTAATTAGATGGATCGTACTATCATGACCTAGATCATATTCAGTGAAGTAAATCATGCGATTGGAAATAACTCTCTAATACATATACTAATTAGATATTTTTTAGGAGCTCTAAAAGTTAATCAGAAAGATCTTGTAGTTAATTTGATGGATCATATTATCATGATGATACATCGTATCGAGAGTTCGTGTTAAATGCAAATATCAAATTCTAATTTAATAATTTTTAACTTTTTGCAATTAAATATGATATCGTACACATCCTGGACTCGCAACTTAGTTTTTGCTATTTCAGCCTTCCGACTAGAAATTAATAATTAGCAAGTTGTAACTGACATAAACTCTTCTCAAATTCAAACAGTTATAATTTCAAAGATAATTAAAAAGTCAAACGGAATATTATAATAATAGCCCATGACGACTGTATTGGTTGGCGACTAGTATAACATGCGAAAGTGTGGTATAATATAACTGCGATAATAAAAAATACTTTAAAAAGTTTTATAATATTTTAGCAAACTATAATAATGGACTAGACAAATCTTTTAAAAAAATACTCTTGCGCGATACTCCGATCGATATGACTTATCTCGTCAGTTAGATGAAGGTATGTATGAAGCCATGAACCGTGCATCAGTTGTTTTTCTTATTCTTTGGATAGGATCAGTAATGCCATGCGATAATGCGATATTTCAATTAGTAGCTAAAATATCTAGTTGTTGTGGGTATATAGCAGTACTTTACATAGTACGGAGTATTACCTAGGTGTAACAAAAGCGTATACCAAGTACAGTACATGTTATACTAACGAAATTAAAGTCGTAGCCTTTTTACAAGATATTTTAAACAGGATGTACAAATACTTTATTACTGTCTCGTGCAATTAATTATGCTACGAGAGCTTCATCGGTTAACCTAATAAGTTAAAACAAAAACTAAAATTTAAATTTTTGAGCTTGATTTTAAAGTTGATTTTAAGATATTTTGAACGCAGTTTTTTATATTAGCTTTTAAGTCGCTATGAACCAATTATATATAAAAATTTTACCTATAAATTAAAATTTATTCCCTAATAAATCGTTTTGACTTATTAGAGTAACTTTAATAGTATAGCTAACTATTGTCTATTAGTTCATACTAAAACTGATATATATAATAGGTTAACTGTAAGATTGGTTCTATGTTTTCTCTCTTCTCTCTTTCCCTTACTATGAATTTAATATAAATGTTTTGGAGTAAGTGTATATATATATATAGTTAGTTTTTACATAAGAACCAATACTGATCTCGTTTCTTTACCTAAGTTTATACCTAGTTTATAGCCTACTACTATTATGCTGGCTCTCGGGGAGAATATGGGTAATGATGAGGCTCAGAATGAATAAACAAAAAGTATATGCATGACCTAAGCGATGACGTATACGGCACACATCCAGACTCGACAGGCAAGGCAGTACGTAAATGATCATGAGAGTTATCACAGGCCATATGTTTGAATTATTGATGCAAAAAGATTAATCAGTCTCTGTAATGAGTGCAGTACATGCATGACATTTTCTATGCTGTCAGTCAAGAATCTTTCGAAGACATACATGTAAATCTCATGAGTCAAGATCACATGTTTTACGTTTTTCCAATTAGCATGTACTACTTAGTAGATATTTGCAATGCAATATACGAAATTAATGGCCAGACGAATGAGTGGCCGGCTGTATGATGTCACAGATCAATCGTTTTTCTTTCTTTTTGCCCCTCAAGAGTAGGCGCTGCTCGCAATGCTGCGGATTATCATCGGAACTAATTTTGATTTTTTTTTGTGAATTATTGGTTTTAGGGTTTTTTTTTGTCAGCTTTCATTACTGTCCCGCTCTATTTTTATGATTACCAAAAATATAAGTACAAAACTATGTAAAAATATTGTTCTTAATATTTAGAATCATTTTATACTATGATCCACTACAGAAACCAGCAAAATCTAAGGGTCTGTTCAATTTATCATCACTTTCAACCCTATTAAATTTGGTAAAACAACAAATAAACATGGGAGTGTCTAAAGAGGACACAAAACTGACACAATATCAGCCAGTTTTTTTTCAGCCGTGTAATCCGAGCACAACACCTAAGATTAGCCATGTATGGACGATCAAATGCTGATTATAACATGTGAGTTCTCATTTAAGACTTTAAAACTATTTTTCTAGTTACAATGTAATTACATCCTAAATATACTATAATTAGTTACATTGCAATTACATCTTAGTTACATTGTAGTTACATCCTAATTACATTGCAATTACATACTAGTTATATCGTAGTTACATATTAGTAAATTTTATTATATTTAATTGTAAATTTTGTGTTGAATTTTATGATGAAATTTTTATTCAATCTAATTAGTTGTTTAAGTTTGCCCTGTCAATTAATAATTTTAATTCAAATATGTTTTATTCCTAGGTGCGACTTGGCCGCTGAATTTTTATTTGAACTCCATTAGCTTGACACAGTAAACTTCCTCAAAGCTGCTAATATACTCATTTAATTTCACAAGATAACAAAAAGGTAAAATACCAAAAACCTATGCACAACAGAAAAGAGGGAAGCTAACAAATCATAAAAAAGAAAGAAGCTCGCGAAGTAGAAATCAATTAGTCACAAAAGGGAAATCACATGTCCCTTTGAATACTAATAACAGAGTGATCAAGTCATCCTTGACATACGCCTCGACAAAATCAGCATCAGCGCCGGAAGCTAAGCACGAATATCAAGGGAACTCCTACCGTCAAAAAAAACGACTGTATTTTCCTAAAAACACAAGCGACATGAATATAGCAATACCGATAAACATTAGCTTACCAATGTTATTTTACCAAAATAGTTCTCTAAGCTTCCTCTCAGAAAAACACCTTCAAAATTTAGAAAAACATCAAACCAAACATATATAACGCTACTCAAATTTAGTAATACCAAAACATGCTAAAATTTGGTATTATCAAATTTGGTAAGGTTGATTTTAATAATAAAGGGAATAAGCTCTAAATCAAACGCCTTCCCCGGGCGGCCTGCATGTACAAATTCGCTATGTTCTTCAGTTTGCATGGATAGAAAAGTAAACCCTAAATAATTAATCAACATTTACGCACCAAATCCATTAATTTCATCCACACTAGCTAGGGCAGGTGGCTTCTCGCCCGTGCATGTCTGAGCTGGCGCAAGCCTTTATGCCATTATATGACGTCAGCATTCCGCGGCAGGCATGCATGGTTAATTAATTAATTAAGGAGAAACAAAAGGGTAGAATAGGAATTATCTGGAACATGGACGTTTAGCTTATTACTTTATCCGTTCTAATTCGTAGTGTCAAGAGATATCACATTGCTTTGATTAATAAGGGTGCTAATAAGATTAATGATAAACTTGCGCATATAGCTAT
Source organism: Oryza punctata (assembly GCA_000573905.2). Taxonomy (NCBI): domain Eukaryota; kingdom Viridiplantae; phylum Streptophyta; class Magnoliopsida; order Poales; family Poaceae; genus Oryza; species Oryza punctata. The sequence continues at coordinate 3,441,361 of CM002488.2, forward strand.
GCGTACTAAGGCTGCGTTCGCTAGCCTGACTTCCCAGCCTGCACAGTGCGCGCGGAAAACAGAGCAGTTCATTAGCGCGTGATTAATTAAATGTTAGCTATTTTTTTAAAAAAAATGGATTAATTTGATTTTTTAAGCAACTTTTGTATAGAAACTTTTTTAAAAAAACACACCGTTTAATAGTTTGAAAAACGTGCGCGCGGAAAATAAGAGAGATGAGTTGGGAAAAGGGGGAAAGAACAAAACCTAACGAGTCGGTAGTATGGTGTTGGCAAGCGCCGGAGCGAGTCGCTTAGCTCCTAGCTCATGATTGTAACCTGAATTCTAAAAATTAATAAAGCCTTTGTTTTCCCTCGGAAAAAAAAATATCACATCTTATATTAGAATATAAATATATTAGAACGGTTGGGGTACAATTACCCATGCCTCGGCAGGAGTAGAATGTTATCGCTGATCGAAAAGTTGGGGCGTATTAAGCCAGCTGACAGACTGACACGTACCCATTTCTCACTTGGACCCCTTGGTATATGCTAATCTAGCTTCCTTCTGGTCAAGCGTCACGTCCAAAGAGTAGCTTAATCGGCGCTACTGATCATCATTAATACTACTACGTAGCCACTTGGCTGTGTTTAGTTTTATTTCTACGTGGCACGCACACGCCCGTCCACCAGGATTAGCACCTAATCTCCTATGTTACTAAATTTCTGTTGCAAACATATACTATATCGGAACGTGCAATATCACAAAGCACAGGGATTTAAACTGTGATAGACAAAATTGTCTACCCACGACTGACCATCATACCACGTATGTCACCACTACTGATACTTTCCTAGCTTTACGTATAGTTAGCGGCTGTATGTATCATGTGGGCGGCAAATTGTGATTAGATCAACATAAATATAAAAGCACATGTTTAGAGCTCCTTTGAAACGCAAGACTGAAAAGAAAAAATAAAGAATAGAAAAAAAACATGGTTTGATTTATAGGAGCTTAAGTGCAAAACAAGAAAATTGTAAAACATAAAGAAAAAAAATACAAAATGGTCGTTTGATTATTAGGACTCAAAAATGAGATGAGAGGGAGATTTTTTGATAGGTTGGAGCACTTGCTAACTTAAATCTTTATAGGATTGTCTATTACATAGAAATATGAAAAAACAATGGTAGGATTCAATCTGGGTTTCGAAAGTCTTCATAATAATCTTTTTCTATATATAAAATTAAAATTCTCCAAATTTCTGATACTTGCAAGCCAAAGGCTTTAAGTGGTACTGTGGCAGCTGCTAGGTGGCTAGCATTAATTATTTATTACTTGTCACGAGTTGGGATAGTCGTATATAGCAGCTGGTACTTGGTCGGTGAGACCTTTCTCGGATCTATCGATACGCGAAATTTTGAACGACGGTAGAACGTACCAAGTACGTACTCCCTCTGTGTATATACATGATGTCAACACGCCCAACGTCACATGAACATGATCGAAGAGAAAGTAGTACAGTACAACTACAAACTAAGAAAAAGTTCCTTAATTTTGGACCGATGGTATATCAGTAAGGCATCGGCGTTTTTTTTAGATAATGAGGCATTTGCATCTTTACCGACTAGCAAGTACAACAGGTAAAAAGTATTTATTGTAAAAAGTTAATTTCACAATGTCTAAACAGATAATAGGCGGATCCTACATAGTGACATAAAAATTTGACAGCAGGCAATACCATGGAGAGAGACGAGGGATCAACGCATGGCAGAGACAATCAATATCTTTATATTCCTTAACCTTAATTAATAAACATTGTACATTTACACATTCCACGTATAAACTTGGTTAAAAAAGTTAAGACAACGAGTTAAAAATGGAATTGAAAGAGGGGGATTAAAAGAAAACATATTTTAATGTAATCAATTTGCTGGATCTCACATTAGTAGAAATAGAAATTTTATGAGACAAAGGTTTAAAGATAGAAATTTAATTTTTATGGGATGGAGGTAGTACAAGATTATGTTATTATCCGGTATTTGTTACATACTACATGTATTAGTTCTACAATGTTTACTGTAGAAGGACTATCTTTATTGTCTGTTAGCACATTATGTTTGGCCTATTCAAGGTAGTAATAAACTCTCTAGTCACATAAAAACAAAATTTATTGTTTTAAACATGGATAAGATATTCCAAATGCATCCTTTTATTGCAAAATATTTGAAAAACCGATAAAACTATAATATTTTAAAATTATTCTTCAAGGCAGATGAGCACCTACGATTTTCGTATATCCAACTTAACATTTATTTTAAAAAAGCTACTCCCTCCGTTTTATATTATAAGTTGTTTTGATTTTTTTCTAGTTAAACTTTTTAAGTTTAACCAAATTTATAAAAAAATATAGTAGTATCTTCAACTCAAAACTAACATATATCAAAAAATATTCAATGTTATATTCAACGAAACTAATTTGGTGTTTTAAATATCGCTAAATTTTTCTATAAATTTGATCAAACTTAAAAAAATTTAACTATGAAAAAAATAATGTGACTTATAATGTGAAATGGAGGGAGTACAACATTTTAAGGTTTTCAAAATATGACTTAAAACATGTGAGGAATAACACTTTTTCACGATAGGAGGAGACAATACGATAAGAAAATTTTTATCATCCTTAAGGGAGGGGTACCAAATCCTGTTCAATTTTATCAGAATCTCGTGTATCGGTACCTCCCTTCCGTCCACACGCGTATATCAAGTTGAAGGGCAAAAGTGGATTTTGGCATCGTATCGCTGAGTCTTGTCACTCCCAACCTATCCATGGAATCAAAACGGCCAGCCGCACCCCGCACCTGCACCCTTCTCAGCTCCCCCTACCGCTTGCTCCTCCTGATCCTGCTTACCCCATGCTGATACCACACTATGTGGCGCCTCTCTGCATCCGTCCTCCACGGCGCCAGCGTGTGCCATGACATCTATCACAACTGCTACGACGCATGGCTCTACTGCACGCAGTCCGTGTACCCAACTACCCATGCACAAGGCGCCGACGCCTCTGCGTCCCTCTTACCTGCGGCCTCTACAATCTACTAGTACATCCATGTCGTGTACGTTTTACGTATTTTTCTACTAAAGCAGCCGCTCTGTGATCTTACAGCAGGGCCAGGGATGAGCTATGCCTGCTCCTTCTTACAATGCCAACATGTCCAGTCAGTCCAGATAGCAATCATACAACTAAATTTACTGTACATAGTCTCAATCAAAACACAATTTAAAAACCATATTCCTCCCCAACACATAGAAATAGTGAGGAAAAAGAAAATAGAAGACATAATCTACAACATAAAAATAAGGACCAGAAAATCAGTTGCTGTCGCACTTGTCCTAATAGATGTCTTCTTCCACCTCGATGATCCCAATTCTTATCCCATCATTTCTCTAACTCAAAAATGATAACATCAACAGAACAACAGGTACGATGAGCCTAACTACGCCGCTGTCAGGGCTAATCAGCAGATTGACGAATGCTGGCTGAATGCTGGCGGGTGCGGCGTGTAACTCAATAGTCGAGCAACGTCTGCGCGTGGTCTGAAAGAGGAGGACAGCTGTGCAGGAGCGGCAGGACAATAAAAGATGTCCAAGAGGAGAGACGAGTGGCCTGTTGCTTCTCTCTTTTTTCATCGTGGCCATCGTGCCCCTCCTAATTGAACGGTCCAATTTCAATTGGTACCTTCCAGCACTAGTATCTCTGAGTGAACCATCTCAAGAATGGTAAAAAATCCTCGTACCATAATAGAAGGTGACAACTTCAGTAGGTCACGTGCAGAGCTTAGAGCGGTTGGTAGTTGCGACCAACACAACCTCTTCTCGGCTTTTCAATGAAGTTCAAAAAATAAATTCAAACAAATCTTATTTTTCCTCGCAAAATTTGATCGAATTATTTATGGAGTCAACGGTTTTCATAGAACTCAGCATGTTGGCCTCCCGTTTTTGACTCGAGAACGGTTTGGTTAACCCCTCGATTCAGACTAGTCCACTTGGAACAATACTCTATATCGAGAGCTCGATGAAGAAGAAAAAAATCGGACGCCATCTTACCACGTCATAGCACTTTTTCGCTCTTCTCTATTTACGCGTGTGAGAAGTCTGAATGTTGCATGCATATGCATTAACCCTCCCTCTAGTAACCTTCAAAATGACTTTTCTCTTAAACTATTTATCTTATCGATGATCTTATTGTACCATTATATTTGTTATAATTATATCTTTAAAATAATATATCACATGATTATATTCTAATGAAAAATATATATGTTTCAACTAGTGAAATTCGATGTTTCACGTGTGAAGAGAATGTTTCACCTATAATACGACTATATTGCACATTTTTAAGTTTTTGTGTTGCAATGGATTATTTTTAGGGTTGCGATGTTTCAATAACCCTTTTATGATATTTCACTGCTAGCTTATTTGGAAATGCTGCATGTTCTTGGATGTTTCAGTAAGTATTAGGAGATATTTCAATAGGTAAAACTCAATGTTTCATATTTAAGATGTTTTAATAAGTATTTCAGATGTTTTACTATTGCATATAGTGTTGTTTTGATGTTTTAGTAGTTAAAACCCAATGTTTCATATAAAATATAAAAATATTTTAGTAAAGAATATAGTCATTTATTTATTTTTTATCAAAATATTATCATTTGAGATCTCGTTGTAAAGATTTAATTGGAACGAATATAAAGGTGCAATCGAATCCTAAGATATGTAATTTATGAGATAAAATATTTTAAAATTTGCTAATTAAAATAGTTTAAAAATTGCTAATTAAATATATATGAGAGGAAGTGATAAATTACGTATATGTAACTACAGGTACATGTACATGAATAGAGAGAAAAAGTAATATTGCATGATTTTTTCTCTCATAATTGGGTACCCGATTTGTAGTCGTGTCGACAATTGTGAGTTGTGTGACCCATGGAGATGTACACGGTTGCACCCGCAGTACAAATCTATCCCCAACTTTCACCGAACCGAATGAACAGGCGGGGACACATCTTCGTTTCGTTTCCCCCTTTGCTCGCCGGAGCCACGAAAAGTCCAAAACCCTCGCTGCCGCCATGCCGCACCACCACCACGGAGACACGGATGCCAAGCCACAGGCGGCACAAGCGATCGTCGCCGGCAAGCGCCGCCGACGCATCCCGTCGATGAACCATCGCCGGCGGCGCCCACGCGGATCCCGTCCACGGAGACGGAGATTCCGCTCGACCACGGCCGGTCGTCGAAGCGGTCCTCCTATTCGACATGGGTGATCCTGAATCGCGTCGGCGCCCGGAGGGATTCCTTCCACGGCGACGGCACCACGTCGGAGGGATTTCTCTGAATTTTGACTGCAGGCAGGAGGAGCAAATTAAGCTCGATTAACGCGCGACGATCGAGCCAAGAGAAGTCGCGGAGGCGGGAGAGACGGAGAATTGAGACAGAGGCGGGAGTAGATTAGTCTATGACATGAGGTGGCCCACTGACAGGCGGTTGGTTTCGTCTTGTGTTGTTGCCGCGTACTGCGGGTACAGCTCCGGTTGATTGACGACACGTGTACATCAAGGACAGACCAAATGCTGCTGCAATGTGAGGAGAGTACTCTTGCAATTGTTCCGAAGTAAAAGCATCTCTTGTATCTCAGACAATTTTAGTAGGAAAAGAATTACTACTAAAGTATCTCTAATCAATAAAAACAGTATTAGTGAGTTAAACAAATAACCCATTAGCATATAGTCAATTAAGTATTAGCTTGAAAACCTTAAAAGAAACATAATTAATAATTAACTTATGTTTGTTTATCTCCGCTTTTTCCAAAAATCGGATCATTAGCAATAATGATCTGTTTTTTAAAAAAACTTAAAAAATAAATTAGTATTATTTTTAAAGTAACTTTTGTATAGAATTTTTGATAAAAAAAACACAACGTTTAACAGTTTGAGTAATGTTCAAGAGCAAAAGTTGAGAAGTTGTAATCCTGTACTTAGCTCTAAGACGTATCGATGGTACTCTCCACGCATTTCAAGATTTCACCTTACTAAAATATTTATTGAATTTTACTTGCTAAAATTTATATCATTAGATTGACATTTAAATTTATTTTCATTATAATTTTGTTACTACAAACCTTGAAATATATGAGAAACTATAAGGCAAAGATTAGTTTTAGAGACCGTATTAAATTTGATCATACATTATATAACTTCAAAACTTCAAAAATACAACTTCAAAACTAGAGCTACTGTATAACTTTAAAACTAGGGAGTAGAAATACAGAGCCTCATCGGTTGCTCATTTTTCCTAATAAGTTAAAACGATTTATTAGGAAAGAAAAATTAATTTATTGGTAAAATTTATATATATTTATTCGTAGTGGTTTAAAAGCCAATACAACAAAGAAATCACGTTGCAAATATCTTAAAAATTAAATTCGAAAATTCAAATTTTGGTTTTTTTCTCAGTATCCCCTTCTTTTCTAGGAAGCGGAACAACGTTTTTTTGCCCGCAAGTGAGCCAACCTCTGAACACACGCATACTGCTGTACAACTTTCACAAATCCGGATACTCTTCAGACTCCATAGTGCGGTTTATCGTTTTACGTTCAGTTACCCTCCTTTTTTTTTTTCTTTTGCACGAATGTTTTCCCAAACTCCAGTACATCTATATTCCATATTGATTGCCATGCAATTTTACAATCAAACAGAACAGGATTAGTCTACGAGCAAGCAACAATCCACAAGCTTGAGAACATCGAAAATCTACTGGTTACACAGCCACAGACTTTCAGTAAAATCTACATCCTGCATCTGTTCTCTCTTGGTGGTCAATGCATTCTTCCCAATCACCTGCTAGTTGCTTCTGTTTACTCCATGCACAATGTGACAACTGACAAGCATATCATATCATACGGCTGATTTGATTTCCAGCTAAGTACGATGCATAGGAAAGTACTAAGAATCTGTAGAATACAGTGGGTTGCTGCATGAGGAAGTGCTATATACGCCTATAATATACCCATCAGACAGAATAAGCAGAAATTCTTTAGCACTCGGACCAGTTTTCATCTCCACACCTGGGCTGAACGGCGTTTGAATGCGCCTGCACGATGGAGACGAACATTTGTCAAACTCAAATAGGAAAAAAAAAAGGGGATGCCATGAAATTCGCTTAACCCAAGAGAATTTTTAATTTGCACTCTTCAACTGCCATTTTTAGGTACAAAGTACAACAAAACAGATCGTTTGTGGTATTTGTTCTTACATAAAAAAAGAAAGAAAAAAGAGCACGACATTTCAACGAGTGGCTAGTAGTTGATGCCAGCAGAAGGGTTAGAGAACAAATTGTTAAGCCCACACCCTCTATCATCCCATCTCTAATCCTATGCACATTCGCTGCAATATTGTTCATTGCAAATAGTTTACCTGCAGGTGCCTTTCTTCACGGTGGCTGGAAGTTCTGTGCTTCAGCTCTCCACGGTTAGTTGTCAGCTCATCAAATATCTCAGCGTCGTCACGGCTGCCACAGCTTCCTGAATCAGATCCACCATCCTCCTGTGAGGAACAAAAAATTTCAGATTAACAACAGATGTGGGGCATCGGAGCATTGAAGAGTGAAACACAATCATCACTGACAAGTAAATAATCCAAGAATGTGAGATAAATTTATACCAGTGTGTGATCGTGGTGGAGACCTTCAAGTTCTTCATATTCAGCTGCATCCAATTCCCGCAAGTCATTTGGCTCAAAAAACTTCGGGAGGACATGCTGCCTGATGAGAATCATAAGGAAGAAAGGCAACGGGAACAGGATCCCTGCTATTGGTATCCATGTTATGCCAAAGCATATCAAGAGGTAAACCAACTGGAACATCGTGAAGACGGTAATTGTTTTTGATGGCACTGATTCCATGAAAGAGGCATGGGGACCCTCCAGAACCCTGCAAATGTTGAGGCCACGGGTTAGCGTGAGTTGTTAATCACTGTTTTGACAAAAAATGAAATGGATTACTTTACGATTAATCCAAAAGGAAGCTCATAGGCTGCACTGCAAGTAGTCAAGTATGTAATTTCATTTGTTCAAATGAGGTAAACGGATGCAGATAGAGACATTACTTGTAGCGGCGGCTTGATGGAATGAATATAAGTCTTATCCTTTCCCAAAACTGATTGCCAGGTAGACTATCAATGGCCATGTAAGCAAAGTAACCCCAGAGGACCGATGTCGGTATCATCTTGATAACTGGCATGGCTCCAACACAAGCACCAACTAGTAAGGATTGCAACAAGTTACTCATTCTCTGCTCATTCACTCGAACGGGCAAATGGGCTTCTATATGTTTTTTAGGGTCAAATTCTTCAGCCAATTTCCCTTCTTTATCAAAACCTTCATGCAGCATAGCATCTTTCAAGTTCTTTAACTCCTTGTCAACAGAACCAGTCTGCAGGACAATATTTTGACCTATAAGTTGATTTACCTGAACATTTTCCATACAAGACTAACAGTGGCATCTACATTTTGAATAGTTACTGAAAGAAAACAAAAGGTATGGAGACTCCTCGTAAGGTGAAAAGTAAGGTGTTCAGGCAATTACATGAGCTTAGGACTAAGTTTCTTGACAACTGATATAGTAATTTTGACAGGAACTAGCATTGACAATAGAAGTAAAATGCAGCAGATAAATTGAAGAGGAAATTATATGGTAATACACGTCAGTAACGAAGAGTACATACTCACATTTTTTTCACAGTCCATCTCAATGAAAATCCCTTGCATCTTGCCATAGATTTCCAAACTGCTGGCACGATTCATTAGGCCTTCGTTGGCAGTTTGAACCATCTTTTTGCGTAGCAGCTAAGCAAACAAAGGAAGAAGACGGGTGAGCTGATGAGCAAACATGGATACTGTAGCAAACAAAACACTTCGGTTTGAAGTTCACCAACCTGCCCCTTAAGGACAGCAAGGCTTTTTGTATGCATCGGAGACTGAGGAAGTACTCCATTAGCTGGAGGGATGCCAATCAAACCACAAAGCAGGACCTGTGTCATTTTTATAATACTATATGAGAAGAGGATCATGACACAGCTTTGGACTGATAATGAAGTCAGGATTCAGGATAGATGGAGGGTGTCTATTACACCACAAAGCAGAATCTGTGTCCTATACTCCTATCTGCCATCACCTTGTAGATTGCAGTAGTGCCAGGTTATAATCACGCCAAAAAAACAGATATTATGGATGTTGGATTTTCAATTATACCCATTCAATTGGTGTAACAAATACAAACTCTACTTTAAAATATATAAGAATATTCTTATTCATAACACTATACTAAAAGATTTTGGCTAGTTTTAGGCTATAAGTGATAGAGAAATGAATTGTTCACTTCAGGAGCAAAAAATGTTAGGTTCCTAGTTAGCTGAGAAAAAAAAGTTAAGAACGGCTGCCATAAGCAGATAAATTTTTTTAGACGGGTATAAGCAGATAAATTGTATCACAGAAACATGCCACACACCATGAATCCAAGGACCAAAATGTCATAATGGTAGGCAGAGGGCTTCTTCAAGTTAAACTCCTTTTGTTGCGCCAATTGTGAAGCCACACTATGATCAAAGAAGTAAAGTCCTGCAACCATCAAAGCTGGCAGAATGGCAGCAAATATGTATGCTGGAGGAACAGAAAACAGATCCTGGAAATAAAAAAAAAAGATATTATCAATGATGCCATGCAAAATAAGTTGTACCAAAATTCTAAACCTGAAGACCATAAATATTCACATCTCAGTATCACAAGCAAGTTTGATTTATTACCTTTGCTACGGTCCAATGATGCAGTGAACTTGACTCCCAGGGAAGTGGACTGAACAGCCTCCTAGGAACTCCTGAAGGAACATCCTTTGGTAATGTGTACGAGAATGCTGTCCAAACAATCACCATAATTGGGACACCATAATCAGCAATGAAGCCTCTGAGCCACCCTGCAAGTGTCAAATCAAACGCACAATGATCAGTTCATGTACATGTGCTTCTCAATGGTTATAAAATATCATCATGGAGTCATTTACATGCTGATGTAGCATACTTAGTAGTAATTTCTTCTTTTTAAAGAAGGCAAAAGCTTTGCCATGTATGCATTTAATAGAGAATATAGTAGTAATTTCTTGTTTTTGTTTCTAAATGTTAAAACTTTCAAAGAGGAAAAGACATTGTGCAGCAATTATCCACATAATATAGAGGAATAAGAATCTGTCAATATGGGCTACTAAACACCATCTCAAGCCAAGCCGTCCACTCAATAAGGAAAAAAGGAGTCCATATGGTCTGGCCCAAAGCTGACAGGCTGACACAACACAAGCTTGCAGCCCAGCACAACCTAAGCGTGATCTAAAGCAGGCCCAGTCCAAACTTCAATACAACTAAAGAAATGTTTGGCATAAATCTAACGGTTGGATGGATGATTAGTGGAACAGCTATTGCTAATTTGATGACCCAGAACTCGGCTTGCCCCCTAAATTGGACTCAATGAGATAAAAATAAATTGAAAACTTGACCAACCTTGACCATACACCCATGACCTTGCCCTTCTTGACCTTAATGCAGTGTATAACAGCCCAATTGAAAAGATAACACCAAGTAGGCCGTTGACATACAACCACTGGAATCGATATATAGGTGAACTATGGTCGACACCTCCAGGCACCTTGAATTCTTCTACAATTCCCTGCAATAGATAGGCACCGGTCTAAATATTTTCTTCCAAGATACAAAGAACTGAGCTCGCTAAAAATAGCATACTTTAATAGCTTGTTGCAGGAACAGAACAGTGATCAACATCCCGAAAAGTTCTCCTGCAACCCTTGTAAACCTGCTAATAACATTGGAAGCATTGAACATTGCCAGAAGAAACAACATGATCGCAGTCCAGATGCAGACCCTGTCAACAGTAGGCAAATCAGGACAGCATTAATTTTTTTTCCTGAAAAGCTAACATGATAGTATTCTGTTTCAGTTGTTACCATCCAGCCCATGCTAAATACAGTCGTTCCCCCAGAGCTTGCTGGTTCTTGGCAAAGTTGTAGAGATACGTGTACATGATTATAGTTGGCTCTGCAACTCCAACTATCAACAGAGGCTGCCCTCCAAGAATGGAATGGATGATGCCACATATTGCAGTAGATGCCAGTGTTTCTACTGTGGTGAGTATACCATCTGAAATGAACCACTTTCCCTTTGTTAGAGATGTAATTAAAGCCTAAGGACAGCAATTCCAAAAGGAGCACAACTGTAACATAGGCTCATAGTGGCAAGAGGGTAAGCATTTACTTGTTTCTCTGCTCAGTTGGGCTCCGAAGGCTATGACTGGGAGGGCAGAGGCAAAAAATATATACATAGTAGGTGCCAATATCCTGACGATACATCCAGAGGCAACATAAATAATTAATGAATGAAACTGACAGCAACAAGAGGAGGGAAGGCACACACTGTGATCTACTGCAAAATTAATTGTTTGAAACAAAATTAACCTGAAGCCAGAGTGGAATCCCTCAAGCCAATCATGCTTGTACCAAGCTGCTCGGCCTTCAATATCAGCGATGACACCCTTAAAGGGAGTCTTTAGTAGATCCATCAGCTGAACTCCACTCAACACTAAACAGAAGTTGCAACAGTACTTAAAATTCAGAAATGGTACATATATATTACATATGTAGTAGTTTCAAGACACACATATTGGCATACACACATTCAGAAGCCCCCATGTTACAAAATTTACAAACTCAGGTTAAGGTGTCAAGCTACCCAGATGAGTCAAACTGAGAGAAACCACGGACCAAACTTACAATCACCACAAAATGCATGCTTGGTGTTAATACGTACGCAATGTTTGCAGTATACATAATTAATTTGCGCTAACTATAATTAGCATTTGTAATTTGTAATTCGACCTTATGCATTAGGGGACAAATTTGGATTTCAGCATACAATTTCTAGGAAGATTTTACTAAGATGCAAACAACTTCGTCACTTACTGAGCTAAACATCATGCATAAAAGCACTAAAAAATTGTCGTCAGGTAACCCACGGCTAGCTTACAAGTTACAAACATGTCCAAGTGTCCAACCGTACCGTCCAACACTTCCTCTCCTCTCATGCCGTCATGCGTGGGGTTCAGTCATAAGACTAAACAACACATACAAGTTACTCCACTATTATTACTTGGTGATAAAAAAAATCAGAAAACAGCAAAAGAAAAAAAAGATCAAGCAGTAGAGACCCAAACTGTAAAATCACGAAATATTTACAAACAACTTGTTAGATCCATACGCAAGCACTCCACATCCCGACATCTACATGCGCACGCAAACCACCGCACTTGCGAAACGAACAAGCGCCGCGTTTCTCCGTGGCCTCGAACAAAAAAGAACCCAAAAACTTTTACCACCGAAATCGATCGAAACAAAGCTATGAAAAAAAAACCCAAACAAAATCTCCCCACAAGTAGGGAGAGAATCCAGCCGCAAACACCGGCATGCAACACAAAACTTCACAGTTCGAAAGGGAGCGCACACCGTGACTGCAAAACCTCCAAAACCCATCGCTCACTCACATCAGTCGAGCAATCGAGGCAGCGGCAATCGAGGACCCGTACCTCCGGCGGTCAATGCTGACGGCGGCACGGCGCGGGAGCGAAACCCTAGACGTGGAGGCGGCGGAGGAGACGACGCGGCCGCGGCGGGGTTGGCTTCTCAAATCTCAAGGCCCCGTGACGTGCGGCTATTTATAATCGAGGCCGAATCGAATGGACGCCGCGGAGAAGAAGAAAAAGAAGAGAAAAAAAGAGAGAGAGAAGACTACTGGTACTGGACGACAGTGGAGACGAGAACCCTTTTACCTTAAAAAATATTTTTTAAAAAAATAAAATTAAATTCCAAGTTATTTTCTTTTTGTCTGTTCTCTCATCGGCGTCGCTTCTTTGACAAATGGGCCTTAAGAGCTGATGACGGTGGGGCCCACCAAGATACGCGTGGGGCCCACGCAGGATGAGGTGGCGTGGCGGCGAGGGTGGGGAGCACGTGGCTCTGCCGCATGACAGCCGTGACGACGACTCCGTGAGGTTGAAGGGTCAGCGCCTCTTGTCCTAAATGATATTATCTCCGTTTTTTTAAGATTAAACATGATTATTAAGGAAAACAGATAGAACTAAATGAAAAGGTTAGAATTAATTAAGAAATGAAGTTACGTAGGAAAATTGAATGATGAATGAATATAACTGGTTGGAAATAGAATATTGTTATATTTTGAAAAAAAAGTCTGAATGCTAGAATTGTTACACTACTTTCTGTCTTCCTAGGTTGTTTGATATATAGTCATTCCATCCTAGAAAAAATCATCATAATAGTGGATGAGATTCTACTACAATAAATCTGGACTAGAGTAAGGTTTGAAATAAAAAACACTATAATACTCTTACCAAATAATTTATGATTAAGTATAAAAGGATGGTAGAGGGCACAATGGGAAAAAATTGAATAAGATACTATTAATGGGACAAGTAGTACTTTGGAGTAACAGGTATTACCTCCGTCGTAAAATGTAGTTATTTTTAGCACATTATTTTGTTTCAAAACGAAGTTATTTTTTCACCCACCTTCTCCTCTTAACCAATCACAACCATTCTTCTACATCAAATTTCTCTTCTCGACCAATCAATTCCCACGTACTTTCTTAATACCGTGCAAACCTAGAAAAAAGTTAACATTTTAGGATGGAGAAAGTATTGTAGGACAAAATTTAAATGGTAAAAAGACAACTAAGTTGGGACAAAGGAAGTATTATAGAACGAAGATAGTACGTCTGGCTGCCAGTGGGGCCGGGTGATGGTGACGTGGACCTATCGTTGCGTCATCGTCAGCTACCCCCTTGCCACCCAGGCATCCGCTGCTGCAGGGCACCGCCACGTACGCCGCGCGGCCGGCACAGCAGGTGTGGATTTCTCGTCCAACCAACAAGCGCAACGCAACGAACAGCTGCTGCGAGCCTACGATGCCAAAGGGAAAGAAGTTGTGGAGTAAATTGCAAGAGCTTTTTTTTGAGATGTTGACACATTGCCACTGAGTTGATGAGAAACAATAGTTGTGATTTAGTTTTATAGGGGAAGATGTAATTTAGGTTTGAGGCGTTTACGGTAATCTCAAAGATGTCGTACCTGACAGAGGATCTGTTAAAATGGAATTTATTTTGAAGATACACTGATGGTGAGTGAATTTCCGGTATCCATAAGTACGTGTGTGTTTTCAATAGAAATTTAGGGGTATTTGGGGTTAGGACTATGCTGAAAATAACTATGTGTATGATAAAATTGATATGGTTTTGTTATGATCCTGTCTTACATGATTAATGATTAGGCCATGGAATCATATATTGGAGCCCACGTTAATTTGTTGCATGCACCATAGAATTAGAAGCAATGTATGCTAATCGTAAGAGATTTTATCGTATGGATAGGAGTACTCAGGCTATGCCGCTGGTTTTTATCCTTTCAAACGTTTTGGAGCACACCGGCGGTGGATGAGTAAGTGAGCGGTATGCGTGCATACGCGTTGTATCATCAAAAATATGGAACTTATTTATGGTTACTCATCTAATCTCGCTTCTAAGAGCCAAAATATAGTAGTTTTGTATTGTTGAAAGTGAAACGGTGACATCATATATTTTTCTATATTATTAATGTATACTTGTGTAGTCGTACGTGTATAACTTCATCCATCATGTTTAAATCCTAATTCCTAATACATATAAATAATCGTGAGTTAGCACAAAGGGTGAGAAATTACCCTTTCCCCTTCTCTTTCCAAACTGTAAAGTATTTTTCCTACACCCTGGAGGCGTCACTGAAACCAACTACTCACGGATGTGTTGTTGCATTCAATGGAAAAAACACCCAAGAAATGCTCGCAGCTGCTAGCGACGTAATGTGATAAATGTCCCTGTTCCACACCCTTTCAAGGATCTTGTCGAACCTGACGGCAACCTCTCATCACCTCAACGCCACAACCTCTTCTTTTGTCTCTACCGAATAAGGAGAACGTAGGACCTCTCAAGCCAAGAGAGAGAGACAGAAAGAAACGAATCTCTAAAATTTAAATTTTAAGAGACAAGGACTTCTCATGTGTTCCTGAGAAGAATTTAAAAGAGACAAGGACTTTTCATGCTCTTGAGTGTACTTCAACGTTTTTTGCGTGGCCGGTGAATTTTTGCAGTCTTAATATTTTCAGTTTGGATCCTGCAGATTAATTGCAGCTGCAGCGACGTCTCGAATTGTTATGATCTGAACAAAAACGGAATGGTAGGCTCTTGGTCAGGAAGCAACAAGCGTAGGTGTGGCTAACAATTTGTTTGCCGCTCCTTAGTAAAGATAAGGAAAAACAAGAGCGTAATGTGTCACACTATGGGCGAAATGAATCCATGGCAACAAAAATGGAAAAAATAAATATTTGAGGAAAGTTCGGGAACTTTGGGTAAAAAGTGACAACAAACAAAACGCCTCCAGGATGCAAGAGCTTGGGGTATGGGTAACACGAAGAATACCGTGAGAGTAGTCCCATAGAGTCGTGTTGTCTGCGTGATTGAACTTAGCTTTTTACATTGTAATTATCATGCCCGTAACTTTGTTTTCATTTACCTCTAATATAAGGCAAAATTTACTACAGAACACCCAAAATTTGTGTAATTTACTGTTAGACATCCTAAAAACGTGTCATGTCTAAAAGACACACTAAAAACTGATAATTTGCTGGAGCACACTTTCGACTTAATCGGAGAGAGAGATTCTTCAAAAAGACGAGAATACTCCTAGGGTCAAAAGCTTTTTGAGCTGAGGCTAGAGTGACAATGAAATATAATGTATATGCTAGTGATTTACGGTGATGGCAAATTACTCTAATGCCATGTTTGAAGCATGTGCCATAGGGATATTCTCGTCTTTATTAAGAATTTAAAGAGCCGAAAGTATCATCTAGCAAATTACTTAGAATGTCTTTCAGTCACGACAAGTCTTTTCGATGTCTATCAGCAAATTATAGGTGTCATGTGGTAAAATTTACCATAATACAAAACCCATCTTTGCAACATGTGACTTGTTAGGCACATGAAGGTGGAGCCACAGACGGGTGGTTTTTTCTGCTTAATAGAACGGCTGGAGAAACGCACACACGCTCTAGCCTCTAATGGTTTGATTTTTGTTTTTTATAAAAACATTGTACGTATGAATTTATGACAAAACAATTTAAATATATTTATTAACTTTATAGTATTTAGTCTATTCGTTTGTACGCTCAAATAATTGTAAAAGAAATTATTCAGTCATTGAGCCTTAAAAACAGACCCTGATATTAACTAAAATATCTGTATTTTGTGTATAACATTACTTACATTATACTCCGTTTGAACTATGCATGACAAAATCGTACTACTAAGTACAGTTATTGTGTACAAGAAATATCGCCTTCACAAGATATTTGCGTGGTACTTTGCTCACTATAAATCTTAAACAGGACGTACAAATACTTTACTGTCTCGTACAATTAATTCTGCCGTAAATACACAAGAAAATAGTATATGTTTCGTGACCTAAGAGATGACGGCACCTACGGAGTCGCTCAGCAAGGCAGTGACCAGTGAAGGCACTGGCTACGAAGATGACAACGAGACCGACTCTATGAGACTATGAGAGGCCATGTTGAATTACCAACGTTTCAAAGGCATGTGCCTGTAAATTTCATGGGTCAAGATCACCTTTTTTTTTTTTTTTACGTTTAGCATTTAGCATGCAGCCATGCAAAGCAATACAAAATGCCCAACGAATGGTTTGGAAGAACAGACCGGCTATATGACAAGTCACAAATCAATCGCTTTTATTTCTATTTTCCCCTGAAGATTAGGCCCTACTTGCAATCCTGCCGATTATCATCCAAAACTAACATTGAATTTTATAACTATAATCCATTTTAGGCGTTTCTTCCTCAACTTTTATTATTGTCCCATTCTCCTTTCATGATTGCTAAGAAGATAAGCTAGCACAAATCTAAATAAAATCATTTTAAAAATAGAATTTAAAATCACTTTCTATTATTGTAATCAGAGATAGAAAACAACGAACCCTAAATCAATTGCCTTAATATGTGAGCGCCCATGAGCTATGCAAGTTGTGAGCATGCCTTTACCGTTCTGTGTAACTTCCATCTTTTCTTAGGTTGTGTTCTTTACAATGGGTTGGGAACTAACTTCCCGCGCACAGAACGAAGTTGTAAATTAGCGCATGATTAATTAAGTATTAGTTAAAAAACTTAAAAATAGATTAATATGATTTTTTAAAACAACTTTCCTATAGAATTTTTTTTTGCAAAAAAGTATCAAATAGTAGTTTGGGAAACGTGCGTGCAGGAAACAAGGTGGTGGAGGTTAGGAAGGGTCATGGCCGCATGGGAGTAGTCGCCTCATCGGTCTTTCCAAATCCTCCTCTCTTCTTTCTTCATTCCAATTCCCAAATCGTCAGCAGAAACTCAAACATGAGAATCGGAATCAGCGTCTTTCCTCCTCTCCCATACTACCCCCCTACACCCCTCCTCCATCATACTCCCTCCTTTTCACTAAATAAGGCGTGATAAAATTTGACATGATCTCCAAAACTAATCTTTAACTTTAAAGTTCTCATATGCTACCATATTTGTAGTTACAAAGTCATAATAACAGGAAAGTAAGTTTAAATATCAATCCAATGATATTTATTTTCATCAAATAAAATTTATTTTATAATAGAATAATTATTAGTTAAATATTTAAAAGGTTGACTATTAAATATACGTGCGCACGTTACTAGTGAGACGGAGGGAGTACCTCTTTCCTCATTGTTGAATATTTTGCCCCGAAGTTCAATAATTTGGGGTCAAAAGCAATGTGGTTTGAGTTAAGGATCCCTTTGAATCATAGGAATGAAAAAACGGAGGAATAGGAAAAAGCGGGATTTTGACAGGAACGTAAGTGCAAAAGAGAGGATTGCAAAACGCACGAAAAACACAGGACAAAACACAGTAAAAAAAACAGAAATGATAAAACGTATGAATCGAATGAGAGAAATAGACTCAAATAAAAATTTCCAAGAGGATGTTGCTATTGCTAAATTCACTCCAAAATCTCTATAGGATTGTTTATTCCATAGGAATTTCAAAGGATAGAATATGATTCAATCCTTTGTTTCAAAGACCTTCATAGGAAATTTTCCTATAGGAATGAAATCCTCCAAAATTCCTAAGTTTTTCCTCCAAATCAAAGGAACCCTAAAAAGCTTATTGTCAAAAATATTAGGAGATTTGGTTATTTATAGGTTGAGAATTTGAGTTGAAATTTTACAAATTGGAAGACTTTTATTTGAAAGCTCAAGGTTTTGGGTGTAAAGTTTATGATATTTCAATTGAAAGTTTCAGGTTTCTAATAGAGTTTTGCAATTTGAGATGAAAGTTTGAAGCCACTGGTAAAAATATCTGGAGATTCGGTTTGAGATTTCAGAAGTTCAGATTACTTGTGATGGCTCGCGCTAAACATGAAAAGGGAGGAAAGATAACAACAACAACAACAACAACTGAATTGTTGAGGCCTCATTCGTGGAAGAAAAATGCTTGAATATTTTCATGCTTCACGGGTGCATGGACTATCATTCTTGGTCCTATTACCTTCACCCTCCGTCGGAAAAACTCAAATCCTAACTATAAATTTGAATAAGCGTTATCCAGATTTATAGTTATAGTTAGGATTTGATTCTTTATAGGGACGGAGAGAGATGGAGAGAGTATGTGGCTACGTCTATTAAGTTCACCAGGTACTTTAATTTGCACGGATAAATTAATCCTGAAGAATTTAAATGATATGTACACACTAGTGATTACATTAAATTAATTTACACAAGCTACTCCCTCCGTTTCATATTATAATTATTTTAGTTTTTAAAAGTCAAACTTATTAAGTTTATAGAAATATATAGCAATATAAATAGTAACAAATTAATTTTATTAAACCTAGTATTAAATATATTTTGATAGTTTTTTATATAAAATATTGCTATGTTTTTCTATAAATTTAATTAAAACTAGAAAAGTTTGGAAAAGTTTGATTAAAAAAAAATCAAAGCGGAGGTAGTAGCTCCAAACATATGGATGGGTTTGGTGCAGATGCAATTCTCAGACCAGGCAGGCAGCTGACAGAAGCGTGTATCTACGTCAGCAGCTGCGGGCATGGTTAATCAGGCCAACAGATGAAACAAAAGGATAAAATGCGAATCATCTGAAACATGGCTCAGGTTTGACCTCCAGAATGTTCTCGCTGATTAAAAAGTCTGGGCGAATTAAGCCAGCTGACACGTACACGTAAGTTTCTGATTATATTATCAGCTGCTTTAATTATTATACTAATCTCGATCAGGTCATGCAGCATAAATGCCCAATTGTCTGGTCGCCTATTTTGCAGTGAAGGATTGATAATTACTTACTTTGTTTATAAAGGATATGTTTGATCATTCATCGTATTAAAAAATTAATCAATATGAATTTGCAGAAATATTAGCCGTGCATAAGGAGCGTTTAATGATAAAACAAAACACGCAAAACTAAATGATAATTAGTACATACTCATCGATAATACCATTGTTTTAATAAGACAAAGGTCAAATACCATATTCATCGAAAATCATTAGCTCAGGTAGCGTTTAGTTAGCCGTACGGATCAGGTTGACGGTAAGATTGTGATTAGAACATAGTAGTTTATGAGTAATGAGTTGGCCATGTGTTCACTTTTCAGGGGTACCAAGCAGCATGGCAGCTGCGGAGCTGCCGTTAAGAACCAAACAACGCCTAATTATTTATTTTGTCACGAGTTTAGCTAGCATAGTCGTATGTAGCAGGTAGTCAGGTACTCTAGTTAATTGGTCGGTGAGAAGTTTCTTTTCCCTGGATCGAATAGGGAAATTTTCAATGGCAATAGAACGTACTAACCCGTAATTAAGTACGAACTCGAGACATGTACAGTGATATGTATGAGTATGACGTTGGGATCCCAGTGTCATACATACCTATGTTTCATATCATGTCATTTGACTTTTTTTAAGTTAAATTTAATTCAGATAAATTTAATTAAGTTTATAGAAAAAATAATAATAATTAGTTTCATTTAATCTAACATTGAATAATATATTTAATTTGGGTTAAAAATACTAATATATTATTTATAAACTCAGCTAAACTTAGAGAAGTTTGACTAAAAAATTCAAACGACTTATAGTATGAAATGAAGGGAGTAGATATCTGAGTATAGCTAGTACCGACTTAGGGAAAAATAATTTTTTTGACAGATGGTATATATAGCGGATGGGTGCAAATCATGACATTAATTGGTCCTCCAGACTCTGGCCACATAAAAATAAAAAGAATGAGTTACAATTCGACCACATTTATTTTAAAGTTTCATTCTAGATCACCTTAAACCAATCTTCTTTAATTTTGAACAAAATCATTGGAGTACACGTTTCAAGCCAACTTGAGATGTTCGAGTTTCACAAAATTCATTCAAAATTTGTCACAATTGTGACCATGCTGGAGCACGGTTGAGCATATTGCCAGAAGTAGACAAATTATCCCAAAACTTAACAAAAGATAACAAAACGCGTATGCTGAATTGAATAGTGTCATCCCACCATGACCATCTAGGCCAAAGAGACCGGTTTGATTGTTCTGAATAAGTGAATCGATTATCTGATTTTTTTTCTATCACATTCAATGTTACAAACCTGTAAGTTAACTACCAAAAAGTTCAAAAAAACTATTTAAAGAGGTATTCTAAGCACTTTATATATACATACAAAATTTTTAAAACCGGATCATTTATAATTAGGAAGCATGTCCATAACAATTTATTGATTTGAAGAAAATATTGGATCTTTAGGACTCCTTTTGAGAGAGCCAAAATTGATGGACAATATAACTTTTTTATAGCCATTTGAGAGTATAAATGAATGAGTTAAAATGTTAAAAGTTGCTTAGGAAAAGTATCCGACAAAAAGATTTATATAAATTTTTGTTCATGAAACACACCTTATAGAATCAAGGAAGAATAATAGTATAAATGAAAACCCAAAATCCATGATCCGATAAAAAAATACACCACGGCTTTACCTTGAGCATACTCCCTCCATCTAAAATAAAGAAAAACTAATATAGAATATATCATATCCTGATACTATATGGGAACGGAAACCGCAAATTACAAAAGTTAGCACCGCCGCACGAATAGAGCGAACGGCTCGTGTGTGTGCCGGCCAGCATGCCGCGCGCTCAAGCTCAACCGGTGCCACCAGCCGTAGCCGCACCCGCACGGTTACATTATCAGCATAATTTCACCCAGTAGTATGGTTGATTTTTCTAGAATCGGCAATATAATTTATGGGGTGCGTTAAACCAAGGAGGGATGGTGATACAGACGATTATACTGGTTCAGGCCCTCAGTGTGAGGTAATACCCTACGTCAAGTGGTGTAGATTAGATCTATATCGAGTAAAAATACAATAAGAAGTCCCATTAGGGTTCCTGTCGGCGCCCCATATATAGTGCTAGGGGCAACCGACACATGGTACAATATCCCTTATAATCTGGGTACCTACCATCTATTTGCATGGGATAGAATCAACTTCATTATCTCTTATCCTTTTTTAAGGACAAGTTAATCTCATGGATCTAGGACACTCAACCCACCCTATCCAGTACGGCCCGAAGGCCTTTCTTGGAGCACCCAAATACCATGTCCCCCACAAGTACGATTGAAGATTGATGGCTCCAAATGGTATGGTACGTTAGTTGCTACCTGCTGGCCTGCAGCCCGGCCTCGCTTGCTGGTGGATCACATGTCCATCCATAGGCATGCATATATGTGCAAGTACTGTCCTGGATATGTTTCCTCAAATCAAAGTTATTTTTTTCTTCTTTTTTTTTTAATTCTGAAACGAAGGTATAATACTACCATGTATATACTTTCTTTGTCTCACGAGGATGCAAATCTTAGTTTGATAAGATGAAGTTAAGGAGAGTGATAAATAGTCAAAATATCCCTAATTAATACTCTCTCCATCCTAAAATATAAGAGATTTTAATTGGATGAAAGTACTAGGATCTGTCTTATTCAACCGAAATCCCTCTATTGGTGGATAAGTAGGTGAGAAGTATTAAAAAGATAAAATTTCTTGATTTATAAACATTGATTTATTTTAGGATAAACTTTAAACTATAGTAGTTTTTTTCTTGAACAGAGATGGTAGGAGCCGTTAGATAGCTAGCTAGCTGAAGTAGCTACTCCCTCTATTTCACATTCCATTTTATAAGACGTTTTAGTCCCTTCTCTCTCATTCATAAACATCCATATAAATTTGAAGACGTGTATGAAGCATATATATGGATCTAACATGAATCTATTCCAAATCCAAAACGTTTTAAATGTGAAACAGACAAAGTAGTTACCTACTGGGCCGATCGAATAAGTGATTTTTAAGCTACATACTCCCGTATGCACGAGACTATGTAGTCCAATTTATAGATTACTAGCATGTATTAAGCGAATAGCTTGCATGGTAGTTGTTAAAGAAAAGATGTATGTAGTCCAATTTTTTTTTTGTAATTTACACCCCCTGCTTCGTTTAGTGTAACCAAAAATGCATGCATCTCGCACTAAGTCATCAAATTCAATAAAGAAAGAGAAGTTTTCAAAAAGAAAGAAAGTGAATGAATTTAGTAGAGAAGTACTGCATCGGATTTACATTCCGAAATGATCTATTAATCTGCTACTAAGTCGTTACATAGCAGTTTCATCTATCTCTTTATCATGAAAGATCAGATTGGTCCGTTCCACCTTTAATAGTACCCCTTTTTGGGTAATTGTTGAGTAGGGTTCGACATGGATCTGAGTCAGTGATTCGAAAACTTTATTAACTTTCTTTCCTGAATCTCAATCTAGATTTGTGCGACAAAAATGATGATACTAGCGAAATTGGAATGCTCCTCGAAAAGGGCATCCTAAATCTAACTTCCTTGTTTAGATAGTATATGAATAGGCTGGACTAACGATTCAAGGCAAGTTTCAGTTGGCAATCCAACGGTTTGAGTGGTCGTGTAAATCGAACCGGCTCTGTATCTTACTGAGCTTCCATGGTTATACTTTTACGAGTAAATTTTACTTTGTGTCATCTTTATTAACCAAAGTTTTATAATAGATTAGTGTCAGGTCAATCCTTTGCACTTAGGATCGGGGTTCACAACTTATACCCTAATACCTCAATTGCCAAGTAGTGAAATCTTGTTCTAAATGTAATAAAATCCCATGCATTTGATAGGATGTAGTATAACGTGCTACATTTGTTGTTCTGGTGCTAACACTTCCATAGTCATAACCCCTGTCCAAAGTACAAATTAACGATAATTACATGTGGTGTAAAGTGAAAATATGGGTTTGATCTTACTTCATTGTGGAACTTTTGTTATTAAAGGTGGCTCAAAGTGAAATTTACTCAATTTTCTTCTATTATTAGATAATTTGGAGTTGATGAAAAAAATGCACACTTAAAAACAGCACTCAAGACTTAGAAACTTCAATTTGAAAAGAGAATATATATCAGTTTTGAACAATCCATCCACCTAAGCGAGCTCTTTTTCCACCGTAGAACTGCATGAGGCCGCTCCTATCTTAGGTGTGTTGTGCGTGCACATACAGCCAGCCCAGCCAGATAACCAAAGCAGTAATACACAGCGTCGAATCCAGAACAAAATTACGAAATCCTCAATGTACTTATAGTCTAATTATTGAGTAATATAATGATTCATGTATGATCTAAAATAGCAAGCTTCCCGGTATCCCAAAAAGCTGCACGTAAGTAAATATATATTTGTTATTTTCTTTTGTAATTTGTTGGATGTAAATGTAAGGGTAGAGAAAATCTGGGTGATTTTTTGTTAATCCCAACAGAAATCGTCATCAAGAGTTTTTGAGTCCAGAAGCTATATCTGCCCCTCTTTCTACGGCCCATCTTACCAACTGGGCCGAATCCCGTAACGGCACGTACTTTCCAGCCCAAAACCCTCCATCCGTTGATGGGCTCTCACGCCAAATATTTTGGCTGGGCCTCCCTCTCCTGCCGCTTCTTCCTCGCCACCTCCGCCACGTGGCGGATCATCTCCGTCATGTCGGCGTGCGACGACCCGCCTTCCTCCACCGCCGCCCTCGCCTTCCCGGCGAGCTCCCTGGCGCGCACCCTCCTCGCCGCGCCGTCCACGCCGCCGTCCATCAGCTCGGCCACGGCGGCCTCCACGCCGGCGCTGGTGACCTGCACGCCCTCGGCCTCGGCGGGGAGGTACATGGGCGGCGCCGTGACGCCCGACCTGACGCCGACGCCGAGCACGTCGACAAGCAGCCTCTCGCTGCTGAACTGGTCGAGGATGGTCGGCCATGTCAGCGCCGGCACGCCGTGGGTGATGGCCTCCAGCGCCGCGTTCCACCCGCAGTGGGTCAGGAACCCGCCGGTGGCCGGGTGCGAGAGGATGCTCACCTGCGGCGCCCACCCGCGCACCAGGAGGCCCCTGTCCTTGACGCGCTCCTCGTATCCCTCGCTGTCGATCCACTCTCTCACGGCGGCGGCAGCGGCGGTGGTTGCCTTGGCCTCCTTGATGGCCCAGACGAACGGCCGCCCCGACGCCTCGATGCCGCGGGCGAGCTCGATGACCTGCTTCGCCGCCAGGTGCGAGATGCTGCCGAAGCTGATGTACAGCACGGACGCCGGCGGCCGGGCGTCGAGCCAGGAGAGGATACGGCCGGCGTCGGCGTCGGCGAGGTTGCCCCGGCTGGCTTTCGTGTCCGCGTCCGTGCCAGCGGCGGCGCACGTCGGCCCGACGGCCCACGCATTCCGGCCGAGCGCCGCCGCGTAGCCGTCGACGAAGGCGCCCTCGATGTCGCGGAACGTGTTGATGACGAAGCCATCGGCGATGCGCTCGGCCTCGACCGCGTCGCGCTCCTCCTTCTCCAGCCCGGGCCACTGGAAGAAGCGGCGGAACGTCGCCGTGTCGACGACGGCGCGCACCGGGAAGTCCGGCACCTCGAACGGCTCCATCTCGCCGGCGACGCCGTACACGCCGTGCTTGCTGAGGTTGTGCGTGGCGAGGAGGAAGTACGCCGACGGGCAGTGCATGACGACGCGAGCGATGCGGAGGCGGTCGCAGACGGGCGCCGTCCACGGGTTGCAGTAGTCGGCGACGAGGCAGTCCGGGCGGCGACGGCGAGGCAGCGCCTGGAGGTACGTCTCGAGCGGCGCCGCCATGGCCCAGATGGCCCTCTGCAAGGACAGGTACATGTCGCGGTGCACGTCCACCAGCTGGTCCATGTTCTCCAGCCCTTCCGGCACGCCGAACTCCGGGCCGGGGAAGGCGACCTCGGCGAGCTCGACGGCGAGGCCATCCCGCTGGGCGGCCTCGACGACGGCCCTGTTGCGCGCGGCGTTGACGGGCGTGGTGACGACGGTGGCGCGCGCGCCGCGGGCGGCGAGGAGGCGCGCCACCTCCACCATGGGGATGATGTGGCCCTGCGCTATCAGCGGCACCACCAGGAAGTGGAGCTCCGCCGCCGCCATCGGCGCCGCCTCTCGGGAAGCTGATCTCTCTCTCTCTCTCTCTCTCTCTCTCTCTCTCTCTCTCTCTCTGGCTAGCGCGGCGAGTGGTCAGACGCGACGACGACGACGCATGCGTTTCCCGATGCGCCGCGGCGGGGTGGCGGTGGGAGGGTGACGTATGCGCCTACCGAAGCTTGGTCGTCGGCGTCTTCACAGCACATGGGCTCGTGGCTCCCATGTGTCCCAACTCCACGGGAAAGGTGGTGTTTGTAACCCATGTTGATTAACATTAAGATTATAAATGCTTTACGTACGATTAATTGAGCTTTAATTATTACAAACTCAAAAAATATATTTATCTGATATTTTAGAGGAACATAGAAAGTTTTCGTATGAAACGTTCCATTTAACTGTTGAAAAAACGTGCTACGAATATTAAAATTTACATTAACTCTTGTTGGAGATTCGAACACAGCCTTAATCACTTAGACTTAGGTGGATATCCAGTCATATATTGCATGATAACTGAACAGTTGTGAAAAAACTTTTATAAGTTTTGATAAGATAAATTAATATATAATATACCACTTCACAAACATGTAGATTTGACTTCTGCAAGTTGTAACAAAAATAAATTTAATTTAGTATACAAATAATCACAGTTAAATTTGTTATTTTTATTATAAATTATAAAAGTCGAATTTGAATTTACATATATATAATGTGATACACCCTCCGTCTAAAAAAACAGCCTAAGTGGGATGCATATCCAAATTCATTGTTTTAGATGATATCACATCCCCACGTAAGTTGTATTTTTTTTTGGACGGAGGGACTATATTACACATTAATCTATCTTTTTTTTTACATAACCATTTGATTTATACGTAGTAAACTATTGGACTCGGGTGATTAGAATCCATCTCCCCAACTCCAGCCAATCTCGAACAAGCGATCGTACATTCGTACGTGTGGGAGAGAGCGATTCTAAAATATCTCTATGGAATGATGGATAAAAGGTGAAGTGAGGTATACTCCACAAACCAAAGAGCCCCCCACTCTTGTTTATGAATTAAACAATTTTTTTGTTGTTGTTGTTGATGTTCTTCATTCCAGATTTCACTTACTCTCATAGGGGAAGCACAGTTGGTGCGCACAAGGCTAGGCATCTAACATCCAACTTCTTTTTTACTGCAACTTTTTCCAAAAGGAAAAACCGAGGTATCTTCAAGATGTTCGTTGAGACTTGAGAGAGACAAGAGTATAGGAATATCGCATACCTCCTTATGGAAATTCATCTGACCTTTTCCGAAGCGGCAAGCTACGGAGCTCATGTGGAACTTCCAATTCACGAGGCCACAAGTCCATGGGTGACGAGTGAACATGCGTCACACCAAGTTGCCAAAGTTTATTTTACTATCCTCTTCTCTGATCGTTCACATGTCACCCTCCTTCGTGATCAAGCTCATCTACTCAAACGCCATAAGACGACTTTGCCACATTCACTAGCAACATCCACAGCCATGGACGACGACACTGCCGGCCACGCCACCGGCGGCTACACGACGACCGCGGCGGCAGCGGCGCACTTCGTGCTGGTCCCGATGATGGCGCAGGGCCACGCCATCCCCATGACCGACATGGCGCGCCTGCTGGCCGAGCACGGCGCGCAGGTCAGCCTCGTCGTCACCCCGGTCAACGCCGCCAGGATGGCCGGGTTCGCCGCCGGCGTGGAGGAGGCCGGCCTGCCGGTGCAGCTGGTGGAGATCCCCTTCCCGGCCGCCGAGTTCGGCCTGCCGGACGGGTGCGAGAACGTCGACATGCTCCCATCCAAAGACCTCTTCAGCAACTTCCTCGAGGCCTGCGGCGCGCTCCGGGAGCCGCTCGCGGCGAGGCTCCGGCAGCGACGGCCGCCGGTGAGTTGCATCATCTCCGACATGATACACTGGTGGGCCGGTGACATCGCCACGGAGCTCGGCGTCCCATGGCTCACGTTCAACGGCTCCTGCACCTTCGCTTCCTTTGCCAGGTAAAAAATTATAGCAAAAGCCACTGGCATACCTATATATTAGATTAGATTATTAAAACAGTCTAGAAAGGAGATACCATGTTCACTGTGGAGGCTAGAAATTCTCATATTAATCAGAGAAAAAGAAAAAAGAGTCAAAGTAGAATACAATCTAAAAAAATAACTGAAATTCGGAATTAAAAATAAGCAATATTGAAAAAGAAGTCCATATAAGAATCTAATACGAGATTAGCTAAAATTTGGAATAAAAATAAAATAAATTCTAAAATTAGGAAAAGAAAAGGAAGAGTTCAGGTATGAATACAATGTTGAAATATATGAAATTCGGAATTAAAAATAAGCAATATTAGAAAATTAGTCCATATAATAACCTAATACGAGATTAATTAAAATTCAGAATAAAAATAAAATAAATTCTGAAATTAGGAAAAGGGAATAAGGGAGTTCATGTAGGAATATAATTTAAAAATAACTGAAATTCAGAACTTAAAAATAAGCAATATTGGAAGAAAAATCCATATAGAACCGAATACGAGATTAATTAAAATTCAGAATAAAAAACAAAATACATTCTAAAATTAGAAAAATAAAAATAAGAGTTCATGTAGGAATACAATTTAAAAATAACTAAAATTAGGAATAAAAAATAAGCAATATCGAAAAAAGAGACCATCTACAGCACGAGTTTATTTAAAATTTGGAATAAAAAATAAATTAAATTTCGAAAATATAAAAATAATTATAAGTGCTCAAGTAGGAATAAAATTTATAAATAACATAGTATCGGAATAAAAAATATGGAATTTTCAAAAAACACAATCCATCTAGAAACACAACAATAACAAAATGACAATAGAGAGGGGATAAACAACATGACCGTAAAGAAGTAGGATGACAGCGGTTGATAGGACATTTAAATACTATAAACAAAACCCCAAATAAAATCCCAATGATGATTAAGAGGAGGGACGATGGACGGACCGTTGAAACAACACGATCACTGTGGTTGGTTGGACTTCTAGAAAGCCAATAATAATCACGTTTGATTTGTAAAATCTCAATAATAATAAAGAGAAAGGTAGCGGGCGTACAAATTGTAAACAAAATCCTAAATAGAATCTTAATGAGCATTAAGAGGAGAGATGGCGAGCAACCCGTTAAGCAGCACAATCACGGTTGTTTGTAGGACTTCTAGAAAGTAAAAAATAAACTACAATGATAATCACATTCGAGTTTTAAAATCTCGATGATAATTAAAAGGAAAGGTATTGGGCGGGCCGTAGAGGAGTATAATGGCAATGTTGTTGATGGTTTGGCGGGACTTCTAGAAAGTTCAAAAAATGAACACTGACGATAATTACGTTCGATTTTTAAAATCCCAATGACAATAAAGAGATGAGGCGGTGGATGAGCTGTAGAGGAGTAGAATAGCGGCGTTTGACGAGACTTCTAAAAATTATAAAAATGAAAACCAACAAGATAATTAACTCTAAAATTTATAAGATCCAATTTTAAAGTTCCAAAGGTGGATGAATAGAAGTCGTAGTAGATCGAATAAGCAAATAAAGGGGTGATAAAGAAGAGGTAACAACTTATGTGACTTTTAGAAAACTATAAAATTAGAAATATAGAGATAATAAGGTTCTGTCTTTTAAAATCCTAAGATAGCGGGATAGCTATTTAACAAATTTTAAGTAAACTCATATATAAAAGAAGATAATTTTGTATGGGTACTAGCCGCGTAATTGCACGGACCACCCAGCTAGTTTCTCTACATATGAACAGAGAATGCTTAGAACAGGGAGATGCTTTTCAGGTATGTGATCTAAGAACTCACAGTTTGGATGTGATCTAAGAACTTGGTCCGACTATCTTGCAGGGACATCATTTATCGCCACAATCTATTGGAGAACCTCACCGATGATGAGATCGTCAAAGTCTCAGGGTTCCCTACGCCGCTAGAGTTGCCAAAAGCTAGATGCCCTGGAACATTGTGTGTTCCAGGTCTGGAGCAAATCCGTCAGAAGATCTACGATCAGGAGATGCGAAGTGATGGCACGATCATGAATAGCTTCCAGGAGCTGGAGGCTTTATACATTGAGTCATTTGAGCGAGCCATAGGTAAGAAGATCTGGGCAATCGGACCAATGTGCCTGTGCCATAGAGACAGCAACGCCATGGCTGCTAGAGGAAACAAGGCGTCAATGGATGATGCGAAATGCTTGCAATGGCTTGATTCAAAGAAGCCTGGTTCGGTGATCTTTGTCAGCTTTGGCAGCCTCTCCAGCACCGAGCCTCAGCAGCTTGTTGAGCTCGGACTGGGGCTTGAAGCTTCCAACAAGCCGTTCATCTGGGTGATCAAAGCAGGAAAGAAGTTTCCAGAAGTCGAGGAATGGCTTGCAGATGGGTTCGAGGAGCGCGTCAAAGACAGGGGCATGATCATAAGGGGCTGGGCGCCACAGATGATGATACTGTGGCACCAGGCCATTGGAGGGTTCATGACACACTGCGGGTGGAACTCGACACTAGAGGGCATCTCCGCTGGTGTGCCGATGATCACATGGCCACACTTTGCAGAGCAGTTTGTGAATGAGAAACTGGTGGTGGATCACCTGAAAATTGGGGTGGAGGTTGGAGTGAAAGGAGTGACACAGTGGGGAACTGAACAAAAAGAGGTTAAGGTGACAAGGACTGCTGTGGAGACAGCGGTATCCATGTTGATGAATGAAGGGGAAGTTGCACAGGAGATTAGGATGAGAGCAAAAGATTTTGGCATGATGGCAAGAAGGGCTTTGGAAGAGGGAGGTTCTTCCTATAATAATATAAAGCTATTGATTCAAGAACTGGGAAATAAGCAAAACACATCTGTATGATACATATGGGAATAAGCTTTTTTTTTTTCTGATTGTAAATCTATAAGGATGAATTGGAGGAAGAGATCCTGGTTTGGAGGGAGGCCGGCATCTTTAGAGAAGTCGGCTGAGAAGCCCGACGTCAGGCGGTTTCTTTTCCTTTTTTTTTTCTTCAGTTTTCTCCCCACCCCATTTTCTCCCTCCACAGTTTAATGTTGACCCTGTAAAAGTTGTAACACCCTCTTTCATCTTAATAAAATTAGGTCGGCCGTTCCTTGGCCGTCCGGGCTAAAAAAAACAAAGGATGGGAGAACAGAAGTCCATATTTAGTCCTTCAAATATGACCTTATCGTGATTTCATCCCTCGAAAATGAAGAATTATGCTCTCCCTTTAATTCCAGATATAAGTCCTTTTAGACTTGTGTAATGTGTATAAGAAATAATAAAAACAACTCTAATGACTTTGTTGCCATTCATCTGCAGTATGCTATATTAAGAAAGATGATTTATTTATTTTTAAGAGGGGTAGCATTTATTTAGCAAACGCAAACATGGAAGAATAGTAAAAAGATGCTGAGAAACTCCAAAATGACTTATATTTGGCAAAGAATTGAAAAGGCTCAAAATGACTTACATTTGGAGCCCAACAGTCCCACCAGTCTGCAATGGACGAGGTTCCCAGGGCCCCTGCGGATGAGAAGAGTATTCTACAAATGATCAGTATACAGTGTGGATTAGACCTGGTCTTACATCACTTTTGTAATGGCTTCCTTGATTTCTCTGAATATATGAATGTAAAATTTAGTGGTCAAAGTTAGGCATCACAAAACGAATTTTCTTCTTGTACCAGATAATGCAGGGGAAACTATTTTGATTCCTCGAGGGGATATTCCCTCGTTATTTGCATGTGACTCAAATGATTATAAAAAAATTGAAAAAATTTGAGAAGATACATTAACATGTGATATATCACTCCACAAACATGAAAGTTCAAAATCAATTTCTACATCTCGCGGTCAAATTTGTTTTTTTCGTTACGAGATGTACAGTTGAATTTGAACTTATATGTGAGTGGAGCGATATATCATATGTTAATACATATTCTTAATTTTTTTCAAATTTTTTCATTATCATTTGAGTGACATGCAAACAACGAGAGAACATCCACTCGAGGGATCGAAAATCCACTCCCGATAATGCAGAGGTCAGGGAGTATCTTACGATTTTAAGTGCGTGCTGTATTGATAGCAACTGTGGACTCTGTGGTTGCACAAAGAATGGAAGAAGCTTCATGCACAGGGGATCTGGCCACGAGTCCATGACTTGCCTGCGTCACTGAAACTGAAGTTGCCAAAGTCTAGCAATACTGTTATCTTTTTCAGCATGAGCTCGAACTGGCCGAGTTGATAGGAGTGAAAACTGGTGGCGCTGCAATACTTTCAACCCGTCACTTCCTCTGATCCGAAGCGGCAGGCACCGCATATGCACACCTCGGTTGCTGTCAAGCAGAAGCTCAACAACTCAAGCAGCACACGACTTCTCCTCGGTTAATGCATACTTCCAACTTCCAAGGCTCCAACTGTTCTTGTCACACTCTCACTGTCCACTCTTGTCTTGGCCGCTTGACTAGATACAACCACACAGTCATGTCCTTTGCCGGCAAGGCCGGCGCCGGCGACCAGCAGCACGGCTCCGGGACGGTCCACTTCGTGCTGGTCCCGATGATGGCGCAGGGGCACACCATCCCCATGACCGACATGGCCCGCCTGCTGGCCGAGCATGGCGTGCAGATCAGCCTCGTCACCACTCCGGTCAACGCCACCAGGATGGCAGGGTTCGTCGCCGCCGTGGAGGAGGCTGGCCTGCCGGTGCAACTGTTGGAGCTCCCCTTCCCGGCTTCCGAGTTCGGCCTGCCGGACGGGTACGAGAACGTTGACATGCTCCAGTCCAAAGACGACATGAGGAAATTCCTTGAGGCCTGCGGCGCGCTCCGGGAGCCGCTCACGGCAACTCTTCGGCAGCATAACCTGCCGCCGAGCTGCATCATATCCGACATGATGCACTGGTGGACCAGTGACATCGCCAGGGAGCTCGGTATCCCCAGGCTTACCTTTAGTGGCTTCTGTACCTTTGCATCCCTCGCCAGGTAAAAATTACAGGCCATTGGCATATTTCTCTACACCAATAGCAAATAGTTAGAATAGTTAGAATTAATCAATGAATGAGGCAAGACATGAGAATGATATTGGCTAAGGATTTCAATCAAACCAGGCATGAACCCTTTTCTCTAAAAAAATAGTTAGAACAGGAGATACTTTTCAGGTAGCAATTGATTGGCAGCACTCCTGCCTCGTTTCAAAGAATAGAAAAACTTTTCATGGTATCTTAAGAACTGCCAGTTGGATGTGATTTAACAGCTAAGACCACTATCTTGAAGGGACATTGTCTACCGTGACAATCTATTGCGTAACCTCACTGATGATGAGGAGGTGGTCAAGCTCTCAGGGTTCCCTACGCCGCTAGAGTTGCCAAAAGCTAGATTGCCTGGAAGCTTGTGCGTTCCAGGTCTGGAGGAAATCCGTGAGAAGATCTATGACGAGGAGATGCGAAGCGACGGCAAGGTCATGAACAGCTTCGACGAGCTGGAGACTTTGTACATCGAGTCCTATAAGCAGGCGACAGGTAAGGTCTGGACGATCGGCCCAATGTGCCTGTGTCACAGAGACAGAAACACGATGGCTGCTAGAGGAGACAAGGCATCACTGGATGAAGCAAAGTGTTTGCAATGGCTCAATTCAAAGAAGCCAGGTTCCGTGATCTTTGTCAGTTTTGGCACCCTTGTCAGCACCGTGCCTCAGCAGCTTGTTGAGCTGGGACTGGGGCTTGAAGCTTCCAACAAAGCGTTCATATGGGTGATCAAAGCAGGAAATAAGTTTTCAGAAGTCGAGGAATGGCTTGCAGATGGATTCGAGGAACGTGTCGTAGACAGAGGGATGATCATAAGAGGCTGGGCACCACAGATGATGATCCTGTGGCACCAGGCCATTGGAGGGTTCATGACACACTGTGGGTGGAACTCGACAATAGAGGGCATCTGTGCGGGTGTGCCCATGATCACATGGCCACACTTTGCAGAGCAGTTCTTGAATGAAAAATTGGTGGTGGATCACCTGAAAATTGGGATGGAGATTGGAGTGAAAGGAGTGACACAGTGGGGAAGTGAACAAAAAGAGGCTAAGGTGACAAGGAATGCTGTGGAGATAGCAGTGTCCACATTGATGGATGAGGGGGACGCTGCACAGGAGATGAGAATGAGAGTAAAAGACTTTGGCGTAAAGGCAAGGAGGGCTTTGGAAGAGGGAGGTTCTTCATATAACAACATAAGGCTATTGATTCAAGAAATGGGAAACAGGCACAATGCATCTTGTTGATACATTTGGGAATATGATTCTTTTTTCTGATTGTAAATTTGTAAGCATGAATCGGAGGATCTTACCATCCTTATATATTTGTAATGATGGGAGCCGTCCATATTTGTCTATTTAACTATGGGCTTACCCTGATTTTCATCCCACAAAACTATACAGAATTGTACTCCCTTCAATTCCAAATATAACCTGTGTTAGACTTGTGCATAAAGATGAATTATTTGTTTTTGAGAGGGATAGCATTAATTTATTATGGCAAACATGGAAGAATAGTAAAAATGTCTGAGAGTTCTAAAACGACTTATTGTTAAAAATGAATCGTGAAGCATAAAATCACTTACATTTGCAGCCTGGCAGTCCCACCAGGTCCTGTAGTGGAGGATGTTTCTGGAACCCTGAAGATGCAGAGAGGAAGTATTTTACAAATGATCAGTAAACTGTATGACAGTATGAGGCTCCTTTGTGGTATGAATATGATTGTTTACAGTTTGGATTAGACCTGGTCTAAATTACATCACTTTCTGTTTTTGACACTCTTGCCCAAGTTTCGTAGTGGTTTGACTTCTCTGAATATGTGAGGTAAAAGTTAGTGGTCAAGTTATATCATAGACTGATAGACTTTGAAAGATGAAAAAAAAAACCATTTTCTTCTTTTACTAGATAGTGCAGACTGCAGAGGTCAGGGAGTATCTTATCAATTTAAGGACGTATTATAGTAACTGTGGTTAACCTGACCAATTGCGCTGTCCGGACTGCTCAAAGAATGGAACAATCTTACCTCCAGAATTGTACAAAAATTGGTAGAGGCGATCATGGAGGAGCTCTGGGCATCGCGAGCAGCAAAGCTGGTTGTGTTCCAACCACCCTGATGGAATCATGTACTAGCTCTTTGTGTCAATGTGTGGTCGCATGTACTGCTTTGCAGAGCTAGCTGTGTTTGCTTCCCCTAGGTGTTGGCTGCAAGTGCCTTAGGCACAACCCTCTTGTTATTATGTAGCCGATCTTTTTTCCAATCTTAATAAACTCAGCCGGCGTCCTTCTGCCGGCGCAACAAAAAAAATGGAACAATCTTCATGCACGAGGACTATGGCCATGAGTCCCAGACTTCAACATGTCACCGAAGTTGCCAAAGTTTAGCAATACTGTGGTCATTTTCGTCATGAGCTCGAAGCTGGCCCTACGATTATTTAAGCGTCATCACATCACTTTCCGCCGTGATCCAAAGTGCCAGGCAGTTCCTGAGCCAGGCACCACATATGCACCTCAGTTGCAGTCTTGCAGACGAAGTTCACCGACTACGACTTCCTTCTCTTCAGTTAGCTAGTGCATACTTCCAACTGTTCTTGTCAGTCTCACTGTTCTCAATTGACTTGGCCACCTTGACTAGATACCACAG
The DNA here is from genome assembly GCA_000573905.2 of Oryza punctata. Lineage (NCBI taxonomy): Eukaryota > Viridiplantae > Streptophyta > Magnoliopsida > Poales > Poaceae > Oryza > Oryza punctata. Next base: position 3,476,772 of record CM002488.2, read on the forward strand.
CCATGTCCTTCGCCTGTCATGCCGCCGGCAACCAGCAGTGCAGCTCCACGACAATGAAGGCGCACTTCATGCTGGTCCCGATGATGGCACAAGGACACACCATCCCCATGACCGACATGGCCAGCCTGCTGGCCGATCATGGCGCACAGGTCAGCCTTGTCACCACTCCGGTGAACGCCGCCAGGATGGCAGGGTTTGTCACTGCCGTGGAGGCAGACGGCCTGGCGGTGCAGCTGGTGACGCTCCCCTTCCCGGCCACCGAGTTTGGCCTGCCGGACGGGTGCAAGAACCTGGACATGCTTCAGTCCAAAGACCTCTGCCGCAACTTCATGGAGGCCTGCGCCGCGCTCGATGAGCCACTCACGGTGAGGCTCCATCAGCAACGCCCACCGCCAAGCTGCATCATATCCGACATGGTGCAGTGGTGGACCGGTGACATCGCAAGGGAGCTCGGTATCCCAAGGCTTTCGTTTGATGGCTTCTGTACCTTCGCCTCCCTTGCCAGGTAAAATAACAGAAAAAACAAGTTTTGTGAGGCAACTAGTTTTGGGATGAGTTAATCTTTGCTCAGGAAATTATTATTCATAGGAAGGGCATACATTTAGAACAGGGAGGAAAAATTCAGGTAGCATAAGAACTACAGTTAAACTAATTTAACAACTACAAACACTACCTTGCAGGCATATCATGTTCCACGACAAACTGTTGGAGAATGTTACAGATGAGGATATTGTCACGTTCTCAGGCTTCCCTACGCCGCTTGAGTTGCCAAAGGCTAGATGCCCTGGATTGTGTATTCCACGTATGGAGCAAATCCGTGATAAGATGTATGAGGAGGAGCTGTGAAGCGACGGCAATGTCATGAACAGCTTCCAGGAGCTGGAGACTTTGTACATCGAATCCTTTGAACAGAGAACAGGTAAGAAAGTCTGGACAGTCGGCCCAATTTGCCTTTGTCACAGAGATGGCAACGCCATGGCTGCTAGAGGAAACAAGGCATCAATGGATGAGGCGAAATGCTTGCAATGGCTTGATTCAAAGAAGACTGGTTCGGTGATCTTTGTCATCTTTGGCAGCCTCGCCAGCACTGCACCTCAGCAGCTTGTTGAGCTGGGACTGGGGCTTGAAGCTTCCAAGAAGCCTTTCATCTGGGCGATCAAAGCAGGAAATAAGTCTCAAGAAGTTGAGGAATGGCTTGCAGGCGGGTTCGAGGAACGCGTTAAAGACAAAGGCATGATAATAAGGGGCTGGGCACCACAGGTGATGATCCTATGGCACCAGGCCATTGGAGTGTTCATGACACACTGGGTGGAACTCAACAATAGAGGGCATTTGCGCGGGCGTGCCCATGATCACATGGCCACACTTCGCAGAGCAGTTTTTGAATGAGAAATTTGTGGTGAATCTGCTGAAAATTGGGCTGGAGATTGGAGTGAAAGGAGTGGCACAGTGGGGAAGTGAACATAAAGAAGTTAGGGTGACAATGAATGCTGTGGAGACAGCAATGTCCACATTGATGAATGATGGAGAAGCTGCACAGGAGATGAGGATGAGAGCAAAACACTTGGGTGTAAAGGCAAGGAGGGCTTTGGAAGAGGGAGATTCTTCCTATGATAACATAAGGCTATTGATTCAAGAAATGGGAAACAAGCAAAATGCATCTGGTTGATACAGATGGGAATAAGCATTTTTTATAATTATAAGCATGAAGTGGAGGACCTATCATACTTATATCTTCATAAAGGATGGAAGATGTCCACATTTGGTTCTTCAACTATGGATTTGGCCTAAATTTCATCCCTCTAACTATAAAGAATTGTGTTTTACAAATGACCAGAATGCTGTGCGGTATGATTCTATGAATTAAAATAAACCTGGTCTAAATTACATCAGTTGCTCAGTTTCTCAGCAGAGTTGATACATTTTAGAAATGGAGTAAAAATTAAATAAAATAGCATGTGTAACACCCTAGGCCAAAATGCTCTCAAAGTCTAATCTCCAAGTAATTTGGCTGTACGACTGGTACATCTTACGAGCGTACAGGACTGGTATAAATTTATGAAGACAATACTTTGCCAATTATATACTTCTTTAACTTTGCTGAAAATATCGTATATTATCTAGCAACTGTGGCTGTTTCATAAGATCATGCATCCCTTACAAACCTCCATTATGTTAAAGCAGATAAACAGAAATTGACTGTTTTTAAGTTCTTTGAAGCTTTACTGAGCAAGTCAAATGCATGTTTTGGGTCATTACAATTTCAAATAGCAACCTAGCAAATGGAATCAAACATATGAAAGCTGAAGACTGGAGAAAATAAAGCATACCTGGTTTTTCTATGGATTAAACAGTAAGGCTCCATCAGACATCCTCCTCTGCTTAATGTATTCCATAGCACAACTGCGTACCAGATTAGCTCCAGACCAGAAGATAAAGTTAACATTACTACAAGAAATTCTTACATGAAATCTCTGCAAAGCTGGAAAAGCTCCAAGTGTAAGATATCTTGGCAAGTCGCATAGTGAATCATGTACAGCATGTTAGTAAAAGGATTTATTTTTTAAAAAAATAAATAAATTCCATACATATCATATTTCGATTTTTAGCTCATAAGAATCTGAATGAGAAAACCTCCTTAACAGAATAGTCTAAACGAAGGAACAACTTATTGAGAAGATCAGGAAAAATTTAGTACTCTCTAACCAGAAAAAGGAAAACACATTTCAGTGTGACACGAAAGAGAACATGTAAGGTTACCTTCCTTTCAATAAGAACTTTGCCAGTACAACCATCAGCGACAGAGAGGTTTACACCAAGATATTATAGTGCCTCAAGGAGAGCGCAACATGTATAGGCTAAGCTGGATTAAAAATATTGTCTCATTATTAACTTCATTCCCTGGACTAAAAAATTTGCTGTCACTGCCACATTTCAACTGAAATGCTTGTTGGTCATTTGGGCAATCACTTGCTTACAGATGTTCAGCTGTCTGTGTGATTCATATATAATGTGTTACCACTTACCAATAGTCTTTGCACGAACAGGATCCGTGTTTAAAATGGTGGAAGCGTGTCCTATCCCTCACAATGACCTCTCTTCCATACAATTTCGATATCAATTTTATTGCACTGTGGCAGTCCAAACACATTCTCAAGTTTTTCACAATTCTTATAATAATATTAGATTCTGAAGTGAGTAAAGCAAAAGTGACTGCCAACTTCTCACTGTGCCAGTAAAGAACCTTCTGCTTTTCCTCTTCCGTGACTTCAACAAGGACCTCAGTTACATCAGGCACGTATCCAGCATTCCTCAAATCAGTTAGCACCTTTTCCAACTTTGAGTAGATTTCTTTACTCATAGGATGAGATCTATCAGCGGCTACAAATTCGTGAATTATGCCGTTCATTTCAATCATACTACAACCAGGTTCTTTCTTGATTCCTTTCTCCATTATTATCTGCCTAATCCGTCGGACATCTTTCCATCTATTAGATTTTGCATACATGTTTGACAACAAGATGTATGCTGTGCTATTGTCTGGATCCAACTCGAGGAGACGCTCTGCTGCCAATTCACCTATTTCTGAATTACCATGAACCCTACAGGCTGCCAGCAGGGTTCCCCAAATAGTGGAGTTGGGCTTCATGGGCATTTCGATTATTGTATCCAATGCTTCCTTTAGTTTCCCAGCTCGGCCTAAGACATCGATTAAGCATCCGTAATGCACCACAGTAGGGGAAATATTATATGCTTTGGTCATGCTGAGGAAGAACTCTCGTCCTTTGTCAACCAAGCCAGTATGAGTGCAGGCAGTGAGAACACCAACGAAGGTCACCTCATCTGGAGCTTGTAAAGCCCTGAGCATTCTATAGAACGTGTCAATAGCCTCCTCCCCACGGCCATTCACTGCTAGACCAAGTATAATGGCAGTCCAGGTAAACTTATCTCTGTTGTGCATATCTTTGAATATATCCAATGCACGCTCAATGCTCCCGCACTTTGAATACATGTCTATGAGTGCATTCCCGACAAAAACATCCATCTTGATCCCAAGTCTGCCCATGTAAATCCTTGCCCATTCCCCTGTCTCTAGAGCACCTAGCTGGGCACAGGCAGTGACCACACTGACCATGGTGAACTCATCTGCCCTCACCTTGCAAAACTGCATGTAACGGAATGTCTCCAATGCGTCCCTGAACCTGCCAACCTGTACATAGCCATCGATCATTGCGGTCCATGCGATGGTGTCTCTTTCAGGCATATGATCAAACAGGTCCCTGGCACGATCAACCTGGCCTGACCTCACAAGCCCAGAAATTACCGACGTCCAGGACGCCATGCTCCTCACCTTCATTCCATCAAACAACACCCAGGCCGCATCCATGTCGCCGCACTCGGCGTACATATCAACCAGCACGTTCTCCACCCTCTGATCAGGCAACACCCCGCTCTCGAGGACGCGCTTGTGCACCTGCATCCCCAGCAGCAGGTCCTTCCGTTTCCCGCAAGCCGAGAGCACCGAGACGTAGGTGACCGCGGTGGCCATGGCGCTGGCCCTCGCCATGTCCACGAAGGAGCAGCAGGACAGCCCGAACTGCCCGCTCCTGTTATGACCGGAGATGAGCGCGTTCCACATGACCGGCGCTCCTCCTCCCGAGACGGGGCACGCGGCCTCCAGCACCGCGCGCGCCGCGGCGCCATCGCCCCTGGCCGCGTACATGACGATCAGGGAGCTCGCCGCGTGAGCGTTCGACTCCATCCCGAACTTAACCACGTGCGCGTGGACGGCGCCGCCGATTGCCTCAGCGGCCGCTCCCCGCGCCGCCGCCACCGCCTTGAGCAAGGACGGGAACGTGTACGCGTCGGGCCTGACCCCACCGGACAACATGCGGACGTATCCCGCAACAGCGTCCTCCGCGCCATGGCCGGACACGTACGAACTCGCAGCGCGCCTCCGCGGGTGGGGAATTCCGTCGAGCAGGCTACGGGCACGTGACAGGGCACGGACCATCCGCCTCACCGCCTCGCCTCAGGCCTTCCCCACGTGGTCCCCGCCATCCTATTGACGGAATAACCGCCGGTGGTTACCGCGCCGCCTCCCCACGACGGCCGGCGATCCCTGCGGAATCCCGGTGAAGACGAGATTTTCCGCGGCGAGTACTTCGCCTTCGCTTAGTCGCTACTCGCTCGTGTTCATTTTTCTTTTTCCTTTTTTTTTTTTTTTTGAGAGAGAGAGAGAATCGCAAGCCAAGACATGGTAATACAATTATTATTATTATTATTATTATACGGTTACTGAATCGTACTAGTATACGACGGGTATACGTACATGTACAGATGTACAGGTATAATGAAGGCTTTTGGTGTATCTAGCAACGTCGATGTCACCGTACATATGTACGCACATGTATTATTGTACGTATACGCACGAATAGGACCCGGAGGTGCAGTGTGCAGAGAGAATTTTGTTCGTCACTTTTGTGCCATGTTTGTTTTCTTCGTTAATTACGTAGTACTACCGAAGAATGTAACAATAGATGGTACACGGATGTTAATTGCATTCTGTTTTGAGTTCTCATAAAAGAACAAAGGTCTTCAGTTTTTTCTCTTTCTTAATCTCTTTGCCGTTTTGCAGGCAAAATTGGTTGTTTTCATCCCCTTTTCCATCTTCGGCTAATACAAGTAGAGCTCTTTGCTTATTTTCTTACAAAACATGGTAATATGGTGCTTTGCTTTGTATCTTCACATCTTTAGAATAAAAGTCAGTGTTTGTTTCTTTGTGCTGAAAGGTTAGATGGCGGAATAGCGGAATGATTTTTTTTATAATTATCTGAGGATACATTAAATGAAGTAAATATATTAGTAAAGTTGAAAAATGGATTTTTAAAAAAGTATTGTTTAGGAACTCGAAAAAACGTGCCTGTTCGTCTTGTTCATCGAGATCGTGTGCGAAGGAAAAAGATATGATGATGTACTCTTATTTATGTCCATATGAAAAATGATAAAAGGTACTCAGTCTAAGGAAAAAAAAATGTGCACTTGATTACTAGTACGTTACACTGGAGTTGAAAAGTGAAATAATGATCAACCAAATTAGGACAAGTGGCGCCTTTGGGCTTACTCTGGGTTCGTTGGGGACATGACATGACAACAATTTTTGTAACCCCTTCACGTGAGCTATAAACTGAATTACAATGACTAACCTAGGTAGTACTACCTCTCATCAAAAAGGTAGCTTGAGAAAAATTTTAACAACGTTCGTGTATACATACGCAAGCTTATCTTGCTTTGCACGGATATATTGCACACACATGTATATAGGCAAGTGATGTAAAATTGGTATGCACTGTATATGGCCGACTACGCTCGTGCAGTCGTGGTCCATTCGACCATATGGGCTTTGGGCCCATAAAGACATAGTTTTTGTGATTTGTTACTAGACCTGCAGTTACCTCCTCTGTACACTTTATTAAAATCATCAACTGCATTTTGATAGTGTATTTGTTTGGTGTCAGACATTTTTCTGTAAATCTAATCATACTTAAAAAAAAGTTGACTTGGAAAAACTTAAAAGAAATCTTATAGAAAAACTCAAAAGAAATATTATTATATGAAAGAGATGTAGTAATGGTCAAATTCACCTATTCTTAGTCGAAAGGTTACTTACACTCACTTGTTTTTTTTTTCAGTTAAGCTTTTGCAAAGTGAAGCTAAATACGCACACAACATATATGCATGACACCCTGTACAACCATATTGATGAACAGGAGTATACATACCTACGTTGCTTAGGTAGCACCTGGATTTAATCAAAGGCGAGCTAGCTGATGCCAGGTGGCACACTGCCAACTGATTTGTTTGGTAGTTTCCTTGCATGGCTACGGAGTTTAAGGTCATCCCAACCCATAATCTAATATCTATAGCATTTAATACACTACTATATAAGCAAAAATCTAACGTGATAAAAGAGTTAATAAGAAGAGAAGTAAAAAGATGAAGACATCATTTCTTATATGAAAAATCACGTCTACACAAGAATAAAACAAAGAGATAGGTGGATAAAAGGAGAGAGAAAAGAGATGATTCGATGAGAATTTAATTTGAAGACATTATTCAAATAAATAATTTCTATACATAGTACCCATATAAAAACTATTTTATAGTTTATGGGTTGAGGATAACCTAATACACATACAATGAAATGAACAATAGTAGTACCTACTACTAGCTAGTTGCCTAGTTGTACACCTAGTATAATTAATTGCAAATTTTCCATTTCTATTTTACCCAGCAAAAAATGAATACTGAAACATGCAGCGTTGTACACGAGCTATCACTTGTTCTTGTTTATCATTGCGTATTTGTACACATATATACATGCACGTTCCACAAGAGATATAACTATACATAACATTGTTAATTATTTTACAAAATTTTCACGAATATTTGGGATATGGATTTTCATCCCTCGAGGGATATTCCCTCGTTACTTGCATATCATCTAAATAATTATCAAAAAAAATTATAACATTGATTAATATGATACATATCACCCCACAAACATACAAGATCAAATTATACTTCTAAAAGTTATACCAAAAAGAATAAATTAAACTGAAAATAGTTAACGCACATTCGCAGCTATATTTGTTATTTTTATTATAAGTTGTAGAAGTTGAATTTTAACTTGCATATTTGTGGAGTCATATATTTCATATTATTATATCTTGTTATTTTTATAAATATTTAGATGATATATACGAAACGAAAGAATATTCTCTCGAGTAATGAAAATATTTTTCCCGAATATTTATACCAAATTTAGAATAAAAAGGTAGAAATATAGAGGGTAGAATCCAATATCATTCACGCGCGCTCACATATATGCAGCTCTCGTGTGCATAGCTCACTAGTCAAGAAACGAATTGAACTCTCGCGCGCGGCGCGGCCATGAAGGCGTCGTCGTCGCAGGGGCAGAGCCCGAGGACGCCGTCGCCGCGCGCCGCCGCCGCCGCCGCCGAGCACACGCGGTCCTCCTCGGAGCCGTGGCTCGTGGCGGCGGCGGTGGCGAGCACCTGCGACGACTCGTGCGTCAACGACGTCGAAAACTTCGCGCGCACAGTCGCCGCCGCCAAGTCTAAGCAGCTGGGCTCGTCGTCGTCGGCGTCGGCGGCGTCGCGCCCCGACATGCTCGCGTCCGTGCTGTCCCACTACGCGGCGAAGTGGCTCCCCGACGTGGCCGCGTCGTCGTCGTCGTCCCCGGCTACGTCGGCGTCGGGGAGGTTCCTGCCTCCGGAGAGCCCCACCGCCACGTGGCTCAAGAAGCGACTCCTCCTGGAGTCCCTCGTCGCCGCGCTCCCGCCTGACCCGCCAGCTCCCGCCGTCTGCGGCGGCGGCAGCGGCTGCGTGGCCGACGACGGCATCACGTGCGACTTCCTGCTCAAGCTGCTCCGCGCGGGGAGCATGGTGGGCGCCGACGCGGCGCTGCTGCAGGAGCTGGAGTCCAGGGCGGCGCGGCGGCTGGACCAGGCGACGCTGGGCGCCGTGATGATACCGGCGTTCGGGCACGAGTACGCGTGCGGGACGCTGCTCGACGTGCCGCTGGTGCTGCGCCTGGTGCGCGGCTTCCTCAAGGACGCCGCCGGCGGCAGCGGCGGCCCCGCTGCCAAGGCAGGTGGCGGAGGCGCCGCCGCCGCCAGGGTTGCGAGGCTGGTCGACGCTTACCTCGCCGAGGCGGCGCTCGAGGCCGGGCTGCGGCCGGCCGAGTTCGAGGAGCTCGCGCGCGCCGTGCCGGCGCACGCCCGCCCCGCCGACGACGCGCTCTACCGCGCCGTCGACACCTACCTCAAGGTCACCACACTTACTTTCCATTTCCATTTTTACGTTTCCGTTTACTACTATACTACTATTGTAGCTTGCATTGCAATTGTCACAATATATCGATATAAAGCCTTTTTTACACCTTATGGACGAATTTGGTATCGTCATCTTCGACATATCACCAAAACAATCGTGAATTAAACTAGCTAACTATATTTAATATTTATGGCGTCATAATTTGAAATACAAACAGCCAAATTTTTATTATACTGCAATTTACATACAGTTACATTATATAATTTTGAAACCTACATTGTAATGCAAAATTTTAGTGCACACTATATAAGATGATGATGATGATGATATAACCGAGAAGAATGATAGGAAAGAGTCATATTAAAAGTAGCAGTGAAAAATGTGGCATCATAATTTTAGCAAAAGCAGAATATATATTTCATTCAGATTTTATTATAACTATGTCACTGGTATACGTGACATTCAGTAAAATGAAAGTTTTTGAATTTTTTTCTCACAAAATAGAATATTTTGATTTCATTGTTTATGGTGAAATTCTTTTTGTTTCACAAGAAATGAAATCCCAGCTGATGTGGTAGATAGTGGATGTGTTGGGTTGCACTAGCACATACTATGTAGCTAGCATATGCAAGTATGCAACCCATGCAAATGTGTTGGCCGATGTGCCAACGTTGGATGCATGTTGAATATATATGTACTGAACCAAATGGGGAGTTTTGTTCTTTGGTCAATCGCCAAGAGACAGCCTGAAAATTTGAGGCGTCTACTGCATCTGTTTTTGTGTTTGACCACTGAATTTTGCATCGGACAATGCACTAACAGCATAGCATATTCTACATACTCCGTTTGGTAGTACGGGTGCTCACTTTTATCTGTCAAAGAGAATCTTGTGTGTCATCTACTCACTAAACATCCATTTGGTTTGTTGTAAGTATAGAGTTTAGTGTAGGGTGCACAATCAAAATAAACCAATTAGATATAGGCTTGGAACTTTGGAAGAAACAAAATTTGTGTAATATTGTATATCAGCAAAAGGAGAATCAGGGAGAAGTGATAAGACCTGTTATTTTCTCCCTTGGGTTTGTTTTGTCTTGTTAGCTTGTGAACTGAATGATTGATCAGTTGTTGCTTCTCACACTTCACTTATAAAACTAAAATAGCTCAGTAAGGTCATTAAGATCCTTCTTTGTGTTTGTTCTATTGGTATTTACTGTAGTGTCCAAACTCCAAAGTTACTAATCTCTGAAGATTGTTCCTCCACTTCACTTGTAGTATTTTTTTTCTGAAAAATATAAACCGTAACTTGGAGTACTTCTATGAAGTAGAGTAAGAACAAAGTGTAGGGAAGAGGTCACGTGAGCTCCAAACTGCTAAAGAACAAAGGTTTACCTGTATTTACACATGGGAATAGGTGCTTTGTGGATATCAAATCCTTCTTGTCCCTTAGCTTGCTGCCTGCTGTTCTCATCAACACTTGTGCTTTGTCCCGGTGCGAGTGACTAACTAGCAGTTTTACTGTAGCCGTGCGTTTCAGCAAACAAAAAACCACATTTGTACTTAAAATAATATTGCATTAAGATTCAAGGACATATATTTTGTTTAGGTTAATGAGGAGAAAATTAGAAAAACTTAATTTTGGAGTTGTTTTTGAGTTTTTTCCATCATAGTTCAGCATTGACTTTTAGTTTAAAACATAGATATAGAAGTTTTACTGTAAATTATTTTTGGTTGTTTTGTTCAATTTTATTAGCCGTGGAGCAAACGAGTGTTCAGAGTGTAAAGAGAGAAGAACATATTCAAAGAAAAATGTGTGGATGATTGAAATTGCCAGACAGACTGTACTACTACCTGAAACTAATATCAGGGATCTTGCAGGCATGAACAGTCATGCAGATGGTACTTATTACTACAGTCTTTAACAACCATAGTACCAGATTACTGTACAACAGAGTCAGGAGATTCATCTTTCAATTTCATGGCTCTGCATGTCAGGACTTCACAGTGCTGAGAGTTTCAGATCCAAATGCCACCAAACAAAAATCATGTGGAAATCTGTTTCTGCTGTTCTCTGCATTTTACAGATTCCCTGTTCATCAGAAATGCCAGAAGCTCAGCATCGTTGCTGCTGTCTGCAAATGAAAGATTCTCAATGTCAAAACCAATCATATGTTATGTTAGGCAGTTAGGCCATGGAAGTTCATGTCAATGGCACTGTGCCAGATATCAAGACGCCATCTTTTGTTCAGTTCTGTTATACTGTGTAGCCAATAAGTGGAAGAGCCAAAAAAAATAAATAAATTACAAGCCTAGGACTGAACTTGATGATTTTAGTTAGAAATATATATTTTCAGAATTCCCATGCAATTTATAAAGGATTTAGATGTAGTTTACTTTTTTGGACATGGAAAATTCAGAAAGTATTATTTGTAGAATAAGATTATATTTCGAAAAGCAAAAAATGCTGCGAAAATTATGGGGAAAATGATTTTCAAGCGTGTAAAATAATTTTAAAAAAAGCTCAATTTTTTTTTGGCTGTTCATGGTGATCAGGCACACCCGAGCACGAGCAAGGAGGAGAGGAAGTCGCTGTGCCGGCTGATCGACGCGCGCAAGCTGACGGCGGAGGCGGCGGCGCACGCCGTCCAGAACGACCGCCTCCCCGTGCGCTCCGTGTTGCAGGTGCTCTTCTCCGAGCACGGCAAGCTCAACCGTCTCGCCGAGCTCAGCGGCGGCGGCGGCGGCGGCGCCTCCTTCGGCGCGCCGAGCCCGGCATTCGACCTCCCCGGCGCCCGCTGCCCCTCCAAGCGCGAGGTGCTCGCCCAGCACCACGAGCTCCGCCGCCTCCGCGAGGACTTCGCCCGCCTCCAGGTACGGTTTCATCACAGCCACCATCTCCCCCGCCGCTCGCCGCCGTTCATCAATTCAAAGCTTTGAGGTGTTCGTCGTCGTCTTCGTCGCGACGTGCAGGTCCAGTGCAGCGCGCTGCAGGCTCAGGTGGACAGGCTGAGCACGGAGAGGAGGCGGCGCGGCGGCGGCGGCGGCGGCGGCTTCTTCAAGTGGAGCACGTTCTGGTTCGGCGGCATGAGCGCCGACGTCGCGAGGGTGGAGGACTCGGAGAGCGGCATTGAGCGGCGGACGCCGGCGAGCGGGAAGAAGGGTAGGGCAGGCGCCGGCGCTGCCACCGCGACGCCGACGCCGACGCCGACGCCGAAATGGCGCAAGTCGATGTCATGAGAGAATCTGAAATTCTGAAGCCAAAGCTGATGGCTAAGTGGGGTTGTTAATCTGTTTTACTACCTTTAATTACAGTCACCTTACCTTCTGTCTGAATTATTGTTCATGATCAAACCATTCAGATAAATCTGCTCACTTGAGTGCATAAATAAATCTGTGATGTTCTAAAAAAGAGAGAGAAGCAGATAAAATTTCTGGTTTGGTCAAGGACAAAATGTTCTTAAGAATATAGTTTCTCTTCATAAATAAATCAACAAATAGTTGTACACATACAGTATGATCACATAAAGGTGACCATGAACAGTAAATGTTTCACTAGTTGCAGAAAGAACTCTGCAAAGCTATATATGCCTCACTACTACTAACTTATTCAGCTACAGAAAACAATTGCAATTTGACACGAATTTAAACACACGGATTTGAAGAATAAACAGGCTGAAATGTGCTGCATCATGGTGCAAAGAATTATTTGTTCACTGCTTTCTTGATGGCTTGCTTGCACCTGGTGAGGAACTTGCTGCTGCTTGTGGACACTGAATCTTCATAGCCGTATCTGCCATTGTCGTCGCCGACCACCTTGGGCTTCCTGCTCATGCACTCCACACTTCTTCTCATTCCAAGGATCTTGGAAGGTGAGGAAGGCAGAGACCTGAAACCCCTGGAGCTGTCAGACCTTGGGAACCAGATCTTCTTCTCCTCTCCCCTCTCCTTGATCTCAAAGCTGTTCCTGCACCTGTCCTGCTGCTCAGTAGCACTCTCGCCACCGATCTCGACGATCTCATCGGAGCATACGGTGATCTCATTCCTGCAGCTCTCATCATCAATTCTACTTTGCATTTGGTGCCCATCTGAAGCGATTTCAGCAGCAGTGTTGTGATCTTCAGAAGAATGATATGCTGCTGCGGGATCTTCTTGCTGCTGCTCCTCCATGAGCATGTGAAGCCACTTGTCCACAGTGCCTTTGCCAATGTGGTTCATGTTTGTGTCTCCTTCAGATCGACCGACGTCGCGGCGATGAATCACATCATTCTTTTTCAGTAGCACCGACTTCTCGGCAGGATATCTAGGCGTTCCATACATGCCAGTTACTCTGTATGGAGGACTTGGAGGAACTGAGGATGTCCTTGGCACTGAAACTGTCTGAGATTTCTCCGTCTCAGACTCACATTGCACCATGGCTGCTTTGCCCTTGCCATTGCCATCTCTTGACCTCACAGGAGTGCTAGTTGCCCTTGATCCCCTTGATGCCATGGTCCTTTCTCTCCTCCTGCCGCGCTGCCGTTCTTTGATCGCCAGATGCTCCAGCTTCTCCCTCACTGATGCTCTTCCTCTCTCAGTGTCAACTGTCTTGTCTTCCATGGACCTCCTTGGGAAGTTTATCACCTTGAAAGGTGAATTCCTGAAATTCCCCATTGTTGAAGTTTCACCTGCAATTTCCTCTTCCTCTAGGGAGATGTATGCATCTGAAGCCCTCTGGTCCTCCTCCAGGAAAACCCTCAGCTCCTGCTTGAGAGGGCTTCTACTCCTCAATCTTATTCCTGGAAAATACTTCACCCTTTCACTGTGCCTTTCTTCTAAACTGTGCCTTTCCTCTAGCAATCCATCATCGTCAACCCGGTACCGCTTCCTTGCTTGATCGGTGAAAGGCTTGATCTGCTTCTCCAGTTCATCCTTCTGCTGGTACTTCCTTCGGAGCTCGGTTTCAGATGAGTCACACATTGCTCTCTGGGCCTCAAGTCTCGCCATGAGAGTGCTCGTTGCAGCTTGGTTCAGTCTAAGCTGCTCCTTGTACACAACTGACCTGCACATTTTGCACCACAATTAACAATTAGCACAATCAACAGTAAAATGAACTGCAAGCTCTTGGCTCCTGCTGCATAGGTTCATCCTTACTGGTGCATGGAGTCTCTGATCATCTTCTCCAGCACAGCCTTGTAATTCGACTGAGCTTCCGCCAAGCGACGACACTTCTCGACACGCCGCCGCCTCTTGATGAGAAGGGCCTCCATGTCCTGGATGGCCACCCGCTCCTCTTCATTCTTCTGCTTCAGCTCAGTGGCCTCATTCTCAAGCTCAGTGAGCTCAGCTTGCTTCTTCTTGGCCTCTTCTCTTTGCCTCAGCGAGTCCCTAGCCGTTGCAATGGACAGGTAAGGATTACTAATGTAGCCATCAGCATCCGGATTATTGTTCTCCTTAGTCGAATTATGCCCATGGTTGGACATTGGCAGGTTAAAATTCTCATCCTTTTCTCCCGTGAATTTCTTGGCAGCTAAAGAAACAGGTAGTGAACATTAATTTAGCACAAGTTCATGTACAAACACAACAAATACTTCAAACTATTGAAAAACAATAGTTTTTTTTAATTTATCAGAAATTTCACATACCAATCAGAGGATAATTAGGCCTGAGCGGCCGGTTTGCATCTAGAGATTTGAGCACCGAGTTGTCGGATCCCCTGGAGGAAACAATGGCTGCAGGTGCAAGGCCTACTTTCTTCGTCAAATCGGAGAAATGGTGTGGGAACGCGTGCGCCTCCACCGCCTGCATCGAGGTGAGCTCCTCGCTGGCCCCGTCGACGAACAAGAACGCGAATGCTCTGTTCCTGCAAGTCACAATTCGATCCATGCATCGGTAAAAATGCAGAGGAAGAAATCGAACTTGTTCGACGCGGATGGGCGAACCTGAAGTCGGAGTTCTTGGAGGCGAAGATGGAGAGGAACTGGTTAACGGAGATGCCGAGCTGCAGATCCCACCACGGGACGAGGAACTCCAGCTTGTTGTGCTTCTTCCTGCACACCTGCGCCTGCACGATCCTCAGGTTGCTCGGCACCGTCTTCCCTCCTCCTGCAAAATCACACAAAAAAAAAAGAAAAAAAAATCCGTCAGAGACTGAATGATCTTGATTTCGAAGTGGATCTTTGGTTCGCACGGCAAGGTGGCGAGTTGATCTGTGTTCTTACGGGCGCAGGGGAACCAGTGGTCGATGTCCCAGGCGAGAGGGGAGGCGGAGTCGGCGTGGAGGTAGAGCACGTTGCCGTAGGCGTCGACGCGGAACAGCGCCGGGTCGAACCCGGCGTTGCCGAGGTGGTCGAGCTGCTTCCACAGCAGGTTCGCGAACCCCCGTGGGTTCGCCGTCGGCGCTGCCTCCGCGTCGGCCACCGGGAACATCTCGTTCAGATCCTTCGCCCGCATCGCCTGCACCCCCAAACACAATCATCAACCATCCCTGCAGCCGCGCCCCGCCTCGAGCATCCCAGATCCACGAGCAGGCAAGCCATACCTCGTGCGGGTGGAGGACGTAGGGGAGGAAGCCGTGGGGCGGGCCATGACCATACGGGAGGCCGCCGCCGCCGCGGCAGAGGCGCGCGTAGGCCTTGGGGTAGCCGAGCGCGTCATCCACCGCCTTCTCCTCCTCCGTGAACGCCGTCGCCGCCATCGCCTCGCCGCCGCCGCCGCCTGTTTGTTTCGGGATCAGTGGCAAGAAGAGATCGAGCTAGAAGAGAATTAAAACAGATGCGATTTTTTCGGTTCTTTTCAGGAGCGTCGCCGCAACGGTCGAGAGAGCCGTTGGGAAATTCAAACTCTGCACGGTGATGGGCACGTGGGTCACGGGATGCCGTTGGATTTGGATTGAGCGGCTAGCGATGAGCGGACGGTACGCTGGGTGTGGAGCAGTACAGGTGTACAGGGGATTAATAAAGAGATCTGAGATCATTAAGTAATGAGGAGATAACTAATTACTATTGTCTGGTCGGCTTGGATTGTGGGGGCGCCGTCGGCCGGCGGGTGTGGGGGCGCCGGTGGTCGAGGTAGATTTGAACGATCATTGTGAAAACTACTACTACTTCGTTTTAGAATATAAAAGTTTTAGAAGTAGATACGATTAGTAAGAAAATAGTTAGAACGGATGGAGTAACATGGTTACTCATTATCTTTATCAACAACGTTTATCCATCAGAAATGCTTCCAATCCAAAGTTTTTGACTCGAGGTTATAGGCAATCGATGAGCAACTCGAGTGTTGGATCGACTGCTGCAATACCGAAGATGAATAGATGTTCGGTTTAATAAGTGTAGTGTTGAAATCGAATTGTGGACCCATGTTGAAAGAATCCCTCAATCACTGTGTGTTTGCCCTGCCTTTAGGCCATGTACAATCACCGTGGACAGTGCTCTCAACCCTCCATGTCAAATCCGAGTACCCGTGATAGGGGGACCGTGGTTTCATAAACCCTTGTGTCTGATTCCTCAGAGCGCTGCGGTTCGGGAGGTGCGAAACCACTGCTCAGGGCCACGCGTTGGAGAAAACCGTAGCCTCATGACGCGCTTGGGGAAAAGGAGAGATCGAGGAAAACTTGTCGTGGTGGTCATTGCCGCTCGCCACCGCCACCAAGGTCACGTTGCCGATGAGGTCGCTTCGCCGCTCCAAGCCATCACCACCAAGGTCGCCGCCGTTCACCGCTATCACAAATCCATCAAGGTCACGCTCGGATTTAGCCAGCTCATGGCCGGATCTGCTGCCGCTGGTGGCCCCTCGACCATCGCGAGAAGGGGATGGGAGGAGAGAGGCTGATGGATGCAGCCAGATCCGCCGTCATCGCCCAAAGAGAAGGAGAGGGGAAAGAGCGGCACGACGGTGAAAGGGGAGAGGAGGAGAGGACGGTGGATGGGGAGGAGGAAAATGGCGGTGGAAAAGGGAGAATGATGTAGCGGTGGATGGGGGAGGAGGAGAATGGCGGTGGAAAGGGAGGACGGCGCAGCGGTGGATGGGAAGGAGGGAGAGAGGTGGCGTAACGGAGGGGAGAGGCGGCGCCTCGATTTGGTGGTGAAAGAGGAGGCGGTGATAAGGAGGAGTTGGGGATTGGGTTTGGTGTCCGGTGGGGAGTTGGGGGAAGAGAGAGAGAGAGTGGGGTAGGTAAGAAAGAAGAAAAGGTGGAGAGACTAACAATGGGTTTATGTGTAGTTTAGGAGAAAATTGCGAATATACCATCACAAAAAAACTGGTTTCGCTGGAATGCCATCGTTTAGATGGGCTTCGTTAAAATGCCATCTTCAAGTTAAGGTTGTTTGCTACTATGCCATCTTGGACAAAAATGCCCTTCATTCTTCTTCCTCACCTTCTTCCTACGGTCGTTCCTATGCCTAAGGCTTCAGCAATGGTGGCCACCATGAATATCGAGCATATGAGCTCAAGATTGAGCTGTCTCATCATCGCGCATCCCATGTCGTCGAGTAGGTAACCTCAAACTGGTCCAACACGGTGGTAGCCTCGTCGAAGATGAGCGTAGCTTCCCCACGCTCGACCTCGTAGCACGCGCGACCATTGGGGTGCGCGAAAGGGGCTCCTCGCGGTGGTGTCAAAGTCGGACGTGGAGATGACATGGTGCGCGGCGGAAGCGGAGGATATGGTGGGATGACCAGGGATGGGAGCGAGTCAATCATGGCGGGGGTGACAAGCATACGCCGCCGCTACGTCCTTTCCTCATCCGAGAAGGAGATAAGGACAACATCGCTAGCAACAGCAGCACCGAACAGGAGGGTGTGAGAGAAGAGGATTCGGTCGAGGCGCACCGAATAGGAGGGGTGCTCGTCCACCGGCGTGGTGGCCCAGCTACCGCTGTCGTCGGAGGTGTTGACTGCAACCACTGTGTGGCCACGGTGTGACGGGGGAAGAAGCTAAGAAAAAAAAGGAAGAGGCTAGGTGGGGAGGAAGAAGGTGAGGAAGAAGATGGGAGGGTATTTTTATCCGAGATAGCATTGTAGCAAACAGCCCCAACTTGAAGATGGCATTTTAACGAAGCACATCTAAGCGATGATATTCCAGCGAAACCAATTATTTACAATGGTATAATCGCAATTTTCTCGTAGTTTAGGGGTATTTATCTATTTCTTTTTGTTGTTATAAGGTCCAAAATATAAAATTTTTAATTGAGATAATAACTAGGGGCTAACACATAAATAACCAGAGACTGAAACAGAAAATATACTCAACAGTAATCTTCATTGTAGATTGTCTGGCTTTTATATGGTCCTATTCTATTTGGCATATTGAAACCACTTATACCATTGGTCTCTATTGTAGATACTCTTATGTGCCAACTGTTACAGCCTACAAGCAACAAACAATTCTTTACTCGGTTGGTTCGACACTTCGACCACAGTTTAGACGCCGATTTTTTTCTCTGACATACATGTGTCGATTGCCACAGTGTAGTATGATTTGTTTTTATGCAGTAAAATCGATTTAAGCCTTACACTAGTCTGGAGCTGCTCGAATAGGAGTTGCAGTTGTAAGCAAGGTTCAAAAATGAGGGGTTAAACACTAGTGCTCCCTCCATCCAAAAAAGCCTATGCCACAATGAAAAATGAGACGTTAAACCAGTTACTACTCCCTCCGTCCAAAAAAAACTAACATAGAAGAAAAATGTGATAGCAAATCTGAATAGAGAATTATCACATCACTTATTTTTTGGACGGAGAGAGTACGGTATATTTTACTTTTATACAGTCCATCCAGTACATGATAGCACTACGTAGAGAATTTTTTTTATTTTTAATTTTTTATTAAAAGTTTTGCAAAAAATAGTTTTTTTTAAAGTTTGATGAAACTGGTCTCCCGTCACTCTCTGGGAGGACGATTATTAAAAATCGCCCACCCAGAGGGCAGCTAATGTGATGTGGCAAACGGCCGTTGGCTCTCTGCCGATGACCGTCTGCACATTTTGCAAGCGGCTCCCTTGCCGTCCTAGCAGAGGGTGGTTTTTACTGTGCGGGGGCCGCCTGCAAAAGGGCGGTGGGGGCCTGGAATTTTGCAGGCGGCCCCCTTGCCGCCCTCAGTAAGGGCGGTTTATAACTGTTCATACAGTTTAGGATTTCTATATGTTTTATTATGTTTGTTATCGAAACATTTGGTACAAAATTTTAGTAAAACATCATATTGAAAACTAATAAAACAGGAGTAATGATTGTAAATTTGTTTGATGTAAACTATCATATTTGAACGAATAAAAGTAGGTAATCACTCACTCTGAGAAGAGGAAAATCAGGTATATTTTATAAAGTTATAGACTAGGTCAAATTGTAGGTCGAGGAGACGGTGTGTGACTTTGAAGCATTAGGTTAATGATCTTTTTGAAACAAGTAGAGTATGTAAAATTTAGTAAGTATCAGATGATATATTGTTAGGTATTTGTATTGCATACAATTGTAAGGAAAGGAGCGTAATGGGGCGTCAAAGAACCATGTTAATATATCCGTTAGAAACACATTAATTTTTTATTTGTACGCATGCAATACACCATCATAATTAAACATTGTAATGATAAGATAGGAAAGAAGTGTCATGGATACACGATACAAATTTGTCGGTCCCGACGAATGTAGATTGCGCTAACCTACTAGCCCCTTCTAGATCGGTCAATATGCGTTGCATTTTCATGATCCTTCAATCGTGGGTACTCTCTTTCTGTTTCAGACTCTGTTATCTTTTGGCCATGATAGGATGGAGTAACAATGTCGATCCACTGAGTAAATCGACACATCCTTGGATTGCCTTACGAAATTAATAAGATTAGTCAGTAAGGGTAGAAATATTGTGCAAATCGTAGGGCAATTTGGAAAAAGTTAGACATACAACGAAATTGTTGTCTACATTAGGGCAGACAAAATATCTCCTACCAAATGTTTGTTCTGCAAAGGAGGTAGCCACCTGGCAGCGATCTCGACAACCACACTTGGGACGCTCCGACCATTTAGGTAACCCTAATGGATTGTTCCTCCAGTCCAAGCTTGCAATTTCTACCCGACGTTCGTACTCCATCCAAGCCTGAATGAATTGTGTGGTCGGTTCAGGTTGCGTTATCGTTCCGCCATTGGCAGTAAGTCTGACCATGTCGATCCATTGTACGAATTGACATTTCCTTACATCCTCCTACGTACACACATTGTGGGGATATTTAAGGTCATGATAATAGCGGTGAGTGATGAAAAGAAGAATTGCACTTATGACGAAATCATCATCGATAATGTTTGGACACACGAAGCATCTTTGTCCTCGAGTTCGGTGCCTTACGGACCGTATGACCTGACAACGGTCACCACAATGACACTCTGGACGTTCACGCCATGTGGGGAGTCCCAGGGGATTTACCCGTCATTCTAAAGTTTCAGCAGCAATTCGGCGTTCATATTCATCCTTCCGCCTTAGGTACTCCGATCTTGTTTCACTACGTGGGTATGGACGTGTTCCATCGATTCTTGGGTTCTCCATGTCTACCCACTCAATGAAGTTGCACAATGTACGATATGACTGCATAATATGTTACCATTTTGTACAAACCAGTTAGTGTTCTATCTATTGGAACTGCGAATAGATGAACCATACCTGATCGACGTTCGCGCATTGGAAGAATCTCCTGCCCTGAGTTTGTACCATGAGGGATGACTTGAGTATGCATCCATCCCCACAATCACACAATGGACGGTCACACCATGGTGGAAACCAACCGGCGAAAGGATCAACACCATCAGTGGGCATTACATCACCTTCCTCATCGGATGATGCGTCGCCCTCCGCTTGCTCATTATCCGAATCTTCCTTCTCCATTTCATCAACGATTGTACCGACTCTCTCCCCCTCATCCGCCATACCCATGGCCTACTCTACCCTTGTTTGATTTTGCTCACTTTGCATCGATGGTCCAACAACATCACCCGCATTGCTAGGACCCTCGACATCTTCGGTTCCCACTGAAACATTTGCATCTTTCTCTTGCACCGACACAAATATAACAAGGGGCCATGACCGTTCAAAAGCCATCTCCACATATCGTCTCCATGCAACAGTACTATCCATCGGCATTAGTTCCCAAAAATAATCTTCTGTTGCACGACTCACTACAACAGATACTGACATTGTGTAGACTTCTGGGTCTATTCTAAATCCTCTCAACAACCAACTGTAAATTGACTGAAATGTTCTCTCTGCAGGCCTATCGATGTCCTTAGATGTCATTACAAAATCTGACAGATCAACACCATCTGGACTAAATCTAAGGTTGCCTTCACCGTGAACTATCTAAAATAGGACCTTATTTGATATTGTGCCTGATGAAAAAAATAACTAGGTTAACTAAGTTCATACCGTACTAATAAGATCTAACCTCATGTTCATCGGTACTCCGCACTAAGTTACAATTTCTACATTATTGTTCTATGTCCTATGTCCACAATTCTACAAATAGATGGCGTGCTTCAGATCGAACTAAACTATATTTTTCAATTTACACTAAGGTCTAAGTCTCAATTCCTACTAAAATCTACTGTGTTCTAGATCTACACAAATGTGTTGTGTTCTACAGATGTACTAAAAAATATGGAACTAAAACTGCAATGCAACATAAATTAACAACATAATGTAATGTGATGTATTTACCTGTGATGAAGTGCGTAAACCAACAGTGCTTCGCCGCTCTCCTTCTGCTCCCCCTCACCCCTCCCTCTTTATTTTTTTCTGGAATTACGAGTTATTATAATGAAATTTCAGAGAGGGAAAGGGTTTTATATGGGAGGGGCTAAAAACCGCCCTTACAAAGGGCGGCAAGGGAGCCGCCTGCAAAATTTCAGGCACCCCTGCCGCCCTTTTGCGGGTGGCCCCCCCGCACAGTAAAAACCGCCCTCTGCTGGGGCGGCAAGGGGGCCGCTTGCAAAATGTGCAGACGACCGTCGGCAGAGAGCCAACGGCCATCTGCCACGTCACATTAGCCACCCTCTAGATGGGCGATTTTTAATAATCGCCCTCTCAGAGAGCGACGGGAGACCAGTTTCGTCAAACTTTCAAAAAAAAATATTTTTGCAAAACTTTTAATAAAAAAAAATAATAAAAAAAAACTCCTACGTAGATAGGTCAATCCGAAGGAAAAACAAGCCCGATCGACTCCTTAAGGGCAGTGTGAGATTTGTGGCCCATATGTGGGGAAAACGGTGGTGGGTGCACGCTGGGCTGGGCTTTCAGCCGTTGATGGGCCTAAATGGATGGCCCACAGCTCTGACACTGGGCCGGGGCCGAAGCTAACTAGATGGGCTGCGTGGCGGACACGCCAAATTTTACCCCTCTCGCCCACGGCCCATGTGCTTGCAACTACTCCACCACTACAATCGTGTTGCAAAGCGATCAAGCACTACTTCAATCTCAAGTAAAAATTATGAAAAGAGGTATGTTTTTTTTTAAAAAAAGCTAATATTTGAAACTTGGAATGGAAAAAACAGAGTATAGAACCTCTGATACTTTTTAATTGAAAGTGGGAATTGATCAAGAGATATCCATGTGAACGGGAGATGGATTCTAATAACTCGGGTGGATGTTCACATGTTTATTGTATGTTAATTAAATGATTATAATTTTTATTGAAAAAACAAAATGGATTGATATGTAATATATGACTCTACAAACATACAAGTTCAGGTTTGACATTTGTAAATTGTAACAAAAAATAACAAATTTAACTATGAATATATATATATATATATATATATATATATATATATATATATATATTAATTAGAATTTGATTGTTATTTTTGTTACAACTTGTAGAATTTGAATTCGAACTTGCATGTTTGTATGCAAGTATAGTGATATATGACATATGAATCTATCTTATTAAATTTTTTTTAATTTTTTCATAATTAATGTGTAACAAATGGGTGGATCCGTGGATGTCAACCTAAGTGAATTAAAGTGTTTCCCATGTGAAGTGACAACTCATCAGTTTTCAGAGATCGATGCCAATCAACAGCTGCTAGCAGCCAGCAGCCACCATGCATACACAACACTCTTGAGTAGTGAGTAGCAGTCAGTAGGTATCATCTGCTGCTCCTAATGGCATCCATCCACTGCATGCAGTTGCAGTATCCCTTTCCAAGATTGGATCATCACCAAGAGCTTCTGCCTCTTCTGCCTATGCCTAGCTTCCTCATGTTTCTACTAGCCCGAGAAAAGCCTTTTGCAAATGCAGCTAGAGTACTTTACTTGACTACCTAAAGCCCCTTTAAAAGCAGAGTCTTCTTCTTCTTCTTCAGTTCATCTTGTGTGGATGGATGGATGGAATATGGATTCCCTTCCTTGCTCCAAGATGCCTCTTTTTCATCTTTTCACAACTCCACTTTTCCGTTGTCTTTGACATCTTCAAGCACCTTGCCTTAAAACCCTTTAAAGCTCACCACAGTCCACAGCAGCACCATAGATCCCCCTCTAACCTTATCCCAATGCATGTGTTTTAATTATAGTAATCTTTCCGTTTGGAAATATAAGAATTTCTAGTATTTAGATTTAAATACTCATATGAGCATTCCTTCATTGACTCCTATAATTTCCATCATTTCAATAATTCCAAAGCCAATCAAATGCTTGGTAAGAGAATATATGCAATTCAAAATTTAAAAATTCACAACTAAAATGTCTAAAATTTTTTTGCCCTAAACTTAGTAAGAGAATCAAATGCTTGGTAAGAGAATCTGGATAAATGCTTGTACAAATACATCCCCAGAAGTTGATTCTTTCTAGTACGGATGGTGTGTTTTAGAACGGAGGGAGTAGTAAGCATTTTGTTTTTTTAGCTATACCTCTTGTTTGCAACCAGCCATGGCAGTATCTATCTCCAAATGATTGGCTTGGGTTTATGAGCCCAAGCTTCTGTCTCCTGCAGCCCATAGGTTCCAAGAA
Source organism: Oryza punctata (assembly GCA_000573905.2). Taxonomy (NCBI): domain Eukaryota; kingdom Viridiplantae; phylum Streptophyta; class Magnoliopsida; order Poales; family Poaceae; genus Oryza; species Oryza punctata. The sequence continues at coordinate 3,500,586 of CM002488.2, forward strand.
GCAATGCGACAAGTGATTGGTGGCATGAGGTAAAGAGAACAGCAGTAAGGATGGATGGATGCAATGTGTGTTCAGAAATGACAGCAGTTGCACTCTGAATTTTGCTGCAAAGGTAGCTAGTGGGGGATACTCCTATGTAAAGTGGTCAGAGAAAGATTTGTGCCATGCTACTCCAGTCAATGCAGTGCACTCATCTTGTCATGGAAGTTGGAACACTGCGCAGCAGCTGCAGGAGTGTTCAGGTAAAAAGGATTTGAGTCAGAGTTTAGGAATTGTTCTCCTGCTAGTAGTACAGAACTAGCAATCCTCTGAATTCGTGTGAAGCAATAAGCCAAGAAAGATCTGCCAAGACACCACCTGCTATATCATGTTATTGAATTTTCCAGAAAAGAATCGGAGATAAAAACGAGCTTGCAAAACAGAAAAAAAATCTCCAGTCTGAAATGACTTGACATTGTCACACTTCGTCAGACTTGCTGTACTCCCAGTTCCATACTTCCATGCTGATCCTTTGGCCGATAGCCCGATATATCTTGTGTTGCACCGGGATGAACAATACATTGGATGGATTCTTCATGGCTCCTTGTGGTACGGAAGAATCGATTCGTAAAGCCTATACTCAAGAAGGCTGATCTGCAGCTAGGCAAGCATCAAGCATTGTACAGTAGAAAACAAATGCAGAGAAACTTGAGAGCGAATGGCTTGGGTTCAGAGGCAGCCAAGCAAAAACACCTTGCAGAAGCAAGAGAGAATCATGCAGTGGCATTTCAGGCTTTGATTAACGTGGCTTAGCATCTTTGATGTCGGGGAAAAGACGGGAGCTAATCTAATCAATGGGATTAAAACGGTAAAGAGAATGGTTGCCTAGTCAGGAAGGTTCTGATTTCTGAAACTTCAGTTTGACAACAGGTGGCCTACTTCTCGAAGATCACCGTGGACCAGTGTTTTTACTGCTAGATTACTACTGTACTAGATAGGATTGAAGATTACACTAATGTGAGTGAGGATGAAAAGAGAAAGTTAATCTCGGACCATATGAGGAATGTTTTACTGCTAATGTATCATTCGTTATCTTTCTGAAAAGGCAGACTCTGAAGAAACTTGTCCTGCATCAAACCAAAGTTTCTCATTTGCAAGTAATATTCAGTGCTGCAAGTTGAATAAACTAACACAGTAACATATGCGGATAATAAATTATATAAACCACCAAAAAATATTTGAACCTACTAAAAGAGAAGACTTTTAGGCACAGACAAACAAGTCAGAACAATGCAGTGACAAGAAGACTAGAAACTGTTCAGAGTCTCCTCTGATGCAACTTATTCACATCGGTTTGTACAGTGCATCTGCTTATGATGATCAGCATCTAAAACCGTCGGAGCTCAATCGAATCTAGACCTAAAATTTCAAGTCAGAGAAAGAGAGAGAGAGAGCAATCATCTCCTCTCTTTTCTTTAACCATCCATCCATTTGCAAAGCAAACAAAGCAAAGCAAAGGAATGTCAATCGATCATAGCTAAGCTAGAGCTGGAGGATATGAGGAACATTCAGAACCCAAATCCGAATCGACCCAGCAAGAGATATGATTTTTTTCCTAAAGGAAATTCCCTCTCTTTTCGATCTTTCCACTTGCACATTTCAGCTAGCTTTGCTACTCAATCAGAGAAGGGAGAAACAAAGTTGGATGGTGCTTTACTCTAAGAACCTTAACCGGTGACAATTAGCATCCCGTTGGATTCCTAATGAGCACTGGCCGTTCCTTTTCTGCATCGCTGCCCACATTGCATTATTCTCCTCCTCAGCCCCAAGCATATGCATGCGAAACCGCGGAATAACTAAGGGAGGGCCCACATGTCAGTGCGCTCTGTTGCTATCTTCACTACATACTGTACATTGTATTTCTCAGCTGATAGTGAATACTGTAGATTTTTTTTAAATAATGGATATTTCATTGAGTCGGGACCTTAGGGGCTGTTTGGATGAGTGCCAAACTTCATCGCGCTTGTGGAGCGCTTTGGTAACTTACGATCCATTCGGTTGTCAGGAGTAAATCATATGTGCTCAGAATCTCTACCACCATCTGACAAGACTAAGAGAATTTTGCTATTTTTTTTAAGTCACCGGTGTTTAGGATTTAGATTGTTATAGGGAATCTTATCGTAACTATGACTTCAACCAAATAATTATTTAAGTTGATTAAACTTGCTTAACCTAAGATGGGGTAAACTATGGTAAATTATGACCACAAAACAAACCGTCCTAACTTTGGCCTTGTCAGTATGTAGGGATGCACCTACCCATATTGCTAGAGGTCATAAACTTGGGCCGCAAACCAAAGTACTCCACGTCGATCTATATGTAGTATATGTAAAAGTACATTGTAAATCCTGGTCCACATGAAGTCGTTTGTAACCATAATTCTACTTTTCTTTCTTACTTTCCAAGAGAACTGACAAAAACGCACAGCAATAGTAGCAGTAGCACTGTCATGGATGGAACCGGGGCAAAATATATTCTGAAATCCGAATAGCGAACACAACGAAAAAGTACACTCAACCACTGGAGAACAGAAAGGAAAACTTGGGGTAATTAAACCTCGATCATTCCATCGGTTGATCGATCGATCAGATCAGACCATGGAATTTAGAGTGGGCTACATATGCAGGTAAATTAATTAGCCAACATCAAGATCCATCCATGATCGTTGCAGTACTCACTGTTCGTTGGCTCGGAGGCCGAAGAGAAACTAGGGGCAAAGCTGGATCATTTGGTGTGTGGAAAGGCGAGCGAAAAAAATGGCAAAAGAAATGGCAGTAGTATATATCAGCTGGTGGTATTGTATGCATGGGGCAGAGAGAAATGAAAAGAGGAGGAAGACGATGAGGAGGCCGGGAATATTCTTGGCGTCGGGCCAGACAAAAGGGATATTCAGAGGACGATTTGGTCAGGGAAGGCAGCCCACCAGGCCACCACTGCGAGACCATCCACGCGTGTCACGAGGATAAAGTGCCTCAACGACTCAACGGTTAGACCCAGGGTTTACCTTATCACTGAAAATAGCTGTTTACCAATTTATCAAAACCGATAAAAACCAATAACTTTCGATCAATGTGGTATAGAAACCGACTAATAACGACTGACCTTCACAATAGAGATCTAGCGGTTTCATGAAAACCGATTGGTCTTGTGAACCCTGATCGTACCAGAACACTACCGCCGTTGGTTCTCTACACACACATCTTCTTTATTCTTGATTTGGAATTTCACCTGATTGTATTATACTACTGTTGATGCAAAAAACACACACTGGCCTGAGAGGTTTGCTTTACTCTAGTGCAGGTCCAAAATTAGGGCTTCAGATTCAAGGGCGTGTCAGTTGATTTGATCCTGCAATCAACAAGAAAAACATGCAAAGAATATCAGTAAACGATAGACAATCGGCCATAGGGCCGATTTCATATCGTATGTGACCTAGCCGATGCAATAAAGCATGAATCGGCTGTTAGGTATAGTCAATGATAAAACTAACCCTAAAACTAGTATATCGGCTGTAAATATTAGTGATACATAATCAATAAATCAATATTACTTTAGAGATAAGCAATTGGGATAGATCGGACTGAACCGAGACAGTATAAATTGCCCAAGTCTAAAGATAACATGAAATAATGATTATGTGGATTGATGTCATAGCCGATATCTAGATTTAAGTATGTAGCGGCTATAGCTCCGATATAACCTTATACTAGGATATTCTCTAGTAATAAATATATTAAACTATAACCAATTAGATTGATATCAAGCTTAATATATTTATATTAGATTAGATCCTGATATAAGGGGCAGATATAGAATATTAAACAAGGCATAGAGCAATGTAAAATATCTATATCAGGTAAGATCGGCTGAAACCCCGATACTATCCTTATTAACAACCATAAAACAGGTTAGATATCATGATTCTAAATACGACTTAATAGGTTGGACTGAACCAATGCAGCATTAAGTATAAATAGAAGCATAAGATCTAAAGAATCAAGCTGATGGTTGCCTTTTCGGGATAGTAGATACATTATATAACCTAGATTAACAAAGTAATCTAGCCGATATCGGTGAAACCCTAAAAAGGATCTAGCCGATACAAGTAGATTGCATTATCGATCAAAGTTATATAACATATATGATAACTCGGAGAATCACAACAAAGAACTAGAGTGTCATAAAGATATAAGCACTAGCCCTAATGATGTAACTCGCCATGACAAGATATACCTTTTTGCCGAAGATCAAACTGATGCAGCACGACTCGAAAGCACAAACTTGTCGAAAGTAGAAAACAAAGGTTGGCGATGCACCGAGATTGATTGAACGTGTGTTGTTATTATTTACAAGACCTCCGGATTATATTTATACCCGAAAATACAAATATTGTTCATCACGGACACGACTCATATTAACCTAATACAAACCCAACTAACCAACAAATCTCTTAGGCGGACTCTTACCGAGAATATCTATAAGGAAATTACATAAAATATCCTAATTAATAGATACAATTGCCTCCTCAGGACTTTATCCGTGCATGGCAATCCATATGAATCACATTAACATAACCCGATGACGTATACCAAGTCATATTACCGACATCGGCTCCATCGGCTAACCTTGACTAACTCTGACTCTGCCGATCAGTCCACAGCCGATTCGAACTCCAGCCGATGCGCACTCTGTTTCCAATATCCTTACATATTTTCAAATCCGCTTCGGACTATGTTGTGTTTCCGATTCTTGTAGATAGATTTGCTTACCAAATTTCATCGTCAACAACTACCTCTGTTCCAAATACTTGCAGTTTAATTGCTTGGCAATCAAAGTTGAATTAGAAAAAAAAGAAAATTACGGATAAAACTTTTATATATGTCTAACAATTTAAAAACCATTGCTAAGAAAAACTACGATAAGGAACTTTAGAAACAACTCTAAAAATTAAGTTTTAAAATTCAAAATTTGGTTGTAGCTGATTAAATCAAAAGACAAGTGGCTGTTTTGCGGACACACAGCAGTAAATTGATTGAGGACACACAGGAGTAAATTAAATATTCAAAGGTTGATTAAACATGTTTAGTAAAAATTGCCGATGAAGAGAGTTTTTGGCAAAATCGTGATGTCCGGGAGTTTGGGAAATGTGATTATAATAATCTATCATCGTTAGCTAGAGAGAAATGGCCTTAGGTTGTTTGGTGTAATTTAATTACAAGATACTTGAATACAAAACTTTGTATGAGACATTTGAATTTCGGATCAAATATGAGCCGCGATATAGCTTTGTCATCCTTCTTGTAAAACATTTACAATGGCAGGCTTCTTGTTAAAAACTCCACATGTACAAATAATTTCATAGACAAGCCGCTTAAAAAGATTACGTGTATAAAACATTTCCACGGAAAAGATTATATCCACTGAAACAACCATTTCTACATGCCTGCTTAGAGGTGGGCACAAACCCCACCTATATATGAAAATGCGTTATATATTTAGCCTTTCTAAAAAAAACTTTTAGTCATGTTAGTGTGATGATCGATCTACTGTGCGTGGGGGATAATTATATAATACCAAAACAGTTTTGTAATGCTACAAAACATGCACCATGCAAATTCTGTAACACTCTATTTTACATCATGTTAAGAACATCTAGCGTGAGTAAGAACAATGAATAATGAATTCATGCATGCATGGTCATCAAACAACAGATGTGCAAGCTATAGTGTACTTCGTTCTAAAACATGCATGTGTAGGCACTGATCAGTCTGTACCTTGTACGCGAATATTCTTGTCGAATCTGGATCATGCAAACGCATGCAAGCGTACTTTTGGGGCATGTACGGTGTTCACGTACGTATAGTAGATGGTATATATACGTACGTACATACGTATATATGGGCTGGCTATACGTAGGATATATAACATGCAGTACGATGACTGCGACCATGCTGTTCGTACACAGAGAGAGAGAGAGAGAGAATCCAGGGAAAAGGTAGGGATTGGAGTCTTGTACGTCAAGATTGCCCCAAGAAAGCGACCAACCCTAATTATTGCACAGGGAATTCGATGCACTAAAACACACATACAACACCTTTCTCTCCGCTCTCTATTCTCTCTCCATCTCCTCTTCTTGTGTGTGTATGAACTAGAGAGAGAAATCGAGAGAGAGAGAGAGAGAATCTTCTTAGCTTCCTCCCCACTTCCTAAAAAGCCAAGAGTAGTAGCAGCAGGGAGATTCTCACATTCTCCTTCCTTCACCCCTCTTCTCTCTCTCTCTCTAAAGGACACCATGTCTTCCTTTGTGGTGTCCTTTTGTGTGTGTGTTTCATATCCCCCTCCAAAGCCTAAGATATTCCTTGCTTGAGCCATGCTGATATATTCCCTTGTGAATGCAAAGTGTGCCAGTCCTCCTATCTAGCTATCTATCTACACACACTCACTAGACTACCATATATGCTATAACAGTGCCACAACATGCATATACATGTACATATATAAACACATGCATGTGTGAAGAAGAAGAAGATCACAGAAGAATTTGGAGCTTGTGTGTGAAGGGATGCAGCTACCCCCTTTCCAAAGCAAAGAGATCACCTAGGGCATGCAATCTTTTTCATATCTTTGGGAGAGAGGGGGGCTTGAATTATGTGTGGTATATGCCTTTAGTACTGCTTTACCATTTAATTCCTTCCTCCTTGGATTAATCATGCAGGAATCATCCATTAGAACCCCAGCTAGTAAAGAAGAAAAAGAAAACAAAAGTTGATTAATTGGCCCTGTTTGTTGGATGTGAGAATCTATGAATATCGGTATCGATAATTCCCGGTTGAAATTAGGTACTAATATAGATTTCTTTTGATTTTTTTGTAATGCAAGTTGGGGAGTTGGGAGAGAGGGTGGTGTGATTCCCACAGCTAGGTATATCTGGTGATTATCCCCATTGCATTGCTTTAAAACCAATATTAGGTAAAAGGTAAATATTCTCCAGGACACCTAGCCGGGTTCTCTCTTAGACTCTTGCAAGGTTCTCTTTGGACTACTTTGAGCTTTGAGCTCATCTTTAATTCGATCCCTTGAATCAGACGCACCCCGGCGCTAAGCTTTAGTTTTTCCCCTTTTTCCCCGCTGCATTTGCCCGGTAGATTCTTAGATTTGTTGTAAAGTTAAACTTACCATAGAAATGAGGCAGGCAAGCATCTTGATCTGTAAAATAAGATTAATGCATGGACAATAAAAGATACATTCAGATAGCAGCTGAGCTAGCTAAAACGGTATAATGAACAGGACAAGAAGACGTGGCTAACAAAAGTTTCAGTTTTTCATGCATGGATCCATGCTGAAAAAAACTGCATGCAGTGTACAACACTGATCAGAGATATTCAGAAAGCAGGCAGTACATATTTGAATGGAGCAGAGAGAAATCTAGAGAGAGAGAGAGAGTGCCATGCAATATGGACCCATCTGGTCGTAATGTTGGGGAGGTATGTTGATTCCCTGTTGTTAGTACGTAGTACATGAAACCTCCTGCATGCAGAGCAGCAGAATTAACCTTTTCCTTTTTGTTTTGTTTTTGTTGTTGCCTTTGATCTTTGCAAGAAGTTACCATGCCTTTGCTTTATCCCTCTCTCTCTCTGATCTCTCTGATCTTTGATCTCTCACTATACATGTTGCTGCTGCTAGCTAGCTAGCTGTTTAGCTAACTAAGGTGTATATGTGCAAGATGATACAAAGCTAGCTTTTCCTTTTCCTCTAAATCCAACTTTATTCTCCTCTTCCCCCTCCCAAAACTCTCCCCTTAAAAAGAAGCTGATTCCCCATCTGATCCCTCATCAAACCCCAACTCACATTCGATCTCACTCACACTTACACACTCGCAGTTGCAGCTACCTCATCTCAAGTAATATACTAGCTAGATCAATCGGTCGGCTACTTGCTGTAGCTAGTGTGAGCAGCAGCAGCTACAGCGCAATAAGCTAGCTTGGTTAGTTGTAGCTAGAGTTGTGTGTATTACTTGGAGGGAGATAGCCATGGCTTCTTCGTCTTCTGACCTAACCCTAGACGAGCACCACCATCTGACGGCGGCGGCGACGACGGGTCAGGCGACGCAGAAGCTGCAGGAGTTCTTGTCACGTCTCGAGGAGGAGCGGCTCAAGATCGACGCCTTCAAGCGCGAGCTCCCTCTCTGCATGCAGCTTCTCAACCATGGTGAGAGTTGGAGTAATTTTTAACCTAACAATCGCCATGGGTGATACCGTGATGGAGGTGTACTTATTACTTGTGTGTTCGAGCTAACCCTAGCGAGGATTGGTGTGTGCGTGCAGCTATGGAGGCGTACAGGCAGCAACTGGAGGCGTACCAGATGGGGAGCCAGCAGGGCGCGGCGGCGGCGGCGAGGGCGCCGCTGGTGCTCGAGGAGTTCATACCGCTGAAGAACATCGGGATCGACGTCGTGGCGGCGGAGAAGGTGGCGGCGGGGAGCAACAACGTGTCGTCGGAGAAGGCGAGCTGGATGGTGTCGGCGCAGCTGTGGAACGCGCCGGCGTCGGCGTCGGCGGCGGACACGACGGCGGCGAAGGGCCCCCAGACGCCCAAGGAGCACTCCGAGCACCACCCGCTCGACGCGAGCCCCAAGCTGATCAGCGCGCTCGACGGCGGCGCGTTCCTGCCCTTCTCCAAGGACAACGCCATGGCGGACGGCTCAGCCGCCGCCGCCGCGCTGCCGGAGCTCGCGCTCGCGCCCGCGGAGAAGGCGGACGCGATCACCGTGGCCGGCGTCGGCGAGGTTGACAAGAAGCCGTACGTCCACGACAACGGCCTCGTGGCGAGATCAAGAGAAGCTCAGAACGGCGGGAAGCCGCCGTCGACGCCACCGGACGGGCAGGCGGTCCCGCCGCCGCCGCAGACCCACCGGAAGGCTCGTCGTTGCTGGTCGCCGGAGCTGCACCGCCGCTTCGTCAATGCCCTCCAGATCCTCGGCGGCGCCCAAGGTACACACCTACACATGAAACACGATCAAGAACACCATGATTACATGAGCGTACAAAAGATTAAAAGACAATTAATCTTGCTGCTTGTGTGTTCTTTGCAAATTAAAGTGGCGACCCCGAAACAGATTCGCGAGCTGATGAAGGTTGATGGATTGACCAATGATGAGGTGAAAAGCCATCTCCAGGTAGGGTAATTATCATCTCATCATGCAATCCATCTCACACCCTATCTGCACGGTACTAAGACTAATTAACTACTGTTTAATTCGATCATTAACTAGCAGACCATATGATTAACTCATTATTAAACATGAACGCAATGATCCATACATTTGTTTTTTGAACATTTTGTTCCACATGTTTAGAATCTAAAAGTGTTCAATCGCTTTTGTAATTTGTGCAGAAGTACAGGTTGCACACAAGGCGGCCGATGCCGTCGCCGGCGCCGCCGACGGCAGCGACGCCGCAGCTGGTGGTGCTGGGAGGCATCTGGGTGCCGCCGGAGTACGCGACGCAGGCGGCGGGGCCGGCCATCTACGGCGCGCACCCGGCGACGCAGCCGCACTACACGGCGGCGGTGGCGGCGCAGGAGTACTACCACCACCACCACCACCAGTCCCCGGCGGCGGTGCACCACCTGCAGCATCACCCCGCCGCCGCCGCCCTGGTGCACCACCGCGCGGTAGCCCCGCCCCCGCCGCTGCCGCCTCAGCAGCTGGCTCCTCCGTACAGCACCAAGTCGTCGGCGTCGGCGAGGCTCGGCTCCCCGGACTCGGACGGCCGTGGCAGCGGCGGCGGCGGCGTCGGAGCCGGAGCCCGAGCCGGAAGGGACATGTCCGAGAGCATCGAGGAGGAAGACGAGGGCGAGGAGCGGGAGGACGACGACGACGACGAGATGGCGGCAACAGCGGCGGCGACCAACAACGCCCACGCCGTCGACGACGACGACGACGACGAGATCAACACCACCACCACCAGCAGCGCGGGAGCGATTAACTACTAATCAATACCAATCAATCAAATGATCACCACGCGAGTAATTAATTACTCATTAGTAGCTAGTTTCTTAATTAATCGCGCTAATCCGGGGAAAGGGAAAAGTGATTTTTTGTTCGCGCGCGCGCGGAGAACGGAAGCCGAGCCGACCAGCTCGCTGAAGAGAAGGAGCTTGAGTTTGTCTCACTCGTTGATGTGATACATATGTATATGTATGTATGGATGGATGGATGGATAATGTGAGGGCTTTTCTTTGCTTTTGCTTTGCTTGGTTTTTTTTTCTCCCTCTTTTTTTTTCTTTTTTGGGACTCTTCAGCTGTTCCTGATTTAATAATCCGGTAGCAGTAGTACTACTAGTAAATATCAAAATATGTGATGGTGGAGATTAAATATGAGGTAGATGCAATTGCTTGGGAGATTATGTTTGTTGTTGTTAAGTTGAGAATTGTTAAGAGACACCAATAATGCATAATGAAGCCTATGCGGGTTTGTTTTCTGCGATGTGATTATGTGAATGGTTTTAGATAGTTGTTCTGTTTTAGTTTGAAAAAGAAAAACGTAGTGACATAACATTTTCCAATGGCATAGTGATATGCTTGGTAGTACTAGTATATTACAGCTTCTACTGCCGTAGCAGCAATGTTGACACTTTAAAAAGCAACATGCCAACAGCCGATTTTCAAGAATTTTTGCGATGGCAATTCACATTCTTGATTTTTTTTAAAAAAAAAGTCTACCGGTCAAAGTTAATTTAATTCTTCGCATAAACAACACCATTTCCACCATATTTTGAGTACAGGAGAATATTTTTGGAGACAAACATATCAACTCGGTTGACTACTTTTATTTGCAAGAACTTTGATTGTCACACCTTTAAAAATAAACTTTGATGATTTCGTAGTATTACAGCGTTTTTAGCCTGCGAATCAACTGCAGGCCCCTCCATCTAGATACAGTAGATAGCTCTACTAGTGATGGCTATTATGGGCCAGGCCGTATTTAACAACCGTCTCAGAAAAAAAGGAAAAATATGTAGGCCCATACATGCAGATACTTGCTAGTAGGAAAATGTATATGCCTTCGTACAGACAATGTCCACAAATACCAGCCTCAATAAGTTTTGAGAGCTTTTTTCACCGATTTTATCAGTTTAGAGAGTTAAGAGATACAGATCAGATTTGATTTATGTTTGAGATGCTCTTTCCAGTACTTTTTTCTGGGCCAAAACGAGTTGGACGTGATGCTTTGATCCCACCTGTTCGATATTGCTACTTTCGACAGCAAAAGATCACGAAGGAAAACTCTCCTTTTCACATGCATTTAGGTTAAGTTATTTCCTCAACTTTCCAACTCATCTCTCTCTCGTGTTTCGTGCACACGCTTTTCAAGGTACTTTTTTCGCAAAAAATTTTCTATACGAAAATTGCTTTAAAAATCATATTAATCCATTTTTTAAAAAATAATAAATACTTAATTAATCATAAGAAATTACGTCGTTCCGTGGTGCGCTTTTTTATTTTATATTAAAAATTTACTTAAAAATCATATTGTTTTTTAAGTTTAAAATAATTAATACTACTCATCAATTAATCATCCGCTAATTACTCATCTGTTTACATATCTTCTTAACCTTTTCATATCCCTTCCTCTCAAACAAATCTCACTCTGATCAGTACTCTTCGCAAAGATATTAATCTTCTTAGATTCGTCGCCGCAACCCAAAGTTCTCCGTACTCCGGCGAGCCGCCGGCCGTCTCCTCCGGCGCCGGCCAAGAGGTGGATAGCGACACATAACTCAGAGGAAGTAAACATCTCTCTCCACGGCCACGTGCGGCCATGTGACGGCGCGGCCCTCCAATCGCCGGCCTGACATGGCACGGGCTTCCCCGGGGGGCCGCACGGCGGACGGCCGCGATGCCCGCCGCGGCGGCCGCGCGCGCCACCTGCGTCGGCCTCGTCAACTCCCTCCCCCACTCACCTCAATCTAACCCTCACCATTGCGTGATAATCTCCGAAATGCCACTCCTCGTTTGTACCGAGACGATCCTCACAGTGGCAATCCTGTGATATAAGTCACTCTGATCAGGGGTATTTTCGGTGATTAACAGGGTGTAGCCTCTGTTTCTGGGTCACTTCGTCGTAAAGTCAACCCCAATACTCTACTAGAACCCTTGATTCGATGAAGCAGAAGGGGAATTAAGGTGTGAAAAAAAAAAGAATGCAAGGGAAGCATCCATCCATATATACATCAGTGTTCAGTGGTGGTAGATTAGATTCCAGCTGATCCAATCTGGTCCGAGAATTTTTCTAGATCTGACACCACATTCTGGTCAAACTCAGAGATCCATGCTTTCTAGTCTGTACTAGAGCCATCCTGTGGTGAACAGTTCTTGGACACTCACCTCACTCTCATCGAGGTCTCCAGCTGAGGAGCACTGAAGAAATTTCTATGTTGAGGTTAGTGATCTGATGATCTGATCAAGCAAGCTGAATATGAACAGTTAGATGCTGCAGAAATTTTACTGGATTCTTTTGCGTTTTCCTGCAAGTGTTACTGCTCAGTTTAGATCGATCATCCAAGTAGTCAAATTTTGTCCAAAGCAGCATTGCTGAATTCATCCTAGTTTTTGTGAGTGATTACAGCTCAGCTTGCGAGTTTGTGACATTTGTTTGGTTTTACGCAGCAATGGTGTCAAGGAGTTTGCAGCTCGTCGGCGCGTTCTTGCTGCCGCTGCTCGCCGTCGTGGCATCGTTTGATCCGTTCCACCGTGATGCGAATCCCATGGCCGGCGCTGGCGATGGCCAGGGCCCCTTCATCCCCCACGAGTACGTCCGCTTCGCCGACGTGAAGCGCCAGTGCAAGTCCGTGCTCTCCTCCGCGGCGGAGCTCACGTTCGACGCCAACCGCGCCAACGGCCTCATGCCGGAGCTGTCCTTCGTCAAGGGTGACTGGAAGCACGACGGCGACGGCGGCGCGCCGCTGCTGCCGTTCGACGGCACCGACGTGGCGGACGACGCAGCCGGCGTGCGCGACCCGCTGGCGCTCGCGTCGTTCTCGCTCACGCACGTCGACGCGGCGCGCCGCGGGAGGACGGCGCTGAACGTGAGCGGTGTCCTTGGCGTCGCCATCTCCCGCAACGGCACCGGGCCGGAGATGGGGCAGTACGTGTCGCCGGAGTTCAAGGTGTGGCCGGGCAACAGTGAGCTGAAGATACTGTTCGAGGGGGTGTACACGGAGAACGACGACGGCGAGAGCGTGCTGTGCATGGTCGGCGACGCCGTCCTGCCGGCGCGCGGCGGCGACGCCGCCAACCCGTGGGACTGGGCCAAGCACTCCGACCGCGACAGGTTCCAGCCGCCGATCAACAAGGACGGCAACATCCTGCTCGTGCTCCGGTATCCCAAGACGCTGACGCTGACGACGCGCGCCGTGCACGGCGTGCTGACGAGCACCAATGGCAAGACCAACGCCGCCTACTTCGACGCCGTGCACCTGCTGTCCCAGCTCGGCGCCTACTCCAACTACCAGTTCGGCTCCGAGGAGCTCGTCGGCAAGGCGTGCAAGCCCTACCCCTACCACGACGACGTCCTCGCCGGTGGCGACAGGGGGTTGTACAAGGGCACCTCCTTCTGCGGCATCCTTGATAGGTTCACGTCGGAGGACGTGCTCGCCATCGTGCCGAACAGGAGGTGCAACACGACGGACGCGCTCTGCCGGCGGCTCGGGCCGTTCGAGACGGACAAGGCGGTGGACGCCACCGACGGCGGGTTCACCGGCGTCAGGATCGTCATGCAGGAGGTCCGGTGCGAGCCGAGGACCGACAACGGCGAGATCTCGGCGAGGGTGTCGGCGGTGTTCCGCGCCGTCCCGCCGTGGGAACACGCGTACACGGCGGCGAAGCGCAGCGGGCTCGGCGGCATGACGCTCTCCGCCGAGGGCGTGTGGCGCGCGTCCACCGGCCAGCTCTGCATGGTGGCGTGTCTCGGCGTCGGCGACAAGGCGTGCCACTCCCGCGTATGCCTCTACATGCAGACCACCTTCTCCGCCACTCGCCGCAGCATCACGGTGGGCCAGATCACCCGCATCGACGGCGGCGGCGCCGCCAACTTCCCGCCTCTGACGTTCCAACGGACGGTGCACCCGATGGAGCTGTGGAGCCGGTTCGGCGTCTCCGGCGGCGAGCCGCTGAGCTTGGCCTACCGCTACACCAAGATCAAGCAGGCCGGCGAGTTCCTCCGGCGAAGCGAGCCGTTCGACTTCGGCACCGTCATCGCCAAGTCTCTCCTGAGCTACCCGAGGAAATCCGGCGACGCCGCCGACGAGACGACGAGTCTGTCCAACCTCGCCGAGGAGCTCACGCTCCACGTCCCGGCCGTGCCGGAGCCGTTGCCACGTGGACGGTTCGAGCGGCCATTCCTTCAGCTTGAGGTGCTCTCGCTTGGATCGCTCGTCGGCCGTGCTTCGCCGGCGTCGTTTCCGGGGACGCCAGTTGCAGTAGGGCAAAGCATGGCATCACCTTCGTCGTCGTCGTCGTCGAAGCTGGATGCGACGGCTATCCTCAACGTGTCGGCGGAGCTGACGATCTCCGGCGAGGCGTACGTGAACGTGTCGACGCTGTCCTTGGAAGGCGTGTACAACCCGGTGGATGGCCGGATGTACCTGATCGGCTGCCGGAGAATCCAGGCGCCATGGCGAGCCTTCTCGGCGATGGGCGGCGTCGAGGAAGGCATGGACTGCTCGATCGAGGTGAGGGTGGAGTACCCGCCGACGACGGCGCGGTGGCTGATCAACCCGACAGCGAAGGTGCACATCGCGAGCACGCGCGGCGGCGGCGGCGGCGGCGCCGGCGACGACCAGCTGCGGTTCAACGCGACGGCGCTCCAGACGCTGCCGATCCTGTACCGGGAACAGCGGCAGGACATCCTGTCGCGGCGGAGCGTGGAGGGGATCCTCCGCATCGTGACGCTGGCGGCGGCGATCGCCGCCGAGTTCAGCCAGCTCATGTACATCAAGTCCCACACCGACGTGATGCCGTACGTGTCGGTGGTGATGCTGGGCGTCCAGGCGGTCGGCTACAGCGTGCCACTCATCACCGGCGCGGAGGCGCTGTTCGCCCGGATCGCGGCGGCGGGCGCCGACGGCGCGACGCCGACGCCGCCGTCGTACGAGGTGGACAAGAGCCAGCTGTACTGGACCATCGACTGCATCGTCAAGATCCTCATCCTCGCCGCGTTCCTCCTCACGCTCCGGCTTGTGCAGAAGGTGTGGCGCTCCCGCATCCGCCTCCTCACCCGCTCGCCGCTGGAACCCGGTCGCGTTCCCAGCGACAGGAAGGTCCTCGTCTACACCTCCGGCGCGCACCTCGTCGGCTTCATGGTGATCCTGGCGGCGCACTACGTGAGCATGCTGGGGAGGCCGGTGAGGTCGGAGGCGTCGTACATGGACGCGCGCGGCGAGGCGCACGCGCTGCGGGAGTGGGCGGTGACGCTGGAGGAGTACATCGGGCTCGCGCAGGACATGTTCCTGCTGCCGCAGGTGATCGGGAACGTGGTGTGGAGGATCAACTGCCGGCCGCTCAAGACGGGGTACTACGCCGGCTTGACGGCGGTGAGGTTGCTGCCGCACGTGTACGACTACGTGAGGGCGCCGGCGATCAACCCGTACTTCGCGGAGGAGTACGAGTTCGTGAACACCAGCCTGGACTTCTACTCCAGGTTCGGCGACGTCGCGATCCCGCTCGCCGCCGTGGCGCTCGCGGCGGCGGTGTACGTGCAGCAGCGGTGGAACTACAAGATCATCAGCAAGACGGTGAAGACGCAGCAGAAGAAGCTGCAGCATCTTGGATCGAGGGTGTACGAGCGCCTGCCGTCCATGTCGTCGGCGAACTTCGAGGCCGAGCTCGTCGCCGGCGTCAACGAGGGCGTCGGCCATGGCCTCCGCCGCGACGCCAGCTTGAGCTAGCTACACCTCACATCATCGATCGCCTCGCTTAATTAGTAGTCCTCTTGCTTTCTTAGGTTTTATCATGTTCTTCTTCTTGTCTGCTTTTCTTCTTCTTCTTTATTTCTTCTTAATTAGATCTTCAGATTCTTCTTATGATATCCAAATGTACTCTACTACAAGTTCAATAAAGTTTTTAATTTCTTATAGCTTTTCGTTCAAATCTCTGCACTTCTTGTGTGTGTGTTCAGCTTATGTGACACAAAGTGTTCATTGCTTGCAGTCTTGCTCACAGTTATTTCTGACGACCACATATTGCTTGCTCTTTGTGTAGACAATGATATTATTTGATTATTACAGGTTGTGATCAACGATGCTGAGATGATTCAGTCCTCTTGTTTGACAGTTCTGTTCTGTCAAGCTTGCTTGCTAGTTAGTTAATTACTACACTGATTAGTGCTTAACTTGTGCCATGTGAATACACCTAGTTGGTAGTTTAATCAGATTAAGCAGGGGGTTATTGACGATCTAGTCATCTAGCTTAGCTAGCTACATGTAGGTGAATGAGAGTGTCAGCTCAAGTGATATCTCTTGCTCTTGCTCCTGATGCTGGATAGCCACTGCTGCCTCTGTTGCTCCACTGTAGGAGGACACCTGCAGCTGATCGGAGCTGCCGCCTCCGCCGGCGCCGGCGCCGGCTAAACGCTGAAAAAAAATTCAAGAAGAGAAACAAATGAAGAAAATTACTGTGACCAGTTATGTTGCTTTTTTTAAAAGAAAAAAAACTCTTTTTACTAACATAACTAGTAGAACAATGTGATCTTGATATATTTTTCGCGAACGCGCAAAATAATTACATGTCGTGATCTTGACATTTGGTTATTATTTTTGTTGTTGTTGTTGTTCAGTTCGATACAGATAGCATGCAGTAGACCAGCACACTGACATGCAAATCACTGAAAAGCACCATCGCAGAAAACAGAGTTTTTTTTCTTGGCAATTAACAACAGAATTACTGAGTAGGTTGAGAGAAAAAAAAGTGATCATGAAATAAACCAAAATCCATCACGGTGTTCCAAATTCAAGAAATAAACACAAAACACATTTTCTTGTGTCCAAAGTGAATGCAAATGAATGAGAAGACCAAAGATAAACTCAAACACACAAACACCAAATTAAGCCAAGGTTGATCTCAGTACGTATATGCGTAAGCTGACCTCGTCGTGGCGGCGCGAGACGTTGCCGTCGTCGTCGACGAGGTAGCCGGCCTCGGCGCAGAGCGCCCGGAGCACGTCGTTCTGGTCGGCGTGCTTCGGCAGCGTGTACCCGGCGCCGGCGCGCAGCCCGGCGTAGATCCTCGTCGCCACCTGCCGCCGCCGCCGCTCCCGCTGCCGGTTGTTCTCCCGCTCCCGCGGCGTCGGGTGCCGCAGCGACGTCGTCACCCCGCCGCCACGCCCCCGCCGCCGCACCGTCCACGGCCCACGCGTCGACCTGATGCACCCCCTCCTCCCCGTCGCCGCCGCCTTCGTCCCCGGCGCCGTTGCCACCACCGCCGCCTCGCCGCCCGCTTCCTCTCTCTGGCCAGTTGCTATCACCTGACCCATTGGCACCGCACCCTCCATTAGCTAGCTCGAGCACTCACTCTCACTGTTGCACTGATCACTTTGCTCACACACTCACTTACCTCTCCAACCAACACAGCACGAGTATTTATACATGCATGCATTGCCATTGCCTTCTTCTCTTCTTCATTGTGAAAAAGCCAAGTGCTCCTATCTAGCTCATGAGACTTGTTTCTATGTGCATGTAAGATGCATCTCTCTCTCTCTCTCTCTCTCTAGACACTTATGATCTTTCTCTCTCTCTAGATCTCTCTCATGGGGGGAATAAGGTGGTTGGAGGCATGTAACATATGTGTTGAGTAGTACAAAGTGGAGGAGAGAAGAAGGGCACAAAGAGGGCTATTTTGCCAGAAAAGGAGGAATCGTTTTCATCCCAAGTACTTCCAATGGTTTCATGCCCCCATTTGGATCTCCTCTACTGCCTTTCTGGTTTGCTAGCCTCTCGTCTCCATGCATCCAGATGCTGCAGGTTCAGTATACTGACTAGCTCAAGCTACTCTGGTGAGTGACAGACACAGAGTGAGTGAGTGAGTGAGTGGAGCCTAGAGAAAACCAGCTTACAATTGCATGCATGCATGAAGGAATTGATGCTGTGCATGCAACAATCCAATGCCAGTATGCCGCTGTATGCTAGTGTGCATGCATATGTGGCTCATTGCATATGGATGCAAAAATCATAACCAATTGTATCAGGTGCTGTTGATCTTTCAGTTTCTTATAGCAAATATGCGTGGTACTGGCAATATTGTTAGTCTTAGAAATTTCAGTATGGCTAGTGTCATTGATTTAGTTGGGTGGTCAAAAGGAGAGCAAGAACCACCAGATTTTGATTGCTCATGAGACATGTGCATTAGAATCTATAAAATTCTCACGCATGCTTGCTTACATTTTGGGTCACGGTTCAGGTGTGCCACACTCACACTGGTTTGGTTGGACTATGATGTGCAATTGTGCATGCATGCCAACTGAGAGCACCAGCCAACACCAGGTAGATGAAAAGATATAAACACGGGTAAGCAAAATTATCAAGGAAGCCTTTGACTAGGTAGACAAGTATTTAATTTGACCAAAGTTCAACCTGATCCCTAGCTGTATTTACTGAATTATTTAGCGGTTTTTCACCCACGTATATGTGAGAGGCAAATGGCCATCTCTGAATTTTTAGATTTTATTTGTTTGTGAATAAGGCTATATAGTACGTAGTACATTGCAAAATGTACTTATGATCTGCTAGTGTGTGTTGGTAGATGAGAGAGTTCTTTGATGGGATTTAACCACATATGCTGCTGTGCAGAGGTAAAGACAAACATAGCAGGACAGGGACATAAAGTAAAAAAGGAGATTACCACACCAATGACACCATGCTGCTTCAGATACGCTCTGGCTGCTGCATTTTTCCCGGGCCAATCCAAACTTCGGTAATGCTCACCTAGCTTTCAGTGTTATACAATAGTATACAGAATTACAGATTACTGCACGAAGAACCTTCAAGTATTCACTGCACAGGAGGTTTCTACCCTGCAGTAATAGGAGCGTAAGATGCTCATGCCAATCGATCTTCATCATGTTCATGGCATGCACATTGCTTCTCTTTCCCACCCCTGCTGAACATGATAGAGAAATTCACTTACCGTGCTGCCATTTGACAGAAAATATCTCTTCAGCTGATCAGCTCGCCGGAAGAAAAAAAAAATCTGAGTTGATTTGCTACTAAACCGCACAGCACTGCAATGAAAAATTACACGGTCTCCTTGCTTTTTTTTTTTATATTTAGAGAAGGGTATTTTTTACCCGGTCTCTATATCCAACCGGATATATGCAATCATTTAAATTACGAACTTAGCCCCCGTAAACAAACCAATCTGAAATTCGGTTCTATGAAGATTTGAACTTATAACTTTAGGGTACTACTCAGGTCACTGCAACCACTAAACTACTATGCACTCCAATTTCTACAAGATCGAACTAAAAATCCAGGATACGAACAATGTACCAAACAGAAGAATCGTTTGCTCCTTCTGTCACACAAAATCGCCACGTTTCACTTCGGGATTTCGAAATTGCTCTGAATTCCTGCAAATGAGAGAACCATTTGCCAATTGTAATAACTTGTAAGCAGGAGCAAACGAACAGACGGGGACAAAACATCACGACTCAGAAACAAAAGACGGTAAAGGTCTGAAATTTAATCAGAGATTGTTCTCTTTACTCCTTTTTTTATCTTCAGAAGTTCAGAGAAAGGGAGTCTCTCTCTCTCTCACCAAATAAAAACGAGATTTGGAGGGTCTCTCTCTCACCAAATCATGTGAGAAAAAAACAAAGCACATTCCCAACTGCATGTCCCTCCCTGAACTCCCGGTTGATTTGATTCCTTTCCTCCTCCTGCTCCTGCACCTAGGTTTCCTGGGATTACGCAGGAATTTACTCTGCTCCCGGAGGAGAATTTTACAGCTACTCCTGGCTTGCTTGCAGCATCTGATGAAACTGTCTGTGAGCTGCAGTTCGTCCGGCGTCTCAGTCCCATCGATCTCATGATTCTCATGGCTGTTCCTGGTGGTGATGATTGGGCGGGAGGAATTCTCGGCGCCGCAGCCTTCTTCCCTCCTCCTGCTTGGAACACCGCGACGAAAGGCGTCGGCGCCATGACGTCTGCCTCATCAGAATCGCAATGGTGAGAGAGAATGTGTGTGTGGGTGTGTCGTCGGCTAGCACCATGGATCGACGCCGCCACGCTGCATGCGGCCGGCAGGAAACCCTCGCTTCGCCGGCCGACTCCCCGCCGCCGGCACGAGGAAAAGTTAGTTTTTCAGTAAAAAACTTAAAGTTTTGTTTTTTTGTGTGCGAAAAAAAAATATTTTTAGCCTTCTAGATTCTGGTTTTTTTATTTTATGTATTTAGTTTTAAAAAAGATATAAAAATAAATTACCGCTTCAAAGTTTTGCAAAAATATACTCCTCCGGTCCTACCATAGAGTGGGGCATATAAATCACCCTACGATAGGGTAGACCATGTAACGTGACATAAGGCAGATAGGGGTGCCCCATGATAATTTTGTTGGTAGATCCTTTTCACCCTCCCGTAGGGCGATTTAGTTTGGTGACTAATAGTTTGGTAATGTATGGGGGTGCATCATGGTGATTTTGTAAGTGGCCACTCACAACGATAAATTACCCCTTACAATAGAAGATAAGGGCCCGCTTGCAAAAATTGTCATGGCGCCCATCACATAGCCTGCTCTACCGTATGATAATTTATATGCCCCACCTTAAGGTGAGGTGGGAGGAGTATAGTTTTGCAAAACTTTGAAACGATAGTTTATGTTTTAAATCTTTCAAAAATAAATAAAAAATATCTAGATTCTAGAGTTCTACTAGTACTAAATGGGTTTAACATGTCGGCCCAGCCCAAGATATTACCTGCAAGAAACGGTGGGCCGTATAGAAGTAGGTTTGAACAGAGCGGTCATGTGAGTCCAAGACCATTTTGCGAGTTGATGGGCTTCTCTGAAACTCTGAACTTTTGATGTGCCTCTTTTCTTCTCGTATCCTAACATCAGTTCAGAAAAGTTCAGGTGCGTACCAAACGAAGAAGAACAGGAGCACCGTCCTTTCTGGTCTTTCCATTGCCAAGAAGACATTTTCATTGCTTGTGACCAGATGTGTGTACCTACCTGTGCAACAGTGCAAGTGCAAGAAAGACTGGACTAGACTGCAACAACAACGAGCTAGCTGTTCTGAACTCTGAAGCCTGAACATTATTCTTGTGCCTTCATTTCATTCAGGTCACCAACACGAGCGAGTGCGATGATTTTTGAATTGTTTTCTGCAGGTTTGGGCCTTGCTTTCCTTCTTCTGAACTTTCCCGGTCACGCACTCTCACTGGAAATCTGGAATACTCCCGGATATACTTTCGGAGTCAAAGAAATACGACTTATACTTTCAGAGTCAAAGAAATACGACTACTTGTAAGTTTTGGCGATTACTGTTAGTAGTAAAATGATGAAAAAAACTGAGACATGATCGTCTGAGCTTCGGCTGATAAGCCGTGAAATAAAAAACGAGGCAGTTTATAAAGATGGCTTTGATTGTTTGAAAGCCCATGCCGGAAAATATGGGTCTGATTGTTTGATTTAAGATTAATAAACCAAGAAAATGAGTAATTTATATGTATAACTTATATACTCTCTATCTCCTAAAATATAACAATATTTAGCATTCAAAGTTTATCTCATAATATAACAACTTCTACAGGGGCGGAGTTAGAGCGAAATGAAGACGGGTACCACATGCTTGCTTCACTCAGCTTTGGATCAAATTTAAGCTGATACACGTACCTAAATTTACATTGAGGGGATGCATATATGATGAAAATAGACGAACTATAACTAAAAAAAATCTTGGCCGGGTTCCTGGGCATCCCTCTCATCAAGTAGCTCCGTCCCTACTTCTCCAACATACAAACACTTCTTAACTAATCACAACATTCCATCATTCAAATTCTCCACTTGCTTTTCCTTCTCAACCAATCACAAATTTTATATATTTAATTTCACCTACTTTTTAAATAGTCATGTCTAAACATAAAACCTATTATATTTTAAGATGGTGTAGTATATATTTTATCAACGGTTTAAAAATTCAATATTGAAAAAGTCTCAAAATCAACTTTAAAAATTAAATTTGGCAATGCTAATAAGACAATGAACCGACGAGCAGAAACTACACGATAAAAAGAACCATAAAATTAACCCTAAAATTAAAAAAAATAAGTTTTAATATAATTTTTCTTTTTATAAATTTTTATATATGTGCTCTTAGTGAACTAGAAGCAAATACTAGAAAATAAACTTCGAAGAGAAAACCTTAAAATCCGTTTCAAATTTAAAATTGCAAATTCAAATTAGTGTAAGTATAAGAGCAAGTATAATAGTGGGTTCTAAAAAGACTGAATGCTGAGTTAGATGAGAGAGAAGAGGAGAGAGGAGAAGAGGGCTATAAACTTATAGTTAGCTTAGATATAGGAACGAAGAAAATTTGTGAGAGAAACAGGTGGATTATATTAAGAGCTACTGTACAAGTAAGTTGAGAGATAGACAGTAAAAATAAAATCTATAAAGTTAGCAGCTGACTATATTATAATCTTTCTCTAAGTGAACAGATGGCATCATGTGTGACATTAGCTGATGCCTCGATGAGCTGAGCATTAACTAGCATTGTCACGTCAAACCTCTTAGCATAGTGAAGTCAGGCCGGCCGGTGGGGTGCTCAACTGCAAGCAGCAGCAGCAGCAGGCGCCGCGCGCGAGAACCAAAACCCAAACCAGCCCAAAGATTCGTCAGTATTCGTACTCGGTACTCCTCTAGAGAGTTCAGTTCACACGCCCAAGTGCAAGTAGTACACCATTTGACTGCAAAAACCTCCAGGGAATGGAGTTCAGTTCACACGCACACCCAACTGCTAGTACGTGATGAATTTTGGGAAATTTCAGCACTCACGAAACCTCGAAGGCCGGAAATCTCGCTCGAAGAAATTACTCATGTTTAACCCAAAAATAAAGTACACGAGTAACTTAGATAAACGTACAGCCGACCAGTTAGATAAATATTAATTCGCGGAATGTTAGCTACCCAATCCGTAAACAAACTGACTAGGTGGATTCCTTATTTAAAGTCCTAATCAAAACAACAGTCCCAAACACTCAATTTAAACTAATTCTACATCTGCAAAACAAAACACATTTAAGTATATTTAGCGTATAGTTGACTTTACGCATTCTAAAGCTTGCAAAATTCATAGTAAATTTATGCTAGCTCTAAAAATAGTGAAATCAATTTGTTGAACTTAGTATATTATACTATTTACTGTTGTAACTTACATCTTCACACAACTTAGATATTAACTACACTTAGGATAGAGTTTAGCTTAAATAACACATAATTAGCATGGAACTTAGAAAATTCTTAACCACTAGTAGTAGGCCGTTAGTAATTACTCCTCGAAGCAAGTAGGGTAGAAAACTATAAACCAGTTATAAACATATTTAGTGAAGGAGATAAGAGAGGAGAGAGAAGGAAAGCGAGTTACAGATGTACAACTAGCTATAGCATGGACTCCAAAACATTAATTGAGTAGTATATATTTATAGTTAACTATCATATGAATTAATTATTAAATAGATAATAGATAATTTAGAGCTAATAATTAACTTATACTATTAAAACATGCTCTAAGATACATATGGTATTTTATCGTTGAGAAATGGAGTAGTGTGTTTCTTATTTTGCTTTAAAATATCTATTTGTTTATTTATAATAAGTAAAACTTAATCGTATGCTAATAGCATTTTAGTTTTACGTGCATTAATTTATCTTCATATTTCGATCCATTTGTTTGGAGGAATATTTTCAGCGAAACGAGAAAAATAATTAACACGTAATTAATTAAGTACTAATTATTATAAAACTAAAAATTAAATTTATTTGATTTTTTAAAAATAATTTCTACGTAGAAACTTTGTGATAAACACATACTCCTATAAAACCTTACTCTATCTTAATCCACCGTGGCGTGGTGAGCAGCTAAGCTGCCATTAACAGAGCTAACCATAGCAGGTCACTGTTGCCTACTACTCCCAGTAGCAGTAGTACACATGCCTCCATTGATGAGAGCTCGAGGTACTAGGCGAGGGAAGGAGACAGGCGCCCCTGGTCGTCGTCTTGTCCGAGCCGCGGAATTGACGGTTGTGCCCCTGGTGGCGAGGGGTAGCGTGGGGGGGGGGGGGCAGGACGGTAAATCTGGGCCGGGGTGTGGGTGTAGGTGTAGCCATGGAGGCTGACGAGGGGGCAGTCTGGCCGGCTGACACACGGCGCGCCTCGTCGTCGGCGAGCGCATTGACCGTTCCACCCCTGCCACCTGCCACGTGGCCCGTCCTCGCCTCACTGTTCACATCGTCACATGCCGCCCTACTGTCCTGCACTGCCATTGTCACACGGTACAAAGTATTTACACCCTTTAATTAGTAGTAAAATAAATCAACTTTTATGTATGCAAATACTAGTAATAGATACTACCTTTGTTACAAAATAGTTATCATTTTAGATTTCAAATTTTGTTCTAAAATATTTATCGATCCAAAGTACTACTCCGTACTTGTCCCATTCATCTCCTTCTACTCAGACTTCTCCCTATTATAATCTTCAACTACCACTCCGAACCTAACCATATTATTTAATGAGAGATACTAGTCTTTCACTTAAATCTTAATTTCTACTAAACTACCTAAAAAATAAGTATTTTGGGACATATTAAATCTCTTATACTGATTTCAGGGTCAAGAATCAAGCCTCTAATTGGGCCACGTGGCGCCTTAAAAATTTGTGCTAGACATCTCCAAAATTCTGCCACGTGTCCAATAAGAGTAATTAAGAATCTTTATTATATGATCAGGCGTAGCTGCATTGCGTATATTGAAGAATGATAAACATATATATACAGTGGATGGTTAATATTTACATGGCTAAATGAGCTAAGGTGTCTGCTGGACATCACATAGCATCGTTAGTATTGGCAGCACTGCAACAGACATACGGATAAAACAAACAAAGGTGATTGTTTGGATGGCTGTGTAGCATTTCCTTCCTTAAGTTACACGATGTGAACAACTGCTTCCTCGATGAGCTTTCTTCTTTCAGTAGAAATGGAAGGCACAGATTATTCTAAGCTTTATCCTTTTTTATTTAGAACGAACTGCTATCATCCTGTTGCAAAGTTAGAACGGCTATCAGTTCGCATAGTATAAGTCAGTATGGTTGCCTTTCTTTGAAGAGTTTCAACCTGAATATATGTTGATCGTTTTGCCACATGGGTGCTACATGCACTGATGCATAACAAAAACTAAACAGACAAAACACTGATAACCACCAATTTAATACTTTGATTCCCCATGAGTCAATGGAAACATATGCTATCTGTTGATGTCAATGGGATTAAGAAAAACAACGAACTCTACTGTTACCTGCAAGCGCCATTTAACTTCCATGCTACATTGGGAAATAATTTGTTCAATAAGTATATTATTTGATTTAACAACGATACACTAGGAACACTAATCATTCATCATTAGCAGTAAGATAAAACAAAACATTTACTGAACCTTAAGACCTTTAGGACTACCTTTTCATGGATAGGTACAAATAATGAAAGAAAAAAAAAAGCATACCATGCATTACTTTCCATTAATGTTTTGATCAGGGAGCACAAAGCCATTTGGGAAAGTGCATTACCAGGATATAATAACTTTGCCCAGAAAAAAAAAATTGAACAGATGCCTTGTTTAAGAACAGGTAACGGTTATCAATATCTGACACCAAAAAGCAATGAAAAGAACAGTTGGTTTTACCTGTCCTCTTATTTGACAGGCACAAATTCTTCTAAGCTTGTCTTTGGTAGTGCTTATTGATGGATTATAAACCAACCTGCCAAAACTGGCTCATGTATATTGTGTTTCACTTGAGAACACATTCACCCATGCATACGATAAGGAACATGAATCGAATTGAGGTTATAACACATGCCTTATAAAATCCAAAATTATTTATCACATTGCACTATGAATCGCTATGTTGCACAACAACATGCAGGTGAAACCAATGCATGAGACAAATCCTGATAATTATACTTTCAATTAGAAAAGAGATTGTGGCAACCACCTGAAGGCAGTGATGGCGGCGGCGCTGGCCTCTGGCTCCACGAGAAGATGGCGACGCAAGAGGAGGCGAGGATTTTGGGGGAGGATCCATCGATCTGCGACGCGGGACGAAGGAGTTGATCCACGACTACACGCAGAGCGAGGGGTGCTGCTACATACTTGCCCATGGTACCAGTACGAGCACTCTACTGTCATTTGTTCATTCATCTGCACTTTGCCTACAGAGTGTTCATGTACACCCTCCGTATCGGGAAAAAATAACTTATGAATGGATGCTATCCAAATTCGTCTTGAGAAATTGTTTTTTTTTTTTTACAGCGGGAGTAGGGAACTTAGCTAGGCCGGTTCTTTTCAGATTTATTTTCCATATTTTTGAAACGGGTTATTTGCTACCTGCTTTTAAAAATACATTTTCTAAAACAACTTTCTTCTAATGCATTTGTTTGACCACATGTGTAATCTATTTGTGAATTAGATTTTTTTTTTGAAATATTAATTTATTCCATTAATTAAATAAACAATCTACAGTGATAATATGGTAAACAGTCCCTTTCAAAAGGAACCACAGTAGGAGTATAATCCTTCAGTGATAATATAAGTTTTGGTTTTAGGAAATTCAATATTTAAAAACTCTGACTAATAATTGAACTAAAAATTTAATGCTGGATGTAGTATCATTATACCCCCTTCCCTTTGGGTTGGTAGTCCTTGTTGGCATGTACACGTTTCTTAGTGGCTTGTTGAGTACGAATGTACTCAATCCCCCATTGTTGTTGTTTTTCTCCTTTGGCTTAAGTTTAGGCGGAAGACAAAGGTTGGAGTTTCGTCCCTAAACCCAAACTACTGCCGGTGGATTACCCGAAGCTGCAACGTAAAGATATATTGTATTTATTTAAAACCTGCATTGATTCATCATGTTACTGCTGGTACCAGCATCATTATCCTGGGACTGGTACCTGTTTCGCGGTTCCGTGGGAAAGCGGTTCACCGTTTTCCTGCGGCATACCCTTCTCGGTGCCATTTGTACAGTGGTGCAGGGGTGGGGTGTGACAGGTACTGACTCTGTAAGTCGGTTGAGGTTGTGCCTTGTGATCAATTGAATAGCGCGTTGTGTTCAATACATTGAGGGTGTGTTTGGTTCGGAGAGATGAGGAATGTTTGAAGAGAATGGGAGTTTGAGGGATGAGTAGTGTTTTTTCAATACCTGGTAGGGGCAGGTAATCGGGAGGAAATTGTCTTCTTAAGTATGGCGAGATAAATCTAATCGTACATCATCACTTAAAGTTCAATTCTCACTCAAATTCTCCATAATTCTCATCTCTACTATCAAAGAATGGAAGGTGAGTGAAAATTAAACTCCCGGGACCACTAGCTCCTTCCTCTGAACTTCCAATCTCCTCCCCATAAGTTACCAATTAAGTATCGATGAAAATTATAAGTCCACTTTAAAGGCTCGTTTGGAAATGCATGACTCTCAAAATACACGAAGAGGAAAAACTTACGATTGAAATGTCATGTGATGAAAAATCCTCCAAGCAAGAAAACTATAGGAATTATTCAAAACACGTGCTTGGATATATCGCATGAGAGACAGAAGAATTTTGAGATTACATGTTTAATTTGCTAGAGAGATAATGGAGAGAGAGAAAGAGAGAACATGTCTTAAAATCTCAAAGGAATTCGAAACAATGAGGTTAGACCTCATGCTAGAATCCCTCAAAAATGTGGAGAAAATTTTCCTATCCCTTAAAATTCCTTTGAAACAATCCTATGATCTAAATTAATTTTCTCATATAGTAGGAAATATTCTTTTGAATTGGATTCCTCCATTTTTCCTCTTAAAAACCATTCAATTTAGACGAGACTTATTTTTCCCATTCGCTCAGGACCAAATGTGTAGTAGTATATTAAAGCTTTTCTTTTCTTTTCTTTTTTGAAACTTTCGTAAAGTTTTGCTAATCATCTCCAATCACCAGCATCAACAGTATAATCTGCTTATCTTAGTAGAATAAGGTTATGCCGAGAGAGGGTCCTCAGTAGTATTGCTAGCTTGACACGTGGGTTCCATAGACCCTCATGCCCACGTGTCAGTGAGTATTCCTACACTGTAGAGGATCTCAATTAGGTTATACTAGAAAATCGGCGTGCCAATTGGCACGCATTGGCACATCTACTAGTTAGCCCGTATAGCATAGGTAAAACTCGTACTTCTGTAGAGTGTCTTTATGACAAAGAAAGGCTGGGTTTATTTGGCAAAGCATTTATTTTTTTAAAACACTTTTCAAAGGTCTAAGTGTAGGTTTCAAAAATAAACTTCTCCTTCGGAAAGAGGCGTCACACCTCAATCCAAACACGAGATGCTTTGCAACAACCCGAGGGGAAAAGCCAAATTTTAGCATTCAAAAACTCTTTCTCCTTCATTAGCTTCCTCTCATAAACCAGCATAGTCTCCAGAAATTATTCGTTAACCAAGTCTCAAGGTTAACAACTCCAGGTCCGGTCCTCCCAACCTGCCAACCCAAACTCACCCCTCTCAGCCCCTAAATCAGCCCTCTTAGCCCCTATAGTGCCAAACGACACCCCCGGTCACACAGACCTGTTCCCAACCACGAAGGCTGGCCGTCCATCACAAAGGACTCTGGTAACGGTTCCCATCTCAAGAATCATTTTATGAAATAATTTTTAAAATAAATCTACGCTGTGAGACTCACCTTACATTCGCCCTTGACCGTGGGCACGGCTGTTCGAACAGTTCAGTTAAACCTCTGCATAGACTGTACGCTTTACCCACAAAACACGAAGCTTACACCGATACTGCCTGGTATCGGAAGTTCGTGACAAGGCCTTTCTCTAGCCAACCCATAAATGTCCCGTGTCACATAGCTAGGCAGCGTCTCACCGCCAAGCATCAGGCCAGTCTCATGCCCTCATCTACCCAGGACCCACCGTATGGACCCCGACACATCCCCACTGCAGGAGATTACCACGCCACCATACCGGTGCTCCTCAACTGCCAACATGCTAGACACCTACGTTCCAGCTAGTTACTCATCCAGGGGCATCCCATTCTACTCGTGTGTCGTACTATAAGATGCTAGGATGTTAAATCCCAAGGAATCGGTTCTTATGCGCGACTACGAAACCAAACCACAAAGGAGAGGATTCGCACCGCAAGTTTTCTCCATAAAACCTTTTTATTTTCAAAATACACCGACTCCCTGAGTCGGGTTTTATAAACCTTTCGCAACCCAAGTTTTCCCACATCGATAACCATATATAAGCCTGATATAAACAAATGGTGAAGAGGACACCTGCGCACAGAGAGCGCAAGTATGAAGGTACTGCTATGGTGCAGCGACAAGGGTTAAGTTTAACCAAGTCCGACAGGAAATAATGCAACTACATAGGTTGGTTTGTCGGTCGTGTGCTCGTAGACCAATGGCTGATCAAAATAAGGGTGCACGCTAAGCATGCAATTTTGCAAACAACACATTTTATAAACTAGGAGCAATATGATCAAAGAGTGGCTTGCCTTATTGTTGGTCTTCAAACCTTCGAGAAAATCCGCGTCAGTTGCATCTCCGAAACGTTCACTACGCGATCGAAAGAGAAAACCATCCAAAATCCTATAAAATAAATAATAACTATTATAAACTAATAGTGCCATTGGATATATCTCGTTTTTAGAAAGATTATGGAAGTTGAGCGGAGTCAATCGGACTTACGGTTGGAGAGATACGATTTTGAAAGATTAATGGACTTCATGGAATGTGGAAACAAATTTATTAAATTGGAAAGGAATATTTCCCAAGAATATTCCTTGGCTGTGGGACTGAGCAGAGGGAGGCATATTGGACTTTGTATCGGTGAGCTTGGGTGTGTAGAGGGATATATCATGGACTTTTGGTGGGGAGGCAGACTGTTGGTGGGCTTCGGCCCAACGAAAGATGAAGGACTCCATATAGACTTTTTAGTCAGCAGCCCAATGGATGCGGAGGGAGGTAATGTAGACTTTATTTTTTAACCGAATGGGACCCATGAAGAGAGAGTCAAAGGAGTGGGCCCCACCATCTTTTCTTTTTCTTTCTTTTCTTCCTTTCCTCCTTCTTATCCCTTCTTCTCCTTCTCTCCTTCTCTTCCTTTCTTCCTCCTTCTCTACGCACAGGGAGATGGCGCCAGCGGCTAGGCGCGTGGGGTGGCGGCGCGCGGGGCAGTGGCCGGGCTCGGCGGCGCGGGGCGGTGGCTGGCAGGGGTGGCGATCGGCCTCGGGACAGCGGTCGGCGGCGGCGCGGCTTGGTTCGGGCCGGCGGCTAGACGGTGCGCGGGGGTGGCGTCGGCGGCCGAGGTGGCGGTGCAGTGGCACACCAGGCGCGGCGGCACACTCGCGGCTAGCGTGGCCGCACGCGGCGGCCTGCGGTGGGAGGAGGCCGAGGACAGCGCGCCGGGTAGGAGAAGGTCAGGGGTGCCGGTGGCTCGGGCTGGGCGTCGGCTTGGCCGAGTGGCTCGGTCGGGCTCGGGAAAGAAGGACGTGACGACGGCGAGCGGCCATGGCAATTTGGGGTGGAGGAGAGGCGGCGACAGTGGGCGGAAGATGACGACTTTTATAGCCGTCGCGGCCGGCGGAAGGCGACGAAGGTGGCTCGGCGAGCCCCGTCGAGCGGGGCCAGCTGCCTTGTTCAGCTATCACCGTCGGCATGGCAGCACATGAGAGCGAGGACAACGGTGGTGCTGCATGGGTGAGCTCGGCTCACTACTTTCAGTGTGGACGCATGGCTCATGGTGATGCCGGTGTTTAGGGCTGTTTTGGTGGGCAGGGACATTGGTGTAGGAAGGTCGTCGGGCAACAACGAGCACGGCGTGGACGGTGGATAAACTTGCTACTGTTTTCTCCTCTTCCTCCATAGTTTCTCTCTGTTGTTGCTTGCCAGACTTGCTCGGCGAGCGGCGCGGAGCGGTGCCTAACTTCAGCGGAGAAGGTGGAGGCGGTGCCTAACCGCGGGGTTTGCAGTGGCTTAGTAATTGAGGAGGCAGAGTGATGGATGGGAGAATGCGGGCATGCATGAGCAGCAGAAGAGCACGTGAAACAAAATGAACTTTGCTTGTCTCAGTAGAGAAAAAGAGAGGAGTGCATGCATGCTTGTCTACCGTTATTTTGCCCCGTGGGCTGTAGAGAATTTTGAACTTGTAACAGGACTATAATTGGACTGTGGATTCCGATGATTTTGTTTGGGATTTTTGACAGGTAGGAAATTTGGGTTGGAGGGATTTTGGCTTTTGAGAATATTTGCAACAAATGGAATGAATGAAAAATAATTTAGAACGGATAGAAATTAAAGGGGTGTTTTAGGACGCGATTCGGATTCCAAAATCCGAACACGGGGATTTTATTTGGGAGACGATGATTGGAGGAAAAACTTGGCTTTTGTTGGTTCCATCGGTGCCTGATTAAATTCAACGGAAGAAACGACAGTTGATTGTGGATCGTACGTGCACAAAAATATTGGTTTATAGAAAATATTTGTCGGACGATCGAAGTTTAAAATAAATACTTTTAGACTCCTTGGATGGAAAGAAGATTGTTTATCGGCATAGTTAAAATTCTGAAAACAAAATCTTAACCGTACGACTTTCTGGAAGTGTTTAGGAGGAAAATTCGAACTTCAAAATTCCAATAAGGAGAATTTAATTTTGAAGGAAAATATTTGGCCAAGGATTTGAGTTTACAAGGAATGGTTTATTTGAAATCTGTGGCACACAAACCTAGATACACTCAAAGAACCAAATTTTTAAACATAGGTTTTTAATAAAAAAGATTTTTCGATAGGGTGAAAGTCGGGGCGTTATAACCAGGTATAACCAGGAGAGGATAAGAAGTGAAATCCGATTGGAAACAGGGAGATAAAAAAACATAGTATATAGGAAAGTAGGAAATAATAACTCTAACACCTTCATTCTTAAACAAATGTCGTCGTAAAATACGCGCTGTCAAATTTTATAGCCTTAAATGGCTAATTAATAAAAAATATCAAATTTTGACATAAAAATGATGTTGATAGAATTATCATGAAATACACTCTTGTATGGTTCCGTTTATAATATATTTATAAACATGTGTTAAAAGCAACGATAATAATTTGTGTCGATATCAAAACCGTAAGGAAAATGAACAGGGCCAGTAATTCTGTATATATAATAAGAGTGTTGGACGAAAATAAACATTAGTAGGAAGACGAGTTGTTGGACGAGCTTTTGGAGGTGGTATAGAGAAGGCGCAAACTTCTTCACACATCCCAAGCAAAAAATAAATATGAATCGTACCAGTTGTTGGAAGGCATAAAGCACGAATAGAATAGAAGCTGGCAAGTAGATGCACAATAATTAATTACTTAGTTAAGAAAAGCGGAAAACTATCCCAATATTTTGTCCTCTAAATTACTTTAAGACATAGGTGGTGTTTGGATCCCTTTAGTCCCCTGACTAAAGTTTAGACAGATTAAAAAATTTTAGTCACCTCCTGTTTGGAAGATGGGACTAAAGTGCATTAAAGTCCAGATTTACCTCCCCTTCTCTCTCCTCTCCCTCCCCCTTCTCTCTCAGTGCAATTAATGAGAGGAGCAATTAATTAGGTGAGAGAGGGGATTTAGTCACTAGAAGTTGGGTCACCCTTGACTAGAGACTAGACTAGTTTTAGTCACCATTTAGTCAGGGGTGTTTGGAGATTTAGTCCCCTAATGTAACTAAAATTAGTCAAATAGTCTCTAGTCAGGTGGATCCAAACACCCTCATAGTATCTAGTATGTTTATCTATTCGCACACATATTTTTAAAAAAGTCGAACAGTCAAACAAATAAAAAAACATCCTAAATATTAACACAGAGATACCCACTCTGTTTTAAAATATAAGACGTGTTTTGTTCTGTAAGGATAGTGTTTTAACCACAATTCCGCTAATAAATAATCATTTATGTGATTGTATAAAATTATAATTATAAGTAAGTATTTTTAAATACCAATCCAATATATTTATTTAAAATCAATGGATTATCTTTATTTATACTATTACTAATTACTGATAGTACAATAATATCTTCTACTAGTAGAATAATACCAATCAGTAAAGACTATGGTAAGAATATTCATTTTGAAAGCTCCAAAATACAAACTTTTTTTTTTGATAATGAAAGCTTTATTAAGATTCAGTTAAACACACCATGATGAAACATTCAAACTGAATCCACCCCCGACCTTTACATAAAATGCACACAGTCACACAATAAGGAACTCATCTAGACATCCAACACGAGACCAATAAATTAGTGGCTATCAATCCGTAGACTAAATCTCTACCCATGCTCGTGGGTAAAAAACTCTCGTGCCACCTGATCCAATCACCGTGATACCATCGCAATAGTGTCCCGAAGACCCGGTTTGTGAAGGATAACCAAGGTGCGAAGCCACCGAGTGACTAAAGTAATAACCTGCAAAGTAGAAAGCACCAACTTGTTATAAAAAATTACCCCGTTTCTGCTTATCCAAATGGACCAACAAAGAGCTACTGCACCCATCAAAAGTAGATTTCTCATGTCTTTAAGAACACAAGTAAGCACACCCAAACATATGGGTCACATTTTGAGGAGGCTGTAAGTTATAAGCCATAAGAATAATCAACCAGACCAAGCGAGAAACATGACTGTCGGTGTCATGGCCCTAGGGGTATGTTTGACTTAGGGCTTGAGGCGGCCCCTTGCGCCCATGTGGCCATCCCCCGAGGGGAGATCGGGCTCGAGGGTGATGTGGCGGCTACCCTCTCTACCTCCCAGCGCCTCCCGCTTACTACTGTAGCAGGTGTCGGGCTCCCCTGACCCCCTCGGGCTGCCGCCACGTGCGCTGGACCTATCCCCATTAATGGTGCTGCAGGCGGAGTGCACCTACGCGCGCGCGTGCTGCATTAAATGTGAATAGACACGCACTTGCGCGCGCCTGACACCGATCGTAGCCGGCTGACCGGTCTGTGACCGGTGCGAATGACCGATGGGACGTGACACAGTGCCGGGTGTGATGGCTGCACGCTGTTAGGTACGCTGCACGTCCCGTTGGGTCGCATCAAGACTGTGGGAGCCGACTTTTGCGCTCTAATCAGCCAGAGTTGGTAAGCCAAGTCTAATCACATGGTGCACGCCGCTGTGTACAGGCGGAGCACGTAAGTCTTCGGCCGTTTAATGAGGAATGGTGCACGCATCACATGCAGGTGATGGGCAGTCTGACAGGGGTCGTATCGATGTTGTGGAGTGTTGGACTTCTGCTCCAAGCAACAGCAAGGCCCTTGTTTGTGAAAGAATGTTTTCTCCTTTTTCTCTAGAATGTAGCCTGATTGGACCATGTGGTCTCCCCTTGGGAGTACAAAAGAAGGCCCAGGCCTAGAGGAAGGGGGTTCGATCCCTAAAGAGAAAATCACATATAATCCACCACACACAAGAGTAGGGTGTTACGCCTCGCCGGCTCCCCAACCTGTATAATTCCTCGTGTCACGATCTTTCTCGTGCGAATATGCTCTACATCCCGGCGCACCGGAGTGCCGAATCGCGTCTCGCGCCCTGGGCCGAACTCACAAAGGGGGGCCCTCATCGTCCCCTGCTGAGGAGTTTGTTGTCCGTCAGCTGGCGTGCTAGGTAGGGGCGCACGTGTGTGTTTTCAGCTCCCACTCCTTTCCGTGTGCGCCAAGTCTCGCCAAGTCAGCCCCATGGCTGAAGAGGCGGTTGTGTGCACCCCCACACCGAGCGCCAGCGACGACGGCGGGGAGCTGCACCCTCATCGTCGAGCTCACACTCCGTCGCCATCCCCTCGCCGGAGTCCTGGGCGAGGGAACGCGCCGGAGAAACTAGAGGGATCCGCCACCTCGCCGTCGCCCGGTGACGGAGGGCGGCGCCGTGGTAGGGCGCGCCGCCGCCTTGTCTACAGCGATGGTGGCACTCCTAAGGGTGCCCTCCAAGCTGCGGGAGCGCTCCTGCGCCACCCGTCCATTGCCTCAGACCCGGAGGCCCCGGTCCAGCGCTGGCTGGATGATGTGGCCAACCTGGTCAAGGCAGCGCAGCAGCAGCTGGACGCCGGCGGCCATTCGTCGGCAGCTGGGTCGTCCGGCACCGCAACTGCTGCCTCTTCGTCTGCAAGGCGGAGAGCTCGACGGGCGGCGGCCCACGCCCGCCGTTCGTCCCCACTCCCTTCGTCGATGTCCACACCCGTTCATGGGCGTCACGAGAACATGTATGGCGGGCCGGATGCCCATCTCAGCATTGAGAGTCGGCGCCGCCTCCACGGCAGCGGTGTGCCCCTCCGGCCATAAGGGCGGGCCCCCCGTTTCTCCTGTCGTCGGGGCTGGATGCCGCGCTTTTGTAGAGAGCCTTCGGAATGTCCGATGGCCCCCAAAATTCCGGCCCAGCATTCCCGAGAAGTACGACGGCAGCGTCAACCCCATTGAGTTTCTCCAGATCTATACGACTGGAATAGAGGCGGTGGGGGTGACGATAGTGTCATGGCGAACTTCTTTCCCATGGCCCTAAAAGGCCAAGCGCGGGGTTGGCTCATGAATCTGCCACCCGCCTTGGTCGACTCCTGGGAGGATTTGTGCCAATAGTTCACCACGAACTTTTAGGGCACATATCCACACCCAGGAGAAGAAGCGGATCTACACGCAGTGCAGCGGAGGGACGATGAGTCCCTCCGATCATATATACAGCGGTTCTGCCAGGTCCACAAAACCATCCCTTGCATCCCCGCGCACGCGGTGATATACGCGTTTAGGGGAGGCGTGCGGCACAACCGCATGCTGGAGAAGATAGCCTCCAAGGAGCCCCAGACCACTGCGCAGCTTTTTGAGCTCGCGGACTGTGTGGCCCGAAAGGAGGAGGCTTGGACCTGGAACTCCTCCGGCTCTGGCACGGTGGCTGCAGCTGCCCCCGAGTCCGATGCCTGTTCCGGGCGGCGGGAGAAGAGGAGGAAGAAGAGGTCAGCCCGCTCCGACGACGAGGGTCACGTCCTCGCCGCCGAAGGCGCCTCGCGGACCCAGCGCAAGGGGAGGGCCGCGGGTGACGGGAGGAAGGACGCCGGCGATCCCAGCCGAGAGCGCCCGTCGGGCAAATGGTGCTCCATGCACAACACCTCCCTCCACGACCTCTTAGACTGCCGCGTGGTCAAGAGTCTGGCCGAGCGCGACAGGAAGTGGGGGGAGGAGCGGGAGCAAGGGCGCCGTAAGGGCAAGGCCCCGATGGCTCCTGCCCGCGATCGGCGAAGCGAGGCCAAGCAGAAGGCCCCCGCCGACGATGGTGACGACGACGACTTGGGCTTCCAGGAGCCCAAGGCCACCGTCGCCACCATAGATGGGGAGCATGCTTTCATGCTTCCCGCCGCAGCTTCAAGACCATGAAGCGTGAGCTTCTGGCTACGGTCCCACTCACGAGGCAGTGCGGCAAGCGCGGTGGTCGGAGGTCTCGCTTACCTTCGATCAAACTGACCACTCGCCGTGCGTCGCCCGGGGTGGGCAGATTGCGATGGTGGTTTCCCCCACCACCTGCAATGTCAAGTTGAGGCGCGTCCTGATAGATGGCGGCGCCGCCCTCAACATCCTCGCCCCCATGGCCTTTGACGTCATCAAGGCCTCGGGGATGAAGCTCCGGCCGTCCCTGCCGATCATCGGTGTGACGCTGGGGCACACGTGGCCTCAAGGTCACATTGACCTCGCGGTCACCTTCGGTGGCCCCGACAACTTCAGCACCGAGCGGATCAACTTCGATGTGGCGGATCTTAATCTACCCTACAACGCGATGCCAGGGAGGCCCGTGTTGGTGAAGTTCATGGTGGCCACCCACTACGCCTACCTCCAGATGAAGATGCCGGGCCCGCGGGGCCCCATCACCATCCACGGCGGTCTCAAGATCGCGTTGGCTGGCGTAGAGCAGCGCGCCAGCGACCTCGCCGTGGTCCCAAAGCCCGTGGGCAGCGACGAGAGGCCCGAGGCCTCTTCGTCACGCGCCTCGAGGAAGAGGATGACCTTGAGCGACGAGGTCCCCGTAAAGGAGGTGGCGCTGGCCGGAGACCCATCCAAGACCGTCAAGATCGGCGGTCGCCTGGACGATAAATAGGAAGACGCGCTCGTCTCCTTCCTGCGGGCAAACGCCCACGTCTTCGCGTGGAAGCCGTCGGACTTGCCCGGGGTCCCTAGGGAGGTGATTGAGCATCGTCTTGCCGTGCGACCGGATGCAAGGCCCATCCGGCAAAAAGTACGGTGACAGGCCCCCGAGTGCCAAGCCTTCATCCGTGAAGAAGTGGCGCGTCTCCTGGAGGCCGGATTCATCCGAGAGGTCATACATCTGGAGTGGCTCGCGAACCCGGTCATCATCCCCAAGGCGAACGACAAGCTCCGGATGTGCATCGACTACACCGACCTCAACAAGGCATGTCCCAAGGACCCTTATCCCCTGCCACGCATAGATCAGATTGTCGACTCCACTGCGGGGTGTGACCTTTTGTGTTTTCTAGATGCATACTCAGGGTATCATCATATTCGCATGGCTAGGGAGGATGAGGAAAAAACTGCATTCATTACTCCTGTAGGTACCTTTTGTTATACAACTATGCCTTTTGGTTTAAAGAATGCGGGCCCTACTTTCCAACGTACTACTCGTATTACTTTGGGTAGTCAAATAGGGCGCAATGTTGAGGCGTATGTCGATGACTTGGTTGTGAAAACGCGCAACCAAGAGACGTTGCTCTCGGATCTAGCGGAGACCTTCGAGAGTCTCCGCTCCACGCGCATGAAGCTGAACCCCGAGAAGTGCATGTTCGACGTGCCTGCGGGCAAACTTCTCGGGTTCCTGGTCTCTGCCCGAGGCATAGAGGCCAACCCCGAGAATATTAACGCGATAAATAAGGATGCGCCCCCCAGCAAACTTAGGGATGTGCAGCACGTCATGAGATGCATGCCTGCCCTAAGCCGGTTTATATCGAGGCTGGGAGAGAAGG
Organism: Oryza punctata; assembly: GCA_000573905.2. Lineage (NCBI taxonomy): Eukaryota > Viridiplantae > Streptophyta > Magnoliopsida > Poales > Poaceae > Oryza > Oryza punctata. The sequence continues at coordinate 3,538,895 of CM002488.2, forward strand.
CGTTGCCCCTATTTAAGCTCCTCAAGCGCTCCGGGCCGTTTAGATGGACGGAGGAAGCTGAGCAAGCCCTCAACCAGTTGAAGGCCTACCTCAGCTCGCCCGGTCCTAGTAGCCCCGGAACCCGAGGAGCCGCTGCTGCTCTACTTAGCGGCAACCCCGCAAGTAGTTAGTGCAGCGCTAGTGGTGGAGCGCGCCGAGGAAAACCCTTGGGCCGCGCCCCACCATCCTGTGTCGGTGCAACCCGGACCAGACGGCAAAGAGGGAGCCCCTCAGCCAGGCGAGGGTCCCGGGCCCCCCCAAGTTGATGATGGCCCTTTGTCCCCTCGTCAGATGTCATTAGGCGCCCCCGGTCCCCAGGACGGCCCCGAGGCCACTGAGGGGAGGAGCGGCCCGACACCTTCTGACCCCGAGGCCACCGACATGGAGATGGAGTGGGCCCAGCGAGGCCCCTCCCACCATCAGTGCGCGGGATCTGACGCCCATAGCGAAGAGCCTAGGCCCCGCCGAAAGGTGCAGCGGCTGGTTTATTTCGTGAGTGAGGCGTTGCGGGATGCCAAGACCCGGTACCCTCAAGCCTAGAAATTGCTCTACGTAATTCTGGTGACTTCGAGAAAGTTGCGCCATTATTTCTAGGCGCACCGGGTCACGGTGGTGACATCCTACCCCCTCGGGCAAATACTCCGCAATCGAGAGGGGACCGGGCGTGTGCTCAAATGGGCCATCGAACTCTCGGAGTTCGATCTCTACTTCGAACCATGCCACGCGATCAAGAGTCAGGCCCTCGCCGATTTCGTGGCATATTGGACCTCAACCCCCGAACCCGACCTCGGGTTCCTATACCCCGAGGCTGGAGCTAATCCCTCGAAACAGGCCTACGGCCCCCGTTGGGTGATGCGGTTTGATGGCTCGCTCGCCCTCCAGGGTGCTGGCGCTGGGGTCACCTTGACCTCACCAAACAGGGACATCCTCAAATATATGGTTCGCCTCGACTTTCGGGCAACCAATAATATGGCGGAGTACGAGGGACTACTTACAGGACTCAGAGCGGTGGCTGGAATGGGGATCCGCCTAGTCGTGAACCAGGTCTCCAAGGAGTACCGCTGCTCCGACCCGCAAATGGAGGCCTACGTCCGCGAAGTGCGGCGTATGCAGAGCCATTTTGACAGGTTAGAACTACGGCACGTTCCCAGGCGAGACAACGCGCTCGCCGATGAGCTGTCAAGGCTCGCCTCGTCACGCGCCCCAACCCACCGGGTGCCTTTGAAGAAAGACTCACCCAGCCGTCGGCGTGTCCCAATCGCCCGGGGGAATCGGACGCTGCCACGTCACCCTCGGGGCCCGATGGAGTCCAGGCCCCGAGGCCCGAGGGGGTCGAGCCCGACCTGTAAGGACCCCCGTTTTGCAACAGGAATCGCTCGTGTATTCTGTGCCATTTCCCTGGATCAAGTAGTTTGGCACACACGATACATAGTTGAATTACTAAAAGCGCATACATATGCGTCGAGTACGAATCATTACATCATAGGCCCGAAGGCATTGTCTTAGAACAAAGGACCAAACGGTCCGGAATATAGTCCAAAAATAGAATATAGATAAGCAGCGGAGCGAAGGCAGCGGCATCGCCATTGCCACAGGCAACGACCGTGTCTAGACCTACTGGGCACCCTCCTCATCCGCATCCTCCTCGTAGTAGGCGTATGGATCCACCGGGTGTCATCTTCGGCTTCTGATGGAGTTTATAATTGCAAGGGTGAGTACCAACTGTACTCAACAAGTCACCACGGCAACAATGCATATGACAGGTGTCATCCAAGGCAAGGTATAGGTTTTGTTGCATAAAGCTAGTTTTGCAATCCTTTTCACAAACCTAAGACCTAGTATGACTGATCAAGTTTTATTACCAGAGTTTATTTTATACAACGACGGTTCTGTCCACCATCCATCATTATCCCAAGGATAGCTTTTCGTCGTTGGTTCGTCATGGTTTTCTGTGGACGTCCATCTTCCTTCTGCTCAGGAAGTGGCTCCAACAGCATAAAATCCATCATGCTTTATCCCATCCCACACAAGTTAAGAATTGAGAGTCTAGCCAAGTGTAATGCATGTTCCGGTGCTCAATATCCGCGAGCACGGCTATTCGAATAGATTGTTTTACTCACACTGCAGTGGATGTACACTTTACCCGTACTCCGCGACTGCCCAACACATGAGCCTCGTCCCAACACATGAGACGCGTCACGGCAAAGCTTTTCGATAGCCTTACATTGGCAGTACCCGCTCCATGAACTATCATCCTCGTGCACTCTAGGCGTATCTGTTTCTAGCAGTGAGAGGAGTTCTGGCGCTCCCGGGGAAAGAAGTCTCACACACACGCAAAGTTTATAATTTAAGTTTAGGTTCTCACTCTCACACACGTGGCAGTCCTACCAATGGTGACACCGATGTAGGGTATGCATCGCGTCCCCACCTCAACGGATGCTCCGTCGTAGCGAACCGGCCTCACACACTGGGGTGAACCATCTATGCAAGGATACTGCCTCTGCTCGGTTATCTAGTCAGCTACGTCTATACCCATCCGAGAAGTACGGTTGTACTGGGGTCTTTCATGCTTAACTTCATGGCTCGGTCCTTAACTGATCGGGGACGGTGCTAGCCTTTTCCGGATACCACCCAAATCCACCATCTGCCTCAGTCGAAGGCACTTGTTTAGTTTTATATCTTCCTTCTCAAATCATGTCATTATATCATGGCAATGTGGCGCTCATGTCTCCACATGCCGCATCTCAATTACCTTCCCCAAGGTAATTGCCCAGGCATAAAGCATTTGATAAATATGAGTATGCGTGATTCTAGAATAGCATCACTAAGCATTTGTCATAATTGACTAGGGACTCATACGTAAGCATGGTTACAAAAGGGATATGGGATAACAATAATCAAGGTATGGCATAATAACAAGTAGGATATTCATCATTGCATGCAACTTTATTTGTAAACAAAATAATTTCGCAACGTAGGATCAATATGTTCAAGGAATAGTGATGACTTGCCTTGCTCGAAGTCCTGCGGGTCTTGATCCTCGGTCGGACTCACAACTCCCTCGGTATCTAGAATTACGTGCGAAAGAAATTGAATTCGCTTAGAATTCACTTAAAATCCAACAAAATCCAATTAAAGAAATGGATCGAACGTGAGCGTCGAAAGTTGGTTTTTGCTTCCATTATTATTTATAAAATGGTTCTATTCCGATTTTTAATACTTTTGTCCTAAAATATTAGCATTAGCCAATTAGAACATTTATCCGGTTTATTTTACGCGACTCGGATAGGTTAGATCCCGATAATAATATTCAACCTTTGGTGATTAGTAATTAACTAAAGAATTGCAACGGCTACTTAAGCGTATAACCTAATCAACGAGTAAAATTAAATAGCGATTAAACGAATATCGCAATAAACATTAAATGGCAACGATTAATTTAGAAGTTCTAGAATTAACCAGTTAATATACGCGCGAGCTGTAAAACCTAACAAATGGAAATCTAAATAATCGACTAAACATCCCGCAAAAGAATAATCATTAAATGAATAATTTAATTAAGTGAATATTTGCATTTAAATAATCCGATTTAATCCCTTGTACGAGTTTCTAAAATAATCGACGGATTTTATTCTAAATTTCTTATCCTAAATTTCTTTCCTCCATTTTATTCTCTATTCCTAAATTTTCTTCCCTAGGTCTAAATTTTTATTTCCCTATTTCTTTCTTCCCTTTCCTATTTTCTCTTTCTCTCCCCTCTCTTTTCTTTTTCCCTTTTCTCTTTTTCTTTCTTTCTTTTCTTTTCTCTCTCTTCTTCCTCTTCCTTCCTGCTCCTTCTCCCTTCCTCTTTTCTTCTCTCTCTGCTCACCGGCTCTACTCCCTCTCTCTCTCCCTCTTGCGGCCGACAGAAGGGGACGAGGGGGGGTAAGGGGGCTCACTGGCGGTGGTTCACGGGGCGCGCGGCGGTCCGGGGCGCGGTGGCGGCGAGGCGGACTTGGGGAGGCAGAGGGAGGTGGGGGAAGGGGAGGAGGAATGGCCGGCGGTGTGGGGATATGGGGGCGGCTTTTATAGCACGGGGGGGCAGCGGCAATGTGCGCGCGGCGCGGGCGGCATGGGGGTGCATACGACAGTAGCGACGTGCGCGCGGCCCGGGCGGCAGGCGTACGGCGGCGACGTGCGCGGCGCGGCGGCAGGGGGCGCGTACGGCGGCGACGTGCGCGGTGCGGCGGCATGGGGGCGCGTACGGCGGTGACGTGCGCGTCGCGGGCGGCATGGGGGGGCGCCTACGGCGGCGACGTGCGCGGCGCGGGCGGCAAGGCGCGCGCGGCGGCAGGCGGCGGCGTGCGGTGCGCGAGGCGCGTGCGGGGACGCGAGGGCGCGATGGCGGCGGGACTGAGCGCGCGTGCGCGAGGCGCGCGGCGGCAGGCGGCGGCGGGCGGCGCGCGAGGCGCGTGCGGCGCGGGGCGCGGGCGCGCGTGCGGCGCGGGGCGCGCGCGGGGAGGGGCCCGGTCCGTACACCTGGCGGGCTTTGAACAGTGCCGCCAGGGTTGATTTGGTTTTTAGGGTAGTTTTTCCTCCGAATTTCATTTTAAACTTTTGTAAATTCAACCAAATCAATGTGTCCAATGTTTTTAATGTTTTGATAATTTATTTATTATTTTTAGATATATATATACATTTTTTTGTTTACCCATTATTCTCACATATTCATACTTCGCTTATGTATATTTATACCTAGGATTTATATCTAGTCCCCTATGTCTATATACATATTTATATATTTGCAAAATATATCCGCTTGATTTTGTGTCACAATATTTCATATTTACACACATTATTCACACACATATATGTATATATATTTATTTGCATGGGCATCGATAATTGCCTATACATGTGTAACATTTTCTATTAAACTTATATTACCCCGATTAAATTCGTGTCATTTGTATGGGGCGTTTTCCTTACTATATTATTGCCTCACCACCTATTTTAGTTTAATTTTCCTTGATTTGTGCACTTGGTTGATTTTTTTGGTTTTTAGGGTTCATGCTAGGATGAACTTGATAAATCCGAGCTTCACAATTAACGATCGACTAAACGAACGATTAAGCGTGGCATGATGCAACTTAATTTAAAAGTCTCTTTGAAATTTCGTATTTTAGTATTTGCGTTCGACGGTCGAGTTTTCATGGCGTTACACGACCCCCCACGACAAATCGCCTGGATGACCGAGATCCAGGCGTTTCTCAAAGATAAGACTCTCCCCGAGGATCGCGAAGGGAGCGAGCGGGTCGCCCGCGTCTCCAAGAGGTACGTGTTGGTAGAGGGGGCCCTCTATCGGCACGACGCCAATGGAGTCCTCCTCAAATGCATCTCTCGGGAGCATGGCATCGAGCTTCTCGCCGACGTCTATGAAGGCGAGTGCGGCACTCACTCCGCCTCGCACACCTTGGTCGGTAAGGCCTTCCGATAGGGTTTCTACTGGCCGACAGTACTCCACGACGCAGTCGATCTGGTCCGACGGTGCAGGGCGTGCCAATTTCACGCCAAGAAAGCGCATCTGCTGGCCCAGGCCCTGCAGACCATCCCGCTCTCATGGCCCTTCGTGGTCTGGGGGCTGGACATCTTGGGTCCCTTCAAGAAGGCGCTGGGCGGGTACGAGTACCTGTACGTCGCCATCGACAAATTCACCAAGTGGCCCGAGGCCTACCCGGTCATCAAGATCGATAAGCACTCGGCCCTCAAATTCATCAAGGGCATCACTGTCCGGTTCGGGGTGCCCAACCGTATCATCACGGACAATGGCACCCAGTTCATAAGTGAATTGTTCGGCGACTATTGCGGTGACATGGGCGTCAAGCTCTATTTCACCTCTCCCGCCCACCCCAAGAGCAATGGTGAAGTGGAGCGCGCCATTGTGGAAATCCTCAAGGACCTCAAGACCAACATGTACAACGTCCTCAAGAAACATGGCGATTCATGGATCGATGAGCTACCAGCGGTGCTATGGGTGAACCGGACTACCCCGAGCCGTGCGACAGGAGAAACCCCGTTTTTCCTGGTTTATGGCGCGGAGGCGGTCCTCCCATCCGAGCTCACCTTGGGATCTCCTCGCGCCGCCATGTACAATGAGGTTGATCAAGAGCAGCTCCGATAGGACGACCTCGACTACCTTGAAGAACGAAGACGACGCGCCGCCCTACGGGCCGCGCGTTCCCAGCAGAGCTTAAGGCGCTACCATCAGCGCCATGTCCGGGCACGGTCACTCAGCATAAACGATCTCGTCCTACGCCACGTCCAGACGCGTGCTGGACTGAGCAAACTCTCACCCATGTGGGAGGGGCCGTTTAGAGTGATCAGCATCCCCGGCCGGGCTCGGTCAGGCTGGCCACGGAGGACGGCACAGAGTTGCCTAACCCGTGGAACATCGAGCACCTTCATCGCTTCTACCCGTAAAGGAGTCGTCATTGTGCCTCGGGCTCGGGCCAACCCCGAATGCCCCCTCGGGCATACAGGGGTTGGTCGGGGGCTCCCACTGTCAATATAGTCCCTTCTTGTCCTTATTTTCTAATTAGCAAAGCATCTTCCTTTATGTTCGAACGACTGTGACTGTTTTGTGTTTTCTGACGGATGTTTTGACCCAACCTGGGGTGCTCGTGTTTGTTTTGCCCCCGATGACTCGGACCACCTAGATGCCAACGGGGCCCAGACCGAGCCGTGCCCTGGGACACGTCGAACCCCGGGGGAATCGGCAGTGACCTACGAACGGGTCCCCACTTACCCCCGGTCATCGTGCTCTCGGCCTGGCCAGCCTCGACACGTGGAACTCCCCAAGTGCACTAGCTCCGGCCCTTGTCACTTGGGACAGCAGCTCGGGCCCGAGCCCCCGCTCGAGTTAAAACATCAGACAGATTGATGAAATAGTACAGCCGATTCACAAGCATAATCACAAACTAACATAGAGTTAAAATTATGCGTTCCTTGCAGGCAAAAATGTTCAGACACAAGGCGAATTTAAGGGAGTGCTGATTATTACAAGGTCGGCATGAAGGCCTAATAAACTTGCTGAGAAAAAAGAAAAAGAGGGGGGAGTGGCTGCCGGAGTCGGGCTCGCCCGGTCACGCCTCGCCGTCATCGCCGTCGCTGTCGCTGCCGCTGTCGTCTTCATTGTCGAGGCAATCAAGGAGGTCCGGCGCCCCTGGGTCGGCGGGGCACGATTCCGATGCAGCACAATCCAAGGATGACAACCGGTTCTTAACTATAGCAAAACAAAGTGCATCAGACAAGTCCGAGCTAGCAAAGATTCTCCTTGCTCCGCCATTCCAAGCCTCTACGTTCTCAGCAGGACGCAGGGGATGTACTGCTGTGCGGCTTGCGCGTGCGGTTGGAAGTAGCAGCTGCCGACCTCCGTCACCGGCGACACGAACTGCACGGTGAAGAACCACCGAAACAGCCGGAGAGTGGGCCTCACCCCCATGAACATCTCGCACAAATGTGCCAAGATGGCCAACGTCATTATGGCCTTGGGGGTGAGGTGGGCCATCTGGAGGTTGTAGTACTCCAGGACTTCCAAGAAGAAGCTTGAAAATGGTGGGATTAACCCCGCCCTGGCGAAGGAGAGAAAGAACACCGACAGGTGGGGGTATTGCGGCGCCGGGCGCGCCTCGCCCAGCACCACCGCCTCCCGGTCGGGTACCGCCAGCATGAACTTGCGTGGAAGGCTGGCCACCCTCTCGTTGGTAATGCGAGGAGGCGGCAGCACGCTGCCATCAACCGGCGAAGTGCCCCATGCCATTGCGTTGGAAGGGGAAGGACGCAAGAAAGAGAGAGAGTGGCGAAGAGAAGTGCAGGGGAACGAAGTGAGTTAGGGCGTAAGGAGGCTGTGTTGGGCAAAAGTGGCGAAGGAAGGGATGAATCCCCTCCTCAGCGCCCTTTATACCCTGGCCACCGCCGTGCCCGGCTCCTCGTTTCCCGCGCCCACTAACTCGCCCCCTCGATTATCGCGCGCACTCCCTCCACTAGCCCCACTACTCCGTTTCCAGCGCGCGTGCGAAATCCCGCAGCCGTCACGGAGATAGAGAGGCAGATCGCGTCCACATTAATGGCGCGCGGTTGCCGAGGAATACGCCATCATCGCAACTCTGGATGGATATATGGACGTGCCCCGTTTTGCGCGCCGCCCGGGTAATGAGGCCGTTATGAAGTGATAGCCCATTATCGTTGAGAGGCGTCTTTCCTCTTGCATAAAAACGGCGACCGTTCATCTTCTCCGAAAAACCTGGGCCCACGTGACGCCAGATCGATAGGGTGGCATCAAGCTTGGTCGTCCCACGGTGGCCCCCACAGGCCTTACGCCGGGGGCTACTGTCGTGTCATGGGCCTAGGGGTATGTTGACTTAGGGCTTGAGGCGGACCCTTACGCCCACGTGGCCATCCCCCGAGGGGGGATCGGGCCGGAAGGTGACGTGGCGGCCGCCCTCTCTACCTCCCAGCGCCTCCCGCTTACTACTGTAGCAGGGGTCGGGCTCCCCCGACCCCCTCGGGCTCTCACTTACCCCACTAATGACGATGCAGGTGGAGTGCACGTGCGCGCGCGCGTGCCGCATTAAATGCGAATAGACACGCACGCGCGCGCGCCTGACACCGGTCGTAGCCGGCTGACCGGTCTGTGACCGGTGCGAATGACCAATGGGACATGGCACAGTGCCGGGTGTGACGACTGCACGCCGTTAGGTACGCTGCACGTCCCGTTAGGTCGCATCAAGACTGTGGGAGCCGACTTTTGCGCTCTAATTAGCCAGAGTTGGTAAGCCAAGTCTAATCACATGGCGCACGCCGCTGTGTACGGGCGGAGCACGTAAGTCTCCGGCCGTTTAATGAGGAATGGTGCACGACGTCACATGCGGATGATGGGCAGTCTGACAGCGGTCGCATCGACGTTGTGGAGCGTTGGACTTCTGCTCCAAGCAACAGTAAGGCTCTTGTTTGTAAAAGAATGTTTTCTCCTTTTTCTCTAGAATATAGCCTGATTGGCCCATGTGGTGTCCCCTTGGGAGTACAAAAGGAGACCCAGACCTAGAGGAAGGGGGTTCGATCCCTAAAGAGAAAATCACATATAATCCACCACACACAGGAGTAGGGTGTTACGCCTCGCCGGCTCCCCAACCTGTGTAATTCCTCGTGTCACGATCTTTCTCGTGCGAATATGCTCTACATCCCGGCGCACCGGAGTGCCGAATCGCGTCTCGCGCCCTGGGCCGAACTCACAAAGGGGGGCCCTCATAGTCCCCTGCTGAGGAGTTTGTTCTTCGTCAATGACAATGGAAGAACAAATAATGAATGGTTTCGTCCTTATGACAAAAGCAACATTTCTTACTACCTTTCCATTTGCACTTAACTAGGTTATCCTTGGTTAGAATTACACCTCGACGAAGATACCAAAGGAAAATCTTCACTTTGAATGGTACTTTAATCTTCCAAATACGTCTATTGAAATTTGGGATACCCGTATGGATAAGAGCTAAGTAAAAAGAATTGACTGAAAAGACCCCATTGGAAGTGAGATTCCAGCGAAATTCATCTTGCTCCTGTGACAACACCAAATCAGCTATGCGAGGCCATAAGTTATGCCAAGCGACTAATTTTGCTCTGATTAATTCTCGTCTCCATGGAAATTTTGGAAGATTGTTTTGAAAGATTGTGAGATAGTCGACTGTTTATACCTAACTTTGTTATAGAGACAAAGATATTGATCTCTCAACGAGGCATACCGAAGCCTTGTGCTAAAAACTAATCTACCTAGATTTACGTTATTGACATAACACGTGCGCTTATATTAATGACTGATTATTCTTTCAGTGATAGATGTTATACCTATGGATAGTAAAACGCTTATGTAACTTTATTAATCTCAATTATTAGTCCAATTCTTGAAGATGCTCTACACGCATGCGTATATAAGTGCATGCATCTGTCATGGGTAAAAAAAAGCTCAAAAATGACGAGATATGTTTACTACATTACCGAAACTAAGCATAATTAATTGTGTTCCAAATAAACCTTGGAAATGAGGCTGTTGAAAACCTGGTGTACAGTCTCATCATCTCTACTGCTCTACAGAATCACCTGCATGACAAGTGCCGCGAGAGCGATGTTGAGAGAGAAAAAAAGAGCCACGATGGCAGTAGCGAAATATCGTGCAAAAGGAGGGGTAGTTTCGACCGAGGAGCTACAGTGAGTGCAAGTACGCTTTTTTCTGCAGGCTCATCAACCCATGCACACTCATTATTAGCCCTAGAACTGTAGCACCATTTCACATTTTTTTTTCTCTCTCACATAACCACACCTCTTTAATCTCATGGTCTTAATCTCATATATAACTATTAAACTATAATTGATATGGATAATTGGATTGGATTGGACGCAGTTGTATCACAAATTCATAATCTCTCAATCCCCTGTTTTTTTTTTGCTTGGTGAACCACTATACAACAGTGTGAAATGGGCAGCTGTTTGGCATTTTCAAGAAAGAAAAAATTATGGTTAAACTGACCCGTTTGTGACTGTCAACTTTTTTTCTTTTTTGCCTAAAGCCCTTCTCTCCTCTCCTCCTACTACCCTGTTCATCTCTTTCTTTTATTCGATCCCTCTATTCCGTTCCACACGCATTGCTGGTAGTAGTATCACTCCGCGACCGAAGATTTTAAAAAAAGGAAGCAACTTGCGTTTTTTGGCGCACCTCGATTAGATTTTAGAGGCGAATGTGAGCGGTCAAATCCTTCTTTTTTAGCTTCTGTGCGTTGTGTTTTGTGCTCTTCTTTTGTCAGTTCTTGAGGCGCGCTCTCCTGTTCTTTGTGTTTCCTGCATTAGCGTGCGTGGCCGCGAGGAGAGGAGGGAGTGAAGCGGCGGCCATGGCACAGCAGCAGAGTGCGTGGGAAGCGGAGAAGATGTGAGAGCTTCTTTCTCCTCTCTCCCCCCCCCTTCTGTTCTTCGTTTTCTGTGATCAGAATCAGATTGCTTTGATAATGGGGAATATGCTGGCTGCTGTTCTTCGCATTCTTTTGTTTTTTAGTATATGTTCTTGAAATGTTCTTCGTTTTGTCTTGAGATTTTTGTCATTTCATTCGGCTGTCGGTCTCCGCCTGGCTATCTTTTCCCAGATTGGTTTCTTGTTTTCGTTTTGTGAGGATTCCAGATTTGTTTCTTGGCGGTTTAGATCGTCCTTTTCTGGTGATTTTGCAATAATCTTGTTCTTCATCTTCCCTTCTTGTTGCATTTCAGAGGGCTACAGACGTTTGAGATTCCTGAAATTTCAGCATTTTCTGTTCTGCATTTTGGTTTCTCCTTTTGCAAAAGCCATGCCCTTTTTTCTTGTTCCTCTTCTTCCTTTTCTTTTTTCTCGGATATACTAGTTTGGTTTATTGCTTGCTAGCTTTTCAACTGCCTTTTCCTTTTACCTTGCATTGCAACTGCCTTTTCATTTCTCGAAATTTATTGCTTCTTTCACACTTTAATCTGCATTTTACCTTTTGTTTTCTCATGAAAACTTTCGATCCCCTCCTTCCTGTTGCTGCTGTGCTTGCATGCAAACCCCCCTTGTTTCTTTTTCACTTATATCGCCGCACTGAACTTATCCATGTGTGTTCTTGGAAGCAGGTTGGATGTGTACATCCATGATTACCTGTTGAAGAGGAACCTGCAGAGCACTGCCAAGGCATTCCAAGCAGAAGGCAGCGTGTCTTCCGATCCTGTTGGTCAGTGCATCAATTTTCTGAATTTTGTCATACTACTGTAGTTTGCAAGCTTTGATCTTTCTGCATTAGGACCAGATAGTTTGTTCCTCAGACAACCATCGTTCTTGGGCCAATAGGATGGGTACAAATTGATCATTTGATTAGCTTGATTAGTACACTAACGTTTGTGCATGTGCGAGACACATGTATTATTGGTTACTTGTACCGGACAGATACAAAGGAACAATACTAAAGCCACATTGTTTTGTCTGATTTATGCATGCCAGTCTCTGATGTTTCTGCATTGTAATGAATGCGATTTAATCTTCTTGTACTGAAAGATGTCAGCTTTTGTTTTGCAAAAAAAGCAATTGATGCCCCAGGGGGTTTCCTCTTTGAGTGGTGGTCTGTCTTCTGGGACATCTTCATTGCAAGGACGAACGAGAAGCACTCTGATGTTGCTGCTTCGTACATTGAGGTTCTTGTAGCACATGCATCTTGGTTATTACTTGTCCTTGTTGTTTGCTTTCGCTTGGTACAGTGATTTACTGCTTATCTTACAATAAACATGCATAAATACTTGAATTGTATCAGTCATGAGATCATGTTCATTGTAAAAAGATTTAGTTTTTTTGCCTAAAACAAATGGATTTAAATTCCACACAAACATTGAAAACCAAATTCAAGAATTTTCCACGTCACTCTTGAAAAAAAAGAAGAAAATGCCTAATTCATCTATGTAGGCAAAACTTGTTATGATGAATTTTTTTTTAAAAAAATCAAACGTTTTCCTATAATTCCAAACAAAACATGTCGCATATCACACAATTATGGAAAAAACATGTGTCTTAATCATTTTAGAAGGTACTGAATGCAAAACACTTTCTCATAGATAGTACGTACTATGATTGTCTCCAGCTAGTATCATCTTTAAAATTTAAGTAAAATTTCAAAGGCAATATTTTATCGTCAATATGATTAAAACTTTGAAGGCAATGCCCTTTGGAGTAGGCCGTAGCTAATACCTGTTCATTTTCTGGTGATTACCCATTTGAAACTAGCCATTTCTAGTAGGTATATGATGTGTCAATCTTCTTAATTGCGAAATGCTATTTTCTTTTTGTTTGTTGGACATCGTGTTCACACATAAATTTTGTAACCCAGACACAGTCAATTAAAGCTCGAGAGCAGCAGCCATCACAGCTGCAGCAGCAAGAGGCTCATTCCCAGCAGTCATCACAGCAGATCCAAATGCAACAACTCCTACTACAGAGGCATGCACAGCAGCAGCAGCAGCAGAATCAGCAACAACCACAGCAACAACGCCGCCAGCAGAAGCAACAACAGCGTAGTGAAAGCAGTCATTTGCCGACAAGTGCACAGAATGGTTTGGTTTCTGCTGATCCTCCAACACGACAAAGCACATCAGCTGCAAGTTCTTTGTCTGCAAAGATGTATGAGGAGAGGGTGAAGAATTCTGTTCAAAGGGACACCTTAGATGAAGCACCTGCAAAGGTAGTTTCTTCACGGCAATGTGTATTGTTGCTTTCATGATCTAAACTCTCATGATCTGAAATGCATATCTTTGTACTACAGCAAAGGTTTACAGAAAATATTGGGCAACTGCTGGAATCAAACTCATCATCTATGCTGAAGTCCGTTGCAATATCAGCTCAGGCTTCAGGGTACCAACTGCTCAATAATGCTTGCTAATGTTGCTTTTGAGGGGGTGGGGGGTGGGGTGGATTATGTAGCGCAAAATAAAAAACCTGCAAAAACGAAGCATATCAGTCTTCAAAACAGCCTATAATATGTGATCTGTTAGGATTTCTCACCATGCTTGAATTGTGTTTACCTCTGTTTTTACCTGACTATTTTGCGGTCTTCAAATTGCAACTTTGACCATTAATTATTATTATACACTAAAATGTGCTAATAAAATTATTATATTACTTACATATTATTCACAATAATCTAGCCAACATGTTGTAGCTGTTTGACTAAATCATTTTCTAATTCCCGTAATCAAGGCTATCTTGATGGTTCAAACTCGATTATCTCTAGCTTCTGTTTTCCTGTCAGTGTGGCTTTGTTATGCCGAAACCTAAATGTAAAGTCAGCAACGGTGAAGCCCTCAAGCCTCGGTGGAAGAAGTGAAATCAGTTCTTGCTTTGAGACTTCCAGATTGCACCGTATGTATTGATTTGCTTTGATTGTTTTTAGGCAAATTTTCCATGGATCAGCTGGTGGCGTGTCAGGTGCTTTGCAACAGGTTCAGGCCCGGAACCAACAACTCCAGGCATCAACACAGGTAGACGGTCTTACTTCAGATGTATAATCCCATTCATTATTGTTTATAACTAGATGAGTCAAATTTGTATCAGGAAATAAAGATAGACACAAATGCTGCTGTACACATGAGAAGTGCAGGGGCAGATGGATCATTAATTGGAGTACCAGGTTTTTTTTGCTCTGAACTCTACTATTTTTTGTTGTTTCTGTCTGCTAACTGGCAATTCTTAGATTAGTACCTGCTGTCCTGTTCATTCATGTACTTAGTGCCATTGTTTGATACTCTGTTGTCTGGCAGGCGCTAACCCAGCAGGGAACAATTTGACGTTGAAAGGGTGGCCTCTTACAGTGAGTTCTTCACTTCATTCATTAACTGACATTCTAAGCTATAAATTAGGAGCAAGTTTGAATACTGCACCTTTTTGTTTTGTTTTTATGATGTGTTACCATTTGATTATAACTTTCCAGGGCTTAGACCAGCTTCGATCTGGGTTTCTCCAACAGAAATCTTTTATGCAGTCTCCCCAACCATTGCACCATCTACAATTTCTCACTCCACAGCAACAGCAGCTTCTGCTTCAAGCACAACAAAATATGACATCTTCACCTGGAGAGATGGACAGCAGAAGGCTTCGGATGCTTTTGAGTAGCCGAAACATTGTTCCTGGGAGGGATGGTCAATCAAATGCCTACACGGAAGTTATACCTAGTGTTGGTCCTTCATTGCAAAATATGTGCTCACCTGTGCAGCGCATGGAGACAGATATGCTGATGAAGGTAAGTTTCACTTGTATGTTTTACAATATTCACGCATTTATTATTTCCAATGATACACTGGATGTAAGTAGTAGTACCTTATAAACCACCGGGTTATGCATAATTTTGTGCTCAGTTGATATCTTCTATATATCCATAGATTATATTGTTGAATTCGTATCAGTGATCAGTGATAGAATTTTATTTGAATTTATCATGCTTGTTGTAGTTATGTCATGTTGCCAAGTTTGCATTATGCGGTACCATTTCTTTTCTATTATGGCATAGTGATTAAATCATGAAAATAATGGTCTTGTTCCTTGTGGAATATACTCTTTTGAACAGAGGCACTCATACTGTTAGATTTCAGAATGATCTAGCTGCTATTAATACATGCTTACATGCTTTCTGAAGCTACCTTTTTCAAGATAACTTCTACATCTTTGGTTTTGGACCTTAACACCTCGTCATTATATGTAGTAGAAGATAGCAGCTATACAGCAGCACCAGCAAAGCAGCAATCAGCAACAGCTCCTTCAGCATTCTTTACTTAGCCAGCAACCACCGATCTCTAATCACCTTCCAGGCCAGCAGGAAAAAATGGGAGCTGGAAGTGTTACTGTTGATGGAAGCCTGTCTAATTCATTCCGTGGAAGTGAACAGGTTTTACTTTGTTCTACATATATTCAACATTACCACCTTGATTTGTTACTGCACCTGTCCTTTTGTTAAGACTTGTATCCATCATAAATATATTGTTCTGCAGGTTTCCAAGAATCAAAATGGGCGAAAGCGCAAACAACCAATCTCATCATCTGGTCCAGCCAATAGTTCTGGCACTGGAAACACCGCGGTCCCCTCCTCAGAACCCTCAACTCCTTCATCACAAAGCCCAGGAGACACAATTTCAATGCCCTCGCTGCACCACAATGCTAGCTTATCAAAGGCTTTAGTTGTTTATGGTGCCAGTACAGCAGTGACAATGGGATCACCATCAAATCAACTTGTAAGTTACTACTGGTTCTAAAATCCAAACAGCTCTGACCCTATTACGTGGATATATTATGCATGTAACATAGTTTGGAAAATTGTCGTTGCACTGATGGTCTTTTTGATGCCTGACTTCTGAACTTCTGATAACTCACATTGCAGGCTGACATGGATCGTTTTGTGGAGGATGGCTGCTTGGAAGATCATGTGGATTCGTTCCTGTCGCATGATGATGCAGATCGAAGAGATGGCAGTCGTATGGAATCTACTAAAGGTGTGATAAGGCTAACTGTTTTGTAACTTATGGCTAGTTGAAGTTGAATGGTTGGCTTCGACATATTAACATCATTGGCAGTGGTTACCCTGGCCAATTTAGTCTTAGATGTGATTATGGCTAGTGTAAATAGTACCAACAAGCTGAACTCATTTAGGTGAAGTTAGCATGGAAATTGAGTAGTTGGTGCGGTTCAGGCCATGGCCCTGTGCGAGTGGAAATTATCTAATATGTCATGTGGTAACATATGTCGGTTCAATGGGTTAGATTTATGATGTATTTCGTAGGGAAGTCTAACATTAATTTGTGTTCTGTAGAGCTTTGATTCTGTTTATACGTCTTAAGCAGGATTCATCTTCCGAGAGATCTCTTCTGTACAAGCAAGCACGAACAAGGTTGTATGCTGCCACTTCTCATCGGATGGAAAGCTACTTGCTACTGGGGGTCATGATAAGAAGGTAAGTACACATGCCTGTGCTTGTTAAGATGCTCAGCCTGGTTGATACTGTCTGAGTGTGCAGGCATATCTTTGACTTCATGGTGATATTGAAATAGATACTTGCAATGCTGCAATGCAGGTGGTATTGTGGCATGCTGAAACTTTAAAACAAAAGTCAGTATTGGAGGAGCATTCTCTTTTGATAACTGATGTACGGTTCAGTCCAAGCATTCCACGCCTTGCTACCTCCTCATTTGATAAAACTGTCAGGGTCTGGGATGCTGACAATGTAAGTACATAACTGTAGCAATTTTTTTTTCCTACCATCTATTTGCCTCGGTGATTGCCTCTGTTATGTTGCACAAACCTATCAACTAGCACTGAAACCATATCAAACTGCCACTTTGTATATTTAGCTCAGAGTTGTTACCTTTTGAGCTGCTCTTTATGTAGAAACAGCATCATAAAGTTAAGTAGGCTCTAAATTCTCAAAGAATACAGTAAGCAATATCGTGAAAGATCCACAACATCAATTTTTGGATTCATTGGCATGACATGGATTCATTTTGTAGAAGTGGAACTTGTTTGTTCTCTAGGTGGTAAGCATGATACTTCTAAACATTCAGATTCCTGGGTGATGTCAATACTTGTAATGTTAAAGCTGCAAGGGCAGCAAAGTACTTTTGTGTTTTACTGCTCGTCATGTTCTAATTGCTGACATTGAACTTTTGCAGCAAGGCTATTCAATTCGGACTTTCACTGGGCACTCAGCATCTGTTATGTCACTGGATTTCCACCCAAACAAGGATGACCTCATTTGTTCTTGTGATGGGGATAATGAAATTCGATTCTGGAGTATCAACAATGGAAACATTGTCCGAATTTTTAAGGTTACTCAGTTTTTCTTATTTAGCTTTCTGTCAATCTGGAATTGCCACTTTATTGTGAACAATCCTACCTTTTTCTTGACTTACTCTCCAACATATACTCGTAGACTTTTCTATTTATAGAAAATGTGCATGAGGAATGGCAATCTGTTGAAAACATCCTAAATGTTACGTTAAAAAAGCATCCTAAATGATATTCCATACCAACTTGTTAATTGGTTTCAATCGATTTTTATAACCCCTTGTAGTTAATGGGTTGTTAATGACTTCGTCTCCAGCCATAATTAGCAACTGTTGACAAAGGAGATGTCTCGTAGGATGTTTCTTGATTTATTTGTTTCCAATCCCTTCCGTAGGGAGGCTCAAGCCAGCTGAGATTCCAACCACTTCATGGAGGATATCTTGCAGCAGCTTCAGAGAATGCTGTCTCTATACTTGACGTGGAGACTCAAGCTTGCCTTAGGAGATTTGAGGTTTGTAGAGGCTTTGTACCTCACAGTTGGCTTTTTTATTCTGATCTTATCAATTCACTGAGGTTCCAGTAACATGTATTCGGACCAACAAATCTATGTGCAAGAACGTATTTACTTTTCATATCTCGTTTTAAGAGTGAGCTTTGGATATCGCAAATCTATCTATTTATTTTGTAATTAGCTTTGTGATGTTCATCTTGCCTGGATGGTAAGTTGTTCTAGCTTGGTTATTTACTTATTCTCAAAGTCACATCGTGTTAGCTATAGCAAGTGTTCACTTCTATGTTAATCTTTAGAGTTTCCGAGTTATGGTAACCGATCACTTTGATCTGTCCTCTTTATTGGGAACTGCAGGGCCACACAAAGCATGTTGATTCAGTGTGCTGGGATCCCAATGGTGAATATGTTGTGTCTGTCAGTGAAGACACGGTGAAGGTATGGTCTATGAATGCTGGGGGCGATGATCGCTGCGTGCAAGAGCTTAGCTGCACCGGGAGCAAGTTTCACTCGTGTGCTTTCCACCCTTCATATTCATCTTTGCTTATCATCGGTTGTTACCAGGCAAGTATTTCCTTTATATTCTTGGATCTCATTTACTCTCATGCATCACAATTCATTCAAAACTAATCTGCACAGATCATCCTAAGTAGCTAGTTAAAAACGACCTTTTCTACATCAACTCACAAGAACTCATTCACACTGAGGATCATTCCACAACTTGAATTTCAGTACATCATTACACATATCACAAGTTCCAGAAATATTCCTTCATGATACACGTGCAAATTATTTTGAAGATTTACTGCAATGAAATACTTTTCCTATTTCATGACAACCATGATTAGACCATAAAGATACCATTTGTAGTACTCTTACCTCCAGTTTGTGTTTGAATGCTGCAGTCTCTTGAGCTCTGGGACATGTCGGAGAACAGAACGATGACGCTCGCGGCTCATGACAGCCTCATCACATCCCTGGCATCGTCGAGCTCCGGTTTCGTTGCTTCCACGAGCCACGACAAGTTCGTCAAGCTGTGGAAATGAAGTGCTTCCAAGCTAGACGCACACTCTAACCCTCTTCTAAGGATGGGCCTTTTTCTTCCTCATTTTTTGGTCACACCATCAGCTCTGAAAAGCTATTGTGTGATGATGGTATAAACACTCTATATGGTATAATATCCCCGCCCGCCCCCCCCACCCCCCAAAAAAAAAAAAAAAAAAAGTAGCTGGCTAATGCATGACTGGTGAAAATATTGCTATCCTAGTATACCTTTTGCTGACCCTGGGAAGGTGGATTAGTACTAGCATTTTGTACAGAACATGAGCTATGCTTTAGTATTAATTATAGTCTATCTGACTTCTGAAGTGTTTATGGTCTGAATTCTAAGAACTTATCCTGTTGCACCTCTGCTATGAATATGAAGAATGTGATGATGTTGAAAGACCAATTTGTGGCTAGTCTCTGTAGTTCTGTTTGGAATGTGGCATTCTCGTAGGAATTTCAAGGGACTTATTTTTGTAAGGCTCTATTCCGGCAAGAATTTGGAAAATTTCGTACTGAATTTTGCAAACGTGGTTTCGCCACGGATGCTTGATGTCCAGGGAAAGCAACGAATTGGCATCTCTGGCCTGCAATAAACGAATATTTGCTCTGTTTGCATGTTCGGTCTTTGCACGTCTCTCAGGTTCCCGTCTGTCCAAATCCCCATGACACGGTTTGATCGATCGATTGCAACACAAATCTGTGAACATATCATTGGTTCCTGATCAGAGATGTTCAGTTGTTTCTCTGAACATTGATTTTTTTTCTCTTATCAGATAGGGAATGTTCATCTCTCTCTGATCTTCACTTCTTCAGTTTGGAAGAACACTGCATCCTGTAGGGCTTTCACAATGAGAGCTTCACCTACATGGGAATGTTTGAGCAGAGTCATATGCTTCTTCATCAGAATGATCAGAGGTAAACACATGCTTAGTTGTTGCAACCATCATCACAGGTTAACAGGTTCTCATATTCAGTTTAGTTTAGTTTACCACTTGACTTTATAGGTTTATAACCAGGAGAAAAATGTATTTCTCGTTTATAAAGTGGGGAGGATAAAATGCCGTCCGAGTAGATGCAAAATGCTGGTTTAGTAATTCATAATAATTTAAAGGTTCCAGATGGTTTCGATTCAATCTCCATTTCTAAAACAGGTTGGGTGGAATGTCATCTAATCCAACTTTACAAGAACTTTTTATAAATTTTGAGCGACGGATATACCGCTCCACCTTCGTAGTATAATTATCAGGAGGGAAACGAAAACTCTACTCTATATTATTTAAGATCTTGGAAGTGTGTGGTATAACGCTCCAGCTCTATGAGACAAATAAAATATTGAAGTAGGAACAATATCAAATGGATCTTAGGTTTTGTTTGGGGAGCTTAAGATTTTGATAAGCAGCTGGTTGGTAGCTAGCTTCTGATAATTTGGAGAAACTGAGTTTTCCAGGTTCTGGCTCTAGTTCATTATCTGGATTCTATAACTATAGATTCTAAGAATCTGGGTGAGAATCTGGACTGTTTGATGGAGCTGGAACTTCTGTGAGAAACTTCTGAGAATCTGGAGAAGCTGGGTTTTCCAGCTTTTAGCTTCTATAACTACAAACTGTGAGAATCTGGACTGTTTGACGGAGCTGGAGAAGCTCCAAGAGCTAGAAACTCTCCCAAACGAAACCCTTAGAGTGCTAGCAAATCCTATGATGTGAAGCATCCCCCGTGTAATAGGGGAAAAACACCATTTAAACGGATGCATTTTTTAGTTTCATATATCCATCCCTAGTTACTGCTCACTTCATTTCGTATTATAAGTTTACGAAAAAAATATAGCAATATTTTCAACATAAAACAAATGTATCGTCCAAATATATTAAATATTAGTCAAAATATATTAAATATTAGTTTTAGTAAAATTAATTTAGTTTTGTAGATATTACTAAATTTCTTTGCAAATTTAATAAATTTAAACAAAGTTTGATTAAAAAATCAAAATGAATTACAATATCACACGAGTATGTAGTATTTGTGTTTTTTCCTTAAAGAAAATCTATTAACCAAGATAATAATAAATGCGCCGGCCAAAGCCAAACTAACCCCGTGTTTAAATTGCCTTCCGTACAAGTTTCCTACCCCTACCAACTTTAACTAACCCCTCTTCCTCCACCTCTAATCTAATCACTCCTCCCTCTCCCCCCTCTCGTCGCCTCGCCGTCTCCACTCTCCACCCCCAAAACCCTAGGCGCCGCCGCGCTCCTCCGCCGCCGCCGCCGCCGCCCGGCGCCGTCCGCGGCCATGGATCTCCTCCGCTCGCACCTCCACAAGGTCCGCATCCCGGAGCCCGGCAGCCGCATCCACAAGGACGAGTGCTGCGTCTCCTTCGACACCCCGGTAAACCAACCACCGCCTTCTCTCCCCCCCCCCCCCCCCCCCCCCCCTCGCTCCGGTTTCCTAGGGTTAGGGTTTTGATGCCGATTTCGCCTAACCGCCCCCGCGCGCGCGTGCAGAGGTCGGAGGGGGGACTGTTCGTCGACATGAACTCGTTCCTGGGGTTCGGGAAGGAGCACGTGGCGTGGAACTTCGAGAAGACGGGGAACCCCGTGTACCTCCACATCGTGCAGCGCCGGAAGCCGGAGCCCGACGACGAGGCGGATCGCCCCCTGAAGAAGCCCACGCTACTCGCCATCGGTATGACAGCGCTTACCCCATTGATCAGCATCGTATTTCATACTGTTATAAAGTTGTGGACAGCATGAATCGCGTGAGGGTATGGGGGATTGTGTTTGGATGATGCGATCGTTTTTCTATCGAGACTTGTTTTTACCAGCTGATCAACATCGTATTTTGGACTGTTAAAACATCTGGATCCCCCATTATCTGTTCTCCATTGTGGTAGAGACTTACCAAGCTATGGTAGTTATCATATATCTTGTGTTCTCAGTGGCGAACCTAGAACAAAAATTACCGGGGGTTCAATACATAGTAATTATCTAATTATTAGCTAATATATTAATTAAAATGACACATTCTAGTTAGGATTGGATAAATTACCCGGGGTCCTGTGACCCCGGGTAATTGTACGTGGGAGCACAGGACCCTGGGTAATTGTACGTGGGAGCACCACTGCGTGTTCTATTTGCTCTGTTGAGCTACTGTAGTGTAGAAGAAAAAATTATGGTACCGCACTGCTTTGTTTCATACTATCTGGAAATAGAGACCATGGCACATAATAGAACATATGGTGGCTATATTGGTGAATTGTTTGTTTTGTGATATTCCGTATGCTAGTTGTTTTTGGTATAATACTAATTTGGTACAAGAGTTGCCTTTGTCTTGGATTTAGATCTATATAGTCATATTTTCTCCGTTCTGTATTTCCATGATTGCAAATAGATGAGTGCATTGACCATCTTTACAAATGCGGGTTTTCTACAATTTATAGGAGTGGAGGGAGGTTTCACTGATCAAGAACCCGAATATGATGAGGCTTTTGAAATTGTTATCTTGCCTGAATTTACTTCTCTCCCGATTCCATCAGTTGACTTGCCAGAGAAGGTAACTGTCTTTAACATAGATTATAGTTACTTATTACTACATAGTAGTTACTTACTACTCCACAACTCCACAGGTTAGGATTGCAGTTGACAAAGTTATACTTGCCGAAAGTGCTGATAGAAAACAACAACTGGCTTCTTGGGTTGCTGACAAGAAAAAAGTCAGTGCGCATGCTATGGAGCTGCAGCAGCTAGACAATGGTGTCATTGTGCCACCTACTGGATGGAAGTGCAGCAAGTGTGATAAAACTGAGAATCTCTGGTTAAATTTAACTGATGGCATGATCCTATGTGGGAGGCGGCTTTGGGATGGAAGTGGGGGGAATAATCATGCTATTGAACACTATGAACAGACTAAATATCCTCTTGCGGTAAAGCTTGGAACAATCACTGCTGATTTGGAAGCAGCAGGTAATGCTACTCTTGTGGACCTTTTACATATTTAGGCTTCCTCTTTTATTATCAAATACAACTTACGGTGACATTGCGTTGTCACCTGTGAAAAATTGAACTAAACCCTTTAACCTCTCATAAACTGTATCGTTTGTAATATCTAAATTAAAATTGTCATATATATGATGCTCGACTTGTAATGCACTTTTAGAATACTATACTCCCTCTTGTTTTAAATATACAAAATGGTGGACCTTTTAAATTCGTTTGACTATCCATCTTCTCTGGAAATATTTGTGCAAATATACAAACATACAAGGCACTCTTAAAGTACATTTGTTGCCCACTTTACTTAACTAAATACAAGGCACTCTTAAAGTACATTTGTTGCCCACTTTACTTAACTAAGTAATTGAATAAACATTGTTGGTCAATGTTTGAGAAAAGAAGTGGATGGTGTCATTTAAAACCAGAGGTAGTACTTGTTATATTTGTTATAAATACTTAGTCTTCATTCAGAGACACAAAAAGTAAAATGTTAATGATTTTTTGATTGGAGGGAGTATATTGCAATTATTACTGAATATTCACTTTAATCAGTAAGACTCGTTCTTAAATTCCAGAGTTGTTCCCTGGATACATACTGCTCGTACTTCATAATTTATAACACATATCCCAATTTGCTACTACAAATGTAATTTACGCTGGTATTTAACCTTCCATTGAAATATTTTGCTTTTGTCTTATTTTAGTTTAACGAAGAATACTCTTAAAGTCTTAAAACAACCTTCCTATCAAGGGCATGTGCAGCAGAAGTTACTGTTGTTTTATATTTAAATATACCTATTCATACCAGCTTTTCTGTGACAGCTCAGACGTTTTCTCATACCCGGAAGATGATAGCGTTGAAGATCCGCTATTAGCTCAGCATTTGTCACATTTTGGTATTGATTTTTCTTCACTCCAAAAGGTGAGTAGTATCATTTTCGATGACATTTATGAGCGATAATTTAGCTCTGCACAATATGACTTGCTTTTTTTGTTAGAATAGGGGTTGAATATACTAGTCCTACTAACAGTTGGACTTGGAGTTGTGATAAGTGTAGGATAGAGTTAGAGTCGGATTTTGCCCTAGGCTCTCTCTTAAATAGAGAGGTGCACCGGTTGTAACCGCAAGGCGATAATAGCATAGGTGTTGGTACGACTGGCCGGCGGCCTAGCCGGTGGAGGGTCATGGATACCCGGATACACTGTAATATGCTGGACCCGTAATCAGTTCCCCGGGATGTATGCTTCGGCTGAACCTCGTTAGCAAATATCGTTCCTCGGTGACATCTTTAGTATTGGATTTTCTATGGTGTTTCTTCCGTTTTTGGTTATCGATGTGCTATCGGGGTTGGTTCTATAACATTTTTTTGTGTGATAGAAACAGATTAATACTTTTTCATAATATATTCTGTAGCATCTCATGTTCATGCTGTGTTTTCCCCTTTATATGCTTGTCTATATGTCTTATAGTTTAGAGGCTATTTGATGTGACCCTTTTGTTCGTGCAGACCGAGATGACTACCGCTGAAAGAGAGCTTGATCACAACACAAATTATGACTGGAATAGAATACAAGAAAGTGGCAAAGATGCCGAACTTTTATACGGCCCTGGTTATACTGGCCTTGTAAATCTTGGAAATAGGTAGCTTTGGTTCATTGGTTGACGTAATGATGTTATTTTCTCTTCTAATATTTTCTCTCATGTTATGCATGTGTTTCCTTCTTTGCAGTTGCTATATGGCCTCAGTAATGCAAGTTACGTTTTCAACTCATCCTTTTATATCACGGTTGGTTCTACTTTCTCAGTTGATACTTCAGCACTTCTTGTCTAGAGTTGCATTTTTTCTTTCTCAGTAGCACATGCTCTTACATATTTATTTCTTGCATCGTTTCAGCTACTTTGAGAAGCAGAGTTTGAAAGCTGCATTTGCAATTGCCCCAGCTGATCCAACATTGGACTTAAACATGCAAATGTAAGTGTACACCAGCTGATCTGTGTTTTTGCGTGTATCGGTATTGGATTAGTCACTATTCTGAGGTTGTTGGTGGAGATGCAGTGTTAACTACTACTAATGCTAAATGTAAGGATAATACATAAAACAGTTTTTTGGCCATTTGTCCTGTATGGTTGCATGTGAAGAAATTGTAATACGGGTACAATTATTTTATTAAAAATCTTGCAATCACAAACAGAATGATTCTTTCTAGAATCTTTTTGGTGAATCAGCACTTTCTTGTTTTTTTGCTCGTGCTGGGTAGCTGCTGGAGGGAATTCATCCTGGATGCTGTAGTGGTCTAGTGTGGCATTGGTTAAGGACTTCGCACAGTGTGTTAGACTTGTAGCAAATGCTGTAACCAAACATATATCATGCTGTCCAAGTGTCTGTTGAAGGCTGCATTCTGTTTCTAAGTGACACCATTTTTCTCAATTCAGTGCTACTGTGGTATGAATATGATAAAAGAAATCCAGAAAGAATCTGTTTTTATGCAAGAAGTTTTAGTAAAAAATATTTCCGCTCTTATGCTCGTCAGTTCACATTTTCAGGACAAAGTTGGCGCATGGAATGCTCTCTGGCAAATACTCTGTGCCAAATCAGGAGGTAAGAATTTGTTTGTATATTTGCCTGTTGTTATGCTTTGTGTTGTTGGTAGTTTACCTTAGCAATTTTGTTTGTTTCGGTAATGGCTCAATCTTCGAGTAGACTGCTTTCTTGTTTTATTTTAGCTATTATGTCCACAAATTAAGGCTTCTTAATTCTCTAACAAATATGGTTCCTATTTGGCTGGGCAAGTCCTCTTAACTGATACACAAAACCATGCCTGCATTTAACTGTGTGTGATAACTTGGAATCTTCCTTTTCTGTATCATAAATTGTGGGTCAAGTCAAATTCCAAGGAATCTTTAAGCTTTCCTAAATGTGCTACACAGCTTTCTGCTGTCAAATATGGTGTAAACATGGGATCCTACCCACATGTTTGGAAATTTATATACTATTGTGGATTTCAACTCAGTCAATATTCACTAATTGGATGTACAAATTCTTTAACTTTTATTCCTTCAGTTCTATGCAATTTTAATCACTGGTCACTTTCAAAATAAATCGAGACCCTGTCTGGAATGTTGGAATTACTCTCGAAATAGTTCAATCCTACGGAATCTGAAAATGTTTGGCGTTCCTAACAGGGCCCAAGTCGGGAGTACCCTATTGGCCTATATTCACTATACCTGCTAAGTTTGCTGATCAACATATGTGTTTTGATCAGCAGATTTGATTTTGATTAGATTCCTACGCTACTGTTCTCACTATTTGATACTTAGAGCCTGAACAGTAGTTTTGGACACACTTTTGAATACTCCTAATTTTTATGTTCCATCTTGATAGGGACAAGAAGGAATACGCCCTCGTATGTTTAAGACAGTTATTGCCGCAAAGCATCCTGAATTTTCCAGTATGAGGCAACAGGTACTTTGGACCTGGAATCACACATTTTGGGTTGAGGAGCTACTTATTTGAATTTTCCTTTGCATCATTAACTGCAATTTTGGGTACAAATTTTTTCCAAGTAGTCATTTTAATTCATCTCTTTCTCCAGGATGCGCTTGATTTCTTCCTTCATCTTATTGACCAAGTTGATCAGGCAAACACTGGAAACCACGAGCTGAATCCTTTTACAGGGTTCAAATTCATCATTGAGGAGCGTCTTCAATGCCCTTCTGGAAAGGTCTCCTATAACAAACGTTCTGACTACATTCTTTCTTTGAACATACCGTTACATGAAGCTACTAACAAAGGTGACTTTTAAATCATTTTCCCTGTTGTATTATAAAGTTAGTGCATAATATATCCTTGACACCTGTGAGATATGCAGAGCAGCTAGAAGCATTTCATGAGAAGAAAGCTGCGATGGATTTGGATGGAAAGGAAGTGTAAGTTGTTCATAGCTCATGCATTGTCTAATGGGCATGACTTATGTTTCACTTTGCTTCCATACACAGGTCTAATGAGGAAATTGTGAGGCCTAGAGTCCCACTGGAGGCATGCTTAGCAAGTTTTTCAGGCGCGGAGGAAGTGCCTGACTTCTACAGCACTGCATTGAATTCGAAGACAACAGCAATTAAGTATGCATATCTTCATTGCCATTTGGTTCTATTATATACATGAAAATGTGACACTGCCTTATTGATTTCTTATAAGAAATATTTCAAAATTCAAGCAAACTCATATCTATGACATGTTTCAGTTTGTAAAAGACTGAATCTGTCAAACTTGCCTTATATGTAACAAGGCTAGCTGTAATTCTACTTAATTACTGAAGATGAAATGTAATGCCTGAGCAATTCGACATTAACACATTACTTGTGTGACTGGGTGTCCTGCTATAATTTAGTCCTACTATCTTAAGACCATTACCGAGACACTTAATAGGGAACTTCCAGTCCTTGCTTTTTTATCTCTTAGTGTAAGGTTTCATGACCTTGGTTTCTATTTTTTGGAACATGATTCCTCTGCTTATTTAGTTTCCTGGATCATTCATAATATTTTGTTTCAACATTGTCCTTATGTGCAAATAGTAAAATGGTATGTTCATTATAGTTTCAGTATAGGTCTGTTTAATGATGTGGAAACAGGAGACGGCTTCTTACTAACACATTATATAACTTGTTGGTTTTCAGGACTGCTGGCTTTAAAACATTTCCTGATTACCTGGTGTTGCAGATGCGCAAGTTTGTAATGGAAGCAGGATGGGTGCCAAAGAAACTAGGTAATGTGCCCCTATCGAGTGTCAGTTGTCACTACATGTGTGCTGACTCTAGATTTGAACCATTGCCCCAAACTGTATGGCGGACTGATTTTCTGAAAGAGCTAGCAGTACCTATTCATATGACCTATTTCTTTCTTCGTATTTTCTGACCCAGTAAACTTTTTATCCCCATAATTGATGTTGATAGAAGTTGATCGGAATGAGGCTTTATTACCAGCGAATGATATGATGTAACACATCACAGCTGATCTTTTACATTGTTTGATGTACTCTGTTTCCAACAAACAATAATTTTGAAGTAATCCTATAATTTGGCAGTAATAACAACTAGGCATTACTTCTAAGTCTTAGTATTTCATGTCTCCTGTTAGAAATTTTGGAACCTGAGTTGGTTTGGTGGTGCATACATATACTACTCCCCCCCTCCCAAAATATAACAACTTCTAGCCTTCAATATTTGTCTCAAAATATAGCAACTTCTCCACCTACATTCTCTTCTTAACCAATCACAACCTTCCACCATTTAAATGCCCTACGTACCTCCTCTTCTCAACCAATCACAACCTTCTCCCATTTAATTCCACTAACTTTCATAATAACCGTGTTCAACCTAAAACTCATATTTTGGGATGGAGTAACTAATTTTCCATTTAGTCTCAGTAATTAAATTTCTTTTCACCATATTTGGTCATTTGTTGTCTTGAATCTTGACATTGAATTTCCCCTCAGATGTTTACGTAGATGTGCCAGATATAATCGATATCTCGCACATGCGCAGCAAAGGCATACAGCCTGGGGAAGAGCTGCTACCTGAAGGAGGTTAGACTGTTGTTTATTAGGTTTTCAACTTGATCAAATTTTCCCGTTTAACTTTGCTGACTGCAACATCTTCTTGCAGCTTCTGGTGATAACAAAGCTGAACCTGTTCATCCTGTTGCAAGTGAGGACATTGTATCTCAGCTGGCAAGCATGGGATTCAATTATCTTCATTGCCAGAAAGCTGCTATTAGTACGTCAAACACAGGCGTTGAGGAGGCGATGAATTGGCTTCTCTCACACATGGATGATCCAGGTCAGTATACAAATGGAAATGTTACATTGTTTATTACTTTTTTGTCATCATGAAAGGATGATTGGTCTTGTAATTTGTAACTTGACTGCTACAAACTTTATCACCCTTCTGCTATGCAGATATCGATGATCCAATATCTAAAGATTCACAGGCTGCTGAACAAACTGTTGATGAAACAAGTGTTCAAACTCTTGTTTCCTTTGGATTTCAAGAAGATGTTGCTCGAAAGGCCTTGGCAGCTTCTGTAAGATTTTTTTTTATATAATTTCATCCATGATAGTTGATCTTTACGTTTTCTTGTAAAGTTAACATTGTTGAATACCACTCAGAAAGTTGATATTTGCTTATTGCCAGATAACGACTTTCCAAAACTGTCTTAGGGTGTTCCTCTCCCGTTGTCTGTAGCCAACCTTTTTGATTGGAGGCTTATATTTTGTGCTTCTGATGTGATAGGGTGGAAATATCGAGAGAGCAACAGACTGGATTTTCAGCCACCCTGAGGCTTCTAGCTCAGTACCTGCTGATTCTTCAACAAGCAATACGGGGGCTGATGATGCACACATACCAGATGGAAGTGGCAGTAAGTTTTTCTACCCCTTTTCTTTTGCTCTAGACTGTTTATTATTTGTGGTGCCAAGCTGCCAATCTCACGAGCTAATTTCATTAACATTCTGAACTATTAATGTTGAATTTGTAGTTTGCAACATTTGAAAGATGACTTTGGCCCTGTTTGGAGAACTATCCCAGGGATATTTTTTGGGCTAAAGATTATCCCACCAAAATAGCCCTCTAACAAAATAACCCTCTTGCTGTTTGGATCCAAGGGCTATTTAGCTATTATTGTACCATCCCAATCATTTGCCTCCACTAAAAGTATACATCAGCTGGATCTTCTATGGCTAATCCAATACAAGCACATACAAACATACACAATTCTGCCACAACAGGATCCGGTACAAGTGGGCAAAGTGAGAATCAGTGGGGCCCACAGCAAAATAGCCCCAATTAGCACCCCTTGGGGGTGATAATTTTTTGGGGTGGGCTATTTGCAAATAGCCCTAAAACTAGATGGCTGTTTGGATCCCCTAGAGCTATTTTAGAGCTAAAAGGGGTGGGCTAAAACATATCTCTAGGATCCAAACAGGGCCTTTGTACATGCCCTGAGCATTTCTGAATAACGATGCTGCATTATCATCAAGAAATGGATGTGGATTTACAATTATATGGCCTTGTCCCATTTAAGTTTCCAAGAGAACTTGTTTTTTTTTTAAAAATATTTCTTTTGAGATATCCATATATCCTATATAGTTGGAACCAAAAGCTTGACATGCACCAATCCACATTATTTAGAAAATAGTAGCCTTTAGATCCCTCTCATGCTTTGATCTCAACCATCCATTTGTCATATGCATTTACAACTCACTAAGTGTAGTTATTGCTATAAACCTCAATATGGATTGAATCATGACACCTAGAAAATTAATAGGCATTGGATCCCTCTAATGTTTGATACATAACCATCCAAGTGTTATGTAGAATTGCAATTTCACATCAACTACTATAGAATAAATAGTCCATTTAGATATTGCGTGTACACGATTTACAGATTATCTTCTTTGAGTTTTCTTTGAAGTATTTTTAAATTCCCCACTGCAACGCACGGGGTATCCACTAGTATGTAAAGAAATCCAAACCATATAAAAGCAAACTCCAAACTGGTCTCAGACTGTAGGTGTTTCCAAACCATTGGGCTATCTGCAGTATATTAACATTGCTCTATGATCTTCAGGATACAAACTGATGGCGTTTGTGAGCCATATGGGCACCTCTACCCATTGTGGGCACTATGTTGCCCATGTCCTCAAAGACGGGAGGTGGGTAATATTTAATGACAGTAAGGTTGCTGCCTCTGTCGACTTGCCCAAGGATATGGGATACCTCTATTTCTTTCAAAGGATATAAAGCATTAGCAGCTGAAGACTTCACAGGCAAGAAATACATTCGCTCGCTGACTTGAGTCTTAGTTATGAGCACCTATGATCAAAAGCACGGCGGATAGTCGGTGACAGATGGCCTTAGAGCGAGTGTTGGTCACATCCCGTCGTGCTGACTTTAGACTGATCAGCTGGGATATCACTTTGTTCCATGACATTATGCATTCGCACATTCAATTCATCTTTGTCGACTTATCATCATCATAGCTTTAACTTTCTGCTATGAAAACATTGGCGACTTTTACATATGAAATGGAAAAAAGAGGGCGAGGGACGGTCCCTGATGCCGCATATACATTTTGCACATGTAGCAGGACCTCGGGCGTTAAAGAGCCCGCACCAAGATTGACCCTTGGCTCCTTGGTGGTCTCTCTCCTGGTACCTCTTGACCTGGTGAGTTTTTATGTGCTCCAGCCTCCACCTGTGCTACTGCTACATTGCATGATTTATATATCCTCCTGGCCTTTCCATCTTTTTAGTAGAATTTCGATCCCCTGATTGCCAATAGATAGAAATGCCATCTTATGTGTATACAATCTACTTGGAGAAGATAAGAGACGAGCACTGTTGGTGCCTGGTTGGCTGGCTTGTCTACTTGTCTGGCCCCGCCTTTGATTTGACGGCGTTGCCGATCGAGAGGCAGTGCTGGGCGACACGATCGCGCACATGCCGGGGGGCCATGTGGCACGGTTGGCTGTCCCCTGCGCCGGCGACGCCCACACCATGTCTCTGTCGCCGGCCGGGGCCGGGTCCTCCCACCTCGGCTGGCGGCGGGGCAGCAGCCACCTCATGCCGTGCACACGCCGCTGTCAGAATAGCCCCCCCTCTCTTATCTCATCTGAGGAGTATGTCGTCTCTGTCTTGGGCCTCCTGTCTCGTGCTGCTTTTCTTGCCTACCCATGCATCCATGCCTTCTCCGCAAATTAGACTCACTTTTCGAAAAATTAGGTCCCGTTGGAGATGAAGACCTAAGTGAGTGTACGTTGGAGATGAAGACCTAAGTGAGTACGTAAAACGAGAAAACTATTAACGTGTGATTAAAAGATTTTTAATCATTATAAGTTTGAAAAATTGATATGTTTGATATTTTAAAGCAACTTCTATATAAAAAAAGCTCCCCACGAAATCCATCGTTTAATAGTTTGAAAAGAACGTGCTAATGGATATCGAGGAAAAATCTGCATCATGATTAGAAAAGAATACCACATTATCCACAACCTCACCATATTGTAATTCCGCAGCCTCTTCCTCATGGTAATTCCAATGAGAGTCACTCGATCGTCTACGTAATTCGTAGGTGACGATGTCTTCTCTGCCAAGGGTCAGCAGAGTTAGGGGATATGGTCGCACGCCACCGACGCATTTGCGATACACATCACCTTGGTCACCCCTCACCCGTTAAAATTGAGATACGCAAGAGCCACGGCTTTAATTGCACCGGCTAGTTGTTCACTTGTTCGGGCCGGCGGCAGACTCGAGCTTGCGTTCCTCCATCCAGCTTAAAATATAAGCAACTTCGAGTGTTAAGTATTTATTTTAAAATATAATAATTTCACTACCAACACTCTTATTTCAATCAATCGTAGTAATCTTTTGTTTAATTTTCCCATCTTAACCAATTACGATATTTGTCATATAATTTCGTATATTTTGTTAACGTAAGGACAAAACATTATACTTTAGAAATGTGGATATTTTGGGAAGAAGGGAGTATAGTACTGGCCGGTAATTGAAATCTTTGGTTTGCTTGGGCTGTCATCGTTGCGACCCAGCTGCTAGTTGTCATCTGCAGCAAAACCCTTTTTCCCAGCATTCCGTGCCTGTGCAGCTTCAGCTTTCCAACCGCCATGGGCCTCACGCTGTTCAATCCAATGGACACACATAATGTAGATGGAGACGTACATATATCTGGTCGACGAAGATTAATTAACACTAGTTGACCCAGGCTTAATCTAATCAACCACCCAATCAGCTCAAAACACGCAAGCCACATACGTGTGGTGGCTGATCAGAGCACGTAGCAGCTGTTGCTGCAACTTTAGACACATTAATGCTGACAACGCTGGATAACTGAAGCTTTTGTTTGATGTTTGGTTTGTCCAACGCTATTAGCATGTGCTTAATCGTGTAGTCAGCCAGTAGGCTACGTGTCCATGTCGTTGGGTCGATCTGCCTGCGTGTGTAGCAGGTCACTACTCGCTGAACCAACACTAGGACGTTTCTAAGGTGTGGTTTTGGTCCTTTTTGAGACAGCTACCTTTATGAGGTCCATCTGAAGGTTGCCAACTGTGGTCAGCCAGTGTGTTTTTTTTAAAAAAAGATTGTAGTCAACCAGGATTCGAATTTAAGACCTCTAGGGTAGATATGCATCTGGCTGACACAAAATAATTGTAATTTTTAACGTCAACCGTAGTATTGAAATATAAGTGAAATTACTCGTCTTTTCTTGTCATCCTAATATTTATAACATGCAACTCAATAGTTTGCAAACTCATAATTGTGTAGTCACCCTGCTAGCTAGAAACAAGTAGAGCAGCTGGTAGGAACCACTCTAGTATGTGTCCATTGCATTGCATGCATGCAGTGACCTACTCTAGTAGTATGATGCAAGTTCATCTTTTTGGAATTTGTGTCAGTTCTATTTGTATGCATATACTGGTTTCTTTCTGCACACTGATCAGCACTTCTCGTTAAAAAGTAGTAGTATAGTGTAGTACTCCTGCATGAGAGGCGAACACAATAATGATTCACTGCATGCCTTTGCATCCATTCCAAGGAGGGTAAATAACCAAATACTGTATCGGGCATTGTCATTGGATTGCATTGCTAGGTAGCATAGCAAGCCCAGCCCTGCAACATTCAGATGTTCAGAACGGCATCTGCATCTGCATTGCATGCATGATGCAGCTTTCCCCAGTGCAATTCAGTTGATGCATCTCGACCAGCCAGCTATCAGCAGCAGCTGCAGCTAGCAGCATCCGGCACTGTTTCTTCCATCGCTAACCACCTGACTGTTCATCGATGGATGATCATATCATATCCGATCCCCATCTTGTTTGGAATGTACAGTATATATCTGAATCTGATAGATTGAGTGGTTGATCTGGAGCCAAAACCAACATGCAGTAGCAGTAGCATTACATATCAACGCCACTGTCCTTGCAGTAGTACATGATCCATGTTGCGTACTGCTGCTTAGCTAGCAGCATGCAGCTGCCGGTGCTCCCTGACCTGACTGATTTAACAGCAATGATATTATCCCTGTCCCTCCCGGCCAACCCTTCTGCAGTGAAGTGAAAAGGCCATGCCATGGATGCTAGCTAGAGTACCTTGCTAACTACCAAGATCAAGCTATTCATGCATGCTGTCTGCATTATGGAGTGAATTGAAAAAGATTAATTTTCGAGGATTTTTGTGGAAATCGAACTGGTTCATGTGAAAATCCTGTAAGATTCCTGCGTTCCAAGGAGGCTGTAGTCTATCATCTTTTTGTTTCTTGGAGAGAATCGATATTGTCCTAGGAATTAAATGCTGGATCAGGTTGGTGGATCGATTAATCGACTAATCAGGAGTTCAGAACAGAAAAGGTGGGGGGGTATTCATTCATCATGCATGCATGAGATGAGGCATATGCCAAATCAGATTAGTATTTCAGAGACCATTACGCTTTGCCGTGCGGGTAATCGATCGATCATGCTGGTGTGTGTCATCTGCCATATGATTGTGCCAGAAAACCCTGATCTTGGGTGGTCCTCTTTGGGGGGTCACTCGCAGCTCATCTTGTTCATGGCCAAGTAGAAGAAATGAGAGATCTAGAGTTATTATTACTGCGTCGCCATTAACTGCGCGTGGTGATTAAGAAGAAATCAATGTGCCTCGTTTGTCCTCCCGTCTTAATTGTGAAATTTACGGCGGTATTTACACCGCCAATGTGTATGTATTGCTGCCTGTCATGGTCAGTCTGTCACACACACAAACAACAGTATTCAACGACGATGGCAGCAAAGAGGAGGTGGCAGCAACTTCTTTTACTGTTCATGAACCCAACCTTTTACAGCTTGAAAGGGGGAATAATTCAACGTGAAACACTCTCTCCCTGTTTCTTTCCAGCTAGCAGTCTGTCCGCCGTTGGATTTGCTACGTGGTTTTCGTTTGATGTCAAATACCACAGGACGATGCTTAGGAGAGGTCAAATCCCAGCCTCTGCATCGTGAGATGTACATAACCAACTAGTAGTTAGATTCGTTCGGGCTCTAAAAGTTATTTGGCTCCGCTACTAAAGCCAACCAATAGATATCAAATAATCAATGCAGTTAAATTTATCTGGGTTCTAAAAGTTTACTCGGTTCCACTACGACAACCAGCGCCATATCGTTTGTAGTTAGATTTGTCTGGGCTCTAAAAATTTACTCGGTTTTGCCACGACAGCCAGGTTCATATCGTCGCGCCTGGCTGTCGTCAGCGGAGTAGAGCCCAGTCCATCTTCGTTATCCTATTCTACCTTCTGGGCTGTGTAGATCGATCCATTGTGAATGTAGAGATCGGATTTTAATCCATTTTCTAGAAAAAAAATCCTATCCTACCCTCTACTGGTTTTGATCAGCTTGAGGCCGGGTTGAGTTGTGTGTGCTGGACGCGGCCGGCCATCGTTATCGTCCATGTGGTGTCACACCATGATACCATGCAGCAATCCAAATTCCCAATCCGGCACAAACACCTTCATGGAAACGGGATAGCTACTACTACTTGCTACTAATGGGAGGAGACGATGATCTTTTCCCGGGAGTAATTGCACGTTCGCACGCGTGCCACGGTGGATTTTTTTAAGGATTATTATTCAGGCCCGGATTGGTCGGTTCCAGATGAGGTTCAGTAGATCAGAAAGCGAAGTTTAACCTGCAAAGAAATCATCATATATCCGGTTTTCACCTATATCCATCTTGCCTTACACATGGCTGCACCTCCTCCTTACAAGTGTTCCAACCTTCCTTTCCATGCCTTTCATGGCGTTTAGCTTTCACCATGGCACCTGAGCTACAACTGCATGCATAAAATCCAGCCACGTCGACGCTGCACGTGGCGGATCTAGAAATTTTCTAGAGCCTAGACAATATACTACATGCGGATTACGGTTTACGGATAGTGTCGGATAATGAAGCTCGGAGAATACAGGCCATCACATCGGCGCGACTCGCTGGCGATCCTAGTTGGCATGCCTACTCTGCAAGAAAGAAGATAACAACAAATCGTTGTCTGAAAAAAGAGGATAAAAAAATGGAGATGGGGAGATGAAGATGAGGTGGCAATGGCGATGTGCCGCGGGCGCCGTCGGTGTCCGGGGCTCCGGCCACGCCGGCCGGCGCACTGTGGAGGTCGCGGCGCCTGTCCGGGCTCCGGGCAGACAGAGGCCCCCAGGGAGCCCCACGTATCTGCTCTGCTACACCCACCCATCCATGTCACCATCCATGGATAGACGACGGTGACGGTGACGACGACGGTGAGCTCTTTATATGATTTTATTTATGTTCTTTTTGGGGGGAAGTTTGATCCAAATTTCATTGAAAACCGACGGTTTTTAATTTCTTTCCTGTGCAGGGATGCGTGTGGATCAAAAATCAAAAATCGGTGGCATTTATTCTTGGAATTGATTCACTGGACGGGCAGTGAATATTGCATGCAACAACTGATCATACCCTGCAATGGCTTAATATTGCCCTGTGTTCAGTGACTTGGCTGCCGTGCTGCGTGCCAGCTATGTAGGGAGACGAAATGAAATGATCTCAATGAGAGGAAGAGAATGATGCCGAGAAATTAAATCTCCCTTGTGTTCATTCAATTTGCTTCTGCACATGCTGAGTCACTCACTGGGCTCAGTGCTCTAGCTTTGCTACTGCTAGCTCACTAATCATTCTCTTTGCTTCCTTCACCAAACTTCAGATTTCCAGTCCCCTGGATTGGCTTCCTCTGCAAACATCACATAAATTTCCTCTGCTTCCATGTCTGTACTAGTGCCTCTCTTAACTAAGTTTTTGTGTATGTGATGGGGGAGAGATTGGTGATGGAGATAGAGATGGCATCTGATTTGGCATTGGCACTAGTAGTACTTGCACTAGATTTTGCTTGCAAGTTGCAGCTGCATGCAGCCTCTGAAAATCTGAATGTTAGTTGAGGCGGCCTGGCCCTGTGTCCTAATGCATATATGCATGGCATCTTCTCTGGTTTTGCATCATTCATTCATTCATTCATTCATGCATGCATACAAATGAGGGGGTAGTGGATCATAGATGTGGCCTGGCCAGGCTGAAATGCAAAAGGTAAAAAAGGATCCCTGCAGAGATCTCCAATTTCTTTCACTCTTTCAGAACAAAAGGGGCTCCCTTGTGGCCTTGTGCTTGCAGGCAAAGCCCAAAACCTGTATCTTTCAGGCTCTTGCCCCACAAGTATGTACATGATTCATAAACACACAGCTAGAACATATAGGCCCTATTTTGGAGAGCTTTCTGAGAGCCATAACTTCTCCCGAATCTCCAACTCCATCAAATAGATTCCAAATTCTTAATCAAACTCCGAGAATATGTAGCGGTAAAAATTAAATAATAAATTAGAAATTAGAAACTATGAAATCCAGTTTTTCCAGATTTCTACTTTAGTTATCTATTGACCAACTACTTCTCGGAATCCTGACCTCCCCAAACAGAGCCATATACTCTTTCTCGCTTGTTCTTCTCTTCTTCGCATTATATCCTTGTGGGTCACTACTCGTGCATGTATGCATGCAGTGTCTGGCCCATCTGGTTGTTAACTTGTTGAGAGCATGCTTGCTTGCACAACAGTACAAAGCCAGATGTGTCCTACACAGTTGCAGACATGTAGCTGCACTAGCTTACACATCCATGGCCTATTCCACTGTAGGAATATATACACACACATATACAGATACAAGTCTAGCTAGAGGTGCTCATCACTTGCATATATACATGCATGTGTATATGCCAGTACAAGGATCAGGTTTAATTGCTTAAATTGTACCAGTTCCTATCATTGACCAGCCTGGCTATAGCTTAGCTCGAGCCAAAATGCCAAACAGATTAATTTAATCAATTAGATGCATAACTAACTAATAATCAGTAACGACAAGCTTGCAGCAACAAAACAAAGCACTTAATCAGCAGCCAGGGTACAACTAGAAGAGACAACACAGCATGTCCTTTTCGTTTTCTTTTCCTTCTTTCTTCTTCGATCCTCCTCTCTTGCTTGATCTTGATTCTTTTTCTACATCTAGCTAAAATTAAGCCTAACCAATTAATTAACCCCATTTTTTTTTCAGTTCTGAAATCAGAATATTAAACTTAATTATTGCATGCTTAATTAGATTAATTAATTATCTCCAGCTAGCTGTCTGCTTCTCTGCTCTTGTAATTCTTGCAGCTGCAGATGCTAGCTTTGCATGCATGCATGCAACCATTTGCATGGACGAAACCTTAAACACAAGTACCACCATTTTCTTTTCTTTTTTTTGCTCTATTAATTGTTTCTCTTTTTTTCCTTTTTTTTTTTTTTGCGTGAGATCGAGGTAGCTAGCTTAGCTAGCTGGCTAGCTTATGCGTGGACGTCGGCGGCGACGTCGTCGTGTTCGGCGGCGGCGGCGGCGGCGGCGTCGGTGGAGACCATCTTGAGGGCGGAGCCGCCGGTGGTGAAGGCCTTCTTCCGGACGGCCATGTACTCCGGCCACGTGACGGCGCGGTAGGCGGGGCTCCGGCCGGCCGGCACGGCCTCCGGCAGCGGCGCCACCTTGACGTTCGGCGGCGGGCCGAGGAAGTATCCGAGCGAAATCCGGTCGCGGTCGCGGTTGACGACGGCGCGGTGGTAGACGCTGTGGAAGCGGCCGTTGGTGAGGATGTGGAAGAGGTCGCCGACGTTGACGACGAAGGCGCCCGGCACCGCCGGCACCGCCACCCACCGGTCGGGACCTCGCCGGAATAGCTGCAGCCCCGGCACGAGGCTCTGGAGAACGAAGGTGAAGAAGCCGGAGTCCGTGTGCGCGATGAGCCCCAGCGCTCGCCGCGGGTCCGGGCACCTCGGGTACCAGTTGAGGTGCATCGTCGCCGTCATCGTCTCGGCGATCCTCCTCTCCGCCTCAACTCCGGCGACCTCCTCGCCGGTGAGCCCCAACGCCCTGAGGAACAACACCAACAACTCGTCGGCTAGCCGCCGCATCTCCTTGTGGAACTCCTCCATCACGTCACTGCGTGTATATTATACGTACATCAGTACACATATACGTAGAAATATACGTAGACGAAGTAGCTAGGTAGCTAAGCTAGTGAGAAGCTCGAGAGAGTGTAGGTGCATGCATGCATGGCGCCATGGCGGCGAGGGTGGGAGTACGTGGGAATGGATAGATTATTACCAGAAGAGGAGGTAGTCGTCGCCGGACTTGGGCCAGAGGCGGCGGAGCTCGGAGCGGAGGGAGGAAGGGGAGAAGGTGTAGCCCTCGGACCACATGAACTTGGAGAAGAAGGAGGAGATGGGCGGCGAGCCGTAGCCGCAGGACTCGCCGGGGCCGCGGACGGCGCGCATCTTCTCCGACGCCGGCAGGGCGAACATGCGGGCGATCCGCTCCTCGACGCGGGACAGCAGCGACGCCGGGACGCCGTGCCCGACCAGCAGGAACGCGCCCCACTGCTCCGCCGCGCGCGCCACCCGCGCCGCCGCGTCGCTCGCCCCGACGTCCACCACCGGCACCGCGTCCTCCGCACCTCCCTCGCCGCCGTCCACCACCGGGTGCTCGTGCAGCCCCGGCCACGCGTGCGTCTCCGGCACCCGCCTCGCCGCCCGGAAGTCGAAGTAGAGCGGGTTCTTCAAGTGCGACGGCGTCGGCATCACGGCGACGACGACGATGACCAGAGTAACACACTCGCGCGCTCGCTCGCCTCGCAACCAGTAATAATAACACTACTTTTTTTTCTCTCTATATTTTTTTTCTAGGACTTTACAATAGTGGAATGAGTAGTAAAGTGAGACGAGTGTAAGAACTGGACAAGTACAAGGGAGCGGTATATATAGGGAGAGAAGTTTTGGAGCGTAGTGAGGGGATTAGGAGAGAGATGGTGGAAGAAAGAAATTAAAAAGAGAGAATTAATTGATGAATAAATCAGTGAAGAATTGAAATGGATCATTAATTAATGGATTTCGAGGGGAAAATTTGGTGAGAGGGACAGAGGGTTTGGAGTGATGTGGAGCACACAAGGCCACCAGCTAGCTACACATCACAAATCTAGCTAGCTTGTACTCACTACCACCCCCTGGCTGGCTAGTGGCACTGCCACCCAATTAGTACATACATACACACACACATTCATACAAATTAAATTATATTATAGTAAATCACAATGTAAGATAAGCACCAGAGTATTTTGTACTATCACATTACATAGAACAGTTTAGGTAAACACAGGAATTTCACAGCAAACAGTAGCAAGAATGCCTCCTCTGTTGTCGTGGTGTTTTTTTTTCTGGGTTGTTTGCTTTGGAACCAAACATTCCCCATGCAGCCATTTCTAATTAATTATGGTTTCCGCATAATTTTCATAGTCGTCGAAATCCATTTGATATTTTACTTTCAACAGTAAGATCTTCATGCTAGTTCCCATATAAGTACGTCATAATTTGTCTGGCAAATATACAATTACAAAGATTCAAACCGTGTTATCTGTTTTTTTAAAAAGAAAAATTAAAACAGCATATTTACTAAGAAGACTATATAAAATCTTCGACGATGAATTATATATCATAGAACCACTCAAGATATCCTCCAATAATATAAATATATATATACACACACACACATCTTCCGTGTTATAATATTACAATTACAAAAAGTGAAAAAACAAAATAAATAAACATTAAATCGTTTAGAAAACGGCATATTATAGATTCTAGAACACCAAACAAGCAGAGAAAAGACAGCACTAGCCATCAACGAGTGAAAACACAGGACAGGCCATGATCATGATCCATACATCCATCCATCCATGGTTGCTACTCTACATTGCAAAACTAACACAGAGAGAGAGAGAGAGAGATAGGGGGAGAATATCCGTGAAGCGATTGGAGATGGAGAGATGCATCGATTGCGTCTGCCTGGCTGGATCGATCGATGGGAGCTAGCTAGGCGGCGATGGAATGGCCGGGCGTGGGAAGGGATCGGATGGGATCGAGTGACGATGCGGCCGGGGGAGGGATGGCGGACGACCGACGATCGGCGGCGGGGCGTGCATGTCGCCGGCCTCGCGCGCTCGCCGCCTTCTCGATCCTTCTCGACGCCTTGTCGGGATCGAGCCGGCCGCGTCGCCATTGATGGGGATCCGTGCAGGCGATGCCCCGCCGCCCGCCGCTACGATCGATCGAACGGCGCACTCCACCAAATTTTCCCTTTTCTCTTTTAGGCTACGTACGGCGCCGCCGTGGACGCATTAATTCTTATTTAAATAATTTTTATTTCTCTTTTTTTTTGAACAACAATAGTTTTTGAGTTCGTCTAGTTCTTGAATGAAAAAGAGTATGTCTAATTTTCAATCTGGTTTTGCTGCACTATATGTCTTTTAGTATTTATTAACAATATAATGCAATGGTCCAGATTTTACCTTCCCTTTTCTTTTGCAAAACAAAGTTGATTATATTAGATATAAGAAATAATTATAACTTTTTTTTAATATAGAATACAGATGCTTCACATCTTGGGACGCTAGCTGTAAGAGATGTATTTAATTTCTTTAAAGAAAAATATGGATGGTGGCATTTGCCAGTACAATATATTCTCCTTTTACACAATCAATGGAGCTCCGGCTAAAAGTCCTCTGGGCCTTTCTCCTATAGGGAATGGAAAGTGATAAATCAAATATTGTTTTGCTCATCAATGCATGAGTGTGGAAGTGGTGAGGAAAAAGCCAAAAAAATTTGGGACTCTTGCATCTTTTTCTTATTATGGTAAATCCATTGCATAACTAACACGATTGTGTTCTTATATGCTAAACACGCCAAATGGTGCTAGCAGTTACGTTAAGGACAGTCCAATAACCCGTTTTATTATCAGGATTGAGAGATGGTAATTAAATAGACGTGCATCTCCTAAAGCGAGTTGAGAATCCTATTGGAATATCGTGCAAAGTAAACATGCAAATGTCGAACGTATCCCATAATTTTTCTCATCTCGTATAATTTTTTATCTTAAAACCTACTAGAAAAAATGTATGTGCTTGTAACGGGTAAAACGTTTATGATCACTGTACATAACACTCCTTCCATGGTTTTGGACCGAAAACCAATTCATACCTTCTTTTTCAACCATAGCCTACTCTGCTGCCTCCTTCCGCTTGGCCTGCTTCGGTCCAGCCCACAAGTGGAGCCGCATGTTCAGCTTGCACAGTCGTGCCTTCTTCAACCTCCGGAAGATGGTCTCGTGCCCATACGATGTCGGAGCTAACCCTCCCCATCAAATTCGACTGAATCTTTCTCGATCTCTCTTGAGGACTTTTGATCGACCTCTTTCAATCTTTCACAAAACCGGAGTGAATCAACAAAACTCGGGATAAAAACGGTCAGGAAGCTCGCCAGTCGTCCATCATCGGCCAAATGAATATTAAATCTGACCAATTAAAACCGATTTGAAAGGGGAAATCATGGGAAAATTGATGAGTGAAGAGTAGGGAATCGATTTTTTGCAATCAATTGGAGGAGAAAACCCATCGGGAGGTGTATCTACGTGGTGGCGGCGCTAGATGCGGTGAAAAAAGATGGCCACGAAAAAAAACCGAAAGCATGCGTGCACCAAAAAACTCTTCCACATGCGAAAAAAGTTTATTAGATACCAGAAAAAACCAGATGTAGAAAGAAAACTAGAAGCCTACCAAAAACACGTGCGCAACAAAACTAGGAAAAAAACAGCGATAAAAAACCAGATGGACCATTAAAAAACGTGAAGACTTATAATTTTTTATTAGATATAGATATGAAAAATGTTTAACTTACGGAATTTATATCCACATGCATTTTATTTTCTCTTAATTAAGCTTCACACGAGAATTACAGCAGTATTACCACGTACAATTTATCCATTGGCTCATCTCCGCATGGAGGAGTCAAATAAATCGTGTGATAGCTCAGCGGTCAAGAACAATTTTCATAGAAGATATGCCACGAATCCTATTTTCTTTAATTACGAATACACATATAATATATACATGAGCTGCTGCTATCCAACTCATACTAACTCTTCTGAAACAACGAGGAGAAGAAAGACAAGCTGTCAGACAAACGATGTGCTACACTTGTTGGTCATGTTGTTCTTATCCCCTGGGATAAACTACAACCGTACAAAATTCAGGGAAATCTTTTTTCTAATGGCAAACAGTTGCATTTCGCGAGGATAAGTTTAAGTCACCGCGTGTGAAAATGTCCAAGGAGAAAATCAAATTCGCCATGGACGGTTGTCCGTTCGTTTGTCTTGACCTGATACGAGATGAGTGATAGCATGTAGCTGGGACCCACATTGAGATCTCACCTCCAAATTAACAAACCAAAGGCGAATGATTGGGCACAGTAGAATTAATTTTTATTAACCACACCTGATAGCTAAGCTAGCTATAAGGTTCCTTCTGTCCTTTTCTTTTACTTTGTCAAGTTAAAACTTTTGGACATAGTGTGTTTTTCCCACTTTAATTATTGTGCCTTTTTTTGGTTTTACGAGAGGAGTACGTAGCTCTGAAAGCCACTAAAATGTCGAAAAAAATGCTGAATTAAATACCACTAATAGAAACAGAAAAGAAACACATCGAGCTATATGAATCAATAGGACCATATTTTTAAATAAGAATAGAAATATTATAATAGTCCAAATAAACAAGAGAAAAAATGCAAAAGATTTCATTAGCAAGTCAATTATGTCCTTCACAGCAGAGGGACATATATACATATATTAATTACATAGTGCGACATAAAATATTTTTCTGC
Source organism: Oryza punctata (assembly GCA_000573905.2). Lineage (NCBI taxonomy): Eukaryota > Viridiplantae > Streptophyta > Magnoliopsida > Poales > Poaceae > Oryza > Oryza punctata. The sequence continues at coordinate 3,582,651 of CM002488.2, forward strand.
AACAACAAATTCTAACCAACTGCATTGCGACAGCAAACCCTGTCACCAAACCACAGTACAGCCCGCTAATAATAGAAAAATGGACAGGGTTGCATGGCACTTTTGGGGTATCTTTTGTCCAATATTAAGTAGCTAGTAGATCACCATGCACAGAGTACTCTAGTCAGTGCATCCTATGGACTCTCTACCCTTAGGACGACCTCAATGGTTGGAGCCATCCAGCTGAATAGAGAAGGAATCTTAGCACAATGGAATCTGAAAAAAAAATCATATGAACAGCAGCACTACTCTATCAATTAGTAATATGTTTACTGTTCATTCATCTTGGCTGGTTAGTTATTGGACACAAATAGCAATTGTCTGTAGTAACTGTCTTATAGTATTTCCGTTCTAAATAGGATGACGTTCTACACATCGACACAGTCTTCGACACGTATGTTTTATCATTTTTTTCTTGAACTATATTTATATTTATAAAAAATATTTAACTATATGAAAGAGGGCCTTTCGTGAAGAATCTATCATAAAATTTTTACATCTTAAATCCTGATATTTTCGATGTCAACCTCTTGGAAACGGAGGTAGTATATCCGCTAATAAAGAACTCGTATAGATAATTGTACAAATACGTTTCTATTTGTGGTGTCCTTTTAGCATTTAATTCTCGCATGTGCTATACAAATTATGGTTAGAAAGAGATGGTTGTTACTGACGTCTCTCTTTCATTTCTATCGTTCACATATCCGTAGAAGGGTTTGTATAAATGCGAGTGGACGATAATATCATAGTATCTGATCTTGCTTCTACCCACGACTTCAATACGAAGGAAAGATAATTAATTAAAATGTACCTTTGGTTTTTAATAGGAAAACTAAGCTAATTTACGAATTGAACGTATCTTAATTGGTTAGTTTCATGGTGCTAGAACCTGCACATCCAAATTTAAGTTTAAAAGCTCGTATTTATAATTATCCAGATGTGTTTACAGGTGTAGGGTGTGCATGCACATGTTTATACGAGTGCATATACGTCCTTGGTATGTTTTAATAAAATAATAACCATTAATTTAATTATATCAATTAATCGATCGGTGACCTTTTTGCTCGGCAACGTCGATATTTTGGAGTATTAATGCCCCATCGGAGACAAAAAAACGGTCGCATTATTTTAGCATGGAACCAAAGGCTGTAAAGTGACGTTGAGAGACGCATTAATGCTTGTCGCAAGCGTACACACGGCGACAAGAAAAGATTTGCGATTTGTCTCGTTGCACGTCCTCACATTAGCTGCTTGATGAATTGGCCCTTTCTATCGATAGACACATTAGCTTGCCTAATGGCTTTTGTTTTGTGCTTGTCGTTTAAGCACGTAGTAGTATATGTGTTGCTAACCACTACCTTAATTAAGAGAGCATCATGTCAGAGTACCTGCTGCTAATTAACGGATCGAATAGCTTTCTTGATGGAGCAAATCCCAACTAACTATATTCAGGGGTATACATCTATCTGGTCCAATAAAATTAATCCCTCCATTATCTTTAAGAAAAGAAACAATATCCACATCACTAAATGTAAGGTAGAAAAGCGATTAAGATGCTTTGATTTAAAGTTATAAGGCATGTGGCCTAATAACGATGAGTCTGTATGTTAGTGACCGTGTCAAAGAAGGGTAAATACGCCATACTCGAATTGGATCATACATACATACATATACATATATATATATATATATATATATATATATATATATATATATATATATATATATATATATATATATAGATAGATAGATATATAGGGATGCGCTAAAACATGTCCCTCATATAGTAAATGATTTACTACGTGTTGTATATTATCAAATACCTGATAGTAATAATTTTACTATTAGACTTAATTCCGAGATTTATCATGATTGCACTGTTAGTAACAAAATTACTAACGTTGGGTGCGTTTTAACTATAACGCACTCCGGTTACGATATAGTATGTCTACACACACATAATATATATATATATATATATGTGCGCGCGCGCGCGCCCCTTTGGTTTGTACTCATAATATACCGTGGACAAATATTGTGAAATGGAGTAGATTTGTTTGGCAGGGAGAAATAGTTCTTTTTCTTGGTTTGTGCTAACAAAGTTATGCTGCGGAAAATACTGCGAAATGGAGGAAGTGATTAATAAGATAAATATTATGAGTTATATATATGTGCATTTTGTCATAACAAAATAATCTATATATTAGAGATACACACTAATTTAAATTTTCATTACAATACTATTTGATTTTTGGCAATTCATTCTCCATCTAATTAATAATGCAAAACTTGCATCGGTATACATTATTGAACCTAATTAATATCCCTCACATCCTCCATGTTCTACCCCTTCCTTTCCCACTTGCTTCATTCCTTGCTTCATCTACTCCACTTATTACATCCACTTTTTCCCTTCAGGTCTCAGCCCTTGAAAATTTGGCCCTACCGGACCATCTCTTGCACCACCCTACATCGAGACATTTTATTCTTTTATTTATTGTGAGGCTGCCTTTAAAAAAATATAGACTTGCCCATAGTCCATACTATAAGCCTGCCTATACCCATGAATTCGTTGTGCCAACCTCTGCATTACACAATCAAGAAGCCATTGGCTCATTCTCGATCTCCATCTAATCCCCATTAATTACGTGTCCCTAGCGATCGGGCTGCTAGGCTGGGTCATCAAAGCCATCAACAAGAAACGCGGCACTTTCCTGTGGATGGGTTCGGACTCGGTTCATGGGAGACGCTGCCTCATGTCTTCGACAAATGTCTACCACCCTAGATCTGTCAGCGGGTTAGGCATTGTGGACCTAAGGATGGTGGGCTTCACTCTACGCCTCCGCTGGCTCTAGCTTCAGCGCTCAGGGCACCCCTCCTGGGCTAACTTGAAGGCTCCTCTCGAGCGTTGCGTCTCTAACATATTTGTGGCGTCCACCTTCTTCGTGTCTGGTGATGGCATGTCGGCTCTCTTTTGGACTGACCGGTGGCTCGAGGGTCGCTCTGTGGCCTCCTTGGCGCCAGACCTTCTCCTCACCGTTTCCCTGTCTCCGGGCTTTTTGTACGGTTGCCTAGTCCCTCGCTGGCAACTCTTCGGTGGGTGACATTCGTGGCGCTCTCACTGTCCCTATCATCTCCCAATGCCTAGCAGTTTGGAATGCGGTGCTTCCTATCCAACTTTCTCCGGGCACTAAGGACCGTCTTGTCTGGCATTGGACAAGCAACCAACATTACTCGGCTCGCTCGGCCTACCAGGCTTTCTTTCTTGGCCAACAATCTTTTGCTTGCGCCGAGCTGCTTTAGCAGGCTAAAGGCCCTGCTAAATGCAAGCTCTTCCTTTGGATGGCGTTCCAGCAATGTTGTTGGATGGCCAATCTGTTGCTGGACAGCCACTCGGCTTGCCCTTTTTGTGCCCAAGATCTTGAAATAGCGAACCACATCCTACTCGACTGTCAGGTCTGGCGCCATGTCCTATCTCCTCCTGGTTGGCCTGACCTCGCTCCTTCTCGTGGTTGCTCGCTTCAGGTTTGGTGGTCGACCTCTAGGGCCTATCTTCCTGAGCCCCTTCGCCAAGGCTTCAATTCTTTAGTCCTCCTGGTATCCTGGCAATTGTGGAAGGAGTGGAACTCCAGAGTGTTCGATGACTCCCTCTCGTCGGTTGCAGTGGTCTTGGAGGCCATCCTCCAGGAAGGTTGACTATGGTCTTCGGCAGGCGTCGCGGCTTTTGGGAGTCTAGTAGGGCCAAACCACCAACCTCCCCCCTTTTAGGAGTAGTTCTTTCAGTTTTAGCGTCCCCTAGTTTTTATTTTCCTTTCGTGCCTTGTCCCCTGGCAACGGGCCACCTGACCGGTTACGTCATGTAACAAAAACTCTGTTTTCTTCTAATATACTAACGTGCAATCCTTTTGCGCATTCGCGAAAGAAGAGATCTACTCTTGAACATACACACACACTATCATCGAAGTACTTATGAACTTCGCCGGCTACACAAATCTCAACGTGATCCAATATAGAGCTTGGGGAAGACCCCTCCAGCCAATTGGTGGAGACGATAGGCCTATCAATAAATGGAGGGCTAGCGTACATAATTGGTTGGTAAATTGATCATCAGCAGGGTTCACGTTACCGCCGGTAACCGTGCGGTTACCATGCTTACCGCGGGGGTACGGTAAAAGGAAAACCGGGTAACCGTCTTAAATTCAAATAAATTTAAAAAGTAATTTGAAATTTTGATAAATTTTATACGAATTTCGTACGGTTTACCACGGTTACGGCGGTAATCGCGCGGTAACCGTGCTTATCACCGGGGCACGGTAACCGCGCTCCCGGCAGTAACGTAAACCTTGATCATCAGCATCTAGGATCGAATGCACTGTATACTGGCCGTGTATACGGCCGTACTGCAATTATAATTAAAACCGATATCTACAACGGATCGACACACACTGATGGATGGATATGATGCTGCGCGCATGCGCTGCAACCAGCAGCGATCCATGTCGCCCAATGGCATAATAAGCAACAACACAATGTGGCCAGTGCAAGGTGTACGTGGCCTATCTGATATCTACATATATATAAATAATTCTCATTATATTATATTATATTATATTATAGCAATATATAGCTCCCTTTTTCATCAATTTCATTGGTGCTTAATGCTGCCATTAGGATCCCTTCAGATGTATGACAAAGCTTATCCTAGGCCACTTCACAAGCAGTGGAGGATCTAGGAATAACATGACCTTGTCGGCTGGAATGTGAGATGTTTTCTGAGTAAAATCGTAGGACTTCAGCTTTTGTTCTATTAGTCAAAGAACATTTAGAGGCCTACTGCAAACAATTCAAACCTACCTGGTGAGTTGACATGCACCATAATAAGTCACTGTCACAGTATCAGTCTGCCACCAGGTTATATATTTTAGTTATGGTACAAAAGTGAGGTTTAATCCTTATATAAGGACATGCATACAGTTTCTTGTATGCGATCCAAATAGTTAAGAGAAAATATAAAAGAAAATCTGATAACATAAATATTATTATGTTATCTATTATTTCACAAACATATATACAATAATCTGTCATACTTACGTTGCGATGGGGTCATGGTGAGTCTTCGACTTACTGCGAGGCAACTTCTCGCTAGCACGATGGCATCCGAAGCTAGCTATACCTTGTTTTTTATGTGATCCAATAGTTATAAGAAATTATAAATTTTTTTGACAATATAAACTACCGTGTCATGTCATCTATTATTCCACGAAACATACCATGTTAAATTTAACCTATAGATGGAGGAAAAAGACAAATCCAAGGGTAAATGCAAATCTTGCAGATCCAATAGTCCGATTTGTCATTTTTCCCCCTCCATTTATAGATCAAATTTGATCTTGGATTTATGTGTAGTGATGGATGATGCTATAATCTATATCATTCAATTACTTTATAATTTATCATAATTAACTACTTAGAACAAATTGCAAGAGATGAGGACACATGCTCCAAAGTGTCATGTTTTTAAACCAGAGGATGCAGTCTATTTTAATTTAATTCCAGTAGTTGAAGTGGGAAGTCATGAATACATATTGCAACTTAAGATTTGTATGCCTCATCTCATGCACGATCACGAAAAATTTCAATAACATGTACTCCTTCTATTCACTTATTAAATACTTCCTCCTTCCCAATCTTATCCTAGGACAACGAATCTGAACAATTTAAACATTATCCTAGGAGTAAATTGTAACATTTTGGAACAGAGATAGTAAGTGACATTTCATAATGCGTGCAGTCAACACATTTAAGTTTTGACCATTAATATCTCTTTGAACACTTTGAGTTTAACTTAATTTAAAAATGTTGTGGCTAGAGTTGACTTTAAAAATGGTTTCAAATAATTGTAACTTTTCTACATTTTCATAGGTTTTATACTGTAGTAATTATTCTCTCCACGTGCATTTAAATGGAGCCTAGAAAATGAGTACTAATGAGGGACACGGGACACCATAGCCATTTCTCCCACTACTATTTGTCATGAGAATTGTCAGAAATGAATTACTCCCTCCCTCCGTAAAAAAAACAAATCTAGAATGGGATGTGACATATTATACTACTACGATAAATATCTTTTTAGACAGAAAGAGTAATAATCAAACATGTGTATCGCTGACCGCGTCTCATCTAAAACGTCACTTATTTGTGACCGGAGGAGGTAATATATATATTATACTATCATATATCAATTCGATCCACACATCGAGAGAAAAGGGATGGCCTATAAAAGTAGTGCTTGTATATCTCTCGCGCAAACCGAGCGATTGTGCACAAGATATATGTCAATCATTGTCGACCACAGCAGCATGGACGTACAATGGATATAACTGATAGATGGGCACATATACACACATCGATCGATATAGCTTGTTCCTTCTTGAGCACAAACAGGATATGCAAGTAGCAAATGCAGGGCACAACAGGATATGATTCTAGGGTAAGATAGATAGATATATAGCTAGATCGATCATGTATGATATATATCAATCCATGCATGCAATGCAAACAAGATATATACACACTTTGGGATTGGGTCATATCGATCATATATATCGATCAATCACTTTGGCTTGGCTAGGCTATAGCTGCTCCTTGATCCATGCATGCTAGCTGCCGGTTTATTGTGTATAGGGGTGACTAGATGAATCACTGAAAGGTCACCGGTAGCTGCATGCACGTACATGCCACTATCAGCTATAGCACACCAACATTGTGCAATGCAAAAACATGCGTGCATCGTCATGCATATATATGCAGCATGACAAGCCCTAGCTAAGAGCCTAATTTCCATGGCCTTCCTAGCTAGTAAGCTACTCACTACCAGACTTCAGAGCTATTTTGATGGTTTTCAGCCCGCAGAATAGGTTCGAAGACAATTTTATTTCCTTTTTTGACTCGTTTGGTACATAAATTTATATAATACATATCACGTATTTAGAATTTTTGAAGAAATTTCATTGGAAATATAATTCATTTCTCACAATAACCAAATAAAATTCCTGCGTACGTTGGGCTATCTTTGCTGATAATTTTCAGGTCAAGAAAGAAATATAACTTAAAGGAAAAGGAAAACGAGTAAAAATGACCTTTTAGAACGTAAGGGGACCTAGCTAGCTAGTTAGCCACCAAATGCATAATTTCGATAGATATATTGAGCATCTTCTATCATGAAATATCATTTGTCCTTTTCCTTCGGCACTCTCCTTGTCAAGCTAATCCAATTCATGGCACATTCTGCTAAAAATACCTTATAATTACTTAGTAACATATAGGATGACTGACATGGGGTTTCCCTGGACGCCATAAAAAAAAATCTATAAAAGAATCCTTAATAGGTATGTATAACATTTTTTCCCAGATTAATTTCGAGAGAAAAATGTGAAAGTAATTTTTCTTGACACGGATCCTCTACAATACTGCCCTTGTTGTGGCAGCGGCTGATATACATACATGCAACTGTAGATAATCCTCACCGATTTTTTTGCGGGGTACCCATAGCAGAGCATCACTGGGTGAGGTGTGTAATGAGCTAGCATGTCAGTAGCATATATCCTCCTGGATTCCTTTGTTTGATTGGCTAGCCTGCTCCATCTTTAGTTACACATGGTTCAATCATGGATGCTATAGCAGGCATTCATGGAGAACCATATGGCAGGGCACAATTACTCAGATCGAACCAGCTATATATGTTCTGGTACTAGTAGCAAATAAAAGAAAAATAGAACACATTATATTGCTATATATATGGTACACAAATTAACCTGATGAGTCCTAAATGGAGGCTCACCATGTGGGCATTCCAAGCCCCCAACACATATTGTCTAGGGACATTGTCAGGCCAGGGCCGGCCAAATATGACAAGATGAATTGAAGTTAGGAGACTCTTGTCTTCCATTTGTCTTCCATGTGAATGTCACATGATGTGGGGGCAACTTAACCAACCTAAAATTACAGCACATAAGCATATAGTCGATGGAAAATATGAACAGCCGAGGAGGCACACGCACGCTCATATAGACATTGTAACGATGGATCGAGGCAACTCCTAGGTATGTCGGATGGCCAACCCAGGCTCTGGTGTTACCACTACAATTACTGTCGATGTCCATAAAAACTAGTTGGTTGCCAGAAAACACTATTAATCATTTGGGCTCAATAATACCACTGACTCTGTCATTACACATATGGCATATATTGCCATCTAGCAACGCAATCAAGTAACCCATCCGGTCGGTGCATGCAACTCGATGATAAAATGAGAATGCTTATCACACATGATGCATGCATGTGTATATATGTGGGATTGGCCGCATCTATACGGAATGGTACAAAATCATGGTCCATGGGACAAACTCTCACCAATGGAAGCATTTTTGTGTACATATTGATGCACCTGCACACACATAGGGTGTCAACACTAGGAAACATTAGGACAACATGTTGTGTGAGGGTGGTGGGTGGTGTGAGGGGTATAATGTGATGTCCCTTGTGGTGAGGCTGTGAGGATGCTGGTTGGTAGCCACAAAGGAGAATAGGTGAATGGATGGAGTGTAGTGTATCTTAGTTGACAAGACGACCAGCACTGATAGCTCAGTGGAGAAGCATATATATATATGATGCATATGTGCAGCATATATGAACAATGCTATTGCTATACAAGAATTTAAACACTGGAGAAACCTAATTGTTTCGGTACTAAAACCGTTCTTGTGTAGGACATGTCACATGTACAACACACTAGCTATCTAATTGGCTTTTTGAATAGCTAGGATAGATAGATCCCTTAGGTAAACAAAAAAGAGGAGACCAGCTTTGTAGTTTCTCAAGCACCATCGATCAAAGACAGGACAGTTGGTTGAAATTGTGAAGTGATCGTTGTGAAAGAAAGCAGTTAGAATATCTTTATGAAAATATGCCGGTTATCATGATCGTCGATGCTGAAGTTTCTTCATTTCCTTGACCTCCTTTTGCATCTGTAGGAGAGACTAGTCAAAGGTACTTGGCCATGGACATTTTGGTAATACAAAATGTAAGTGTATGGTTCAAAATATACTGAGGTGAACACAAGATTTGATTTTGCCAATTCATATTTGTTACTTCTTCCGTTTCAATTAACTTTTCATTCTAGCATTTAAATTTTTTTAACAAAACAGGAGTACTTATTGTTCTGACATACCAAAACATTTATTTTTAGAGATATTCGTCCTTCATCATATCCTTGCAAGCAGGGGCATTCCTACGTTGATCTTCCCGGGGTCATAGGACCCCGAGTAGATTATCTATTTCTAAGTAATTTGTGTCATATTAATTAGTATATCAGTTAAAAATTATATAATTTGTATGCATAGGACCCGAGTAATTTTTATTCTGGATCCACCACTGCTTGCAAGGAATTTTAATGATGGCTTTGAGAAGATGGTTAGGATGTAATTAATAAGGGTAGCCCCTTTTGCACCTCTTAGTTTAGTGTGAGATTATCTAAAAAAAACAAGTAAATTGAAACATAGTGAGTACTTCCTTTAATTTCAAACGTAAATCATTTGCTATTGTTTTATTACAACTATTATGGTCTTAAAACATGTTGTAGTAATTCATATTAAATTTCCTATAACAACCTACCGCCTACTCCCTTCACCCTAAAAGACCTTATTTTTAGGCGTGGATCTACTGGCCCCCTCCCTGGTACATATCTTAGTATCCTTGACGAGTCATCTGTATCGGACTAATGCGACCTGTTACGGATGACTCATCTCTAACGGTTTAAAAACTATCCCGTTTAAGATATTACTACCAGGGATGCCCCGTCACCGATATAATGTCATCTTTGTTGGATCGTAGTTCTAACACGCCACAGATGAGTTATAACAAGTCACAACCATACCCCGTCACCGATATAAGGTCATCTTTATTGGGTCGTAGTTATAACACGTCACGGATGACCTGTAGTGGGTCACAGCCATGCCCCGTCACGGATAACATGTCATCCGTGACGGGTGTAATGAGATGACCCGATAAAGATGAAAGCATTCATCCATGATGGGTCTTAATTATCACCCTTCACATATAAAGTTATCTGTGAAGGGTGGTAGTTACGAACCGTTACGGATGAGGAAAAATTCAAATTTTTGAAATTTTCAAACAACATCGGATAGAGACATACCCTATATAAAAGTCAAAGTGCTTGATGAGATCTACAACTTTCTAATTGACATAATTTTCATTTAAGATTGTTTTCATGCCCGAATATGTGTTATAAGTGATGTGTTCTATTTTTAACATATTTTTTTGAATTTTTCAAACGACTTTGGATGAAGACATACCCTACACTAAAATTGTAGAGCTCGACGAGATCTACAACTTTGTAGTTGAAAGCATTCTCATTTGAAATCATCTAGAGTTTCTAATTTGTGTTTCACATTTGGATAAGAATAGTTAAAAAAAAATAACATGTTATAACCTATCAACGTGTGGTCTAGGAGGTCTTATGTTCAAATCCGATGTATGTCATGCACTCATATATCACTTGAAACTAGTGACGCGAGACCATGGTTGAAATATCCTAGTAATATTTAGAATATTTTTTTGGGGTTTTTTTTGATGCATTTAAAATTCAAAAAACGTAAATTCTCATCTATGAAGGTTTATAATTATGAACCATCAAGGATGACTCTCATCCGTGATGGGTCATAATCCGTGACGGTCTTTTATTTAGGTCCAACAAAGATAACTATCATCGGTGATGTTAAGGGGTCCGATACAGATGATTTTTCACATCACTGACCTTTGGTTCGTGACGGGACCCCTCGCCGATACTGATGAAGCCTCCCGCCCAACACAGATGAGCTATTCCGTGCTAGTTTCTTTATTATCCTCGTTTTTTTCTCCGTTGGTTACCGTCGCCCCCACCTCCAATAGTCAGTGAGAAACCCTGAGCTCCACTCGATGCACTCAAGGCTATGATTGGACCGATCTTTCGGTGAGTTGAGATAACTACGATTTGGGAGATACGTTGGTGATCCGACTACAACCGTACAAGACGTTGTGTTGCGCCTTAGCAATTGATATACCTCTCCGTGGGTTGTTGATCTTGCCGGTGCAGATCAACCTTATTCCTGCAAGCAAATCGAAGAAACAAGCAAGAACAAGATAAAAACAATCTGATATTGCAAATAGGAATTTAATACACACGATAAGTTGGGGTTCCGAAGACAAATAGACGGGCGGTCTAGCCAATACGCGCGCTGCAAGCAAGTAGCAATGGCTAAACTTTAATCTAACAAAACCCGAGAAACCCTAAAGGGTAGCAATGGCTAAACTTTAATCTAACAAAACCCGAGAAACCCTGAAGGGGTACCTAGCTATTTAAAGGGGTGAGAGCACGACCAAGGGGTTCTTAGGGTCGTGCTTCACCTGGTTGAGGCGCACCCCACATGAACCCCACATGGGTTGGGGTCCCAGACGAAGTTACAATCCCATAGGCCCATTACAGGTGATGCAACACCTTGTTTCTTCAATTGCGGCCGACTGAGATGGAGTTTGGCGATGAGGGTGGATCCATTGGAAAGAGAATTCTGAGAGCTTTCCATCAAGTACGCACGGGCCGAAAACGGAGTTCGTATGCAGATTTGGCGGTCATTTGAAGTCAGTACTTTAACAGGTGGCCGAATTGGATTCCAACACTTAGGTAACTTGATCTTGATGTGAGCAATGGTTGTACAATGGTAGCCATGGTCACATCAGTCAGTTGCAAGCATCATTAATTAGAGCTTGTCCATGTGAAGAATTAATCGAGCATCAAAGCTTAGGAGAAGCATATGCAGTTTTAATGAAAGGCATATTCGTTTTTCACATCCATATTAATATGTCTGAGACTAAGGTATTTTTGAGATAGAGGAAGTAATATAGATGTAGTGTCCCAGTGAAAAGTTTAAAAGAGGACTGCCCATGATAATAACCTGTATTATTGATGTCATGTTCATCTTTTTCAAGGGGAAATTAAGGAACATGTCTAATTAGTATACATTAGCAATTAAAATTATCATCAATCGCAATCAAGTCCATTGAACCAAGGGGGGGGGGGGGCAAACACCATGCTCAATTTGCCAAGCCCCATTTGTGGCATCTTATATACTAGATAGTGTCCACTGATTCATCCACATAAGCCAAACACAGTGCTTCATGTTGGTATAAGCTGGATCTATCACTCTTATCCCCATTGTGGCTCCTTCATTCAGCATGGGTCCCATGAGCAATGTCCTTTTGTTTCCTTTTGTGCTACCACAAAGCACCGGAAAATGGAACATGATTCAATTGACAAATCTTAGCCTAAATACGATGTGTGAATTAGTCGTCGATCGATCGCTTAGGAAGGATAAAAGTTGTTAGGATAATATCGTACTCTGTCTGAGCATCATTTGCTTTGAAAGTCATAGACAAGATGTGGATGAATCCGTTTGAGATCAGTAGCCAGTAGTAGCTAGACATGATGATAGGTCGGTTTATTAGTCAATTGTTTCATTTCCATGCTACCATACTGCTACCACCTTCATAAAAAAAACAGTGTATTGAAATTTAGGCTATATTTTGGTGTTATAGTTTTACTTTATTTGAATCACCCGTAAACCAACCTTTTTTACTTAAGACCGGATAACTTTATCCTTTTTACAGTTTAGACACCCAAATAACTTCTTCATCACACATCAATGACCTCAAGCAAATTGGTTTTAGCACATCAACAAACTCCCCTATCTATGTGCAAGCTATATCTTTGCTAAATTGGAGGTCAGATATAGATAGAAAGAGAGTTGGATGTTCCAAACTGAAAAATGGTAAAACAATCCGGTCCAATGTGAAAGATTGGTTTAAAGTGATTCGAAGTAAAACTATTACAATAAAATATGACCTAAACTAAACTGTCATTCACTCTTAAAAAACGTATTGCTCGAGTGGTGAGCCGGTATATATCATGTTTCAGTTTATTAAATTTCTAGCCACACACACACTCTAATCTAGCCACACACACTAGCGACAATTCCGTAATATATACGCATATACCTGTAAAATCGTAAGATTAACGAGAGAAATATTACCTTGTTTTGTTTTTTTTTCCTTGAAAACCATATTGAGAGAGAGAGAGAGAGAGAGAGATGCCTTTTTCATGCATCTTGGAAGTAAGCAGCTTAGATGTACGTATGTGGTGCGTCTGATCTGCTTGCGTGTGATGCCTTGGCAGCACCTACAGAGTGCATTTCATGTCTTTCTTTCCATTGAAAAAGAGCATGTGGTGTGCATGTCTGCGTGTGAATTTCCTTGTCGACGAATTGTTTGTGTCGATGAGTCGATCTCTGCTGCACAGGGCACACATGTAGTAGTACAAATATGTGGATTTCCTGCGAATAGTGCTCGGCTTTCCCAGTATTGTAATATTGATGGGTATCTAAAATATACTGATAGAAACTAACAGTTAATCCCTACTATACAGACCGGCCTTTTCCAGCTAACCAAAACTACCTTTTAGACAGATGGAGCACCTGCACGTGAAAATCTAAGATTTTCTCATGTGAGCATCAAAACCATACGTGGAAACCAATTTCATAGGTGAGCACGTTATGACCTCGACTTTAAAAAGTTTTTTAGTACAAAAACCATAGTCCCTACATATCCCCAATCGAAATTGCCACCACCACGATTCGTCATTATTGCTGCAGCCATCCCCGTAAATAATGGTTGCCGCCGATCTTATTAACGCCATCCCCGACATCCTGTCATCAGGTCTGCCCCGAGGCCAACGCGGTCATTGTCACCGCCTCAAGTATGTCGTGGTCATCGTCAATGCCGCTCCTGTGCACGCTGGGGGCGAATCTGCCCCAATCAAAGACAGTGGCAGTGGATCCGTCGGGCGCTTCCTAGACCACCACCGCTCCTAAGGTTGTTGCCATCATCGCCGCTCTCATGGCTGCCATCTACGAGAGAGGAAAGAGGAGCCAAGGCAGTGTCCTCTGCGTTGTGGAAAGAAGAACGAAGAGGAGGAGAAAGTGTGGAGAGTTTAAGGGAAAGGTAAGAAGCACGGTATCGTAGATGCTCTTTTACTTTAATACAGCGTGTGTGTTGGTGTGTCTTGGTTGACTAAGTGTTGACCGGGAGAGTCCTATATATTTCACAAACGGATTTTTCAGGCCGTTTATAAAAATAAAGGGAGCTACGAAAATATTTTTTACGTAGTGAGTGTTGTTTTTTTAAATCATATAATATCTAGTTAACACACATGTTTTTAGTTTATGATTAGAGAGAAGAGAGAAGTGAATGTCAATTTACAACAGAAATACATGTGCTCCAACGCATCGTTGTTAGATTTGTTTCGAGATTCAATAGTATAAATTCACCATATTACAATCAAGTGCAATATTACTGGACTATTGCTTTGCTCATTGTAACACTGACATCCAACGACTTAACGTGTATGTTTATGTTGTAAAAATCATCGTCCTTCGAGAAACCTAGCTAGAGAGAGTTGATAGATCTATCGAAATATATATTGATTTGATTTGAGGCAGGGCCACGCCAAACGGTCACGAAGAAACTAATGATCAAGTCGCTGATTATCACTAGATTACTCTGCGTGTTCGTCTTTGTTTTCCTTGGGCTGTCTGTCTCGATCTGAGTTTTTCTAGCTCCCTTTCCTGTGGGTGATCGATATCAGAAGAGACGAGATTAGCAGCAGCAGTCTGCAGCTAGCAGCATCTCTTGTCATCATCTGCCCCCAACTAGCTAGCTGCCGTAATGCAGATGATAGCTTAGGTAGCTCGATCCAACCATCTATCGCTCTGCTCATCATTAACCCAATTATTTGTTACTACTAGTAGTGGTATACTATATGTATACCTGCATCCTGCCTGCCAGATGCGTCCAATAACGCAGCAAGTACGTACATATGAATATATGATCCCTTTGCAAGCTTGCAGATGAGCCATTGGCCCATAGCTATAGGCCTATAGCTACGTTGCATATACATATATTATACTACCTCCGTCCCAAAATACTTAAAGTTTAATCATTCGTCTTATTTAAAAAATTATAAAATTATTATTTATTTTTTTTGCAACTTGCTTTATTATCAAAAATACTTTAAGTATGTATAATTCTTTTTTATATTTGCATTAATTTTTCAAATAAGACGAATGGTTAAACTTTACAAACAAAAAGTCAAAACGATAACTAATTTGGGACAGAGAAAGTACATATATATACAATCTCCATTAGTAACACTGTTAACTTTTAACATTTTAAAATGATGTTTGACCATTTGTTTTATTAAAAATGTACTTTTTTAAAAAAATAATTTTAAAGTTCCTTTAATAATAAAACAAGTCATCGTAAAATGAAACGATATTTACATAAACTTTTTAATTAAATGAACGGTTAAAGATCATATGAAAAATTAATGGCATCATCTATTAAAAGATATAGATAGTATATATAGTATACATATTTTTTTAGAAAAGAGGTAAAATCCATAAAGTATATATATATATATATATATATATATATATATATATATATATATATATATATATATATATATATATATATATATATATATATATATATACATACACACACACACATATGCGTAATCCATCGATCATCGGCAAACCGACCAAACTTGACGTATATACAGGCAGGTAGGAATGGTATGTGTGTGTATATGAGCTACTACATACTACTCTATCTTTGGAAAAAAATTAAATGAATCACTTTTATATACAAATTTAGATATAGTCAAATATATAGAAATTCATTTATTTTGGAACAGAGATCGAGAGGCAAGCAAGAGACATGCCATTTACTACTACTATACGGTATATTACATATGTTTCATATTATATAAGTTGTTTCTTTTTCTAAATCAATTTTTTAATTTGATTAAGTTTATAGAAAGTATAGAAATATTTTTAACCAAAAGTATGGTCAATATTAGATGTTATGAAACTAATTTTATGTTATAATAATGTTCTATTTTTCTATAAAATTGATCAAATTTTCACTTTGAAAAATTAAAACAACTTATAATACGAAAGAAAGGCACAACAACACAATCCCTTCATCAAAAATAATCCAATTATAAGAACGAATCTTAATAACTGCCCATATTGACCAACGACTGCTACGTACATTGACCGGGCTGCTCTAGCTCGCTATGGCTAGCTAGCTTAGCTGGCTAAACCATAGCCGTACGTCAGAGAGTCAGGGCGCATGCAGGCGATTGATCATGTCTCCTTCCGACACGCACGCATGCACAGCCCGTGGATCCAACCCGGCCACGCCACGTGTCCCATGCAACAGTCGCCTCAGCTCAGCTATAGCTAGCTACTCCCTCCGCTGTGTACTACGGGAGATACGTATTTTCTTCGTCCCATAGAAACTAAATCCTAAAGATAGAATATGGTTATAGTATATATCTAGGTTTATTCCTAGAATTTGATTTTTTTTATAGGATGGAGAAATTATACATGATGAACCAAATATGCCTACTACACCTAGCTATACGTACGTTTGTCTGTACTGTACTCTACGCACGTATACAACTTTCTATGGGTATACTATGGCTGTGTTCTTTTCCTACCTTTCTCAACTCATCTCCCTCATTTTCTACGCGCACGCTTCTAAAACTACTAAATGGTGTTTTTTTAAAAAATTTTCTATAGAAAAGTTACTTTAAAAAATTGTATTAATCCATTTTTCAAGTTTATTTTAGCTAATACATAATTAATCATGCATTAACTGTCACTCCGTTTTACGTGTTAGGAATGAGGGTTCTAGCCCTCTCTCTCTAACACAGCCTATGATCCTATTTGGGGAGCTTCTCCCAGAAACTACAGCTTCCCAAATAGTCTATATTCTCACCCAGATTTTTAGTATAGAATCCAGAGAATAAACTGAAAGTCAGAAGTTGGAAAACTCATTTTCTCTAAGTTCTTAAAAACTGACCAATCAGCTGTTTATCAGAATTCTAACCCCCCTAAACAGGACTTACGTATGCACAGCGGCCGGATGCAGCTCACTCTCAGGTTGCGACCGCATGGGCTCTCGATCCTCAGCTCAGCTGCTGTCTTCATTATTGACTTCCATCGATATATGTAAAAATTGATCGATGATGGTTTTATTACCGATTACTATCAACATATGTTAAATTTATCGATTATCATGAAACGCTATTTGTTGTTTGGGCTAAAGAAAGACGCTGCATCGTACGGATGAATGATGCTGCGAATACTTTCCTATACGTCCGGACACGAATGCCTAGCTATAGCTAATAGTAGCTGCATATATATATATTCCTCGAGCATTAGAAGAGATATAAAAGAAAAAAAGAAAAAGAAGGCAGCAGCTGGTAGTAATAAAAAGCTGGGACGAGTGGATCGATCCATGCATGTGTTGCTGCTGCGTACCTGCAGTTGATCGATGGATGCAGGTAGAAGATGCCCCTACTGCGCCCCCCTTTTGAAGGTGTTAGATCTTCAATCCATCAATCAATCCCATTTCATCTCATCTTTCATCGCTACGCACCATCGATCGATCACCAAATGGTTAGTACTCCTCCTACCTTTCCTTTTTCTTTTCTTTTTTCTTTTTTTCTTGTTAGTAGTTGCTGCTCTAGCTAGCTTGTTGTTTTGCAGTCCTTGTAGGCAGCAGCAGCAGAAGCCAGGGGACGCAGAATCTGCTATAGCTAGCTGCCGCTGCTGCTGCTGCTACTTCCAAAAGAGTCCCCCAGGGAGGACGCCGGTTGCGGCAGTCAAAAGGCTTGCAGGTGTCGACCTCCCATTGGCTCACCGTGGCTGTTGCAAAATGCTCGCCGAATATTGCACTGCTGCAACACCAGCCACTGCGTACGCAGTATAACGATCCAGCCATCAAGCAGCACTCGCTTGTTTGACAGAGCTCCCGCTCTAATCCTATCCAACCAAATAATTTTAGCTCAACTTAAGAAAAGAATGAAATAGGTCAAAATAATCTAAAAAAATAGAGGAATGGAGCGAGGTTTCAGCCATTCCACAACTCTATTTCAGACTTCGTTCGGAATTAGATTTAGGCATTGGAGCAATGCCAAGCAGGCTTGCAGCAGCTATCTAGCTATACACTTGTCTCCTTTTTCTGCTGGTCTCTGATCTCTGCTTGCTAGCTCCAGCATCTCCCGTGACCGGGAGGAAAATTCATCGTGACGACAGAGAGAAGACGCGTACGTGCAGTTCTGAAAAAACGCGAAATGGATTGATGCATAGTAGTTGCAGTACACATTGAGCGCTTTAGCTGGCCAGAATTAATGGTGGTGTACGTCGTGCTCCCTATCGTCGTCGTCTCATCTTCTCTGGAAGTTGAGGTACTTGATGGCGAGGGCGAAGACGACGGCGAAGAGCACGCAGAAGCCGGCGACCATGCCGGCGACGACGCCGAGGAAGTCGTGGCGGAAGCCGAAGTGGTCCCGGAGGAAGTCGACGGCGGTGGTGGTGGTGATGCCGTCGGCGAGCAGCAGCGGCTGCTCCAGGTCGCCGAACTGGGAGGTTAGCAGGCCGTACAGGGTCCATGACACCGGGTTGGCCCAGTAGTACCACCTCCACCACGCAGGAATCCTCTGCATTATATTAGCCACCATTAATCATTACCCACTTTAATCACGTCCTAATTAAACAACCATTATTGCTTCCCAATTGCTAAAGTGATTCTAGTACATTACAAGTGGTCATTGTAGGACAAAAAAGTTACTGGTGGGTTGGTGAAATTATTAGGGGCACTGGTATATATATCATCAGGGCACTCCTATAATGCTCCATATTATACAATGTTAATAGAGACTAAAAATTACTGTACAACATACCAGCATTTTAGATGTCCTAAGAAATTAAAAGGGAAAAAGATAGTGCCCTGGATGAGACATTGCATATATATATATATTCAAACCAAGGAAAATAGATCTCTAAGAATTTGTGATGAAATTTGCGAAGGGAGATAATTCATTAATTTTTGGCCGCAGTAATAAATAATACGCATCGGAAACACTATTTTCATAGTGTGTGTGTTTATGTGACAAAAAAAATGAGACATTAATATGGATAATGTGCACAGAAAGTGGCCTTAGGGGGAAAATAAATCATGGGTCCAGTACAATTTGAGGACGTTAGGTGCAAATTATGCATGGGGTTCCTGTTCCTTCCGTACCTTTCTTGGGATCATGAACCCACAGAAGAGATTCCACAGGGTGTAGAATGGAGCAGCAATAATAGGCGCAACAGTGTGGTTGGGAGTGATCGCCGTTGTCATCATGCCATAGAAAGTGAAGTACAGCAAGGTGAAGTACATGAAGAACAGGTACCACAAGAACTTCACTGCTGTCCACTCGAACGAGCCCAAGCTGTAGAAAATCGTGCCGTAGATAAGTGACTGCACAAGAATGTAAGGGAACTCCACTGTAACCTGCATGCCGAAGAACAGTTCGATTGTTAGCCTTATTATGGTACTACTACGAGCATCAAAACATGCTGAGAGGACAGCAGTTTTGGACAGGAAAAATTACCAGGGAGAATGCAAAAGGCAGTGCCGAGTACATCCCAGCTGCCCTCTCTCTGTACGAGACAAATCTTTCGATGGAAATCACAGGTTGAACAGAGGTGGCGTTAGTGATTCCTATGAAGAGTACTGCTGCGTACATGGCACCCATGGCATTGAATATATCATGTTGGGTCTCCCTGTCAAAGAAAGCCACATGTTCGCTATAAGGCCAGCCAAGTACGGGAAGAAAAGTGGAGACAGAATCATCAGTGGACATACCTTCGAGACCCAAATTTCCAGCAGATTGTCCCGAACATCAAGGAAATGATGACGGTGTAGAAGAATCGGACCGCAGTGTATTGAGGATTTCTCCAGTACGACAGGTTTTGCTTCCATAAGCAAGCAGCATACTGAGCAAAGAATGGTTGGGAATACTTGGTGGCAAAAGTAAGTTCTTTTGATTCTCTCCTTGGTCTGCTCAGGATATCAACCATTTCTTGGGTCTGCCTGGAATACCATAACATAAACATGTTTAAGGAAAAAGAGACCAACATTTATAGAGGTGAAAATGGTCGTTGTGTTTACTGAAATAATTTTGACTGCCGGTAGTATTCAGCAAAATCCACTCCAAGAATGTGCTCCATTTGAGTACTTGTGACTTCCAACATCCATGCAGCAGGATTATAGCCATCCCTGATTTTAGGAACTCCTGGAATTGCCTGTTTGCAAACTTGAGAGTGTAAGAACAATGAACCTAGTATAAGCTTTCATCACTGAGAAAACACATGCTGCAGATTGTACCTCAAAAAACTCAACCAAATTGCGTGATTTTGAGCCCAAGGGACCAGCATATATAAGTTGCCCCCCACGCTTCATGAACAAAAGCTGAGCAGCATATGAATGAGTTAGGAAAGGGTGATGGTGAAATGTTAGTACATACTTGTATAAGAAAATTTCGTGGTTTCCCTAAGTAGGACAATGAAAGTTCAACAGATCAAGTATAAGAGGGACTAGTTTCTGTTCACATCCATCATTGATAAGGAATCCAATTAACATCAAATTATGAACAATTATTAAAATCTGTACCATTGCTTCGAAAAAATATTAAAATATGTACTGAACTTGTTGATATGTCATGAAAAGGATAGCTCAAAATAATGACTTTTCAACTATTGGCATGCATAAAGTAACTACTAGGCTTTGTAAAGAAATTAACCTCATCAAATGACTCGAATATGTCGATGCTTGGCTGATGGATGGTGCATACAATTGTCCGTCCTGTATTAACAATATTCCGTACGGTTCTCATCACAATGGCTGCTGACCTAGCATCCAATCCTGATGTAGGTTCATCCATGAACACGATCGAAGGATTTGCCACAAGCTCCACAGCTATCGTCAACCTCTTGCGTTGTTCAGTTGACAGACCATTCACTCCTGGTAGGCCAACAAGAGCACCACTTAATGCATTTAGCTCAACAAGTTCCATCACCTCTTCAACAAAAACCTATGAAATGAACCATCAGGGATCAGAATGACAAAATAGCGATGTCTTGTATAACAAACATAGCACTGCAGCCAAGGCTTTACCCTTCGAGTGTTCACATCAACATGAGAAGGCAATCGTAGGCATGCAGAGTACAGCAATGACTCGATTACAGTCAAGCAAGGTGAATGCACATCATTTTGTTCACAATAACCAGAGATCCTAGTGAAAGTCTCTTGGTTTTTAGGATACCCAGATATAGTGATGTTTCCTTCTATAAGTCCTCCAGTCTTCCGGCCAGCTAAAACATCCATGAGGGTGGTTTTGCCAGCTCCACTTACTCCAACAAGTGCTGTTAGTATCCCTGGCCTAAATGCTCCAGTGACATCAATAAGCAACTGCAGGCGGTCTTCTACTATACCTTGGCTTTTCAATTCCTGCTATGCAAAACTTGATTGTGAATCAATAAATTCATACATATATTTTCAAAAGAAATTTCAACCATATAAACCAGCCTTCCCTGACATACCGCTGGTACATCAACGTAGTAGTTGATGTTCTTAAAGCACATAGAAAGTGGTTGAAATGGTAACACCATGCCCTTCTGGTCCTTGAGATTATGCCCTGGAACACAGTTAATATGAAGACTTAGTAAAAGGGAAATACCATATACAAGTATGGGACCCATTATTCATTATCTATCATTACCGTTCAGTGAAGCTGAGTGCAGGTAAGATCTTAGCTCTAGGGCTAATTTGCCATTCTTCCTCCTAGGAGCCCTATGCTGAATATCATCTTTGGAAACAACAGCTTGTATATTCCCAATAGCTGTGAAGGAGCACCAGTTGTGAGAATGAGAAACTATTTTGAATGCAGTTCTAAGTTGTCTGGGTCCATGAAGTTAGCACGAACTTACGGTTGAGAAGAGTCAAGAACAATGTGAATAAGAAGTTCAAAACAAATGCATAACCAAACAATGCTCCAACCCCGATCCAGAACCAGTATTTCTCCTTGAATAATCCATATCCAGTGAGGATTGCCTCCCCTAATGTGATGTTCTGGTTTGCAAATTGCTGCCATTTTTCAAAGCGACAGTGAGCATAGAAGCAAATATTCCTACTAGGCTACTAAAAATTTTTCAATAAAAAAATATATATAAGGCTACTAAAAGTTTTTCTCAATAAAAAGAATATCATGTTGGGTTCATACAAAGAAATTTAATATAATTTTAAGCAATTTTGGTATTCCATATTATGTAAGTCTTTTCATACAACCAAACTAAGCTAACAGATTGCTTCCACAATGTGCCTTCGCTGTCAGCCTCAGGAAGGGCATTAAATCTGGTATTACCTGGCTCCAAGAATGCCCAAGGAATTCATTTACGGAAATAGCATTTTGTGCATACATCATAGGAGATATCCAATAACCCCAAATCCACCAGGATGGTATGCTCTCTGTTAGATATTGAAGAACAGGTAGCAGCATGTCAGATATAAGTTCTTGAAAGATGCTCTCAAGTCTCAAGTGCTAATAATAAGTCAAGAAGCTCAACCTTTGGTTATAATGAATCCTCCAAGGATCATAACAACCAACAAAGCAAACGATCCAAAGGTGTTAGCGACTATCATATTCCGACCCAAAGATGCCATGACCCGGAAAAGAGCCAAAGATGTTTGGTGGAGAAAAAAGAGCAAGAGAAATTGCCCAACACATCTGCAGATGACAAATTAAGATCACTCTTCAGATAGGAAAAAATCTCTGAAGAACAGAATTAGAGGGCAAATGAACAAAACTTAACAATTACCTTGTAAATTGGGGATCATAGCCAACCACATAATATGTTACTAGTACCCACATTCCTGATTCAATAAGCGAGGTTGGAATGCTCAAGAGCCAAGAAGGAAGCGTGTAAGCCCATGGAGGGTAGAAGTGCAAATCCCTGTGCTTGTAAAGAATAGGAAGCTTCGTGACCAAGAGAGAGACTTCAGTAAAGCCATTAAACAGAATCATCACTATTGCAAAATAGAGGGCACCAAGATAAATAATCCCATCATCAACTGAGTCACGGTGCATTGTTGATCGGAAAAACACTGTCATTGTGATGAGGGCAACAAGTAAAAGCTGCAACGTAAAGATTATGTTAAAAGACCTCAAATGATTGAAAATAAAACTTAGGTAAAGTTTAACTGACAACAGAAGAGTGCCATTTAGGAAAGGCAACACAAGTTAATCGTGACCAATCATAGTTTAAAATGTAGGTTTTGGAAATGTGAAAATGATAATAGCCAAGATCTGTCTTATTGACTATGGAAACCCACAACGAGATCCTTTTGTGACTGGAGGGATTATATGCCATCCAGTTAAGTTTACACTCTACAGCAATCCAGTAAAAACACCATGATGTAAAAGTATGTACTGACCAAACTTGTGAGCTGTGACCAAGATTCTTAGCATGATGTAACAATAATATGAACATGCTAGGATGATTTTCATGCATCACTTAGGGAAAACTTACTAGGCTATAACATTTTAAGCACGCTAAGATAATCTCATGTGCCAAGTAGGGAAAATCTGCAAGCATTTGTGACAACTGCACATTGATCATTGCAGTGTGCTAAACTTTTAAAGCAGTGAAATTGCCAAATGAGTTAACAGGGCATTTTCAGTCTTAGTTTTTTATTCTTAGCAAGTTTTAGCGACTTTATTATATGCATGCTTTCTATTTTAACTGGTAGACAATGTTACATTTCCTTGTGACAGTATCTATTTGAGACATCAAACTCTTACTCTGCTGGATGCATCTCGAAATTGAAAATACCTGAATGAATTTGAAGACATAGATGAATGAATTCCTTTTCATCAGCAGACGCTGCCATTGAAAGTTGGACTTTAGAAGCTCAAGCCTCCTTACACCATAATTTGATGTTGAAAGAGCTGCAGGATGATTACGATGTCTATTGTATGGAACAGCTAAGTCATCATGAAGCCTCTTACCAATAACAAATGTTTTAAAGGCTTCAGCAAATTTTGATACAGAGATATACTGGTACGGATAATCATAGTGGCACCAATATTGTTGCTGGTCTTTCTTGGACAAAACCTGCAACAGAGAAAATGAAATAACTAAATATTGAAAGAACAGTCCCACTAACATAAGATCATAAACACAGGTACAACTGCATACTTCTTGCAAGAAGTCAGCGACGTTTTTTCTTTCAGGACATCTGAATCCCATACCAGCAAAAAAATCAACAGCATATTCACGTGGTCCCTGATATACAATTTGCCCTTCAGATATGAGGATGACATCGTCAAATAGCTCGTAAGTTTCTGGAGCTGGTTGCAGCAAGGATATGATTGTAGTGCCGTCAAGAGCATGTGTAGAATGCCTTAAGTACTTGATAATCTGATATGTGGTTGCACTGTCAAGGCCAGTAGATATCTCATCCATGAACAGCACACGAGCAGAACCAACTAACAGTTCTCCTGCAAGAGCGATGTATATGAGCACAGCTGCAAGCCAGAATAAGTGTGCAATTCATACAACTTGCAATTGTCCAATTTCTTCAACCATCAGCACCAATAATATGAGGGAGATGAAATTATCATGCAACAACCTGTCGTCAGGCGCTTCTTTTGTCCTCCAGAGATCCCTTTGATCATTTCATCACCAACAATTGTGTCCGCACAAATGTCCAGCCCTAAAATCTTGGCTAGATAAAAATTAGCAATTCAGAAATCTTGCCAGAAAAATGATTCAAAGGTAGATCATGTTGATGCTGTAAAAAAGATAAGCCAACATAACATTGCAGGGAAAATTGAAAATTGTCTTGAATAGATGGGAACTAAGTGAGTCATTCGGTTAAAAAGCTTGATGAAAATATTGAGTAAATTTCACAAAACCCCAGGTTTTAGGACATGTGTAACCCAAAACCCCATATATTGCCATTTGTTTCAAGGAACCCCATGTTTTAAGGCAAAATGTTTCAAGAATTCAAGAAACCCTCCGTTTAAACTTATATTGTCTATTTGGCTAGTTTGTTTATGCATAATAATTGTAAAAAATAGTATGTGATCTATATACATTAGCCGCATTTTCAACATGTGTCAATTATCGAAAGTATAAACCATTTTGTGTTTATGTAACTGGTTAATCTGTCATTAACAGTGAGTACTGTGTTGAGTTTGTGGAATCATGGAGTGCGAGAGTGAGGAAGAAGATAAATTATACATGAGGTCAGGAATGTACATTTTGTGCCCATTATACATGTGAATTTATACTAAAAAAATACCATATATAATAATGAAAATGAGTATTTTATAAAAATCTGGGGTTTCTTGAAACATTTTGCCCCAAAACATGGGGTTTTTCGTTATGTATGCCCCAAACCTAGGGTTTCGTGAAATTTGCTCGAAAATATTTGTGCAGTTCACTCAAAGAAGCAAACACTTGAGACTCCAAAGTAGATACTAAAAGCAGCTGAAAGGGATACACCACATACCTTCATTATATATTCTGCGACGAGGCTTGTCTGCTTCCCCTCAAGAGCCAATGCCTGAAAAATTAAGTCCAAACAGTGTCATGAGACAATCACCAACAAAACAGGTAGTGCATGTCCAAATAAAGCTGGATGTGATCTACCTTCATGAACACATCAAGGTCCTCATCGGGTTTTATACCTTCATTCTTTTCTCTCCTCAAGAGTTCAACGAGCATATCTACACATTGATTAACGTCAAGGCGCAAACTACCAAGGAGGTAAGGAACAACACCAAGGACATTGTGGTGCAATGACCTACCATACTTTATTCCAACACCCTGACAGCGCCCAGCAAACTCTAAGGTTTCTCTGACTGTCATCTCTGAGGCATGCCAGTCTTGCTGACTGACATAAGCAGATGTTCTCTGGGGCACAAATTCATTCAGATGATGGCCATTGTAAGTGATATTACCGGACACCTGCAACGCATTGGGTGTTGGTAGTTAGTAAAAATGTATATTCCTGCATAACATCGCATGGTCGAAAGGCTTCTTACACTAATCAGAAAAAGCACGGGCCTATAGCATTGAAGTAGTATTTCTGAAATGAGAAGGATGAACTTTTGACCAGAAAACCATTTTCATGCTATTTGAGACACTAGTACTCTTGTCAGCAGGTGATAGATGCGGAGTTGGTTAACTGGGTATAGACAGGAAGAAATTTGCTCATCATCTTTGAGCTGCGAGAATCGAAGAAAAGAAGACGGATTGATACGATAAGGCACACCTTTAGTCCAGGACCAAGCCGTCCGGCAAGGGCCAAAAGCAAGGTTGTCTTTCCTGAACTTGGAGGGCCCAA
Source organism: Oryza punctata (assembly GCA_000573905.2). Classification (NCBI taxonomy): domain Eukaryota; kingdom Viridiplantae; phylum Streptophyta; class Magnoliopsida; order Poales; family Poaceae; genus Oryza; species Oryza punctata. The sequence continues at coordinate 3,609,111 of CM002488.2, forward strand.
TAGCAGTGTCATTCTGCAGCAAGAACCAAGTGTCAAATTTTATAAGGTCGTACAATTTGATCCAGCAGGAAACAAAAATTGTTCTGCACGTGGTGTACCTTGATGGACGAATGATCCCACTAACATCATCCAATATCGGCAACTTCACTCTTCCCCCTCGGTAGATCCTCAAATGCCTCAGAAATGCCTATCACAAGAAACAAACAAACGCAAATAAGCACATCTAGAGCTCATGGTGAACCCATTGTTTTTACAGCTTACACCGCAATTTCACCCAGAGTAAAAACTGATGTGGTTAAAGTTCATGCTACTTTTCAAAACAGCTAGTAGATCATTGCTGCAGAGTAGAGACAGAGGGTGGAAAATTCCAGTGGTGGATTGGTCCAACCTCTGTCATGTTGCATATGAAATTTGGGATGGTGGGCAGCGCCCTGCTCCCGACATGCACGTATGCGTCCACCGTCAGATCCTCGTACCTCACTTCGATCTTGGGGAACTCTATCTGCACTCTGCAACCAGCAAAAAAAAAAATGGAGAGCAGAACAGATGCTTCAGATCAGCCCAGGAGCAAGTTTACCAACACAACAAGCATATATACAAACAAAATTCTACCCCAAAATCCGAACCAACCAGAGGAGCCGAGCGATTTACAGATCCTACAAGTCGTAGCTGAACTGTTTCGTGTAAAATTATTACAGCAAAATTTTGTAAAATCACTGCGTTCCAAATGTAGCCTTTCCCTGCATGATCTAGGCGGTGGGTAGGCTTAACCCGCCAGTTTCAGAACGATAGCTTAGAGTATGATCTGAAGCAAAAGCGAACAAAAGGCAACACTGGCATGTGGGGCCCATGTGTCAGCCTCTCCCGGCCGTGCGCATCTGCAACTGCAAGCAAAGCTTCTAGAACCAGTGCATCTAGGCGCTTCGCCCACGGAAGAACGCGGAGATCAAAGCGCTTCTAGAAGCTTCCCCCCGATGTACGTGCAAGGCTGACCCCACATGTCAGTGTCAAGTGTTTCTAGAAGCTTCCACGCGAACAGAGTGGGGGAGAGTGGTGGTGGTACTGACGCGTCGAAGCGGGAGCGGATGCGGCGGAAGAAGTTCTCGACGTCGCCGGAGTCGGCGAGGAGGCGATCGACGAGGGCGGTGCGGTCGCCGGGGGAGAGGCCCGCGACGTCGACCTCGCAGAGCGCGTCGTCCCCCTGGACCCGCTCCTCCCCTGGCGCCGGCGACCTGAGCAGCCCCCTCCTCGCCCGCGCCACCGTCGGCAGCCGCTGCAGCGCCGCCCACCGCAGCGCCTCCTGCTCGTCCTCCTCCTCCCTCCACGACCCCGACCTCGCGAACGCCGCCTCCGCCGCCCACATCTCCGCCTCCTCCTCCTCCCCGCAGCAGCAGGTGGTGGTGGTGGTGGTTGCAGCAGAGGAGCGGAGGTGGTGGGGGATTTAAGGAGGGGCGTACTACTGTGAAGCTGGCCATGGCCGCAGTGGCAATTGAGGGTGGCTGGATCCATCCATCCACCGACTCCTCCTCGCATTAATGGCGACCTCGCCTTCTCTCTCCTCGCGTCGCCTCCGCCCTGCTCTGCTCTTGGTTTGGGTTTGGTTTGATTTGATTTTGTGCCCTAATTCCGTGGGGAATTAAGCGGCGGAGGGAGACGACGCCTTTTGAGTTTAGACCGTTCGGTTTGGCTCTGCCTCTTTTGGGCCATCTTGCTACTCCCTCGACATGGGCCCCTCCACGTGGCCCACTCGTTGTGCTTCCTTCTCTGACAAAATTCTTCCTCGTTTCACCGCGGCCCATGAGGGCAAATTTTATAAAAGGGGTAATTATCACGTCTAATTTTATCCATGCACGAGTAGAGATGGAGATTATATGTATAATACATGATATCTACACTAACGCTAGCATATTAACCATAATGATTTTATTTTATTTATTTGTCCAATCATCTCTTTCTTTTATCTCATTTTTCTTGGAGTTTATGTGAAGGTTATATCTTGCATGAGGGGTGGCTCATCTTCTCTTTCCTCACTTATTTATTCTACCTTATCATTCAATCTTATGTAGCATTTTTAGGGTAACATATGGAATACTACAGTACTTGCTCTACCACGGTGAATTTTTTTTAGCCATTTTGGACACAGACATTCCCAAAAAAAAATTGTATGGTTTGTAGTATCATTATTAGTATAAATTTGGTGTGAATGTGGTTTCAAGGATGTCTTGATAGTAGTAGAACATTTCAATTTGCAATAGTAGTAGAACATTTCAATTTGCATTGAAATTGGATAGTCTCGTGATTCAAAACACGAGTAATTAGCCAAGTGTGCATAGATCAAATGCGTGGTTTACTGTGGTGAAACAACTCATCCGGATTAAGTTTTAGATTTGATACGGGTGCTCGCATTTACAGCTAATTATTTTTTATTGGTATATGATGTATCCGTCGATAATAATAAGGTGCTCATAGTGACTTTGTGCCGGCCTTTCCAAAAGTGCTCATAAGTTAGGGTGTATGCGTACACGTTTATAGGGGTGATTATGCACAATGTAAGTGCATGCGTTTGTATTATGTTCATAAAAACACGAGTAATTATTTTTGTCGTTGGCTCTATGTTTGGAAATTTATTATTCCAGAGCTGATTATTGGCTGGATCAATGAGAACAGTAGAAACAGGTTGGCACGTTGGCACGATGCACGTGAAGAAGCCAAAGAGCGTTCTTAACCTCCTTTTGCCAACCTCATCAAATGCAGATGATGAACTCTCGGAAATCAGAACCAGACAAGACGATGGACAGAAAGAGACAGAGCAAGAAGCATATGTAACTTAGGACTTTCTTTAGAGAGCTAAAAATATTGAAAAGCATGAATAGCCACTATATAAGAATTTTAAAAAACCTAGTTTTTTCAGCTTCACACTCTTAATTTATTTTTTAAAATTCTATGCCTACAAAAATTTTAAATATTGAATAAGGATCTAAACTGTTTACATATTCTAAAAGAAACTTCGTTCAAGTATCCTCCTACGTACAAGTTCTTTTTTCCTTTGATCATATAAATTTTATTTGATTTTCGTTAACATATTTTTCTTCAAACATTAAACGATATATTTGGTAATATTTTTTTCTTATTATACATTTGTTGTTTTAAAATACCAGATAAATTTATTTATTAAAATTTATAATAATTAAAACTTAATTAACCATACGTTTTCGTTTTTCGTACAAGTTTACTAATAAAGGCTCTATTCGACTGCACTTTATTATTGTGCAGCCAACACAAATAATATGTTGTGTCTGCAGCTGCACTAGCTACGGCTGTGTGCAGCGGCTGTATCAGTCACCCGAACAGGCCCAGAGTGTTGTGCACGCATGCACACACGGTGACAAACTCTGACAGGCTAGCTGGGGGTGGGGCCCAGCCGCACATCTCTGCCGGAGCCGGCCGGAGGAGTTGTCGCCGGCCGGCCACCGGTCGATCTGGAATCTGGGCCCCACACGGCGGCGTCTGCTACCAGTTGATCAAGACAGTAGAGTAATATGGTGAGGCGAAGCTGAAGCTGAAGGAGAGATGAATGCTTTTGAATGCACCCCCCCAACCGCTTTTGCTCGCGCCAATCAATGCGCCACTGTCAACACTTTAGTATCACTAATCTACAGTACTCCTCACTGCTAGTACTACTCGTTTCATCCGTTGGTGATTATAATTAGGCTGAGCTCGTTTTTGAAGTGAACGTTTTTGAAGTGAACGTTTCTTAAACGGTTGAACGGTATTTTTTTAAAAAAATCTATATAGTAATCGTTTAAGAACATACTATTTTATTTTATATAATCCATATTTTATTTTTTAATTAATACCTAATTAATTATAGGTTAATGAGCTGTTTCGTTTTTTATACGGGAGTAGAAGGTTACTCACATTCACAATCAAACCTTGCCTAGTACTACTAAGTAAAAATAATTACAGCCTGGAGTAGAGCGAAATGCTGCAGAGTATAATTGATACTCTATCCTGCTTGTAGTGTATGGTGTGAGCAGAAGCCATTCCATTATAAGACTGGGTGGTCCTTAAACGCCGTATAAAATGTGCATATATATACGTATATATACATGGTACTCCATTATTGCGCTGAAAATATGCATGTTTCCCTACATGCAGATGAGGCCAATGCGCAGTAGAATTTGGAACTGATCTTGCCAAATTTTACAATACACTTTTATCATGGAATATGAAGGTACGTGTTTGCAATTTCCACGGACCGTTCGAGAAGAGGTCACCCCTATCCAGTATCACAGTTAACACAGTAACCACGTGGTTTTCACAAAATAAATAAAATAATAATGGAGGTAACAGCGTCTGCGTCTGGAGTTTTTTATGTTTGATCTTTTTCAAAAACTTATTTTACAAATAAACTCTTAAAAGCACATATTCCAAACTCTTTCTTTTATTGGCGCCAACACCCTTAGGCCTTTAGCAGCGGCAAAATATAAAGGGGTTGTCACCGAAAACCTATTTATAAAATATTTTTTAAAAAAAAGAGTCACAATGAAAATATTTGTTCTTATAAATAAGTCCTCGACATCAAAGAGTCCGAGGTGAAGGATCTATTTACATTTTTAATCTTTTTTAGATTTTTTTAAAATTAGGTTATCGTGCGTCTCTTTTGCATTGAACTTCTTAACATCATCGACATATTTACCACGGGAAAAGAATATTAGTGTCAATATTATTAGTGTTGAGATATTGACCTCGACGCTAAGAAGATGGATCTATTTCTAAAATAAGTTCTAAAAAAGTCTATTTATAAAATAAATTTTTTAAAAGAGTTAAAATGTAAAAAAAAACAGTGTAACAACTTGATCCATCGTAAACCCTGAACTCTGAAACTCCGTAAATGTTCTTTTCTTTCTTTCTTCAGAAGTGAGTGCAACATGCATCCGTGTGTCTGTCCGTCCGCTTCTCCTGCCTGTCGGCTACCGCTAGCTGCGGCTGCATTCTCCTCTATCTTTTACAACTGCCTCACTCATTTTCGACACGTACATTTTTTTCGACGCGTACATTTTTTAAACTAATAAATAGTGTGTTTTTTTAAAAAAATTTCTATACCATGTTATTTTAATAAATTATATTAATTTATTTTAAAAATATGAATTAATACTTAATTAATCATATACTAATGAGTCGCTCCGTTTTATATACCGGAGAGATTAGTTCGATCAATCACATCCGAATACCGCTCACCGATTTCCCCTTCTGCAGCTACTACCTCCAGATGCGCAGTTTTCCACGTCGCACAGGCGGTTACAGTCTTACAGAGAGACAGCAGCAACAACCATCACCTCTACTGAAGCTTTTGTTTTTTTATGGGATGGAGGAGGTATAAATCTTGGCTTATAATCTCTCTATCCCAACATAAATAGACATAGTAGGAAATGTGATATTTGTTCAGATTTTAAATTCATAGAAACAGAATAATTTACATCTCTTAGTAGGTTTCTTTATCTTGAGACCAATATTCTTCCATTCCATTCCACCAATGGAGGGCGTTGTGGTCTGTCGATGTGTGCTGCTACTGCTGCAGTAGGTTAACGTACGTACTGTCTGTCTGTTCGTCGTCTCTGCTCCGCCAATGATCACCAGCAAGTTAGCAGATCGCACAGTTCTCTCTCTACTCCATGGCCATGGCCATTGCAGCTATAGCTTGCATTTGGGACCGTATTGCAGCTATACGAACACAATGTGACAAGCATGCATTGATTCAACAATGGCCGCTGCATGCGATGCTCACACATGGGCAACCTCTTCTTGACCTTTGGGGAAGAGAAGGGATTCAGCTCGATTCAATAGCTGGCTCGTTGGCATGCAGCAAGAGAAGAGATTAATTGATTCTTTGTGAAAAGGTGAGAGCCAGGCATCAATGGCGCCCTAAATGTGCCCAGATCAACAAAACCCAATGCCTACTGCAGCAGTACGTAGTAGTGTAGCTAGCAGTGAGCCCCAAGTACTTGGCTAATATACTCCTGTCCTTCAATTATTTGTTCGTTTGCATTTGCCTAGCCTGGATTTCTCTCTCTATCTCAATCTTGTTAGTTTCTCTCTTGGCATTGAGTTGCATTGGGGCACATGCATGTGAGCATTTCTTGAATTGGTACAGTGGTACTACTCATATACTGTTCATCCTATTTTAGTCTTGAAGAATGACTCTTGATAATGCTGGGACGATACATAGATAGTAGTTGCTGTGTCAACCCCTGCAGGTTAGCCTGCATTTCTGGGCAATAATTTAATGGATTATAATATTACCCACTACGCTTCCTAGACTCTTAAACGATACTATCAGCGTTTTAGGAGAACTCTTTTAAACTCAGCGTATCAACTTTGTAATATTCAATTCATTCGTTTATACCTTCGAATAATTGTGTCTGAAACTCAGTTTCATCCATCGACATTTCGGAATGCACCCTAGGTGAGTTAATTGGGTGGGTTTGATAATTGGTACCAGTAGTGGTTGGCTGAACTTGTTACCTGCATCTTCAGAACAAGTGGTACTGAAATGCTCTATATATATATATATATATATATATATATATATATATATATATATATATATAAAAACCAAAAATGTGAGCAATTTCACTGCTAGTACATGATAGTAGCAGGTTAGATTAGCAGGTAAAGAGCAGTACTGCCCCATAATCCAGGGACTTTGATGGTAGCACTGCAACTCTGCATTGAATTGCATTTCAATTGTGCAGCATGCAGGGACAAGTGCAGTGCTACCTCCACCTGCTTTCTTCTGCAATCATTTACTCCGTATAAGCACTCTCTTTCAATGCATTATTGGCCATCTGGTGATGAGATGTGTGTACATCCTCTCAAGTCTCAACACAAAATTAGCAACTGATTTCTTGAACTGTCAGTCTCTGATAGCTCCTCCAGTTGGCATTTGTTGTTGCCAATTACACATTCTGAGTCCCTGATGCTGATGCTGATCTTTTGTTGCTTATTGCTTTTCTTGCCAACCCCCACTGAATTGTACTACTCAATCCGTTTCAAAATATAAGTATTTCTAGAATTTAAATTTTATATCACAATATAAACATTTCTGCACTTATTTCTATATAGGATTTCCCATTATTTCAATGAATCCAAAGCCAATCACATGCTTGAAAAGAGAATATAAGAATTTAGAATTCAAAAAATAACAATTGAACTACTGAAGTAACTAAAAGGGAATCTTTGTACCTAACCTTAGTAAGAAGTACTTGCTGAACAACCTAGAAATTTTTATATTTTGGAACGGATGGGCTACTTCTAACCTGCTTTTCTGGTGCATTGTATCAAGCTATTTATGCTGCTGATACTATGTTTCTTTCAGTCTGAAGATTAGTGTCATTTTCTCTCATGTACTGTCTCTCTCTCGGTCACGTTTGAAAAGAGAAGTAGAGGCATTTGATGCACCGCTAGTGCACATCATTTTCATGCATCTCTTTACAGAAAAGAGAAGAAGGAAAGGGAGGAGAAATATATGCTTTTTTCAGAGAACGGCGTTTTAATGTGAGCCAATCACATGTCGCTGTGATGATGGATCGATCACTGTACGATGAAAAGGACACAGGTTGGAGGAAAAAGAGATGAGAGGTATGTGAACAGCAAAAAAGACAACCAGCAGTGGCATGCAGTGACTCAAAAACTGTTCCAAGATCCGAATCGCGTGTTCTTTTCAGCGTATTCATCGAATTATTTAAACGGATTGTTCTACTCTATTGCTTAGATCATTCATTCTAATCTAAGCTATTTGTAAAGTTTATTTCTTCAAATATTCAATTTATACCTATAATCAAATCAATAATCCGCAAAAATAATCCCGTAATATGATGTCATCTGACTAATGCAGTCAAGAGACAACTCTAGATTTACAATCACTGGTTTGGCAGCCGTTGGAGTTTACAGGAACTGGAGGTGATAATGCTTAAGGAACTAAAATCAGGTTGTATGCAATGTCTGATTCTGCATGAGCACATTTCTTCAGAAATTGCAGTGCTAACAAGTTCAAGAAACATATTTTTTTTTTCAGTTTTCAATCTTCGAGAAGCGAAACCCGAACCGAAGAAATAAATAAAAAAAGCTGAAATAAAAGCACATCACGAACACTTAATGTTGCTATTATATCTTACTTGTGTACAGCTGCTGTCCTGATTGTAGGGAAAGAGGTTTTCAAACAACGGTAAGTACTAAACATGAATACCCCCTTTTAATGACAATGGTATTCCACAGGGTGGATGAGTCTTATTTTTCTCTATTCTCAACCCACCAAATCAAATTTCCACTAGGAAATCCAATGTTACAAAAGTTCTCTGAAATAAAAGCTTCAGCATTTTCTAATAACCATGTTGTAATCTTGAAATTTTGGCCCTTTTCTTCTCTTGAACTAATCCCAGCATTATTATATAACTGAAAAATTTTCACTTTTGTGATTTGTATGTCATGTATTTCTTGCATCCATTGGGCTGTCACTGTACCATTCCCTCGGTCACAAGTTCTTGCAAGCCGCGCCTTAACCTCTCAGCAGCAAGCCTTGTATCCGATTCTTTCAACCCTCCGAAGGAAACCCGGATGTATCCAGGACCTCCACTGGCGCTCCCGGGGATCACAGCCACACCATGCTTGTTTGCAAGCCATCTGACAACTTCAAAATCATCTGAGCATTTCTCGGGTAGTTTTGCCCAGAGGTAAATGGCACCCTCACCACCCTTGACAGCGTCCTCGCCAAGCGGAGACATCGCTTCCATGAGCAATTCACGGTTTTTCACTAGGTCTCTCACCCTTTCTCTGATCCATTCTGGACCGGCCTCTAATGCGTAGAGCGCCAGGCGCTGCCCGACGATGGAAGCACAGATAGGTATGTTATCTTGCACTTTGAGCAGCTGTGCATGGAGACCGTCAGCTTCATTTGGATATGCAATCTGCAGCAGTCAGCTCATCAGTTCTTGTAAGACTAGCTGACCAACCTTACTCACACATATTGCGCAGCAACTATAGTGATAACTTAAGTGCATGCCCTGGTAAAAAATTCAAGTAGATGCGGGAAATGCATGAAACTGAATAAACTCAATATTGACTCTTACACTAGCATTTCGAGTCTAAGCAGAATGAAAAAAAAGAGTGAGCAAACTCACATATCCTACACGCCACCCCATCATTCCGTAGGCCTTTGAGAATGAGAAGAGGTTGACAATGTGATTACCCTCTAAGCAATAGTGCTCCATTCCATCATACATAAAGTACCTGCAGACCACCCACCAATTTTGCAAGCAAGTTCAACATCAAAGTCATACAGAATTCAAAGATCAAAATAGCAGCATGTAGAATTATTTTACAGAATAAAAGGTCAGTCACCTTTTACGGAAAAGAATTCTTCCAAGAAAATGGGATTAGTGACAGATCAAACATTACTGATATGATGAAAGAACTAACAACAGATATGTTCTTTCCAATGCCACACAACGGTTGCCAGGCTGCTGAAAGTAAGACTATTATTGAATTGCTTTCATGTAGTGATTCTAGGTCTCTAGTAAGCCCAAAGGGAAGATTCCAATCAGTTCTTCAATTTAGGCTCTTGTCAGTGAGTCCTCCACTCTGCCTATACGTGACTGGAGGGTTTATTTTGGGCGTCACTAAAATTGAGGGACTAAAATTCGATCTTCAAAAGGTAAAAAGTTGTTCAATGTGTCCAATTTACTGTTAAAAAGAAAGGAGGACTTCCCCCTTCTTGAATAAGCTGAGCATGTGAAGATAACTACATTTGACAAACCCTTACTGGTGGGTGGTTTGCACAAACTTTTTGAAGAGTTAAATGCTACCACATTCTAGAAGTCCTGTTTATTTGAGCATTCAGAGAGGGTGTCATCCTGGACTCAAGTTCAAGAAGTCAAGCACGGTTGCTCAACTACTTATGGTGACATGGCCTCTTAAACTATAACTTAAGGAAATCATGTCCATGTGTAGTTCATTCTTTTGTAGTGATTCATATTTACAATTGCTTTAAGTAATGTCAATGTCTGAGACGACTGAGGAGCTTTATCAACAGCAGAAAGGAAAAGGAGCACCAAAACCACGTTACATATGAGCAATAATCAGTAATTCAGTATTAACTTACTCATAGGTATTGTCAACAACAAGCCATGCACCAGCATTTCTGCACAGTTCTGAAATTTTCTGGAATAATGGTGCAATATTAGGAAATAATTTTAAAGTCAACTCCAATTCACGTGTGTGTGAATGAGACAGGTTACCTGGAGCATCGGCTTTGGAATAAAAGCTCCAGAGGGGTTTCCAGGATTTACAACACTAACAAGTTTAGGGATAGGGTTGTTTTCTCGCAGAGTCTTCTCCAGCCAATCTGCACTTTTTTTAAAAAAAATATATAAGTTATACTCCAGAATGAGCTATTCTTTTATAATATTGAATGTCCTTTCAAAGACCACATGTATATAGGTGGCTTAACAAAGTGAACATAATCGAACGATCAAAAGGCATATAGCTCTTACTTAAATTACGGGAAAATGTGTCATGTGATAGGAACTTATCAACTTACAGTGAAGTTGAAGCTTTCAGAAGCAGCAAAAATTATGGCAACTAGTTTATAATTGACTGTGATTATAGATATCTAACAAATTTCTCTAACAAAAAGAGAAGAGGAAGAATTATCTTACCAACATCAGGATGAAGAGTCTCAGGATTGCTTGCACCAACTAATATGTCAGTAACTCCTGTCATCTGGAATGACATGTAGGAATTGAAGTAATATGGTGCAAACATGACAACTGAATCCCCAGCGTCACAAAGGGTGAGGACCAGATTTACAAAGGCCTGCCAAAATTTGATGGAAGACATCACTTTATTTGACCAACATAGTCGGTAAACAAGGTTTAGGTGAAGCAGTCGTACAGAAAAGCAAAAAAAAACATCTCATAGAACTGAAGAGAGACAAATTGGCATCCTATGGTCTAGCTAAACAAGGCAAAATACACAGAAGAAGACCGGAATAACATGACAGAGCTGTAACAAACAGGTGGATACTGGAAAGCATGTACATTACCTGATTTGCACCAGAGGTTACCATAACTGACGAGTTGGTTAGCTTATTCTCCCTGCGCAGCTGCAAAATGTATGCTAAAAATTTCAGGAAGAAAATAGAGGGAAGGCAACGAACATGTTTATAATAATCACCATTCATATTATTAGTTTTTCAATAAAATATTATCGCAGTAGGAGAAAGCAGTGAATATAACACCAGTCTCTACACGAGGGGACATTCGTAGTACCAAAGACACTGTCTCAGAACCATGTTACTTCACTGTTAAATGGCAGCATTGAACTATTATAGTTCTCAACAGAGCTTAGCTTCCCTCCCCCCAGCTCCCATAGAAGCTGAGTGTAGTTACTGGACTAACATTTCTTCCCAGTTGATGAATAGAGATGATTGTTATAAACCTATTGCATTATCAGATCACTACATTTTGCATGAATGTAAATCATCCTCCAATCTGCTATGAGGAGAGAACAAACATACTTTCTGAAACTTTCTCGTTGATAAAATTTTGCAATGATAGCATGTGATTCCTGATGTTACTCTCACTCTCTCAGTGTTGAGATCAAATATTTCCAGAATCAATTTCTCACATGACAAAGGCTTAGTAGTAGGCACACAGGTTCCTTTGTCTCACATGATAAAGGCTTAGCATTAGGCACCCAAGTGCATTTGTCTCACATGGTAATTGCTTTGTGAATTGTGATAACTGGGAAGGCTTGGTAACATGGGGCCACGGACACCATTGTCTAACAAATCCCAATTGAAAAATTACCTTCTCGAGAAGTGCTTCTCGGAGTTCAGGAAGACCATCATCAGAGCCATATTTACTGATTGATGGTTCCCATACAATTTCTTTAATCTTATTCAAAGCTGCCTCAGGAGGCTGCCAATAAACAACTCCCTGCATCCAAGATTTACAGTAGTTTAAACGAAATCAAATAATTTCCAGTAAATATCACATGTTCTGTTGGCGGTAATAGGAGGCCAGCACATAAACCACTGCCACTAATATATATTTGGATGTCTTATTAGGCTAGCATAAGCATTTAAACACCATTTTTTAGTTTCCAAATTCCATGCTTGATAGATAGTTGTGTTAAACAAAGCACAATATGTTATCAGATGTACTAAACTCTCCTGATTCACTTTAACAACGTGAAAATTTACTGAGACAATTGACCCAGACAGTAAAGGAACAATACAACTGATCATTTCACTAATCCATTTCGAACACTCTTCCCAAACAATTGCAAACATCAAAATGCCTGTGACCAAGTACCAACGACAACACAAACTCATTGATGCTCTTCTCGAAAAGAAAAACACGCACACTCATTGCACAACAGATAAACCAAAAGAATTGCGACCCAATACCTGCGCTAGCGACATGACATCCTTGTTCCCTCGAAGCAATTCCTGCATCTGAAAAGGAGCACAAGACACAAGAGAGATAGAACTCATCAAACAAGACCAAGAAATCAGAAGGGCAAGATGCGATTTTGACGAGGCAAGATGTCTCTTCTCTATCACCTTGACCATGACCGGCGCGTCCGTCTCCACAGCCCTCCTCGCCAGTCTCCCGAAGCTACCCATCTCACCTCCTCCTCCTCCTTCACTTCTTCACCCCTCCAAGAACCAAGAACTGGAGATGTTGGATATGCTGTTAGGTTCAGAGATCCAAGAAGACCAAAGAACAGCTCAAGCGGCGAGCCCAAGAAGCCGTGGAAGGAAGGAAGAAGAGAGGAGAGGAGGTTGGGGTTAAAGAATTCGCAGACAACAACCTCTGAACTTCTCAAGTCAGTCACCAACTGATTCCCCCACGGGTTCACCAACCCTTCACGCGAGCCAACATCTAAACAAAGACAGAGGAAGAAATGAAAAAAGAACTGAAATTTTCGCTGCTGATCTATCTATCACTCTTTTATTCCGATTTCTGTCTCTTTCTCTGATCTTTTGGCTTACGTTTGCGGGGGAGTGGTGGGGTGAGGGGCGCCGCGAAGTTGGAGGATAAGCATTGGGACAGAAAAGAGGGCTTGACCAAAAAATAAAAAGGGAAGCTTTATTATGGTGATAGGACAAAAAGATTTCGTTTTTAACCCCACTGGTATCATTCTGCGACGAATTTCATCAAAATTATTGCCAATTGATGCCCGAGAGATTCCGGGACAGAGAGCACAATATTGCTCCTGATGATCTGACAGGCTTATTGATACGATATTTGTGGTGACTGAATTAATTCGTAGCAAATAAAAGACGATTTCATCTTAAAACGGGATTTGTAATTTTAAATGGAGTTCACTAAAACAATCAATCTGGTACTCTGGTCTCACCGCATTTTGCTCTCCCCATGCTGAAACCTTTTTGGCTTTTGCTCAAAAGCGAGGCCGAATCTGAACCTGAAGATAGATGCGAACGTTTGCAGATGAGAAGAAGATTTTGAAAATCCACAGGTATAAATAAACAAAATGGCTCGGCTAAGTAGGGATGACACGGCCTCACGCCCTCACCTCGGAATCTTTGGATCGCTCGCGCTGCGGGACCTCAGCCTCGTGCGAATCTGGTTTTTTTTTTCGGAGAAACAACTGACTGCTAGGCAGTTTCTGATAATTAGAAGTTGAGTTTAGCAGTTTCTGATTTCTAATTACTTTTTTTAGATTCTACAACTAGAACCTGAAAAAAAGATAGATTATTTAGGAGAGTTTTTGATTTTGAGAAAAATTGTATCTGTTAGAAACTCTCCAAATAGAACCCTAGTCAACAACAGAGTGACGGTAGAAGAGTAGAAGTACTTGTTGCCTGCATGCATCCTTGTTTGTGTTCAGACTTCGGAGTTTCTAAATTATACAACTTTTCTAGTAATAGACTTCGGAGTTCAGATACGCAGCTTCATTGATAAACTTGACCTGTGATAGTTCTTCGGTAATAGATTGAAGATAAATTTTAGGTTTCATGCGAACAAACTATACTCGGGGAGCTTAGCCGCTACAACTTGTTCTAAAATTTTTAGCATCTTAAATAATCTAGATTTTAACTCAGATTCTAAAAATATATAATTATAAAATTTAGAAGAAAAAAAACAAAAACTAGGAGAACGCATCTGTTCCATTCTCACTAGCTGTTTTTTTACATTTCAGGCTCCTCAAACAACGCATAAGATGCTCTTTAAAGCACATGTATTTTACGTTACTTCTATATGGAAGAACAATTTAACCCCAAGATATAGATAGATGAATCATATTTTGGAAGTACTATTTTAGAATTGTGCATTACAACGGGATATAATGGTTTGGAGTTTGAGTCGATTTTTGCATGAAAACATTGGTGCGTGGGTTTTTCCTCTTCGATATGGCTATTTGTTTACACGGTGAAAGGAGGAATACGATGACATAGATAAATATGCTAGTCCGTCTCACGAGCGCATGCTACAAGATACACTCGTAAGTGTACATATACATCTTACATACAATACTATTATAAAAGTTTAAGATGTTTTTACCGTAGTTTTCCATCAGTCACTGCGTGTCCAGATCGGATCAGGATTCAGGAGTTGGTGTTTCGTCGGTTCGGCCGGTCGGTATAGGCGTGCGCGGTTGATCCGTCAGCTAAGCTTCGCGCTCATCCTGCCCCGTCCGTCCCGTCCCACGCTTCTCCGACTCGATCTCTCTTCATCGATCTCCTCTTCCTCAATTCGAACTGATCTCTTGCGTTGCGTCTCACAGTCACAGCCCCTAGCTCTAACATAACGATGCCCGAATCCAGGGTTGCTTCGTTCATCGCGCGGTCTCTTCTCTCGTGAGATCGGACAAGGAGGACGAGGCCAGGTGGTTGCACCGGCCATGGCTCTAACTCCGGCGCCGGTGGTTGGAGTCCATGACGACCTCCGGTGAGCATGCTGAGCAAATTTGAGTAGTTTTTGGTTGCAAAACTGCTTTTGATGGTACAGTTGATGTGAAACATCAACTTTTCCCATGAGTTCATTACTCGATGCCATCTTCTTTCAGAAAAAAAAAAATCTTTTCTCCAGTTCATTACTCGATGCCGAGAAGACGATCGAACGGCGGCGAGTGATGGGGCGCGGCCGCGCGCGGGTGGCGCTGCCCGTGGGAGAGAAGCCGGAGAAGCCGCCGCCGGACGAGGGCAGGAGGAGGCCGCATCGATCGGCGCGCTTCTTGCCGGCGGCGGGGCGGGATATACGTACTGCGAACTTGTGCGAGATGGTGGCGTGCAGTGCGCGCGACAACAACGACGACGACTAGGTAGCGAGCCGATCGAAGGAGGGGGAACAGTGCGGAGATGAGCACCCTCGTCGCCCATGGTACGTACATGAGGAGGAGGAGTTCTTGGGTTTTTCGGTGGTGGCGGGTCCCGTCCCGGAGGTGGTTGGTTAGCTACAGGAAGGATATGAGCCGTGCTGTCAGATTCGTGCAAGCAACTCTCTATCGTGTGATCATGATCTCCGGTGGCTATTGCGTGGTCTACCGGATGTGTTTACCTATATATGCCTGGCGCCTGCTGATCTTGGAGAACACCACGATGGACAAGACCATGCTAAAGATGAGGTACCAAGCATGACAGTATCTAGGCATATAGCCAGGGGCGGAGCTACATTCACTCAGAGGTTCCTGGGAACCCGGTCACAATTTTTTTTAAACTATATTTCATCTATTTTCATCATATATGCACCCCTCAGTTCATATTTAGGTGTTTTTATCAGCCTAAACTCGATCCTAAGCAAGCGAGTGGAATGCGTCTCTATTTTGTTCTAGCTCCGCCCCTGCATAGAACAGCATGTACTCAGTTCAATGGTTAATCTTAAAAAAATTAGGCTTAATTAGCGGATTGAGTATTTATTGGAGAGCGTTATCCTAAGTTTAGTATTTGTTACATTGCAACTAACAAATTTAAAAGATGAAAATTGATAGTTTTATAGTTGAAAATATGGTCATTTAGCACCAAGTAATAGATCTCTCAATATATCTATCACCATGTTTCTTTTCTTTTCCCTTTCCTTTTTACTTTGAGTGAGAGAGTAAATAAATTATCGAATGAAAACATGATCACAACCATGTAAAATTCTGTAGTAACTACCGAGATTACTACGACCCAGATATCGTACTTGGTTCGTATTATACACTTCGCATGTAACAGTTATATATACAATTAAAAGTTAAAATCATATTCATCCATTGCAACGCACGGGTATGTTTGCTAGTAATAAAAAAAAAGTGAAACTCAGGAGTTTTGTTTGACTGTCATGAAAATTGAACAACTGCCGTTTAAAAAATCGTAAATTTTCTATGAAAATTTCACTTTCTTGCTTATAAGAAGTAAGCAGCACAAATGTCCGCTTTCCAATTGCTATGGCTCATATCACAAAACCCGCCTTCACCTCTCCTACCCTAGCACTCTCCAGACCTCGCCGGAGAACACTTTGCCCCACGACTGCGATGGCGGCGGCGGCGGAAACGCCGGGTTCGTCGGCCTCCCCCCACAATGAGAGGTTCCTTCAATCCCTCTCCGCCCGTGGGTGGTGCTTCTGTGACCCCAACAACGAGATCATCCAGGAGTTACTCCATGCCTCCCCCTCACCGTCGCCGGAGGCCGTGGAGACCGAGCTCCTCGACGTCGACCTGAGGCTCTTCGGCGGCAAGTCGCTCCCTGACCGCGCCGCCGCCGCCACGGGGAGGCGGCTTTCCTACCTCCATGGCCCCATCGTCCTGCAGGTACCGATGGAATCTCTCACACCCACGTTTGTTTCGATATTAGCTCAATAATTAATTTTATTCCTGGAAAAAAGAAGGGAAAAAATGCCTCACTTAGGAGCAGTTCTTAGTCTGCTATTAATTCTGTGGCTGGGGATTGTATCCAGATTGTGGAGGCGGCCAGAGTTTTTGTAGACGAGTAGACTGATGAAAAGATGTTCTTGGATGTTCTTGTATGGGTATGTGTCAGGCCTTTGTGAAACGATGATGTTCTTGGATGGACATAAGGTTGAGAATTTGTGTCTGGTTGCTAGGGAATTGGCCTTACTTAAGATCGTCTTTATTTACCTTGTGGCTCAACTCAATCATGTGGCTGGGGATTGCGTTGTATCATTCTCAGTTTGTCGATGGGTCTGGTTTTGTTGTAGCCGAGCAGACGAAAAAGATGTTCTTGGCTGTTCCTGGATGGCTATCTGAACGTCCTCTATGAAACAGTGATGTCTAGTTGTCTATCTCAATGGTGAAACATGGGTCTTGTCTTTCCTGCATCATGATTGAGCCTACATTCATCTAGTGTTTGTGGAGCTGAGCTGTTGTTCTTGTGTTTTCAATGTTTTCTTTTTACTGTTTGATCGCTGTTTGATGCAAACTTTGTTTGCAGGTAATATCAGTAAGAGATATATATAGAAGCATCATTGATGCCTCCTTTAAGAACCCACAGCAACACCGCTTTCTGCGCTTTGTTCTGACTGATGGGATTTCTGAAGCAGTAGCGATAGAGTTTTGCCCAATCCCGTTCATCACTGAAGATATCGCTCCAGGTACTAAGGTTAGTCCACCATGTTCTTGATCCAGGTTCTAGATGTGCAGTGATATTTTTCATTCTGCTTTATTTTAGATATTGTTGACAGCACATAGTTCTATCTTTGTCTGTATTTCATCCTAGACTCCTAGATCGCTATTGAGTTCCAATGCCACCGAAACTAGAGAATAGGAGAGATTCTCAGATAGCTCCTTGCTCAATGCTACATTGCTATTCCATGCACCCGACATGAATAATATTTGGGAAAAAAAAATGCAATAATGCTCCTTGATAACGTTGAATATGAAATCCTCCTTAGTAATGCTGCATGAGGATCGTGTATTTATATTGTATCATTAGGATGGGTTTGGGAGATAACATTTCTAGTTCCCATTGGTTCTATCTGTCCTAAAGTCTGTTTAGTTGCATCCTTAATGATTAATTATGAGTGAATTGTAGCGTAGTTTTGATCCAGACTTGTGGAACATTTTCTTAGTCATCATTTACACAATATATACCTTGTCAAATATACAACATTTGAATTGCCATACAGTATCTGTGATTCGGATCCTAAATGCTTTTGCTGTTTACTGAATGTTTTACATCGGCATGTGTTTTCTCCTTCTTTACCACTCTATGTAGATTCGTCTTGAGAACAAGATTCCAATACATGATGGCATATTGTGCTTAAGTGCGAAGAATGTAAGTATCATAGGGGGAGTTGTCCAATCTTTGTATGAAGAGTGGCAGATGAACCAGAAATTCTCAGGGTTATCTCGTCCATCCTTGAGGTTGTCTCAAAATGATGATGGAGTTGGACCTCCACCATTTGAGAAGTTAGATATTAAAGCACATCCAAGTAGGACATCCCGTTCTCAATCTTATTCTGGTAGGTGTTCTGTCCTCTCTCTCTCTCTCTCTCTCTTCACCTTAGTTATGTCCACTGTAAAGTTGAAAACAAGGGTTTGAATTTGATTCTCCTGGTGAAATCTATATGCACGGATTAAGATGTTCAGAACTATTTCCTCCAAATGAAGGTATTTTTTATTTTGGGTGCAGAATGGGTGATTATTAGTTGTCTTACTAGTAAGATTTTCCCTATGTTGGAGTCTGACTGGAGATTATTGTCAGTCCTGCAAAATTAAACAAATAACATTATTTGGATAGTAAAATACTCCTCTTTTTTTTCTGAGAAACATGGAGCTGAAGTCCACTTTGCATGCCTTTAGTTGGAAAACCTGAGTCACCTGACCTGCATTAGGTTATGCTCGCAACATATTGATATTAGTGAGTGAATGTGTTTTTACATACAAATTACTTTTTCTTTTGTATATTTGGAGTTCATATTGCTTGTTTCCGTGACTTGTGGTTCACTTGTACTCCTTTCTTATGTCATAGCAGATAACAAGGCTAGGAAACCAGAAGTCGATCATCACAATGTGTCAGTTAGTTCCAGTGGCAAACCAGTCAATGAGAGTTCAAGTGATGTGAACAAAGAGACTGCAGCAAGTAGGGTTGAACCCAAACAATCTAATTCAGATGGCAGACCTAAAGAAGGTTGGCTTCCGAAACCTGGCTTCCATTCAAAATTGCTGTATAATATATTGCTTTAGTTGGTTACAAACCTTTTGCTTTGGCGTTGAAGTCAGCGAAGCTGTTCCTGTTCAAAACCAAGCTGCTGCACAGAAGCTGTTGCAGAAAATGGCCCAGGCTGCGCCCGAAGACAGATATGGTCGGGGCCATAGATTCAAGGGTAAAAGCCGGCAAGAAGATACTCCAGTATTTACCCTCGACGAATGGGAGAAGCGAAAATCCACCGGTTTGAAGTCCACAGCAGAAAGCTACATTGACGATACTAGCCGAGATGAGGAGCTGGCAAGGCAACTCCAGGAGCAACTAGATCTTGAAGACTCCTATGTTGGTTCAACTTCCCTGATCAGAACCCCTTCGCGTTTCAAAACTTCCATTACCGCCATTCCGAGAATGTCAATTCCCATTGCATTGTGCTGTTTTGCAGGGAGTGCCAGAGAGTTCAGACGCAGATCGTTTGCGGATGAGCATGTTCAGCTTCAGCGGTCCTGACGAATCAGGTGGCGGGAGAAGAGATTTTCGAGGGCGAGGACTGGGGAGAGGAAGGGGGCGAGGGCGAGGGCGAGGGCGGGGCAGGGGAAGATTTTAGCCCAGTCCAGACATCCAATGGCAGTTGAGGTAGCATGATGGCCTTCAAAATCATCTTCTTTCCTCTGTTTACCCTCGGAATGATGCTTAGCTACATCTAGTGTCCGAATTCAGAAACATGTACTGTACACTATCCTGGAAAATTCCAGTATTGCTGGTTGGAAATCCTGGCAATTTTAGTCTTGTAGTAATCAGAACGTGATTAGATTTACTATATTGTTGTAAGTGAAATTTACCTATCAAAAGGTCAGGATTCTGTCCTGATCTGGACCGTTGGATTGGGGGCACGAGAATATATACGGCTGTGATTACGTTTCCTGGACTAAAAAGTCTCTCGTCAAAGTGTCAAAACTCTCTCTCGTCAGATCTCACGCTTGTTTCTTCTCCTGCCTCGCTTCGCCTTGCGCGATTTCGGCGGGTCGCCGCCGCCGCCGCCGCCTCGCCGGCGAGCCGGCGAGCCAGCAGCAGGATCGCCCGTTCCTCCCGAAGCATCTGAAGCTGTCAGTCCAGAAGAGGAGTTCGTGGTTGCAGCTGCAGACGTCGCAGCCTGTCGACTGTACTGGCTTGGATCGGAGAGGAGATCAATCCGTTCGCGTGTGGGCGATCCAGTCGGTGAGTTTGCCAGCGATGGATCACGGCGGCGGCGGCGTGTGGGTCCGAGCGGCGGTGGCGGTGGCGGCGGGCGGCGCAATCGCGGCGCGCGCGGTGCGGCGCAAGTCCGTCGACTCCACCGCCGTGTTCGTCGGCGTGCCGGCCATGGTAGCCCACACCGTCGCTGGGTACAGGTGAAGGGCGCCTCCTTTCTCTTTTTTTCCTTTTTTTTGATTTTTTTTTTTGTTTCTGATGGGATTTTGAGACGAATCATCATCGTAGGTTCGCGGGGATGCTGCTGGTGTTCTTCTTCACGGCGTCGCGGATGACGAGGGTCGGCGAGAAGAGGAAGCGCGCGCTTGATCCCGAGTTCAAGGAAGGAGGGCAACGCAACTGGTGAGCAAAATCGTTTCTGTTCTTTCTTTTTCTTGTTCCGATGACCCAACAAATTGATGTGAAATCTGAAACCAACGCCATAGACCTTGGACATGCTTGAGATTGTGCTAGGAACTTTGGTGTAATTGGCAGATTTACATTAGGAGGGGAAGCTTCAAATTGGTTTTGATTGTAGAGTAAGGGTATAGTTGGCAGATTTATATTAAGAGGGGAAGCTTCAAATTGGTTTTGATTGTACAGTGGGGGACTGAGGTAAAGCTCTAGAAAGACAAAATAGCTATTTAGTAGAAAACATATGCAATTCATTGTTGCAACAATGAAATTGAGAGCTTCATAACGCTGCTATATGATAAAAATTGGTGTCCACTGAGTTGGATTTAAGTTATTACTGTGATGATTCTGTAGTTTGTAGCTACGTCAGTATAGTTCAGTAGCTAAGTATAGTTTAAATCGTGCAACACAAAATGAGTTCACTTAGATGAAGTATGTAGTTTAAGAACATGAAACTGTTCAAATTGACCTAATTAACTTGAGGTATGGCTACTTTCTTTCAACTCGTAACCTAAATCCATTTTGCATGAAGTTTGTCTGATTGTATTTTCTCCCAGATTTATCCTATTTTCTAGATTTGATTAGACATTTTTCAACGGAAACAAAATCACCTATTTAAAAGGGACCCAAAGTTTAAGGACTGTTGTCACCGTTGCCTTTCAGTTTCAGAAAATACCCTTCTGAATCTTTCTAATGCAGGTGCGCACCACTCTTATTGGCAGGAAGCAAGTTTTGTCAAACAGTGGCATTGCAAGTGTCTTGGTAGTTTTGATATCGCTTGTCACAGGAGGGAGCGATAGGTGCTTGGATACGAGAGAATCTAGTCTTGTAACTGCCCTCATTGGTGGTGTTATTGGACATTATGCTTGCTGCAATGGTGATACATGGTCTTCTGAGCTCGGCATTCTTAGCAAAGCGGAACCACGAATTATCACAACATTCAAGGTAAAAATTGCACCTTCCTCTGTTCCGACTAGATAAAAACGTCGGTACATATATAACTAACTGCTTCTTTCGACATGAAACTTCACCAGAGGGTATGTAAGGGAACCAATGGGGGGGTAACCATTGATGGACTTCTCGCAGCAGCGGCTGCTGGATTCTCGATTGGGCTTACGTTTGTGCTACTAGGATTCTTAACCACTCAGTGTTCTTCTGATGTATTCTGGAGGCAGCTGCTAGTTATACCCTTAGCTACAGCAGCCGGCCTATGTGGAAGTCTGATCGATTCGTTGCTGGGCGCAACTCTCCAGTACAGTGGGTACTGTAGTCTTCGTAAAAAGGTATGGCGCTTTCTGCAATTGATGCTATTAGATGTCTATATACCCTAGTTGCCTTTGAATCAGAAGTTGATTTTTTTTTTTTTTTTTTTTGCTTCTGAATTTTGTTTATGCAGGTGGTTGGAGTAGACGGTCCGACGGTCACCAGGATTTCAGGACGGAATATACTGGACAACAATGGTGTCAATGCAGTTTCTGTGTTCTTGACTACTCTGATCACTGCTTTGGCATGCGTATACATCTTCTGAGGTTTAGCTGTGTAGAGTAGTGGTAGGCAGTAGCACCACATCACAGGTTCTCATACAACTGATGAAATTCAGAGTTCAGACAATCTTATGACAGTTGCTTCTTTCTGGGCATTCCCAACAATAGTTGCAACTGCTGTTGTAGCAATTTTTCACACAAAGAATCCAATTTTTGTATGGATAGATTCATCTCTAGTGATTTCAATACGGATGTCACATTGAATAGAGAAGTCTTTCTTTGTATCAGAAAGGTGTGCTCTTTTGTCATGAACAGCCCATGTGTACAATATACTTGATCCATGTGTTATATTTAGCACATGGATGTTTGGTATGTTCTGATTATTCATTTTATCTTGGCAGGCACATCTCATATATTTATTCAATTTCACGATGAGAACACAACTAAAATTTCTAAAAAGATCAAATCTTACCGAACCTACCAAAATGGTCGAAAGAATTTTTCATATGCCCTGAAGTTTTGTTGCACCTGTCCTACTCATCCATGCAAACCTTTTGTTACAAGGGCCATTACTTGACCATTATTTGACCTCATCAAGGGCAGCAATCAAGAGTATTATGGAGTATTATGTACCTTATAACAGCCACATAAATCTTGATTATTACCTCTAATTGTTATATTGATGTAATATACTAAATGCCTAGAATCCTAGGCTTGTAATCTCCCTATATAATGGGACATTTGAGATCAATGGAAATGAGCTGAATTCACGGTTTCACTGTTCACTCACATTTTATAACACGTTATCAGCATGCTCTAACCGAGCAAGAACGGTGAAGAACTCACCGACACGTGAAGGGTAAGATGGCTCGTCCAATTCCTCTCGGTGCCGAATCCTCCCTTCCTCGCAACCTCCGTCGTCCCATGCAATAGCTCAAGAGGATTCTTCGAGCTTCGGTGCGTCGTCCTCGACACGGCAGGGGCCGTGGTGCTGGCATTGCTAGCTGTGGCCCCCGTTCTCCTCCCTCTGGCCTCGCCAGACGTGGAGGATGACGCCGCGATGATGACGCCACTGCTCGCAGAACCACCAGAGCCGGTAGCACCGACTCCAGCACCCTCACAACTCGCCGAGGGCCTCCGGTGATCTGCACGGCGCCGCAACAGATCCTGGTGGAGTCACCGCACCACTGCGAGTCCCATGGGTGGACAGAGAAGGTGCGAACGCAGCAAGAGATGCCCGACGTGGTGACGTCCTTTTGTCCTCACCACGGTTGGACAAAACATCTCCGCTGCGACATCTCACCATCACCATCCCCGGACTACTCACCCGCAACACCGTTGCACACACCAACACCGGCCGGTCGACCGGAGTTCCTCCTTAGAGGCACCATCGCCGCACGCCGCGGAGCCCCGCCCTTTTACATGGCAGCGGGCGGCTCCAACGGCTCTGTGCTCACACCTCCATCCCCACCACCAGTCCCTCCATTCCCCGGTCGCCCGACCGCAGCTGCGGCGGCGAACGCACGCCTCGGCCTCGGCCGCATCATCAAGACCAGGCATATCCCGGCCAAGACGAGCGGCGGCGGCAGGGCCAGCCATCCCCCACCCTTGGGTGAGGGGGAGGCCTGAGTATGGGGAGTAACGAGGTCCAGGAGGTGGGGGAAGGGGTACAGGGTGGCGGCGATGGTGGCAGATCGACGGTGTGGTGGTGGTGGCAGATCGGAGGCGGATTGGCGGCGGCGGCAGACCGGCCTCACGGCCACGGCAGCCGCAACCCCACCGCGCCGGCCTCCCCACGGCGGCGCCGGGCCTTCCGGCCACGGCAAGCGGTGCCGGCCTCCTCGCAGCGGCGGCGGCCTCGCCCGGCCTACCCACGGTGGCAGCGGAGGCGCACGACCTCCCGGCCATGGCGGCGGCGGCGCCCGGCCTCCCCACCGTGGCGGCGATGGCACACGGCCTCCCCATGGCGGCGGCGGCAACTGCAGGCGGCGGTGCCCGGCTTTCCCCACGGCGACGGCGGCTGCGGGCGACGGCGCCGGCGGTGGTGGCGCCGCCCGGCCCTTCCCATGGCGGTGGTGGTGGCTTGAAGAGGAGGAGGAGCTAGGGTTTCCCACACCCTCCTCCCTGCCTCTTAGCCGACCGGGCCTGGTCGGCTCACTAAGCCGCCCACGCTAATGGGCCGCCGGCCCGTGCGCCCCACCCCCTCAAGGCCTCTTGGACCAAAAGAGGTGGTGGGCCGAAACTAAGATTGTTTCGGCCCACCACCCAATTATCTTTATATTTCCGAATTTTACATTTTAGTACCTGACCTTTGGTCAATTTACTTTCAGCAAATAATCAGGGACTGTACACTTGCTCTTAACACCCTGTAACTCTCTGTTATTATAAATATGAGTCTATTTTCAACACTCTATGCATTTCCATGTCCTTTATTTCACGATTACTTTGCAACATTTATTTTATCGCCCTAATATTATTATTACTACTATTGTTTTATTTTATTTTAATGCAAATATGCCATAATCTCTCAAAATTTTGGCTATCACAATGTAGGTGAGATGGCAACCAAAGAGTTTGATATTCTCACTCTTGATGGTTCCAATTTCCCTTCTTAGGCGATGGATGTCAAAGTAAATCTGTCGACAAATGGACTATACAGATGTATAGATGAAACAACTGATGGAAGCGTTACCCCCTCTATCATGTCTAAATTCTCCGCCTTAAAAGTGATAAGGAATCATATCCATCAGGATTTGAGAATGGAGTACATGTATGAGGAGGACCCACGTGCTTTGTGGAAAGCTCTCAAAAATCGATATGAACAGCATAAAGCTATCCTCCTCCCAGAGGCAACGCATGAGTGGAACCACCTACGCCTACAGGATTTCAAAACTGTAGATGAGTTCAACCATGTTGTTCATAAGATATGCTCTAAGCTCCGGTTTTGTGAGAAAGAACCTTCTGAAGCGGATAAAATTGAAAAGACTCTGTCTACAATGCTCCCATCAGAACGGATCATTACTCAACAATATCGTGAGAAGAATTTCACAGTCCATTCTTCACTCATTCAGATATTGAAACAGGCAGAAAAGAACCATGAACTCACTGTATGGAACTCGAACCAGCTAGTTGGGCACTGCACCATTGCCTGAAGTACATGCGAATGTAAAGAAAAATATCCCGAATGGGAATACACAGACTGGAAATTCCTCTGGCAAGGGCAAGCGCAAGAGAACCAAAAAGCCACGTGGAAACGCCCAAAAGGTGAAAGGCATTTTTAAGCCCAAAAATGATAGTGACAACAAAACCACCTGCTTCAGGTGTGATTGCTACAATCGTATTGCTAAGAAGTGCAGGACTCCTAAACACCTTGTTGATCTGTACATGAAGTCCATGGGTCATACACAGAACACCCAGAAGCATGAAGCACACTTCACCTCTCAAGTAACGGAGACTGGAGCTATGGACCCCATCCCTGATGGAGCGGTACCGAGCAAAACCAAGACTCCATCAAGTGAAGAGGAAGGCTCTATGGACATCGACGACATGCTCGTGGAATATGCTTCAACGATATTTTTGGAGACCTCAAATAGGCTCCATAGCTTTAATTTAAGTTTGCAAAAGTAATCATTGTAATAAAGACATGATGTTGCTACACCATTTATCAATTGAAATAAAGCACCAGGCTATCTTCATATAATTTATGTGT
The DNA here is from genome assembly GCA_000573905.2 of Oryza punctata. NCBI lineage: Eukaryota > Viridiplantae > Streptophyta > Magnoliopsida > Poales > Poaceae > Oryza > Oryza punctata. The sequence goes on from CM002488.2 coordinate 3,635,119, forward strand.
TTTTCTATATTTTGCCTTTATTCTTACGAATTTAAATTCTGCATTATATAGATTGTTACGGGAGTCAATCCAATGGAAGAAGAGATGTGCCTAGTGGACAGTTGTACCACTAACACTATACTTAGGGAAATCAAAATTTTCCAAACTCTCACAAAGAGAGAAGGATAGGTTTTGACCATCGCGGGACGTGATGGTATGATTGTTGGTTCTGGTAGATCCACTATCATACTTCCAATGGGTACACAAATAAATATTGAGGAAGCATTATTGTTTCCTGATTCAACACGTACCCTACTAAGTTATAGAGATATCCGGAAAAATAGGATTCATGTGGAAACATATGAAGAAAACAATGAGGAGTTCCTCCTCTTGACCAAAGATACTGGATATGGTAAATAAATACTTGAAAAGGTGCCTTCTCTCCCGTCTGGATTGTACTACACATACATCAAACCCGTACCTTATGTTGCATACAAAGTGATTTTTCAGAATGTAGATGCATTCAAAACTTGGCATGAACGCCTTGACCATCCCGGTATCGGGATGATGAGAAAAATCATGAGCAATTCAAGTGGACATGGTATGAGCGATAGAAAATTCCCGGAATCCTCAGATTTTGTGTGCACCTCATGCGCAACTGGGAAATTAATTTTGAGACCCTCACATCTTAAAATAAAAGTTGAACCACTAAAGTTTCTTGAACGCATTCAAGGTGACATTTGTGGCCCCATTAAACCATTGTCTGGACCATTCAGGTAATTCATGGTTCTAATAGACGCATCCACAAGATGGTCTCATGTGTGTCTATTATTGACACGGAACCATGCCTTTGCGAAATTGATTGCACAAGTCATCAGACTCAGCGCAAGTCAACCTGAACACCAGATAAAATCAATCAGATTGGATAATGCTGCAGAATTTTCTTCCAAAGCCTTCAATGATTATTGTATGGCTTTAGGAATTGAAATTCAACATTCTGTACCATATGTTCACACACAGAATGGTTTAGCTGAATCTCTTATCAAGAGAATAAAGCTTATTGCCAAACCACTATTGCAAAATTGTAACCTACCAACCTCATGTTGGGGTCACACAGTCTTACATGCTGGTGACTTAATACAATTGCATCCAACTGCATACCATACAGCTTCCCCGCTGCAATTGGTTCGTGGTGATCCTCCTAATATTTCCCATCTGCGTAAATTCGGTTGCGCTATATACGTACCGATCTCACCACCAAAGCGTACATCAATGGGCCCTCACAGGAAAATGGGGATCTACGTGGGATATATATCTCCGTCGATCATTAAATACCTGGAGCCCCTTACAGGGGATTTACTCACAGCCCGGTACGCTGATTGTATCTTCAATGAAGAACATTTCCCGGCATTATGGGGAGAATTCAAGTATCACACTGAATGCCCGGAAATAAATTGGGATGCTTTAGACACCCTAAAGGAGGATCCTCGTACCACATAATCTGAACTTCAAGTTAAAAGAATCATTGATTTGCAGGTTGCTGCAAACAATTTGCCAGACTCATTTACTGTGAGTAAAAGTGTCACAAAATCATACATTCCTGCAAGGAATGTGCCAGAAAGAATAGAGGTACCAAATAAAACTATTAAACTCCCTTTCTCAAAAGAGAGCGGGAGAAGTACGGCAAATCCTCGCAAGCGCACGAGGAAACAGAGGAAAGAATCCTCTGACACAGTAAATGAAACTCAACCTCACGTTGAGAGACACCAAGTGGATTTATCCAATCCACTTCCCACATCAACAGTGCACTCAATTTCTGATGATGGGACATTGGAACACCCCGATGCGGTCATATTGGGAAATAATGAGCCGACAACTGGGGTACATGAAATTTCCATAAACTATATTGAATCTGGAGAATCATTCGATCGTAAGACTACAATTGTCGACATATACTTTGCCTCATCAATTGCAGACACCATCCAAAATGATCCAGATCCAAAATCCATGGTAGAGTGCAATAAGCGCTCGGACTGGAACAAATGGAAGGAAGCGATTGAAGCAGAGTTAGCCTCCCTCAATAAAAGAAGGTATTCTCATCAGTAATATCTACACCTCCAAAAACCTTCCCTGTGGGTTTCAAATGGGTTTTCGTCCGGAAGCGGAATGAGAACAATGAGGTGGTGAGATATAAGGCGAGGCTTGTAGCACAAGGGTTCACGCGGAGACCCGGCATTGATTTTAATGAAGCATATTCTCTAGTCATGAGTGGAATTACGTTTGGATATTTAATATCACTGGCAATTCAAAAGCGTATATCTATGCAGTTGATGGATGTCGTGACAGCATATTTATATGGGTCACTAGATTCGGACATATATATGAAGGTCCCCGATGGGATCCCTATACCGAATGATAGCACAAATCGCAATATGTATTGTGTAAAACTCAAAAGATCACTCTATAGTCTTAAATAGTCGGGTAGAATGTGGTACAACCGACTGAAAGAGTACCTTCTGCAGAAGGGTTATTCAAATAATGATGATTGCCCATGCATTTTCATCAAAAATCATCCACAGGATTTTGCATTATATCAGTGTATGTAGATGATTTGAATATCATTGGCAACACTCAAGATATAGATGAAGCTCGCAACCATCTTAAGACGAAATTTGAGATGAAGGATTTGGGTAAAACCAGATTTTGCTTAGGTTTGCAAATCGAGCACCTTCACTCGGGAATTTTAGTGCATCAATCTGTCAATGTCCAGAGATTATTGGAGAAATTCAATATGGATAAAGCATACCCAAATAAAACCCCCATGGTTGTTAGATCTTTCGATAAAGAAAAAGATATTTTCCGACCACGGGAGGAAGGAGAAGAGATATTAGGACAGGAATATCCCTATCTCAGTCTCATCGAAGCACTCATGTATCTTGCAAATAGTACCAGGCCTGACATTGCATTTGCAGTAAATCTATTAGCGAGACATAGTGCTGCCCCAACTAAGCGTCATTGGACCGGAGGAAAATAAATCCTTAGGTACCTGAATGGTACTAAGGATCTTGGCTTATTCTTTCAGAAAACCGATGACCCTAGCTTGGTTGGATATATCGATGCTGGCTATATGTCTGATCCCCACAATGCACGGTCACAGATAGGATTTGTATTCCCCCATGGAGGAAACTGCCATATCATGGAAGTCATCTAAACAAACATTAGTGGCTACCTCCACAAATCATTCTGAAATCATCGCACTATTTGAGGCATCACGTGAATGCGTGTGGCTCCGCAGAATGATAAACCACATTGAACAATCTTGTGGTATTGGTTCCTCAGAATCACCTACCATTATCTATGAGGATAATGCTGCTTGTGTTACGCAGATGCAAACATGCTACATCAAGAGCAACATCACCAAACATATTGCTCCCAAATTGTTTTATCCCCATGAGCTTCAGGAAAGTGGAGAAATAAACATTTTACAGACAAAGTCTTGTGATAATCTGGCAGATCTCTTCACTAAATCCCTACCCGCTTCCTCGTTCGAGAAATGTGTTAAGGGAATTGGTATGAGACGGCTCAGAGACTTGCAAGTTTCAGGGGGAGACTCCATGAATGATGAGCCTAGTTAAACGCTTCACATTGTACTCTTTTCTTTTATGAGTTTTTACTATCAGTTTTTTCTCATACAAAGTTTTTAACAAGACAATGATTAATGCAAGCATATGTCTTATCTCATGTTTTCTCCACAGGGGTTTTTCTAGAGATAAAACAAGGCATCGATTACTCCTTAAACCTTGCAGGTTTATGTTAGAGCAACCACCAGTCAAATTATTCCTATTTTTTCCCACAGGATTTTTCAAAGGAATTAAAAAACAAATTGATCTCAAGATGAACTCGATCAAAAGGGGAGTGTTATAAGGGCCATTACTTAGCCATTATTTGACCTCATCAAGGGCAGCAATCAAGAGTATTATGGAGTATTATGTACCTTGTAACAGTCACATAAATCTTAATTATTACCTCTAATTGCTATATTGATGTAATATACTAAATATCTAGAATCCTAGAGCTGAATTCACGGTTTCACTGTTCATTCTCACATTTTATAACACCTTTCAATAGTAGAACCCAAAAATCAATAACTCGAGTGTATTACAAATTTACAAGGATGAAAGAAGATTAAAAAAACACACAAACATTGCCACTGGTACACATACAACAACTACAAACTGCGGTTTGAAATCGGAAAAATTCCTGCATTCCAAACGACATGTTATATCTTTTATTCCAAATTATTTTGACTCCTGAAACGAGGCATCACAGGATAATGAGATCATCAACAGCAGCAGAGGCACTCGAGGCAGCACTCGCAGGTCTCGTAGCAGCAGAAGCAGCAGCACAGGGTGAACAGGCTGCGAAAAAGAAAGAGATCACAGGTAAAAGTGTCAAAAGGTGAAGAAGCCCTCTTCATCAGGGCAAAATCTCACATGATCTTTCTTTTGTGGGGGACATGAAAATGACCACTAACTACTTCAGCTAATCCATCTCTGAATCTAGTACTAGGAGTTTAATTCCTTATTAAAAAATTCTCACATGATGAAGAGAAATCAGCTAGTCTGAAGAAATCTAGAATAACTAATTACTGGTTTGAGATTATGAAATTTACAGAAATTTTGAACAACGCATCCAAGAAACATGTCCTAATTTGTACTTTGAAAAAAAAACTTCAGGTCAAATCCAAATTAATCACATAACATAGCATCAACAGCTGATCTAAAAGATTACAAGAACATGACAGAAAAAGAGGATCACCATGCATAGAGGCAGCCTTTGTCCTCATGGCGCTTCTTGACATGGTCGGAGTAGGACATGTCCTGCGTCGCCGGAGGGTTGTACATCTCCGCCGCGCTGCAGCCGCCGGAGACGAACACGACGATGACGACGACGACGACGAGGAAGAAACCAGCAAGGGAGATAGATGGACAGAAGGCACTAACAGAGCATGGATCACATGATGCCCAGCTTGAGGCTTCCTTTTATAAGGAAGCTCAGCTCAGCTAAGGTCTGAACTGAAAACATATCACTTGGAAACACGTCAAACTGCTACCTTCCCTAGTAGACATGAACACTGGTAGATTACACCACTGAACCTCTGTTGGAACGATGGAATTTCTTCAAATCCTTTTAAAAACTATACTCTTATGTCTTTAAATGTACGACGATATTGATTTTTAGATAATGATGTTTTACTATTCGTTTTATTTAAAAAGTTTAGTATAAAATATAAAATATAAAATATAAGTTATGCTTAGAGTACATTTGATAATAAAATAAATCACAATAAAATAAATAATACTCATATAGACGAATGACCAAATATTGTTTTTAGAAGTTAACAATTAAAAACGGTAGTGCTATTTTTTGTGAAACTCATGCTGTCAAAATGGCCACGGATTAACCTGACAATTAAGGAGCAATAATTTCGGCCACTAGCCAGGTAATCGAGCAGCTTATCCACCTAAGCATAATTGTTGGTGCTAAATATTTATTTAACAGCGTCTGGTACACACTTGTCAAGGAATTCTTACCTTGAATTCCAGCAGCGTGGTATCCATACTCAAGGAGACACGACGACTGAATCCGTGCTTTGAATAACACAATATGTAGTGCACATTTGTAACCAGATGTATCAATATGTGAGGCTGCTAATGTACAGTATTCAAGTGTAGGATTATTAACCATTTCCAATCTTAAAAAAATTCAAGTGTAGGCGCATCAGAGATGGGCCCAGATAATTTCCAGAAGATTAGGTATGTGTTAGTTTGACGTCAGGGAGTCTACTTGTCCTTACCATCATTTTCTTCTATTATTTGATTTAGGTTTGATTTGAGCAACAAATCTTGTTTTGTCAATGTTTCTGTTAGTCCTCTTTTTGAAGAGATGCTTCTCGTGTGGTTTCAAGAGGTTACTTGAGCAAAGAAAAGTACTTGAAAAGACCAGGCAGATAACCTAAAACAAATGTTGAAAGAGATTTTTTTTTCCTTCTGAAATCTCAGCTACTCTTGTTTTCTTCTCCATCGAATCCATCCAGATATAGTTCATTGAACAGAAATAACAAATCAATTTGGTTAAGCTGTGACCCCGGAACCCTTTTTGTTTCTATACAAGTGCATCTGATATTATTACACTGTAGCTAAAATTGCGCCTGTTAAAAATAGACAGAAGTTCTTAGCCACAAAGAACGGCTGCAAACTTGCCATTTCTCTCACACAAAAATCATTGTTGTCCACACTTTGACAGAGCACTCACTCAGGATGAACCAATCAAAGATTTTGCCAAGAAAGCAATGCCCATTACTCGAGAATACACCACAAAAAAGAAGAAAAAAATCAAGTGTCATTTTGTCCTCAAACAATCAACTATTAATTACAGACTTTGACATGGGGGGCCTTACGAAGGTAACAAAATGCCTTCTGTATAGTCCCAGGAGAAGCAAGCAACTTCATCATCATCTAGCTAGCTAACAAATAAGTGGAAATGGAGTATATTTGATCCACATGTCATGTCACAGTGGGAGCTACCAGAGGAGCTGATGAAGGGGGTGAAGGAAAGCTTGAGTCAGTAGTGGTGATCACTGGATGCGGATGGCATGCCGCGGCGGCATTCCGCTCCAGCTGCTCCCACATCAGCCTTCGCCGCTCCTCGGTTGCGGCTCGCTTCTCTTCTTCTGCTTGGAAGTTGTTCTGGCAAGCCAGGAGCAATCTCTCGTCCATGTCCAAGAACATTTTCTTGACATTCAGGGTAACATTGAGGACTGACTGATTCCAGTGCCAACGGGTGTTCCTCTCCAGAGCTGGATATATGATCGGTAGGATCACCTGGCGATTTTGGGAGATCATATCGAACAAGTGCTCGTTGTTCCACAAGAATAAGGCTCTCTCAGCAACCTGCCCATAATTAAAAGCAAATCTTTAGTTTCATGGGCAACTTCCTTTCTGGGAAGAGAAATTTTAACATGGTCAAGAAGTAAAAGATGAAGACCGCAGACTGCAGTGCTATCACAGCTCTGGTCATGTTTCAGTCCTAAGGGCCCTCTCTTATTCAAGAAACTTATCAACGAAAGGTTTTATCAGCTCAAACAGCATATGCCAGAAAAGTAGAATATCAGAAGATAATAGAAAAATAGGGTCCATAATGGGCAGAGTGATTGTCATTTGTTGTTCCATAAATCAAATGGCATCACAATGAAAATTCAGAATTGTACCTAACCTAATTGATTTTTGTCATGGTTCATGAACCAAGATGCACAGCAGAACTATAAGATGCACAGCAGAACTATATAATTTTAAGTACTTTCAGCTCCAGTTGTATACTTAATTAACAATAGTCTGAAGCCTACAAAAGGGAAGTGTTAGAGACCACCAATTGCGCTTGAGTGAACAAGAAGTGTGTATGGTCTCACTTTAGCCAACACAGAGAAAGTTTACCTACTGCTGAGATATCTTATCAATAATGACTGTCATAAAAAGGTGAAGGGGACCGTGTAGGTAACAGTAATATACTAGGAAAAGCACAGGGAAAAAGGAAAGAGATCCCAAAGCGATTCTCGGATTAAAATAAGAATTAGATTCCACTGATAAACAGCTTTGCAACTACTTCATGAAGCAATTCAGATGTTTAGGACTGGATAGTTGCAAACATAAATGCAAAGCATGATACACAGAAGAGAAACAACTCATGAACAAATATTAATCGATACCTAATTCAAATTAGAGTTCTGAATTTGGAAAGAAACTTACTTGAAAGTGAGAGCTATTCAGGCAACTTGCAATCCTGCGGAACAGCGGTACCATGCATTTCTGAAACTCAGCCATGTCGGTCAACTCCAGCACCTCCTCCAACTCACCCAAGAACATCATCTCCTTCTGACTGTTTGTAACTGGCCAGTACTTCAGTAGGCCTCTGATTACAGTCCCTGCAAGCTTGGTTTCCTTCTCGATGAACTGCGTAATGCAGTACGTCAGCTGCGGAAGATACACGCCCACCGTCTTTGGCTTGTGAAGCGGGATCAACGCTTTCCATAGGAACAACTTGTGCTCTTCTTTCAACGGCTTCGCGAACCCGCTTATTACACTGCCAAACACCTCCAACAGCTCCGCTATCCCGTTGTGATGATCCGTCTCGAACACGAACCTATAGAAGATATTGCTCACGGCCTTACGGATGAATGGCCGATTCCCCATGAACTTCCCATATATCCTATGCAACACTGTCTTCAAGCAGTCCCTCTCTCTGGGATCATCGGAATCAAACAGATCGAGCAGCCGCGAGATGAACGAGCTGTCCACATACTTCCTAGCCGCTTTCGCATCCACCATAGGCGACGTCACGAAGCGGAGGAGCAATTCATACACGACTTGCAGGTGATACCACGAGGGATCGAAGAACGGCTCGTCCTCCTCCGTCTCCGACGCCGTCGTGCCTGACCTCACCTTGGGTGGGAACACCCTGAAGAGGTTGGCCGCAAACATGCGCACGCTCGCCGCGATCATCGCCTCCGTGAGGGGCTCCTCGGCGGCGCCGACGCATTCGACGAGTGACATGAGCACCTGCCGCTTCCGCTCCTTCTCGGTGGAGTCCTTCCCGCGGTCGGAGAAGTCGAACACCGCGCAGCAGATGTTCACCTTCTGGACGAATGCCTCCTCCCTGGACCTCCCTTCGGCGCCCGCAGCCGGCGGCGGCGAGGAGCTCGGCTTCGCCGCCGTCCCATTCGCCCGCGGGGACAGCGGCGACAGCTTCGCCGCCGTCGGCGAGAACCCTCCTCCTCCTCCTCCTCCGCCCCCGCCACCGCCACCGCCGCCGCCGGTGGAGTTCGATTTCAGCGACTTCCACGACAGCTTCCCGATGAATTGCTTCCACATGGCGGCGAGATCCGTCGGCACCAACACCGCATCAAATCTCACCCCCCCCCCCCCCCCCCCCCCCCCCGAATTAAACCACCATTGCCAGCCAGCAACAAGAACACGCCGCCGCAAATCCCGCCCCGCCCAAAAAATCACAAAAATAATAAATAAATCCGCTCTTGCAACGAGCGGGGGATTGCAATCACCGCCGAGACCGCAAGAACGGATCGCCGAGCCAACCACCACCCCCGCGACGCGAAATGCGACGGATCAAGAACCCAACCCAAAGAAAGCACCTCACAGCCACAGGCAAAAAAGAAAAAGGAAAAAAAAAGGGAAACGACAGGACACCTCAGGAAATGGCAGGACAGCCAGAAACATCCGGCAATGGCGGCCTCGTCAGAGCCAGATCCGGGGGAGAGAGGCGGCCATGGATGGGATCTCGCGGGGAGGAGGAGGGGAAAGCAGTGGGAGCAGTGGGGAAATTTTTGGCGTTTTGGAGAGGACGGGGTGGTCACTGCAACGCGCCTCAGAGGCCTGCAGCGATGCGCGGTGGATCATCTCGGCCGTCCGATCATGGGTACGGGGAATCACAGCCGTTGGATGTTATGGCTTTTTTTATCTTTTTATATATTTTTTTTGGTTGCCTCGGTTTTGGGAGGGTGTACGGTGGGGATTGGATAATTGGGAAATCGAGTGTAACGGTCGAGAAATGTCGTGTCATTTCGGTTTGTGTAGTTTAATTTCGTGTTTTAAATTCGGGAGTAGTATGATTGTAAATCTGAAGGGATTATCCGTGGAGGGAAATAATTTCGTAGTTTTGTTATATCTAGATAGAGAAACAAATCATTCATGTGGCATGTAAATAATCGTTGGAGGGTTCAGCGATTTGAGACGTAATACGAGGAGATTGACATCTAAAATGGTACTCCACAGTTAGACCAAGATCTAAATATTTTTCCCTCCATACAAATATGAAATATCCACTTGGTGATAAATTGTGGTCAATTCATTCTTTTTTTTTCTCTAATCAAATGATGGGTATGTTTGACGATTGACATCCGAAACCCCTAATCATTTCCTGTATTAATTAAACTGTAGCTTGAGTAAGCATGAAGTCCTCCAAACTTTTGTTCGCCCCAAAGTGTAAAGATATGGAGCTTCTAAAACCACAGAATTTGATCAAAAATATTTGATGATCCACCATTAGTTACTCTTACAGTCATAAATATTTGATAATTAAAATAAAATTTGATCAAACTTTAAAATTTCCAACTATCAGTTTCATGCTTGTGGATATTATGAAAAAATCCCTATCATCTTTTATTTCTAAACTGAACATATGAGAATTTTTTTATGGTTGAATTTTAAAAGCCTAACCGAATTTTGTCATGTTTTATTAGAGAGATTAAGTTCTAGTACAAAATCCCTCTAAACAGAGCCTGCAATTAACAGTCACTTCCTCCGTTCTAAAATATAATAAATTTTAGTTGGATGAGATATATCTCGTTACTATGAATCTTAATACCAAAATTTCTTATATTTTAGAAAAGAGAGAGTATAAAACCTTAGATTTATAATTTATACTACATCCGTTTCTCATATTATAAGTCATTTGACTTTTTTAATAAAGTTTGACTAAGTTTATAAAAAAAACAATATCTAAAATATCAAATTAGTTTCATTTAATCTAACATTGAATATATTTTGATGATATGTTTAATTTGAATTAAAAATACTAATATATTTGATTAAACTAAGAGAAATTTAAATAGAAAAAAAAGTCAAAAGCTTTCTACCACCACGGTCCATGTGAGTATATTATGGCCATGACATGTAGCATCGCTTTCTCGTAACAGAAAACAAATGAAGAAACGACGGTGGCCGCCGCAGTATAGGCCGACATGCATCAGAGAGGTCGTTTTCTTCTCCCCCAGGACAAAAATAGCAAAGAAAAAAATGAGCCACCGTAGCCGTCGATCCGTCGCCACCGCTGCCGCCGCCGCCGGCGGCGACCTGACGACGTCACCCGTGAACCAGTTCCCACCAAAAAGCTGACTCCTTTACGCGAAAAAATAACCATCACGAGAGCCCCCGAATTTCGCCGGCGCCGGCGACCGTGAAACGGGAGCGCGAACCGTCCGGTGAGGTCACGCCATGGCCCGTTTCGTGGAAAAAGCAGGCGACTTTGGACAGCAATCTCTCCGTCCTTGACGACGATGGTGACATGTCGTTTGATGATCTGATCTTATCTGTTCTTCTTTTCTGTCCAAAGCGTCGATGGAAGAACATGGCCGGGGTAGGGTGGCCCATCCATGAATCCATGATCCTTTTTCAACTGAACAATTTATTATTACTCGTTAACACACTCTTTTTTGCAGAGATTACATCCTCATATGATCACATGATTCAGAGTAGAACACTTGGACAGTCCCAACGATTTTTTCAGCCTCACAAACAAACAATTTCGTCAGGTACAAAAACCAGAATGCAGTAGCAATAGGTACAAGCTCATTATGGATCAGAGAAGACAGTGATCATTTCATCATTTACAATAACCAGAATGCAGCAGCAAAAGATTATTGATGAACACCAAGCTGATTGCATATCATAGAGCACAGAACTATGAACTCCAAAGCAAGACCATCGGTTAAAATGATAAGATCTTTAAGAAAGTATAAGGCCAGAGATGTCCATCGCCTATGGCGCAACAAAAAACTGCATATAGCCTGACGACACGCGAGCCGCAGCAAAGAACAACGGGTTTTTGCGTATCGTCTTATTCATCAAGAGACAAACTGTAGATGTATATTTCAAGCTTCAGTGCTTCATGATTATATATGTAGGGACTACAGACAAGTAACGAAACTACAACCTTTTTCTCAACTCAGCACCATCAAGGAACCAAAAGTAGTAGGAGACAACTGTACATGTTCATATCTCACATGGGCGAACATTGGCGGGGCAAAGCTTCCACTTTCTTTTGATCCAACCACGGTCACGAGCACCAGGAATGCCTCATTGAGCGGCTCTTGGTGCTGCAAGGGACAGAAAACGAACCAGTTAGAACAAGACGGCTGAGGACGCAGGTACAAAGAGAGTAAAAACAGCTCTTGCATAGGCAGGCGAAGTTAAAACAACGAAACAAGCATGTACCTAAGTTGACAGCCTCTGAGCTTTTCATGAGACGAAGGCGCTGGCAAGTTTCCACAAACATCCTGCACAACCATTAAGGTCAGAAACTGCTGAATATAACTGAGAGCATTTGCGCCATTTACTGTTTAATGAGAACTGTTGCAGTTCACCAAAAAGTAAGATAAAGAAACATAATAAGTATTTATCGAACAATCTCAAATATTTATCAAACAAATTTAGCTAGAAGGATCAAGAAGCATCGACGCCTCATAGCATAGCCCATAGGTCAATGAACAGTGTGTTCCAGGGTAGTGGAGAACAAAACTAGAAAGGCAAGCTTATCCAAAGTAGTCTATCCTAACAAAGTGTGGTTCTTCTTTTTATTGTACAGAGGCCTCATAGGCTAGTTGCTCTGAGGGGGAGAGAGATTGCACATCAATTTATTTATTAGGAAGTGATACATCAAAGTTGCTTAATCTGCGAAGGAAGCAACAGTAACGCAATGCACAGTGCAACAAGAGCCAAACAGAATTTCCTATTATTGGCCAGTAGTAGAATCCAATCCGCATTTTCGATGTAACCTAACCTCAAGACTGAAAGGGAAGGGGTTTCACTATCTATGGAACCAGGGTATGATTTGTTAGTAATGCATTATTTGTTCAGATCCCTAACTAACTCCCCTTTCTTCAGATCAACACAGATCACAGCCACATAAGCAACTCCAAATCTTTGAAATGCATTCATGAGCTTGCATTGGATTATGGCAACAACCAAGAGCATATCCATGAGACCACACAACATATAAAAAGAACCCATTTTTAGACTAAAACCACAAGCAAAGCAAACCATATTTGCTTCCTAGCCAAAACGTAAAGCATCATGCATCTACCAAATTCATTTCAGAACTCCATCAGCACAAAATACCACTTCTAGCAATAGTACAAAAAGCCTCTACGGATATGTATAGCTCTAAATCAACTACGGAAACACTCTGAATTTCTCGAATCTGAGCCAAGACATTCTAACTTGCTCAGTCCAAGAACCCAACCCAACAATTACCCACTAATAAAATCATCAAGAATCATACTAAGATCTGGCACTAGAACACGTATTTCACAACCAGTGATGAATCGAGGGGGAAGGATCAGGAGGTTGCCAAGAAATTAAAGAAGCTCACTTCCAGGGGACGTCGCCGACGAGCATCCAGTCGCCGTCCTTGTCCTCGTACGTCGGCACGTACTCCGTCCCGTTCACCGCGTCCACCAGCTTCCTCTCGTCGTCGGCGAACTTCCCTGCATCTTTCCTCCCGTCAATTGCTCGAACAACCAACCAACCAACCAACCAATCAAATTTCAAATCGAGTGGTGAAGAAGAAGAAGCAGGAGAGATCGGTGCTCTTACGGATGGTGAAGTGGGAGAAGAACTTGTCCTGCAGCGCGCGGAGGAGCTGGTCGTAGCCGGAGTAGGCCTCCAAATCCACCTTGCGCAGGTACGGCGCGCCGTCCACGGCCACCTTCACGAACTTCGCCGCAAGCGCGTTCTTCCTGAACGACCTCACCGGCGGCCACCCCACCACCCTCGCCCTGACAACAACAACAAGAACAACCTCACCAATCAATCCATGAACCAACCGAAAACCTCTCGCAAGAACACGCATGTTTGTTGCAAATAAAGAAGAGGCAGTGTATACTTGGGAGCAGGGGGAGCATCGGGGGAGGCAGCGGCGAGGGGGGAGGAGTTGTTGTCGGCGTCGGCGTCGTCATCGGCGCCGGCGTCGGCGTCGGAGGAGGAGGAGCGCTTGCGGTCGGGGTCGACGGGGGCGGCGGCGAGGGAGCCCGGGAGGCGGAGGGTGAGGGCGGTGTCCTCGAAGTCGAGCCCCGACGCCGCGGACGACTCCGTGGAGCTCCGCTCCGTCTCCACCGACATCGCTGGCCCGCGCCCTGTGACGCTGCCCCGGTGCTTCGGCTCGTAGGACTTCGCCGGCGTTGGCCTCTACGGCTGTCGCGGCGGCTGCGACGGCGAGGTGGGCGGCGAGAGAGAGAAGAAAGCAAAATGGAAGAGGAGAGGAGAGGAGGTTGGTTGGTTATAGCTGGGCGTGGTCGGGTCACCGGTGGTCAAACGGTCAGTGACCCGCTACTGCCATTTTACACATTAGCACCTGGGCTCATGACAAATAACATATCTATCCCGTTTGATTAGTACCCTCTCGCTCCGGTTATACTATTACTTATTACTACTTATTAACACTTATTAACGTTTTGGATAATGATTCGGTTTTAAGATATATTTTTACATATATTTTTATATAATGTATATGATAAATAAGTACGTTCTTATTTTATTATAGTACTTTCTGTAAAACTCTCTATATATGTTGTTTCAGTGCTATTTAACTGTATTGATAGTCAAAGTTATAAAAATTAAACCTTAGTCTTGTTCAAAGTATTGAGAATTATAAAATCAAAGGAAGTAGATTATTAAGGGTGTGTTCGTTATTATAAGTTGGGAACTTATCCCTTCTGTATGGAAAACAAGGTGACTCATTATAGCACGATTAATTAAATATTAGCTAAAGAATTTTTTAAAAAGGATTCATATGATTTATTCAAGCAACTTTTCTATAAATATTTTTTAGAAAAATATAACGGTCAGTAATTCGGAAAACGTGTGCGTGAAAAATAAGTGGACAAATTTTGATAAAGAGGAGAAACAAACTCGGTCTAAGCAATAGATTATTAACACGGAGTATCAATTTAATTATCAGAATAAAAATCAGTTATTTTATAAAATATTTTTTACAAAATAGTACAGAACAAGTAATCTAACCAGTGCAAAAAGGGCAACTTTGAAATTACCAAATTCCAAAACAAGCAAATAATTCATTTATATAAACTGAAGTTAGTGGACAGATGTAGTTGGAATTGAAAAGATAGGAAGGAGAGGGGGTAAGTGTAAAAGGGAGCAAAATTTAATTTAGTGTTGGGGGTTTTCCCGAAACGGAATAAACAAGGAAATAGTGGCCGAGCATTTCGCGCGGGTCGCTCCCGGCAGTGGGCCCGGCCTGTCGGTTGGGCGCCCTGCAGCGACCGGCTCCACGCTACGCCAGCCTCCTCATCCCCTCATCGCCGCACGATCCAGATCCAACGGCCGCGGTGCCTTCCCGTAGTTCTTTTCGTACGGTGGATGAGAAAGAATCCGTTCTTCAGTTATCGAACAGCCACTCGTGCACAGCAAGATAAGGGAAAAGAAAATTCAAGACAACGATATGAGTTGATTAAACATAAAAAAATTGTTGATTTTCATTTCGAAAAACAGTCATATAATGGATACTGTACATGTTGTATTTGTATTTAGTTGATATAAGAACTTACACGTACAGTAGATATCTCTGTATTGCGTGTGTTAAGTTGCCACTCGAATTGGAATTTTAAAATTTTAAAAATAGAGAAGTCAATAAGAAAACTCAAGCTGGTCATGTTCTTTATGGACTTTGTCCTATTTTTTTTTTAGGAAAGAAAATCCAAATACCCTCTAAACTTTGAATAGAAGTTCATTTAGCACCCTGAATTTTAAAATCGGACATCTAACCCCCTGAATTTTGTAATACCATCCATATTATCTCTTAAGGTGGTTTGGATAGTGGTTTTGCATATTTTGGAAGCTTAAACGAAGAACTTTAAATAACTAATGTAACATATTTTCATATCATCAGCTGTAAGTCATCAATTTATCCATATACAGTGGTACTATACTATTATTATGCTTGTTTGTAAGTGAGAGCTAATAGCGGGTAAAAAGAAAAAAATAAGTGGAGATTTTAATATATATGTCCAATGTCTATGTCATATGATCAAACTCATTCAACTTATATAAAAATTAGATAAAAATCACTATGCAAAACCATCTTAGGGGTTATATAAACGGTATTATAAAGTTTAGGGGATTAAACGTCTGGTTTCAAAGTTCAAGGTGCTAGTTGGACTTTCATCTAAAGTTTAGGGGGTATTTGGACTTTTTCTTTTCTATGATGGATCATTTGCTTCATGATTTTGGAAATACGATTTCTTAAAAAAGAACTATCTTGTAGTAGTACATAACTTGGAAAATATCTCATACAATTTTCTAACAACTATTATATATATATTAGTTAAATGGATGATATTAGTATGTACCATGGGTTTTCATAAAACATTTCACCCTAAAATCTACGATTTTATGAAATAAATTGTAGAAACTGGGATTTTACGTTATGGATGTCTCAAAACGCGGTTTTTATTAAATATACTCATCAAATAAACGAGATGTGTCTTCCAGTGGTACTGTACGTAGTAGATGGAGTGAGTCACACGGGTAGGAGTAGTAAATAGCCCCCAGAATTGAATTGAATTGGGAATTGGATTTGAGAGGGGTGAAAGTGAAATGGTTGGGTGGGCACGGAGGCAGCATCAGTGAACAGCCAATGAGGTACGAGTAGCATAAAGCGGGGACATGTGATTGTGCCCCCATGTCGGCTGCTTGTCTCCTGCCCCACTCCCCCCTCTTGACTTTCCTCATTTCTCATCCAAAAAAACAACACAAAATTCTCTTTAATAATCTGAACTTTTGTATAAAATTCGTTTGCTCTTCATCAAACCCATAGTATAAGTACTACTCCGTAGTAGTAAGTTATAACTCCCTTCATTTTTAAATAATTAACAGCTGATACTATTCACTTTCATGCTTCAGTAGCTCGTTTTTTTCTCAAAATATTTACAGCCACTGGAAGATGCTACTATGTTATTGTTATAAAGTATACAATGTTCTAGATATAAAGCATGTAACTTTAGTCTAACCATTTAAGAATACTTCGTGGTTAAAGTTTAAATAGTAAAGTTAAAATTACTATCGGTTACTCCTATTTGAAAACGGATGGAATAATATTCTACAGAAATTCATGCTTTGGTGAATTGATGGTCTGGTCTTGTCCTGTTTGGGATCTCTCGACAGGATCATTCAGAGGGCCACTGCAGTTGCGTATCCAAAATGCTCTGCTCGACCAGACCAACGCCAGAGATCTTCAGGGATCACAGTATCAGTCTATCTGACTTGACAAAATCTCTCTCACCTTTACTTAATCACACACATGAACGATTAACTAATCTAAATGCAGTTGCTAAGTATAGTACTGATCATATTCTACTCAGAATCAAATCCTCGTGATTCCAGATTTCATACTACTTTAAAAGCGTGTACTGCCCGATCTGTAGTACCCAATCCGAACAATGTAATTGTGATAAAGGCAACCTGCTCAGGACCAGGAACCCCTTTAGCAGAAATGGAAGTTTTAGTTTTTACCATGCACGCCTGTCATCAAATACAAATAAAGCACCCAATCTTTCTTTCAGATAATATCATGGTGGTTCAGGCAGTTCAGAAAGAGGATTACATAACTGATCCAGGTCATGGGTGCTTGAGACCTGCTTTGTCAAGAATTCATGTGTTTTTTTGCAGGACATGGAGTTCAAGATTCAATGGGTGTCTAGAGAAATGAACAAGGTGGCCGACAACTTAGGCCAATGCAGCTAGAAGGTTTCCAACCCAACCACAAATGGCTTTTGATTGCTCTAATATCTCTCATATCTGTAAAAATTTAGGATGCCCCGTTCAAAAGATCTCCTCCTTACTCCTAAGGGAGATGTAACTATTGCTCATGCTCTCTGTTTCTAAACTCTTCTCTTATATAAATAAAGTGCATGAGTCTTAAAAAAAAATTGATCCTGAATCTTCAATGTTTCTGCATGTTGCATGTTCAGGTTCAGTATATTCAGAAGGAGAAGAATACTGTTAATGCAGTTGTTCAAGACAAGGAATTAGTACAGTAGTAGTACTTACTCATCACTCTGATCATGGAATTAGGCTGTGTTCTCTACAGTGTGTTCCCAATTTCTCTCGCTCGTGTTTTACACGCACGCTTTTCAAACTGATAAACGGTATGTTTTTTGCAAAAAATTTCTATACGTAAGTTGTTTTAAAAATCATATTTCATTTTTCAAAAAAAATTAGTAAATACTTAATTAATCATAAGAAAATACGTCGTTCCGTTTTACGTGCGCGATAGGTGAATTCCTAACCTCACCTACCGACCACAGCCTTATAATCCCATCATTCGTAGAAACACGAGTTTGTGCTACACAAATGACACTACTACCTGAAAGAATCATCTCTACTCATTGTCACATCTCTATGTTAATTCATGATCACATCTCTTTTACAACAAACATCATTCTCACCTACCTAGTTGTACCTACTTAATTGGATCATTAAGTAGGCCATTTGCACAAACAGTATGTTAATTAGAATCTTCTTGCTACTAGGAGTACTACCTCCATCCCAAAATAAGTATAGTCATGAGTTTCCGTGTCCAACGTTTTATTATATGTCTTATTTGAAAAAAAATATGAAAAAGAAAAAAAAATAATCGCACATAAAGTGCTCTTCATGTTTTATTATCTAGTAACAACAAAAATGTTAATCATAAAAAATTTTAAATAAAATAAACGATCAAACGTTATACGAACAGTGTAAAACTGTAATTATTTTGAGACGGAGGAGGTATTACTTGTTTTCTTCAAGCTGTGGCTGGCTGTGGCTGCCTTTTCTAATAGTCAAATTGTTTTTGCTTGGTGTGGTGATAGTACTGGTACTTCCTTTTTTTTTCTGAATTCCTCTGAAAAGATGGACCTTTTCTCTTTGGCAATGACTTGTCTGTGAAGACGAGGTAATTCAGGACTTTGTTTGGTCAGTCAACCTACGCTTTGTCTGCCAAGTGAGGGGCATCAAATGCCACTTTGCATCATTTGCAAGTAACACCACTGACTAATTAGACTATTAATTAGAGAGATTGTATGGTCTCAAATAGGGTTGTTCCATTGGTGTTGCCTCTGAAATCTCACTAGTTGTCTAATCTTGTCTATTGATACTGTGCCAGTGTGCCATGCTGCTGCATGGAACCATCCAAGAAATTGCTCAAATAGCATCATGTGAGAATTTGTATGAAACAAATATGACAGTTATTCATACTAATCGTATCTTACAAAAATATTACATAATAATAAAGACGTCTAAGCTTGTTTGACACTCTGCAATGCTGTATCACCTGCTGAGTGGAACCATCCAAGAAATTGCCCAAATAGCACCGTGTGACATTTTGTAAGAAACAAATTCGACAATTATTCCTACTAACTATGTGTTAAAAAATGCGTACTATTAAAAAAAGACAGAATGATGTCGAATAATGTTCAGCTTTTTTTCGTTCACATGCGTCTTTCATATAATTGAAAAAAATATAAAATCATTGAATTAGTTGTGAAAATGACAGGTTGAGGTCATCAATGGGTCATTATGCTATTCTAGGCCCAACATGAATTTACTCCTCTTTTACTCGCAGGGGGAATAAGTTCAGCTATGGTCACTCAACTTTACGCCGAGTCTGTTTAACATCCCTAATCTCAATACCAGAAATCTTCACCCCTCAAATATTTAAAACCGTGCATTTAAAGTCCCATGATAGTATATATAGGTGATTTCGCTAACGTAGTATCCTAGTCAGAAAAAAATTAAAAAATATATGGGGTCCACATGTAAGTGAGACAAGAAAAATATGGGATCCACATATCTTATTTCTTCTCTTTTTTTCTCTTTATTTTCTTTTTGGAGGAAGAGGACGGAGGACGCGTAGGCCTGGAAGCCGTAGGAGAGGCAGAACACACGATCGAGAAGCCCCACCGTGCCGTCGTCACAGTCGACGGCGACACGGCCGCGGCTGCCCGAGCAGGGAGCAACAACGCCCGCGGGAGGCGATCTCGCCAGCCACCCACGCACCCGGTCGCCTTCTCCTCGAAGAACTCGAACTTCCACCACTGGTACATCCCCGCCGCGCCCGATCATAGAAACCCACCAGAGTGGGAGCGGGAGGTCGAGCTTCTGGCCTTCTCCGGTGAGGGATCGGGCTCCTGCTGCGGCAGCGACTACCGGAGGAGGTGCGGCTCGATCGCTAGGTCAGATTGGACTGGATCGACCAGCTCTGCTCGTCTCGTCTTGTGTCTCGCGCTCGCCTGCTGCCGCTCCCCCCTCTACGGCAAAGAGAAGAACAAAAATAAGAAAAAAAGAAAAGAGAATGGAGAAAAAATAAAAGAGAAGAAGAAAAGGGTGGAAAGAAGGGATGCAGACCCCACATTATTTTTTTATAACTTACATGTGGGCTCAGATTGTTGACTAGGATGCTATGCCAGCGAAACCAACCATATATACTGCCATGGGATCTATTTTGCACGGTTTTAAATATTTGAGGGGTGAAAATTTCTGGTTTTAGGATTAGGGCTTTCATAGAGACTCGATGTAAAGTTGAGGGATGGTAGGTGAACTTATTCCTTCGCAGGAAAAACAACTTCTCTTATGATCATATCTATGGGTCTCAGGCCCACTGAAGTGGGCTTTTTTGGACTGAACTGGGCTTAGGAGAGTGGTACGGAGGATCTGCAGCCTTGTGCTGTTTACACATGGGCCGGGCTGAAATCCTGAATGGAATCAAATCCTCTATTTTGCAGATTCTACTGAAATTTCAAAAAAAAAAAAAAGAACAATAAGAACAAGAGAAGACAACCTGTAATGAACACTAAAGGGAAACAATTTAAATTAGGATAGACACAATTGATCAAACCCAATAGGCTATGATTAATTGATTATACCGGAAAAACGGCTGGATATTAGTTAATCGCCATTTATACATACACATTGAAATCCCCCACACTCAAAAAAGAACGTTTTAATACTTAGATCCAAAATAGGTATAAATTAGCTCATCCAGATGATTAGTTTCACGCGCAAAAATTAAAAAAACGTATCTCCTTCCAATCAAAATCTCCACTGCTAAGCTATCTGTATCGTCATTTGCATGTATCCATGCATGCACAGGTAATTAGTATAGTATGTAATTTTGCCAGTTCATACTCATCATCCCACTAATCACCCCCTTAATCACTCGTGATTTACCATTTACGTTACGAGTAATCTCCCTATGAATACGCGGTGATACGCCATTAGCAGCGTGAGGAGTAGAGAGTAAGTTTCTGTGAAGGTGTTCGACGATGGCGACGGCGGCCATTATGCCTTCCGTGCTCGTGCTCCTCGGCGTCCTCCTCGTCGCCGGGCGGCTGTGCGAGTGCGCGGCGAGCGGCGGGTTTAGCGTGGAGTTCATCCACCGGGACTCGCCCTGGTCGCCGTTCCATGATCCGGCGCTCACCGCCCACGGCCGCGTGCTCGCGGCGGCGCGGCGGTCCATGGCGCGCGCCATCGCGCTCGCGGGCTCCGCCTCCGGCGGCGGCGCGGCGGACGACGTCGTGTCGAAGGTCGTGTCACGATCTTTCGAGTACCTTATGGCGGTCAACATCGGCTCGCCGCCGCGCTCGATGCTCGCCATCGCGGACACGGGTAGCGACCTCGTGTGGGTGAAGTGCAAGAAGGGGAGCAACGACACCTCGACGGCGGAGCCGGCGGCGCCGACGCCTGTAGCGCAGTTCGACACCTCCCGGTCGTCGACATACGGCCGCGTAAACTGCCAGACCAACGCCTGCGAGGCGCTCGGCCGCGCCTCCTGCGACGACGAGTCGAACTGCCTCTACCTCTACGCCTACGGCGACGGCTCGAACACCACCGGCGTCCTCTCCACCGAGACCTTCACCTTCGACGACGGCGGCGCGGGTAGACCTCGTCAGGTGCGCGTGGACGGCGTCAAGTTCGGCTGCTCCACCGCGACGGCCGGCTCGTTCCCGGCCGACGGGCTGGTCGGGCTCGGCAGCGGCGCGGTCTCCCTCGTGACGCAGCTCGGCGACGCGGCGTCGCTCGGCCGAAGATTCTCCTACTGCCTCGTCCCCCACTCCGTCAACTCCTCGTCGGCGCTCAACTTCGGCGCCCTCGCCAACGTGTCGGAGCCCGGCGCGGCGAGCACGCCGCTCGTCGCCGGGGACGTGGACACGTACTACACCGTGGTCCTCGACTCCGTCAAGGTCGGCAAGAAGACGGTGGCGCCGGCGGCGAGCTCCCGCATCATTGTGGACTCCGGCACGACGCTGACATTCCTCGACGCGTCGCTGATGGGACCACTCGTCGACGAGCTCTCACGCCGGATCACCCTGCCGCCGGTGCAGTCGCCGGACGGGCTGCTGCAGCTGTGCTACGACGTGAGCGACGGGAGGGAGGTGGCCGCCGCCGGCGAGAGCATACCGGACGTGACGCTGCAGTTCGGTGGCGGCGCGGCGGTGGCGCTGAAGGCGGAGAACACGTTCGTGATGGTGCAGGAGGGGACGCTGTGCCTGGCGATCGTGGCGACGACGGAGCAGCAGCCGGTGTCCATCCTCGGGAACCTCGCGCAGCAGAACATCCACGTCGGCTACGACCTCGACGCCGGCACGGTCACCTTCGCCGCCGCCGACTGCGCCCGCTCATCCTCCTAGTGCTCGCCGGCGGCGTCCATGCACGCACACCGGTGCTTGTGTAACTAGCCGATCGTCATTCCTAATAATCTTCATCTGGTAGTACGGTGATCAAATTTCCGATATTCATACGCCGTTTGTTCCTGCAATTTCATGTAGTCGAAACTCCGAATCCGGGATTAGAATCCATCTTTGTCACCTCAGGCCCACAGGCCTGCATTTCTAACAGGGACAGATTTTCTAGGGCACACAGGTGCAATCACATTCCATTTCATCTAAATATAGTCGATGAAAAAAAAATAAAAAAATAAAAAGAATTTGACACGGCATGCCGGACAAAATATGTTACTTTTATTTCTTCAATCGTCGATTGAATTTGTAGTTGCATATATATTTGTATGGCAACTTATATTATCACAATATATCTTGACAATTTTGTTCTTTCACATTTTATGTAATTAATAATTTATACAACATATATATGCATCTAGGTATGGAAAATAATTCTTTCTAACTGATCAATGTTCCTTCTCTCTTCAAACTAACTCACCAACTTACACATGCATTGCTATATATATAGCGCACTCGGTCTTTGTTCTTCTCGCTCGCCCACTCTCTCCCGTCCGCAACGCCACACTCTCCTCTCTCTCATCTCGCCGCCTCGACCTCCGGATTTGTCACCCGCCGCCGCCGACATCGTCCCTCCCCTCACCATCCCCAGTTGCTGATTTCCCTAACCGCCCTCTTGCCGCTCGACTCTGTTGACGAGCGCCGCCACCGACGTCATCCCTCCCCTCACCATCGTCAGCCCGCGCGCCGCCACCGCCACCGTCAACCCCTCCCTAACCATCGTTGGCCGCTGATTCCCATAACCGCATGACCATCGCCGCCCGTCGATTCCTCTAACCGCTGGACCCTCATGCCGCCCGACTCCGTCGACGAATGCCGCTGCCGTCGTCATCCCTCCCCTCACCATCGCCGGCCGCCGATTCGCGCCACTCGACAGACTCCGCCATCGACCCCATACCGTGCCGCGACACATCCTGCGCACAACACTCACTTCATATAGGTATGTATGGTTCCAATGCACTCGTATTGCTCCATGAAAGGCCTTTAGGGTAATATCTGCATTATTTATCTCACAGTGTTCATGACATTCAAGTACTACACCCGTGCTAACGCTACGGTGATATTTGATACTCAAAATGAAAAAAAAATATATGTATTGGTGATTAAGCATATATTATTTTAAGATTTACGCAACAAAAATGATAGAAAGGCTACTATATTGTGGAAGAATATATTGGTCAACTTACCATACGCAGATGCCACCACTGTCAAGATCGCCGGAGGTGGTTACCGGCGGGATCGGCTTAAGGTGAAAATTGGGCCAGGTGGTAACTGCTAGCTGATACTGTATGCAGATGAGTGAAAAACATAAAGCATATAACATGTGAAAAATTCCTATATAAAATTTGTATTTATATTTCCCTCTCTCTCCGCACCATACAACTACAATGGACAGGTTTTTTGTAAGAGCATTTTATAAATAATAAAATTAAACGGCTTTACCAAAAACTCTGTAGCAAAAAGATTAATGTTACAGACCAATAACCACATAATATACTGGAGTCTGGAGGACATCTACATTTTTGGCTGATGGGACTTTTAGACTAGAAAATTTAGCTGTTACTATTAATGGTACCACCTCATTAATGTTTATAACTAAAGTTGCTGAATATTGCAGAAATTATATAAGAGTGGTGCAAACTTGGACCAAACACCGTGGATTGTGTGTTTCTTAGTTATGCTATTCACAGTGTGAGATATAAATTTTTAATTGTAAGCTCTGGAGTACCTGACATGAGAGTTGGTACAATCTTTGAGTCCAAAGATACTACATTTTTTAAAAATGAATTTCCCATGAAACATACATCTACCACTTCTAGTCAAAAACCTATTTTATTCCCTGATTCTTTAATGCCGATAGAACAAAATGATCAAACGTCTGAGGAAAATCTTGAGAAAGATAACATTGTAGCTACTCGAAAGAGTAAGAGATAAAGGATTGCAAAGTCTTTTGATGATGTCTACATTGTATACCTTGTGGATGACACTCCAAGAACCATAGAAGAGGCATATTCATCTCCTGATGCTGACTATTGGAAGGAAGCGGTACGTAGTAAGATGGATTCTATTATGTCTAACGGTACTTGGGAAGTTGTTGAGCGTCCATATAGGTGCAAACCTGTAGGATACAAATGTGTTTTTAAGAAAAAAAAAGCTTAGGCCTGATGGTACAATTGAAAAGTACAAGGCAAGACTTGTTGCCAAGGGTTATACCCAAAAGGAATGTGAGGATTTCTTTGACACTTATTCAACAGTTGCCCACGATTCTAGTACTACATGCTTGGTAGCCTCTCATGGTCTTATCATTCATCAGATGGATGTTAAGACAGCTTTCCTTAATGGAGAGTTGGAGGAGGAGATCTATATGGATCAATCAGACGGGTATGTATTAGAAGGTTAAGAGGGAACGGTGTGCAAGCTGTTAACGTCCGTGTATGGCCTTAAGTAAGCACCTAAGCAGTGGCATGATAAGTTTGATAAAACACCACCATCTGCTGGTTTTGTTGTGAATGAAGCCGATAAATGTGTGTGCTTATGGTGGGGGAGAGGGAGTGATCTTGTATTTATATATCGATGATATATTGATCTTTGGGACCAACCTCAATGGGATTAAGGAGGTCAAGGACTTTCTATCCAAAAGCTTTGAGATGAACGATTTGGGAGTGGCTGATGTTATTCTTAACATTAAGCTACCGAGTGGAGATGAGGGTGGGATTACACTTGTGCGATCTCACTATATGGACAAGATCTTGAGTCACTTTGGGTAAAGCGAGAGCAAGCCAACTCATACTCCTTATGATCCCAGTGTGCTATTAATGAAAAAACCGAAGAATAGTAAGGGATCAACTGAGATACTCCCTGATCATTGGTTCATTGATGCATTTAGCTAGTGCAACGAGGCATGACATCTTATTTGCTGTGAGCAAGTTGAGCCGATTTGTTTCAAATCCGGGAGATGATCAACGGCATGCTTTGGAAAGAGTAATGTGCTATCTAAAAGTCACAATGAGCTATGGGATTCACTATGCTGGGTACCCAAAATTACTAGAGGGCTATAGTGATCCAAACTAGATATCTGATGTTGATGAGTTAAAAGCCACAAGTGGATATGTGTTTACACTTGGAGGTGGTGTTGTTTCCTAGAAGTCCTGTAAGTAGACCATCTTAATGAGGTCAATAATGGAAGCAGAAGTCACAACATTAGATACTGCCACAATTGAGGCTGAATGGCTTCGTGAGCTCCTGATG
Source organism: Oryza punctata (assembly GCA_000573905.2). Taxonomy (NCBI): domain Eukaryota; kingdom Viridiplantae; phylum Streptophyta; class Magnoliopsida; order Poales; family Poaceae; genus Oryza; species Oryza punctata. The sequence continues at coordinate 3,660,989 of CM002488.2, forward strand.
GATCTACCGGTGGTTGAAAAATCAGTACCAGCTATCCTGATGAACTGTGATAATGAAACAGTGATTATTAAGGTGAACAATTCAAAGGATAACATGAAGTCATCCAGACATGCAAAGAGAAGACTGAAGTCTGTTAGAAAGCTAAAAAACTCCGGAGTGATAGTGTTGGACTATGTTCAAACAACTAAAAATTTGGCAGACCAGCGTAGTATAAAACCCCACCATCAGGATGGGCAGAAACACCTCTCTTTGCTTTTGTACTCCTCTCTCGCACTATCTCCTCGGAATCTGTTCCTGCGCAGCACTTCTGCTTCCCCGATTCTGATCACTTGTGCGCACGGGTAATCGGAACGAGCAAGCCTCCGGAACTCCGTCCGCTTGCGTACCTGCACGGGTAGGTGTGCGATTAAGTTTTTGGGGAGCGCTTATGGGTGCAACTGCTCTGGTCTGCTACATCGGCACTGCATCCTCTTCATCAACATCTTCCTCCACTACATCACCATATCGACCACCGGCAACGAAGGTGCTACTGGAGTGTACGACAACAGAACTGCAGGAGCTGGAGGGAACGATGGTGGCACTGGAGGGAACGGGCAACACCAACATTGTCTCATCTAGTACCGGAGCGTTCTCCGGGTATGTCGCACTTTTATTCATGGTGTGAAACATGTTTGTAGATGGTGCTTTTCTTGTTATTAGCATGTTCATGTTTAGCACTAGCAATAGATATTTCCCCTGTGCATATGTCATGCTTATTGTCTTAATTTTTTGGATTAAAATATATTGAATAATAACCATATTTCCAACAAAAATGTGTCTTCACATATGACGTGGTTGAGGCTTATTAATGGACAGGTTATAGAGCTTAGGAAACACATGAAGCTTTTTGATAGATGATGCCTGTTCAGGACAATTGAAATCTCCTAGTGCTCCACTACTTCCAGCTCAGGCGATTACTACAAAATTCAGTTTCTGCATGATTTGCTAGATGTAATCAGGGTTTGCATTACCACCGGGGCTGTGGTTACCGTGCCCCAGCAGTAAGCGTGGTTACTGCACGGTAACCGCGCCAAACCGTACGAAACCGTATAAAATTTATCAAAATTTCAAATTATTTTTTAAATTTATTTGAATTTAAGACGGTTACCGCGGTTTTCCTTTTACCGTACCCCGCGGTAAGCGCGGTTACCGCGTGGTTTTGCAAACCCTGGATGTAACAATGTGATATAAATTATTTTCTTTGTGTTGCAATATATTTTTTTCTGAGAAATAAGAGATTTAATACCTGCTATTATGCTGGATGCAGCATGGTCTCTGAATCAAATGCTGTGGACCTTGCAATGGGCGTTTTTGCATCAGCCACAAAATGTTATAGCACTGATTACTGTGGTGTGGTGGCTAGCTAAATGATGATGATTCAATTCTATTTTTATTCTAGCTCGCACAGAGAGTACATTTAGCCAAGGAGTAATCTGGGATTCTAGCAAGTATCACCTTCTTTTTTGCAAAACTAAAAAAAGGTACAATCTCATAGCAATTAATCATATCATTACATATCCCGCTATAAAAAGCTTCCATATGGGCATACAAAGTCACACGTGCAGTTGGGTAGTTTTATATGGTTCGGTGTAAGTTTTACAGTGGAGGTAAATGACATCTCTAATTTAGACCATGTCATCTACTCATTAGTTAAGAGGTAACAAGTATAACATATCACATCTAATACACAAATCTCAATATTAGTTCACTCTCACATTGTCTTGTACTTTTTTTTGAAAATTGTGTGGATGTTATCTCTTGCATGAGAGGTGGTTCATTCTCCCCATCCACCTTATAGCTTAATCCTATGTAGTAAACTTAAGGAAAACATATAATGTTTACAATGTTTACAGTACTTGCTCCCATGAAGTTTTGGCTCCGAAACGACATAGAAGTGGGTTGAAATGGTTCAATTCGCGTGTGTGCGTGTGCGGGATGGATTGACACCTCCACAAAACATTTAAAACCACATATAGACAAACGAAATGCATGGTCAATTAAGAGCTCATTTAAAACATATGATTGAGAAAATGGAGAAACATTTGGTTGCAACCTAGAGTATCGCAGAACAAAGAAAAAAATAAGAAAGATAGATTGAAGGAATTTTTTAAGAAGATAGAGCTCTTGCTAATTAACTTTTCTCTAAAATGTATTTAGATTAATGAGCCAAGCCATTCATTAGGAATTCTATAGGATTTGGTAAGCTCCAACCATTTGTTCAAAGTGTCAAATAGAAAAAAAAATCATATGTTATTTAAAGTTACAAAATTCCGAAAACCATATGTTATTCTATTTTTGCATGCAGACCACCTAAGAGGTCCGGATGCGAAAATCTATTTTCGCATGCTCCGTCATTGCCGCAACTGCTCTAGAGGGCAGCAGATCCAGCCTTCCCGACGGCGGCACCACCAGATTCGCCACCCTCACCGCCCACCATCCCTACAACCGCTCCCTAGGACGGCGTATCCATCCCTCTCGAGGACGGCGCCGCCGGATCCGCTACCCGCCATCACCGACGCTGCCGGTGTCCTGGGCCCAGGGGTATGTCGATTATGGGCTTGAGGCGCCCCGTCCGTCCACGTGGCCCTCCCCCGAGGAGCGAGAAGGCCCGACGACGACGTGGCGGCCACCCTCCCATGGCGCGCTACCCCCTCGGGGGATGGTCTAGCAGGCGTCGGGCTCCCCCGACCCCCTCGGGCCGTCGCCACGTGCCACGAAGTGGGTGAGCACTCCCAGCGCTCACCTACCCGCATTAAATGACGGTGCAAGCGTAGTGCGCCTGCGCCGCGCGCGTGCCGCATCTATTGCGAAGCGACGCGCACGCATCTGACACCGGTCACCACCGGCTGACCGGCGTGAGACCGGTGCGAATTACCGATGGGACGGCGTACAGTGCCGCGCGTGTCGGCGCACGCGCGGTAGGTATGGTACGCTTCCCAATGAAGCTGCGTCAAGATCGTAGGGGCCGATCCGCTCCTGCGCCACATTAAGGTTGGTGCGTTAGGTCTAATCACCTGGCGCATTGCACGGCTTATGGTGGACTGCCGGATTCCAGCCGTTTAATGAAGAATGACGTGCTAGGCCGACCGCCATGATGGGCGGTCTGACCGACGCCATACCGGATATATAGGAGCGGAAGACTTCCACTCCAAGCCACGGCATAAACTTCATCTGTAAAACATTTTTCTCCTTTCTCTCTATAAAACCGCCTGTCTGGCCCCTGTGGTGTCCCCTTAAGATATAAAAGGAGGCCCAGGCCTAGAGGAAGGGGGTTGGATTCTTCTTTCCACTTCTTCTCATTGGGTTGCAGCTAGCTGAGGCCAACCCTGGAGAGCTAGAATCCTCATACACATAATCCACCACACAGGAGTAGGGTATTACGCCTCATCAGCGGCCCGAACCTGTATAATCGCTCGTGTATCACCGTTCTCTGGCAGGCGTCTCGATTCTCACCGGCCTCACCGGAGCCGGGCCTGAGGAGGCCTCTTTTACGCGCCCCTGGTCCGAACTCAAAAAGGGGGTCTGCACAGTCCCCCGCTGCAGAGTTTTCCATCCGACAGACGCCATCACCGTCACCGCAGCCGCTCCCGGCTGCCTCCTTGGCGGCTACTCCCGCTCGGAGAGGAAGAGAGAAAGGAGAGAAAAGGAGAGAAAAAGAGAGAGTGGAGAAGAGAGGAAAGGAGAGAAAAAGATAGGACAGAGAAAGGAGAAAATAATCAGGAGAGGAGAGGGGAAGAGAAGGAGAGGTGTTGAAAAAAATTGAAGTGGCGAGAGGGAAAAGATAGTGGAGGGGAGAAAAACTCTTAGGAGAAGATGGAGTTTTTTTTACATGTAGACCACTTAAGAGGCCTGCATACGAAAATTTATTTTTGGATGCGGTCCCTTAAGAGGACCACATGCGAAGATAAGCTTATTTTTACATGCGGTGGCTGGTGAGAGGTCCGTCTGCGAAAATAGATTTTTACGTGCGGACCTCTTAAGGAGCTGTATACAAAAATGGAGGTTGATTTTTTCAGACTCGATCAGTTACAATCCACCTACATCCTATATGGGCCATCGGATCCAACCACCTGGCGCCGGTGAGCCATGAGAGGCGAGTAACAAGGCAAGGTGAGTGTCTCAACGAAGTGGTATGAGCAGCTAGCCGAGGCAATGCTAAGTTGTTTGTTTTTACTTTTCATTATTTTCTATACTCTGGTTTTACTGATTTATCACGGTAAAAATAAATTCAATGAGATATTTTATATGATGTATAAATAGATTTTATTAATTTTATCGACCCGTGCAATTTTTATATGATGTTTGTGTTGGCCTTTCTTTTCCTGAAGCACTTTTAGCTATTAATATTGTTTTTTTCACTTAATAGATTTTGTTAAAATTTAGATAACCAAATACTACACATCTTTTTATTAAAATAAACATGGGATGGGGTTTGATTCACCATCGTAGCCTAGCGGTGGCAGCGTGCTCAGCCTGGTGATGCACCACTCGGTCAACAATGCCCAGAACAAATCTTACTTTGTGGAGACGTGGGCGAACAACTCCAGTGCGGCAGTTTTGTGCTCAGCCTGGCGATGCACCACTCGGTCGTCGATGGACAGAACACATCACGCTGCATGGAGACGTGGCTGAGTATTGCCCGTGGCTCCGCCGAGGGGTCGCCACTGCTGACGGGGACGCACCCGCATCGCGCGCTGCACTTTGATACTCCCTTATTTTATTACCCATAGTGTCCATTGGTAAATTAAAACGTTGGAGTGTCTTTCAGCCATTCCACGATCTTACGGTATCCCTCGAAACTAAATACACTTTTTTGATGTCCTGTAGTAAATTTTGCTTATGTAAAGAAAATTGACCTTCAAATCCTATTATCATCCCTAGGTAAGATCTACATATATATCATATGTTCCATCTATCACGTGTATTAGACCCACGCCAAATATTTTAAACAATTCTCCCCAAATTTCATGTAAATCATCTGCCTCTCCACTACCATACATGAAAAGTAAAAAGAAATTATACGATAAATGAAATAATACACATAATTGGATACCCCGTTGCAAAACACGGGCATATTTGATAGTAAATTGTTTATATTTATAATCGAGAAATTTTCAGTGCCCAAATTTGGACAGTTTTAGTAACACGTTTTTTATTGTCTCGAACAGAACGAGGAAAATGTGTTTTCCACACGAGCCAAAAAGTTTCACCTAACATTAGCCAAGCAAATATTACCTTTTGTAATTTTAACCTCTATTACAACAATCTAATCCCGCACGCTTTTAGTAAAAAACAGAATGCCTGTAATAAAAAATTCTAAAAAGAAACCTTCTAATTCTCTAATTCAGCACGCGTGCGCTGAGAAAACTTAGCCCATCCCTGACCATCCGATCTCGTCGCCCGGGCTGATCAAACGGCCAGATGCATTCCACGTTTCGTTGTTATTTACGAAACTGCCCTCGCTGACCTCACGACGACCTGTTCATCCTCTACCGCTGACCTGGGGGATTCCTACTTAAGCAAAGAGCCCCAAATGCGCGAGAGAAATTGGGGAGAAGAAAGCGAAAGAAAAAAAGAAAAGAAAAATAAATTGAGGAATTGGGGAAGAGAGCTATCTCGAATCGAAGCTGCGATCTCCACCTGGTATGATTGATTCTTCTCCGGATTCCTCTCGCTCCGTTGGATTGGGGATTGATTGATTGCTTGCTTCCATGAGTTCCAATTCAGTGGAGCGTAGGCTACCGAATCCACCGATTTCGCGTTCTTGGTTGAACTGTTCGATCTCCACGAACTGTTGGCATGTTCTTGCTGATATCATACACCCGCGAATTACCGGCGCCGTTTGGGTTCTTGACCAATGGGATAGGATCATAGAAAATGCTTGTGGGATGGGTTTTGTTTGATTTCTTTTCCCCTCAATGCTGTTGTTTCACATTGTTTTCTTGTTTGTTCAGGCGAATAGGAGAATTGATGAATTGATGAGATTTGGTGATTAGAGGGACCTTTGCTGCTGAGGCATTGAGATATGGTGTTCATTCCTTCTCCATGTCGAGTGCTTCATTTCTAGGGTTGGTGTATTAGCTGACACCACCGTTAGGTTCTTAAGTTGCAAATGATTGGTGGCTGCTATTGGTCCATTAATCCAACTTTATCTAGGTTACTCTGTTATTGGGGCAATCGAGTCCAATTTTACCTAGGTCCGGTAATCCAATTTTGCCACCGAAATCATTTTTATGCTTTCACTTGTTGAATTACTCCTGATTGATTTATTTTCAGTTAATTTCTAAGATTGCAGGAATATGTTATGTTGATGTAACAGTTGATTCTATAATATAAATAAATTTTAATGTAGAATGGAAATCGAGAACGCAAGATTAGTCTAACCTAAGGGAAAGGTTCTAATATTTACATCTTGGAATGCATGCAATAAACCTCGAGATCTTAAAAAAAACACTAATATATATTAAGAAAATATTAATATTTGATATGTAAAAATGACGTTATTAGATTTATCATGAAAATACTTTCATTTAGTTATACAACTCTTATAAATATATTTTTAGAGAAGGCAATGACCAAGCATGTCATACTAAGTCAATGCCCTAAATAACAAGTACTACTAAAAAGGAATCTTGTACAAATAAGGCTACGATCTTTCCTTCTAGTCTAATCCTGTCCAACAATCTATGATGTCTTACCATGCAGAAAGGCTTTTCTTTGTTTAGGCAGGCAGTTAATTGACACCTTGTGTTTACTTTCCTTTCCTTAAGGTACACTAAAAGCAAGCGTGCGAAAAAGGAAACTTCAATTGAAAACATCTACCTATCTAGGAATGTCCTGAAGCTAATGTGCTGAGTATATTTCTAGTTTATTGCTGTCCGTCCTGTTGGGCCACGGTGTGAAGGTCAGGCGGATAGTCATCCTTTACTGATGGGGGACTCTGGAAATGCCAGTCATCGTGACCACACGATCGACATACTAAGGAATGATGCGACTTTCCCATCAACATCTCATCAGGATAATAATAACTTGGGTGAGTTGCACCAAACTAGAGGTCCTCTAAATGATGTTCCTCATGTCCAAGAAAGTTCTGCTGGTGCAACTCCTGCATCTATCTCCCGAAACGCTTCTTTTGCAAGAAGAGATCAAGGTCACCGTCAGCCAAATCCTTTGAATTCTGGCTTCTGGATCTCAATTGAGCTTATTGTAAGTCTAAGCCAGATTATAGCAGCTATTACTGTCCTGTCAGTATCAAGGAACGAGCATCCTCATGCTCCATTGGCTCAGTGGCTTATTGGTTATACGATAGGTTGTGTTGCTACTCTTCCTCACCTTTATTGGCGATTTCTCCACCGCAATCGGCATAACACAGAGCAAGAATCAACAAATCAGGTTTCATCTGAAAGGGACATATACGAGCCTAATTCTTATGTAGTAGTTTCGTCTGCTCATGGATCAGAAGTTGTGGACGGTGCTAATAATGCTGGAGTAGCAAGGATTGCAAGTCCAAGGTAGCATTTTCTTTCTTGGGAATTTATCTTTAGTATATTTGACTGCACTACCTCTCAGGCTCATAACTTTGTTGAAGTGGAACCATGAACCACCTATATGCTATGGCAGAGAAACCACCTATATTTGAGAAGATCTGTTTTTCGTTATCACATTTCATATGATCTTTAGCAATTTATTTTACTATGATGTCTTTGCACCTGCTGTCTGCCTGGTAGCCATTGAAAGCAGTTGGGCTTTCAGTATTTATAATACTTTAGGTCACTTATCTGGATACTGGAAGATGCAACATCATAATATGAAACCATCTGAGTTCTTTCTTCTAACTAACATTTGGATTAATTTATGAAGTAAGAATGCCTTCTGTGTTTTATAGGGTCTATGCATTGGTTGCGTGCTTCAAATTGGCTCTGGATTGTTTCTTTGCTGTGTGGTTTGTTGTTGGGAATGTGTGGATATTCGGTGGCCGTACTTCTCTCCATGATGCTCCTAACTTGTACAGGTCTGTGACTATGATGCTAAGCATCCATACACAATGCCTTCCTTACTTCTCACCTTACATGTTTACTCATTCGTTGGCAATAATTTTTCAGGCTGTGCATAGTATTCCTTGCGTTCGGCTTCATCGGTTACGCACTGCCTTTCATTCTCTGTACAATGATATGCTGCTGCCTACCCTGCATAATCTCCATGATGGGCATCCACGAGGATTTGGATTTTAACAGAGGTGCTACTGCAGAAGCAATTGATGCCTTGGTGGCATACAAGTTCCAGTCGAAAAAGTTCCATGATGGAGAAGCGGGAGAAGATAATGGTGGAGTCTTGGCAGCTGGAACAGACAAAGAGCGAACTATTTCTGCGGAAGATGCTGTGAGTTCCCTCCTACATTCCTGTTTACACTTACCAAACCTGGGATATACTATGCTCCTGTTTACACATCTGTAGCATGTTTCCACATATGCAACTGACACCTATGGATCGCTGGGCTCTGCAGGTATGCTGCATCTGCTTGTCAAAGTTCTCGAACAACGAAGATCTGCGTGAACTTCCCTGCAATCATGTTTTCCACTTGGAATGTGTCGACAAATGGCTCAAGATAAACGCGCTGTGCCCTCTTTGCAAGGCTGACTTAGGCGGCTCAACGAATGCTCCGGACTCGAGCTCCGGGGGCAGCCATGACAGCAACAACAGAGTCAGAAATGACGTCGAGTCACAACAGTAGCCGCTCTCGTGCTCTCTCCCATGAGCATGGGGATGGAACACATTCTTGACAATCTACAGATTGGCATGCAACTTCTCAAGTCCCTTTTTTTCAGACAGACTTGAATAGAGCATTTGCCTACCTGCTCTCTGGTGTTAACCCAGAAACTCCAATGAGGCTGAGGCTATGGCTATGAGTTGCCGCCTGCATTTTGTTCTGAACTGAAGTTGCCTGTAAGGCTGTAACAGATTACAGATAGTGTTGGAATGGTTATTATGACGATCACCTGAGTTGAGCATATTAGGTTGTTGAGGTTAACCTCCAACCGGGGAGGTTCAATGTAATTATCTCCTTGTTTAGGAAAAAATCCCCTCCCCTTTGTATCTGCTCCCTTGTATAGAAACAACCATCTCCATTGTATATCAGATCAATTTTGCCTGCATTTTGTAAATTCAGTTAGTAGGCAGAGATCTCCCAGCACTGATGAAGTGCTTGAGCAAGTACAGATTAGCAGTTGAGTTTATTCTACTGTAATGCAACAATTTTAGATGACATTACCATGCCATAATCATTTGAGCCCCCATAATCATTGGATGAGAATGGAAGAACAGAAGAGTAAACTCCCACGTTTATGTTTTTAGTAGCACGTTTGCATGCAGATCCAACAACTTGTGTCTGGGCTAGCTGGGAGAGAAACTTTATTCATTGACTGAATTATTAAAGCAACTATGGATTAATGCATGGTTGTTTGTCTGTTCATCCTCCAGAGAGAGATCTCCAATTATTGGTCCTCTCTTGTTTGCTCTGATGGAGATATACTTTGCAGGGCAGGCAGGCAGTGGTAGTACAGCTAATGACGATTGGCAACCACTCTATCATGTCCCTCTCGCCTTCTTGTTGATCTTCTAAGGCAAATCTAAGATCAGCAAAAAGTGTAGTACACATCTTGGTGCAGAGATCAGATGACAAAAACCTGAAGACTGAAGAGAGTAGCTGTATATCAGGGTTTGCAATTTCGTTTTTTATATTTACGCCCGGGGGAAACTCAGGAATTTCGAATGAAATTTGTATTAAATTTGAACAAATTTAGATTGAATTTAAACAAATGAAAATTTCATACGAAATCGATCCGTGCCCCGGGGATTTCAAAATTTTCAGAATTTTCGAACGCAAAATTTCAATCACTGAAAAAAAGGAGAAAAAATATTTTCTCCGTTCAAAAATATAAGGATAGGATGGGACACATATCATGTTGCCGTATGTCTGAACATATGTGCCTGAAGATGTACTGTCTTTTTCCCTTTGTTTTCCTCTAGATGGAACTGGGGAAGAATAAGCAAATGTGAATGGCAAGAGATATGATACATTTTGGTCACATCAGCTTACATGCATAAGGTAGGTGACAAACAGGGTGTTGTCTGAATCTGGTCAAAGATGGAAGAGAGGCATGTGTGTGACTGTCTCTGTACAACATGAGTGCGTGATGGGCCCAATGCAACGTGCCACTGGGCCTCACCTCTCACTGGTGCCGGTCCAACCGGCTGGAAGGCAGAGCGATACGTCCAAATCTCTCGTGCGAAATGCAAAGCTGGTCATGCGTATCGCTGGCTGGCAGACGTAGGCAGGGCATTCCATACGTGCGTGAGCAGTGAGCACGACAGATGTTCAATCAGGAGGAGAATGATCACAATCATGCATTGCGTGCTCGATCGATCGAGAGATCTTGGGGGTATAAAAGAAAAACCAAAATCATGTGAATTCTAAACCGTTGTATCCCTTTGAGAATTCCGCGATCACATTAACTAGCCTTTATCCCTTCTCCTCCCCTCTCTCCGCCGCTCACTCCTTTAAGGCCCGGCGTACCATCCCTTGATCCACCGCATGGGCACCACAATTCCTACCTCCTAACCGGTTGAGACCCTACACCTCATTTTCCTGGTCTCCACCGCTCATAAGTCCGTAACTGATCACGTGGCTTCGCCCTACCTATTCCACTGCTCACTGTCTCCCACATCTATCCCTCTAAACCCGACAAACTTAACTATATTTCCTCTCATCTCGTCCCTTTCTCTAACCCTGACCTTAACCCCCGAACTCTAAACCCTAACAGGTTAAATCATCGTCGGTTTTTGTAGCTGGAGAAGGAATATGGAAAAGATTTTAGCGCGGATTCAACTTGGGAAGAATTAAAAATATATCTAAAAAAGTAAAAAACTGTCAAATAAAGGTTAGCAAATTCGAAGAAAAAACTGAAGGTGCAGTAAAATGGGTTAATTAGATCTATGCAATTTAAAATATGTCAAATCAGTTTTGAAATATGCCATTATTATTCCCGTATTGTAACGATACATTGATACTTATCTGTAATCTCAGTGGTGCAACTAATATATGTATTTTTCGTGTATTGGACAAAATTGCCCTCATTTTCTACCTCTCTCTCTTCCCTCGTCCTCACCCCTTTCTCCAGTCCTCATGCTCAATACTCCTCTCTGACCCGAATCTCATTGCTATTGGTGGCGCCTCCTGCCTGCTCCCCGATTGGGTCGACCCATCCACATCCGCCGCACCACCACGGGAACTTGAGACAGCGGAGAGCACCGGGCAGGTCCACCTATGGCTCTTCACGAAGGTCGTCCTCACCGCGTCGAGCGCCAAGGTGGAGCGTGTCGGGCAGTTGCTGACGCGATGAGGGAGGTTGGGAGGGGGTGCAGAAGCTAGCCAGAGTGGAGAAGCGACCACTCTCTCCTCAGTCCTTGCTACTTATGCATCATCATCATCGTCGTCGCCCAGGACTCCTCGCGACGAGGAGAGGCGACCGGATCTGGGGACTTATTGTTGCCTTTTCCATCACGCACCACCGCGCTGGCCTCCCTCTCCCCCAACTCTATGTTGCCAGCCGCGTAGAGGGATTAAGGGAGGGAGGAGAGATGGCATCGGCAGTGACGTCGTTGTCAGTGTGGAGCTTCATAGGAGGCGGTCGGTGGTGGTGCTAGGTGGAGGGAGACACGGACGTCCCGGATGAAGAGCTACGGAGAGAGACGAAGCGGCGACTGTGACGATCATGTACGTCGTCGGCTGTACTTGCAGCTGCAGCCGTTGAACCATCACCAGTCTCTCAGGTTGTGGAAGAGAGAAGTGGGGGAAAGGGGAAGAAGGGAGAAGAAGGGAAACTTGATCCATTTTTTTAAATGCAATCAAGGGATAAATAGTGGTATATCTCAAAGATGTGTAGAATTATAATGGCGCGGTTCCAAATACTTGAATACTAGTGACATATTTCAAAACTAGCATATTTTTAATGGTACGGATCCAATTAACTCTAAAATTAATGTCTTCGACTTAGAGTAAGTTTAATAGTACAACCAACTATGAGCTTGTAATTTATATTAGAGCTAACATGTATAATGGATGAGTTATAAGGTTAACTCTATTTTTCTTCTTGTCTCTTTATCTCTCACCTATTCATTTAATGTATTAAATTTGAAGTATGTGAATAGCTAGCTACCTCTTCGAAAGAGCCAACCCTCTTCATTTTTCAAATTATCTCTCCTCCGCATAAGCTTATAATTGATTTATAGCCTAAACTTGCTTTATAGTAGGGTTCACTACTTAACATGTATAATGGTTAGATATAAGGTTAACTTTTTTTTTATCCTCTCTTTCTCTCGCTATAAATCTAATGCATATTTCTTAGAGCTTGTGTGGAGCTAGGTCTTACATAAAAGCCAACACTCCTCACTTTTTTTATCTCTCTTTTCCACATAAGTATATAAATATATAGTTTGTTTATAGCTCACTATTACCCTTACTCTCAGTAGCGGATCTAGAAATATTTTAGAGCTCAAGCAAGCATCACTATAGATAGTATTTGCTATAGAAATTACATCCTAAATTTATTAATTACACGAAATTTTAATGGATTATCCGTCCAAAAGCACGGGCGGTAGATCCGCCCCTGCTTACTCTAAGAACGCAAGAGCAGGCAGCCAGCAGCTACCTACCTAGCTAAGCTACTAGCCTACCACTAGCGGTAGCATATGTACTAGAGTAGTATGTAGTGTGGCTGCAGTGGCAGTGTGGCAGTGGGCGCGCGCGCGTGCACAGTGAGGCGATAAGACGGGGGAGCCCAGCTGGGCGCGCGCGGCAACGTGGTGTGTCGCCGGTGCCGAGGAAGACGACGACACACGCTAGCTTGCAGCTTCGCTCGCGCGCGCGACCTCATCCCCACCCCCGCCGTCCCCGACCGGCCGTCGCGTGTGGGCCGCCGCCCCGCCGCGCGCGCTAGCTCGATCGATCGCCAGCTCACGCCCGCCGGTGCGCGACCATGCATGCACGCGGGATGGGGACCCGGACGTCGATCGTCTCCGTCCGTACGCGCGTGCGTGCAGTGCTTGCACCGCCGCTCGATCGCCTGACGACGACGGTGCGTATAGATCCATGCTTTGACCGATCTGTCCCGACGCCGGCGACGGCGACGACCGGTCCCTTCCCACCCACTCACTTTTACCATCCTACCCCTCGCAACTGTCACACAATGTCTCCATCTCACGGCGGCCGCTGCCGGGGGCAGAACGGTCATCTCGTCTACCCCCACCTGCCACCTCACCTCGGCCTATTTAAGCACCGGATCCCCCTCTCCGCGACCTCATCGTCGCAAACCCACACACCAAAGCACATTCTTCTTCTTCACTTCTTCGATCGTCTTCCTCTTCGTCTGTCCATGGAGGAGCTCTCATCGTCCGCCTCCTCAGTCTGCTCCGCGTACCGGCATTTGTCGTCGTCGGCGGCGGCGATGCCACCACCACGGCGGCGGCGAGGGAAGGTCGGCACCGGCGGAGGAGTGGGGCTCGCCGGGCGGTGCAACGCGGTGCTGAAGGAGCACAAGACGAGGCTGTACATCCTCGGGAGGTGCGTCTCCATGCTCCTCTGCTGGCACCACCATGACTCCGACTGAACAAGCTCGATCTTCTGCTGTTCTTGGCCAGTTCCATCATCAGAAAGAGAATCGATCAGTGAGGCGAATGCGCAATGTGATGTGTGTATTAGCTTCTTGGTTAATTAGTTGATGCAACTATGAACAGAACTAGTTGCTCAAGTGTACATGAACTGAAACTATATATATACTTCCTCTGAAGAATTCTTTCTTGATTTTTCGTTACATATGCACTGCAAGCAATTGTCTCAGTGCATTCTATTTAATTAATTGATCTGTCATTTTTTTCTTGTTCATGATGCCTTTTCTGTTACTGCTGATGTGCATATACACGGGACAAGTTTGTATGAGTTGTCATTTCAATGTGCTGTGAAGTGTGAGGCTGTGATATGCCCAGCCAACGGTGCAGGCTCACCTTGTGGGGTAGAAAAAACAGTTCAGTTATGCGTTGTGTCGCGGGAAAAGAAATTCCTTTTGGTTTTAGGGGTCACTGATCTGCTACTGTTGTTACTAATTAATTAAGGAACTGCAGATTGATGTGATGTCAAATGCCTGTTATCTTTTGCATCGTTATAGGAGAGCGCAGATAGCTAACAACATAAAAAGAGGCAATTATTCTGAAAGAAATGTATTTCAGGTTCTGCAGTGCAATGTGTTCTTGGCCGGATACATCTTTGATGTCTGAAAATATTCAATTCCATCATCGAAAAAAAATGTGTACTTCATTTTCATTTTGTTCATAAGAACACAGATTTCTTCATATGTAAAATAGGATGAACCAGAGCAAGCATCATTCAAATCATCTGTGAGAAAGGTTCCCCTTCATGACCACATAATTTTCGAGAATTAGGCATTTGTTTAGTGGTTAAGATATGCCGTTCCATTTTGAGCATCACTCCGATACTCTCTACTGGTAGTAGAAAATAATTTAAACCGTTAATCTTATTTAATCGAAAGGTTCAGATTGCTTTCTACTACCACCACAAATCATTAATGGAATTTATGGCTACACAAACCGTTGAAGATAGTTCTAGACCTGGACCAAGACGAGCTCGCGTAGGTAATTTATTGAAATCCTTGAATTCGGAATATGGGAAAGTAGCTCCGGGTTGGGGGACTACTCCTTTTATGGGGTCGCAATGGCTTTATTCGCGGTATTCCTATCTATTATTTTAAAAATGTATAATTCTTCTGTTTTACTGGACGGAATTTTAATGAATTAGGTTTCTACTAATGAAAACTACGAAGTTAACGGTAGTAGAAATGTGAAGGGTTATTATTGTCCCAAAAATAAAGGTATAATTATCAGTTAGCAGTGACTAAACTTTATTTTCTTCTTTTTTTATTTTTTGATGGAATATGAGCAATACCAACATAATGGATAACCATATAACGATCTAGTCGGGAAAAAACATAAATAACTTGTTACTCGTAATTATTATATTACTAAATTACTAATTTACCTTTAACAATACTATAAGTAGAGTGTACTTAAGCATCCTCTTAACTTTCGGGTGCAGAACGATTGCTGACTGCAGTTATGAACTTCTTCAGATTTCAGATAGTGTAATTGACTACTAGTACTAGACTAGCATTATCTGGCATCAGAATCAAGTGAATTAATTAGTTTCTGCAGCCGATAGATGAACCAATTAACTAGGGCTGCTGCTAGCTTCAACTTGATGTTTTTCTATGTGGTCAGAAAGAAACAAATCCCAGCGGCGATGTTTTGTTCCATGTGTTCCGTATTTACGTTGGTTCTTGGAATCTTGATCCGCTTCTTGTGGCGGTCAAATGCTAAACCAGTACAGTAGGTAGCTGCTGATCCTGAAGAAAGGCAGGTAGTCAGAAGGATCAACCAACCCAGAGACCGGACACTATCTGACAAAAGGATTAACCATCCAGACTCCAGAAGCTGCTCCTGCAGAACCGTTAATGCTGGGAAACACATGAAAGATAACATCTTTTATATGCTTGATCATGATCAGTTATTTTCGTAATCAGAGGAGCTAGTACTATACCCTATGCTAGTAGAACAATCGAATTCAAACTGGTTTTTCTAATCATGAATGTTATGGTCTTGTTTTAAATGGCCAATAGTTTTGTTTTGGTCTCTGCAGGCAGCTAGGCGTTGCTAAGTATTATTTTCTTAAGAAAATTTGGTTCCTTTCTGGAAATTGGAGCAAAACTGATCAGACCATTTTAGTGTATTTGACAGTATATGAGTTTCTAAACAGCATGTTCTCGATATGATTGTATTTTTTTAGCCGGACCGATCTAAGATAGGCGAACCAAATTTACTTAAGAGATGGTTACATACACATTTACAGAGTTCAAACATCAACAAAAGGCCGCCGAAGTAAATGGATGTTACCGCAGAAGCAACTTCCTAAAAGGAAAACAAATTACTGCAAGGTGCTATTCTCCTGAAACTTTGAAAACCCCAGCTTCTTTCTAGATCATGACCTCCTCTTTAATCAAGGTGAAGAGGATGCCCGCCGCTCGGCTCTGACTCTGGAACACCCGCGCGTTTCTCTCCTTCCAAACCATCCAGCAGACTAGCAGCACAAGGGTGTCGAAAGCGCCCCTGTAGCTGGTCCGACAACTCTGCCGTGCCGTGAGCCACCATTCTCCCAATTCCATCCGCACTTTTGCTGGCAATTGGAAGCCGATTCTAGTTCAACCCTTAATCATCCTCCAAGACTCTGGTAGTGTAAGGGTAGGAGACAAAGAGGTGCTCACAGTTTTCATCGCTGATCATGCAAAGTGGACAAGCCTGTTGGTGTGGCCATCCGCGTTTGCTCAGGTTGTCAGCCGTTAAACACCGTCCTTTCTCGGCCAGCCACATAAATAATTTACCTTGGACGGTGCTCTCGTGTGCCAGATAAGGTTACCACAGCGTGCCTCCGTGTTTGCCATGAAGAACAACCCATAAGCAGAGGAGGGGGTAAACCTCCCATTTCAATACGATTGTATCACCTTAATATTATTGATCTAATTTAATAAAGCTTATGTTATCTTTAAAAAAGTAGATAGCATAGCACCTGTCAAGTAGTAAAGAATACAGCCAGCGTGCTGAAGTGTTCAAGTGTGCAAGTCTGAAGACTGAAGAGCATGCAAAACATAGTTCCTGAAAACAGTTTGGCTGACAAATTTATCATTTGTATAGGACTAATCATCTGCGAAGCATGTGAGTCAGTGAGTGTGACAGCCTGCTTCTGCTCTGCTCGTCTCAGCTTAAGATTTTTCTGAGGTGTTTGATATTAAGCCCACTTGGGAAACAATATCAAAGAGGGAGACCAGTGGAACTGAAGTGACAGTTCATCAGAAGAAGAAAAAATGGGCTCAGTCAGATTGGATTCCGTGCCCACTAAACCTGGAGTCAAATGCAGGAGGCAATCACGATCCAATAACATGCTTGCTGCTCTTGGTTTTTTCCTCAACGCACGCATGCATCTTCTTGTCAGCTGATCAGAAGCAGTAGCTGATGTTTCAGTATACCACGCAACTGAAGTCTGAAGACCCAGGAAACTCTGAAAGTCTGAATCTCTCTGAAAGCGACTGACAGAGATAATTTCTGCTGCACAGAATGAACGATTCAGACAATGTTTGTGCATACGAATTTGAAAATTCTCTTACCAAATGCAACCAAAATTCATTCTTCTAGATGAAACGCAGCCCAAATTCCATTGAATGGATGAACCAAAACTCCCCCGACTGACGAGAAGTCCGAAGATCTAGGAAACTCTGTGAAAGTCTGAATCTCCCTGTGACATGACAACAGAGTGATCGACGAGATGATTTGTGGACAGAGTATAATGGAACACACTCTAGAAAATGTTGTAAAGAAAAACAATTCGAAAAGTGTTACCAAATGCAACCCAAATTCAATTGAATTGATGAACCAAAAACACCCCCGATTTTCAGGAGTTGAGCTGCTTATTTTCAAGCTTACATCACACACACACACACCACACTCCACCACGAGCTTCCGTATTAACTAATCCAATCCAATTCAGTTACCAACCCACACTAATCACACAACGACCACCCATCTAATCAGTAGCAGTAGTAGTAATCACCCACCTAATCACGCGACGCTAATCCACTCCTCTTCCCAATCTCCGGCGAGGTCAGGCTCGCCGGCGGCGCCGCCGTCGGCGTCAGTTCATGTCGAGGAGGCCCTCGTGGAAGGCGGCGATGCGGTCGGGGGTGACGCACTGGGTGATGAGCCGTGCCCCTGGCTTGTGGGCCCATGGCCTGACGAGGATACACGTGGCGATGTAGTCCAGGTTTGTCAGTGGCACAACGTGGGCCGGTGGGCCCCACCCGTAGTCCACCTCGGCGAAGCCCAGCCGCGTCCAGTCCGACACCAGCAGCGTCCGGTAGTCGGAGGTGATCTGGTACGGGTCGCCGCCGGCCATGTCTCCGGCGGCCCACCGGGAGAACTCCGACGGCATCCGACGCTTCCCGTCCTTGATGATCTTCACCACCTCCGTCACCGACGAGCTCGCCACCTTCCCGGCGGGGGCGGAGACGCGCATGATGTAGTAGCAGTTGCCGTAGAACCCGGCGCCGCCGCGCGGGAGGGTGGCGTGGAGGAGTGGGCGCGCGTTCATGGCGAAGCAGAGGTTGACGGTGGTGTCCGCCTCGAACCCCGCCGCGCGGGTGCGGCTCTGCCACGCCTTGGCGATCAGCACCTCGAACGCCGAGCACCTGGCGATGCCGCCGGCGCCGGCGCCCGCGGCGGCGTGCGCCGCCGCGTTGTACTGGTTCTTGAAGTGGTCGATGTAGTCGGCGGAGATGTCGACGGCGAGGTACTCGAGCCGCTTGGCGCCGGCGGGGTCGGGGAGGCTGCCGATGACGGCGGTGGCAGGGTCCGGGATCGCGTCGCGGCCCCACACGGGCTCGACGGGGACGCCGTCCGCGCCGCGGGCGAGCTCGCCGACGGCTGCCATGAACTGCGCCGCGCCAGGGCCGTCCGCCACCGCGTGGCTGAACCGGAACCCGACGACGAAGCCGCCGCACGCGAACGCGGTGACCTGGACGAGCAGGACGAGCTGGCGCTCGTCCTCCCCCGCCGGCGTCGGCGGGAGCAGCTCATCCTTGGACACCATCATCGGATACTCGAGGTAGTCCACGTCCTCGAGGCTGCAGCTCGCCTCCGCCTCCGTGAACCACACGCCGGCGTTGCCGCAGTCCACCTGCACCTCACCGGAGTCGGAGAAGGCGAGGCGGCCCGCGAGAGGGTAGTAGTGCACCAAGGCCCTCGCCAAGGCCCGCTCGATCGTGCGGGCTGGCCCAACCACCACGTCATCATCGCCGCCGACCGCCCTATCAAGAGTCGGCTTGAACACGTGGAGCGACTCGATCAGCGCCATCTGGGTAGGGTACCGGTCGAGCCACGACAGGCGAAGAGGGCCACCCGGCGTCAGCTCGGCCGGCACCACCAAGCGTTGTCCGAGTCGCTCGATAGATTTGGCATTCGCCATTAAGAACAAAATGGTGTAGCTGAGAGAAAGAACCGAAGAAGACGAGAGAGGGGTGTTGCTCCTTCCTAACTTGTTTGCTTGATCTCTCGCTCGCTCGTTTCGCTTTGTGTTGGTTTGAAACGGTTGGTTGGATTGACTTGTTGGGAGTGCAAGGAAGGGAGTGGTATTTATAGGTGTTTTGGACTTGGGAGATGGTGGATCAAATGGACAACGAGGTGACGAGGATGGGAGTCGGATGGGGGTGTAGGAAGGAGTCGGGTGATGGGGCCCACCTGCCATTGTCAGAGATTTTCTGCTCGTGTGAGTTCCTGCGTCGTGGTCAAAGGTAGGGGAAGATGTGCTTTCCAAGCAAGTCTGAAGTCTGAACCCTTCCTCTCTGTTCCGTGGACTCTGGACTTTATCTCCAAATTAGCAGCTCTTAATTATTTTTTTTGAAAGGTCAAATTAATTTATAACTAGCTATTGTACTATAAAGTTGAATTTATGTTTGTTTTATGCTCATAATTGTCTGGATAAAAGGTTTTTTTTTTTTTGAAAGGGAGCAACGATTTCAGACTAATTCAGGGAGCAATGTACTCTAAAATGCTCTCTGTTTGTAACCATTGTCATGTATATGCTGCAGATCATCAAGATTTGATTGTCCAGTAGTAAACACAGGGGTAACTATACATTTCTTTCACCATCACATTTTACTGCTCATTCCAAGGAAATCTCTCAATCAACTAATGATTCAGACTCAGAACAGAGACGCGTTCCATGGGAGGAAGTACGTCATGCTCCCTCCCAGTGAGGCACGAAAGCTACCAGGTCCAAATCAAATCAAATTGATTAGGGAGTGATTAATCGAAAAGCAACCGATGAACACGATCGACTGACTGATTAGGCAACTTGACATTAGCAGGTGGTGAATTAGTTACTCCTAACCAAAATCGAGAGAGCCAACTTGGCTTACTAATTTAAAACCAATAAGGAATACCAGCGGTCTAGTTTGGTGCAGATATGCTGCATCTGCATGCTTATAGTAAACTCGCAGCTTTGATCTAGCTTGACTGACCGACAACGGAATTAAATTGCATAGCTTAATTAATATAAGTTCTGATTAACCTCCTGTCTGGATTGGGCGTATCTTTGAGAACATTTTTTAACATTTGAATTACGCCAGATTCTTTATTTGTACTAATTTCACATGTCTTTAATTATTCTCTCTTAACGAGATATATACACCACACGCGTAAAGTCCACCCACTCCACCAAATTAGATATTACCGATATAATTCCTCTGATCCAATAACTAATACTGTTTATGATAAATGCTTTCAGGTATACTATTGGGTAACCCATCTTTTACACCGGTTATAGCAACCATAACTAACAAACAAATCGGGACTAAAGATCTCGATATTTAGATTTTAACCGATACTAAAGATACATATCGGTTGAAAAAAATGTGTGATTCGAACTTAAGACATCTCACCTTAGTCCTCAAGCGTGTAGCCATCCCACCAACTCCACCCATCTAACATGGATAGGGATATTTTCTTTTTAACTAACCCTTAAAGGATCTTTAATTCCGGTTGATAACATTAACCGGTACTAAAAATATCTTTAGTCTCGGTTGGTGTTTGTTTTTTGGACTTGAACTTTTAAAATCGGTACTAAAAAAAATTTTGGGTACCACAATAAAAAATCGGTTTCAAAAAATATCAAACCGAGCCCAGCTTGAACTGGTGGACTGATTTTGTAGCAGCACAATTTATCGACTTGTAGGTGTAACTTTGATCGTAATTTATCAATTATGATAGCTTTCAGTATGTTAATTTTTTGATGCCGCATGTCTGACTCCACAATTATAACACATCAAATAAATTAGCATGGAAATTAAGCATTAGTGCATAGGGGGATAGATATCTTGATGTGAATAAACAGTGGGAAAGAACAAAGGAAACTGCAAAAGGGATTGTTTGGACAGGAAGTTCGGTAGAGATGGAGGCCATCAGAAGCTTTTTTGGATCAAGAAACCTTTCACTTTGTCTTTCATGGAGCATGTATACAGCTTTTCCCTGAAAGTGGTTGGATGAACAGACAAACTCACACGCCCTACTCGTTTTCAGATATATGCATGCATGCAATGCAAAAAAAAAAAAAAAAGCATCCAATAATGCAATAATGGTCAACTCTGAACAAGCTAGCTGTAGAAAGAATTCAGACAACGTGTGGGCCAGAAAAAAAGAAACTAAACCAAAGAAGACAAAAGATTTTGAGCTCTCACTCCTTTTTGTCATATTCAGGCATGTTTTCAGTAGTCCCATGACCATGGTCGTCGTCGGCTGCATCAATTGTGAATATTTGACAACCCTGTAATCCTGCATGTTACAGATTTATCTTTCAGTAGATAATAATTTGAGTTGAACTAAACATGCATACAGTATAACGCCGGTAAATAAAATATTTCTCTCCTCCTATATTAATGAAAAAGAGGCAGTCCTTATTCCAAAAAAAAGCATGCATACAGTATGCACTGATTAGTGATTGACTGGTTATAATTGAACTATGCCATATGACAAATTGGACTGCTGTAGTGTAATATCTGCATATTCTGAATAATGTATTGGTAGAACAAATTCTTGGTGGCGCTGACGACGACGACGACGACGAACAAACATATGACAACCTCCCAATGATCAGTGGCGCTGGCGGCTGCTATTACAAGCTAAGGGTCAAGATGCGAATCATTTTAATTTTTTGTTCATATTTAACACGTGAGAGCTAGCCAAACACATTGAGGAAATGGTTGGTGAGATAGTAGATGGCAAATGCAGCTAGCTGCATAAGCAGCCATCCATCCATTCTCTCCCTGAAATGATGGCGCATCTGAATGAACGAAACGAACGATAATATAATCATCGGTTGTGTTTTGCAAAAAAGATGATAATCTAAATATCTAATCATCAATCACTTTGTAATTATTAAATATAGCAAGGTTTAGTTGTATTACGTTTAGCTTACGCTTACAGATATATATTTGTGTATAAAATGTCACCTCTCTTTTGTTTTCATCATAAAGTACGTGCAGGTGTGTTTAGTGCTTGCTATCTGGTCAGCTGATTAAACAAATCCTCTGAGTGATCCTTCATTTCGCACTTTCAGAACACTTTTTGATTGTTAATTAACACTGCAAAACCTGCAACTCGAGAGAAATGTGATTTAGACGAACTATCGATCATTATGAATTCAGATATATTGCAGATGAGTAGTAGCAGTTGCCAAGAAAGATCTATCTATCACTCTCCTACTGCAAAAAGATAATTAGCTAGCTAGCTAATCTTAGCCATTCACTTTATTACATCCACACACCCACTAACTAATCTCAAGCTAGCTAGTAGTATAACCTATTGATCACTTTACCATTTAACACATGGATGCATATGCAAAGAGAGGATGCTAATGGAGTCAGCACAAACTTAGGAGTTAGGACGTTGTTTGACATTTCGTCTCATATGCAGTGGAGAGAACATTAATTATTCAGGCTCAAATTCAGTGTATGCATATTGGTGCATGCATATATCCTGTGCAAATTGTCATGTGATGTGAGGCACTGAGGCTGCTTATTGTTACTCATTCATGCATGTGTTCATTGTTCTGAATCCACAATTTGGCGACTTTGTTGCATAAGGCTTATCTAATTTGGAGATAGATGATGATAAAATTGATAACATTAAGAAAGATGGGAGTTAATGTAGCTGATGGCTCCTGACGATCGTGAGATCACTTTATGCTTTTGCTTACCGATGACGTATATATGTCATGCATGCATATACTGTTGTGTTTATATTTGGATGGATTGCTGCCTAACCCAACTAACTATTTGTTGTGTACAGTGAAAAGCAGCCGCTATTTATATAAAAGGCTAAATAAGATATTGCCCTTACATATGGACTTCCAACGTCTAAGGCTCAGTTCTTTTCTTCAACTCTAAACTTCAACTTCCTTATTTTTTGTTAGCATATTTTTCAAACTATTAAATGATGTGTTTTATAAAAAATATATATATAGAAGTTGTTTAAAAAAACAAAGAAATTTATTTTTCAAATTTATAATATTAATACTTAATTAATCACCTGAGCTTTCTCGTTTTATGCACGCTAAAAAACTATCCCCAAAAGAAGATATTGAACGCAGCCTAAGACTGAACTTAAATGACTGTGTGAATGCATGTATAAATGCACAGCATAATTTTGGCGTTCTTCAGTCAAAAGTTTCAGCGTTTAATTAGCATGTACAGTAATTAAATGATGATCATTGTTACGGGTTTCAAGAATTGGAGTGCAAAAAGTTTTGAGCGTTTGACGTTGAGACCCTCTTTGTTTAGCTAAACGTTTATTGGTTTAGCTTCTTAAGCCAACGTTTTGGTTTATAGGTTTTATAAGTTGGTGGTTTTGAAACTTTAAGTTTAATGGTGGAGTTATAACTTATACTTTCCTTCCACGTAAGAAATATTTTACTTTACTTTTAGCTTGATAGTATAAGAGTGGTTTATGATTTTAAAAAAACGAAACAAAAAAACTACTGACTTGTTTAGTGTTAAACTTTTTAACTTATAAGTTGGTTTATAAGTCTAAACAAAGAGGATGGCAGGTTTGGGAAAAAAAGAGTCCACTTTGCTCAGACAATCTATTTCACTGGAGCACCTAACCCTCTAAACCGTTTTACTTTCATTTTACACCCTAAAACGATACATGTATTTCTCTTTTACTATTTTACTACTATCATCGTTTCATATTATAAGTTGTTTGACTTTTTTTCTAATTAAATTTTATTAAGTTTGATCAAGTTAATAGAAAAAATTAGCAACATCTAAAATATCAAATTAGTTTCATTTAATCTAACATTAAATATATTTAGTTTGTGTTGAAAATACTAATATATTTTCCTATAAACTTAGTCAAACTTAGAAAAGTTTAACTATAAAAAAATCAAACGACTTATAATATGAAACGGAGTACCTAACGGTAAATGTACCTTTTGTTTTCTTTGTACATAAGTTATATTTTGCACTGACTTTTTAAGTAGGATGATGATATATGTATTACAACTTACATCTCAGTATTTTTATATACTTTTTGTTATTGCTTACCTAGGTTGGAAGCACCAAAGAACTGATTTAAGCATCGCGATTTTAAAGTTCGAGCAAACGATTGACAAAGTCGGCTCTACAAAATTGCAGTTTAAAATATAGCTTACATAGAGAGGAAAAAAGAGGTGTTATTAGGAGGTAGAGTAAACCATTTTCGATCGTTTGGAGGTAAAATGAGCTAAAAATATTTTAATGAGGTTAAATGTTCCAGCACAATGGTTTGAGGAAGTAAAATGGTCTTTTCTTTGGCAAATGACAGCGCAAAAGAATTGGGTGCTGAATTCTGATGGGCTGCAATTCTGTGTCACCCAAGATTGGAGACAACGTACACTCTATGTTGGACTGTTAAGTCTACTGCTTGGAGCCTTTGGTCTCAAATGGGCTATCGGCCTAGTCTGCCTGGAAGGCAGGCCACAGCCCACAACATCATCAGGCTTAATGTGTAAAGGAAAAGGTTCATTCCAACTCTCTCATCCATTGACTATCTTATTCGCACCCCTTAACAGAAAAACCGGTCATATTACCTCCCTCAAGTGTTAAAACCATGCAAAACAATTCTTTTGAATGTTTATAGGATTGCCATGTGGATAGCCACATCAGCCGAAACCACCCTCCAAACAACCGGTTTTGCGGTTAAAAGATGCGAATCAAACTCAACCAATATGTGAGGGGGTCATATGGACTTTTTTCCATGAGTAAATGCATTTGGTTCACCTGTGGCCCAGTCCACAAAATTGTTGTTTTTGAAAAATAATACAACGTAGGCGCTCACAATGCGGGCTTTTACCCCACTCAATCCTACGAACACACTCTATCTCTATATCACCTTCGAGAAACTTAACCGAAATATCTTGAGATTAACGAAGACGCCAACAAACACTTGGAGAAGCTAAAAACAATTTCTTAAAAAAATGTGAGAAACTCCTATAGCGTATTGGGTTAGAAGGATTTTTAATCCGTACCGAATAGTACACGTACGGATTAAATTAGCGGAAATGCTATAGAACGGTATCCCGTTCGAACAGGCTGATACTGATTAGGTATGAGGGTTCGGTATCATACCGTCTGTCCTGTTATACTACATCTTTCTCAAATTGATCATCGTATAATAAAATCCAAAATTTCTCAAATACATCATCATATAACCGCATGAACACGGATTTTATCAGAATATAATTAATGCAGTATGAGAGAATGTGTGCATGCTAGGGTGTAATTGTCATGGTGTTTTAATCGATACATGCATTGTAGAAGAATATGTGCATGGTGTATTGATTGATACGATTTAAATTATCTTAGGTTTTGGTGCATAAATATATATGATGATCATTTTGAGACAGAGGAAGTATATAGCAAGCCCATACCGTTATATACCAAACGGTTTTTCATCGTAAGAAGATTATTACCCCTTACGTTACAAAGTCACAACTAAGAAGAACGGCAACCGACACCCAAAAGGCCAAAAATCATCAAACTTCGCAGCGAGAAACACCATCCCCCCAATTTCCAGTTCTCGATTCCCCTTCCCACCAAATCACGATCCCCTCCTCCTCCTTCCTCCTCCGCGTGCTCCTCCTCCCCTCCCGCCGCGACCCGCCACCCACCCAACCGCCCGGATCCAGATCCAGATCCCGCCGCCATGAACCCGGGGCGGCCGGCGCCGGCGTCGTTCCGCGACCGCACCAGCGAGTTCCGCGCCGCCGTCGAGAGCGCGGCGCGCTACGCGTCCTCCTCGTCAGCCGCGGCGGCGGCGGCGCCCAGCAGCAGCGGCGTCGGCGGCCCGCTCGACGTGTCGCGGGGGGCGGCCTCGGCGCACTCGGAGTTCAACCGCCGCGCCTCCAAGATCGGGCTCGGGATCCACCAGACCTCCCAGAAGCTCGCCCGCCTTGCCAAACGTATGCCCCTCTCCTCTTCGCCGCCCCCTCTCTCCCAGCTGCTGGTTTCCCCGCGTACTAGGGGTTGGGATCCCGAACCGCGCGTAGATCTCGTCCTCGATGGAATCGTAAGCTTAGGAAGTCGTCGCCGTGAATGGATGATTAGTTGGTACTGTATGTGTGGTCTCCGATGATTAGTTAGATTTTTTTCTTAACTATGCTTGCAGAGTTGCAGTTGCAGTAGGACTCGTTAGATTTTTTTTCTAGCTACAATATTTCGATTACATCTCTCTGCTATGGTGAATGATCTTCCAGTGCACAGTCCGCCCATGCAAGGAGTATCAGGTATTCAGGATTTCGTGTTCTGCAATCCAGCCCAACTAGAATTCCCGGTTTAATCTGGTTTCTTATTCCTGAACACTTTCTCACCAAATCACGATCCCCTCCTCGGCCTCCAAGTGCTCCTCCCACATCCCCTCCCACAGAGACCAATCCAACCGCCACTCTCTGCCCCATCACACCCACCAACGCGCCTAGATCCAGATCCTGATCTGGCTCCCTTTCGTCTGCCATGACCATGAACCCAATGAGGCTCGTTACGGTGTCGTTCCGTGACCGCACCAATGAGTTCCGCACCACCGCCGAGAGCATGGCGTGCTACAGCGGCGTTGGCGGCCGATCGATGTGTGATGTGTTTTGGGCGGCCGCGTCAGTGCACTCGGAGTTCAACCATGGCACCTCTAAGATCGGGCTAGCGAAACTGGACCTCGGAGAAGCTCGTCCACCTCGCCAATCGTATGGCTCTTTACCACCCCCCCTGTTGGTCTTGCTCATGCTTGCATCCTTGCCAATTAGTTCAGCTGCTGGTTTCCTGGCATACTATTGGGTTGGGATCTCGAGATGCCCACGGTGTACATCTTATCTCGATGGAATTGTAACCTACGAAGTTGCCACTGTGTATGGATGGTTAGCTAGTACTGTGGCAGCCAATTATTGTTATCTGTTTGTGCTTGCAGTTGCCATAGGACTAGTTAGATACTCTAAAATATGTGCTTGCTTGTTATTCTGTGATATTTTGGTTACATACTTCCTCTGCCATGCTGATTGATTTTCCGGTGCCCACTCAACGCATGCGATTAGTGGGTATTGTGTTTTTGCTCATGTTGTTTTGTGGGTAGTCAGGATAGGGTATTCTGCAATCGTGTTACCATGGTATAAACGATGGGTTCGATCATGTCATGAATTGCATACTTTGGGGGCATTACTAGATCAAACAGTTGCTAATAGGCAGCTGCTTGACTCATTACCATGTTCTCAAGAAGTTAACATGGGCATTCTTTCTTCTCATTGGAACTGGATGCATGGGTAGTTTGCATGTGTTATGGGGGTACAACAGTATTCAACGTGAACTAATCATATCTGCTCAAAGATGCGCTGTGAGGGCCAATAATTGGTTGGAGCTCTTGCGATAGTAAGCTCCTGATGGATTTGGAAATTAAATGTATCTTGTTCGTGCATGCTTTCCTCACAAGGTGTTTTAGCGCTGGCAAATAATCTCTGATGCACATGACTTCTTGATACTTTATTGATTGTGCAAATAATATGTTTCTAGAATCCTAGTTATGTAATCCCTTTTTATTTGACACATTATATGCTGCCTTAAACCGTGTTGATCATCATCTGCAGAATTTTTCTCAGCTATGATTCATTGGTTATATCTTTGACTCCTTGAGGTTTAGTTAAGCACATAGGTATTAATGATGGTGTATGTGATATTTTCATTACCAGAAAGCCTCAACAACGACCTAGTGTTATAGTCTCAATACTTCACTAAGAATTAGATGGATATAGCCTCAATGCTTGAACGTACAAATACTTATTTCAATGCTCAGCTAATATTTAGACTTCCCTTTGAAACTATAGACCTTGCTAATCTATGACTTGGATTGTTTGCAGTAGCAAAGAGGACATCTGTTTTTGATGACCCTACGGTAGAGATACAAGAGCTGACTGCAGTTATCAAGAAAGATATCACCGCTTTGAATTCTGCCGTTGTAGACCTACAGGTTCTCTGCAATTCACAAAATGAGAGCGGCAACCTTTCCAAGGATACAACAAATCATTCCACTACAGTTGTGGACAATCTAAAAAATCGCCTGATGAGTGCAACAAAAGAATTTAAGGAAGTTCTTACCATGCGGACAGAGGTAATATATGCCTTCCTGTTTCATTTTGACAGTCTTCAGTAAAAATAAATTACTTAGTTTGTTTATTTTTGAATGTGCAGAACTTGAAAGTTCATGAGAATAGAAGGCAAATGTTCTCATCATCAGCTGCGAACAATGCATCAAATCCATTTGTTCGTCAACGTCCCCTTGTTACCAGGGATGGTCCTGAATCCTCTGTACCCCCGGCACCATGGGCCAGTGATTCTGCCACTACTCCATTGTTTCAGAGGTATAAAATTTGCCCATATTGATGCAAAGCGCAACTGTTAAAGTTCCTTTGGGGAATGTGCTCATACCCAATAGAAAACCACACTAGCCTAGCCTACCATCTTGCTAGCTAGATTTCGGTTAACCTATCTAGGCTAGTAACTGCAGTTAGCACTTGTATGCAAATGTGCAATAAACTGCTTGTTACTCCAGTTATTTTCCTTAAACAACTCATTGCACACTCTCAATTCTATCCACTAAGAACAACTCAATGATACTTTGCCGAGTTCAGTTGGTAGTGTGGTTTTAGCTTCTTTTCTATTTTTAAAGAAAATGTTTTTTGTGCTTCTTTTCACCAGGAAGAAGACTAATGGAGATCATGGAGCATCATCATCATCTTCTCAGCCATTCATGCAGCAGCAGTTAGTACAGCAGGACAGTTACATGCAGAGTAGAGCGGAGGCTCTCCAAAATGTTGAATCAACCATCCATGAGCTAAGCAACATTTTTACACAGCTGGCAACTATGGTTTCTCAGCAGGGAGAGCTAGCAATCAGGTGAACACTCTTTTACAAAAGTCTGTTCCATTTAATTCATGAGTTGGCTGTCTTATGCCTATGGTCAAGTCCGTATCATTATTTTGAATATTTGTTATAAGCTTCAAGATATGCTGTGATCCCATTGCGGGGAGATTCCCATTGTGCGCTAAAGAGATGAACATTTTCCCGAAATTCAGTGAATAGACTGTTTTGCACGCTCCTGGTCTCAAAATTTCCACTAATGGCGTAACTTGAGAATAGTTGAAATACCTTTGATGGCCCAAATTCGAACTAGATTTTGCATGTCAGCAATTATTTACAGTAAGGACAGGTTTCCATAAATTTATCAATTATTATGGCCATTGGCCATTTCTTTACTCTTAAAATTTTTCTAGCCCATGCTGATATTTCTTGTTCTATCGAGTGCACTACATTTAGGATTCATGCATAGGGCTGAGGAAGGAATAACTGTTTCATGTCAGATTGTTTATCTCCTCGCAGACTAGCTTTGTTGTTTTTCTGAGATTATGTTGTGTTTAATATTTGCACAATCCGTAACAGAATTGATGAGAACATGGATGACACACTAGCCAATGTTGAGGGAGCTCAGGGCCAGCTACTGAAGTATCTCAACAGCATTTCATCGAACCGGTGGCTGATGATGAAGATATTCTTTGTGCTGATGGTTTTCCTCATGATCTTTATATTCTTCGTTGCATGATTTCCCCTTGTGATGTCACCTCGAATGTTCTGCATAGTTGTCAGCTATGCGTAGTATATTCTTTTGATTTTTACCAAACTACACCATGTACACAATTTTCACCCGGGATGATAAGCAGCCGTCTAGCCTTTTGTGGTCATGTAAATTGGGAGAAGCTCCAGAACTGGTCCGTTATATTTTTCACAACTTGTTCGATGTACCATTTGATGACACACGTTGGTAGCAATGTGGAAGAAAACTGTCACTGCCAACTGGTGAATCGCTAGGAGGGGGTGGTCAGGTGGTGATGATTTGTGATATCTGAACATGTGACAGCCTATCGCTCCATAGCAGATGGCCCGCTGTTTCTGAACTTTACTAGTATGACTTGAAGCAATTTTCATCCGTATGTGCTTTCTTTTGCTTGGCTTTTATTTGCGTGTTTCTTTAGATTAACAGGAGTATATCCTCTCCTACATCAACAATATATTGAAGCAATTATATTGTCGTGTTCAAGGAGAGTATCCAGATTAACTGAAACTTCAGGAGATAGTATGGCACCTGTGGATAGTTCATGTCCAGAATTTATAGACAATACTTCAGCATCATGTTGTAAAAATGTTTTGGACATCAACATTGTCTATAAAATAGTACAACACTAACTATTACAAGATCTATTGCGATATATGATAAAACCCAACAAGATTATATTATCATGCAAAATGCTTTCCATAACGAATCTACATATACGATTTTCATAAATCCAGTATAAAGGAGTGTTTGAGAGGAGGAGAAAAAAATATTGAGAAGATACGCAAAGCTAGATGAGTGATTAATACACGATTAATTGAGTATTAAATATTTTAAACTTTCAAAAATAAAGTAATATGACTTTTTAAAATAATTTTTGTATAGTATTTTTTAAAAGAATATGTACTATTCAACGGTTTGAAAAGCGTATACGCGGAAAACAAGAAATCTTTTCTCTCTATATAGAACGCAACCTCTATATAGAACGCAACCTAAATATGCATAACACTACGAACACTTTAAAATTTAGAACAATCATTTAAAACAGCATGTTTTTTTATACCAACCAAATAAAGACATATCCAGACGTGTATTAGTGAATAAATGAAAAAACATAAGGGAGCTATCCCATACTACTTTCTTCTCCTTCTCATTATTATTATTGTCTCTATAATAAGCCTAATTTAACAACATATTTACTGTGTAATGTAACACTCGTAAACGGTGTCATATCCAAAATACCCTTATATACACAGGTGTACTACTAGTGTTTGACCATCCTATAATAAAATGTACTATAACCTTTTTTGTGTTATGCTGAGCTAGCAACAGCCAACAGATTAGCCAACGGATCAGCTATATATGTGTCGCATGACTTTTTGGCTGAAAGCGGTCAAATATCTGACCCCCTTGATGGCTTAATCTACGGTGGGATACATGCTTGATTCCGTTACTAGTGGAGTTGCAACTTTCCTTTTTATTCGTTAATCCCTTGCCTTTTTTTTTATTAGTATCGTTTTTTTCTTATGGTTATCGTTAATTACATACTAATTACGGTATTATATACATTAGTTACACTACAATTATATCTTACTTATACTATAATTACATACTAATTACGTATGTAATTTTGATCCCGATCTGGTGACGGCGTGGGGTCGCGTCGTCGGGAGCCTGTTGCCGCGATTCAGCGGCGGCTACAGAGCGCGAGGAGGGAGGGGAGGCAGCATGAGGGGAATGAGGTCCTGCCGATTTGACGACGGTGGCAGCGCGGTGGAAGCCGTCGATGGGGGAGGGGGATCGCCCGATGACGATGATGACCTGCAGCCGGCGGCGGCGCTGGGGGTGGGGGCGCGGGCGGAGGGGGTGCAGCACGAAGGATCGCGAAGCCTCGGTGCGCACCCGCGGGAGGAGCCCGACGTCGTTGTCGTCACCGCTGCCGCACGCCCCCTCGAGCCCCCGTTTTGGCGTTGCCGCTGGCGGGAGCACCAGCAGCGGTGAGGAGGAGATCGTCCCCTCCTTGCCCCGTGCCACCACCACCACCACCTCGGTGCGGATGCATAGGAGACCACCTCGGCGGCCAGCGATGGTAAGGGGAGGGATGACGTCAGCAGCGACGGTTGATGAATGCAGAGGTCGAGGTTGTGACGACGGTGTGGAGGTGCGTCGTTCAACGATGGCGAGCGGAGGGATGACGTTGGCGGCGGCGCTCGTCGATGGGAGTCGGGTGGAGGCGCTCGTCAACGGGTATTGGGCGACGGCGGTTGATGAAATCGGAGGTTGGGGCGACGACGGCGGGGTGGAGGCGCGTGGTCCAATGATGGCGAGGGGAGGGATGTCGTCGGCGACGGCGCTCGTCGACGGGAGTCGGGCGACGAGGAGGGCGGCGAGGGCGGTGGAGGTGTGGTGGCGGCGGCGAGGACGGTAGAGGTGTAGTGGCGGCGGCGAGGACGGATGCGGGATGGTGGTGGATGCGAGGTAGCATCAGGCGGAAGTGGTGTTGGGTCGATTTAGGGTGGCGGCGGTGATACGAGGTAGAGAAAAGGAAAGAGCGAAAGAAGTAGCGTTAGATGTAATAGGAGGATCCTTAAAATAATCTCAGTTTTTAATTCTTTAGGACTCACCAAAGTAGTAGTAGAGATACTCGGCACGTAAGGGAGGCGCGCGCGCGACGCGGCAGGCTGGGAGGTGGCGCGTCCGTCGCGTGCGTGCGTGACACCACCAGTACACCGCACACGCCTACACGGCTACACCACGCGGCGTGGTGACCTGACCTCACCTCACCTCACCTGACGCGGATAGGTTTTCTGTGTGCAGATAACCCAACTCGCCAAGGGACACGAGCTCCTCCTCTCCTCCCCCTTCCGCCTCCTCTCTCTCTCTCTCTCTCTCTCTTCTCTCACTAAACAAACCACACGCGACGCAAGCACGCGGCGGCGTCTCTCCCTCTCCCACCCATCTCCACCAAAACCCTAGCCCCGCCGCATCCCCAATCCCAACCTCCTTCTCCCCCCCTCCCCGCCGCCGCCGCCGCCACCGCCCGATCGCCTCGTCCGTTCCGCCCTCCCCGTAGATCGGCGGCGGCCCTGGGCCCGGGTTCCCAGATTCAGATTCCGGTGGTGGTGGTGGTGAGTTGGATTTGTTGTCGCGTGAGGTTGAGAGTTGATTATGGTGGGAGGAGGAGGGAGGAGAGGTGGCGCCGCGGAGGAGGTGAAGCTCAACACCGGCAACGTGTTCGCCGCGCTCGAGACGCTCAAGAAGAAGAAGAAGGGCGGGGACAAGGCGAAGGGTGGCTCGTCGTCTTCATCGGGGAGGAAGAGGGACGGCCAGGGGACGCAGCCGTCGCAGCAGCAGCAGCAGCAGCAGAAGGAGGTCTTCTGGGCGCCCGCGCCCCTCACCACCAAGTCCTGGGCAGACGTCGAGGACGACGACGACTACTTCGCCACCACCGCTCCCCCTCGCCCCGTCTGGGGCACCGGCCATGGTGACGATGGGGCCAAGGAGGAAGATGAGGAGGAGGAAGACGATGCCGTGCACGCTGCCCTGCAGGAGGTTTATTTCTCCACCATATACCATGCCTATTCGTCTGTGATGTGCATGGATTTTTTTGTTTCGCTTGATTAAATGTGCTGTTTCGTCTGATTATAGTTGGAAGAATAGATTTCGCACGCGTGTAGCGCGAGGAATTGCTGGATTGAGGTAGGAGGATATTATGTAGGCTGTAATGGTAGTGGTGATGTCTGCAAGATTAGTTTTGGGAATTGCGAAACACATGCTCGGTGAGAATTTGGATTTATATGTGGGCATATTGAAACCGTAGCATGAGGTTAGAATGCGTTAGGTATACTTGTGCATGCATGTTTAGTTTTTACAAACTACGTATGCATCCGTACGAAACGGTATGCGGAGACAAAGGAATATCTCAGGTGTATTTATTTCTGCACGATTAGTTTTCAAAACGGGCTTTAGATACCGAACTGGT
Source organism: Oryza punctata (assembly GCA_000573905.2). NCBI lineage: Eukaryota > Viridiplantae > Streptophyta > Magnoliopsida > Poales > Poaceae > Oryza > Oryza punctata. The sequence goes on from CM002488.2 coordinate 3,694,857, forward strand.
AAATTGGAATGTTCATATCGTATTTGTTACTACGTTATTAATTTCGTCCGTTGGCAAAACAATTTCCTTTTGTCACACAGTGCAAAATTTGATGAATAATCTAACACCAGAAGTGGAGTCATAATTGATTACTTGATATGATATCATGTCTGCTATGCCTATTTATACTTAGGATTGTTTCTTCCAACGATGTGATTTTGTTTGTCTGACAGGATATGCTGAGCTGATAAATTGACAAGGAGTTACTTTTTGCACTATATCACTGAATTGATGCTGCAAATAAGAACATACTCTATTTTGGCTGCTAATAGATTGGTTCCCTGTTGAACACGAATATGATGTATATTTCTTCATGAATAATTATAGAAAAACAGTGTGTATTTAAATCTTTTCCTCTCGTAAGTCTGTAATTCTTTATGATTAGATTTTAGAGGCACACAATTGATGCAAAAAAAAACATGTGATCAAATAATTGACTGATGTTGAATACAATAATAAACTCAACAGAAACTCTGTGTGCTGCATGACTGTTGTCTCTTTATGCCTGATTGGTAGTATTCTTATATGTGTTTGCCTCTATGCACTGCAGGAAGTAGAGAGTGAAGATGATGACCTCGATGATGAGGTTGATGATGGTGCTGTGGATGAACCTGAGCATGAAGTGGATGATGCCTCTGCTGAACCTGCTGGTAAGAAAGCTGCAGTTCCTGTTGCACCACCTAAAGATACGGAGAGGCAGCTGTCCAAAAAGGAGTTGAAAAAGAAGGAACTAGCTGAACTTGATGCTGTGTTGGCTGAGTTGGGAATTTCTGGTGGTTCAAGCAATGCTGCACAGGATGAAAACAATAGTAAGTGCTACTGTATACCCTGTTTGTTTATTTTGCTTTCTTTACGATGCTGAAATTATACTTGATGGGTTTTTGTATGTTCCTCAGCATGTGTCTCTCTATGGTTGGTTGTCTGCATGGAATTTATTTATTTTATATGCTTTGTTTCCTTGCAGCTGAGAAGAAAGGTTCAAACCAAACTGGTGAAGGAGATGCACAAGCACCTTCAGAGAGCAAGAGTTCCAAGAAGAAGAAAAACAAGAAAGCAAAGGAGGCTAAAGAATCACAAGAACCAGCTGATGGGACAGAGGAGACTGCCAGTGCAGAACCTGATGAAGACACAACCTCTGTTGATGTGAAGGAGCGCTTAAAGAAGATGGCTTCAATGAAGAAAAAGAAATCAGGCAAAGAGTCAGACACAGCTGCAAAAATTGCAGCTGCTGAGGCTGCAGCAAGGAGCGCTAGGCTCGCGGCAGCCAAGAAGAAAGAGAAGAACCATTACAACCAGCAACCCGTGCGGTAAATGGCCGCCAAAGTTTTGAAAAATGTTCTGAGTTTGAAAAATCCCCTTGTTCGTTTTTGGACTCGCAATAAACTTTTTTGAGTTGTATTTATGACCTTGGAGCGCCTTTCTGAGATTCATTTCGAATTCTTGAAGGCCTTCCTGGTCTCAAAACGGTCATGTAATTGTGTTTTGAATTGTTGACCCGGTGGAACTTAATGAACGGCATGGCCAGTGGGGGCTAATTGGGTACTCTCGTTTGGACGGCATGGCCCGCGGGGGCTAATTGGGTACCCTCGTTCTCTTTGAGCTGTGGTTTGCTGTGTCGAAATTGGTCAACAGTGATTGTTCTTACGTTGTCATATCTTTTCTTCCTTTAGAAGCTGCTTAATGGGATGCTGCTGGAATTGGCGCTGTGATCCAGATGTAGCAAGGAGCTTGTTGGTGTCAAATTTAAATTTTTCCAGTGTTCGTTATGGTGGTGCTCATGTTTCTGGAGTAGAATAGCTGATCATCTAGCTGCTTCTTGTGCTAGCTCCGTAGTGTTAATGTAACTTGCTTACAGGTGGACATTTTTTTTCCTGAGTGTGCCGTTCTTGTGGATGGCGTCTGGTGATTTGTTTGGCGATTCTGGTGAATGGAAGCTACCTGGTTGTGATAGAAACAGTCTAGCCTGCATAGTGCATACTGACAATGTGATAAAGCTGCATATTATTGCAAGTTCATACAGTTGAGAAGCACCAGTGTTTGTTGTGATGGTGAAGTCGGAGGCGCAAGCAAACAATCACAAAGCAGTATGAAAGCAATAGACTTTTACTGATTTAATTTTGATCACTAATAGATCTTGAATAGTTAGATCACAATGAGTGAAACTTCTGATAAAATAGATCTTGAATAGTTCACAACGAGTGAAACTTCTGTACTCATGTATTTTGATCGCTCTAGGAGTTATCAACTCCTCTCCTCTCTTGTATTGCGTGTACACTTTTTAAACTACTAAACGGGATGTTTTTTAAAAAAATTTCTATAAAAAAGTTACTTTAAAAAATCATATTAATTTATTTTTACAAAAGTTAGTAATACTTAATTAATTATGTGCTAATTAACCACTTCGTTTTACGTGTTTCTTGTGCTAATTAATCAATTCGTTTTCGTGTTCCTAACTCTCTCTATCGAATAGAGCCTAATAGATCACTCATGTTTAGGATGCTAGATAGGAGTATTTGATGATCTTTAGGTAACATTTGTAAAAGTGAGAAAAAAAGTACGGATATTTAGGTAACAGAAGATGAATATCATCATTCAATAACAAATGTTTATCAACATTCTTTTCAGATTTCCACTTACCAAAATTCAAGAGCAGAAAAGCCTCCTCAAAGACAAAAACAAAGCAAAGTAAAGACAAAGATAGAAAGAGAAAAAAACCGAGAGGAGAATACGCAAAACCAAGCCAAGCATCTCTCTCTCGCCGGCCGCTCGTCGCTCTCCCCTCGCCGCACGCAACGCCAAATCAAATGGTCACCTAGGCTCGCCGCCGCCGCCGCCGCCGCCGCCGCCGCCCGCAATGTCCCACTGCCTCCGGGCGTCGCCCTTCCTCTCCCCGCCGCCTCCCCTCCTCCACCCGTCCCGCCGCCGCCTCCGCCTCCGCCACCGCCAGGGTGGCTGCATCCACACCTCCTCCGGGCCTCGGCCCCTCGTCGCGCGCGCCCGCTTCGACCCGCCGCCGCTGCTCCGCCTCAAGGTCTCCGACTCCAGCGACTGCCCCGCGCCGCACCACCCGCACTCGCAGCACCAGCCCCTGCTCCCCACGCGGCAGCAGCCAACGCCGCCGCCGCACCAGGCCCTCGTCGCCTCCCTCGCGCCGCTATGGCGGGAGGGACTCTTCCTCGTGCGCTGCTCCGTCTTCGCCGCGGCTCTCTCCGTCGCCGCCGCGCTCTCCTGGTACGCGCAGCTCCGCGCCCGCTCCTTCGTCGAGTCCCGCCTCCTCCCCGCCGCGTGCGCTGCCCTGGGGGAATACCTCCAGCGGGAGGTCCACCTCGGCAGGGTGCGCAGCGTCTCCCCACTCGGGATCACCCTCCACACCTGCTCCATCGGCCCGCACGCCGAGGAGTTCTCCTGCGCCGAGGTGCCCGTCATGAAGATCAGGGTCAGGCCATTCGCTAGCCTCAGGCGGGGGAGGGTCGTCGTCGACGCCGTGCTCTCCGAGCCCTCCATGCTCGTGGCCCAGAGGAAGGATTTCTCATGGCTGGGGCTCCCCGCGCCGTCCGAGGGCTCACCCAAGAGGAATTCGGGGGAGGAGGGGATTGATTACCGCACCAAGACGAGGAGGCTCGCGAGGGAGAAGGCTGCGAAGCAGTGGAACGAGGAGAGGGATAAGGCTGCAAGGGAAGCCGCCGAAATGGGATATGTTGTTCCTAATGCTCAATCGATTTCGCCTTCAGTCGATGAGATGTTGGAAGATGATGGACCTGTTGATACTGGGAAATCCAGCCCACACCTATGTGCTGATGAAATGCACAGGAAGGACCATCACATAGATGCGGGCATTGACTCCGGCTCGAAACATGCCGATTTGGAGAAATCGTTTGGCGTGAAAGCTCGTATTCCAGGGATCAGCTTCTGGTCTAGGATGATTCCAAACCCTAGCAAGCGCAGGTACAGGAGGAAGGCTCATAGCAAGTTGATATCGGACATTGACAATTCTTCTCAGCAAAGGATCCTTAGGCGTAGCGCGTATGCTGCTGTTGCATATTTTCAAAACAATTGTAGTGGTAATCCTGATGACTCTTTGCCTGGTCCTGGTGAGATCTCATCTGATGGAGGTCATACAAATGGAGGTGGTGAGGAAGTTAGTCCAAATGATGGACCAACTGAATACTCTGAGACAACATGTACGGATTATGGTGAATTGCCGCCAGAGAAAGGCAATTTCGCAAGTACAATGCTGACTGGCAATACAGATGTCTTGAATGGAAGTTCTCATAATCAACAACCTAGTCAGATTAGTTCACACTCTTGGGAAAATAATGGGCAAGTATCTGAAGCCCCTGTGTTGAAGAAACATAAAAATATTTCTGAAGATGATTACCGGCAAGAATTTGATTTTGGGGCTTTTGGTTCATGCACATATGCTCACAAATGGGCATCATTTTGGCCCTTCCAATTGAAGGGGTTTCCTGTCGGGTTCAATGCACCATCAGCTTCTCTGAATGTTCAGACCCAGAAGTTGAGATCATTATTTGCTATTGGTCCAGGAGACAATTCTGCCGAACTTCCACAAGGGGTTGGCCAGAACCATCCTGGTGCTGTTCAACAAACTCTTCCCATCACCCTGGATTCTGTATATTTCAATGGAGGGAATCTGATGCTTCTAGGATATGGTGACCAAGAACCAAGGTTTGACCTTGTAATTCTCCATTTCCATTACAAATACTGAAATCCCTGTTCTTTGTCATGCTTTTATATGTCCATTGTATCAGCCACAAAAACCATGTTATTTTCTTTTGACCATTTGCCCCAGCCTATGAATTTACTGCATTGAATAGCAATCACCCTTCAGTGTTGCAAAGTATAGAATATTCTCATAATTGGTTTCTGATTCATGTTATTTGATCTTATTTTCTCAGCTTACAGTTGCCACAATTTTATTAGTATTGGCCATCTATAACAATTTAAATGATTCCACTACTTCTGTAGACTTATTGCCATCCAACTGTAGGGAAATGAAACATGCTAATGGACACATCAAGTTCAAAAACAGTTATAATCGTGTACATGTGCATGTCACTGGGAACTGCATGGAGTGGAGGCAAGACCGGACTTCTCAAGGAGGGGGTTATCTTTCTACTGATGTTTTTGTTGATATAGCTGAGCAAACATGGCATGCTAATCTGAATGTAGTCAATGCTTTTGCCCCGGTAATGCATCTATTTTTCTGCTATTGTTTTTTTTACTAGACTTCTCTTTGATGCAAACAAGGATGTTGGTATTCTTGATCTTTGTGTTCAAAAGTAGTTTTCATGTGCAGCTGTTTGAGCGGATCCTCGAAATACCAGTTGTTTGGAATAAAGGGAGAGCTACTGGCGAGGTGATCTTCTAAACTTGATCTCTTACATGTTATTTTCCCACTATTTGTATGGTCACACATGCATATTTCTGAAGACAAATTTTAAGATGTGACTTCCATATGCACTTAAATAGTGGACTTATCCGGGGCTTTATTGCAAACTTTATCAAATCATATCCATGTCTCGAGGAAACCCTTCTTTTTTTTGTCTCAGCCTTGAACATATGAATTTCTTACATCGACGTTTCACCTTGTTATTCCTTCAGGTGCATCTCTGTATGTCGAAGGGTGATAGTTTCCCGAGCATTCATGGCCAGCTTGATGTGAAGGGCCTAGCTTTTCAGATTTTAGATGCTCCATCATCGTTTTCAGTATGTCCATGCTTAACCCAATAATATGTTTTCTCGTACTCTGCATATATTGCTAGGGAATCATATTTTCCTTATTTCCTTCAAGTCACGAGACACATTAGCATGGTCTGATGCTTTCTTGTTAATTTGCTGTAACTTGACCACCAATATTTCTTTTTTGTCATTGATGTTTTTTACATTTCCAATAAACATTGATACTCGTGTTGAGGGGTGAAAATGGCCATCACTTATGACTTCAGGAGAAAAAGAAGAAACAAGTGATTACATTTCCGGAGCATCTAGGGCTTATTGATTTGTATACATAAAGGCTACTCTGGAATTTGAATTTCAAGATCTGAGAAACAATTGGGCATACTTGATTGTAAGCAACATATTGCAGTTATAGGTTTACAATGCCTTAACTTTCACCGTCGTTGGATGCGATAAATTTCTTGCATGCAACCAGAATGGGTTTAAAGAGGAAGATAAGGAACATGATGTACATATTGGTTATTAGTGTCATCAGGATGAGAGCTGCCAATCTGCAGTGACCCAAGAAATGAATTGGTCATTAGCATTTCAAGGCAACAATAACTATGGAATCATTAGGCTTAAGAATGGGGTGTGGGGAACAGTTATGTCCCAAGAACTGGATTGTCCATTAATGTTTCCAAGTATCATATAAAATTTTTTTGGACACTAACATCTTGCTGTGGATTATAGCTAGGTTGTCATCCATGGTACCTTTTTGAAGTATTAGCATGTGGTAGCTTTCTAAGTGATTATTATTATTTTAACTAAAGCCTGAACACATTCAGGATATAGTGGCAACTCTATCTTTTCGTGGTCAAAGAGTATTTCTGCATAATGCAAGTGGTTGGTTTGGTGATGCTCCGGTAGAAGCTTCTGGTGATTTTGGTCTAAATCCTGAGGATGGAGAGTTTCATCTAATGTGCCAGGTATCTTTAAACTTTCGATGTGCATATCTGAGTTATCATTCAAATATCCCCTTACATAACAGTGATTAATATCCTCTTTCCAGGTTCCATCAGTTGAAGTTAATGCACTTATGAAAACAATGAAAATGCGACCCTTAATGTTTCCGGTACAAAATACTGTTCCTCTCATATTTAGTTGCTTAACTCCTCTGGAGATACTGGATTCCTTTATCATTTTGAGTTGGTTTGTTTCCACATAATTGCATAAAGCCTGGACTATATGTGGACACATCACAGATGATTTAACTATACTTCATTAGAAATAAACTTGTATTCATGCTAATGAAAAAGGTGAAGAGATGCTGTTTAGTGATAAAGAACAATGTGTTTTCCATCTGAAGTTCTGAAGTCATAAGTGGGTACAGCTACATTGAGCCCATATATTTAGCGCAATGAAAAATAGTTGTGACTTCTTATATATGAAGTGTTTTTATATGGCTAGTGTCTTTATGGAAACACCTAATTAACTGGCTAACCTATCTAGGTGCATCATTTGATACCCATTATCTCTTGTTTGCATTGCATGACAATGGGCGGTGGTTTATCTCAAAATTACCTTCTTTGTTAGTACATGCAATTGTGCAAATAGCTTTTGGATAAGCTACGTGTGTCGAACTCTTTTTTTTATAAATACTTTATAATGGTCTAATGATGGTGTAAATGTTTGCCAAAACACCATTATGGTTTATGGCTCAGACCCTTAATGTTCATCCTTTAAGATTTGGTTTTAATCAATATCTTAATTCGTTCAGTTGGCTGGTGCTGTTACTGCCGTATTTAACTGTCAAGGGCCTCTCGATGCTCCTGTTTTTGTTGGAAGTGGGATTGTCTCAAGGAAGTCTCTTTCAGTATCTGGTATGCTTCCATCAGCAGCTTCTGAAGCTGTGATGCAAAACAAAGAGTCTGGTGCAGTGGCCGCTTTTGATCATATTCCCTTCACTCATGTTTCAGCAAATTTCACTTTCAACCTTGATAACTGCGTGAGCACACAGATAGCCGCCATTATTTCCAGTATGAAGTTTATGGATGTTTGGCAGTGATTTTCTCTTTACTATTCTGTATTTTCACTGGCTACAGGTTGCTGATTTATATGGCATTAGAGCATGCCTTTTGGATGGTGGAGAAATTCGAGGAGCTGGTAATGCTTGGATTTGCCCAGAGGTACTGTTGTTATTGATTGCACCCCTGGTCACTGATGCTTTCACATCTGTATTAAATCTAAGCGTTTGCTAACTTCTTTCTACTTCTGCCATAGTGTATTCATTTTGTTTTGAATAGCCCATGTTTGTTGATTGCTCACTCTATTTGGAGAGAACTGGAGGATTTTGGGTTGTGATGCGTAAAGAGTAGATGAATATATAATGACATCAGTATCCTTTCAAAATGAAAATTAGTACAAGAATTAAACACTGCAAATAATTTATTCTTTCATTGTTAACAGTGTTCTGTTATGCCATAAATATGGCTGAAGCCTAGTGGAGGTATTGTATTGTTCATTTCTCTGGGCTTACAGCAATGTTTACCACTGAATGGGTTGAGGGTCCTGCAAATAGCCAACTACTTCTATTATTCTGTGCCATTAAAGTTCCTAATAAGTGCAATAATGCACCTAAGTACCTATGTGTAATTTTGTATACATTCAGTACCAAAGCACTAGATAATTTGCATTCTCAACCTACAAGTTCTATTCCATTAAAAGAATATGGGTACATACAAAGTGGGCCTTATGGTCTATGTACACAAGAAAGTCTCTGCTTAAGTATCTACTACTACCGCTGCACTTAATTAACTACCACCTTATGCAAGTGTAATATATATTTAGATCTCTGCAGGGGGAAGGTGATGATTCTGCTATGGATATTAATTTGTCCGGGAGCATTTTACTTGACAAGGTTTTGCATCGCTACGTTCCTGGAGGCATTCAGTTGATTCCACTCAAAATTGGAGAGCTCAATGGAGAGACTAGACTTTCTGGTTCCCTTATTAGGCCGTGAGTACCTTAGATGTGCCATCTGCAGTCCTAATATCCTATTGGGCTGACTCTTTTTCTTACTCCTGATCCAACTGTGGATAATATCTGACAGGAAATTTGATATCAAATGGGCTGCACCAAATGCAGAAGATTCTTTTTCCGATGCGCGTGGCAATATTGTTATTGCACATGACTATATTATGGTCAACTCATCATCAGTTTCTTTTGATTTGAATACTCGTATTCAAACATCATATATTGATGATTATTTGCTGCATAAGGAGATGTATCAAATGAAAAAAATTATGCCACTGATTGTGGAGGGTGTGGATTTGGATTTACGCATGAGGGGCTTTGAGTTTGCTCATATAGCTTCTTCGATACCTTTTGATTCACCACGGCCTCTACATTTGAAAGCATCTGGAAGGTTTAAATTTCAAGGAAAAGTGGTGAAATATAGCCAGTTAGTTGATGAGAAGAATTATGGTGCTTTACAAGGTACCATTGACCAAAGTAAGCTTGAGAGCGATGTATCAAGGCTTGTTGGCGAGATTTCTCTGTCAGGAATAAAACTTAACCAACTTATGCTGGCACCACAATCTACTGGTTTTCTTTCCATATCACCAGATTCTGTATTGGTAATTTGTTATTACATGCTATTTCTCTTGTTCCCACGCTTTTATATTTGAATTTATTTACTTAAAGGTGATTTTGTACCATTATTATGTTCCCTTTGTTTGTAAATTTCTTTGTTGCAATGCACTTAGCACAACTGGCAACAACGATTGTTTCTGCAGGCAGACCTTAGTCTATATAGAGGATTTTATAAATTAAAACATCTCCTACATTTAACATTTTTAAACACTAAAGGTATTTCTTCATTACCTCAAACAAAGCCAAAACCAAGTAATGAATATAATAGTAAAAATGGAAATTCTACATAATCTATATCCACCATTTGCCTTTTAACTAAGGTTTGAGGATCATGTATGCACAAAAGGTATATTTTTCTTATCAATTTGATTCACTTTTGTTTCCAATTACGTTTATACTGCTTCACAGACGTCATTTCAATGACAACATACTCTCAACAGATTATAACAAAATTGAGAGCACACATGCATTTATTATTAAAGTTGCATTTCAGTGTACATGTATGGGCTCCACTTTATGCTCTCTTTTCATTTTGTCTTCTACTCCATGTCCAAGCAGTTAAATGCTACAGGCAGACCTGATGAAAATTTTTCCATAGAAGTGAATGGACCATTATTTTTTGGCACACACGAGGCCATTCAAGACGGAAGACTGTTGTCAATATTCCTCCAAAAGGGGCAGCTGAGATCTAATATCTGCTATCACCCTGAAAATTTGACTAGTTTGGAGGTACTCTACTGGCATGCTTGCATGTTATCCAACAGATCTTTCTAGAGCATTGTGAATTACAGAGAAGAATGTCTAATTTTCTCTATTCTTGTTTTCTTGTTGTAAAGGTTCGAAATTTGCCACTTGATGAGCTGGAGTTTGCTTCACTACGTGGGTTTGTTCAGAAGGTAACACTGCTAGATAAGAACAGGGTCTGTTGTGATTTTAAATTTCTTTTAGCTAGCCCAATGGCACATTTGAATCAGAGTCTTCTTTTATATATCTGTATGTGGCTCTGTTTTGTTGATTCTACTATGTCCCATGTATTTGTAAGTGTAATTACTTGTGATGCTTATGTAAAAAAGTTACATATGGTTCTTTTGTTGTTACAGGCAGAACTCCAGCTTAATTTCCAGAAAAGAAGAGGTCATGGTTTGCTGTCAGTTATCCGCCCAAAATTTAGTGGCATGCTTGGTGAATCACTTGATATAGCTGCTCGATGGAGTGGTGATGTTGTGAGTTTTTCTTTTCATATACTCTTTTCGTGTTTGCTTTACAGTCGTGTCCCATGTTGGGCACTTAGTTGAATATATTCCCTCCATTCCATATTGATCATCATGTAACCAAAAATCAGAAATTCCAGATTGATCGTCATGTAACCTTGGCCATTCATTTGACGTGCAGCATTATTGCATCTATGGATGCAAATTGAGTATGCATGCAGGCAGGCAGGCATTTAGGGGTAGTTAAGTGCCCGTTTCTTGTGCATATGGGGAGTTAAAGTCTGCATGTTTCTTGATTCTTCCCCATCACATACTCAATATGGTAGTTAAATCTTTCTTGATCTTGGTGAAAAAATTTATATGGTGATCAATATGGAACGAAGGGAGTAAGAGTGTAGTTGCAAGGTTACGGTACTCACTGTCACAATTTATAAGTTATTTATGGCTTCTAGCAGACTAACTTTACTCCGTGCCATCCAAACTGCCCTGGTGTTGGGAAGTGCTGTGATGAAGATGCTGGGCTTTAAGTGCCTTGGCACACACAAAATGGGAAAAAAAGAACTCCAGTAAATACCGTCACTGTTAAGATGTCAGTTGGTCTGTGCAGTTAATGCCCATCCATTATAAGGAAAATTTCTAGATTTCTAATTCACCCCATGGCTACTCTGTGGCACTATGTGCATATGTGGACTGGAGAATAGGGAGGGGAGAGGATAGGGTGAATGACAGGTGGACCTGATGCTAACAAAAGAAATAATGAAGGAAAGGAAAATAAGGGTTGCGGTTAGAATGATCATGTTGAACACTTTGGACAAAAAAAGGGTGATGGTGATGGTTTGTTTTCCATTTTTGTTCTTTGCTGTGGTGTTTTCCTATTTACCTTTGTGATGGTATTTTGCTATTTCGGCGGCAATTTTGGTGGCACAGAGCAAGTTTATCCTTTCTAGTGTCTCCATCGTTCTCCTTTGTTTTTGAGAAAACAGAAGTATCTCCATAGTTTGTGTTTCCCAGTAGAAAATAGAAAATAACAGTGCGTCTGCATGTCCATATGTTGTTTTTCCTGACATTTGTATATTCTGATTTCTGAGTGAGGTTCTTATCTTCTTTTACTCATCAGACGGAAACCACCTTTGTGCTCACTTGATCTATTCTTTTGTATTTTCTTTTCAACACCCAGATTACTATGGAAAAATCAGTCCTAGAGCAAGCTAATAGCAAGTATGAACTTCAAGGGGAGTATGTTTTTCCTGGAACACGTGATAGATTTCCTATGGAAAGTCAGAGTAATGGTTTCATAGAGAAAGCAATGGGAGGGCATCTTGGTAGCATGATGTCTTCGATGGGCAGGTGGAGGATGAGATTAGAAGTACCTGGTGCTGAAGTAGCTGAAATGCTTCCGTTGGCAAGACTTCTGTCACGAAGTACAGATCCAGCTATTCGTTCCAGATCAAAGGTGCATTTTTGGTTATATATTTGTCATTCCCTTTGGAGGGACAAAATATTCTGTTAATTTGTGGTCTGTTGGGGACTTGGATGACCGAGCCATTTTTATCCTCCTTTTCTTTTCAGGAACTTTTTATGCAATCTTTGCATTCTGTTGGGTTCAATGCTGAAAGTCTTCGTGACCAGCTAAAGGTACACTAAAGCAAGCAATCTTATGAAAATGGAAACAAATGCATAGAATTGGCATCATCTATAATGTTATATGGTTGCCTTTATCATTATTGCTGTTGTTACCATTACCATCTTTTGCTACCTTTGTATTAAACCTATCCCATTGCTTGCACCAGGCATTAGAAATGTATCCTGATTGGTTGGATGATGATACAATTGAGGATATAACTCTTCCTGGCTTAGCTGAACTGAGAGGTTATTGGCGTGGCTCTCTTGATGCCAGTGGTGGAGGGAACGGTGATACTATGGTAAGCATTTCAGGAAGTAATTATTGATAACTTCCTTACAGTGGTCTTTCTGTTTAGACTTCGCAAACAGTTGCACAGTGGATTGAGCATACATGTATCTTTTAGCTACATTGACCTCCCTGCTTGTATTGTTCAACTTTATTCACTTTGTCCCTGACATTGTGCAGTGTTAAAGTTAGCGGATAGTTTCCAATTTCATTGCATTCTTTTTTATGTCTCTTGAAGAACAACTCTACAGAATCTTGAAATTACAATCAAACTATCATCAGGATAATCTTGCTATACAAGAGCCAAACATATGCTCCATATATTTGAACTTGATTGTAATGCTCTTATGTACTACAGGCTGATTTTGATTTCAATGGTGAAGATTGGGAGTGGGGCACTTACAAGACACAGCGTGTTCTGGCATCTGGTTCATTCAGCAACAATGATGGCCTGCGTCTTGATAAGTTATTTATTCAGAAGGATAATGCCACTCTTCATGCTGATGGATCAATTCTTGGCCCACTAACAAATCTTCACTTTGCTGTGCTTAATTTCCCAGTTGGTCTTATACCCGCATTAGTTCAGGCTATAGAATCATCAACCACAGACTCGATTCATTTTCTGAGGCAATGGCTGACACCAATCAAAGGCATTTTACATATGGAGGGGGATTTGAAAGGTACTCTAGCAAAGCCTGAATGTGATGTTCAAATTAGACTTCTTGATGGCACCATTGGAGGCATTGATCTCGGAAGAGCTGAAGTATTAGCTTCTGTAACCCCAACAAGCCGTTTTGTTTTTGATGCAAACTTCGAACCGACCATACAAAGTGGTCACGTTAACATTCAAGGTAGTGTTCCTGTTACTTATGTAGACAGCAACTCCATTGAGGAAGACCTGGAAGGGGGAGATAGTAAACAAGGTATAATAAGAATCCCTGTTTGGGCGAAAGACAGAGGCTTGCCAAATGACATCAGCGAAACAAGAATCATGAGAGACAAGCCTGATGAGGGTTGGGAGTTTCAATTAGCTGAAAGCCTAAAGGGTTTAAGCTGGAATATGCTAGAACCAGGTGAAGTGAGAATAAATGCAGATATAAAGGATGGGGGTATGACACTGATAACTGCACTGAGCCCTTACTCAAACTGGCTTCAAGGCTATGCTGAAGTTCTTCTCCAGGTGCCCATTCTTATCTTATCCCCATAATTCCATTAAGGAAATATATGACTAAATAACATAGGTTTACTTATTTTCACCTTTTTTCATAGCATTAATTCAAATTGATGAAAATGTAAGATGAAATTGCATTATTAAGCATCAAATTCAGTTTAAATAGCTAGTTCTTTTGTTATGCCTGTGCACTCCAAGATGACCTTCCCCCCTTGTCTGTCATTTGGATGAAAGGTTAAAGGCACTGTTGATCAGCCTGTTGTTGATGGGTCTGCCTCATTTCACCGTGCAACCGTGGCTTCTCCTTTCCTTCGGACACCACTGACAAATTTCGCTGGCAACGTTCATGTTATATCTAACAGACTATGTATCAGTTCCATGGAAAGCAGAGTTGGGAGGAAAGGGAGATTGTCAATGAAAGGGACTCTACCTCTCCACAATAGTGAGCCATCAGCCAATGATAAGATTGAATTGAAATGCGAAGTTCTGGACATACGGGCAAAAAATATTTTGAGGTCATTACCAGTACTTTATCCTTTTATATGTTGAAAGTTCTTATGCTGCAGATATGCTGACCAGTGGCTTGTGGGTGTTGGTGTGATCTGGTTGATTGCTTCTAAAATTGTTCTTTTAATTAAAAAAAATGTCATATTCCTTAACAGAAATGTGCTGACCTGACATGTCATAAATTAATATTGACTGTACAATATGTAGGACCCCTTATTATAACTTCTTATTGTGTAATTTGCTTTTGTGTTAACTTGTGCAGTGGCCAAGTAGACAGCCAGCTGCAGGTTACAGGCTCAATATTGCGGCCAGATGTCTCTGGAATGATTCGGTTAAGCCATGGTGAAGCGTATTTGCCTCATGATAAAGGCAATGGTGCTGTTGCCACCAGGCTGTCTTCAAATAAATCCAGCTCTGTTCCTGCTAGTTTTGACCAAAGAACAGTCTCACGAGATGTCTCCCACTTTCTAGGATCACTATCAACTAGTCCAGACAGTAAGTAGTCCATTTGTTTCTATCTTCACTACTATTTTAGCAAGTCCCTTTTACCAATACATTTTGCTTAGCTTATTTAGTAGTTTCATTTCACAGTTAGTTCCTAACTCTGCTATTACACGAAATATTGGAAAGCAGCATTTATTTTTTCCTTTACTCGTCTCTTTCTATTCTTTTGTCTATTTACTTAACAAGTCAACTGGATTATTCAATTTAATGTGTTAGGCCAACAATCAGAAACTGAAAGGACTCCTGAACATGGAAGTTTTAAGCCAAACGTTGATGCCCGACTCAATGATCTGAAGCTCACATTTGGACCTGAATTAAGGATTGTTTATCCTTTAATTTTGAATTTTGCTGTGAGTGGTGACCTCGAGCTTAATGGCATGGTTCATCCGAAGTACATAAGACCTAAGGGTGTCTTAACTTTTGAAAATGGTGAGGTCAACTTGGTTGCTACTCAGGTAAGCATTAGAACTCTTAAGCCCTTGTGACACATACCTTCTCTGTCATTTTATATTAAATATATATTCTCATGGTTACTGTGGTTTTATATTTTTATTCTTATGCAGGTAAGACTTAAAAATGACCATTTGAATGTAGCAAAGTTTGAGCCGGATCTTGGTTTGGATCCTATTCTGGATCTTGTTCTTGTTGGATCTGAGTGGCAATTTAAAATCCAAAGTCGAGCAAGCATGTGGCAAGACAATCTTGTTGTAACCTCCACACGCTCTGTGGATCAGGATGTTCTTTCACCTAGTGAGGTAAGGCACCTTCTACAATGAATTGTAGCTAGCTTTACTTTAGGTCTGATAGTTTCTTGGTTTATTTTCATCTAGTCTTCAGAATTTTATTACTGTATAATAAGGTGACTGCCTGGTGAACCGTTTACTGGTTGATTGCCAGCGCTCTATCCAAGACTGACATAAAGATATTAAACAATTGGTTAATATGTGTGCTTCTCCTATCATGCCTAACTCTTTGAGATTCTTTTGTTCATTCCTGTTTCTAGGCTGCAAAGGTTTTTGAGTCGCAGCTTGCGGAGTCACTATTGGAAGGTGATGGACAGCTCGCATTCAAGAAGCTCGCAACTGCAACGCTCGAAACTTTGATGCCAAGGATTGAAGGCAAGGGTGAATTTGGTCAAGCACGGTGGCGACTGGTTTATGCACCGCAGATTCCGAGTTTACTATCTGTAGATCCAACGGTTGACCCACTTAAATCGCTGGCAAACAATATCTCTTTTGCTACCGAGGTTGAAGTGCAACTTGGAAAACGCCTTCAGGTATATAGCCTTTTTACATTTTTTGAAAAGCGAAGCATTTTAAGCTTACTGGCATAATGTTCTGTATGAATATCATCTGACCTGAACCACTCACATTGTCCTGCAGGCCTCTGTTGTCAGGCAGATGAAAGATTCAGAAATGGCGATGCAGTGGTCACTCATATATCAGCTAACCAGCAGGCTCCGTGTTCTCTTCCAATCTACGCCGTCCAATCGACTTCTCTTCGAGTACTCTGCAACATCCCAGGATTGATTCATTTTTGCCCACTACACAGAGCAGGAGCTGTGGAATGGCAGCTGGTCTGTACAAAGATGTGGCGCACCGACACCGATCAATTGTTCTTGTAGATAATGGAAGTTTTGACAGGCAGGCAGTTGTACATGTAGACTTGCTGATGTTTTTGCTCTTTGTTGTATCTACATTCTTTTTCTCGGAAACAAAGTTTCTGGGTTTGTACATAGGTAGGAAATTTTAGTTCCTTTAGCTAGTTAAAATGTAAAGAACTACCTGCATGAATTATATGGAAATTTCCAATCTCGTGGGGTCGATCGATGTGTTGGATTTACTCTGATACGATCCGTGTGGTGAGAGCATTCTCAAATGGTAGATATAGCATGGCTTCATTTGGTATTGCAGTGAATTATGATAATCTTGGTGCGACTGTTTTTTGATATTTCAGCATTTCACGAACTATTTCTCTCTGAATATATTTCCCATAGATGTTAGTGTCTCTATGTTTAATCATTGTGCCAAAAATTGGTTGTTTCTTGTGAGATCCCGTTTGTATCCTAGAAATTGGGCTGAACTGGATCAGATTCTACCATTTTGGATGCATTCGGCCCACTCCTGAATCATTATGCATGGTTGCCAACGAAAGGAATAAGTCTATCTTGCCTTCGTTACCTCTTGCTTCTGATCGAATCATCTCCTTCAACCGTAAAATCGAGTATAACACCTCCCCATATTCGAAAACTGGTGCAAATCGACTCATTCGGTGGTTTAGGAAGTGATTTTTGGTGACATAGCAGGCTGACCGCAATTGACTCACTAAGTCAGCAAGTGGAACCCACATGTCAACGATTTCCTCATCATCTTCTTCCTCACCTCTCCTCTCTCTCTCTAAATGTGTGTGAGAGAGATTGGGCTATAAGGCCCAAGATATTGGGCTACAAAGGTCCAATTTGTTAGAGTAAAATAGGAAATATAAGGAACCTGAATGATTCGCCTTTTTCCGATAATCGCTTTCCTCCCCCCTCCTCGATTTCTCCCCCTTTGCCCCTAGACAGCGCCGCCACCAAGCACCATTGGTACATGTAGATCCCCTGATTTGTTCTTTGCTTTCATGCGCTCCCCTGCTTTTTGAATCGTGGAGGTTCAAGGGTAGACAACACAAAGGTTTGTGTTTCCTTGCTGAGATCTATCTTTCATTGCGCTCCCTTTGCTCTCCGAATCACGGAGGTAAGGGTAGACGATGCGGAGGTTTGTCAACCAACCTAGATTCTTTTCGGTTGAGATCTCGTCTATCGGCTATCGAGATCCCTTCTCCAACCAACCTAGGTTCTTTCCATTTCCCGAGATCCCGTTGTTCGAGTATGGGTTGAGCTCTCTCCACATGTATGGTGTCTTCTCCGCTGATCTTCATACATCCAGATCTACAGGTTTCCTTCTTTGTCTCTATTACATTTAATTTCTCCATGTATAAGATGTGTGTTTATTGATGTGATTATATTATTTACTCGCTAGGTTTTCTTTTATTACTTTTATTTGTGAGATATATGCATTCCCCGTTATGATTTTGTATAGGACAAGTTCACTTAAAAAAATGATTTTCTTGAAACTTTAGGAAAAAGGTGACAAAACCTTACCATTGTCCATGTAACATGTATGGTCTCATCTTCTTTTTGTAATATAGTGTTGATACTTTTGTTACTTACTTTGATCCTAAATATTTAACGTTCAGGAAAGATTCGGTTGAAAATTTAAAAATTTTATTATTAGAATACATTTATGATATTATAGCAATTATTTTCAAGATAAATATATGCATGCTACTCTTTTTTTAACTAGGATGCTAAAAATTGTCAAAGTTCTAAAAGTTTGATAAAATATTTGTCCAAAACATAGAATTTTTATAATTATAGAAAGTATATTTTACAAATTGGAGGAGTTAACTCCACATCGTTTTAGCCCAGTCCTTTACCACAAAGCCTAGAAAATGCAGCCCAACAACTTGCTGGAAACTTCTTGCCAACCCCAAAGCAGGAAGAACAAGCAAAAAAAATGAAAAAAAAGAGAGGAAAAGTCGCATCAGTTTTGTTTTTCACTTTTCCAATTCTTCATCAACAAAGAGAGCCAAATAAGCTTTGTTTCGCTCACTGACGACGTGCCTCGAAGCCCGCCCAAACCTCGGAAGCAGCCACCGCTCATCCTGATCGTCCGATCCAGATCGGACGGCTCCAAATCCCGCAAGCCCTTCCCCCGTCTCGCCATCCACCGCCACTTAGCTGTGCCCCACCACTCCTCCCTCCCCTTCTCCCCAATTCACAAAAGGAAAATCAAAACGTCCCCAAAAAAAAAAGAAAGGGAGAAAAAAAAACCGAAAAGAGGAAACCCTAGCTTCCCGTGGCGGCAGGGGAAGCGCTTGATTACCCCCGCTAGATCGGCCCTGGGAAGGGGCTTTTGCCGCAGATCGGTTCTACCCTTGGCGCCGGATCGATTCCGCCGCTCAATTTGGCGCTGATCCGTGGGTGGGTCGCATCCGCCGCACGATACAATCGAGGTGAGCTGTTCTTTCCCCCCAAAGCTATGTGTTTTCGACTTTTCGTGTGAAATCTGTGGAGTTAGAAATTGGAGGTGTGAGGTAGTTTGTATGATTCGGATTTTTTCTGCAGCCGGCGGCGGTTCTGGACTCGATTCGGTGGTCGGATCGACGCTCCTGCTCAGGTGCGTGGTCTTTCTTCCGTTTTTTTTTTCTTTTTTATTTCTCGATCTAGAATGGTGCTTTACTGTTTTGAAATGTTCCGTTTTTGATGCGACCGTAGTGTTTTTTTCTTGGTTTGTTTAGGCTTCTATTCTACATTTGCTCTAATCTGTGGATTATGTGGTCGGGATGAGGCACCAAGATCTGTGTGTGGGACTTCGCGTATGATGGAAGGTGGAATTTTGGGAGTCTGGCCCCCTTGTGATTTCTGGGCTTGTGAATGGAATCCAGTGGTAGTGACAGGCCTAGTGCAACGGATGCAACTGAATCAGTACAAGGCTTAGATGGAGAGGAGACTTTGTCTGAGAGGGCATCGGTTGGAGCGGGGCAAGGACCAAGTTCACAGAATGGGGGTGGGAAGGAGGAGCCTTCGAGCAGTTCATCTGCAGGGAGTAAGAGGAAGCGTACTAGCTTGAGTTCTGATAGAGTGGAACTTAATGGGCCAGATGCGGCAGGAACCAGCTCAGGCGATTCCACATGGAGCGAAGATAGTTTCAATGGCCGTCACCGACATTCATTGCGAAGAAATAAGGATGGCCACTTAGAGCATTCAGTTAATTCAGGTGAAGTTGCAGTGATCAGGCAGCCTCGTGGTGTATTGAGGTTAAGGAAGCTGGCTCAGAATGTCAGTATCAAGAGTGGTACTGGAGGTCGCAAGGTTGTGCGATCCAATGGCATTACGAAAGCTACTCAGGTCCAGAGGAGGAAGCGGAGGAAATCACAGACTCTTAAGGAGAACAGAGTTGGTAGTAATGACCCTATCAGTTGCTTGAAAGTTGAGAATGACACTTGTGATCAGGACAACAGCACAAACTTCTGTTCTGAAAATGATGTCTCAGTCGAAAAGCAGCCAAATCTTTCAGGTGAACCATCAAAACATGTCCATCCTATCAAGGAAAGCTCTGTGCATGTTCAAGAGGAGGATAATGTTAATTTGGAAGAAAATGCTGCTAGGATGCTCTGTTCTCTATCAGATAATATGTGTGCTAGCTCACTGAGGAAGAGTGAAAAATCACTGAATAGATCATCAAAAGCATACTTTATTCAGCATTCAGAACATTTCAAGGATTCATGTAACAAAGACAAGGGCATGGCGGGTCCTGCTAGGTTTCTACGGAATCGTGATGGCAAAGCTTCATCCAAGAAGCGTCGCCCACGTCGGCATTTTTATGAAGTCAGCCCTCATGATGTGGATCCGTTTTGCATTGTAAAAGAGAGGATCCGGGTGTTTTGGCCTCTGGATGAGACCTGGTACTTTGGCCTGGTGAAGGAATATGATCCCATGACAAGGTTGCATCATGTCAGATACGACGATAAAGATGAGGAATGGATCAATCTTCAAAATGAGAGGATTAAGCTTCTCCTTTTGCCAAGCGAAGCTCGGCAGAAATCTAATCGTCGTAATCCAAGGTCGATATTTAAACCAAAATATGAAGTGGATGAGAGGGAAGACATGGATAGAAACAGCACAGGAAGTTCTGAGTCAGGCCCCATCATCTCATTGCTGTCTAGATCAAACCATGCAAGATCTGCTACATCCAGTAATACGAATAAGCGGAATCACACTCATTCAGATATTGCTCCTATTATGTTTGATCAAAATCAGTCTATGCTGCGCTCTGATGTTAGACCTGGCGGTTCACCTGCAAATGGGGGTGAGGTGATCCTTGAAGACGGGACTACACTTACGGATAGCAGGTTTCGCTTTGTTTACTCAAGGAAGCGATCTTGCAGGAGAAAGAATGGATTTCTCAACATTTCAGAACAAGATTCTGATCTTAAATACAGAAAAGTTACAGGTGCGTTGTTTGCGTCAGTTGCTGGCTGGGGGTCTGTTACTGAAAATGTTACTTCGAGAAGACATGGCATATTAGTACTGAGCCAGCCATTGAAATCTATTTATAAGATCATGTCTGAAGCATGCCATGTCTGGCTTCTCAATGCCCTCATTCTCCTTCACCGTGGTGCAATGGTTTCCTTGTGGCCTGCCGTACATCTGGAGATACTTCTTGTTGATGATATTTTAGGATTGAAACACTTGCTTCTTGAGACTTCCTTAAGATCAGCTGTATCCTTATTCTGTTTACTTGTTGGAAGTTTCAATTCATATTCCAAGGCGAGTACACGCAATGAGTCAAAAATGCCATGCACCTCAGTCAGAGTTCGGATTTCTGGTTTGCATGGTAGAAGCCAAGTTTTGTTTTTGATGTTCAGCTTCATGGGGGTAAAGTACCCCAAATGGAAGCACCTGCAAGGACAGTTTCAGTATCATCATACAAAAAGGGGGCCATCTAAAGTTAATTGCATATGTGCTAACATAAAGCAACTCACAAATGGAACTGATCAAAGAGTCTGTACTTCAACGGAACACTTCGCCAAGGTACCAGACCCACCTTACTTATGCAGATCGAATCATTTTTCTTATCATTGAGCCATATAGAGCTAGAACTCTTAGGGTCTCTTTTGTGTTGAGAAAATTCCTGTTCTTAATGCTTTTTCCTCCAGATTGTGAGTAAACCATACGCCGGCTAATTATATTTCATTCAGTGCTTGGCTCTATACTGGAGTATGATCAGGCTGATTTACTGAATAGTTCTTTGCATTATGAGAGGCTAAATGTGGTCATGTATTTAGATAAATTGGATGAAACCACCATACTGAATTTGCTCTTTTGCTTTCTAAACTAGCAACAAAATGAAACCATTCCTTCTTGGTAGTGCTACTGGAGCCTTTATGTTTGCTTTACTCTTGAACCAAGGATAAGTAAGTGCTAATCTTAGTTGAAGTTTTGGAAAACGACTATTCCTTATTAGTCTTGCAGTTTTTTATGTGCTCGGTTCAATTATACGACCTTGTTAGTTGTCAACCAATAACTTGAGTAAACCTTCTGATGCATTTAACACTAAACCTTCTGATGCAGTTTTTGTTGCATCAGTACTGTTGAAACAGTATCCTAAGTACAGACATCTGAGTGAATTTTTTATTTGTCTCACGTGGGACGTGGCTTCCTACAGTAAAATAAGTACCAAATGTTGTCAGAGATTTCATGTGCTGGTGTATGATTTTAGTGCTCTTTGTTAGCTATCCTTTATAATGAAAAGGCTTCTCTTGATATATACCATTTCTTGATCTTTGGTTTCTCCTGAGATATTCTGGACACACATTTTTTTCCCAGAAACTTTATACGCAGTTATAATTTTCTGCAGATGCCTCACTTGATTTCTGTTATGTTTATCTGCACTAGGACACATACGTTTGAACTTTTGAAATAAACAGACTATCTGAACTGCTGGTTTCTTGTTCATCTCTTCCTTCTCGATCAATCCATTATTTAGCCTTTGCCCTTTGAATATCTTTTTTTTATATATATTTTACATGTTGAATGCACTGGTGCAAAACATATTGTGCTGAAATACAGGTTTATGGAAAATCTTCTTACTACTGATAATTACTCTTCTGTTAACTAGGGTCTATCACTCGATGCTCAGGGCGCTCTGTTTTTCACAGAATCAAAATATTCAGATGTCGACCCTATCATTTTTTGTCTTGATGAGCGAAGTAAATCTGTTCAAAATCATCTGGATGTGGCAGCTGCACCTTCACTACTGTTTTTTCACCACTTAAAATTGCGCAGTGAAAGCAACTTGACTTCTAATAGTCTTCCGGAATTCATGCCAATTACTTTAGAAGAGGATCAGCAGTCTCTGCCACAGCACACATCTGATCTGGTTCATCTGGCTGCTTCTGCTTCTGAAGCTTGTTCTGTTTATGTTAGTCCATCTAATACTGGTTCCTTGGATATGGGTACTGCTGGTTGCATCAATCATTCTGGTTCTGCTAGCAGCAAACTCAATACTGCTAAAAGGACTGTAAGTCTGGATTGTACTAGCATAGGTATTGGTGGTGCCAACATAACAAGCAGGAGTTTTCCAGATCAAATTATGGATGGAAGCCTTTCTGCTATTTGCCCTCAGAAGTATCAAAAGAGGTGTTCTTCTATAACTATTCCTGGAGATAAGACATCAGATCCACCAGATGATAAGCTACTTAACAAAGACGAAAAGGCCATGCAGCCTACATCTGACTTGGTCCAGGAACTGAATGAGTATCCTATTGGTCGTGCTACACCAACTGCCCCCAGGACTCCCTACCATCGGAACCGATTTACATCCCTATCACGCACTTTTGGTGATGGTTCAAAATTATGGCAAGAAGATATTATGATGACAGGCTTTGCTGGTAGCTCTAAGAAGCCAAGGACTCAGGTTTTGTACTCGGTTTCTCCTAGAAGTGATGAACCTGGCTCAAAACACAAAGGACATTTCCGCAAGATACAGTCTCATAGCAGTGCAAAGAGACTTCCGGATAATTCAAGAAGCGAACAGAGCAGTCCTGAGTCGTTGGCTTGTGTTGCAAATGTACTAGTTACAGTTGGTGATAGAGGATGGAGGGAGTATGATACTCAGATCACAATTGACTCTGATGGGCAGAGTGAACGGAGGATTTGTGTGAAGCTTGCAGAAGGAACTAAGTATGCTCACAAAGTTCTTCAAGTTTTGCAGCCCGGGGCAACAAACCGCTATACACATGCAATGATATGGAAAGGGGGGACAGAGTGGTGCCTAGAATTTCCTGACAGAAGTCAGTGGTTGATTTTCAAGCAAATGCATGATGAGTGTTATAGTCATAACATTAGAGCTGCATCTGTTAAGAATATTCCAATTCCTGGTGTTTCCTTTGTTGAAACTCATGATGATCATGATGCTGTATCCTTTGTACGCTCTGAAGATTATATTGTCCATATTGGAACAGATATTGAAATGGCACTTGATGAATCTCGTGTGATATATGACATGGACAGTGATGATGAAGTGTGGGTTTCAAAATGGAGGAAACTAGGCAAGGACAGCAGCTCTGTAACAGATGACTTGTTTGAGAGGATCATGGACAAATTCGAGAAACTTGCTTATAGACACAACTGCAATGAACTCAATATTGATCAGATGAAGGAACTAGATAATGATAACATACCGCTGGACACCATTAAAGTGATACATGATTATTGGCAGGACAAGAGGAAGAAAAAGGGGATGCCACTCATTCGACACTTTCAGGTGAACAATATATTTGCCATTTCTGAGTTTGCCTTTGTTGCCGATAGCTTTGTACTAATTTTGTTTGAAATATTGGTGTTGAACAATTGGGTAGATTGCAATCTAGTTTAAGTTACTACCCTATATTTTTATGTTTAGTGAACAGCTTTGTCTCCATGGTCTGTCCAAGCTATAAACTAAATTTCAGTTAGTTTTGTGCTTAGGTAGTTTTATGGTCATGCTTATTTATTTTTGCTATGTGAAAGGCGGAGCAGTTTGCTTAACATAATTTATTCCCAGCTTTAAGAGCACCAATTAATTAAACCAAAACATCATTTAGTTTAGCGGAGGTAGTTTTCCACTTTTAGTTTTTTTTCCCCCAAGAGTATCGGATGCCATTGAGCAGTCATATTAAGATGAGTGAGTGTATTATCCTGGGATTTCAACTTTCAAGTAGCTTATGTGCTGTGGAACTAGACATACAAACTTTTTTTTTGGGATATGGTTCTAATCAGAGTGATTGTAGAGCAAGTGTCTAGTCATGGTTTAACTTGAACCCAACTACCCAAGGGCCAAGGATGCATGGATTGTGTTGAACTGCTGATGCTTCTGGGGAAATGATTGGTTTTGTGCTTCTCAGTTACTATGTTTGAATACAACTAAACGGATAAAGTGCAGTGCACCAAAAATGTTGAGTACATACAGCCTCTAACCTTGCATTTGTACCATTTTCAGTCTGCTATGTGGAAGATCCACGAGCAGCAGCTTCAGGAATGGGAATCAACAGTACTCAGAATACAGGGTTCATCAAATGGTTACCAAGTTAAGTTGCCTCCAAAACCTGCCTTGTTCGCCTTCTGTTTGAGACCTCGAGGACTCCAACCCCAAATACCGTATAAGGGACCGAAGCAGCGCTCCCATAAAAAACTTATGTCCTCAGGAAGCTTTTCAAGAGAGCAAGATGGCTTTTACCGACCAGGTTCATTTTCTTAACTTCTTTTCTAATCATTGATCCAGTGCCATGTTTTGTCATTATATTTTGCTGATACGAGGTTTCTGTCAAATATCAGGGAGAAAATACAGCGAGTATGTGGGGGATGGGAGGGCATGTGAATCCTATGACGGTGGTTCTATCTATTCACCAACAGGGTACTCTCCCAGGTTCTCTGTGAAAACAGAATCCCCTCGTGCATTTGATGGTTTGGAAAGAAGTTCTACACCAAGGTTTTTGAGAACCAACAGTGTCAAAAGGACTGCAAGCTTTGCATTCTCTGAGGATCATCAGCCATCACCTTCCTTCCGTCATCAGAGAGTGAAGCGAGGCGCACCTGATCACTGGAACGCGGTGATCCAAGAATGGCAGAGCTCAAAGCACCTGCTCCCAGGTGCGTCCCAGAGCCCCCGCGTCGACGTAGAGGAGCTCAAGCAGCGAGATGCCTCCAGTGCAGCGCAGCATGCGGTGGCCATGGCCAAGCTCAAGAGAGAGAAGGCCCACCTGCTGATGCACAAGGCTGACCTTGCCCTCCACAAGGCCACAGTTGCTCTCATGATGGCCGACGCGATCAAGGCGTCCAGCAGGGATTCTTCCCGGGATGGGAGGAGAGATTTCAGGGACGACTGACGACAACGCTTTTTCCGGCTTGAGCCGATGCAAGACTACCCTTCTTTTTTGTTGATAGAAAGGAGCTCATCTGCTCCATCCGACCAAGTCAGTAGATAGCATCTTGCCCCCCTTTTTTCTTCATCATTTGTACATATGTTGATTCCTCCTTTTTCTCCTTTTTTTCCCCTCTTATTTAGACCTCTGGGTTAACGTATTCTTGGGGGAAATGGGCCGAAAATGATAGGCAGCTGTTGGTGCAGCCCGGCATTTTCTGCATAACGATGATGTATCCATGTCTTCTCATTGTTGTGACGTTTGAGAGCTGGTCCTGGGAGGAAGATGGTGACAGTTTCTCTGCTGCAAAAAAAAAAAAAAAAGAGAAAGAAAGTGGTACATAATGAGCCTGACAATTGGGTCCCAATGTGTCACTCATAGTCGTGTGTGTGTGTGGCTGTGTTTTAATGTTTGAACTGTACATAGAGATTGTGCTACAGGTAAAAATAGTGTGATGCAGATGTTGGCACGCACACTGCATACACACCACACATGCATTAGCCTTGGTAAAATCGGTATTTGGTTTGATGCTCTCTTGTGCCAATCCAAAATATGGTCACCGTTGGTTTCTGAGGAAGACCACTGTTTGGTGTCAGGCTGGTCATGCAAAGTAGAATTTGCATGCATATATATGATAATATCATTCCAAACCAAAGGAGTGGCCCAGTATTTTTGCTAGCAAAGGTGCAATACTGCCACAACCTTGCCAGGGAATTGGCCATTGCTCGGTTGCTTATCACGCCTCTACATCCTGGCAAAAAAATTTTTTTTTTTCTTGGACGTAGAGTACTAGAATGGTGATATGTCACGTGCCAACATCATCTGCTCTATGTCGGCGTATTCAAAGCAGCTAAACTCCCTCAATCCTACTGGCTTTGCTACCCTCCAATCTGCATTGGTAACTTTTCTTCCAAGATACTCTTCTACTGCAGCTGTGTATGTTTTCTCTTGCCCTGTTACTCGAATGCGTCTCCATGAAAAGGATGGGAACCAAACACAGTTAACACGAGGATTGAATTTGTCCTTATCTAATCCTGAGCTGGTACTAGATGATACGAGCGGGATATAAGAATTAGTATCATATTAGATTTGTACTTAGCTGGAGAAGTGAGGAGATTGATAAAGGAGCACACGGACTATAGATTTGTAATCAACTGCATCCCATACTCTAACAAACTATGTAGAAAGAGATATGGCGTAATATATTTATAGCTACCTATTTTACGGGTATACTATAATATTAAATTAATTATAGATGATGTGTCACTACAGTTAGTAATTGACTATACTATAAGCCCGATGATTTTGCAGCCAATTGAAGTTCTATACCTCAAAATTCTATACCTTGTTTGTTTCTTCTATAATTGAATGGTAGAGCTCCTGCCTTTTCTCTCAAAAAAATTGAAGTTCATAACTTTTTTTTTTGGCGGGGAATTGAAGTTCATAACTTTGATACATACATGCCACCTGTTGGATTGTATGGAGTACTGTGTGATAACTCCACCCGTACGTAAGTGCCAAATTACTCGATTTGATTGTTTGACATGTACTCACTTAAGGTTGTGTTCGTTTTGCTGTGCTAGGAACTCAGCCTTCCAGCACGTAAAACGGAGCGACTCATTAGCGTATGATTAATTAAGTATTTACTATTATTTTAAAAAAAAATGGATTAATATGATTTTTTTGAAGTAACTTTTGTATAGAAACTTCTTGAAAAAACACATCATTTAGCAGTTTGAAAAGCATGCGCGCAAAAAAAAAGAGTGGTGAGTTGGGAAAGTAGGGGGAAGAACACATCGTGTGGTAGGTCAGGGTGAATACTGCCAACTCGATGACTTTCAAACAACTTAAGAAGTGTCGAAAATGGCAACAAATTAAGGTTCATTATATTCCAATGAGACAACTAGCCACACTTTTCTTTTAAAAAAAGGAATATAATTAGCCATTATAAGCATGTACTTTGAGTTTTGAGTATAAGGACATACGTACAGTGTGTCTAAGCTGTATAGTAGGCACAACTCTACATTCAAATGAAATATTGCATAATTACATACGAAATTCGTCTAGTTTACATAAATTGGAACACCATCTCACTTCAAAAACTCATTTTAGTTGGCGTGGGCTTTCCCGACGAAGGCCTTTACATATGTTTTATCAATTTCCTCTTACCATGTTACTCGAATGCGTCTCCAAGAAAAGATGAGAACCAAACGCAATCACCATGAGGATTAATTGCAAGACTTGTCCTCCTTATCTCATCCCTAAGCTTGATGATTTTTCTTCCAATAGTAGTTTAAAAGCTTGATACATACATGTCACTCGTTGGTTTGTATGGAGTACTATGTAATGACTCTATCTAGTAGGGGTCAAATTACTCGATTTGATTATGTGAATGTAGTTTAGAGCGATAGGCCAATTCAACCACTTGACATGTGTTGAAAATGGCGGAAAACTAAGGTTCATCCAAGCGAAACAATAAACTAGCACTTCCTCCATCTCAAGATATAAGAACTTAGGATCAAATGTAGATAAGGAACTAAACATGTACTAGAGTATAAGGACTTGTAAGTGTGTCTAGTAGGCACAACCGCACAACTCTACGTTCAAATGAAATACAAATATGCATTAGCATATATTTCCACAGTTACATAGGAAAATTCGGGTAATTACATAAAATTGGAACATCATCCCGATTCAAATCCATTAAGACACATCTAATTGGCGCGAATCTTCCCAACGTACGCCTGCAGGTTCTTCTCCGACGAGCCACCGTCGGCCACCGCCGCCCGTGCCTTCTCCCTCCACGCCGCCGCATTGGCGCGCACCGCCTCCGACGTGGCGACGTCGAGGCACCTCCTCAGCTCGCCGGCCTCCAGGACACCGTCGTCCTCGCTGACGGCGGCCCTGACGCCGGCGCCGAGCTGCTCGGCGACGAGCCACGCGTTGGTTCCCTGGTCCGTCCACTGCGGCACGCACACCGCAGGCACGCCGCTCGCCACCGTCTCCAGCGTCGAGTTCCAGCCGCAGTGCGTCACGAAGCACCCCACCGCCGGGTGGCCGAGCACCTTCACCTGGTCGCACCACTCCACCACCACGCCGCGCTCCTCGCCGGCGGCGATGGCTCCGTCGTCGTCCTCGCCGCGGTTGTCCTTCCTCAGCACCCACAAGAACGGCCGGCCGCTCTCCACCATGCCGCGGGACACCTCGGCGATCTGCCGTCGGCTCATCGTCGACAGGCTCCCGAAGGAGATGTACACCACCGAGCCGGCCGGCCGCGCGTCGAGCCACTCGAGGTACCCCGTGTCGTTCTGATTGAACAGGTCGTTGCTGGACGCGACGGCGGCGCCGCTCTTGGCGCTGGCGTCGGCGGCGTCGAGGAAGGAGAGCACCGGCCCGACGGGGACGACGTCGACGCCGTGCTGTCGCAGCGACGCCACGGTCTCGGGCTCCATGGCGTCGAACGTGTTGGCGAGCACGGTGGGGCTGTCGCCGTGGCGGCCGAGCTCGGCGACGATGTCGCGGAACGCGTCGAGCACGAAGGCGTAGGGATCGTCGTCGTCGGCGATGGCGAGGAACGACGGGAGGTCGCGCAGCCGAAGCGGCGGGAGCCCCGGGACGCGCACGGGCGCCAGCCGGTCGCGCGCCGCCGCCGCCTCCGCGATGGCCTTGTCAACGCCGTCCGTGCCACGGAAGTAGTGGAAGTAAGCGGCGAGCACGGCGGCCGGCTGGATCCAATACAGCGCGACGGGGATGCCATGGTCGCGCGCGACGTCGGCGACCCAGGTGAGCAGCAGCGTGAAGACGACGCGGGTGACGGGTCTCCCGGCGGCGCGGAACCCCTCGATGACGCCGGCAAGAGTGCGCGCGCCGACGACCCTGATCTGGGTCATGTAGCTGGCGCTGTCATGCACCGCCCTGTCGAAGCCGTCGTCGTAGCCATCGGAGTAAGGCACGTAGCGGACGCCACCGCCGTCGACGAACTCCTCGCCGGCGCCCGCCGCGGCGTCGCCGAACATCTTGCGGCAGGCGGAGACGGCGGTGGAGATGGTGACGCGGGCGCCCGTGTCGCGCGCGAGGCGCCGCGCGAGGTGGCGCGCCGGGTTGATGTGGCCCTGGGCAGGGTACGTGACGACGAGGAAGTGCGGCTCGTTGGCCTCCTCCTCCTCCATGGCCGGCATTGCGAGAGCTCGCCGGCGGCGAGCAAGTAGTGTCGTGTGGTTGGCGTTTGCAGTGGTGGAGTGGCTTGCTGCTGATGGTTTATGTAATGGCGGGGAGGACGGCGGTGACGTAAGCGATGATGCTGCATGCATGGGTGGTCACACTAGCTACAGTTTTGTGCGGTCACCTCTCACCTGATGACTGCGTGGTCCATCTCAGATCTACCCGTATGTTGTGAGCTAAATTAATAAAAAAAATGTATTCAATATTTTTTTTTGTCCCCATTACATAATCGCTAGGGACGTAACATCACACTCACACTTCCGTGAATGCATTCCTTTATGAATACTAAAAATACGAAGATCAATGACAAATCTTTAATATATCTAACCTTACTAAAATCCTACACTCTCCATTAAAAAAATAACTTCTAAGTATGAACCGGTTCATTTTCGGAAGTTGTATTTTTACAGAGGAAGTATAATACAGGGTGTGTGTAATATTTGTGCCCTTTAGGATTTATAAATCTCTCGTAGGTGAAGTTATACACCCACAATTTCAAACCACAACACCAGGTGAAGTTATACACCCACAATTTCAAACCACAACACCGTTGCTTAAGGCATGTGAAAAACATATACAATCTTGACACTATATATAGGGTCAATCTATAACATAAGTTATATATATATACACGGGTGGAAATAATGAGATACTTTGAAACATAAGTTTATCTATAAAATTTCTTAATTGATGGCGTATAATACACACCATAATCACCAACTTCTCTTTTAAGGAATACTACCTTCATTTTAAAATATAGCAATGCTTAGCTACAAACCTGAAAAAATACTCATCCAGATTCATAACAACTATTAGCTTGAATCTAAGAGTTATATTTTAGAAAGGAGGTAATAGATACTAGATAGTACACGAAAGTACCATAGTTGGTACTCCATCCATTCTTAAAGAAGTACTTGTAACTATGAATCTAGATAACTAGGTGTCCAGTTTTATGGTCAAAAGTTACTATATTTTGATATGGGGATAGCAATTGTCTAGATTGATGTTAAAATTAATCATATTTTTAAGATGGAGATAATCAGATAATTTATGAATTCCACTATTCCAATGCCAACTAGTGTTTATGATATGGTATAAGGTTAGAGCCTCACTACGGTGTTCTCTACTAGTAGCAGTGTAACAAACATCCCTCCAGAACCGCGTAGCCAGCTTATCCAACGGGCGAGCCCATTTACTCATACCACCACACTTACACTTTCATTCTCGTTTCGTGTAAAAGGATTAAACCGAGAGTGGTATGGTTGAAGGGACAAGCTCTTGTAAGCTTGATTCCACTCTTACTAAACTAGCACTGTGATACTAAACATACGCACATAGCCCTCATGGACTATACATGCCAATTTCTAATTGGTTCAGGATGTTACATACACCCTCCTCAAAGGACCCGATATCCCCGTCGACCCAACTTACCCATATAGCCACACAAACATATAGACAAATATCCAGGAACACGCTCCCTCTTAGCGCACTTCCGTACGTCCAGTGTCGGCGCCATATGCCATGCCATGTGCCTCACACAGAGCCCACATGCGTCATATGCCCGCACACTAACCCGTACACGCAACTGCGAGGGTCGGCTCTGATATCATTTGTAACAACCATCCCTCCAGAACCGCTTAGCCATCTCATCTGACGGGCGTGCCCACTTACACTTTCGTCATCGCTTCGTGTAAAAGGATTAACCCAGGAGTGGTATGACTGGAGAGACAAGCCCTTATTAGTTGGTTCTACTCTTGTTAAACTAGCAATGTGGTAGTAAACATGTGCACGTAGCTCTCATGGGCCACACATGCCAATTCTAATTGAGTCAGGATGTTACAAGTAGAAAACAATTTGAACTGTTGATCTCATTTGATTGAAGGGTTCAAATCTATTTATACTACCACCGTAAGTAGCAGTAGTAGAATTGTGGATAAACATTATTGTAAAAAAAGTGTGGAGAGGTATAATCGTTATTTAGCAGTGACTAAACCTTCTTTCCCTTCTTTTTTTGGTATTTTCAATGAAATATGAGCGATGCAAGCGCAAAGAATGACCACATGTTGATTTAGTCCAAAAAATATAAATGATAAAGTTACCCCTAATTATTGTATTAGTAAATTACCGATTTACCGTTAATATTACTGGTAGTATTATACTATCAGTAGAGAGAACCTGTTGACGTAAAAACACGACGGCCTGAAAGATCTGCTTAGCTCCAGTCTGGGAGATCTGCTTAGCTCCAGTGCAGGTCCAAAATAATGATGAGATGCGGGCGTGCCAGTCAGTTTGATCCTACAACTGACAAGATATGTAAATAGCAGATAAAACAGCCAATCGGCTGACAAGCTGATGGAGTGATTCCAGCCGATGCTGATACTAGCCGATATCCAGTATAGATCTTGATACTTGAGTAAATAATGACATAAAGATAATCAGATGATGATAATGTAATAAAACAATAATATAATCCAGTAGAAACCAATCGGCTAGTAATGATAGATTGAATAAGCACTGATCTGAAGGTTAAAGCATTCATCAGTTGGAGGTCCGATGTTATTAAATACAAACGATTAGATAAACAGTAAAACCTTTGTTGCGATCGGCTAAATCCAAATTATATGTAATCCTTATAAGCCGATGCAACGTCCAGATAACTCATCGGCTGAAACCCCGATGAAACCCTTATTGGCAATCAAGAAGCAGGCTAGAGTATGGTTCTAAGCATGACTTAGTAGATGAAACTTAACTGATGCAGCACTAAGTATGAAAAGAAACATAATATATATACAATCAAGCCTTTGACTGGTTTTTAGGGTGGTGGATACATTATATAATCTAAACCAACAAAGTAATTTAGCCGATATCGATAAAACCCTAGATGGAGATCGGTCGATGCAAGTAGAAAACATTATCAATCTGGATTATATAATGTATATGATAACTCGACGACTTACATGAATAAGATTAGAGTGTCAAAACGATGGAAGCACTAATCCCGATAACGCAAGCCGCCATAACAAGCCTTACCCCTCGTCAGAGATCGAAGCCGATGCAGCCCAACTTGAAATAAGAACTCGTCGAAAGTAAAAAGGTAAAAGGTGGCGATGCGCCGAAGTTGAATTGATCGAGAGATAATTTACATGGACCCCGGGTGTACATATTTATACCCATGGGTAGATACTAGTCCATATCGGACACGACTCAAACTTTACTAAAGATAAAAGGAAAAACATAAAGTCCTTATTAGACACTAAATACACTTTCCTAAAGATAAAAGAAAACTAATAGACTCTTCCTAATTAATAGATAAACTGTCATGCCGCATCCTCCTTGAACTCGGTCTCTTTTGATTAAGCTTCCTTTAATAGATTAATTTCATTAACCGAATTTGGTAAGAATTCGACTGTTAGCGATTGATAGTTTCCATTGGTCGATTCTAGAACTCTGAAGCCGATACTGACTCTAGACCAATGATAACTATGAGGCTTACTAAATTTCGTCGTTAACAGTACCGGAGCACTGCTCCTAATGTTACTGTTAACCTATCAATTGCAGATAGGTTCGGTTGTAATTTGGAGAGAAAAGAGATCCGTTGATAAGCTAATAAGTCACCAGATGGCTAAATGTACACGTCGTTAGTAGCTTCTATGTAATCTTGTGCTTTTACCAGGATTAGTGCTGGTGAATCTTGTCCTACTAATTACTACTGCCTTACATTAATTTTAGGAATATATTACCATATTCAGGGATGCAACAATGGTACAGTCATGAGTCATGAGTGCATGACTTTACTCATAAAATTTTAAATTTTGTGTACATAAATATTAATGCGCATATATTTATATATATGCATTAGGATTTTAAAAAGAATAAGAATTTACCCTGACGTGAGAGTGTTATAGGAATTGCTAGTTGGAAAAGAGATACCTAGATCTTTATCCAAGTCTAGTACAAACTAAAATCAGTGTTATGAAAGAATAAGATAGCACGGACTCAATCAAGCGTTACATGAGAATAAGATAGATCATATATTAATGTATCGTACACTTTTTGATTATTATATTGACGATACATAATATGGTCAAACATTGAACTAGCAATTTGCTCTATTATTAATATTGCTATTGATGACTCCCCTCATCCTAAAATAAAAGTATTTATAGGTTTTTTTAAAAGATTAAGGAGAGAGGTGAAATTCAATGTGGGATGATTACAATTTATTGGGATGAGAAAGTAGGTGAAGAAATTGTATTTTTTAAAAAACAATTAAATGCTATGAGTTACTGTATTTTGAAACAAGGATTTCTGAGCTCCCATATTTATTTTCCATGAGTCTTTCTTACCGAGGGACTACTTTAACCGCTCTTATTAGTGACCTCGTCATAAAGATAACTCAGTAGATGGATGGTGATCGATAGATCAATTCCTGCTTATAAGGTTTTTTTTAGTTTTTAAGCTGTCAGGAATATATATGTTAAAGTTTTATCATAAATTATTATTTTTGCTAATAAGTTGTTTTGGCAGCTCATAGAGAATCGACGGGGACCTTAGCCTACCCAATCACATCGGTCACATAGGTCGACAATGAGTGCATGCAACTGCAAACCGGAATTGTGCATGAATGATTGGTTTCAGATCTATATCAATATATCACGCTTCACTCTTCTTGTATGTTTGGCCACAGCTCTTGGCCTCATGCTAATTCATTTTGCTATTTATGGTTGATGAAGCGTATCATAATATAACATTATGAGTTTGGATAGGGAGGTATATTCATGTAGCGGTAGTGGTTGGTGGGATTTGCTATATTTGTGATGATACATTTTTTCTTAGATCTTAGTTAGATTTTAGACCCTTTGATTTCTATAAGATCCGTGCATACGTTTGTTCATACGTACTAAACAACTTTTTTGTTGTTATAATTATATATTTTATACAAATTTACAACGTTGCGCTATAAATCTTACGTATGTAATTACACCCACTTACATATCACTTACATATGTAATTAGTATGTAATTTTAGGATTTACATATGTAATTTTAGGACCTACATATGTAATTTTGGGACTTACATTGTAAATACACTAAAATTACATATGTAATTTAGACTTACAATGTAAATACATGCCGATTATTTTTTTTGAAAAATATGGTGTTATAAATATAGCTACGGGTTGAATTTACTTTTCAGCCTCCGACGTAATTTAGTGCACTACAGTAGCGGTATGATCTGGACCGTTGGATTGTGATTGTGTGGTTTGGAATCCCTCCTAATACGATGTACTGTTCATTCTCTGAATTGGTATCTTTAATGCAGAGGATCTGAATTCGGCTTCAGCCTAGTCAGTTGCAACTGAATTACAGCCACAAGTGACAAGCGAACCCAACTGATTGGATTGGTTTCTGGGCCATGTATGTCTGAAACTCTGACGTTTGCCATGACGATGTACCTGGCCTGTCACGTAGTGTACTCACCTTAGACGGCGCTGCAACAATCGTAGTGTACTCACCTTTTGTCCTGCACGCACACTCCAGCTCACTGCAACAACACTGGAGTTAAATCATTTCTTTCATGTCAAAATCATTTCTTTCATGTCCCTGGCCGACCTGATCAGATTCGATCAGATGCATGCATGATAGTACTAGTACTAGATCTCAATCACCGTCTCACTAACACCAGATATGTTATACTCCAAACTAACCTGATCAGATTACATCATAGGAGTATCCTACACAAATCTTGAAGCATGAGAGAGATAGGAAAATGAGTATTCAGTTTCAGATCAGAGCTGAAATACTGAAATTTCATGCAGTGTCAAATGACATGAATTAGTCATTGTTTCAGGAATGTCACTGTATGTTCCAAAGGCTGCTGCCCCTTTTGCATGTTCATCAGCAGTTGCCATTTGACAATGCTTTGCTGATTCGATGCATTTCCCTTTCCACTTCTCCAGTAACAGGAGAGGAAACTGAACATACAAAGCTCTGGCTTAGCTAGCTAGCTAGCTACACTCGTATGGGCAATGGATGCAATTGCATATGCCTCTCTGCAGCTGCTGCAACAAAAGCAAAACTGTTCTTCTCCTCCTGTACATCTCCCTGATCATGCAGCTGCAGCTACGTACGTGTGTGTATAACTGACCAAGTATTTATCGCTGCATCATCTGAAGCTCCATTTCTGATTTCTTCTCCTTGTGTCATGTGCCCTCTGGCGATGAGCCGACCTGCCCTCCCTTCCAGACGATCGGAGCAATCACCATCCATACTGCAAGTGCAGGTGCAAACGGCCGTTTTGTCAGAAAATATAGTAGCTAGTGCATATGTATCTCGTGCAATTGCACGGCTAGATATTGTTATACTCTCTCCGTTTTAAAATGTAAGTATTTTTAAACTGCTCAGTAAAGATTAAGGTTTACGGAAAAGGATTTATTTTCACTTGTATAATTGATTAAATTTTGAATTTGTTACGCTCTCTACCCAAAATTCTGATTCAAAATGCTTGGATTTCTGTGTGTTGCAATCAGGTCCTACAAATACTTATATTGTGGTATAAATTTTGAAAACTAACCATTCTCATATTTTGTAACGGAACGTAGTACATGTTTTTGTTCACTTACTATACACGATCGCCGCGAGCCATTCGTTGACAACCCGGACCCAGGTGCTCGCCCATCCGACATCAATCGTCCACCTGACGCAATCAATCAACCGGATCATAACTAATTGCAATCAATTTACCGGATTATGGTTAATTGATCTCCTTGAATGGATTATTAAGTTAAGCTAAAGGCCAGTGAAGATTGTTGTGGCTGGGATTATTACTTCTCCATGGTTTGATTGGCGTTCCAGCCGACGAAGAGCATGGCGAAGTACATGGCGCCCATGGCGAACACGAAGTGGAAGAAGCCGAACCCGTACGGGATGTCGTCGTCTTCGGGCTGCTCGCTCTCGGCCTTCTTGAACTGCAGATTCTCGAGCAATTTCAGCATCAATGGCGATATGATCATAACTCTGATCACTGATCAGTTCAGTTAGTGACAGACCTGGAGGCACTTGGAATCAATCCCTGTGGCGAATGTCGCCGTGACGATGACGATCACCGCGATCACGAAGCTCTGCAGATGTTGGAACATTTCATTCTTTCAGATTTACAACAGCAGTTAAGTAGATGACGACATTGTTCGATTTGTTAAGTTTCATTTCTGAAGAACTGATTGGATGATTACCGCGATGTTAACCCAATCTGCACTCGTTGCAACCTCGGCTTTCTTGTTGCAAATCTCTGTGTGAGGCTCACTGTTCGTGGCCAAAAAAAAAAAAAAACAAAGAACGAAAGTTGTGTTATAAAATGGATTCGATGGCACGGATGATCAGATCACAAATTCAGAACTGAGATAAGAAAATTACCTTCTGATCGCTGTCCAGCAGAGGAACACAATGTAGACCCCCATCAGCCCAGGCGCCAGGTAGCCAGCCTTCACCTGAAACCCAACCAATCAAGAACAGAGCAAATGCAGATTTCAGATTCAGAGATTCAGACACGACAACACTTGTGTCAATCGAGATCGATCGATCCGGAAAGAAGAAGCAAATTATTCACAAGACCTTGGAGCTGAGCGAGACGCCGGTCATGAGCTGGACGAGGACGAGGGTGACGGTGATGAAGAGGATGTTGAGCTTGCAGGACGGCCGCGGCGCGTACCACACGTACATGAGCACCACGCCAAGGATGGATCCCACGTACGCCACGATCGACACCACCTGCACCTGCATATGGCTGCACCACCACAACCTCAACCCATGTCAGACCGCCGCCATTGCTGGTGAGCAGGATATGACACATCTTAGTACTATCAATTTAGATATTGTACTAGGTTTGTTTTTTCGACAAAGAGAGAGACAGAGTATCAATTTAGTATTTCCTCCGTCTTAAAAAAATCTAAAACTGGATGTGACACATTCTAGTACTATAAATCTAAACATATGTATATCCAAATTCGTAGTATTATGATGTGTCACAAACTATGTTGTTTTTTATGGTATGGAGGAACTAGCTTTGATCAGTATACGTACCATCTCTTCAGGTTGGTCTCTGATCGGCAGCAGTCGTTCAGCCAGGTGATGAACCGGGTGACACTGACGAGCTGGATCACCAGAAACGCCCTGTCCAATTGCGCATCATATGATCCCATAAGCTTAAAGTCGATAACGAGACCCGATTCAGCTGAACGTGCTGAAGAAACGTGTGTTTGGTTGCGTGTGTGCATCCCTGGTTAGTGCAGAGGCTGGAAGTTATAGTTCTTTTTTTTATATTACTAGCTGATTTACCCGTGCGTTGTTACGGAATTTTAAAAGCTACTATTTTTCATTTATTTTTAAAGCATAAAACAGTCTTCCTATCCATCCATATTTCTCCATCAATTTTTAGATACCTACTGAGTTAGCTAGAGCATAGTCAACCACACAGAAGTAAAAGGGTGGTGGTGACAGATTCACCACCACTACCAATATTTAAAGTAGTATAAAAAAGAAAATGTGCAAGCGGGCTTACCCTGCTCCGAAGTGTGCGATCTTCCCTGCAAAATATGAAAATTCAGACGAACACCATGAGCATGAGGGCATCGAGAGGAATCAAGAACTGGTTGGTGAGGGTGACAAACACTGACCGTAGAGCTGGATGAGCGGCGAGGGGAGGAAGAAGGGGACGACGGTGAACCCCATCCACAGCACGATCTTCACCGGCCACCACTCGGAGTGCCATGAATTCCGGCGATCGTGCGTCTTCCTCGTCCTCACCGTCGACAAGAACATCATCAAGAAGAACAGCTGGTGATCGCCGTCGTCAAGGACATCACAAACTTCACAATGCAGAAATGAAAATCTGAAACCTGCAAACTGAAATCTGAATTGCAAGGATACGAAGCAGCCGAGGCTGACGCGGAGGACGCCCTGGGCGCCGAGGCAGTAGCCGGCGCCCTGGCAGCTGCCGCGGAGTCGCCGGAGCTCGGCGAGGACGGGGTGGCCGAAGTCCCGGAGCGTCCAGGCGAGCAGGTTGGTCGCCAAGAACACGAACGCGTACACGTACCTCGCCATCATCGGGTTCGGCGGCCCGACGACGAGCTGCGCGCACGCGCAGCACGTCTCCTCCACCGCCACCACCACGCACCTCTCCCCCCTCGCCGCCGTCTCGCCGCCGCCGCCATTGTCGCCGCTCTCCGCCGGCATGCCGATGCCGCCGCTGCCCAGCGTCATCGATCCCAAGAACGAACACCTAGCTCACTCACTCCTGCACACGCACACGGACAACACAAGACAAAAAGATTCATCAACTGATCGAATTAGGCAGACAAATTAAGAAAGAAATCGCACGACTGCTTCGCATCGATCACACGCGATCCGTGACCATGAGATTGTCCGTTCAGCTAGCTCGTCGAGCACGCATCGCCGGACAGCGCTGTCGCCGCCGATCGCGACGTACGCGTGTGTTTCCTTTGCACCAAAGACATGAACTCCGAAAGGAGATCGTTTGTTTTGTTTGTTCGTGTCTTGCTTTGTAGGCAAGCCCACTGCAAATGCTGCAGCTTTCATCATCTTTGACTCGCATTGACCAATAAATAAAAACCATCAAATCCGTACTAGAACCATTAATTAACTAATTAGTAACTAACTTATGTCACTGGTAGAACAAAGTTTGCAAGAAAAGAAAGGTTGTGTTTAATAAAAGAAAGCCGTGTAACGGATTACTTAATCTTACTCCATTTCATGATTAGCATTTTTGGGTTGTGTGTAAATCTGCTCAAGAATCAACATCACTCATCAAAGGGTTTCTTCCAAGGCCTGTGGACTGCATGCAAAAGGCTACACATTTTGGTGTGCGATTTCTGTGTCTTGACAGGGACAAGGAAGAACATAAAATAAATAAAAGACGTTTTCAAAAGCATGAGGAGAACATTGATCAATTCTTGATGACATGGTTGGCTTTAAAGCAGGATTAGGACGATTAAAGATGGACAAAAAGAGATCAGATTAGCTCCATGGACTGCACTCACTGAAGAATGAGAAGGACACAACATTGGCATGTTTCTCATTCTGAATTTTGCTGACCAGCAGCAGCCTTGGATGTTTGTAGAAAAAGAGTAAAGCAGTAAAGCTATGAAAGCATATTATGAGATGGTGTGGAATGAGGAAAGCAAAAGAGTCTGGTTGGGTTAAATTCCCCTGAGAAATGATAGATTGATAGTACTACTACTTGTGTGACGTGTCAGCTAAGAATCAGAGAAAAAAAAATTCACATATTTGATTGTGTTGGTGCTAGTATCTTCCTGCTATCTCGGGCACGCTATTTACTGATCCATTATGAAATAATGATCCTGGTTTGGAATAGTTTAAATATTCAAACAGAATTTGTTAAAATCTATTTGTTTCAGAACATTAGAATATGCTGATCTACAGTACTCTGGATGTCATTTCATTTCGTTGCATAACAATATTCCTCCTCCTTTTTTGACCATAGTTGTGTAGTACTACACGTTGGTGAACTGAACTCAGTTCTGAATACCAGAATCATTTCTTGTTGGATCCATCCAGGTGAAGTAAAAAATCTAATCTAGAACACTATAACGTGATGGACGATCTCCTCCTGTTCTAGTCTAGAACTTGAGCGAAATGAAACTATCTCCTAATTAATTCGCCTCCAGTTCAATTTGATTTGCTGGTGATGACTAATTAAACTTGGCAAAAACTGACAGAGGTTTAATTGTTCATCCATCTCAGCCTACATGCATGCGTCCAGCAAAATCAACCGAATAACTAATTAATCTACCATGCATATATATCACAAAGGGAAACTATTTTGATCGAAACTTGTTTAGAAAGAATCTCCTAGATGTAGTAGAGGAAGGCGGCAAGAAATACTCTCACGCAAGAAACGCACATCATCGCAGCAAGCGAAGGACCAGCATCCAGCAACTCATCATCAACCGGAGGAGAGAAGAGAATCTACCAAGAAATACTCAAGAGAGAGAGAGAGAGAGAGAGATTGGATTGATCAATTACCTCGACCGCGATCGATCGATCCCTACATGCAACAGCAGGGATGGAGCTAGCTAGCTAGAAGACGAACAAGAGCAGGAGGTAGCTTTAGCGGCCGCCATTGGTGAGAGGGCGCGAGAGGGTTTTATTCTGGCGGGCATCGCATATGTGCGAGATTGCGAGAGTGGAGGAGGAGGAGACGAGTGGAGGTGGAGATGGCGCGCGGTGCGCTTCTCTTTTTTTCTTTCCCGCCGCAACCAAAGCAAGCAAGCAAGCAAAAAGCCCGGGAATTTACCTGGCGGGAGTGGCCTACTTGGCAGCGCCGCCACAAACGCCCTGCGTGGTCTCGCTCCAGACTTGTGCCCTTGTCCATGCATAAATGAATAAACATGTAGATAAATAAATAAATATCTCTTTAGTTTTTTTTTTACTGTTCTTGGGACGTGAGATTTCTATATCCTCTGCGGCTACCCCACACACACACACACAGCACTACAGTTCGTGGTGGTTGTGTACATAACCAGATGAAGTATGTGTGCTGATTTCTTCTTGTGTCTGGCTGTTATTTTAGACATTTAGGACGTTTTCTAACCGGGTGATTGGATTGGATAGATTATGAAACCGGTAAAAAATGAGCTAACTAATAGTTCGTGGAAAATTGTCTAGGCCAATGCTGAAGTAGAAAGTTCTTTTTCTTAAAAAAATAATCATAATCCATCAGTCACCGTTTCGCTTATGCTGATTATAACAACAAAAAAAATAGTCTATAAATAATGTGTTTTTACCAATTTAAAACAAATACTGAAAAAAAAAACTATGATTGAGAAAAAAATCAAATCCAAAAATAAGCTTTGAAATTTAAAATCTAACGGCCACTTGTAAGCTGAAAGGTAATTGATGGAAGTGACATGTCTCTATTAGCTGTTTAGAGCGTGCCATTTGTCTGAGTCATCAAACTCATGAAACATGGTTATGTCATAGAACAGAATTCGGGGGATATTTGAGACTGTTGTTTCCACTTATTTACTACCCCATATATACACACACACACACTTTGCGTATTACAACGATCAAATTATGCTTTTCAACCATCAAGATTCAAGACAAGTACATTACTTAATACTAATAAATAAATAACAAAATGATCCTGGCATTTACCAACTTTTAGGTATCTTACCAAATTATCCTGACGATGTTGGGTTGGACTTGGACATAATGGTTGGCTGGACGAACAGCCAAACTGCACCCCAGCCTCTACCAGCTCTTGTATATACCTGCCACAGCAGTAGAAGATCTTTCCAATCCTTGTCACGTATATGTACGCATGCATACAAATTACAAAATCTTTGGGAGCCTTTCTTGTGTGGCTCTCTTTCACAGCACAAGGTGAACCACACTTGAATTGATCCCTGCCCGAGAAATTTCACACGAAAGCAGGAAAAATTCAAAGTCTGTCGGGTGCTCCAAACACGAATATTGAGCTAGTTTGTGATAATGTCATGCCCTCCTCACTCAGTATGAAAAATCTCACAGCCTATGAGGCTATGACTATTCGTCTCCCAAAGCATCATATAAATAGGACTTCGTCAAATTTTGCACCGCAGAAATTAGAAATACATTTTTTTAGTGTCGGGCAAGCACAAGAGTTGTATTCGGCTCTAGTGAGTAGAGCAACGGCTAATAAGTGGTAGAAAATTGAACATAGTAATAAGAAATAATTTATATGTTAAACTTTTTTATCTGTAATATTTGTGGTCCAACCAATACTGAAAATTAGACCACAATGAAATAAAAAAAAACCTAAAATCAACTTAAAATTTAAATTTTAAAATTCAAAATTTAGTTGCGACTAATAAGCTAACCAGCAGAGGAAGAGAAGCTTCGTATTTACGTTATTTTTTTCTCCGTAGGAATGGACTGAAAAAATACGAGATATTTCCTCCAGAAAAAAACAGGCGTTTGAAGTATCACCAGTCAGTATCCTGTGCACACATGTCTCATCTCACTCACCCAATGAATCTCTCTGTCGACAAATTGCCATCACAGAAGGAATGAAGCAGAGATTTATGCCATGCTATCCTATCTTGCAACCAACCTGATACTACTACAACAGCCAGCTATCCTGGATCAGAAGCAGCACAAGGCAGACACTAATGGCGTGAGCCGAATCCGTTTTCTCGTTGATGCTTGTCGGGTAAAGCCGGTGAGGCTTGCAAACCAAGTTGACACAACCTGACCTGACCCCTGCAGAAAGCTACAGCCAAGCAAGCAAGCAGAAATTCAGAAGAGATCCAGGAGGCCAGCCAGCCAGCCACTGAAGAAGCTGTAGCTGCTGCTGCTAGTGCCATCCTTATGGTCCATGAGCAAGCAAGCAACAACCATCACTTGCAAGGAACAAGAATCATCACACACACGCAGCAACAAAGACAAAGCTTCTCTTCTCTTGCTTGCCCTTTTGGACCACGTTGTTCCTTAACACGTCAAAGGAATGTCTCCTTGATCTGCTGCAAAATGCAGTTTGTTCTAGTTTATTGATTTTACAAGGGAACAACAGTTAGTTTAGTTAGTTTGACCCCTTGGAAAAGAGGGGGTGGATAAATGGAGATAAGAGGGTGCTATCTGATTTGACTATCACTTGGTTGTTACCACATCAGATACGCGAGTGTGGTTTGTTCGTGCTCACACACCCACGAATGCACCTCCTGCACACGCAGATGTGGGCGTGTGCTAGCTTACACTTTTTACTACCACTAGCTACCAAGAGAGGCAATTTTGCCTATGTAATGCATGTGTTGAGTGTTGAGCCAAGAAGTTAGCTATATTCTGGCTCTTTCCAACTGGCAGGGGCAAATCTTGAACCTAAATGTATAACCCATGAACTGGAGTCTTAAACTAGTTAACCTTGTTTGTGTAAGACTAGGATTGATACTCTAAAATATTCTAACAAGAAAAACTTAGAAAAATAATGAAGCATCCATGAGAGTTGAGTTGAGACCATGAGTCATCTCCCACAAACCGGAGAAGGCGAGGCCAAGTTCAACTCTAACAATGCTGACTAGTAGTACACAAGAATTTGGCTCAGATTCGCACAGGGTCCAAAACACCATGAGTCATTTTAT
Organism: Oryza punctata; assembly: GCA_000573905.2. Classification (NCBI taxonomy): domain Eukaryota; kingdom Viridiplantae; phylum Streptophyta; class Magnoliopsida; order Poales; family Poaceae; genus Oryza; species Oryza punctata. Next base: position 3,738,911 of record CM002488.2, read on the forward strand.
TTGGCCCGTATAACAGGAAAAAAAACACAGGACTTCAACAAATTCCACTCCATGTCCCTCAAATGGGAATTCAGGACGATGTTTGTCGGCAAAATGATGGTTTTCATGATCAGATTTAGATCGAAAGTCCGTGCACAGAATGTAATTATTCCAAAACAGAATTCGACTTTTGTTGTTTCAGACACTTGACACATTCTTTTAGACAACCAATCCTGACTAATATTCGTCTATAAAGATTTAGTAAATGTTCTTCGTTTTTTGTTATCGACGTTAATACAGAGTATTTAGAGTTTTTTTTAACTAAACCGACAGAAAAACTGCCAATTATATTTTCAATAAGCAAGAGTAAAAACCCTAGACGGGTTACAAGAAAAGAAAAAACAACCACCAACTGAATGAACAGCTACACAGCATTCACCACAACTCACTAACAACTAAAAACCATTGACGGAGCCCAACTTAGGGTGTCGATACCAAACTTAACTAATAGCAGCATAGGAGGTTCCAAAATCGTGTCATCATTGCCGAGCTTGCTACCAAGTGACACAGTAGCTCCGACTTCAGGATGCAACATCGATACCTAGCACGCTACCAAAATGATCAAGCGGCCTCGACACCCCATGATGGACTTCAGCCAAAGCCACCTAAGTGCCACATCCTATTCACGGCTAGCGACAACACCCCTAGAAAGAAACTGTAGTGTGTCATCGTTACCCAGCTTCGTTGCCACAACGAAGCAGCTTCGACTCCACCTAGCAAAATCAAACAAGGAGCAAAGGTCACCCACCGCGAAACAAAAGGTGGAACCAGAAGAGCGAAGGCCTCATCAAAACCTAGGACTGAAATGCTTCGAAGCCAATGCATAGACCATCAACAACATCCTTGTACGAGGAAGTTTCTCCAAAGCGGTGCCCCGAGGAGGACATGGCGTGGTCGCCGCCACCACTCATCCGGAAGCCGGAGCAAGGTTTTCACCCGGAGAACGATAAGGAGAGGGGTCAAGGGGAACGACGCCACAAGGCACCGCCGTCGTCAAGCCGGCTAATGGCCCAACGAGGCTTTTGCCAGTGATTCCCCATCCAAACCCACACAACCAATCCACGCAAGAAGAATCATCGCAAGCCGCATTGTCCATTCAGCGATCAGGCCTAGGCCACCGATCACAGCTCTGTCTGACCCTACCGCCAACCACTGTGGGTATGTCGCCGTCGCGTCTGAGACCACGGCCACCTCCTCATGCCACGACGGAGCCTCGTGAGCCATCGCCGTCGACCGGCAGCACAGTTGCGCCCAACGCGCCAGCCCCACCACATCCACCGCCGCGACCGGAGGATCTAGATGGGGGGCATCGACTGCACCACCGCTGAGTTGCCCCTGTCATCGCCGGCCGCCGAAGGACGCGCCATGGCCACGCGACCTCCATCCTTGCACCGCCGGCGCCTCCTTCATTGTGCATGGCAGCCACAGCCAGATCCGCACCGCCGCTGGCTGCCTTCCGTCTTATCGCCGCCCCGTCACGTTGGCCTGGACTCCTGCGCCGTCGCTGTTGTGCAACCCTCGCGCCGTCACCGCCGCCCAGCCTCGTCGTCGTTGGTAAGGACCGAGGGTCGCCGCGTCCCGCGCGTCCCAGCCCCTCTTAGGTCGTCACCGCCACTAGTGGAAGTACCATATCTGGCCAAGGGAGGGCCGGATCCGAGCTCGATGGCAGTAGATCTGGACGTCAGCCGCGGCACCGTGCTCCCGTCCTCCGGTCTTGTCAGTGCCCCAACTGTCTTGACCATGGAGTGAGGGAGATGGGGAGCCCCACCGCCGCCGTCTTTGCAGCCGCCCAGCTTTGCCGGCGGCTGCTAGGGTGGCGGTGAGGCGGGGGGAGAGGAGGGGAAGGGTGGAGCGACCGAGCGGATGCGGCCGCTTCCAGTATTCAGAGTTTCGGTTACCATGAATAGCTCCGATGAAGAAGAGCATCCTGGAGCAGCGTCGGTGAAGGACGCAACATCCAGGTGGATGAGGAATATGAGATGAACTCACCGGCGCAGATACGGCGGCGGCGGGAAGAGCAGGAACTCGCGGAGCCGCCTCGCCTTGGGTTCCGGCACCGAGGCTGGGGTTCGGCTAGGAAAGGAGACAAGTTTGTGGTTCAGCCCAGAGCTCCATCCATGGTGGCCACCACCACCGCCACCGCCGCTGTCGCCGTCACTGGCGGAAGAGCTCGATCGGCGGCGGCCCATCCGCCAGAGGGAAGGAAAGAAGGAAGAAGTGGCCTATCTGGTAGTGATCCTAAACAACAGGGACCGAATTGCAAAAGTTTCCGGCCCAATAGGCCTCGCAACAACCAGTCAAGTTGGGCCCTAATTGGGCCTTAATAGGATGTAGTCCTCGAAGGGCAAAGCCTAATTTCATCTCATGTGGTTTTAGGCTAATCATTTTCATTAGCGGTAGAACAAGCAGAGGGTAAGCGACAATCTCGGCGTGAGATGCAAAGAATCGAATCAACTAGTGGCTTGCATGTTCATGGGGAAATGGGAGACAGTAGAAGAATCAAGAATAGGTATAGTGGATTGATCACTATTGGCATACAGTTACTAAAGTGATTGATTCAGTAGCTTCCTTTTATCTTCTTCAGTTCTTTGGCCAACTTGAAAGGCTCCACTCAACTCTGATGCAACACTCTATGCCCACCGTCCAGTTTCAATTCTCACTTGTTGTCTTCTCATTTTAAAATATACTGTAGTATAAATCTTTTAGAGAACATTCAAATTCGGTGGCTTTTGTGTCGGTTGCTGTTAACTGTATGAACATTTCTGGTAATGGAAATGAGGGTTTACACTTCCACCCTTGTTTTTTTAAAAAAAAAAATCAAATTCAGTGGCAAACATATGGAATGGGAGGGCTTAGTTTTGAGTATATTTTTTAAAAAGAATGAGAAAACTAGGGGAACACAGTAGAACAGGCGTGCTAGCAGCTAAAGTAGTGAAAAGGTGCATATAACGGTCATCTCGGACACAAAGCAAGCGAGATCAGATTCATCACCTCCACTTTTTTCACCTCAAAAGAACCAAAGACTGACCAACCAGTGTGTGTGGGTGTAGTAGTGCCACTAATCACCACTGCTTCCAGGAGTAACTAATTTTTAATCATAACCAAAGCCAGGCTCCCAAAGGAAAAAGTTAAACATCATAATCACAAGCTCTTTTCAGCAAGCCATGGTTTGCTTAAACAGTTCAGTATTATTATTTGGACTGAGAATCTCAGGCTATCAACCTTTGCTCCTCCTGATACCGGCAGATGTTCCAACCAGGTGATTAACCAATCAATGAACTTAATCAAAAGATTATTCAAAGTACTTGGTTAAATACTGTTAGTCTCCAGTGAACCTCACAAGTTCACAGTGCAGGAGAGTTCATCTCTTGCAGACCTGCACTGTTAAACATCATGATAACCAGCAGGGAACCCTTCCAGAACAATTCTACCACATGAGAAAATGTTATTGGAACAGATCATATTTCTGGCTGGATTCTTCAGAAGAAAGCAAGCACATGGTAGGAAAGCCAGGATATATGCCTTGATCAAGACAGAGACCCTGGAAACCCAAAAGAAAGTTTGCACCATCCTCACATACTTTTGTGGCTTTGAGAGATTCTCTGAAGTGCATTTTCAAAAGTTATTTTGAATTTTGCATTTGTAGTTCCACCATTCTGCTAGCATTCTACATAAAAGATTTGATTAGCCATTTAGGTAGTGTATTGAGGTTTTTTGTGGTTGGTTTTAGAGAAATTCTTCAACCATTCTAGATATGCGCATTCTTAAAAATGCCAATCACAATCTGCTAAACTAGACAGAAAGTCAGTATGAGACAGAATTCAATGAGAAGCCATTGAAACTTCAGAGACAAAGCATGTGGCTCCCCACTTATTCAGGTTGATGGAATGTATAGAAAGCAGGCCAAAGTATAAAATGACAAGCAAAACCAGAACATATGTTTCTTACTCTTTAATCTTTATACTCTGCAAAGTGGGCAACCACTAGCAGCAATTCACATCACAAAACAGAAAAGAGCAGGAGGAAAAGAAAGAAGGCAATTGATCAAACTAAGAGGATTACAATACTAACATGTTACTAGTACTAGCAAGTAGAGCACAAATCCAATCCAACACATAAGAAGAACAATTCTGAAGAATCCATACTAAATAATAATAAGAATTGAATAGCCAGAAGTAATTGTGATACAGAAGGAAGAAAATGACACAGAAATCCTTTTGTTCTAAACTTATGTCTTACTACTACTGAATTTAGCTGAACTGAACTCATGATTCTCTCTATACAACCACATATATCCCTGCACCTACAATCCTCTGCCAAACCCTCCTGTCCCTCTCAAACTTTTCCTTATTATTCACAACCCAATTAGCCATCAATCATATGTTCCCAAATCCTCCAAATCCCCACACCCCCACCACCTTCCAATCCCTTTCAACACCACAGCAACACAAACTGTTTCGATGCGGACACCCGACAAATCATAATCAAACAAAATTTTGCGCACCTTACTAAGCTCTTCACGCTGGTAGTCATCAATCAACCAAGAACACTAGTAGCTAAGAACGATAATGACCACGTATGCTTGTGTGCGATTCCGCTGCTGTCGATTGCCGGAGGCGGAGAAGCGAGAGCGGAACATGTATCTTTCCAAACATTCTTCAGAGAATTCTATCAATGCAGCGGAGGAGGAGGTGGTGATCCATATGATACGCCGTGGATCGGTGGCCATGAGCCGGGGTGTTGCTTAGGAGGAGGTGGTGAGCCATATGGTACTCCATGGACAGGTGGCCATGGGCCGGGGTAGTAAGGTGGTGGTGGTGGTGGCAATGCTGGTGTTGTGCCGCAGGGTGGTGGCGGCGGCGGCGGCGGTGGTGGCAGCTGCGGACATGGCTGATGCGGTTGTGGCGCGGGTGGTGGCGGCGGCGGTGGGTGGTAGATTGGCGCAGGCGGTGGAGGCGATGGTGGAGGTGGAGATGGCGGTGGTGGTGAAGGCGGAGGCGGTGATGGCGACGGTGGCGGTGGGGATGGCGGAGGTGGTGAAGGTGGCGGAGGCGAAGGCGGCGGTGGCGAAGGTGGTGGCGGTGATGGTGGCGGCAGGGCCGGGACGAACGGCTTGCACTGGAACGCGGCGCAGTTGACGGGAGGGCGCGCGAAGAACGCGGCGCACTGCTGCAGCGTCCGCTGGGCGGGGCGGTTGGGCAGGCAGTTCCTCCGGTCGCCGTCGCGCGGCACGGAGCGCGCGCAGGACGGCGGTTCGCCGGTGAAGAAGTTGTACGCGAAGGTGAAGTTCTTGAGGCGCGGAAGCTCGCACACCGCCTGCGGTATTGTCCCGGTGAGCAGGTTGTGCGCGACGTCGAGCTGCTCCACCTTCCTCATCCCGGCCACCGCCGACGGCAGCGGGCCGGCGAGCTGGTTAAAACTCACGTCGAACACCGTCACCTCCCGGAGCATCCCGATCTCCGGCGGCAGGCAGGAGTTGAGCCCGGTGTTGATGAGCAAGATCTCGTTGAGCGTGCCCGACATGTTGCCGAGGCTCGCCGGGAGGCAGCCGCCGAAGCTGTTGTGCGCGAGGACGATGACGGAGACCGGCGAGTTACCGAAGTTGTCAGGGATGTCGAAGCGGAAGCGGTTGTGGTTGAGGAAGATGGCGTCGAGTGGCCTGTCGAACAGCTGGCGCGGCACGGCGCCCTCGAAGTCGTTGAAGCGGAGGTCGAGGAACCGGAGCGCCGGCATGTGGAGCACCACGTCGGGGAACGCGCCGACGAAGCGGTTGTTGCTGAGGTCGAGCTCATGGAGGAGGCGGAGGCGGCGGAGCGTGGCCGGGAGGACGCCGCAGAAGCGGTTGGAGTTGAGGTGGAGCAGCGCGAGGTCGCCGAGCAGGCCGAGCTCCGGGGGGAGGTACCCCGCGATGTCGCCGTGGTTGAGGTCCACGCCGGCGACGGCGAGCACACGGCGATCCCACGGCAGCGGCGCGCAGAACACGCCGGTGTAGTTGCACACCTCGGGCCCCACCCAGTCGGCGGTGAGGTTGTTCGGGTCGGAGAAGATGGCCTCCTGCTTCCACGTCTGCAGCGCCACGTACGCGTCCCGCATCCTCGAGCTCGGAAACCTCCACCCCGCCTCCACCGCCACCGCACCATCGCCGGAGAAATCCACCGCCACCGCCGCCGCCCCACCGGCGACAACGACGGCGGCGGCGGCGCACACAACAACGACCAGCAGAAACACCGCGCCCCTCATCTCATCTCCTCTCCTCCGCGGCAATGGCGATCAATCGAGATCGATCGCTCTCCTTCTCTTGGCTCGTAGAGAGAGAGAGAGAGGAGAGAGGTTAGACTTTAGAGAGAGTGAGAGGCAGCTATAAACACACCGGGCACAGCTAGCTGCCTAGCTCAGCTGGTGGGGCCCACCGATGCAAAACTTTTTAATTTTTTCTTTTTCTGTGGGTGGGGTAGGGGGTGTCAGTGATAGGAGAGGAACGCACTACGGGTCCCCCGCGATTTTCGTCTCTCCCGGGGGTTCGCGACCGACGGTTGCTGCGGGCATGACGCGTGTGTGGTTTGAGTGTCCGCTTCTCCAGTTCAAACTGGAGGTGGTAAAAATATGTGTGGAGAAAGTGGGTGTGAGCCACGCAGGGTGTGGGAAAAAAGTACTTACTCTAGTAAAAAAAAACTAGGAAAGTGAAAAGGTGTGTTTAACACAGAATATTCCAGCTGAATGTATTTTGTGGGATGGAGGAAGCCTGGTGTGTTGTACCCCCAGGGTTGTCAACCTCGTCTACTGGACGGTGCGTTCTTTACAAAATATTTATATATAAAAATTATTTAAAACATATATTAATCTATTTTTAAAATTTATTTAAACTAATACTTAATTAGATATGTGTTAATTCATCATCATGTTTTACATACGAAGGGAGGGTTCCCAACCCAAGAACACAACCTAATATGTCATGAAAATAAAAAACAGGGAGATGTTGGTGACATAACTTTTGGGTTTAATTCCATCCATATCACGATAATTACAATTCGTATATTGTACAACTACAATAACAATAGGAGTAATTTTCTAAAATACATTAGTTATATATTTTTACTTTAAAATTATATGTTATTGTGCGTGTGTATGAGAGAAGGTGGAATAGAACCCAAAAGAAATGCATCGCATTATATTCGAATGTGGAGTGAGTAATCTTTTATCATATGAATTCTTTTAAGCAACGTATACAACCTAAACTCAATTACTTTGTTCTCTTTCCCACGATGGTTATATCTAAAGGAATCTCGAATATATGATGGGAGTAAATGCAAACTTAGGAAGGTTAGTTCATCCAACATCATAAGAAAATAAACAAACGGAGTACGGCATTATCTCAAATAATCACGGTGCCAGGCAAAAAAGAAAAAGAAAACTCACCGGTATGAACCACGGAGAGCATCTGAAATACCGCAGGCTACCTTTGAAGTAAAGCAACACAAAATGAGTACTCCATTCATCTCACAGAAAATAAACATAGGATTGTATATAATATATTATAGAATAATAAATCTGAATAAGAGTCTGATCAAATTCGTTGTTTTGTGTGAGATAGAGGAAGTAGTACACAACAAAAGTTAAAGTGGAAAAAAATATGATCTTTATTGGTTGCCAAAATACTTATTATAAACCATAACAACTTATTAACGAAAAATAATTTATAAGTAAAACTTATATATATATATATGTATTTTGAGTGATTTAAAAATCAATGCTGGAAAAAACTACGTCAAATATTTCAAAATCAACTTTATAATTAAATTCAAAATTTTAAATTTTGGTTTGGTTGTTTTTAGAGCAACCGATGAGGCTTCTACAAGAATAAAATAATGGTAACGGTGCATGCTGCACATCTGTACTACTAAAATGGTTGTGTGCTGTACACTGCACTGTCTGACACAAGGACACTGTCGCTGCTGCTGTGCTACATTGGTCAAAAGGAGGGAGGAGAATCATAAACTAAGCTACTAATAATGATATTGTATCGCAGGATTAAACTAACTTATCCCTATACCCATTGGATTTGCTCATGTGTATTTGTTTGACTTGTACGTTTGTTCCCTTGTCTTGCCCCCACATCATTTGCTCCGTACATCCATTGCTACTAAAATTTAAATTTTTAATTTAATTTAAAATTAATTTTGAAATTCTTTCATCGAAATTTATTTTCAGTATTGATATTTAAATAGCTAAAAACACATATATATATATATATATTTTATCTATAAATTATTAATACTTTGCTAATACACCGAATGATGTGTTATCCGTATTTGACTAAATGATGGGAGCCTAGAAATGATAAAAAAATATAGAGAGAGCGTGGGAGAGATGGAACAAGTGACGCTGTGCTCTAATATAGACCATTTTAGGCGCCTTTGGAACACACGGATTTTACAGAATTTCCGTAGTAAACAATAGTTTATACCCTATTTGAGATAGATAAAGATTAAGTAAGAAAGTTAGTAACATCTAATTAATTAAGTTTTAAACATTACAAATGTGAAAATAAACCTATTTGATATTTTAGAGTAACTTTTGCATAAAATGTACTGTTTATTAATTTAGAAAACGTGCTAAGAAAACCGATGTAGAATCTACATCTTAACCACAACAAGTTAGTTTACCCATCGAAAAACATGTTTGATGAGTTATCAATAACTAAGTGAAGAATACACATTTGGTGTTTGTATGGTGTAATTAGTGACCGAGGACAATACCAGATTTGTTGCGAATAAGCCTTGATAAAAGAACGATTGTTAAAAAAAACATTATGTTCTTATAGAGTTAAATTGTAAGTAAATTTTAAATTTTGGTTACAGCAGATAATCCATCAATAGCGCCGCTTATTATGCTCCGTAGTTGGTACGGGCATCCGACGAATCGTGGCAATTGGATTCGTTGGTGTCATTTTTCCATGCAAGATTAGGCGGGATAACACGCAGCCCCGTGGCTGTTTGTTGCTGCTACTCGAGCGGCGTCGTTCGTTGCGCTCGCGTTTCTCCTTCGAGCGCACGTCCTCGCTGGGCCCCACTACGCAGAGAGACGGACAGAGCAGGGGGGCCCACCTGCGCGGTCGGCGTCGGATCTTTCCTTTCGTCGCGCGCCGCGCTGCCACTGTAGGTGAGGTGGGCCCCACAAGCGGTTTTCCCGTCGCGACGTCCGCCTCCCCCGCCGCTCGTTGGTTTCACTCGGACAAGCGACGTTGGAAATGTAAGTTGAAGTACTCCCACTCGGTAAAAAAAAGAAAGTGAGAAGCACATTCAAAAAATAGCATATCTTAATAGTGAAAAGGTTATCATTAGCTATTGAATACACTAACTTACATACATGCACGTACGTGTTACCCCTATAAACACATTCCAGGGAAGGATAGCATTTCTTAAATCTAAAAAAGTCACCGATGTCGTCGATCAATGAAAAAATAAATAACCGTAAATATGACTATTCGTATCAAGTCTAGAATTTATAAACATGTTTCATAACAAAGAATCTAACCAGTTGAGTTGCTCACTCGGAAAAAAATAGTTAATTCTAGTATAGTGTTTAATTTTTTTAAAAAATGATTTTTGTTGCTTACTCCTATCTACTCTCGTCCATATATTGAGAAGTATCAAATTAGTTTTTGTCCCTCTAATAGCTTTTACCTATACACAATATTACTCTTATAGTGAGGGATATTTTGAATTTTTTTCCTTTTTTTTTTTTTGAAATGGCTAAAATCAAAGTCTTTTTGGACATAATCAATTGCGCAATTAAGCTGCACACATAGAGACAGTAGTTGGTGGTGATTAAAATAGCCAGTTGGATTTGGGATGTCCAATTAAGCTGCTGGTTTCATTGGTCTGTTATAGATAGCTAGCTGCTCCACGTGAGTGCCAGTGGACATCCCCTATGCTAAATTGTGCTAATCCATGGCCAATTGACCATATTGATTCGATTCATCAATCGACTCATCACTAGTAGATAGCTAATCTAGATAGAGCTAATTACGTCATCTCATTTAAGCTTGCTAATGACTAGGCTTAATTTATTAGCTTGCGTCCTCCAGACCAGCTAGCGGCCGGCAGAGAGCCACAACTCAGGGGTCAACTTTTGTGACGTCTAGCTGATTATTAACGACGTGCCAAACCCGGCCTCCGTCTCTCTAGCTACTACCTAGTACTACAAACATGCATGTGCCAACTTGATTTAATAGCTCGTCTCTTCTCCGGCAATTCAATTCTCTTCAGTACTCCCAACGTCCTATATTAGTTCCTCTCAATAAAAAAACGTCATATATTAAGTCAATCAAAGATAAAAAGCTGCTCTTGACTAAAGTCTTCTTTAAAACGCAGTATTGTAAAAATAGAGGGGTAGAAAAACACACATAAAAATATAACATCATGTTTAATAGATTCATGTAGAATTTGAAAACACAAGAAAATTCTAAAACTAATGTTTGATTGGAACACGTGAAAAACGAAAAAAGTAGGAAGTTAAGGCATACTAAGAAGAAAACCATGAGGTGAGACCTCATACTTATTTTCCTCTAAAAATACTATACAATAGCTTATTTAATAGGAATTTGAAAGGAATTGGTAAGAATCAGTTATTTGTTTTAAAAGGTCCTATAGGATTGTTTCCTATATACACTCTAGATTTTCTATGTTTTTTTCTTGTTTCAAAGGGGGCCTAAATGGCCTGAAAGGTTGGAAAACAACGGAGGTACCTTCAAATTGGGCGCCCGATCATCTCTACAAAATCAGTCGGTCAAATGTTACAGTTGAACATCAGTAAAACATTAAGTTATACATGGTGAAAAAATTAGTCACTAGAACATTTAAATTTTTTGTGAAATACAATGAAGACACACGTTGAAACATGTTGCTATCACGTATGAAACATTGAGTATTAACGGACCGAAATATATGTTTTTTATCAGAACATAATCATGCGATATTTTGTTGTGAATATTTAATTACAACGAATACAACGATGTTATCGGATCGTAGATTAGATAAGTTGTTTAGAAGAAAAATCATTTTGAAGGTTGCTAAATCCATGTATGCATGCATGGATAGAGAGGAGAGAGAAGGGTCAAGTTGTTAAATAAATTTTGTGAAACACAATGAATGCACACTTTGAAACATGTCACTATCATATAGAAAACATTAAGTTTTAACGGTTTAAAACATATATTTTTTCTTTTATCAAAATATAATCATGTGATATTTTATTATAAAGATTTAATTGTAACAAATACAACGGTATGATCGGATCGTAAATCGGATAAATAGTTTAGGAGAAAAAAATAAAAGTGATGAGAAAAAAGAAGAAAAAACTAGTACTCATCTTGCATGCATGCAATAGTAGCAAAGAGTCCGATTTTTTTCTTCAAATCGGGCTACTAAGTATGAGGATTCTCGGAGAAAAAAACACATCCTTTAATTTGCCAAAAGCAGAAAGGCAAAAATGGGGGAACAGAAAAAAGAAATCCTTGATTATTTGCCGAAAGCTACGAAGGGTCAAAGGCAAACTAGAGAACAGAAAAGAAAAAGGAGGAAAAATGAAAACATTTCGGCCACGCATACGTAGGTATACCCAAGAAGAGAGATAGAGCCAGTGAGCCATTAGCTGGAGTCCTACACATATGTACGTATCGAATCTCGTTCATGCACCAATTCCTTCGGTTTTTCTCTTGCCGTCGCTCTCTTCTCAGTTCATACACGCGCGTACGCCTAGCTAGCTAGCTAGACGTGCTATATACGTATATAGTATCCCTTTGATGATTTGATGATCACGTACTGCCCACACAAACTCCCTTCAATATATTCAAGCTGGCATTTTAGTTTTTTCCTCTACGAAATCCCTCGCTAGAAAAGCTTCTTTTGCAGCTCGTTTTTTATGTTCACGTATGGCATTGGCTTATCTAGAACAGTAGCCACACATGTATATTACGGGGCTAGGAGCAGATAGAATTGGAGCATACAGATATATATACAAAAAACGCGTAATGCTTTCTGTTTTGTAATAGTTTGTTGCACTGGCTGATGACTGGCATCATGCATACAGAATTATATTAACCCTCTTTAGAAACCGCGGAATTTATCATAAAAACATTTTCAGAGACGGAGAACGGCCTAGCCAGGGCACTCGCTTTCCCTGGCAGCCCAAGCAGTCAAGCACAGGCAAGTGCATTGTATGATCTTTGCGAGTTAATTTGCCGTGTGGTGTGCGTGCGTGCGTTGTCGCGCGCTTTGGAGCTGGAGATGGATTGTTTTGCTTTGCTTCTGCACACCCATCCGATTGCGTGTAGAGAAGGGCAAGTAGCTGCAGCGCCAGCTGTGCGCCATCGGAGCAGCTCCAAAAACTGTGGGCAATTTGGCACGCATGGCAAGCAGGGAAAGAAGAAGAAGAAGAAGAAGAAGAAGAAGACGAGCTTGCCTAGCGAGTAGCAACAAAGCAGAGCGCGTGCATCATCTTCCTATCCAGCTACAAACAAATGCAGCCTTGCATTTAAGCAAAGCAGGAGTAGCAGGCCGGTATGCCATACCGCTAGTGCTGTACATGCTTCTGTACACTACAGTAGCTAGAAGCAACAGTGTTAACTGCTACCCAACTGAAACTACCCAGCACCAGGCACACCAGCCAGGTTTGGTCAGGATTACGCTGACTATATAATGAAACAAAAGCCAATGGACTAAATTTTAATATTGTTATATATATATATATATATATATATATATATATATATATATATATATATATGTATATATATATATGTATATATATATATATGTATATATATATATGTATATATATGTATATATATATATATGTATATATATGTATATATATATATATATGTATATATATGTATATATATATATATATATATATATATATATATATATATATACTCTTACTCTCCCAATTCAATCTCATCTACCACTCTTCCAAGTGAGGCCTGAATTTACCTAGGGTGAATCCTTATGTTCCACCCTTTTGTTGATTATGGCCTCATCGAATGTAGACGGAGATGAAGATTAAGCATACAAGTAAAATGAGAAAATCATTAATATATAATTAATTAAGTTTTAATTATTAGTACAAACTTAAAAATTAGATTTATTTGATATTTTAGAGCAACTTTAATATACCGTTTATTAGTTTGAAAAATGTGCTAATAAAAACTTAAGTAAAATCTTCATCTTAATCAGAGACGAACAAAGCCGATGTAACTTTTTTTAAATCTTTTATTAAGCCCGTATTTGTTTAGGCGCATGAAGTTTTCGCCACATCTCCGGCAGTAGAAACAAAACAAGTGACGAACCGGCAGTACTACGCGTTACTAGCGGCGAGCGGTGGCACGCCGCGCAACGGCTCAACCTACGGACGGGCGCGGACACGCGTCAGCCGGCGGAGGCGCGGCGGCGCACATGCAGATGCACACGCGTTGCAGAAATGCAGAGGGGTTAGCGGACAAGTGGATGACGGTGGTTAGGGGGGCCATGGGCCTACGTGTACGTGACGCAGCTAGCACTAGCTCGTGGCTCGGTCCGCGCCATCGATCGATCGATCGGGCCGTGGCTGGAACGGCACGCACGCACGAGGCCACGGTTTTCATCTGGTGTGCCTCGTAGAGAGAAGAAAAGAGAGCAAAACCCTCTACACGAGAGAGAAGTTGCTGCCCGTGAAAGTGAAACCGCCGGGTCACGGTTAATGGAGCCCAGCCAGACCAGACCATGTTACAAGTACGTCCAATTTATGACCATTGCTACTACTACCACATTTGTCGCTGTGGATTAATCGCCGCGACAGCCAGCCATAGCCATGCCCGTACCCACATCCCGCCCTCTCTCTCTCTTCCAAGTTCAGCTCTTTGATGTTGTTACTCGAAGAAGACAAGGCACTGCAGTTTCAGAGGATCCGCGCGCCAGTGGCCATCGCCAAATGTGGGAGAAGTGTTGATGTCCACCAGTTGTGCGCTGATGTGTACTAGTGTCAAGTGTGTGTGGATCACGGGACGAGACGCTGTGTGCAGTTGCCGAGCATGGCAAAGGGGGGAAACAGGCAAGGATTGAACATGGCTTCGGCTCCAGATGAAAAGAGCACCCCGCTAGTTTCCCAAGTGATCTATAGCGAGGTCCAAGACAGGCAGGCGCGTCATATGGTAGACGACCGACCATGAACCAATGCAAGTCGACTTTCGAAACGCTAAAGATTTTTTTTGGCCCACAAAACTACTTACCTTGGACTTATACAAGTACTAGCACTATACTGTACTAGTGTGTAAATTAGTGGTCAAGGTTATATTTAGGAGACAGTAAGTAACATGCCCAACACGACTTCAAGTACTAACAAGTAGTGGAGCAGGGTGGTGGTATCTTGGCTGCACGGAGTAGCAGCAGTAGTTCAACTTCAAAGCAGGCACGGGCCCCGCGGCGCAAGACCCGCAGTAATTGACGGCCGCAGAGTAGTGCCATTTACTCGAGCAGGGTCGTCGACTCGCGTTAGAATCTGAATTATCTGATGCCCACTGCTTTTCTCGATCGGCAATGGTGCTCCTCCTCCGTAACTGCAGGGACGCTTAGCCTGTTAGCTGTTACTCGCTTAATCGCTTGGGATTTTCTCCTTATATATACTGGAAACCAGACGTAGATTTTGCAGTAATAACAAGTATGGTTCCTCCAGAATATGGTCTCTTTACCGGGTGGGAGGTAATAAGATATGGATGTTACCTGCACACATCACGGAATGTGGGAAATTGCAGGGTTTTGAAATGCAAATTGAGCTAACTGGATCGGTTTGTTTTTGTCTCCTCTTTGCACCTTTTCACCATCTCCTGATGAGGTACTGTATTTTCGGTGAACAACTGTATTTTTCTTTCAACGAGCATATCTGACGAGAAGCAGGTTCAGAAATTCAGCAGTGCAAATATAGGTAAAAGGGAGATGAAGACCTCAGGAACTCAAATGTGTTCACAAAACAAATCGATAAAATAACAAACTTCAAAATCTATTGTTGGTGCCAGCTGCGTCTGATCATAGCATTGAAGATCGATGCCAAAATAAGGTAACTCTGTCGCCAAAACAAAGCAGTGCAGGAGTGCAGGAAGGCAACTGCTTTCAGCAAGAGTAACTACATCAAACTTAAAAATTCATATCCAATGAGGTAGGGAAGTGCCAGGAAGGCTCCAATGCTGCTTGCATCGGGTGGAATGTTTATCAAACGAACATGTCCATTGAAAACATGACAACATCATCATTTCTAGATTCAGAAACAATGGAATACCTAAAGAGCAATTGAAACGGTTTACTGTCTGTGTAGGACTACCAGTTTAAGTTCATGCGGTTGTGTGGATAATCTTTTAAGGTCGCCTAAAGATAAGCAGGTTTCCCTGATTGGCAATTAATTTCTGCCTAAAATAAACAATCTCAGTTCGTAGATGTTTATCCAGAAAGGTGATATATTATCATATCCTTATTATCCATAACTGAGAAGATTCCATTAGTCATTTTCTATTACTACTGTAAAGCATTAGCTGAATGCCCATGCACGGAATGCTTGATACATGGAAGCATGAAGCCAAAAGTTCAATTATTAGAAGCAACAAAAAGTAGGCCAAGCCAGGAGGTCAAGGGAAATGGATTAATTTTAGGAAGGAATCCAACCTAACCTGGCAAGGTGCCCCATCGTGCCAGCTATTTTCGAAGCCAGACCAGCACCAATGCAATTTACTTTGTTTGTAAGCCTCTTCAGTCTAGTCACAACCAACTGCACTGTGTTTTGGTATATACGGGGCTTGTGTGCCACCTGATCAAGGGCCATTTAGTTAAATATAACACAAATAGCATATCAAATGTTTGATGCATGTTTTAGACAAGTGAATCATAGTATCATATCACTAGCATGCATGGCAATGGGTGAATGCTGATATATTACTCCCTTTGTTGAAGAGTACACATATAGCATCTTCAAAATCATTATGGCATGGGCAATATCAACTTTTCACCATTACATATTATTAACATTGTTTTGAGAAACTCATTTGATATAAATATGATAGCAAACAACTATAGAATTATTATATTACCTTTAGCATTATAAATCTATCAATAATATCTACAAATGAAATCTAAGAAGTCCATATATTAGTAGTCCAAGTTGGAGAAATTTGACTGCACTTTCTAAAGCGGAATATATAATGGAAGGGGTACCACTTTAGCTCTTGGTGTTCTTTGTCGAATTCTTCAAAATTAGTTAGTAATTAAAGGAGCATAAACACACTTCATACAAATGGAAATAAATATAGGATGATGATAAGTTTCAAAAATGACAATATAACGAAGGAACTAAGGAAGTATTGGCACAGTCTGAATATACCACTATGAAGTGAGGCATCTCTTCCCTTTTGGTTGGCGATCCTAGTGCAAGCCCATTGAGTTTATATAAATAAGGCGGTCCATAGGAGTAATAATTGAATATATATAACAAAAGGTTATATAAATAAGGCGGTCCATATGAGTAATTGAATATGTAACAAAGTTTACGATGAGATAGAGCAGGAATACAAAATCATTTGTGTAATGTACTAAGAACATGTTGAAATCGTGAAATGCAGCACCACATGGGTATTATGTCAAATCATTATCACACTTCCAACATTAAACCGACGCAAAAGGGCAAATAAAACATGGAACATGCAAGGTATCTGGCAGGAGGAAACAAGATATCACAAGAAAACAGTGCAGATCATGCTATGTTCAGGTGACTACGAAGCAGAACAGCAAACCTGTCAGCAAGCAATAAAGTCCTGCCAGGTACTTTGTGTTCCACCATGTTTCCCAGAAATAAAATGACTGAGCAAACAGCTCCACTATTGCAATAAATGGTAACTTAACAACCATCGTGAGTAAATTAAAATGCATAGGACAGAATGGCTCTGCGTCAGTTCTTGGATAGAGAGAGAGAGTGTTACCACTTGACAACGTGGATCCCAGAATCTGATCTTCCAGGAATCAAAGAGATTTGCTTCCAGCATATCAAGATGTGTGCGCTGAAAATGTCGGTTTACCTAAAGGCACATGAGGCACAAAGTAGGTAATTCTACTGTACTTATAAGAAAATTTGCTGGATAAAGAGTTAATGACACATTTGATTTAGTTTAGTTGATAACAAGCACATAATATGATGTGTGAATAATTCAGCACAAGCACGTATAGGAAAAATATTCTGTCATGTTGAACCTCAAAAGAATTATCTGTACACATATTTGACCCTGATCCTCAACTTCCAAAACTCAAAATATAGGAATAGCTAATGAATTGGAAGTTTCCACTGCAACAAAGAAGCAAATGGAAATAATACTAAAACAGTTATGTTGCAAAGGATGACAGTATAAAAAATGAAGTTATCATTGATGACTAAACAAGAAGCAATGAAAGCAGATGATTCCTTTCCTATCAATCTCCCAAGCACATTCATGTTGATGCACCACCTTTTCTTCTCCTAGTCGTCCTCTTTGCAGTATATTGAGACCCAGCAGCAACTTTGCTGGTATTCTGATTATCATTCACAGGCTGCTCATTTGGAGCCTGACTGACCTCTGGAGATGCCTTTGTGTTTGGAAGAGTTTTTGCTTTCTGTGATCTGCTTGTACTAATCTGCCTCCTTAGGCGCAATATCTCACCCTTTGCTAACGCCAACTCCTCTTCAAGATGTCTAGCCCTCATTTCAAAACTCTCCTTCTCAGTCTGAAGCCTAGAGATAAGATTCTGAGCATCCTCAGTGTTTTCATGAGCTTCAGTTGTGATTTTCTGTTGCTCAGCAAGAGCTTTTGATAACATTTCTTTCTCTGCTTCAAGAGTGTCCTTCCTAGAATTAGTTTCCTCTAGCTCCTTTGATAGTGATAATGCACTCCTGTTCATCTCGTCTAGTGATTTTGTTGCTTCATCCAGGTCTGCTTCAAGAGCTTTTCGTGCTTCAGAATCCATCTGTAGTTGTTTCACCAAAGCCTCAAGCTCCCTATTCAAAGTAGTGACAGTTTTCCTTTCATCAACAAGCTCCTGTGACGTGGATTCCAACTTCTTGAACACATCGAGCAATTCTTTCTTCAGGTTGTCACGAGCTTCCACAATGGATGCAAGCTCATTAGAAGTGGCTTCAAGTTCTTCCTGTCCCTTCTGAACCATCTCCTTAACAGAGACAAGTTCATCTGACAGAGCTTTAGATACTGATTCTACCTCTCCTAGTTTATTAGTAAGACCCTCTTGCATCTCATTGAATTCATCCTGAAGTTTAGAAATTTGCAGCACCAGGTCCTGATTCATTCTGTTTGCTTCATCAAGTTCCACTGAAAGTTTGGATACCTCACTTCTGGAATCTGTCAGTGCCTCTTCTGTGGATTGAAGTGATTCTCTTAAACTTTTAACTGCAGCAACTTCATTCTCTAGCATTGCTTTTGTTGCATCCAATTCCTTGTTCAGAGCAGCGATGATCTCACGGTCCTTGCTAGAATCACTTAATGCATCAGAGAGTTTTCCATCAAGCTGTTTGACCATATTATCTTTTTCTAGTAGTAGCTCAGAGTCGCGGCTCTCTCTTGCTTCAGAAGAAGCCTTCAGGTCTGTATAATCTTTTGTTAACTCACTTAGCTTTTCCTCAGCTTCATTCTTTGCAGAGTTCAATGCTTGAAGTTCCTCATTCAGTAAATCAATTGAAGATATCCTAGAAGCAAGATCATTTCTAGTTCTATGAACCTCTTCCTCCAGTTGCTGTATTTTAGCTTCTGCAAGTTCTAGACTCTCTTTAGTTTGGTCAGAGAAAGAGCACAGATTACGGTAGTCTGCTTCCTTTGATGAAAGTAATGAACTGAGTTCCCTGATGCGTATACCCTTATTATCAATTTCTTGGCTAAGCAAACTTACTTTTTCCTGCAAAATGTTGACATCACCCAACTTTTCCTTCAGTTTGGCTTCAAGAACATCTTTGTCATCCCCAGCTTGTGCAAGACTGCTCTCTAGTCGACGTATTTCTTCCCTAAGCTCCTCAGCCAGTGTCTTCTCCCTTCTGAATTCTTCACTTAGCGAAGTTACTGTCTTTTTTGTTGAAGACAACTGATCTAAAAGAGAGGCTTCCTGCTCCTGAAACTTCATTGCTTGCTTCTTTTGTGCTGTTTGTTGATCCAGCAATCTTTTCTCGTAGTTTTCCCTCATCAAAGAGATTGCTGCCTCATTTTCAGCCAATTTGCTCTCCATCTGAACAAGTTAGCAAAATGGATATGTCAGCTAATGTCCTATCTTAGCACGTCATTTTTTTAAAGAAAAAATATCGGTTTTCAAGTATGAGAGGTACATCAAATAATTTTGGTAGTTTCTTGCATATAAATCTGAGTTATATTGTGCTGTGAGAACTTAAGCAACGCTAGTTTTCCTAAGTGAAAACATCACGACAGAAAATGAGTTAAACCTTTTAAAGTTAGTCATGAGTTCTATACTTTGAACTTAATGAAAACTGTTCTTTAGTTAGTTATCAGGTTATAAACTTGTGGGTGCACAGATTTTCGAGATAAATGAAAATATACAAAACATACAAACACATTTACGCAGTCACGAAATGTACAACTCTTTAGTGTGTATGCATGCAAAGATGGTTACTTCGTGGAAATTTGACCATACAAGGGTGTCATGGGGCACTTCAAAAGTAGTAAAATAGAAACAGACAATGGACACTAATTACAGGTTTGCAGATGTTTTACAGATGAGACGACGGATTCCAGGGCCTTCTTTTCCTGTTGAGAAGTGCCATACAGTCCAGCAAGAACACCGGAGGCAATAACTGCAATTGCATTCAGAAGACCAGAAAGTGGATTCCCAGGAGTTTGTTCTTGTGTGACGGGCAGGGATGGTTCTGGTTGCAAAGCTTCAGGTAGAGGAGATTCAGCCTGAGTTTCCCCAGGCTGAGGTTCATCAGGCTTTTGGATATCCTTTGTCTCTACAGAGAAAAACAATATAAACTATTTATTCCAAGTTTATACAGGATATTTCCAAATTAGTCCTAGTATGCAAGCACCAACATGAGATGACAGGAAGGCACCACCATCAAAATTAATCCAAACAATATCACATGCCCAGGTCCCAGTACCAGCTTACAACAGAACCATATAGTAAATCCAACACATTCCAGTGGTTAAGATAGGTCAAAAGAACTTTGCAGATACACCTGAAAGTATTTATGACAGAGAACAAAAATAATGCAGCACATGGTAGTAGACCTCGACAGGGCTCGCTAACATAATCATAGACCCCATATTTAGTATGAGCTACTTGTATGAGGGGGAATTCTGACCATCGACAATAGCCTCATTAGGTCTACATATGACAGTATTACGTCCAATCTTGAATGTTTTGTAGCAAGTCTGAGCTTGATGATCTATCCTTGGGAAATCAACCTGCTTTCTTCTAATAAATCCTTGGGGTAATGACATGCCATAAACTGCGGGAAAATGAAGAAAAAAATGACATATGGTCACATGCCATAATCAGACTCAAAATTCACTGGGATAAGTTGTGAATAATGAGCATGCATGACTCCAGTTTGAGACTTTGTCATCAGAATGTGAAATTAATTCTTATTAAAACAACACACTACCATGCAAATACCAGCCAAATTCAGCTTATAAATTTATCAAAACTTCCCTTATCCCTAATTCCAAAATGCACAGGGAATCCGCGTGTGTACTCAGGATGCCTAACACATGGAATGGCAATCATAAATCATCCACTGCACCTCACATACAGGATTTGTTCCATCTCTAAACTGGTCAACAGAATGAAAATGAATTTGTTTGCACAAAACCTACAGAAAAGGGGTACAAAGGGTAGATGATATACTGTAGGTGTACAATTTACTTAGATGAGCCATCTACAGCCAAGACCACCTTCATGTAAAAATATCTTAGTGCATTAAGCATTTACAAACTCTTTCTACCTTTTGCACCAGTACAAACGATCACTGTGACACTCTAGGTCCATTATTCCATCTGATAGTTCCACTATAGTGCTAATTGAGGTATTAACATGTAGAAGTCCATATAGAATCACATTCAACATGTGCACTTTTGCAGAAATAGTCTCTGATTGTGGGAATTGTGCTATTCCAACCTCCTAATTCATTTCCATCCATGCGTACCCCTGCTCAAGACAAGCGACTGTGCATGTCCCATGCATACATAATTGCTTAGCAGCATTTGTTAGCAGATACATTGTAAACTCTTCGACCATTAGCCTGAACAGAATGTTCAGATTTCTCAAGTGGAGCTTTATCATACACCTTCAAATAACAAGAGTTCACCACAAAACTAAAACGTCTATATAATGCAACGATGTACGTTAGCAGTAATCTTGACTGAATCTACAGAATAATCTTTACAATTGGACATTACGGAAAATTTAAAGCCCAATAAATGCTTCAAATCGCACAGTTTCATATGGTACTCCACAATGCACAAAACGAGAACGGAATTCAACCAACTCCTGGAAAGGAGAATGGCACTCACCCGTTGCGAGATCCCCGCTGTTAGGCGTGGCCACCGCGGCCGCCGCCGCGGCTTCCCTGGCGCGGAGGAGCGGGAGCGCCGAGACGCCGAGGAGCACGCCCCGCCGCGCCAGCACGTACGCCGCAGCCGCCGCCGACTGGGACGAGCCGGCATCACCGGACGACGGTGCCGAGTTCGACGCGACGATGGCCGCGCCTCTCCGCGCGCGGCCTCCCCGGCCACTGTAGGACGACTGGCACCGGAACGTGAGCGGCGGCGACGGCGCGAGGAGGAGCAGGTACCCCATCCCGTCCCCCGCGACGCGACAACCCCCAACCCCCCCAAACCCTAGTCCCCCCCCCCCCCCTCCCCTCCTCGCGGCCCGATTAGCCGGCGGCGCGGTGGCGCTCGCCTTCGAGCTCGGAAGCGGAAGCCCCGCAGTGGAAATGGCGGAGGTGAGGTGTAGGGGATTAGGCGAAGGCGAAGGCGAAGGCGGAGGCGGAGACGGCGTCACCGCGTCACGACGGGTCCGAGCTGGCGAGAAAAAGGAAAACTCCTTTTTTCCGGGACCCACGAAATGACCCTTTCACCCCCCACCTTTTCAATCCAGCACGAATCTCCGCGAGGGTAATTTGGGGCATTCCCCACGCGAGGTGGTGGGACCCACCAGTGTGCAGCGGGGTGCTCCTTCCACGTGAGGGTCTTTCTGTTTTGGGATTTCGGAGGAACGGAGGAAGCGAGCTGATCCGGAGCGAGAGATGAGAATTACGCCACGTGTCAGTGTGGGTCCGGCCCGGTAAGATTGAGTCTATGAGGCCCATTAGAAGGCAACCCCGACCTGGCCCAATTAACGGTCCGCACGTGGCCCAAAGTACCGATCGTGGCCAAATACAAATAGGCCGCAGGTAAGCCACAACCAATGACGGCCCAAAGTAATGGGCCTCACGTACTCCGTTATCCCGTTCCGGCCCAAAAAAAGGTCCGCACTTGAGCCGAAACCTAAGTTCTGGCTTAATATCAATAGGCCGCACGTAACCAGAAACTTAATGCTTTCTTGCTGAAATTCTATCATTTTCCATTTCTCTCTGTGTTATCCTTTTTTTTCTCTTTGATAGGCTCTGTGTTTTCTTGTTAGTGCAAATGTCTGGATTCTGATTCATTTTGAAACTTGTTCCCAGGAAAATGACAATAAGTTTATGCAGAGCCACACAGATGGATCCAACGGCCTCCGCCGACCAAAATAAAACGATGCAAACGTTGCAGTGCAGTGTCCATAAAAGATGAGCGATGTATGGCCGGCTCTGAATTCAACACAAGCAGTCCCAAATGCAACAACTGTTCTGCTCTGCAACGCTTGTTTTCCTGACCAACAGAGCCCCATTTGTAGAAACAGGTGGTATTACAGCAAAATCTGAATATGCTGCAAATCATCTGAATCTGATCTGATTATCTGACCATAGATTTCAGCACAAAAAAAAAAACTTTCTTTAATTCTGCACCCTCTGCATCATTGGCCTCTGACGGTCTCCAAGATGAGATCCAGCATTCAAAACCATCATTAACAACTTGACATTAGTAGCAAATCATCCAGTTAAGTATCTTCATAAGACAGGGATTATAAACCATCATAACAACTTGACATTAGTAGCAGATCAGCCAGTTAATTATCTTGATGAGACTGGGATTATGTTCCACTTTAACATGCAAATGCTCTGCATATTTTCTACTTGGGCATGATGGTCAGTTTGCCGTGTCTCCTTGAATCTGCTTGATAAGACCCCAAAAATGAACTCTACTACGACTACAGCTTTCTTGATTAAACCCACTATGGTTAGGACCAGCTATATTCTCTGATAGGCCAAGGCAAAAGATGCCTTCAATTCCTAAAGTGCAACGAGCAAATCAGGTCAGTTAGATCATCATCATCATCATCATCACCATTCATCATGTCATTTCATCAGGGTAAAAGAAGAATGGAATGGAAATGACCTAAAGCAGCTCAATGTCATTATCTCACAACAGAAGTAGTGTAGCAATATGCAGACATTGTCACTGCTGCCAAAGGGCAAGAAATGAAGAAGAAAGAAAAGGGAGAAAAAAAAATGGATGTGGGCACTGGCCAGCAGCCTTAGGATCAAAACTACACGACTAAAATCACTAAAGGCAGGCAGGCGACCTCTCTTCTCTCTAAAAAGCCCAGATCTCTGCAAGTTTCCAGGTCCAGTAAAAAAAAAAAAAAGCTCATCGTCTCAAGTGACAATGACCCACCAAGAACACCGGTTTCTTCTTCTTCTTCAGTTTGCTGAATCAAAAACAGCAGACTGATGATAGATAGCAATGTGAGCTGGTGATCGATCATCTTCATCTATCCCCTGGTAGAAGATTAGGGGGAAAAATTGGAATACTTGCGGAGGCAAGGACAGGTTCAATCGGTCGGTCCAGGCCATGGGGAAGGGTCAGGTCATGTCGCGACGATCATGCCAGCCATGAAGATGTCCTCGTGGAGGGACGAGCAGGATGAGCGCGGGGAGGAGACGATGGTGGTGGTGTTCTCGGCTTCCTCTTCGATCAGGATTTGTTGGTCCCGGCAATTGGTGCTGCAGAATGCTTTCTCACCACTGCAAGAGCAAAATCAGAATTGTTCAGTGTGCCTTTCTTACTGATGATGCAGCCAGCAGATCGTCTACAAAAGATAATAATAATGCATCCAGATGAATCAACACCAAAGAAATATGTTCAGTTTACTTTCGATACTACTTTTCAGTAACCATTTCCAACCAAATCAATTGAACCTAGCAATATATAATAAACCAATAATTCAGCATGCTGTTCACATGTTCAGTTCGATTTACTACATCATCCTGAAATCCCAAAACATTCATGATGAACAATGCAGCAATTTGTTCGATGATTAAAGTTCTTTCATGATCAGGGTTCGCTCCGCAGAAAAATGTCTTGAACCTGAAACATGAAATGTTTCTCCAAACAATGCATAAGAAGAAGATTGCAACTACATACCGGTAAATGTAAATGTCATTTCCCTCCAGCTTCTTCTTGCAAGTGAAGCAGGAGCTCAAGAAATCGTCGCCGCCGCCGCCGCCGCCGGCGACTGCGGCGGCGTCGTCGCACTTCACCACCCAGTAGGATTTGGTGGCTGCTTCCGTCACATCCATGGCGGCGGAGGCGTCAATCGTCTGGGGCTCCAAGATGCAGTCCCCAAATATGTGGGTCGTCTTGGGATTGGGGCCACGAGCGATGATGCAGGTGTAGTCCTCCGACTGTTCGATGTCGCTCGCGGAGACCGAGCCGATGAACCGCCGGACGCCGCCGCCGCCGCCGGCGATCGAAGCCGGCAGAGAGCCCGGCCCCGGGATCTTGCCGCAGCCCAGATCGAAGGAGCGGCGCTTGGCATTGGGGTGAGCGCCACCGGATCGAGTGGCCTCCGGACCAGACTTCAGATCCCCGTGGAAGAAGACGCCGCACGGCACGGACATGCCGGCGGCGGCGGTGGCCGCCGCGGCGCAGGACATCGCCTTGGCGAGCTCCGGGCGCAGCGAGTGTCCCCCGCCGCAATCCTTGGGCAGCGAGGCGAACGACTTGAGCGGCCCGACGCGCGGGCTGAGGAGGCAATTCTTGGCGGCGGCGGCGGCGGCGGCGTCGTCGTCGTCGGCGGCGAGGGCGAGGCCGAGGCCGACCGGCTCGGCGTCCCACCACGTCCTCGGCGACCGCGGCGACCGGAGCAGGAGCGCCTTGGGGTCCAGCGGCGACGTCGGGCTCCTCGCCGCCGGCTCCCCGCCATCCGCCGCCCCGCGCTTCGCGGCCATCCCAACAAACAACCTTGGCACCGCGAACAACGCGCCACCTCCACCGCCACCGCCACCGCCACGCCTCCCCGCATCTCCTCCTCCTCCGCCGGCGGCGTCTGACGCCGACGCCGCCGGGTCGGACACCATCCTCCGCAGCATCGCCGCCAATCCAAATCCAATCACGCCTACAAAACCGCCACGAACAAACTCACAAAAATGAAAAAAGATCACGAGACTTCACCCACACCCCCGCATCCCCCTCGCTTTCCCCAACAACTTCTACAACCTTCTAGTAAACAACACACAACAATTTCTCAAAGAAAAAAAAACAAGAACAAGAACAACAAGAACACCACCTCACCTTTCTTCCTCCTCCTCCTCCCTATCACACTCTCGATCTCGGTGAAATCACACACTGTACTACTTCTACCAATGACGCAACCTCATCGCCACCACCATCTCTCTCCTCTCCTCTCGCTTCTCTCACTCTCTCGTGCACTTGTGCGCGTCCTTTGCATGCATCAAAATCAGAGACGCAGGGGTGGCTTCTGAAATACTCGTACACACACCACACACCTCCTCTCTCCTTCAGCTTCAGCTCTGCTCGAACCCATTCATGGATGTCAGAGAAAGGGAGGCAGGCAGCAACTGCAACCCTGCGGCTGTGCTGCCTGTACTACTCTACGGCCATCCCAACACTCATTCGTAGTATTAAATACACTATCACGTAAAAAATCTAATACGAGATAAGAGAGTTAATAAGATGAAAAGTAAAATAATGAAAATATTATTTCTAATATAATAAATCATCTAACCAAGAAAAAATAAAGTAATAGGTAAATAAAATAAGAGAAAACAGATGATTAGATTATAATTTAATTTGCAAACATTATCCATTCAATATATAGTTATAACATTATAAGTATGGAGGGGATGGCCTACTATACTCTGTACCCTGCATCGTGTACTCTTCGGTCTACGCGTATAAATATACGGACCTACTATACTAGACCGTAGGCCGTAGGTTGCCTGCTTGGCCTGTCACTTCAGCCTGTGATGCACTGATGCTACAGGAGTAACAGTGGTAGAGTATTTTTACACGATGCTGTTTCCGGTTTCGTGTAGGAGTAAGCGTTCTCAGATCCCACCAGAGCATCTAGAAAATGCAGCAGATTTTTACCAAAATTGTTACTACTACTATAAACGTGGTAGATTCTCAAGTATATGGCCGTGTATGAGAGAAGAGGGAAAAAGAAAATTAGGAGATACGTAAAAACGAGGAGAGTGATTAGTGTATGATTAATTGAATATTAATTATTTTAAATTTAAAAATAGATTAATATAATTTTAAAATAATTTTTATATAGGTTCTTTTAAAAAATATTTCTTTTAATAGTTTGCAAAGTGGGTGTGCGGATAACAAAAGAAATCTTCTGCTGTCTGTAGCTGACGAAGGCAGCCGTACACCAAGCAGATTATTGAAACGGATTATTTACCCAATTAAGAGTATGTTTTCTTAAAAGGTTTTTTCTCTAATTACTCTGATCATTTATTTTGAGCTATTTGTTATATTTATTTTATAAAATATTTAATTATTTTTATAATCAAGTTGATCATCTTTGGCAATAATTCGTCATTTTTTTAAGATTTTGAACATATGTTGTTTTTTATTCACTTGGATTTTGAACTATAAGGGTAGATTTATGACATTCTATTTTACTCACTTGGATTTTGAACATTTCTCTATAAAAAAAAGACAACTTACAGTATCTACATCCTCAGAATGTATCTACATCCTAAGAAGTCGCCTTTTTTTTTTTTGACAGACGAGTATGCTGTATTTTGCTTTAACTTTGCAATTGGAGTAGGTTGAGACGTTCGTTGAATCTGGACGGTTTTCAGCAAGCCATAAAATCACATCAGAGAAACAGAGAACTGCTTCAGTTTTAAGTGGAAAATGACAAGAGCAAAACAGTAGCACGGCCATGCATGCATGCAGTCATCAGTTAGTAGTTCAGTACATTGATGCAAAACTTATTTTCTTCTGTCCGGTGATTACGCATCTTTGCAACCTCATTCAAACTCATTAATTGGCATAATTACTGCCTTACCACTGTTGCACATGAGCGGTTCCACCAATCTAAACTCAACAACAAGTTTGGGACCAAAGGATAGTAAAATACTCCAAAAATTAATTCCGCATCAAGATTCAATCAATCATCATTATCATCCAACCTAATACTACCACCACAACATAATGACATACATCACCCCCTCCCCGTGAATGATCATCACTTGAGAAGTTCAGATTTCTCGTTGGATCATTGCATTAGGTATGCATGTATGCACCACAATCATTGGACTTTTAGGAGAGTTTTCCTTTTTCTCTTCTTTTCTTGGTGCTGTTCCGAAAAAAGAAAAGAAAAGAAAAGAGAACCCCCTCCCCCCCCCCCCAGCGTGTAAGCCTTTTCCTTTCTTCTCTAATTTCCAAGCTGTTTCTGAATTATTACCACTGTTTGTAAAGGCATAAAGGGCCTGTTTAGATCCATTTGGATTGGCAAATGGTAAATGGTAAAAGTTTTGGTATTGCATTTTTGCAAGTTGGTGTTTAGAGGCATGCAAAAGTTACCACTTTCCCATGCACCATGAGAGGTGGTCCGCGTCCCTATGCACTTTTTAACCAATTTTGCTACTCTAGAGTGCTAAATGCAAAATGGCAAGTTGTTATTTTTTCACCATGCTGTTTAGATTCATTTTGCCAAAAAGTACTTTAAAATGATAAAAGTTTTACTATTTTAAATGATCTAAACAGGTCCGTGATTTGGCAAGCCATACACTCTCCTGGCAATTCATCTTTTCTTCTCTCTTCTCTCCCTGTATATGTGAGTCTCTCTCTCTGTACATCTTGTGAACTTGCTTTCTTAAAGCAGAGTGGCTTTGGCCTTTAGGGGAGTAGAGAGAGAGTGTGTGGCTTTTCTAATGACAGTACTACAAACATGCTACTCATCCTTTGTTTTCACTGTTTACTGACTGACATCAATCTAGTGGTACTATGATACCATACCACATCATCATTGTGTATGTAGGGTCCTAGCTACTTGTGCAACTTCCATAAGTTTACACTTGACAAAGTTGGCTTGTGTCCCCCTCCATATAAAACCGGGTTCAAACTCCTTTCTCTCAACTCTCCAAGGACCACACTGCCTATAATCCTATATGAATTCTTTCTATGCATCGAGGTTCAGAAACATTGTCAAGCTATGGGTGAAAAGGTACTATCCAACTACTCAATGTGTGTACAACAGTGGTATTAAGAATCTCAATGTGTGTATAACATTTCAATGAATGTGCAGTCAAATCTCACAATGTCAAATGTTCGTCAAATGGCTATGCATGCCGGTTTGGTTTGTAGCCAGACTCAACATGCAACGAACTAGAAATGACCATACCATCGTTACCCTACTAAATTTTAGCAAGTCCAGAAACTTACACTCTCAAAAACCACACCAATTTTGATAAAACTTTAAACCAAAATCTACCTTGTTAAAAAAATGTGGTAACGATAAAATTTGGCATTGTTGGTATGAGTGATTAATTTTAGTGAGAAAAACATGCTCTAAGATTTGATATATGAAAATGATGGTAACGTATTTTTAATAATAGTTATAAATATGTAAGAAATACAATTGCTCAAATTTGTGTGTAGATACGGTGTTGACATCCTAACCATAGGCAAAAATAAGATTAAAGAAATGTAGCACTAGTAGCTCTAGGATGAGATGGAATCGAGGTGAAATCCCATGTAGAAGAAACAAATCCTGAGCATGATGATTTTGTTAGTTTTGTTTTAAGCGTGGATTTGCAGGGGGGCAGTGGTTGCAAAACCCGACAAATCGCGCAAATTTTCAGTAGATGCTCTGCAAAGTCCCATGACGAAACTCTGAACGCTTGCCCGATTTCCGATGCTTGGACACGGTTAACCTCGTTGCCCCTCCTGGATTCTCTACACCGTCACCCTTCTTTTGACGCGAAATTTTACATCTAGAATGTCTTTTTTATTTAAAAAAGAATTCAACTCTTACATCAGCATATACTGTTGTTAGTTGTTACTCTCGGTGTTCACCGGCGATTTTCTGTCAAACAGTACGAGTTTAGCAATAGCCATTTTCTCGCGCAGCTGACCTGAGGCTTCCTTTAAAATAATTAAGATCCCTTTAAATTATAGAATGTAAAAACGGAGGAATAGAAAAAACGCGGGATTCTGATAAGAATACAAATATAATACAATATAGAGACAAAATGTAGAAAAAATACATGAATGATCGTTTGATTGGACCGTAGGAAAAACATAACAATTGGATGAGAGATATAGATTCAAAAGAAAATTTTCAAAAGGTTAGAGCTCTTACTAAATTTCCTTCAAAATCCCTCTAGGATTATCTATTCCATAGGAATTTCAAAGGATAGGAGAGGATTCAATCATTCCTTTCAAGGAAATTTTCCTATGTCTTTTCTCTAAATCAAAAGAGCCCTTAAATTTTCACTTCACAGCATGATATAATGCAACAATTTTCATTTTTTTGGAGGTGGTTGCATCATATAATAATCATCAAAGGAAAATCTTGTACAACTTGAGTGCAACTTTAGACCATGTTTCATTCATATTTCATGAAAATTCTATAGGTTTAATAGTTCATCTTGGTGTTGGGTGAAAGTTTCAATATATCTTAGTATAAACTAAAAGTACTATGCATCTAAGTAGGTTTGATGCATGTAATAATGGTGGAGGGAAAGAGTAACACCGCAGGGATACGTTACCATGCCCTACAAAAGGCATGATGGTTTTGGGAGATTTTCGTTATTCCCTCCGTCACAAAATATATAACAAGTTTTAAATAGATAAGAGATATTCTATGACTACAAATATGACAAGGGTATATCTAGACTCGTAGTCGTAGAATATGTCCCATCCATTCAAAGGTTACTATATTTTGAGACATGGAGAGTAGGAGAGGGAGGGGTGATGAGGTAGAGAGAGGAGAAAGGACGAGCATAGCTCATCGTATGTAAACAAGAGAAGCGTGGTCAGTGAGGCACAATTGCCTGCACCCTTTGAGCAAGACTCCGAGTCTCCGAAGCTATCATGGGAGCAAAATGGTGGCAACATCGGCAAAGAAAAAAGAAGAGGGAGGTCACCGAGGTGGTTTGGACAGATCTAGTAAGTTCGTGGACACATCCGATGATCTCGTGGCGAGATCTGGCGATTTCGATTTTGTGGGTGATTCCAAAAAATGGTAAACGGTGGGTGATTATGAACTCCTAAATTGCATTGAGACTTAGAGAAGGAGGGAAGGACATACGCACAATTGGACCCCGGACTTGGGGTGGCGATTCAATAGGAGAACGAAGACGATGATAAGTGAAAGGGATGGAACTAAGGGGATTGGAAGTAATATTTTTTTCGTTCGGCTATAGATGCAGCAGGAGGATGGTTATAAATAATTTGAGACAAAGGGTTTGAATTACATGTTTCATAAAACTCACATCAAATTCATTCTATGAACTGAAAAAACCCAGTAAGAGTTGAAATGCATTTCGAGCCCTTTCCAGCTATTTGCGTGGGTAAGAAAACTGAATTTAATAGTGATTTTAATCTACGTGACACATCATCTTGTGAACTTACATCGCGTAAGACCAGTTTACATTGTAATATATCTTTTTTATCTTTGCATTGTAAACATGAGTATGTTCTTACTAGCCGGTTTTGTCCAACAGCCAACGAACACAAAAGGGTTTGTTCACTTTGTTGTCCAAACACATACCAAATTTTGATACATTTCGGCATTACCAAATTTTAGTAGTGTTTAAAGAGACTACTAAATTTTGGTAGAGTTTTAAGGGAGTAGGTTTTTAGAAGCACAAAAATTTGATAAGATAGCAATGATTAAAATACGCGTTTAGTTTATTACTCCTTATAAAAAAAATGGTAATGTGGAAAATGGTGATAAATTGAACAAATCAAAATTATGCAGGTATATGGCCACGGCGCTTGGCCCCAGACCGAAGCATACGCACCCACCACCGCACAATGTACTATATCCCGTGTGTGTGCTGTGGGGCCCACATTGCAGCGAGTGATGAAGGTACGACGTACTCCTATACAGTAGTAGTCGTCCACTTTTACGGGGACAGCGATGGCCCGGATTTGACAAAGCCGACCGACCCCACCACCACCACCACCCCACCAGGTGGGGCCCACTACGCTGGATTCTGTTTTTCTTTTTTCTTTTTCCCCTCCCTTTCTTTCTCTACTCGTACTGTACCTGTACTCATTTTCTCAGGTTTTTACCCTCCGTGTATAAATGTGTCATACTACTATACATTACTCCACCGTAATTTCCATGGCCTCTTTTATTGGTAATAATGTCATCTGAGCTGTGCAACCCGGTGATTTAATCTAACGGGTGACAGTGGGTCAGGCAAGCAAGACAGGTGCGCATTGGCCGGAGAATTTTACGCAGATTTTTCTCTATGTGAGAGAATTTTAACGTTTCTCGTCGAAATCAATTCTATCAATATTTAGCATTAAACGTCTAGTAAGGTCAATGCTTTAACTGGTTAGAAAAATGAACGAAGCAAACAAAAGAAAAATATATTGATGGAATTTTTATATATGTGTTATTAGCTGTATAATAATTAAGAGTGTAAAGTATATCACGATTAAAAAACTCCTAAAATCATTTAGAAATTTAAATTTTGATTGCAGCTTAGAAGCCAAACAAATAGAGGGTGATTTCTAACAATATTAAGGTGGTTTTTCGTTTAATGCCTCACCAAACTTTGTTTCGGGATTACAAATTTTCGGTAAACGATTTTCTAATGCTAAAATTCCATTATGTCTATTTTAGCAATAAATTAAACAAAGCCCATAGTAAAAGAAGATGTTGGAATGAGTAGCTCCGCAATTACAATTGTTGGCAGATATATTGTCATGTAACACTCCGAATTTTTTTAAAAAGAACACCTAGCCGACACTGTTCACTATACGCTAGGTGTTCGGTTTAGACTTAGCCGGCCGAACACCCAGCGCTGCGCGCGGTGCGCCGTCATCATCCGAGCTGAGCCCGGTCGCCGCGTGCCGTCGCCAACCGCACCGAGCCTCGGCGCCCGCCCGCGCCGAGTCCCGAGCCCGCCGGCGGCGAGCACCGTGCCCTTCCGTGCCAGTTGCACGTGCGCCGCGCGCCATGTCCCATCGCCACCTGCGCGCCGCGCACCGTCGCGTCCGCCTCGCGCCCCGTGCCGCTGCCGCTTCTTGTCGCCGCGCCATCCCATCCGCCACCTCTGCGCCGGTCACCTTTCCCCGCCCTCCTATAAATACCCCCCACACCCCTCCTCCCCCTCCACACCTCTTCCACCCGCCTCCCCTCTCCGCCCCGTCGTCGTGCCGCCCTTCGTCGCCGCCCGCCGCCGCCAGTCCAGGTGAGCCCCCCTCTTCCCCATCCACCGCCGTGCCGCTAGGTGCCGGCTCGGTCGGGAGAGAGAGGAAGCAGAGAAAGAGAAGAGAGAAAAGGAAAAGAGGAGAGAGGAAGCAGAGAAAGAAGAGAGAAGAGAGAAGAGAGAAAAGGAAGAGAAGAGAGAGGAGAGAGAAGAAAAAGGAAAAAAAATAGAAAATAGGGTAGTCCATGTCATGTGGACATGGATAAATTAGGAGGATTTTAGGATAATATTAGGATTTAAACATGTTTGATTATTAGATGAATTTATTGGAGTGTAATTAAGTCCTACACTCTCTATGTCTTCTGGGCCAATCAACTTAGGAATAGGGTAGTATAATGTTATGAATTAAATTATTAGTATGACACTAAGATTAGGGTGAAATTATAAAAAATTATTAAACCTAAACCCTATAATTTGTAGGTCCGACAAAATTAGGAATAAATTTAAAACTTACGGTCATTCTATGTGAATATATATATATATATATATATTATTTTTACCGAACACCATATTTTTGAATTAAGATAAATTAATATGGACTTGTAACATCTCATAATTAATTGAATCAATTTAAATTCAAAGTTTCAAACCATTGTAGCTCACCCCGTCTAGCTCGAATTTGAATGAAACGTGAATCTAGATCCATCTAAAATCAAGACCTAGCTATTGGTACCACTTTTGCAATTTATTTTGTACTGCATGAATTTTTGGTGATTTAATTTGAATTCTAACCGAATTCAAATCAAATATGTCGCATGTAAAAATAGATCCCGAGGGAGTTGCTGAGTTGATCGAGGATCCAGGTTAGCAGGGTTGTGAGCAAGGCAAGTCATCACCCCTATCTTGAGCATGTTGATCCCAATTGTGAAATTAATTTGTTTACAAATAAATTTGCATCCAGTGATAAATATCTTACTTGTTGTTATGCCATATCTTTGATAGTTGTTTGTCTTATTCCCTTGTACCCATAATTACGTATGAGTCCCTAGTCACTTATGACAAATGCTTAGTAATGCTAATTTAGATTCATGCATTCTCATATTTATTAAATGTTATATGCTTGGGCAATTACCTTACGGGAGTTAATTAACATCCGGCATGTGGAGACATGAGCGCCACATTGCCATAACATTGATGAGATGATTTGTGAAAGAAACTAAACTAAACAAATGTTTTCGACTGGGGTGGCTAGATGACTGGGGTGGATTCCGGTTAAGGCTAGTGTCGTCCCTGGTCAATTAAGGACCGAGCCATGAAGCTAAACATGAAACAACCCCAGTACGACCGTACTTCTCGCATTGGGCATAGACCTAGCGGAGTAAATAGTCGAGCGGAGGCGGTACCCAAGACGTGGTGGATTCATTTAGGTGTGTGGATAGGCAGGAAGCTTATAGGTGGGTAACCAGAATAAAACTTAATTATAACTTAACGCATGTGTGAGTTTTTTTCCTCTCGGGAACGCCAGAGCTCCTCTCACTGCTAGAAACCGTGCACGCCTAGAGTGCATGAGGGCTTAAGTTCATGGAGCGGGTACTACCAAAGTAAGGTTATTGAAAGGCTTTGCCGTGACGCGTCTCATTCGTTGGGACTTCAGCTCATGTGTTGGGCAAGTCACGGAGTGCGAGTTAAAGCGTACATCAACTGTAGTGTGAGTAAAATAATCTATTCGAATAGTCATACTCGCGGATATTGAGCATCGGGACATGTATTACACTTGGCTAGACTCTGAACTCTTAAAGTGATGGGTGGGTTATGCATAATGATTTTATACTGGTGGATCAACTTCTCGAGAGGCGAGAAGGGGTAGGCCCCAGAAAAACCATGACGACCTAGTGGCGGGAAGCTATCCTTGGGAACACAGTGGATAGTGGACAGAACCGTCGCTGATTAAAGAACAATGGAGCTAAAATTTGATCAGTTATGCAAGGTCTTAGGCTTGTGAAAAAAATTATAAAATTGGCTTTATGCAAAAGAAACCTGAGTCACTCATTGGAATTATCCTTATCATGCGCATACTTGATATGGTGACTTGTTGAGTACGGTTGGTACTTACCCTTGCTATTCACAAATTCATCAGAAGCGGGCGATGGAGTCTCCGAAGACCCTTACGAGTACTATCAGGAGGCTGTTGAAGACGATGGCGCATAGTAGGTTTTAGATACGATCGTTGCCTGTGGCAATGACGTTGCCGCTGCCTTGATTCCGCTGCCTTATCTAAATTCTCTTTTTGTATATATTCCGGACCATTTGATCCTATGTTCTAAACTATACCTGCGGGCCTATAATGTAATAATCCGCGCTAAATTCTCTATGTATGTACACTTGATATTCTAGTTATGAACTCGTGTGTACTGGTCCAGGGAAATAGTATTGTTAACACAAATGGTTCATATTATAAAAACGAGAGTCGATATGTCATTTCCAACTATGATGTTGGTTAGACCGATATAAAAAAGGAGGAAGTAATATTTTTTTATGTACCATAAATTTGTCAGATGCTAATATCATAAAGGGATTATGAAGTTGAAATATAATCCCAAATGCATCGGCACTTCGAATTTCTTGCTATCTTTACTATGGTATTTATTTTCTAATTTTATCATACCGGATTAATGCGTGTCTTTTCCCTAATAAGATCATTTTAAAGGTGCTCCGATATTATAAAAACTTTGCAAAGAAAGAAAATTTAACGAGCCATTTGAGAAGTTTCAAGGAAATCAAGGTGTACTAAAAAGAGAAGAGGAGGAAAAGAAAAAAGGAGCCAGAACTGAGCGAGACGCGGTGTGTCCTCGGAGTGCGCCTCGAGGGTCCTTTTTGTCGTCTTCCGGAGCGGCCACTCTTTCCACGCGCACGCATCTCGAGGCAGTGGTAAACATCTGATGGCCTAGCAGGAAGATCCGCCTGCCATCGTACGGTCCGAGGGAGTCGAGTGGGAGAGAGCCCCACCGCACGTGCTGCCGACACGTGACAAGCAAGCGTTTCACCCTCCTTTCCTTCTTTTTCTTTTTCCTTTTCGCTTTTCTTCATAGTACTCCAAACAAACGGAGGCTGCCATCGTTTCCCACGTTCAGTATCAGCCGTTGCTAAAATTCGAATTTTAGATCTTAATTTAAAATTTTTTATCAAAATTTATTGTTCAGCATTAGCATTTAAGTCGCTAATAACACATGTAAAATTTTTACCCCGAAACTATTATTATTTTGGTAATACATCGTATATGGCGTATTACCCGTATTTGGCTAGACGATAGGGGCTGGAGTAGAGTACTCCTGATTACCGACATAGGTAGAGCACCCATAAAATTCACTAAGGACTTTAAAACGAAGGACCGAAAAATAGAGGAATAAAAATATTCTGATAAAAATTAAAGAATAAAAGTGAAAATTATAAAACATAGTAAAAATATAGAAATGATCATTTGATTGGATTCCAATCACAGGAGAAATGTAATAACTAAATGAGAGAAGGACTTATAGCAAACTTTCTACGATGTTAGATCTCATATTGAAATCCTCTAAAACTTGTACTGTGTATTAAGGCATTTATTAGGAATTTCATAACATTCAGTAGTTTTCAATCCTGTATTTCAAACGGCTATGCATGAAAAAAAATCCTATAAAATTACTATATTTATCATTCAAATTCCTATCGTTTTTATAAAATATGAAACTAATTATCGACGGGTGATACCAGTAGACCGGATGTATAGGGTATTGGGGTACGTTGATACTAGGATCTACATGAAACAACATTAAGCAAACAAGGAAACAAAGATTATACTAGTCAGGCCCCTCGTAAGATAATAGCCCGGCGAGATCCTTGTCAAGATGATTCGACGAGATCTCCCGGCGAGTAGGCTTCGTGTCCTTCGGCTTATAGACTATGGTGGATGTGTTGGTCGTAGAATTCCCGGCCCTAAACCCCATAGCGGCGTACCTTTTATACCGTGAATCACCTTAGTCCCTAAGTAGGACTCGGAGACTATGGACCCCGCACGATATGGTACAAGCCTGATCTTCTCCGAGTAGGAATACGTTAATCACTTGCCCGTGAGAGAAAATTCCACAATCTTTCGGTAATTCACTTATCACATTCGAAAATAAATCGTATACGCAAAGGTATACCGTATTTGTATATTTCATCAATCAAAGTGTAGAAGGTATGCCTTATTCGTAACCATGACACTAATAGCTTGAATACATTTTTTTTGTCATTATTCTTCTTAATATATTTAGAGTGTGTTCGGCAATTCTTTTTCCCCTCTTCTACCATCATTTTCCGCGCACACATTTCCCAAAGTGTTTTTAACGGTGTGATTTTTTTAAAAAAAATCTATAGGAAAATAGTTATAAAATCATAAAGTTAATCTATTTTTAAGTTTTAGCTAATACTTTAATTAATGAGGAATGAGTTGAATCACTATGTTCGAACTAAGCCTTTTATGTATAAAAATTATGGTCGAACTTTCCTGTAAAACAGAGTATATGATCGGACTTCTCACACTGTGCAGAATAATTACCGAACTAAATGTAGGCACATACGTACTAGTCTATTTTTTTGGATTTATTCATTCCATATATATATATATTCAGGTACAAATTGTGAAAGGCACATGACTAGCTCATACTATCCCTCGCTCTTTTGTCTGCATTTGCCCATCTGAATTCTCAAATAGTTGCCACGCGAATCTCAAATTAAAAAATGACTTTTGACGCTGTAATGATAGCACATTAGCAGCAGTAAGATGTTGTGTTAGATCATGTACACACTTTTCCCATCAGGTGATTCAGATGAACCAAACACCCCAAGGAAACAACAACCACTTTATAATTAGCTAAGGATAAAGCTAAAGATCTTTCACGTGACATGCCCATCGTACTAATATTAATCCTAGATTGTCGTATGCAGAATCACCCTAATGCCACTACAAAACCCTTTGAAAAAATTTCCAGTTTATCCTACTTAAGTATTGGGTTAGTACATTTTACACCACTAACTAATGATTTTGACCATGACATACATACCAATGTACTAATAATTTTGTTTTAGCTAAAATAATCAAAATAACCTAAATTAATTTGGATTAAAAAAGTTACTAAGTGGAGACCACTAAGCGTGGTCAAAGTTACATGCTTTGGCACCATATGCATATAAAAGGATATTAGGAGAAACAAACCCAAATTAACTAAAACCAAGTGGTAATATATGTATTTAGAATTTTGGGTATACGATGCTCAAGACAGATCTTGCTGTGGTATGCATGTATGGACAGGTCGCCAGAATGTAGAACTACTACTTTGTGGGACCATCAGGGTA
The DNA here is from genome assembly GCA_000573905.2 of Oryza punctata. Classification (NCBI taxonomy): domain Eukaryota; kingdom Viridiplantae; phylum Streptophyta; class Magnoliopsida; order Poales; family Poaceae; genus Oryza; species Oryza punctata. The sequence continues at coordinate 3,777,125 of CM002488.2, forward strand.
TAAACTATGTCAATCCACAGTTTTCAGTATTGCAACAGGTTCATGTCATGCCCTCTCTGATGTAGCACAGTCTGCACAATGCAGGGTAGTAGGAGTAATAAATTTTAATTACTGCATCAGCGTGCACACAATGCCTTTCCTTTACAAGTGCAGCGATGGAATTCTGATTTTCTTTGTCCCTACCAATTTGTGAAAAAAAAACTATCTCCTTATCCTAAAATATAAAAATAAATTTTATTTGTAGAAAATATATCCGTTCAGATGCGCTCTGCTATACTGGCTACAAATACTGTAACAAGACAAATTGCCTACTATAAAAAAAAAAGAGTAATGTGATGTACTGATGTGCTAAAGATTTTGTATCTCCAATTCTCTTACTAGGCTTTACTACACGCTACGGGTATGAAATTAAATACCTCGTTTTCACAGCAAAATGGTGTGGCGAATGTTGATATGTGTTTTCCTTGTTAAGCATGATCAAAAGGCTTTTTATCGTTGCAAAATCATTTTGACAAGAGAAATGAAAAATGGTATTAATTGAAGGATTTATTTTTTCTCTATAATGAAATGAAATTACCGTCATTATCTTTTCTTGTTTTTCAGCCGAGGAGTAGTTACTCGTAGTATTTTTACTATTTTCTACTCGGGGTAAATGGGTGGGCCCGTAGTACCAGAGACGCACTTCACGAGAAACTAAAAATTCCTCCAGATTGTGGGCCATATCCGCAGAGGTTTATTGCGGCTATTATTTTACCCCGTGGGGGGTGGTTGCACTGCACTGCATTACATTATGCACAGTGCCACCAGCAGCACAGATATATTTAATGATTAATTAATTGATTTACTTATTATTCCCCAGAAACATAGCAGTAATAAATTCCAATATTTGCATCATCCTCCAGAATTTTTTTCATTTTCTTTCTCATGGGAATCAGACAAGCAAGCTCTCTGCTTTTATTCCCCAATCCACACGTCACTGTGCAAAGTTCCAAGTAAACAATGGCGATGTGTCTGCAGGTGGGCCCTTTGAACTGATAGTGTGATGTCTGTGTGCACACATACTTTTGTCTCTGAACCAGGAGTGGTTTGCATGCAACCACCGGTAGTACGGTTGTAATGAAACGGTTAATTAGTGTGGTTGATTTATATATATTTAACTATTCTGATTTGATGTGTGTGTGCCTGTTGATTTGACTTGCAACATGCAATTTTTTTTCTCCGCATGCTTAATTAGGTGTCACAGTTTTATTTTATTGTTCATTTTGGAAGATTTTAGAAGGGCATATTCTTTGGAGTTTGGAATTATTTGAGATATTTTAGGTGCGCACAGGAAATTCATGTGGCATGCGGAGGTTGTGGATTCGAAACTTTGTCTTTATAAAACCAAAGTACTTATTTATCATTGTCTATAATACTATTATTGTTACACCTTCAAGAAAAAAATAATTGCATTGAAGATTCTTTACATCCCAATATAATAATCAGGTCTTGAAATTTATGTTCAGTGCAAGAGTAATTAAACTTGAGTTAATTTAATCAGGAAAGAACACCAAATCCACTCCGGATTTAATTTGTTTGCGACCATGCATGGTCCATGCATATGCATTATTTGTGTCTTGCTGAATGGGTGAAGACAATGCAGCCAAAACCCAATTAGATTCGTTTCTACTTTCAACTGGAGTAAGCATATATGGTCCACGTTTCACTCATGGCACTGGGCCAGGTTATATGACCCCCAATAATTGTTAGGGTTGAGGCTTGGTACACAGACAAAAAAAATATATATTTTGGCCGTTCATAAACATAAGTATATTTATTAAATAATATTTACTAGTAAATTTAAAGATATTAGTATATTGTGAGCCCAAGTACTATTGTGGTATTTTTAGGACGTTTAGATCACTGCTAATCCAAACATTACCAAACAATTGACAATGGCCGGATTTGACATGCCATGTTTAAACAAGAAAGGTTATTTGATTTGTTGCCAACATTTTGGTAATGTGTAGAACTTGTTTTTTTTTCTGCCATTTTTGGTAGCAAACCAAATGAACACCCTAACTCATTGGCATTGCCAAATTTTTTCTTTTTGACATAGTTGTTGACGATGAAATTTGGCAAGCATATGAATCGGAAACGAAGTCCAATTCGAAGCGGAATTGAAGATATGCGGGATTCTCGGAAACAAAGTGCGCATCGGCTGGAAGTCCATATCAGCTGGAACCGAGCCTGATCTGGATAGCCGATATGACCGATATTGCATGCATGAGCAATATTGGTTCGAGGAAGAGTTTGAGACGATGTTGCCAGATAAGGATAAGGTCCAGAATTGGCAAATGTATCTATTAATTAGGATTATCTGTAATTTCCTTATAGATATTTTCGGTAAGAGTCCGCCTAAGAGATTTGTTTGCTAGTTGGAGTTGTATTAGGACAATATGAGTCGTGTCCATCTTGGACAATGTTTGTGTTTTCGGGTATAAATATAAACCCGAGGCTTTATGAATAAGAAAACAACAGTTCAATCAATCTCGGTTCATCGCCAAACCTTTTGTTCTTTTACTTTCGACGAGTTCTTGCTTTCGAGTCAAGCTGCATCAGTTTGATCTTCGGCGAAGATGTATGTCTTGTTATGGCGGTTTGCATTATCGGAATTAATGCTTACATCTTTATGACACTCTAATTCTATCTTGCGAATCTCCGAGTTATCATATACATTATATAATTTAGATTAACAATGCTATCTACTTGCATCGGCTGATCTCTATCTAGGGTTTTATCGAAATCGGCTAGATTATCTTGTTGGTTTGAATTATATAATGTATCCACCATCCCGAAAAGGCAACCATCGGCTTGATTGTCTAGATATTATGCTTCTTATCATACTTAATGCTGCATCAGTTAAGTTTGACCTATTAAGTCGTATTTAGAATCATGATCTCTAGCCTATTTTATGGTTGTTAATAAGGATAGTATCGGGGTTTCAGCCGATCTTATCTGGTATAGTTGTTTTACATAGTTTCATGCTTTGTTTAATATGCTATATCTGCCCCTTATATCAGGATCTAATCTAATATAAATATATTGGACTCATTACCAATCTGATTGGTAATAATTAGATATATTTGTTGCTAGAGAATATCCTAGTATAGGGTTGTATCGGAGCTATAGCCGATACATGCTTAAATCTGAGCATCGGCTATGACATAAGTGTAAATCGTTATTTCATGTTATTTTAGACTTGGGCAATTTATACTGTCTCGGTTAAGTCCGATCTATCCCAATTACTGATTTCTAAAGTAATATCGATATATAGATTATATAGTACTGATATTTTCAGCCGATGTATCAAATTTAGGGTTAGTTTATCAGAATACACCTAACAGCCGATCCATGCTATATTGCATCGGCTAGGTACATCACGATATGATATCGGCTAACTGGCCGATTGACTATCGTTTACTAATAAACTTGCATGTTCTATCTTATTGATTGCAGGATCAAATCAACTGGCACGCCCTTTGAACCCGAAAGCAAGTTTTGGACCTGCACTAGAGTAAAGCAAATCTCTCAGGCCAGTGTATGATTTTTGCATCAACAATAGTTAAGAAGGGCGATAGACCAAGCAAGCCCTTAATTTCAGTATTCAGTTGAAAAGAACCATAGTGAAGCAGATTGAGTAGTGGAAATAGGTGAACGGGTCTCTAGCTGAGTTGGTTAGGTGGCTCTAGTAGCATTCTTCTGGTCTTAGGTTCGACTTTCTGTGGAAGCGAATTTCATACTAGGATTTAAAAAAAATCCTCTCGTCAGTCTCACGCTAAAGCACAGGTATAAGGTTCGTTGTTCTCATACGGATTACGGTGCCGCTATGGAAGCAAAATGTAAGTGAAAATAGATTTTGTGTCACAATTTTAAAATATAACAATTTCTGGTCATGAGGCTGCGAGTATGAGACAATCCGCCACTCCAATTTAGCCCCATTACTTGTTGAAATTGATCATCAATATTGATTGGCTGGTCAAAATGGTAGGCATGCATGCCCACTTAATTAGTACTCCCCTTTACTAGATGCTTTCAAAGGCTGTGTTTGCCTTTAATTAGTTTGTGGGATCAGGGAGACAGTCTTTCTAGCTACTCTACTCTAATCATATCATTCCATCCTATCATTCATCTCCAGCAGATCATGGTAGCTAGGATATATGCATGCATGGCTCTATGATTGGATGAAGAGATAGGTTAATTAGAAGAGAGGGAGACGAAATAACTAATAATGTGGGGTATCTGATTAATTAATTAATTAACCTAGTTTGAAATAATTAATCACGGGAGATCGCAACAGCTCCATAATCAAACTCCCATGTTTCATTTTGTTCATCTGTCTGTTTCAGTTCAGTGTACAGTTAGAGCTAGCTAGCTAGCTGCACTGTGACAGTGACTGACAGTGTTTAATTTGTATTTCCGTAGCTTGATTGATTAAACATTTAAATTATATTGCAGTACACGCGTTGGGTTTATCAAATGTAGCGGAGACTGGGGATATTCGTTGCTTAGTACAAAAAAATGAAAGAAGAAAAATTGAAGACTGCGTGGGCTTTATTGATTGGCACAGCCCAATTAAAGCCCAAGTGGATCACTCAACGTACGAGCACAGCCATGGGCCTGGATGCGTCACGTGTGTTATGTGGGCTAGATATGGGCCGTCCATCTGTTTAAACCCGAAAGCTCAATATTTAAGTTAGCAAATACTCCGTCTGTTTTTTACTTAAAAAGAAATACTCCGTCTGTTTCGAATTATAGTTATTTCTAGCTTCATTTTATCCTAAGATATATAGCTACCCATCCTCCTACTCCTTTCTATCAACCAATCAAAACTATTTTCCTATGTATCAAAAACTTTAATAATAATTATATTTTAGAACAGAAAGAGTAGTAGTTAAGTCAAAAGATCAAACAGAAAACTACCTGACGATATATTGGACGATATATGAAATATATAGTTAATGTAGATCACATATGTTACGTGAGGCAATGGAGAAGTTTCCCTGAAAAAGAAAAAAGAAGTCCATATAGTTTTTCTCGCATCCCCGGACACGCGATCTACTCCCGCTTCACTGCCATGTGGCTAGTATTTGCGTGAAATCGATTACGCCTTTCTTCATGCCCCTCTATCTAGATTTCCTATCCAAAGTATTTTGAAGTAAGTGAAAATCATAGTTGTTAAATTCGGATCAAGCCAGCGATTCAATTTGAAAAAAAAAAGAACCAGGTCCTCTGATGAACCGGAATCGAAAGCTCCATTGATTCATTCACTGATCCGAGTTTAATAACTATGGTGAAAATTAATTAAGTGAACTATGTGAGGTAGGAGGAGGGACCGGAGCGTGGTAAGAAATCATGGGTACCTCCATCAATTGTACCTTTTCTTGATGTGATACTTGTGGGCTAGTTGCAACTCACAATTAAATTCAATTTCTCAATGTTGTCAATTTTTCAGTAATTTCAAAGATGGGCATAAATGAAACATGAAATGCAAAATACAGATACGATAAGAAATTAAGTGACCGAAGATGAAACTAGCAACCCTAGTCACCAAATTAGAGTGAGACCTATCATCCTTATTAGCCATTGTTTGATTAAGCTGAAACCACGAGACTAATCCAACATGCATGCCACACTCAAATGAAACGACCTAGGAACCTACTGCCGCTTCTGCCTTGGTGCTTCCCGCCACCTCTTTTGCGTTCGCCGCCTCCTCCAGCTCTGGTACCAACGGCGCCACCCATCCCAACACCTCCGGCAGCTCCGAACCCACCTCTAGCACCACCGCCTGCACCAATTCCTCCTCCTGCACCACCACCACCACCACTGCCACCACCAACTCCAAGTCCGCCGCCTGCTCCAGTTCCAATGCCAACAGTGCCACCCATCCCAGCACCTCCGCCTGCTCCAAACCCACCCCCAGCGCCACTGCCCACTCCAAGTCCTCCACCTACACCACCACCGCCTCCAAGGCCTCTGTCGAACCCGCTTTCACCACCAGCTCCGAACCCGCCTCCAGTGCCACCACCGCCTCCGAAGCCGCCGCCCAATCCTGTGCCAGCACCAGCTCCAACCCCAAAGCCACTACCGGCTCCTTCACCGATTCCTGAACCACCTCCAAAGCCACCACCGGCACCTCCACCAATGCCTCCACCGGCACCATCACCACCACCGAGGCCATTGCCCTTGCCCCCGTCGAAACCTCTACCTGCATTACCACCAACATTGCCACCGCCTCCAAAACCTCCTCCACCTCCCATCCCACCGCCACCGCCACCTCCAACGCCGCCTCCAGCACCTCCTCCTATGCCACCCCCCATGCCACCACCAGCACCACCTCCAATGCCACCACCTCCCATGCCTCCACCAACTCCTATGCCACCGCCCACACCCCCTCCGGCACCGAATCCACCACCCGCACCGCCTCCAAACCCACTGCCACCACCCATTCCACCTCCACCACCGACACCACCTCCTCCTCCTAGTCCGCCCCCACCGCCAAGTCCACCTCCTATACCAGCGCCTCCTCCGAAACCGCCACCACCACCGCCGACACCACCACCTCCTCCGAGTCCACCCACACCACCAAGTCCACCTCCTGCACCAACGCCTCCCCCGAAACCGCCACCAGCACCAATGCCACCACCACCACCGGCACCACCTCCTCCTCCGAGTCCGCCCCCACCGCCAAGTCCACCTCCTGCACCAGCGCCTACCCCAAAACCGCCACCAGCACCAATGCCACCACCACCCCCGGCTCCACCACCCGCCCCTACTCCACCTCCACCCCCGGCTCCACCACTAGCACCAGTACCAACACCAACACCTACACCCCCTCCACCTCCGAATCCAACACCACCACCAACTCCACCTCCACCTCCAAACCCACCACCGCCACCACCACCCATGCCTCTTCCTCCACCAAGACCACCACCCCCTCCTAAGCCTCCACCTCCACCCCCACCTCCACCCAAACCACCTCCCACCCCACCGCCGTTGCCAACACCAACACCGCCATCACTGGCGGTGGCTTTACTACATTTGTCGCCGCAGCCCTCGCCCCCCACCATGCTCTCCCTCCAAGTCCACGCCACCGCAGGGTCATGTCGAGCGTCGACGACGCCGGCCATGAGCAAGAGCACCAGCACCGGCCACCGGTTGGCCATGATCAGAATCCCGATGAGATTAGCTACAGCCTTATCCACTATCTTCGTGCTCGATTACCGCTGCTTATGTGTGTACGTGTGCAGCGGAAGCGGGAGAAAGGCGAGGTATTTAAGCTGCAGAATCCACGGGTGGAGATGGCTGCTTCTTCTGCTTTTGGTTGATCTGGTGGCGGGTGACGGGGGAAGGTTGACTAGTGTTTGTTCGTTTGATTTGTTACGGATTAATTGCGCAGCCTTTTGACGATTTTTAGGTGGATTCCCCATGCATCTAGGTGAGCTTGGTTTTAGCTGGGGGTGTGCATGCATGCAGCAGCTGGGCTCTGCTTTTGCTTGGTTTGATTGGTTTTTGGTTGGATAGGTCTCGCTTCTTTTGCCATGTGACCTCTCACTCGTGCATGCAATGGCAATGGCATGCGTGCATGCGGCCGTGCATTGATGGCGAGCTCGTGTGTTGGGATTGATTGGAAAGAAGAAAGCAGCCGATCGATGTGGGTGAGCGCCTGAGCGGTGAGAGAGGAGCAGAGCAACAGCTCGGCATGCATTGGATGCTATGTTGAATTGGTGGTAGCCCCAGGCCCCAGCTGCCAAGCTTGATGCAGCTGAACAAGTCCATTTCTCTGCCCTTGTGTTGCATCTCAGCCTGGATTGTACATTGAATGGGAGGTTTGAAACTGAGATGCTCATTAATTTCTTCGTCCCAGCATTGTGCTTCATCAGTACTCGATTTCAGGAGAAATCCCATCTTGCATGTATCCATTAACAAATTGTAAACCCCTGCCTAAAATAGCTTCTCAAGGATGTTTTGGTAAACCGTCAAATCTACTTCTCCCTCCGTTTCAAATTATTTATCCTAAGCCATGTTTATGTTTGACTATTAATTTTTAGAAATTCGTATAGTTCAACGGCACACAAAATATATATTATAAAAAAATTTCTCATAATGAATAAAAATTAAATCTTATAATGTTAAACTATATAACTAATGATAAAAATAACATGTTAACAAGTAATGTGAAATAGGGGTAGATCATTATGAGCTTCAGTCAAACATTCCAAATTGCTATAGCTTTGATAGAGTACGACAAACTGTATATATATACAGAACTAAGAGTCATTAATTAAAACCACTGATTACCCATAATAAAAGATGACATTGGACACGCAAAAGATGGCACTTACATGGATATAAACATTGATAATTAGTGGTTAGTGCTGACCGCTCAACGCTCACCTCCCTTTCCTGAAGTGAGCCTTCAGCTCATGGAAGACGCAGAAGAGCGTGTCCATGGTGTCCTCGTCCAGGTGCGCGTCCTTCACGCCGCCGATCGCCACGATCGTCCTCACCCACTCCTCATGGAGGGTCGAGAACTCCGCCCGCTCCTCGCTCGACCTGAAATTTCCGGCGATCTTCAACCTCATCATCTCGCCGGCGGCCGACGCCCTCTCCACGATCGACCTCGGGAGCCCTGCCATGGTGGCGACCTGCAGGCCGTAGCTCTCCGGGCAGGCCCCTGACGTGAGCCGGTAGAGGAAAGTGAGCTCCTTCTCGCCGTCGCCGCCGCCGCCACCGTTTCTTGGCTTCAGCATGCAGGCCATGTGGTGAAGGGTGACGTGGGGGTGAGAGGCGAACTCCTTGGTGAGAGGATGGTAGTGAGTGGCGAAGAGCAGACGGCATCGGACCGCTTCGACAAGGTGACGGAATACCTGGAATCCAGTAATCAAAGAAACAGGATGGTACTTTGTCAGGTAATTCGAGGCACAGGAATTATGAAATGTTGCCATGCTAGGTAATTTGGATACATGGACGACGAGAAATGTGAAATCAACTAATCAAGGCAAAAGAGAACTTGGTGTTAGTAAGACGCCACAATTCTTAGCGTGTTATCCATCTAAGAGCAGAGCAGCTCCACATATATCGTTAGTACCTTAATCGATAAATGTAATAAGGTCATGAATCCCATTACAGAGTTAAAGCAATAGAGAAGCAGAGCATATGAACTATGGATAAATTCACAGCTTTCACGAGAGATCATTATCTAGCCTACCTATACTGTAGCCTATTGGAGCAACAAAATCACATAACATGTCTGGAGCGAAAAACAAACCAAATAAGACAATTGGTGTCACAAAGACACCATGCATGTGAAAACCAAATATTGATTTGCGCATTAGCCAGATTAGTTGATACCACGCGCTGCAGGAACTTTAGGCCATAGTAATAGCATCTACCATGGAAGTGCATGGTGCTTAAACAGTGTAAGCAGAAGAATTTTGGGCAGTTAATAAGGTAGAGGTAAGATGGGCAGTTGGTCAGATATACTCACTCCATATGCAATTGCATATCCATCAAATGTGCTAGTTCCTCTGCCAAGCTCATCAAGCAAGACAAGAGAATCCTCGGTTGCGTTCTCAAGAATAGATGCAGTCTCAGTGCATTCGACGAGAAAGGTACCTGCAGTAACAATTCAAATTAGATCACTGTCACCTCATATCTGCATTCTGCTCAAGTATAAGAGACAAAGTACATAACACAATGTAAAAGAATTGAGAAACTTGACTCTGCAGACTCATGGTTCGTCAAACAGCTCAAATAAATTGGAAAAGTGCTTTCTACTGAAAATCTATAGATTTACACAAGAAATTTCATATGCCAAAAAAACTGGCATGTACTTGATGCAGAGTATTTCTTGACTGTACAAACAACATTTCAATAAATTTGATGTGAATATCAATTCTATTATAAGATACTATTGGTTTGGATGTCAATGTATGTACACGTATTATTTAGTCAGGAAAATTATGACTAATGTCAGATGATTCAGATCGGGTGAATATATATCTCATTTAAAATGCATCTGCTTTCAACTAAATTTTGGACTCAAAGCAATAGGTCAATAGGACATGCAAGAAATTATCAGATCTGTTCGGTAATGCATCCTTACTTTCTCCAGACATAATCCGATCCATTGCACCAATCCGTGTAAATATGGCATCTGCAAGTGTCAACTCGCATGACTGACAGGGAACATAACAGCCGAGCTGCAGATCAGAAGCAACTTCAATTATACACTCGAATAGGGAAGCCTATAAGTAGCCAAGTATAGGAGCATTATCCAATGATGTTATACAAACCTGGGCAAGCACAATAGCCAGGCAGGTGGCACGCATTATTGTAGATTTCCCACCCATATTTGGACCAGTCAACAACAATGCAAAGCGATTTTGGCCAGATAAATCCTGACCAAGAGATAGATCATTTGGTACCAACCCATTTGCACTTTCTGCAAAAGCATAAGGATGCCATAAACCCTTCATCTGAAGTACAGGCGCTTTTCCTTTCAGCAGAATGTTTGGTCTGCACATTGTGCCAAATGACGACAGTGCCATGGCTGCAAAGGACCTAAGCACATCGATAGTGCTCAGAGCATTGATCACTAGAGACCATTCAGAAGCTTTTCCAACTAAAACATCCACTAGCATAGCCAAAGTGTTTGCAGCATCGTCTTTGACACTATGATCCTACCAAAGATCATATGATCAAACAATAAGAGAAATCAGGAGTTCAGGACTAAAGGTGATAAGCTGAGAAGAATAAATAACAGAAAAAAAGCTACCACTTCTTCATTGAAAGATAACGCACATTGCACCATATTTATACCTGGTATCTTGGAAAATCATCATCTATTGCCTCTTCAAAATGATGAATTAATTCACCAAGGGAGCTCAATGTTGGAATATCCACAGCCTTTGACAATGCTGAGATGCCATGATCTTGTCTTTGTAGGATGTCTAGTAAGTCAATTCCAACACGGAGGCCCTTGATTAGCATGCCAAATGTTTTTATCTGGAAATATTGTAAAATTTTGCATTTCAGCAGTCAGCAGGATACGTAGAACACAAAAAAGGTAGGTATCATACTTTGTAAAAAAAAAAAGAACGGCACAAATCAAACTCAATTGTAAGATAAGAGTTAAAAGCTACCAACTAACCCTTTTTTTTAATATCTTTTCTCCCACAAAGGGCAACAGAACCGCAGATGATAAACCAACAGTGGATTTTACTCGTCCTAGTAACCTCTCGAGATCAGGGACTTTACGGAGATGCTCAAGTGTAACAGATCCTAGCCCACAATTTTGAATGAAGCCCTCAACAATGTCGAGCCTTTCATTGATAGCATCAATATCTTTTAGTGGGTGGCAAATCCATCTTCTTAGAAGCCGCTTACCGCATGGAGTTATGCAGTGATTGAGGTGCTTATATAAGGTACCTGCAATAAAGTAAAGAGTACAGAAAGATTATTTTTGCTATATATGATTTGACAAAATTAAGTGGAATGGAACATAGGTGAAAGCCACAGCCCTTACCTGATGAACCACCATCAAAGTTGTTGCTGAAAATCTCAAGGTTCACAAGAGTCTGACCATCCATTCTTAGACATGTTCTGTATACATGGTAGGCTAAGACCTCCCCGTTTTTCAGAGCATCCTCTAGCTGTTTTCAGATTGTAGCTATAAGAATTTGAAACACAATTCATGCTTTGTGACAGACAGTCTATTGATAAGCATGAAAGTTATAGTATGGCTCATGGGAGTTTGTTTTTTTACATGAACATTAATTTGAAACAGAAATCCTCTGCACACATATAGATACAGTTGACACATTTAAACTATTGCAAACTTATTAGCTGGAAGACTACATAAACAAATGGAAAATACTGATGAGAAATGACACTATTCTAAACTGACATTGTGTAAACGAAATGGCAGTTAGTAAAAACTAATGACATAACTGACTGGCATGTCATGAAGATTAGCAAGAAAATATAATCAAGGAAAGGATTGAAGATAAATATACCATAAGTCTAGTTAAATGGCTCACAAGTCCACCGAGTGCACAAATAACTGCATCTCTATTCACTGAAGAATTCAATGCAGATAACCATGAACTTGTTGAAGCTTTAAAATATCCTCTAGAATCTATTAACGTTTGAATTTCTGAAGCGTCGGAGAAATATAACCCATATAGTGGGGTCAGCTGCATTTTCACAGAACCTGCAATTTAAAGAAACATAGTTTTAGGTTAACTTCAAACTCCTCTGGTTCACCTGCAGATTTACCTTTTTTTAGGTAATAAGGCAGGAGAGTCCCTTCATTATATATTAACGGATAGGCCAGATACATGTTTGAAAAAAAAAAGAAGAATAAAAAATTATGAACTTACCTGCTGAAGCATATTTCTTAATTAATCTATGAGTTTCTTTTGAAAGGCCTGAAAAAATGGGAACATGTAAGTGAAGATTGAAGATTCCTTATATGTGAAAGTTGAAGATTAAGTATGTTCTGACCTGAGGTTTCATAGATTATTTCTTTCGGAGAGACCTGAAAAGGTATATTAGTGATCATTGCTACTAATCTGTTGAACCAATGGAAAGAGATCAAAAAGCCTACCTGCACCAACAGAGCCCCCAAAGCTGCAAATGTATCGTCATCATGGACTGAACCCACCCAAATTTTAAGTGCAGCATAATCTAGAAATGCAAATCCATAGACCCGGGAACCATTTGAAGCTAGTGTAATCTGAAAGTTCAAAAAAAAGGGCATTAGATCAAGAGTGCCTATAAAGAATGCTAACACAAACCAATTCCATTTTATTCAGAATGAGACCAAATAATATCAATAAAAAAACAAAAAAAAAAACTGAAACAGAGGAACACAAGGCGCCATCACAACTTGACCGTTAGACCACTCTCAACCTATTGTATATAAATTTCTGGTCTAAAAGTACTGTTATACCATTAGACCACATGAAAAAAAAATCATGCTAACAACTTAAATAAACTGCAAGAACAAAACTGAATCTTGGTATAACACTACGATTTTATTGAATGTTTCGGAGGAAGATGGTACCAAAACGCCATTTTACTGTAGCCGCAAGTTGTTCCAGTAAATATCTTGTACACTTGTTGATTTCACATGTCGGTGTGGTACAGTACTACAGCAGTCAACCAGGTTGTAGATTCAATGTAATTCCATTCAGCAAATTTATTTGGTTATAATGTCATAACACCATGCTTTTGCTAACTTCGGGAACATGATAATGTTATGCAATGATTAGGTTTGGGATTTTTATTTTAACTTTTTTAAACAAAAAAATAACCATAAACCCTTCAGGGTCTTATTTTCTAAATTGTTAACCATTTTGGAAGCAAACTTTACCATGCCTGAGTAACAAAGCCATGGAGCAAAAACCTGCTTTCTGCACCAATGTGGTAGTGTGACAAGATAATTCTGCCACCACCCACAATGGCATTGCGAGGAGCAGCCTGTCATGGTTAGTGGTGTGGCCACCATGCTAAAAATTAAAAATACTAATGGTTGGCGGTACTGTTGTGTACTTCTCATATGACTTGAATATACTTTGAAAGCATTACAGCAAATCATATAGCCTAAATCCAACACAATGCTTTGTTAATATGGAAGCAAACCTCTTTGAGTGAAAGAAGGTGAACAGCATCAGCCCCAATGTTGTTGTCCGCTACTGTTGATGGTGTGGATACATGAACCAATTTTCTTAGAATAACCTTGCAAAAGAAAAACAATGTTATATGGCATCAGTCTCTCACTCTTAACTTCAAAAGGAAAGTTTACCTTACCCTTTAAACAAGAGTAAAGGGTATTAGAGTGGGAAAGCCTCAATCCTTAAGTTGCATAAAGCATAGCAACTAAACACTCCATCCAAAATGGTAGCTAGATTAAAAAAAATGCTTGTCATGAATAAAAGGATGAACATAAACCATGCGCGAGAAATGTTCTAGAGTTTATACTGAGGTACAAACAATTTTGGACATCCTGAGAGAGAGAGAGATCAGTCAAATTTTTAAAAGATAAGCATTGAAATTGCATAAGTAGCACACCTTTGCCACTAGCTATTTAGATGAAAAAGAAATCAGTACAATGTCCAGAAAAAATAAAAATGGGGTTGATGACAATAAGGAAAGCTTACCGAATTTGATCCTCTAGATTTGGCTTGGTCTGCAGATTCCATTTGTTCAATTCTGCCAACTTTATACCTGAAAGAAATGCTGGATTTATGAGCAATTCATTCACCAAAATATACAAAAAAGGGAAGAGGAAAATGGATGTCACAACTCAAGAATCATATAATTACATTCAAAAGACAAATAAGTACATTGTAAAAACTAATGGTTGCACAGGACTATTTTTTCTGGAAATAAATGATGACAAAGTGCTAAACAATAAAGTGTTTATCTTGCAATTTATGTGCATATTATCAAATCACTATCATATCAATAGGGTGTGGTGGTAGAGTCGTGGGTGAATGACTCACCCACCAAGGTTCAAATCCTGGTGTCCAATTAAATTGTTGTGTGCATCCCTAGTTGGTGCAAAGGTCAATAGTTACCCTTCCATGTTAACTTCCATTATCTAAAAAAATTTAATAGGAATGGAGATGTACATAAACTAACAAAAGACCTCCTATAACCAACATAAGGAACAACAAGCAGAAACCAGCTGAAGTTCGAGATATGATTTACCATTTTACAAAGTGACTCTTATGATTAATATGCTGAAAATGACAAACATAAGGGGGATACGGAATTTACCCTCGAGCTAAAAGCTTTTCAACAGCAACGTCTATCCCACTTTCTGAAATGCCAACCTTTACATAACATAAGAAAAAGGTTACTATCATGTACCATAAGGTGGCAGTGGCACTGATGCTAGATAGTGTGTAAGTCAGGTAAAACATATTAAAAGAACATGGAAAATGCTAAGGTGACAAATGAAATACGAATAGCACAAAGTGACCAGAATTAAATCAAAATACATAAGAAAGAAAATGAAGAACTGTATTGCTATAATCCTGATTTATTTAGTATTTACACAGTTGTTTTTGTCATGCCAGGAGAAAGGTTAGAAGGATGTTCTGATTAAATACTATAGAATACTCACAAGTGAATAAGTGTGCATTACTTCACTCAACACAATAAACGAGTTGTAAATGACATCATTTAGACTTGTTGGCAACAGTATACAGACTCTCAGAACTAAACCATTCAATGATAAAACAATACTCTAGACAGTACTAGCATTCATACCTGCCGGCACTTTCCCACCCCACTGATAGTCATTTTCCAGTCAAGTTCCTTTTGGCCAATCTCAGCATCCACCTCATAGAGCTCATAGAATTTTCCCTAGCAACGAGGGAAGAATCATTGCCAACGGTTATAATTATACAATCCCAAGTGCTACAAAATGTTGGTATTTGGTCGATGTATGTAACTTTGGGAAAAGATTTAAGACAGTAATAGAAATTCTGACGTGTCGGCAATCTGGGAGGATGAACAAATAAAAGACCTTAACTAAGGCAAATCATTTTTGGTACTAGGACAGACACTGTCTATAATTCTAGTTTCTGTTGCATATCTATCAGTATGCATCAAGAAAAGCAGCTCGAAATTATGGCCAGCAAACAAAAAAAATGAGGGGAACTCCCATGACACTCAACTCCCTATTTATGGAGTTAGGCAATAGCTCAGTATGACATCAAGGCACGAGAGATGCATATTATCCACAGCGGTAATTTTCTGAATTTTAGTTTTAGATCATTTTACCCAATAGGTACTGTATGAGACATCAACAATGGAACTTACAGAAACATCAGCCTTTAGTGCCAATCAAAGCAGTTAGGATAAACATTGAAACTTACCACTTTGAAAAACAAAACAACATCCATATACTTGCACTTAATATTCCAATATTGCTTTTGGGATGTAGACATCTTTCTCAATGCATCAGGTGGAATAAAAAGAGTTGTCTTGTCATAAAGTGGGTCTGCCGGCCGCCTTCTATTTGCATCTTTGATATTCGAAGGATTCAGCCACTCAAACTTGCTGCGTGCACTTTCAGCCATTTCATCGTGGACCTTATTCTCAATTGGAGAACACAGGGCCGTTTTCACCTTCTTGTTTGGACCCCAGAAAGGAGAGCATGGGTCATTGGTAGTCACACGTTGATCTTCTTGAACCCGCTTCAGACGAGGAATTACTGCTCGCATCACTGGTGTTTCTGGTTTCAGGGGACTCGAATCAAATTCTGGAAATAGTTCAGCACCTGCTGCAATGCGTTTGTCATTCTTAGGCACTGAGGATAACTTTTTCAGATGGTTCTGTGATGGAGTTCCATTTGAATCAAATTCTGTAAATAATTTTGTTGCTTTAATGTATGGAAGGTCTGAAGGCCCAGAACTAAGCTTCTCTGAGGATTCTTGTCTAGGAGTATAATTGGAATCAAGTCCAAACAGTGTAGTGCCCCGAACATATTCACCATTAGGAGATACAAATGAGAACTTCTTTGATGGATGCTGCAAAGGAGTTTGATCTGAATCAGATTTTGTTAAAGGCGTATCAGCTCCACGAGAAGATCTCCAGAAGTCTGTTTTTGAAGTATCCTGAGGAGTTTGTACGTCAAACTCTTCAAATGACGAATTAACTCCAATGCAGTTATTATTGGAAGACTTCGGGGGCTCCTGCAAAGGAGTCATATCCGAACCTTTTTCTGCAATCAACATGGTTGCTTTGTTACCTCCAGCTTTGCAAGATCCTAAGAACAATGCACTTGAGCACTCATTTGAAGGAGTTTGATTTTTCACAGGTAAGGCTCTCTGCTCCACATGTGTAGCCTGGGAAGCACCCTGGTCTCTGAAACAAGCACAAGGAGCACCGTCATGATAATGCAACAAGACACAACTATTTTTGAAGGCCTAGCAAGTGCCAGGTTTTGTCCATAGAAAAATGACAAGTCAGTTAGCAAACAAATAACTTTGGTACATGGAAAAGAACACCTGAAATAAACCAAGAGAAACAAAGATGGCCGATTTAAGTAAATCAGTACAACAATCCAAGCCTGCAAGGCTGCAACTAAGATGAAGGATGGCCTACTTCACTAAAACAGAATTTTGAACCCGAAATCTGATATCCCTTAAGGCTAATCACAATGAAGGTTAATAAAGATCAAATATGTGCAAATTATCAATTTTGTAATTGATGCCGTTTTGTGCTAGACCAATCCAAACTCGAACTTGATTTTGGTTTCAATAAATGAAGCTTTGTGGACGGGTCCTCCTTCCTTGCCTGAAGAAGCAAATTAATTCCAAAAGTACAATCAAACCACAGATCGCATAAAAACACTATCTGAAAACCCAGACACAAACTTGAAACAAACTTAGATGAGAAAGACTGATAAAACATGACAAGGACCACGCATTGCAGGCCAAAACTATCAGACATCACACGCTCCCACAGCAGTCAAAACCATTAAACCACCCATTATGAGTTAATCCATAGATAAGCCAATTGAAACGGGGCGAAAGTATAATCGGTGGCAGATTCACATCAATGTCACCCTTATTGGATACTGACCTACAGTGGCAGTACTAAATACCACCAATATAAGTCGGCGCGCGATAGCAACTAGAATAATCCGAATAGCGCACATTGGAACCAACCCAATAGTACATCGATCGGATCCTTCCCGTCAATTAAACTAGTGACACGAACGCGCTTGAAACCCTAAACCCGACAAAAGTTTCGCCGCGACCCGACCAGAAGGCCCAAAACCACCCCAAAACCCTAGCCTCCCGCCATACACAGTACCACTAGACTGCGTTACATAGAAGCAGACAGCGATCGGCGCGCCGTACCTCCCCTGCTGCAGCTGCGGCGGCCGCACGAGCCTCTCCATGATACCGGCGACCGACGCGGCGGGAGGCCGCGGGGGCCTCTCGGGCGTCGCGCCCTCCTCCTCCTCCTCCTCCGCCGCCGCCGCCGGGTTCCGCCACGCCGGCTTCTTCTGGAGGAAGGAGAGGATGGACTGCTGCTGCTGCTGCCGCCTCCGCGGCTGCATCGTCGCCGGCGAGATCTCCTCCGGTGGATGCTTGCTCGGGTGTGCGAGTTTGAGAATGGGAGAGGGGAATGGAGGCGGCGACGAGGCGGGGGAAGGAAATGGATTATTTTTTTTTTCGGGGGGAAATTTGCGAGCGGGAAATGCAATTGCGGAGCAAGAAGGCGCGCGGACGCGCGGGCGGTAAGATGATTTCCCGCTTCCGCTTCCGGGACACGGGTTTCGATAGAGGAAGAAGAAGAGGCGTGTGTTTCCGCTCCAGGGCACTCGAGCTGGGCCCAAACATACGGTGGACTTTGTTCGTTCTGTTGCTCAAATTAATTGTACCAAAAATTTTGGTAATGTTAAATTCTAGCTCATTTCGGTATTATCAGATTTTGGTAGTGTTAGCTTTGTTTTGATTTGATGATTTTACTAATTTTTAGTAAACTTTTAAGAGAGGAAGCTTCTAGAAATACCAAAAATTCAGTAAGATAGCAATGAGTGTAGTGTGTTTAGTTTGTTGGCTTACCACAAAACGTAGTAAGATTGAAAACGGCAACAAACTAAACAAACCCTTCAGCTTAACTTTTAGAACGTGACCAAACAGAGCATGGGTAATACCAATTGTTTGACTTGAGTCCAAACTAGCACATTTGCTATTTAAATCGTCAAAATTTTGGTAAGGCATGTTTTGGCTTCAATCGGGAACGAGCCTTAGTGCCAGATCGGTTGGTTTTGACTTACAAACCATAGAAAAATTAATGAGCCAACAATAATTTAGGGTATAACTTCTATATTTTGATTTTAAGTCAATGCTAAAAAATGAAAACGAAAAAAAACACCTAGAATAATTTAGCTTTAAAACTTAAATTTTGGCAGCCGCTGTACTTAGCGTGATCTTGTTGACCCAAATGTCGGTGACACAAGATGAATAAATCCTCAATTTTTATCTAAAGTAGTACTCCTACTAGTGGTACGATCAAATCCCAGCTGATCCACTTCTGACACCATCAAAAACAGCAGAAATTCAACTCCCTCCAACGGCCAAAGTACAGGCCCAAAATATTTCACAGCAAGCCGCGACATCATGATAAACAGAAGTTCTCATAAACTATAGACCTAAGCGGTGACGTGCGTAGTTGACGCATATGTACAATCACCACAGCAACTGCGTAAGTAGTGGCTGGTGCTACCTGCTTTCCCCTACCTGATACAATTGGAAGCTGGTGAGAGGACTGAACTACTGAATTCACAAGCTTCCAACAAACAAAATGCAAAAAGGGGCATAAATTAATCTAAGGTGAACCAGACTCCTCCTCAGAGTCTGCAACTATCATCTCACAATCATCTTCCGAGCCTGATAGAGAGAACTGCTTGGAGATAGATGTTGGCCTCTGCCTCATTGTTTTCTTTGTCATGGATCGAGGAGTAAGCTGTCCTGGGCGCATGATGTCTTCGTCGTTTTTCATATTTCTCTGACTGCGGCGAAGACCCTGCCTAGGCTTATCCAACCCACGGGTGGCAAGACGAGTCCTCTTACGTGGGACAAATACTTCCTCCTCTTCCGTATCGCCCTTGTTGGGATCATAAGCATCATTTTCTCCATCACTGCCAACATCATTTTCTCCATCGCTGCCTGACGAGTCATCATCCTTACCATTGTAGTCTTTGTCTTCATCCTCATCAGAACTCAGGTCATCAAGGAACTCGGCATCCTCCTGTCTGCCATCTTTGTCCTGCTCCAGATTGTCCTGCTCCAGATTGATGTCAGACCCTCCAGCATCCTCCTGTCCATCTTCCTTCTGCTCTGGACCGATGTCAGACCCTCCATTGGCTCCTTTATTGCCCTGATGTGAGACACGCTTCTCTTTTTTGCCTGCCTCCTGTGGATCGGATTCTTTTGATTTCCTGCATTCAAGTACGTGAATTCTTTTCAAGAAGAATGATTGTGCATTTTGGATTGCTTAAGCACTGAGAATGTGATCTATACTTCAAGTTTGCTTTTCTTAATTCGTAAATCTGACAGGTCAATTCCTGGAACCAACAAGCCTCAAACTTGTTACCAGTTGTCCCCCCATCCCCTCTCATTTGCTTATACTATTAGATGTTGCTACTGTTACTGATGAGGAGTTATGCTGTACCACAAGATATTGAAAGTGTTTAATTGCTTATATCGTTGCACTGTTCCAAATGTTTACTGCCAACGAACTGGGGGAGGGGGGGACAGGAAGGGAAATAATGGTTTTAACTTACGCTGCAGCTTTTATTGCCTCCTTTATAGAACGATCGTAATCAGCTGCACACAAAGCAAATCAAGGGTATCAATGCCAAGACATAGCAAGTGGTCACAAAACATAAATACATTGATCAGTTTTACTGACTATTTAAAAATAGAATTAGAATATGAGCCTGTTGAATGCTGAAAACATCTGTAGTAACCTATCACTTGCTGCAATTCTTAGAACTTGTGTTATTACCGAGAGCTGTCAACAATCATCATTTTCCACTAGATTTACAGTTATGTGGATTGGAAACAGTAAACGGGTAAAGTATCTACGCTTCTACTTAATGAGGGACTGGCAGAAGAAATGAGACATGCAACATGAAATTCAATGTACCCAGCAAGCCGTTGGTTATGCATCCAGACTACTATTCGTAAAATATGATGAACAGTCTCAAGGTGTCATGTGCCTTGTGTACTCAAGGATGATAAACAGAAAGCCCCTTACAGTAATTGTAGCTGACAGGCCTACGTTCACGCAATGAACGGGTTTGGAAACTTGTAGCATAAGCTAAAAGTTCATCCTTCTTCTGCTGACGTTTTAAATCCCGCTCCTTCTTCTGCAAATTAAACAGACAAAAATGTGGTCATAAATCATAACAGTAGAGTATGAGCTTCATATCTTGCTGCCAAGCATAAATCCTGATTTCAAATTAGAATATAAATGCATTCATGTATTGGACACCCCTCGGAAAATATAGACGCAAAAGAGTAGAAAGCACGTGCGCTGAAAGCTACCTTTTGAAGCTTCTCCACGTCTGGAATAATTTCTGCCTTAAGATGCTCGCCGATGGCAGATTCAGCTCGACCTTTACTGCATAGTTTCTCCTGTTGATACCATGTGTCAATATGGGAGCAAAACACAAACTGCACAAGAAAATGAACCAATACACTTACCGATATCTCAACGAACTCATCAAGGTTAGTCGCAACTGTTTCCCACTGAATATTCATAACTGGCTTTATCAAACGACCATCCTTTCCCTTCAAGTTGCGCTTGAAATCAAGTGTTACATACTCACTATACAATCTATGGCCAATAGTTGTGTCACCATCATACCTAACAAGCAGAAATATTTCAATGGACAATGTCAGCAGAAAAAAAAAAGGATGCAAAGGCATGATAACAGTGACTCATTGATTGAAAATGATAACATCAAAGTGAACAGAAAATTTCTTACCAGTATAGAGTTCCGTTACTACTACTTCCTAACTTTTCTTTTCGGAAATTGGAAATATCAATTCCTCTTTTCATCTCATCATTAACATACCATACTGCGTCATTTTGCTGCAGGATAAATAATGTCTATCAGAATAATGTGCAGTTAAAAGCTGCAGAACTTGGGGGTATTTGACTAATTAGATTAGCAAACCTGAAAGGAAACTGCAATTACAACAAAGTGAAATCATAGAATCGTTACCTCCGAACGAACTTCACAGAGCGCTTTAAGTATCAACAAACGTTTAATTGGATCTTGCTGCTTATACGTGTCAATTTCGTTCCTGGGTAAACAAATAAGTCACAATATAAAGTTACCTAAGAGTCATAGTCAAAAAACTTATTTACAATGCATTCTCCTGCATACCCTGGATTAACTTTGAATGGGTTTGCACCTTCAGCAACCTGAAACCAAGATGATGTTAACGTCTGGGATTGCTCTAGTTATATTTACACTAGTAAAAATTTTATGCAAACTAAAACATACCCATGTCCACCAATCTGATAATTTCTTGGCAGTTGCCGTTATCCATCCATCATCGACCTTCAGATTTTTTATAGCTGGTGGTATTCCCTGATACACGTGACTATTACAACTTAGCAAACATCATTTCGGACAAACATGGCAAAAGAGTAACATAAACAGGCTTATTCATCATTACATCAACAAAAAAAATGAAACTTAGAGAAAAGAAAAGGTATCTTAATATTTGGTCTCCCTAATACAAGGTAATAATGCAGTATAAGAGTAACTGATGCAAACATCTGGTTATTAACACACAATAAGGAAAGATGCCTCCCATGGCAATGCCGATGAAGCAAGCTTGTTTAATTTGTATGTCACATGATTTTAGAAATCTCAAACAGGCATGTTCATCACAGTTAATGAAGTTAATCAGTCACTGTGTTACTATTTTTTTAACAAGATTAACGAATGATTGAACTTATTCAGTGCTTTCAAAAAAAAAGGAGAATTACATCGAGATGAAGTTTTTTTAAAAAATAATTATGGAGAAACAGGTTGTGGTTTTCGACAAGGCTAACAGATTACAAAAACCTGCAACTTACTCAGTGATTGCAAACAAAAAGGACAAGGACAAAGAAACGAAGTTCTTTTCCTTTTTGCAGAAAACCTGTCATGGTTTGTGACAAGGTTAAAGATTACATAAACCTGCGCCAAGTGCGCAGTCAGCTCAAACCCACACTGCAGATACACAATGCCTCTACTACTTACTACTGCAAACAAGTACAAACCTACAGGCACAGTATCTGGTGCCAGAAACAAATCAGATCACCAAACTGTCTATAATCCACGCATTCTGCAATCCAAAGACTACACGATCCAACCATAACTACATGAGAGCATAGGTGCAGCCTAAAAGAAAGACAAATTACCTTTATAAGCGCGATATGGATGCGAGCAAGGTCGCGGTTATTGGCGATGAGCGCCGTCTCGATCTCCTCCGCTGAGAGCCCCAAGTTCCCCTCGATCACCGGCTCAAACACCTAAAATATAAAATTAAAAAAAATCCCCAAACGGAAACCCCGTAAGCCCAACACGCCAGTACCAATCCACTCCAACCCTTGAACAGGAAAGGAATGAAAAAAAAAAGCCCTAGTCGAAACGGCTCACCCGGAGAAAGTGGAGCACGGACGCGAGCTCCCAGCTGCGGCGGAGGAGGGCGCGAGGGTCCTCCGGCGCCGGCGCCGCAGGGGGTTCCACCGGAGTCGAGGCCGAGGGCCTCGCGCGCTTCGCCGGCGAGGCCATCGTGCGGGGAGGAGATGGGCGGGGAAGTGGGGGAAATTTTCGCGGTGGGAGGCGGGAGGGAGGAGAAGAAGGTGGAGACGGCGCTGCGCCTCGTGGGGCGGTGGCGGTTTATGGACGGTGCGGGACTGGGAGAGTGTGGGTGAGGGTGGTCGAGTGGGCCTTTTCTACTGTTTGGGCTCTGTGATGGGCTGGAATGCTGCATATTTGCATGTGTCCGGCCCAATTCTGACGTTATAGTAGAGCTTTGAAAAAAAAAATAACCATTACTCCCTATACCAATAAAACTTATCTAACACTTTAGAAAACTTAAAGAAAACTTATCAAACATATAAAGAATTTGTAAAAACTTAGCCAACAGTATCCCTGTGAAACGATCACATGACAGCGCTGTTGAGAGCGAGGCTTATGTGAACATTATGATCGTACTAGTAAAATTTATAATCAGACAACTACTGCGATCCGTATGAAATGATTTTGATACTAGAGATTGTTCACTTTGTAGCTGTTTTTAACCCTACCAAAAATTAGCAGTATCAATTTTTGGTATATTTTGAAGTTATCAAATTTTGACAGGGTTAGCTGTTTGGCTTAAGTCTTATCAAATTTTGGTAAAGTTTTTAGATTGGAGTTACCAAAAATTGATAGGGTAAGAATATATCTGGTTTGTCGCCTTATCAAAATAGAATAAAAACCAACAGAGATAACAAGTCAGGGATATTCTAGCGTATAAATATGGAGAGGACTACGCATTGGATGTCCGGAGATTTGCAAATCTCCAGACGATGTTGCAATATATATTGAAGAAATGTTGCAGTGTTTCAGTGCTCGAAAAAAATGTTCCAACACGAATTTTTTCTTGTTTCATATATCATTGGAAAATGTTTCACCGTTCTATTAAAGATATATCAATCGAATGTAACACTCAAAAACGTTGACTGCAAAACAAAAACCCAATATGTGCAACATCCAAAGAAACCAAATGCAACATCCAGTACTAATTTAAGAAACATTTAGAAAAGACGGATTGCAACACCACGAACACACTATGTGCGAAAAAAAACACGTGGTGTGTAACAATCCTCGCTAGCTCGACGTTGCCACAAGCCTCCTCACCTTCACCGGCAAGCTCAGGATCCTCTTAGGTGATGGCGTCTCAAGCTTCGTCCTGCGCGCTGCCTCCTCACGGCGGTGCCGCCGCCGCCGACAAGCTCGGGGCCCTAATCGGCGATGACTGCATCTCCACGCGATGTTGCTGCCGCCGTTGAGCTTGGTCCTCTTCGACGATGACTGCACCTTCTCCTCGTGGTACCGCCGGCGAGCTTGGGATCCTCTCCGGCCATGGTGCCTTTTGCTCTACCCGCACGCACCTCTCCTCCGAGAGCCATCACTGCCGCTAACGGTGAGTTAGGGTTTCGGCAAGGTCGTGGCTTTCTCCGGCGATGGCATCTTCCTTCGGTTCCGAGGATTTGGCACTTCATGTCGTTGCTAGGTGAGAGAGAAAGGGGGAACGATGGAGAGAAGAAGACAGGGAAAGGGAGAAAGTGAGCGTGGAGAGAGGATAGGGAAGATGGCGTCCGATGCATGCGCTGGCATCGGACGCCCAATCTAAAGCGTTTTCATATAAATATACATATGTATATCCGAACTGCTTATGCATAGCATATGATTTTGGGTGGTGTCACAACTATCTACTAATTGGATGTGCAGAGCAGTTCGGAACTTGCATTTCTTTTTAATACGATAGGACATAAAAATGATAGCCTATTAGAGCAAATTTGATAATCATTGGATGAATGAAATGGTTACAAATGGGTGTGGGTGCGGAGAAGGATGAGTGACACGAGGAAAACGATATATATATTGTTAATAGATTATTAGATTTGGAGATAGCTTATGTCATGTCTCAATTCTAACTGACCACTTGCATGTTGTACAATACTATGACAGGACCCATGGTTTTTGTTGATTACATTTTTAAATAAAAATGCTTTATCTCTATATGATGGATATTTATTTGTCCCTATGAAGCACCTTTTACCTTTATCTAAAACTGGCTCTATAATATAAACGGTCCTAGGCAAATCCGTGATATAGTCCTCCAATACCAAATATTATTTATTATAATACATATTGTATATATGTCTTATATCCTCTAAAGTGACATCGACATTATGAAACATGATAAACACAAAAAATGTGAAATAAAATAAACAACAATAACAAAACAAAATGCTATTAATTCTCGAACTAAATAGATGTAAACGAGAAGAAAAAAAGATTATAAAATATCACCCTAAACCCTAGGTACAGCGAGATAGGGTGTGGTCACGTGGATAATTAGGAATAAGGTCAGCAATATCATCCTACTAGCAGATGTTGCCGGAGTCATGAGACGCAACTCATGCTGATAGGAGGAAAACAACAAGCCAAGAAGCCCACTACGTCAGTGAGAATGAACCAACAAGCCAACTTCACCTTCGATCGATGCCTCAATGTATCGATTGTGTGAAGCACCTCGATAACTCGAAGCAAAGCCAAGGTCACAATTGGTAAGACCATAGCGGGGGAGGAGTGGTAGGTCCTCTGCCCGGAAAATATGAATCTTGACATAATTACACATTCATATCAGAGTCGTGTGCATGTACCATGTATTATGTATTCATTATATACTGCAACAAGCGTGCACAAATACCATTCCGTATTCATTATATACTGCAACTTCTAGAAATAATCTCCTTTCTAAAAATACACGATCCATGCCCGAAGAAGAGAGCAAAAACATATTCAACGATCAAACCATCGTCGGCGTATGTTGGTAGTACACGGTATTAAAACGTGCCAAAACCATATTATTCTTTCACACGTCGAACGTGGCATCCCACTTGACACCAACGTGTGCACGTCTGACTTCTGTACACCTTGGGCGACCCCCAACGCCCAACGGATCCTTCTGGAACCCACTCGCGCCGTCAAACCACCTCCGTCTCCGTCTCCTTCTCCGTCTCCGTCTCCCCCAGAGAGCTCTCGTCGCCTGGCCACGGCCCGCGCGCACTTTTCTCCTCCGACTGCGGGGCCCACACGTCAGAGGAGAACTCTCCTGGCGTTTCTCTCCCCTAACCCCACCGGATACCTGATCCGGACCGTCCGTTTGATCGATCCGACGGCGGAGACATGTCCTGGGCTCCCACGGCAGGAATTGGATGGTTCTAGAACTCACCCGAGTCCGAGCCGAGCACCACCCCCACCTCACCCCAGCCGCCTCTCATATATCAGCGGCCGCCCACGCGCCCCTCGCATCTTCAGGCGAGACCGAGAGAGGGCGACGGTTCTAGAAGCTTCCAGACCCTTTGGCGCAAGCGAGCTCCCCTCCTCCGTAGGTACGGTCCCCCCTCCTCTTCCCAGGTCGCGGCGCGAGTTGGATCCGCGCCCCCGCCCCCCGCCCGTGGATCTGATCGTGTTTCGGCGATTTGTTCGTTGTGTTTTCGATTTTTCTTCTTCCTTTTTTGGGTCTCAGCCAAGGCCCAGGGGGGGCTAGTTTGCGCTGCTCGGGTTTCAGCCGCGGAGGGATGATGTTTTTCGTTGTTTTTTTTTCCGGTAGCTGCGCGGGATTTTGACTCGCTAGGGTTTTAGATCGGTCGTGGTGCTTAGAGTAATCTCTATCCTTGAATTGTTGGAACGCGTTTTTTTTTTCCGCTCTGCGGATCGAGATTTATGTGATTTAGTGTTCATGTTCAGGTGGTTATAGGTTTTGGATCCTGCTGTGAGTAACTCGTAGATCCTGATCCTGATTGATTGTATTTATGTGCGCAGGAGCTGTTTATTAGATCTGAATAAGTGGATTGAAGCAGTGAAGAGAAGATGAGCGTGGTGGGCTTTGATCTAGGGAATGAGAGCTGCATTGTGGCCGTCGCGCGGCAGCGTGGCATTGATGTGGTCCTCAATGAGGAGTCAAAGAGGGAGACTCCAGCAATTGTCTGCTTCGGTGACAAGCAGCGGTTCATCGGGACAGCCGGCGCGGCTTCCTCCACGATGAACCCGAAGAATTCTATTTCTCAGATCAAGCGGCTTATCGGGCGCAAGTACTCTGATCCTGAGCTCCAGCGTGATATTGCGGCCTTCCCCTTCCGTGTCTCGGAAGGGCCTGATGGGTTTCCTCTTGTTCACGCTCGTTACCTTGGTGAAGAGCGGGTTTTTACTCCTACGCAGCTCATGGCTATGGTGCTTTCAAATTTGAAGGGTATTGCAGAGAGCAACCTGAATACTGCTGTTGTTGACTGCTGCATAGGCATTCCGGTGTACTTCACAGACCTTCAACGCAGAGCTGTGCTTGATGCTGCCACCATTGCCGGCCTCCGCCCATTGCGGTTGTTTCATGAGACCACCTCAACAGCTTTGGCATATGGTATTTACAAGACTGATCTTCCAGAGAATGATCAATTAAATGTTGCTTTTGTGGATGTTGGACATGCCAGCATGCAAGTTTGCATTGCTGGTTACAAGAAGGGACAGCTCAAGGTCTTGGCGCATGCATATGACCGGTCCCTTGGTGGGAGGGACTTCGATGAAGTCCTGTTTAAGCACTTTGCAGCGAAATTTAAGGACGAGTACAAGATAGATGTTTACCAGAATGCTCGTGCCTGCATTAGGCTCCGTGTGGCTTGTGAGAAGCTCAAGAAGGTGCTGAGTGCTAACCCTGAGTCACCAATGAACATTGAGTGCTTGATGGACGAGAAGGATGTGAGAGGTTTCATCAAGAGAGATGAGTTTGAGCAAATAAGTGCCCCAATACTGGAACGTGTTAAGGGGCCATTGGAGAAGGCTTTAGCAGAAGCTGGTCTAACAACAGAGAATGTCCATTTTGTTGAAGTTGTTGGGTCGGGTTCTCGTGTCCCGGCAATAATTAAGATACTCACAGATTTCTTTGGGAAAGAACCAAGGAGGACAATGAATGCTAGTGAATGTGTTGCCAGGGGATGTGCGCTGGAGTGTGCTATCCTTAGTCCCACTTTTAAAGTGCGAGAGTTTCAGGTATGTGGCTGTTTCACCCTCCTGCCTTCTTGCTTTGGCTATCTGCGTAATATACATTAATAGAAATCCTGCTTTACACCTTGAATTTACTCTGTCAAATCTATGAAATATTGAAATCTCCATAGGAGAAAATTAAGGATTGTTTAAGGCACTCATCCTCACGTGCACCATCATGAAGGTTTAATTTGATACTCCAATAAGATTGTTTCCTTGCATATGACTCCACTAAGATCATGCAACCATCACCAATAGGCTTATTCAGAGTGTCGTATTTTTCATGACAATTTAATCCGATACTCCAATAAGACTGTTTCCACTTCCTCATGCAACCTCTAGTTATAACCAATAGGGCTTATGCAGAATGTTCGTCATAATTTTCATGACAATTTAGCGTGATACTCCAATAAGATTGCTCCTAACATGACTAAAATATCGTGCAACCTCTAGTTATGAGTCTTGTGACCAATAGGCTTATGCAGGATGTTGGTCATAATTTTCATTGTAATTTAATCTCATACTCCAATAAATGACTCCATTAAAGATCATGCGAACTAGCTTATGCAGGGTTTGTCTTGTTTGGCTCCTTGAATCTAACCCACCAATTTAGTTATTGCCTAATATCATTACTGGAATCTATAGGATAAAGCTTTCAGCTTATTCTCATTGTTTAAGGATAACATATGCACTGAAGGCCTGATTTGAATGATCACTTCCTTGAAGTCTTAAAATAAAAACAAATCTTAGTATACTACTACTCAATCATTTTAGGATAACATTAGGATTTTTTCTTTGCAGAGTTCACAGTAAATCATCCAAGTTCTTCCTTGTACAACACTGCAGCTATGTTTTTCCCTCTAGCTATAACACTTATCCCTGTGCAGGTTAATGATGGTTTCCCTTTCTCAATTGCAATGTCATGGAAACCAGACTCTCAAAATGGCGACAACCAACAGACTGTTGTATTCCCCAAGGGTAACCCAATGCCCAGCGTTAAAGCATTGACCTTCTATAGGTCCAATACATTTTCAGTAGATGTCACGTATGTTGATACTGGTGATTTGCAAATATCACCAAAGATCAGCACTTACACGGTAACTGATTTAATATTCCCTTTTTTATGTTCTTGAATGTGCTTTGAGTCCAACTATTGTGTATTGATCATGTTCTTTTTTTTTGTGTTTTTATGTGTATGTTTAGATTGGTCCTTTCCATCCCAGCAAAGGTGACAAAGCGAAACTGAAAGTGAAAGTCCGCCTTAACATCCATGGGGTGGTCTCAGTTGAATCAGCAACAGTGAGTGATAATGCAGGCTGTTTTTTTTGTTAGTTATTTTTTCCTAAATGATTTTCGCTGAAGTAAATCTGAGAGTATTACTATTGGTCTGATGCAGATGTTGGAGGAGGAGGAAGTGGAAGTTCCAGTATCAGCTACAACTGAGCCTCCGAAAGATTCTGCCAAGATGGAGACAGATGATACACCTAATGAGGCTGCTTCTGGAACTGATGTAAACATGCAGGAAGCCAAAGCCCCTGCAGATGCTGCTGCTGATGGTGCTGAAAATGGCGCACCAAATTCTGAGGAAAAATCAGTCCCTATGGAAACTGATGCCAAGGTAAATTTTCATTACTGACAAAATCTTGAATCGGCATGATCATGCTAGCGGGTGCCTGAAGCCTTCTAATTTGAAACCTTTATCTTTTTGAAGTATCAACAGTACAAGGTGGAAGTTGAGGAAACAGTGTTCTGGACATGTCATTATACAGAGCTAACATATCTTGCCATTGTAGTTTATTCCTAGCTGTTGCATTTAGAGATAATCTTTTGAAACTTACATGCGCAAGCTGATTTGATTAGTCCGCTGCACTGTATGCCTTGGGATTTGACACTTCGCTTGCATTGATTTTATCACGGCTTTTTCCATGCCAACCGCAATGTGCCAGGCCAGTGCGCAACAAATTTGTTGAAATTGCTGTTTTCGTGGTAGTTATCTATCATTCTATTGCTGAAAAACTAGTCGATGCAAATATGATCATTCTTCACTGGATCCTGTCCTACCGTGGTGCAAACTTTGGTTATATCTTTTCCTCAATTCCTCAGTCTGTTTCTGTTTGCCCTAAAGGGACAAGTGAATTGCTGAGATGCATTGAAGGAATAAGTAAACTGCATAAGATGAACTAACAGTTGCCATATTTTGATGAAAAAACTGCAGGTTGAGCCATCAAAGAAGAAAGTAAAGAAAACTAATGTTCCAGTTGCTGAGTTAGTTTATGGTGCCTTGGGGACTACAGAGTTGCAGAAGGCTGTGGAAAAAGAGTTTGAAATGGCTCTTCAGGACAGGGTGATGGAAGAGACAAAGGATAAGAAGAATGCCGTGGAATCTTATGTTTATGACATGCGAAACAAGGTTTGATCAATTCCACTCTTTCCTGACTTCATCTTTAGTTGAGACAGAAACTGATAATATGTTATTTTTCAGCTGTACGACAAGTACAATGATTTTGTGACTGCTGAAGACAAGGAAGCATTCATTGCCAAGCTTCAAGAGGTTGAGGATTGGTTGTACGAAGATGGTGAGGATGAGACCAAGGGAGTGTATGTTGCTAAGCTTGAAGAACTTAAAAAGGTTTGTCTCTTTATCCATCTTCTTTCATTTATTTTGCTCCTTACATCTTGTTAGCTTGTATATTAAAAAATCTATGGTTTTTGGTCGCAGGTGGGGGATCCCATTGAGGCACGGTACAAGGAATGGATGGACAGAGGCCCTGCCATCGACCAACTCGCTTACTGTATCAACAGTTTCAGAGAGGCTGCCTTGTCCAAAGATCCGAAGTTTGATCACATTGAGATGGAGGAGAAACAGAAGGTACTAGAAAATTTGCGCGCTTACTAATTAACCCGTATATGAGAAATACGTAGCGATATAGCCTCTTAATAATATTTTAATCTTCGGTCTTTTTACCCCACAATGGATAGTATGTCTAGGACATGATAATGCTATGGAGCTAAGGCGTGGCTTAATTAGCACACAGTGGTAAAGCTTGAGAAGCATATCATGATTAAGCACGTCATCGTTGAAGCATCCTAGTAGGATTGAACATTTTTCAAATGATTTCATGATGTGGCAATAGTACCTTGCCATGTATTTAATTTGATTTTGATGCTACTCCATTTTTATTTTTTAAATGATTTCAAATGATTTTGCATTAACTTTGATTTTTGACTTGTTTAGTTCTCTATCCTTTTGTAATGCTAATATTATATTGATATATAGAAGTGGCATTTGTTTACTTTGATATCAAAATTATGTAGCATGAGATGAGGACATTGGTATATATTTCAAATGTTCGTTAGGGTACTAACCTCGTGTTACATAGTTGCATAATAGATTTATTGGTATATGATTGGACTTTTTAATTGCTTGGAATTGTGTCATCCTCTATATAATTATTTAGAATTTTAATTTGTAAATGAAAAGTCATACTTAGATCTACCATATAACACATACAAGTTAATGGCACATTGACTCATAATAATGCAAGAAATAACACAAGAAAAAAATACCGAATAGGAAGAAGGGAAAAAATCCTCCCAAGAAACAAAGAGGAAAAAAAAGGGAAATGGAGGCTGGCCTACCAAAGAGACCCAGACCTACCCCTCTCCCACCAACCAAGAGCTGCAGCCCAGCCACTGGTGGGACGGCCCAACTCGGGTCGTGCTGCGTTGTGTACGGGCGCGCACGAAGCCACGGAGGGGAGCGGAGGGCGCAGGGTACACGCGTCATCCAATGTTTGGTGCAATGTGGTGCGCAAATTTGCAAGAAAACCCGCTGGCTTTAACTACAAAATTAGCACAATTTCTTCTCTATACACTGATTGCTACGCTACGTGCTACGTTCTATGTTCACGAACTACGTTCTGCTAGTGAATGATAACAGAAATAAAATTCTTTTATCAGGATTACAAAGTAATTAACATATGCCCTGCTTGGCCCTACATTGGATTATAGCGATTGAATGAATTGTAAAGCTTGATTTTTCAGAATAATTTTAGATAGACTTCTCACTCGTCTTAGTTGATCCCACCAATATACGGTATTAAATTCATTTGCTTGTTATGCAGGTGATTAACGAGTGTTCCGAAGCAGAAGTCTGGCTGAGAGAGAAAAAACAGCAGCAAGATGCTCTGCCGAAGCATGCTAACCCTGTTCTACTTTCTTCTGATATAAAGAAAAAGGCCGAAACGGTTGACAGGTCTGTAGATAAATCTCTCTTGACACCATTCGCTGTTCCTGTATCCCATGTTTAAGCATATTTCTAACGCCAATCAACGTTCTGTTCTTTCTACAGGTTCTGCAAACCGATAATGATGAAGCCGAAACCAGCTCCTAAGCCACAGACGCCCCCACAAACGCCACCGACCGAGACCTCGGCTGGCGGAGCCCAAACTCCAGAGCAGCAACCTCAGGGCGCTGAAACAGCTGGCGAGGCCAGCGAGGGCGGCGCCAGCGAATCCACCGGTGAGCAAATGGAGACGGACAAACCGGAGGGAACTGAAGCTGCCTAGGCTGCAGCTGCGGAAACGTTTTTCAGTTTCCTGCTAGTTGCTGCTGCTCGGTCTGCATTCGTTACCAGATTCCGACACCGAAGTTCAGTAGAGGTTCCCTAGGGATGGATTTGTGATTCACCATACTTACGTGAGG
This sequence comes from Oryza punctata, assembly GCA_000573905.2. Classification (NCBI taxonomy): domain Eukaryota; kingdom Viridiplantae; phylum Streptophyta; class Magnoliopsida; order Poales; family Poaceae; genus Oryza; species Oryza punctata. The sequence continues at coordinate 3,810,228 of CM002488.2, forward strand.
ATCATCTGCGTGAACGTACGTTTAGGTTTATATCCTACTGTACCAATGTGTTGTTAAAAATCGGCTTTCCCTTTTTCCTTTTTCTGCCAAGGGGTTTTCCTTTCAATTCGAGATATAAGGGCACGGTTCAGATTTGGTGTCCTACGGGGTGGGTGTTATAGCGGGGACTTACAATGGAACTCAAAATTTTTAAGTCCGATGTATCAACTGATTCTTGTTCCATGGGATTTGCACGCTTCTGGACTTTTGCACATGTGTTCCTGTGCTGGTAGTGAATTGCTAGCTGGGTTTAATTGGCCTGCTAGTGTGCAATGCTTTTGCTGCTGGCCTTGGTCTTGGGTGTTTTAACTGGTGACTGATTGCTTCTGCTTGCGTTCATCGGGACGACGTTAGGACATAGACCTAGCGAAATCAAGAGGCAGGAAGTGTACGGCTGAGTTATTTTCCTCTAACTTTTCCAACTCACCTTTCTCATATTTTACGGCTCACCTTCCTCATATTTTGCGCATACATTTTTCAAGCTAAACGGTGTGTTTTTAAAAAATTTCTATATAAAAGTTGTTTTAAAAAATTATATTAATATATTTTTTAAAAAAATTAGTAAATACTTAATTAATCTTAAAAAAATACGTTACTTTCTTTTTCTTTTACGTGTGTGGGAGGTGTGTGTGGGAGGTGAGTCTTCCGAACACAGTCTAAACATCATTAGTAGATCATCAAATAGTAGATCATCAAATTCACAGTGGAGGTGCAGCTTTCAACTGTGATAGATGGGCCCATCGGTGCAAAGGGAGAGCCTTGCGGGCTGTGGCGGCTCGCATTTATCATACGAGAATCCAGCCAGCTCACTAGACCCATCGAGGGATACTGCTCTGCGTTGCACGGGAAGTATTCGCAAAATACTTGTCAGTGTTAAGTTGGAACAAATGCTAGACAACCTTATGGTAAATTAAGGGGGGCTAAAAATTAAAACGCTTTAAATAGTTGGAGAATGTAGTTTAATTAAGCGATATGTAGATAGAGCCATATCGAGGATGTATATATGTGCATATTTTCTTTGGTGTGTTTTGTGTGTGTTGGGCATCGCGCGGATGTATATGTTACGGAAAATATCATTGTGCGAGTCATATCATACGCGATACTACTCCCTCTATTTCTTTAACAATCGACAATATGCTAATTTTATTGAATATATATGGAGTAAAGTTCTGTAAATGTGTTAAGAACTACAAGGTCTAATCCAAGGCAGTAAAGCAGATAGGCGCTTGGCTCCTGTGAGCACCCACGTTTTAGCCCCCTCGTTTTTTCCCCCAAGCTATATATATGATTCCTTGTGATGGAAGATTTCTCATTCCTTTCCTTCCAAATCTCGTAGGAAACGAGAAGGATGAACGAGCGCAGACTATCTTTTGGCACATCATTCGTGCACTGAAGTGGTGTGCCGCCACTATGTCGGGTCTAAATTTTCGCACATCCATGTAGTGAGCATCCTCTAGACTCTCCTCGTGTATCAACATTAATTGTACCATAAAGTGAGAGACTGTCTCCTACATTTATCGATAACTCGAGATAGGGGGTGTATATAGAGTTGCTAGGTCATCTTCGGACCGCTAGTCTATCTGAGGTTCTTACTTTGTTTCGGATTGCCTGCCAAGCTAAGCACTTGTATTTTCTTGGTGCCCACGGATTCCAGATAAGCATGTCAAAGTTGGTCTGGATTATCCCCAAAAACTAGGCGTTGTATGCAATTGGTGTATGTGGTGCGTGGTCAGTGAGTTTAAACGAGATCTGGTCTTCCTCCCGGACTCCCTCCATTTTAATTTACCTATGGTTCTAGCGATTATTCCTTATCAAAATATTAATCATTCTCATATTCAAAGCATTTTTAAACATGTTTTTAATCAATGCAGCTATATTAGTACTAGTACTCATCACGAGGAATTTCAATGCTTGCTTTGTAAAAGATGATTAGGAGGTAATCAATTAGGTTAGCAATGTAATTTGCTGTGTCTATTACCCTCTTTGTTCTTAAATAAGTGTACTTTAATTTAGCCTAAAAATGTGTCCCTAAAAGAATGTGTAGTGGTTCACTAGACTTTTTTTACTACTATTTCTTCTCATTTTTAATCATTGAACCAATAGTACTCCTCTTTCTTCTCACTCTCTACATTAGTGAAGCAGATATATAGTAGTGTATCTTTTAACAACTTACTTAATATGTATTTGCTAGCTAAAACTAATGAAGGGAGTAATACAGTGTGAGATTTGTTAGAACGAGAGGTAAATTGAAATAGAGGGAGTAAGTGCATTGCTTATGATTAGAAGGAAAATAGCAGTTACCTTTCATAAAATTATTTTGAAGCAAGGCCATGGCTCCTTGGCACGATCGATCTGAGCAAGGCTTGAGTAAACCTGTAAAGAGTTGATTTTTAGCATTCAAAATTTGTCAAAAAGATTTATCTAGATTCTATCTACTCACTACTACAGAAACCGTTTTTCTCGTTTTTCTGTACAAAGCCCCTATTTGGTTCCAGGCGGATCGTAAGTGACGTCGCCTGGAAAAACCGGTCCACCGGGACTAGGTCATTGCCCGCACGCGATAACTCATTATCCCGTGCGGGCGGCTTAAGCTCGCACACGATAATGGGCGTATTATCCCGTGCAGGCCTCTTAAGGCCCCGCACGCGAGGTTGGATGTGGGGCCTTAAGAGGCCCACACGCGATAATCGTCCATTGTGCACTAGTACAGATCCTTCCATCTGTGACGACCTCTAACATGCCTGAAAATAGCGGGCCGTCACAAGGAAGTCATCTCAATCGGGCCGAAAAAGTACCCGATTGAGACATGTTAGATGAGCATAAAACTTAGACCCGTCACGGATGACACCTATCAGTGACGGGCCGTAGTTTAGGCCCGATTGAGATAACATTCCATATCTCAAATGGGCCTCAAGTTGGGGCCCATCACAAATGACCATCATCTGTGACGGGCACCAATTTGAGGCCCGTTTGAGATAACAACTAGGCTCATCACAGATGACCATCATCAGTGACGGGCACCAACTTGAGACCCGATTGAGATAACAACTAGGCCCGTCACAGATAAGGGTCATCCGTGACGGGCACCAACTTAAGGCCCGATTGAGATAACAATTAGGCCCGTCACAGATGACTCATCAGTGACGGGCTATATACTAATGCCCGATTGAGATGACTTAATCTCTATCGGGCATTAACTAAAACCCATCACCGATGAGTATTTTTTCTATTTTTCATATGAAATGTTTATATTTATAAGTTGAACTATAGCAAAATAATTAACTGCAGTACAATAATTCATTTTATGAGTTAAAATAATTTTACGGGTAGTAAATGATTTCAAATGGAAAAATTATCAACAAAAAAGTTGTATAACTCATCAAGATCTATAACTTTTAGTTTGGTCATTTTTCTATATAACATTTTTTGAACATTTTGAATTTGAATTTGAAAATATGACAACTTCAAACAACATTTTCAAATACTAAATGATTTCAATTGAAAAGTCATCAACAACAAAATTGTATAACTCATCAAGATCTAAAACTTTTATTTTTGTTATTTCTTCATCTGATAAATTGTTAGTAATATTGTTCATAAATTTTACATATATGTGTTATAGTTTATAAAACCAAATAAAAGATACGTCAATTTTGTGAACAATGTTACTATCACTTTGTCGGATGAAGAAATGATCAAAATAAAAGTTTTAGATCTTGATGAGTTATTCAACTTTGTTGTTGATAACTTTTTCAGTTGAAATCATTTAGTATTTGAAAATATTGTTTGAAGTTGTCATATTTTCAAATTCAAATTCAAACTGTTCAAAAAATATTATATAGAAAAATGACCAAAATAAAAGTTATAGATCTTGATGAGTTATACAACTTTGTTGTTGATGACTTTTTCAGTTGAAGTTGTTCACTAACAAAAAAATTCTATTTGAATTTCTCAAACTTTGAATTTCAAATTTCAAATTGTTCAAATAGAGTCAGATGGAGAAATGACCAAAATAAAAATTTTGCATCTCGATGAGTTCTACAACTTTGGTTTTGGTGACTTTTCCATTTGAAATCATTTATTAACCCCAATTTTTGTTCGAAGTTGTTAAATTTTGGAAATTCAAAATTTGAATTGTTCAAACTTATTTGTATAAAGGACCAATACAATAGTTGTAGATATCGATGAGTTTTACAATTTTGTTGTTCAAATGAACTTATTTGATCCAATTAACTCGGTTGTGCTAGTGAAATATGTGAATGGATGTGAAATATGTGATCAAAATGGATGTTATGTGAATGTGGTAGTGTTAAATATATTGATGGTTGTGTATGTAAATGAATGTATATGAATGGGGGATGTTGGGGTGTGACATCCTAATCCAAGGCTTAATAGGATTAATAGAATACTCATACCAAAAAGTTACAACTACTTTTCCGGAAGCCGATCTCCGAGCAATTTCGGGATGAGTGACCGATCGGAAAGTTCTTCCCGGGTGCACACGAGTGAGGATAAAAAAGACCCACCTGGGAGAGGCGGGACTGCATGACATGGCTAACAAAGGCCTGAAACTAGCCAAAAAATAAAATTTATTTTTTTGGGATTATACTCATTTGTGACGGGTCTAAACTATAGCCCGTCACAGACAGGGTTTCCCTTATCGCGCGGTAACCGCGCGATAACCGCGGTTATCGCGCTTACCGCGGGGGTACGATAACGGTTTACCGCGATATGGTTTGGATAAAATTCGAGCAAATTCAAAATTCCGAAAAAAAATCGAAAAAATTTGAAAAAAATTATGGATGTACTTCTTGATTTGTAGTAGCAAATGGTGAAGAAATTTTTTGAAATAGAGTAAGATAAATTCAAATTTGAGGGAAAAGAAAAAAGATAGTTTAGAAATTGGAAAAAGAAAAAATGTATTGGGTTTAGTTTAGAAATTGGAAAAAGAAAAAATGTATTGGGTTTAGGTTAAATACATTGTGAAAGATTGATGTTTGTTGAGATATGAAGAATTGTGAAATAGGTGAAATATGGTTTGCTAGTGATGCGGAGAGTAATATGTTATTTTTTGGGAGAGTAGATATGCTCATGTTTAGTGATGTGCATTTATTGTAATGACAATGAGTCATTTGTTGCTTATGTGAAATATGGTAGTGATGTGCAAGTAGTGCTAATTTGTAATTATTATGCTACGAAATATTGAATTGCTTCGAAGTCCGTAATATAGAAAAGGCCATGCTAAGTTTTTGTATTTTACACCCAAAAGTTAGATTTGTAAGTATCCTATATATTCTTCCAATTATCTCTAATTTCTACACACATTTAAGCGTTTTTTCGATTTTTTAGTGGCTTTTCAATTTCATGTGTACAGCTACACAGCCGGCGATAACCGCGCGAATATCGCGGTTATCGCCAGAAACCGCGCGGTAACCGCGCCAAAACCGCGAAACCGCCGATTTTTGAATTCAAAATTTTGGAGATGAATTTTACGCGGTTTTTGGCGGTTACCGCGCGGTTATCGCGGTAATCGCCCTACCGTGGGGGGCGGTAACCTCTCCCAAAACGGTAAGGGAAACGCTGGTCACAGATGACCCTTATCTGTAACGGGCTTAAACTAGCCCATCACAGATAAGGGACGGGCTATAGTTTAGACCCGATTGAGATGAGTGTCATTCGTGACGTGCTCTAGTTGTGGCCCGATTGAGATAGGTCTTCCGTGACGGGCTATAGTTTGACTGGTCGTCTGGGTCAAAGCTATCGGTGACGGACTTTAATTAAGGCCCGATTGAGATAACTTCATCCGTGACGGCTGTTTTCCCGATTGAGATAACTTTTCACATCTGTGACCTCTAGGCTGTGACGGACGCCATGCCCGATTGAGATGGGGGTTGCCGCCCGATTGAGATTGTGGTTACCGTTCTAGTGGTGGCGTGCGGTCGGCTTAAGACGCCCGCACGAGATAATAAATTATCATGTGCGGAGCGTTTAATCCAACCGCACGTGATGATGCATGCCATATATTGCTGCCTGAGGGAACTGAAATTTAATTTTTCCAAGTCCGGAGGTTTCCAAAAACACGCCGCCTCCCTGCCCAAATCGCCGCCCGCCCAGATCCACCGCCGCATTCCCCTCCGCCCTCCTCCACGCCGCCAACGCCGCCTTCCTCCCTTCACGCCGATGACCTCAACGCCGTCGACGCCACCGCCTTCCGCTCTCCTTCATGGCCGCCTCTGTCGCCACCGGCCCCCTTCTCACCCGGCTCGGGCGGCGAGGATGCCGCCCGCCGCCGCCTTCCTTCCTCCACGCCGACGACCTCAACGCCGTCGACGCCGCCGCCTTCCGCTCTCCTCCACGACCGCCTCCCTCGCCGTCGGCCCCCTCCTCACTCGGCCTGGGCGGCGAGGACGCCGACAACTTCGACGCCGTCGACGCCGCCGCCTTCCGCCCTCCTCCACAGCCGCTTTTGGTCTACAAACCAAAGTACGCAGTACTAAATTAATGAGTCTTATCGATTCAATACCCTTAATCACCTCCCTAAACAATACTATTTTTTTTATTAATAAGAGACATTTTTCCTCTCTATACTAACTTTCCTTATAACTGCTATAAATGATTTTTATGGAGGTAATACACTTTTAAGTTTTAACGAGTGTCTACATAAAACTCAGGGTCACCCCTAACAATTTGAGATTATGTGCAAAATATAAAATAAGACTCTTTTAGAAAATGCTAATCGCATAATAGATCAAGGCATTTTTTTTACAAAACGTTGGGATGGGTCTCTGCTACGCGACCAGTGCCCCTCCATAAAAGCTACCATCAATATAATGTTCCTTTCTTTAGATATATCCTGTTATCAAATGGGAAGGAATTGTTCACAACCATAACACAGAACTATGCCAAAGAAGCTCACCTACCTACATATATAGTGGCGATGTGACTAAGTAAAAGAAGAATCATTGCATCAATTCAGTTTATTCTGTGAAAGGGTATGTAGGCTAGTGGTTGCAGTGACCTGAGTAGCACCCAAGGTCCTGAGTTCAAATCTCCATAGGAGCGAATTTCAGATTGGGTTATTTGAGAGCTAAGTTCTCTGTTTGAAAATGCTGCATGTATCCATTTGGATATAGAGGCCGGGTAAAAAATTACCCTTCTCTAAAAAAAAATTCAGTTTATTCTTATTAAATGAAATAAAAGAAATCCTTATTACCTAAAACTCACCTAAATACAATTCTTTGAGATAGTTATCATTACCATCAAACATTTATCGGAACTGAGAAAAAAACAGCTTGTTCTAGCTGATCAAGTGCAGTAGAAAGAGAGAGAGAAAAACATGGAATGAAGTGACCCCTAAATATATCGAAATATATTGATTTAGATTGAAACATTTAATTTTTGGACATCCTAATTTTTAGGGTCCTATACGGTCGCTCACCTCGCACATACCTTGTAAAACTGCATACAATTCTAGTCGCAAAACATTTAGTATAGTTAAAAATACAATTATATAGAGAGCACAACTAAAAATGTGAATTTTGATACCCTATGGTTTGTGTGTACTTATTTATCTGAAACCCACAAGCAAGCAACTCCTATATGTCTTGCACACATTTTTCACCCACATTATATTAATTTTTCCACGATGGTTAATCAACTCCAAAAATGAAACTCTCAAAGCATAATAAAGCATCGAAGCATGCATGCCCAAAGGTGCAAGGGCAAGGTCCCTCCTTTTTCTCCCCCTTTATCCACCAAACCAGCAGCCATCACCGCATGCGCGCGTTACTACGTGTGCTTGCTTGGCCTCCTTCCCTCTCCACTACTACCACGTCAGTTACACTCCACCGCGCTCGCCGCTCGCCGCTCGCCGCCCGCTCGCGTCGCTCACCTCGCATGCCATGTGTCACCGCCCGCCGCGCCGCGCGCCTCGTCGATCGATCGGCGCCTCATGACCAACGTGACCCCAACCACCACCGCGTCACTCCTCGAGCGATCCGCTCGCTTCCAAAACCACACCGCGCCGCGCTCTCCCGAATCATCCCCTCCCCCACCGCACGAAACACTAGCAACCACCGCGCAAGCAAGCAAGCCAAGATGCCTCTTTCCCGCCGCGCCGCCACCGTGAGGACCCGCCGCGTCACCGCCCTGCCGCCGACGCCGCAGCAGCAGCAGCAAGCCCCGCAACAGCCGGAGCCGGCCGGGCTGCAACTGCTTCCGCAGCCGGATCAGGAGGCGCCGAACCACCACCCGGCACCTGCTCAAGCGCCGGCGCCGGCGCCGCCGCAGGGGGAGGCGAGGTACCGGAGGCCGATGGTGCGGCTGCATGTCCTCCCCGACGAGGACCACGTCCCGGACAACTATGGCGACGGCCCCGACGAGCTCGGGATCACGCCGGCGGTGTACCAGGCGCTGGAGCGCCACCTGCCGCCGGATCTCGTCGGAGCCCCCGCCGAGGTGAAGCGCTACTTCATGCGCAGCGTGCTCCACAACTACATCCCCTCGCCGTCGCAGAGGATTAGGGTAAGTGTAGTATACACGCTTTTACTACTATTTAGGCGTCTCATTAATTAATTCATTTCATCAAAATCAAGCTTCATTAATTGTTGATTCTCTAGCAGCTATAGTCATAAATGCAGTTTAATTTACTAGCTTCATGTACGTAGTCATTTTTGCTTATTTTTTATAACTGTTATAAGATCAATTAACCATGAGTAGTGTGTCTTGCAATTGCATGCATATATATGATGAGTTGGATATATAGTGTTAGTATACGTACTTAGTGTTCCCTCAAAAAAAAAGTATACGTACTTAGTGTGTGTTGTTAATTAATTAAGATGATAATTAATCACGCCGTAACTTACGCATAATCTGGAAACACGTTGCAGACGCAGAATCAGAGGGAGTACAGGGAAAGGATCTTGTCCGCATACCAGGTAATTAACGTTTAATTATTTTCTTAAGCATTATATAAAAAATGCACTATTGCAGTATAATCAAAATGTATATATACACGTAGATGGATAAGATATATATGTCGATAGGAACTCTGTTTTGTACATGTGTAAAAATGGTACACTTAATACTCTTTGCCTAGCTAGCTAGCTAATTAAGAAGTATTATTGCTTGCAATATGCCATAGACACATTTGAAAAATAAAGTGTAAGCCACACTATTTACACATTTTATATATAAGTGAACACACAAATTCATAGCTAATATATTTACCATACAATATGTACACTTACACATTTATTTTTCTTGTTGGATATTTTCAAGCCTTTGCATCCGGAGCTTTACACAAATGATGCATCAAGTTTCATCCTACCGGCATTTCTTCAAGCCATAAATGGCAACACAGAAGAAAGCATCACAAGCATTATGATGGAGGCAGCACCAGGAGTGTATGCATTTCCTATGCTGACGCCCTCATTCTGCGAGATGTTAATGTCAGAGGTATGTAACTGCAGCATGTAATATCGTTTTGGATAGATATATCAGTTATTATTTTGCTTTTAATTGTGGACACTAATTAATTAGCTTTGTAAACGTATACAAGCTAGGTTAAGCAATATTGATAATGCTCGTGGTGTTTATTTTCGCAGGTGAACAATTTTTTGACGTGGGCACAATTAGCGAATCAAAGGATAATGAGACCAACATCCTTAGATAAGCATGGGAGAGGTGCTGCCCTACCTGATTTTGGCTTGCAAGGGATGTTAGACAACCTCATGAAGGACTTCATCTCACCCATGTCTACAGGTCAATTTTACTTGTCTTTTTCTTGTAGGATAGGAAAGTAGATTAAGGTTATGATATTCATGTATCAAAATTTTCCTTTCTTTAAAATAAAACGATAAATGACTTAACTCCTTGATTAATTCATGCAGTTCTTTTCCCTGAAGTTGGCGGTAATACACTGGACTCCCACCATACGTTCGTTGTAGAGTGTGGCGAGGCTGATGGTGCTAGAGGTATGCTATAGATATGTAACCACATCTATGAATTAATGACTATAACTATATATAATTGTGCTACATAACTCCCTTAGTACATTTTACATTAAGTTTTAGAATATGTGTTGTCATCCTTTGATCATCATATCTATGCTCTACACTATATATCTAGCTAGATTGATGATATGAAAACTATATCAATAGATTTAAAAATGCGGAATAACCTTAATAATATTTTAAATTTTTAATAAGTGAGTACCCTATACATGTACCTATAGAGATATATATGACATGTCGACACTCAAACCATTTGTGTACATGACACATATATAGTATGAAATGTGTTACACACACTTTTAATGCAAGCGCATAGCTAGGAAGTGTAATGTTTTACCATTTTCATAGTAGCTATGTACTCCCTCTGTTTTTTTTAACAGAACCAACTACTTCTGCCACATCCAAGTACTATGGTAAAAAATACTAGTAGTGCAGTACTACCTGGTAAAAATACATCAATAATTAATTATATATTTGTGTCTACAGTAGCTTTCAGAAAATGTGCCGCACACACGAGGACATTTTGGTCTTTTGTTGTTAGCACCACTAAATTTGCATTGGGCTTTTAGAAATCATTTATTTCCGGGACATATATAGGGGAGTAGCTATCAAGCTATGCATGGTGTAGAAATTAAAATTGCTGTCATGAGGTAACACATTAACATGATCAACTTTTTCTTATATATTCTAAACAACAATTGATGGAGATTGCAGGTTTCCATGTGGATGATAGTGAAGTAACACTAAATATCTGCCTTGGCAAACACTTCACTGGTGCTGACATGTACTTCCGTGGTATACGTTGTGGAAATCATGTTAATTCAGGAACACATGATGAGGTACTGATTAATGTATAATTTGTAAATTAAATTAATTATTATGCACCCATTTTATTTAGATGTCCATTGCCATGGAGCAATGCAAGTTTTTAGTAAATAAAAAAACAACTATTTTCTGTTAGTGGTAACGCTGATCATATCATCCAATCCTTTTTATTCCCTTGAGCATTTCTCCTTTACCCTTAACTTTTCTATTGCTTCAGGGGTTGAACCCCATAAGTTATCTGCATCCTCACCTTCCTAGCTTGAGCTTAGCTTTGTTTCTTTTCTTTTCCTTCTAATCCATCAGTCAAACAATAACATTTGAATGAGAGGATGCATGCATGGCTATGAATATTGACAAAGGTGTTGACTTAAGCTTGACTGTATTGACGGGCATGATGATCCAGTAATTGTTGGAAGACACTTAGAGCGAGTAGAAATGCCAACACTATCACAAATACAGAGATCTCTAATAACTCCAGGAAAAAGAAGTCCATTTGAGATATGGTTCTCACTAGATGTAAACCACTAAAAATTAATCTAGAATGGATCACAATATTGAACCTGCCACAGACAATCTTTAATAGCTCCTAATTTGCAAATCATTACAGATCAGTGAATAATGAATGCAAAGAAGAGGTTGTTCGGAGCTAATCTTTATGATCTAATGCTTAACCTATAACATGATCATGTAATTCATAATTTCTTGTGCGGAATTTGGTATACGAGAAAGACGGTGGCTGTCTCACAGAAGAGGGATGGATGAGATGAAATCATGAGGGAGCGGGAGGGAGGGATGACGGTAGGCACATGCTAGGGTTTTGGGTTTGAGGAAGGAGAGGTCAGGGGAGAGAGTGGGAGGTAGCGGGCACCGAGTGCATGAGAGGTGACCTGATTGAGCCATCGTTGCCAGTTGATTCGATGACCAATAGCTGACACACGCACGTAGCTGCGTGAGCACGCTCGGAATCTTGTCTCTATGCATGGGGCAACGTGGATAACGCAAGAGGCAGCAACTTGGGGAATTTTAATCTTCCCGATTGACCGGATGAAGATGAAGCCATTAGAATCGTTGTGTAGTCGATTGCCCCTTTTAGTTTGCCATTGAAGTAGTAGCAGTCCCGCGAATGTAGTTGCCAGCTTGATGACCATCATCTCCAGTGGCAATGATAATCTTGTAGGTGTCAACGTCCCTCTGGGGCACCACCTGCATTGCTTGAAACGACTGTTTGGGTCTCCTCCAGCGCTAGTGAGGATAGAGTTTCATTAGGTTTTCTAAAAGTGGGCTTATTGTGTGATAGATTGTCGCTTTACGCACAGGGCCAGATTCCCCCATTTAAAGAGGCCTTGAGGGACTTGAGGGCATATTCAGAAGGAATGGATCTTGACTCCGATTATGGGGCGTATGTAAGGGAAGTGATCATGCGGTTTTGGATATTCATGCAAGATCTTGTTTGGGAAGTGCACATAGTAGTGAGGCGGGCCACTTCCCAAACACAATTCTCGGGTTAGCCAAGATCAACCAAGGGAACATGGTTTTCCCCTTTGCTCATTGGTTCAAGCAATATATGGATTTCAGATTTTCTTACTAATCGCTTGCAAGTTGGTGAAGATCATGATTTGGGCTTGCACAGTAATGATTACCTTTGCAATTGCGGTTCAAATCTATCCGATCTTTATCTTTTTGCTCCCAAAAGTGAAGTGCATAAAGTGCTATTGTAGCCAATCTTTTCTATAAATGGCACCTCCCGTCCCGCGAACAATACCACCGAAGCCACTACCAGAAACACCTACTCCATCTCGTCTTCTAATTCCTTCCATTCGACCGAGGAATTCTCTAAAATAATTCGCAAATCCAAATCTGCTAATTGTTCTCTAATAGCACCTGCTCCTGTCGCAATTTCCCGATTTCAAAAAGTTGTAAAGCCTAGGTAGAAAAAAAAGGAAAGAAGAAAATGATTTATTTGATACTATGGACGACTGGTTACGAAGGGACCGTTTTGTTTTTTTAGGATGGTCTGGCCTATTGCTTTTTCCTTGTGATAACACTGCGATTCTTGCTCAAAAAACTGACCGAACATGATCGAGTTATTGGCTCGTCCGACCCGGACACATTCATGAGTCGCTCGTTCAACTGGCCCTCGGAGACACGGTCGAGAAGTGCCATGCATGGTCGCCCCCGGTCCTTTCTTTCTCTCGGTCCCACCAGGGCAGGTCCCTCTGGGGTATATTGTTATTGTTTTTGAAAGGGAGAGTATTATACTTTACTTTATCTATCACTAAAACAGTAGACAAACATAATAAGAGCATACTGCATCCCACATTCCAAATTAACACATGCGTACGAATTAACGGATTTCCACAACACAAAGATAGTAGTTAAATGCTATGTTCTTTGTCTACTGGTGTATAGTGGGGGTCATATAAACCGATGAACAAATTACCGAAATATGTACATAGCCAGAATTTCTATACACATTATAAAAAATGATATGTGTGATATTTATCCCTGGCTAGGGGATTTAATGTATACTATTTAATAATTTTAAGCACTTAATCAACAAATCTGATACAAATCTGCTATACATGGAATGTGGATGTCCGAAACATTTCCGAAAATCTGAAAGTAGGTTTTTATTTATCTATAAGTAGGAAATATTTCCGTAAATCTTCTGTACGAAAAGTCGTGCTAAAAGATCAAATCTACATCTAATAGGTTTCAGAAATTGCATTCTAGTTTGCAGATGTGTTATTGTGCTCATTTCCTTCATTTTTGTTACTGTTAATACATGATTATGCAAATTAACATTTGACATTTTACTTTTGCCTTTTGATACTTATATGATTCAGGAGTATTTTGTACATCCCAACGTGCCCGGACGAGTCGTGCTGCATCATGGTAGTCACAGGCATGGTGTCTTTTCAGTAACATCTGGACAGAGGATTAACATGGTCATGTGGTGCAAAAGGTAACACTCAATGTAATAATTTTACCTATTTTTCTTGTATGTTGGCTAATTTTTTTAGGTGAATTAATCAGTATAGGAATTCATATAGTATAGTATATCCATGTAAAATCACGTCCCTTAGTTTCCAACACTTCTAATAAAGGATTATGAGATTCCATGAGAAATACCAGCTTTCATGTAAATTTAATTTAACCTGATTGAATTGGCTGTTGTTTCTGGGCTGATCTGGAGTCATGCATACATGTATGAAAAAACCTAGTATCACCTCAATTTATCGATCTGTAGCTGAAGTAGTGTTTCTTGTATACAGTTCAATGTTCAGGGAGAAGAAGAAATTCATGACTGATTTTTCTGGGTTTTGTCGCGAGTGCCAGTTTGAAAGGACGGCAAGACAGGTGCAACATCTTCAGGAATTGACGGTTTGTTACTTAACCCAGCTCCAATATATAGAAAAGTAGAAATGATACATATACATGAATATTCAGGAAATCGCAAGCATGCAGATGCCATTTTCTGCCAACTCTCCTGAAATTGGAAAACCAATAAGAGCGATGACATGAAACATTTAATCAGGATATATATACTGTAGACAATTTTCCTTTTTTTTGATAAACACACTGGAATCAATTCAATCTTATGTACTCACTTTATTTCAGTATAGCCTGCTAGGAGTTCTGTAACACCCTACTTAATTTCCACTAATATAATGGTCATCATAAGATAGCATGATCTTTACCTTTTCGATGTAAAAAAAAAACTTACTCATGCTTTCTCTATTCAAGTTGGAAGGCTTAAATATTTTATTTTTCAAATGAAACTGTTACGTTACAATTAGTACCTATAACTAGCCAGCTTGACTACTACCATTCTGAAATCGTTTATGATCACTTGAAATTTGCAGGCTCGTATCTCTATCAGCGGACAGGAGTCAGAAGACGAAACTCCTTAATTAATATCTGTCCGAGTCGGCCGACCACCAGTTCCTGAATTCTGAACATGCAGTGAACAGTGAATAAGAATATGTTGTTATGTATTGCATGCTATACCGAATTTACCAGTATTTTAATGTATGTTTGTGTGAACCTAGCTACTGGTTTACTGATAACTTGCTGCAACTGAGTCGATCAGCACTCAGGGTTAAACAACTTAGCTGGTTAGAGTCTGTGTTTCGTTAATTTCCTGGTTGTTGGTTTGATTTCTTGGGTTATTTTTAGTTTATTTGGTGTATAGTGGAGATAGCTGTTGAGTTGTCTTGTTGCTCTAGATCTAACGAGTAGCCACGTAGGGAGAAGTTGATTTGGGTGGAACAGGAAGAGAATACCCGTCTTTCACGACCGAGGCAAAGTTTACAACCATTCAACCACATTAAGATTGACAAGGGATAACGGTTTTCCAGCACTATTAAAAAGTTTGCCCCTCCAAGAAATGGCATGATACTTAGATTATGAGCGATAAAAGGTGCAATCTCTGATGACACAAACAAACAAGATGTAGATGTATTTATGGGATAGTTTTATCTTTTTATTGATTTGTGGGATATTGAGAGGTACATTTATGTGATAGTTTTGTCGTTTTATTAGTTACTGTATATATCTAGGAGTTGCATGAGCCCTAATTTATAAGCGATAAAAAAGATTGAAGCAATCTTTTAATGGCACGGACAACCAAGATGACCTATAGATCGATCTATAGATTGGCTGAAATAGCTCGTACGTGAACAGTCGATACTCCTTTTTTAGCATAATGGTTTCGCTTACAGCTTACCCATTTAGGTACTAGACTTTTGCCTCTTTTATGTGTCGGTTATTTAGTTAACCACGCACACTACACAAACATTGCCCATGTACTTACACATCCACGTGCTACAACAACCATTGGACTATTTGCGGGGCTAATTTTGACGTTAGCACTAATTTCAGCTTGGCTTGAGCCTATGGGACTAGGTGCACTATAATTTTTTAATTAATTATAATTTGATTTGGAGTTATTTTGAATATTTTCTGAAATTTGAGTACAAATTTTATACCTTTCATGTGAAAGTTTTGTGCAAAAACTCTCTAAAAAGATATATACATATAGATGGATATCTATAAAGTAAATTTCATTAAACACTAAATTTTAGGGCACATGTCCTAGATATTATGATTTGTTTCAAATTATCGCAAGTTTTGGGCCAAGATACTTCAAGAAACCCTTATATTTACATCAAATACTGACATATTCCATTATTACATATGTGATATTTTAAGTATATATTTACATTGGTAGGATAAAACATTTACTCATGATTCTCTATTTAAGTTGGAAAGCTTAAGTATTTTTTTTTTCAAATGCTGTTACAGGTAGCTATAGCTAGCTAGTCAGCTTGAGTACCATTTTGAAATTGTTGTTCGAAGCCATCCTCAACCCTCCATGTGATCTAGTGTCCATAACATTTAATACATTGCCACATAAGAAAAATCTAATGTGACAATAAAGTTAATGAGGAGAGAGATAAAAGGATGAAGACATCATTTCTCATGCAAGAAACCATATCTATACAATAATCAAGAATAAAAACAAGGAGATAAGTGGATAAAAGGAGAGAAGAAAGATGATTGAAAGAGAATTTAATTTCAAGACACCATATAGACACTAGACACTATGTATAGAAACTATGTATCCAATGGATGGTGTCTTAAAATTAAATTATCTTCCAATAACCTCTCTTCTCTCTCCTTTTATCCACCTATACCCATATTTTTATTCTTTATTCTTGTGTAGACATGGTTTCTTGCATGTTGCATGAGATATGGTTTCTTCATCCTTTTACCTCTCTTCTCATTAACTCTATTCCCACATCAGATTTTTACTTATGTGGCAATATATTAAATGCTATGGACACTAGATGATATGGAGGGTTAGGGATGCCCTTAGATATATAGTTTCTATACATAATATCTATATGATATGATAAATATGAAAACTAGTTGATAGTTTCTGAATTGATGATGTAAATATGATGAAGCTCCTTAAATCTTAATACCTGTCAGAGCCAGCCTGTCCGTGTTGTTGCTCCGCGAGCACCAGTACGTTATGAATTCTGAACAATGAGTAACGTGTCGTTATGTATTGAATGCTATGAAATACCGAATTTACCAGCATTATCGATGTATGTTTGTGTGAACCTAGCTATATATTGGTTTACTGAAAACCTTCTGCAACTGAGATGATTGACAACCAAGAATGAATAACTTAGACCTGTGTTTGGTTAATGTTTAGGCCGTTGGTTTGATTTCTTGGGGTTAGTTTTAGTTTATTTGATGCGTAAGCCGAAGCGTCTGTTGAGTCGTCTCGTTGATCCACATTTAACTAGCAGCAACCGTGCAACTCCTTCCAGATTGACAGTTTTGCCACGCTATTGGGAGTTTTGCCCCTCCAAGAAATTATATGGGACCTAATTTATGAGCGACAAAAAGTAAAAGATCCAATCTTTCGATGAACAAACAAATAAGATATATATTAATAGGATATTTTTTTATCGCCTTAATGGTTATTAGAAATATCGAGTAGTTGTGAGCGACAAAAATTAAATGATGTAGTCTTTCGATGTCACTAACATACAGTATGACCTATTGTTGTCGAAACGACAACTGCATACGTCGAAGGACGTGGTCACTCAACGGTTGTTGGAAAAGTAAAGTGTATTAAATCCAGGATTTTTCTTGGGATCCCCCCTTCACATGGCCCTAGGGGGTTATTTATAATCCCATTACAGATCCCCTATTAGGTTTAGGTCTTTTACAGGGGAATTTACATGGTCACCCTTATGAAAGGGGCACTTACATAGGTATCCAACGTAATTGAGATACAGGGGCCTCCAATGGGCCACCCGGTGCCTACTAGCCTATCGGCCAGCGGGCCGAGGCGATTGGGCCGGCCCACTGGGCCTCCTTGGATCGGGCCCAGCCTGACGAAGTCACCCTTCTTCGGCATACGCCTTCGCTATGAAGCCTTCGCCCAGAGCACGTTTATACTTGCAGGGACCCGGCGCGACTCTTCGTCTTCCGCCGCATTCGCCCCGTTGTCTTCGCCATAGGGCTTCACCCCGACGGATCTTGGGCGCCTTGAGTCTGGATCCTCGCTGCTTGCATGGTTTCGGCAGGTCTGGTCGAAAGGTTTCACGACATACTGCCAACAAGCCCCTCACGGGCAAGGGTGAGATAGGAGCTTCGGCCGAGACCGTGCAAACCATGTAGTATGGTATGAGGAGCCACCTTTCGACCGATGCTCCTGCCGAAACCTATCTTGTGTTTCTGCAAAGAATGTGTGTGCTGTATGCGTTTGTGTTTTGAAAAATTTTTGACATATAGCTTTCGCCTATCACGAATGGTGAAGCTACCTTTACTATTTGACTGGGCCCAAATGAACAGTGATTGGCCTTCGCCTTCTGCAAACGGCAAAGTTATCCCTACTGTTCCACTGGGCCGTGGTGAACAGTGATGGGCTTTTCCCCCGAGGGCCCGCCACTATGCGGCCTGGTCCATGGGATTTTACCGTTTCGCCTACCCTGCGACACGTGGCGGTTTGTGATTGGTCGGGAAGGCGAAACGTTGTCCGGTAGGCTATATATTCCTCCTTCCCCCATTTCACCACCGTTACCCTCGTCATTTTCACCGTAGGCGCTCACTCTCCTCATCTTTTTACTCACGGCGCTCTAACTCAACCGAACCCTTTCGCCAGTTAAACCCTTTCGCTAGCACGCACTCGCTTCACCATGGCCCCACGCAAGCCGAACCCCGTCTCCACAACGGGTCCTGACCCCGGCCGAATTGACGAAGACACCACCGCGTTTCTAGGGGTGTCGCTCATAGACGAAGATGAGCTGGCAAAGATGGTTAGTTCGGGCATGGTGGCGGAGGGGCGGGCCTTTGCCCCTGGGGATGCCGAAGTGCCGAAGCCCGGCGACCACCAGATGGTTGTGTTCGCCGTGTTTTTCGAGGCCGGGCTTCGTTTTCCGTGCAACATATTGTTGCCGGAAATTCTTCGCCTCTTTCAGGTGGAGCTTCTCCAATTGAGCCCTTCGGCTCTAGTCCGCATCGCCATCTTCGATTGGGCATGCCGGACCGCTGGGTTCGAACCGAGCGCCGAGCTTTTCGGCGCTATCTTTTCGACCACCGTGAATTCGAAGACGGTGGTCACTCCTGCTGGAACGAGGAAGACGGCGTTCCGGAGTGTGAACTTCAACGTTCGCCCCGAGCGCTCCGACTTGTGGCCGGTTAACGCCGCCATGTCGAAGTGGGATCGCCATTGGTTGGCGAAGTGGTTTTACCACTCTATCCCCTTCGAGGCTGGGTCCGAAGCAGCGAAGGCCCTTCGATGGCGGCGCAGGGCGATCTCGCCCGTTCAGAAACCGAAGGTCACTGTCAACGGCGCTCTAGAGGCACGGTTCGCCTTGCTCCGCAAGGTGTGCTCTCGGCTGAGCTGCCGCGACCTGGTGGAGGAATTCTGCATGCTTCGCGTATGCCCCCTCTCCCAATCGTTGCAGGTCGAGGTTGACCAAGACGAAGAGGTCAACGGCCTGTCGAAGCTTGTCATGCCCGTTGGGGCGAATGGTAAGTTTGTATTTTCCTCGTCTTTATGTTTCGCTCTTTGTTTCTTTCTTTTGTTCGACCCCTTACATAACGATATGTCTTTTTTCAGTGTTGACCCTTGCCCAGGATGACACCGAAGCCCGAAAGCTGATCGGTGATGTGTCGGTCACGGAATACAGCCAGCTGTTAACCCGACAAGCAGCTGGCCGGGCGAACCGGGTTTACGTCGGTGAACTCCCCCTCGGGCGAAGCCATTCAAAGCTGATGGCGAAGCGGGCCCCTCCCGAAAACGTTTGCAGGGGCAAGTGAAGTTTGCCCCCCGCAAGCGAAAGGCCCCTACCTCCACCGACTCCGACGCCGACGACGAGGACGGTGTCGAAGAGCAGGAGGATGCGGGGGAGACAGAGTTCGCGGTCGAAGTGGTCGCGGATGAGGTAGGCGACAGCCGCTCTGGGACGCATGGCTACACCCCGACTCCTAGCCCGGAGCGAGTCGAGACCAGCGCGGAGTCGATCTCCTCCCCCATTCGCCGAAAAGACGTGGAGGGGGCGAAAACCCTGGTCGCGATTGTTGCGGCCAAGACGGCGAAGGGGGAGTCTGCTAAGAGGACCCCCCAGAAAAAAGGGGTCGTGGCCATCGCTAACGTCTTTAGCGATGATGAGTCCTCAGACGAGACACCTACTTTGCCCGTCGGCCGAAGCCGGGGTCTGACGATCGCCGTTGGCGCAGCGGGCGGGGCTGGAGCTGCGGCTTCAGCCGAACAAGTAGTGAAGATGGCGGCCCGGGTTTTCAATAGCCCCGTTCGCCGGCCGCTCGTTTCGCCACTTGCCCTTGATAAGGGTAAGAAGGCGGCCGAGACGTCCGGCTCGGATTATTCCCAGGCGCCGCCCCGCTTCGCTCCTGACAACTTCGAGACCCGGGCGGAGCTCATCCCCTTTATTGAGGGGGTGAGCAATATCGTTTCTCCGGTCGACGACCCTAGCCTTTTCACCGAGCTTAACGAGTTCGACGAGGGCTGCTCCGCCGTCAAGAGCCTGGCAATTCGGGTATGTTGACTTCTTTTTTGTTTCTCTTTTTTTTTGCGTCGTCGTTTTCGACCACCCGACTTATTGTTCGTCCTTTTTCGCTGTTTCGCCTAAATCCTTGCGGCCCACTGTTCGACGGAGCGAACTATGCGGGCTCGGCTTGATGGCCTGAAGAACCGTCTTCGGGCTAAGGACGACGAGCTGGCCGCAAAAGCCTGGAGATGGAGGGCCTCGCTCGGTCCCTCAGGGAGGCGAAGGCGGAAAACAAATGCCTCCAGGCCGAGCTGGACAAGGGCAGTGAGGCGAAGGCGGAAATCGATCGCCTCAAGGCCGAGCTGGAGAAAGAGCGGGGGCACTCCGCCGTCCTCACTGACTACTACAACTTGACGGAGCCGAAGATGGAGGCTCTTCGTCAAGAGGCTAACAGGGCGGAGGCGAAGTCTCAACGACTTGCGCGAGAGGTGGCGAAGGCCACTGAATCCACAAAGACCGCCTGCCGCACACTTCACCTCGCTCTTACCGACATGGGGGCGAAGGCGCGGGGTGTCCCGGGCGAAAACGCCTCTACACTTGAGTTCTCCGAATGGACTCAGTAGGCTGGCTGCGCAGTTTCAGATTGTGCCACGGCGTACGGCGATTGCTGTGCGCGCGTGTCAGCGGCTTTCGCCATGGGCCTGCTGCAGCAGTCTGGGTGCGAGCACATCGCCCAGTTTCCTGACTTCGCGAAGGGGGACTGGGAGGTGAGCGCCCAGGACATTTCGCTTGCACTCCGCGCCTGGCGTAAGCAGTTCTGGCAGAAGGACGGCCGATCTGCCGCCAAGGCCCGTCTGCTCGAGCAGCTGGCGAAGACGGAGGCGGTGGACCAAGGCGAAGAGCCGGCGGAAGAGGGTGGAGGCGATGCCCAAGATCACCCAGAGGTGTGAGGCCCTCTGCCCGCTTTTGTAAATTTTAATAGTTTTTACTTTTTGACGTTCGCCGTACAGGGCGAACAATGTAAATATGGCCGATGGCCCACCTTATTGTAGCATGTTTTAATATTCGGAATATATGACGATTTTCGCCAATTTTGTGATGTTTTTGGTACTCATGCTTGCGTTGCTTCACATAATCTTCTCGCCCGATTTACGTGTTCTAGCTTCACTTTCTGCGTTTCACCACATGACTTCCCGCTGGTTTTAGGGTCTATGCCGAAAACTATGCGTTCAGCCCCCCTTCGGGGATTGGCGGAGCAGGAACGAGAAGTTTGTTACGGTAAAAAACTTGCCGAAGGCCCGGTACCTGCTTCGGCCTATTTACCGCGAGATGATGATTAATGGCAACAGTTACAAAGTCGTGAATGTTGCTAGCTGGATGTGAACACACCCCGGGCGAACATTGGAGGACTATGACCATGTCCGTTCGGCACGCCTGGAGGGCATGGCTCGCTTCTGGCGAAACCATCAAAGGACTGATCGGCAGGAGGCGATCGCCCGGCGCTGTTACAGTCTTTCTCTTGTTTCGCCCCCTTCTCCCCTTAGGGTAATTTACAACATTAGTAGTAACGACGAACCCAGTTCGCCAGATCACTCCTTTGAGAGTGGTAGTTGTTTTGAGGGCGAAGATGTAATTTATTTGTAAATCAAGCTGTAAAGCCTGCTGTGCCTGTGTCGTGTTGTATGACATGTACTCTTCGATTATTTCTTCCGAAGTTAATAAAGATGTGCTTTTATTTCCTGTTCGCTATTTTTGCATTGTCATTTTTCGTGCTTTCGTTAGGTCGGAATATATCGGCCCCTTTGCGTGTATTAGCGAAATAGGTCTACTGACTTTTCAGCTTTCGTCTTCCGTTATCGATCTTTGGTACTCCACCTTGGGAGCGGCACATGTTTTCTGCGTAGATCGATTACAATGGTGTTCGGTTATTTTCTTTCCGAAACAAGCTGTCGCGGTTTCAACGTTCGGCGAGCGATGCTTCGGCCGATTCGTTTCGCCCCCCTGGTGTTTTCGCGGATTAGGCGTTTGCCTTGGGGTTTTTCCACGAATTATCATGTACACATGTAAAAAAGGCGAAAGACACAAAGATTTTATACTGGTTCGGGCCTCCAGGGTGGATAATAGCCCTATGTCCAGTTTTTTTTTGTACTTTTGTGCCGGAAGGCTTACATAATGGCAGATGCCGAAAGAGCTATATAACAGTATGTACATTTTTACACTTTGGCGAATAGGGTGCCACCCTTCCTAAACATAGAAACGCTTAAGAGAAGCGGCGTTCCAGCAGTGATCGAACTCTTCGCCTTCCAATGTTGCCAGGCGGAAGGAGTCCGTCCTTGACTTGTGCTTGATGAGGTACGGTCCCACTCTGATTCAAGCTTCCCCGCTACTGGGTTCGCCTTTTTCCTTAGGACGAGATGGCTAGGTAATAACTCTGTTGGGCGAACCTTTTTGTTGTAGGTTGCCGAAGTGCTTGTGGCGTACTTGCGCATGTGTTCTAGCGCTTCGACTCGTACCCCCTCGAGGAGTTCGAGCGACACTTCTCGCCCTTCTTCGCCCCCAGAGAACATCACCCTTGGTGAGTTAGCCCCTAGCTCTGTTGGGGTCATCGCCTCGTCTCCGTAGAGGAGCATGAACGGGCTGAACTTGGTTGGCCTTGTGGGAGTTGTCCGGAGGGCCTAAAGAACAGACAGCATTTCGTCTGGCCATCTACCCTTCGCCGCCCCCTCAAGCCTTTTCTTGAGCGCCTCTAAGATCTTGCCATTTGTGCGTTCGGCCGCCCCATTCGACTGTGGGTGCGCGACCGAAGCGAACCTGATTTCCAGGTTTAGCCCGTCACACATTTCTCTGAACTTGTCAGAGTCGAACTACTTGCCGTTGTCCGTGATGAACTCCTTCGGCACTCCGAAACGACAAACAATGTTTTTCCAGACAAACTTCTGTACTGCTGCCGAAGTGATCGCACCGAGTGGTTCGGCCTCGATCCAACACGAGAAGTATTCAATGGCTACGATTGCGAACTTGTATCCGTTTCGCGCCGCAGGGAATGGGCCAATGATGTCTAGCCCCCACCTGGTGAAAGGCCAGACTGGGGCGATAGGCTGCAACTCATATTGCGGTGTTGTCTGGCTTCGACCGTGTCTTTGGCAGCTTTCGCACTTTTTGGCCTGCTCGACGCAAACTTTCAGCACAGTGGGCCAATATACTCCCTGGCGAAACACCTTGGAGGCAACTGTTCTTGCAGCTTGGTGCGCACCGCACAGCCTCTGGTGTATTTCCTTCACCATTTCCTCACCCTCGGTGAAGGGGATGCATCAAAGCAAAGGTTGGAGCACCCTAGAGCGATATAGCTGCCCTGAGACCAGCTTGTACTGTCTGGCTCTGATTTGCAAGCGCTTCACTTCTGCTTCATCCTCTGGAAGCCAGCCATCCTTGAGGTACTTTACGAACGGGGTTCGCCAGTCTTCTGAGCCTTCGCCCAGGTCCGCCTGGTCGAGTGCCATGATATCCAGGGTTTCTGTGGCCACGCTTGGTGCATACAGGATCTCAAAAAAGATGTCGGGCGAATGCGGTCCCCCGTAGGCGGCAGATTTCGCCGGGGTGTCTGCTTCCTCATTCTGGCCTCTCGGTAAGTGTTCGACCATTATTCCGGCGAAACACTTTTCCATAGATCGAACAACCTCCAAGTACCTTTTCATCCCTTCGTCTTTTGCTTCAAAAGACTTATCGACATGACACACCACCAGCTTGGAGTCTGTTCGGATGAGCAAGCGCCGAACCCCCAACGCTTTCGCCTTTCTGAGGCCCAACAATACCGCTTCATGCTCTGCCATGTTGTTGGTCGCGTCGAACTGCAGCCTTGCGGCATACCGAATCGGCACGCCTCCTGGCGAAGTGAGTACCGCCACGGCGCCCGCCCCCCTGTGCGACCATAAGCCATCGGAGTGCATTGTCCAAGGTTGTTCGACGGGCTGAGGCTCAGGGGCGGATGCCGGTGTCCATTCGGCCACGAAGTCGGCTAGGACTTGGGATTTGATGGCGGTGCGAGCAACGAAATGCAGGTCGAAGGGGGATAACTCCGCTACCTACTTGCTGAGCCTGCCAGAAATTTCCTTGCCCCGGAGCACTTCGCCCAAAGGATACTGTGATGGTACAGTGATTTTGTGGGCCTGAAAATAGTGCTTGAGTTTGCGCGAAGCCATCACTAGGGCGTAAGCGAGCTTTTCCATCTCAATATACCTTATCTTCGCCCCTTGCAAAGCTTCAGAGACGAAGTATACCGGTTTCGGTCCTGACTCTGTCTCTTGGACAAGGACTGCACTGACTGCCACTAGCGAAGCCGCTAGATATAGCAGCATTTCGCTTCCCGGGGCTGGGCTGACCAGGGCAGGTGGGCTTTGTAGATACTGCTTTAGTTCGTTGAATGCGGCCTGGCATTCGGCGGTCCAGCTAAACTTTCCTGCGCCCCGGAGGGTCTTGAAGAATGGCAAGCCCCTTTCGGCTGCCTTTGAGATAAAACGACTGAGCGCCGCAATTTGGCCCACGAGCTTTTGTACTTCGCGTACGCTCGACGGTGGCCTCATTTGCTGGATGGCATCGATTTTCTCGGGGTTCGCCTCGATACCCCTTTCAGAGACAAGAAAACCCAACAACTTGCCTGCGCGAACTCCAAAAACACACTTCTCAGGGTTTAGTTTCATACCCGTTGCGCGCAAGTTGTCAAAGGTCTCCTGCAAATCAGACGCATGATCGAAAGCCTTGCGGCTTTTTACAACGATATCGTCGATATAGGCTTCCACATTTCGCCCCAGCTGTTTGCGGAGCACCTTGTACACCAGCCTGGCGAACGTTGCTCCGGCGTTCCTCAGGCCGAAAGGCATCCTGAGGTGGCAGAAAGTGCCGAACGGCGTGATGAAGGCTGTCTTGGGGATGTCGTTTGGATTCATGTGGATCTGGTGGTAACCGGAGTATGTATCCAAGAAGCTCATGAGCTCGCAACCAGCTATCGAGTCAACAAGCTGGTCGATCCGCGGTAAGGGGAAGTCATCTTTTGGGCACGCCTGGTTGAGGTCTGTGAAATCGACGCACATGCGCCACTTGCCGTTCGACTTCTTTACCAAAACCAGGTTCGCCAGCCACTCCGGGTGGTCGATCTCGTTGATCACTCCGGCCCTGAGCAGCTTCTGCACTTCGGCCTTCGCTGCCTCTTGGCGATCAGCGGACATCTTACGCAGCTTCTGCTTTCTTGGCTTGGCGTCTGGCTTGACCGCCAGGTGATGCGTGATGAGTTCCGTCGAAACACCCCCCACTTCGTTGGGGCTCCAGGCGAAGATGTCAATGTTCTTCTTGAGCACTTCTAGGATGTTCTCAGCCTCCTCTTCGCCCAGATTGCCCCCCAGCTGGACGGACTTCGCCGGGTCAGCGTCGTTGACTTGCACCTTGATCACCTTACCGTGAGGGGCTGGCTTCGGCATGCGTTTAGCATGCGGTTTGGCCTCAACATTGTGTACTGCCCTGTTGATCACGGCCAAGTCGCCTTTTGACATGGCTGGAGGTTGAAGCCCCTTAACGACGATCACCCCTGCCGGGCCGGGCATCTTAAGCTTGAGATAGTTGTGGTGGGAGATGGCTTCGAACTTGTTCAAGGTTGCACGGCCGAAGATGGCGTTGTAATTGTACGGAATGTCAACCACGTCGAACAGTATCTGCTCTTCGCGCCTGTTTTCACCTGTGCCGAAAGCTACCATCAACCGTACCTGGCCTAGAACTTGAACTGCTTCGCCGCCGAAGCCGCGAAACGAGGCCGGCGCTTGGGTGAGGGCCAGGGTTGGCAGCCCCATCTTGGCGTATGCCTCGGCGAAGATGACATCGGCTGAGCTTTCTCCATCGACCAGAATTCACCGAACTTCAAAACCAGCTACCTCGGCCGAGATTACCAGGGGATGTGGGAACAGCACTCCTTCGGCATCTTCTGGCCCAAAAGAAATTTGCTGGTTCAAGTACTTCGGGACCCCTTCGCCTGCGGCAGTGATGTTATGCACCATTCGCAGCTGCAGCTTTTTCTGCCGCTTTGACGGTTGAACTGGTGGATCGGCCCTTGTAATCACTTGGATGACTCTGCGCTGCATGTCTTGGCGCTGTTCGGCCGGGGGTGATTGCTCTTGGGCCGCCTCGCGAGGCACTTCGACAGCAGCTCCTTGATGCGGCCTAGGTTCTTGAGCGTTGTTTTGCTGACGAATGTTTCGGCATTGCTCGGTGGTGTGCGAAGATCGCCCATGATAGGCGCAATAGAGGTCTTTTCTGACCTTCTTGCGAACAGGCTGCTAGTGCCTGCCACCCTGCTGGGCATCGAACTCCTTGCGGAGGGCTTGTACCTCTTCGACAGCCATCACAGCCTTGCCCGTGCGGTCAGTTCTGAATTTTCTCCAAGTCATGGGAGCTTGGCTTGGTCTTGGCAGCTGTCCCTGGTTCGCCGGCTGGGGTTGGCAAATGACGGGGGGAGCTGGTTCGGAGACCTGCGCTTGCATCTGGGTCTGGGCAGCGGCGATGGAGGCTTTATCGTACTCAGCCTGGATTGCTTGCTTTCGCTTCGAGTCCTCTTCGCCCCTTCCGTACCCGTCGATGATGCGAAGCGGGTGCTCGAGAGTTTGCGGTTCCTTATTGGCGATTTTCCTTGTGAGTTCGCCCTCAAGCAGCCCGGCCAAAGCGGCGTTGATGACAGATGCTTCAGTTATGTCTTGAAATTGGCATCGGTTTGCATGATTTTCCTTGAGTCTGGATCCTCGCTACTTGCATGGTTTCGGCAGGTCTGGTCGAAAGGTTTCACGACATACTGCCAACACCTATATATACAAATGGGTTGAAATCACCGACACAATTGAAATGATGTCAATTGTACTTTTAAATATTTAATCATAATAAGATTAAAAAAAGTACTTCAATTCTTTCTAAAATAAGTTAACCTAATACAAGATATGATATATTATAATACTCAATCAACTATAATAAAATACACCATTCCACACTAAGTTGATTTATTTTGAGACAAGACAGAAAGGTAGTAGATTGAGGAATCAAATAGATAATTGTGGTGCTTATCTTTTTTTTTTTTCTAATAGCCAGGGACACCCCTGTGCAACACAGCAGGTAGGAGAGTATACCAGAATATGTCGTGTGGACCATTATTCAAGCCCAACCTCGTCATATCACCGCACTACGACTACGCAGCCTTCAATACCACCCATCAGTAAAAGGCAAATTTCAGACCAAACAATAATCACACAGGATGTGTCCTAAAAATTCACTAGTCCATGAATTCATATGTAAACCATTGTATTACCCAGGAAAACAGTGAGCATTCAGTAACATCAACATCCAGTGCAAAGTCTAAACCATCTCAGTGATGGTAAGATTGCTGCCCAGCACCAGCACCATAGCCATGGCCGGCTCCAAATGTCGCTCCAGGTCCACCGTACAGCACCCCAGCACGGCGCGTGCCCATGGAGCTTCCCGGTGCGAAGTGCGGCCGAGCACCTGGTGCCGGTCTGACAAACCCGGCGCGGTCGGTGTAGGGGAAAGATTGGGAGGCCGGGTTCCGGAAAGACGATCCGTAGTTCGAGTTCGAGCCCCTTGCGTACTTGGAGGGAGGGAAGGACTGTGGCCCGGATGCTCCCCGAGCTCGCTTGTTCTGGAATCTGTTCATGCCATTTGGCTTCCTCTTGTCAGCCTTCTCTTTTTCCATCCTTGCGACCTTCTTCCTTATGCCGTCGAGGTTAAACACCGATGTTAGCTGGCACGTCTCGACACACCTGATGATGGACTTGTAGGCGTTGCACTCTGAGTTGTTTGCCTCTTCCTGCGAAAGAAACATGGGCCTTGTTTAGTTTGAGCAATTAGTAAATAGTAATATAGAAGAGAAGAAAGAACGATAAAGGAACAGAAAGACTTGGAGCGAGAGAGAAAATACGGCAGCAATCCATCAAAAGAAATGCCAAGTAAATCCAACACTAGAGATCAGGATGGAGATGGGCCAACAGCTATCCAAAATTCTCAAGTCTTATAAGACTTGTAACTCAGGTAAAATACATTTCGAATAAGCTGTTACGGACTGAAGGTATACCTAGCATGCTAAAGTGACAGAATCACAGGTGGGTTGACAATGATGGTAGTAATATTTAAATCACACGTAGACCAAACAAAAAGGAACTCTTCGTGCAGGTCAAGGCATTCAGGCAGAGAAAAAAGGGACCTACCTAAATGAGCTGTGTATCTGGTTGAAAAAAGTAAAGATGTGCTAAACAGTAACACATAAGGCCTCTGACTAAATAGAATCGTGCTCTAAATAGTAAGGAAAAACGAATCTGCTGAAACAGAATCATGCACAAAATAGTAAGAAGACAGATATATTGGGATGGAAATAGTATGGGAAGTCTTACCACAACAGAGCTTGAATGTCTTCCACTTCTCAGTGCAACCTGAGTCTTGTTAGTTAAGCTCTTTATATAAGACTTAAGAAGTGGTACAGGTGGAAATCGCTCAAGCAAACCGGCCTCATGGGCGATATGTATAGCCTCTATCTCATTTCCTGACTTTATCAATTCCTCGATAACATCTGAAACACAGAAACATATTAGTTTCATCATGTCTTATTTTCTCCAGGCTAACATAATGCTAATTGCGAGAGCTGAATAGAAATGACTAAAATTAGTAATTAAATTGTGTGAAGTTGAAAGTCAACCCATAACATAACAAGGTTAATATAATTCAAAGTAATTGCAGAAATCACTTTATCACTGGAAAGTGTAGATATTGATCAGTAAAGAAACAAAGACTGGAACTTTTCAAGCTTTATTCCATTCAATGCAGCCCACCCATAAAAAATCAATAATAGCAGATATCAGTTGTGATGACTTTTTAGTTCAAGGCAAGACCACGGTATCAATAGAGATAGCTGATATCACTTGTGAAACTTCATCATTCAAATAGTAGCTCTACATCAAACAAGGGTCACATTGAAACCTATTCTTGTAATTTTGAGGGCTTTTATTTCAAGATAAAGCCATGGTGAGTTGATCTCATCAGTAACTTAAATTTCAAGTCCATACTCTTTTAGCAGAGACTATGAAACCCTACCCTTTTTGGGGGGATAATCAATAGACATATTCCCTCTGCTAGAGAAGGATTGTAGTGAATGAAGACGAATTTTAGAGGAAAAAAGATCCCATTTTAACAAATCACATGTAAAGATATAGCTAGCACACAAAAGGTTAATAGCAATTCCCTTTCATAACTAGTAGATTGAGCAGCAGTTCGTAGACTGTCCAAAAGGGAATATTTATTATCTGCGTTATATCCTGTCATAATAACACCAAAAGGAGCAATACTTGAAATGGCAACCCATACAAGAACACCAACACTAAGACCTTTCAAGTCCTAACTAAGAGGTACCTACTTACCACCGGAACAAATATCTAAATAGAAAGAAATTGATGCTTAAGTTGCTGACTTGAAGGAACAACCCAAATATTTCTCAATCTAGAAAGATGACTCAAGATTACAATAATCCTCATATGCAGTAGACAGTAGTACTTTCAATTCTTATTGATATAATTCAGCACCTGCCCTATGATCTTGGTTTAACAAACCTAAGATATGTTCTTAAATCAGTTCAACGAAAACAAAAGTAACAGATAACAGCAAATACACCATTACCTCTGAGGCTATCCTCGAAACCAAGGATGCAAGCGATTCTGGCAAGTTCCCTCCTCCGTCCATTATCAACTAATAGCCTCCTCAAGAAATCTACATCATACCTATCTTTTAATCCAAATGCAGCAACCATCTGCAGGAATATCTGCACCTCCGCCTGCCCACCCTTCTCTACCTCCTTCACCTCTCTTCCCGATGCCTTCTTATCTTCCTCGACTTTCCTCTTCTCTACTTCCCCTGTCTTCGCCGCATCAGCCACCTTGCCTTCCGCCTCTCCTCCTTCCTTCTCTACTTCCTCTGGGTCCTCTTCTTCCTTCTCTACCTCCTCTCCCTCTGCTTCTTCCTCCGACGCAGGCACCATTTCCTCCGGGTCCTCCTCTTCCTCCTCTTCTTCCTCATTTGCATGCTCTTCTTTCTTCTCTGTTGCTGCTGTGTTCTCCATCGAAGGCGCTTCTGTCATCTCCACCTCCTGGTTATCCGGCGCCAACAATTCCATCTTGATCCCAAATCTTTCTGACCAATTCTTGGCAACTCCGGCCGCCCTCTCAACCAAAGTATCTCCTATCTCCGGCGGCTTCCGACCATCGGAATCAAACAGTGAACGCAGCAGTATGCCGAGCACCCAGCACTGGTCCTCACCTGCACCATCCTCCGCGGACAAGAAGTCGGCGAGGGCGTCGAGCACGAGACGGGGCGGGTCGACCGACGCGGCGACGGCGGGGCCGACCTCCTTCCGGACGGCGGCGAGCTCCCGCCGGCGCGCCGCCATGAAGCGCCAGAGCGCGGCGGCGTCCATTCGGCCGCACATCCACCGGAGCGCGCCACGGACGTCGGCGGGCGGGGGCTCCGCGGACTCGGCCTCCGCGACGGCCGCGGACAGCGCCGCCTCGGCCTCGGCGAGGCGCGCGGGGACGGCGGCCTCGCGGGCATCGAGCGACGCGAGGGATTCGGAGGCGGAGGCGTTCGCGGCGGCTAGGGCCTCGTCGAGCGACGCGGAGCGGGCGGCGAGGTCCTCGTCGAGCGAGGCGAAGTGGGCGAGCGCGCGCGACCACGCGTCGTGGCAGGAGGCGAGGAGTTGCTGGTGGGAGTCGAGGTGGGCGAGGAGGCGCCGGACCTCGTCGGCGGCGGCGGCGGAATCGCCGGTGGTGGCCATGGCGGTGAGACCAAGCATGTTGGGTTTGGATTGGAATCGGGGCGGCTCAGATGTGGGTGGAGATGGAGGTGGGCTTTCTATTGGATTTCAATTGGGCCATACTGGGCTTTTGCACTATTTAATGGGCTTTCTGTTGGGTTTTTATTTGTGCCATAGCGGTGGGACGGAGCAAAGCAGGTTGGGTTTGATTCGGGGCGGCTCAGATGTGGGTGGAGACGAAGGTGGGCTTTTCTATGGGATTTATTAGTTGGGCCATAATGGGCTTGTGAAATATCAATAACATTTAATGGATTTTCTGTTGGATTTTTATTTGGGCCTTAAATGTCTTGTGCAGGATTATTAAGAATATTAAATGGGCATGCAGATCTAATCATTATTTGGTTCTAAATTGGCTCATGATATGTTGATGGTTGTTCGGCTGAATAGTTTGCATATGTGGTATCTTATCTTATACTTTCTCCGTTTCAAAATAAATACAGCTGCTGCATTTATTTTAGAATGGAAGGAGTACTTAAGACTCAGAAAAACTTAAGACTCCAATTGGGCCTCATATATCACTACTTTTTTACAAGGACTACCTATACAGTTGTCAATATTTTTTTCTCAAAAATTTAACGGTTGTCAATATAGTATAATCGTAATATTATAATTTTAATACAACTTGTATGTCACTATAAAAAATTCCATTGAAACATGCTATTTCCGCGAAACGGAAGTGGTGGGACCAAATCCCCTCACCTATGTGCATGTTGTGATATTTTCCTTCCTTGCTTGCACGAATCATGAAGCAAATCTAATGGCTCAAAATTACGTGAAAATTACATACAAGTTACAATATAGTTATACTACAATTTTACAATATTTATATTTAATAAAATTTTAATTTATCGATAAATATATAGCAAAACTGTTCTCAAAATATAGCTACCTGTACAGTTCTGCAAGGGTTTACAAAATCGGCCTAAGCATTAAAAGGTAGTTGCGCCAAATGTTTGACACCAAATCAAAATCTGAACTTGGGAGCTCAACTCAACATACCAAAGTTGTGGCGATGATACTAGCTGACGTGTGAACGAACACAAACAGAACAACAACGGCTGGCTCATCAAGTCAAACAGATTATTCGATGAGCTGGAAGTCAAATAAACGGATTTGCGCTCTTATTCCAGATCACCTCCATGAGCTGTGTGCTTCTTAAGTTTCTTGGAGCAATTGCAATTTACCACTGATTTAAATCGTTATTATAAAACTGTTACTAGAAAATTGTAAAAATACCACTAGAACTGTCATTCAAATGATATCCTTACAAAATTGAAAAATCCAATGATAAATTTGCAAGTGCAATCATCTATTTAGTTATACGGACAAATTGAATATTTGATGACTTAAATTTAACAAACAGGCTAGATCCAATCATACAAGCAATACAGTAAAAAAATGTTTTTGAGAAATCATATTATTTTGAAACGTGAAGCAAATAATCCGCGGCACTCAGCTAGCTGGTGGCTGAGATGATCTCTGCTACAGAGGCATACCTCCATGTCGGCTCCAGGAGATTCAGATGCCACGGACAAATGCATCAGCCATGCTTGGGACATGAGTATGCTAAAAATGAATAGACTACTTCTCTTCAGAAGAAAAGAACAAAGAACAGAGTACATGCAAGTGTGGTTCAGCTCATCAGTCAAAGAACTTTTTGGTTGCTCAGGAGATTGCTGATTCGTTCAACAAAAAGGTGCTCATCTCTGAAGACTAGATTATAACTAATCAAATCAAGTGTACATGCAGCTACCGAATGATTGAGAATTAACGTGCAGAGAGAGAGAGAGGCCACTTGCCCACGAGTAAGCAAAGCCAGCAATTTTAAGGTATCCAAAGCAGCATTAGCAGCAGATGATGATTATAATTCAGAGATCCACTGATTACAGCCTTCTCACATGATCACATGAGAGAAGCTAGATCACAACCTGTGAGCACACACTTCCAGCAGCATCGCCATGAGAAACATTTCTTAAATGCTAATGCAAATTGCATCTCCTCGATGGTTTGACGACACTTCGTCAGGGTTAGCCGGCCACACGCCAAGATTCTCAAACCTCCATTATATTAGGCCTTCATGCAGAACGACCGGATTAGAGCCTTTTGGAAATTGGAACATAAATTGAATATATGATATGATGGTATCTTACCCAAGACAAGCTAGCATCGTGGATCAAGGCCTAATTTGCAGATTCAGAAAACCGCACGAATCATATAAAATCCAGAAAAAAAACATGAAATTTATTAATATGCTTTGTTTTTTTAATCCTTGCTTCTACTTGCTAGATCAAGCTAGCAACTGATCATTATGGTGCATTGGCTAGCTGATGAAGAAAAAAAAATCTACATAGAAAAAAGTAGCAGATAGTTGGAAATGACATGGATGCTTGGATCCAAAGGGTATCATGGGTGGCACCAGCACCACTCTGATGCAAAACAATCAAAAGTCTAATAACATAAAGTGGCCCCCATGTGACAGCCTGACAGACCAGTGACCAGCCACTAAACTAATCATGCACATTATCCTCCTCAAAGCTCAAATCAATGCCTCCCA
This sequence comes from Oryza punctata, assembly GCA_000573905.2. Lineage (NCBI taxonomy): Eukaryota > Viridiplantae > Streptophyta > Magnoliopsida > Poales > Poaceae > Oryza > Oryza punctata. The sequence continues at coordinate 3,844,092 of CM002488.2, forward strand.
AGTGACACAGAGATGCACTGCATTTCCTACTCGTTTCTTTCTAATCACTGGTGCCACATGCATGCCAGTCAACTGGCAGTAGTGCAGTACTATCATGGATCATGGCAAGCTAGTGACACGGTGCTTCAATCTAGCTTCCCAGCAAGTATGCAAGTCTTTTGTTTAGCTTCTAATAGAAGTGGTTATGAACATGCACCATACATGTCATTTGCAATAATGGAGTAGTACTTACCTACTTGAAAGTAAACATAATCAACCGATTTTTTAAATCTCAGTACGGTTATTACACTCGTAGACTGTAGCTGGTCTGAAAATTTGAAGAGCGTACTGGCCAAGTGTCCGTCCGTGTTGAAAAGATTAACAAAATACACATGTTGGCATTATGATGATCTGTAAATTACACAGACGATTTCTTAGTAATATAATCATTCGCCATTCGGATTCTAGATATTCTAGAAGACAAGCATAGCACTGACACCTGGTGTCTCTGGGTAAACATCATCAAGTAGAATAATCTCCTGTTATTCTTCGAAAAGGAAACCAAGCTCAAGTAGAATAATCTCCAGTTATTCTTCGAAAAGGAAACAAAGCTCAGTGCTAGTGAGAGAGATAGAGCAGTACTGTTGTACTGATACATTGAACTGTAGAGAATACAAGAACACACAAACTAATTACTGATAAATTTATAATATCCATTCATACCATCCACCAGTTCAAGAGCAAACAAGGCCAAGGAATGATTGAAATTACATTGAGGTCGTCCAATCAAATTAATGTGCATGCTCTTGGGGTTGTCGGTGTTCCGAAGCTAATAACCTAAATTACTTTGAATTAAATATGGTGGAAAGGATTATTCCTTGTACCATTCTAGCTAATAAATAGTGTTGGGTTCTTCAAATCCAACATGTGTACCAACTCCTGAGTTGAAGTTTGTGCTTGATTTCATCATGCTTTCTTGGCCTTAGGCTTAGGTGCCGGTGGTGGGAACACGGCCCTGAAGACCCAGGCAGCAAGAACAGCACCAACAAAAGGGCATATCCAGTAGACGTAGAATTGCTCCCATGTGTTGTGGCGATTGTTCACATACGCCCAGCCAAACGCCTGTGGAATTGTAGATAATATGTAACCAAGATTAGTTACCAGAAAACAAGGAACAGTAGCCAAAAGGGGCAAATGAGAAGATCGGCAACTTAACATCAGATCCTACTGGATGTATAAATGGAATACAGTAGCATGAATTCAAATTACAGTAACAGTTTGCAATGCATTCTCAACTCTGCAAAGATCTCGATTTCAGAGGTATACAAGAAATTTCCACTAAGTTACCTAATTGAAGTGGACAGGAGTGACCAAATACTACTAGAAATCAACTGAGTTACCCTATGTAGAATATAAGTATAACCCGGCACTAATTTTCCATAGTTTTTCCCCATAAACAACAAGCTAGGTTTATAAATAATGAGATCACTGGCAAGGGTTTTATGCTTATCGTGTACACACCAACCAAAACTATGGACGTCCAATAATAATACAGACTCCTTCCTGATGAAGGAGGTTTAAGGAAAGAGTGGAACTTTTTGAAAATTACACATATTTAGTTGCTTCATTTGACCTGTTGCTTAGTAATTTAAAAAAAGAGCAAAAAAAAATAAAAAGAGCTTAGCCTGACGGCATGTTTGATAAGCACCATAAATAGATGAACAGGTAAAAGGGGATAGATGATGCATGATCAACATTTTCATCACTCAGGTTTTCAGCACAAATGACTTAAGCCTGCGTTTCCTATTCATCAACAAGCTACCAAAACTATCGCGGGTGCTCCTGAATTAATCCTAGCTCCATCTTGTCTTGAAAAACCAATTGCATAGTAGTAGCAACGTGCCGAATTAATCCTAGCTCCATGTTGTCTTGAAAAACCAATTGCATAGTAGCATAGTGCAAGTGAGAGCAATTGGTGTTGATATTTCGCTAATACCAAGATTGCAACTAGAAAAAACTAAAGGAAGAATCTCACATTGGCAGGGTTCATGGATGGGCCAGTGTAGGCAGCGCCGGTGAGGACGAGGCAAACAGTGGAGATGGAGAGCATCCAGGTCTTGATGATGGGATTACGTGGCCCCTTGACGATGATCCATAGAACAGCCAAGGTGATGACGAAGGTGAGCACCAATTCCGCGGCGGCGCCGGTGTGGAGATCCACCTTGAGCGATGGCCCTCCGAGCATGTGCTTGTACTGCTCCGGCATCAGCTCCGAGATCGCCATCGCCCCACCCACCGCACCCGCGGCCTGCCAACCCAATCGATCAAAGCAAAATTTCATCAGCAATTGAAGAAGAAAGGAAGCAAGCGAAGAGATCGAAATCTGCGGCAACCTGGGCGGGGAAGCGGAGGGCGACGGTGAAGAGGGAGGTGTCGCGAGGGGAGGAGGAGAGGCCGGCGGCGTGGAAGGCGGCGACGGCGGTGGGGTTGAAGCTGGCGCCGCCGAGGGCGTCGCAGAGGAGGTTGAAGGCGAAGAGGAGGAGGGAGAGGAGGGAGACGGTGACGAGGAGGGCGTAGTGGATCCCCTCGTGGATGCGGAGGTAGGAGGTCACCGCCGCCGTCGACGCCCCCAGCGTCGACACGCACAGCACCCACAGGAACGTCACCACCGCGTCCGCCGCCGCCGCCCGCACCGCCGCCATCGCCATCGCCGCCGCTGCTGCTTGCTCTACTTCTGGATTGGATTGGATTGGAAGCGGAGGAGGAGGAGCACGCGCGGCGCCTTTCTATCGATGTAGCTACACTCCTAACTACCTACCCCTTTTTTCAGCTAAAAATATATAAAATAAAAACTACTCGTATCTTTTGTTCTTATCATTTTATCGTAAACTATAAAAAAGAAAGGTGCTTGGCAACGGATTTTCTTAGAAGTAAAAGGAAAACAAAAAGATTCATTCATTCATTCATCACATTATAGCATAACAAGTTAATCAGTCATACAAAACTGTTACAGGGAAGCCTCAGACTTGGCAGAGATGGTCAGTAACTTGGGAGTTGGTGAGAGCAAATAAAGAAGATGGGGTACTCCTATGTGAGTCTCAGTGTCAGTAGTAGCCACTATCATAGCTGGTTCTTTTAATTAAAATAATTCTATCTCCGTTTTTTATTATAAATCGTTTGATTTTTTCCTAATCAAATTTTATTAAGTTTGATAAAAAATTAGCTACATCTAAAATATTAAATTAGTTTTATTTAATCTAACATTAAATACATTTTGATAATATGTTTGATTTGGGTTAAAAATACTAATATATTTTTCTATAAATTTAATTAAACTTAAAAATTTAACTAGAAAAAATATCAAATAACTTATAATATGAAATGAATAGGAGTATTGATATATCCTAGGCTCGATCAGCGTAGGATCCAGCTCTTGTGTAGTGCTTATGAGAATATGTTAGGATTGTGCCTGTGAGCTGGTGAGAGTGGGCTCGAGCCCGTATCAAGCAAGTTCAGCTCGGTGGAGTTACATATTGTTTGGTTGAATCCCCGAAAGAAAATTGGCAGAAAATAACAATTGCAACCGTCCAATGATTCTAAGTTAAAGAGTGAATGATTGGGGTCTGAACTTTGAAAGCATAAAGACACATGTAGGGAGTTTCAATGGTAATGTATCTGAGTACTACAATTTATCATGGTAGAAGTGCATAATGACATGTTATTGTTCATTTTGCAAGGTTACATTATCCTAGCAAGAGATGGTCTGAAAGGTCAATGCATGTAGTAGTCATTATGAAACTAAGAAAAAACCGATCTTCAGATAAGCACAGGACTATCGATGGAGGTGATGGCGGAGTTATGGATTTATAACTTCACTCACCATGTTCAAAATCCTTAGTTATTAATAACTCAAGAAATATTTGACGTTGTACAGGATTTATAACTTCACTCACCATGTTCAAAATCCTTAGCTATTACTAACTCTAGTAATATTTGACGTTGGACAACAGTTGTCGATTCCAAGTGTCAAATATTATGGACCGGAAGGTCTTCCCATAAAAAAAACAACTTCAGTTACATATGTTTTTTTTTTTGGATGGATGTTGAGAACGGCAATACATACCTTTTGGCTCAAAATACAACAACTCACTACTATATTAGTGGCAAATATAGTTCATACACCAAATATCATGGCAAATTGTAGCACACGACTTATCTAACCCTGGTGGCCAATTGTGACAACTTTTGGCTGAAAAACAGGCAAGTGATCGATGTGATTATTGACATCACCAAGCATGATCTCAACAGTCTGAATAGGTGAATTTTTAGGATATTGTACATATGGCTATTTTCTCATCAATTATCTTATGCTCAACGCATGATTGACCAACTTGCAAAGAAACAAAAGCAAAATATCAATTTATAACTCTTCAAGAAGAAAAAAGAAGAATTAATGGTACCAACATACCAAGATGATGAGCATACGAAAAGAACCGCAAAAGATCAGAAGGCTGAAGATTCCTTCCTTTGCCTTTTCTTTAAGATGGCAGCCATTTGATATTGGGCACACCAAGATGGCTTCCTCAAGAATATTTTTTTTTGGGACCTTTCCCTTTCAAACAATCGGTTGGGCAGCAATTCTAGTGTGATGCCAGCCTCATCTTTCATACGCAAGTTGATAGTATCATTTTTGTCAACGATTTCTGCAAAATTCGTTTTATCAGATTTGTTATCTTCTTTTTCTAATTTACAACCTGATTACTGTGAAAACAAGAGTTCGACCAATGAAAAGTATGTGTTATCTTTTCATGCCAAATCAATGGCTCAGATCGCTTCTACTGTCAGTATTCGATCACCGTAAACGTTATTTCAGAAAAAAAAAATGTTAGATATATCTCACTATCAGCCTCCTTATGAAATATGGTAGTATTCGATCATGTGAAAATTATTTCTAAAAAAATTGGATATCTCACTATCAGCCTCTTGATGAAATACTAGTAGTTTATATGGTCGATTTCACAAGCATTTGGTACATTGAAAAATGAAAAGGTGAGTACTCCAATCAACTTCACATGCAGGGGCACATCGCCTAATCTATAAGAAACATGTTTGACCAAGATTGGTTCTTATACCTAATAACTGCATTATTTAATGCAAATTATTATGTGCTCAATTCGAATTGGACGAGCTCGTTGAAAAAAAAAGTAAAGAAGACGCAAAACTGATAACCATTTTCTTGTAAATGTTAGTACATCAAACTAATCAGATGATCTTAGCAAACTAATCCTCATGTTTATAAAAAAAATATTTTTTTGACGTTGTTTAGGAAATGCTGTATACTGCTGGCAAATTTAAAGCTTGCCTTACATATCTACACAAATTTAATAGCTGGTATGTGCAAAATTTGGCAGATGTTCATAAATTTTGCTGCAATTACTGATCATGCATGGAAGAGTTGACATTTACAGATGGGGACAGATTTTTCACAACTTTTTACTCCAAAATTGGGAGGAGGAGGAGAAGAAAAGGAGATAAATTGAGAGAAAAAGAAAATCAAGAAAGAGAAAGCCACCGGTTTTCTCTCGGACGATCGCCGCCGCCGCCGTCGTCGTCGTCTACGCGGCGACCCTCTGCAGCACCCTCGACGGGACGGCGAAGCGCGCGGAGAAGGAGCGCGAGAGGTTCTCCGGCTCCACCCACGCCGCGCCGTCGTCGAAGTTCTGCGCGTAGCTGTAGGCGTCGTAGGGCACCCTCGCTGCCGACGCCGACGCCGGAACGCAGCCGGTGGCGCAGAGCAGGATCCGCTTCTTGTTCTCCCGCAGGATCCGCCGCCACAGGCCCCTCAGCCTCGCCCCGCACCCGCGCCCCGACGCCGACGCCGGAGCCCTCGCGCCGCGGGATGCCGCGCCCGCGGCGCCGTGCCGGTCGGACTTCCCGTCGTATCCGGCGGTGGCGTGGACACCGTCGAACACCCCGGCGCCGAGGTAGTCGTACTCGTCGTCGTCGTCGTCGTAGTCTCCCGCGAGGTCGAAGCCGCCGCGGACGTAGCGGCGGGACATGGAGATGGAGGGGGCGCAGGAGCAGGAGGCCTGCCGCTGGAAGCGCGGGCTGTATCCGCCGCCGCCGCCGCCGCCGATGCCGGCGTCCATGGCGAGGCGAGAGCGACCCGAGTGTGAGAGAATCGGAGACGAGGTTGTGGAAGAATAGGAGTGGCGTCGCGGTTGTGTATATGTAGGGGAGGAAGTGGCTAGTGGGTGATTTTTTCCTTTGCTTTGTTATAAGAAAAAAAGTGTTTTTGTTAAACAAAGCAAAGGGATTTTTTTTTCTCTAATAATATTTTTCTTCGGAATTGCTATATTTGTTGCGCCATAAATCTTGCGTGATTACAGTCAGCTTTTGTGACCGTCGGATGACGCCGTGATTCATGCAACGGGACAGATCGTGTCGGCTAGATCAAAATCACCTCATCTAAAGTGTAGGTAGGTAGTTTTTATATATTTATACAAATTTACACAGTAGTTACACCCCACTTACACACCACTTACATATGTAATTAATATGTAATTTTAGGATTTATATATGTAATTTTAGGACTTACATATGTAATTTTGTACATATGTAATTTAGGGGCTTACATTGTAAATACACTAAAATTATATATGTAATTTAGCGATTTACAATGTAAATATATACCGACTATTTTTGGTGAAAAATATGGCGCTATAAATGTAGTTACTCTCTTTTTCTTTCATGTTGAGTGGATAATTGAAGTGTATTTTCTCACACCAAAAATATATTTTTAATCATAGAAATGGGTTTATATTCCCAGCCTTGTCGTATGGTGCACAAGGTTATGTTACTGAATAAAAGAGATATAGAGTGATGGCATAATACCTCAATACTGAATTAAAATGATATAGAGTGATGAAACAAAACCGCAACTATCCAAAAAAAAAAAAGATCAGTCAAAAGACTATATTTTTTTTAAAAAAGAAGAAGAAGCATGAGTTTACCTTTTGCGATTATCGAAATGACACAAATTGTTTTTTAAAGTAAATGATATAGATTCGAGTCCATTGTACCTGAAGCATTTCTGTACTTCTCCTGATCTTCAAGATACTGTTGTAATTTGTAACTTGTACAGAACAACCTAATCTCGTTGACTCTCAGTATGCCCATCAACATTTTAAATGCTCCATTGCTCAACAAGTTTTGCACTTTTTGAGACTTGAAGTCATGTTTTGCAAGGATAAATTACTGTCAAAAAAGATAATGATCTATAAAGGAACCTTTCTTCTTTTCACTGTTACTGGATCGAAATTCCTTAGTGCTCCTAGCGGTAAGCGCATGAAGTAGTAGTAGGGTAGGTGATGGGCTCATGTCGCCGTGTAAAGTGAATCCCATATTCACAAAGTGGAGAGTCCAATTCTAAAGTTGCAGCAAATTCACATGCGCAATTCAATCTTTCAATCTTTATAATATCTGCTTCATATACCAGATTTCCTTCTCTTGGATGCTTTGTAGAAATTTCTACCCTCCAAGTAAGAAAATTCCTCTGCATGCAGAAGAATTTTAAAAACTTTATAGAGAGACTTGTCACCTATGGTTGAAGGTTTGGAGACATGTATAATCAAACAGAGTCCAAGATAAACTATGTGGCCTTTTTTCCATTACATTATGAAGAATTTGAAAAAAAATAAAGGAAACACTTTTGGGTTGATTTGGGACCACAGCCCATATGTTGGAAGTTGACATAATGTCGAAAACCCTACGTAGTCGATGTGGAAATACCACCAACTGAAGGATCAAAACCATCTAAAAAAACTGTGGGAACAAAAGAGCTTTTCAATTTAGTGTTAAAAACGAAAAAAATGCATTATCGCATCTTTTCATGAGAAAATATTAGGCTTTAGTTGCATAATGCAAATAATTTCTAAAGCCTAATATTTTCGAGACAGCGTAAATTCATATGTTCCAAAGGAGACCTCATCTCGTATCATGTAATAAGGACATATGCTTAAACTTAGATGGATCAGTGGGTCAAATTAGTAAGCTTTGGTTGAAATAAGTTTATTAGGAGTGATCATTCCAATCATTCCAGTATTCTTTAATCTTTTCTGTTAAACAACAAAAAGCACATTTTGGCGCATGCTTAGGCACAATTGGCGGTTTGTCTTGATGTTCATCATTGCTAATTGAGATCCATTACTCTGAAATCAAGACATTGATCATGATTGCTACTAGCTAGCACCAATCCTACCAAAAGAGCTGTTGATCATAAAACCAAAGCCTCATCCATTAACATATATGTTTGTTTATATGCGGCGGCAGTTCTTAATTCTCTGGCTAATCTTTCTCTTGCCAAATGGCATAGTATAACCCCTTCGGTTAAGCCTACAATTTGGCAGTTTAGCCGGGGCTATTCATGTATCTGGAACCATACATGCACTAATTATGCATAAAAGGAACCTTTTTTTATTATAGAATGTAACTTTTTGTGGAATTAACATGTTCAGAAACTCTGTAATTCTGTCAAGATTTGCTTACTGAGTTTGTGATATTGCTTGATTTGGATCAATTCAATTCCATTATCTTTTCAGGGGAGTTTGATGAGCTGAATCAGGCCATGTGTGAATGTGTGAAGAGCACCAGCAGCTGCACAAGATAGAGTAGCAGTATTAATTAGCCATAGTTGTTCAGAACACCAAATTTGACTATTGATATCAGCATGTTGCATGCAGATCTCCAGGCAAGTTGCTGCGTACATTGCATCACTCTCTTTGAAATTGATTCTGTCTCTGCATGCATATCCAATAAATGAAAGAATCAGATGGTCAAACAAAGTGAACCAGGATCTGCACAAAAGCCTTTCAAACTTCTTTGACTTGAAATTTCAAGAACCTTATAACTCATGGATTCACAAGAGAAGAACAAAATGAAAAGAAAGGGAAGTGTGGCTGAGTTCATGTGGTTGTTCAGACTTCATGGTCAAAAGAATTCCTTTTATCAAACAGGACAGGCTAAACTGCTAAACTGGTGGCACCAACCTTTCAGTGTATTTTTCTGTTGAGTTCTCGTTTCTAAAAAAAACTTGAAAAGAATCTGCAACTTCCAACAATATCCATTAATATCCCACCAGAAAAGCTCTGATATTGATGACATCAAGACGTTAATTCGAGATTGCGACTTTGCAGAAGTGTACAAATCAGCACGTCACACCATCTCTGCTGCAAGCCCAAGAACTTCGCTGGAGGGGAGAAATTGGACAACCAGCCTAGAACAGTCAAGTTTTAGTTGACAGAATGAAATGATAAATTATACTAATCCACCAAAAATTCGCAATGCAATGTTTACTCGTGGAGGAGCTGTGCACATCATCCAAGCTCTGAAAAATTGTATCACAACCGTCGTTTTTCTGGTCAAGAAAGTAATGACATATGTTAATTTACACTAAATCTCGTAACTTGTCATAGGTGTCTGAAGTAGCAACAGAAACGATTAAAAAGAACATTTTGAGAGAATCATCAGAATTTACATCATCCTTGAAGTAGTAGTAAAGATCGGAGTAGGTCACTGACGAAACTCAGATCAGGATGAAGCTGCAGCATCGAAATCCAGCATTGAATTAGAGGAAACGCTGCCCAAAAAAAAAAAACGAAGTCCAGTAAAGGGAGAATGCAACTCTGTGCGCTGGTAGATTGGACGGCGGAGTTCGCTGAATCCCCATGCTCTCGCCGCGATTGGGAACGACGGCGAGGTTGCCGGTGGGAAGAGAGGACTACATTGAAAATAGTTTGGATTGCAGAAGAAGATACTAACTCTCTTTTTCATATTGTAAGTTATTTTAATTTTTTTTCATATTCAACCTTCTTTAGATTTGATTAAATTTATATAAAAAATAGAAACATCTACAATACCAAATTAGTTTCATTAAATGTAACATCAAATATTTTTATAATATGTTTATTTTATATTAAAAATATTGTTATATTATTTTTATGAATTTGGTCAAACATAAACAAGTTTTATTAGAAAAAAAAGTTCAAAACATTCTACCCAAATAAGGGACTGAAGTGAAACAAGTCCAGATCACTACCATTGAGGGTGACCCAAATATATTATAATTATAGGGTTAATTTGATCCATACCACTCTAAATATGTCAATTAAAAAAATACCACCATTATTCATCATAACAGCTGCGTGCCACTGGAAATTTCTAAAATTGGAACCGTGCCACTTCGTCACGAAATCTGTCAAAAATCTCCGTTAACATGGGGCCCACATGTCAGTTCTATCTTCTTCCTCCATCTTCCCCTCTTTTCTCTTCTCTACCGGACTTCTCTCTCCATCCCATCCTCCTCTCGATCTCCCCACGCCCCGCCCGCGGGTGGCGACATCTCTTGCGGGGATGGCACCACCACCGTCATCATCCTCGCCGGATCCCTGCCGCCGGCGCCCACCCCACCGCAGCTGTAGTGGCATCGCCCGCGCCTACCACCACATTCTGCCCCTTGAGCCAGCGCAACGGGCAGCGGTCGGTGGAGAGGAGGGCCGGCGCGAGGGATGGCGGTCGGCAGAGAGGAGGGTCGGCGCGAGGGGCAGCGGAGGGGCAGCGGTCAACAGAGAGGAGGGCCGATGCGAGGGGCGACGATCGGTGGAGAGGAGCTAGGCGTCGGTGGCGGCGACCGGAGGGGGAGGAACGGACGAGCGGGTGAGCTGAGCGTGGGTGGCGGCGGCGTCACCGACGCGGTAGGGAGGAGGGCCGGCGCAGCGGGTGCGCCTGGCGGGGAAGGAGCGTGGCGGAGAGGACGGCCGGCGGGGAGGAGCGTGGCGGTGGCTCCCGGCCGTGCCTAGCCCCGCTCCCCGCGAGCTCGCCGTTTCCGAAGGGAGGGGATGAGGACGGGAACGGAGACGGCGTGAGAGAGGAAGATGGAAAAAGTGATGGGAGTGATATGGTTCTAATTTTAGAAATTTCCAGTGGCACGCTAATAGTAATGATATTTTTTTAATTAGTATATTTAGAATGGCATGGATCAAATTAACCCTATATTATACACGTGCAACTTCTTAATTCTCACGTAGCAACAACGCGTGTTAGTTGCAATTAGCAGAGGTTTATATGATTATTGTTAGCCATACGAATATACGATACAGTAAACTGTAAGCAGTAACAATCAATATGATTATTGGTTTTTTAGATGAATATGGTTATTGTTAGTTGCAATTAGCAGAGGTTTACATGACAAAGGTGGTACATTTCGCTAAATATTTAAGGGAAAAATATTACACAAGAGGCTTCAGATCAGCAAGCCCCTCCCCACCCCCCCCCCCCCCCCCCAAAAAAAAAAAAAAGAAAAAAGATATCCTAATGAACTGGGAAACACAGAGACGTTTCACCCTAGTTCCTGATCTTTACAAGATGTGCAATTTCAGTTCTTCCATATAAAAGCTACGCTTCAGAAAACAGAGAATTTCTGGAATGCATCCAAGCTGTTTGCAAGTAAATCGCTCAGACTAAAACTGTCGGTGCCACTCAAGAGTCTTGAACAAGATGCTCCGACTTCTGGCTCCCCAGTCGATTCAGACTGAAAACAAGATGCCCCTAGTCTTGGCTCCCGAGTTGATTCAGACTGAAACCAAGTAGATGACGATACATAAGAATCAGATCAGCTCTTTAAGAATCAAATAGAACATATCAATGTTTATTAGAGACTCTAGTGAGTACCACAGGGATGTCTGGCTTCACATTATTGTCATCATTGGCCAAGAGTGATGCCTGAGGGTTTGGTTCCTCTCTTCTATCTTCAGTAGAACATTGCTGCAGAGACGAGCCAATAAGCAAATGCATAGTGTCCTTGGCAAGAAAAATATATTAGAAGAGCAAGTGAATGGTGGTTAATAGAGGTACCTTGTCACTATCTGTACCAGACTCCAGAATTGTGCCTAGAACAGACAAGGTACTAGCACCACCATTGCTAGGAGTTGTACCAGGCGTCCTGCGTGAAATTCTATTCTGGGAAGGAAATGCATGGCACGTTTCTTCTGCATCCCAAAGGGATGGAGTTGACACCTTCAGCTGGCTACTTGCTTGTTGCCGAGCAATCAGGGAAGCAATAGCAGCATCAAATGAATCAGCAGTAAGAGGTATCTGTTGGAGACTTGAGTTATTTTGTGGAAATAACTGCTTGCTGTCTTGAGAAGGTGCAGCTTCAGCTAATAGTGCTCCAAAACTTATATTAGATATGCAATCAATCCATGAAAGTGGTGTCTCTTTGCTATGATTATCCTGTTTCTGAAAACATGTAATCATTGTTAGGCCAAGAGAATATATAATTGATGATATTGAAAGAAAGACATAACGTTTGAACTTACCATGTAATCATTGTTAGGCCAAGTCAAAATATAATTGATGATATTGAAAGAAAGACAAAATGTTTGAACTTACCATAGTCTTTACTGTGTTGGCCTCAACGGACGGTGCAGCAAAGTTACTCGGGAATGCACTCAAAGCAGCCATCTGTTTCTGTTCCCTGAGAACAGGATCTAAAGGCTCGTTGTCGATTATCTTGCCTGCAGAGTGCACTGATCCTAAAGATACTCCACTGTTTTGTTCCCCAAAATTGGGCGGAAACCAACCGTATCTAAGAAACAAGATGTGATATTTAGCCATAAGTTTTGTGCGCAATATGCATGGATGCAAACAGAAGTAAAGTAAACCAGGTCTGGAGAAGAAAGTGAACCTTAAGCGAAATGTCGAAGGGCTGCCAACAGCAACATGCACATCGGCTGCCGTGCAAGAATCACTACGAGTCCATTTCTCACTGCCATTTATGTTATCAAGCCTAGTACCGTCAGGGAAGAGCATGAGTTCACCTCTTGCACACTGAGAATTGCCCCATTTTGTATTCAGATGCTGCACAACTGAGGATATTTTCTTTCGAGGAGCCACAGTCAATTCCAGGTAAGGATTGTGGTTTTTCTGTTAATAATACGGAACAAACCACACATTATGAAATCTGAACGAGGTCATATACAATAATCACACATAGAAATCTTGCAAAAGCTGAAGTACTCACCTGCTGCAGGGACTTCTGAAACTCCTCATCTATTGGGAACAGTTGAAGTGCGATCTTTCCAGAATGGTGGGGTGGTTGAGCAGACACGTTCTTCGAATCATGGAACGATGCTTCCATAAAGCTACCATCCTTTGGTGCAATTTGTTTTTCAGTATACAATTGAGGCGGTGAGGTACCAGCTCTTCTGTATTTTGTGCTAGCATTGTCTGAAAAGTAAAGCACATGTTTGAGTTTGAGACCAGTTTTACTCATAGATGTACTTTACGCAATAGCATATGGATGGGCACCTAACAACATCATGGAACTGTCTTGATTCAATTGTAGCAACAAACATTTATTTTCTACTTCAAATTTTAGTTTTGTTTGATAAGAAGTGCAGCAGGTACACCATACAGTAAAGGAAATTGGGAACAAGATTCCAACACATTACTTGATGATTTGTTGATATATTTTCCAGGTTTCAGGCTTTGCATCGTACTGCAGCCAAGTTTTGCCGTTGTTCCTGTATCAATTGGTTTACAGCGCTGCTGAGGAGGTTTCATGGTTTTCTGATATTCAGCAGCAAAACTATCTGGTGTGCAATATTGTAATCCTACTCCTGCAAAATTGTAAAATCAACATTAGTTTGTCCCACACTTCCATAGTTCCATTAATTGCCTGAGAAGGGCACGATTATAGCATCACCTCAGCAGGACAGGACCTTTTTAGCAGTCTGCCCAAAATCACAAGACAAAGAACCTTTTTGGTAATGGAGAAGAGCTAACTCCTTTTTTTTAACGAAGGGGAAGAGTTAACACCTAGCTGCTACAGCTCTGAGATTATTCCTTAGTTTGCAGCAATAGTGCTAATCAGATAACTAGTACATAAAAATAAAAATCAAACAACAGGAATAAAATCCTTTTATCCAATTATAAAAAGTTAGATACATATCATATCATTCAAGCATTACTGCATTAGTATAATGGACAAGCACCAAAGTTCCTACACACAATGGGAAAGCCCACTGATCTATCTCTTATGATGAAAATAAGCTATGGATTTTAATAAAAGAATTATATCTGTAAATTCTAGCAAACATTAGAAAGATTAAGTACTGAAGTTCTGAAGTTTCTAGGGCATAATTGTTCTGATCCCTAATTGTGAATTATAACTATAACAGATTCACTGTTATGCACAGGCATTTCCTAACAGAATTCAATGTGAAACTGGCATTCGAGTTTTAAGTTTCTCGAGTCGCCTCCTAAACCTAATCGCCCAATTCCTCCGTAGCCCAACATTTCATTCAACCACGAAATCACGCAAAACAATCACACCGCACGAACCCACCAGTCACGGAGTCACCTCGCTGTAGCAAAGAATACGTCCATAAGAAGCGTACCTGATCTCAGAACCCTAGATCTCCTGGACCCCGTAGAACCCGAGGCGGCGAAACCCTAGCCCACCGCCGGCAAGACCCCCGACCTCCGCAAGCGCGGAGAGAGAGCGAGGAGTCGGAGGCAAGCCCGAACCCTCAAGGCATCGAAACCCCACCCGCCCGTCGCCGGAGTTCACCGGCAGGCTTCGCGGCGTCCGCGGCGGAGGCCGGCGAGCGAATCGTCGGAGGCGGAAATTTTTTGGGGAAATTTTTGAACACTGGTTGGTTCACTTGCCGCCTCCCCTCCGAAATGGTTCTCGGTATTTATACCCGTACAGTATACAGACGTGTTGGGCTACGACTCTACATGGGCCATTTAGGCCCATATATATTCCGCCTCCGTTTTAGAGGCCCATATATTTCAGGCCTCCATTTTGGACGCCCAACTAGTTTGGGCCCAATCGCGGCTCCCACCGGCCCACCTGCACCCAGTCCACGGGGACCTCGTGCACCGCTGCCACTGCCACCATAAGACGACGACGCCATCGTCGCATCACGCCACTCCGCGGCAGCGCCAGCGCACGGATCCTCCTCTCCGTGCGTCGCCGCCGTGGGGGGGTTTGGAAGCTTCCTCGCTAGGCGGGATGGCGGCGGCGGCGAAGAAGCGGAGGCCGGAGGAGGCGGAGGTGGAGGAGGAGATGCACCTGGCGTTCAGGGGCGCCGCCAACGCGCTGTCGCAGGTGTACGGGCAGGCCATGGCTGCGCAGGAGAAGTCATTCCTCGCCGGAGAGCTCCGCGCCATGGTACGTCCTTGCCTCCCGCCTGCCCGTTCCCCCTCCCCCCCGATCGGTGGCCGCGTCGCCTGAAGAACTGCGTTCTTGGCCTTGAGTCTTGGGGTCCGGTTAGTTTTGGGATTACGCGGAGATGCGATCCTGCTTCGAGCTCTTTCGAGTTGCTGGTGTGTTGGGATAGCGAAATCTATGTTCTTGACGAATTTTTTTTAGCTGAGAATTATGGGTGTGGTGGGATTGGAGAGTTTCTCGGTGAAATGCGCCGCCTGATCTTGAAATTAGCTTCTGCGGTTGTAGATTGTTGGAAATCATCAGTTTGAGTTCTTGGATGTGCTTCCATTATGTGGGCTTATGATTTCATCGAATTGATTCAACCCTGTTTCTGAATTTTGGCAGGAGAGTGTCTATCTATGGGTTTGCAGTAAGCATCAAGAAGGTTTGGAGGTGTCTGTTGCCGATCTAGTTGCTTTCCTGCAGGTCAGTTTGTCTAATCTTTTTCTTTAATTTAATCCATGTTTGACATTTATGCTAGCCAATTCCTTGTGTCATGTTCAGTTTATAGAATTATTGCTAGAAATGTTAGTTGAGCTAACCAATAGGATCAAATGTGACTTTACTACAATTGTTTAGTATAATCTTTATGAATGTGTGGTAATGATTCAGTTTCAAGCACATCTACAATTTGTATAGAGATTATACTACGAAACCATTGTGCTAGTTGAATGTTACTAATTCAGATGTAAGTACATAAGAGCAATGAAAATGTTTAGTGAAGGACTAAGGGTGCTGAAATCAAAACCACATTGCCTTGAGACCCATTCAGCAGAATAGGCCATAGTATTCATTTTTTTTCCTTTTTTGCTATTTCTGTTGTTATTTCAGTATGTGTATGTGTCTCAGATCTTTGCCTGATGCTTCTCTTCTACGCGCAGACTGAGATTGAGCACAGAGCAGGGGAGGTGCTGGGGTCTTTGCAGCATACAAGTGCACAGCCAGCATGTCATTTCCCTTCTGCAAATGTTCAAAGCAATTCGTTCTCTTTTGGGAATGTAGCGGATGCACTTAACTCCCATACGGCGCAAACTGGCCAAACACAAACTGCGGGCATGTTAAATGCTCTGCACAACCCATCAAGGCAAAATTTATACTCAAATCATCATCCTGTTCATTGTTCAGCAAATGGCCCTATCAACTCCCTACCAGATGGAATTGCAGCTCAGAGCAACCATTCTCCCCAACATCAGAATTTCATGCATTGCAACTCGTATGAACCCTCCATGGATGAGTCATGATGCTTCTTGAGGATGTGAACCATATGAAAACCAGCAGCTTGTTTGCTTAGTTCCCCCGGAGCCTTCAAGATCTGATATCACCTTAATTGCTGGAGAAGTCCCATCGATTGCCGATAGATATGCTTCTCTCCATCTGGGTATGGCAATGCAAAGCTTGTAAGATGTTGATATCATCTTCACTTTTTCTGACATCTTGTACATTACAACCAAGAAAGTCCCCTTCAGGTCCCTCGTGTTGATTGAAAGATTGAAACTGCAACCTTTGCTTCAGCGTAATTGTGCTTGCAATATTAGTTATTTTCTGCTGCTTGCAAAACCATGCTCTGGTTAACAAGGATCAAGAGGACGAGGATGATGCATTAGTTGTTGATGAATTTACTGCTGTGTTCCATGTATATCTGTTAAAGTTGTATTAGTTCAGAGAGCCTGAGAGCATTGTTTCACCATTTTTTTGCACTCTCTTTTGGTGTTTGAATGATTTCTAGTTAAAAGGTGTTGTAACCTTAACAGATATTCAAACCATACATTGGTTAGAAGAAAGTCCTGTATAATAGATAGTGTAATGTAAATAGAGAAGTCTTTCTATCCTTGATCCTTTTCTGCTAGAGTAAGTTTTCCATCAAACCAAATTCTCAAAAACTGAGCGCTTGGTGGGAATGGAACACGTATGTCAATTATTACTCGGGTAGTCGGGTTTGCTGCGTTATCGCATAATTTAACGAATTTACTGAATCAAATGCATCGTTTATATGCAATGCTTCTAATTTACACACGCTACAATATTTTCGTGACGGACTATTAAAAAAAGAGAGTTACAGATGACCCACCGGTGAACGTTCACGAACTACGAGCAAAACGGAAATTGCTGAATATTAATTTGCAAGTTCAGCAGGAAACTGAAATAGATACAACAGCAGAAAAGGATATACCTCTGCTTCTCCGGTTACCATATGGAAAGATTTTTAAGTTACAGACATACAAGTTACAGCACAAGCAGTTTTCATATGCTTGAACATCTAATGTCAGCGGTAGCACATTAACCAAAAGTAAAGTAAAAATCACATCTTGGGAGCAAGCCCCGTATCATGCTTGGGAACATCAGCTAATATCAGTCTTAAATCACATCTCAGGAAACTGACCGGCAAGTCATCCTTTCCTACTCGCTGATCCTACAGCAGCTGTTTGCAGTGACACTCATGGTGTGGCCTTGTCAGCAAGTGAGTGGGCAGCCGAGCTCCTTCGCCGCCGCGGTGAGGAAGGCGAGCGTCAGCCCGGTGGCGCGGCGGCTGTGGGCTTCCCACTCTATGCATCTCTCCACATCGGCTTGCCAATTGATGATGCTTGCTGCCAAGCACTGGTAGGTTGAGCTCTTGATGCCATTCCGGTGTTCCCCTTGGATGAGCTTACTGGAGTTTATTTGTCCGCTGTTCAAGATGTCGCGAAGGACGGACATGCTGAGTGCACGGACATGCGCGCTGGGGTGCGAAAGACAGCGGATGGTGGTTGATAGACGGCACTGCATGTCAAGATTAGGTCAGCATGATGGATCATGGATGATGATGAGTGAGTTTGGCATGAATGTGAGATCAGATAAGAGGGCATGCCTTCAGCAGATTGGAGAGGCCATCAGCGACTGCTACACCTGAATCTCCCCATTCGACGATGAGATGGACTGCTCTGGCGGTTACTTCCAATAGCTGCTCGTATTCGATCCCAAGATGAACCGGTCAGTAAGCGAGATGAACCGTACAAAGTAGAACTGATTATTCTTCACTGGGATTTGCACAAAGGACCTCATGAATGAAGAAGGCGTTACCTCTAATTGTGGTAAAGTACAAGCTTCGCCGTCAACGAGCATTCCATCAGTTGCCCGAAGAAGAAGATCTGAAGCACTAGCAAGAATCACCAATGCTTCTGGGCTATCGTGGTTCCTCATAAGCTCTGCTATTAGCTTAACTATTCGCTGGTTGACTCTCCACATCTTCTGACCTTGCTCATCATCGCGAGCAATCCAGGGCTGCAAGTCTTTCTCGGCCTGTGAAAGATACAAGAGTTGGGGAAGATGACTGAGGAAATGGGTATATTTTATATCGGTAATGATGTTGATGGTTTCAAACCAAGAAATGAGAACAAAACAAGCTATAATGTGGAACTTTTTTTTTCTCAAAGGTACAATATGAAACTTTTAAATATGATGACAAGTATGTAAATATAACAATAACAATATCTTGACCTGCAGAACAATAGCAGCTGAAGCCTTGGTCGGTGAGGCTGAAACAACGTCACAAAGTGCATCCACAACCTACCCATGAAAAACAAAGATTGTCATAGTGTAAGAATGCTGACAACCAAGGACAGTCTTCATAGAATTATTGTGGTATCTTATAAGCAGGGATGACCATACCTTTCTCCAACCCTGATGAGCTGATGTACTTTCTGCAGACATCTGCATTTCGGGAGATGCAATGAGCTTCTGCCAGAGCAATGAGACAACAGAGAAACATAGCTCCTGCTTCTCTGACAGTACAGATCTTAGGAGAGTTTGAGAACCTCTGTAACCCCCATTTCGGTCCATGGTGAGGAAGTTTGCCAAGTCAGAAGCTTCCACCTGTAAACTTGCAATGGCTTTCCCAGAAGTACTTGCGACATCACCATTTAGTAGTACATCTTCTGCACATTTCAAGAGCGGTCTTGCAAAGCCATTTTTCCTGTGTGATCTTGAAGCATCCTTTTTTTCCAATGCACCACCATCTGATGAGTTAATGTTCTTTTCCTCAATGGGAGATCCATCCTTTTTTACTGGTGTAAGGGTCAGGTGAGCTTCTAGAGGCTCAGCTTTGTTCACAATGGAGGTCACTGTTTTACCATGCAAGTCAATCAAATGGTACAGGGATGATGCCCTGGTAGAAATCTCAGCATCCCACTTGCATTGCTTCAGCGCAGACAGTGCATTTAAGCATGGCCTGGATCGACGAAATAACTCAGAAACATGAGCAGCAACCATAGCTGCTGCAACAATCTCATTTGAACTATAACTCCATGAAGTACCAACAGAAGATGGCTTCAAGGAGAACAGAGCTTCCAAGATGCCAAGTATTCTACGAGTATGAAGAATCGCTGAGCTAATGCTATTGTGTAGCTCGTTACTGATACCATTGGCTTTTCCAGGTATGACAATCTTTATGGAGTCCTTCAAATTTGAATGGTTCCCATTCTTGGAAATAAAAGGGAACAGCTGGAGCTCACAAGATAAGGCACAAACGGCTGCTAGAACGTATGAGTCGAATGTAGCAACTGGTCCTTGCTTCTTCTTACATCTGTTTCTTCCATTGGTTAATCTCGAGTCATTTGTGACCTCCTCAGAGGAATGATTATCACTACCAGTTGGTCTTTTACTTCCCCCAGGCAAAGCCTGATGACTGACGCAAACAGTCAATACTACAAATAGTAATCTGGACGCAAGGTCCATTGAAGCGCAGGACTCCACAAAGAGTGAATGTATCATTGTTCGGAGTTCAGCAACAGCAAGGTTCTTAGATTGACTTCTTGGTTTCCTGGATTGTTCAGAGGTTTCTGATGGAAAAGTTCTTCTTAGTATAGCTTCAACTGTTGCCACAAAAATTCTCATAAGGCATGCTTCAGATGGACTCCCACGAGGTAAATACTCAAATACTTTCAACAATGGCAAGTATAGGCTCCATGACAAAGTAGGTGGCTGGAGTGGAGCAGCTACAACAATTTCAGGCAAATCAACTGCTGATGAACTCAGAGGTAGCAAACCATACGCAGCCTCCCAGATGGTACATATTCTCCACTCAACATCAGGACCATGAGCACATAGCATGGAAGCAATGCCTTGTGCGGTGGCATCAATAGTGGCTTCAGATGCAGGAACTTCCAGCTTTGTGTAGTTGAAGGAGCACGAATGAAAATACAAGTCACACAAAGAAAAGGCAGAAACAAGTCAATGTGAAGCTAAAACATGTAGGGTGCATATATTTTACGGCATATCAAATTCCAACTTTGGTAGGTAGCAATATCTATATTAACTTGTTTGATGATAACCTCTAAAGCAGTTTTAACGTAATATCCTAGCAGTCATAAAATATACAAGAATACATCATAGGTTCCAAGAGAACTGATATAAACTTATCATAGCCTGTTAGCGACAAGCATACAGAGACTCCTAAAAAGTTATAAAAAATGACCCAAAGATTTAATTTTCTATTCAAAATAATATAGAGGCTACACATATTATCTACCTTTGTGATATTGTAGCTAAACTACTTTAGTCATGATCATGTAATCTGGCAGCTAACAGTACTTAATGAAAGAAAATCTAGAACAGAGTCTAGATAATGTAGGTTTAGTGACAAGCTTATTAGCATATATTTCAAGAAAACTGATAAACAGGAAATTGAATACATCAAATATAGAATAGGTAGCAAGTAGGTGCAGGAAACACTGCATACCTGTCTTTTGTACGATGATACATAGCCACCTAGAGGCTCATGATGGAGTTCAACTCCTTCGGCATGTCTCAGTGGAGGAAAAAGTAATGTTGGTTGGGAGAGTATTCGGAAAAGTAAAGCAGCAGACGTATCAGCAGCGATACCAGCTCTCATTGACATTGCAGTTCCAATAGCACGCAGGAAGTGAAGATGCATCCAGTTCTTTGGAAGCTAAAACATAAAATAAAGCTATGACAATCAATAAAATATTCAAAACGCATAATGTGCTGTTATGATAATATTGCATGATGTGTCATCTTGATTGATAGCACTGAAACAACAGCAAGAGAGATGTATGCTATACCCGCATGCCAGAATCGTAATCTTCAGCTGCTCTAAGGAGTTCAACAAGCTGTACTGCTGCATCAAGTGCATCTGGGGCCCATGATGGTGGTGCTTCGAGAAGACCAAAAAGCAACCTTTGCGTAGCACTTGGAGTAGCAATTGCATAGTATCTGACAAAAAATAGCACGTTAGCAATCATTTGGAAAGTACATATGGTATAACAGTGGACAGGATCACAAGAGCTTACCTATGAAACAAGCGAGCATATGGTTCAAGAGGAGGGAGACCTGCAACCAAATGTTCGTCCAATGGTGTGGTCGGTGGAGGTAATAGAAGTGCAGGAACAGCTGCCGCAGTCAAATTTGCTGTCTCATAACGAGCGACTTCCTCATCACAGACACTTAATATAACTCCAGCTCCATTGGCAACAGCCCATCTGGGCGTGGATGGCATAAGTTGTGGGTGCTTCCCAGATCCTCGGCTGTAAGCTGAATGACCCAAGCACGGGTTAGTAACTTGTGTTTATAATAAGCATTAGCATCCAAGTTGCAAGAAAAAGAGAAAGGTCCCACTCCAATGCAGGAAAACATGCACATATGAGCTCATTAAAGCACATATGCACAATGTTTTTTAAGTTTTAACATGAAGGCAAAAAACTGAATGCAAGTTTCGAAGTAATTTACAAACTTTCATTCAAAAAGTAATTTGCAAACATATCACCTTTTTTAATAATATGTACTCTAGAATCTAGAAAAATGTGCTCCCAGGAAAATAAACGATCAGGCTAACTTTAATTTGTAGGTTATGTCTTGTCACCACAGGACATGTTCTACTTTGATTTACAATATACATCATTTACTTTGTCACCAAATGCTAATAGTAAACAAATATAAAATGTTCACTTCCACAGCATATTGCCATTCAAATAATTGCCTATTATAATCCATACTCACTCCTGTCAAAAATAAGCTTTTGGTCTGATCAATCTCTCTATGGACACTAAGATCAACCATGCAAAAATGATGAGTATATTTGTCCCTGAAAGTACATTCTTCACATTATAATTTTTCCACGATTTATTAATATATTACAAAAGAAACTGGTAGTAAGTTACTTTTTTTTTATTTGAGGGAGTAAGTTATTGATACTCCAGTTTCCCTTTGGGGATCTTAAGAAGGAAACAGATCTACCAAAGGATGCAAAATATGCAATTGTAGATATTGTCACATGGTATCTCAACAGAATAAAAAGACATGGGAATAATTAATGTTACAATAATTATGCAATTTTCAAGATAGAAAATTTCATTGCTGATTTTACCAACCAGTTGTTGGAGGCTTCAATTCTCCACCAGCTGCATATTTTCCCATGACTCCACCACACCTGATGCATTTGAAGACAAAACAGGGAATAGTAAGCGTTTATTAGCAATAGAAGGGTATTCAAGCAAACTTTTCATCATCATCAGTAAATGTATATGTTCCAACATGCTTGACAAAAGCAAGCTTACACAATGCATGCAGTTCCATTAGCATACTTTTAAAAGTTTTTGTCTATTTTTCTTGCCATACTTGCATGGGGAGAATTATGAACATGCATGAAGTTTGAACTTGTTGTGAGTTCCACCCCTTGCTCCTGCGTTCTACTCACATACTTATATTATTTTCCATATTTTCACTTTAAATTATATGTACTCTTCCTTCTTGTCAATATCACCATAAAATAGAGGTTGTATTTCTTAAGAAAAATGAGAGGATTTCAGATTTTCAGTCCACAGAACAATCATATGTTATCATTTACTATGACTCACCATCTAAAATAGTCACTTCTAATACCCAGAGGTGCAGCAAGCAATATGTCTGTGATCCAAGGAGATAGTGGCCTCAATGGCTTCCGGTCAGGTTCATTTCTTGGAGAACCGTTAGCCCCTTTCTCCATAGACTCACATGATGAGGCCTGATCAGATGTGCTGCTACATTCCGCTTCACTATGTTGGTGTTCAACTTTGAAGATTGGCCTGTTGTAGTGAGTTAGAACTCTAAGAATTTCTCCACAGGCCAAGGCCCACTGCTCCAAATACTCTTTCTGCATAAAAGTTGCATCTTTATGAGCAATTGATCAGCTATAAGCAGCCCAGTTGGATATAATATTGAAATGCATAGCAGAGGCAAAATCTTATCAACACAGAGAAATGAACTGAAAAATTGGAACTAACCATTACAGTAGGGGCCTTACCTCAGAAGTATGGCTAAATAAAGAGATGAAGGACATGAACGGGAAACCATTTCTATCATAACTGAGTGTCCCATCTATGATGCATGACAGAATCGGATGCACAACTGCATGGCCATGCTCGGGATGATGAAGAACAAAAGTTGCTGGAAATATGAGAAAAATATGTCAAACTCTTTCTTCAATTGTTTGTGGAACATGTATTGATCACTGGATCAAATTACCTAATACTTCATCTACCAGGCGTTTTTCTTTTGATGGATAGCAACTTTGAATTAGCTACAAGCATGCAAGAAAAGGGTGCAAAAGTTAACATACTGGAGAAAGATTTTATCACAAAAGATACTAAATATGCTTAGAGATACAGTACCTGAGCTATATCTTCAGGGAATTGCTCACTATCAGCTGTAAACTGGCCAAAGTACTCAACATAGGCCAGAATTTGTGCCTTCAGAGAGGAGACGCAACCAAGTTTCCCATTGAGCCAGGTATCTTCAACATATAGAATTTCTAACAAGAATCAAATAGCAATACTGTTACCTGTTTTTGTTGTGAATCCTGTGGTGGGGGCCAGAACAGTGATGAGAACTGGAGCCCATCAATCCACTTCTCATTTGAAGCTGACATACTTGGTAGCTCAAGAGCCTGCCCAAGAAACTGAGAGAATTCTCAAAGAGAAAGAAAGAAACTACACAAACTGCTCCAGTTAGCAATAAAAGCACCTGTAATCAACACCACGTTGAAGCCGCCAGTTAGTTCATCCATTTATGCCACCAAAGTCCAAATCTTCTTATAAGCTACTTGCCTTGGGATCAAGAATCTTCGAGCAAGAAAGTTCTATAGAGCTTCAGAGTTCTATGAGCAAGAAAGTACTATCCACTTCATTCAATCAACCCCCATAACGGGGGTTTGCATCTCACAACGTGACAGGTTATCATATCAACCAATGCCAACCATATGAGCTTCAAAGTCTCTACACTGTAATATATCGCACAACGAAAACCAAAAAAGGAGGAAAATACATAAATTTTAATTAATGCGAAAAAAATAGTAAAAAACTGACAAATGAAAAGAGAGGGAGGTAATGCAATGAAAATTGCATAATCTTACAAGCGCATTATTTTATTGTCAAGTACAACTAAATTCATGATCAAACGAAAAAATATATCTAGGAAGAAGGTGGAAGCTTTCTCGTTTTAAATTGTCAAAATGAAAAGGTACATGTTGCATATCATTAGTAAGGTAAAGTTTACCATAACCTGTAGTTACAGTGCAAGCTCATGCAAAACTGCAGATCACTTGGATCCTCACATGTCGACAAATATGTTAAAGAAGGCATCATACAAAGAGGCAAATTTATGTTAATGCTAATGGATGTGGTGTACAGAACATTCACTTGGATCCTCGTAGGCTCCTATGGCTTGTCACACAAAATCGATAGATTTGTTTTCGTGACATTTATACTTCATTTGTTATTCCAGATCACTCATCGGTCTGTTATTTTTGGTCGATTATAAATGTATTGTCTAAGACAGGATTTAATGATGTTTGTTCTATCTTGTTCTTCTTTGTTTTTTTGGCAAGCAAAGCTTCTATTTCGGGTATTATGACACCGAACCAGGAAGTAGATTAGCTAAAGCAGAGAAATGGAAAATATATAAGAACAAAACAGCTTCTTTTTGGTGTTTAATAACAGGTGTCTTTGCTCATCGGTTGGTGTCCGTATTCACTTCTACTGTTAACGAAATGAGGAAGGGATCCCTTGTTACTGTTTCAGGGGAAAAAACATTAAAGCAGAGCTAGCTTACTGCGAATTAATTTTCAGTAATTATCCCCGCACAAATTACATCCACAGCCATATGCACCACATCTAAACGCCTCCACGAAGCAGCAAAAGCCAGCTCGAATCAACGCTACTCGCCTAAAAACCACACAAAAACCTCCTGAAATTCGAAGTAGTAAGCATCCATCTCGCGCTGATCTACCCGATGCCACGAATTATTACAACAATAGTCAGCTCAACCTCGCCGCCAATTTTCAAAACTATTTTCCCTTTCACGTCCTTAAAAATCCCAACCGCATCTACCACCAAAACTCTCTCCCAAACAAAATCCCCTCCACATAATACCACAAATCCACCCGAACCAGCTCGAGCCCATACATGAACAACCAAACCGGCCATCTGACTAAAATAAAATTACTAAAACAGCACAGGAAAACTCAAACCCGCACGGGAAAAATCCGGGAAAAAAACACCCCCCCCCCCCCCGGAGCATTACCTCGATCAGCCGCTCAACCAATCCGGACCTCAAGCGGCGAAGGCGGCGGCGGCAGCGGGGCGGTGAGGAGAGAGAGAGACAGAGAGAGGGAGAAACGGCTCGGAGGAAGGAGAAGCGAGAAAAAGATTTTTTCCAGGGATGGTGGTGGTGGTGGTGGTAGTGGCCGCGTTATTTCCCACCCGCGCGCGCGCGCAAGGTGGAGGCCCACGGGGCGGTGCTGCGTCACTGACACGTGGGGGCGGGGGAGGTGGGGCCCACGTGTCGGTGAGAGGCGGGTGGGGTTGCTGCGGGAGGGGGGGAGATACTTATTCGTGGGTGCGGGTGGGAGAAGGCTTGGCGGATCGCCTCCTGGCGCTTGCTGACATGGCCTTGATATTTTCGGGGGTGCATGAGGTGGGGCGCATGGCATGTATGTATGCATGGTGGTCGTCATGCATGACCCCCACCCCCCCCCCCCCCCCCCCCCACCAATGGCATACCATGGATTTTGTGTTCTAGTCCTTGTGTTGTAAAATTATTACGAAATGGTCATTATGGATTTTGTGGTCTAATAGTAAGCGGTTAATGTGGGGGTATATATCCATGTTCTTTTGCAAGTGAATGATAGACTTGTTTTTAGAGAGTTGACTAAAATTTGGACTCTGCATTTAAACCGGATGTACACGGCTGAAAAGATAAGAACAAGTTTAACGGTATAGTAAATACTAACTATAAGTTCTTATTATAGTTAATATGTATAATAAGTTAACTATAGATCTATTTTTTCTCTTCTCTCCTTCTTTCGGTAAAAATTTAATAGATTTATCTTGAATATATGTAAAGCTAACACTCCATAATTTTTCTCTCTCTTCTTCTCGTATGTTTCTAGTTAGGAATTGAGAGGATGATATACGTAAAATGCATATTATTGGTGTTCTTTAAAACGCATATTCTCAATGTTCTTTTCAATGTCAATAATACTGTTGGGTAATTGATCTATTAAAGGTCGTCATGTTTTAAATGCAACATTAATATACTTGATATATTTCTTCTTTGATTTTGTCCTTATAACTAAAATCTTAACAATTACACCAACATAAAAGTCGTGATTCACCTACTTGGCTGAGCGAGCATGTTTCTCAAATTACTAAACAATATTTTTCATTTAAAAAATATATAAAAAGAAATTCTCAAAGAAAATTAAGTAAATCGATTTTCAAGATTGTAAAAATTAATTAATCACCCTTTAATAACATGTTTTGTTTGCGTTGAAACCAAATACTATATCGGTTCTAACATATAGCAATCTTAGTACACGAAAACATATTTTAGTACTGAAAATTTAGACAGGTACTATTTAAATTCATAGTATTATGATTTATCTCATTTGTTATTAACTTGCTATATTACTATATTATAAAACGGAGAAGGTTCGTCCTTAAAAAGTACCAGCAATAAAGGGGAGCCGACAAAGTGTAGTGCTTAGTACAAGTGCACAATACTAGGTTGCAGTACTACTATATGTAATTTTACCAACACCGAGTCAACCTATCAAAAAGAAGGGCCTGATTAGAATTATCGTTAATGACGCGTCAGACCCCAAATATTTGACCGATTAGCCTATCCGCCGTTAGATGGGAGGGCGTGGCCATCGGACGGCCTCAACGAGGGCATCCGCTTTTGCTTTACCTTGTGGGAAACGGCAATGGGGTGACGTCACCGCTGCGAGCTGGACGGCTGTGGATCACGGATGGGGATCACTGGACGGTGGTGCGATGTCGCCATTTTTAATATTTTATTGTTAATTTGCTCGTCCCCGTCCATTATTGTCGTGGTGGGCCCCACGCCTTGGCTAATTGCGCTTTAGATCTGTGTGATTAGGTCGAAATTTGGATGTTTAATGGAGTAATTAACAAAACAGAGTAAATAGTATTAGGTTTGATGCATGCATGTGTCTATCTTTCTCGTGAGGCCCCCACCTTGTGGTTAGGTTGTTTTGTGGAAATGCAATGGGCTAGCTATGGCTGATAGATCCATCAGATCAGTGAAATTGATATTATCTCGTGACCTGCAATCATGGAGGCAGAAATGTTATCATTATTCACATGTAAACCGGGAGAAGTAATCGTATGGATATATACAAAGTATGTTTGATCACACTGTAAATTACCTGAGTGTAGTATAAATTATTGGACCAACGGATAAAAAGAGTATAAAAAGCACTGACTTTAGGCCCAATTCTTTTCTGCTTAACGGATGAATAGATGAATGCGCACGCTTTCAAGCTGCACTTGTTGAAAGAAATATATGAATTTGTAATTACTAACATGCATGGCTTAATGGTTGTAATTGAGTTGATTCTAATTAAACCACTTCAAAAGCCCGTAGAAATTCTACAACATCCAGCTGTAACATTGTTCGATGAATCTTGCTCCTCTCCACACGTTTGCAAAAGCCAAAGTTTCAGCATCAATTGCAACTTAAAATATATTTTTAAGGAACAATTAAACAAAGCAAGACATCACACCAACTTACGTAGGTGCTAAGAATCTCTAGTCAAATATCCCAGCACCTTCTGCTTTAGAACTCTCCAGAACCATCTAGCTTTAGCTTACTCCGATCCCCGCTGAAAAATATACTCCTAATCAATCTTAGCTTAATTACCGCGGCGCAACTTAACCGGGATTCGCGTGGGTAATGGACCTGAGAGCGAACATCCGATCCGCATCGGATGGCCTGCAGGCGTCCACGCTCGCCACGAGTTGACCTCGCGGCGGTAAGTGGGCTGCGTGGGTGGATGGCGACGGGCCGACGGCCGGGGATGTGGGCCCGCGGGCGGTGCCACGTGTGAAGAGAAGGATGGCCCAGGTGGCCACTGTGGGAACGTGGGTCCCACCACACCTTTGATGCGCGTATCCCGCTGGGCAAAGGCTACAAGATATCAAAATAGTCCATTTGTTCCAAAATAATATACAACGACACACATATACTACTACCGAGTAACTACTCCCATAATATCAGATGATGATTATTCTCGGTATTGACTTATGTTGGTTGGAGCAGAAAATAATCCGTTGGAATGAAACAGAATATGAAAATGAAAATGAGTAGAATATATATTCACTTTAAGAGGATCTGTAAATCATCTTAACAAGGAGCAGAATATAAGATAGAAAAAAGTGTATATATATATATGACATGAAACAAAAATATGAAGAAAATTATTCAATCTCGAAATGGAGAAGAAGATCAACTAGTTATATAGCAGAAAATTAACACGAAATTAGAACATCAACTAGGGGAGTAGCTACTCCCGGTAGTAGATTATAATTTTCCTATGTTCTGCTTTTGTGTTGATATTCTGCTATATAACTAGTTGATTTTCTGCTCCATTTCAAGTTGAATAATTTTCTGCACATTTTCGTTTTATGTGATATTTATATTTATATACTTTTTTTCTACTTTATATTCTGCTCCTTATCAAGATGATTTACCGATCCTTTTAAAGTGAATATATATTCTGCTCATTTTCATGTTCACATTCTGTTTTATTCCAATGAATTATTTTCTGCTCTAACCAACATGAGTCGATACCGAGGATAATCATATGATATTATGGATGAGAGTAGTTAATCCCGGTAGTAGTATATGGGTGTCATATATATATATATAGACACACACCAGTAAAAGTGACCGTGTGTTGCACCAGGTGATTACGGAGTGTACAGTGACAAAAAGTGTTGTTTGCTTTAGACAACTAATCTGCTAAAAAAATGTTTGTTTTTAGATAACTAATTTGTGCTATATTTGGAGAACATATATGATGTTTAGTTTGGATGATTTGTAGCATGGGAGAAAATTGATGGACGAAAAATGCGATTGTCTTTGCCCAAAAGGCGACGGATGAAAATTTGTACGACGAACGGAAATATTTCTTTTTATGTAGGCAAGTCTAATAAAATACGAGTGGAATTTTTGTACTCAATTACTTTGAATTGCGAGAATATTTTTTTTAAGAAACACGTAGTACAAACGCGCTCACAACACGAGCATTGAGATTGATGAAGTCATCACGAACACCTCGAGCACCCGTGTCAAATCAAAGATTTGAATCTAGGTTGACTGGTTACATCACAAGAAACCTATCCAGTTAAACTATACTCACTTTGCAATTGTGGGAATATACATGTGTATTGTTACCTGAAGAAAATGTGTGGAGTTTAACAAATCGTAAAAATTAATCTTATTATTTTTGTGAGAGTGAGTATTGTTTTTGATTTACAAATTGTATTTGAGGTCAAATATTAATAAGTAAACATGAAAAAAGGAAAGAAGATTAGACAGTGAGGGAAAAATAAAAAAAAAGAGCGGACATGGACAAAGAAAAAAGAGCATAGGGAACAGGTCGAGATTTTTTTATTATTTAAATATTTTTAACAAATAGATGTAACGGGTAAAATAAAATTATAAAAAATATAAAAATATTAGATTAAAGGATTTAGTTTTTCATGATATGAGCCCTAAAAAAATATTCCTTAGAAATAAAAAAGTTGTAAAAAAAGAAAAAAAAAGGCCCATTAGCCCTGACTTTTCTGCCTCAAGTGAGTGAACCATGAGTCCATGATGATGACCACCCAGAGCAACAGCGCTGACATCACAACATGGTCATGAGCGACATACTCATGTCATCCATGTCTCCGGTGAGCCCCGGTGATGGTGGAGACCCACGACCGAAGTGAAGTCAGCCAGCTCGTGTTGCACGATGCACTGGTCTAAGCGAGAGATGTGAGGGCGACTTGGTGGAGCCACGACGGTGAAGCTTCCGTGTGGAGTTAGTTGATACCACGATGTAAGAGAGGGAGGTGGAGACCAACTTGTAGGGGAGACGGGAGCCAGACACGCCGGCGTGGATGACGTGTGAGGCGTGGCGGAGGCGGCGGCAGCTAAGGCAGGTGCTCTGATGGTGAGGGCGCTGCTCGTGATGTCGTGCGTGGCGCGCCTCAACGACGAGGACATGGGGGCCGGAGGCAGCGTGAAGGAGGCGTGGGTGACGAGCAGGTGGTAGCCGTCGCGCGTCGACGAGGTTAGCCACCTCATGGTGCGAGAGCATGCATGGCGTGGTCGAAAATCTGGTAGGGGATCAGTGCCTAGTGCCGAGAAAATCTGGTAGGGGATCAGTGCCTAGTGCTGAGGCAAAGTACCAGGTGATTGATCGATTTCATTGGATTGCAATCTCATGGTTCCCTCCAAGCTGATTTTATTGTGGTTATTCGTCCGATTCAGGGTCCAGATCGAATCCATCCATGCTTTTCCCTTCGTTTTAGTAGTGCCTTGGCTGGTTGCGTCACTCGAATCGGATTGCGAGAAAGGAACGACAGACGAACACCAACACAAATGTGCGTACGACCGAAAAATGGAATTACGGACGAAAGAATTAGGTGACGAATGAAAAATTACTATTTTTTTAAGTAGTTAAGATAAGATATACCCTTTTTATAAATAAAGTACTAAGTTATAAGTGGTTTTTTAAGGGGCATTTGAAAATTTGCCACCGTTTTTTTCAATTTTGCAAGGATGACACTCGAATGACAGTTCTAGTGGTATTTTTACAATTTTCTAGTGCCATTTTTACGATAACGATTCAAAAAAGTGGTAAATTTACAACTGCCCTTCTTTTAACCGCTCGGAGAGAGTGGAGAGAGAGCGCCGCGTGCCTCGATTCTTCCACCGATCCTTATCTCCTCATTTTTCTTCCTGAGCTCTTTCTCTTCCTCTCGGTCTTTCTCTCCTCCACCGCTCGTCCTTCTCTCCTTTATCTTCTCTCCTCAGCAGACGCCCTCCATCTCCATCCTTCCCCCACAGCGGCGTCACTCTCCATACCCCTTAGCAACGGCGCCCTCCCCGAGCCGGCGGCTTAGCCATGGCGCCTCCTCTCTCCCTCTCCCTCTACCTGCGACCCTGTGCCAATGGTCCGTGACGGGCCGGGGAGCAGCGGTCGGCGAGCTACTCCTCGGCATCGGCGACTCTCCTTCCGCTAGCGGTGATGGGCGGCGGCGCCTCTCCACCCCTCGTCTCCTCTTCCTCGCCATGGGCCCGCGGGAGGGCTCGACTGTGGCTAGCGGCGGCGCCCACCCTTCAGGCGGGAAGGGAGGTGGCGGACAGGGACGGTGCCCTCCCCTCCCCCGGATCCATCGGGAGGGGAGGCGGCGGCGGCGGCCCGCCGGTGGCCCAGCGGTGGCGGCGCCCTTCCCTCCACCGGATCCAGCGGGAGGGGAGCCGGCGACGGCCCGACGGCCCTGCGTTCCTGCGATGCCGGCGACGGTTTGGCGGCACTGTCACGCCCTGATTTTCGATCGGGATTAAAAATCATTAAATAATGCATTTCTGGAATTTATTGTAAAATTTAAAGCAAATTAATCAAGTGAAATAATGAGGGAAATTAAAATTTTCCTTTAAAAATCATGGCCGGAAATACTTTCGTAAAATTTTCCCTGCCCTAAAATATTCTCTAAAATTTTTCGTGAATTTTCGGAGCTCAAGAAATAATTTTAATAGCACAAAGATCACTTAACCAATTTAAATAAAAGGAAAACAATAAAATCCCCTCCTTCACTTTGGGCCGCTTCCGGCCCAAGTCCCCCTCCCCTCCCTGGCGGCCCACGCGTCCCCCTTCTCTCTCTCCCTCTCTCGGGCCAACCCCTCCCTCCTTCCTCTCTCCCTCGGCCCAAGACCGCCTCAGCCCATTCGGCTCCCCTCCCCCTCGAAAGTCCACATCACCTCCCCCAACCAGCCTCCTCTCTCTCCCTCTTTGACAGGTGGGACCCGTGGGCCCCACCTATCATCACCTTCCTCCAGTCAAGCCGGCAACTGCTGCTGCTGCCATCGCCGCCTTCCCCGCGCCCCCTGCCCACTCCTCCCCGCACTATCCGACCTCCACTCCACCTCCCCGCGCCCTTTAAAACCCCGCCCACCGCTGCGCGGCCGCTACCGCGCCGGTAGCCGCGCCACCGCCCTCGCCGAGCGCGGCCGCCCATACCCGCCGCACGGCTGCCGCTGCCAAGTCGCCGCCGCAGGCCGCCCGTGCGCCCGCCCGAGCACTGCTGTCGCCGCTGCCCCGAGCGCCGCCGCCGCGCCTCGGCCTGCCGGCCGCCCGCACCGCCACCCCGCGCCTCCCTCGGCCGCCGCCCTGCGCGCACCGCGCCACCGCGCCCGGCCACCGCCTGCGCCGCCTCGGCCACCACTTGTCGCCGCTCGGCCGCCGCCGTCGCCCACCGCACCCGCCGAGCGCCGCCGCGCCACTTGCCATCGCTGCAGCCGCGCAGCCACCGCCGCCGCCCGCACCGCGCGCCACCGCCGCTCGTCGGTCGCCCCGGCCCGCGCGCCACTACCGCCCATGGACCGGTGGACTTGGTCCACGGCACCGTCTGGGCCGCGGTGGACCGAGTCCACCATGGACCGTGGACCGCGCCCCCTTTGACCACTGACCCGTGGGGCCCACCGGTCAGCGCCCCCTTTGACCACCATGGACTTGGTTTTTTTTAGAGTTTTTCCTCGTTTTGCGAGCCAACGTGTAGATTTCGCCGTTTCGGACGATCGCGTTCGCGAGGAAAAGAGTTCGGAAGATCAATTGAAGAAGAAAGGCAAGTCACACATTCCCCTTGAGCATTTTGATCCTAATTTATGAAATGTTTTACCGTTTACAAATAAATTGCGTGTTTTGCTAATTACATGGGAATAGAGTTTACCTATTTGCTCGCTTGTGTCATATTTACTTGATTTCCTTTCTTTGTCAAACTTGGGTGATAATTTGACTAGTTTGTGTCCCAGGTGGACCTCGCTAGATTTACATATGCTTAGCCATGCTAAATTACCACTAGCTCACATAATGGGATAATAACGTTATCTACTGTTAATACATTGTTGAGCTGCCAGCTCACGACATGTCGGCCAGGTTTCATTGGTCGTAATTAACCAACTAAAATATGGCCTAATGGTGGGCTGTGGGTGTATGGTTTTGCTAGCGCACCCATGGCAATTAAGGACCGGTTCTCGGGAAACCCTGGAAGACTAACAGTGCTTACCACAAGCATGCATGGGTAACTGTTGGACTTGTAGTGTAGCTTTTCCCTAGCTGACGCATCCAGGTAAGGGTGGGCATGATGGGGTTGGGTTGGTGGGGGTTTACCCGTTGATCTGCTTCCGGATTCACCAAGGCACGAGAGGGGGCTGCCTACCTTGGCTTAAAGATGGGGACGAAACCTAACGTGTGGTGCGCTTGATTAGGGGGAGTTATGCGAAGGGTCTTGTCACGATTTCCCCCTTTGCAGTATCATGGTGGTATTTCGGGGCATGGTGACATGTGTGGAATCGTGTCTTGTGGGTACAGTTGCGCACCTCTGGCCAGAGTAAAACTATTCGAATAGTCGTGCCCGCGGTTA
Organism: Oryza punctata; assembly: GCA_000573905.2. Lineage (NCBI taxonomy): Eukaryota > Viridiplantae > Streptophyta > Magnoliopsida > Poales > Poaceae > Oryza > Oryza punctata. Next base: position 3,878,310 of record CM002488.2, read on the forward strand.
TGGGCGATCAACCAGATTCACCGTGATTAGTCTCACTTTATTAATTAACATGACTTAATGAACTGGTTTAGTTCAAGTGGAATGGTTGGGCCTGTTCAACGTGGTGTAGCGTTGTTCAGTGGAGATGTTTAAACTTGTCTTAATTAATCGACTGTTTTACTGTTTTCAACTATAAATGTTTACAACCGCCTTTATGTAAATAGCCACAAACCCTCCTTGTCTCCCCTTGCACGAATGCATTGTTGGTGTGGTTTGCTGAGTACGGTGGTTGTACTCAGCCTTGCTATTATTCCCCTTTTCAGAAGTGTAGTGCTTCTGAGCTGAAGATGAAGTTAGAAGACCAAGGCTTATACCTCAGTTGAGTTTTGCCTGTGGAGTGGAGCTGAAGCCCCGCTAGGATCGTTGCCTTTTTTCGTTGCTACTTTCTTTTCGGTGGGAGGACTAAGTGCCTCTTCTATAAAATTTACGCTTTTATTTACGCTTGGATCTGTATATTAATTTGTCATTTTATGTACCCTGACTTGATTTCTGGATAGGGATTTATACACAAAATGGTCTAGAAATTTGGAATAAATTTCTAGGCGTGACAGGCACCCTCTCCTTCGATCTAGCTGCATGGGAATTTTTGGATATATTTGTGTGTATATGCTTCGTTTTCCTGTCTCCGATTCTATTTGTGTGTATATGCTTCAGTTTTCCCAGTCTCGAATTCTCAAGATGGAAAGGAACGACTGGGATTTGGGGGGGGGGGGGACGGATGAAAAATTAGTGCACGGACGAGGTAACGATCGGAGAGTTACGAATCTTTTAGTTAAGATATAGTATAAACCCGTGCATTGCAATGGAAAATCCCTTTAATCTATGATGCAAAAATCCTTACCATTAACAATTTCACCCCTATGAAAATAATACCGTAATAACTTTTGTCTCAAGAAATATTAAAGTGAATGAACCGGGGATTTTGATGTGAATAATAAAAAAATAAAAAAGAAAACATCACTTGTTTGTGAACAAAGGAATGTGTATATCAACAAATAGTAGTATATTTTTTGCAACTAAAGCGCACTCACTTTTGCTAGTTTTCCTTAAACACCAACAGAATAATTAAGCTCCCATTAATCCCTTGGATTACCATAATCCAAATTCCTCAATGGAATTTCACCGCTTCATGGCAATTAATTGAAGCTCGTATATTTTTCCTTAAAAAAATCAAGCTCATACGTTACCATGAGAAATCCTCGAGGTCATAACTATAGCAAGCGGTCGAAAATATTATGGTTGTGTTTAGTTGCTTGTACGTATCTTCCTAGCTTGGTCCATCTCTCTCATCCAAGCTGAATTTGGCTAGGACTAGGAGATACGTGTGTAGTTGTTTGGTTGCTTGTATTTAGTTTAGTCTGGCTAATATGAGATTTTGTTTGATCGCTTGCGTGTGAGATATGGTTTGAAAAAATATTTTTGTGGTTGCAAATTTGAGTCTACTTATCCCTCCATTTAGTTGGGTGAGATTAGAAACAATAATAATTTGTATTGGTGTTCAAAATTGGTGAAATAAAAAAGAAATTAGCCCACATATGATCGATCTAGAGTAATTGTCCTATATTAACATCTGCACCGCACCGATCTTTGCGCCAAAAAAAGAAAAAAGAAAGAGAAAAAGGGGAACGGGCTTCGCGCATGCCGCCTGGCCCCAACGCGGCGGAATCCTAGGGGTGGCGGAGTGGCCTCGGCGATGGCGCATCTTGTGCCGCCGGTGCTGCGCTTCTCCCCTCGCCATCATCCTCCGTCACCACCTTCCCTCCTCTCATCAAAGCTTGATGGCAACCCAGCTCTCTTCTAGATCCAACTCTCCTCTCCACCTCTCCCTCAACCTCTCCTCCCTCTCTTGATTCGACGGGAGGGGTGGTGGCGGTAGCAAGGGAAGCCGTGGGTAGAGTTCCTCCCACAGCTGGCCCCGACAGAGCTCGGGTCATGGTCCGCGGTATCGGCAGTGGAGCTCGAGGCGGTGGGGTCAACCCACAAGAGGTGGAGCTCGGTAGTAGGATGCGGGCGGTGGATCCGACGATGGCTCGGGTCGCGGGTGGCGGATCCGGCGGTGGCAGTGACCTAGGGTACAAATCCGGCAGCCGCGGGCGGCAAGTACCATGGCACGGGCGCGCTTCGGCAGGGCTCCGACGTCATATCCTCGTCCACGGCGCCTGCGAGGAAAGCTCATCCATGTAGCCACTCCGTCTATTGCCGCCACTCCATCTGCCTGGCTTCATCGACACCCCGACGCTCAGGAGCCTCGCCGTTGAGGGCCGCCATGGCCAGGACGCCTCCGTCCCATGGAAGCAACCGAAGCCGTGCATTGTTGCCTGGAGCTCAACACTGCAAGTCAAAGCCGTCTCCGTTAAATTAGGTCAGATCTCAATCAATTGCTCTGTCTTGTTCGATTGCTTGTTGTAGCAGTCCCGCGTAATTCTTGTTGTATTTATGGGATTAATTTCAATTGATTTTGAGTCTAGATCGAATCCGCATCCAACTTCGTTTCATGTTGATGTTGTTGTTAAGCATGATTTGTTGTTTTCCATCATCTGAGTTTGGAATTTTAGAGTTCTAATTTGGGAACTTTTGATTTCGCGTGCGCACCGAAGTTGATTCCATGTGCGATAGGTGACGGACCAAAAAAAACCCCGGAAGTCTTATGTATTTTTTTATTAGGTATATATACACACACACTAGATTTGTTTATTTAGAAAAGAAGAAAATAACTATGTGGGAGAATCAAGAACTAGCTTAGGCCATCATAGGTGAGGTGAGAATTTAGACCGATCCACGAGACAAGATGATGGTACGTTTAGAAACTATTCTCTCTGTCCTCAAAATGCTCCTACATGGATTGTTGTCGTTGTTGGTTTAGTCTATACACGTAGCCAGAAAATGCTTACTCATTGACAAAGAGTATCACCCATTTGGGCTGAACTCATTCTAGCTACAGTGCAGCCAATCCAAATGGTTGTATTACTGTGCAACCAAATAGGTCCATATTTTAAACAAAAGAGGATTACTGTCCTACTACCGTGACTTGTGAGTAGGACAAGTGTCTGGCTATGTTTACAATGATGAGGCGAAGTTGTCTAGTGTTTGCTGTGACTTGTGAGCCTGTGAGGCCGCAGATGTGCAAACTGCAAAGGCTGTGTTCTTAACTATCTCGGGGATGGATTTGATTCGGCACGGTGCCTGGTGCCCAAGGCTGAGTTCGGTAGCCATAGTTACCAACTCACTCTTTTTTTTTTCATACGCGCATTTTTCAAACTGCTAAACGGTGTATTTTTTTAAAATTTTCTATACGAAAGTTGCTTAAAAAAATTATATTGATCTATTTTATTTTAAAAAGTAGCTAACACTTAATTAATCACGCGCTAATGAACCGCTCCGTTTTTCATACAAAAGTGATTAGTTGTCAACCCGGACTGCCGAACGCAGCCTAAGGAATTATCCAAGCAAGCAAAATTATATATACTCACTCCGTCTTCTGAAATTCAAACTTTGTCATAAAATCAATCAACTTCTATCTTCTTATCTACCCTAACTCGTAAATCGAAAAATTTTATTACTTTAATACCCTTACCTACTAATTCACTAATACTAGTTTACTATTAATAAACAGATAAGAGATGTTATAATCTTTTATGCTCTCTTTAATTTTTCTTTGGGACGCTAGGAGAGGGAGTACGTCTCAGCCACGAAAAACTACCCGGCCCAAAAGCAATTAGCCATAGACGGGCAGCACGGTGCGACGTGTCCGGGGCGCGTAGGCGCACGCATCACAAAGCCGCCTTCGCTTCTCCTACCGCGGAGAAAGGGAGGGCCAATGGGAGGGGAGCAAAGGATATTTCCTCTCTGAGCCCGCGTGTCGACGTGTCGCCCCGGGGCGCGCGAATAATCTAGTACTCCAGTAAGCGAGACGGGATGGCCCCACCTGTCAGCGCATGATGCATGCATGGATGATTGGATGGCATGGTGATGGATGGGTTATATACTATGCGGCAGCATGGGCGTGAGTGGGGCCCACCAGCTGTCAACTTGTCATGTTGGTCCCTGCGAGATTACTGTATATCTCTTTCACCCTGCTAGTGGCATCACACCGGTATTTTTCTCGCACATAGCAATAAAACAAATACTAGTAATAAAAAACAAAAAATGGAATATCCATACTTTATCAAATACTAATTGCAAATATTTTCAATTTATTTACTTCTAATATAATTACTCTATACTTTTATAAATTTTGATTCAACGATTAACTCTAAAAATAAACTTATTTTTAAAACAAATAAAAGAAGCTAAGAATAAAGTTATCATGGGACGAAGGAAATACTACTTGTTGTAGCCCTATGGTCCTTTGCGTTGCTTAGTTCCTGAAATAAACTAAAACGCATTATCATTACATAAAATGTTTTGTGAAATCTGTAACCACTTTAAATTGCAAAATCACATACAAAGAGAGTATTCAGCCAGGGTATCCAAAACACATTGAGATTTACTAGTATGAAGTAATTTCTTGATTCAGAGCCGGTTCAAAAGTCATCAATATGAAGGGGGAGTTCAAATGTTTTTTTTTTTGAGAAATTCAAATCTGAAATAGTAAATTTGATTGAATTCAATCAAAATTTGGTTCGACATCTGGCTGGCAGCAGCAGAGCATACCAGTAACTACTGCCTCCAATATACACCTTGAAGTGAATTGTCCACTGTCAATGGAACAAAAAATGTTTGTCTGATTGTTGCCAACGAGGTCGACTTCAATAAAAACATGGGCGCCGGCAAAGAAACACCAGCAAGCACAGATTGGTACTACAACCATAGAAAGATTGAATAAGCTTATGAAACGTGCAATATGTACTTGCCGCTAAATTGTGCAGAAACAGCATGTTCAGCTCAGGTGTCTCGCTGCCACCGGGATTTACCAACACACGATTATCATGAGGTATACCGTGATTTTAAAAACCGAGAAGATTATCGTGCGTGATAACCACGATAATCGCACGATAACTAAGCTTTTTCGTAAACCTTAACTACCACCAACCATGTGTTACTCTACCAGTAATAGTACGACATAAATTGTACTGGACGCAATTTGAACAATGAATCCTGTCAAGTGCTAGGAAATTAACTGAGGTACTTACACCATCCGTTCTTAAAAAAAATCTAATCCTGGGTTTTCAAGTTCAAACTAAGGATTAGGTATTTTTAGATGAAGGAAGTAGTACTCTAAATCATAATACTCCACTATAATAAATCTGACTAACTACAGTATTACTCCGAGGCAAACACGGGTAGTATGAACCTGTCAAAGTTTTACTGACACCTGGGAGATAGTGGTGTTACTGTGTTTCGGTCCCGTTCCAATCTTCCGAAGATGAAGATGTAGCTTAAAAGTGGACATGTAAAACGAGAAAACTATTAGCATGTGATTAATTATGTTTTAATTATTATAAACTTAAAAAATAGATATATTGGATATTTTAAAGTAATTTTCATATAGAAAGTTTTCGTACAACACCGTTTTATAGTTTGAAATAATGATGAACCTACATAGTGTTTCCCGGGTTCTCAGACCCCGAGCAAATTATTTAATACTAACTAATTTTATGATGTTAATTAGTATATACATAAAAAATTAGATAATTAATACGTATTAACCCCGCTAATTTTTTTCTGGGTTCATCGCTGGTTTAAAAAGCGTGTTAACGGAAATCAAGGTAAAATTATCTTGATGATAAAAGAACGGGGCCGAAATCATCGCTCGAGTCAGATCGAGATAGCTGCTGCAGATTGGCCAACACAAACAGATAGGTTAGCTGTCCGCTCAACCAAAAGATGATAAACATGAATCACAAACTGTTGCGGGACAACATGCTATCTATATGTCGCGATCGATCCTTGCATTCTCCAGCTTGATTAATTAATTAGTCTCTCCAGGGTTTACCTTTCGTCCTTTCCCATGGACTGGTACTGCCGTACTGCGGTTTTCATTAATTTTTACTTGAATTTTCTTTTTGGAACACGAATTTCTCAAAAAAAACATTTGAAATTTTTATCAAAATCTACTTTCATGTTTCATCCCGTGTTGAAACCTCAAAATTTAATCAGAAGATAATGCTAATATGCTATCCAAGGCATCGATCGCATCGGTCGGCCTGCCCAGAAGAGATTCAGCGTTCAATATCAACCGGGCCCAGCCCAAAGCTCTACATATAGATCTCCTTTTCTTTTTCCTTCATTCTTTTCTTGTAGTACGATTTTCCCTTTCCCTGATTCAAAGATTCTGAATATCCTTGCTCCCCCCCAAAAAAAAAATCTGAATATATACAGGCTTAACATAACATAACGTACACATGTCTATATGTACATATAGTACGCACATAAATGCATATATGGATACGAAACAATATACTACTCCCTCCATTTCATATTATAAGTCGTTTAATTTTCTACTTAAACTTTATTAATTTTGATCAAGTTTATACGAAAAGTTAGCAATACCTAAAATATCCAATCAGTTTTATTTTATTTAATATTGAATATATTTTGATAATATATTTATTTTGGATTGAAAGTACTAATATATCTTTTTATAAACTTAATCAAACTAAGAGAAGTTTGATTAGAAAAAAAATTAAACGATTAATAATATGAAACGGAGGGAGTACTCCATAATGATTCAACCTACAGAAAGACAGTACACGGTGCTCATGGTCAACCGATAAAAGGTCCGATCAGCTAGCTGCATGCATAAAATGCACGCAAGAACGGAATAAAATGGTTTGGACGACGGAAAAGAGAGCTCTACATACAGAGACAGATCGATCGACATAGATCGAGAGAGAAAGAGACATGAGAGACGCCCGCGAGTTATGCTGTCCATCCATCCATATGCGGGGGCGTGTGTCCAGCTTTTTCTCATCCTCAAGCTACAGAAAAGAACTACAGAAAACTGTACTGACCATAATATTACTCGGCTACAATACAACAACCGCTATAATAATGTAATTATCACCAGCCTAACTAATTAATTAACTATGATCATGATGACGAACAACAGAAACAACAAATAGTAATACACACACATGCATGTGATATTGAAGTGTAGTTGATGGATGACCAGCTGAAAAGCTTTGTGGATCGGAGTCGGAGAAGAAGGTCGATCGGCGGCGGCGATGGCTACCAGATGAAGGTCATCTCGGCGGAGGCGCGGGCGGCGTCGTCGTCGTCGCGGGAGGGGGAGTGGACGTGGCGGCCCTCGTAGGTGGTGATCACCATGCGGGGGTCCTCCGCCAGCCGCTCCACCCGCTTCTTCACCCGGCAGTTGTCCTGCGTGCACCGGTAATAGCTCCTGCACATCCACAATGACACACAGTTAGACCGCATACTTGAATGTAAGGAAGATGAAAATTAAATGCTTCGACGAAAACGAGAAAGTTATTAATGCGTGATGAATTAAGATTTAATTATTATAAACTTTAAAAATGGATTCATATGATACCTTAAAGCAATTTATATATAGAAAGTTTTCGTACAAAATATACCGTTTAATGGTTTGAAAAGTATGCTAATGAAAATTGAGGAAAAACCCATATGTTAATCAATTTAGGTTATCAGCAAGAAAATCGGTTGATTAATCTTGTATTTTCTTGTAGTACAACACACACATCAAAATATAACAATCTATTATTAGATTAGATACTACCTAGCTAATATAATACCATGAATCTAAACTTGACCTTACTAATAGCTTAGTACTCCCTCCGTTCCATAAAAAACAAATTTATAGAGATAAACCTGGATAAGCATGTGTTAAGTTCATCCTTAGAAATTGTTTTTTTTTGACAAGGAATACTCGTTTGGATGGTATCCAAACAACTTTTTTTTAGTATAACATACTCCTTAGTAGTAGTTCTGCTTAGCGTTATGGCAGCTGATGCTTTTGCTAGCTAGAATGGTGCTCCTACAACCCTCCTTATTTTCTATGCACATCCTAAAGCTTACTCCAGTATGCTCGTGCTACTCTATTCTAGCTACACTCTACATATAGGAGTATGTATAGCTTGTATGTACTCGTATTACCCGGTGAAAGGGAGAGTTACAAGAATTCTAGGAATTGGTGTGTCAAAGTACAGGGAGACACATATACAGTATATTGGAAATTCTCCATCATGGCCTGACCCTGACACACCAACTAGGGCCATGGAGATAATATTCCAGGCTACCCAGCTGGTAGCATCATTCCTCATCTCAAACCTAAGGGGCATAGATATTGAGAAAGATGTGGTAATAATTACAGGGTACAAAAAACTTGGGCCCTTTGCAAAGCTCAAATCCACCTTTTCATCATCTCATGGCCCTTTACCCAACAGTAAAGATTCTCCATCAGCTCCCACAGCCACCAAAAAGCAGATATATATATCACACATCCAATATATGTTCACTTTAAAGCAATACCATATGGTGTTTTTTTTCAGAATTTTCAAGCAAAATAAGAAAAAAATCAGCATCCGAAATAGGAACATACATATCACCACAACTTAAGCTTTCGTGCTCTCACAGCTCTAGATGAACTTGCATGCTTATATGTTGGCCTCAACCGTCTAAAGTCTCTACTACTCGTACATATCAACACTCAGATAATACCTACAATTGGCCGCATGAGCCTACTAATATAGCAGCTAGCTGGTATTACACATATACAGTCGCGATCAAATTAAGTTGTCTCATAACCAGATGTATTTGTGAGACTTTGTTATTAATCTGCTCGATCGTCGTTACGTTGACAAAATCTCAACGCTAATATGGTACTCCGTTCGTCCTAAAATATAAGAGATTTTAGGTAGATGTAACATATCTTAGTACAATAAATCTGTACAGGAAGTACGTATGTCCAGATTTATTGTACTGGAATGTATTTCATCTTTCGAAAATTCCTTTATATTTTAGTATGGATGAAATACGACACACCTGATCATCAATCCATTACCCTGCAGTACTATTAATTTTGACGATCAAGAGAAATTAGAAGAAAAAAGAGGATGATTGCCAAGATTGCCAATTGATTGGAAAAGTCATGGGTGTGTTATAGTGGTGTGAGCCAGAGAGGACCGGATGGGAGGAGGGTTTCTGAGTGGCATCATTGCAAGGGGCTAATCAGATTGAACTGGATGCTGGGCTCATTGTCTGCTGCTGTGTGGGTCAATGCTTTGGCACTACCTGTCATGATCACCATCACGCATAGACAGATGTTCACACAAGCACAGAGGCTCCTAGGTGGTCTGCCAGGAGATGATATAGATCTTGTCATGTCATTTCCATCAATTTTATAGTAGCAAGAATAGGTGCAAACTTTATACTCTGTCCCCAAAATACCCTAAAATAAGTTCATGTCACACCTCCTGTTTATTCTTATATAAGTTCAATTTTAAGTAATTAGGTGTCGAGGTTTATGTGTTCGAAAAAAAAGTATCGAGGTTTATAAAAGTACGTATAGAATAAATATATTAGGAGTAGATAAAATAGATAATAATTATATTAATATTTTATAGAGTGAGGTTATTCTAATCTTTTTATTTTGTATTGATATGTATGAAATGAGTGATAAATAAATTTACGTTGGTTCGGAGAATAGTTTTTTAATTATTACTTCTTCCATACTAAACCACTTGTTATCGTAGGTAGTTTAGTAGTATAGATTAAGGTTTAAGAAAAAAGAGACTATAATGGTTAAAAGTAGAATGGTATTTTATCTAGAAAACTAATAGTACTATTTTGAAGCAGAGATAGTAATGATAATATAGAATACTAAAATAGAGTGTCCAAATTTATAGTCAGGGGTGGTTCTTTTTGAAACGAAGAAAGTATATATTCGGAGAGGTAGGTGAGGTTTCGTAAACTGCACAGAAAAATTTCTTTGCTAACTCAGTATTGTAAATTATCCGATTGTACCAATTAAGATTACAAAATACTAAGATAGTTTGTTTTTCTTATGTTGCGACAGTTGTTGTCAACACATGGGATGAGTGGACGTTAGTGGAACTGTTAGATGGTGTAATGAGCATTCAACCTACTAAGTTAGGATGCACGTCATTCTCTACATGGGAGCTCAGTTGGTCCTACGTGAAATGGACTAGTCGATCGATCAATTTCATTCTTGAACAGAATGAAACAAACGTAGCGCAATCTGACCCAATCTAGCTATTTTGGAGTGATCTAATCATCTAGATGAAGCAAAATATCATTTGTTTTAGTGGTTAGTTGGAATATTAGTAATCACAGAAAACTGGGGAATATTAGTACTTGCATAGTTGCATATTGTGTATAAAATCAAGAATATATATAATCAATGCCAAGGTTATACTACGAAAAAGAATATATATATGTGCGGCAAATTACAAGGTAGGAAAGCAATGGAACATGAACTACATGGCAAATATGAGCGAGAAAGATAGTACACAATCCTCTAATTAATCATCAATATCCTAATGGAGCAAACTAGCTACATGTGTCTATCTTGGGTACGTAGATATAGACAAGATTACATTACATTAGTGTTCCATTTAAGAGGCGTAGACGGCAAAGGGACCAGACATAACAAAGCCATCTCAGGACCAGCTTTGCAAACACTTTACCCTTTTGAGATCCAATGACTAGCACTTTAGGAAAAGGTAACTGTGTAGGAGTGTAGAAAGGTACTCAGCTCTGGTTGCCTAGTAGCGACGAAAGTGCACTGAGCCACAAATGTTTCATAAACTTGGTGGGGGTAAATATGTGGTGCAAACCCCAACTCATCTAAAATCTATTGTAAACACCAATAAAAAACTTGTATAAATTCATAAAAAAATTTCACATGTGGATGATATAATTTTATACAACCACGTAAAAAAGCTTGTCTAAACTTAACTTCGTTTATAAGATATAAAAATAACAATTTTCGAACCAGAAAATTATCTTGACGATTATTTTTGTATATCATAAACGAAATCAAGTTTGAAAAAAACTTTTACACGATTGTGTAACGTCACCTCATCTACACATGTGATTTTTTTGGTGAATTTAGACAACTTCTTTTTTGTCTGAGCTTACGTGAGTTTTCACCGTAGACAAGCTAGTGTTAGAATAACTAGTCGAATACTCATGCGTTGCAACGGTAATTAAATAAGAGAACCCCAACTTACACTTTAAAGCCTCAAAAAATCAAAATAAAAATATTTTCATTGTAAAATCTTCAGGTCATATTATTTGTCATCATTTTTACCTCGTTCAAAAGAAATTTTCCCTGTTTGATGGCTTGAGATTAGGGAAGGGACAAATTCACCTACCTCACTATTTGGGGACTCACATGGTAATGGTGGTGGTGGCAGATTCACCACAACCATTGGGATCTTTTAAAGGAGTATATATATAGATTTCAGTTATTCCGCTACTAAATTACTGAGTACAAAGTAAAACCTATACAGTTACATTATATCTAACATATACACAGTTAATTAACTATTGGATGGCAAGGGGAATATATTTATTTAATAGGAGTATATATTTTTGGTCGGTGAATTCTTCCCAAACAGTCGACACATAGCTAAGTTTGATTGGTTGTTAAATTAATGTAGTAGCACAATAATGCACAACAAACCAGATAACTGTCTTGACACTATTTAACTACTCAAAATTAATGTAATTTTATGCGGGTTAATCACGAATAATTTCATTGGTTGATCTGATCTGCGCTCGTTATTAATAGTTATGCAACAAATCAATTTATGTTATTAATCCTTATCTTCCCATTGTAGCAAAAAAAAACATTCTCCTTACATATTTTGGTTTCATCTTTTTATCACTTTTCTGGTCATGATTTACTATTTTATTAAGGACTTCATTAACAACACATGTATTTTAGCAGCATGGATATGAACTATAGCTAGTAGCTGCAAAATGCAATGCAAATATATAAATTATAGTAGTATTGAACTTGGTTATGTTGCAAGCCTAAAAAAGCAATATATACGTGAAGAAATGCAATCATCATTTGGAATTGAATAATGTTAAATTGTACTCTACGGAGTACATACGTGCAAGTTTGAATTTGGTGATGAGACATAAAGATACGATACATATGCATGGGTTCTGAAACAGTTCATGCGAATATATCTAGTATTCAATTCACCCTCAAGTAGCTAGAAGTAGAGAATGCCGACCTTTACTTGTCTCTAGTACCTCGAATGATGATCGAAGGAGAATTCTTGGCTTTAATTAGTTTCACTCCATTATATTTCCCTTAGTATCAAGCAAGATTAAGAAAATGAATTCAAATTTTCATAGGGGACTTTCAGAACCAAAATCAACTACAAAACCACAGAATTCGGAACTAATATTTATTTTGCCATATATAAAAATATTCAGTTTGAAGTTCATAAGTTCTTTACGAACCATTGAAAGATAAATGAAATATTATACGGGAGATTCACATAAGAGTGACTGGCGTGCATCTACATGCAGGGATCGGGGCAAATTAGATAATAGTATTTGACAGTATTGAAAACAATCTACCCAAAACCTGCTGACAAGTGACAACACAATTGAACAATGACTATTGTGATAATTATAGTTTTCACTATTATATATGTTATACACGTTAGAGCTCTCCTGGCAAAGCATATCATAATTAAGGAGCTCACGATTCTTATATATTTTTCTACAAGGAACCATTGATTATTGGCTAGCTAGGAGTATCTAGCAAAATATAGTGTCACAAGAATGGCTGTTCATAAGCCCTAGATAGTGAGATAGTATATAAAACCAAAACCAATTAAGCTATTAATTTATTTCTCAATCCAAAAGTTTAGAATATTATGTCAGGGAAAACCTTGCAGGTAGAAGTATCTACAGACCAGCCTCAAAACAAAATCTCTATCTGAAGCCTTATTTCCTCACAAAACATCCGGCAAATAATTGATTTTTTTCCCGGTGAATCGAGGTTAATCAATCGATTTGCATATAAGATCTTCACATGTATAAATGTCTGATTCAGATGTATATATATATATATATATAAGCATGCATGTTGTCATTAATTTGATTCATAATGCAAACGAGATGTGTATATAGTATAGATGTTAGTATACCTTGGGTGCTGGGTGTTCTTGACGACCTTCTGGCCGTACTTGCGCCACTTGTAGCCGTCGTCGAGCACGTCCACGTCGCTCATCGTCTTGAAGCAGAATCTCGGCTCCCGCACCTTCCGCCGTGCCTTCCCTCCTCCTCCTCCCCCCGCCTTCTTCATCCTCACCGCGCCAACCCCCAGATGACGCTGCGCCGCCGCCGACGAGACGGCGCCGGCGTTGTTGCCGTCGTCGTTGATCCCCATGCCCTGCATCGCCGCCGCCGCACCCTTCCCCATCTGCCTCCCTCGATCACCTTCCTCGCATGACCTAGCACAGCAATAACAGCATCATCATCAAGACGATGACCTCCTGTAGGGTGTAGGTGTAGAGAGAAATTATTAAGGTTTACCATGGATGCGGCGGCGACGATCTCGGAGGATGGGCGGCGGCGGCGGCGTGGAGGCCGGGGTGGTGGAGGGTGGGAGGAGAGGGCGCGTGCGAGGAGGTGGTGGTGGTTGGGTGGTGGTCGAGGACTAGGGGGCTGTAACCTAGGATGCCATGGTGGTGGTGGTGATGAGGCGGCGGCGTCGGCGAGGGCTGCTGGAAGGCCAAGGCGACGGTGGCCGGGGCGGCGGCGGCGGAGTTCGTCGTCGCCGCCGCCATGGCGGTCGCTTGCTGGCGAGCGGCGCCGTGGTGGCCTAGCGCCATCACCGCCCTCCCTGGTGATGGGAACATCTCGCCCCCTCACTCTCTCTCTCTCTCTAGTTTCTCTCTCTGTTTATTTTCGCTGTCTTTGTTTGCTTTTGTGTGATGTGTGAATGTGTGTGATATCCGGATGTTTATAGGATGTGGGAGAGACAAAGGGATTGCATTGTTACATCAGGATAATATAATCAATCATGAAAATTGATCAATAATATATTTATAAAAATATATTTCTATATATGAATTGAGCATAGCTTCATTAGTTAGTTAGGTTTATTGTGGTGAAACCTGATGATCAAATTGAAGTTCTAAAATTAGACAAATACTCGTATTCTCATAAAGATATATGATGTGTACTTAGTGTACGTTTATAACAGCACATTTATATGATGTGTATATTTCTATAAGGCCATAAGTGAAATTTATTATTGAATGTAACTTCTTATTTAATTTAGCTCACACAGTTTGCGCACTTAATTTGGTTTGGTGAAAGCTGACGTCTGCGACACTTTTGTCTATGCATATATATATAGTTGGCACTCAGCTGTGCTGTGAAGAGTTAAAAAGTGGCAGGCTGGACCTAGGAACAGTACATTATCTTACATGTTTTAGGATAATTCTCACCACATGTACAGTGCCATCGATGGCAAAGGCTGACCTGATGTAAAAGACACCCTTTTGCAAAGCCAGACATGATTCCTTGTCTTTTGGACACATCTGATCGGTTGATCACCCTTCAATTGAATCATTAGGTATGATAATGTTCACATTTGTTTGGTATTAATAGTGCGTTCTACATACATACATATTCGTCTGGCTCCTAGCTAATAGGAAAACTATACTCACACTAGAATATGTGCATTCATGGTTGCAAACTTGCAATCACACGATTTAATTTATATCCCTGCTGCAAATTAATCGATCATCACAAAGTTTGTCTAGATAAACCTGTGGATCCACTACTAAAATCGTTTTCCTAGACGATCTGACGTGGACTAGGGTTCCCGATCTTCCGAAAAGTTCTGATAATCAACAAAGGTTCTGATAATCAACGATTTTGGTGGAGTCGCAACACAAATCGATCCGGCTTCTTGAACGAGCACGTTCCTGAGCCCCGCAATCGCAGCACCACGTCTCCTCTGGTTATCAGCCGTGCCGAAACCCGGTTGACCTCGCCTGGCCTCCAACACGATACACGGCCCAAAGGCCCAAATACGGCGTCGCAGCGCCAGAACAGATTCTGAACGTCAACTTGTTCGGTCGATTCCCGATGACTCGTAACGAATTTGGACATGGGACCAGAACCATTGGAAAGGTTATCTTCTTAGCTTTCCATCGGATTCCCCGAATCTAGCACCGCAACTCCGACGCACCCACTCGGGGAAAGGCCCAATCACCCTAAAAGACTAGTCTGATAGGGGAAGGGTGGCTCTCCCTTTTAAGGTGGCTTCCTCCTCCCAAGCTAAGCAAGGTGGGATTATTCAGAGGCTCACACGATCGCCGCCCGACTACAACTGGGCCACACGGCCCATCTTGTTGCGTCTTTGCCAGTGGGTAATAATGGAGGATGTCCTCATCATTCTCCCCTTCTTAACAAGGGCCCAGCTCTGATACCAAATGATGGCGCAAAGGAATATATCACTGGTAAACAGCTAGGAAAGACGGACAGGCAAGTTTCGGCGAGTTTCAGCAAAAACAGCAAAACCGTAAGGCTGATAAGCTCAACGGAGCATGTTGTGAGCTCGAGGCACTAGTGGAAATAAACTTTTCTTTCTTTTTCTTTTATTTTTCTTTTATCTTTTTCCAGGAGCACGAAAATAGGGACACCACAAAGTTACAGCTCAATCGGAGTTGATACGTGGCCTATGGAATTTTCTGAACCACTATTAAGGGAGTGCGAAAACTTGAGAGCTCGAACAGACAATTTTGCAAGCCAAATTTCGGAAATCTGATTTCGCCAAACCTGCCAAAGGCAGGGGAAAATGGATGTAAATTTTTTTCTCTTATCCGAAAAGTTAAATTTTGCTTGATTCTGAGTCCGTATGCAAAAGTTATGGCTGTTTAAAGTTGTGGCTTCCGGCTAGGTTTTCCAGAGGGGATATAACCTAATCGGTTTTGGCAGTGGAGATGGATATGGTGGCAGCGGAGTTTGGAAAAAGTGTTCTGGTGTTGCGTGGTGATCTTGGTAAGTGTTTATGATGGCGGAAACGGTTTCTCAAAGGTTGAACCCTAACAAACAGGGTGAAGATGGTGGTGGCTAGGGTTACAAAGGAAAACACACGACTAGTCTAAAACACGAACTAAACCAACAACAAGAACTTAAACTAGGACTCAAACTCAACACTACGGACTCTGAAAAGGATCATGTAAAGGATAAACACGGTCTAGGTTGAGGAGAGACTATCGACTATAATTTTTTTTTGGCTTTTCTGTAGACTCTAGGATAACAGCGAAATCAAAAATCAAAAACTAAACTAGGGTAAAGAAACTGAGCGAACCTGACGGTGAACCTAGAGCTCTGATACCACTTGATGTGGACTAGGGTTCCCGATCTTCCGAAAGGTTCTGATAATCAACGATTTTGGTGGAGTCGCAACACAAATCGATCCGGCTTCTTGAACGAGCACGTTCCTGAGCCCCGCAATCGCAGCACTACGTCTCCTCTGGTTATCAACCGTGCCGAAACCCGGTTGACCTTGCCAAGAAGGCTAATCCCTGCTTGCAAATCGAAGAACACAAACAAGAACAAAGATAGATTGCAACCAAAATTGCAGATGAATGATTAAGCTCACAAGTTGGGGTCTTACAAACCGATCTAGCGGTGAAACTGTTCTTGGCAGATTAATCTAAGCAAAACCCAAAAACTAAAGATAGCGACGGCTATTGATATATGGCGTTTAGGGTCATGCAAGCACCCCTTGACGCAACCCTAATGGCCTCCAACACGATACACGGCCCAAAGGCCCAAATACGGCGTCGCAGCGCTAGAACAAATTCTGAACGTCAACTTGTTCGGTCGATTCCCGATGACTCGTAAAGAATTTGGACATGGGACCAGAACCATTGGAAAGGTTATCTTCTTAGCTTTCCATCCATATAAAGAACTCCCCAATCCGAGCACGTACGCAATCTGGGCGCCCGTTTTAGTGCAGACTGGTCCTGGACTCCGAACGGACTCGAAGGCGACTTGATTTGGGCCTCCACCTTGACTTGAACGTCTTTGGGCCTCCACCTTAACTTGAACGTCCTCGCTTGAAAGACCAATGGAGGATTGTTGTGTATATCCGAAGCAATGATGTCCGCATCACGATCAACAATAGTTTTTCCAAGTAGGGGAAAGGACCGTCTGTAAGCAAAGGTCTGCGAAAATAGATTATTTTCTCAGGAGAAATCTCCATCTTCGCAGGCGCTAGATCCACTCACCTGAGAAAATATTTTCAGCGAAGAAAAAAAATCCACCGCCACTGCCACCACCTCTACCCGCCACCCACCTCCGCCTCCTGCCAACCGGATCTAGGGTTAGGGTTTTGGGAGGAAGAGGGAGGGGAGCCACGCCGCCGCCCTCCCCTCCGATCGCGCAGCCGCCGCTGTCACTCCCCTCCGCCGGATCTAGGAGGGAGAGGAAGAGGGAGAGGGAGGGGAGCCGCACTGTGTCCCTCCCTCCGGCCGCACCGCCACCGACACCACTCCCCTCCGCTAGGATCTAGGAGGGAAAGGGAGAGGGAGGGGAGCCGCACTGCACCCTCCCCTCCGCCGGATATGTGAGGGAAAGGGAGGGGAAGGGAGCCGCACAACCACCGCCATCCCCTTCAGTCGCGTTGCCGCCGATGTCCCTCCCCTCTGCCGGATCTGGGAGGGAGAGGGAGGGGAGGGGAGCTGCACCACCGTCGCCACCCTCTCCCCTCTAGCCACGCCACCACGGACACCCCTCCCCTCCACCGAATCTGGGAAGGGATGAGAGCCGTAGGGAGAGGAAGGGAGGGGAGGGGCCGCGCGTGCTTTCTCCTCCGCCGTCGGCGCCGGCTGTGGCCGGCCCCTCCGTCGTCACCGGCTGTGGGCTGGCGGCGTCGGCCGTGTCCTCTAGAAAGAGAGGGAGAGGGGAGGGAGAGGGAGAGAAGTGAAGGGGGAGAGTGGATGGAGGGTGAGGCACGTGGGACTTAATCAAATTTAATAGCGTTCTCATATTTTGCAGGCGGATCACTTAAGATCCCGCATGCGTAAATTATATTTTTTTTCAGGAGGACCACTTAAGAGGTCCGTTTGCCAAAATAAATGTATTTTTATAGATGGATCTCTTAAGGGGTCCAGCTAGAAAAATTGATTTTCGCAGCGGATGACGGTCTCACCCCCGATTGCCATTTTCGTAAGTCGGTCGTTTGGTTCCGAGGGGTCTACCCGCCTGGAAAAAAACACACGTCTAAAAAATGGTTTTTCTAGTAGTGATCAAAATTGCTCAAAATTTTCGCAGGCGATAGTGTAAATAATGGTAATATTGTGCACGATGCACAGTTATATTAGAGGTGAATTTTCGAATCAGACTTTTAAATAGTATTCAAATTTTAATAAAGAGTTTGGCTGTATACTACTACTCTTATTATGTTGTTACCCCCACACATCTGATCAATACTGAAACATCTGTCGATGCCTCAATGGGCAACAAGGAAATTTGACACACGTTTCAAGCAAAAAAAGGCGCACATTTGAGTTTCTCTTTAAAAGAAAAAACCCAAGGAAATACACATGGTGGCATGGATGTACACAGTACACACGACACGGTTATGAAGAGGTAATGGAGACATGGAGTGCTTGCTAGCCCAAAGATGGAGAAGACATACACACGGGATGGAGAAAATTAAAAGAGGGGGAGCAGCTAGAGCTATATATACAAGTTTATACTATACTAGCTAGGATTGAGATTTTTTTTTTTTGAAAGGGAGGAGTACACTATACCGGGGGACATGGCGTGCACGAATGCATACGCATGCATCTCCATCATCCCCATCCGTGCAGAGGATAACGAACAACAAACCAGTTAGCTAGCACGCATGTGCATGTGCATCCATCCATCGATCGATGGATGATGGATCAATCGAGCTAGCTAGCACCCACTTTCGTCAAACTCCGTCCATCTCGCGCGCACGCACGGTCGGGCTAAGCTAGTATATACCCCTTGCTACCACCACCTTTTCCACAGTAGTAGTGCACTTTGCTCGATCGATCGCGAGATGGAGCGCCATCATACCATGCCATGCTTGATGCATCTGTCTGTCTCTGTGTGTGTGTGTCTCTCTCTCTGCCTTTTTTTTTTCTTGGTGTTGGCTGCTTGCATATATAGTTGCATGCATGCATGGTCACCACCCTGCCTAGGCTGCTCGATCGATCGATCGTCATCATGAATTCATGATCGCTTTACTAGCTAGTTTGTTCCATATGTCTATATTAGCTCAACCAGCTGTGATCGAGCCATCAGTGTCGTAAAGCTCGAGTGATTAGTAATATTTTTCAATGGTTGAGCAATTTTACCGAACACCAGCGGCAATTTAATTACATTGAAGATGCTAGCGGTGGACTCCGGACGGTTGCCCGCCCATTAACTACTAGAGCTGGGAAAGCTCCCGTGCGCTAAGAACACACAACAACAGGTCAAAACCGCACGGGAAGGATGCTCCCGGGTGTCACCGGTAAATTTCACTCGGCGGCTTCATCACTTTACCGTGTACTTTTCTCGGGAGTCTACGCTTTTGGTGTATGGGATGGGCCAAGACCCTACCGAGTGAGCTGAAACATACGGGAATGTTCCCGTGTGTGCTCAGACCTCGGTAACAATTTACAGTAACGGAGATCCCCTAACGTAACGGCTATGAGACATATCTCTATTCACAAGTGATTTGTAGACGCATCAAGAACCAGATTTTTCTTGTCATCCTCCCTCTGTTGAATGGTAGAACTCCTACTTCTTTCCCTTAAAAAATGTTGCGTCTAGGGATATTAGTACAAATAAAAAATATTTTTATAATATCCATTATCATCACTTAATTGTTCCGCTATGGTCTCTTCACGAATTGTCAGGTTTTAAATTTCTGTATAGTTTTGTCTCTGTAGCATCTTTTTTTAAAAAAAAAATCATTAACAACACTGATAAGCAGATGTTCTATTGGATATAAATATAAAGAGCCTCACTTCAGTGCTCTCTACTGGTAGTAAAAAATAATATAAATAGTTGATCTTGTTTGATCGAAAGGTTCGGATTGCTTTCTACTACCACCCTAGTTAGCGGTAGTAGAAATGTGAAGGGTATTATTGTCTCAAAAATAGGGGTATAATTATCATTTAGCAGTCACTAAACCTTTTTTCTTCTTTTTTGGCTTTTTAATGGAATATGAGCAATGCCATAATAATGGATAACCACATATTGATCTAGCCGGGAAAAAACATAATACTATAAGTTACTCGTAATCATTGTATTAGTAAATTACTAATTTACCCTTAATATTACTGGTAGTATAATACTACAAGTAGAGAGTACTGAAACATCGCTCAAATATAAATATAATGATTTATTGCATACCAATCACTTTTCAACCAGAAAAGATAAATTAAACAACTTTTTATAAAAAAATAATCCAAGAAAAAAAGGATCTTTACTTCTCTCTCGCCCTGGCCCCCAAAATGCTAGGACCAGCCCTAACCGTAGTTTTGTGAAATGTCTGATTAAAATTATAAGTGATAGTTTTGATAAGATATATTACTGGATCGAGTAGTCCTAGTTGTCTCCATCGAAATTAGTAGTCCCTTTCTTATAGGACATCAGGTTTGTTGTCTACTTAACTAATACCCCGTACATGTATCGTTTCTTTTCTTATATGGTTGTGTCATATGGTTCGAGTGATACAAAACCATAATAGCTTTGGCACGTGACACATAATCCCGATGATTATGATCTTAAAATTTCACAAATCAACACTAATACTACCTTTGTTTCATATTATAAAATTTTTTTTCATAGTTAAAAGTTTAACCAATTTATAGAAAAATATAACAATAATTTAAAAATATATTATCAAAATATATTTAATGTTACATTTAATGAAAACTTTTGTGGTATGATAAATGTTCCTAACAAGTTTTCTATAAACTCGATCAAAACTATACTAGAAAAAAAGATTTACAATACGAAATGGAGGATCTGCATCTTGAGTAGATTCAAACGGGTATAGTAAATGTTAATGTTAATAGCTTTGTTGTTTTATGTGTCATCGTTTAATATTCGTCTCGAGTAGATTCAAACGGGACCTATACGTTGTATTATTGTGACCTACCTTTGATAATATTGAAATAATAGAAATGTTCTGATATTAATGGCAAGAATTTTTCCTCTAGTTTCCATATTTTTTTCCTATACACCCATACAACTTTCCAGAATTTTCAATTTTTTCTCACTTTTTTTAATCTTCAATTGTCCTTAAAAATCAATTCGTTTGCACAGAAAGCGAGCTATCTATACCGTGTTGATTTTTGGTTAGGTAACTGACATGTGGACCGCTGTTAATAGTTCCCAGGTGTCAGAGAATAAAAAAAGAACACGGTAAAGTTTTGCACTCCGTCCGGCGCCAACGGAATTTGGTTGGCGCAATCAGGAGCATCATTCGCACCAACTGAAACCAGACGCGTGCAAACGGAAGTTGGATGTCTCTGCCGTTCAGTAGCGCGTTACCGAATGTTGCATGTGCACACACGGTAAATTCCGTCGTTACCGTGTGCTAACTTCGTACACACGGTATGTCCCCGGAGGTTAATGGGTACCCATGGAAGAACACGGTAAGTTACCGTGTGTTTATAAAAACCTCACGGTAACACTTGGCAGTACACGGGAGCTTTCCCATCTCTGGTAGTATGCATACCAGGGGCTAGCTTCGTCACTGGGCCACTACTACAAAAGAATTTTTTCCAAACGGTCCTAGAAGGGTTTTTGCATGTGGTAGCGCTAACCGCACGCGCTCACTGGTATGGAAAAATTGCTATTTTTACGTACGGGTGGCGCACCCGCATGCGAAAATTTTATTTTCGCCTGCGGGTGCTTGTGCCGCCCGCACGCAAAAATAAAAAACCGAAAAAAATATAAAAATCTGAAACCCTAACCGCCGTCGCCGTCGCCGGAGCTGGATCCACCGCCCCCATGCCTCCCCACCACCGGATTTGCTGCCGCTGCACCTCCCCACCGTCTGACCCGCTGCTGCCGCGTGTGGGGAGGGCGGCCGCCATCGGATCCGCGTGGGCGACGGCCGCCGTGCCTCCCCACCACCAGATCCACCGTCGCCGCATGGGGAGGGTGGCGCCGCTCTCGGCCGCCTCCTCCTCGTCGACAGCGACGGCGGCGCGGATCCGACCGTCGCGCGCGCATGGGGAGGGTGGTGCCGCTCCCGACCGCCTCCTCCTCCTCCTCGTCGGCGGCGGCGGTGGCGGCGCTGCTTCCGGCCGCCTCCTCCTCCTCGTCGGCGGCGACGGCGGCGCGGATCCGGCCGTCGCGCGCGCGATCGCCGCCACCTCCGCCAGCAGCTGCCGCACGCCACGCGCTCGGAGGGGAGAGAGGAGAGGAAAGGTAGAGAGAGGTGAGAAAGAGAGAGAGCAGTGAATAAAAAGGAAAGGAAAAGAGAGAGGAGATAAAAAATTTGAAGTGAGTGAGAGGGAAAAGAGAGAGGGGATGGGATAAAAATCTGTATTTTTTATGTGCGGTCCACTTAAGAGGTTCGGCTGCGAAAATAGGTTCATTTTCGTGTGCGATCCACTTAAGAGATCCGTTTGCGAAAATCGGTTTTTCCGTGCGGTCCTCTTAAGGACCCGCACACGAAAATAGAGGATGAATTTTGCAGACGCTATCAGTTATAGTCCGTCTGTAATGTAAAAAGGGTATGTACAGAAAAATCGTTTTTTATAGTAGGCTCAACCGTCCAATTCAATTCATTTTAGAAACTTTATTGGATTATTACTGTTGATGATTGTTTGTTTTTATTTAAAAATATGTTTTTTCGACAAACTTCATTTATTACAGCTTGTTTTAAACTAACAATTAAGTTTATTTTAAAATATCTTGTTATCCTTAATTAAATAGATAATTTTGTGTCAGTAATTCGACGAACAATCTGTTTCAAACATAGACATAGGATTTCTTTTTCTCCAGCACTTAGTTCCAAGCATAGTGCAAATACACATCGCTGTTTAGCATACTGTGCGATCAATCTGCGCCCGAAGACATATAATGTTGGGCACGCATTAGGTGTTATATCATCATGCATATGCATGCAACGGACGATACTGTTGTCCTGAATAATAAGCGCAGATTACAAACACAGGTGCACTTTAGCTAGCTAATCCTTGCCCCAGCAATTATTATGAGTTTATCACCATGCATGCATCTCGATTGCCACTATATGCAAGCAGCTAGTAGCTATCACAGCACGTGAGCTGATGATGCAACCCAGATTTCACCAATCATGCCACCCATGCACGTAAATTTTCGATCTCAATCACCCCACGGCCACCCATGCATCTTATAACTAATGCTTAATATTACTTGTATATTTTACATCTGACAACAAAATCCATTTTTTCTTCGTCACATATCATTCGCGAGGGTGTGAGCGTGATCGATGTGTGTGCACAGTGGATATGCACGCGTGAATCTTTTATGCAATGAAGAAAAAAACTATGCTTATTTTTCTCAACATGAAAATATCCCTTTTTTAACTACAATTTGTCTTTTTGAACCTTACCTCTAACTTGTTTACACCTAGACGACTTGATTTGTGAAAATAAAAAAAACATTTCTGTCAAACAAGAATTCGGTAATATTAAAAAGGGTAGCGCACGAGACCTAAAAGTGGATGGATGCAGAGACAAGGATTTAAACAGATTTAGACCCTCTCAATGAGGGGTAATACCCTACTCCTGTTTGGGGATTGTATCCGCTGGGTGTTGTATTGATCTAACAATCTAGTTGTGTGATTATGCCCCCTAGAGTGCCTCCCATCCACCTTATAGAGATTGGAGGGCAGTATTACAAGATAGAAACCTTAACCAATACGGTATCGGTTTCCTTATACTACTTTACAATATTATCAAATCAAGACTCTATGCCGTTTCGTAATACATAAGAAAACGTAATACCCAAGTCATGATCCGTTACATATTACATTGATATAAACTATTCCCTATAACTAGTCAGATAACCATGTCGTGTGGATATGGGGTACCCATAATCTCCACAGTAGCCCCTGAGATCTTCACAGTCGAAAAGATAATCTTATCTCGAACTAGATTACTCCAAAGCCGAGTGCTTCAATCATCTTCGCCATGCTCTTCCGAGTACTTTTACCAAATCAGAAGAATGTGGAGGGCTGAATAATAATAAAAAAATATAAACTTATGTGCATCGACTAGATGCACCTAATATGTGTAGCCCCCGACTATGTGGTTAGTTGAACAAACTAAGCATATAGTCAAGGAAAAAATAGATTAACCAGCCAAGTAGTTTTAAGCCACCTAAGTAGCATAACGATAGCACATACGGTATGAATTCCCGAGTAAATAAGACTCAAGTGATAGACCAACTACTTTATGAAGTATGATGCATGCAACCTAAAGTTACCACATCTTTGAAAATTCACATAGCAAGAACAACCATAAAAAACTTGTATGTCGTGAATAAATAAATTTCCAAAGCACTAGGCATACACCATGCACACACTGTTTTAACAGATGTGCTTAAATCCTTAAAAGACGCACGGCTTTACCATACTTGGAAACATAAGGCTGGTCTTTAAATAAAAATGCACACTTACGCGGCAGAAGCAACGATATTACATCCAATCAATTGCTTTATGAAACCAAACAGTGCCTTGACTTACATATATATAAAAAAGTCAGCGGGGCAACTATATAAAGCTTCACTGTTTGTCACCTTTTAAAATGCATTGTACCAACTCCTAAGAAGTTGAGTAACAGCGGTATAAAATGATTTTAAGGTATTGGGCACTTGATCACGCGCACTTTTGCCTAAGCAAAAATACCTAAGTCCCTAAACCAACGTGACTGGCCACACCTGAAAATATGGGTTGCGAACATATTAGGACTAGACCCAAAAATATGACCACTGATACTTGAAATATGGTGTGTAAAGCACGCCAATTAATATGCTCCTGAATAATAAATTTCCCGAACGATGTAGATCAACCGTATCTCATCTGAGCAACTTCTGATCCGGGTGGTTATCCCTCATGGGATGTACCAAAGTAGATGTAATAATCAAATCCCAACTGGCACAAGTACTCGGCTGATGATTCTTGTGGGGAATAATGATTGATCCAGACCTTAAGCATAGGGGATAAGCTTATGGCCATGAATATGTATCCGGAACAAAGCCAAATTAAAGGTATGATCCTTATGCCTGAGCTAATAAGCAACCGAGCGTATAGCTTGTCCTTCTGTTGTAGTCGTAATTATCCATTGGTAGTAACTGATGCAGTCGGCATGGAAGCAACATGATATCGCCCATCAGAGGTGATGAAGATATCGATGGTAGAGACGAAGTTGTCCATCAGCAGAGATGGTGAATTCCTCCAACCACGGAAATGAAGAAACCAGTCGGCAATGCCAAACTTGACCAGTAGTGAAGACGAAATCGCTCATCCACAGCAACAGAGTAGGCACGACCGAAAGGGCATAGCATGATGTTGATGAAGACGATTTTTACGATCCAGTCAATAACAGTGTAGCAGCCAATCATAACGATGAGGTCGCCCATCAGCAGCGGCGTTGTAGACCAACCATGAAGACAAGATAACAAATCGGCGATGACGAAGAGAACCGAAAGCAAAGACGTAGTCATCCATTAGCGACGGTGGAGACGTCAGGACCGATGAAGTAGAGGTGATGCCAAGGAGGCACAGCGAGAAGTCGACGAAAATGATCCAGTTGGATATTCAGTGTTGACTAAGCATGGACCCCTGAAGCAAACACCTTAGTTGACGGCAATCGACCGGAGATCACGATAATGTCGATGGAGAAGGTGCTGGTGATGATTTCAGTAACAATAATCCATCAAATTGTTGAGAAGATGTCGAAGCTCGAGTAGTTTCCTTAACGCTAACACTTGCATAACGAAGATTGATGCAATGCCCATTGATTTATGACGATGGCAGTAGAACTTGGTCTTGTAGCTGTTGCATATGCTTTACTTGGAGGAAAGCAGATGTTGTTGTCCAACACATCGAATCTGAGTTTTTTAAATCCCGGACATGTAGATTAAATCTTGAACTTGATACATGTAGATCCTGAGAAACCAAAATTGCCGATAAAATAATTAGTGTTACTGAAGTATATCGCCTACTCTGAGTCGAAGACGAAGATAATGACTTCCTGGAGGTGACTTGTTGGTTGGTTAATTGATTGTTTCATCTTGACATAGTGTCTATCAAATTTTGAGTCTTGTACCGACTCTATGCTTTGTTGGGAAACAACTAATCATAGAGTCAGGAACTGTAGCTTATTGTCGAGTAGCCATGACTTGAGTGAAGATACGCATTGAGGATGTCCGAGTAGAAATCTTGAAGATTGAAACGCCACTTGTTGTAGTAGATTAGCATGGCACCATATTTAGTGGAACATGCCAAGATGTCGAGGCTCTTGGAGACTTCGTGATTAGTGAAGTAGCGAAGCTTCCAAAGTAGTGGTAGTAGAGTTTGCCGGTGCCGAAGATAATGAAGATGAAGTTGCCCCATAATGGTGATAAAGTTGCACTGCCGTGATGACGTGGACACGAGTCGGCGGCAACAAAAGCAAACGAGTGGCAAAGACGCGTAGTCGTGAAGATAAAAACACCAGTCAGCAATGGCAAAACCAGTCGGCGACGGAAGAAGCTTGTCGATGGTGAAAACAAAGACATCCTTCAACAACGACATAATAGGCCGGCCGAGAATGTGGAGATGCCAGTCGGCGGTAGCAGAAACAAGCCGGCGGTGAAGATGTAGATGCCTAACAATGGTGATTAACCAACCGTGTAGGCGAAGACACCATTGGCGACGACGAAGGCAAGCCAGTGGTGAAGACGTAGACGCCCAACAATAGTGGTGTGACCAACCAACCGTGTAGGCGAGGACACCAGTCGGCGATGATGAAGGCGAGCCAGCGGTGAAGACGTGGACGCCCATCAACGGTGATGTGAGCAACCAACCGTGAAGGCGAAAACACCAGTCGGCGACGATGAAGGCAAGCCAGCGGTGAAGATGTGGACACCCATCAACGGTGGTGTGACCAACCAACCGTGAATGCGAAGACACCAGTTGGCGACGATAAAGGCGAGCCGGCGGTGAAGACGTGGACGCCCATCAACGGTGGTGTGACCAACCAACCGTGAAGGTGAAGTCACAAGTGGGTGACGACGAAGGCGAGCCGGTGGCGAAGACGTAGACGCCCAACAACAGTGGTGTGACCAACCAACCATGTAGGCGGAGACACCAGTCGGTGATGATGAAGGTGAGCCGGCAGCGAAGACGTAGACACCCATCAACGGTGGTGAGACCAACAAACCGTGTAGGCGGAGACACCAGTCGGTGGCGGCGAAGGCAAGCCAGCGGTAAAGACGTAGATGCTCAAAAACGGTGGTGTGACCAACCAACCGTGTAGGCGAAGACACCACTCGGCGATGACGAAGGCAAGCTGGCGGCGAAGACATAGACGTCCAACAACGGTGTTGTGACCAACCAATCGTGTAGGCGAGAACACCAGTCGGCGATGATAAATACGAGCCGGCGGTGAAGACGTAGACACTCTACAACGGTGGTGTGATCGACCAACCGTGTAGGCGGAGACACCAGACAGCGACGATGGAGACGAGCCGGCGGCGAAGACGTAGACGCCCAACAACGGTGTTGTGACCAACCAATCGTATAGGCGAGAACATCAGTCGACGACGATGAAGGCGAGCCGGCGGTGAAGAAGTAGACGCCCAACAACAGTGGTGTGACCAACCAACCGTTTAGGCAAGGACACCAGTCCGCGACGATGAAGGCGAGCCGGCGGTGAAGACCTAGACGCCCAACAACGGTGGTGTGACCAACCAACCGTGTAGGTGAGGACACCAATCGGCGACGATGAAGGTGAGCCGGTGGTGAATACGTAGATGCCCAACAACGGTGGTGTGACCAACTAACCATGTAGGCGAGGACACTAGTTGGCCACGATAAAAACAAGCCGGCGGTGAAGACGTAGATGCCCAACAACGGTGGTGTAACCAACCAACCGTGTAGGCGAGGACACCAGTCGGCGACGACGAAGGCGAGCCGGCGGTGAAGACATAGACACCCAATAACGGTGGTGTGACCTACGAACCGTGTAGGCGGATACACCAATCAGCGACGACGAAGGCGAGCCGGCGGTGAAGATGTAGACGCCCAACAACGGTGTTGTGACCAACCAACCGTGCAGGCGAGGACACCAGTCGGCAGTGAAGTCGTAGACGCCCATCAACGGTGGTGTGACCAACCAACCGTGAAGGCGAAGACACCAGTCGGCGACGACAAAGGCGGGCCGGCGGTGAAGACGTAGACGCCCAACAACGGTGGTGTGATGAACCAACCGTATAGGCGAGGACACCAGTTGGCAGCGGCGAAGGCGAGCCGGCGGTGATGTCGTAGACGCCCATTAACGGTGGTGTGACCAACCAATCATGTAGGCGAGAACACTATCACGCCCAGAAATTCGCTAAACCGAATTCCCAAACAGAGTGTGTATTAAAATCCCTGTCCAGGACCAGCTAGGGTACACAAATGACAAAGTTAACATACAGATCCACGACAAAGCTGGAGCTGGGTTCCTCGGTGCGAGCTGGGTGCGCACCGGGGCGGTGGTGGTCTTCCTTGGCGTCGTGCGGGTCCTGGGTCCACTGGGCGCTGGACGCCCCTGTAGACTGGCATTCTCGGCCTTCAGACGAGCGATCTCATCCTCCAGGCGAGCTATCTTGATCAACTTCTGGTCGTTGAGGGCCTTGGACGCCTTGTGGAGGTCAGCGTGCATCTTGTCCAGTCCCTTCATCACCGTGCACATGTGTCCAAAGGTGGTGTCATTCTCCGCAGTCGTTGGGCGGAAGGTGCTGACAGTGCTGGTGGCGGAGCGGCGAGGGTGGTAGCGGTATGCCGTGGCACAAAAACGGTAGGAGTGCCTGTCGCCAATCATAGTCATCATCCTGTAGGCAGCCTCCTGACAAGCGTGTACGACCGTGCCTCCCGAAGCTTCGACCACCATGTTGGGAAGGTTGGTGCCAACAAAGCCATGGACCTCCAAACGGACTCTGTACGGAAACTCTCCACTGAGGGGCTCGATGGTGGTGTACTCTGGCGCCTCCGGGTATCCCACAACTAAGGTCATGCGGGCGAGCTCGGCCACACAACCGTCCATGTCCTCACCACGGTGCGTAGGGGGAAAGTCTGCCATCTACAGAAGACCAGGGGTGGGAAATCAATACATGCTCAAATCCAACTTGAATTAAGAAAATAAGGACTCAAGCAAATGAACGAATAAAAACGAACTTTATGCACCAAATATTTTCATGGGGTTAAATAAAAACACAATTAAGTTAACATAGATAATAAAATAATGCACAATGTATTACATGATAATAGTAGTAGGTATAAAATTTGGAACCCCCTTTCAAACTAGACAGATCCTAATGCATTATTCCCACTATATTCCCGATTGACTATCGAATAAAATTCCAATTAACCCCGGACCCATTTGTTCCAAATTGCTAATATCCTAGACCGACTGATTTTCCAAATACCCCATTCAAATAAACGATCAAGATTTTCCCCATAAACCAAGGAAACCAAGTCCCCGAATTTTCCCGAAACAACTCCAAATGCAAAAGGGCATATGCATATGAAAGAGTTCAGAGGGCTCTTAGGGTTTTCCGATTGGCATGTCCTACGGTCAAGGTCGGCTCTGATACCAACTTGTCACGCCCAGAAATTCGCTAAACCGAATTCCCAAACAGAGTGTGTATTAAAATCCCTGTCCAGGACCAGCCAGGGTACACAAACGACAAAGTTGACATACAGATCCACGTCTTACAAAACATTCAAATGTCTTACATAAATACAACGGAAAAAGGTAAACAACCTTATTCTAGTCTTGACGCATGCAGCGCGGCAAAACCACTCCACAGGCATCCTCGACGGCAGGACGGCGATCACTCGGAGAAACCACCATCGGAAACGTACTCCAGCTCTGGTGTAGGGAAAAGAGCAAGACTGAGTTCTACCCACTGTACTCGGCAAGTCATACCGGAAGAGAGGGTATGATGCAAGTGTTTCCAAGGAAAGGCTAGGGTTCATTTGCACAAAGCTGGCATTTAAAAACGGTAGTTGAAAGCGGTAAAACTGTTGAGTTAATTAAGCATAGTTTAACCATCACTGTCCAACGCTACACCACGTTGCGACAGGCCCAAACCATTCCACCTGAACTAAACCAGTTCCATTAAGTCAAATTATTAGGGTTATGACTAATCAAGGTGAATCTGGTTGACCGCCCATAACCGCGGGCACGGCTATTCGAATAGTTTTACTCTGATCAGAGGTGTACAACTGTACCCACAAGACACAGCCCCACGACACGTTTCCGTGCGCCGGCATGCCACCACGACACACCGGAAAGAGGCCGTGACAGGACCCTTCTCACAACCCCCTCTAGCCAAGCAAACCACATCTCATGTTTCACCCCCATCCCCAACGGGCAACGGGCAGTCCCCTCTCGTGCCTAGGTGAATCCGGAAGCGACAGAGGCCGTCGCAGGGCCCGCCCCGCTCCATCACGCCCACCTTTGCCTGGGAGCGTCGGCTAGAGAAAATCTACACTACAAGCCCAGCCGTTGCCCATGCTGGCTTGTGGTAAGTACGGTAAGTTCTTCCAGGGGTTCCCGTGAACCGGTCCTTAATTGCAAAACCATGCACCCACAGCCCACCATTTAGCATGTTTTAAGTTCATCATTCTACCACGGTGACATTTCCATAAAGTTATCATGTATAGAAACTATACCAAAGTTATTAAATGAATCCCCTTTAGCGAGCTATTTGAACTAAGCGGGCTAAGCATACCCTAAACCAAGAAGCTACACATTTAATTACCCAAGCTATCAAAGGTACAAGGTAAACAATGTATAAGGTCGAGTACAATAGGACAGTAATACCCATGTAGATGACATTAAAAAATAATGCAGTATTTAAAGGAAAGTAGAGCATTGCGCAAATCGGTACAATATGATTAATGATGAAGCACGACTTGCCTTGCTCTGGCGCTGGGTCGATTTCGGCGACTACTTCGAAGTAGACGGGTTCGTCCGAACTGCCGGATTCTACACGACAAACAGAGCACACAAGCAATACAGGCTATAATTCTACTGAAACAGAGAACAAAAGTATTTTTAATGGATTCTAGACATTTTTATGAATTTTCTACAATTTGAATGGACTCAAACGGAGTCCGGATGAATTAGTTATGAATTTTAGAAGTTTTACCGTGTTTTAGAACAAAACAGAAAACCTAAATTATTTATTGCGCAATTATTCCTAGGGCTGACATCAGCAAGGGGCGGGGCGGCGCCGGCAGGCGGGCCCCGCTTGTCAGCGGCACAAAAGCGCTGGTCCACGGTGGACTAGGTCCACGGGACCAACGGGCGGCGGCGCACCACGTGGCGCACGCATGGCGCACGCGTGGCGGCCACGTGGCGGGTGCGGGCGCACAGAGGGGCGCTGCAGGCGGCGGTGCCACCGGCGCGGCGAGCGGCCGGCGGCGGCGATAGGCCGGCGCGGTGGCAGGTGGGGAGGAGACGCGGGCGGCGGTGAAGCGGGCGCGCGGAGGGCGGCGACGCGGCGGGCGGTGACGCGGGCGCGAGGCGGCGCGCGGCGCACGGCCGCGGGCGGCGACCGGCGCAGCCGAGAGGAGGGGCACGCGCGCGACGGGCGCGGCGAGGTGGCGCGACCGATGCAGAGGGGCGCCGCGCGGCGGCGGTTGGCGGGCGCGCAGCGCGACGAGGCGGCACGGCCGGGCGGCGAGGAGGGAGAGAGAGAGAGCTCACCGGAGAGGAAGAAGACGACGGCGACCGGCGCTAGAGAGTGCGGGGGAAGGTGGCGTTCGGGGAAAAAGAGAGAGAGAAGTGAGGGGAGGGGTTTTATAGTGGTCCCAGAGCGAGAGGCCGGCCAACGTGCTCCGGATTTCTCGTCGGAGTGGGCAGGAGAGAGGAGAGAGAGACTCGGGATTCGGTTGCGAATCCCGGGCTCTACGTTGCGGAAAGAGGGGCGTGGAGAGGGGGAGGAAGGGCGTGGGTGGCGCGCGCATCCCGGGGAGGTGGGCGGCGGCAGTTTCGGAGGGTGAGGGCGGCGTGGGCGGCGCCGGACGGTGCGGGCGGCGGTTGCAGCTCCGCCGGCCGGAGCTAGGAGAAGGGCCCGATAGGTGGGACCCACCTATCGGCGCCCCGATCCGGGGAGGCGGCGCAAACTTGCGGCCTGCGGGCCACGGCCATGGGCCGGCCCGCGGGGAGGAGAGAGGAGGCACAGGGGGGACTGGGCTGGGGAGGCCGGCGGCCTGGGAGGGAGGAGGCGCAGGAAGGGAGTGGAACTTGGGCCAAAGGCCCAAAGTAAAAGGAGGGAGGGAAAGGAAAGAAATAGAAAGAGATTTTCCAGGGCAAATAATTGCTTGTGCTCGATTTTAATTAGCTAAAAAACATTTGTAGGCTCTGAAAATTCAAGTAAAAGTTCTGTTAGCATATTTTAACATGTAGAACCCAAGAAAAATTCCACATGCTATTTCCGATTATTATTTGCATTTATTAAATTAGGGTTTCTCTCTTGCCACTTCACAGATAATTTATTGAGACCATTTATTAAATAATTTAGGCTTGGGAGAAGAACTTCAGGGTGTGACAAACACCAGTTGGCGACGATGAAGGCGAGCTGGCAGTGAAGACGTAGACGTCCAACAACGGTGGTGTGACCAACTAACCGTGTAGGTGAGACACCCGTCGGCAAGGACGAAGGTGAGCCGGCGGTGAAGACGTAGACGCTCAACAACGGTGGTGTGACCAACCAACCGTGTAGGCAGAGACACCAGTCGGCGACGATGAAGGCGAGCTAGCGGTGAAGACGTAGATGCCCAACAACGGTGGTGTGATCAACCAACCATGTAGGCGAGGACACCAGTCGGCAGTGGCGAAGGCGAGCCGGCGGTGATGTTCTGACTGATCCATTCCCGAAGCGTAGGAGATAAGCTTAAAGCCATGAATCCCCACTATGCATATTTGGATTTGGATCCTGCAGTATAAACATATAGGATGAGTAGCATCTAATGCAAATATAATACTTGAGAAAAATTCAAGCTTTTTAAAATATTTTATAAATATGTATTTCTCCTCTTGTCGATTTTGATTTCCCCGAGTAGATGACTCCTCACGTTTAAACACTTTGCCCGACTAGTCATCGACATGAGTTCGTCGTTAATTGGAACAAAGTTTAATGGATGAAAATTTACTACTCGGATACTTTTGCAATTGTGAAAAGTAAAAAGCAAATTATATTATCTCTATGCTTTTGATTTCATCCGAGTAATACTTAGCACCTTGCGTTATACACTCTATTCGGCGAGCCCCCGGGTGCTAGAAATCAGCCCAAAGGCAACTATCCATCGACAAACCAAACGGAAAGCATAGGGAAAAACAGCTCCACAACTCGATCAATACTTTTTTACTCGGATTATTTCGCAAACAATCAAGATAGACATTATGAAAATTATTGAAAAAATATGATATAACATTTGTAGCCTCCGACTCACTACTCAATGGAGAACCAAATGATGTAGTGAGTCAAAGAAAAAGGAAAATATCATATAAAGAATAAAATAATGATGACTTAGCTTTTTGTATTCCCCTCGGTGACGACAGAGGTAGCCGATATGGGCACAGGGTCATCCATCAATGACGACGAAAACACCAATCGGCGGCGGCGGAAGCAAGCCGGTGGTGAAGATGATGACGCCCAACATCCGTGGTGTGACCAACCAACCGTGAAGGCTAGGACACCAGTCGGTGATGGCGAAGGCAAGCCGGTGGTGAAGATGTAGACGCCCAACAACGGCGGTGTGACCAACCAACCGTGAAGGTGAGGACACCAGTCGACGGTGATAGCGGTGCCCGGCGGTGAAGTTGATGACGCTCGTCAGCGGCGGCTTAAAAGGCTAGCTGTGAAGGCGGGGACACCAGTCGACGGTAGCGCAGGCAACCGATGTACGTGCATAAAAAAATATTAGATCAAATAATAATTAGTGATATGTGGATTAATCTGATTTACGTAAGAAAAATTAGAGCGGTGAACCTGGTAATGGTTTATGATCTCAGCTCCGTATATCATAATGCTTTGACCTGGTCGGCCTCTTATTGCTAATTTTTATGCATGTGACACGAGTCACAGTGACCAAACAGGAGTCGTGCATGGCCAGATTCTAGAGCATGTATGTACTATGCTGTGCTGGTCGAAGTCATGGATTCATGGTCAAACAGTAGGTTGGCTCAGCGTGTATTTGATCGTTGGAAACTCCTGGTGATATTGGTTGACGATTGCGCGACGATGCCAACCTCCTCAGTCTTGAAACCGAAAAGCGCGGTGCCGTATCAGGTCAAACTTCCGAAGGTTGGGTTGTGTCTTGCTTGATATTGTAGATTAGATTTGAAAAATAGCTGCTTGCCGAGGCTGTCGCAGCCTTTGGGAGATCGAACGAAATCGCCATGGTGTTGAGCCTCTCTGGTTGTTTGGATCCAAGTTGAGGAGAGAGCTTGTAGAAGTTGTCAGTGGGGAGGTCGATATTCCCAAAGTAGAAACTCCCATGTAGCGAAGATGACGATTTGGCTTGCATGAAACTACCAAGGTGTTTGCTGTTGATTTGGCTTGCACGTAGATGAACGACTCCATCTGATTGGTCGGCCATCACCACGCATGCAAACAAAATAAATTTGATTAGCAATGTTTGATTAGCAAGTTAAACGCATAAATCTTGCATGTGCCCATGCAGATGCATCGGCCCCTGGTGCATGCTGTTGATTTGTCCAGGGCTTCTGTCGTTGGTGGCCAGAGTATGCAGCATGCATCAACACATGCATGGGTGACCGCCTGAGAAGATGGGATGGCAGAAGTGGCTCGAACGATCAATCTGATATGCTAGAGGATCGTCGAGATCGCGGTCACCGGGAATAGCAGCTGGCACGTGCGCATAGATCGCGCAATCGGCAGCACGGCCGAAGCCCGTCGTCCTGCGGCAGACGGCTTGATCTCAATCTCGATCCGAATAGTAGATTGAAGTCATCGAACTTAGTGAGATTAATTTCAGCATTATTTCTCCTGAAGTTGATTCCATCGTACTTCCTGACGGGAAACACAACGCACCCCATACCTGGCGCGCTAACTGTCGAAACAAGAATTCGGTAATATGAAAAGGGGGTAGCGCATGAGACCTAAAAGTGGATGGATGCAGAGATAAGGATTTAGACAAGTTCAGACTCTCTCAATGAGGGGTAATACTCTACTCATGTTTAGGGATTGTATTCGTCGGGTGTTGTATTAATATAACAATCTAGTTGTGTGATTATACCCCCTAGAGGACCTCCTACCCACTTTATATAGGTTGGAGGGCAGGATTACAAGATAGAAAACTTAACCAATACGGTATCGGTTTTCTAATACTACTTTACAATATTATTAAACCAAGACTCTATGCCGTTCCGTAATACATAAGTAAACGTAATATCCAAGTCATGATCCGTTACATATTACATTGATATAAGCTATCCCCTATAACTAGTTGGATAACCATATAATGTGGATATGGGGTACCCATAATCTCTACAATTTCACTCAAAAAATATATAAAAAAGAATGGATCGGTTAATATGAGATGTACTCTGAATCACTAATTACTCCTTCTATCATACAATATATAATAACTTACAATTAAATTTTCTTAGAGACTTAGAGAACTGAATTAAACACTAAGGTTAACGACATGTCCATTAATACTTAGAACTGAACTTTTTTACAGACTTAGTCTCTGTGTTTCCGGGATGTTGAAATGGTGATGGGCTTAATCTACATGCTGAAAGTCCCAAGATTTTTAGATTTAGGCCCATTAGACCCCATACCGGTGCCTTCTCTCCAAAGCCCAAATCGCGCAGTTCCCGATCACGTGACGCCGCGTGCGTCGCGTTGGCATCCGATGGCCGCGATGCCACATCTCCTCTTCTCCTCTCTCTCTCTTCGGTCGCACCACCTCTCTGGTTGCTGCACGGCTCTACCTCTCTCGCCGTCTCTGATCTAGCCGCGGCGAGCCGGAGGCTGGCCTCGCCTCGCCTCGCCTCGCGCGCTGCCGCCGGCGAGAAGGGCGCCCGTAGGCACCCCTCCCCGCCCTCGCGTGCGCGGTCGGCGAGGAGGTGGGTGGGGGCGACGCGGCGGGCCTTCGTGTTCTGCTTGCATATCCGTCTCGGTTCGAATCGAATCGGAGGTATTCCTCGTTGTTCTCTCGTACTCGTAACCCTAATCCCTCCTGCGCGCGTGGATTCCGGACTTGATGAATGGATAATGGATTGATTTCCATCCCTCCCTCCAATTGACCTATCCAGTTTCTTCTGGATTTCATCGATGCGTAGTGTAGTACTACTAGCAGCTTGTGTTTCCAAAAAAGTTTGGGGTTCTGCTTATGCCCCATATGTGATGCTCCTGCCAAGCTGGATTGCGTTC
The DNA here is from genome assembly GCA_000573905.2 of Oryza punctata. NCBI lineage: Eukaryota > Viridiplantae > Streptophyta > Magnoliopsida > Poales > Poaceae > Oryza > Oryza punctata. The sequence continues at coordinate 3,914,970 of CM002488.2, forward strand.
TGGTTAATTACTGTAATTGTCAATGGCCGAATCATTTTTAAGGCTGTCTGTTTAGTTGGCGAATATATGCAATAGTGGCTAGTGAGCTATGCCATTTTATCTGCAACAAGTAATGTCGGAGCAGGCAGTAGTGAGCTATGCGATTTCCTGTGCATTGTGCAGTCTTCCTGTATTCTGTCAACTAAAATTCTTTTTATCTGTTTTTATTCAAGCAATGTTGCTTGCTACCATTAGCAGGTGAACGGGCGCCTACCAACAATGTCTACATCTCGTGAAGTAGATGATGGGCCCGCGGTGCTACAGTTATTTAGATGGAAAAGGTCCCAACCGCATCTTGAACTATCGAAATTTCGAGAAGCTTTTATATCTCCTACACGGCGTCTATTTGGGCTGCTCTCGGACCATGGTGAGGTTTTTCTGCTTCATTGTTCTCTGCCACTGCCATCCCTGTTGGAGCCCTTCATTGCTCTGCTAACTTACTATATTGTTGTTTCCGTACTGATTCTGGTTTTATAATCCAGGGGATCTTATCTTGTCAATGACCAATGTTGATCAATCACAAGTTGAATCACCTAATACCCTCTCAGATAGCTGTAGTCCAGTCGTCTTTGATTGCTTCTCTTCTATTCCTAGAGTGAAGTCTTTAGCATGGGGGCAATGTTATGATGCCTCTAGCCAACTTGAGGATTCAATTTTTAATGAAGTTCTTGTTGTATCTGATGATGATTCTATCACACTTCATGGGTTTTGTCATTCTTATAAAAGCACACTAACAGACAATTCTGAATTGGACACTGGAGATTTGCATGGGGAGTGGAAAGAGTGGCATCCTACTCAGTGTTCAGTATCGGAGGAAGATGAGTCAGGTACAAAGAACTGTTTTCGTTCTTTTCTGACTACAATCAGTGGATCTATTTCTGATGGAAAATACCAAGCCAAATTTCCTCTTAAATCTTCACTTCCACATTCAGCAGAGGTGGTATCGTTTAGCATATATGACATTACTCTATCTTTTATTAAGTTCTGGTCTAGCAATTATCCTTCAAAGACCTGGATGCAAAATGATACTAAATCTCAACAAGGTTTTCTTGGTCATGTTCCTACAACTGAAACATCCTGCAACTGCCAGTGGGAGTGTTTGAAGGTTTTGCCTAGTTCTTCAGGTTATTTGATTGGCTTGGTCTTAATTCGTAATGAACCAGTGAGCTGTGAGGTCCATCAATGCAACATGAAGGATATTTTGGTTGTTGTTATTGAGCTAAATCAGTGGGGTATACAGTGGAACTTTGTGGCAGACCTTCAGAATGTATATGATGGTGCCGTTCCTAATCAACAATGGGTTGATTTCCAATTGTCAGATGATTTTCTTGCATGCCTTAACTCGGGAGGGTTTGTTGTCATTTGGAATGTGAGAACTTGTAACATTGTTGCCTCCTTTAGTGTTCTTGAACGGTGCAGAACAGATCTAGAAATTCCTTTGGGGAGCGTCACCCCCACCGTAAGAACTTCCAATCGAGAAAATACCTGTGTTGGTAATCATGCGAGAAGAATGTTTAAGAGGTTAGTTTTGGCATCATATTCTCTTGTTCTTGCTGTCGTAGATGAGGTCGGGGTAGTCTATTTGTTCTATGCCAAGGACATCTTAGATTTCAAAACCAGTACGCATGGAAACTTTCATCTGCCTTCCATGTTTTATCGTGGTGATAGTTTTGCTGCCTGGGAAGCTGCTGGTCATGATATTGGGAGTGTAACATTTTGTAGTCATCGGTCCGTACAACAATTGCTCTACGACTTCTCAGAAAGAGACAGTCCTGGTGTTGTCAGGCCTAGGAAAAGAAGAAAACATTGTAGCAGTAATGAAAATCAGGTGGATAGCTGGCCAAGTGGTTTCAGTACTACAACTCCGATGAAAGATGGGTTAGCTTATACTGATACAATTGCAGTTTCCAATCCATTAAGAAGAGTGATCCTTCCACCATGCAGATTACAGGAGAATGTAATTAGCCTCTCACCATTTGGGTTAACGAGAACCTTTAAAAGTCACTACGCGGATGGAAACAAGCATTTTAGAATTGTTCACACAAACCTTCTCATGGCTTCATCTTTCCTTGATGAGAGGGATATTGATGCTAGTTTCCTTGAAAGGTCCTCATTTCAGAAGGACTCTACTTTTACCGGAGAATGTGTCCTTTGCTCCTTTCAGGGATATGTGTATCTGATTACCCAGGATAGCCTTTCTGTGGTTCTTCCATCAATTTCTGTTTCATCCTTTTCATCTCATAACAATGGCATCAAATTTTGGCAACAGACTTCTGCTGGTGGTAGTGCATGCGATGCTCTGAATTTGTCATCAGTAAACAGACCTGAAACAAGATGGAAGCCTTGGCAAATAGAAGTTTTGGACAGAGCATTGTTGTATGAAGGACCTGCATTTGCAGACAGGCTTTGCTGGGAGAATGGTGTGTTTTAATATACGTGGCAATATCTTTAGTTTTTTTATATTGTCTGTCGTCCTGCTATTCTCATTGCTTTTAGTCCTGAGTCTCTTTCTAGATGTTTGGTTGCCTGTCCCATCTTGCAGTCCTGCTGTTTTCTTAATATTTGGCTCATAGATTTATTTTTCCTTAAGGTTATGCTTATCAGATTTGTTTGCAGTGTATTGCAAACAGAAGTTTGAGCTACACTATTTTAATCAGAAATGAGCTAAACTATTTCAATTTAAATTAAAATATTTGCAAGATAAATGTTGTACCAATGAAGATGTTATTTCCATGAACATATATTATAGTATTTTGAATATGCTGGATTTTATTCTATTTTTGGTGATTGGTCAATTGTCGTTTTCTGGAATAATCACTGTTCCAATTATTATTCACAGTAGTTAGTTCGATGGGTTGACTACTACATTATAATGCGTACTATTAGAACATTATAATTCATTTTACTCCTGTATTACTATCATTTTGGGGCAAGTATCCAACAAGCAATGATCTCATTCCCTTTTTCTGTTAGTACTTACTCCAATTCCGATAGATGATAACATTGCCGCAATGTAATATTCTGTTCAACACATGCTGAGTGTTATAAAAGTACACGCCATATGCTCTGATCCTGCTATGTGCTTATTGCATTGGCAGGATGGGACCTGAAATTCTCTAGGTTGCGTTGGATGCAATTGGCCTTGCACTACACAAAGATCAGTGATCTTGAGCAGTAAGATCTTGTACTTCTCTTTTGTCTTGACATTAATATCAGCTTTGTTGTTGTTTTTTATTTCATCTCTTTTACCTAAGCCTAGTTTCTTATACATTAATACCAGTATTATGTTTGTGGTACATATGTCTTATGATTTTGATGAACGGTTACAACTGTTTGGAGAGCATTAAAATTTTTGTTATACATACAGAGCAAACTAGTTAAATGAACTAGGGCATGAACGACGGAACTAGTTTCTGTATTGCTTATGTGTTTGGAGATTGTTAAAAGATATGGTTTTCTAGGAGGAAATCTGAATTTATAGCTGGAAGGGTATACTGGATAAGACTTACATTTATACCAGTCACAACTCAGAAAGAGGAAACAATTAATTGCATGCTATCATGGATCTCCTTTCAGTCATGTACTCATATGCGTATACTTTGTTCTCACTTCATCCTTTATGCGCATTCTTTCTATATATACATTGTTTCGTGTTATTATGGTTTAGTTTTTAGCTAGTTCCATGCCTACTTTTTACATTTTTTACTTTTTGAATTATTTGAATTTGCATTGACATGATCTTTTTATATATGCAAGAATATCTAACAAAACTGAATTGCTAGATCATTAAATATGCTCGTGGAGGTCAATCTCGCAGAAGAAGGTGTCTTGCAACTGCTATTAGCATCTGTCTACCGGCTATTAAGTAGGGCAGAAAGTGATAGTGAAGTTGCGGCATCATCCAAGTATATTTTATTCTCTGATAACCTTTTTTATTAAATAGCCGTATTAATAAACTGTGGTTCTTTGATACAACAGTTTGTACTTGCTCTAAAATAAGAAACAAGTTCTACTTTATTCTTGGAAATATGTTGTTCTGTCTACTTGCACAAAAACATTTTTAGGTACATACCTCTGAATTGGTTAACTAAGAACAGAAAAAAACACTTGCCTTGACTACTATCCAAATAATGACATTGGTCCCCCAACATAGACACAATCAAGCTTTTAAGCTTCATTGCTCCTTCTCGGATCGAGTACCATTTTTAAATAAACAATTCCCTAGTTCAAATGCTGTTTCCGCAAGGGAAAGGAATAGCATAATTTGCACACTGGGTATAATTGTGGGCTATGTGTTATATTTTTTTTAGATAATGGAAGCTTTTATTGATCTCTGTCAATTAATTACATCAAGGTGATACAACTGCTCTGACGACTCTCCCGGCCTCTACATAACGAGGATGCACACAGGCTGTGTATTATATAGCGGAAATATTAAGATAGAGTAATACTATGGTAGTACTGTTACACTCCGTGCAACAAGGTTACACTATCCATTGACACATTCATTTTTCTAAATGGGACATATTATTCATGTTGAATTAAAATTACTTCTTTTAATCATGTTCTAAGGTTGCAAAGTAATTTTTTTTAACATTTTATTTTGTGATAAACATGCTCGTCAAAGAAATTTTCAATAGGTGAAAATATAATGGTAAGACAGGAAATAATTTGAATATAGTCATTGGACGGTCAAGAATAAATTTTGTATGGATAGTGGAGTTAAATGGAACTGATATATGTTCATACTTCGATAGAGTAATACTGATTTAATATAGACATGTTATGACACATTGATAAATACCACCATTCTGCAATACTTAAATGGAAAATCATTTGTTGGTCAAGCACTTGGACAAAGACCTGACACCTGCTGCAGCAGATACAGCCAAACAATGTAGCATTGAACTGTCTTTAAAACTGCAGTAGAATTTATTTAGGATTTGCTACAATCCGATGTTCCTTTTTGTCCTTGTCCTTGTTTTGAATTGATGAAGCCTGCAATATGTCATATGCTTTCAACTTTTAGCTTCGTAATATGTAAGCTTACAGTGTGAAAACAGGCTGATGGTTTTAGCTGTGCGCTTTGCGACGAGAATGATCAAATGCTATGGGCTACTTAAGCAAAATAAGGGTAAAATCTTTTATTTTGCACCATTTATTTTATTTGTTCTATGTGAGACTTACCCTCTATTTCTCAGATGCACCAGATAATTCAGTAAAACTTCATGAAATGGCTTTCCTTTTGGGGGTAATTAGAAGTATCCAGAGCCGAATCTCTGCAAAGAACCAGAATTCTATTCGGATGGTAAAATGATAATAATTCCTTTTTGTACACATGTAGTCGTACTTGTACTTTGGATGATCCTTCTTATTTGGTAATCCTGTGGTTATTTTGTAGCAGGGTGATGACAAAAACTCATCGAAAATAGGTACAGAAGTATCACTGAACACTTCACTGCCAATTGTTGTAGTGGATGGTGTTTCAGCAGGACAATCAGGTGGTATAGAATCTCGTGATAGGCAAGAGTCAGCACCAGCGATGTTTGAGTTAGTTTCTGCTAGCAATGGACAGTTAGCTTTAACTCCAGTTGAATCCTCCATTAGTGCTACTATGCATCATGTCATTGATACGGATCAAGGGACTGATCAAGTTGTAATACCAAGTACTCAAGGAAATATCAAAGATATGATGAACCGGTGGGAAACGAATAATCTGGACTTGAGAACTGTAGTAAAAGAAGCACTGCAGTCTGGTAGACTACCTTTGGCAGTCCTTCAACTGCAACTGTTGCGCCAGAGGGAATCATTTTCCAATGATCCAGAAGATGTTTTCTCTGAAGTTCATGAAATAGGAAGGTCCATCGTATATGATCTGTTAATGAAGGTAATGTAGTACGGAGTACCATTTGCTTAACACGTGTATACTCTCAACATTTCCTGTCATCTAATGCTTTTATCTGCAGGGTGAAACTGGATTGGCTGTCGCAACCCTGGAAAGACTAGGAGATGACATAGAGTCAGACCTCAGACAACTTATGCAAGGTACAGTCAGGAGGCTACTTAGGCGGCAAGTTGCCGAGGAGATGAAGAAGCGTGGGTACATGAGTTCAAATGAGTGGAAGATGCTGGAGATTATATCATTAATTGAGGTTTGCTTCCACCCCCTGCTTTAGCTAATTGGGAAAATCATGATATTTCAATATATTTTGTTTTTGTTCATTTGGTTCCAATTTATTAAAACTCAAAATGCTGGCATGATCTTTGCTTTCATAGTGATCAACCTTTTTTTTCTCTGTGGAAAAGCAATTTTACCCAAGCAGCAGTTTCTGGGACACGTATCTTGGCAGGGAGAATGTCATCCACGATGCTGCAAAAATTGTTACTTTACCAGGAGATGATAAACTAGTACTAGTTCTCCATATTAATAACCACTCTCCTATTGAATGTGGTGATGTTGATGGAGCTGTGATCGGTTCTTGGGCGAATGTGAATGATTACACTAATTTGAAGGAGTTCTCTGAAAGCAATTTATCTGATGGTTATTGGGCCTGTGCTGCCATATGGTCTGATGCTTGGGATCAAAGAACTGTGGACCGTGTAAGTCACAACTTATCATTTTTGCTTGTTAGTATTTAGATTGCACCTTATTTCTGATTACAGCCATGTGCTGTAGCTCATCTGAAAATGTAAAAGAGTTTTGCTAGTCTTGTTAGATCTGTCCAATCACTGTGAAAACAAGTGGAATTTGTTATGCTATGTATGGGATAGTTATGTATTTCCAACTCATGGCAAGATCAATTTGACCATATATGTTGCCACAGAAATAATGATATTGTTGGTTTGTGTTATTCATTTTCCCTTTCTTGGAAGTATGTTTTGGTATCACCTTAAATTTGTTGGTGATGCTTTTTATAATGAGCTAAATTCTGAACTAGGGCCTGAATTAATTTTTGTATAGTCATGGACTTATGGTTCTTATTATATGCTCTATAGATAATACTGGACCAGCCTTGTCATGCACATGCGTATGCTCATTTCTCATGGGAATCTCAGTTTGAATATTTTGTTGCTCATAATGATATGCTGGAAGTCTGCAAACTCCTGGACATTATTCCTGACAGTGCACTACTAGAAGGGATTCTTAGAGTGAATGTGGAAAATTCACAAGCTACTTACAACACTCTGTCTGACGTAGCAACCCACGATTATAAAATGTACTTATTTGACTCAGAAGAGATAGGATCTGTTTGTATGGAAATACCACATGTCAAAGTGTTCAGATCTTTGTGTAATCATGAATCAACTTCTTGGATGAGAATGATCGTGCTACAGGAATTGGCAAAGAAGCATATCTTTATGAAAGAGTACTGGCAAAGCACTACTGAAATTATACCTATACTTGCCCGCGCGGGCATGCTTGTTAATACTTCAGAGCTTTGTTCAGATGTTCTACATGATGCATACCACCAGGATTGTGAAGGAGCATTACACAAATTAGTCCTACGCTTCTGTGTGCAGTATAACACACCGAATCTACTGGACCTCTATCTGGACTACTGTAACATGGCTCTTGAAAAGGATTCTATCCCTTCGCTCAAGGAAGCTACTGTAAGTTTTTGTGCAATTTTAGTTTATGATTTTTGATGTCGAATAGTATTCTCTGGATTTACCTTTGATAATTACCTACCTAATTTCTCAACCATATGACCGATACAATTGTATAATTTATGACCAGATGATATTTGCCGTTAAACTAGATTATTTAGTTTAGGATATATACTTGGTGACTTAGCCTTGACATGGTTATTTTTTTAAATGTTGGGTTTACAATATTCTTTAGAAAAATACCAAAAAGGTCAAACTTGCCAAATCCTTAAGTTTTACTGTAGAATTTAGCCTATCCTCCTAAGCATACTCCATACAAAGTGGCTTTAGTTCTCAATTTGCAAGCTCATTCTCTCGAATAGCAAACCAATTATTATCAGAAACTGCTAGCACCCTTCGAATGAGAACATTGTGGCATTCACGAAGCCTGCCTTAACAATATAATGCACAGGATTTTATTAGCCTGCCGCTACAGCCGATTATTCCATCTATCTGACTAAAGATTTGCCTTACTTGCCGATACTAGGAACAGCTGTTATAGCTACTTTGATACTAGAGACAAATGCATACTGTTATGGCTAATTTATGGTCAATAGTGTCAATACTCTACTTGTGGTATGCGAAGTACTTGGCATGCTTCCTTTCATCATAGATGTAAGATTAAGCTTCTTAACTTCATTATAAATTATAGTAGGAGTAATCCTCACCTAGTTGCTCTGTCATGAAATTTTTCAGGGTGATTGCAAGTGGGCGCAGTGGTTACTCTTCTCCAGGGTCAAAGGTTATGAATATGAGGCATCCTTTTGCAATGCACTTTGGAATCTGTCACAGGAAATGGTTAAGCATAACAATCTTGCTGCTATCGAGATAGATGAAATACTGTATACTGTTGATGATATGGCTGAACGAATCGGGGAAATGTCTGCTCTAGCAACCCTAATGTATGCTTCAACGCCAATTCAGAAGTCCATATGTACTGGAAGTGTGAACAGAAATCATGGGGTATCTTCTCAGTGCACATTAGAGAATCTAAGCCCTCACCTTCAACAATTTCCAACACTATGGAAGACCCTTCTTTCTTCTTGTTTTGGGCAAGATGGGTATGGTTGTTTAAACTGTTCTCCAGCTAATGGTAAACAAAATACAGCTTCGTTCCCTTTTTTATATTAGAATGTTCTAGTTTTCTATGTGCTACACAGAAATTGAATTATATTTCCTTTTCAGAGTTTGGGAAATCACCAATTTCAGAGTATTTGCGTTGGCGCTATAACATTTTTTCCTCAGCTGGAGGAGACACTTCATTGTTGCAAATGCTCCCATGTTGGTTCCCAAAGTCCATTAGAAGATTAGTTCAGCTATTTGAACAGGTTTGTCTTTAGTTTGGATAACAACATGTAAAACCTTCGAATTCAATCCTTGTCCTGTATAAGATAGCCTTTACCGTAGTTCTGCACAGGGTTTGCCCCCCCCCCCCCCCCCCCCAGAAAAATGTATATCACCCTAGACAGGTTACTGTTCATATCTTGGCACGAAAAAAAGGAGTTTTCTCCCAAAATTTCCCACTTTGTGGCATTTTCATCTTCAGACAACACATAATAGTGAACAAACAAAAAAAATGCCTCATATGCCACATTACCACCAATATATTGTTTGTGCTGGTTCCTGTATGTTTTGTAACCCTACCCCCATGACATTAGTTGGGTTTAGGTTTTTATTCCATAAACATGGAAATATTGCTGGATTTGTTATCTTTACTACTTTAATGGGAGATGGCTAATCATGAATCAAGTCCAGTAAAAATTACTGATATGCAACGGTAATTTAATTCATTACATGTGGTTTGTATAAGTTTCGATTGTGTTCACAGTTTGAGAGATACTTTTGTGGTTTTATTAACCGTAATCTATGATCAGGGCCCTTTTGGAATGCAACTGCTATCAAATGCACCATCATCTGAAGAGTTGTTTACTCACAGTGTCACAGATTATATATACAATACCACAGGGTATAGCGAAGCTAATGCTTTGTCCTTAGAAGCATCCATCCAAAAAAGTGTTGAGGAAGAACTATACTCTTCCCTTGAGGTATGCTCATCTTACGTTGTATATAAAAATACCTTCCTGGAAAATGTTGTTTCTGTCGTTTTGTATCTTGCCTCATCTTTGTGCTGTTGAGCCATGTTATTGTTCTACAGTCTGAATTTGAACACTTCATGCTATGTTGTCACACATCTGTGCTATTATATGCGATACCAATCAAGAATGCAAGGGATGCTATTTCATCATAGCAAGAGCCAGTGTAAAAGTGCTTGAACTTAAGCCAAAAGACCCCACAAGCTTAATCCAAGTGGGTTGGCCTCAAGGTGGCTTGTTTAAAATAGCATAAGCCTGCCTATAGAAGACAAACAGCTTGAACCTTCTTCACTAGAATTTTTTTTTAAAAAAGCAACAGTGCATGGCTGCATGCATTCCATTAAGTTGGGGTTCTTTTCTCTGAGTTGGTTTGGCATGCTCTATTATAGTTTTCTAGTTTTTTTTCCCAAACTAGCAACTTTATTATTACCCTCTTCAGGAGAAAGACTTGAGGGTGGAACATCATTTGCACCGTGGTCGAGCACTAGCTGCTTTCAGGCATCTTCTTGGTAAAAGAGCTTCACAGTTAAAATCAGCCAATGCAAGTCAAGTGATCTCAGTGCAGTCAAGTGTTCAAGCAGATGTACAATTGATACTAGCTCCTTTAAGTCAAACTGAACGGCCTATTCTTCTATCGGTATGTCCATGTTTCTTGCTTTTTTTACCTTAAAATACTTATTCTGATGGTATTCATCAGTCTTTTGTGTTGCAAATTTGCAATATGAATAGTTTACCATCATATCACTGTCCAAACTCCAAAATAACTGAGTTGTCACCATTGTTCAAATTTTATTCATCTGAATAATCAGAGGCCTATAAATACTAAGAAATACTTTGGACTTCTATAGTGTAAATGTGAACGGACATATGGAGGTATTGACTGTTCTATTTAGTATTATCTATTTGGCACTTGTGAGGTGACAATAGTCCAAATATTTTATGGGAATGTGATATGCTAAAATTTTATTTCTAGTTCTGACTTCTGATTCTATTATACTGAACCATTGAACATTTAATCAGCAAAAGCTTGCAAAACTTCTATTAATTTGTTTATTTAGGAATAGGTTGTCATATTTCTATTTCTTTAATCCTTTAGGTTGTTGGATGTCTTTTCACTTTCCTATGCCTTTTCAATATCAGGTAGCTCCACTTGCTATTACAAACTTTGAGGACTCAACTCTTGTCGCTTCGTGCACATTCCTGTTGGAACTCTGTGGTCTCTGTGCTAACATGCTTCGTCTAGATATTGCTGCACTTCAACGTATCTCCTCCTACTATAAATCATTTCAGCAAAATAAACAATGTGAGCTATCTTCACCGAGGAGTCCTGGGCTACATGTACTCTCCCATGGAGCTGACCTTGCTCCTACTCTTGCCCGAACATTAGCAGAAGATTACGTCCAGTCTGATCATCTTCATGTTTTGGAGCAGAAGCAGCCCTCTAAGGCTCCGAAGAGGGAACATTCAACACAACCTCTTAAAGCTATTCTGCATCACCTTGAAAAAGCAAGTTTGCCAGTGTTAGAAGAAGGTAGAACCTGCGGATTTTGGCTCTTGAGTGGTATTGGTGATGCATCTCTTTACCGAACACAGCAAAATGAAGCCAGCCAACATTGGAATTTGGTTACAGAATTCTGTCAGGCACACCATCTGCCATTAAGTACAAAGTATCTTGCTTTACTGGCCAATGACAATGACTGGGTATTCACTAATTATTTTCTTGTCATGTTGGATATCGTTGTTTATATAAGTCCATACATTAATTTGATGCAATATTTGTTTGGCAGGTTGGTTTTTTAACAGAGGCTCAGGTGTCAGGTTTTCCAATTGAAGTTGTCATTGAAGTGGTATTGTTTCTTATTTTGGAAAGTAGACATTTTGATTGTAGTTCATGGAAAAAAAGAATACTATATTCATTTGTTCTCTGGTTTTGTGTTCAGGCAGCCAAAGAGATAAGGGATTCAAGATTGAGAACTCATATACTAACAATTCTGAAGAACATGATGTCAGCTAGAAGGAAATCCTCTAGTAATGTATCTTCAGGAAGTAATGATTCATCTTTCTTTGCTGTTGATGGTGACAACTCTATGGAACTTTTCTCTGTTCTTGCTGTCTGTGAAAAACAAAAGAATCCTGGGGAGGCCCTCCTGAATAAAGCAAAACAAATGCAGTGGTCTTTATTGGCTATGATTGCTTCATGTTTTTCAGATGTGACTCCTCTCTCATGCTTAAGTGTTTGGCTTGACATTACAGCTTCAAGGTAGCACATTGAGCGTGTCATCTGTAGAAATTCTGTTATCTAATTTTGCAAGCTTCATTACTATCGCTGATGTGTAATATTGTTGCATTGGCATTTATTGTCTGTCATCAGGGAGATGTCATTAATCAAGGTGGATGGTATTTCCTCGAAAATAGCAAAAAATGTGGGATCTGCTGTTGAGGCCACAAATAAATTACCAAGCATGTGTAGGAACGTTGAATATCGTTACAACAGGAAGAATCCAAAACGAAGGCGATTCCTGGAGGCTTCTCAAGAAAGCTTCACATCAGGTTTCTCATCATGTGGACCAAGCTCTACTGCAACTCCTAATTTTCCAAATTTTGATGTTCAGCAGAAAATACTGAAGCCCATATCTGAAGAGACTAAAATTCCAGTTGATATTGATGAAAGACTTGCATCTTTGTCAAGTATGGTAGCAGTGCTTTGTGAACAGCAGTTGTTCCTGCCATTGCTTAGAGCTTTTGAAATGTTTCTGCCTTCGTGCTCCCTTCTCCCCTTCATTCGATCTCTTCAGGTTGTTATATATTCATTTTTTGAAAGTACTGGTGTATCCAATTTAACATAATCATTTGTGCTATCTTTTAAATTCAACATGATCATTTGTCCTATATTTTTAAGGCATTTTGTCAAATGCGTCTGTCCGAGGCTTCTGCACATTTGGCATCATTTTCTGCAAGACTGAAAGATGAAACTTCCCATGCTCAATTAAACTCTTCCAAAGAAGAGTCAGCTATGGCAGGATGGGTAGCTGTTACTGTTGTAAAAGCTGCAGATGCAGTACTCTCGACATGTCCATCAATTTATGAGAAGAGATGTTTGCTACAGCTCCTTGCAGTGGTTGATTTTTCTGATGGTGGCTCCTCAACAGCTTACTTTCGCCGAGGTTATTGGAAAATAATTTTGGCTGAACCTTCGGTATGCAAAGAAGGTGATACCTACAAGTGGAATGATTCCATGGATGATGCTTCCCTCTTAGCATCGTTAGAAAAGGATGGTCGATGGGAGGAAGCACGCACTTGGGCAAGACAACTGGAGTCGAGTGACGTAGCTTGGGAGTCTACTTTTGATCATGTGACAGAATCACAGGTATTTGGTTTGTACCTTCATCTGTTACATTACCAAGTGTGCCCTGATGACTTTTATGCTGATATAAATTTGTTCTGTGTGTGTAGGCAGAAGCTATGGTTGCTGAATGGAAGGAGTTCCTCTGGGATATCCCACAAGAACGTGCAGCTTTGTGGAGCCACTGTCAATCGCTTTTCGTGAAATATTCTTTACCTCCTTTACAGGTACTGTCTTCTGAAATAGTCTTATATTCTTCATGTGGTCTTTTATCTGTATAAAATTTATCGGTTGTTTATATTCATTCAATTGTGTTTGCAGGCCGGATCTTTTTTCCTCAAGCACGCTGAAGCAGTAGGAGAAGAGATACCGGCAAGGGAGCTTCATGAAATACTTCTGCTATCTTTGCAATGGCTAAGTGGAACTATGACTAACTCCTCTCCGTAAGCTTCTTTGTAATATATATTGATGCTGTACTTGGTCTTATTATCTCCTTACAGATATATATACATTTTTTGCAGGGTATATCCACTTCATCTTCTCCGTGACATTGAGACTAGGGTTTGGCTCCTGGCCGTGGAGTCAGAGAGTCAGTGTAAAGCTGACGGAGAATATGCACCTTCCAGTGTTACTCAAAATCTAGCTACTGGAAACAATACCAATATTATAGAACAAACAGCTGATGTTATCACAAAAATAGACAATAGTATGAGTTCACCACGGAAAACAACAGAAAGGAATGGTACAAAGGACAACACCCCATCATTCCATCAATATTTGCAACTCTTTGAGTCTAATGGCGAAGGCGTACATAACACAAGAGCAAGGCGAAGATCGAAGACAAATACGCTACTTAGACGGGTTGCCAAGGATAGTGTTGAAAGTAGCATAAATGATTCTGTTGATAATTCTAACTCCTTTAATAGCTCAAAGATTGCTGGACAAGCAAGAAGTTTACTGTCAGAAGAGGAGTTTGCAAAGATGGAAGCATCTTTATCTGGTTGGGAGCAGAATGTTAGGCCTGTTGATATGGAGAAAGCTGTTCTCTCCTTATTGGAATTTGGACAAATAACTGCTGCCACGCAACTTCAACAAAAGCTGTCTCCATCATATGTTCCTGAGGAACTTGTCCTTGTTGATGTTGCTTTAAGAGTTGCCAATAACAGCAGTAATGGAGAGATCAGTTTATCATGCTTTGACCCAGAAGCTCTTTCAATACTTCAGACACTAGGAACCAATACGACTGATCCATCAGAGGTCTGTTTTTTCCATTGTACTTATTTCTTTCAGAACTTTCTATTAGACTATTACAAACATTAAATATCAGGATTGATTGTTTACATGACTAATTGAACTGTAATGATGAAATTACAGTAACAAATATTTTGCTCGCAGTGCAAAACACGACAAAAGAGTTAGCACAGAAATTGGCATTGAATGTTACTGTTGGTATAATCTCAGATGCATTCATTTTATGAGTACAATAGTGCTTCAGTATTAATGATCACATGGTTACTGCCTTTTCCATGGTCAGAATGACAGACTATCATTATATCTTGAAAGTTTTGGTAGTAAATGTTTGAGTAGTGCACGGTCCACAAATTACAAGAAGTTTTTTCTTTTATGTCAGGTTATGGAGAAACTAGCCATGAAATGTGGCGAGGGTCGTGGACGAGCTCTTGTCAGGAGAATAGCAGCAGTTGTTCAAACTGCAAAAGCACTGGGACTCCCATTTTCTGAAGCATTTGAGAAACAGCCAATTGAACTTCTGCAGTTGCTTTCTCTGAAAGCTCAGGATTCTTTCGATGAAGCTAAATTTCTGGTGGAGACACACGCCATGCCTGCATCTAGCATTGCAAGGATTCTTGCTGATTCCTTTCTAAAGGTACACCAACTACATCCTTTCAACGCACTTCATTTTGGAGGAACAGCAAAGGCGTTCTATATATTGTCTAATGTGCTTTTAATATTTGGCAGGGGCTTTTAGCTGCACATCGTGGAGGTTATCTGGATTCCCAAAAGGAAGAAGGTCCTGCACCCCTGTTGTGGAGATCTAGTGACTTCTTGAAGTGGGCAAAGCTATGTCCATCAGAACCAGAAATTGGCCATGCTTTGATGCGTTTGGTCATGACTGGCCATGAAGTACCACATGCTTGCGAGGTTGTATGATCTTCTAAGTTACCAAGACAATTGATTTGTATACATGCAAATGCCAGCACCTTTATATACATGACCTTCTAAGTTTAAATGTGTTGTTACACTAAGAAATATAACTTATCCAAACAGTGTCATGCAAAGTTCATGTTTGACCCATGATATATTATTAAGGTATAATATTTAATTAGTGTCAGCATGATTATGCCATAAATTTGTTAATTTCAAAAAAATCATGCACATCAGTTTTATTCCACTCATAAAGTGACTAACTTAACTGGAACTCAAGTAACATGCACTCGACTTGATGAGGTATCGGTGTTTAAAGTGGTGGCTTATGGAATTATGGAACAAATCAACTTAAGAAGAACCAGTTGATTTGGAGTGTTGGACATCTGTATTGGGATTTCAGTCCTTTTTCGGTTCGTGCTTTTTGTGGCCTATGGGTAACAAGTATCTATTACTCTTGCTCATAAGCTTATTTATTTCACTGTAGTATTGGAAGAAACAAGGAATAATCGTATAAGATCTGAAACTTACTGACTCACCTGTATTTGCTTTAAACTAGCCAGTGCTGGCTAGTGCCCTGTTGATTGTGAAAGAATTTGCTAGTTTCCACATTCTTTGCATCATATGTAGGTAGGTTTATACTGAGCCACTTTTTAAGCAATTGCTTATATAGAGTGAAGTGAAGAACCAATTTCCTAATTTGAAAACCAGAAGTTATCCTTCTTTGTCAGCCTTGCGTTGTATTTATTTTAGTATTTCTAGTGTTGTTAACTATAAGTTACTGACATTTTTCTGTGGGTTGCTTGAAAGTAATCAATTTGCAGAGTACTGATATGCATGATCTCTAGTCTTCGTCGGTATTGATATGTTTGTGTTATCTTATGTAAACTTAATGTATCCAGGAAACTTAGCTACCATCAGATTGACTTTGGTTTGGTTTGAATTTTACTGTTGTATGCTGTTCCCTTGCCGTCTCTTAACTTTTCATTTCAAATGTTTTGCAGGTTGAACTCCTAATATTGTCCTACCACTTCTACATGTCTTCTTCTTGTCTCGATGGAGTGGATGTTCTCGTCACATTTGCAGCTAATAGAGTGGAGTCGTATGTGTCAGAGGGGGATTTTTCTTGTTTAGCTCGCTTGATCACTGGAGTGAGCAATTTTCATTCCTTGAGCTTCATTCTTTCCATCCTTATAGAAAATGGCCAATTGGAGTTGTTACTTCAAAAGTACTCTGCCACTGACTCAGCCACTGGGGCACCTGCATCAGTTAGAGGGTTTAGGATGGCTGTTATCACCTCACTGAAACATTTTAACCCAAGTGATGACGACGCTCTTTCTCTGGTATCTCTCTCTCTCTCTCTCTCTCTCTCTCTCTCTCTCTCTCTCTCTCTCTCTGGAAATTTTGGTTTCAGAAATGTATTGATGTCTGAGACGTTCTTTTCCCGTCCAATTAGTTTACATACAATCAAACAACCAACATAATGTGTGACCCAATCTAGGTCCAAAGCCAAGTAGTGCATGGCCTGAAAGGAGTTCATTTATCACAAAGGAACATCACTGTGGATACATCTGATGACCAAATGCTTTGCTAAAGCTTAAAACTGCTGATTGAGCACATACCATGCCATCTTCGCTTTTGTGCATACAGAAAATGTGCTAACTGATAACAACAGCTTGTTTTAATCTGCTAGAGATTATCTAGTTGGGAAAGACATGAGGTTTGTTAGTAAACTAGAGATAGAAATCAGATTAGTTTCTGTTATATTCAATATTAGTTCCTTGGATGTCAAGTTAGTCCATCCTATATGTAAAGGGACCCCATTTATCATATTATTAATCAAGTAATGAATCTAAAGTTAGTCAAATAAACCCTTAGCTCGACAGGGAAGCCCTGTCAGCGCAAATTGATGACGAGTGCCCTATCCTCTGTCTTCATGCCCTTATCCTAGCCAGTTCATAAGTTCTAATCTGTTGATTGAGCACATTCAATGTCATCTATGCATTAGTATGTATAGAAAATTCACTGAGCAATTGTAGGTTTTTTAGCATCTACATGAAGAATAAAAGAAAACTTGAGACTTTAGTTTACTTCATAGTTAGTCGATCCTAACAGGTTCTCTTTTACCATTACAAGACATACCTCCTGGCTGTTTCTTTGCATTCTTACAACCTCTGTACCCTATGCAGGTATATAAGCACTTTGACATGAAGCATGAGGCTGCTTCTCTCCTTGAGTCACGTGCAGAGCAATACATGAACAGCTGGTTATCTCGATATGACAAGGAAAGGAGGAATGATGAGCTCCTTGAGGCTATGCATCACCTTGTTGAGATGGCTGAGGTTCTTTCAACAATTGATGCTGGCCAAAGGACACACCGGGCGTGTGCACGTGCTTCTCTCCTATCACTTCAGATCCGTATACCTGACCTTCTCTGGATTGGTCTTTCGGAAACCAATGCTCGGCGGATTTTCGTAGATCAATCTAGGTTCCAAGAGGCCCTCATTGTTGCTGAAGCATACAGCATAAATCAGCCGATGGAATGGGCTCCAGTTTTTTGGAACCAGATGCTGAAACCAGATCTAATTGAGCAATTTGTGGCTGAGTTCGTGTTGGTGCTGCCCCTGCAGCCACCAATGCTACTCGAGCTTGCAAGATTTTACCGGGCGGAGGTTGCAGCAAGGGGGGACCAGTCACACTTCTCGGTCTGGCTTTCGCCTGGAGGCTTGCCTGCGGAGTGGGTGAAACATCTTGGCAGATCGTTCAGGAGCCTGCTCCGTCGAACAAGGGATATGAGGCTGAGGCTGCAGTTGGCAACTCTTGCAACAGGATTCAGTGACGTTCTTGACGCATGCAATAGTGTTTTGGACAAGGTTCCGGAGAACGCTGGCCCTCTAATCCTGAGGAAGGGCCATGGTGGTACATACCTACCTCTCATGTAAATCCTTCCATTTTGATCCATCTCGTTCAACTTTCGGCAGACTGAATCTTACAGGAGTATATAATAAGGTGAGAATTTTTCCTGTCCTTTCTTTGGGCCTGGCGTTCAGCATTCTAGTTTTTTGATACATTGGATGAAGCCATAGGAGATCTTCGGTTTGTATATATATACGAGCATTCTGAGTGGATAAGATGAACATAGCCGATTGTGAGTGAGTTTTTGCGGCTTCAGTCGGTGGAAGTTTTCGTGTGGGTTGTATCGCCGTACTCGTGGTGCCTGATGTTTGTAGTTTGTTGTAAATTCCATTGACGCAACTATGAAATTTGTACAATTTTTTTTTTGACGCGTCACTTGTACTTTTTACAAGATAATCATTGATATGCTGATTGTCCGGATCTGAATCCGTCGAACTGCCATGAAATCTGAATCCTTCAGGACCAATTGTGAGTTCAAGTTCTGGCAGTTTTGAACCCTGAGCACTTGATCAGATTGAGCCTTTGATGTTCTTCTTGATAAGATTGTGCTATTGATTGAGATTGTACTGTTCATTCCCAACGAACCCTAGTCGGCGATCGTCCAACGCCGGATGGATAATTCTTCTCACGTGGATTCCAACAATCCATGCCACACAAAAACTTCTCGTTAACAAAAAAAAAAAAAGTGGACATATATGAATATATGATACACTAAGTCTAGTACTACTAGCATTGCAGTAGCCCATAAGAAAATATTCAAGTCTAGATTGGCCTGAATTTTGTCTGCCACCACCAACCAAACCAAACTCCTCACGAGGTCTAGGACTCTAGGGCGAAGCAGCCATAGAAAAACCCAAGATCAGCGAGCTGCGTCTATCTCGCAGTCTCCCTAAGCTGCTCAGCTTGATAGCTCAGGGGCGATACGTTGATAGCATGGTCGCCGGCAGCAACGAGGTCGCGGCGGCGATGTCTCCGGTGACCCGGCCGCGCTGGTCAGTGCTGCCGGCGCCGCCTCGTCGCCTCCGGTGGCCGCCCCCACCGCCCGCCGGAATCGCCGCCGTCTTCTTCGGCTACCGATGTACTGTGTAAATCAGCTCTCTCCTCTCGCCTCCTCTACAGCTCTACTACTGGAGTATGCGTGATGGTGTCTTGATAAGCGCGTACGAATGGATAGGAACAGCTGAATATTTTCAGTTTTCCAGCTAGTCATTGTTAGGAACTTCCTTTTTCTCCGATAATTACTCTCTCCGTTATCGAAATTGATAGTGGCACTATTTAAATTTAAACTTTAATTACTTGTCTCTTTAAAAGAATTATAAATATTTAAGATACACTATAATTTTTAAATTACTTCTTCCGTTTCATATTATAATACTCTTAGTCAAACTTTAAGTTTAAACAAAATTATACAAAATACATAGTATTATTTTCAACATAAAGCAAACATATTATCAAAACATATTTAATGTTGTATTTAATAAAACTAATTTAACTTCCAATTTTCCAATAAATTTTGATTAAACCTAGAAATGCTTGACTAAGAAAAGTAAAAACGTCTTATAATACAAATAGAGAGGTACTCCCTCTGTAAAACAACTAAAATGAGATGTACTAAATATCCTAGATTGTTTTTTTTGACAGGGAGTATGTTGTATCATAAATATTATATACAACTTTCATTCGTTATAATATTATTAATTTCATAGTAATCTGTGGTCATAATGAGATTCAAAGTAACTGGTAAATCAAAATTGGAATTGTGGTCAAGACCGACAGAGATAGTATAAATCTACTAATTAGCACCAAATTATTCAAAGTAACAATGTTCACCATATTCTACTACTATCAATTGTGTAGTTTTCCTAAACCGAAGTTCAATTATGCAAAACCCCACTTCATCATATACATTTGCTGCCTAAAATTGTTGCAAAACAAGGGGATGTTTTGCTGCAACCCTTTTGGTCAAAGCTCAAAAGTGAGAAGTGAAAGCTTCATTTCTCTACCTCCCACGTGTCGCCCTGACGTGCAGTGCTGGCAGCTGACGTGGCACCTCCCGTTAATTACAATTTCCCCCCTTAAGCTTCTTTTCCAGCAGCCTCTGCTTTCTCCCACAAATCCCGATTCCGATCCGATTCCGCTGCGCAAATCCCATTCCCATTCCGATTCCGAAACGAAAACGAAGCAAAACGGCTCACCTCTCCTCCGCCGCCGCAGATCGCCTCCGCGCCGCGCCGCCGCCGCCGCCAATGGTCGACGTCGACCCGCCGCCGCGGGAGGCCGCGGCCGCCCCGCCCGCAACGCCGGCCATGAAGCGGAGCGCGAGCTTCGACCGCGTCCCGGAGGAGGCGCGCCGCATCCTGCACCGTCTCGCCGGGGAGCTCTGGGGCGGCGACGTCGACCCCGCCGCGCTCGCCGTGTCCCAGCTCAAGGGCGCCATGACCAACGAGGTGTTCCGCATAACCTGGCCCGGCGGCGGTGAGGGCGTGGGCGAGGAGGGTGACCACCGCAAGGTGCTCGTCCGCATCTACGGCCAGGGCGTCGAGGTCTTCTTCGACCGCGCCGACGAGGTCCGCACCTTCGAGTGCATGTCCCGCCACGGCCAGGGCCCCCGCCTCCTCGGCCGCTTCCCCAACGGCCGCATCGAGGAGTTCATCAACGCGAGGGTACGCACCCCCCCCCCCCCCCCCCCCAATCACTCCTCTGCTCCAATGGCAATGGCTCATTGTCCTCGTGTTCTGCTCAGACGCTCTCCCCGGCGGATCTGCGCGACCCGGAGATATCCTCCCTGATCGCCAAGAAGCTGCGTGAATTCCACGATCTCGACATGCCTGGACCCAAGAACGTGTCATTGTGGCAGAGGCTGAGGTACGCATCCCCTGCGCTGTTTCTTTGTCTCCATTAATGGCAAGAACTGCGAGCGATCCCCCTTAAAGATGCTAATTGCACGGTGCTACATGAATCAGGCGATGGCTTGAGGAAGCTCGTGGCAGGTGCTCGGCGGAGGAGGCTAGGCAGTTCAGTTTGGAGAAACTAGGTGATGAGACCGCAATGCTGGACATTGCATTGTCAGGGGTTGATCAGAGAGTAGGATTTTGCCATAACGATCTGCAATATGGAAATATTATGATATATGAAGAGACAAGACAAGTGACCTTAATTGTAAGTGATTCAGTATCTCCTTATGTAAGTGATTCAGTATGTGCTTTTTAATCTGTAAAAATAATCGCAATCAGGCAAACAGCTCTGATTCTTGATCTGAGCACAAATTTGCAGCTGTGTAATTAACTAATATGAAGCAGAAGTGAGAATTATAAATTTTAGGCTTGTAATATGCTGTTAGTAATTGTAGGAATAGGAGCGATTGCTTATGCCATTTTCTGTTAATATTTTCCTGTGCCTAACTTCTCACTTGGAATCTCTTTTATCCTTCAGGATTATGAGTATGCGAGTTTTAACCCTGTGGCATTTGACATTGCTAATCACTTCTGTGAGATGTCTGCTGATTATCATTCAGCCACACCGCATGTTCTAGACTTCACAAAATACCCTGGTCAGTATTGATGATAACCATATCTATGAAGTTCTGCCTGCTTACATGGCTATGCGCATTTCACTGAGAAAATTTTCTGCTTGTTTGACACCTCTGCATAATTTCAGGCACTGATGAACAACGCAGATTTGTTCAGACGTACCTCAGCTCTTCAGGTAAGCAGAATGCGCTTTGGGTCCACTGGCCCGGTGAAAAAGAAGGGAAAAAAGTAAAGGGAAAATAATGCACTTTGGACTGAATACTCATACTGCATTCAGAAACATTATAAAGATTTTTGGAACGTACAGTGACACTACTATGATGTGCAACGAGTGATTGTTAATCTTTACTGTTCCTTCTGTTCATCAGGTGAAAACCCATCAGATGCGGAAGTTGTACATTTACTTGGCTTGATTGCAAAATACTCTCTTGCAAGCCATATCTTCTGGGGTCTTTGGGGAATAATCTCAGTAAGCTCTCTAACACAGCGGCCAGCCAATGGCAAATGTGTATAGAACATCTATTTAGTGATCTTACAAAGCTGGTTGGTATCTGTTTCTTGTCTCCAGGGGCATGTGAACAAGAACATCGACTTCGAGTACAAGGAGTATGCAAGGCAGCGGTTCGATCAGTACTGGAAGACAAAAGATCAAACGCTGGGATCCAAATCCAACTAGTTGATCACACACACAGACAGCATTCTTCTTTCATGTCTTGTGAATTCTCAATTGTGCGTGTTTGTAGCAGCAGCGTAGCTGCCAATTTTTTACTGTAAAAATCTTTCGGCTCCTTGCAAACATGTCCTTCGTTTCCGTATCATGCGCCTGGAGTAGGGCAGTTGGCTGGTGGTTTTTCTTGCAGGAGATTTACTCCGGTGCCATGCGTGCAGCTGCTGCGGCCGTCGTCAGGCTCGCCGGGCACTCGCACTCTCATCGCTGATAGCACGGAGCTTCTGAATCCTGCTACGGCTCTGAATTACAGTGAACAAAATACAAGGTGCCGAAACGAAATCGTTGATGGCACACAGTTTCATACATGTCTAAGAAAGGGTTTGACAAAAAAATGTCACCAAGGGCACCAGTGGTCTAGTGGTAGAATAGTACCCTGCCACGGTACAGACCCGGGTTCGATTCCCGGCTGGTGCATTTCTTTCTTTTTCCTGTGTGTCGTATATATCCCTCTCTCTCTCTCTCACTCTCCGCCAACATTTTTTCCGTCTTTCTCTTTCTCCCTTCTAAACAAAGTGATAAAAACATCATTCCCTGATTAAAAGGTGACATCATCCTCAATGGAACCTCCGTTGCCGGGAGGATCTCGTCGGCGTTGCTTGCAGGTGAGCGAGCGGCGGAGCAACGGCCCAACTATTCGCTCTTCAAAGCCCACACAGAAAACTTCACTTTTGCTTCGGGCTCTATATGGGCCGAACAATTGGGCCCATAAACTCTCTCCTCCCCCCCCCCCCCCCCCCCCCACCCACCCTAGCCCAATACATCCGCGCGCCGCCTCCTCCTCATCCTCCTCCTCTCGCCGCGCCGCCGCCGCCTCTGCCCGTCAGACACCTCCGCCTCCTCGAGGACAAGAGACTCTCCTCTCTCGCCGGCGGCGGCGTCAGCGACGGCGTACTAGTACTCCACCTCCGCTCAGCTGTACTGACGCCTTGATCCGAACTTGGATTGGTCGATTCCTTCGCGTTCGTGAGTAGGCCTTTGCCCTAGCTTTGCTTGCCCTCGCTGTTCATTTTGCTCTGCCTTTTTTAGGTTACTTACTATCTGTATATTATGTGAACAATGGAATCGAAGTTCACTGAGATTCTTAACTGTTTTTTTTATTGTTTGCTGTTGCTGCTGCTGCTGAAGGTAACCATGGACAGTGCCAAGCCCGCCCCTGAGCAGAAGGCTATGGAAGGAGGTGAGCAGGAGGCTCTGGATGAAATGGAGAAGAAGGTGTACAAGTACTCGCGGGGGAAGGCTGCTTACCTTGGGGTGAGACTGAGACTGCTGCTAGCCTAGTTCTTCAAAAAATTGCGTTCCTGTTCGATTCACATGTGTGGTTTATGTTGGGTTTGTCAGACTCTTCGCGACAAGAAACTGAAAGGGCAGCTCGCTGCAAGAGAGAAGCTCTATGGACACTCCGCCAAGGCTGCTGTTCAGACCGAGAAGGTGTGGTTGTTGATTCTTGGAATGAATGTTTCTGGGAGCATGCTACACATTGGGATGGGAGGATCGAGAATATGGCGTTTGTTGATTTTTTTTTATTTTTATTTTTTGCTTCCAATTTTGCAGTGGCTCTTGCCTACCGAGGGTGGCTATTTAGAGCCTGATGATGAAGATTTGGAAAAGACATACAGATACCAGCAATCTTCGCTTGTGGGGGAGGTGGATCTTTCGAGTTCAAGAAAGCCATTTGATATGATCTTACCTTGTAAGCGTCTAAATCTGTTTTTGTGTTCTCTGAAGCTGTGATATAATAGGTCTCTTGTTAAATCCAGCCCTAACTTTTTTTCCGTTGCTACATTAGATCTTGATGAAATAAAAACCCCTATCTCGAGCAACCATCGACTTGCTTTATTTGTACATTACAGATTTTGGTAAAAAAAAATATACAGAAACTAAAAATGGGTGTATAAGGAACACCATTAGTTTTTCTAATTGAATTATTTTATTTCCAATATACTTAGTTTGTAGCCACTGTAAAACTTTCCCTGTTCCTCTTCTGTATATTCCCTCTTCTTCACTTCTTCTAATTGTGGCAGGGGAAACTGCTCTATTTATCTGGTAGAATGCTGATCTTCTTTTTTGGTTTAAATATATGTAAACATAGCATTTATTGATCTTCAGTTCTGTACCATGTAATGATTTATCTTTTTGGAATAATTGCTAGAGAGCACTCTTCACTATACTCTTTGTAGGATCTAGCTTGCTTGCTGCTATTAGCTTTCCTGATGACAGCCAACAAGTTATGAGGGGACTGACTAGCTCTTGTCTTATGCAGTACTTGGCCCTTATACTCTAGGATACACGGGAAATGGTCGGTATATGGTAGTAGGTGGACGAAAAGGCCATGTTGCTATGATGGATATGCTGAATTTGGAACTCATCAAGGAGTTTCAGGTCATTTTCCAGTACTCGGAGACTTTTCCCAGCATGCATTGTTTTCCTTATATGACAGTCATATTTTTGACATCTTCCTACTGGCATTATCCATGTTTTTATAACACTGTCTGTTGTAGTAGAGGTTTCTGGTTATAAAAGAGCAGAACCATATTTTATTCTGGTCAAAATCCTACCATGTTCCCTCTTCTTTCAAGTACTTTTCCTTGGCTATAGTAATCAACATGATTGTTTTTAATTTCCACAGGTGAGGGAAACTGTGCGCGATGTGGCGTTCTTACATAATGAGCAACTCTATGCTGTTGCCCAGAAAAAGTAATTTCCTAAATATACTCGAGCTTTGCATAATTTTTCCATTGCTCATAACCTAGGCTGACCGCTCAAAGGCTCAGAGCTTTAAACATGCATAAGTACATCTAGCACATTATGGTTTGATTTGTGAATCAACTAGGGTATAGAATAATGCAACATGATTTCGTGCATGATTTGTTATAAACATTTACTGGAGTAGTATGATTCTATGCAACTTCTGTGAACAAGAATCCTAATTTCTGGCAGTCTGTTGAACTGTTAGTACATATCTGAGGATGAGCAATGTGCGGTAGGGTGGGCTAGAATTGCCTTCTGAGTTCTGATTGCCCTACTGAATTATAAGGCATTGATCTGTCGATGGAAATGTTAGATGATAATTCCTGTACATGGCAGGGAACCTTTTTTTTTCTTAAAGAAAAATAGCCAGCCCAAGAGGTGGAGCCACTCCAAAATTTGGTTTCTGAAGTATTTTCTATATTTTACATGTTTCAACAGCATTTAATACATAGCTTATCTCCACAGTTTTCCATATCTATTTTTGAAGGAATTTGTGGGCAAAATCGAAATATTGTCAAGACATTTTATGTTACCTTTCCATGTAAATTTTAATTCCTCATGGGATATTTTTTTTCAACAGGTACCCCTACATATATAACCGACATGGCACAGAAATTCACTGCTTAAAGGTAATTATGATGTAAACACATTGGCTTGCTGAATGAATGTGCCTAGCTATTAATGATATTGAGAAATTGTTAGTTTTGTTGTTATTGCTGATGGTACTATTGATCAGTACAAGGCTCGTTTGGTTCACATGCTTGCAGTTAACATGTAGGAAAGGTAGATAACAATATAGCATTCCTGTTTCATTTATTCTTGTGAGTTCCATGGACTTATGAATGATGTAAATTCTGTATGTCAGCTACCTGTAAATTATTCTCTCATGGTCTTCGAACGAAAATATCCTAACCTGCCATTTAGAGCTTGGGAAAGTAGAAATATTCTGCTGCAAATTGATCTGCATTGAAAAATATTATTGGCTGTGAGACTGACATGTGACTCCAGATCCACATGTCACTAGGAAATTAAATGGCATTCCTTTAACTGCAAACTTTCCTTGTGGCAAATCAATTGTTGGCTAGATGTACCATTCCAGTTTCTACTACTTTTGATTAGAAGACCTTCCAAGTTCTTTATTAGATGGAATTTCTTTAGACTGTTTTGTTTGTTTCGAGAAACATCATAGCTATGTAGTAAATTAAAATTTTATAGTTGTTCATCATTTAATTTTTACTTAATGTATGTCTATGATTTGATGTGGTATACTGGTATCCTTTAAAGTTCAGTAAAGATTTGAATGCATATCTTGTTTAGGATTCTAATGTTTCGTGTCCACAGGAACATGGTAAATCGTTGAAACTCCAATTTCTGGAAAAGCACTTTCTCTTGTCATCAATAAACAGCTTTGGGCAGCTCCATTACCAAGATATAAGCACCGGTGAGATGGTTGCAAATTACAGGACAGGTCTGGGACGGACTGATGTTATGCGGGTAAATCCTTACAATGCTGTTATTGGCCTTGGACATGCTGGTGGCAAAGTTACCATGTGGAAGCCAACCAGTGTGAAACCCCTTGTCACAATGCTTTGCCATAGTGGCCCTGTGACAGCCATTGCATTTGACAGGGGTGGTCATCTTATGGCAACAGCAGGTGTTGACAGGAAGGTCAAGATTTGGGATCTCAGGAAGTATGAGGTTATAAATTCTTATGCTGCACGCGCACAATCCCTGGATTTCAGCCAGAAAGGTTTGTTGGCCTGCAGCAACGGATCTCAAGTAGAAATATTCAGGGATACCGGAGGACAGGATTATAAAATTTATATGAAACATAGAATGGTAAAGGGATACCAGATTGGGAAGGTTTTGTTCCGCCCTTATGAGGATATTCTGGGGATTGGTCACTCCATGGGCCTTTCTGCCATTCTTGTTCCTGGATCTGGTGAGCCAAACTTCGATACCTTTGTTGACAACCCTATTGAGACTTCCAAGCAGAGAAGGGAGAAGGAGGTGCAATCCCTTCTTAACAAGCTCCAGCCAGAGACGATCATGCTTAATCCGAACATGATAGCTACCGTAAGACCTTCAAGGAAGAAAGAGAAGAAGACCAAGAAGGAGATTGAGGAGGAGATGGAAGACGCCGTAGAGACCGCCAAGAGCATTGAGTTCAAGAAGAAGACCAAGGGTAGAAGCAAAGCCAGCAAGCGGGCCAAGAAGAGGGAGGAAGAGGTTTTGAAAGCCAAGAGGCCGTTCCTGGAGCAACACAAGGAAAACGATGGGAGGCCCGACAAGAAACAGCGGGTCGGTGATGAGATTGAGCTGCCGAAGGCCTTGCAGCGGTTTGCCAAGAGCAGGCAATAATGGAGCACCGAATTTTCAATATTTTTGGCTGCAACCTCATTTTATCACTAGTGTGCAATGTATCATGTAGCTGGCAAATATGTCATATCTGCTTCGTTGTGAACCGTAGGCTTTTTTGCACGAGGCAATGGTGCACAGAAGTAAGCACCCAAATTTTGTTATGAATCTTTGAGATATGCTTGTTGGCTATAAATGTGCATGTGACCCCA
This sequence comes from Oryza punctata, assembly GCA_000573905.2. Lineage (NCBI taxonomy): Eukaryota > Viridiplantae > Streptophyta > Magnoliopsida > Poales > Poaceae > Oryza > Oryza punctata. The sequence continues at coordinate 3,942,749 of CM002488.2, forward strand.
ACGGTGTAGCCGTGTGCTGTTGGTGCCCTTGTTAATGTCATTACTAAAGCATAGAGTAGCATTACATTTACAGCAGTATTACGTGCTGAGATTCAGTTCCTCTGGTGACCACTCTGGGAATGCTATTGCTTAATCATCGTTCTGGAGCACGGTTGCATAAATGCATAGCTACTCCTTTAGTTGTATTTGCAGCTTGCGTTTTGTACAAGGGAGCATGTTGGCTGATGGTGTTTCTGTGTTTGTCACTACAGCAACAGGCATCACTACCTGATAACCGAAACCTATAGATATTTGAAAGCAACTGAGCTAATCTGTATCCTGCTGGGGACGTTAACGAGCAAATGCAAATTTGTGAACTTTATATGATGTTGTAATTCAGATTTATTCTATCGAGCGCACCAGTGGTCTAGTGGTAGAATAGTACCCTGCCACGGTACAGACCCGGGTTCGATTCCCGGCTGGTGCAATTCACTCTTTTATTTTTTTGCCCTTCATACACTTTTGTTAAATAAATTTTACCTTTCCCTATACTGATGTTAATTTTTTTTTTTGCCTTTCATACACTGTCGTTAAATAATTTTTTTACCTTTTTTTTTTTGCTCATACACTGTCGTTAAATAAATTTTACCTTCCCCTATACTGATGTTAAATTGATGAGATTTTGTTTTTGCGAGAAAAAAAATACATCAGCTTGCACGAGCGTTTCTCCAGTTTTACCTCAGCATAAAGCACACCGACAAAATGGCAAATGCGCCAGTAGATTGGATGAGCTTGAGAATAGAGAAAGAAGAGAGAACTTGATCCTTCACGGCCATGGCGATTACAGTATTACAACATGGAGCGCTACAACTACAAGTTATCCTTGAGCTCAGCTGCAGAAACCGATCCTAGCTCCCGCCCTCAAAACCCGGCGAGGTGGTCCGGCACGGCGACGACGGTGCCGGCCTCCACCTCGGCGTCCGTGAGCGTCAGCGCCCTCTGCAGCTTCCTGCTGCTGAACACCTCCACCTCCGCCGCGTACGTCGCCACCACCGGCCGGTGGTCCGACATCGTCAGCTCCACCCTCCCGTAGCTCATCAGCTTCACCCCCTTCCCGAACGACAATATCCTATCACACCTGATCGATCATACACATCATCCAAATTTCAGACACAACAAAAGAAAATGGGTGCACTCTCAAGTCTTCACTACACATTCGAAATTGAGCAAAATTTGCTACTCTCTGTCTCCCTCCGTTTCATGTTATAAGTTATTTTGATTTGTTTTCAATTTAAATAAATTTATAGAAAACGTAGTAACATTCTCGACACAAAACAAATATATTATCAAAATTAAATTTAATCAAACTAATCTGATGTTGTAAATGTTGCTATGTTTTTCTATAAACTTAGTTAAATTTAAAGAATTTTGATTTTTTTAAAAGAAAAAGTTAAAACGAGTTATAATATGTAACGGAGGGAGTAGCATTTTGCAGTGAAATTCTGCACGAACGTACCACGCCGGCGTTCTCCTGCCGCCGCGCTGGTCGTCGCCGATGTACTTGGCCGAGTTGAGCTCATACTTGTACGTCGGAGCGAACTCCAGCACGCCTTCCGTCCAGCCATCGAACGCCCTCCCCTTCCTTAGCTCGCGCTTCAGCTGATTTATTATTCAGACATAACAATCAGAGATTCAGAGACAGATTAAGCAGCAGATTCAGAATTTCTTGTGGAACTCGTGTGAATTTGCATGCTTGTTCTTGAGGTAGCATATATTTGTGTACCTGATCTTTCTCTGCCAGCTGAGTCCAATCCATCGTCGAGATCAGCTCGTGTGCTCTCTCGTACGCGACGTCGATGCGATAATTCAGATCACCCAGCCAGAAAATCCTCCTGCAGAAAATCACAATTGGCAGTCAGATTCAGATCAAATTTGATATGGATGAATTTTGATTTATTTATTTATTGATGCGGATTAGCTTCTTACTCATGGTCATAGATGTCTCTCGGCATGGCGCCGACGTCACCGACGCCGGCGAAATGCGTCCTCCGGTGGATCTCCTGCACGTCGGCGTTCCGCTTGTGGAGGTCGCCGGCCTTCTCGCCGGCGGCGAGGTGGGTGCACACGAAGCAGAACATGGTCTGGTACACCGACATGCTCACCGACACGGAGCCCTTGTTGCCGATGTAGCCCATGGCGCCGACGCCGACGGTGGACACCCTCACGTTGTGGACGCACCTCCTCAGCCCGCGCCTCACCCACACCGTCAGGAAGATGCCCACCATCTGCTTGCTCACGATCCGCACGTACGGCGAACGCCTCTTGCGCGCCGCCGCCGCGGCGGCGGTGGCGAGGTCGAGGTCGAGGTCAGCGATCATGTCGAGGTTGTCGTCGTCGGCGGCGGCGACGCGGGACGGCTTGAATGACTTGTAGGTTCTGAAGGATCTTGACGACTTGAACGACGCCGACGATGATGACATGGTGGTGCTCGCCGTCGCCGTGGCGTGCTTGGCGAGCAGGTCCAGTGGCTGCTCCGGCCATGCCAGGCCGACTCTGTCTGACCTGCTTAGTGTCTTGAGAAGCGTCCGCTGCTGAGCACTCTGCTGCTGCTGCTGCTCGTCGCTGTCGTCGCCGGAGTCGTCCATGGCGGCGGCGGCGGCAGTGAAATGGTTCAGCCTGGTCAGCCTCCTCGGGGTGGTGGCACCGGTGACGGCGGCGACGTTCTGCTGCTCGGACTCCGCCGGCGAGCTGAAGAGCGAGTCGTCATCGGTGTTGGTGTCCGTGTCCGTATCAGCGCCAGGGAAGAGCTCGTCGTCGGTGGTGGCGGCGGCGGTGGCCGTCCCGTCCCCCCGCGACGGCGAGGGAGGGTGGCTGTAGCACTTGTACCGGGGCCTCGCCGGCGGCTGGGCCCGCCGCAGCGCGCCGCGGATGAGCTCCTCCCACGCCTGCGCCGGCCGTCCGTCCTCCGCGCCGAACACGTTGCCGGCGTTCAGCGGCACCACTTCTTGGAACCCGAGCACGTAGACGTCGGCGGGCTCGTCGCCGGCGCCGGCGCCGAGCCACTCGGCGATGTCGAGGTCGCCGGGAGGGACCTTGCCGGCGGCGTTCCACGTGCCGACGCAGAGCTTGAGCTCCTTGGTTTTGATGTACTGCGCTCGCAGCGTCTCCGAGTTTCGCCGGCGAAGCTTGTACGGCGCGCCGCCGTCCACATTCTCATCTGGGCATTATTACAAACGGTGATGGTGATGAGCAACTCTGCACAACTTTTTTTCCCTCTCATTTTTTGTCTTTTAAGCTAGAAAAAAATGGCAATTGTGCATTACAAAATATATTTAGTGTAAAATAGGAAAACTATCTTGATTCTCAAGGGGATATTTTTCTCGTTTGCTTAAAAACCATCTAGACGATTATGAAAAATTCCGAAAAAAAATTGATAACACTTATACAACATATCTATATAAGTTCATAAAAATCTTATATCTAAACTCAATTCGCACATCGAGATATAAAAAAACAAATTCAGAGTATGAATAGTTATGTACTGTTTATATCTGAATTTGTCTTTTTTATTTCTTGGTGTGTAAGTTAAATTTGAACTTGATTTTTGGTAGACAGATAGATATCACAATACTCAACATTCAATTTCTTTTATAATTTTTCACAATTATTTTTATCGAATTTGGAAGGAAAAGATATACATGAGGACGTTTCCTCGAGGGATTAGAATCCACGCGTAAAATATGGTCACTCGTGCTACCTAAGATACCGGTATCAAATTTGACATTCAATTTTTGATAAACTATATTTTGTCTAAACGTAAAAGAAAAAAACAGAGTAATGATGGTGGGTAATATTTTCTAAAAAATGTCTTTTTTTTCTTCAGTTCCCTCAAAGAAAATGTTGGTTTGTGTGTATTCCACATTTCCACTGGTCAAACAACACAGGGAGTCCTTAAAAAAAATCACACTTCAGTACTTTCAGATGAAGTGAACCTAAAATCCAACAAGAAAAAGGTTGCACTTTGAGCAATTGTAGGTAAGACATCGCTGTGATTGGAGACAAGATTTGATGGAAGCATGGTGCAACGCACTAAAAACAGCACTAGTAATCTACTGTGACACTCTTGAACAGTCCAAAGCTGCACTTTTCCCCTTCTTTTTAAGGCTAAGAGCAACACGCAACATGGGAATGTCATCGAAGCCATCTCACGTAAACGAAAGACGAAATACTCACCGGCGATATCGCCGTCGGTCCGCCGCGGCGCCTCCCCGCCGTCGCCGTCGCCGTCGCAGCCGCAGTTTTCTGCTTGAAACGGAACCAAGAAGAGGGGGAAAATGTGACTCCTGACTGCTAATTAATAAAACTCTCCTCAAGATCACCTAAATTCAGATGGATAATTTGATCGGAGAAGAGTTTCTTTCTTTCTTTCTGAGACGATATGTACCTTGCTCATCAACGTCACTCCCCTCGTCGTCGTCTTCCTCGTCGGCGTTGAACTCCGAATCCTTGCTCTTGAGGTTGAGCCATTTCTTCAGAACAACCTTGGGCCAAGAAGCCTACAAACACACACACACACACCCCATTTCACTAAAAACAATTAGCCAAAATTAATCCAGCTGAATCACCAAGAACAACCTGTTCTGATTTCTGAACTGAACAAGCATTCACCTACCTCTCCTGGCTTCCTCTGCTTCTTCTGCACCACCATCTTACCCCTCCTTGTGCCTCAAACACACCAAGAATTTAGACAAAACAGACCGCAAATCCAAATCTACACTGCTCCTGTCCTCTCCAATTCTGAATCACTGAATCTTGATCAGTCTCTGCTCCTCTTCTTTCTCTCACCTTTCTTGGCTGTGTTCTTCAATGGCCAGAGCTAGCTAGGTGCCTGAAAATGGAGGGGCCTCTTGCACGAGCACCCGTGAGTTGAGCAGTGATATGTTTGCTAGAGGATAGGCAGGACAAGAGAGTTGAGCACATGGTGGTTTTTAAGCTCTGAAACAAACGCATTGCCATCTGATGGCGCCAAGCAAACCACAAAAATAGAATATAATATAATAGAATAGAATAGAATAGAATAATGGAACATTATTATCAAATGGAAAAAATGTGGGCATCCGACAAAGCAGGTTTGCCTGCTGCCGGCCTCAATTCCTCCAGGAAAAATTCTGGAAATTAAAGCCACGCACGCGTGTTCTCTTGACCACGCCGGTATTTAATGCAGTTTTTACCGCGCGATTACCACTGATGCCTACCCAATCATTTCCATAATATTACTGCTGATGTTTCTGCATATGAATTAGTACTAATAACTGCAAATAACTTTTTTTTTAATTTGGGTGTGTGTGATTCAGCGTGTTCTTCGCTGTTTGGTCGGCAGTGTTGACATTCGTTGGCCTGTAGATTTGATTATCCTGAATTGCTTATGATAACATATCGATTTGTAGGAATGATATTAGTTGGAGCTAAATCCAAATAACTCTGACATCAACTGTAGAGATATTTGTTATTAGTGTGGCTCTAACATTTCCATCAATTAGTTATGCAAGTTTGCCATCACAAGCAGTGGTTGAAAATCCATTAGTTAGCTCTAATTAATAAAATGAGTAACAAAGTTAATTAATTATTCTATGATGATCTGTCAGTGTGATTTTGAGCTCGCTGTATTACGTGCAGAATCCACTGTCAATGGCTCGATCAGTTAGGTGACAACATCGATGGGGATTAATAATGACAAAGAGACGGCATATTTTAGAACATCGTATTGACACCTGTTGTCCTGATGATTTTTGTTTAATCTTATGTTTGCTCTGCGTGTTTGACTTGCTCTGCTAGACACTGGAGACAAGCTAGAACTCCAGCCATGTTCTTCGTACCAGTTGAGTTGATTGATACCAACCTCAATCTATGATCTATCATCATCTATGCCTCATCATGGGCAGAATCAATCAGGCTACTAATTGTGTCTTTTTGTTATGTTTAAGGTCTAAATGAACTCCTAACTATATATTAGTTTGTTATTTGTGTGTGTTGTTGCGGTTGCTAACAGCAGCATCTCATGATTTTCATATATTCATGAATGTACAGTTCATCCTAATCTTCCATTTTAGAGTAACTCTAATGATTCTTCAGAAAATCTATTGCAGAAGTTCTTATGCTGAAATTAAACTATAACTGAATTTGTTGTAAAATATAGCTTTTGGTATCATATTCTCTTAATGATAATATCCATGAGTTGAACATGCATATAATGTAGACGGATGGATCCCTTTTTGAAATATTTACCGGCAACAGAATCTCCAAGAAATGATGGGAGGGTAGATATCACAATCACTCAGCATGATTTTAACACGAGCTTAAACTGTACTCCTAGTAATTAGCCTGTTTTTTCCCCCCTCTCTCTACTTTCTCTCCACGTCACTTTCTTCTTAGTTACTTTTGTCTTGCTCAAGCTACTTAATTAATTACTACTAGTGATTTTTACTTTGGCGTTCAAGCATTGTCAAAACTGCCACTGTTTGAGAAAAGCAACGGATGAGACGCTGCCCTACAGATGAAGCAGCTGCTTCTAGCGCCTGGTGGTAGCTCAGTGCCACGTGGCAGGTTAGCAGCCTAGCTGTCACTGCCACGCAACAGTGACGCGGCGACGCACATCCGCGCTGACGAGACACGTCACCCGGACGGCTCAATCTTCAAAATGCGTTGGCAACCACGTTGCTACTGTTAGAACGCGACACTGCACGAGCCAAAAATTAAACTAGAGGGCTCGTCAATTCAATCGCATTTGCGTAAACACGGTGATAAAGTTTAGCGCACGTGATTTGCTTTTGTTTTTTTAATGTAAGTAGGCACGTGATTTTATAGTGATTAAATAAAGAAAATTTGCAAAAATCATCTTGCAGACAATATATCTCATGTCATAAGTTAGTTATTTTGTTGCAAATGTACTAACTCATACCCGGTTTTGTTGAAAAAAAATCCTAGTGCGCACAAGCTTAGTTAACCGTGTCTGAAACTATCGTCACATCGACCTTCTTACGTGAGAGTCGCATACGTACACCACCCAAATGTAGCGAAACGTCTGGCCAGTCGATCACGATATGCCAGATCAGGTTTCCCTTATTTCCCTTTTGCGAAAACAAGGCTCCATTTAATTTTCCTTCACATTGTCTTCAAAAAAGAAAAATTTCTCCTTCACACTATTTCACACCCAAAGTGACACGCGTGGTCTCTCCTTATCATCTTTTTTTTGTCTCTACGTTTTTGTTCTTTTTCCAAAAACACGCCATGCTACAGCTGCAATATGGTCAGGCGAGACACCTTCTCGGCTAATTCCAAGCTAATTGGTCTCCATCACGCATCAGGTTCGTCCTGCTTGGAGTCGCTTGCATTGCAGCACACAATTACTGTGATAGTTACGGCCATCAATGTGACACCAAACAGGACAAACTGGGCCAGTAGAGAGACTGTGGATTGATTGATTCCAAATTCTGAGATTAGATCAGATCAAACAGCAGATTAATCCGTGCATTAGGGAACTAATTAATTAGCCTGGAACCATACACATGCACCTCAACCATTTTCTAATTAATCACATCTGTTCCCACCGTTAGGCCGTGTCAACATGGTCTAGATAGACAGAAGGGTCGACAGTGTGAAGCTTACTAGCTAGCAAAATAGCCGCCTGCAGCCCTGACAATTAGTTAACATAATGTCGTCAGAACAACTCAACAACACATGGATATTGTAGGGCATGCCGGTTCACATGAGTATTCTCCGATGTTTCAAACATGATTTTTTTTAAGTATATATAGCACTATATGAAAGTATAATTGTTGTACGGTTAAGATACGAACATGCGGGACCCATATATTACATCATGTAGTTAAGTCAGAGAATCTGCTTTCAATCATTTATATACTCTCTATTTATATACTCTCCGATCTCCGGATACTGCTGATTACTTCAACCATTCTAAAATAGAACTTGTCACCAAATACTCTTCATATTATTTTTAAAAAACACGGTAAGAAAGCGAGCGTTCATAATATGCGCCCTTATCTCATATTAACACACTCTATATGAGCATATTCAAAAAACTATGTTAACATATTTTAAATTTACAAAGTTATTAGGGACGTCTCTCAATCGATGTATGGATATATTATATCCACTTAAATAGTAATTAGTTGTAATTATTTAGAACGAAGAGGGAGTAGCAGCTAGAACGTTCGCGCTGGTGCGATGTCCAAAACACACGTAGCTTTCCACCATGGGTCCGCGAATGTCACATTCGGCGCGGTTTGCATGCACGTGTTGCTGGGGTTGCGTGCATCACGCACGCGCATATACATATGCATGCGTGTATGTGGCACAGATATATAGCCAGTAAACACAGATTAATTGTCGAATCCGAAAATTGTGGCAAGCAGCAGTTACGCGCATCGCCGTGCCACATATCCAGACGCGTTCTCTCGTACCTTTCACCATCTCACTTAATCATAAACTATTTTTAATAATTACATTACGATGAATTGAAGTTGTATGATTATATTCCTGACGCTTGAATATCCGGACAATATAACATGTTATATTTTCAAGTATGTACAAGTTTTATGTGAGAAATGACGCGTGGTCCAAGTTTAAATTTGAATAGTAGCAGTGCCAATTATTCAACAACAGACGGAGTACGTATTTTACATGTAAAATGCCACATCATTTGTATTGCTTGATAACAATAGCCATTTTTTAATAAATATTTTCTCCCCAGTTTTTCAAATAAATACTTCATCTCTTCCAAAATAAAGATGAATTTGAGATTTATTTTTAGAATTGAACTTTTTTACACAAATTCAACCTCATGATTAAACCTTTATTTTTATGTGTATGTAGTTAGGGTCTATTTGGTTGAGAACTAATATTGCCACACATTTTTTACTAAGGTAGTTAAGTTTAGTCTTGCCACACTTTTGTGGCAAACAAAATAATAATCTAAACTTAGGTAATGTTTAGCAAGAAAATAGAGTATATGACATGTGGGCCAGGTGACTAAGAGTTAAATAAAATAGAATTGTGGCAGGAACCAAACACTATCTACTGAAACTATGGCTTGCCTAAGGTTAGATGTGGCAAAGTTAGTTGTGAACCAAACAGACCCTAAAGTCTCCTACGGCAATTACTCTACTGCGCACGTACCTCATTTAAAGTTTTACCGTGCAATTATCAGATGTTCTTTCTTTTCTTCAAAGAAATAAAGAACATTTCGTGATATATTGTTAACTACACGTGCAACTATCTAAGTTTACTTCCTGCAGCTTTGCTGGAATTCTATTGGCCTGACCTACCACTCATACCGACAGTGTTTTCTCCATAGAGGCCAAATCTTGATTAATAATGCTAATTAACGAGATCCTGAGACCCATTTCAAACCAATGCAATCTGCAGATATATTACTTAATTACACTAATGATGAAACGCTAATCTCCTCTTTTCTCCCCCAAGTTGATATGAAATAATGATCACCCGGCTTACCGTGCCGAAAGTTCCTTTCTGAGTGATAGAGACGCTAATCAAATATAGTTTTCCATGAGAAAAATGCTTTGTCCCTTTGTCACTGATCCATTATGCTTAGAGAAACAGTAACCATAATAAATTCATTCCCTATTGTTTGACTCGTAACAAGGCGGTACGTGACGCAAGCATGACGTCAGACCCCTTGGCCCATTATCCGATCTAAGCCCACAGCCCCAGGCTCGAAATATCCGGCCCATATACTTATATAGGCCGGGATCTGAAATAGGAATAAGTTCACTTTGACTCCCTTAACAATCGGCCGAATCTGATTCGTATCCCCTCAACAATAATATCGGATATCTCGACCCCTTAACTATTAAATCCGGTGCAATTTAACTCACTTGGTGGTTTCGGAGGGCGTTTTCGTGACGTGGTGATTACGTGGCGTGCTGACATGGACTTCGTCATACGTGGCGTTGACGTGATACATATGTGGTATTAGAATATATAAAATATGTGGGACCCATTATCATTTACAAAAAGGAATATTGTGGGACCAATGTGTCTTCCTCCTCCCCTCTCTCTTCTCTCTCTCATCTCTCCCACCTCTCTTCTCTCTCTTTCTTTTTATCTCCCATCTCTCTCTTTCAGCCGTCTACAGGGCTTGCTGGAGCGATGACACTAGACGCCGCCGTGTGGGCAAAGCACCCCACAATATTTATTTTGTGAATATTTGTGGGAGCGAAAGATAAAGAGAGAGAAGGGAGAGAGAGGAGGAAGAAGGGAAGGAGAAAGAGAAGATGATATGTGGATTCCACAATATTTATTTTGTGAATAGCAAATGGGTCTCACATATTTTTTAAATTCTAATACTACATATGTGCCATATCAGCGCCATGTATGACGATGACTATGTTAACACCACTACGTAGTCACCACGTCAGCGAAACCGTTTTTCAAAACCATCGAGAGAGTCAAATTGCACCGGTTTTAATAGTTTGGGAGTCGAGATATCCAATATGTGGTTCATAGCTACGAATCAGATTCGGCCACGAGTTAAGGGAGTTAAAGTGAACTTATTCCTCTGAAATATACCGAAGGCCTAACTACGGAGATGGGCTTAGGTTTAGGCCCTTCTAACGAGGCCGTGATGGGCTAAGAGCCATCGTTGCGGGCCTCCGCTTTTTGCGAAGCCCAGGGCGAATTCCCTTCCCTGCGCCGCCGCCGCCAGCGTCGGGGTTGCGCGGGAAAAACCGAGGAATTTCCCGCCGGTTCATCATTCACGCCGCCAGCGGAGCCGACACCATCCAACGGTGGATCGGGCCGCTACTCTTTGGCCTCCGAAACCTAGATCCCAAATCGACCCAGCCATGGCCGCCGCCGTCGCCGTCGCCGACGAGGTCACCGAGGCGATGGAGCAAGTCGAAGGGGAGCGTGTGGAGGCCGACGCGGTCGCTGATGAGGCCGCCGAGGTGATGGAGGAAGCCGAAGGGGAGCGGGAGGAAGCCGATGCGGTCGCCGGCGATGCCGTCGAGGTGATGGAGGAAGTCGCCGAAGGGGAGCGGGAGAAGGCCGATGGGGTCGCCGGCAAGGCTACCGAGGCGATGGAGGAAGTCATCGAAGGGGAGCGGAAGGAGGCCGATGCGGTCGCCGATGAAGATATCGAGGCGATGGAGGAAGTCGTCGAAGAGGAGCAGGAGGAGGCGCATGCCGTGGCTGATGAGGCCGCCGAGGCGATGGAGCCGGAAGGGGAACGGGAGGAGGCAGACGCCGTCGCCGACGAGGCCGCGGAGGCAATGGAGCAAGTCGAGGGGGAGCGGGAGGATGGCGACGCCGTCGCGCTACGGCCGGCGCTGCCGCTGGGGAGGGTGAAGCGGATCATCCGGGTGGACCGTGACATCAAGAAGGTGACCAGCGAGGCGGCGCTGCTCATCACCGCGGCCACGGAGCTCTTCCTCGGCTCCCTCGCCGCCGGCGCCCACAGGGCCGCCTCCCGGCGCGGCCGCCGCGCGGTGCGTGCCGTGCACGTGCGGGCCGCCGCGCGCGAGCACCGCCCCACCGCCGACTTCCTCCTCGACTGCTTCCCCACCGCCGAGGAGGCGGCGCCCGCACGCGCGGCCACCGCCGGTCCCCGCGGCGGCGGCGGCGGAGGAGGAGGAGGAGAGGCAAAGCCGCTGCCACGTGGGACCCGCCGCATCGACGCGTTCTTCCAGAAGACCACCTAGTGGTGTTCCTCTCTGTATGTGTCTAATGCATCCGCTGCTCTAAAAGTTTGGAGAAAAATTTCTACTTAGAAATGAAGCTATGAATTTTTATCACCTCAAGCATGCAGATGTCGTTAGCCTAACTCGCTGCCCATGTCTTTGCAATGATTTGGTATGACCTCAAACTTCAATTTTGGGTGCCGCTGAATTGTGATGTGAGTTTCGGAGGAATTTGCATCTTTTCGTCCCTTTAGCTGTAAGATGAGCTTGTTCATCTACTTTTATGTCCTGGTTCAAACACATGACTCTCAGGAGAATATATAATGCTAATAGTAATATTGTTACTTGCTACTAAGGTGGTCTTCTTATATAAAAAAGGAATTTTAGTAAGATTGTGACTTACCTTAGTTTCAGTGTCTCTGCTATTCACCTTTGTTGCAAACTTGCAAACCAGAGAGATTACACTTATTCTGCAAACAGTTTATTGTTTTCTTCTGCATGCAGTGATTCAGTAATTATATCCTGATGCATATTGTCATAAGGAACGCACAGCAGGTTGTCCTTAGCTAATTTTTCGCTGGTTAGGATTACGAGCCGTGTTGGTTTCATCAGAGTAAGCAGCTTGCTTCCCTCTTGCCATGGGACATGATGGCATCACAAAATTTGCATGAGTGGAACTCCACATTTTTGAAAGAATCTCACACTTTTTGGGTGTTTTGCTAGGAAACACGGCCTTAGATTTTACACCAGTTGCAAGAACATTCTGTTCTCTTTATTGTTCTGATTTGTTCTAAAACAATCCTGTTCGATTTACCAGTCTAAACAGAATTAGAATCAGAAACAGCATATTAGGATGGTTATTTATGTGTAATCAGCGGCGTAACCAGGGCCCGGCTAGCACGGGCTGCTGCCCGGGCTCCGCCTCGTAAAACAGTAGCACACTTAATTAAGCTCCTGCTCAATCTGTTGGATCACTGGCCAAATCAGCGGGGGGCAAACTAGCGGAGCATGGTTTTAACATCATAAATGGTACTACTATATGGTTTAACATCACAAGTTGGCAAGTATAAAATTTGCTTGCGTCCATGTTAAACCATAAATGGTATATGTTGTATGAATTTATATATATTTCTTTGTAATTAGTCTTGCCCTGGCTTAGTAAAATTTCTAGATCTGCCACTGTGTGTAATCAGTAATTATATATGAATTGATGGATAAAAAAATTCTTTTTGAATGCATAAATTCAGGAATGTCAACTCACTGCTTTTCTGATGAGTAACACAAATTCTTACAGATTTTCTGCTGAACAGGACTACTTCCAGTAAAAGGCCAATAATATATACTTTTTTGAACCTGAGGCATCAATTGCTGGTGCTATATTAAGAAGGAATGCAGAAATTTTTACATGACTCTGAAAGGGCCTTTAGAAAACTGAAAAAGAAACTTCGGCACACTGATGTGTGCAGCATTACATTCAAGGTGCTATTCTCACTAGGTTTTTTCGCACCACACATGTTCCAAAGGCTAATATATGACTCATATTTTTGCCATCCATGTTTGAACATATGAATGTTGTGAGTCCCTGAACTTTAGGGTACTGACTTCTGATGCCACAAGGCATCAGTGCACATAGGCAACTTCTTTATATCTGCATGCTGAAGCTATGCAGGAAATCCAAAGGGCAGCTTAGGCTCATTTTGCTGCATGCACCTCTTCCCTCAGCAGCTCATAACTCTGCACAACCATGGGCTCCTTTTGGAGCTTCATTCTGCTATATCCTGAGGTCTTCCTAGCTGCCATCTGCTTCTTCTGGTTTTCCCTCTTCCGTCTCATCAGGCAGCGCCAGAAGCGCAACCTCCCAGTGAACTGGCCTGTTCTTGGTATGCTTCCATTCCTCGTGCAGAATCTGCACTATATTCATGACAAAGTCACAGATGTGCTCCGCGAGGCTGGATGCACCTTCATGGTCAGTGGCCCATGGTTCCTCAACATGAACTTCTTGATTACCTGTGACCCAGCCTCTGTCAACCATTGCTTCAATGCCAACTTCAAAAACTACCCAAAAGGTAGCGAGTTTGCCGAAATGTTTGACATTCTAGGTGATGGACTCCTTGTGGCAGACTCTGAATCATGGGAGTATCAGCGACGCATGGCGATGTACATATTTGCTGCCCGTACCTTTCGGTCCTTTGCGATGTCCACCATCGCGAGGAAGACTGGCAATGTCTTGTTGCCCTACCTTGATCACATGGCCAAGTTCGGCTCGGAGGTCGAGCTGGAGGGTGTCTTCATGAGGTTCTCGCTAGATGTGACATACTCTACCGTGTTTGCAGCTGACCTTGATTGCTTATCAGTGTCTTCCCCAATCCCTGTGTTTGGCCAAGCTACGAAGGAAGCAGAGGAGGCAGTGCTGTTCAGGCACATTGTACCGCCAAGTGTGTGGAAGCTCTTGAGGCTGCTCAATGTCGGGAGCGAGAAGAAGCTGGCCAATGCAAAGGTGGTGATCGATCAGTTCATCTATGAGGAGATCGCCAAACGGAAGGATCAAGCAAGCAATGGTGTCCAGGGAGACATCCTGTCAATGTACATGAAATGGTCCATTTGTGAAAGTCCGAGCAGGCAGCAGGATGAGCGGTTCCTCCGTGACACAGCGGTGGGTTTCATCTTCGCCGGGAAAGATCTCATTGCTGTCACACTGACTTGGTTCTTCTACATGATGTGCAAGCACCCACACGTCGAGGCAAGGATCCTCCAAGAGCTCAAGGGCCTTCAAAGCTCCACCTGGCCCGGGGACCTCCGTGTCTTCGAGTGGGACACACTCCGGTCTGCCATTTACCTCCAAGCCGCACTTCTTGAGACACTGAGGTGACACATCTTTCACCTTATCTCCCATTCTCCCCCAATCTCACTAAGTTACCGAGACGCTGCTTGATTTGTGTTCCAGGCTCTTCCCTGCAACCCCGTTCGAGGAGAAGGAGGCGCTCGTTGACGATGTTCTCCCGAACGGTACCAAGGTGAGCCGGAACACGAGGATCATCTTCTCGCTCTACGCCATGGGGAGGATAGAAGGGATTTGGGGCAAGGACTGCATGGAGTTCAAGCCGGAGCGGTGGCTGTCGAAGAGCGGGCGCCTTCGTCACGAACCAAGCTACAAGTTCCTGTCCTTCAACACAGGGCCCAGGAGCTGCCTTGGGAAGGACCTCAGCCTCAGCAACATGAAGATCATTGTCGCCTCCATCATCCACAACTTCAAGGTTGAGCTGGTCGAGGGCCATGAAGTGACGCCTCAGAGCTCTGTCATACTTCACACGCAGAATGGCATGATGGTTAGGCTGAAGAGAAGGGAGGCAGCTTGATAACCATACTGTCATCTTAGCTATCCTGCTTTCTTGTGTTATATATATATATATAGATCTGCATGAGACTAGATGTCTAGATGCAGAGTTCATGAGATGAAATTATTAGAAAGTGCAAACTGTCTGGTTGGATTAGTATCAGAATTGTAACCATGTGATAGGAACAAAACGTTGTGGTGATTGGTATATGATTGTGTGATGGCCTTTGGGTTGATTTATTCAAGTATTTGTGAAGAACAGTATACTTAACATATTAGTTAAGACTTAAGAGTAAGAATTGGTTGGTTATTATTATCTGGTTGACACATGTGATGGACTTTACAAACCTGGAGGATTGGTTCGGTCATACGAGAATAGGATAATTCTTGTTTCGTTTTCATGGCCAGTTCACAAGTAAACCATTAGACTGCAGAGGCTCTCCCATCATTTCTTCACTTTAAGAGAAACATTTGGCTGGACCCACTTATATTTTTCGTGTAAACTCAGAATCGTCAAGCGAATTCTATTGGTTCAGCTCATCGCAAAGTTTGATGTTCTCATTGTCGTCGAGTAGTTGGTGAAAGATGCCTTCAGCTTGTGGTGAAATGTGACCCCTGGATGTGGTGTTTTTGCAAATATTTATCGAAAGTATAATTTGATTTTGAAATGGTCTAGACAAAAGGAGCAAAAAAAATATAAACAGAAGTAGCACATCGCTGTTCATTTTAAAAATTGTACAAAGTAAGTTCACCAAAGACTTCAGTAGCACGTTTAACAGAGACGGCAAAACTGGTCTGCTTTCTTAATGGAAACGACCCCTTGTTAGAAAAAAAAAAGACTTCAGACTTAGGTAAACCTTAGGTGACATATATAAGTGAAGTAAATAATATTTCTTTGAGTCCATTAGGCGAACTTTCTTAATCACAAGAAGACTCTTTTGGTATACCAGCAAGGCCTAATGAATCATATATAGAGTACAAGAGTACCATATCTGTGGGCAGTTTTTACTTGTTACACTAGAAGAGAACTTTTGGTTGGAGAAACCAGAATGATTAGCACAAATGGTAGCACTACTGACAATAGTGGATTGTATGATCCTCTTCTCCAAGCCTGTCTGACCAGAAACCGATGGCCAGCTAACCATGCTCTGATCAGTATTCAGTGGTAACCCTTTATGTCTACTATAACAAACTTGCTATACATTACATCAATTTGGTTCAAGCAAAGAAAATAAATCACATACTTCCTCCAGACACAAAAGAATGCCATTTTTAAATCCATACAGCATACTTTAACTTTAATCATAATGATTATTTAGAAATATAAGTATTGGGCACATGGAAGTGACATGTCCAAGTTTATTATAACAAAAACTCTCATAATATCACACTTATATTGTTACTTTTTTTAATTCATGGAAAGGAGAACTAAATGGTCGAAGTCATATTTGTGACTAGAGGGAGTAACATTCTGTTTTTTCTTTTCGAAAGTAATTGCAATACTTAATGTTCATGTGGCAGCATTTAGGTCTATATTTTTTTGTTTGATTGACGTCGTTGACTTTTTAACTTATGCTTGATCATGGGTTATATTTAACTTTTTGTGCAAATACTTAAAATTATAAGTCATGCTTAAAAGTATCCGTAATGATAAAACAAATCATAATAAAAATAAATGATGATCGGATAAATTTATTGAATAACATAAATAGTTGAACTTATGTTAAAAAATCAACGGCGTCAAATATGAGAAGATAAACGGAAGGAGTATTTGGTGTAGAAGAAAAGATAAAAACTCATTTGGTTTCTTGAATGAAATGAGGTGGCATTGCCTACTTGCCGTGCACCACATGACTCCTCCCTCCTCATCTCTCCCTTTCACCTAATGACCTAAACCCAAACCCTTCACAATTTTATCATCTATATAACCACAAGAAACTCCATCCATGGCGTCGAGCGAGCTCACAAGTCACAAAGACACACCTCACCAGCTTGACGAATAGCCAAGAAATGGAGCTCCTGCCATGGCTTCTCGGCTTCGCAGTCAAGTACCCGGAGATCATGGTGTCCGCCGTTTGCTTCTTGCTGCTCTTCTGTAGGTTTAGGAGGAGGAGCAAGCTGCCGACGAACTGGCCGGTGGTCGGCGCGCTCCCGGCGATCGTGGTGAACGCGGGGCGCGTCCACGACTGGGTGACGGAGTTCCTGCGCGCGGCGGCGATGTCGCACGTCGTCGAGGGGCCATGGGGCTCGCCGGGGGACGTGCTCGTGACGGCCGACCCAGCGAACGTGGCGCACATGTTCACGGCCAACTTCGGCAACTACCCCAAGGGGGAGGAGTTCGCCGCCATGTTCGACGTGCTCGGCGGCGGCATCTTCAACGCCGACGGCGAGTCGTGGTCGTTCCAGCGGCGGAAGGCGCACGCGCTGCTGTCGGACGCGAGGTTCCGCGCCGCCGTCGCGGCGAGCACCGCGCGGAAGCTCGGCGGCGGGCTCGTGCCGCTGCTCGACGGGCTGGCCGCGTCGGGCGCCGCCGTGGACTTGCAGGACGTGTTCATGCGCCTCACGTTTGACCTCACGGCGATGTTCGTGTTCGGCGTCGATCCCGGCTGCCTCGCCGCCGACTTCCCCACCGTCCCCTTCGCCACGGCCATGGACGACGCCGAGGAGGTGCTGTTCTACCGCCACATCGCGCCCGTGCCATGGCTAAGGCTCCAGAGTTACCTCAAGATCGGGCACTACAAGAAGATGGCCAAGGCTCGGGAGGTGCTCGACGCATCCATCGCCGAGTTCATCGCGCTCCGGCGAGAGCGCGCGGCCGATGACGCCGACCTCCTCACGTCGTACCTGGCATGCCAGGACGAGATCGGCAAGGACGGCACCGTGTTCGACACGTTCTTGCGCGACACGACGCTGAACCTCATGGTCGCCGGCCGCGACACGACGAGCTCGGCGCTGACATGGTTCTTCTGGCTGCTCTCCAAGCACCCCGACGTCGAGGCCAAGATCCTCTCCGAGCTCCGCGCGCACCCGCCGTCATCCACCGGCGCCGCCGCCGACCTGAAGCGGCTCGTCTACCTGCACGCGGCGCTGTCGGAGTCGCTCCGCCTCTACCCGCCGGTGCCGTTCGAGCACAAGGCGGCGGCGAAGCCGGACACGCTGCCAAGCGGCGTCTCCGTCGGGCCGACGCGGCGGGTGATCGTGTCGCTCTACTCCATGGGGAGGATGGAGGCGGTGTGGGGGAAGGATTGCGAGGCGTTCAGGCCGGAGCGGTGGCTGACGCCGGCGGGGAGGTTCCAGCACGAGCGCTCGTGCAAGTTCGCCGCGTTCAACGTCGGGCCGCGCACGTGCCTCGGCCGCGACCTCGCGTTCGCGCAGATGAAGGCCGTCGTCGCCGCCGTCGTGCCGCGGTTCCGTGTCGCCGCCGTCGACGCCGGCGCCGGCGAGGCGCCGCCGACGCCCAAGCTGTCCATCATCCTCCACATGAGGGATGGACTAAAGGTGAGGGTGCACAGGAGACGAGAGGATTGAACGAACTTCGTTGGGACACTTTGAAATGAATCGCATCAGATGATGCGAGGTTTCATATTGATATAGCATGAAAACTTCGTTTGTTCGTTTGGACATGGATGCTCTGCAATCTAAAAGAGCTATTAGGGCATAATGCACTGATGATACTGTGCTCCATTAATTAATTAATTCGTGTATGCTAATTAATCCAGGTGGTGATCGATGGTACATTACGTTACAAGTATAGTGAAATAAGAGGCATTAATCACAGTGATTATCTATACATGGTTAGTTGAGCGAGTGGTTTGTGATCTGATGTGATGTGAAGTACATAAATTCTATTTTAGATTTAAAGGAATTTTACACATGAAACCCTATGAAATTTATGTGAAATTCATGCGTTTAAAGAGGTCCTAAAGCTGGTGCAGTGATGGATGCATATATATCCATATGTACATGTATATATTCAGATAGAGTATGTCTTTCTAGGTCTATGAGGCCCATATATCCATATGTACATGTATATATTCAGATAGAGTAATGGAAGGAGTAAGCTTCTGGAGAGTTCAGCTCAAAAATCCCCAACAGTTTCTTCAATTCATGCGTTTAAAGAGGCCCTAAAGCTGGTGCAGTGATGGATGCATGTGTAGTATGCAAAATCTTTTTTCCTCCTCACGTAAATCGATGACTACTGTCTATTGGTAGATAAATAAACAACTGGTAAAGATGGAATATGTGCTCATATGCACGAAGACATGCCTATGTGATTTACAAAAAGAAAAGAAAAGAAACAAGAACACGTACATATGTGCAATGTGTCATTCCCCCCATTTCGTGCATCATGTATGATCTGTTGCTATTGCGGCGTGTAAACATTAACTTTGTTGTGAAGATGCATTTCATTCCCCTGAGAAAATATGCATTTCATGAGAGGTCGATTCAGTGAGTAAATGAAGGTTTAATATTGGTCAATCTATTTGTCTCAATCCAAGATCAGGACAGGGTGTAGAGCAGAGTGTCAGTGGATTATACTCCACAAAAAAAAAAGGCCGCATGATTCAAGTCGGTATAATTTCACAGGGGATTTTTATCATGTCACAAGATTCAGATCATGCATTCGGATGGGAGAAAGAATAAACTCTAGATATTAATTTTACATGCCATCTGATATCTGAATATCTGATTGTAACATGCAAAAATGGGGCAGTATACTGCAGGAGTGTATATTCCGTAGAAATTTTGACAGCTCATATTAAAAATGAAGCCGGGAGAGCTCGGAGTTAGTGACAGCAGTAACAATAATAATAATGAACATTAATAGAGTATAACCAAAAGGTAGCAGCAGACGAAGCCACTACCGTGTTTCGATCAGGAATTCATACATGTAAGTACAACATTGTGGTATATGATGGGTTAAAATTGGCTGCAACCACTAACATCACATGTCCATCCTGAATGTCTCAAGTCTCTCAATCGATGATCCTCCAGCCCTGTTTTCGCAGCTTCAGATATCATTTGTATACACAGATTATCAGCATCGTGGTGAGGGTGATGATTGTCGCGGTTGTGAAGATAGCTGCCTGCACACGTGGAATGGATTGAAGACATTAGAGAAGAATCACTGTAACTAAAATACTCGGGTAATATACCAGAACAAAATGTAAAAAACTTATGAATTGCGCAGAGTAGCTACCATGCCGTTTAATAATATATCTTGCATCATCATACAAACAATACTATGCAAAAAGCCAAACAAAACCTACAGATGGGGCTCCTTTTGGACATATATAGTCATATGGGCCCTTAAGATAAAATATGATTGCGTGTACATCTCACCATGCCTTATTTTCTTTTCTATATACCAAACAGGCAAGCCCCAGAATGAATACATAACTAATTGCAGTTCAACCCATCACAAAACTATCAGTAATACATACTCCAACATGGACTCCAGATCAACATAACTACATCTACCACCAAGGAGTTTGATATCCTATATAGAAGAATCATGGACTTCTTTCAGGAAACCGTTTTGATCCCTGTAGCTACATTCTAGCTTAAGTAATTGTAGTGAACTAGTATTACAGTAATATGTTCAGGGTTTATCATGAAAGGAATACTAACTGCAACTGCCGATGCAGCAAGACCAGGGCGCTCTCGGGGATCTTTGTTGTAGTATTTACAGCAGTAAAGAGTTGCTGCGTAGTACCAGATCAACGGACACAAGAAACCTAAAAGGAAACTGCAACAGGAAGATATCTGATACTGCCACATGAAGAATTTTAGTTTGGAAACTTGAACCGAAGTTGATTTGTGCAGCAGAGAATACTCACGAGGACCATCCTATACCACAACCAAAGCAAGGAAGTCGTCTCTCAAAAATTGCCAACCGTGGGTTTTCTTCATCTCTGAGCAATGTATACTTGCCAAGACAGCCCTGACAATGGCAAAATTGATCCGAACCTGCTGCAAGATGGAAAAATAGGATTAAGCTAACAGAAGAAATATTCTCAACAAAACTAAGATAACGCCACTGCATTTATGATTTATGTTAAAGCCCAAAAGGTTTGAACAAAATTATAGCTTGGAAGTTGGAACTACAGTAGTTTATGTCAAGTAATGTTTATGTACTGCAAGTAAGCCAGTATCATGACATAATGAGTTATTAAAAAAAAAACATGTTTCTCAAAATGTCAGATTCAAGGATTTTGTGCATAGTACAAAAGTGAAATGCTTCCCACATATCTTAAGAGATCTAGCAAGGAAAAGCTAAGCTTAACTTCAGAAATGAAAGAGATAGAGATATATATCCTTGGAAACAGTTACCTTGCCCCATTTAATTTAGAGCAGTTCAGCAAAGAAGCACCCTGTAATCTTAATGCAATATCTCCGTTGCCGATTCCTCTATGCCGTAGCAAGAATCAGTCATAACAACATGCAGATAAGTACATCAATGATGCAGGCTGCATTCTATGCAGGGGCGGATCCAACTTGGGACATGGGGGTTCAGTTGAACCCCCAAACTTTTGGGGGAACAAACAAGCTGTTACTTGTATTAACGTTAAGGCTCTGAAATCAAGAGAAGAGCTTCTTCCAGATATAGGAGAGAAGCTAGGGTTAATGCAAGCAAATTCCAGACAAAAGTACTCCCGGTGGGAGAGAGAGAGATGAATCAAAAAGAGGATGTGGATGCTCACCAGGATCCCCTCCCCTCCCCTGCTCTGCTGGCCAGATGGAGATCGGCGCCCCTCCCCTGTTGAGCCGCGAGATGAGATGGCGCAAGAAGCGGAGGAGACGAGACGGGAGATTTTCTTTTACCCAAGGGAAAGGGGGAGGAGATACTCGAGAGTCGAGTGCACCGCTTTTATTTCAATTTTTTTACTACTCTATTTACAGCTATGTTACACATATATCCACAGGCTATAGCCTCCCAACTTTTCGTCCACACCAATTAATAAATATAACATAATTTTTTTAAAAAAATTAAACACATAATTTTAATAATACTATATCTATGATTGAAATCTTATCTTTAAATTTATTATATTTTAACTGTAACGAAGAAACAAAATTCTAACAGATTTTTGCTCTTAAAAGTATCGGATTTTTTAAATTATTATGTTAAAATATAATAAATTTTTTAAATTATTATGTTAAAATATAATAAATGTGAATACGATACTTTGCAGATATGTGTAATACAATAGAAGTATATGTCTATTTTTTCTAATTTTTTTTAACATTTACTAGTTGGTGTGTATGAAAAACTTGTGTGCATATGTTGACGTAAAAACACGACGACTTGGGAGATCTGCTTAGCTCCAGTGCAGGTCCAAAATAATGATGAGATGCGGGCATGCCAGTCAGTTTGATCCTGCAACTGACAAGTTATATAAATTGAAGATCAAAAGAAGCCGATCGGCTGACAAGCCGATGGAGTGATTCCAGCCGATGTCGATACCAGCCGATATCCAGTATAGATCTTAATACTTGAGTAAATAATGATATAAAGATAATCGGCTGATGAAAAATAAAATAATATAATTCAGTAGAAGCCAATCGGCTAGTAATGATAGATTGAATAAGCACTGATTCGAAGGTTGAAGCATTCATCGGCTAGTGGTCCGATGTCAATAAATCCAAATGATTATATAAATAGTGAAACCTTTGTTGTCATTGGCTAAATCCAACTTATATGTAACCCTTTGAGCCGATACAATGTCCAAATAATTCATCGGCTAGCACTCCGATAAAACATTAGCATGATCCTATCGGCTTAACAAGATTTATATTATCAACAATAATCTAGTAGGTCGAACCTAACCGATGCAGCACGAGATTGTATATGATAATCTAATACTTGATGAACCGATAAATCTATCTAATGTGATGGATATAACAAATCTATTTAGAACAATATTGTGATTGTAGAAATATATCGGCTAAGATAGAAGATCAGACTTAACCGAGACAGTCCCAACTAAACCTATGTGTCTCTAAACACAATGCAATTAAGATAGAATTGAGATATCAGGTAAATATATCAACCGAACCAGAATGATCCAAGAGATCGAAGCGATGCAGCCTTGAACAACACCAATGCAGCCGATAGATTCACCAGGGCCCGACGGAACGTAGGGCTTACCCCTTCGCCGGAGATCAAAAGCCGATGCAGCCCCGCGTCAGGTGCCAAATTCCGCCGGTTGATAAGTAAAAAACCTCAGAAAGAGGGTGGCGATGCGCCGAGAGTAGTTGTATTGATCGAGAGATAATTTACATAGATCCCGGGTGTACATATTTATACCCATGGGTAGATACTAGTCCATATCGGACACGACTCAAACTTTCCTAAAGATAAAAGGAAAAACATAAAGCCCTTATCGGACACTAAACACACTTTCCTAAAGATAAAAGAAAAATAATTCCTAATTAATAGATACAATTGTTTTTCAGACTCAATCCATTCGTGGCAATCCTCATGAAACACTTTAAACGAACCCGACAATGGTTCCAACATCCCCTTGTTGGAATCGGGATTTCCTTCCAAATCCGCTTCGGTCTTAACTCCAAATTCGATGCATGATTTACCAAATTTCGTCATCAATGATATGTTCTTCTATATCTATACTTACTAATTTAAATGATGCCAATTGTGGTACCCGAGTTTGCCTTCAATATCACAAGCTGACATGTAAAACCATAAGATCCCCACACGTAAATTTTTTTAATGGTATTATATACTTAATCAATTAACTGTGCTATAAATTTGTAATTTTTACTTTTGTTTGTATCTCTTATAATATATGTTGCAATGTACAGATATTTAGCTAGCTTATTATATTATAAACCGGTGATCCAAGAAACCGCACCTGATGGAGCAGAAGCTAGGAAAAAAATTCTGCATAAGAATGAACTTACCGGAGCAAAGATGAAACATGTCTCGTCGCTTACGAAACAAGAGGAGCGGAAGCAAAGGTTTGTTGTATGGGACCTTGCGTTCTTGGATGGGCATAGGAGAGCAACCCTTTGATTGAGTGGAAGAAATTTCTCGAAAGGAGAAAGTCTCGTCGTCTTGCTTTCCCCTCCAGCTTTCACTCCCAAACCTCACAAAAAATGAACTTGTTTTTTCAAGAGAACGTGACGGTTCATATCTTACATCTCGCCTCCTCGGTTTCTTTGCCTGTTTTGCTGGTTCTCTCTCTCTCGTTGTGGACGGATGCAGGTTGTCAGTACTTAGTGCCACTCACTAACCCTTGAGCCCTTATGGTAGTGAGCAGTACTGCACACGTAGTGTAGAGGATCTTAATCCATTGTGGACTTTGTGGTTGTACATGTATTGTCCCGTTTGGACTTGTCTGGCTTGATCTCGTCCGTCCGTTCATTCCGAATGGTGTGTGGCTTTTTCATTATTTTTGTTTTTCTCTTATGCCTTGTATGTAGACATTTATAAACTTGCAGTGGTACATCCAAGATTTGATCAGGGATACCATTCCAAAATCCAAATCACTCAATCAGTGATAGAAAAGAACGTGTACCAAGCGTCTTACTTTGGCCCTATTTGGGAAGTAGGAGATAATAATCTTTAAAAAGTTAACAAGATTTCTGGTTTCGATTTTTATTTCTAGATTTTGTTACTATTGATTCTTACAATCCAAGTGATCTAGGCTCTTTAGAAAAACTAGAGATTCTTAAAAAAACTGCACCTGACATAAATTAGCAAAAAGCCTTTAACACTTTTAAGACTAAGTTCTTTCTCTAATTTTTCCAACTCATCTCTCTCGTATTCCGCACGTACTCTTTTTAAACTGCTAGACGGTGTATTTTTTACAAAAATTTTCTATCTGAAAGTTGTTTTAGAAAATCATATTAATTCGTTTTTTTAAAAAGGTAAATACTTAATTAATTATAAAAAACACGTCGTTCCGTTTTACGTACGGAGAGATGAGTTCCCGAACAGAGCCTAACTCTAGCCCGGTTAGCAAGGGATTGGATTGAGAATGACCTCTATTGCTACAAAGAAGCCATCACAGAATAACTGCCTCAAAATAATCAATTGCACATGTCCCTGTCACGATGGATTGGGCCGAAATAAAAATGACACCGATTCAGATTTGGATGACATTATGTACTTATATTGGAACATGGTGCAGTGCAAGGAAGACCACGTTGTTTTCTTATTTGCCGTCCAAGTTACCCATTGAAAGTGTTGACACGGGCCATAAGAAGAGAAATTTTAAGATGCTGTCAGCAACTGTAGTTTATAGAATTACAATGTCCTTAACAGCACAAGCTATTAGAAAAACTGAAACTGCCCAACTTAAAGATGCCAGTTATAATCCTTCTAGCGTAGTCATTAGATCAACTATAAAAGATGCTCATTTATCCACATGCCATCACATGAATATGGCTTGATTCTCTTAGAGCAAGTACAATAAGCTAATTTAACAGATTCCAAAATATTTTATATTAGTATCTTTCTATACAGAGGAGAGAGAATAAAACGGGCAACAATTCTAGCGTGGAGCGATAGCACGCTTACACACGCGCATAGCAATGGAAAACTCTTATGAATAGTTGTTACCAAACGAAGACACTAGAAAACAATGTTTAAGATTCAGACATCCAGTATCGTGCTTTAAATCATCAGAATGGCAAACAATTTCGAGAATTCCACGTCATTTCAAGGTTGGCATCACAATTCAATAGATTGTTTGATTTAAGCAAGCTGAAGCTCTTCTGCAGAAATAGATACCAATTCTTATTC
Organism: Oryza punctata; assembly: GCA_000573905.2. Lineage (NCBI taxonomy): Eukaryota > Viridiplantae > Streptophyta > Magnoliopsida > Poales > Poaceae > Oryza > Oryza punctata. Next base: position 3,968,550 of record CM002488.2, read on the forward strand.
CAACTAAAAAGCAACTCAAAGGGGAAAAAAGGCTAACTAAAAGGGACTACTAAAATGAAAAATAAACTCTAACTAAGCCTCCAAACCATAAACTCCACTAGAACTATAAAATTAATTTTTTGAACTCCCAATTTCATGCACAAATCAAGACACTACCAAAATTCTTCTGGTACAATTCAGCCTTTTTCACAAGGCAAAAAAGAAACAAATCCTAATGAAACTGATTATCTGGTTCTTCCATTCCATGTCATTTCTGCCCTCTTGACACAATCTTGTACTTGCCAGTCAGTTGTTGCTGCAACAAGAAACACAAACCAAAATTTCAAATTGCTTAATTATTTTCTGCAAATTTCAACCAAAGCACTCCTGAAACGCAGCAGCAATGAAAATTAAAATGAAAAGATTGTATACCTTTTCCCAGAGCTTGGTGTGCTCCAAGCAGAAGCCGGCGACGACGCCGCCGGCCTTGGCCTCCTGGTACTCGATGCAGAGGCCGGCGTCGAGGCCGCATGAGACGTGGAACCCTAGGCCGCACCTGGGCTGCGAGCACTCGAGCGCGCAGCCGCTGCTGCTCTCGCAGACGTAGCACTCCGTGGCGAAGCGGTGGGCGGGGACGCGGGAGCAGTCGACGCCGTCGCGGCCGTCGGGGTCGCGGAAGAACACCTCCGGCACCAGCAGCGCGCACGCGATGTGCGCCCACCGCGCGTCCGTCGTGCGCTTCATCGCGCCGCCCCTCGCCGGGCAGAGGCAGCAGCGCGGCGCCGGCGGCGGCTTGTTGCCCTTGTTCTTCTTGGAGGCGGCGCAGACGGAGCAGAACCAGTCGCCGTCGGGGATGGAGGAGGCGAGCGGGTTGCCGTAGCAGGAGGCGTGCACCATGAGGTCGCACCCGTCGCAGAACACGATGGGGTCCGACGGGTCGCCGTCTGTGCTCCCGCACACCGCGCAGTGCACGCCGTCGTCCTCCTCTTCCATCACCTCTTCCTCCTCTGCTGCCATGGCTTCTTGCTTTGGCTCTTCCGCCACTTCTTCTCCCTCCCAGGAATCCTCGTCGCGAGCTGCTTCGTTGAGATCAATCGCTTTACAAGCTTTCTTGAGTGCTTCAACTCGAACTTCTTCAGATTGATTGGCACAGATGACACTGCAGGATTTCTTGCACTCCTGATCTTTCGATTCTCTACAAGTGTTTGATCTTGGTTTCTTCAACACTTCCTCCTTGATTTCTTCAGGATTTTTTGGCTTCTCCGGAATCTTGGATGCTTCAGCTCTCGCGTAATCTTCCACACCATTGGTGTTGGCGGTACCTTTATTGGATCCCTTAGGCTTGGTTTTGTTGATGGCGGCGATGCGAGGTCCATCCGACTCCGTGGATGGAGGCGGCGACGGCGGAAGAAACGGCGGCATCACGCGCTTATTGCTCGGTAGGCAAACCGAGACCGGAGCGGCGATGTCCTTCGGAGACGGCGGCGCGCGGGCGCTCTTCCTGGCCGGGATGCTCGGAGAAACGGCGGCGTTTCTCGGCGGCGTTGCTCGGAGAGTGTTCACGAGATCCTTGAACGGGACGCGCTGAGAAGCTTCAGTATCCGCCGCCGCCGCCGGCGGTGCGTTGACGCGCTTCTTAGCCGAGACCGGGATGCTCAGAGAAACCGCCGCCTTCTCCGGTGGCGGCGGCGGCGGCGCGAGCACACGCTTCCTGACCGAGACCGGGATGCTCGGAGAAATAGCAACATTCTCCGCCAACGCCGGCGGCGGCGGCGGCGGTGGCAAAGTGTAGACGCGCTTCCTAGCCGGGACGCAGGGAGAAGCTCCACTATCCGGCGGCGCGTGGATGCGCTTCTTGGCCGGAAGACACGCCGGCCCGACAGCATCATCCACCGGTGGCGCATAGGCGCGCTTCTTAGCCGGGAGGCACAAAGCGAAATCTCCCCCCTCCGCCTCCGCCGCCGCCGCCAGCGCATAAGCCCGCTTCTTCGCCGGGAGGCAAACGGGGACGGCCACCACCGCCGCCGCCGCCTCCGGCATCGGCGGGCACAACCGCTTCTTCGCCGGCAGGCATGGCACCAATCCGAGACTGGAGCCGACGTACTTGAACCGCTTGGAGGGCGGCAGATCACGCACGCTCCCGCTGCCGACGGCGAACTCCATGGACGGAATCGGGAGTTCTAGATTTTGGCGAGACAGGGAAGAAGAGGAGGAGGTTCGCGGCGGGTGATTTGGGATCGAGACGAACCGGGGGTTTAAATGACTGAAATTTCGCGGTCGAATCGGCGAGATGGCGCGCGCGCAGCCGCGCAATTGAAGAATCTGACGAAATTTTGGCTCGGTGGGAAACTGGGAACTGGGAAGCGAAATGTTTCGTATTTTTTGTTTGAAATTTCAAATTTTGGGCGTGCGGGTTGCGGGAAAATCGTTTGGATTTCGCGGCGGTGTGCTGATGTGTGGCGCCCTCCGCAACATTGGACCCTATTCGGGCCGTGGTCTTGGGCCTAATTAGGTTGGGCCATGCAATCCTAGGTGGGCACACTTTTTTTCGCCCATTTATAATTAGAAAATCATTTTCTTCTTATTGTTTATTGAAAAAGACGAGCCCTAGTAGCCATCGTCGATCCCCAAGTCTCCGCGGCGGAGGCGCTCGAGTCGCGACGCCGTCGTTGCCGCCGCCGCCGCGCCGCCGGCAATCCGCTCCAGCCGAACCCCGCAGCACGCCGGCACGTAGGTTTTGCGCCGCACCGCCGTGGTAGCTGCCGTCGGCGGCGAGGTGCCGTCGGCGGCGAGGTGCCCTCGGCTCCGGACTCCAGGAATCGTGCTGCTGCGGTTGGGCGCCGCTCGCCTCAACCGGCGGCCGGGCGTCCCGCGTGGCTTGCTGGCATCGATCGGGGATCCCTCCTACAGGCTCGCCGTCGCTGAGGTTTGAGGGGAACGGCGCTTGGTTGGTAACTTGGTTTCTTTGATTGTTTAATTTCTCTGGTTGTGATGTGTCATGTGTGCTCTAGGGTTTAAGCCGGGTTACTGGGCCGGAACGATATATTCTGATTATTAGGTTAGATTTTATATTGAGTGGATCCAGATACAGAAGATAATCGTGGATCTTCTGAAAGGCTGTTGTAGAGCACGAATCAACCCAGCTCATCATAATCAATAGTTCTATCCTAGTGTGTTTGGTGGTTATCCTTTTAGTCGATTCTAATGATTGATATATGTCTGGATCATAAACTTGGCTCTTTTCTTTTCTGTAAGAATCTGTGAAAAAATAGTGTTAGGCATCTCTAATATAAGGTGTTTACACATGGGTGCTTAAAATAATTATTGATCGGACAATTGAAAGCTCATCGAGCATCAGGATTACTACCAATTCTCTCATAGGTGGTAAGAAAATTGATTTTCTTTTGTTACGGAACCATCCAAACACACCTTAATTGGAGATAGAAAGTTAGAAAGAAGGTGTCTATTTGATCTTTACCGGCGAGTCCATTCTTCATGTGGTTCAGTCTGATATACTTCTCAGGTGTACCTTTTAAAAAATTGATCCTCTGCATGTCCATTCACACTTACCCTGTAAACCCTAACATGTAAGCTTGGCGATTGAGATTGTTACTATTCTTTCATGTCATGCTGTTGTATTTATATGTTGTTTCATTTTTGTTTATGTCACTAAGGAATGCCCACTTCTCACATTTGTCACTAATTCGGTGCAACTTCTCATATATGCCATCATTCCGTTATAGCACTTCTCATATTTGCCACTTTAAAATGCTCAAAGGGCGACCATCATTAGCATGTAAGAATTTCCAGCAAACCCCAAAATACCCTTCTTGCTACTCACAGCTGTGCCTCCACGGTGCTGTGACCCTGGGCATGCCTGCTGCTTACAAGGTCAGCACAAATACCAAGTCTCTTTGCAGTAGGAAGGATAGAGGAGTGTGTTGGAGACGTTATCTCCTTGAGCACGTTCAGATAGTGCTTCAGGTGACAGAAACAGAGTGGCCAGACAGAGCAGAGCTGGGCGGCTCAGATGATAGCATGATTGGCATTGCTAACTGTGGATGTCCATCCTCCTTGCTTCACTCTTTCCAGCTTCCCAGAGCTAACACTGCATGGATCCTGCTTGCACCATCCCAGTGCTATGGCTATGTTGCATGACAACCAGTAGTCGGTTGGTGTAGAACAAGCAGGATTACAATCTTTTAAAACATCATGAACACGGAAATTGATGGAATGGCAAGAATGAAAATTGGTTTAACGGAATGATGGCACAACTGAGAAGTAAAAAAAAGAGTTTTTTAATGTGGGGCGTGAACATTCCTTAGAGGCATAAATAAATGTGCAGTGGGGCAGCTTATATTTCTTCCTTTCTATCCTTTGACTAATTCATTGCTCAAAAAATATTGTTACCCCCTTTCCCCTATTTAATCATTTTGACCATTTGGAGCATTTACTTACTCTACGAATCAACAGGACATGCTCTTTCCTCATCAATCTGCTGGCGTTTTGAAATACTGGAATGCTTCTGTCATCAAATTTGGTTATCTACAGCATCTGAATTGGTTATAAGTAGCATGTCTGCGAAGGTTCCAAGGTACTATTATCACTTAACAGAAAGTTACTGCACTACCAGCATGTATTATCACTTGGTGAAATACTTAAATTGTGTTTCAATTTATAGCCAGCCAGCATGGTTATAGGACGGCATTCATGCTTTCATTCATAGTTGAGCACTGCTTTTGTGTCATCTCTACTTGTGAAGTAAGAAAGATAAAATTGTTCGGTGAAATAACATTGTGATGAGTTGATAAAGTTGCCTTCGTCAAACAATACTTCTTTATGTCTGGCCTGCAGGGCATCATCCAACTTGCTTCACAAGTTTGACCATAAGGATTTAGGCTTTTCATAACTGAAATTGGTTGTCTTTCTTACTTCTCATATGTTTCCACTGGGCATCATATACTTATTTTTTGATTTACCTTTCAGAAACATATGTTATGCAAGGTTATGCAACTTCGTAATGCTGTTTAAACATTTTCACATACTTGCTGCAGAAAGTTTGTCTTTACTGTTTTGATGCATGATGTGATCGTGCCGATAATCTGACACACAGATTTGCTTTAGGCACCTACAAGTTAATTCCGTTGGGATGGCAGATTGGGCTGGTCTTCAGACTGATATCCTTGGTGTAATTGTAAAGAAGCTCGCCGTCCCTGACTATCTGAGATTCCGTGCTGTATGCAAATCTTGGAACCATCTCTGTAGGGATGTATTCAACTGTCCAAGGATAGACCCATGGCTGATGCTCCCTACAAATGCGCTTAATGATTCTAAATTTTTGTGTGTACCTGAAAGGAAGAACCAAACCATTCGTCTCCCGAGCACTGTTACAATCTTTGGCTCCACCTGGATTCCTGTTGGTTCTTCCCATGGTTGGCTCATCTTTTACAGCCCATCTCATGGAACCATGCAGCTGCTTAATCCCATCAGTGGCATGCAGTTCCATCTTCCCCCAATCGGACGAAGGGCCTTCTCCAAGGCCATGTTGCTTGACATGAATGACACAAACTTCACTGTTGCTGTCATCTTACGAGACCAGAAAGGATATAAGGTCACGCGTAAAGGAAGCAACAGCTGGTCATCAGTGGAATCAAAGCATGATCTCGTGGATATCTTCAAGCACAGGAGGCAGCTCTACACTGTTGATATATATGGCACGGTTCAGTCGTGGGCAGAACCGCCCCGTTCATGGCCAGATGAAGATGCCCCGCAGATTAATGACCCGTATCATAACCTCATTCACTATCCTCATCAACATGGAAAGCTTAACTGTTTGGTGGAGTCCCCGGCTGGTGATCTAATGAGGGTGAAGCGCCAATCAAATGATAAGTTTGTGGTCTGGATTCTGAACAAGGGGACATTTTCCTGGGAGAAGGTTGATAATATCGGGGACTTTGCGCTGTTTGTCAGTTACTACAGCTCGGTCTGTTACCGGGCGAAGGATCATCTCAACCTGAAGTCGAATTGCGTCTACTTCATTGACTCCTACAGCAACCTGTGCGCGTTCAACCTGGAGAACGGGACGAAGGAGCTCGTCGAAGCCCTCGAGCCCGCCCATGCCCACGGTCATCCAGAGCCTCATGCTGTCCGGCGCAGGCCGGAAGGACAGAGGTACATGTGGTTAATCCCTTCGCTGAGATAATAAACCAATGGAGGATGAAAGCTACACGCTACACATCCCCGTTATCTCTGAACTTACTACAGTATATTTGACTGTTTCAGTTTCGTAAAGTATTGAGCATATATATATCTATAGCGCTTTTGTAGATAACTCAACTGTCTGAACTTTGGACAACTCGTGGTTTGTCTTTATCGTATATTTTGTAACATAAAAGCGTGCATTGGAACTAAGTCATCTTTGTGCAAATTGTTTAAGTTATAAACACCCGGTCGGAAATTCAGAATTGCGGAATGGTAGAAATGTAACCGTGTTCGTGTATGGGGGTAGAAAGGGATGCGGCGAGTGCGTCAGGCCGTGCACTGGATCACGCGGCCGCGCTGTTTCGCTGCGCCTTCCGTGCAATTGCGGAGGCGCTTGCCTCGCTATATGAGGCTCGAACGCTCGCGTCGAGCTCAAGAGCAACCAATAATCACCTGACTTCACAGACTGCCGCCGCCGCGGTCGAAGCCGAACACAAGTTCTCCCGTTCCGGCGACCACAGCAGCGCGTTCTCGCCGCCGCCGTTCATGGAGGCGTCGACCGCGCAGGGACCATCGGTGGCGCCGGTGCCATGGCAGAGGCTGGGCCAAGTGCAGCCGCGCCAGCGGGACGGGCGCTGGCGCGCACGGTGCGCGCTCCAGCTCGTCGTCTTCGCCGTCGTGACCGCTGGCTTCGCCGCCGCGGCATGCCGCGCGCGCCACCGGCCCCGCGACATCGCGTTCCTGGCAGTCACCTACTGGCTCATCGCGCTGCTGCTTTGCCTCGTCGAGAAGCTCGAGGCCCTGCGGCTCGACGCGTCGAGGGAGACCGAGCTGCGGCGCGTCAGGCTCGCCATGTGGGCGGTCGCCGTGGCGCTGGGCAACATGGTGGCGTGGCGCGTCTCCGACGCGATGCCGTTCCTGGCGCTGAAGCTGGGCGTGTGGGGTGTCACGCTGGTGATCCTGAGCTTCGCCTACTACTTCGTCTTCCGTTCCAAAGCCGGCGAGTGTCGCGACGAGGAGCACGGCCATGCCCAGGCTGACGCCGGCAGCAGCCGGCCACCGGAGGAGAAGGTCTGAACTGGTAGTGCATGGAAATGGAACGCGAAAGATGAAATGATATAATTGTAAACACTTTAAAAATGAAGTGTATTGTTTGATTGAAATTCCTAAGGTTATTCGTTTCAAGAAAAAAATGTATATGTATAAGCATCAAAATGTGATAATTTTCAGAAATGGTATAACCATGAATATCTGTGTCAGCGAAAACAACTAGGTCCCCTTTGATTCAAAGGAATGAACCATACAAAATCCTATGAAATTCTTACGGAATGCTTCAGTCCAGGTAAGTTTTGAAGGAAATTTACCATGAGAGTTTCCTTTGAGTTTTATCTCTACTTAAATTTCTGTGTTTTTCCTGTGATCCAATCAAACGGTTATTTATGTGTTTTACAATCTATATATTTTACAGTTACATTCTTATTAAAATCTTATGAATTTTTCGATTCCTCTGTTTTCTATTCATGCAATTCAAAGGGGTCATGACCTGGTGATGATGTTGTGTTTTATCTTACAATCGTGATCTTATTTTAGAAACTGAAATGGTACATATTATACTCTCCTCTTCCTTTCACATAATCGAGTTCAATCGTCTTGACTTGTTGACCTTTTCTAGAGGAGCAAACCAGAGGGTACTTAATTACTTATCACCGGTCCAAAGAACAGGTTTCGTAGGTTTATGTGGAAGATCTGATGTCGACATGCAACGAGAAGAAATACTGACAAAACTTTCAAAAGTATACTAATCAAATAGTCCGAAATCAGTTTTTGAGTAACTGAAGGAAGCAAAACAAAAGCAAACAATTATTAGTAGTATTGTTTATAAACCACTTGTTCAAGCTACCTAGCAACAGTCCGCTCAATTATCGGTTTAAAACAGAGCCTTAAACCTGCTTTAAACCTTTCTGAGCAATCACCGTCATTAATAAGTAGTGAGAAACAAAGATAAAAGTTAAAAGCTAGGTAATCCATCGTCTCAAAATATAACAATTTAAAATAAGATATGGTTTTATTCAGTACTATAAATTAAAATAGGAGAATAAGGCTGCATTCGCAAGCTGCGTTCCCAGCGCTGAACAGTGGTTACGGAAAACGGAGCGATCCATTAGCACGCGATTAATTAAGTTTTTGCTAATTTTTTTTTCAAAAATAGATTAATTAGATTTTTTTAAGCAACTTTTGTATAGAAACTTTTTGCAAAATACACACCGTTTAGTAGTTTGAAAAGCGTGCGCGTGGAAAACGGGGAGAGGAGCTAGGAAGAGGGGGAGAAGAACACAGCCTAAGTTTCCTACGAGTACGCGGGATGAGAACATCTCGCAGCAGAAATTTCACGTGAAACACAGTCGCGAGCTGACCAGAGGGATTCTTCGCGTGTTGTGGCGTGTGGTCTCGTCTCCTCCTTGTAGCGCTTCGTGCACGCCACACGCACGAGGGAGACTGGGAAAATACCAGCGAGTTCCCGCTCGATTTTCTAAGACGACCGTTGGCTAGGCCGCGCGCCCATTGAATCCTTGTGTTGCATACTTATTTTTACCGACGGATAGACGATTTTCTTTTTTTAACATTGCAAACTCACACGGTAACTCACTGACGGTGTGTTCGGTACTCATTCTTACCTACTTCTACTTTATAGTCCTTTTTACGTTTTTCGAATCATTTAAAATATACTTTAAAAATCATATTAATCTAATTTTATTTTTAAGTTAATACTTAATTAATTATAAATGAGTCGTTTCGTTGTGTTTGTGGATTAGTTCCTGTTCCTTTAATTTTGCGTGAGTACTAACTTGCACTACCGAGAATAGATAAGTATAATATCATCCTTTAACTTTGACGTAAAACAAATTAAAAGGTCATATCATATATTATTATCGTCATCATATTTTCCACATTATTTCTTCGATCTTTTTATATATGACTGGATCAAACTTTCTAATCAGTTTTGTTTAACATAGTAATTAAAAGCAACTGCTATGTACCACTCCCTCCGTCCCATAATATAAGAGATTTTGGCTGCAGCTGCATAGCCAAAATACATTATATTATGGGACGATAGGGATGAAAACGGTTCGGAAACGAACGGAAACCACCTTTACCGTTTTCATTTCCATATTTTTTCCGGAATTGGAATCAGAATCGGAAACCCAGGATACGAAAACAGAATCGAATATTATCGAATACGAAAACAGAGCGAATACGGTAACGGATATTTATCGGAATATAAAGTACCCTTAAACTGAACTTCTCAAATCAACGAAAAGATATAGCTAAATATTTGTTTCTAAAACAATAAATCAATATTTCTATATTTTATCAATTAATAATAATACAAGTAGTTGATATGGGCTAATAAAAATTAAAAAATAACCATTAGACAAATGAAATCCAAAGTACTAGACTAAAAAATATCTCTATTTAATTTAGCATCTCAATATATAGCATAAATCTAAACATTTAGAGTAGAGGAGGCTGAAACTAATCAGTTGTATATGAGAAATTTTCCGTTTCCGATTCCGGGAAAAAACCTGAATTCATTTCCAGAAAGTTTCCGATAGATTCCGGTTTCCGACAGATAGTAGTCTTATCATATTCGTTTCCGTTTCCGAGAAAAAAATTTCGAATTCGTTTCCATATCCGAAAGTTTCCGAAAAAATTCCGACCGACGCTTTCCGTTTCCGAAAACACGTCCGGAATCCGGAAATATTCTAAACTGTTTTTATCCCTATGGGGCGGAGGGTGTACGTAGTAGAAAATTAACCATAAATGAGTTGTTTCTCCCCAAGGAGCAATCTTTGCGAGGAAATTACTCTGTAAACTATATATATAGTTATCCTTGTTGAACCGTGTATATATAAAGCAAGTGCGCGTTGTAGGATAACGTGGATCATCTATTTGATATACAACCAAATCCAAATGGATGGCGTGTACTACAAAGCAATCGACAACGGCGCCGGCGACGACGACTCCAAGCAGCAGCAGCAAGCGCAAGCGCAGGACGACGGCGACGGCGACGCGCTGCGCCGCACGGCGCGCCAGCTGCTCCTGTGCATCGCGGGCTTCCTCGTCGCCGGCCACGTCGCCGCGTGCACCTACCGCGCGGCGGGCGACCCGCGGGACCTGGCCTTCGTCGCCGCCGCGTACACCATGCTCGGGCTTCTCCTCTACTGCGTCGGCAGGTTCGAGGCGCTCGCCGCCGCCGACGGCACCTCCCCGGCCGCCGCTGCCGCCGCCGCCGTGGCGAGGGAGCGGCTGAAACTGCCCGTGTGGGCGCTCTCGACGGCGCTGACCGTCCTCTTCTCGTCGCGCGTCGCGCCGATGATGCCGCCACCGCTGAACGCGCTCGTCGTGGCCATGTCGGTGGTCGTCACCGTCAGCGGCTTCTGCTTGCTGTTCCTCAGCAATGCCGGGGAAGACGACGACGACGAGGAGGAGGAAGCAGCTAATTCTGATCAGGATGAGAAAGTCTGATTCAGTTTCAACCACATTTTCGAAGTGTCCTTTGTAATTACAGGAAGAAACGAATAATCAATATCAACGAATGACAACCGTGTGTGTAGAATCTGAACATCTAATTAAGTTCGCGTTGCAGTAGCTGTTAGTAGTTTCTATATGTAAATTTTTCTAGTTTAGCCGTGCACGTACTTTGGTTATTTATTACATATGTATAAAGGTTTTTTTCCCCTTTGGAATTAAGGGAAATTTATGGTGTACCACTTCATTGTGCCAATGTGTATCTTGACTTTTAGTTTTACATATTTCCCGCCTATATCTTTTTAAGCAAAGACCGGAACTCTCATTATTTAAAAAAATATTTTCCTCCTATCACAATTCACAACATCATATCACCTTGGGTACTGCTATTGTCTTCTCCTCAACCGTTAGTTTTTATGTATAGTATTCCCTCTATCTCTACATATAAGCATTTGTAATATAATCATTTCAAGGAACCTAAGCATTTTGCACGAAAATCCAAACATGTTCAACAAATCAGGTGCTTTGAGGAGAATCTAAATAATTCAAAATTTGATCAATGAAGTGACTAAAAAGTACATCTTTCCCTCGTAATCTTAATATTTGCTAGATAAGCTAGAAACGGTTAGACCCCCTATTTTCTCAAGTATAAATATTTCTGGAATGCAAAATTTATATAATATAGACATTTTTGGGTCAGTCATCCTGATACACGGAAATCCATACATTCAAATCATATAAATGTATATCGTGGTATAAATTTTAAATCATATAAATTTGGAACGGACGGTGTAATAATACATTTTAGAAGGCTTCATACATTTGATCTAAATATTAAGAGATATATCAATGCTTTTTCTTTTGTAATTCGATTTGAGACATGTCCAGAACAATACGTTTTCGTGAAGACTTATCATGTCCGAGTGAAGGAAACATGAGACGGGGAGAGATGGATGACGCAAGTTTGCTGATGTCATACTAAATCGGTGTTGTGACTTTGTCAACCGTTTGCTGAACTGAAGGTGCTGATCGACTAATGAGAAAGTTTGCTGTTCGATTGAAGGGAGGGAGTAATACAACATACGAATAGCATTTATGTGGCACTGATTTTGATATATAGACTCTTGTGTATTTAAATCAGCAAACTAGGAATATTTATATCGTGGTACAAATTTTAAACTCTAGAAATATCTACACTTTAAAAGGAAGTAGTAATACATTTCATAAGGTATTCACACATTTGTTCTAGGTACTAGAAGGATATACCAATGCTTTATTTTTTTTAATTTCGACTTGAGACATGTCAAGTCATCCAGAATAATACTCCCTTCATCTTAGGTTAAAATTTACATATAAAAGTTGATTAATTTTAAGAGCGATGCTCTGGTATTCTCTACTTTTAGTATTATACTGCTAATAATATTAATGGTAAATTAGTAATTTACCAATACAATGATTACGAGTAACTTTGTCATTTATATTTTTTCCCGGCTAGATCGATATGTTGTTATCCATTATGTTGGCATTGCTCATATTCCATTAAAAAGCTAAAAAAGAAGGAAAAAAGTTTAGTTACCGCTAAATGATAATTATGCCCATATTTTTAGAACAATAATATCCCTCCACATTTCTACTACCGCTAACTAGGGTGGTAGTAGAAAACAATCTGAACCATTCGATCAAATGAGATCAATGGTTCAGTTTATTTTCTACTATCAGTAGAGATCACCAGAATGGGACTCTAATTAAAATTGCACCAGAATGGGACTCTAATTTTAATTTTAATGTGGAGGGAATATGTTTTTATGAAGACATATCATGTCCGAATGAAAGAACCATGATCCAAAATTATTTATTTGGAGATAGAGAGAATACGTTTTCTTGAAGACGTATCATGTACGAGTGAAAGAATGTGGTTGTGCATGGCACGGTGAGAGATGGATGGCGCAAGCTTGCTGATGTCATAACTGATCGGTGCTGTGACTTTGTCAACCAGTTTGCTGAACTGAATGTCTGAATGAGCTGACGAATTGCACTTGCACATGACAGATGCTTATGCCCCCACAGAGAAGGCACGCAGATTGCAAAAACGCAGCGCCTTGTATACAAAGTCTTCAAGACCACCTTTCGTTTACTTCACTTTTGTTATGAGACTAGACTTGGTCGGATTAGGACTCAGGTCATACCTTTGCCTATGCATTTCCCATGCCCACAGCTTTCATGTTCCAACCAAACGGCTTTTTTTTTCTTTTTTTTTCCGTTAGCTATGTAAGGACATGTTCTGAACTGCGATATATAGATGAGCATGACTGAAAACTTAGTTTATGGCAATTATTTTAGAATACAAACGCTCGAATTCAATACTAGAAAGCTACTTCCTCTAGTAGTTTGACTATTCAATATTCATCTTATTAAAAATTTCGTATAAATAAGAAAAAATATATGTCATACTTAAAATACTTTAATAATAAAACAAGTCACAACAAAATAAATATCACTTTTAGAATCAAATATTAACCGCGTCAAATATTTTAAACGGAGGAGTAAAAACTTTATTTAGAAAAAAATATTACTCCCTCAATCCAAAAATATGATGTTTTTACGGAAATTAAGGAAGTATATGGAATTTAATTGTGAGAGATTATAATTGCTTGAGAAGATAAAGTAGGTGGAGATAATTATAATTGATTGAAATAAAAGAATAGATAAAAAATAGTTACTACCATATTTTAAGATAAGTTAAACTATAGAAATAAATAAATGCGAAAGGGCATGTAGCCTAGTGGTTGCAGTGACCTGAGTAGCGTCCAAGGTCCTGAGTTCAAATCTCCATAGGAGCGAATTTTAGATTGGGTCGTTTGAGGGCTAAGTTCCCTATTTAAAAAATACTGCATATATCAGGTTGGATACAGAGGCCGGGTAAAAATTACCCTTCTCTAATAAAGAAAAATACATTTTCGAAATAGAGGGAATAATGTTTAGAAGCTTAGTGTTGATTGGACGAATCCTAAACGACATTCTCTTGTGACTACATGTGGGCTCACGGCCCAGTCATGGCCCCATAGGTAGTCCACGAAGCCCATTGGATGATAGCTGGATTGAGAGCCGTCGGATCGAATCCAACGGCGCAGATTGAGTCCAGGAAGAGAGAACCCGCGGGTTTTGCACGGGTGAGGTCGCCGTGTCGCCGCCACCTTCGCCTGCTTCGCGACTCGCGAGGAGGAGCCATGGCTGGAGCCTCGCCGTCGGCGCGCGCCGAGGTGGTCGTCCCGCCGGAGTGGGCGGCGGCGACCGCCACCGTCTCCTCCGGGGATGCGCCACCGGTCGTCGTCGTCTGCGGGCCCAAGAACGCCGGCAAGTCCACCTTCTCCCGCCTCCTCCTCAACTCGCTGCTCCCCAGGTAAACCACACTCTTCCCTCCCAAAGCCCTAGCTCTGCTTCATCGGCGAGGAGCTTGTTCGCTGACTTGGAGTGGTGCTCCGGTGAGTGTTTGTAGGTATGGGAGGGTGGGGTATCTGGACACGGATGTCGGGCAGCCGGAGTTCTCGCCGCCGGGGTGCCTCTCGTTCCACGTCGTCGACGACGCTCTCACAGGTGACGACGAGATGACATTTGTGCGCGGGGGTTAAGTGTTAAACTGGAGATATTTCTCTGGATTAATTGCCTGATTTGTATTGAGTTTCTCATGGATGTGTTGGTTGTTGGCTTTTGTGCAGATTTGCTCAACCCAACTCCACGCGAGTGTGAAAGGTGCATGATTTCCCCCCTTTTGTGACTTTGGAATTGTGAAGGTTGTGGTTCCTTGCCGAGTGATTATACCGCTTGATTACCGGTTTAGCAATATTCTGTTATTGTAATCTTGTTTGGAGCGGAACAACATTGTCACTTATGTACAAATCAATTTCGATAAACATTTTTTGTTCTTCAAGTGCTCCTGAAGTTTGGGAGATACAATCAGACAACTTGCAGAACAATATGCTGTGTACATGCCTTGTGGATGTAGAGGCCGGGTTTTAATCTACAAAAAGAAAAAATATAACTTGCAGGACTATAAATTTCAAAATTCTCAATCCCTGGTTCCGAAGATAGAACTAGTGTGAACAAACCATGCATCGAACTCCAAAGAGATTCGAGATTCATACATCAGTTTCTCCATAGTTTAAGTTAAAACTAAGACTACGATTAAGAACTTGGCCAAACAATACTTACAGACATATATAAGTTGTGTTTAACCGCTGTTATTAGATATTATTTAGGTTTCTCAAGTATCCTCCTCTTTGCAACTATTGCTCATAACTCATTTAGTTCACTTACCAGAAATTTCACACCACTGTCATTTGTGTATACATCTTATTCCTATTCAATGCTGGAGTAGGTTCAAGAAGTTAGTCAAACCACTTGCGATTTTCGTTGCTAGGAAGCTTTTTAGACTGTGGATGCAAAGTTTTCCCTTCTGTATTTCAAAACTATTACGTTCACACAACTTTTTTTTTTTACCTAACACCAGTGTTTCTTTTCTTTTAAAAAATCCACCAGGTGTTGCTTCTTTGGTGATATTTCTTCAAAACGAGATCCAGAAACATATCTGAATTGTCTATTTCATTTGTATGACTATTTTGTTGAAAAATATCGTTCTTGTGCCAGCGAACCTCTTCCTTTAATTGTCAACACTCCTGGATGGGTGAAAGGTATATCATGAATTGGTCTCTTGTGACAGGATGCGAAACGTTTTTTTAGTTTATTCACTAGGCCCTCCTTTATTTGTTTTACATAGGTGCTGGTTTTGATATGCTCGTAGAGATGCTAAGGTATATCTGCCCCACAATTGTTGTTCAGATACGCATCTCTGCGCAGAGCAAGAATCTCCCTGATGGAATGTTTTGGTTAGATTGTGGTCAAACAGGACCAAACATGATCAATATCAATGCTCCATTTCATGATGCTTTGAATAGATCGTAAGTACATTTCATTTGTCTCAGTTTGAAGTTCAAGTCGATGTCTAAAGATATTTCCAATCGAGTAGTTGAAGCACAGTGAAATATCCTCCTTAATACTTTGATGGATATTGTTTCTATTGTACGCTTGTAGCTTAGAGCATAAAGCGTGCATCTTGTATCACTTGATGGCTATAGCCTATACTGAAACTTGAATTTGCAAACAGTAACGAATTTATCATCCAAAGCATAGCTGCATTGAGGAATCCACGAGTAATATACTGTGTTGAATGGGGAAAACAGCACCACAATTATTGTCTCTTTTCTTCTTGTTAATCTCTTCTCCATGCAATAAGAGATTAGGGATCCATCTACCTGAATTGATAATGAAAACTGAAAGAATGCTTCAAGTTCTTTTTGTTGAATTATGCATACATTTTAAATCATGTGAAGCTGTTAACTAAATTGTATGCAATTTGCTTGGTGCAAAAATAGCAACAAACGTTCTTTTACTTCAGCACTCTATTCACACTTCTCTGATGTACCCATTTCCACTACCACACCTGCTGCAATTGTCGAATTACTACTTGCAGTCATGTATTCTACATGTAGTAGCAGCAATTGCTTTAATGCATGGCAATTCACAAATACTAATGTTGTTTATGTATTTCCAAGGTTGTTAATCCAGAAAGATTCTTATGGAATGCGTGAACGCCGGCTTATAGAGTACTTCAAGCAATGTTTTCCAAGTGACATAGCACTGACAACAAATAAGGAGCTTGCCTATGCCCTAACTTCACTTCCACCCTATGAAGTATCAATTTCAGATGTTATGGTTATACATCTTCATTGCCAGGTCTGTTGGCTTCACAATTCTTTTTTTTTTGTTTGAATTATAAGCTGAGGTTGGAACAAAAGTATGTGAGATCGCACATCTAGGTCTTTGTATGCCCTGAAGTCCTGAACGGTAACAAGAATTTCCACTCACGCTTATTATTTTGTCTCTGTTCAGGTACCTCCTAGTGAGGTATGGCATAGTCTGAACGCTACCATAGTTGGTTTGGCCATTAGCTGTGGCACGACCGAGGCAGGTCGTTCAATCCCTTGGTGTGCTGGGCTTGGTACTTCCTCCCTCCCCCTTCCTCGCTCTTCTCAAATTCACATTCTCATGACTATGTTAGGAATTGTTATATGCTGTTTGTGCTGTGGAAATCTTCGCATTTGTATTTTTCCTTTGTTAGGCATTCATTTCAATCAACCATTGTATTTGCATCTTGTTTATCACAAACATGATGTAGCCTACAAGCTGCCACGCCTTCATTTCTTATCATGTAGCTTGATCCATGTAGTGAAGATTCTATGGTTTTTCAACAACCTAGTTATTATGTTTCATTGCACCCATGATTAATTGGTGTATATATTACAAATTACTACGACAATGGCATCCAGCCCTTATATTGAACTTGGTCACTTGTCTGAACTTTCTTGTTCAGGTATCATCAGAGGCATCGATGTGCAAAGAGGCATATTATATGTATTAACTCCTGTCCCTCTAGAGCATCTTCAAAGAGTTGATCTCTTGCTTCAGGGACTCATCGAGATCCCAAAGTCTCTTCTGCAGGTAACATTTCCGTTTTCTTCCATATCCTCTGCTTGGCTTAACAAGTGTAGAATCCATCCGTATTATCCGTGCACGCTCCCTCGGTTCCAAAAATATAAGCTTGTCGAGGTGTATAGCCAGAAATGCTTACATTTCGGAAATGTTGCTTGATACACTCGACTTATCCTTTGGCCCTAACTTTGCTCTGCTGCATCTGAAACGCCTCATGTTTGTACTAATTATTTTGCCTGCGCAGGTCCGAGGATGCGTCTCGCCATACATGCCAACAAATGTGCTGCACAGGATATCGGAGAGGGACACAAACACCTGAGTTGACGTCGAATGCCCTTCTCCTCTGCCACCACCGTCCGGGGAGTACATGATCCTGAACCTGTTCAAAAACAGAACAGAGCAGTTCTGCCTCACATATGCAGATTTGTTACCTCTGCCATACTGTTTGTAGCCCTTGCTTAGTGGAAACGATGTATTATGTGCAATTCGTTATGTGCAAAAAAGAACCCTGTCCCTTAGGGGTGACGTCTTATCAAATCTTGGCATAGTTCTTATTATCAAAATTTTGATAGTGCCAAAAGGTGTATTTAGACCAGCAGGCAACAGCAGGACATATGCATTTCCGTTACCAAACATGAAATGAACCATCACACTGCATATGCATACAGACAAGGAGCCGAACACTCTTCAGCTTGAGCCTTTGATCCACGAACGCAGATCACAAAATATAGAATAACTCCATAACAAGCCACTGAGCTAAATACAGAATTACTTCATAAGGGCATAACAAGTCACTCAGCTTGAAAATATAGAATTACTTCATAAGGGCTTATTCGTTTAATACCTCGTCCCAAGATTGAATAATAAGAGCTTGTTCGTTTAATTTCTCACCCAAGAGGATGAGGATCGAGTGAGATTTGAAGGGATTAAACGAACAAACCTAAAGGATACTTCTTAGAACATTTGCTGGAGAGATAAGAGATCTGAAAACACGCAAGCTACTAGACGTATGTTTTTTGAGATAAGCAGCAGAACATCTGCGTTTCCATTACCAAACATCAAACCATCCATCACCACATCGCATACTGCATACAGACCACCATGTCTCACATTGTCACATAGCAAACGATAAAGATGAACAATTGAACACTCTTATTCGTACTACTTACTAGTCACAACTCACTCAACTCAAGCTTCGATTGTTTGACGCAGATGCAAAGAGATGCTGAATCTCTCACGCGACCTTCACCTCGATGGTCTTGGGCTTCTTGGGCTCCGGCGGGGGAAGCTTCTCGACGGTGACGGTGAGCACCCCATCCTGGCACACGGCGGAGATCTTGTCGACGTCGGCGTTGTCGGGGAGCACGAACTTGCGCATGAACTTGCCCATCCGCCGCTCCATCCGCAGGTACTTGCACGCGTCCTCCTTCTCCTCCTCCCCGCCGCGCCGCCGCTCGCCGCTGATCACCAGCAACTTCTCCTCCTCCACCTGCACCTTGATGTCGGAGGATTTCAGCCCGGGCATGTCCACCACGAACGCGTACGCCCCGGGGAGCTCCTTCACGTCGGCGGGGGTCGCCGCCATGGCCCGCGCGTCGCGCACGTACGCACGCGTCGGGCTCGGGCCCCCGGTCGCGCCCTGCTTCCCGGCGCCGCCGCCCTCGCCGTCGGGGATGTCAAGCAGGTGCTGCAGCGCCGTCATCAGCGGCGTCTCCAGCCCGAACATGGCGCTCTCCATCTCGATCTCTCTCACGCTCGCCTCTTCTTCTTCTTCTTCTTCTTCTTCTACCTCGGATCGCGCTAGGGTTTCTGGCTTCTCGATCTGGTCGCTTGATTGCTCGGTGGGAGAGGAGGAGGGGTTTAAATAGGGGTGACGTGGGGGGGTGGCTTCTGGAAGGGAGTGGAAGGTTCGGAAAGGTGGTGGAGTGGAATGGGCGCGGCGAGGCGGGGGCGTAAGGGCGTTTGCTTTGCGACGAGAAGAATCTAGAGAGGTGGATGTTTCGGAGGCCGTACGGTTGGTTCGCGTGGGACCCACTTGTCATAGGGTGGTGTTTGACAGGTGTCCCTCCTTTATTTTTTTTTCTTTTTTTTTTCTTTGAGAGGTTTGTGCCTTGTGCGTGCCTTGTTTCCTCCTTTTCTGCTGTGATCTATGGATTCTGGAAGATTCTCAAGTCTTCGGCTTGCATTCTTTGTGTGGAGCGAAGGTGCTACTGTGGCTGTAGTTATACCTATACAACTATAGGATGACCATCTGACGGGCTATTTCTGTTGTACATACGGCCTCATCAAAATTTCCTCTCTACCTGTCATTGCTACTAAATATTTGCAAATAGTAGCTTGTTAACTCTACCTTGACAAAACTATCACTTCCAAAATTTTAGTAGGACATCAAGGGTTTGGTTGGTTTAGTGTCATACCAAAAACCTAAGCATGTTTTGGCACTACCAGTATCTTGCTAGGGTAGCATTTTAAGTAATGGGTTTGGATTGATACTAATTGATAGCCAATTTTGTGTTAAGGTGAAGAAAGTTCTATAATTATACCAAATTAAGCATGGGTATTACCACCATTTGGCTCCAAACCAAACCATCATATTTACTATTCGAACCATCAAAAAAATTGGTATGGCACATTTTGGCATCAATCCAAAATGGCCCCAAATCAAAACAGTCCGACAATTTCTGGTTATACTTTCAAAATATGATGAAAAGTGGTTCTTAGATACTCTTCAACCCGAGAATTCGAAAGACAATCACAGATGCACTTCGTGTTTATTCATGGACAATGAAACAGATGATTGTATTGTTCAACAATGTAAACAGATAGATGTACGTACTGTGGTAAGATTTCAATGTTTAGTTTTTTTTTTTCTTTTAGAAAGGGCGTCTCAATTAGGGGCTTGCAAGCCTGCAGGGAAAACGGCCAAAACAAGTCACAGATATTTACAAAAAGTTGAATTTCACTATCCGAAAATCTCCTGAGGCCTCACTATGATGCTTGTGCCGATTTCCCTGAGCTGCGGCCTCTGAATCCAACAACACTGAGCTTACTACCCAGCTTGTTCAGAGCATCCCCTTTCCGACCCTCCGGTCTCGGTCTGCTCTTTGCAACCTTCGGGTTAGGGCTGCTACTCTTGCTCGGCTTAGCAGATCGCATTGGCTTTGTTTTCCCAGAAGATGTCGATTTCGACCTCGGTTGACTCTTAATCGGTGAGCGCCTTCTGGATGAAGTTGTGTCCTTGACAACCCTTGATGACTTGGTCTGCAGTGCAACTCCCCTTCTACCCTTCTGGTTTACTACCTTTAGAGCGCTTGGTCGTCCTTTGGTACTAGCATACTGTGGGTTGATGGCCGCCCTTCTAACATTGCTAGTCGTCAGTGCTTCTAAGCTCTCGTTTTTCTTCATAGCCTCTTCTATCCGTGTTGCTAAAGTCACATCTTTCTTTGCAACAAGGCTTGTAACTTTCCCTGCAATATGATATATGTAATATATGTTAATACGTAAGCAAAGGTCTTCTTATCAAATGACAACCCAAGCCAAATTACATATTTTACATATTTACAAATCAATGGGAATGGTAGAACTTTAAAAATGTGGCTCATGTTTTTAACTGTCTGATCACGTCACTTCTAGAAAATCATATTTCTGTATTAGTGATTAGGGAGTACATCTCAATTCCAACTTCTACTTATCGTCTTTCTTCTAAAGTTGTGAATCATGATAAGACCTCCAATTCAGATTATTTTTGCTGTTGCTTTACTGCACATAATGTGAAATAACTTTGAAGAATTTTCAGGAGCAAAGAGAGAAAACCTTTACTGGCAACATAATGTATTTACTGGATTGACTAAGGTCAAAAGTAATTAGAACTCCTAACATGACCAATGCAGTATGAGAAGCAAGGTGATACTAGAATCGAAATGATTAGATGCATTCAGTATTTTGGTTACAGAAAATTGTACCTTTGGCTCCCATGCGTGCTGTTCTTCCAGTTCTATGGAGGTAATCAATCTAAAAAGGCAAAATATACAAAGAAAAAAATGCATATCAGTTTCCCTGGGGGTGGGAAAAATGATGAACAGAACAAAGGAAAACATAACCAACAAGCCAACACGTACAGAGTTTGATGGGAAGTCAAACATGATGACATGGTCGACATCCAAGTCTAGGCCTCGAGCTGCTAGGTCAGTGCAGACCAGTGTTGGGCAATCCCCCTCTTCATTCCGGAACTTGTTCAGGTTCTCAACCCTACAGTTGATTAAAGTGAACTCAATGCACAGTTTAAAGCAGCTTAAGGCGAAAGTTTCATCAATACTATGTTATAATTGTCTGATAAAATAAACCAGTTGGTATGCTGAAACAAATGTAGTTGGACTCATGACAATTTTCTTCTGCAACTTTTATTATGTCTGCAGTAATGCCAAACAGAAGTAACCATGACATAGCAACACAGACAAGATTATGCAGTTTAAGGTAATGGTTACAAGGAGTTTGAACATGCCCAATCAGATGATTATAACCACTGTGATACTATGTAATTTTAACAGTGGGACAGTGGACTTGGGGCAGTCTGTACTATGATATCCCTCTCCATTAGTTAAAAATATATATGAAATGACAATAACACTTTAAGCAGTTCGGAATACCTCTCTTCAGCAGGAACTTCTCCATGGTAGTTTACAGTAGATATCTGATTTTCAGTCAGAAAATGGTCCACTGCACGACTTGAATTCAAAGTATTGCAGAACACCATAACTTTATTTCCCTTTGCTAAACTTGGCTCAAGAACCTGTGGAAATAGAAGTCCTCAGCATCTTATGCATTTGCCATGTTAGGAACTATGAAGGAACCACGATCAACTGATTGACTTTAGAGCAAAGCCTTCAGCTACTAGACAAAGTGAAGACATAAAACTTCAACCCTAGACAGACACTGAATGTACCAACAAGAAGATGTATAAACACATTTAACATGAATTGTATGTGCAAACACCAATCCAGTTTGAATGTAGCTTGAATGGACTCACTTGCGTACACAGATAAAGAAGTAAGGGAAGACAGGATTTCAATAAACCTGCAGGAGAGCCTCTAGTTTGTTTTCTGAACCAGACAGTTTGATGAAGTCATGCCGTGCAGTTGCAACTCTTTTTTGAAAAGTTGATGTCCGTAAATGAGCAATACCTTCAAATTCCTCGTCTATCAACTTTTGTACTGCCTGTAGTAAACCAGTAGTCAAGAAAGGATGTTAAAAGTCTAAAATGCATGAGCAGGTAATAGTTTATTTTCATAACAGTAGCAAAGTATTGAGTATCAGCACTAGATGATTTGTTTCTCAAAGAGGTGAATCAAAAGATTTTGAGAAAATCAAATACCTATGTTTAAATAGGTGATGCCAGAACCTTAGAAGGTAGGAGTATGCCAATCTAAAAGATACTAGCATACCGAATTATAAGGTAGATATTGTTCACTTATAAGCAATGACTAATTGGCATGATACCTTGGTCATAGTAGCGGTAACTAATACAGTTTGGAACCCCTGATCACCATGTTTTGCAGCACGATTCTTCAAAGGAGCAAGAAACTTCCGAATGTCTGGTCCAAAACCTTGATCAAACATCGTATCTGCCTCATCAAGGACCTGAATGCATGTAAAAACACAATGCAAATGAGAGATTTGAGAACACAGCAAATGTATTGCAGGATGGTAGAAGTGAACTTGAGAACAGACCAGATACTTGATATCACCATAAACCATGTTCCCATCCTTGATATGATCAAGAATCCTCCCAGGAGTCCCAACAACCATGTCTACAGGCATGTTCAGAGAATCTTCCTGGGGTCTTATACGGCTACCTCCACTAACCATTGTTGAACGAAAACGTGCATGATGGCTTATCGACTTGGCAACACGAAAGACCTGCAATTTCATAATACAGCTATTCAGATATCATCATTTTTTTCAGCATCTGCATGCCATCACATGAGCAACAGCAAGCTACCTAAATAACGTCACTCCAAAAATACTTTGGAAGTAAGGCTAACCTGCTCAGTCAACTCCCTTGTGGGGCAGAGAACTACTGCTCTTGGCCTCCTTGGCTTCATTGACATTCCCAACATTGCTTCATCGCAACGCAGTAGCTACACAAACAATAGAGTTGTCATGGCTATTGAATCAAACCATTTGATTAAAGGAGTTCAGTGTATTCTCAATTTCAAATATGCTGAAAGAAAAAAAAATCAGTTTGAAATCCACCATATAATCCAAAATTTACCCAATGAATCATATGGCTAATGGGTCACACAACAGGTTGTATTGAATTTACCGACTTCGGAAACTAGACTCTCTGCTATGAGTTCTGTATGCTAAGTTCTGTCACCTCAATTATGAACCCGTAACATATTTACAATCAGCACACGATGAAAATAAAATTTACTGATTATCTCATGTAATGCAACAAAATGTACCAACACCAGCAGCCTAAGGCCCAAATTTGCTCTTTATTCCGCGGCTATATGCAAAATTAGACGACATTGTTGCAAACGCACTCATACACATGCTCCATCGGTTCCGAGAACTGAAGCATACCTGAACAAGCGGGAGCAGGTAGGCGAGCGTCTTCCCGGAACCGGTGTGCGAGCCAAGCACGACACTGGTGCCAGCCAGCACCGCAGGCACACCAACGCACTGGATCTCAGTGGGCTTAGAAATACCCATCTCCCCTAGCGCGGCCATCACCTCCTCCCCGAGCCCGAGCTCCTCGAAGCTGTCCACCACCTCGACCCTCCTCTTCTGCTGCAGGTCCTGCGCGCCGCCGCCCCTCCCCTTCTCCCGCTGCGCCGGCCTCGGAGGAGCCGCGGGCACGCCCTTGAGGTGGCGCTGCCGGAGGCGCTCTAGGAGGATCTCGTGGCGTGAAGGGGACGGCGTGGGCTCAGTCGCGGGAGCGGGCGCGGTGACGGCGGCGGGGGAAGCGGATGCCCCCGCCGCGGTGGTGGTCGTGAGCGCGGCGCGGAGGAGGCGGAGGCGGAGGAGAGGCGACGGGCGGGACAGCAGGAGGCACCGCCCGGCGGCGCCGGCCATCGCCATCGTCGTCGTCGTCGTCGGAGGAGGAGGAGGAAGACGGCGAGGGTTTAGAGGGCGGGTGGTGGCGGGTTTTGTGAGGAATGTGGATCGAAGGGGAGGGAGATGCCGCGGATAAGAGAAGGGGAGAGTGAGGAGGAAGGGGGAGAGTGCGTCGTGATTCGTGCAGCTCGGGGTAGCATGTTGATTTGGGGTGGGAAAACGTGAGGCCGAAATGCTTGGCCCAGCACTAACGAGGAACGGGCTAAATTGGCTTCGGACCTAATTGGAATGGGCCGAAAGTTTTCTGTTTGGGTTGGCCTAGTTAATGATATCCGTAGCTTTATCGCTCGCTCTTCAGCATATCAATCACAGCTAACATTTAATTTTTAAAAATTAATTTTGATGATTTTTTAAAAAATTATTTGTATTTTTTTTTGCTGATAAGCGTTACGGAGTATAAGCGATTGTAGAGAAAATGATGGCACTGAGCCCCTTGTTACTGCATGCATTGCACCATATTTATTGAGCAAGCACTTTCTCAAGAAAATTCAATTCAATCAACTCCGATACAACACGAATATACATGTACAATACACTACACAAATACAGATGCCTGAATGGAAAAAATAAAAAGAAAAATAAACGGAACACCTTACATTTCCTCGAAGAATTGAAGGTCTGTTCCATCCGATAATATACTTGCCACTTTACCAGCATATATAGTGAATTGAAGCAAGCAAGCTAGAGTCACTTCGATCAGCTCAGTTCTTGACATGGACGGCAAATCCGCCGAGCGCGACGACGATGAGGAAAGGGACGACGGCGGCGCAGAGGAGCCTCTTCCCGACGGCGCGGCGGCCCGGGCAGTCCCCGGCCATCCACATCGCGGCCCACACCTCCGCCACGCCGGCGGCGAACGCGCCGCCGAGGCCAACATAGTAACCCATCCCGCCGCCGCGGGCGAGGACCGTCCCGGCCGGAGGGCTCCCGTACACGGCCGCCGCGGCGGCCATCGCGCCGGTGAGGACGCCGGCCTCATCAACGCATTGTCCGCCGCGTCGCCGCCGCCGCCGCTCGCCTGCCCGGGCAGATGGCCCAAGTCGAGGACGACGTCGTCGCCGTCGATGCGGAGGGCGGCGGTGGCCATTGCCTACAGCTCGCTACTTGGAGAGTCGAATGCTCGATCGATCCAAATGGCGCGCGAGTGTGATGGAGAGATTGGAGAGGAGAGGCGCGGAAATGGGCGAGATTTTATACACGGGCGACGCGGTGTGCGCGTCGTGTGGGTGTGGCTGGCTCGACCTTTCGGGCTTTCGGGCTCGCGGGCTCGTGGGCTCTCGGCTGCCTGCGGCAAAGAGACGACGTGTAGGAGAGGCGTGCTCAGAAGAAGGCTGGACTGGAGTAATATGCGCATTTTCTTACTCTGCTTTTGCTCTCTTTTGACTTTAGCGCCTCTCTTCTCTGTTTCTTAATATGCCGTTTTAAAATTAAATCCCCAACATGCAAATTACACGATCTCATCTCAATGGTGGATCTCTGATTGAAGCCTCCCGTCGTTTAACTTTGCTTATCGCTGCCAAAATTTAAATTTTAAAATTTGTTGTAAGTTAATTTCTTCATATTGAATCCATAATGTGCCTACAAGAAACAAATTTGTTTTAAAAAAATCAGGTCCCCCCGCCGGTGATCATTAAAAAAAGAAACAATTTTTTTTGACAGAACCAAAATTTTTGTTAGTAGAGCTGTTTAGTTTAACCCAACCAAAATTTAACGAATCCAAACCACCAATATTCAAACTAATAGTAGGGTAGTACTCCAAAGACAAAATCCAAAAAATACTATTAACAAACACCTAAATCTAAGAAATGCTATTGATGAGTGTAAGTTTCACAAAATACCAAGCGATTTTATGATAAAAATATCATCGTTGCTAGGGTTCCGTTCATCCCGCGTTGTTAAACGCACTATTTATTCTATACCACTTAATGGAAGGTTGCTAACGAAACCCTAACAATAATGATATTTCTGGAACAAAGTCATTTATACAATGATATTTTATGGAACTTGTACTCATTGATTGCATTTATTGGAGTTAGGTGTTTGTCAGTGGTATTTCTTGAATTACCACTAATCCAAACCGGTAATATTCAAACTAAATTTCATACCTTTTCTTTTTTTGGGGGGGGGGGGCTAATTAACTTCATCATAGAGTAAAAAAATCACAATAGCAATACAAAAGAGTACATATATTGCATTTGTACATCATTACAATTTTTAATAGGAATGAGTTTAACCATAAAAATATTCTAAAAATCATCATTTTAAATTAGGATGTTTTCCCTTTCAAAATTGGTTGACGAGTCAAAAAAAAACATTAAATATGAGAGAAATGACTTTTATATTAAAATTTATTGAGAGAGGAGTGAGGCTTGAACCCAGGTGAGCTAACACCACACCCAAAAGACCCCACCACTTGTTTGGTAGTGGATCGGAAGTTTAGATGAGGTAATTGATAGTGAGATTAATGTGAGAATTTAATTTTTAATCCCAATCTCTTATTTGGTAGAGGTGGTGGGAATTACAAAAAGTTTAGTTGAAGAGATATTAGATGAAAACAAATGTTTAAGATTTGTTTAGGCAAAGTAAATTAGTAATTCTCTCCTAATTACCACCCTTAGCTTGGAAGGGATTAAAAAGGAGGAGTTCCTCCCTCCCTCAGTTCCCCATCCGATTAAAACTTCTATATCTCTCTCGACCAAACCGAATAATTAATAACCACATTGTTATAAACTTTCAATCTCTCCTAAAAACTCCCCCAACCAAACGGTGGAGTATTTTGCCACTTTATAAACCCATGGTTTAATGATTGGGTTAACTATTTGTCATCCTGGCTCATTTAATAATGTCACAGCGTAACCACATAATAATCAAGGTTGCCGTCAGTCTTTGAGGGTAGTAAACCGTAAACCATCATATTTTTTTTTTTCATTTCAGTAAACCGCAGCAGGAGCAGCAACCGGAGGTGGCAATGGCGGACGATGTGGCCTCGCCGCCGGAGGAGTCGCTAAGCGCGCCGCTACTCGAGCCAGCGGCGAGCCCTCGCGACCCGTCGGTGGAGGTGTGGCTCTATCGGCGAGGCGCCGGCCCGGTCACCGTCTTCCGGTCGGCCCTGGTGGGCCCCCGCCGCGACCGCCTCCAGGTCCGGGCCATCCAGGCGGAGCACGGCCTCCGGGCGCTCTTCGCCTTCAAGCCCGAGTCCTCCCTGCGCGGCCTCCGGATCCGGCCCTGCCCGGTCGCCGGCGGCGGCTGCTCCGCCGTGCCCTTCCGCGACGGCGCCGTCATCGCCCTCGACGGAGAGCCCAAGGTAGCAGCAGGCGGCCGGCCGCCTCCCACTTTCTACTTCTCCGTCGCGAAATTGATCCTAACTTTCTTGCGGCGTAGGGTTCGTGGACGAAGCCGGCGGCGGTGATCGTCGCCGGCGTGCTCGTGCCGGCGGTGATGGTGGCGGTGGCGATGAAGGGAGTGCCGGAGCCGCTGCGGTCGTCGAGGGTGGTCAACGCCGTCTTCCCGCCGTGGATCCTCGCCAGCGCCGTCATCATCTACGCTCGCGTCAGGACTCGTCCAAGGGCGGCTGCTCCATGAACGGCGCCGACCCATCACCAATTGCTTGGTCATCATCATCATCATCATCAACATCAACATCAACAACTTCACCCAGTTTATTTTTCCTCTTTTTTTGTTTTTTGCTTGTCCAGAAATTTGTACGAAAGTAAATGAACCACAATGTAATGGCATAGTGAACACTGAACAAGAAGGATTGCACTGGACAACTTCCCATGAAATTTATCCATTTTCACCTTAGCTGCAAGTGCCACAATCAATACAAGGAACACCAGGATACATTACCAGTTTACCACATGTACCACAACAAGCTGCTGCTAAAACTGAGTTGTTGCAGCTCATCGTATAGAGATAGCAAATTCAGCATTTTCTGAACAGACAACCAAATAGGAGTACAATTAGTGACCTCAGGCAAAACTTGACCCACATCATCAATAGTATCAGTGAACTGAGACAAACTAGGAGAGTATGTTTAGTCACTATCGTCATCTTCCTCCCGCTCTTCATGCTGTGCGACAACCTTTTCGATGAACTTTCTGCGAACGCCTTCTATGACATTGTCCCGGGATGAATCACCGCCCCCTTGCCCATCATTCAGGACTGGCTCTGACTGGCAAAGGGCCAATGCAACAGCTGAAGCAGAGAGTGACGATTTAGTATAAGGAGATGGAGATAATTCATAACATTGAAGTAACTCTGGGATTCTTGGATTGTTGAAAGCAAACATCAGAAAAATGTTGCGCCATTCAAACGAGTAATAAACATTCATGCCATTTATGGAAGAAAATGCTATTTTTTATGGTGATAGACAGTGTATAACTATTATGAACTTGGGTCGTTAACATGCTATTGCTTGGCAGGCATCAACCAACTATTTGCCAACATGAAAAAGATTAAAAAAAGGAATTGGATGTCGATGTCGACACAATCGTAAGTGTTGATTTTTTTACTTGTCAACGATTTTACTTGTATTAAGGCATCTAACAGTAGTATCCAGGAAAAAAAAAGTGAATGGCATCCTCTGACTGGTTGATGGAAATGCAAAAATAGACCTACAGAATCTACCGGTGTGCAACAGAATATATAACTGGAGAAACTTAAACCAATTAATGCCAAATTAGATATTGGATGCTTATTTTGTGGCATAACTTACATTCAGGTGTGCATCTTTTTCCACCAAACTTCTGCAGACCAACATAAGTCCCTTTAACGGCACTGTTATTGTACACAAGTATTGTAGGGACATTTCGATCTGGGTAGTTGGGAATGCAGTCTGTAGAGATGATTTTAACAAACTTAGTTGCTGGGTATCTTGTAGCCAATTCCTCCAGACAAGTCTGAAGCAACCCACATTCTGGTATTCTGCAATGAAATTCATAGAAGTCTTAGACAGTGAACAATGAGTTCAGATGACCTTTTGTAAAACTTATAAGCAACTTATGGAAACAGTAAAAAGCACGACTTGAATGCGTCTTCTTGCTCCAGCATTCAAGTTCCATTTCAAGGGAGGACGACGTACCATGATACTTTCAGTTTTGTCGAGAGACCCTACCCTATTCTCGAACCCTCCGCCGAGCTCTACCCTGCCCGCATTTATTTGGAAGGGGGCCAAAGAAATGTCTCCACCTGCTGCCAACAGTCTTTCTTCGGAATTCTACTGAACGGGTCGATCCCCCCCCCCCCCCCCCGGTATGTTTTAGCAACTTATCCTAAACAACTACAACTAGCCAGCACCCTATTGACTCGCTTGTGGAAGGACTTATAGGACGAAAAAAAGCAACTAGCTCGTTCGATCCACTGTAAGAATAAACAGAATGTGGAAGCCCTTACAAGGGCTAATCTTGACTGGGAATGTACATTAGAGTCACATAAGAGCAAAAAAATGGAAGGACCACTAACATAAATTCATGGAAGCTTCAGGATGTAGAATGAAGAGTCCAAGATAAAGGGCTAATCAACTATACAGCTCAACATCTTCCAGCAAAAAGGGAATCAAGGTAGGAGTAAAGTGAGAATGTCATGTTCATCTTCCAGCAAAAAGGGAACCCAAGTAAGGTGTAAAGTGATAATGTCATGTTCATAAATCACATGTATCCATGGTCAAACTATCCTTGAAACTATTTCATCAATCTCAAATATCTAGCTATGGAACAGATTCTGGCTTCAAATAACAATAAAATTGTGCTTGTCCTACGTCTAGAAGAATCATATTTCAAGCTACCTTAGTAACTTTTCCTATGAATTCAGTTCCATGAGCTATGTGCTCAACTGCTCACATATATATATGAAATAAAGAGTACTGCTCTTTTAGGGGACATATAATCATTAACACAAGAGCAATTCCGTGCTATGTGCTCAACTTCTCATATATATGAAATAAAGAGTACTGTTTTTTTTGGGTGCAAATCTATCTCTTCATATTTTTTACTACAAACCAAGACTTCTTATTGAGCCACATCACCAACAAATTACAAGCCATTAGATTATAATGTGGGAATGGTTTCAGCCTTAGATTGGTATTATGGTTTTTACAGTGAGCAGTTACTTACAAGAAATTATCGATGTATCAGTACAATGCGAAAACATATTTTCACCTTACTAGGCTACACAGTGAACTATATAGCGAGATAATAGGAGTCATTTACTTATTTTACTGCCATGCTTTTTTTTAAAAAAGAACTTAAATATTTAGTAACTAATTGGTCAACTTTTACATCAATGTTTTGTTTGACCACGGAATGTTCAACTTTACTCAATGTTTTGTTTAACTAGTTCTTTTTGGTCTAGGAACTTGCCAGTTTTTCTAGATTATACAATCTATCTATCACAATTCTTGTTTTTTAATATCACAATTCACATTGAATAACTAGGCCAAGCCATCTGTACATGCCCGTGAATGAACTTGCTGTACTGATGATATCTTAGATTAATTTATCCTGAGACTTATAGTCATATGTGCTTGGATAAATATCTATAATTCTAAACACATCCGTATCAGATCCGCAGCAAAGCGTGGATGGTACACCCAGTAATCATTAAGGCAAGAGCAATAACAAATTGGTAACAGAATTCTACTATACCCGTCCTTGTAGAGGAAAACCACAACCCAGACATCGGATGGGGCCTGGGAGACCTCTCGGACAAAATCGGAGCCAGTGATAGGCACAATAGAGCCGAATTTCGCGGCCTTTGCTGCCTCCCTGAGCTCTGCAAGCCTCATCCTCCTGCAATCAACAAATCAATAAGCTTCCAACCTTACCAAAACCATTGCATATAGCATCAAATCCAGATCAAAGAATCAGAAACAGATCAGGTATTCAGGTTGCTAAGAAAAAAAAAAACGTGAATTATCCCCCGTTAGAACATGCTCGTAGGATCAAATCATAGGCAAAAAAATAACTAGTACTCATCCCAGTATGCACCAACTACTGACGGGGAAAGCATGACGGCATCAAGGCTCATGGATCATCAACCAGGACGGGGAACCAGATCAAGGCCTAGGGACTAGGTGAGGCGATACCTATACTGCTCGAGGAAGCGGTCGTCGTCGAGTTCGTCCTCGAGATCCTCCAGCTCGTCTGGCTCCCGCGCGTCGAGCCATTCCTTGGATTTGGGCTGCTCGTCGGCGTCGACCTTGGGCGCGTACGCCGGCGGCTTGAATGGCTCCGGCTTCGGCGGCAGGTTCCCGAGGCGGCGCTGGATGTCGTCCCACTCCGTGCTCGCCCCCTCCACGTCCTTGTACACGAAGTGGTAGTCCGCCATGGCCGCCGCCGCCGCCGCACCACGCCGAGAGATGGAGAGAGACACGCAGACGCCGCGAGATGGGAAAGACGAGGAGAGAAGAGGCGAGAAGAAGAAAAAAAATGTAAGAGCTCCACTGTCATGTGGGCCCCACACTACGTGGCCTTTGTCTCGCTGAGCGGTGGGACGAGGTGTCAGTGAGAAGAAAGCTTGACATCTACGGGAAAGACGAGGAGAAAGAAGAAAAAAACGAAGAGCTCCACTGTCATGCGGGCCCCACACAACGTGGAAGGGCACTTCGTGGGATTTGTCTCGCTGAGTGGTGGGACCAGGATGCCAGTGAGAGGAAGGCTTGGCCTCTATAGGAGACGCGGCGCGACGAGCTCCTTCTCACCGCGCCGCCTCCGCAGCAGCAGAGCCTCTCAAAATTTCGCCTCGCCGCGGAGCGCGAAGAGTGGAGAGGGGGAGATCGGGGCGGCGGAGTTGCTCGTCGGTAGCAAGCGGCTGCGGAGATGACGGACGGACACCTCTTCAACAACATCCTCCTCGGCGGCCGCGCCGGTTCGGTGAGATTCCTTTCCCCTCCCCGCGCTTGCTCGATGTCCAGGGTTTCGTTCTGATTTGCGGTGGGGATGTGGGGGGATTTTAACCTGAAGCTCGTGGACTCGCGGGTGCGTGTTGTTTGGGTCTTTTTTTAGGGTTCGTGCGGTGCATTAGGCCAGATTTTAGCTTGTTTTTTTTTGCTGCGGCTTCTCTGCTGGATGTTGGTTTGAAACGAGTGCTTTGCTGTAGGTGTTTGATACTTTGATTTGTTCGGTTTCGTGATTTGGCGTGGGTATATCTGGTTTATGCTGGGAGTTTTGGGTGAAATGTTGATGCTAGGGGGTTTGGGGTTATGGACTTAGGGTTTCTCCCTGATGCGGTAGATGCAGTAAATGGAGTTTTGAAGCTAAACTGGAAAATATAATGGAATCCTCAATCCTCTGTGAGCTTTGAAGCTAAAATGGAAAATAGATTGGAGTCCTCTTTTAGTTTTGAAGCTAAACTGGAAAAATGGATTGGAGTCCTCCGTGAGTTTTGAAGCTAAACTGGAAAATAAATTGGAATACACTGTGAGTTTTTGAAGCTAAACTGGAAAATAGATTGGAATCCTTTGTTCATTTTGCGGAGCTTGGCACCTTTGCTGTACTTTAGAAGTTTCATACTGCAAGCTAATGTCTTCCTTCCATTTATCATGCTAAAACATGTACTCCTGGATGTTATTGAAAAGCTTTTGATCTATTTGTATTGTTTGCTGACACTGAGACACTTACTACACAGAATCCCGGCCAGTTCAAAGTGTATTCTGGAGGTCTTGCATGGAAGAGACAGGGTGGAGGAAAGACCATTGAGATTGAGAAATCTGATTTAACATCGGTGACATGGATGAAAGTCCCCAGGGCCTATCAGCTCGGAGTCAGGACCAAAGATGGCCTGTTTTACAAGTTTATTGGCTTCCGTGAACAGGTTACTGTTTCATTTTCTTATTGATTATCTTATGGGTTGGCTTCCATTAACTCATTGTAACGATTTCTGTCTAGTGTGCTATTTTTTGCACTTTCAGTAGCAAACTGCATTGCAACTTTCCATCGTGTACATCCATGGCATTTTAAATTTTCTTAGGTTCTATTCTCATATATGTATTGGAACGTTAGAACTTTCTGTATGTTTCAGTCCATCGTAGCAATGACAACCTTCCTTAATTTAAAATGCAGAATTCATATGTGGGATGGAACCTTGTTATCGCAGGGTGCAGAATAGCTATTTTGTGCTAGGGGTGTAGAGTAGTTTTTCTTTGATTTTTACGAAGAGGCTACTGGAAGCGGGAGAAATCTTTGCAATGGGATTATCTGTATACATCATTTAAAATAAAAAATATCCTGACTGTACTATTTTCTTCTACTTGATAAACAAAACGCCTCCTGTAAGGATCCCCACTGGTTTGGGTTTGCAGAACCAGGAAACTATAACAAACACAGTCATTTCTAAATATTTATAGCAGTATTAGTCCCCAGCAAGATCAGTGCTTTCCCTTCTTAGTTTGCTGTGTTGATTTCATGGTATTTGTACGTATATCTATGTAATGTGGCAGAAATCATGATCATTGTATATTTGAACCCTGTGAACATATAAAGGAACTGTTTACACACTAACGCTTATGCAAGATGTACACCAGGTGCATTAAACATGTCATCACAGTTTGAGGTATCTGAATTTTGTGTTGAGCACTATATCACTAGAGATGGAAGCCTTTGAACTTCCTTTTTCCTTAGGAAAATGGGATTAGTGCATCATTATTCACTGATGGAACTACCATCAGGCATGTCCAAAAACAATCTGCTTGAACTTGCCAGTATAGAATTGATGATTAGCGATATTAATACATTTGCCTCCTGTTGCAGTCTAATAAATATTTTCACCATGAATTTTCTTTCTATAGGATGTAAGCAGTCTGACCAATTTCATGCAAAAGAATATGGGCCTCTCACCAGATGAAAAACAGCTTTCTGTTAGTGGTCAGAACTGGGGAGGGATCGATATAAATGGTAAGCTCTGTGGGCTTTTATTCTATTACATTATTAAGTTTGGTTTATGGTTTTAGTCACACTCTCCATTGTAGGAAATATGCTTACCTTCATGGTTGGTTCAAAGCAAGCATTTGAAGTGTCGCTGGCAGATGTCTCACAAACCCAAATGCAAGGCAAAACAGATGTTCTCTTAGAGTTTCATGTTGACGATACTACTGGGGGCAACGAGGTTTGTTGTTCATCTAGTGACATTTTCTACATTTTCATTACTATTTTTATGATGTTTTCACTTAATTGTCCATCACATCACCACTATAAGCCTTGAGCTCAAATTCAATCCTATGTTATTGTAGAAAGATTCGCTTATGGATTTAAGCTTTCATGTACCTACTTCAAATACTCAGTTTCTTGGAGATGAGAATCGCACTGCAGCCCAGGTAACTATCGGAGTTATGTGATATAAAAACATTGACATGCTATCTACTACTGAAATCTTCCTTATCTGTATAGGTCCTATGGGAAACAATAATGGGTGTTGCTGATGTTGATTCTTCTGAAGAGGCAGTTGTCACCTTTGAAGGAATTGCTATTCTTACACCAAGGTGGAGCATATGGACCATTTATCTCATTACGAACTCAAATTGACTTTGTTATATAAAAAAGAAAAAACCAAGATGGCTCTTTCATGATTATCTGCTTAATGTTTTCTCCGATAACCTAATATATTTCTTCTGCAACGCAGAGGACGTTATAGTGTTGA
The DNA here is from genome assembly GCA_000573905.2 of Oryza punctata. Lineage (NCBI taxonomy): Eukaryota > Viridiplantae > Streptophyta > Magnoliopsida > Poales > Poaceae > Oryza > Oryza punctata. The sequence goes on from CM002488.2 coordinate 4,003,554, forward strand.
GCTTCATCTGTCATTTTTGCGTCTCCAAGGACAGGCTAATGATTTTAAAATCCAATATAGCAGCATTGTTCGCCTCTTTCTTTTGCCAAAGGTCCTTTTATTTCTTCTGCTTTTTAATGTGTGTTGTACTTTGATGGTGTATTTTTTTTTTAATAAGATGCTTGGACTAATTGTATTCACAATTGTGCTTTGCAGTCAAACAACCCTCATACAATTGTGGTTGTCACTCTTGATCCACCAATCCGTAAAGGACAAACACTGTATCCGCACATTGTCATTCAGGTGTTGTACTGATTTTATTTTGCTCACGTTGGTAATAGTTTTATAGTTAGTTTTGGCTATTTGGTTACAGAGTTTGTATTGCTAGACACTATAAGTAATTGTTTCCCTTTATTCTCTAAACAGTTTGAAACAGAGGCAGTAGTTGAAAGAAATCTGGCGTTAACTAGAGAGGTTCTGGCTGAAAAATACAAAGACAGACTGGAGGAATCTTACAAGGTGAAGTATTTCTTATTAGGTTATTATTAATTTAAAATGATATCCTTTTGTTGTTATTGATTCACTCAAGTTGGAAGTTGGTACTGCTTATAAAATGGCATCATAGTTTGCACAGAAAAACAAATTTAAATCCCAGGTCAAAATAGCACTGCTTTTGTATTGTTTCAGTCATTTAGCAGTGCTTTTTTTTTTGGTAAACTGTTCCGTCGATTTGTCAATTCAGTTCCCATAACTTGCTGTCCCGAGTAGGCGAGTAATCATTTTTCGTTGTACGCAAATATTTGCATTTATGATGATGCAATGCTCAATTTGAAACTCTTGGAAATATAATAACATACTTTATGGTGTTACAGTATTAGCTAAATTTGTCATCCATTGAGCTATCTTCATGTTACTAATAATATAATAGTTCTACTACCTCTTTTATTGAATATATAATCTTGGTGGTATAGCTTTCAAAAATTTCTCCCTTATACATGTTTTCGCATGACTTCAAGTCAACTTTCTATCATTTTTCCTTAATCAGTGACTATTTCCAAAGGTTATTTACTACCAGTGTTCTTAAGGCGACAAGGTGAGGCAAGACGACCCCACTGCTCAATTGCCTAGGCGACGCCTTAGGCGTTTAAGGCGAGGATAAGGCGACGCCTTACACACGAGCACAAGAGGCAACTAGAGATCTATGAGGCAGAAAAGAGAGGAAGAACATGAAGGGGCGAGGAAGAGCAGGGAGACAGATCCATTGGAGAAGAAGGGAGCAGCAGGAGGGAGACAACCATCTTCTCTTTCTATCTTTCCCCCTCCACTCCACTCCCCTCTTCTCTTTCCATCTTTCTCTGTCACTATGTTTCCAATCTCTGCCCGCCCTATTATCTATTCTCTTTCCATCTTTCATCCTTCCCTCTCCCTAAATTGTCGCACACGCGATTTCCATCCTATCTTCATGCGATTTCCTTCCCAGCATGTGTAATTCCCTACAGCGCATGCGCCCTTGACCCCACCTTGCCCGTGTCTACCTGATTTCACAAGATATTAGGTTCCAAGACGTGTAGAAGGGTAAGCGGTGGCGACGCTCTGCTCCCTGATGGCGCTCTGACGCCTAGGCGACGCTTTTAAAACCATGTTTACTACTTTGGACTAGAGTAGCATATTCCATCCTAATTCCTAACACTAGAACAGTGAGTGACCAATGAAGGGTTTGAATAAGGGTAATATCGTCTTATGTGGGTGTGGCTTGGTTATCACGAAAAATCGTTTGGTGACATTTATTTAGGAATGAAGGGAGTTTCTTCTTGTTAGGTCATCAGGCCTCAAGGGAAGACTTAGGAATTTAGGACTGCCTGAGCACCAACCCCTGATTGATCATTTTATTGCAGGTCTATTTTTACATTGATGTTTGCCTTTTGAACTGGAGAGCAATTGCTACTTAACGTTTCATTTGTGTAAAAATCTTTTTGACTAATAATTAACTGGTTGAGTATTATATTTATCTGTAGGGTCTGATACATGAGGTATTCACCAAAGTTCTTCGTGGTCTATCTGGTGCTAAAGTTACAAGGCCAGGTTCTTTCAGAAGTTGCCAAGATGGATATGCAGTTAAATCGTCTCTCAAAGCTGAAGATGGACTGTTGTATCCACTTGAAAAGGGCTTCTTCTTTCTGCCAAAGCCTCCTACCCTCATTCTACATGAAGAGGTATCCTTTTTTGTTGTGCTTTAAAGTTATTCTAATTCGTTCATGCACTGCTGTGAGTTTGTTGAATTTGTTGAAACTCATATCCAACCATGGCAATTGCTACTTATGTGCACTTACTACATACATATATTATGTAGATTGAGTTTGTCGAATTTGAACGTCATGGTGCTGGGGGTGCCAGTATTTCATCACACTATTTCGACCTCCTAGTCAAGCTGAAAAATGATCAAGAACATCTCTTCAGAAATATTCAGAGGAGTGAATACCACAACCTCTTCAACTTTATCAAGTATGTGGCTTTTTATTGACTTTGTTATCATGTTTTCTATATTTATACAACTTGTTGGTGATTTTTCTTATTTTTTGGCAAATATTTTAAGTGGAAAGCACTTGAAAATAATGAACCTTGGAGATGGTCAAGGCACAAGTGGTGGGGTTACAGCTGTTCTACGAGACACTGATGATGATGCTGTTGATCCACATCTAGAACGGATTAAAAATCAGGCTGGGGATGAGGAAAGTGATGAGGAGGTATGGCGGTCTTTATTTGACTTATTGCTCGAATGCTGACCTTTAAGCCTTGTTGCCGAGTCTCAACATATACTCGTGTTATTTATTGCGTAACTTTAGGATGAAGATTTTGTTGCGGATAAGGATGATAGTGGATCACCTACTGATGATTCTGGTGGGGAGGATTCAGATGCTAGTGAAAGTGGGGGCGAAAAAGAGGTAGATACATATTTAAAATTCGCTGCAGCAAGCCTGAAGTATGAAGCTACTGTGCTAATGAACTGTTGGTTTTTTCCCTTCCCAGAAATTATCGAAAAAGGAAGCTAGTAGTTCAAAGCCACCTGTGAAGAGGAAGCCTAAGGGAAGGGATGAAGAAGGTTCAGAGAAAAGAAAGCCGAAGAAGAAAAAGGATCCTAATGCCCCCAAAAGAGCAATGACACCATTCATGTACTTCTCAATGGCTGAGCGAGGAGTAAGTTTCTGATTATCCTCAGTTTTTTAGAGTGAGAATACACTGAGTGAAGTTATTTTGAGGAACAGCCGAACAACTCAGTACGCTGTTCAGTATGGAGATATGAATATGATCGAACCAGTTATGAATTTAACTGTCAAGCAAAAGATTTCATTTACATTCACTATAGTCTGTATGTGTTGATATGAAACTTAGGGAAGGGAGGGACAAACAACTCTCCTTTGAAGGCTACACATTTAGACCTATAATTGAACTATCTCAGAACAGATGCCAGAGGCCACATGTTGAACAAAAGCTTTACTTTCTTGTTCTGTTTCTGCAGAATATGAAGAATAACAATCCTGATTTGCCTGCAACCGAGATTGCAAAGAAGCTCGGGGAGATGTGGCAAAAGATGACAGGTAATATTCAGAACCTCTTTCTCATCTAAATATGTCCCCTGTTGTATAGCAGAGCACTATTTTCACGTTTTAGCTTCAATTAATTCTTTCATGTTTTCTATTGCATTCTTAAATATTACATGACATGTGTGATGGTCATCTCCTTTGCACCACGTCTTGAGCAGGCGAAGAGAAGCAACCTTACATCCAACAGTCTCAAGTCGACAAGAAACGATACGAGAAGGAATCTGCTGTCTACCGTGGCGCAGCCGCGATGGACGTGGACTCTGGCTCCGGCGGCAACGAGTCTGACTAGATCCACACACACTGACACTTTGGCGGTTGGCGTAATGGAGAAATTTGTTAATCCCTGGAACCATTGATGCAGTTTGGGCTCTGAAATCTTCTCAGCTATTAACCTTGCATTGCTCTGGAATCTGGATGATCCGATCGCTGTGTTTGCGTACGATGGTATCGGCTGTTGTCGCCGTGGGGTGACTCGATCACAAACCGTTACTATCTGTGTACGCCTACACGAGCAATATCCCTCGGAAGCATCGTTGTGTTAAGTAGTGTTTAATTTGGTGTAGCATATCTATCTCGAAGGCATGACTATGTTAGCCTATGAGCTTTTGTAAAACAGGAATAATGATTTGTATAACACAATTTTACTATGGATTGGTTATATAATAACATAGAGGTTAAGAACTAACTTGTCTAACTCGAGACCTGATTAAGAGGCAAGACATATATATGTTACGGCACATCATGGTAGGAACACTGTTAGACAAATCTTGAGTTTCAATCATAATCTGATTTGATTCAATCCAGTTGAGCCCCGATATTGAAGTCCAAATCGGTTTTGCTCCGTAAACGGATAACTGAAATTTAGTCCAATTGAGAGATTCAACCTTATTGTTAATTGAAGTTACCACACCTATTTTTACAATAAAATGATCTAGAACAAGTCATTTTAGTACTGAAGCACGGTCCACACCAAACTACAAAGAACTCAAAGCGAGAAATTACAAAGAACTCGAGAATACACGTGGAGAAATTGCAAAGAACTGAAGAGAGATGAGGGTTTTAGTAATTGATAGAGAGCTACTACCCTTCTGTTAAACTAGTTACGCGATGATGAAAAATCATATATGAGTTATAGATAAATCAACAATAGAGACGAATACACATATATTAAATTATAAGAGTAAATTTCTGAGAATTGTAATTTTGTCGACCAAACTATGAGTCTGCTACAACCTTAGCGACCGATTTTAATTAGTACAATGACAGCGTTTGAAATTATCATACTGCTTCAAATGATAGTGTTTGAACAAAAGAACTGTTAGTCCGATTATGCTTGCGCTGGGGCCCACGTGACATAGGTTGAGCAGGGGAGGAAGGCAGAACCACGCTAGCAATGCCACGTCAGCGGGTAGGAAACTACGTCGGACAACGCATATGCGGTGTAATAAATATAATATTCCACTCAGCAATCTATATACAATTAATACATATAGAAAAAATAATAAAGATACTTATATGCATGGACTACCCATATAGAATAAATAATATTATCCATCTCTATTTCTATCTCATCTTTTAATACTAACTTGCATTATATGCATTGTGAATATTGCTATAATTAAAGTTCATGTATGTAAATCCTATCTATATGCGGGGTGAGCCCACTTCAATTCAAGGGAATTCAGATGAATACCCAATATTTTTTACAAAAGAATATGTATATATAGTATGTACTGTATATGTGTATGAAGAAAATGAAAAAAATAATGTATCCAGTTCATCTTCTTTACTGCTTGGGCCTGTTTGCATCATCCCTGCTTTCCTGGTCCAATTCGCTGGCCTAAACAGTCCAAAACTAGCTAGCAACAGTGCAGCAGTCACTCACCATCGTACATGATCTTGCCTGCCTGTGTCGCATTGAGTAGTTCTTGAAAATTTACCAATATCGCACGCTGCAACCCTATATCGCACGTCGCAACCCTAGACGCAATTGTGATACATGGTGGATGAGTGGAGCACGGGACGTTACCGACCGCTATTATAGAAGGGATCTTGAACCACTACTATTAAGCACTTAGACTAGCTTGTTACCAAATGGTTTGGAATTAAGATATCTTAATCATATTGTTGATTTTTTATGTCTGAAACGTAAAGGGAAAAAGTCTTTTCTGAGAAGGGCTACTACAAAGAAATCAAATGTCGAAAAATTGTTCCCTAAATTATAATACTTCTTATCATTATTACTTTTATATGTTAAATAATTTGGACTTATGATCAATTCTATCAATATATAAAGTTATGCTCAATTTTATGTTTTATATGCTATATATATTATATATTATACAATTAATAGTGTGTGATATTATACAAATTAGTTATTAGATTTTGGGTATAAATTTTTTTTGCCGCTTACCTATTTTGAATACCCAACCTCTAGATTCTAGACCCGCCCCGGTATACGTGGATCACTTTAGTAATATATATTGGTGATGCCGTATATACATCTATCTATATGATCACTTTACTCCGTAGTACGTATCTTCTTATTTTTCAGGACTTCTCTCACATCAAGTTGATTAATCCTGTGATTGAATCAAATTAGTTTCCGGTTGTTAAGTAGTAGTACTAACCCAATACGATTGATGTAAATAAACAACCATATAATATATAACTCTAAGAGACAATAAACCTACACTAAATCCTACTAATAAAACACACGTAAAGACAGGCCCACCAGAGTCAATTTCAGCAAGTCGTTCTATCGTAAGCCTAGCCTATAAAACCCCCTCAACACGTGTACGGCTCTCCCCCTCGCCCTCGACTCCTCGTCGATCTTCTCGCCTTCGTGACTTCGTCGCGAGTTCGCTCGGCGGCGGCCGCCTCGCCGTGTCTCGATCTCCGGCGGGCGCGCGCGCGCGGCGGCGGCGCATCCTGATCAGCTCGTGAGAAAATCCATCGGGTACTCTCGAGCTTCTCTTTCAGATCTGGAAGTTTTTTTTCTCTCTCTCTCTCTTGGCCTTAAACCCTATTACTAATTACAGTTAGCCTTAGCTTCGCTTCGTTTTCGTTTCTAGATGATTTGGAAGCTTTTATTTATGTGTTTTACTAACATCCGTTGGTTGCTTTTGTTCTAATTGAATCCCTAGCAGCAGCAGCAATGGCGCTAGTGCAGGTGGGTATGGGGTTGGGCCGCATCGTCCTCCTCGTCGGCGCCGGTGCGTAACCTGATCCGATCGATCGATCGCTTCCTCCGATCCATCCTGTTCGATCCGATGGGTGTCTCGAGTTTGATTTTTTTTTTTTTGAATCCACTGTTTGTTTGTTTGTTTGGATCGTGCAGGCATGGCCGGCTCGGTCGTCATCCGCGACGGCCGCTTGGCCGACTTCGTTGCGGGGCTCCAGGTGCGTGCGATTCCTCGCTGTGATCGGGATCCCACGGCGGCGGCTTAATTTAGTTTCGCGATGTTCCGGTGGGAATCTGATTCGCCGTTTAATTTGCAGGAGGCTCTGCGCGACAAAGACGCCGGCGACGGAAGCGGGAGCGGCGGCGACGGCAGCGTCCTCGATAAAATCCATGAAGTCGTCAAGCAGGTAGTGCTTTGTAATGTTTGCGTTTGTGATATCTATGCCTCCGTGGTGTTTGAGCTAAATCGCGCGCGCGATGCGGATAATCGTGCCCATGCGAAATCCAAGTTCACTTAATTAATTAATTGCTTGCTTGGTTGCAACCGGAGTGTGACTCATGTTTTAATTAATATGCGTTATAATCGAATTCGTTAACTGGATGCTGCCATGCCAAGGCATTCGATTGCGTTGCTCGTCCAGTTCAATTATGGGAAGAACTCATATGTTTCGCGATTTGTTCTTTGTTCAGGTGACTATGGAGGTTGATCAGATGAAAAGCCAACCAGTTACTGTTATTACTGTAGATCCTGCAGGCAATGGAGGTCTGTAGTTCCCCTACTTTGATTGATTTTTTTGTTCTTTTTGAACTTAAATCATCCGATCGTTTCTTAAAAAATAACAGATAATATATAAACCCATTCTCCAGTATTTATTAAACATATCTAGTAAACGAGGTATTCGCTCCGTTCCAAAATATAAGTATTTTTAGAACAGTGCTAAATCAAACACTTTTAACTTTGACTATTAATACCTAAAAAGTAAAAAAATAGATCAATCATGTAAGAATAAATGTTACTAGATTTATCATTAAAACAAACTATCATAATATACAACTCTTTTTCTATCACATCTTACTTTTTAAATATTTTTAGTCAAAAAATATCTTATGCTTATATTTTGGGACGAGTACTTCTTTACCCCTACCCCCCAAGGGGCGGACCCAGCCTGTTCAACTTCAGTTTAATCTGCACCTACATGATTGCAAACCTCTTTTTTCTCCTATTTGCAGTTGTATCAACGTTGATAGCACCTGCTGCAGCTGCTGGGGCGTTGACCTATGGTTACATGCGCTGGAAAGTACGTTTTTTTTCTCTAATTGATGACTCTTATGCTTCGATGATAATAATGTTCAAAATACACACGGTTTGGATCTTTCAGTTTTCCAACATTATATGCCTCACCGTTGCATTCACATGGCTATTATGTCAATGTTCATGCATAATATTGATACTCAGCTATGGTGATCTACTGATCTGATGTTATGTTATTCATGGAGTTCATTGTTGACATGGTAACATGAACAACTCAAAAGATTTATGTCTAGCTTTTTATATTTTCGAACCATTTGTTTTCTATATTATGCTGTCATTGTTATCTGCATAGAAGTTCTTGATTGATTCGATATTTTTAACTTTGTAATTTATACAGTATTACATATATATACATATAACCACATGTTTACTTTGTACCTGCAACCCTTCAGGGTATATCTTTTGCTAGTCTAATGTATGTCACCAAGCAAAATATGGCTAATGCTGTTGCAAGCATGACCAAGCATCTGGAACAAGTGCAGAGCTCTCTTGCAGTAAGTCATCATTTTTCCATCTGAGATAAAGTAGTTTCTCTTTTTTTCGCATAAATTGGTAGTAGCCCTGTTTTTGGGCATCTTATGATTGTTATTATTTTGATATATATAAAATTTTTCCCCCCAAAATACTGTAGGCTGCTAAAAGACACTTAACACAGCGCATTCAACATTTGGATGATAAATTGGTTCAGCAGAAAGAGATGTCCGGGCAAATAAAAGATGAGGTATTTCCTGGACTGTTTAAAAGCTCTTTTTCCATGATTGATTTATAATGAATGAAATGTAATTTTTGTGTTCTACATGATCTCGATCTCCTTTTCTATATTCAAGGTTACTGGTGCAAGATTGAAACTCGAGGACATTGGTTCGGAAATGCAAAAGATCAAACAAGTGGCTCATGGCCTGGTAACTTTTTTTTGTAATATTTTGATCCGTATATTGGATGCTGGTCTTCTATTGCGTTAAGATAAATTTTGATGTTGGTTCTTCAGGGTGGAAAGTTGGATTCAATTGAAGCAAAACAGGTAGCCTCCTTCACCTAATTTTCTTCCATTTGTCCACCTTTTTAGATTGTTTCATTTTACTGTCAAGAGTTGTGAAGGTAGTATTTATTACTCTGATTACTCTGTTTTGCTATCTTCAGAGCAACTTTTGGCCTAATTTGTGTTTTCTTGAATTGAGCATAACCAAATTTAGTAATTATTATTCCTAGAGTCACACATTCTTGACACCATTAACAGTTCATATGCTGAAACAAACCAAATGATCTTAAAGAAAACCAAGACTTTAATTAATATGCACAGTCAATTAATTAGTTGATAAATTTTGCTGGAAGGATGATATTATATTGGAAGAGTTATGGTATTTTGGGATTTTAAGCCCTACAATATATAAGCATATTCTCAGTTGATCAGCATGTGAATGACATATAATATTCTTTCTTTTCATTCCAAAAACGAAATTTTTCTTCTAAAAACAAAAACAGAAAAGTGTCTTGTGTCATGTGGATATATGCCCCTGTGCCGCAAATGCTCGATGTTACTAGCTAAATGTTTCTATTGGCATATTGCTTGTTCTATCTGCTTTAGGATTACATTATCTTCCCCTTCAAATGATTTCAATTTCAAATAAATATGATTGACACTGATGGTATTCTATCTGCAGAACTATTCATTGGCCGGTGTGATGTACCTCGTCGAATTCATAGAGCAAAACGGTGGGAGGTTGCCGCGTAGCGTGGTAAGTCTTTAAGCACACCATACAACAATCCACGCATTACGGATTGAAAATCTGCAGCTGTTCATGTCTCATACAACAAAATTCATGTACCTATGGATTTTCTTTTTTTTTTTAACCATATGTATGTATCAGTGTATTCTAACGCTTGTGTTCAACTGGTGTTTCAGGAACACTTGCAACGAACGGCCAAGCTCTCTGGAATTACTGGAGACCAAAAGCTGCTGCAGGTCAGTAGTGATCTCTGTCTCGCCTTGACGTTTTCATGGCAGCAGCATTGCATTCCACTACACTACTACTTCTTGCTAAATTTTTTCTCGCTCCATCTCAAAAATAAGTTCATCTTTATCTCCTTCCATTTATCTTACAACAAATTTAGTTTTAAACAATCATTGTTGTATTGTAGTTTATAAAAGTAGGAGACAAATACTTTGGAAGTAGATAAAGTAGAGAGAGCAATTCTATTAGATGGTATTTTAGTCTTCTATTGATACATGGAGAGCATTTTAATCCTTTTGTTTTATATTAATATATGTGTCGGATGAGTTGGAATACTACATAAAAAGAGATTTTAAGAATTGTACGAGGCTGACGCAGGCTTTTGTTTTGTCTATTTCAGGGGCTGGGTCAGCTGCTGGCGATTGAGTCGGCGACTCCTGTAGGAAGTGGGCTTCACTCTACCTCAACACGACTACTCAAGGCCTTGTAAATCGACGGGTCCCGAATTTTGTATAGGAGTTTAGGAGCTAACATGCGTAGTGCCACTATAGTTCGCTGAATATATCGTGCACGTAGGAGTGAGTTAGAGAGGATGTGCTCTTTTTCCCCCTTAATTTTATCTCTTTTGAGTGTAAGACGAGGTGACAATTCGGTTGAGTGTCATCTGTCGAATGCGAATTTTGATCGGTGCATCCAACATTCTACTTTTGATCGGTGCATCCAAAATTCTACTTTTGTTAGGCACTCCCAAGTCTCCCTCCAAACCTTGTGTTTGTGTTCTTTTAAACCTTTCCGTGCGCACGGTCGCCTGCTTTGTTGAGAGGGCGAGTGTGCCCTTGTAGTAGTCCCCTCCCCTTTGCAATACTTTTTTTTAGGCGACTAGAGAGAGGAGTGATGGCGGTGGCGGCTAATCAAGCCAGCCAAACGAGGAAGGCATTTGGGGGTGGGGATAAGCGGAGTGATATATAATATTTTCTATATTTGTAGGGTGTTTACTTGCATGCTGAGAGGATTGTGTTTTTTGGTGCATTCCCATTCCAGAGAAAAGTAACCTGGATTCATTAATTAAAACTTCCTTACATAATAATAATAATTATTATTATTATTATTATTATTATTATTATTATTATTATAATAATAGATATAGATAGCATATTGAGAGCACTGTATTGCTCATACGCCGCGGATCCTCTCTGGCTTCAAAGTCACTTGACAGGTGATTTTCTGGCCCCAACGTAATTATCACCCTGGTAGTGCTCACCGTTTATAAATACTACTCTCTACTTCGTTTATAAGATTTTCTTCATTTAATCTTTATTATCAAATTACATTCATTAAATATAGTATTAAATATATTTTAATAATATATTTGTTTTAGTTGAAAATGCTATTATATTTTTCTATAAACTTTAAAAAGTTTTGATTAAGAAAAAAATTAAAGCAATTTCTAATATGAAACGGAGGTAGTAGTAGTCTAGATTCTAGCGTCAAATCACCACACCTCATTAACACGAGAACATACCCAATCTTGCACAATTTGATGGGAACAACATATATAACAAGTCACACGTCCATTTTACAAGCAAAGCTTTTTTTTTTTTCAGTATGGTTATGTATCACATTTGCTGTTTTCTTCCCACTGTATTAACCTCAGTGCGCCTCTGCACCCAGGTAAAATAACTTACTAAATTCAGTAAATTGGCAGTCACTTTGGCCCAGCTTTCCCATACGAATCACGCAGGGTAACCGTCCTGTTGAAAACAATGCTCTCAGGTGTCGAGTCTGTGTCCACAGCGAAGTAGCCTGGAATTACAGCAAAACAGGATGAACAGTTGCACATCATGAAACAGGTTGGGTAACAACAATTGTATGTAGAGGTTGCCGAGATTACCTAGCCGCTCGAACTGGAACTTGTCGCCAAGAACCGCAGTCGCAAGCGATGGCACGGCATAGGCACCCTTGATCACATCTTTTGAGTTCGGGTTAAGATCACCCAGCCAATCCTCCAGTTCAGCAGGATTCTAAAGGAGCACAGGAAAGATGATTCATACAAACTGTGTCAATAAGGTGAACTTAAAGTGCAACACACATTTGTAATAATTGAAAGAATGGCAAGTGATGAAATACCTCGGAGAGGAATAATTTCTCAAATAATCTTACTTCCACCTTAAGTGGCTCAACTCCAGGTGCTGGCTGAGCAACCCAGTGCAGAACACCCTATACGAATTCCAAGTAAAGTTTAGCATCCAGGTTTCCATTTTGTTTTGTTCAAATAGAAATCTTATCTGGGTTAACAGATTGCAATGAACAAATAAATACCTTAGGTTTCGTGGTCTTTGAAGGGTCATATTCAGCTCGAATTTCGATGATCTCATCTGGATTGTCACCATAAACAACCTCGGTACATTTAATGGGGAAGGCATATCTGTAAATAATTAGACAATTACCATGTTACTGTAAACATGGAGTAGGTGAATTATGAACTGTCAAATAATATCATGCCAGGAAGTGAAAAGCAGCAGTTTTCTGATTCAATTACCTTAGCAGGGCAGATTTACCAGGAGCTAGCCCATAGTAATCTTTCGAGTCCTTTAGGCGAAAATCAGTTTTTTCGATGTAGACAATTTTTGAGAAAGGAACCTGTAGAACATGTAGTACAATATGAAGGTAAATTGTGTTCAAAGCGACAATCAACCTACAATTGTTTCATAAGCAAGTTGATCCATAGCATCATTATATTTTCCGCATATCATATAGTGAGTATGATAGACACCTTGTAGTAGGACGAAGCGTCATCTGCAGGAGCATCAGGCCACATTTTTCCATCAAGGTCTATGACTTTTCCATCCTCCAAGTTAGTTATTACAACCTAAATTTAACAAAGGGAGGACCCATGAGCATGTTAAGAACTTTACTAAGTTGATGTGGTTTGAAGTGGGGGCTGAAGAAAAAACCTTTAGAGGATTCAAAACAACCATGGCACGGGAAGCTGTTTTATTAAGCTCTTCTCTGATATGATATTCAAGACGGTCAACCCGAATTAAGCTATTGTCACTGCATGTAAAGAAATGGCAAGTCAAATCAGTAGCAGAATAATGATGTGGTTTTGCGTAGACCAAAGCATACTTTTTTATGAAAATCATTCCTTAAGACCTTAACAACAATTCAAGCATCCCTACCTTCTTGTTATTCCAATTCCACGAATAAATGAATTAATTGCAGTTGATGACACTCCACGTCGTCGTAATCCTGCTAGTGTCAACAAACGAGGGTCATCCCACCCATCTACCCACTTCTCCGTCACAAGTCGATTCAACTGCAACAGAACAAAAACCATGAGTGTTCTTAAACCATAGATCAAGCAGTGTAACATTTATCTTGTCAAAAGATTTAGTAACTACCTTTCTTTTAGACATTACAGTATTCGATATGTTTAGCCTCGAATACTCCCAAACATATGGCTGGTACAGGCCCAAGGCAACAAGTAGCCAGTAGTATGACGGGCGACGTATGTCAAACTCGAGTGTGCACAACTAATAAATAACCACACTTAGTCCACATCATGCCATAATGTAACTAACTCAAACCAGAGACTAAAGGCAAATTACCGAATGCGTAATGTTCTCAAGAGAATCCACCATGCAGTGAGCATAGTCATAGCTCGGATAGATGCACCACTTATCACCAGCATGTGGATGAGGAGTGAACTGCATGGTCATTAAGTGTGAGTTGTGTATTTATCAGGAAATAAACAGGCAAAACACAATTGAGTTGCATTGCTTACTTTTATTCTATATGCTATTAAATCAGACATATTTTTGTTATCATTCTGCATATCTTGTTTCATTCGGAGTGTTGCTGCACCTTCAGCAATCAACCCACGTCTCATGTCTTCAAATAATTTAAGTGATTCTTCAATGGGTCTATCCCTCCATGGACTATTCATTTTCTTTTCCCTATATTCCTTGATTTCTTCTGCGGTCTGGCAAGCATAAACCAGTCAGCATGTGTGCATTTTATTTCTCAAGGGAATGATGTAATTGTACAGCTCCACACAACTTCAATTACTATTGGATCAGAACAATAAAAAAAAGAGATCTGGAGGAAACCTGGTGATCCACATAGGCTAGCCCTTTTCGTATTAACTCAACTGCATGCTCATATAAAGCCTGGAAATAATCACTTGTATATGTAACTTTGTAGGGCTCCCATCCCATCCAGTGTACGATCTCCTGAATGTGGTCAATATACTCTTTCTTTTCGGCTTCTGGATTTGTGTCATCAAACCTGTTGTTAATATATACACACATACATCAGTAGACATGTTCCCATGAACGCAAATGAACTGAAAGCAGCTAAAGATTTTTAAAGTTCTGTGAACACATTACAGTTACAGATCAAGCGAAAAATAATTTGAAGTCTCGATTAATAATGGAAAAGCAGAGCAGAATTAACCAGCATAACTTAATACATGAAGTATAGATTTCTGCCACATTTAGTACATGGTCTATATAGAATGAGTATACAAAATAAAATTTACAAAAAGGAACATTAACTCTTCTAATGCACAGCACCATTGACACAAAACTGCCCTTAAAGCAGCATCAACAAGCCATGAAAGCATATGAAAATGGTAAGTTATCAGGACAAAACTGTTCTAGATTTCCAGTGAAAATCTTATTACCTAAGGTAACAATGACCATTTCTCTCTTTTGCCAGCCCAAAATCAATAAACATAGCCTGCATAAGACGAAGCATATAAGCATAATCTTCAAAAAATATTTACGTGGTATGTGTGAAAGTACAGTCCACGAAAGTGAATATCGAAACCTTGGCATGACCAATATGAAGATATCCATTAGGTTCTGGCGGGAAACGGGTCATCACTTTTCCACCAGTTGACTTAAGGTGCTTCTCTAAAATCTCCTTAGTGTTATGCGCTCTCCATATGTTCCCATTGCTATAGAATATTTCTGTATGAACCTAGATCATTTCAAGACAACCTAAGTCAATTTCTCATAATTGCGTAAAAAAGTACAATTGATCAAGGTACTTACAAGAACAAAAACCCTAATTACTGAGTATCTAGATTGAGAAGAATCAGTGGCGGGGCTAGCAGCTAGAACCTATGGGGTGGGGTCAATCCCATTAAGTTCAAACAAATTTCATGAGAATTGTACAAATTCAAATGGTGATTTCAAAACGCTGATCAGCTGACCCACAGCTTGCATGTAGCTCCGCCACTGTGAAGGATATGATCCCAATACTAATAGACATTTACACAGTTATGGTACCTTAAAATTTTCCTCTGGCTGAGGAAATATAGAGTATGGATTCAATTCCTCCTCGGATGGCAATGCAGCAGTGACTACTGCAGCTTTTTTCTCCTGCACTTCATAAAAATCATGGGTACAGTAATGACTACATCGTCCTATTTTGAACATGAAGAGCAACTACAGCTCACCAACCTCAACTTTTGCTGGCTTTTCCTTCTTCTTTTTCACTGGTTTTACATTGTCAGCATCTGTCTTTGGACCTAATATCTCTGCAAGCTTCTTGTCAATTTCATCCTGCATGAGAAGAATGTAAGCAGCAAAATTAGGGGCAATAAATCAATAACATCTAAAGCAATCCATTTATAGGACCATTTTGGCACCTTGGTCGCCTTAGCATCACCCCAGGGGTGCCTCTTCCTAACCTGCCCGCAAAGGTTACCAACTGATAAAAGGAGTAGGGGTCAGTTCCATCATGTCATGAAAACAGAATGATCGAGTCATAAATGTGAGGCAGAAGCCAAACCATTAATATGATATCGCTGCTCCAATATAGCCTCCATGTTGTGCTTTAATACCTCATTGACAGTTGATTTAATCTCTTCAATTGAAACAACCACACCTGCAGGTACAACATTGACATCAAGTCATCAACTGCCACAAAGAGAGCTGCTACAAAGAGATTTCTACTCTTTAGTCAACTGATGTTCCTGTCTGTGCTATTAAGTGTCTTGCTATGTACTGAATTAATTTATTTGTCGTTCTAAAGTCCAGTTAAAATGGTAGTATATTGAGACATTGAACCTTGAATAATCTAATTCATTGAGAACATGCACTTAAGCCTAAGCCAATTTTCTCTTAGCATCCAAACAACCACACCATTCAAGCACCATACCAGAAATTTTCAGTGTGTTGTATGTGACTATGTTAAAAGGTTCATAAACCAGATAAGCATGTTAGTATACTTGATCAGAAAGCATACCTACACCACAGGCTTCTTCAAACTTCCCAGTATCTAAAGAGTCAGGGCCAGTATTAGTAAGGAATGACAGAGCAGCATCTAGTTGAGCAGGATTCTTTATCTGAAAAGTGGCATAGCAAGGAATACTTTAGGTTCACAGAACTACGATGATTGTGGCAGAGAAGAAAGATAGCCCTTCTTTTGTACTGCACACTCTCAAGAAGAATAACACATAATGAAAAAGGTAGTGACTGTACCTTCGTTGACACAATATAGTCAATGAGTACAGGACGATGGACAAGTGCATTGGTTGGGTATTTAGTGGCAACCTGTTCCATCCATGAGCAAGTCAAGCCTTATAAGACACGCATATAGAACAAAACATAATCCACTGTTTTTTCGTGGATCATTTACTCATTCATGTTAGTTCTTACCGTGTACAGGAGGTTCCCAACCGACTTATCGCATCCACTTATACCAGCCTGTTCATAGGCAAGTCCATTAGTTGAAAGAAGAACACAGCATGCTTGAAGTGATGAATGCCAGAGCTTGGGCACTATAAGCCAATGCAAATTGTGCCACAATGCCAATATTATAGACGCAAAAAAGCACGATCACATTGAGGTTTGAAGATCTCGCTAAGAAGGTAAGTAAACACAATTCTCACACGCAGGCAGTTATGCTTACAAAATTTCTATAGCTTTTAGGACACGGCATCAAACTTGAAATTCGATGTCAAGCAAAGCATCACATCATAAAAGACAGCAACTAGTGCAACATCATCCAGGCATATTTCCAGGTGAAAAGGGGAACTAAAATTGAAGTGCTCAGTGCACCAACGCGGGACAAATTTTCAGGAACAGGAGATCATTGAAACGATGCCCACAGGTAAACTCATCGATGAGAACTGTCCCAGGGCGCTTCAGCTCTTTGGAGAAAATAGAGACAGTTAAATTGTGCCAGTGCAAACAAAATATAATGCTTCGGAAAGTAGATTGCTCGTACTAGATTTGGGCACCTACAGAACAAAATTAACCTCAAAATGTCCCAATTGGAGTGGAAACGATCTAATTGACTAAACAACTGAGCTCATTTAAGATAATTTTAGTCGAGATTGTGCACACCTCTTCAGCATAATCCCAACCATCAAGCCACTAAATCCCAATCCCATACTCATCCACACCATATCAACCGCGAAAAACCCCACTCATCATCGAATCAAACCGGAAGCACACGAGAGATGGTATCAAAGCGTCAGCGCGTCACCTCGGCTATGACGGCGGCGAGGTTGGCGGTGACCTTGCTGTTGACCAGCGCGTTCTCCGCCGTGCGTTGGTCGAGCCCCAGCGCCAGCAGCGCCTCCAGCGGCAGCGCTGCCGACTTGTCCCCTTCACCACCTCCGGTGCCCATCTCCTCCTCCTCCGCTCCGCCTCCGGCGAGCGCGACGACGAGACGAGATGTCTCGAGATGCGAGCTAGGGTTTAGGCGACAGGTGGAGGGAGAGGTAGTGGAGAGAGGCTTTTGCTGTGTGCGGATCTTTTTTTTTTTGGCCGGAATGCGCATTTTGGCCGCGAATATAAATCCCCCACAAGAGTGGGCCCGAGGTGTGGGTGGGCCCACGCGTCACGGTGGCTAGCGGATTTGTTGCTCCGGTTTTGGTGTGACTCACCGTCTTTTCAAAGTTGCTTTACAAAAAAGAGAAAAGGAAAGAGGTGTTTGAACATGTGACACTTGCTTAGGTGTTGCTCTAGCTTAAAATGTACTCACATTGTTATTGGCTTAATTCTTATGTATGTATTTTTGAATTCTTTTTTAAAAAAGTAGTAGTTTTGTAGAAATTCTCGAATTGCTATGATGCACATGGCCTATGGCTGCAAAACATATTTTGGTGTTCTTTGCAAACTTCAGCACAAAAACAGTCAATTTAGGGTGTGGATTCTGGATTATCTTCAAATCTCCATGTAGGCTAGGGCTGTGTTTGATAAGATGGGAAAAGAGAATATTAAGAAGATATATAAAATGATCGGGTTATTAATACATGATTAAATTAAGTATTAACTGTTATAAATTTAAAAAATAAATTAATATATTTTTTAAATAATAAAATATTTTTTTAGAAAATATTAGAAAACATGAATGATAGATAGTAAAAGATACTGACTTTTTCTCTTGGTCCCTCATCAAACGGAACCTACTATAGAATCTCTTGGTCCCTATAGAATTCGGTCTCTTCTTTTTATGCCTTGACTTGCAAGTTGTTGGTATTTGACCTTTGATTTGAACTAAAAATAATCAAGACGACTGGACTGAATCAAGGACTTGGCCGCCACGGAACCCGTGGTCACTACTCCTAGGTGGATTCCTGGAATCTAAAGAATCTATTTTATCTATTTTGTCTCTTCGATAGCGATGAATAGCATGTACAGGTGACGTGGCTGCTTGCGATGCATCTGTATCTTATCGTTTCCATGACACAGATAGCATGAACAGGTGACGTGGCTCCAATGCTAATTACATAATAATACTCCAGTAGAAAAGAACACTTTTTATTATGTCAATAAGTAGTTTGTTTTAGCCTTTTAGGGATTATATCTTTCATGGAAAATAATACATGTTTAATTACTCCTTGCAAGTTGCAAATGAAGGGTGGAGTAGTAAGCATTGTCATTTGTCACTCAAATTGCAGCTTTGGTCTAGAACTGTGCCCTATAGTTGACTTGCCGACTGCTCATAAAAGAACAGGATAAATATCTCCTTCCTTCGTTCGGGTTGGACCAAGAGTGAACCTGACAGTGGGCTCTCTTCCTTCTTCTGGCCCAACAAAACCCAAAATTCCTTGGAGCCCAAAGATGAAATAGCTTTAAGGTGTGTTTAGATCCAGGGGAAAAAAATTTAGCGGGTCACATCGGATATACGGATACACATTTGAAGTATTAAACGTAGACTAATACCAAAACAAATTACATAATCCGCCTGTAAACTGCGAGATGAAATTATTAAGCCTAATTAATCCATTATTAGTAAATGTTTACTGTAGCATAACATTGTCAAATCATGACGAAATTAGGTTCAAAAGATTCGTCTCGTGATTTACACGCAAACTGTGTAATTGGTTTTTTTATCCACATTTAATGTTTCATGCATGTGTTCAAGCGTTCGATGTGAGGGGAAAAAAAATTTTGGGATGGATCTAAACCGGACCTTAGTCCATGGCCTGCTGTTTGTGCCCATCAGCTGGCGCCATAGCCCAACGTATTTATCAATCCTCCATTTGGAACATATGAATCATTTTTCCTATAAAGCAGGCTCCAGGTGAAGGCACGTCATCAAACAATTTGGAACCGTTCGATTAATTGATATCTCCATCTAACAGCGATCCTGGTTTATACAACGGTGTCTGAAACATTGACAGATCAAAGCCCAAGAAAAGTTCAGCCCATAGAACCCCAGCCATCACTTATCAACGTACTTCGTAATTTCTGTTGCACTACGCGTCTGATCTGTTTAGATTTCTGTTGCACTACGGGTCTGATCTGTTTAGAGCAAGTATAATAGTGGGTTCTAAGAAAACTGAATGCTGAGTTGAATGAGAGAGAAGAGGAGAGAGAGGAGAAGCAGGTTGTAAACTTATAGCCAGTTTAGGCATAGGAATCAACAAAATTTGTGAGAGAGACAGGTAGACCATATATTTATAGTTAAGAGCTAACCACTATATGAGTGAGCTGAGAGGTAGACTATAAAGATCTGTACAGCCAGCAGCTGGCTATATTATTAGCCTTGCTCTTAGAGGAGCTTAAGATTCTGAGAAGCAGTTGGTTGGTAGCTAGCTTCTGAGAATCTGGAAAAGCTGGGTTTATCAGTTTCTGATTTTTAATTTATTTTCTGGATTCTACAACTGTAGCTTGGATTGTTAGAAGCTCTCCCAAACAAATCCTACTAGCAGCATGGCAATCCGTCTCTCCGCGCGATGGTCCAAATCAGTACGTGCGCCATTTGCGTCTGTTCCAACGAGCACAAAAGGCACCAACAGCAGCAATTATTCACCTAGCAGGACTCTATCTACATTCCCGCAAGCAAAAATCTCCAGCAATGGCAAGGCAAGCATATAAAGCAGTACCCTGACCCATCGCCTTTTCCAGTGACATTTGATTCGCCTTCCCAATCGTCATTTGCCGTCTCTGCTTCGAGAAACCATCGTGTGCATTTTTAATCCAATTTACTCACTTGAACAAATCGTCACCACCACCACCACCGATATAAAAACCTCCTGCACGCAATGACGCACCTGCGACGATGCCGGCCTTTTCAAGCGGTCCGCGTCCCTTCTGCTCAGGCATTCTTGCACGGTTGCACCAGCGGCATGCTGATGTATGCTGATATCAAGTGATAAATAAATTGAAGAACATTACCTACAGAGCGATGCTCCGGTACTCTCTACTTGTAGTATTATACTATCAGTAATTTACTAATACAATAATTATGAGTAATTTTATCATTTATGTTTTTTCCCAGCTAAATCGATATGTGGTTATCTATTATGTTGTCATCGCTCATATTCTATCAAAAAGTCAAAAAAGAAAGAAAAAAAGTTTAGTCACTGCTAAATGATAATTATACCCTTATTTTTGGGACAATGATACCCCTCCACATTTCTACTACCGCTAACTAGGGTTGTGGTAGAAAGCAATCTGAACCATTCGATTAAATGAGATCAACGGTTCAGATTATTTTCTACTACCAGTAGAGAGCACCGGAGTGAGGCTCTTGCCTAAAACATACCCTATGGATTTGTTTCAATTTCTTCCTGATCATTAACTTCTTGATTTGTTAACTTAATTCCTCACTTGCAATTCATGCATCGTACTCCAGAGTTTGGAGACTACTTTTAGCACATGAACTCTCTTCGTTTGCTCTATACAGACTTTGCTCTGATTTATGCATTATGATCGAAGATCAATTGATCTGCATGCATTTTTATTTTCTTTATGAACCGCTTTGCTTAATTCAGTCATATATTCACTTCCAAATCTAAACCACTGGCACTGTGCAGTCCTTTGCATTGGTTGCTTCTATAATTGTTTTTGCACATTCAGTGACACCCTGACGCCTATACTGGATTTGGATATAGCGCACCAGTCGCCACGCCCTCAACTTTTGCTGATTAAATGTGCTATCATTCTATCAAACCTGTCTGAAAATTCTGATCTGCTAGATCACTTAATTTGCATATATTGTCAATTAGGTGGATCCAGCTGCCGTCAAAGTGACCCTTTTTCCCTTTCTTTATGTTCGTTCTGTTTGCCATAAATCAGTTGATTTGATTTAGTAAAATTCGTAAATGCACTAACATAACAATATGGCATCATCTCAAGTTACCATGTTAGCTGGATCCACCACTTTATTTGTGTCGCCAATGTCTATTATGTACTAATATCTGCTATGATATAATAAGCTATTTTTCATGCACCATA
Source organism: Oryza punctata (assembly GCA_000573905.2). NCBI lineage: Eukaryota > Viridiplantae > Streptophyta > Magnoliopsida > Poales > Poaceae > Oryza > Oryza punctata. Next base: position 4,025,288 of record CM002488.2, read on the forward strand.
TGCTACATTCATCATACAAAATCCCACAGCAAAGCATGGGGTTTCACCTAGTTTTATTTACGGGGCAGCCTAATTTCTACATTCATTTCAGAAAAGAACTACTAACGACTATATGAATATAGGATAATTTGGTGTGTTCATATATTTTTTGAGAAAATTAGGAAACTTATATCGTAAAGATGTGCGAATAAAAATGCCATCATACGTGAGAGAATGACACAGGGCTTAAGCCATTTTCCATCTCTGTACCGTGTATCGATCAAATCGTCCCTAGATTGCTTGCTGTTTTGGGGTTAGCTTATAAACAACAAAACTACAAAAGTAACATGCATTCATGTGTTCAGCTTTAGAACCAGAAATGAAGTTAGACAAGGGGGCAATTTGATCAATGGGCCCCTTGTACCTGTATCTTAAATAAATTCTTAATAATGCTCCAATAGAAGCTTTGACAAAAGAGCTAGCAAATGCTTTGCTACTTTGCTAACATCCTGTCCAATTAATCTATGGTCCCTTCAGCGCCTTTAGCAAAAAACTATATATGGTCCCTGGAGACACTGTGGATTGTAGATCAGATCACACAGTTCATAAATTTTACATGGTACAGCAAATCTCAATCAGTGCACACCATAACTATCTCTTCAATTCCATCCAACTGCCATGAGTTCATTTTTCTGACATCTTCAATTACAACTGCCATGAGTTCATTTTTCTGCCATTTCGTAAGTTGACAATGAATTGGAGATATAGAAATTAAATTATTCATGGTAAGATCCAGATGATAGTGAGTAGTGAGTGCCAATGTGCCATTCATTAGTTTATCTACAGGTCGTTGCTGTTGTGAGCTCGAAGGTCTGAACCATTTCAGATCTAATCAAATTAAATTCAGAGCCACTACTGATTGATCGAGTGCTAGCCTGAAACCTGAACATGTCAAGAGTCGAGATCACTGCTGTGAATACATAAAAGGGAAAGTACAACTAATTAGCAGCAGCAACAGCCAAACAAATTTGCTATTAAAAATCCCTTACGATGTACGTTTGGCATCAGGATTACGAATCATTGTCCTCTTTTCTTTAACGATTTGATCTCCTTTTCTGATTATTGCCCGGTGTTCCATCACGCACAAACATGCGCTCCTACTGCACTAGATTCTCCATGACACACGCATGTTTTCCTTTTTCTTTTTTTTGCTTTCAAGTTAGTATAGTACAAATCATTATATTTTTTTTCTTCTTTTTAATTAGATCGTTAGAGATCAGGACCACGCAACCAACACAAAAACACACATACCTTCAAGTCTTCAACCAAAGAAACAATTAGTAACCTAAAACACACGCAATGCAGGCATGCACGAGCTTTAATTTATACTAGTAGTTAGTTATCTAAGCTTTTTTTCATCAATCATCATGGATACATGCATGGCCGCTTTGGAATTTAGGACCAAATAGCCTAACGAGAACTTGCAAACGGGCTTTCCATCTCTCCCTTTTTCTCGTCCACGGAGTTGTTGGAGGCCGGCAATAATGCAGATTCATCGGCCGAAAGCTACAGTGGCTGCACGCCGTGCATGTTCAGAGTTCAAACAGAGAAAGGATCATCCATAGCAAATGGAAGTTCAGACTGCTGGATAATGACAGATTTTGCCCTTTCATCAAATTTTCTTTTGACGGAATTAAACTCGTGTGTAATGTTGTAAAGCTACGTTGCCTAACCATTAATTAAATTTGCAGCTGCAGGTGCCCAGTACTTGTACTACTTGTTTTTGGCTAGGTTCGGGGTTAATTCTGGCCAAACTCTGACCTGAATTATCTCCCAAAAAAGGCGAAAAAGACTACAACCTACTAATATTCAGTGTTCCGCAACCAACGTTTTGCCAACTACCGTTCATTAGCTGTGGCCCTTCCGATAGCTGATGATCCATCTGACCAAAAACGATCGAGCTTGACAGAGATCCAGTTTGATCGGAACACAAGACTTGTACAACAATTTGGCATAAAAACAGTTCATTTTTCTTTGCATAATTCGGAAAGAAAAGTGTTCTAAGTAGAGCTTTAGCAAAGACCATTTTCCCTCATAAAACATCCACATGAAAAGGAAACTAGAAGTTTCATAGGCTTAAACTCCACCAACTCACATGCTCAAGAGTGCAAAAAACTCCAGTAGCAAGTAGCAACTTGATTGGACCCCAATCATCAGGCCCGAGTTTGGCTCAACAAGATAGCTTGCAGACTTGACAAATGCTTGCAACGAACCTGCATTGCATTGTCCCTTTCATCATCATGCACTGTTATGCTATTGCTGCCCAGCCACTTCCTCTCAACATCTTCTCATATCTTTTTGTAAAAAAAAAGGCCATGTTACACATCGTGTGTATGACTGGAACATCATTATGTTGTGTGGACGTACTAGCAGCTCTTTTGTCTCGCAAAAATATGCATAAATCTCCCAAAGCCTAGTGCAAATCACGTTTTTTTAAAACTCAAATCACGTTGATTGTTTTTTTAAAACTCAAATCACGTCGAGATTGTTGGAGAGGCGATCAGTGAGCTGCATTTGAATTGAACGGGTAAGCGGCATCCGTGCGATCTGAGCCGTTGATTCCACCGGACGCCCCCGGCTGCTACGATACCTCCGTGTGGGGCCCATGTGACAGCGACCCACTCGCCAACACTCCGCGCTCCATTTAAGGCCAAGCCCTTTGCACGCAGCCACTACTCGAAGACGAATCGTAAACTCTAAGAGAGAGAGAGAGAAAAAAAAAACACAAAAAAAAAAAGGAAAAGGAAAAGGAGTCGCGGCCATGGCGGGGACGGGGAGCTTCAAGGTGACGAGGATCTCGGAGGGGGCGGTGAAGCCGGCGGCGGCGACGCCGGAGGAGACGCTGCCGCTGGCGTGGGTGGACCGGTACCCGACCCACCGCGGGCTGGTGGAGTCGATGCACATCTTCCGCTCCGGCGCCGACGCGGCGCCGGGCGTCATCCGCGACGCGCTCGCCAAGGCGCTGGTCTTCTTCTACCCGCTCGCCGGGCGCATCGTGGAGCCCGAGGCCGGGTCCCCCGCCATCCGGTGCACCGCCGACGGCGTCTACTTCGCCGAGGCCACCGCCGACTGCAGCCTGGAGGACGTCCGGTTCCTGGAGCGACCCCTCCTCCTCCCCAAGGAGGACCTCGTCCCCTACCCCGGCGACGACCGCTGGGGCGTCGAGCCCCACAACACCATCATGATGATGCAGGTAAGCTCGCCCTCGCCTCGCCTCGCCTCGCCTCCATTGATTCGATTCCAGTGAAATGTTTGCTGCTTTTCGAATGAATCTGCGGTTGCGTGAGCACGGCGAGATCCGGTCGGTGTCGTGGCGGTGGTAGATCTGATGCGAGGCGAGGCGAGCGAGAGAGTGAGCGAAGCGGAGGCGAGAGGTCAAAGGGAGTGGGAGATGGTGTCGTGGTGGGAAGCTTCTTTTTCCTTTTTTTTTTCTCTTTGTTTTCGCTGTTACTTTTTTCTCCGCCTGCGCGTCAGAATCAGATAGGCGGGCCGAGTCGACGGGAGCGGTGTGGCTGACTGTGTCGGTCGAGGAGGCTGACATCTGGGGCCCACCACGCAGTCGCTAACAAAAAAAAAATGCATGGAGTAATCGGGAGAAATTACGTGCCAAATCCTCGCTTGAAACAGTGAAGAAGAACTTGTGAAAGCTTAAGCAGAGACCACTCTGTTTTCTGTTCAAGTTTTCAGAAACCTTTTCCTTTACTTTTGAAAAAAAAAAATCTTGCTGCTGCATGATGATGTCAAGGGTGATAGTGTGACGCGACGAGAAATGCGATCTAGTTTTGGAAGCTTTGCTGGGGTAAGGGTTAGTTCCTCTCGGAGTAGACGAGTAGTATCAGCCAAACCAGCCGCAGCGAGAGCTTCGACGTCACGTCACGGCGGCGCCGGGGGGGGGGGGGGGGGGGGGTGGGGGGTGGGGATGACGAAGCGGATATGCATGCGAGGCCGCGTCGGCATTGACCGCGCGCGGATCTGGGGACACCGAGTCGCCGTCAAAGAAGGAGCACGGAGAAAAAATCGTCGCCTCCTGCCGCTTCAGACAAAGCAACCGAGCTAGGATCCAGCGTTGTTAGGCAGCGCGTGATGGAGGCAAAAACGGTAACGGAGATTTACGACCGATCGAGCATATCGTTTTTGTAAGAGCGGTATTGTATTTTATTCTAGCTATATAAAATATTCATATTTGGTCATTTTAGTTTCTTTCGACGTCTATTGTAGTTGCCACTAGATAGTTAAATTTGGTAGATCTTTTAGTTTATGATAGAACGAGAATCGTTTTCGTAGTAGAGATGCTATGGTTTGGGTTTTTTTTCTCTCTATAAGACAGAACAAATCAAAGGCAAGCCACCGAGTGAGTCAATTGGCTTTGGTATGCATGTTGCTGAGACAGTAGAGTGCGACTTGGCTTCGACTTCAGGCTTTGCGCCGGCGAAGCGTTCAGTGATTCGGTAGATCTGCACTTCCGTTAGCGTGGAGGGATTTCTCTCTCGATGGTCTCATGTGCATGCGTAGAATCCATGTGGCAAAGCCAAATCAGAATTGATGCAGCAACAACATACGTGGTAGGTGATGGAGATATGCCACCATCTGGTTCATATGGCTGGTTGGTACATACACTGCTACACTGATTTGGTAGAAGATTCGTTAGCCTTAGCAAACCACATGCATGACACTGTGACAGTGTGAACTGCACGCCGGGAGTGCACAATCTGAACAGGAAAATTGTTGGATATGTAATGTGTGTTTTTCTGGTTGTCATCGACAGTTAGTGTCGTCTGAATGTGTTGCTTTTAAGCTAACGTTTGAAGACCTTTAATCAACTTTTAGTTGCTAGTTCTTGAGTAGAAAGTACTTTTAGCTGCCCGTGTCCACCGACAGGTAGCTGAGGTAGCGAGGTTGTTGAAGAGGAGCTGTATGGACCGCTCATGAAGGTCTTTTTCAAGTAGTGTTTAGTAGTTTGGATTGTGGGGGCGCTTGCTGTTCAGATGTTCGGATGACATTTTCTCTCATTCTTTCTTTGTCCTTGCATCGCCATCACGGCATCGCCCATGCTGTGGAAGTATTTGACAGAAAAATGCCGATTCCATCTAACTACAATATCACTGTGAAAACTGAATACTCATGATTGAGAATCCACATTATCGATCAAGACAACCTGTGGAAATTCTTTTTTACATAATAGAAATGAATTATATCTCCGATTTCTATCACAAGACAAACTATAAAATTGTTAAAAGAAAAGGTAAATATAAAAATAAATGAAAATAAAACATAGGGTGATGGGATGAATCCCCAACTCCTCTTTATTATTATTGACTAGCATTATACCACAACCTGTAGGAATTGAAATCGAATTTATGACCATTTGCATGACATTTATGGATCCTTCATCCTTGATAACATGTCAAAGTGTTTGTACACACGCGATTACACAATTACATACCAACCTGGTTATTCTGACTTTCTGAAGTTGTACACAAAATTTTCTCAGAACATGCATGCCAATGCATCTTGCTCAAATTCAGAGCTGAACTGACTTCAAGTTGCATGGCTTCAGATCACCAAATTCACCTGCGGCGGGTTCGTGATGGGTCTCCGGTTCAACCACGCGTCAGCGGACGGCATGGGCGCGGCGCAGTTCATCAACGCCGTGGGCGACATGGCGCGGGGGCTCACGGAGCCGAAGGTGAAGCCGGTATGGGACAGGGAGAAGTTCCCGAACCCGAACATCAAGCCTGGCCCCTTGCCGGAGCTGCCGGTGCTGGCGCTCGACTACATCGTCCTCGACTTCCCCACCGGCTACATCGACGGCCTGAAAGCGCAGTACAAGGCGCACAGCGGCAAGTTCTGCTCCGGTTTCGACGTGCTGACGGCGAAGCTGTGGCAATGCCGCACCAGGGCGCTCAACCTTGAGCCCGGCGCCACCGTGAAGCTCTGCTTCTTCGCCAGTGTGCGACACCTGCTCAAGCTGGACAGGGGATACTACGGAAACTCCATCTTCCCGGTGAAGATGTCGGCGCCGAGCGAGAAGGTGCTTTCGTCGTCGGTGATGGAGGTGGTGGACATGATCAGGCAGGCGAAGGAGAGGATGGCGGTGGAGTTCTTCCAGTTCGCCAAGGAGGAGACGGAGCAGGACCCGTTCCAGATGACGTTCAACTACGAGTCCATCTACGTCTCCGACTGGAGCAAGCTCGGGTTCGCCGAGGTGGACTACGGCTTCGGCCCGCCGAAGTTCGCCGGCCCGCTCGTCAACAACGACTTCATCGCCTCCGTCGTCATCCTCAAGGCGCCGCTGCCGCTCGACGGCACGCGGATGCTCGCCAGCTGCGTCACCAAGGAACACTCCGAGGAGTTCGTCCGCGGCATGAAGGAGGACCTGCCATGAATGAGTTTTTCTTTCCTTGAAGCTGCTGATGAGCTGAAGTGAAGGGGTACTTCTCGTAGGGGAACACATGCGGGTGACCCTGCTGTTTGGTTAAAAAATGATGATATTGTTGTAAGAGGCGTATTTTGTTTGTATTTATTTTGTTTCTTACTCTTGGTTAATACGGATCGAGTTATGTTCTTAGACAGTTTAATCCTTGTACCATTTGATATGAGAGAATAAAAGAAAAGGTATACTCTCCATTTGATTATTTTGATGTCCATGCTGTAATAATCTTTTAGGCTGTGTTCTTGGGTGAGTTCCCCACCAACTCTCACCTCCGATACGGAAAACGGAGCAATGAATTAGTACATGATTAATTAAATATTAGCTTAAAAAATTTAAAAAATGATTTAATATGATTTTTAAAATAATTTTTCTATAGAAAGTTTTTACAAGACACTACCTTTATTAGTTAGGGAAGCATGCGTGAGGGAAGCATGCACGCAGTAAACAAGGGGAAGCATGCACGCAGTAAACAAGATAACAAGATAGTACGCACTTTTATTAGTTAGGGATGCATGCAGTAAATAAGATAGTAAGGTTGGGAACTTGAAGTAAGAACACAATCTTAATCTATCTATCTCATGAAAAATACATGACACATTTTGTAAGATTGAACTTTTGTAAAATTAAAATCGTGCCATCATCATCACATTTTCCATTTTCTTCATTCTTTTCTTCATCTTCTTCCCACGAATTCTCCCATCACGTGCTTCGAATCCAATGGTGTGATTTGCGCTTGCTAAGCTGCACGCATGGACATGATACACCTAATACGTGCGTGCAATACTACGGAGGCGGAGGAGCGGGCAGTGGCGCAGCGGGAGTGCGAGGATATACGTGCGACCATTAACGACAACCAGCAGGAGCTCCAGCAACCGAACATGGCCAAGCTCATGTTCATCCACATGATCGGTTATCCGACCCACTTCACACATGCTACCCCAAGAAGCGGTTCGGTTACCTTGGTCTCACCACGTCGCTAGAGCTCATTGACATGGAGGAGAGGAAAAGAAAAGAAAAGAAGGAAGAAGAAGGAAAAAAAGAAGGAAGAAGATGGAAAATGTGATAATGATGTTATGATTTTAATATAGTAAATTTTCAGTGGTATCCAACTAATATATATCATGATTAATAATGATATTTTTCTAAATCGATAAATTACAGTGACATCAATCCAATTAACCCTATATACTATGGTAGTAGGATCCAACGCCACTACTGTTATTGTCGGATGCGCCCACGAGCTGCCATGAAATCCTTGCAGCCCCATCAGTTGGCCTAATAAGTTAAAGCAAAAGCTAAAATTTGAATTTTCAAACTTGATTTGGAAGTTGATTTTAAGATATTTTCAACGTAATTTTTTTAGCGCTGGCTTTTAAATCGTTACGAACAAATATATAAAATTTTTACCTATAAATTATTTTTTATTTCCTAATAAACCGTTTTGACTTATTAAGAAATAAGCCAACCGATGAGACCCTTGCTTGCTTGCGAGCACCGTCGCCGTCATCTGCTCCTCCAGCAAGCATCTTCACCCTCATTGGATCCCACCCTAATATCTTTTTTACCATAAATGTACTACAATAAGTGCTATTATCTAAAGATTGGACCCAGCTTATAATCCAAGAGAAACCTTATACATCGCTAATGTCCTAAGATCAGAATTGTATAAAATCAACACATTGAGTTACACTAGCCAGAAGATGGAAGTTACAAATTGTCATCTCATTGCATGCACAACTCGGTTGGTATGGGTTGGTTGCTTTACCAAGCAAACCCAGGTTCTGACGTCTCGACCTGCTCATATTTCACTTGAATTAAATAGAGTTAGAAAAATACGTGGCTTCTCCTCTCTTAATACCATTGCATGACTAGCTCTTTCTAACCATCCCACCTTTTTTTTTTATTGCATGCACAACTTGTTCATTGAAATGGTTGCATACTTAGCCCTGTTTGGAGAAGGCTTAATTTTCTTAACCCCTGTCACATCAAACGTTTCTATACTAATTAGAAGTATTAAATATAGACTAAAAATAAAATTTATTTCATAACCCTGTACTGATTCACGAGACGAATCTATTAAACCTAATTAATCAATGATTAACATATATGATGTTACAGTAAACATGTACTAATTATGTATTAATTAGGTTTAAAAAATTTATCTCGCGAATTAACTCTTATTTATATAATTAATTTTATTATTAGTTTATATTTAATAGCCTTAATTAACGTTCAAAATATCTAATATGACATGGACTGAAATTTAATTACTGAATCCAAAAATCCCATAGCATTGCCTTCCTATGTGGCACATCAGCACATGGTTTGATTTTTTACCCTCAAATCTACCGATCGCAATATCGCATAGCCTTTTTGACACCAAAAGTTCCGATGACGTGGTGCTGAGTCGCTGACACGGCGATTCCATATGTGTCTCAAGTTGAAATCTATATATACTTCACAATACAAACCTTTCAATTTCAAGGCGAAGAAAAAAAGATTAGGAAGGACACCACCACCACCACCTCTCCCCCTTCCCGCCGCCGCCGCCGCCGCCGCGAGACGGCCAAGGGTTCCCTGTGCGGCGGCGGGAGATGGCTGGGCCGCCGCCAGCGCGGTCGCTCGCCGACCTCGACGGCGACGCGCTGGCCCACTGCGCCCGCTCCCTCGACGCCCGCGACGTCGCCAGCCTCGCCATGGCCTGCCGCCCCCTCCGCGCCTCCGCCTACTGCGACGCCGTCTGGTACCGCCTCTTCAGGTAGTAACCAATCCCGCCGCTCGTCCTTGTCTCTGGTTCGGGGATTGGGGTTTATCCGTTTTTGTGCGTTGGAACATTTTCATCGTGCGTACGCTAGCTTCGGGGAATACGAGGGTGTCAGTATGTAGCTATTTGTGTTTGTTTTAATGCGTTTGATCGGCGTAGTGATGTTTGTTTGAGTGGTTAGAGGTGTGATTTGGTGACCAATGAGCATAGATTTTTGGATTTTTCGGGGCCTCCGGGGGCAGAAATTTGAGCGAGGGATTTTTGGTAATGGTAGGGAATTCGAAGCATTCGGTGGTAAAATGATAGAAACATTAGATTTGCAGCAAAATCAGTGCATGCTGACAATGGTTGGCATCTCAAAATTAAAGTTTAGAACAATATCTGTAATATCCATTGTGATGATAGCTGGTCTTAGGATTTAGGAAGAGGCAAGCATGGAGCATACAGCAATAATCAGGTCGATTAGTCGATGCATCGATTAAGTTGTGTGAACTTGCACATGAGCGGTGCTGCCTTTCCATGGATTGCAGCAAGGCATACCTTGTAACTTTATCTGTTGTTTCGATTGTTTGAAAAAATTCAAGCTTGTGATCCGTACGTCTGCATCTTATTTTGTATCAATGATGATTTTAGCCCCTACTGGATTAACGTGTTTCAGATATTTTTTTCCCCAACTAGTTTGAAATTTGATTTGAGGACAGGAAATAGAGGAAAGCATTGCTATCTTCCATGTTCCCAAGTTAGACAGCTTAGATCAACAACGCTCAGTTTTGTTGGTTTTCTTAAGGAGCATTAAAGCTGTGTAACTTAGTATGTATGAAGTTGTTCTGTCCTTGGAGTCAATAAATTGCTTTCCTGTATGTGCACATCCAAATTTTATTGTGAAGATACATGTGATACAATAAAGGCAGGCAGCAAAGGATAAATATGTTTTATAATGCTTAATCTAGTACTGGGTACGAACTTAGAAATTATCGTAGTGGCTGATACTCTAGTTGCAGACCACCAAATCCTTTTGAGTCTTTGAATGGGGACACACATTTTGATTGGACAGATATTCTGTCATGATATTTTGAATATTCAGGAAGCAATGGCCATCTCAACAAGTACCTCATGGAGCTTTGGGACTTCGAGAGCTATATATTCACAGGCACACTGAAGTACATCAGATGAAATTTGTTGATCCCATTTCGGCTATTTATTATCCAAATCCCGCAGAAGTGACACCAAGCCATTTAATGCTGGATAGGAACTACATATGGTTATCTCAAGTAAGTAGAAATTCACCAAGATCTTTTTATTTTATTGAGCATGTCTGTAGTTGTGCATTTTTGGTTGAGCACTATTGCAGTATTGATTCTACATAAGAAGTCTATTTCCATGCAAAGCAACCTCTCATCATGCAATTTGTTCTGCACAGGGTCCAATGGTCAGAAGATTGAGGGTTGATTGTCCAGAAATTGAATTAGTGGAAACCTACAAGTCTCATGGTGCAAGGATCACTGGTATGAGGTAACTCAAAAACAAATAGCAACTGTTCTTTCTTCAGCCACTTGTTGAGTTTTTATTGAGCAACATATGTAATGTGCAGCATATATTAATTTTTACCCTGTGAGGAGAATCAGTGTCAAGGGTCATAAAAAGCAATAAACGTTCCATACTCTTGCTTTACAAGAGTGTCCGGAGTTTCCGGACAGTAGGACCTATACCCATTTGCTGCCGTGGTTGAGCTTCATGAATCCTTACAGCCAATGTAATATCAAAACTCAAATGAACACTGATATTTCCTTTATTATGTAAGACACATCATGTATTGATGTCTCAAACGAACACTGATATTTCCATTATTATGTAAGACATGCCATGTATTGATGTACAAGTTATTCACTTGTGTCCAGTCTCACGTTAGTGCTCAGGTGGACTACTCCATTTCTCCTTGTTTAGCACTTTAGCTAGCAATAATGTATGACCATGTTAGATTTTTAATGTATGGTAAATTGCAAAGCTAGAAAAGAGTTCATTACTCCAAAACACAATACTTTATACAGTCAGTTTCTTCCCATGGTTGCCACTTTATTGGTTGATGTCACTCGAGTCCATCTGCTGCAAATTCCATGGATACTGCAGTGCCTGTATTGTGTTGGTATAATTCATGCCTACAACTTTCCTCTTGTTATTTTGTTACAAAAAGATCTACATCTGACTTTTGCTTTAACTTTGCTTTCTTTTGGTAGAGAAACTACTGTTGTTCTATAATCAGTTTCAGTGCTTGATTGCATATTTGAATTTTGTGAGACAAATTTCTAGTGCTTCGCCGTGATAACATCATTTTTGTACTTACACAATCTTGAAGCGTTCTTTTGTTAGCTATGCAGATTATTCCCATTGATTTTTGTTCATGTGCAGATTATTCCCACTGATTGACACCACATTGTTTCGAGGTGATTCTCAAACAAATGAAAAGGCCTTAGTCACTTCAAGTGCAGATAGGACGGTCCGTCTTTGTTGGAAGGTATGCTTGATAGCATTGAACAATAGAACTTTGTTGACGTATAACCTGTTTAAATTGCTTACATCTGTTTTTTTTCCCTAATTTTTATTGGATGCAAAAACTTATGGATGATTTTCTAATGTCGTGATTTAGGGCCACTCACGGTGTTTTAGGGGCCATTCAGGGCCCGTGACTGCTCTGTCTGACAAATTGCTTGGTGATGGTGAATTTAAAGTACTTGCAAGTGGAGGGGAAGACTGCACTGTTCGCCTCTGGTCTATGAGTACAAGAGGCAAACATCACCCTCTAATATCAACATTTCATGGCCATGAAAAAGCACTGTCACTTCTATCTGTTGCTTGGTACGTACTGTCAAACCATCTAAACAAAACTCCCTGTGGCATTCATTAATCATTTTCCCCTTTTACAAATTACAAGAGCATATCCTTTTGAACTCATTGTGGCTTTTATTGTTGCTTGAACCTCCATGCTTTGGTACCAGAAAACCTTTATAACTGAATTTTGGTCTTTCTAGAGCCCCGTTTTCCTCTATAGAACATTTCATAAATTTTGGAATTTCTAATAGTTGATGTGGAAATTAGTAATAACACTCTTATGGAGTGATTTTCATGGCAGTTACTTTTGGAATATTTTCCTCATGAACCTAATGAAACAAGTTATTTAAGCCATGATAAGGTATCCTAGGCTATAACGCAGCAGCGCCATTCCTCATTTAAACCTAATCTTTCTTCCTTGCATGTCAGGCATAAACCCTCCCTGCTGGTCAGCTGCTCCAAAGATTCAAAGGTAAATGGAATACCTCGAAACATCTGTCTTTGTTTGTCTGAATACTAAGAGAATTGTATACTACACCTAAATTCCTAATGACCATCACTCCTATTCAGTCATAGACACTAGTCTCTACTCTCTAGTTAGTGCTTTTTTATATGTCAATCATATGGGAGGGAACATGGGGGCCTTATAGTTGGTAATGTTTGATTTTTATCTTGGCCTTTTCTTTTCCATTTGCTCCTATTCTTGGCCCATTAGGCACAACTGGTACTACACAATTTTCTATTTTCCTTCATTTCATCCAAGTAAAGAAATGAATGTATTTTGGTGTTTTGTGTCACAGGTTAAACTTTGGGACACGATGGCGTCACCTTCCTCTGGTTCATCATCGTGTGTTGGGAGTACTCACCTAAGTGCAAACGGTGCACCAATTGCAGTGAAGTGCCATGAATCCCTTTGTTACATTGCTGCTGGGTCCGAAGTGACGGCAATTGACTTGAGGTCAATGAAGAAGGCTTCTGTTGTTGCGCTCCGTGACCATAGAATACTTTCTTGTGAGATGCTGCCTTCGGAATGGTTAATCTGTACCGGCATAAAAGACAAGTAGGCCCAGAATATCTGTTCAATTAGTGGTTCTTCTCATGCTTCTAGCTACTGATATAATTTGGAATCTAAATTGTTATCATCTTTTATTTTTTGTGTGTCGAACAGGGCTCTTCTGTGGGACATACGCAAGTCTCAAGAACTCCCAAATATAGTGGCAGAATTGCAATCAGAATCAGACAACCCCGTGACATTTCTTCACTTGGATCCATACAAGGTGATAACTGGAGCACCATCAGATGGTCAGGTCCATGTCTGGGAAACGCGGACGGGCCACTTAGCAAACACACTGAGCTGCAGTGAGCCTGCTAAACCGGCAGACAGAAGCACACTGTCAGCCATGGCTGTGGACGGGTGTAGGATTGCCATGGCAGGGAGCTCCGCCGAAGTCGACATGGTTCACTGCCGAGACTTTCTCATGTCCTCTGTCCCTGTATCTTTACCTGGCAACAGCAAGGAGGTTTCCAGGTTCTGGGGGTCCCAAGAATACAGTGACGACGAGGATGAGGACGAGGATGACAGCGACGACGAGGATGACAGCAACGAAGAAGACCATGATCATGTTTGGCTCGTGGACTAAGTTTGCCCGTGGCACGGTTTGTGAGACAAATATTTGGTTGATCGCTACAACTGCGACAAAATCACGCTCTTTTTGGCCAAAGCGTCCCATGGCATGATGGCCATTGATACTGTGGTGTGCCACCCAACAAGCTCTCTCCAGATTGGCAAACAGAGGCTGGTGATTTGCAAAGAAGAAAAAGGGGTAGCATCCCATCTGGAAGATATTTTCAAGCAAGCTCTGTATCAAATAGTAGCATCTTTTGCCAAGTGGAGCCGCTCATGCTGGCATCACGCGGGACAGGAAAAACACATTGTGTAAGACGCTGGTGTGCACGAGGGGAAGAAGACTGGGCGTCGCATTACCATGGGCGCCGCAGGTGTTAACCCATCATACCGCTGTGTGCTGTGTCAGTGCTTTGGACTTCGCAATCCTGGAGGCTGGAGGAAGATAATGTTACATATGTCCCCCTTTATTTATGCGTTCAACTCCTATTCGATCTGTACTTAGTTTCGATATGTTTACAGCCAAGGTGCCCACAGATTCCAAATGTTGTAAGTAGTAAGGATGTCTGGCTTGTGGTTCTGTTGTTTGACAACGAGGATTGATCAACTTAGATAAGTGTTTTTGTTTGTCGGGTTGCCGATGATCCTATCGGCAACGCTAGCTTAGGGTGGGTGTCGCTAATTTATTTGGTGATGCCAGCTTATATGTATTTGTGAAAAGGAGCGAAGATTATGGTTGATACCTGTTCAAATACCTTTGAGTGTGCTGAAGTTTGTCAGCATCGTGGATGCGTTTGTATGCTCGTATCTCTTGCGGTTTTTCATTATGTGAGGTATCTTTGTTCTTTGTTGATAGGTCTAGTGTCTTTTTTTTTTCGTGCAACAATGAGGTTGTATTACTCTTTATATTTAATATAATCAATCTTGTGTTGTAAAAAAAGAACGTAGACAAGTGTCTTGGTTTGTTGTCATACTTCGACATGTCATATAATTCTAGCTTAGTGTCTATCTGTCATAGGTACAATTTATTTCTACGGTTTGGTCCGCCTTTACGAAAAATTGTGACATGCATGTCACACTTTAATGAAAAAATTTGACAAGTTGTGGCATACAACCTTATAGGTGTGTACAAATGTATAAACGATTCAAATGTGATACTAGTAGATGAGCACAAAATTCTTCAAATATCATCATCCCTTGGGATCATCATCATCAGATGAACAGGAATACATGATGGCTCTCTCCAGAAGGAATCTCTATGCAGAAACAAAACAAGAAACAAAACAACAGGGGTGGTAGAGCTATTTATCAGTCTCTGTTTGCAGCAAATTTTCAGACTGGTTTTTGCAGTAGCTGCATTGCCATTGCACATGACAAATTAGGCATGCAACCAAGGAGCAGAAAGGGCAGGAGGGCTCTCCTGCAAAAAGCTTCATAGGCTGTTTGCTCCAGCCCACAGGAATGCTGATGTGATGGTCCCTGGTTTTTGGTCTTTTATCTGCCTTGCACTTAAGCTAACTATTAGTATAAGTATAAACATAGAGATTTTTTTTCTTCTTTTTTCAAAAGCATCAGTCTCCTTGGTTGTGTGCAGACTGGTAAACAGCAATTACAAAATGTGGACGGCTAAAGCAACTTTTTGTTGGAAGGCTCACTTTTTTTCTGCCGCTAATTTCGATGTGATGGAAGGCCATTTTCTCATATATATATATATATATATATATATATATATATATATATATATATATATATATATATATATATATATATAAAAGAAGCGAGCGACAGATATTCTAGGTTACCAGGGTGTATCGTCATCACCATGTATGCTTACATGGGTTTAGTAGCAACAGACTGAATTACTTAGATTATCCAAAATATTATGGTGATTTCGAATGTATGGATAATGCGCAACATGTACAAGTAAAATCATTAACATGTTTCTTTTAAGTGACATTGGGGTGAATAAAAATTCCCACCTGAATATGTTATACTTATATAGAGCAACTCTTTTAAAAAAAATATAGTATCGCGCATTATAGCACAACTAGTCAGATTTCTTATGGTGAAATTTATCTACTCAGATTTAAGTTTTAGACTTAACACGTGTAGTAAGTGATTTACCCGTCGAAGAGACTCTTGTGGTGACTTCATCAATCTTTCGGATATGTTGTTAGTGTTGTCATCAATCTAAATATAACGGTTCAATTTTTTGGAGGTACTATGTTTCTAAAAGAAATACACACTCTATAACCAGAGGATATAAACAGATAAATGAAGTGTCACACAGATGTCAAAACATTCTAAATTTTTTATGCAATTCATACCAGTCTATTGTTTAGGCGGAGAGTTAGACGAACAAACCCAATCTTTTATGATCGTTTGGGATGTCAATGAGGTGATATTGAATTGAGGGTAATTTAGAATTTAAAACCAATTTTTTTGAATTGAAAAGTTTGAGACAATAAAATTGTTTATATACAGCTCCAGCTTCATCTCTTCTAGAGCTAGAACTAGAGTTAAAACTCAGCTAAACAATTACAGTCACATCTAAAATAGGAGTGATGATGAGTGAAACTCTTTCCCAGAATAACTCCGGACTCAACCCCTGAATCCAAAATTTAGAAATTGGAGCGAAAAAAAAACTCAGCTCCAAGCCTCGTGCCAATAAAATAGTTAGCCATCTCGGGTATAAAAATTCACCCGCATCCTCCTAATTATTCCGAGGAAGAAGAAGAAGCGAAGCACCTCCTCGCGCCGCGCGAGCGAGCGACCACACTTGCCTCGCCATTCCGCCGCATTCCGCCGCCGTTGATGCGGTTGGAGGCCGGGGGCCTCCCGGAGCTGGGGAGCGGCGGCGGCGGCGGCAGGTCGGGGGCGAGGGACCCGGCCGGCGCGCGGCGGCGGCGGCGTCCGCAGCAGCAGCAGCAGCAGCGGAGGCCGGCGATGTCGGCGGCGGCCGCGGCGCCGCCACCGCCGCCCCCAGCGGTGCAGGGGCTCTTCGAGGCGTGCCGCGAGGTGTTCGGGGACTCCGCCGGCGCCGTGCCGCCGCCCGCCGGGGTCGAGAGGATCAAGTCTGTTCTTGGTAATCCTCGCCCGTGAAGTTCCTTTGGGTCTCGAGAGATCGCGGCGATGTTTCGGTGTAGAGCGAAGCGTTGCTCTCCTTCTGTTTGATGTTATTGCTGCCGGCCGTCTTCTCCATGAGCGCGCTTGGTAGAATCGAAACCATTTGGTTGGGTGGGTGGCGGCATTCGATCTCCCTCATGTGGATCTTGTGATAGTTGCATTCGATTTAGATGTCACAGTTCGTCGTCCCTTTTTAGTTTGGGATTCTATTAGGAGTTTCATTTTGGTAGAAATAAGTACGAATATTTGATATTCCTAGTATAGAAACGGCAAGATTTTTCTTTAGTTGGTGTTTAGCAAATATGAGTCCGGCTAGTACTTACAGTTGCTTGTGGTGCATTTGATACAATTAAATTAACAGTGGCTTTTGCCTAAATTAGATTTATTTCTTCTTTGTAATCAAACCAGAAGTTAGCAGATGGAATAACAAACTGATAAGCTTGGACAAAATGGTTTTTGATGTTAGTACCATGTTGTGATTTTTTTTTTAAAAAATAATGTATACCATGCTGTGAGCCTGTGATACAAATATCATCTGCAGCATGGTTTTTTCTTGCAAGTAGTAATGCTAAATTTTGAGAAAATGCATAGGTCCTGACTTGCGCTGGCTGTTCCTGGTGAAAGATAAACAATGGAGCAAAAGATAAGCAAAACCATGTACTGCCCATAGTATATATATGACGTGGTTGCTGGTTTTGTGGAGTAGGGCGGGTTGGGGTGGGGTGCAGGGGGTACGGCCAAGATTATGCTCATTTTGGACCAGTGTTAGGGTTCTTTTTTTAATTCAATTCGTGCCAAAAGCCACCAGTTGCCATAAATAGTTAGTTTAGGTCAACTTGATCAGGTCTGCTGAATTCTTCTTGAGGAAGGATAATGGTGGAATCTGTTGTCGTACCATGTTTTGTCCCTAAGATAGTATTTCTTTCTTTCCTTGTGTCGGACGTACCCTGATTGATTGTTGTGCCAAGTGCCAACCCCACTGTGAGCCTGTACCACCTACATGCATGCAAATGGATTACTTTTAACGTAACGTGCTTCGACGGTGATCACCCTGGAGATTGTAGTATATGTGCAAAATTCTAGATTTATGGGTTGTAGTTGCCTGACATTTGTGTCCAATTTCAAGCTCATGGAAATAGCTTTTGATATTGAGATTGACCCTGGAAATTGATGGAGATGGGATATTGGGATCGCATTTCAATATTGACTCAGTACTTACCCTTAGATCTGATGGCTCTTTGTACTACCAAGCTGGGGCAAATGCTGCGCTCTGCTCTGAAGTTTCAGATTTACCAATCAAACATACAGCAATCATGTGTTTTTGCATATGACCTTACGTGTTCCTTCCTTTCAAGTCCTGCTATACGATAATGCAGTGTGTAATGCTGAGTTCAGCATGTTTTGCTTATATATGGCAATCGTTGTTTCTACCCAACGAAAGAAGCTCTAATTAAGATTGATCTCGTATCTTTTCTTCCATGTTGGCATTTAGCACTATCTGTTTTCTGTAGTAGTCATCATGATAAGTCTCTCGATTGAAAATCTGAAATATTGTAGGATCGTGTGCTTATCTTGTTGGCCAAGCTTGCTGATGTGTTAGACCTTCGTATATTACAGGTGCACTCTGTCCAATGGGTATTCATATCCTAGAGAGATTGCAAATGTTTATGGATTGTACTTACTACAGTATTAATCTTTATATTCTAATGATGCTTGTCGCTTCATTTGTACCGTGCAGATAGCATTTCAGCGGCAGATGTCAGCCTAACTCCAAACATGTCATATTTCCGGCGTGTTAATTCCAATGGCATTCCTAAAATCACTTATTTGCACCTTTACGAGTGCGAGGCTTTCTCGGTATGCTTATTCGCACTAGCAACTACAATTGTTCTTAATTATTACCAGCTAGAAAATATGTCGTTTTTGTGCGCTAAGGTACATAAGTCTATACTTGTTCCTACAGATCGGCATCTTTTGTTTGCCTCCAAGGGGTGTCATTCCTCTCCATAATCACCCCAACATGACTGTGTTCAGCAAGCTTCTTTTTGGTGAGCTGCAAGTGAAGTCCTATGATTGGGCTGATGCCTCACAAGATTCAACTGGTATGCTTAGTTCATTTTCCTTGTAAGTATAAACTTCCTTACATAATTTTTACCAAGAGTTTCTCTTTTCCTTTTTGTTTGAGTATAGATGCTCAGTTGCAAGGACTCCGCTTAGCAAAGGTGAAGGTTGATGGCACCTTGAATGCACCTTGTGAAACATCGGTACTATATCCGGAAGATGGTGGCAATCTGCACTGCTTCACTGCACATACTGCTTGTGCAGTTCTTGATGTCCTTGGACCACCATATGACGATGGCAGTGGGAGGCACTGTCAGCACTACAACGTCTCTTCCTCTGCACCTTCTGCTGGTACTATTTGCTAACCGAGTTATATCTGCTTGTATATAGGGTCCACATTGCATCTTTTAGGTTTTACATTTATGTATAATTGTTATTTCACAAATCAATTCTTGTCTGATACGAGGATGTATTTGCTTGAATTAAGTAGAAAGAATTTTCTCCTCGTTGATCTAAGATAGTTGTGTAGTAGGTTCAGTTATTGATGTACTTGTAGTTCTGCCTTTTCTTGATATTACATTCACTCAGGCACTTGGTGCCCTCACGCACAGGATAAGTTTCATCTGTTTGACCTGCATGGATGAGCCCAAAGAATTGTCATAAAAACTGCTCACCCATAGATTCGTGCATGTCCAATTACCCATCCTTTGGAATCATATGGTGGGAGTCTCATACGTTATCTGTACGCTGAATTAGCTAAGTGCTCAATCTTTGTTATTTTCCAAGCCATTCAAGCTTGTATTGTCCTTTGTACTGAAATGGCTATAACTATATAGCAGGAATCTTCTGCATTATCTGTACTCTGGATTTGTTAAGTGTTCTATCTTTATTATTTTCGAAGCGATTCAAGCTTGTTGTGTCCTTTTTACTGAAATGGTTATAGTTATATGGCAGGAATTCTGCATTATCTGTACTCTGAATTAGTTAGCTGTTATATATTTACTCTTATTTCACACTTAAAAATTCAATCTCCTCTGTCATGGTCTCTGTATGATACATTTCATGCATTTTTACAGGAAGCTAAATATTGGTGATTAACTTTATAAAAATTGCATTTTTTAACAGGAGATTCAAAGCCCCTTCCTGGAGGCGATGGATACGCATGGCTGGAGGAATGTGAACCACCAGACAATTTTCATCTTGTCGGGTCAACTTATATGGGTCCAAGTATTGTGGACAATTGAACTTCTATGCTTATGAGGATTCCTTGGTTTCTTGCAGCGATGATGTAACTTTTATTTGGTGTAAATACATCGCTGGAGAAAATAGGTCCTCCTTTGGTCATAACTAGACCACTGTTCATCATCACTTAAGCTGGAGGACCTAAATTGCTTAGTAATAAAAAAATGCTCGGTAATTGGGTTGTGTAGGCCTTTGCTGTATTTTTTTTTTCTTGTTCATTTCTGTCTTTTCTTGTGTCTGTAGTCTGTACCAGTTAGCAGTGGAGCATTGGATTATGCCCTACTCGTTCTTGGGTAACCAAAATATTGCTTGATTCATCATGTTCCCAAGTAATGTTTGGACTTGCTAAAGAAAATCAGAAATCTTTTACTTTTCCTGACTCTTATCTTTTTGCAGTTTGTAAATGCACTCTCATTTTCTGTAACCATAGAAAGAAATGAGAAATCTTCATTGAGTTATCGTGCTTCCAAACAACTTCTCTTCTCAGCTACACAGTATGCTCATGCAATATGTTGTTGTCTTCACCAGTTAAAACTAAACATTACAGTGGATTTCTCTTGCATGACTCAGAAAAGTGTCAGAACTACTGAAGCAGCTATCAGAGGCACTGAACATGTGCAGACTTTCAGTAGCATGTACAGTGCTGCTGCTGTTTCTTTCTCTGCTTTTGGTGATATTTGTATTGCCACTGTAAGCTCTTCTCACAGCACAAGCACCAGTCCTAATCTGCAAATTGGTGTACACTTATGCATCATGCAAATTGCAGATCAAGATATGGTGCAATTCATATCAGCCCTATCCACCAAGAATGCAACGCATCAGATGTGAATCAGTTCCTTTCTTATCAGTTATCATCACCCTCTTGGTAGATGGATTAGAAGTTACTACTCATTAATGTAATGAATGTTTATCATCACACACCTGTCACAACTTGCAGAATTTTGATGCTCAGTTATTTCAGTCCATGGTTGATGGCTACAGGTCTGGATTGAAATTAGTTTACATTCTTGATAGTATCAGCTGTTGAGATTTTAATACAGTGGACATAAAATCTGCACAAAAACTTATCTTGGCTCAAATCTGCACAAAATCCTGGCCTATGAAACATGGGCCTAGAATCTTCAGAGAATGGGCTGGTCTTCAGCATGCCACAGTACATACAATTGGTTGCTTTTATCCAAAATCATTAGAAATAGTACCCAATTTGGACTGAATCGTCTGTTCTTTTTTCCGTGAAAACATCTCAAGGTTAAAAGATGCTTCGGTATGAATACAACCTGGACTCATGGCAGTTACCTCTTTATTCTATTCAGTTACAATGTCAAACATAAACAGTCATTAGGGATAAGAGAAGTCTTCTTAACTTTTGTACTTAACTGATGTTTGATGTCATAGCCCAAGTTGCCGATGCAAGTGTTCACACACTACAAAATACAAATCCAGGGTGAAACGCAGGTGTGACCAAATCATCTTTTGGTTTTTCTTGCAAATGCTGTAAGCAGTTGACATTTGAATCAGTAACCTTCTTTTCTTCTGAATTTACTCAGTGACAAATTGATAACTAAGCAGTGGTTGATTGCGCCAATAGTCTTGGTGCACATATGTAAGCTTGAAGCTGATTGGATTGAGAAAGTCATGCGTTTACTTTGTATTCAGAGTTTGCTCAAACAGTAACATCTCATATGCAGACAAGCTGTCTTTTTCCCATGCTGTCCAAGTAGACTTGATAATATGTCATCTGATGCACGGGTTATGATCTGTATTTTGGGGGTTTTCATATTAATTTTGACTTTTAATTTGAAATCCAAAGCTCTTTTATTGTTCCTCTTTTTCATTTAAATCAGTACTTCTTATTGCTGTTGCTGTTGCAATTTCGCCAACAGAACAGTTTCAGAATTCAGAGCAATTACTATTGCTGTCGCACCAGTAGATGGAAGTGATTTAGTATATGAAAGGTTCTGAACGATGTTTATATTTTTTGGAAATGGAAGCAAGGCTCAACTTGATGCTTCAAAATGGAACAAAATAAAAAGATTAAGAGAGAAGGTTCACTACTGAAATTTTTATAGGTCCCTTCCAAATAAGCCCTTTTAAGAAGTCATTGTTAAGTCAGTCAGAACAAAGACTCCAGCTTGCGTCATCTCTGTGGACCCTGTGTCTGTGTGCTGTGCATTGAGTTTGTGATACTTCGTGGAAACTGACTGATTTAGAGCCTAATCTCTTAGCTAATACCCGCTGTTATCGCTAATGATGATTACAGGAGCAAATAAACTAGTGAATTAGCAACTGATCCATCATGGCATCAAGAGAAAAATATTGGAGTGAGGTCAATGCCACAGCAGAGCTAATCTATTCTATCTCAGAGAACTGTTATGCTTGGATGAATCTGCAATTTGGATAGAATTTGGAGCATTGAAGCTCTGATCAGTAATTCAGAAGTCAGAATTCTGACCTAGCTTGAGGTTTTACATGTGCTGTGCTGACCTGTCATTAATTTCACCTAACGTATTAACATATACTACATGTTATTTTCATAAGAAGTACTACTAATTATACTCTTCCAAGATATTCCTCAAGAAAACTCATATATGATCCAGAAGTCAATAGGAGTTAGTATTTTCTAGGATTCAATGGAAGTAAACATTTCGTCTGCATCTTGAGCTGTTAAGGATCAACTGCTTTGTCTGCCTTGTGTCTGAACCCTTTCAGTGAAGAACAGTGAGAGTCATCATCTACTAGTCCTTTGTTTAGGATTACTTCATTTTGATAGATCAACAACTAGGTCAAACAATTGTCTGCATTCATGTACAGTTGTTGTTGTATAATGAATAGTAAGTAAGCCACTATCACCATCATCTTCTAACTAATTTGGCAACAACTCAGTTAATTACTGCCATCCCGTTGAATGATATAAGCTACGACGCACCATTGCAATCCAATTTAGCTTAGCATTAGCAGGTAATCTAGCTTGATTTCTGTGATGCATCGATCCACAGGTTTGTTAGTTCATCCAATGTCATCCATCCAGTCAAGAAATGAATTGTGATGTTCTTTTGTCTCGTTAGGTTTAACTAATTAAACAAAGTGATCCAAATTTGACTAAGCTGGTCCTTGCTGTTTTCCAAAACTGAGATCATCATCATGCGTTGTCATTACAATCCAGAAATCTTACGTGTTAAACAAGGTTCAGTTTTAAGAGCATGAGGGCTGCTGGCTCAACACCTTGATGCACATTGTGTTCAGATTTTGAGTTTGACACTTGAATTTACATATCTGATGCATTGCTTGAGTATTAGTTATACTGATGCATCATTTGAGGTTATTTTATCAGTGAACAAATTGAGGTGAACTACTGACTGATTTTATACCGACAACCAAACATAAACTTCAATAATACTATGACTTGGTAGCTGTTTGGTGTTCCAAAAACACATGGCTATGAGGATTACACATTGAAAGATTAGCAGTCATGGTCATCTCTTTTTTAGCATTCACAAAGAAAAAGCCAAAACTTGTGTCAAGGTTCTATGCAGAAAGTGAAATATTAACTAGCAGTTCAAGTACTAAATACCCATGCACTTTTGCCACTTGTCTTTTGTTTTGAAAATTTCCTCCTTTTCCATGTGTTGCAAGAATTGTCGTACAGGTCTTGATATTGGTCAGTTAACTGCAAAGTCTCCTGTGAAAATTACAGTGCCTTGTAAATCTGAAAAAGGAAGTCTTATAAGCTGTGTCAGTTGAGTACTTTAGTGTATTAATCTATCAATAATCCCTCTAGTTTTAGTCTTGGTGTGACAGATCCATGAGCTGACATTTCCATAGGTTTCTGACAAATTGTTGACCTCGAGTATTTTGATGCGCAAACTGCAAGAAATTCCAAATACAATATTTCTTTGTGGCTAAATTACACCAGAAACTGTTCCCATTGGCTAAGTTCTTGATCTGGTCCATGTGCAAGATGACCCAAGATGATCCTCCTTCTGACTTTGCAATTTTTCATCTCAGGACTCAGTAATCCATGAAAAAAAAACTACCATCAGCATCTGACTTCTGGAGTAACTCGCAAGAATTGTCGATAACGTGACTTGGAATTTCCAATAGCGACGTCACAGAAATTAAACGTAAAAAAATTGAAAAATCTCTTCAAGATGGTGTAGCAATGCCTTCCAAGCATCAAACACCTAGAGAGAACAAAAACAAAATATATTTGTTTCTCTTAATTTCCTTGGGGCAGGGAGTGACAGGTCTTTCCTTAAGAAAAATGTGAGAAATATTATTAGTGTGATCCTACTTTAGGTCCAAAGTCTTGACCAAATCGTTGAAAAGCTTGGCCTCACATGATGCATCATACGAAGAAGGTCTTCTCCTCTCCTCTCCTCTCTGTCTGAATTATATTCTGTTTTTTTTTTGTTCTTAGCTGTATCCATTTGGAAAAAAATTAAACAAATATTTAGGAATTAGGTAGGAAAGACGCCTCCTTCATGCATCCGTTGACTAATCATGCAGTTTACTTGAGCTAAGTCCATCACACCCAATCGCCATGTGCTTATCTTATTCGCCGCCATTTTCTTCTACTCCTGCATTTTCAAACACCAACTTGTTTAAATTTGTACCCTTACACGCCGTACACACTTATTCCTGTACATCGTGGGCGATGGATTCTTCCTCCTTTTCCCAAATCCATGAAAAGTCTCCAAACTACGCTGAAAAATGGATACACTTGCACAATTTAAGGATTTCAATTCCTCCATAAAATTGACACAAACTGAAAAACTCTAAGTCTCGACTAAGTCAATAACAAAATAAAGAAAAACTACATAGTTAACGAAGATTCTTTTCATCAATATAACCATTTTATTATAATCTCGACGAAAATAACTCGTATAGCACACCGCTACTTGGTTACAAGATGATGCTAGAATTATGAATGCGAATCCTAACCTTACCGGCGCACCGGTGGGTCCTACACCAGTGCTGGGTAGGGTCTAACCATGTAGGAACTCATGGGAACACGAGCAAATCGGATCTCTTTCTCTGCTAATTAATCATCGTGCTCGATTACAAGCTATACGAATCAGCAAATGGCCAGAGTGAGGTCACACTTTCCACGACGCTGATATTAAAAACGGATCAGATCTGTCCTTGTGTCAATGCGATGTGCAGTGCAGGAACAGTTTCAACGGGGGCTGGCTGGAATCTTCAGCAAGTAGGCCAACCGAAACCGAATAATTAATCAATCCAAGCTATTAATAATATTACTCATCTGTTAATAATAATTCAAGCTTAATTAGAGGATACTTAAAGCTGATTGGATGTCAGCTTGGAAGTGTCGCACTCTCACCGGAAGCTGGTGCACGGTCGGATCCATCGACTTGGACATATCACTCACATCACATGCATGCATGATTTTTTTTTTTGTTGAAAAAAAGATAAAATTATTTGGTCTTACAGCTTTCTCTAATTTAAGCACATGATTGATGATACTGTAGACGCAGTACCATGTACTGTTCTTGTTTCAGACGCGTTTGAGGAAAATTGGTAGTACTTGATGGATAGATACCGGCCGATGCGGGTTAGGGTTTGAAATTTTGGGATAGAATTTGAGAATTTTCAACACCCCCTTGTCACGGTTGTGAGAGTATATGGTTCAGTTTCTCAGCGAGATCTCGCTATCTCAGATCCTCCTGAGATTTTACTTGTCTAAACTCGAAAATTGTAGATACCTTTGTGGTCAAATTTGGTTGTGTTTTGTTGTTCAGAATTTTGATTTTCCCCCAGCAGGATTTCTCGTTAGATTTCAATCCAAAATGAGAAATGAGTGATTTTACCGTCTTAAGGTGTTACCAAGAGTTGCTACATTTTTCTAGTGTAAAAATTTTGGTACCTATCAAGAACCGTAAAATCTATTAACTTATTAAAGTAATAGAAAAAGGAGCCTCCATGTTTACTCTCACGGTCTAGAAATTCCCACATTAATCGGAGAAAAAGAAAAAGTAAAGTCCATATAGAAATATAATTTAAAAATATTTTAAATTCGGAATTAGAAATAAGAAATATTGGAAGAGTAGACTAGAGTTCATATAGAAATACAATTTAGAGCTAATTAAAACTCGGAATAAAAAAGAAGAAAATTACCACATTAATCGGAGAAAAATAAAAAATAGAGTCCATATAGAAATGTAATTTAAAAATAGTTTAAATTCGGAATTAGAAATAAAGAATATTGGAACTGGAGACTAGAGTCCATATAGGAATACAATTTAGAGCTAATTAAAATTCGGAATAAAAAATAAGAAAATGAAAAGAAGAGGTTAGCGATCATATAGAAATATAACTTATAAATAACTAAGGAATATTGAAAAAAATATATAGTTTATGTAATACAATTTATAAATAACTGAAATTCGAAATTAAAAATTAGGAATATTGAAAGATAAGTTTAGAGTCCATATAGAAATATATATACAATTTAGATCTAACTGAAATTCGGAATTAAAAAAAGAAAATTAAAATAAGAGATTAGAGATCATATAGAAATAGAACTTAGAAATAACTAAGGAATATTAAAAAAATAGTCTGTAGTTCATATATGAAGAAAATTTAGAAATAACTGAAATTCAAAATTAAAAATAAGGAATATTGAAAGATAAGTTTAGAGTCCATATAGAAATATATATACAATTTAGATCTAATTGAAATTCGGAATTAAGAAAAGGAAAACTAAAATTAGTATTTAGAGTCCATATAGAAATACAACTTAGAAAAAACTAAATTTGAAATTTAAAAATAAGAAATATTAGAAAAAGAATCTAGAGTCCATATAGAAATACAACTTAGAAAAAGCTAAAATTCGAAATTGAAAAATATATTTTAGAAAAAATATATTTCTAAATATATGGACTTTAAAAAAAGAGTCTAAAGTCCATATATGAATACAATTTGGAAATAACTGAAATCTGGATTAAAAATAAACAATATGGAAAGATGAATTTAGAGTCCATATAATAAAAATACAATTTATAAACAAGAGAAATTCGGAATTAAAAAATAAGGAATATTGGAAGAGGAGTCTAGAGGTTATATAGAAATACAATTTAGAAATAACTAAAATTTGAGATTTTAAAATAAGGAATATTGAAATAAGGGTTTAGAGTCCATATTGGAATAAAATTTGTAAATAACATGACTTCGGAATTGAAAAATAAGAAATATTAGAAGATGAGTTTAGACTCTATATATGAATAAAATTTAGAATTAACTAAAATTTAGAATTTTAATTAATAAATATTACGTATATACAATACAATATGAATATTACACATCAATTAGTTTGGTCAAGTTAGTACAAAATTAAAATTAGAGTGAATTTCAGAAACGCTAAGGTTTTCGGACACTTTTAACATAAAACCCCAGGTACTATAATTTGTTTCGAATAACCCTAAGTTTTAGGGTAAAATGTTCCAAGAAACCCCATATTTAAGTTTATATCATCGTTTTTGGCTAATATATTTATGCATAATAATTACAAAAATAATAATATGAGATATTTCTAAGTATATATAAATTTAGCCTCATTTTAATGAACATAGGTCATTGGTAGTATGATTATTTATATGTATAAATAATAAGTTAATGTGTTATTATTAATGAGGTTCTGTTTCGTTTTTATCAATTGTGCAACAATAGTGAGGAAAAAGATAAATTACATGGGATGAGACGTGTATTTGAAGCCTACTAATGTAAACATATACTAAAAACCATATAAAACATTTAAATTATGAATATTTGAGTAAATATGGCATTTATTGAAACATTTTGCTCCAAAACATAGGATTTCTCGAAACAAATAGTAGAACTCGGGGTTTTGTGTTACAATTATCTCAAAACCTGGGGTTTTGTGAAATTCACTCTAAAAGTTATGCTACCATTTTAATATATTTTAATAATAAAATATAAAAATATATATACTATTACATAAGAAAAATATAACGAGACTAGCCGCGCAATATGTTGATCATCCTCGAATGGGTCAGATTAGTCTTGACATTTGATATTGTCATATCAACCGTACACTTCTATTTTAATTGTTCCAACTGATTTAAAATTTCTCCAAGGATATAAGAAATCTTCAACAAGTAGTGTACTGGATGCTATTACTTCAGCTAAAGAAGGTAAATGCATATGAAGAATTAATGGCACAGTTCATTTCCAATTTGCCGCTACTTTTTCACGACTGCTGACCGGTTAATTAAATTCTCTCGCAACATGCCCAGCAAAATAAATTCTTAATTCTCTGAACACAGACGTGATTAAACCGATGTGCTTCAGAATTCAGAGATCGGCCGATCACCATGCATGTACACACTACTATCATCTCTGAACAATTCTCGGTTAGTTGCTTCTCCGACTTGCTTACACACGTACGAATCACCAGTACAAAAGTCAACAAGAAGACGGCGCAAATCATTTTTTAAAAATACCGACGATTTAGCAAGCTCGCTGCATGCGTACTCTGCACGCTAATTATTCAGAAATGCGAAGTAATCAAGAACGAGTACATTTTGCCCGGTCACATCGCGAGAATTCCATCAAGATCCAAGTCAAAGCATCCGGCTAGATCAATCGATCGATCAGAAGACCTTAATTCTGAATTTCCGATCAAAATCGTCTCAGTTTGCGGTGGCCACCGCCGGCCTGTCGCCGGAGATCGATCAGAGAGATAATTCAGGCTACTTGCACATACGCGTGGACCAAAGCGGACAGAGAACGCGGCTGCAGCCGCAATTATCAATGTAGGACGGCGACGACGACGACGACGACGTCGCCGTCGGTCGACGACGGCGACGGCGAGGAGGAAGAAGAATATTATATCTGAATCGAGGTCGACGCGTCCGTCCGTCCAGCTAGCCACTCTGAAAATTGGTTTTCTCATTTGCCCATGAGGACAGCCACACCCACAGCTCGGGTTGACATTTTTTGGTCCTCGAGAGATGAGAGGTTAGCTACTTAATCCTGCTTAATTGCCACTGGGATTTAATCGGGATTTGGTGGGGAAAGCTAATTTTTTAATCCGTTTTCAGTCAGAAACTGCAGGCAACGACGACCTAGCCTTTAGCTTAGCTTCCTTCTTTATAAGGAGGGCAAGCTACCACTGCAAGGACAATTAACTTGTTGTCCAGCCATTGCTTTGCTTGATAGCTTCTTGTTCAGAGCGTCATAAACTCGATATCGATCTGGCTGCTGGTTTAATATCTCCAGATCGGTAACAACGATTGAGCATAGCTTGGTTGAACTGGCCGCCGCCGCCGTCGCAATGGACGTCGTCGTCGAGAGCCCGCCGGTGAGGGAAGAGAAGAAAGTGGACGTCGCCGCGGTATGATAATAAATTGAATCTATGATGTTCTTTAGAGATGATGCTAATTAATTGCGGGGTTGTTAAACAAGAAACTGAAAATCGATTGTATTTGGATGCAGATTGGAGGCGCGCCTCCAATAGTCTTTGAGAGTTTTGCATCATCGACGCAGAGAGATTCAACCATCATCAAGAAGGTATATATCGATCGATCATAATTAGTTCTGATAATCTACTGTACCCTTGATGATTATAATTCAGTAATTAATTGATTGGTAATCATCTGGTAATTATCACAGGAGGAGAAGATGGAGGAGGCAAAGGCGGAGATGGGCGAGGTGAGGGAGGAGAACGAGCGGCTCAAGACGATGCTCACCCGCATCGTCAGCGACTACCAGTCTCTCCACATGCACTTCCTCGACGTCGTCAAGGTCAAGAAGCAAACGGCGGCGGACGACAAGGCGGCGGAGCTCGCCGCCGACGACGAGGCGGCGGCGGACGACGACGAGCCCGACGACCTCGTCTCCCTGAGCCTCTGCACGAGGCCCAACGCCGCCGCCGCCGCCGCCGCGCGACGGAAGGGCCACGAGAGGACGTCCTCCTCGTCGTCGTCCGGCGGCGAGACCCGCGGTGACCACGACGACGGGCGGCTGTCCCTCGGCCTGAGCTGCGCTCGCGGCGTTGCCTCCGACGACGATGACAAGGCGAGCCGCGCGTTGCCGCCGATGCCCGTGCTGAACCTCAGCTCCGACAGCAGCGGGGACGCTACCGGCGCCGGCGCCGGCGAACCTACCCAGCCGAACAAAGCGTCCAGGAGCTCGAGCGGCGGCGATGGCGCCGACGACGAGGTGCTTCAGCAGCAGCAGGCCAAAAAGGCTAGGGTTTCCGTCAGAGTCAAGTGCGACACCCCCACGGTACTAATTAATTACTTACAGAAGGATTACTCCTCTTAATCCAATCTCTAAACCATAATAATCACGTAATTTATCAATGCTAATCACGTTGTTAATTATGATTAGATGAACGATGGGTGTCAGTGGCGGAAATATGGGCAGAAAATCTCTAAGGGGAACCCCTGCCCCCGCGCCTATTACCGTTGCACCGTTGCACCCAACTGCCCTGTCCGAAAGCAGGTATGTATATACGCGTATAAATACGTATATACGTTTACAAATACGTCCAAAAAATCCAATTCTAAAGATGAATTTAGATATAGTGTACGTCCAAATTCATCTTTAGAATTGGGTTTCTATGGGACACAAGGAGTATATAATATCCTGCGTGCTTGAACGATACGAATGATACGTATTTAAATTGAAGCCAAAATTTTAAATTTGTGTTTGTGCGTTTGATGTATCAGGTGCAGCGATGCGCGGACGACATGTCTATCCTGATCACGACGTACGAGGGCACGCACAGCCACCCGCTGCCGCCGGCGGCGGCGGCGATGGCGTCCACAACGTCGGCCGCGGCGGCGATGCTCACGTCAGGCTCGACCACCTCCACGATGCACGGCGGCGGCGCTCACCACCACCTGCCGTTCACGTCGGCCGTCGGCGGCGGCGTCGGGCTGCTCGGCCCGACCACCATCTCCACCGCCACGTCCTGCCCCACCGTCACGCTCGACCTCACCGCGCCGCACTCGCTCCTGCACCCGTCGTCGTCGTCGCCCTACGCCGCTGCGGGGTACGAGTCCAGCAGGGCGCTGCCGGCGGCGTGGAGCAGCGGGTACCTCGCGTACGGCGGTGCGGCGGCGCAGGCGCCATACTACGCCAAGGGCGTCGCGCCGTCGCCGTTCGGTCATCATTTCGGCATGATGGGCATGGCGGCGGCGGCGGCGAGGCCGGCACCGGAGCAGCTGTTCGGCGGCCAGACGACGTCGCCGTACCTGCAGAGAGCGATCGGCGGCGGCGGCGTCGCGCCGGCGGCCGTGACGGACACGATCGCGAAGGCGATCACGTCGGACCCGAGCTTCCAGTCGGTTTTGGCGGCGGCGATCACGTCCTACATGGGGCGGGGCGGCGGCGCGGCGGCGCAGAACAAGTGACCGCGCGCGCGCGCCAAGTGAAGCAAGCTCATATTGATCTAAATTTTGTTTAGATAATCAATTAGCTGGTAATAATTGCTTGATTTGTTCTGGTATACGTACTTATAATTAGTCTCCTAATTGGCAAATCGATGTACATAGAGTACAGTATATATAAGCATGCAAGAGCGTGAAATCACTCAATTGTATATGTACTATGTGGGGGAAACAAATTGATTCAAAATGAGGCTTTTGATTTCCAGGCTTCAAGGATCTAGACATGCTAATTCTTGTACAGTATTATTGATGCTGGAGTGATAATATATGCCTCTGCAGGAAAGCAAGAAGGAAACAAAACATGAAAATCCATGTAAATAACTTGACCAAAGTTCAAATTCTCCCCATATGAGATATTAATTGATAATGTATTTTGGTGATAATCAATGACGATCTCTAATGGCGTGATTTTGGTTAGGAGCGTAAACTCTTGCTTTGATCAAATGCAATGGTGACAAAACAACTACCAACAAGAAGTCCATGATGCAATGTCATATCAAACATAATGTGTGGTTTGATAAGACCTAGTGAAGTTATATGTGAGTATCTGACTAAGTGATGTCCTCAAATAATGATCATTCTAGGCTGCGAGAATATATAGTTTGGTTTTTTTTTTTTCAGAAGTCTTGATTTCACAAAGCCGATCTTTCTGCAATTCCAGTGGTCAGAAGATAGAAATAAATTTCTTATATATATGCTATATAACGTTTATACGTTTTTACCCTTTAATTAAGTTGGCAGCTTGAATTACCAGCGAAAGTATAAAATAGAAAAGTTGGTAGATAAATACTTGGATTTTAGAAAGGAAAAAAAACATGGTGCTGTATATGTAGTATATTACTTGGATAAAAAAGATAGTGATCACAAGAGTTGGGAATACTAAGACCAGATGGAATTAATTTGGTGAAATCTCACTCCACTCCTTGAAATAGATTTATTCTTTCCGATGCACTCCTAGGATCTGTTTGGCACAGCTCCAGCTTCAGCTCCACCTCTCCTGGAGCTGGAGCTCAGATAAATAGTTTCAGTTCCACCTAAACTGGGAGTGGAGCTGGGTGAAGCTCTCTCACAAAATGAACTAAAGAGGTAGAGCTGGGTTTAGGCAGCTCCACACACTCCACTCCAGACCCAACTCCTGGAATTAAATTTAGGAGTTGAAGCTGTACCAAAAAGATAATTTGGAATAGTATTTCACGAGAAATTTTACAAAGTATTTCGAGGTACCAAATTTTATAGTACTAGAAAATATGTATGGTATCTTCCAATATCTTCTTGAAATGGTAAAATCATCCCTATTTCACGGATGATACTGAACTTAAAAAGGTTCATTATTCAGAGAAAAAAAAACTGAGCTAGTCGAAGTGCTCCCGCATTGGACTGAACGATTTGCATGTTTAGATGTGCTTCCTTTTTTAACATAATGGGCCTCAATGTTGGCGCCCCACACACAAAGATGGGCCTGCAATGAGCCTCATCCAAGCAAGGCCGTACCGGCTTACCCTGTTCTTGGGCCCTTATGAGGAATGGCATATCTGATTAACTCTGCGGCATAAGTTCACTCTAGGTCCCTTAATTTGTCATCCAGTCCCATTTTCATCCTCGGTCAGAAAACTGGATAGAACCCGTCCTCCAACTTACAAAACCAGTGCAAACGAGATCCCTTAGCATTATTGACCCTGGTTTTAGCTGACATAACATCTACGTGACTCCTTTGACGAGCTCTTCGTCCCACGTGACATTGATGTGGCACTTATATGACAGTTTGATAAAAAAAATAAAGGAGCAAAATTAAAAACTAAAAAAATTAAACAAAACATGCAAGACCCACCCATCAGTAAAAAAATAAAAATAGTGGGCCCCACATGTCAGTGGGTCCCACCTTCTCCACCTCATCTCTTCACAGGATGGTAGAGAGGGAGAGGCGGGGAGGCCAGCCGCACGGCGCCCCTCTCTCCCACCGGTCACCGCGCACCCATCTTCTCTCCCGCCACCGCGGCAGGCCGCACGACACTCCTCTCTCCCGCTGGCCATTGTGCAACGCGCCTCTCCATCGACGAGCCGAAGCCTACGGGGAGGCTGGCTAGGGGAGGGAAGGGCGGCGGCGGCGATGATGTCATCGATGGAAAGGAGAATGTAGCACCTGAGAAATTTGTTATTTTATGTGTTTAAAATTTTCTTCTCATTTAAAAACTTTGGTGTTTAAATTTTGGGTTTTTGGTTTTGTGCCAAAGGATCTCAAATTCTCTCCTTGACATCCTCTCAATCCTTGCCAAATCCCTGCTCAAAATTCAAATTCAAAACCCCCAAAATTTTGCTCCAAAATTCATTTCCAATTGTCAAAAAAAAAAAGAGGAAAACCTCTGTTGGGCCCCTTTTCTCTCTTTTCTCCCTCGGCCCAACTCCCTTCCCCCCTCTCCCTCTCTTTCCCCGAATGGGCCGGCCCACCTCACTCCCCCTCTCTTTTCTCTCTCTCCCGGCCCAGCTCCCCTCCCTCTCTCTTTTTCTCTCCCGGCCCACGGGCCTTTCCCCCTCGCGCTCGGCCTGGCCCGGCCCACCGAGCCGTCTCCCTCCTCCGGCCGCACGTGCGCCGCCGCGCCCGGCGCCGCCGCGCCCGGCGCCGCCGCGCCCGCCACGACACCCGCCGCGCCGCCCACGCCGCCCGTGCCGCCCGCCGCCCACGTCGCACCCACACCGCCCTGCCCCCGCCGCGCCGACCCGCGCCGCCCGGCCTCGCGCCCCGCGCCGCCCGGCCTCGAGCCCTACGTCGCCGCCCACGTCGTCGCGCCGCCCGCGCCGCCCGCCGCGCCCGCGCCGCCCACGTCGCCCACGTCGCCGGTCACATCACCGCACGTCGTCGCCGCCCCCTTCCCGCCTATAAAACCGCCCCCCTCGCCGGCCGCTCTCTCACTCGCCGCCGCTCCATCTCTCTCTCCTCCTCTCTCGGCCTCCCGCCGCCGCTCACCGGCCACCGCCGCTCACCGGCCGCCGCCTCCCGCACCCCGGCCGCCGCCGCTCACCGGCCGCCGCCTCCCGCACCCCGGCCGCCGGCCTCGCCCCGCCGCCGCACCGGCCGAGCCGGGCAAGCCCGCAAGGAGGAGGAAGAAGCCCGACATGTGGGCCCCCCTCCCCCTCTCTCTTGGCTGACCAGCGGGCCCCACCCTCCTCACTCTCCCTCCCTCCGACATATGGGCCCCACCCCCTCCCACACGTCAGCCCTAACAAATTAAATCCCCAAAATTCTAGAAAAATCCTTTAACCTTTGAAAATTCATAGAAATTCAACCGTAACTCCGTTTGACCTCATTCAAATTTCTAAATTTTTCTAAAATTGAGATCTACACAGTGGCACACTTGTTTATTTGCTTTGAGCTTGTTTTATTGCCTTTTTATTTATTTGTTCTCCGTTCCGCGTATATAGCACGTGTACGAGGACGCTCCGGACGCCGGTTTCGAAGAAGGAGACCCGCATCTCGTGCAAGGCAAGCCTCTTTGATCACATTGCCCCTATATTCGCAACGATATGTTGATTGAAAAATGCATTGCTTAGTACACATGAATAACATGTTTAGGCCTCGGATTGTTTATACAACCGACGGACCAACCTAGTAGTCGCACTTATATTACATAGGTTGATGTTTCCATACCTTTGATAGCTCCACAGATATTTTACGCCGGTATCGCTATTTATTGGATGCGAATACCGAGGTAGTTTGCTTAGCCATGCTTACGTTTGTACTGTCGTGTGGGAAACTTGGGTATTTACCAAACTTTATGCTTAAAACCCGGTACATGGTACCGATGTGTTGCGAAATGAAATGAGTTGTGAAAATGGTGAGGATGCGAGACCGTACCTTTGTGGTTCGGTCGCGTATTATCGTTAAGGACCGATTCCTTTAGGAAATTCATCCAAACATGTTACAGTGCGACCACACGGGTATTTATGGGATGCCTCTGGCTAAGTAAATTGTTATCACATGGGAGTTGGTGTGCCAATGGTTGTGGAATACCGAGGATGAGGAGACGAAGTGTTACGCATGTATCGTCGATCATGGGTGTCCTTTTGCCTCTATTGTGGCATGGTACCAGTAGGAGTAGGAGGCATCCTCGGTATTTCCTGAGTGGACGACGGCTGGATTTGCCTGATACTCGGCTATGGATCTTAGCCCAACTAAGTGTCATGCGATTTTCATGGGTTAGCTTTGGAAAGGCCTTGTCACGAACTTTCGTTGCCGACGGGTAAACGATGTCAGTTTCGTGTCGTGTGGGTAAAGCGTACAACCTCTGCAGAGCTTAATGAACTGTTCGAACAGCCGTACCCACGGTCAAGGGCGAGTGTAAGGTGTTTCTCATAGCGTAGATTTGTTTGACAAATGTTTGATGAAAATGGTTGGTGGGAAGGGATTCGTTTCCAGAGTTTGCCTGTGTGGCAAACAGCTAACCTTTGTTGTTAGGAACGGGTCTGTGTGACCTGGGGTGTCGTCCGACACCGAGGTGTTGTTAGGGCCATGATGGCGTTGCAGTGCTGAGATGACTGCGTGGACTATGTGTGGTTGAGGAAGTGAGAAGGAACCAATAGAGGAGACAAATCAATTGCTGTTTGTTAATCTTGTGACAAGTTGTTGCAAAGCAACTTGTGGAATGGGTCGAGGCGTGAGCCTACTCCTGACAACTAAAACTTGACTCACTCACTAGAGTTTTGTGAACTAAATCGCTTTCGCCAAAAAGGCTGCTTTCGCAAATAAAACCCTAGCTCTCCTTGTCTTAACCAAGCATGTCATTCTTTCCCCGGCTTGCTGAGTACGTGAAGTACTCACCCTTGCTATATATAAAATATCTACAGAAGTTGGAGATGAAGACGTCGACCCGAACGCCGAGGAGTGTCTCCAGGAGCAAGCCGAGTATGAGGACTTCTAGAAGGATCGTGCCTAACCCCAAGCCATCGCCTGTGGATCGAGATGGTCGCCTAGACGCTTAGCCGCTGCTGCTTTTGTCTTTTGCTTTATGGACTTTTGTATTGTTGCGTTGCTCATCCTTGGGCCTGTCCGGGATGGCAACTTATGTAAGGACTAAAACCCAGTGATGTAATATTAATCTACTTTGATTCCATGTTTATTCTGTGAGTACCAGCTAGTGTATCCTGGGACTGGTACTATATCACAGGTAATGCGTAGCACCTCGGTATGAGTTAGCTGGTGTTATCAGTTAGCGAGTGCCGGGGCGTTACAGAGGAGGAGGGGAAGGGGAAGGCCCCCGCTACGGCCGGTTGCGGGTGCGCGCGTCTGCACGGCAAGTAGTTGCGGCGGCTCAAACGTGACGGGTGCCTCACCAAGTTGGAGCTCCGCTCGCTTGGCTTCCACTCGACCGCTAGGGACGAGATCCGCGCCCTCATCGCCACCATGGAGCTCGGCGCGCGGATCCACTCCTACCAGCCTCCCTCTACGCTGGTGCGGTGCTCCCGTCGGCCGCTCCTTTCTCCGCCGCCCGCGGCCGACCGCCGGATGCCATAGTTTCCGCCTACTACTCTGCGCGGGAAAAGGAGCATCGCGCTGCGGCGGAGAGAGGAGCGCCAGGCGGCGGCGGGTGGCCGGCGGGAGGGAGGAGCGGCGTGCAGTGGTGGGAGAGAGGAGCAGCAGCCGACGGGAGAAAGAAGCGCCGCGCGGTGACGGGAGAGAGAAGATGCAATGGGGAGAAGAGGGGCGCATGGTGGATAGCGGGAGGGAGGAGCGATGCGCGGCGGCGGGAGAGAGGAGCGGTGGCCAGCGGGCGAGAAGAGCGTCGCGCGGCTAGCCTCCCTGCCTTTCCCTCTGTAATCCGGTGAAGAGATGTGATTGAAAAGGTGGGATTTTTATGTTTTTGTTTGACTGATGGGTGGGTCCCGCATATTTTGTTTAATTTTTTAGAAAAATTTGCTCCTTTATTTTTTTTGATCAAACTGCCACGTGAGTACCACGTCAATACCACGTGGGACGAAGACCTAGTCAAAAGAACCACGTAGACACCACGTTAGCTAAAATCGGGGTTAATACTGTCGCGAGACCTTGTTTGTGTAGTTTTGTAGGTTGGGGATGTGTTGTATCTGGTTTTCTGGATCGAGGATAAAAATAAGATGGGATGACAAATTAAAAGACCTAGAGTGAACTTATTACTAAATCTGCAGATATGCAGCCAGTTCTCTGCAACTTGAGTGTAGCATGAGCATTTGTCCGCTAAAATTCAATGCGAAAACTTTTACTCAACTCAAGTGATATCGAGATGTAATACCAAAATTTTTAATGTAAATTTTACATTAGAGCTAATTAATCAGTGGAGATTGAGGAGGCTACTGAAATTGTGCGCAAAATCATCGCGATTTTATAGCTAAACAATACGACGTAAGTGTACTGCATACAAGAACCAGTCGATCGATCGATCAACAACGGCACAACAAGCAACCAAGAAAAAGAAAAACAGTAATTAAATTCAGTATTCAAAATGACGATTCCGACGAGTGCGCCGCCGCGGCGGCGTGAAGTGGCGCCCCCCACGCCTGCGCGGTAGGCGGAGAGGCCACCGCCGGCACGCTCCACGCCGGCGCAGCGGAAGGAGGGTACGGGAGGTGGCCGACGACGCCGCCGGGGGTGGCGTGGTTGTGGACGCCGTCGTAGGTGGTGACGACGTAGCGCGGGTCGTCGCCGTCGCGCTCCACCCGCTTCTTGACGCCGCACCCCGCCGCCGAGCACCGGTAGTAGTTCCTCGGGTTCGGGCTGCTCTTCACCGCCTTCTTCCCGTACTTGCGCCACTTGAACCCGTCGTCGAGCACCTCCACCTCCGACCTCGTCCTGAACCCGATCCTGCTCGTCGTCGTCGCCGACGACGACATGCCATACTGGTCGTTATTCCCGCCGGCCATCACTACCGGCGGCGGCGGCAGCAGCGGAAGCGAGTACTCGGAATGGCCGAGCTCCAAGAAATCACCGAAGGAACATCCGCCGCCGTCGACGATGTGGTCCGCCATGAGAGGAGGGAAGCACAAGGATGAGGAGGTGTTCAACGCCGGGTACGAGTAGGCATACGACGTCTCGTGGCAGAGTCCCAGCGAAGCCGCCATGCTCGGAGCTCGGTCGTGTCACTGTGCGTTAGCTTAGCTAGCTGCTGCTGTTGCTGATTGAGTGTTTGACAGAATTTCTCGTGTCAAGCACTGCAATTTATACTGCTGATCGATGGTCCAAACTAGCTGGCTATATGGATGGTTCACACGAACGATCCTGATGATCAGAAGGTTCTCAGATAGATAGATTGTGTCACATGTCGATTGTGATTAGTTGTTACCGTGACAGTGACACCCCTAGCTGCTAGCTAACCCTGCACTTTTGGCATTTATGTTACCGCACAAACTTGGCCCCTGGTCAGTGATAAATTAACAATCTACTTAGTACTTAGTACTAGTATTTACTTCCTCCCTAAAAAAATCAATATATTAGAGAATATGACCCCTCCTAATAAAATAAATTTGGATATATCCAGATCGTTGTTGTAGGAGTGGTAACATCTTCTTAGGTTTTTTTGGACGGATGAAGTATACTGAAACTTGGCAGATATTGGATTATGATGACCGTTAGTTACAAATGACTTGGATTGATTGGATGATCGATTCACTCAGTATTTTCTCCATTCTTTAAATATAAGCATGTCTACACAATAAAGATTCCCGTAGTATTAATTATTACACACGAAAATCCAAACATTTTCGACTAATTAGGTGCTAATCCAATCTAGCAATTTAAATTTTTAATTAATGAGGTGACTAACGGAGAAAATCTTTTACCTCAATCTTAATTTTTGCTAAACAATCTTAAGGCTTGTTTAGAGAGTTTTTGACAGCTACAGCTTCTCCACGAATCAAAATCTCCACAAAATAATTCAGCTTTTCATTCAAATTATTTTTAACAAGCTAGCTATATCCTGCATAATTCAGAAAAATAAATAGAAGTTAGTTTTCCCACCTTATTTTCAGCTGGATTCTCACCATTCTCTTTTGGATTTACTAGATATATGTTGATATTTTTTTAAGAGAAAACAGTCAAATCTTATACCGTTGGATGTGTGTTAACATGTGTGCTATGATGGACTTATTCATGGTCGACCCAGTAGCTTGTTTTACGTAACAATTAGATTTTAGAGTTTGCACCTGTTATGTGAGAGATTACTAGGGAATGTGGCCTTAAAATATTTATTAAGCTAGTTATATTCAAGTTACAAATGTAATTAGAACTTACAGTGTAAATACATTAAAATAATGCATGGAAATTTAGAAAGTTACATATAGTTACATTATAATTATATCCTAATTCATATTCAAGTTACAAATGTAATTACGACTTACAGTATAAATATATTAGAATTACATATGTAAATTTGAAAAGTTATAATGTAAAAATATAATGATTACTTTTTCATAAAAATATGGTGATATATATATATGTATACACACACACACACACACACACACACACACACACACACATATATATATATATATATATATATATATATATATATATATATATATATATATATAGGTACTCCTCTTTTCAGAATCTAATACTTCCCAATGAACGGGGGAGGTATATATGGTAGTCCAAGTTAAGGTCGGAGTCAAAGCGGTCGTGTCGATGGATTAGCACTAACGTGCGTACGATGCACCTGGCCAAATGCAAGCGACACCTGTAAGGCGCGCGCCTGTCCAATCTACGTATCAGCCGGGGCACCGGAGCGGCGGCCGGCCGGCCGGCCTACGACGCGATCGAGCGCACGCGCGCGCATGGCATATGCTGCTGATCGCTCGTTGCCACGCACACTGGTTAGTTTCTTCTCGATTTTACTTGCGTGAGGTAGGCGAAGTTTGACGGCGACGCGAACTCGCGAAAGCACGTATACGACCGACCAGAAAATTAACTGACATGGTGCTACTTAACTCATGGGGGCAATGTTAATAACTATAGTTAGCTGCTGGTGGATCGTTAAACAACAAAAACCTGGTTCTATGTATATGCATGACACGTCGTTAATAGATCAAACTCACAGCACTGTGTGTTGGATTTAGTCCTATCCTATAAAAGTAATTGGTGATGGATAAACACGTACGATTTAAAAGATAAGGATAATACTTTTTACTCATATCAAAAATTAGTTATTTAGATTGTATAAATCCAGGATCTAAATTTATGGCTTCGGTTAGATCTATCATAGAGCAGATCTTGTATAGCCTGGGTGACCCACGGTCAGTGGGTTGGATTCTTGTATAATAAGATTACGAGGGTTGCTAAGTTTTAAGTGATTGAAATTGCTAGAAATTTCTATTGGCGTAAACCTAGCACTAGATTTGGAGAGGGAGGGAGGATGGGGAAACTTACTGGATGACGGTGCACTGGTGTATGCGGGTGAACTTGCCTGGTATGCATTGGTGGAAGGACGAGGGGAGAAGGATGAAGTTACTGTGTTTAATTATAAGAATCTTCAAATGATGTGAGCCATTCAAAAGTGATTGAAATTCGTTGACATTTTGCTTTAATACACACGAACTTGCCCCGTATGCATCGGCGGGACGAGGGGAGAAGGATAAAGTTACTGTGTTTGTAGGAATCTTCGAATGATCTGAACCATTCAATAGTCATTTTTTCTTACTGAAAAACCAGACTCCTCTAATATTATACGTTATCTTTTGATCGCATATTATTATATCAGCCAATTTTGAGTTTAACTTAATTTTTTGGGCAGGCATGCATGTGCTCAATTGATTGAGTAGATTATATATTACCGTTAAATTTATTAGCCTAGTGGATCATCATAAGGAGGACGCAAAAGAACTCTTCTCTTTTTCTCGGCTTCCCTGTTAAGTACGTACGAACTAGTGACAGGAATGAGATAATATGCATTTCGCCATCGTCATCCAAACTGGGATCAAGTTCAGATGCAATGTTTTGGACCCGTGCTCTTGGCCAACTAGTCATATATTTAATGTTGGGGAAGCGAGTGCCGTAGCCACCTTTACATGCGTGCACTTGTGACGCCGTCTTCCATCAAGAAAACGTGCATTTTGTTGCATGAGAATGATGGACTAATTTTAAGTACCCATCGGTCTACAGTACTATACATCGTTAGGCACCGATCTCTGTGCTGCTGGCGGATTCCGGATGGTCCAGCAAGTATTGAACGATTGATAAATTTATTTTTCACCTATTCCACACAAAACTAGAATATAAAATCTCAATGTAACTATTTATCACTTTATTTTTTCCTTATACAAATATTTTTTACTTTTTACAAATTCTGACGTAATGATTACTTTAAAATTGAACTTATTTTAGGATATATATGGAAGGATTTAGAAATGAACTTAATATGGAACGGTGGAAGAAGTACTAAGTAGTAAGCACGTCAATGATTCATAATGCACGCTAGTACATATACATACAGTGGCCGAAGCTCGAAATAAAAAATGAAGAAAATATTTGTAAGCATGTTTCATACACAAACCATAGTAATGAGCGAAACCCGGTTCACGAATCGTGCAAGGACATTAATTAGTGACTAGACGACAGATAGAATTATCAACGTTCTAGAGTAGAGTGACATGTAACATTAATTCCGCTAGAAAATCAAGCTCAAATTTAATCTACATATTGAAAAAGGAATTTGTGTCAAGTTGATTTGTTTTTTTAATAATGTATCTCTTGATGTGTGAGTTTGATTTGGAGTTAGTAGGATTTTACGAAGTGATATATATGTATGTTGTATAAAAATAATTATTTCATTATCATTTAAATAGTGTTGGAACAAACGGAAATATATCCCTCGATAGATCAGTAGGGTCTTCCAACGTAATGTGAATGGGTTTAATTCATTCAACAGAAGATATTTCCAGTTTATACAGGAGCTCACTAAAGATGGATATCGAGTAAAAAAATATAAGATGTGAGATTCGAACTTAAGATCTCTCACCTTAATCCTCACGCGTGTGACCATCCCACCTACTACGTACATCTAACTTGGATAAATATATTTTCTTTTTAAACTAAATCAGGACTGAAAATATCTTTAGTTCGGATTGATATTACCAACTGGGACTTAAAAATCAATTTTTAAAGATCCTTTAATCTTTAGTCTATCTTGGTGTGTTACCAACAGGACTAAAGATCAATTTTTAATCGCAGTTGGTAACACCAAGTGTCGTTGGACTTTTAAACCGATGCTAATATAAAAATATTCTTTAGCATGGATTACTATTTGAAACAGAAAAAATGTTTTTTTTCAACCGATTAAATATCAGTTCTCTGGTAGTGACTGTACATGAAGTATAGTACTGAACCTGATCGAATTTGATCGAATGTGTACGGGGAATAAAGCATAGATCCCTCCGCACGCAACATAGATACGTACTGTACATACTACCAACAAAACAATGGGAATATTTTGATGTTGACCTACTTTCCCGCCATCTCTTCCCCTAGTAACCAAGTAAGGAAAATAGAAAAATACAAAACTGGAGCCGCCCAGGTGTCTCCAATCAGATCAACATCCATCCTGATCCAGCCAGTGCCCAGTAGCCAGTAGCCACCACACTGCCTGCCTCACCGTGTCTATAGCTTAGGCTTGCCGCACGACACGATGCCAAACTGCCAAATGCAGATGCCCGCTAGAACCGAGCCCGCGCGCCGAACTCCCCATCGCATTCTCTCTCATCCACCCCCCGTCCTGTACGTCCCCCGGCCAAGCCACCGCACGCGCGCCGACCGTGGCAGCCGCTCCGCATGCATGCCCACCGGAAGAGCGACGTACGTGTCAACCAAACCCGATTAGCGTGGGGGTGCAGGCGGCCGTGTCAAACTCGACCGATCGACGACCTGGCGGTGGCGGCGCGCGCGCACGTCGCCGTCGCGGCCGTCGCCTGCCGTGACCTGCCCGGCAGCTGGGCTAGCTGGGCTGGCGGGAATGGGCAGAGGCCAGAGGGGCACGCAGGACAAGGGCGCTACTGTTACCTCCCTCGGCATCAGGGGTCGCGCGCCACACGACAGCTTTTGCCGATGGACAATACTGTTCATTTGTTCTCTCCCAACGGGAGGCGCAATCGATATGATGATTTCATCTGGGGGAAAAAGAAGAAGAAAAGAGGGCTGAATTACTCGTTTCCGTCCAAGATTCACTGTGTAGAAGCATCTGAAGGCAAATGTATAGTCACATACATTGCATATAGGTTTGTATGCAAATATATAGATGTAATCATGTAAAACAAAGAAATGAACTAGGATTTGAACTATTTTGATTAACAGTTTAACACCAATGGCTTTGAGCTGTGATTAACACCGGCCCGCGGCTGGCGTACACTGACCCTGTCGGTAACAATCGACAAGATCACTCCTGTCCGTGCACGAAGAATGTTCACATCAGGATGCTAATGTTAGGTGGGAAACGTACTTGAAGCTAGAGCATAACAAAAGAGAGTAGCATTCGGCAGGTGTATAAGCTAAGCTAGCTGCCAGATCGATTCGACCCACCCTCGATCTGTTTGTGTGGTGAATGCCGCCGCGTCGTGTGTCCGTCTTGACAAGACATTCTTGTAGCC
This sequence comes from Oryza punctata, assembly GCA_000573905.2. NCBI lineage: Eukaryota > Viridiplantae > Streptophyta > Magnoliopsida > Poales > Poaceae > Oryza > Oryza punctata. The sequence continues at coordinate 4,069,438 of CM002488.2, forward strand.
ACCGTTCGCCTGACCTGTCAATCTGCCATGGGAACCATAATTAAGAAGATATCGTCCAAAATAGGAGTAGACCGGCCGGTATGGTTCTGTACTAAGGTCTTCGCCTGTCCACTCCCACCAGACCATCTATTGGCTGAAGCTAAATATCATATCTATCGCTCTCAAAGTGCCTCCAGATTTCATATCCAATTTCTCTTTAGAATTCATAGTCCAATTTGTCAAGTACATACATGATGCAGCAGATTATGGCAAAGAAGTAGTACTACTTGTGTTAAATCATACAAAAGGACCACTTTATTATACTGAACTTTAGCTTTGTTCGATCTTTTGGCATGAACTGGAGTACTCCAAAACTATTGATTTGAGATCGTACTAACAAACAGTTTGTTCTTACCTCACAAAACGTTTTGTCTTCAAGGTGACCATCCACGCACCTAGAGCGTACGGAGTAATTTCAAAGAATGACATAATTCTCACTACCCTTTCACATCAAAAACTACATGATGACCACCAGTTGAAGACAACAAATCCTGTAATGTCAATGCTACATGGTTAAAAAAGGTTGATTGCTATTTAAGAGTTATGTCATAAGAACCACTTGTCTTCATATGGAAACGAACCCTTTGCCCCATTCCCTTCATTTTGCGTATTTACAAAATCACAACCATCATGTATTTACCCGCCTTTTACACGAACAAATGAGCTGAAAATTTTCCACCAAGCAATTACTTTACAGACAACAGGCAACTCAATGTACATTGGCAAGTCGACAAGTCATGAAATCAAGAAACTGGAAAATGCTATTGGGACGGTCTCAACAGGCTTCCGGACGCAGACAAGCTTCTGACTGCAACTCTCACCGCGCCAACAGCACCAAGCTGCCATACCTCGGGTGTCAGCCCATTAAAATCATACTTTGCACCCTCATCAAGGTGAACCCACACATGAAATGCAACCTGAACATGCAAGTTGTATGGAATATTTAGTTCATCACTACTTTAAATGAAAAGAAGTTGCATGAGAAGCCCAGTGCCTTTAAGGAAACACCTGAGAAATATGAAAGCGAACCTTGCCCGATGCATTTCGTATAGGAGATATATGTAGAAGATCACGGAACGAGCTTCCATCTTTCCTGATAGAAAGCATCGACAACACAATATTATGTTATGCTCAAGGCGTAAACTGTACCTGCAAATTGCTAAACACTATTCTGTGTAGATGTGAACCTGTAGTTTAGTAGATGAACCGTGCAAGCTTGCTCAGAACGAATACGTTGATTTATCTACACACCCAAATCAATAAGGAATGTAAAGAAAATGAGAATATTTCGTAAAGAGTATATGCAGTCTAACAAGCTATATAATCCTAGTGCACACCTCCTCTAAAACCTCCACACTAGTGCCTGGACCATTCAAGAATCTGCAGTTACAGCCCAAGATTTCTTCTCTTGAGTAACCTGCATGATAACAATTTTCAAAACAGAAGCCTTGCATGAAAATGATATTGCTTAAAAAGGAGATACAAGATTAAGAGAGAGAAAGAAGTGTGTGGTAGAATATCCGCACATTAGTAATCATGCTCTTCTTAACTGAAAAGCATACCATGATTCCGTTGTTTGCTAACAAATCCAAAACATCACTAATTCAATCATGCCCATCTCAACTCAAGTGTATGCCAGGATTAAATCTCTTACATAGGAGCTAAATGTTTTTGTCTTGCAAGATCAAACATCCCAACAGATATGGCAAGAATTTGAGTTCATAGACTTGCAGCACCAAACACAAAATTATAAATATATTGCAATCAGTTTCACTCAAAAACTCACTTAGCCAAGGGCATTACAATTCACAATGACAGAAATGGGAGCACAATACTAGTACTAGTCATAGAACATGCACATCACTAAACTGTGTTACATCAGAATTATCTGTATAATGCATTACATAGATAACAAAAATCAAGTACCTGTTAATGATAGAAAAGCATCACTAGCATAGATGATCGGCATGTCAGGCAAATGGGGGTCAGTCCTGTGAATCATTTCAATGTAAAACCGCTCTCAGTTAATAAAGCAGGAACGGATTGCATATATTTATTTAGAACACAGGAGATATACACCAAAACAACAAAAATATGAACAGATTATGCAAATAACTCACAATACAAAGCTCTGTTTGATTCTACCGAGAGAAAGATTTAAGGAAGAACTGAGTGCTGGGATGCCAACAGAATCACATCTCTTCCCGCAGACCACTAGACCAGTGAGTTTGCTGTAGCGGTTCAACGCAGAGAAGATGCTGTTAGCTGTACTCAGTGCCTTTTCTTTCTCATGTTCGCTAGCTACCCGCGGTTCCTCAGCATCCTGCCCTGCAACAACAAGCTAGCAACAATATATTCACAACTCCTGCTTATTATATTGAATGTTTTTTAACGCACAGTAGAAAACAATAAATGTGACAATGCCAGGTCAAGTATAAAACCCAATTCTAGTTGGCATAGTCTTGTGGTAAGAACAGCTAAGAATGGCTAATGCAGGCTAATTTAAGGTTCCTCATTTTGCTACCTAAGCCAATTGTTTGTATGTGGGGGAATCATGCCAATTTGATTAGTTCATAATCAATTTAGTTTCTGATGAACAGTATGTAACATAGTGAATAGGCTATAAAAAAATAAAACAAGAAATGCAATCTACGTCCAATCTTAAAAAAGGCAGGGCGAGTGTAATCATGGTTTCTAAACCCAGAACAAAAGTTTACCATACTACAGATCAATCTTAAACTATCATCTACTTATTTGTCAATCCACAGATCATAGTAAGATCAGTGAAACCTTAATCACCCATAAAAAGACTATAAGCCAATTCTAACAATCCATGAGCAAGATAATGCCATATCAAGTTTGCAACACACATTTCCTAGATAAATTGCAGGAGATTACAATGGTGAAATTAATGCAGGTCACTTGGAATTAATGGTTGAGCTATTGGTCATTAATTTTCATCGAGTAGTTTACTGCTCAATAAGGAGAGCGGTCTTGTCTTAACGAAATTAACTGATTGGTAAATTTAGCACGGCCAGTAGCACGCACTGACCTCTCTTTTCCACATCCACGAACACCTCCCCCGCGTGGCTCGCGCAGGGGCACTCCTCCTCCACCCTGGCCTCCTCGCGGCACGCCGCGAACACCACGGACGGGCGGACGGCCCGGCACGGCGGCGTGCGGCGCCGGGACGCGGGCGGCGCTATGGGGATCTGGACGGCGAGGAAGTGGAGCACCCGGCCGTCGGCGGCGTGGAAGATGGGCGCGAGGTGGAGCAGCACCCAGTGCGGCACCCCGTCGCGGCGGTAGTTGAGGATGGCGACCTGGTGCGCCCGCTGTCCCCGCACGGCCTCCCGCACCCCGGCAACGGCGGCGCGGTCGGTGTCGACGCCCTGGAAGAGGCGCGCGTTGCGGCCGAGCACCTCCCGGGGCGGGTACCCCGTGAGCGAGGCGAGTCCCCTTGAGGCGTAGACGATGGGGTGGCCCGGCATGGCCGGGTCGGTGAGGATGAAGCTCCCCTGGAGCTCGTCCAGCGCCTCGACCACCCAGTCCGAGTACCGCGCCGTCAGCGACGCCGCCAGCCTCCGCTCCTCCGCCTCCGCGTCCTCCATCGCCGGCGGGAGGCGATCGCCGTTGCCCGTGGGGGAAAGTCAAGGGAGGAGGAGAAAAGATCTGCGTGGCGTGGTGTGCGGGGTATGGCTGTAAAATCTCGGCGGGTTTGTTGGGTTTTTTTATTGGGGTTTTTTGGCTTTGCTTTTCCGGGGGAGCTCTCATCTGATGCAGCTGTGTGTCAGGGCACACAAGTTGTGTGTGGGAGTGTGACGGGGCCAATCCGAACGGTGGGCGTGGCGATTCGTCCGCGGCTTCCACCGACGGACACGCCGCCTTGGGTTTGGGTTTTGGATGGTTTCCACTTTCCAGCCGCGACCACACTGCCAAAGTGTGCCAAGCTGCTTCACCTGCTGCCATGGCAGAACGCACGGTTAGGCTGGGCTGGCCCGGAATACGAGAGGGACTCGCGATGCGCGTGTTGTGTTTGTGTCTTGGAGCTGGGCGAGAGGACGTGGAGGATTGGAACGACACGACTCACGCAGCGCGCGAGCGGCGGGATGGGCTGAGGGAGGCTAGGGGACCAGGGGGGATTTGCGCGCGTGCTAGAAAGAAGGAAACGGTAGCGTTCGGCCCAGTCGCCGTCTCACAGCGTCGTTTTCTCTCAAGGCCCATCGTTGAGGGATACGTGCTGCTTCGCTTCTGGTCCAGGGGGCTCTCTCCATCTCACTGTAGTCAATCCGCTCAAAGAACAAAGTCCATTTTATGCCCCTTAACTATAAATTCGAGTTTACATCACATCCGTGAACTGTAAAAATCAGGAAATTGTCCAGTGTTTGTCCCGTTGAATGAAACCTTTGCAGGTCGTTTTTCTAGATAATGGATTTTTCATTAATCCGACCTATATATCCACGAAGGATATACACAGCCAAAAGAATATAAGAGCACTTAGACTCACACCACAACAAAGAGGAGAACACGCAACCAAACAAGAAAAGAAAAACAAACGACCTTGGCACACCCCTGTTTCTCTGCTTCCGACATACTCTCCTGAAAACGGTTAGATTTGACGAGTGGAAGTCGTCTAGTTGTCGCCGCAACTAGTGCATCGTCGCTGTGAACCTCCGTTGGTGCCATCTTCATCTGTTTCAGGTGAGCTGACACCACGTGTAGTCAGTTAGCCCAATTTCATCCAGCCGACAGGTTCAGATTCCATTTCGCCAGATTCCTAGGCCTCCGCTGCCCATAGTGTCGCTATCGTCATCGGGAGATGCTCTTCCGCCTTCCGAACTCCCAGCCCATCGTTGCTCCTAGGGCCGCCGCCGCCAACGGGGTCGACCTCCGCCTGCTCCTCGTCGAGAGCTTGCACTGGTGCTCAAAACACCACCATCTAGGGCCACTGCTGCTCCTAGGGCCGCCTCTGCCAACGGGGTCGACCTCTGCCTGCTCCTCGCCGAGAGCTTGCACCGGTGCTCAGACCACCGCTGTCTCGAGCCGCCGTTGCCCCTAGGGCCACTGCCACTGATGAGGTCAACCTCCGCTTTTCCTTGCCGAGAGACTTGCGTCGGTGCTCAGACCGTAACCGTCCCAGACTGCCGCTGCTCCTTGGGTCGCTGCCGCTATCGGGGTCAACCTCCGCCTGTTCCTTGCTAAGAGACTTGCGCCAGTGCTCATGTCGCTGCCGTCCCGGACCGCCGCTGCCGGGGTCGACCTCCAGTTGCTCCTCACCAAGAGCCTTGCGCAGATGCTCAGGTCGTCGCCGTCCTGAGCCGCCACCGCCACCGGTGTCGACCTCCGCCTGCTCCTCGCCGAGAGCCTTGCGCCGGTGCTCAGACCGCCGCCATCCCGGGGCACCATTACCCTGCACGTACAAAAAGCAGTGCTCCACTTATTAAGTGTCCTAGGTGGAAAGGTAAGGAAATGATCAAGAGTAATTAAGTGTAGAGGTAGGGTGGGCAAAATAGACCGAACCGAAGAACCAGACCAAAAAGATCGAGACCAAGACTGAAAATACCGAGACCGAGTAATTCGGTCCTAGGTAGTGAAAGACCGAATTTTAGACCGAATTTTATTCGGTCAATTCGATTAGTCTCCTCGGTTAACCGAAAAGATCGAATTAACAAAAAATATCCAAATGCAACCTGCAAGCTACTAAGTTCAATAGGATTAGCTCTAATTTTTCACATCCCTACTCCTACAAGGCATGCAATCCCATAAGAATCTTTACTTAGATGTGAAACTGTTGTTGAACTTTGGTCGAACCGAGACCGAATTTGTTGGTCCTGACATTTTTGTGTTGCAATTCGATTTTCACTTTTCACTGACCGAACTGAAAGACCGAATACCAAGACTAAAATTTTCGGTCTGACCGAATACCCACCCCCATGTATAGGTATATACAGTGGTGAACCCAGAATAAAAGTTGGGTTCCAATACATACTCATTACTACTTCTATTTTATATTATAAGTCGTTTGATTTTTCTCTAGTTTGACCAAATTTATAGAAAAATATATTAGTATTTCCAACCCTAAATAAATATATTTTCACAATATATTCAATGTCATATTAAATGAAATTAATTTATTATTTTAAATGTTATTAGTTTTTTTATAAACTTGATCAAAGTTTGAATAGAAAAAAAGTCAAACAACTTATAATATGAAACGGAGATAGTATCTAATTATTAACCAATATATCTATTAATATGGCATGATTTAACTACTATTTAAATAATCTGCACGGGATCACAGGACCTCGGTTAGGACAACCTAGGTATGCCCCTAGGTATATCTGGATATACAGGGAGAGAGATGGTCAGATGGCCCATGTGGTCTGGCGTTGCAAGTGGCTGAACTTTTACGCACGTACAGTACGTAGCGATCGATCGGTATATCCGAGAATATCTTTTCCTTTTCTATTCTGTCCACGTACACGTGCGACGATGTACGCCGTTCATTTCTGTACGATACCGTTAATTTTTTACACAAATGTTTAACCTTTCATCTTATTTAAAAAGTTATATAAATATCATTTATTTTATTATAACTTGTTTTATCATCAAATAAAATATAATCCTATAATTTATACGTGTAAATAATTATACTAATTTTTTAAATAAGGTGGATGATTCCGAAAATTTAACAGTATCATATAATTTAAAATATAGGGAATAACTGGTTCCAGACTTCCAGCTCTGACCGATCACTTGTCGCTCACGTCCGTACGTGCCGCCGGCCCGGCCGGCCGTTTGCTTAATAATACAGTAATTATAATTAGTTGGTTGGTGATAGGAGTGCAAGTGGGATGGGAGATGGGCAAGCCCGCCCCATGCTGCATCATCCGCTACGCTCATTTGCGGGCCAGCGGCTGCCCGTCCCGCACATCTTTGTGGGCTGATATGGCCGCCGGGTCCCGTGGGACAGCCCACCAACAGAATCAGCTAAATGCTATTTCTTTTGCTGGTTTGTTGCTAAAACTAAGTCATCTCAAAACACTGATGTACAAAGCTAGCGAGAACAAATGAGAACTAAGCCATTTCAAAGATGTTGCTCTATATCTCAATTAAAAAAAGATACTGCTCTATAGCATATCATAAAATAGAAATCAAAATGAATGATTCTGATCATTTTCTAAAAAGAAATGAATATGCATTTGATAGAAGTATAAAACTCAATATTATGAAGATTACAGTACATAAGTCATAGGGTCACAATTGTGTCAATCTCAGGTGGAGCTCCTCTATTGAACTTCCTATCATACAAAGCACTTGTAAAGCCAATCTCCTCTGTTGCCAGCAAAATTAAAAAGTTGAGCTCATCTTCAACCTTGGAACCTGATCAGTTGTGGCTGTTGCAGGTATGCAAAAAATAAAAAAAATTACCTGCATAATGAGTGAGAGTGTTTAAACAAAATTAGTTCAGCTTTCAGTACTTAAATAAGTAAATAACACTTGCCCTATATATCTTAGGCAGTTCTATAATGTATAAACCATTGAAAAAGAATGCATTATATGATGACATGCTAGTTGTGCTGGTAGCCATGGCATTTTCACATGTTGGTAGAGCTGTAGAAGCATTTTCACCTGCACATGAAGAAACAATGATGTTAATAAAAAAACAAGAGTACATGTTGGACTGCTGGCTGGTAGTGGTGTAGTATACAAAAAAAAATATATAATAGCAAGTCGATGCAAACAGAGCTGCATTTAAATACCTGAAAGTTGCAAATTTTGGTCATCACTCTCAGCAAGATCACATGGAAAGAAATCACCCAAACCTTCTGCCCTCATCCAATCTTGTAGGCAAACCAATGCCTGTACAGTACTACTTGCAAGTCTACTTCTATAGTCACTAATAATCCTTTCTCCAGTTGAAAAGGCTGCCTCTGATGCCACTGATGTTGCTGGAATAGCCAACACATCACGTGCCATTCGTGAAATTACAGGGTACTTTGTTTTGTTTACCATCCTCCAGTGCAAGATATTGAAATCATGCCCATCTTGGAAATCACCTTCTTGGGGGATATCAGCAAGGTATCGACTAAGCTCACTCTTTACTTTGCTCCGGCTTTTGTCATGCAAAAATTGTCTCCAATCAGCAAATTGATTACTTGAATCAATATTCTGCGCAACACTTGGTCCGGGCTGAGGATTGATGTTGTTTGAGCTACCATACTTGGCTGAATATTCATCAAACAGTTTCTGCATTGTACTCTTGATTTGCTTAAGGTAACGAGTTACAATAGCTCCGAATGCAGACTTCAAACGAAACTCAATGAACTTATACTTGTATCTAGGATCAAAAATAATCGGGAAACATATTTGCAAGCATTGTATGTCCCAGTACTTCTGAAATTTTTCTTTCATTTCCTTGACAATACCTGCAATGGTAACATCTTCATTTGTACCCTCCTTGTCCAAAACCATCTTTATCTTCCAAAGTTCATGAAAATAACATGTTGATGTTGGGTACAGCGTACCAGATACTACAACAGTGGCTTCATAGAAAACCTTTAGCAAATTGCAAAGCTTCTCAGCCATTGTCCATTGATAATCGAAGGGTTGATGCAAATAATTTATGTCATGCCGATCCAAGGCTTCAAAGGCCATTCTGACCAATAAAGATGACTCAAGCATTAAGTATGTCGAATTCCATCTCGTTGATACATCAAGCGAAGGTCGTTTCTTAGTTTTTATTCCCACTTGAGCAATCATGTCCTCAAACCTTTGACCACGTGACTGCGAGCTCCGAACATATTTGACACTTTCCCTTATACTATCAATGGCGTTGCTCATGATTTTTAGCCCATCTTGGACAATGAGATTGAATATATGGGCAGCGCAATGGAAATGCAGCAGCTCTCCATCGCAAGGCAGTATGCTCTTCCCCACAAGATTGGTTTTCAGATTAGTCATCATTGTGTCTTTCACGCTTGCATTATCTAATGTAACGCTGAATAACTTGTTTTCGATACACCACTCCTTAATGGCCTTTAGCATTTCACTAAACATGGTGATGCCATCATGTGGGGTTGGCACTAGAGCAAACTTTATAATTCTTTTTTACAACTTCCACTCATTATCAATGAAATGACATGTCACACACAAATAGCCTAAGTTCTGATTGGAAGTCCACATGTCGGCTGTAAGAGAGACTCGAGAATTTGACTTGTTCAACACATCAGATAAAACTAACTTCTGATCCTCATAAGTAGCCATACAATCATTTTTCAGTGTGGTTCCTGACATCACCTTAAAATAAGGATTTAAACTTGCAACAAATCTCCTAAAGCCAACATGCTCAACAGTGCTGAAGGGTAACTCTTGGAACACAATCATCCTAAGAAGTTCCTTTCGTGATACTTCTTGGTCAAATTTCCAGTTTTTCATAACAGTAGCAGTAGGGGACAAGTTTGCATGCATATTTTCAATAATCTGGTGCATTCTAAGCCTAACCTTACAAACTTTCAAATGTCTAAGGCACTGACTGTCCCAGAAGATCGGCTAGCCACAAAAACCTTATTGCAGTGGATACATTTAGCATGTGATAGTTTTTCGTTATGACGTATTGGATCAAATTCTTTCCATATTGCAGATGTCAATGTTCTGGTTTCCCTGTGGCTAAGAAGCACAAAAAAATGCTATAAATACACTACTGACAAGTAATGTAAAGCACTCTACGAGAGTTTAACATGACTCCAACATTATGCAACTACAGTACATGCACGCAATCAATAAATATTCAGAACAGAGATTTGTAAAGAAAAGTCAGCAAGTTCTTACTGTGACCCCCGTAGGGAGTTGCTATGGTCTGATTTGTTATATCGTTATCATTAGAAGTTGCTACTGGTGATGAAGATCTTAGCCTTGAAGAATTGATCATTGCCATTGGAGATCTAACAGATGGGGAGCTCACTTGGGACATCATGTGTCTCACCCCCTGGGAACCTTACTAATGGCATTATAGGTGACCGTAGTCGCTTTGCTGCAGGAGGATCCAAAGAAAATTTCCCCTTTGCCCCTAAGATGGTTGCCTCTTCAGTAGCTTCAAATAATGTTGGGGTCGACATGGAAGAAAAATCTATATTACTTCAAGAATCAAGACTTTCTTGGAAATGATTTAATATAATTGAAAGTTTATACATTAGCTGATATTGAAAAATTAAATACACCACGCCCACTTTCCGTAAAATCAAATCCAATGGTTGTATCGGTCTAATCAAAATATTTGTTGTATCGGTCTCTATAACTTGTCCCTCTAAACAGAAAAGAGATTAAACAATTAAAATTTTTATGTAACCTAAGTGATGAAAAATTAAGACTATCCTCATCTGGAGAAGTGATGAAAAATTAAAATTTATGTGCATTGAAGCACATAATCTAGGAGCAACTCAGCACAGATTTTTAGTGCAGACATTTTAAATAAACATCAATTTCACTAGATTCACTGCAAATTCTAAACAGTAAAACAACACTTATATTTTGCTACTGCTGATCCAGTGATCCTGCGGTTCATCGACTAGCTTCTTCCGGATCTTTGACCAAACAAATATTTTGCTTGCACACATCAAACAAATCTTGAAGAAGAAGAAGAAGAACTGAAGAAGAAGAAGGAAGAAGAACTGACCGGTTGCCATTGCTGCCTCACAAGGTGTGACCGGCCGATGGGAACTGCAGCCCTCTTCCATGGCAGATCTGACAGTGTCGCCGCTGCCGGAGCTTCGAGGGGTGGTTGATGGAGATGCTGGTGGAGGAGGGGAAGGTTCGGGACCTGCAGGACGTGGAGGAGCTCCTCCGGTGCGGGAGCGGCTCAAGTCGCCGGTGTTCGTCGAGCTCATCTGCAGGTTCTACGGCGAGCTGTTCAAGGATCTCTTCTCTGGTTCTCCCCCGACGAAGAAGACGGCGGTGATGAGGGCGCCAATGGATGGGAGTAGCGGCGGCTGCGGCGCCGTCTCGCCGCCGCCAATGGATGGGAGTAATGGATGAAGACCTAAGGTCGCGGCGCCCAGCGGACTGTGCAGGATGGGCGAAATAATTTTTCAAGGCCCACGCGGGATGGCCTGCCTGCAAATTTGCGGGCTTTTTTGTGGGGCGGGATTGCGGGCCAGAAAAAAAAAGCCCACCCCACTTGCACCCCTAGTTGGTGAAAACGTAAATCCATCGAACGTCCCAGTGAGAGAGCGCGCGAGCAAGCCTCCTCCTACTCCACTTCTTCTCGCCTGCGAGTTTGTTCCGACGAAGTAGATCGAGATGGATGATCCGACTTGCTGTCGGCCGTGTTGGGCATTCCTACTTTGCCATCTCGCCGCCGTGGCATGAAGAGATGAGAGTCTCCTAGGTTCCGAAGGTTACTCGGTACTGTATCCAAGTCATGTATCCAAGTCAGTTCTCATGGTAATATGGAGGGATGATTTCAATGATGTGACATCCTAGACAACAAAATATTTTTTTATAAAAGTGGGGCCCACATGTAAGTGGCCACCTCCTTCTTCCTCTACAAACCTCATTTTGTTGCGGCGTGGGGTGCCATGACCACCTGAGAAGGAGGATGGTGACATAGAGGGGATTGTGGGGGTACACACCGGAGCAGGAGGCGACGCGAGCAATCGTTGATTAGCCATTTAGGAAGGTGTCTGTGCGTGAAGTCTAGGTTGCCCATGATACGCTGCTATTTTTTCCACCTCCTCCAGCACAAATCTCTTTTTCCACCTCCTCATACACGAATCTTAGAACAAATCCAATGATTCAAAATTCTATAGCTTTCTCCCCAGAAATCCGTCGACGAAAAAAAAGTAACAATTCCAATAGATTGGTCCCTAATGTGTGCACATCTCCACCACTATGTCTCGAGGAGGGGAGCTCGAATGTCGGAACGAACCCGTGTTGTCACTGCTTCGCCTCGAGGTCACAACGCGTCGAGACCGCCCAGTCACCCCGCTGCCGCACCGCTCAAGGGTGCGCTGCCTCGGGCCGTCGCCTCGCCTGAGGGGACTATCGTCCTCCCTAGCTCCACCATCCCCCTTCACAGTCGATGGCTCTAGCTTTGTAGGGGAGGAGGAGGGATGGAGGAGGGTATTCGGTTGGGGCGAAGTTAGGAGGAGGACAAGTGGGCCCATAGATTTTTCCCTATTCAGTTAATATGGGTCTGTAACGGCCCAACATTCGTTAGCCGTAAACACCAGCTAACTCATACTGAGGTGTTATGCATTACCTGTGAGATAGTACCAATCCCAGGATACACTAGCTGGTACACACAGAATCAATGTGGAATCGAAGTAAACTACTTTATTACATCACTGAAAATAGCCCTTACATAAATTGCCATCATGGATAGGCCTATAGATGAGCAACGTAGCAATACTTAAAGCCATAAATGCGACAACACAGAAGCTAAAAGTGGCGAGAAGCTAAGCGACTGGGCGACTAGGCACTAGGTGAGCGCCTAGGCAACTAACTTATTCCACAGGAGAGGCTTGGGGCTAGGCCCGAATCTTCTAGAAGTCTTCATACTCGGCTTGCTCCTAGAGATACCCCTCGGTAGTAGGGTCGATGTCTTCATCTTCAAGATCTCTCTCTTTCTATATATACACATATATATATATATAGGGCAAGGGTGAGTACTTTATGTACTCAGCAAGCCAGGGAAAGAATAACATGTCCCATTACACAAGTTGCTTTGCAACAACTTGTCACAAGGAGTAATAACAGTAATTAAATTGTCTTCTCTAATTCTTTTCACTTTCACATCAACTCAGTTCAAACAATATTATCACAATAACATTATTTCTCATAGATAACCTAACTTTCTCAGCACAACAACGCCTTCTCGGTCCTAACAACACCTTGGTGGCAAGAGACACCACATGACACACAAATCCGTTTCTAACCACAAAGGTTAGCCGTATGCCACACAGGCAAACTTTGGAAACAACTCCCTTCGCACCTACCATTTTCTTCAAACATTTGTCAATCAAGACTACGCTATGGGAAACACCTTACACTCACCCATGACCGTGGGCACGGCTGTTTGAACACTTCAATAAGCTCTGCAGTGGTTGTACGCTTTACCCACATGACACGAAACTGACACCGTTTACCCGTCGGCAATGGAAGTTCGTGACAAGGCTTTTCCAAAGCTAACCCATGAAAATCGCATGCCACCTAGTTGGGCCAAGTCTCTTAGCTGAGCATTAGGCAAGATCAGTCGTCATCCATTCAGGAGTACCGAGGATGTCTCCTACTCCTACTGGTACCGTTTGCCATAATAGAGGCAATAAAAACACCCAAAAAGGGCTACAAAGATCCAAAACTTCGTCTCCTCATCCCCGGCATCCCACAACCATTGGCATACCAAACTCCCATGTGATAACTATTTACTTAACCAGAAGCATCCCATGAATACCCGTGGGGTCGCACTGTAACGTGTTTGGATGGACTCCCCAAACGAAACGGTACTTAATGATAATACGCGACCAAACCACAACGACATGGCCTCGCATCATCACCATTTTCACAACCCATTTTATTTCGCAACACATCGGTACAACGTACCGGATTTTTAAGCATGTATTTGGAATAACCCAAGTTTCCCACACGATCATACAAACGTAAGTATGGCTAAGCAAACTACCTATGTATTCGTACCCAATGGATAGCGATACCGGCGCAAACATGTGTTGAGCTATCAACGATAAGGGAATATCAACACCCTAGATAATGTGACTGCAACTACTAGGTCGGTCCGTCGGGTGCATAAACAATATGAGGCCTAAACAAGATATCGTGTACACTAAGCAATGCTTTTTCAAACAATATATCTTGCAAATATAGGGGCAATGTGATCAAAGGGGCTTGCCTTGCACAAGATGCGGGTCTTCTCCTTCGAAAACGGCGTCCGAAGCTTCCTCATACTCGTGCTCTATACGCGGATAAGGGAACTTATAAACAAAAGGCAATAAAACAAGCTCAAAACAGAGAAATAGTAGTGCCACCATGTAGATCTCAGTTTTAGAAAAAAATTAAAAAGTTGAACGGGTCAAACGAAGTTACGGTTGATTTTCTAGGAATTTCTAAAGATTAAAGCATTTTTCTAAATTTTTATTTATTTAAACGGTGAGGGAATATTCCGTTGGAATATTCCGCTAGGGCTGGTGGCAAAGGGAGGGCCCACCTGTTGGTCACTGATGGGGAGAAAGGGGTGCGGGCCCAAGTTGTCAGCGTCTCGCTCGCTCTGCTCGACTCGGGCGTCGGTGTGCCGCGGCGGCGAGGCGACTGGCGGGGAGACCGGCGGCCTCCAGCGATGCTACGCCGGCGACGCAGCGCCGGGAGGAGGAGTGCGGTGGCACAAAGAGAGGATAAGAGAGGGGGAGAGAGAGGGATGATGGCGAGGGGTGGTGAGAACGGGGGCTCGGGTGCTCTTTTATAGGTGGCGCGCTCGCGTCAGGATGCGGCGAGGGGCGAGGGCGCGGCGATGGGATGTGGGCGCGGCGCAGCGAGGATGCGATCCGGTGTGGCCCTAGTGCAATGCGGCGCACGGGAGGGCGATGGGTGCGGTGCGACACGGCGCCGGACAGCTCAGTGCCCGGCTCGACATTACGTCTAGCTGGTGGCGCGCGCATGCGGCCGATCAGAGGAGGGAGACAATGCATAGTGTTGGGCTGGGCTAGACCGTAGGCCAAGAGAGAGGGAGGAAAAGAAAGAGGCTGGGCCGGCCTGCTTGGGAAGAAAGAAGAGGAGGAGATGGGGAGGGGGAAAAGGAGTTGGGCCGAGGGAAAGAAAAGGAGAAAAGGGTCCAAATGAACAGTGACTTTTCTCAATTTCTCTAGGATTTTCAGAATTAAAATTTGAGGGAATTTTTAGAGGGTTTGAATTTGAATTTGATCAAGAATTTGACAAAAATTTAAGGGATGTCTAGCAGGGGACTTGAGATCTGTTTTGGCACAAACTCAAATAAGAACCAAATTTAAATTCTAAATTTTTGAATGAAGGGATTTTAAATACTTAAAATTTTAAGGGTGCTACAGGGCCCACTTCTAATTTGTTGAATAGACTACCATATCAGCACAAGTGGACCAAGTCAACGTGCCACACCAATGAAAACCACCCTGAAAACTGCTAAGGCCTTATTCGTTTGGGAGAGGATTAAGGGAGAATAATTCCACACCACAATAGGTGTATAATAAATCTCCCCTAATCCTTTCCTCATGGGATTAACTGAACAAGGCTTACGGGAGTTAAATTATGCTAGTTTTAATAGTTAGAGGGTAAAGATATCGTGTATTACGATTGGCGATTCGAATTAGAGTGGACCTGTATTTGAGGGAGCCATTGTGGACTTATTCGTAAGTTTTTCAACATGGGCAGCCTGCAATTCATGGACCGAACAGAAAGGCTGAGAGGGTGAGACCATGGGCTAGGCCGGAACCAAGCAGGGCTGCAAGCAATGGACTCGAGTTCGAGTCGGACATTTTGTCCCGGCCAGTACGTCGGTTGTACGAGTCGGACATCTCCCGGTGCATATAACGAAGAAAGCGGCCGGCCGGAGGACGCCACTAATCCAAGCCGGCAAGCCAAGCTATCACCACATCGATCGAATACGAGCGCGCGCCGCCGCCGACGTGATCGATCGATCAAACTGTGTAACCTACCACCGGCGTGATCGATCGAGCACCGTACACACGATCAGATACATGGAGGACGGTGCTGATCTTTCAGGAGTAGCGCAAGCAAGATCGGTAAGATCAGCAACGACAGAGACGAAGGCCGAGGCGGCGCCGGCGCCGGACGTGGCGGCCGAGATGGAAGTAGACGCGGAGATGGAGGAGAAATACTGGGAGTGCCCGTTGTCGCCGGATCCTCCGGAACTGCGGGACGGGCTACGGCGGTTGGCGGAAGCCGAGCGCGCCATGGGTGACGACGAGAGAGCCGCCGCCGCCCTCGCCGCGAGGCCGGGGCAGAGATCCCGGCGGGGTGGGCGTGGCAGTGGGACGACTCCCTCGTGATGGTGAAGCGTTACAAGTGCAACAAGTGGGAGGACCCGGCCTACGCCAACTTGCTGCGGGATCATGGTTCGCTCTTCGCCCGCGTTGCCGCCGCTATGAACGACATGGAGCGATGGGATGATTGGGATCTGCCGACCCCTAAGCGCTAGATACTTCATCTACCCATTCTTTCTTTGAGAATCTATATTTTTCTTTTCACCGTTTTTGTCCCCAAAATCAATTGTGGCAAGTGGTCAACTACTTAATCTAGTCGTCTAAAAGATCTATTTTTCGCATACAGTTAAAAGAGCTCCTGTAAAAGACGGTAGGTTTTCTCTCATCTTTGTTCTGTAACTGCTAGCCCAGTACCTGAAAAACTAATTTTGACCGTGTGCAATATCCTGCAGTTTCGTAAACATTGCAATTATAAGGCTCTAATTAACTTGAAATTACCGGAACAAGCATATAAGTAGTTATTCTAAGAAATACTTGTCGTTAACCGATCGATTAGTTGCTTTGCTACGGCAGCGCGCGCAGCCTGCCTGACCTCCCGGCGTGGCCTTCGTCGTCCAGCGAGGTCCCTTCGGTAGCTCTCGCCGCAGCTGTCGGAGCAGATGACGACCGCGCGGCCGGTGTGCGGGCCGCCGCACTGCTTGCAGGTGCCCGGTCTCGTCGTCAGCACCGGGAGAAGCTGCTCGTCGCCGCCGTCGTGGTCCTCGTCAAGCAGCTGCTCCACGTAGGGGAACCACCACTCGGAGTTTCGGAGCCCCCGTGCAGCGCACGCAGTGGCGGCCGCCGCGCTGCTCGACGCGGAGGACGGCGTCGGGCAAGCGCGGGTGGTGGTGGCGGTGGTGGTGAGGGCACGCGGCTGCGGCGAATTGAAGGCGGTGTGGCACAGGAGGCAGAAGGCGTTCCAGAGGAGGCGCGTGGCGTAGTCCTGCGCGGCGAGGATGTCCTCGACGAAGTCCGGGTGAACCCGGCCGCCGTCCGGGCCGTGCGTGGCGAAGACGGGGCGGCCGGCGGAGTCGGCGGCGATGGGGAAAACCATGTGGATGCTCGGCTCGTGGTGGTGCCAGCAGCAGTGGGTGCAGAAGGCGTGGAAGCAGCTGGCGCAGAAGCATTCCCGCCGGCACGTCCCCGAGAAGTCCGCCACCCAGAGCGCCTGCTTCCCGAGCACCACCTGATTCTCGATCTCTCCTCCGGCACCGCCGTCGCCGACGACGACGGCGGCATCGGAATCTTAGAGAGTTTGCACGCACGATCGATCAGCTAGCAGATAATGCCGGACGTGTCGATGGATTCTTATGCTGGGTGCCTCCGATCTCCGTCTTGTATATATGGCCACGTCGACCCAAGATGTACAACGAATCAAGTTCGGTATTCGGACTTGGACTCATCAGGGCGCTTGAGCCTGGAGATCAAATAATGACCTCTAAGTGTGCTATTAGGTAGATCTCGATTTTTTAGAAATTTTGGAAGTGAAACGAAGTAAATCGGATGAACGGTTGAGGAGATATGGATTTTCTAAGGTTAATTGATTTTCTGTCCAAAGAAAAGGAATTATTAATTCCCTTAGAAAAGAAAAAACAAACGAGGGATGAATTTTGCACTTTTCGGCCGGGCGTGAGGCGCGGCCCAAGGGGTTTACGCGGCGTGCCGAGCTAACGGGCCGGCGCGCGAGGGGGAGGACGGCCCAAGAGGTGTTCGGCGAGGCAGGCCGAGGGAAGGTGGGTCGGTGGGATGCGGCCCATGCGGCGTGCGGCGAGGCAGGCCGAGGGGAGGTGGGCCGGATTCGGGCGTGGTGCACCGGGTGGACTGCGTGGCAGCGGGCCCACGCGCAGCCTCACGGTTTCGTGGACCGCCCGCACGGAGAGGGAGAGGTGGAGATGACGAGGCTCCCACACGGCGGCCACGTCTGTATGTATTCACACGAACTCCCAGTTCTTTTGTGTCATCAGCAGCGAAAGTTGTTTCTGCCAGATCCGTAGTCCGTTATCTGTCATCCGTGAAGCGACGTGAGGTGGCCCGTCCCCATCCTTAGATTCTGGAATCGCTCAGCGTGGTTCTAGTTCCAAGCAACGCTATCGATTATACTTAGCATTGAACTACATGATCATTAAAGCCAATTACAGTAGTAAAAACACTAGTAGTGGAGTCATAGATCACCAGGGTTCAAATCTTGTTACACGAATATTACCAGAACAATTGCAAGTATATAGATGGTTGTAAGGAATTTACGGCTCTAACTCTGGATTTACCGGAAAAAGCATATAGTAAGTAGTTCTAAGAAATACTAGTTGTTCTTAACCGATCGATTAGTTGCTTTGCTTGGGCACCTGCGGCTGCGCGCGCAGCCTGCCTGACCTCCCGGCGCTGCCTTCGTCCGGCGAGGTCCCTTCGGTAGCTCACCCTGCAGCTGTCGGAGCAGATGAGGATCGCGTGGCCGATGTACGTGTCCCCGCACTGCTTGCAGGTGCCCGGTCTCGTCGTCAGCACCGGGAGAAGCTGCTCATCGCCGTCGTCCTCCACCGGGTCGTCCAGCACCTGCTCCACGTAGGGGAACCACCACTCGGAGCCCGTGCAGCGCACGCAGTGGCGGCCGCCGCGCTGCTCGACGCGGAGGACGGCGTCTGGCGAGCGCGGGTGGTGGTGGCGGTGGTGGTCCGGGCAGGCGGCGGCGGCAAAGGCGGTGCTGCACAGGAGGCAGAAGGAGTCCCAGGGGAGGCGCGTGGCGTAGTCCTGCGCGGCGAGGATGTCCTCGACGAAGTCCGGGTGAATCCGGCCGCCGTCCGGGCCGTGCGTGGCGAAGACGGGGCGGCCGGCGGAGTCGGCGGCGACGGGGAAAACCATGTGGATGGTCGGCTCGTGGTGGTCCCAGCAGCAGTGGGTGCAGAAGGCGTGGAAGCAGCTGGCGCAGAAGCACTCCCGCTGGCACGTCCCCGAGAAGTCCTCCTCCCAGAGCGCGTGCTTCCCGATCGCCACCTGTTGCTCGATCTCCCCCGTCACCGCCATCGGACTCCTAGAGTTTGCACGCTCGATCAGCTAGCAGATAGTATCGTAAATGTCGATGGATTGTTTTGCTGGTTGCCTGCTCCTCCCCGTCTTGTGCATATATAGAGAGAGATGGCCACATCGACCCATCGTGTACAGCGAATCGAGTTCGGTTTGGGACTTGCATTGGGGCGCGCTGAACCTGCACGGCCGAGTCGGAAAACGTCACTCACTACTATCCAAAAATAGGATTAAGAGCTCGAGATACTAGATGCAATGCGCGTATGTATCGGGGCACCCTGGTTATGGATAAGATATACTTTATGGTCCATAAAGATTAAACTCGGTGAGGTTGATCATATATACCAACTCTTATACGAAATCAGCATCACATACGTAAGGTATTCCGGGTAAGAAAGGAGAAGCATAGTTCTATGAGGAAACTACAAGAACTATACAGATCATATCCATATTTATCTCATTAATTCTACTCGAACAAGGGGGTATCTGTGGGTATAAATACAATACCACCTAGGAGGAGAAGGGGGACAAGCTCAGCCAAAATAGATGGAACAGTCAAAATAATTTCAATACACATCGCGAGACATCGACATCAGAGATAAGCCTACATATACCCAATCTAGTGCCATGGAGTCCAATAAGAGGTATCTAGCGCTATCTCTGATCTCACCAAGTTCATATTCGAGGAGGAAGATTACCCCGTCGTCGACTATGTGTGGTGGTTCATACCATTGTACCGATGATGACTAGATGGGTTATCCCAGATATTGTACTCTAGCGATACTGATATGTAATACTGAAACACCAGTTTCGACCAACAGAAGTAGGGTTATTACTTATCAGATAAGGGGCCTGAATCTATAAAAAAATCCCTATCTCCTATCACTTTTATCTCAATCTCGTATAAACCCGAGTACCACCGTAGCCGTGATTTAATACATCGACATATAGCTAAACAAATCTTGGAGTAACTATGAAAATTATACAGGACCAGGTCCTACGCACATCCAGAAAGACTTTTCACCTTGAGGGACACGTGTCCACTCAAATCTTGATGCGGTCATCTTCTACCTCAGCTCAAGTGTAGAGAACCAAACTTCCCCTTTCTCCTCTCCACTTCCCACTATCCCTTCCTCTTCCTCGACCAGGGAAGGTTCCACTCGCAGGAGGCAGCGAGCTCGCCGGACTTTTCCCTCGTGGCATCGTCCTCCTCTCCCTCCCAACTTTCCCCTGTCTCTCCTCTCCACTCTCGCCACCTCCTTCCTCTCTTTTATTCCTAGTCAATTTTTGGCCGGATGAACAGTGACGATGGTGAGCTTGTCCAATCGTTGGTCACGGACTAGCAACATTACCAGTCCCTAACTAGGAGCACAAGTATCGGGTACCGGCTAGGCATGCTGTATTGCTGCTCATGTACCACGTTCATGTTGCATCTTGCACCATGACAATAAGGAGGCGGAGGCGGGGAACCATGTTTCCACGCCGGAGATTGGGCCTTCGGCCGAGGAGAAGGGAGCCAAGGAGGTAGGGACTGTGAAGTGGAGATGGGAGAGTAGAGTGAAGAGGAATTTTTTTTGGCACTTGTCTGAGGTAGAAGACGACGGCTCTACTTCAAGTTCGTGCAAACACGTGTCATTCAGAAATTGTAGTCTTTCCAGATGGGCGGAGGACTGATGTCCTATATTCCTATATAATTTTCTTCCCAAAACATCCCCTGTTTTTCCACTTGTATTAGCGAAGAAAAAACCTTGATCGGTCGGTCAGCCAACCGCGCGCTAATCATACGCGCTCGGGAAACCAACAACAAGGTGATCTTGGATTTGGATACAGTACCGAGTAACCTTCAGAACCCAGCAGACTCTCTCATCCCGTCATGCCACGGCGGCGATCGAGCTGAGAAGGCTAAGTACGAATGTCCAATACGGCCGGCGGCAAGTCGGGGCATGGGCATCCATCTCGATCTGCTTCGTCGGAACGAACAACTCGATCGCAGGCGAGAAGAATTGGATCGTAGGCGGCGAAACGTGCGTCCGGTTTGGCTGCCGCCTCCTCTTTCCTGCATGCACGCGTACGTCGATGTGATCCCCCCCACACGCACGTACGCGGGGGACGGTGCGGCGTCTCCCTCGCGGGACGGGCTCACAGGCAGGGTACGCGCGCGACTAGCTGGCCGGCCAGACACCGGGTAACACTAAACACGTACGCAGTGGTCGTCGTGCACGCAGTCACGCAGAGATGGCGTACACAGGGAGAGGTCGGACTGGGACGTTCGATGGATTTACGTATTCTGGAAGTCTGGAACCAGTTACATTTCCGCACGTGTCATTGCATGTGTACGCGCAGACAGAATAAAAAAGGAAAAGATATTCTCGGATATATATATCGTCGCTACGTGCGTAAAAGTCTCACCATCTCTCTCCCTATATATAGCTCTACACTTAATTAATTACTCTTGATCATTTCCTTAACTTTCCACATGGGACACTTTAATAAGTGGAGTACTGTTTTTAGTACGTGCATCTGGTTGACCTGCAGGAGCTTTCAAGCTTTCGTTCAACAGGACCAACACTGTACAATTTCTATATACGTGCGTGGCAAAAAAAGTCTCATACTAATCACACTAATAAATCTAGCTCTGCTTGTGAGTCGAATCGCATGCATTTTGATTTTTTTAGATTCCACAGCAGGCGTGCACCGCACACGTACGTAACACAATATTCACACTTTCACGAATACATCCCTAACACATCATATCTTACTATAACTTTATAGTTGATGACCACTAATTCTAAAACTCAATATACAACCATGTTATATCATCACCTACTAAAAATAATTACATATTTAACATCATGTAAGTATAAAACATTATCTATAAATTATTTAATTTTATAAATCAATATGCAAATACATCTAACCATCACTCCTCACATCATTTCCATAATAATTTATCAAATTTATCTATTATTTTTATAATATTTAACATACACCTATCAATATGTTCCACGTTAAATCGCGAGTATCATTTGTTTGTCTTATGATAAGTACTGATAAAATCCTCATGTTTCATTATTTTTTTCTTGTTACTCCTAGTTTGAAAAAAGAATATTGAAAAATTGCTTAATAATTTTCGCAGCAAAGAGCGGGGAATCACCTGGTACTGTAAGAGACGGGAACAGGTAGTACATCCTTGATATCAGTCCTATTGAAAATCTACATACAAGTGTGTAATATTATATTCATGTGGTCTTTTGCATGAACCGAGAAGGAGAACGAAAGCTTTAATTTGACTTGCTGGGCCGGCTCCTGTCAATGCCAAAGCGGATGACAATTCAAACTGGCCAGTGGCCACTAATTTTCTGCTCGGTTTGCTTAATTTTAGTTTCAAATTGAACGCTTGAATCCTCAACTCTATATATGCTGATTTGCTGAATTTTTTGCTCGGTTTTGAAGGTTCGTTACGATTTTAAACGGTATGTAGGAATCACATCAACCAAAACAACTGCTATCAAGGAAATTAGTTTACACCGATTCTATAAGTTGTGGAACAACATATTCCGAATTTTATGTAGTATACTTAAGGCTGCGTTCGTTGGACTGTACTAGGAAATAATCCTCCCATCACGCAAAACGAAGCGACTCATTAGCGTATGATTAATTAAGTATTTGCTATTTTTTTGAAAGATAGATTAATATGATTTTTTGAAGCAACTTTCGTATAGAAACTTCTTGAAAAAAACACACCATTTAGGAGCTTGAAAGCGTGCGTACGAAAAAAGAGATTGGTGAGTTAGGAAAGGAGGGAGAAGAACACACTTTTAATAGTGTGAATCGTCTTACGCAACGGGCCACCAAATGATGGAACATGTATTCTGATATAACAATTTAGAGAGAGCACGTTGATGGGATTACTACATCATCCACTATTCTCCATTAATTTTATTTTTGGATGAGTGAAATTTTTGAGCGTTAGTTGCACTGCACTGAGTACATCGCACAATTCAGAACTTCCTGGCTGTTACAGTGTTACTGATTGTCTGATTACAGTTCATTGTGACATACTACACGGTACTAATTCGGCGCCTTCAAGGCTTCATTGCCGATTCCAACCCATTCCAGTCTTGCCCTGTGTTATTTAATTTGCCGAATCGATCAGCTCCTAGTTTAATTAACACTTGTTTTGCTGAGACTTAACAAGCTAGGAGTACTGCATTAGGTAAATCTTTTCTCAGTTCTAAACTGGAGTACTAACCAGGATGAAGGATGGCATGGTCAGAGCTCAGAACACAAAACGTTCGAGATCCCAAACGTTTGCCACTCCATGAGTCCATGACTGCACGGACGGCGCAGATACACTCGCATGGGCGATCTACGGTGGCCGCGCGCGCTCGCTCGAGTTCTACTGCTTCGAGTGCCAGTCTGGCACCGGTGGGCCCCAGCAGGCACCCCTCGTTTCTATATTGTTCGGCACAGCTCATCTGCGATTCAAAACCTGAACACAGCACGCCTCGCTTCTGCCTGTCTGATTCCGTGCGCGCGGCGGCGCTCTAACCACGCCGTCGCCGTCGAGGGGAACGAGCCGCGCGCGGCGCCATCAACTTGCGCGCTACTCCAACCGCAATCGCACAGAGCATAAGAACCCTTCCTCCCTATGCCCACAACTCCACAACACAAACCAAATCAATCCCCAATTCCCCACCCCCATCTCGCCTCGCTCTCACCTACACCCACACCCACACTAATTCCGCCATTCACCGTGGCGGCGCTCCTGCCATCGAAGAAGGCCATGGAAGGAGGGGGGAGGGTCAAGTGATCGCACGAAGGAGAGAGAGATGCTGGAGCTGGAGCGGGCGGCGACGGTGCCGGCGTGGGTGATCATACCGGTTATCCCGCGGGTGATCGATGACGAGAGGTGGAGAAGATGAAGGTCATAGAAGTTCAAAAGGAGGAGAAGAAACTCAGAAGAAGGAGGCAGAAAATCGCATCGAACAAAGTCTTCTAAAATTACGATTTGTTCTAAGGCAGGTTTTGGTTCAATACCTCCTTCTGAGCGTTCCATGGTCTTGCGCCTGCGGAGAGATCCTTCCACTTGCAGCTTCTCCATCTCGGCGGTGTCGACAATAAATTTTCCCAAATCCATAGGATCGAGCTTGGGATGGTGGAGAAAAAAGAGGTGGATTAGGGTTTCTTATGAGTAGGAGAGAGACCTATGGAGATGTGCGCATAGGGAGACGAAATGTGTTTGAGCAAACGGAACTAACATGGGTCTCAAAGTTGGAATTTATAGGCGCACTCCCAACGGTTCGAATTTCGAGAAAGTGAGAGAATGTTACCGTAATTTTCTCAGGTTCGTTTATGGCAGTGGTTCAGACTTCAATTCAAATTGGTTTGAGGACTATTGCTTTTTCAGTATTGATGTTGCATGTTTCGTATCTTCTCGATTTTTTGCGAACGATCAAGATTTTTCGAGGCGATGCATCCCGTAATGATTTTTCTTATGGGACGAAGGTCTTGTTTAGTTCCCAAAAATTTTCCAGTGCTACAGTAACTTCGAACGTTTAATCACTAATTAGGAGTACTAAATATGGAGAACTGATAAAACCCATTCCATAACCCCGGGTGAAATTGCGAGATGAATCTTTTAAGCCTAATTAGACTATAATTAGATAATATTGTACTACAGTAAACAACCTCTAATGACGGATTAATTAGATTTAATAGATTCGCCTCGCGATTTTCCGTCCATCCGTGTAGTTAGTTTTGTAATTAGTTCATATTTAATACTTCTATTTAGTGTTGTAAAAGTTACCAAAAATTTTTATCAAAATTTTTTTTAACTAAACAAGCCCGGAATGGAACTAAGATTTTTCGCTACAACCTCCTCCCTCTCCAGTGGCTCCGACAGCGCCGCTACCACCTCACCGTCCCATCTCTATGGCCCACCACCGGACACGATAATCTAATCTAATCTAATGTAATAAACCGAATTGAGGGTCTAGGCCCTGGCTTCTTATTAGACCACGTGGCACTACGGTTACCTCCTCTAAAATCGTGCCACATGGCCCTCCTCTGTCCGCTTCCGGGAAAAAATGTATGGCAATGCAACCGAGCATTCCAGAGAAATCGCCGATCCCCCATTGCCACCGGCGAAGCGGCGACTCGTCAGCTCTCCCCTGTCACCTCCCCATCCGCGGCGTTGAGCTCCTTGCAGCACGCTACGAGGCGCTCCCTGATGGGCTCGTTGAATAGCGTGAGGTTGAAGTCCCCCGACACGTTGAAGACGTCGCGTGCCTCAACCTCCGGCGCGACGTGGCGCTCCAGCGTGGTCTCCCGCGGTGCGGTCGCAGAGGTAGGCATCACTAGAGGCGAGACGCGGTGTCTTAGGCCGGTGGTGGTGTCCATGGGGCCATGAGATCAAGCTCGGTCAGATCCGGGAAGGAGGGATCGAGGAGAGTACCCAGATCTCAGAGCCGCCGCCGCTATCATCGTTCTCCTCGCTCTCGCCGGCACCACCTTCTTCGCCAGCTGCCGCCGCCCTGATCCGTGCCGCCGCCGGTTCATACATGCATATTCAGATAGAGAAAAAAACAAACCCCGGCCGTTCTCCGCTCGGTGCTCCGACTCCGGCAGCTGGCATTGCTACCAGCCGTGAGGTTGTCGGCACATCCTCCTCATCTGTTGGGCTGCTGCATCCTCCTACTCCTCACGACGTTGCCGCCCGCTCGGTGCTCCTACTCCGGCAGCCGACGGATTTATGCATTTGAGATGGATTATATATTAAGATATTGATGTCTTCTAAATCTGTCTGTTTATAATTAAAAAAGATCAATTTGCTACTTGTTAAGAGGAACTGGATTAGGGGATTTTCGTCTCTGGAATGCAGGTTAGGAGCCAAGAAAATATTCAGCTAATCAATCATCGTTTACCCTGTCACTATTTACTCAGCGCATCTGCTGCTTGTTACTCCAATCTTCATTTTTGATTGATTCTTAATTACTTCAAGACGTGTGCATGCAAAGGTTCAGCCAGGGTCTCTCAGCCACAGGGAGCAGGATGACAAGACATTCGCGTCATGGGTGAGAGTGAATTACATTGAAATGTTCATATGCATGTTCATTTTTTGTTTCTATCTAGCTGTTTAGTCTTCTTGATTCATTGTGATTTACAATTTCACCATTGTATACCTAAGTGGGTTAAATGCAGCATACCATTCATTCAAGTTTTTTTCCTAAGCGTTTGTTACTGCCATTTTCGGAACTATCTCTATGTATTACCTACCAAAAATGGTTCACCTACATGTTTCCTCAAGTAAGTAGTCACATTCGATGAATTTGACATTTTTGTTTTCTGCAGGTTTAGTTGCTTCAGCAAAGGTACCTGCATTGCTAACGGTCCAAGTGACAAAGAAACAGGCTGGTTTACCTTTCTTGACAAAAATGAACTCAACTATAGCTACCATTAGAAGTATTGTTTCTGTATTATGACATTCCTAGCTCTCTAGGTCATTAATTTCCTTTGTAGCAACCCAAGACATTGATCAGTCTACCGTAGTGGTGCATAATTATCTATGCCGACGGCGCTTTAATCATTAATTTCCTTATTACTAACCCAAAATGTTGATCAGTCTACGTCAGTGGTGCATAAGCATCTATACTTCACACCCTTTTTATGCTGCCTGACCAACAACAGAAACAACGCTAGCCCATGTTTATGTCCTTTTTTTTGAGATGTTCTGACTCCAGAATTGAGTAAATTGCATCATTTTGACAGTTCTCAGTCAACAAGCTTAATCCATCAAATTCTAAAATGCTATATCGGCTGATATATTATATTTTATTTCTGTTTTTAAGAAACCTCAGAATCTTAACAGGGTGAAGAATATCAACGGGCATTAACATAAGAAAAACCGAACTAATTTGTAGTGCCTTGTTATTCCTGTTTTAGTAAGTATTGACCGTCTTCTTTACTTATCTTATTGTAAGAAGTCACAACGATTATAGATAGCCATTTATCTTAGTCTTCTCAGTTTTCTATTCAATTTAGCAAAGACCATTAGCACAGTATCAAGCACCAGTAGAACATGGAGGAAGGTACTCCCACAAGGTTACTGAACTATGGATAAATTGAAATATTAAAAACCAGTTTTCTCTTAACTGAGAACTGGGTTGAATTGTTTGAGCACTTCATCAGGGGTCTTTTTGTTGGTCAAAACACCTGAAAGTGCTGAAGGAAAATTACGAATTATGTTCAACGTGTTTTAGAAAACCTTGGAACTCCCCATGCATCCTCACTACTACACTTGAACTGATGGAAATCCTTTCTTTTGTTACAATGAAGCCATGCGTTGTTTGCTTGACATTCAACCCATGCTACCCTCTACCAGTACCCAAACTATTTCTCTTTCTGTTTTCCATATGTTACACCATAATCTTATAGTAGTCCTACAAAATACATGAGAACTATACTCTAACATAATCTATTTCTACTTGCTTTGTATTGTAAAATTAATCTTAGTATCAAGTCATCTTAAACAATGTTAAGCAAATCAGCTTTCTTACACATTCCTGCTGCTATAAATGTTAATTTCAGAGTATCTCTTTATCTTTTCTAATGTGTCGTGAGAGAATGTGGACATCAATGATCAGCAAGATGTCATCTATTGCAGTGCATATATGTGGACTTGAATTTTAGTGCATATAGTTTATTGCTATATAGTCATCTATTGCAATATGATTTACTTCATTGTTTCTATATCAGTGTAAATATCCATTCTTGCTGCTGAGTAGCATGCAAATGAATCAACAAAATGTAATGTTACTCTGTTAAAGTAATGCTGAGTGAATTTCAATTGGCATTGTTCCAAAATTATTAGTGGTACTCATTAGGAAGCTTGCCCGGTTTAGCTTACTGCATGAGTTTTCCTCAAGCATGGAAATCACTAATAGTAATAGGATTATATGCTAGATAGTTGTCAAATTCTGATACATACCACATTGATTTACAAACACTTACTTTTCTGGAAAGCTAATTGTTTGTTTTCAGAAGAAGGTTGCTCTCATAATGATCATTTTCCTGTAAATCTCAGAGTTAGTACATGCATGTTTGCTACTATTTACCTTTCGTGACTAACATTTACACTTCGCATGAATTAGTTACAGCTTCCCTTTTCGAATCCAGCAAGGAGAGGGAATCACACTAACCAATGCATGCAGAGGTGCTAAGCGAACTGTTCTTGAGATGCTTACTCTGATTCTATATCAGGGAGTTTGCTGATGGCAGGGAGGATCTGCACTGCCATCTTCGTGAGAACAACTTATCATGAATATGTAAAAGTAATAGTGTTGTATAATACTACATGCAAGTGTACAGCCACTTACCCTATATATGTTCTCCATTTGACACTCTTCAAGCTTTATGTACTCTATTTTTTTTACATTTAAAATATAAGCAACAAAATAAAATCTGATTATTCTGTAGTATCACACTAGGTACCATCAAATTTAACTAATTTATAGACGAAAAGAAGAATAGATCTCATCGACAAGATAGTTATGAGGCAAAATACGAAATCCCAAAATATGCACAAATACATGTTAACATGTAATTGTTGTTATGAGGCAAAATACGAAATCCCAAAATATGCACAAATACATGTTAACATGTAATTGTTGCTGAACATTGCAGAAGATTATGCTAATAAGATATGCAAGAATAGAATAGTCGATGAAAATTGAACTAACTTTTAACAAATCCTATAAAATTTGGAGGTTTTAAACACACAGGGTTATATACAGTGGAGCGCCAAATGGCGCCGCTACTTTTATAGTCCTATATTATTTCTAGACCTCCCCTTGCCTCCCCTTGCCCTATCCCCACCTACATCCCTCCTCACCAAGAATTATAGAATTTTTTTATTTTTTAAACTTTTAATTTTTTTATTTTAAAAATAAACCATTTTCAAAACTTATTTTTAAAATCTGAACCTTTTAGTCACGCTAACCGGACTAGCATGGTAAAACTGCACTTCCACACCACACATAGTAGGTGTGATAGTTTTATTTTGCCACGGCAATCAGAGTGACGTGGAAAATAACGTTGTCACGTTAGGTAAACCGGTGTGTTAGTGTAGTTAAAAGGTTTCGATTTTAGAAATAAGTTTTGAAATAGCTTACTTTTAAAATTAAAATAACAAAAGTTCAAAAAAAGAATCAAATTCTAACTACTTCCGTTGGGTTATCGCCCATTGGTCACCCGGGTTCATCAACTTCGTCGGAGAACAAATCATGATGTATATTTAAAGATCAAGAATTTTCCATCGATAGATATATATCTAGCAACTAAATGATATCCCGCGCTTTGCTGCGGAATATACGTTAGATATTGTAGAAATGATTAAATGATTTGAATTTAATTATTGTGAAAATGATTTGAGAATGATGATTTAGCATGTGTATGTTTAATCTTAAAATAAAATAAATTGTATATATAATTACTATATGTTTGCATGTTGAGCTTTGTGTGTTTAATGGGTTGATGCGGCACACTTGCATATTAGATTTTTAGTAGTGCTAATAAATATTATACTTGTATGTTAAGCTTTGTGTTTAGTGGATATTAGTTTTACAAAAAAAAAAGGGATTTCAGTATATAAAATTCTCTGAACATACAATTGTATACTGACCGGCACAGGGCGCACAGCTGTTGATTATTGATGACGTTCGAGTTTAATTAGCGCCTTTTGTCCATTTTCTCGGACAAAGCCACGTCAGCAAGTTTTATCCGTGAGCATAAATTTGACGCATCACAGTAAACAATGCAAAGTTCTCCCATATGTAGTATGCGTAATATATTCGTAAACGTAATACTCACTCCATCTCAAAAGTAACACAACCATTTTTCTTAATATCTCATATAAAGTGTGCATGCATGCATACATAATTAACTATCATCTCTTGATTTTTTAAATTTGGTTTATTATAAATCTTCTATTGTTAAACCCCAAATCATATTGCTTGTATGTGTGGATTTGATTCAATCAAGGAGATGATTAAATTTTTTTCTTAATCTTTATATTAAAAGTGATTGAAACTTATATTTTGGTATTTTGGGAGCGAGGGAGTACCTACGGTTCTAGCCATTTGGCTGCCTTTCGGCCGGTCCAGCTGTCAATGACAATGCATGCATCATCGATCGCCAAAACAATATAATCGGGCATAAGAGCAAGCATAATAGTGGGATCTAAGAAGGCTGAATACTAAGTTAGATGAGAGAGAAGAGTAGAGAGAGGAGAAGCGGGCTATAAACTTATAGCCAGTTTAGACACAGGAACCAAAAAAATTATGAGAGAGACAGGTGGACCATATAATTATAGTTAAGAGCTAACTACTATATCAGTGAGTTGAGAGGTAGACTGTAAAGATCTCTACAGCTAGCAGCTGGCTATATTATTAGCTTTGCTCTAATAATGCTGTAATGGCTACTATCAAGAGTCAAGAGTCAAGTTGACAGCAAAGCAGCAACTCCAGCAAGCTGGATAAATCCTCAACCACGCCAATTAAGTCTACAGATCTAGAAATGCTGGAGAACGACTCAAATGAAGTTTATGTAAAGCTTGAAATGGTGACTGCAGATTAAAAGCAGCTCGGCATCCAGCGCCACCCTCGTTCTTTCTGATTGATTTATTAGTGTGTCCTCTTCCCCATCCCCTGAGCTGAAGCCCGTTTACTTAGGCTTCATTATTTTCCTAAACTATAACTTATTTATTTATTTTTCCTTAACACTCTTTTCTTATGCGTTTAAAAAATATTTTATATAAAAATTTCTTAAAAAATCAAATAAACCTAAGTTTGAAATAATTAGGAAAAAATCCAACTACTCCCCTAAACTTTGGATGGAAGTTCATCTAGCACTCTGAGCTTTAAAATCGGACATTCAACCCCATAAATTTTATAATATTGTTTATATAACACCATAAGATGGTATTGCACAATATTTCTTTATTTAATTTATATATAAGTTCGATAAGTTTGATCACGTGATATACTCGTTGGACATATATATTAAAATCTTCACTTAAATCTTTTTCTACCTCTTATTAGCTCTCACTTACAAACAAATACCAACATAATAATAGTATAGTATCACTGTATAAGAATAAATTAATAACTTACCATTGATGATATGCAAACATGTTAAGCTTTCAAAATATGCAAATATCATTCAAAACCTATTTAGGGGTAATTTGGATGGTATTGCAAAGTTCAGAGGTTAGATGTCTGATTCCAAAGTTTAAGGTGCTAAACGGACTTTCATCTAAAATTTAGAGGGTTTTTGGATTTTTTTTTAATAATTAATACTTAATTATTCATGTGCCAATGATTTAGCTCGTTTTACGTGCGGGTGAAAAACTAAATCGAGGGGGAAGTTCGAAGAGACCCTTGATAGCAACTCTTTAGCCGTACCACAATCCTTATAAATTCCAACCTTAGAGACTCCAGCATCTAGAAGGTGTGGTTGGATCTAGAAGGTGTGGTTGGTTGTAACTTGATAGTTTTCGTCTAACATATTGATGCGTAAGTCTCATACGTGTTCCTAAAAAAAGGTGTCTCAATTAAATTTGAGTTCGCCTAATATTTTCTTTCTCGTGGACTTGTACATATGTTTCTTAATTTGTAGTTATTTTAAGTGATCTCTATTTAAATAATCATTTCTGCGTACCATGTATCCCATATGTATATATGTATGTGTTTGTATAGATGATGAATTATCTGTAGCTAGTAGCTTCCCTCCATCCAATTAACTTATCATGCATGTAATCCTATCTTTCTATAAAATTGATGCTCATTAACCTCTAAAACTTAACATGCAAGTGTGTCACATGATCAACCACTAGCAATTATTATTTAGAGTATTTTTAATCACGTACAAGTTACCACATTATCACCCACTAAAAATTATTATTTAGAATATTTTAAATATCATACAAACATAATATATCATTTACAATTTTACTGTAGTTTTAGAACTTGGTACGCAAGCAATGTCAAATCATTATCTTCACATCATTTTCACATTATTTAAACATATACCTATATCATTTCTATAATGTATAACATCCATTCATCAATATATCTCGCAGTAAAGCACGGGGTATTGACTAGTTAAGACTAAGGATTATACGTATGCATGCAACTAATGATTATTAAGATAGTTGCTTAGGTTCCGATCAATAATTTAATCTAGTATTGAAAAAAATATCTTCATTTAAGTTTTGGATACATGATGAATATAATTATATTCAACTTATTTAAGAAAAACTAAAAAATAAAATACGCTTAAGATTTTTGGATGGAGCAATTGTATATAATGGACTTGGTCAATGTATAGATTACCATTTTTTTCTCAGATTATTATCAGACTACACTACTGTATATAAATTAGTTGCAGAAGAAAGTAGCAGTAGATAATGCGTCTAATTAATATACGTAAATTCGTGCGTGAGATGAGTACTCTGCTGGATCTGTTGTTGGATCTCCAACCTCGACGGCAGAGACAGGCATGCAGTTATTCTCATGTTGAATGTTCTTTGTCTCCCATAGGAGCATGTACAATAACAGATCGAGCACTAAAATATATATATATATATATATATATATATATATATATATATATGTGTGTGTGTGTATGCTATGTATGTATGTGTACGTACGTACGTATGTATGTATGAGCCAACAATAAACATATGTAGAGAAGATAAGAGAGAAGGAAAGCAGATTTGTAACCAGTTATAACACGAATTTCAAATTATGCGCATGAGATATAATTAAGTATTAATGGTAGTATTAATGGTGTAGTATATATTTATAGGTAACTATATTGTATATATTGGTATTGCCATGAATTTTTTTCTTCAACTCACTGTTGACTTTTGCTCAATGTTCTACTCGGTTTCAGTACGATTGCGATCGATTCTTCCATCATTATTACTCCATCTTCAGTTTTACTAGCTTGGTTGGATTTTAATTTGCTCCGATCTACTGGAAGCATAGCCAAGAAGTATGCGATCGTTTGCTTGACTTTGACTCGATCGTCGGGCTACCCTTATGAATGACATATATGATAACAGAACGATGAACGATTTCCAATGACGTCAACAACTCGATGCCTGGGTCAGCAATTTTTTTTTGAGTACCTAAAAAGTTTTTTTTTAGTAAAATACTTTCATATGTAACTATAATATAAATATTAAAGCGTAATTATATTATAATTGCATTGTAACTACACTATGACTACGATATAACTTATATAAAACTTGTACTCGATCAACTATGATTTGATTGGTTAGCACCAAGATCTTACGCGCGTGATAGGTGTGAAAATTTCTTTCTATCTTTTTTTCTTTATGTATAAATCTCGAGATAATCCGATAGCTACAAATCTAGAAGTTTTGGGAGAAAAAAATCTGTGAAAGTTTTCTAGCAATTCCTTTTTTTTTTTTCTTTTGACAGACATCGTATGATCGATTTTAATGATATGCATATGTATGGACAGTATGGTACGTAAGTAAAGTGTCAATCAGAACGTGCAGTTATTTGCATCACAGTCAGAACGTGAAAGATGTCATGCAACTATAAGTGGCGATCAAGGTAGAAAATAATCTGATAAATCTCTGCTTATTACTGAAAAATACAATATCGATTCGATCATATCCATTTGTGTATGCATACAAGTCAAATCTACAACCGTAGCTAGCTAATTATACCGCATGCAGCTCCACTAATTATAAAATTCATTCTAGTTCATAATATTTCTCTCTTTTTTCATTAAATCACCTCATCTCAATTATTCTCAGCCCTTAAATGATTGATTTTTGGTTCAAATTATCTCTACCTCTTCCTTCTCTTGTAAAGTTATATCGTTTCAGTTTTGTATTTGGATGATTAATCTATATTATCGTCATTCTTTTTCTTCAATCATCGGGTTACGTCACCTTAGTTTTGTTTTTAATTGACCAATCTATATGTATGATTTAAATTGCTATAAATCACATCATCTTATATATTTGTTTATAGGTTTTTTAAGTCGATCCAAGATAAAAATTATACAAAGTATATAAAGTCGTCTCGTCTGGATATCTCTATTATATTATCATACATAACTTCTTCAATAATGCACTAGTCCAATCTACTCTCTCTGTTCCAAAATATAAGCATTTTTTAATCTCGATACAGTCTTCGAGATATTATTTTGACCAATAATATCTATAAAAGTAAGATATTTTTAATAAAAAGTTATATATTATGATAGTTTGTTTAATGATAAATCTAGTAATATCAATTTTATGTTATTGATCTTTTTTATTTTTTCTATTAACAGTTAAAGTTATAAATATTTAACTTAGCATTATTCTAAAAATACTTATATTTTGGGGCGGGTCGAGTAGATAGTACAATATATCCTTGATTGATCGATAAACTACTAGTCCAAAGTGTTGAACGGTAAGGCGGCCGGCAGCTAGCGTAGTAGTAGACTAGTAGTAGGTAATATATATGCTGTTTCAGTAATTAATTAAAACTTTTGTAGTCGTCGTTAACTAATTTGCAGTACTGCTCAGGGTACATATATATAACGCACCCTCCCAGTCCCAGCTTCATTTGCAAGTGGTTGGTCCAATCTATGGCTATTTAGGATTTAATCACACATCGGTATTCCATATATTGTTACTACAGTACTAGCGTAGCAAGCTAGCTAGTACTACTGTTTAGTATAACAATTAATGGATCACATCATATCTGGCATGTTACGGCCGGCGTTTGACCGGATCACGCCGTCCATCACTTCCGCCGCCGAGTTCATGAGCTTCAGCCGCGTCGTCAGCTTCACCGGCTCCTTCAACAGCCGGACCGGACTTCTGGCCGGCGACGGCGAGGAGGAGACTCCGTTGTCGCCGCAGGCGGTCGAGACGACGGCGTCGACCTCGTCGAGTACAGGTGGTGTTGTTGGAGCATTCGACATCGAGGCGCCGGCGACGACGCGTGATGATGTCGGCGGCGGCGGCGCCGAGGACGGGGAGGCAGCCGTTGCGGCCGACGACGAGCCGAGGCGCCTGTCCAAGAGCGTCCAGCCCGTCTGCCTCTTCTGCGCGGCGGCGTCGCTCACCATGTCCGTCAACAACCTCCCGGCGAGCGGGGCCGGCGCGCTCTACAGCGTGACGCTGGCGTTCATCTGCCTGGGCCTGTTCACCAGCCTCGTCCTGTCCATGTACACCATCGTCTCCAGGCCCGGCGACGCCGCGGTGGCGAGGGTGCAGAAGACGGGGATGGTGCTCGCCCTGGCGTTCGTGCTCGTCTCCTTCACGCTCCGCATGTGGGCGATGCTCATCTCTTCTTCCTCCTCGCCGGCGCCGCCGCCGCTCTCTACATGACGCTGGCGTGAAAGCTGGTCGGCGGTGGACGTACGGCGACCATGTCTAGCTAGCTAGCTAGCAACAGTGCCAAGAACGAGATACCGGCGGGAAATGGAATTTAAAGGGCAGGTTTGTTGCGTTTGCACAAGCCAGTTAATTTTAGCTCATAGTAGTACGAACAAGACCAAACTGAGGACATCGATGGCTCTTTTGAAAACGCAAGAATTTTACGGTAATTTTATTGAAATTCCTCTAGAATTCTTCCATTTCAAAGGAGTCGTGAGATGAGAATTGGTATGGGTCGTTTGATTAGAAATTGCCAAGAAGTCCTCCTTATTTGGCTGGACATATATGGATATTAGCTTATGTGTGAAAATAAGCGAAGGTAGCTTCTCAATCCGACCGGGCATATGTACTGTTATTTGCCGGATCCCATGTACAGTGAAAATATTTTACCCTCCAATCATTAATATATGACGTTTTATGGCCGTATATATATGACGTGTGTTCAATACTGCAAAAACCAAAAATATTTTATGGGCTGACAACTGAAATTTTAGTTATTTCAGAAATATCACACAAAATATTGAAATGTGTACATCTTTTTGTTGAATTCAAACAAGTTCTTTTCAAATTTAAAAAACATCTTTTTGTTGGAAGATTGGCATGTATGGAGCTTGGCTGATAGCCCCAGTATTTTTGGAATTTCCATCCAAAATATGAAGCCTGAGCCAAGTCCTGGTTAGGTTCAACTGGTTAGATTTCTGAATAACGAAGCTACTCATCTAGGTTCAAATCATAGATTTTACACAGTTATTCGTAAATTAATTGCGGCAACGTACCTATCGATAGAGAGGCGTCTATAGTAGCATTATAAATCTCAAGATATGTCGACACAGTTTTCAGATGTGTTTATAGAGTAGAGTGTGTGTGCGCACGCGCATATGACCGCATGCGTATGTACTGTGTTATAAAAAACTGAATGCACTGCACCGGTAGTGTATACTCCCTCCGTCACAAAATAAACTAATTAATCCCATTCTAATTAAACTGGAGTAGTAGTAATCTTCATCGCAGCAGGCTGCGTGAGTGTGCGTGCAAAGACAGCCACGGCCGGTCTCTTGTGATCCACAGAAACAACGTGCTCAATTAACACAGACGACAGAATCTTCTACCTGTAAATTTGAAATCGAAGAAAAAAAAATGTGAGGTGATGAAGGACTGAACTCGTTGAGGCATGCATTAGCTAGACCTAATTAGTTAACGTTGTTATCTTGACTCTCTCTCTCTCTCTCAACTATCGTTTTTGTTGGCTTGTCCTCGACGACCGGTGACCGGTGACCGGTGACCGGCCGGCGAGCGTTTGGGCTCTGTGTAACAGGACCTTCCGTACGTCTTTTTGCTAGCTTGTCCCGGCTGGCCGGTGCTCAGCTCAATGGCGGCCAGTCATGCACCATCGTCACCTAGCTAAGACAGCTTCTCAATTCCGAACAAAGTAAAGGTCTTCACTTGCTAGAAGAGCCAGCAGTGGTAAGATGAAAAACTCAGACGTACGTTGAACAGCATCGGTCGATATGCGCACCATGATGCGTGCATCTCCTCCCCAATCCTCATAATACCTTCATGCCAAAAAGAAAGCAGTTTTACGTTTTTTTTTCTAACGTTTAACCCTTCATCTTATTTAAAAAAAATAATTGTTATTTTTATTGTTATTAAATAATAAAACATAAATAGTACTTTAAACGTGATTATTTTTTTATAAAATTTTTAAATAAAACGGATGGTCAAACGTTGAACACGGAAACACACATCTACACTTAAAATAGGATGGAGGGAGTAGATCACCGGCAAATACAGCTGGTAGATATCGTCTTCCTCAATTAATTACAGGACGAATTAATCAAAGCTCGATCAGTTCTCCCGTCAGTGCAGCTAGCTTAACCGGAGAGAACTGATCGATCTTTGATTAATTTATCTTGTAATCAATTAAGGAAGGCGATACTGAGCAGCTGCATTTGCGTGTGATCTAGGACTAGGAGTAGGACGATTGGGGAGAAGACAAAATTAAGACAGCTCCATGCAGGTGCGCAGGTGCAGCTGCAGTCCAGTTATCTGCTAGTACGTCGAACAAGTTATATTTCAACAAACAAGAGAGAATAGTACAAGTCGAATCGCCGTCATCCACATGGATCGGATCGGATTGGATTGGATCTATTGGTCAATCTTTTGAACGGATGTTTTAATTTTAGCCTTTAGGGTCAGGATCAGGGCCGTCACGTTTGTCGTTTTGAATGGAGCTGCATCTCAGATGAGCAAGTTGGCAAGATAGGTCCGGCCGGACCAGCGGAATCACGTCAATCTGTTACGATTTCGTCTGCTAGTTAAGTTCCAATCAAATTCATTTGCTTCATTTGCACCATCTCCGATGGTATTCAAACTGAGGCTTAATTTGCTTTTCAGTTTGGCTTGGTCTCTTTCGGTGACTGTAACTGTTGCAGATGTGATCTATCCGCAAGGGCACAAGCACATCATCAATCGCCAAGCGATTCTACAAGCAGCAGGGATCATTCTCAAGCTTGCAAATTGGCACCGTTGATGAAGACTTTTGTTGTCTTGCAGTTGCAGCGTCGATCGATCGATCGATCCTGGGAGATTCTAGAGGCGGCCGGACTGAATTTAGCATGCATGTCCCTTCGATCGGTGACTTCAAGTGGCTCGAAGCCAGTCGTCGCCGGAGTTCTCCCCTTCATCTCCGGCGACACGGGCGTGTAGACATGGCTGGTGTTGCCTTCTGCTGCACAAGCTTCGATCTTCTTCAGTGTTCTGAATTGCCCTCTCCCTTGTTCTGAATTTCTGACGTGTGGTAGTAGCTATGTACACGAGCTTCTTCTTCAGTGTCGCCTTCTGAATAAAGGCACAACGTAGTACGGAGAAGCCACACAACTGTCGAGGCATTCGCAGTCGCAGCTTCTAGTCGCGGAGTCACCACGTCGTCGCCAGATATAGCTTCAGTCGCCAAAGTCCAACGAGTGTGTACATACTTGCCGCGAGTCGCTGGGCAACCATCGGACGTTACTCACTAACGTGGACATGGGTGCCTGGTCATCGTCTCAGTTTTTCATCTATATAGGTGGTTCTTATAGCAGGTGAAGACCTTTAATTTGTTCGGACATTGGCGATGACGGTGCCTGCCCTGTGGGGAAAAGCTTCTCCGGCCACAACCAATCTAACCATCCGCAGCGTTCGATCCGAGCTTCGCATTCTTCCTAACGTCTATCCTGAGTTTGTGGCTAGAGCAAGAATAATAGCGAGCTATAAATGTACTATAAACTTATATAAATCTACTATAAATTTATATGAAAGAGAGATAATAAAATTTCAAATGTATTGGCTCTCATACAAGAGTTAGCTTAATACAAACTCCAAGATAAATACATTAAATGTATAAGTGAGAAATAGACAGAGGAGAAAAAAATTATAGTCAACTTTATAGCTAGCTAATCCATTATATATATTGGTTTTAAGATAGACTAATAGTAGGAAGTGAGCTCTACTATTATTCTTGCTCTTATCTTCTTTATGAGATCCTTCTCGATTAATGCCTTTCAGACAAAGAAAAAAAAATTATTTTACAATTATTATAGTGTAGAATTATTCCCCTCGAGTTCCTACTCTTGGGAATTAAATGAACAATGCCTGAAGCAATCTTGATCGCATTCGTGATGGTGCACACTGAACACTCTTACCTGAGTAGGGACGTCTAGTCAACGAACTTTTGTGTATCACGAACCGTTCTGATACTCTTGTCATTATTCGTACATAGTCACAGCTCTAATCATGATTTACGCTCAACCAATTTAGAACAGGTCCATACATGCTTTATCTTTATCTTTTTTTCATCATCAATTTTGTTTGGATTGCACTCAACTTTTTTTCTAAAAAGATATCCGGTCCCAACCCATTCGCGCGATCGGCAGTGGTTCGCCCACTAGCCTTTTCGCAGCAGGACGGCTATCTGCCTACTGAAAACAGAAAAAGAAAAACGCAATCCACGAAGGCAACAGCATCTCTAGTTCTCTACATTGGAAAAGAAAGTATCTCCACAAAATTATAAAGTTAAAGGTTCAATAATAGTACATGACCCGAGATATAACTGATGAGCATTAAACTAAGACAAAATTAGGCATTTCGGCAACGGGAGACCATAGACTAGGGGGCAAAAGGGTCGTTACGGAAAATTTCTGCTGATACACACGCACATCAAAACACCACCGGCAACAGCAACAACAGCATAGCTTGCCTTATTTGTTTGTTTCCACATATGAAAATGTCAGCGGACCAGGAACTGCCACAAGAGAAGGCGGCAATTAGCTCTGCCAACCTGGGCAGCCAGCCCCCAAGGTGCAAATACTCCTCCCAACCTGCCCATTTCTGCTTGGTCCCAACACGCTACGACAAAGACCACAAGCCCCCCGGGTACACGGGCTGTTTTGTTAAGTACTCAGCATACTATTTTTACAACTAGAAGCTTTGTTGGATTTCTACAGAATGCTCGCCAACGATTAACAGGGCAGAAAACCTGGCTAAAAACAAGCAGGTTCTCCGGATGAAGCCACATCGTTCAGGCGTCGCATGCTAATTTTAGTTCAGAATTTTCCAAGGAACAATGGGACACAGGTCATTGAATCATCGGATCACCAGAAGAAACTGTGTGCATGTGCTTGTCCCTTCCATTTGGTTCTCTAGATGGATCCATATCTGCTGGGCCTGAGATTAGAAATGCCCAACTTACATAAAGTAGATGCCAGAAGTGATATGCAATAATTGACTAAATAAGATGGGCACAAACGTGTTACCAAAAATGGAGCCAATAGAGGGCCTTATTAGAGATTGGTTCCTTTGTTGATCTGCATGGATTTGTATTGTCAAAATTAATAAATGGATATGATGACTATCCATGACAGGCAAGCACCAAGTTTATACTGTAGATTAATGACAACAAGCTTCCTAGCGACATGACAATTGTAAGTTTGTAACGAAAAATGGTGTTTAACACTATGAACTCCAACCAGACTTTACGCATTAATGATGTCATCTGAAGAGACAAACCTGAATGCTTCAATCCTTTCACAGCATCAAAGTTTTTGTATGTATACCCCACAAAGCTGAGATCTTTGGAATTCAGCATCATCTGTAAAATGGTTTCATAAAAATCAGGTACGAACTTGGGACAGAACAAAGAGAAACATAGATTTGCACTTGAAGTCTTGAACACAAATTCTACACCAAGGTAGGAGACTTAAAACTACTCTTTGCAAACACTGTTACGACCACTGGTCAGTATTAGAATTCCAAGTAGGTGGCAGTGGGTCAAGGTATCTGGCACAAAAATATATGTATAACAGGTCGATTCCATGCTTAAGCAGGCCTAAATATGGACAATCGTTTGTGCTTCTTATCAAATTATGATGGGCTCCGGAAAATCATAATTCAGTGGAATATAAACACAGGGAAATAACTCAGCAGCCTAAAGCCCTACATATGAAGTTATGATGGAAAATCAATTTTCAAGCATTAAAAATGCAATAATCACTGTGCATTTAAACTACTTAGTGAATTTCAAAGTGCATACCTTTCTTGAGGGCCCAGAACCTGTTCTGGTTGGAGCATTATCCATCTGGAGCAGACAATTCAGTTAGTTAAGATGGAGGAATGAAAAATATAGGCAAAACATATAGGTAGGAGGAAAAGAATGTAGTGCAACGCATGGAAGGATGAAAATTAAACATTCCCATTTAACAAGCGGACTAGAAACAATAACATATTCTGCCCAGTGCTCACATGCAAACATAGTGATGTCCCTTGAACAAGCAAATGAAAAAAAAAATCAACTGACTTGAATTAACAAAAATCCAAGAGTAAACCCATAGCTTGTACTCCCTCCTTGTACCCAACAAGATCCTTGTGCGTAAAAAAATTTTGAGGCTCTCCACAATCCTTGTATGAATTATACGGTACTCAGGAAGACTTGATCCTGTTCGTTTCTATATGCACAGGAGTAAATGAACATTGCTGCATGCATCTGTTTCGGTAGCAGCGAGGCGTGATCATGCAGTGATGTGCCGATGTGGGAGCATGCAGAGCTGGCGCAAGAGTTTCCCTACACGCGGGGAAGGCACGACAGGCGAACGGCCATGTGGTGCAAGACGCATGCAGTGGAAACTTAATCGTTGCGCGGCTCATTCAATGCACTCCTTGGTATCACTGCAAACAAACTATACGCAAAACGATCTTATATGGAGTAACTGACACACATTAACTTCCTCTAAAACCAAAAAAAAAAAGAGTCAATTTGGCCTTTCAATTTTCATCCTGAGGTCAATTTGGCTCAATAAGATTGTTGAGCCCAAGTACCTAACCCTCTGCAGGCAAGACAACTCAGCAATGGCCAGCCCTGGTGGAAAGCCCTAAGGCTAAAAGACTGTTTTGCCCCTATATCTTCATTTGAAAAAAACAATGATGGTAAAGGGAGACAGACAATCAGCACATATCTATTCATGCAAAAATAGATAATGATAAAAAGGGCCACGATTTTTTTATTCTTAGGGCCTCATCAGTTGGCTTATTCCCTAATTAGCCAAAACGGCTTATTAGGGAATAAAAAATAATTTATAGGTAAAAATTTTACATATTTGTTCGTAACGATTTAAAAGCCAACGTTAAAAAAAATTACGTTGAAAATATCTTAAAATCAACTTCAAAATCAAGTTTGAAAATTCAAATTTTGGCTTTTGCTTTGGCTTATTAGGCCAACCGATGGGGCTATTAAATAGCATGATGGTAGAATAGACATTTCACCATTGAGATTGCCATTAAGGCAAAGTTTTGCTTATCTTGCTAACGTTGGGACCAAGGACCATATTGACCCAAAAAGTAAAATTCAAGTAGTGAGTTGGCCAAAACGAAACATTTTTGGGGTCACTGACTCGAACGAAAATTGAAGGACAGAATAAGCTGTTCTCACAAATCCCTATACTTACTCAAATGGTAATCACATGGTCAAATTGTGGCTTGGTGTCATGTCAATTCTAATTACCAATAAAGTGAAACTTGACCTTTGTTGATCCATTTATAATAGTTTGGATCCAGACTTATCTCAATATCTTGCAATCCCAGAATTCTAAATGAAGGCAATACCCAACTATTGGCTGGAGATTGGCAACTTTGGACCTTGCGGAATTGCAGAAGCATAAGATAACCATTCAACTAAGAGAAAAAGGAATCACTTACTTCCTCAAACTTCATGAAGTTCTGTGTGTCCAGTTCATCATTTACTTGAGGCTTAAATGCAGCTTCCATCTCATAAAGTTTTTCCCAAGCAACTCCACGGAACCAAGGATGTGCCTAGTGATAAACAAATGACTAGTAAATACAGGACAAGCAAACAAGACAAGAACTGCAAATGATACTATTTATGTCTCTTATGTGCCAAGTACCTTTATTTGGTCTGGCCCTGCAC
The DNA here is from genome assembly GCA_000573905.2 of Oryza punctata. Lineage (NCBI taxonomy): Eukaryota > Viridiplantae > Streptophyta > Magnoliopsida > Poales > Poaceae > Oryza > Oryza punctata. Next base: position 4,112,441 of record CM002488.2, read on the forward strand.
TGCCAATCCTGTGGTCAACATCACATAATAACCGGCAAATGAGATCCCTTGCTTCAGGAGACACCCTTGAATCCTCTGGAAACTTCAAATGGTTTCTCCAGTGGACAATCTAGAATGATTGGAAAAAAGAGTAAATAAGCTCATAGATGGAATAAAAAATATATACACTACCACAACAGAAACATCATAGAAAATCTACTAGTTGAAAAAAAGAATGCCACTCGTTCTTATTTTGATGAATCATTCACATCTTGAAATCAGGATACCTTATTATATATACCATTTTAACAGCCTTTTTCATCTCACTGTTTTACTGTTATGCGGCTATGTAATCCAATTCTCTGCCTTGAAAACTACTTTCATAATATTATAGATTTGTTTGATATTACATGTTGAAATTGAAAATAGTGCTCAAAGATATACTTTAAAGACATGCCAATGTCTGGAAATAACGTGTATTTGTGATAAGAGGGAGAAGCTTATATGACGCTCTCTCTAAATTATTGGGTGGACCAAACCTACAGGCATATAAGCTGCAAACTGTTATCTTCAGATTCTTACAGCTTGAGTTCAAAAACTAAGCTAATAATTAGAGCAGTTGCTTCATGGTAGTAGCTTATACGTTTTCAATTGGTAAGCCTAATTTAAGCTGAGCCAAATCAACAATTAATGAAATACTCATGCGTTACAAATGAAATAACTGAGCACAAATCGATCAGCAGTGTTGTTACTGCCTGTTTAGCTAAATTAATTAGGAAAAACAAACCTTTCGGCATGTGGTTATTGGATCATCAGAATAAAATGGTGGATAACCAACAAGCATCTCATACATGATTGCACCCAAAGACCACCTGTAGGACAAAAGTAGTACATTGAAAAAAGCTAGTTATCAGGAATCAATAATGTGCCTGAACATAAATTCGTGTGCATCATACCAGTCACATTCCATTCCATATCCCTTCTTTAGCAGAACTTCTGGAGCAATATAGTCTGGTGTTCCAACAGTTGAGAATGCCTGTGTACCAAAATGCATTTTAAGAATGAGAAGGGCCGTCAAGAAATAACAGAGGTTGTATTCATATTTGAAGTGTGTATCCCCTCCAAGCATGGGATTCCACATGATATCATGAAAGCAAAACAAAACTACTGCCAATACAGGGTCAATGGGATGATTGTATATATACACTGTAAAGCAGACATACCAGTTTTCTTCTGTTCATCTGCCAGTGCTGAAGTTGTTCATGTTGACTTCTCCACCTTCTACCATTTGTAGTTTCAGAGAAAGAGCTATCGATATCCATTGATTCCCTCAAATTGTCATCACCCATCGGTTCATCTTCATTCAAGGTTGAGAGCTTTGAACAATCAATTGGCTTGCACAGCCCGAAATCTGACAGCTTCATGTGACCATTCTTGTCGAGAAGCAGGTTGTCAGGCTTAATATCTCTGCGAAAAGATAACAAGCCAAAGCATTTAGATCATCAGAAAAATGGTTTTAACAGAATATATCAAATAACCTTAAACTAAAATGTTATAGCTAGACATTATGGTATAATATATCAGTGGTGTCGCAATAGAGCTAAGTCAGGGATTGACAAGTGCTACAGCAGTTGGAGAATCCTAATAAGTTATCTATTTGAGTTTCAAAGTTTTGTAGTAAGAGTCCTAGTAGTATCAGGTTACTAGTATATTTCCTTTTCCCTTGTCTAGAGGCACCTCAATATATAAAGGTAGGCTAGAATTGTAATAGGCCTCAAGCAACAAGAAATATCTAAAGGGGATTAACACAAAAAAAATTGTAACCTGTGGATGTAGTTGTGTTTATGAATGGATTCAATAGCAAGGATGGTCTCAGCAATGTAGAATCGAGCCACATGCTCAGTTAAGGTATCCTCTCTCATGAGAAGGGTCATGATATCACCACCAGGGAGATACTCCATGATAAGATAAAGGTACTCCAGATCTTGAAAAGAATAGTATAGCTTCACAATGCAGTGACTAGCAACTTCAGCCAGCAAGTTTCTTTCCGCTCTAACATGTTCCACCTGACAGATATAAATGAAAGGTTGTTAAACATATCATAAAAGGTAGCAGTCTTTTGCTAAATTAGGTTTTGAGAAGCCCTATCAGGTCAATTTACAAGGGAAAATATTTTTTTACAAACATGAAAAAGCAATTAACTATCTGACGCCAATAAATACAGTCATATAGAGATATCATCACATAAGTAGAGTAACTATGACAAAGCAGTTAAACATGAAAACAAAATACTAGTGGAGCCCTTGTGGACTTCACCCAAACAATAGACTGAACAAAACAAGAAGATTATACACCAGCTTTTGCTTTCTAGCAACTTCAGATTCAAAGCACTAAAAAAGTGTCCATGACTAATGCGTAACAGCAATGGTAGAATGTCACTAAACACAAAAGGTCCTACACGTTATGAATATAAATATGTACTGCCAATCTTTTGTGTTATCTTAGTTTTAAATATAACCTTGCTGTTTCGATTTGACAATTATGTCATATTTATTACTTTGTGGTCAAAATTAACAAACGTAGTAGGAGATGGTTAAAAACTATGCACATGCTGCACAGTTACTGGTGGAATGGCCTCTAGATGATAGGGGTAACTACTGTGCTTATTTCTATGCTTGTATGTTTGTTGGATGAAAGTCATGGTAAATACTAAATAGCAAAGATACCATGCAATTTTTGAAGAAAAATCACACGGTCTAAGAAGCACACTTCACACATAATTCATGCTTACATGTTATAGCCAGCTATAAATTACAAACAAAAAAAAAGATCATCTCAATACAGTCACGAATTCACGATTATATATCTATAAAACATAAAACCTGGAATAAATCAAGACAAAGTGAGTTATCTTACTTGACCCCTGACAACCATATCAGACTTCTTTAGCTTTTTCATTGCATAAATGTTGCCAGATGTCTTCTCCCGGCAGAGTCGAACCTGTCGTATAGTTACCGCAATTCAGTAAGGGGTTAAAAGCAACAGGAGCAATAAAATAAACATTACAAGTTTGCAACAGATGAGCATTAAGAAAATATGTGTGTGTGGAAGTGCATATGTAGTAGATCAATGTGCAAACCTCTCCAAAAGCTCCTCTGCCAATAATGGTGAGCAGCTCAAAGTCATCAACGCAAATTTTGTGCCTTTTAAGCCGCATGTACTCTGTTTCCTTTCTCTCCAGATCTTTTAATAGATTGATTTGCTGCTCCCTGGGAACTTGGGAAGATTCCAGTTGTCGCTCCAATCTAAAGCGTCTGCAATGCATAAGGTCTTACTATGTGACACAAGAAGGGCAAAGATTTCTGTCTGGGTTGGGGAATGAAAATCCATTTAGAATTGAATCGTAGTATCTAAGGATGATGAAGGAAGAAAAATCACTCAAGTTACACAGTAATAGAAGATGGTTGACAATTGAAACTAAGGTATGTTACTCTATTATAAGACTAATACGTCCAAACTCTAGGGGTGCAGGCCAGATTGAAGCCTTGAGGAATCGTCAGCTTTAGTTGATATAAGATCAATATCGGAACAAACCTCCATAGCTGGTAAGTTAAATTAACTGTTTGGTTTCGATAAAAGATTATAACAATGTTGTTAGAAATGAAAATGGCCACCCCTGTTACATACATACCTAGTATACCCAAATCCATTATAAAATGATGCAATGGATCTTACTAAATCGTATTTGCCACCTAGCATTGTACAAATGTCTTTCACCATGATGTTTACTTTCACTAAAAAGGAACAAACAGGTCTTTTGCCCTTGGTAAAATAGTGCACCAAGTCACCAAGATTGGGCAAGCTATTACATTACATGGACTCTGACTACAAATAGAGTAAATTAACAAAAGTGACTAATGAAACGCAGGCATACGTCGTAAAGTGCGGTATCAGCCACGTGTACACTTACGAATCAAAATTAGTGCGTCATCAATCACGTGTTCACTCACAATTCAAACTATCACATAATATGCTCTATGCACACCTACTTGCTGACCAGAGGCTTAATACAAACAAATGATATGCGACAAATGTATTGTCAACCACACTAAAAGACAGGCATAACCGTCGCATCCACACAACATTTACAGCACATTTCTCCAGTGAAAAACCTTCATGACAGCAACATACAAAATCAAGTTAACCAACTAAGCAAGCTGTTAGCTAGTAACACTAAGCTCAGTTCAATGGTTTTTGACGCCTACTACTCCATAGAAGCAATTAGAACCATTTTTGCTTGGCACAAACTGAGCAGACCCTAAGCATTACAAACAACTAGCAGAATCAAGTACCCTCACAGCTAAATCGTGCTACTCCAAGTATCCAACCTCAAATTGCTTACCAAGCAACAATTCGAGAATCTACAGCCACACCATACATCATACTACAGTAGAAACACCTCAAATCATGACTAGCGGAGCTACTGCTACACGACTCCGACTTCCCCCGCATTCCTCACGCACGCCCAAAACTTTCCCCCCAAATCTAGCAGCTCGAGTCCCCGAGCTCCAGCGCCCAAAGCTCTAAACCCGCCCAGCACAGCCCAAACCCGTCGATCGAGCTCCCACCACTCGAGATCTACCCCAACCCACGCTCGCTGCAGCAGCAGCAGCAGCTAAAATTCGAGCCCGAAATCGCCACCGGGCGGGGGGGGGGGATCGGGATCGTGGGGGGGTTTACCTCTCCTTGCGCTCCTGGATGTTCTTCATCTGCGAACGGTAGTGGTTCTCGATGAACTTCTTCGCTGCGGCGACGCGCTCCATGGTGAGGGTGGACCCCACCACCGCCTCCCCTCCTTCCTCCCCTTCCTCCGCCACCGCCGCCAGCGGCTCCGCCGCCGCCGCCACCGCCGGTGCCGGCGCCGCGTCCGCCATCTCGCTCTCCATCGCCGCCGCCGCCACCACCCACCCCCTCGCTGTCTCGCTGGTGTTTTTTTTCCCCTTCTTTTTCGCTGCGAGAGTCGAGTCGGCTCGAGCCGATGTGTTGTTTGTTCCTCCCCTCCTTGTCGCTGTGCGCGCCGGCTGTATATATACAGCCCCGTGGACTGCGCCGGCTGGAGGGTTAATTAAAATAAAACAGATAATTATTGGGGTGATTAAAGGGCTAATGGTGGGGGATTAACTGCGTCGACGCTGGTGACAGGCAATGTGATGAGCATGGAGACGGCTCCAGTTTTTTTTCTTTTTTTTCTTCCCTTTTGATCTCTCTCTCTCTTTCTCTCTCTGCTGTTTGTGTTGTGTTCTGGCACTTTTTTTAATTTGTCTTTGCTTGTGTTGTTGTGTGATCTCTTCTGTCATGTCGCATGCGGATGCTGCGTAGCTGTACACACGTAGACAAAAGGGCTTTGATTTGGAGTACTTAGTTGGATAATCAATTTCCTTTTTGAGGGGAACAAGATGAATAATGTTCACGAGATAAAATGCTTTTGGTGTTTTTGCCCCTTCTATGTGTTCTTGGAGCACATGTATGGGCGTTGGCTTGTAAAAATAGGTTTTTTTAGTGGAGGGATAATGATGACATTCGGCTTTGGATGCGGGATGCCACGATCATCATATGATGGATGTCTTAGGTTGATGAGTGTGTGAATGATGGGCATAATCTTAACGTATAACCCAAAAACCGATGAAAATTATGGATGATTCAGTTCGGATGGATTTTTCATAAAGGTGTATTTGGAGCAGATGGATGCCATGTAAATTTCCATGAAATTCACATGGAATACTTTTGAGATAAACAAGCATAGGATTAAACCTTGTGTTTCTCCTCTTGTGTAGGTTCCCTTTTTTTTTTTACTATGTACTGTAGCTAGGTGTGTCTAGTGGGTTTTCAAAACGGCACATAATTCCTTATTCGATGGTCGAAATTGACCACCCAGTTATCCTGAAAAGAAAAAAGTTAACTATTAAAATGTTTCTTTCACTCATCTTATATTCAGTTCTCATGTGTCTAGTTCTTTTCAGTCTCTTTAATTATCTGCACATGTTTTTTTACTCAAGATGAAGATAAAATTAGAAAAAAAACAAAAAAAATCATCAGTGCATGATAAATTTAGTTTTAATTATAATAAACTTAAATTATTTAATATTTTGGAGTATTCTATATACTATTTGTTAGCCATTTTAAAAATGTGTTAATGAGAATCGAGATAAAATTTATATCTTAATAAAAAATGCTTAAATATATGTTTTCTTGAAATATTTAACCTGACAGTGCAACTAAGAAGATAGTCCACAGCAATCCGATGGTAATATCTTAAATGATCTAATAAGAAATGTCCAAGGTTAAAAGTGCATATATGGTTTTTTGCTGTCCATGACAAAGGCATGGTTGCATTGGTAAGGAAAGCTATTCGGCTAACACCTGGCAACACTTTCCCCTTTTATACGTGCACGGTGCACCAGCGACCTGCCACGCAACGCACGCGCCCCGGGTAGGTAAGGTAGGTAGAGTCCGAGAACTCCGAACCACGCAGCTCGACCAGGCCAGACCGGTCGACTCGTCGGTCGCTCACGACGTACGGCAGCGCAGCGACCGACACGGTCAGGCCTGTGAAAAAAGGGCTTACTACGTACGTACACGGTACACACCACCAGGGGTTCGCATCCTCGTACGTCTCGCTCTGCTCCCTTCGTCGATACGATACAGCAACCAACACGCATTTGCTTCAACACATGCCAGTGTCGTCGTCGCCGCATCGGCCCAACCCGGTCCGGTCGATTCGATCGATCGCCCCTGTCAAATCGCAGCCAGCTTAGAGCTCACCTAATACTCATATCTACCCATACTTAATTACTAGTACTAGTAGTAATCATTTTTTTTCTTCATAGCAGAGTAGGAGAAGGAGAGGAGGAATAATTTGGCATCTTGTTGTGATTTGTGAATCGAGTGATGTGAAATCAGAGAGAGAGGAAGGGGAGAGGCATGGCAAATGGCATGGGATGTTGGGGCGTGGCGGAACAGGGCGTCGCGCGAGGCAGAAAAAATAATGGGGGCGTCCAGGCTGGGCGGCTACAGGTTAACAGGTCGCGCGTGTGCTGTGCTCTCTCTCTCTCTCTCTCTCTCTCTCTCTCTCTCGCGTGTCGATCGATCTGTGCAAGCTGCTGCAGATGCAGGTGCCCCAGCTCAGATGCCAGGCTAGGCCGCAGCTGCGCGAGAGAGAGGCCACCATTATTTTTTTTCTCCATTTTTAATGCCCATTTGCCAGATCTCCGAACTCACCTCTTTGGATTCCAAGCCTGTCCAGCGTGTTAGTTAGTATTTTTTTTTTAAATTTTGTTGCTGTGTATGCTTTGCTTTATTTTACACAGGGGTGAAAATGGTAGTAGAAATTTCCAATGGATCGAGGATCATTTTCGTAAAAGAAATACCATTTACATTTTTTAATCATATAAAGAATTGATTGTTTTAATTTCTATCGGGGTCATATTATAATCACCACTAAATAGTTACATTAATAATGTATACATTATAAACTGACTAAGTATCATTTTCCTAGAAATGACATTTGTTTAAGGTTGTTTTTGTCCCTAACTTTTTATTTATGGGTTATTACTACTATTTTTGGTTTTTTGGTTAAGGTGGATCCCTGGCGGTTGGATCGGCGTGTGTTTCGGAGATGCGCGGTCGAGATTGAGGCCGTATGGACAGGTGGTGGTACGGTGTGTTGTCACGGTCGCGTACGCTTCTTGCTTGTACAGTTGTACTATAGTGTGAGTTGCTGCCTTGCTGGTGAATCCGTGACAGTGGTGAAGTGGCTGTTGTCCACTCGGCGCAAGTTCAGACGATCAGATAACTATACTTTCATGTTGATGAGGCGACGTCTTCTCGTACAGAGTCAAAAAAAAAAAAAGACATCATCATCATCATGCTCTCGTAGAGTCAAGAGAAACCTAAGATTTGTCAAAAAGGAAAAAAGAAAAAAATCCTAATAATGTGTGGTATTAGCCGAAGGCCCAGAGAGGAAGAAGTGCTGGCATGGAAGTGGCTAGAGAAATCGGCCCAAACTTTGGAAGCAGTCATGGGGCCCAAAAAGGGAAGCGTATGGAGTAAACTAGTAAAGTTGAAAAGGTCCATTTGGAATCCCTGACCTATTCATCTAGAAGATGATTAGACCCGGCTGTTAACAGATAGAGAGACTTTGGTGGTGTTTGAAACTCATGTAGATGAAGATAAAGATTAAGTGTTTTACGTAAAACGAGGTGGTATTAACGTATGATTAATTGGAGGTGGTATTAACGTACGATTAATTGAGTTTTTAATTATTACAAACTTGAAAAATATATTTATCTGATATTTTAGAGCAACTTCCATATAGAAAGTTTTCGCACGAAACGCACCGTTTAGCAGTTTGCAAAGCGTGCCACGAATATCTAAATTTTCATCCAACTTTTGTTGGAGAAAAGAACGAGGCCTTTCTACCGGGTTTTGCGGTTGAGGATATGAATCAGATGCATCCAGAGGGATTCAGAATGGACTTTATCCTTCATTTAAAATGGCACAGTAACAAAATTTTTGATGGCCCGTGCTCGGTGCACAACACCTGGACTGGCATTACAAGACCGGCCCTGACGGAGGAACCAGGCCCAAATATTCCCAAGCACTCCAAGGCCGATTCCAAACACCAACTCTCGCCAACACAGAGGACGCCGACCACTAGCTGGATAATAATCTATAAGGTCAACGCGTTTCCTTTTCACCTGGCATAAACGTCAACACTTACTCGGCACCAGTTGTTCGCTTACACCTAGCCTCCTTTTGGATTGATATGGAATTTTTAACCAATATATAATTCCGTCTTCTAGTCGTCCTCTTCATCTTCAGTGTAACATTTTTTTTCCAAAAGGGAACATTAAAAGTTGATTGCGAGTTCGTACACATCTTGGTCGGCACGGTTTCCTCAGCCGTGGCATGCTATTGCTAGTGCCTAATTCCAGGGAGCAAACGCTTTCCTTTTCATCTCAACAGTACACAACCCTACCTAACCAAACCATGATCTGTAATCTCAAGTGAAATCCACTATTACTGGTACTAGTCTTCAAGAGAGATCTTCAGTATCAGCAGTGATCAGTGACAGACTGACAGTGACTCATCTCATTGTGTATTTGTGTGTGTGTGTGTGTTCAAGAGGTCAACCTTATAGAATCCGGTCAGCGGATTTCTTAGGATCTCAAACATATTGCATCCACATGGCTTTACAGTGTGTATATCCACATCTATGGATTTTAGTCACATGAGAGTCATGCTTAGCTGAACTGTTTCTTTTCTCCATGATAGTACATCTTCAAGTCCAATTCTCATTATAAATTTTGTTTGCGAGTTTGTTGAAGACAAAATTGTCAGGGTACACTGAAATTGCAGTAGCAGGTTGTACATTCTGCAAATCAGGATGGCTTTTTGTCTGTGAGCCATTTGCACTGTCCGAAACGTCAAATATTTTCGTCCTGAAGGAGTATTTGTTAACAGTTGTAAGGATACTTGAATTAGACAGACCAGAGCATATATGTGCCAGCAGGTTTTGTGTTTTTCAAATGTCAAATTCGAGCCCCAAATTTCCGGTTCCTGGAATATAAGTGTATAACTCCTTTCCATTATCAACAAACAGAGAAATATATAGTATCTGCTACAATAGCAGTGTGTAATCACCGTAGAGATCCCCATTAATTACCATTCTCTAATGGTAACAAGCTGTGAACACATCCTTATCCTAGTGCTTTGGTGCTAGTTGTAATCTGGGTTGTAATTATTCAAGGCAGTAAAACAAATAGTCTTATCCTAGTAGTTGTAATCTGGGTTGTAATTATTCAAGGCAGTAAAATAGTAAAGCTAGTTGTCCCAACATTTCCAGGTTGTACATTCACTGAACATGCCCCATCTGTTTCTTTTCATAATCCATCCCCAATTATCAAGTACAGAGAGGTCATTAGTACGGCTATGAATGGCACACTGCCACCTAATACGGCAAGCTGCTGCATCTTGAGGATTTTTCATTAAACAAAGAAGGAGATGGATGATTATTCTTGCTCTGACTTTGGTCAATTCAAAGATCTCCGTCAGACAACAGCACAATCAAGCCAAGCACGAGCTCACACAGAAAGAGGAGTAAAAGAGAATCTGATCCATTTCATTTGGCAAAAAGTGTTTTTTTTTCATGTTTGATTAATTGATAATCTGAGGGATACAAGATTATTCAGGTAATTACAACCCCATCAAAATAATCTCTCAAGATCTAAAAGAACCAAGTAAATCGAAAATCCAAACAAGAAACTAATGCTGCTTTGAGACTACTAGGACTCTGAACTTTCTTGTCCCTCCTGACGATAAAGCGAAAAAACTGTTCACTGCTCCATTTCCGACAAAAAATGTAGCAGCTCCTCCTATACACCTAAAAACTGAATCTTGTTTTTTTAATTTTTTGTTGGTTTGTTTGGTCTCGCTGTTGATCGGACCAAGAACGGCTATGATGCTTGTTTGCTTCCTCGATTAGAAGAAGGATGCGCCGGCTCCGCTATGGAGGAGGTTGTGGGCGATGGCATCACGGGCCTGCGCGGCGGCGGTGGAGCGGACGGCGTTCTCGGCGACCATGTCGTCGTCGAAGAGCTCGAAGGCGCTGTCGTCGTCGACGACGTCGCCGCTGCGCTCGCAGATGTTGTGGAGGACACAGCAGGCGCCGAGCACGGTGGGGAGGTCGAGCAGCTTCACCTCGGTGCGCTTCTGGAGGCAACCCCACCGCTGCTTGAGGCGCTTGAACGCGTCGCGCGCCACGCCGCGCACGCCGGCGACCTTCTCGTTGAACATGTGCTGCGCCCATGTCAGGTTCTGGTGGGTGTAGGGCACGAGCATCCAGTCCATGAGCGGGAAGCTGCCGCCGCCGACCACCCACTGGCCCTGGATCAGGCCGGGCACGCCGCGGTGCAGGTACAGCGCCGACTTCTCGAGCACTTCCTCGTCGGAGTGGGATCCAGGCCAGCCGATGCAGACGTCGGTGAAGGCGCCGGTGGAGTTGACGACGCACTGCACGGTCATGGAGTAGGAAGTCTTCTGGTTGCGCTCGGTGTGGCGGCGGTTGTAGTAGGAGGCGACGTTGGACTTGGGCGCGATGATGGGGATGTGGGTGGTGTAGATCGCGCCGACGACGCCGGAGATCCCGGAGATGGTCTCGAAGTGGGCGGCGATGGCCGCCGCGTCGTCGGGCTCGGGCCAGCGCACGACCTTGGGCATGACCATGGCCTTGAGCGCGGCGCAGACCTCGAGCACGAGCTTGTGGCAGGTGGAGATCCCGAGGCCGAAGCGCTTGGACACCAGCCTCAGGGGCTCCCCGGTGGCGAGGCGCCAGACGCAGACGGCGACGCGCTTGCGCACCGGGATGGCGGCGCGGAGCATGGTGTCCTCCTTGGCGACGGCGGCGGCGAGCTCGTCGCAGACCACCTCGAACGTGGCCTTGGACATGCGGAACGCCTTCTTGAACTCCGAATCCGGATAATCCGGGCTACTCACCATGTCCCACCACTCCGAATCCCTCTCCTTCACCCACAGCCTCCTCCCCCCACCCCTCCCCACCGCCGCCATGGCCGCCGCCGCCTCAGACACCTCCTCCTGCCCACCCTCATTACTCCCGCTGCTATTCTCCCTCGAGCTAGTCGGCGACCGCTGCCTCTTCGCCGCCGCCACCACCACCCCAGACCCCTCCCCTTCAACCTCCTCCCACCCCCTCTTCCCCTGCAACTCCACCGGCGCCGCCACCGCCGCCGGTATCTCATCACCCATATTACCAAACAGAAACGAGATATCCTCTCCTCCGGCCATCTCAAACAGCGAGCGGAACTGCGCCGCCGTCAGCGAGCTCATCTACGCGACTCTCCGCCTCCGCTGCTCTGCTTGATCTACCTCTACAGCTACGACAACCTCAAGATCTCCGAAGGTAGTAGGTAGCTAGCTAGCTCGATCAATGATGGTTGGAGGGAGGAAGGAGACGGGGAGAGGGGGTATATATAGGTAACGGGGATGGAGAGGGGGGGCCCACGCGGTAGCGCGGCGAGGAGGAAGAAGAGGAAAGCGGGTGGAAGAGAGAGCAAGCGAGTGAGGCGACGGATGCAACCGCGGCTCACGCGGCTAGGAAGAACGGAGAAAGCGAGTAAAGGGGGAGCTGACGTGACGTCACGGATGCTTCTAGCAAGTAGGAGTAGGAGTAGTAGTATACTGCCACGGCGCTGTCGCCGTCGTCGCCGTCGCCTTCTTCTCTTCTCCGGTTTGATTGGCCGGAATGGTGGTTTGGTGGCGCCGCGTGGTCCCACCTGGCAGTGACAGGGGTAGGTGATTTTTTTTTGTGTGTGCGTCTGCTGTGTGGAGATTCTTTTGTGGCTGGCGCTGTCATCGCTTGGGTCACCCGGGGGTTGTACACACGAGTGGCGTACTCTGCTGCTGTCAAACTCTTTGGGTTTACCTTTCTTTCCTCTGTAGATTGTAGTCTGTTCCGTACGGGTTGGGATGAGCCGTGTTGGGGATTATTCTAACCGTAATATTCAAATGTTGTGCGCCTGTGCCGTTTGGGATTGGCTTTTTTTTAGTTCTTTTACCGGGTAATATAATTGCACATGGATTGACCAACGTTGGAGCTACGTTGCAACAGTGACTATCTGTTCTACGTATATGGGCTTTTGCTATATATGTATGTTATTTATGTAAGTATACGTGGTTGTTTCTGATAACCTACGTGGTGGTGCCCACGCGCCTATTAGTCGATGATGCATGGGTTTGTATTAAAAATACTGCCGCACATTTACTTGTGTACGAGATAACGTAATGAACACAGTAGGATTATGTTTAATACGGCATGGCACGAAAGGGGGGAGAGCTTTGCGCGCGATTATTTATTATGGTTTAAGCTATACACATCGCCGTGGATTTAAACATGTTCCGTATTTAATGTTTTATAGTAATAAGGTGAACGAATGGTGAGCGGATATCAATGACTTATAATAGGGTTAATTAGTTAATGTCCAAAAGATAAAGGAAGTGGGTGTCCTGCGTCGAGTTAAACAATATCCCTATTGTTATTTTGTACCGTGACAAAATTATGTACTATCGATCAATGTTGACTGAAGAACTTTGTATAACCACATATTCAACTTGACTCTAGAGCACGATATACAGATGTGAAAAGTTGGGTTCTAGCCTAGCAATATATATCTGCAATGTAGAAAACTGGAGTAGCAATTACATTTTTTCTTGTAGGCTTTTTTTCCTTTCTCCTTTATTTTTTTAAGAAAGGAAAAGCTGTCTTTTTTTGGAACCAATTAATGCCACATTTGACACGTTTATATGTTTCGAGATAGAATATTTGGATACATAACACATTATCCCCAGATTCGTGCATGGCAGATAATGTCACAATGAACTTCTTTCACTACCGCAAGAAAATGATATGAAGCAGTAGTAGACTTTCAATATTTCTAGCTGGTTTAGATAAGAAATAGTGATGGACTTCTAATGTTTCTTTCTGGTTTACATATGAGACAAACGTGATTATCTTTAGAAGAAGTAGTAGTAAGTAGTAACATACACACACACACACATCTCGTGGATCAGTAATTAACTTCGGGTATCAACTCAAAATGCATCGTCACAGCTAGTTGCCATATTTTTTTTCTCAAACGTGTTCACATCTTTAGAAGCATTCAAATATATCTTCCAAAGCAGGAGCATAATAACGTAGATAAGGCTCCCCAAAATAAGTAAATTCCGTAGCAGTAGTAAGTAACATATCTCGTGCATCAGTAATTACTTAACTTGGAGCACCAACTCAATGAATGCCATGCATTTTTTTTCCTATCGAACGTGTTCGCATCTCCAGAATAGCAACATGTTAATGGTGGTGACCATGAATGACTGGTCCATAACTACTAGTAGTGTAGAAGATATGGCACAAGCAAAATATGTCTCTTACGAATTCATATTAACACTACTGTGTTGTAAGATGAGTGTATTTAGATTTTTTATAATTTCTCTATATTTAAATCAAACGGTTGAGTGTCGTACAGTGAGTGCATTTAGATTTTTTTATATATTTAAATCACACAGTTGAGTATCATACGATGAGTGCATTTAGATTTTTTATAATTTCTATATATTTAAATCAGACGGTTGAGATGATTGCTAATACAAATTTAGTAAGTAAAATTTAGTACATGTAGCCATGCTTCTTCCAAATATGCAAATGTACTGCAGATCTACGTACGGCTTGTCCGGACAGAGTGGCGCCATGCGTATGTCACCGGCAGGCAAGTTTCACGTTTCTTTTCCAAGTATTCCATCCTAGTACGTACAAATGGTCAGATCCATGGACCATGGGGGGTGGCCCATGCGTAAGAGTAGTACTGTTTAGGAACTCAATCAAATCCTCCATTAGGGCCCATTTGGATCAGGAGATTTTCAAAGGAAATTTAATAGAGGTACAGTTCCTTGGAGGAAAAACTATTGTAGCTATGTTATTTGGTTTAGAGGAATTGAAGCAAAAACATATCCGGTCCTAAGTTTTTTTTAAAAAAAAACATATCCGGTCCAACCTCCTGTTTTCCTTTCCTCTGGGCAGGAACGAGCAGTTAATGATGGTTTAATTCTTATATATTGCTGTGTTTTTTTTATTTTTATATATTTACTCGTATGGTTTAATTTTCCTGGTGCACGTTAGAAACAACCACGTAGAAACGGCTTGCCAACTGCCCAATTTGCCATGCAGACACTCGCACAACGTGCTTTGTGTTGACGGGGCAGGGGAATTAAGGACACGGAATTCTAAGACGATCCCATGTTTGGGGGTGCGTTACGTTTCGCCGCCGCGTACGTGGTGGTCAGCGTCTCGTGCGGGACTAGCCGCGACGCACACGCAGACGCAGCGTGGCGTGCGAATCCTACTGGTAACAAAAAAAAAGAAAAAAAAAAACAAGCGGGATGTTTGATTGACCTGTGCAAAAAAAAAGGACGGGAGGAAAAGCGACGCGCGCGTGTACCGTGTACGCGGCCGGTGGGGCCACGCGTGACGTGTGGGTGGGTGACGCGGCGTGACGGGGGGTGCTGTGTGTTGCACGAGGCCGAAAAGTACGCGACGCGGTGTGGGGCTAGCGGCTTGGCCGAGCTTGATCCGGGGGGTTTCTGGGCTTCGCCCGGCGCGCTTGCTTGGCGTCGCTGTCGGGCAGGCGTCTGACTCGTCGTCGTCTCCGGCTGAGACGTGTGGAGTGGAGACATCCGGAGTCCGGTGGTTTGGCTTCACGAGATTGTCTCGCCCTTTTTCTTCTTCTCTTTTCCCTTTTTGGCCTTACAAGATGGAATGGAGTATCCACTATATCTAGTTGGCGTTGAGTCGGCTGGGTGGCTGACAGGGTACGTAGGTCATATCATATACTAGTTCAGTATTTTCTTCGTTTCAAAATAAATCAACCATATCCTAAGATGTGATATAGTCTAATACAAACGAATATGGAAGATGTGTAACATACTGATACGAGTTTTGTTTATTTTGTAGGAAGAGATTACAATTATATACTCGAAAGCACTAAATTTGGATGCAAAGTACCTCAAATAAATAGTACAATGTACTTCCTACGTTTCATATTATAACAATTTTTTTCTATCAAAATTTCTTTAAATTTGATCATGTTTATAAAAAACACAGTAGCATTTCCAGCAAAAAAGACAAACATATTATCAAATTCTATTCAATGTTAGATTTAATAAAACTAATTTGGTGTTATATATGTTGGTATTTTTTCCTATAAATTTGATCAAACCTAAAAGTCTAAATACCGAAAAAAATAAAAGTGATTTATAATATAAAATGAGCAGAGTAAATATTAAAATTATAGGTGAACGCACAACCGAGCAGGCCAATTATTATTAGATAGCATATGAAGTTTGGTGATGTACTTCATCTGTCTTATTTTAAATTGTGCTATGTGAGAACCATATATTCTCACCATCATGAAAGATAAATAAATTCATATTCTTAGATTTTTATACACCTCCATATATGTCAGATGAGATGGTTATAAACTTTCGGTTGTTTGTAGTTGTCTGAGTCCAATAAATTATATGCCGCTAAAAACATAGATCCCCTCCCCACCCCCCCCCCCCCCCCACCCCCGCACACTTTAAGCATTGGCTCGTGCCTCTTGTATTTCTCAATAACAAAGCATTACAGCTTCCTATAAAACTATTGTTAAGTTTTAATTTTTGAAAGTTAAATTTAGAGTTTTTTAAATGTAGTTTGTTTTTCAAAATTTGTTTTCGAGTTGTTAGGGACACGAATAAAAATTTTATATACAAATTGATTTTTAAAGCTGATAAGTCGCTTTGGCATATAATAATCCCTTGGCTAACTGATGGGCCTCTTACCCGTCGGCTATTATACGATCTATCCTCCTCGTGATTTAGTGAATTTATATGTCAGTCTTGATGATTTTTGTTTTTTAAAAAAGGACTTCCCACCTTATTACTACTTCACAAATGATCAAATATTTATATGCCAGTGTCTTCACTCGCCTTCTTAATTCCTCCTCCTCACGTGTACAATATACTGCAGTAGTACTTTCTCTGTTCCAAAAAAAACTTAACCTAGTTGGGATGTGATATATTGTGTGTTAAGATTTATTGTACTAGAATATATTTTATCCCTAATTAGTTTGATTTTTTTGGACGGAGAGGAAATAGCTAGGTCTGGCGTGTGCCTAATGCTGGTTGGATCTGACAGCGCAAATACGTAATGGCCAACATCAGCAATACTCATAGCGAACGTGAAAACACGAAAATGTTCCACCGGCCGATGGCCGGACTTGAACGAGAGAAATGAGACGACTGTTGTACTGTACTGGCCGGTGGCAGCGGCGGTGCGCAGTTCTAATTGTGATCATCTCGAGTTTTCTTGCATGTCCAACTCTATGTTGGCCACGCCTGCGTCCGTACGCTACGTATTTGTTACCAACGACCAGCAGAACGCTGCAGTTACGTGCATTGACCCATATACTGTACTACTCGTGTTTGTGTTCTCGTTGATTGCAGATACGTAGTAATAGCAGAGGGGCCTCTGGTCAGTCAATTCACCGGCTCGTCGTTCACAAGCTACTACTACTCCGTACCATAGCTTAGCTAAGCTGGGCGATCGAGACTGGCCGTAATGCGTGCAGTTACAATCCCATCGCCATCGAGTGACTCTCAAGTCGGAAGTCCGGACGTGTGGATGCAGCTTAGTAGTACTAATTGCTGCTGTTTGATGTGGCAACAAGCGATCGGTCACACTGCAGGAATCATACCTGAGAGGCTGTGGCTGGCAATTGGGGCACTGTCGCATTGGTCGCATGCAGCGGAGGCAGGGTCAAGCATAGCTGCATACGGAGTAGATATGCATTTGTTATCTGATAGAAGTACTAGTGGTATAGTACAGTACTCTCTTCAGTTGCTCACCAATTTCAGACGAGAAGAGAGCGACTGAAGAAATCTGCCTTTGATTTTGGAGCGGGGTGACATAGAAGAAACGTGCGGGGAAGCAACTCAATTCTGTCGAAGATATAGGATAACTGTGGAACAGCCTTTTCCGTCAAAGCAGAGCAGGGCCAAAATCATACTTCCTCAGTTCCATAATATGAATATTTTTAGGTAGAAACGGATATTAAAAAAGTAGGTATATATATGACTGGAGAAAGATTGTTATTTGTGAAAAAAGAAAATAGGTGAAGAGAATTATTGGGATTGATTGATAGGAAAAGAGGGTAGGTGAAGAAATAACTTCATTTCAGAATAAGTTATTGTGTTAAAAATAACTATATTTTATAACAGATGTAGTAATATCTACGTAGTATTACGAAAGGCATGGGCACACAAATGCACACCAAATCCAAAACCCACATGCTCACATGTTTGGAGTCAAAACATGAGTCTCTTCGGAGGAGACATCCGATGAAACAAAAAGCCTGAAAACGGAACGCGTGACAAAGTGCAAGTCTGTTTTACACTCACTGCCATGGGAACAATATAGGCAAGATGACGGGCCAATATATGGGCCGTATCTCATGGACCGTCACATTTTCCATAGACGGGCTTTGATTTCATACAGGAAATAAGTTCACCTATCATCCCTTAACTTTACATCGAGTCAGTATACCATCCCTAATCCCCAGTACCATAATAATTCACCTATCAAATATTTAAAACCATGCAAAATAGATCCATAACAGTATATATGAGTGATTTCGTTGATGTGACATCCTAGTAAGCAATCTGGACTCACATGTAAGTGAGAAAAAAATAATGTGGGGTCTGCCTCCATTCTTTCCACCCTTTTCTTCTTTTATTTTATTTTTTCTCTTCTCGTTTTGTTCTTCTCTTTGCCGACTGCCTGAATGGTATGAAGGGGTGAGCAGCAGCCGCACCGACCTACATGCGCCACACGCGCCACTGACCGGCGAGGAGAGAGGCTACCAACCGCGCCGGCGGGAGAGGGGGGGGGGGGGGGGGGGGAGGAGGGCCGAGAGAAGGGCGGAGCGGCCGGCGGTGGAAGGACGAGGCCGGCGCGAGCTCGCGTCGGGAGGAGTCCGAGACGGAGACGGCGGCTGGATCCAGGGTGGCGCGTGGGGGCGGCGTCGACGACGAAGCCGGAGCAGGCCGTGGGTCGGCCGTGCGGCGCTGCCCGCCTCTACGGGGTGCTCACGGCGGCTGCCTCGTTCCCCTGCCTCGCCCCCTCCAGCAGCCGCCGGCATCCACGACAACGACGACATGGGGTTGGATGGATGAGGAGCGCCACTAGCATCCTCTCCCCCTTTCCCACGACGACCACGATGACATCGATGAGGAGGCGCTGGAACGTGAGCGAGGCGCTAGGGAAGCAGGGGGACGACCGGACGACAATGGCGAACACCCTGAGCCCGGTGCTGCCTCGATGCCCCACAAGCCGGCCGCCCTCAGCCGCCGCCACCACCTCCTTACCGCCCAGCCGCCGACGCCGCCTCCTCACCGTCCCTAGTCACCTCCTTGACGAACCAAGCCGTCGACCGTTGTCGGCTCGCCATTTCCGCGGGCCCCAGCCGACGCCCCCACGCCACCTCCTCGCCGCCTCGGCTGCAACGGCCGCCGCCACCATCACCTCGTCGAGGTTGGAGAGACCAATAGCAGGGAGAGGGGAGGAGGGAGAGAGAGCAGGGGAAAAGAGAAAGGTGGAGACTGAGGATGACAGGTGGGATCCACTTTCCTTTTTGGTACATCAGCATCTAGTCGGTACGAGTGGACCAGGTCAAATTACCGCATCAGTGAAACTTGGACGGTTTCGTATAGTTTAGGATGAAGATTTCTGGTATTAAGCATAAGGATGTTATACATACTCGACGTAAAGTACGAAAAGTTGAGTGACCGTAGGTGACCTTATTCCTTTCCACAATATAGTATATGGGCTAACTTTAATAGGCCTCCAGCCCAGCAAGGCCCATAATCTCTCTCTACAAGTAGATAGAGTACAACTACAACCTCCGCGATTTCGAGTGCAAAGCAACCAAAGTAAAGGAACCCTTAGGTTGTTTTCCCCTTTCCTCTGCTGCGCGCCTTTGTCGGCGGCGGCATGGCGGACAACGGCGACGGAGACTGTGGGGACCTGGAGCCTTTCTTCTACGACGAGGCAGCGACCGTGGCCGAGGCGGCGGCGGCGGCGGAGAGGCGGGAGCGGGAGAGGCAGAAGAAGGCGCGGGAGGAGGCGGCGAACGCCAGGAGATGGGCGGCGCACAACGCCGCCCTCGCCAGCATCCGCGAGTACGATCCCGTCGAGGAGACGTACATCTACACCCGCTACCACTACACGGACATGTCCGAGTTCGACCTCGACGAGGAGTCCCGTCTCCCTCCCATGCGCTTCACCGCCACCACCTACACCCCACCGGCGCAAGCCCTCCACTTCCTCTGCGATATGATCAACGTGCTCGCCGTCCGCATCATCCTCCCATCCCCCGATCTCTCCGATGATGATGATTGTGATGGTGGTGGTGAATTCAGCTTCCCCATCAGCGTCTACGGCTCTGTCATCGCCAGAGACCAGCTTGATTCGAAATGTGTTCATCTCTTCCGCCGCTCCAGAGACGATCCTCAGCTCATCACCTCAGAGGTATATACGCTACTTAATTAGCTTGTTAAATTCATTCATCCATCCATTCATAAATTAGTTGCAATTGCATTATTGTATGCAACACCGCATCAATCAGTATGATATAGTTTTAAATTAATTATAGGATGAACTGTCCTTGATATTGACCGGGCCTCATCGAGGACTTTTGCTGTATGACGCCGTGTACATTGAGATCGATCTCAAGATGAAGATGAAGGATGATCAACAACAAGGCTGCAAGGACAAGCGACTTAGTAAAGGGCTGCTAGTGTTGGATGGCGTACTGCTTTCAACAACCTTGAGCGACCATTTGCAGACTGCGGTTAAAATTGCCACTCTTGATAGGAGAAGCATCAGGCCCTGTGCCGTGCAGGTCACTTATGCGTATGTCACGAATGCAGTGGAGGCCACCATCTCTGTTGAGCTTCTGCATGATCAGGGAGGAGCTAATTTCTGTGGAGATATCACAGCTTGCACCAGCACCATCCAAGATAGCATCGTGCTTCATGATAGCAATTTACTAGCAGATGATGGCATTATGCTGCTGGCTGATGGATCTGCTGTCCGACTGTTGCGCCGTGTGATAGCCGTCTGTTTGGATGAGATGCTGATGGTGACGATTGTTGCTCAGGATGGTGACCGTACAACTAACTACGCCAGACGAACCATTGATTTTACACCAAGTGTCAATGGTGGAGACGAAGCTCGAGTTGTGTGTGGTGTCAGCAGTTTCCTTGTGAAGGTTAATTGGTCGTTAATGAACCCAGTTATTGACCAGTAGTTTGTTATATCCTTATGATCACGAATCTAGGCTTTTAGTTATGTACTGTAAGTCTGCAATGGATATGGTTTGGTTAGGTAGGGTTGTGTACAGTTGAGAGGAAAAAGAAAACGTTTGCTTCCTGGAATTAGGCACTAGCAATAGCATGCCACGGCTGAGGAAACCGTGCCGACCAAGATGTGTATGAACTCGCAATGAACTTTAGTGTTTCCTTTTAGGATATACTGAGTATTACACCCAAGAAGAAGACGAGAACAACGACAACTTTACTGTGCACTGGTACAGACGAAACGGCCCTTCACTTCGGCATTCTCTGCCCATTCGCAGCAGCATTCTGGAATTCACTGGAGATACAACCAAATATCAGCTCAATGCAAGACTTACACAATCGAACAGACCAACCAGAATCCCATCCAAGCACTTCCAAGTATTCTACCTCATGTGTTTTTGGGGGCTTTGGAACCAAGTATTCTACGCTCAAGAAATGGTGGTTCTATTCCGTAAATTTGTGTGATAGTTGGAACGAAAATATGAATGGGTTGCCTTCGACTTGTCAAATTATATAGCCCCTTACGTTGTGCAATATATCTACACCAAATGAAAGCTGTATATTTCAATCGATGTGACAACACGAGCACGCACGAGCATGATTCACTTTATGTCAGTAAGCAGCGCCGAAAGTTGATCGTGACAACTCGTGTTGTGGTGGACTGTGCGCTTTAGTGGAACTAACAGTACCGTGAAGCGCCGAAAGTGTGCTGTCGTATGCACAGGCTGTTCTAATAGGGTACGAATGACAAGGACGATACAGGGGAGAGAACCACAAACCTTACTGTAGTAGTAAAAGCAAAAGTAGTACTGATTTACAGGTACATAAGGCAAAAGAAATGTAATGCACAAGCAGTAAAGAGGTAGAACACTTCTGACGAGGCCTCTTGCCCCTGTCCCTCCTACCCTGTGCCCTAATGTGTCCCTGAGAGTACGTCAGCCGGTCCGGTGGTACGGCACGGCCTACCCGTCCTGCCTGTGCAGGTGTGACCTCCGGCTGCTCCTGGGTATGCGCCTCTGGAGCTCCTCCAAGCTGAGAGAAGCCTAGTATGTCCTGCTCCTGCTCACCCTCCAAGTCGTCGTTGTAGAAATGGCCAGTAGGACCTGACCCACCGCCGTGAGAGGAGGAGGCACCTCTACCGAAGATCCCCGCGTGAAACCCTGTTAGGGAATGACCATCAGTTTCATATCGGTATTTAATAGTACTAACAAAGATTACATTACCGTGTGGCCAAGGGATTGACGATCTAGTGGAAGAGCTGGCTAAGGCGCCGGAAGTGTTGGTGAACGCGCCTATCGTGCCGGCGAACGCGGCAGACGAGCCTGCGAACGCGCCGGACGTGCCTGTGAAGGCGGAGGACGTGCCAAACGTGCCTGGGAAGCCGGTGTCGAATCCGGCGAACACGCCCGAAGGCATACGAGGTCCTGCAACGATGGAACGTTAGATTTTGACATAGTTACGTTTTTCTACGAAAGCTAAAACATAATAGAACTAACCTCTTGTTTGAGCAGTACCGTGAGAATCGACTGCGCTAGCTCGTGTGGGACCGCCTGTAGGCGCGTGGACATGGTTGTACAGGACCACGTGGAGGAACAACGTCGAGTGCACTGCGACAGGAGAAGACGCGCATGACCGATCGCATCTTGTCCCTCATCCGGTCGAACGTGGCCCTCTGCTCAGTGTCAGTCAAGTACAAGCCTGCGTCCAACCTCACTTGGATGGCATTGATATCAGCATTGATAGCCCTTACGGCGTCGGCCTATGCAACGTGAAAGTAAAAAGTGCAGTTCATGTCACAACTTATTTAAGAGAAATTAAAGATTCGAAGAAAGTGATACAATGGCGACGTACCCCCATGAAGTAGTCTCGGTCACGGTGCGTGGGATACACATCCGTGACAGCGGGAAGATGCGGCTCAGGGGCGACAGGAGTGAAGGTGACACGCGCATGAGTGCGAGGTAGGTACCAGCGGAGGTAGTCACGGTAGTTCTCCTCGGTGTGTACGAAAAGCTCGTCGACCACCTCTTCTGTAGCTATCACCCAGTCATCAACGTAGTGCTGTACCCGGGGAGCGTCTCCGGTCGCTAGCGGTCCACCAGAGCAGCAAGGAGTGACCGATCCACATCCCACCGCTTCGCCGGGTCACGCTCGTCCGCCCCCGCGTCGACAAGCCTACAAAGCGGAAGAAGGCCTGCCGCACGCAACCTGCGTAGATTACACTATAAGCATTAGTAAAAACCAAAATACCGTGCGTACGCCTAAATAAGTCATAAACAAATATTTAGATAGACGTACCAAGGAACGTGCCATGGGTCGACATGCAACAACTCGCGTCCCGTGCTTGGACGGAAGGTGCCAAGCTGTGCACCCTGGACTGCTGATAGGAATGAGCGGTGGTTCCTGTCAATCCCACGGTTGAACAGCTCCGGTGTGGGGTCCGCCGTACCTGCATCATAAATAATAATCAGAAAAATAGAAATTATTAGCTCAACATACCTTACAACAGTTCATAACTATATTACTTACACTTAGTAACAAATATGTGAAAGCATATATTATGTTGCAGTACATAATATTTCGGCATGAAGGCTAAGTGCAAATACACAATGCAAGTACTTACTACGAGAACTTACAGATAAAAATACAAATACTAGTGTCCTGAGTCGGAATACACACTTCAATTAAAATAATAGTCTGCTAACTCATTACAGCAACATTCATTGAAAGGTGACGATACAAGTACTTACTCCGAACACTAAAAATAACACACTAGCAGTCTAATTCATAACTCGATAGCAATGTTACACCATGGAATCGCCTGCTGCACGAGAACGCCTCGGCCGTGGACGCCTGCTTGTTGTTCCTTCCCCTGGTGGTCGCCTTCCATCACTTCCCTGTCCAGACGGGCCAGCATCCGCGCTGCTAGGAATTTCTGCATCCTTCGTGCACTTCTTGTACGTATGCCCGCGCTCGTCGCACCTGCTGTAGCGTAGAGTCCTCCCACCTGCCTCGGACTCATCCATGTCGTTCCTGATGCGTCTTGTCTTACGGCGACCCTTCTTCACCCTTAGCTTGGATGGATCAGGAACGTAAAAAACTTGGGGCCTCAGAGTTGTGTATGATCCAGAGATGCCGAACCCATATATCTCCTCACTCCATGTATGAAAGATTGTTTCTTTTCTGAAATAATGTGAGACATACACATCGGGACATATGCCACAATCACCGGCAGCGGCAAGAACGTGTGAGCAAGGTAGGTGTCGAAGCTTAGGCTTCATACAACTGCAGCTACATCCACCATCCGCCTTCAAGACACATTCCTGCACTGCTTGCTTACGATAGATGCCACGCTAGCTCCTATCAACACACATTATTTCGTACCGATGAACTTGTGTGCCTTGAGCAACAACTCTATGCCTCCGAACCTTTGTGATTTTATCTTCCATGTAATTAGTCACGACGTTACCAAATACTATCTTGTATTAGCCATTGAGGGACTAATTTTTTGGTATCGATCCCTGAAGTAGGCTTGTGTGCCGTGAAGGATGAATTCAACAATAGCAACCAATGGAAGTACCCGAACTCCGTGCATTACCTAGTTGTATACCTCGGCCAAATTGGTTGTCATTATGCCATACCGAGATCCATCAGTGTCATACAACAAAGACCACTTCTCCTTAGGTTCATTCTCAATCCAATGAGTGAAACATCTGATGGATGACTCCGACCTCCTTCTCATTGTCGGTGGGTCGTCATGTAATGCACCAAGAGGTATTGGAGGCTCGTCACCTTCTATCTGTGGTCGACGAGATTGCTCGTCAGTTTGCTTCGTTGTCAACTCATCCAGCCTTCTCCACAACTCATTAAATTTCTTCTTTTGGTTCTGAGAACACAGCCTCTTGAAAAGATCCATAAGATGCTTGTTCTTGAATTGCTTGTAGAAATTAGCACCCATGTGACGCATGCACCACCGACTACGAACATCAGGCCACTTTGCTGGAAGTCCCTTCTCATCCTAACCATTCTGCAAGTAGTCAATAGCCCGCAACATGCCCGCATGACAGTCATGTATAAGGCAAACATTAGGCCTCATACGCACAACTGCTATGCGCACTCTCTCCAGGAACTAGTACCAGCTTTCAGTGTTCTCACTCTCCACAAATGTAAAAGCCATAGGTAAAACCTGATTGTTACCATCACACCCAATTGCTGTCAATATCTGATCACGGTATTTACCTATCAAAAAAATTCCATCTATGCATAGAACAGGTCGACAGTGCACAAAAGCGTTGATGCACGCACTCAATGAGAAAAAGGCTCTTTGCAACACCATCTTCGTTGGATCATCAGCCGATGGAAATGTGTGGAGGTCATAGTAAGTATTACTATTCCTCTGGGAAATGGTTGCTAACAAACGAGGCAAATTATCATAGGATGCTTCAAATGTTCCGTACCTCATCTCAAGAATTTTTTGTTTAGCTCTCCAGGCCTTCGCATAGCTTATGGTGTACTTGAATTTATTTTCAATGTGGCTGATAATTGATCTCGGTTCAAAGCCGATGTTAGAAACAACACTGTCGTACATCTCACTTGCCACAAAAGCTGATGTGATATTCCGGTGATACTTCTCCACCCCTTGTAAATAGCACTGGTGCTCGGTGACAATGCTAACTTTCCAATAATCATTCCATTTACCCTTATATGCGTGGACATGCTAGGGACAATCTTCCTTCATGCACCTCACTTCATACACATAGTTGGTTGATTTGACCATCCTAAACTCTCTCTGCAAGGAAACTGCCCAATGCTTGATCGCCTCCTTTATCTCATCCTTATGAGCATACCTAGCACCCTCAATTACCTCGTTCTCCTTGTATTCCCAGGGTACATCATGACCCTCTGAGATAACAAGTCCAGAAAAATCCTCGTTTGTCCAATCAGTGGGCATTACATCACCGTCCTCATCGGATGATGCGTCGCCCTCCGCTTGCTCATTATCGGAATCTTCCCTCTCCATTTCATCAACAATTGTACTGACTCTCTCCCCCTCATCCGCCATGCCCATGGCCTGCTCTACCCTTGTTTGATTTTGCTTACTTTGCATCGATGGTCCAACAACATCACCCGCATTGCTAGGACCCTCGACATCTTCGGTTCCCACTGAAACATTTGCATCTTTCTCTTGCACCGACACAAATATAACAAGAGGCCATGACCGTTCAAAAGCCATCTCCACATATCGTCTCCATGCAACAGTACTATCCATCGGCATTAGTTCCCAAAAATAACCTTCTGTTACACGACTCACTACAACAGATACTAACATTGCGTAGACTTCTGGGTCTATTCTAAATCCTCTCAACAACCAACTGTAAATTGATTGAAATGTTTTTTCTGCAGGCCTATCGATGCCCTTATATGTCATTATAAAATCTGACAGATCAACACCATCTGAACCAAATCTAAGGTTGCCTTCACCGTGAACTATCTGAAATAGGACCTTATTTGACATTGTGCCTGATGGAAAAAATAACTAGGTTAATTAAATTCATACCGTACTAATAAGATCTAACCTCATGTTCATCGGTACTCCGCACTAAGTTACAATTTCTACATTATTGTTCTGTGTCCTATGTCCACAATTCTACAAATAGATGGCGTGCTTCAGATCGAATTAAACTACATTTTTCAATTTACACTACGGCATAAGTCTCAATTCCTACTAAAATATACCGTGTTCTAAATCTACACAAATGTGTTGTGTTCTACAGATCTACTACAAAATATGGAACTAAAACTACAATGCAACATAAATTAACAACATAATGTAATGTGATGTATGTACCTATGATGAAGTGCGTAAACCAGCAGGGCTTCGCCGCTCTCCTTCTGCTCCCCCTCACCCCTCCCTTTTTCTTTTTTTCTGGAATTACGAGTGATTATAATGGAAAATTCAGAGAGGGGAAGAGTTTTATAGGGGAGGGGCTATAAACCACCCTTTCATAGGGTGGCAAGGGGGCCGCCTGCAACATTCTAGACCCCCCGCCGCCCTTTTACAGGCGGCCCCCCGCACAGTAAAAACCGCACTCTGCTTGGGCGGCAAAGGGGCCACCTGCAAAATGTGCAGACGGTCGTCGGTAGAGAGCCAACGGTCATCGGCCACGTCACATTAGCCGTCCTCTGGGAGGGAGATCAATTTTATCAAAATTCCAAACAGAAAATTATTTTTGCAAAAGTTTTAATAAAAAAATTAAAAATAAAAAAAATTCGTCTTATGCGTTGGCTTGCAGAGCTGATATGTTAGGAGAGAGTTAGGAGTTTGGAACTGGGCCTGCCTTGAGAGCTTGGAACGTTCGTCGGCTCTATCTCCTTTCTTAGCAATGATTCTTGGGCTTGAACGGTGTACATGTCATGTTATCTTGGCCGTTTCTGTGTAACACTTGGTCGATCCATGCGATCATCCGTGGCCTTGCGGACCTCGTTGCAGGTAAAACCATCCGTGCGCCTCTCCTCCGGGCCTCCGGTTGCCAATCGCGCGGCGCCATGTCCATGTCCATCTCCGATCTCCGTGGCCTACTTTGGTTGCTCCCTCCGCGCGCCGCGACGCACCACCGAGAGACCCGCGCCCGCAAGCGTACGCTACGCCTCGTGTAGTCGTGTGTACTCCTGTGTACGCGCGCGCGGCTTCGATGGCGCGCCGGAGGGAGCAATCGGATATCGGCCTCGCTCTCGCCGCGCGCGGATGCGGAATTGCGCGGCACAGCCGCGCGTGGCCGAACACGTACGTACACACGCCGTTGCCGTTGGCTAAGCTAGTATTAGACCCGCGAGTCCACCGTGCACGTACGGTACGCCCAGTGTGCGGTGTAGTACGGTGTACGCGGGCGGCGCGCGTCCCCGGCCCGCGCGCGCGGCGGTCGCGGCTGCCCACACGCGCGCGACACACCCACTGCACTAGAATTAATTAACCTGATCACAATCGATTGATCTCACTTGATCAGATGGATAAATCGATGATCGATCTACTGCTCCAGATCATCTTGCCAGCTAGCAAAGCAACTGCGCATCATTCGCATGTATGATAATCAACTCACCAGGACACGTACTACTACTACTTGAGAGTATTTGACCCGTCTCTTAATTACTTCGACTTTGCGGCTGCAAGTTAAGCAATAATGCTACTAGTAGTAGTACTATATAATGGCTAATTAATATACTACTTATTTCGTCCAAATATATGAAAATGTTACATGGCTAGCTACCTATATATACGCGCTCCAGACCAAAATCTCACTGATGCTAGCTAGGAAAACTAGTAGCAAGTTTAAACACTGTACTGATTGATTAATTGAGCCAGGCATGTGGCAATTTGTGGGAATATTTGTCCGGCCGTGCATGATCACAATCGTTCGATACGCACCACCTAGCCAGACATGCATATGCATCCAATCCAACTAGATGGAACTCCACTCTTTTCACTTAACCTAATCCATAGACTGAAATAGGCTAGCTAGGTAGGAGTTGTCTTTAGCCAAAATGGGGCAGGCATTGCCTGCTGATAAGGATGTTAGCCGTCCATTCCTGGTCACTTTTTTTTTCTCAATTACCCTCTGTTTTTTAAATAAATGATGTCGTTGAGTTTTTATGCATGTTTAACCATTCATCTTATTCAAAAAAATTTTACAAATGCATAAGATATAAATCATGCTTACAAAATTTTTATTGATAAAATAACTCACAATAAAACAAATAATAACTATATAAAATTTTTAAATAATACAAATGATTAAATGTGTGTCCAAAAGTTAATGGTATTATCTATTAGAAAAAATGGAGGTAGTAAAAGAAAGAACAATAATACGCACACCCATGAATATGGAAGTGGATTCCAAATTCTGATAGGACGTTCTCTCGTTGTTTGCATATCATCTAAATGATTATGAAAAAATTAAAAATATTCAATAAGATATATTAATATATGATAACCATATATTTGTACTTATGAAAACACACAAAAATACTCATTTAAACCAGAGGGAGATAGTACTTAATTTGCATGTATATCAGCTCGCGATCGATCATACAGTAGCTCGGCCGGCACATACAGTGAAGCTAGCGAAGTCGGCGGTGACAACATATAAGTCGGCGGAAAAAGAAACATATTCGAGCTAATAGGCAATTGCTAGCAAGTAGCCCCTATGTTCACTAAGCATGCACATTCTTTGTCTTCGTCTTCTTTCGCTCGTCAGCTCACTGCAATAATTCAACTCTTCGGTTAATTAATTAATTAATTAATCGCCGAAGAATCATATCGCTACGAATAAGATGCATCATGCATGCGTGCTAGCTATCCATCTCTCTTAGCTAAGCACATACGCTATTGTTCAATTCATTCAAATCAGCCCAACTAGCACAGTAGCTAGCTTAGGGCAAATTATATAGTAGAGGTGAATACCATCTCCAATTTAAAGCATATCATCTACTTATTAATTAAGAGGTAATAAATACAACATATAACATCTAACACACAAACTTCAATATTAATTTACTCTCACATCATCTTGTACTTTTCTTAGAGATTATGTGGAGATTATTCCTTGTATAAGGGTGGCTTATTCTCTCACTTCTAATTTCTCTCCTCCACCTTACAACCTAAATCATATGTAAAATTTAGATATAATATGTAGAGACTTATAGTAATTGCCTTTAACTAGCGCCGATATGGAGAGATCAGCACTGCAAAGAGAGATTCCAAATTCTTCAACTTTTGCAAAAGCCGATCCATCTAATCTATCTAGCTAGAGCTGCAAATATTTTATGTAAATATACTATACACAAGAGCTGCATTATTTCCATCCACATAATAAACAATTGGAAAGAAATTAGGGAAAGGGCCTGATCTCCCTATGGGAAGACGACACACCAGTGGATATCGTACGTATTTGCCTTTAGCTGGTGCATGTGTTCATCTAGAAATGGTGCATGCATGGTCCCCTGTGCGCATTTCGTTAATTTTACTCATGATTAGCTGATCATGCATGTAGTGAAGTGATGCTGAGATTACCACTTAATTAGGGCATGTTTGCATGTGTCTTACAATATATTTATAAGACAACCAATTTTGAATTAACATAATTATTTAGGGATTCTAAATCGTTTTCATCATGTTTGTCTGAGCTGTGCCTTACTATAAGACAACCAATTTTGCATTAACATAATTATTTGGGGTTTTTAAATCGTTTCATTGTATTTATGTTGGGAAAATATATGGTACACAAACCTGAAAAATAGTTTTCATTGGATACTCTGAGATTTGTCCACGTCCTCTAAACAAAAAGATAACTCATAGATAAATCTATGAGTAAAAAAAAATACTCGCAGTTAAATCTGAAGCAGAAAATACTCATGGTGATATGGACATATATCAGATATCCATTTGTATAGCCAATGATAGTTTCTAGATCTGTACTGCATATTTTCCATTGATTTTGCACCACTAAGAGTATAATTGTGTAGATGTCTTATCATATATACTACCTCTGTTTTTTAATAGATTATAATGTTGACTTTTTGATAAACATTTAATCATTCATCTTATTTAAAAAATATATGTAATCATTATTTATTTATTTTGATGTGATTTATCATTAAAAGTACTTTAAGTATGGCTTACATATTTGCACCAAATTTTTAATAATACAAATGGTATCAAATATATATATATTTAAAAATCAACATTGTCATCTATTAAAAACAAGAAGGGAGTAATTTTTATTTTTATGAGTCACATGTCTTCAGTTTATGAACATAGTCCAGAAATACCTTGCAAATTAAATAGTCCCTTAATTTGTGTTTGTCTATATACGTTTGTTAATTTCATACTAGTTTTGTACCTTTTGTTCATCTCACTACAAGGATCACGATTTTTCTAAGAGGCACAAACCTTCAAGGGAAGCATCAAAACCGCCAGTAAAATATAGAGTGTAAGGAAAATTCCATTTCATTTGCGGTTAACTATGCGGGAAAATTTTCTTGGCGGCTTGCCCGACAAAAAATCAATACTTGTCGACCGACAACGCCAACTATATATGTTTACATTGGAGCTCCACGTCGCCAAGGTAATCTCCATTGCACCCTTAATCACAATTCGTCTTTCCTGGATTCTAGAAGTGTCTCCAGTATAATCAACAATGGGAGAGGAGAGGTTTGCTCTTTTTGGAAAAGGGAGGCCGCCACAAAAGGAAATCTAGATGCGAGACACGTGCCTTTTCCAATTATTCATCCATTTGTTGATTTTGTTTAGCATTATGTCGCTGTTACAATTTGTTATGTGGCACGCACGAAACAAAGCCAGCCATCAGTAGATAGCAACACTATATATATGAACACCAAAAACTTTTATTAGGCATATATGCAGATGATTTAAATATGCTGACAACACAACACTCATATATAATATTGTGATACATTCATGAATTGCTTTCAATCGAATAATTCATTTGCATAACTTACAGCAAGCTGTTTGGACGCAGCTACTGTAAAAGTAATTGTTGCAAGAATCCAGATTGTTTAGCAAATGCTACTCAATCTTGTAGTTGAAATTTGCAGGCAATTAATAATAAGATGATTATATTGTAAAAGTGGATTCTTGGGATGCACTACGTACGATAGATAATTTATCGCCGTATATATTATCGGTGACAACACATGTAGCGTCGATCGAATAGTTGGTAGTGAGATCAACCATGGTGAATCTAGCTGGGAAAAAGAGTTTACAAAGTTAACCATATATATGTCCGATGATCGAAGGAAATTCCTCAGCTTTGCATCCGCAACCCACTAAAAACAAAGTGTAATGAAGTAATTAATGAGCAGCCAGCAGGCATATCGAATGGCAAAAGGATGGGAATAATAGTTAGTAGTCCTTGTATATATTAATAATCCTTTAAAGGATTATATATAGGATGATGGTAATTTTGCTGCGGAGTCCCACCAAAGTTGGTGATGCAAGCCACTGGCGTAAGTTAATTAGTTTGTGTGAATCTGACAATTAATTAAACTCTCTGCACATGTCACTACCTAAGAAAAAGTCATCAAATGGCTGACTGTGTGGCTTAATTTGGGAGGGTAAATTAAATTGATTTGGTTGTCAAAATATGTTCCTCGGTCTGTCCTCCAATATATTAACCATGCTAATGAAGAAATGGATTAATTGAATATTATAGAGTTGAAAAATGGATTTGAAACGTTTTCTAAGAAATTCATATATAAAGTTCTACGAAAATCACATCATTCAAAAAATGATCGATCAGCGTGTGCATTCATCCACCGTTCTATATATTTCATTGGAAAAGAACAAACCCTAAAAATTTTCGACGAAGAGGGAGAGGGGAAATTGTTTTAATAGCTCGAGTGGACGTCCACCTGTTTATTGCAAGTCATCTAAATGGTTATGAAAAAATTTGAAAAAATATTAACAAGATAGATCAATATGTAATATATCACTCATCAAACATGCAAGTTAAAATTCAACTTCTATAAATTGTAATAAAAATAACAAACAAAACTCAAATTACTATATGTATATTTACAGTTAAATTTGTTATTTTCATTACATCTCGTAGAAGTTGAATTTGGACATGTATGTTTGTGAAGTGATATATTACATATTGATCTATCTTGTTATTTTTTAAAATTTTTTATAACTGTTTACTTAACATGGAATAAAAGGGTGGATATCCACTGGAGCTATTAGAATCCATCTCCGGAGAGGGAAACTGAGGGAGAGAGATAAGAACAATAGAGAGGTCAGAGAAGAATGGCGCATGATATGGGGTGATTGGCTAGAATCGGCGGTGGGGCAGATGCACATGTGGGTTAGGTTAAATTTGGTTTAGAATTACAAGGCGCATTGGGAGAAGCTACTGCTTGCGATTGCACCGCCGTTACATGCGTGCTTTTGATCAGAGAGATTCAGAGCGTGCAGCAGAGTAGTGACAGGAGTAGTCAAGCCTTCATGCATGCATGGACCATGCATGTCCCATATAGCTGGAAAGAAAAAAGATTCTTGCATATAATGTCGACACAGATAGTGCTATATGCAAATTCATGATCAACTTTTGAGTTTATTTTATGTATATATATAATTATAGTACACCCTTTTCTTTTCTTTACTTTTCTACTCTCTCTCCTTCCACAAATATTAGACTTATTCTATATTTTGGTTTTTCCAAATAAGTTAGTCTTATAGTTTTCGTGTAATATAAGACTTAAATGAAGAGATAAATTAAATATTTAATCCAAACTCGAGGAGCCATGTTAACACTCATTGGTTGCATGCATGTATATATTCCTTGATTTTTGTCACATGGAAGATGAGTTAATTTCTCCTTGATCTTGGTGGCAAAAATTATATAATATATATATATATGTATATATATATGGATGTGCTAAAACGCATCCTAGATGCGTAATAACTAAAACGCGTCCCTCATATAGTAATTGGTTTACTACACGTTATATATTGTCAAAGATCTGATAGTAATAATTTTACTATTAGATTTAATTCAGGGATTTATCATGATACTAACGTTGGGTGCGTTTAACTATAACGCACCCCGGGTGCGGTATAGTATGTATGTGTGTGTGTATATATATAACTCTTGTGGGTGGAGGGAGTACTATCAATTCTATGTAATAGTCAAAAGATCATATTTTAGCTGCAAACAGAAAGAAGTTTTTTTCCCTGTAAAGTTGTGGGCTGTATGATGCATGCATATGGTCCATCCAAGCTAGGCTCCAAAGCAAGCTTATCTCGTTCATGGCAAGCTTGTCCCACATAGGAGAAGAGATCGAGATGGAATAGAGAAGCTAGGCTATAGGCAGCTACTACGATCGATACCAGTAGGTGGTGACAAGAAAAATAATTAATTCGTCTTCTCTGTTGTTACATCAATCGGCCAATGGCGGCATCTCCCCGTTTATTCCATTCAAACGGAAACTGCCCAAGTAACCCATCCTTTGGCTCTCCTATAAATACCGTACCATCTCCTCCACAGCTCACCATCCAAATAAACAGTAATGTTCTACAGTTACAGACAAGTAGTGAGATGTAGAGATAATCCATGAGAGAGATCTAGAGAGAGAGAGAGAGAGAGAGAGAGAGAGAGAGAGAGAGAGAGATCAGTTCTTCAGAAGAGGCTACTAGCTAGCTTCATGTTTAACTCTTCTTGGCTTGTGTTAATTTGTGTGTGTGCTTGTTGGAGTTCTTAGGAGGAAGAGGGGTGAAAGGTGAGGCTGACAGAAGAGAGTGAGCACACATGGTGACTTTCTTGCATGCTGAACGAATTCATGCTTGAAGCTATGTGTGCTCACTTCTCTCTCTGTCAGCCATTTGATCTCTCTCTCTCTTTCTCCCTCGTGTGTTATCTTCTTTGAGGTAGTAATATACTTGAGCAAAGGTGCTTACTTATTTGTGTATGATCAGCTGCTGATCAGGCCTCATTTCTTGCATATATATATATATGTATGAGAGTTTCAATCACACACTACATGCATGCTTGTTCATTTTTTTTTCACAAAGAAAGAGTACAGTTTAATTTCTTGGGGTTTTTGTATCAGTTAATTTGTCTTGAGAGGGGAAGAGATCTCTATGGGTTTTGGAGGTCTGACAGAAGAGAGTGAGCACACAGGGTGCTTTCTTAGCATGCAAGAGCCATGCTGGGAGCCGTGCGTGCTCACTCTCTATCTGTCAGCCGTTCACCAATGCCCAATTAGTCTCTTCTCGCAGTTGACAGTAATTTCTTTGCCAGATTAATCTCTTCTCTCAGTTGACAGTAATTTCTTTGCCAGATTAATCTCTTATCTCATCATAACTATGCACATGCTTATTATGATGAGCCTGCCAATAATATCGTCTCCACGGCAAAATACTAACTTAGCTATGGTTTGATTCATTAATTATCTCTCTTTTCGTGTTTAATTAATTATATGCAGGCATAAACTAGCTAGTTTCCAGCTAGTATAAAGACGAGACGAGGTCGTTCTGACGATTTTCATAGTCTACACACTTGATATAGAAGATCGAAGGCCGGTGTGCGTTGGTTTAATTTGTTCTTGTTGTCAGACTAGATCTCTGAATGATCAAGAGCCGGCCGGATCAAATTATTGTGAGCACCGAAATCATGCGTACTCTCTCTGTGAAGTATTTCTGAGAAAGAATATGAGCGTAGCAAGTATACTCTGAAGGGTGTCTAATTAATTGGGGTCTCTAGCTAGCTCCTTCTCTGAATCTGTCCATGAACTGAATCTAGTATATATATGTATGCACGCTGTGCTTACTGTTATTTCATGTACTACATACAATCGAGAAATCAATTTAGGCTTTCAGTTTCTTTAATTTGTGAGCACAAGTTTACATTATATTGTAAATGGAAATATATATATATATATACACACACACACACTGTTTTTTTTATGCATAGCAGGTGATAAATAAAATCCAATATACTTGTGCAATTTATTTTATACCACCTTAATTAACTTCTACCTAGTAATGAAGTGCTATAGCTTCGATCTTTCAATGCCTTTCAATCTTAATTTATACTTGTTTAATTTGACTGTAATTTGCT
Organism: Oryza punctata; assembly: GCA_000573905.2. Taxonomy (NCBI): domain Eukaryota; kingdom Viridiplantae; phylum Streptophyta; class Magnoliopsida; order Poales; family Poaceae; genus Oryza; species Oryza punctata. The sequence continues at coordinate 4,148,071 of CM002488.2, forward strand.
AGCTAAAATTAAATGTATCCAATTGAATCTTCAGTGATCCTCTTGTGAAGTGTTACATTAATTTGTGAACATTTACCCCCTCTACAATCATCTGTCTATATATATGTAAGTAGGGACCGATGTCGTATAAGCATGAAGCAATTCTAATCACACAAATACATGGAGTTGTCAAGATCAAACAATTAATTAATCAATCAATCAAACCAAAGACATGTGAAAGGTCATGTAATACACATTTAACTTGACAAGTAATTAATGAGTATGTATGTACGGTTTTTCCCCGTAGCAAAATAACTACTCTATATATGCGTGTGACCATAGTTCACAAGCCCTATATTTTAGGATTTCAAATGTTCGTTCGTAGGTATGTCATGCATATAGCGTCAAAACATTGTAGTATTTGTAGTGATTAATTTATTAATTACTAGTAGACACTAGACATCAATAGTATGATATCTAAATAAGTTATACATATTACTTTTATCATCAAAATCAAATAGAATTAACTAATCTTGCATATAACAATGATCAAGAAGTGATGCAATATATATGCAACCGATGAGTATTAAGATGGATACTTGGGTTCCATTCAATCATCTAATTTATCTCTTCATGTAAGTATTAGATACATGGAGACTACAACATGACTAAATTATATGAAAAAACTATAATATAAAATAAGTCTTTATATTTTTGGATGGAGGGAGTACATATCATGGAAGTCCTTAGAGGAAGTTTTATAGTAGAGGTGGCTACCATCTCTAATTTTTACCATGTCATCTACTTATTAATTAAGAGGCAATATGTATAGATTGCCTCTAATTTACAAACCCCAATAATTTTCTTTTGTTAGTTCACTCTCACACTATCACACTACCCAAGTTTGATCTGAAAAAATTGAAGAAGCCCAGGTTGGGCAATGCAGGCAGAAGCAAGGCGGAAGGATAAGTCCACTTTCCGTCCCTTAACTTACATCGAGTTTAATTGGTATCCCTAAACCGTAATACCAGAAATCTACCCTTCATCTTTGCAGAACCGTTCAACTTAGGTCCAATAACAGTATAGATAGGTTTGTTCGCTAACGTGGTATCCTAGTCAAGGAAAAAAATACGGGACCCACATGCAAGTGAGCCCATGTGTTAACCAGTCCAACATGTCAGGGCTTTCTTCTTTCTCTCCTATATTCCCATCTCGATCTCCCAATCGGCGCCGACGTGGGGAGAGGGGCCGAGGCGCGGTTCCGAAGCTCACCGGCGAGGGAGATGTGAAGTTCACCGTCTCGGTGGCATGAAGTTCTCCATCGCCGTCAGCGAGCCACTACCCCCTCCGTCATCGCCTCCGCCTCCCCCACGGGCCTTCCTAGATCTTCCCCCGTCACCGCCCGTCGACTCTAGCACTACCGTGTCGTGCCGCGGCGACGGCAGCTGGCATCGATGCCCCCGGTTTCTTGATGGCTTTCTTCTACCTCCAATATCCCCCTCCTCTCCTCTATTCCTATCTCTCCAGTTTCTACGAGCAATTGGACCACACCGCATGCACGAGATGGTGGTGCTCCACATCAACTGCGTAGCCTCCTCCTGCTCCTCGCTGCTGCAACACCCACGCGTTTCCCCGACGCATCCCTCCCTTCTCGCACACTGGTCGCATCCGCTCCCTAGAGAGAGAAGGGGAAGAGGGGAGAGGTAGAGATTGGAGATAGAGGAGAGGAAAAAAAGCCCCTACAGGTGAGTTCGGTTAACACATGGGCTCACTTACATGTAGGTCCCACTTTTTTGATAGGATGCCACATCAGCGAAAATAGCTATACATACTGTTGTGGGCCTAAATTGAACAGTTTTGCAAATATGAAGGGCGAAAATATCAAGATATCTGATATTATAGTTTATAGATACCAATTAAACTCAATATAAAGATAAGAGATGGCAAGTGAACTTATTCCCACGGCGGATGGATGGCCGCATGTGTGGGAGAAGGGAAGCTCCACGTTTCGGCCAGTTCAGATAATTGGGCCGTGGTATTTATATTTCTCAGGAAAATATTTGTTCTAGGGCCACTAGTACCTACCTTCACCTGGGCTTCATCCTTTTGGGCAATCTTCTCCTTTGTTTGGGCCAGCATCTCAGTATATGCATGGGCCAGCAGCAGCTTAGCATGAAATTAGTCCCTGAAAGATGAAAACGTTACAAGTGGTTAACCGGTTACTTGTCCAGCGGAAATTTTGGTTTGGTTTGCCATCATGTTGAATGTACTTACGGTTCATCTTTTTAAAAAAACTCTGTTTTATTTTATATTATAAGTCGTTTTAACCTTTTTAGTTAACTTTTTATTTAATTAAGTTTACAGAAAATATTAGCAACATCTATATCACCAAATTAGTTTCGTTACATATAATATTAAATATATTTGCTTTGTGTATAAATGTTGCTATATTTTCTATAAATTTGATTAAACATAAAAAAATTAGACTAGCAAAAAAATCAAAACAGACAATATGAAACATAGAGTACTTTTATTTGACATCTCTTACAAATTTTTTTTACCAAAATATAACACTACGTGCCAAAGTTATAATTATGGAATAGGATTATGGAATTGCGTGCCTTTTATGGTTTGTGAATCGCCTAACATGTATCAAAAACTTTCCTTCTCTCCTCACCTAATGAAAAAAAAACAACTTTTTTGGTAAACTTTTTTATCCTTGGACAAAGTGTGCCCCTTTTACTTGAAGAAAAAGAATAACGCAATCAGGGGCGGAGCTAGAACAAAATAAAGGGATTCCATTCACTTGCTTTACTCTGCTTTAAATCAAATTTAACTTGATACGGATGCCTAAGTTTAAATTTACGGGTATATATATGGTGAAAATAAATAAACTATTGCTAATTTCTTTTTAACCGGGTTCCTAAGCACCCCCTAGCTATACACAGCTCCACTCCTGAACGCAACATGTTTAAAACACTCTCTAACTTGGCCACGTCCTCCATCATTGTCATTTCAATCCCTCGTCATTTGTGTAGAATTTGGGTTGAAAAGATTACAAACGCTATTTATTATATATGTTTCTCACAATTTGTATCCGTCCCTTTCATAGATCATCCTTTTGTCATCCTAGCTGAAAGGGCGGCTGGGCTGACCTCCTTGGCAAGGAAAAACAATCGGATGGAAAAGAACATTGGATTTGACCTATTGAAAATGAGATCAGAAGAAGCACTCCTAATGGTGTCAATGTGATGTTAGTACCCCTTTTCTGCCTAATCTCCAATATGCTCCACCCCAGATTCTCTCCCAGGTTGAGAAAAAGAAGAAAACCTAGAAAAAAGTGGCTTTCTGTGATGGACGGTTTTGTTTGGCGTGCTTGGCTGTGGCCCTCTAACACTGCTGCTCTATCTCTCATCATTCTATCTTTGCACTGTGCTACTGTGCTGCTGCTTTAGCCTTAGGGGCTAATAAAACCTTGTGTCAAGTCGCAATTTGTGTGGTGATTATGCTCTGAAATCTTAACAGTGCCTGGGGTGGCAGGGTCATGACAAGGCACTTTTGTTGTGTATCTTGGTGTGGGGTTTTCATGTCCACTCGTAATCAGAAATATTTCTACATGTTTCTGCATAAAAACATGTGCTTCATTAATTCTCGAGGGATGTCGAGCTAAACCAGGTTATTAATTTGTAACAACATAATATTGTTTAACATGCGTCCATTGATCCTAACGTTTCACCTACAACAGATCATAGGTCGTAACATTAGTGATAAAAATTAATTCGCGTGAGTAAAACTTATATATATATATTCTGGACGATTTAAATATCAGTGTTGAAAAATAAGATATGATAAAAAAAATCAAAATCAACTTTAAAATTAAGATTTAAAATCTAATTTTTGGTTGCGGCTAACAAACTGAAGAGGAAAGGATGGAGCAATATGTATATACTTATATATGCTATTGCAATTAACACTAATATCCAAGTTAGCAAGCTATAAACTATGTGGAATATTGTGAATTTACGATATACTATGACGTAGAAGTGGAACTAATACGATGACGTTAGAGCCATTGTATCTTATGTAGGACTATTAGATCACGTAAATTATTTATGAATTACATCAACATGCACAACCTAAATTTCAACTTGTTTATGGTTGACCGACAACGTTGGATTTGTTAATCTTTGTCTCAAACCGACCTTAACTGCTTCTTGTAAATCAGACAAACTAGTATTCCTTGGACCGTGACATCTTGAGTCATCCTTGAAAGCTCAATGTATGACAAGATGAACGACAAAGTGCAAAGCATAATTTCCATTTTATTCTGTAATCACCTTCTGCACGTTGGTGAAATCTTAACTTCGAATTATCACAATTTCCATTTTTCCCACCATAGATGAACATAAAACTGGTGGTGCACACCACACGAGCCATCAAAGCCATCCAACATCTAAAATTTCGTCTGAATTCTCACAATCTTTTGTAGTGATTTATAAAAATACACAATCATGCACAGTACACACCATGAAAAAGTAGGTAAAATACAGCAAAGATCAAACTCACCTGACTTCCTTATTTACCATGTTTACTTTTTATTCCCTCCATCTCTTAATAAAATTTGGCCGGGGAACATTTGCTGGCTCAGCAAAAAATCTTGTTTCATGTTCCAATTTTTTTTTTCTAAACACCATGGCCTCCTGAAACATATCTTTTCCCAACATTTTCTGATGTGGTCTTATTTTAGAACAACAAAACCATGAGTGATGAGTATATCACAATCTCCAAAAAGGTGAACCGAGCAATGTCAATATAAAAGCAGCCGTGCACAAACTAAAAACCGCAGGAAAATAACAAATTAAAAGTGCATCTGTCGTGTGCCTGCATCACTGGCTCACTGCTGGTACACTCATATATAGGCAGCCCATTTTTTTTCTGCATATATTATCAGAAAAAGAAAGGAGATAAAGCACCGTTTACTTCTTTCGGCCACCGATTTCTCCAAAAACGCACGCTTCTTCTCACTGTCTGAAGTTCCTTCAGCATCAAGCCCTTTCTTTTCAGAATATCTTCAGTCTCACTCTTCAGGCATCTGCATATATCACACCACCACCTGGTGCTTAGGTTTGTTAGAGAAAAAAAGTTGTATTTTATTAGTGCTAATTGCAAGTTATGATGCAATATTATATCCTTTTGGTTTTTGGAGGTAGCATTAAGTTGATTTGTGTAAGTGATTGTTTTCTTCCAAGAAAACTTCATCTGAAAGTGTTCTTTTCTTCAGAGCAGCAGAGCATGTGTGCAGTGTTCCTGACCAGTACTATTACCTGTCAATTGCTAAGAGCCTTTACCAAAAAGTTTCAATTATTTGGAGAGACAACACACTTATTGACAAGGGAAATAAAGCTTTTTTTGGCACTAGAAACAAAAAGCAAATTATATCCAGTTTATACTAAGGCAAATAAATGGTGCAAAAAGAAAGTAATAATACATTAATGTATCTGCAAAAACTTGATGACTTTCTAGATGTCTTCCTCTTCAGGCATCAAACCTCCACCTGGTGCTTAAGTTTGTTAGAGAAAAAAAGTGTATTTAATTAGCGTTAATTGCAAGTTATGGGCCCGTTCTTTCCTGATTTTGGGTTGCTCACTTTCATTTGCACGCTTCATAATCCTCTAAACAATGTGTTTTGTGTAAAATAAATTTTATATAAATTTTTCTTGAAATACTTTTTAAAACCAACTTTTCAACTTTGCACTACATTAATTTATTCATTTATACGCTCAAATAGCTATTACAAAATCAGATTATCCATCAATCCATAAATTTTAGCATTTTAAACGGGGCCTAAGTTAATTTGTGTAAATAATTGTTTTCTTTCCAGAAAACGTCATCTGGAAGTATTCTTTTCTTCAGAGCATGTGTGCAGTGTTCCTCAGTGCTACTTGCCAAATATTGCCAAGAGCCTTTAAAAAAAGTTTCATTTATTTGGACATAACACGCTTATTGATAAGGGAAATAAAGCATATTTTGCACTAGAAACAAAAAGAAAATATATCCAATTTATACTACAAGGCAAAGAAACGGTGCAAAGAAACAACACAAACAAAAAAGTAGTTTATCCAGTTTATACAGGAATGGATAAGCTGGTGACCTCACTGCAAAAAAAGAGGGACGTTTTTGCAAAACGTGAAGACTTTCTAGATGTCTTCCTCGATAAGGTTCCAGATAAGTCCAATAACTTCATCTTTTTTATTTTTTTCTTTTTGAAAAGCTCACCTATGCACTGTCATCAAGCTAATATGTCATTTTAAACTAACCACCAAACTGTTTCGTGAGCTCTGGGCAAAAGAAAAAAACATAAACAAAAGTAAAATGTCAACCAAACTTCTACAGGTACTGTAGACGAAAATAATAATAATAGGCTTTTACCAAACAACATATCTATCTGAAATGATTAATTAATGTAATAGCGGTGTATAAATGCAAAAAAAAAGCTCTACAATTCTGGAGTTAAAGAGGGATAAATAAAACAGAATAATCCAATAATCAATGTGCTTTTTTCCCGAGCTAAATAAATCTAATTTAACACACTTAAGCAAAGCAGCTGAAGAAAAAGCGAGGAAAAAAAAAAAACCCGGCGTCTTCTCCAGTTCTCCTCCACTTGTCCGTAGTCTCTCCACTACAGTCCACACACAACGCCAAACCCGCAGTGCCTACCTACCCGCACGAATCTCAAAGCCCATCCGACGCCTCCCCCCGCTTCTCCCTCCCCCTTCTCTTCCCCATCGAGAAGAGGAGAAAAAGAAGAGGAGAGAGAAAGAGAAAAGAAGAGACGAGACGAGAGGAGAGAGAAACTAAACCCACCCAAATAGGGGAAGGAGGAGGAGGCGCACCAAACCCAACCCCGCCGCCGAGCGCCGCCGCCGCCGCCTCTCTCCGGCGACGACGACCCACCGGAGCTCAGCTTGCGGGGAACTCTTCTAGCGGCTGGACTCTGATGCGTCCCAGCCCATGGCCCCCCACCTCGGCCTCCACCTCCACCTCCACCTGCTGCTGGTCGTCGGCGTGGCCCTCGGGAGCGCCGGGCTCGGATGGGGAGGGGGAGGAGGGGAGGGGGCGGCGCCAGATCGGGAGGCGCCGGACCCGTACTCGATCCTGACGTGGCACGACTACTCGCCGCCGTCGCCGCCGCCACCGCCGCCGCCGCCGGTGGCGCCCGCGGCCACCTGCGAGGGGGACCTGCACGGGCAGGGGAACTTCAGTACCCGCTGCGAGGTCTCCGAGGAGGTGGAGCTCGGCGGGGACGTCTACATCGCCGGGGAAGGCAGCCTCGTGCTCCTCGCCGGCGCCGCCCTCACCTGCCAAAGGCCCGGCTGCGTCATCTCCGCCAACCTCTCCGGCGAGGTCCGCCTCGGCCGCGGCGTGCGCGTCATCGCCGGGAGGGTCTCCCTCGCCGCGGCCAACGTCACAATCGCCGACACGGTCGTTGTCAACACCACCGCGCTCGCCGGCGATCCGCCCGAGCGGACCAGCGGGGTGCCGACGGGGACGCACGGAGATGGCGGCGGCCACGGTGGCCGTGGCGCCAGCTGCTACGTCAAGGATGGGCAGACGCAGGAGGACTCGTGGGGCGGTGACGCCTACGCGTGGTCGGACCTCGAGCACCCGTTTAGCTATGGAAGCAAAGGGGGTTCTACCAGCGTTGAGAAGGACTACGGCGGAAGCGGCGGCGGTATCGTGTGGCTGTATGCTGATGACCTGATAATGAATGGCACAGTGCTCGCCGATGGAGGGGATAGCAGCGAGAAGGGCGGTGGTGGTTCTGGGGGAAGCATCTATATCAAGTCTAAGACTATGTAAGTGTTCTTAGAATTGCTTCAAATTCCTTCCAGCTTCCTACATATGCTAATTGAACTGATATATGGGCATTTAAACTGCCTAACAAACTTGCAGATTAGAAACAGTTTCCAAAGTTGAGGTCACCGATATGAATATATTGGTTCAGTACATTTTTTCCTATTTATACCAGTTTTGAATTGTGTTATTAATGAGTCATGTATGCGGGGAGGTAAAACTAAACATATTAGGTAAAACTAAACATGAAGTTATTAAAAGTTCAGTCTGGTTGTAATTTGTCTCAAGACTTGAGAAGCTAAGGACTAATGTGATTGGAATATATGTAAGCTCAAGTTTAGCATGTTTAGTATGTAATCATGAGCTCAAGCTTGACTATGGTACTAGACAATTGGATTTGAGGATTTTTTTTTGCACTAGGTGTTAATAAGAGAAATTAATGTCACAGTCCAGATTAGTTATCAGTGGTTAAATTATGCATAATATTGATTGACTAATAAATGAATCTAGGAATAATTTCATTTTATTGGTATCAACTTTCACAATAGCACATATTTGGTTGTTCAAACCAATCCAGCTAAACACTAGACCACCAATGTAATAATGAGTGGCATTTGAGTGGAGGAATGCTTTCATTAGCTTGAACTAGCTGTTATTTTGGTTTGTTATAAATCTGTTGACTATGCGCTCTAGTATATTCAATAGGCCCATGCAGAATTGCAAACTTCCCCTTCTGATCTTCTGTTTGCAACAGGCATGGTGCTGGCAAGATAAGTGCTTCAGGAGGGAATGGTCTGGCTGGGGGAGGTGGAGGACGAGTTTCTATTAACGTTTTCAGTAGACATGATGACACCCAGGTTTTTGCTCATGGTAATGTGCTTGGTCTTATGCACACTGTGACACTGATCCTTTCTTATATTCCTGAAATGCAGATTATCAAATAGCAACTATATATTTGCAGGAAGCATGATCGTACTGTACTGTTTGTCGCAAAATAATTGCATTTGCCTATTTAACTACACAAGTGTTCTGAGACTCCTTTTTATTACTGTTAGGCCTCAGTATGTTATTAGTCTTTTGTTTAATGAGATGAAGCTCATATTCTGAGTAACTTTCTAATGATATATAGAGTATGGATGGAGCTATTGTGTAGACAATTTTATTTTTTTTGTTTATGTTTGAATTAAAGCGTATACCTTTTTCAGGGGGGAAGAGTTCGGGCTGTCCAGATAATGCAGGAGCTGCCGGAACTCTTTATGAGGCTGTACCTAAGAGTCTTGTTGTTAGCAACAACAACTTGAGTACACAAACTGACACTCTTCTTTTAGAGTTCCCAAATCAACCACTATGGACCAATGTTTTTGTCAAGAATCATGCTAAAGTTGCTGTTCCCTTGCTTTGGAGTCGTGTTCAGGTATGAATCTGTATCTGATGTTAATTAATGCTGTCTCTCTACTGATCATGGTTTCTTTACTCTTTATTACAATATTGCCATTTTTCTGTCATAAATCCATTGGCTTCTATAATATTTACGTGCATATGCACTTCAAATTGTAAGACTGTTAATCTATACATTAGACTCTTGTTCCTTTTTTTGTATCTGTAGTAGCACGTTGAACGAGCGTGGATAAATTTGTACCTTAATGGTGGATCCACCCATTGGGTAGGTTGGGTTGGCTGGCCCAGCTATGGTCTGTGTCACCCCACACTCCCCAGAACCCCCTTTTAGTATTGGGCCGCCTATATTAGCCATCAACCACTAGACCATAAGCAGCTCATAAAATTAATTAAGTACTCGAGGCCAGGCATGAGACAATCAATCGTTGTTCCATATTTCAATTTCGTGATGATGTACCTCTTTGCCCGGAGCACCTGACTATTCATCTTTATTGCTTGTTGCTCGACACTTGTCCTCTTCACTGTGCCGGTTACTATGCTAGCCGCCAGAGCCAGTCTGTGTGCCAACACTGTGCGTGCGCGGGCCCGTGGGCACATGACCGCGCCTCTGCCGGTCTGCTGTGGCCTTTGATGTGATGCATGTCTGCCCGATGCCCTAGCCAGCAGCCTGCTTTGGAGAGGCGACTCTAGAATTATACTCTACTGTGTATCTCTAATGTTCTTTTGTGCCTTAGTTTATTGATTGTAATCTGTTTTTTTATACGATTGCAATATAAATATGGTACAGTATATATCTTTATCGAGCATTTCTGCCCCCATCTTTATTTTATAGCCGAGTCCGCCACCGGTACCGTACGATAATTTACACTCAATCAGTAAGGTATCATGTCCTTTTTCTGAGTTTGAGGCTGTTTCTGCATTTTGGCAAGTCACAAATTTCTTACAGTTTCCATTATTTGGCACTGCACTTCCTTCGTGTACATTATGCAAACGTGGGAGTTGCCATTACCTGATAATTAGGAAAATGCTTGTGGATATTGCTTTGTGCAATATTTAACGATAGTCCGCAACTGTTTATTTATACTTTCAGGTGCAAGGGCAACTTAGTCTTCTATCCGGTGCTATTCTAACTTTTGGTTTGACCCGTTATCCATACTCGGAGTTTGAATTGATGGCTGAGGAGCTTCTTATGAGTGACTCAACAATCAAGGTGTTCTTTTACTATTTGTTCTTGCCATGTATTGTGTTGTTTTACGGTATTCACCTAAGTATATGTGTTAAATGCATGCCAATTTCTATGCACCAATATGAATTGTTTTCAGGTGTTTGGTGCCTTGAGAATGTCTGTAAAGATGCTTCTTATGTGGAACTCCAAAATGTTAATTGATGGTGGTGGAGATTCAATAGTTGCAACATCGTTACTTGATGCTAGCAATTTGATAGTTCTAAAGGTAATGTTCACTGTCGATGACTTCTTTTCTCTTCTCTGCCTTAACAGTTTGCATAAAAGTTCTGCTCATATTTTTGTCAGGAATCATCTGTAATACACTCTAATGCTAATCTTGGAGTTCGTGGTCAAGGCCTGTTGAATTTATCTGGAGAAGGAGACATAATTGAAGCACAACGCCTTATTTTATCTCTATTCTACAGTATAAAAGTATGATAACTATCCTTTGTTCTACTGCATTTTGCTTTATTTCTCCACAGCTTTTCTGTAGTTATGTATTTTTATCTACCACATGGTTGTTGCACCTTCAAAGGAAAGGCTTTTGATTTTAACATGGTAGGGCTGGATTGACTTCTTTGCCTTAGTCTCATAAAGGAAAGAAAGCAAAACCTACATTTGCTCGCTGAACTCTGCTCGGAGTCCACTTTCCACCTAGTAACTAAAAAGATGGTTACTTTTTACTCCCAGAACAAAACTGGACAAATGTCACTCACAGACAGGTTTTAGTTTTAGCGGTGGTTTTGCCACATTACTCTTTTTTGCCATGGTGCTGCCACATTTAGGGGGTGTACGCTGTTCTGGCTGTCACAGTAAAGAGTGGCAGTGGGGTGTGCACCTGCGCATATTTAGAGCAGCTCCTGCTGGTGCTGGAGTGGTGAAATGTAAGGTGATGTTCTTCCAATGACAGCTGGACACCATACATAGGGAACATATCCTATGCATACAAGCTTCCCGTGCACACTCCGTGCACACCAACTAGCAAATATCACAAAAAATTCTGAAAAAAATTGGACACATACTTCCAATAGTATTACACCTACATGTGAAATCTTATCTTCAAATTCATTATATTTTAGCCGTAATAAAAAAGACAAAATTCTGACAGATTTTTGCCCTCAAAACCGTCAGAATTTTGTCTTTTTTATTACGGCTAAAATATAATGAATTTGAAGATAAGATTTCACATGTATGTGTAAGACTATTGAAAGTATGTGTCTAATTTTTTTCAGAATTTTTTGTGATATTTGCTAGTTGGTGTGCACGGAGTGTGCACGGGAAGCTTGTGTGCACGGAGGGTGATCCAACCTCAGTGGAAACCACCATTAAAACTAGTATTGGGTGATATTTGCCCGGATTTGGAAGTTATTTTTGTATTTTTTGGGGTTGGTTGAAAAAGGCTGGATTTTGGCTTAGGGTGAAAATTAGACTCCTACCAGAGTTAGGGGGCCAACAAAGGACTTTATTTTAAAAAGGAAAGACATGACAGTGAGACAGCCAGCTTTCTAAAGAAACCTGTCTGTACTGTGATTTACTTATGTATATTGGATTATTGGATAACATTTTCTTCACCTGCTGTGTGCTATTGCAGAATTAATTATGGTGTGATCACTTCTGCACACTTTCTTTGTTTTGGTGTATTATTTTATATTTTCCCTGTACTTGTAGTTTTAGGATCTGTACTTGTACTATTATTAAAAAGAGGTTGTGATAAGCATTTCTTTTGTAGGTTGGACCTGGCTCCATTTTACGGGGTCCACTTGTAAATGGAAGTAGCGGTGACGTGTAAATACTGCCACCTTTAACATTGCTTTGAAATTATCTTTTCCTATGTTTTCTATGCCAAAAAGTTCATCTCGTTTATGCCTGTGTGCATCTATTAGGGCACCAAAGCTGAACTGTGAAGATGACATCTGTCCTGTGGAAATCATACACCCACCAGAAGATTGCAATCTGAACTCATCACTGTCATTTACTCTTCAGGTGCATTCAGTTTTTGAACCTTACCTTGTGATGTGTCATGGATGGGTTCCTTTGCTGGTGTAATGCAAAATTTGACCACTTCTCTTTCAGGTATGTCGTGTTGAAGATATTGACATCTGGGGTCTCGTACAAGGAACTGTAATTCATTTCAATAGAGCTAGAAGTGTCAATGTGCACACATCTGGTACCATCAGTGCAACAGGCCTGGGTAATTTTTGTACCTTCCTTTCGTTTACCATTATGTATCATTGGCTTGTTCCCTGCACTTCTGGATCAATGCTGCAGAAATTTGTAGAGTTGCTGGGTTTCTAAGCTTAAGAGAGTTTAAGCTTCTGGATATGGTGCACATGTACTACGATGTTGAAACTCAGAGGGCTTTGTCATATCTCAAGTTGCAGTCTACTGTTCACATAGCTTGCAGCTTCTTCAATGGCTAATTCATAAATAATGATGAGAGGGGCTATGCATTTGATCTATTTTCTATTTTCCTTCATAATTCAAAAAAATGGTTTAATATACTAACTACATCTGGTTGTAACTATTTCACCATAGGATGATCTTTTGTCTGATGATATGCCGTTGGCAACTGATTCCCGAATTAATTTTCGTACCTTCTAATTGCAGGCTGCCGAAGTGGAGTAGGACAAGGAAAGATGTTAAACAGTGGTGTAAGTGGTGGTGGTGGACATGGTGGTAGAGGGGGGGATGGCTTTTACAATGAAAGCCATGCTGAGGGTGGATCTATGTATGGTAGTGCTGATTTACCATGTGAACTTGGCAGTGGCAGTGGTAATGACACCACAAAGCTTTCCACTGCTGGTGGTGGTATAATAGGTAATACAATTGTTCCATTAGTTTACCTACGTCTAGTATTAGGTTCATAGATTTTAGGACTCATGCTATTGCTGTAACTGCACTCCAGTGATGGGCTCATGGGAGTATTCTCTACCAAGTCTTTCCCTCTATGGTTCAATAGAATCAAATGGTCAAAGTTCCACTGATGTGGTAACAAATGCTTCTATTGGAGGACCCGGTGGTGGCTCTGGGGGCACAATTCTTCTTTTTGTACGTACTTTGTCCCTAGCGGAGAGCTCCATCCTTTCAAGTGTTGGTGGTCTTGGAAACTTTGGCAGTGGTGGAGGTGGAGGGGGAAGGATTCACTTCCATTGGTCTAACATTCCAACTGGAGATGAGTATGTTCCTGTTGCAGCTGTTAAAGGATCAATACGCACAAGGTCGATCTGATTCTTTCTCCTATACATGTTCTACTATTCTAGTTCTCCATGGGAATGTTCAACACTGTGATACAAGTTGAATATGGTTTGTCTCATATAATTTGCTGTTTTAATATGGACCTTTGTGATGGCTACATATTGTGACTTGTTCACTACATTGAAGCCTTTTCTTTTTGACATTATCTCTTAGTTATCAGGGTATGAAACACCTTAAGCAATAATTATTGGTCTGAGGGCAATGTAAGATATGAAAAGGCATCATCATTTAGTACAAGAAAATGTTTGCTTTGATATTTTTTTTTGACTTTTGACCCTAATCCGTAATGACCAAATTGGAAAATGTTAAGACGATATTTATGTGTTGAAATACTTTGATCTTATGGAATTCTGACATAGAAACAAGTCACTGAATTCTGATTGATTATACTATTATAGAAGTGCTGTGATTGAAAGTTGAATCTGTAGCTTTCTGCAAATTCCATGATGCAATGTAATTTGAACTCTGTCCTTTCATTGCCAGTTGTTTGTGCAAACAATAGACATGTAGCATGCCTGGAATTTTTATATGTTTCTCTCGTGCACTGACGGAGTATCCTTATACAGTGGAGGTATCAGCAAAGGGAAAGGATTTCCTGGTGAGAACGGAACAGTTACAGGAAAAGCTTGCCCAAAGGGTCTCTATGGTACATTTTGCAAGGTAACTTGCTCATGTTTCATAGTTTGATCTGCCCCTTGTCTTATTATAGTTGTAACTTGCATTGTAAAAGTTGATTCAAATACACCAAACAACCTACTCAATTGTTCTATATCATGATAATATTTAGTATATTACCCCATCTAGTGACATTCTGTTGCTTACTCTTGCTGTAATGCTGTTGCTACCTAATGTGGTTGTAATTATTTCTTTGGAAAATGCAGGAATGCCCCTTGGGAACGTACAAGAACGTTACTGGATCTTCTAAATCTCTGTGCTTTCAATGCCCTCCAGATGAACTCCCTCATCGTGCCATGTACATAAGCGTCCGAGGTAATTCTTTCTCTATGCAGTTTTTGATGTGATATAGCGGAAATGCAGCCTAAGGACAAAATTTTAACTTATTTATTTAATTTCTAAATATATTAGGTATCATAAATCTATTTTTTTTAGATTTATCTTTTTTTTCTCTCCTTTGTATCATGCAGTTTCATCTATATTGCTTTGCTATTGGCCTTGCATTTACTTAAGTTTCAATACTGTTGTGTAAGCTTCAGAAGATGCTTTAAGTTTGCTTGAACATTCTAATCTCTAACCTAGCTTATGTTTGACAGGAGGTGCTTATGAAACCCCATGCCCATACAAATGTGTATCAGATAGATATCGTATGCCTCACTGTTATACTGCTCTGGAAGAGTTGATATACACTTTTGGGGGACCTTGGTTATTTGGCCTATTACTTTCAGGTCTTCTTGTTTTGTTAGCTCTTGTTTTAAGTGTTGCCAGGATGAAATTTGTTGGTACTGATGAGTTACCTGGGCCTGCACCAACTCAACAAGGATCCCAAATTGATCATTCTTTTCCTTTCCTAGAATCGCTAAATGAGGTATTTTATACACTGCTTCCCTCACTCATATTGTGTGCCATATGACCATCATGGGTTCTCATAGAATTTTTTTGTTGTTGCAGGTCTTGGAAACTAATAGGGCTGAAGAATCGCATGGGCATGTACACAGGATGTATTTCATGGGCCCCAACACCTTCAGTGAACCTTGGCATCTCCCGCACACCCCACCAGAACAGATTACTGAGATTGTGTATGTGTACATGCCCTCACCTAGATCTAACTACTGCCTGAACAAATTCAATATATCTGGTGGTCCTTCTATTGTGGTAATTGCATATGTTTTATCCGTTTTACTTTTGCATGCCAGGTATGAGGATGCATTTAATCGCTTTGTCGATGAGATAAACACTCTTGCAGCTTATCAGTGGTGGGAAGGATCGATTCACAGTATCCTCTGTGTACTTGCATACCCCTTGGCCTGGTCGTGGCAACAGTTCCGTAGGAGAAAGAAATTGCAAAGACTTCGTGAATTTGTTCGCTCTGAGTATGACCATTCATGCTTACGTTCTTGCCGTTCACGTGCGCTTTATGAAGGGCTCAAGGTTTGTAGTTCTGTTTTAACTATTTCTAGATTGCTACTACATGCTTATCTCTCAGGTCATCCTTCCCTAGTCTAAGAACTGAAATCCTTTGATGTTTCACTATTTTTTTTTTTACACTTCAATAGCAGAGTACCTACTGCATGCTTCTATAACTGAATGCTATCAGAGGATTGGAGTGCAAAATTACCAGTCATAGAAGTTGTATATCTTAAATATGCCATATTGCATGAATAACAACTGTGCTGATTGCTGAATCCTCTGATAGCATTAGAAACTATCATGCATGTGACCAAATTCAAGTTTTGGTTGAACCATTTTTGAGTGACTCTGCTATAATAAATCTTTCATGCTTTTTTTTTTTCATTTTGGTTCTTTGGACAATTATGAACTCATTACATGTTTTTACCTTCCCAGAATTGATTGTATCTTGGAATAAAATTATTAAATGAATACGTCATGTTTGATAGTGTTGTGATGCTTGGAATTAACATATGCCTACTTCATAAATCTTTAGGTGACTGCAACTCCTGATCTTATGCTGGGCTATTTAGATTTCTTCCTTGGCGGAGATGAAAAAAGGCCTGATCTTCCACCTCGTCTTCGCCAAAGGTTCCCAATGTGCTTGATCTTTGGAGGTGATGGAAGTTACATGGCTCCATTTTCACTCCATAGTGATAGTGTACTCACTAGCCTTATGAGTCAGGTATGATTTTAAGATCTTTCTAACTGCATAGGTATGTCCTGAAGCCTTTTCTTATACTTCTATAACACTATTTTAAACATTGCAGGCTGTTCCCTCATCGATATGGCACCGTCTTGTAGCTGGATTGAATGCCCAGTTGCGTTTGGTTCGACGTGGAAATCTCAGAGGAACATTTCTTCCTGTCCTTGACTGGCTTGAAACCCATGCTAATCCCTCTCTGGGTGTGAATGGTGTTCGTGTTGATCTTGCCTGGTTCCAAGCTACAGCATTAGGGTATTGCCAACTTGGTCTTGTCGTTTATGCTGTTGAAGAACCAGGGAACGCAGAGCTTGATGGTAGCCCTAGAATTAAAATAGAGCAACATTCACTGTGAGTTACTATTTTTATTGGTCCTGATCATTTGTTTTCTTTCCCTTTTTCATTACCATTTATTCCTAACGACTTATTGCATCTTACAGAACACAGAACATGCATGCTGATACTCAACTAGGCCTTTCTAGAACTAAGGAAGCTCTTATGCGCAAAAGGATCACAGGCGGAATTCTCGATAGTAATAGCTTAAGGACTCTTAAAGACAGGAGAGATTTGTTTTACCCGTTTTCTCTCATCTTGCACAACACTAAACCAGTTGGCCATCAGGTTTTTCTCTGCCATTATTACATAGACTGTTATGATTAAATTCTTGGCATTTGCACTTACCATAATTCTCTTGTTCTTAAATGCAGGATCTTGTTGGCTTAGTAATCTCAATATTGCTTCTTGCAGATTTTAGCTTAGTGTTACTGACTTTTCTCCAGCTATATTCATACTCCATGGCCGATGTTCTCTTAGTTTTATTTGTTCTTCCACTTGGGATACTATCACCTTTTCCTGCTGGAATAAATGCTCTTTTTAGTCATGGACCACGGCGATCAGCAGGCCTTGCTCGCGTGTATGCATTGTGGAACATTACTTCACTGGTCAATGTTGTAAGTATGCTATGACCATCTTCATTTCATTGTTGCATGCTTATTTGTCTATACTGTATTTTGAGAATCCTAAGACGGCTGTAGTTAGTGTCGACCATTGTTCACTGGTTTTAGCTTTCCTCGATCTTGTTCTTATTGTTGATTTATCTTCATAATACTCTTCCCATGATATTCAGGTTGTGGCTTTTGCTTGCGGCCTTGTACACTACAAGTCATCAACCAAAAGACATCCTAGTACGCAGCCATGGAACCTTGGAACGTAAGTGCCATTTCCCTTTGCAGTTATATACAACTAAATGCAATTAGGATATGGATGCATTTTTTTTTCTTTCCCTTGTCTTGATCCTCCTTTCATCTCATCGGCGCATTTTCAATTCTATCACAGGGATGAAAGTGGCTGGTGGCTCTTCCCTACTGGACTCATGTTACTGAAATGCATCCAAGCAAGGCTTGTCGATTGGCATGTGGCTAATTTAGAGATTCAAGACCGCGCAGTATATAGCAATGACCCAAGCATATTTTGGCAGTCATGACACTTGGCATTACTACTACTAAAGGTTCTTTTGGGAGCTTTTTACAACTCAATTTTTTGGGAGTTGATAAAAGGAAGGGTGGGGGTACTCAAAGCACGGCCTTTCTTTATTGACCTTTGGCCGAAGAAGAAGCAACTACTACAGTGGATTATAGATGCAATTTCCGCGTCCCTCTGCTAATCATATGTGCAGTCACAACCAACCTGTGTTTTGGTGTTGTATATATAAAAAAGGTGTACTTGATCCATTATTTGTAGGATTTAGACACCATAGAGTTTATAAACAGTTCCCAAGCTAACTGAAGAGATGTGATATTGTTGTTGTTGTTGCTCTGCTGCTCTTGTTGTCGGTGCTATGTACTTTGCCCCTTGACGTTGAGCTGGGCAAGGCAGGCATTGACTGTGAAACTTGTACTACCTGATTGGATAACACAAGTGCTAACTTGCCTGATGGTTTTCATTAACACAATGCAATGCTAATACCACCGAGTTGTGACAATGTGTTCGCTCTTGGATGAACAATGCGCGTGGCTGTGCTATGTGAGGTTAGGGTGTTAATCTTGTTATAAACGTGTGTTTTGACTTGTGAGTGTGGTGCGTAGATAGGAAACCGTCCGGCTTAAAAGATATACTTCCTCAGTTCCGTTCCATAGATGTTATGGTATCTTGTTTAGATTCACTAATAAGGAGGAAGAAGAGGGGATTTCTGAAAAAAAAATGAATCTCCTTATTTATAGGGAACAGGGTGTGCGACTTCCTCAAACGAAACGAATGTGGCTTTCGTGATAAGGCAAATCTTTCACAATCAACATATTGAGTCTACGCTCGCTTGGCTCGGTGCTGAATGAACTCCTTCATGGATTCCGGGAAGTATAACATATGAAATACACATATAAATCCGGGAAGTATAACATATGAAATACACATATAAATCCGCATGAATCTATTCAAAACCCAACAAAACTTCTTATAAGTAAAATGAAGTAAAAATTAAGGCTAAAAACGGATGAAGCCTCGATTGATTGCGATCGGTATCCATATATTCTACTACTTCCTTCATATTATAAATATTTTGGGTTTTAAATAGACTCATATATGAATCAATGTATGTGTTTCGTATATACGTAAATTCATATGAATGTTAATGAATGTACATAAGAATGGAGAGGCCAAAACATCTTATATTAAGATTGAGGGTATACTTTTATTTGTTCTAGTCGACCATATTCTGGTTCTATGGTTTAAGTAAAAAATTTGTATATTTGATCATCAAATTTTATTTTAAAAAAATTATATAGTGTAACATTGTAAGATTTATGTTTTTAGATTAAAAAAATCTATACTAGTAGTATTTAATTAACACATTATTAAAATATACAATTTTTTTAAAACTAATCCACTCTTACTATACCCACTAAATCCTAAAACTTAATTGCTAAAATAGGATTTGCCACAAGCAGTAATACTCCCTGAAAGGAGTAATAAACTAATAAACTAGTATTCTCTTCGTCTTTTAATATAATAAATCAGATTTATTTTTATTATACTATCAAATGTTCCCTGGTTTTATAGTTTTATAGGTTATACGTGGAAAAATCTATACTACTAACTTTTTCTTACTAAATTTTTGCTAACACTAACATGTCATGATATGAGTGTATCCAAATTTTTTATAACTTCCATCTTTCTAAATTAAATGGTTAAGATGATTTTTATTATAAATTTAATAAGAAAAATTTAGTATAAGTAGCGGTGCTCGTTATATTATGGAATGGAGGAAGTACCGATTCACTACACCGGGTGTAAAAAAACAAATTACTACTCCGAGTCCGAGTCCTCCTACGACTCCAATTCCTACCCCGACCGCGTCTCGTCGGTTCCCCGCCACGGATATTAAGGCAGAGAGCACCGGTTACCGCCTCCCACACCTCACGGTCACGATCTCCACCACCGCCGCCGCCTCCCCCGCAAAACCGTCGCGCCGACTCACCGCCGCCGCCGCGAGATCGGAGCCCGATCGCCATGACGATCTCCTCGTCCCTCGCCTCCCGCCTCGGCCCCGGCGGCCCCGCGCGGTGGAGCCCCTACCCGCGACCCTCCGATCCCGGCCACGGGGCGGGGAGGAGCTCCGTTCCTCCTGGTGGTGGTACTGGTACCTCCCGCCCTCCCCTCCGCGTCGCCCCCGCCACGGCGAGGCTCCTCGCCCACCCCACGCGGAAGGGGGCCGCCGCGCCGTCCGGATCGAGGTGCCGCGTCGAGGTGGAGGCCACAGCCGCCTCCGATGCTTCCTGCCCTAACCCACCGCGGCGTGGATGCGAAGAGACGAAGCCGAAGCCGAAGAGGAACCCGAAGAATCCTAAGCCGGTGGAGAGAGAGGAGGAGGAGGAGCCGCCCGTCCAGGAGAGCCGTGCCGGCGGCAATGGCGGATTCGCCTTCCTCTGCGCCCTCTCTGGCCACACGGAGGTGATTATTGTCTCCCCGCTTAATTAATTTCCGCGAGGAATTTACTTCGATTTTAGTATTACCTAATCTTATCTGATGAGTGAGGAATGTTCCTCGATTCGATTCTATAACCTAATTATCTGATGAGTGATCGTCCAACGCTGCAGGCTATCAGTGGGATCTCTCTGCCTGTGGGTTCCAACAAGCTTTACTCCGGCAGCGCCGACGGCTCCGTCCGCGTCTGGGACTGCAACTCTGGCAAGGTAGCTGGGCTCTCTCCGCTCTCGGCACTCCCTTCAGGCTCGTTACGCACAATTCAAGTTGAGTAAATTCAAGTTGGGGTTGCATCTGCGACGATTCCTCGGTTGATTGTGGCGGTTTTTGAAGTGCTCCCATGAGATCAATTAGGGAGTTCATCTCATTGCTTCCTGTGGTTGACACATTGGTCCCAAATCAGTTTTTTCTTTGCAAGACGGGTTATTGGCATGCTGGACTGAATTGTTTGGGAGTCTTTTCGCCTGCTTGTGTACTGTTGATCAGTATATCAGGGTCAGTTTGCGAGCAAGGCAATGAGGCTGGTTTAGTTGATAAGCAAGGGGCTCTCTGGAATTACATCACAGTTCTAGTCTCTCTAGTTGATGATCATACATGGTTTTGTAAAAAAAAAAAAGTAGTGAAAAAAAGAAAGAGTAAAAAAAAGAAAAGAAAAGATAGAGAGAGATGATTGATGAGTATATTTTCTTGGAAAGAGAAGATTGAACAAGGAGGAAAAGATCTGTCTGGCTGAATAAAAAATTCTAATATTTATCAAATTCCATTGTTTTCTTAATGTTTCTGCCATAGTGCGTTGATGCCATCAAGATGGGAGGCAAGATTGGCTGCATGATTACCCATGGCCCATGGGTATTTATTGGAATCACGAAGTCTGTGGAGGTAATATTTTAATTTCGTTGATTTTTTGTGGGATTAGTCCATTTTGTGTTACAGATTGCAATGTTAGTATTGTGCATTGAACTGTTGATATTGATCCCTACAATGAATTGTAGGCGTGGAACACACAAACAGGGATGAAGTCCAGTCTTCATGGACCTTCTGGTCTGGTTTGTTCCATGACTATCAAGGATGAGATGCTGTTTGCTGGTACCGGAGATGGTCGCATCATGGCTTGGAAAATTCCTGACGAGAAGGGTGACTCTGGACCATTGGCAATCCTCAGAGGCCATGAGCGCCCCGTGATTTCGCTCGGTGTCTCAGCAACAAGGCTTTACTCTGGCTCACTTGACAAAACCATCAAAGTAAGGAAAATGCTTTAAAACTAGTGCTTCTGTGTTCGCTACTAAGGAGTATTATTTTAGTACTAGTATTTGACCTTAAAACTCTATTCATCAGGTATGGGACCTAAAAACTCTGCAGTGTGTCCAAACACTCTCTGAGCACAAAGCTGCTGTAACATCTGTGCTTTGTTGGGATGAAAAACTATTATCTTGCTCTCTGGACAAGACCGTAAAGATCTGGGCTGCTTCAGAGTTTGGAGACCTTCAAGTGATATATACCTATTCTGAGGAGCATGTAAGTTCTGACTCTGGCCTGCATCCTCTGTAGCAATGGTTGCACAAATTCTATTTCCTCAAGATTTTTTTTTTGAAATTTCAGGCATGAATTTATTTAGCTACTTGCCTGCTACTATCAGTTAAAATAGTCAGTAAGATGCCATTTTTGTGTATCCAAACTGAGTATTAGGTTGACATGTTTTTTGACTGGAGGGAGTACTATTGTGCGTATTTTCTTGAGTTGAACATTACTGTTCTCCAACACTCAAATAGTTTATGGCTGCTAAATACTTGTGGCATTTTATTTCAGATGATGTAGTGACTAAATTAAACTTAGGTTAAGAGTTGAGTCACATTACTTTCTGTTTTTAAACTGCATTTCAATGCTGATGCAGTTATACTATGTTGAATGGGAGCACTACACAAGCTTTTGCACAATTAAAAAAAAAGACACTATGTTGAAACTTTATTTTTTGGGGTGGTCGTGCCTAGCACCAAATATGGTATATAAACTGCACTATTTACTACTTACTTTACTTTTCTCTCTTTTATTCATAAAATTCTTCTTGAGTGTGTTCTACGCATTGAGCAGCTCCTTCCTGTTGTCGAATGGCAGCAAAACCCCTTCATAAGCGCAATTAGTTCTCTTAATTGACTTGGAAGATCTTTGCTCAAGAGTTTTGTTGCCGCAATTGGTCTCGTGTTATTTATGTCTACTAATGAGTCCATCTTCATTCAGTCAAGCAACGAGTACCTTCAAAGAGTATGAATATTCTGTACTGTATGGGTGGTTCAGTGTTCTTGGTTGGCTGATAGTGAAGATTGAACTTAAAGTAATATAAGGACCAAACATCTGCTTTGGGAAACTTTAGAAGGCTGCTTAGTTCATTTGGTTCCCTTGAAAGAGCATGAATGAGGGAGTATGATGTAATTGAGGAAGCTATTGATGGGAGTGTCTCAAGCTCTCAGCAACAATTGAATGATTTGTTCAATCTGCACCAAAGCATGAACAAACGGGGTTGTGAATTGTCAGTTCTTAATTCTGGATATTCTTGCTTTCTGCCCAACCAACCCTCTCTATATCCAAGTATTCTTTGATCCTTTTCAAGATACTGCTCTAGACTCTGTTGATCGCTTTGGGTGTTTTTGTTGTGGTGCTTGTTGTGGAGAAACCTTCTGTATTTATTGTGGTGCATGGTTATGGAAACCATACAAGTTCAATGCTAGTGTCCTAGTTTGCAAGTTCAGTTTTCTTTGGATGAGAATGCTTTGCTTCTGAACCCTATCCTTTCAACAGTCTCCAGTTGTTCCCCTGTTGCTAAACATGCACTTCTGTTGCAGGGAGTACGCACGCTCTTTGGCATGCACCGTGTTGGAAAGACGCCAGTTCTGTTCTGCTCCCTCCACAACAGCAACTGCATACGTCTGTTCGACCTGCCATCGTAAGTGCATAAAAAAAAAAATCTTCAATTACATGAGGCTGTCAAGGAACTGCTTCTTCACTGAAAGTCTGAAAATGGTTGGGCCTTGGTCTGTCAGGTTCGACGTGATGGGCAAGCTTTTCTCCAAGAAGGAAGTGAGGACCATCGAGCTCGCAGCCGGCGGCGTTCTCTTCACCGGCGACGGCGCCGGCGAGCTGAAGGTGTGGAGGTGGGCGCCCGAGGAGGAGCCTGCAACCCCGGCGCTCGTGAAATCATCAATGTAGAAGCACTGTAGCGTCGTTGGCAAAAGATGGCAGCTCCTGCCAATTGTCATGAGCTTCCATCACAGAATCCATGTAGTAACTTATGACAATGCTGATGTAAATATATATATTTGCCCAATCCTGAGGCCTGATTAGCAATCGTATGTTCCATGTTCCCATGCACTGTCTCCATTAATTGACACTCGAGTTGCGTGCCATACCAAGCCTCTCCATCGAACGTCCACGAATACTCCCTCTCAATGTACGACGCCGATCATTCATCTTATTTTAGATAGATAGATATATATATATATATACATATATATATATATATATATATAATTTTATTGTGACCAATTTTACCATGGAAAAAATACACATTCACATATTTATACTAAATTTTTTAAATAAGACGAATGATTAAACGTTATACGAAAATTTACGGTGTTATATATTTTATGACGTTATATTATTTTTAGCGTTTGAAGTTTGTACACAAATATAAGCATTTATAAATGACCACTTTTCTAATCCAACTTCCTCTTATGATTTTCTATATTTATTACTGTCGATGTATCAGAGTAATTGGAATGCTATATCCCGTTTGAATGAGATGATACCTCAGAGATATCGCTTGATATCTACCAGGTATCAGACTATACCTTGGAGGTATTATCCTGTTTGAATGGGATACAGTCATATAGCATTTCCCGAATAATTTTATCTCAACCTTAATCTCTACTAAAATTGCTATAAATGATTACATTTGAACTACTAGAAATGATTGTATTTGTAGACGAAGGGGAGTGCTCTACCGATGCATACAAATATCTACTAAAATTTCAAGAAATGATTATATTTGCTAAAACTGTATTTGTAGATGAAGGGAGTACTCTACCAATACATACAAATCTCTACTAAAACTGCTAGAAATGATTATATTTGTAGATGAAAGAATTAATACTCTGCCAATGCACGCAAGAACGGCATGATTTGGCAATGTGGACCGTACACTTTGCAGATGCAGTAGCAGCAACACCAACCGTGTGGAGCTCTCAAAACGGCTAGGCAAACTAAAGAGCCATGTCGTGTAACATCGCTGCTGCGTTGCTGCATGCCAAACTCCCATTGACCCCAGCCACATTAATCTGACGCTAAGAAACAAACACGCCCACAGATCACACCCACAAAGCGATGTCTTTAATTATCTGTTAATGACGCAAAGGATCGATTAATTGTCGCCGACATGATCCATCTCGTCGCTGTTCTTGTAAACAAAATGCAAGTAGCGAGAGTTTGATGTTTTCTTGCTCTTGCTTGTACGGTCAAAATGTTCATGGTAGTTTATTGCTTGAAAAAGAAAGAACATTTGGATGTTAACTCGTGCAATCAAACGATAGGCTCTAGCCTGGAATTGCGTATAATCATGGTAACTAAGTAGTAATAATCTATGACCACTGATACCTTTTATCGAGGTCAACTATGTGGCTTATCACGTCTGGAGAAAAAAACAATGTTGCTTAGCTTTGCTGGAGTTAATTTCTCTTTATTTGTGCTCCAAAGGTCAACGAGCAAGTGGATGCATGTGGTAAATGCTGAGCAAATAAGCAAAAAGTCTTGGGGGTCAACTATTATGGTTAGCAGCCGACTTGCAAATGATCATTGCCGAATTGTTCTGTTACTATCGATTTAGTTATGTAACACCCTTTTAGTTTAATGAGATTCCAGTAACATCTCTGCTCATCATACATTGAGAGATATGCCTTTTTCAACCCGTGTGAAACAAAGGTCTTGTTTGGAAGGTGAAAGTTTCAAACATAAAAAAGTATAATTGTTTTTCTATTACAAAGAACATGCACACACCTACTTAAGAAACATAAGCTCTTAGTAAATCTGTGAACCTCACTAAATTACTCTACTGGGCCACTTATTGGCTTTGACAATAAGCCCTGTTACAAAAGTCTGGCGAACACAAGGATAAGATGTAACATGTATGTCAGAGTTTGGAAACAATGGTCATGTAAATTTTTTGCCAAGTATAAGGTTGAAGTTTAGCAATAGGATATGTTTCTAAACAAGGTGTCTCCATCTATTGGTGTGATTTTATTGCCTCGTAGTCTATATAGTACTACATACTTTGTAATAATTGATTGTATTTCTTTTAACCAAAGGATGAATTTCTCATTCTCTTTTAAAAATTATTCACCGCAATCTGAATGCATCCACAACTTTACCACTGTCAAAGATGCTCAGTGTCAGAAAAAAAAACTGCATAAAAAACTATCAACGGTGCTGTTTCTAAAATGTAATATTTTTTTAATCACCAATCAATTTAGTTTTGTGGGAATTAGGGAAAAGGAGACCCAAAGAGGGGGAGAAGTACATTAACATGTTTACAGTGAAACGTCTGTTATAATTAAGTGGCAGTACATTTTTACAAATATAGGAGCAATGAGTTAAGTTGTGGTTTCTTCTTCTTCTTTTTATTACTTGTAACCCCCATCTCATCCATCCATCATACAAGACGAGAGGAGCTACACACTTTTGTTTTCAAGTCACAGTGACTACTTATCAACAGTAAGTTCTCGACAACATAATGTTTATTTTTTTTACTAAAGTTAACCGCTGTAATTAATTAATTAATTAATTAATTAGGCAACAATTAATTAATTAATCAGTTGAAGATGTCCTGGCCAGGGGAGAGCAGCTTCTTGGGGTCATACTTGTCCTTCCTCTCCACGAACCGATCCCATTTGGCGCCAAAATGCCTCACCCAGTCGCCGCGGCTCGCGTAGTGCGCCAGGTACGCCTTGTACCCGATTCCGGCGAGGTCGCAGAATCTCAGTATCCTCCTATTCTGCGCCTCCAGCGCCGCCACGTCGTTCGCCACCGCCGAGAACAGCAGCGACACCACGTAGAACACCTCCTCCTCCCCCTCCGGCGTCACCGCCGACATCGCCGCATCCCACCTGCAGCCACCCAGTTCGTCCATCAGATCACAGTTCCATGCATGCTCATGATCGAGAGAAGTTGCAATGTCAATGTGTGTACTTGGATTTGTTGACGGGGTAGATGATGAGAGGTCCGGCGATGTCGGTGGCGGTCTGGAGGATGCCCTTGAAGACGCCGCGGTCGAAGTCGGCGATGCGGGATCCCGGGACGAACAGGTTGAGCCATGGGTGCGGGACGCGCCATAGGCCGGCCTTGTCGAGGGTCACCTCCTCGCCGTACACCCGGTCGAGGAACTCTACGTAGGTCACGTCGCGGGAGAAGGAGAAGCCCGGCTCGAAGTGGAGCTCGCCGAGCGCCGCCGCGACCGCCGCGTCCACGGCCGATGACGCGTTCCCGGCGTAGTAGTTGAGCGTCGCCTCGATGCTGTACACGGCGGTGGCGTTCCTCGCCGCGGCGAGCGCGACGACGCGCGCGACGTCGGCGTCGGAGAAGAACCCGCCGGCGCTCTTGAGCGCCACGGCGAGGCCGCGGCTCACGTACACTGCCCCTTCCACGTAGCTCCATGGCCCGTGCGACCCGTCCGGCCGCGCCGCGACGAGGCGCTCCTGGTCGGCGGAGAAGACGGCGAAGTCGGTGTACACGAGGCGCACCCACCGCGCCCGCGCCGGCGCCGGCTCGACGGCGATGCGCGCGCGCGTGATCACGCCGAACTGACCCAGCCCGCCCAGGACGGCGTCGAACAGGTCCGAGTTGACCGCCTTGGAGCACGTCACCATCTCGCCATGCCCTGCATGCAGCCGATCGAGTCAACGCCGTCCATGTAAACTATCAATTAATCGCGGAAATTATTCCAAAGTCAACCCCTTGTTGCGAGCCACAAAATCTACTTGTCAAAGACGTCGCCGGCCAACCAGCCATGGCCGGCGCAGCTAGCATTGAGTGCAGGACACTAACTTGTACCCACTAATTATAATTAATCTCTAATTATCATTTAAGCACACTCCAGTAAACAAGATTAAAATTAGTTAGCTAGCAATATTAGTGTAGCTAATAAGTACTACTTACATAAATAAATACATTTCACATTCTTTTTAAATGGACTTTTTAAATAATAAAAAAAATTTACATCTCGAGCCTCAACCAATAAACACAAAGTTAATAAATCAAGAAAAGATAAAAAAAACTCGAGGTTAATTATGAGGCAAATCCACATCACACTCCCGATGATATCCAACTGAAATACCAAATAGAAAACACGTAGAATTATATTCCATAGGAATGTCACATTTCCTCCTGATGTAGTATAGTATTTGATTTATAATTGTTGATTGCACGGTTAGTTCTTGATCACGAGGTTTGTATGTGTCAGGATTAATTAGCAAAGGAGTTGCAGTGCGGTGTACGTAATTAGCTAGAGGCGTTTGCTTGCTGGTGCGGTGCATGGGGGAAATGTGATTACCGGTGATGACGTCGAGCTCGAGCACGTTGGAGATCTGGGGCCCGTGCCGGTATGTCTGGCCGCTGACGCCGGCGTTGGAGAGGGTGCCACCGACGGTGAGGTGGAGGTAGTCCGTCCACGACCGCGGCGCCACGCCGCGCGCCAGCGCGGCGCGGAGCACGTCGATCCAGAGCTGCTCGCCGCCGGCGTCCACGTACGCGCCGTCCGCCGACACGTTGATCCGCGCCCCGACGGCGGACGGCGGAGGGGTCCCCATGGACTGCATGTTGACGACGACGCCGTCGGCGGCGAGGGCCTGGCCCATGGTGGAGTGGCCGCGGCCGCGGAACGAGACGGTGAACGGCCGCCCCGGGGCGGAGTAGGCGGCGCGCAGGAGCTCCGCCACGTCTCCCGGCGAGTCCGGGAACAGCACGGCCGCCGGCAGCGCCGCCGTGATGTTGCCGAAGTCCATCGACGCCGGCACGGTGGCGTTCGGGTCGGTCCGGAGCTTGCCTGACGCGGCGAGGTCGCCGGGGACGGGGAGAGGCGGCGCGGCCGGAACGCCGCCGCCATGCGTGGCGAGTGCATGGGAGGACACGATCAGCGCGGCGATTAGAAGGTAAATCGCCGCCATTAGCGGCGCGTTTAAGCTCACTAATACCACTTCAATTAATCCGCGAGATCGAGAGATCGATGAGAGTGTTTGGTAATTAGGGGATTAAGGGTGCTGTGGTCTTGCACTTTGCACTTGAACTTGCACACCTATATATAAAGATAGATCATCTATCTATGCGTGTACATTTATATCCAAGAGATTGTTGCTAAAATTAAAGCATTAAATCACAATGGATTCTTTGACGTAGGTAGGTGCAGTTTCCATTTCTACTGTTGACCAGAGAGTATGTATACGCATTGATTTCTATAGTAGAATTACTGGTATACCACGTATTTTTACGTTACACATGTACACATGTGTAGGTATACACAATTAAGGTAGCTAGATGTGGATTTGGCCGTATATGTACGTGTAGTTAATTGACTAAATATGTGTAATAATGTACTGAATATGATCGATGATCACATTCATTTAATTTTGTGATCTTGTATTAATAGGTATATATGACTGAACATTAATTAATTTGTAGACCAGACACATCAAAGTCTTTGTATTAACTGAAGATGCTATATATACTGCACAAATAAATTCTCGTTTGATAAATCAAGGAGATAGAATAATATAGTACTAAAATTTAATTTGCAGTGACTTTTTTTAAGCTTTCATGTCACTTTAAGTCATCTTAACATTCATAAGCAACGCTAGAGAAAAGGACACAAAACTAGCAACAATTCTATACCTGATTGTGACATCCTAGTCAACAAGCGATCATTTATTAGATTTAATTACCTGAGGCAAGAAAATGTGCTCAAAACTATTCCAGAATTGCGGTCAGTTGGGCCGCCTGTTGGATGATAAATTTTTTTCAGAGACTAATGTGTCAGGGGTGTTAACAAGCAAATCTGAGTGAACATTATTTATATATAGCCATTGCTATTAACTTACGTTTAGTTCATATACTTGTCTGGTTTTGCAAATGTACCAAGATTCATGACTGCGTGTGCATGACACATTATTTTTTTGTCCATTTCAATAAAATTAAGAAAAGAACATGTTGATGACTAGGTGTGGAATTAAATTGCTAGCTATTTGACGATTCTGTTGTTTTCTCCTAATAAATATTTAACCTACGCGTATTACCTTAGCAGAGACGATATGGATGTCAATTTGATCAACACTACGTACTCCCTCAGTTTCATACTATTAGTTGTTTTGATTTTTTTAGTTAAATTTTTTAGGTTTGATTAAATTTATAGAAAAATCAACAACATCTAAAATACCAAATTAGTTTCATTAAATTTAACATTGAATATATTTTGATAATATGTTTGTATTATGTTAGAAATGTTGCTATATTTTCTTATAAATTTGGTCAAACATTAAAAAAATTAGCTGACTTATAATATGAAACGAAGGGAGTACATTACAACATCTATTCTTGGTGTTGTGTGTGCGCGTCATCCATGTAATCATAAAAAGAACATCGGTTCTTCTGAAGAATTTCCTACTTGGAATTTTGGTGAGCACTCCATAACTTAACTGTACAGTGTTACTGATCTGAAAAGGACAAAACAATAGGTCCCAGATCCCTTCTGTTATTCTATATATACCTAGCATTTTTATGACTTTACATCCCTATCATTTATAGAATTTATTATATTATCCTCACAAAACTTCACAATATCATAAACATAAACATAATTGACAAATCTAGAGCGGTGTAGTTTTAATGTGTCCAGCTTGGGTAATTTTAACAAATATAACTAGCACAAAGTTTATATAACTGTTTGGTTTGTACTGATCAAGCGTTAAAGATAAAGGGAAAATATGTCTAGTGTGAAAATATATCTTCTAGATGATGTATGCAGTGACATGACCAGGTTACACGATACACACGTATGCGTGACGTTTTCAGAATATTGGAAACTTCTGAACCATGCATGTGAAAATTTGGTTTAATTTGCATTAATTTGACAAATTTTAAAGACATGCTCCCTTGGGTGGACAGATGTATATGCGAGTCCCCATCGATCAGCTAATTTGAACACATGCATGCCAAAGTACGCGACAAGGGTTGCAAGTTGCAACACGTCGTATCTAATCAAGTCCTTTTTAGTTATGCATTACGTTGCAGTCTGATCGATCGTGTATTGTTGAATGTTGACCCATATTATTTCGTGTGATGCGGTTAATTTTTAATATACGTTTGGTTTGATCATTCGTGTTGTTATTTATATTACCTTTAATGATAAAATAAATCATAACAAAATAAATAATAGCTGCATGATTTTTCAATAATAAGAACATTCTGCACATTGATCCATGAAAACCAGATCGACTGGCGTATATATATATATATATATATGTGCTAGCTAGCTGCCTGCGCGTGTGTGTGATGATCTTGGAAACATACCTCTCATCACACGCACCGAAGCAAATTAAGCAGAAGCAGTAGCGTGTCAGGCTATATAGCTTCTACTGAATTTCTCCATGATATGTACATGCATGTATGCATCTGCCAATGCTAGGTAGCCAATTAACCGTACGTGTGTCACACACATGAAGTTTTTTTAGGTCATCTTCTGCCGGAAGTTTTCAGTCATCTCTTTGTGCCTGAAGTTTTCAGTCATCTTCTGCCTAACGTGCGTGTCCTCCTAGCCGAGATGGTGGATTAATTCTGTGGTCGTAGATCTAGTTGTTACTCATGTTGGTGGGATCAGGATCCTCCAACATGGCAACATATGTAGTAGGTTTGTGCATCGAAAGATTTTGTTTCTCGAAGGTTATATTAATAAAGATCTTGGTTGACCACGAAGGAAATGTAACTTTGACGAATTGATAATACAATTCGATTATGATATATTTTGTAGCATATTTGTGCAATCGACTTGGTCTTTTACAAAGACTAGTAAATTTTCCGTGAATTGCGATGGATCAATAGTGTGATGGTGGAGCAGGAGTGGAGCTAGGTACAACCATCGGGGTCAACCGATCCTCGTGACCTCTAACGGAATCCATGGTTATATTTTTCAGACAGTTAAGATGGCACTAGGAATTAAGTAAGATTAGTGTATTCTGACCTTTGAGATCCTGATGAACTAATTTTCTAGCTCCGCCCTTGTGGTGGAGTCATGGGTGTGTGCATGACTTCACCTATTAGAATTCAGATTCTGATGTCCACAAATATTACGAATACGCTAATGTGCTTTGAATAGAAATTCAATGGGACCATAGATATGAGTGTGTAAGGGTGCACTCGTGGATGTGTGAGTGTGGTCTATGTGCGTGTACCTCATCCATATAATCGGAAAAAGATGTGTTGATACAAAATCCAGCCTAGTTTTTTTTACATTAAATCCAGCCTAGTTGGCTTAGGTGAGAATATGGGGGATCAGTTTTCATGTGGGAATAGGTTGATTTGTTGGCACGGTCGTCATTAGTTCTATGCCCGTTTTCACTTAGAAGTGGGTAGTCTCCTACCCGTATAAAAACCCGCTTACTAGTTCATTTCCCATATGGTAATACAAAATTTAGAAGAAAAATAAATTAGATGTGAGATAAGTGGGTAAAAAACCCGCTTTCATCCCTAGTCAGTTTTTTTATTGGGGCAATTACGAGTTATGTTTGATAGTTGGGAGGGGTAAACATGCGAAACTCCCCTTTTATCATAGCAGAGGTTTATGATTAATTTTATATTATTTAATTATATTTGTACAATTATTGTTTAATTAGTAAGGTCATCAATTTATCGGATACAAGGAGCAACTTTGATGCGTCAGTGGACTAGCAGAGTTGAGCGTTACTCATAGTATGTGCGTATGAGTATGCGTGCATGATCGTGTAAAATAGGTGCATTTCTAGTTTTGTCTTAAGTCAAACTATAGCAACCTTATCAATAAAATAGTAAGTATTTACCTTGCTAAACGAGTAAACGATAAAAAATATATTTCAAAATGGATTTAATGATGCTCACTCGGTATCCTATTTTTTAAATGTGACCTTGATCAAACTTACTTAAAAGATAGTTTAACTTACGACAAAACCAGATATATACATATGGACCGAGGGAGTATGTTACTAATTAGAACTCAAAGAAAAAATTACACATATAAGATACATCGAGTTTATAAAGTGTTTTTCTTTGCATGACAAATCTGCAAACACTGGTACTAGTTGTATTAATTAATTCTTGCAACAGGGATCGAGTCGATCGAAGGCAGTTACGTAACGAAATGTTGAAAACAGTGTGTGGCGTATACGTACGGCGCCTACAAGTATACACTAGCTAGGGCACAGTGTCCTAGCTAGATCTCCTCTTCTTCCAACAGATCTTGCTGTATCTTTGCAAGATCTTGATGAGGACGATAAGCATGGCGATGAATCGGAGACCAGGAATGCAAGCTAGCTAGACTCGATCAGCTCAATTGGCCGTACATATATATATGCAAACATCATCGTCGATATGGTGGTTACATTAATTTGTGCTGTTCTGTTTGATGAAGACTTGGTTGACCCCGTTTTAAATGTGAAAATTTTGTACGTCTGTGCCGAATTGTTTTAGATAATTAGCGCCTCAATATACACTTGCTTCACAAATTCGAGTTAGTCTCTGTACTTGGTGGCCAAATCCAGGGAATAGTGGCTGACTAATTAATAAGTGTCTCTTCTTTTCTACCATATACTCCACATGACTTAATTAGGTTTAGCTCGTATTTTTTTTTAACTTTTTATTCTGTGTTGCGATCTGCTTCAAAAAATTTTTATACACATCTAATTCATGTGTTTTATACCAAATTTTCAATCGGAAACAAAAGAAAGAAGCCTTTTCAAAATCCTCCGGAATACGTACCAAACAGTCTCTGAAATCTTGGGCGTACTCGAGGAAAAAAGAAGATGGGGTAGGACCAATCAGTTTCTTTTACTCCAAAACTTAATTTATGGTCATTTGATTATATACACACACGAGAGCTAGCTTGCTTCGACCGAATGCAAGTTTTAATTAGTTATATACAAATTATATATAAATTACATATAAGTTACATTATAACTATAATAAAATTTATATTCTAATTACTATAGTTCCAGGTGAAAGTTTAAAAAACTAACGGATATTGTATAACTACTCTAGTTGTAAGTTAAAGATGCCTTAGAGGTAAAAATTGTTCAAAAACTTAAAAGATATGCTCCCTTTGTTCTTAGCTTTTCTTTTAAAAAAGTAGATGGAAATGATTTGTCTCTAACCTCTATCGTGAGGCAATCAATTATTTCCAACTATAATTTAAAATATTTAAAAGATACGAGGTTATGTGACAAGCATGGAAAATATCCTATATGCACATAATCACATGTATATACCATGCACACTATCTAATAAATATCACAGAAAAATCTAAAAAACGTACATATACTTTTAATAGTATTATATTTACGTGCACTATCACATCTTCAAATTCAATATACATAGAGAGAGAAAAAACAAAATTCTAACATATTTGTAGTGTCTTAAAATTGCTAGAATTCTTTTTTTGTAACGACTGAAATATAATGAACTTAAAGTTAAAATTTTACACATAGATGTATATACATATTTT
Organism: Oryza punctata; assembly: GCA_000573905.2. Taxonomy (NCBI): domain Eukaryota; kingdom Viridiplantae; phylum Streptophyta; class Magnoliopsida; order Poales; family Poaceae; genus Oryza; species Oryza punctata. Next base: position 4,182,364 of record CM002488.2, read on the forward strand.
TTGTTAAATTTTTTGTGATATTTGAAAATTGGTATGCACAATGTGCATAAGAAGTTTGTGTGCATATAATACATATATTCCCATGTGACAAACCCCATCTCCCTTCAAAGACATCACATAAATTTCTATAACAAAAGTTTATAAGAACTAGCTACACCATCTAAAGTGGGATAAAAGACTCTTGATCATAGATTTGTTGCACCATTGCATATAGTATACTGCAACCCTGTAATAGCACCATAGATCTAGAGTGAAACCAGATAGAAGAAATGGAGATAACATTTGTTGTTAGAAATGGAGTATCATTTTAGGATGCATGCAATTAAGTCGCTAATGTACGGAATTTTGTTGAGAGATTTGAAAAAGACGTTAGTAGATTTGTCAAAAAAAATATTCTTTGATTTACTTGTATTTTTAAAATTTTTTATGAATATATGAATAGGAAAACAATGAACCAATGATCAAACATTCTCGCTGGAAACGTTATGTTCTGAACAAGTAAAAAAAAATAATAATGCAGTGTATGTAAGATAGGGAGAAACTATTGGAAGCAATTACTTTTCTCTGCACTGTTAGTATGTATAGCTAGGATGATTTTTGGCATCTACCATTCAGATCCACATGCAAGCATGTGACTTGTAAATTAAAAAGACTGAGGCGTTTTAAACTTAACTTCGCTTGATTTTTCAACTATACTTAATTGAGGACCTCCATTGTTGCGACACGTGTATAATTACACGTAGCCGTCCATGTCGTCATTTCGGAGATTCGCTGAGGTATCGAGGTCTTGATTGGCTCCGAAGATACGCGCCTTCATCTGTCTCTCCCATGATGACGAACTACTAAGACATAATTAAGCTAGGCTAATCAGTGCCAACTAAATTTGACGTCCTCGACAGTTTATAGGATTTTTCTTGCTGATATGACCACGTTAACTTGGTCAGTTATCACAATTCAACAGTAAAATTTTCCAAAAGAAAATACCGCTCCTCGATCGTACAAATTTTGACTTTTTAACCAGTTGTAACAACTTCCATAAAAATTCCACCTATATCCTCATCTTATTCATGTTCTAGCGACTTTTAGTGTTTAAAATTTATGTATATGTATTTATAAGAGTAAGTATGTCCACACGTGTGTATATATATGAATGTCTACAATAAGCAATACTGGAAGAAGAGTCCATATAGAACTGAATACGAGATTAATTAAAATTTAGAAAAAAATAAAATAAATTCTGAAATTAGAAAAGTAAATAAGAGAGTTCATGCAGGAATACAATTTAAAAATAACTGAAATTCGGAATTAAAAATAAAAAATATTAGAAGAAAAGTTCCTATAGAACCAAATACAAAATTAATTAAAATTCGAAATAAAAATTAAATAAATTCTGGTATTAGAAAAATAAAAATAAGAGTTCATGTAGGAATACAATTTTAAAACAACTAAAATTCGGAATAAAAAATAAACAATATCGAAAGAAGAGACCATCTAGGACACAACATGAGTTTAATTAAATTTGGAATAAAAAATAAATTAAATTACAAAAATATAAAAATAATTATAGGAGTTCAAGTAGGAATAAAATTTATGGATAACATAATATCAGGATAAAAATATGAAATTTTCAAAAAAATCCATCTAAATACATAATGATAACAAATGATAATAAATAGGGGATAGGCAACATGGTCCTAAAGGAGCAGGGTGATAGCAGTTGGTGGGACATCTAAAAATTATAAACAAAACCTCAAATAGAATCTCAATGACGATTAAGAGGAGGGATGAGACATGCCATTAAAACAGCATGATCACGGTGGTTGGTGGGACTTCTAGAAAGTGAAAATAAACCGCAATGATAATCATGTTCGATTTGTAAAATCTCAACGATAATAATGAGGAAAGGTATCGGGCGTAAAAACTATAAACAAAACCCTAAATAGAATCCCAATAACGATTAAGAGTAGAGATGATGGGTAACCCGTTAAGCAACACATTTACGGTGGCTAGCGGGACTTCTAGAAAGTAAACCACAATGATAATTGCGTTCGATTTTTAAAATCTCAATGATAAATAAAGAAAAGGCATCGTGCGGGTCATAGAGGAGTATAATGTCGATGACGCTAACGGTTTGGCGGGACTTTTAAAAATTTAAAAATGAATACCAACAATAATTATGTTTGATTTTTAGAATCCCAATAACAATAAAGAGAGAGGAGACGGCGGACAGACCGTAGAAGAGTAGAGTGGTAGCGTTTGACGGAACTTCTAAAAACTATAAAAATGAAAGGCAACAAGATAATTAACTCTAAAATTTAGACGGTCCAATTATAAAGTTCCAATGAGGATGAATAGAAGCTCGTAGTAGATCAAGCAAGTAAATAAAGGGGTGACAAATGAGTAAGAGGTAGCGACTAATGTGACTTTTAAAACCTATAAAATTAAAAACATGAAGATGATAAGATTCGGTCTTTTAAGATCCTAAGATAACGAGATAGCTATTTAATAAATTTTAAGTAAACTCTTATGTAAAAAAAATAATTTTGTATGGATAAATATCGCGCAATTGCGAGGGTCACCAAGCTAGTTTAAAAAAATATCTCTAACAGTAATTTGATTTTTGCAAGGCCCAAACGAGTACGTAGTTTGCTTTTCAAAGTAGCCTAACACACAGCGTGTCACTCAGGAAGAAAAAAAAAAGCGAAATAGAGGAAACTAAGTGTTAAGAGATTAATCAAGCAGATATGATGTTAATGAACCTGATGCATGCAAAGCCAGACCGATCAATATCATATCGAAGGTCATGATCAATATATGATCCGAGGATTAAACACAAAACTCAAGATCTTATTAGGTACCAAGGATCATGAGTGACACCGATCGATGAACCATCAAAAACCTTCTTGCTTGTTTGACACAGCCAATTTTAACTTCTCCAGATCTACGAAGATAATCGAAGATCTAATCGTGTACCGATTCTAACGTTGACGATCTCTCATGCTGGTACTGTCTGACATATTATAACGAACTCGATTATCATCTGGATTAATACGCGAGATTTCAGATCAGACCGAATCGCTCATGATGACGATGAGAAAATATTTTGCTTGACATGAATGCATGGCACGAGTTTCTTCTGTGTTTTTATGACCGCTGGTTCAGAAATATATTGACTCAAGTTGGGATCGTAGGAAGAAGTAGGCACAACGTTTTTCTGGTTGGATGGCACTGCCAGTCACAGCTGCGGCCACATTGTACTAATCAATGTACTATACTTGCATCAATGTAGTACATTTGTCATGCACATGTAAAAACAAAAATAATAAATTTGATTATAAATAATACATCCTATTCATAGTTAAATTTAAACTTGAATGTTAATTTATGAAATATAAATCACATTTTGTTCTAGATATTGTTCTATCATGTTAATTTTTTGTTTTAGATTTTTAGTTTTTTTTACAGCATGTAAAAATAAGAGGATGTTCTCTCGAGGGATGATAGATTTTTTCCATGCACGAATACATTGTATTTTCATGGAAAGTGAGGTGATTGTCAATGTCATGGCAACTTGGGAGATATCTTCCATTGATAGTAAAGTTGACAATTGTTAGCAAGCAAAATTAGTTTCTTTCAATGAACTGGTACCCTCATGTATATGTATATATACCTGTTTGGCTACCTTTTCTTCTAGATTACAACACTTTTGCCGGCCATTGCCTGCACAACAAGGTCAAAGGAGAAAGATGTATCAAATATTTGCAAGTTCGTAGGGCATGGGGAATATTTTAAAATTTTTGAATGTTTCTAAATAAATGAATATTCCTACTTACTAACTTTTTGCTATATTTGAACGTTGGCACGCCAGTGTGAGTGACAATCACGACAACAATGCCGCGGCTATGATGGTTTGGCCACAAAACTGTGGGAAGCTCCCACCATGACGAGGCAACATGGTGGCGTGGCCAAAAATAAAATTTCAAAGTAAGTTTCATGTGTGTGTGTGTGTATTTTCTTTAAACAGGCTTAAAAAAATTCCTAAGCTATGTATGCACATGCATAGCTAGTTGATGCTACTTACTCTCTCTCTCTTCTCTTCTGGTTATACATATTTAACATTTAGGATGAGACAATTTTTGGTCAAAAGAAAAAGATTTGATCAAAATTTTGATCTTTGGTTATCAATATATAACTACTCAAATGCTTAGTTTAAATATAAAAGAAATGGTGCACGTTGCCTCAAAAAACGCTGGTATCGTACGTAAACTTATTAGATTTTATGAACTAATATAAAATTGATGATCAAAATTTTAAAAGATTTAATCCAATAATATCCTAAACGTGAAATATTTATGACCGGAAGAAGTAATAGGAAACTCTTTTTTTATCAAATAGTGGGGGACATGTATTGGACTACTCCCTTTGTTATAAATATAAGGATTTCTAGAATTCAAATTTTGTACCGTAATATAAGCATTTATGTATGGATTCCCATGATTCTCATTACTTCAATGATTCGAAAAAACAATCAAATGCTTAAAAGAAAAATCTAAGTAATTCAAAATCAAAAATTGACAATTGAAGTAACTAAAAGGGAATCGTTTGATATAACCTCTGCTAAATAACCTAAAAATCCTTATATTTGGAACAGATAGATGAAGTACTAGAAAAGCGTTAGCATTTCTTCTAGGCTATGCATCTGACATCTTATTTTCAAATTCACATTCATTTCATTCCTCCGTTGATGTCGTTCTCTATTATGTTATTTTTAATAGAAAAAAGGATCAGAGCTGAGCCCCAAAAAATAGAAGATTCAGAGAATTAAAATTATTAAGAAGTTCGCAATCTTCACATTTCTATATGTGCGACTATCAGTTCATATACTACTACTAATAAGTGAACTCATCACTTGCCAAAAAGAAAAGGTCAACTCGTCAGGTGTAGTGACATATATATGCAGGGACTAGCTAGTAACACGTTGTGCAGTGCAAATAAACTACTGGAAATTAAGTTTTGTGCACCGAATTTGACAAGTTAACATAATTAACAAATATACATTAATAGCCATAGTCAGCTGATGGAGCATCTCCACGGTGATTAATTGCCTAGCAAAGAAAAAAAGAACTGCATACTGTATTAACATAAGGGTTGTTGACATTTTTTTTTTCCAAGGAACACAATTTAGTTAAGTTTCAGTTTATAAGGCATTGACCGTAACCGTTCCAACTCCATTTCTTGAGGAAACGACTTCTTCAAATAATAACTCAGGGGAACTGTACCGCATCTATAAGTTACTTGTCCACAATTTATCCCCATATTTTATCACATCTTCCAATATTCAAGGGAAAACGATAATATTCGATTACACGTTCCTTAAGTTGAGTTTTCCATAACATGTTTTTTTATGTTACTCAGAGATCAGAAAAATGTTCCATTTATGCTATTGGTTAGAACTCAGTAGGATGTAGTCAGTAAAATATGTCATAATTTTGAATTCAATCAATCATTGAGAAGAAGAAAATTAGTCCAATAAATTTTATCCCAAAGTCATGCTGAGTGCTGACACACCATAAACAAACTTATAACGATATAAAAAGAAAGAAGTATTTCTTCCTTGCTTTTTTTATTTATCTATATTTCCAATTAAGGTGAATAACATGTATAGAAGCACTAGGAAATTCGTAGTCAACGAGTGAAACGTCTGATAAACAATATGCCTGTATTATACTTTGTTAATCTCCAGCAGTTTGACCACATTCGAGATTATACTATGAATGAATAGTAAATAGTTTCCTTACATATATAACTATGATCTTTTTCTTCATCATGTAGCCAAATAAATGCTAATCTTTGTACAGAGGATATCATTTTCTTGTACCAATCAGATTATTCTAAATGAAGGGAAATCAGCCTTGAAAGTGTCAGATGGGCAGAACTCTTGGTTATGCATCTCTTGCAGAGACCAAGAGCCGGTCCTTCCATTATCTAGATAGATGTGCATAAGTCTAGTGTATTGATGGCTTGTCCGCTATTGATTAGCAAATATCATATGGATTTCCCATAGAATTGCATTTAATACTATTATATTATCACTTTCGGTACTAGGATTATTTTATATAACACACATGAAATACATTTCCTTCTCTTACTAGACTAACAGAGAAGAGGACATTGTACCTGAAAATGGGCCACCAAAATTCTGCTTGGCTTGCTACCTCACAATCTTCTGGAATGACCTGTAGCACTCAAAAGAAAACGGATAAAAAGTATATACATTAGCAACAGAGTATTCAGCAATGCAGATTCTTGAGATTTCAGTTGGATTCAAACAGCAAGCAAACACACTATAGCTAAAATAGATATGATGAACAAAAGAAACAAATACAGATAGCAGAACTACATGCTTTTCAACATCTTAAGCCTCCAAGCAGAAAAGGGTACTACAATGGTGTGGATAAGATATCTGTGAGAAGATTCAGAAGTCAGGAATTATATTATGGAACCAATACAAGATTACCAGCCCTTGATCAACAGGAGTTAACAGACCTACCCGCTACATCCAAATCATTCTAACAGCATTCAGTGTGTAAGGAGAGGTGCTAGGTTTCCAACATTTTTTCATTGAAAGTACTAATAACATTACTAGACTCACAAATATGTAATAGGACACAAGCATATGTCTAACTGCAAAACAACTTCATATATCAAAACCTTCAGATCATTTTTCTCCAGATAATGTGAGAAATGTATTAGAGAAGTACTCCCTCTGTTTCATATTATAAGTGATTTGACTTTTTTCTAATCAAATTTTGTTTAGTTTGATCAAGTTTATTATAAAATTTTGCAACATATAAAATATCAAATTAGTTTTCTATTGAATATATTTTGATAATATGTTTGTTTTGTGTTGAAAATACTTCTATATTTTTCTATAAATTTGATCAAACTTGAAGAAGTTTGACTAGAAAAAAAGTCAAACAACTTATAATATAAAATAGAGGTAGTAGTATAGCATCCCAACAGGCTACCGGGTGTCAATACTGTCTGACTAAAATGTAGGCAACATTGTCGCGTCATGAAATCACCCTAAAATTTTATCGTACAAATTATTTCTAGAAATTGTAAAAGCCAAAAATAACCTCCAACAATTAAAAATCACCAAGTTTCAACTCAAATTGGTGTGTGGGAATTTTTTTATATTCCTCATGCTTCAAAACAGCTAAAAAAATTTAATTGAATTTTCATAGTATAATAAATAATTTTAATGCAACAATAACATTTCTTAGATTTTATTAAAAAGAAAAATTAAAATAAATCTCCCTCCCTCTCAGACCACCTCGTCTCCCCGGCCTGCTCTCCCTCCTCCTCCATCTCCCACCGTGGGCTACCACCCATCTCTCCCTCTCGGGCCACCTCTTCTTCCCGGCCCACCTCCCCCGCCTAGCCGAGGCCGCACGCGCGCGTCTCCGTGGGGCCCACCTGTCAGGTTCGTCTCCGATCTTCAGCCGAGTCGGCTATTCCTCTCTCCCGTGAACTCATGCGCTGCCGCCCCTCTCGATCTTCCCCCACCCCCTCGGTTGATTTCCCTCGAAATTAACTGAAAAAATCGGTTCCTCTACTCATACTCATCAATTCCCCAACAAACCCAACTCAATACCGCACCAAAACGCACTCAATTGAATTCTTTAACCAATGGGTTTAATTGGGAGCTCCACCAACGCCGGCGCCGGTTCCCATCCTTGCAGTTGATCTCCTTCCCTCCGGCCTATATAAAGAGAACCCCCGAGACCTCCTCCTCCCATTCCTCGTGCCACTCGAGCGCCACGCTTGCTCCATCGCCGTCACGCCGCTTCATTTCGCTTGCTACCACCGGCGTGCGCTCCAGCCGCCGCTCGGCATCAGCCAGGATGTCGCCGGGTCTTGGAGAGGCCACTTCCGGCTTCGCCGTCTCCTCCTCTCCCCTGGCCACGCCTTCATCGAGCTCGGCAAGCCCCGGAGCTCCAACCCCGATGTCAACCGAGCCGGACTTTTCTTCTTCCTCATCACCAAGCTCGTCGTCGTCGCCTCCTCGCTGTTCCGGCCTCTCCGGTGAGCTTCGCTGCCGTCCTCCCCTCTCCCTCGCTGCACGCCGCAGCGCTGTGGCTGCCGGCAGCGACTGCTCGGCTCGGCCGCCGCTCGGCTGGCCGTGCACACCTCCCTCTCTCTTCTCTGTTGCCTCTCTGTTCTAGTTGCAGTATACCAATTCGCAGTTCCTCTTAAGAAAATTAATTCAGCAATTTGCAGAATGCCATTCAAACAACGCCTAAAATTTAAATTGGCCATATCTTAACCATTTGAACTCGGAATCGACTTGTTTAAATTGCTATTTTTTTCTTAAAATGGTGTAGAACCCATTTATATGCTTTGTTTCTGCTTATTATGTGGTTTTTATTTATCTTTTATCAATTTTTCTTTGCGTATATCGTGTAGATGCTACGATTCGGAAGAACCACTCTATCTTGAGGTTGACCTTGAAGATTTTGGTAGCGAACAAGGCAAATCATGTCATCTTGATCATATTGTTGTCCTAATTTATAAAATTATGTTTATTTAAATTATGTATTTTGCTTTACTAAATTCCTGCGCTTATCACTGTTTTATTTAACCCTACTGATTCTCCTTGTTATAGCTTTATTAGTTGTATTATTATGATCTTTCATAACTCTAGGAAAAATAAAACTAGTGAGAACTTTATATATGTGGTTCTTACTAGTAAATTTAAGAGTATGCTTAGCCCTGCTTAAATAGAAAAAAATAGATGTTTTCCAATAATTAGATTTGGGAATAACTTGTAGATAATAGTAATTTTGGTTTAGTGGTTGTTTAGCCATGACATGATGTTTTCCATTCAAAATTCCCCAACAATGTTTTCAGTTGGATTCGGAGTGCTTGGTTTTGCTATTCGTACCTCAGTCGTCATAAGGATCGGTCATTAGACCTCTGTTGCAAAGCATATTCCGTACAACCACCTGTCTAATGGGTAAAGGTTAACGCATCGTCTAGTACGGTCATGAACAAGGAAGACACGGATAAGGATGGATGAAGCCCTTGCTGGGGTTGACGTCTCTGGCAGTACGTCCGTGGGCATAGACTATCTGCTCGACCCAGGGCACTTGGCGGGGAAGTCTATGTTCGTCTTCTTTGTTTAGGGTGGTATTAAGCGATGGATTATGTCATGGCTTCTGTCTGTATGCCATGGTGGCATGTGGCACGTGGCAACACGTGAGAGAGACGTGTCTGGTGGATAACGTTGTACACCTTTAATCAGAGTATAATCTATTTGAATAGCCGCGCCCTCGGTTATGAGCAAGCCGAGCAATGTATCTAAGTTAGAGTTTAATTCTGTTAAAACTTGTATTACTGGAGTTATCACTGGTTGGCCTGGGTTAAGGCTAGATCGCGTTGGCGCGTGTCTTAATGATAATTTGACTAGAGATAGGTTCGTATTTTATTTAAATGCCTTTAAATATTTAAATGCTTTGAAATGCTGGTTTCCTGCAAAATAACCCTTATAAAAAAATTCTTTATACTTCATTGCATTATATTTGCATTTTTTCGATATGGTTTGCTGAGTATGGTGGTTGTACTCAGCCTTACTCCCTTTTCCCCCTTCCAGCTGAGGAGTACTTCGGAGATGATGGCTTTGATGTCTAGCTTGTGCCTGCTGCCAAGCATATGTGGTGGCAAAGATAATGGCTTTGATGTCTAGCTCATGCCTGCCGTCAAGCACCTGTGGTGACCCGACATAGCTCCGGTTTTTTATCGTTTATATTTTAGGGTTTGTTTGGTACAGCTCCAACTCTTAAATTTAACTCCAGGAGTTGGGTCTGGATTGGAGTTGTGGAGCTGCCTAAACCCAGCTCCATCTCTCTAGTTCATTTTGAGAGAGAGCTCCACCCAGCTCCACTCCCAGTTTAGGTAGAGTTGAAACTGTTTAGCTGAGCTCCAGCTCCACGAGAGGTGGAGTTGTGTTAAATAGACCCTTAGTGTTGGATATTTGTTCGCCCATGTAATAAAGTACTCTATTTACGCTTCCGCTTATATATTCTATTATTTACCAACTTTGTAATGAGTACCTTGCGTGACAAACATTTACGCATCAAAACTGAAAAACATTTTGTCCAAAGGATGGAGGATGTATTATCAAAGGTATATGCATACAACATTTTTCATTATCGATATCAAAGAACATAATATGGTGATACAACTCAGAAGCTGCTACAAAAGTACATGCTCAGGACCTTATCCAACATTCTATGGTATTGGGGAAGTAATATAATCTATAAGATTTGAACCAGCAGGCCTTTTCCATGCTTTCTCAAACTGCATGAATTGGGCTGTTGTTTCTCTTATTTAGGTCAGGTCCAGCCATTGGTGGGTTCACATGAAAAGCTGATTGTCTTGTATTTGTCGGTCCAGTAAGCTGAAGGGAAAGAGCAGAGGGTTCTATGGAGTTAGAGCTGCCCTCACCAATGGTAAGCTTGGACATGCCAACAACCTCATCAGCCTTATTGATCACCTCCTTTCCATTCACTGGAGTGGGCTTTAGGATTTCATGATTTGTGCCTGATTCACCCACATTAGCAACATTTGGAGGCCAAAGAGTTAGTGGAACATGTATTAATGCCGGGTAGAATGCTGGCATTGTCAGAACAGATTTAGTTTTGAAAGGTGCAGCATGGTTCATCTCCAAGTCTAGTGCTGCTAGTGAAGGTTCTGTGAACTCAGATTCCTCATGCTTCCTTAGCTGCAAATCCGACAGGTGTCTAGCAAACTCATGTTCCTTCTGTTTCACAAGATGTGATATTGGCAATTGATTTGAGCTTGTGGCTTCGTCTTGAGTACTGTGGAGCATAAGCTGTTCTACGACCACTGGGGATTCGTCCATGGGCTGCAGGTTGAAGATGAAATTAGAACATAAGATGGCCGTGATATAAAATATCAGGACGCAATTTAACATATATGGAGATAATAGACACCTCCTGTCTGAAGCGAAAATTGCAAGCAAAAATCGCATACCATTTCTGGGACCATGTCAAACAAGCTTGACCTCCTCTTCCTTCTTGATGAGTTTGTCTGTCTAATGAAGTACTTTTGAGCATGGCTAGCCACCTGAGTTGGTGTCCTGGAAACAACAAAATTACGAGAGATCCCACGCCAGTCTCCTTTACCAAGCTTCTGCAGACCCATTAGAAACATTCTATGCTCTTCTTCAGTCCAAGGTGTACCTGAAGCACAACATCAGCCCTTGAGTTGAAACTGGACAGAAAAATCCCAGATGGTTCTGTGAAAAAAATAATCCACGACACTATTTTTTTAGAGGAAAGATCATTATATTCATAATGACCCGGTTTTTCAGAAAGCCAACAGTAGTTCGACAAAGAGGTAAAACCAATTCGCATACCCAGAGTTACACCCACTGGATCATTCCAGCTACATGACAAGCTCACAGCCAAAAAATGCACTGGAACTGCAGAGACCAGCACTGTAACATACTCCCTCTAACACCAGAATACTCCCCATTCACTAGCATATATTCATTACAACAAAGACAGCGTCAATCACTACCTTTGAGCTTGACTACAATCTCAAGCTTTGGGTTTCTTACTTTGTTTATACATAATAACCATCAACCTTGATGCATCTCAATCAAGTGAGTTTAATGTAATGCTATTCTCTGTAGAATAATATGCATGGGTCTATAATTGATTCATCTGATTCCATCTCACAAACAATGGACACTCCAGAACCACAATAATAGCTTTGCAAAGAAGAAAGGGTAAATAAGTTTACCTTCCATTCAGTACTAACATAGTTGAATTCTGGGTATGCATAATCTAGAATCTCTGTTCACCAAGTTCAACTACTCAAGCAGCAGCCTTTTCCAGCACAAGAAGAAAAATATGAAAGGGGAAAGGAAAATAACTTTGCCTCTCATCATTAATACGATTAAGCTCTGAAGCTGCCCAACTTGGATGTACATGCTGCAAGTCCTCCATGGCAAGTATAGATATAAACTAAATAATACAGCATAGCACTTGTAGTGGACACTCAAGGTTCAAAGGCCTTTCAATTTTGACCCATGTAAAAAGAATGTCCAGAAAGCATGACAAATAGCTATTGGCAAATTCATTACCATAAAGTTTTACAGCAGAATCAGCATGATGCTGTCATGTAGTAAGGGACAGGTGCTTTTGTTTCAACTAAAGATGTTGCTCATACAAGGGAACTCCATTGTGAGTTCCCTTTTGGGATTTGTTCTTAATTCTTTTAGATAGATGGCTTCATCCCATAACCATTAGCGCCAGCTGATTCACAATAATCAAAACAGACTCAGGCTCTAGCTTGGTCTATAAGTAAACTAGGAATTGCCCCTACAGTTTCTTTGAAGCCAAGTGCCAGTAAAGTCTCTTCTACAAGTATCAAAAAAATAGCATATCATTACCAAACCAAATACATTAAGAAAGTACATAGTGCACACCTAGGTCTGGTCAAACCAACTGGAAACCAATGTGGCTAGATTCCATTAGGATCAGGTGATTAAACTAAAGGTCAAAGAGACGTGGGGTCCTTAGCCTGTGCCAGTCACTGTCCCTCTTGGAATGTGATCTATACAGGTCTTCTTGCGATGCACATGTGCACGTAACTTAATCAGATGGGAAAAGATATTTAGCTAGGTTGATTTGTGTCGGCCATTCTGGACGGTTCCTACAGATTGCATCTTCAGTAATGATAGCGGCCATACCTTGAGTCTAGCGAACAAAATAAGGAGGCGTGACTCTTAAAACATGTCCCAGAAATATTAAATTCATTACAAGATAGCTTGATCTTCTCTACAAAATTGTCAATCATTTGTTAATTTCTCGCATAGAATTGGGTCTAAACCTCTTTGATATCAAAAGGATACATCTTTTTGTTCCTGTTGAAGATTTCCTTATCTTAATGTTGCTATCTTTTTGTTCCTGTTTAAGAATCTGTGGAAGTAGAGGAACATACCACATACCGACAAATTAACAGTACATTATGCGATTCAACTACAAAATTTTGTTTTCCTGCGCACAAATTGCGATACCTGAAGCAATCGAACTAGAATATTTTATTTCACAAAAAGGAAACCCATATTTTCCTTGTCTTGGCAGCAAGAAATAAAAATAGAAACTATTCCTGCCACTCGCTGAGCGTGCTCCATGAGGCGGTAGGTGCATGGAACGCGACGAGTTAATCAGAAGCAAACAAATGCAAAACGCCGCATTTCAGTTGATTCACCAAGCAGAAGAGTATGAACAGCGCAGCTGTACCTCTCGTCGCCGCATTTCATTTCACCGAGCATATGCAGCATGAACAGGATGCAAACCAGAGTATGTTTGAACAGAATTACAGAAGGAAAAAAGAAATCTAACCTTTCTTCCGCTCGGTGCGGCCATTCGTCGAGCAGGAGGCGTGCGTGGGGTCGTCGGACACGTACCCAGCCGCGCCCTCTCCCCTTCCTCCTCCACCTACCCCTCCCCCCGCTGCCGGCGACGAACCCCCTGACCCACCGCCACCACCACCCCCGAGCGACGACGCGATGCAGCTCATGCTCGCGCTCTTCTTCATCGCCACCTCCGGTGGCGACGTGAGCCGCACGCCGAACAGCCTCACCCCGCCGCCACCGCCACCGCCACCGCCACCGCCGCCGCGGGCGGGACAGGTCCGCGCGTTGTGGCCGTTATTGCTGCAGTGCGAGCACCGCCTCGTCATCGCGGCACCCGCACGCCGCCGGAGAGCACCGTGACACCAACCAAATCACCAAATACGTCGTCTCGTCGATCTCGCCGCCGCGCGCGCAGGTGGTTTGGTTTTCTCCTTCTCTCTCTCTCTCTCTCTCTCTTTCTTGTTCTTTCCGGGGAAGATGATATTTTTGGCCACTTAAGAAGAGCGGCGAGTTGCAGTAAAATGACGGAAAAGGACATGGACTCTATAGTTGGAAAAGCAATGGCGCGGGGGTATTTTGGGAATCGGCGGCTTAGCTGTGGGCACAAGCAGGCGGAGATGGAAGCGACGGTGGCGAGCGTTTCACCGGCGAGTGAAGCGGAGGAGGCGGACACGTGGCGCCTCCCGCCGCCGCCAACGTCGCGCGCAGACTACGACAAAGTACGACGCTTAATTAACCACAGGTAAAAACTGCATAGTTAGCTAGCTTAATCACAACTAGTTAGGTGGTCCGTGTAATTACGTGACTAGTTTCTATACAAAATTATCTTCTTTTGTATATAAGTTTAATTAAAATTGTTAAATAGCTATCTCGTTATCTTAGGACTTTAAAAAACATAATCTTATCATCTCCATTTTTCTAATTTTATAGTTTTTAAAAGTCACACCAGTCATTACCTCTTCTTTATCCCCCTTTATTTGCTTGATTGATCTACTACGGCCTCCATTTATCCTCCTTGGAACTTTAAAATTGGATCTTATAAATTTTAGAGTTAATTACCTTGTTGGTTTTTATTTTTATAATTTTTAGAAGTCTCGTTAAACGTAGCCACTCTACTCCTCTACGGCCCATCCACCGTCTCATCTCTTTATTGTTATTGGGATTTTAAAAATCGAACATAATTATCTTCGGTGTTCATTTTTAACTTTCTAGAAATCCCGCCAAATCGTCAATGACATTGCCATTATACTCCTCTATGACCCACCCAAGCCTTTCCTTTTAATTATCATTGAGATTTTAAAAATCGAACGTGATTATTATTGTGGTTTATTTTTTACTTTCTAGAAATCCCACCAACAACCGTGTTTGTGCTGCTTAACGGGTTGCCTGCCATCTCTCCTCTTAATCATCATTGGGATTCTATTTGGTGTTCTGTTTATAGTTTTCATACCTGCTACCTTCCTCTTTATTATCATTGAGATTTTACAAATCAAACGTGATTATTATTGGGAAACTGTACTCCCTCTGGTTTTAAATTGGAGTATATATTGAACAATATTTATTTTATAGCTTTGACTATTTCTTTTCTAAAAAGAATATGTATACTTTAACATTGTGTGTTGTACTCATCATGAGCGTTTCTAGATTCTTTAGCAAATAAGGTCGAGGGAAAATATTCTCTTTTAGTTATTCTAGTGGTCAAAATTTTAATTTGAAGTGCATAGATTTCCTTCCAAGCATGTCACTAGTTAAAAATGCGTAGATTGAAATCGGTGCTCCAGAAATATATATTGTGATATAAATTTGAATCCTACAAAAGATTATATGTTGGAAAAATAGAATATCATAAATATAACCAGAAAAGGCTATACGTGTTAAAGTTTTCTTACACACACTAATGTGTAATGCTGAGTATATCTAGATTCTCTACAAATCTAGTTAAATCAAACTGTTAAAAACTATTGTTGGTAAGAGTTTTGGAAGAATTTTAGTGCATGCAGCTAACCATACGACTTTCATTAATAATAGTTTTGTTATGTAAAACTATCAGTGGTTAAATTTACACATTAATAGTTAATTGTGACAAGTGACGAGAAAGGAGGGAGTAACAAATTGTACAATGATTCTAGAGCATTGGCATTTTGATTTTAACCGCGACTCTTACTTACTCCTGCATCCTCTTCTTCACCAAGTCACCAACGCACCTCTGAACTAATTATACTATAGATTCTACCATTCACTGCATCACGCTGTGTGAGGAACGTATTCAGTCTCATCGTTTCACTTATACTTGTATTTATCAGTTAAAATTTAAATTTTCAATTTTAATATTTTTTATCGAAGTTTATTTTTCAGTTATGGTTTTTAGATCGCTAAGAACACGAATATAAAAGTTTATTATAAAATTATTTTTCGTTTGCAAATATACCGTTTGGCTTATTTCCCAAATAAGTTAAACAATGGGGGTCATTGCATGCATTGCATGGATCTCGGAAAGAACGATGGCTAGCTTGCTACTACTCCAGCTTAATTAAGCCCTTGACTTGATGATAGTAGGGATAAAAACGGTTCGGAAACGGATGGAAACCACTTTTATCGTTTTCTTTTTCATATTTTTTCCGGAATCAGAAACCCTTGATACGAAAATAGAATCGAATATTATCGAATAAGAATCGGAGCGAATACGGTAACGGATATTTATCGAAATATAAAGAACCCTTAAACTGAACTTATATAGCTAAATATTTGTTTCTAAAACAATAAATCAATATTTCTATATTTTATCAATTAATAATAATACAAGTAGTTGACATGGGCTAATAAAAATTAAAAAATAGCCATTAGATAAATAAAATCCAAAGTACTAGACTAAAAAATATCTCTATTTAATTTAGCACCTCAATACCTAGTATAAATCCAAACATTTAGAGTAGAGGAGGCTAAAACTAATAACTTGTATATGAGAAATTTTCCGTTTCCGATTTCAAGATAAAACCTGAATTCATTTTCGAAAAATTTCCGAATTCATTTCCGGAAAGTTTCCGATGGATTCCGGTTTCCCACGGATAGTATCTTATCATATTCGTTTCCGTTTCCGAGAAAAAAATTCCGAATTCATTTCCATTTCCAGAAACACGTCCAGAATCCGGAAATATTCTAAGTGTTTTCATCCCTAGATGATAGTTCGTACCTAGGTATAGCAGCAACAGCTTTTTTTTTCTCTCTTTTTTTCCACTATTTTTTCTCGTCGCCGTGAACGCACGTCTCTTATCATGTCGTAGCGATATATATCAACCCAAGAAAGAAGAAAAGAAGATCCATCTATCCATCCATGCTACGAAACAGAATTAGAAACGCCTCTCTCTCTGACTTCCTTGCTTCTCCTACCACTATGAACTACTATCCTATACGCTATAGCTACTATCAGATCTTCTATTCATGAGTGTGATATGATCTTTCTTTTTAGTTTTAGATATATTTATGAGAGTGTGATCCTTTTTTATAGATAATATGAGTGTGATTTTTGGATGTTTCTTCTCATGCATCCATCTCTTCCATTGCATCCATGCATGCCAACTAATTATATCTCACTAGCTAAGCTATCTATATAGCTCCTGTCTACATAAATGAAAACCTTATCTTCCTCTCTCAGCAGCTTCGTAGCAAAGCCCACAATTCATTCATTTTATGCATGCCGTGGAATGTTCCAGAAACGTACGTGAACCGTATACTTGTTCATGGAAAATTACACGACCTGCTGTGCAGTCAATACGTACGTAATACGCTCGTGCTATATATACTACTACTACTCACCGCTGGAATATTATTACAGGATTAAAGGAGCCCATTAATTTACAGATGCTACTCAACTTTGACCTGGGACGAACGCATGCGTTATGTTCAGGTTTAATTTGGTGTAATTACCTCAGAAAAACAGCTGACTTATTAATCGGTTCCACACACACCCCAATTCTTCAGATAAAACAGGTTTAAATTACTGATTTAATCTCTCTCTGTGTGTGTACTGCAAATTCAGATATATAAGTGTTAAATCAAGAGCATAAACATGTTCTTGCATACTTTTGACACTGAATTATTTATTTTTCTTCAGATAAAAAGGGGCAAGAAACTTTCGGTATCTGTCTGAAAGAGCTAGCTAGCTCCAAAGTCTCCAAAGTAGGTCAGGAACCTCTGCAACTTTGGAGCATCTAGGATAGCAACTCACTTGCTCACTCCAGACGTCCATGTCGTTTTCGTAATCTTCTATCTTTTATTTTGGATCTCATGTAATTAATCTGCACTCTGCATGCACTACGCACAGTGCCTGCATGCTGCGTTGCACATCTTGCTTTTCCCCGGTTAATCATGCGTACGTCTGTCATTTATTTTATCTTATCTACTCTGCACAGGTGTTCGTTCCAAGTTAAAATTGACAGTTTGCGAGCTAGTAGTAAACAAAAGCTAATCATTGAGACGCAAAAAGCTCAGATCGATCTCGATCGAGCGAGTAGGGAATCGAGATTAATTGCTGTGCTAAACCGCATCCGCCGTATCATTAGTGCGTTGCAGAATCTGATTTACTGTCGGGAGTGCAGTTACCGGTTTCACTTTCAGTGATTCTGCTTGTCATATTCTAACTTAGAGGAGGTGCTAAATCAAAATGTTATTATATGTGCAGATTTGTCTTCTAGTTCCAAGAGTTGCTGAATAAGTAAACATAGTTTAATTAATGAGTGAACTGGTTGATGGTCACCCAAAAGATTGGGATGCTAATTCGATCAATAACTCGATCCCCTGTAGCTACAGTTACATCAAACTGAATATTACACGGACTGTTTAAAAAAAACTATCCCAACCCTTCATATCATATAGTGTCCATAGTATTAAATATATTATCAAATAAACAAAAATATGATGTGGTAAAAAAAAGTAAATGAGGAGAGAGGTAAAAAGATGAAGAAACAATCTCTACACTAGAATCAAGATTGAAATCAAAAAGATATGTAAATAAAAGGAGAGAGAAGAGAGGTGATTGGATGAAAATTTAATTTAAAGATACCACTGTAGGATATATGACATAGAAACTACTTGATAGTTTATGATATATGTATACTTGATAGTTTATGATATATGTATATGTATAGAAACTACTTGATAATTTCTGGCTTAGGGATAACCCAATATTAGTGATAGTTGTTCCATTAATTGTCAAAAGGAACATTGATTTGTCAAATCAAAAGGAAGCATCAGTTCATCACTGAAGCATGCATGCCTTCACTTAAATTAGTAGTACTGTATTATATTCAGTTCAGTTCAGGAAGCCCATGCATCTTTAATTTCTTTATCCATGTGCAGGCCGGTTAGCAAAGCGAAGAACTAAAGCTAGATCAGCTAAGGCTACTACTACTGGGCAAGTGTGGTCACATGTTCTTTGCCTTATCAACTAAGGCATGGACTGATCAAACAAAACAAAATGATAAAACACATGTGATTTTGCAGTGCCTGTTCTTTTCAGCTTTCAGTAGTAGAAAATAAAAAATAATTTTAAGGAAAGAGATGGAGAAAGTGGCGTTGTGTGTACGATGCGATGAGAAATGTGTGTGTGAGTCCTGGAGATTTCAGCCCAAAATTGAGCCCAATGATGGTAAGGCCCAAATTGCCAAAATTGTGCAGCCCGCCTAGCTACATATGCAGGGTTCACAAAATGCGATAAACCCATGATATACCAGTGAAAACAATCGAATGATCGAATCAATGAAAACCCGTGAAAATCAAACATAAAAGTTTTGTAAATAAATTTATAAAATAAATTCTAAAGATATATAGGCATGAAATACATTGGTCCTGTTTGAAGAACTATCCCAGGGATATTTTTTGGGCTAAAGATTATCCCACCAAAATAGCCCTCTAACAAAATAACCCTCTTGCTGTTTGGATCCAAGGGCTATTTAGCTATTATTGTACCATCCCAATCATTTGCCTCCACCAAAAGTATACAACAGCCGGATCTTCTATGGCTAATCCAATACAGGCACATACAAACATACACAATTCTGCCACAACAGGATCCGGTACAAGTGGGCAAAGTGAGAATCAGTGGGGCCCACAGCAAAATAGCCCCAATTAGCACCCCCTGGGGGTGATAATTTTTTGGGTGGGCTATTTGTAAATAGCCCTAAAACTAGAGGGTTGTTTGGATCCCCTAGAACTATTTTAGACTAAAAGGGTGGGCTAAAAAAATATCCCTAGGATCCAAACAGGATCATTATCACCAAGTTCATACTCATCTTCAATTTTTTTTAAAAAAAGTCCAAATTCGGCGCACCTTGCCGTCTGACGGGACAATCCGAATCGATTCGCTAAATCGAGTCCGACTAGTCGGTAGCGGGGCTAAATTGTCCGGTGATGCGGCCCAGGAAAAGCTGGAGATGTCAGCCAAATTAAGCCCAACAATAGGGCAGGCCCAAATTCCCCAAATCATGCTGCTGGATGGGCCAAATTAAGCCCAGATCGATGGCCTCTCAACAACTTAGCCCAAATGGCATCTGCTGAGGCGATGCAGTCAGCCCAACTCGTCTGAATTACCCATTTTCAACCCAATCGTGGATGTTATGCATACCTGTAACCTGTACTCTTTTTCCTATTAGCCTTTGTTATCTGTCACCAACTAAGGTTAGCAGAGTGATCAAGCACACAATAATCACGTCCTTTTGTGGTAGGTGGTCACGGCAAGCAATTGTTTTTGCTTGGCATGGCATTGCAAAAAAAAAGTATAGTAGGATTATCCATTGACACGTGCAGAGTGGCGTAACATCAATGCGGATGAGAGCAGCACGTGATTTTAGAGCAGGGAGACTATAAGCCAGCTATAGACATATTTTAAAGAGATAAAGGAAGAGAGAAGAGCGGGTTACAGATTTGTAGCCAGCTGTAGCACGGACTCCAAGACGTAATGTGTGCATAACAGGTGGGATCAGGTATTACTAGTATAGTAAACACTATTGTATGAATTGGCTATTACATTGACTGTAGAAGATTTGTAGTTAGTAGTGGGCTATACTATTAAACTTGCTCTCAGTAGCTGGTGATGATTCTGATGACTCTGCAGTATGGTGGTACTTGGAGTTTTCGTTTCTTCCTTTTGCAAATTCGGAAAAAGGAGGAGTCCTTTTGGGGTTACAAGTCAACATGGGTCAACACTACTAGAGACAGACCTGCACATACCAAAAGTGCAAGAGCACGAAACAGCAAAGAAAGTTCCCCCAGCCCATCCATAGTTGATCAGATTCCGACGTGTCACTAAATTCCACAAGAACATAAAAAGAAAAAACACCATAAAGCGCAACTAGTATAAAAGTAAAGAGCAAAAAAAACACAAATAGTTGATGAATTGATAAAAAAATCCACAAAAAAGAGGAATTTTTCTTGGTCCAAAGACCCAGGCCGTCCCAGGCCACCAAGAAAGAAAGAAAGAAAGAAAGAGATCCCTTTTGCTTTGCGCTTTTGCAAACCCTTTTCCAATTCTTCTTTGCGCCTCTCCAACCTTTCGTATATATCAATATTAATCATCTTCCCACTCCAACTCGGCGAGACAAACTCCAACTCCCTTCCCTCTCCTCTCTTCTCCGCTCCGCTCATCCGGAGACGCCGACACGCGGCTGCGTGCGAGGAGAAAAACCCAGAGGCAGCGGAGGCAGCAGAGGAGAGCGAATCCAAGGTGAGGGGAGGGAGAGGAGGGAGCATGGAGTGCTCGATCTCGAGGACGAATCTGAACTGCATCAGCCTGGGAGACCCGGACACCAAGAAATCGGTCGCGCTCCTCAAGCAGGTAGGTCCGCCGCGCTTCTCTCTCCCTTCTTGGAAATCGCGATTTTTCTTTAGGCTCTACTACTACTCTGGATGGATGTCTGGAGACTGGATAGCAGAAAGCCTGGAGCTTTCTTCGTTGAGAATTACGATCGTGGTTAAATTTTCCATCTTTGTGGTTACTGCTAGTTTCTTATCTGTATGGATGCCTGTCCAGGGTTGTTTTTCCTACGGGAAGCTTGATCCCTCGAGGAATATCCCGTATGTGACTCAAATGATTATGAAAAAAATTAAGAAAAATGATATATCACTTCACATATATGTGAAATTTAACTTCTATATCTTGCAACGAAAAAAATCCAATTTGAGTATTATATCACATGTAATATATCACATGTTTGTGGAGTAATATATCACATGTTAATACATTTTCTTAATTTTTTTCAATTTTTTTCGTAACCATTTGAGTGGCATTCAAATAACGATAAGACATCCTCTCGAGGATCAAAATCCACTCCCTTTTTCCTTCCCGTCAAATGTTCTTCGATTTTATTTTTCTAACAACAAGGTACTCTAGCCTCTAGGAATCTGCGTGTTACAACCGTTTTTTTTTTTTGTCTATGTAGCAGTTCATTGGGTTGGTCCGTAGAGCTTGATTTCTGGATTTTAGCTAGTGCATCGGTTCAACAAAGAAAACGTGGCCTTTGTTATTGTTTACTCTGCTTGGTTTAGTGGAGTTATTAATACTGGTTTGTGCTGCCATTTGTCAACTGTTGCTTTGACCTCGTCCTTAGCATAATTGCACCTTAGATAAGGATGCTAAAGACTCTGACCTCGTCCTTAGCATGATTGCACCTTAAATTAAGGATTACTAGTACTAAAGATTTCCTGATAGAGTGAGAGTGGCATGCCAACTTGCAGTCGTTGAGCTTGGATGGAGCATGTTTGGTGCTACTTGTTTGGTGTACATTCATTTTCGAACACAATTCCCCACTGTGCAAATTTGACCTCTGTATAAATAGCATGCAAGGCATTGCATCAGTTTCTGTTACATATGCCCAGTTTCAGAAGAACATCAAAGTACAACACGTTGCGTGGAATTATTCTAGCTGTATCATTACATTAGTTATCTCATCTATTATTCGGTTAATCTGTGCTGTTTGTCTAAACTATTAGTTCATCTTACCTATAGGAACTGAGTGAGAATAAGATGACACTTTGCAGTCATAAACATAAACTTCTAACATCATAGTATTATATTCGTAGTTCTAGTAAACTGTCCAAGGACAACAGCTCTACCATTTGTGCCTTGAGAAACATTTTACAAGGCTAGAAGCTGATATAGCTAAGTTTTCTATTATCGTCAGATGAGAAATATGGCAACTGAATTACATGTTCTTATAAGTGCTGTAAGTGGGTCATTAGGCATGTCTTTGATGTGAACTTTCAGACTTTAATGTCACTGTACTCTGTTGGTTCTATGCATTTTAATAGTTTTTAACCATATTGTTTCCTAAACAATTGTTTCATCCTTCTTCATAGGCATGTCTGGATTCAGGCTTCTTCTATGTGGTGGATCATGGAATAAACCAGGAGTTAATGGATGATGTTTTTGCCCAAAGCAAGATATTCTTTGACCTTCCCATCAATGACAAAATGAAGCTTCTCCGGGATGAGAAGAATCGAGGCTATACACCCATGCTAGATGAGATTCTTGATCCAGAAAATCAAGTGAACGGTAATATATTTGACTCCAGCATGTGTTGTTTATTATTAAAATTGCTTTTCATGATGTACTGACATACTCTTGGTTTTGAGATTATTAACAAGCTATTAAAATTGGTAGCAAGAGTACCTCCCAAAGAACAGTTGATAAGAGAAAAAAAAATGTTATGCATAGATAGCTGCCTTGAGTAAACCTCATTTCGTTTTCTATAGTTTTGTAGTTTTTCATGCCCAGGTTTCATACGATTCACACTTGTGCATTTTCAGGTGACTACAAGGAAGGGTATTATATAGGTGTTGAGGTACCAGAAGATGATCCACAAGCAAACAGACCATTCTATGGTCCAAATCAGTGGCCATCCGATGGTGAGTTGTTTTTCTTCTGTTATTAGAAAAAGAAAATATCTCTTCCAAAACTGAATGCTAATGAATAAAATACATACTGTCTAAGTTATTCCATCTATACTATGCTGTTATGAACAACAGTTCAGTGAACAATATATACATGGCGAACTTCACTAGCTCAACTGTTATATGTTGGTGTGGCAGTAAATCCACCAAATAAGCTTAGCATCCATTATAAGTACTAACCCTTTGATCTACAATTTTTATACTTTGGTACTTGGTAGGAAGGAAAGTTCCATGGCATTGCATGGTTTTATTTACTTATTTTGCAAAAATTTTCCTTGCATTATTTCAGAAGTATTGCCAAGATGGAGGAAGGTGATGGAGCAGTATCATAGCGAGGCCCTGTAAGTTTTGGACATGCTGAACCCAGAATCAAATTACAATTTGCTATATATGGATCAGTTCAACAATTAATATTGTCAAAGTGATCAGTGATGATCAATTAGGTTGTTAAATAAATACTTATCAAGGATTTTGAAGTGGCATACTAGCCGTTATCTAAACCTGACTTTGCAGCAAGTTTTGGTGATCCTCTTTTTGTATGAGTTGTTACTGTAATGATTTGATTTGCATTCTAATTAATTCAGGAGGGTGGCAAAATCAATTGCAAGGATTATTGCCCTTGCTCTAAACCTAGAAGAGGACTTCTTTGATAAACCAGAAATGCTTGGCGAGCCTATAGCCACATTAAGGCTCCTGCATTATGAAGGTGGACAAAAAACAGGTCATGCATTCTTGCTGTTCGGTATTTGTTACACAAGAAACATGACGAATTCTGTCGTTTGATGTTCTTTTTTTCATCAGGTAAAGTATCAAATCCTGCAAAGGGAGTTTATGGAGCAGGTGCCCATTCTGATTATGGCCTAATCACTCTACTGGCAACCGATGATGTAGTTGGTCTCCAAGTAAATGCATCTTTAATCGACACCTTTTCAAATGTTTCGTTGATTTTCCTGACTTCTAATTAACTGGTAATTTTCCATCTGAATTATGCAGATATGCAAGGACAGGAATGCTCAGCCTCAAGTATGGGAATATGTAGCTCCTGTAAAAGGGTGAGCTTGCTAATCTAATCACTTAGCAATATTTATGCCAAATTCTGATTTATGTGTTGGCAGTATAAAATTGGTTGTATCTCATAAGGTATTTTATGGCCTATGCCAACTGTTAGTGAAGATCTTTACATGTTTTCCCTCTATTTTCCAGAGGTTTTATTGTCAATCTTGGTGATATGCTTGAACGGTGGAGTAACTGTATTTTCAGGTTGGCCAAACCATCCCTTAAAGCATGTTCTTTGTTTTCATTTTTTTCTAATTTTAGGAGAACCATCTTGGTGTCATTTTTTTTCTTACTAATTGTTACTGTTCTTTATTATAATACGGTTGTCTGCATACCTGTAGGTCAACCTTACATCGAGTGGTCTTGGATGGACGAGAACGTTATTCTGTAAGTTTCTTCTCATACGTAAATCTTCATAAAAGATGATCTAACTCGTTAGCTGCGCTACAAGCCTACATATCTTACAATTAAATTGAACGGCTTTAATTACTCCTTTTCCAATTTTTCGAACAGATTGCCTTCTTTGTGGAACCAAGCCACGATTGCGTTGTCGAGTGCCTGCCAACCTGCAAATCTGAATCAAATCCTCCAAAGTAAGAAACACTTCCCCAACCATAATTTAAGCCCATGTCCGTAACCATTGTTCATCTTCACCGCGGCCAGAAACATAATGTGTTCCGCTGTTCAACCAGGTTTCCTCCGATCACTTGCTCGGCATACCTATCGCAGCGGTACAAGGATACGCATGCCGATCTGACCGCTTACAGCAGCAACAAGGCCTAGAAAGGCGAAGCGCCATTTTGATCTCATCCAGCTCTCAGTTGTACTTAATGTAGTACAACCTGCAATAATAAATCTTGTAGGATGAGTTGATGGTATTGTGTACTAATCCAAAGTGTAACCCCCAGTCTCATAGTGATATAGTAGTAGCCGTTGTTCATGAAGTGAGGAATGAGCAGTGGCATCTGCTTTGTAACTACCATATGTGTGTGAGAGAGAGAGCTCCAGGGCTCATGCTTTTCGCTATCGGTTTTTCCATCTGCTTTGGAGCAGATAGCTTTCGAGTGGGATGCGGTGGATGTGTGGATAATTCTGGTGTCTGCATCTGTTTTGGATGACTGGATGGGTTTGGTTGGTTGGTCCGGTCCCCGTTTGTGGTTGTGGCCGGGATGCGTCGTGAACGCGTGGCGGCGTCTCACGCCAGGAACCGTGCGAAATTGCGTAGCGTCACGGTGTCCTGAGGCGTCGAGATCTGGGTAGGAATCTGCCTTTCTTTCGGCTCAATAATAATTTCCTGTTGCACTACTGAGCTTGTGGTTGTGGTGTGCGAGAGTAAATGCCAAGGATGGTATGTGGCAAGGGAGTATATCGTATTATACAAGCTTGCATGTGACAGCGATTTCAGGGTCACTACAAGTAGAATTGACACTTCTATTTGGTAATTCGATCAGTAGCTGTCGTAGTTATTTCATTGATGTGCTGCAGATCGTAGTGATCATGCAAACGGCTCGTTGCTTCAAAGGATAAGGATGTTCAACTTCGATTAGTTGGGTATCTCTTTCTGTTTTTCTGTCTTAATAAATGCTGCTCTAAACTATGGTTGGTAGTGGGGCCTTGGTTTCTTCTGTTTCTGGTGGTAACCTCGGAGAAATCAAAGAACAGGTAAGGGCTTTTTGCTGTTGGAGAACACAGGAGAGGTTTGCTGCCCATTACAATGGGAGCTAAAACTATGTGCTTATTGCACTCTTTATAATCGATCGAAAGAATTGACAAACACTGGTGGTACACATGGTGATTGCTTCCATAACGTTACAACAGATGATTATATAGATACAATGCCTTGCAGCAGCAGCAACGGCGACAATGGCAACACAACATAGCAGTATCCCTACTGCATTGGTAGGTTTTATTACTGCAAAATTTGATCTCCGCGGCGTTACCGGTAGCTGCGGTAGACGGGGGTGTACATGCAGCTCTCTGCGTATTTCTCCAGATCCCTGGGTTGAGGCAGCCGGGTCGCCAGTCCTGCACAGAAAGATTGGCCGTGTCAAAGGCCACGGTCTTTTGGCACAGGACCTGGATGGGCGTGGAAAGTGTGACTAGAGTAGAAGACATACCAAGTTCATAGGCTTTGGCAGCCACGCTTGCGGCAATGCGAGCAGAAATCTTTCTGATGTTTGTGAAGGGTGGGAAGATCGATCCCTTCTCAAAGTTCTCCTGAGTGGCCTGATCAGCTAGTGCTTCCGCTGTTTAAGAAAAAGAGGATGGAATCAGTTGTTACTGATGTACACGCAATAACTGTTCCCCGTTTGAGCAAAACATTCGACTGAGTACTTACAGGCAGCTAGAAGCATATCCTCGTGGACACGGACAGCTCCAGAGATTACGACACCGAGACCGAATCCAGGGAAAATGTAGGCATTGTTTGCCTGTTGTGAATAGCGAATCAATTAGTAACAGTCAGCTTCTGTTTTGGCTTTGCTATGTCTTGGAAGAAGTATTAAAGCAAGGATGCGGTACCTGGCCTGGCACATGTATCTTTCCATTGTACTCCACAGGGTCAAATGGACTGCCGCTGGCAAATACTGCACGACCCTGCAAGGATATGGATGGATCAGCACGAGTTATATACATTATAGGCTATATCATGTTTTGCAAAATCATTTTTTGTGCTAAATACACATAGCAGGATGCCTCTTTAGTAAAAGTTGGTAGTCAAATGGCATAGGATTTAAAACAGTGAGCTAATAATGCCAGATGCTCGACAAGGACAAATTTGCAGCTCACCTGGCTCCAGTTGTATGCTTCTTCAGCAGTACACTCAGAATGTGATGTGGGGTTTGACAGCGAAAAAATGACAGGTCGCTGCATTTTAGAATTTCCGATATCACAAGTTAGCCAATCATCTGGTAAATACCACAAAGTTACAACTTGGCAAGAGATGTCCAACTAACCTCATTAAAGGAAGCCATGGCCTCAATAACTTCTTTAGTAAAAGTTTTGCCAACTCCGGATGTTCCAATCAGCACAGTAGGTTTGATGGACTAGAGAAAGAATATGTAAACATTAACCATTAGGATACAAGAAAACAAACATAAACAGAACAAGTTTCAGCAAAGCCCGATGCTACTAATTGAATACATCTTGGATGTGCATCAGAATGAATACCTGGACAGCATCTAACAATGTCGTTACAGGTTCATGCTCATGTGCCCAAGGCTTTTTAAATGCCTGAAGGGATTCTTTTCGTGAGTTAACGATCAAACCCTACAAAATAGCACAAATTGTATGGTGTTAGATTGTTGGATGCAGAGGTGAAATGTTGCATTAACAGCATTCTTTTCCTTTTGGCTCTATACCTTTGAATCCAGCAGCCAAACCTTCTTGCGGCACTCCTCAATTGGAGCCTTTGTCTGAAAACCGATCGAAACCAGCGAGTTTAAGCCGTAAGCACCATAATGAATTATTATAACAGTACAGCAGTAAGATTGTGAAACACTATATTACCTGTTTTGAAATCTCAAGAGCAATGAGTTCTGCAATACCAGTTCCAGCCTGCATGCAAACGCATCATGTGTGTTTCAGGGATACATCATGTTTCAACAGTTGAGCTAAGATTACAATAAGCCGATAAGAGAAATCTTGACCAACCTCACCAGCACCAAGGAACAAATAAGTGTGTTCAGCCAGGGTTCCACCAACCACCTTTAGTGATGATAACAGACCTGCAAGGACCACAGATGCTGTTCCCTGCAATCCATACATTTCGGTTTAATTCAGAAGGCAATGAACAGAAAGGTGGAAACTTATTCTATAAGAATATATTGTGGTGAAACTAAATTTATCATGGTTCAAACAACACAAGTGGTTTATTTACCTGGATATCATCATTGAAAACAAGATGACTCTTGCTGTATTTTGCAAGCAAATCAAATGCGTTGTGATTGGCGAAGTCCTCAAACTGGCACAAGGAAGGTTCCGTTTCATTAGCCATTATGACTATTATGAAAAGAGTGAAAAGGAGATCAAAATAATAAAAATATATTTTACTATGAGGATGGGGCAGACCTGTATGAGAACTTTCTCACCATAGATTTGCTTAATAGCACTCATAAATTCTTCCATGAGCTCATGGTACTCCTGCCATCAAGGACAAGACTAGGTTCAGATCTTTAGTTGTAAGTTTATACAACACCTTAATTACTCCAAGCAAACTTCTTAGATGCTACCTTGCCAGTAGCACGCCTTTGCCGGAGCCCAATGTAGAATTCATCATTCAACAATTGCTCATTGTTTGTACCAACATCAATTGTGATAGGTAAACACTGCATAGTAAAAGTACAATTTGCAAATTCAGATGATTTGGCTATTTTTACAGTTTTATGGTAGAACAACTGAGACCATAATGTAATGGGTATGAATGCTTACAGCTGACGGGCGAACTCCTCCAAGGGCAGTGTACAGAGAAAGTTTACCAACAGGAATACCCATTCCCTGTAGGAAAGATCATTGCAACAACAATAAGTAAAGTTTCTGAAGTAAGCAACTAATCAGACAATCATACCTGACAACCCAAATCTCCAAGCCCCAAAATGCGCTCACCATCAGTAACAACAATAACTTGAATGTTTCTCTCTGGCCAGTTCCTTAGCACATCAAGAACCTTTCCCCTAAAATGCACTTCCAGTCAGTCCAAATCCAGTAGGCAGAGAGGATAAAATCAACACATTATTCTTGGATATTCAAGCAAAGCTGGGCAAACATACTTGTCCTTCAAGCTGACATAGAGACCCTGTGGTTGTCTAAATATGCTCCCATACTTCTGGCAGGCCTCCCCTACTGTTGGTGTATACACCACAGGGAGAAGCTCCTCCACATTATCAATTAAAAGCTTGTAGAAGAGCCTCTCATTCCTCTCCTGATAAACACAAGGTATTATTATCATATCTTCAACATGCTGTTCCTCCACCATGCCCAGTCATTTTTGTTGCATTGTAAATCATTCAAAAAGTCATCAGGTAACAAATATTAATTTGGATTACCTGGAGATCCATCATGGCCATGTATCTCTGCAAAGGGACACTGTACTGGCGAAGATTATGCATGATCTTCTTTACCTGCACAAAACATTGAGGAGGGCTTAAGATAAACACCATATAATGATAAACAGGTTATAGTAGCTTCTTGTTGCAGCCCATACTTGAAGATCCTGAGACACGACTGCTGGAGGAAGAAGACCACGCAAGTAATGAGCATCCCGCTCCTTCTCACTAAAGGCAAGGCCCTTGTTGTGATGTGGATCCCTCAAAAGGGTGTAACCACTGTTGCACAAGATTAATTGCATCAGCAACTCCATTTCAAATGGTGAACGAAAATAAATCAGTTCATTGCACAAAATTATGGCCCGCATATTCGTACGGGGAAAAAAAAGCCAGACCAACATTCTATAGTAGCACGGTTCTCCTTGTGAGTGTCATGATAAATTGGACTACCGTTCTCAGCTATACTTCACGATCCAGGTGACAATTATTGCTATATAACTTAGCACATGTGTGTTAATTTATAATTAATTTCCAGCTAAATTTCACTGTCAAGGGATGGCGGAGAAAACAAAGACAGACAATATTGGCATGGCATGGGCCAGTTTAGAATACACCCCACCCACAGGAGTGAAGGAAATATAAAAAGCTACTAGTAGAAGAAAACAATCAAATCTCAAACCTTTTTTCTCAGCTACCCGGGACCTACTCAAAATCCATCCAACATTAACCCAGTTCAGATTACTCCAGCAGTATAAATTATCAAAGAACACCGACAGTAATATTCTCCGAATAAATGACTATACTGTAAAAAATAATTAACCCTGACACGGTCAGATATATTACTCCACTGGATAATCCGCTAACTTAAGGCAAGAAAGAAGCAAACAAAATTGAGCTGAACTGATTGTAATATGTTTCTTCGTCAGGAAACGGCTGCGTTAAATTACGCAAACAAACAAATGAAAGGGACAGATTCAGCTTTGGCAACTACCACACGACAAAGAAATCGACTGGATCAACACAAATCCTATTACGCGATTTAGCACGATTCGAGCAAACAAGCAACAAAACAAACCGAGCTGCGAGAACGCGACGTATCCTCACTTCCAGGCACGTCAAAATTCCAGAACGGATTAGAATATTTTTCACGCGGGCGAAACCGTATACCTAACCCAGATCAACGCGCACGCTGAGCTAAATCGGCAAAAATAAAATCCCCAAAAGAAGTGCTTCAGATCGACGCATCGGAACGTCCGCCGCGCCCCCCACCCAGATCCAGCCCCCCACGGCGATCCGATCCGATTCGAGCACCGCTCACCTCGCGACGGAGAAGGCCCATGGCGTGACGGGCACCTCCTCGGTAGCCATGTCCTCGCCGTACATGTCCTCAACCCCGCCGCCGGCCGCCGCCACCTCCTCCTCCTTCTCGGTCTCCGCCGCGGACTCCATCGCGACCGCCTCCACCCTCCTCGGCGCCGCCGCCCGCACCCTCACCGCCGCGGCCCTCCTCCGCACCTCCCTGCAGCTCGTGCATCCGCTTCCGTTGCCGCTGCTGCCACCCTCGCCGCGCTTCCACTGCAGAGGCACAAAAACACAAACACGTCACGCTCGTATCCCCAGAAGGTGGCACCAAGAGCCAAACCCCCTCGCGGCGAGCGAGCGAGCGAGACCCCAGCGAAACGCTCGAGGGCAGTACGTACCAGCGGGGAGGTGGCGGGGGAAGCGGCGGCGCGCGAGGACAACATGGCGGCGAGGTCGGCGGAGGGTGGTGGTGGTTGGTGGGGGTGGCGCGTCGCGTCCTCGCGTCGCCGATGGCCGGGGGAGGGAGGAGAGGAAGCGAGCGCGTGAGGGGGTAATGGGAGGGAGGAGTCCGGTATAAAAAGGGGAGGGGGGGTTGCGTTGCGGAGGCATGTCGCGGCACACGTGACGTGGACGAGGCCGCCGCGCCGGAGTATTTTATTTTAGTAGTATACAATTTACACGGGGGGTATTGTGGTTGTGCGCGGTGTGGTGCGCCGACTTGGCTTGGGTCCGCTCGTCGTTTGGGTCTCGCCGGGCCGGCGACCGGTCGCAGTCGGCAACGCTCGCTGGATCCAGTACGTTGTATTTGCGTCTGTTAATAAGGTTTTACTATGTGTTCTGCACAAGTCGGCTGTGGGTTTAAGGCTGTGTTCGCAAGCGTCCATCACTCGTGCGCACGCTTTTTAAATTACTGAATGTGTTTTTAAAAACATTATAAAAAATTACTAAAAAACATATTAATCTATTAATATTTTTAAGATTTTTAACTAACAATAAATTAATCATGTGCTAATGAGCTATCTCGTTTTACTTATGATAAGATTAAATTATCAACTTTAGATAACAAACACGGTCTTACAGCTCTCACGCATGAATAATAAAATATATCCAACCGGATATATGCAGCATTTTTCAAACAGGAAACTTAGCCCTCAAACAACCCAATTTGAAATTCGCTCCTATGGAGATTTGAACTCAGGACTTTGGATGCTACTCAAGTCACTGCAACCACTAGGCTACGTGCCCTTTCATAGTTTTGAACTTATATATACTCTACACTGTACAGGAGATACAATTACAATATTATCTGCTTATACATGTTATATCTTCTATTTAGTTTGACTTCTAACTTAAATATATCTTCTGTTTTTTCCTCCTCTGCCTCATTCTTATCGTGTGACCCATCACTTGCTCCAATGCACTGCACACACCGCGCCATCCTCCAATATGCTGTAAGGACGAACCAGGAGTGCCACACCAAATCTAGAAACATTCTTTTTACCTTTTCAGGCTTTATAAACTCTTTAAAGAAATATAGAAGTTACTTTTATGTTACCGATTTGGAACTTATTTACTTTTCGTATTTATTCTATTCTAAATCTAGATGATAGTTTTTTTCACCCAGGTTTAGAGGCATTTTCCTATTTCAATTTTTGTTGCATTTTTATCTTGATAAACTAGTAATTTTCTTCTTTCTTAAATTATCTCATATGTAACTTTTTTCCTTCTTTTCAAAATTTTATATCAGTTTAAACTTTAAAGGCATGAGGATAATGGAAATATGGAGTGTACTCTCTTCAGTTTTATAATTCTTGACGTTTGGACAATATATGGTCTTAAAAATATATCTTTGACTATATTTTTCTATTATATTATATAATAAATAATTATATTTTTACTTCTGTTACAGTGTTTTGTAAGACACAATTGCATATTGCATATATTGTTCTAGTGATAGTCAGAGTTAACCTTATTTTTTCTAAAACATCGATAATTATAAAACTGGAGGGAGTAATAAGTCAAGATTAAGGTAAGTCATCTTTCTTGTAACGAAACTTTGAGGTGTAAGATGTTTAAAATTTTCACTCACAATTAAGAGGGAAAAAAATCTTTGGGTCCGCCAATTGATCAATTCAGGAGAACTGCAATTGATCAATAAACGTTTTTCGAACGAGCATGTTCAAATAACTTGAAACTGGCCCGTAGTCATAGCCCCACAGGTCTGCATTGCCAGCATAGAGTACATCGAACATATCAGATTTGTTTGCTTGTCACTTGTCCTTGCCACATGCCTATCAATAATTATGAGCTGGTTGGTTAGAATGGAGCAAACCCAAGATTGTGGCTCCAAATCACCGTGTAATTAAGCTTTGCGAGGTTGGTTGTACCGTGGACCCTATGGCCATCAGCGTGTCTGGTTGTGTGGACTTTGGGCGTCAAGCCAGTGCACGTCGAAGATCGAATCGTCATGTGTCAATTCAAGCCACCTTTGATTGAGCACTGGTTGTAGTAGTATAATGTGGTCCTGATCACTACTGATTCCATCACACAGCTATATATGATTCCATCCCACAGATTTGGGGGCGGCATAAAAAAAAAGGCATTTGCCTTTTCCTTTGAAGATCGGAGTAGGCACGATGTATGTCTTATAGCCAAAACGAGAGAGGCTTTCAAACTTTCATCTGGCAAAAAAGAAAAAAAAAATCACCATACATATTTGACGGTAGGAATAACAAAGCCATTCAAACCTATACCTATTTAAAAATAAGTAAAGCTTCCGGATTTATGTTTGTCCGTTTAGTTCATCCGATTTTTTCGTGTTTTCTTTTTCTTTTCCTCAGGCGGATGGTTTTTTTCTGTGTGCTTGTCCGGTCTTTTAATCTCCTTCGGTCCGATCCGTACGCACCGGTCGTCGTTGGGCCAAACCTTAGCACCGCCACCACATCGATCTACCTCCCCATACGTTTCCTTCTCCAATTGATTGTAAAAATCGATTCCGCACTCCTACATCATTATTTTTCCCATGATTTTCTCTTTCAATTCGGCTTTAATTCGCTGGATTTAATCTCTATTTAACAACCGTGATGATGGTTGACTAACGAGCTTGATCTGCTCTGATTTTGGGAAAAAGGAAAGATGAGATTGAGTGGATCATAAGCCCTCGATCAATTTTGGAAGATCGAGAAATATTCAGCCGAATTTGATGGGGAGGATTAGCTCCGGTATTACACGGGCACACGAGACTACCTCCCTACTTTTCGTAGATTCAAGACGAAAGTAGGATGTGCGAGCTGGGTCTGCAATTCTACTTGTGGACTAGGCAAAAAAGAGATAGCAGGCTGGGCTAGAGCTGAAAAGGAAGAAAGGAATGACTTTTGATCCAAAACCAAAGAAGTGTTTTCATTAACTTTTTAATTATAATGTATAGCGATCTCAATGTTTTAATTTATTACTTAACTCCTAATAGTTATTGTATCACTGAAAAACTATTTTACCTATTACAACGTACGGGTATTTTTTCTAGTTGATACATAAATAAATAAATACGTTTTGACAGTAGGTATAAATGTGTTTTTGCATGATTACTTTGACTGACACGGGGCAAAAAACATAAATAAATCTCAAATATTGCTATGCTTTTGCATGACTACTTTGACTGACACGGGAAAAACATAAATAGATCTCAAATACGAGTATACTTTTGCATGGCACAGCTAAACCGCAGCACGGCGTCCGGGCCCAGTTCATACATACGAGAGGGGGCGCACGCATGTGGCGTACCGAAAGCATATGGATCGGATCGGATTGGATCGATGCATCAACGTGCGCATGGCGTCGTCGGCTCTGGCGTGCTAGCTACAGAGTTTGGGCTCATGGCCAGGTGGGATGTGCGGCCAAGTGGAGCAAGTGGTGGTGTACGAGTCCTTTTTTTTTTTTTTTTTTGAGAACTATGTAAGAGTCCAGTTTGGCCACGGGAAAAGAGAGCTCGAGCTAGGAGTAGCTGCTAGGATGGTTTTTTCGCTTTGACATTACAGGAAATCAAGGGGAAATTTTGATGATGAGCAGCTGCCTTGGGTAGCCGCGTAGCCGTGATAGTTCAATACCGTCAGGCTTGATCTTTCCAAAAGAAAAAAAAAAGAAAAAAGTCAAAAGAGGAGAGGTTTGGTCCGGTTTGGTTGGTCAGTGGGATACCCCTTGATTAACTCCGACCCGAGTTGCATCCGTACTACTTGCTACAAGTGTATGCGTTTAACCCACGAATCCATTTATACATCAAAATAAATTAAAAACGCTTTGTTTAAGATGTCCGGACGGACGCTTGTTTTTTTTCCAAATCTCTCAGCACCTCCTCTACCACATGTTCCCTTTCATTTTTTCTTCTCTCTCCTCAAAGTCTTTCTCTTCTCAAAGTCTGTACGCAGGGAAGTTGCAAGCCATGGCAATGCATCGTCGCCAGCGGCCACACGGCGGCATCGATGGCAGGGCAAGGCAGCACATGATAGGGAGGAGATGCTAGACCTCGCCGGCGGCGGGGCAAGGCGGCGCGTGGTACGGAGGAGGGATGGACCTCATCGACGGCCCCACGGCAACAGTGGGGAAAGGTAGCTCGTGCTAGGAAGGAGGCGTTGGATCTCGCCGGCGTCCACACGGCGGCGGCGACGTGGTAGATGATAGAGCTGGAGTGCCCGATCTTTCGGTGAGTGGAGGAAAATTCGATTTGGTGGAAGTAGACCCTCACGATCCGACTACGACGAGCAAACCCAAAGCGCCAATGCAATCGCTGAACCAACTTCCTGTGGTTACCGACCTTGTTGTCGCAAGATCAGTCTGATCACGAAGATCGTTTCCTGTGCGCAATCGAAAAACGAACAAGAAAAAGATGTGAGCAATCTTAATATCACTCGAAGGTGGAGTTCTGAATCACACGAGGACAGCGCTGATTTGCGCGTGTTCGAGAGTAGCTAAAGCTAGATGTAAAACAAAACTCAAGTTCTGAAAATAACAGGACTCTGACTAATAAAGGAAAAAGGGGGGCGCAGTCCCTAGGGAAGGCGCGGCCAGCAAGGGCGCCGCCCCTGGCATCCAGGGTGTGGGGGCGCAGCCCTAGGCATCCTCTGTTGGGCCAGCCGTAGGCGCCCAACACAAGGCCTCCTGTTGGGCCAGCCTTCAGTCTTCTGGGCCTTCATTCTTCAGCATCATGACAAAGTTCAACTCTCTTGCACGGGCCCGAGTAATTGGCCCAGAAGATGGCGCCTGAGGAGATGATGGCGCCTGCTCTGGAAAAGATGTCGCTGGTGTAGATGTACGCGGTGTTGCTGGTGGAGATGTACTCGTGTTGTAGGTGGTGTCCTCATCATACTCCCCTTCTTGAACTGAAGTCGTCCTCGACGGTAACTCCTCATCTTCACCCGCATACGGCTTCAAATCTGCAACATTAAAACTAGTGGAACCACCAAACTCCGCAGGCAGGTCAAGAACATAAGCATTATCATTAATCTTGGTTAGTATCTTAAAAGGACCAGCAGCACGAGGCATCAATTTAGAACGGCGTACAGTGGGAAATCGATCCTTTCGTAGATGCAACCAAACCATATCACCAGGTTCAAAAGTAACATGTTTTCTCCCTTTGCTACCTGCAACCTGATATTTAGCATTAGCAGCAGCAATGTTTTGTTGAGTTTGTTCATGCAAACTAATCATTTGGTCAACATGTGCAGCAGCATCTATGTGTGGGGCGTCCTCAGCATCAAGCGCAAACAAATCAATAGGCGCCCGAGGAATATAGCCATAAACAACCTGAAAGGGACACATCTTTGTAGAAGAATGCGTTGCATGATTATAAGCAAACTCAACTTGAGGCAAGCAATCTTCCCAACGTTTCAAGTTTTTATCTAAAACAGCCCTAAGCATGGTTGATAAAGTTCGATTAACCACCTCAGTTTGTCCATCAGTCTGAGGGTGACAAGTGGTGCTAAACAGCAATTTAGTTCCCATTTTATTCCATAGTGATCTCCAAAAATGACTGAGAAATTTAGCATCACGATCCGAGACTATTGTATTTGGAATACCGTGCAAACGAATAATCTCTCTAAAGAACAATTCAGCAACATTGCTAACATCATCACTCTTATGACAAGGTATAAAATGAGCCATTTTGGAGAAGCGATCAACAACCACAAAAATACTGTCCCTCCCCTTCTTAGTTCGAGGTAATCCCAAAACAAAGTCCATAGAAATGTCAAGCCAAGGGGAAGTAGGGACAGGCAAAGGCATATACAAACCATGGTTGTTTAGTCGTGACTTAGCTTTCTGACAAGTAGTGCAGCGGGCAATAAGACGCTCAACATCACGGCGCATCCGGGGCCAAAAGAAATGGGCAACCAGCACCTCATGTGTCTTGTAGACGCCAAAATGTCCCATAAGACCACCGCCATGTGCTTCCTGTAACAACAAAAGACGAACCGAGCTTGCTGGAACACACAGCTTGTTAGCACGAAACAGGAACACATCCTGCATGTGAAATTTGCCCCATGGTTTGCCACACATACAATGAACTAAGATATCTTGAAAATCAGCATCGTCGACATATTGATCTTTCACAGTTTGCAAGCCAAAGATTTTAAAATCCACCTGGGACAGCATGGTATATCGACGAGACAAAGCATCAGCAATAACAAGCTTCCCCT
Source organism: Oryza punctata (assembly GCA_000573905.2). Classification (NCBI taxonomy): domain Eukaryota; kingdom Viridiplantae; phylum Streptophyta; class Magnoliopsida; order Poales; family Poaceae; genus Oryza; species Oryza punctata. The sequence goes on from CM002488.2 coordinate 4,219,845, forward strand.
CTTTGCTTTCCTTTTTTTTTGATTGCTTTCCTTTTTTTTTTGACTTTCCAAAACACATAAGGAAGCGGAGGGGCGATCAGGGGCAGGTCGGCGCAAACCAGGGACAGGTGCGACCCCGAGGGAGGACGGCGCGTAGGGGAAGGCGAGCGGTAGAAAGATGGTGGCGGCGTTAGGGTTGGAAGAAACAAAAAACATAGAACACAAAGTAACCAGCAACAATTGACGCGTAAGCACACAATTTCAACAATGCAAAGTATTGAAAGAAAGTGCAAGGCTCCAAAAGGGTGCTGGGACAAGGATCTAACCTGATAAATTTTTTTTTTTGGGTTTTGTGGACTGTAGGTAATGGAAAAAAAAACACTCGATAAACTCACCGATCAACCTGGAAATCTGATACCACTTGATAGAGCTGGAGTACCCGATCTTTCGGTGAGTGGAGGAAAATTCGATTTGGTGGAAGTAGACCCTCACGATCCGACTACGACGAGCGAACCCGAAGTGCCAATGCAATCGCTGAACCAACTTCATGTGGTTACCGACCGTGTTGTCGCAAGATCAGCCTGATCACGAAGATCGTTTCCTGTGCGCAATCGAAAAACGAACAAGAAAAAGATGCGAGCAATCTTAATATCACTCGAAGGTGGAGTTCTGAATCACACGAGGACAACGCTGATTTGCGCGTGTTCGAGAGTAGCTAAAGCTAGATGTAAAACAAAACTCAAGTTCTGAAAATAACAGGACTCTGACTAATAAAGGAAAAAGGGGGGCACAGCCCCTAGGGGAGGCGCGGCCAGCAAGGGCGCCGCCCCTGGCGTCCAGGGTGTGGGGGCGCAGCCCTAGGCATCCTCTGTTGGGCCAGCCGTAGGCGCCCAACACAAGGCCTCCTGTTAGGCCAGCCTTCAGTCTTCTGGGCCTTCATTCTTCAGCATCATGACAAAGTTCAACTCTCTTGCACGGGCCCGAGTAATTGGCCCAGAAGATGGCGCCTGAGGAGATGATGGCGCCTGCTCTGGAAAAGATGTCGCTGGTGTAGATGTACGCGGTGTTGCTGGTGGAGATGTACTCATGTTGTAGGTGGTGTCCTCATCAGCAGAGATGCTAGATTTGGCTGTCGGTGAGGACTGGACAACGCAACTAGTCTTGGGCGAGGTCGCCCACCTCGTGCCGCTACTCTTCTCCCACGAGCATCAGTTACTTGGTTCTAGCAGCTAGGGGTAGAAGAAGAAGACAAAGGTGGGTTCATTTTATTGGAGTTTTAGTGATGTTGCAGCATATTGTTTTATCTTGTTGTACTTTATTGTGTTAACATGTTTTATTTTGTTTTCATTCGGTGTTGTATTTTATGATTCTTCGTGTTGCAACCAGTCTATTTTAGATGTTGCATTTGGTTGAAATAATTTTGTTCGAGCGATGAAATATTCTTTTCTCGATTGATGAAACATTTGAAACAAATTCGTTGAAACATTTTTCATTGAGGGATGCAACATGTGAAACTTTTTGTGATAATATAGTGCAACACTGTCCGATATTTGGAAAAATATCGGACGACCGATTTGTAGCACTCTCTAAATAAATTAGTTTTCATGTATTAGTCATTCATATCTTTACCGTTGCAATATATACAACGGCTAAGGAGCGGTAATTTCTTCTTTGCGTAATTTGTCCTTGGGAGAAAATCATAGGAAGTCCTCTGCATTTGCTAATTACAGCTCCGTTGGGTGTATTAGTATACAAGATATTTTTATATATAAATTGTAGTATGAGATATTTTATATCAAATTTTCGTTTTAGATCATCATTTAACTAATATTTTATTGTTGGACCTTTAATTTTATCTTCGTTGCACCTTAGATCATCCATGACTCTTTTTTCAAATACATCAATGATCTCAATTATATCAGTTTCCTGCACACCAATAAACTCCACTTTTTGATATTTGTAGGGTGAATTAGGTGGGGATGAATAAGTGAGTTGGGTCGTTAGAAGTAATACAAAGATAAAATTATTTATTCCAAAGTAAAAAAACTAAAAAAATTATGTAAGGGATGATCCAAATTAAATCTTTAAGATGATCAAAGTTCAATTCACGTTTTTTTATCTTGATTGTAACTGAAAGAAAAAACAAGGTACTCACTTCATATGTAAAATTTGTGCAAGAGAAGGTAGGTCTTTTCAGTACTACATTTTTTACTGTTTCTCATCCAAAATATAATAATCTTTAAATAGATAGAATAAATAGATTATTTAAAATTTGTTATATTTCAGAACGTACTAAGAACTTGACTTGTGCACAGTGACCTCACCTTTACACGGACACAAAATCCCACCCGATACTGTACCTGGGCACGAGATGACGAGAGAAACCTACCCTCAGGCAGGGCAGGCGCAGGCAGGGGCGCAGGGCGGGGCGCACAGCGCAAGCAAAGTGGTCGGGTGAGACGCGTGGCGCGAGAAGGGGCGCGCATTCACTCGCGCGCCGCGGCGAGTAGCCACCGGCAACTGCGCCGACTGCTTCAATTCGGTCCCCTCCCCACCACGTTAGCCTTGCAAACCAAACCACACCGAGCAATGGGCCCCGCAAGAAGCAGCGCCCCACACGGCAGCGACGAACGAGCCAGCGAGCGAGGGGAAACGGAGAAAAGTGGACAGGAGTTGAGTTGAGGCCTCCCCTGGGTGCGCCTCGCCCGACCACGTGATTGTGGCTTCCCAGCGCGCGTTGCTTCCTCCGCTGCTGCTTCTTGTTTGCTTTGTTTGTCCTAGCGGTGGATGGACATGGTAGTAGTAGTGGCAATACTCCTCCAAATAGTAGTACACTCGTTATTCCCACCGTCCTACGTACTCTATACTCCGTAGAGTACTACTACTATGCACTTTCACATTTCCCGTGACTTGATCGTAAGCACTGAAATTTTCTCTCAGTTACGGACACTATTGAGCCTAACCACATCGATCGGGCAAAAGATGGTGTGATACAACACAGCCGATAGGTGAGGTTCTTCCGTCACTCGATCCGTGCACCGAATCCAGGGAAACCACACACGTACGGATCGGCGGTGGGCACAGTACACGACGTGCATCCAGTTTTATTGGGTTTGGGTCACCAACTTGATTCGACCCCGATCGACCACTGCTTTCGCATTGATCCATTGATCGGTCGCGCTTCCCCCCACGTCGCCCCGATCACCGATCGCGACCTGGGCACCGACCCGTGTCCCCGCTGTACGCTGCTGGCCCAAGCGGCTCTCTGTAAAGGTTGCTGCTAGAGTTAAATACACCAAAACCGGCTACCCACGATCCAACAACAACATCCCATGGTTTCTGTAGTATCTTTCTTCGTTTTCCTTTTTGAAGGAAATATCGCATTTCGCATGGTTTCTACTGCAGTCTGCACTGTGCTCGGAGAAGCTGATGCAATGCGGTCGCTGTTTCTCTTTGCGATTTTTACATCTGCTATTGTCTCTTCTGCATCTTCATGACCATCGCCCGAGAGATCAACGATCTCAAGTGTTGGTCGTTGGATTTGCATCCGACGATCCACTGGATGCTGTCAGACAGGTTCAGAGCTACCAGTGGCCTCGCATGATTGCGAGAGGCACCCATCGTTTTCCCCGGTGCAGCCGAGGATCGGTCCTACTGATTCGACGAGATCCTCTTAATTGTCATCGCTTAATGTCGCCGAATCCAATTATTGCCAAAAACAAAAACCATCAGTGCATTTGTGAACCTTATTGGACACCCAAAGGCAAATTCGATGGAGGAGTCAACAAGGCCATGGATATATTTATATCCTTTTCCTCGCCGTCGAAAGAACTCTTGTAGTACAAAAACTAAAAGAAGAATGACAAAAACCGAAAAGAAGAAAAATGCGACGAATATGTGCTTTGGTTTCTGGTTAGACGCTCAACAATCAACTGAATCTTCCCGGTCCACCCAACCAAAAAAAGGACCTGAAAGGTGCCTGCATTTTGTTTGTTTTTCTCCGCTTTCCTTAAGCGGTGAATGAACAAATGTTGATGGAAATGAGGCATCCATGCAGCTTCACACGAGATGGCAATGAGCTGCTGACTGCATGCTGACTGGACAGCATCGATATCGATATGTACGACGGCGAGACCGATTCCAGCTAGAAGTACTACTAAACCAGTCAGCGCATGTGTTCCAGGAAGCGACTTTTTTTTATGCGAAATGACAGTGCCCAGCTTCAGTAACGCACGGGTCACGCAAGCTATGAATCTGACATCTTAAAACCTGGCGACTCTGTTAGTAATTGATTACATGAGGACGTACGCGATTTCGCCATCCAGTTTGTACAGATACTGCCCAATATACAAAGTTGGTCACCACTCACCAGCTTAATTGGTCGACCACTGATAGCCAACCAGAGGGAGAATTAAGTAATTTAATGGTGAAAGATACTAGCAGCTGATCTCCTGTTAATAGTTAATTCATTCTCATTCAGGCCATTATATCATACAATACCAGCTACTAATATGTATAATTAGCACAAAGAGAAAGATCATGATCCGTGGATGCAAATAAAGTAACTAAAGCACACGACTACACGAGCTTGGTGTTAATTTACGGGGGCAGGAGAATTTCGATCTTGAGACTGCTGCTAAGTCTTAAACTGCACTAGCTGCCAATGGCTTGAGATGGCAGAGTCAAAATCTATGGCCGGCGAGGAGAGTTTTGTTGGGGGTTTGAGCACAAGTGTATAGCACGGACAGCCCATCAGGCCCACAGTTTGGAGACCATTTTGTAGTGGGCTTCGTCACAGAGCATGATTGTTAGTAGGTCCTGAGCATTTAAAATGGGGACGTTGATTGAGAACTGCATCTGCAATTTATACCTGCAGATAGCACACTGAAAAGCCAAAAATCACGTACTACTCCATCACTGGACTAATAAGATGGGACCCATAACCTTATATTATTTTATTTTGTATATAGCACATGCTACAATGTATATGGTTGTTTCTTGATATTAAGCTAGGACTCACTCATGAAAAAAAAATTCAATATGAAAGAAAGAACACCATGCATGTTGTAAAAGGCATGAAGTATTTTTTTATTTCTTATGGTCTAGCCATAAACTTAACGTTGGTCATAGCAAAATTCTTTGATTTCTTCTCTTCAAATACATAAAGGTAGAACAAACATATTATTTTATTTCTTAAGGTTACTTTCACGTCGCGTATACGGACTACACGCTTATGCTTGACTGCACGACACAACATGCGTTTATCCTAGTCTTTTAGCCTCTGCTGATTAATTTTTGCCTGACAGTGAACTGTAGTCAGGAATACATCAGCATCGGTCGCCAGCCAACGAGTTGGTATCTGAAGGCGTTCCCGTGGAGGCGGGGGTACGGAGATTAATTCTCCGAACCCCACCAGCCAACACGCTCTTCGATCTGATCAATCGCATGATGGGTTGCTTTGCTTGCTGGTCATGGCGTTCTCCAATCTCGCGGAGGTAGATGCCGCTCGTCCTCCGCGTCGGTGTTCAGCATGTTAGCAAGCGAGAAGCATGAAATGTATCCGACAGAATTGTCTCTTTGTTTGCGTGGGCTTTGCAATAATCCCGCCCTTTGATCATCTCTGATCGAGCGGCCATGCACACACCAGGGGCACAACAGTCAACCCTGTTGCTTCGAGTATGTTTAAGCTTTTTGTATCGAGTATATCTTGTATATCTGTGGCTTTGCTGCTGATATAAGATTGGTCCAGACAAACACGGAAGCTACTCTTGCATATGCGTACAGCTGAAAGATCAATCGGGAAACGTGTTCGATGCAGCCGCCCATGAATACATTGTACTACGAGCTGGGCCGGGCCGGGTCTAGCTACCCTCTTTAATCCCCCTCCCCCTCTTTTTTTCCGGAGAGGAAGGGGTTCAGAGTTTTATTTTCCGAACCCCATCAGTGATCACCGCATCTCAATCCACATCAAATTGACACTCTCTAATTAAGCAGTTGGAATGATCGATCGAATAACCAACCACTAGCCAATTAATGGCATCACAAACAGAGACGAGAGAGCGCCACCTTGTGCTGGCGCGGAGATGTCAATGCATGGAACGAGGGAGACGGGCGACTAGACTAAACAGCATCCGTTTCGGCTCGCCATGAAAAACCAGATACTGATAACAGAAACAGATACACCGTGAGTCGCTGCCTTCAAAGTACTTCTACTGGCCTGCTGGCAGCACAGTGAAACCGAAAGTCACGCACACCGTGATCTCGCTCATATGATGCTGATCGTTGTTGCTGCGAGCACCACCACACACATGCTCGATCTAGTCCTATGTTGTCGGTCGACCTGGTCGACTTGGCCTCGCCGAGCTCCCACCACCGCCTAGGGCCTTCTCCTCCATCACCCTTTGGGGGAACATGCCCCTTCCCATCGATTGCCTCCTCCCGCCGAGCTCCCTGGCTGCTCCGGGGGAGTGCCCTCCTTGGTTTCGGTTCACCACCGCTACCACCCTCCCCGCCTCTACTACTGCTGGAAGGTGATAGGAGAGGAACCTAGGAAGAGGGAAGAGAGGAAAGAGAGAGAAAAAGATAGATGTAAGGAGGAAGTCACTTACACGTGGGTCCTACTCATTGATTTAGTGAGTCAATTAGTTTGTCTCGTCGGTAGAAACCACAACATAAACTATTGAAGAAGTAGATTTAGATCGGATTTGAAGATAGAAGAGGTATTATACCCGGTTTTAGGTTGAGAAAGACGACTCAATTACTCAATCATGAGCAAGAGTGGAGGAAAACAAAACAGACTTAGTCCTAACGTGACAAGTGTGTGCCAATGAGGCAATGACACGGCCCAGGTATGTGTCAAGGAGTTGGGCCGCAGGTCCCCTTTTATCCGGGGAGAGATGGGGTTCAGAGTTTAATTCTCTGACCCCACCTTCCTGTGGTTGCTGGTCGTAACATTCTCGCGGAGGTAGATGGCGCTCAAGTTCACCATCATCCTCAGTTTTAGAAATTAGCACTTTAGCAATCAAGAAACGATGAACATTATCTAACAGGATTGGCTCTTTGCAGGGGGATCTACGATGTAACAGCCGGTGTCAGGCAGCACTGACGACTTTCGGTAAAATATATTGTTAAACTGCATATCTATATATTACAACACTACGATCAAAGCATAGTTAGCATACTAATGAATCAATTTTCTGGATCCGGTCACTGGCTCTCTGTTTGTAGAGGTCGGAGTTTTACGTACACTTTTTGTGATCGATCATCGCACCCTTAATTTGATCATCTGATCGAGCGGCCATATATAAACTTTGGCCACAACATCAACGCTGATGCTGGGAAGAAATAGGAAAAAGAAACAAATGGAAAATGGAACAAAATTGCATATCAAATCGACAAGAAACCAACGACGCGGGCATATATATTACTTCTAATCTCATGAAACTGGGCGATGCACGCGTTGCCTAACTTTGGACTTGAAATCATCTCCAGTACAAAATTGATATAGCGGCTTATTTTGGTGTGGAACACTGGAGGGAGGGTTCGGAGTTTTCGTTTCCGAAACCCCAGCTTCCCGTGCACTCCGGATCGATGTTGATGGAGAACTGCAAATTCTACCTGCTATAGGCTATCGCTCAATGAAAATCTGAAAGCCAAAATCATGTAGTACTAGGGGGAGCAGAGCAATGATCTAGCGAAATCTGTAATTTGGTAATCTTGGTGGTTGGTGCTCTTCGAGATAGCCATCAACACCAGGGAAAGCAGAAGTGCAGAACGGCAACAACACTGGGAAATGCACGTTGTCATCATCATATGAGTCGTGACAAGTGTGACGTCCAGATTCACTGAACGTACAAGCCACCATCCCGACACTGTTCGAGAACCCGTCCACGTTCATCCCAACCATCATCCCACTTGAAATCCCAATTCCCAACGAATCCAAACGCCTCGCTCGCGCACACCACCCGAGGAAACGGATTAACCGAACCCTGAGAAGACATGGTGGCGCCGGCGGCGGCGGGGAGCTTCTTCCAGGAGGCCGCGCTCCCGGAGCAGCGGCTCGTCGAGGGCGTCGCCTTCCCGGCGGTGCTCGTCCCGAGCTGCGGGGACTCCGGCGGCGGCGGCGGCCTCGACGCGTTCCTGGACGCCGTGCGGTCGGAGAGGGCGTCCACGGTGGAGCCGCTGCTGCGGGATGCCGGCGCGGTGCTGCTGCGCGGGTTCCCGGCGCGCGCCGCGGCGGACTTCGACCGCGCCGTGGACGCCTTCGGGTATGAGGAGCTCCCCTACGTCGGCGGCGCGGCGCCCCGGAGCAACGTGGTAGGGCGGGTGTTCACCGCCAACGAGTCGCCTCCCGACCAGAAGATCCCCTTCCACCACGAGATGGCGCAGGTCCACCATAGAAATTACAGCTAGCAAGCAGTGCAACAATTGAATTCTTTTGAGTTCAAGACAATGTTTTCACTACAAAGCTTAATTAATGTCTAAAATTAAGCTGAGATTTGTGATGTGAACTCAATATTTCATATGATTTGTTCAGGTTCCAACATTTCCGGCGAAACTGTTCTTCTTCTGTGAGGTGGAACCAAAGAGCGGTGGGGAGACACCGATAGTGTTGAGCCACTACGTTTACAAGAGGATGAAGGAAAAGTATCCAGAATTCGTTGAGAAATTGGAGAAGGATGGGCTTATATACACAAGGGTGTTAGGAGAGGGTGATGACCCGTCGTCTCCTATTGGCCGTGGATGGCAGTCTACATTTCTCACCAAAGATAGGAGCATTGCCGAGGAAAGGTCTGGCTTCTTTTTCTGAAATCTTCAGTAACACTGATATACCGCTATATCGTAATCTTGTCATGAGTTCTGAATGTTTGCATATGCATTCAGAAACCCACTGCAACATCATCGCATTCTGCCATAATACTCCCTCCGGTCATAAATCTTTAACGTGTAGGATTCGGTCAAACTTTTAAAATTCAAACCATCAACAATTTCTCAAATGCTTAGCTTACGAGCAATAGAAATTGTATACATAGATTTGCCTCGAAAAATACTATTATAATATCATAAACTTATACGGTAAAATAAAGTAGTAAAACTGGTGGACGAAAATTTGAAACTTTGACTAAATCTTATCCTAAGCGTGAAATATTTTATGACCGAAGGGAGTACGTTTATTGACCTGCATGATTCAATTAAGAACCAGTGAAACTACAGGGTTCAGTTCTTCATGACCGTTGCCTTCTGTAATTAACCACATGAACAACCTTCAATAATTCAAGCCATTTTAGCTCCTCATCATGATTACATCGGCCCATCACACAAATCACACTACAGGGTTTCTCACTTGAACTGGACTTCTGACGACACCTTCAGCAGAGGTGCCAATGTATCATATGCTGCAGCTACTAACTGAAGTTTTACTGAACTGTCATTCTATCAATTGCACTAGGGCTGCGAAGCTCGGAATGAAGCTGGAATGGACTGAAGACGGGGTGAAGACGATCATGGGTCCGATACCGGCGGTGAAGTGGGACGAGAGCAGGGGGAGGAGGATATGGTTCAACAGCATGGTGGCCGCCTACACCGGGTGGAAGGACGTCCGGAACGACCCCGTCAGGGCCGTCACCTTCGGCGACGGCTCGCCGTTGCCGGCCGACGTTATCGCCGGCTGCGGCGAGATCCTGGAGGAGGAGTGCGTCGCCGTCCCGTGGCGGCAGGGCGACATCCTGCTCATCGATAACTGGGCGGTGCTTCACTCCCGGCGATCGTTCGAGCCTCCTCGCCGCATTCTTGCTTCGCTCTGTAAGTAAGTAAATAGTTGGGGTAGAAATTGAGAATTGTGGATGCATGATCATCAGGAGGTGTAGCAATAGCGTGAGGAATTGGTCTGCAGTATGTATGTGTAGCATGATTTGCAGTAAAGAACCCTGAATAATGTGATCTGCTCATTTGGATGTGTAGTTGTGTACCAATCTGAACCTGTGTGCTCGAACGGTCTGACGAACCTGCAGGCTCTGCAATCTTAGTTCTTAAGAGAGGCCTGCGATTAGTCCATACAGAGGGCAGCTTCTATCAGGTTGGGCTGGGCCTATCAGAATTTTCGGTTGCAGAAGTAGGCAGCACGACTGCTTGGGCTAGATTTGATGGCCCACATGGTGGCCGCGTGTCCCGTTCCGTCCCCATTGCTTCCCTTATACTTGTACTTATGTAAGCAATAAATTGAAATTTAAACTTTAAATTTTATTTTTTAAGTTGATTTTGTGATCTTTTATCGTGGTTTATTTTATAGCGCATCGATAATAATACGTATATAAAATTTGGGATTATCCACAATTTTCTTTTTTAATAAGCGATACGAATAAGCGGAAACGATAGGGCCGTGCGTTGCTACCAGGGTTCCGTCCCAAGCGTACGTAGGCGGCCCTCAGCGAGCACCTCGGCATGCACTGACTCGCCGTACGTCGTCTCCCACATCTCCGGCTGATTGCTTCAACTTCAAAGCTGGGCGGCTCGATCGGAAACTGCAAAAGGAAGGCCAAGGTAGCTGCGAATCTCCGGCTATAATTTCTCCCCTGTTCGCGTTTGCACTCTGAATAGTAATTCCACTCGATGATCGAAGCTCTCGTGTTCCATGCCAAGCCGGTTGGTTTAGGCTTAGCTAGAGAAGACGTCAATGTCATCAGGTAACAACAACAACAACATGGCCTCCTCCATGGTAATCTTTCCTTCGAGCAGTCTCTTCAAGGTGCAGTAGTAGGACAGTAGTACTCCATAATGGTAAGGTTTTTTTTAGCTAGCTCGTTGTCGGCACGCGACTGATTGATGATTCAGTCGCACTAACTGAACAACACCAAGTGCGCGAGAGCATCTGATCTCCTCCAACTTTTGCATTTCATATCGCACATGGATGGATGGATATATATAGATGCGCCAAAAACCGAAAGAAACTGATCTATCCGTGCAAAAGCAACACCAGCAGTTTCGATCGATCGATGCATGGACGCTAGTCACGCTACGAGACAGAAAGCAACAGCAACAATGGTAGTACTAGTAGTAATTAGTACCGCAAGTGTTTTTTTTGCTTTACTCCAAGAGCCGATTAGTTTCAGGGCTATTGAGACTGTCGAGACTTCAGATTTGGACGCGTCTGATGCAAGGTTTTCAGTTGTACTCATCGCTAATCACGGAGTAAGCTAGTAATGCAAACATCGTAACTGACATTTGTTTAATCGCTGAGTATGCAGATTAAGAGTTGAACATTAATCGGTTCCCGTCATCCAAATCCATATGGGAGTTATAGGTTGGTGGGCATCTAGGGAAGTTTGACGTAATCCCATCTCTAGACAAAGATTCAGACCAAGAATAAAATAATCTAGACTCTAAGAGTAGTGTTATCACGCAATTCTGCATAGTCCAAAACAGGAAAGGTAACAAGAGATTGTGCTTATCTATAATAAAGCTGAATGCTAAAGATGACATCCAAGACTAGTGTCACATCAGCTCGATCATATTATCACTACCTAGGAGTATGTATGTTCAGGTTTAAATCAAACGGACATAAATGTGCAAAGAATGGGAATATACTACTACCACTGTCACTGTAAGAAAGCTTGCTGTTATGCACTTATGCCTATATACTAATTTTGACGTGGTAATTTTCCAGAAGGTTTTGTGCTTCGAACCGGTATTACTGATCCAGTATCCAATGCTTAGTTATGCCTGGTTGGTGCAGATACCTGACAGGCTTCCAATGGATCGAAGCTTTTGGTAGTTAATCCATCATCTCGTATCTTGCTAGCTTCACTTTTATTTCATGGAGAGAAATATCATGGGGTAGCACACACGCGCGCTGTCACTACTGATTCGTAATTAAAGTGAAAAGTCTTGCGATTGATCGAGCACGATGTCCAGCTAGTCCAGTGACTGACTAACCAGCTCACTGTGGCCATAGCACGCGCAACGCCATAATACAATATGTGTGTGCGTTCTACCGGCGGCAACACCATGAAAGGCTACGGCCCATTTCTTTTCCGACCAACATTCAGATATTCTTTTCTCTCGGTTTTTGTTAGTGTTTTCTAAACTATTAGACGGTGTGTTTTATGTGAAAATTTTCTATATAAAAATTATTTTAAAATATCAAGTATATTTATTTATCAAAGTTTGTAATAATTAAAACTTAATTAATTATATACTAATAACTTTTTTACGTACATAAATTTAATTTTTATCTTCGTGAGTTATAAAACAACACGTTTCAAACGTCCGCAGAAACCTCGTAGTAGTAAACAGTGTATTTTACTGTACGTGTGAGGCGAAATTTGCCCGTGTTTTTCCGGCACGGACAGGGTGTTCTAGGGGGTATGAACCTGACAGCCGCCGAATGCGCGGGCGGCGGCGAGGCGGCCGGAGGTGTCCGTGCCGGCGAAAGAATAGCACGGCATGTAGTTCGCGAGCATATGGTAGGCGGCATGATGCCGTGATAAGATGTGGACATGGTTGTGCCGCCACTAGCTTTGATTATTGATTGGAGATTAAAGGTTCGCGCGCGCAGCCCTGGATTGCGGCGCGCGCGTGGTGGCCGGTGGGCGTCGTCGAACGCTAGCTCTCGATCGCGCGGTCCAAAAACGTGCGACATGTCAGGTCATCTCCCCCGTCGCGTCGCGGTGGATGGAAGAAAACCACGGGCGCGCGCGACGCCCAGAGCCAGCGAGCCAACCGGCCACCACCACGACAACCGCACGCACGCACGCGCCGGCGCGCGTTCTCCAGTGGTCACCACCACACCAACCGCGCTCTCATGCGGTGGCAGCTTCCGATCAGGCGGGACCCCGTCATATAAGTGGATGGGAGACAAGGACGACGCCCCCTGTGCTTTTAGCTTTACTTCATCCGCCCTATAAAAATCAAAGTACCAACTAAGGCTGCGTTTGAAAAATAAAATACATATTATTACATAATTAATTAAGTATTAATTATTTTTTTTAAAACAGAGATTAATATGATTTTTTAAACAACTTTTATATAGAACTTTTTTAAAAAAAAAACACACCGTTTAGCCGTTTGAAAAGCGTGCGCGTGGAAAATGAGAGAGGTGAGTTGGAAAAACTAGGGGGAAGAACACAGTCTAAATATTGATACATTCTAATAGAATCTAAACAATTATATAGCTGCATGTTTAAATTCATAGTACTATGATGTGTTAATATTTGTTATTAGATTGAGTTTTTTAAGAACGGAGTGAGTACCTTTAGCTTTATGTTATTCCACGGAATGATACCAATAGCATTATGGATACATGGCTGGCCGGCTCCATAGGTTCGTAAATAGAGGCTGTCATGAATGGAAGGATGGATTCGATCAGGAGATGTGCTTTTTCTCCGGGCTATGATGGATGAACGGATGAATGAGTTGATCATCATTTAGCAGCTGTTTCTTTGATCCTTCCTTGCCCTTTTATGCTCCTTTCTACATGTGTTGTAAAACAAGAGAACAAAAGATAGAGGTTTCGTTATCTGTGTGCATTTTATAATGTAGAGGTCTAGAGGATGAGATGCCTGTTCCGTCCTCATAAAAAAACATGATATAAAAAAGAAGTGACCGGTTGTTTAACATTCGATGAAAAAGTCTCTATAAACACGTAAAATGTAACTATAGCTTAATTACGATACATCTAGCATGTAGCTACAATTTTAATTTAGGTGTAACTAAATAAACGATCGAAGCTCATTGCGAGAGGAGTACGCTTGCAATCCTAAATGTCACGGGATTGAGTACGTATCAAACAACCTGCACAAATCTCAACCAACATCTCTCGGTCAAAATGTGCAAGATGCAGACATCAAATTTCTATCAACAGATAGTAATTCCGAGAGAAAAAAAAACACCTAAAAAATCAAGGTTGGCTGTTGTCTGCGTTTTCATGATCCAACGGCCGAGAAATTTCTCCATTGTCATGAGAAAGAAAAACAAGGATTAATCTCCGCAATTTCATCTTCTTTTTAGAGTATACTAGAAAATCAGCGGGCTGATTGGCCTGCCCTTCTAATATAACTTAGCATGGTCCACTTTTGAAAGAAAAATAATCTGGAAGATATTTTTTTCAAAGTTATTCAGAATGAAGATTGCATTAAGAAGATTCCAGACTTATTTTCATTTTCACCACACGCGTGATCTCAATATCTATATATGCTGCAAGAGGATATACTAAAAGTTGGAAGCCTTTTGACCTCGATCGGATTTACTTTTTTTTAAACCTCACCCACATCATTGGATCTATATCTTCTTCCTGTTCTTGAGGGCGCGTTTGTTTCCTCTTACACTTTTTTAACCTTCTTGCACATCACGGGATCTATCTAGATCCTTCTCACCCTCTGTTTGTTTGTTTGTTTGTTTCCTTTTACATGTCCTAGCATTTTTCTCCTCTCAATAATTCCTAGATTTATCTTAAGCATTATCGCGTCATGTGGTCCAATCAACAACCAGCAAAACGGTCGGTTTGAGAAGTATTGATTGATCCGGATATGCCTTTTCTTTCTCCTTTCAGTTGGATTCACTGTAGTGTAGCCTGGTTCGCAAACTGTGATTTGCTGTATTGGACCAGTGGTACGTGAATGTGAACAAAGGCCAGAGCCGAAAGAACGTGGGCCCGGCATTCAGGACCAAACAAACAAATAAATCCCGTTTGATAGTGACTGGCCCATGAAATAGCCCAAGTGTTGTTTGTAGGGTCCCCTGGACGAGGAAGCCGCCTGCTCCAAAGATTCCAAGGCTATGGGGCCGTTTGGGAAGGAGAGACTTATTCCGAGTCTCTATCACATCGGATGTTTGGATATTAATTTGGAGTATTAAACATACACTAATTACAAAACTCATTCCATAACCTTGGACTAATTCGCGAGATGAATCTTTTGAGTCTAATTACGTCATGATTTAACAATGTGATGATATAGTAAACTTTTCATAATTATGGATTAATTAGGCTTAAAAAATTCGTCTCGCAGATTAGCTCTCATTTATGAAATTAATTTTTTTATTAGTCTATGTTTAATACTCTAAATTAGCGTCCAAACATCCGATATAACATGAGCTACAAAGTTTTAGCCCCTTCTAAACAACCCCATACATGTTCCGGAGGTTAGAGACTCACATCACACGTACGTACGGAAAACAGAGCAATACATTTTTCTTATAATTAATTAAGTATTTATTATTTATTTTTAAAAATAGATTAATATGATTTTTTAAAATAACTTTCGTATAGATTTTTTTTCAAAAAACACACTGATTAATAGTTTGAAAAATGTGTGCGGAACACGATGAAAAAGTGAGTTGGGAAAGATGGGTGAGAACACGGTCCAAGTATTGCACTATTTCTGCACAGCAGCCTCCATCAGGGTATACTTGTTTGTTGTTTCTCTTCTTTTCCCAAGGAAGACAGTTATACAGTTAATGTAGTAGTAGTAGTTGTTGTTTTTAGACAACTAACATACTTACATACATAATAAAGATAGTATATGTACTCCTATTAAATGGAATGGGATATTGAATATTAGTTGAATGTTTTGTGATATTATCAGATGGTATAAACAAATGAATTAAATAATTTTAGTATAGTATTATAATAAATTAATGTATTGGGAATTCTTAAAAAAACTGCATCATTTGAAAGCTCGGGAAGCATGTTACTGAGTGGAATTGTTCCATTCCTGTAAAAACAAGCACCCCCATTTAAGGTTGTGTTCGCTAGCCTGGTTCCCAACCAACACTGTGCACACGAAAAATGGAGCAGTTCATTAACGCGTGATTAATTAAGTATAAGCTAATTCTTTTTTCAAAAATGGATCAATATGATTTTTTTAAGCAACTTTTGTATAGAAACTTTTTGCAAAGAACGCACGGTTTAGCAGTTTGAAAAGCGTGCGTGTGAAAAAAGAAAGGGGTGAGTTGGGAAAGAGGGATTCCAAACACAGCCTAAAGGATGGATAGTAATAGATGTTATGCTCTATTTGAGTATAACATTTCCAATCTTACACAAATAGTATTTCCTCGGTCTAAAATAAACAAAAGTAATATGAGTGTGACACATCTAACTAACAATCTGTCCAATCCTTAAATCATAGGGATTGTTCAGTTAGCTAGGCTGCGACTACACTATATCTAGCACAAACAGCCTCTCTATCAGTCTCTCTAAGCCAAATTTTAATCATTCAACTAGAAAACAAGGTTCAACAGACTAGCTAACCGGATGACCAAACCATCTAGTTGGCTAAGCTCGTTGGCTAGCTGGCTAGAGTTGGCCAGCCAAAACGACTCGCCAAACAGTGCGCCCCACATGCTATGATGACGCCCGCAACAACGACAACGCGCGGAGGAAGCCTGCGGCGACGACCGGTCGGTGTGGTGGCTGGTGTACTCCTCGCCGAATGCCGCCATCCGCTCCGACCGCCTCCGCCATCCACCGCCGGTCACTCCCTCGTGCTCCCTTGCTGGCACTATCCCCTGGAGAAGATGTAGAGACATGAGAGAGATAGAGAAAGGGTAAAGAGAGAGGAGAAATGGTAAAGAGGACCAAGTTAACTCACTGTCATATGAGATCCACTGTCTAAACTTAAAATAGAGAGTATAGATAGAGAGACTGTTGGAGTGGGTAACGAGTTTAACTTATCAAATCAGATGAAAAGTTAACTATATGGATATTTGGAGAGTCTAAATTTAGAGAGTCTGTTAGAGATGTCTTACCATAGATGAGGTCATTGGAGAAAAAGAAAATCTCTAAACTTTCTTTTTCCCCATCGATGAGAGATGAGGCCGGCTATGGCTGTGGTGCAACGTGTAGATGGCTTAGGCTATTCCTCCCCCTCCTTCTCGTAGTATAATTGCTTGTTGCAGGAGGGGGGAAATGATGATGCTAGATTTGGGCTGGTCGGGCCGTGTGGACCAAGTCAAGTCACGACGACGCAGCCACTCAGCCATCCTCAAAGGCCAAAGCAGCTAAGCCTAGGGAGTAGTACAGCCACCCAGTGCCGCGCGTCCATCCGTCTCCGGTCGCCTCCAGCCATGTGGTCCCTACGCTGACGACGACACAAATCGTGCGACACGTTTCGCCTCCTCGTTGGCCACCATCACACAACTGCTCTCTGACTGGGCCCCGAGGTACAGCCTCTCTTCCCATGCACCGCCATCACCAGAAAATATCTGTAGCTTGTAGGAACAGGAGTGTAAATACTCCACGTAGATGGGATAAATTTATGAGTAGTTTGGAACATCTTTTTATTATCAATATTTTGTTTTGTATATTATTTTTTAACCGATATTTTCACTTTGGATTGAATAATCTTACCTTTATTTATGATAGTTAACTATTTTACCTGTTCATATTTAACATGTCATATGTCAAAAAAAATTTGATGTAATATAAAACTATAGTAGTTCATTGAGAAGTAGGAGCCCGCATAATCAAAATCTTTTATATGCTTGGAAAGAGAGTCAGGTGATCCAAAGTGATGATATTATCCGATCCAAAGAAAAAACATTGGTTAAAGGGTGTTATCAGGTAAAACTTCAATTTATTACAGTTCATATGGGGTTACTCATTGGCACTAAATATTCTCTATACTTTCTTTCACCGTATGTCAACAATGTCACATGATTATATGGGTCAAACTTTTTAACCACGGTATCCACCTTTAAAAAATACTTTCTTTCACTGTATGTCATAAATATGGTGTCCGTCTTTAAAAAATCGGTCGTAGAGAAGGTTTTTTTTAACTAAGGATGTGTTCTTTCCCATGACTTCTCAACTCATGTTTCTCGTTTTCCGTGTGCACGTTTTTTAAACTACTAAACAGTACGTGTTTTGCAAAAAGTTTATATAGAAAAGTTGTTTTAAAAAATTATACTAATCCATCTTTTAAGTTTTTACACCTAATACTTGATTAATCATACGTTAATGTATCGCTCTGTTTTACGTGCGGAGGGGAGGAGTTCTCAACCCCTCCAAAAGAACACAACCTTAGTCCCTTAAACAACCCAATCTAAAATTCACTCTTATGGATATTTTAACTAAGGATCTTAGGGTGCTATTCAGGTTAACAAATAGACTACAGTCCCTTTCGCAGTAAACTAGTTAAAACGAAAAAAATATTGTTTTTAGCAAAGGTGGTCCGGGTTACATTGGTTCTCGTCGATTATATCAAGCAGTAATATACCTCAATAACCGGTGAACCGCTCCCAGCAATATTCCATCGGCGAACAATTTTCCGAAGGCAAAAAAACCCCTGCGAGTTTTTTCACAGTCTTGTTCATACTTCATAGTATGACTTTCTCTTCGGCTACTTGCTTTAGTTTTTTGCCTTTTAACAGTTTTGACATGTGCTGTTGCAGTATTGGTAGTACTTGCCTACCTGGAAGAAATGTGCGTTAATTCTACAGGAGGGACCAATCGATTTTGCCAAAATTCTGTTCAATGTGGCCGCTGCCATACTCGGTAAATCAACATCCAGACTACACTGACTAAAAGAGATTGACCAATTAAAAGAGCCAGCTATAATCAAAAGAGCTTAACCAATTAGATCTCATCATATTTTTTCCAGGAATCACAACACTCCTAAAATTGTTTCGAGATTGATACATGCAGTGATACAACGAACCTTGACTCCTCGAGATATTATTTAGTGGTGGTTAATAAATAATTATCATCATCTTGAGACAATTATAATGTGGTAGTAATACCAGTATCAATTATCAAGAAAAGGAGATGCTGTATAGTAGTAACCACAAGCTGAGCAGCCTGAGCTTATCTTATCCGATCCTCTCACCCTCTATGTCCAACACCGGCATTCCTGTCACTTCCACACATGCCTCTTCTACCAATCAAACATGACCCACCGGCCATTTTACACTTGCATTATTGTAGACATTGCTACTCTCTCTCTCTCTCTCTCTCTCTCTCTCGGGATAAGCCACCAATCACCTTTGCTCTGTTTTCTGATGCACTGTACTGCTGTACAGTGCTGTACTGCTGTACAGTGCAAAACCACCAAAGATTCATCAGGTTTCTAGTTAGGCAGCGATAAAATTGAGCAAACATTTTTGTCTACCGACTCCCTCGTTTTCGTCTAACAACTTTTACACTACTCCCCTATGTCCCGAAAAGATATAGAGAACTAATTTTCTATCGTTGTATAAAAAACACAAATATCTCGGATAGATTAAAAATCAGTACTAATATTGTTAAGTAACGGATATTGTTAAGTAACGGTTCTAAAAGTCCAAGTCCAAGAAATATTCTTAGTACTGATTGTTAATACTAATCGAGACTAAAGATGTTGGATTTTTAGTTCGGGTTGGTGTTACCAATCGGTACTAAAGATGATTTCAGGGTTAGTTAAAAAAACATTTCTATCCAAGTTAGATATGTGGAGTTGGTGAGATGGTTACACACGTGAGAACTGAGGTGAGAGATCTTGAGTTTGAATCCCACATCCCACATGTTTTTTTTGAATTCGTATGCATATTTAGTACCGGTTTATATTTTTAGATTTCATATGCATCTTTATTTCAACCGGTACTAAAGATCGAGATTTTTAGTCTCGATTTGTTAATCACGGTTGCATAATCGAAATAATTGAAAGTTTTTAACCAGTAGTAAAAATGAGTTCTTCAGTACTGATAGAATGCTCGTCATTTAAGTTCGGATTAAGGGTGCGTCGTTTGAGAATTTTTATCTAACAATTTCCTTGGTTTTTTACTAGCTTTCTCGAACTGCTAAATTTATTAAAAAAGTAAATTTATATTTTAATTTATAGTAATTAATATTTAATTAGTTATACGCTAATATCTTTTCTCTTTTGGCGTGCAATTGTTTAGCTCAGCTAATAAACTTCAAACGAACATGGGCTAAGGTAGAGTAATTAGGAGTACTCCTACACTTTAGCCGCATCAGAATTGGATAGGAAGATATGTTTGCACAAAATTATGTAGTGCTCCCCACAAGGAATCTTAGTGCAGGAGATGATCATACACGAAAGAAAAAGGCTTGTGGTGGCGCCACATCCCCCTTCCGATTTATAAGGCCAAGCAGAGCACTCCGAACACACACACTCATCAGCGAGACAATGGTAGCCGTTGCTGCTTTGCCTGGCCGGCCGCTGCATGCGTAGCTAGCTCCTACTCCTACCTTTGCTTCCTGCGCATGAGCTAGATGCCGATGCTCTCTCGCATCCATCTCCTAGCTTTCCTTCCCTTTCTCTCGCTGCTTCATCCTGTCCTGTGACCTGTCACAGCTTGGCCTAGTAGGTGACTGTACGGTCTGTAGCTTGCAGCAGCAGCTGCTGCGAGAGAGTGATCGAGGAGGAGGTTGCTTGCTTTGCTCGCTTTGTGTCTCTGAATTTCTCTCTGAATCCTTGCAGCTTGGCTGGCTGCTTTGAATACCTGACGGCCTCGTGGCGCGCAAACCTTGTCCCTTTTCCCCGCAAATCCTTGCCGCCTTTTGGTCGCTCTGCCTGCTTCCCTCGGCCCTCGCGCCGTCAGCTGCAGCGCCACCTGCTCTGTCTCCTTCTTGCAGGCCGTCGTCGTCGTCGTCGTTCATCTCCGGCTATATATTACTATTCCCTCCTGCTGCTGCTTCTGCACGGACGCAGCTCGTGACTTTGTTGAGGAGGAGTACAGTTCAGCCGCTGATCGAGGTCATCGTCGTCGTTCGTCGCCATCCATGGCGTGGAGGAGCGGGTTCGGGGAGGCGGCCGCGGGGGAGAGCGGCCTGGAGCTCAGTCTTGGCCTCCCCGCCTACTTCTCCTCCTCCAAGCCGTCAGTGCAACTGCAAGCAGAGGGATCAACCGCTTTTGCTCTCCAATCCAATGGAACCAATGCCTCCAAGCCAAGGTTGGTTTGCTTTGCTACCCTTGTTCGACAACTTCTAAATTTGTTTTTTCAGTTGCAGTGTTGATCTCTGTGTTTGTTTGTCCGAGAGAAATTTTGATGCTTAATTTGTTTGTGAATGCATGAGCAGGGTAGCGGCTGCGGCGCCGGTTGTGGGGTGGCCGCCGGTGCGGTCGTTCCGGCGGAATCTTGCCTCGTCGTCGTCGTTCAAGCAGGCGCCTCCGCCGCCGTCGTCGTCGCCGTCGCCGTCGCCGTCGCCGCAGAACGGCGAGAAGGGTAGCAGAGACGGCGGCGCGGCTGGTAACAACGAGCATGTCGGGCAGAAGGGCATGTTCGTGAAGATCAACATGGACGGCGTCCCGATCGGGAGGAAGGTTGACCTGACGGCGTACGGCGGCTACGCCCAGCTCTCCTCCGCCGTCGACAAGCTCTTCCGCGGCCTTCTCGCCGGTGAGCTTTAGCTTTTCTTTCTGGTCGATGACCATGCGCCGCCACGTGTTGTGGTTTGCTGCCTGTGATCTCATGCAAATACGATGCCATTAATTGCTCGTGCAGCTCAGAGCGCTGCTGCTGACGGCGAGGCTGACGTGGCCGCCGCCGGCGAGATGGTCGGCGGCGGCGAGTACACGCTCGTCTACGAGGACGACGAGGGTGACCGGATGCTCGTCGGCGACGTCCCGTGGCAGTAAGCTCGATCAAAACCCAACAAACGCATTGATTAATTTGCATCCGAATTAATTTCTCGTCTGATCTCTGCATGCTGCATCCACTGCAGGATGTTCATCGCCACCGCGAAGAGGCTGCGCGTGCTCAAGAGCTCCGACCTGCCGCCGCCGTCGGTGAGCCTACCACTCAGCCGCCAACCATATCGATCAAAATGGATTACTCCTGTAATAACCAATTCGTTCTGAATTTGATCTCTCTGAATTTGAAGCTGATGAGGGCGGTAGGGAGCAGGAAGAGGGCAGCAGCTGACAGCTGAACTAATCACTGTCAATTTGAGCTGCTGTGAATCTGTGATGATGATGATGATGATGTGGTGCTTGGCTTTATGGCCATTTTGATGTCTTTGGGCTGCATAATTATATATACTTAAGAGAGATCATGACGGTATTAGTGGTCATGATTAGTACGAGTAGCATGGAACAGTGTTGTTAATTACTAGCTGGGTGATTAAGCTAATCTATGGCGCCTTTGGTGGTGTAATTTTGGATGTAGTAGGCAGGCACGTGTCAAATTAGTTATGTGTTGTTAATTAAGCGATCTAGTTAATGTGTTAAGTTAATTATGGTGCCATGCATATGTCTGCAAAAATGTGAGCTCCATCGTGTCGGCGTTTCATCTCGATCAAGTTGTCATCATGGGCTCTATTGCTATCCACCTCGGCAACTCAAAAGTGGGTCACTTTTAGATTCGGTTAATTTCAACTCAAAATCGAAGTGGATTTCGACGTAGCTTCCACACACAATCCCTCGCGTGAAACATTTGCCAAAAAAGCAACTTAAAAGTAAACATTCGAGCTTTCAAACCAAAAGTTCGAATGATTCTCAAACTTGGGGCTCTGTGACGCGCCGCATCCTGCCGCACGAATCTCCGCGCGCCATCCAACGGGCGTAACATGGCACACGTAGGTGCTTGCACAATTTCGCCTGTAGTAAATGAAATCATCTCCACAGCTGACTTATAAACTACTAGTAGTACAACTTATAAACTAAAGACAGTTTAGTGTTGGTGTTAACATGGGAATTTCTTCTTGTTCATTCGAGGTATATTTTCATATCATGGCATAATTCTTGTTGCGTTATCATTGTTAATCTAGTCTTAACATGTATACCTACCTTCTAGGGTTTACTAACAAAAATACTAGCAGTAAGTTTATTAATTGTACTACTCATCTGTGACATTCCAGATGACTTAGTACTCATCGAGAATCATTCTTGAATATTCAACTTTCAGGGTAAAAACTTTCCTTGTTGTAGCATGTGCACATCTAATTGAAACCCAAGGACCGAGATTGCCGTTGGGGATGCGACGGAAGAGTCAATCGTTGCTGGTTTAAAACGATGGCTTCAGAGACAGGGATGCTAGCAAAATGTTTCTAGGGGAACATTCACCTGAGCAAATAATGATGGGATCACATTTTCCTTCCTTTGTTGTTACTTGCTGAGTTTTAGAGCAGAATGTTATACTCCATAGTACACAGATTGTAAAATTATATATTCTCAAACTGTTATAAAATGGCTACAGGTAGATTTGATTGGTTATCCTTATTACCGCAGAATTTAATTCATGGATGAGTTTCAGGAACTTGTGGATTAACTGAAGTACCGCAGAATTTTATTCACTGCACACACACATCTCTACAGCCAATTCGGAAGATTAAAAAAAAAAAACCCAAAAGGGATAATTGTAGGTAACAGTGAAGGTTTTGCAGTTCCCATTTTATTTCAGGTTGCAACTATGCAGGGCGACAGTATATCAAGCCTCATTTTGGTTACAGACTGCTTCCAGTTCCACCATGGCCAAGCAGCACATACAACAAAGCTAGGTTTTCTCAATATTTTTCTTCACTCCAGAGCAAAAATACACGGCAAATACTACCATATATCTAGCAAATTTTCATCGAGATTGAGAGGCTGCAATCAGGGCAGCCCCTATCCCTGACCCGTCGTTCGCATGCTTGACAGCTACCGACTTGGAAACCTCCTCTCCCAGCAACTCACCCAATGTGCTCTCCAAACATTCCCTGAATTTGATGTAGTGTTCGAACAATCCTCCATCAATGGCGATGACAGAGCGCTGATTGTCTATGCCGCCATTTCTTCCGAGCTTCATGAGGATCCCTGCAACACCTGCAGCAGCCAGCCGAGCTGCCCTCCTTGTCACAATATCGCATATTTCAACAACCATTTTTCTTGTCTCTAAGGATGTATCTGTAATCTGCAGGCACGCATACCATGTCACCAGAATGAACTTATACAAGTAGACATTGGATAAAACTGACCAACAAAACTTTTTCAAGAGCATGGATACCTCTAGGATTTGATGCAATTTTTCAGCCACAATCTTCAGGTCAGGTGTTTCATCATGGTGCATTGCAGAAATGTGTGGAGTCCTGTACACCACAATAACAGAGATTTTAGGGTCAAGCTTGAATCTGATATAGATTTTTCTGCACTTGATAAAACAGTATTCTGAGCATCTATATCACTATATGGGTTGGGATTGTATTTGGAAGCAATCTACTCAAATCTTGAATTACATTAGAGCGTCGATTGCAAAAATGAAAGGAAATGACATACCTTAGATGGAAATGAGTTTTAAGCTTGGAGTTATCTATAGCACCGAAAATTCCAGACTGCAAGGACAGTTTAAGCAACACTCTTCTTACGATTTCACCTAAATACATTCCTGATGTTAACTTCTCATATATCTGAAAAAGAAAACAGGCATATTTGGTTGAGCCAAGATCCAACAGTACAGGCATGCAGGGTAGGTGGTATTTTGGTGAAGAAACTTGCCTGCTCTCCGGGATTTAAGCTTTCTTTATCTAATGCTTGATCATATTCAGTAACTGGAAGATGGGATGAATAGAAATTACCCCATTCCATATTGATGACCTGAAATACGTTTAAGGCACTTCAGAAATTGAAAAAAAGATACAGCAAACAAGTTCAATATATAAACTTATGTGAGTTAATCTATTGCTTGAATTTGAAGGAAAGGAGGGAGTATGTCCTTTGTCCCTTACCATATCCCCTGAATTGGGCAACTCTCCTTCCCATTTTGGTATAGCATTTGCCTTCTCAACATATGCAGCATTTGTGCCAGTACCAAATATCACACCTGCGACAACATCTTCATCATAGTATCTTGCTCCAGCCAATGTTCCAACAGCATCATTAATCTATTTTTCATCAAAAAGTTATCTCAGACTAAAATTGTTTGCCTGACATTGTAGATATATTATGTTTAAGAAAGGTAAAAGCCAGTCAATACTCACCAATGCAGCTACATGCATGTCCAGACCTTGTTTCACCATAGCCGTTTGTAGTTCAGCCACCACATCTTCACCTACCTGATTTCAGAGAAATGTTTTATCTGATAGAAGATTCACTCATATCAGCTAATATTTTTTTTTTTGGATATTTTGCTTGCGTGCAACTGATCTACTAGTACATTATAAGAGAATTCATAAGTTTCTCTTCATATTATCTAGTAAGAGCAAAGTATTAATGACAAGGCTTGTGACTAGAACAATGTTCATATCGCAAGATGTTCATATAAATAATGGGTTTTGCAGAGCTGTAGTTACTAATTAGCACTATTTTCACATCACAAAAAATGTATGCAATGCATGTCAAGTTTATGAAGGACGCCTTACTGCATCATCAATGGAAAACGCCTTTGTCCACTTGACAAGGGTACCCGATGCCACAGATCGTTGCCTCACGGGAAAAGAGAAGGTGAATCCTAGTTCTTTCTTCTTGCCATTTGGCATGTCAGTACCCTCCTCCTCTTCAGCAACAAACTTGCCTAATTCCCCAGCAATGAAACCAAACAATTCCTGCAGACATATAGTAAACAATGAATATCTTCAAATAAAAAATACACACCAGTGGAACAGCATCAAATTCGAGCAAAACTCGGTTAATTGAGCATATATAATACTCACCGAGGAGGTCCCTGACATGAGGTGTGGTGGGATGCTGACTTCTCTGGATTCAGAGTTGACGACATGCTTCTTGCTGCCACCAAGGTGCACCTTGAGCACCCGGAAGTTTGTTCCTCCTAGGTCCAATCCATAGAACAATCCTTCCTCTCTCCTGAATTTAGTGCCACAAAAGTAATCAGTGTAAACAAAAACAATCCTCCCTGAAACCCATCATGTTCAGAAATCTATCTACTACCATCAGGTATCCTGAAGCAAGAAAAGTACTGCAGGAATGACTCGTGTTTCTGACGCTATCAACACAATCAGAAATTCAGAATTCAGAAGAGGCGATGCATGTGCAGATTTACTGACCCAGTGGGGAGCTTATCGACGTAGGAGAGGAGCATCTTGACCCTGCTCCCTCCCTCCTTCTCCAGGCCGGCGCCCATCTCGCCGGCCATCGCCGCCGCCACATCCCACAGCAGCGACGCCGGCGTCGCGCACCTCTCCCGTAGCTCCGCCACCACCTTCTTCGCCTCCACCTCCACCTCCACCGGCGCCGCCATGATCCCGATCCCCGACAGGCGAATCGAAAGGCTAAAGAAAAGCTTCAGAGCAAGAAAGGCGACACCTTTGGAGTTCGGTTCAGAGAAAAAAGAAAAAGAAAAAACTTGAGATAACCAAAACACGATCAAAAGACGCTCCGGAAATGCGCGCGGAATCACATTCACGGCTCGATCGATCGATAGGAAAAAAATCTTGGCTTGGATTTCGGAAACGAATCAGACGATGGTTGTGAGGCACGTGAAAGTTTCGTGTTTTTGTCTAAAGCACTCAACTTTTTTTTTCTCGCAGTTTGATCCCCTTTCTTTCTGGCGGCGGTTGATCCACCGATCGATCGACACGACACGACAGCGGATAAAAAGCCAGGCGTCGCCTCTTGTGCTTTCTTGTTCTGTTCCTAGCTTTTCGGTAACTGCACTGCAACAGGAGGAGGAACATGTCCATGGTCGGATGGATATCTGGATATCTATCGCTTCGCTCTCCAAGAAGAGAGAATCCAGCAACGAAATTGGTCGGATTGGATCGGGTGGATGTACTCGCGTCACATTGGCATGGAGTTGAATGGAGAAGTTGGCCGGAGACGGTCGCCGGGTCGCCGCCGCCCTCGCCGTGTTTGGGCGGAAAAGGGTCACAACAATCGCGGCGAGGTGGGCTTCCTGGACCGGGATGGGCTTGTCGTGGTGCAGGCCTCAGATGGGCCCGCAGCGAGGGAGCCCACGGCCCACGTTGATGGCTGGGCCGATCCAGCGGCGGCGCTGGCACCTAGGTCGGCGCGCCGCCGGCCACCACCGCGGCCTCGACGCCAGCGGCCGCGGATTTTACCTTCAGTTTCCCTTCTCGTAGACCGTGTGGCGGCGAAAAAACCGTGCAAACTTTTACCGCGATCAATTCACCTCTCCATATCGTAGGAATTGAATTGAATTTTGTTTTTTGGTTAAAAATCAAGGGGCGTTGTGTCGTATATTCAAATTTCGATGATGAGCGCCTCCGATTCCGATTCCATATCCGCCTTTTTTTGTTTCTCGTTTCAAAACCCATTGATTCCCCCACATCATACTTGCATCGCAACGTGACACCCGAAAAACGCCAACTAAAATCCCCAAAAAAGTATAAAAATACTCGTGTCACAGTCCACGCTATGCTTGCTGTGCCCCCCCAAAATCCAGCCCACAAATGTGCACCTGCCGGTTGCCGCCGTACACATATTTGCAGCTTCTGCGTCTCGACGACACCTTTGTACTACCACCAAATTGCGTTGCGTCACACGAAATGTCGATAAGTTTTTCACTTGGATTTTTCAAAAACCTGGGCCGGTCAAATGGCAGCTGTTAAATTTCGTGCCTCGGAACCGACGATTCGTGCCAATCCGTTTCGTTTCGTTTCATCACGGTCTGCTGTTACAGTAAAATTTATTTATGGTTTCGATGGGATCGCGGCCCGAGTCAAACTCTGTGAAAACGGATGAGGCTTTCACTTCTGTACCTCAGAGTCAGCAGGTGCCACGTCAGCACAGATCACACTGGGGCGAGTTGACCCTGCAAAAAAAAAAAAATTGAAACGAACAGGGGCAATTACTGCGGGCGATAGTACCACGACGCGAGGTCACAAAGATTGTGCTGGTACAAAACTCCTGTACGTGCTACGCGCCTCTCACCCATCGTCATGTTCATTCAAATCAACCACGCACGGCAACAGTTTCACCACCAGCGCGACAGTAACTTTTTTTTGTTGACACATGCGCAGACCAGTGCACGCATCACGCACTACCTGATCCTGCACGTGCGACCCGCGAGGACACGCACGTACTACTAGTACAGTAATTCGCATTCACGTCTTCTTCTTCTTTTTCTTTTCCCTCCGTTCCAATAAAACGATTTCTGAGATGGAGACGTTATCCTAAAAAAACAAGCATGCACGAGCGTACAGCAGTGAAGGCAAACAACTAATCTCTGTTCTTGGTAGTTGGTTCTTGCTAATTCTTGCATCTGATCATTCAGAGCATTTCTTTTTTCAGATTGGAGATGTTCCTTTTTCTTTCAGCAAGTGGAAATTTTATTTTTTGGAGCTTTTTTTTTTTGCACAAGATGCCTCTTGTGTTCTTTGTATATGCTGTGTAATTAACGGGTTAAGAGAAACGATGGTGTTGGAATGGAATGAGGGTAATTTAAGTATTTTCATGCTAGTACTAACTTGCATTGGGAATCTAGGAGTATATATATTTTATAAAAAGAAAATAAAACGAGGACGAAATCAAATTTAACCCAAATCAAATTTAACCCGGAGTACCATACAGTACTACGATTTGGAATCTTTATCATGGTGGTGATGCGCCAGATCGATCGATCGATCGATGGATCAATAATTCGATATTCCCTAGGACCCACGCGGCCTGTGAGCCTTCCTGTGGCTCGATCCCGATGACGTCATCACCCAAAAAGATCCTTTTCTTTGCATTGCACCGGCATACTATGCCACGCACTCTTTTTTTTTTCTTTTTTGGCGAGTACGACTGCTACAAGTCAAAGTGATGTTCACGAGAGTGGCCGCACCAAGGGTACAGTACAAACCCCACACGCTCCAATGGCCAAAACAGAAAAAGGGCAAAAAGAAAATACCACTGCTAGTAGTAAAAAGAAACTACTGCGTACGTACGTACACGATGTGTTTATGTGTACGTGTATGGAGGCTGCACTGTACGTATGCACGTACGCGTGCATGCATATACGTTAATCGACATGATCGTTGAAGCGGTGGGATGGTAGAGTTCGTCGTGGAAAGAGGCCAAAGGTGGTTTGTAATTTTTACCGTCTTTTGCAACGCTCCCATCACGTGCCAGGTAGTGCTCTCTCCATGACCTGCTGCTTACCCGCAGCTGCGATAACCACCTTGATGGCATTTTCGGTGCAACAAAGAGTCCATATGATTACTTTATCATGAAATGGAACAGAGCTTATGCCTTTTTTTATAGAAAAAATGTATAACAAATATACTACTCCCTCCTTTCCAAGCTGATCATCGTATTATACAAATCAAAATTTCTCAAACTGATCATCATATAACCGCATAGACACGAATTTCATCTGAGAAAAATTAATGCAGCACAGAAGAATGTGTCCATGCTAAACATGTAATTGTGCATTGTGTTTTAATCGATGTATTCATTGTGGGAGAATGTGTGCATATTGTGCATGACGTCTTGATTGATGTGGTTTGAATTATTATTGATGATAAATTTAGGATGAAGGTAGTATGATAGAAGTATTATAGTACAATGAATCTGAAGCAAGTCTCTGTCCAAATTCTCTATTAAAAAACCCACCACAGAACCGAGGGAGTACTTCCCCTGTAAAAAGAAAACTTCTCCCATGTTTAAATTAATCTCTATAAACTATTTTTTTAAAAAAGGAGGAGTACGTAATTTGTTTACGAATTGGACCACTAGTAGATTTAGGATATCTATAATGTAGTATAAAAGCAGTCCATAAGTAATAAAATATTTCATTCAGTCACCTAGTAATATTGTGGAATTAGTCCATAACAAGAAAATAACAAAAGCTACCCATAAGTATATGGGCTGTTCATAGAGAATAAAATATGTTTTTTATTTGTACCTCTTCTCTCCTCCTAATACTATTTACTATCTATATACATTGTAAAATTTGTAATAGTTAAAATTTATATATGTGGGTTCCATCTATATGGACTAGTTTTTGCTATATAGTTTGTAATGAGTGCGTAGGTAACTGTTTGTTTTTTACATTGTTAATGATGGCAAGTGACCTCACATCTCGCAAGCCAACACAAATCACGAAGAGACGTTGAGATTATGGGTTTGCAGCTTTGCAGTGCAGCGATGGGATGGAATGGATATACCCCTACCGTACTCCTATCTTTTTGAACAGCCTCTTTTTTGAATGGTGAGCTACGCTTGGTTGTTCTCTCGTGCTCTCACACACTTGGATGCTAGCTGCACCGCCATTTGTTTATTGCCATCATTTATGAGTTCGTATTTTGATTTGTTTTGGTCGTATTTGGTTTGATTTGATTCTTTCCTTGAGATAGTTTTTTTTCCCTTTATTTTTTAATTTTTTTGTCTTGTATTGGACCCCCTCACTTCTTTTTATTTGAACCCCGCTCCTCCCTCCCTCCCGGCCGTTTCCCTCTCTTATTCAAACTTGACCCGTTTGCATTTGCAACGACGCCTTCTTGCTCAAGTGTTCGACCTGGTCTTGGAGCGCGGCGTGTCTCTCTCGCCGGCAGGAGTCGCGAATTCTGGCCATGGGCAAGGCGGCGAGGTGGTTCCGCAACTTGTGGGGCGGCGGCGGGAAGAAGGAGCAGGGGAGAGAACAGGGGAGGACGGCCGCGGCGCCGCCCCCGCCGGACAGGAAGCGGTGGAGCTTCGCCAAGTCGTCGAGGGACTCGACGGAGGGGGCGGCGGCGGTGGTTGGAGGGAATGTGGCGATCGCGAAGGCGGCCGAGGCGGCGTGGCTCAAGTCGATGTACAGCGACACCGAGCGGGAGCAGAGCAAGCACGCCATCGCTGTCGCCGCGGCGACCGCGGCTGCGGCGGACGCCGCCGTGGCGGCGGCACAGGCGGCCGTCGAGGTCGTCCGCCTCACCAGCCAGGGACCACCCACCTCGTCGGTGTTCGTCTGCGGCGGCGTCTTGGATCCCCGAGGCCGCGCCGCCGCTGCGGTCAAGATCCAGACAGCTTTCCGAGGATTCTTGGTGAGTGAACCCAACAACTTCCCACTTCTTCCAAGAAGAACAGTGTCTGCTTCTGTTCTTGATCTGTTCGTCGTCTTTGGCGACGTGCTCATTTTGAGTTCATCCACTGTTCCAGTAGATTTCCTTTTCCCAAAAAAAGCTCATCGATTAAGAGGTGATTAATTAGATTAGATTTTTTTTTTTTTTGGCTCAGGCGAAGAAGGCGCTGCGAGCACTCAAGGCGCTGGTGAAGCTGCAAGCGCTGGTCCGCGGCTACCTGGTGCGAAGGCAGGCGGCGGCGACGCTGCAGAGCATGCAGGCGCTCGTCCGCGCGCAGGCCGCCATCCGCGCCGCCCGCTCGTCGCGCGCCGCGCTGCCGCCGCCGCACCTCCACCACCACCATCCCGTCCGGCCGCGATACTCCCTGGTACGACCACGATCGCTTGCGTGCGAAGCGGGCGAGCTTTTTTTAAGGTGTTCGTCCGATGCATGTTGGTTGCTGTGACAATTCTGACCGTGTGGTTTCTTGTGTTTGCAGCAAGAGCGGTATATGGACGACACAAGGAGCGAGCACGGCGTGGCGGCGTACAACCGCCGCCTGTCGGCGAGCATCGAGTCGTCGTCGTACGGGTACGACCGGAGCCCCAAGATCGTGGAGATGGACACCGGGCGGCCCAAGTCGCGGTCGTCGTCGGTCAGGACGAGCCCTCCCATGGTCGACGCCGGCGCCGCGGCCGGCGAGGAGTGGTACGCCAACTCGGTGTCGTCGCCGCTCCTCCCGTTCCACCAGCTCCCCGGCGCGCCGCCGCGTATATCGGCGCCAAGCGCGCGCCACTTCCCCGAGTACGACTGGTGCCCGCTTGAGAAACCCAGGCCAGCGACGGCGCAGAGCACGCCACGGCTTGCGCACATGCCGGTGACGCCGACGAAGAGCGTCTGCGGCGGCGGTGGCGCCTACGGCGCGTCGCCCAACTGCCGCGGCTATATGTCGAGCACACAGTCGTCGGAGGCGAAGGTGCGGTCCCAGAGCGCGCCGAAGCAGCGGCCGGAGCCGGGCGTCGCCGCCGGCGCCGGCGCGCGGAAGAGGGTGCCGCTGAGCGAGGTGACACTGGAGGCGAGGGCGAGCCTGAGCGGCGTGGGCATGCAGCGTTCGTGCAACCGTGTCCAGGAGGCGTTCAACTTCAAGACCGCCGTGCTGAGCCGCTTCGACCGCTCGTCGGAGACGGCCGGCGAGAGGGACCGCGACCTCTTCTTGCAGAGGAGGTGGTGAACGAACGAACAACAACGCATCCCCGTTCGCCATTGCAAGACGGTGAGGAGTACTACAAGAACTAGTTCTTCTTCTTAGTCTCTGTTTCTACGCGACATAGTAGCGATCGATCATGTTCTCTTCTCCCTCTCCCTCATCCGTGTGCTCGCCATTGCCATCGTCTCCAAGCTTGTCACTGACAAGTGACAGGCAAAATGTACGTAGAGCTAGCTGGAGGGGAGATTACAAAAAAAAAATTCCCCACTTCTTTTCCCCTCTGAATTAACAGTGCACTTTAATGTACATTCCCCTATCAATCAATTCAAGGCAGCAAATCAAATCCTGTTGTTTTTTACTCTAAAAAACAACTCCGAAAAGGTGACGGATTGAACGGCATTGACCAGCCAGGATTTGAATGGTAGAGTAGGCGGCGAGCGTGTCACTCATGTGACGAGACCACCATAGCCGACCACCAATCCACCATGCCCTTGGACCGACTCGAGGTTGAGGTTGCCATGCATGCATGTGACGACTGGGCGAGCTCGACGACGACGACGGTGACGAGAGGAGTGGCCGGGCGGCTGTAGAGGCATGAGAGTGTTGCCTCCCCAGGGAGGGGAAGAATTCGGATGCTGCACTGTGTCTTTGCCTGCGCTCGTTTGGAGGTTTGCACTCATCCACGATCGATCGCTAGCTGCTTACAACTGTTTGGCATGTCATGTGGTTTTGAACTGGGTTTGGTACTTGCTGCTGCTGCCACTTGCCGTAGTTTGTTCCTCCCAGTTCCAGCTCCGGAGTACTCGTAGTCTACTCTACTACGACCTCCCCGCGTAGCAC
The DNA here is from genome assembly GCA_000573905.2 of Oryza punctata. Classification (NCBI taxonomy): domain Eukaryota; kingdom Viridiplantae; phylum Streptophyta; class Magnoliopsida; order Poales; family Poaceae; genus Oryza; species Oryza punctata. The sequence continues at coordinate 4,252,715 of CM002488.2, forward strand.
TTCTTCCTATTTCTAAATTTAACTCTAGAAATTAAATTTGAAGTAAAGTTATGAGTAGCATAAAGTTAACTTCATTTCTTTATTTTGTGAGAGCATTCCAACCCACTCTGCTTCCTTTTTACATGAAAATTAAAACCATTTAGTTAGGTTCTAGCTCCCGAAAATATAAAGTTAAAGCTAGAGCTATGCCGTACAAGCTCTAATTGATTTTTTTTTCTTTTCTTTATGTTAAAGAGATGAGAGGTTGTTTGGTTGGTAGCTAAACTCTATCACGTTAAACCTTAGACGTGTCATAGATTTTGAAGAAATTTTGATTGAATATCACATTTGAGCCGAGGCACACCTTATTAGTACATTGATACACTTGACATATTCTTATTTTCTAATCAAAGTTTGTCATGCATTTGTTGACCAAACCTACGACAAATTGAGTTGCCCCTTAATCAGAGTTTGCAACGAGCTTTTGTTTTCTTTCAATGTCTTATCGTTTGCCCTATGGCCTATATAATCCATTGTCAACATTTGAATTTTATAATTTTATTTTGAAATTGGTTTTGATGTTTTCTTTAACGTAGTTTCTTTTTTCAGCTTTGTCTTTTAATTCGTTAATAACATATATGTAAAAGTTTTACCTTTAAATTATTTTGTATTACTAATAAACGGTTATGACTTATAATCTATCGTAGATGACCAATGGGGACCTTAAACTTCAACCATTTACAGCACGGCGAATGGGGACTCGGTTGATTAACAAAACTGCTCACCGCACAAACTCAACTGGCCGTTCGATTTTTCACTCGACGAGATTCCGATTTTTCACTGGCCGGCCGATCGAAACATTCAACTGGCTGTTCGATCCATTCAATTGGCTCTATATCCTTCATATTTTCTAGTCCACCTCGCAGTGAAAAAGAAGTCGGCAATCACCGCTCCCTCATATCCCGGGTGTAGAATTGAATGAATTGTAACGATGTCTCCAGCAGTATACGCAGGGATTGTCCCTTTTGCACTGCACCGGATTGTGGCCGCTGTCAGCCCATGCGTTTCCATTACTGCAGTAGGTCCAATACTCCCAAGAATACATGCAAGATCTCCATGTAAACCAGATGACTACTCGTAGTTAAGTTACTGCAGTCATATGGACCATCTGGTTTATGGACATAGCAGAGTCCAGCATGAGGCATGCACAACAGGGTAATGAATGACTAATTATGCTGCTCCCTCTGTTCTCAAATACTCATACAAGAGTTTTTTGGATTCAAATTATGTAGACAAATATACATTCATAGAGTACAAAACAGATTACAAAATTTTAAGGGCATCACCAATGATTATGAAAAAATAAGATCCATATAGATAAGACTCATATAAATGGAGTTTAATTATAGCAATCCCCACAATATATATACTCTCCATTCACAAATGATCGCATATATGGTTTATGCATCGGTACCAATACACTCCTACATGCCACTTAAATTGACATCGATTAATATGCAACACTTTTTTCTTCTGTCCTGCACATGCATCAAGGGTAATTTGTGCCAATGATATTGTTTGTATGCATGCATGCACCACAGGTACAGTTAGTTGAAGTAGTACATTAAACAATACATGCAAATGGACCATTTAACAGTGCTCAGAAGAACGAAAAGTCATACTCCCTCCATCCCATTTTGATCATCACCTAAGCAAAGAGGGCAGGCACTAAGGACAATAAAATATTCATCATCCTGTAATTAATTTCTCATCGGTTAAGGTGCTACGTTGCTTTGTGTTACGTGGATTGCATCAAGTTTTAAATATTGCATGTAGTTGGACCAATAGAAATTAATCTTGGTTGGTTGTATAGCGTGCATTAAATAATGCTCATTTACCCTTGACCCAAATAAACAAATAAACAAAGATATACTTGTTAAAGGTTGATCATTTTGGGAAGATCTTAAAATTGTATGTGATGATCAAACTGGGATAGAAGGAGTATATAGGAAGTACCAAATATGTTGATCATTTCTGAATAACATTGAAAATATTATATGATGATCATTTGTGAATAGAGAGAGTACAAGGTAGTATTAGGAGAAGAAAACAAAATAGAGATAGATAATATTATTTATTTTATATGGGTAATTCATATGCATATGGGTACCTTTTATTATTTTTCATTATTTGGATTAGTTGCACAATAGTAATAGGTGGTTAAATGTAATATTATAATAGCTATGAACTACTTTTTACATCACACTGTAGATACCCTTACGTTTGGAAATGGAGGGAGTACTAATTTAGATCGCTAGAAACACGTGATTCAGGAAAGGTAGGAACATAACAACAGTTTTGGATTGATGCCAAAACCCTATAAATCTTTTGGTAGTTTGAATAGTAAGCGTGGTAGTTTGGTTTGAAGCCAATTAGTTGGTAATACACATGTTAAATTTGGCAGTTACATAACTTTCACTATATAGTGAATATAGGATTTGGTTTTCGAATTGACATCCAAACACACATTATTCATAATGTTATCATGCCAAAATATTGGCAACACCAAAACTTGCCTAGTTTTTGTGCACTACCAATATTATTTTGGTAAGGTATTAACCAAACAAACCCTAAAAATATAGAATTTAGATAGGAACGTAAATCTCAAACAGATGATTACAAAACATAGAAATGATAATTTAGATAGACCACATGAATCGAATGAGAGAGATTGACTTAAAAAAGAAAATTTGAAGAGTTTAAAGCTTTTGCAAGCTTTTCTTGAAAATCTAGTACATATATTAAGTGATTTCTTAGGGATTTTATAGGATTCGAAGAACTCTAGGGATTGTTCAGATTGATATCATTTCAAACCATATCATTTTTTAAAAGCTAATAAAAATGTGTATCCATTTAGTTTCTTAGTAAACCTTGGTAATACATAAGCAATCCTACCAAAACTTATGAAAATTGATAAAATTTTGATATAGCCAAAATTTGGTAAGGTTTATTTTGACTACAACCTAATCAGCCCCTTAGTAATGCCTATGAAATTTTAACAACATTATATTAAGTCTATCCTATCAAAATTTGATAATATTATTAATTTACTAAAATTTTGGTATTGTTACATTTTTAGAAAGGTTTATTTTTGCACTAATCTAAACATGTCCCTAATCAATCGTTTCAAATGGCCGCTTTCTTTAAAAGTAGCTAGCCGGATATGTCCTGCACACATAGTAGGCCAGGAGCCAGCGCAGCGCACTGCATGTGAGCACACACTACTGGAGTGTACTGGTAGGAGTAGTAGGAGGTGGTGAATGAATCGAGCTGACGAGTGAGTGGTGATATGAAAGGTCATACTTTTGTCTCTCTTTTTCGTCTGCCGCTTTTCAACGCCCATCTTTCTTTTCGGCAATGATTAGGTTCTGATTTGATAGCTGAGAAAGGCACTCGATCTCTCCTGGAAGGACTGGGGCACTGTGCAAAGCTACTCATCGTAGCGATAGTAGTACAACCCATGGGTCAATAGCTCGATTCGGTGCTCCAATGGCTGCGTCACGATGGCATTGCCTCTGCTTTGCAGCTTTGCTGCGTGTCGCAGTGTCCGTATGGATGATGAACACACAGACACACGCAGCGAGGCAGTGATGAATTTGAACAGTGAGTACTTGTACTGCATTGGTGTATGGAATATGGATATGATAGTGTAGAAGGAAGATCATGCTTACTTATTAATCGTGATTGATTACAGTTACTAGTGATGAAAGTGTTGCCTTCGTGCGTTGCATCCAGTTGAGATGATGGTCGCACATGCAGACGTAGACCCGGGCGAGGCGGTCTCACCTCGATGTCGAGCCCTCCCAGGCCAGGCACCCAGCAGCAGCATACCGTGCGCCGAAACCGAGGGCAGAGAGAGGGCTTCGTTTTGATTTTGCCAAGAAAGAGGATCACATGCTTGTACACTCACACTTGCCCTAGCTTGTTGCCTGCGTGCAGCATGGGTAGCCGCACCGGTACAAAACGGAGGATAGAAATGGCACTAACACACACAGGCTGCAGGTAGGCAGGCAGGCGATCAGTCGCCATCGTCGTCGTGGCGTGCGCATGCGTCCATCCTTGGACACGGGTGGAGGAGGAGGATTTCATCGTCTCCGACGACGAGGCCAGCCGGTGAGCCGGGTGCGCATGCATGCGACGGCCAGGAATATACTAGCAGGGTACCACGCGCGTGGAGATCGACGAGACGACGCTACACACCGGAGGAGGAGGAGTAGACTGGCAGCAGAGCTCAGAGATTATATGATGACGTGCGACTTGACCACCGGCCTGGACTCCGGACTGACACCTGCGCATGCAGTCCACACGCACGGGTCCCAACGCCTGGATCTTTGTTGCCGGCCTGTGCCTGTCTCACATGCACGGCTGCGCCCTCCTTGTCTGTCCGGCTCAATCTGCGTACGGATGCCCGACGTACCCTTCCTACGGTACAGATGTACCGTACTGTACTCCTCCTATACCGTGGCGGAGCTTTAAAAAAAAAAAGCTTTTGAGCCCGGATAAATTTCAATATATCAAGGTTTCATCATAAATTTACTTATCAATATTAAAATTTAATAGAGTTCTCGCCGATAAGTCCAGGCAGTCGGGCGGTGGCTCCGCCACTACTCCTATACTAGTACTTTCTCTATTCCAAAATAAGTACATCTAATATAGAATATAGAATGTGGTACATTTTAGTAATACGAATGATGAATCTGAACAAAATCTTATTAGGATATATTATCACGTATTAGATGTATTTATTTTGAGACGGATAGGATAGTGGCTAGCGTGGTGTGACAATGGAGTACTATACCAGTACTACAATACAATCGACTATGCGCAATGTTAGGTGTGTGCCCAAACATGGCGTAGCACGGTCACGGTATGTAGTACGTGCTGCAGATTGTACAGGACGCCGGAGTTGGGAATGTCGATCTCAGTTCTAGGTGAACCTAGAATCGATTACAGCGAGAGAGAAAAAAAGACAAACCTTACTGTGAGAACGAATAGTTTGTATCAGATGGAAAAACGACTTCAAAGAGAAGTCGAACACGTCGAATACATTTTTTATATATGCAGGGTCCAAAAGACCACATAGGAAAAATTTTCCATGGAATTAAATTTCTTTCAAAAATCCTTTGTTCCAGAGGAGCCTAAGCCTGTGTTTATTTGGGTGAGTTAGAAATTCATTCCCACCGTACGAAAAACGAAGCGATTCATTAGTACGTGATTAATTAAAGTATTTACTAACTTTTTTCGAAAAATGGATTAATATGACTTTTTAAAGTAATTTTCGTATAGAAACTTTTTGTAAAAAACACACCGTTTAGTAATTTGAAAAGCGTGTGCGCAGAACACGAGGTAGAGTAGTTGGTAACTCCTTGTGCCCGAACACAGTCTAAATTGGCCAAATAAAAAAAATACTTTCAGGCCCATCAAGCATTTATAGCGACCTATACTATTTCTCTCTCGTATTAAAAGTTTATTTTTAGCTCATTTCATTTGTCCCCAGATAAGTTTATTTATAGAGTAATCATTACATCAGAGTTTGTGAAAGTATGAAAATTAAAAGAAGAAGATAAATTGAGAAATAGTTGCATTGTGATTTGATTAAGTAGGAGTATTCAATTTTCTTGATTTTGTATTGTATTGGTACGTGTGGGATGGATAAAAATAAATTTATTTTTGGAACGAAAGTAGTATTAAACTATCAAATGAAATTATTGTGGTGCTAGTACTACTCAAATTGAAAAAAAAAACAATGGTATCGATGAGATTCACAAGTTGCTCATAGACTGATGGACAGGAAGTGTATTGGGACAGTGAGTGAGGACGAATTGAAGGTACCACTGTCATGAGACGGGCATATTCCATCACGTCCTCTATTCCCATCGGTATCATTAAACAACAGCTCATTTTACCTGTTGCTTCAATTCCGTTGTCTCCCTCTGCACTCACATCCAACGGTCCTGTATCCCCTGAAGTTTTCTCGTCCCACAGCCACCAACAGTGTCCTGCAAAGAGATACTCGCACGTCCTTCAAATTTCAAAAACCAAAATCAGTATGGTACCACTCGAGTACTGAGAATATACGTATATTTGTTTTTACTAATTGCTGCAGCGCCGTACATCTATATATTTGTTTTACTAATTGTAAATTGGTAGTTACTGTAATATAGAAGTCGTCATGGTCAACACCCAAACACACCGTAGTCACATGAGCAATCCTTACATGTGCAGCTTCGGTATATTCTACAGTATCTACTTCAAAAGATGGAAATTTTACATATTGAGTTGTATATTGTTTGTGGCCTTGTGGCTAAACATCATTTGAAAATTGTGGATTCATGTTTGATATATGTATATTTTTGTACTGAAAATATGCACAACTTCTTAAGTTTTGATTTTAAATAGTACTCCATCCATCCTAAATATAACAATGTTTATCTACAAATTTAAATAAATACATGATATGTAGCTAAAAAGTTATCGCTATATTTTATACGGCATATCGAATTTTGCCTAATTGCACAAGTAGATCAGGACCGTTGGTCCGGATTGATGCTTTTCTTGAGATCAGTATTGTGATGTCAGTATGTCACAGGTGCCACAAACGAGAATCACGCGCGTAGGAACCTTCCCTTACGAGTTACGACCACTTGATCGATCCATCACGCAGATAGTTCAAAAAAATGCAACAAATTGGCGTAAAACTCGCGTAGTTCCACAATTAATTAACGCACATAAGACACATACGTGTTGATCAACCTGATTACACCCCCTGCTTGTCACTAATCATGTCCGGACTTGGTCACGTTCTACTGTTCTTAATTACCATTGCTGAATAATTATGTATTTTTGGCCTGTTCGATTGTTGGTTGATCTTGTCGCGTAGGTTGTCCCTTGTTTTCTTGGCCATGTTTTTGGGTGCTCGTAGACGTAAACCCTTACCAATCCTGACACCTGATTGCTGTTCATGAATACGGACAGCACTAATTACAGTTTAAGTTGCTTGTTCAAACAGCAAAACATGGACAAAATGTGTGTCTTCAGCTATGGATTATCACTGGTCTTCAGTCTTCTGCATCTCGAGCCCAGCAATGCTAGCTGCTGCTGCTGACAGTTTGGTTTCATGTGTCGTTGCAGCCATTCGATCGATTTGATTCCAGCCAATGATGTCAAACTAAGTGTAGCGTTAATTAAACTAACCCAGCTCTCACTCTAATGAATCCTTCTGCTACTACTCCTGCTCCACTAATTTAGTGATTAGCACGCGAATCGAGGCGGCTTTATGAGTAAGTATTACATAGCCGTTTGTCATTAGCAGCCATGCATCTTATCTGCGTCCTAAACACAACAGATGCAGTATATTTCTAGTATTTTTTTCAAAAAGTTTGGATGCTTTAGTTTGGGTCAAGTGCATGCCCCCACTAGTTTAAGTCTGAAGAAGTAGCTTCAATTGATTATCAAATAGAGAGACAGTCCCCATCATTTGAATTTTTGAAGTGGCTATGTGATCCCCTGATCTTGATGCTACCTTTGTTGGTTAATTAAGCAGATTCTACTCCTGGCCTGGTGAACACATGACTTCTGGCACATAGTGTAGTGGAGATTAAACAATGGTAGGAAGATTGTCCATTGACACTGCTTAATCAATTGTGTACAATGGGTTAGTTGGGCATTGATCATAGTATTACTTTGTAAATTAGGGCACTGGTTAGTTCCTACTACTTCCTACTCGGGATTTTGTCTAGTGATCAAGTCGTCACTACCGTTGGGAAGATTCGGCTTGAAAATATTAGAAAGGCATCACCATTTCTAGCTTAGCCTTCTACTATATACTACTAGTAGTACATTATATGAGTACAGATTATTACACTAGTTTAGAGAGATGGTGATTCGAAAACAAGGAGTTTTCATCAGCAATATAGCTAGATGATGGGACTAAATATGCGGGAATCGAACCAATTTGAATGAAAATTTTGTGAAGTTTTCATGAGAATACTGCATTCCAAATGAGACCGAACCCGAATCGGTTTCGACGATAATTTTACAAGGTTTTCATGAAAATACTACGTTTCAAATGAGCCTGAACCCTACCGACACACAACATCTGAAGCTGCGTAGTACATCGTGTGAGGCCCAGGGTTTCCCAAACCGCCGGGGTGGTGGTTATCGTGCCCCGGCGGTAAGCACGGTTACTGCGCTGTAACGGTGGTAACCGTGGCAACCCGTATAAAATTTATCAAAATTTTAAATTATTTTTCAAATTTATTTGAATTTAAGGAGGTTACTGTGATTTTTCTTTTACCGTACCCCGTGGTAAGCGCGATAACCGCGCGGTTACCGTTATCGCGGTTACCGGTGGTTTTGGAAACCCACTGAGGCCTGCGAGAATTCGTCTGCCTGCTTGGAGCCATGGACCTCATTTTGCTGAGGAGTGTGTCACTTTACAGGCAAAAATCTAGTACCACGAAATCAGTTGAGCAACGCCCAAGGAAATCCTCAGCTGTCAGAGTTTCAGAGGGGACACCTGAATCAATCGATCAAGCTCCCAAAGCAAAGCTAGGTCGCTCTCAATTCTCCAGCCACTCACATTAACTCTGAATTGAAATCTCAAGAACTGTCAGGCATTCAGGCAATGCCTAACTTTGGGGTTAGGACCACCTGTCCTCAGGATCATTCAGACATTCAGAGTGACCTCACAGATGTAACCATTTTCGCTTGGAATGTTTCAAAGCATTGTTCAGGCCAAGCAAAGCACACATGTATAATTTGAATTGCCAGTGATCGAGTAAGTAGAGTACTTACGTCGCTGCATCAGTAGTGAGATTCTGATGCACTGGTGAGCTCTAAATTGGCTGCCCAAATCTTCATTAGAATTGAAAGCTTCAGTGGACCTCATTTGCTACTACAGGTTTTGCAGGGCAAGCACGAGGCAGACAAAGCTTCAGAAAATCAGAGACAAAGCATCAGAAAATCAGAATGAATTACTGGTGCTTGTTCAGAGATCAGAAATGTAAGGATACATTGCTCTGATTCAGTGCAAAGTATAGGAAGTGAGGAATTTCCTCGCTGTTAGTGAAGGAGTAAATCAAATCCATCACATTCACAAACCACAAGTGGCAAGAATGTCAGACTGCATGGTTTGCCTCAATTCTACTGTACCACTAGTACTAATAGCATCTTTTTTCCCTATCAGGACGGAAATTGATCCCAAATCAAGGACAGGTTGGGTCTCTCTCGAGGCACATAATTTTGCACCGTTTCCGAATCGAAAACGTAAGAGGTGCGTTACAATGCTCTTTACTGATAGTAGAACCAATTTAGCCTGTTTGTTTCAACCAATCCAATGGATTAAATCTATAGACACTACCACATCAACTACCGATAGTAAAAAAGAATTCTATTAATAATAGAATTCATAAATCACTTCTCCTAATGGTAACAGGATACTACCAACCAAGAGCACCGCAAAGTTACTGAAGACGCAAACGCTGGCTGCCCAAATAAAGGAATGGTCAGTAGTTCATCATCAGGTCACTCAGATTGTGAGGTGATTCATGTGAGTCTGCCCAGAGAGGACGAAATTCGTTTAGGTTGCTGAATTTAAGAGGGACGGTGCAGCCAGACTGCAGCACAAACTGACAGCAACCTATCGTCATTTCCTCATTGGATTGGAGTGTGCAATAAATAGGAGCCTGCGCTTCTCATTCTTGTGAAAAAAAGGAAAATGAAGTTCATGGATTGCTAAGAACGAGTTTTTGTTGCATGAACATGATTGAAAAAGAATCATGGTGGCATTTCCTCCTCTCCAACTTGACAACAAAATAGTACAGTGTATATTTTATGTATCTTTTTCATAGAGATTCTTTTTAGGATTTGTTTATGGTAGTTACAAAAAGATCTCTTCTTTTAAGATCTAACCTTGTATATTTTGAGACGACATAATCTTCCAAGGCCCAATTGCAATTTGCAAAAGAACCCAAGGACAGGCGGGCCTGTAGGGGAAGGCCACATTAAATTTTGCAGAAGTCTTGCAAGTCCAATAAAGAACCAGCCCATTGCTGAAGCGAGTGTTACTAGACCATCAAAAGCCCATTTACCTCTGTTGCATTCCGACAAGAAAAGAGCCGGATGACATGCAAAAAATTGCATCAGTTCACTCGGAGCTACTCCAGTATGTATGTAAGCAAATCCGTTGATTAGCAGATACAGTGGTTGGTTTTGAGGAAGGGCACTTGAAGAGGTGAAGGAACCAGTGCATGGCATTGCCAATAATATACTGTCAACAGCTCTGTTTTGCAATTAAGGAAAAAAAATGTGCTAACCTACCAAAAGAATCACCTCTTAGCTCCAGAAGTTGTCCCTTGCACTTGAGAATTTTGGCTCCCTCTCTTCTCCATCGCACGGCCCAGTGCTTCCATCCTTTTCCTGCAAAGAGCCAAAGACATTAATGTAAAACAGAACAGTCAAAACATAACTTGACACACAAAAACGAAAATGTAAGCCCATTTCCGATCTCAAATAATTGAAATTTTCATCTGGAGTAGCCATTCAAGAAGCACCTAACGTATCAGTGTATAATTTGTTCAATGTCCTAATGAGCATGGGTGTAAATATGTTGTAACAGTTCACTCTGCTCCGTTCAATACATACGAGGCAAAACTTTTGCCCTCTTTTCAAAAAAAAAAGAGCATGGGTGGGATAAGGCCCCTTAGGCCTAGTCGGGATTTCTTGCTCAGTCTCACATGATAGCTGATTATTCTTAATTGCGAAGTAAAAAAAATGACAAGGCCTTTATTTTCAGATGTTTACATATTGCAATACAAACCCATCATCTAGATGTGAATAAATAAACTATTCAAATGCATATGGATTATATGACACGTTAACACTATTAGTTAGAAACACAATTAAGCACCATTCTTTCACTAGTTTGTCAATATTTGAAGTACATGTTCACAAATTACAAGTGAGCTCATTCGACTATGACAGAGATGATCAAAACACATGAACAATGCAAGATTTAATACCTTGTATCCTCGAGCTGTCCATGCAAGCTCCATCTCTGGCGAAATCCCTCCATGCCCTCAAGCCCACTAGCAAGAATCATGCGCCTACAGAAGAAGTACGAGACCACATACAAACAAAACTGATGAAATCATGTCGATGAATTATTAAAAAAACTCAGTACACCTGATGGTTTCTTTTGTCTAGTCTAATCTAATCAACACAATTAGAAAAAAAAGTGTCTCTAGGCAATAGGCAGTGTTCTTAGAAGCAAAAGTCTGTAAATCATTTTATACGGTGTTGAAGAATGGTCACAAGGCAATTTTATGTGAGCTTGACTTTTTCCCTGGTGCTGCTCATAGCCTCGTATGTCTGTAGAACACTAGAATGCGTAGTATTGGTTACAAGTGTTTCATAGAGAATCGGGTTAACTTAATTAAACAGTAAACACCTAGGACTCTCAATGTGAAAATTACTGGAGTATAGCATATACAAGTTGTTTGTCTACATGACTTCTACTTATATGTGGTTTAGAGAATCTTTTTTAACCCCTTTGCTCTTATCAAAATCTATGTGATCAAGTAGAAATGCAAAATAATGCCTTGGCCTCACTCCTCAGGTGTTAATACAACAAAATATGTGGGAGGAAGAACGAAGGCGTATACAATTGGAGTGTGCTAATATCTCTTAGTTATAGCCTGAACACTTCGGTGGGTTCACTGAAGCTTAATTTAGAAAGTATAAATACAAATGAGCTGCTAAGCAGAGAATGATGCTACGAAAATATATAGGGGGAAACATCCTTGTTGGGTTACCTTTCAAGCAGTGTGACTTGCAATTGGAGTTGAGTAGTTCTTTCCTTTGCTTCTTCCAGGGGCATTGAAATGCCCAGTTTATATTCACTGTCTTGCATCTTCTCTCTTATTTCCTTGTCCTATAAACTAGGATATAAAAGCAGCACATTGAATAAAAAAAGGAAAAACTACTTGCGGTTTCAAATAGTTCAACAGAACCTACCCTTTTTTCAGCACATTGTCGGTATAGCACAATTTTGTCTTGGCAAAAAGGCTCAATATCATTGATTTGCAGACCTGTGCCATATAACATTTTCATAACAATACTTCCACACATGGAGGAAGAGAAACATGATTTTTAAATGTCACAGTAAAAGTTACTCACATAAGAAAAGATTCTTGAGTATACCATCACAAAGCTCAACACCTTCAAGGACATGCGAGGCGATTTCTTTTGGTGTGACAGGGGACGATGGCCCACGCATGAGATCATCACCAACAAGAATGGTCTCTTCCATCGTTTCCTGTTTATCGACTATTAAAAAACAGGTATGAACAATCGCATCATGAGCACAAGCAGAAGCCATACATGATGCATAGAATCTAAGACTGGTTTGTGTCATCTATTACATATAAACATACAACATATTGGGAGATTAATTATGATTGTAACGCCATGTAGGTATGTAGTATCTTGCAGATGCTTTACTGGTTATGCAGCTAGAAGAGGATTTTTACCAGCATTCCACCAAACTTGATATCATGTACATGAATGGAGGGGGATATAGAGCAAAGACACCAACCGAACTAATCAACAAATCTCAGTATCATTGTGCACAGAAAATTAGCACAAGTTCCACAAGTTGAAAGCTCAATGGAGGATTATACTAGAGAGAGAAAAACTTAAGAGGCACCTGAGAAAAAGATACTATACGATGAGACTGAAGTACTGAACATGTCCAGACTGACTCTATAAGGGCTTTGTTCACCGTATTTTGATTAGATCCTTTCTTATACAAGACCAAGATAAAAATACAAAATTTATTAATGTTCCCATCATTCTGTAGGATGATATGGAGTTCATTTTTCAAGACAAGAAATGGACTGGAGAGCTTAGTCCTTATTGTCCTCCAAACCCAGATAATTGCCAATCTACTCAGGATGACAATGCTGTCAGTGAAAAGAATGAATTTCATAGTGATGTTCACCTTGCATATCACTATAATTCAGATTGCCTATCAGTGCAAAAAAAGAGCTCTTTCATTGTAGTTGCAGTTGTCAAATCCAAAATCAACTCGGCTTACCACTAAATTGCCTGACTACAATCAACCCTGGTATGCACTAATCACCAACTACACATTCTATCAGCTATATAAGACACAAATTATACTCCTAAAAACTGTTCTTTCTATACTCCCCCAAACTGACACATAATAACCAGAGAGCAGTAGGAGAATGGGGATTGTAAGAGGGCCACCTCGTGCCTACCATCCATGATGCCCTAGTAAGCTTTCACGCCGGCGAACAATCAGATACGGCAAAACGGAATCAACTCCCTGCAGCAACAAGAGGAAAAATTACAAGACAAGTTAGGACTTGAAGCCCGAAAAGAACGAACCAAATGCAGAGATGGCTACCAACTGGATCGATAGCGATTACGTCCTCCGTGAAATGGATCGGAGACGAGCCCGACGGCGGCGCCGCTCGCCGGCGAGGGGATCGGAGGAGGAGGACGACGACGACCTGAGCCCTGAACCACATGTGGGCTTTCTAGGTCTTCGCGAATTTTTTTATTTTTATTTTTATTTATTAAAAGATTTAAAAAATAATTTTCTATTTTAAAAGTTTACAAAACTAGTCACCTACCACTATAGGGGAGGATGATATTTAAAAAATCGGTCTCCCAGAGAGCGAGTTTTCCTACGTGGCACATTATCGTTACGGCCGACAAACGAGGAGTCGAAAAATTTGCAGATGGCCCCCTTACCGCCTTCTGGGAGGACAATTTTTCGCTCTAGGAGGTTGTCTGCAAAAGTGCTGGGAGGGTGGCCTGGCCTTTTTGCAGCCGGCCCCCTTGCCGTCCTCTCAGAGGGCGATTTTTAACTGTTCAGTTTGTTCTAATTTTTCACTATTAAGTTAGTTATTATTTTGTATTGTTTTGATAACGAACGAAGTAGGAAGATTGTTTTACGATTGCAATGATTTATTTCTCACTCGGATTGGACCCCTAGAAGGGTTTTTTAATCTAAAATGAAAGTTAGGTAAGTTGCGTATAATTCTCGCTTAAATTGAATCATGTGCACAATTGAACATAGAATTTAGGAAAATACAAGCATTTACTTAGAAATATGAAGGAATACAACGCATTGGGGCGAACTTTGTAAATTGAAATAATACAATCTTATTAATTTATAATTCGTGACGCATGCAATAACACACCATCATAATTAAACATTATTATGATAAAATAGTTCAGAAGTGTTATTGATACACGATACTAATTTGTCGGTTCCGACGAATCGATCCTGTGCTTATCTACCGACCCCTTTTGCATTGTTCAACGAGTATTGCATTTTCGTGCTCCTTCAATCGCAGGTACTCTACTTGTGTTTCACACTCAGTTATCTTTTGGCTATGATATGTTGGAGTGATATTGTTGATCCACAAGATGAATCCGCACCTTCTTGGATTGCCCTGAGAAATAAACGTAGTTAGTCAGTTAGGTAGTAATATTATGCAGATGCTAGTGGAATTGGAAAAATGTAAGACGTACAACGAAGTTGTTGTCTACGTTGGGGCAGACGAAATATCTCATACCAAATGTTTGTTCTGCAAAGGAGGTAGCTACCTGACAGCGATCTCTACAACCATACTTTGGACGCTCCGACCATTTGGGTAAACCTAATGGATTGTCTCCAGTTTAAGCTTACAATTTCTACCCGACATTCGTACTCCATCCATGCATGAATGAATTGTGTTGTCTGCTCAGGTTGCGTTATCGTTTCACCTATAGAAGTCACTCTCACCGCATCGATCCACTATACGAACTGACATTTCCTTACATCCTCCTGTTTGTACAGTTTTATTAGGTATGGTAAGTGTATGAAACTAGTGATTAGTGCTACTGAAAAAATGGTACTTACAACGGAATCATCGTCGACAATATTAGAACACATGAAACATCTTTGTCCTCGAGTTCGTTGTCTTACAACGGTCACCATAACGACACTCTGACGTTCCCTCCATGTAGGTAGTCCCAGGGGATTTACCTGTCATTCTAAAGCTTCTGCAGTAATTCGCTTTTCATGCTCATCCTTCCACCTAAGATAGTCCGATCTTGTTTCACTACGTGAATATCGAAGTGTGCCGTCGTTTTGTGGGTTCTCTGTATCTACCAGTCAATGAAGTTGCACACCGTACGGTATATCTGCGTAAGATGTCATGATGTTTTAGAAACAAGTTAGCGTTTTATGTATTGAGTACAGTTAACTTAACTTGGAACATATGAATCATACCTGATCAATATTTGGGTATTGGAAGAATCTCCTGCCCTGAGTTTCAACCATGAGGGATGTCTTAAGTATGCATCAATCTCCACAGGCGCACAATGGACGGTCACACCATGGTGGAAACCGACCGGCCAAAGGATCGTTTCGCCAGTTGGGACGCTCAAGAAATTCAGCTTCCATTGTCTAAATATGTGTGGAAATTTGAGAGATGATATGAAGGCCTTGTATTCGTCTTGTCTATTTTATAGTGGAGGAACCAATGCTACAATTGGTCATAACGATAGTGAGTGGTTTCAACGGTATGTGACAACACGAGCACGCGTGAGCCGGGTTTACTTTATCTGATCAAGCAGCATCGAAAGTTGATCATGACAACTCGAAGATGATAATGTGTCTGTGTATTGTGGTTCACTATGCGACCAAATGAACTCGCCGATCACGCGCCGAAAGTTTGCTATCGTATGTGACAACACAAGCACGCGCGAGTAGGATTCACTTTATCAGAGTAAGCATCGTCGAAAGTTGATTGTGACTACTCGAACAGGTACTGTGTCTGTGTATTGTGATTTAATGTGCGATTGTGAGTAAAGTTGATTGTGACTACTCGAACAGGTATTGTGTGTATCGTCGAAAGTTTGTTGGTGTATGCATAATTAGTTGTACCAGCGTACAAGGGACATGAACGAAATATCAGTGAGTAAAGCTGATTGATACTGCAGTAGTAAGTGCTAATATAATACAAGGGCACAGTAATATAAACCAAAAATAATAGTGCACGCTACAGTCAAAGAGGCGGACTACTACTGTCGAGGCCTCTTACCCCTGTCCCTCCAACCCTGGGCCGTAACGTGTCCCTGGGAGTATGTCAAATGATCCGATGGTACGGCATGTCCTGCCCATCCCTCCGGCACCGGTGTGACCTCAGGCTGCTCCTGCATCTGAGGTGGTGGAGCTCCGCCAAGCTGTAAGGAGCCAAATATCTCCTGGTCTGGCTCGACGTCCAAGTTGTCATCGTAGAAATGGTCACTAGGACCAGAGCCGCCCGCGTGCGAGGAAGAGGCTCCTGCACCAAAGATCCCCGCCTGAAAGCCTATTGGACAAAAACCAGTACAATTAGCATAAGTAACAAAAGAGGCATGCTCACGGGGAGGGAATCGCGGCTGCATGTCTGGATGAGGGAACGACGCTTGGTGCGAGGAACTGCTGGCCGCGGCGAAGGCGCCTGAAGGCAGACGGGGACTTGCGAGGTATGCATTGGATTCTATGACATGTTCATGTAATCGAGAATAAAAATACGCATTATGTAACTAACCTTTGGGCGGAGCACCACCGTGAGAGGCCGCTATTGTGGGTCGCACAACTCCTGACGTAGGGGCGCGTGGGCGTGGAGCTGGAGGTACCACGTCCATTGCACTGCGACACGAGAAGGCGTGCATGACAGCGTGCATCTTGGACTATATCCGGTCGAACGTTAGCCTCTGCTCTGCATCACTCAAGTGTAAGCCAGCGTCCAACCTGACTACCACCAAGTTAATATCAGCATTGACAGCACGTGCAGCGTCGACCTGTTAGAGACAAAAGCAAGCGTGTTAGTACAAATCGAAGATAAAAATAAGTTAACTGAGAAGGAATTCAATGTAACCCCATAAAGAACTCTCGGTCACGGTGCGTGGGATATGCGTCAGTGACAGTGGCAAGGTGCGGCTGTGGCGCGGCTGGAATGAAGGTCACACGGGCACGGGTGCGAGGTAGGTACCAGTGGAGGTAGTCACGGTAGTTCTCTGTGTGCGACCAGAGCTCGTTGATCACCTCCTCTGTAGCTAAAACCCAGTTGGCCACGTACTGTTGTACGCGCGGTGCCCACAGTGTGCTGACTAGCTATCCCCGTCAAGTCAACTTGTCCAGAGCGCAAACTTAGTTAGCTCGATGAGGCAAAAAAATCATCTTTGTAATTTGAACACTTTGTACTCACGAGTGGTCTCCAGGCAGGACGGTAGGCTCCATCTCTCCGGGGAAAACCTGTCTCAAGCTGAACTACCTCATCACACAGTGCGGGCAGTGAGGCTCGACGAAGATGTTGAACACCAACGTCAACTTTGTGAGCCAGTAGGTTGCATCACGTGTGCACAAGGACGAAAGTCCTAGCGGTGCTCTGGCTGCGACAGTCTACTCGGTGTACGGCTCCCAGACAACATTGTTGGGCTGGAGACGATCGAACTCAAACATGAAGTCTGGGTAACCTCGTCTCACCTGCACGTGAACATCACGGTGCTGCGACATAACAAAATAGTACACCTTTAGGGATTTTATGAACTTGCGCAAAAGAAAATGAAGGGAAAACCAACAAAGTTTGTACTTACCCCTCGTCAACACCAGTACGTCCCCATCGTGGGCCTATCCTCTGGCCACTGTGCGCTGCGTCCTGTCCCATACGGTGCGGGGTCCACCACAGATCATCCTATGGCAAACCGCTCAGCTGCCCAAAGCTGGACGAGCAGAGGGCAGCCAACAAAAACAGCTCCCGCATTGGACTTCGTGCAGGCTTCGCATAGGGCACGGTAAGTGGGTACTAGCACTGCAGATCCCCAGCTCAACTGTGGCACATTGTCTTCATCGGCATCCGCGATGGCGCGTGCATAGTGGATCAACCCCTTGTCTGATAAACCCTCAGTTGCACTCGATGCTCTCAAGGATATGATTTGGCCCGATCTTTCGGTGAGTTGAGATAACTACGATTTGGGAGACACGTTGACGATCCGACTACAACCGTACGAGACGTTGTGTTGCGCCTTAGCGATCGATACACCTCTCCGTGGGTTGTTGATCTTGCCGGTGCAGATCATCCTTATTCCTGCAAGCAAATCGAAGAAACAAGCAAGAACAAGATAAAAGTAATCTGAATTGCAAATAGGAATTGAATACAAATGATAAGTTGGGGTTCCGAAGAACAAGCAGACGGACGGTCTAGCCGACACGCGCGCTGCAAGCAAGTAGCAATGGCTAAACTTTAATCTAACAAAACCCAAGAAACCCTAAAGAGGTACCTAGCTATTTAAAGGAATGGGAGGACGACCAAGGGAGCCCTAGGGTCGTGCTCCACCTATTTGGGGTGCACCCCACATAGGCCCCACCTGGGCCGGGGTCCCAGATAAAGTTACAAGCCCATAGACCCATTATAGGTGACGCAACACCTTGTTTCTTCAATTGCGGTTGACTGGGATGGAATTTGGGGATGAGGTTGGATCCATTGGAAAGAGGACTCCAAGAACTTTCCATCAAATACTCATGGGCCCAAAACAGAGATCGTATACATATTTGGCGGTCGTTTGAAGTCAACGTTGCTGCAGGTGGTCGAATTGGATTCCAACACTTGGAGGACTTGATCTTGCTGTATTCTTGTTGATCCATGATGTGAACAACGGTTGTATCCATATTAGCCATGGTCATATCATCCTCCCCTTCTTCACGGAAAACCGTCCTCGGTTTTTCCATACGGTGCTCTTCACGTAGTCTATTTAAAATAACCCGTTTCACAAAATTAAAACAAGACAGACTCGAGATAACATGATTAGTCGTTACAATACTCTCTAGCCTGCTGTTGCCTTGCATAACTACAGGATGTTCCATATCTAAACATATATAAACTCTATGCACCAAATATATTCCTCCATCAGTATATCCTCCAAAGATATGAAAAATAGCATTAATTGGACATCTCAAATCAGAATTAACAAATAATTTCTCCTTCAAATTGTCGAGCTCACAAAATTCATCAAACTGAATATAGCCCAAAGTATTTAAAGAAGATATCAATTCACATTCGTCTACTTTATTAGCAATGTGAATAACATGCTTAAAATCAGCACATAAAGAACTAACACTAGAAATAGCATGTTCATTCACTAGTTGTGGCATTGATATAAGTGAAGCATTATCACACAACTCTTCTTTGTCACAAGGAACAACAAACAAATCATCTTGTGACAAAGAAATTTCAGCAATTGGTTCCACTAAAGGTTGCTCTAGTATAGCACGAAAAGTGGACAAATTCAATTCATTAACAACACACTCACCTTGATTAATTCCAGAACCATTTAATTTACCTTTGATGCATTCTTCAGTTGATGGAGGTGCATCGATCTTGAGTGTGAACAATGGGATTGCCGGCTTATTTATGTCGCTCTCCTCCTTTTCGTGATTATGCACTTCCTGCAAATGGTTAGTAATAGGAGGCAAAAGTATAGTGTGTTGCTTTTTCATGTCCTCTATTTTACGTTCAGCATTGCAAGCAAGTTGTAATAAATGAGAAAGAGATCTATGTCTTTGACTAGCAAGCATATCCTGAATTTCTTTGTTAAGCCCACGCAAAAACCTCAATTCTGAAGCTTCTTCGCATTCATCTAAACCACAACGTAATAAACAAGCACACATATCATGATAATATGAAGTAACTGTTCTGGAATCTTGTTTTAAACATTGCAGTTTATTGAGCAGAATGTCAGCATAATACGTGGGAACATAAACATCTCTCAAATATCGTTTCAAGTCTTTCCAAGATTGTGGTATTTTGTTATGCCGACGAAGATATTTCCAATCATCAAAAGCATATTTAACTAAAACACTAGATGCACACATAACCATATGTTTCTCAGATAATTTATATTTTTCAAATTCTCTATCAACAGCTAGCTCCCAATCAATGTAAGCATGAGGATCATAATTTCCTTCAAAATAAGGTAGTGCAGATTTGATTTTAGCTAGAACATCAGCACTTACCTCATAATGGTCATGTTGATCACTCCTCATTTCTCGACGAAGATGTCGATGTTGAGCACAGCTATTCTCAATCGTCTTCCGTATCACTGCCATTGTTAGTAGAAGACAAGAAACATACAAAAATATGCACGTTCCTATTAACTACTAGGTAGCGGAGGCTCAAATATCACACACACTCAAGCTTTTAACCGAGCTCTTACAAGTTCTTACCAATACAAGCGGAATGATGATATACACCGACTCAACCAAGCACCCCAATGGAGGTTGGATGTATCGATGTCTTGGCAAACACTTGCTGTACGGCTGCAATCAAATCTGTGGAGCTCTGGGTAGGCTTAAATATGTAGCAAAGGAATAGCAAATGCTCAAATCAGATAATGCAAAGTTGAATAATCATTCAAAGGCAAGTACCGTGCTGGTCCTAGACTAGAACGTACTAGAGACGCGAGCCTAAACACAAACGGTACCACAAGATAGCACAACTCAAGCATAACTCTGATACGTGAAAGTAATCTCAAAGATAACAACTGATTTTTTCTTTCTTTCTTTCTTTCTTTCTTTCTCTTTTTTCTTCTTTCTTTTTTTTGGTGCGGCTTTTATTTTCTTTTTTTATGCACCTTTCTGCCTTTTTCTCTCTCTTTTTTTTGACTTTTTTCCAGCAAAAACGACTTAAGGACCTGGATGCAAGATTACAGGGACTCAAATGTAAATATAAAAAATTACAGGGACTCGAATGTAAAAGTGAAAACCCTAAAATTAAAATTATACAAAAATGGAATGATCTCGTCGCAGAGGTTCCGTTTTTGCAAATAGATCTCGAATCCGACACTCCAAAATTTTTCACCAAACTGTTTAGCAATTTACGGTATAGATTGAAACCGAGAGAGGGGAGGGAGGAATCGGACTCATGAGAAGAGGGAGGGAAACGCCGCACACAAGGTTGGGAGGAGGTACCGGCTAATCTAAAAAAGGAAAACTGATTCTAGCCGATCCAATCTACTATTATTTTCTTTCTTTTCTTTTCTTCTGCCCAACCGAATCCAAACAAATCTACTATCTTCTCCCTCCTCTCGACACAAGCACGGCTAAACCAGAACATGGCTAAGTCCCGGCAAACCCTAGATGCAACTCAGCAACTCCAAAACCGACCGACAGAAAATGCCCGAAACGAGGAAAAACGGAACCCTAGTAGCGGCACGATTCCGTTTTCGAAGATCACGACGACAACGAAGACACAGTGACGAAAGCGACAGTGGTACTAACCGTGACAAGAACTCAAAACTCTAAACGGACTAGACGCTAAGACCAGCAACTCAACTCGACGATGCAACACAAAACTCAACAAAGCAAAAACTGAAAAAAACAATATAGTGGCACAAAGATGGCTAGGTAAAGGATGCAATTTTTTTGTATGGCTATTTTCTGGTTATAGGTAGATAAAAACTCACCGAGCAACGAAAGCTCTGATACCACTTGATAAACCCTGAGCTGCACTCGATGCGCTCAAGGATATGATTTGGCCCGATCTTTCGGTGAGTTGAGATAACTAC
The DNA here is from genome assembly GCA_000573905.2 of Oryza punctata. Classification (NCBI taxonomy): domain Eukaryota; kingdom Viridiplantae; phylum Streptophyta; class Magnoliopsida; order Poales; family Poaceae; genus Oryza; species Oryza punctata. The sequence goes on from CM002488.2 coordinate 4,274,381, forward strand.
GATTTGGGAGACACGTTGATGATCCGACTACAACCGTACGAGACGTTGTGTTGCGCCTTAGCGATCGATACACCTCTCCGTGGGTTGTTGATCTTGCCGGTGCAGATCAACCTTATTCATGCAAGCAAATCGAAGAAACAAGCAAGAACAAGATAAAAGCAATCTGAATTGCAAATAGGAATTGAATACAAATGATAAGTTGGGGTTCCGAAGAACAAGCAGACGGACGGTCTAGCCGACACGCGCGCTGCAAGCAAGTAGCAATGGCTAAACTTTAATCTAACAAAACCCAAGAAACCCTAAAGGCTATTTAAAGGAGTGGGAGGACGACCAAGGGAGCCCTAGGATCATGCTCCACCTATTTGGGGCGCACCCCACATGGGCCCCACCTGGGCCGGGGTCCCAGATAAAGTTACAAGCCCATAGGCCCATTATAGGTGACGCAACACCTTGTTTCTTCAATTGCGGTTGACTGGGATGGAATTTGGGGATGAGGTTGGATCCATTGGAAAGAGGACTCCAAGAACTTTCCATCAAATACTCATGGGCCAAAAACAGAGATCGTATGCATATTTGGCGGTCATTTGAAGTCAATGTTGCTGCAGGTGGTCGAATTGGATTCCAGCACTTGGAGGACTTGATCTTGCTGTATTCTTGTTGATCCATGATGTGAACAACGGTTGTATCCATAGTAGCCATGGTCACATAATTGACCATAGCGTGCCCCGTAGTGCTGGTGAACATCATCCAACCGAACAACCAGTACATGTACGCCTCCAAAGCGCCGCGAACTGTAACGCCCTGAAAATTCGACTGTCGAAATCGGAACTCTAAAAATACGAAGTTTAAGAACATTAAAACTTAATTTCCATCATACCGCATTTTATGACTTGTTTATTTGAATCTTTATTTTGCGGAAGTTTAATTTATCGAAATTATTTCGGCGCGAACCATGGAACGGAAATCGACAGGAAGAAATAATCACTGTGCATAAACTAAAATTAAGTTCTAGATAAAATTTTAGCGAATAACATATCTCACCTTAAGATCATGAATTTATTTAGATAATAAAAATTTTATAATTATCCACGCATATGGATGGGCGTCACGATTATAGATAATATAAATCCCGGGCAAAATTTAGGGCGGAATAATTCAATATCAAGTTTATCTCATTTGTGCATAGAGTTACAAATTTGAACAAATACAATATAATGATAATAATAAAAGTTACAATAATAATAATAATAATAATAATAATAATAATAAAGAATTGGGGCTACTGTTCTCTTCTTCGCGCCGCTGCCTGCCGCTCGCCTCGCGCGCGCCACACGCTGCCACCCGGGCCCCTGCAGCGCGCCGCCCGCCGACTGCCCTCGCGCCCCACGCCCCTGCCGCGCACGCCCGCGCATGCGCCTCGCCGCCGCACGCGCGCACGACGCCCGCCCGCGCCGCACGCGCGCCTGCTGCCCACGCGCGTCGCCCGCTCGCGCCCCGCGCCCTCGCCGCCGCCCGCGCCGTACCGCACGCGTCACTGTCGTCGCGGCCGTACGCGCCCATGCCCGGCCGTACCGTGCCTTGCGCCACGCGCGCGATGCCGTACCCCGCGCCATGCCGCCGCCTGTCGCCGCCGTACCCGCCGCGTGCGCGCATCGCCATGCCGCCGCCTGTTGCCGCCGTGTTCGCCGTACGCGCCCACGTCGCCGGCCGCCCACGCCACCGTACACCTCCCCCACGCCGCGCGCCATGCCGCCGTGTCCACCGTGCTGCCCCCAGCCGCCTATAAATCCCCCCGGCCAAGCCCCTTCTCCCCTATCTCTCCTCCTTCATTTTCCCCCTTCCTCCTTCCCCACTGCCGAGCACCGTCGCCACCTCCTCTGCCGCGCCGCCGCCTGGGCTGCCACCGGCCGCCGCAGCTGTTCGCCGGCCCCTGCCGCCGCCGCCGGCTGGTAGGTGCTGCCCCCCTTTCTTCCCTCCCCCCAATTGCCGGCAAGTACTCTGTGAGAGAGAGAGAGAAACAGAGAAAGAACAGAGAGAGCTGAGGAAGAAGAAGGGAGAAAACAGAAAGGAAAAAGAGAGAAAAAGATAAGGGAGAGAGAAAGGAAAAATAAAACAAAAAAATATAAGAATAAAAATAAAATAGAGAGAGATGAAATTAGAGGATTAGGAATTTAATTTTTGTTTATCTCGAATATATGCGCTAGATTAGTATAAAATGATTAGTTTGATAAATTAGTAGAATACATCGACATCGATTATTTTGGAAACACAAGTAAAATTAAATCGGATATTTAATTGATATTTAAATTATTCACCTAACTAGATTATTCGTTTAAATGATTAATATTTAGCGGGGTACTTAGCCGATTATTTAGATTTTCGTTCGCTAATGTTTCGCTAAATCGATTACATATAATCGGAGGATTAATTACCGGTCGTTTTAAATTGCTATCGTATGTATGCGACCGTTCGTTATCCATTTAAATATCTATTTAGCCAGTATTTAGTTAGTTCTTACTCTAATTAGGATTATCCGCTGAATTAGCCGTCGCAATTATTTAAGGCAACTATTTACCGGATAGGGTTACCTTTTATTACCGGAATCTAATTTATTCGAGACGCGTAAATTAAATCGGATTAATATTTTAAATTGGCTAGCGCTAATATTTTAGGACAACGGTATTAAAAATCAAAATAGGATTACTTCATAAATAAAATGGAGTCGGTATCGACATTCAAACGCTCGCGCTCGATCTTTTCTTTAATTGGATTTTGTTGGATTTTAATTGAATTCTAAATGAATTCAATTTCTTTCGCACGTAATTTTAGACACCGAGGGAGTTGCGAGTCCGACTGAAGACCAAGACCCGCAAGACTTCGAACAAGGCAAGTCATCACTATCCTTGAGCATGTTGATCCCAAGATGCGAAATTATTTTTATTTACAAGTAAAGTTGCATGCGATGTTAAACAACCTCATTAGGGCGTCACGATTATAGATAATATAAAATCCCGGGCAAAATTTAGGGCGGAATAATTCAATATCAAGTTTATCTCATTCGTGCGATAGAGTTACAAATTTGAACAAATACAATATAATGATAATAATAAAAGTTACAATAATAATAATTAAAAAAAAGAATTGGGGCTACTGTTCTCTTCTCCGCGCCGACGCCTCCCGCCCGCCTCGCGCGCGCCACACGCAGCCACCCGGGCCCCTGCAGCGCGCCGCCCGCCGGCTGCCCTCGCGCCCCGCGCCCCTGCCGCGCACGCCCGCGCATGCGCCTCGCCGCCGCCCGCGCCGCACGCGCGCACGACGCCCGCCCGCGCCGCACGCGCGCACGCTGCCCACGCGCGCCGCCCGCTCGCGCCTCGCGCCCTCGCCGCCGCCCGCACCGTACCGCACGCGTCGCCGTCGCCGCGGCCGTACGCGCCCATGCTCGGCCGTACCGCGCCTTGCGCCACGCGCGCGACGCCGTACCCCGCGCCATGCCGCCGCCTGTCGCCGCCGTACCCGCCGCGTGCGCACATCGCCATGCCGCCGCCTGTTGCCGCTGTGTCCGCCGTACGCGCCCACGCCGCCGTACACCTCCCCCACGCCGCGCGCCATGCCGCCGTGTCCACCGTGCTGCCCCCGGCCGCCTATAAATCCCCCACCCGGCCGAGCCCCTTCTCCCCTATCTCTCCTCCTTCATTTTTCCCCTTCCTCCTTCCCCACTGCCGAGCGCCGTCGCCACCTCCTCTGCCGCGCCGCCGCCTGGGTTGCCGCCGGCCGCCGCCGCTGCTCGCCGGCCCCTGCGATGTTAAACAACCTACTTGTCATTATGCCATGCCTTGTTTATTGTTTACCCCTATATTCCTTTGTAACCATGCTTACGTATGAGTCCCTAGTCGATTATGACAAATGCTTAGCGATGCTATTCTAGAATCATGCATACTCATATTTATCAAATGCTATATGCTTGGGCTATTACCTTAGGGAAGGTAATTGAGATGCGGCATGTGGAGACATGAGCGCCACATTGCCATGATATGATGACATGAATTGTGAAAGGAGAAATAAAGTTAAACAAGTATTTTTCGACTGGGGCGGATGGTGGATTTGGGTGGTATCCGGAAAAGGCTAGTCCCATCCTCGGTCAGTTAAGGACCGAGCCATGAAGTTAAGCATGAAACGACCCCAGTACAACCGTACTTCTCGGATGGGTATAGACCTAGCTGACTAGATAGCCGAGCAGCGGCAGTATCCTTGCATAGATGGTTCACCCCAGTGTGTGAGGCAGGTTCGCTACGACAGGGCAGCCGTTGAGGTGGGGACGCAATGCGTACCCTACATCGGTGTTGCCGTTGGTAGGACTGCCACGGGTGTGAAAGTGATAATCTAAAACTTAAGATATAAACTTGTGCGTGTGTGAGACTTCTTTCCCCCGGGAGCGCCATAACTCCTCTCACTGCTAGAAACAGATACGCCTAGAGTGCACGAGGATGATAGTTCATGGAGCGGGTACTGCCAATGTAAGGTTATCGAAAGGCTTTGCCGTGACACGTCTCATGTGTTGGGACGAGGCTCATGTGTTGGGCAGTCGCGGAGTACGGGTAAAGTGTACATCCACTGCAGTGTGAGTAAAACAATCTATTCGAATAGCCGTGCTCGCGGATATTGAGCACCGGGACGTGCATTACACTTGGCTAGACTCTAAATTCTTAACCTCTGTGGGATGGGATATTGCATGATGAGTTTTATGCTGTTGGAGCCACTTCCTGAGCGCAGGAAGGTGGACGTCCACAGAAAACCATGACGACAAACGGCGGGATGCCATCCTTGGGATCATAATGGATGGTAGATAGAACCGTCGTTGTTTAAATTGAACTCTGGTATTAAAACTTGACCAGTTATGCTAGGTCTTAGGTTTGTGAAAATGATTGCAAAACTAGCTTTATGCAACTGAGCCCTTGCCTCGCCTTGAATGAAATCCTTCATATGCATCGTTGTCGTGGTGACTTGCTGAGTACGGTTGGTACTCACCCTTGCAATTATAAACTTCATCAGAGGCCGAAGATGACACCGCGGAAGATCCATACGCCTACTACAAAGAGGATGCGGAAGACTAGGTCTACATACCGTCGTTGCCTGTGGCAATGACGATGCCGCTGCCTTCGTTCCGCTACTTATCTATATTCTGCTTTTGGACTGTATTCCGGACCGTTTGGTCCTTTGTTCTAAAACTACGCCTTCGGGCCTATGATGTAATAATTCGTACACGACGCATATGTATGTGCTTTTGGTAATTCAACTATGTATCGTGTGTGCCAAACTACTTGATCTAGGGAAATGGCACAGACTACACGAGTGATTCCTGTTGCAAAACGGGGGTCCTTACAGAGTTGGTATCAGAGCCATACGACTGTAGGAAAGACCAAATGGCGCCCCACCCCAATGTAGATGGTCAAGGGAAAGATTCCCAGCTAGGAATATTTTCATAAAATCTACTTTCACAAAACCAAATGCATTTTTCCTTAACCCATATCTACTTCTTTGCAAAATGAGTTTTACTTTTACTAATCTTAAACTTTCTTAAAAATAGATGGCAGATTCGAGTGCATCTTGGGAGATGGACCTACCCCATTCAGAGGGATATGTCGTGGAGTTACACAGGATGATGAGGTGTCTGAGGTACTCGAGGATCCCTAACTACCTGGTGAGGCAGATTGGACTAGCCTGGGAGGCTAGAGTGGTGGTTGAGTCCCGAGTTCCTTCAGAGGCAGGCCATTGGTTCAGGACACGCTATCGTCGCTACACGCTAGAGACCGCGATGCTGGATGCTGCCCGGGAGGCCTTTCTCCGACTCAGCTCGATCCACCGATCTGAGTTGGCGACCACCGAGTTTGCCCATCACCCGTTCCGAGAGGAGGACAGCTCCGTGTGCACCGTCCAGGACACACCCTGTTGCTACAACCCGATGGTGACCCGACTGTCCCGATGGGCGGAGGCTGTCGACGACTGCTACGAGACAGCTCTGTTGGAGATCGACGAGCAGCACAGGCGTCTGGTTGAGTTGGAGACCGAGGTGACTGACCTCACAGTGCAGCACCTACAGCTTGAGGAGGAGCACCAGACCCGGGGCAGTGAGATAGACTCACTGAAGACAGCTCCAGGCCCGCAGCGACCAGTTGCAGCAGTTGTCAGGTCAGCATGATGAGCGTCGCAGGATGATGGATACACTCGAGGAGCAGCTGCGGGTGAGTCAGGAGCACGTCAGTCAGCTTGCAGAGTAGCTCAGAGCCACCACAGTCAGTGCCACTGGAGCTTCCACTTCTGCAGCAGTTGGGCGGGACAGCTACTTCTTCCTCACCCCACCGTACCCGCCAGCGTTTCACTCACTGGTGGATGCCCTAGCCACCGAGTCGGGACCCTACCTGGTGGACCCTACCGCGATGCAGTCGCCAGTTACAGGGCTAGCTCCCGCTACTTCCCCACCACCAGGGTCTTGCGTAGAGACCCCGATCCAGGATGACTCCGGGGCAGAGGACGAGGATGACCCAGAGGAGATAGAGCCGCACATCACCGACCCCTCAGAGGACGAGACTCCTGCCTACCGCATCACCTTCGCAGGTGGCCCTCGCACCCGCAGCACGGCTCGCAAGAGCACCCGGCCACCGCCCAAGAGGACCAAGCCAGATCCAGAGGCTACCACCTCCGAGCCGGGGGAGCTCAGGTTCGTATCTGCAAGCGACTACCCACTTCCTGCGCCAGGATCCTGCGGATGGCTGGACGACTAGACTGGAGATCCACTACGGCTCTGATCTCGATAGGATGGTTTTTGGAGAGCGAGACACCTTTACCCCCCTATGTATGTCGACGAGTAGTTTGATGTCGTAGTTCGATGGTTGTAATGTTTGAACTTCATTTGGGCTGCACACATATGCAGTTGCTTGTGTCTGGATTTGTGAACTCTATGATGTTCTTTATGAAATGTTGTTGTTGTGTTGCAAATGAGTTTATTCCACCATGCTTACTAAACAAAGTTCACATCAAAAACAACTCCCCGATCGGGATAGAACCGTAAGGGTTGGTTCGAGAAACAGAGTACTTACCCAACTAATCCACACAGATGGCCAGCCGACGCCGGACAACAAACAACAATGAGGGAGCCCCCGAACCCGACCTAAACACCTTAACCGGAATTATGGCCGCACAGACCCAACTCCTGCAAGCCATCACGAACAATCAAGGCAATCGTGGGGGATCAAACTTTGGAGAATTCATGAGGACCAAGCCACCCACGTTCGCCACAGCAGAAGAACCCATGGATGCTGAGGATTGGCTGCGTATCATTGAGAAGAAGCTGACCCTCGTACGAATACGAGAAGCGGATAAAGTGATTTTCGCAGTAAATCAACTGGAAGGACCAACCGGAGACTGGTGGGATACTTATAAGGAAGCACGAGAAGAAGATGCTGGTGAACCGACCTGGGAGGAATTCGCTACCGCTTTCCGAGACAATTTCGTGCCCGCCGCAGTGATGCGCATGAAGAAAAATGAGTTTAGGAGACTGCGTCAAGGAAATACCACAGTACAGGAATACCTGAACCGTTTCACTCAGCTGGCCCGTTACGCAACTGGAGATCTTGCGAACAAGGAAGAAAAGGTTGACAAGTTCATTGAAGGGTTAAATGATGAGCTGCGTGGACCCATGATAGGGCAAGATCATGACAGTTTCCAGAGCCTCATCAATAAGGTGGTTAGACTGGAAAACGATCGGAAGATCGTGGAGCACAACCGCAAAAGAAGGCTTGCTATGAACCGTCCGCCTCAAGTTGCATCTCAGCGATCCAAAGGAGCTACCTCGTCAGGATGGAAACCCGCGATAGTGACTGTCAATCGCTCTGCTACACCTAGCACTTACAACAGGCCGGTTTCTACCCAGACCCGCACACCTGCGCCAAACCAGGCTACTACAGGAATAAAAAGGCCGGGAAGCTGTTTTAACTGCGGAGAATATGGGCATTTCGCCAACAAGTGCCCGCATCCCAACAAGACGCCTATCCGCACTGGAGCTAATGCCACGACAATCCAAGGAACTGCTACCCCAACAGCCGAGAGAGGACTGTTCAGGACACCGCAGACAGGCAGGATCGCGACCGGATTTGGACGCGGGCAGGTGAACCATGTGCGAGCAGAAGAAGCCCAGGAGGATCAGGGCGTGCTAATGGGTACGTTCTCTATAAATTCTACTCCAGTTAAAGTTCTCTTCGACTCTGGCGCATCGCATTCATTTATATCCTTAAAAGCTAGCCAACAACACAACCTAACCCGAGTAGAACTGCGGAAACCCATGATAGTACATTCACCGGGAGGGGAGATAAATGTGAACCAAGCTTGTGTCGATGTGCCGATCCGTCTTAGGGATGTGGTGTTTCCCTCAAATCTTATGGTCCTAGTGCCGCAAACCCTCGATGTCATACTAGGCATGGATTGGTTAACAAGAAACGGAGGAATCATAGATTGCCGTCGTAGGGAAGTCACGTTGACCACACCCTGGGGATCAGCGATGAGAGCAACTATGGACCAGGACCCCAGATTACCTGAACGTGCCGGTGGCATATTCACCATGCTACCCCTGAAAGGAATGCCGGTGGTTCAGAAGTTCCCCGATGTATTTCCTGAAGATCTACCTAGAATGCCACTAGATCGTGACATTGAATTCGTCATCGATTTGATGCCCGGAACTACCCCCATATCCAAGAGACCATATCGGATGCCAGTTAATGAGTTAGAAGAGCTCAAGAAGCAAATTAGGGAACTACAAGAGAAGGGATTCGTACGCCCCAGCTCATCACCCTGGGGAGCCCCAGTATTATTCGTTAAGAAGAAGGATGGTAGCATTAGGATGTGCGTGGATTACCGCTCATTGAATGAGGTGACTGTCAAGAACAAATACCCATTACCGCGAATAGATGATCTTTTCGATCAACTCAAGGGAGCCAAGATATTCTCTAAGATCGATCTACGATCCGGGTATCACCAACTAAAGATCAGGGCTGGAGACATTCCCAAGACTGCGTTCTCGACACGCTATGGGTTATATGAGTTTACCGTGATGTCTTTTGGATTGACCAATGCTCCGGCTTATTTTATGAATCTTATGAATAAGGTATTCATGGAATATTTGGATAAGTTCGTGGTAGTATTTATCGACGATATCCTCATCTACTCCAAGGATGAAGATGAACATGCCGAACATCTACGCTTGGTACTAAAGAAACTCCAGGAGCATCAGCTCTATGCAAAGTTCAGCAAGTGCGAATTCTGGTTGAAGGAAGTTGCATTTTTAGGTCAAGTGATATCAGTCGGTGGCGTAGCAGTAGACCCTGCTAAGGTTGAGGCGGTTACCAAATGGAAAGCACCCAAGTCTGTAACGGAGATCCGAAGCTTTCTGGGATTGGCCGGATACTACCGAAGATTCATCGAAGGGTTCTCTAAGATAGCCTGACCCATGACCCAGCTACTCAAGAAGGAAAAGGAATTTAAGTGGACTGAGCAATGTCAGGAAAGTTTCGAACGGTTGAAAGAAAAGTTAACCACTGCCCCTATCCTAGTCCTCCCTGATAACCGGAAGGATTTTGTGGTATACTGCGATGCCTCGAGACAAGGGCTGGGAGGAGTATTAATGCAAGAAGGAAAGGTCGTGGCGTATGCTTCGCGACAACTGCGACCGCACGAGGAGAATTATCCTACCCATGACCTTGAATTGGCCGCAGTGGTTCATGTGCTGAAGATCTGGAGGCACTATTTGATTGGGAATCATTGCGATATGTACACGGATCACAAGAGTCTGAAGTATATCTTCACGCAACCCGACCTGAACCTAAGACAGAGACGGTGGTTAGAACTCATCAAGGATTACGACTTGGAGGTTCACTACCATCCCGGGAAGGCAAACGTCGTAGCCGACGCACTAAGCCGCAAAAGCCATTGCAATCACCTGGGCATGGAAGGCATGGCCCCTGAGCTTAGAGAGGAAATAGCCCACCTGAACTTGCACCTAATCCCGCAAGGACAAATAAATACCCTGGAAATACAGCCCCTACTGAGGAAACAGATAGAAGAAGCTCAAAGGGGTAACGAAGAGGTTCGGGAAGTAAAGAAGCGCATGGCCGCAGGACATGCGAAGGAGTTCTCGGTTAGCGAGGAGGGAATATTATGGTATAAAAAGAGGATCTACGTGCCGGAGCAAGGAGGATTGAGGAAGTTAATACTAAAGGAAGCACATGAATCGGCTTACTCCCTACACCCGGGAGGTACGAAAATGTACCAGGATTTGAAGGAGGAATACTGGTGGCCCAACATGAAACGAGATGTGGCGGAGTACGTGGCGCTCTGCGACGTATGCCAGAAAGTGAAGGCCGAACACCAGCGACCGGCAGGTTTGCTACAACCTCTCAAAATTCCCGAGTGGAAATGGGATGAGATCGGTATGGATTTTATTGTTGGATTACCTAAAACCGCAACAGGTTATGATTCCATTTGGGTAATCGTGGATCGACTCACCAAAACTGCGAGGTTTATCGCTGTAAAGACAAACTATAGCAGTGCCAAGCTAGCCGAGCTATACATGTCCAGGATCATGTGCCTTCACGACATGCCTAAAAGGATTATATCCGACCGAGGTACCCAGTTTACCTCACATTTCTGGAATAGAGTGCATGAGGCCCTCGGAAGCTACCTCGCATTTAGTACGGCGTATCACCCCCAGACTGATGGCCAGACTGAAAGGATGAACCAGGTCTTAGAAGACATGTTCAGAGCGCGTGCACTGGATTTTAGCAAGGACTGGGAAAGGTGTCTACCGTACGCTGAGTTCTCCTACAACAACAGTTACCAAGCTAGCCTAAAAATGTCGCCAAATGAAGCGTTGTTTGGACGACGGTGCCGTACCCCGTTAATGTGGTCCGAAACCGGGGAGCGTGCAGTATTCGGACCAGATATAATTAGGGAGGCTGAAGAGAAGGTTCACCTAATCCGTGACCGACTAAAGGTGGCACAGTCACGCCAAAAGAGTTACGCGGACACTCGGAGAAGGGATCTAGAATTTAAGGAAGGAGATTACGTATATCTAAGAGTCTCCCCGCTGAGGGGTACAAGAAGGTTTAAAGTCAAAGGAAAGATGGCACCAAGGTATGTAGGACTGTTTCAAATAATCGCTAGACGAGGCGAAGTTGCCTACCAGCTTTAGTTACCGGAGAACATTTCCGATGTGCACCCGGTTTTTCACGTCTCCCAGTTAAAGAAGTGCTTGAGAGTACCAGAAGAGCAGGCCCCGTTGGAGGAAATCCACATCGCAAACGACCTCACGTATTCGGAACACCCTGTGAAGATCTTGGATGAGGCCGAAAAAGGAACCCGATCCAAAGTGTGGCGTATGTACAAAGTGCAGTGGAGTAATCACACAGAGGACGAAGCTACATGGGAAAGTGAGGAGTTCTTGAAGACCGAGTATCCGCACTTATTCGACAACCGGTAAGAAATCTCGGGACGAGATTTACTTAAGGGGGGTAGGTTTGTAACGCCCTGAAAATTCGACTTTCGAAATCGGAACTCTAAAAATACGAAGTTTAAGAACATTAAAACTTAATTTGCATCATACCGCATTTTATGACTTGTTTATTTGAATCTTTATTTTGCGGGAGTTTAATTTATCGAAATTATTTCGGCGCGAACCCTGGAACGGAAATCGACAGGAAGAAATAATCACTGTGCATAAACTAAAATTAAGTTCTAGATAAAATTTTAGCGAATAACATATCTCACCTTAAGATCATGAATTTATTTAGATAATAAAAATTTTATAATTATCCACGCATATGGATGGGCGTCACGATTATAGATAATATAAAATCCCGGGCAAAATTTAGGGCGGAATAATTCAATATCAAGTTTATCTCATTCGTGCGATAGAGTTACAAATTTGAACAAATACAATATAATGAGAATAATAAAAGTTACAATAATAATAATTAAAAAAAAAGAATTGGGGCTACTGTTCTCTTCTCCGCGCCGCCGCCTCCCGCCTGCCTCGCGCGCGCCACACGCGGCCACCCGAGCCCCTGCAGCGCGCCGCCCGCCGGCTGCCCTCGCGCCCCGCGCCCCTGCCGCGCACGCCCGCGCATGCGCCTCGCGCCCCCGACGCGACGCGCGCGCGAAGCCCGCGAGCGACGACGCGCGAAGACGAGACGCCGCCCACGCGCGCACGACGCCCGCCCGCCCCACGCGCGCACTGCCCACGCGCGCACGACGCCCGCGCCGCGCCGCACGCGCGCACGCTGCCCACGCGCGCCGCCCGCTCGCGCCTCGCGCCCTCGCCGCGCCCGCACCGTACCGCACGCGTCGCCGTCGCCGCGGCCGTACGCGCCCATGCTCGGCCGTACCGCGCCTTGCGCCACGCGCGCGACGCCGTACCCCGCGCCATGCCGCCGCCTGTCGCCGCCGTACCCGCCGCGTGCGCACATCGCCATGCCGCCGCCTGTTGCCGCTGTGTCCGCCGTACGCGCCCACGCCGCCGTACACCTCCCCCACGCCGCGCGCCATGCCGCCGTGTCCACCGTGCTGCCCCCGGCCGCCTATAAATCCCCCACCCGGCCGAGCCCCTTCTCCCCTATCTCTCCTCCTTCATTTTTCCCCTTCCTCCTTCCCCACTGCCGAGCGCCGTCGCCACCTCCTCTGCCGCGCCGCCGCCTGGGTTGCCGCCGGCCGCCGCCGCTGCTCGCCGGCCCCTGCGATGTTAAACAACCTACTTGTCATTATGCCATGCCTTGTTTATTGTTTACCCCTATATTCCTTTGTAACCATGCTTACGTATGAGTCCCTAGTCGATTATGACAAATGCTTAGCGATGCTATTCTAGAATCATGCATACTCATATTTATCAAATGCTATATGCTTGGGCTATTACCTTAGGGAAGGTAATTGAGATGCGGCATGTGGAGACATGAGCGCCACATTGCCATGATATGATGACATGAATTGTGAAAGGAGAAATAAAGTTAAACAAGTATTTTTCGACTGGGGCGGATGGTGGATTTGGGTGGTATCCGGAAAAGGCTAGTCCCATCCTCGGTCAGTTAAGGACCGAGCCATGAAGTTAAGCATGAAACGACCCCAGTACAACCGTACTTCTCGGATGGGTATAGACCTAGCTGACTAGATAGCCGAGCAGCGGCAGTATCCTTGCATAGATGGTTCACCCCAGTGTGTGAGGCAGGTTCGCTACGACAGGGCAGCCGTTGAGGTGGGGACGCAATGCGTACCCTACATCGGTGTTGCCGTTGGTAGGACTGCCACGGGTGTGAAAGTGATAATCTAAAACTTAAGATATAAACTTGTGCGTGTGTGAGACTTCTTTCCCCCGGGAGCGCCATAACTCCTCTCACTGCTAGAAACAGATACGCCTAGAGTGCACGAGGATGATAGTTCATGGAGCGGGTACTGCCAATGTAAGGTTATCGAAAGGCTTTGCCGTGACACGTCTCATGTGTTGGGACGAGGCTCATGTGTTGGGCAGTCGCGGAGTACGGGTAAAGTGTACATCCACTGCAGTGTGAGTAAAACAATCTATTCGAATAGCCGTGCTCGCGGATATTGAGCACCGGGACGTGCATTACACTTGGCTAGACTCTAAATTCTTAACCTCTGTGGGATGGGATATTGCATGATGAGTTTTATGCTGTTGGAGCCACTTCCTGAGCGCAGGAAGGTGGACGTCCACAGAAAACCATGACGACAAACGGCGGGATGCCATCCTTGGGATCATAATGGATGGTAGATAGAACCGTCGTTGTTTAAATTGAACTCTGGTATTAAAACTTGACCAGTTATGCTAGGTCTTAGGTTTGTGAAAATGATTGCAAAACTAGCTTTATGCAACTGAGCCCTTGCCTCGCCTTGAATGAAATCCTTCATATGCATCGTTGTCGTGGTGACTTGCTGAGTACGGTTGGTACTCACCCTTGCAATTATAAACTTCATCAGAGGCCGAAGATGACACCGCGGAAGATCCATACGCCTACTACAAAGAGGATGCGGAAGATGAGGGTGCCCACTAGGTCTACATACGGTCGTTGCCTGTGGCAATGACGATGCCGCTGCCTTCGCTCCGCTACTTATCTATATTCTGCTTTTGGACTGTATTTCGGACCGTTTGGTCCTTTGTTCTAAAACTACGCCTTCGGGCCTATGATGTAATAATTCGTACACGACGCATATGTATGCGCTTTTGGTAATTCAACTATGTATCGTGTGTGCCAAACTACTTGATCCAAGGAAATGGCACAGACTACACGAGTGATTCCTGTTGCAAAACGGGGGTCCTTACACGAACCAAGTACTCATCAGCGTCCGGGTGGAGCAGGTCAGCCTAAAAGTTATAAACAAATGTTAGTACAAATGAATTGATTGGGGCAAAATAACATAAATCCGATAAGTGCATTTAACCTATAGTGAACTGAAGCAACCATGCCTTGGAAGGCCCGACGGTAGTGTACGGGGGAAGCGGAGTGGGCGGCGGGAGACCAAGAAGGTGCATCATGTGCAAGAAGCGCTCTGTGATATCCTCCTTCCATCCTCCACCACCATCAACGGAACCAACTGAATCTCCTGCAAGAGGTAGTCCGAGAAGGTATGACATGTCCTGACGTGTCGGTGCCATCTCCCTACAGGGAAGATGGAAAGTGTGCGTCTCAGGCCTCCAGCGATCTACTAGAGCTGCAAGGAGTGACCTGTCTGCATCCCACCACTTCGTCAAGTCTCTCTCGTCCGCCCCCGCCTCCACAAGCCTACAAAGCGGTAGGAGGCCTACCTCACGCAACTTGCATAATGTAAGGTTCAAATATTAGTAATGACAAATTAGAGTCGAGTCAAACGTGCATAAAAAAAGAAACATGCGTACCATGGAACGTGTCGCGGTTCGTCACACGACAAATGTCTGCTCGGACGTGGATAGAAGGTGCCGAGTTGCACTCCCTGGACTACAGACAGGTAGGAGTGGTGGTTCTTGTCAATGCCATGGTTGAAGAGCTCAGGTGTGTCGTCCGCCATACCTACATAGTTCAGAACAATTATAATAGTTAAAAGATATATTAGAAGAACATAGTCAAGAACAGTAAAAATAAATATTACTCCGACATAGTTAATAACAGTACAAATTTCAATGACGCATGCTATGGAGAATACAACAACATAATTAACAACATTAGAATGCAATACCGAATTGTTCGCAATACAATACCGGACTAATTCATGGTTCACAAACCAAATGCTTATAACGACATTCATTGAAATTTTAGAGCACGACTAATTTGGATTACATTATTAGGATACAATACCGAATTGTTCGCAATACAATAAAATCATGTTTCAGAAGCAATACTAGACCATGGACTCGCCGGACGCACGAGGACGCCTAGGATGTACTCGCCTGGTTGTTGTTCCTTCCCCAGGTGGTCATCTTCCATCACTAGCCTCTCCAGATGGACCAACATCCGCGATGCTAGGACCTTCCGCTTTCTTCGGGCATTTCTTGTAAGTATGGCCGCGCTGATCGCACTTGCTGCAACGTAGAGTCCTACCACCTGCTTCGGACTCGTCCATGTCATTTATGATGCGTCTTGTTTGACACCGACCCTTTTTCATCCTTATCTTCGATGGATCTGGAATGTAAAAAACTTGATGCCTCAAAGTTGTATAAGATCCTGAGATCCCGAACCCATATATCTCATCACTCCATGTATGAAAGATTGCTTCTTTCCTGAAATAATGTGACACGTACACATCGGGAAGAATGCCACAATCACCGGTAGCAGCAAGTACGTGAGAGCAAGGCAGGTATAGAAGCTTAGGCTTCATGGAGCTGCAACTACATTCGCCATCCGCCTTAAGGACACATTCCTGCAAGACTTGCTTACGGTAGATACCACGTCGGCTCCTATCAACACACATTACTTCATATCGATGAATTTTTGTGCCTTGAGGAACAACTCTACGCCTCTGTGCCTTAACTATTTTATCTTCCGTGTACTTACTAACTAATCTGCCAAATATTATGTTGTTATCTGCTATTGAGGGACCAATTTTCTTGTATCGATCCCTGAAGTAGGCCCGTGTGTCGTAAAGGATAAATTCGACAATACCAACCAATGGGAGTCTTTGCACTCCTCGTATTACCTAGTTGTACACCTCTACTAAATTTGTTGTCATTATGCCATATCGCGAACCATCGGTGCCGAAGAACAAAGACTACTTCTCCTTTGGTTCATTCTCAATCCAATGAGTGAAATTTTGGATAGATGATGCCGATCTCCTTCTCATTATGGGTGGGTTGTCATGTAGTGCACCAAGAGGTACTAGAGGCTCGTCACCTTCAACTTGTGGCCGGCGAGATTGTTCGTCTGTTTGCTTCGTTGTCAACTCATCCAACTTTCTCCACAACTCATTAAATTTCTTCTCTTGATTTTATGCACACAGACTCCTGAAAAGATCCATCAGATGTTTATTCTTAAATTGCTTGTAAAAATTAGCACCCATGTGACGCATGCACCACCTACTCCGCAGATCAGCCCACCTAGCTGGAAGTCCCATCTCATCCCAACCGTTCTGCAAGTAGTCAATAGCCCTCAACATGCCTGCATGACGATCATGTATGAGGCAAACATTGGGCCACATACGCACGACTGTACTGTGCACTCTCTCCAGGAACCAGTACCAGCTTTCAGTGTTCTCACTCTCTACAAATGCAAAAGCCATAGGTAACACTTGATTATTCCCATCAGCTCCAATCGCTATCAGTATCTGACCACTGTATTTACCGGTTAGAAATGTTCCATCTATGCATAGCACAGGACGATAGTGCATGAAAGCATTGATGCAAGCACCCAATGAGAAAAAGGCTTTTTGCAGCACACCCTTGGTAGGATCATCAGCAGATGGAAAAGTATGAATGTCATAGTAAGTATTACTATTCCTCTAGGCAATGCAGGCTAACAAACGAGGTAAATTATCGTAGGATGCTTCAAATGTGCCATACCTCATCTCTAAAATCTTTTGTTTCGCCCTCCAGGCCTTGTCATAGCTTATGGCGTACTTCAATTTGTCTTCAATGTGGCTAATAATTGATCGTGGTTCAAAGCCATTGTTGCATCTACATCTCACTTACAATAAAAGCTGAAGTTATGTTGCGGTGATACTTCTCCACCCCTTATAACTGGCACTGGTGCTCGCTCACAATGCTAACTTTCCAATAATCATTCCATTTATCCTTATATGCATGAACACGCCATGTACAATCTTCCTTCACGCACCTCACTTCGTACACATAATTGGTTGACTTGACCACCATAAACTCTCTCTGTAATGAGACCTCCCAATGTTTGACCGCCTCCTTCATATCCTCCTTATGAGCATACCTAGTACCCTGAATTACCTTGTTCGCTTTGTATTCCCTGGGTACATGATGCCCTTCTGAGATAACAAGCCCCGAAAAGTCCTCATTTGTCCAATCAGTGGGCATTATATCACCTTCCTCATCGGATGATGCATCGCCCTCCGCTTGCTCGTTATTCGAATCTTCCCTCTTTATTTCATCAATGACTGTTCCGACTCTCTCCCTCTCATCTACCATGCCCATGGCTTGCACCACCTTTGTTTGATTTTCCTCATTTTCCGCATGACTTGGACCCTCAACATCTTCGGTTTCCATTGCAACATTTATATCCTTTTCATGCACCGACACAAAAATAACAAGGGGGCATGACCGCTCAAAAGCCATCTCGACATACCGTCTCCAACCATTAGTGCTATCCATCAGCATTAATTCCCAAAAATAATCTTCCGTTGCACGACTCACTACAACAAATATTGGGGGTTTATTCTAAATCCTCGCATCAACCAATTATAAATTGACTGAAATGTTATCTCGCCAGGTCTATCAATCTCCTTCGATGTCATTCTAAAATCTAGCAGATCAACACCATCTGGCCCAAATCTAAGGTTGCCTTGACCGTGAACTAACTAAAATATGGCCTTACTTAATATTGTGCCTGATAAAAAAGTAGGTTGACTAAGTTTATATTCATCAATATTTACTACGCCATAAGGTAAAGTTTTTAGAAATATGTTGTCTGTCCTTGGTCTCAAATTCAACAAATAGGTTGTGCGCTCTAGATCTACCATCTAACTAAAATACATTCTCAAATTTCCATTATGCCCTAAGTTTAAAATGCCCTAAGTCGTATTTCCTTGTTCTTAAATTATACAAATATATTGTGTGCTCCAGATCTACTAAAATATATGGTAATAAAACTAAAATGCTACCAAATTTGCAAACACAATACGGTATAATGTATTTACCTACGATTGAGTCAGCAAACCGGAGAGGGTAAATGGCTTTTATACCCAGAGGGGATAAAATCGCCCTCCTAGAGGGCGGCAAGGGGGCCGCCTGCAAAATGCCAGGCCGCCTTTGCCGCTCTTTTGCAGGCGCCGCCCCGCACAGTATAAAAACGCCATCCCAGAGGGCGGCTAGGGGCCGCCTGCAAAACAACCAAGGCGGCTCGCCGCTCTTTTGCAGGTGACCCCCCGCACATCAAAAAATCACCCTCCGTGAGGGCGACAAGGGGGCCCACCTGCAAAAGGTGACTCCCCGTTGGTCGGTAGGCTAACGGCCAAGTGCCACGTTGTTGACGTAAAAATATAACGGCCTGAGAGATCTGCTTAGCTTCAGTGCTGGTCTAAAATATTGATGAGATACGGGCGTGCCAATCAGTTTGATCCTGTAACTAACAAGACAGATAAATATGTTGATCACCAGATAGCCAATGGAGTGATTCAAGTCGATGCCTATACCAGCCGATATCTAGTATAGATCTTGATACTTGAGTAAATGATGATATAAAGACAATCGGCTAATAGCAATATGATAGAATAAGCGTAGATCCGAAGGTTAAAACATTCATCGCCTGGAGGTCCAATGTTGTTAAATCCAAATGATTAGATAAACAGTGAAACCTTTGTTGTGATCGGCTTAATCTAACTTATATGTAATCCTTATAAGCCGATGCAACGTATAGATAACTCATCGGCTGAAACCCCGATGAAACCCTCATTGGCAACTAAGAAGTAGGATAGAGATTATGGTTCTAAGCACGACTTAGTATATCAAACTTAACTGATGCAACACTAAGTATGAAAACAAACATAATATTTAGACAATCAAGCTTTTGACTGATTTTCAAGGTGGTGAATATATTATATAATCTAAACCAACAAAATAATTTAGCCGATATCGATAAAACCCTAGATGGAGATCGGTCGATGCAAGTAGAAAACATTGTTAGATTATATAATGTATATGATAATTCATCGGCTAGCACTCCGATAAAACATTAGCATAAACCTATCGGCTTAACAAGATTTATATTATCAACAAGTAGGTCGAACCTAACCGATGCAGCACAAGATTGTATATGATAATCTAATACTCAATGAACCGATAGATCTGTCTAACGTGATAGATATAACAAATCTATTTAAAACAACATTGTGATTGTAGAGATATATCATCTAAGACAGAAGATCAGACCTAACCGATACAGTCCCAACTAAACCGATGAGTCTCTAAACATAATGTAATTAAAACATAATTGAGATATCAGGTAGGCAAATATATCAACCGAACCAGAGCGATCCAAGAGATCGAAGTGATGCAGCCTTGAACAACACCAATGTAACCGATATATTCACTAGGGCCCAACGGAACGTAGGGCTTACCCCTTCGCTGGAGATCGAAAGCCGATGCAGCCCAGCGTTAGGTGCCAAATTTCGCCGATTGATATGTAAAAACCTCAGAAAGAGGGTGGCGATGCGTCGAGAGTAATTTTATTGATCGAGAAGATAATTTACAGGGACCCTGGGTATACATATTTATACCAATGGGTAGATACTAGTCCATATCGTATATGACACAAATTTCCTAAAGATAAAAGGAAACTAATAACTCTACCTAATTAATAGATAAACTGTTATGCCGCATTCTCCTTGAACTCGGACTCTTCCGGATAAATTTCCTTTAATTAATTAATTTTCTTAACCGAGTCCATGAAGAATATAACTGCTGGCGATTGATATGCCCATCGGCCGATTCCACTTTGAAACCGATACTCAATATAGGCCGATGATGACTTCGAGGCTTACCAAATTTCATCGTTAACACACGTAAGAAAACTCGCTCTCTAGGAGAACGATTTTTATATATCGCCCTCTCAAAGGGCGGTAGGCGACTAGTTTTATAAATTTTCAAAATAGAAAATTATTTTTTAAATCTTTTAATAAATAAAATAAAGAATATAAAAATCTTTTCTTCGCCACGATAGGCCCACACGTCTTGGCCCATAGGCCTGGTTTTCCGGCCCACGATCCATCGGCCCCGATCAACGGCAGGAGGATGAGCTAGGGCAGGAGTCCCCGCCTTCCGATGGAAAATGGACGGCGCAGATCGCGTCCCGCGGCGGCCGCGCAGCTGTATAAATCCGCGGCCCCGCAGCGGAAGAAACCCTTCACCGCACAAACCCTAAAGGTCACCCTTACTCCCCGCCGCCGCCGCCATCTCCGCCGCCTCTCGTCGAGCTCTCTCCATCTCCCATCCAGGTAAGCGGCACACCCCTCTTGGATCTCTCTCTCTCTTAGCTTGCCATTTCGTTGAGTTTTTCTTGTTGATGGAATGGCGGGTGCAGGAGATGTGCTTCGCTACTGTTATTGCTGCGATCTATAAACCTTTTGATGTGAGATAATTGGTCTTGCTGTTGTTAATGGTAGATTTTAGGCGTTGGCAGTAGTTTCTTGGATCGAATGGTGCAACGGGCGTTAGGTTTACTTGAAATGTTCTGTTTTTTAATGTTACAGTTTCATGTGTGAATCATAGAATATTAATTTCCTTATTGATGAAATGGACAAAAGTATGGTTAGGATCTGAACATGTAGTTCCACGTTTACGGGATGTATAAAAATGTGTATATGTTGCATTTTATCTAGTAGCCATTTGCCCTCCTGATTGGTTGCTACCCTCATTTACTTGCATTGTCCTTTACATGCTAGTGCTATATGTTAGATTCATTCTCTTGCTTTGATAGTTTATTTTGTGGCTAGTTAATGCCATTAATCTGTTTGGACTTGGCATTGCAGTCTTGGTCATTGTCACCTATGTTCGTCCTCTATTCTTGGGAGATAACATGCTTACTGATAGTTGTACAGTCACCTTAGTTGGTTAGATACATGAGGAGTTTCTACTAATCATGATCCATCTGTCAAGTTGAAGTTACATAGTCTGACCATATTTCGTCCTGATTTGTTCAGGATGAAGTTCATTTCTGCCTATCTGATGGCCTATCTGGCTGGCAACTCCAACCCCACAGCGGAGGATTTGACAACGATTCTGGAGTCAGGTAATTTCATCTTCCTGACTTGTGTCCATATTTGAAACTGTTCAAAAAATCTATTATAGCCAATAATGCTTCTTAACTGGTGTTTACATTTTCTTCTGCTTAATCTAGCCAATTCCTTGACTTCCGAAAGTAATTTATTTTAGTCTTAGCATTTAATCGTTAAATTAGAAGGTATCATTCTAAGGTTTGCATTCCTTTCTAAATGTTAGACTATATTTAGATGATTGGTCTCGTTCCTATCATCGCAGGTGCTTTCACTAAATATAATACTAAAGTAATATAGTCATCCACTTATAATTGTATGTACTGTGAAATTTGACCTCAATGTTTATATTTGTGTCAGTTGGTTGTGAAATCGACAATGCAAAGATGGAACTCCTGTTGTCTGAAGTGAGTGGCAAGGACATCACTGAGCTCATCGCTTGCGGCAGGGAGAAGTTTGCTTCAGTTCCATGTGGTGGTGGTGGTGTAGCTGTTGCTGCTGCTGCTCCTGCTGCCGGTGGTGCTGGTGGTGCTCCTGCAGCTGAGGCGAAGAAAGAAGAGAAGGTGGAAGAGAAGGAAGAAAGTGATGATGTAAGACCAATGTTCTTATTTATCTCAATTAACATATATTGCCACTTCGTAAAAAGGAAGTGGCAAAACCTTGATGAATCTACTTATTCATTATATGTTGATGGTAGTTGACATGACTTCTATTCATGTTTGTTTAGCATTGGATTCAGATTATTCAATGTATAATATTGTATGATTTGCAAACCGTTGCTTCTGCTATGCTTCTTATTGCCATTTAACATTCATGTTTAGTTTTTTTTTGAACAAATATGTATCTTCTGTTTATCACCATGATCTGCATACACCTGATGGTAAACTAAATTAACTTTCTTGCAAATTTTTTTACAGGACATGGGATTCAGTTTGTTTGACTGAGTGATGCGGTCACCTCTTCTATCATCAATACCAGACTTTGCGCAGGAAACTAGAGTGATGATGTTTGAGATTTTAGCTTTTCTTCTTTAGTTAAGTTGAAAACACTTGAGGAAAGACTATGCTTCCTACTATGTTTTGATATGTAGTAATGCAGCCATAGGTTGCCTGGTTACTTCACTGATAAACCATGCTTTTGCTATCAAAATTCAATGCTTAATGGAGGATGAATTGTGCTCGGCAGCAGTTTCTAGCTGTGTTCAATCATGTGTCCCTATTTGTTCGGTGTTATCAGTTCACAATTTGATCCATTTTAGCTATGTTACCTGTCGATCGTTAATCTTCCGAAGTTATTTTCGTTTGACTTTGTGTTTTTGAGATTATGTATGCCCGCTTTATGTACGCTTGCTATCTGACATTATTTTACGATATTTCCAAATCGTGAAATGTGATTTGAAGGCTCAGCTCACTTGAAGCCACAAGTTCCATAAATAACAATATGGAACTTTGACAATTTTACGCGAGAGAGAAAGACCTATTTTCGCATGAAGATGCAGTAAAAAAAAATCATGTAAACAAATACTGGACAAAGCAAATGAAAGATTAAGGACATGCGTAGTGGTTCAAACTTCAGAGTAGTGATAAAAATAAAATTGCCATACAATCTACTGATTCTAGCATGATACTATGGCGCTCCAGAAAATTATTCTTCGAATGATCATCTCCATTTCACATATAATACGAAATGAAGCAATCACGAAAGAGCTACTAAATTTGCTAGAATTTTTGATGATTACTGCTTCAGAATGATTAGAAACAGTTGGTGCAGTGAGAGTTGCAACTTGCAATCAGAAAGGTAGTAGATACCAAACAATACGGTTCAGCGCAAAGTAGCAATGGAGAGAATTTCCTTGCTGTTAAGCAGAAATGGAAGCAGGATATCAGATAGAATAGAAACGGGATAATCTTCAAAAACGTCACAGCCACTATGGTTAAACATTACTCCCTTCGTCCCACAAAATATCCAACCCTAGAATCCCAAGAAAAATTTAGGACCAGTGAAAGAAGACTAAAATACCCTTAGTGATAGTACAACTAATCATTAGCACTTAGTAGTACACAGACATCCAATAAACTAATACTCCATAGATTCCTGCCATAATTGCACCATATACAAAACACACAGGCAAACATTAGGGCGGTAACTATGATTTGAATCAAGTGCCATTTTTTTGGGCGGCAACCAATACAAATCTCAGCACATACAAACACACAAATATATCATGCCTTATAAAACTTGGAAATGAACCATAACACAAGTTTGCCTTCTAGTTCATCCCTTCATCAATCTGCAACAAGCACCTCCCTCTCCATTGATCAATCATGGCTTTAGATCTAAATATACCACTAGATGAGAGAGATGAGGAGGCTTTTCCTGATCTGAATCAACCAGTGGGTGAACAAGAAGAAGAAAGGCTTGCTGGTGAAGAGGAGGTTCATCTTGGAGGTGTTGTCCAGCGAACTGCCAATCATGTGCTTCCTTTTCATCTCAACCTTCATGCATCTGACCGATATGCATTCAGGTAACCTTAATGTAAACACCATAAATATAAAATCATGCATCTTTGAAAAGATGACTTGCATAACCCACTCTAAAAGCTTTGTCAACTCTTTGTAAAAATGATCACTAACATGTGCATTGTTGCAACAGCTATGGTCTTTGAATACAATTAATCTTTGATAAGTTTGAGCAAACATGTAGGACCTCTTTTTTTGTACCAACTCAATTATGTCAATAAATCTTGGGTATAACAAAGTTCATTCCCTTCCATGTACCTAACTACAAATAATCAAATATACTACTCACATGAAGCTGATCTGTTGTGTACTACTTGTTCACACTAACATCTGAAGCATTTTTATGATTTGATTGGCTCAGAAGTACTCACATAGTAATTGTGTTGTAGACGGTGATGATGCCATGGAACTAGTTCTGCAAAATAATGGAGGTCACAATCATGATGCCTTTTCTTTTGATCTCAACTTTAATGCCTATGAGGAACACCTTCCAATGCATGCAGGTAATTTTAGCTGACATGAAATGATTGATCTTTTTAAAAATGACCTGCATAACTCACTCTAAAAGCTTTACTAACTCTCTGTATAAATTATCACTAACATGTGCATTGCTGCAAGTGCTATGGTGTTGGAACAAAATTTGATAAGTTTGAGGAATCAGGTAGGACTTGGTTTTTTTTGGTAATTTACTAACACAAATCTGTCAATGAATATTGGGCATAATAAAGTTCATTCCGTTCGATGTAGTTAGCTACACATAATCAAATAGTACTCATATGAAGTTGATCTCCTGTGTACTACTTGTTTAAACTGACATCTGATACATGAACTATGATTCGATCGGCTCAGAAGTACTCACATGGTAATTGTTATTGTAGGCGGTGATGATGCCATGGAACAAGTTTTGGAAATTAATGGAGGTGACAACCATTATGCTTTTCCTTTTGATCTCAACCTTGATACCTATGAGGAACACCTACAAATGCAAGAAGGTAAGCTCTTTTAGCTGACATGAAAAACAAAATTACTGAAAATGATAAATTGTTGTTTTACCCAAAGCATCATTCAAGAATAAGATTATTCATCTAAAACCATGTTTTTATTCCAACTATCTACAACAATACAGCCATGCCATTGGCTGCATTAGTTGCAACAATAATTAAGGGACTGTAAATTGAACATTTGAACACATAGTAAGGTCACAAAGAATGATGAGATTGAGAAATATACATACCGATATCTTGTATGTACATATAATTATCATGCCAATTGGTTCACAGCCACAACAATCTCAACGAAAGCACATAAAGCAAATTATATCAATGTCTCTCTGTCCATTTTAAAATCTGATATGTATCGTCAAAGCATATTGCAAATAAAACCACATAGTAAACCTAACAACATGCGCATGAAGTTTATTATCCACATGATCACTTATTATAGAAAGCTTATTTCAATTTTTGACTATTAGGACAGTACAAGTCAAATATAGATATTGCTTGATCATTTATACAACAAGAATATGCATGTTGCATTAGCCTTAAAATTGCAAGCATGTTGATCCATAACACTAAAATAACCACAATCTGATTGGTACAGATGACTCACCATGTAATTGTTGTTGTAGATTTGCAAGAGTACGGCGTGTACGCCGGTGATGTGCACATTGTTTTAGAACAAGAGTTGGATAATTCAGATCAGGAAGATGAACATTCAAACAAAAATCTTACTAATAGACAAAGGCAAGCGATATATGATGCATTGGTTGGGAAAAGTATGAATGGAAGACTAGGAAAAAAAGCTACAACTGAAGTTGCTGAAATGTTCAATGTGAAAAGGGGTAGGGTGCAGGATATTTGGCGAAGAGCGAAGCAGTGCCGTGCATAGGGAATACCAGTCAATGTAAGATCTAGAAAGAAAAAGAATTCTGGTCGCAAAAAGAATGAAATAGACTTGTCAGATGTTGCCAATGTTCCCTTGCAACTAAGGGGCATTTTATGGTCATTTGCATCAGCCTCGGGTATACCAAAAAGCACGTTGCATAGGATGTTGAAAGAAGGGTTGCTAAGACGTCACTCAAACACACTGAAGCCATTGTTAAAGGAAGAGAACAAAGAATCAAGGCTGCAATGGTGTCTTTCCATGTTAGATCCACATACTTTGCCAAATGAACCCAAGTTCGTTGATATGCGCAACATTGTGCACATCGATGAAAAATGGTTCAATACCACTAAAAAGACAAGAAATTTTTACATGGTCCATTGGGAGGATGATCCATACAGACCTGTGCAAAACAAGAATTCTATTGATAAAGTTATGTTCTTGGCAGTAGTCGCTAGGCCTAGATACAATGAAGAAGGTATCTGCACTTTTGACGGCAAGATAGGCTTGTGGCCTTTCACTAGAAAGGTATCACAACATCTTAATATATCCATTTTTACTTAATGATGCAATTTGAAACTTAATTGTTAATCTAACTTGCTTATGTACTACTTAGGAACCAGCACAACGGACTAGTCAAAACAGACCAAGGGGTACTCTTGTCACCAAAACAATCAAGGTTGATCGAGATACCGTAAGATCATTTCTGATTGCTAAAGTGTTACCAGCTATAATATCATGTTGGCCTAGAGAACATGCACATAACACTATATGGATTCAGCAAGACAACGCTCCTTCTCATGTGCCAGTGGATGATCCTCAATTTGCGTATGCAGTATCACAAACAGGGTTTGACATCCGCCTAATGAATCAACCTCCTAATTCCCCAGATATGAATGCACTAGATCTTGGGTTTTTTGCGTCTCTACAGTCATTAACATATAGAAGGATTTCTAGGAATATGGACGAGCTAATAGATAATGTTGAGGAGGAATTTCATGTCTATGATGACAGTAAGCTAAATAGGGTGTTTCTAACGCTACAATCTTGCTTGTTGGAGGTCATGGAAGCTGATGGTGGAAATGGATACAGGATACCTCATATGGGTAAAGACAGGCTACAACGTCTACACATTCTTCCTAACACCCTTAGTTGTGGTTGTGATTTATATGAGAAGGTTAGATCAGCATTAGCCAACCAAGTGCAGTAAATCATTGACTTTTTGGAAAGCATTATCATGGTTCGAGCTTTTGGTTAAATGTCAGATATATATATGGTAATGTAAGATCAGCTTTTGATTAAATGGTTTTATATTTTGGCCAGCTTTCAGATTGTATATATGATGATGTAAAATCAGCATTAGCAGTAATTCATGTCATATGGGAAGCTCTATCAATCTGTCATGCTTGAGTTTTTAGCTAAATTTCAGATTATATGGCAATGTAATATAAGCATTGTATGCATCATCGTCACATTGTTGGCAATGCTAAAAACATCATCTTAATTTCATTGACCACAATAAACCATTATATTATAAAGTAATTCAACAGGTTACCATTCATAACCAACCAGTCTCATGTACTACCTTAATTACACATACTTTCATACAATACCAAAAGTCTACCTACTTTGACATACTTTGTGAAGCTACCATTCATAACGACCTAATCTCATGTACTACCATAATTACACATACTTCCATACAATACCAAAAGTCTACCTACTTCAACATACTTTGTTAGTCCATCATTCATAACTACCAAACCAGCACATAAGTAACACATACATCTAAAATTTGTACTCTTAAAACACTCTAGAAATTCTTTTACCGATTTTTCCAACGTATCCTGATCTTGCAGGAGTTCTTCTAGGCCACTATCATCGTATGGATCTTGCGCATATCCCCCAATAACCATGGCAATGTCATCGTCGCTTGACTTCACCTCCTCGCTGCTCACATCCTTAGCTTTTCCCCTCATCTCCTCGATGCCGATTTGCCTGATGCTTTCCTTCTTCTCAAACAGGGCCGTGTGGTCACTATCGTCTACCAACATTATCCTGAAAAGGATAAAATAGTGCCAATACAAGATGGGATCAGCTGTTAACACTTTTACCACCTATACATATTAAAGTATTTGGATTTGTGGTGTAAAGATGAATCTATCACTGAACCCTTACTAAAATTTACTTTGATTCCATTATATATTCGATACAATTTTTGAAAAAGAATTAGGTCAGACATGTAAATATTCAAAGTCCAAAATTAAGTACAGACCAAAGGGAATGAGACTGTCAATGAGAGCCAAAATTAGAGTAAGTTAGTGTATACTATTCGTGGGTGCAGTTGGACTGTTGGAGCCAGCTTTACCTTCTCAAGGGTAGGTTTTACAACTTCTGATTGATTATTCAAATCCTAGTGTTACTATTTTAAAATGAACAGGTCAAGCAAGCAACAACTACTAGCTAGCTAGCTGCAGTCAGCTGGGGCCCCAAAGTCTGTGCTTGGCAAGCCCAAAGTGGCATACTACTTTCTACTGGTAATCTTGCATATACAGTACACGTCATGACCTATATTAAAATTGTATTTTTATCAAAAATCAAATTCATCAGGCCCTTCATTGAGCAATGCACCAGTCAGGCAAAATTAGAGAAATAAAATTTGCTCATATTCAGTAAAATTTCTTACAATATCTAATTGTTTCCTATATGGGCCTAGGGGGCAACAAAACTGAGGGGAATGCCTTGGTTAGGTTTAAAACAGCTTGGATTTTTGTTAACACTAATTTATCTCTATAAGTGAAATGTCAATATTATTCAAGAGACTAAGAGAGGGTGAGATAAATGAGAGCTCAGCTATTGATGTCCTATGAATACACTAAGTACTACCACTTTTGCATCTTCATCCCCACTAGCAATATTTCTTACCCTAAGATCTCAGTAAATACAAAAATTAGTGAAAGTATTACGCACTGGTCAATTCTCGGAACTTGGTAACACTTGATGAATTACAACAGCTAGATTATTATAAGGACACAAAATACCAGATGAGAAAAGAGCATTAATTTGACCTAACATATTTTATACCTGACAGTTCTTTCCAAAAATTAAAGAATTGGGGATGCAACCGCACCCCATGCATCTGAGCTATACCAGTCATTGAAAGCATTTTTCATTGCATGTGGGGAACACATTGGTGGCAGGTAGACCGAGTAGGAGATATCTTTGGTGGCAGGACGGATTGTCTACCTCACCATGGGAGACATCATCCACAACTGGAGACAATCCACGCATACCGCCGCCAATGTCCTCAGCTGTTGCCTCCGGAATCAGAATAGGAGACCGGTAAGCCTCCTCCGCAGCCCCCTCCTGTACCAGATCCGTGGGCGCCTCCACCTCTTTCGGCATCACAACCGCCGCCTTGAAAACCTCCGATGTCGATGCCACATCCGAACCGCCTCCAACCGCCGCCGCCGTTGCCACCGCCACCTTCCTGCAAACCTCTGATGCTGCTGCCGCATCCAAGGTCCCTCTTGCTGCCGCCGCCTCTTGGATCAAAACCGCAATCCGGCACGCCTCTTCCGCCTTGGCTCGCGTCTCTTGAATCAAAACCATAAACTGTTTCGCCGCTGCCATGAACGCCTCTACCGAGCCAAATCCTTCCACCGGAGCCGCCTCCAACATCGGATCTAACAGCTCGCAACCCTCCCCCACCGCATCCAAGCGGCTGCATCCTGGTGGATGGGGAACTTCGCAGGGAGATGCGTGAGCGAGGGAGAGCAGCGTGGAGAGGGGAGGGACGTGCGGGGAGGAGCGGGAGGGAGGTGGGGAGGGGGTCGGAAGCTTGGCGAGGTCTCGCATCTTACCGCCGCTGCGATTTGGGAACGAGAGAGAAATGCGAGAGAGAGAGAGAGACGCGAGACTGCGAGAGACGGGTAGGAGGAGATAAGATTTTTGCGGTGTGAACAAGAGGAGAGAAGACGCTGTTCACCTGGGCCCACAAATGATACGATAGAGTTGAAGTTTTCTTGTTTTATGTGGAGGAATCGGTTTTTTGTGAGACAAAGTCCTTCCTCCAGGAATCGCTTCTTACTGGGATGGAGGGAGTACATGCGTGATATATGGCACATGGCATGTCCTCAACAATTCCAACATAGTGACAAACTGTGACTTTTCAACAGCTACCCAAATTTTGTGCTGATTATTTATGGGATTAATGAGAGATTCTTGTATACATATACCCAATTGCCCTCTTACTGCAGATTCTGAGTTCAGAAACCCTGTTCAACAAGGTAATCGCCAAGCCTCTCCACAACCATGTTGCACTGGCCAGGAGTCATCGGTTCCTCATAGATTCCAATTATGATGGATAGATTGGTCTTCTTGACAGTAACCCCTCCAGTTCCCTGAGAAAATGTAACAAAAATGTGATACATGAAATTAGCATGTCTGATGTCTCTACAGAGACCAGCAAGAGCTTATAGCAAATCAGTTATCAGGTAAAATTAGTAAGTTTGTTATAATAAAATACTTCTGCGGTTGTGTTAGTGTCTGAACAATTAAAGGTCTGGTCAATATGCTTTCTGAGCTAAAACGGTTTGATGAGAGAACGGAGATAGCAGCAGTCCCTGAAAATAAACTGTAGTATGATTCATAGTTTCTTTGACCCCTGGATACAAGTCTTTGAGATGAATTACTGTTTTCCGAAAAGTTTGGCAAATCACCTTAAATACAAGTAAAGGGTTTCCTATTTCAGTAGTGTCAAGGACTCCAACAAAGGGTGTTGGG
The DNA here is from genome assembly GCA_000573905.2 of Oryza punctata. Classification (NCBI taxonomy): domain Eukaryota; kingdom Viridiplantae; phylum Streptophyta; class Magnoliopsida; order Poales; family Poaceae; genus Oryza; species Oryza punctata. The sequence continues at coordinate 4,305,037 of CM002488.2, forward strand.
TGCATGGTTGTAGATAGTGTCTTTCAGAAACAATTCTAGGAAACTTTATTAATGTACTAGTGATATTAATGTGCTAGTGATATTTATGGTCCATATTGTGGCGTTCCTAGTGATTTCTTAAAAAGGGGGAACCTTGCAGCACTATTCTAGACCTTTAGCTTCGAAAAAAGATGTATCATGTAATTGCTTTCAACTGATTTGCTGGAAGGGAAGTATATTTGTAGGTCAAAGTTGAAATTTGAAACGGGGAACTAGGTAAAGTTGCTCTCATAGCTTTCACATATTTGTGAGCCCTATGGGTAGATATAAGAAGGTACCCAACATAATCCACCTTTCGTTGAGACAGAAGCTAAAGAAGTTCATTCCCTCGCTAGCAAGCTTCTTCTACTACCTGATGATTGAATTGGACTTCCTTCCTCACTGAAACCAAGATGGTTGACTACACGATAATGTTATGCAATGCAATGAGAAAATGAGAACAAGGTAACTCCTAAATCCTAACCTTCTTCCCCCGAATAACAACTCCAGGTTCACCTTGGATAACCATGTATTTTGTACCACCAAGATGTAATCCCGTAGGTGCCAGAGAGCCTGGTTCATCGAAGTCCTTCATTATCGCGGTGATTACTTCAGGTTTGACCTGTGCGGTGCAAAATAAAATGCTCATAAGATACTGTACTACATGGTCATTCGAATTTCTGAAGATGAAGTCTATATAGAGGTATATCTGGAGGGTCATTCACATCAAACAGTCCATGCAAGGTTGCAAGAATCAGGAAATGAGATAACAAACCACCAAAAATTCTCTCATTTTTCTAGAAATTTCAGCGATCGATAATAACTTGCCAAATGTACCAAGTATAAAACGCAATCGCTGGCTACACAGGAAGTCTTTTGTGTTCAGCAATATAATTTCCCTTCACCACTTGGTTCTAATCACCAAATAGCTTCTTTGCAGAAAATGGTTAAAACAGTGGTTGCAACTTTGGACGACAATTGCGATGCAGATACAAGTAGTAATCGCCTAATCGGCTTAAACAAACTTGAAAATCTGCATCGTATTACAGGATGAAGTACGGCAATTCAACCTCTATCCCCTGCTACTCATCGCAGTTTGGTGATCGTCATAAAAGTTTTTTCTTGTAACAAAAATAATCATGAGATGTTTTTGTTGTTAATCATGTTTGAGGTTTACTCCGTCAGTTGTGTTTACCACCGATTCACCATTCACCAACAACGATGTCTAACAGTCTATGTCCTCCTTAGTCATAGAATGACTGACTGACAGCATCGAATGCTGACTAAAATTAGCAACGAAAAACACGACAGGGAAAAATTACAGGCGGGTTTTGCTGCTAGAAATTCTCTTCTCTACTAGGACTGGAACAAGCAAGCAATCGCAAACATCTCTACTGATAATGGCAGGGTTAGAGTTACCTGCGGGAAGGTTTCGGACTGCGCCCAGACGGAGGCGTCGTGGCCGAAGATGGCGGCGGCGGCGAGGCGGTGGCCGTCGATGTCGCAGAGCAGGTGTTCGTCCACGTACGGCTGCCACGCCATGGCTCCTCGATCTCTGCTTCACCTCCTCTTTCCTCTCCTCCGCGTTTAATTTGTGGGCGGCGCAATTCTTCGGAGATTCAGAGTTGCAGCATCCTGACATTTCCCCCCGCCATTCGTTGTGCGCATCTGAATATCTCATTTCATGACGGTGAAGCAGAGAGAGAGAGAGAGAGAGAAAAAAAAATGGCATCTGTTTTTTCGCATTCCCATCCTTTCTTGCCTTGCTGCTCCGCTCATCCTGCCTTCTCCAAGATTTTATTCGATTATGGGCTTTTTCTCTCTCGAGAAGCCCACTTGCGAAAAGCAGTAGCATTATGGGCCGGGAAAGCCCGTACCGTAATGGAAATCGGCCGATTAACCGTTATCCGGGTGTTGATCCTTGCATCATGCTGTCTTTTGATTTGGAATAGCTCTTTTTTTTTTTGTTTGGTTATAGTTAGGTCCAATGCTTTTCAGTTGAATGGATGAATTGACAATAGATTATCTGATTTGGAATGTGATAATATTTGAGGAACAGTGATATGCCTGCTTTTGCATTAGGAATACATACATGGTTGGGGATCCGGCCTCAGATGTCCCCACCCCCACGTAAGCATCAGGATAAGGTTGTGCATCTGCAATCGCCTACGCCAACACCCGATGCACACGCGTGCGATACCGGATCGAAGCAAGGATATATAGACCAGAGAGAAAAATATCTCAGCAGAAATTGTCATTTATTAGCAGCAAGTCTAATTCACGGTCAAATATCAATCAATGGAAAAGATAAACTCAAAGATATTTCAATCATCTCGCGGAAAAAGATACAACAGTGCACAGGTATGTCCGTACACGACCGATTATTAACTGAAATTACGTGTCTGAAAAGTGCAGTTTAAAAGTGGAGTACTACTGTACTAGTACTAGCTAGGCATCATATTTCACGACGACGACGAGGAGGCTGTAGTGGCTACGGCGGCGCCGGCGCGCATGTAGTTGTCGATGTAGTACGCAGGGTTGGGCAGCTTGAAGGTGCGCTCGCCCTCCGGCGAGCCCAGCAGGTCGCTCCACTGGTCGCCGATGTTGCCCACGATCACCATCCCCTTCTCCTCCTCCAGCTTCTTCCTCTCCCCCGACTTGTACTCCACCACCGATCCCGTCGCCGTCGAGTTCCCCGACCTGTTCGTTCGTTCGTTTGTTTCATCAGTTCTATACTTATATTCTGCAATGGTTTTCTTAAACAAAAAAATTTAATTAGTTTGTAATAATATGTGACCTTAATATGAGCTCGTCCCAGCAGTCGAACCCTTCCTTGATGAGATTTGTGGCGGTGGCGTTCCTCAGCTCCGGCGTGTCCGGCCTGTCCGACAGGAAGACGATCTTGATGCCGAGGAGTAGCAGCTTCTTGTACAGCGTCACCGTGTTCGGCAACGCCGACGCTCTTCCGGCGATCAGCCACTCCATGAACGCCGGCTCGTCGGTTCTGTGGTACCCGAAGCCGTGCTTCTTGTAGAATTTGACGTGGGAGAGGGCGGTCTCGTCGACGTCGAACACCCAGGTGGCGTTGGCGTCGGCGGCGGCGTCGCCGGAGAGGACGAGGCCCTCGGCGTAGGCCATGGCCTCGTCGACGACGACCTTGCTGTCGCGGCGGTAGTGGTGGCCGCGCATGTAGTTCTCGACGTAGTTGTCGCACTTGCGCGGCGCCGTCGTCCACCCCCGCACGTTGTTCGCCTCCACGCCGACGCGCCAGCTGTCGCAGTAGTCGCCGTCGCCCACGGGGATCATCTGCCTCAGCCTGTCCATGAACGAGAGCGCCGCCGCCGACACGACATCGCCGGCGCCGCCGCCCCACCCGTGGCAGGTGGTGGCTAGCACGGCCACGGCCAAGAAGCAGACAAGTCGCTTGGCCATCGCCGTCTACTGATGTTTATGCTTCACTCCCGTCTGCTGATGTTTATGCTTCACTCTATGTGGTAGCTTCACGCTGCAGCTGGCAGCTGGATATATATATATATACACACACACACACGCACTGCGGAGAGTTACTACTCCTATCATTCTATCCAAGATTTATGGAGGTAATTAACTACTGCTAGTCGTAGTGTATCTGTGTATGCCGGCCGGTGGCGAGGTGAAGAGACAAGAAGAGTTTTTGTCTCTTGCAATCAATCAAAGCAAGCATGCAACATGTCGCATTTGTCACCATGTGTCAGCTAGCTCAGTCGTCACGATGTGCAGACGCCGAGACGGCCGGAGCACGTACGACGGGGACCATGACCTAGGCACCTAGCAGCTAGCTGGGGCTGGATCAGGGATAAGGCGCGCGACGTACATGTGTGTGGACGCGGCGCAGATGATGCCGCGCGCTCGGCCGCTTCAACTGTCCCGCGTCGCGGTGGAATCAGCCGGCGCGCCGCGCGACGCTTCAACAATCAACCGCGCGCGGAAGAGGCGGGCCGGTGTGGTGGGGACGGCGTGGAGTGGGCCGGCCCAAGCGGTTTGCGGCCGAGATGGCGGATGGCTATATATGGGCTACAAAGGCTATTGACTGGGCCATAGCGCCGTACTCCGACAACATGATGAGGCCCATTTGGCCCAAGAGGGAGAAGTGCGTGGTTCACTGTACTTGGATTAGCTGATGTGACGAAGCCACGAGTTCCATACTTTCCATGACGCATCGGATGAACGGATTTGTCATATTCTGGTTAGAAATTCTGCTGCTATTTTTCTAAGCAGAGTGCGCACACCTGCAAACAACAGGCGGCAATTGCAAGCCAACAGAATCAAGATATACCCGCATCAGCATATTATTTTTTAAGTTTGTATCGAATATATATAGAAAATCGGTTACGGTTTAGGATTTGAAGTTGTACTATATGTTAGAATTGAGAGGAAGAGTCGGACTCTGTAACGCCCCGGCACTCGCTAACTGATATCACCAGCTAACTCATACCGAGGTGCTACGCATTACCTGTGATATAGTACCAGTCCCAGGATACACTAGCTGGTACTCACAGAATAAACATGGAATCAAAGTAGATTATTATTACATCACTGGGTTTTAGTCCTTACATAAGTTGCTATCCCGGACAGGCCCAGAGATGAGCAACGCACAATACAAAAGTCCATAAAGCAAAAGACAAAAGCGGCGGCAGCTAAGCGTCTAGGCGACCATCTCGATCCACAGGCGACGGCTTGGGGCTAGGCACGATCCTTCTAGAAGTCCTCGTACTCGGCTTGCTCCTGGAGGTACTCCTCGGCGGTTGGGTCGACGTCTTCGTCTCCATCCTCTATAGATATATTATATATAGCAAGGGTGAGTACTTCACGTACTCAGCAAGCCGGGGAAAGAATGACATGCTTGGTTAAGACAAGGAGAGCTAGGGTTTTATTTGCGAAAGCAGCCTTTTTGGCAAAGTGATTTATTTCACAAAACTCCTAGTGAGTGAATCAAGTTTTAGTTGTCGGGAGGAGACTCACGCCTCGACCCATTCCACAAGTTGCTTTGCAACAACTTGTCACGATTAACGAACAACAAGTTGTTTGTCTCCTCCATTAGTTCCTTCTCACTTTCACGACCATACATGGTCCACACAGTTATCTCAGCACTGCAACGCCATCATGGCCCTAACAACACCTCGGTGTCGGACGACACCCCAGGTCACACAGACCCATTCCTAACCACAAAGGTTAGCCGTTTGCCACACAGGCAAACTCTGGAAACGAATCCCTTCCCACCAATCATTTTCATCAAACATTTGTCAAACAAATCTACGCTATGAGAAACACCTTACACTCGCCCTTGACCGTGGGCACGGCTGTTCGAACAGTTCCTTAAACTCTGCAGAGGTTGTACGCTTTACCCACACGACACGAAACTGACATCGTTTACCCGTCGGCAACGAAAGTTCGTGACAAGGCCTTTCCAAAGCTAACCCATGAAAATCGCATGCCACCTAGTTGGGCTAAGATCCATAGCCGAGTATCAGGCAAATCCAGCCGTCGTCCACTCAGGAAATACCGAGGATGCCTCCTACTCCTACTGGTACCATGCCACAATAGAGGCACAAAGACACCCATGATGGGCAAAACATGCGTAACACTTCATCTCCTCATCCTCGGCATTCCACAACCATTGGCACACCAACTCCCATGTGATAACAATTTACTTAGCCAGAGGCATCCCATAAATACCCGTGTGGTCGCACTGTAACGTGTTCGGATGAACTTCCCAAAGGAATCGGTCCTTAACGATAACACGTAGCCAAACCACAAAGGCTTGATTCCGCATCATCACCATTTTCACAACACATTTTATTTCACCAAACCTCGATACAACGTACCGGATTTTTAAGCATAAAATTTGGAAAATACCCAAGTTTCCCACACGGCAACAACGTAAGCATGGCTAAGCGAAACTACCTCGGTAATCGTATAACGATACCGGCGTAAACATTTGTGGAGCTATTAAAGGTATGGAATCATCAACCTATGAAATATAAGTGCGACTACTAGGTTGGTCCGTCGGTTGTATAAACAATCCGAGGCCTAAACATGTTATCGTGTGAACTAAGCAATGCATTTTTCAATCAACATATCATTTCAAAATATAGGGGCAATGTGATCAAAGAGGCTTGCCTTGCACGAGGTGCGGGTCTTCTTCTTCGAAACCGGCGTCCGGAGCGTCCTCGTACGCGTGCTCTATACGCGGAACGGAGAGCAAATAAATAAAAAGGCAATAAAACAAGCTCAAATCAAATAAACAAGTGTGCCACTGTGTAGATCTCATTTTTAGAAAAATTTAGAAATTTGAACGGGGTCAAACGGAGTTACGGTTGAATTTCTATGAATTTTCAAAGGTAGAGGGACTTTTCTGAAAAATTAGGAATTTTTAAATAAAAGATAACGGAATATTCCAACGGAATATTCCGTTCCGTTAGGGTTAGGGTTAGATTTAACGGTGGTGTGGGGCCACTTGTCAGAGAGAGGGAGAGAGAGAGGAGGGCGTGGGGCCCACCTGTCAGCCGGGGGGGTCTTCTTCCCCACCGAGCTCGGCTCGGCCGGCGGCGGCGCCGGGCGGCGGGGCGGCCGGAGAGGGAGGGGAGGGGGCGGGGAGGGGAGGCCGGCGGCCGGGGAGGCGGTGGCGGCGGTGGCAGCGGCGGCCGGGAGGGGAGGGGGAGGCGGCGGCGGCGACCGGAGAAGGTGGGGGAGGCGGCGGCGGCCGGAGAAGCGGCGGCGGCCGGTGGAAGCGAGAGAGAGAGGGGAGGGATGGGGGTCGCCGGCGAGGGGGAAGGGGTGCGGCGGCAAGGGGAGGGGTGGGGGTTTTATAGGCGGCAAGGGGGCGCGGGTACGGCCGGCGACGTGGAGCGGGCGGCGGCGCGGGGCGCGAGGCCGGCGACGCGACGCGGCACGTCGCGCGTGCGGCGCGGGCGGCGCGGCCGAGCGGCGCGGCCGGCGCGGCGGGGACAGGGCGGCGTGGCCGGGCGGCTCGGGCACGGGCGCAGGCGGCGCGGTACGGCGGGCGGCGCGGCGGGCGGCGCGGCCGGCGTGCGGCGCGGCGGCTGTCGGGCGGCGCGGGGCGGCGCGGCCAGGCGGCGCCGGCGGCGGCGCGGGCGGGAGGAGGGAGACGACCGGGTGGGCTGGGCCGGCGCGGGGAGAAAGGCCCGTGGGCCGGAAGGGAGGAGAGGGGGAGCTGGGCCGGGAGAGAGAGGAGTGGTGGGCCGGCCCATTCGGGAGAAAAGAGAGGGAGAGGGGGAAAAGGAGTTGGGCCAAGGGAGGGAAAAGAGAGAAAAAGGCCCAAGAGAGGGAAAAAAAATTTGAGGGGACTTTTTTGAAATTTTGGGGGAAATTTTGAGATCTTTTTGGCACAAATAAAATCCAAATTTTAAAACCAAAGTTTTTAATTGAGGGAAAATTTTAAATAAAAATTTGGGTGCTACAAACCTACCCCCCTTAAAAGAATCTCGTCCCGAGATTCCGCGACTACGCGAACAACTCAGGGTGCTCGGCTCGAAGTTGATCCTCTTGTTCCCAAGTAGCTTCTTCTTCAGAGTGATTACTCCACTGAACCTTGTAAAACTTGATCACTTTCCGTCTGGTGCTTCGTTCCTTTTCATCAAGAATCCGAATCGGTCGTTCTTCGTAGGTCAGATTCTCTTGCACATTGATTATCTCGAGTGGAACTTGCTCTTCCGGAACTCGAAGACGCTTCTTCAACTGGGACACATGGAACACGTTGTGTACACCGTCAAGCTCTGCAGGTAACTCAAGCTGATAGGCAACTTCTCCACGACGTGCAGTGATAGGATAGGGTCCGATAAAACGTGGAGCTAACTTTCCTGCCATTCCAAATCTTTTCATTCCACGTAGAGGTGATACTCGCAGGTATACATGATCTCCAACTGCAAACTCTAGATCTCTTCGGCGATTGTCTGCATAGCTTTTCTGCCTAGACTGGGCCACTTTCAAACGTTCTCTGATCATTTTCACCTGTTCTTCAGCTTCTTTTAGAATATCTGGTCCAAAGATTTTCCTTTCTCCAACATCCGTCCAACAGAGTGGCGTTCGACACTTACGCCCATACAAGGCTTCATTCGGGGCCATCTGTATGCTTGCCTGATAGCTGTTGTTGTACGAGAATTCTGCGTAAGGTAGGCACAAATCCCAAGTTCCGACAAAATCCAAGGCGCAAGCTCTTAACATGTCCTCTAAAATCTGATTCACCCTTTCTGTCTGTCCATCGGTCTGAGGATGGTAGGCTGTACTGAAGTTGAGATTGGTACCCATGGCTTCATGTAATTTCTTCCAAAAATGGGAGGTGAACTGGGTACCTCTATCTGACACAATCTTCTTCGGAACACCATGTCGGCAAACCACTTTCGTCATGTATAGCTCTGCTAACTTCTTGCCAGAGTAGGTAGTCTTTACTGGGATGAAATGGGCAACCTTGGTTAGTCGATCCACTATTACCCAAATGGAATCGTAACCCGAAGATGTCTTTGGAAATCCCGTTATAAAGTCCATTCCTATTTCTTCCCATTTCCATTCTGGAACCTTTAACGGTTGTAGTAAACCTGCGGGCTTCTGATGTTCAGCCTTTACCCTTTGACAGATGTCACAAATGGCAACATACTCGGCAATATCTCGCTTCATTCCAGACCACCAATAATGACTTTTGATATCTTGGTACATCTTGGTACTTCCGGGGTGGATAGAGTATGCAGACTCATGGGCTTCTTGCAGTATCAGGTTTCTTAACTCCTTTTTGTTGGGCACACATATGCGCTTTCCAAACCAAACGATTCCTTTATCGTCTATGGAGTATTCTGGGGCTTTATCTTTCTTTATCAACTCCTTTATATTCATAATTTCTTCGTCGCCTTCTTGGGCTTCACGGATTTGGTTCTCTAGGGTTGGTTGCACCACTAGGGTTGCTAGAGTTCCTGGCTTAACCATATTTATTCTTAGCCTTTCCATTTCCTTGCATAATGTTGGATGATGTGGCGAGGTCAAAAGGACATTGCAGTGCACCTTTCGACTTAGAGCGTCTGCGACAACATTTGCTTTTCCCGGATGGTAATGTATTCCGACATCATAGTCCTTAATCAGTTCAAGCCATCTTCTTTGCCTGAGGTTGAGCTCGGTCTGAGTGAAAATATACTTCAAACTCTTATGATCCGTGTATACTTCACATCTGTTTCCGATCAAGTAATGTCTCCATATTTTGAGGGCATGAACAACTGCAGCTAGCTCAAGATCGTGGGTAGGGTAGTTCACTTCATGAGGCCTTAACTGCCGTGAGGCATAAGCAACCACCTTTCCTTCTTGCATAAGTACACATCCTAAACCCTGCCTGGATGCATCGCAAAAGACTTCAAAATCTTTCCTTATGTCCGGTAGAATTAAGACTGGGGAAGTTGTTAGCCTTTTCTTTAGCTCTTTGAAACTCTTTTCACAGGCTTCGGTCCAAATGAACTTCTTTTCTTTATTGAGCAATTCCGTCATAGGTTTGGCGATTTTTGAGAAACCCTCGATAAATCTTCTGTAATATCCTGCCAAACCAAGAAAACTCCTGATCTCGGTAACTGTGGTTGGAGACTCCCATGTAAGCACATCTCTTACTTTGCCTGGGTCCACTTCTACTCCACGAGATGAGATAACATGACCTAGGAATGCGACTCGGTCTAGCCAAAATTCACACTTGGGATATTTTGCATAAAGCTGATGTTCTCGCAACTTTCCCAAAACCAATCTCAAATGTTCTGCATGTGTCTGCTCGTCCTTGGAGTAGATGAGAATGTCGTCTATAAATACTACGACAAACTTGTCGAGGTATTCCATGAATACTTTGTTCATGAGATTCATAAAGAATGCTGGAGCATTTGTGAGTCCGAAGGACATGACCGTATACTCATATAGACCATAACGAGTTGAGAAGGCGGTCTTTGGTATGTCTTCAGGTCTGATTTTCAACTGATGGTATCCAGACCTTAAATCAATCTTGGAGAAGACTGAGGCTCCTTGTAATTGGTCAAACAGGTCATCAATCCGCGGTAACGGATACTTGTTCTTGATGGTTACTTCATTTAGAGCTCTGTAATCCACACACATTCTTTTTGTTTTATCCTTCTTTTCAACTAGGAGCACTGGAGCTCCCCATGGTGACGTACTGGGTCGCACAAAACCATTTGCTTCCAATTCTTCTATCTGTCTTTTTACTTCGGCCAATTCATTAGCTGCCATCCTGTAGGGTCTCTTGGCGATTGGAGCTGTGCCGGGTGCAAGCTCTATGGAGAACTCTATTTCTCTGTCTGGTGGCATTCCGGGTAATTCGTCTGGGAAAACATCTGGATATTCGTTGACTACAGGCACTTCTTCCAAAGGGATGGCTTCGATGCAGTTCAGCATAGCCTGACCTCTAGGGTCCTTTGACGGAGTAAACTTTACTTCACTTCCAGATGGTCCTTTCATTGTGATAGTCCGTGTGGCACAATCTATCTGACCCTTGTACTTAGCTAACCAGTCCATGCCTAGAATCAGGTCCAGACCTTGCGACTCTAGGATAATAGGGCTAGCCATAAACTTAACACCTTCTATGACTAGGCTAACCTTCGGGCATGATCGATCAGACCTAGTCTCCTTTCCCGGGGAGTGAACGATCATCGGTACCCTTAGGTCCTTAGTAGCCAAACCATGTTGTTCCACAAAAGCTCGAGAAATGAAAGTATGCGAAGCTCCCGAATCAAATAAGACAACAGCAGGTACATTATCAACAAGGAACGTACCTATCACAACATCTGAAGCTTCCTGGGCTGACTTGGCCTGCACATGGTTGACGCGGCCTCGTCCAAAACTTGGAGCAGTACGGGAGGCCTGACCACTAGCCTGGGTAGTGGCTCGCACTTGTCCTGTTGCTGGTACTCTGGCAGTACTGATGTTAGAGGCTCCTGGAACAGCGGGACCTTTCTTCTGGGGACATTCTCTAGCAAAATGTCCGACTTCTCCACAGCGGAAACAGCCATTTCCAGTTGTATCCATAGGATTCCTTGGCTGAGTGTTGAAAGATGTCGGGTTACTTCCTCCGGTGTTACCACTATAGACTCTTGGTGGAGCTGGTGCAGATGAACGGGAAGGAACTGGGCGGGGAGGGAATCCATGATGCTGCTGTGGGGCTGGCTGGCGAAACTGAGGAGGTGGGTTGGTCCTAGGGCGTGGACCACCATGAGACTGGAATCCGGTCTGAGCCATCTTGCGTTTGCGAAAAACTTCCACTTCCTTCCTAGTATCTTCGACTATTAACGCCCTATTAACCATGTCTTGGAAAGTAGGGAAAACATGAGCAACAAGCTGAAGCTTTATCCCGACGTTCATTCCTTTCAGAAACTTTCTGATCTTTTTCTTGTCAGTATCCACCTCATCTGTGGCATAACGGGCCAAATGGTTGAACTTGCTGAGGTACTCGTTGATGCTGGAGTTCCCTTGCTTGAGATTGTTGAATTCCTCCCTTTTGATATCATAGATACTTTCTGGCACATAAGCAAGTCTAAAAGCTTCTGCAAACTCTGCCCAAACAATTGTAGTTGCATCTTGGTGAGCGGCACAATAATTCTCCCACCAATTAGCGGCGGGTCCTCTGAGCTGATGGGCAGCGTACAAGGCCTTCTCTCTAGAAGAGCACTGCACTAGGTCAAGCTTCCGCTCTACGTCCTTCAACCAATCGTCGGCTTCGACAGGCTCGGAGGTCTGCGAGAATTCTGGCGGACGGGTTCTCAAGAAATCCGTCAATCTGGAGCGACCATTAAGATGTGGAGCTGGGTGATGCTGGGGATTCAAAGCAGCAAGAGTCTGAGCTATGCCTTGCAGGATCTGAGTTTGAATGGCCATGATTTGCTGGGGATCCAAATGAGGGGGTGAAGGTGGAGGTGTTCCTCCTTGGGTAGTAGCTGTGGCAGCATGTGTTCCTTGGGTGGCAGCCGGTTCATTCTCTGACACTTGGTCATCTGCATGCTCATCTTCCTGACCTTCGGCATTCTGAGTGGCGTCGTTGTCATTCTGAGCTTGGTTCTCATATCCGAAGCGGGCTGGGGTACGGGTACTGCGACGTGGGCGTCCTGCCATCTGGTTTGTTTGAAAGGGCGGGGTAAGGAGAGGGCATTTCATGGATAAAAACCGTTTTCGCAAATCGGGGAAATTCCGAAAGACAGGGACATGGCCAGCCCAAAGCTTAGCCAAGCTTAGCTGGACGCACATCAAGAGGCAACCAACATTACATAACCCACTCACACACTAGTTTAACGAACACTAAGTGCCACAACCCCTAATGGGTTGGCAACGATACGACAGGTCTGACGCACAACAACCACTACACTTCTAAAAGCTGAGGGAAAAAGGTCGGCGGAATCAACATAGCGTGATTCGTCTAAAGTTTTAAATGAAAAGGGATTAGTGAGTAGTTTGAAAAGAATCCTATAGTAAGGGGAAGAGTATAAGCATTGTCTAACTTTTGCAATTATATATGAGTTTTAAAATAATCCTTAGGGTCACAACTACACGAAGGTTTCGTCCTAGGGCCAAACCTATGCTCTGATACCACCTTTGTAACGCCCCGGCACTCGCTAACTGATATCACCAGCTAACTCATACCGAGGTGCTACGCATTACCTGTGATATAGTACCAGTCCCAGGATACACTAGCTGGTACTCACAGAATAAACATGGAATCAAAGTAGATTATTATTACATCACTGGGTTTTAGTCCTTACATAAGTTGCTATCCCGGACAGGCCCAGAGATGAGCAACGCACAATACAAAAGTCCATAAAGCAAAAGACAAAAGCGGCGGCAGCTAAGCGTCTAGGCGACCATCTCGATCCACAGGCGACGGCTTGGGGCTAGGCACGATCCTTCTAGAAGTCCTCGTACTCGGCTTGCTCCTGGAGGTACTCCTCGGCGGTTGGGTCGACGTCTTCGTCTCCATCCTCTATAGATATATTATATATAGCAAGGGTGAGTACTTCACGTACTCAGCAAGCCGGGGAAAGAATGACATGCTTGGTTAAGACAAGGAGAGCTAGGGTTTTATTTGCGAAAGCAGCCTTTTTGGCAAAGTGATTTATTTCACAAAACTCCTAGTGAGTGAATCAAGTTTTAGTTGTCGGGAGGAGGCTCACGCCTCGACCCATTCCACAAGTTGCTTTGCAACAACTTGTCACGATTAACGAACAACAAGTTGTTTGTCTCCTCCATTAGTTCCTTCTCACTTTCACGACCATACATGGTCCACACAGTTATCTCAGCACTGCAACACCATCATGGCCCTAACAACACCTCGGTGTCGGACGACACCCCAGGTCACACAGACCCATTCCTAACCACAAAGGTTAGCCGTTTGCCACACAGACAAACTCTGGAAACGAATCCCTTCCCACCAATCATTTTCATCAAACATTTGTCAAACAAATCTACGCTATGAGAAACACCTTACACTCGCCCTTGACCGTGGGCACGGCTGTTCGAACAGTTCCTTAAACTCTGCAGAGGTTGTACGCTTTACCCACACGACACGAAACTGACATCGTTTACCCGTCGGCAACGAAAGTTCGTGACAAGGCCTTTCCAAAGCTAACCCATGAAAATCGCATGCCACCTAGTTGGGCTAAGATCCATAGCCGAGTATCAGGCAAATCCAGCCGTCGTCCACTCAGGAAATACCGAGGATGCCTCCTACTCCTACTGGTACCATGCCACAATAGAGGCACAAAGACACCCATGATGGGCAAAACATGCGTAACACTTCATCTCCTCATCCTCGGCATTCCACAACCATTGGCACACCAACTCCCATGTGATAACAATTTACTTAGCCAGAGGCATCCCATAAATACCCGTGTGGTCGCACTGTAACGTGTTCGGATGAACTTCCCAAAGGAATCGGTCCTTAACGATAACACGTAGCCAAACCACAAAGGCTTGATTCCGCATCATCACCATTTTCACAACACATTTTATTTCACCAAACCTCGATACAACGTACCGGATTTTTAAGCATAAAATTTGGAAAATACCCAAGTTTCCCACACGGCAACAACGTAAGCATGGCTAAGCGAAACTACCTCGGTAATCGTATAACGATACCGGCGCAAACATTTGTGGAGCTATCAAAGGTATGGAATCATCAACCTATGAAATATAAGTGCGACTACTAGGTTGGTCCGTCGGTTGTATAAACAATCCGAGGCCTAAACATGTTATCGTGTGAACTAAGCAATGCATTTTTCAATCAACATATCATTTCAAAATATAGGGGCAATGTGATCAAAGAGGCTTGCCTTGCACGAGGTGCGGGTCTTCTTCTTCGAAACCGGCGTCCGGAGCGTCCTCGTACGCGTGCTCTATACGCGGAACGGAGAGCAAATAAATAAAAAGGCAATAAAACAAGCTCAAATCAAATAAACAAGTGTGCCACTGTGTAGATCTCATTTTTAGAAAAATTTAGAAATTTGAACGGGGTCAAACGGAGTTACGGTTGAATTTCTATGAATTTTCAAAGGTAGAGGGACTTTTCTGAAAAATTAGGAATTTTTAAATAAAAGATAACGGAATATTCCAACGGAATATTCCGTTCCGTTAGGGTTAGGGTTAGATTTAACGGTGGTGTGGGGCCCACTTGTCAGAGAGAGGGAGAGAGAGGAGGGCGTGGGGCCCACCTGTCAGCCGGGGGGGTCTTCTTCCCCACCGAGCTCGGCTCGGCCGGCGGCGGCGCCGGGCGGCGGGGCGGCCGGAGAGGGAGGGGAGGGGGCGGGGAGGGGAGGCCGGCGGCCGGGGAGGCGGTGGCGGCGGTGGCAGCGGCGGCCGGGAGGGGAGGGGGAGGCGGCGGCGGCGACCGGAGAAGGTGGGGGAGGCGGCGGCGGCCGGAGAAGCGGCGGCGGCCGGTGGAAGCGAGAGAGAGAGGGGAGGGATGGGGGTCGCCGGCGAGGGGGAAGGGGTGCGGCGGCAAGGGGAGGGGTGGGGGTTTTATAGGCGGCAAGGGGGCGCGGGTACGGCCGGCGACGTGGAGCGGGCGGCGGCGCGGGGCACGAGGCCGGCGACGCGACGCGGCACGTCGCGCGTGCGGCGCGGGCGGCGCGGCCGAGCGGCGCGGCCGGCGCGGCGGGGACAGGGCGGCGTGGCCGGGCGGCTCGGGCACGGGCGCAGGCGGCGCGGTACGGCGGGCGGCGCGGCGGGCGGCGCGGCCAGCGTGCGGCGCGGCGGCTGTCGGGCGGCGCGGGGCGGCGCGGCCAGGCGGCGCCGGCGGCGGCGCGGGCGGGAGGAGGGAGACGACCGGGTGGGCTGGGCCGGCGCGGGGAGAAAGGCCCGTGGGCCGGAAGGGAGGAGAGGGGGAGCTGGGCCGGGAGAGAGAGGAGTGGTGGGCCGGCCCATTCGGGAGAAAAGAGAGGGAGAGGGGGAAAAGGAGTTGGGCCAAGGGAGGGAAAAGAGAGAAAAAGGCCCAAGAGAGGGAAAAAAAATTTGAGGGGACTTTTTTGAAATTTTGGGGGAAATTTTGAGATCTTTTTGGCACAAATAAAATCCAAATTTTAAAACCAAAGTTTTTAATTGAGGGAAAATTTTAAATAAAAATTTGGGTGCTACAGACTCTGTCCTAAGATCTCTCTTAAATAGAGAGGTACACTAGTTATAACCGCAATGCGATACTAGCATAGGTGTGGGTACGACTGGCTGGTGGCTTAGCTAGTGGAGGGTCGTGGATATCCGGATACACTATAATATGCTGGATCGGGGAGGAGCACCCGTAATCAGTACCTCGGGATGTAGGCTGTTGATATTTCTTAACGATATTACTAGGAATATAATCCCAGGCATTGGCGCCAGAAACATTAGTCAGCATTTCTTACATTTGCAGATATAATCCGCAAGCGCACAGATATACAACTGTAGCATTTTACTCGGAAGTATTCCAAGGTATCGCATTTTACTCCGAAGTATTCCAAGAGAAAATATGGTAAGTGAGTACTGTGTTATTGATCCACATCACACTTAAGTAGATCAAAGTTTGAGGCAGGGGTTAACTAATTATAAAATAAGGGTAGGTTGACACACATAAGTATCATTATAATATTACTCTCACAAAATAAATTTAGGCTAAGTGCAGAAGAAATAAGAAAAGCTTCATTTCTTTATTTCTAGTATATAGTCATTTTAACATACACTTGCTAATGTACAATCATATGGCCAATACCACCTAACTATGCCCTCTCAGTATATCGAGAAACCACCCCTAATTGTCGAGTTCCTTATGATAATTCGTCATAGCTATATAATCGGTTATGGATATGGAGGACTACCCGCGCCAGGAACCTTTCTTAGCCCTATATACGCACGTGGAGGAATACCCGTACTGAGCTGTCACCATCAATGACCTACCTCTACAATTCCGTGGCATATACTACCACTTAATGATATTTAATAATCTAAGCACCGCACTTACATTACTAAATATTACTCTACATCTCTGCAGATGACATAGAGCAATCAATCGAATGAACATTAAGCCAATACCACTCATATCTCTGGTAAGCTAGCCATACAATTAATACGAGACAAGTATAAACCAAACCTAGTACTCGAATAATTATGCAAATAAGGTAAATGAACAAAACTATATAAAGAAGAATATTTCATTATTGAGTAAAGTCTTACAAGAGAGTGTTAACGACGAAATTTGGTAAGCCTCGAAGTCATTATCGGCCTAGAGTCAGTATCGGCTTCAGAGTCCTGGAATCGACCGATGGACATTATCAATCGCCAGTAGTTGTATTCTTAATGGATTCGGTTAAGGAAATTAATCAATTAAAGAAAGTTTATCCAGAAGAGTGCAAGTTCAAGGAGGATATGGCATGACAGTTTATCTATTAATTATGTAGAGTTGTTAGTTTCCTTTTATCTTTAGGAAAGTGTGTGGAGTGTTCGATAAGGACTTTATATTTTTCCTTTTATCTTTAGGAAAGTTTGTGTCATGTCCGATATGGACTACTATCTACCCATGGGTATAAATATGTATACTCAGGGTCCCTATAAATTATCTCTCGATCAATAAAACTACTCTCGGCGCATCACCACCCTCTTTTCCGAGGTTTTACTTATCAACCGATGGAACTTGGCACCTGATGCGGGGCTGCATCGGCTTTCGATCTCCGGTGAAGGGGTAAGCCCTACGTTCTGTCGGGCCCTGGTGAATCTATCGGCTACATTGGTGTTGTTCAAGGCTGTATCGCTTCGATCTCTTCGATCGCTCTGGTTCGGTTGATATATTTGCTACCTGATATCTCAATTCTATTCTAATTGCATTGTGTTTAGAGACGCATCGGTTTAGTTGGGACTGTCTCGGTTAGGTCTGATCTTCTGTCTTAGCAGATATATCTCTACAATCACAATGTTGTTCTAAATAGATTTGTTATATCCATCATATTAGACAGATCTATCGGTTCATCAAGTATTAGATTATAATATATAATTTCATACTGCATCGGTTAGGTTCGATCTACTAGATTGTTGTTGATAATATAAATCTTGCTAAGCCGATAGGTTCATGCTAATGTTTTATCGGAGTGCTAGCCGATGAGTTATTATATACGTTATATAATCCAGATTGACAATGTTTTCAAGTTGCATCAGTCAATCTCCATCTAGGGTTTTATCGATATCGGCTAGATCATTTTGTTGGCTTAGATTATATAATGTATCCCCAACCTGAAAATCAATCAAAGGTTTAATTGTCTAGATATTATGTTTCTTTTCATACTTAGTGCTGCATTAGTTAAGTTTGATCTACTAAGTCGTGTTTAGAACCATAATCTCTAGCCTGCTTCTTGATTGCCAATAAGAGTTTCATTGGGGTTTCAGCCGATGAGTTATCTGGACGTTGCATCGGCTTATAAGGATTAATATAAGTTGGATTAAGCCAATCACAACAAAGATTTCATTGTTTATCTAATCATTTGGATTTAATGATATCAGACTTCCAGCCGATGAATGCTTTAACCTTCGGATCCATGCTTATTCTATCATATCACTTATCGGCATCGGCTGGAATCACTCCATCGGCTGTCAGCCGATCGACTATCAGCCGATCGGCTGTTTTATCTATTGTTTACATATCTTGTCAGTTGTAGGGATCAAATTGACTGACACACCCGCATCTCATCATTATCTCGGACTTGCACTGGAGTTAAGTAGATCTCCTAGGCCAATGTGTTTTTTTTGCATCAATAGAGAGATAATAGTTACTAGAACTATATCCAAATTCTCCGAAAGACTTGAAGAACTAGGAAACGGTTCTAATTCTAACTCCACTAGCACTGGAACAAAGTAAATGACTAGGAGAGCTTCTTTCTCTTGATTCCTTCTTGGTGCGTGTTGAAATGAAGGTGAAGAGGTACTTTTATAGCTGGCGTATGACGGTTTGGTGCATATACCGGTCACAACCATCATTGGTCGGTGCTGGGCCAGGCCTGGGTCGGCCGACCCCTGGCCGGCTCCGCTGGCCCAGGGCCTTCTCCAGTGTCTCTCTTGGTGGATCCTCGGTCTAGTGGTATGTCGGTTGGACCCATTTGTAGGTGTTTCATTGAGTTTGTGGGCCATCCGTCCATGTGTACGCCACGTATCGACCATCGATTGGTTAATTGTGTGTTTCCATCATTTCTCCTTCATTAATAAGATTATCTCCTGTATCCAAATAAATTACCAAGTACAAGTGGAAATATATTATTTATACCTAAGTATGCATGCAAACATTACTAGTTCTCCATTATTTTTGGACGTATTGACGGTTAAAATTGGTCTATAACGAAAACGTCAACATAGGCTTCGACTGAACCTCGTTAACAAATATCGTGTCTCGGTGTCGTTTTCAATATTATATCTTGTATAGCATTTCTTTCGCATTTGATTTCCGAGGTATATGTTCCCACAAAATATTACAAATTTAGGTTTGTCTTCTAAGCTAGCCTAAAGTTGTTTTACTTACTTGGGAAGGTGAGAAGCACAGGACATGTTTGATGAGTTTTTGGCAACTGTATCCTCTCTTAAAATTAAAAGCTCTCTAAAATCTAGCTTTTCAGTTAAATTATAAGAAGATTTAGTTGCAGAATATAGAAAATAAACTATAAATTGGAAGATATTTTTTTAGCTTCTTCATTCTCACCAACTAGATTCCGGTCAGCTTATTTTTCAAAATCTGAAACTCTCAAAAAAAGCCCACAGAATATACGGTGGGGAAGTTGTTGGTGCATGATTATTTATCATGTTCTAAAATCCAAATGCCCCACAAATATCACGCCCATGATGGACTTATTTCATTAAATACTTGATTAGTATAATTAGGGATTTATGGTTAAACTCTATCCATCACTTTGAGGGTGTGTGAAGAGTGTACTCGTGGGGTTGTACATGTCCATTACAAGCCAGGTGCGTGTGCCAAGAAATATTAAAAATGTTTTACTTACTTCCATTACTAGGTTTACTTACACAGTACTAAAACCACAAATTAATGGGTAAGTAAACAGCGTCGCATTGGAGGCAGGAAGAGGTAGGTATACTTCTTTGAGATAATAAAGATGATTAGGGAACAATTTCTTAAAAGAAAAGAAGAAACTAAAGCTAGATCAACATCACATTTGGGAGAGAATAATCCGGAAAGGAAAGAGGCTAGCTTAGCTAGGCCATGTTGTGTTATTCTCAATCCCACTAGCTAACAGTACAATTCGCCTTGCAAC
The DNA here is from genome assembly GCA_000573905.2 of Oryza punctata. Classification (NCBI taxonomy): domain Eukaryota; kingdom Viridiplantae; phylum Streptophyta; class Magnoliopsida; order Poales; family Poaceae; genus Oryza; species Oryza punctata. Next base: position 4,324,845 of record CM002488.2, read on the forward strand.
TGCTTTTTGGGACCGAATCAACGACACATGGGAGAGCCTAACAAGAGGTTAACTCACCTACACGTGCACTTTTGGTTTCTTTTTCTTTCTATAGTATCTCCAAATAATATAATTAAGGTGTATTAATTCTTATTGTGTATATGCTTGTGCGCGTGAGAGAGAATATATCCCCAGATCGATCTCTTTTCAATTTCTTTGTTAACAAAATAGTTGTTTTGTTTTGTTGCATGGCCATAAAAGAAATAGATGAGAGTGAAGAAGACAGACATGAGACATGGCCAAACTCTCTCTTTTTCACGCTTGTTTTATCCTTTCTATCTCCTGTGGAAAGGGACATGTGAGCATCTGGTTTGTTCTATATATGATGTTGCATGGACCTGAAAACTGTCTGAAACTAACCATTATTTTTTTATTAATTTCTGAGGCTCTGAGCATATCATAGGCAACAAAAACATGATCAGTAGCTTGGATCATATCATATATATTAATATATTATCATATCGGTTGAGAGATATTAACTAGCTTAAATTGCCCAAAACAGATTGTACAAGAAGTATATTTCAGTCTTAATTTAGAGATGAAACAAATAACGTTCATAATTTATTAGCTAGGTTACAAACACAGACGCACACAGATGGGGCAGGTCTAGTACTTCTTTGATTAGGTTGCTCTGAAATGTTGAATTATAAAGATAGAGAGAGTTTGTTATGATTCGCCCTACCTCTGTTTCAAGATGAAGCGCTAAAGACAAATGCAAGAACAAATAATATGACATTAACTGCAAAACAAAACAAGGAAGAACCTTTCCTTTACCTAACTCGTTCATCATCAAGTTTTTTATGAGGAAAGGCAATGCATATGTTCTCTCAGTACAGAGATTCTCAGCAGCAATTATAGAAGTAGCATTATGCCCTAGAAAGACGAACTCCATCAGTTCGTGTATATATATGATCAGACCGAGTGATATTTAAGAAGCATCTTCCAGATAAAATTCGATGATGGTACAGAAAGAAAGGTTTGCATAGTAGCTAGTAAAAAAAAAAGAGATCATATTCCAAGCGTGTACCCTGATATGCATGGTACGTAGGTCCTAGGATCGAGTTGCCACAATCTGAGGGCCAGAAGAATCTCTATCGATCGTCTAATCATTTTAATTTTTAGGGAATACCTCCATTATCTAATTGTAGCGTTAGGGCATCTCCGATTCGAGGTGCTGACATATACCCCTACATTTCATAATATAAGGTACAACTATTTTTTATTTTATAATATAAGGTATTAAAGTTGTTTTGTAATATAAAGCGTGCATATATGTATGTCATTAACTAGCATATCTTTTCCCCTTATTATTATTTAAATTTTTCATCATCAAGATCTCTAATTTTATTTGGTGCATACATTCTATTTATTGGGGTAATCCAAACTATAAAGTGATAATAGTTATTTTTCGTCTTTGGGTTAAAATTGGTTGTGCCTTATATTTTAAAATGGAGAGTGTGATGGTCTAATATATAATAATATTACTATATAGGAGTACCTTCGTGCTTACTCCTAGAATGGACGAGACGTCCTAAAAGCATGCGGCCAATTCTTAAAATATTAAACCATATTAGATGATGCAAAAATATTTAGATTTAAAATGTAGAATTAAGTAAATTTTTCGTAAAAACACTTTCATATAGTTATATTCAAACGTTTTTAATAAATATATAGTTTGAAAGAATAATAAAAACATACGTATTTTAATTAGGTATTGTGCGAAGTCTAAAACGATAAGTAAAAATAGTGGCGGTAGTATATAAACATATCAACATATGTAATTAAGCATCACTGTGTTTTAAATAAATACATAAGTTTTTTTTTCCAATAAATGCTTAGATCAAGTAATTGAGGGTAAGAGCAATTTGTTAAGCACTGTATTATTTCATTTCCCCGCAAAAAAAAAGGGTATTGTGTTTCATCAAACATCAATGATATATTAGGATTAGTACTCATGAATCTCATCCCAATTAGCTAGATAAAATGGTTATCTAGCTGGTGTATATACACATGTTCTACTAGCTATAGCTAAGTATATATAACTACAGCTATCACACGTGGTACTACGTATAAAACCCTCCTTTAAAGGGTTAATGATAAGAAGATAGAAGCTTCCTACGTACTACTCGATCTTAATATAGGAGGTTAGTAGCAGCTCCTCTATCCTCAAAATTAATACAAGACGTGTGTAACTATTTTTTTTTAAAATATTTCGTTATACAAACACTACTGGAGAAGTGATCTTTAGTCGGATGGTAAAAATCACATTAGTCCCGGTTCAAATAGCAACTGGGACTAAATATCATTTTTAGTCCCGGTTAAAAAGCTGTCAGGGCGTGTCAGATCTCAACGATCTTTAGTCCCGGTTGGTAACACCAAGCCGGACTAAAAATGATATCTTTTGTCCCGGTTGGTGTTACGAATCTGGACTAAAGATGCCTTCAGGATTAGTTTAAAAAGAAAGCATTTCTATCCAAATTAGATTTGTATAGTAGGTGGCATGGTAACGCGCATGAGAGCTAGGGTGAGAGATTTTGAGTTTGAATCCCACATCCCACACATTTTTTTTTACTTGGTGTGAATCTTTAGTCCGGCTATTTCAACCGGGATTAAAGATGAGGCATCTTTAGTCCCGGATTGGTTATCCCGGTTGCACAACGGGATTAAAGGGGTTATCACCGGGGTTAAAGCTCCATTTTCCAGTAGTGAAACATGCATGCATGTATATAATTAATTAGCATATTCTCCTCCATTTTAATTCATCTTTTAAATCCTACACCTTCAAGATCTCTAATTTTATTGGGTGTATGCATTATATTTCTAGAGTGATCTAGAGGTGATATAATAATTCTTGATCTTTGAATTAATGATAATTAATTTGGTTAGTAATTGATAATTAAGCTCGTCTCTAAGATGAGATTTAGTCACAGTGTTGATTTAATTAAATAATTAAAGATGTATGCGAGTAATTAAGATAGGAACCAGCGGCCATGCAAGATCTATATATCAGAGCCGCCCATGCATGCATGCATGAGTGGTCCACAGGCAATTACTGGCATGCACGTTGCTGCTTCATTCCTCCCGATCCAGCAGGTACGTGGATGCATCTCTCTCTCTTGGGTGATCGAATTGAGAAAGAAAAATGCACATATATATATATATATATATATGGTAAACATGCAGTATTTGCCAGCATGTACGATAGGATGATCGATCATGATGCATGGTTAATAGATCTAGAAATGCAAAAGAAATACAATAAAGTAGTTAAAAAGAGCACTTTGTAATTATCAAAACTAATTCATAAAAAATTTATGTAGGAAAATAACTTGTTCATTTTGGAGGATTATGAAAAAAAAAACTATGTATACCATGCTTCAGCTTAATTAATTAATTAAATGGGTAATAGGTAATTACCAAAATGTTTCACGGTTCCCACATATAATTAATGTGGAAATGAAACTAGCACGCTTACTACGCAGTAGAATATGCGAGCGACAACCTTAAACAAGCATAGCTTATATGCCACCTTTCTTCTTCCATCGACATATATTCATATGTTGCACTTCTGCCTGAAAACTACAAAGTGCTAGTAAACTACAAGTGCTAGCTAGCTCTTTAATTTGGAACAATAGGTACAATGCAACACCAGTGATACGTGCATTACAAAAAAGAAAAAAACCACAAGAAACAGTACATCTAATTATTAGTGATGCTAGTAAAGCAATTCAGGTTTCATTCCAGATGTGCAAGGTACATTTTGGGGTCTGATATGTTCAGTTTAATGCTCAAGTACTCCAAAAAAACGCCATTTTGTTAAATTAAACAAGCCTTATGTGGGCATGCAACTTAATGTAAATTAACAATAACATGCATACACGGTATTAAAGTATAAATAGCGGTGTGTTAATTATATTGTGATATTCGTTTGTGCCATTTTGTTTTTTCAATTTTGTGGAATAGTATGATGATGCACAGGCCGGGTCTCCCTATATGCATACAGTAATTAATGATGAGGTAGAATATATAATATTTGTATTTCTTAAATGTAATAGTTTCCAATAATACTAATAATGTTCATTGTTTCCCTGGTAAAAACGAATGTACCTCCTGAAAATAATCTAAGCCTAACACTATGTGGTAATCAAACTTGTCAAAGCAAATAGCACAATATGCGCATAACATTAATTAAATTGATAATCTATATGCAACGCTAGCTAATTAGTTAGCTGTTAATTTGTTTTTTGTGGGAGTTGTTAATTAATTTGTATTTAATTTGGTAGCTAAATATACACTGTAAAATGTAAATGAAACTTGAAATGACAATAGGGACAGGTGCACTACTGCACATTAACTGTATACACACAACACATGCATGTTTATACTGAGAGCTGGTATTTTTTTTATATAAACAAAGGAATTTTCTGTGCTTACGTATATGTACATCAGCATGCAAGCATAACTCTTAATATAGCCATCATCACTCTAATTCTTAAACCCATATAATAACAGCAGTAAATTAACTAGTTAGATCATCGAGTAATTAATCTGATATGTGACATCCATAGACCACAAAAATCATGCATGTCAAGGCCAATTTATTCCTTGAAAGCAACATGATAGATGAATTCAATTCTCGTTACAAAGTAGCAGCAGTACCCAAACTAAACAATTTTTGCGCCTCTAGAAAGGAAAAAAAACTTATTAAGTTGGGAGTTTAGTCCCCCTGGATGCATTTGAAGCACAAGGTAAGCAAGGTTAAACACACACACACACACCATCTAGAGAGAGAAGGGGCCGGCCAGGGGGTGTAATGTACATCACAGTACATGCAAACAATACTACTTTTTACAGTTGAAAAATATCTAATGCATATCAAAAGCTGTGATAAACCAAAATGTGATTATAATTATGCTTCGATTGGGGTGCATTAATATTGACTGCGTCTAGCATGTCTAGCCTTCATTCTGATGTAATTAAGCACAACAATACCTTTGCCCAAACTTTTTTTTGTCCTCTCTTTTCTTTTCTTTCAACAACTTTGTCTCTTCTATCTTGGAGTGTCCTTGCACAATTAATTTTATCTCCCTTTTTTCATGGAGGCAGATCTATACAGATCTCTTTAATCTTTTTCTTCTCCCAACCGTAGTACATACATTCTCCAAGAAAGCAATGTTGTATATTCAAGAAGACAGAGACCACACAAGGTGAAAGAGAATGTGGTTAGTTTTCTTTTGGTATTGATCTTCACTATTTACCAGCCTTGTTGCTACTATCCATGATGATCCTGGTTGTCAGGAGTCCAGTATGGCTGGTAAGGCCATTCTGTCTCTTGGGAGTGAGGAATTGAAGCTTCCTGCAATAGAATATGAAAAAGGGGGTCAAAAAAGAACAGCTCGGTGAAGTGCAACAGTTGAATAAGTAAGAAAGATACGATATCACTTTAAAATGTCAGTAAGGAAAGAATTCAAAACTTTTAACTGTTCAAGTACATACTACCTTGGAGCAAGTTTTATAGTACTTGCTCTTATTAACATTCCGGATGATACCAGAAATTTTCATTTAAATAATATCAAGGCCAAGGATCACTTGTGAGAGAGAGCAGATACCACGGTACGTAGTAGTATTATAGTTGTGTTGCCACAGTATTTTATTAATCTCCCATATAATTCAATCCGGAAAAAAAGGGGGGAAATGTAGTACATAACCCTTTTTGGCACTTGCTTATATATATAGTAGGTTGGGGTCAGGATATCCAATATAACGCATTGCACCATATTATTAACGAGACCAATGCAACATGTCAAAGAACGATCTCATTGAATAACTATGCAATATACACATCATTATATTACTGTACTACATGGGCCCGTTTCAAAATATAGCAATTATTGACTACGAATATGGATATATATACTCGTGTTCAAATTTATAGCTAAAAATTTCTATATTTTAGAACGGAGTTGGTACTGTTTGCTAACATGTCTAATCATTTGACAAGTACACTATACTTTTGTTCTCTTTTACCTGAACGTGTATATACCTTGTAGATGTCAAGATCTTTTAGTAAAATGTAATACGAGAACAAGTTCACAACAATTAATGTAAACAAAATTTCACGATAATGATTCTTTTATCCTCTTGCATGATGTGAATTCATTTCATAGAAAAGAGACAAAAGAGTAAGAAACGAATGATATTTCCTCCTTTTCTTTTGCTCTTTTCACAAGAGATAACAGTAAACAACTATAATTATAGGCCATACAGTCTGAAAAGCGAGGAGAGGGGCTACTGACATGGAGAGAAAGCTCTCGTTTTCACCTATAAGGTCATGAAAGCAAGGAAAGTATGGTCTTGTTTTTACGTTGGTCTTTGGCTCTCCCCCTTTGGCACTCAAAAGCAAAGCAAAGGGTGGTCCTTGTTTGCATCTATTCATGATGTGTCTTCTATCTATCTCACTAGGAGTACTGAAGATTTCTCTCTCTCTCTCTCTCTCTCTCTCTCTCTCTCTCTCGTCGGCATGCTTCCTGTAAAAGCACACCTAAATGGCGAATTTAAAATGGGGGAAACAAATGAGAGGAAAAAGCTGTCAAGGTGAAGGGCCTGTTTCAAAGTGCTGGCTAGGACGACAAAGAAACTATGAGGCCCCACACTGAAGTTTCCTCAGGACCCCCCTGAGCAGTCTTTCTTTTCTAAACCCCTCACCTCGCCTATAAGACATAGCTTGCAGCTTTCCCACCCATGTATTATATGTTTAAATCAGTATATATATAAATACAATTATATTATCTTATTTGGCCTGAACTAATGTTGAGATTAAAACTGTTTAAAAGGTACACATGCATGCGTCTCACATGCAATTGCTACGTACATGCATATATATTAATTCCAATTGGATATGCGCAGGAATGCTTTACTGCATGCGTAGAGCCTCTGCCTGGTAAATTATCGGCTTGGATCCATGCTGAGGAACCAATCAAATAGAAATGCAAGAAAACTTACCCCTTTTGTGCTCGAAGACGTGCAGCCCATTATCAGTTCCTCCAAGCCGGCAGACCTCCTGTCAAGCTTTTGTTGCTGCTGCTGCTGTTGCATGTTCATTGTTAATTATGTTGGGATAGAACAGTAGTTAAAGCATTCTTTTAGTAAAGAGCTAAACGAAAAAAAAAGTAAAGGAGCTACAATAATATAATTAAGTAAATCACCAAAGAGATGAAAAATGAGCTGAGACAATGCATTAGCATATTGGTATATATGAAATAAACAGTCTTAAATTATATATAGATTTACCTAAAGTGTATTTATAGGAACGGTGGAAATATAAAGCAGATTTATCACCGAATTACACATATACATGGGCAAGCAAAGAATCCTTCCAGAATTGTCTAGGCCCTATATTTATAGTGTAGAAAATGCATTTTCAGGCAGCTTAATTTCATCCATATATATGCAACTTCCTTGGTATACATAAAAAAACATAGTTCATATCAGATAGCAGTTACACGACTTGAATAGCCCTACATATGTACAAATAAACATTAGAAGTGCCATAACTAGAAAAATATAATATTTTGTATATCAAAATTATTTGTATAAATTATTGCCCAATATGTTTAGTATGACCATATATATAAAAAGGACTAATTTAATTTGACACTTAAAATAATCACAAATCCTTGAATATTTTTTTATTGAAATTGAAAGCTGAGAATGATTTTTAGTCTATTTTTAGACAATTCAAAGGGATCCTATAGGATAGCAAGAAACGGTTAGCTTGAAGGAGGAAAATGTGGGCTTTAGACCAACCCGTACTCATTAAGTTTGTCCAGATGGGAAGTATGAAATGTGCCTAGCTAGTCCATTGTTTGTTTTCAAGCTGAAATTGTTTTTTGTTGGAGATGGTTACTCCTTACTTAAATTTAACATTCTGAATATGTAAAGAATATTCTTCATAAATGCATGTATATATGTGTTCTTATAGTGTTTTTTCAACAGCAACCTTGCCCAATCTATTACCCCCATCAGCTAGAACAAGAGAAACTAATATTAATTTTAGGGATTTTTTTAGATAATGGAAATGTTTTATCTGAGGAAAATGTACAAGATAAAGATGAAATCACACCTGAAATTTGTCGTGGTGGAGAAGGATTGCTGGAACGTGGAACTGATCGTGATCAAGAACGACAGATGCATGCTGCATTGCCGGTGGCACTATATTTGATACAGGGTTCGTCGGCCGGCTGATCAGGAAGGCTGTGGCAGGCACCGCCGTCGTGGTTGCAAGCAACGGCCGGTGCGGCTGTTGTTCCTGGCCAGCATGCTGCTGCTCTGACCTCCCGAGCTGATTGGAGTGTACCTGATCACCACTTATACCAACCTGCAGTTTGATGCAAACAAATGCATTTCTTAATTTCTTGTACATAGTTAGTACACATTATTAGAAAATAGTAATTAGCAAACATGCAAATGGAAAAATTCCATGTCACACATGCAGAATGTTCCCATTATATTTGTCTTCTATCACCCCATTCAGTTAGGGTGTTACAGTAGTAGTATATATTACTTGAATTTTCTTGAAATATACATTTTTTGGTTGGAATTGAAAGAATGAGACCGGGCCAATTATTCAGAAAAAAAAAGAATATGTTACTAGTTTTTGCTTTCACGGTGGGTGGACCGTGGATGGTTTTAGGGTTGCTTGCAATCTGAGTAAAATGATGTGAGGCTCGAACTAATTAAAAGGGTCCATGCTGTGTGATGTGCAGCTCATCTTTTGCTTTAAATTGGCGCATCCTACACATTTGGTCAGCTACCCCGGCCCAAACCGCTCATCCATATATACGCAACAAATTGAAGGAAGCTCATCTAATCAAACAGAAAGTATATGTATCCCAATTCTGCACCTAAAAAACAGAAAGTCAGTATATATCCATGCGAGTGAGTGTATATCCATGCATGCGTGCATGGGAATATGGACCATGGTTAATTTGCATGATCTGCATGACGTGCACTGATTAAGATGCATGCAGAAAACGGCACCGAACCTAACCAGCAGTTTACTTGGAAAGAACTGATTAGGATGCATAACCTAACCAGCATTGCTCCGAAAACGGATCAAAATTCATAAGCATAAAAGTGGCAGTAACAAGTGGTAAATTACCTCCTCAAAGCTCTTCCTGAAAGGCGCGAAGCTGAAATGGTCCGCGGCATGCTTCAAATGCTGCATCTCGACGGCGGCGGCGACGGCGTACCCGGTCGAGTAGGACGTCGCCGACACCTCGTGGTCCCTCGTCGACGAGCAGCTGCCGCTGCCGCTATCCCTCCTCCGCTGCTCCTGCTGCACCGTCGTGGTCACGGCGGAGGCGGCAGCGGTGGCGCCACCGCGGTCGGAGGACCAGCTGCACTGCCTGGGCTGCGTCTGGTAGAAGATCTTGCAGACGACCAGCTCCCCTTCCTTCTCCTCCTCGAGGTCGCCGAGGTGGTACTGATGCATCACCCAGTTGGTCTTCTCCGGCTTGCGGTGCTTGCCGAAGTTGGTGTAGAGCACCAGTATCTTCTTGCACCCCTTCTGCCGGCCGTTCACCATCACCGGCCGGGTCTTGCCGGTCTTGTGCCACCTCGTCTCCCCCTTCTGCACGTCGCACTCCGTTTGGATCTTCCGCCGCTTCCTCGTCCCCGTCGTGTACGCCTTCGACGGCCGGTGGAAGAAGTGCTTGCTCAGGCCGTCCCTTGTCACACCTGCGGCTCGATCGATCAGCACAAGGAGGCACAGAATAATTAGCAGGGATCAAAGGTAGAGTTTTGTGAGATCCAAGTATAGTGTGGAGTGGGTGGCCTATGTATCTTGACAGATGCAACAAACCACTGGAAAAGAGGAAGAGAAAGAGAGGAAAGAAACCTATTTGGAAACTTCAGAAGCATCTTACCATCATGACAGAGAGGAGAGAGTGGGAGATGAGACTAGGCACAACTTTCCATAAACAATAATTCTCTTTGCATATACCGGCCAAGAGCACATGTAGAGAACACTAATAAGAATAGAGGGGGAGAGCACACATCACGAACAACAAGGGAATATATGCCATATCCCAAAATCCAAAACCACGACCCATAATTCATGGCGAAACAATCCCAACATACAATATATATCACTCCATGGAAAGCAAAAAACCGATAAAGTTTGCAAAAAGCCAGGAATATATCTGTATCAAAACTATGCGGGTGCAATGTTCGAGCTATAGTTAGCTGGCTATAGCTACCTTAGCTCTCTCACTCTCACCTGGAAGTTTCTCAGGGTGGGTGTAGCATATGCCGTCCTCCCCTTCTATCGTGGGTATGAACTCATCGATGAGAGGATGAGATCTTGAGCCTTCTTCCCTCACTTTGGCCTCGAGGTGCTCGATCAACTCCTGGTCCGTCGGATCGAACTTGACGCCTGCCGGCAGCCCCACCCAATCCTTCTTGCAGTTACACCAATTAATTCCATAAGAACAAGTTGCACCAGGCAGCAAGAAGCCAAGAACCCTCAGGGCCTAGCTAGTGCATGCTACCGAGGTGCAAGTGTGCAATTACTGAAACGTATAGATAAAAAGAGCTAGGCAAAACGAAGTTGATCACTTCACATACACACATACCGGTTTGCAGTCGAGCTTGTTGCCGCAACTGGGGCAGTGTTTGGCCGTGGAGATCCGGCGTTCCTCGAGCTTGGCGTCGATGAGCTCCGAGCTGCTGATGTGCCCCCTATTCATGCTTGATTCATATGCGTCCGGCAGAGACCGTGCACATGCATGTGTAGGCCTCCTTCTTGTTCCTAGCTGTGAATAGAGCTGCAAGGGATCAAACAAATATACAGTTAGTCAATACACACACAATTCAAGGAGAAGACAAGATCATCGAAATCGAATAACAGAAGCTAGACAGGAAGAAGAGGAAGCAAACCAAAGAGGACAAGTAGTAGAGGAGGAGGAGCAGTAGAAGAGCAAACGAGAAAGCAAGGAGTGTGGGAGAGGTGTACATATAAAAAAAAATCGAGGCAGGCAGCCTGCTGCTTTCACAAGTTTAATACAAGAGAGAGAGAGAGCGAGAGAGAGCAGAATTCCTGCCTACTTTAACTGAAGCCACACCTCTTAGAGGAAAAGTTAAAGGGCCCCTCCTCCTTAGCCTCTCCATCTCTCTCACTCACTCTCTCTCCATCACTTCTCTGTTTCTCTCTCCATCGTTAATTTAAGCATAGCACAAGACACACAAACCCCTTTCATCTATGCTAAATTGAACTGACTGTAAGATGACGCCTCACCAAGCACCTTTGGCTTAGACGTTTAAACGCTAGCTGATTCATGTACATTTATTTAGAGAGCTTAAGAGCGACTGGCTAGTCCTACAACTAAAAAGCAAAAGGCAAGAAGAACTGCTGCCTCACCACATCACAGCTGTTACTGCAGATTCCACACACTGCACTGCACTGCACTCACTCACACGCAGCATAAAGCTCCTACGAGTGGAGGGCGAGCTAGGTGCTAGTAGACTCAAGGTTGCATTGCCATGCACTTCATCAAGCTGTTAACAAACAAAAGAAATCCTGATACTCAACGAGAAAATCTTTAAATCCAGATTGCCAGTACAGGAGAAAATGCTTAATTAATTACGATGTGAACAAAATAATCATGTGAGGTATTGGGCATGCAGCTAGGAAGAAATACTTCTTTCACACATTCGCTTTCACGGAATGATGGAAAAGGATATTTCTTTCCAATGCACAATAATGGGGTTTGCAAATTGCAGTAGAAAGAAGATATACGGAGCAGGCGATAAGAGTTCTCACATGGGCGCATATGGAGGAGCCCTGTGCCCGAATGATGATCCTTTTCGGCCTGAGAGTCTGTGATGTTGGAGACTGGAGATAGATAGATAGATAGATAGATAGAGAGAGAGAGAGAGAGAGAGAGAGAGAAAGAGAGAGAGGTGTAATGAGAGAGGTGAATCCCAGGGCTTGCTTCCCACCCAAGGCAGATGGAGCAGTACAACACTTGATGGACCCCAACAAGGGTACATGTAGACAAGCTAAGGCTAGAGAGCACATACATAAAATTTTATATGCTCGTGTTGCCTCGCATGCCTGCCCAAGGGAGGGAGCAACCTTCTCCTTCAAGCAGAACCCTAGCCATTGGCGCTCTCAGACATCCAAAACAATTAACCCTTTTGTGTGTCAGCAAGAATGCCGGCCAGCATCTAATCCAGTCCGTATTCGATAAACAAAATAATCTACTACGTACTACATGCTCAGGTTTAAACTAACAGAAATTGCAGCAATAAATTGAAATGCTTTTTTGTGCCAATGAGCCAGACAGAACCTGCATGCAAGTACTCATAACTGATAGAGAATGTCGTACCTCTGTTTACTCGAGGACGATTGATCCAAGGTGGATGTCCTTCGAATATGTATATATAGGACGCTGGACAGTTGCTTAATTATGTACCTCCTTAAGCAGTGCCCTCCTGCAAAGTCTGAAACAGTTGAACAGCAAGCCCGTCTCCAGTTTCGACACGCGCGCTTTCCATGTATGTCACCTCAGCGCTAGCTTGATTAGGTGGCCACATCCAAACAAGCTGACGAAACTGTTAATTGATGACCCAGTACACGCGCGCAGCTAGCTGGGTCCCGGCTGCCATTCTCCCCGGCGCCGTGTGTCACATTCCTGCCATGGAAAGCATGACCAGAGCAGCGGAGCTGGTGCACCGGGCCCCACCGCCCAGGGAGAGAGATCAGGTCCCCGCGCTGCTGCAGTGAGGTGGGGTTAGCTAGAACAGATCGATACGGCCAGCCTGCCGTGCCTGTGGGCGCGCGCGCGCGATCGACCACGACTGCCGGCGTCAGGCCCAGATAGATAGACCAGGTTGCAGAACATTGACAGCGGCGATAAGGTTAGCTCGGTTAGGTTCAACCGTACCTGGACTGGAACAGCAGCATCCTCCTCTCCTTCAGTGCCTCCTCGTGCGGTCGCCTTCGCTTACGCCTTACTCCAGGAGCTGTAAATAAATCCTGGACAGGGAAAAATCCGGCTCATCCGTCGAGCTGCTGCCTTCCTGCCTGCTCCGATCAGTCCACCTCCACGGCCGTGTGTTGCATTGTGCCTCTCATGCCCAAATCAAAGCCATTATGAGCTTGATAACCCTCCCTGGCTCCCTCCCAATGTCGACACGACATCTTGCTCACCTGCGAGAAAATTCCAGGGGGATAGCCTCGGCCATCTTGGCATTTGGCAGGGCACAGATTCATCAACATCATTAGGCAAACCCATTGTTAATCATGTGTCTCGTTATCAGGAAAAAAAATGATATGGTAGTAACACCTCACAGGGGGGTTTCATAAATATCACCCATGAGGCCATATGACTATTGACTATATATAATCCGCACGAGGCATGAGTTGCTCGGAATATTAGGGAGGTTTTTGTGTGGTAAACGTACATACACATGGAGTCGTGGTTCTGGCCAACCGACGGACCTGTCACACGCTCATAATAATTGCAATGTGTTGCTTGGCATACGTACGTACAAAATATGATCACAAGTCACAGCGTATACGTGTGTATATAATTGTGTACTACTCCACTGTTCATTAGCACGGTAGACCAAACCAATCAAGAAAATGTCAAGAGTAAAGTACCTGAACGGACATGCAACTCTCTTGATCATTTCCTGTCTTCTGTTGAATCCCATTAATTGACGCAGTCGCATTCAGACATACAACTTCAACCGATCTCTTTCTGACGAGCTGACCGTTCACCTGTGCATGTAGACATATAAGAGACATAGTTTTCTGAAGCTGGTAAACTAGGCCACATCTTCTTTGAGCTATTTAATCTGTATGCATATAGTAAAAATCAGAGCACATATTCTACCAACATATTCATTGAAAACACATTGCCACCTAATGGGGGGAAGGAAGATGAAAAACAGACATCATCCAAGGAAAAATGTTAGCCTGTCGCAGTTTTACGCTGAACAATTGAACCTGTACATGCTACATGAAAGTGATAGCAAATACAAGAGGCTAACTATAATTTGTGTTGAGCTTTCAAGGAACAGTTACAAGTTTACCACGCATAACAAATTCATTGCATAAAAAAGCATATAAAGATCATGCATAAAACCGTGTTGCTTGCACCTGCTGCGGTCATGCTCAAAGCACAGGCAGCACAGGTCCCCCTCCCATGCGCCATGAGGACTTTTAAACATCATCAAGCACAAGCCGCCAGCACATGCTTCCCTTGATGCCTTGACGGTTATTTTAAGTATTTACCTAATTGACAAGAAGCGTCCAACAATCATTAGCTGATCACTCTGCTACAGCTACCTTATTGAGAGAACAAACATTACATGAGGAACTGCATGAAAATGTCGTGCTTGTAGGAAATTGTGACAAAACAAAGATATTTTACAACTGCAGGCATTTTTTCCCATCTGAGATGCTTGTACTAAAACAGGAAGGTGCAGAGAAATACTTTGGAATACTATCAGTTATAAGTGGATGTGCTGTCTCACATACATGTCCAGGTGCTTCAGAATATTGTGTTACTTCAAGCAATGTAAAACTTTTCCATCCAAAACAGGAAGAATAGGATATATTTGTTCAAGGAATCAATAGCAACAACTTAAATAGAAGGAATATGAATCTGTTTTGCTCCAAATGCTCACCACCAAATGGCACAGTATATGGCGGTCTATTCTCAGGATGTAAACAGTAGTAACATCCTAACTGGGAGGCATAGCAAACTAATAATGCAAGAGATCAACTGCAAGAAAGTTTTCCTGCTCTATTAATATATACGAGGCAAAGCTTTTGCCCTCCTTTCAAAAAAAGAAAGAACTGCAAGAAAGTTGTGTTAACATACAACCACCAATAGTGAATTTTTTTAATTGACATTGGACAGTACACTATCCAAAGACCATTGGAACAAAATGCATTGCTGTGGTTGGCCAACGACTATATATAGTTAGCAGCTACTTCCCCATATAAGGCACATTACAATCAAGTATAAGTTAATATGTGTCCCACATTTTAAGTACCTTTCTACAGGTGCCTTGTGTTGCAAATCGTTAGATTGCAAGCGATCAACGGATGCTAGGTCTCCCAAGCACCCTAAAAGTTCTCCTGCATAGATCATTGACACGAATAAAAGTCCCATGCGAGAGCATTGACACAATCTCCTGTACGCAAATGACTAATCTGTACAGGTCCTCCACCTAATAAGCGTGATCTGATCAAACATCAAAGCAATAACTGTTAAGACCCTACACAAACGCCCACAATAACCAACTACCTCCATACACCAACCCTACGCATACACCAAACACATGCTCGAAATCTAGAGCTGTCCTTGGCAACTTGTCCTGAATCTGTCGAAAACTCACAGCTCAACAAGCATATTTGGACCATTCTGACAAGCGACAACTTTGCACACGACACATCTTCAGACAGAACAGAAGATGTACCCGCTACAATTTATGAACTGAAACTGGAATTTCCTCAAACAGGTGGTGGTGGTGGTCAGATCAGTTGCATTGCATACCCACCCGGGGATGATTTCAGCACAGAAACCATCACTCTCTCTTTACTAAATGCCGTGGAATTGGAAGTCCATCTACCACGCGGGGAGCAAATCCCCAGACGCAATTGCAAACGCAACAAAATTAACTAGACACCAACAGCAATAATTAGAAAGGGGAGGAAACGCACAAGCAGCTTCAAGCTTGATATCCATAACCGGCATTTGATCAAGCAACTCATCTGCAAACTTTGAGGGAGGATTCGACCGGCGCCGTTCGCCTCCGCCGATCTCCTCACGACCGTCGTCTTCGCACGTCTACCCCATCCCTCTCCGTAGCCTCCGCCTCCGCTGCCGCCGCCGGAGACGTTGAACTGGGGCGGCGCATAAACGGCGACTCGGCGAGCGCCGCGCAGCGGACGATGGCTTTAGGAGAGATCAGATGGCCACGACTCCCACGAGCCCACGAGAGGCCAGAGGGGTAAGGCCCAACGCATCTAACAAATGGGCCAAAAATGGGCCCAATCGCCACGGAATTATTCCTCTTTTTCTGCCCGGCCCATTTAAAACCTGACCACGAGCTCTCGCCCACTTCTATATGCGGACCAGTGCCTCGAATTTCCCCTTCCACTTGTCTGACGGGCCCTCGCCTTTCCTTCCCTTCCCCATCTCCGCCTCCGCCGCCGCGCCGCGCCGCGCCGCCGCCGGCGACGACTCCGACGAGCGATCCCTCCGCGGGCACCGGGTCGCCATGTACCGCGCCGCCTCCGGCCTCGGGGCGCTCAAGGTCAGCCACTCCCGCCGCAAAACCGTGACCTTACCTCGCTCCATTTCGCTAGATCTGATGGCATCTGCGGCGCGCTTCCCCCCACCCCCCACGGACGTGTCCGATCCGAATCCCCCTTAGGCTTATAGATTCGCGATGCGTGGTGGAATGGTACGCTTTGGTGGTCTGATCGAGCGAGCTCGGTGCGGATTCGATGCGTGCGCGCGTGGGGTCCTGAGCCTCTTCGCAGCTAGCGATCGTGGTTGCCTAATGATTTGGAAAGGCTTGGATTTGGTATATGACGATGAGGATTATTATGGATTTGTTTTGTAGCACACTTTTTTTTTCTTTTGGCTACATTTGATCTCTGGCCGTTTTGCAAAGGCGACGAGGGCATGTTTTTTTTTTTAATAGGATTGTGTTGAATTTTGATAGATTCTGGGTTGGTCATCCCCTCATTATTGCTGAACTTCATGAGTTAGGCGGCTAAAATCTTCTTGAATGCACGAGGTTAATGCTTTATATGGAGAGCACCAATATTATGCTTTGGTTCTGTTTTTGAATGCAACGATGTATATAGTCAGATATATGACCCTGAAGAGTTCAGATAACTCTCTTTAGATGATTCATTTTCTATTCTATGTTATCAGCATTCCTGATATATGCTTACAAAAACTTTTTGATATTTGATTTCACTTAACTGGAAATGTTGTGTTGATGATTTTTTTTTTCATCCGACATCAGATCATCAATTATCTCTGCTCTTCCATCTGTAATCATGCATAGTGCAGAAGCCTGGACTTAGAAAACCCCTTTTTACATGAGGATGCTAATAGCTTCATGGATGAGATCTCCATATATAGAAATTTTGTTGTGCCATGTACTGCTTTACTCTGACAGTACACAAGCAGAGCCAGCTGGTTTTTAGTTGAATTTATTATACAGGCCAATACAGCTTGTGCTAGCAAAAAGATCATAATTTTTATTGTTACCTCTTTTTTCAGCGGCATGGACTGGATGGTCAAATGTTGAATGTTGCGATTAGGTGTGCTAGCACAAGTGTTGCACAGAGGTCATCAGGTGGCTTCTGGACCTGGCTGACAGGTGCACGGTCAAATGCATTACCTCCTCCAGATTTTACACTTCCAGGGGTCACCATTCCCCCTCCGCTACCTGACCTTGTGGAACCTGGCAAGACAAAAATCACAACACTTGCAAATGGTGTAAAAATTGCTTCTGAGACAACTCCAGTATGTGCTCCTCATTTCTATGATCTAACTGCTTCATGCATGTTTCTGTGGGCAGTTAGTAATACTGTTTTGCTTTGTATTTGCTTTACAGGGACCATCTTGTTCAGTTGGAGTATATGTTAATTGTGGTTCTGTACATGAAGCACCTGAAACACTAGGTGCCACTCAGCTGTTGAAGAAGATGGCCTTTACAACCACTACAAACAGGAGCCATTTGCGTGTTGTGCGTGAAATTGAAGCAGTAGGTGGTAATGTGAAAGCATCTGCTAACCGTGAGATGATGAGCTACAGTTATGCAGCCCTGAAGACCTACATGCCTGAAATGGTTGAGGTGCTTATTGATTGTGTACGCAATCCTGCTTTTCTTGATTGGGAAGTCAAGGAACAGGTAATTCATCGTAATATCACGCCCATCCACGTCTGTAAATCTGTAATGTAGATTAGCATGTGTTCATTGCTGACTTATTTATCTTTATAGATAATGAAACTGAAGGCAGAGCTTGCAGAAGCTTCAAGTAACCCTGAAACTTTTCTTTTGGAGGCTCTTCATTCTACTGGTTATTCTGGTGCTTTGGCAACCCCTCTGATTGCCTCAGAATCCTCAGTTGGCCGATTGAATACAAATGTCCTAGAATACTTCTTAGCTGTGAGACTCATGTCCGAAGTCCTTGTAGTACTATCTATTTACAGCTGTTAACATGCTGTCGATAACTTGACTTTTTTTGTTGTTGCATGGATGTCAGGAGAATTACACTGCTCCCCGAATTGTTCTAGCTGCAACAGGTGTTGATCACGATGAATTGGTATCTATTGCTGAACCACTTCTGTCTGACATGCCCAGTGTAACTGGACCAGCAAAGCCAAAGTCTACCTATGTTGGTGGGGAATATAGAAGAACTGCTGATTCATCGGTAAGACATCTATAAAGTTATTTATGCCATCTCTTCTGGCATTTAGGATCTCTCTTCTTATTCTGGATTTTTCTTGAAAAACAGAACACAGATGTTGCTTTGGCATTTGAGGTCCCTGGTGGGTGGCTCAAAGAAAGAGAGTTTGTAACAGTATCAGTTCTTCAGGTTCAACAACTATTAAGGGACTCGCATTTACAGTTTCTTATTAAGCAAAGCACTTCATTGTTTAACTAAGCAATTGGCGATCTGTGTACCTTTTAACAGACCCTTCTTGGTGGCGGTGGCACATATTCCTGGGGGAGGCATGGAAAAGGCTTGCATTCAAGTCTAAGTAAGTTCGCCCTATAGTGCATCTTGTAGTTTGGGTTGTGTCTTTGGATAGGCGATGAAAATTTACTGCCAAGTTGCAATTATTCAATTATCTGACTGGATGTATTCAATTATCTAACAGGCTGAGAGCCCAAGTAGTTTTTGCTCATAAGAATATATTGTTTATGAAGATCTGACAGGAAAAATCATCACAAATTGTAAAAGATGTAGTTCAACTTTCAGTCCATTCTTTTTTTATGTTAAACAATTAAACTTGATAACTGTTAAGTGTGCAGTGTCCTTCCCAAATGCTGAATATTTATATGATCCAAAATCTTATTGCTTTGCAAATGTTCTTTTACCTGCATACTCCTTAGACTATATTGTTGACATAGCGTGAAGTGTTAAAATATAATTCCTCTAATAGAGGCAGTCAAGGTCTATGTATTTGGTTAAGGTTTGTTTCATATCATTTGTAGGATCATGCTTGTGCCTGATTTTTTGTACTGCTTTGTGCAGATCATCTCGCAAATGAATTTGACCAGATTAGTTCGATAGCTGCTTTCAAGGATGTTCACAGTAACACTGGCATTTTTGGAATCCATACATCTACTGTAAGTACTGGTTTTGTCCATTGACGTGGATAGTTTTTGAAAATGATGTACATCCCTTGGATGGATGTAATGAATAATCATTTCGAAGCGGTTGGTTTAAAGTGTGCTAGTAGCTTCTTTTTGTCTGGTGGAGAACTCTAAACCATGTAGTCACATTGTATGTTCATATCGAATGGTTAAACTATTTTTATGCAGAAAAGTGTAGTGTCCCATAGTTTGTTTTTTAGATTGTGTACTCTAACGACTAGTGAGTGTATTATTTCAATACCAGGATGCAGCATTTGTTCCTAAGGCTATTGACTTGGCAACCAGAGAGCTCACTTCTCTTGCCACTCCTGGAAAAGGTATTAACTCCTATATTGGCTCATCACTTAGCAGTTATTTGTTGTTCATTTTTCTCAAACTTCATTTTTAATTTCAGTTGACCAAACTCAACTTGACCGTGCTAAAGCAACAGCTAAATCATCAATTTTGATGAACCTGGAATCAAAGGTATGTAAGCATACTTATTATATTTCTGCATTTTTTGCTTTGCTCCACTCTAAGAATTGAAATTCACAGGCATCAGCAACTGAAGACATGGGACGGCAAGTATTGGCCTTTGGTGAAAGGTGCGGTGTTTTGATTATTCTACTGTATTGCTGGACCTTAAAGTTTTGCCTGTTGCTTATATCTCTATTCTATCCAGTGCCACATGGCTATACTATTACTGACTTAAGAGGAAAGACATAAGTTTTAATAATATGCGCTCTAGATTTCAGATGAACTATGCCGTTTGACTTGTCCGTGGAATTAGGATAGAAGGTTTCAGATGAATTATTGTAATGAGTTAGAACACCCACACCCCCTTCATTCCCTTCCATATTTCTGTTATCTGATCTGTGTATGGGCAGTTATTTCTTATGTGCTGCTATGTAAGCTAAAACTTTTTCTTATAAAAAACAAATACATAATCAACTGATGAAGTTCCCTCCATCCAATTGTAAAAGGTGCACATGTTTCCAAATTCAAACCTTGTAAATTTTAGCCAACAATATGTCATGTTGTATGCATATTATTATATCCATAAATTTATATATGTAAGGTTTTTGTGCTTTCATAGGATAAAGGAATTGTAGGTCTTGTATTCTATTGTATTGGAACTTAATTTTCAAATTCTAATTCTGATGACCATACCAACTCAAGCCAAGCCTTATAAAATTGGAGTGAGGGATTATATACCTCATAAACTCATAACATGGTGTTTATTATCCTGTGTTCCCTGGAATATTTTAATCTTCAACGTGGGCTTATTCACGCCGTAATTTTTTGTTGCATAAAACTGTGCAGGAAACCTGTTGAGCACCTTCTCAAGGCTGTTGATGGTGTTACTCTGAAAGACATTACAGCCCTTGCTGAGAAAATCATATCATCGCCATTGACATTGGCATCTCATGGAAACGGTTAGCTCATATTTTTCATATGTTGCCACAGACATGTTTACATAGTGTAACATCGGTTGCAGTATCCTAACTCTGCCCTTTACGATGCAGTTCTGAACGTGCCAACTTATGATTCAGTCAGTGGCAAGTTTCGCTCAAAATGAGTAGTGATATGGCCGTTGTTTTCCTCCTCCTGGACAAGTTTTAACTGTTGATAGTTTTTCCTCAGGCCATTCATTGGCAGGGTTTCAGAAAGAAAAATAAGGAGCTTCATACAATTTTGATCATTTAACTCTGGATGATTGAGAATACCATATTTTACCCTTTTTGCGCAACATTTGTCCACTTGAGTTGGAATATTTTATGCTGTTTTCATCAGTTTTATGGGCCTGTAAATTTTAGTCAACTCTGGGCCCTCTTTCGGCAGCGGCCAGGGCCTGTACAAAATACCAGTCTCCTTTTTGCTAAATCTTTGATACGAATGCTGAAGCACGTGAATAAATATTCTACTCTTACATGACAGTGAAATTCTGCAGGAGATGCCTCCAAAGCGAGGGAAGTGCTATGAGCCATCGCTTTTCCGCAATTCCAATCACGTTTTGCATGTTGTTTGGACTGTCAATTCCCGCCTGTTTGGTTCCATGATTGAATTCAAGGAAATCGAGCTATCATGAGTCGAAGGCCAAGAGCAACTAGAGGCAGCAAGCTGGTAAACCCCCATATGCCCTTCAAGGTCTATGAAATTAATTATTCAGTATCATCTATTGTGCTGAAATGGGTCCGCGTACGATGGTGCATCTGTCTGGATGAGCTCTGAACGAACTTCCTGCGAAGAAGGAAATGGCTGTAGTAGCAGCAGCCGAAATTTCTGAGAAGGTGTCTTTGTTGGAAGGAAACGACACCCTTGCTTGACTTCTGGCCGTGTACGAGCAGTTTGGACATGAGTGGCCCATGGGATTGGAAAGGGAGGCTGCAGGTCGCGACTCGCGAGGCGACACCACATCGGCGAGACGACGACGGCGACGCCTCCTGTTTCCGCGAGTCGCCGTTTCTGACTCCGAGCTCCCGGCGGCTGGAGGGGCCAGAGTTATTGCCATCGAGGAGACGACGGAATGCAACGCACGCAGACGCATCGCTGTGCGAGCCACCGACCCACCACCCATTGCCACCCGTTCTTCCGGGTCCGATCGAGTCGTTGTTTGTTGGCTCGTGGCTGCTCTACCTCGACGTCTCCGTCCACGTTAGCTGCCCAAACACCGGATGCGCCGGCGTTTCTCCGCGACCCCAAGAGCTTCTCTCTCTCTCTCGTTCGCTATATCCCCATGGTTTTCTCCGGCCTTCTCCTCCCTTTTTCTCTCGAGTCAAGTTATCACAAACCGAGAGTTTTATGATAATCACGAAGGCTTATGTGTGTGTGTGTGTGTGTGTGTGTGTTTGAGATTGAGTATATGCATGGAATATTTTTAAGACAACTTTGCCACCGTTTTTGTGGTTTGTCCTGGAAGGCTGGAATGATGTATTGTTACCAACCTCCCTTTTGATGTTCCAAAGAGTGAAACAGCGCACGAACTAATTAACGGCGTGCTAGTGATCTAGTGACTAGCAAATGGGAAACAAGCAGAGTTTTAGGCTTTTCGTGGTGTATTTTCTGAATCCTGTAATGGACTTGTTGGGGTTGTACTCTTATCAGTGACGTCGCTGATATCTGTATATGGTTAATATGGAGTGGAGTAATGCACAGTAGCATTTCACTAAATCAAATAGGTCAAAGAATGTCGTATTCGCCTTTGCCTCGATTGGTCCTACTACATCATCAAGGCATTATAATGTCAACTAGCTACACCAATGTCCAATGGAAGTTACACTTAACTCGAGAAACGAACAAAGCAAAGCAAATGCATACTTTACATTTCAAGAACGAACCTGAAACAAGTTTTTCTTTTTGTTATTTTTTTCCCTGACTAGGAACAAGAAGAATTTGGAGTTGGCACCTAGATGCATCCATCCCTTTAAATAAAGGAGTGGCTTGCGTTTATTAGGACCCAAATGGATCATTAGTTTACCAGATAGCCGTTCCGTAATTAAGTGGATTAAACTAACGCAACGGCGGCGTTTATTCACATCCACGAACAACTAATATTCATCCGAACACTCCAATCATATAACACTCTCAAAAGAAAAAAGAATGCTTGCATCACTCGCGACAGAGCCAATTGGACGAAAACATCGCTTCATCGAAGTAGAAAAAACATTTTCCAATGCATCATAATTTTGTTTGATGACCTCCTTGTAGGTGACATTTTGGACTATTGAAATTCAGCTTTGTGTAACTTTCATCCACTTCATCATTTATTGGCAACATCATGTTAGTTTATACATAGATAAAACCTTTAACCATCACCAATGGAAAGGAGATCAGGATGAGACAGAGGGAGGTAGGTCACGAGCTCATCGTGCATATGGAGGTAATACCTGTGTTAGATAAAACCTAATGTATGCAAACATCGCTGGTTACTAATTGGAGCTTAGCCTGCTGCCTTTCAACTTGCATGTTGTTTTTTGTTTCTTCCACTTGATATACTTTTGATCTCCTCCAATACAAACGGGTAAATTTTTGATCCGTTAATTTGATTTGGCAAATTTGGGAATTGTTGCTAGCATTCTATAATCTCATACCGGAGATTGTTGCCGAAGGGATCATGAGATGAAATATAATTGAAACCATCATTATCTGCTTGACCAACAGTTTTATTTTATTCCTAGTAGGTGCTTAATTAGTTGTGTGTTTCGCTGTACAGTTGTACAGGTTGAGCTCCAGTTGGACAAGCTAGCTAGGTAGCCAGAGAATTAATCGACAAACTTGACTTCGCTACCAATTAATAGTTTTTTTTATTCTCTTGCATGAATTATCTTTGTCTGATGTAGAAGGAGCATTTGAATCTGTTCATTTGGTAGCTTGATACGGCCGGTATGTGTCGTTTTCATGAGCAAAGCAAACCGAAGAGGAAGAAGGTTGGAACGGACGCCAAGTTTTCGGAGATGATGCTCTCATCATAATGTGGCCCACGCAAATTTACGCGGCTAGCATCCTTATATTTTCTCTCATATAATATCATATACGTTTTCTTATTTTATTATTAAAATATCTTAAAATAATAACATAATTTAAATTTTGTATTAACTTTATCAAATTGGTGTAATATTCATATTGTGTTGTATACACGTGATAGTTATTAATTATTTTTAATACCCAATTTTAGTTATTCCTCAATTATATTTCTATATGGCCTCTAGACTCCTCTTCCAACATTCTTTATTTTTTTAATTATGAAATTTATTCCTATATTTCTTATTTTAAATTCAAAATTTCAGTTATTTATAAATTATACTCCTATATGAACTCTTGACTCCTCTTTCAATATTTCTTATTTTTCAATTGCGAATTTCCGTTATTTATAAATTATATTTCTATGGACTCTAGACTATTTTTCTATTATTTCTTTTTTTAATTATGAATTTTCATTATTTATAATTATATTTCTATATGGACTCTAAACTCATCTTTAAATATTATTTATTTTTTTTTAATTTTGAGTTTCAGTTACTTCTAAATTATATTCCTATATGGACTCTAGACTATTGTTCCACTATTCTCTTTTTAATTTCTAATTTTAGTTATTTGTAAATTGTATTTCTATATGTACTCTAAACTCTATTTTTAATTTTATTATTTTTATTTGGAATTTTAATTAATTCTAAATTCCTATATGGACTCTATACTCTTCTTTCAATATTCCTTATTTTAATTTCTAATTTCTATTATTTCTAAATTGTATTTCTATATGGAATCTAAACTTATCTTTTAATATTTCTTTTTTTAATTCTGAATTTCAGTTATTTTTAAATTGTATTTCTATATGGACTCTAGTCTTATTTCAATATTCCTTATTTTTTAATTTCGAATTTTTATTATTTCTAAATTGTATTTCTATATGGACTCTTAACCTCTACTTTTAATTTTCTTATTTTTTTAATTTCGAATTTCCATAAGTTCATGGACTCTAGTCTTCTCTTCCTATATTCCTTATTTTTAATTCCGAATTTCAGCTACTTTTAAATTGTATTCCTATATGAACTCTATTTTTTCTTTTTCTCCGATTAATATGAGAATTTCTAGGCTATGAGAGCGAACGTGGAGACTTATTTTTCTATTCCTTTAATAAGTTAATAGATTTTGTTTTCCTCCTCTGAAGAAAAGGAGAAGTTTGAGAAGATTTTGTGGTATTCCTAGATAATAAATCACGGAAAGTATTACATCATTGCCACTGTTTTTAGTATGGAGAACATGTTGTTTGATGTAGCATCTATCTATCTATCTATTATATTACTAAGATAGCTTGAAAAGAAGTCACCATGTTCACCGTGGAGACTAGAAATTCTCACATTAATCATAGAAAAAGGAAAAGAAGAGTCCATATAGAAATACAATTTAGAAATCACTGAAATTCGGAATTAAAAATAAACAATATTGGAATAAGAGTCAATATAAAAAAAATTAAAAAAACATTTTTTTAAAAGGTAGCAAGTGTATATTTTGAGTACAATATTTTCGGTTTTCCTATGTTCAGCTATATGAACTCTTTTTCTACTCCACGGAAGCAGAGCCTTATAGTATTGATTGGAAATTGAAGCTACCATGCATCTTGACCTTCTGATTGGAAATTGAAGGTCCTGATTACATGATTCCACAGATGAAACATGCAATTGGTATCAGCTAACCAAAGTAATCAAGAAGAAAGGCAACAAGAATAATGCATCCCAAGGAGGAGATGATAAGATAAGAGGAGATCGATTCGGATTTGACAAAACAAGGAGGAGAACCTTAATATGCCCTCCATTACAATAATGACACTTTACACTTCTCTCATCCAAAAGAAAGTTTATACTACTGATCACCCATCCCTAACCTCTCACAGGTCACAACCAAAACATCTAATCAGGATCTCACAGGTGCACGCATACATGATACATGCACAAAAAGCATCTCCCAGGGAATAATGCTCCTGTCACCATCCAAAACCACTCACTGGTAGCCTATCTTACTGATCCCTATAAGCTTATCAGGGACCATGTGAGAGGTTATCATGGCATCAGCACCCTGATTTTGACTCTAACCCAACCATAAACTAACAAATGCTACTACTTTTTAATTAGTTTGTTGCCGTGCTGTCATTAGCGAGTTGATCAAAGTTTTGTGCTTTGTTTGCTTGCTTAGAGTGAGATTGACAGGAAAGAAAAAGAAATATGTGGGCGGTTGAGAAGCCAAGACGGATCGCACATAGTCTTGCAATAAAAATTGTGCGAGTCCACATGGATGCGACTGGAGAAAGGAGCTTGGTCGGCTGGCCATGGAGTTTTTCATCTATGCTCTCGTGTCCTAAGCTTTTTTGCTGCTGCCTGTGTTTGTTTGTTTGATTAATTAGCCTGTTTCGTAGAGGAATTTAAGTCTCTATTAAAGTTGTCATGGATGTATCACTCGGACAGGTATAACTGGTTCAGGAATTGAAGACAAAGCTAAGGTCGTGTACCTTTAGTTCATTATGAAAGTACCTTTTGGAATTGGTTGAACCATTGGATTCATTTAATCTGAATCATAGCCCCGGAGATCACTTGAAAAATACAAAGTACTTACGAAATATCAACCCCTGGCAACCCAAAAAAAATAAACTTAGTTGTGAGAATAAAAGATCAAAATATCTTCTTATTAATAGAAAATTATTGCTCGGTGGGTAATTACAAATTTTCTTAATTTATCGAACGGGGTAGATAAGAGCCTGAAAATCACTTTGCTTTTTTAGAATCATAACGTAAGCGTGGACTCTCACAACACGCACGTCCCTATAAATATGCACACGCACATATTATCTTTGTAAACATCATCGAAAAACAGATAAATATATCTTGAAATATACGAAGTTACCACAGACAATATTGGAAATGGATATTTTTTTGAGTTGGGTGGAGTTTATGCAGTTTTTAGAAGACTGAAATTAATAGTTAAACACAACGGGCGTAAAGATCACAACTCAAAATAAATGGGCACTGCCAAACTACCATGGGCTCCATGCCTTGATAGTAACGTAGCCACATGCATAAATATGGGCACCGTTGTCAGATTAATTTCTGGAGAACCCTAACATGGTACTACTATCATGCATATGTGACCAAACATGCCTTGGAGATGAAGGTGTATGCCTCTGTCTTCGTCAAATATTCATAATGTGCGTGGATTGGGGAAGGGGGCAACGATAATCTCAATAGGTAGGCAATTAACCAACCAACCAACCAAATATTCGTCACAGGCATCGTCCGTACGTTATGCCTGCTTCTCATCTTTCAGCATGGTTTATTTATTTATTAGAGTACAAAATGTATATAATTCATATTGCAAATCACCCTCCTCAATCCTCATGTCTTCGATAACAAGATCAATATACATCATTTCTTCCGTTAAACACGTTCTCTTAGAATATTTAGAAAAAAAAACAATAACTGTTTTATCCTAGAAAAATGTTGCTTGCTTGTGATCTGGAGGGTCAACAGGCAACAGCCATGTGTGTGACGTCCAAAGGGCACGCGGCAGAAGATGTTCAGGCACAATGCCCAGGTGTCACCGTGTCAGGTTAATGCAACTCTGGCTGTCTGCATCTCTGCAAACACCAAGCTAGATCTCTCCATTTATTTAAAACAAAGCTCTCCTGATTTTCCTTTGTTTTATTAGCATTTGTTTAATGATCAGCCAATGGCAGCCTCAGGAAAAGGAGAAAGGTAATCAGAAGAGACCAGTATCAATATTAGCCACATAAACAAAATCATTAATATGGTTGGCCAAGGATGTCCAAATCAAAGGATTGGATGGAGCAGATCAAAAGATAGTAGCAGAGAAAAAGAAAATGAAAAGAAAAGGAAATGGTCGGAGCAGCATGATCCGCATCAATCAACTGTTCATCATCTTCTTCTTCTTCTGTACTAGGCTGTAGAATGCTCTAGAAAGCAGAAAGTATTTAATCATTTTTTTCAGGCTTTTAATCTAGAAAATTTGACGGTGTATTTTATTTTCTTTTCCAAAGTATTTTCTCTTGTTTCCCTTTCCAATGAGATGGATCCCGTGCACCGCAATTTTAACTTTTCTCTCTCTGTCTATCTGGTGATGTTTCTACGTGACACGTCATGGCTGTTCAGTTAGATTACACCCTGGTTTTGGCTGAAATTGCATCTGATGCCGTCCAATATGTGGAAAAATGACTATTTTGCCCTGCTAGTATAGCTGACAGGGACCCCAGTACGTACGGCGTCGAGGGAGAGCTAGCGCCGTGAGACAATCTTTTGCTGATTTCCAAATTCCATGATGCCCCTGCCTATCATCTCTTGTCGCAATTTTCACTATCTTTGTTCCAAAATACAAATAGTCACTAGATTCTGTTATATCTGTTCTAAAATATAAACATATCTAAATTATTTAGTAGAGATTAAGATTAAAAAGAGAAGATGTTACTCCTAAATATATAAGGGATGGTGGAGGTAAAATGGAAGTAAATTTGAATTGATGTGATTGGTGGGATTCAAGTGCTAATAAGTTTTTGTGTTTTAGAATGGGGAGTAAAATATAAGGGTTTTGGAAGTTTTGCACGGTGATAAAGAAAATATGTAAAAAAAGAAATAGTTATGATTGTTTAAGATGAGAAAATTGGTGAATAAAGTAAAGTAGGGATAGTTGTGATGAGCTAATAGAGCAGCGAAATAAGAAATTTTTTCAACGCTGAAAGTTGCTATATTTGCAAACGGATGAAGTAGTATTATTTTCTAACTTTTTTTCTTTGCTGTAATCATGCTAAACATATGTTGTTTAAAGCTATAATAATTAAATGGCAACCATGTTATTTAAGCAATCCTAATTTTTGTGGTTATCTCTAAAGTAATATAACGAGAATGAGAGAGTATGCGAGAATCGTTCGGTAAGCAAGAGGATTCAGAACGATTGATACCATATCTATTTTAGTTTCGAGGTGTTAGCTAGAAATCTTCGTGGTGGGAGCAATATTTTATGAATCAAACCTCAATAATTTGCTTTGTTGACTTACTGTAAGATTCATGCAAGAAATAGCCTTATTTAACGGTGCGAGAAATAGCCTTCACAAATGATACCATTGATTTTGGATTGCTAGAGCCTAGCACATGTCAATTTTAAATTAGGAGTTACAACCAAAAATATTATATTGATATGGTTATTCAGATCACCGAAGGGAATTAAACTAATCCATATGCATATTTTTTTAAAAAAATTCTTACACTCTAAACTAGTCCTAAGCACGCACAACTTCATAAATATAACTTGTGAGTTAGAGTCATGAAATTTATAACATCTCCAAATTTTCTGCGTGCAAAACCTGTTAACAACGAGACACAAATGGTATATTGTTTTATCAATACCAAAATACATGATTCAATTTTTGGGTGTGCTCATTGAGATAAGGTGTACGCTCGTTCATATAAACAAAAGCAGAGTTTCAACTACTAAATTAAATTTAGCTCCAGGAATACGGTCTGGAGTGAAGGTTTGGAGCAACCTAAACTTAGCTACACCTCTCTAATCCATTTTGTGAAAGAGTTTCACCTGACTCCACTCTCATTTTAGGTGGAGCTAAAACTATTTGACGGAGCTTCACCTCTAGTAAAGATAGAGTTGGAGCTGAAGATGTGTCAAACAAACCTTAAGTATGTGTATACGAGTATCTAAGTTTGTGGTGTTTTCTATTTAATTTTTTTTTTGAAAATATATGAGATGACAATGCTTACAATAATCTTCTCTAGCGCTAAATATGCCGAAGAATATTCCATCTTTGACTCTAGTAAGCGCGAAAGCATTTCTTCCTCCGCAAACCAGAAAAACACAATTTACGAAATGGCAAAACCGTCAATAAACGGAAACCCCGGGCCTTGTTATGAACCCCCACGAACCTTCTCCACCCCTCGCCGTCGCAGTCGTCAAAGCGCGGCGATTAACGGCGGCGCGAGACCGTAACCCACCTGATTCCGATATATAAAACCACCCCGCGGCTTCCGCTTCCCCCAAACACCAAGAAGAACACCCCTCCTCAGATTAGTCGCAAAGATTATTCGCGATTAAGCTTTTTTTAGTTCCTAATCGCGGACACGAGAATTCGCTTTGTGTTTGCCACCACAAAAAAATTGTTTTGTTAACGGATAATTAAGCGCCGCCCCTCGTCGTCGTCGTCGTCGCATGGAAGCCGTCGGCGTCGCTCCGGCCCCCGCGGGGGTGCCGGAGAAGAAGCTGCTCGACCTGAAGGAGTCCCTGAAGGCGGCGCCGGCGCCGGCGCCGTCGATGGCGGCCAAGTGGGCCATGAAGAAGAAACTCGTCGGCGGCGACGCGGGGTACGTGCTCGAGGACGTGCCCCACCTCACGGACTACCTTCCCGAG
Source organism: Oryza punctata (assembly GCA_000573905.2). NCBI lineage: Eukaryota > Viridiplantae > Streptophyta > Magnoliopsida > Poales > Poaceae > Oryza > Oryza punctata. The sequence goes on from CM002488.2 coordinate 4,355,202, forward strand.
CTTCCGGTGCGTGCAACTGTCCTCATGCTTCTTCTTCGATTGATTCGAAGGTTAAAGTTCTTAGCTTTCTTGGGGTTTAACGCAGTTTTATGTGAGTTTTCGAGCAAAGATTTGGGGTTTTTTTGGCTCTTTTTTTGGGATCCTTTTGGCCTTTTGTTTGGTTCAGGTCATGCCAATTCCAGTTTGTGAAATGATTTGAGCCGTTCCATGGTGAAAGTGATTTAACTCTTACTTTGATTGGCCCTATAAAGTTTGAATCAGAGTGAAATCAATCTCTAAAAGAGATTAAGAAATTTCAATATCTGTGGGCGATGCGCCTATTGATTAAGCTGCAGTATCGTTTTGACCCCATTTCTTGAAGCAACTGCTCACCTGCTACTGTTGCTGATCTGCAGACTTACCCGAATCCTCTGCAAGACAACCCGGCTTATTCAGTCGTCAAGTAAGAATTCTCCTCGTCTCCTGCTCTAAATTACTTCCATTTGATCCATCGAATTCCATTATTATTCCATAGTCCATCCACTCATGGTCCAAAAAGCTAACTTTCTTCACTCCACGTGTGCTTCTTCTTCTTCTTCTTCTTGCAGGCAATACTTCGTCAACACAGACGACACCGTCACGCAAAAGGTGAGGCTTCTTGTTTCCAGGACAAAAAGATTACTGTAATTCGGTTGCGGGGTGATCATAGTTTGACTGAGCTAACTTAATTTTGCGGTGTTTGTTGCTTGCAGATCGTTGTTCATAAGACCAGTGCGAGGGGCACCCATTTCCGGCGAGCCGGGCCGCGGCAGCGGGTGTTCTTCCAGTCCGATGAGGTCAACGCGGCCATTGTCACCTGCGGTGGCCTCTGCCCTGGACTGAACACTGTTATCCGCGAGCTTGTGTGCGGGTTATATGATATGTATGGCGTCACCAGCGTCGTGGGCATAGAGGTGATAACTTGTTCTTATTTTGTCACGGCTTTTTGTAACTTAGTTCTTTGTTGCGATGCTAAACATGTTTTAGGAGTAGTTGATTTGTACATTTTAGGATATCAGAAATGCCATTACTGCAAAATCAGCTGAGAACACGATACTGAAAGTGGCACAAGCATTTTAGTTGGCACTTGGTGGCCAATGACATGATGCTAATGTTGTTTGTCTGTAAATGGTGGTACTAATCAGCTGTTGTGATCATTCTGTTTTTGTTTTATTGACTTAATTCTGATGTGCATGTTTAGGGTGGATACAAGGGTTTCTATTCTAGAAACACCGTCCCGTTGACACCGAAATCTGTGAATGACATCCACAAGAGAGGTGGGACAGTTCTTGGAACCTCAAGAGGAGGCCATGACACCGGCAAAATTGTTGATAGTATTAAGGATCGTGGTATTAACCAGGTTTATATTATTGGAGGTGATGGTACCCAGAAAGGCGCTTCTGTGATTTATGAGGTAACTAAGATAGACTAATGATGCTGTATTGTTTGTGGGGTGCCCAATGCTATGTATAACACAAGCTTGTTGAAAATGATTTCAGGAAGTTCGGAGGCGAGGCCTCAAATGTTCGGTGGTTGGTGTCCCGAAGACCATAGATAATGACATTGCGGTACTTTCTTCTTTCCAGAACACCTGAGTTTCGATATAGCGTATTTTTTTTCATACTGGTTGCTAAGATTGATGTTTAATTGTTTGCACAGGTGATTGACAAGTCCTTCGGTTTTGACACTGCGGTGGAGGAGGCTCAGAGGGCCATCAATGCTGCTCATGTTGAGGCTGAGAGTGCAGAGAATGGCATTGGTGTTGTGAAGCTAATGGGACGCAACAGTGGTATGTACCTCCCCAATGTTGATTTATGAACTTGTCCAACGTATTCTGCAGGAAAGTTTGCTAAGGAGCTTTAAAATTTACTGCTACAGGGTTCATCGCAATGTATGCTACTCTGGCTAGTCGCGATGTGGTATGTTTTGATCATTCTATTTGTTCATTACATTGATCAATATAAGGGTAAATGCTGAATTATATGGCTGATCTACTTTTTGTACTTCAGGACTGTTGCTTAATCCCAGAGTCTCCATTCTATCTAGAAGGAAAGGGTGGGCTCCTTGAGTTCATCGAGAAGCGGCTCAAGGACAATGGCCATATGGTCATTGTAGTAGCTGAGGGTGCTGGACAAGATCTCATTGCGAAAAGCATGAATTTTGTGGATACTCAAGATGCTTCTGGAAATAAGCTACTTCTGGATGTTGGCCTTTGGCTCTCCCAGAAGATCAAGGTTAGATGTGGTCCAAATCAAACCTTCATTTCCTTTTCATTGTGGGGACAACAATGATCTTTGCTTATGTCTCATTCAATTAAATTAAAAAATGCTGATAATTCACCAACTACAATAAATTTGATCACATCGGGTTTCCTTTATCGCAACAAATGTAAAACTAAGCCATCATTGAACTAGTACTTTGTCTTCATATTTGTCAGTATCATAAAACCTGGAAGAACCAAAGAACCATGATGTGCCCTGATCTCATTCAGAATGCTGAATTACTGCCTTTCTTCATCATGCAGGATCATTTCAAGAAGAAGCGCAACTTCCCCATCACTCTCAAGTACATCGACCCGACATACATGATTCGTGCCGTCAGGTCAAACGCATCCGACAATGTCTACTGCACCCTGCTAGCTCACAGCGCGCTCCATGGCGCCATGGCAGGATACACCGGCTTCACTGTCGCGCCGGTCAACGGCAGGCACGCGTACATCCCGTTCTATGTAAGTCCAGAACACACTTTTCATTGATCAATCTTGTGTTCAGTTCAGTTCTTCACACCAGACATCACCCATATTCTGATAATCTAGACACTGAAACTTCGGCAATCTTCGCAGAGAATCACGGAGAAGCAGAACAAGGTGGTGATCACGGACAGGATGTGGGCGAGGGTGCTGTGCTCGACGAACCAGCCATGTTTCCTGAGCCACGAGGACGTCGAGCACCTCAAGCACGACGACGACGAGCACCACCTGCACAACACGCAGCTCCTCGAAGGCGAGAGCTCGCCGGTGAAGGACTCGTCCAAGTGCAACGGGACAGCAGCGCCAGTGTGAGAACCATGACAGTATGGATATATATACATTGTTAAGCATGTAATTGTAGCTTTCTTTTTGTCCTTTCTTTCTCCTTTTTTTTTCTGAAATGACATTGTGGAGAAGCTACTATAATAGAATTACCGTGTAATATAGTAAGGCTGGTTTCATCCTCGAAGCAGAATAGCAAGTTTGGTTTTGTGGGGAAAATGGTAAAGGTTTCATGTCATCAACTCATCATCCTACTAGTATAGGGTTGATTTGGATTGTGGATCTTGGATTTGAGCTTAGGATGACAATTCTCATCCAAAATGTACAGAGAGCAAACCTTATTTCCCAAAGATTTTTACTTCCCCTTGTGCCAGTTAAGAAGAAGCTTGCTGCTTTAAAATTAGTTTGTCCATGTGACTTGTGCAGATACAGAGAACGCCTTTCAGTCAAGGGTTCTCCCGAGAACATAATTTTACTCAAGCAGTAGGTGATGACTAGCAATCTTCTCCAGAAATCCAAGATCTGATACATCTTAGACTAATGATCAAGTGATGTCCAATAAGAGATACAATTAGTACGTTAAGTACAGGGCGTTGCACAGAAACACATCACAACCCCATGCTGTGAGAAACACGCGCTAAAACACATACGCGTTGCACCCCCACAATACACAGCTTCGAATCTTCATCGAGGAAATCTGAAGCTTGAGCACACGTTGTCACGTAACTACACAGGCGCAGCTTGGGATCGGAAACAACAGGTAGAGTAGTACGGCTACTAGTTTTTTTTTCGCCATAACAACAGTGATGAAAAAGAATCAGGTCTCCCCTCGAATTGAGGAGAGTGGACGAGAGATTGTTCTAGCCTCTGTACACGCCGGAGGGATCGGCGTTTTGAACTATCCAAGGGTGCTCGAGGAGCTTATGGAGGGGCAGACGATGCGCGGAGTTCTTCACCAGCATCTGCAGATCAAAAATGTTTTGTGAGGCTCACATTCTGGTGGATGCTCTACTTGTATCCAAGTTACTACAATTGACCGTGACAGTTTACAGTTATGTAATCATCAGGACAGGAACACGCTTCTTACCTGTGAAATTAGGTCTTTCGCAGCTGGGGACACGAATGGTTTCAGTGGGAACTTCAAGTCAACTTTCACAATCCTGCATGTCCACAAGACATTTCAGAGAACAGTGCTTGCAAGACGTTTCAGGGAACAAAAAATGCTTACAGTTACAGGTGAGAACAAACGGAATTAATTGTACTCTCTCAAGCATGGAGGATAGATTGAACATAATTTCTACTAGAGTCTTACAAATCTATGGGGATCAGAAACCACGAGTGCTTATGCAAGGATATGTATAACCAGAGTGTTATGCAAGCACCATGCATTAAAAAAGGTTGGTTAACAAAGGGAATGCGTTTGTTGAGGTAGCAGAAAAAAGATAAATAATTACATAGCAGAATACAGCTCATATATCATATCAGAAATAATACTGCAGAACACAACATCTAAAATGGACAAGAGACAATGAGATTCACTAGGGCATTTGGAACATGTCTCAGGCTAGTAAGTAAAAATCATTGCATTTTCACTCTGGAACTCATCATTACCTGCGATATGTTTCAGAGTGTTCTTTTGCCTCAAAAGGTGGGACTCCATACAGGAACTCATAGCACAGGATCCCCAAGCTCCAAATGTCGACATGGTAGTCATGTTCAGTCTTCTCCACTGGACAAATTATAAAAAGTTTAGAGTCAAGGAAATTCATACAGTTAGTAATATTTTCAAGGAAAGTAAATGGAAAGGAAAGTACCCATTTCAGGGGGCAGGTAATCCAATGTTCCACACATTGTCCTTCTTCTGTTGAAGGTATGCACAGACCAACCGAAGTCTGCAATTTTGAGTTCGCCCTGTTCATGGAACAATGCAGAAATGTAAATACCAAAGGGCATGTTTCGACAAGTAAGCATGAGTGAGCTTACATATTTCAAAATTGAGACAGAAACGAAATAATGCAAGTACCTGGGACCCAATTAAAAGATTTTCTGGTTTAATGTCTCTATGGATCACATGCTTCCCGTGAAGGTAGATGAGTGCACGTGCCAGCGACGCAATGTACTAAAACAAGAACAGGCAAATCTCAGTTACTTCCAAATTTTGGACAAAGGGGACAGAACATAAAATTATCAAGAATGTGTGCAGATCATCAACTTACAGTCGCTGAACGTCTTTCTGAAAAATGCTTGCACCTCTGCAACTCCTTATAAAGTTCACCCTTTAAGGCATACTCCAAGATTAAGTACACACGGGTCTGCAGAATCCATGGAGCAAAAGATATGATGACCAAACTAGGGGAAAAAACAAAATGACCATAATTACACATACTAGAGTTGTTTTTTCTTTTCTAGACCTGATCATAGAAATACCCATACAGCCGTAGAATGTTGGGATGACGAAGATGGCTCTGAATCTCAACTTCGCGACGCAGCTGGTGCTCCACCTGCGACTGCTTTAGCTGGCTCTTGAAAAGTACTTTTAAAGCCACAATCTGATTACTCTGTTTCCACAGAAGGAAAATAGTATAAGTTCACTGAAAGTTGAATAATTAGAATTAAAACAAACAGGAACAAGCATTCTGAAGCATACAGTTTTAGGTCACAAACATTTTACTATTAAAGAAGACAAAAAAGGTAGAACCATATGAAAGTGCACTAACTTAGTGACAACTTTAAAGACTTGAGTGTATGTTTAACAAAAATCTATATCAAACCTATACGACCTTGCAATGTATGACCAGTATCTTGTTTTTTCTTCAAGAAAAATGGATAACTAGAAATTAAAATCAAAATTAGATAATCTCTTTTGTTCTTTTAGCAATTTCATTGTGGCAGACATTAAGCTTCTTAGCTGAGATGGATAAATAGACGAATTAAAAGACCTCCTTGCTTCCTACTATACCCAAAAGGCTCGAGCACAACAACACAACATTATTCAATAACATGCACAATACCCGAAAGGCTCATGTAGATCTGAGCTCGGATAGTGATAATATACCATGAGCTTGCCTACAGTAGTATCTTAACAAGTTGGCTAATCAGCTGCAGCAATTGCAATACATAAATCATCTACTCAAGTAGTGCTACTGAATCAATCAGTGACTAGTACGAAGAGGAAAATAAAATGTGTAATAACAATGAACATAACACAATCCGCTATGATTGATATATGACTCGTGTGAGAAGAATTACTTACTCTCTTTTCTCTTGCCAAGTAAACATGCCCGAACTTGCCTCTCCCAAGGGGCTTTCCGATGTCAAAATCAGACAACACCCACCGCTTCTCCTCCTGCGAATGCGGCGAAGCCTGTATACAGCAAACGACCGAAAAGGGGCATATGTCACCATCTCGTTCCATTACACAGCAGGAGATCGTAGCCATGAATCACAACAAGCCTTAAACATTTCAACATTATAATACCCTCTCAGGGTCAATTTAATTTTTAGCCAAGCAAAGCTTCACATAGGAAGCCGAAACAGCCGCGAATCCCTGAGAAATCGCCCAAATGGACTGAAAATTTTAGGACTATCCTCTCCACCAGATCGAGAGGGAAACCATCAAACCACCAAATCCTACCGTTTCAGCCACCACAAACCCCTCGACATGACGGATCGGACACACGAACCCGGAACCCTAGCCACATGACTACGAGGAAGAAAAAGCAAGCAGAAACGCAGGTATTCGTGACCCCTGTCGCGTCAACAACCTACAGGGACCCAGAAAAAAAAAGGGGGAAAAGCCGAAGACCAGACCAAAATCCCCAGCCGATTCGAGCAAAACCGCAAGAACACACAGCCTCCCTAACCCCATCCAACACGCCAAATCCCTCCCCCAAATCGCAACCACCCACCCGCTACACACGACAACACCCCGCCGGATTCCACCGCACGAAGATCCGAGAAGGGGAAGGCGGAGAGCGGAGGGGACGGGGAGGCCACGCATACCTTCTCCTCCTCGCAGCGCGACTCGGTGGCGATCGCCATGGGGGAAGAGAGAGAGAGAGAGAGGAGGAGCGGCCGCAACGGCGACGAGGCGGAGAGATTCGAATGGATTTGGGGATCGGATGATTTGGGGGAGGCCGCTTTTAAGACGTGGCCGGATCGCTCAACGGTCGAATTTCTTTCGGCTTCATGGCTGGCAGCGCGTGCGTCTCACGTGCGAGCCGACGAGCCGTTTGTGCTCACGGTCTAGGCCCCCCAAGATGATACTGGGCCGAGAGATTATGCTCACGGTATGGGCCCCAAGATGACTTACATATCTAGTGGGCCGAGAGAAAAGGTCGGCCTTCATGGAGAATAAGTTTACTTTAGATCCCTTAGTTTGATGCCGAGTCTAAAATTCATCCCTGAATTGAAATACCAGATATAACACGTACTTCAACTCCTAGAACCGGTACAAACTTGATCCCCAGGCGGTTTCACCGAGCAGCAACAGCAAGCAAGCTAACTAGCCAAGCTTCCATCACTCCAGCAGATTCTACATATGTGAAATTGTGAACTAATAGCTATGTATCTTATCAATCTGAAATTATGGACTATAATTCGATGTTTGCTTCAAAGAAGCTACATCCACACCTTTATTTTTGCCGATGTCGATGTCGATGCTCGTGACAGACTCACCAGCGAGCGACGGTCGAAAAGGCGGGCTGGTATAGCGGAGCCATGGGATAGGAGCGACGTTGGTGTGGTGGCGGAGGAAATTGGCTGGAGGAGGCTCAGACATGACCGTGATGCCGTTCGGAATGGCTCGTTGGGGTCGGCCGTAGCTGTGGCATGCGCCGGCGACGGTGACAATGAGGAAAGGGAGAGAGAGGAGGTAGGGAGAGAAGATGGCAGAGGAAGGAGTGATTGAAGTGGGTCCCGCTGTATTTTTTTTATTTTTTCTTGGGCACTCATTGATACTTGGGTCCTCCCTTTTTCAAAGATTGTCAGTGTCACGTTAACGCTATGTGGAACAAGAACCCAATCAAACCAGTCACGTAAACACCACATAAGCCGAAACAACCATCCAAACCGTATTAGGATCAAGTTTGCACGGGTTTTCAGAGTTAAATGACACGTTATATCTGGTATTTCGATTTAGAGATAATTTTCAGACTCGGTATCGAATTAAGGAACCTAAAATAAACTTATTCCCATTCATGGACTCTCATTTTTGGAGTGCTCCATGCGTTCTGAACATGTCAAATTTCTGAGGGGAAAAAAACATGTCAAATAACCCTTTTTTTCGATTACTCAATGATGCATATGCACACACGTCATTACACGTGCACAGCATACTTATATCTGTGGATGCACGCCTAAACACGCTTAAAGGGAGAGAGGACGACTACTAATCATTAGCCTCACTGAAAAACGCATTGTGACGATGTATGTAATATTCGTGAGCAATCTCTATAAGTGAAAGTTGAAGTGCTATGGTATTGAGCCGTATCATCGTAAAAATATAGGCCGTTGGATATAAAATTTTATACAATACCTGCCATTGGATCGTAGATAAGTCTTAGTAAAAAAATGATAAAAGGTTAAGATTCTTCACGAGGCTTCTACGAGATGGCTGAAAAAGAGGGCGAGAGAAACAAGAGATGGCAAAGAGATGGTATCTTCATCCCTAACAATAAATACCTTTAAACCTATGCTCCCAGTAAATAAAATATTTTGGGGGGAAAGTATAGTATTACTCTAATGGTCTATTCTCAACCTGTTGGAGTCTGAACTTAGTACAAGAATATACAACACAGTGAATCTCTATTTTAGTTTAGCGCAAAAAAAAGTTTATGATGCTACGCACCTTCCAAATTTAAATATCATGCATTTGAATTACCCAAAATAGTATTGGACCACACTTGAAATTAAAAAAAACAAATTTAGCAAACTTTATAATTTAAATGACTTAAATGTTTTTTTAAGTGTTAGGCACATCTTCCAAATTCAGCTTGACATATAATGGGCTGGACTATAGCACACTACGCCTTAGTGTCACCACGCAAGTTAAAAAGATTGAAAGGCCAACGGTCTAACTCTAAATTTACGTCATTCTGCAAAAAAATAATAATATTAACACTAAATTGCAAAATGATACAACATATATTAATTCTTCGTTTAACTGGATAGTTAAAATAAACTTATTAGCCTACATTTTACATGTAGATGTATATGGACAGGTTGTATGATAACCGCGCCAACAAAATATAAGGGGTAAATAACGGACCATGCAGTGGTGAGTACTATTGGAAGACAGCAGCGACGATGAGCATCTGTTAGGAGGTACACGAGTATATTGTTAATGATGTGTGAGTTTTGAAAAAAAAATAGTGATATGTGTGTCCGTATTTTTCATGGAAGAAAAAATGTGTTTGTATTCTCACTAGACTTGCTGTTAATTTCCCTCTACCATTGATATTTTGACTTTCACTAACTGTAATTCGTTATTTACTTTGTTATCACAGATTTCAGCTAGTTACTACCAACAACACGTAAACACATCTGAAATAGAGAGGTTATAGTCGAGCTAATGCGCGATATAATATGCTAGTAAGATTGAAACCTGATGGATCATATTACTTCACTACTACACCACATGTGATTTCATAAAGAAGTCTAGCCTATTGTATGCAATATGCTCTAAAGTTATAAAATGGAGGGCCGGGAAACTCGTGTGCTGGGATTTTTTTTTACAAAAATACGAGGATTTCTTTTTTGTGGTATCTATTGGGTGTTAACCCATCTTACTCCATGAAGAAACCAACTGTCTCGCACAACCCTCCTCCAGCAATATTAGAGGGTTGACATCAGGATACAAGATTCTTTTAGCACAGTCAATCCCTTACGTACGTAGCATTCCAATTGTATTCACTTATCAACATCACTCATTCTATATTTTAGTTACTTTGACGATACAATAATTGGCTCAAGCCATCCTTACTTAAAAGCAAACCAGAATAAAATGTGAGCCGTCTGAATAAAAAATGTGTACACTCATGATGCATCCTCCCCGAAAATCAGCGCATACGCAATGATCGCACATAAACAAAACCCCAACTTGTACGTATAATTACTCGGTGCCCTAATTGTATATTGTACAGTATCATCTACTGTTTCTGTAATCAATATGCAGGCCAAAATCAAAAGAATATTGCATAGTTATTTAATTTGCAGGCGACAAAACATGCAAACATGCATTGCACACCACTTAAATAATACTTGATTATCTCGCCACAAAATGTCATAGCCAAGTGGATTGCGATCTAATTAACAAATGGCCCCCGTCTTATCTCATCTTGGAGCTTGGCTAATTAAGTCAGACGGCCAAAGTTCAGAGCCGACTTGTTACATCTCTATTCTTCTTCGCTTCTTCTGATTGCTACGGGTCGGAACAAGCACGGATTCTTGGCGATTTTGGAGCGTTTACATATGCGACTTGATGGATTAACTTTTAATTGATTATCATCTTGTAGACTTGTACATATTTGTGTACAACTATAAACTATAGTAGATTTTTTTTCTTCAAAGATAAATTAAGTTTCAGTGCATACAGGAGCCACCAATTGGCTGAAAATGACATGTTCCTTTGCAGTTCATTAAATTTGTTTCCCCTTTTCATTACTAGCTTTGAGCGAGATGATCGAACACGGCAAAACAAAGGTATTTATGGACGTTTAGTATACCCTAGATTGCAAATTTGCAACTTTAACATAACGCAGGAACTCTGAATTTTTGAACCTTTAGGTAGACAGTCCATTTCAAGTAGTACAAATTGAAGTTTCACGGTTGATATGATTTGACTCCAATCAAATTTTACTTAATCTCCATATGCGAGGAAAAAATTAATAAATAATTTATGACACTAGAGCTTAGCTTGACGCGCAATTACATATATTTACATGAGTCCAAGAGTGAGACCTAGTCATTTGAGAAGTGACATTTCGTTTTCTTGTGCTGGAATATTCAGAAATTCAGCAACGAGACAGGGACAAAGTGATAAAACATCGCTGTCTACAATTCTCTTGGATCTTGCTTGATTAAACACTGAAGTAAAGCAGGGCGTCTTTTCCTTATCCGTGTCTATCAATGGAGCAAAAAAGTGGCTTTAGTTTGGGTTTATACTCAACATGACCTGTCTAGCTAGCTAGCTCGTAAAAGGATTTAGGTTGTTGATGTTTTGGATTGGATTAACTGGATGGACACAATACGAACCAGACAACGTACATTCAGTCATGGAAGATATTTGATCAAGAGAATATTTGATTTTTATTAGTGCAGCATTGTCAGTATTTTCTTATGTGTTTAGCTTGTCAAGTTTTTTTCAGATGGCAGTAAAAAGTTTGAAATGATACTGTGTGCCTATCTAGTCAATTACTCCTACTTCATGAGTAATACAAATCTAGAATGATAAAATGGATAGTAACATATAGAAGTAGCTACACGCTGGCCTACACGCATTTGAAGAGAAAGAAAAGATCGAAGCTGTATACCGAAAAATCAAATATGACTGGGGAGAGTCCATGTCGACAGGTCGATAGTGTGAACTTTCCACACTCCTATAGATCGTTTTTCATCCGATTTTCTGTGATCTTGCAAACACGGTGGAAAGGGTGCTGACTGACTGACTGACTCTACTGAGTCTAACAATTAATTTAATTTATATGATTTGAGAAAGCCGTCGGCCTATAAACTTTTCCCCATCTCACCCCAGAAATGTTTATGCTTTAAACCTATTCTTAAGAAGGTTTCAAAAGATATCATATTTTATAATGTAAATAATTTTGATGCCTCTAATACCCTTAGGTATCTCTTCAAACACTAAAAGTAAAATATTTATAGTTTCAGATATTTTTTGAAAAGATATAAAATTTCTCAATAACCATACATACGTCTCGTATCAAGTCCATGTAAGAGCATCTCCAATATCTCTCCATCTCCCTCTCCAAGTTAAAATTTGGTAATTTTGAACCAAAAAACCACTCCAAAAGACTTGCCAACTGGATGGCTAAGCCATCCGGCTGGCCAAACTCACCCACTCACTAGCCAAATTTGGCCAGCCAAAATCAGTTGCCAACTGTAGGTCCCACCCCTCTACCGTCTCCTTCCACGCGCGATCACTCCCCACTCCAGTGTGATTTGCGTTGATGCAGTCAGCATGCCACCGTTGACTCTCACCGTCGAGCCCGCTGCATTATCAAGAGACCAATCCCTCCGGCAGCGGCGTCCTCCTGTTGTTGCCTCACCAGCATCGCCGCCATCGATCACCAGAACGCTGCAGAGACGGCTTCCGCGGAGACTGCGAGGGCTTCGGTTGCGGTGGCTTCGCAGCAAACTTCGGTGACGACAACGGCAGAGGCGGCCACCTCGTCAAGGTCCTCCATCCACACCCGTCGGTGAAGCCCTCCTCGTGCCGCCGCTGGGCGTGACTGTGAGTGGCTTCTTCCCAGGCCGACCTCCATCATCTTCGTGCCGGGGCCGGTGACACCGACAGCCCTCGCCAACGCCCCAATCCGTATCCCTCTAGGCCCTCACTGGGTGCTGCTGCCACACTACTACAAAAACCCTCATAGGGACCGGCCTTATAGGTGTCGGTTCATTTAAAACCGACACCTATAGGCCTTTTCCCACGTCCGCACGATGGAAAAATAACGAACCGACACCTTTAAGAAGTATAGGTGCCGGTTTATTCATTAAAACCGGTACTAATACTATAGGTACCGGTTTTTAAAAAAACCGACACCTATAATATATTATAGTACCGGTTTTTTTTAAAAATCGACACCTATACCAAACCGAGCCGATAGAACCGGGTAAGCCGATCGAGTCGTCGCGAGCGTCCTTATGCTTATATCCGCATCCGCCTCCTCTGTCGATCCTTATCCAACTCTCTTCTCTCTCTCGCCACTCCCTCTGTCTCTCTTCTCTCTCTCGCTCCTCTTTCTCTCTCGCCCTTGCTCCTCATCCCCCCATCGTTGACGGCGGGCAGGGCGGCCTCAGCGGGGTATCCCATCGTGGATCGGGCGTCAGCGGCCTCGGTGGCGGGCGGGGCGGCGTCGGCGGGGTCTCCCGTGGTGGATCCGGTGTCGGCGGCCTCTCCCGCAGCAGATCGGGTGTCGACGGCGGGTGGGCGGCGTCGACGAGTTCTCCCGCGACGAGATCCAGTGTCAGCGGCCTCTCCCGCTGCGGATCGGGCGTCGGTGGCGGGTGGGTGGTGTCGACGGGGTTCCCCGCGGTGGATCTGGTGTCGGTGGCCTCTCCCGCATCAGATCGGGCATGGGCGGTGGGCGGATCCGGTGTCAGCGGTGGGCGGGAGGGGAGGCGGCGGGCTACATGGCGACGGCGGCCTGTTGGCGACGGCGGCGGCAGCCTATCTTTTTCTTGATGTTTATGGATGTTCTTTATGTGTTGATGTTCTTGATGTGTTCTTTGATCTAAGCTGTTCGTTGAGATGAAGTGGAGCTGCTCGATGCATCGGCTCGAATCGAGCCGATGCATCGAGCCACTTTTTTTTGGGTTCTAGAATCTTATAGGTGCCGGTTCCTAAACCGCCACCTTTGACGATACCTAAAAGGTCCCGACTAATAGGTGCCGGTTGGGAAAACCGGCACCCATGAGGGTTTCCCAACCGGCACCTATGGCTGTTTATGTAGTAGTGCCACTAGCTTCCCCTCTCGTCGCCTGTCGCCGCCATTGCCGGCTTTTCCCCCCTCGTGGGCTCATGGCCTGTCGCCGCCGGCGGCATTTCCCCCCTCGTGGCCTGCCACCGGCGGCAGCTTTTCCCCCTTGTGGCCTGTCGTCGCCGGTGGCGCTTTCCCCCCTCGTAGCCTATCATCCCTACTCGCTTCACCCCTCTCGCCACCGTTGTTGCCGCCGGTGATGGTGGAGAGCTGGAGGATTGAAGAGAATGGTTGGTAGGAAGGTGAAGGGGAGGAAGGAGAGAGAGACTGACATACGAGTCTCAGTATCATAGACTCAGAATAGAGAGAGTGTATGAAGAGGCTATTGGAGTGTGCATTGAATTTAATTTGCTAAATCAGTTGGAGAATTATCTATATAGGTGTTTGGAAAGTGTGACTTGAGTAACCTGTTGGAGTTGCTCTAACGAAACTAAAAAGCGGTGAAGGTGAAAGCCCAGACAAGACGAGGAACGGCACGTACGTACGAACGTACACGTACGTAGGAGTAGAGTAGTCGCTGCGTTTTCACGAAAGGAACCCCTGCCTTTTGGTACCAAGGTGGGGCCCACGTACGGCCCCAAGCAGCCAGGCGGTGGATCTGAGCCGACCATCGCATGATGGACGGTCCAGATTGATCCGACAGGGACTGGTTGCAGCAGAGAGCTGAGGCCAGCCATTGTGCCCGAAAACGATTCTCTGACACGTCAGAATCGGACATGGTTGCATTGCAAATACTACTGCAAATCTGCATTGCATATGGTAACGAAAGAAATTAGTCACGGCTGATCAGTGATAACTCAACCAGTTCGGTCATTTTCCATCTAATTAATCCCTCTTCCTCCACACGATTCTGCAATGCAGACAAATCTTCAGACCAAATGCTGTGTTCAGTCACCTTTTGCTGCTATATCCTCCGTTCTAGGTAAGCAGAATCAAGGATAACAAAAAAAATTCACCGTCTGATACAAACAAAGTGTGATCAATCAGGCTAAGCTAAGCATGTGAGCTAGGAAATGTCGCCTCTCCATCATCACAAGCGTCCCTAACCATGTACTCTGCTGCCGCTATGAAGCTACAGTACAGTACTGTCCGATTTTGTTTCTCATGTGGGCCCGTGCTGTCTGCCCCAGTACTACAATTTACAAAATCATTTTTAATTTGTAAGGTTAGCATTACAAATGTTTATTACGCAGGCTTAATTTGTTTGTGACCGTGAATTGATATTTGCCCACTTGCAGAGCAGCAGTGCACATCATGGACGGACGAAAGCGAATCTCGAGGCGGATCATAGCTCATCATCCTCATCGTCACCAGCAACTTATCTTCTCTTCTTCCCCATGCAAACTTTGTGTGCAATTTTACACGCAAACATGAAAAACTACAAGACGAATTAAACACGAATCCATGTGAAGCAGATTTGTTTTCTTGAGTCTAAAAGAACATGTAGATACCACATTTGAAGCAGAGCAAAATATATTTTCATTTATAGCAAGCGAATTTTGCACCTGATGAATTTCACCATGTTCGATTACTGATCCTAACACTAAGTGATTGATCTTTGAAACGTACGCACGAGTTTACTACACTAGTGATGACAAGCTCGGATCGAGAGGGTAGTAGTAGCCGCCGAGGAAGTGGTCGTCCTCCGCCGTGGCGGCGCCGGCGCCGGCGACGGCGAGGTCGGAGCTCATGCAGAATTCCGGGAACAGCCCACCGCCGCCGTCACCGACGACGACGACGCCGGTGTCCGTCGACCAGTTGGACGCCGACGACGTGGCGGAGGCGGACGTCGAGCCGTCCGTGGCAGCGTCGGCGGCGGCGGTGGCCGGCGGCAGCTGCTGCAGGAAGTCGTCGCAGGTGTACGTCTCGGTCTTGACGGTCGGTATGGCGAGCGGAGGGAGGAGCAGCGACGGCGACGGGTGCGCGGCGAGGTGCGGCACCGGCGGCGGCGGCGCCGAAGGGAGCGGCAGTAAGGGCGTGCAGGCGACGGCGGCGGCCGCGGCGGCGAGGCGGCGCTTGAGCTTTGTGTTCCAGTGGTTCTTGACGTCGTTGTCCGTCCTCCTCTCCAGCTGCGCCGCGATCGTCGACCACCTAATCAAATACGTTGGTCACTGCCATGGCGCCATGGCAAGAAAAGAGAGAAAGTGGGTTGTGGTGTTTACTTGCTGCCGAGCTTGGAGTAGAGGGAGATGATGATGGCGTCCTCCTCGTCGGTGAAGCCACCATGGCGGATGTCAGGGCGGAGGTAGTTGAGCCACCGCAGCCTGCAGCTCTTGCCGCACCTCCTCAACCCTACACAAAAAAAGGAAAAAAAAAACAATTCATCGTCAGAAATAAGAAGAGAAGAGAAACAGTTAGTGGCCATGCATGGAAGGATGAGCAGCTAGCAGAGACAAAAAAAAAAAAGACATGCACTGACCGGCCTTGCTTGGGAGGGAGATCCAGTTGCCGCCGGTGCCGTGGCGGTGGATGTAATCGCGGAGCGCGTCGTCCTCCTCCGGCGACCATGGCCCCCTCTTCACCGCCTCCCTGTCGCAGCACGGCGTCCTCCCCATCGTCGTCGACAGTCACACACCTCCAACACAACACCTCCTCTCCTCTCGATGACAAAAGGGACAAGACGCAAGTAAAGAAGTGGAGGCTATGTATGGCTAAGCTAGTAGTACTACTCGTATTGTTTTGTACCCGAGCCGTGTCCGCTTGCTGTGTCCTCGTCTCGTCGTCTGCAAGGTCTTATTTTTAGAAGAGAAAAAAAAAGAAAAGAAAACGAAATCGCTGGGTGGGAGAAAGAGGAGGAACACGGTGAAAAAGTGTGGGGGGTGCAGCAGAGCCTGCAGTGCAGATGACAGATGCAGAGTGGCTTCTTTCCCGTTTCGATCTTGATTCTCGCCTGCAGGTCTGTACCTGTGCAGGCTTCCGTTTTTCTTTTTCAGAGTACTTTTGGCACGGCCATACAAACAGTAGTACTAGGACAGACGCAAGGACACGCCAGCCAAAGTACTCTACTCTAGTACTAGTACGAGTAATATTTTGTTGACAGGCAATGGTACTGCTGGTACAGTACTAAACTGCTACAGTAGTGTTGTGTGAGGATCTAGTGCTAATGACAGGCAACGGAGGAGGAGTATTGTTTTGTTTACATCAGTGGAGTATCTGGTTCTAGTTCTTGTAGTATACACTGGTCCTGTTTGGATCCTAGAGATATTTTTTAGCCCACCCCTTTTATCCCTAAAATAGCTCTAGCGGATCCAAACAGCCCTCTAGTTTTAGGGCTATTTGCAAATATGCAAATAGCTTGCAAATAGCCCACCCCAAAAAATTATCACCCCAAGGGGTGCTAATTGGGGCTATTTTGCTGTAGGTCCCACTGATTCTCACTTTGCCCACTTGTACCAGATCCTGTTGCGGCAGAATTGTGTATGTTTGTATGTGCCTGTATTGGATTAGCCATAAAAGATCTTGCTGCTGTATACTTTTAGTGGAGGCAAATGATTGGGATGGTACAATAATAACTAAATAGCCCTTGGATCCAAATAGCAAGAGAACTATTTTATTAGAGCGCTATTTTGATGGGATAATCTTTAGCCAAAAAATATCCCTAGGATAGTTCTCTAAACAGGGTCACTGAACAGTATGTAGTAACAAGAATGGAAGACGTAAAGAAATGGGATGTGCATGCACGAACACCGTGCGTGGGAACAAGTTTCAGCTCCTGTGCTGTGCCTCCTCACCCCGACAAGCAAGCAGGCGTTGCAGCGTTTGCACTTTGCAGGCAGGCAGGCAAAGTTTTTGCCACCAATTGATGAACGACCAAACTGGGCGCGTGGTTTCATCGCATCCTGTTTTTTCTTCTCGTATAGTTCCTGCTACCCAACATCCATTTCAACCCGTCTACTATTCCTGCATATTTGCCATACTAGCAGTTTGGCTCATGGTGACTGTAAAGGAAGAGTATATAAAAGAAATCAAAATAAGCAAGGAAAAGGAGTGATTCGATGAAGAAAAGTTGTAGCCAATGTGGGTAGAGATAAGAACGATGGAGGGATTATCTGAGGGATGTCTGTGGTCGTCAACATTGAGCAGGGGAGATTGTTGCCGAAGAATTGAGTCACGAAAGAAATCGCCGGAGCACCGAGAAAGACTGCTAGAAGAGTCAAGAAGATCGTCGAAACTCGGTGGGGAAGTTTTTGGCTTAAGCGGTGAAAACGGAAGTAACAGCGTGAGATTTTCAAGGCAGCGGTTACTATTTATAAAAGCACGCGCGTAACAGTCGGAAGGATAACCCTAGAAATTTGCGGGATTGACGAGATAATTCCATTGCATTATATAATACTTCGGAATTGGGGGCATGTGTTGACGATGAAATTTAGTAAACATATGAATCGGAGTCAAGATTCAATCCTGAGCGGATTTGAAGATATGCCGAGATCTCGGAAACAGAATGCGTATCGGCTAAAAGTCTGTATCGGCCGATACCGAGTTTGATACGGCTAGCCGATATAGCCGATATTGGCAAGATTAGTTATATGATCAATGTCAGATTCGAAAGAAGGGCTTCAATGATATTGCCAGGTAAGGATAGAGTCTGGGATTGACAATTGTATCTATTAATTAGGATATTATGTAATTTTCTTATAGATTTTTTCGGTAAGAGTCCGCGTAAGGGACTTGTTCATCGATTAGAGTTGTACTAGGAAAGTATGAGTCGTGTCCGTTATGGACAGAGTTGTATGTTCGGGTATAAATATAAGCCCGAGGTCTTGTAAATATTTTAACACCAGTTCAATATAATCTCAGCGCATCGCCACCTATTCTTTATTCTGTTATTTCGACGAGTTCTTGCTACCGAGTCAGGCTGCATCGGTTTCGATCTTCGATAAGAGGTAAAGCTTGTTATAGCGGTTTGTGTTATCAGGATTAATGCTTACATATTTATGATACTATAATCTTGTTTTCATGAATCACCGAGTTATCATGTATGTTTTATAATCTAGATTGACAATGTATTCTACTCGCATCGGCTCATTTCTATTAAGGGTTTTGTCGGTAACGGCTAGATCATCTTGTTGGTTTAGATTATTTAATATATCTGCCATCCCGAAAAGATAATCATCGGCTTGATTGTTTAGATATTATGTTTCTCCTCATACTTAGTGCTGCATCAGTTATGTTTGATCTATTATGTCGTGTTTAGAACCATAATCTCTAGCCTACCTCATGATTATTAATAAGGATAGTATCGGGGTTTCAGCTGATCTTACCTAGTACAGTTGTTTTACTTAGATTTATATCTTGTTTAATATGTTGTATTTGCTCCATATATCAGTATCTCAACTAATGTAAATATATTAAGCTCATTATCAATCTGATTGATGTTAGTTTAATATATTTATTACAAGATGATATTCTAGTATACGGTAGTATTGGAGCTACAGCCGATACATGCTTAAATTTGAATATCAGTTATGACATGAGTACATATAATTCTTATTTCATGTTATTTTGGATCTAGGCAATTTATATTGTCTCGTTAAGTCTGATCTATCCCAATTGTTAATTTTTAAAGTAATATTGATGTATAGATTATGTAATGTTGATTTTTATAGCTGATGGATCAAGTTTAGAGTTTATTTATGCTTATCAATATACCTTACAGCCGATTCATCTTGTACTGCATCGGCTATGTTACACTACGATACGACATCGGTTTTCTAGCCGATCGGCTATCGTTTACTGACAATATTTGGATGTTTAATCCTGTTGATTGTAGGATCAAATCAACTGACACGCCCTACAACCCGAAGGCAAGCTTTGAACCTGCTCTAGAGTAAAGCAAATATCTCGGACCGCCGTGGTTTGCATCAACAAGTAGAGATAGAGAGATTAGTCGGTGGAAACATTACGAATCTTTTAAGTAGGTGAAGATAAACTTAATTTTCTTACTAAGTTTGCCATATTTTATGGCTAGCAATTTGTTTGCCGCATTTTGGACTGTCACATTAACTATCTTGTGATTTTTGAACCACCAGTGTATTCTTTAACCTGGACCACCGTTTACATACATGCACAAAAGTGAATCAAGCATGCATGCGACTATGCGAGCACCGTACCTGAAACAGAGGGAACTTTTGGCAAGTTACCAAATTTTAAATTTACTCTGGGTTCCCACCCTCCTTTTAACTCCAGATCTTTTGTAATGATAATGCCGTACTTCGCACACCGTGCTTTTAAAGGTTTTTATCCAGCACTCATGTCTTTCGAAAGATATGCTAATCAGTAAGCTCAAGACCATGATTACCGAATCCCATCCATGCAAGAAGGGGTTTGGAGACCATGATTACAGCCATCCTAATGTGATTTCGCTTGGGATAAGTCTCCCTAAATATTACTAATCACGAATTCACCTTGTCGTGAATCGTGTGATCACCAAAAGGCAAAGGTGATTTTGGTCATGGCAGGCAATGATCTGTCGTTTGCAGAGATGAAGGGGAAAGGAGGAACCTGGTGGGCCCACACCGAGAAGCTCGCGGCCAGCAAACGGACGGCCTAGATTTTGACACGCCGAAGGGAGGCAGGGAGCTTCCTCCCTCGACCGTACGATCATCACCGGAGGGCTACGTGTCTTGTGGTCAGTCCCGATTGGTGAAAGGGGACCTCCTTTTTACTAATTATTTTGACATTTGGGCCGTGTCCACGTTGGCTTTCGATCCATCTGTCTGGTGGTGGGCCCACGAAATTGCCTTGTCATTTCTGTTCTACTTCGTCCCGTGGTTTGATATGTATTAAGGACACTGTTATTAGTCTCGCCTTTTTCTAAAGGAAGAAAAAAATAACTTTACATTAGTCGTCCATGACTCATGGTGTGGGTCTTTAATTACCTGGCTGTGTGTAACTTGTGTTGAATTGAGTCCTAGTCTCCTAGATCAATGGAGAACATCATTTATAATGCGGTTTAAGCTGCACGGAACATAACACTGGCAAATTAATTGTCAAAAACGCGGCACACAACAATGGCAACTGCCAAGAAACACAACAGTTCTAGTGTGACATTGCTACTAAGTAGTTTTCCTTTTTAGGTCCAAATTAAATATTATAATTTTTTCAGCGGAAATACTTTGACAGTTCAAACCAACGTAGAATAACGCCGATGATGGTTGTGCGTGTACATATTTCGTATAATTTAAAAAAAAATAAAGGAAAGACATGTGAATGAAGCTATCTTTTCAATAATAAATTTACTTTAGGTCCCTCATATTTCTGTCAAGTTTAAATCATATCCCTAAAATCACAATATCGAAAATCTTCAACATCAACTTGTAAAACGAGGTTAAATTATATAGCATGGTAGTATGAGTGGCTGGTTTCGCTGACGTGGCATCCTAGTCAGTAAAAGGAAAATAAAAAAAACTTATGAGGTCCACATGTCAGTGCCCACACGAGGAAGAGTAGGCGGAGTGCAGGTGCAGCTTGGAAAGAGAGTAGATGATGCGGTTGAAAGTGACCAGACGATAGAGGGTGGCGTGCCATCTGCATCCGGATGAGGTTCGCATGGAATGCAGTGGCCAGCGGGATGGGTGGTCGGAGGTGTGAGCTGTCGCCGTGCTAGGCCGCCATGAGGGGGGTTGAGGGAGTTAGAGGCAGGAGTGGGAGTAGGAGGCAGTCGGCAAGCCCGTCCAAGCTCAAACTCGCTCGGGCTCTATACTACTACCCACAGAGTGGGTATATGATTGTGGTGGGGTCTGTTGTCGTGGTTGTGACACCATAGGGCTCGAAGACCTTAACGACGGGTGCAAACATCAGCAATGGTGACTCAGCAAGATGGACCCGATCAACTTGCCACTTAAGTGAAAACAAGGGACTATACTACCATGGGACCCGATGTGCACGGTTTTGTAAAGTTCAGGATGAAAATTTTAGGTATTGTGGTTTAGGGATATAAATCAAACTCGACATAAAGCTAAGGGATAGCAGTGGACATATTCCATCTTTTCGAGGTATTGGTGCGCTGCGATGTTCCCAAATGACGTGAAAGGCCATTTGTGACAGCACAGTGAAAAGATAAAGAACGGTTGGGCCCGCCATTGAATCCACGTACAAAAGGAACATCATAGCCCATCAAGGCCCAGCCAAATATAAGTACACGGTTTTCGGGCCCGGCCGCGAACAAAGGCCAAGTCAAATTTAAGTGCACGGTTTTTTGTCCGTCAACTTTTAAAGTCGGAAAAGGTACACCGAAAATCTATCATCTTGTCGATGAATTACAAAATCATCCTCGAATCAAAAAACCAGATACAACGCATCTCTCAACATACAAAACCAGTGCAAACGAGATCCCTCGGTGGTATTATACCCGGTTTTAGCTGACGTGACGTCTACGTGGCTCCTTTGACTAAATCTTCGTTTTATGTGGTATTAGCGTGGCGCGTACTTGAAAATTCGATCCGGAAAAATAAAAACCTATACGGCCCACGTGTCTTTTACACTAGAAATTAATAAGAAATGATGACCCCACCGTGGGACCCGCATATCATCCTCCTCCTCTACTCTCTCCTTCCTCTCCTTTCTCCTCGCCACACGGCTCCAGGCGGAGCGGGCGAGCTCGCCGGCCTCCCCACCCCCCTTGCTGTCCCCACCTCCTCCCTCTTCGTGTTCGCTCACTGCCGGCCTCCCCACTCGACGGCCCCGCCTCCTCCCTCCCCGTCGCTCGTTGTCGGCCTTCCCACCCCCTCGTTGGTCCAACCTCCTCCCTCTCCATGCGCGCTCACCGTCGACCTCCCTCTCGACAGCTGGGAGAATATGCCGAAGCTGGGGGCGTGGCGGCCGGCTCTCCGTAGCCGCAAAAGCTAAGTCGACATGGCAACTGCCACCGCGTTGGATTTGGAGAGCAAGGCTATGGCGGCCTTCATCGACGATGACTTCGAGCTCATTGTATACACATTGAGTAGAGGTGGCGTCTACTGCAGGGAAGACGACCACCAACACACCAACGGGTTTAGGTCGGTGTTGTACTACGTGGCAGAGGCTTTTCACGTCATGTGGCAATAGCATGGTGTCTTTCCTTCTTTTTTTTTTCCTGTTCATATTTAACTATCTGTAACCAATCCAAATCCCGGTGTAGGTGAAGAAAAATTGAAGAGTAAAAGAAATGGAGTACATGATGCTAAAGTTAATGATCTGTACATGTATATATGCTAGAGTACGTCTGTACATGTGTATGTGTACTGTATTGTGGTGTGCATGTGGCAGCAAGGAGTAGCAGCGAGGCAGTCGGCAGTAGGAAGCGGCTCAGCTGGGCATGGCAAGTTGGCATTGTCACAATTTGGGAAACTTGGGGAATGAACAGTTGCTATTGAGTTAGCCCAAAGGGTATATATGAGTACAATAGAGATTGGATATTACTAATATACCCCTAAACGCACAATACTCTTTAACACCCTACCTCAAATGCAATGTGTATATAGGAGCATTGTATACACGATCTGGAGGAAGGAAGGAGAGAAAGGAGGAGAATGACACATGGGGGCTCATCATTTTCTATTATTTTTTAGTGTAATTGACACGTGGGCTCCGTGGATTTATTTATTTTTGGATCGATTTACCACGTACACGCCACGTCAATACCACATGGGATAAAGATCTAGTGAAATGTGCCACGTAGGTACCACATCAATTAAAACTGGGCACAATATCACTAAGGGACCTTATTTGCACTGGTTTTGTAAGTTGGGTTACGTTGTATCCGGTTTAATGGTTCGAGGATGATTCTGTAATTCGGTGTCAATACGAGGAACCTTCCGTCCATTTTTCCTTTAAAGTCTCTCGTTCCATCGCCACGAAAGCCCAATATATATTCCAGCCGAAGCGAACACGTCACCGCGGCCGGCACAAGACAAGCCGGGAACTCCGGAAGCTGGTGAGCCCAACCTGCTCCTTCTTCTGGGCCCAGAAAGTTTGTCATGGGCCTGTCCTAATAGAAACCGCTTTTGCGATCCAAGCGCAATATGCAGACTGTAATAAGCCTGTAACAGAGTAACGCTGCCCCTGTTCTGCGGTTCATTGGGGTCAGTGTACCAAACCAGCGAGCTGGATTTCTTACATTTTAGCCATTTTAGAAACCTATTGTACAAACAAACCTCTGAATAAAATTATTCTAAAAATGTACCTCTTTTTTACGCCAAGGTTCAATTTCACGTGGTCAATGATACTGACCCTGACACCCTCTTCATCCGTTGTAGCTAAGTCAATGGTGTCGAGAGCATATTTGTAATTGAAATATTTATATTTTTACCTTTTGAAAACAAAATTATTTTACAATTAAACCTATATATAGAAAAAAAACTTATTTTACAAATAAACCTAGCATCGAGAAAAAAAATAGGTTTATCTGTAAAATAAGTTTCTTATATATGGGTTTATTTGCAAAATAAGAAGGGTCAAAAAAAAATAAAACAAATCTAGAACCAGCGAGCTTCTCTGTCAGTGACACCGTGACAGCACGACAACACTTGGCTATGTACTCCTGCTACTGACCTGTATAATTTGTGCAGCATCAGCAGTCATTTTCTTTGTCGTCTGCAAGTCAACTTCTCCCACAGTTTGCAGTAAAATCAGCGAGTTCCGAGATCTGAGCGAGAGAGCAACCCCCAACAACGACGCTTGTGCCAGCACCCAGCAGCAGCAGGATTTGGCCCTCCTTTGGACGACATTTCCGGCGTGCATTGCAGCAGCGTCAGCGTGGCAATTGTCCGAGCTGCCACGGCTCCACGTGGTGCGCATGCACACACCGCTTGCAAATCAACGACGTGGACGTACTTCGGGGCAATCCGGCACGTCAATTACTGTCTGCCGCGGTTGAGATCTCCGACACCGACACTGGCCACAGATTCTTCGAGCCACACAAAATTTAAGGCCGTGTTTTTTTTTGAGAGGTAGGGAACTCTCTTCGTCTGCATTATAATTTCTCATATGTTATATTATAATCATATGAAATAAATTTAAATATTAATTTAATTATATAAATTTTAGCAAGTACAATTCAATAAATATTATACTAAATATTGATCAAAATATTTTGAAGATAGAATCTTGCAATACGTGGGTGCCTATAATATTATATTATAGGATGGAGTGAGTATTAGCTTAAAAAAATTTTAAAAATAGATTAATATGATTTTTATAGTAACTTTTGTATAGAAGCCTTTTACAGAAAAACGTTCGGTAGTTTAGAAAGTGTGCGCGTGAAAAATGAGATATGTGAGGTTAACCTTGGCATAAGTACTTCTCCCACTGGAGTACACTCCAGTTTGGCAGTGACACTAGTGCAGGTCTGCGTTAATTTGTCGCAGTCGATGGAGGCTCTCAGTCCGAAGCACCTCGACCAAACCACACGAGGATCACGGAGACTTCGCCGTTTCTGCGGAGGAAGATCGAAAAGAGATTACTGTCACCGAGTATAGATAGAAAGCACAGCACGGAACGAGGCGCACCGACAGATGATTGGCAGATGCACTTCTCTTGATACAGACGCGCACGCACGAGTCAACACAAGGTTCCACAGATATGGTTGTGAGTGTGCTTGTATTGGACTTTCTTCCTCCTTAATTAAACAAACATAATTAAGTTACGAGATATAGCATATCCCGATATTATTAATCAGAACAGGAATAGGTGTTTAGATTTATTATATCACGATATATCACATCGCATATTAGATTTGTATATTCTAAGATTAATGAATTACTCACAAAATATTACCGAGATCACTACGAAATGGACGCGCGCGGCCACAACTTCGTGTGCGGTCGATCCAACTCCGTTTCCGTTCGGCCATATGCGACATTTGCGACTCTAGCGGCAAACCGGCCAGTAGATTGTTCAGTTTAACAGCCAGTACAAGCCACGCAGACAACAAGCGTGGCAAGTATATATATACGGTATCGCGTCTCTTTTTATGTCCAACTTACCTACACCTACGCAAGTGAGGGGAAATTAAGCCACTTCACTCTGTGTGGAGAATTCTTTTGTCTTGGCATATCGAGGCTTCCGGCCCGGATACGCACGCTTCCATGTAAACAAATGTCAATCTCATAGGCCACAGCAACATGTGGGCGATAACCTTTTTCACGTACATTAACCCTCGGCTGTACATATTATAATAGCATTCACTTTATAGTTTATACATACTCTGTCTGTTCCTTAAAAATAAATATTTATGGGTGGTTTAATAAAGATTAATATTTGAAAAAAAAACTACAGTGTTGCTCGTGGAGTATCTACAAAACTACAGTATTTTAACCTTGGATTCAATTTAGGCAACTACTATCGTATTTATAGTTTACTAGTACTATTCCCTCCAGTTAAAAACAAATTTGATGTTTAGCACGAGATTTATCCATTATTCAAATGACTTTATAAAATCTATCAAGTTTATCATATTATGGTATTATTTTGTGAGGAAAATTTATGTGT
Organism: Oryza punctata; assembly: GCA_000573905.2. Taxonomy (NCBI): domain Eukaryota; kingdom Viridiplantae; phylum Streptophyta; class Magnoliopsida; order Poales; family Poaceae; genus Oryza; species Oryza punctata. The sequence goes on from CM002488.2 coordinate 4,381,437, forward strand.
GACAACTTTTTGTTCTTAAACTAAGCATTTTCAGAAACTATCGATACTCAAAGCTTTAAGATTTTAAACAAATCTTTATTCCGAACATTAAATATGATCAAAGAGAGTCAATAGCATGTCCAACACGATATTGTTAAGCCCAGACGATGAAGAGCATTTGCTAGCCAGCAATCAATAATTTTTCACACATATAACCAATAAATATCATAATAGCATCATGGGCGAATGGAGCCCAGGCCGCCCCATTAGAAGTGGCTCTGTTGCTTTAGAGAGTTTATCAGCTCCATCTTTTAATAAGAGTAGCAGCCGCAACAAAAAAAAAAATAAATTTCAAAAGTTTAATTTTTGAATTATATTTTATATTTTTTATCATAGTTTATTTTTCATCATTGACTTTTAAGTCACTAAAACACATATATTGAAGTTTTGCATGCAAATTGTTTTTTCCTAATAAGTGTTGCGGTTTATAGTAAGTTGTGGGCAAAACGACTAGCAATCTAATACAACGGTTTTTTCTCTTTCTTTTTTTTACCATGACTCCACGAGAATATACCATAATACAGCGAGTACGTAGATAGAAATACAATCTCTTTTTTTTAGCTTTTATTACAAGTTGTTAACCGTAGAAATACTACTATATCGATCGCTTTCGTGCCATAGGAGAACAAGTTGAGTGTTTGGCAACATATGGAGTACTTGTCGAAAGTAGTGCTCGGAATCCCAGAGAATCGTCTGCTACTGCTGCTGCCTGTACACAAGTTGAGAAGTTTGCGGTCAGCAGCGCAAGTAGAAGCAGGAGGAGATCATGTATATGGTTCTTTGGGTGCAGTTTCAGGTGTGCAGTATTACTCCTACAGCGAAACGGCATTGGAGGGAACCAGCGTGTCTGTTTTGGTTGGATTCACGCGTTTACTGATATGAAAACTTCCGGACAGAAATTTATCCGGTACAGATATCGTGAAAATGGTCTTCTCTCTCTCTATCTATTGTTAATTTGGACTAATGATTGCTTCAATTTAATCACTAATTTCTTTTTAGTCGTTTTGATTGACTATGATTAGCGGGAATATATCTTTATCCTTAGCTACTTAAAAGATTCGTATTGTTTCTACTGTCCCACCTAACATACCGAACTGAAAATACAAAATCACGAAGAAAATAAAATATCTAATATAACTTAATCTAACGAGAAATCTAATCTAAATTCCGTCCGACTCCCTCCCAACCTCACCTGACATATAGACCAAATCATAGAGGAAATCAAAATACCAGTTCATGTACTACCTACTTAACTCATATTCCTATTTTCAATTTCTATTGGCCCAATTCATATTCCTATTTCAATTCACCAACACAACAAATATATCAGAGTTGAACATGAGACAAATATAACATGTAACTGGTACAAAGTTAACAAAAATTCAGAAATACTCCTACAATATCTCAACAGCACAGTACCCCTTCAGTATATTGTTTCATTGAGATCTTCACAATTATGTCTATTCCAGATAAAGCTCCAATCCTGAGATGCATTAATGAAAATCACCATATGAATTCATGCATCATGTTTACCATGCTCAAACTTTTCACAGTGAAAGCAATCTTCCATTATTATATAGCCTCGATAATCCGTATGTGTATTTGTATGCAACTTTAGTTTTTCCTATTACAACGCGCGGGTCTTTTTTTAGTTAGTTATAAGTTTATTTGTAAAATAGAAGTGATCAAACTAAAACGCTATGTTAAAATTACAAAGTATTATGAAGCCTATAATTAAACAATCATTACGTGATAAAATTAATAGTCAAAATCAAATTTTCAAAGCCTGTACTAAATAAACCCTTCATATATTTTTTTTTTAGGGGGACAGAGAGTAGCACAACTACCTTGAGCCACAGTAATCACCCACAAGGCCAGGACAGAAGGAGAGGCCACGGAGTGAAACCTGAAAAAAGTTGACGGCACAGACGTTACGGCTACACGCTAGCTATATCCTCCTCTTATCCCCGCCGTTGGAGCACACCGATTCGATCGGCGATATCTGCCTGCGCACTCACGCCGCCGGCCGTTGTATTCGCCACCCGAAAAATCTACTCTCTCCTTTTTGTCAATCACCACCAACTGCGCGCCACCTGGTCATGTACGTACACACCGTATAATACGTGCAGATTTACGTGTATATACCTACGGGTACAGCAGCAGCTAGCGTACGTACGTAGCGTAGATTAGACATACGCAAAAGGAAAGGGCATCTCTACTTTTGACTTCTTGTTGTTGTGTGCGTGCTGTGGCAGTTACTAATACTACGGTCGCCGTACAGTGTACGTACGATCGACGTCACGTGTGCATATGCATGGCCATCTTGACATGCATGCAACTTGTACTATGTATACGACACGAGTACTAGACTCCACGGGCTGTCCGGTCTGCCTTATCCACAGGATGGGAGGAGATGAGGCTAATCGATTTGGCCGGACCCGCGCGTATCTTCGACAAGAAAAATTTTACGCCTACCCTACCGCCATCACAGGTCCTTTTTTGCAAAGCAATATTTTACAAGTTGTATTTTTTTGAAAAGAGACAAGTTGTATTTTTTAGTAGTATCTACATCCATATATTAATACATATTTCAATTATCAATTTTTATCTAGATAAAGACGAAAGGTTAGCACCAGAGGCAATCAACCAGTGGTGGAGCCACCGCTCAACTAGCTTGGGCCTGGGCTCGTCAGTGAGAACACCATTAAATTTTAATATTGATAAGTAAATTTATGATGAAATTTTTATAGCAAATACTAGATATATTAAAATTTGACTGGACTCAAAAATATTTTTGGCTCCACCACTACCATCAACTGATCATATCAATTGAGAGTTACGAAAAATATCAATTGCATCAAAAAAATACTACTCACTCCATCCCAAAATATGGGATACACTCACTGGTGGAGAAGAGGTTTTTAATCTCGGTTTGCAACCCCTGTAGTCCCGGGTAGCAAACCGGAACTCCGAATCCGAGACTAAAGATGTCTATCTTTAGTCCTGGGTGAAATAACCGAGATTAAAGAACCACCAACCGGGACTAAAGATATTTTTTTTTTAAAATTGATGGTTCTGCTTGCTGCTTGTTTATATATTATGCATATATATATGTATAAATACATATATATGCATAATATATGTACATATAATATGTGTATATTATGCATATATATGAATAAATACATATTTTACACATATATATTACCAAAATATATGCACTTAAGTAAATATATACATATATTACCAAAATACAGACATATAAGTAAATGTATACACATGTAAATATATACATATATTACAATCCTTTGTAAATTCTAATGTTCTATTGTATATTACGAAGAAATCTAAGACATGTTATGGGGTTGATGATCAATAGATCTTCCATCGTAGTGGAATTCTCCTGCGGGATCAATAATTTGTTCATTGATAAATCCTATCAATTGTTCTTGAACAACCTTTATAAATTCTTCGTTGGAGAGTTTTTCCCTCATGTAAATAATCTATCATTTGAAAAAATTGAGATATAAGTATATGAAGTTAAGAAGAAATCGAGACATAATGTATGAATGATTTTTACATACTTCCATATCCTTGTTACTGTTGATTTGGTGTACAATGCAGTGAGTATACTCGCAGACGTAGTAGCCGCACAAGTTATTCCTCTGCTTCTATTTTGCATACTTAAGGAGAAACGACGAGAGAATATACTAATTTATTCTAGAACAAATTAATGATTCAATATATTTTTGGAGCATGTACTCACCGGAAAATTAAACCTCCTACCAAGTTTTTCTTTCCAAACCCCGCAGACCAATGTACGAAACTTTGCCCATGCCCTATGTACGGTTGGAAGCTATGATTAAATATCGGAGATCCGTATAGTAACAATAGCAGTGTTCATAATTAATGACAATTGAATAGATGGTATTACCTGTCTATCAATTCAAAAATCTTGGTGAAAGTAGACTCCGGTTTATCCATTGAGTCATAGACATGGACTTTGCACAGTGAAAGGTCGAAGAGGAAAAGGACCCAGTGGAATCTGCAAATTGCGTGAGATGATATATATGTCACGGTATGAGTGCGAGGAGGAAGTTGGTACGAATTTAAAATACAGCAAAAACTCACTCTGTGTTGTAGGGCAATAGTATGTAGGTCTTGAAATGTTGCTGCACCAGGGAATGAACAATATTGAACTCTGTAGTTCCTCAAAGTCTCGTATCATGTTAACATTAACTTTGCGGGGGTCCATGAATCCAATGTTGTAAGTCTCCTGCCTACACATACTTGAATCTCCATCCTACAAAGGATAAAAGGAATTTTCATCAACTATCTGCATAGTGTAATCATTCGAGGGTACACAGAAGGAGCTAAGGAACGAAATAAATTTAACTAAACGATACTTACAAAACCCAACAGCTGAGAATAGAGACGTCGAGGGCATCTAGTTGGTATACATGGAATACATCCTCAAAGTGGATCCACAAAACCTCATCTCCTTGATAGTAATTTGTGTTTCTTATCCTCGCTCCAAACACCGCTCTACTTTTGGATGAATGTTCCATGTACCATTGATGGAATCGGTACATCTGTGTAGAGAGGGTGTTCACGTGAACAGATTTGACAAGCGGTTCACCGAGGGTAAAGTTGTATTTCAAATACGCTTCTGTCACTACTTTTATTGGTGTGTTTCCCACCAGTTGCTCCCTGTTTAGATCCGTCTCTTTCATCCATTGCCTTAATTCCTCTTCACCGGGTGGTAGCAACGGCCCAACCGATTGTTTTGGTTGCTTTCCGAGCTGATACACATATTTGGTCTTTCCTCTTTGCTTCTTAAAAGACTTCGTCATCGATCGGTCATAGTCCGAAAGTAAAGTACTCTTAACCGGTTCGCTCATCTTCTGAAAGAACTTCTTAGCAGCTAGGTCTATAGTACTCTTCTTTTGTGGGCTCTGTGGCTTGAAGAACGCCTTCACTTGCGCTCTTACGACCTCGTCAATCTCTTCGGGATTTAAGTCGTACGCCCTTTTCTTGAGAGCGGGAAGTTTTGGCTCGTCAAGTCTTGACTTCTACGTTTGTTTTCTGGACTTTGACGGTGCAGGACGGAGTGGACACAACTTTTTAGAACTTGAAGGCAGAGCAGACGATGACGGTGCAGGCGAACGAGACGGTGCAGGTGGAGGAGATGAAGGCGGAGGAGGCGGTGCTGGCGGAGGAGGCGGAGGTGGAGGAGCCGGTGCAAGTGAAGGTGACGGTGCAGGCGGAGGCGACAGAGGCGGAGGAGACGGTGTAGGTGGAGGAGGTAGAGGTGGCGAAGGAGAAGACGCCGCTTCTTGCCCGGGAAATACGATGTAGCGCTTGCATCATAGTATAATGGCGTGGGCTGTGTCTCCTAGTTTCATCTCCCCGTCTTCTCCTGGGATGTCCAGTTCGAGATCCTCGAACCCTCGTTCCACCAGTTCAACTTCGACACTTGAGTACCCAGGTGGAATCGGCCTACAATGGTATGTCCTTGAAGAGTCCACTGGTATGGCCATGCCTGACGCCACCTTCACGAGAATCGAGGTTAATTATTAATTAACATATTCAGCACCTTTCGCAATTTACAAGACATATATCATAAAACTACGAGCATACCTTGGGTGATATTTTCTTGAAAGAACTATGCAGCTCACAAGGTGTCCGCCGCGTGATTTCATCAACGGGGTACGATGGCTCGTCGTGAGCTGGCCCTGCTGCAGCTTCCATGCCATGTTCTCCTACTTGCCCTGTAGAAGCACAACTGTTGTGATTGCTTGAGGGGCTCACCATGACTGGAGGGACAGACGGCTGCACTGTCTGCTGGTTTTGTCGTTCCGCCAGGCGTTAGTCCGCCATTTGTTCCACCTCCTCTTGCATCCTTATGTCCTGCATCGTGAACCTCTCCTCGAGATATCTTAATTTTGCCTCGGTATCCCTCTCGCTCCTCATGCGACTCTTGTAAGTGTGGATGTCCCCTGGAAATCCATATTTCCAAGCAACCATGCCTTTTCCTCGTGTTCGTCCTGGATGCTCGTGATTCTGTAGTGTGAGCGTAAGCACGTCTCTCTCCGTCGGGCTTGAATGTTCCCTGAGCAAACGCCTCCACTGCTTCCGTAAGTCGGCTTGCTGCTTCATGAATCGCCTCGCCGAATACAAGGGAGCCATCAGTGGGATCGAGCGTTCCACCGTGAGCATAGTACCAATTTCTGGAACGTCTGGGCCAGTTTGTTGTGGCCGGCTCGATACCCCCTTTTCTATCAACCCGACTTCCGGTTTATCCCACTTGGTGATTGCCTTCTTATAACCACCTGACCCTAGCCGGGGATGGTACTACTTCGTAATGGTATTGGCTTTGTTCTTTTCTATCTGCGCTTGCCCGCGTTGGGAGGTCCTGTATGCGACAAACGCATCCCTCAACTTGGTTAATTTGTCGAAATCGGATGTCAGACCCTTCACTTGTTGTTCTGGAACTGTTCAACCATTTTCTTCAGAGTCCATTCTTTCAATCCTGGCTGATCTGCCTCAGGGACCGTGAAGGTCTCGATCATGGTGGTCCACAGCATGTCTTTCTCCGTATCTGGGATATAACTTTGGTCATCCTCACATGACCTTGCTTGATGTCAGTTCACTGAGCTGATGGACACGTGATCCCTCACGACCCAACCACTGCATCCCACAAACTTCCTTAGTATACCGGCTGGGCCTATTGGTTCGTCGTCTGGTTCCGCTTCAGTAATAATGTGCCTGCCTTCTAGCTTCCTCGCGACACCTCATTGTTCGCGTGCCCTCTTCTCTCCAATGGCTGGTTTTCTTTCACTTTGTGCCCTTGTTTGTGCCCTCGTTTCCCTCCTCGTTTAGATATTGGTTGGGGTCCTCGATCCCCTCCTCATCCACCCAATATTGGCTACTGCCCTCTGCAATCTAGTCCATGAGGATCTGTTCGTTATCACGATCTGCCATATGTTCGTAACATTAAGTAGTACACATCAACTACGAGTATATTGTTATACATATATTGACATTGTTGAAGAATACGTACGATGACCAGGTAATTAATTGTTATACATGCAACCTACGTGTATATTGTCATATATATATATATATATATAAAATAAAATTTCACCTAGCTAATTAAGAAGTATGACAACTACATGTACATATTAAACTCAGGGAATACATGCAACTTGCCTTAGTTTTGCTTGGAGTTCTTGGGATCACTTAAGCTTGAGCGACGTCGGCAGTCAGCAGCTGCACCACGTCTGACAAAGAAAACATATACGTATATATACCTCGTTCTCGTTTGTTCGGTCACATTCGTTCCATCATTCATTCGTTCGTTCTATTGTTCGTTCACGTTCTATCGTCCGTTCGTTCTATCGTTCACGTTCTATCGATCGTTCGTTCTATCGTTCACGTGCGGCGTGGAGGCGGCGGCGCGGGGTGGCGCGGGGTGGCGCAGGGCGTGGCGGCAGCGGCGCGGGGTGGTGCAGGGCATGCCAGCGGTGGACCGAGGTGGTGCGGCGCCAGCGGCCGTGGATCGAGAGAGAGAGGAGAGAGGACACGGTGGTGGTGAGGACGTTGGCCAAACCAGCACGGCGGTGAGGTTGGCGGCGACGTACGGTGATGGAGACGACGAAGATGATGGCGGCGACAGCAGCGGCAAGGGCGGGGGTGTTGAGATGATCGGTGTGAGATGGGAAGAGAAAACGACTAAGTGTGGATTAGGGGAGAATACGATGCACGCTCATATATATATATCCCGTGAACTTTAGTCCCGGTTGGTGGCAACAACCGGGACTAAAGATCTTATCTATAGTCCCGATTGGTAGTCACAACCGGGACTAAACATTATTTCCTGCTTTTTCCCAATTTTCATTTTGTCCCGGCAAGGGTTAACAAACGAGACTAAAGATTAAAATATTTAAATTACATATGCCTGATTTAAATAGTTTAAAATTATTATTAAATATTAATAATCACATATAATTAACTCATATATAATTAAACATTTCAAAAATCATATGTGTCGGGAGGTAAAACTCCTCTAGCAGGGAACCGTAGGGTCCCCCTTTTCCGCTTGGACCAGGGGCATGGGTGAGGTCTCGAGGGATGAAGAGAAGTAAACTTGGATGGGCTCGGACCCCTCGGGGATGGAGAAGACACACCGGGTTTATACAGGTTCAGGCCGCCATGGGGGCGTAATACCTTACTCCTGTGTGTGTGGTTGATATGTTGGAGGTTACAAGCGTTTGTTCTCTCTTCTTTGGTGCTCGCCCAAAAGAAGAAAACCCCCTGTCCCTCAGCCAGGACCTCCTTTTATATCTCAAGGGGTCTCCACTCATGCCTCGGACTTAGATTCGAGGGACAGAGAAAACGAAAAGCGCTACAAATACGAAAACTTGGGCGCCATCCTTTTCAACGTGCCAGGACATGCACGTCCCATCATAGTACGCCTTCAGTCGTCACTCCGAATGACCGGACGGATACCCGGTCATTCTTCCTTTCAAATGCCGAAGACTTCCGGCCTCCTGGGCCCTCCAAGGAGCAGTGCAACACCGAAGCGACTGAAGGAGAAAGGGGCCAGGCAAACCATAAGGACGTGCAAAAGGCCCGCATTAAATGTGATGGGACAGGGCATGCGCCTGGCACGCCCTACACCTGTAGGCGCATGCGCACGGTGCGCGCCATCACATCTGCCATCACATCTCTCATATCAGCTCACGTAGCCCCCTGGCATGCTCACCCACAGCATTGAATGCGGTAGGTGGGCGCTGGCGACAGCTGCCCAGCCGACGCACGTGGGGCTGTTCCTAGGAGGGGGCTCGGGGCAGCCCGACCCCCCGCACGGGAGGCAGTTGCCGCTCCTCGCATGGCCCGACCCCCTTCGGGGCACGCCATGCGTACTCGGGGCAGCCTCCTCCCTTTACTCGCGATACGCCTGGGCCCATATCACCGACAATATGTAATTAACATATGACCTATTTAAATAGTTTTTAAATAGTAATAATCATATGTAAATAACATATGAGATATTTAAATAGTTTAAAATTGCTATTACATTTCAAAAATCATATATAATTAACATATGACCTATTGAAATAGTTTAAAACTACTATTACATTAAGATAATTGCTATTTAAATAATTTGATCAATACATTACAAATAATTTACATCGTCCATACTACAACCTAGGTCACTGTTTTCCTCACGTACTTTCTCCTCACTAATGTTCCTTCGCTATGATCGTTGCGTGAGTAAGTGTGTCCACCTTTGATAAGAGGATGCTTGGGCCAACTGTCACCGCAAACGGAGATTGCCCGTCAAACTGATCGTAATCTTCGTCAGTCTTATCCTCGAATTCGACGATTTTCCTTTTGTCTTGGAGAACCACGTGGTGCTTCGGCTCGTCGGGTCCTTTACCCTTCTTTGGTTTGCTAGATATGTCCTTCACGTGGAAAACTTGCGTTATATCATTGGCTAGGATGAATGGTTCGTCTGAGTATCCAACCTTGGTTAGGTCAATCGTTGTCATCTCACTGTCATCAATCGTTACGCCTCCACCAGTCAGCCTAACCCATTGACACCGAAACAGAGGGACCTTCAGGGGTCCGTAGTCTAGTTCCCATATGTCCTCAATGACATCCTAATACGTGCTAGTTGTACCATTGTATCTCATGGCATTGATACGAATAGCACTGTTCTGGTTTGTGCTCTTTTTCTCTTGGCTCTTGTGTAAAAATGTATACCCATTGATTTCATATCCTTGGAATGTCGATATCGAGCAAGATGGCCCCCTCGCCAAGAAGGCTACTTGTCGGTCAATCGTCTCGTTACCCATTAGATATTGTCATAGCCAAGTGGGGAAAGTATCAAAGTGATGGCGTGTAATCCAGGCATCAGACTTGCCTATGTTTTTTGAACGAACAATCGCCAGGTGTCCTCAATGTAAGGAGCCACCAATGAAGATTGTTGCAAAACCATGAAATGTGCTTTACGGAATAAATTATTGTCCACAGTCATTATTGCTTTACTTCCAAGAGTCTCCTTTCCCCGTAATCTCCCCTCATGGCTTGATTCGAGTACCCCGATTGGACGAAGGTCTTCAATAAATTCTACGCAGAACTCAATGACCTCCTCTGTTCCAAACCCATGGCGATGCTTGCTTCCGGACGAGAACGGTTACGAACGTATTTCTTTAGAACACCCATGTACCTCTCGAAAGGAAATATGTTGTGTAGGTACACAGTAACGAGAATACCGATCTCTTTCACAAGGTGGCATAGAAGATGTGTCATTATATTGAAGATTGACGGTGGAAAGATCATCTCAAAGGTGACAAGATATTGGATCACGTCATCTTGAAGGGTTGTTAAACTGTCTGGATCGATGATCTTTTGTGAAATCACATTAATGAAAGCACATAGCTTTGTTATTGTTCCCCGAACATTATCAGTAACGATACCACGAATTATAACAGGAAGCAATTGTGTCATCAACACGTGACAGTCATGAGACTTGAGGTTTGTGAACTTCTTCTACTTGATGCTTATTATTCTCTTTATATTCGAGGAGTATCCAGACGGTACCTTGATGCTCTCCAGGCATTCAAACATACTTTTCTTCTCTTCCTTACTCAGGGTGTAGCTTGTTGGACCTAAGTAATGGCTTCCTTTATCCTTCGGTTCCGGGTGAAGGTCCTCGCGTTATTGCATATGCTTGATATCATTATGTGATCCAAGTGTATCTTTCGACTTCCCATATACACCTAGAAAGCCCAACAGGTTGACGCAAAGGTTCTTACTAAGGTGCATCACGTCGATTGTGTGCCGAACGTCTAAGACTTCCCAATAGGGTAACTCCCAAAAAATAGACTTCTTTTTCCACATCGCCGCGTGACCACCTTCGCTCTCTATAGGTTGGCTGCCAAGTCTCTTTCCAAATACTACTTTCAAATCTTTCACTATAGCAAACACGGCTTTTCTGTTGCGATATTTAGGCTTAGTACGGTGGTCTGCCTTCTGTTCAAAATGTTGCCCTCTCTTCCGTACAGGGTGGGTTGCAACAAGGAATCGACGATGGCCCATGTACATAACCTTCCTGCAGTGTTTCAGATACGTACTTTCAGTTTTATCCATACAGTGAGTGCAAGCTTTGTACCCCTTGTTTGACTGTCCGGAGAGGTTGCTAAATGCAGGCCAATCGTTAATTGTAACGAACAACAACGCTCGTAGGTTTAATTGCTCTTGTGTGTCCTCATCCCACACGGGGACACCTTCTTTCTTTCACAGCAGAACCAGATCTTCAACCAATGATCTTAGGTACACATCAATGTCGTTACCAGGTTGCTTTGGGTCTTGAATAATAATTGGCATCATGATGTACTTCCGCTTCATGCATAGCCAAGGGGGGAGGTTGTAGATCCATATGGTCACAGACCAAGTGCTATGGCGGCTGCTCATCTCTCCAAATGGATTCATGTCATCCATACTTAAACCGAACCTTACGTTTCGGGCATCCTCTCCAAAGTCTGGAAATGTTCTGTCGATGTTTCGCCATTGCAACCCACGGGTTGTCTCAGCATCCCGTCTTTTGACGTTCTTCTGCGTGCCAGCGCATCATTCTAGCATGCTCTTTGTTCCTGAACAAATGGCTGAGCTGTGGTATTATAGGGAAATGCCACATCACCTTAGCAGGAACTAGTCTCTTTTTCGAAGGCTGTCCGTCCACATCACCTGAATCTTCTCGCCTAATCTTCTATCGTAGTGCTTTATAAACCGGGCATGCTTCTAGGTTCTCGTACTTCTCACTGCGATAGAGGATACAATCATTCGGAAATGCGTGTATCTTCTGTACTTCCAATCCTAGAGGGCATACTACTTTCTTAGCTTCGTACGTTGTTTCGGGCAATTCGTTTCCCTCCGGAAGAATGTTATTGACGAGTTTCAATAACTCACCGAATGCCTTATCACTTACACCATTTTTAACCTTCTATTGCAAGAATTCTAGCGTCGTACCGAATATTTTGTGCCCCTGTTCGGAACCTGCGTACAACGAAGTTTTGTGGTCCGCTAACATACGGTCCAATTTCCGGACCTTGTTCTCACTTTCGTAGCCGTCCTTTACGCCCGCAACATCTGACCAAGATCATCTGCAGCATCGTTATCTTCAACAGCTCCGTCTGCATCACCTGCTATATTTTCTTCAAATCCACCGTATTGATAAGCCCAGTCCGGAATGTTGTTATCTTCTACTTCATCTTCTTTCATTGTAACCTCTAGCTCTCCGTACGAGGTCCAACAATTATATCCAGACATGAATCCAGACTCAAACAAGTGCGCATGAATAGTTCATGATGTAGAATACTCCTTTTGGTTACTGCACTTTTTGCATGGACAATACATGAAACCCTTATGCTTGTTAGCATTGGCCACATTCAAAAAATAATGCACACCTTTAATAAACTCTTTCGACCGTTGGTCCGTGGTGTACATCCATTGCCGATCCATCTATACATCAAACAATCCAATGTTACTAACGAAATCCACAAAATTAAAACTAATTAAATAATCATATAAGTAATCATACAATAATTTTACAATAGTCCCACATATTATTATTTTTTCATTCTTTGTAAAGATGTTAACATATCTTTAATGTATTATAACTTTTCTAACTATTTTATTAAACTAACTTAGTTTTATATTCTTTTATCTTAGTTTTCTATATTTTTCCTCTATCATCTCTTTTATAACATATTTATCCAAAATTTTCTAATTTCAAAATCAACCTAATTTTACCTACACATATTTTCTCTCTCATCATTTTGCATAAACCTTGTTGGACACAATATTGTATAGAAACAAAGTTATAAATGTAATATGCTAAACATACATTATTAGAGAATGAAGTTGCTAACATTTTCGATCTCTCCGATTTGTATATTATCACCAAAACAATTTTATCAAAAATTTCGGGAGCACCTCCCTTCTTCCTCCTCCTCTCGGCAGCAATGGCTCAGGCTGTAGGAGGAAGAAGAAGTATAAAAATGTAGATCACTTTAGTCCAGATTGGTGTTACCAACTGAGACTAAAGTGAGGATCTTTAGTCCCGATTGCAATTACCAATCGGGACTAAAGATTATCGGGATCCGTTACACTTTTTAACCGGTACTAAAAATGATCTTTAGTCTTAGTTTATATTCGAATCGGGACTATTGCGGTTTTTGTGAACCCAGCAAAGATCGGTTCTTCAGTAGTGACTATAAATCTGAACAGGTCAGATTCATACTATCGGGATGTGTTTTATCTAACCAAAACTCTCTATATTTTAGGATGGAGGGAGTACCACTGTTATAAAACATAAGTATTTTTACGCACATTTTATGAAGCACAAAGAAATGTTTGTACTTTGGAAGATGAGTATAGCCGTTCCTTTCAATTGTTGACATGCCTTAACGGTTTGTGTAATCGTACTTTTGGCGTTGCTTTGGACCCAGAGCTGTACGTTTTTACCGCTATACGTCAATCTCTAATTAACTCGAGCAAATTAGATGACGACTGACTTAGAGTTAGATCTCGTTCCGTTTGTTGCTATTTTGAACTTTGCTAAAATTTAATAAAGTAACGAACTAATGAAATACACTTTGACCATTACTATCTTACTAAATTTTGATAGTTATAGAAGCTTAGAAGCTTACTCCTCTGTTATAAAACATATGCAGTTATAGAAGCTTTTGTTCAGATTGTGAAAATAGTTACTCTCTCCATTGGTAATTTTGACTAAAGATTGCTTTATCGAATGTGATATATTAGGATAACGAATTTGGATAGATTTTATCCACATTCGTTATTTAATTCATATTTATTGTAGGTTGAGTTATTCTTTTTTAAACGGAGGTAATACTCTTTTAAAACTATACCAAAATTTACAAATGCATTGAAACAAATAAAGCCAACACTAACAAAATTTTGTAATACCGAAAATTAATATAATCGAAATATGGTACGGTTTATTTGGGCAACCAAACATGGCTTAAACCGAAGATCCATGAGACCACAAGTACCAATCTCCCTTGCGAGATGCGACGTCCCACACCGCCACACCGGCAACCGCACGCTTTTCCCTGCGCGAGACGGCGAGAGGAGAAATATTATCGAAAAATCAGCCCAGTCACAGCTACGCATGCGCGGAAGATATTTGTAGCCGCAGTTATGCAAATTGGGCAAAGATATTTCTGCAAGTTGATCAAGTTTTGCTTCACCGTCGATAAGCCAATTTTCGGTCGGGGTCCGTACCAAGTGCGTAGTGAATATAAATTAGCGGTGTTATTACTCCCTTGCAACTTTTTGTGGCAGGCTTGCACCACCTGCAGCTTAGTGCCGTACTGCTGCCTTTGCCACACATTCCTCCACGATAGCTACGGTAGCGTCTACTCCTACCTTAACAATAAACTGAACATTCCGAACAAATATAATTGAACTGAACATTCTGAACATATCATGGTTGCCACCAAAATGGGATGGAGATGGCCTACTCGAGCTCATACACATACAACGCGTACGTTATGCTACAACCCGGCCTTGATTTTCTCCGTTTCGGCGGTGGAGACGAGAGATCGAGCTGCATGCAAAGCAGCAGGCCGTTGGTCATGATTCGTGTCACGTGGCGGCGACGTGCGGAGGAAGGCGATCCATGCGGCTGTGTTTGTGTGGATGGCATTGATGGATGGATAAGTCCAACCCTCGCTTTGAGTAAGGGGCTCCATGCTCGTCTCGTACTAGTGTGTGGTGTGGGCTACAGCTATACTACTGCTATACTATGCTCTTTTTCTTCTCCTAGTTTGTCGGACATGAAGCGGCAACTAGTAGGAGTACTGGAATATTATTTCCCCTGCAAATATTTTGGCAGGATATAGTAATATCTTCGTCAAATTAAGCGAATCATTTCCCATCAAATCGTGTTGTGTTTTTTTTATACTACTTCAAATTTGTCATCACAACTAGTATTAAAGTTTTGGCAAAAAGTTTCCAGACGTGCTACCACTAGTACTATAAATCAACACGAACTGCCTTGTCAAAACAAACCTAAACAGAGCTCCGGTACAGTATATATACTGTAGTCCACGCCATCTTTTTCTACGGGATACTGTATTGGAGCTCAACTGTGCGAGGCCGTGACGTAAACAGGAAGGGTCGAAAAGGACTAGACATGCCCATCAAAAAAAGAAAGTAAAGTGAAAGTGTACGAGACGAAACGGAGCAAGAAGAAGGCACCACCACGCCCGCTGTCTCGTGGGAACCGGACACACGCGCACCGAAATTTTCCCCCACCACCCTGAGTCCGACTCCGACCGATGCGTTCGAGCCCAACACCAACCCGCGATCCGATCGGAATGGTCAGATTTGGTTGACACACGCCGCCGGCGTCGTCGTCTTCTTCCTCCACTCCGGCGTACGGCCAGAATCGCCGCCGTGTACGGCGATGAACAGTCGCACTGCCTGCAAAAGCAAAGCGGACGCCACCGGGTAGTAGTAGTAGTAGTACACACTCGAATAAAGAGGACGTGTCTTTTGTGGCCAAGCAGAGCAGCGGCAGCATGTGCAGGCGCCGTGCCAACCCTCTTTTCCATCCCTTCCCACCAAAGAAGACAACGACTCACCGGCGACTCCGCCGCCGTCGCAGTCTCGCCGGTCGCTGTCACGGCAGGTTCCCCGGCACCATCGCCCAGCCCCGCTCAGTTCCGGCCACCACAAAACACATCGATTTCGTTACCGATCACACATACACAGGGATTCGGTGCTACCAATAAACAGATGTTGCAGGTAAGTAATGAAACATATAACAACATAATATTATTGGATCATTTACTTGAAGCAGGTGATTACAATACATTGGGGGGCTTCATCACCATAGGTAGATGAGTCAGCAAGAGATTTTAAGATTTAGAGCTAAGGTACAAAATATGCTAAATATGCTGTTGAGTTCTTAAAACAAAAGATTACATCAACAAAATGGGAAATCAACAAGACGGGGCTTGATTGAAATCGATCGATCTTCATCAGCTAGTCGATGATGCAACAAACGACAAACGAGGACAAACCCCAGAAATCACTGAAATAGGCAGGGCCACCGTCGACGGCGGCCGCAATCCGGCCATCTTCCGCCATGATCAAACACCATCTTCTTCCTTCCGTGCTTCCTTCACCTCCACACCCTATGCACACCGGAGACGCCGAACCATCTCCCTTTCTACTACTATTTTTTTTTCACCTAATATTTTTTTGGGTAATTTTGCTACTACCTCAAAACCCCAAAACAAATCCACCCTTCTTTCCATACTTGCCTCCTCTCCACCAACCATGAATATTCACATGGGAGATAGATATGTACAGGAATTAGTAGAAACTTGACTTGAAATCGCAACAGAAAATGAAGGAATTTTTGGTTGTGCCATCATTTTCTTCTTACCGCCACCTTCTCCTTCATGCCATCCTTGCTACTCACAAAAGGAGCTTCCAATAGCGACCTCAACCCTCAGTTGATGAGGTCGGACACCCAGGCAACGTCGAGGCCAACACCGGCGTTCATGGCGGCGGCGGTGGCGTCGCCGGAGATGGCACCATCCCGGCTGAGCCGCTCGAACACCTTCTCACGAAGGGCTCTCCCGGACTCCACCCTCTGGACCGGCTCCTCGTCGCCGATGAGCCCGAGGTCCAGTGGCTCCAGGTTGGGCATGAAGGAGGCGGCGGTGGTCACCGTTGTCGTGGAAGCCAGCGGAGTGGTGGGGAGGCTGTAAAGGCCAGTGGCGGCCTTGGGAGACCCGTAGACGGCGGACGAGGCGGGGTAGCTCCACCCACCGGACGGCGACGACTTCACCTTGCTGAGGCGGAGCTGGCGGAACGAGGCCAGAACGTCGTTCACCGGCGACCCGACACCGGGCCAAGATCCGCGACGGATGGCCGCGGCACCGTCCGGCGACAATGGCGGGGACTCCGACGGGGGAGACTTGGGCGGAGACATGAGGGTGCTAGTCGGAGACGACGAAATGATGGTCTTGGTGAGGTAGCTCTCGAACGCCTGGCGACGCAGCGGCGAGCCGTCGTAGGACTCCGCCAGCGGCGAGGACGCCACGCTCCTCGGGCTAGACTGCTGCGCAGGGAGGACGCGGAGCTGGTCCGGGGTGTGGGCGAAGAAGCAGACGCGGCGGCGGCAGGCGGTGCCGTCCTTGCACGGCTGTGTGCGGTAGCGCGCTGGGTGGAGCCAGCACTCGAACACGCCGTGCGCGTACTCGCAGGCGTCGCCGCGCTTGCACCCGCCCTTGCGGAAGTCCGGGCACGCGGTGCCGGAGTAGTGGTACTTGCGCGGATCGCGGCGGCGCGCCTTCTCCCCCGGGTGCGCGAAGGGGCACTCGGTCCAGTCATGGCTCCGGCCGCGCGCGCACCGCCGCACCTTGAACTCGTACATCCTGAACTCGTCGCACGCGTACGCGTCGACGGCCGCGGCCATCGCAGCCGCCTCCTCCTCGTCGTCAACTCCCACCCCGACATCATTCGCCGGAAGGTACTCCCGCAGCGCGGCGATCAGGTACGGCGTCATCTCATCCCCGCCGCCAACCCCACCACCACCACCACCGCCGCCGCCGCCGCCGAGCACATCGACTCCGCTCACCGGGAGGTGAGACCACGGCGGGACGCTGCTAACTCCTTCCCCCATCATCATCATGGCCACCGCCGGCGGCAACTCACCTCCGATCAACCGGTGTCTGGACTACGGCGAGATCTCGTGGACTCGGCGTATGGACGGACGCGAGTGAGAATGGTGCGGTGTGTAAGGCGAGGAGAACGAAGCCGAAGTGGTGCGCGTTTATAAACTGCTCCGCTAACCACGGTCTTGCACCTCGGTATAAACTTACAACCATGGTTGGGTTTATTGTAACCATGGTTCCGCCGTGGACGGAGGGGTCGTACCATGCATCCGGTAACTGACGGCGTCTCGCTCCCCCAACCCGGTGGGCGCAGCGCCACGTATCACTGACAGACGTGCCCCACGAGTTGTCGGGCCCACTTACAGTAAGACGGGACGTGAAACAGGAGGGATAAATTGAGAGGGGGGACACGTGCCGGTGAGGGGCGGAGGGTGGCAGGCATGCGGGGGGCGAGGTGGAGCGAGAGGGTAGCGGAGGTAGGACACGTCGCGGGGGGGGAGGGTGCCCTACGGATTTGCTTGGGTAACGCTACGTGACGCTCTCTAGAGACTAGTAGGTTGGGGTTTGGGGTCCGTCAGGGATTGAGATATTCCTGTAGGTTCTAGAAACCTTGGGTAGCGACTGGGGGGTGGCGCTGTTTGGACGCATGCGTGTGGGCCAGCGGGAGCCGCGGATTGGCCGATGGTTCACCGGAGACATGTGGTTTTCCCGTACGTGGATCACTGTCGTGTTGATCGTCTTTTGTTTCGGGATATCGCACTTGTGATTTTGCATTATCGGTTTTTCTCTTTTTCTTTAACAACTCTAGGTACACTCCCTCTGCTCCCAGAATAATCTATAATGAAACGTGACACATTATATTTCAATAAGTTTGGATAAAGTATTATCTAGATTAGTTGGATACGTTCTACCTAGTTCTAGTTTGCAGTATTCTAGGATGTGGTAGCTTTCTAGCGTAACTCATTTAATCTATTGCTTATTTGAGGGTTTTCAGTTGCCCAAAAACTTATCGCAGAACCTAACGGCTTATTACCGATAAAAAATAGTTTATTTTTAAAATTATTTTTTATGTGCTTATAGACTTATGAAAACCAATTCTGAAAATTAAATAACGTTAAAAATATATTAAAAAGCAACTTGAAACTAAGTTCTAAAATTTAAATTTCTACTCTCTCTTTTTTTCTGCTACCGAGATATTTAACTCTAGTTTCCTTGAGGTAGGAGCAGTAGTAGCAAAAGATAGAGAGATTTTACCGAGGGCTCATACGGCAATTCAGGCAGCGGATGCTAGCGACAAACCACGATCCATCCCCACCCGGCGTGCGACTCTCGCATGGCTCCGCCACGTTTGCGGGGTGCCCATGCCGCACCGCACACGCAGTCACGCGCCCTGCGCATGCATACGCCACGCTGGCTAGCTCTTCGCTTGGGCCACCGCCGGCTGCGGCTCGCAGTCACAGGCGACGACCGGAAGAAAATGCCGGAGAAGTGGTCGGCCCCACCTGTAGGCCTTAACCAAAAACACCCCTTTTTCTCCTTTGGATGGAAGAGATTACACTCGTTTGTTGTACGGTGGGCTTTTTTTTTTCTTGGGGAAAAAATGTCTCTGGACCTCTGGCGTACGGACAAATTCATCCAAAAGGATTTTCAATTTCTCTAGACGTCTCTTTCCTTAACTCTAGTGTTACTCCTACTAGTCCTAGCGTATGGCCACCCTACTAGCTCTCGCGATCTTCTCTTTGGCAGATCGAATACTCTAACGCGCAAGCCGCTGGATGTCACGACTCACGCGATCGATCCAGCCGTACGTGACAGTCACAAATCACAGAAACGAGAGCGACCGAGAGTGAGGCGACGCATTGATCCGTGCCCTTGCCGTTCCGGCTCCTCCCGACCGCTGGTCTCGCCTTCACGCGTCGCGACAAACATGTACACGCAAGGTGTCACGGTTCGCCGTGCGAGCGACCTAGTGGCACGTAGCCACGTATAGTACTCTGTTCTTTCAATTCGGCGTGATCCAGGCGCGACGGTTTTTTTTTCTTCTCCTCTTGGCGGCTGAAACGGACGCAGCAGCAATAAAGCAGCGGGTCGCAATTAATCGGCGTGAGGTCAGCCAAAGTGGACGTGCAACCGCGCGGGGGCCGAAATGGCACGTATCTGGCCCGGAAATGGGAGACACCGCTCGCACACGCCTCCAAATTTTGGTAACGGCCAAGCGACGCACGAGTACGTACTAGTACTACTGATTGCGTGCACCGATGGCGACTTGGCGTGGATCTTCAGCTGCGAGAGCAGACAAACACAGCTGCAGGATAAGGAGTAGTACTTCTACTATGAGAGATATTTTTTGGGGGGAATTTAAACGATTACGGTGAGATTTTGTGCTGAAAATCTATACTCGTGGTACTATATTTGTTGCTGTAAAATGGAACGGGGTGACAGTCTGAGTCTGAGACTATGGAGGGGAGCACTGTTACACGTGTACGCTATCTTATCCTCATTCATAGTGATAACGTACGGCGTCCGATTGAGATCTGGGAGGAGAGACGAGATAGAGGAGAGAGAGAGAGAGGGGGAAAAGGAGGCTGGAATAATAGCAGCAGCGGATGGGAAGGGATCGTGGTTGGTTTGGAGGTGGGAGGTGGTACGACGGCGCTCCACGCGGCGGAGGCTAATCACGAGATGTGGCGCGCGCGCGTACGGCTCGCGTCGCGTACCGCCGCGCGGGGCCCCCCGTCTCCACGCCGACGACGCCCCCGCGCGCTGTGCATCATCACTGCGTCTACAGTGCCGCCCGGTCCGTATTGATCGATCCGTTGGCTTAAACCGTACCAACGTTAGATGTTGTTGAGATTGGTATCGTTTTAAACCATACTATTTTTTCAAAGTTATTAAAGTGTAATTGTTGAGATTGATATCGTTTTAAACCATACTACTTTTTCAAAGTTATTAAAGTGTGCATCTATTTAGTTTTTGTTATTAAACTTTAATAAATATATAAGAAATCCTATCAAAACTTTTAATATTATCAAATTGCCAAAAATTGGAAATATTTATTTTGGCTACAATCTGAAGAGACCTTAGCATGTGTTTGGTTTCGGGACTAGGTGGGATGCGATGTAACCATCCTTAATTTTGGGATTAGGTTGATTCCACTCACATGTTTGGTTTGTAGGATGGGATGATCCCTTTTTTGGTTGAAGGGATGAGGGAGAGATGTGATTGACATCGTTTGCAACCACCGACAACGCCGCCGCCACCACGGGAGTACTCACCCTTGCCCGCCGTCGTCGTCGCTGCGACCGGAGCACTCACCCTCCTCACCACCAGATCCACCGTCGCGGAGCCCCTCTACCATCGCCGCCGCTCGAGCCCACCGTCGTCATCACCGCAGCGTAGGGGATCTCCCGAGGGCAAGCCGGTGGACTGAGGAGCACGACCAGCGTGCGAGCAGAGCGGCGTGCCACGGTACGAGCGAGTAGGCGAAGCTTCGTTGCTGCAGCCTTCCAGAGATCCCCTATGCCGGATCTACCGCCGCCGCCCTCCCCACCACCAGATCCGCCATCGCCGAGCCCCCCACTACCGCCGTCACCCAAAGCAGCCTGCCGCCGCTCCCGAGGACGGTGGATCCGGCTCTCCCGAGGGCGCGTCACCAGATTCGTCGCTTGCCGTCGCCGCCAGCTGCAGCCGCTCCCGAGGGCGGTGTCGCCAGATCTGTCGCCGCCAGCTGCAGCCACTCCCGAGGGCGATGCACGCGATACGGGGCGAAGCGGCGCGACTTACACCATACGCTCATCCCAGGTTGGACGAACTCGTTCAGCCGATTTTGCCGGATGGCTTGGACCCGGATCTGAGAGAAATATTCCTTTCCCGGGGCCAACCCGTTCCACTCATCCCTTAACCAAACACCCCTAAAAATGGGTTCGCCCTATCCCATCCCATCTTATCCTTACAACCAAACACTACCTAAGGGGTGTTCTTTTGTAATGAAGATACATTTTTTTTTCGATTTTCATCAGCACGCTTTCAATCCGTTAAACGGTGTGTTTTGTGCGAAAATTTTTTATATAGAAATTTGCTTTAAATATTAAATAAACATATTTTTCAAAGTTGTAATAATTAAAATCAATTAATCACATGCTAATAAATTTCTCGTTTTGTGTGCCCTAACTTCACCTTTATCTTCATTTTATCTCCATTGGATTCAAATGGAACTATATATTTGTGGCAGGCTAGTAGATACGAGTACCAGGGTTTCCCAAATCGTCTGGACCAAGGTTACCATGCCTCGGTGATAAGTATGGTTACCACGCGGTAACCGCGGTAACCGTGGCAAACCGAACGATACCGTATAAAATTTATCAAAATCTCAAGTTACTTTTTAAATTTACTTGAATTTAAGAAAGTTATCCCGGTTTTTCTTTTACCGTAACTCGTGAAAAGCGTGATAATCGTGGTTACCGACGGTTTTGGCTACGAGTAGTCGATATGGTCGTACGTGTTGCCGTCTTTGTCAGTGCACAGTCGCAACTCGCACAGCGGCTGTAGTAGGCTAGTAGCGCCATCTTGCCCATTCCATATTTCCATGCGTGCTTGCTTAGAGTTTCACATCGACCATTCAACAGGCTAGGCGAGATCAGACGAATCAATGTGCTTTCAATGGGCACATCGTGCTGCTGCCATAAGCCGGGCCGTTCAAGATAAGTGTGGGTCGCTGGGGAGCAGCATGACCATCACGCACGCTAAGACACCATGCTTGATGAACGCGCTTTCTTGTTCGATAGGTCTCTGGTGTGGCGGCTCATCTCGCACGCGCGAATCACGTGACATGAACAGTTACTCTGTTTTCACACATCTCAAACATACCAATACAAAACCAATAAAATAAGAATTTTACCAATTCATCAAATCTAAATGCTATTAATCCAAACTTTACTCTAAAAATAAAATTATTTTATAATAAATAAAAGGAGTTAGAAATGAACTTAATATAGGGTATAGTAGGCCGCAACCCGCAAGAGGATTTGTCCAAGGGGCTCATCGGTTGGCTTATTCCATAATAAGCCAAAACGACTTATTAGAGAATAAAAAATAATTTATAGGTAAAACTTTTATATATTTGTTCGTAACGATTTAAAAGCCAACGCTAAAAAAAATTACGTTGAAAATATCTTAAAATCAACTTCAAAATCAAGTTTGAAAATTCAAATTTTAACTTTTGCTTTGGTTTATTAGGCCAATCGATGGGGCTGCAAAGCTGCTAGATCTGCCTTTGGCTTTTCCAAGCGGTTTCGAGTATGGCCAACAGCACAAGCAAGAAGCAAGGGATGATGCATTGCCTTTGCTTTGCTTAGGCTGGGTTGAGTTGGATGGCTTTGCTCCCTGCCTAGGTTGTTCCCTCATTCCCTACCTAGTGTGCACCCATCATTGCAGCACATCTGAGGCTCTGATCTCCTCCATCTCCTTTGCATCTATCCTCTCCACTGCTCTATCTTTACCTGCACAAATGCATACTCCTGCATGCCTGCATGCCTGCTGTCCCTGTAGCTTCAGACCCAAGGTTGGCCAGGCTAAGCTAGCTGCGAGGTGACTGACATATGTTCCCGTGCAGGAGAACGCCTAGTTTCGGGCATCTAAGCTGTAGAAGCGGGGGTGTGTATGGAGTGTGGGTGGTTTGCTTGCTCGATTGCTCCGATCTGGAATTCCACAATCTTCTTTGTTTCCCCGGACGTTTCAGGAAAGCACAAAACTTTTTTACTACCCCTTCAAGTTTCTGTTCTGTATATGCAGCAGTGAAAAGTATAAGGTTTTTTCGCTTCGACTCTGTAACAACACACTCGCTACCAATCCAGAGCGAATACTTATTGAGTTATTATGGCAAGACATGCCGCATCCGTCGAAACAAGCGTCGATCGATGCCGACCCACGGCCGGCACGGTCGCCTGCCGGTTGATGGTGATCGCTACCACATCCACATGAGAGACGCGCCACACCGCGCCACGAGCTCGTCCGGATAAGCGCGACACCGCGTTTCGCGTGGATCGGACGGTGCGCGCGGCTGGACCACCCACCGGACGGAACGGATCCATCCATCATGCGCGTACAGTGCTCTTCTGAGCCTCTGCACAGTGACATTTGCCGCTTTACTTAAAAGCGATGGAGTTGGCTATAATTGGGACGGAAGCCAACGTGCAAAGACTACTCACTCCCCGGTTTGGTCTCCGGCGCTTTGCCAGGTTTGTTCGTGGTTATCTGCTCTGTACGACCCGAGTGCTAGAGTAGTACGTACGTACGGCCTACTGTTTTTGTTTTAATCCAGCGAGTAAACTCTCACGTCCGTAGATGGCGTACACCACGTTTGACAGGATGGGATGGAAATGGTAGTGTAGCGCACGGCGTGTTGCCTGCCGGGGGGGTTTCATGTAGCCAAGATGGGAGGCCATGGGGCTAGGCATGGTACGCTACGTATGAATGTATCTATACCAGTTTTATCTGCCCATGAATGAAACTGCGTGTGGTGTCAAAGGCTCTGTATGACGAGTGCTCACCGCGTACGTACTCCTACCTCTAAATACTAATAGTACTAGTATACTACTATAGTCTTTTATTATAGTGTCTATTACAGTTTTTTTTATTAATTCATAGATAAATACTAGTAAGTAGCGGAGCAGTTGATATTTTATTACGGACTTGTTACTGGTTACTTAAAATTCTATAAACCTTTTACTTCTTTCGCTAACTCTTGACTAATACTCCCTCCTTGCCATCAAACAAGACGACTCAATCGTCTGGAGATCGGAAAGTGTACTAATAGTAACTCAGCAGGGATCAACCAAATGCGGCTTGCATCATATTATCATCGTAATTTATGTTTTGAGTGTATGGATTCAAAAGTGTGATAAGTTAAGAAAACAAATACTGTTAGTTGAGGGTAGCTACAGTGCTTTGGTCTGTTTGGAAAACAAGAAATAAAACGTGTTTTGACCAAGTTCTTCAACACGACCCTACTGACATTTTATATAATGCTTGTTCTTGGATGGCTGATTGGGCTCTTTTGTAGAGATCGGTGGAAAAATAGGGAAACCTGTTGTGGGGAATCCAACTGTTAAAGCAGATCACAAGTGAAGTGTTCGAGTCGTAGTACGGCAGGCGAACAAATGTGACAAGATTGATCAATGTGTGAATGCTGACGGTTGATTGTGGAGAGGACATAGCTATCGTCAAACGTTTCGAATGTTCTGTCAGGCTTAGACCCGGGGGAGTTTACCTGGCCTTTTTGCGGAAAACTCATGTTGTTATTAGATTCGGTTTGTAAACAGTGTTATTTTGTTTTGCCATTCCTTGATTGCGAACTTGCGTTGCCAGATCGGTTTATCTATGTAGAACTTTGTCATTTCTTTAATGGAAATGGATGGCACTGCCATTTGCTAAAAAAAATGTAATTTATGTTTTATATAAACCCTCTTTCTCATTAAACCCTTCTTCCCAAATTGAAATATGTTATACTCCTACTTAACCAAATATCTCTCCGTTCTAAAATATAACAATCTAATATTCAAAATAAAATAGTAATAGGTGGTGTCTAATTAATTTTGAGTATTAGTTGGTTATATTTTTGCACACAGGGAGTATCTGGGGAGCAAAGAAAAATGACTTGTAGTTTTACTATTTGAAAGTTATTTTTAGCTCAATGGTATCGCTTATTTATATGTTTATCCGTGCTGAAAGAAATAATTTAGGTAAAATAGTTACATACATGCTCTTAGCGATTTAAAAACAATGTTGTAAAATAAACAAGAATGATAAACCACAAAATCTACATCAAATTAAGTTAAAATTTAAAATTTGACTCATAACTGTAAGCGAAACAATGAGACCATTACTTGCTTATCCTGCCTCTCAATCTCTTCGAAGGCTGAGTACGTTTGTAATGGATTGATAGAATAAGTACATCTTTTTTCACACACATGTTTCCAAAATTATATTTTTAATACATACATATATATATATAATAAAGCAACTTTTAAATATCATATTAATATATTTTTTAAATTTAAAATAATTATGTATTAATGTTTCATCTCGTTTTACCTATTTTCTAGACTACCTATCTACTAGTCAAGAGCTTCCTGCGCTATACTACTCTTTGATAGGTGGTCTGCCATGGTGCTTAGAGCCTAAGGTTTGACCGGTTCCTCCCGATCAGTCTTCTCCTGACCAAGCGGCTTTATCCTCTTTGTCCTTTGGGTTTGTTGCCCATCACATGGCCAAGTTTGTTCCACAACCGCATTCGTCTGTGCACTAACACACCCAACAAAGCAACTAGTAGTACTCGCAAATTATACTTAATTACACCAGCTAAGTAGCCTAGTACTAGTATTCAATTAATTAACCATTCGTCTCGGTCGCCTGGAGCAGTGGTGGTTTGCTTTCCACTTCGAGATCCTGGGCGGGCCCTGCACGTGTGTGCTTGGCATGTGGGCTTTGCCTAGCTTATTTTAGCTTACCTTAGCTACCTTAATTATCTGTATCTGTCTGCGTAGCACACTGCAGATTCTTCCTTATCCTCCTGTAGATGGTCTAACTATCTGATGGTCATAGCTAACCCATAATCAAACTAAACAACACCAGGTTAGTACAGTTGCTGTCTCTTTGATTCTTGGATGGTACGACATATACTACCCCTATATAGGTGTAGCTTGGTATCGGTCTCTAGTAGTAGCTTTTCTGTGTGGGCTAAGCTAATTAATTAATCAAAGCAGCTGCTAGGCTAGCACACCATCCAGCAATCTTCAAATATGTCCACCCAATTAACAAACCGATCAAGTCGTTAATCTCACCGGACTCAGTCACATAAATAATACTCCATCCCTCCAATTTTATCCTCACCTAAGTAAAGAGCGCAGAAACCAATAACAATAAAAATTTATCATTCCGTAATTAATTCTTATCGATTAAGATGTTACGTCGCTTCATGTTCCACGAATTGCATCAAGTTTTAAATATTACATGTAGTTGGAGCAGTAGAAATTAATCTTGGTTGGCTGCATGCAATTCATTCAATTATGCTCATTTACATGTAGCACTCTTAAAATTCTTTTCTTTTAAAAATTTCATTATTTAATATATATATATATATGTATATATACATTGGAGTTTAAATTGGATCTTATTTAAGTTCGTGCCAAAATAGATTTCAAATCCTCTGTTACAAAGATCCCCTTAAATTTTTGTCAAATCCTTAGTCAAATTCAAATTCAAATCCTCCAAATTACCCTTAATTTTTCAATTCTGAAAAATCCCAGAGAAATTGAGAAAAATCACTGTTCACTTGGGCCTTCTTTTCTTTTTCTCCCCTCGGCCCAACTCCCTTTTCTTCCTCCCTTCTCCTCCCCGAAACAGGCTGGCCTCCCTCCCTCTCTTTCGGCCCACGGCCTGGCCCAGCCCAGCACTATTCATTGTCTCCCTCCTCCGGCCGGTCACACACACTTTATGCAACCGACGGACCGACCTAGTAGTTGCACACACTTTACATAGGGTATTGATATTTCCTTATCTTTGATAGCTCCACACATGTTTGTACCGGTATCACTATCCATTTGATACGATTACCGAGGTAGTTTGCTTAGCCATGCTTATGTTGTATCGTTGTGTGGGAAACTTGGGTTATTCCAAACTTATGCTTAAAAATCTGGTACGTTGTCCCGATGTGTTGTGAAATAAAATGGGTTGTGAAAATGGTGATGATGCGAGGCCATGTCTTTGTGGTTTGGTCGCGTATTATCATTAAGGACCGTTTCTTTTGGGAAATCCATCCAAACACGTTACAGTGTGACCCCACGGGTATTCATGGGATGCCTCTGGCTAAGTAAATGGTTATTACATGGGAGTTAGGTGTGCCAATAGTTGTGGGATGCCAAGGATGAGGATACGAAGTTTTGGATCTTTATAGCCTTTTTGGGTGTTCTAATGGCTCTAATGTGCCACACGGTACCAGTAGGAGTAGGAGACATCATCGGTATTCCTGAGTGGATGACGGCTGATCTTGCCTGATGCTCGGCTAAGAGATTTGGTCCAACTAGGTGGCATGCGCTATTGTGTTACCGACGGGTAAACGGTGTCAGTTTCGTATCACGTGGGTAAAGCGTACAACCTTTGCAGAGCTTATTGAACTATTCGAACAGTCGTGCCCACGGTCATGGGCGAGTGTAAGGTGTTTCTCGTAGCGTAGTTTTGGTTGACAAACATTTGAGGAAAATGGTTGGTGGGAAGGGAATTGTTTCCAGAGTTTTGCCTGTGTGGTAAACGGCTAACCTTTGTGGTTAGGAACGGTCTGTGTGACCTGCGGTGTCGTTAGGCACAAAGGTGTGGTAAAGACCGAGAATGTGTTGTTGTGCTGAGAAAGCTAAGTTAACTATGAGAAATAGTGTTGTTGTGATTAACTAAGTTGATGGGAAAGTGAAAATGAAATAATAAAGAAAACAAGTTAATAATTGATTGTTGCTCCTTGTGACAAGTTGTTGCAAAGCAACTTATGGAATGGGAAGAGGCGTGAGCCTTCCCCGATAATTAAAATTTTGACTCACTAGAGATTTTCGCAAAAATTAAAATTTTGACTCACTAGAGATTTTCGCAAATTAAAACCCTAGCCTCCTTGTCTTAACCAAACATATCATTTTTTCCCTGACTTGCTGAATACATAAATACTCATTCTTGCTATATATATATATATAGAGAGAGAGCTTGAAGATGAAGACATCGACCCAACTGCCGAGGAGTATCTCCAAGAGCAAGCTGAGTATGAAGACTTCTATAGCCCCAAGCCTCGCCTATAGAATAAGTTAGTTACCTAACTAGTTGCTTCGTCTAGTGCCTAGTCACTCAGTCGCTTAGTCTCTCACCGCTTTTAGCTTCCGTGATGTTGCTTTTGTGGCTTTTTGTACTGATGCGTTACTCATCTATGGGTCTATCCACGATGGTAACTTATGTAAGAACTAATTTCAGTGATGTAATAAAGTAGTTTACTTAGATTCCATATTTATTCTGTGTGTACCAGTTAGTGTATCTTAGGACTGGTACTATCTCACAGGTAATACGTAACACCTCGGTATGAGTTAGCTGGTATTTACAACTAACGAATATCGGGGCGTTACATTACTTTGGCATAAATAAACAAACATACATTTGTTTGTTTACTTGGATTCCATATTTATTCTGTGTGTACCAGTTATTGTATCTTATGACTGGTAGTATCTCACAGGTAATACGTAACATTTCGGTATGAGTTAGCTGGTATTTACAGCTAACGAATATCGGGGGGTTACATTACTTTTGGCATAAATAAAGAAACATATATTTGTTAGAGAATAATCATTTTAGAAAGAATTGAAAAACGATGATTAAACTGGGATAGAGAAGTACTGTTCTTTAGGTTTGCAAGTTGCAACATCTTTCCACCGAGAAGCGCACAAGATAAAAATAGTGCGTCGCGATCAGGTTAAGCAAAGCCCGTAATTTTGGGGGCGCTGTATATATACACATATATGACCCACGGTTTGGGCCAAAGTTAGTTAATTAATCAGCAGCCGTGGTGACGAATCCACGCATCCAAAACGAAGTCCAAGTTCGTGCCCAATGGCTGGCCCCGTTCGTGGGCGCAATTATATGAGCCGAGCGCATGCAAAATTTTCCTGCGAAATTGCACTTTTTCAGCGGCACGGTGTGTGTTGTTAATTGTGGAGCACGTAACAGCGACTTGCTGATGTGGCCGGTTTGGTGGTCGCATTATCCTCCTCCTCATCTAGCAACCGAGACATGATCAATAATTAATTAATCTATGTGCTCACAACTCGATAGGTTGAATGTTGTGTGGTCAGTGTGTGGAGCAAGCAGACAAACACATGACGTTAACTTCGTACTAGTATAAACACTGCAAGACTCCGCAAAAACAAGATCATTTGCAAAGCTGCTTACAATTAATATGAGATATTTAGATAGACGATCGATCTCGGTATCATGGACACAGATTGTACATCGAAACACCATGCATGCATCAATCGATCTCGCTATCTTTGTCGTCCCTGATAATAGATGATGATCTACACGGTCAGTGTGAACCAACCGCTTGACGTTTCCCTGTTTTGGCCTACACATACATCCTCGTCAGCCTCCTGATCGCCAAAAAAACCCATTCGTGCGTGCGTCGTCTCATCAGCTTTTGTTGGTGGCGACGGCGTGCCTGCCGATTGATCATCGCCGTCGCCGGCCGGCCGGCCAGCCAGCCAATCCGGCCGTCGGCGTCCGACAGGTCAATCCTACCAAAAAATGAACCGATGCAGGTAAGAACGGCCATGCCGGCCTACGTGGCACGGCAACGACGGCGTCATTCCGGATAAGATCACTTTTCCATCCACGACGTAGTACGTGTGGTGGTCGGAACATGAAGCTAAGCCTAGCTAGTTGTAATAAACAAATTTAATTAGGGCAGATAATTAATTAAGACGCTATAAAAGCGTCATTATGGCCGCATTATGGATTGCAACCCAAGCAAAGTATAGTTAGACAAAAAGTTAAGGCCAGTAAAGGTTGCTCCCGGATTATATATTACATCTGATTAACCAATCGAAGTAAGAGCGAATACAACAAGGTGATATAAACGGGTTGTACCAGTTAACACATTATATTTGTGCTTACGCCAAGGAAAGAGGAGAGAATAAAAACAAGCTATAGATTTATAATTAACTATCGTACGAACTTTAATAAACCATGTGAGAGATGATTGGATTAGGGTATTAAATATGTACCATACATATCTACAATTAATTGAGTAGGTTATGAGATTGAACATAAACGTTATCTTAATTTTTGGAGATAGTAGATTGCTATATTACTAAACTTGCTCTAAATTAAAGCAGCGGAATTCGACGGCGACGTGGCGGTCTGGTGGACAGATGCATGGATATGAGAAAGTGTGATCGATCGAACCGGCTGGCTTGGCTAATGGCTGCAGGTTAAGCTAGTGGACGAGGTGCGGATGGAATGTTTGGATTTCTTTTGTCTCAAGGCTAGCTTTTGATCGATGCTTTGGTTGTGTGGCTGAGACGAAAGGCTAACATGTGCCCAACTCGATCCTGGTCTTGCCACGTACAAGGAGGATATAGATTATATAGACAGATGCTAAACAAAAAGGGCGGATCGATGAGTGTGTGTTTTGACTGTTCGAGCCGTGCATGGTGGTCAATTGGGAGTTGGTATGGGACAGTTTGGGTTTTTTCTTTTAGAGATGAAAGAGAGGTGGCGAGACCGTTTGGTTCGTTGGTTGGTGCGTGAGAGATTGGATGGAATCCGCGAGAGTCGAGGAGGTAGTTAGCACGTAATGCGGTTGAGTCATCGACGGATCAGAGAGAGAGAGAGGCTGGGACACCGCACACCTACGTGGTGCGGCGCGGCGATCTCCCACATGCGACGGCATGTGCCCGCACACGTCGCCCGGCCGGCCGCGCGCGGGGGCGTTTGCACGTGAAACGCGAGTACGTGGAAGGGGAGAGACGATGGATTATGGATGGCGTGCGCCGCCCGGGACACGTCGTGTGCGACCTGCCGGCGTGGGACTGATTCGTGAACGACACGACTTTCAACGCAACGCAACCCAACGCCACCGGCTGCAAGTTGGCCCAGGCGTGATCTTCGGGCGGCCCGTGTTGATTGGGCTGGTGGCTTGGTGCTGGTTGGGCCGTTTCTTGTGCCCAGCCAATCTCATTGCTCACGATTGTTAGCCACACGCATGGGAGCACATGCTATCGGGCCGACGTAGTACTAAAGGTTTCGAGTAAGAGCTTGTTCGGTATAGTTCTAGCTTCAATTTCACATGTCAGCTTCACTCAAAAGAGGGTGAAACGGGTTAAAAGCTCTTACAAAATGAAACAAAACCAAAGATGTGAAGTTAGGTTTAGACTGCTCCACCAATTTGCATCTGTTTGATACAGCTTCAACTCTAGCTCCACCACTTTTGAAGCTAGAGCCCAGCCAAACAATTTCAACTTCACTCAGAAGAGGAGTGGAAGAGGCTGGAGTTCTCTCACAAATAAAATTAGAGAGTTAGAGCTGTGTTTTTGTTGTCCCACAACTTTATCCCAAACTTAACTTCTCGAGTTAAATTTAGAAATTGGAGCTCCAACAAACAGACCCTTCACATCATACCTAGTTTTTAGAGTCAAATTTAGCAGTTGGTGCACTGCCAAACATGCACTAAATTTTACAAAACTATATAATATATTTGTGACTAAATTATTACAAAACGATGTATTTAAAATGATGTATCAAAACTACAAGATCATTAGAGGAGTTATCCCAAAACTATAGGTTATGCTAATTTAATCACAGAACTATGATATTATAACTTCCACGTAACAATAGTATTAGCAACTTGAGCCCTAAGTATATAGTTTTATGATAGATTGGTTAAAAACATGAAATACTTATAGTTTTGTGAATTTTGCTCTAAGAGTTTTCTTTTTGGCTGTCATCTAATGCTGATGTCATTGCTACCGTCAAGCATTTTTTTCGTCGAGACTTGTCATTGATTATGTCACTGTAATCGTCGCACATTGCAGTATGCCGTACACCCATGAAAAGTCATGAGATGGCCTGTGATTGGATCCTTCGTCATATTTTGTCAAATAGGCGGGAGGAAATTCAATCCTTTCTTCTTCGGACAATATGCATTGGATATACACGCTCGTATCCTGTTCATTCTGAAATTTATTTTGTACTTTGTATCTATGATGCTCATCTGAGGGGTAGAAGATTCCAACTTTTACAGATTATATAAAGTTGTTGTAAACTGCCAATTCTTGAAGCATCCATGACTGTATATGCAATTACTGTTTCACAATAATTTGACAGCACTATGTATCTTGATAAAAGATTCCAAGTTGCAACGATATATAGATGCTGTCACTTCCTGCTGCCAATTCTTGAGGCATTGATGACTGTGTATGGTTACTGTGTCACAATTATTTGACAGTTATCTACTACATGACAGCGAATTGCTGCCACAGAAAATATCCTGTCTTAACTATGACGAACCAATCAATCCTTCTTCTTTTCTGCAGCTTACACTATGCGTCCTACCTTTTGCTATTCAACAACGACCACTTATGAAACAACGGTAGTGTCTCTCAATCTTTGAAAATTCTCCATGTTTAGTGCAGAATCAATCTATTTACTGATATATTGATCCTAAAAGATGGGGCTGTTTGCTGAACTGTCGCCGTCAAATTTCCTGTCTCCACAGAAGTCTTCACTGATTTATCATCTTCCTTTATCCAAAAAAAGAGGAACCATCTTTTCTTATCTTTCGTGGCATCACTTTGCAATAATTTGTACTCCCTGTTTAGATAGATAATAGTAGTATACTGTAGTGCTACGCATACGAGCGAAAATTGATCACGAAAGAGACGCGAATGGTTGCCTATACGTTTCTTCTATTGGAGCGCATACTTGAGCTTCAGTATGTCCTGTATCCATTTCCAAGGTTGCGTTTTATCCGTCCATCTCATCTGAATTAACTTTAGGGTCAACCTAAAAAAAAAAAAATTCGTTACTGTACCAACATATGCTGAACAAAATAAACGAGAAGATAGCACAAGTTGGCTTCACCGAAGTCAAAACCTGACTTCAATTGTAGACGCAACTAACACATGATTTCCCTGAATAATCACAAATTAAGAAGATAAACAAGAAAGCATGAAGTAACTTGTAGGCATCTTTTTTTTCCTCCTTTTTTCGGTAGAAGATCGAGATTGCTTCACGAAGAAAGGAAGGACGCCGCAATCGTCGTATATACGTACAAGGACTATATGAATTGTAGCTAGGTCTGTGAACTACACACATCTCGTCTAGTTTCTTCAACGAAAACGTCGAAATGGTCCAGTCCTTGCTGCTGCTGCTCCTGTGTGACACAGCTTCAGAAAAGAAAAAGAGAAGTGGATCTCATCGTCTCGCCGCCTCTAATGGCTCCATCACGGCACAAGACTTTGCCCGCCAGAATTAGGTTTCCGATCACATCTCCAGTCGTGACCATCCATCCATCCATCATCAGTTCATCATACAGCAGCAAAGTCTTGCAGACCATACATAAGATATCCATGGAAGGCCAGAAAGCGATATGCATCGAGAGCTAATTAAGTAGCCCTAATTATTCGATCTCTGGTACGTACTGTACTTTTTACCAGCAATTCAGATTCAGCCATCGTTTGTTATATGATAAGTGTGCACGTTACGAGAGAGGATGTATGATCGATCGAGTCGACGTGAAACATCGCAAGAGGTCGTGACTGAATAATTGGACCAGATAATCTTTGTCCATATGTTTGGTCTCAGTCGTACATCGCCCTGGTGTGTGCAACGTGTGCAGGGAGAAGGGACCGTGGCGACAAATGGGGAACTGACGGGTGTCATCCATCATGGCCTCGACCCTTCCGTGGCCGGCCGGTCGGCTTGATTGGTTTCATGTCGTTGCAGACGTGTTTGGCCAATTGGCCGGTGTGCGTCCACTTCAGCCGTTGCAGCTTATGTTACGGCCGGCGGTGAACGCCGTAAAAGATACAACAATTCAGGGTAGTGATGCTCCGGTTCTTTATAAGGGTAAATCGGTAATTTACTAATATAGTGATTAGGAGTAATTTTATCATTTTTTCCGGCTATATCGATATGTGGTTATCCATTACGCTGACATAGCTCACATTCCATCGAAAAAGATAAAAAAAGAAGGAAAAACTGGTTTAGTCACTGCTAAATAACAATTATACCCCCGCATCTTTTTTTAATGATAATATTCCTCTATATTTCTATTATTGCTAAGTCGGGTGTTAGTATAAATAGATCTGAATCCTTCGATGATGAAGAGATCTTTTACTATCCTGTAGATGGTACCTCCAGGTACATAGTATAAGTCGTTTCATATTATAAGTCGTTTGACTTTTTCCTAGTCAAATTTATAGGAAAATATATTAGTATTTTCAACCCAAATCAAACATATTATCAAAATATATTCAACATTAGAATAAATAAAACTAATTTAATATTTAAGATGTTGCTAATTTTTTCTATAAACTTTATCAAACTTAATAAAGTTTGGCTAGAAAAAAAATCAAACAACTTATAATATGAAACAGAGGTAGTACCAAATAAGATATGACCGTTAAATCAACAGGGGGTAAGATGGAGAACTAGTGGTCGAGAAACCATCCCCTACCGTGACCCTATCGAGGGTCCCATATCCTTGCTCGTCACTTCGCCAGCATCCACGCTGCTGCTACCCTCTGTGCATCTCCATCTTCCGCCCACGTCCGGACATCGCCGCCCTCTCTTCTTCATCTGGCGGATGGTGACCAAAGAGTTTGGATCCAGTCGATGAGCTGGTGGGAGGGCCACCGAGGGAGGCGAAGGGCGTCGACGTCGAACGCCGGCGCATCAAGCAGCAACCACCGCCGAGAGATGTGCCATCATCTGGTCGAGCTAGAATCGACAGATGACGATGTCCCTGTCCCTGATTGCTCGGTGTCGCGTGCGACTACTGCCATCGCCATAGAAAAAAGGAAAGCGTTCATGTGACGGATGCGGCTACAACATTACCTACTTCCCTTTCAGCTCGCTGAGGCTGCCGAAGAGGAAGAACATCATGCCCATGAACGCGACGACCATGCTGAATTGCTGAGTGCCATGACATTGATCCACGGCTTTGTCAAGCCTTGCCTTGACCTGCAACTGCTTGCCTCAATTGGAGCACGTGCAAATCAAACTGGTCCAAGACTCCAAGTTTGAACATATCATGCATATTTTAGGCTAGGTTGATTTCTCCACTTCTTCATCCAACTGAAAGGCAACCAGAGAGCTTAGATCAGCCTAGAGTGGAAGGGCCATTGTAGGAGAAGGAGGTTGCCGGTGAGCTTGGAGGAATGGGCTGAGCTGGTGGCGTAGGTGTTGATGATGAAATTTGGTAAGCATATGAATCGGAAACAAGGTTCAATTTGAAGCGGATTTCGAAGTACGTGGGATTCTCGGAAACAGAGTGCGTATCGGCTGGAAGACTGTATCGGCTGAAACCGAGTTTGATATGGATAGCAGATATGGCCGATATAGGTTGCATGATTAATATCGGGATGGAGAAGGAGTTTGAGATGATATTGCCAGGCAGGGACAGAGTCCAGGATTGGCAATTGTATCTATTAATTAGGATTTTATGTAAATTCCTTATAGATATTTTTGGTAAAAGTCCGCCTAAGGGACTTGTTGCTAGTTGGAGTTGAATTAGGACGATATGAGTCGTTCCATCTTGGACAAGTTTGTATTTTCGGGTATAAATATAGGCTCGAGATCTTATGAATAAAATAACAACAATTCAATCAATCTCGGCGCATCGCCAACCTTTTACTTTTACTTTCGACGAGTTCTTGCTTTCGAGTCGAGCTGCATCAGGTTTGATCTTCAGCGAAGAGGTAAAACTTGTTATGGCGGTTTGCATTATCAGAATTAGTGCTTACATCTTTATGACACTCTAATTCTATCTTGTGAATCTCCGAGTTATCATATAAGTTATATAATCTAGATTGACAATGCTAACTACTCACATCGGCTGATCTCTATTTAGGGTTTCGCTGATAACGGCTAGATTGTCCTGTTGATTTAAATTATATAATGTATCCATCATCCCAAAAAGGCAACCATCGGCTTAGATTGTCTAGATACTATGATTCTTCTCATACTTAATGCTGCATCAGTTAAATTTGATCTATTAAGTCGTGTTTAGAATTATGATCTCTAGCCTGCTATTTGGTTGTTAATAAGGATAGTATCGGGGTTTCAGCCGATCTTACCTGGTATAGTTGTTTTACATAGTCTCTTGCATTGTTTAATGTATTATATCCGCCACTTATATCAGGATCTAATCTAATACAAATATATTATACTTACTATCAATTTGATTGGTATATAGTTAGATATATTTGTTGCAAGGGAATATTCTAGTATGGGGTTGTATCGGTGCTATAGCCGATACATGCTTAAATCTGGACATCGGCTATGAAATGAGTACATATAATCGTTATTTCATATTATTTTAGACTTGAGCAATTTATACTGTCTCGGTTAAATCCGATCTATCCCAATTGCTAACTTCTAAAGTAATATTGATTCCTAGATTATATAGTGCTAATATTTTCAGCCGATGTACCAAGTTTAGTGTTAGCTTGTCATCGAATATACCTTATAGCCGATTCACAAATTATTGCATCGGTTAGGTTACATCACGATATGACATCGACTTCCTGGTCGATCGATTATCGTTACTAGTAGAACTTGCATGTTTCATCTTGTTGATTGCAGGATCAAATCAACTGGCACGCCCTTGAACCCGAAAGCAAGTTTTAGATCTGCACTGGAGTTAAGCAGATCTCCCAGACCAGTGTGTGTATTTTGCATCGACAGTAGGTCACCGACGTGCTCGGATCCATCGGCGAGATTGGGAGAAGGGCCACGCGGGAGGCGTATGTTGTCGACAAGCTTGGGGTAAGTGTTGCACAGAGGCTCGCCGGCCCCCTCCGCCTCCACTCCGGCTAGCCCATCCATCACCGGCGAGAGTCCTCGATGCAGCATCGAGGGGAGAGAGAAAAGATAAGAGGCAAATTAAGAAGATACATGCGAAATTACCTAACTACCCTTGCTTCTTTAGTACCTCTTTGTTTTCTGCAATATCACGTGGCCAGTACCACCAGGTACAACTCTTTCTCATCCTCATCGTTGGATCAAATAAAATTGATGGCTCAGATTACACGTACCGGCAGGTACCAATGTACCTGCTGGACAATAAAAACTCTCTTCGATAAAATGAGAGCAACAATTCAGTTTGCTTCTACTGCTAGTAGAGAGCACCGTAGTGGGTGGTGTGATCAAATGAATCAAGAATATTAGGAAGTTAATAAGTCGATCTAAAGAAAACATCATAGATTAGGAAGCGTGTCAACGGTATCCACAATCCGTAAGCTAGACCTAGCATAAACACACTCTAGCACCTGCACTATGGACAGTATAAGGTATTATCGGCTCTATTATGTGATGTCCATTGATTTAATTGGAGAAACGACCTAAATGTCTTCGTTAATCTCCCTAAAATGCTAGTTTCATAATTTTTCTCTATTTCAAACGTGTTTCCCCACCATCAATAATCGCTATGGGTCAGTCCAATAATTTCAACAAAGATAGAATTAGCTTTGATCTGCAAGAGTAAAGAAAAAAAAAAGACCTGAAGAAAAGCTCGTTATCCTCACCCAATCCTCTCCGACCTAAAATAATCAAAGATAAGATCACAGAACACCAACTTTATCTGAATTTTCTTTTCATATCTGTTCTTCTCCCATCACTTTATATCTCCAACCATTTGAGCTGTTAATTAATCAACATAAGTACTCGTTCAGCATGTGCAGGGGCCTACGTGCGACTCCAGTTCCAATCCTGCGGTTTGCAATCTTAGCCTTTGCCTTCACTCTATCTTCAGTTCTTTACGCACCATATCCTAATCTTTGATTCCTTCCTTTCATTATATTCTCTCTTTGTTAGTACCTTTCTAGCTATCACCCTCCTAAATAGAACAATTATTTACTCCCAAATGGGCAAGTAAGTGTGTGCTTTTGTTAGGTAAAACGCTCTTATCGTTACAAAAAGATATGATGAATTACTGTGCCTGAGTGAACAGAAAATAATTAATATATATCTCATGGTTTTAATAAACTGAATTAATTTATTTGTGCCTTGAGCTAGCTAATATGCATCTATCAGGGAAAGCGATGCATGTCGCAGATCCAACCACCGTTGCAGTCGTGCGACTTTAGGCAACGTACTCGAGACCGCCACCTGGCATGTTTGAGCGGCTTATCAGATATTTGTTCGTCAGGACTCAGGATCCTATCTAATGTTGGGTGAGATTGACCTGAATGATTGATAACTCAATTCATTGAATCCATCGTTTCAGGGGCGAAAAACTTGTCGATTCCAAACTGAATTCATACATTGTGAGAGTAAAAGAGCTGTCCTTTTCTTTTCAGAAATATACTATTGTGGTAAGATTTGAATATAAATTGTGATAATATTTTTTTTACTGTTACGGTTGTGGCCTAAATTTCTTTAGAACGGTAAGGTTGTTTAATACGTAGGATAAAAAAACTGACTCTCAAGGAAAGATTTCTCCCTGTGGTGCTATAATTAAGAAGTAACACTTAAAACCAGAGTAGAAGCAGAGTAGAGAAAGGAGTCACCCCATATAAATCGGTCAATAACCGGGTTTAAGGCCCCTATCCTATACACGAGGGTCTGCTCTTCATAAGCTGATTCTTAACCCATATTCTTGAGAAACCAATGAGTAACATTTTTTTCTGCGAGACTATGATAAACTCTGATCAGTAGCTTTCCGGCATTTATCACCATGTTACAAACACGTTGCTAATACGTAGTACTACATACAAAGTAAATACTATGTTAGCACTTATAATTTGTTATCCAATTGGCAAAGCAAATAGAATTGTAGGAGCATTTTTTGTGGTCCTCGAAGGAGGACAATGACTCACTTTTTTTTCTCACCTCATGCACAAAAATTTTAGAGCCAATCCGGGGATTTAAACCCTGGTCGGTCGGTAGCTTTCCGGCCTTTACCACCATGCCATAAGCACGTTTGCTAATACTTGGTACTACACACAAAATTAATACTATGGTAGTACTTTAAGTATGTTATCAATGGGCGAAGTAAGCAGAATAGTAAGAGCTTTTTTTGCAGTCCTCGAAGAAGAACAGTATCTCACGGTATCTCCTCAGGACTATAAGATCAAAAGGCCTTGTACAATATTGTACAACAATACGAAGAATAAAAAAAGAGTAGTACTAGCTACGAAATTTATATTCTTTGTATTTGGTGGGTAGCAGGGACGCTTTGAGATGTTGGGGTCCATTCAAAATTTAATGTAACAAATTAAGCAACTAAATCCATATGTACATACCAAACTGGTGCAAGAAAAGGCAAAAGAATAAAAAAAGAAATGGATTTGTGCACTAGCCAGTGATTTGCCTGTCCTTCTCAGTGTCCACTGCAAACTGAATAAGTGAATATCGTGAGCTCATCTTTCACCTTCTCCTCCCCATAAAACAA
Organism: Oryza punctata; assembly: GCA_000573905.2. Classification (NCBI taxonomy): domain Eukaryota; kingdom Viridiplantae; phylum Streptophyta; class Magnoliopsida; order Poales; family Poaceae; genus Oryza; species Oryza punctata. Next base: position 4,421,400 of record CM002488.2, read on the forward strand.
ACACAAAACCAAACCAAAAACCAACTCTTTTTGAATCGCCTTTGTGTCAACATAAAGAAGCCAATCAAGGTGATGGCTAGAGGGATCATGCAGCAGCCGTTCCTTTTTATTATTTGCAAGACTAAGATTAGTCCAGTAAAAGCTTCACTTCCTAATAAAATGATACATGGTGGAAGATGGCATTGTGTTTTTGCCAAGGAGACACGCACATACACCACTAGCAAAAGCCTCTCCTTTTAGGCACAAATAATTCAGCAATCTCTAAGATAATTCCTTTTTCTCTCTCTTTTTAAAGTTCAAGTGACCCTGATTGTCCCGAAAAAAGACGTCCTCGGCGACGAACCGGGCTGATCGGTCTGATGGACAGTCGAGATCTTGAGCTCCAGGTCAGGTGGCTGGAGTTGCAGTTGCACCTGAGGCTTTGCCACCATCAGAGAAGGATGGATTGTTCTTGGTGGTGCGAAGCTACTGCTGCTGCTCACTGCTGGTGATGAGCAGCTTGGCGTCAGTGTTAAGGATGGAGGAGGCAGCAGCATGGCTTCTGGCTTTGCCCTGCTGCTGATACCCAGTGACAGTGCAGGGAATCCCATTTCAGCAGGCACAGAGGCTGTCTCGTCTCTCGGTTTCAGACGTTCATTCACACTCGGAGCCTTCTCTGCATCCTCAATCTGAAAAAAAAGAACATCAAGTTTTTCAGACATGTCAGGTTACTGTAACCCACTCAATATAGTACATGATGCTTGGTGTCTGAAAGACCGAAACTGCAGAGAGAGATGTTTTGCATGGAAGGAGTAGAAATATTGTACCACGTCAAAGAGGCTGGATCTTCTCTTCTTCTGGGTGAGGCTGCTCTGCCGGAGGAAATACTTCTGGGCATGGCTGGCCACCTGCGTCGGTGTTCTTGTCGTGACGAAGTGCCGCGAAATGCCGCGCCAGTCGCCTTTCCCGAGCTTCTCCAGCCCTACTAGGAATTTCCTGTGCTCCTCTTCAGTCCATGGAACACCTGATGACAGTTAACCGAGGCATGTTCAGAATTTCAGGTGTAGAAAAGACAGCAGTAATTCAGGTTTCAAGCAAATTTAGTGGATTTTTTTTATCTACTGATATCTGCAAAAAAAAAAAAAAATCAGTGTTCGGAGTTCAAGAATCTAGATGCAAATGATTAGGACGAGGCAACTAGGATAAATCAGGTCTTTGTTTGTGATAAGGATGAGAGTTTCAGGTTGCAACTTCAGAGGCAGCAATCTGATTCTTAAGGAAATTTATGTCAGTCATGCAAATATCCCTGCAGCAAGTTGGAAGCAGAAAAATGGGCTTGTATGGCAGACAGCAACTGGTGGCAAAAATTGGAGAAGGGGACATAACAAAAGAAGTCAAATAACTTCTCATCAACAAAAAAAAACTTCAGAATACTTCTCAATTAAAATCCAGTCTTAATGATGATTAGATCACTGTCAGGGAGCCATAATTAGTGCTAAACCACAACAAATGAAAGCATGCACAACCATGTCTCTCAAGAAGACAAGAACTCACCCTTCTTCCTCTCCTGAGCTCTGGCCATGAGCCCATCGGAGAGGTACCCGTTGGCCATCTTCTCGCCGGCCTCCTCCACCGACACCAGCGACGACGACGACGACACGGTCGGCGATGAGTTGGAGGCGGCGACCGCCGCGGCATAATACGCCGGCGACGGCGACGACGATGAAAGGCACTCCATGCTGAAGCACTTCTTCAGAGGAGCACCGCCGACGTGCAACTGCACCCCGAACAGCCTCACGCCGCCGCCGCCACCTCCACCGCCACCAGCGCCACTCTCCAGGTTCCTTTGGCCGGTGCAAGTCCTGGAGTTGTGGCCATTGTTCCCGCAGCTGGAGCATTTCCTGGCCATGCTGCCGCCGATGGCGCAGGCCAAGAACCACAAGAACAGCAAGAAGAAGAAGTTGGAGGGAAGCAAGAAGAAGAAGAAGAGGAGGAGGAGAGGGAATTCTAAGGAGTTGAGATAAGATGGTGCATGTGGAGGTGTAGCAATAGCAGCATCTAGTAGCTTAATAAGGGAGGAGAAAGAAAGAAAGAAAGATGTGGTGTGGGACAAGCAACTAGCTGAGGAGCTCACACCTGGTGCCAATGGAAGGGGACACACACATTGGCATCATCTCCTTTTATGGTATTGACAATTCAATCCAAATGCTGGGGCACCATGATACATTGATACTACTATAGATGATGATGCTGCTGCTGCTGCTGGCCTATTTAACTGCACCTGGAATCCACAGGAATCTGAGAGAGTCTCTTCTCTTTGGATGCTAATAATGATATTTAATATTATCTATGTCAACATCATGTTGCATATGAAAATTATGTTTGTATGGTTCATATCAGGAATCTTATACCTTTGCTTGTGCATTTTTGCCACTGCATCTGCCTTTTTATCCTGGTAAGGTCAACTGATTGGAAAATGGAATTTGTTTTCTTCATGGCCTGAAATTGTTAAAGAGATAGAGAGAGTTTTTCTTTTTTAAAAAAATGTTGTGCTGAACGTGTATGCCATGCCACAAAAGAAATTGGCTAAAAAAATGTTTTTTGTTTGATATAGAAGCAAAAAAATGGCATCGATATCATCGAAATTATTTCGAGATTAGATTGGAATATTGGATTGAGTAGCTATTAATTGCTTTCTTAGTTTGGACCAGGGCAATTTATAGAGATACTATCATTTTGTGATGTGAAACTAGACCTTAGTGTCTGAGGTGTTTGCTGATGTCATCATTAAGAAAAGTATACTTTGGTCCATACATGTCCTTTCATAACGTCCGGAATAACATTATGTTCTTTTGTTTCTTGCCACACACAAAAAAAATTCTAGAAACGTAATGAGAGCGATTTGAAGTGGAAAGTCTATTTTGTCAGCTCGTCTAGATCAAATAATAAATCGATAAGAAACACACTGCAACCTCAGCTAACCTCCCAAGATTAAAAAAAGAAAAATCAAGATTCATTTGAGATACTAGTTTGCTCTGCTTTGACTAAGAATATTCAGATTGAAACAGTATAAAATTGAGGATGAGATTTTAATGTGACTGGATGTGACAAAAAAAAGGGAGAATATGAAGTAGTTGGTTAAGGTGAAGATTTCTTGTGTTGTTCTTCAGTTTGTCTCATATCAAGAATAAAGAACATTGGCCAAATAACATGATAGTAAACACAGAGCAGAGAAGCCCTTATTATGCAAGCAAGCATACTTATCAAGGTTAGGTGCCAAGATCCAGGATTGGACGAAATTACGAAAAGGTCTATCTATAACAACCACAAAAGGGAGAGATTCCAGTACTTTGGACCTTATGAACCTGCATAGTATTAGAAACTATCTGCTATTTTTTTATTTCCCAGAAATAAAAATTCAGACACAACTGTTCTACTTGTTCTTCTCCTTGTATATAAATCCAACTAGATGAGTTATAGTCTGAAATTGGTGGATTATTAATTTACTAGAAACATCTGTACTTTGTGCACTCAACTTTGGTAGTGGAAATTCTTTGTTTTGATGAACTCATCTTTCTTCTCATTCATTGGTAGACCCAAGTAAACAACAGCAAGGTCTCTCTTTAGCCTTTTTCATGACTAGATTTGGACAACCACCACATTAGAGTTTGTTGTAATCCATACCAAACGAAAGTAAATAAAAACAAACTTGAGAAACGAAGGGGGCACATTCAAATTATCACTTCAGTTGCCTTTTAAAATTTTTGTTAGTACATACAAATGGGCAATATCCCCAACTAAATTTTACTAGTCAATTAAGAGCAGCGTGCTTGTGCTTTCCTGGCAAAGCTCTTATTTCCGTGTTATTGGAGGCTTATGTTGTGAAACACGTGGAAAAAAAATCCTACCACTTCTGAATTCTTTATTTGTATTATAAACAAAATTAACTTCTCAATGGCACCATGCAAATGCTACAATACCCTACTGAATCAATGATTTGAAGTACCACAAGAGACACTCCTTCAAAGGAACTTATTATAGCTGTGTTAGGTGCTAGAGGATCTACTGTAGTGAACAGAACATTTCCTGTTGAAGTGTTGATCATCTGTGTCTGTTCATGATAGATGAGATGCCATTTGGATTTTACTGCATTATTATTATTATTATTATTATTGAATTCTACTGGTTTAATAGGTCTACATAGTAATGATATGCTTAGTTTAACTGATGCATTGCTAAGTGCTTCTAGCTCCTTGGAATAAAATGAAATTGCACAACTGAGAATAAAAAAATAAACTTCAACAGCATGGCCTCTTGAACAGTAGATTCATCATCCTAAAGTGGAGAACAATGATACTCTGTGCAATGATCCATCCATCAATCCATCAATGAAGCACCAACCTTGTTTCTTGCAAAGTTACTGCAAATTATGGACAGGATACACAAATGTCTTTATTTCTCCAGTGATTCTGCCCCTTGTGAGTGACAAGTACAGGCATGAAAAGGAAGATGTGACAAGGTAGGAGGGGTATCTAAATCCAAAGCAGATGTTTAGTGGGAGATGCTATTCTTGGTGAATTAGGGGGGTTTGGATGGGATTAAATTAGTCTCTGTCACACTGAATGTTTCTACACTAATTACAAGTATTAAACGTAGACTAAAAATAAAACTTATTTCATAACTCTGGACTAATTCGCGAGACGAATCTATTGAGCCTAATTAATTCATGATTAGCCTATGTGATGCTACAGTAAACATGCACTAATTATGGATTAATCAGGCTTAAAAAATTTATCTCGCGAATTAGCTCTCATTTATGCAATTAGTTTTATTATTAGTCCATGTTTAATACTCTTAATTAACGCCCAAACATCTGATGTAATAGGAACTAAAATTTAGTTTCTGATCCAAACTCCCCCTTAATTGCAAAGGAACCAAAACCAGTACAGTTTCAGATAGATATCCAGCACCAGAATCCTGCATCTTGTCTGGTTCTCCTGCAAGAAGTTGTAGTGAAGATTTCCATTTCATTCTATCCAACTCTTTTTTCGGAGAAGAATCCAATCCATCGGAAAATCCAACTCTTTTTTTTGGATAAGAATCCAATCCGTTTGGAAATCATTACAAGGAATATCAATTTGGATAGCAAAACACTACGGAGCATGTCCGTTTCAGCCGCACTTTATGTCGTCTAAATTATTCCCACATTTCCTTTTTGGCTGAAACACTTTACTGAAAGTCTGAAACATATAAACACAATATAAAAATGCAGTGCTTCATTTTAAGCTCGAGATCCATCAAATGATAGAGAACTGCATCCGGTCGCGTCCAAATTAACGTTTGTGTCACCAACTCACCATCCTTAATAATTCTCCTACTACTCAATGTTTTTTTTTTGTTGGAATGTGATGTTTGATCTGCCAAGAACGGCGTAAAAGTCATCACATGCACCATCATAAAATTATTAAAACGCAGTTTGCCCAACACAGGACTCACCACCCATCAAAGACATAAAATCATGGATATAGGACGCCCAAAAAAAAAAATCTCAACTCCCTCGTTAAGATCGCCCTATGAAACCTGAGTCTCCAAATTAAATAGTTGAATACTACTACTCGGTTCCAGAATATAACAGGTTTTAGTTTTGTCCAAAGCTATCTAACTTTGAGCGAAGTAAGCATAACTCAATTGACTTGGTTCCTTATGGTGGAACCAATTCACTTAGGTTCGAAGTCCTAAACTTACATGGGTGCTGCACGTATTTACGAGTAAGTATTGTTTTAGTGGTAGACAAAGTGACAGTGAGGCGTTCGTGACGATTTTATCAATCTTAAGATTAATATATTAATATATTTTTTTCTATAAACTTAGTCAGAATTACAGAAGTTTTATTAGGACAAAATTAAACCTCTCGCATTCTGGAACGGAGGGAGCATAATCTTAGAACAAACGTATCGCCTTGTTTTTTCTACATTACTTCATGAATACCGTCACGAAGAAAATGTGAGGTCAAATGATTTGGTAAAACCAAGTACCTGGAGCAACTACGACAACACTGTTCATATCATTCAGTCCAGAAGAAGACCACAGGTGAGAGGTGACAAAAACACATGTATGGCATGCATCGAAGGATCGGCTGTGAAGTCTACAGGCACCAAACATGCACGCATGGTTCACAATCACATCGCACAAAAGAATTTCTTTGCCATGAAAAAAACTGCACAGGTTTTCTGAAAGCGTTCAAACTCGATCGAGCTCAGCTCGTTCACAATGGTCAATGGATGCTTACCATCTGGCTCGTCGCGTCTCTACGCGTTTCTTCGATACACCTGGACTTGCCGGGCAGCAGCCATTGTTTGACAGCTGAATTGACAGTCTCTGAAACCTGACCAAACATTCCAAAAACATTCAGTGTTTCAGAGAGTTTGTGGCCTGACGGAGCATCATACCAACCGTGTGTTTCTGAAATACTGAAACGAAAACGACGTGTTTCAGTATGAAAGAGGCAGACATGTCAAGTTAGGTTTGATCTGAGGACACAGAGCATTTCAACAGCCGGTGCAGAACTGAAGACAGTCAGAGCAGAGGAAGCAGATGAAGAAATGCTTTTCAGTTCAATTGAATGGATGAATGGATAGCATTAGACCATGGGCCGGCGTGCAGCGCCATACATGGGGCCGAATCACCGGCCCACGCAAGCCCACGAGTCACAGCGAATTCCCCGACCTTGGTGCTGGGTCCAAGACAACCGTTGGATGGAGGCCTACGTGCGGCTAGGATCAAAGCTGTGTAATGTAGGCCCATTCGAATTGCCGCCAGGCTCGGCCCAACCCAACACCGCGCATATCGTCTTACGGACCACGGCCGACAGATCACGGCCCATAGTCCGGCCCGGCTGCCCCGCTGCGCCCTATATGAAGCGCTCGAGAAGCTCACCTCGTCCCCATCCGCCGCCGCCGCGGCGTATCTGAAACCCTAGCGGATCTCTTCTCCGTGGCCATGGCGGAGCAGGGTGGTTCTGTTCGTTCCGCTGGTTTCTCCCATCTTTATCTCTTCGTGGTTACCTCGCATCTCCGTGATTTGCCTTGGGGATTTTTGTTTTTCTTGGTGTTGTTTTTGTTCTTGGTGGTGTGTTCTTGAGCGCCTTTGAGAGAACCGGGTGGATTTATGCTGGTGCCGCGTCGGTTCCGTTGCGGGCGTAGATGAATCCTTGTGCTTCAGATTCATTCATCCGACGAGTTCCATCCATGTCGTCTCCTCGTGATGCTGGGTGGCAGGGTGGTTCTGAGGACATTGTTTCTTTTTTTTTTTCTTTTTCTCTCCGGCGAGATTTATGTTTGTTGTTTGATTTGGCTTTGTGTAAATGGTGTTGGTGTTGGGCCTTCATAATCCCGGATTAACTCGCTTAGCTGTTCTTCTGATTCATGGGAGGCCGAGATCGATGATGCTGGCAGTTTCGCTGATAGCCCCTTCCTCTTGCTGGAGGTGCTTCATTAGTAACTTGCCACACATTCGCAAATGATTTCAACTTGTTTTCTCTGTTTTTTTGTTCTTTTGTTTTGGGAAAGTTTCGCTTCGAATGCGTTTCATTCGTTTCTCAGAACGAACAAACCATCTCCTGAAACCGATCGAAATCAAGTAGAAATACAAGAAGTAATCATATGTGATCTGATCTCCAAAAAATAAAAAAAGAAACAGTAACATTTGGATATGACAAACCTAACAGAGCATCGGACGAATGAACATAGAAGAATATCATCAAAAGATGATACCGCAGCAACGGGGATAACCTTCTTTTTAAGTGTTATGCAGAAATTTGCTGAACTGTTAATTGGCAAGCAGAGATTAACCTTCTCCCTAACATGGAGAGTAAAACATTACTGTTTTCTTCCTCCGTTCTATAATAAATTAATTCTTCCTCCGTCCTATACTATATTAATTTATTATTGGATTGTTTGAGAATAAATTAATCTAATAATAAATTATTCTGAGTACAGGCCTGTTAATTATCCATGATGAAACATGATAAACCAAATATATTTACCTCTCCGTTGCGAATTTACCATTGGTGGCTTCATGACTTGAAATGGTCGAGCAGCTGCTGTTGGAGCTCTGAAACTGAAAGGCAGGACATCCTGATGATAGGAGGTCTGCTTAGCTCAGACGCTCGTCACTCGACCATTTCCCTGACGATCTTCCAATCTTTGCCACTAGTATTCCACGGTGCAGATCAAGGTGACAACAACCAAAAACAGTGGGAAGAATCTGCAAGTCTTGGTGCCAATGATTCACATTATCAAATACAGTACTCCTAGCAATATACACCGACACAAGACAGCAGCTCACACAGACTCAAGAAAGGATGGGCAGCACAGCTGCGTGTTTAAAGAGATGTAAAATTTTCTTTTCTTTCTTACTAGACTTTTTCACAATAAAATTCTGCTTCTATCATTTTCCGTCTCTTCTTTTTTTTTCTCGTATGGAACGATGTGATGAGATATACATGTGTTTCTGACTACAAACATATGAACAAACAGACCCACCCTTCTCCCCTACAAACTCACTCCCCCCTCTGCCTAACACATCGATACAGATTATATCAGTTACCCACAATGAAAAAACTGCCATTAGCTGCATCACTGGAGGTACCAAAACTTGCTGGCAGTGACCATCTTCAGACTAGCCCAAGCAGTATCTACCTTCATGAGCTGTATTGTCAGGCCATCAAGGATTCATTCATTTGCCAATGCTAAACTTTGTGCGAGATGCGAGTCTTGATGGGCTTCAGCTTCACTCCCATGCTCTCCGGTGACAGAAGTTCAGGTGATATACAGAATGGGTTCAGTGTACTACGGGGACTGCTATCCAGCTGGGAAGGTCTGTAGAGCCCATATCCCATGAGGAAGTACTCCATGGGGATCAACATCGCGTGCGGTTGCTCTTCGGTGACGAGTGACCCGCATGCCTGAACCTGCGATTTAGAGGCGAAAGGAGCATTCAGAACTTGCCTTACTCTGCGTATGGATCATCAATTTGCTATGCCAACTATTAAATTGTGATATAGCCTTTATACCTCGACTAGGGCGCAGTATCTCCGGTCTAGCTTTGTGGTCATATGGACAGCGTCGTCGTGGAACCCTGAGTTCTCTCCCACAAAAATCAGTGTCCGACACTGAAGCTTCTTCAACGCTTCCGTCAGATCATGTCTCCTGATGGATGGAAAAATCGCTTGAGTATATTCAAATCCTGTTTCTTTGTAGTTCAGGTGATGCACAGAAGATAATTTGTCCACTTACTCGTTTATCGCTTGAAGGAATCGCCATACATTAGATCCCTGTCGCTCATGAAGTAACTGCATAGAAGGAAACCTATTGCTTCAGACTTACTTCCTATAAGTAGACGGCTACCAATCTTGTCAAAATCATATCAGAAAGCTGAAGAGGAGATGAAGTACTTACACTTCTACAGGCTTGCACAATCTCTGATTCAGGATCTTGTCCATTCCCACGAACTTCCTGTGCATAGCATCAGAAAAAATGTTGAGCGAGGCTGATATACATAAAAGGATGCAAACAAAAGCAGCTAACAGAACACCAGTATACCGTGCTAAAATACCGCTGAAGCAAGCATTCCTTGACTAGCCCACGACTCCCATAATAGTAAAGCAAGTTTAATAATACCTGGTACATAAGAGTTTGAGGTTAATACACAGAACACATTACCAATACTGCATTACCGACAGATTTAAATGTATATTAGTACCTTATTGTACAACCACTCGCTCCAAGAAGGGGCTTTGCATAGCGGCGAAACTAGCATAAGGCCAATCACTCTATCGCGGTATTTTGTCTGTGATAATGTATAAATACATTCTTAAGAAAAGAAAAAGAAAAGACAAGGCGAGCTTTGAAAGAACTGCTCAGAGTATCACTTACTGCAAAGAGGGTGAGAATGTAGGCACCGGCAGTGACACCCAAACACATCACAGATCCTAATCTGTATGAGCAAAGCCACAAGCACAGCATTAGAGGCGTCGATCAAGCACCAGCTGATTATAAGACGCAATTTAGCCAGTGTTGTGATACAGTACCCGAAGAAATCAAGAACATCTGCAACTTGATCCACAAGCTCATCAACAGATGGCACAGGCAAATCGGATGAAATTGGAGCCGCTCCCAACTGTAGGACAAAATAAACATGCAGTATTAGAGCAAATACGGGCAAACAGTGAATGCTTACATAACATAATGTTGGGTAAGAAAGAGCCATCATGACTGACCTCATGACCTTGAGGAGTGATGTGGTAAATACAAAAATTGTGAAGCAACAGCGACGCGGCCTCTGGACAGAAGAACAATCCTTGAAAGCAAGACATATCTACCAAACAAACAAAAAAAAAAAAGCAACATCAGCTACCCTGCCATGGAAAAATTAGCAAAGCTTTCACCTACAAACTTCAAAGGTCATCAGAAACTCACAATTTAGAGCTACATCCGGGTATGTTATGAGCGCCGGCTTGTCTTCATCTCCAAACACAGAAACAGATACAGAGCCATATCTGGTTCTCACTCGGTGTTCCTGGTAAAAAAAAACACACAGGACGCAATAACATCTTTAGCCCATTGAGATTTGACAATCCAATAGGATAATGAATAATCGATCAGAACAAACAATTGACCAAGAGGTATTGCTTTCCCTCGGTGAAACCTCCACCGACATTGCTTAACAAATAGAACCAACATAAGAGATTCTCGTTGTCATTGCTTCATAAGCACTAATCGGAAGCTGTAGCGTGGGGGCTTCCATACTTAATTTACTTAATTTACATTAACAGCAAACAAAGATGCTAATTTTTTGCGTGTAATTTTTTTCCTCTCTTGCTGCTCCTACGGCTTGAGCAACATTGCAAGAATTAGAAGCTGCAAGAACTAGCTGTTAACCAAAATCATAGCCATTTAATGCTCCTAATGTGTGCAATGCCCCTAAGAACACATGCCGAAACAGTAACAAGAGGAGCCCCATGTCATCCCAAATTTGAAGCATTGCTGCTCTAATCAAGAACAGCAAGAAACCAAAATCAGGGAGCACGAATATCCTCCCCCCCCCCCCCCCCCCCCCCCCCACTCCTACCTAACCATCATGAAACCAAAACACAAATCCCCACCCAAACCAAGCTTGAACACCCAACCCGATGGGAATCAAGCAAGAAACGGAAGAGGAAGCAAAGCACGGACCTTGCCGCCGAAGGAGATCCGCTCCACGTCGATGGACACCGACCCGCTCGAGTCCCCCATGCCCCCTTCCTTCTAGAAGCTTCTCCTCCTCCTCCACCAACCTGCTCTCTGTCTCTCTCTCCTCGCAGCCTAAATTCCTCGCATATATTTGCTCGCGTATATATACAACCGCGAGAGGTGGAGGTGGCTACCCTGCCCGGAATGAGCCGCAACCACCGACGGCGGTGAGCTCACCGGAGGTGACCAGAATGGCGGGAGATTGCCTGTTTCAGGGGATCCACTCGTTGCATGTGGGCCCCACCTGTCAATGACCGTTCGCCCCCGCCTTCCTCACGCGTTTGACCGGTGTGTGTGTGGGGTTAGCGTTTTCGCGCTGTGACAGCTTGGACCGATCGTCGCTTGCTACGGGCACCAAACGGTTTGCCCCCCGTGGAAGGCATTGCGCTTTTCTTTTTCTTCTTTTTCATGCCAATTTTGACGTATTTGTCGTTCAAGCTAAATCTAGCTCATGAGATATTTGTGGCCATTAGGAACGAATAATCGTTTTCCGAAGCTGTTTTCAATACTCCTTCCGTTCTAATATAAGTACAAATGTGACATATCTTGCTACTGCTACTACGAATCTGTATAGAAATATAATCATTTTTGAAATTTTATTTAGGATGATTTTGATAGACATTATATATGCTTATTTCACGAAGAGCCAATGTGCACCCACCATCAAAGAAGAAGTTCATTTTGTTCCTCCCGTTTGTCTCAAAATAAATTCATTTTTTATCAATAATATTGGAGTCTGTGAAAATAGACTATAAATACATTTGAGTAGATAAAGAGAGAAACAATTACACTAGAATTTGATAAAGTAAGAGTATTATAGTCTTTTTTATGTATTGGTATATGTGGCTTGGTTGAAAGATAAATTTATTTTGGGATGGAGTGAGTATAGTTTTGTAAAGTGTGAATTGTTTGAGAGATGGAGATGGAAAATGGAAAAAATATATGAAATTTAGAAAAACAACTTTATTTCAAACTGGACACAGAAAGGCAGCACTATGAGTTCGCGTAGTAAAATACGGTGTGCCTTTTGTGTGCGCCAGCTCAGGCTGGTGGCGGCCCATCAGATGCTGAGCTGGATGGGGGCCCACAGATCAGTCTAACAAAAGGTGCGGACGTGGTACACTTGAGCGCGTCATGGGTTTCTCCTGATTGGCCGCGTCTGGTGGGGGCCACCTGTCAGTGGTAAGTAATGCGCCCCATGCTTTGCCTCGTGAGTCGCGACAAAATTAATACTAGTCCTACTAGTACAATCTGATTAATTAGATTTTCGGAGATCCATATACCGATTGTTTTGGGATTTTGGCATATGGAGTAATTCACTTTTCTACCTAATATTTTTTGCCCTATTTTTATTCTGTTTGTTTTTTATGTGAGTAAATTAAACCAGCGAGGAAATTTAAACGGTTAGAAAATGTATGATATTTTTAAAACTTGTTTTTATGCAATTTCAACACGTTGACCTGGAGTGGGTATTTTTACCCGGAAAAATAGTATATTCCAATATTATTTGCGAAAACAAAAATAAGAAAAATATTAGATCCTTTAATTGTCAAGTTAGTATTGTTTTAGAGCCTAACAGGTGGTCGGTTTGGTTGACTTGCCAGCTGAACAACGTTTCTCATACTTCTTTTTTCCCCTGTCCTAATTATTATTCGCCTCCCCTTTCACACACAAACAAAGCAAGCTTAATTAGATTCTTAATCATTAGCTTTCTTTCAGTTTGTTTGGTCGTCTTTGTCAAACCTTTTGGATGGATGGTAAAGGGGAGCTCAAGCTAAACCAGGACACCCTAATTTCATTTTCAGCCAATGCCTTTTCATTGCTACGAAAGGTGGTCAATATTTTATTTAAAAAATGTCTCACAATGCCATATAATACTAAAAGCTCTTTTTTTTTAATTCTGAATGTGAAATCTTAAAATGAAAGCTAGCTAGTGTGTGTGATCAAACATGTTTCCAACTTCTAATCTCTCTTTTTTTCTCGCGAACAATAATCTTTTATTTTTTACGTGCACACTTTCCAAACTATTACCTTCTTTCCCGAGGGCATCCTAAGACAGTGAAGAGCTCCTCCTAGTAAAATAGCAAGTGCCCATAAGCCGGTCATAAATGTGATCCACGTGAAAGAACCAGCAGAGCTAGGCGATCGATCGATGCCCAGATCTCACCACCGCACGCTCCATTGAATCATTTGCAAGGTCGCAATTAATCATCGCAGATGCATCTGAAGCTGAGATGCAGCAGCTTAGCTAGAAGTAGCTGGGACCTGCAGGTGATGGATTCAGGATTCGCATATCGTCAATGAATGATTCCCTAATTAATCCAAAGTGTTAGTGTCAGTGTTTGTTGGTCCGAAGAAAAAAAGCTCAGCCTTTTGGGAGCTCAATTCGACTTGCTAGCTACTAATCACGGATTACTGTCGGTTAATTAATCTTCAACGGCAGTAATGCTTGCTAGCTAGTAGTACTGTACTCAACTGGTAAATTAATTAACTGGTTACATTTTGTAGGCTTGTGGATGGATCTGACGAGGTTGATTAATTAGTAATTTTCTGCAGAAACTGCAAAGCTAGATCGATCGATCGATCGATCGAGCACGAGTGGCACAGGGATCAGTCGGTCGGTCCAAGGTCCCCATCAGAGTTCGTCGGTTGGTCTAATTACCCAACTGACCTAGTAGCAAAATACTAAACTATAGTTGTTTGATTTAATTGCAGTTTGAGATCGATCGCGTGGTGCTCCATTTCTCCTCCGTGTAATAGGAGAGAGATCGAAGCTTCTTCTTTATTAATCCTTCTGCTCGTCCATCACGTCGTGCGTGTGTACGTGCAGTAATGGCCGGCGATCTCCCGTCCATGGGTGATTAATTACTCTCTTTAATCTTCTTCCTCGTGTCGTTGCTGAGATGAACATATTAATTCGGAGAGAGTACATTGGACAGGCTTAAAAGTAGGTTATTTTTCACTGATGTGATTCAATTCAGACATTCAGTGATTCTCTGAATTTTTTTGTTTAGGTCTCATGAAATTAAATCAGATTTTCAGTGATCTACTCAGTTAATCAGTTATAACTTGTATCTTCTTCCCTCTCTGTCTTTTTTATTTAGGTCCCATGAGATCTATTCAGACATTCATTGATCTATTCAGCTATAGTAGTAGCTTATTTCTCTCTCTTAAAAAAACATTTTTTAGGCCTAATTAGATCAAATCATACAAAATTCATGAAATCAATTTAAATCCATATGATATGATGCAGGTTCTGTACCGGTATGCGGTAACCAACAATTAGTTTGTTATCATTTGACTTGCAATTAAGTAGGCAGGCACCGGTTAAACTTTTCGTGTCAGGATTATTGTTAGGTCCAATGCCAACAAAATACTACTCCGTTAGTTTTGTCCATATATATCATTCGATCTCGCATGCTGTATATTCTGTCAAACCTGTCAAAATTTTGCCTAAACATCGCGACGACGAAGCCAATCAAATCGAGCAATAGTCGCCTTGATTGGCTCTTGTGTCAATGGACAGATGGAGAGAGAGTTTCAGTGCGATATATATGTGACAGATGCAGATCGAATCCGATCACTTTCATGGAAAAAGTTTTTGCTGTGAATCAAACAAATCATGCAAATTAATCTTGAGAGCTACTCTTACTGTTCATGCATGCATGGATGCATACATGGACAAAATAAAAGGGACTGACGAAGCAAAATCTACACCACTCAATTAATTCTAATCCGAGATCTACCAATTTGCCATCAAGAAACCTTGACTAATTACAGCAAAACAGATTATTCAGGAAGGACACCCAAAATGCATGGCAAAACACAAATAGTTGTGAAAGTTTAGTCTTTCTAATTTTTTTCATCCATTATCTATGGCACTAACATCTCATCTGTAAATAAAACAAAATCAGATTATAGTCATGCGTGTAATTTGTATGTGCATACCTGTGTATGACAGGCTGACAGCATATACCTTCTGAATTACGTACACTGCTGAATTTCTTCTTGCATTAATCTATTGCCTTAGACTCTTGATTTTGTTCTTTTTTGTATTATCTGTTGGCTTCGGCCTGTTAGTTATCAATTGACTACACTTCATTGGTCATTAGCAAAAGGAATTACAATAAACAATCATCAATTAAGCCGGCTGCTAGCTGCATGACAGGGCAGCAGTTGCAGGTAGTTCCAGAAGTAGTGGCACACAGACGAGTCAGGACCATATATCGTTTAATTTCAGCAACATTTTTGTCTATAATCAATTGGAACAAGCAACCTGATTAAAATAAGTGCAGGCTACACAACCAATTAAAACAAGAACAAGACATGAGACTTTGGCCATCTCTTTGAACCCACAAATTACACGTGAAACAATTCAGTTGATTCAGTTCATAAAACTGGATAAATTACAAGCAAGTTTCTGACACTTTGACCTGAAACTTGTTAGTTGGCCAAGTTCATAATCTCTCAAAATTACAGTACTAATCTGATCCACGTGATAAACATTATCACCAAGAACGCCTTTAAATAATCTCCTTGGGGTGTCGGTGAGCAAGGTTAGCAACAACAGCATGGCACTGATCTTCATCGTCCACACAAGCATATCATGGCCCATTATTCAGTACAGTACTTGCCACTGTGCCAGTGGCTTCATCGTCCATTGATGGAGCAATGCAGGTGAGTGATGGTGATGATGATGATGATGATCAATCGCTGTGCCGGCCGGCTTGTGCATGCATGCGAATCATTGAAGGCGAAAGAACCCGTCGGTAAGTAGATTGCCTGTCCATTCTTGACGACCAGTAGTAAATAGCAGCCGTGCGATCCTGCAAATAATTCAAGCAGGAGCACAGGTGAGTTGCAGAGATTGGAACAGGAGGCGCCCACGCGGCTCTCGTCAGAGGAAGAATCTGTAGGAGAGGAGACATGGCGCTAATTAAGTACAGTAGCAGTGATGGTACTGCGAGATTAGGGTTGAAATTAGGGTTTGGTTAGGCCATTGTTGCAGCAAGTTAAGCTACTAGTTTGTAGTTTGCAGATATAGTAGCTTGAATGCGTGCAGGATTGTTTTTTCAGAACTTGAAACTGTGCAGACAAGTTAGAAATCGTGTGAGATGTTTGGAGCTGAATATGGCCTGAGAGATTTTGTCTGAAATTCTTCCAGAGTGGTTTGGTTTGACGAAGTTTGTGGAACTAGTAGCTTTAGTGCATCAAGGATCTGTTTTTCAGAACTTGACATTTATGCAGACAAGTTTGAAATCATGTGAGATGTTTGGAGCTGAATACGTCCTAGGATTATTTGTCTGAAATTCTTCCAAAGTGTCTGAAATTTTTTCCAAGAAACAGCCTAGGTTGTACGATAGATTCTTCCTATGTGTGGATGGTTGCGACCTTCATTTTATCAACAGCAGCGGCGTGTAGCGTATATTGGTTGCAAAGCTACCGGGCGTTGCAACAGTCTTAACCTATGATTGAGTGGCACATGGAAGAACAATCTTGGGATCTCATATCTGAGTATATTACTACAAATTAGTTAGTCCATTACTAATCCATCGTTAGAATTGGGCTATATGTTCTTCTCGGTCTTTTCCGACAAACCGATTCAGGCTCCGCGTTGAAATGATTAGACACACCCAGCTTAGCTAGCTCCTAATTTTAGTATTTAAAATGAAGATGAATTCTGCATGCGGCTACCTTTGCTGCTTAATCATTTGATAGTCTGTTTGTCAATCTGTTCTGCACTTCTGCCTCTTCTTTTTCGGGCAGCTCCATTATTTGCCTGTTATCTTATCAGCCGTATTCAGAATTTAAATTTTAGAATTTAGTTTTAGAGTTGATTTTTGGGTTTTTTCATCGTAGTTTATTTTATAGTATTGGCTTTTCAATTGGTAAAAAACATTGAGTTTTACTTATAAATTATTTTTTATTACTTAATATATTTTTTCTACGGTTCTTTGTGGGGGAGAAAATAAAGCAGCCAAGACTGGTTGTTGATTAGCAAGGGCCTAACGTATGGGCACAAAAAGAGGAAGCTCATGAATGTAAGATGAGCTAATATTTTTGGGGAATAAGTTCATCTGAGGCCTCTTAACTTAACTTGTCAACAAAAACCGATTTTCATCCTTCAATCGGAAAACCAGATACAACGGGTCTTTCAACTATCAAAACCAGTGCAGATGAGGTCTCTCAGCAGTTTGGACGGCGGTTTAATCTGACGTGTCACCTACGTGGCTAATTTGACTTGATTTTCATCTGACGTGGCATTGACGTTGCGCTTACGTGGTAATTTGATCTGGAAAAATAATAAACCCGTGGAACCCACATATCAGTTTCACACACAAATTAATAGAAAAAATAGTGAGGCCCGCGTGGACCCCACATGTCATCCTCACTACCTCCCTCTTCTCCCTATCCCCTCTCTATCTCCCCTCTTATCCCAATTCTATCTCTCTCCGCTGGGAAAGAAGCAGCGCGCGGGCGCCGGGCGCCGCCGGCGGGAGGAGAGCACCTTCGCCGTGCTCGCGCCGGCGAGCTGCGGCGGCGGCCACCTCCTCCATGGCGATGCTCCGGAGCTCTCTCTCGTTGCCTCCCACCTCCTCCTCGGGCACGTCGTGGGGTCGTCCCACGCCTTCTCGAAGTGCGACGGCGAGAACGTGGCCACCACCACGGTGCGGGTGCGGTTGTCAGTGCCGGAGCCGACGAGCCACTCCAGCGTCATCCGTAGCGTCCGCAGGCGGCAGAGGTGGCCAGAGGAGGAGGTCGCATGCGCGTTCTTGCTGCAAGCTTTTTACGCATGCGTGTTGCGATGCTCACCGGTGTGCCTCTCGTAGTTCTCGAAGGCGTTGAAGATGTTCTCCGTGACGGGGGGCAGGGTGGAGGATGAGCTGCTCCTATTCTGCTTCGAGGTGGATGCGGCGGCGGCGGAGAGCATGTTGGAGGCCCGGCCAGTGAGCTCGACGAGGTGGAGCGCGTAGATGAAGATCGGGGAGCGCTTGGCCGGGTTAGAGAGCTCCAGCAACGAGAGCACCGACGGCATGTTGCGGGTGGTGTGCACGCAGATCAGCATGCGGAGCTTGCTGTCGTGCCTGATGCGCTGCAGGTTCCGCCGCTTGTACCCGACCAGCCGCTGCAAGGGCGGTACACCCCCATCACCACCGGCGTCACCAGCATCGTCATCGCCACCGACACCATCACCATCACCGAAGACCGAGTGGATGCCGATGGCGTCGGTGCACACGCCGGCGAGCATGATGATGGCGGCTGACATGGCGATCCGTCCGAGCTCCGTGTTGAGCAGCTTGATCTCGGCGAGGATGCGGGCGAGCACCGGGAACGCTGTGACGGAGAGCGCGACGCCGAGGAAGAGCAGGAAGGAGGGTGTACGTCGCCATCCACCGCCCGATCCGCGAGCTCCCCGTCTCGCCGACGACCTCCTCCTCCTCCAGCCACCTCCGCCGCCCGCAACCTGCCAACTCCCCCCCGCCCAGCGCTCCTGTCACTGTCGCCGCCACAGCCGGCGGTCGTCGCCGCCGTGTCGTCTGGAGAGAAGAAGGGAGAGGGGAGAGAGATGAAGAGAGGGGAGATAGGGAGACATGAGGAAGATAGGGAGGGTTGAGAATGACATGTGGGGTTCATGTGGGCCCTACCTTTTTTAATTAGTTCTTTTGTTGTAACTAAGAGGCGGGGTCACTGTTTTTTATTAATTTTCGAATCAAATTACCACGTTAATATCACATCAATGCCACGTTAGATGAAGACTAGGTCAATTTAACCACGTAAGTGTCACGTAAGCTAAAATCACCGTCCAAACCACCATAGGACCTATATTGCACCGGTTTTGACAGTTGAAGGATCCGTTGTATCTGGTTTTTTGGTCGAAGGATGAAAATCGGATACGTTAACAAGTTAAGGGATCTCAGATGAACTTATTCCTATTTTCGGGTTAAATATACTTGGGCCTTTTCTAGAAAAAGAAAAGCTATATGTGGGCCTCAACACGCAGACACATTGAATAGTGGGCCTACATGGAGGTAGTTGGAATAAGTTCACTTTATATCCCTTAATTTGTCGTCCAATCTAATTTTCGTCCTTGAACCGAAAAATCAGATACAACCTGTCCACCAACTTACAAAATCAGTATAAACGAGATACATCATCAATATTGTCCCCAGTTTTAACTGACATAGCGCCTACGTGGCTCCTTTGACGAGGCCCTTTGACTACGTGGGTCGCATTATTTTTTATTTGACTTACATATGGCCTCCACATATTTTGTTTTAACTTTTTAGTTTTCAATTTTGTTTTTTTTCGGGATCAAACTGCTACGTAAGCGTCACGTCAATACCACGTGGGATGAAGACCTAATCAAAGAAGCTATGTAGGTACCATATTAGCTAAAACCGGGGACAATACTGCCAAGGAACCTCGTTTGCATTGGTTTTGTAAGTCGGGGATAAGTTGTATCTGGTTTTTCAGTTCAATAACAAAAATTAGACTGGGCGACGATATTGAGGGACCTCAAGTAAACTTATTCCAAGATTGTTGGACCGAAAGGGCCCATGGGCTTCCCTAGGCAAGAGGTAATTGGAGCTGACAAGGTTTATGATGATTGCCTTGATTGTCCATTGGTCATATTTATGTGGTTTTACTTTTACATAAGTTAACCACCCCAAAAAAAACATAGAAAACATCAATGTTAACCATCGACAGATATCTATATCACAAAGTGTCACAAAATACATTGTAAGAGCAGGATGTACACTTGTGTGTTTATTGGGATAAGTATGTGGGTGTTACAAGCGTTTGTGTTTCTAACGTGTTTCTAAAAAAAAGAATCTTGCATCATGGGTGCATGTTAGTGAGCCAAATAGCACAAGATTCCCCTTTAAATGGCCAAATGACAAACATTTACAGGTTGAATGAAGTTCAGTGGATCTTATTCCTTCTGAACCTTCAACTGAAGTTATATCGTCCATACATCCATTAGCCGTCTGTTGCAGCTTCGAAAAGGCATAAAAAAGGAGCATCATATCGCTGAAATGAAAGAAAATGACTGGGAAAAAAACTAACACTGGAAGTCTCATCCAGTGGTCAATCTCCACACATCCATTGCCATGCATGGACGGCGATGGCGGCAACACACAAATATGTTATGTTCCTTGAAGAAAAACAATAATATGCATGTTTAAGCAGGTTGAGAAAGTCATCTATGTAAGGGCTAATGTATATATTATACTCCTATATAATTTGACTTGCATGAATGAACAGCCGTCGCCGATTTTCCTCGCCAGAAACAAACCAAAACTGGAGCAGAAGCCCACAGAATGTCACTCAAAACTGCCCAGAATACAGGAGATGAAGTCACCAAAAGCAGGTTTTATTTTGTCTCTCGTCATAGTCTCATCTGACAAGACTGGCATAACTCCATAAACAAAACGCTGTCGAATTAGTCAAACAAACAAAATCAGTGCTTTACCAGTGTAGTGTCAATTCTAAAACTGCAAAGTCAAAACCCTTCAATTATATTTCGACCAGAGGAAAGAGGACACATGAAGTTGCAGGTGAGATCGATGCATTTTTTTTAAATCTCAAGATTGACTTAAGAAGATGGCCATCTCAAGATTGGGCTAAAATAACAAATAGCCCAATTCGGTCGTCTGCATTATAGGAGTATTATCTGTGCCAATGTCAATGCACCTCTTGTCAAAAACACTAATTTTCTTCTCCCAAAAAGATTGTCAAAAGCATTACGTATACATGGAATGATAATGACACCATGGTAATAAACTAGTTTACTTGTGGAGTGTTGATTTGCGTCTAATATATATAGTATATTAGTAATATATTTGCATGCATGCGTTCAAGGAGATCGGAAGATCTCCTTGGAAGATCGATACTCGTTATTTCTAATTTGACTGGTTCCAATGCATCATCATCGATCAGTTGTGGCGTCGTTAGCTAGCTAGGGGACCGATGCATTAGTAAATGGACAAGATATAATTAGTACTCTATTGTTATTTTGTCTCCTAAACTTTTGGGGTTAAGTGCATTTTGCATCTTTGAACTCTTCAACGATATATTGCAGGAAGATTTTCTTATATAAAAAACTAGCATGGTGGTCCACGTAAATTGCGCGTAGCATCCTTATGTTTTCTCTCAAATAATATCATATATATTTTCTTATTTTATTATTAAAATATCTTAAAATAATAACATGATTTAAATTTTGTACTAAATTTATCAAACTGTCAATGTGTAATATTCACATTGTGTTGTATACACGTGATAGTTATTAATTATTTTTAATACCAAATTTTAGTTATTTCTCAATTATATTTCTATATGGCCTCTAGACTCCTCTTCCAACATTCTTTATTTTTTTAATTATGAATTTTATTCCTATATTTCTTATTTTAAATTTAAAATTTCAGTTATTTATAAATTATACTCTTATATGACCTCTTGATTTCTCTTCCAATATTTCTTATTTTTCAATTGCGAATTTCCGTTATTTATAAATTGTATTTCTATGGACTCTAGACTCTTTTTCTATTATTTCTTTTTTTAATTATGAATTTTCATTATTTCTAATTGTATTTTTATATGGACTCTATACTCATCTTTAAATATTATTTATTTTTTAATTTTGAATTTCAGTTACTTCAAATTGTATTTCTGTATGGACTCTAGACTATTGTTCCACTATTCCCTTTTTAATTTCTAATTTTATTTATTTGTAAATTGTATTTCTATATGCACTCTAAACTCTATTTTTAATTTTATTATTTTTATTTGAAATTTTATTTAATTCTAAATTCCTATATGGACTCTATACTCTTCTTTCAATATTCCTTATTTTAAATTCCTAATTTCTATTATTTCTAAATTGTATTTTTATATGGACTCTAAACTTATCTTTCAGTATTTCTTTTTTCTAATTTTGAATTTCAGTTATTTTTAAATTGTATTTCTATATGGACTCTAGTCTTCTTTCAATATTCCTTATTTTTTAATTTTGAATTTTTGTTATTTCTAAATTGTATTTTTATATGGACTCTAACCTCTACTTTTAATTTTCTTATTGTTTTAATTCCGAATTTTCATAAGTTCTATTGTATACCGGCATGGACTCTAGTCTTCTCTTCCTATATTCCTTATTTTTAATTTCGAATTTCAGCTATTTTTAAATTGTATTCCTATATGGACTCTGTTTTTTATTTTTCTCCGATTAATATGAGAATTTCTAGGCTATGAGAGTGAACGTGGAGGCTTCTTTTTCTATTCCTACTTTTAAATTGTATTCTTATATGAACTCTGTTTTTTCTTTTTCTCCGATTAATATGAGAATTTCTAGACTATGAGAGCGAACGTGGATGCTTCTTTTTCTATTCCTTTAATAAGTTAATAGATATATATGCGTTGTTTATAAGCAAATTGATCATTAGCAGATTTGTGTCGCTAGAAAGCTAGCTTCTGCAGAATTGCAGGACTGCATATACTTACACTGTCCCTTAATTATGTTTCTGCAGTATTCTGCAGCACAAAGTCTATTTTACATCCTCCGGACTATTTCACCAGAGCACTAAATTTTGGCTCATTTACACCTATACTATTGAAAACGGTTCATCTTACTCCTACCCCAAAAATTTTCAGCTTATTTTACACCTATAACTACTAAAAAGGTTCGCCTTACTCCACAAAAATATTTCTCCTTTTTTTTCTCTTCATATAAATCATCTTTTGCATGAAAATTTGGTAGGATTGATAGATGTATTTTAACTCACATCTAAACTTTTTTTATTTTTTTAAACATTTTTTACATAGGTTGGAAATACTAAGACCGATGTAGACATTGAAGTTCTAAATTTCAAACAAATTGCCATGAAAAAATTTAAAATTATTCTTTTGATAGTGGTGTCATCTACGGATTAAAATTTTTAGATTATAATATGCTTGTATAAGGAGAAACAAAGAAGAGAAATACTACTAAGCAATAAAGTAGATATTTTTAATAGTTTATAAGGTAAAATAGTTTAGGATATTAAGTGCCCCGGCGAGTTCGCAATGGATTTTTTTTCCTACTAATTTGTGTAAAGGACTAAACACGATTAAACTTCTCTACTGTCCTGTTAATTAGAAAATATGCTACCTCCAACTTTCCAAGCCTCTGAAAGTGTGCAAATAATGTGCATAGACTTTTGCCTGTAGAAAAATGCCTAGTGTGGCTGGTGTTGAACTGTTGCAATTGCCACCATGGATGGACCTTAACCTTATGCTGTTGAGAAGAGTCCTCGTCAACCAGACTACCAGGGCTTTGCACAATCATGGTCAGCACGACAATCACTAGCCAAGTTGCTGTTGTTTTGATCATGGCTATTCTTGTTCAGATAGCCAAGCAATTTCTCTAGTGGCAAGTTGCCCTTTCAGATGTGTCGTCTGTTGTTCGCACACGGCGACCTCGCATTCCTTCCCAATCTCTTGCAGAAGAACACATTAAACTAGTAACCAACTTGTAATTGCACTGCAGATCCAATGCATGCAGCATGAAAAAACAATGCACAACTGTATGCAGATGGCTGCATTCTCAAGATATATCATGTATGTATATATATATGGCACATATAAATCTGTAAGGCTTCAGCCAAGCATGGAATTATGGA
Organism: Oryza punctata; assembly: GCA_000573905.2. Classification (NCBI taxonomy): domain Eukaryota; kingdom Viridiplantae; phylum Streptophyta; class Magnoliopsida; order Poales; family Poaceae; genus Oryza; species Oryza punctata. The sequence continues at coordinate 4,445,329 of CM002488.2, forward strand.
GGAGTACTGTAAGAAAATGACTTTAGTGATGAGTCCATTATTTCAGTAATTTAAGTATTGGCTCATATATGCCATACACTCATACTACAGAGAAGAAAAATCTTCTCACTTGGGATACAGCTCACCGTGCACCATGACTTATATTGAATAAAGACAGGTTCACTAAAGCTCCCTCCATTTCAATTTACTCATTATTTTAGCATTTAGTTTTTTTTATCAAAATACTTGTCATTATCATATTTTAGAGCACTTTTAGAAATGTCATAGGTACTAGTACTAATACTCCTCACAAAAAATTTGTTGTTATGGTAAATATGATTAAGATGTAATTAATGAGGGTAGCAACATAGTTTTCCACATCTCTTAGTTTAGTATGAGATTCATCAAAACAATAAGTAAATTAAAACAGACGGAGTAGCATTTACCTTGTTAAAGGCTCAGCTTATTTTCTCACTGGCATATGGATCCTCTTATGAGAGATGATGCGAAAAAATTATCCTAGCTTCGAAGCAAGCCGCTAACAAATTCTCAGACGATGCCTATATGGTATATGAAAGGAATTTTTCCATAGTTGGCTAACATCCAAGCAAGTCGCTAACTTCGTCAAACTTGCTTAATTGTGGGCGTGACAACTAGAGGCTAGGAAACAAAAGGCTGGGCATAACTTGCGAGTAGTACCACACAAAAGGTTATCTCAGATGATCAAGAACCGATTGGCTGGTCAAGCCATGCTCTCTTTTCCATGATATTGTACACATCTGGTTAATGCGAATTGAATTCATTACTTGAAGGACCAGGAGCTATTTGTGCAAGCCTAGCTACCTGTTAAGATATATGTTGGATACTCTCATCCCTTTCGGAAGTCTAGGCATAGCAGTTGCCATCCCATTCGATTCTCAGATGGAGAAAGAGAAGCGATAGTTTAGTCGCAACTTTTCCCAATCAGCGCGATGGCAACCAACGCGTCTCTACGGTTGCCATCCCTTCCTCCTCTATATATTGTACTGATTGATCAATAAAGAAATCACTCAATTCTCTCTGACTCATTCCCTCTCGCACCTTTCAATTCATAAAACGTTATCAACACCTTTTGCTCTCGCGAAGGAAATCGCGAAGTGAAAGAGAAGGAGAAGAAGCGAAGAAGAAAAACAGAAAACCAAAAAGAGAAGGTATGCCTACCTTCAACCCAATCCTCGACGCCGTTCTTGGCCTTCCTCGCCACCAGCGTCTTCGCCGACTTCACCAACTGCTTCGTCGAACAAGGAGGACGCGTCGGCGATCCCGCGGCGGTCGGGCTAGGGTTGGTGGCCGCCGCCATCACCCTCGCCGTCGCGTGGCTGCCAATCCACCGGTGGTTGCCACACCGGTCCCCGCACCACCAGCCCCCGCTCCTCCAACTACTGCTTCGACGGTCGCCGGAGTTTCCCACCGCATCCAAGTCCAGGGGATACAATACTGTACCACCCATGGATGGACAGCGGTGGTTTCACCCGGCAGCGCTTCCTGCTCTCTCCCACTGGAGATGCAGTCACTGCCAGCCCCGTTCGTCGCCGCACCGCCATCTCCGACCCCGCCTCCACCACCTCCACCAAGCCGAGGCCGCTCCCCAACTCCGGCGCCACCGGGTTTCGGCCGGACCGGCACCCTAGCCGCGCGCACGGGGGAGCCAGCCTACTTCACGCCATCACCTTCTCGCCGCCACGCCGGTGAAGCCGCCGCTCGCCGTCCCGGCCTCCGCCACACCTTCGTCGCCGTTCCCCATGGCTCTCCGAGCCGGACCTTGCCAAATGGGGTCCCGGGGAACGACGTCCGGGTCTGGCCGGTTTCTGACTCCGACGAGGAGCGGGAACCGCCGACCTAACTTGACTGGCTACTCACCGGTGGACGGGGGGGCGGCCGAGGCGGAATGGCGGGAGGGGAAGGCGGCGGCGCAAAGGGGGGAGACGGCGGTCGGCGGCGGCAGCGTAGATGGCGGCGACGGCGGCGCGCAGAAGGCGGCATGGAGGCGGCGGTGGCGCAAACCGCTCGGGCGGTTAGGGTTCTAACCCTAACCTCCACGCCCCTGCCTCCTTTTGTCCACGGGCCAGATGGGCCGGTGCTGCCACTAGCGGTGGTGGGCCGAATCCTGTTGATTTCGGCCCACCACCCATCTACCTTTATTTTTTTTAATTTTTATTTTCTGTTTCTTAGCAGATTTTCATATTAGTCCCTATAATTTGGTTAATTTAGTTCAGCAGATCATCAATTGTACAAACTATCATGTAATGGTCCTATAGACCGCTGATGTTATATGTTAATTAACATAGGTGTTTATTTAAATCAAGACACACTCTACTTCCTCGCTTCATTATTTTACAAAATTCTATAAATTTTGTACTTTAATTTAGCAAAATCTCTTAATTATGTACAACATGATTAATGGAGGATTTAATACATGTTCAACTGCACATTTTGACTTGGAATTTAATCACATGTAGATGGAGTCCTATACTTTGGTCACAATGACCATAACTTAGGCAGCGAGTAACTCGCCCATCATTAGTGGTCTACATTTTAAGATGATTACCCGATGGAGACCTACTAATTGGCCACAATGGTCATAACCTAGGCAGTGAGTATCTCGCCCATCACAAAGAGGTCTACATCTTACGATGATTACCCACATGTGTCTATTTCTGAGCATATGTTTTTGGAAAATGAGATTATTTGAAATTTGAATGAGCACAAGGTAGTGGAGTCCTAAACATTGGCTGCGGTATATTCACTATAATATATTTGCCTGGAGACCATGTTTTAGGCAGCAAGTATAACTTGCCCACTATTAAGAGATCTACTCCATTGTTTAATTACTTGGAGATTATCCACATTGTGTCTTTTCATTTTGAATTCTACTCAAATTTGTAAGGTCTATTACCTACATCTTTCCGAAACATTACAAAATATGAAGTCTTACATTAAGTATTATAATTACAACATTTATATCATGTTTTTATTAATTTACTGTAAATTAATAATGTCAACCATGATTGTAGGAACATGACAACTAAGGAGTTTGACGAACTCGCCCTTGATGGGAGTAACTACCCAATTTGGGCTTCTAATATCAAGATTAATTTTGCTTCTCGTGAGATTTCAAATACAATTGAGGAACCCAATGATGGGGATCCACCAATTGAGAACAGAAAGACAAATACTGCACTTTTCCTTCTAAGGCTCTACATACATAAAGACCTCAAACATGAGTACATGTTGGAGACGAACCCTCTCAACTTATGGAAAGCTCTTAAAGAGCGTTATGATCAGCAAAAGGAAATCATCTGGCCAGAAGCCAGTTATGAGTGGAGTCAAGTACGCCTACAGGATTTCAAAACTGTGGCAAATTACAATCATGTTGTTCATAAAATTTGCTCTAAGTTGAAGTTTTGCGAAAAAGAGTTAACGGAGGCAGAGAAGATAGAGAAAACTCTATCAACTATGCTTTCGGAGGACAGGATACTGAATCAACAGTATCGCACTAATAATTTTCAAAAATATTCTCAGCTTATACACACATTATCTCAGGCAGAAAAACATCATGAGCTTGCTAAAATGAATGCTCAATAGCGCCCCCCTGGCTCTACCCCACTGCCTGAGGTGCACTTCAATGCCAAAAATAATGCTGAAAACAAGAAAGGATTCAAGGGAAATTCTTCGAATAACCCTAAGAATCCTGCTGGAAAACACAAACGCAACAACAAGCAAAAATCCAATAGTCGAAAGAAAGGAAAAGGAAAGGGTAAGGCACCACAACCTCGTGGCAACAACAACAAGCATTACAATAGGTGTGGATCTGACTATCATATAGCTAAAGATTGCCGAATCCCAAAACACCTAGTTCTCCTGTATCAGAAATCCCTTAAAGAGAAAAAATCTTCAGAGGAACCAAGATTTGAAGCTCACTTCAATCTTACAAGTGAAACAAGACCTGAGGTTGGAAGTTCTCACCAGGCTCCTATTGAACCAGAGAACAATCTGGATCTTCACCCAGAGGATGTTGCTCCACTTTCTGCGATGGACGACATGCTCATCGAATACTGCTCATCTGATCCACTTGGAGATTTAGTATAATCTCAGTGCGTCCCACTTGGAGATGAAGTTACTTTTATCTCAGTGTGTGAGACTATATATTGATATCATTTAGTTTGTCAAACAATATTTGTTGTAATAGTAGTCAAGTACAAACTCCCTTAGATTATAAAGTTGTAAGACTTACTAGTCATTAGAGTATGTACTTTTAAACCTATGTAAATATCAGACTATGAATTTGATGTTTTAAATATTGTATGTATGTATATATATTGAATAAAGAATTCTTCACTAAGAAATTTTTTTTCTCTATAGATGTCTAAGGATATCGCTCTGATTGAAAAGGAATTATGTCTTGTGGACAGTGGTACCACAAACTCTATACTTAGGGAGATCAAATACTTTCAAACTCTCAAAAAGAGAGAAGACAAAGTTTTGACCATCGCTGGACGCAATACTGTGATAGTTGGCTCTGGACGAGCAATTATTACACTTCCAATGGGTACACAAATTACAATCGAGGATGCCTTACTGTATCCTGATTCAACTCGTACTCTACTAAGTTATAGAGATATCCATCAAAATGGTTTCCACATTGAAACCCATATGTATAATCGAGAAGAATTTCTTCTCTTAACTAAACAAAACGGATATGGCAAACGCATTTGCGAAAAAATTCCATCTCTCACATCGGGGTTGTACTATACATACATTAAGCCTGTTACACATGTTGCGTATAAAGTAATTTTTCAAAATGTTGATGCATTCCACACTTGGCATGATCGACTTGGGCACCCCGATATCGGGATGATGAGAAAAATTATTAGCAACTCTATTGGTCATCATTTGATTACTGAAAAATTTCCCCAATCCTTTGATTTCGTATGCACTGCATGTGCTACAGGGAAACTAATTTTGAGACCATCTTATCTCAAAATTAGAGCCGAACCACTTAAATTCCTTGAACGCATTCAAGGTGATATCTATGGCCCCATTGTGCCAAGATCTGGACCGTTCAGGTACTTTATGGTTTTGATTGACGCATCTACTAGATGGTATCATGTGTGTCTTCTATCGACACGAAACCATGCTTTTGCTAAACTAATGTCTCAAATTATAAGGTTAAAGGCAAATTACCCTGAACATAGGATCCAATCAATCCATATGGACAATGCTGCCGAATTTACATCTCATGCTTTCGATGATTATTGCATGGCATTGGGAATTCAGGTTCAGCACTCTGTTCCATATGTCCACACACAAAATGGTTTAGCTGAATCATTGATCAAAAGAATCAAGCTTATTGCTAGACCATTATTGATGAATTGCAAATTACCTTCGTCGTGTTGGGGTCATGCAGTACTGCACGCTGCTGACCTTGTCCAACTACGACCAACTGCATATCATGACACTTCCCCAATGCAGTTAGTACATGGAAGCCCTCCAAGTATTTCCCATTTGCGTAAGTTCGGATGTGCTGTATACATACCGATCTCTCCACCACAGCGTACTGCTATGGGCCCACACAGGAAAGTGGGGATCTATGTGGGATTTAAATCTCCGTCGATCATAAAGTATTTAGAACCCTTAACAGGTGATCTATTTACTGCCCGGTTCGCTGACTCTATCTTTGATGAGGAACATTTCCCGGCATTAGAGGGAGAATTCAAGTACCAGAATGAATGCCAGGAAATTGATTGGGATGCCCAGGGTATTCCAGCCTCAGATCCACGTACTACTGAAACTGAACTTCAGGTTCAGAAGATTATACATTTGCAACGCCTTGCAAATAACCTGCCAGATGCATTTACTAATTACAAAGGTGTGACTAAATCTTTCATTCCCGCTCAGAATGCGCTAGAAAGAGTGGAGGTACCAAATAAAACTGCTCAACTTCCACTCACTGAAAAGAGAGGAAGAAGTATGGCCACTCAACGAGACACAGTTGCTAATAAGCAAAGAAAGATGGTAAATGCAAACCAACCTTTAGTTGGTACACACCAAATCGATACTATATATCAAGCAGATCGTGCAACCTAGCTCGGTGGTGCACAATGCTGAGACTAGGAATTCGGAAGACCGTAGACACATTGTTTTGGGAGAACAAGATGAGTCTATAAGGGTTGATGAAATTGCCATCAACTACTCTGAAACTGGAGAATTTCTTGATAGAAGATCTACAATAGTCGACACTTATTTTTCTGAACAAATTGCCGATTGCCTCCAAGTTGATCCAGAACCTAGAACTATAAAAGAGTGCCAAAAGCGCTCTGACTGGAACAAATGGAAAGACGCAATTGACGCAGAATTAACCTCACTTTATAAAAGAGATGTATTCTCGCTATAATGCCTACTCCTCGTGGTATCTTCCCTGTGGGATACAAATGGGTTTTCGTTCGAAAATGGAATGAAAACAACGAGGTGGTGAGATATAAAGCAAGGCTTGTAGCACAAGGTTTTACGCAAAGACCTGGCGTTGATTTCAACGAAACTTATTCTCCGGTTATGAGTGGTATAACTTTCTGATATTTAATATCATTGGCAGTACAAAATCGTCTATTTATGCAGTTGATGGACGTAGTGATAGCATATCTTTATGGGTCACTTGATTCTGAAATTTATATGAAGGTTCCTGACGGAATCGACATCCTGAATCAAAAGGTAAATCGTAACATGTATTGTGTCAAGTTGCAGAAGTCACTTTATGGCTTAAAACAATCGGACAGAATGTGGTACAACCGATTAAGTGAATTTCTTTCGTTAAAGGGATACACTAAAAGTGATGATTGCCCGTGCATCTTTATCAAAAAATCCCCCACAAGATTTTGTATTATCTCGGTATATGTCGATGATCTAAACATCATTGGAAATACACAAGATATTAATGAAGCACGTCATCATTTAAAGACGGAATTTGAAATGAAGGATTTGGGTCAAACCAAATTTTGCTTAGGTCTACAACTTGAGCATTTACCTTCTGGAATCCTTGTGCACCAAAGTGCATATACCCAGAAAATATTGGAGAAATTCAACATGGATAAGTCATATCCTTCCAAAACCCCTATGGTGGTTCGATCTCTAGGCGTAGAGAAAGATCCATTTAGACCAAAGGAAGATGGAGAGGATGTGCTTGGACCTGATTTTCCATTCCTTAGTGCTATTGGCGCACTTATGTATCTTGCAAATAGTACAAGACCAGATATTGCTTTTGCGGTAAATCTATTAGTAAGATACAGCATTGCTCCTACCAAACGCCATTGAGCTGGAGTTAAGAATGTCTTTCGATATCTTAATGGCACAAGAGATCTAGGACTTTTCTTTAAAAAGGACCAAGATCCGACTTTAATTGGGTATACTGATGCTGGCTATCTATCTGATCTCCACAACGCCAGATCACAAACAGGATTCGTGTTTTTACAAGGTGGAACAGCTATTTCATGGAAGTCATCTAAACAGACTCTGGTAGCTACTTCCACAAACCATTCTGAAATAATTGCATTATATGAGGCATCACGTGAATGTGTGTGGCTTCGCGGAATGGTTAACCACATACTAAAATCTTGTGGTATAGGTTCATTAGAATCACCTACAATTATCTATGAAGATAATGTTGCTTGTGTTGTTCAGATGGAAACTGGTTATATTAAGAGTAACATCACTAAGCATATTGCTCCTAAATTGTTTTATTCTCATGAGCTTCAACAACACGGAGAGATAAACATCTTGCAAACTAAGTCATGTGATAATCTTACTGATTTATTCACAAAATCCCTACCATACTCCACATTCTTTAAATGTGTTGAGGGAATTGATGTGAGACAACTTAAAAATTTGCAGGACACAGGGGGAGTACCTCTCTCTAGAAAATAACCTCTTTCCATTATATTATACTCTTTTTCCTTTATATGAGTTTTACCTTTAGGTTTCTCATTCAAGTTTTTAACGAGGTAATATCAACACAAGTTATATGTCTTATCATTTTGTTTTTCCCACTAGGGTTTTTACTAAATGATAACTGTAGACATCATACTATTTTTGGACTATACTATGAGCTTTACTCATAAAAGTCTAAATATCGCTAATAATATATTAGATTCTCCTTATTTTTTCCACTGGGTTTTTGAGGAGTTTACCTGATGTATCTAATATACTAATTATAATTATTTCTAAGACTATCATATCTGGAACAATAAGAGAGCAATGATCAAAGTTTGGATTCGATCAAGGGGGAGTGTTAAGATATATGTTGGATGCTCTCATCCCTTCCGGAAGTCTAGGCATGGCAGTTGCCATCCCATCCGATTCTCAGATGGAGAAAAAGAAGCGACAGTTTAGTCGCAACTTTTCCCAATCAGTGCGATGGCAACCAACGCGTCTCTACGGTTACCATCCCTCCCTCCTCTATATATTGTACCGATTGATCAATAAAGAAATCACTCAATTCTCTCTCACTCATTCCCTCTCGCACATTTCAATTCATAAAACTACCTACCATTTGTTTAACATGTGAGTTTGTTGATTTGAACATGATAAGAAATAATTATATAGGGAGATAATCCAAAATATACCATCGACAAGAGTTTAATTTCACGTTTTGCCATCGACGATCCTGGGAATACCATCGTACAAACGTCATTATCTAATAAGTGTCATTGCCGCCATTGTTCCATTCATGGGCTTTCATTAGCCACAGCGGAAAGACCCTTTTGCCTTTGTGAAGGCTGTACAATATATTGTCCAACTTATTTTGATAGTTTGTTAAAATTATCTTCGAGAATTCCTCTCCATGTAGGCCGCCCTTGCATTCGTACTATCGCAGTAAGCTGTACGCCGCACCAACGCTATTGCGATCGGCCACTCCGGCAAGCTGAGCACCACTGCTGCCCGAGGGCAGGAAATATCTAGGATGCCCCCCTCTTTCTTTGGCCCACCAGAGTCTTTCCCAAATTTGCTTTGGTCTATGACAATGAGGACAATTTGGTCATTAATTTGGATAAAACAAACATTTGCTAACAAAAGCCCATGAATGGAAGGGTAACGGCGAGATGGAATTTTCTTAGACAGAGACGCTTGTACGGTGACCTTTTCTTAAACTTACACTCGGTGATGGCATATTTTTTGGATTTTCTATTATACATGACTCTTGTTCTTCCTGTACTCTCATATTTTACTAGCGCAAAAGCCGTCAGAGTTGAGTTCCTAAGCGGAAGCCACTTGGGATGACCACAATTCTCACCACAGGTTCCATTGTTTTGAGTTAACGGGCGTAAAAACTTTATGCATCTATTCTATTATATTATTAAAACAGTTTTGGAAGAAAACACCAAGTTCGCTGAGGAGGTTAGAAATTCACATATTAATCGAAAAAAGAAAAGAGGAGTTCAAGTAGGAATACATTTTAAAAATAACTGAAATTCGGAATTAACATTAAGCAATATTGAAAAAAGAATCCATATAAGAACCCAATATGAGATTAATTAAAATTCGAAATAAAAAATAAATTAAAAATCCGAAATTAGAAAAAAAAAGAGTTTAAGTAGGAATACAATTTAAAAATAACTTAAATTCGGGATAAAAAATAAGCAAATGAACAGTCCATATAAGAACCCAATACGAGATTAATTAGAATTTGGAATAAAAATAAAATAAAATAAAATAAAAAATTAGAAAAATAAAAATAAGAGTTCAAGTAGGAATATAATTTTGAAACAAATGAAATAAGGAATATTAAAAGAATAGTCCATATAGAACACAATACGAGATTAATTAAAATTAAAAATAAAGAATAAAATAAATTTCAAAATTAGAAAAAGAAAACTAATAGTTTAAATAGGAATACAATTTATAAATAACTAAAATTCGTAAAAAAATAAAGAATATTGAATGAAGAAATCATCTAAAACACATGACGAGATTAATTAAAATCTGGAATAACAAATAGAAACTTCCGAAAATAGAAAAATGATTATAAGAGTTCAAGAAGAAATATAATTTATGAATAAAAATATGGAATGAAAAATATGTTTTTTTAAAAAAACTACTAATATAGAACATAGCAATGATAAATAACAATAGAGAGGGAAGAAGCAACATGATTGTAAAGGAGTAGAGTGGTGACGGTTGATGGGACATCTAAAAACTATTAAAAAATCTAAAATAGAATCCTAATGATGATTAAAAGGAGGGATGACAGATAGGCTGTTAAGTAGCACGGTCACGATGGTTGCCAAGACTTCTAGAAAGTAAAAAAAATCCAATTACAATTATATTCGATTTTTAAAATCTCAATAATACTAAAGAGTGGAAGCAGTAGGCAGGCCATAGAGGAGTAAAGTGACGCAGCCAACTGCAGTTGGCTTGACTTCTACAAAGTAAAAAAGGAATCCCAACAATAATTATGTTTGATTTTTAAAATCCCATTGACTATAAAGAGGGGAGGCGGTGGGCGGGCTATAGAGGACAGTGGTGACGTTTAATGGAACTTCTAACATTATAAAACTAAACTTAATGAGACAATGAACTCTAAAAATTCATGGTCCAATTTTTAATGGTTTCAAAAGGAGGATAAATACAAACTGTGGTAGATCGGATAAACAAATAAAGATGTGACAAAAGAGTAAGGGATAGCGACTAGTGTGACTTTTAAAAAACTATAAAATTAAAAACTCGGAGATGATAAGGTTCAATCTTTTAAAGTTCTAATACAACGTGATGGTTATTCGATAAATTTTAAGTAAAATCATATTTAAAAAATAGATAATTTTATATAGGTGCTACCCACGCATTTACCCAACTAGTTATTATTTCTTAGACAAAACTTTCTAATTTATTTGTTAACTTTATGATATATTTTATCAGCTTATTCGAATAGACCTTATTACCTTAAGCAAAACCTTTTTTGGCGTGACCACTTTTTTTGGGAAAAGTTAGACAAAGAACTTCAGACGATGGAAATGTTTTACATCTAGCTTTTGGGTGCACAACCAAATAACCTAAATTCTAAAGACAGAGGTTGACAACTGTATTGTTATTGGAGATGTGAGCCCGTGATTAAGACAGTACAAAAATCCTTCCCGGCCGCCGCAAAAGCCCCCAGATTCTCCAGTTAATGTGTTGTCTGCACAACGGGTCAGATCGATCGATCGAAATTCGAAAAGCTTCTCAACAAATTCTCCAAGAACATATGCTCGATCGAATTAAGCCGAAGTGTCGATCGAACGCCTGTGCGCTCCGCCGCCCGCCGGATTATTATTCCTTCACACCGACGGCGACCTGCGCATCGCTGCACGCCGCCGCTCCGGATCAGCCAAGTGGACGTCGTCAGTTCGTCTCCAATGCCAAATTGCCAACCAATCAATGCAGTTCGTAATCAAAACATTCCAATGGGGCATAATCTAACCAACCAACCAATCATGCATATGCCGTGCTGACGCTTTACGCGACCGTTGCACATCCCCTGCCCAATCGATGATTAGTGTACGGTTAAGTACTCGAGGGAGCTGGGAGCAGCGATCTCTATACTTAATTGGTTAATTAATTGATTAGCTCCTCCTGCAGTGCTGCTAAACTAATTAGCAGCAGGTAGCTGAAGCTGAAGTGTAGTTTCCCTTTGCCGATGTTTCTCCCAACAAGATCTCCCAATGTGATCAGACACAGGTAATATAAGCCAGTCATGCATGGCTGGATGTTGCGACAAACTCGAGATCTGTTGCATGCTACTGATCGGTGAGGTTGAATCACGACGACGACGATGGCATGATCGCACGAGGTTTGCAGTGGTTGGGAGGAACAGCGAAGATCAGGGCCAACCTGGCAAATTTGTATTCAGGCGCCAATACACTGGAGAGGCAGGCAAATTTTCGCGCTTTTTGGGGGGCTCCGAGACGAGACGAGACAGGGGAATATGTTTGCCGGGTTCCTGCTTGCCTGGGTGTGCCTACGTGTTGGTGCTGCTGACTGGGCGAGATATCTCTATCCACACACCCCGTTGCAAAATAAAAGGATTATCTCTTAAAAAGATTAGAAAGTGTCCAATATTAATGAGAAATTAAGTAGAGTATTAATGGGTACCATGTACATAACAAATATTAAATAGATAAAACTTCTCCATTGTTCATATATCCATTTTATCCAAAAGTATTAGGCATATTTTATTTTTTTTTAGTTTTTTTCTAAAAGAGATGGTTATATTTACCGTCTCCATATGCTAGACCAGAACCCAATGAGTCATCTTAATATTCATTAATATTCATTGGTTGTATGCATACATAAATTCTTTGGTTTCGTTATATATATGGGGGCTCAGTTAATTCCTCATTTGTCTTGGTGATAAAAAAATATGTCTTACATTTTCGAAGGCAGTACTAATTATGATTAAGAGTGTAGATAAATTTTTAACTCTAAAAATCAATTTATTTTAGAACAAAGAGAGCAGAGCGGAACTACCGTATCCATTAGGTGAAACTCTAAAATTTACATATAATTTCCCACGAGCATTTGACATTGGAAGTGGAGTGTTAAGTGCTAAGGGCAGGGGCAGACCTAAAGGGGATAATAGGTTTATTCAGTTGAATACCATGTTTTAGAAAATAGCTATCTATATAAACTTAAAACTAGAAAGATACCTCTTAATTTTCATCACTGGTATATTGTAGTATAAAGTTTGAATACCCACCATCAACTTCTTGTGTGTGCCTCTGGCCAAGGGTAAGGATGCAATCAGCATTCAGGGGTTCAGGGGGATCATAAATTCAGCCACGCAAGTAGCCAGAGATGGGGGAAGCATTGTTGGGTAATAGATGGTCGAATTTGTCCCTTTTTAGTTTGTAGATCAAGTTTGAACTTGAGTTTTGGTAGAGTGAAAGATATCACTCTGCATTGTCAAATTTATTTTTGAAATTTTTCACAACCATTCATATTAATTTTTTTAAAAAAAAGATTTACTCAAGCGAATCCATTTTATATCCAATAGTAAAATTCATTGACACGGTCATATACTGATTGATATCATCATTGCCAGGACACTCGGATTTGACGTTGTACATACATGATGCGCTTCCAACAGTTACATCAAAGTGATGATCTCAACCAAATATTTTTTCTTATCCTAACATGTGTGTGGTTCCTTATAGAAGCGCTATTTATTCGACGAGGGTGACCGATTAACGTAGGGGTGGGTTGACATTTATATTTGGGGCTTTATTCTTTCCATTCAACAATGGACCTTTCTGGCAAGGCTTCAGAATTGATTGTAGTTTCGATAACTACAGTTCAACCATACAGTATATAAATGAAAAGAAGTCAAAGCAAAACTGAAGCACAAAGTCAATCAACTAAAAAAATGTCCAGAATGGGGAGCATGGAGAGTTTGTTGCTGCAAAATATTTTTCAAGTTAGAAATACTGAACCACTGTTGGATCCTAGTCCTTACTGTTACTGTAACAGTAAAATTTTGGAGTTTAAAAATTTTAAAGCGATAAAAGTATCAGGAGGACTCATGCGTAGAAAAAAAATATTCAAGGCAAGTATCCATTATTAACAAAGGAGTTATGTAAATTTTTTGTAGGAATTTTACAGGAATTCCCTAGGAGCTGAGACGATTTCTCATGATCTAACTGGAGCATGAGGAGAATTAACCTTGAATGAGCTAAACCAGTCTTATCTGTATTTGTCGTACGTCCCTCCAATATGTGAGAGACAAATTTGGTTACAAAACTGATGATACAGTAGATAAATGAAACAAGTGTAAGGTCACCACTTAATCCCCATAATAACTACCTTTCCAACTGATTAATATAGTTTTTTTAATTTACCAAAAAAAATACTTATACTTCCTTTAATTAGTTAATTAACTAATTAACTAACTATTGCTGTTCTTGCTGGCTTGTTGCTTGTTCCACCTGTCCATGAAGCGGCTTATCCTGTGGAGTGCAAGATCCAGCGTGTCCAAGCTCATGTTGGCGAAGCACACCCTGAACCAGCCGGCCTCCGAGCAATGGCACGACGACCCCGGAGAGATGTTCAGCTTCACCTCGCGCAGCAGCTTGTCCCACAGCCTCAGCTCGCCGGCGACGCTCGCCTCGCCGTCGCCGAGCAGCCGCCGCATGTCCATCCACACGAACAGCCCGGCATTGCCCCGCAGGCACGGCACACCGGCGCGCATCAGTCCGGCCACCACGTGTTCGTGCCGCTCCCGGAGCCTGTCGCGGTTGGTGCGGATGTACTCCTTGGCGAACGTCTCGTCGGACAGCATCGCCGCCAGCGTCTTCTGCGTCTGCGACGACACCAGCGTGAAGCTGGACATCCGCCGCGCCGTCGTGACGACGGCGTCGTTGTAGGAGTAAACCACGCCGACGCGGAACCCCGGGAGGCCCAGGTCCTTGGAAAGGCTGTAGACGATGTGGACGCGGGCGGCGATGCCCTCCTCGTCGCCGTGGCGGGCGCGCGCCTCGACGAGCTCCGCCACGCTGACGAGGTCCGGAGCGGCGAAGACGGAGCCGGAGTAGATCTCGTCGGAGATGAGGTGGATGTCGTTGCGCGACACGAAGTCGAGGATGTCGTCGAGCACCTTCCGCTTCACCGTGGTGCCCAGCGGGTTGGACGGGTTGGTGATCAGGACGGCGCGGACGCGCATCCCCGCCGCCGCGGCCTCGTCGTACGCCGCCTGGAGCGCGGTGACCGTGACCTGGAACCCGTTCGCGCTGTCGCAGCGCACCGGTACGATGTTCACCCCCGTCCTCCACCTCAAGTCCCTGTCAAACCTGCATGCACAACCGAGCCGCCATGTCAAGCTAGCTGCATGTGTAGACGAACACTATGCAGGCAATGGAACAGTGGCAGTGTGGCTGGCTTACCCGGGGTAGTAAGGGGTAGGGATGAGCAGGGCGTCGCCAGGGTTGGCGAGGATGAAGGTGAGGAGCTCGTTGGCGGCGGTGGCGCCTGCGGTGAGCACGATGCGGTCGGGGTCAAACCTCGCCTTGCCGCCGCGTATCTTCTCCATGAAGCTCGCCATCGCCTGCAAGCAATAATGGGCAGCCAGTCGCCGCGATCTTGATCAGTCCACCATTGATGGCGTTCGAGCCAAGCAAGCAGAGCAAACTCTCTAACGTACCTTCCTGAAGCTCTTGAGGCCATGGTAATCCTGGAACAGGGCGTTGTCCCTGAAGCTGCCGGCGCCGGCGCCGGCGGTGTTCCAGCCGGCCGCCTCCGGGTGCTCCCGGAGGTAACCCTCGAGGAGATCGAAGGAGACCTGGTTCTCGGCGAGGCCCATCTGTATGACGCCGTCGGGGTTATCGACGGCGTGGTAGGGGTCCTCGTCGTAGGCCTTCCACCCGGCGAAGTAAGGGGAGTCCTCGCCGTGCGCCGCCGAGGTTGCCACCTGCGACAGCGGCGGCGCCGAGCCGGCGAACGCAGCAGCAGGCAACAGCTTGCGACCCATGATACTCTCTCTCTCTCTCTCTTGGCTCTTTTACTCTCCCAAAAGCAAGCAACCAATGCAACAGCAGCAAGGCTAGCTCTGATACCACGTTACGCAGTATTCTCTTCTCCCTGTACTGTTCAACACTCTTCTTCTTGACCGACTTGTCTTGCTTGCAAACTTGCAATGCAAATGGCAGTGCAAAGAAGGCAAGAAGGTGTTTGTGTGTGAGATGATCCAAGGTTCCAAGTGTGGAGGGGTATATATAGGCAAATGGAAGTATATATACCTGTGTGAAAACCACTCATGATCATGTGATTGAGATGTCAAAGCTGTATATGCACAGGAGGGTTCACTGTTGATAGATGACCAGACCTTTTTTTTAGCTTTGAGATGATTAAAGAATTGGAGCTCGAGCTTGACCATATATCCTAAGCTCGATGATTCTTTTTGCCCAATGATTGCTCACTCTCTCTTTCTTTCTCCCCGACCTTTCAGCAAAGGAGGAAGTAAGCAAGGCAGACAGTGTGTGCACTGCAGCGTACAGCTGTAATCAGAAATTCAGAATATCAGATCGTCTGAAAAAGCAGCTTCCGTTGTCGCCTTTCTCCGGCTGATCGAAGGAATTTTGCAGATGCAGCAGCAGCTCAAGCCGTCAAGCCCGAGCGATCGTGTCTACAGGTGTACGTTGCGCCTTATCTTCTCCTAACCAACCCTTTGTTTAATCCTGGCTAATGGTTGCGTCGTCATCGTCCTCTTCCTCATCTTAACAAAACCAGCTCATAAAATTTTGTGACCGTAGCTCTGTTACCATATTTAGTTTTAGTTTACTGTATAATTTCAACGACTCAAAGTCGCATAGGTTAGATGGTTTATCGGGAAACCCTGCCTGTCATACCTGGTGACAGTAGATGGTCGATTATCGGTCTGAATGTCACTCGGAGTAAAGGTAACAAGGCATTTAAATATTTCATAATGTGTTTGACCTCCAAATGCCAGCGATTAAACAAGGTTATTCATCCCTGTAACCATGGACGACTTGCCTAGCTAGCCATCTCGAGCTGTACCCGGAGCTAAGGTTTGCACTGAAATCAATCTCATATTTAAACAAACCGATCAGCTTCTCTGTTGAGATGCCAATCAACCATCTCTCCCTCGAATTAAGAATCAACCTAAGGATGGCCTCTGCTCACCGATTACGAGACCAGTCATTTGATTATGTACCTCATGATCCACGAAAGTACTATGATAGTACATCGGTTGCCGAATCGTTGCATGTTGCACCGCAAAATATATTCAAAATCTTTTTTTAAGTCCGAAATCCTGTGTGCTATTTTGGATTATTTAGGACCATATTATTTGTTTCGGTATTGTAAGGTGTTTTTGTTTTTGTTTTAAGTTAAAATTCTTCAACTTTATCATAGGTCTGTAGAAAAGATAGTAAGTAATATCCACGCACTAAATTAATTTATTTAAAACCAATCATCAAATATATCTTAATGTATTTATTTGGATTATCAATGTCCCTGGTAAACCTTCCCATCATAAATATAGCGTGGTTAATTTACACATAATATCAATAACCAAGTTTTATCTTAAACATCATATACTTATGACCGAAGAGAGTACTATATTTATAGTGTAATGTGATGCATCCGGTCCTGTACTACTTGAACCGTAAAATTTCTCAACATTGAAATATTGTTTGCATGCTAGGAAAATGTAGCGTATAACTGGCCTCCATTTCAAATTGCTTGTCATTTTAGCTTTGTTGTAAGTTAAACAAGTCTATCTTCTACCATTAGTTTATCGAAATCTATTATATTATTAAGACAGCTCGAAAAGAAAACACCACATTCACTGTGAATGCTAGAAATTTTCACATTAATCGAAGAAAAAGAAAAGAACAGTCCAACTAGACATACAATCCAAAAAGAAAGGAAATTTGGAATTAAAAATTAAGCAATATTAAAAGAGTAGTCCATATAAGAACCCAATACGTGATTAATTAAAATTTGGAATAATAAATAAATAAATTTCTGAAATTAGGAAAGAAAAAGAAGAGTTCAAGTAGGAATACAATTTTGAAATAACTAAAATTCAGAATAAAAATAAATATTGAAACAAAATTTATCCATATATATAACACAACTCAGATTAATTAGAATTCGAAATAAAAAAATAAATTCATAAATTAGAAAAATAAAAATAAGAGTTCAACTAGAAATACAATTTATAAATAACTAAAATTCGTAATAGAAAATAAAGACTATTGAAAAAATAGACTATTTAGAACATATGACGAGATTAATTAAAATTCGGAATAACAAATAAAATAAATTTCGAAAATAAAAAAATAATTATAAGAATTCAATTAGGAATACAATTTACAAACAAAAAATATTAAAATGAAAATTATGTATTTTTCGAAAAGAATAGTTTATCTAAAACATAACGATATCAAATGATAATAAAGAGGGGAAAAACAATATGTGTATAAAGGAGTAAAGTGGTGGTAGTTGATGGGACATATAAAAAGTATAAACATATAAACAAAATCCCAAATATAATCCAAAAACAATTAAGAGGAAGGATCACGGACAAGCATTAAGCAAGCACAATTGCGGTAGTTGGCGGGATTCTAGAAAGTAAACAAATAAACCCCAATGATAATCATGTTCAATTTTTAAAATCTCAATGACAATAAAGAGGGAAGGCAGTGGGCGGGTCGCGCGTAGAGGAGTACAGTGGTCGCTGATAGTTTAGCGGTACTTCTAAAAAGTAAAATATGAACACAAACGATAATTATGTTCGATTTTTAAAATCCCAATGATTATAAAGAGATAGGCAGCGGAGGAGCCGTAGAGGAGTACGGTGGCAGTGTTTGGTGGAACTTTAAAAAAATTATAACAATAAAACCCAACAAGACAATGAACTCTAAAAACTAAGAGGTCTATTTTTTAAAGATTTCATGGAAGATAAATAAAATTAGTGATAGATCGACAAACATATAAAGATCTGATGAATGAGTAAGGGGTAATGACCGAAGCGACTTTTAGAAACACACGGATGATAAAGTGTGGTCTTTCAAAATCCTAAAATAACGAGATAGATATTTAACAAATTTTAAGTAAAATCATATATAAAAAATAAATAATTTTGAATGGGTGCTAGCCCCGCAATTGCACGGGTCACCTAGCTAGTTTCTATAGTTTAATATTATAAATTTATGATTTTAGATTCACGAAAGAAATACATCTCATTTTGTTAACCATACGCATTTCTAATAATCTATTGTCAAATATAGATCGTTTGACATAGGATAAAATTAAAATGTTAATTAATTTAAAATCGATGGAGTAGCTTACTTGGACTAAACCTGTCATCAAGGAGTGTGAAACTTGATTACAACACTGAACCTAATTGAAAACCAGAAAAGCTTCGAAACCTAGCAGCTGGAATTGGCACAAGAATGGAAACACCGCGGTGGTTTTGCAAATCAGCTTTGGCAGAAGAAAAGAGAAAACCACGGAACTTCTTCAACGGTTTTGGACAATTGACATGTCAGATATATATTTAAATTTTCCGCGGTGCCTGATTGAAAAGCACTTGACAGCGAATAATCGACAAAAATTAAGTGCTAAGCCCACGTCAGCAACATAAGCATCACCGGCGTAGGTACCACTAGAAAATGGATGGCAGATTTTGCCAATGTTGATGTCTCCTTGTTGCCATATATGGTTGCACCTTTTTGGGGGTAATTAAACATAACAAATTGTAGTTAGGTGCTCTGGTTTGTTTAATTCATGTTGCCGTTTAAAATGTTCATAAGCAACATGCATAGTTTCTTTAGTTAGACTTTGAACATATTAATTAGCAACATTATTGTTTTCTTAAGTAAGCTAAATTTTGTGCATGCGTGCGCCCTTGAAAATGTAAAGGTAATCTTAATCGTCCTTGAAGATCTTGATTATTTAAAGGTAAAAAAATACTCTTTTTTGCAGTGTTTTTGGTGGGCTCTGAAGAGAGGAACGTGGATTAGTCTAATGTCAGACAACAATTCTTCAATTAATCCCTGCCGGGAGCATTTCCTACCTTAGAAGCAGAATCAAATCAAACATGACATCTCTGTTAGGTGAGTCTCCAGCTGATCCCTGCTAATTCCCTATAGATCCAATTGCAAGCTTGCAGAATCAGATCATAATAAAAAGTTTCTTGATTACAATCTCATCTTTTTGGCATTACCTAAGATACATTACAGATTGTCAGTTAGGTGCTGGAGAAGTCTGCATAATTTTAAGCAAGAAATGCATTATGTACAATACGTCATGAAGAGATTGGCTCAAACACAAGCTGTGATGTACCTCCCCATTTCATATTATAAGTTTGATCAAGTTTATAAAAAAATTTAGTAATATTTTCGACATAGAACAAATGTATTATCAAATTATATTAAATGTTAGTTTTAATGAAACCAATTTCGTGTTATAAATATTGCTAAATTTTTCTATAAATTTAATCAAACTTAACGACGTTTGGGTATGGAAAAAATTAAAAACTTATAATATGAAACGGGGGAGTACTAACAAAGCCGTCTTGGAGACACTTGTCAGAGTGCATACGTACGAAATACAAGTATGTCAAGAAATCATAGTATATACATATATATGTCGTTGAATTCCATGCCATGTGCAAACATGTCCATCAGATTTCTGCATGTCCATTAAATTGGAGCTTTGACATGTACTCTTATTTAGCTTGATGCCATGCTAATTAATCTACAGATAGATAACATTAGGAATTTAAGATGATGCCAGAAGCATCATCCTCTCTCTGATTGATCAGACCGGTATATACTCTAACAGAATTGTATATTTGCTCATGTGTACCACTTTTGAGAACACTAGCTAGCTGGCTGGTATGCTACCCAAAAGGCAACTGTGAACAAAGAACCAGCTATGCTACAACTTTATGTATGCATAATGGAATTAGACAATTAATTAGCACACGTTGGTGGAGTAGCTAGAGTGATTAGTACTACTAGTTGTTTACATTTGCTTGTGTGATTCAGCTGGATCTTACACACTACAGTACAAGTGCAGCACACCTCTTCAGAGTCCAGCAGGCATATGATGTTTCTGCAAAATGAGAGACAACCAACAAACAGAGATGATCTCCTATAGTAATTAACAAGGCAATTATATATTAGTACTCTGCTACTGTCGGCAACTCGGTTAATTTGCTTGGTTAAATGGGAGTATTCGGGGCGTTAACAAGTGAACAAGAAGATGAGCACCAAGTGCCAACTGATACTATTATTTGAAACCTGAATCGGTGAGAAACTTGTGCAAATTGCATCTTCTAGCTGCAGAAACACCACACATATTTGCTATAGTTTATTTTTAGATAACAAAATGGAATCTATCATGAAAGTAGACGGTCAAAAAAGAAAACGAAAGAGAAACGCGTCACAACACAAACATATCATATCACTGTGTCCTTGTACAACGTCTATATGTCGCACTCCATCTTTACCGTGATTTCATCATGAGGATTTCCCCCTCCTTCTGCAGAAATGATTTCATTCATTTCCATTGAAGATGTAGATAAAGTTAGAGCAAAAAAAACAAGAAAATTGAGTTTTAATTATTTTAATTTTTAAGAATAAATTTACCTGATATTTTAAAACAACTTCTATGTAAAAAGTTTTCATACGCAATGCACCATCATTTAACAGTTTGAAAAACGTGATAACGAAAATCAAGATAAAATTTATATCCTAGTCAGAACAACTCACTAAACTAAAAACGACTGTAGAGATGGAAGAAAAAAAAAGAGGAGAAATCTATCCACCACAAAAGGGTCACAAGTTGTCTCCTGTCTTTGTACAAGAGGGGTTCGCAATTTCGCGGGACAAAGACATGGGAGACAAGGAATGCTTCCCCTTTTATGTTCTCTTTCCCCAACTTGGCCAAGTTGGGTTCAACATGTTGGCGTAGGAAATTTAACGTAGTCCTCCTGTGTGGGCGACTCACCGGAGACGGTGATCGATGGATGAATCCAGCGATGAAAGCTAAAGGCTTTGGAGACAGAGAGGTCGATTGATTCGCGCACATTGGACCGTGGCAGTAAGTGCAAGGGCAGAGCAGATACATGAATCCATGTACGCTGATTACGAGTTGCCGATTTGGATGTTTACCTCGTGTGTGGCCGCCGGCGGCGGCTGGACGACGGCCGCGCGGGCCTCCGCCGTGGCTGTTTCGCGAAAGTTCGCAAACGCGTTCCGACCACCGATTTCTCTTTTTCTTTTTCTCCTTCTGCTGCAGCTTATTACTAACAAAAAAGTTGTAGACAAATGCTGTCGCTCGTAACATGCGCACACAACACACTCACTCCTATAAACATGATATAGCAATCTAAAACTAGATGAGACACGGTCTAAATTCGTAATATTGTGATATATCTCATTTCATTTTATGTTGCTATACTGTAAAATGATCATAACCGTTTTTTTCCTCTATCATAATTAGCGCTTCACGCTTACCACTTCCACTATGCAGTCGATTTACTCTCTCCAACCTAAAATAAACCAATATAGATTGCGATGTGATGTACAACCTATTACAACGAATCTGTTATACTCGGTTATGTTAAATCATTGGTTTAGTTTGAAACGGAGAGAATACAATTATGCTATCGATGGTCATAAAAACTATAACAGTTCGCTACAAACGTTTGATTAAATAAAGAGAGAAACGAGAAAAGCAGATATGCAACTGTCTACACCATTGTGGGCTGCCTGCGGCCTGTCACTGGAATCCGACCAGGCCGTCCAATGTCGGACTACACCAGCCCACGCCGTCCAAAGTCGGGCATTTTTCACACGGGCTCACGGCGTACGCTACGGTACTTAGCACGCGGGATGGACCGGATTTTTTTTATTTTTTTGAGAACTGATGGACCGGATTCGTTGTTCGATTTCCTTGGCGATGGACCAGTTCATGAGTTCATCTATCGATGAAAAGTCCCCTTTACTTCCCTTCATAATGGGTCGAGTTTTAGTTTCATCCCATATAAAGTATTTCCAAACTTCTAAAAGGTGTATACATTTAGTTACTTGACCTTATTGAAGGCTATGTTAGCTAACGTGCTGTTTGTTGACACTGTTTTTCATCCAATATATGATGCCTACCTAGCGCCTCATCACTAGAAGAAAAATAAAACAATGACAAGACCTGCATGTCAGTTGGCTTCTGGTTAGAAAAAAAAAAGACAAGTATGGACATTTGGTGGTGGGACCCACGTGTCATTACCCCTCTCTCACACTACTCTCTTCCTCCCTTTGTGGCATTGAACATATAGAAGCAATCAAGCAAAGCAAACTGCACATTGGCTGATGACTTCTTCAAGAGCTTGTTGTTGTCCCTGCCCTACCCGTCGAAGGAGAGCGTGTGGCATCCCTTTCACCATCTCCGTCACCGCTATCGAGCCTACCCATCGAGATCACCTAAGATAGTAATGGGAGGAGCTAACTGTCCTGTAAAAAAGGAGGGGGGAAAGATAGGGGAGGCACCACCGTTTGAGGTGCCCCCTTGTTGAACCTCCCAAGTCCCACCCTTTCGCTTGTTGTTGTCATTGTGGGGTGGCGCCATGATGAGGCCATCTCAATCGATCTGCTCCTTCCGCCAGCTCATCCATCGTCACCTTTTTTGGAATTATCTCGAGTGACGCCACGAGGTCCATTCATCACAATTGCCACAAACCAATCAAGTTGGAGTGATATTGGTAGTGGGGAGTGAGATTTGTTCGTCACCGGCGACCTCGAGGGCCTTGAGGAGGAGGTGAACAAATGGGAGGAAGAGGGCATGTAGGTGGATGGACATGGCCACGTTCCTATCACCCCACATCGCCAATCTTGATTAGTATCAGCGGCTTGGGGATGAGGTGATGCAGGTTAGGGCTTAGATCTTCACTCGAGCCACCAATCGTGTCATCCCCATTGCTCTATCACCGTCGGCGCCGTCGACAACAAGGTCAATATTAACTGGCGGTCATGGATGAAACTTGACTCATTGTTGAGGGACGTAAAATGCAATTTTTTTATATCTATTGACAAGTGAGAGATAGGCGGGTCGTGATGGGCTTTTAGGTCAAGCCTCTAGCAAATTACTATGGTTTTCACCTAATACATATAAATGCTTAATACTACTACTATACTATATATGTACACCCTTCATCTAAAAAAATTCAAAAAATATTTTTTTAGAATGGAGGGAGTATGCCCTCCGTTCTAAAAGAGGAGTAGACAGTATGTTTAGATTCACGTATAAAAGTGAATTTAATTTAGGATGGGGTGTGTACGAACACATGTCTCCAATCTAAGATCCCGTTCGTTTATGCTATAGCAAGATGATGAATTTTTTTTATCTTCGTGGTACATTTTTCAAACCGCTAAACGATTTTTTGTTGAAAGTTACTCTAAAATATCAAATAAATCTATTTTTCAACTTTGTAATAATTAAAACTTAATTAATTATACGTTAATACCATATTATTTTACGTAAAATATTCGATCTCCAAAGTATTTGGTGTATGAGTAGAGTACAAAGTAGTACCAGTAGTACAACTGAGCTGAGTCCATGTATGCGTTCGCTGACACACGTCTCCAATCTAAATCGAGTACTCCAATATAAATGTTTATCCCCGAGGCCCTAGCCACATCACAATGCTTTGTGCCTCCAGACAAGCAATTTCCTCTTAATGTTACCAAATTACTCGAGGACGAATGGTTTTAAACTGTACCAAATGATTTTCTATCATTGAACAACTGGGTAGGTGGACAATTCTCAAGAAGCTGTATCTTAATCACCTTCTTGTTTATTCCATTTAAATTGAAGGGTTCTCTTGTAACATAAGCGTTACAAGCGTATGTGTTTATACTATGGCTTTAACAAATGTTGTATATGAGCATACGTTTTTATACTATGGTTTTAATTAAAAAAACTTCAGATGTACTGCAAGTTCTGTGTCTGTTAAAACTTATCCTCTTCCTAATAAATATCTTAAAAACATAGCTCCATTAACATATGCTATCGGCCTACCGTAGGTATTTGCTCCTTTCCATTATCTATCATTCCAGATTCTCCTCTCAGCAGCAGTGGCTGTGTTTTACCCTCACTGCCTCACATGACATACTGTTGCTCAGTCTCGATTTTTTTAATATTTCTTTTTTAATAATTGATTATATTAAACCTGGCCTCTACACCTTGTGAGGGTGTACACAACCTAAAAGTCACAAACACAAGTACATAAGACTCTCCCATTACATGGGTAAAACATAAATAAGTTTTAAAGATGGACAACAAGCAAGAGGAACTAAAAACTAAGCTTCAATCCTTCTTCTAAAGTTCCACCCAAAAGTAGAGAAAAGCTCCATCATACGATTGTCCAAAAGCTTGAACTTTGCAATTACTTTAATGCCTTCATCTTCCTTAAGAAGCAAAAACCAAAGCCTTGCCAACTGAGTTGCTTTGAAAATTACCTGCAAGAAAGATACGTGGTTATAGCCATTAAAGACTAAGTCATTCCTACTAAGTCACAAAGCCCAACAAATCGCCGCTATGCCCACCCAATTTTGTCTTTTAAGTCTAGGTTCAAAACCTCTTAACCAATTTCCAAGCAAGTGTGAGCTATTATGGGGTTGCTTGATTCCAAAAGTAAGATAGATCGCACTCCAAATAAATCTAGCCATTATGCAATCAAAGAAGAGATGTTGAATTGACTCATTAGAGTTACAAAAGCTACAACGCAAGCAACCCTTCCATCTTCTTTTTAGCAAGATTATCTTTTGTTAGAATCACCCATTTATCAATAAAGCAAAGGAAAATTTTAATTTTTAAAGGAATCCTTAGCTTCCAAATTAAAGATTTCCTAGGTATTACACTATTAAACATAAGTGCTTCCAAATGTTCTGCCAATATCCCTCTGCATCACCAAATCCATAAGGCAGATCATTGAATATTAATTACCTATCTTTGGGTTTCAAACTCATGACAAACTCCTAGCAAACCAGATAGGCGCTCAACGAAGTTACGAGCGGAAGCAAAGAAGGATGTTTCACAAGGAAATATGCCTCAGCTAGAAGAGGTTGCTCAAGATCCTTCAAGAAAACCCTAGCATCATCAACCAATTCTAATAATAAATTCATGCCAGCCGATAGTTTGATAAGTTTCTTGATTACCTTGCATGCATTGATGTAGTTTCTGATCTTTCCAAATTCTGCAGCTGGTCTTGTTGGCCCACAGATTTTCAGCTCAGGTTTGGAGTTCATGGCCTTCAAGTTGCATGTAATAACCACATCATCAACATCAAATTCTTCGAACATCAGATCCAATTTGTGGTGATTATTAAACCAACTCAAGTAATTTACTAACAACATTCTTAAAGTCTTCAGTGAAACACCACTTGTCATTCGTATCATCACTGGCATTCTTGGGGTAAACTTGAACGACAAAAGGATAGTGTTCGGCAAACTGTGCGGGATCATAATAGTCTTCAAGCGACTGAATGTCATCCAAACTGCAAGCATGCACATGGTAAAACATTATTACCAGCATGTAAAACATAGTTAATGTTACTAATCAACATTTTCAATTTACAATGACGCAGGTATGAATATAATTTATTTTAATTAATCCCAAAAAATGGCCATGCATCAGATGTCATGTTAGGATAAGGAGAACAGCCTGCCTGAATAGTTCTCCCCATCAGGCAGCTAGTTAAAGTAAAGAAGTACACAAACAAGGCAAAACCAGATAAAAGATAGATATAACTTGCAGAGAACATGCAAAAATTAGATTTCGCAATCTAAAGGCACTTGTGGAGGGCTGAATCACTGGAAGGTATAGCATTTTCGATATACATTCTCACAGTATAAGCATAATTACAACCCACAACATGCAAAGCATGAAGGAATTAAAACCATATAAACCATCACTAATTGCAAGTCTAGGTAGTTAGTTTTCTATGTGCATTCATGTAACCTGTAATCTAATCCTTAAGGTCATGAACTCAATATTTATCAACAAACCATCACCAAGTGTAGGATCGGTCCCTAAAGTTGTTCAACTGTGTAATCTAAGCCCTTAAACTCTAAAAATTTATTTTCAGGTTCTCGAAGTTATTAAAGTGTGTTATTCCGATCCCAAATTACCATGCCCCCTTCAAGATCCTGCATGTCACTTATGTGACATGCTACACGGGCGTTGACTCATTTTCCTCTTCTTCTTTTTCTCCCTTTTCTTTTCTCTTCTCTTCTTCCTTCCTGATCGCGTGGCAAAGAAAGAGGAAACAAAGAGAAGGAAAATAAAGGAAAAATGTAGATGAGAAGGACAAAAGGAAAAAGAAAAATTTTGCATCAGAGTGTCCATGTAGGATACCATGTTAGTGCCACGTTGGATTCTAGAAAGGTCGTAGCAATTTGGGATCCGAATGATACATTTTAACAAGTTCAGAGATTTGAAAATATGATTTGAGAGTTTAAGGATCTAAATGATACATAACTTCTACATGTTTCTCTCTCTCTCTTACTCCTACCTGTAGTCTAGTCTGTAGGAGATGTACTCCTAGCTACTCCTGCGATGATCGTTAGCCCGAGAGGGGAGAAAGGCAACGCCATCGTACGCACGCGCCGGGCGGCCGATCAGGATCAGGATGGGGGACAGGACGCGACGCCGACCGACCCAAAATCGCTCGCACTTGTCTATCCGGTGGTCGGGCCCCGTTCAGCCACCGCGCGCGTCCATGGATTCTCAAACGTTGCCACGTCTCTCACTGCAACGATGTTACTATTACTGCTACTACTACTGTGCAGCTAGCCACCGGCGGCATGGCATGCAGTTTGCTCTCTCTCTTGTAAACCTCTGGATGGCTTGGCCGCCTCCATCGTGCAGCAAACTCAACTCTGCCGCGTCCTCTGCAACTCTGGGTCCGTGGCTGGCTGAGGCTGTTGCTGCTGCAGCTGATGACCGAGCACTGGGGGGGGAATCTGCGCGGTTGGCCTCCTCTGCCGGTGGCAGCCACAGGAGTAGGAAGGACTAGTGCAGCCGCAAACTGACAAATTGCTGCACTCCACTGCACTGCACCACAGCATCAGCCAGCCGTTGCCCAGTCCAACCCCCTGCACTATGCACTGCATCTGCATCTCTCTGCTGCTGGCTTGGCTTGGCTTTGTGTTGCCCTTCTCTCTGCTGCTGCGACTTGCCAAACCCAAACCCAGAGAGAGAGATGTGAGATTGGCAGTATCGGAGTTTGTCAGTTGGGCAGGAGCATATCTGTACGAGTTGATGCCTTTCCTTCCTTGTGATTCATGGCGTGCCTGCCACTCGCACTAGCTCTACAGTAGACGCATGCCCTCCCTCCCTCCCTCCTGTCTGTCTCCCGGGCCAACACGTTCAGATCGTTTCAGCTACCACTCCAGTAAAGTAGATCAACGTTCCGTCTCTACGCCGCTTTGAACAATACACAACGTTCTACACTACAGGAGTATTACTCCTGTTCAGCATTCTGCATTCCTCTTCCCCTGCTCCGGTGCCCCGTTAACTGACCTAAATGTATTCCCCCGCAAACCGAACAACAACAGCATCGTAGTACTACAAAAACGTACATATAGTGACGTTCCATTGCTACTTTCTTATCTTTCTTTTCTGATTGAGATGTAAATTTTATCTTTATTTTCGTTAGCATGCTTTTTAAACTTGAAAAAAATATTTATATATAGAAGTTGATCTAAAATATTAAATAAATATATTTTTTTAAGTTTGTAATAAGTAAAACTCGACTAATCATTCTAACAATTTATGTCATATTGTTTACGCTAAAAAAAATTCTTTTTTCTTCATCCAGAACGGCCGGAGCCCAATTAAGATAGTTTTACTGAAACGTGCAAATTAGACACCGGAAGTTGTAGCTATCTGGTACGCGTGCTGAATACGCGCGGGATGAATCTGGGCTAAACACGCGATTCACGGTACACGTAATAGCCACTCCTCATGGTTGTTGTATGTCTATTCATCACTCCGAGTACTGACCTGATGTCCTGATCACTACAACTTTGATTCAGACCTGACACCCTTCCATCGCATACACCCTAGCTACCGTGTAGTAACTGTGGTTGATTTATTAATTCAAAATGAGTTTTATGCAGCGTTGTGTAACATTTTTCATGTGATGTATAGCATTTCGGTGAGTGAATAAAATTGTTTTCTTCTCAAACGTGTAAAAGATGTGTACCCCAATTCATTACCAAAAGTAAAATGCACATCAATTCTTTAGTAGATGTAAAATGTTTACATGAGCAGTTCGCCGTAGTCATCCCAATAGTAGATAGGGGAGTCTCTGTCACATTGATTGTTTGTACACTAATTATAGGTATTAAACGTAGACTAAGGGTAAAACTCATTTCATAACTCTGGACTAATTCGCAAGACGAATTTATCGAGCCTAATTAATCCATGATTAGTCTATATGATGTTACAGTAAATATGTGCTAATTATAGATTAATTAGACTTAAAAAATTTATCTCGTGAATTAGTTCTCATTTATATAATTAATTTTATTATTAATATATATTTAATACTCTTAATTGATGTTCAAACATCCGATGTGAGAGATACTAAAATTTAATACTTCGATCTAAACACCACCTAAAACTAATTTGGTACTACTACCTGTAATACTCCATCATGTTGTTCTGATGGGCATAGTTACTACTACACATTGATTGCATTGGCAATTTTGCACTGACACAACGATCCGTATCCTTTGTCCTATAGTACAGTACTACCACTAACATGAGCTGCCCCGACAGAGGAGTACAGGGGTGAGGAGAGAATCAAACACTGATGAGCCATAGTAGCTGCCGCAACATTCTGCAGCAAACCAACCAACAAACAAAACCTCCGCTTTGACTGGCGGTTTCATTTCAGCAACCTGCAAGCGCAGCAACGCTTGTCGCCTTCCCAAGAATAGAAGTCCCCCCCCCCCCCCCCCCCCCCCCCCTCTGTTCAAACCAGTCGACTACTCGAGTCTCCCTCTGCCACACTGCGACGCCATCGGAGCAGCAGCTCAGAGATGCTTCTTGTACATGTCCTCCTACTAGCTCGCTCTCATCCACCCACCTTGTCTTCTTCTTCCTCTTCCTCCTACTTATTGTATTGCACTATTGCCTCATCACCTCTCGCTATACCAAGCTTGTCTTGTTGCGTTTCTTGAATCTTTCATCTCTTCTTTCCTATCTTGCGTTTCTTGTATAGTTGAGAGAGAGTGAGAGGGAGTGCTCGTATGGAGGTGGCCGAGGGGAGGACGGTGGCGGCGGCGGGTGGTGGTGGTCTGGGAGGAGGGGCGAGGACGGAGCAGGAGGGGTTGCCGTGCCCGAGGTGCGAGTCGACGAACACCAAGTTCTGCTACTACAACAACTACAACCTGGCGCAGCCGCGGCACTTCTGCAAGGCGTGCCGTCGCTACTGGACACGCGGCGGCGCGCTCCGCAACGTCCCCGTCGGCGGCGGCACCCGCAAGGTCACCCCGGCATGCACCGGCCGCCGCAAGCGCGCCGGCGCCGGCGCCACCCACGGCACGGCGCCGACGACGGTACAGGCGCCGGCGGTGTCCGCGGCGCCGCTGCCGCTCCTGCCGCCGGCGGTGGCGTACGAGCTCCCGTTCCTGCCGCCGCCGCCGCTGCCGCTGACGGCCATGGACCCCGACCGCCGGCTGCTCGACCTCGGCGGCAGCTTCACCTCGCTGCTCGCGCCGGCCCCGCTGCACAACGGCCACTTCACCACCGGCTTCCTGCTGGGCACCATGGCGGCGGCGGCGCCGCCGCCACCGCCGGCTACTTCTACACCGTCTCCTGCGCCGGCCGCACACCCGCCGGTGTCGCAGGCGGTGCCGGACAGCATCTGGGCCATGGGGTGGCCGCACCTCTCCATCTAGGATCGTCGTCGTCGAGCTCACTCACCATTGGCAAGAACTCGCCACTAATCTAGCCATCACTCCAAGTTTCATCTGGTGTTCGTAGTTGCACCAAAAGTTATCTTTTTTGAGAGGTTCGCGGGGTCAGTAGAAGAAGTCATTAGCATAGTGTTAATCACCTAGGTTAAGTAATCAAAGAGGGTTAATTAGGAGGGTTTACTCGAATTAAGATGGTTGATGCATGATAGCTATGCCAATCCGTGTCGTCTCTTGTATCAAAGCTTCAAGCTTGGGCTGTGAACATGATCCATGGTGGTTATCAATTGCCTTTTCTTTCTTTATTTTAGTTTTGTTCTTGAGATGATGCAGAATTGCAGATCTTTGAATCCATGGAAGTCCGGTTTACTGCTTGCGTTGAATGTTGATTGCCTCATGCCTTCAATATTGTTACTACTATATTATTTCTGGATGATTTTCTTAAGTTTGGGGTTAAGACTATTTTGATGTGCAGGGCAGATTGGATCGCAAGTAAAAATATACGTAGGATCGCTATTCGCTAGCAATAACCGCGATCCAGATCTGGGCCGGACCACTAATATAGATTGAGGCCCAGACTGTATCTGGACTAAAAATCCATGAACCAGTAAAATCCACGATCTAGCAACTAAACAGCACGAGCTGCGCTATCTTGGTTTGGTTTAAACAGCACACGATGATTTACTGCCTTCATGGCGCGAATTGGGTGGTTTCCCGCGCTCGTAGCGTGGCAATCTTTGCAGCGTGACGAGTCAACCAAAAATAGCTTGGGTCTCGTACCGCACTTTAGCCGCAACGGCCGAC
The DNA here is from genome assembly GCA_000573905.2 of Oryza punctata. NCBI lineage: Eukaryota > Viridiplantae > Streptophyta > Magnoliopsida > Poales > Poaceae > Oryza > Oryza punctata. The sequence goes on from CM002488.2 coordinate 4,476,621, forward strand.
CGACTCCTCTCCCTCCATTTCGACTCGGGGCTCCGGCCGGCCTCTTCTTCTTCCGGTGAGCCACCGATCGAGAATTCCATTGTTACATTTCGTGATCGATCGATCGATTGATTTCGTGTTGTAATCTTGCTTGATCGATCATGGTGTCAATTAATGGCAGGGCGTGGTCATGGAGCCCCAGCCCGGCTCGCCGCCGGCGCCGTCCTCGCCGGAGACTGCCGAGCTGCCCGCGCCTTTGGTAGTCGTGCCGCCGCCGTCAGATGAGGAGGAGGAGGCCGGCGTTAAGCCTGATAGGCAGTCATCGTCTTCGTCTTCATCGTCGTCGTCGGAGGAGGCGTCCAAGGACGAGAACTTGTTCCATCCCGACGTCGCGGTCGAGACCAGCGTCCCGTCGGTGGTCGCCGCCTCGCCGGACGATGAGACCGTCGCTTCCGGTGACGGCGGGGAGGTTATTAAACACGACGATGAGGCCGTCTCTTCCGGTGACGCCGCGGTGGTTAGACAAGACGATTGGGCATCGTGGCCGCAGCAGCCGGCTCAGACCGCCGACGACGTAGCGACGACGACGATCACGACGCAGGCGGCACCGGAGGTCCAGACGATGTCGCAGCAGCCGGCGGCGGTGGCGGGGTTCGATCCGGAGAGGATCCCGAAGTCCATCTTCCAGACAAAGCCGCTGGCGTCGTCGTCGCAGGCGGAGTGGAGCGTGGCGTCCAACGAGTCGCTGTTCAGCATCCACCACGGCGCCAGGCCGTCCGGCGACCTCTGCGGGTTCTACGCCGGCGAGAGCAGGTCGCATTTCGACTACTTCTACGACGAGGCCATGGCGGCGGCCGGCGGCGCCGACCAGTCAACGGACTGGAAGCTGGCGACCGTCGCGGAGGGGTCCCCCAGTGGCAGCGCGAGGTCGGACGCCAGTGGCGGCGGCGGCGGGAGCGGCGACAGGGCCAAGCAAAAGGCGGCCATCGAGTTCCGCCGCCATGAGAGCGGCTCCGCCGGCAGCTCAAGCAACTTCTCCTTCGCCTTCCCCATGTACGCCGCCAACTACGCCCTGCTCCCCCTCTCGATTTTTTTTAACTTTTCTAACCTTTTTTATTTTAAAAATTAACATTTTCAAAACTTACTTTTAATATCTAAATTTATGGTCACGCTAATCCGACTGACGTGGCAAAACAACACTATTACGTTGATCTGATTGTCGTGATAACATTATTTAGCTAGCCACCCTCGTTAGTGTGGGAGGATAAAACTATCACGCCCACTGTGTATGACGTATCAGTGTTGTTTTACCATGTTAAACGGGTGGATTAATATGGCTAAAAATTTCAGATTCTTAAAATAAATTTGTAAGGGTTTATTTTTAAAATTAAAAAAATCCCTCCTCTCTTCATCATCATTTTGCTCGTCCTGAACTCCTTACATGGAAGAAACCTTCCGGGTTTTTTTTTTCAGATTGGCGGAGACGACGACGTCGCCGAGGAAGAGGGACTACGGGGGAGGGATGTACCAGCCGCTGAAGAAGGAGGTGGAGCAGGCGCCGCCGGTGGCGTCGCCGGCGTCGGCGTTCGAGGAGATGACGACGGAGGAGGAGCGGCGGCGGCGGAGGAGCTGGTGGTGTTGCTGCGGCGAGTGCTGCGGCTGCTGCTGGTTCGCCTGCTCATGGTCGTCGTGCTGCTGCTGCTGCCGGTGGCGATGGTGGTGGTGTAGCCGGTGCAACTGCGACTGCCGCTGCTGCTGCCCAAACCTCTGCAGCTGCAGCTGGTGCCTCTGCTCCTGACCAAGAATTTGGCGGGAAAAGAAAAGGAAAAACCGAGACCAACTCGGCTAATCCTAATACAGTCACAGTTAATTAATTATTACTACCAGATTAGGCATCACTGCTTGAGAGGTAGTAGATCTTATCCTGCATGTCCATTTTTGTGTGCGTGTTACTGTACTCGGAGGATCATATGTATGTATGTGCAGATGGGTAAAAGATGAAGATAACACTGTACTGTTGACCAGGAAATGCATGATCTATCTACTACTCCCTCCGTTTCATATTCCGTTTCATATTTATAAATCGTTTGATTTTTTTAATCAAACTTTTTCATCAAGTTTATAGAAAAATTATATTATTATTATCAACCCAAAACAAACATATTGTGAAAATATATTTAATGTTATATTAAATAAAACTAATTTAATATTTTAGATGTTGCGACCAGGAAAAAACTCAAACAACTTATAACATGAAACGGAGGTATAAACGGAGCGAGTATATGGTAACCTGCAGGGGGACTGAGGAAACAATATCCTGGTATCCAGAGAAAAGTACATGTTCTAATGTTGGAGTATATAATTCCAACATTAAGTAGGATGTACGAGCACAGAAAACAACCAAAAGTTAGTTATCTTGGCACATTTGCGCACAGTTTGCTATGGGCAAACAAAGCCCTATGAGCAAATTGAGCATCCATCTGCTCACCAACATTAATCAGTAGCAAGCCTAACACAGCTTACAATACCTTAGAAGAGGTTACTATGTTAACAAAAAGTGCGAGATGTAGTGTTAGTCCTGTCATATCACATATGTGATCCTTTATCTTCATATTGATGCACATATGCAGGATTAGTTCCAGGTGCCCCATTGCCATCTCATCCCCGGATACCTTAAAGTCCAAACTGATGTCGCGGCTTGGCGGATATCATCGCTGGAGTCAGCATGGAAAAGAATGGTCACCTCGCAAGATCGATCACAGTTCTTAAACAACGGTGCAAGATGAGGAACATCCTTCAATGGCGGTAGATGAAACAGAAGTCTCCTCAAACAGCTTCTAAACTGGTTGCTGGTGCATAACATCAGGCAATGCGTCATTTCACATGAAAACCGAGGGGCCAACTTGACTTCGCTGATGCTGGCAAACACCTGAAGAAGATACTCAGGTTTCACTGCTTCAAAAAGTTCATATGTGTTTGTAGAAGTGGGCAGCTCAAGCTCTAATGTAGTGATATCACGATTCTCTGCAAACACTTGCAAGAGGGACTTTAGATCCAATGACTCTATCCGCAGATTTTTCAAACTCCCAAGGCCATCGACTTGGACATTTGGTCCAAGTTTATCAACTGTTAACTTCAGAGTAGACATGGATGGGGTATCCAAAATGAGCATATCTGGTCGAACACATTTCAGCTCAAGATGAACCAAGTTAGGCACACGGATCGTTAACGACCGTGGAACATTTGATACCTCCCAGTGGCAAGTCTTTAGTTGATGAAGGTGAATCTTAGGGTCCTTGAGCCCTCCAACTCCAATAAGATTGAGGATCTGAAGGCAAGGGAAACACTCATTCAATTTGTTGAGATCCTCATCGTCTAATCTAATGAACTCAAGTGTCAGATGAGTCAGATTAGGCATTATCTTGAGCCCATCAACAGATAGCCACGCGTTTTTCAGACGCAATTTCATAAGATTATGACCTGCATGTATAGCCAAAGTTTCAATCTGAGATCATACCAAGATGGGCCAAATTGACTGTTCAAATACCTAGAACTAAATGAAGTATAAATTGTATGCGCCAGATAACCAAGATCAACTTTTCACATGATAATGTCGTGAGTCAAATAGATTCTACTACTTTTTTCGCATCATTCATGAAGTTAATGAAATTGTCAGATGGCCATTGTTTTGTTCAAAGTGGACTGGTGACTTCAGCCACACTTTCTTAAGCACTATGCACAGGTGAAATCTAATAGCACACAAAAACTAAAATCTATGAGCAATAGGTTTACCCAGCAAGCTCACACGAGAGCATGATATCATAATTCTACCACGAGATTTTTCAAACAAACAGAGCATGATATCATCATAACAAGGAACATGAAACAAGCAGTAAAAAATGCAGAGATAAAGAGAGAATTACAGAAGTGGGAGATGACAGGCAGCGCCTCCGCCTTGCGCCAGCACGACTGCGGCCAGTAGTCGGCGACGTCCACCTCCCGGAGAGCGTGGCCGCCGGCGGTGTCCGCCCACGCCATCACGGCCTCCCGCGCCGTGAGGTGCAGGTCGTCGCCCTCGTCGAACTCACCCTCCTCCACCCACGTCGCGTCGTCCGGGTGGCCCCAGCCCTCGGACGCGTCGAGCTCGAGGGAGCGGAGGTGCGGTCCGAGGAGGGACGCGACGTTCCCGGCGGCCGCTCGGATGGCGGAGCCGCCGGGGCCCCCGCCCGGGCCGGCGACGGCGACGGCGCGGCGCCGTGCGAGCGCGGCGGCGCGGAGGCGGACCCGAGAGCAGGCGTAGGAGGCGGCGAGGAGGGCCCGCGAGGCGAGGCGGCATGCCGCGATGACGGCCCCGTCGGCGACGCGGTTGAGGACGTCGGCGGCGATCGCCGCCGGTAGAGAATCGAAGGGGTCGCCGCCGTCTCCTGACATGTGTAGCCGCTTTGCCTTCTCACAGAAGGCTGAGAGTGTGTTCTCGGCTTCTCATATGTTTTGTTTTGGCACACGTAAAAAATTAATTCCCTTGAATGGGCCAATTTCCTTCTTCGATGTCCAATATTAGTAATTTTATCCCTGTGTTTTAGGGTTTTTATTTTTTTCTCCTACTTTGTTAAAACGAATCAATGGTTTGTTCCTATTCCGTTAATTCTTATTAACGGTGTTAAATGTGAGATAAAAGGATAAATATACCCATAAATATTTTCCGGTACTTCTGTACTCCACTTGCACCTTTGCCCTATTTTAAGATAAGCTATTTTGACATGAACTTTGAACATGTTGTAAACCGATTCTTCCTATGTTTCAAATTTGACCCAAATTTTGGTAAACTTTCACAAAATTTTGATAAATTAAATTAGGGGCAATTGCATCTGTGCTCCTACTTTCAAACACAACTGCTATTTTACCCCTACTTTTTAGGGTTTGTAGTTTTACCCCCACTTTTTGAAATTGAACCAGCCGTCTACCCCCACTTCTAACAGCCGTTTGGTGGGTCCCACGTTTTTGAGTTAAGGAAATACAAATGAAAATAAAAAAAAGTTTTATGAAATATGAATTTACCTTTGTACCGCTGAGTAAATCGATAGGGACTGAATCCCCTTTCTTCTGTACCTGTGCGTGCTGAAGACGATGGAGGCGGTGAGCGCGTGCGCGCGGGACGGCGGCGGAGCGAGCGCGCGACACTCCGGTGGCGCGGCGGCAGCGGCGGCGAGGGTGTGCGCGCGAGGCGGCCGCGAGGACGGGCGCGCGGCACTTCGACGGGGCGGCGGTGGCCGTGAGGGCGTGTGCGCGGGTTGGCGGTGGCGGCGAGGGCGGGCACGCGGCGCTCCGGCGGCACAGGGCGGCCGCAAGGGCGTGCGCGCGGGTCGGCAAGCGGCGAGGGCGGGCGCGGTGCTCCGGCGGCGCGGGGCAGCCGCGACGGCGTGGTCGATGGCGGCAGCGAGGGCGGGCGCGGTGCTCCGGCGGCGCGGGGCAGCCGCGAGGGCGTGCGCGCGGGTCGGCAGCGGCGGCGAGGGCAGGTGCACAGTGCTCCGGCGGCGCGGGGCAGCCGCGACGGCGTGGTCCGCACAAGTCCGCGTGTCGGCCGTGCCGCCCCACTGCACCACGGTCTTGTCCGCGCCGGCGCCCTCGATGGTCACGAACGCGCGGTGTAGGCATAAGCTGAAAAAATAAGGGCAAAAATGCAATAATCACCAAGGGTGTAAATGTCCTTTTGCTCTAGAATTAACACCGTTAAACCGGCTGTTAGAAGTGGGGGTAGACGGCTGGTTCAATTTCAAAAGGTGGGGGTAAAACTGCAAACCCTAAAAAGTGGGGGTAAAACAACAGTTGTGTTTGAAAGTAGGGGCACAAATGCAATTGCCCCATTAAATTATCATCATATATATGTATTTTGATTATGTCAAAAGTACAAAAAAAAAATATCTAAGGGTAAAAACCGTTAGCCAGAATCAACGAGACAGGAACAAATACAAACGACTGATTCATTTCTTAAAAAAAAAGTAGAGGTAAAAACTCAAAAAAAAAGTAGAGGTAAAAATGAAAAAAACAGGGGCAAAATCAATATTGGATATCAAAATAGAGGCAAGAACGAAATTGGTCCTTTTTAAATATGCGATGTTATTGTTTTTTATATGACTTATTTTTTTTCTTCTTTTTAGAAACAGTACAAACGCAGCATAATACATGTATCCTCACTCTCACAAACACACGTGCACCCTATCCTATGAGCAACTTATTAATTGTTCCATCTTAGAATTTAATAAAAATATAAATAAAGCTTAAAGTAGATTCAAGATAAGAAATGATACATATATAGTTTTTTAATAAGATAATTGGATAATTGTCATATCCAAAAGAGCCGATAAATACTACTAGTGCATCAAAACATAGAAATATTTGGTAATAAATCTGGATAAATTCTTGTCTAGATAAAAATTGGTGTATTTTGGAATGGAGATAACAGTTTGTTAATATTTTTATGTGCATATGTTCCTCTTCTTATGTCCTCTTATGGATTGTAGAGTTTTGAACAGGTATGCAAAACATATACATAATCGCATGTCTATTTTTTTTTCTATTTATTTCCGTATAGAATTGTTATCCAACACTATATGGACTCAAGATTGAATACGAGAAAAGATATAGTATTCAACTCTTGTGTCATTACGTTACTATGAGATCCAAATCTCCTTTTCCTTTTCAGTTCATATATTCACACTTCAGGAAGAAAAAAGGTTTGTGATAAAACGTACATCTATTAAACTTGTTACTTTTACTAACTCAGTAAATATTGTCTACATACCAATCTACTCCGTACCAACAATAATTATAAAATCTTCCATATAGTGATAAAAAGATACTCTGACATAGAAATTTATCATATTGAGCGGTGCTAGCATAAACTCTGTCCAAAAAAAAAAACAATCCTGAGTACTTTCGTAGTGGCAATCAATTTATCAATGGCACAGTGATTCGTGTATCCTCTGCATAATGAGTTTGTACCTTAAAGCTTCAAATTTATCAATCTGGAAATTTAGGGGATTCGACAAAAAAAATGCATACCTTCTCAAACCATCCTGCATTTTGCTTCTAATTTTGCTCCCTATAAAAGTTTCAAAAACTCTTCGATATAGCTATCAGTGATAGACCAAAAATTCCCAAAAAAAATCAATTAATCGGCATGTATAATTGTATAAAGCAAAAAAAGAAAGAAGAGAATTTAGCATTAGCTACAAATTTTCACACAAGAAAAGATCTGACAACATTTCATTGACGCATGGTTAGCTCCAATCACAATTGAGGTTGAGGAACTACATCAACTTTGGTAGTTTGGTTGCCTCTTCCCATCAGCTTGTTCTTTAGGAGAACCTCTCTTCTCTTCTGCATGAGATATGTCAACTGAAGAACTCATTCAGCTAAGCTGCGTCCTCCCAGCTGTACTACTATAAAACCCAATGTGGGATTTTCAGTAAATGAATATTCTATATCTTGTAAAAACACCAACAACATGGCTTGAAAGACCGCCATCCGATTTCCGACCTGCAAGTCTACTATAAAAGAGAAATAAAAACAGGTTTCTCAATCAGGTGTGCATCAGGCAAATGTTCATCATCTATCTATACTACTATTAAAAGACAGTAATGGTGGTGCTGAGTCTTCCACCATCACTGACATGTGGGCCAAGATATTGGGATTTGGGTGAGTATAGTCTGAACTGCGGCTCTTTAATTTTCTAAGCATAGCATTTTTGTTTGTTCTTTAAGATGAAAGGTCCTTTTTCAAACAATTAAAAATATTTTCAAGGACTTAAATTTTGCTATTTTTAATAATCCGTTGCAATGCAAGGGCATTTGGCTAGTATTGGAAATGCCAGAACAAATACATTAGTATGCAACTTCGTGCTTTGTATCACAAAGGTGAAGAGAATGTCCTTTTTCCAGTATATGTAAATCTCTGCGATCAAAGGACAACAGTAAATATAGAGCAAATGGCATAAATAATCACCTAGTTGTCAGGAAATGAGGACAAAATGAAGCGTTTGAAATCCCTGTGGTTTCTTTTGGATGAACAGAACTGACAATCAACACAGCTCCAGCACGCAGATACATTCGATATGAGGAGTGTGAGGGAACATATCTACAGGTATTACAGTCTTCAGCTCGTAGCATCCTTTCAAATCTTTATCCTCCTGTAGACAAATTAATTATTTAATTGAAGTGGTTATGCACTAGCAGAGGTAAAATAATATGAATAATGGGTATCTTCAATAGTAGGACAAAAACATACCACACCATGACATAGGTAATCCAAATCCCGTGCACAGGTAGCTGGATTACATGAAACGTACACAATTCGAGGGGCTTTAACTTCTAGTAGCCACTTGATTAGCTTCATGTGCATCCCTGGACGATTAGGATCTGCAAATTTAATGATGTCTATTAGGATCTAGCAAAGCAGTGAAAGCACTGTAGACTCTACTCATCAGGGATAGCTCGAATTGCTACAAAAATATGTACTAACAGATATGTGCCAAGACAAACCTGATATGATTATGTCAGGCTTTGGAAATTCCTTCCCAAATGTTTCATTGATTTTATTAAGGTCTCCCTGAACAAATGTAGCATTGTTGATACTATTCAGCTTAGCGTTCTTTTTAGCATCTGCAATGGCTTCGGGAACAACTTCATATCCATAGACATGCTTTGCCCTGGTCAAATCAGAAGAACATCTACTAATCATGCTTTTCAATAAATGGGTTACCGAATGATGAATGCTCAAAGTTTTGTGCTAAGACTTGAAACAAATGAAAACAATGGGCCTCACATAGTAGCAACTGCTCTATAACAGCATGATAATAGCGAAAAAATCTACCTTCTAGCAAGGGTAAGACCAATGGTTCCGGTTCCACAAAACAAGTCAAGAATAGTCTCAGAGCCATCTCCCTTAAGCCCAGCAGATTCCCCGATAAGCTTGTACAGAACATCAGCCTGCAGTACATGCAACCATGCAGGAAAAACTGTTGGAAATGCTCAAGCACTAGACACCAAAATTTTAACATCACATGGAAATAACTGATACATGAACTGGAATGTAAGTCACATGACATAGATATGTCAATACTTTGAACCTAACAGAGCATTAACAAACCTGTTTTGTATTAGTTTGGAAAAAGGAGTTGGCAGATATCTGGAATGTAAGTCCTCTCAACATCTCTGTAATGGTTGGTTTCCCATACAAGGTATATTCTTCTTCCCCCACAGATGTATTGCCAACAGATGTATTCACATTATTCATGATACTGACCTACATCAACACTACATGCATATCAATATTGTAGGAAGTAATTAATTTTTATTTGGCTTAAAACCCAACGGGATTTTTGCACAGTAGAACTCTGAGTGACATAAATAGTCAGGACATGAAGTATTTTAAACATTACACTGTTCGCCATAGTACACTTAAAATGAGAAGGCACCAATTACATACCACTTCTGGTATTTTTGTGATCTTGTTAACAAGAGGCTCCAATAGCTCTGGCTTATAACATGATGTGACAAAATTAACCATGACTTCTGGAGTTCCAGTGTTGACATTTCTGGAAAATTAACAAAAAACCAATGTTAATAAGTGTTCATCATGCAAAAAAAGAAAAAATAAGAAAAAGAAATGTTCAATGGGTAACAAAAGGTTAAAAGTTTGTTTGTTTGGGGAGGGAAACAACATGACTTGTTTGGTCATCCCTGTCTTATCAACTAAATATACTTTTAACTGAACAATTGTAGAGAATGTGTTTGTAGACCGAGATATTTGACAGCATCTAATGAAGTCAAATGCACTAACTTCAGTAACATGTTTAAATACCAAAATGATGTTGTACTGATGATCGAAAGATTTGCTCTGTTGTAAAAGGAAATCCTCAATATCCTAGTGCTAGAAATATAGTGCCCATGATTGTAAACCGAATAACATTTGCATGCATTATAGTCTTTATAGATATACTGCTACATGATAAAAATGCAGGATGGCATCATACATTCATAGGTGGAACTCACAATCAGATAGGACACCATACCTTCCAGTTCTTATCATAAGATGTTTGAGAAATCCAACATGCTTGTGCACATCATAAGGCGTGAGACCAAGAGCTGGATCCAACCATGTTTCTTGAACAATGGCAAGAACCTGTAAAAATCAGCAGATAATAAATTAAACATCAAAAGGCAAGCCCTCAGAACCACTCTTCTCACTAGTTTAATGATTGCTTCCAACTCCAGATAATTAGCACGATGGTCCAGGCAATGTATCTGTGTACGTACTTAAACTGACTCTCAATATGTGTAGCTTGATGCGTCATGACACAAGCAATTTAGCTTTTAAACAATTATCATGTCACACAGTTCTACTTCTATCATTATGTGACGATCATAAACAATATATCAATACATAAACAATACCATCCTAGCAACACAAGTGAATAGTGATTGTTTGTCCAAAGTAAGTTCCTGGAATGCACAATCTCGTTAATCGGTGTCGACAGGCAGCATGCTGCCTAAGCTGCTCTTGTTGGGAAGCTATACAAGGATGTGCTGCCAATGCAACTTCAAGCTAGCCAACCAAATCTAATCAAGTATAAATGTTGAATAGTGGTGATGCTGCAACCATCAAGCTAAAAATGGACTCAAGTAACACAATTCAACAAAATCTAAATTGTCAATCTAGTACAAAATGCACCGAATCCAATACATCATTATCGACCAGTTTTTACCTTATCTGCTGGCTCGCTCTGCAGCAAGCATTTCTCGACATGCAGCACCTTGTCAAAGAACCCTGGCGCGTGCAATCCAAGCGAATAGACATCACCTCCAGTCTTTTCCTCCTTCACCACCTCATCATCCTTCTCCTCCTTCCACTCTCTTTGCATCCATCTCTTCGTTCCAAAAGAGAACTCCATCTTCAAACAATGAAACAAGAGAACAAAATAAAAAAGCCTCATCTTTTGCGCCCAAAACCCCCTCCTAAACCCTCCTAAACCCCCCACGCCAAAAATTCACCTTGTTCCTGTACCGAAATATCTCGTCGCACGGCACGATGGGTTTCAAGATAGCATCGGGCTCCGAGCTCTCCAGTTTCCTGGGATCAAACTTGCCAAAGTTCACGAGCAGCTCGCGGACCTGAAGGTACTTGTGGCGGATCTGCGCGTCGTACGCGAGGGACTGGGTCTTGCAGCCGCCGCAGTCGGCGGCGAGCGGGCATGGCGCATCGACGGCGTCGAGGTGGGGCTCGAGTGTCCGGAGCTTGGCGGCCTCGGCGAATGCGCCACGCCGGATGCGGCGGACGCGGGCGAGGAGGCGCTCCCCGGGGAGCGCGCCGTCGCAGAGCAGGACGAAGGTGGAGCCGTCCACCTTGCAGACGCCCTTCCCCTTGAACGCGAGCCCCTCGCATGTCAGCTCGAGCACCTCGTTGCGCTTCGGGAAGTAGCCCTTGCGGGGCGGCGGCGGCGGCGGCGGCGGCGAAGGCGAGGGCGAGGTGGTGGGGGTAGGCGGGGGGGCTTCCGGGGAGACGGCCGCGACGGCGAGAAGGCGGCCGCGGTGGTGAAGCGGGAAGCGGCGGCGGAGCGGGGAGAAGGCGGCGGCGGCGGCGGCGGCGGCAGCAGTGGCCATGAGGGCGGCGGGTGGTGGCGCGGTTTGGATGGAGAATGGACGGTGGAGATGGCCGGAGTGAGAGAAAACCGACGATGATGCTGGTGACAGGTGGTAGGTGCTCTGTCCAAGAGGGCCCACTTGACAAGAATCACATTATGGATTTATATGTGGGTTATATGTAGCTTGAACCCTGCTGTTTAGCAAAATCATTACTACTCCGGAGTACCTTTTGAAATGGGAAATCTTTTCAAGTACTCCCAATTTGGATTGTTTAATGTGAAAATTCCATGAAATTAGTTGCTCGAGTTTTTGGTCACGCTTTCCTAGCCTTGGTAGTAGGCTCAAAGATATTATAGATGTATATCACAAAATATTCACCAAGTAGCATGTTATCATCAAACAACATTACAATTAGATAGAGATTGTTTCATCCATTAGAAAAGTTGGTCTAAGATTTGTTGACTTTTAAAAATGATGTTGGATTGATCGTGTTATTAAAAACTATATAAATAGTGTTTGTTGTGACTTATTTTATTATTGAAGGTGTCTTAAGTATAACTTATACTTCCTCCATTTCATATTATAAGTCATTTGATTTTTTTCTATTCAAACTTATCTAAGTTTGATCAAATTTATAGAAAAACATATTAGTATTTTCAACTCAAACCAAATATATTATCAAAATATATTCAATGTTACATTAAATAAAACTAATTTGATATTTTAAGTGTTACTATTTTTCTATAAACTTAATCAAACTTAATAAAGTTTAATAAAGTTTAATTAGGAAAAAAATCAAAACACTTATAATATAAAACATAAAACGAAGCTAGTATTTTTTATATTTGCACTATTTTTTTAAATAAGCCAAATAACATGCTTAAAAATTAACAACACCATATAAGTCAAATAAGTGCAGCAAAGTTGGTGTGTCGTCAGCTAATGGAAAAGCGACAGGACAATATGACGAAAAAGGTGCATCACGTACATTTACGCTTCCTTGGATACAACCAACAAATTAGCCTGAAATTATTTGTAAGAAATAATATATCGCCGAGGAAGAGAACATCCGACTTAGCTGTGGCTGGACGGGGATATAGGCACTCACTTTCTTAATTACCAGTAATGAGTCATTCAGTCCATATAGAGTCAGGGAAAAATCATACTGTTTAACATTTCGAAAATCGTTCGAAAAACGTGAATATGTGTTGACGACGAAAATTCGTAATTCATGCATCGAATTTGGAGTTAAGACCGAAGCGGATTTGGAAGGAAATCGGTAACAAAAACAAAGTATAAATCGGCTTCGGAACTGCATCGGCTACGGTGTGCATCGGCTGATATTGAATCGGACAAGAAAGCCGATGTAGCCGATTCCGACAAGGGGGTGTTGGAACCATTGTCGGGTTCGTTTAAAGTGCTTCATGAGGATTGTCATATATGGATTGAGTTCGAAAAAGATAATTGTATCTATTAATTAGGAATAGTTTGTTAGTTTCCTTTTATCTTTAGGAAAGTGTGTTTAGTGTCCGATAAGGACTTTATGTGTTTCCTTTTATCTTTAAGAAAGTTTGAGTCGTGTCCGATATGGACTAGTATCTACCCATGGGTATAAATATGTACACCCGGGGTCTATGTAAATTATCTCTCGATCAATACAACTTCGGCGCATCGCCACCTTTTACCTTTTACTTTCGACAAGTTCTTCTTTCAAGTTGGACTGCATCGACTTCGATCTCCGACGAGGAGTAAGGCTTGTTATGGCGGCTTGCGTTATCGGGATTAGTGCTTCCATCGCTTCGACACTCTAATCCTGTTCATGTAAGTCGTCGAGTTATCATATACGTTATATAATCTAGATTGACAATGTTTTCTACTTGCATCGGCCGATCTCTATTTAGGGTTTTGTCGATATCGGCTAGATTACTTTGTTGATTTAGATTATATAATGTATCCACCACCCTGAAAATCAGTCAAAGGCTTGATTGTCTAGATATTATGTTTCTTTTCATACTTAGTGCTGCATCAGTTAAGTTTGATCTACTAAGTCGTGCTTAGAACCATAATCTCTAGTCTGCTTCTTGATTGCCAATAAGGGTTTCATTGGGGTTTCAGCCGATGAGTTATCTGGACGTTGCATCGGTTTACAAGGATTACTTATAACGATGGTTTTAGCCGATGACAACAAAGGTTTCACTGTTTATATAATTATTTGGATCTATTGACATTGAACCACCAGCCGATGAATGCTTCAACCTTCGGATTAGTGCTTATTTAATCTATCATTACTAGCCGATTGGTTTCTACTGGATTATATTATTTTATTTTCATCAGCCGATTATCTTTATGTCATTATTTACTCAAGTATCAAGATCTATACTGGATATCGGCTAGTATCGGTATCGGCTGGAATCACTCCATCGGCTTGTCAGCCGATCGGCTATCTTTTGATCTTCAATTTATATATCTTGTCAGTTGCAGGATCAAACTGACTGGCACGCTCGTATCTCATTATTATTTTGGACCTGCACTGGAGCTAAGCAGATCTCCCAGACCATCGTGTTTTTACGTCAACAATATGAAAAATAAGAAAATAGAAATCAGTACAAGTGCAGTATAGAACACACTCATAACTAATTATCCATCATAGCTAGACCTACACGGATATAATGCGAACAAACCAATGCATAGACATGAGCTCAAGCTAAATGAAAACCGATGCATGGACACGAGTCGAGCTAACATATTAGCTCCATATACAAAAGGTTTGTGATTGTGCTAGTAAAATATAGTTACTGTGATATTTGTCTATAAAAAAAGTGCAGCTTAAATTACTTTTTATGGAGCATGTCACTCAGGTTCTTAAAACGTACACTCGTATCATGTGATACACTATCAATAGCGCTCGTTGTAACTTCGTCGATTTTAAAATATAACTGTTTAGTTTTCCGAATGTGCTCATAGGATAGGGGTGTGCACATATACATTTATGGAGGTGAGTGTTACCCGTGTATGCAAGCGTATGCATTTGTACTACTATTCTTAAAAAGGACAAAAGTTTTTTTTCCTTATTAGAGTTTCGTGTGAATCATATAGGCTCCCTCGGAACTTAGGCTGAGTTCGTATCTACAAGTAGCTATTACCTTATTTTTTATATGTGCACTTTTCGAACCATCAAAAGGTGTATTTTCTCAAAACATTTTACATAAAAGTTTCTTTAGAAAATCAATTTTCCAAATTTATAATAGTTAATACTTAGTTAATCATGCGTTAATGACTTACCTTGTTTTATACGTAAGTGAAAAGCTAAACCCCACAACTCATTCAACGGAACCTTAGGGTGTGTTTTTATAGGATTAGGAACCCTTCTTCTCAGACACACAAAACGAAATGATGGGTTAGTGCATGATTAATTAAATGCTAGCTAAAAATTTTAAAAAGAATTAATATGATTTTTTTAAAGTAACTTCCCGATATATATTTTTTAAAGCACACACCACTTAGCACCATTTAGCAGTTCGGTAAGTGTATGCACAAAAAACGAGTAAGTAGATATTTGGAAGATGGAGTAAAATAACAACCGTAATATACCATCAAGATATTTACAGGATAAACAAATTTCCATGAAAATCATGTAAAATTGGCGTAACCATTTTCATGGAAAGATTAAAGACCATACCCCAACGTTTTAAAAACAAGGAATAAGTTCACCTACCATCCCTCGATTTTAAGTCGAGTCGGTATGACATCCCTAATACCAGAAATATTTACCTCTCAAATGTTTAAAACCATGAAAAATTGGTTTTATGGCAATATATATGGGTGATTTCCCAATATAGCATTCTAGTCAGCAATCTAGACCCACGTATAAATGAGAATAAAAAGTATGGAGTCCGCGTCCCTTCTTTCCTCTCTTTTCTTTTTATCTTCTCTTTTTCTTCTTCCCTTTGCTACGGGGGAGTGGCAACGGGCGGCGGTGAGCGAGGCTGAGCGGTGCGGAGCGGCTGCGGCGGCGGGCGAGCACGCAGCGGTCGGTGGAGCGGAGCAACACGCGCAACGGCTCCCTGGTCATCGCTTGCCGACTACCCTCCGACGCGCCCCCAACTCCAGCCAGTGACGAGGTCCTTGTCGCCGCGGTAATTGTGGCTGCGGTGGTGCCAGAGGACTGCATCATACGCCACCTCCCTCACGTGTCGCGACGGCGCGACTGACCTGCTCGGTTTGGTCGTAGTCGCCGGTGGTAGCGAGGTCGCGGAGGCAGGCGTTCATTCTCTCGAGGTCATCCTTGAGCTCCTGGATCTCATGGCGGACGCCGGTGAGGAGGACGTACTTGTCGGAGAGGAAGTTGTCGAGCTTGCAGAGAAGGATCCCCACGACGCCACCTCGCTGGCTTGCTCCGGCTATCGCCGCTTCGCCTGCCTTCTTCGTGTGCCACCGCTCCATCCGACACCACCCCGCCTGCCCTGCTCCTGGCATAGGAAGAGAGGATATAGATAAAACTGAAGGAGTGAGGATGACATGTGGGGTCCATAATCTTTTTATTTCCTTCTTGCTGACTAGGATACTACGTCAGCAAAATCATCCATATATGCTGCCATGGAATCTATTTTACATGATTTTGAATATTTAAGGGGTAGATATATCTGGTATTGGGGATATCATACAGGCTCGATGTAAAGTTGAGGGACGATAGATGAGCTTATTCCTAAAAACAAACCTATTAGGAATAAGTTCACTTAAGGTCCCTTAACTTATCAACAAATCCGATTTTTATCATTAACCGAAAAACCATATACAGCGGGTCCCTCAACTATCAAAACCGGTGCAATATAGGTCCCATAACGGTTTACAGGGTGGTTTTAGCTAACGTGATGCCTACATAGCTAGTTTGACTCGTTCTTTATCTCACGTGGTATTGACGTGGTTTTTACGTGGCAATTTAATCTTAAAAAATAATAAAAACCGTGAGCCCACATGTCAGTTACAATAAAAAATTATTAAAGTTAGTGGGGCTCACGTGGACCCCACATGTCATCCTCACTCATTCTCCCTCCCTCCTCTTCTTCCTCCTCTCCCTCCCCTATTCCTCTCTCTTGTCCTCTCTCCCCTCCACGCGGCCGCCGTCGGGAGACAGGCTAGTGGGGAGAAGGGGCTACCGGGCTCGCTCGCCGGCGGGTGGTGGAGGGCGTTCTCCGTCGTCGGCGTCGTCGGGGTGCAGGATGTGGGCGCGGCAGAGCGGGCAGTTGACGTGGGCGCCGAGCATGCCGGCGCCAGCGCGGGACCGCGTGAGGGCGATGGAATCGATCGCCGCCTCGTCGAGCCCGACGGTCCGGATATGCCACGCGTGGTGCAGGACCTCCTCCTCCCCGGCGCCCACCCCGTCGGCCACCGGCGCATCCGGTGCACATCCGGGATCGTCTGAAGGAAAACGAACTTCGGGTGAGTAGAGCCTGCATCTTATTACAATGCTCTTGAAGGGAGTTGCCACTAATGGCTACTTGGTTGTGTGAACAGTTATCTATGCTAATGGAGGAGGCTAAACAACTTGAGGCAGAGAACCAGAGCATGAGAAATGATTCTCCTCGTCGCTTGATGTATCATGAGAAATTATCCACTGTACTTGAACCATGGTATTCAATGAGGTCTTTGTCCAGTGGCGACAGCTGATAGCTTCTGCCGGCTTCCATTCCAGGGTGGACATTCAGTTTCGTTCACGGAAAAACTACAGATACATCTCCGTGCCATGGCACCACCAATGAAACAAATCCGTCATCTGACGCCGGCGGCCACGCGCCGTCCCTTCTCCCCGCCGCCCGTTGGGCGTCGCACCTGAAGGGGAAGAGGAGAAGAGAGGGGAATAGGGGAGAGAGAGGACGAAGAAAAGGGAGTGAAAATGATAGGTGGAGCCCATCAATTTTAATAATTTTTTTATTGTAACTGATACGTGGGTTCATGGTTTTTATTATTTTTTAATCAAATTATCACGTAAAAACCACGTCAATACCTCGTGGGATAAAGACCGAGTCAAACTAGCCACGTAGGTACCACATCAGCTAAAACCACCGTGCAAACCATCATGAGACCTATATTGCACCGGTTTTGATAGTTGAGGGACCCGCTGTATCTGGTTTTCCGGTTAAAGGATGAAAATCAGATTCTACAAATTAAGGTACCTTAAGTAAACTTATTCCAACCCATTACCTGCGCACTGAAACCACTAAAGGCCCACGGCCTGCACAGCGGCCCAGCAAGGCCCACGCCACGGCCACTCCGCGTCCGGATTACCATCCTACTCCTCCTTGCTCAACCTAATTTTCAAAAAGCGCATTTACACGTAGCCCCCTAGAACCCCACCCACCTCGCAAATCCGTCCCCCTCCCCACCCCTCGTCGTCCTCCTCCTCTACTTGTATCCAGCGCCCGCCAACGCCAAGCCACCGCAAGGCAAACGCAACCGACCACCACCACCACCACCTCCTCCTCCGATCCACCCAACGCCGCGGAAACCCTAGCGCCCCGTGGCCCCTCCTCGACGCACGCGCGGGTGCGGAGGGAGTCGCTGCGCCGGCGCGCCCGCGCGGGAGAGGGAGGGGAGGGAAGGAGGGCGCGCATCGCCGGTTGGCCGAGCCGAGCCGAGCTGCGCGCTTGCGGGAGAGATTTCGGCCTGATCCGAGGAAGGTGAGGCGCTGTTTCGGGGAATTCTTCGTCGGGGGGGAGGGGTTTGGTGTAATCTGTGGTGGAGATTGGGGGGGGGGGGGGGGGGGGGATGAGGCTTTCGGGGTTGGGGGATATCGCGGGGATTTGCGCGGTGGTTTCGTTGGGAATTCGCGGATTTCGCGGCTGCTCGTGGTGTTCCCGTGGTTTGCCGTGCGGCTTTCCCCCCCCCCCTCTCTCTCTCTCTCTTTCCATGGTTTGCTCGCGTTGGTGAGGTTTCGATTTTTTTTCCTACTGTTATTACTTCTCGAGAGAAGAGTAGTGGATGTGGATGTGGATGGGGGAATTGAGACCTGCGAGTCGCGGCTTCGGGTGGTTTGTTCTCCCCCCCGAGCAGATGCTTGCTTCGTATGCTTGGATTTCAGGATTTCTGAAAGACGATTTGGTTTCCCTCCCAAGTTCATCGCGCAAGGCGTTCTTCTGCTTCGCATCTGTCTGGTATTTTGGTGCGCCGTGATCCCCGATGGGACGCTTACCGGATTTCATCTCTGGTAGTAGTGTCCCTTAAGATCGTGGCTTCGATTTTGCTTGACCTCCCCTCCTCCTTGACTTGTGCTGCGGCGGCGTGGGACTATTGGGGGTTCTTCACTGTAGCTTCTCCGGTTGGCGTCAGACACCACCTTTACCTCGCTAATTGGGTCTCTAATTAGGTATCCGCAGCAGAAAATTTTCATTCTCCCCCCCCCCCCCCCCCTGTTCCTCATCTTGTGGTTGGGGATCCGTAATTCCGTTATCTACTCACTGGCTTGTCTAACTTGTACCATGCATTGCTTTGAACAAACACGAGTGTTTGTTTGGTTATTATTGGTTCGGCAAAGTCCAGGCTTTCCCTATGACTTGTCCCCTGGAAAGGTCTATTCACTTGGATGTGGATTGAGCGGCAATTTTATATTTCTTGATGTTTGGATTTGTTGGCATGTCAAATATAACTTATGTGTAAATTTCGAAGATTTTTGGCTATATTTATATTGTTCTACTCAGAGTTTGTGTGAAGATTTTACCAAAGTTTCTTGCTTTTCTACTGGCTGCCCGGTATCTTTTTCTTAATGATGTCCTCGTCACAGTTGATGACTTACTTTATCTGATTACTAAATGGGTCGCATCATGAGTTTGGTTTTTACCTGATCCTTGTTTAAATTTTGTCACATTAGCTTAGTTTGCAAAGTCTTATTTTGCATTATTAGAGTTAGGATGTGAAACTTAGAAGCTAGACTAATATAACTTACTAGGAGTAATGTAGTTCATGTTTCAGTTTTCGTTGTAGTCTATAGTCCAATGTATATATACTACATTAACTATTGTGTTAGTGAGCTTTCCTTCTCACTTGCAGCAATATTTGTTGGGCCTCAAGTCAAGGAAATATTTTTTTCTCTAAAACAAGCCAAGGAAGATTTCCATGGGTCCAGCAAAAGGTTCTCGCACAATTACGAAGATCACAATAAAAGGATATGATGATCGACAGCATGATGAGGATCCAAATAGTTCAAGCAAGGTTAAACTAAAAGTAAGATGAATTGATACTTTTTAGATGACACCCAGTAATTGTAGTCTCTTAAAATATCATCCAACTCAGCTACAATGTGTAGACATGATCTTTTTCTGTTTCACTAAAATGTTTTGATTTTGCAGAAGAGAAAAATGTCAGATTTAGGTCCTCAATGGAGCAAGGATGAGCTTATGCGCTTTTATGAAGCCTACCGTCGACATGGAAAAAACTGGAAAAAGGTTTGCTACTCAATTTTCCGTCCGCCTTTTTTTGTGTTCATGTTTCATTGGTGTCTTTGGTGGCAAAGTAAGTAAGTTGTTTGTTGACTCTGCAGGTCAGTGCATACGTGGGTGGAAAATCAGCAGATACAGTAGAAGCCCTTTACAGTGTGCACCGGGTGAGTTTGTGTTCTGTAATTAATATGCCCTAGCTATTTGCAAACTTTACCACCTTGCATACTCTACAGTTTACTTGGTTTTGTGAACTAAAGTTGATAATTTGCTCATCTAGAAGACTAGAACAGGACAGTATATTGATGAAATATTATTTATGCGGAAGTTCAAGAATATTTAGTTATAATATATAGTTCACCTTGCAGCCATGACTAGATAAATGTAGTAGATTAAATTTGATAACAGAACCTAAAGTATTTACACATTGCCATTTCTTGCTGTAGACTTTCTTATCTCTTCCAGAACGTGAAGGTACTGCCATGGGATTTGTTGCATTGGTGACTGGTCATCACAATGTTTCGGTAAGCTTATGATGTCTTTACTTGTTGAATGTTTTATTGAGTCTACTTCTGGTTTCTGGGATATGCCAAATTCCAGTTGTTTCTTTTTGGAAGTTTTCAATCATGTGTGAATATTTATACTATTTGAAGCTACCATGCATAGGTCAGTTTCGTTATAGCAAAAGGCCAAGTCTGAGTACTCCTGATCATTGTGGTTCTTCTGGATTTAGTTATAATGTTTATTATAACAGTTTTTGCCATATGATGATGCAATTAGTATATTGTGACATACGAAAAACTATATCATGATGATGGACGTTACTAACATTGAAAGAAGAAGCTAACAGCCAATCTAGAGTGTGTTGACTATTTATAGCAGTGATTGTTTTGCATTTCCTACATCACAGTATCTGAAGAATGATGAGTACCAATGCTTTGTTATTCTTATGTTCGATTCTGAATTAATCTATTTTCTGTAAGGTCTGAATTATCTGAATCGACATACAAATTGCCCTATCTTTTCCTCAAATCACTTGAAATTCTTAAAACAGCAGGATGAATCCAAGAGTCATAAAGGAAGTGATCAAACAGTTAAAGCATCTGGGAAGGTACGGAAACGTGGAGAAGCTACAGGGCAGAAAGAGAAGGAAGCACCTCATGCTCACCGCTCCTATCATGAAAGAAGAACTTCTGGATTATCTTCTTTCAAGAAAAGATACTATGGAGGTAAGTATTGTAAAGCAAATATATATATTTATTTATCCCTTAATCTTCTCTTCGCTTCCTCAAAATGAAGTTGCCAAAGAAAGAAGCAAGAGCTAGTTGAATGAAAGCGAACATTTCTATTGGATAATAACTTATTCTAATGGCCTGCATTGTTTTACTACTTTGTATGCTTTTCCAGAACTTGTCAAGAACATTCCAAGACATCCTTCAGGGAAACGTACTCCTCGTGTACCAGTTATTGTTCCTGCAGACATGAATGTTGCTCATGCTGGCATACCAGAAAAAGAAAATGCCGTCAACTCTACCAAAAAGGCTAGCGGAGCTACCAATAATGAGCTTGAGTGCTCACCTGATGGAAGTCCTAGAATCTCAGAATCAGACAAGTTTGTTCAAGGTCAGACTTTCTTGGAAACTAAAGGAACTGGAAGCTTGAAAAAGAGAAGAATTGAGCATAGTATGGAACAAGGTCAGACAATTAAAGATGAGCATGAAACCACAATGGTGGCTAAAGAAGGGAAGGACCTTACTGAATATCAGAGGCTTACCAACCTATTTTCTCCAGGTACTTCGAGACACTTTCTCCCCGTCATTGATGTCAAACTCATTGTTTGGTCGAGTTCATGTAAATATACGAGTTTTTGGTTCCATTTCTGTTCACAAGACTAAACAATATATTTTTATATGAACTACACATTATTACTCTGCTAAATATACAATCTGTTCAGCATTTTACATTGGGGATAGTTTAACATCTTAATAGCTATTGCAAATAGTAGTGCCTAAGATTATCCTAAGTTTATGTCTGCCATTTAAAGTAAGATCTCACTGGGACACCCTTAATTTGTATCTTCGATTTCTTTCAGTTATTGGAACACACTTTCAGGAATTTAAACTCTTGAATGGAGTTTTGTGTGATGATGATCTAAGATGACCTACAAAATGAAACAATCTTTATGTCTATCTGTCCATTTTTAAGATAAAGGAGACCCAAAGCCCCTGGTTCACATGTATTGACACCTTGACAGCAAACAATATCTGCTCCTGCCCTCTACCAATGAGAAAGGAAAATATTACACCAAGCCTAGATAACCCATTGGTGGTCAACAATGTAGCATGTATGGAACTAATGAGAACATGTTCATAGTGTTTGATTATTCATCGAGTCCATTTCCTCTGCTATCTAATTGTTGTTCAGAAGTCAGAACAGCTTCCTTGTCAGTTTTGATTGGTGCAAGAGCAACTACTTATTTTTATCTTATAATAATTTTCAGTAGTAATTCTTGGAGCTGCTAAGCTTAATCGTAATGTTAAATACTGACAACCACTGTTTTGCAGATGAGATGTTGGTCTTAGATGTCTTGGAGAGTTTAGTGACTGTACCCAGTAAAATATCAGAGCCTAAGATTAATATTCCTTCAGGTTGGTAATATTATTTCAGACTCCTGGTCTATCTTTGTTTCATAACATACGTTATCTCATGCATGTTGCGCATTTCCTATGTTTCTGTATTTTCTTTTGTATATTGATCAGGTACACTTGGAAGGGATAATTCTGCATTGTCTCACAGAAGGGAGGAAGGCCCTTCAGTTAAGAGATCCAAACAAGGGAAGCAAGTTGGTGAATGCAGTGCCTCCAAGACAAGGAATACAAGGAGAAAGAAGTTAATAGCTGAAGAGGTAAGATATCGTAAATAGTGAGCTATTGTTGTGCGTACAGCATGAATATTTTTTTTTAAAGGAACCCTTTTCTTGCTCATGGGGAACAAACCAAATTTGATGAATTGATGCCTATATCTGAGTCTACTTGACCGTCAAGTAGATGCTTCCGTTGCATCTAACATTTAGTATATCATTGCATCCCTTTAAGCTCATAAAATTCGCAGCTTGGTGTTGACGGAAAGTCAGTCCTCGTTTCATTTTTATAGGGTACATTTTATCCTTTAATCAGATGCTTTCATTCTTGCATTTAAAATTAGTATTGCCATTGCATCCCATAAAATCATAAAATTCTGGGTTTGGTGTCAATGGAAAGCCACCCTTCGCTTTATTTTAACAGGGTGCATTTTGTCAATGTGATTATAATTTATCCCTTCTGAGTTCAAAGTGCACCTTAAATCAGTCAACATTTGTGTTCTCTCCCGTATTGCTCTCTTCAGTTGGTCTGATGGCACTTCTATTTTCACATTTCTTTTTGCAGGTGCCTACTGAAGGAGTCACTTCTAATCATTTAGATTTGCCAGAAGAGCATCAAGTTGATGCCACTGAATGCGTCTTGAATTCTGATCTGGAAAGGGGAACAGTTGGTTTACCTGAATCGACTGCAAATATATCTACCAAAATCCCTGATCTGCCATCACAATTGAAGCCTGAGATAAATATGTCAAGAAGGAGCAAAAGAAAATCCAAAAGTCCTTGTGGATCTAAGTATGTCTTTTGCAATGGAACAGATAATTTACAGGTATACCCCCATTCATCAATGCTACAGATTGAGTTCAACTGTAGACTTAATTATGGCTTACTTTCAGGCTAGGAGATTGCAGCATTGCTTATCATCTGAGTCACTTCGTAGATGGTGTACATATGAGTGGTTTTACAGCGCAGTTGATTATCCATGGTTTATGGACAATGAGTTTGTGAACTACTTGAATTTTGCAAATTTGAGCCATCTGTCAAGGCTCACTCGGTCTGAGTGGAGCACAATAAGGAGGTATTGACTAGCAAACTCTGGAAGCTATAGCATTGTTTTTCTTTGTCCTCACTTCATTTTTTGTTTTCCCTGTACTAAATATTTTTATCTGCAGCTCACTTGGCAAACCCCGACGCTTTTCTGATCATTTTCTGGTGGCAGAAAAAGATAAACTTGAAAATTATCGCAAAAAAGTTAGGCAATATTATGCTCTACTAAGTGAAGATTCGTGGGATTCTCTACCACCAGACCTAGCTCGACCATTTTCAATTGGTCAGCAGGTAATCGTTCGTCACCCAAGTATGCGAGAACTTTGTGATGGTAAAGTGGTGTTGATGGCACGGGATCGTTATAAGGTCCAGTTTGATAGGCCTGACCTTGGTGTTGATGAAGTAAAGGTACACCTTTTCAATATCAGTTGCTTTTCATGATTGCCAATTGTTATACTATGTAGGCTATTATGTCCTTTCTCATAATTGTTTCTTCATCTATCTGTTGCAATAGATTTTTTGTTCATTTCATTAAGAAGGAAACTACCACCCATACAACCAAGGCGACACATGACCAAAACCACCGTACGACAGCCTAGTACAAAGGAAAACTTGGAGTGCAAGAGCTCCAGCTATGTTATGAAACCACTTCTGTTGACTCTGCCTGCAACACCTCCATTACGTTTAGATTCGCTCAGTTGAATGCGCAGTCATTTCGGTTTTTCCAAATTTTCCAACAACTAGGATAATCAATGAATTCAGCCCGTGCAAAAGATTTCAACCATTATTTTTTAACTATAGGCAGGGAATAAACTTTCTAGTATACTAAACACTGACCTTGCAATTGAATACTGTGATTTTTTAGTTAGTAATTCATATCAAAATATCGAATCAAGCTTTTGAACTACGAGAAAATTTTACACCTCAGTACCACAACCACCACACGTGAGTAGAGGATCTGCCCTTCTAGTCCCAGTAGTGTTCATAAAATTGTAGTCTTCCTAAGGATAGCTAATCACATCCCACGGTATGCTGAAAAAACAATTCGGCCCAGTGGGTCATCCATGCATAGTTTCCAGGAGTCCATCACCATTAGTCATGCTTTGAATTTGAGTTATCCATCTTTTTTAAACAAAAAAAAATATGGCCCAACACAAAGCTGTCAGGTACTTCAGTTATTTATATCATGGAAATAAATTCATGAGACTCCTCACATTTTCGTTTTTCACTTGGTAACCATTTGTTTAACAACAATTCACAACTTATTCATTTCATATAATTTATATTCAAGAATCTCGAGATGGTGTTTTAGCATAATGATATATTGTCATGGCAAGATTAGCGTTATATGATTATGTCAAGACATGCATAATTTGTTTCTTTTTCAGGACACTGATTGTATGCCTGTAAACTGGTTGGATAATCTGCCTGATGACCTCAAAAAGAGGAGCTTCCTTTCAAATAATTCACACAACAGAGTAGAGGTTGAGCAAATTCCAAAGCTTACTTCAAAAGAGAACTGGGATCATATCAGCGGAGAGGCCGAGCCATCCAAAACCATGCACATAACTTCAGATGAACAGGTTGAGGTTTTGCTTTCCAAATCTATTTTTAAGAAGCATTACGATCATAGTCTATCTATCTATCCATGGGCAGGTTACGAGTTATGACCATGCAGCAAATGCTGCTTGTTCCTTGACTACTCCATGAAATGCAACCGGCCAACTGCTCATGTTTGTGAAATGTTCTAATGCTGATTAATATATTTACTCTCACAGGTTGAAATTGCTGTGGATATTGAAAGACTATCCAACAAGAGTACATCTGGTAATTGTGGACCATTACAGCCGCTCCAGTCTGTTGATGACATTGTACGGAGTAGAGGTTTGTCAGAGCACAGGAATGGTCACAATGATGAGCTAGATTCTTATATTACTTCGTTTGTCCAAATGTCGTTGGCACAAGCCAAGCAGATGGTTGACGAAGCCATGAAGGTAGGTTAAATAAAGTTTAGCTGTCAATTCCCTCAAGGCATCTAATTTTGCATTTCTCACTCAGTATGTTGTTTGATGCTTTTGTCAGGAAATATCTGAGAATGGTAAAAATTCTCTAGAAAAAACAGGCATATCAAATGAAGCGGCGGATTGTAAAGGCCCAGAATCGGAATCTGTTGCTGATTCTGAACTTCCGCGCAACCTGATATTCAACTGCATTGCCACGCTTCTTGCAATCAAGGTAAAACATTCACCTGCTTCACTAGCACTAATCCTCCATGGTTACTAGAATCATTCCAATTCAGTACATCTTCCTTTTCAATTATGCAGCATTTTAGCGAGGGCCGACATCCACCTCCAAACATAGCAGGCGTCCTGGAGCGTGCTTGCTTAATGCTGCGACCAAGCTGTGCAGAGAACCTGCCTATCTACAACGACATCGAGAATTTTATCGCTGTCATAAAGAACCAGATACTAGCTCTTGTACCATCAGCATCAAGCAATGGCAGGGTACCCATGTACATGTAAATACTTCCAGGCTTCCAGCAGACGAAGAGGTGGTGCCTGGTTGCTTGATGTCGAGAAGAATTGATGAATCCATAGCGTCTGGGGGAGGCTTGAAAATGTATGAGCTTGAATCTGCAGCATCAGAAGACGGCGGGTCATCGATTGACTGTCCATCTCTCTTGTAAACTGTGTATAAACTCTTAGAGGAATAAGCTCTTACAGTTTTTTTAGTTTCATAGATTTCTCAATATGGTTTTAGGAATGGAGGAATCGACATTCCAGTTGTAGTTAATAATAATGATTCCTACAGTCATGAATACAATGTCCAGTTGATTCACATAGAAGAACACCATCTTGATTTTACTTAAATGAAAAAAACCATGTGTCACAGAAGGAAGTCAAGAATCCTGGTTCACATCGTACTCACTGGCGGATCCAGTCCTCAATAAAAACTTAGGAAAAAAACTCTCATTAATATATTATAATCTCTCTTATCAATATATTAGATATACCTTTAATTAATTTATACTCTATTATCTTATTACATTTACGGTATTTAAATAATGATGTAAGTTGGATCACCGATATTAAAAACCTGGATATGTTACTACATGTAAATAATGTGCAGTGAGTCCTGGCATGCTTACAAAATGGCTTGACAGGTGAGATGAAATGGACCCTATTCCTGCCTCCAAAAAAAAAAGGTAAGACAAACCATGAACTCTGTATTTTTTTCCTGTAATGATTTCCTGTGTCTGCCTACAATAATATTTACTATCCAAAAATCCCTGTAGTATCGTATGTATCAATGCTGTGATTTCCTGTTCCTCTTGTACTGTATATGTATAGAAATGTACATGAATGTTTTGTTAGTACAGACTACAGCTTTGAGTCAGCTACCCACTCATCATCAATTCATCATCTTCTTCTTGCTTGGTCTTCTTCTTTCAGGACGGTGAAGTGGAACTCGATCTGCAGCCGGCGGTGCGGCGCGTCGGCGCAGCCCTTCCTCTCCATCTCCAGCTCCTCCCTCAGCGGGATGGCCGCCAAGAACCTCTTGATGAACTCCCTGCAGCACTCCTTCCCGGTGACGATCACCTCCTCCTCTTCCTTCTCCGGCGGCGACGACGACGACGACCGCATCTCCGACGTGGCGTCGAACCGGAGCATGTACGCCTTGTCGCAGCCCTCAAAGAGCCTCTCGCCGAGCGTGTCGACGACGTAGTAGCAGTCGCCTTCCACCTTCAGCACGAAGAAGTGGTCGTTCCAGCTCACGATGTACACGTCCGCCTCGGCGGTGGAGGAGGAGGCGGTGATCTCGCGCCAGATGTCGTCGAACGACATGGCGCCGGAGAGGGACGCGAAGCTCTCGGGCTGGAAGAAGCCGACGAAGGCCCTGTCGTGCTGCACGGCGATGGGCCTCGCTCTCGCCGCGAGCACCGTGTCCAGGTCGAAGTGCCTGTTCGGGAACCGCGCCATGTGCGCCTCGTCGTCGCAGAGCCGCCTCCACTCCGACGAGCCGTCCCTGATGAGCGCGTCGAGCTCCGGCCGTGTGGGCATCGTCGGGTGGTTGGCGTGGAGCGCCGCCGCGAGCACGGCCACCAGCGCCGTGCACGCGCTCTCCCCGCCGGCGCTGTCGTCGCGCTGGTCGATGGACGCGAAGAACACCGGCGTCCTCAGCTTCGTCTCCGCGTCCCTGCTCGTGAACTCCCTCGTCTCCCAGCTTCCCGCCGGATCATCATCCTGCAAGACAGATAAACCATCTCAAATTCTCGATCACCATTGCCAATGCACACATGATTCCGTGATACATAAAAATGCTAATCTAATTCTCACCATGTATTTCATGGGCAGTTCTTGGGAGAGCGACTCGCTGCTCCTCTTGTCGAACTCCCGGCTCTTCCTCCTCCATGGTAGAAGCCGGCGTTTCGACGACAGGCCGGGCTCCGGGCTGGCGCCGCCGCTCGAGCTCGCGCTGCTGATGCTGATGGTGCTGCTGCTGCTGACACTGCTCATGCTGCTGACGCTGCTGCTGTCCGAATTCCTCTTGCTCCTGCTGTACACAGCCACCTTGTGCTCCCTGTCAGCCAGATCAAGCAGCTGCTTCAGGTCAAGGACCTCATGGTACGTCCCTGCCTCCAAGCTCTTCCGATCGTCCCGCATTGTTGGTGTCGGAGTCGTCGTCCTCACCGTGCTCTCCCTGAATGAAACAGTCCTTCCGATGTTCTCGGAAGGCGTGTTCGCATCCACAAGCTCCACATTTACCTGAAATCAATCGTCACCCATGCAATTCCACTGTTATAACTCATTAAGAAAAGAATGCACCAAAAACAGTTTCACTAGAAATGTAGTAATTGGGAGGCAAATCAAATGAAGAAGATATTTTGCTTACATAAAGCATGGCATCACTTGCCCATCCATCTTTCCTCACCCTGATGGGGACAACCACCAGCTGCTGCTGAGTTGCCCCCCTTTTGTGCTGCTGCTGCAGTTGCATCTCCCAGCAGCATTCCTCAAGGCTTATCATGGCTGTCCCAATCTCCTCAAGCTTCACCAGGTCCTTGCCTCTTCCTTGTTCTTGGAATCCCTGCATCACAAAGCAATTCTTATTGCCAGCCTCAGTCGGCGAAAAAGCCCTATGCTTTCACACAAGTAAAAAAGATGCCTTAGTTGCTACTCTGATTCCTCTGTAACTCTCAAGTTTACCCTGAAATCGGCAATGGTTGATCACCAAGGAACAACAATTCCCTGTCATGTAGTAAGTACTAGCTTGTAGTACTCCTCAAGGCTGCTGGTTTACAAGGAACCTAAAATATGCTCTGATTCCTACTTTGGTTCTCTTCCATGGGAGGTTAGAGTAAAACAGTTATCGAAGATTTACTATTTACCATAAAAAAATATGTACTAATGATTTTGATGGTTGATAAATAGGAAAAGAATTAAAGAACCATAACCACACACACAAAAAAAACACTAATCATGCTCCACATATCAACACTGAAATGAAAACAAAAGATTCAGAGAGAAGCACTAATGAAATGCAACTTTAACGTACATGAAAGCGAAGGGTACTGTTCCAACATAACCCTCAAAACTTAATACCATGACATAGATCTTGCTACCTAAAACTAATTAACAAGAATCCGAAGTCAAAACCGCTCTGGCCAATAGGGGCTCGCCACGTGGCCACATCTACCTCTCCTCGATTTCAAACCTCGCATTAACCCTTTAGACAAAATGCGCCGGACTTTGAGCAGATTACTTTTTTTTTCTTCAACTCCGCACTAAAGATATAGGAATTATGAAAGCATGCTTAACCTAACTATTGACTTGTCCTCTCCAAATTGCTGACCGCTACTTGCAAAAAAGCTATGCATTGACCTGAAGCATTCTACATCGCAATTACGGTCACAAACTTCCATTTTGTAAGAAATGGTGTCCACACCTTAGCTCACAGCACTGGCCCAAAACACCGACAATAATTTGATTGAAAAATATCACAGGATCATTTTTTAAAAAAAAAACAACAATAATAAATCAGGCTAACATCAGCAGTAATCATGCTCATGCTTAAGGTTAACCACTACAAGCTTAAATTAATTATATTTGTAGCTTGAGATTAACTGCTATAGTCAATGGATTTGATACTATGGATCCAGTGACAATTGGGAAAGGGAAAAAAAGCAACCTGGTATGAAAAATTGTAAGGTTTGATTTAATCTTTGATTGATCAAGATGATTAGAGAAGGGAGGAAGAAGAAGAAGCAGGGTGCTCACATAGAGGATGGAGAAGAACACGCCGCGCTCCGGCCGGCCGGCGCGCGCGGCAGCGGCCGTCTGCTCGACGTCGAAGCGGAACCGGTTGGCCTCGCCGGCGCTGTCCCATCGGACGACGCCGTCGCCGCCGACGGCCTCGACAGCGGTGACCCCGCGGCCCCAGCACCTCCCGAGGATCATATGCGAGAGCGCGCCGCCTGACACGGGCCACTTCGCCTTCACCGCCGCGACGGCCGGCCACGCCGCCGGCATGCCCTCCAGCCTCGTCGGCCCCACCCTCACCCCGCACCTCCGCCTCCCCCCCGCCGCCGCCGGCGACGCCCTCCTCTCCACCATCCCCCCACCCTCCTCCACCTCGCGACCTCCCGATCGATCAATCACCTCCTCGTTAGCTTCTCCGCCTCCGCACCTCGCCCTCGCCGCCGACGCCGACGCGAGAGAGATGGACGACGCGGTTGTCGCGTTGGACGAACGACGACTCGGTGGCTTCGCCGCTGCCTCCGCCTCTCCTCGCGGACGCGCCTTTAATAGCTCGGGCACACGGGATCGTCGGGATTACGGGGGGTGGGACCCACCCGTCAGTGACCCACACGGTGGCTGTGGGCCCCGGGTGCCAGGCCGCGCGCGAGACACACCGACGGTGGCCACGCGCGCCGCGCCACATCACCAAACGCACATGCACGTTTCTTTTTCTTTTCCCTTTTTCGTCGCCGCGTTTAAATAAAGAAATATATAAGTATAATTTGATTTGTTTTCACGTCATTATATCGCGTGTGTAATTTTTGGCGCGCGAATCACATGGGCGCATGATTAAAAACCTCTTCTTTCTCTCGCCCGCGTGATCTTGGTGATGCGGCCACTTATACGGTGTATCTCGTCAGGCTGATTCTGCTGATCAAGTCGTCGCCGTCAGGTCGAAAACGAACGGTCCGTAGTATTACCATCACTGTTGCCACAACTGTTATTGCCGTCTTCTCCATAGAATTTGCATGAGATCTTGCCAGATTAGAGCGACTATAGTAGGCAGAAACATGCACGGTTGGTGCCCATGGCGTTAATGGTGTATTTGGTGTCCGTGAGCTGTAGGCGCGGCGCCATGTGTGTACAGGTGGCAAGAGCCTCTGGACAGTGGGGCCCACACGTCAGGGAGAGAACGGTAGTAGTGTAGTAGAGCCAAGTGAGCCGGTCGGTCGGTTAGGTGGTTGGTCGGGGTCCGGGTGGTTGACGGGTTGATTCGATTCAGCGCCGGATCGATGCGTACGTCTCGGCTGCATCTACGTCCGTTCGTACTCACTCCGTATGTATGTACGTAATATATTCTGATTTTTTTTTTCCTCTGCAACCAACCAACAACGGCGCCCATGACAACCGTCGGTCGTACGCCGCAACACTGTACTGAACTCGTCGATCTGAGGAAATTGAGTTCAGGTTACTATGGGTTTACATTCCAGTGACTCAAAATCATGTGATTTAAGTCAGTCAGAAAATCTTAATCCATGATGTAAACAAGGTCAAAGTTAATCTTGATTTGTGTAGTTGTAGTTTGGTTAATGATTAGTTAATTACTGGGTGATTAATCAAGTGGGTGTATCACCGTGGACTGAGCCGGGATTGGTAATATGCCTTTGTCAAGATGTAAGAATTGACCTGTTCCATAATGTCGTACGACCATATTAGCTATATATCTTCCAGAACGACGGGCGGGCCGTGCATAAGTCGCTAGAATGCATGACCACCGATCGTTAGTTAATTAATTAATTCCAGGCAACGGATCGATCGATGGGTGTGTCGCTAGCTAATTACTACTTCATAATCTAGATCTATCTGACCTGTTCATCCTTAATTTCGATATCGATCGATCAGGTTGATATATACATAGGCAGACAGACAAGATAGTACGTACTTGCAGAGATCGAAAAAGGGTAGCGTTTCTAGTTGTCGATTTGATCGATCGACCTGGATTATAATTTCGGCTGGTGCTTGCAGGTAGTGGCGAATTAATTTCAGCAATGAGAGGATTGGGCAAGGCCAGCCATGAGCTAGCTCATCTCGCCGCTGGCGATGCTTGCTTCTCGATCGATATATAGATCGATGGTTCACGTACGAACGACATCTGCACGTGCAGGTAATTCGTGCCTCTGGCAAGACCAGGAAATGAATTAAGAAGCAAAGTAAAGCTACATGGTATGTTAATCGATGGTCAGCGACCGTTCGTTTTGTGTTTACTTTTGTGCATGGTGACAAGGAACTGAGTAGTCTAATCGAGAACAATTGAGTCGTTTAATCCACCCTCCAGGTTTTACTCCTTGCTTGCAGACCAGGTAACCATGCGTAAGAAGGAATTACTACTAATATCATTCTCAACGTAAAAACTATCAACTAATTTCCATACATACCATGTGTATATATATATATTTATGTATATATATAAACATATATTAAATCGATGTTATCTTCAAATTAAATTTTAATCCAATCGCATCTCTCCTATCTCCTTTTATCCATCTATTCCCTCATTTTTATTTTTGACTCTTGTGTATAGATGAAATGATGTTTATCATTTTACCTCTCTTTATTAACTTTCTTGCCACATTAGAATTTTATTTATATAACAGTGTATTAAATACTATGGATACTAAATGATATAGAGGGTTGGGATGATCTAAAGATTAAAAATTAAAGGAATCTAATAGTATGTATACACATATATACATACACACGTACATATATATACATACACACGTACGTACGTACGTACATACATACATATATACATACATACATATACACACACACACACACACACACACACACACATATATATATATATATATATATATATATATATATATATATATATATATATATATATATATATATATATATCCGGGTATGTATTTGTCAATACGTGCCGGGAAGGAAAGTTTAACGGACGGTGTGCAGGCATTGCATTGCACTGCACGGTCCAACCTGGACGATCGATCGATTAACCTTCAATTCCGGCATTAGATCGATGAACAACGCCAACGCGCACACGTAATTACTTAGCAGGGGATCGGAGCATATACATCCATGTATATATCCGTGTACTAAGTGGAGAATTAATTAACCGATCCTTCGCCGAGAGGGCAATGCAAATTGCCGGTTACGTACGCCTACTGCGCGTGTGATGCGTAGGTTGGTAGGTTAGCTTGCCGTGGTTGACGACGTCGATCCGGGACGCCACGGCTCGGCTGCGCGAGCGGCGGGTTTACCGTGTTGGTGATCGATGTGTGATGTGATCTCATACCTCATCTCCGCCACGAGGAACGCGAGATTAATTGGCCGGCCGAGTTGGCTAGCGTGCGGCAACGTACCGCATGTGCCAAACAGCTGTTCTTTTCTCATTCACATTAAGATTTTATTTGATTTTTGTTAACATGTTTTTCAAACTACTAAATTATAAATTATATGTTTCGTGAAAAAAAATCTATCTATTTTTCCATCTATCTATTTATTATATTATTAAGATAGCTCGAAAACTTATTATGGAGGCTATAATTTCCCATATTAATCGAAGAAAAAGATAAAAAGAGTCAAAGTAGAAACACAACCTAAAAAATAACCAAAATTCAGATTAAAAATAAGCAATATTGAAAAGGAATCCATATAAGAACCCAATATATGATTAATTAAAATTTGGAAAAAAATAAATAAATTTCTAAAACTAGGAAAGAAAAAGAAGAGTTCCAGTAGAAATACAATTTTGAAATAACTAAAATTCAAAATAAAAAAAATATTAACATAACAATTAATCCATCTATAATCCAACACGAGATTAATTAGATTTCGAAATAAAAAATAAAATAAAATCATAAATTAGAAAAATAAAAATAAGAGTTCAACAAGACATACAATTTATAAATAACTAAAATTCGTAATTAAAAAATAAAGACTAGTGAAAGAATAGACCATGAAATTATTTAAAATTTGGAATAACAAATAAAATAAATTCGAAAATAAAAAAATAATTATAAGAGTTCAAGTAGGAAAATAATTTACAAATAAAAAATATTAAAAAGAAAAATATGGATTTTTTGAAAAGAATAATTCATCTAGAACACAACGATATCAAATGGCAATAAAGATGGAAAAAATAATAGGCATGTAAAGGAGTAAAATAATAGCAGTTAATAGGACACATAAAAACTAGAAACATATAAACAAAACCCCATATAGAATCCCAATGATAATTAAGAATAGGGATAACGGACAAACTATTAAGCAACACAGTCGTGGCAGTTAGCGGGATTCTAGAAAGTAAAAAAATAAACCCCAATGATAATTATGTTCAATTTTTAAAATCTCGATAACAATAACGAGAGGAGGCAGCGTGCGGGTCTCGCGTAGAGGAGTACAGTGGCAAAGCCGCTGACGGTTTAGTGGGACTTTTAAAAAGTTAAAAATGAACTCAAACGATAATTATATTCTATTTTTAAAATCTCAATGATAATAAAGAGATGAAGCAGCGAAGAGGCCGTAGAGGAGTATAGTGGCGGTGTTTGATGGAACTTTAAAAATTTATAGAAACAAAACCCAACAAGACAATTAACTATACAAACTAAAAGGTTTAAGTTTTAAAGGTTTCATCAAAGATGAATAGAAATAGTGATAAAATGACAAGCAAATAAAAGCCTAACAAATGAGTAAGGGGTAGCGACCGAAGCAACTTTTAAAAACTATAAAATTAGAAACACGCGGATGACAAAGTTCGTTCTTTCAAAATCCTAAGATAGATATTTAACAAACTTTAAGTAAAATCATATGTTAAAAATAAATAATTTTGTATGGCTGTTAGCCACGCAATTTCGCGGGCCACCCAGTTAGTTATATTATTAAAATATTTTTAAAAGGATGCACTACATTCGCTGTGGGGACTGAAATTCCAACATTAACCGGAGAAAAAGAAAAGAAGAATACATTTTAAAAATAACTGAAATTAGGAATTAACACTAAGCAATATTGAAAGAATAGTCCATATAAGAACCCAAGATGAGATTAATTAAAATTCGAAATAAAAAAATAAAATAAATTCAAAATTGGAAAACTAAAGAGTTCAAGTAGAAAATTTTTAAAAACAACTAAATTGTAAATTAAAAATAAGTAATATTAAATAAAAATTTCATATAAGAACCTAATACGAGATTAATTAGAATTCAGAATTATAAAATAAAATAAAATAAATTCTGAATTATAAAAATAAAAATTAGAGTTCGAATAGGAATATATATTTGAAACAACTGCAATCGAAAATAAAAAAAGAAATATTAAAAGAATAGTCCATATAGAACACAATACGAGATTAATTGAAGTTCAAAAGAAAAAATAATATGAATTCCGAAATTAGAAAAAGAAAAATCATAGTTCAAATAGGAATAAAATTTATAAATAACTAAAATTCATAATAAAAAAAGAAAGACTATTGAATGAAGCGACCATCTAGAACACATGAAGAGATTAAATTAAATTTGGAATAACAAATAATAAATTTTGGAAATATAAAAATAACTATAAGAGTTCAAGTAGAAATATAATTTATAAATAAAAAATATGGAATGAAAATATGATGTTTTTAAAAAGAACTAATATAGAACATAACTATAACAAATGATAATAAAGAGGGGAGAAAAAACATACCTGTAAAGAAGTAGAGTGGTGGCGGTTGATGGGACATATAAAAACTATTAAGAAACCCCAAATAGAATCCTAATGATGATTAAAAGGAGGAACGATGGACAAACTGTTAAGCACCACGGCCACGGCGGTTAGCGGGACTTATAGGAAGTAAAATAATAAATCCAACTGCAATCATATTCGATTTTTAAAATCTAAATGACAATAAAGAGGGAAGCAGTAGGCGAGCTGTAGTGGAGTAAAGTTGGCGGGACTTATAGAAAGTAAAAAATAAACCCCAAACAATAATTGTGTTTGATTTTTAAAATCCCATTGACAATAGAGAGGGGAGGCAGCAGGTAGGATATGGTGGAGTAGAGTGGCAACGTTGATGGGACTTTTAAAAATTATAAAACTAAACTTAACGAGGCAATAAACTCTAAAAATTTATGGTCTAACTTTTAAAGGTTTTAGGAAGGATAAATAGAAACCATGATAGATCGGACAAACAAATAAAGAGGTGACAATAGCGTAAGGGGTAACGACTGATGTGACTTTTAAAAAACTATTAAATTAGAAATTTGGGTACGATAAGATTCGATCTGTTGAAGTTCCAATACAAACTTGATGGCTATTTGATAAATTTTAAGTAAAATCATATTTAAAAATAGATAATTTTATATGGTTACTAGTCGCATAAATGCGTTGGCCATCCGACTAGTTCTATGTGAAAGTTGCTTTAAAATAGTATCAAATATATCCATTTTTTAAGTTTATCATAATTAAAACTCAACTAATAATATGCTAAACGTGCCCACTTTTAATCTTAGTCCAAAGCAGAAACGAACGGGACCGAAGTCGATCGATCTTGCAGAAAGCCGTTTTTTTTCTGCGCGTGCTTAAGCGCGTATATACGTACGTGTACGTGTGGCAATTGGTAAATGTTGCGTTTTACACTATTGTATCTTAAGTTGGGTTACGAAAATGTGCTGAACTTCTAGATGGTCAATTATAGTCATTGTCAACACGGAGCTGAGCAGCATCGCAGTACGGTGTCCCGGCCGTCACGTGCATGCCAACTAGACAATCGAAGCTTAACCGATTGTACATCTGTAGTGACCACATAGTGTAATGGGCCAGCTGGGATATATTATGCTATCTAGGCAGCCAGCCCGGCCCGGTCCATCCAATCTTCTTCACATAATTTTACTCCCTCCGTCCCAATACATAACAATATAATGGAATTAGTCCCTACATATTAAGACGGAAGAAGCAGTATTTTGCCACTTCGACCCTATATTTTTTTATATTTCTAACATTTTCAATTTTTAATTTTAAAAACAAATCTTTTTAAAACTTAATTTTAAAATTTCAATCTTTCAGTCACATCGGTCTAATTGGTGTGACAATATTATCTTATCATGTCACCTTAACTAACGTGGCAGTCCAATATTATCACGCCCGTAGTAGGTGGAGTGATAGTGTTGTTTTACCATGTTAGGTGAGCTGACGTGGGCAAAATGTTTAGATTTTAAAAATAAATTTTGAAAGTGTTTATTTAAAAATTAAATAATAATAATAATAATCTACACCTAATTAAAAAATACATTAGACTTCCGACGGATTTTCGTGTCTTCACCTATTTTTGGTGGATTTTCATCCGCAACATCCGAGATGAAGAGTCCAAGACAAAAAAATCATCCAGAGTCCGCATCAACAACCAAATGCCTGAGCGATCCAGTGAAAATTCATCGCAAACATAGATACAAAATTCAATAGGACAATCGAACGAAAGAGAAAGAAATAAAAAAAACATCACCGGAAGCCGATGACGCCATCGTCGGCACTGGATCTGCACGCATGTAGCCACCGGATCCGCTGCGGGAAGCCACCGCCGCCGTCGTAGCCGTCGGATCCGGCACGGGAAGCCGCGGCCGATGCCGTCGGGGCCGTCGAATCTACCCGCGGGAAGCCACCGTACTCCACCCCTCTCTCTCTCTCCTTATCCGGTTGCAAATGGAGTCGCGCCCTCATCGTCTTCACGCCGTACCGACGAGACAGGAGGGAGAGGAGGAGAGGGACTGGCGAAGCCGGTGGGGGAGGGGGAAGGGGAGTGGCGGAGAGGGGGCGATGGAGGAGGAGCGGCGCCGCCGGTCGGGGGAGGGGAGGGGGAGGAGGAGCTCGCAGTGGGGGATGGAAGGGGAAATGTGATTAGGGTTTTGATGGATTTGGAATCAATCCGAGCCATCGATTAAAATGAACGGCTTAGATCAATCCTGCGTTGGGCTAGCCTCCCTCCTTGGACCGCAACACTGCTGGGCTGCACGCGCTTCATGGGCTACGCGTGCGAATGCCTTAGCAGGCCGGCAGTTCCAAAGAGGCCTTTTTTTTCCATGCTCGCTGTTGACCACGAAAACCACCACCTCCAGGGCGCGTGCCATCGCTGCCTATCACACTGCCAAGCGCCGCTCGCCGCCAACCAGTTTCCTCCTCGGAAACCCTGCCGCTGCCCGCGCCCCGCCGTAGCCTCCTTGCCGCCTGCCGCGCTCGCCTCGCCCACCTAGCCACGCCCGCCGCTGCTCGCCACCGACCGGAGCCCGCTAACAGGTTTCCCCTCCTCGTCTCACGCTGCCGCCCACCGCCTGCTGCCGTGTGCAAGGCGCATCTGCGCCCACAAGAGAGAGATTAGGAAGAGGTGAAGAGGAGGTATGACAGGTGGGTCCCACCTATTTTTTAAAAAGAAAATGCTGACTGGATTGTCACACGTACGCCACGTAGAACAAAACCATTCTAGATTAGATCGAGGGGGGTAATTCGTCCGGTGTTGAAAGTTCAGGGTGGGCAATATCTGATTTTCGGTTTAAGGGATAATTCGATCGACCGCAATAATTGCGTGGGTAATTCGTACTTTTTCCAAACAACAATGACCTGCAGATGCCAAAATAAACAAAAACCAAATCGCCAACTACTGCACAAAACTTAACCCGGCCGATGTGTGTGTGTGCCCGTGCGTTTGCTTCGGTCTTTCGCCCGTGGTCCAGGAGAAGCAAACCGCGAGGCAAGCTCGGCATGATGCTGCCATCGCCATGGTCGATGACACCTGCGCGCCACCGCGATCGCGACCCCTCCATTTGTCCCTTCCCCTCTCTCTCGCTGCAGCGCAACGGCATTATCCGTGGCCTGAAGCGCCAGGACAAGGAGGGGAAGCCATCGATGGATCTATCGTCGCGTACCTGTCTCTGCACACCTCATCTCCGGCGTGCGTCACCAACGACGTCGCCGTCCGTGGCCGGCGTACGACGGCGACCCGCGCTCTGCAGCTACCGACGGCGACACGGGCGTACGTCGTCCTATGCAAGTGCAACCACATAACGAGCCATCCTTTTCTTTCTATTTGGGAGATTTTTCCAATTTCTCCGTTCATATAACAGTATATAAATTAGGTTGTGCAGATCGAAAAACATGGCTTGTAGGGGCTTGGGCTTACCCGTCAGTGACAAATGTCGATGTTGTTTTCTCTAACCTTTGAGAAAGAATTGCTGCTGTTTGTTTAATTAATGATTTTAGTTTTTTTTATTAGTGCTAGATGACAAAGTGACGACATGCCTGTCGGATGATTGTTCTCGGTTTGTGTAAATTGTACAAGTTGGTTCAGTATTAAAACCCATATGGACAAAATGGTTTTCTTATGGTTCGAATCCTACTCAAACTTAAATTGCTACATATGCAAATTTTCTGATTCTCCAACAATACTGTAGTGTAGGCAACGTCGGTGAGATTTTGTTCTCTTGTCCTAAAGGATTGGACGTTGGTAGAATGATACACTAGTTTAGAACAAGAGGGTGGTTGTGATGTTCACACACTTAAAACAAATAAAATCATCTTACAAACACTGAACTTTCACAACAATTCTGAACTTAAAAACCAATACAGTACTACTTAAAATGACATCTCTTTAAGAACATTTAGGACCATGTTGATGTACTACCTACTGTAGAACAACTACTGTTTAACGACGAGTACGATTACGAATTGTTAGCCGTCATGACATGGATCATCCGGGCATGAACACGAACAATCAGAGCAAGCAGAAGGCCGCATTCATGTCATGCCTCATCATTGAATGGAAGAAGTTGCTTCAGCTTTCTGGCTGCACTGGGTCGTTGCAAGTACTCTCATGAATGACTCAACAGGAGACCCCCTGTCTGAATCCACAGCGGAGCCATCGCTTCGCTAGCTGCTGCTGCTACCTCTAGTGTTCACTGTTCCAGCATGCAATGCGTCGTTCATCCGTGAGAGACATCGCTGCCGCTGCTGCTAGTTTCAACTTTCAAAACTGATCGAGACATCGAGTTTGAAAAAGTTACCTTCAGATCAAGTTGCTGTCCCACGGTAAAAAGAGGTAATTTGGAGTACTGTACTTAACTAACAGCTCCATTGGACTGTGTACCGGAGTAACAGTTTACAGTTCTAGTAATTCAGAAAAGAGGAGCTCTTTCTGCAGAAACATTGCAGAGAAACAGTTTACTCAAGAGATGCGTGTGCGCTTTTGTAAACTTTCTGTGTTGCAGGGAGGCATTTCACAGTTGAGTTTTTTAGCTGAATATTGACTGTGCACTCGCTGAAATGGAGTTTTCAGTAAACTTTGATAGACTGAATTGAGCTGAATATTACTACTACTACTACTACTACTACTACATGCCACTATGCGAGGCAGGGCGCCAGTGTGTCCGGGCCAGTGGATACACTCATTGATGGACTGAATTGTGATACCAATAAGGTGGTCCTGAAAGTTCGCAATGAGATTCTGATACCTGGAGCACAATCAATGCACTTTCAGTATGGTTGCAG
Organism: Oryza punctata; assembly: GCA_000573905.2. Lineage (NCBI taxonomy): Eukaryota > Viridiplantae > Streptophyta > Magnoliopsida > Poales > Poaceae > Oryza > Oryza punctata. Next base: position 4,517,356 of record CM002488.2, read on the forward strand.
CAGGAATCATATCAGCACAGCAGTAAAAATGTTTGCCCACTCAGTCAGCACTCAGTAGTATCATTGCAGTGACAATTTCAGGGCCAGCATTGCAATGCAAGCAAATCAAAAGGGCGCAACACTTTGCAAAATATGATCACGATATTTCAAAACTCTGCCGATAGTAACAAAGTGATCCATGATGCATACTGAGCTTTTCTCAACTCTGAAAATGCATCAGTTCTCAGATGAGGAAAAGTTCAGTTTTTACCTTACATGAAAACAGAGTCTTCTCATGACAATTAATTACAAAAGGTACATAAGACTGTACGTGTACTTGTATTTTACGGATTAATACTCTGCTATTAAAATCCTAGTAGTATATGATGCTATTAAGATCGCTAGGTGCTTTGTTCTGTCATCAGTGGGACAACACTGTTCTTTGACCAAGATTATCTATCTTTCCTGTTTACAGAGACATCAGCAGTTCAAGGAGGTCAAACAAGGTTAACCATGTCGTTTTTCTGAGCAGATTCTATATTGATTTGAGGCCATTGAATGCCCAACCATTAGTTTACCTGTTAAAAGTGCATACATGAGATAGATTAGTTCTCAAAGCGTGCGATCTGCACGTTGTTACTGAGCATCTGCTGCAGTGTCATGCTGTACTGTTCTTGGTATTTGCAATCGCTAAGCTGAAATGAAATGCCTTTTAAACATTGTTTAAGTGATCTGGGATTTCTGTTTTGTCTTATACTACAAGTACTTATGTTTAGCATCAGGTGTTCAAGTTAGAATCATCTGTCTCTAGTCATTTGACCCTAAGCTGTAGTAGGCATGTAAGCCTACATGTTCAGCTAGGTGTGTCTGTCGGCAAGAGAAAACATAAATATAGTTTATCACTACTTAATTGGTCCTTTTAGAGAATGAGCCCTAAATAACAAGATAACTCCATGCATAATGGTCAATGGTTAAGAACCACTGCATTGTAATAGCACATTGGTTTCAGCTTTGGAAGTTGGAAACTTGCTTGAGACCACAGTATAGTAGTACAGTATAGTTGAACTGCTAAGGAAGTAAGGATCATGTGAGATGGGTAATGCCTCTGAAATTCACAATCTGCAACAAATCCACACCATTTCTTTCCCAGTCAAAGAGCTATCTTACAAAGACACTGCCACTGACAATGAGGACATCCCCAAAAATGGGATGACTCGACAACAAGATGTTGAACATGAGATTGGCGACACAGACACAACTCAAGAATGCAGCAGCAAGACATCGAAAAACCGGTGGATGGAGCGATCCACCTAACAAACACCCTAGAGAGGTAGAAGTTGGCTTCATCTCAGCATAGAGCTCCATGAACATTGCAAATTCAAACTTGAGCAACCTTCAACTCGACACCTGAGGCCTTCCTATCCTCCAACGGTTTCCCTGCTGTTGTTCTTTGAGCATTGCACGCCTTTCGCTTCGCCTTGATCGACTCCGTCATGTTCATGTAGTTTGGCCTTGCCCTGATGCTGTCCTCCGTCTTCTCTGTTGTGACGAAGGTGGAGAACGATATCGGTGTGGAAGCAAAGCACGACGATGACGATGCCGAGCTCTCATCGTTGTGCAATTCAGTGCTCAGAGACGAGATCGACTGAGCTTTGATGCGGTAGTGATGTGATACAACCGGCGGTTTCGCGCAGATCCTCTTGCTGACATTGTTCTTGCGCACTTTCACTGAATTTGGCTCGGAGAAGTCCCCAAGAACGCCGAACGAATCCTCGCAGTTCTTGGAGGACAGGAGGTCCGGTGAGCTGGAGTTGGTCTGGTTGTGTTCCTCCATCAGCCTGTTCTCCCAAGGCCTTGCGGCCATCCACCTCTCCAGCCAGCTCCAATTGCCATTGCTCTTGTCGAAATTTTGATGCTTAAGCAACATTCCGGACTGGTTCAGCCGACCATACGATGTAGGCTTCGGTTGCTGCTGAGCAAAGACAAGAAAGATCATACATTCAGTCCAAAACTGCAGTTCAAAATAAAAATCAGATGATAACTACTACTAGTCTACTACACTAGACTGCAGTTCAAAACAAAAATTCAGGACACAACTCCTGCAACAGAATACAGTTCAAAACAGAAAATTCAGATCACAACTACTGCCACAGAATCTCTGCAAGGGATTCAGTCATACATTGCATTTCGTAGCGCCTTCAATCTGCTGTGAATACGCATACGCAATAGCTCGTTCGCGCTTGATCGCGCCTTCCTGCCGCTTCTGCAGCTTCACTCTCACATCCTCCAAAGTTCCCTGACTATCACACCATCCTTCCTGAAAAGAAAAAACAAAAACACAGATGAACACAAAATCCCCCATGAATTTGCTGCATTGTTCATCAAATCCCATCAAATCAGGTTGGTTCACCTCGGCTTCCCGGAGGATGTCGAGCTTGGTGCGGCGCGCCTCGAGCAGCTTCTGCACGGCCTGGCCCTCGGTGGACATGCGCACGCGGCGAGCACGGATGCGCGCCTGCACCCGCACCAGCGCCTGCATGCACCGCAGCGTCACCGCCGCCTGCTTCCTCACCTGCCTCCCCCGCACGATCGCCTGCAGCCGCACGAGCCCCTTCAGCGCCCGCAACGCCCGCCTCGCCTGCCACCACAACAACAAGAATCCAATCACGCGAGCAGGAGGAAGAGAGGTCTCCGGCGAGGTGGGGGGGGGGGGGGGGGGGGGAGAAGGCTACCAGGAATCCGCGGAAGGCAGTCTGGACGCGGATGGCGGCCCATTCTTGGCGGACGGCCATGAAGTCCTTGGCCGGGGCGCGGGCGACGGTGGCGACGGCGGCGGTGAACGGGTCGGCGGCGGCGACGGAGGAGGCGTCGTCGGAGGCGTCCGACGACGCGGAGCGGTGATGGCCGCCGCCGCCGCCCCTCGAGCCCCGCCACAGCGAGCCATGGTCGCCGGAGGAGCTCCTCCACAGCTTCCATTTCCGCCCCTTGCCTCCTCCTCCATTGACGGATGGAACTTGGAGCTTCTCCTATCCCATCAAAAAAGAAAGAAAAAAATAACATAAAAATTGCTGCTTTCATCTGAACTTCCAGAGATTCCAAGAGAAATATTCAGCTTAATACCCATGATTTATGAAAAGAAAAAGATTGGAGCTTTTGGCATGAACACTAAATGTCAAAAACTGGTCAAAGTAGGACTTTGACCAGATGAATACATTTCAGGTTTGAAACTAAACATGGTAGTAGTACATCATTAACTTCATATTCCTCAAGAAGGAGAGTACAGTTGAGCTTGAATCTTGGACAAGTACTAGCAAAGAAAGGAGGGACATTTCAGGCATACAAGTTTATGCCCCTTCTGGTAGGGGCAACAATTAACCAAATCTTAGATGTACTCCTCCTCTCTTTGGGGGAAAGGACAATAACACAACTCCAATAAGCTTGTGCAGATGCTGCTAAGAGTACTCCTACTTACTTATCATTACAAGCTTAGAAACCGAAATTTCTGCAACCCTCAAACTAACACAAGAAAAAAAAGAGAGAGAAAGAAACAAACAGGTTGTGAAAACCGAATCTTTTTTCAATGTCAAGGGATGCAAGAACATCCATCTCACCTTGCAATCCTCCCTGTCCGGCTTCTTGAGCCCTATGAGCGACTTGACCCACTTCCCTGACCCTCCCATCTGCTCTCCTTCCCGTTCTTCTTGCCAAGAACAGCACAGGGAGCTTCAAGAACACAGCACACACACACACAATAGAGAGGGAGAAGAGAAGAGACCAACGAGGAAGACGAAGAAGACCAGGTCGGTGCCGGTGGCGGTGGCTGTCGCAGAGAGACAGGAGGCAGAGGCAGGCACGCGTGCGAGGGCTCCGGCTTTGCAGAGAAGAGAAGAGAAAACTAGGCGTTGGGGAGCGGAGGAGGCTGTGAATTTGAAATTCGAAATGGAGGGAGAGCAGAGGCAGGCACGCATGCATGCAAAAGCCACAGCTCACTCTGCTCACCTCAGAGAGAGAGAGACAGCTGCTCACCACCACCACTCACAGCCACTGTTTACTCACCACTAATTAATCACACAAATAAATACTGCTACTACTCGACAAATACTTTCAAGAAGCAACCAGTAAAAAACCGCTACAGATAAAATCAAATGTATCCTTTCAAGAAGCGACGCCAAGAAACACGGGGTGGAAAAACTTTGAAGCACAAGAAGGATCCTATGTAAAAATTTTCCGGGTAAAACTTCACATCACATTGCATTGCATTGCATTGGATCCTCTTTTTACTATGGCTACTCTTTTTTTTTAATCCTTTATCTTTGTTCTTGGGTCTGATACTCTGATGGACATCTGTGACACATTCATTGGAGCTCTCACATAGGAGTACATAGACACACACACACTCTCTCTCTCTCTCTTTCTTTCTCTGAATGTGGGTGTGTTCCTTTTATTTTGGTCCCAAAAAATTCATGGCGTTTCGCTGCATCGGCATTGGGAGCAGCGAGAAGAACAGCTGCTTGCCTCCTTTTCTGGGTTCTTGCGAAAGCCAACCACAAGTGAGATGTGTGTGAGTGCAGGGAGAAGAAAAGCTGGATTGGCGGTTTTTGGTCAGTGGAGTAGACTGCTTCATCTGGTCACCTTTTCTGGCTTTGAGTGAAGAGTGCAACAAGCTTACAATGGCACACAGTGACAGTGGTTTTGTGTGCAGATAACAATGGTTTGGGGGCCCTTGCATCTGGGTGGTCAAGTGGTTTGTTTCACCTTTCCAGTTTGTTCTTGTGTGACCTGTGAGGCTGTGACTGAGTGACCATGTCCTACTATATGGTGCATGGACATATAGGATGTGATTTGGAACATTTGGGGGCTGATTGATGGATGGATATACTAGACCACACTGTGTGGGAACTGTAGATGGATTGATGTAACATTTCTATGAAACTGTTTGGGTCTTTTTGTATCTTTTCTATGGCCATTTCCTAGTGCATTACAAAATGAATTGATCGTAGGGATAAATCGAACGTTTATCTCCGTTTGAAACAGATTATTCATGGGATTTAGTGACGGTTGATCAGTGGGATAAATTTAATTTTCTGAGATAAACTAAATAAATACTAGTACTTCAATTACAATGCCACACCCGGATGCGTTGTAGTTAAAACACACCTAATGTTAGTAAAATTTTTACTGAGAGTGCAATCATCACAAATCCCACCAATTAAGCATATTAGTAAAAATTTCACTATCATGTATTTGAGAACATATAACGCTTTAGTTATTACGCATGTATTTTAGCACATCCAATTTCAATTGATCAAAATAATGTGGTAGAAGAAAGTTTTATGAAAAAATGTATTGTTAAAGGCGTGGAGTATATAATCCACACCAATAATTTGATGAAGTAGATGAAAAGAATGTGCCAATATTTATGGTGTATAGTACTCCTTTCAAGTTGATAAAACTATCGTTTCGGATAAGGATACAGTCTCCAAAAGATAATTTTGACAACTATTTTCTATTCAAGTATATATAGAAATATCAACAATATATGATTTTATTAAGTACTTTTTAAGACTAATATATAGTCTCCATATTTCTAGGATTATTCATGGGATTTATTGTCACAGTTGATCATTGCCTCATTGGGATAAATTTAATATCTTGATAAATAAACTGAACAAATAATACTACAATTGGTCTAAATAATGCGGTAGAAGAAAGTTTTATCACAAGTCGTATTTTAAAATGTGTGGAGCACATAATACGCGCAAATAATTCGATGAAGTAGATGAAAATAATGGGAAATTATTTTGGGTGTACAGTACTCCTTTCGGATTGACAATATTTATCGTTTTGGATAAGGACGTGATCTTAAAAAATAACTTTAACTTTGACCATTATTTTCTATTAAAATATATAAAAATATCAATAAAGATATGATTCTATTGAAGTATTTTTTAAGACTAATCTTTCTAAGACAAATTTTAGAAATTATTTATAGTCAAAGATTTTAAAGTTTCATATTAGACTTGTTCAAAACAACAATTTTTATTAACCTGGAGGGACCAGTGTGATTTAGTATTTCATGGAGTAGAACCAAACAAATTTATGCATGCCGCAAAAAGATTCATCTCAGCTAGATTACTAGTAGTACTCTTTTTGTTCTCATAATTGACACTGACACTATTCACATTTAGAAGTAACCAATTGTCCTTTTTCTTCTAAAATATTGTAAATAGTTGAAAAATATGTAATACCATCGAAGGTGTTGCCATATAACTTTCTTTAATTATAACATTATAGTCAATTTAAAGTAAATATGTTTAAATTATACAACCATAATCAACAATGAAAATTATTCGAGGAAAATATAGCTGAAATCTAGGAGTAAGATATACCAAAAATTTCACACTCAAAAGTAACCATCATCACAAAACCATCAGAGAACCATACATAAACCCTGACTTACTAGAGTTAGAGAGGAATATTCCAAAAAAATAATAATAAAGGAACACAAATCAAACTTTGTGGGTCCTACACACTATCAAACCTTCACAAAAACCTGGCTTGTGCAGGGCTAAAAAGCATGTACTTCCAACCAAATGCACAAAAAAAAGTCTTCATTACAAGCCACTTGGCTCCCTTGGCTGGTAGCCTGATATCCTTCCCATCTGCTACACTTTCTTGGCATCATTTGGGCATCATGGACCCATCATCTGCAAACCTTATCTTAGTTTATTAATGGAGTAATGTGAGCTCTTCGTTTGAACTAGGGCTTTGAACTACTACCAGTAAGCTAAAAGATCTACACTGGCTAGTTCCTGCAAGATTGGTAGTACAGTGAAGAGCCTTATTAATGTATACCACCTTGATGCCTATGGCATGTTTGCTCCCTACTTGCATGTGCAGATCATCAGTTCAAACTTGTTTAAAATGGTCTACTCCTACCAATTTGAAAAGAGAGAGGGAAGACCAGCAAATGTAGTCAGACATGAGTGAGTGACAAACTGTTTGGTGCCTCAAAAAGAGAAAAGGGGCATTGATCCATTCATTCAAAGGAGAAGGGCATCAATGCGTCATGCAAGAAAGGTTAAAAGAGAGGAATATGTTTCCTGCTATTTGCATGCAGTAAAGAGAATCTTGAGATTTGAACAATGGATCAGCTTTATCCCAAATTGGTGCACCCTGCCAAAACAAAATGCCACAAAGTTTGTTTAGGATCAGATAATCAGGAGCAGCAGGTAATTTGAAAGTTGAGCCTGTCTGCCCCTCTCCTATCTCTAATACAGTAGTACTGCATGTCAGTGTCAAGGACCCAACTCTGAATTATTAACATTGGCAGTTATATCAAGGATAATGCCGATATTTAAACCCCAATGGTGAAGTTATGAAACCATGACTATGACATCCTCAAAGTTGTGATTATATATAGGAATAAGTTCATTTGAGATCCCTTAACTTGTCAACGAATCCGATTTTCATCCTTCAACCGGGAAACCAGATATAACGGGTCTCTGAACTATCAAAACCAGGTAAACTAGATCCCTTAGCAGTTTAGATGGTGGTTTGACTGACGTGACGCATACGTCGCTGGTTTGACTTAGTCTTGTCCTACGTAGTGGTGATGTGATACTGGAAGCAAAAATTAAAAATTTTAAAAAATATGGGGCCCACATGTTAGTCAAACAAAAGAAAAAATAGTGGGACCCACATATCAGCGGGTCCTACCCTTCTCTCTATCCATGGATGACAGCGCGTCGGTGCCTCCTTCTCCAATCTCCCTCCCGGCTATCCTTCCTGTCTCCTCGAGCTCCCTCGTCGGCGGCAAGTGCACGTGGAGAGGGAGAAGGGCGGCGGCCGGCGAGGGGGACGGAGACGGACGCAGAGAGGGAGAAGGGCAGCGCCCGCCTCCTCCCTCTCCGCGCGTACGCTAGCCTCCTTCTACGCACGCACTCAACGACCTCCCTCTCCGCGCGCGCTCGCCGGCTTCCCCCGTATCCTCTCTCTCCGCTCCTTGCGCCTCCTCTTCGAAGTGATAGCCCCCTCCACTGGTCACCGACAGCAATCACCGCCGGACAACACCATGGCCGTGCGCGGGCAAGAGAGAGAGGCTTAGCGGGCTCAGTAGGATTGGGCCGGGCCAAGATGCTGTCTTGAGAGCAATTGCGGACAGTGCTGGACCAGGTGGCCCACAGGCCACACACACTAATTCTGTTAGGGCTGACACCTGCACCTCAAATTTTGCATATATAGATACCATGTGTTTATACATTAGGTCATTTCATTGGACAGAGGTGTATTTGTCTTTCGGTCTGTGTATATTCGAAAGTAAAAATGCATAAGAGAAACAGGGTGTGTTCTTTTCTGTAAACAACGTACCTGTCCTCTCTATTTAGACAAAAACAATATCACGTTCGCTCTGAGGGCCCAGAAATTACTATGTTGATGAGAAAATAAAAACGTTGTATGGTTTGATTGTGGTAGATTTGATCCTTAAGAGTGTATTTGATAGTAGCGGTTGAGAACCTTTGATTGTTGTAGATTTGATCCTTAAGGGTGTATTCGATAGTAGCGGTTGAGAACCTTTTTCTCCTTGCATGCAAAATGTAGTGGTGGATTAGTGCATGATTAATTAAAATATTAGTTAAAAAACTTGAAAAAGTAGATAATATGATTTTCTAAAGCAATTTTTGTATAGAACTTTTTTTTAAAGAAAACTATTTAGCAGTTCGATAAGCACGCACTTGAAAAATAATGGAGTAGGAGTTAGGAAGAAGTAGTATAGAAGTCACCCTAGAGTATACAAAGGTGATGTTTGAGATAGATTAAGATGATGATGAAGTTAATGTACGTAAAATGAGAAAATCATTAACACATGATTTATTCAGTTTTAATTATTACAAACTTAAAATATATTTATTTGATATTTTAAAGTAGCTTCTATATAAAAGTTTTTTTACAAACAAACACCGTTTAACAGTTTGAAAAATGTGCTAATAAAAATAGTGTAAAATCTGTAGAACGGGTGAAAATGCTACAACAAACAGGATTGGTTTTCTTTCCTTTTTTTTTAAACTACAAACAGGATTGTTGAGGACTGTTTGAAACTACAACTAACAGGATTTTTTTAAGCAGCCTGGACTCCTGGAGATGAAAAGCAAATGCAGATGGAGAGAGATCTGGAATTCCGGATCAGCGAGAATCCTCACCATGAATAATTTAAGTGGAGAATGAAAGTTCGAGGGAGTGAGATCTGTTAGGTTTCTATTATTAAAATCTTCTTGGAGGACATGAGAGTTTTCCTTTCCGAGATATTTGGAATGGGAGTTTTAAGAGCGAACTCCTACATTTTAAATACCTGGGTAGGTACATCTAATTGGAAGAAAATTACTTCTAAGTATAACGAGATAAATCTAAGCTGGACATCATTCAATTTCCATTCATACTACTCATGATTCTCATCTCTATTACTGTCTGCATCCTAAAATATATTTCCCCATCTCAAAATGTAAGAGATTTTGGTTAAATATGATATATCATAATACTATGAATTAGATAGAAAACCTATCCAGATTCATAGTGTTAGGCAGCCAACCAAAATTTCATATATTTTACAACTTAGTGAGTAAAAAAATTATGACCGGATAAGATATTTATTTAGTACTAATACCAAATAAAACTTGGCATGACTAATCCCTCAGTCAACTTCCTCATCTACACTCTCGATCCCCTTCCCAACCATCATGGATCGAAGACGGCGGAGCCGCACTTGCACTTCCACCCGACGGCCTCGTAGTTGGACGCCGCGGCGCACCGCGGCCCCGCCGCCGCCCCGCCGGCGGGGACCTGGACGGCCGTGCACGGCGCGCACACGCCGCACCGCCGCTCGCAGCACGGCGGCCTCGACCCCACTACCCGCAGCTCCCGCCGCCGCCGCCCTCCTCCTCCTCCTACGCTCACCTGAACACAAGAACGACACGAGGCAGGGCAGACGCAGCAATCAATCAGCATGCAATGCTCGATCGCAGAACAGCAGCAAAGCAGCAAATCATCGCCCGGCGCAGACGCCGTTGCTCACCGGCGGGTGCATCTCCGCCGCGCCGGCGCCTAGCACCGCGGCTTCAGCTCGCGACATGGCCGGCAGAATGGCAACCATAAGCAGGATGGAGAAGAAGAGCAGCAGCAGCAGCAGCCAAGCCGCCGTCGTGCTCCGCTTCTCCTTCTCCTCGCGCAGGCGGCGGCGGCGGCGGCAGCGTGCTCCACAAAGCATCATGCAGGATTGCAGATGCAACACCATCAAAATTCAGCTACCTACTGCTACTACTACTCTGAAGTCTGACTCTTCAGAAACTAGAGCTCTTCAGAATTCAGAGATTTTCTTGGATGAGGTTTCCTTGCCTTTTTGCTGCTGCAATGGCGATGATCAGTGCAATTGCCAGGTGGTGGACACCAACGCATGCAATTGCGATGGACCAGTGGTTGCGCCAAAAGGCTACTCCTCCTACGCGCCAGGAGTGGAGTTCATTTAGGAAAAAGGCGCAAGCTTTTTGGAGTTCCTATGCTGCATTCAGTATTCAGGACGAGGTCCTTGCCTCGCATTAACGGCACTAGAGGCCGGGGTGCGCCTTGGATCACTCAAATGTCGAAACATACAAGTCGTCCTCTATTGCCAGAGTCTTAAAGTACCAAATATCGAAACATACAATTCGCACAAACATATAATTCGCACAAATTAATGTATCCTCTTAGACTGTGTTCGCCTCCTCCCGTTCCCAGTGCGCATAGTAAATGCGGAAAACGGAACGATCTATTAGCACGTGATTAATTAAGTTTTTACTAATTTTTTTTTTAAAATAGATTAATTTGATTTTTTTAAGTAACTTTTGTGTAGAAACTTTTTGTAAAATACACCCCGTTTAGTAATTTGAAAAACGTGCGCGCGGAAAACGAGGAAGAAGAGTTAGCATGAGGGGGAGAAGAACACAGTCTTAGACCTCACCGAAACCTAGCCTTAGACCTCACCGAAACCTAGCTTGGCTAGCTGGTAGTAGTAGTTAAACCCCCCCCCCCTCCCCCCTAAAAAAAAGGAATTAATGATGGATGTATAGCTTAACATGTTAAGAAGTTGTTGATTACCTCCAAGTTTAAGCACACTTACAATCAATTATGTCTTCAAGAGGAGCATTTTGGCTGAAAAACACCTACTGCGTGGATAAACTCTTCAAATTTAGTAACATTTTTTTTCTTTTCATCAAACAGATTAAAAACCTATGAAAAATAAAACATATCCGAAATGGTAGGAGAGGAAAATCCAGAAACTGAAACCTTTTAATCCACACACCATTGAATAACATGTAATAACAACAATTGATCCTAACGTCTTTCTTTTAATCATGAATGGAGCGGAGTAGGAAAACAAGCTTTTTTTTCTCGCTTACTCTATCTATAAAAACATTCTTCCCATCCAGTGGCGTAAATTTAGGCTATGGGTGGTCCCAACATATATAGGAAAAAAATTTAAACACCACAAATTTAATAATACCAGTATATACAATATAACAGAGCCAAAAATGCATCATGCAATAAGGCATCTTAGACACATCTTAAAATTAACCGTTTAGTAAGAAATTTGATTTCAAAAAGTTTGTACGGCTACTAAAGTTTGAAAAAAGATTACCATACAATAAAATATGCAATATATATATCTTCCCTCATATTTCAATAATCTGCAATTTAATAATACAATATGGAACGATAAGGTTTAAAACTAAAAATTGAAAAGAACTTAATTGGCCTTAAGCCCTTGCATTAATCATCTGTCCTCGCATTAAGCCCTTGCTTCCTTACGGCTTGCCGTTGGCTTGGAGGACGTCGGCGCCAGTCGCCGCAGCCACACGCGGCCCTAGTTTGAGCCTTGCCGTCGCCACCGAACTTCAGTAAGGGAAGCAGCGGGCGACCTAACCAGGTAGCATGAGCCAGGGGCACCAAATCCCTAACCCTATGCGAGTCGCGCAGAGGAAGCAGAAACGACGTCGCTTCCATCGACTACGGCCTGGCACTTCCACTTCAGTTTTTTCTCTTCTTATTTTTTAGGAGTACCTTGCCTACCTACTTGGGCCTTTGGGCCGGTATTCTTTAAATCCGCCATTGTTCCCAGATGGTGTTATTCACAACTAAACAACCTGCAGCTCCTCCTGAAAAACAAGAAGAGACATTCACAACTAATTACCAAAAAAGATACACTGAAATATTTGGTGTAGCCAGTCATTTTCAACATGCTTTAGCGCAGCACACCGTGCAGCCTAAGAAACCCATATTAATTGGTTTAGCTGAGAAACTTACCACTCCATGAGGGGCGACGTATGGGACCTTGTGGCAGACAGCAGGCCCAGGACGCATGGTCATGCCGGAGGCAGAGAACTCTGAGATCTGCCTTGATGGAGATCCGCCGACCAATCCCTGCAAAGTGTTGAGCAGAGAGCTGGGCGGATGGCCTGCAGCGGCCATCCCCAAGCAGCACCTTCCTACATGAATTGGTTGAGGCACAGCCTAACCTCTCCGTTTCCTGCAACAACCACCTGCATAGCACAAAGGAAGCAGAGACTCTTTCAATCAATAGCCTGAACATATGAAGCTCACTCGCGCGAGAGCACAGTGACAGAGACCAAATTTCAATTTATTATTCATATGTGTAGAACCTAACCATTCTTATGAAAAGAATCACTCTTGAAAGCATAATGCATATGCAACAAATAATTTCATATTTGATAGAAATTGTTCAGTGTTAAGGACAAAACAACATATTTCTAGCAAAGAAACCCATTTTCAAGAGAGTTGACTGTCTAGAAATAGATCCCAGTTGTAACTATAAATGTATGGCAGAATGTCAAATGTACAGACTCCAAAGGAAACTTCACCCACAAGTTTAGCTTATTCTTCTCAAATTCAGGACTTGAAAGAAAAGGGGAAACTCTATAGTTCAAGTACTATATATTATTTGGTGAAAATCAAGGATAAATGCAATACTGAAATATACGAGTTATGCTTTGCAGTAAGCTAATGATACATAGGTGATAAGTTAAGTATATTTATTTGAAAACATTGTTTCACCAAACGATTACAAATCAACTAAGTTGAATGCAGTCCCACTATATATTCCATACAGTTCAAAGTTGACTGATATGTGAACACCAAACATGGATCTGTAAGAGAAGAAATCAGTTGAAAAGATGAGAAGAATATATCAATACCTGGTTGTGTACCTAGGATCATCAATGTGTTAAGACATCTAGGCCGATGAACCAGGCTCCTAATGATACATCCTCATTAAGATATTTCTGGAGAAAACGCCTAAAATGGCAACATTGTTCATGGTCAATGATGGGCAAGTGTTAGGTAAAAGCAAATTTATGGTGCACATAAATAAAAGTTGTGTCTGAAGAAACCCTTACTACTTGATTGACATGTAAGAAGCTAGGTCCTTGAAGATTGGATAGAACTGAACGGTTGCATGCCAAAAGTACTTGAGGGAGATCCCTCATTCTCCAAATTCCCAATACTGTACCTCAAGATATCTTGCACCCTGAGAATCAAAAACAGTCTGGCATTTGGACAACAATTTAATATATCAGGTAAGACATGACAACAATAGGGGAACTTACTTCTAAGCCAGTACTAGACCAAATTTCATGCATCCAATGTAAGCTCGAGGCTTCAACTAATGCTTACCAAGTTTCCAAGGGTTGCTGCAATATTTTTCAATCTTATTATTATAGTGTCGCTATAGTTGAGATAGAATTTCAAAATCTGAGGATTTTGAGTTTTTAGCCTTGGAAGCAACATCTCTGGAGATAATAGCATATCTGAGATTTATCAACTTCGAGTGTACAGTTTGTATGTCAAATACTTACCATAAATTTAATTTAATGAAAATGGAATGTCTGAACTCTGAACAGATTAAATTAAAGCATGGAAAAGAAAGACTCAAGATGATGCTAAATCAGAGGGCAGTAGTTCAAACACCTGTATTTACATGTAGATGAACATCCACTGTAATGCAGTACTCTACACCCCACCCAGGCAAGACTACCACAAAAACGATTGCCTTTGCAGCCAATTCCAGATATCCTTCAACAAGATCTTAAGTAATCGACGGATATTCTAAGACATTTCATTGTTATAGACTAATATAAGTAGATCGTTAATACTGTACTTAGCCAATTAAAGTAACTTTCTATTGTAGCACATCATATGGTAATTACTAATCTCATAAAGTCACCATGTCCTATCCTCTGCATGCATCTATAGCTCTATCGATTATCCCACCAGATGGCAGATGTTGAACTGTCAAATAAGATAAGGCTGAGTTCTTTCCCCAACTTTCCCAACTCACCTCCCTCGTATTCCACGCGCACGCTTTTCAAACTGCTAAACGATGCATTTTTGTAAAAAATTTCTATATGAAAGTTACTTTAAAAAATCATATTAATCCATTTTTTAAAAAAAATAGTAAATACTTAATTAATCATGTGCTAATGAGTCGCTCCATTTTCCGTGCGGTGCCAATGAGTTCCCAACCCACTTTGCCGAACAAAGCCTAAAAGGTGAAATTTTCAGATTCAGAGAGCTCAAATGACATGACCTTGTTCATCACATTAGAATGCTGAAAGGGCCTCTATGAACAAAAAACATTGTGTAAAACAGAAACAATTCAGAGCACCTCACTTTTTTTCAGCTGAAAAGATATCCATACATTTGTGCATATAAAGTCAAGTACTAATATACAAAGATTGCAGTGGAATCAACTTACTGAAACACCCTTTAGGATCAGAGCGCCAAGCCAAGTCCCCTGCACACACATGAAGAGGAATCAAACCATAAGGAGGCTGCTTCCCAATGCACACACTACAGAAATAGCAAATTCAGGTAATCTTTCCATCAGAGCACCTGACCACCGGTTAAAAGGACAACGGCTAGCTTCCCCTCTGAAATGGTCTTCAGCCCCTTCTTCCACCACCGTTCTTTGTCCTCCGGCGATCTCCCCTCCACCTTCGACATGCTGAACTCCAGTACCGGCTCGGCGGTGGGAGAAGTGAAGCCTGCACTTGGAAAGAACATTAATCGCACCATAAGATTAAGGCAAGTACCGAGAAAGTGTTATCAGCATGGTTTTATCATCTTGGTGTAATAATTGACTGAGTTCTGTAAGGCTTTCATTATAAATAACTAATGTTCTACATTGGAAAGATAATTGTTATTTTCCATCAGGTGAGAGACCTCTCACCTTGTGATCCAAGGGAGCGCCGGATGATCCGATCAATCCTTGAAAGATCTAGGCTCTGAAAAAAAATGCAGTATATGTAGCTCCATTAGTTACTGTCGAAATGGTAAGCTCAAATGACAACAAAAACATGCTGTGGTTTCTCTTGTGCTATTGTACATTGTAATTGTAAACAATGCAGATTAAGACCCATGGAGAGAATATAAATAATTGGTGACACTGCCAACAAAACTGTGAAAGTGTGGAGTAAATTATCACTCAAATCCAAACTCCTCTTCCCACAAACCGTAGTAAAATTTTCAACAGATAAATCAACTCCTGCAGAATTCACACTTAGACCAAAACCACATTCAGGACCAGAGTTTTCAGGCAGAATTCCGGCAAAAATATCAAAACTTTTATTTAGAGTTCGTCCCTGACAAACAGAAACGGACAGACGCTCCTGACTGAAAAAAAAAAATCCCAACGCAAGCAGCAACATTTGACGCAAAATTCCGGCGCAAAACCAAATCTTTCTCCCAACCCGCAGCGAATTGGGCTCACTCACCTAGATGTCCCCCTGACGAGCAGCTCCCGGTCCTCGGGCGAGAGCTCGTCCCAGAGCGCGAACGCGCCCACCTGCCCGTAATCCTTCATCCTCTCCAGCAGCGCCTGCGGCGGCGCAACCCCCCACCTCCCCGCCGGCGTGCGCGTGTCGCGTGTGCGCGGCCTTTATATACCTCCGCCCCTGATTGCGTGCCCCGACCTTGTGGAGACCAATCTGACCGCCGGCGGTCAGGGACAGAGGCTGCGGCGCCGCCCGGCGGATGGGGGCGGTCAGAGCCGCGTCCCCCGAGCACATGGAGGCCGGATCCGGACGCTGGCGACCGGAGGTGGCGGTCAGTAGCGGCGGCGCGAGGAGGAGTCGGAGTGGCACGGCCGGCGACGGCGTGCCGCGAGGGGTAGGTGCTCGGCAACGGCGGCAGATCAGCGCCACTGTTGCCGTTGAGGTCGCCGTCCGCTCCGAGCCGCCATGGAGCTCGTCTGCTAGAGCTACGCGACTGCCAAAATCCACGCCGCTGTCGGTCAGATTCGTGCTCGCCGGCTAGGGGCGTGGGGTGGGGAGAGGGAGGAGGCGGCGCGGACGGCGGCGGCTAGTGTTTTGGGGGAGAGTGGGTTAGTGGGCGTGCTTTTTCGAAAATACCCCTCAACTTCCACTTTTTACAGAGTGCCCTAATTCGCGATTTTTCTCTCCTTTACACGGAATATACAGTTTTTCTAAGGTCCAAACGTAAAAGATCAGCTCAGACGTGATGGACCTACATCAAATTACACACAACCCGGAGG
The DNA here is from genome assembly GCA_000573905.2 of Oryza punctata. Taxonomy (NCBI): domain Eukaryota; kingdom Viridiplantae; phylum Streptophyta; class Magnoliopsida; order Poales; family Poaceae; genus Oryza; species Oryza punctata. The sequence continues at coordinate 4,533,932 of CM002488.2, forward strand.
ACGTTTTTGAAAGATTTCCAAATCGCCGGCAGCTGTCCTACGTGGCATCGCCCAGTGGCCGCCCAGCACGCGAGCCTTTCATTTTTCCGATTTGGCCACAGTTTGGTAGTAGTGAAGCAGAGAGCAGTAAAGAGCAGAGTTTGATCCATCATATCTCATGTATTATTTACCACTCAGCATGGCAGAGGGAACAGTAAAGAGACGAGTTTACTGTTCTACTGCTTCATCCAGATGTAACTAGTACAGTGTAGTTTTTCAGTGCATCTCTGGTAGAGGTAGATGTTTCAGTGGCCTTCAGCCATCTCTGGTGACCACTAGCAAGCAGAGAGTCTATTTCATCAGTCTATCAGATCTGGGAGCCAAGAAATCATCTCATTTTACGGGCAAGCCACTGGAAATTTCCAAGTACAACTCAAAATTCAAGCACTTGTATTACACCTCGAGTGCAAGCACTAGTGAAACTTCTGCGTTTCACAAATCTACGGGGCAATAGCTGTAAGAACTAATACTATACAAGCCTAAACCATTGAGAATATTTGGGGGCAATTGACAGAAGGCAACCATCAGGTGAGTAGCTCCAGGAGGACAGTTAGCTATCAATATGGCAAGAAATTGGGAGCAAAACTGTTCATCTCCTTGGTCGAATGGCCCCGATCGATGTCGACGACGACGAGGACGAGAGCACCGACCTGTCATTCTCCTCCTTGTCCTCGTTGAATGCCTTCTGAAGCACATCCTGCAGGTCATGAAACCTCTTCCTCTTCTCCGCGGACGTGTCTCTTCCGAGGGAAGCCGGATCAATTTCATCATCCATGATCTTGTCGAGCACGTTCGAACATCGTGGGAAGAAGCGTTTCCCGAGCTCCACTGGTATACATATTCAGCTTGCAATTAGTCTATGTCCAATTAAGAGAATGTAATGTCTGCAACTTTTGTGATGAATCTCAAGCAATTGTCCCGATAGATATACTCCCTCCATCTTAAAATATAAGAGATTTTGATTGGATATAACATATTCTAGTATTACGAATCTAGACAAACTCCTTATCCAGATTCATATTTTCATATTACTATAATGTGTTACATCCAACTAAAATCTCTTATATTTTGGGACGGAGTGAGTACCTAAGTATGTTCTGTGCTCTTGATGTACAAAGATTTTTCAACCACAAAAGTTTATAGACAACTCATGCACCCCAAGAAAGATTAACTACGCAACCTATTAAAGACCAGATTAAAATTAGAAATTACCACAGTAAAGTGTACATATCTTTGTCAATTATTTAATCTTCAGGTAGTATGAACTATCATCCTGAATGAGCAAAAAAGAGCAAAATTGTCCATGGTTCACATAACAATATTAGAGCTAAAAAATATGCAACATTGCATAAACCTCTCAGGGTATTCAACAGTGAACCTATCAGTCAAAAATGGGAGCATCTGTAGTTTCAGCTTCCATCGGAAAATATGAAAAATATGCATCGCATGTGTAGCAGTGTGCCACACAAGTTTGTAGCATTGAGGCAGTGTGAATAAACAGAGGTGCCGTGTATTTACCTGTTTTGGAGAGTGCTGTCATCCGAGCTAAGTGTTCTTCTTTCATTATGAAAGGACTTTCATTTAGATCAACAGTTGTTCGTTGTCTTTCAGGAGGTGGATTTGCACCAGAACTCAGGTTAAATTCCAAAGTTCCATCCACTTGAGCAATATCCATTGCTACTCTTGCCTCCATCGGAAACATAATCCTTGCCAAAGCAACTAGATTATACAAAAACTATAATATCAAGATATAACTTCATTACAAAATGGAAGCTCTAAAAAATGGGCACTAGGCAACTCTTGAAAACTGTACTCTGCATGCAACACACTAAACTGAAATGCAACCCTTTTTTGTTGCCAAGACCACAAACAGTTAATTCTAAAGAAACCAGCATTATGAACCCATTATGATATATGTGAAGGTTACCTCGGTTTTCAAGATACAGCAACCTTCCTCGTAGACTGTCACCTGCCATTGCAAGAGAAACTGATGCTTCTCCGAGTTGTGGGTCCCTTCTTTCAGCTTGCTCCAGTATTTCAATACATAACCTATCTTTTGGAGAAGGTTTTCCTTCTTCAGTAACCCCAAAGTAATCCCCACGTTTTGTTAGTCTTTTTGATATTTGAACTGCTTTTCTCCCATCGAATGTAACATCTGCTGGCCGAGCCCCTTTGGTTAAAAGGGAGACAATGATTTTAGGCTCTCTTCGTCTTGCAGCAATGTGAAGAATAGTATAACCTCTTGGGTTTCTATGATTAACATCTGCAAGTGCGAGATCCAAAAGCTCGGTTGTAATTTTGGAGTCACAATGTTCGACGGCGTAGTGCAGTGCAAATGCATCATCAAGATTTGTCTGTCCTTCAGAGAGCAGCATCCTGACTAGCTCTACATCATCAGAGTCAAGGGCTCTGTGTATCCTCCTCACATGTTTGTTGGGAAATCCCTTGTTTTCTGGTGAAATTAATCCGAGACTTAGGCGTGCATCAATAATCTGCTTAATAACATCTGGAGGCAATGACTTCTCAAGAGTAATCATGTCAAGGTTTGACCGGACTACCATATCAAGGCATCTCTCAAGCAGTTTCATGCAAGATTTGTTGCAAAAATTGGCAACAGATAAGATCAATAGAAGGTTATCTACTTCAACCTTATCAAGGACATCAAGGAGACGCCGCTGCATGAAAAAGAAAAAATATATCATGGCTTGGATTTGGCTTATTAAAATAGTGAAACTACAAACCATAACCGACTGACATGTTTTGGGCTAGTAATAATTAATGGATTTCAGTATGGGACAGCCTTATCTGAAAAAAACAGTACCACTTTGTAAAACAACGGTCAACAAAAGCAAGTAGCATCAAGGCCCATTTTTTTATTAGAAAAGGAAACCTCCTGCTTTTAATTCATTTTAGAAACCAAAATAATACAAGCCAAATAACAACATAATACTTGAAATAGCAAGCAACGTAGGGTAATGTTAACACAGAAGCTTTATAAATAGAAATCCAAGACAGAGGACCATAAATTGGACCAAAGGAAACTAGGCTATATACAATTAGTACAATTATGTTTGGCTCTTGTCAGACTGGCACATATGGCGCAGCCGCGCAAGCAATATAATTTTGACACAGGATTACTGAAAAACTGCACCTATAACTCCTAAAAACAACTTCCAAAGATTGTAAAGAGAATAAAAGCTGAACTGTATATAAACATTATTGACCATAGGCTTTTAGATTTAAAATTTTGAAATTTCCTTTTGTGTTCTCGGATAAAGATGCTGTGATTGGAGTGTAGACAGTCTCATTCCTCCCCCCCCCCCCCCCCCAAAAAAAAAAAAAAACAAAATTATATAGCAAAGGCAAATTTTACCATAAGATACGTGTAGAACCTTTTGTTGTTTACATTATCGCTTTGAAAATGTGTGTGACATTTAAATTTAAAAACGCTGAGATACAGTAAAGTTTAAGTGGAAAACATATGATTTTGCTTTCTATGCATGAATACCATTGTCAAATTAATGCTGTATTGACAAATTTGGAAAGATAATGTGCGGTATGTGAGTATGTTCCTATCATGGTACAATTGAGTGAAACATCAGTACTGAAGCAGCCTAGAATAGAATGGTGAACAGTCCAATTGCCTTATCTGAAGATACTTAAATAAGGAACTGCTATTTTGCAAGAAGAAAAAAAGGTTAAGAAACACCTTTACTATATCAGCACCACTCTTGCTGGATATCGAACACAGTTAACTTTCAATTTTGCATCAACGTGACCAAGAAGAATCCAATAACTAACAACGAGATCAGTAAGCAGCAACAAGCCAGATAAGCACAGTTAGCCAGGCAGTTTGATTCAGACATTAGAATGGATTGGTTAGGAGGATTGGATCAAACATGACCGATGTAACAGTGCATGATCGGAGTTGATTAATGGCTCAAGATGTAGCTTTTGGAGGATTTCCAATTGAAAAAGGGGTCGCATCCACACGTTCATAGAAACTGTAGTAGCTTTTGTTTTTCTCAGCAATGCATACAGCACCAAGCACACGTGAATCCCCAAAATCGAAAACAACTCAACATGACATACTACTCATCGCCAATATGGCAGCAAGCCAGCAAGTTAATCACAATGTAATTAGCACAGGCCTCCAATTGCAGTAATCCAAATTGCAATGATTAACGTGATTAGGAGTAATTCAGTTCAGACCATCTCCGCTCTCCTTCAGAAGTAGGCTTATTTTGCCGCCTAAAGCAAAACTCCACACGCACAACTAAAAAATGCATCTTTAAACCCCACTTCTATAAGCAATAAGCATCCAAGCAAAGCACAGGGAAGAAATGAACTGACATGACATGAGCATCGCGAATGGATGGGAAAAAAGAGGCAGATTTTGGTTGCCGCGATGAGTGGAGGGAAGGGGAGGCGGACCTGGAAGAGGTTGGTGAGCTCGGTGACCTGGAAGGTGGAGGCGGCGAAGAGGACCTGCGCCATAAACGCGACGGCGGGGTGGCACCCGACGTGGGGGCACTCCTCGTCGACGCAGAGGCACGCCGCCTTGGGCAGGTCGCTGACGCGGCCGCTGTAGAGGTAATCGAGCACCAGGCGCAGCGCCTCGTACCCGACCTCCACCTCCTCGCCGCCGAGGATCTCCCGAAGCTCCAGCCTCTCGCCACCATCCGCGCCGACACCGCCTGCGGCGGCGGCGGCGCGGCGCGCGAAGACGCCGCGCAGGTAGGGGCTCCGCGCGGAGAGCACGCACCGGTGCACCCGCAGGTCGCCGCCGCCGCCCGGGACGGCGATGCGCGCGTCGGAGAGGAACGCGAAGTCCTCCGGCGAGCGGAACGCCGCCGCGAGGTTGTCGGAGAGGCGGCGGAGCGCCTCCACGTCCGCGTCGTCGGCGCCCTCCACGGAGGCGCTGTCCGAGTCGGAGAACGCGTTGGTGACGTGGCTGCTCGGCGCCTCCATTGCGCACGCGCACCCGCACCCGCACCGGTGACCAGCTGACCACGCGCGTCGCGGCGTGGCGAGGAGGAGGAGGAGGCCGAGCGCCTCCTGCCCAAGCTGCTGGGAAGGCGCGAGGAAGTCGCAGCGAGCGAGCTCGGCGAAAGGGATTGATGCAATAGTAAACGAGTGAGGTGCAAACCGCAATTTTTCCACATTACACCTCCAGATTTACAGATTTTACAAGATCATTTCTCCGTTGACCAAGACTAACTGACAATTGGCAACCTCGTGAAAGCCGGACAAACATAAATACGACCAGTACCTCTTGCTTCTCCACAAATATAATGGCTTAGGACATCTCCAATGTATATAGCAAAATTAGTCCATATAGATGGGGCACACATATATAGATTTTAACTATTGCAACATTCACAATGTATATAGATAGCAAATAGTATTAGGAGGAGATAGGAGGTAGAGACAAATAATATATTTTATTCTCTATGAGCAGCTCATATGCTTATGGGTAGGTTTTGTTATTTTCTTGCTATGGACTAATTACACAATGTTGCTAGGTGGCTGAATGAAATATTTTATTGCTTATAGACTACTTTTATACACCTTCTATCTTCCCAGATACAAGTACTTTCATAATAACTACTACTCTCAATGATGTCCCGCGTTTTGCTTTGGAATACATCGATGAATACATGTTGTACATTATAAAAATAATAGATGCATATGTTTAAATAATGTGAAAATAATATGTAGATAATAATTTGATAATGTTTGCATATTGAGCTCTAAATATACAACAATATTAAAAAATGATACGTCATGCATGTTTGCATGATATTTAAAATACTTTGAACCATACTCCATCCGTCTCATAAAAAACCAACATATAGGGGATAAAAGGTTGTCCAAATTCGTTGTACAACATGTAGTATTGGTTTTTTTATGAGACGACATCCTTGCTTGTTGAGTTTTAGGGGTTAATGGGCACCAACTCTATAGATAGTATAGATTCACAATACTATATGTTATACTCTAACCTCTCTCACCTTCTCTTTGAATTTCTTTTTATCTTACCCTAACCTTAACAAACTCTTATGTGACATCAAAGTATTTTCTTTCAATCATAATATCCGCTTAACAACTTATAAATAGATAGTAATATGTTTTAGAATGGAAGGAGTAGGCTATTTAGTAAAGTTCAACCTCTAAGGTTGAATCTGTTTTTGCATATTGGGATGACAACTCCCTTGTTTTTCGTTAACGCACTTCTCGAGTGGCTAAACAATGTGTTTTATATAAAAAAATTATATATAAGTTTTTCAAAATATCAAATAAATTCATTTTTTAAGTTTATAATAATTAATACTCAATTAATCAAGTGCTGTGTGAAAAGCCGAATCTTACATCCCATTTGCCTAGCTAAGAGTTTACTCTAGTACACTAACTTCCAGTGGGTCGGAGAAGCTGTACGCACTCTAAACATATTTACGGATAGTTTTTAGTTTAAAATCTTGAACTGAGGAAATAGTATGCATTTGGAGTATAAGAGCACGTTTAATAGTATAGTAATTGTAAGCTAATCGAAAAGTAGTGTTAGAGCGAACATATATACTAATAGATTAACTATAAGGGTGTATCTAATTTCTTTCTCTATGTTTCTCTCACTTATGTAATTAATACTCCTTCCGTCCCCCCAAAAATATAATTTTTCACCCATTTTCACACATACCAATTCAAAGCCAAAATGATTAGATTACCGCTTTTATCAAATCACAGTGCAACTATTACTCACTTTATATCTACTACTAATACAAATATTCCCAACTTTTACAAACTCCGATGCAATAATTAATATCAAATGAACTTATTTTAGGATAAAAGAAATAAGCTAAAAATAAATTTATTATGAAACGGAGGGAGTATCTCTTAGTATATGAGAGAGAGCACTTCGTATTGCTCTTGTTATGTGTTAACTTATAGTTAATTATTAAATTTGCTCCAAAGCAACAAATAGGTACAAATTTATAGAAGAGACAAAGGGGTTGTCACTTGTCACCAGTTCACCCCATGCAGGAGTATTTACTCTCTTTTTTTTTTTTGAAACCATATAATTATTCTATATTTTCCAGGAACTGCAAGGGCCAAATTGCAAAACAAAGCTACCCGTATTAAAGAAAGTGAGAAAACAAAGATTGACAAAGAAGAGATCACATCCACACGGCGATGTGAAGAAAGATTAATGAGCTGCCTTTTCCCCTTGGATGTGTACCCATAATTTTATTGTGTTTGGCTGTGGACTCTGCCAATTGGATCCACTTGTCATTGCTCCAAACTTTGCATGGAGTTGGAAGGGAGTGGCATGTGTGAGCCAAAGTTCCTAGCTAAACTATACTAAACTAATTCATTTCACATAATACAATGTCCCCTACATGCTTTACTCGAAACAACGCAATCCTTATTAATAACTACCTCTATAAGATAATGAACCGGACAGTTCGGCCCGTTGTTTCTATGAACTCTAATGTAAGCAGCTACAGGCATTAGGTTGGATGCATATGTAGTATATAATAGCTTCCTTTGAGGCAGCATAGAGAGTAGTAGCAGATAGATGTTGGAACAGTAATCTATGATTAGCTTGATGGGACAGTTCAGAGAGGGTGATTAGATTAGTAGATAGTGTTGGTCCACTGGGAGATAAGCATCGACCACATTGTCTTGCTGACAAGTTAATTCGAGCTCTGAGTGCCATCCCATCCGGTCGATGATCTTAGTAGGACACACGTTGGTATAGAGATAGTTTTTATCTGATCCCGTCGCGAAGTAACATGAGTTGCCATAATGCTAATTAAATGCCGTGAGTTACAAAATACTGCGACGACTTTTTGTTATGATTTCAGAAGAAACTACGTAAAAAGATTGACTTGCCCTCTCCTTAATTATAATATTGTTTAGGCACAGAAAACCGCTCAGCAACGATTTGATCGATAACACAATAGCCAAGCGGTTATGGATGAAATCCAATGAAGTTAAAATAAATTTTTGTTTGGATTTTTTTGAACTTGATCGAATTACCAAGTGATTTCCAAAACGCGGTGCAACTCATGACTAGTTATCATGGTAATGAATGATTATTAGGGCAGTTGATGATATCGTGTGATCTTAAGCGTGTGAGTGGCTAGGGCCAAAAGGCGAGTAAGCGGGGAGCGTCGAGCAGCTACCTCATCATCATCCTCGACGCCTCGGCCTCAACCGATGACGGCTCGACCTAGTCCTGACCAGTAAGTTGAGATGAGCCTCGGAATAGTTGTCGATCATAATTTCAATCAAATTGATCGATTGAATTAAAAGTAATGTGAATGTTTGATTCAAACTTGAGAGCTTGCATATTGTCCCGGGGCCTAAATTCTGTGACATCCTGACCCAATTAGAACTAGGCATGTGTGACCCATTAAAACTGTGTGCACATGTTTAATACCACCTTTCTAGTTTAGCAATGGTAAAACCATATCACTCTTGGGTTAACCCTTTTACACGAAGCGAGGACGAAAGTGTAAGTGGGGTGGTATGTGGTATGTGTAAGTGAACTCGCTCGTCTGATGGGCTGGCCTACGTGGTTCTGGAGAGAGGGCTGTGACAAATTCCTGGAGACATTGTATATATAAAATGCAATCTTACCAATTCTAGTATTCTCTCTGGTTTCTAATATATGACACCGTTAAATTTTAAACATACATTTAATCATTTATCTTATTAATTTTTTTGCAAACATAAATAATATAAGCTATGCTTAAAACCTTTAATGATAAATCAAGTCACAAACAAATAAATGATAATTATATTTTTTTAATAAGATGAATAAGCAAACGTCAAAAAAAATCAATGATGTCATGTATTAAAATCTAATAGAATTATGTCACAATTGTGTAGACTTTGACCACTCTTTCCAGATGCCTCGTCTCTGCCTAATTGTGCCCCATACTTCCTTCTAACTTCGAGTCACTTATACATGGACTCACTTTAGTAAGAGGGTTCATATATCAGTAACCTATTTCAGAGGAAAGAAAATTACCATGGCCTCAACTTTTTAAAAATTTCATGGAAGTTGGTCATTCATACTCCGTATAGGCTGATTTTGATCTTCTCCCCTCCTAAAATTTTGTAATTGTTTTTCAAGAGTATGTATTTCAAACAGGGGTTTAAATGGAAACGGAACAAATAAATCACGAGGAGTGCAGTCGCAGACGGTTGCAGCCGCTTTATATGTCCCCGTACAGATACAGTGTACCCTCTCCGGCACGTCCAACCGTAGCTGTCTGAGTCTGAGCTTGACCGGCTGTTACTCCAGCTAGCTGAAGCTTGCCCAACGGTTACTCCCTGGTGGCCCCCCTTGATAGTGTCAGTTGCTATGCAATTGTGGATAGTGTTACCTCTCAAATTTCTTCTCCCCGCACCCTTAAATCGTGAAAGAAAAAAAAACAGGGAAATCCCTTACGATATACTCCCTCCGTCCACATTCATTGCTAGAATTGGATTTTTTTTTTTCAAACGGAGGGAGTATACCCTTCGTGAGTCGTGACTAGTACAATAAAAAGCCAAATTCTAGATTTACATCTGGATATAAACTTACTTACATACGCACGTATGTCTGCCATATTTTTAATTAAAATAGGGGTAAATATAAGAATTTAAGAAATGTAGATATTATTTTGTCAACTTCCTCTTCCTATATTCATCAAATTATTCTTAACTCTTCTTTTCCTCGGGAAAACCTTATCCTTTCCCTGGCTCTTCTTCTTTTCCTCGGGAAACCTTATGTCGGTGGACGGTAAAAAGCGAAGAGCCATGTGACTTCCTTTCCCTTTGTTGGAGCCCCTCTCCCCTTCGCCTCCAGCCAATAAAAAGAATTTAATAAGATAAATGATTAAATGTATGTTCAAGATTTAACGGTGTCATATATTATAAACCAGAGAGAATGCTAGAATTGGTAAGAGTGCATTTTAGATATACAATGGATAGAATTGGGGACAAGATAACCTCAAGAAATAGGGGAGGAAGGGGAGGGGGTATCAATATCAACAATAACCACCAGATATGTCTCTATAGGAATTTGGGCCCCGGGACGATATGCAAGGTCTCAACCTTCCTCAATACTAATATATGTATAGGAAAAGAACTTATAAAAAGAAAAAAAAATTCTCTTATTAATATATTATAATGTCTCTTATCAGTATATTATAATATACCTTTAATTAATTTATACTCCTATATATTACCTTGTTATAGTTACGGTATTTAAACAATAATGTAAGTTAGACCACCCATATTAAAATCCTAGATGTGCCACTACCTCCAGCGAATGCTTGTTGCCAACACGGGGACCTGGGAGGGGTCCAAGGAGCTGTCGGGCTTATCTCGTTGTAGGTTTTTTTCTTCCCCTTTCGTACATAGTTCGAAGGAGATGCCAACGCCCATCTTATTCTTCTAGGATGCTTCCTTCCATGGTCGGCTTGAGCTCCACTGGAGCTTGCTCCACCTCATGTTGTCTAGAAGGTTGTTATGGAGTTCTTCGCTGGTGTTTGGGTCAAGCGCAGAAGATTTGCCATGTAGCGGGAAGTCTTCTTCCTCCACAATGACGAGGTGGTGTTGGCCGTTTAAATCCTCTTTGGCGAGGTTGCTGTTGTCGATTTGGTGCCCTTCCTTGTCTTCGATGAGGCATCTTTAAGCTTAGTCTGAAACTTCTCCTATTCATTGAGTCTGCTTCAACCTTCGCTTTTGCAAGATCCCTGTTGGGTTTGTGGCTGTATGCCATCTCTTTGTGGTCAATGTCATTCCTCCGTCAACTTGTCTTTCTTTGCGGGTCCTTTGCAAGTTGTGTTGTACGTCTATCTGTTGGACCACTGTGAGCAACCTAATCTCTCTTTGTTTGAGATATGTCAAAATCAATAATGTAATCTGTATATGAACTCTCTATATTCAATAAATACATGAGCCCTTTTTTAAAAAAAAACTCTTCTTATCCTCAAACTCGGCCCGCTCAGATCTCATATCAAGCAATCACCTTTTCTGTAGGAAACACAAGAATCTACCTTACTTTTAAGGCAGCTCCAGTGTGAGTATAAATCGAACAATGGGCAAAGATGAAATAATAAAGCACAACGTGGCATTGGTTGTTAAGTGTCAAAAAATCAAACTCTATTTTGAAGTCGAATTTTTTACCATTTTAAAAAATATTACTCCCTCCATTCCATAATATAGCAATCTAGGATTTGATGTAATATTTCATAGTTTAATGAATCTGGACAGATATATATCCAGATTCGTTATCCTATAAAATATCTCGTTCGGTACTAAATTATTGTATTAGGGGATAAGAGGAGTAGTTGCAGAGGAGAGACGAATGGACGCAAGTGATTGAAGAAAGATTTATTTATGTAGGTCCCACAATTTGACATTAACGCTGCCCCTACCGAATCAAAGATTTGTTTGTTTTTCGTGGCATGTATGAGTCAAACGAGGACTGAGGATGTCCTTGTCGTGGTATGCAAAACTCTATAGAGAATATAGCTAGGGTAATACCGTACGTGTTGATCATGCCCTTACGCGATGAGACGATTAATTCATGGATAAAATGCTAATCATTTTGTAACACTGGTTTCGTTTGTGGCTGAAACCCTGAGACACAACTCAAAGAGAATCAGGTTCCTTCAGTTCCACGAAGGCTAATCGTATTAAAGAGGAATGACAAAGTAAAAAAAAAAAGCATAAATGGTCGGCAAGGTCAAAGTCAAAGTCAACACAGAGCTACTAGGTCAAAGTAGTGTTTGTTGTCTCGATCACTGGCTGATGACTCGAGCCATGGCCCAATTGATGGGGCCCATGTGTATGCCATGGGTCATCCTTTTTTGCTCTTAATCCCGGACTCCAATTGGACTCTAATTAATGCTCGGTTTATTAGCCTTTCCAGATCGAAAGGAGCAGCACATGTTTTATAGGAGTATATTATTAGCACATGTTCTATACTAGGAGTATATTGAGAGCATCCACCAACAGATCTGGTTTTAAATAGATCCCAATTCTAAAATTATGATATTTTAGCTGAAAATTATGCTCAGCAACCCCCCTAATCAATTTCCAAAAATTTAGAAGTCTTATATCCGTTTTATTTTGTTCAGGAGCAGGAAGCTGCTACCAATCACGGAGGGGAGTGGAAGGTGGGCCCATTTTTTAAAGCTAATTTTAGGCAATTCTATTGGAGATAAGTTTTTTCTTAATAAAAGCAGTATCTAGAAAAGCTGTCGTAATTTTTTTTAAAAAAAACTCTCGGATGTAACTATAGTATATAATTAAAGTGTAAATACACTGTAATTGCACTGTAACTGCACATAAACTACGATATAACTTATTAAAATTTGTATTCAATAATATTTTGGTTAGATAGCACTGATATCTTATGTATAATACTGTGAAAATTTCTTTATAGTAATTTTTTTATTTTCATGCACAAATCTTAAGGCGATCCAATGGTCACAAATCTGAAAAATTTGGGAAAAAAACTTGCGATAATTTTCTAGCAAGTCCATAAAAAAACCTAAATCCTAATTAGAGATGCTAAGAAGACTTTTCGGATTTAGAATTTGGAGAAACTGTTTCACCAAGAAACACCCTAATTAACATTCAATCCTGAAATTATGCGGTTTTGGATGAAACTAACCTCCAACAGACCCCCTAATACCGTGCCCGATACTTGAAATCCCTATTCTCGATCTTTTCGCTCTCTACAAATCGGGTGGGTGTCGGGAGCAGGGGCGAGTGCGATCACAATTGGCATGGGAGAAAGAAGAAAACATTTTTTATTCTCAGATGGCCCACTTTTAGTTTTAGGAAGTTAATTTTGGGTTTCCTCCTGGAGAGATGGTTATTTCTGTTTCTCAAATTCAGTGTAGAAAACCAAAAAAAATATACTCCCTATAACACCATTAACTTTTCGCATAGCGTTTGACCATTCGTTTTTATTAAAAATTAAATGTAAATATGTGAATATATAAGTTAAGATTATATTTTATTTGATAAAAAAGTCACAGAAAAATAAATAATATTTATACACATTTTTTTAATAAGATGATGATCAACCGTTATGCGAAAATTTGACTGTGTTATATATTTTGAAATGGAGGGAGTATTTAGAAATGGATTATTGGATATCTTTTAGTGATCTTAGAATCTTAATTAGATAATTAGTCTAAGCTGAAATTTGCATAAATGATTGGTTAACACAGCAGTGCGAGATACTCGCTAGCTAGGGAGATATTTTTGTACTAGAAGCTAGCACGATTAATTGCACGTGGTCTAGTAACAATTGTCAAAGGCATCATCAAACAAGATGGGAACTTTTTTAGCTGCTATGCAAACAAAAATAAATAAATAAATAAATAAACAAAAAGTTAATATGTCTTCAAAATTCCACGGTGAGATGAACGAAAAAAATTATGTTTAATCCATGTTTAAAATGCTGAACTTTTTCTGATACTTTCTTCTGTAGCTTTTGCGGCCTAAAAGCTAGTACTAGTACTATAATGAGTTAATGACAGCTATGAGGATAGGTTTAGCGATTATTTAGCCTAGAGAGATAGTACGGAGTGTATTCATTTCCTATCAACAAAGCAAAAATTTCGAACTCCAAAATGAAATCGTTTTTATACGTACGTGTTCTCTCAGATTGGCATTTATACACGTGTTGGATGGAAGTTTTCACTGTACTGAAAAATGAAGACGAAATGCTATCTCAATCCCTCGTGCTGATCCGTTTGGTGAAATCCATGCAAATGAGTGCAAGTTAAGGGCCTATTCACTTTGCTACTTAAATCAACTTTACCAAATTTTAATAATGTTAATTTTAGTATTACCAATATTTATAACGTTGATATGCGGAAGTTATGTTTAATTTTTTACTCTTTACCAAGATTTTTGTGAGTTAAATATTCTAGAACGACCAAACTTTAGTATTGGAGATAAATTTTGGTAGTATTTAGATTATTACCTAAAGGGAATAAGTTTACCTGCCATCTCTCGACTTTACATCGAGTTTGTATGATATCCTGTTGACGTAAAAACACGATGGCCTGGGAGATCTGCTTAGCTCCAGTGCAGGTCCAAAATAATGATGAGATGCGGGCGTGCCAGTCAGTTTGATCCTGCAGCTGACAAGATATATAAATTGAAGATCAAAAGATAGCCAATCGGCTAACAAGCCGATGGAGTGATTCCAGCCGATGCTGATACCAACCGATATCCAGTATAGATCTTGATGCTTGAGTAAATAATGACATAAAAATAATCGGCTGATGAAAATAAAATAAAATAATCCAGTAGAAACCAATCGGCTAGTAATGATAGATTGAATAAGCACTGATCCGAAGGTTGAAGCATTCATCGGCTGGAGGTCCGATGTCAATAAATCCAAACGATTATATAAACAGTGAAACCTTTGTTGTCATCGGCTAAATCCAACTTGTATGTAACCCTTTGAGCTGATACAACGTCCAGATAATTCATCGACTAGCACTTCGATAAAACATTAGCATGAACCTATCGGCTTAACAAGATTTATATTATCAACAACAATCTAGTAGGTCGAACCTAATCGATGCAGCATGAGATTGTATATGATAATCTAATACTTGATGAACCGATAGATTTATCTAATGTGATGGATATAACAAATCTATTTAGAACAACATTGTGATTGTAGAGATATATCGGCTAAGATAGAAGATCAGACTCAACCGAGACAGTCCCAACTAAACCGATGCGTCTCTAAACACAATGCAATTAAGATAGAATTGAGATATCAGGTAAATATATCAACCAAACCAGAGCGATCAAGAGATCGAAGCGATGCAGCCTTGAACAACACCAATGTAGCCGATAGATTCACCAGGGCCCGACGAAACGTAGGGCTTACCCCTTCGCCGGAGATCGAAAGCCGATGCAGCCCTGCGTCAGGTGCCAAATTCCGCCGGTTTGATAAATAAAAACCTCAGAAAGAGGGTGGCGATGCGCCGAAGTTGTATTGATCTAGAGATAATTTACATAGACCCCGGGTGTACATATTTATACCCATGGGTAGATACTAGTCCATATCGGACACGACTCAAACTTTCCTAAAGATAAAAGGAAACACATAAAGTCCTTATCGGACACTTATCACACTTTCCTAAAGATAAAAGGAAACTAACAAACTATTCCTAATTAATAGATACAATTGTCTTTTTCGGACTCAATCCATACATGGCAATCCTCATGAAGCACTTTAAAACGAACCCGACAATGGTTCCAACTTCCCCTTGTCGGAATCGGCTACATCGGCTTCCTTGTCCGATTCAATATTAACCGATGCACACCGTAGCCGATGCAGTTCCGAAGCCGATTTATACTCTGTTTCTATTAACGATTTCCTTCCAAATCCGCTTCGGTCTTAACTCCAAATTCGATGCATGATTTACCAAATTTCGTCATCAACATATCCCTAATCCCTAATACCAGAAATCTTCACCTTTAAACTATACAAAACCATGCAATTTAGATCCTATAGCAGTATAGATGTGTGGTTTCGCTGACGTGACATCCTAAACAGCAAAAGAAATAAAAAAAGTATATGGGACCCACATGACAGTCGTTCTATTCTCTCTTTTCTTCCGACGCGGGTGGCCGAAGAGCGTGGGAAACAAATATGGATACGATCCGAGTAGGCCTTATAGTTTTCATTTTAAACTATGCTTCTCCTTACTTATCCGGAACACCTTCCGTATATGAGACCTAATTTCGTATAAGACTTGGTGTATATGGTGGGCTCCGCCGAGCTTAACCCATGATCATAGGGTATGACTTATCCATAACTCTGATGGTAGCACCCAACTTCAATACAAATGAACGAGTTGATGTTCTCGACCAAAGACCTTAAAATAATAGTTGTCAAACTCACTTGACCGTTCTCGGACGACCGAGAAGGCATGAAGTATGCGACTAAGTTCCCTGATTAACCTTGATCAAGAATTTGGATTGAAGTCAAAAATTTCACCCCGGCGGGTACACCATCGCTTCATTCCGTAATCCTTATCGAACCCCAACAACCGTTCTCGAATAATCGAGTAGCTATAGAGTCTGCGACAAAACCCTGAAATCTGACTTGAGTATTCTGATATCTAACTTTTCCTGAAATCAATTCTCAAACCAAATTGTTAGATAGAAAAACCCCCGAGTGAATGCTTAGGGGTAACATGATATAATATGGATTGGAAATAAATTGAATCTATATATGATAATAAAAGAGTACTCTCGCTAGAGCTGCCCTCAGCAATCAGAGTGTGATACTCTCTCTAGCCCCCAGCTATGACCTTAGAGAACTCGTTCTCGGAGGGTATAGCTTGAACACTTATAACCTGACCCAGGAGAGCTGTGAATACCTAGCCCCCAGCCGTGAAGTCAGGAAAAACAATTCCTGATTACACGACTTAGTTAATACGCTACGATGAGCACTCTAACATGGTCGTTTGGCTCTGTGGTGTCTGACATCACCTTATCAGCTCTGGGCGTCCCCAGCCAAGGACCGTAAGGACCTCGGAGGCGTGTCAGACTAGCGTAAGGGAACATTAGGTAAGACTTCGACACAGGGCATTATATGGGTAAGGGATCTCTGGGTAAATATTGCATGTTTTTTTATATATAAGCACTTACAGAGGTTGATGCAGGGGGGTGATAATATGACCACCTCACTAGGTGAAAACCAGGTGTGTAGTCGTACTCAATCACTTCATGGAAATGGTGGGAGAATTGCTACCATCGCTAGTCGAGGACCAGGTACGTAGATGTACTCGACCACTCGAAGATGTGGTGCGAGAACCACTACGCCGTTGGTTAAAAACCAGTTCTAGTCGTATCTCGACCATTTAAAGTCGTAGTGCGAGGACCGCTACGCCGCTGGTCGAAGACCAATGTAGTCGTACCTCGACCACTCGGAGACGTGGTGGGAGGACCGCTACGGTGCTGGTCAAAGACCGGCCGTAGTCGTACCTCGACCACTCGAAGAGAACCCGTAGAGGAGGCGAAATAGCTACAACACCTGTACTCAGACCGAGTGTGTAATCGTACCTCAACCACTTTTAGGGGCGCTAAAGTTGGTTATTACATGTGCATCTCATGTGACCAGCATGACTCACATACCCAACTTGTAGCATATCAGACGTCCGTTCGCGGTTATGTCGAGTGATCAAGTCGATAATGTTCACGAGGGGATTATCCGCAACGACCCTTTCTCAAATAGTCCAGCGGTGACCAAGCTATATGTGAGATAGGTTGTCGGTCTTCATTGGTAGGTTTGGTCCGACAACTCCGCATTTTTCCGAGAACGTTCTCGATAATGGTGTTGTACCCGACCGCTGCCTACTCGAATGCTTGATTGTTCCTGAAAAATGTTTATAACAGAGAATATCGAGTATGTACTAAAGAAATTGCATGAAACCTCTAGTATTATTAGTATATAACGAGTAGACAAAGATTAAAAACTAGGGTACTATGTAAACTGTAAACAAACATGTTTTATATAACAGGAGCAGAGCGAGCCCCTAATATTAGACCGTACTCGACCTAACATAGGAAACACTCGCACAACAGACATTGTATAAAAAACATGTTTTAGGTAAACATAATAGATTATGGATCTGACAATACTGTATAGATTGGAAAATAAGTACGATAAATTTCATATAAAATATTGCACCTTTGTAGATATATGCCGGACATATCTACGAAATTAGTAGATTAATTTAAAAAAATGATCCACTAAATACCTTTGGGTTGTCCGAATAGCATACACATATAACTAAAGTCATCATGTATGTACGTCGTATGGATGTATGTTAGCTGATCTATACATGCATGCTAGCGGTTGATTTTTGGCGATGGAAGCCAGTTCCTCAGGTAGTTGACACGAATCGAAGTCTCATGTTCGAGAATATTGAACCGTTATCCTTCGCAGCGACGATATCTTGAAACTTGATCAATATTGATAGATTGAATTGTTAGCGACGATGATTCCAATCTAGTCGGGAGGAGTACTTTGGCCGGGTCAGATCTCTCAGGATCAAAGTAATCGAAGTATCCCTCATCGAAAAAATTCTAAGCGGCGATGACCTGATGAAGCTTGAGATGACGAGGGTCCCGGTCCATCGGAGAATGCACTTAGGTTGGGTCATATCTCCCTAAAGCCGAAATCGTTTAAGTATTTTATCATCGGAAAATTCATCACTTCAACCCATCTCGTCAAAAACCTTGAAGCACCAAGATCCCCTACCTAGCACGCCATTGTCGATGTTTTAGATCACGACTACGGTATTTGCATGGTATGAGAATCGTTGGTACCAGGACATACGTGAGATTGAGGTAAAAGAGATAAAAAATAAGGATTTTATACTGGTTCGGGCCCCTTATCTAACATGTAACAGCCCTACTCCTATTGGCCGAAGCTGGTGTTTCTATTATATATCAGTATCACTCGAGTACAATATTTGGAATAGCCTATCTAGTCGTCGTCAACACAGCGGCATGAACCATCACACGTAGTCGATGATAGGGTAGTCCTACTCCTCGAAGAAATCAATGTCTGGCAGCGTGTATTGATGGACTATTCCGTCTTTCCGTTCTGACTGAGCTCCTCCCCCTCCTCCTAGAGGGTCTTGTATTTATACCCATATATATCCCCATGTTCAAGTAGGACTAGGGAAACAAGTATGGATACAATCCGAGTAGTCCTTTTAGTTTTCATGTAAAACTCTGCTTCTCCTTCCTTATCCGGAACACCTTCTGTATATGAGACCTAATTTCGTATAAGACTTGGTATATGGTGGGAATACTGAGCTTAACCCATGTCAAAGAGTATGTCTTATCCATAACCTTGACAGGAGGGGCTCCACCTCATAGATCGGGATCACCGTCACCCCTCTCCCTGCCGTTACTGGCCGTCAGCCGCTACCCTGGAGAGAAATCGTCCTTGCCGGATCCCTCCGCTACCGCGCCCAATCCCTCCTCTCCGCTGGCACCCACCCCACCGTGGTCGCCGACGCTCTCTACCTGCTCGCCGTGCGCGCCGTCGAGGTCCTCCATGGCATGGCCATCCTCATCAAGCTCTCCGACCGCGATGCTGGAGCTAGCGGCGATAAAGGACGATGCCGACGGAGCTCGCCCGCCGCTGCTCCGCTCCTCCTCCGGCCACCTCCGCCGTTGTTGCCCCCTCTTTGCTCGCCGCCCGTTCTACCCGTCGCCACTCCGCCTGACTACTTCGCCCGTCGTTGCTCCTCTCCTCCTCTACCTACCTCCGCCGATGCTGCCCCTCCTCTGTCCATCGCCCGCACTGCATTGAGATGAGAAGAAAAAAGAGATGTGGGTCCCACATTTTTTTCTCATTTACATGTGGGCCACATAATTTTTTATTTTATATTTTGCTGACTAGGATACCACGTCAGCGAAAACCTACATCTATACTGCCATGGAACGAAAATTGCACGATTTTGTATAGTTTAGGGATGAATATTTCTGATATCGGGGATTAGGATATCATACAAACTTGACGTAAAGTTAAGTGATGGCAGGTGAACTTATTCCTTACCAACCGAAAGGCAAAACTTGATACAGTTAATTTTGGCCCAATACCAGTCCTTAAACCCAAAAGCTGGCAGCTAGGGGCCTGGTTAACATTTCTATGGGCTTGCCCAATACCAGTATTTTTCAGCCCATATATATCTGCTGGATTCACATACGGTCTAACTCATTTGATACTCAACAGCTTATAAGGCCTACTTCCACTTGGGACAATTTGTGAACTAAGAGTGATTTTTTTTCCTCTCTTTTTCAAGATCAGTCAAGAGTGAGAATATTATTTTCTCATTTAGATTTTCGTAACCCCTCAAATGTGGTCTTGCTGACAGGGATCCCCTGCTAATTAAGTCTCTCCCACATTTGTGTCGATGCAGAGTGACTGCCGTGCATTTGCCAGCTTTGTACATGTTACAGTTGGGTGGTACTCCATACATATTTTAAAAATTTAACTTTTAAAAAATTGATCAATAATTACTATAATATTAACTGAATTTTATTTGCTGAAAATTATCTTCGAATCGATCTATGAATGTACGTACCTTTATATGGTTATAATTTTGTTGCTACAAATCTTATATAGTATATGAAAAATTACTAAAGATTAATTTTGAAAACCGTGCCAAATTTGATCGTATCTTATATTATGGGATAGAGGGAATACAACCCACCACATATAAAACTCCCATCGAGTCATATTCCTAATTAAGACCATAATCCTTGAGTTATTTTTTAATGGAATATAACTTCTGCTCTCTAGCCTCTGCATCAATACTATCACCGTTCCTAAAAATAGCAACTTAATTGAGACACTTCCTAGTACTACCTATAACTATGAAGGATGTCCAAGTTCATAATAGTTAATAGTACTAGTAGGTTGAGTTGGAAGGGAGGTAGTATTAAGGATGCACACGGCCATATTTATAAACACCGAGAGTTGAACCCTAGTGAACCCATCACTGCACCACCACCACACCAATGACATTTCAAATGTTATTGACTTTTAAATTTCCCATATATTTGATCATGTTAATGCACATACTTGTTTTCGGAAGATTAGTTGTAGTTACTAGTGTTATCTTCAAAACGAAACTACTCTCTATATATGGACGAGGGATGAAAAAAGTGACCGGAACTCCTAACTGACCTAGTATCATTTTCGTAAAAGTAGTGTCGTTTCCAACCGTATATTCTCGATTCTAGCTTTATATTATTTTTAGTTTTCTACTTTGTATCAACGTCATATCAAAATTGTTACTAAATAGCTAGTTAAATTAATAAATATGAAACATTCCCAACCGACTCGTATAGCTAGCATGTTTGCAAAATGGAGTATATTGCAGCTAGAGGCAAAGGCAAATGCCTGAAGTCTGAACTCTCAAGACGACACGGTGCTACTTCATTTTAAAGTTATAGCTACAAAGGTCAAAGAATCCAGATTTGTACTATTCCCTCTATATCAGAATATAAAAAGTTTTAGAGTTGAACACAATTATTCAAAAATTAAGTAGGTAAAATTAAATAAAGAGATATCGTGATTAGTTGAGTAATGGATTTAGGTGAGAAAAGTGAATAGTGAAAGGTTGTGATTGGTTGGGAAGTGAATGTTCGTAGAGAAGTGTTATATTTTGGGATATACCTTAAATGCTAAAATTATTATATTTTGGAACGGATGGAGTACTAGGTAGCCCTCCCTAAATAGGTTGTATTATGTAGTTCTCTCTATATTTTTTTGTTTAGTTATACTACTCCCTCTATCCTAAAGTATAAAGGATTTTGCATTGCACGTGATACATCCTATGTTTAGATTCGTAATAATAGGATGTTACATCTACCTAAAATCTCTTATATTTTAGAACAGAGAAAATCATCAGTTGTATTACTTCCTTCGTCTCAATATAAGTGCACCTAGTATATAGTATATGATATGACATAATCTAATAGTATGAATTTAAAAATCTACATGTTCAGGTTCGTAGGTTCGTAGATAACAATATTTTAGGATACTATATTGGAACGAAGGGAATAGTCCTTCCGTAAAAAAAAAAAAGAATCAATGCTGATTATCATGGGACCGGGTGAGTACATTGCTGCAGCCAGAGGGCCTGGTGGCCTACGTAAGTGCGTGTGCCGTTGATTATATTGTGTACTCCTACAGTCAGATGATCAGATCGATGATCTCGAAAAATCTCTTTGATCGATGCTGTACAACTTCTGTACTTTGATGCTAAAAACCAAACCCCTAAATATTCCCGTCTATATATATACACAGCTCCTGTATTTTGATGCTAACCCTTGTTTTTCGTAATAGAAAATGCCATCACAAATTGACTTAATTTGTGTGTATGGCCGACTGCAAATTGTTGAAATTAACTGCAGTACTTTATATCCTCTACTTACAATATTTGCCACGTCTAATTAAGTTCTTTTGTCCACACGCATGTCTTCATCCAACGACCGAGCTAGCTGTGCCATAAAATCCGAACAACTAATAGCGTTATTCAGTGATCGATCAAGTTTTTCGGATGTCAATGGCTGTCTGTAATGAAGACGTCAGTTGTAGAGCTTGAGTGTGGCTGCGCGATCTATCTCCAGAGCCACTGTCATCATCAGAATATAAGACCCCTTATGGAAATTGAACTACAGTAACACACTTTGAAAATCTTTACAAAATTTATGTGTTCCAAAAAAGCTTGCTCGTCGAATTATGATTTACTAATACAGGTTTTAAGGGTAACTTTATCATTTATATTTTTTTATAGATCGATATGTGATCATCCATTACGTTGGTATCGTTCATGTTTCATCGAAAAAAATGAAGAAAAAATTTTAGCCACTACTAAATAAAGATTATACCCTCTGCACTTAGTCTTTGAGATAATAATACATCTCCACATTTCTACTACCACTAGTTAGTGTGGTAGTATAAATAGATCTAAATCTTTTAATAAATAAGA
This sequence comes from Oryza punctata, assembly GCA_000573905.2. Classification (NCBI taxonomy): domain Eukaryota; kingdom Viridiplantae; phylum Streptophyta; class Magnoliopsida; order Poales; family Poaceae; genus Oryza; species Oryza punctata. The sequence continues at coordinate 4,556,542 of CM002488.2, forward strand.
TAAATGGTTCAGATTGTATTCTAGAGTATCGTGCTAAGATCCAATAGAAAAAAAGATACACTTAATAATTAAATTATTAGTAGCCCCACACAATAAGAAGGTGGTGGTGTGGTGGTGGCCTGCTAGTACGTGCATGGTGACGAAAGCCGATCGACCTCTAGAAACTCAATAATTCGACGATGGACTGCGCATGAATTATTATTAACCCAAGTCCATGATTGGTGCCATTTCTCGTCGAGATACATTGACCTAGCCAGCTAGTTATCGATGAGACGCATTGATCTGCTACTAGTAGCAAAAAGGAAAGCAGGCAGTATCTTGAAATTAAAACGTACTACGACCTCACACACATAAAGTTGGCGTTGACCTCCAAAACAAGTTCGGAACAATTAATCAACGAATCACAAGCTAGAACCTGACTGAATAAATCTTGTTACTGCTCCACTAACGTACTAGTCATATTTTATTTGTGGGCAAGCAGATTCTCGCAGGACAGGAGGGGGGAGAAGAAGTGATTTGTTGGGCTGTGTAGCTTGGCTGTAGCACTATTGATGGCTAAGGACCTGGTCTATCCATTGCCTATGGTTTATTATAAAGCGTAATAGTATATTAATGATTGAAAAAATATTTTATGATATTAACTCAGAAAAATATTTTATGATAAGATATTTATATATGTATGTTTAGCGATTTAAAAATTAACGCTGATATAAATACATAAAAAACATCAAATCCAACTATAAAATTAAGTTTTAAAATTAAATTTTCGTAGCAGTTTATAAGTCATAAGATAAACGATGAGACCCTAAGGCACAACCACTTCTCAAAAGAAAACAACCAAATCAAACTGCATAGTATCTATCTATCTATATATCTATCTCATCGATCAATCAAGTGACTGCAAGCTAATTAAGAAACTAACCTATCTATATATCAGTACTGAAATACTCCTATATGCTTTGCTTGCTAGCTTGCAAAGCTCGATCCAAGCAAAGTAATTAATTAAGCCCTCCAATTAACTAAACGTGGATCTCGCGCGCACTCATATTGGCTCCATCGCGATATGATCGTCGTCACTACAGTGGCCCGGCCGGCCGGGATAAGATCACAAGAAAACTACCTCCATTAGCTTCTGTTCCATCCATTGTTGATCGTTGGACCATCCATCCATCCATTATCGTCGTTGCCACTGCCTACCTACCTCCATACACACACACATGCACATATACATACCTATATATGCATATATACAGATAATACACATATATACACATATATATATATATACATATGTACGTATGTACGTACATATGTGTATATATATATATATATATATATATATATATGCGTATGCCCGTCGGCGATCGATCTCGCCGGAGCAACGTGCAACAGCGACGCACCACTGAGAATGCACCTTTAGTCCCGGTTTGCAAACTCCTTTAATCCCAGGTTACAAACCGGGACGCCTAATCCGGAACTAAAGATGCGTATCTTTAGTCCCGGTTGAAATAACCGGGGCTAAAGATTCATCTTTAACCAATTCTTTAGCCCCGATTGGTGTTACCAACCGGAACCGAAGATGGACACTTTAGTCCCGGTTGGTAATACCAACCGGGACTAAAAGATAGATCTTTAACTCCGGTTGGTGTTCCCTAGTTGGTAACACCAACTGCGGCTAAAGATATTTTTACATTTTTTTATTTGCATATGTTGTTTGCTGCTTGTTTATATATTATGCATTTATATATATATATATACATATTCTTGCTGCTTTTTTAATATATATGTATATATATATTATGCATATATATATGTATACATACATATATATGCATAATATATTTATATAATATATATATGTAACAAATGTATTTATACATATATATATATAAATTACATATGTATATATGTACAACCAAAATATGTAGAGAGACATAAGTAAATATATACATATATAGATTACCAAAAATATATACAAATATATAAGTAATTACATCTGTGTTATGTGTCTATGTTATGTATATATATATTACAATCCTATTCTAATCGTGGGTGTGGTTGACGAATAGGTTTTCCATCGTGGTGGAATTCTCCCGCAGGATCAATAACCTGATCCATGATAAATCCCATTAGTTGTTCTTGAAAAGACCTATATAAATACATCGTAGGAGAGTTGCTCCATCATCCAAAGAACCTATTGATTCAGAAAATGAGATATAAATATATGAAATCAATAAGAAATCGAGACATAATGTATGAATGATGTTTACGTACATCGAGATCCTTGTCACTGTTGATTCCATGTGTTATGGTATGAATATAGTTGCAAACGTAGTAGCCGCATAAGTTCGTCCCTTGCTTCTATTTTGGATAATAAAGGAGACCGAAATGACATATTTAATATATATTTTTATTTTAGAACAAATTAAATGATTCAATATAATTTTGGAGCATGTACTCACCATAAAGTTCATCCTGACATCTAGTTTTTCTTTGAAATTCCCGCGGACGAGTGTACGGAACCGTGTCCATGCCCTATGTACAGTTGCAAGCTATGATTAATTATCCGAGCTCCGCATATATAGTAATAACGGAAAACACTCAAAATGACATTGCAATGGATGGCATTACGTACATGTCTAGCACTTCAAATATTTTGGTGAAAGTTTCTGCCGATTTATCCATTGAGTCATACACATGTAGTTTGCTTGCAGTAAGGTCTATAACAAAAAGGACCGAGTGGAATCTGCAAGTTGCGTGAGATGATATATATGTCACGGTATGAGTACGAGAAGGAAATTGATACGAAAGGAGCTAAAAACTCACGATGTGTTGTACGGTAATAGTATCAAGGTCTTGAAATGTTGTTGCACCAGGAAATGGAGAATATTATCCTCTGTTTCTTGCTCAAAATCCTTTATGACCCTAGAGTTAACTTTACGGGGGTCCATGAATCCAACCCTGAAAGCTCCCTGCTTACGACATATTTGAATCTCCATTCTACAACGGGAAAAAAAGGATGTTTTCATCAGCTATCCGCACATTGCAATCATTCGATGCTAGACAAAATGATCTAAGGAACGAAATAAAATTAATTAAACAATACTTACAGAACCCATAGACTGAGAAGAGAGACATCGAGGGCGTCTCGATGGCACACGTCGAAGATTTCCTGGAAACGGACCCACAACTCATCATCTCCTTGGAAGTAATCTGAGTTTTTTTACCCTCGCACCGAACATCACTCTACCGGCAGCTGGTTTTTCCATGTAGTATTGATGGAATCGGTACATCTATGTAGAGAGTGTTTTAATCTGATCAGGCTTGACAAGTGGTTTACCGAGGGTAAATTTTTTCAGATCATCTGCTGTTGCATTTTTTATTGGTGCATCAGCCAGCAATTGCTCCCTCTTTAGTCCCGTCTCCGCCATAAATTGTCTTATCTCCATTTCACCAGGCGGTAGCAACGGATCAATTGATTGTTTTGGTTGCTTTCCGAGCTGAGGGACCTCTTTGGACTTTCCTTTTGCCTTCTTAAAAGACTTCGTTATTGATCGGTCATAGTAGGATAGTAAAGTGTTTACCGATGTGCTCATCTTCTTAAAAAAACTCCTTAGATGCCGGGACTATAGGAATCTTCTTTACTGGACTTCGCGGCTTGAAGTGCGCCTTCACTTCCGCTCTTACGATCTCGTCAATCTCCTCGGGAGTGCGGTTGTACGCCCTAGTATTGAGAACGGGGAGCTTAGGCTCGTGAAGTATTGGCTTCTTTGTTTGTACGCTTGACTTTGACGGTGCAGGACGAGGTGGGCAAGTCTTTCTTGCACTTGCAGCTGGTTGCGGCGTTGAAGATGGAGCAGACGATGCCCGCGGTGGAGACCTCAGAGGAGTTGGTGTGCACCGAGGAGACGGTGCACGTGGAGGGGGTGGAAGAGGCGGAGGAGACAGTGCATGAGGAGGAGGCGGTGCAGGCGAGGGAGATGCTGGAACGGACATCGCTTCTCGCACGGGAAACACTATGTAGCGCTTGCACCATAGTATAATGGCGTGGACTGTGTCTCCTAGTTTCGTCTCGCCGTCTCCTCCGGGGATGTCCAGCTCGAGGTCCTCGAACTCTCGTTCCACCAGTTCTACTTCGACCTTTGAGTACCCAGGTGGAATAGGTCTGCAATGGTATGTCCCTGAAGGGTCGACTGGTATGGCCATGCCCGACGCCACCTTCACGAGAAACGAGGTTAATTAGTTATTAACATGTGCACCAACTTTCGCAATGTACAAGACATATATCATAAAACTACGAGCATACCTTGAGTGATATGTTCTTGAACGGACTGTGCAGCTCACACGGTGTCTGTTGCGTGATTTCATCAACGGGGCACGGTGGTTCATCGTGAGCTGGCCCTGCTGCAGCTTCCATGCCATGTTCTCCTACATGCCCTGTAGAAGCGCAACTGCTGCGATTGCCTAAGGGGCTCACCATGACGGGAGGAACATGTTGTTGGCAATGTTGCCTTTGCTGTTCGGCTAGTCATTGTTCCACCCGTCTATCCACCTCCTCTTGCATCCTTAACTCTTGCATCGCGACCCTATACTCAAGATTTGTTAACTTCGCCTCAGTATCTCTTTTGCTAGTATCTCTTTTGCTCCTCATGCAACTCTTGTACGTGTGGATGTCCTCTTGAAATCCAAATTTCCATGGAACCAAGCCTTTTCCTCGCGTTTGGCCTGGATGCTCGGCATTCTGCAGTGCGAGCGAAAGCTCGTCCTTCTCTCTGTCAGGCCAGAATGTTCCCTGAGCAGAGGCCTCTACTGCTTCCATTAGTCGGCTTGCTGCTTCATGAATTTCATCGCCGAATATCAGGGAGCCATCACCGAGATTTAGCGTTTCACTGTGAGCAGAGTACCAATGCTTTGATCGTTCCGGCCAATCGGCTGTGGCCGAAACGATACCTCTTTCTAGCAACCCCGCTTCCATTTTCTCCCACTTCGGCACTGCCTTCTTATACCCACCTGACCCTAGCCGGTGATGGTACTTCTTTTTAGCGGCATTGGCTTTATTCTTTTCTATCTGTCGTTGCCCTTGCTCCCTGTCTTGTATGCGACAAACGCATCCCAATGGTCCTTCAGCTTGGTCATTTTGTCCAAGTTAGGTGTTAGGCCCTTCACGACATATTTCTTGTACAAATCTTTCTTGAACCGCCGAAACTGTCCGACCATCTTCTTTAAAGTCCAATCCATCACTTTTGGCTTTTCTGCCTCAGGGACCATGAATGTCTCAAGCATCATGGTCCACAACATTTCTTTCTCTATATCAGGGAGGTAAGGTTGTTCCTCCTCATCCCCATGTGCCCTTGTTTGGCGCCAGTTTACTATGCTGATGGGCACGTGATCCCTAACGACCCATCTGCTGTGTGACACAGACTTCGTTGCTGCATCAGCAAGGGCAACTGGCCGTCCATCTGGATTCACTTCAGTGATAATGTGTCTCCCCTCCACTTTCCTCGCGGCACCTCGTTGTCCGCGTCCCCTCTTCTCTCCAACGGCCCGTTGGCTGTCACTATTCTCATCGTGCCCCTCATCGTTTCCCTCATTACCCTCGTCGTTACCCTCTTCGTTCAGGTACTGGTTGGGGTCCTCGTTCCCATCCTTGTCCACCCAGTATTGGCTGCTGCCCTTTGCGATCTGGTCGTAGATGATCTGTTTGTCGTCGCGATCAGCCATATGTTCGTAAAAATAACAAGGTCTTTTGTTATATATATATTGACATTCACGAGACCTACGATGACCCGCTAATTTCCGCCTACATAAGAAATATGAAACCTACGTGTGTACATTTTAAATACAGCTAATACATTTCATACGATTGTATGAAAACTTATATAGTTTCATGTAATAGTAATGAGGTATATTATTATATATATACTGACATTCTGGAGAAATACGATGTCTAGCTAATTTCCACCTACCTAAGAAATATGAAACCCACATTAAATTTCACCTATTTAAGAAATATGAAACCTACATGTGTACATTTTAAATACAGCTTATATATTTCATACGATTGTACGAGAACTTATATATTTCATGTAACTTGCCTTAGTTTTGTTTGGAGGCCTTGGGACCACGTAAGCTTGAGCGACGGTGGCGGTGAGCAGCTGGACCAGGAAATTCAGACAATTAAAAAATGATTAGTTAGAACATGTACAATGCATATACATCAGTACTTCTGCATCGTGAAGGTCGTGAAAATCGTGAAAGACGTTCGGTCCTTATACTCGTTAGAGGCGTGAAGTCGTGAAGTGCTGAAAATCATTAAATGCGTTCGGTCGTGAAACTCGCTAAACTCGTTAAAGTCGTTAAACTCGTCCGGTCGTGGAACCCGCTAGACTCGTTAAAGTCGTTAAAACTTGTTCAGTCTTCACAGTCGTTCGGTCGAGAAAGTCGCTAGAGGGGTTAAAGTCGTTAAACTCGTTCAGTTGTGAAAATCGTTTGAGTCGTGAAAATCGTTAAACTCGTTCGGTCGTGGAAGTCACTAAACTCGTTAAACTTGTTCGGCCATGTAAGTCGCTAAACTCGTTAAAGTCGTTAAACTCGTGGGGCGGTGAAAGTCGCTAAACTCGTTCAGTTGTGAAAGTCACTAAACTCGTTAAAGTCGTTAAAACTCGTTAAAGTCGTTCGTTCACGTTAACTAGTTCGTTCGGTCGTTCGGTCGTGAACGTTACACTCGTTCAATCGTTCACGTTCACGTGCGGCGGCGCAGGCCGGCGGTGGCGGCAAATACAGCACCGGCGGGTGCGTCGGCAGTGGCGGTGGCGAGGTGGCGACAGTGGCGGCGGCGACAGCACGGAGGAGAGAGAGATCAGGGAGTGATGCCTAACTGTTAAATGCGGCGGCGAGGGCGGCGGCAGCGAAGATGATGGTACTGGCGCTCGGCGAGACGAAGACCGGTGAAAAAAGGGCTAAGTGTTGGATCGGCGTGGAGAAGACGATGCACATTACTATATATACCCCGGTATCTTTAGTCCCGGTTAATGGCTTTAACCGGGACTAAAGATATCTTTAGTCCCGATTCAAGCCATCAACCGGGACTAAAGAAATTTTCCCGTTATTTCCAACTTTTTCCTCGCAAGGGTTCACAACCGGGACTAAAAATTAAATATATAAATACACATGCCCGATACAAATAGTTAAAATTGTTATTACATTTTAAAAATCCTATATAAATAACACATTACCGATTTAAATAATTACAATTGCTACAACATTTTAAATAATCATACATAAATAACTCATGGCCGATTTAAATAGTTAAAAATCTATTAAATTTTAAATAATCATATATAAATAACACATGCCCGATTTAAATTTTTTAAAATTGCTACAACATTTTAAATAATCATGAATAAATAACTCATGGCCGATTTAAATAATTAAAATTGTTATTATATTTTACAGCGTGATGGTTGACCTCACGTACTTTCTCCTCACGAATGTTCCTTCGCTATGATCGTTGCGTGAGTAAGGGGTGTCCTCATTTGATAGGAGGATGCTCGAGTCAACCGTCACCGCGAACGGTGATTGTCCATCAAATTGATCGTAATCTTCGTCAGTCTTGTCCTCGACTCCTACGATTTTCCTTTTGCTTGGGAGAACCACTTGGCGCTTTGGCTCGTCGGGCCCTTTCCCCTTCTTTGGTTTGCTAGACATGTACTTCACGTAGAAAACTTGCGTTACATCATTGGCTAGGACAAATGGTTCGTCTGAGTATCCAACCTTGTTAAGGTCAACCGTTATCATCCCATTGTCATCAATCATTACGCCTCCACTAGTTAGCCTAACCCATTGGCGCCGAAACAGAGGCACCTTCAGAGGTCCATAGTAGAGTTCCCATATCTCGTCAATGCCACCGTAACACGTGTTGGTTGTCCCATCATATCTAATGGTATCGATACGAACAACACTATTCTGGTTCGTGCTTTTTGTGTCTTGGGCTCTTGTGTAAAATGTATACCTATTGATTTCATATCCTTGGAATGTTAAGATCGAGCAACATGGTCCCCTCGCCAAGAAGGCTAATTGTTGATCAATCATCTCGTTACCCATGAGATGTTGTTGTAGCCAAGCGGCGAAAGTATCAATGTGATGGCGTATAATCCAGGCATCGGACTTTCCGACATTGTTGGAGCGAACAATTGCCAAGTGCTCCTCGATGTAAGGAGCCACTAACGAAGATTGTTGCAAAACCGTGAAATGTGCTTTACGAAATAAATTGTTGTCTACAATCATTATTATTTTCCTTCCAAGAGTCCCCTTTCCCCGTAGTCTTCCTACATGGCTTGATTCGGACACCCCGATTGGACGAAGGTCTTCAATAAATTCTACGCAGAACTCAATGACCTCCTCTGTTCCATACCCCTTGGCGTGCCTCCGGTCGAGACCGGTTACGAATGTACTTCTTCAGAATGCTCATGTACCTCTCGAAAGGGAACATATTGTGTAGGTACACAGGACCGAGAATACGGATGTCTTTAACAAGATGACATAGAACATGCGTCATTATATTGAAGAAGGATGGTGGAAAGATCATCTCAAAGCTGAAAAGACATTGCACCACGTCATTTTCAAGGGATATTAAACTGTTTGGATCGATGATCTTCGTGGAAATTGTGTTGAGGAAAGCACATAGCTTTGTTAATGTTGTCCAGACATTATCAGGAAGGATACCTTGAATTATAACAAGAAGCAGTTGTGTCCTCAACACGTGGTAGTCACGAGACTTTAGATTTGTGAACTTCTTCTCCTTCATGCTTATTATTCCTTATATATTCGAGGAGTATCTAGAGGGTACCTTGATGTTCTCCAAACATTCAAACATAATTTCCTTCTCTGCCTTGCTCAGACTGTAACTAGTCGGACTCAAGTAATGGCTTCCTTTCTCCTTTAGTTCTGGATGAAGGCCGTTGCGTTGTTTCATATGTTTTAGATCATTACGTGCTTGAAGTGTATCTTTCGATTTCACATATACACCTAGGAAGCCGAGCAGGTTGACGCAAAGGTTCTTTTGAGGTGCATCATGTCGATTGCGTGGCGAACGTCCAAGACTTCCCAATAGGGTGACTCCCAAAAAATAGACTTCTTCTTCCACATCACTGCGTGACCATCTTCACTTGCTATAGGTTTGCTATTAGGTCCCTTTCTAAATACTACTTTCAGATCTTTCACCATAGTAAACACGGCTTTTCTGTTACGATGTTTAGGCTTAGTACGGTTGTTGACCTTCTGTTCAAAATGCTTGCCTTTCTTCCGGACAGGATGGCTTGCAACAAGAAATCGATGATGACCCATGTACACAACCTTCCTACAATGTTTCAGATACATACTTTTAGTTTCATCCATGTAGTGGGTGCAAGCCTTATACCCCTTGTTTGACTGTCCGGATAAATTGTAAGTGCGGGCCAATCATTAATGGTTACAAACAGCAATGCTCGTAGGTTAAATTGCTCATGTTTGTCCTCATCCCACACGGTTACACCTTTTTTCTTCCACATAAGTTTAAGATCTTCTTAGGTATACATCAATATCGTTAACAGGTTGCTTTGGTCTTGAATAATAATCGGTATCATGATGTACTTCCGCTTCATGCATAGCCAAGGGGGAGGTTGTAGACACACATGGTCACAGGCCAAGTGCTATGGCCGCTACTCATCTGTCCAAATGGATTCATGCCATCCGTACTTAAACCAAACCTTACGTTTCGGGCATCCTCTCCGAAATCTTGATATACTCTGTCGATGCTCCGCCACTGCGATCCATCGGTAGGGTGTCTCAGTATCCCGTCTTGTTGACGTTCTTCTGCGTGCCAGCGCATCATTCTTGCATGCGCTTTGTTCCTTAACAAACGCATCAGTCGTGGTATTATAGGGAAATACCACATCACCTTAGCAGTAACTCTCTTCTTCGAAGGATATCCGTCAGCATCACTTGAGTCATCTCGTCTAATCTTGTATCATAGTGCCTTACAAATCGGGCATGCTTCTAATCCAACAATTATAGCTAGACATGAATCCCAACTCAAACAAGTGGACATGAATAGTTCTTGATGTAAAATACTCCTTTTGGTTTTTGCACTTTTTGCACGGACAGCATATAAAACCCTTGTGCTTGTTAGCATTGGTAACACTTAAAAAATAACGCACGCCATCAATAAACTTCGACGACCGTCGGTCCGCGGTGTACATCCATTGCCTATCCATCTACCTGAAATGCACAAAAATCGTAAAAAGAAAATCCACAAAAGTCAAACTAATTAAATAATCGTACCTAAAAAAATATGAAACCTACGTTATATATAAAGTAATCATACAACAACTGACAATAATCCGATTTATTATTAATGTTTGATTTATTTTTAAAGTTTTAAACAAAGATTGAATGTGTTGTACTTATTTCTAACTATTTTAACGATTTTTAAATTAATTTGGTTTTCTTTTTTGTAATCGTAATTTTCTATATTTTTCCTTTATCATCTCTTTTATAACATTTTTATCCACTTATTTCTAATTTTAAAAAGTAACCTCATTTTTCCTAAACAAGTTTTTTTTTTAAGACAATAATGTATAGAAACATAGCTATAAATATAGTATGCTAAGTATAAATCATTAAAAGATGAAGTTACTAACCTTTTATATCACTCCGATTTATATATTATCACCAAAATAATTTTACAAAAAAATTTAGCAGCACATCCCTTCTCCTCCCGACCTTTGCAGCAATGGCTCGGGTTGGAGGAGGAAGAAGGAGAAATACAAAGGTTTTGGATCTTACCAACCGGGACTAAAGTAATGATGCTCAGCAGACTGACACGATTTGATACAAAGTGAACCGGGACTAAAGATCATAAAGTCCCGGTTTATTTTTTAATTATTTTTATTCCTGGTTTAGATTTGAATCGGAACTAACGTGACGGGTAAAGCAACGTCGCCGGCAGGTAGCGCAGCTCAGTTGTGTGACGTCAGCTAGCTAGCTAGCTCGCTCCACTACTAGCTGCCACTGAGCCGACCATTGCTAATTAACCTTCTCCTGCACTTGATGATGATGATGATGATCTCCTCGATCGCCGTTGCTGACCTCACCTGACCTCCAGCTCTGCTACTACTGAGCAGTGACGTGGCACAGTACAGTACAGTTCTTGTTTGACCTGATGACCCAGTTGCATGCCATGTGCCGAGGAACAATCTACTCTAGCTACCTGCCGTCGTCGAATTCCGATGGCGCTCAGCATATGCATCAGCCACCAGATTTCTTCAATCTCTCTTCCTCTCTAAAATAAAACCAGACGAAACTGTGGATCCCAATAATAAAAACAAAACAGGACAATGATAAGAAATTTTAATCAGTTCAGGTCAATCGATCTCTAAATCAACTTTTAATTATTTTAATTTCTCCTCCACGATTAGCTCACTGCGTCGTCGTCGCCGTCGTCGTCATGAGCTCGACAAGTTATTAATGGCCGCTTCCATAATCCGGCCACGTGACGCCACCCCTGGCCCCACCTCCTCGTCCCATGACGTCACCCTCCCCATGTGCTCTCTCGTCTCCCTCTCCGGCTTATATATACCCCTTCTCCCCGCCCGCTCTGCCTCCGGATCGACGGCGAGGTGAGCTAGCCGCCGCTGTTTGCTACAGCCTGCTCGTGTTTTTTCACACCGAGGTGGCCGGAGATGCAGGCGGTGGCGGGGATGATCCGGCGGGGGCTGACGATTGATCCGGCGGGGGAGGAGGAGGCGCCGGCGGAGAGGGTGGGGCGGCTGGTGAGGGAGAGCCCCGTCGTGGTGTTCGCGCGGCGAGGGTGCTACATGGCGCACGTGATGAAGCGCCTCCTCGCCGCCGTCGGCGCGCACGCCACCGTCATCGAGCTGGAGGGCGCGGCGGAGGAGGTGGAGCTGGGCGGCGCGGCGGGGGCGTCGCTGCCGGCGCTCTTCGTCGGCGGTGACCCCGTCGGCGGCCTCGAGGGCCTCATGGGGCTCCACCTCAGCGGCCGCCTCGTCCCACGCCTCAGAGAGGTCGGCGCCCTCTGCGCCTAGCCCGCCACGTGTCCTCGTAGCTCGTCGTCTTCCTCCTCTCTATCATGGCTAGCTCCATGCCTCCCTGTATATAAGCTGGGTTAGCTTCTCCATTTCCAAAATCAAGAGGGGGTGGGGTGAAAAATTCCACGCCGCAATAATACTAATTTTGTTGGGCTGATGTGTTCTTCTGGAAATCAAAGGGGTTTTGTGAGAAATTCCTGGATCTAAATGTGATTATTAATTACAGTACTAGTACTTTGGGTACTCCTACACCCCCAATGCATGGTTGTCTTTTTACTGTTTTTATTTCAACTTTTTTCCAGCAGCAACTTACACCCATGCATGCATTGCATGCAGCTAGCTCTTGGTTAAATTAAGTATTCTCCTCTTCTGTTTTGTCCTGATGTGATGTGTTTGTTTGGTTCGGTGTAAATTAAATTACTACACATGATTGGCGTATAATCCCTACTTGGAAGCCGATTATTTTATGGCAGGAAGATAACATATTAAAGTGTTTGTGGTGGGGGTGGGTAATTAATGGAATTAGTATACGTCACCCCCCAAACTTAGAACCCTAATTAATGGCCGCTTGCTTTACCTGCCAATGATCAAAACAACCACCAATACAAAACCAATTGGCAAAAGTACGCAATTAAGTGATCTTGCAACTGATCGTTAATTTGCTGTCATTTGTTGTCAGTAAGCTGCTTTTCCGCTCCTCTTGTGGTTAATTGTAATTAATTAAAGATGCAGTTCACGTTGCTTTTGGGAGAAGAAATGGAAGAAGAAACGTAGAGTAAAGATTAATTTAGGGTTGCTAACACTGCAAGGCAGTGCATTGCAAGGCAGAGTTAGATCGAGTTGATGCATATGTTGATTTTGTTTAATTTGCTCGATGCATGCATGCATCATGGCGTGGCGTGGCACGTGCCTGCTGCTTAATTCCCGGCGAGGAAAAAAAGGGAAAAAAATATAATGGGCACGAAATTTCATGTGCCGATCGATGCGTGAATCCATCGGGACAAGCAGCTGCAGCACACGATCCCACACTGTTCACCCGTGTACGCTATTAAGCTTCGAATCAATCAATAATCAGCCAGGCTAAACCTGATTAGTATTCATTACATATATACCTGTAAAATTTGAAGTTTACGCGACGTGGCTTAATTGAGAATTGATTTTTGAAGCTACGGCACAAAATATTCAGCTAATTAAAAATAGATTCAGCTGGAGGCCTGGAGCAGCAATTTCAAACATGGCATGTACATAACGTATATGCAGAGATGCTCTAGCTTCGATACTTGATCGAGCAGTTGAGCTAGAATTGGTTATTTTTTGAAGTTGATATCAGACTGACGTAATCATCTTCACACTTTGGACAAAATTAATATCATTACTAGTACTACTTATCCTATAAAATTAATTAATACTTATGCAACATTTTAGAAATTACGTCCCTGTGGTTACGACATGTTTGATTTTCTTCGAGTACTCTTGCATACTTTATCTTTTATAAAAGAAACATGGTATAAACACAAACAATTAGAACGTGCGTGCACTTATTTCCATAAACACAAATACACACCCTCTAAAATATTAGACCGACATATATTAAGATTAGCAAAGCTACCACGGGAGCCTTATTGTCAACAAATACACCACTTACCATATCAAGTTTAGTACTTGAGCCCGAGTTAGTTAGTTCTATCACAGAGAATCTAACTAGTTGAGTTACACTCACTTCACTGTATTCTTATCTTTGTAGTAATTCAGATAGAATGAAAATGATCGGAAACAACATCATTTTTATGGAATCCTAGAAGTTTTATATATTTATGAATTAACTATTTAGGGATGACATCAATACAATACTAACAAAAATTTTTAAAAAAATGAAAACTAAATTGTATATATGATTAGAGAAAAAGATATATTTTTATATTATCTATTAACTTATTAAAGGAATAGAAAAAGAAGCCTCCACGTTTGTTCTCATAGCCTAGAAATTCTCATATTAATCGAAGAAAAAGAAAAAACAGAGTCCATATAGGAATACAAATTTAAAAGTAGGAATAGAAAAAGAAGCCTCCACATTCGCTCTCATAGCCTAGAAATTCTCATATTAATCGGAGAAAAAGAAAAAACAAAGTCCATATAGGAATACAATTTAAAAGTAGCTGAAATTCGAAATTAAAAATAAGGAATATAGGAAGAGAAGACTAGAGTCCATGCCGGTATACAATAGAACTTATGAAAATTCGGAATTAAAACAATAAGAAAATTAAAAGTAGAGGTTAGAGTCCATATAGAAATACAATTTAGAAATAACAAAAATTCAAAATTAAAAAATAAGGAATATTGAAAGAAGACTAGAGTCCATATAAAAATACAATTTAAAAATAACTGAAATTCGAAATTAGAAAAAAGAAATATTGAAAGATAAGTTTAGAGTCCATATAAAAATACAATTTAGAAATAATAGAAATTAGGAATTAAAATAAGGAATATTGAAAGAAGAGTGTAGAGTCCATATAGGAATTTAGAATTAAATAAAATTTCAAATAAAAATAATAAAATTAAAAATAGAGTTTAGAGTACATATAGAAAAACAATTTACAAATAAATAAAATTAGAAATTAAAAAGGGAATAGTGGAACAATAGTCTAGAGTTCATATAGGAATACAATATAGGAATACAATTTAGAAGTAACTGAAATTCGAAATTAAAAAATAAATAATATTTAAAGATGAGTTTAGAGTCCATATAAAAATACAATTAGAAATAATAAAAATTCATAATTAAAAAAATAAATAATAGAAAATGAGTCTAGAGTCCATAGAAATACAATTTATAAATAACGGAAATTCGCAATTGAAAAATAAGAAATATTGAAAGAGGAGTCAAGAGTTCATATAAGAGTATAATTTATAAATAAATGAAAATTTGAATTTAAAATAAGAAATATAGGAATAAAATTCATAACTAAAAAAATAAAGAATGTTGGAAGAGGAGTCTAGAGGCCATATAGAAATATAATTGAGAAATAACTAAAATTTGGTATTAAAAATAATTAATAACTATCACGTGTATACAACACAATATGAATATTACACATTGACAGTTTAATAAATTTAGTACAAAATTTAAATCATGTTATTATTTTAAAATATTTTAATAATAAAATAAGAAAATATATATGATATTATATGAGAGAAAACATAACGATACTAGTCGCGCAATTTGCGTGGGCCACCATGCTAGTTTTTATTAACCTATATCGATACGGACATGAATTTTCTTACTGTTTTCACACCTTCGGATCAAGTTCAGAGCGCTCACCCCCGGTGGTCAGGTTGTCGATTGAGAAAACAACGGTTGTTTAATTTTGCAACGGTTTAATTTCTTTTCAATTAATTGGCCACGTCATCCTTGTCAGCTTATGCAAACTTGTTTGTCAGCTAGCTTGGCTTGAATACATTATATTGTTTGCGTGCAAAGTCAATTTTATACGATTGTACTATATGCATGAATATATATATGTATATATACTACGTGACCGGTGAGGTTCTCTGACTGCCATTAACTAGTACACATACATGTATATATAAAATTCATCTTTTAATATATGCATATATAAATTCATAGTGGTGGCATCATCAGTGCAATCTGCGAGTGATTATTTTAACAGTTGAATTCTTATGCGTGATGAGATCTGATTCTGACATCGTTTCGTGCGTGCAGAGATCGGCCAATGCCTCCATGCTGTGTGCTAGTTTCAATAACCCTGGGGCGGTCTGGAAAGCGTATTTCCTTAATTACTTTTCTGACCAGGAGATTACAAATATATTGCTGTCTCTAATTTTGTTAATGTACGGTGCTTTGACAACAATATTAATTTATTCAACCACTTAGTCACTATAAGTAAAGTGAAAACAGCACCATTGGATCTGCCATCAATATTGCAGTAGTATATCTGTCTATTTGTACAAGTATTTCTAAAAAGGCAAATAATCAATTCATCAAATAAATAAAAATTTAACTGAGTCATATATTAAAATAGAGTTAGTAATTACCAAAGACTGACGACAGTTAAGTGCTTAATCCAAGACAATCCAATCGTGTTGGTCTTAACCACGATGATTGTGGACTCGGCCTTGAGCAATTATTGTCGTCAGTGAGGTCATTATTGGCCCAGAGAAAATTAGGCCCAAGTTCAGATGGAGCCTAGTACTTCTGGTATGGTCCAGTACTTCAGCTGGTTTGGGCCCATGTTTGTCTAGACTTAATTGGCCTCTTTTCTTTTCTAGACTTTATCAATTGGGCCTCTTGACTAGCTTATCTCAAAATATCGTAGATTTTGACTTTTGAGCTAGTTCACTGAAGAAATCATCACTTGTTCTCCCCTGCGTAGTTGCATATATATATACAAGTATATAAATACAGGTATATGACACTTAACATAATAATACCTCTACATCTAGGTCTCAATACTTCTTAAATATATACCTCGAAAATAAATCTAGAAATGTACGTTTAGGGCTCTTTATGTATATGGTAATTAATATTTGGAATTCCCGCGATATACAGAGTTGCATGCACATCAGGTGGGCTCCTAACCACGGTAAGCTACTTTAGGACTGTGGGTCACACTATTCTTTCGAGTCCCTGATCTATTTGTCTATTGTGTGGATTTATCATCCATGAAAAATTGATCCTTAAGATTTGTAGTTTTTCATTATGGTATATTTACAACAGAGAAGAAAACATCACTGCTTAATTACTTGACAAGCCATTCAGCTGACACTACCCCAACTAATGAAAGCACAAATGAACCAAAGAGGCTCCGAGTAGAACTTGATTCTAATGAATTTTTCACAGAACCAGCACAATAAATACCAGTAAATAAATATGCTATTGAAATCAGAGATGAAGTGAGGAGGGAATATTTGTTGATGATACAATCCTACAAATAGATCACATGGACATATTTGTTGAAAACCCACAAAGTATTCATTCCTCTTGATTGAATTGTAGACTTAGTTGTATATTGTTTATTTTGGTAAAATATGTGTTTTTAATAATGGGAATTGTTCGCATCTAAGTTCTATCTAAGTTCTATTTAATATGTCTATTTTTTTGGTAAAAAGTCACACAATCATTTAAGTTCTATTTTTTTTTAAAAAAAATGAATTAAGGTTATAGGACAAATCCACATCTTCTACAATGATACCTGGCTGAAATATCGAATAGAGATTCTATAATGAAATTTTTGTAAGAATTATTCCATTCAAAGTAAAATAAAAGATCTCTAGTTACCAATACTAAGAGTGTAACACCATTGTAAATAGTATCTTATACTGTGGAAGCATCAGAAACCAAGAGTGGTGCAAGCTAAAAAAACATGAAGATAACATGCATTTAATTCTGTGTTATTGAAAACTATATATATGGATATGTGTTTTATTTTCCTGTTTAACCATGTATGCTTTCAATCTGATTTTTTTTATAAAGGTATGTACTTTATTTTAGTTCTATATATCTGACTTAGCCTTAGCCTTAAACTTTGAGGCTTGAGCACATCCTTTATTTTTGTCGAAACGACAACTGCATACGTCGAAGGACGTGGATACTCAACTGTTGTTAGGAAGGTAAGGAGTAATAAATTTTGTATTGAATTCGGATCCCCTTTTACATGGTCCTAGGTGGCTATTTATAACCCCATTAGAGATCCCCTATTAGGGTTTAGGGCTATTACAGGGGAATTTACATGGTCACCCTCATAAAGGGGCCCTTACATGGGTATTCAATGTAATCCAGGCACGTGGGCCCTCAATGGGCTACCTGGCGGCTTCTGGTTCTTTGGCCCATGGATCGGGGCGATTGGGCCAGCCCATCGGCCCTTCTTGGGCCAGGTCCGTCCTGGCGAAGCCATCCTCCTTCGGCGCATGCCTTCGCCATGTAGGCTTCGCCCGGGCCGACCGGAGCCCCATGTGGCTCCTCGCCATCGGGCTTCGCCGTCGGGCTTCGCCCTGGGACTTCGCCCCGTGGTCCTTGGGTGCCGGGAGATTGGATCTTTGCCGCCTGGTTGGTTTCGGCAGGCTCGGTCGAAAGGCCTCATGGCATACTGCCAACAAGCCCCTCACGGGCAAGGGTGAGATAGGAGCTTCGGCCAAGACCGTGCAAACCATGTAGTATGGTATGAGGCGCCCCCTTTCGACCGACGCTCCTGCCGAAACCCATCTGTCTTGATCCTGCAAAAAGTTTGTGATGTGCGGAGAAGAATTATAGTGTATGGCTTTCGCTTACCGCGAGCAGCTGTGGGTTTTTTTTTTAAATCAACGTGTGCAGTGCTGGGCCTTCACCCTTTATGAACAGTAAAACGGCCCGTATTGATCTGTTGGGCCGTGACGAACAGTAGTGGGCTTTCTTTTTGGGAGCCCGTTACTGCACGGCCTAATCCATGGGATTTTACCGTTTCGCCTACCTCGCGACACGTGGCCACCCCTGATTGGCTGGGGAGGCGAAGCGTCGTTTGGTGAGATATATATTCTCACCCCCCCGTTTTCACCATCGCCACCCTTGTCATTTTCACCGCAGTCACTTTCCTCTCCACTAGCTCTCGGCTCACTTTTGAACGACCTATTTCGCCCAAGTAACCCTTTTCGCCAACAATCCTCCACTTCGCCCATGGCTCCTCGCAAGCCGAACCCCGTCACCGCGACCGGTCCCGATCCCGGCCGGATCGACGACGACACTACAGCCTTCCTGGGGGCTTCGCTCGTTGATGACGACGATTTGGCCAGGATGATCAACGCCGGCCTGGTGGCGAAGGGGCAGGCGTTCGCCCCCGGAGAAGCCGAAGTGTCTCAACCTGGCGAACACCAAACGGTGGTGTTCGTCGTCTTCTTTGAGGCCGGCCTCCGATTTCCGTGCAACATCCTGTTGCCGGAGATCCTCAGTCTTTTCCAAGTCGAACTGCCCTAGTTGAGCCCTTCGGCCCTGGTGCGGATCGCGATCTTTGACTGGGCATGCCGAACTGCGGGGTTTGAGCCCAGCGCCGACCTGTTCGGCGCCATCTTCTCCGCCGCCGTCAATACGAAGACGGTGATCACCCCCGCCGGGACCCGGAAAACAGCGTTCGGGAGTGTGAACTTTAACCCTTCGCCCCGAACACGCCGACTTATGGCCGGTTAACGCCGCCATGTCAAAATGGTGGACCGCCATTGGATGGCGAAGTGGTTCTACCACTCCATCCCCTTCGAGGCGGATTCCGAAGCGGCAAGAGCGCTGCGTTGGCGATGTCGCGCAATTTCGCCAGCGTGGAAACCCAGGGTTACCGTTACCGGTACCCTGGAGTCTCGCTTCGCCCTGCTCCGCAGGGTGTGTTCCCGGCTGAGCTGCCGGGACCTAGTGGAGGAGTTCTGCTTGTTGCGGATCTGCCCACTTTCGCAATCATGGCAGGTCGAAGTCAACCAAGGCGAAGTGGTCGATGGCCTGCCTAAACTTGTTCTCCCCCCAGGGGCGAATGGTGAGCTCTTTTCCTCTTTTTCCTTCTTTTTTGTTTTCTTTTTTTTTACTTTGCGCTTCGCCTCCTAACTTAGTGTGTTGCCTTTTTCCAGCGTTGACGCTGGCCCAGGCCGACGCCGAAGCCCGACGGCTTATCGGCGACATCTCGTTGACTGAGTATAGCCAGCTGCTGACTCGGCAGGCGGCTGGCCGGGCGAACCGCGTCCACGTTGGCGAGCTCCCTCCGAGGACGAAGCCCTTTAAGGCGGATGGCGAAGGCGGCCCCTCGCGAAAACGCCCACGGGGGCAGGTGAGATTCGCCCCCCGTAAACAGAAGGCCCCCGTCCCCACGGACTCCGACGTCGAAGAAGACGAGGATGTCGAAGAGGAGGAAGCGGGAGGGGCCGACGATGCGGGCGAAGAGGCCATTGATGGGACGGGCGATAGCCGCTCCGGGACGCGCGGTTATACGCCGACTCCCAGCCCGGAGCGGGCCGAAACTGGGGCGGAATCAGCCTCTTCGCCGCTGCGCCAAAAAGGCGTGGAGGGCGCCAAGGCCCTTGTCGCCATCGCCGCGGCCAAGGCGGCGAAGAGTGGCGCCGCGAGGCGTGCCCCCCGCAAGAAGGGGATCGTCGCCATAGCCCACGCCTTCAGTGACGAGGAATCGTCGGGCTGTACTCCCACTTCGCCTGCTGGGTGCAGCCCTGAGGCGACCGGCGAGGCCGGGGCTTCGGCCTCGGCCGAATTGGTGGTTGAGGCGGCCGCCCAAATCTTCAACAGCCCGGCCCACCGGCCCCTTTCGCCACTCGTCCTCAACAAGGGCAAGAAGGTGGCCGAGGGGTCCGGCTCTGAGTACTCTCTGGAGCCACCTCGTTTCGCCCCCGAGGACTTCGAGACCCGGGCAGAGCTCGTCCCCTTCGTGGAGGGGGTGAGCAAACTCGTTTCGCCAGCTGGCGGCCCCAGCCTTTTCGCCGAGCTCAATGAGTTCGACGAGGGGTGCTCTGCCGTGAAGAGCTTGGCCGTGCGGGTAAGCCTTCGCAACCTCCCTTGCTCCCCTTTTTTTTCCTTTTGTTTCGACTTGGCTAACTTCTCACTTCTGCTTTCTCGGCAGCTTATTGCGGCCCATTGTTCTACCGAACGGACAATGCGGGCCCGCCTGGACGGTTTGAAAAACCGGCTCCGGGCGAAAGACGACGAGCTAGGCCGAAAAGGCCTCGAGATGGAGGGACTTGCCCGGTCCCTCCGGGAGGCGAAGGCGGAAAACAAGCGCCTTCAGGCCGAGCTCGATAAAGGTAGCGAGGCGAAGGCCGAGATCGAGCATCTTGCGGCCGAATTGGCGAATGAGCGGGAGCAAAACGTTATGCTCACCGCATACTACGATTCGGCGGAGCCCCAAATGGAATCCCTTCGCCAGAGGGCGCGGAAGGCGGAGGGAAAAGCAAAACGACTTGCCGAAGAAGCAGCCCAGATGATCGAGGCGGCGAAGGCTTCATGCCGCACCCTTCGCCTTGCCCTTGCAGATATGGGAGCGAAGGCGGGCGGTGTTCCCGGCGAAGACGCCTCCGCACTCGACTTCTGCAATTGGACCCAAGAGGCCGGCTGCGCGGTTTCTGACTACGCCACAGCGTACGGCGATTGCTGTGTGCACGTGTCGGCGGCCTTTGCCTTGGGGCTGCTGCAACAACACGGGTGCGAGCATGTCGCCCGGTTCCCCGAGTTCGCGAAGGGGGACTAGGAAGTCAGCTCCCAAGATGTGTCACCTGCTCTCCGCGCTTGGCGAAGGCAATTCTAGAAGAAGGAGGGCCGCTCTGCCGCCAAGTCCCGCCTTCTCGAGCAGCTGGCGAAGACAGAAGCGGTGGACCAGGGCGAAGAGGTAGCTGCCGGGGGCGGAGGAGGAGCCGGAGACCACCCTGAGGTGTGAGGCCCTCCGCCCATCTACTTTTGTAGAATTTCTTCATTTTGTTCTTCGCCATATAGGGCGAATCATGTAAATATGGCCAAGGCCTTCTATGTTTTCGAATGTTAAAGCGGTGGAAATATATGACTATGTTTTGTCGTGTCATTTTCGTGTCGAAACACGTGAAATACATTCGAGATGTTTGTGATTCTTTTACGCCGTTTGTTCATCGCAACTTCCTCCCCTCCGTTCGCTTTCATGACACCCGTTTTTTTTGCAGGGTCGATGCCGAAAGCTTTGCGTTCGGCCCCCTCCCGGGGATTGGCGAAGTAGGAATGAGAAATTTATCGCGGTGAAGAATTTGCCGAAGGTCCGCTACCAGCTTCGGCCTATCTACCGCGAGATGACGATTAATGGAAATAACTATAGAGTTATAAGCGTCGCTAACTGGATGCGAACCCATCCTGGGCGAACGCTGGAGGACTTCGATCGCGTCCAGGTAGCGCGTTTCGAGCGCACGGCTCATGGCGAGACCACCGGCGAACTGACCGGCAGGAGGCGATCGCCCAGCGGCGCTATGCCCTTAGTGTAATTTCGCCCCCGTCCCCCCTTAGGGTAGTGTATAATATTAGTAGTGATGACGAACCGTGTTCGCCAGATCACTCTGTTGATTGTTTCGCCAGGGGCGAAGATGTAATTTATTTGTAAGCAAAACATGTAAATCGTTTGGTTTGTATTGTACGACATATTGCCAAAGTTAATAAAGTTGTGCTTTTTATTCCCTTTTCGCCATTTTCTACATTATCACCTCTTGTGCTTTTGTTGGGTCATAAATATCGGCCCCTTTGCGGTTACTTGGCGAAATAGGTATGCTGACTTTTCAGCTTGCAACTGCCGTTATCGATCTTTGGCGTTTCGCGTTAATGATGTGATTTTGCGTAGATCGACTTGTCACGGTGTTCGGGACTTGTTTTATTGCTTTCCGAAACAAGCTGTCGCGGTTTCAACGTTCGGCGAGCTATGCTACGACCGATTCGTTTCGCCCCCCTAGCGTTTTCGCTGATCAGGCGTTTGCCTTGGGGTTTTTCCACGAATTATCATGCACATAAGTAAAAAAGCGAAAGACACAGAAATTTTATACTGGTTCGGGCCTCCAGGGTGGATAACAGCCCTACGTCCAGTTTTTTTTCCATTTTCTCCCTCTCTTTTTTTTGTGCCGAAAGGCTCACAAAATGGCAAATGCCGAAAAACTGCATAACGATATGTACATTTTTACATGTTGGCGAACAGGGTGCCACCCTCTAGACATAGAAACGCTTGAATGAAGCGGCGTTCCACGAGTGATCGCACTCTCCGCCGTCCAGTGTTGCTAGGCGAAAAGAGCCCGTCCTTGACTTGTGTTTGATGAGATACGGCCCCTCCCATTTCGACTCAAGCTTTCCAACCGCTGTTGGATTCGCCCTTTTCCTTAGGACGAGATGGCCCGGTAGGAGCTCTGTTGGGCGAACCTTCTTGTTGTAGGTTGCCGAAGTACTTGTGGCATATCTGCGCATGTGTTCCAGTGCTTCGACTCGCACCCCTTCCAGGAGTTCGAGCGACACTTCGTGCCCGTCTTCGCCTCCCGAGAACATCACCCTTGGTGAGTTAGCCACTAGGTCTGTTGGGGTCATTGCTTCGTCTCCGTAGAGGAGCATGAATGGGCTGAACTTGGTTGGCCTTGTGGGAGTTGTTCGGAGGGCCCAAAGAACAGATAGCATTTCGTCTGGCCATCTGCCCTTCGCCGCCCCCTCAAGCCTTTTCTTAAGTGCCTCCAAGATCTTGCCATTTGCACGTTCTGCCGCGCCGTTCGACTGCGGGTGCGTGACCGATGCGAACCTGATCTCCAGGTTTAGCCCTTCGCACATTTCTCTGAACTTGTCAGAGTCGAACTGCTTGCCATTGTCTGTGATGAACTCCCTTGGAACTCCAAAGCGGCAAATGATGTTTTTCCAGACAAATTTCTGCACCGCCGTCGAAGTGATCGTGCCGAGTGGTTCGGCCTCGATCCAGCGAGAAAAGTACTCGATGGCCACGATCGCAAACTTGTATCCATTTCGTGCTACCGGGAACGGGCCTATGATGTCCAGCCCCCACCTGGCGAAGGGCCATACTGGAGCGATCGGCTGCAGCTCATACTGTGGGGCGGTCTGGCTTCGGCCGTGCCGTTGGTAGCCTTCGCACTTCTTGGCGTGCGCGACGCAAACTTTCAACACCATGGGCCAATATACCCCTTGGCGAAACACCTTGGAGGCGATAGTTCTGGCAACTTGGTGTGCCCCACAAAGCCCCTGGTGTATTTCCCTCACCATCTCTTCGCCTTCGGCCATGGATACACAGCGAAGCAAAGGTTGGAGCACTCCGGAGCGATATAGCTGCCCAGAAACCAGCTTGTACTGTCTGGCCCTGATTTGTAGGCGTTTCGCCTCTGCTTCATCTTCTGGGAGCCAGCCATCACTGAGGTATTTTATGAATGGCGTTCGCCAGTCCTCTGGGCTTTCGCCTGGATCTGTTTGGTCTATGGCCATGACATCCTCGTTTCCTTCGGGCACACTTGGTGCGTGGAGGACTTCGAAAAAGATTCTCGGCGAATGTGGTCCCCCGCAGGCGGCGGACTTCGCCAGGGCGTCTGCTTCCTCATTTTGCCCTCTGGGCAGGTGTTCGACCGTTATGCCGGCGAAGCACTTCTCCATTGACCGAACGGCCTCCAAATATCTTTTCGTTCCTTCATCTTTTGCTTCAAAGGATTTATCAACATGACAGGCTACTAGCTTGGAGTCTGTTCGGATGAGCAGACGTCGAACCCCCAATGCCTTCGCCTTCCTTAGGCCTAGCAGTACCGCTTCGTATTCCGCCGTGTTGTTGGTTGTGTCGAACTGCAGTCTTGCGGCATACCGAATCGGCACACCCCTTGGCGAAATGAGCACGGCTCCGGCGCCCGCCCCCCTGTGCGACCACGAGCCGTCGGAGTGCATTGTCCAAACTTGTTCGATAGGTTGGGGTTCGGGAGCGGATGCTGGAGTCCATTCGACCACAAAATCAGCCAGGACCTGAGATTTGATGGCGGTGCGCGCCACGAAATGCAGTTCGAAGGGGGACAGCTCTGCTGCCCACTTGCTGAGTCTGCCAGAGATCTCTTTGCCCCAAAGTACTTCGCCCAGAGGATACTGCGAAGGCACTGTGATTTTATGGGCCTGGAAGTAATGCTTGAGCTTGCGTGAAGCCATTATCAGGGTGTAGGCGAGCTTTTCCATCTCAATATACCTCGTCTTCGCCCCCTGTAGGGCCTCGGAAACGAAGTATACCGGTTTCTGTCCTGATTCCGTCTCCTGGACTAGAACTGCGCTGACCGCCATTGGCGAAGCCGCTAGGTATAATAGCAGTTCGTTTCCTGGTGTTGGACTGACCAGGGCGGGTAGGCTTTGCAAATACTGCTTTAGCTCTTCGAATGTGGCCTGGCATTCGGGAGTCCATTTAAACTTGCTTGCGCCCCGGAGGGTCTTGAAAAACGGTAAGCCCCTTTCGGTCGCTTTCGAGAGAAAACGACTGAGTGCCGCAATTCGGCCCGCGAGCTTTTGTACTTCGCGTACGCTCGACGGTGGCCTCATTTGCTGGATGGCATCGATTTTCTCGGGGTTCGCCTCGATACCCCTCTCAGAGACAAGGAAACCCAACAACTTGCCGGCGCGGACACCAAAGACACATTTTTCTGGGTTTAGTCTCATACCCGCCGCTCGCAAGTTGTCGAAGGTCTCTTGTAGATCAGACACATGGTCGAAAGCCTTGCGGCTTTTTACGACGATGTCGTCGACATATGCCTCCACGTTTCGCCCCAGCTGCTTGCGAAGCACCTTGTACACCAGCCTGGCGAACGTTGCCCCTGCGTTCCTCAGGCCGAAAGGCATCCTGAGGTGGCAGAAGGTGCCGAACGGCGTGATGAAGGCGGTTTTGGCGATGTCGTCTGGATTCATGTGGATCTGGTGGTAGCCGGAGTAGGCGTCCAGGAAGCTCATGAGTTCGCAGCCAGCCGTCGAGTCGACAAGCTGGTCGATCCGTGGCAAGGGGAAGTCATCCTTCGGGCAAACCTTGTTAAGGTCCGTGAAATCGACGCACATGCGCCACTTGCCGTTCGACTTCTTCACCAGGACCAGGTTCGCCAGCCACTCCGGGTGGTCGATCTCCCTGATCACCCCGGCCTTGAGAAGCTTTTGTACTTCGGCCTTCGCTGCCTCTTGGCGATCAGCAGACATCTTGCGCAGCTTTTGCTTCCTTGGCTTGGCATCTGGCTTAACGGCCAGGCGATGCATGATGAGCTCTGGCGAAACGCCCCCCCACTTCGCTGGGGCTCCAGGCGAAGATGTCGATGTTCTTCTTGAGTACTTCTAAGATTTTTGCGGCTTCTTCCTCGCCTAGATCGCCACCCAGCTGGATGAGCTTCGCCGGGTCTGCCTCGCTCACTTGCACCTTGACCACCTTGCCGTGAGGAGCCGGCTTCGGCACACGGTTAACGTGCAGTTCGGCCTCCACGTTGTGCACCGCCCTACTGATCACAGCCAAATCACCTTTCGGCGAAGCCGGAGGTTGAAGCCCCTTGACCACAATCACCCCTGCCGGACCCGACATCTTGAGCTTGAGGAAATTGTGGTGAGAGATGGCTTCAAACTTGTTCAAGGTTGCACGGCCGAAGATAGCGTTGTAGCCAAACGGGATGTCGACGACGTCGAACAATATCTGCTCTTCACGTCTATTTTCGCCCGTGCCAAAGGCAACCCTCAACCGTGCCTGGCCGAGAACCTGAACGGCCTCGCCGCCGAAGCCGCGAAGCGAAGCCGGCGCCTGGGTGAGAGCTGAAGTTGGTAGCCCCATCCTGGCATATGCCTCGGCGAAAATGACATCCGCCGAGCTACCTCCATCGACCAGAATGCGCCAGACTTCGAAGCCGGCCACTTCAGCCAAAATCACCAGGGGGTCTTGGTGCGGAAACAGCACTCCTTCGGCATTTTCCGGCCCGAAAGAGATCTACTGACCCAAGTACTTTGGGACCCCTTCGCCCGCGGCGGTGATGTTATGCACCGTTCGCAGCTGCAACTTTCTTTACCGCTTCGATGGCTGGACCGGTGGATCCGCCCTGGTGATCACTTGGATGACCCGGCGTTGCGTGTCTTGGTGTTGCTCGGGTGGAGGCGATTGATCACGAGCCACTTCGCGAGGCGCTTCGACAACGGCGCCCTGGTGCTGCCTCGCATCTTGAGCGCTGCTTCGCTGGCGGATGTTGCGGCATTGCTCGGTGGTGTGTGAAGACCGCCCATGATAGGCGCAATAGAGGTCCTTTCTGACCTTCTTGTGAACAGGCTGCTGGTGGCTGCCAGTTTGCTGGGCGTTGAACTCCTTGCGAAGCGCTTGCACTTCTTCGACAGCCATGACCGCCTTGCCTGTTCGGTCGGTCCTGAATTTCCTCCAGGTCATGGGGGCTTGGCCTTGCCTGGGTGGTTGCCCTTGGTTCGCCGGCTGCGGCTGGCGAACGGCGGGGGGAGCCGGTTCGATGACCTGCGCTTGCATCTGGGCTTGGGCCGCGGCGATGGAGGCTTTGTCGTACTCAGCTTGAATCGCCTGTCTCCGCTTGGAGTCTTCTTCGCCTCTTGCGTACCCATCGATGATGCGAAGCAGGTGCTCGAGGGTCTGCGGTTCTTTGTTGGCGATCTTTCTTGTGAGTTCGCCCTCGAGCAACCCAGCCGAAGCGGCATTGATGACTGAGGCTTCCGTTATGTCTTGGACTTGGCACCGTGCTTGCGAGAAGCGGCGCATGTAGTCTCGTATCGATTCGCCCGGTCTCTGGCGAATGCCGAGCAAATGCTGCTGCGTCTTCGGCTCCTCGTAGGTGCCTCGGAAATTGAGGATGAAAACATCACGCAATTGCTCCCATGAGTAAATGCTATTGGATGGTAAATTGAAATACCAAGAGCGGGCGATGCCGTCAAGAGCGAGATGGATTACCTTCGCCTTAGTGTTTTCATCGCCGTGAGCGGCTTTGATCGCGGATTCGTAGATTGAGAGGAACTCTTTTGGGTCCGTTTCACCCGAGTACCGCGGAACGGGTGGAAACTTGAACTGAGGTGGGATCGGCCGATTTTTTATCCCCCACTCAGTGGCAATCCCTTTTCGCCCCCGGCCTTGCCTACTGTGCCGAGCGGCGAAGGCCCGCTTGATTGCGGGTACGGCGCGGCGAAAGGCGAAGTGATGACCTGGGGGAGCGGTTGGGCTGCGATGTTCGGTGGCCCACTTCCGAACTGTGGCGCTTGGGTGGTGTTGTAGAAGTCAAACTGCGGCGCCTGCCCCCAGGGCGAAGCCCCAGGCTGGTTTGCCGACGGCCACCCCGGAACGCCCTGGCCTGAGCCCCCCTCCGGCCGGGCCGAAGGGGTTGTACTTGGGATATTGTGGGGTTGATTGAGCTGTTGAAGGAAAGCTTGGAGCTGCGCCTAGAGTGCCGAAGCCCCCTCCGCCATTGCCTGCGATACCTGACCAGGTGCCGGAGAGTGTACATGGATTGCGACTGGCCGAACCTGTGGCTGCGCGCCGGGAGGTGGAGGCGCTGCTGTAGCCGAAGGCTGGTCGGGTATGCACACTGGTCCTTGTGTAGCTTGTTGATAGGCCTGAGGGGGAATGTAGCCTGCCGAATACTGGAGGACAGGGGCCGAAACGATCTTGGCTTGCCGTGTCGCTTCGTAAGCCTGCTGCTGCTCCTGCATTTGGCAAAGCATGTCCTGGAGTCGCGCCATGCTCTGCCGCATGGCCTCCATGCTTGCTTCGGCTTGCGCGTCGAGGTTGTCGGCTGGTGCTGCGGTAAGTGCGCTCGAAGCAGCTGAGCTATCGAAGGGGCCTCCGGTACCTGATCCACCGCGGAAGTCGGGGCCGAAGTAGGCGGTTGTGGCGTAGGTGCCGAAGCCGACGGCGCAGCTGCCACTTCGACAGGCGCCGAAGGCTCGACGCCTTCATCAGCGGCCATCACCTCCTCCGCTACGCTCTCCTTCGGGTTCGCAACCCTCTCTTTCGAGACCTTCTTTGGTGGCATTCGCTCTCAGTGGTTTCGCTCAGAGGTCCCCACGGTCGGCGCCAGCTGTTGTCGAAACGACAACTGCATACGTCGAAGGACGTGGATACTCAACTGTTGTTGGGAAGGTAAGGAGTAATAAATTTTGTATTGAATTCGGATCCCCTTTTACATGGCCCTAGGTGGCTATTTATAACCCCATTACAGATCCCCCTATTAGGGTTTAGGGTTATTACAGGGGAATTTACATGGTCACCCTCATAAAGGGGCCCTTACATGGGTATTCAATGTAATCCAGGCACGTGGGCCCTCAATGGGCTACCTGGCGGCTTCTGGTTCTTTGGCCCATGGATCGGGGCGATTGGGCCGGCCCATTGGCCCTTCTTGGGCCAGGTCCGTCCTGGCGAAGCCATCCTCCTTCGATGCATGCCTTCGCCATGTAGGCTTCGCCCGGGCCGACCGGAGCCCCATGTGGCTCCTCGCCATCGGGCTTCGCCGTCGGGCTTCGCCCTGGGACTTCGCCCCGTGGTCCTTGGGTGCCGGGAGATTGGATCTTTGCTGCCTGGTTGGTTTCGACAGGCTCGGTCGAAAGGCCTCATGGCATACTGCCAACAATTTTTATTCGGATTTTTCTCCTTTTTTTTAGAGAAGTTAATGTTTATCTAGTCTCTATATCCAACCAGACATATGCAGTCTTTTAATCGGGAACTTAACACTTCAAACAACCTAATCCGAAATTTCCAATCTGAAATTCGCTCCTATGAAGATAACTCAAGAGTTTGGATGTACTTAGATCACTTCAACCACTAGACTAGTTGTATTCGGATTTTTCATGGTACTGAATAACACTAGATATGTAATTTATGGTTTAAAATTTGAACTTAATGGAGTATAGCCGTCAAAGTTATATACATGATGACCAACAACTGATTAAATTGTGTCTCGTGCCGACGATGTCCTCCTTTGTCGTGGAGCTTGCAACATGCATGTACCACTCCACCATCATCCGACATTCTTTCGGTTTCAATTAACAATTCGATTGTTTAAGTTGTTGGTGTCTTTCGCTTGCTTGCTTCTGCCGATCGAGCTAGCTAGCTGCCATTCCGATCACCAATCCTTCATGATAAACAATTAATTAATTCCTTAACCTTTTCATCTGTGTGCCGACGATGGCCTGCTGGCCTAAGCTTAAATTACCAAGCCAACTACTGATACCAACAAATGATAAAACTAACCACCCGATTAATCCTAATATGGACGATTTTTTATTCAGTTAATTAACTAATTGTTGTTCTTAGAGAAGTTAATTGGTCAATGCAAGTCGTAGATAGACTCGTAGTAAAATGAATACTCAGACACAGAGACAGATCGTGATCGAGCGGCAAGCTGATAATATTGGCACGAATGATCTTTTGAAAAAAAAAAAAGATAGTATAATAACGCCATGAACTATTGGACAAGGATACCGCAACACACGAGAAATGATAACGACATGGGTTTATGTACAGCTTGCCAATGCAACAACGACCAACGCATCGTGACATATATGTGACATGGTCCATCGTCGTCGATCTGCTACAGGACAGCAAAATGAATCATGCCTTTACAAATATGGAAATATTCCTACATTAGATAATTAGTAGGACATACAAATTATTAAAGTTCAATAAGCACATTTCACCGAACCAACCTGAAATGTAATAAATACTTCAACATGCTAATTATATTATTGGACCTTTCATTAACCAAAGGCAACCTTGCAAACTCAATTACTGAATGGTGGCTGATGGCTCAACATTTCAGAGGAGATAAAATGTCGGGTATATATCTTTTGGTGAGCGAAATAGGAGAGTTTTTTTTTTACAATAATTATCAGGCCTTGGGTCAATTGATCAGGAAATAATCCTGGCTTCCCCTTCAGAAAACAAAATCTTGAACTTAATTAAGGTTGCCACCGTCCTCGTTAACCATTATGCACCATCACCAGATCATATGAACAATGCAATAGTGTCGAAGGTGTGTCGTGTGGTGCAAGTTGGAAAGTGTAACAATCATCGGACCCAATACAAAGCCAAACGACTAGAATGCCCTTAATTTTTTTAACTCTAATATATTTGTCCGTTATCTTTTCAGACTCCAATATATTTTTCCCCCATTTTCTTAAATTCCAATATATTGATTGTCTTAAAAACGAAGTTTTTGTGGATAAATGAAAAAAGTATACTAAATGAACTCTTTGTGAGATGCGGGAGTATAATTCTCCTCCCTTCTATTAATAGCGTCCCATGCCATCCACCCATTGGATCTTTTTGAAAACAAATGGAGAAATTTTTATCATCATAATACACAAAAACCAACATTGGATTCCAGACAATGGGGCCATGATCACTGTACCATAAGTCGATATCAATTGTTACATCCAGTGTACCTAGCTACACCAAAGGAACATATTGGAAAAAGTAGCCCACGAGACCAACCTCTCAAGAAGGCTCCATCAACAACTTGCCAAATTTACAAAACTCATTAAATTTCACAGATCATCATACTATATTCATGGATTAAAAGAATGTATCGGCCGTACAATGTTTTGGCGCAGTAGCTGTTTTGCTTTTCGATCACCAGTACAAATCAAGAGCAGTTTATCAAATTAAGCAAAGCGAAGCTGACGTGGAACAATATTTGACCCATCTATCTATCAATCCCTTGCTTGTCTCCAAAGGAAACTAATTAGAAAAAGCTAGGAGGCTAAGATGGAAGAATAACCAATCTATATGTGTAGTTTAAAGGTTCCTTTTTTTTAGTGAAGGACATGCTAACCCACGGGTCTATAAACTGTTCATTTGCTGACATCTTCTTTTGTTTCTTTCTACATGTCCTGCATCCATCTATGCCTGCAGGGACCAACTTGCAGCTGCAGGTAGCTGGTACAAATCCTCAGGTGATTTTGTTAGCTCATACTACATTTTGGTAAAGAATTCCATATGCACACATAGTAGCACCTGCTCCACCATTTGAGTCTTGGAGTAGAGTGTCATATAGGTGAAGTACTTGAATCACATATTAAGCCTTATTCGGAAGATGAATTTCTCCTAATCCACAGGTGAACTGATTTTTGTGATTTTTCACAAATTTATATGTTATACCAGAGGATTTAGGCCTCTCTTGGAATGTACGGAGTTTGGAGGATTTTCACAGGCTGATAGGTGTGAAAATATGCTTGAAAATGCACCTAGGTGAATTTAGCAATGTCCTATTGTTGTTCACTTATCATGACACTAGAACACATATGTCCGTAGTAGCACCAGCTCCACCATTTGAGTCTTACCGTCTAGCACAAGTTGGTGGACTAGCTGGTATGTATGTATGTATATATGTGTGTATATATATATATATATGTATATATGTATATATATCTATCTGTGTGTGTGTGAAGTACTTGCATAACAAATCCTGTGAACAACACTTTTTTTTTGTTTTTGCGAACGCCGGAATAAAAAAACTTATTGAAGCTCTATTTTGGAACATGAGTTTCCCCCACTCCCTATATCAGTGAACTGATTTATGTGATTTAATTTATCACGGATTGAGGATTCGTGCCTCTTTTGGGACATAGGAATTCGGGAGGTTAATTTTTCATGGACATTGGACTGATGGGTGTAAAATTGCTGTAAAATTTCTGTGTGTTTTCAGAACAGACAGAGCTGGGTAAGTTGTCAATGTCCTGTCATTGTTGACTAGCATGAGACACTAGGACATATACGTACTGGCTGGAGGGCCCAATATTGGGGCCTAAAAATGAACAATGAGATGCCAATATGGAGTTTCAATTTGTAGCTAGGAGTAGCACAAACTAGGGATGTGTGAAGTGAATCTGGAAAACCATAGGAGAGAGATGGTTTTTTGGGCCAGGGTGAAGCCGGATGATGAATGCATGGGCATATGGAGGTGTGGCCCTGAGATGAAAGGAAAGCATTGGGTGCATGCAGAAGGCCAGGCCAGAGATGAGATTTTTGCTTTGGTAGCGGTCCCGGATCAGGCTTTAAATTTGGGGCTTTTGCAACAAAGTGTGGTTGTGCTCTTGTCGTTGGATGACCTAATCTGAGTAGCAGTACAAAGCCCCCTGCCACACATGACACACCCCAGGACAACCATAACTGCATCTGCATTGACATTGGCTTTAATTTTTCACCTTGTTTTTACTTTTTTCAGTTTGGTCTTCATCGAGCACGATTTACTGAGAAAAAAGATTGCTGTTTTAAAGCAATAATATGATGGATGCATGTGTATTCCATCAAATAGAATCCTTTCTACCGTATGGTTACAACCCACTAAATAAAAATTACTATAGAACACCATCCACGCTGATCCACATCATCAATATATTTTCGTTTATTGGATCAATTGGTCCCTCAAACATCCGAGGTTAGATTACTACGTCTATACAAACGGTCCAAACTAGAGGTTAGGTTCAGACAGATCTCGACCTCATTTTCTCCTCGTCTCACCTCGCAAATCTCAATTCCTCTAATGCTTTTAGCACAACTAATTTGTTATATATTTATCAATCATCCTAAATTAACTATAAATCCCGTCATAATGCGTGGGGTTGCATCTAGCTAAGCATTATGTTACCATCTTTCTTATTTAAGAAAAATCATGTTTAAGCTCTAAAGGAGTATTAAATAACTTGTGAAGCACCCAATCAACTTGAGGGAAGATTGAATGGTTGGAAGCTACTTGGGCACAACCTTTTAAAAATTTTCATGGAAGGAGAACATGTATATATATAATTTTGGATAAGGGTTCAGGCATGCATGCATGTCAATCTACTACTACTACTGCTGCTGCTGTACTACTTAGCTGTGAATTCAATCAATGGGCCAATGATGTGTGTGTAAATGCAAAAAGCTGACCCTTTTGCTTAGCCTGCTTCACCCACTCACTCAGCACACTTTTCTCCCTTCCTTAACAGCATAAATGAATGAAGAGCCCATCATTCTCCAGGAAATCATACCAACCTTTCATCAGGCCATACTAGCTAGCTAGCTTTCCTTCCCCACTTTTAAGATTGCCAAAGCTGATTGTTTGTGTGTGCCCTAATTTTGTTGCCCTACCTGAAGCAAACAAGCATTCATGGACTGCTCACTTATCTCCACTAATTAACAGTTGTAATTAAGATACCAAACCCAAAGCTGGAGGAGAGATGCATATGCTGAAAGATACACATGCATGCACAGTGATCGATCAGAATTCAGAACAATGTGGAAAAAGAAAAGTGGATGATCTCAGATCGACCTTTATGTCTCATGTCTTGGTGTTATCACGACCGTTCCAACATTTCGAAGTTAGTTAACACTCACTACTTATGCTTTGTTTCAGATGTAGAAAAAGGATTCAATTATTCAGTATGAATCCCTGCACAGGAACACGATTAGCTCTAATTAATCAGGACCCTACACAATTAATCAGGGCAAAGGTGATCATAAGCAAAATTCAGACTTGTCAATTGTGAACCATGTCGTCCCACCTGGCCACTACTTGTCTTTGCACTATAGCTCATGTATATCCGGGGCACTATTTAGAAGTAGAAATTTTATGTTTCTTGAGAAAATATTTGTAGGTGAAAAAAAATTAGTACCTCGAGGTATCTAATACCTAGAGATATCAAGTTTTATATTTTAAATATATATATAGTATCTCTCGGTATCTTCTTAAATGATAATTAAATTATCCTAGCAGCCTTACTCTGAAATTTTCGAGTCCTCAAACAGTCTATATTCATAGTATTCAAACTTTAAGAAAATATAGTTATAAACTCCATAAAATAAACTAGAAGTCTGAAATAAAGAAAAACAGCCTTTTTCACATAATTATCCACCAGGTACTGCTTAGAATGAGCTCCTCTCCAAACAGGGCCCTAGAATCTAATCTCCCAGTTAAGCTTTGGAGGCAGTAATTAACATCCATTGGAAGAGCATAGAATAGGATTAGAGCACAGTAACAGCAGGTAGCAGGCAGGAATGTACAGGGGATTTCTTGAGTCCAGTGCATCACAGTCTGAAGAGAGAGAGAGAGAGAGAGAGAGAGGGGCAAAGGAAAAGACAGAATGCCCAGCGATCCTTGTGGGGTGTTGCTGACACGGAGCTAACTAGCTAGAGAGAGAAAGCTACTACTCTTAGAGAGAGAAACTGAGAAAGAAATAGATAGAGATAGAGAGAGAAAGCTAGTAGTGTGAATTGTGGGTGTCATCCAATGGGTGGAGGGGTTGCACACACACTTGCTCCTCATCCACACTATCGAGCTACCCCCCAGCTCTCTCATTCCTCTCTCCTCTCTCTCATCAACCCTAGCTTGATAGTTGATACTAGCTCAGCCAATCAAGAATTCTTCTTCATCCACCCAATTCGATTTCACCCTCTCTTCTTCTCTCGATCGATCGGGTGATGAGAAGCCAATTGAGATCGTTCGATCACCTCGGTTCTTGCTGAGATTAATTAGCCAGCCCAAGCTCCATGATAATTCCGTCTATGCCGGCAGTGACACTGCAGGAGGTGCACACCAGTAGATAGCTAGTGGCAACAGCAGCAGCAGTGGAGCTAGTCGGCCTCGCCGTCAGAGATCGATCGATCGATCGGTTCACGGGCGGCCGTCCCCACCGGGTGCAACTGCGGTCGATCGCCGCCGGCAGCGAGATCTGATCTGACCCATCGCCGATCGATCATACGTACAGATATCAGCAGCAGCTAGTCGAATTCAGGAGGTGGTCTTCGAGATGATGCTCAAGGATCTAGCGGAAATTCAGCAGCAGCAGCAGCAGCTGCTCGCCGCCGCGGCGGCGGCGGCGGCGGAGGAGAACATGTCGAACCTGACGTCGGCGTCCGGCGACCAGGCTAGCGTCTCATCCCACCCTGCTCCTCCTCCGGCCAAGAAGAAGCGCAGCCTCCCCGGCAACCCAGGTGAGCAACGAATTCTTCGATCAACTTCTACTACGTGTATGAATTAATCTAATTAATTGGTTACGGATGAGTAGATCCTGAGGCGGAGGTGATCGCGCTGTCGCCGAGGACGCTGATGGCGACGAACAGGTACGTGTGCGAGATCTGCGGGAAAGGGTTCCAGCGAGACCAGAATCTGCAGCTGCACCGGCGAGGTCACAACCTGCCATGGAAGCTGAAGCAGCGGAATCCGAAGGAGGTGGTGAGGAAGAAGGTGTACGTGTGCCCGGAGGCCGGGTGCGTCCACCATGATCCGGCGCGCGCGCTCGGCGACCTCACCGGCATCAAGAAGCACTTCAGCCGCAAGCATGGCGAGAAGAAGTGGAAGTGCGACAAGTGCTCCAAGCGCTACGCCGTCCACTCCGACTGGAAGGCTCATGCCAAGGTCTGCGGCACCCGCGAGTATCGCTGCGATTGCGGCACCCTCTTCTCCCGGTCAGTGATCTCTCTTCCTCCTCGCCGCCGTCGCCATGGCCGTCGTCGTCGTTGCTGAACTGGTGGTGGTGGTGGTGCAGGCGGGACAGCTTCATCACGCACAGGGCGTTCTGCGACGCGCTGGCGGAGGAGAGCGCGAGGGCGATGACGGTGACGGCGGCGGCGGCGGCGGTGGCGGTGGCGGGACAGCAGCAGCATGCCGGCGGGATGCTCTTCTCGCAGGGCGGCGGCGGGTTGCAGCTGCCGGCTGTTATTGATCATAACCTGATGCAAGAGCTGTGCCTCAAGAGGGAGCAGCAGCAGTTCGCGCCGTCGTGGCTCACGGCGCAGCAGCAGCATCACCAGCAGCTGGAGGTGATGGCCAGCGCGGGGAATCCGTCGGCGATGTACGGGTCGGCGAGGCTGGAGCAGGAGTTCATCGGGAGCTCCACGCCGGAGAGCGGCGGCGCACAGGCCGGCCTCAGCTTCGGGTTCTCGTTGACGTCATCCGCGCCGCCGCACGCCGCCTCCTCGGCGCACATGTCCGCCACCGCGCTGCTCCAGAAGGCGGCGCAGATGGGCGCGACGCTGAGCCGCCCGTCGAGCCAAGCCCACATGGCCGCGGCGGCGGCGAGCACGCACAACAGCTCCAGCGTCGCCGCCGCCACCAATGCTCCTCCACCCGCCAGCAACATGACGAGCACTTGCGTCGGCGCCGGCGCCGGCGGCTACGGGCTCGCATTTGAAGCGTCCCACTTCATCGGAACAGACGAGAGCAGGGCCAGGTCCGATCGTGACACCGGCAATGGCCGCGGCGGCGGCGGCGTCGCCGGAGCCGGGAACGACGGCCTCACCAGGGACTTCTTG
The DNA here is from genome assembly GCA_000573905.2 of Oryza punctata. NCBI lineage: Eukaryota > Viridiplantae > Streptophyta > Magnoliopsida > Poales > Poaceae > Oryza > Oryza punctata. The sequence continues at coordinate 4,593,371 of CM002488.2, forward strand.
GGTCTCCGAGCCTTCTCCCACGGCGACATAATGAGCATGGCCGGGTTCGATCCCTGCATGTCGACGACATCGGCGTCATCGGCGGCGGCGTACGAGCAAGGCCACCACCACAGCAACAAGCCATGGCATAGCTAGCTAGTAGCCTCGGCAACCACCTCGGCCGCCATGAATGAAGCAAATGAAACCTCGGCCGCGCGCCATGAATGAAGCGAATGAATCATGCAAGCAAATCCAACAAATTTTGTTCGTGGGCTACTCATCGATCGTTGACAAGAACTGCGTGATGATGATCATGTCAAGATTATTCATAGCTGGGTAAGTGAGTCGAATTCAATTACCCGGCTCTGTCTTTTGATGTTCCAGTTGAGGTTTGATAATTAATTCGATGTTCTTTTGGGGAGGGTATGGGCAGTTCAATTCATATATATGGAACTTTCAATTTTCAAATTATATATTGTTCAAGCTAGCTATATATCATAGTTAATTCATCTTCCTACTGTAATAATAAAATTTTAAGCTATTCAGCTCATAAAGCTGTGTAGTGCTACTGCTATTAGAGCTCCATTTGTAATCAGTTGTTCCCATTAATCATTCCCTTAATTTTTCTAGTTCTTGAATAATGCATTTGCATGCATTGTTGAGCTGCCATATTGGTGGAATGGTGGTGCAATAACTTATCTGGGAAAATAAATGTGGAGTAAAATTTTCAAAATCTGTGTTTAATTATAGCTAATGGTTGTCATATGCTATGCACATGTTAATTGTTGCATGTACATACTTTGGTATAACCGGAGAGGTTTCCTTCATTTCTGACAAGATGAACTGGCCTAAATATAAATGCTTTGCTCTGTTAAAATGCATGATATTGGAAGTGAAATTTTATGAAACATTTTCCTGAAGAAAACACAGTACTGCTTCAGAAAGCGGTAGCATTAATTCGAGAACTTTAATCAATGCACCAGTGTAAGGCTGGGAACTACTACTATGTCATTATAGTTACTGAAAACGTCTTTAAAATAAAGCATTGACAAGCAAATAACATTACTCAGTGTATTCTCACTCTCTCAGCAGTAACAGTATTTTGACCTTATCAGTAAAGTTCATGCCTTGTTTTCTTTTTTTTTTTAAAAAAAAAACAATATTGCCACCTGATATATTACTCTTCTTATTCATTTCACATTTTGGTTACACAAATAAAATAGCTTCCAATGCCTATTGCAAATGTAAGTACACCAATCAATAGACATACCTTAGCTAGGCATGTTACTTTTGACAAGAATAAACCGTATTTTTATCCCTGTCTGGACCATTGCATATTCTTCTTCACACCAGTACTTAATTTTGTACTCTGCAGTTATTAGATTAGGCATTTACAACATGTATAGGCAGAATGTCAGGTAAAGTTGCTAATTCCATCCAGAGTCATGCATAGGCTAGCTCATGGTGTATGCTGTAGCTTCATGGTAGACAAAAACTGTTATTCCATTTGAATATAAATATTTTTTCTAGGTGCAAGGAATGAGCATTAATTGCAACTATTATGTAGAGTTAGCTATTTAATTACCCTCAAGATAGAACAGTCAAGATATTCCGTAGAATGTCCTGCTGGCTACATCTTTTCTGGAAAGTGAATAGTATAATGTACTGTACACTGCATATCTTAAACAATTTTAAGCTTTTGAATGCTAAGATCTTCTGTTGCAAGAAAGCAGACGTTTTAAACTTCATGCAAATCAGTGAAACTTAACATCTGTGAAAAAAAAGAAGTTTTATTTGCTTCTATCATTAATTTTTCTCTTTTTTTACCGAGGGATCATCATCTACTGATAATTGAGATGCACTTGATAGTGCAGTGGTAAGAGGTGTGTGTTTTTAACTCCGAGATACCGTGTTCAATCCCCAACACACTCACAAGAAAGCGGACGTTTTAAACTTCATGCAAATCAGTGAAACTTAACATTTGTGAAAAAAAGAAGTTTTATTTGCTTCTGTCATTAATTTTTCTCTTTTTTTACCGAGTGATCATCATCTACTCATAATTGAGATGCACTTGATGGTGCAGTGGTAAGGGGTGTGTGTTTTCAACCCCGAGTCTCATGTTCAATCCTCAACACGCTCACAATTTCTTATATTTGGAGACGTCGCTCTCCAAATCTCGTTTTTTTTCATCTCCTCATAATTCATATACTATCAAACATGAAAAAGCACGCATATATAGATATAGGAGAGCTGCTGCTGTAGGTAAAATAACCTGGGTTTTTTTTCTTTTTCTTTTTTGCCTCTTCGCCTTTTGCATGCTTTGGTAGTTTCTACGGAATCATGATTGATCACAGACGAGAGCTCCAGCAAGCCAGCCATGCCATCCATTTCTTTCCTTTTGGCCATGCCTTGGTGATCTCAAATGCTTGTATTTCCCCCCTTGTCTTGTTCCAGGGAATCCTCATGATTTCATGGCAGCAGACACATTCCGCATCCCGGAAACAATCCCTGAATATATTTTAAAATAGAAAACCATAGACCAAGCTTGAAATACTCCCTCTTTTGAAAATATAAACATTTTTAGGTTCTTTAGCAAAAACTAAGGTGGAGGGAAAAAGAACTCTCTTCTAGTCACTGCAGTTATCAAATTTTGAAATTTGAATTGCTTATATTCCCAGGTTCTTTAGCAAAAACTAAGGTGGAGGGAAAAAGAACTCTCTTCTAGTCACTGCAGTTGTCAAATTTTGAAATTTGAATTGCTTATATTCCTTTCCCATTAAAAAATGTACATGTTTTTGTGCATGAGAATCAGTGGCCTAGAAATGTAGCTAGCACCTGGTGCCCCCCCCCCCAAAAAAAAAAAAAAATTCTGTGTCATACTTAAATTTCTCCCTCAAACATAGCTTATCTAGTTTATCTACTTTTGAGAAACTAAAGCAGAGAGATATTGGAGCAGTTTGTGTTTGTGTTTGGATTGTCATTGCAAGTTAGCCAAAAATTGGTTGGGCAGTGGGTGGCCCTGCAGAGTCCGGCAAGATCGGCACTACTGCTCACATGTGAGTGACCATCCATCACCATGGATGATGATGGGGTACTACTGCTGCTTCTGCTGCTGAGACTGAGCTGATAAAAAAAAGACAGAGATGAGGAGAGGAAATTACATACACAGTAAAGAGCAGCTGGATATATATGTGCAGTGTGTGCATAGTGAGCTACTAGAGGGGTTGCAAGTTTGGAATTGTGCATGGACATTTGGTAGACAAGTGCAGCCTACTTTGCCACCAAATATTCCCACGCATCAAAGTCAGGGCTCGCCGCCAAGCGCTAGCGGACAATCCCCCCCTCGTCACGTGTCCCTTTCTCAGTAGGAGTACTCCTCTCCTTGCGTGCGCATGCATCCATCACAGATGAGAGAGAAACCATACTCAGTCTCACACAGAAGAGAGATGGTAGAAGTCAAGCTTATCAGTATCCCGATCTGTATATTAGTGTCCTACAATCCTACGTATCCTACAAATCCAAACGGCACCGATACTATCTAGTATCTTAATTCTCGTAGTATCTTAATCATACTATTTATTTCTACACGATTCTATAAAATCTTAGATAATATCTTTACAGATTACCTTGGTAGTAGTGTGTGTGCTGGGTTTACCTGGTAGTAATTGATGATGATGCACTGTACTGGAGAGTTGCAACTCTCTCCATGCGTGCATTGCAGCAGCAGCAGGTGACATTGCTTTGCTTGATCATGGCTGGCTGCAACCATGGAGTTATATCGATTGGCTGATCATGCATGCAGATGGAGACGACGGTGGAGTAGCAGTAACTTTCTCCCGGAGGTCGCGTCGATCCTGTGTGAAGAAGAGAAAAGTTAGGGTAAATGTTGGCGGCCATCGCGATCGAGGTACGCTGTGCTCTACACACCATGCATCAGCTCGTTCCTCCTAGATGGCCGTGCATGCCTCTGCATCTGCATGTCAAGAGAGAGAGAGAGAGAGAGAGAGAGAAATGTCGATGCATGGTGATGATGGGGAGACAGGTCAAGGAGGAAGAAAGCCGGAACTTTTGTTGCCCGTTGACATGGAATGGAACCCCCAACCCCGAGGCCTAGCTAGCTCAACTAGCATCGCTTTTTTCTGCACCGATGAAAAGATGTGCATGCGTTTACTATCACTAATTAACCCATCTCTTTAGTAATGATGCATGGTTCCTACCGCTCCTTTTTTCTTCATGTGAGACTTAAGATTTGTGCTTAACACTGCACTGTTGTAGATTAGGACACATGCATCATGTCGCCGTGCCTCCGCACCAACGGCGGAGGAAGGAAAAAAAGGTGTAGCTTAATGGCAAGCGGGGGACTTAATACATAACAAATGTTATTTTAATGATACGTGTTTTGAAACACTAATTAGACCCAGTAAGTCCACATACAACATTGACAATAGCTAAAATCAATTAACGATATACGTAAAAAAATGTAAGGAAAGAAGGATATATAGCAAAATATATAAACAATTCGGCAAAAGATCGATCATGCTAATTTGTAGACATTACATATATAGATAATTAGTCAAACAAATAGCGAACACACAAATCTATAAAATACAAATTACGTCTAGCTACCTTAGGAGATCTAGGCAAATGAATTTTCCTTTCTTTCTTTTTTTTAAAAAATGTTTTTTTAATCTTCCCAATATCAAGTTCTTTGAATATCTCTCCTCAATGTAGCACATCATTAAATCATTGAGCCAACCATCGAACATCTTGTTATGCTAGTCTTGATAATATTCATTGCTGAGAAAGCCCCCTCAAGTCTCAACTTAAGCAGTCGCCACCCCAACTCATGAGGCGATAAACCAATCAAATAGAATATGTTTAGCTAGGTTTGCAAGATCATAGCAAATTATAAACTCATCAAGCCTTCGCACATGAATGATGAATGTTTTTAGTTGAACTTTTATAGCCTTTCGGTTATCAAAAGAAAAATCCTCAATAGATCTCCGTAAGCCGAGCAAACTTATTCACATCAAACTTAGAGAAAGAATCTCATTGATCAAGACAAGGAATGCAATAAAGCAATTCAGATAATACTTCATTGAAACGATGATCAAACTCTGTCGTAATAGGATCTGTTCCAACATAGAAAGTATTAACACAGAAAAAATAATTAGTAGTGATCTTGTTTTTCTTCCTTTTCTTGATCAACCAATTTTTGGTATTGAAACTTCTATATTTGGTATGGGGATCTTGTTTTTCACGCAAAATGTTGTGACCTCTTCAAGCATTTTGCATGGAAAACGAGATTCCAATATCAAATATGGAAGATTCAGTACCAAGGTTTGGTAGACCAAGAAAAAAAAAGGTCATTATTAATCATTTTTTTTTCGTGTTGATACTTTCTATGCTGCAATAGATGCTATCACCACAGAGTTTGACCATCGCTTCAATGAGGTATCATCTGAATTCCTCAATTGCATTTCTAGTCTTAATCCAAGTGATTCTTTCTCTAAGTTTGATATGGATAAGCTTGCTCGGTTTATGGAGATCAATTGTGGAGATTTTTCTTTTGATGATTGAAAGCCTATAAAAGTTCGACTAGTAACATTCATTATTCATGTGTAGACTTGATGAGTTTACAATTTACCATCATCTTACAAGCCTAGCTTAAAAAATGGTTGAACTTAAGAGGCATATTGTATTTCCATTGGTATATCGTCTCATTGAGTTGGCATTGCTATTACCGGTCGCGACTGCTTAGTTGAGAGTCTTTTTAGCAATGAAGATTATCAAGACAAAGCTACGCATAAGATGCCCGATGGTTGGCTTAATAACTTAATGGTGTGCTACATTGTGTGAGAGATATTCAAAGAACTTGATCTTGGTAAGATTAAAAAAAAACATTTGAGAAAAAGAAAGAGATGAAAATGTGATTGCCTAAATTTCCTAAAGTACCTAGACGCAATTTTAAAAAAATTATGGTATTCCTTTCCGTTGCACTTGTTTCTCTTTATGTTTTCCCAAATGGTGCAATATTAATATATCATTGCTATTTATTTAGCAAACTATCTAAATATCTATTGTGTACATATTAGCATGATTGATCTATAGCCGAATATTTATTTTGTTGAGGTATTTTTCTATACTTACTTCCTTAGGTTGTGTTCGACTCTAATGCTTACTTCCTAGCATGCAGAATGAAGCGACGGTTTAGCACACAATTAAGTATTAGCTAAAAAAAACTTGAAAATGGAGTAATATAATTTTTAAGCAACTTTTCTATATAACTTTTTTTTTCAAAAAACACACATTTTAGAAGTTTGGGAATAGTGCACATGAAAAACGAGGGAGTAGAGGTTAGGAAAGTGTAGGAAAGAACACATCCTTAGGTTGTGTTTGTTTGGGTGAGTTGGGAACTCATTCTCTACGCACGGAAAACGGAGCGACTCATTAGCACATGATTAATTAAGTATTTAGTAATCTTTTTTTTTGAAAAATGGATTAATATGATTTTTAAAGCAACTTTCGTATAGGAACATTTTGCAAAAATACGCACCGTTTAGCAGTTTGAAAAGCGTGCGCGCGGAACACGAGAGAGAGGAGTTGGGAACTCCTTCTACCGAGCACACCCTTAGTTTCTTTTATGCATGTCGCAAATTGATCCTAGCTATTGTCATGTTGGATGTTGACTTGTTGGGTCTAATTAGTGTTCCAAAACATCATGTCATTGAAATAATATTTGTTGTGTACCTAGTCAGGAAAATATGTAGGGCATACCTACAAACCACTGGAGGATCCAAAAACAGAGACATTTAACATTTTATCCATATTACATTGAGTAAAAATTTTATTTTGTATAAAACTTTTAATCATAGTAATAGTTTTACTTATCGTGACGTCGACAAATCTCATACATTCATTTCTTGATTTTACAGTAGTTTACAACTTTACAAGTTTGTACTACTACATATAAGGGTTTATATTACATATTTTTCCTTCTTAGTCTCACTTGCCATGAGACACACCTCTTTTTTTCTTTCTTCCTCCACCACTGTTTATGTCCTTACAGCGACGGCCGGTAGGTTCTGCCTCTGTCAACGGCGAGGAGGCCATCGGTGCGGGCTAGCGCCGGAAAAGAGAGAGAGGGGAGCTAAGGGACAGCCACGCGACAAACTAAAATGAAAATCCCGGTGCATGTAGAGGACAAAATGTAAAATTCCTGGTGGTAAAGATCGAAATCAGAGAGCAAAATGCAAAAATTACCTGATCTTCATCACCTAAGTAATTCAGAAATACGGCCCAATCATCCATCCACTACTAGATTGGGCCGAATCCCTCTCAAAAAATGATTGGGCTAAATCTGACTCCTGAATCGACGAGATACCAGTCCCACGGAGGCCCAACATTTCTCAAGCCATTTCGCGTTCCCGGCGATCCCCTGCTCTATCACCTAGCTTGATGCATGATGAACAAAAAGCGAAATGCAGCAGTTGATCAAGTAAAATTTACCTGGATGCGAATGCGACCAAGAAATTCAGGGGCTCCAGAAACGGCCTGAAGAATTCAGGGACGGCCGAACGGGAGATCGCAGCGCATATCCTCGCCCCTCCCGCTCCGCTCGCCGCCGGCGCTCGGCGGCGCCACATCGATCTGGCATATGACCCAGGTGATCTCCCATCTCTGATTTCTTCCAATTCCCAATTCCCAAACAACATAATGTGGCTAGGGCTAACGGGCCATAGGAAAAGCCATGGATTACCATGGCGAGATATGCCTCGGCGAGACGGCGACGGAGATGTTGCCGTCGCCGGCGGCGGCCGAGCGGTGGGAGGACAGGAAACCTAGAGAGGCTAAGGGCCACAGACCAGCGGCGACTAGGAGACACCGTGATTGGGCCGGCCCAAAACACCTCTCACTAGATCGGGCTGGATTCTCAGACATTCTCCAGATGATAGGCCCATTTCGGCCCAATGTAATAGCCTTGTTGTTGGGAAGGCCGAAACCGCCTCAACTCGGTGGCGCCGCCGACCTCCGGCGAGCCGCCGGCGATGGCGCCGCCGACTTAGTGATCTTCCTGCCGCCGGATTCAGTGGCTACCCCGGTAGCACAGCTACAAGTAAGCTTACTCTTTCTCTGAACTGTTTTTCATTGAGGCCTTGTGTTTGTTTGTTTGTTCTTCAGAAGGGAATTTTCAGGTCTTGATCCTCAGAAGAGCTTAAGATTTTTCCCATTCTTCCAGTCCGTGTGAGGACTATGGAATAATGGATACATGATTTAGCTTTCTTAATCGGTACATGATAGCAATTTGGCACCTTTCAATGGAAGATGTGTAACTGGTAAAGGGGAACAAAAGGGTAGGAAGATTGCGCCATCATGCTGAAACTTTTCATCCCCAAACTGAAGAAAAAGGACCTGATAAAGCATAAGTTGCTTTGTCTCTGCGAAAAAAAAGGAAAACTTTGTGGTAAACAGAGTACTTATGCCATATTCTCAAGAAAGCATACCAACTGTCACAAGTTGCTGATGCAACAGCATCATCCACTGGGTTAGATGTATGGAAGAAACAGAAGCAATTCTGTCAGATTTACATGGCAGTTTCTTCTGAAACAAGTGGAATCAGCCAGAAGCTGCAACTAGCCAGAACCAAGAAGTTATCATCCTCATTGCAACAAATGCTTACTGTGAAAAAGAGCTGACAACTGCATTTCTAATTGTAGTTTGAATCTATACACCAACAGTTCCTACCAAACAACTAATCATAACTCAAACCAAAAAGAAAACAAAGAAAATAACAAATGAACTCAAACTGACAAGCTGAATAAGAGACAACATCACGAATCCAAATGCAGACAACCTATTATATCGATCCAGATGTGGAACCGAATCTGAGTTCATCTTATTAAATCCTTGAATACTCCACAGCTCAGCTCTGCCCTGTTACTATCCTGATTCCTGAACTATACAGTACAGCCTTTTATCTCCACATGAGTAATGTACAGAAACTAGGCCTGAAAACTCTATTTCCATTCAACTGGATATTTATCTTCGCAAGATTGAAAAGGGAACGGAGAAAAACCTCACCTATTACTACATTGTGAGCGCGTCTCAAAATCTGGTGAGGCACCATGCTCACTCATACTCCCCCTTGACAGGCTTCGCAATCTCTGCCAGAACTTTCTGTTCTTGCCTGTCATCAGTGGACCTGAGCTGGACTGCTTTCTGAAAGAACCTGAATCCGCAACTGGAGTAAAGACAGGAGTTGAGCCAAACATCTCAGATAACAGCACCCTTTCAGCTTCCATGCCAGTTACATCATAGACTGCTGCAGCTTGTGCCGCCAATTCCTGGCTGAAACTTCCTGATCCGAGGCCCTCATCACCGTCGCTGCAAACAAGTTTTAAGGCCTGCACTACTTCACCCATGCTCGGGCGATGCGCAACTTCAGGTTGTACACACATTGATGCGATGGCAGCTGCTTTTGCGACATTATCCAGGGGTACGTTAGGGCCAAGAAGTGGATCGACAGCTTGACGTAGGCTTACCACATTGGTCAGAAGCGGGCGAGCCCATGAAACTAGGTTTTCTTGCCCTGCAGGCCTAGACATGTCCACTGGCTTTCTACCAGTGAGGAGCTCAAGCAACACAACTCCGTAGCTGTACACATCACTCTTGACAAGGAGATGTCCTGTCATGGCATACTCCGGTGCAACATATCTGAGAAGAAAGACATAATCATATTCTGCATTAGAAATTGTGATTCCATCAAAACAGAGAGGGATGAGGGATATGATTCATACCCAAATGTTCCCATGACACGAGTGGAGATGTGCTGGTTCCCCTCCCCCCTTGCAGTCCTGGCCAGTCCGAAATCAGACACTTTCGGTGTGAAATCATGCTCTAATAGGATGTTGCTTGACTTAAAATCACGATGAATCACACAAGGGCTTGAATCTTCGTGTAAATATGCAAGAGCTCGTGCGGCCCCCAAGGCTATCTTCATGCGGGAGTTCCAATCGAGTGGTGCTGTCTCACGATCCACTCCTACAAAAGTCGAAGGCAATTATTTCAGTCAATTGCTTAAACTTTACAGGCTGGTGGCCTTAATTCTTCAAGTACTTACCATGCAAATGGGACTCTACACTGCCATTCGGAATAAGTTCATATACAAGACATCTTGCGTTCTCCTCTACGCATATGCCTAATAACTTGACCAAATTTCGGTGATGCAAGCGTCCCAGCATCTCAACCTCCGCCAAGAACTCTCTCTCACCTTGGCCATCATACCTCTTTAGAACCTTTACTGCGACCCTGGTTCCATCTTCAAGCATGCCCTGGTAGACACATCCGAAGCCACCCTCTCCAAGTACTGTTGAATCATCAAAGCTGTTTGTGGCCTTCTCAATCTCAGCAAATTTGAATGTCTTTGCCTGTCCTGCATATGTTGCGATACTTGAGCCCAAAGAACCTGATGGACCTGATGGTGAACTATAGCGACCAGCTAACAGTGTTTGACCTGTACCTGCAATAATTCAACATGTTTCAGGAGGGAAACCAGTACTGTCGTGACAAGGTAACGATACAATAAGTGGAAATTTATAGAAAATGCATTATCTGAAAAGTCATTGCAACTTGCAAGGACTGTTCATCACCATTTCAAATAAGCATTTTTTTTGTCCCAGGCATATGCTTGAACTTTTTTTAAAACTAGTAAGCGCATAAACCCTACAAAGTGATTCACACTCTCTCGACGAGGACGGATGGTTAACAGCGAAACCAGGGAAACTAGCTCTTGCTAGATAGGATCATCTGATTCCAGTGGCATTGACTAAACCTAGATCAGTTAAAGATGAAACCAGGACTTTGATTGCTCATTTAAAGGCACTACCTATTGAACAGATAGGAAAAAACAGAGATTATGAGGTCCCAATGATGATTGAAAAAGCACATTAATGCTGTTCTGCTGTCAGTCAAACCGCTAAGGCAAACTTTGCAGTACCATGTATGAGGAAATATGCTGGATGAGTACACATACCAGATGATCTGGAAAATTTTGGAAGTGCACTATGCGGAAATCTTTGAGCCAAGCCATCCGAACCCCTGAATCTGATTATCAGCAACCATGCAGCTAGAGTGCAAATAATCAATGCTATAACAGTAGACAAGACAGCAATAGCAATTAGGCTGCCATTGACTCTTTTTTTGGGCCTGCCTACATCAACCCCGAGAGGCTTCATTGCCCTTGCATTTCTGTTGTTTCCGAATGCCCCATCACCAACACTTTCCGGTGCTGAAGGTGGAGAAGGAGGAAGCCCTGCACAAAATCCATATCTTCAGTGAAAACTTGTGGTGCAGAAGTTCAGCGTGTTCAACAATGAGAAAGTGCAAGATGGGATAAGTTTTTATCTGACATTGCTGTCGTTTATGAGATCAACCAGATGACTATAATAAATTGACGGCAGTTGGTGGCATTGACCAGTGACAAAATAACCAAATAGAGAAGGCAAGTGAAAAGCACAAGGAAGAATACACACCTGGATATACAACATACAGAATCTCATAGTCCCCAAAAACTGATGGTTTTAGGGAAATTTTTTTGCTCCATAAATTCTCAAACGTTGAAAAAGCAGTAGCATTGTCAAACTTCACTTGCATTGGTACTAGATCAACAAGAACTACTGTCTTGTCAGGCTGATCACCAGCTACATTTGCACCCATAACACGAACCTGCCTCTGTGCCATATTTACCCCAGATGACACTTCTTCCGCAAAATCAGAGACCAATGGAAAGAATGAATACAAATCAACACTTAAGAGGACTCCAACTTTGATTGGTAGAACACAAACACATGGGGCTCCCGCAGGTGGATCTATTAGAGGTTCTGGGCATGCTAATGAATTGCAATCTGCATTTATAAGGCTCATTAGATAATGAAACAATAACAGCACATACCATGGAGATATATCCATCTGTAAATCTTGAAAGGACATAGGTATGAGAACGTTTAAATAAAAGCATGTACCTAGATTAGGCGGTGGGGGTGGTAATGCCCAAATAGGATGGGCTGATGGTGCTTTCGGCCCAGGTTGGGGAGGGATTGGTGGTATAGTCGGAAAAATATGAGGCCCTGAAAAAGGCAGCAGTTTTTCAAAATTCATCAGACAAGAGAAACATGAATGTCGAACAGGGAGAGAAAATGAGGCTTTGAGAGTACTTTTGTTCGAATGAGTGGGAGTCCTTGATGACACTGGTGCAGAAGATGGAGAATATGCAGGGAAGTTCTTATGGCCTGTGCAGGAGAATAATTAAGTTGTTAGTGCTATGAAATAAAATCAGGGCCTATATGGAATAGAATATTTTCCTTTTCCCATGGTACTCATAGGATAAGAACTAATTCTTGTGAAATCCATGCAATTAGGACATTAGATATGTTTACACAGAAGCTGCCTATCAAATATGTTTAGACAGCAATGGCCTACATTACCTCGAAACATAGGTGGAGGTGCATGGTGCTGTTTCCTTTTAGCCCCAGACTGCCTTGGAGCTCGTGAGACCTCAGGACCTATAATGCAGAACTTTTGAGAATCTAAATGCCTCGATATATACAATAACTAGGTTGTTGGCAGAAGAATTTTGACAAACCTTGAGCATGAGATGGTGGATAAGATGGGGCAAATGGAAGGTGTTCCCCTTTCTTTGGTGCCCCACCCCAACCATGGTATCTGCTAGAAGTTGCTGGTTTAGGTGCAGCTACTTTTGAAGGGGGTCGGACATGTGAAACTGATGATCCATTCTTTGGGACTGCAGGCATATTTGTGTTCTGGGGCAAAGGAGTTTCTGCAGGTGCTGATCCTGAGATGAGGAATTTTCACATTCAAGCTAAATTGTCATATGCAAGCTACCACAGCGCAGCAACCCAAAGAAATTTTCAGAGATTACCTCTAATTGGTGATTTGTGAACTGTGCCAGTTTGACTACTGGATTCCTTTGGCGGCAGTGCACGTGGAATATGACTGTTCTTGTGGGGAGGTAATGTATTTGCTGGGGGCACTGAGTTTCCTAAATATTTAAAAAAACAAAAACCTCCAAAATTTAGAACAAAAGGACTTAGGAAGCATCATCAGATCAATAGGATTGGATATGTTTATGACTTCATTCTCACCATTGCTATGGTCACTACTTGGCGCCAGTGCTTGCTGATGTGGTGCCTGTGCAATAATAGGAGGTACAATTGGAGGTTTTACACTTTCTCGCGGAACTCCTATTGAAGAAATGGAAAAACATAAGCATACACAACATGATTATTTTGATTGACTTTGAAGCAAATAGTTTAGTAGTTTACCTGAAGTGGAAGGAGGAATAGCAGGTAAACTTCTTTGAGGTGGTGGATACGGAGGAACGTCGTTCCCTAGAGGAAGAAATGCATCAGGTGAATATTTGTAACTGTAATAAACTTTTTTGGACATGGACATGAAGAAGTCCAGGAACTTAAGGTTTTGAATTGCCACTATCAGAATATAGATCTTAAGTCCAGAAACTTAAGGTTTTGAAAGAATATGTACCTGATCCAATTGGTCTGCTTGGTGGATTGTTCACAGGAGTTGGTAGATTAGGCTTCCTGGCCACAGACGGAGCAGGAGCCTGAACAGAAGGCAGCAATGCAGGTGTCCCAGGAAGAATTGGTGCAGGATTTTCAACTGCAGCTTGCGGGGGAGCTACTGGCGCCACATGAGTGGGAGCAGGAGGCGTAAGCTCAACTGGAGGAAAGATATAGTTAGTGATACATTCATTAGAATTGATACATTATGATCTAACTGCGGGATGAACTACCTTTAGGGGGTGTTACTGGACTAGGTGCATTTTGTGGTTGAGTGGGAACAGCAGGGCTGACAGCGCCCTTCACCGCAGGAGGGCTTACTGATGGAGCAGAGGGTGCTGAGACATAGCAATTGTAAGGGCGATTGTCAATGCTGGTTATGATCTGAGAGCCACAATGCCACACAACATTAGAAATTCAGAGCAACCTGTTGGAGGAGTTACTGGACCGAGGGCGATTGTAGGTGCAGGAGGGCTAGAAGGTTGATCTTCAGCAGCTGGCGAGTTAGCGACCGCAGGAGAAGGACCCAGATCAGTACCTGCAGTGGAGTAAAGAACACAAAAGGGTCATGGAATGTGCCATAGGTTCGTACACTGAACTCCAACTGCTAAGCTCAGAATTGCACAGCAAGTTGGCAACCACCCTGTTACTGTGGAGGTTAGTACTAGAGGCAATTTTCCGTGTTGTTTCACCATACGAAATTCGCAACTAGGAAAACAAGAACAATTGTGATGCAAGTTTACGGCACCAAAATTCAGGAAAAGAAAAAGGTATACATCAAATGTGGAAAAGAAACATTCAGCAATGCCAAGTGTTTCGCACTAAACAAGCAGCTGGGTGGAAAATCAAGCACATGTGATGGAATTAAAAGTGGCTAGTAATTAGCACGAAATGCCTAGCACACAGCCAACCAGATATGCCAAGCCACCGACATTGCACCATCCCTCTTAATGAGAAGAAGCCCATTTAATCCTAACAAACTTCACAACATCCTCTCCCAAATTTGCTCAAATTTTGAAGCAGGAACAGACAACTACATTTTTCCCCCATTCACAGATCAATTAGGCAACATGTGCATCACAGAATCCATCCATGAGCTCTCCTAACAAATCCCACAGCAATCTCCTGAAAATTCTCCTAACAAATCACACAGCAATCTTAATCAACGCAGAAAAAACCATGGAGAAACTACCAAATCTCCAGGTTACTGGACCAGCATCCACAACTCCCAACCATATGATCCTCCCATACCATGACACTGTCCCAAACAAAACCTGAAAAAAAAATAAACAGGATGCGCAAAACAACCTGAAAACCATGGCAAATGCCCGGAGCTCGTCTCACCTGTAGATCCAAGAACCGAAGCAAGAAGAAGCACCGCGCAACAAGCAAGCGACCGCATCTTGCTCTTCCTCTGCCCCATTGCCCTCACGCGCTCACACCAAACTCAGCAGCAAGAACAGTCGCGCCTAATCCCAAATGCGATTCACAGATCACAACCATCTCGGGTGGCGCGCGGCGCCGCTCCTCCTCCCCGCGCACCCGCAAGAATCCCCTAAACCGCAGGAAAGCGACGGAGCCTGACCGCCATTTTGGCACCACGCCATGAGCAGCCACACTCCCATGTGGGGAGGGAGAAGAGAGAGGAGGCGGCGGCAGAAGAGGGGTTAGCCACACAGGAGGCCAAGGCTTAGTACTAGTACCACTAGTGGTTAGTACAGTACAGTGCACCACAAGGCAGTGGACTAGTGGTAGCTAGGAATAAATTAGAGAGAAATTAGCAACAGAAGAGGAGATTAAAAAAAAAGAAAAGGAGAGAGCTTTGGCTCAAGATGCAAGAACCAGCGCAGTAAGGGTAAACATTCCTTGCTTCCTGCCCCTGCACTCCTCCTCCACCACTACCCAGATCATCATCGTAAGGTGATGAAGTATTAACCGAACTAGTTAGATATAATCTCACACAAACAAACACGAGATGAAGGACGGGAGAAAGAACAAAGAAGGAATCTTGCTTGGGGTTAAGTAAACTATTAACCCAAAACACCCTCAAAGATGCAGTCTTTGGGCGAGATTAATCTCGAGGGAGAGGGATAACACCAACACGACGCAAGCTCGCCCTCTCTCTCTCATGCATCAGTCTGTCTGTCTGTCCCTCTCGCTGTAGATTCTTGGTCTGTGTTGTGGGGGTCTCTCTACTCCTCTCCTGCATCGACAGCCTGGTCCCCCTCCCCGTCTCACTAAATCGGTGGGTTGGATGGGATCGGAGTATGCACAGCAGCAGCAAGAACCCTAGAAATCCCTCTCTCTCTCTCTCTCTCTCCTCGTGCCACGGCTTTGTCGGTTGATCACGAGGGCGCGTCCATCACCGATCACCACCACGCACGTAGTAAGTAAATGAGCAGAGCCGGGGACATCGGATTCTGGCATTTGATCTGCATTTGCAATTCGAATTTTGATTGCAGAATGTGATGATGAGGGGGTTATCTGACTCTGAAACCCATCCTGATCGACAGGCGATCTGTCTGTCCCTCCCTCGCCCGGCTTGCGATCGATCTGCGTCAGTTTGCGTTTGGTTTTGGGAGTCGAGGTTGTGGCGTCGCCATCATCAGCGAGACCACTATCTAGCAACCTTGCATCGCAGCTCATCTGCTGCTGTAGCTGAGCTCTGCTCATGTACGTACGAAAAAGAAATGGAATCTTGCCAGATATCACATATAGCAGGTTAATTAGTAGCTAATCACGGGCTGTTCATGGTGTTCTTGAGGTGATCATTGGTTAAGAGGCAAAAAAAAAAGAACAGCATTAACAGCGATAGTTGATTAGTTTACTCGGATAAATCGGCAGCTTTTGTCATCATACTTGAGCTGCTCGTGATCACGGTAACAGACAAGCAAGCCATGGTCGGCCAAGGCCCTTCCAAGAGCCCAGATTACGAAAATCGATAGTCCAAAATAGGTTGCGCCCGTGGGAGACTGTCAGATCCTCTAGTTAATTAATTAATTAAAGACAAAAAATTATACAACTTGGAATACAATACTAGTAGTAAATCATCTTGGAGCTTAATTGTCTTTCACTTCATGCTCGACCAGTTCTTGAAGCAAGCAACCATGCAACGTTGCAACCACAATAAACACCAGATCATCTCATCTTATCTCTTCTCTTATCCATGCGACTCGATCAATTCAGCATCAAGCAACAGCAACATTAGTAATGCAGCCATGTCATATTTTCAACCTGTATAAAAACTAAAAAGATGATAACTTCTAGAGCAGAAGCATATATACACACACGCAACAACCGAAAATGAGTAAGGGACTTTGGACATATGTATCAACCCTGAAAACTGAAGGAAACTTTTTTTTCTTTTCTTTCTTTGCAATGCATGAAGACACCAAGGTTACATCAATCCATATATGTGTACACTCTTTTTATATTATAAGTCATTTCAATCTTTTTCTAAGTTATTTGACTATAAATTTATATAAAAAATAGTAGCATTTCCACACAAAACAAACACATATTATTAAAATATACTTAATGATATACTTAATGAAATTAATTTGATGTTCCATATATTGCTAAATTTTTCTACAGACTTACTCGGATGAAAAAAAATCAGGACTTATAATATATTATAATATGAAAGCGGAGTAAAGAAGCACATAACAAATTAAATCGATCCAGAAAAAGGAACTATGTGTAGTGTATATGCTTGTCTCCATATGTCGTGGTCGCTTGACCTACTCTCTCATGCTTTCGCTTTTGGCATCGATCGAGATGGCATTTGTTCCTGAGATTGCGTGACATGCAAAGCTGAAAGTTACCGGTGCCCGCTCTCGTTCTCGCCACCTTTGCTTGCCAACTTGCCATTCATCCACGTGACCACGTGGTGATCCTACGTGGACACATATGTAGACCACCCCATTTTTGTATTTAAAATTCTTTTTGTGTGAAACGATGTTATTTTGCTTTTTTCGAAGAACACATGAAAAATTTGTACATGATTGCACTCAATCATCACAGTCCAACAATATAAGCATTTATAGGTTGTCCTATGTCAAACTCTTATAAGATTGATCAAGTTTATATAAACAACAATATTATTTACAATATTAAATGAGCATAATCTTTCCTTTATGAAATGTATATTATTTCGTAGTTTACCTTTAACGTTATATACATTAATATTATTCTCTATAAACTTAATTAAATCCGGGATAGTTTAACTTATGATGAAAAAAAATTATGTCTTGGAACTAGGGGAGTACGTACATATGAATAAGAAATGAGAATACAACTGACCTTATATTTCCCTCAACACGAGAAACGCACAGGGATCTTCTAGCTAGCTCCACAAGGTGGTGAGTTAGTTGGTCTGGGTTCGAAATCTCACATCTTCTATTTATTTGATATTAGGCTTTCTCTAATAGTCACGTATTTCCCTCAACACAACCTGCAAGTTAAAGGCTTGTTCAGCATGCATGAAACTTCTATGATTAGAATAGACATCTTAGAAAACCTGCCACTAGATATTTTAAATGAGTCTGGTCCAATGACTAGGTAATGCTTAGATTGGAACACCAAGACCCAACCCAACTACTCTCTTGTATTATGTTCTTCAGCAGGAGTCAGAGAATAGGCCGGTCCAGGATCTCCAGGTGTATGTGTGCAGTAAAGTATCAGCAACCAACCTATTATTTTCCCAGGTCTATCTGTTGATTCGTCCCGGCCATCAAAATCACCATGCCATGCATGCCGAATGAAGTGGTAGGCTAGCTTAATTTGCACTGCGATACAAAGACGACGTTGTACCAGCTCAATACTCTCCAGATCAATCCAAGTATCATCTAACTGTAGTCGGCAAGAAAACCAAAGTGCCTGCAAGGCATCCTGGTTAGTAGTGGGAGAGCCAAGAAATTTAAAGAGCCTGGGCAAATCTAACTACGTTGAATATTTGCTATAAAAATTATATTTTCAATCCCTGTATGATAACATCAAAATTCTATCATGTATGCCTCAACATATAAATTATGTTTTCAATCCTGTGATAACATCAAAATTCTATCGTGTATACGTCAACAAACCTAGACGCTAGGGATGAAAACAGTGGTGGAAATTCCCGACTGACTCAAGTATAGTTTTTTATTATGACCATATATTATTCTTTTCTAATTTGTATCACTGTTGTATTGAATTCGCCATTAGATAGTTGAAGTGCTAGGTACAAAAAAATTTCCCAACCGACTGAGAATCAATCCTGATATCGTTTCCGACCATTTTCATTCTCCCTTAGGATTGCTTTGCGGTGGCTATACCACTAGAGGTTAATTAGTGATAAGATGTGGGTGGAGCCATGGTACAGATCTTGAAATGGAATTTCTAGTCATTTTGAAATTTCCATGATTGAAAGTTTATCGGTCCCCTGTGACAGCGCAATATTGTTTTATTTTTTTTAGAAATTTCTCAAACCATGTCCCGTACACAATTCAGAAAACAACAGCAAATAAAGTCCCATGCTGCTTAAACCTAAAACTTCAAAATCTGTTTAGGTTTCAAGCAGCAAATAAAATCTGTTTGAATATCTTTGTTCAAAATTTAAAGTTATGTAGTTCGGAGCCAAGAAATTAATGAAAGTGTCCTGCCTCCAGTTAGTTGGTCCATCTCCTGTACTTGGTACTCTCCTCATCCTCACGCGCGTATAAATTACTCCTACACAGCTACACTAGTTGAGCCGTTGTTTGTTGCTGTTCGTACGTGGACCTGACAAAATTAACAAGCCATCAAGACAGTTGGGCTCACATGCTCTTGTCTCTTCACAAACCTTAATGCAAAAATCTAGGAGTATCTACCCAATGTCTGAATATCTGATGGAAGCAAATGCCAAGAACATGTACACATATATATTCAGGGACAAGACAGCATAATTCATTGCCGCTTAATTAGTACGTGGGGCACGGATGCAACTAGGAGTATTAATTAGTTTTGGTTCGTGAGATGGATCAACTTGGGGAGAAGAGAAATGGATAATGCCATTTAGTTGGTGTATATTTTTAAGCCAATCACAGTTGATCTGCATGCGCATAGTTAAGAAACAGCGTAGTAATGATTTGAGTTCGTGCGTGGCATTAATTGATTAGGATTTTGGGTGATGGATTCGATCCATATCTGATGATGTGATCGATTGCAACAGTGCAAAGCCTTTAACTACTGAACAAGATGGATAGGATAAGGTAGTACTCTGGTACAGTGATGATCTTAATTTCATCATTAATTTAATGTTTATGTATCATGGATTAATCATTTGTGCTACACTAACCATGTTTAACTGTACTATTCGTATTTTTTCTGAACTCGATCTTTCCCCCCTTTTTTTCTGAAAGTGATCAAAATCTTTGCTATCTTCAGCAAGGACAGCATCATACAAAATCTGCATGACAAATTAATATATGTTACTGAATTTTGATAAGATCCAAAACTTAGATGAACATGTAAACTGATTAGCAGCAAGTGATCCATAGTCTTTATCAGTACTGAATTTTTGATCCGAACAGTTGCATGGTGCTGTAAAGGGGAAAAGCGCAGGCATTCTGCTGAGCTGCATGTGGCAACCGATCGAGGCACCACCAACCTTACCCAAGCAAGCACAGGCCAATGATGCTTTTCCTCTCCTCTTTCCTGTACTAACAACCACGAGCAGATTGATTAGGTTATTGCAAAATTACCAGCACATGATCAGGCAATGGTGGGATTAATCACAGCGGAAATCACCACCACTCGCTGTGACAGGATAGACACAATCGGAGAAAGAAAGGATGGCTCTTTTATGTTAGGTATGCGCATGATGTCTGAATTTTGGATGCAATGCAACTAACTGAACGTAGTACATTTTTCTTCAGAACAATCATTCAGAAAGCAAGCCACAGATCTCCTCGTCGTTGTTGACGACCACACTAGCAGAGAGAGACACCGAGAGATATCTGAATTCTGAATTCTGAATTCTGAAATGGGAGTGGATAGGGCCGGTGATGACCACCACCACCACCAGCAAAAGTGACTGAATCCAACGAAATTGCAGTGCAGTGCAGCGCAGGCGACGCAAACGCTGGCACGAGCAGGCAGGCAGGCATGCACACACGTCGCTTTGCCTGAATCAATCAGCGCCCAAAGCAGCAGCAGCAGCAGCTTTTCCTTTTTGCACTCGCAAAGAAAGAACACAAGCAGCCAGCCATGGCGATCATTATAAACCTCTTTTGCCGTTGCCTCTCTATCTACTGCCTAGGTTACAGTTTCTGGCTGCCTTGCGTTGCAATTCTGTTCCTCACAAATCTCTCATGCAGCAAGCAGCTCTTTCTACTCTCTAGAAATCTAGCAGATGGATGAAATCATGAACGGGGTGGTCAATGATGCATCGGTTGAAAAACAGACAGTGATCCTGAATCCATGGGGCTTGACCAGCAAGTCTCTGTTAGTTCACCTTTTTGCAGGCCCCCCAAAACGAAGAACTGAAGAACAGTATGATGATTGATTTTTTTTCAGCAAAAAAAAAAAAGGGTCTTCAGAGATCCTTTACCTTTGCTCTTTTGCTGCAACGCTCATATGCGCTCAAGAACCAAGTTGCCTGAACTAAGCTGACTCCCTGAATGAATGAGAAATGGAGTTGCACTTGCACATACTTCTATAAGGCTTCCATCTTTCTGGCACGACCACCATTGTATTTCCTTCTTCCTTTTTTTCCTCTTTTTTGAAGCACATGACCGTGATAATTGCACAGGGCCGTGATAATCGTGGTAGTAGTATATGAGAACCGTCAGTGTTTTCTCACCGGCTCAAGCCTTTGAGTTGAACTGGCTGATTTATCCGTATATGTAACTTAATATGGTATCAGAGTAATGTCCATCTTATGATGAACAGCCAGCCAGCCAGTTTGTTCTGACTTCTGAATTCTGATGCAGATCGGGTTCAGCTTTCAGTCTCCCGTGAGGCGTCGAAACGGAGAGAAATCTCTATATTTTGCTCGGCCAATTAACAGTGGGCCGTACTTCTCGTTCTCATGGGCCGAAGTAGGCTGCCAGACTAAAAGCCCACTCAGGCTTGGCCTGTGCAGCTGTGGTTGCGTTCAATCTGTGCCAGATTTTCCATCAGCAGAGTATTCATTCAGTTCATCTGAGTTGATCAGCCTACCATTATATAATGTGCGATCTTCCGATACTCTATACTTATAATTATACTACTAGTAATATTAAGGATAAATTAGTAATTTAATAATACAATAATTACGAGTAACTTTGTCATTTATGTTTTTTTTTCCGGTTAGATCGATTTGTGGTTATCCATTATGTTAGCATTGCTCATATTCCATAAAAAGCTAAAAAGGAAGGAAAAATTTTAGTCACTGCTAAATGATAATTATACTCCTATTCTTTTAACAATAATGCTCCTTCATATTTTTACTACCGCTAACTAGAGTGGTAGTAGAAAGCAATCTGAACCCTTCGATCAAATGAAATTAAATATTCAGATTATTTTTTACTAATAGTAGAGAGCACCAGAGTAAGACTCATTATATATTAGCAGTGGAAAAATACAGTGCAGTGGCAGATGTTAGCAGAGGAGTTGAATGCGTGTGTTTTCTTGGCCATAATTTGTCTGCAAGCACTGCATTGTGTAGCATGTCAACATTTGCATTACGATTATAATAAAAAAAAAGGGTAGGAATTTGTTACTGTCACTATGCAGGTGCAGCCATACTGATATTGCTGCCTCTACTCTACCGATCGGCCATCAATGGATCGATCACCATCGATGCCTGCCTGCGGCAAGTCTGGATGGACGACCTTTTCTCTGAATTTCTGTCCTGAATTGAAGCTAAAGTTCAGTACTGAGTACTGTAGTGGGACTGTAGGAGTAAAAGTTATGGCGCTCACAGAGCTGCAGATCCGGGAAAGTACAGTTCTTGTTCATACATTGCTGTAGTGCTTGTAGGTTAACCCTTGAAAATAAATTACTAGTCCATCTCAGAAGTACTACCTTCAAAGTTGAAGTATGCAGCCAATAGAAGAGCGCACGCAATATATGCTTATTTTTGAAGATAGTTGATAATATCCGATTTTTACTTCCACAAAAACAACAGCCACTTATTACATAATTGTTGATCAAAAACCAAGTATAACAGTTTCTAACAAAGGATAAAGAGATGACACAATAATAACTTATTCAAAGGACAATCATACTATTAAATCTCCAACCAAAGTTGGCAGAATTCTGTATGGCGGTTATCTCCAAGTTCTGACATGCAACGTGAATAGTCTTCATATAGATCAATGCAATATATGTTTATAGTATTAAATTTCTGATAGATCAGTGCAAGAGTTAGAGCGTTTGTAGTGTTGAATTTGGAGGGGAGGGGGGGTCCTAAGAACAAAGATAGGAGTTAAGACTGGTGCTACACATCGCGCACCTTTTCTCAGCCGATTCTAATATAGAAGTATAGAACTGGATGCTAAGCAAACAACCGGTCTTCATACGAGAGAGAATATACAGTGACCCTTCGTCAGAGTAACACTAGAAGATGATTTGAGTAGAAAGAGAGGAATTGTAGTGGTTATTTTACTACTATAGCTAGTCTAAATATTGTGAGCAGTTTCAAAAGGATGCATCTCACATGGGTCCCACTATTAGGACCTCTCATTAGACTATACATTACAAATGATATTAAAATCGAACAGAGGATCTGTCCAAAATCTATAGTAGTATGTTGTGTTAAGTTTGTTACTATGTTGATATACTACAGGATAAAAGAAATATACGAAAAAAAAGTGAATTGAAGCTCTCGTCATAGGGGTCATTCTGAATTGTAAAAAAGAAAGTGTCCCAACAATTCATCGATAATTTAAATACTACTCCTACATTGATAGGGTTTCAATTGAAGCTAAATTTTTAACTGGCGAACTCAATGTGATGTCCATGACCAATAATTTGATGAGCCTCACTCCGGTGTTCTCTACTGATAGTAGAAAACAATTTAAACCGTTGATCTTATTTGATTGAATGGTTCAGATTACTTTCTACTATCACCCTAATTAGTGGTAGTAGAAATGTGGGGGACATTATTGTCTTAAAAATAGGGGTATAATTATCATTTTGCAGTGACTAAACTTTTTTCTTTCTTTTTTGGTTTTTAGATGGAATATGAGCAATGTCAACATAATGGATAACCACATATCGATTTAGCCAAGAAAAAATATAAATGATAAATTTACTTGTAGTCATTGTATTAGTAAATTGCTAATTTACCCTTAATATTATTGGTAGTATAATATTACAGGTAAAAAATACTAGAGCATTGCTCTAATTGGATAGGTTAAAAACCCTTTATTACTCTTACTCTCTACTATGTCAAAATAATAATTTTAAAGATAAATCGATATCAATCCCGAGGAATATTGGATAATCCTTTTTTTTATCGTGAGGATTGGATACTCGCGAAACAGAGGGAGTACGTGACATCACGCACGTACCATTGTACGAACGTGAAGGCCCCGGAAGCATGGTGGTCCACACAGGGGAAAAGAACCACGAGAGAACGACGTGGTACGCACGTACAGTTTGCTGGCCGTGTCTACACCATTTCACAAAAGCACACGGCGAATGTACCACCGTGTAGTACGTGTTGATGGCCATGCTGGATTAGCGTCTGATTGCGTGCTTTGCTCACTTATCAAGTGTGGCAGCAACCAACAAGCAAGCTTTGATGGTCAATCTGGAAGCTCTGCTACGTACTGGCCTACTGTTCGCTGAAAGCTACTAGGACGATGCAGTACGTACCACTACTTTCAGTACAATCTAAAGTACAATGGATGTATATTTTAGAACTATACAAATCTAAATGATTGTTTGAAAAAATATAATATTATATCCATTTGTATTGGGAGATAGGAGAGCCGAACGATTCAAACATTTCTTTGTGTTCACATGCGTGCAGCTATTGTATTCCAGGGCCGGCTGGAAGTCCACAGTCCCTCCCTTTAAACCAAAGCCAACCAAGGGAACCTGACACCGACACGACCAAGCCCCATTTATCATCCAACAAGAAAACAAACAAAATATTAAAAGAAAAGAAGAGGAAGAATTAATCGCACACCCCATTCCATTCCACTCTTGATGATTACCATTTCTCTGACACCTGACACTGTACAATCCCAAAACGGCAAAAAGGAAAAACACGCGTACGCGATGACGTCACGAGTCCCTAGGCCACCGCGGGCCCGCTTGTCAGTAGCTCGACCAGCCACTCCTCCCCGCCGCCGACGAGCTCCGCCGGTACGACGTCCGCCGGAGGGAGCGTCCAGGGGAGGGGCGGTGCGGGCGGCGCGCCGGCGCGGGTGTCGACGGAGGCCATGACCGTGGACGCCGCGGAGGAGAAGGACGGCCCACAGCTCTCCTCGTTGCCGTTGATGGTGACGAACCCCGGAGCTGCAGCGGCGGCGCCAGCGGCAGGGTCGTCGGCTTCTTCCTCGCCGTACTTCGTCTTCGTCTCCGTCTCCGGCGACGCAGACGAGATCTCCATCTCCAGCCACCGCATCAGCTCCGCCACCGACTCCTCCGCAATGCCCTCACACACCCCCTCCTCCTCCTCCTCCTCTTCCTCGTCGTCCCGGACCGCCTCCCCGGCGCCGACGACCCCGCCGGCGTCCCTCTTCCGCTTCCGTTCGCCGCCGCCGGCGTCCACCGCCTCCGCCTCCATCGATCGAGGCGCCGCCAAGTGGAGAAGAGAGTGGAGTAGTGGACTGGTGGTTGGCTTGCGCCCGACACGTAGGCAAGGGGCACGTATATGTAACCAACCCCACGCCGCTCGCAGACCGTCGGATGCGGAGCGGATGGCGACGACGCATCCGTCCGTCCCGAGGCGTGACGCCACGTGGCAGCACGTGGGACAGGGGCCACCTCCCCTCGCCGCGCGAGCGCTTCGGGAAGCCGCGGGTTTTTTGGCCGCGACGAGAGAAAAAAAAAAGAGGAGGAGACGAGACTAGAAGGGAGAGAGAGAGAGAGAGAGAGAGAGAGAGAGAGCGGTTGACTCGTTGACTGAGCTGGTCAGGCTCGGGCTCGGGTCGCTCGGGCCGTGGTCGTGGTCCGGTTCGGTAGACCAGGTGGGGTGGTTTGCTTGTGGCCGAAGCCCAAGCGAGGCGCGTCGTGTAGCACAAGGCGCGCCGCTGTTGCGAGGATCACACCACGAGAGAAGTACATAGGTGGTACGTGACGTTGGGGACAGTAAGTTTGGCTTTGTTTGTTTCTACTGAAATTGGAGTACGTCGTCCTGGTCCCGAGGCACACGGTGAATAGAGCCACAGTTTCTTTTGGGACACCGATATACATGCGCAACGCCGATGTGCGTCACGTCACGTATACGGTATTACCCAAAACCTTCCTTTCATTTTAAAAAATCGAGAAATACTAGTGATAAACACCTAAATCCAGAAAATATTATCGATAAATACGTGTTGTACAAAACATCATCTTACAAATAATTTTGTTTCAAAAATATCATTGTTGTTAGGATTTCATCCATCCCACGTCGTTAAATGCAATATTCATCCTATAGTATTTAACAGAGAGATACAAACGGAATCCTAATAGCGAAGTATTTCTGACATAAAATCGTTTGTGCAATGATATTTCATATAATTGGTATTTACATTTCTTGAAATTGAGCTTCACCGACCACAACCCAATCACCTACCTTCTATACTATTTGGGCCGCTTAGTCCAGTACTATTTGGAGCTGTTTGTAAAGCAAAATAAGCCCATATGGTCAGGACGAAACACGCAGTTTCGATATTCTTTTTCACGGCATGATTTTTTTTAGATAATGATTTTCTTCATTGCATGATATACAACTAGTACGAAACTTCGATTAGATCTGTATAATGGCTTGCACTGATACAGACAAGTATAGGTATATATCTCACGTTACAACCATAATTACTTCAGTATCTCTGAGAGGTGAATTGCTTATTACTCGACTAGTATGCATGATCGGTATTAGCAAAGACAGGTGGAGTGTCTGCTGTCAAATTACAAGTAAGCTGTCAAGAAGTTAGCATTTCGTCCTTGAGAGAATCAGACACACGGCCGAGGATCCCTCGTTGCGGTTGGTCTACGGTTTGGCATCTCATCTAATCCTCATCTCAGACGACTGACACAAATTTCTTCTTGTCGATTGTGTGAGAGTAATCAGCAAAGTACTTCTTACCTATTTTAACCATTTATATTATGGGATTGAGCACTACTACTAGTACTGTGTTGCTACAACATGCATTGCTTCTTTGAATTGTTGGGGAAAGATCGCAACCCGCTTTAATGATTGTGTTGACCTTTATGTTAAGGCCTCACCAATCCCGGTAAACAATCGTCTCCTCAGTCATCACCACAAACCCTTCCCCCCCTTTAACTATACTCCCGATTCATGGTCATATATTAAAACTATATGAGCAATTCTATGTTTTGATCATTGTTTCTCTGCCACTAATAGTATGAGTAGTACCAAGAAAATGTTAAACATAAAAGCAATTTTCATGATAAATCTTGTAAAATATTCGTCATATATTAAAGCTTAATGTTCTTGCATACTCCTATTATCTGACTGTATGCTTGCTCGACACCTACTCTATTTAAGTACTACTAGCACTGATTAGTTTACATCAAACTCTTAATTTCTAGTACACAATTAAGCCTAACGGTTGCTACTACACTACTGCTACTGTTATGACTTGTGACCCACTAATTCTTCATCACAAGTCACGTAACGGCCGGAATTAAAAGTGTCACGCAATGCATTGCACAGCTGCAGCCTCACTTCGTTCTACATTTGTGCTTGCTTCACATGAAAAGGCTACACATGAATTTAATATCTCACACCTTTCCCTTGCGCACAACATTTAGTCAAACTCAGCTACTAGCAGCATTCAGCCTCACCGACACCCTCTCTCTCTCTCTCTCTCTCTCTCTCTCTCTCATCTCATTTACACTTCTTTTAATCAAAAAAGTAATTCAAAGAAAGAGTATCTCGGAATATTATGTTACTCGTGCGATGCCACATTCAGATAAATTTGGAGTACAAATTTACTAAAAATAACAAATCCCCAAATTGTACTTGCACTAACACCAAGATATTACAAAAAGAAAATGAAAAAAAATTTCTCAAGCCTCACACTCCAAAGACGACTCCTCCCTCGCATCACTTGTCGGCGTGGTCGCTTCTTCCCTCCCCCCACCAAATTTCGTCAAATTCAAACAGAAACCATATTTTTACAGCAACCGACCGGTTGATTTTGGTTTGAATTTCTACTACACTCCAACGTGAAGAAAAGAAAAAAAAAAAGTAAAGCAACTTTTCTTTTTGCCCCCGAAAATTTTGCAATGCGGCCCCTAGTATTTAGGCGACGTCACTAGAAGGTCCACTTCCAGATCTTGACTCGGATCCTGACCTGGCACACGCGCGCGACGGTGGTCGCCGCCGGCGGCGAGGGGGTGGTGGTGGCGGCCGTGTCGTCGACGGATGCGGCGGGAGACGGCGCGTCGGCGACGGATAGCTTGACGCCGCCCTTCTTCTTCTTCGCCGGGGGCGGCGGCGGCGGCGCCGGAGCGGCCACCTTGATGCCCTCGCAGTGAACCAGGACACCGATTTTCTTGGTCTTGAGGCCACCGACCTTGACGCCGGCCTTGGTCTCGAGGTCGAGGGTGATGGGGAATTCGCCGGACTTCTTGATGTCGGTGCTGGCCGTGGTGGGGTCGACGCCGAGCGCCGAGGCGGAGATGGTGGCCTTGATGACGGTGATGTTGCCGGCGTCGTGGACGAACCCGGGAACGGAGCCTTCCCCGAGCGGGACGGCGTTGGCGGCGGTGGCGGCGGTGACGGTGAAGTCGTCGTAGAGGTAGACGAGCTTCTTGTTGGGGTTCTTGGCGGTGAGCGTGACGTCGATGGAGCCTGTGAGCGTGGGCGCGGTGGCGGAGGAGGAGAGGCTGAGCTTGTTGATGCGGGCGACGGAGAGGGTGAACGCCGGGCGGTGTGGCCGGTAGAGGAGGTAGAACGCGCCACCGGCGACGGCGGCGACGAAGGCGAGGAGGAGGAGGACGAGTATCGCGTAGAAGAAGCAGCAGCAGCAGCTGAAGCGGCAGGACCGGCCGCCACCGCCGCGGCGACGCTTGGCGGGCGCCTGGGGGCGGTAGATTGGGCGCTGGTACATCTTGGGCGGGCCACCGGCGCCATTGCCAGCAGCAGCCGCCGCTGCCGGGGGAGGGTTGGGCTTGCCGTTGGAAGACATTGCCGCCGTTGAGCTCACGCCGCCGGAGAGGGAGAGGAGATGGGTGGAGCTTTGCTGCGGCGGCGTGGCGGTGGTAGAGAGGAGGAGGAGGAGGAGATCTATAGGAGGAGGAGAGGAAGAAGGTGAGGGGAAAAGAGACGGATCACCTTACCGATGGTTCGACCTCACCAAATCATTTGTTGCTGCTGCCTTTTCTCTCACTCACTCTCTGTCTCTCACTGTTTTTTTTTCCTTTTTTTTAAAAAAAATCGAGGAAGCCTTTCGTTAATCATCAGACGTGACAGTGTGTTTCCCGGGAAATTCTAGCTTGGCTGGCGCCACTCGATGCGAGGAAATTTGGCGGGTGCAGTGGTATTTCGCCTTCGTAAAAAAAAATGGTAATGTTTTGTACAAATCTAGGTGCAACCTCCAAACAGTACTAAATTAAGGGTTGTTCAGATTGATATCATTTTAAACCATATTATTTTTAGGTAAAGTTATAAAAGATATGCATCAATTTAGTTTTTTTCAAAAAATCTTATCAAAAATTAACAATATTACCAAATCAACATGATAATGTTTATTTTGACTACAATCTGAACAACCCCTAAGTATATTTAGACTGCGTTCATTCTGTAGAGGAGTGAAGAAATTTTTAGCGCACATAAAACGAGAAAACTCATTAGTAAATGATTATTTAAGTATTTAATTATTATAAATTTAAAAAATGAATTTATTTATTTTTTAAAACAACTTTTATATATTATATATATTTGAAAAAAAAATGTACCATTTGAAAAAGTGCTAACGAGCATGTTTGGAATTGAAGAAAGAATTGGGTCTTACACAATTTTTGGTTGTGATAATAATACTTTAATCTCTTTAGTTTATTCACCATATTGTTGAAATTGATTTTTTTTCTCCACACTTCGAAAAATATATGCACTATGTAGGTGGTAGACCACCTATTTTAAGTAGTTTGTTAAGTTTATTTTTTATAATATTTAATTTATCACTATAATGTAAATATATATTTCACGGCACTAATCAGCTCAATAATCTAACCAAACAACGCCTTTTCAGTTGCTATCGTTTTCTCAGCTGCTGTGGAAATAGAAAATATATAATTATTATACTTTATTTTATCAATCGAGTTATAGGTACGTCACATGCTTTCTGTTATAAAGGACAACCCAATTATATACAGTATGATATCCAACTCTTATATCTTCACTAATTGTTTCATATTTTATAAACATAATACTCCCCGCGTCCAATACTCCTTCATATTAGTAACAAATATTGTTCATATTTAAACTTTGACTTCTTGTGTTTTCTATAAAGAATTTTAAAATAATTAAAACGATGCCATATTATCATACTATCAAAGTGTGTTGAGCCTTAAATATACTTATTAAGCTTTCGTTCACCAAAGTTTAACCATTCAAATTAAAATTACTAGCAGTCAAAGTGGAAACAACGCTAGTTAATATTTAGGAATTAATGGAATAATATTATCGAATACAAAGATTTACACAGAAAATATTACCAAACAACAAAAATATATATTAAGAAAACTACTTCACCAAATGAGATTATCATATCCACGGAGGCTTAACTAATTTATTTAGTAATGCTTTGAGCATAATCTTACCACTAATGCCATTATTCTACGAATTAAACATGTTTAACTAGTTGTAATTAGTAATGCCCTGACTCCTGAGCATAACCTTACCACTCGTAGATAGTAGTATACTAGTAGTAAACAATAGATTTGCCACTTTTAGTATAGGAGTATAGGACTGCAAGTTCCCTGTTCCTATTGACTTGCAGAGTCCAGAGATCAGTAGATCACTAAAAATAATGCAAAAACTAATGGCAGTAGCATTCGTGGACGTTTTGAGGGAATCGTACAGAGCCTTAATGACATGTGGTTTTCGTTCATAATTGCAGAAAATG
The DNA here is from genome assembly GCA_000573905.2 of Oryza punctata. Classification (NCBI taxonomy): domain Eukaryota; kingdom Viridiplantae; phylum Streptophyta; class Magnoliopsida; order Poales; family Poaceae; genus Oryza; species Oryza punctata. The sequence continues at coordinate 4,624,203 of CM002488.2, forward strand.
GGATCATGTGACCGATGGTTGTTTAATTATTCACTGTGCCACATGTCCTCATTTACAGGTTTTTCAGTTTTAGGAGCTGATGATCCATCAGAAAGGCTGTTAGCTGTAGGTACTAATACTCCTATTCAAGTTCATGCTTTGTCAAATGTACTGTTCACTGTATAATTAATGGCGTAACTGAAGTACGTGAAACTTTTGTCATTATTCACCAGATTTATTAGGAGCTGTATGACAAGATTTTGTCGTCAGGTACATACTTTACTCGGTTTAATCTTCTCCCATAATTTCTGAAACAGTAGTAGTTCATCATGTACTAGCTAGTATTATTCAGAGCACGGTGGTTGGGGCTGAATCACTTGAATGCAGAGACGGTGACGAGAGAAATCTCGTGTGTATCTCTCCCATGGATTTAGTGGATGCACAAGCTGTACAATAGCTAAGGACAAAATCAATTCATCATGTGAGCGAGCACTCCTCTCGCATTTTCTGAACTAAATTCAGTTCTCCCGATATATCAAATAAATTTGATAGAAGGAATTAGTAATTAGTCCCTCCGTCCCAAAATATAACAACTCTTTAGCATTCAAAATTTATCCTAAAATATAATAATTTCTTCACCTATCTTCTGTTCTCTACCAATCACAATCCTCCACCATTTAACTTTCGCACCTACATTTACTTCTCAATCAATTATAATCTTCTTCCATTTAATTTTACCTACTTTCTTAATACCTATGTTCAACCTTAAAAATCTCTATATTCTGATACGGAAGGAGTACTAATTAGTCGAACAAACCGTAGTAAAACCGAATGTGAGAGAGCTGGGCTAACTTTTTTTTTTCTCGATAATAGAATTGAATCCAACCTCTATATCAAAACGTGTATAATAAGGCCAGGTTGAGCTAGGCTAGCAGACACCCTTGGTCTTGCTTAAAACTTATATACTAGATGCAATGCTGGCCACATGAATTGTCATAGTCTTGTGGGGTCATAATTATTGGTTTAATAAACGAAGGAGCTAGCTTAGTTAGGTTATGTGAGTGTGCATACTTGTAGCTGTTGCTCCAGCTATAAAATCCCATCTCCTCCCTGTGCATGAAAACGACACACTAGTGCAGATACTCTCATCTGTGACGGACTGTAATATAACTGGATTTTACGGACCGTCACAAAGAATATATCTCAAACGGGCCTAAAAAAATACCGATTGAGATATGGTCAGAGAGACATGTTAAATGTGTATAGAACTGAAGCCCGTCACGGATGACATATATCTGTGACGGATCTAAACTAGGACCCGATTGAGATAACCTTAAATATCTCAATCGGGCCATAGTTGGAGCCCGTCACAGATGACCATCATCCATGACGGGCACCAACTTGAGGCCTGATTGAGATAAAAATTAGGCCCGTCACAGATAAGGGTTATCTGTGACGGGCTACAAATGACCATCATCCGTGACGGGCACCAACTTAAGGCCCGATTGAGATAACAAATAGGTCCGTCACAGATGACTCATCAGTGACGGGCTATATACTAATGCCTACAACTATTGTATTGATCTTTTTTTACAAATAAGTTCATTTGAACTCAAATTCAAAATTTGACAACTTCGAACAAAAATTGGGGTTAATAAATGATTTCAAATGGAAAAGTCACCAAAAGCAAAGTTGTAGAACTCATCGAGGTGCAAAATTTTTATTTTGCTCATTTCTCCATCTGACTCTATTTGAATAATTTGAAATTTGAAATTCAAAATTTAAGAAATTCAAATAGAATTTTTTGTTAGTGAACGACTTCAACTGGAAAAGTCATCAACAACAAAGTTGTATAACTCATCAAGATCTATAACTTTTAGTTTGGTCATTTTTCTATATAACATTTTTTAAACAGTTTGAATTTGAATTTGAAAATATGACAACTTCAAACATCATTTTCAAATACTAAATGATTTCAATTGAAAAAGTCATCAACAACAAAATTATATAACTCATCAAGATCTAAAACTTTTATTTTTGTCATTTCTTCATCTGATAAAGTGTTAGTAACATTGTTTACAAATTTTACATATATGTGTTATAGTTTATAAAACCAGATAAGAGATACGTCAATTTTGTGAACAATTTTAGTATCATCATTTGTACAAATGACCAATACAATAGTTGTAGGTATCAATGAGTTATACATTTTTGTTATTTGTGATTTTTACATTTAACACAAAAAATCGATCTAAAATTAAATTTAAAGTTCTCATAAATTAAAAATAAAAAATACCACATAAATTGAATATAAACATTTCATATGGAAAATGGAAAAATACTCATCGGTGACGGGCATTATTTAATGCCCGATAGAGATATGTCATCTCAATCGGTGATGTGAAATATGTGATCAAAATGGATGTTATGTGAATGTGGTTGTGTTAAATATATTGATGGTTGTGTATGTAAATAAATGTATATGAATGGGTGATATTGGGGTGTGACATCCTGACCCAAGGCTTAATACGATTAATAGAATACTCATAACAAAAAGTTACAACTACTTTTCCGGAAGCCGATCTCCAAAGAACTTTGATGTTAAGCGTACTTGGTCTAGAGCATTTTCGGGATGTGTGACCGACCCGGAAGAACGGTGCACACGAGTGAGAACAAAAAATACCACCTGGGAGAGAGCCGGGAAGAACGGTGCACACGAGTGAGAACAAAAAATACCACCTGGGAGAGAGGCGGGACTGCATGACACGCATTTGTCATCTGTGACGGGCCTAAACTATAACCCGTCACAGATGAGGCCTGTCACAGTAAAATTTATTTATTTTTATTATACTCATCTGTGACGAGTCTAAACTATAGCCCGTCACAGATGACCCTCATCTGTGACGGGCCTAGTGTGACGACCCTCATCTGTGACGGGCCTAAACTATAACCCGTCACAGATGAGGCCTGTCACAGTAAAATTTATTTATTTTTATTATACTCATCTGTGACGAGTCTAAACTATAGCCCGTCACATCATCTGTGACGGGCCTCATCTGTGACGGGTTATAATTTAGGTCCGATTGAGATAGCTTCATCCGTGACGGACTTATGCCCGTTTGAGATGATTCCTCACATCACTGATCTTTACGCTGTGTCGGATGGCATACCCGACACAGATGTGGGTTGCAGTCCGATACAGATAAGGGTTACCGTTGTAGTGACAACGCATTCCCCTGTAGCTGGCTGAGCTGGCTGGCTGCTGATGACACTGACGTCGTACGTATTACAGCAAGTAGTTGTTCATCCATCCGTTTCTTCGTTTGTTCCAGTGGGGGCCGTTTGCTTCTGAATTCCTCTACTTGCTGCTGATTCGTCGACCGGAAAATGTAGGGATGTTTTATAATGATGATGTATAATGGTGATATGATTACCATTATCTCTTCTAATATAATAAATTGTATCTATTTATACTATTATCTTAATTACGTTATGCACTTATGGTAGTAAAATACTACTGATATAGAACTCATAAATTAATGATTAAAATCGTCTCTACGTGATAATACTAACGGTTGAATCAGTAAAAAAGGATAGTAAAAGTTACTCGAAAATGTAATATTCATCAACTGATCGATCGTGGAATCTAAACTTTAATTAAATTAAGCTGTGTGGACAGATCTTGTGCATGTTTTTTCTGCTAATTTTACGCTACTCAACCATGTATAGTCAATAACTAACGTGCTACTTACAAACAGGTACTCAGATTTTCGGCCGAAATTATTTACACGTCACATTGCCACTCATTTTCTACCAGTTTTGATTCTGCAGAGTTTTTTATTTTTTTATTTATTTTTTGTTAGAGTGCATGAGTGTAGCTGGCTATCTGCTATTTACCTGAGACCAACCAAACACGGCCCCAACCATTTATATTCCCTCCTTTTCTCCATAAACAAGAAATCGCTGTGAAAACGATGGACTACTCGAACTGCACCAAACACGGCCTTGTCAATGCCTACACTTTACTTGTAAACCAAAACTTTGTGTTCCAGCAATGGATATTAGTGACTAACAAGCCTCTTAATTTGTCTAGTCATATCATAATACATATTGATCGCATGACGTGGCCATTAAATACTGACCAAGCAAAATGGAAGCTTAATTGGGTACTTGCAACCGCTTACAGCTAGGCAGCCAACAGCAGCAGTGGTTGGGATATACAGGAGATGGCAGAGAAATAAAATCTTGATCTCACTTATGTTTTGAAGTCTAAATTGGTCGTGTGCACGCTGAAATATAATTTATACACAGTTGCACTCTACAACTAAGACGTAAAGGAGCATTTTTTTTAAAAAAAATCACATTTTATTTATCTTCACCATTTTAAGTTGTTTTATTTCTTTATGACTCTGAGGTAGATCACAATGGCGAAGCTCCTCTAGGAATGCACTTTGAAATAAAAATCGCTGTTAATTGCCTACCGAATTTCTATTCTAAAATAGACGTAATTTGGGCTTGATTAGCTGGAAAAGTAAAATAGAAGCCCAGCATTCAGTGTGCGACCCAATACAGCCTAATAGAAGCCCAGAAGACTCGTCTCTGCCTATTCTACAGCCCGCATGATTTGTTGTTCTTGCAAACAAAAACACCCTATTTACGATCATCCTGAATTCTGCAATTACAACCCTAATTACAAACCGTAACTTGCAGTTAGAAGCACTGATGAACAAGAACTCAACGAAAGATCAAATTCAAACCCAAACTTGCAGTGTGAAACAACCTTTCTCTATGAAAGCAGAAAGGGCGGAGACACTACTAATTTGCACTCTTCTTTGCATGTCGTTAACATAAGAAGCTGTCACGTATGAGACATGGGCTTCACAGTGGGCCGGATAATGGCTGCCGTAGAAAGGGGGCTTGGCCCAGGAGCAAGCTATCCAGGAGTATAAGTACACGCTCCAAGAGAACAGGCATGAATGATTTTGAATGAATGGCTAAGGCCTCTATCTCCTTCTCTGCTCTTCTCTGAATCCCCACTTCTGTTTCTCCAATTCCCAATCTATTTTCTCTAATTCCCAACCCATGCTGCTCCTCCTCCCAAAATCTCCAATTCTATTCTACTACTTTGTATTCAATTACTTGAGTTAATTCATGTGGATCGTTGGATGTTCTTGGGTGTAAGCTTGCTGAATTGATGAGGATGAGTTGGGGTCGTGACAGAAGCATGATGCTCGCACAAAACATTTGCCACTTCAAATGGCTTAGCAATACCAAACTAACTTGCAGGATAAAGTTGATACACATGGGACCAGTTGTCGATAAAACACCAGTTGTGATGAACTAAGACCAGAAATGAAAAGGAACAGTTTTGTCTTTGGAGGACTAGTAGCATTGATGAGCTCATGTAAGACCCATGCCTTAGCAGTAGTAGGCATACTCTTGTCTTATATTTCTACTATATTTGTAACTCCATTGGTATTCTGCCTTGCGGCCATAAAACATCAAGCAGCAGGAACCTTCCTTCCATCTTCAATGAAAAAAATGGCTGACTCGGGTACCTGAAAGGTAGAAATGAATGATAATAATTCAATAAATAGCATAGATACATCTTTGATGAAGATACTACGATTTTATAACAGCTGAGGAATTCAAACGGTGGTGTTAACATAGCTTTCACAATTTTCCAAATTGTGTTATAGAGAGGTGTATTAGGCTCTGTTGGTCCATAGGACTCCCCCCTTGCCCTTAGACCTGAACTTTAGACCTTCCCAGTTAAATGTGACAAAATGAATGGGAAGTTAGGAGCTCCATGTACAAAACTATTAGCTCCACAGGATATTATTTTTCACTGAATACATGGTCACCAAATGTTACCATGGTTCTCTGCTCCTATACTAATCAAGGAACATCACATACAGACGGACTAGAGAAATATATTATTACTCGATTTTGTTTATTTTAAATGTAATAAAACTAAATGTTATATTCCAATTGAATAGGTTTCTATTTATTGTTGTGAAACTATATGAATTCACACCTGGGCAGAATATCACAAATGATACCAAACATGTGAATGAATAAAAGATGAAAAAAAAACTGTAAGACCACAATAAATTGAAGAGAAGATAGATGAATTACATCAGGCCAAGTATCTGTAATGAACTCCACGATATCATATGATATATCCCCTTGCACATCAATCTGCTCCTTCTCAGTGGGGCCCTAAGGAAGGCAATAAAGAACAGGTGTTAAAAAAATGCTCACATTGATATCAAAGGCCACTGTAACTATATGAGCCCTGATTACTGGTATACCTTAACAACAGATGCTCCTGTAGCAAACTTCTTCCCCAGCTTCTTTGAAGCATCACTCAGCTTGACACCTAATGGTCCAGGAAACAAAGTATAATTCATAAAAATATACCATAGCTTCAGTATAAAGGGGGATTCAATATTGAAAATACATCTTCTTCTATTGTGTAAACAATACAGTCATGTTCATTTTGGTCACCTTACCAGTTTTAGCTTGCAGTTTGTAAACAGTCATTTTAATTGTTTATGAAAATAACACTTACCGAATAATTCCAGACCCTTCACCACAGTAACACATTTGCGCTTGTTGCGGACAATCTTCTCAATCACAACCTCTTGTTTATCCTGTAAGACAAAAGGGTAACTCATCATAAACGATGTTACATCAACCAAAATTTCATCCATGTGGACTTTGACTGGCTTGGACTCAAACCAGAAGGCACCAATACAATAGCCGAAAATTTTATTTTTTCCAGCACACTGAACTAACCTTACTGTAGTTGCACATTTAACATTTTTGAGTATCTGAGTACGCGAATAATCACCACACCACACACTAAACTAACCACTACGGATCATCAGATTTTATTTCCCTAATTTCAGAACAGCGTCTACATGTAAATTACGGCTTAGACATGATATGCAAACGGCAGTAACTGAGTTGTAGGATAACCAAGTGAGTGAGCTGCGGAAACCAACCTTCTTCTTGACCTTACCACCAGGCAAGCGCTTCACCTCTTCCTGCTTCGAAGCCGAAGCATCCCCTGCACAGTTGCGGCGCAAATATTTCAATTTTCTCTCTCTCTCTCGAGTGCACCATCCCATCCCAGATTGGAGTCTGACATCCTACTGATACAACATGATACAACAGAGAGAATCACGAAAGTAGGGGGAAGAAAAACCTGCACTGGTGGAGCCATCGGCGGCGGAGATCCCGAAGCCCTGAAGCCGCTCCCCGACCTTGTCGACGTCGGCGGCGCCGGCAGCGGAGGACGAGGAAGCGAGGAGCTCCTCGGGGTAGACGCCCGGCGCGTTGGCGCGGAGCCACGGCTTGCAGCGCTCGAAGTCCGGGCTGAACTCGCAGTACTCGGCCGGGAGGCCGCAGACGCCGCAGTACAGCACCCTCACCGGAGCCGGCTTCTCCGCCGCCATCGCTCCGCCGCAGGCTCCTGCGTCTACTCGCCGCGGAGAAATGCACGAGCTGGCCTGGGGAATCGCCGGCGAGAGGTCTCCGGCGAATTTGCTCCTCCGCTCCGCTCGTGCTCAAGGGGAGGATTTGATTCGGCTCGCCGGATTCGGATCGGATGCGATTTTTTTCCCCTTTTCTGAAAAAAAGTGGAATTGGAAGGAAAAGAAGATTGGAGAAGAACTCTACTGGGCCAGGCTTTGATGGGCCTAGAGATGCCACTATCATCGTCTCGAGAGTACATTTGAAGTCCATAATTGATGGTCCAGGCCGAGCTGGCAAGGCCGTCATGTGACAGGTGGTTTCTCTGTTTGGGCTTTTGGGAATAGTTCGGTTGAAATGCTTTTTTTTAAAAAAAAGTTTTGAGAGTAATTTAGACGGTTGCAATAACTCAAAGGTAATTTGGATTTTTTTTATTTTACATGGAAGTTATAAACATCTATATATGCCATATGACTTGATCAATTTAGACAGCTACGCATTGAAGTTCTCCACAAGATATCCATGTAGTTATATAACAAATATATATAAACCCACACCATATACTAACCCTATCCTATTACTTACACTCGTTCTTGCCATATAACCCGCAATGCGTCAAACCAAACAATGGATCATATCGGAATCACTCCGAATCTAAAATAAATTGCAAAAACGTGCGGCTTAATTAGCCATTGAAATGGCGGCGATGTACGGCTAGGCGGCGCATGCGAGCGCGGGAGTGTTTGACGGGGACTTTTCTTCCCGGCCCGTTCGACGGCAGCCCCCGCTTTCCTAGCAGCCACGGCCTACCCAGTGCCCTACACATTGAATTTTCTTTATTAAACTTTTATTTAGTCTGATCAAGCTTATAGAGATATTTAACAATATCTAAAATATTAAATTAGTTTTATTAAATCTAAAGTTGAATATATTTTGATAATATGTTTGTTTTGTGTTGAAAATACTACTGTGTTTTTTCTAAAAACTTGGTTAATTTTTTTGAAGTTTGATTAGAAAAAATACCAAACGAATTATATTATGAAACGGAGGGAGTAGTTACAAAACGTTTTTCACTTATGCTAGGCTTTTCTTCTAAGTGACAGCTATCTTTTTTTAAAAAGTCATTTACTTCATCTTTTCCCAAAATAAAACAATCTAGATTGGGTTTATTCAGATTCGTTGTACTAAATTATATCATGTAATAGTTTATGTTGGTTTATTTTGATCAGAGGGAGTATGAGATAATTGAGGTTGACTCTGAGTTATAGACCACCCGTGAAAAGATATATTTTAACGATCGGTTCATTAAGGAAATTATATGTACAAATAAGTCTATTTTTGCGGGTTGTTTTCGTAAAAAAAATTACCTGTAAATTTCATTGTTCATAGCCAATTTTTTAGGAAAACATTTTTACACAATTTTTCAGGTGAGGTTTATGTATATAAATCAATTTTTTAAGGGTGGTTCTCATAATAAACTGTCATTAACAAATTGTAACCAAGTCCAATGTAGACAAATTTTAGTGAACTTTGTAAAAGTCACCCCATAAGTCACATGAAGTTTAGCATTCCACCCAAAAGTCACATGAAGTTCAGAATTCCACCCATAAGTCATTTTACTACAAATACGCCCCCACATACTCAGTTTTATTGCAAAAACCACTCAAGTTCACACATGCTTAATCGAATTGATCTGTTTTGATAAACTATGAGTTGTCAATATGGTCTTTACTAAAATTAAATATTTTTAGGAGTATAGTCTTGACACTTTATGTAGATTCCACAAATAGAATTACCGATGAGAGGTTAAACGTTGTCGCATTGAGTTTCGCTATATGAAAAAAAAGTTTTATGAAACACTAAGAATAAGTCCATACTTTGAAATTTTATTTTAAATCTGACTAAGTTGAACCAAAGTTCTCCAAGATTTTTTCAATATTTCCTTTACTATGGTCTGGACAATATTTTCTTAAAATATTTACTATAATATAGCCATTTACTAATGTCGAAATAGATAATATGTCAACTCATATTGGAGGAAACATGACGCAAGTGAACAATCCTTTTTAAAATAATCTATAAAATATGGACTGGCCACAATAAAGAAAACATTGTAATGGTCATAGAGATCAATTCATCTCAATTGGACTCAAAATATTTTTATAAACTTATAAAGTTTAGTTATCTCAAAGAATAATGAATTTTTTTTTCGTAGGCGGTTCTTAAAGAACAGACTCTAAAAATTGAAACAAACAACATATTTTAAGAATATAGTTTCTAACTTCGTATATGAAGTCGGATGAATACAAATTTATATAAAAAGTATAGCTCTCGACGAGATCTCTAGCTTTGTAGTTAATACATATACATATATAAATATATATATATATATATATATATATATATATATATATATGTGCATATAGATACATATACATACATACATATACATATATATATATACATATACATATATATATATATATACATATATATATAGATCGTTTAGGTCCTGTATATTCGTTACAAGCTCATGCAGGTATTTTAAAATACATTTTTGGAGAGACCTCGGATGAATACATGTTATATATAAAAACTTGAGTTCGACAAGATCTATAACTTTGTAGTCAATAAACTTTGTACATATATCTTGTACGGAAAATCATGTTATGAAAATATTTTTTCACCCACTAAAATGTGAAATATTATATTCGTGTGCACATAGTGTATATAGAGCTAAGTAAAATACAAAAATATTTTATCCGGTTTTTGCAAACAATTTTTTTAAAAAAAGATAAAAAAATATTTTTAGAATTGACCCGTAAAAATGGATTTTCACATGCAATTGTACAATCCGCTCATACAAACCGCCGATTTCTACTAGCCTAAAACATAAGCGGTTCGCTAAACACCTATAGAAATCGATTTACCAGCTTCCGTAAAAATATAATGGTTTTTCATAGTGGTGCTACAGGGGCAATCGGAAGTAACCATAGCTACTCGTACTTGTACTACAATTCAATGTCGTTACTGGCAAGTGGCAACTAGTCTGATATACTCTCGCTAGTTTGTCGGGTTTAATTGCGAGACCAAATACAGGCAGTTAAATTTGAGACTTTGATTTGGGCGTGTAGTGGGTGAATGAAGTTATGTACCCACGACTCTACTATCACAACAACGGGCTAATCATCATCATCATTTTCTAAAAGTCACCAGAAAATCTAAACTGGGATTATATATTCCTGCAATCTTTCGCTAGCTAGCTACCACACAGATCCAAAAGTTCTGTCAAATATTTAGAACGGAGCAAGCTAGCTAGCTAGACAGTGTTTGACGAAGATGATCTCTGATGTATCGATCTCTGAATATCTAATCCGTCTAATCCAAAAAAGATTCCGGGCTCCGGCCGCTAGCAGCTGCTTCTTTCCCCAACAATCTCTCATGGATCGATCCAGCTAGCTAGCCAAACCAAATTGACCGTGGACTTATCTATCATCCATCCTCCATTGAAATCTCTTAGCTAGATCCCATCATTGACCGTGGAGTATATATGTATGATATATTCTACTGACGGCTGCCTGCAGGCCGGTCTCCAGACTCGATCAGGCAATTAATTTGCCACTAATTAACTAATCTACTGACTTACGACAGTTATCAGGCGAATTTAATTCTCTGATCTCCTTTTCTCCATGAATTTCTTAATCTCAATCAGTGATTCCAGATACTAAATGTACACTATATATATCTCCCACGTGGATTAATTGCTACTGGTCAGTTCATCCGTTGCTCCATGCTGCGGCTGCTTTCGATGGCTATATTTTTGTATTCGGACAGACACACTCGGAGTTGTGCTCTCCGTAGCTTCCTCATCTTACTTTAATTAATTAGCTATTGCTAGTGTGTATGCATGTGCATATGTATATATATGGTTTTGAGCAGCATCAACTGTATCATATAATCGCGATCTGTGCCGATCCAAACACATAGCTAACTAGCTATAGTTAGCTAGATCAATCGAGCTTAATTTAGCAAAGAAACTGAAGTGGTGGTCTGATCATATCATGGATAGCAGCGGCTGGATCGTCCATGGCTACACCAATGCCACCGCCACCGGCGCCGGCAACCACGGCTTCACGTGTGGCAATGCTGCCAGGTAGCTACTTCATTTCTCGATCAGGATTTGATCGATTGATCGCGACGATAATATCGTCTGTAATTTGTAAATTCCACTGTGTTCTTGCGTTGTTTGGCTGATCAGTTACGTATGTTACAGCTGCGGCTCTTGGGAGTTTGAGCAAAGGGAGCAGGAGTTCATCAGCTCGCAGATTCAGCACCATCTCAACGAGGCAAGCTTAATTACTGCAATTTATACATTGATCCACTGGCTCGAGCCTCTGATCGATCAAGAATAATGCGTATAAAATCAAAGAAATTGTAGGATTAATTTTGGTAGGTGTTGGATTATGATGCGCAGATCAGCATGCACCTGAGCATGGATGATGACGACCAGTCCGCGGTGTACGGCGCCGCCACGATGGACGATCTCCTGATGCCTTCGCCGTTGACGCACCACGCCGCCGCCGCCGCCGGAAGCTTCCCCTCCTCGTCATCCTCCTCGGCCTCCTTCCGCTCCGCCTCCGTGTCATACAGCCCGGACACCTCGGCGGCGGCGGCGGCGGCACCCTTCCTCGCAGCGCCGGCGGCTGCGGCGACGGGATTCCAGTACCCGGAGGTGTCCTCGCAGGCGACGTTACCACCACCTTTGGTGCCCTACGAGCCCCAGCACGGCCATTACACCGCTGGCCTACTCTCGGCGGCGGAGTTGCCGGCGACCGGTGGCGCGTTCAGGCGGTACTCGCGACACCTTGGCCCGAGGAGGGCGCCCAAGCCGGGATCGTGCGGGCAGAGGATGTTCAAGACGGCCATGTCGGTGCTGGCCAAAATGCACAGGCACCGTCAGTACTACTACCAGCAGGCGGCGGCGGCGGCCGAGGCGGCGCCGCCGCCGTCCGGCAACAACCAGCTGCAGCACACGATCTCGGAGCGCAAGCGGCGGGAGAAGCTCAACGGCAGCTTCGTCGCCCTCAAGGCCGTCCTCCCTCCCGGCTCCAAGGTATACCTACGTACATACATGTATTCTCATACATACGCATACCAATACGTACGCTTGTACGTGTTGTATACATATATACTGTACACAACTAGCTTCTTCTTCTTCTTTTTTTTTTTTTATCAGTGATATTTAACGTGATCGATTCTCCTTTTAACTGCAGAAAGACAAGACGTCAATACTGATCAGAGCAAGGGAGTACGTGAAGTCTCTCGAGTCAAAGCTGTCGGAGCTCGAGGAAAAGAACCGGGAGCTCGAGGCACGGCTAGCTAGCCGCCCCGCCGTCGTCGCCAAGAACGACGAAGGCGAGACGGCGGCGGCGGCGGTAGAGGCCGGCGACGAGGCGAAGGGAGATGGTGTACTAGAGATCAAGGCTTTAGATAATGTGATAAGGGAAACATTATTCCCGATCACTATATTAATAAAAAATACAAACAAGTATTAATAGATACTAAGATTTGAACCATGTTAAGATTGTGTTCGGTGGATAATGTTGAGAACTAATTCCTTGCGCACAGAGACTCATTAGTGCATAATTGATTAAGTATTAACTATTTAGAAAATAGATTAATACTCCCTTCGATTCCATAATTCTTGATGTTTTTGATAAGGTTAAGGTCAAACTTTTATAACTTTGACTATTAAAAACTCTAAAGCTATTTAGTTTAAACATATTAGAACAACATATATAGATTTTTCTTACAAAGTACTATAACAAAAGTAAAAAAATATCATATTGTATATATTATAATAGAAAACATAGTCAAAGACACATTTTAGAGACCGTGTCATTGTTCAAAACGTCAAGAATTATGAAAGAGGGAGTATGTTTTTTAAAGCAACTTTCCTATAATTTTTATTTTTTTTGCAAAAATGTACTGCTAAATAGTTTGCGAAGTGTGCACGGGAAAAACGAGGGAGGTGTCTTGGTAACAATAGTTACCGAACACAGCCTAAAAAGAGTAGAACTCGATCAAGGAGACTAGTGGCGGCAGAGAAGAAAGCTAAATGTAGCAATGAAATGTAAACCACACTAACTTTTAGAAATCCCAACGCCCCAACCAAATCCCTACACCACCGCCTCGGTCCCCCACCTCTCTCCCTTCCGACGGTCTCGCCGGGAGCAAGAGGAGTAGGGACCCGCCCCTTACATAGATCTAGTTTCTAGTAGGTCCTAGTTTCCTCTAGGCTTTGGTTTCCTTGCAACATCGATGAGGTGGTGGCGATGATGGTGCATTGAAATAAGCACTGAAACAACTTTTTATTTGTCTTTCTTTCTTTTTATCTGTAGCACCCTATCCTTTCTCATTTATTTTAAAAATTTTCTCAAATTAAAAATTTGAAATTTAAATTGGTTTTTGTTTTGTGCCAAATAGATCTCAAAATTTCCCTCCTTGATCATCCTCCTAATTTTTGGTCAAAATCCAATTCAAACTTCCCCAAATATTTCACCCCAAATCCAATTCCAAAAATGTCAAAAAAAAGAGAGAGAGAAACCCTCTGTTGGGCCCCTTTCTCCCTCGGCCCAACTCCCTTCCCCCTCTCCTTCCCCCTTCCCCGAGCAGGCCGGCCCAACATCCCCCCCTCTCCTTTCTCTCTCTCCCGGCCCAGCTCTCTCTTTTCTCCCTTTTCCCTCGGCCCACGGGCCTTTTTCTTCCCCGCGCCGGCCCGGCCCACCACTGTGGATCGTCTCCCACCTCCGGCCGGCCGGGCACGCACGCCACATGTTCGGCGGAATGCCGCGCCACCGCCCACCCGCGCCAGCGCCGCCGCACCGCCGCGCACGCCGCACCCGCGCCGCCGCGCCCCCCCTGCGCCCGCGCCGCGACGCTGCTGCCACGCCCGCGCCGCACCCGCGCCGCCGTGCCCCACCGCCCCCGCGCCGCGACGCTGCTGCCACGCCCGCACCGCCGCGCCAGCGCACACTCGCCGCGCCGCGCCGTTCCGCCTTGCGCCCCGCACCGCTCCGCCTCGCGCCCCGCGCCATGTCTCCTCCGCGCCGCGCCGCGCGTCACATCGCCGCGCCGCGCGTCACATCGCCGCGCCGCCGTCCCATCCGCCCTCGCGCCCCGCGCTAGCGCCGCCTCGAGCCACCCGCCGCGCCGCGCGTCACGTCACCGTCTCCTCCCCGCCGCGTCGCCCTCTCTCCCTCCCCCCCCGCCGCTTATAAAAGGCTCCGGGACCCTTTTTTTTTCTCCTCACCGCCGCTCCTCCACCCTCACCGCCGGCGACCCCCTTTCCCCTCCTTTTTTTTCTCTCTCGGCCACGCGCCCTCTCTCCCCTCCCGGCCGCCACCGCCTCTCCTCTCTCGCCGCTGCCCTCACCGGCCGCCGCCGCCTCCCCCTTCCCCGGCCGCCCCACCGCCGCGGCTCACCGGCGCATCGCCGCCCCGGGCCGAGTCAGGCAAGCAGCGGGAGGAGGAAGAAGACTCCCTCCTCAACCACTGACAGCCGGGCCCCACCTCCCTTTTTCTCCCTCAAGCCGCTGACAAGCCGGGCCCGCGCCTTCTTCCTTCCATCCATCACCGACAGGTGGGCCCTCCCTTTCCCGTTAACTTTAGCGGAATATTCCACGGAATATTCCTTTCCGTTAACAATTGACTTCCAAATACTCCAGAGAAATCATTTATTCTTTAGAAATACATAGAAAATCAACCGTAACTTCGATTGACCCCGTTCAAGTTCCTAAATTTTTCTAAAATTGAGATCTACACAGTGGCACACTTGTTTACTTGATTTGAGCTTATTTTATTGCCTTTTATTTATTTGTTCTCCGTTCCGCGTATAGAGCACGTGTACGAGGACGCTCCGGACGCCGGTTTCGAAGAAGAAGACCCGCATCTCGTGCAAGGCAAGCCTCTTTGATCACATTGCCCCTATATTTGCAATGATATGTTGATTGAAAAATGCATTTGCTTAGTACACACGAATAACATGTTTAGGCCTCGGATTGTTTATACAACCGACGGACCAACCTAATAGCCGCACTTATATTACATAGGTTGATGTTTCCATACCTTTGGTAGCTCCACAAATTTTAGCGCCGGTATCGTTATACGATTACCGAAGTAGCTTCGCTTAGCCGTGCTTACGTTGTTGCCGTGTGGGAAACTTGGGTTATTCCAAATTTTATACTTAAAAATCCGGTACGTTGTACCGGGGTTTTGTGAAGTAAAATGTGTTGTGAAAATGGTGATGATGCGGAGTCAAGCCTTTGTGGTTTGGCTACGTGTTATCGTTAAGGACCGATTCCTTTGGGAAGTCCATCCGAACACGTTACAGGCGACCACACGGGCATTTATGGGATGCCTCTGGCTAAGTAAATTGTTCTCACGTGGGAGTTGGTGTGCCAATGGTTGTGGAATGCCGAGGATGAGGAGACGAAGTGTTACGCATTTATTGCCCATCATGGGTGTCTTTTTGCCTCTATTGTGGCATGGTACCAGTAGTAGTAGGAGGCATTCTCGGTATTTCCTGAGCGGACGACGGCTGTCTTTGCCTGATACTCGGCTATGGATCTTAGCCCAACTAGGTGGCATGCGATTTTCATGGGTTAGCTTTGGAAAGGCCTTGTCACGAACTTCCGTTGCCGACGGGTACACGCTGTCAGTTTCGTGTCGTGTGGGTAAAGCATACAACCTCTGCAGAGCTTAATGAACTGTTCGAACAGCCGTGCCCACGGTCAAGGGCGAGTGTAAGGTGTTTCTCATAGCGTAGATTTGTTTGACAAATGTTTGATGAAAATGGTTGGTGGGAAGGGATTCGTTTCCAGAGTTTGCTTGTGTGGCAAACGGCTAACCTTTGTGGTTAGGAACGGGTCTGTGTGACCTGGGGTGTCGTCCGACACCGAGGTGTTGTTAGGGCCATGATGGCGTTGCAGTACTGAGATAACTGTGTGGACTATGTGTGGTTGTAAAAGTGAGAAGGAACCAATAGAGAAGACAAATCAATTGTTGATCGTTAATCGTGACGAGTTGTTGCAAAGCAACTTGTGGAATGGGTCGAGGCGTGAGCCTCCTCCCGACAACTAAAACTTGATTCACTCACTAGGAGTTTTGTGAAATAAATCACTTTGCCAAAAAGGCTGCTTTCGCAAATAAAACCCTAGCTCTCCTTGTCTTAACCAAGCATGTCATTCTTTCCCCGGCTTGCTGAGTACGTGAAGTACTCACCCTTGCTATGTATAATATATCTATAGAAGTTGAAGATGAAGACGTCGATCCTACCGCCGAGGAGTACCTCCAGGAGCAAGCCGAGTACGAGGACTTCTAGAAGGATCGTGCCTAGCCCCAAGCCGTCGCCTGTGGATCGAGATGGTCGCCTAGACGCTTAGCTGCCGCCGCTTTTGTCTTTTGCTTTATGGACTTTTGTATTGTACGTTGCTCATCTCTGGGCCTGTCCGGGATAGCAACTTATGTAAGGACTAAAACCCAGTGATGTAATAATAATCTACTTTGATTCCATGTTTATTCTGTGAGTACCAGCTAGTGTATCCTGGGACTGGTACTATATCACAGGTAATGCGTAGCACCTCGGTATGAGTTAGCTGGTGATATCAGTTAGCGAGTGCCGGGGCGTTACAAAGGTGGTATCAGAGCATAGGTTTGGCCCTAGGACGAAACCTTCGTGTAGTTGTGACCCTAAGGACTATTTTAAAAACTTATATATAGTTGCAAAAGTTATATAATGCTTATACTCTTCTCTTTACTATAGGATTCTTTTAAACTACTCACTAATCCCTTTTCGTTTAAACTTTAGACGAATCACGATAAGTTGGACTCCGCCGATCTTTTCCTCAGTTTTTAGAAGTGTAGTGGGGGTTGTGCGTCAGACCTGTCGTACGTTGCCAACCCATTAGGGGTTGTGGCACTTAGTGTTCGTTAAATTAGTATGTGAGTGGGTTATGTAATGTTGGTTGCCTCTTGATGTGCGTCCAGCTAAGCTTGGCTAAGCTTTGGGCTGGCCATGTCCCTGTCTTTCGGAATTTCCCCGATTTGCGAAAATAGTTTCATCTATGAAATGCCTTCCCCTTACCCCGCCCTTTCAAATAAACCAGATGGCAGGACGCCCTCGTCGCAATGCTCGCACCCCAGCCCGCTTCAGATATGAGGACCAAGTTCAGAATGACAACGACGCCACTCGAAATGCCGAAGACCAGGAAGATGGACAAGCGGACGATCAGGTGTCAGAAAATGAACCGGCCGCCACCCAAGGGACACATGCTGCCACAGCTACTACCCAAGGAGGAACACCTCCACCTCCACCCCCTCATTTAGATCCCCAGCAAATCATGGCCATTCAGACTCAGATACTACAGGGCATAGCTCAGACTCTTGCTGCTTTGAATCCCCAGCATCACCCAGCTCCGCATCACAATGGCCGCTCCAAGTTGACTGATTTCTTGAGAACCCGTCCGCCAGAATTCTCGCAGACCTCCGAGCCTGTCGAAGCCGACGATTGGTTGAAGGACGTAGAGCGGAAGCTAGACCTTGTGCAGTGCTCTCCTAGAGAGAAGGCCTTATATGCTACCCATCAGCTCAGAGGACCCGCCGCCAATTGGTGGGAGAATTACCGTGCCGCTCACCAAGATGCCGCTACAATTGTTTGGGCAGAGTTTGCAGAAGCTTTTAGAGCTGCTTATGTGCCAGAAAGTATTTATGATATTAAAAGGGAAGAATTCAACAATCTCAAGCAAGGGAACTCCAGCATCAATGAGTACCTCAGCAAGTTCAACCATTTGGCCCGTTATGCTACAGATGAGGTGGATACTGACAAGAAGAAGATCAGAAAGTTTCTAAAAGGAATGAACGTCGGGATAAAGCTTCAGCTTGTTGCTCATGTCTTCCCTACATTCCAAGACATGGTTAATAGGGCGTTAATAGTCGAAGATACCAGGAAAGAAGTGGAGACTTTTCGCAAGCGCAAGATGGCTCAGGCTGGATTTCAGTCTCATGGAGGTCCACGCCCTAGGATCAACCCATCTCCTCAGTTTCGCCAGCCAGCCCCACAACAGCATCATGGATTCCCTACCCGCCCAGCTCCTTCCCGTTCATCTGCACCAGCTCCGCCAAGAGCCTATAGTGGCAACACAGGAGGAAGTAACCCGACATCCTTCAACACTCAGCTAAGGAATCCCCAGAATACAAATGGAAATGGATGTTTCCGCTGTGGAGAAGTTGGACATTTTGCTAGGGAATGTCCCCAGAAGAAAGGTCCCGCTGTTTCAGGAGCCTCTAACATCAGTACTGCTAGAGTGCCAGCGTCAGGGCAAGCGCGAGCCACAACTCAGGCTAGTGGTCAGGCCTCCCGTACTACTCCAAGCTTTGGACGAGGCCGCGTCAACCATGTTTAGGCGAAATCAGCCCAGGAAGCTTCGGATGTTGTGATAGGTACGTTCCTTGTTAATAATGTACCTGCTGTTGTCTTATTTGATTCGGGAGCTTCGCATACTTTCATTTCTCGAGCTTTTGTGGAACAACATGGTTTGGCTACTAAGAACCTAAGGGTACCAATGATCGTTCACTCCCCGGGAAAGGAGACTAGGTCTGATCGATCATGCCCGAAGGTTAGTCTAGTCATAGAAGGTGTTAAGTTTATGGCTAGCCCTATTATCCTAGAGTCGCAAGGTCTGGACCTGATTCTAGGCATGGACTGGTTAGCTAAGTACAAGGGTCAGATAGATTGTGCCACACGGACTATCACAATGAAAGGACCATCTGGAAGTGAAGTAGAGTTTACTCCGTCAAAGGACCCTAGAGGTCAGCTCATGCTGAACTGTATCGAAGTCACCCCTTTGGAAGAAGTGCATGTAGTCAATGAATACCCAGATGTTTTCCCAGATGAATTACCCGGAATGCCACCCGACAGAGAAATAGAGTTCTCCATAGAGCTTGCACCCGGCACAGCTCCGATCGCCAAGAGACCCTACAGGATGGCAGCTAATGAATTGGCCGAAGTAAAAAGACAGATAGAAGAATTGGAAGCAAATGGTTTTGTGCGACCCAGTACGTCACCATGGGGAGCTCCAGTGCTCCTAGTTGAAAAGAAGGATAAAACAAAGAGAATGTGTGTGGATTACAGAGCTTTAAATGAAGTAACCATTAAGAACAAGTATCCGTTACCACGGATTGATGACCTGTTTGACCAATTACAAGGAGCCTCAGTCTTCTCCAAGATTGATTTAAGGTCTGGATACCATCAATTGAAAATCAGACCGGAAGACATACCAAAGACCGCCTTCTCAACTCGTTATGGTCTATATGAGTATACGGTCATGTCCTTTGGACTCACAAATGCTCCAGCATTCTTTATGAATCTCATGAACAAAGTATTCATGGAATACCTCGACAAGTTTGTCGTAGTATTTATAGACGACATTCTCATCTACTCCAAGGACGAACAGACACACGCAGAACATTTGAGGTTGGTTTTGGGAAAGTTGCGAGAACATCAACTTTATGCAAAATATTCCAAGTGTGAATTTTGGCTAGACCGAGTCGCATTCCTAGGTCATGTTATTTCATCTCGTGGAGTAGAAGTGGACCCAGGCAAAGTAAGAGATGTGCTTACATGGGAGTCTCCAACCATAGTTACCGAGATCAGGAGTTTTCTTGGTTTGGCAGGATACTACAGACGATTTATTGAGGGTTTCTCAAAAATCGCCAAGCCTATGACAGAGTTGCTTAAGAAAGAAAAGAAGTTCTTTTGGACCGAAGCATGTGAAAAGAGTTTCCAAGAGCTAAAGAAAAGGCTAACGACTTCTCCAGTCTTAATTCTACCGGATATAAGGAAAGATTTCGAAGTCTTTTGCGATGCATCCAAGCAGGGTTTAGGATGTGTACTTATGCAAGAAGGAAAGGTGGTTGCTTATGCCTCACGGCAGTTAAGGCCACATGAAGTGAACTACCCTACCCATGATCTTGAGCTAGCCGCAGTCGTTCATGCCCTCAAAATATGGAGACATTACTTGATCGGAAATAGATGTGAAGTATACACGGATCATAAGAGCTTGAAATATATCTTCACTCAAACAGAGCTCAACCTCAGACAAAGAAGATGGCTTGAACTGATCAAGGATTACGATGTCGGAATACATTACCATCCGGGAAAAGCGAATGTTGTCGCAGACGCTCTAAGTCGAAAGGTGCACTGCAATGTCCTTTTGACCTCGCCACATCATTCAGCATTATGCAAGGAAATGGAAAGGCTAAGAATAAATGTGGTTAAGCCAGGAACCCTAGCAACCCTAGTGGTGCAACCAACCCTAGAGAACCAAATCCGTGAAGCCCAAGAAGGCGACGAAGAAATTATGAATATAAAGGAGTTGATAAAGAAAGATAAAGCCTCAGAATACTCCATAGACGATAAAGGAATCGTTTGGTTTGGAAAGCGCATATGTGTGCCCAACAAAAAGGAGTTAAGAAACCTGATACTGCAAGAAGCCCATGAGTCTGCATACTCTATCCACCCCGGAAGTACCAAGATGTACCAAGATATCAAAAGCCATTATTGGTGGTCTGGAATGAAGCGAGATATTGCCGAGTATGTTGCCATTTGTGACATCTGTCAAAGGGTAAAGGCTGAACATCAGAAGCCCGCAGGTTTACTGCAACCGTTAAAGATCCCAGAATGGAAGTGGGAAGAAATAGGAATGGACTTTATAACGGGATTTCCAAAGACATCTTCGGGTTACGATTCCATTTGGGTAATAGTGGATCGACTAACCAAGGTTGCCCATTTCATCCCCGTAAAGACTACCTACTCTGGCAAGAAGTTAGCAGAGCTATACAGGACGAAAGTGGTTTGCCGACATGGTGTCCCAAAGAAGATTGTGTCAGATAGAGGTACCCAGTTCACCTCCCATTTTTGGAAGAAATTACATGAAGCCATGGGTACCAATCTCAACTTCAGTACAGCCTACCATCCTCAGACCGATGGACAGACAGAAAGGGTGAATCAGATTTTAGAAGACATGTTAAGAGCTTGCGCCTTGGATTTTGTCGGTACTTGGGATTTGTGCCTACCTTACGCAGAATTCTCGTACAACAACAGCTATCAGGCAAGCATACAAATGGCCCCGAATGAAGCCCTGTATGGGCGTAAGTGTCGAACGCCACTCTGTTGGACGGATGTCGGAGAAAAGAAAATCTTTGGACCAGATGTCCTAAGAGAAGCTGAAGAACAGGTGAAAGTGATCAGAGAACGTTTGAAAGTGGCCCAGTCTAGGCAGAAAAACTATGCAGATAATCGCCGAAGAGATCTAGAGTTTGCAGTTGGAGATCATGTATACCTGCGAGTATCACCTCTACGTGGAATGAAAAGATTTGGAATGGCAGGAAAGTTAGCGCCACGTTTTATCGGACCCTACCCTATCACTGCACGTCGTGGAGAAGTGGCCTATCAGCTTGAGTTACCCGCAGAGCTTGCCGGTGTACACAACGTGTTCCACGTGTCCCAGTTGAAGAAGTGTCTTGGAGTTCCGGAAGAGCAAGTTCCACTTGAGATAATCAACGTGCAGGAGAATCTGACTTACGAAGAACGACCGATTCGGATTCTTGATGAAAAGGAACGAAGCACCAGACGAAAAGTGATCAAGTTTTACAAGGTTCAGTGGAGTAATCACTCTGAGGAAGAAGCTACTTGGGAACAAGAGGATCACCTTCGTGCCGAGCACCCTGAGTTGTTCGCGTAGTTGCGGAATCTCGGGACGAGATTCTTTTAAGGGGGGTAGGTTTGTAGCACCCTATCCTTTCTCATTTATTTTAAAAATTTTCTCAAATTAAAAATTTGAAATTTAAATTGGTTTTTGTTTTGTGCCAAATAGATCTCAAAATTTCCCTCCTTGATCATCCTCCTAATTTTTGGTCAAAATCCAATTCAAACTTCCCCAAATATTTCACCCCAAATCCAATTCCAAAAATGTCAAAAAAAAGAGAGAGAGAAACCCTCTGTTGGGCCCCTTCTCCCTCGGCCCAACTCCCTTCCCCCTCTCCTTCCCCCTTCCCCGAGCAGGCCGGCCCAACATCCCCCCCTCTCCTTTCTCTCTCTCCCGGCCCAGCTCTCTCTTTTCTCCCTTTTCCCTCGGCCCACGGGCCTTTTTCTTCCCCGCGCCGGCCCGGCCCACCACTGTGGATCGTCTCCCACCTCCGGCCGGCCGGGCACGCACGCCACATGTTCGGCGGAATGCCGCGCCGCCGCCCACCCGCGCCAGCGCCGCCGCACCGCCGCGCACGCCGCACCCGCGCCGCCGCGCCCCCCCTGCGCCCGCGCCGCGACGCTGCTGCCACGCCCGCGCCGCGACGCTGCTGCCACGCCCGCGCCGCACCCGCGCCGCCGTGCCCCCCCGCGCCCGCGCCGCGACGCTGCTGCCACGCCCGCACCGCCGCGCCCGCGCACACTCGCCGCGCCGCGCCGTTCCGCCTTGCGCCCCGCACCGCTCCGCCTCGCGCCCCGCGCCATGTCTCCTCCGCGCCGCGCCGCGCGTCACATCGCCGCGCCGCCGTCCCATCCGCCCTCGCGCCCCGCGCTAGCGCCGCCTCGAGCCACCCGCCGCGCCGCGCGTCACGTCGCCGTCTCCTCCCCGCCGCGTCGCCCTCTCTCCCTCCCCTCCCCCGCTGCTTATAAAAGGCTCCGGGACCCTTTTTTTTCTCCTCACCGCCGCTCCTCCACCCTCACTGCCGGCGACCCCCCTTTCCCCTCCTTTTTTTTTCTCTCTCGGCCACGCGCCCTCTCTCCCCTCCCGGCCGCCACCGCCTCTCCTCTCTCACCGCTGCCCTCACCGGCCGCCGCCGCCTCCCCCTTCCCCGGCCGCCCCACCACCGCGGCTCACCGGCGCATCGCCGCCCCGGGCCGAGTCAGGCAAGCAGCGGGAGGAGGAAGAAGACTCCCTCCTCAACCACTGACAGCCGGGCCCCACCTCCCTTTTTCTCCCTCAAGCCGCTGACAAGCCGGGCCCGCGCCTTCTTCCTTCCATCCATCACCGACAGGTGGGCCCTCCCTTTCCCGTTAACTTTAGCGGAATATTCCACGGAATATTCCTTTCCGTTAACAATTGACTTCCAAATACTCCAGAGAAATCATTTATTCTTTAGAAATACATAGAAAATCAACCGTAACTCCGATTGACCCCGTTCAAGTTCCTAAATTTTTCTAAAATTGAGATCTACACAGTGGCACACTTGTTTACTTGATTTGAGCTTATTTTATTGCCTTTTATTTATTTGTTCTCTGTTCTGCGTATAGAGCACGTGTACGAGGACGCTCCGGACGCCGGTTTCGAAGAAGAAGACCTGCATCTCGTGCAAGGCAAGCCTCTTTGATCACATTGCCCCTATATTTGCAATGATATGTTGATTGAAAAATGCATTTGCTTAGTACACACGAATAACATGTTTAGGCCTCGGATTGTTTATACAACCGACGGACCAACCTAATAGCCGCACTTATATTACATAGGTTGATGTTTCCATACCTTTGGTAGCTCCACAAATTTTAGCGCCGGTATCGTTATACGATTACCGAAGTAGCTTCGCTTAGCCGTGCTTACGTTGTTGCCGTGTGGGAAACTTGGGTTATTCCAAATTTTATACTTAAAAATCCGGTACGTTGTACCGGGGTTTTGTGAAGTAAAATGTGTTGTGAAAATGGTGATGATGCGGAGTCAAGCCTTTGTGGTTTGGCTACGTGTTATCGTTAAGGACCGATTCCTTTGGGAAGTCCATCCAAACACGTTACAGGGCGACCACACGGGCATTTATGGGATGCCTCTGGCTAAGTAAATTGTTCTCATGTGGGAGTTGGTGTGCCAATGGTTGTGGAATGCCGAGGATGAGGAGACGAAGTGTTACGCATTTATTGCCCATCATGGGTGTCTTTTTGCCTCTATTGTGGCATGGTACCAGTAGGAGTAGGAGGCATCCTCGGTATTTCCTGAGCGGACGACGGCTGTCTTTGCCTGATACTCGGCTATGGATCTTAGCCCAACTAGGTGGCATGCGATTTTCATGGGTTAGCTTTGGAAAGGCCTTGTCACGAACTTCCGTTGCCGACGGGTACACGGTGTCAGTTTCGTGTCGTGTGGGTAAAGCGTACAACCTCTGCAGAGCTTAATGAACTGTTCGAACAGCCATGCCCACGGTCAAGGGCGAGTGTAAGGTGTTTCTCATAGCGTAGATTTGTTTGACAAATGTTTGATGAAAATGGTTGGTGGGAAGGGATTCGTTTCCAGAGTTTGCTTGTGTGGCAAACGGCTAACCTTTGTGGTTAGGAACGGGTCTGTGTGACCTGGGGTGTCGTCCGACACCGAGGTGTTGTTAGGGCCATGATGGCGTTGCGGTACTGAGATAACTGTGTGGACTATGTGTGGTTGTAAAAGTGAGAAGGAACCAATAGAGAAGACAAATCAATTGTTGATCGTTAATCGTGACGAGTTGTTGCAAAGCAACTTGTGGAATGGGTCGAGGCGTGAGCCTCCTCCCGACAACTAAAACTTGATTCACTCACTAGGAGTTTTGTGAAATAAATCACTTTGCCAAAAAGGCTGCTTTCGCAAATAAAACCCTAGCTCTCCTTGTCTTAACCAAGCATGTCATTCTTTCCCCGGCTTGCTGAGTACGTGAAGTACTCACCCTTGCTATGTATAATATATCTATAGAAGTTGAAGATGAAGACGTCGATCCGACCGCCGAGGAGTACCTCCAGGAGCAAGCCGAGTACGAGGACTTCTAGAAGGATCGTGCCTAGCCCCAAGCCGTCGCCTGTGGATCGAGATGGTCGCCTAGACGCTTAGCTGCCGCCGCTTTTGTCTTTTGCTTTATGGACTTTTGTATTGTACGTTGCTCATCTCTGGGCCTGTCCGGGATAGCAACTTATGTAAGGACTAAAACCCAGTGATGTAATAATAATCTACTTTGATTCCATGTTTATTCTGTGAGTACCAGCTAGTGTATCCTGGGACTGGTACTATATCACAGGTAATGCGTAGCACCTCGGTATGAGTTAGCTGGTGATATCAGTTAGCGAGTGCCGGGGCGTTACATTATCCATCATCGTGCATAAACGCTAAGTCAACATTAAGTCGTTGTCATATGTAACAATGATGTTTTTCTCTCTTCCCCTTTCTCTTTAGTTGAAAATATAAGCAAGCAACACGCAACGCGCGATACAGGGTATTGCCGTTGACGTGCAGTGCCCGAACATATAGGAGCGGCAACGTAATATAGAGGAGGAGGCAAACCCTAAATTGTTTTCGCATGCGTTGCGTAGAGGTGCTGACTCGGTTCATATGGAGATATGAGGATGCGTGATCAGAATAGATGCACGATCTCCATATGTCGTAACCAAACTGGATAAGCTGTGCAGTACCGGGTGTCGACGTGCACCACCCAAACATAGAGGAGCGGCAGTGTAATACGTAGGAGGAGGCAAACCCTAAATTGTTTTTGTGTTGTTGAATAGAGACGACGGCTCGGATCATATGGAGATATCAAGATGAGTGATCAGAATACTTGCACGATCTCCATAAGTCGAAACATGATGTGTAAGGTGAGTGAGTGCGTGCACGCACGTGTGGTCCTCTAGTTCTCTTTATCTCATATGGCTCAAGTTAATAGCAGAGTACTCTTTAAAGAGGTCTTTCTCCTACAATAAGCAAGGGGTACTAAAAAGTTTGCGTGTCTCTCTTCCTATGAGGTGTTCCTTCGTGATTTTCATATAAATTATTCTTCATATAGGCTAAAGTCCATACTATAATTCCAACATTTTTCATAGGAGCAAACTTACCTTGGTAAAAACGGTAAGGGCCTTTCTAAAAAAACTGTAAGAGTCCACTATTATTTGTTATTGTGCATGCTCTTATTTACCATCTTTCTTCTATCACAGAATTGGTATATCGGTGTACCTAGAGCGATTTTATCGTGTTGGTTTTCCACTCAAAATCACTGCAAGAGACTCTAGTTCTAGGTTAGACGTTGTGAGAATGCCCCCTTATAGTCCACGAGACAATAACATAGACCATGTTAATTACATGGTGAGATATGCTCATCACTGCCTACCACCGTTTGAAGAAGACGTGTTCTCTACTCCTGCACATACACTACACACACCCTACCTTCCTATCATTATCACAAAAATCTCATCTCCATATCGGTCCAATCCAATGAAGTGCCCAACTACCATGCAACACACAACTAGTCCGTGCGGCCTAATTAACATCATACACACATGGGCCATATGCATGAGGAGTCAAAGCTGAGATGCGTAGGTGTGCTCAGCTAAGCTAGCTCAGTTGTGCGACGCATGAGAGGAAATGAAGTATATATATGTACTCTATTATCCTATTCTAATATTTCTTATTTTTTAATTCTGAATTTTACTATTTTTAAATTGTATTTCTACTTGGACTCTATTTTTCTTTTTCTCCGATTAATATGAGAATTTTTAAGCCATGAGAGCCTCCGCTCCTTTTTTTATTACTTTAATAAGTTAATAAATTAGTTTCATTTAGTATAATATTGAATATATTTTAAAAATATGTTTATTTTTAGTTAAAAATATTAATATATTTTTTCTATAGACTTGATCAAACTGACAAAGAAGTTTGATTAGGAAAAAATCAAACGACTTATAATATAAAATGAAACGAGGGAGTAGTACGCAGTGGTTAATGGTATCTTTTGAAGGATGATAAAATCATCATTAGACAACAATATAACATCCTTAATCTCCCTCCCTTAGTCATACGTGGTATCTCAAAGTGATGAAATTTATTAATGATCTTCGTTTATCCTGATGGATATAGCTCTAGATTATAGTTCCATGTTAAATTTAAGTTTTGTATATTAAATTACAGCGGTTTGAAAATTTAATTTCATTTAAAATTAAATCAAACTGATTCACCCAAAATGTTGTCAACGATCATAGATTTATATATATGAATCCATATAGCTACTAAAAAATCTTCGGCTTCAAAAAACCTGAGATATATTATACAATGCAAGACAACAATAAGGATCACTTGTGCTCCAAATTTAAAATGATATTTTTGGCTCGATCCTGTGCGAGTAAGGCGACAACTAACCGTGACCGCCACCGGATGATGTTGGGTGCTATCTGCCACACTGGCACGGGGACAGCCGCGCATGCGGTCGGTCGCGGGAGATTTTGACCGGGACGAGATGAGAGATGACGTAAATATGTATAGACTTTTCTTCGTTCAACTCAACGGCGGTCTCTTCGAGGCAGCTGCCGTACTACACCTAACGTACGTGCTCGGCCACGGCTTGGATAGCTTCTTGGATTAACTTATGGATACGTACGTACCCTCGTGTTGCAGTGAATAATTTAGTAATACTTCGGGGAAAAAAAATTAAACTTGTAGAAAATAAATTATAAAACATGCCATTCATGGTGTCTAAATAGATAATATTTTAAGCACTATAATAATTAATGTGAAATTGCAATTGTATATAATTTTTTTAGAGAAGGATAATTTTTATCCGGCCTCTATATCCAACCGGATATATGTAAATGTAACCTTTTCAAACAGGAAACTTAGATCTCAAATAACACAATCTGAAATTCGCTCCTATAAAGATTTTAACTCATGATCTTGGATGCTACTCAAGTCACTGCAAAGCAATTCCGTATATATATGAATGGTTATATATTGAGTATTATTTTTATTGATGTCATGAGTCAATGTACATTAAGTTTTATAACAATGATTGTACTTCATAGCTAGGTTGTAAATTAATGTATATAACATACAAATGGTTAAAATTGAATCAAAGTATGAGAAGAATATAAAGAGTACTCAACACGTATCACCTCTCGACCTGTTACATATTAGTAGTATAGGGAGTTTTAAGTTTGTTACTGTATAAGTAATCGAACTGGCTTATTGATAAGCTCTATATAAATGTAAAAAAATATTTTCAACAAACAAATATATTCCGTTGATACACATTTAATGATATTGAATCGGTGTTGTGAAATATTCAACAAATTGGTATCTGTGGACTTAATTAAGGAAGATGGATAGAGCAAGTCTCAAGCATGTGTGTGTATACACACACACATAGCATATATATATAGTTGATCCCACATAGGGTGGGTTCTTTTGCTAGCTTTCCTAACTCACCTCCTTCGTTTTTCACACGTACACTTTTCAAACTTCTAAATGATGTATTTTTTATAAAAAATTTCTATACGAAAGTAGCTTTAAAAAATCATAAAAAATTACTAATACTTAATCAATTATGCGCTAATGAGTTACTCCGTTTTACGTGCGAGTGCGAGAGGGATTAGTACAGTTTTCTCTCGAACATGTCTGATGCTTTCGCATCACCTTAATTATTTTTTCCATTAAATTGAGGCTTAATTAACGGCCTAATCATCCTTGAGTCACTTCACACTGACAATTGCATTTATTTTGGTTGGCTCCGATTTCTGCGAATGATTGTACGTGTTTCATCACATGCATTTACTCGATCCTCCATCATGCACAGCCATGCAACCCTTGGTTAATCAGACAAACAATAGGCCACCAATACTATGTACGAATCTAGACGGTTATCACCAAATCATTTGTCTTCCTTTTAAATTTCGTGTACAAATATATGCTTAATGAACATATCATATATATAGGATATCTCACACATTTATTAGTGTCCCTATATTATGTTAAAACAAAAATGAACTATAACATGTTTTGTTTTGATCACTAAATAGTCCAATAACTGATCATTCACGACATCAACATACGACAATCATCATGCCATCTTTCTTTTTTCTATATGTTATGTTTTTATTATAAATTATAATGTTACGTATTTCTATTTTGACTTATGCTATAGCTAGCATTTTTATATATACCATATCCCTTCTAACTTTCTTATCATAAAATATGCAAACATAAAGTTTATAACAATTACCGCAGTAATGCACAAAGTGGTATACAGAGAGGTTGGCATAAGAAAAAAAACCTTCCGCTCCTTAGTTTTCACTGCAAGTGTGAATTACAGGACATGCTTCATGGGTATATCATCCACTACAACAAAGTTGATCTACTTTGACGAATATCGGTATGACAAAGTATGTAATTATCATGTATAGTGTTCGTTTATGACAAATAAAACCATGCTATCATAATCTTCATTGTGCCTCACATGTTAATGACAATAAGTGGAATTATGTCACAAAATATTGAAAAAATTTCGTCATAGAAAATAGAAAAGCCAGGTAACCACCGCTCAGTGAAAATCTATGACGTTAATGTTACTATATGACAATTTGGTCGGGGTGATAGCGTAGGGATAGGTC
Organism: Oryza punctata; assembly: GCA_000573905.2. Classification (NCBI taxonomy): domain Eukaryota; kingdom Viridiplantae; phylum Streptophyta; class Magnoliopsida; order Poales; family Poaceae; genus Oryza; species Oryza punctata. The sequence goes on from CM002488.2 coordinate 4,654,089, forward strand.
GGGGTGCACATGCTCTAACGTAAAGGTTACGTTGCTACTATTTCTTTTATAAATTTGGTTAAATTTAAGTTAGGATAATCCAAAACATCTTTATATATATATATATGTATATGTATATATATATGTATAGGGTAAGACTATTCTACACCTTCCCTATAGTATAACTATTCTATACCCCCTCCCTCTTCCTCCTCTATCCCCTCTCCCTCCCTCTCTCCACCCCTTCTCCTTTTTTCGCTCCCTCTCCCCCTAGCCCTGGCGCCCTCCCGCCTCCCCCTCGTCCCTGGCGCTCGCGCCCTCCCGTCCCCTTCCCCTTCCGGCTTCTTTTTTTCCTTTTTTTCTCTCCCTTTTTTTCTCTCCCTCCCTTCTCTCAGGAATAAATCTTTTTTCTTCTCTTTCTAGAAAATTAAAAATAATTTGGTGAATTCAAGAGTTTAACACATGGAAAGCTCTCCTAACCAATTCACCCTATGACACAATGTGATTAGATATCATTGTCTGTTTGCTTTGTATGTCTGTTGAAATTTTCTGAGAACAAATCAATTATGAGGAATCATACCTTGTTACTATGATTCGGTAGTAACGTTATTGAAGAAGTGCCGTAACATGGTGCGTTACTGCAAAACTTATAGTCTATTACTGCACTTCCGGCAGTAACATCATGATGAAAATTGCAGTAACAGAGAACGTGTAACAATAACAGCGGTATTACTGCTTGTGTAGATCTAAAACCTTTAAATCTTATTCTTTAGAGAGCAATATCTCTCAAATCCTATCTTGTTTTATAAGCTGTTTGCACCATAATATTCATAAAAAAATGTTTAACGAAAGTAAAAGTGTTACTGCACGACAGATACACGTTACCACCTGACAGTTACACACTACCACATGTTTATGCAGTAACACTATCCAAGAATTGCAGTAAAACACTTTTTTACTGTAGAACATATAGAGCGTTACTGCACCTTTGGCAGTAACATTGTGGTGAGATTGCAGTAAACTAGGAATCAAAAAAAAATAGGTTAAAAGTCTCACATGCTAAATATAATTATTACCACACAAAAGTGGAATTATTACTACATGGTAGGTATACGTACCACATGTTTATGCAGTAACACTATTCAAGAATTGCAGTAAGACGCATTGTTACTACAAAACTTATGGTTTTTACTGCACACCTACAGTAACGTCGTGATGGGATTATAGTAAAACACACAATAGATAGTGGTAACTAATGTTGTGGTATTACTACTTGTGGAGAGTCAAGATCCCAAAAAAACAATCTTCGAACAACAATATCTCTTACATGATGTATGATTTTTTTAAACTGTTTGCACCATGTTGTTAGAAAAAAATGCTTATCAAAAGTAGATCCGCCATGGCTATATTTTAACTAAATTTGAATGTTGTTACTGCACGATGGTTGTCACGTTACTGCACCATTCCGCAAGACGAGAGCTGAGAAGAGGTGGGTGGTGGGGGGAGTTGGTAGGCAGTTTGACCGGACTTTGACCGACGTGGGGGTGCTTTGACTGAGGTGGGAGGTGGGTTTTAAGCCCTTAGAAGGGAGGTGAGGTGGGTTTGACCCTTGGGAGGAAGGGGGGTGTAGAATAGTTTTTCTATATATGTATGTATGTATATAATATGTGTGTGCGTGCGCGCGCGCGCGCGTGTATATATATATTGTGAACGTAGGGAATACTAGTAGGTAGGTCGGTAGGTGACTGTGATCTGATCCTATCCGTTGAATGTGATCAAGCGATCTGATGAACCCTCGATCTCTCCAATGATCACATTTCTGCACTACTATTGGTCACGTGTTTCACATGCTTTTGTTTGAAACAAAACAGTATCTCATGTGGTTTTTAGTTTGTTAGAAAATCTTTCATACACAGTTGATTAGTTGGTTCGTAAATTTGTTTGTTAGTCATCGTCTTGAGAGTTGTGACGACTTGTACAAACTCATTTCTAATTTGCTCTCTCTTTGTGTATCGCCGCCCACTCAATATATATATATATATATACTGTAGATTCTCTCCATGATGCATTCATGCATGCATCTTATATTCTCCGAATGGATTCCAAATGAATGATGAATAAAATGCTAAGCTAGGTTTACCAATTAATCGGCTAATTAGCAACCAAATGGCTAATCATCATCATCAATTTTCTAAGAGTTGCACCTGAAAATCAACCTAGACTGGAATTCCTCCAATCCTTCGTTAATTAATTAATTATAGCTACCACAACGATCCAAAAGTTCTGTCAAATATTTAGAACGGGGATAGCTTAGGCAGTGTCGACGAAGATGATGTGAACTCTGAATATCTGAAACGTCGTCTGATCCAAAAGCTTCCCTGCTCCGGACGCTAGCTAATACTCGATCGATAAATTCTCTCCATTCTCGCATGCATCCAGCCAAACCAAATTGACCGTGGACCGATCACATACTACATCATCCGCCGTTCATATTTGAGAGATCATATATCGTTTTGATGGATACATCCTACGGTGGCCAGGGCCACCGGCCGGTCTTGAGAGAGGATATTTTTTTTTCGTGCAATAGTTATGAAAAAAAATAATTATTTTCACAGGACAGATTAATATATGATATATCACAATATAAATATAGAAGCTCAATATTTTGGCCACTACAAGCTATAAAAAAAAAGACATATATGTAACTATTAATATGCACATACTAGTCAGAGTTCTCTATTTTTTTTCATTTTGTTATATATGATTTGGCATTTATGTTTATAAAGTAATATGTCCCGTATTAATCTATTTGATAAAAAACTTATTTTAGTTATTTTGGTGACATACGAGAACCAATGGGATCGACATTATTCCTTGGAGGGAAAAAAATCCATCTCCCAATTTGCCATTAATCTACTCTCACTCATCAGAGTCATCTTGCTAGCTCTGCACGCACATCCGTCCGGAAATTTCGAACTTAATTAGCACGTGGATTAATTGGTTAGGAAGTACAGGTCATGGAGTTTTAAGAAAAAAAAGTACAAAGTCATAGTGTGGTCAGATCGATCGATGATCTGTTGCCCCCTGCTGCTGCGGCTTCATTGGCTATAAATACGCACATAAGCACATACTCTTCCTAGCTACCACTCTTGCATCTCTAACTATATATATATACATGTAGCATTAGCATCCTGTTCCATCTTAACTAGCTACTACTACTAGTATATATGCGCCTGTGTGTGTATGCAAGTACTCATAGCTGTGCTGATCGAATTAATTTACACACACATACATATAGCTAGATCGTTCGACCAATCGAGCTAGCTGGAGCAAACTGATCGATCTTGTGAAGTGGTAAAATTAACGAGCAGATCATGGAGGATTGCAGCAGCTGGAGCCATGGCTACGCCAACGCTACCGGCGGCAACAACGGCTTCATGTGCGGCTACGCTGCCAGGTACGCGTGTTAACACATCTCGATGAGATATGATATCACCGTGACACGATCGGTCGATTGATCGCGACGACGACGATAATATCATCTGTAGATTAATCGTCTCTGTTCTTGAGTGGTTTGGCTGATCAGTTAGTTACCTACTTCATGCTTGCAGCTGCAGCCCCGGAGATCATCAGTTCCAGCAGCAGCAACAGCTGGTCAGCTCGCAGATTCAGCAACACCTCAACGAGGCAAGCTCAATTTGCTCTGATCGATATGATTAAGGAAAATGCGTAAAATCAAAGGAATTATAGGATTAATTTGGTAGGTATGGTTTTGTGATGTGCAGATCAACATGCACATGAGCATGGATGACGAGTCGGCGGTGTACGACGGCGCCTCCATGGTGGACGACCTCCTCATGGCTTCCTCGTCGGCGCACCACGCCGGCGCCGGCAGCTTCGTCCAGTACTCCTCCTCGTCCTCCTCTGCCTCCTTCCGCTCCGCCTCCGTCTCATGCAGCCCGGAGAGCTCGGCGGCGGCGACGCACATCCTCGGAGCGCCATCGTCGGCGGCGGCGGGGTTCCATTATTACCCGGAGGTCTCCTCGCAGGCGCCGTTGCCACTACCCTTGCCGCCCTACGAGCCGCAGCACGGCCAATACACCGTCCTCTCGCCGGCGGCGCCAGAGTTGCCGGTGACTACGCCGGCGACCGGCGGCGCGTTCAGGCGCTACGCACGGCACCTCCGCCCGAGGAGGCTGCCCAAGCCGGGAGCTCGCGGGCAGAGGATGTTCAAGACGGCCATGTCGGTGCTCGCCAAGATGCACGTGGCTGCGACGTACAGCCGCCAGTACTACTACCAGCAGGCGGCGGCCGCGTCGGCGTCGGGGGTCGAGGCGGCGGCGCCGCCGTCCGGCAACCAGCTGCAGCACATGATCTCGGAGCGAAAGCGGCGGGAGAAGCTCAACGACAGCTTCCTCGCCCTCAAGACCGTCCTCCCTCCCGGCTCCAAGGTATACATACACGTACCGTACCAGTACGTACAATTGTACGTATTATACGTGCATTCTTATTCATGAAATTTTTTGTTCTTTTGATTAGTGATCTGTTGACTAATATTATTTCTCCGTTTTAATGGCAGAAGGACAAGACGTCGATACTGATCAGGGCAAGAGAATACGTAAAGTCTCTCGAGTCAAAGCTGTCAGAGCTGGAGGAGAAGAACCGGAAGCTGGAGGCGCGGTTGGCCAGCCGCCCCGCCGTCGTCGCCGCCAAGAACGACAAAGGCGAGACGGCGGCGGAAGCCGGCGGCGAGACGAAGCGAGAGGACATAGTAGAGATCGAGGTAACGACGAGCGGCACCGGAGCGGCGGATGCTGCGGCGGCGACGGGAGGAGAAGAGACTTGCACGCTCAACGTAGACTTGCGCGGCGGCGGCGGCGGCAGAGGCATGAGCGCGACGGACGTTGTGCTCCGGACGTTGCAGTGCCTGAGAGAGCAGATCGGCGACGGCGCCAGCCTGGTGGCGATGAGCACCAGCGCCGGCTCCGGCGGCCGCCCTCCTCGTGCAAACCTAACATTACAGCTCAAGGTATAATTAATAAAAACATTTTACTGAAGAAGTGAAAGGACAAAGCTGTCTCACACATCTCATTGATCAGAAAAAAAAAAGAGAGAGAGAAAAAGAGAAATGCCATCAGTGCAAAATAGCATGCATGCATGCACATTGACAGCATGATTGTACATTTTTCTCTCTAAGATAATGGAAAACCTTATACATATTTCCTACTAATAATTGATTCATCTGGAATATGTGGCCATATAATTTTTTTTTTGGAACGAACATGGGCATGCAATGTTCTTGACAGCTTGATTAATTAGCCTTCACGCTTCAGTTAATTAATTCACTCTGCTGACAATACTGCATGCGACTACGAGCCTAGGAAAAGTCTGCATGATGGCCGATAATGATGGAGGGCTAATTAACGTGGTTCTTCTGAAGTTAGTGAATTTAGGTCAACATTAATAATCAAGCGTGGAAGTTGACTATTAGTTAATGTAACGTCCGTCGTCAGCCATAGCTAGCAGACACAAATATTATAGTAACAAGATTCTCTCAAAAGTAAAGGACCATGATGTCAAGATGTCATACTGGTATGAAGGAATTCTACACTACTGTACAAATCCCCCGGCGACGTACGGACGGACGTACACGATCGCATCCATGAATCTTCAGTAGTTGAGATTTGAGAACAATACGTCACGGCGACTGTTCCTTTAGTACAGATTTAAAGTTGAAGAAAGTTACTCTCTTCGATCGTTTTGTATTATGAGTACTGTTTTAACTTTTTCTCGTTGTACAAATTCATTATATTAGATTATGTAAAAAATCTCATTTTGAGCGCGATGCGAGCCCCCATCCAAGGAAACCAGAAAAAAAAATCACAAAAATGATCTCGTGCTTTTTTCACGGAAGTCCTAGGTACCAACCCATTTCCAGTCATAGGGGCAAAACGAAAATTTAATCTCCATATGATGCTACAACTGGGGGGTTCATTTTCAGGTAACAACTGGGAGTTAAAATTGTAGTTTTTGTTAGTAAAACAAATGTATTTCTAATAAAATTGATTGTTGTTGTTACGTCCTATGAAAATATGTCTAGGTAAAATTACAGCAAATGATGATTTTTAACTTAAATAACCGTGGACTTTTAAAATCTACTCTTAATGTTCTATAACTTACAGATTATGAATTATCACGGGTAGAGGTGAAAATGCTACGGAACATTCTGATCATACCTGTTATGTTTTCCGTTTTTCCGACCGTTTTAGCAGTTTCTTGTTTTCATTCGGAATTTTGAGGAGGTGAGATGAGATTTTTGAAAAAAAAAATAACTTCATTACAAAAATTTAGAAATCTTTTAAAATTAACTCTACAGCTTTCTAATATTAATTCTATTCATTTGTCCTCAAATGTTTTTGTCACTAGGTCAGTTTCATCCCTACAAAGAATTGGGCCTAAGTTAAAAACTTTTGTGAAATATGTAAAATTATATGTATACATAAAAGTACATTTAACAATGAATCAAATGATAGGAAAAGAATTAATAATTACTTAAATTTTTTGAATAAGACGAACGGTCAAATATGTTTAAAAAAGTCAACGGTGTCAAATATTTAGGGACGGAGGGAGTACAATGTTAGCGCATATACGTGTGCTCAAACTACCATTTTGCATGTACATATCAAACTAATGCATTGACGGTTCCACTATCCCATCGTCAGTGAGAAAATTGAGATTATGCCATTGTTAAAGGTGGGTTTTGCCACAGTCTATGTGGTATATTGGTTTCGCTAACTTATCAGTCTCAAACCATGTGTCACTGCAGGAATGTTTTCTCGAATGAAAATTCCTTTGGACTTTATCCGCAACTTCTTCCCTTCCCATGCCAATCTGCTCATTGGCGACGACGTGGAACAAGAGAGCCTCGTCGGTAACGAAGGGGGTGGCACGGAATGGAGGCACCGAGCAGCAGCACCCCCGCTCTACGATGCCCACCTGCCGGTCTGCTCACCACTGCCTACTCAATGTTGAGCCACCGCCAACCGCATACCTCCTCACCGGCTTGCTAGCTCCTTCGCGATTTCCTGCAGTCGTCAGCCTCGTAGTCGTCAAGCTCCCAAGGAGGCCGAAAGAGGTGTCATAGGGAGGCGCAAGGAAGACACGATGGTGGATTGGCCGGTGTTGGTCGCCATGGTGCAGCCATTGGCCTCATCATTGTGGGATGACAGCTCCCGCACCGCCACGGTTTCCTCGTGCCCAGCACGAGGGGTAGCCTCATCCACTTCCTCCGCCGCCACAACCTCCTTGAGCCTCAATGCAACGGTCGAGGTGGGAAGTGGAGAAGGCAAGGAGGGCTGTGTGGAGAGCCCCAATGGGGACTGAGAGGGAGGGGCCCGAGAAGAGGTGGAGCGCAGAGCCACGGTAAGGTGTGGAGGAGTTGGAGAGGATGGTTAGGTTAGCGGCAAGCACACTGGAGGAAGAAAAGAAGCTAGGGAAGAAGAAGAAGGCTATTTTTATCCAAGAAAGTATTCTAGCGATGACACATCTTTTAAGAATAGCAATTTAACGAACCCCATATGTATAATGATATTTCAGTGAAACCCTCTTTTGACAATGACATAATCTCAATTTTTCTATAGTCCGCCTGGGCTTATGCAATTATTCATTGAAATTCTATATAATTAAAAAATACAAAATATTTTTATTGTAAAAATTATTTATATAAGTCATGTTTGATATAATTCCACATCTTAGATTCACGCTCACGCTAGATTTGATGTTTGTATGTTTAATTATAGTAGTTTAAAATTTATATTTTATTTAAAATAAAAACAGATTGATTTATTCAAATGTATCGACGTAATTATGGATCTATATATATGGATGTGTGGAACTAACAACTTAAAAAAACTTTGAATCCAAAGCCATGTTAAATCGTAGTACTAGATCCATACTCCTACCATATACTCCCTTCGTCTCAAAAATAAATCCAATTCTAAGTATGAATGTGGACACACATGTGTCCACGTTTAGAGGGAAACTATTTTGATTTCTCGAGGGGATGTCCCCTCGTTTGCTTAAAAACCATTCAAACGGTTATGAAAAATTCTGGAAAAATTTGACAACACTCATATACCATATCTATATAACTTCATAAAATTTTAGATCCAAACTCAACTCATACGTCGAGATATAAAAAAGATAAATTTAACAAATGAATAGTAGCGTACTGGTCACATCTGAATTTATCTTTTTTGTTTCTCGATGTGTAAGTTGAATTTGAACTTGATTTTTAGTGGAAAGATAAATATCACAATACTCAACATTGTTAATTTTTTTCATAATTTTTTACAACTATTTGTATCGAATTTGAAAGAAAAGGTATATGAGGGGATATTTTCTCGAGGGATTAAAATCTACTCCCCATGTTTATACTTAGGATTAAGGTTTTTTTAAGAACGAAGGAAGCAGTTACGATTGTTTGGTCTAATTTTTTTTCCTGGGTCCATCGTTAATTAATGATGACAGGACGATCAGGGTGGGAGGCTTGGGCAGCCAAGGACAGCACTGTGGCATGCAATTAAAGGTCGTCGCCGGCGACACTTTGTCAGCGCCGCTGCGTAACCGCCGCGCGCCATATGTAGCAAGCTAGCTCCGGCGACCCCGAGTTAATTAATTAATAACCGGCATATACCGCTGCTGCTGTTTCGACGAGGCTTCATGCGTACGTGTTGTCTCACTCACCTACGACTTACGTATAGCTCATGCTGTTCTTGCAGTTGGGTGCGGTGAAAACGAAATAATGGTCGGATAGGTGTGGTGGCAACATATGAGAGCAATATTGACTTGAATTATCATTACACTTATTGGGGTACTTTGAAGTTTCAGCACGTACGAATGGACATCGGTTCTACCAGTACGTATAAATGATGATGATAGGGCGCGTTGACGGATGAGAAAACCACCGTCTTATGTGTAGGTTCGTATTCTCCCATATCTTCAATATTATATTCTCCCATCCACAGCTACAATTATTTTTAAAATTAATTGGATATACCACAACAAATATGCTATTTTTAGAAAACTAACACTTCTATTTCACGATATCGGCTACGTGCCACTGTAATTTAGAAAAATTGGAATCATGCCACTCCATCACGTTTTCCGTCTGACCCCTAGACATGGGACCCATATGTCAGTTCCATCTTCCCTCTTCTTTCTTCCCCATCTCTTCCTTCATACCCGCAACTGCTACGAGGATGACGGCGACGCTGTGGTGGCTCCCGAGCACTCCCGCCGCGGAGGTGGTCAAGGACAGCGGCGACAACGGTGGCTCCCGAGACCACCCGCGCGGACGGTGGCAGCGGCAATGGCTCCCATCCCTCCCGCCTCCGATTGGGTCGAGGACGGCGGCGCGACGGTGGCTCCCGAGCACTCCTACCGCGGATGGCGTCGAGGACGGCGACGACGATAGCTCCCGAGATCTCCCGTCGCTGATTGGATTGAGGACAGCGACGGCGGCGGCGGCTCCCGAGACCTGCCACGCGGATAGCATTGAGGATCGCGGCGGCGGCTCCCGAGCCTCCCACCGCGGATGGGGTCGACGATAGCGGCGACGGTGGTGGCTCTCGAGGCCTGCGCGGAGGTGGTCGATGATGACAGCTGTGACGGTGGTGGTCGAAACCGGTGGTGGAGAGAGAGGAAAGGGAAAGAGAAGAGGGGAAGGGAGGTGAAGATGGAACTGACAGCTTGGTTCCACGTGCAGTTGGGACTAACGTTTTTGATGAAAAATGTGATTGGAGTGGCATGGTTCCAATTACATGTAGCCGATTTCGTAAATAGTAGAGGTATTATTCTAAAATGGTATATTTTTAGTGGCATGGATCCAATTAACCTTTATTTTTAAGAAATTTAGCAGAGATTAATGTTTTCATGAAATGTGATTACTTTATGGAGTTATTACGATAGATAATAGTACTCTATATACGTATGTATATATATGTATATGTATGTATATATATGTGTATATGTATGTATGTATGTATGCATGCATATATATATATGTATATATGTATATGTATGTATATGTATGTATATATATGTATATATATATATGTATTTGTATATGTATGTATACATGTGTATATGTATGTATCTGTGTGTGTGCGTGTGTATATATATGTGTGCGCGCGTGCGCGCGTGTGTATGTGTAAATTTTGGCTCACAACAAGCTGACTAGCTCACAAGATGAACATATCGAAGCCCTCGTAACCTGGAGTTTATTTTAAACTTATATTATGGAATTTTTTTTAGCATCTATAGATAGGGTTCCATAACTAACATCCCAACCACCGAGGACTGAGGCTAGCACACGGCCTTTCGCTTGCGCGAACGTGTTCCCATTCCGGTTGAAAATTTTGACGAAGAATTAGCACGCATCACGTAATTAACGTGCCACTGAGTAACTCTATCCCATAATATAAAGCGCGGTCAAAGTTGACACAGTCTCCAAAACTAATCTTTAGTTTATAATTTCTCATATACTATAAGGTTTGTAGCAATAAAATTATAACCATATGAAAGTAAATTTAAATGTTAATCCAATGATATAATTTTTAACAAATAAAATTCATTTCATATTATACTAAGCGTTGGTCAAATGTTTTAAACATTGAATCTTGGAATGCGTGCGCGTCTTATATTATAGGATGGAGGGAGTATGTAATTAAGGTGTATTATTCAGAATTATCATCTCCATGCGCAGATTGAAAAATTAACATGCCCCCATTAGAGCGTAAATACCTTTGATTCAATATTTTCTTTCGTCCAAAATTTTAAACTCTCAATTTAGATAAAAGCCTATTATATTATAAAATTATCTACACACAAACATTCTACAAAAGTAAAGTTTATATTCATAAACTTTCCATAGGTAAAAAGTTTTATTAGGAGACTTTCTGTAGTAATTAAAGAAAATCTAGTGATGGATTTAAAAACTACAAATTGTAGATATAAAAATCTCTACTCATAAACTTTCTACAAAATAAAAATTTATGTTCATAAACTTTCTAAATAAAAAAACTGTATGAGGAAAGTTTATACAGTAATTAAAAATATACTAATGGGATTTAAAAAATAAAAATTGTAAGACTTTGTTAATATGCTCAAATAACTCAGCAAATAGAAATTATATTATGATTGCATCTAATAAAAATATTCTATATGTGGAAACATGCACCATGGGAAAACGATATTGAAAAAAATCTTACATGGCCCCACACTAAAAAACTACTACTCCAAAAACAAAGGATAAATCCTATGTATCTAGATTCATTATTACAATTGAATTTTTTATGGCACGGAGGGATAGTCACTTAAGATGGTGCTATACACCCTGCGCTTAACCCTACCGCATGACTACCTAGAAAGCACTGTAGAGCTAGACTCCGGATAATGCCTAAGATAAGAGTGTTATAGTGGTGGGTGGTGAAAAATTTGCTACCCTGTGCTGCTGAACTCTGCAGGAGCTATATGGAAGAAATAAGTAATTGTCATCTCTGCGACAATGATAATAAAACAAAGTTTCATGCATTAGTCGAGTGTGAGCATGCAAAATTATTTTGGAGTGCGACTCAGGATCTTTTTTATCTCAAGATACCACGGTTAAACCCAACTACATGATCGCGGGATGTGTTGGATGTAAATATCATGCGCAAACGGGAGGCAGCAATTGCAGTCTCTGTAACGTGGACCATCTTATTCATTTTGTTTAAGAAAAGTAGATTGTTCAAAGGCTCTTATTTTCCTAGTAAGTGGTAGTGCTTTTATGTTCGTACCTTCAACTCGAAAAGCAATGGAGACCCTTCGAGAGGGAGCGTCAATACCACTTGATATTTTTAAAGACATGCTCTTTTTTTTTTTTTGAAGAAAGCACTTTTTTCAAAAGAAAGGAATAAAATAATGCCTGTTTTGTTCGCGTGAATCGAATAACGCGACGCGAACGTTCACGCAATACGGTTTCTACACTCGTTGGCCTCCTCCACTCCTTGCTTTGGTGCAGTCAGTGAGCCTAGAGTAACTATACAACTGCACCAATAGCTTTAGCAGCACTCCATTGGGACGTTCAATTCCTACCCAACACCTAGAGCTCAGGTACATACCTTCCACAGTTCCATGATTAGGTCTTGTTATGAGTTAACATTGATATGTGTATCGGTATGTTTGTCTTCATTAGAGACTTTACTGTTATTGAGACTTTAACTGTAGGTACTAAAATTTTACATTAAAAATTTAATCACGAAAGTACTAAATTTTACACTAGAAAACGTAATACCTCGGTACTATCTTAAGGATGATAAAATTACCCTTATCTTAATAAATTACAAATTTTACATATAAATAGTAGAGAACAATTTTGTCTGAAAGCTTGTAACTCTTGATAAGATCTAAAATTTTGTAGTTAAAAAGTTTAGATGCTCAAGTAACCATCAAGTTGTTTGAGTTTCAGACAACAAGGTTCATAAGTAAAAAATATTTATATGGTAACAAATTTTATACGGAAATTGTAGTTTGCAATTTTTCATTGGAAGTCATTTAAACTAAATATTCATAAAATTTCTAACGAATAAAGAGTCTAAAGGAAAATACTTCGTAAAAGAAACTTTTGGACGGCGCACTTGTCCGGATTTTATTTCTATACATGTAGTCTTTTCCTAACATATAGGGAGCATTTCTGAATGCTATATATATATGTGAAACAGTAAATAGTCTTCGCGTGAGAAGAGCTCATGGTTCAAATCCTAGAAACTACGCGCGCGTGCATTTATTTTCATGCCAAAAGTCATATGACTTGCTGCATAAACGACACTAATCGGCTTCGCACCTGCAATAATTAGCTTTCCCATAGCAGTGTGTACCCGATTTTAGGTTGTAATTACACATTTTCCTCTTCAATTCAAATATCGTCACATCCAACTTGTCACTCAATGAATATGCCAACCACAAAGTTAGCGGACTAGGGGACCGAATAGGTTTTATTAAGTCTCGCAAGAATCATCACATTGAAAGAGATTGACATAGGAAAAAAAACAGCGTGATTCCGATTGGGGAAATGAACAATTCTAAAAAATCGCATATTATATGTATCGCGTCATATATCCGCTCGATCGCTCTCGCTAGCTCTCGTCAGCTAAAGCAGACAATTGAGCAAGAGACATTCTACAGAGAGCGAAGTTAACATGAGTATAACTTAAATCATCATCACCACCTGCCCTGATTCAGATGTGTTTGCGCACTAAACATTTGATTCCAAACTACTCCTTTCTTAAAAAACAAACTCAACCTAGATAAAAATATGATTTATCCTAGTGCAGTAAATTTAAATAGAATTATCCAAATTTATTGTATCAGGTCATATTCTTATGTAGATTAAGTTTTTTTTAAAACAGGGGAGTAATCAGCAATGATAGAGGTGAGTAGTTGAGTAGATGAATCAGCAATGATATTGAATAATGGCCGTCATGTTAATACAAGGAATTATGGCCGTCATGCTGTGAGCAATCAAGAAGGATTTGCTGCTGCGTGTCGTGTTTGGTTTGCCTACAATACTGTTGTATATATGTACGATAGAATCTCTCTCCAACCATATTTTTTAAAAGGACAGAGGCGTTAGAGATTTGTATTCCACGTTTTTTTTTCGTTAATTTTCAGCAGACGCCTTGCCAACCATGTTAAGATTTTAAATGGTGCAGTAACAGACCAGTCTTATAATTAATAATTTATTTGCTTTGCTATATCAACGTAACGACCGTCAAATGCTCACGGCAGAGAGTGACGACCTCGTGCCGTTTGTATCAGATGATCAACTTTATTAAGAAATAGTAGCAGCTAAGGTGCCCAAAAAGTAAATAAGATTAGCTTAAGGTGATAAATTATATATATTAACCCAAAGTGGAAAGTCAGCAAGTGGATTTATTAAAATGTGGATTTATTATTTTAAAGAATTTATTATTTTAAAGACGACGGAATCTTTTCGCTCTTCCCTTCCTAAGTTTTGCAGCCAACAGGCGATGCGATTAGACCTCTATTTTAACGTTTCATACACATCACCCTACAAAGTCCCAACCATAGTGCTTTTTTTAAAGTAACCAACCATAGTGTTTTGACGACTTGACTTAGGTTTACATTGGCAATATCTTAATCCCCTCGAACTCCTAACGGTGCAACTTTAGAAAAAAGGTGCATGGAAAGGAACTTACAAGGAACTGTCTCGATGCCTGAATTTTGGCAGGGAGCCGAAGCTGAAACTGGCGACTGTTCAAAGGTTCAAAGAAAATGAAGGCCTAAATCTGATCCATGCCCCCCTGCACTGCGAGTGTCCTGCCACCGTAAACCGGAGCCTCAGCTGACCACCATGATTAGCAAGGACAAAGAATGCAGAGCAGAACGATCAAACCGTGCATACCTGGACGTTGGAAGTCTTGCATTCTTAGCTCTCGAGCTCTGTGAAATACCCTTCTCATCTGTGGAAAATACACATCTAAAGGGGTGGACAAGATTGACCAAAGACTCTTCTTCATCATGCACTGCAGTCATATGCAATACAATGTTGATATCATCATATACGGCGTAAGACGAACATCTTCCATTGAAAGTTACAGCACATTAGTAGTCTCCTTTCAATCAGTAAACTGTTGTGAGAGCTGAAGAATAAGTTATGGCCCTTACTTGGGATAGCAACTCACCATCGGCTCCTGACATTTCCACAAAGCGGGAATTCCACCGAACAAGTAAATTTCACGGTACTGCTTACTGAGAATAGTAGTCAAGTCATAATCCTGAAGCATTGGTATTCGCTAGTACATGTCCTCTCCTTGATCTACATGTACTATACTGGTTTAAGGAGACATAAAGAAGTCATATTGTGGCAGTCCACCATATATAAATGCAATTTCACATAGACTAGTCGATAGTATTACATTGAATAGACCATTGGGAAAAACAATATTCCAACCGGGTGGCAAAATTATTGCCCTGCCTCCAATCCGTCTAAAAGGAAAGGAAGAAATGTGCGTGCGTTTTGGAAGTCAGTTGCCTGAGAGGAAATTCGTTAACCAATCAGGCAGTGCGGTAACAAAACCCCAAGGTCATCCTAAGGGAAGAACTGAAAATTCGTTAACCATTCAGAGAGTGAGGTAAGCCGGTAACAGACTTTTGGGCACGGTAGGTTCCCGTCAACACTATGTAATTCACTAATTTATGCTTCAATCTTACATAGATAAAAAGTGGTAGGCTAACCCCATAAGCCCCTCCAGGCCTCCACTACCCAAAAAAAGCACACATGAACACACACACCAACCCCCGGGAGAGAGATAGAGATGGGTCGTTCTCAAAAGAACTCCAGACTTCATGAGCATCTATTAACTTATTAAAGTAATAGAAAAAGAAGCCACCACGTTTACTCTTATGATCTAGAAATTCTCACATTAATCGGAAAAAAAGAAAATATAGAGTCCATATAGTAATACAATTTAAAAATAACTGAAATTCGGAATTAAAAAATGAGAAATATTGGAATAGGAGACTAGAGTCCATATAGGTAACAATTTAGACCCATTTGAAATTCGGAATTAAAAAATAAGAAAAATTAAAATTAGAGGTGAGAGTCCATATAGAAATACAATTTAGAAACAACTAGAATAGAGCCACCACGTTTACTCTCATGATCTAGAAATTTTCACATTAATCGGAGAAAAAGAAAATATAGAGTCCATATTGTAATACAATTTAAAAATAACTGAAATTCGGAATTAAAAAATGAGAAATATTGGAATAGGAGACTAGAGTCCATACAGGTAACAATTTAGACCCATTTGAAATTCAGAATTAAAAAATAAGATAAATTAAAATTAGAGGTGAGATTCCATATAGAAATACAATTTAGAAACAACTAGAACGGAGCCACCACGTTTACTCTCATGATCTAAAAATTCTCACATTAATCGGAGAAAAAGAAAATATAGAGTCCATATAGTAATACAATTTAAAAATAACTGAAATTCGGAATTAAAAAAATGAGAAATATTGGAATAGGAGACTAGAGTCCATACAGGTAATAATTTAGACCCATTTGAAATTTGGAATTAAAAAATAAGAAAAATTAAAATTAGAGGTGAGAGTCCATATAGAAATACAATTTAGAAACAACTATAATTCTAAATTAAAAAAATAAGGAATGTTGAAAGAGAAGTTCTATAGTACATATAGAATATAACTTAGAAAAAAACCGAAAATCGGAATTAAAAAATAAGGGATATGGATAGATGACTTTAGAGTCCATATGAAATATAATTAGAAATAAGAAAAAAATGGACTTAAATAAATAAGAATATTGGAAGAAGAGTCTACAGTCCATATAGGAATTTTGAACAAACTAAAAGTCGGAATTAAAAAAAGGTTGAGTTTTTTTATCCATATACAATTTGAAAATAATTAAAATTCGAAATTAAAAAACAAGGAAGATTGGAAAAAGAGTCTAGAGTCCATATTAGAATATATTTGATAAATGACCGAAATTGGAAATAAAAGATAGGGAATATTGGACGAAGTGTTTAGAGTCCATATAGGAATACAATTTATGAATAACAAAAATTCAGAATTAAAAATAGGAATATTGGAATAGTAGAGTCCATATAGCAATTTATAACTAGCTGAAAGTCAGAACTAAAAAAAGAAAACTAAAAGTAGAGTTTAAAGTCCATATCTAAATACAATTTAGAAATAAATAAAATTCACAATTATAAAAATAAACAGGATTGGGAGAAGAGACTAGAGTCCAAATAGGAGTACAATTTATAAATAACAGAAGTTCGGAATTAAAAAATAATAAATATTAGAACAAAATTCTAGAATCCATATAAGAATACAATTTGTAAATAACTAAAATTCGGAATTAAAAAAGGAAATATTGGAAAAAAATCTAGAGTCCATGTAGGAATACAATTTACAAATAACAAAAATTCGAAATTAAAACAATGAGGAATATTGAAAGAAGATTTAGAGTTCATATGGAAATACAATTTACAAATAACTAAGATTTGGAATTAAGAAAAAGGAATATTGGAAGATGAGTTTATATTCCATATAGAAATAAAATTTATAAATAGTGTAAATTCGAAATTAAGAAATAAGGAATATTGAAAGATGAGTCTAGGGTCTATATAGAAATTAATTTAAGAAATAACTAAAATTCAAAACCAAAAAACAATTAATAGCTATCATGTAGTACAATATGAGTGTTACGCATGGGTTAGTTTGGTCAAGTTAGTACATAATTTAAAATTATTTTACCGTTTTAATATATTTAGTTATAAAATTTGAAAATATTTAAGCTATTATACGAGAAAAAATATAACGATACTAGCCGCGCAATTTGCGCGGGCCACCATGCTAGTTCTTACTATTGAAGCTTTGAAGATCAGGGGAATTTTGTCTTTGCTCGATCGACATATTCTTGCTGATCATTTTCTACTAACAGATTACACAGCATGGAAGGATCTCATTACACAGAAAAGAAAAGGATATTTTCTCGTCGCTTGAAATGGTAAACCAATATGAAAATGATAGTCAGAGAGGAACAATTGGTCCATCTGTTACCCGTATAATCATATAGGAAGAAGAAAGTTGCTTGCTTAGAGTGGTGGTGACCTTGAGCAACCGCCACCTTTTGGTCAATAAGAGTATAAGAATAGGACACCTACGGTGTGGCTCTAAATGAACAACAGAAATTTGCATACAGTGGTGTATTTTAAAAAAAGCCGCCTACATAGCGAAGCCGACCAGATTCTAGAAGTTTGTTGCTTCAACTACATATGCTTGGTCTCTCAACAATATTGCAGTGTAAGTTTACTAGGAAAATTTGCTCCTACAGCATCAAAATATATCCTGAGTTTAGGTTTACATTTCAGGAGTTCAGGTTTGCAGCCCTTTTCTATTCATTTGTGAGCGTGTGATGTGGTAAGCATTTCATCAATATACATTAGCTTGGGAGGATCTCTGCAAGATCCAGGCACGTTGCCACCTTACCCAACTCCAACTCGGGAACACGTTACTTTGGTTTGAACCGATGAACCCAATATACCTCAGTTTAGGTTTTCTGTCTAATGCTCAAAGGCAAAGACCAAAATTAGTGTTGGCCAATGAGAGATTTACGACTATCCATCTTAGCTCATTATAATGCGGATGGAAAATGTCATGTAACTGGTAGTAGGACTACAAAGTGGCCATATGTGGATGGCAAATCTGTACTGATTTCGCATGGTATAGAGCAAAATAACCTCCATAATGTATTGTCAGTGGGACAAAGAAAGCAGCAGCAGATGCTCTGCAGAACAACAAGATGGAGGCTACTTTTGTTTCGACTTTCGAACACTATGTGAGAACCAGTATAGGAAGCACATTTAGAAATTTTCATTAGCACAATGGCATTTCTCAATGGTCAATGCAATGCAGTCTGTATCCCCAAAGAAAACCCACGGTGAGGAATTAATTCAGGAGTCCAATATAGAGTACTAGCACATCTCGTAATGCAACGTGTGTGCCGGGGCAGAGCAGCACATTACCTGGATGCAAAATGTGTGTAGCACCAGAAGAACTCCTGCAACATAAATTGTCCAGTAGATCTCCACTCTAAACAACTCCAATCCAACACCCAACACCCTAGGGAAATTCTCTAATTACTTTGGTCCGATAGCATCCCGTGGAGGTTAGAGCGTAAACCTACTAATCAGATCCCCAAATTTCAGAGAACCTACCAATCACATCCCCAAAATTTCAGAGAACTACACAAATGAATGCATCCATCTAGAACTCGAATCACGCGACAGGGCATCACATTGATCTGATCAACGATCGATCGGAACGCAAAGCAAGCAAGCGCGCACACCCATCGGAATCTCCGATCTCCCCAAACGCGCGGTAGATCCCGCAACCGAGCCACCAAAAAAACCCTAGGGAGTTCGCGGCGGATGTACTGTACCTTGAGCGGAGACAGACCGAGAGGCGAGAGCCCGCCACCGCGGCGGCCTCGGGGGAGACGAGGAAGAAGAGGCGGGGATGGAGGAGGCCGTTCGTCCATCGGTGAATGCCACTCCCCATCGCGCCAGAACTCCGGCGCGCTCGCCACCCCAACCGCCGCGGCCGCCATCGCCGCCGGGACCGGGAGCGTGAGTGCCCGAGAAGAAAGTGGTTGGGCGCGAGTTGCCGAGGACGCGGTGCGGCGCAAGTTGGGCCGAAATGTGCCCTCGTAGGCCCAGCCTATATGGACCTTTTGAGTCAGGACAGTCTAAGTGAGCCCATGGGCCTTATTCTCGTGGCCCATCCAATCCAACCGATCCATTACGCATTTAACGAGAGGGGAAAAAAATAAATTTCACAAAACTATCGTAAAACTTGTAAATTTATTAAAAGTATCAAATTCATCAAGAACTAGAAATTTAAAGTATCATATCACAAAACTACAAATTTAGTGATGAAGTTATCAAAGAATGTATAAAAAATTTATATTCATAACATATAACATACATATTGAGGTTATGTAATAAAACTGATGTTAAAATTTATAGATTTTTTTATAAGATACCTTTAGTTATGTGAAAAATAATATGATGTTAAATCTGTAGTTTTGTGATAAATTGATCAAAGTACATGTGATTTTGTGAAATTTACTTTTTTTAAAAAAAAATGACTTCCACGTAGAAGTTTTATTCTCTTTCCTATGAAAAACTGCAAGACAAGATCTTTGACTTCATGGAGCACAAAGAAAGCACACAGGTAAAACAGGGCATCGATTCTCAACTCCTGAATCAAGTCTAGTTTTTACATTTTTTTTCTCTCTACCAATTTGGTACATGAAAACAAGGGGACAGGCTGCATAACGTTGACAAAAGTTGGATAAACAAGAGGAATTCGCTGCAATTCACAGCCCTGGATCATCGCTGGATCGGATCCAAGACTTCCTGTGGAGCCAGCAGCGCGTGAAACACGCCAGTCGCCATCTGAAATGAAAAAGCTCTTCCGGCCCCAGACAGAACTTAACAACGCTCACATGACACGGCTCGAATAAACAACGACAGTGTGACAGCACAGTTCTGCGTGAACCACACACTCAGATCCTGCAAAAACGAATGGCAAGTTTCTCAGTTTTAATACAAGAGCTGCATAAAAAAGGAGAGGGAAAAATGGATTTAGCAGATAGTAAAGCAGAATTGCAGGCCATGGGGTACTTCAAGATTCCTGGTTATTTCCGTTTCAGAGATCTTTCAAGTTAACTTAATAGGTGGATCAAGCGCAACTAAACAAGTCATATTGTTGCTGTCTTGCTGAGTATATCATCTGGTTCAGTGGTCAACTCAAATTCCCAATTTTCTACACATTTATGAATGGGTAATTTTCTACAAAGAAGATTTGCAATTGTCGATGTATAAATTTCAAGACTAAACATCATGAAGTTTCCGGGTAAAAGATTGACCTAACACTCAAATACAAGGGAAACATACAAGAAATACATGCATACGTAAAGCATCCTATGAAGAAGCAACTGCCATTGGAAAGGGAAGCTGTAAATTGCCATTATGATACTGTACGAAATGAGATGGTAGTGTACAAACAACCAAATAGAAGACAAAGTAAGGAGTACAAAATAATTTGAATTTGCAGTCAACAATTTAGAAATAATTTAAGAAGCTCCCTCTAAGTAAGAAAAAAAATAGAGAAGCGGCTGAGAAGTCCAGGTCCAGGAATAGCGTATCTGCTGGGAACAAAGAAAATGGAACCAGAACAAATTGCATCAATCTTCCAAAAACTACATTTGAATTCAGCTTGTTATATGTATCTGTGTTTTCATTATCTAGTTCATATTTGTCACGCAAATTCAATGCCTCGATCAACTGCGTCAGCAAACTAATAAGCTAGTTCAATTAAATTGTTGGTTAGCTGGACCTAATTCCAAGAGAAGTGGTGAATGGGTGGCCTCCCACAACTTCCCAAACTACATATCTCATAAAAACTATAAGGATCTGTCGATCCATAGATTCCATCAAACATATCCGCATTTCGCTCCTTCATGATATCGATGTCTTTTAGTTGCCATTGATAATGTGGCCTCGATGAGACGATGACAACCAGACAAACATTAAAACAATCGACAACCAACAGTGCAGTGTTATATCAGGCAGTAACAAGATGGCATGCCTACTATGATTCTAAAAATCCCTCCGTTTAACCTGACTGACTGACTATAATGAAGGCTTGATATCACAACTCACTTGTACAGTTGTACTTGGATTACTATTTCACCCAAACCTTATTGGAATTTTCTGCTTTTCTAAAAGTTTTTCAGATGTTCCTTTCCTTTGTTTCTACAAGCCATTGACAAATCAGGTAAGTAGCATGACATACTAATGTATGAATACATGAGTAAGTTCCCAATATCCATGGAGCAAGCACAAGTTAAACATGTACTGGCAATTATTATGATCAAATTGAGATCCAAAAACAGCATCTTAGCTGCTCTATCTACTACTACACAATGAAAGTCTTGCAAATCATTTTAGCAAAGCAACGTAAAATAGATTGTGTCCACATTAAACTGTAATGATCGCAATATAAAAGAACAGATTAACAAGTTGTACACAATTCAGCGGTAAGAACAGAAATTCATACACAATACTGACATTTTTAGGGATGGACCAAGAATCAAGAATCGGAAGGCAACCTCGAACTAGTGAGACGGCTGCGGGGGCACCGGAGTGTACCAGCGGCCGATCTCATCATCAACGTTCTCCTCCGCCTTGTGCAGCGCGGCGTGCAGCACGACGAGCACGACCCCGATGAGCAACGAGGAGACGATGTTGGCGGTGGCGTCGGTGAGCAGGAGGAGGACGAGCGTGACGGCGGCGAGCACGGCGAGCACCGCGCCGTCCCCGACGACGCGGCCGAATAGCACGATCGGCTCGTCGCGGAGGAAGTAGAGGACGAGCCAGGCGACCATGCAGACGAGGAACACGATGAGGGAGGCCGGGTGCCACAGGAGGGAGAGGAAGACGACGGCGAGGACCACGATGGCGTAGTTCATGGCGTAGTGCGCGAGGTTGGCCCGCACCCGGAGGTAGGCGTCGGCCAGGCTCGGCGGGAGGCCCACGGCGTGCGGGTCCGCGAGCTCCCGCCACGGCCGCCGCGTGGCCAGCGCCGTCGCGCCCCGGGCCTTGGCGCGGGAGATGAAGTCGAGCGGGGAGGCCGCCCCAACGCCGCCGCCGCCGAGTAGGGGCGGCGGCGCGGCCCCCGACGATGAGGAGGTGGGGATGGTGCCGTACTTCGACATGGGAGATGGTCGGCGGCGGAGGGTTGGATCCGGGGGCGAGAGAGGAGGGGGATCGGGAGGAAGAAGACGAATGGGGAGATCGTGGGGAGATGAGACGTACTGGAGGGCGTCCAGTGACACCACAAGGGAACGTGACTCTCGAGAGGGTTCCGTTTGGCAACCATCACCCCTTTTTGCAACTTTGTGTGCGTGAACAAAAATGGTAAACTTGAATTTGTAACTGATTATCCGTGGGATTGTGAAGGAAATTCAAAGGAATTTCTCAACCAGGTTGGTGTTAAGAGACTCCTATCAAATATTCTCGGTAAGTTAACTGCGGCGGCTATGGTTGAGATTGCACCACCTGCGTGAGGTATTATTGGTGCTGGCTGCCGCAAACCAACAGCCGAACAGGGTAATAGTGTTGGAACTTATCGTGATTGTGAGGAACAATTTTTGATGTACTACGAAGATATGATACTTTGCACTTTGTTTATTAGGAATAACATTGATCTGATGTATATTTGCACTAATAATATTTTATCAAATTTTATAGATCCAGTTCACAAAATACTACGTTGGTCTAGATTTAGTTTTCCCATGGATTTTAATTTTAACTATCTTTGCATTCCTATGTGTTCCCATAAAATAGTTATTATCTCATCTCATGTGTGGATAGTTCAGTCCATTTGTTATGAGATTGTCTGCGTCCATCATCTTCACATTATGCCAAGTTATCCGTACATGTATGCAGACCTAGTCATTGTGATGTTGAGGAGGAATAAAGTTGAAAGATGAAAAAGGTGCAATAAAAAGGGATAGATTTATCTAGGTCAGTACTCCTATATTATTGTATGTTATCGACACCATCATAAAATAAATGGAAGTGCTAGATACCGGGATACCGTTCCTAGCGTTTAGGATAAGATCCTCTTCTTGTCTCACGTGGCTATATAAAGAACAACGTGAAGACAGCTGGATTTTCACGAGAGCTGTCACGATGCAGAGGTAATCGGATTTCACAGCAAGATTGCAGCGTGGTGGCGGCCAAATTTCACATTGTGCGGCATTAAGCAGTCAAAGAATGTGTTGTTGTTGCATGGAGTTTTTAAGTCGGCATTCGGCAACCACCCAATTGAATGATGGAAGCTTTGGTATGATTGTGCGAACAAAGTTTCTTCGTCTTTGTCATTGCTGACCACCATAAGAAGTTGTAGCAAATGTTGTTGCTAAACTTGACGCAACTCTAATATCTCGGTATCCCCAACCTCTCTTCTTATCTTTTTGGTCAACTTGCTCTCGTCCATGTCGTCGATGATCACTAACTAGCAGCAAGTCCATGCCCCCGCTGAATGCAATGACCGACTCACACCTAGTTAACAAATTATGAGAACGAGCAGGCAATTCACGGTGTTAATTATAGTCGTCGTATGCATAATGCACTCAACAACGTCGCAAGATTCAGAAGGACTCGCAGTGGGAGGACGACGAAAGCTACAATCATCGTGTCGAGGAAGGGCAGGGGGAGCGCTGGTTCTAGTAACCATCTATATCCCTTCTTCTCCTCCTCCAGCTCCAATTTGATACCTAATAGGTATCGGCTGATACCTATAGGTACCAGGTCTGGTCACGATGAGATATTAGATGATTCGTCGAGGTATCAGCGATCGATATATATGAAGAAGCATCATACCATCCGAATGGGACCTCGTGCTCGCGGCATAACAATCCCTTCATTTTAGATATTTAACTATTTTCAACTCTTATAAGTGGTAATCAAAGATTTATCACTGAACCCACGTATCATGAATACATAAAGATCCACGTGTCATAGACTGTGAATGACAGATTTTTAATTGCCACATCTTAAAAGTGGTAAAAACAGTTAAATACCCCTCATTTTAGAGGGAAAAAAGAAACCAACAAACCCGATTATTTCACGTGTGTTCTCCAAGAAAATGAAACCTTTGTGTCGCTATCCCTATGAGTCTTAAGCCCACAAGAGAATAGATGCGACCGATCTTCGGGTCAATACTTGGCCCATACTCCAAGCCCACGGTACCGGACTACCGGTGATAGGTAGGTAGACGAGTAAAACGAGCGTGTTCTTGCGCAACAAAACGGAGTACTATACTAGTACGGTGTACGTACACGTCTACACGATCACACAGAGTCACACGCACAGATCCAGACGATTCCAACTCCCAACTCCCGAGTCGAACCGACTCCAATGGCGGCGCCCTTCGCCGTCGGCGACTCGCCGCCCCCGACCGCCGCGCTCCTCCCCCGCACCACCACCGGCGCCGCCCCCGCGCCTCGGCAGTCCTCCACCTCCTCCCGCCTCCACCTCCTCCTCACCGCGGCCCTCGCCGTCGCGACCTCCTACCTCCTCCTCCTCCCCCGCACGTCCCTCTCCGCCGCGCCCGTGGCCGCCGCGAGGGCGCAGGTGAAGCTCGAGAAGCCGGTGGTGATCCTAATCTCCTCCGACGGATTCCGCTTCGGGTACCAGCACAAGGCCGCGACCCCGCACATCCACCGCCTCATCGGCAATGGCACCTCGGCCGCCACGGGCCTCATCCCCGTCTTCCCCACGCTCACATTCCCCAACCACTACTCCATCGCCACCGGCCTCTACCCCTCCTCCCACGGCATCATCAACAACTACTTCCCCGATCCAATCTCCGGCGACTACTTCACCATGTCCTCCCACGAACCCAAGTGGTGGCTCGGCGAGCCCCTCTGGGTCACCGCCGCCGACCAGGGTATCCAGGCCGCCACCTACTTCTGGCCCGGTTCGGAGGTGAAGAAAGGCAGCTGGGATTGCCCCGACAAGTATTGCCGCCACTACAATGGCTCGGTGCCATTCGAGGAGAGGGTTGATGCGATCCTTGGTTACTTTGATCTCCCCTCTGACGAAATGCCGCAGTTCCTGACGCTTTATTTTGAAGATCCAGATCACCAGGGGCATCAGGTGGGTCCTGATGACCCGGCCATCACGGAGGCTGTGGTGCGGATCGATGAGATGATCGGAAGGCTCATTGCTGGTCTGGAAGAAAGAGGAGTGTTTGAGGATGTCAATGTTATATTAGTTGGTGACCATGGGATGGTTGGGACTTGCGACAAGAAGCTGGTGTTTCTCGACGAATTGGCTCCATGGATTGAGTTGGAGGAAGATTGGGTTTTGTCAATGACCCCGTTGCTGGCCATCAGGCCGCCAGATGACATGTCGCTACCAGATGTTGTGGCCAAGATGAATGAAGGGCTTGGGTCTGGGAAGGTGGAGAATGGTGAATATCTAAGAATGTACTTAAAGGAGGATTTGCCTTATCGACTTCACTACGCAGATAATTATAGAATCCCACCGATAATCGGGTTGCCAGAGGAAGGATATAAAGTGGAGATGAAGCGATCGAACAAAAATGAATGTGGAGGAGCACATGGTTATGACAATGCCTTCTTCTCAATGAGAACCATATTTATCGCGCACGGTCCTCGTTTCAAAGGTGGTAGAGTCGTGCCATCCTTTGAGAATGTGGAGATATACAATGTTATTGCTTCCATTCTCAATATGGAGCCAGCTCCAAACAACGGTTCATCTTCTTTTCCTGATACGGTTCTTTTGCCGAGCGAATGATCACGGATACATGTGATTGCTGTGGTTTCGGATGAGAAAGATCTTGCTGCTGGTATCCTCCTTTAGTTGTAGTTGCACTTGTACACTTATCATATTAGACTTGTGTCACTAGTGACTATTCATTGCCTGAATGCAAATGCTGCTAGTAAAGAGTATCTTTGTCCTTATGGACAACATTTGCTTTTGTTATCATGTCTTATCCTTAGCGGTTTTTCTTATGCTAAAATTTTCATACAAGTTCAATTAAGCTCGCATTCTCTGCTTAAGATGATGATGATGTTCATCCTGTTGATAAGAGATTAACCAGTCCTAGTTCTATATTTAATTTCAGCCAACTTTTCACACACTGATAATAATTTGATTTATGTATCTCCTGTTAACCGGAATTGTTCATAGTCACTGCCAGTTTCTTCTGATCTTTTGGTGATCTAGGTGTAGTCATTCCAACATATGGAACTCTTGGGAATCATAATAGACAAAGTGGTGTTTTTACTTTCCTTGAGGATCATTTCATGGCTTTATCGATAAATTGTGTAACAATGTAATATGCACACGAGCATTAACAGGTCCTTATTCCTCTAGTATTAGTATTACATCTGCTATCGGTTCTTTGTTGATTTGTTCTCCCTTGTTATTCACTTCTGCCACCACTTTGCCCTTTGCCAGTAAATAAAAGCAGTTGCTATATTATGTTTAGGCATTTTGGAAAAGGCCAATAATTGAACATATATTTCATTCTTCCTTTTTTTGGTATTAGCAAATAGGATATCTGATTGGTAAGACTATTTTGTTGCGCCCCTTTCAACTCTTGAATCACAAAAAATACAGGTCTATGAATATTCTGTTCCATTCCCAGGAGCAAAATATGATGATACCAACTTCTTAAAAGCATAGTTTAGAGTTTGGAGGGCTGCAAATTGCGTAGTGTGAATATGTCATGTTCCATAAATAGTTTCCTTGAACACATCAATAACATCATTGCTACTTTCTTTTGCATGTTTCTCTGTGTATGGTTAAAATAACCAACTAAACATAAAACATTGTTGGCCATTTTCCTACCTGAAAAGAAGCATCGTTTTGTTTGTTTACCAACCTTTTTTTGTGCATTCATACACGTCTCTGTATAAGCTTCCTTTTCTTTTGTCTCGTACCTATTTCATGATATTATTGGTTCTATCTGTTGAACCCAAGTTGATATGATCTACCTTATTTTCACCTATTGGTGGTCATAGGTTCTTTATTTTATTGATACGGAGGTTCAACCTCTTGAAAGGTGAATCTGGCAAACTGTGCCCATGCTGTTCTGAGAATGCTTGTTAGCTTTCATCGAATACTATGATGTCGGATTCTAAAGACTTTTTTTGTCTAAATTTCAACCATGGTCCTTTGTTGATTTTTCATAGATTTCTAATGTTTTTTCTCCTCTAAAACTATAGTTAATGCTTGGTACTATAACTTTTAATTGGTTGCTTTGCCATCTGTTTAGGCACATTGTCTGCACAGTACTTTCTTCTACTTCATATATGGTTCTTGGGAAGTACCAAGAGATATTGGTACCTCTGACTGTAATTTTTTTGTGATACCACACAGCGCCTCCTAGTGTTGAGGTACCACAAATGAACTCTATGAGGTACGGCAAGGTAACTCCTACTGTTGATGTATTGAGATGTACTACAAATTAACACTACGAGCTATAGTAGGTACCTTCTCAAGGACCGCAGAAAAAACTTCACTTCTTCAGTTCTTAAAATGTCATGGATGTGCTTAGGAGTTCATTCTTTTTATTTGAATCAAAGATTATTTAAGTATCTAATCATGGCAACTCTTGGATTTTCTCCTGCCTGAACAATGATATGAAACTGCAAAGTCTGCTGGGCCATTTGTGGTGTTATTTCCTTGAGAATGTTGAAAACTTAGTACATTTGAGCTACTAAAAGAGTTGCAAATTATAACTTGGTTCATTTGAATTCAGTCATTTTCCACTAGGTGCCGGTGGGGTTTATGAGTGTATCTACCTTGTCATTGTAAGAAAATCGTCCAAGCATGTAGCACAGCAAGCCTTTGAAACACTTCACTTAAGCTATTATAATGGCAAGGATCTGCACATTTGCTATTCATGAATAGAGTTTCTTGTCTCTCCCTATCTTATGAGTTGGTTGTCTTATGTGCAATTGCTATATTTGCTGGGCTGTATATGAATTTTGTCAACAAAGATGATCTTAGCATTTGGTTGTATTTAGTGCACAGATAGCGCATATTGAAAAGCACAACTAAACCTCACTACCTCCGTCATGAAAGCTCTGATAACCTTGGTAGTTTCTTTTAGCTACTAGTTCTGGTAGAGCTCATTTTTGTGTGATTTTTGGAACTAAATACACAAGATATTGTTGTTTGTTGATTTGAGGTTTTTCAAAAGTTAATGGCCATGGTAGATTCTGCAGAGGTTGATGCGTTCATAAATCTTGTTCTGGCTCTTCTGATCATCCTGCGTTAGGTTCTGTATTGAAGAACACTGCCAGTTAGAGCTTAGAGGGCAAAATTACTTCATTGCGGGTAGGTAAATGCCTTCATATTCTGCACTGCACATGTTTGATTGATACTGCAGATATTTCATGAATTAGTACTTTGTAACTATTATCCAAAAATCTTTAAGTTTCAAGCAATAGAATGTCCTGAATGGTGAGGCTGTTTCTAATTCCTTTCATTGTTGAAATTTTCTTGATGTGCTTCTGATAATTGCCATCCTTTTAGGTTTAAAGGAAAGTAGCAAAGACCCAGAAAAATGCGCCAGGACTGACTGAATAGATTCCTGTAAACTAAACCACATTGTTAGCCGAAGTGATCGTGATGAGGTAATTTGTATAGTAGTTTCTATAGTAAGTCAGCAAGATCAGTTTATGTTGATGGAACGGTAACACTAGTTCTTGTCCCATTTGATAAACATTGTATTAGTTCATAACTTTGCATGTTAAATAGTTATTGTCTTTCTAAAAGCAGGGTAACTTTGAGAAATCAGAAATGGTATGGATAAATAGCCTTGGAGACAACACGTTTATCTTGTTTTTTACTGTACCTCATTATTACTATACGTAGTAGCTGCTGATAATCAGCAGAGCTGTAGTTCGCTATTTCACCCAGCCTCAGTGATAAATGCAACCCGACAGTAGCACAATGGTCATGCAATCTAGTGGGCCATTCAGCGTAGTTGGGTGATGTCCAGCAAGGGGGCCATAAGTTGGTCTCCGAAACTATGTCATGAATAGATGGAGATAAATGTGGCAATGAACACTAGCAAACGTGGCCTTATTCTAAGAATCGGCTTGCAGGGACCGGTAACATGGTAATAGTGCAACTGTAGGGGCTATAAAGAGTGAGGGCCCAGTTGCCACCCAATTTGTTAGTTTTAATAGGTTCTTTTATTGGTTCGGTGATGCAGGCAGTCGATATATTTGTTGTCCACTAACTTGCAAGCTTTAATTGCTATGGTTCATATTAGTTGTTTGTTCATGATTATGGTGTGTGACCTTAAACATGCTGCTGTATAAACTAGATCTGTCAAACGGAAGTGTAGGGCCTTTTTATACTGTTGTCACAGCTCCGTTGTTTGGAAAAATCTATGTTGAGTAGTGTTCTTCCTTTATCTTTTGCTATTTGATCATATGGTTCTATTCATGATTGGCCTGCATGATTTGCCAGGATAAACAAGTGGTACACTGGTGCATGCATCGTATTTTCTTTTACGGATATGTATTTTCTGTTAATTGAGAATATCTAGCTAGTTCCTGTGCTATGCACTTCTGCATATCACTTGGCTCATTGGCTTTGAGGAGCAATTGTTCATCTTTTGTCTTTTACCATTGCTCACTGTTGAAGTGTTCCCTCCATCATTTGCAGAGTTCTGTGATAATGTGGCGGTCTGCCAGGAGGAACAGGTGTACTGCAATCAGCTGCAGGAACTACCAGCCGATTATTCTGTAGGCAATAATTCCCAGAACTGAAGCCTGAGCAAGCCGAAACTACTGTTTCTCTATAGATCCCTTGGTAAGTACTATTGTCTATTGACTCATTCGAACAATAAATTTACCTCAGACATCCCACACTTTTTCCCTACCATCTCCGTTCCGCATAGATTTCACATCCATTATTCAGAGTTACACAAATCACTAGTATCACATATCTTCACCTTTACCGTTCGGGAGCATTCCCACGGTAACAAGAGAATACTCAAGCTTGGCAGTCCATTCATCATGGTGCGAGACTGCAGGATAATCTGTACACACTCATTCCAAGGACCAAAAGTGACACTGTACTTATCTTCTGTTACCCCCATACAGGGATCCTTTGCTCCTGGCTTTGTTCAATCAACCTCCGAGCCCATTCTCCTCCTGTTCATGTGTCTCGCACCCATACTCGTAAAGCCCTAAACTGCACTTCACCAGTGTCCTCGTCAGTCGTCAGCTGCATGCAATAGGAGCACGGGCCCTGTGCAAGGTCACTATTGAGATCCCTTTTGGCTTGCTGATGGGTACTGCTACCAAGAAATATTGTTCTAACCTTTGTCCTTGTTGCACTCTCGCCTCATTGATTCCTTTTGTTCCTTCCTTTATGATCCCAATGTGATGTTTCTCTGCGCGTACGCCAGAGCCTGTTTTGTTTTTGCATGTGATTTTCCTGCTTTCTTCCACTAACATCATCTAATCGGTATCTGACGCTTAAAAGTGTTTTGATGCCTAGCTAGCTTCTTTTGTTTGTTAGGGTTAGGGTGAAAAGAATGTTCCAATGATTGTGGGGATATAATCAAGCTGGCCTTTCCCGTCACCTTAATTATGAAATTCCTGGTAAATCCTAATGATTGGTGTCCATCTATCCATGACTGGGCAGTCTGGGCCGCATCCACCCGACCACCCCATATAAGTGCTAATATCAGGAAGCAAATTTTCCTAATTTATTGTTGTTAAATAAATGGGTGATTCATATGTTGAATTAAGTACCTAAACTGTAAGCAATTGCGATAATTTCTTCTAAAGAATTATTCTTATGCAGATCTTGGCTCTTCATATCTGTACTCTTCCCTCAGCAGTCTGCTTCATATTCAGGTGAGGCGTCTTTTGCTTATTTTCTTCAGTTTACAAGTCGTCGTAGTAAAGGTTGCATCTTGCTACTTTCTGTAGATAAATCAGCTAGAAAGAATATTGCTTTGAAGAGTTTTTTTTACCTGATCCGTTGATCTAATTATCGCATCATATTAATACCCAAAGCGGCAACTAACAACTCAGTACAGCATTTCTTGTCAAAGGAATTTTATAGAACCATGGCAATTCCAGTTAATGCACGAAGTGGTTTCTCTTTTGCTGCCTTTGCGCTTGCACCATTGTTGTTAAGTGTAAGGCTCCACCTATTAACCTAGACAAACAAACTTATTAGTTCTAGATTAAGCTAAGGGCTTTTAACAAGGAAAGGGGGAGCTCTAGTATACCATTGAGGCCATCCTTGCACTGGCTCAAGGACCGACTAATAAGCTCATCGCTTGGTGCCTTACAACATAATCAAAAGCTCCGATCCTTGTGACCTCCTATTGGACCTAAAAGGCTAAAACCATGAGTGTTCTGCCGTGTTTGCTAATCAAATCACTGGTCCAAAGCTAGAATAGAAAATTCCCGCGCATAAGGGGCACATATGCATAGGGGAAAAAGCACCCTTGATCATGACTAAACAAGTGATCAGAGGGTGATGCTAATCATTTTAGTACCGTGCGGTTTGGGTCTGGCCACATCATTGCCTTATACCACAGTCTGTTCAAGAACTGATGCTGAGCTGCCACTTGCAAGAATATTTATTTTTCCCTAGCTGATCAATGGATTTGCTCTTCATATCTGTGGGCTGTGTAGAACTGTGGTTGATATCATCGGTGGCCCGCAAAAATTGCACTGCATTGGCGCCAACTTGGCAGATAGTGTTTATAGAAGTTACTCCCTCTATTTTAAAATATAATTACTTTTAACATTTAAATTTTGTTCCAAAACATAGCTACTTCTCTGTCCACTCCTTATTTCGACCAATTATAACCATCTCTTATTTATTTTTTTCACATATTTTCTCACTGTAACCAACCATAGTCATGCCCCAATCTAATTTCAGTTCTCTCCTTAATCCCCCAAAAAAGCTCCAGAAATACTTATATTGCGGGACGAAGGAAATATTATAAGCAATTAGTGTGTTCAACATCAATCTTGTGATACAGTATCGCTGAAAACTCTGTTTGATGCATTAGATTGCACCCTTTACTGATGGTGAAGTGTTGCACGAGCCGAGTGACGGATATTTCCCTGTGGAGCCTTGTCGGAAGCGAGAGCTGTGTGCTTTCCATGAATTCCCAACTCATCTTTTTTTTCACGCGCGTGCTTTTTAAACTACTAAATGGTACGTCTTTTGCAAAAAGCTTCTATAGAAAAATTGCTTTAAAAAATATATTAATTTATTTACCAAGTTTTTTGCTGCTAATATTTAATTAATCATATGTTAATTTATTGTTCCGTTTTACGTACGGAGGAGAGAGTTCCTGACCCCTACAAAACAACACAGCCGAGTACCAGTGCTACTAGGGAGTAACTCGCATCTCGCATGCTCCGTAAGTTTGACGGCCGACCGACACGACGCGGCCGGGATTGCGTTTGCATGCACTTGCAGCCCTGGAGGAGAGAGTGCGTGTGCGCCGCGGATTGGGCCGGAGCCCTTGCGTGGTTTCGTACCAGCGACAAGGGAACGTACCTGCAGCGACGTACCACGTAGCTATCGCTTGCCGTTGCTGCATGTCGCTGCTGTTCTCTCTGTGATGATGATGATAATGTTTGTGTTGTTGATGGGTTTTTAATTAATTACCTCTACCTGCGTTTATCCTTGTGGGGTTCGTTTCCGTTCGTGATTGATGTGATGTTTGTCTGTTCGTTTGTTTTTGGAGCAGGGTGGGTGAGGAGCGATTTGTTTTTGATACTGACTTGCGCCAATCTTTTTGGAAACAGTAGGTAAGTGACTGCATCTGCGTACTTTGATTTTACGAGTTCGGAAATGGGTCGAGGTTAGACGTATGTCTCATGTGTCATACTCTATTCTTTGTGAAATGGGTTGAGGTTAGCCGTATGTCCAAAGATTACCATAAACAGGAAATGCATACATGATATGATAACCTTGATTTCACAAGGTTTGTAAACGTTTCAATTACTTAGGATTTTATTCATAAAACGTCACTTAGATTTAAGTACATTATAATGGATTTTCATAGGAATGAAGCTTGTATGGATATGGTTTCTTTACCTCACTCTGAAGGAGAAGGAAAATAAGTACTCCTTCCGTTCCAAAGTAATTTAATCTAGTACGGAATATAACATATTCTAATACTACGACAGGTTAACTTATTTTACGACATGTTAACTTATTTTGGGACAGAGTATGAATTCTTAGACTCCATTTGATTTAAATTAATAAACTAGGAGGTTGTAGATTTGACTATAGGGATAAATTATATATTTTAAGAAATAAACTTAAAAACGAGAGTAGATTAAGATAAGTGGTCTAGCAATGCAATATTAGAAAGTTTTTTTTAGAAAACATAATTTTTTAAAGCGTGAGCATGGCCTAGTTATTGTTCCATTTTTCCCATGAGAAGAGTTATTGTTTCTCTCAAACAAAATCCATATGATATACTCCTAAATAAGTTCATTTTTCACCTATCATACACATATCAATAAAAACCAAAAAGACTAGATACAATACCATAACTTTATCAAATCCCAATATAATTATTCTTCACTTTATCTACTCTTAATGCAATTATTTATACCTTTACAAATTTCAATACAATGATCACTTAAAAACGAATTTATTTTGGACAAATAGTACTAAGAGCTAATAATAAATTTATTATGAGACGATGAAGGGAGTATTTCTCTTGAACCATCCCAAAGGCATTAATGCGTTCCGAAGGAGTTTTTACTCCTGCGTTCCGTACTCATGTGCTCTATAGGGTGTGATGCTCGATTTCTACATTTTTTCCTTTCCTAAGTTTTAAGAAATTTTCTTCCAAAAGAGCTTTTATTTTGTACCTATTATGAGGGTTGATGCTTGCTTCAATCAAATGACTATTCCCAATTTCCTTTTCAAAATAAATGGATTTAGAGTTCAAAATTTTGTAAAAAAAAAATTCTATTCTCTTACCTACCATTAGTCCACGAGTCAAGAAGTTTTCCATTCAATACCCTTACAACCATATTAGTTTTTTTAATTAATGAGGGATACTTTAGTCTTTTTCATCACTATTATTTTTTTAAAATAAAGGAATCTATTTATTTTGAGATGGAAGGAGGTGTGTGGTGAACATGTTTTGAGTCTATTATACCTCGGATAGTCTAAATTATTAGTAGGTATTTTACTTTTGATAGTGGATTCAGAAGTATTTTTCTTAGGTATATTTGTGTTCCGGTCGACAGGGATGTGACTGGCTTCATCTCCAAGCCCTTTCAAACCAGTCGTGTGTACAAATTAAGAGGGTATTTGGATCCATGGACTAAATTTTAGTTCCTGTTACATCGGATGTTTGAGCGCTAATTAAGAATATTAAACAGAGACTAATAATAAAATTAATTGTATAAATGAGAGCTAATTCGTGAGAAATTTTTTAAACCTAATTAATTCATAATTAGCACATGTTTACTATAGTATCACATAGGTTAATTATGGATTAATTAGATTCAATAGATTTATTTTGCGAATTAGTATAGAGTTATGAAATAAGTTTTATTCTTAATCTACGTTAATATTTCTAATTAGTGTGAGGGGATCCAGACACCCCTATGATAGCAATCGCACTCAACCCCGTGCACAAATTTGTCGTTAGACGCTCTACCACTGCTGCCACTACTCTACTCCCAGCCCCTACCTAGCACTAGGAATCTTTTGCTAGCCTAGCTTTATAATGAAGGCTCTCACTCTATTCCAGAAATTGGTCTCAACTCCCGTCTCCCGGTGCCAAAGAAATCTTTTTCTAAAGTTTGTTGGTGTGAACGGTGTGACTGACAAATCAATGTGCTGTTGCCCCCGGGTTGACCATAATCCAAGTGTTGGAGATGAGCCTTTTTCAAAATAGTCAATTGGAGCACTCCCGGCAAAAGAGAACTGTTGCCTTGTTCACCCACTAGGCAAAAGTCAAATTCGTCCGACTCGCGCACTAAACTGTTGCCTAAGAGTACACCCGAATTACCCTTCTCAACCAAGATACCAATGCCATACTACTCCTAGATTGTAAAGTCCTAACACATTGAGGTGGTGTTTTTTTTCTTATGAAGATAAAAATTAATTTTTTACATAAAACGATGTGGTATTAATATATGATTAATTGAGTTTTAATTATTATAAATTTAAAAGATAGATTCATATGATATTTTAGAGCAATTTTCATATAGAAAATTTTCGCACAAAACATATCGTTTAGCAGTTTGAAAAGCGTACCACGAAGATGAAAATTTTCATCCAATTTTTTTTAATGGAAATGAACGGGACCTGAATATTTGAATCAGATGATTTACCCCTAGCACAACAAAAGATTGTTTCATTACTATTGGTGTATGTAGTGGCGGAGCTTGAACAGTAATTTGTAGGGTCGATGTGAATCCTAGCACAACAGAGATTGTTTCATTCCTCTTGGTGTATGTAGTGGCGGAGCTTAAACACTAATTTGTAGGGTCAATTTGAAAGTTTATTTAAGTTAGGGACTATTCTGCTATTTTAAGAAATATTACGATATAAAACCTCAGGACCTTCAATGAAAATTTCCTAAAACTGATGAGGCCATGACCAAGGTTAGCCTTTATGAAGCTTCGCTCTTAGGTGTATGCATGGTAGAAGGCTAATGGCCTTACTCGCCGACCTCTTCTTCCTCCCCCATCCCTACCCTCTAGTTGAAGAGAAGCTTGCATGGTAAGGAAGTTGAGGTATACTCCCTCCGTCTGTTGACGATGAAATTTAGCAAGTATATCAATCGGAGTCGAGATCTAATTCGAAGCAGATTTAAAGATATGCAAAGATCTCGGAAACAGGTGCGCATCAGCTGGAAGACTATATCGGTTGATACCGAGTTTGATATGGCTGTCTGATACAACCGATATTGGCAAGTTTGGTTACGTAGTCGATGTCGGATAAATAAAGAGCTTTAACGATATTGTCGGACAAGTATAGAGTCCGAGATAGGAAATTGTATTTATTAATTAGGATATTATGTAATTTCCTTATAGATATTTTGGTAAGAGTCCGCCTAATGGACTTATTTATCGGTTAGAGTTGTATTAGAAAAATATGAGTTGTGTCCGATATGGATAAGTTTATATGTTCGGTATAAATATAAACCCGAGGTCTTGTAAATAATTAACATCAGTTCAATACAATCTCGGCGCATCGCCAACTTTTTCATTATTCTGTTATTTCGATGAGTTCTTGCTATCGAGTTGGGTTGCGCCCGATCTTCGATAAGAGGTAAAACTTATTATGGTGGTTTGTGTTATCGGAATTAGTGCTTACATTTTTATGACACCCTAATCTTGTTTTCATGAATCACCGAGTTATCATATATGTTTTATAATCTAGATTAATAATGTGTTTTACTCGTATTGGCTCATCTCTATTTAGGGTTTTACCGATAATGGCTAAATCATCTTGTTGGTTTAGATTGTCTAATGTATCTACCATCCCGAAAAGATAATCATTGGCTTGATTGTCTAGATATTATGCTTCTTCTGACACTTAGTGCTGCATCAATTAAATTTGATCTACTAAGTCATGTTTAGAATCATAATCTCTAATCTGCTTCATGGTCATTAATAAAGATAGTATTGGGGTTTCAGCCGATCTTACCTGATATAGTTGTTCTACCTAGATTCATATCTTGTTCAATATACTGTATCTGCCCCTTATATCAAGATTTCAATTATTTAAATATATTAAGATTGTTATCAATCTAATTGATACTAGTTTAATATATTTACTATAAGATGATATCCTTGTATAAGGTAGTATCGGAGTTATAGCCGACACATACTTAAATTTAGACATTGGTTATGACATGAATATGTATAATCTTTATTTTATGTTACTTTGGATCTAGACAATTTATACTGTCTCGGTTAAGTCCGATCTATCCCAATTACTGATTTCTAAAGTAATATTGATTTATAGATTACGTGATATTGATCTTTACAGCCGATGGACTAAAATTAGGGTTATTTATTCTCATAAATATGCCTTACAGCTAATTCACCTTGCATTGCATCGGTTAGGTTACACCACAATACGACATCGGCTTTCTGGCCGGTCGGCTATCGTTTACTAATGATATTTGCATGTTTAATCTTGTTGATTGCAGAATCAAATCAACTAGCACGCGCTAGAACCCAAAAGTAAGCTTTGAACTTGCACTAGAGTAAAACAAATCTCTCAGGCCACCGTGTTTTACGTCAACATTGTCCCAGAAAGAATCATTTTTTGGAGGGGAGAGTTTGTCCTAGAAAAAAATCGATTTGTGCTACATTGAATGAGTTCGCAGATAATCACAGCGTAGGAACCAGGACAACGATCCCTGTACACCTGTTCACACAAACCTTCTGTCCTCTCTCTCTCTCGTTTCTCTCGCCTACTCTCTCCCCGTCTCCTGTGCACACAAACCACTCCCACTCCCTGGTTTGCACCTTTACACGGTCTGCCACTGTCATTTGAAAGATGGAATGAATGTTCTACTTGGTACGAGGGTATTTTGATCTTTGGCAGCGGTTGCTAAAACTCCCGAAAAACTGTCATTTTTGTGGACGGAGGTATAGGGAGGAGGGCAAGGTGGGTTTTGAATCCCTTGTCTTGCTCATCGATGCGCAAAGAGGAGGGCAAGGTGTGTGTTGTGGAGCAGTGGGGTGCATATCCTATTGCTACTGCTTGTTAAGTTGGTGGCCTTCGCCCTTTGCATGTTGATTTCCACACTCGTAATAGCTAAATGGTGATTTTTTTCTGATTAAGATGCAGATTTTATCTTAGTTTTTATTAGCACGCTTTTTAAAATATTAAACGGTGTTTATCTTGTAATTTTTTTATATAATTTTTTTAAAAAATATTAGATAAATATATTTTTTAAATTTATAATAATTAAAACTCAAATTACTCATACGCTAATGGTTTTCTCGTTTACGTGTTTTGACCTCATATTTATCTTAGTCTATCACAAACATCACCCCGCCACCAACTTACACATGAGCACCATCATGTTCCCGTGGAAGGTGGCCGCTCTGAGAAATAATGCGATTTGCTGAATTTTTGTGCTGCTTGCCAAGGCCTCAATCCCTTGCGAGGCCCCGACCAGGTTCGTGCCAATGAACAGCTCGTCATGATCTCCCTGCTTGCACCGTTGTCGGACACATTGACTGTTGCCACCGTTGCAGATAGAGCAAAGCATCGTGCATCATCTTAACATAGACACACGCAAGATTATAACTATTCCCTTCGGTGGCTCACACTTTTAACTTACTAGCAATAATGATCGTGCGTTGCAACGGGGTAAAGATCATTTTAAAATAACTCAACAAAAATACCCCCTCTAGTCATTTGATGTTTAGAATAAGATTTGGTTCAACTTCTAAAATTCCGATCATCAATAATTTCTCAAATGAATTTAAAAACAAAACAATTAAGTTAACATAGATTTTCCAAGTATAGAAGCTAGTTAGATTCTATATTATCGTAATATAAAATTGTTCGTTAGATTGAATCTTATCATAAAAAATATTTCTGATTATACATGCAATGCAAGACATTGCCTATTTGATTGACTTGTGAGAGACCCATCTAAAGTCCCATCGATTGGCCATAAGCTGATTATAAACCATTTATTCGTGACTACAAAATATTTGTTTGACTTGTGAGAGACCCATCTAAAGTCCCATCGATTGATCATAAGCTGATTATAAACCATTTATTCGCGACTACAAAATATAATTTATGAGTAAAACTTTTAAATGTATATCCTTAACGACTTAGAAACCAATTGAAATAATTTAAGTTGAGTTGAAAATATCTAAAACCAACTTTAAAATTAAGTTTTAAAATTTAAATTTTGATAATGGATGATCAAATTGAAACATCGGTGGTCAAATTGAGATTATATTTGATCTGTAAAAGCTATCGGTGGTCAAATTGAAACATCAACGATCAGTAGTGTTGACCACGGGATCGGACTCGGTCCATGAGGGTTAGTGCCTCGTTTCTTGGGTGAATGTCTGCCGCCCCATAGATGTTGGAGGTCTTGGCATTGCTGATTTGCGGATGTTGGGCTTCGCTCTATGCCTTAATTGGCTTTGGCTCTAGCGCTCAGGGCACTCCTACTAGGCTGACCTGAAGGCCCACATAGAGCAGAGCATCTTTGACATGTTTGCGGCGTCCATCTTCGTCGTGCCAGGTGACGGCGCGCCGACTCTCTTCTGGATGAACTGGTGGATTGAGGGTCACTCGGTGGTCTCGTTGGCACCGGACCTCCTCCTTGCGTGTTCCCTCGTCTCTGGGCTTCGCGTACAGTCACCTCTGGCCTCACGAGCAACTCTTGGGTGGGACATCTGTGGTGCTCTCACCGTACCAGTCATCCCCCAATCCCTAATCCCTAGTGGTCTGGGATGTGGTGCTCCCTATACAGTTCTCGCCAGGCACGGAGGATCGACTTGTCTAACATTGGACCAGCGACCAATGTTACTCGGCCCGCTCGGCTTACCAAGTTTTCTTCCTTAGCCATCACTTCTTTGCTTGCGCCGATCTGCTCTGGCTTGCAAAAGGCCCTGCCAAATGCAAGCTCTTCCTCTAGCTGGCGTTTCAGCAGCGTTGCTGGACGGTTGACCTTCTGCAAAAGCGGGGTATCGACAATCATTCAGCCCCTTCTGCGCTCAGGATCCTGAGACGGCAAATCACATCCTCCTTGATCGTGTGTTTGCTCAGCAGGTCTGGCACCGTATGCTGTCTACCCTTGGCTAGCTACCCCCACTCTGTCCCGTGGCGGCTCGCCCAAGTCTACGGTCGATCTCTAGGGCATGCCTGCCCGAGTATTTTCAAGTGAGTTTCGACTCCCTAGTTCTAATGGTCTCTTGGTAGTTGTGGAAGGAGCAAAACTCTAGGGTTTTTGA
Organism: Oryza punctata; assembly: GCA_000573905.2. NCBI lineage: Eukaryota > Viridiplantae > Streptophyta > Magnoliopsida > Poales > Poaceae > Oryza > Oryza punctata. The sequence goes on from CM002488.2 coordinate 4,694,251, forward strand.
CTCCTCTATCTCCTCGGTCTCTACGGTTCTCGAGTCCATCATCCAGGAATACCATCTGTGATCTTCTGCTAGCGTAGCGGCCTTTAGGAGTTTTTTGGGAGTGCAGGGGGCTCTACCACCACCTTCCCCCTATAGGAGCGGCATTTCTCTAGTAGTAGTTTTCCTTTTCTTAGCAATCCTCTTGTCTTCTCTCTTTTTTTTCTTGCCCTCACGTAATGACCATCCGAACGGTTATGTCGCGTAACAACTTTTTTCTAATATACTCATGTGTAACCTTTTACGGGAAAAAAAAAGTAGTGTTCGATCAACTCTACTACTCCAGTAGCATGGTGGTGGTGACTGGTGTGCGGGCAATGCATATCCGTCTCTACTCCCCACTACGCCCTTTTATGGGCGTGGGCCCCACGCGTGTGCGCACGAGGAGGTGAGGTGAGAGAGGTTCACCATCACTCACTCTCACAACACTCTGCTTCTCCCTCCTCTGCTCCCCAATTCGCAATATATTCCTCTCCGCCGTCACCGTCGCCTCACCGGAGGAGGAGGAGGAAGATACGTCTCCACTCGATCGACTGTTCCACCATACACAATCATTACACAGACGTGGGGACTATACCTTCTCCTTCCCCCCCGCGCGTTGCCAATTCCCATCATATATCCCACCACCACCACCATGCCCCTCCTCCCGTAACCTCGCTGCTGCACTGCACCGACTACAGGAAGGCTATAGCTGGGTGATAAAGGATGATGTCGACGGCCGCCGCCGCCGCCGCCGGTTGGGCGCCGGCGCTTGTGGTCGCTGCCGTTGCCGGCGTGGTTTGGGTGGTGGTGCTGTGTCGTCAGCTCGTGCGGAGGAAGGGGGACGCGGCGGCGGCGCGGGTCCCGCCGGGGAGCTTCGGGTGGCCGGTGGTGGGCGAGACGCTGGAGTTCGTGTCGTGCGCCTACTCGCCGCGGCCCGAGGCGTTCGTCGACAAGCGCCGGAAGCTGTAAGCCACCGCCGCGGCCGTTTTCTCTCCTCTTTCCGTCCAGCTCTGACGCACGCGCCGGGGGCGGGTGGCGGACATGCATGCAGGCACGGGAGCGCGGTGTTCAGGTCGCACCTGTTCGGGTCGGCGACGGTGGTGACGGCGGACGCGGAGGTGAGCAGGTTCGTGCTGCAGAGCGACGCGCGGGCGTTCGTGCCGTGGTACCCGCGGTCGCTGACGGAGCTGATGGGCAAGTCGTCCATCCTCCTCATCAACGGCGCACTCCAGCGCCGCGTCCACGGCCTCGTCGGCGCCTTCTTCAAGTCCTCCAGCCTCAAGTCCCAGCTCACCGCCGACATGCGCCGCCGCCTCTCCCCCGCCCTCTCCTCCTTCCCCAACTCCTCCCTCCTCCGCGTCCAGCACCTCGCCAAGTCGGTACGTCCCTTACTGCACCATCAATCATGCTTACATATCTCCGACGAGCTCAGAACCCTTCTTCTCCCTCTCCGGCGACCTCCTCGTCGTCGTCGTCGACGAGAGAGAGGTGGTGGATGAATTAGAGGAAGAGTCGACGAGGCCGTAAGTAAGGCCGGCGGCGTGCGTGCACACGTGCGCGCCCGTGTCACCACATGGAAGTAACTACACAAGGCCGGGAAAGGGAAGGCCCAAAAGGAGTGGGCCCCCACTCTCTCTCTCTCTCATCTCATATCTCCTCCTCCCTCTCCCTTTTCCACTCACCTCCATGTGGGCCCCACTCCCGGGTATCGGAGTATAGTTTACCGGCAGCCGAAAATCCACGTTCCTGTTCGTCACCAGAACGTGTCGATCGAGCCAAGCGTGTGTTAAAAGAGGGGATGCACTCGTAAATGCTTTTAATTGTGTGTGTATTCCGTGTAAACGAAAATCATAGATTTTGCGGAAGAGATGCAAGGACATGGTGAAAATTTTGCATTTGTGAAGATGAGGATGAAACGAAATGTAGTAGAGTACAGCAAAGAAAAGGTGATTGAAATGATGGGGAAATGCAAATGCAGGTGGTTTTCGAAATCCTGGTGAGGGCTCTGATCGGGCTGGAAGCAGGGGAGGAGATGCAGCAGCTGAAGCAGCAATTCCAGGAATTTATTGTCGGCCTCATGTCCCTCCCCATTAAGCTGCCTGGCACTAGGCTCTACAGATCACTCCAGGTACTCTCTCTCTCTCTCTCTCCTTCTCTCTCTACCTGTAGTACTCCATGTAAACCTGCACTGCACCATACATTGATCTCTATCTCTTCTGTCAACCACTCTGCCTGTCTCTCTCTACCTTGCTCATCTTCTTTATGTCTGATGCTGCTCAGCCTACTCCATGCAGCAGCAGCAGCATGATCAGTGTCTCAGCTGCCATCACCATTAACCTCTCTTGATATGTTCTCTCTGTTTCACAATCTTGGAGCACAAATGTACAGTTGCATTCGATCCATTGCACGTTTTTGACACATTAGTGTGTGTGTGTGTGTCGGTCAGGCCAAGAAGAGGATGGCGAGGCTGATACAGAGGATCATCCGGGACAAGAGGGCAAGGAGGGCCGTCTCGCCGCCGCGGGACGCCATCGACGTGCTCATCGGAGACGGCAGCGACGAGCTCACCGACGAGCTCATCTCCGACAACATGATCGACCTCATGATCCCGGCCGAGGACTCCGTCCCGGTGCTCATCACGCTCGCCGTCAAGTTCCTCAGCGAGTGCCCTCTCGCCCTTCACCAGCTGGAAGTAAGCCTGTATACCTGAACCTCTTACATCAAAATATTTCAGCTTGATGACAACACAATAAGCTCTTAATTAGGTCGATATCTGCGTAATTAGATGGTAGAGATGAATCCTGAACAGAACAAACCAAACCCCGGGAAGCAATTAAGGATCATCTGTTGTTGGGCATGGGCAGGCAGCAAAAAGGGTCCAGAACTGAAAAGAGTTGGATTTTCTTTCTTTTTTGTCTGAGAGGAACATGACCAACTTTTCATTTTGTCAGAGGCATGTGTTGTGTATGATACTACACAAAATGGCAGAGGATCTGTGTCCCCAAACAAAAACTAGATCATAAAAAGGCTACGAATAAGGGAGAGATACGTAGGTGGGCAGAAGGGATCAGCAGCACATAAAGGGTTGTGCCAACCCTTGTCCATCCCTTTCTTGTTGGCATCTTAGAGCTAGCATTATTGTTTGCTATATGTATGTGCCATCTGAAAAGAAATGCTACTACTACTTGTGTTTGGACCAATCTTTGCAAGATGACGTGCGTTGCATCATTGTCAATGTCAGGTCGGGTACATACATATCATTGGAACAGAGTGGTCTTCTCACAAAAGAGAATGCTTACTACCGTGATGTATCATCATCTAGTACTTTTTTTAGGGGAACATCATATAGTACTTAGTTGTGTTATTTTGTGTTTACCCGCTATAAACACATGTACAAGGAATAGATTTTTCGCTTCAAGTATAGAGGGTTTTTTTTTTATCAATCAGGGGAAAAGAAAAAGGTTACACAATTTATCTATTTATTCGGTGGAGATTAGAAGGCAGCAGTAATATTTCCTAGCTAGCATGTCCTATTACACCAGTAGCATTGTGTCATATACTGGATTCCATTTACATCACTACAGTGCTAAGAAATTACTCATGTGTCGACCGTGTTTCTGTTTTGATGCCATGTGAACAATAAACTCATTGAAACCTCTGCATGCCTGCCACTGTTAGAGAACATGCATGTTGCGGCTGAAGATAAAATCCACCGTCAGTAATTACTTGTTGTAACAATGATGATTGACACTGATCACATTCTGATGCTACCAGGAGGAGAACATGCAGCTCAAGAGGCGAAAAACCGACATGGGTGAGACCTTGCAATGGACAGACTACATGTCATTGTCATTCACACAACATGTAAGTATAGTTCATTACCACCATCAACATACATTTCTATAGCTCGATATCTACTGGCAAAAACATCACTTGTCCTTATGATCTTTGTGGTTTTCTTTTCCATGACCCCGTGCCATTTGGAACATTGGAGTGTAGGTGATAACGGAAACGCTACGGTTGGGCAACATCATAGGTGGGATCATGCGCAAGGCGGTGCGCGACGTGGAGGTGAAGGGGCACCTCATCCCCAAGGGGTGGTGCGTGTTCGTGTACTTCCGGTCGGTCCACCTCGATGATGCGCTCTACGATGAGCCCTACAAGTTCAACCCGTGGAGGTGGAAGGTAAGAAAGAGCCCCACATTTGGTAGAGATGTTCATCGAATTGCTACCCCTTTAGGTAACACCAGCATAATAGGGATTTGATGAGTGGGGTTTTTGTGGGACTCCTAACATGTGGGTTTACTTCTATATCAGTAAATCTCATGATGGATTTGACATTGCATTGTACTAACACTTAGTATTGCAGAAAATAACAGCGACCCCCCTATATTATTATATCTCAAAGCTGCATTATTTCTTGATATATATATACTAGGAAAAAGTCAGTAGAATCCCCAAAAATAGATGGATTAATTGGGTAGCTCTTTTAACCGGTAAATTTAGACAATATAAGCCACACTCGCCTTTGCATTGTCCAAAAGCTTAAGCTGCCGAGGAAAGGAATACACCTTTTTTTCCTTCAATGTGTACTTTGTGTAAGGTCTGAAAATGATATGCAAATAATTAATCTAGGCGAATGATGGTGCTGTACTACTGGTGAGGCATCCTACCATTATGATTTGATTTGGGAAGTCTAATAATGTGCTAATTGGTCAAGAAATCAATCAATTTCAACAGGAGAAGGACATGAGCAGTGGCAGCTTCACCCCTTTTGGTGGTGGGCAGAGGCTGTGCCCAGGCCTGGATCTGGCCAGGCTGGAAGCTTCCATCTTTCTTCACCACTTGGTCACCAGCTTCAGGTATGGATCACCACACCTCAATCTTGGCCATTCTTAGTGCAGCCATTGATTCCAACTCCTTCACTTTGTTTCATGATCACTTGGCAACAATAGCATTTCTTCTCTCTCTAGATAATCGAATAAAAACTACAGCCTTTGCATAATTTTTCATGATCGCTCGGCACCGATAGCATTTTTTTTCTAGATAATGGAATAAAAGTAACGGCCTCTGCATCATATAATGAACGCAACCGGGCACCAATGGCATGCATCTCATGTCCCTATCATTTGGGCCTAAGATAGCCCTCTTTGTGAGTCGCATCTCCATGATTTCGCCATGCCCTCTTCGCATGCACATTCATGTTCCTAGTAATAACTAATCTCCGTAGAAGAATAGAAGAGTGGAATAGTGGATGAATTATGCGGCGATAGACAGAATGATTGTCTTGAGTTTGAGTCTCTTGGGGGTCTATCCGTGTATATAAATCGGATACATGATGATTTGAAGATCAAACCGATTCTTTCCAGAGATTAAAAAAATATATGTCAGAAGATAACTGGTCCTAATACGTCACTAGGGATAGCATTACGAGGTTTTTCTCCCATTTTTATACCTCCTCAGTTCTCATCTTCCTTGAGGGAGTGATCTTTTTGTGCTTGCTTAAGAAGATATCTTAAGCAGTGGCGGAGCCAACAACATCGTCAAGTCTGAATGACCAAGGCAGCGTTCGTTCCCCCATCTTCCCATCTCCTCTCCCTCGTTTTCCGCATGTACGCTTTTCAAACTACTAAACGGTGTGTATTTTGTAAAAAGTTTCTATGCAAAAGTTGTTTAAAAAAATCAAATTAATTCATTTTTGAAAAAAAATAGCAAAAACTTAATTAATTACGCGCTAATGGATCACTCCGTTTTCCGTAAACATTGTGCTGGATCTGAAAGCTGCCTTCCGAACGCTGCCTAATAGTGTTTTCTGACCAACCAATTTTTACAGTCAACAGGTAGTTGATAGTGGAGACGCCGACAGCAGGCGATTGCCTGACTTAGGGGCCATCTCCACCGTTGATCGAAAGATACTATATTTTCTAAAAGGATATTATATTTTCTAGTGTATATTTTGGTATTTTTCTCTCTAATACTAGGAGATACTCCTTTTATTACATAAAAAAACTAACTTCTGAGCTTAAATTTGGATATAGATTACATCTATATTTAAACCCAGATTTTTTTCTGGTTTTCTATGGTACGAAGGGAGTACCAAATTTTTTTATAGTATCTTTCTATATTTTTTTAAGTACAGTTAAAATTTTCTTCTTATGAGGAGGATTACAGTGCGTAGAAACACTCGGTCATTTTTCATGTGAAAGAAAAAAGGGATGTTGCGGGGAAGAAAAATAATTTCGGCGGGGCACGCAGCAGCAGCCGAAGAAGATACTCCACCTAAGAAGGTACACGAACGTAGGGAGGTCGGTCCAATCTCTAGTGCGAATAGAGCGGGGTGTTCTTCCGCGCGTGGGGCCACACGTGCGCGCACATGCATCCCTTCCCCCATCTCCATGTGTGCTGTGTGCGTGCGACCGACGCCCAACTCCGCCGCTGTACACGCGTGCGTGGCTACGGCGGCCGCGCGCGTGCTGGCGTCGCGTCACCCGTGCGGCGCCCGCTGCTAGCTGCTGCTATAGCTACAGTGTCCCGCACGTGTCAGCTACCCCTCCCTGCTGACTGCCGCTTCACAGTGTCCGCACGTACGCACGCCTCAACCGATTCAACCCCCCCCCCCCCCCCTGACACGGTCACCCATGTAGCTTGCCACGCGGACTAATCCAAAAAAAAATTATAGAGCCTAGATGCACGTACGCTTGGACGACTAACTAATCTAGGACTCTAGGTTAGAATTGTTCATCGTTACGACAGTGTGCTAGCTACTGATCGTGATCATTGAGATGGTTACTAGAGAATATTGAAAGAAAATTATCCTCTCCATTCTAAAATAAAGTAACTATCCTCTCTCCATTCTAAAATAAATTAATCTAGTACGAGATATGACATATTGTAATACTACGAATTTGAATACCTCAGATTTATAGTATTAGAATATATTTTATATTAGATTACCTTATTCTGAAATAGAGATAGTATACATCAAGAATTGGCATCATCTATCTAGTATGAATTACTCCCTTTCTCAAAAAGAATCAAAATCTCGGTTATGAATCATGAAATTCGATTTTTTTTTTACGGAGGGATCATATACTATGTAGTGTAGAGATGTAGTAATTAGCGAAGGGGTAAGAAGGGGGATGACATATGTGTGACGGTTAGGCAGCCGGAATGGGCTCTCTCGAACAGTTGGATGAGATGAGATGAGATGGGTGACATGCGTGCATGCACGCATACTTTGTGCCTGCCTTGTCCGGTCCGTGACTGAACTGAATCCCAGGAACGCGAATAAAATACTGTAGCACGCACGCACGCACGCAGTTTCACCAGTTACTGTACTTCATCTAGCCGGCCGGCGTGCCACTTTGACCGGTCGTCAGACACACTGCATCAATGTACGTGCCAGGGTATGGCCGCTGCATGCCCTACCTGCAAACAATACTATACTACTCCTATAAACAATTCAACTACTGGATCCTACTCCAACAAGAGAATCCGACTTGCTAGAAAAACATCCATATGCTGTCACTTCCAATTAAACAATGGAGATGGGAGAGTCCATCAGTCCAATGTTTTTCCGTCTTCTTGGACCATCTTCCAGTTCCATTATGCTTGTGCTGACCTCTATCCCGGGTACACCGAACCACCGGTAACCGTGCTTAAAAAAAAGAAAAATCACGGTAACCTCCTTAAATTTAAATTAATTTAAAAAATAATTTAAAATTTTGATAATTTCTATATGATTTTGTACGATTTATCACGTTTACCGCAAACCACGCGGTAACTATGCTTACCGTCGGGGCGCGGTAACCCCAACCCCCGACTGTCTGGGAAACCTTGCCTCTATCTAATTAATTCTAAGAGAAGCGATTTTGCAGTACTCCGTTTTGCAACATCTTGTACAGGAAAGAAAGAACTCATACTTTTTCTCGTGCTTTCTGTAGCCTAGTACATCATCATGCATGTCAGGTGTAGAGAAAAAATCCATGCCGGTTTCAGTAGTAAATTGATCAGTAATTTAGTATGGACTTTGGAAGCTGGCACATGCATAGCATAGAGACTGCATCTGCACGCATTTGCATTGGTTGCACAAGCAGCTAGCTGGCCTACAGTTAACATATTACTGTGTTGTGCGTGCAACTGGCCACTGCCCACATGAAGCCAGTAAATCAACTATCAACATTGATAGTAGTAAAGCTCTTGTTCAGAGTTGCACGCGTACATGTGATCCCTGCATGGTTGCTCAAACTAAGATGATACTCTCTACGTTCTAAAAATATTTCTGGTATGTACATATGGACAAGACGTTATTAGGATGCTTATATTAGAACACATCCCTAAATATAAGGTATTTTGATTGGATTGAGCACATCTAGTAATATTACCAATCTAGATAAAGGTCCCATCAAGTTAAAATACCTTATATTTTGTACGGATTAAGTAATAGATAGGGTGTGGTAGTGTGGCATCGCCATCGATCATATGTTGTTGATAAATGATTATGATGATGAGATCTCTCATCTACAATCTTGATTCTGAATAATCGACCTGCTGATCCATCCATCCATTGCATGCATATGGTTGTTGCTTGACAATGACATTGAAATGGACTGCTGCTGCCATGGATGCAGGTGGGTGGCGGAGGAGGACCACATCGTCAACTTCCCCACCGTTCGCCTCAAGCGGGGCATGCCCATCAGGGTCACCGCCAAGAAGGACGACGACTAGCCGGCTGCTACTACTACTACTACTACTCACCATACTCAACTAGAGGAGATCCATGAGATGCATGGATCGATGCAGACCGGTCGAGTTCGAGTAGCCCACCCACGACACATGCATGCAACAAGCCAAGTTGCACACACCAAGATGCACATATATATCATCTATATATCTATACTGCTACTACTATGATATATATAAATACTACTAGCAAGGGATATGATAAGGAGGGGCAAGCTCTGAGCAATGGTCCCTGCAAGATGGCCAGTTGCTCTAGCCATTGATAGAGGTGCTTACTATAGTATGGTGTAATTACACAGGAAGGGTAGGCAGGCATTAGCTAGGTGGCAGCTTTGTTGATTAGCCAACATGTATTGATGTATAAGCTACTGATCGATTAATTAACAGTACTGCTATTGTAGAACTACTGCTCACTTGCCTTTGATGCTGGTGCTCGTACTATATTAGTGGTTCTACTTACTGGTTCATATAGTATGGTGGTACTATATGCATGATGTAGTATGTGTACATGGAGGGCATTGGTCCACAAGAGCAAGCGAAATGAATCAATGGCCACAGGAAAAGGGACCCTATGCAAGCAGCAAGCTGATAGGACTTTGACCACTGAGAAGTTGGGGGCCTGGGGCAGTGTGGTGGGCATGCTTGCAGCTCAGCTCTGCCTCTGCATGCATCTGCTTTGCTTTGGAGTGGGGGATGAGGAGAGGAGATGATATAGGACCTAGAGAGAGAAATCCAGCATGGAAGTATCAAGTATATGGAACATGTACACAGGAGGACAGGAGAAAGAGAGAGTGGATGGACTGGACACTGTTGAAACATGTACACAGCTTTGTGTGATCCTTTCTGCAAGGTTCAGCTGCAGGCTTGCAGCTGCAAAAGAAATGCTGACATCCCAGTGCAAGAAGGGGTAAAAGCCACTGGATCCTTTTGGGGGGATGCCTTCATCATAAGGCTGATCGTTAAGGCACCACAGAACAAATGAAGAGCAACCTAGGGGAACCAAACTCAGGTTGCCAAACATAAAACGTTGTGGCTAAATGATTCGTTTCAAGAATCAAGAATCAGCTGCCCTGCTTGTTTCCCTTTCTTGAGCTAGATTTTCTCGGCTTTGGAACATCTACACCACTGAACATGTATCAGTGCCTTATGTCTTCCTCGTGTCTCATGCTATTGGAACCTTCATCTTCTCCTCTTACGAGGATGATGGTAAGCATGATATAGCTCGATGTCCTACGGCAAGAAAATAATGGTGACCAATATCAAATAGCAGCAGCACAACAATCTAACATAATATCTGGCCTGGACCTCCCTTCTGCAGTTCCTTCCAAGGTATGCCCAGTAGAGAGGCTAATAAGCCCAACTTTTGGGGAGCAAGGGAGGCAGGCACGCACACACGCTTGCCCTGTCCTGCCTTTTCAATTAACTTCTCATGTGGCCTAATGGTCCAATTACCATGGGCAAGCCTTCCTTACTGTCATTAACTCTCATGTGGCATAATGGTCCAATTACCATGGACAAAGCCTCCTTCGTTTATTTCTTTCTTTCCTCTGGCCCAGCCGCATGTGTGCATGTTTGCCACTGCTTTTCTTAACTAAAGTTGCATAGGATCTCCCTCTTTTTTGGAAACTGCTACATTTCCAAAACCGCGGCCATACATCATCTATCAACAGATGACCACAGAAAACATGCTAATATATGCAGCAACAAGCTCAACTACACAAGCTTTAAACACCCCTCTTATTAGCATTATTGAATTCTTACCACATTGCCAAGCTGTACGGTTTGCAGCTACAGCTCTTGGACCACCAAAGAAGCCCTCCTAGCGAACCAAATGCATCCCCAGATTTATTGTAGCTCTGCTTCAAGACGGTCCTGCAACACAATAGTACACTCGCAACAAAAAAATAAAAATACAAACAATGCGGCTCAACGTGGCCACCACAAAACCAAAAGAATATCGAAATATCAAGCTGCAAAAGTATAGCATGGTTGCTGGTTAATACACACCAACAATACATCAGTGTGAACTAAGGAAACTAAGAAGATGCTTACAGTCCAAATCAGTCCAGTAGCTAGATACAAAAATTCAATGATTTTTTCATAGCCATGATTTTAAGCCCCAAAAAACCACCCGCCAGAAAAGCCTGAATAGCAGTGATGTCATGAAACATAGAATGAAAACTAGCAGATTGCAGAAAGTAGTTAAGGCGCAAACAGAACACAAACTGTGGACCTACATTCAGAACGGATAGCCAATTGGCACTAAGAGTTAGGGATTGGTGTACCTATGGTGATAAGATTCATACAAATTGTGGATGTTAACAAAGTATGCATGGACCACACTGCAGCAAAAGGGTCTCTCTTCATAGAAACAAAATTCAGGTTTCTGGTATCATGGCAGATAACTCCAAATGACAGATGTATTAGATTTGCAACAGCAGCAAGGACCACAAATCCATTGTTCTGGCAGATACTTGTTTACCATATTATCTTGGATTGGTACAGTAAAAAGCTGGTAAGTAGCTGAAGACCGTACTAGCAAAGATGTGGATATATCAATAGCAACCACTACAGAGGGAACCACACGCCCAACAGGGCCAGAAAATTCAGACTGCAATTTCACTCCAGGACATTGACTTATGATGCACAGCACAACTGCCTATGGGACAAAGTTCCTAAAGCCCCAGTCCCAGCACACAGAGATGTTTCTTAAATATTGTAAATAACTCCAGGAATAGTATAGATACATATAAAGAGCATCCTATGTTGGGGAGGGAGCAAAAATTAAACTGTCTTCATACCAGCCGCACTGCATGGCCACACCAGACAAGCGACAGTTATTGTCACATGGTGATCATGAGCTGTTGGTTTGGCTTTCAGAACTCAGGAGGCAAGAAAAATCCTACTGTCCAAGAAAACCATTTCAGTTGACCACCACACAGCAGAAGAACCAAAAGAAAGTGTAAATTGGGAAAAGGGTACATATTTATATGCAGAGTAGGCATATATTGTACAACACTAAACAAATTAGTAGTGAAATTATGCCATCGGTGTTCAGTTAACCAAAACAAATTGCACGGAACCAAAGATTCATCGATGTCTGGTCAAAATCGGTACCACAAATATGATTAAAGGACAGTCTAATTGACTATCTTTCTAAATGGAAATCAAAAGGGCTTCATATTGACATTACTGGAACCAAAGCATGAGTCAGCACACTGAAAGAAAGATGAAAGATAAAACTTTCTAATAAATGTAAGCAATATATTATATGTCAATGCCACGTTTTGAGCTATTGACACAGTGGATGAGAAGGACCAAGTCATATCTCATAAAAGGGGCACGGTGTTTAAAGTTATATAAATCTATCTTTACCGATCATTAGTGAAAAGATTCAGTGAGCCAGAAATACACATAGCCATCCACAAAGAAAGGCCAAATATTGCTCTCTGCAATAACAACATATGAAAATCAGCTCCATGACCGGCCACCGCCATACCCTCTATATCTATCACGGTGACCTGCAAAGATGTAACAACAGTCAGTCCCATTCAGAATTTTCAAATTTTTAGGCAGGGTTTATAACCCTGAAAAGGTGAAAAGAACATAGGCAGAAAATCAGAATCTGTAAACTTGCTTCCACAATAATTTGAAAATAGTTAGATAAACAGAGAACTTGCCTGAAGAAGGGGGTGGGGCACCACGACCCATATTAGCTAATTCAGGGCTGACCTTTTGTCCAGCTTCTTCTAGAATGTTGATCAGATCCTTGGCAAATCTGGCATTAGCAGCAGTGAAAAACGTGTAAGCTGTTCCTTTTGCTCCAGCTCTGCCAGTTCGACCAATGCGATGAACATAATCCTCCAGTGATCCCGGAAAGTCATAGTTAATGACATATTTAACATCCTTAACATCTGTTTCCAGATATAAGTGGCATTAGTTTACAGAAAAAAAATACAATTCATCGATCTGGGAGGATTTTTGTATACCTAAGCCTCGAGCAGCCACATCAGTCGCTGTCATGATAGGGCTTTTCCCTGATTTAAATTCAGAAAGAACCCAATCTCTCTCAGCTTGGCTCTTGTCACCATGGATAGACAGAGCAGGCCAACCATCCATCCGAAGTTGTCTAGTGATTTGATCACATCCCTTCTTCGTGTCCATAAATATTAATATTCGGCTGCCATCCATTATATCCTCCAGTAGATTAACCAACCTTAATATTAAAGCATTTCATCATCAGTGCATTCTGAATGAATCATTTAGTGTGTAATGAAGAGAAATGGTCATGTGGATCATACTTATTGTACTTCTGACTCTCAGATAATATCTCCACATGTTGAGAAATGGCATGATTAGCTTTCAACTCCTCGGAACCAATTATGACCTGCATCACGAAAAAAGCAACTGAGTTCACATGAAGCAGATACCATAGTCTGCCATAAATTCATCTGCAAAATGATGCATTGGCAAAAATAACCACCTTGTATGGGTCGAAAAGAAAGTTCCTTGCTAGCTGTTCAACTTCCTTTGGCCAAGTAGCACTCCAATATAATGTTTGGCGATCTGGACGAATCTGAAAAGGCAGATATTAATCTCTTGACACTATGTAAAACAATGTTGGTATGTTGTAGGCAGGGTTCATGGAGGAAAACTCTGCCTATGGCTGGGCAGTGTTGGCTGCTAGGGATGAGAGGACTAGGTTGATGCAACAAACTTGGGGAGAGATTATAGGTTGATCTTCATGTGCTTGATTACTAATGGATAAATGTTACCCTTTCATGTTACTTCCAACAAAATGAATCCCCACAATGAGTAATTTGAAGAATAAGTAATGTATCTACTTCACTTGATTAAATGACTTTGAACAACAAAACTAAGCCATTCTGTTGTTTATAAGTAAAATAAAACATGTAACATGTAGCAAGCATAATTATTAGAAAATTGTTTGGGAATGGAATAATGGATTCAGAAGAAGAGGCATACCTGAGAGACAATTTTCTTAATCTGAGGTTCAAAGCCCATGTCCAGCATCCGGTCTGCCTCATCTAAAACAAGGTAAGTGACCCTCCGCAAATTTGTATGATGTGACTCTATCATATCAATCAGTCTTCCTGGCGTGGCTATAACAATTTCAACGCCTGGATGCAAACAGTGACAAATTAAACTAAATATACTCGTATCTATACTACACAGAGGAGGAATGAATCATTTAAGCTATAGATCAATATTCAATAGGATGTCCTTTTGAACAGTTCCTTTCATTATTGACCAACTGAATGTCCTTCAAACATTGTTCATGCATGCAATACAGAAGATTCCTTCTAGTTGTTGAACTTCCTAGCATAAGAAAGAAAGAGAACCTTTTTGAAGATCGCGAACTTGAGGACCTTTTGGAACACCACCATATATGCAAGTACTTTTTATTTTTGATGATGCACCAAATTTAGTCGCCTCTTGCTGTATCTGCACAGCAAGTTCACGTGTAGGGGCTAACACCAGAACAATTGGACCATCGCCAGGAGCTTGAATAACACACAAAAAAATGTTAGTAGATTACCACAAAAGAAGTTCAGAACGTGTCCAGGAAAGTTGGTTAAGAAACATAAGCAACATTTCGCACCTAGAATAGGTTGAGCATTAACGTGAACAATGGCAGGTAAAAGGTAAGCAAGTGTTTTCCCTGATCCTGTTTCAGCAATGCCAATAAGATCCCGCCCCCTCAGTGCCATTGGCCAACCTTGGGACTGGATAGGGGTAGGTTCTACAAACCCAGCTTTTGTAATTTCTTGCAACACGTATTCTGCACAATGGAAGTTAAGTATATTGGATCAGGAAATCTAGAATGTAAGATGTCAAAGATTAAAAAAGAGAAAAATAATAAAGCATGTAGTTCTGAAGGTAAATGGGCTCATAAATTATCATATTGGCTCAAGTCCAACAATGTAAGCAGAATAGTCATTGAAGAGCGCAACAGATCTTAAATGAATAACAAGTGACATATTCATATCCTTTCCTCCTGATGAATGAATTGGCTGATGATAATGGGATTTAATGAGAGGACCAACCAAATCCTAGTCGGAGTTCAAAGATAAACAAATGATACTTTCACCATTTAGTGTTCAGCTGGTTGCACATGTATATCGCTGTTGGCTGTTTTTCTTTGGAAAATTCATTTTACAACTGTTAATCATGGCCTAACTCCAGTTTCCAACCCTCAACTTTGAACAGTTCGGCTTTTGACCATTGACTACTAGAACCACCTACTGTTTAACCTTTGGCCTCATCCTAGAGTGGTTCTGCAGTGACATCTCGCTAACGTGGCAATGTGGCTCAAGGTTGAAATAGTCTCGAGTATTTACATGCTTGCAGCCAAAACAAATTTCGCTGAAGCGGAAGTAGTTTCTGAGGACCAGTTATAATATATTTCGCTCATGCAAAATTTAGGTTACAGATACTTTGACATTGTGCTTGAGCATCAATGAAGCATAGCATAACTGTAATGTGTGGCGTGAAATAACTGTTATGATGTTTCCATTTTTCGATGATTTGATGTAATGTACAACACAACCAGCTAACGAAACAAATAAGACCTATCCATTCCCCTCCTGAAGCACATCCATCAAAATTCCAATTCCTCCTGAAGCACATTCATCCAAATTGCATATATAGTATATATAGTAAGTGCATGACAAGGGTAGCGGTAGCACGCAGCAAACGAAGAGCTAAGAGCAGAGGTAGCACGCAGCAAACGAAGAGCTAAGAGCAGAGGATAACGAAACCTGGGAATCCGACATCGCGGAACTCGCGCACTGGCTTGGGCACGTCACGGCCCTCCACGGTGATCTCCCGGCGGCGCCGGTAGGCCTCCACCTCCTCCTCCGTCATGCTGGCCACGGAGGGGGACTCCACGTAGAAGTTCTTCTCGAACCGCGGCAGCCCATCCAGGTCGGCGGCCGCTGCGGCGGAGTCCGCCTTGCTCGGCGGCGCGAACGCCCTCGTCCCGCCCCCGAACGCCCCCTCGCTGCAACCAAACCCAAGCCCGACGAGCACCCCGGCTCGAATTAGAACCCCAACACTTAGGGCTTAGAGTTTAGAAATTTATAAAAACCACGGGGAGGGTGGAGGCGTTACCTGCGGCGGTCGCGGTAGGAGCCGGGGTCCGCGGCGCGGCCGTCGAAGCGGCTCATGGCGGCGGCGGCGGTCGCCGGCGACGAGAGGGAGAGGGAGAGGGGAGCGGGAGGCGCGGGGTGCGGCTAGGGTTTAGGCCTCTCCCGAGAGTTGGTGGGTTTGAATCGGCGCGGCGTGAGGCTTTCGGGCGAGGGTTCTAGAAGAAGCGAAGCGAACGGAGGAGGCGAATCGAATTGGAGACTTGGAGGAATTGGAGTTGGAGGGGATCCATTCCACACTGCATCGGTGGCGGCGAGTTCAAGCGGAGGGGAAAAGTGGAGGAGAACCAACGGTGACATCGAAAACGTATTTTGAAAACGCACAAAACCACCAAGATAAACGTAATACTCTCAGTGTCTTGTTTTTTTTTTTTTTTGATAACTCTAATTTTACACCCCTACTCTTTTTGTGTTTGCTTAAAGAGAAAATTCAATCCATACTACAGAGAAAAACGGGTACAAAAAATAGCACAACAATTTTTCTCTTTCAACCATAAGCACATGCCACTATTTTTTCTTCGCTTTTCACGTTTTCCGTCCAAGTCCATAGGTTAGCCATGATTAGGAGCATGAAAAGATGAATTTTCCCTTTATTCTAATCAAACCTGAATTTGGACGGCGAGGGCGAGTGGGTGTGGGTGAGGCGGTGGCATCACCACCACCATCCACAAGCTCTATCACCCCCACCCCCACCCTCGAGCTTCTTCGGTGTCATTGCCATGCTCGCGTCCCATCACCACCATCACCACCCGTCGTTGCGTTCCGCCGCCGAACCACCATGCCCGAGCTCGCGTCCGGTCACCGCTATAGTCACCCCAGACCTCGTGTTTCGCTACCGCCATCGTCACTCCTGAGTTCACGTTCCATCGCTGAACTGCCATGCCCGCGAACTCGCCATGCGTAGCCACCATCCCTGTCGAAGGCGCTCATGTCGCCGTCGTCCTCCCTGCCACCCTCCGCGGCCCACGGTGAGTCGCTATAGGACGGTCGTGCACCATCTGCCCCTCATCGAAGGTGCATCGTCCCTCACCAACAACGGTGATAGGAATGAGGTCGGGATGACGGTCACGCCTGGGAATGTACTACTGTGCCAACAACCGTGACGCACCATGGCTGCCCACCAATGCGCTAGCGAGATTGATGGGAGGAAGAGAAGGGGAAGATGACATAGAAGAAGGGCAAATTAGTCTTTTTCCATCCCAATGAATGGCAAATGTGGCGGGAGTGCTACAAACAGAAGAAACATCGGTGGCATGTGCTTCTAGCTGAAAGGGGGAAAATTTGTGCTATTTTTTGGTACCGGCTTTTTTCTATGCTATGGATTGAATTTTCTCTTGCTTAAAATACACCTCAAAACTTTGAAACCGGGTATTTTGAACCCTTGACTTTCAATACCGTGCAGTTTACCTCTGGATGGTTTGTAACTTGGTTTTGATCAATGTGGCGCTGATGTGGCAATCTACTCAGCATCAGGAATATAATAAGATCGTGGGTCCATATATCACTCTTTCCTTCCTCCTTATGCTACGTCATCCTCCTCCCTCTCTCACAAGCCATCGAGCATGGGAGTTCACGAAGGCAAGGTTGCAACTTGCGAATGGACTAGCTAGAGCAGGAGCGAGGCGACCATCGATGGCGGAGCTAGATCGCGAACGTCGACCGCGATATGTCATTGGAGACAAACCCACTGCTCGTCGCTTTGTCATCGCGTCTCCCAGCCACCGCTGTGTTCCCCTCTCATCCCTTCCTCTACTACCTGTCTGCATCACCACAGAAGAGTGAAGGCAGAGCCATCCCCCTCGTTCAAGATCAGAGAATACGAGAAGATGAAGGGGGTGAGGACAATGCCCGCTTGTCAATTCGGGGCAAGGGCCATGGCGCTGCCGTCGCGGTGCAAATGGAGACGGACGCGTGTGGATTGTCATCGGTGAGCTCGAGCTCCCCATTCGCCCTTCGAACAGTTGGTAAGCTCCAGATCCCTCTTCCTCATTGTTACTCCCCTCACCCCCTCCTGCGCTGACCGCTGACGAGCACGAGCTCACGGTCCGCTTACACTAACTTTCAGTGTAGTGATCTTACACTGGAAGTTGTACCGATTTTATGTGATGTTAAACGAGGAAGCTGTAGTTTAGAACACACCTTAAGGCTAGGTTCAGTTCAGTTTTTTGGAACAACAACGTCATTCTCTATGAGCACGCTTCCTAAATCGCTAAACGTTAAAATCATTTTTTTAAGTTTATGATAATTAATACTACATTCGTTCTAAAATGTTCCTATCTAATACATGATGGTACATTTCCTAGTAGGGGCAATTGCTTATTTGATCCTATTTTGAAACCTAACTATCAATTTAACCCTATTTTTTCTAATTTGTTTATTTGACCCCGCTTTTCAAAATCGAATGTATTGTCTGACCTGTTCCATTAATGCGAGTTAACGGTGTTAACGGTCCATTTTGCCCTTGCTTATTTTGGCCCTGTTATATCAAAACATGCATATGTTCGGACCTATTAACATTTTATAACAAATTTGATATATCTTTCACATTTAAGATAAATCTGGTTTCAATTTGACAAATTTGAATCAATTTGATAAATTTGACAATTGGTCAAATGGAGGCGCCACCGCCAACCTCCATGCGACGGCGCCGCCACCCCCGAAGCCGCGCGCAGCAGCTGTCGCAGCTCCACCGCGCGACGCCGCTGCGGCCCCCGAAGATGCGCGCTGCAGCCGTCGCCGCCGCCCCAGCCATCCCCCGAAGCCATGCGCAGCCGCAGTCGTCGCTCCGCGGCCCCTGCCGCACCCGAAGCCGCGCGCAGCAGCAACCGTCTCTCCGCCATGCGACATCGCCACCGCCCTCGAAGCCACGCAGCAGCAGCCGCCGCTCTATCTCGCGACGGTGCCGCCTCCGCGTGACGGTGCCACCGTTGACCTCCACGCCGCAGTCGGCGCCACCCCTGAAGCCACGCGTAGCAGCCGCTGCCGCTCCGCCGCGCTACTGCGCCGCCACCCCCGAAGCCGCACGCCACCTCTCCTTCGCGCGACAACGCTATCGCCGCCGCCGCTCGATGTGCTGCCGCTACCGCTCGCAAGAGATGAGAGAGATATTGTCACGCCCAGGGATTCGCTAACCCGAATTCCAAGCAGAATGTGTATTAAAAACCCTGTCCAGGACCAGCCAGGGTACACAAACGACAAAGTTGATATACAGATCCACGTCTTACAAAACACCATAAAAATATCTTACATTAACGCAGCGGAAAAGATAAATAAATTAATCTAAATAACAAGTCGCTCGCAGCGTGGCATCTCCAATCCACAGGCATCCTCGACGATAGCAGCAAGCCTACTCCTCCGAGAAACCATCCTCAGACACATACTCAAACTCTGGTGTGGAGGAAAAATGAAGCAAGACTGAGTACCACCCACTGTACCCAACAAGTCATACCGGAATGGAAGATAATGATGCGAATAGCTCCAATGGAAAGGCTAAAGGCTGATTTGCATAATATAAGCATTTTAAAACAACAGTTGAAAGCGGTAAAACAGTTGAATAAATTAAGCAATATTGAATCATCACTGTCCAACGCTACACCACGTTGCAACAGGCCCAACCCATTCCACCTGAACTACTCCGGTTCCATTAAGTCAAGTTATTAAGGTTATGACTAATCACGATGAATCTGATTGATCGCCCATAACCGCGGGCACGGCTATTCGAATAGTTTTACTCTGATCAGAGGTGTACAACTGTACCCACAAGACACAGCCCCACAACACGTTACCGTGCGCCAGCATACCACCACGGTATACTGGAAAGAGAACTGTGACAAGACCTTTCGCGTAACCCTCGTTAACCAAGCGCACCACACCTCAGGTTTCACCCCCACCTTTAATCCCAAGGCAGGCAGCCCCCCTCGTGCCTAGGTGAATCCGGCAGCCGATCAACGGGTAAATCCCCCGCCGACCCAACTCCATCACGCCCACCCTTGCCTGGATGCGTCGGCTAAGAAAAGCTACACTACGAGTCAAGCTATTACCCACGCTAGCTTGTGGTAAGCACGGTAATTCTTCCAGGGTTTCCCGCGAACCGGTCCTTAATTGTCATGAGTACGACCTTCATAACCTTGTACTCACAACCCACCATTTAGCAAATTTTAGTTGAACCAATTGGTTAACCACTCACGAATAACCATCATGGGCTACCATTAAACATTAAATAATAGAGATACCTTAGTTCTCCCATTGGTGTGCTAAAGTTTCTAAGCAGGGCTAAGCATATCCTAACCTAGCACTAATCATATTGATCCCCAAGCTATCAAAGGTACAAGGTAAGCGGAATTACATGGCTGAGTACAGTAGGTAAATAAGCCCATAAAATGACATTATAAAACAATGCAGCATTTAAGAATAAATAGAATATTTGCAAAGTAGGTACAATATGATCAAACAAAAGGTATGACTTGCCTTGCTCTGGCGTGAAAGGAACCTCGGCAACGACCTCGAAGTATGTCGGAGCGTCGGAACTATCGGATTCTACACGACAAACAAAGCAAACAAGCAAAACAGACTATAAGACTTCTGAAACAGGAAACACAACTATTTTTAATGAATTCTAGGCATTTTTATGAATTTTCTGAGACTTGAACGGACCCAAACGGAGTCCGTATGAATTAGCTATGAATTTTAGAAGTTTAACTGCATTTTAAACTAAATAGAAAAGAAAGAAAAAAAGAAATAAATAAATTATTTGCGCAATAAAATCCCCCTGGGGCTGACGTCAGCGGGCTGGCTGACGTCAGCGGCTAGGGCTGACGTAAGCAAGGACTGACGTCAGCCGCAGCCCTAGGGCTGACATTAGCCGCGCGCGCGGGTGCGGCGGCGGCGGCGGCGGCCGAAGGCGGGCGGCGGCGCGAGGCAGCGGCGGCGGTGCGCGCGGGCGCGGCGTCGGCCGGGCGGCGGCCGGCCGAGATGCGGCGGTGGCGGCGGCGCGTGCGGCGGCGGCGGAAGGCGGCGGTGGCGGGATGCGAGGCGGCGGCGGCACAAGTCGGCGGCGAGGGGTGGCGGCTTACCGGCGGCGAGGGGTGGCGGTGGCGGCGGCGGCGGAAAGGAGAGCGTGGAGGGGCGACGGCGCGGTTTTTATAGGGCACGGCGGCCGGAAAGGGCGGAGGCGGCGGTTGCGGGCGGCGGATACGGCGGCGGCGGCGGCGGCGGTTGCGGGCGGCGGTTCCGGCGGGGAAGACGGGCCCGACAGGTGGGCCCCACCTGTCGGCGGCCCGGGCGCGCGAGGGAGGCGGCGCGGACCTCGGCGCGGCGGCCTCGGGCCGGCCCGCGAAGGAGGGAGGGGCGCGGCCCAGGAGGGGAGAGGGGAAGGCCGCGCGCGGCCGGGCGTGGGCCGGCCCAGGAGGGGGCGGCAGGCCGGTGGCCCAAGGGGAAAGAGGGAGAGAGGGAGGGGCGGCCCGGGAGGGGAGAGGGGCTGAGAGGGGGGAAAAGAAATGGGCTGGCGGCCCAAAAGAAAAAGAAAAAGGAGGAAAAAGAAGGAAAAAGAAAAAAAAAGATTTAGGGGGATT
Source organism: Oryza punctata (assembly GCA_000573905.2). Lineage (NCBI taxonomy): Eukaryota > Viridiplantae > Streptophyta > Magnoliopsida > Poales > Poaceae > Oryza > Oryza punctata. The sequence continues at coordinate 4,715,750 of CM002488.2, forward strand.
TTAAAATTGCAGTAGGAGTTTTTAAATTGTTTAAAATTATTTTAAATGATCTAAAAATTCCCCTAAAAATCCTGTTAGTGCATTTTAACAAGGGGAACTCAAGAAAAATCCCACCTTGCTAATTACAATTAAATAAATGCACTTTTAATTAGAATTTGCTCTAGGTTAAATAGACAATTTCTTTTAAGCCATTTATTTTATGAATTTAGAGCTAGAAAGGGGAACTCCAGGGTGTGACAGATATAGAGGTTGGTTGGATAGGGTTGAAGTGTGTTGAGGGTATTTTGGTCAGTTTAAATATTAAATGGATTTTTTTCTTTTTCCAAAATGAAACCCTAATGGTGTAATGGAAAGAGGGTCAGACGGGGTATTCAATTTTGAAAAGCGGGGTCAAATAAGCAAACGAGGAAAAGAAGTATCAATTTAGTAGTTAGACTTTGAAACGGGGTCAAATGAGCAATCATCACTTCTTATCTAGTAATATGAATCTAAACATCTCATAGCAATATTTTTGTTTTTGATGAAGTTAGTACTCTATTAATTACATGTTTGTTTTGTGACGTGTGCCGCCCAAAATTCTACTAGCCCAAACGTTGAAACGTGGAAGGACGCTCACTAAGGTGGTGTTTGGATCTAGAGAATAAATTTTAGTCCCTATCACATCGGATGTTTGGACGCTAATTAAGAGTATTAAACATAGATTAATAATAAAACTAATTACATAAATGAGAGCTAATTCGTGAGATAAATTTTTTAAGCCTAATTAATCCATAATTAGCACATGTTCACTGTAGCATCACATAGATTAATTATGGATTAATTAGGCTCAATAGATTCGTCTTGCGAATTAGTTCAGGGTTACGAAGTGAGTTCTGTCCTTAGTCTATATTTAATAATTCTAATTAGTATATGAACATTTGATGTGATTGGGCAAACAACGCCCTCGATCGGCCTCTTCATCCTATCGACGCCGATTATACTTTGATGTTTAATCCTTATCCGTAGTATCCCTTCCATTGGAGCGCCATCATTAGACTGCTCCATGTTTCCAGTGAGCTAGGGCTGTGTTGATAAGAGGGTGTTTGGATCCACCTGACTAGAGACTACTTGACTAATTTTAGTCACATTAGGGGACTAAATCTCCAAACACCCCTGACTAAATGGTGACTAAAACTAGTCTAGTATCTAGTCAAGGGTGACCCAACTTCTAGTGACTAAATCCCCTCTCTCACCTAATTAATTGCTCCTCCCATTAATTGCACTGAGATAGAAGGGGGAGGGAGAGGAGAGAGAAGGGGAGGTAAATCTGGACTTTAATGCACTTTAGTCCCATCTTCCAAACAGGGGGTGACTAAAATTTTTTAGTATGTCTAAACTTTAGTCAGGTGATTAAAGGGATCCAAACACCCTCTAAGTGTTGATTCTCAACTTTCACTCCGTGAACGTTTATCGAACTACAATTATAATAAAATTACTGTAAAAGATCATATCAATTAATTCCATAAAATTATATTAGCTAATAGTCTAAGGTGTGTTGGGATTGGGGTAGGAACTCATATTCCGTACATGTAAAATGAAATGGTATATTTTTCTTATGATTTTTTTTAAAAATAGATTAATATAATTTTTAAAGTAATTTTTATATAGAATTTTTTTATAAAAAATATATTGTTTAGTAGTTTAGAAAAAAGTGATCGCGAAAAACTAGAGAGTTAACTCGAACTAATACACTACTAGTACTTAACGAACACCAAGCGCGCATCGCCGTGCCGCGCAGAGCTTTTAAAACGCAGCAACTTCCTTCGTTCCTTCCTCTCTTTGCACGCTTCCCACTTCGATTTCCCAACCGCACTCCAGCGAGAGAAAAGAAAATTTAAAAAGAAAAAACATCAATCAGCGCCCGCCTGGGGATGACGACGAGCTCTCGCCGGCGATGGACTCACCGCCGCACCAACTAGCACTCCTCGTCCTCGTCCTCGTCCTCCTCCTCGTAGTCCTCGCGGCGGTCTCCCTGCGGGGTCGCTGCCGCTGTCGCGAGGGCGAGGCTCATCAGCTCCCCTCGCTGCCCGAGCAGGCGGAGGCCGGCGCGGGGGAGGGGGAGGCTGGTGAGGAGGGCGGGAGGGAGAGGAGGCGGCGGCGGAAGGCGAGGAGGAGGCAGCGGAAGGGCGGGGACGACGACGCGGCGGACGGCGAGGGAGAGCGGGATGGGGACGAGGCGCTGCAGCTGCAGCAGCTGCGGCGGCGGCCGCGGTTCCCGCTCGCCTCGGTGGCCGGCGCTCTGCAGCGGCGGATCACCGCGCGGTACGACGACCTCGCGCGGGCCAGCCAGGCCCACTCCCTCACCATCCACCAGGTCAGTCCGACCTGCGCCGCGTTCTCTTCTCTGCTGCTATCGTTAGCTCGTCGATTCCATATATCAAAATGTTATTACTACTACAATTGGAAGGATTTCGTTTGCTGCGGAGTGCGAACTGCTACATACTACTACAAGTGTACTCAATTAAGATCAGGCTTCGATTAGGGGTGCATAAGATGCGACTCCAGTAGCTTTGGCTGATGCATGCTTGACTTGTACATGTACTATTGGGTGCCGTTCATTGCTTGTTTGTTTTGCTAATTGCTTTCATTTCAGACTTTCAATATAGAATCAGACTTAGAGGTTTGATTATGGATTTAATGATGTCGAGTGGTACATCTTGACTAGTGCGACGAGCATTGAAACAGTGGTTTTGCTAACTCTACATGCGGCAAGTTTGTTTAGGACAGAAATAAAAGCTACCCTAGTTTTATCAGTATTCACACTAACAGCAATATATCTTCAGGGTTACAGTTTTACTGCTACCTGCTGAAAAAGAACCCAAACTAGAGTAGCGGTAGACTTCTATTTTGCTGTGTTGGTAAAACTAGATAAATTCAAATATGACTTTGGCACTATGCAGTACTCAGGCCACATGTCAGTGATTTGGCAAAACCTCATTTTTTTCATAGTTATTACGTAGGCAGAGGGCAATTTCCTGTGAAGTATAAATTGCACGGCGTGAGTTCATCTGGTAGGTCTGCGTCCTCTTTTGCTTTCTTGGGTGGCACATAAACTGGAATAGATTAATACATAGGCTGAGCGAATGTTTTGTTTGTTTTGCTCGCCAATTCTTGGTGCAACTTCCTAGCTTTACTGGTGTCATTGGCTGTTCAAGTGTTCAATTGCCTTGAAAATTTGTAGAAAGGAAATAAATCTCAAAGTTGAAGATTGAACAACAAATCTGTTCACCATATTCACCACACACCCTTCTGTTATTCATACTGAATTCATTAACTACGTGTGTGATTCATGGGATGTGTGATACACCACCTATGTATTTTAGTAGTAGAAGTGCTGTTCCATGCTCCACAACCCCGGCTCTTTGACCCAGTCGACCCACATTCATGGTAACTGTGCACGGCATATCTAATCGGAACTGAAGCTTTTAATGAAAGCAAGCAAAAGTCATTTTCTTTTTTTAGAAAACACCAAATCATCTACCATTTACTCAAACAAGTCCCAAGCAAATTGAGTCATCTTAACCCCCCTCCCCCCCACCCCCACCACCCACCCCCGCACCAACGCGGCCACGCCCTCCTAGAAACAAATAAACAAAAACAAAATAATCGAAATAGATCTAGATATAGCTTGTGTGACCGGCTCCTACGGCCATACCATCGAGGGTTCGCCTTCGATCTTCTGCCGGAACCCATAGCCATGAAGACTTCCCTTGTTCGTGTCTTCCTTGCTATCCTCGCCAACACGTTTCTCCAGTCCCCCTACCAGCACTCCTCACCTCCTGAATCATCCCAACGTTCGACGCCGCTTGCTAGCGAGAGTGGAGGAAAGAGGAGGCGGGGGAGGAGGGGGAAGCAGAAGGGCTTGGATGAGGTGGCGTCTGTTCACGAGAAAAAGGAGGCAAAAACATCACCTTTCCCCCTCCTGCTGTTGTGCCATGCAACGAGACGCCGGATCACAGAGGTGTATGATGAGATGTGCGAAATCGCTCGTGCTAAAAGGAATGATTTTGGCAAGGTTAGTAGTATTTTCTTGTATTTGTGATACAGCTAACTCTGGTGGATTTATTTAACAATCGGATTTTAGTTTGAGTTGGGAGTATATGCAAAAGCAAGAATAGGAAATTTTGGTGAATGTGTGAAGTGTTCACCACCAAATTATTCATCGTCCTGTAGTTTTTGTGCACTTCAAGCAGGTGCTATCAGAATTTGCGTTTCTAATCAGTTATTCAGTGAAATTAAGGTGCCAGTGTTTCCAACTTTCTATTTTTCGCAGATGAGCATGATTTAAAGAATTCCATTTTTATGCATCTTCTGGGGGAGTTTTGCTACCTAGATGTATTTAACTACTCCTTACAGCCTTTCTAACTTGGTATGGATCCAATGTATGATCCATGGCACAAAAAGATCAATCTTAGAAGTTAGACCCTTGCCTTTGCCTATACACTATTACGTAGTGTGGAATTTTTATTGTGCATGTTTCAGTAAAAATTGATTCATAAAGAGGAATTAAAGTGTCAAGTGGAGCTGACTGATGAAAGGGAGACCTAATTGTAGGTCCATGAGTGTTTTTTCTTGTTTTTATGGACATATCTTCTTTATTCATCACTTTGCTGGATGATGATATGTTGAGCACTTCGTGTCTTAGCTGCATGCTCTGTTGCTGGGTTGATCACAATATTTTGGACCATATAATCTGACTAAATGGCCAATTCTTCAGTTGTTAGATTCCTTGGTCTACGTGCTTTACATTTTGAGCAACTATAAACCAGAAATAGGAATCCTGTTTGTCAACCTCTATTTTGTAGTAGTGTTAAGACTTCGGAATCGCGTTTCGAGTTAAGAGTGAAGTCACCAACACAAAGGACAATACACAATTCATATGTTCTGTTATACTGCCTCAACCAGGATATATGGGCTTGAGACAACGTTGAGCTGCTGAAAAGAAAATCAAAGCCAAATGCTACAAGATAGCTGTAGCTGTTGTGCAGCTGCAGCAGCGGCTGTAGCTGCAACAGCAAGCACAACCGATCACCCCTCTGCCAATCGACAAACCAAGCATCATCAACTGGTGGCTCTTGGCGAGAAGTGGCCTAAACAAGCAGCAAAAGAGAGGGTTTGACACTGTAATCATCATCCTAACAGTGTGGTGCATTTGGAAGGAAAGGAACAACCACGTTTTCAACAAGGAGAAGAAATCCTGGCCTCAGGTCTTTGATGCCTTATCAGAGGAAGCAAAGCTTTGGAAGGTCACAAGGATGGAAGATCAACTACCCTCTGTCGGCTTGGTTAGCTTTAGGTTGTGTCGTGAGATATCGGCCATGTCTTTTCTCTTCCCCTACTTGGTCGTGTGCCAGGCCTAGCCTGCCTTCTTGTCCCGTTTCTCTGTGTTTGTACCTGTTTTATTCCTCTCAATAGAAAGGTGTGCAATCCTTTTGCACATTCCCTAAAAAAACAACCGATCACCCCATAAGTTTTTTTTTGTTCAGTGACTATCTGTTTCTTCTGGCTTTTAGTTCTCTACATTCTGTGACAGCCTTGATGACTTAGATTTTACCCTGTAATGTCGAAGTATGTCATGATTTATATGCTTATAACCTTTTTTTTTCAGGTTCACGAGTTCATTAACTGTTTGGTGGATGCAAGAAATGAACTGCTGCACAAGTATGTTGCTATTTGCATGAAATTTACCTTCAGACACCCATTACCCCAAATAATGTGTTTGTGCCTATTAGGTCTGAGACGGTTCAAAGAAGCTGCAGAATAAAGAAGGCCTTACTATCCAACCCTTGTAGTCGCAGAGCTAACAGTTATGACCGCCTCTGCGAACAGGTGATGCATTTGACAAAAACAAATTTCCTACCAACACAACTAAGCGATATGTTTGTGACCAGAAGATCTATTCATGCAAACCTTTGCTAACAACATCTCTTCTTTTATATACTGATGTCGTTTCGGGCATTGTCATAGGTACATAAATTGGAAGCCGAGCACAAAAGGCTAAAGAAGGATGCAGATATTTACAACTATATTCAAGAGCAGCTTCAGAAGTCACATTCATACAAACTGGTAAACTTTTACTATTTTCTTATTAAAAGCAACTCTGCCCTGTTATATTGAACTATGAAGGTTGTGATAACAAAGCCATTTACCTTGGTAGTTGATTGAGCTTAGTGCGTTGGTGGAGAAGGCAAACCGTGAGGATGCCCTTGCTGCCGAGGCCGCAGAGATGACATTCGAGGAGCTGCTGGCTCAGGAGAAGAGCGACGCCGCCTTCTGGCAGCGTCACAGGAAGCTGACCTCGATCTCACCCAAGTAGAGTTTGACAACTGACCGTGCAATTTCACCATCGTCAATAGTAGCCCGAACCCGTAACCAGAACTTGTTCCTGGTGGAGCTTTTTATGTTGCTAGTTGCAACCATGGTGTAATGCGCTTGCCAAGCTCTTGGGCGCCTGAAAGCCCAGAGTCCCTGACCATAAAAGCCTGGGAGATTCAGGTGGTTGGCTGATGACCAGCAAATGCTTTCACATATCCTATCTGGTACTTCGGCCATGAAGATTTCTTGCCTGTGGATGCCCTGATCCTCGAGAAATTTTCTTTCATCTCTGTGGAATTGAGCTTTCTTTAATGCAGAAACAACTAGGGCCGAGCCATTTATGCCACAGCCTGCACTGATGGGTGAAATTCAGAGGCAGTAGAAGGCTACTAGGCTAGTAATATCATCCATGGTGCATTGTTGTTCATCTTCCATCTCTGCATATAATTCATCAAGCACTCGGAAAACATCCTCAGCTCCAGCGAGATTCGGCGGCGCGCTCCCGGCGGCGAAGGCGACCACCTTGTTGTTCGTTTCAATCCAGCTCTGCCCCGGATTCTTCCTCAATCCGGCCTCCTTCGTCATCACCCTCACCTTCTTGGACTCGTCCCACATCCCACACATGGCGTACAGGTTGGTGATCAGAATGTGGTTGCCGGTGCTCTGGGCCTCGGATTGCAAGACATTGGCAATGGTGGCCTCGGCCATGGCTGCATCACCATGAATCCTGCAGGAATTCAGCAATGCTCCCCACACGCACAGGTCAGGTCTCATCGGCATCGTCTCGATGAGTTCCGACGCGTCCCGGAGCAAGCCAGCGCGGCCGAGGAGGTCGACCATGCATGTGTAGTGCTCCATGGATGGGGAGATCTTGTGCTCTCTCACCATGTGATCGAACAGGCGGCGGCCCTCCGGGACACGCCCCGCGTGGCTGCACGCCGACAGGACAGCGACGAAGGTGACGCCATCGGGCTCAACCGTAACTCCGGCCATGTCGGTGAACAGAGCAAGGGCTTCGTCGCACAGACCATGCGTGCCGTAGCCGGTCAGCATCGAGTTCCATGAGATCAGGTCCCTCGTCTTCATGCCGTCGAACACCTTCCGTGCGCCGGCCACCTTCCCGCACTTTGCGTACATGTTGATGAGAGCATTCTCGACCAGTGAGTGCCTGTCCAGCTTGGCTTTCATGGCGTGGCCATGGAGCTCTCGACCGAGCCGCAACGCCAGTAGGTCGGCGCAAGCGGAGAGGATGGTCGCCATGGTCACCACGTTTGGCGAAAGCCACCGCTGCTGCATTCGCCGGAACAGCTCCAGTGCGCGGTCAGTGTCGCCGGACGACGCGAGCCCGCCGATGATCGCGCTCCAGCTGACCACATTGGGCGCGACCGTGCCGCCGATCTGCTCCATCTGGGCGAGCACGTCCAACGCCTCGTTGCACAGCCCAGCCGCGGCGTAGCTGGTGATCAGGGTGTTCCATGTCACGGTGTTCTTCTCCGTCGCGTCCCTGAAAACTTTCTTGGCGTCGTCCATCTCCCCGAGCTTGCCGTACATGCAGACCAACGAGTTGGTGACGAACAGGTAGCCATGGATGACGCCCTTCACGACGCCGCAGCCGTGTATCGCCTTCCCTTTGGCCAATGCAAGGTCGCCGGCATAAGGGCACGCCGAGAGCGCCACGGCCATGGACTCGGCGTTCCCCTCGCAGCCGCTCCTATGCATGTCCCCGAACAGCGCAAGGACATCCGCGTGCTTCACGCAGCGCGCGTGCGCCGAGAGCAGCGCCGTCCACGTCACGGCGTCGGGACGCGCGCCGGCGGCGGCCATGCGCGTGAACGCGTCCCACGCGGCGTCGGGGTCGCAGCCGTTGGAGTAGGCGGAGATGAGCGCGTTCCAGTTGAAGGTCGTCCTCCCCGGCGGCATTGCGTCGAACACGTGGCGTGCGTCGGCGGCGCGGCCGAGCCTGGAGTAGGCGGCGAGGATCTGGCCGGCGACGTCGTGCTGCGCGTGGAGGCCGAGGTGAAGGGCGTGGGCGTGGACGGCGGAGGCGACGCGCGGGGATGCGGCGGCGCGGAGGGCGAGGGGGAGCGTGTAGGAGTTCGGCAGCGACGGGGAGAGCGCGCGCATGCGGCGGTAGAGCGCGAGGGCGAGGTCCCCGCGGGAACGGCCGAGGTGGGCGCGGAGGAGGCGATTCCATGGGGCGGCACTGGTGGTCGGAGGGTGGTGGTGGATCGGGTGGTCGCCGGCGGCGGTGGAGAGATGGCGCGCGCGGCGAGGCCGATGGCTGGGACGAGAGGTAGAGCCGCGAGCGCGAAGGAGACGGCGCATCTGGGAGTGGGTCCCACTTGCCAGTAACAGCAAAAGTTATGAACTACTCGTAAGAATCAACGAGAAATGGATGGCTGAATTGAATTCAGGGCAAAAATTAGCACAGCAATCTCACCGTAAAGTACTCCCCTCAAAAGTTAACAAACACATACAATTCTGGGTTGCTTCACAAATCACAACATGAACATATAAAGTCAGGGAGGGGCACATCAATCTGGAACACATCAGGGTGGAGGAGAGAATGGAATCCAAGGAGAAAACCAAGGATAAGGTAGATCAGTTAGCTGTGAAGAAAGTATTGTCAGGTGCATTGGTGGTCGTCTACTGAACATTCAGAATTTTCAGATGATCCCTGACCAGCAGAGGATGTCATGAGTCTCTGCGGAGAAGATGTAAAGTAGAACCAAGATTAGCATGAGGCATATAGCTTGCAATTTGCACAAACGATTTCACAGGCATAGTTTACTAAAGAGATGCTTCAGGATATGCATACTATTTTATTGGAAGTGTGAAGCGATCATGTCCTTGAGTTGCTAGACCTATCATAATAAGGCATAAGGTTGAGCAGAACTATTCTATGGAACAGCCGTCCAAAAAATGTACCTGACGATCTTAACATTTCTGAAGGACAGCATCACAGTAAGAATCAAGGTAACCATCGCAAAGCAAAGGTGCTCCAAGGAATGGCCGCTGATGAAGTACCGGTTCACACTGTAAACCTTTCTGTCAGCAAGGCCTTCAAATCTTGCAAGAAGGTAAAAACCTGCACCAGGATGCCAATCAAACAACAGTTTTCGTTCGAGTTTTTTTAGATGAGTTTCTGCTAACATAACCTTACTACATAAGATGTTAACAATTACCTGTGGCAAGAAACCAAAATCTTGAATGTGTATATTTTGGAGGAAACAGGAATAGCATTGCAGGAATTGCAATGCAAGGAGCGGAATTCAAAACTACCCATAACCGCATATCATCAAGAACCCTGAAATCATCCAGCACAGAGCAAGAGGACTAATTTTATTTTTTGATATACTGAGATCAACATTGGAGCACGCTATAGGAGCTGGGGCACTATTACCTTTCACATGCACTGCTCACCAATATGAGAGATAAGAGTAATAGCAAACAAGATAACCCAGCCCTTTCATCAACTCTTTCAATTACCAATATAGACAACATTGAAGAAGCTGATATCATCATCTGCGTTCAATAGCATCCAGTGAACATTCAAATCCAGAAAAAAGATAGCTACATATTCATTAATAGCATTGGTTATGCACGATAACATATGATAGTCAGATTGGATGCCTAGCACAGTAGTATGGAAACTCAGACACATATTTTTTTTCTTTTTGCCTATGGTTAGTACTTGGATGATACTCCATACTAAGGAAATTCAAGTAGGTGAACTGCATTTTTTGAACATTAACTACTCAATGCAGTTTTTTCTCCCAGTAGACTCGAAGTATAAAATGACAACATATCAAAAAAAATTCCAAGTCCAAAACCATGGAAAACACCACGAAATAAGTAACAGTAGATAGGGAAATTACAGAAAGATGAGATATTTAGATACCGGCAACCTGTCCCAAATTAAGCGGTCATCATCTGGTTTGAGGTGATAGTAAGCCGAGCCAAATGCTGCTGCTACATTCCCAGCATAGAAGAGGAACCATCCCAAGGCCTCCCATCTCAAGCTGCACAATTCCACAGTAAAAACAAAATATTGAACACCAGATCTTACCTACTGATCTGTTTTTCTGTTAAATAAGGATAGCATAATAGGAATATCTCTTTAAGCATCATGCCTTCAATACCAGCTTAGTTGTACAATAAGCAGTAATTCAAGAAACATGAAGATCACACACTTGTTAAGTAAAATTTCAACATCAAATTTACAGATTTGGGTAACGCTGTTTGGTGGAACACTCTAGTTCAAATTCCATTATATACCCATTCTATAATGTAGCAAGATTACAGATTTGATGAATAAGCATGTAATAGCTACAGACCCAGGGACAGCTATTCTAGCATAGCAGCAAAAATATTATTTCACTGGTCACCAACATTACAGTCCATCTTTCTCTCAGACAGAAGTAGTTTATTAGTGCCAGGGGAGTTCATGACAATCCCTCTCACTTTGTCGGTAACAGTAAGTAAGTTCATAACCAGGGGAGTAGTAAAATGAACAGTTATGAAATAATTAGGCACAAACTGGCCTCCTCTAGGTTTTCGAGCATAATCAGGGTAAATTGACCTCCTATATAATTTTGTTCAAGCTCGCGGTACTCTATTCTCGAATACTTTGGTTACAGCTCTTCCCTCGGTGCAAATCACGAAACAATGTAACTTCACGCACTTCTTTAATCCTTTAGGCGATGCATTTCATCGAACAGCATCCGAGCAAGCGCAAAGGGAGGAGCGCACCTGATGCCGAAGCATCCACTGCCACAGAGGCATAGGACGAGCCCGGGTACACCCGCCAGGAGGAGCGGGTAGGCGGTGAGCACGTTGAGCGTGTTGGGGACGCCGAGGAGGTTGCGCATGTCGGCGAAGAGGTGGAGCGCGGGGGAGTGGCGGAGCCGCGGCGTGGCCACCAGGAGCAGCGCCGAGGCGAGTACGGCCCCTCCGGCGAGCGCGCGGCGGCGGTGCTCCCGGCGGAGCGCGGCTGCCGCGAGGTGGCCGAGGCCGAGGCCGAGGGCGGGGCGGCCGCCGCCGCCGCGGTGGGGGTGGTCGGCGGCGGCGAGATGCATGTGGCCAGGGGGGCAGTGGAGCAGAATGCGGTGAATTTTTCTGGTGTTGGGCCGTCTTGTGGTTGTGGGCCTGCTTTTTCTTGAGGATTCTTTCCAAACAGGTCCCTTCCATTCATCGGCCATACAAATCAGTACTTCCTCCGTTTTATCGTTTGATTTTTTTCTACTCAAATATCTCTAAGTTTTGATCAAGTTTATAAAAAACAAAAAATAAGTATATTAGTATTTTCAACACAAAACCAATATATTATCAAAATATATTCAATGTTACATAAAATGAGACTAATTTAATATTTTAGATGTTGCTATTTCTATAAACTTGATCAAACTTAACAAAGTTTGATTAGGGAAAAAGTCAAACGACTTGTAATATGAAACGGAGGGAGTACCTGGAATACTCTCCAATGGAAATGTGGTAGGTCCCAATTGTTTCGCTTATCGGAGGAATAAGGCAAACAACATATCGAAAAATAATTTGTAAATAAAATTTTTATATACGTTCTCTTAACAATCCAAAAGTAAAGTCTGAAAAATAAACTTCGATGAAAAAACCCTAAATTCAGCTTCAAATTTAAGGTTGAAAATTTAAATTTTGGCTGATAAGCATAAACATAGTTTTGCTTATTTGCTATAGGGATCTCTAACTTTGTGGCATTTACTCTAGGACACTCTAGTTTTGCGGTTTTGCGATTTTGCCATAGGACAATTTAGGTTTGTGGTTTTTATAAAAAAAAGCACACAGTCCATTGTTTTAATATATAGGTGAACCAAGGGTAAAATTATCTTTTGCAAAGTATTATCTCTTCATTTAGGATATAATAAAATAATGGACTAAGTATCTTTTGGTAAAAAAAACCATAAAACTAGAGTGTCCTGTGACAAAGCCGTAAAACTGGAGTGTCCTAGAGCAAATGCCACAAATCTAAAGTGTCCTAGCAAATTTTTGCTATTTTTTTTATCATCACCTAAATAATTTATTTTTTGAAAATGATCGAATTTCATGATCCCAGGATTATACAGATTTGTGGTCCATCTGGCATTGACATCTTCTCCAACTTTGGTGAGCTCAACCAATTATTTTTAAATATATATGGTATCATTGATTTTCCCTGAAGTTTAACCAATAATATTATTCAATTAATTAATTAAAGTGAAAAAAATACTAATATATCATCATAGGTACTTTAAACGTGCCTTATATACCTTAAGTGTATTTGCACAAATATTTCTAAAAAGACAAATAGCTAAATAAATAAGAAAGTCAATGGTATCATATATGGATCTAAAATTGAAAATATAGCATTTCATATATATAGGACATATTGAAAGAGCTATAGAGTCTGAGAAACAAGCGGTGAGCATCTATGTATGTAGCTAGTGAAGATCTTGAGCCTAGCTTCTCGTACGTCATAATTCATTTAAATCTATAGCCGATAATAAAAGTCTAACAATATTGGTAGTCCTTTAGCCAGCTTCTTATTAGACTCATCTTCCATTCATTTCACATGAGGTAACAATTCCATATTGATCCGAATCAATCCGTATGCTCCCATCTTTAATAGGATTCCCGGGCTCTTTTCTATTCAGATTCCCAATATACTTAGGCATGAGCCGGGTATATTTTTAGTATTCAGAGTTTGCCTCGATTTAGTACCGCTCACGCAGCCCGCACCGAAACAGTGCTTTACCCCTATATGTCCAGTCAGTCCTATATGAAGGTTCAGTCTCTTTGCCCTCTATATCGTACCCCGGTATTGTTGCATATGAAGCTCTTTTACCAAAAATAGGGTAAAACAGTCAGCCAAAATGATTAATTGGAAGTTCAATTAATCATTGAAGAAATGAAAAAGGGATTAAATAAAATAAAAATCCAAGTCTTAAATGAAAGGATCCGGTTGCAATCATAAAGTGCAGTAGGATACCGTTTGCTTTGGGTTCTTTATTATATTATCTCCCTCGAGGGATTTCGGAAAACTAGCAAAAAAGGAGGGTTCTATAACCCTTAAGGTTCAATGATATATGGATATGGAAAATCCAACATGCCCCATCCTAATAGGAAAAGGAAGGGAACAGATACCCAATCTACCGAGAAACTCTTGCTATCATTCAATCTTCTCATAAAATCCGTGTTTTGACCATAATTATCTCTTCTTATAGTATCATTATAAATATACCTTCTAACATTTTGAATATTGTCTTTACTAGTAATAGTGTTAAGCAAACCAGTTTCTTGTTGTAAAATAATGTTTTTGTTGGATTTTTCTTGAGTTACTCGTAAAGAATAGTTCCTCAGTTGACCATACAAAAAGTTTCTGTGTAATTATATTATAGTTTTTTATTCTATTAAAGCCTCTGGATTTTCCTATCTTTTCTAGCAATGATCAACTTAAATGTTAAGTCAAGTCAATGACTAGAAAGTCAAGGGTCTCTACCCCGCATAACCATAGGTGGTATAGGTGGTTTAGCCTATCAGATCAAGTCAGATAGGGTACATAACCATAGGTGGTGTAGCCTATCTGATCAAGTTAGATATAAGACAAGTCAGAACCAGGGTCGGTGCCTTGGTTGTCACCGCTAACCTTTCTCCCTTTATAGCCGACGAGATGTGCGAGTATACTTTTCAAATTTTTGGAATCCGGTACAGCCTTTCAACCAATCAATAGGACCTCGTAAGGTAGCTTACATAAGTGATATATTGATTTTCCTCCCCAACGATGGGCTCGATGTGATAGCATTGGCCTTTGTAACGATCAAGACCAGTAAATCCATCACCGTTGAGTTATATCCCTTCCCCATCCCCTCGAGAAAGAGAATTAACGAATCCTAAGGCAAAGGGGCGAGAAACTCCCAAAAGTCTTCGGAGACCTCTTTCCGATGAAAAATCTTTTTTTGAGAAGTGGGAGACTCTCTTGAAGCAGATACAGCTACTTAAAAGCTCCCTAAATATTGTACGGACATGAGGCATAGGGCAAGAGAGGTGTTCTTGCCATACCATAATATATGGAGGGAAACCAAATATTCTGAAAAATAAGCAACTAATATCTAACTGGTGGTGAGAATATAGAGAAGTTGGATAACCCAATTTTTAGCTATTAGTTTATTTTCTAGATTCATAGCTGCCGAGTATTAGAATCTGAAACATAATCCAAGAGTGGCTGGAGCTATCATAATCTCCACAAACCGGGCTAGAGGAATGGCCTCGTCCGGTGGTGACGCTTATGCATGTCATGTTGCTCTCACCATGCATTTGGGCCAACTCCAACTGTAAACTGGAACGGACTTAGAAATTAATGGGCTAAAGCCCATGCCACCCATGAAAGTTTGGCCCAACACAAGTTTGCATTCTACGTACACCCGGGGGTCATGGTCTAGCTTATCCTGAGTCCGGGTATTAATGGTATCGTACAACACTTTCCTCTAAGAAAAGTCGAATTACTATCATCCCAATTAGTCGTCCACGTACGCTCGCATTTCGCGAGAACGATCGATGATCTAGCTATCGCGAGGTCGAGCTAGCTAGCTAGGCTGGCACATGAGCCCGGATCTGATCATCGCGTTCAAATATGGGAAGCTGGGGCGGCGTCGCGGCGGTGACTGAAATGGAATGCTCATGCAGCCGCACTGGCCGGCATATCCCCGGTTAGATACACGCGGTACACTGCTTGTCACGTCGCTATCCCAATCTTTCTTCTTAATTCAGATCACCAGGTACTAGCTAGCTAGGGATACTAACCACTGGAGTAGTAGAGAATATATATAGCTCGATCTATAATAAGCATATGTTTAATTCGTAGATATATTCTCTATCAATCGCCTTTAAATTAATTATATGCTTGTACACATTCATGCACGCAGAGATCGACGCCGGCCGGCCGTTAATTAATTTGTTTTACTTTATTAATTAATTAAGACTATCAGCTAATAAGTTATGATGTGAGTGCGCGCGCATATATATATATATATATATATATATATATATATATATATATATATATATATATATATATATATATTAAATTTGTTTGGTGTTGGTGTCCGGGTTCCATGTTTTAAATTGAGTATATACCCAATTCAAATGAGTATGAATTTTTTTAAATGTTTAGGTATTAACATTAACTACTTTACTAACTAGTTCAAAACAAGTTTGAACTGAATTTGAACTTGTTTTGGTTAGATTTTGATCCTATGTGTATAACATCCAAACATATAATTAGTTAGGTATGTAATAATGTATAATCAAATAAAGTTGAATTTGAGTTGTTTTATTGCTAAGTGTAGGTATGAATCAAATTCTTATATCTAGATACATACTCACAATTTGAAAATTTTGAATGAACTTGTGCATTTCACATAATGGTGCCCGGGCACCATGATGTCCCATATATATATACATATATATATATATATATACACACACAGGTTTACTGTCATATGCACGGACAGATCGAGTGTTTTTGTGCAAACAAACTCATATATATTCTTTTTGAAAAGTCAGGTTGTTGCCAACATTTTATATATAAGAAGATATCCCATTTGAAGGAGAAAATAGGACTAAGCCTTACAGTACACAGTTAATTAAGGAAAATTGAGCAAAAATCACAACTACAACAAACACTCCAAGAAGCCTAAACTACCACGACAACGAAGTAAGGCTAGCCAAGCACAACACTCAACAACGCTTGTCAACACAAGGATGGTAAAGCCAAGCAACAAGCAAGAAGGAAACAAAACTCCCCACACTAGCAAAGATGTAACGTTATCGTTATCACACCATCACCCTGTTAACGACGAAATTTGGTAAGCCTCAAAGTCATCATCGACCTAAAGTCAGTATCGGCTTCAGAGTCCTGGAATTAGCCGATGAACAATATCAATCGCTAGTATTTGTATTCTTGATGGATTCGGTTAAGGAAATTAATCAATTAAAGGAAGTTTATCCAGAAGAGTCTAAGTTCAAGGAGGATGCGGCATGGAAGTTTATCTATTAATTAGTAAGAGTCTGTTAGTTTTCTTTTATCTTTAGGAAAGTGTGTTTAGTGTCCGATAAGGACTTTATGTTTTTACTTTTATCTTTAGGAAAGTTTGAGTCGTGTCCGATATGTACACCCGGGGTCCATGTAATTATTTCCACATATCAATCCATCTACTTTTGGCGCATCGCCACCCTTTTACTTTCGACGAGTTCTTCTTTCAAGTTGGACTGCATCGGCTTCGATCTCCGACGAGGAGTAAGGCTTGTTATGGCGGCTTGCATTGTCGGGATTAGTGCTTCCATCGCTTTGACACTCTAATATTGTCCATGTAAGATGTCGGGTTATCACATACGTTATATAATCCAGATTGCCAATATTTTCTACTTGCATCAGCCGATCTCCATCTAGGGTTTTGTCGATATCGGCTGGATTACTTTGTTGGTTTAGATTATATAATGTATCTACCACCCTGAAAATCAGTCAAGGCTTGATTGTCTAGATATTATGTTTCTTTTAATACTTAGTGTTGCATCAGTTAAGTTTGATCTACTAAGTCGTGCTTAGAACCGTAATCTCTAGCCTACTTCTTGATTCTCCAATAAGGGTTTCATCAGGGTTTCAGCCGATGAGTTATCTGAACGTTGCATGGGCTTACAAGGATTACTTACAAGTTGATTTTAGCTGATGACAACAAAGTTTTACTGTTTATCTAATCATTTGGATTTAACGACATCAGACCTTCAGCCGATAAATGCTTTAACCTTCGGATCAGCGCTTACTCAATCTATCATTACTAGCCAATTGGTTTCTACTGGATTATATTATTATTTTACTACATTATCATCAACCGATTGTCTTTATATCATTATCTACATTTGACAAATAGTCGATTGCTCAAAACCCTATTGACATCGGCTGGAATCACTCCATCGGCTTGTGAGCCGATTGACTGTTTTATCTTTTTTTACATATCTTGTCAGTTACAGGATCAAACTGACTAGCACGCCTGCATCTCATCATTATTTTGGACCTGCACTGGAGCTAAGTAGATCTCCCAGGTCATCGTGTTTTTACGTCAACACACCCATGTGATCGGACGACTCCGACTTCGCCAAGAAATACCAGGTCAGGACATCGACCCGACCCAACCCAAAGCACTATTCATAAGGGCTCATGTCATCGTTGCCACACGTCACGCCTCGTCGATGCCGCAACTCTAACTTCATGACCACCAGTCTCAATTGTGCATGACCAGGATAGACCAGCAAGCCTTGCAAACCGAAAAACTTGCTACCCCACACCGAAACGAAACACAATTGACGTGGTCCAACTTAGGTCATCGTTGCCGAGCTCGCAATCCTGCAACAGCCAAACTGCGACTAAAACCAAGCACAACTTCGAGTTGTCGTTGCCAAGCTCATCGAACCTCGATTCTGCAGCTCCGACTTCCCAAATGTCATTCTTAGGTATCAATGCAAGGTAAAGCTAAGGCTACCAAGGATTTCCTCGACGATGCCTTCAAGAAGGACACGACGCCAAACTGTGCCTCCATCGCTGATCCAAGAATGAGCTAGGCTTACACCCGGATAATCCAAACATGGAATAGTGGGGAGACACACAAGACGCCTCAAAGGAGGGAACGACGCACTTAGGCGTCGTTGTCCAGGCTTTCGCCTTGGCCTCCACTGAGCTATCAGTGCTAGAGTAGTCCCAACGATGTCAATTGCGCGCCCGCTCACTGGTGTGATAGCAGCTGTCCTAGCCCATTGTAGCACGCCGAGGTGGCCTACTTTCTAGCATCGCTGCTGCCAACTCCCTCCACGACCAACACCAACCGAGTTGACGAGCTCCCGGATTCGGGCATGGATGCCCCATACTACTACAAAAATGATTTTCAACGGCGGCCAAAATGGTTTTTCGTTGACGGCCGGTGGTGCCGCCAACGACCTAAGGCTAGTGAAAATAATGCATTTTCACTAGCGACCAGCCAGCCACCAACGAAAATCAAGTTTTGTAGGCAGCATGCTAAGACAATCGCTAGCAAAAATCCATTTTCACTGGCGGCAAGCTAAAGAGAACAACTAGTGAAAATACTTTTTTTATAGAAAAAATGAAGATCCGTGTGCAGCTCCCCTTTTGCAAATCAAGACGCACTCACAAGTCACAAATCAAGCTATATGGGAGAATCCATAATCATCATCACAGTAGTCCATAATCATCATAAATCACAAGTCACATATCATCCATTTACAATCCATAATCATCACAATTTCCATGCACAATCCATGTACAAGAAAGATGTGAGAGGAGGATGCAGCCGAGCTGGTGTTGGACGCCACCGTTGCCAAGCTGCGGTCGTCGCCATCACCGAGACGCACGCGAACACTGGCGCTGAAGCCAGTGGCCTCTGTGGATTTGAAAGAGGGTGGGCGTCGCTGGATCTGGAGCTTGAGACCTCGCCGTCGTTGTCCACTGTCGTCGAAACGTAGACGAAAGGAAGGGAGGGTAGAGTGTACTCACCAGGCGCTTCCGAGCCAGTGTGAGGCTGTGCCGGTGAGCCTCCGCAGATCTTGAACACGGTCACCCCTCCCCTTCACGGCAGACGAGGCCTAGGCGCGGATCTCGCTGCAAACATCACCGTGGCCGCCGCCCGCCAAAGCCCATACTCGAGCCGAAGTCCGAACGCACAACCACCGCGGCCACCGTCGTCGCCTCCCGCCACCCGCCACTTTTCTCCGCCACCCACAACCCTCCTGCAATCGTCCGGTGACCGGATCCGCCACCCATGCCTCTCTCGCGATCGGATCAGCCTCCCACGCTGCTCCCGTGGCAGGATCCGCCACCCGTGCCTCTCTCGTGATCAGATCAGCCGCCCACACCGTGGCCGTCGAGAGCCACAGCCGCCCCCTTCCGTGCGCCGCTGCCTCCTTCCCCGCATAGACGCCCTCTCCCTCCTTGTTGTCGTTGCCTGGCTCGGCCCGCTCTGGCCAAGCGAATCCACCAGCCGGGAAGGCCAGGGCTGATGCGGCGGCGGTGGAGGCGACGGTGGAGATCAAGAGAAAGGTGGCTGGAGGGAGGAGGGAGAAAGGTGGGAGAGGAGGGAGGCGGAGAGACCGAGGAAGGTGGTGGGAGGTGCGGGCGGTGGCGGTTGATTTTAATAGTGACAAAACCCGATTTTTCGCAGCGGTGCTCTTTACCTACCGCCAGCGAAAACCCGATTTTTTCTGGTGGACACTTAAGAGGGCCGCCTCGAAAAATATAATTGTTTTCTATGGTAGACCTCTTAGCGTGGCCGCCAGCGAAAATCGGTTTTCGCTGGCAGTCCGTAGCCCCTCACCACTCGTTACGTTTTTTTGACGGTTTTTACATACGGCCGTCAGCGAAAATTATAAGGTGACACCATAAAAAATCGTTTTTATAGTAGTGCCAGATCCGACATTCCTTCTCTCCCGGAACTAGCCACTACCGTCCCACCCGCGCGAGCCCTTCCGCCCTGGTCCCGACAGCTCCCTAGCCGCCATGGCCTTGAGTGAAGAAAAGAGGGCCCATCGCCGCTATCCTTGCAGCTGCTCGGCTTTGCTAGCGGCTGCTTGAGTGGTGGCGAGGCGGAGGAGAGGTGGGGGGGGGGGCATGGGAACTGCATGGTCGCCACCCGTGTCGCCCTGGAGCGGAGCGACGCGGGCGTCACAATGTGACATTTCAAACTCATATATATTCGATCCTCAAATTGATTTGGTTGATAATTAATTAATCAAGTCGTTGTTGGAACGAAAGCCATCTCAAAAGCAACCAGCAATGTCGTTGTTATCCATGTGATGATGAATCTCCGGTGTCGTTGGCTGTCGTCGTCAATTGTCTTTCTGATGATTGGCTTAGATCAATCGATCGAGGTATCAGGAAAAGGCCAGAGTTTCTTTCCCCAGATTCGCCTGAAGATATCCTTAATTTTCTTCGATCTCCCCTTTCTCCATATCGATCTTGACTCGTGATCACGCCTTTCTGGGATCTCGATCGTGTCGTCGCCTTTAGCTTACTAGTCGTCTTCTTCTTTCGATCGATCTTACTGGCTTGATACACAGTACTGGATGTGTGCAAGATCTGTAAGAAATTAAAGCTCTGGTAGCTGATATAGATGTAGTAGTAGATATCTCTGCAGACGTCAAACGAAAATATGTTTTTTCTTCGTGATTATCTTGCAAGATCTCCGTACCCAGATCCTGATTTAATCGCATATATCTATACGTTGACTAGGAAGTACTACAACCTCGATCTTTTGAAGTAGTAAACGATTGATACTATTTCTTTACATATAAGCAAATGATTCTGTTCTAACCTAATTAAAGCTAATAGGACTTGCCTTTTAAGATTGAGCAGAAACAGATCCCAAACAGTATCATACAAAATAAAGCTAGCTAGCTACTCCCTCCATCCAAAAAACCCCAAACTAGAATAGAATGAGATATTATCTAGTACTCTCTTCCGTTCCAAAATATAATAAGTTGGTTAGATGGAACATATCATAGTATTACGAATCTGGACATGCTACATGTCCAGATTTGTATACTAGGATATATCTCATCCAATCAAAACTTCTTAAATTTGGGACGATGGGAGTACAACGAATCTAGATAGGTCTATCGATATTTATTGAACTAGATAATGTTTCATCCCGTTCTAGGTTAGGTTTTCTTGGAACGGGAGAGTAGGTCTATACATATATACATATATAGCTCATGATGCTATGATCAACCAGGAAATGCCCTGAATTGGTTCTGATGCAGTTTGAGTGCAAGGACTGAGCTCTACTAGCTCGGTGTATGTACGTGATTTAAATGGATATAAAAAAATTTAACATGATAGACAATGATTATACAAGGTACGTACTACATAAATGTAAATATATAAGTCTAAATTCGATATACATATAAAGAAAAAATAACAAATACTATTTTGCATTGGAGATATAATTAATGATGCTATTATTTTTGTTTTCTAGTTATAGATCGAATTTTGTCTTACAAGTTTTTTACGGACATTACCGGTTCTTTTTTCATTTTTATACAACTATTTAAGTCGCGTGAAAATAACAGGTGTGGTTATTTTTAGATATTAAAAAAACTGTATTATTTGAGCACTTTTAAACAGTCTGTACATGTTTATGCACTGTTCCTTTCAGAGGTAGTACCATCGGAGATCTGGCTCGGATCTAGCTTGTACACCCAACATCGGGCAGTTCAGGACAGTTGACAAGTCATCACACTCACAGTACAGATTGCTACTGTTGCTGCATGTCGCACAAAATATCTCTCCGTCTGACGTGACAAGATATTTAATTTCCACGTAAGACTTCCATTCGTACGTACACGTACAGGCCCCGTTGTCACGTACGGGATAATTATTATAAGCTGACTTTTTTTTCTTGAGAAATACTGTATGAGAATTAATGGACTTTGGGGCATCTTAATTACTCGCTCTGAAAAAAAAATCAATTACGTGGTTAAATCTATATAAGTAATTGTCTAGATTTAGAAAAGTGGATTTTTTCTTGAACGGAGGGCTCTTACTAGCATTCATATGCAAATGCATGAAACCAGAATATTGCAAACTTATATATACACATATATAGTTAATTAATGTTAATTTAATTTACACACAAGACGATGATGGATATGCATCATGATTCATTCATGCATGCCGTACGCTTGAGATCGACATGCATATGAATGCATCCATGCATGCAAATTGGCTGGTATAGTACTTACTATAGTTACATATATGACCTAATTAATTAATTAAAAACCAACCTCTTCTAATCATACATGCTGCCACACACGTACTTACCACTCTTATTAGCTGGCATGCGTGCATCATACTACTTTGCCTCTCTTTTTAGGCAAGCACACACTATGTAGTGCAAGATCCTCACTACATATATACTACTACTGCTACTCCATTATTTATATATTAGCTTAATTAGACCATGTACAATACACCCATAATGTATATACATACTTATAGTATGTATTATAGACGTACGTATGTAGCTAGATGCATTTGCATATGCATCATTTCATGCAAGTGGTGACGTGAAAATCCTCTGGCCACGGGACAGGATGGCCTTGGGGTCGTACTTGCTCTTGCGCTGCACGAACTTTGGCCAGTGCTTGGCACCGAAATGCCTCTTCTGCCACTCTGCCTGGCTGCTGTAGTAAGGCAGGTATTGCTTGTACCCTATCCCGGCCACCTCGCAGAAACCCAAGATCTCCTTGTTCTGCTCCTCCAGCCGGCCCACGTCGCCGGCAGCCGCCGCCGACCTCAGGATCCCCACCGTGTAGAACACCTCCTCCTCGTCGTCGGTGATCACCGCCGACATGTTACTGTCCCACCTGAACACATCCATGTGTGTGCATGTTAAATTACAACCATATGTAAAAAAATATGTAAAAGTTAGGAGACGTGTACACTCTCGTTTTCCATGTCATCCGAAAAATATAAAATATATGATATATTACTTTATAAATGTAAAATTTTAATACATAAATAAAAAAATAATAAATTAGCTATAAATAG
Organism: Oryza punctata; assembly: GCA_000573905.2. Taxonomy (NCBI): domain Eukaryota; kingdom Viridiplantae; phylum Streptophyta; class Magnoliopsida; order Poales; family Poaceae; genus Oryza; species Oryza punctata. The sequence goes on from CM002488.2 coordinate 4,738,725, forward strand.
TATGCATCATTCGCAGTCAAATATGTTTTCTCTACTGTAAATTTTTACTTACGTGTTTGAAAAGTGATATATCTCAAATATTTAACTATCATATATATTAAAAAATCAATTTTTTGCTGACTTTTTAAAAAGTCAAATATGTGACTTTTTTGCTCACTTATTCAATTTAGATTATACGCACAAAACGTGAGACGGAAATTAAATCCACCTCCGTAAAAATTATATATGCGTATATGTAAGTAGTTTTTTCTTTTTTACTTGTTGCGGTTCATGGGGTAGATGAGGACAGGGCCCATGGTGGCGGTGCGGCGGAGGATGCCGTGGAAGACGCCGACGACGAAGGCGAGGACATCGGAGCGGGGGAGGAAGAGGTTCAGCCATGGATGTGGCACGTCCCATAGCCCCGCAGCGCGGAGCTTGAGCTCACCGTCGTGAACACGGTCCAAGAACCCGGCGTACGACACGTCCTGCACGAACACGAACCCGCGCTCGTGGTGCAGCTCGCGACGTAGCACATCCATCCTCTGCACGTGCAAACAAAGAGAGTTTATTTATAAAATTCATCAAATTATTTGTGTGTGTATATATATATATATATGTATATGTGTGATTAGAATGATTATTAATTAAAAATTATATAGTTAATTTTTTTAAAAAAGAGGATGTCCAATAATTTGAGATGGAGGGAGTACTTATCTACCGTGTGTGTGACGTGTCATGTGTGTGCATGCAGGATCTTCTAGGATCACATAGCAAGCTATACACGAGTAGTAGCTAGGAAATGCAAACTACTATATATATGCATGGGATAAGTAGCTACGTACACACACACACACAACCCAGTTGGTGACCAACATGTAAACCAACGTGTTGCAAAAGATGGGGGGGGGGGGGGGGGGGGGGGGGAGGGTTCATGCATGTGTGCTAGAGCTAGCTAGCTAGGGTAACCATATAAGCTGATGCATGCACTGTATCTAGTGGCGCACAGATCTTGGTCCTGGTTGGCCTGTCATCCATGAGAGATCCGGCCATCAATCCAACGATCCATCGGTTTCCAGCTTCTAGACTAGCTAGATACATGTAACTATGATCAAAAGCTAGCTAGCTAGCACATATGTGATGCATGCATGCATGGTAGGCCCCAATATCTGGCTGATGCTGATTTGTTTCTGTCATAGTTCTAGTTGCTAGTACGTATAGTATACTAGTAGTTCTGCGCAGATCAGCGGATGTGTGCACTAATCTAGTCTACTTTCAAAATTGATACTCGAGTATCAATTTAAAATATAAAGCATTTTTAGTGATGCTTGTGCTTACATTTTAAAATGGAGGGAGTATTATATATGAACCCTCTTCGGTAAAGATGAAAATATGATGTTTAATAAGTTAACTTATAGTAATTTTGAACATCAATATTTATGATGAAGATTCATAAACTTTTGATTGGTTATATGATTTTACTTAAAAATATACTTTTACAATACTACAATGTTCTTACCTTTTTAAAATTTTTACAATAGAAAATACCTGTAAAATTAAGTTGTGTGTTCTGAAGACTGTATCAGTGTTTTAAAAGACATTTTTTTCCTTGATGGGCTACAAATACTATTAATGATATATTCGTCCTGGTAGCTGCTACCTACACTAGCATGCATGCTTTTCACTGTTCTGGAAGAAAAAGTTTTCACCATAAGTAGCTAAAAGAATATGTCACGATCAGACGATCAGTCGATCCGTATATTTTATACACCTATTTAAGCTCAGTGAGAGCGACTAACCTAATATGTTGCTAGTAGAATGCTACTCCAGTATCTAACCTTTGTCGCTCCGAGAATTAAGAAAGATAAAAAAAAGTTAACAGAATCGAATAAATATTTACTTCCAGTTAGGTGTGTGATAGCGAGAGCTGCATCGCATGGCAGACAAAAGTGGTAGGCCAAGTACGACGATGTCGACGGTGCAAGAGACTTCAATTTCATGCACCGTTGCATGCACGCGCGCGTAACCCAGGTGGCGCCAAAAGTTTGCAGCTAGCTAAGCTAGTTCCCGCCATCATCACGAGGTGGGACCCACTCTGGTCGGCGCAGCAGAGCAAAGCTAGCTATAGCTAGTACCTTGTCAACGTCGGCGGCGGACGGCCCGGCGGCGCCGCCGTAGTAGATGGCGCCCTCGAGGAAATACAGCACGCCGCCGGCCTCCTTGGCGAGCGCGGCGACGCGGGCCTCGTCGGCGTCGGAGAAGAAGGATGAGGGGGATGACGACGGCGACGGCGACGGCGGTTGCGGCTGCGTGCGCCAGGTCTCGACCAGGCCCTGTTGGTTCAGGTGGACCGAGCCTTCGACGTAGTCCATCAGTCCACCCACCGCGCCGGCGCCGGCGCGATCGACGTCGATGAGCCGCTCCTGGTCGGCCGTCATCGCGGCGGCGGTCGTGTACACGAAGCGCACCCACCGCGCCGTCGCCGGCGCCGGCGCGAGCGGGATGCGCGCCCGCGTGATGACGCCGAACTGCCCCAGCCCGCCCAGCACGGCGTCGAACAGGTCCGGCGCCTTCTCCTTCGAGCACGTCACCATCTCTCCCGCACCTGCAGATACGTGTACGTACGTGGTGGCGCGCACGTGTCGTCAAAACACAAACACCTGCCTCGATCATGGCGGCGCGTGTCTTAGACTCTTAATAGTTACGTACCGGTGATGACGTCGAGCTCTAGCACGTTGGAAATCTGGGGGCCATGGCGGAAGGCCTGGCCGCTGATGCCGGCGTTGGACAGCGTGCCGCCGACGGTGAGATGGAGGTAGTCGGTCCACGACACCGGCGTGAGGCCGTGCGCCATGGACGCGCGCAGCACGTCCACCCACAGCTGCTCGCCGCCGGCGTCGATGAACCTCCCCTCCACCGACACGGAGAGGCGCCGCGCGCCACCGCCCCCGGCGCCGTGGAGGCGGCCGAGCGACGCCATGTCGACGACGACGCCGTCGGGCGCGGAGGCCTGGCCGCGGACCGAGTGGCCACACCCCCGTGCGGACACCGCGAACGGCGCCGGGCGCGCGCACGACGCGCGCAGCAGCGCGGCGATGTCGGCGGAGCGCGACGGGTAGAGCACGGCGGCGGCGGGCCGGGCACCGACGAGTACGGAGAGGTTACCGAAGTCGGCGGAGGCGCGCACGACCGCCTCCTCGTCGGCGCGGATGAGCGGCGCGATGCCGAGGTCGCCGAGGTCGTCGAGGAAGGAGGTGGACGACGGCGGCCATGGCGGCAGCGGCGGCGTGGCCTTGACGAAGCAGTTGAGCATGAGGAGCACTGCCATCCTGACCTGCTCTTGCTTCATTATCAATCGATCGGTCGATCGGTGTGCGTGTGCGTGTTAATTTTGTGTGTTCTTGCACCATTGTAGAAGGGACATGGTGGCCTATAAATAAGCAGATTCTTGTGTGGTGATGATGCAAAGGCAGCTGCTAGATAGAGCTGTACTGGTGACCGACTTGGTCTCTCTGAGATCTGTGTGACAAGGACTGAAAGATTTGGTTTGGTTTGGTTTTGTCGTTTTGGTGATTAGGGGAGAGTCTTTTTAAAGAGTGTAATTAAGGGTGACGATGTTCTTCTAGAATCTAGATTACATGGTGTTGCCTGAATACCATGGTTTGCTTGTCAGGGTAAAATCGATATAATTAAACACGTAAAAGAATTAATACAAGTGGAGATAGGTCATGTAGTACTATACACTACCGGAAATCCAGAATTCTTGGCGGCCATTAATTTTCTCAGTGGACGTTAACCACCAAAAGTATTCGTCACGAATTTTTCGCTTAATATACTCGCAAGTTGTCCAAACCTTTGTACAAGAGAGTTGAATGCATGCAGTTCGGCCGAGGGATATCCTACTATTTATTCGAACACCATTTATGAAAAATTCTCAAAAGAATTTACCACTCAACAAAATTAACTTAAAAATGAGAAAACTACTAGAACCTAGTGGGCTAGCAGCACGGTTGGTTAGCTAGCCACCCCAGGTTTGATTCCTCTCTTCTACTCCCTCCGACCCAAAACATTAGCATTTTTGAATCTGGACACAGTCTTCGAGATGCTACTTTAACAAACAATATCTATAAAAGTAAGATGCTTTAAATAAAAAGAGTTATATATTATGATAGTTTGTTTAATGATAAATCTAGTAACATTAATTTTACGTGATTAATCTTTTTTATTTTTTTCTATCAATAGTTAAAGTTAAAAATGTTTGACTTAGTACTATTCTAAAAATGATTATATTTGGGGATGGAGGGAGTACGAAATAAGGTTTTTTTTGGGAGGGGGCGTCTCTCCCCCTCGATCCAAAAATCTCATTTTCTAAAATTAAATCCAAACTAGACCAAAATTAATAAAGGAGAGACAAATCTAGCATATAAATCCGATACTATTGAAGCAATGAGACGAAAGAGCATTAGACAAACAACCCATTTTACAAGGACAAATAAGTGAACCAGTAAAACTTAAAATGGAAAAGGGAATATCGAGAATCCCTGAGAATCTCTAGAGGAACAGGGTATATAGAGAGATTGGACGTCTATGCTGCATAGTGTGCTATTAGCTGCAGCTGATCTCGTTCACCCTGAAGTGCGGTGCCTGAGATATATAACTAATGCAAAGAATAAACCGAAGGGTACGAGATGACATGGAGAGGTTGCCCGCCTCGCACGCAAGAGCCGCCAAAACGAACGTCTTATGATGATATTTTTTAATAAGTAACACTGTTAACTCTTGGATACACGTTTAACCATTTATTTTATTTAAAAATTTTATACAAATGCATAAGGTATAAATCATACTTAATTTTAGTGATAAAATAATTCACAATAAAATAAATTATAATTACGTATTATTTTAATCGAATGATCACACGTATAATTAAAATCAACGGTGCAATCTATTTAAAAAAAAGCAGAGGTAGTACTATTTGCGTGGCGACTGGGCGAGCTATCGGCCAAAACGTAGTACCCCTACGTACGTTGCACACAGCGAGAAGGATTCATATATAGCGAATCGATCGAAGGCAATGCACCGCACCGACATGTAGATCGCTTTTGGTCGTCGTCGCTGTCGTGCAGTGCGGGTGCGGGTCGTTGAATCGATCGCGCCATGATATGCAGCGGCCGGGCGGTGCAGTCTCCTTAATAACGGCCTGCGGCTGCGGCTGCAACGGGCGCTGGCTCGTACGCGACGCGGGTAACCAGCCGTGTGCACGTACTCGATCGTACGTACGTGCATCCAGCTGGCCGCATGCAGTGCAGCTAGGAACAGTGTCTAAAGTTGTCCTTTATTTATTTCTCTCCCCTGTTATGATTGTGTCACATGCACTGCATACGTACTTCCTCAATTCCTACGTTCCAAAATGTAAAAAAATAGAATAAGATAAAATTTTCTAATTACATATCCAGATTCATAGCACTAAAAAAATATTTTATCCGATTCTATATTCTTATATTTTAGAACGGAGGTAATACTTAATTAACTAACGTATGTGACGAGACAAGATTTTCTTTATGAGCTGTTTTACCATCGTTGTTGAGGAGAGAGAACGAAGTAATCTGAGCCATCCATCCAATCAAATTCGAGGGCTGACAAGAGTACTCCAGAAATTCTATATGAAAATTTCCGAGATCGCATGAGGTAAGAAAATATTACTATATACATGTCAAAATATATGATTTTATAGCTATGTATTTGGACAAAGGTTATGTCATATTTTTTGGACGGAGGAAATAATTGTGTACATCGGTCACTACAGGCACGCTCTCTTCCCGAGTCGCCACATCTTCCTCAAAGGCTCCTCCTCCAACTTTTGTTACAGTGCTACTACTGTCACAGGCCACCACATCTCTCGTTGTCTCTCCTTCATCAAGTAGTTCTGCCCAAATCCGACGCTCCGATCCAAACTGGCTAAGAGCAGATTGCATTACCAGGACTTGGATATACGGTTGTGTCTATGAGGACATCCATAATGTTGCATCGAACCGAGCCTTGATCAAGGAATTCTTCACCAGCAATCGTTATGCTAGTGCGATCCACCACATCCACGAGTTTCGTTCAATGGTCGTCCAAGATGATCTCAACAAATCATGCACGGTCTACTTTCACTCAATAGTCAAAGAGACATTTAGCTAATATCCCATTAAAAAATGAGGATAACTAAAGAATGATGTACTGTTCAGCCAATTGAGCACTTTATGTACTAACATCAGCATGGTATACCTACCGGTACCAGGTTTTAATACCTAGGTACCATAATAAGATTAACATACTATCTTAGATGTTATACACGATATACCAGACATAAACTATACCTTTGTACCGGTATATTGCTTTATAGTATTTCTGTTAAAAAATATACTCAACGTACGATAAATCATGCATGTCTTATAAATTAAATGATGCATGAAGAATCTTGTGAGACGATCGAATCGTACGTTGTGCTTTGCATGCATGCATCCCTATCGAGGTGAGGGGCCCCGGCAGACTGTGACAAGAGGTACGTGGTAGATTCGATCGATTCGGCCAGCTTGCTCGGAAGTAGATTTGTTGCTAGCTAAGCTAGTGCGCCTACTGTACGTGCACTGCACAACTGTGTCATCTCTCGGTACCTCTGATATGATGAGGCGTGTATCACATGCATGCACCCGGTGACTGCTTAACTAACGTTCTGCACTTGTAATTACAGGTTGTTATGTCATTTGGGATATGCGGCGCTGCTAATTGATGTTTTAAATTGTTGGATCCAACTATAGAAACTAGCTGAAAACAACGAAATTTGAAGTGATGGAGTCGCACACCCGAGATCGATACCAATTTTTGACGTGACAATATGCTATATTTCAGTATCTACTTAGGAACCATAAAATCACTTTTGTAGGAGCGGATCCAGTATGGGGTGGTGGGATCTCGAAACCCTTATTGCTGACGTGAAAACCACGAGAGTCACCATTAAAAATTTAAAATTTTACTGTTAAACACACATAAATGGGAGGGAGGACTGTAGTCTGTAGCTTCATCTAGTTTGTTCAAACCTCTGCTATTTTTTTCTGGACCCGCCACTGCTTTTTTTCATGCAAATGTTGATATGACACATTGTTGTGACCAACTCTTGAATATATATAACTTTAAACTGATTAAATTAAACGGTTCAAAACTTTGTTGCTAAGTTCATTTTTTATAACTTTAATTTAAACTGATTAAATTGAACGGTTGAGAACTTTGTTACTAAGACTTTTATATGTAGCAGTGCTCATCTGAGAAATATAACCTAGCTATTATCTAATCAATATTACAGATCTTGACCAAATACTTCCGTACCTGCTCAAGATTTTTCTTACAGCAGAAGATGCACGTAGATGAGTGAATTATATATATACAAGTCGCAATCAAAGTAATGGATCCAATCAAGGCGAAAAAGACGAGGTGTGGCCGCCGTGGAAAATTCTGAATTAGGAGATTAATTGCTTAATGCGTTATTAGTAAGATTGTATCCTAATTAAGTCATGAATGAATCTGATCTATAGCTACGGTGTTCGTCAATGGTCGTTCCGCGCCGTACGTACTAATTAACAAATGAATATATATTCGATTGTACGTGCTAGATCGATGATATGCATGCAATTATTTATGTTTCTTTGTCCAACATGACTCATTTCACATCCTGCCCGAATCTTGTCGCCTTGACAATTTTGGCGCATGTACAGTGGCGTCTTCTTTCTAACTGGATCCACAGAACTTATTGTTAGTTTTGTCAAGGACCAAGTTGCCTTGCGATAGATCTCAGTAGTACATGCCAATGGACAGCTTTTACAGTACACAGTCCAAACATATCATATATCTACCCTATATCTACCCCTATAGTTCACTCATCACTCATTCTTTCATTATTTCATTCCTCGTGAAACGGTCTAGATTATCTCGCTGAGATCTAACGCCCTTAATTGCTGATCCTTAATTGCTCCCGCGTAGGCCGTTGCCTTTCCTCACCCCTGCGACCCATAATCTTGCACGCGGACGTCGCTCTTTCTTTCTCTCGCCCTTCGCCTCCCCGCCAGCACCACCGCCGCTCCCTGCCACCGTTGACGTCACACCTCGGCAGCATCCCTCCCCACCCACTTACCCCCTACGCTCGAGTGCCAAGCGCTCCCTGCATTCCCAGTCCTCAAAACCTTAGACGTCGGTCGTCATTCCGTTGGCCCAACCGTCACGCCACCGCTGCCTATGCCCATCCTCGCGCTGTCTCGCCGCCCCCGATCAGGTGTGTACTTCATCTTTCTCCTACTAAATAAAATCTCTAATTGCATGGTTGCATGCATATCATATTATGGATGTAAACGTAATTTGTTCTGCATAAGGGTTTAGATGAGACTTGAGAAAGTTACTGAAAGGACATTGATATCACCTAGAGAAGGGTGAATAGGCGTTTCTAAAAATTATCATAACTTCATATCACGTTAGAATGAAGAAAACTTTTGGTTCAAATCGGAACTTCCAGTATAGGATTGGAAATTCCGGTCTTAACCAAAAAGGTCAGTGGATAACGGAATAAAACACTAGCTATGAACCTGTAGCTCGAACAAACAAAATGTATATGAATCAAAAGGTGACAAACAAGATATCTAAGCAAGATATAATGTTACCAATTAAGCATACAAGTAGATCGGGTTAAAACAAGCTCAAGCACAATATGAGAGATAGCAAGAACGAGCAAACCAAGAGAGGAGACACGTTGATTTGTTCCCGAAGTTCGGATCCACGGATCCTACGTCTCCGTTAAGGGGCCACAAAGGCAGGGTCTATTTGAACCCTTTCCTCACGAGGTTGCACAGATGCACTCATCGATTTCACTCTTAATTTCTTCCCTTGCGGAGGCGAAATCAAAGCCTTCACAAACTTTCCGAGACACACCACAACCTTGGGTGCTCACCAGCGACACCTAGCGGTCTAGGAGACCTTAGTCCCCAAGAGTAACAAACACAATCGAAGATTTGCTTGCTATAAACTCAAGTGCTCAAAGTATAGTGTGAATCTCACTAGCTCTCAAATTCTCAATCTCAATTCAACTCTCTTCCTTTCTCAAATCCCACTCACAAAGAGGCACCACAAAGGTAGGGGAATAGGGGAGGCTATTTGGCTTTGGATGTGCCTAATAATGCCCAAGAAAAGCAGCCACTCAAAGGAGGGGTGGAGGAGTTTATATACCCGAACCTCTCAAAACTAGCCGTTGGAGGTCAAAACTGCAATTTTTGGAATTTTCGAAATGTATTTTCGGATAAGTCCGAAAATCAACAGAGAGCAATCTCAGTTTCACAGCCATTTTCGGGATTTCCGAAAATTTTCAGACCTTCCTAGATTTTTTCGGACTTTCCGAAAAGCACATAGTAAAATGACCATAACTTTTCGTTTGGGAGTCCGTCTTTGATGATCTTGGTCTCTATGAAAAACTCACTCAGAGGACTACCCAACTCAAGCAATAGCAAGGTTTAAAACCACTCAAAGGATATCTTAAAGCTTGGATTTCATTCAAAGTAGCACTAAGATGGGTCACTTTGAGCACCGAGACATACACAAACACAATGACGTTGCATCATCATTATATATACTCAAATTTAAATAAGAAGAGAATTATACCAATATGAATGCCTTCTTTCCATATTCATTTCTTTATCTTAAGGGACACCAACGTCAAAACCGTTTTACCGTATATTCTTCAAATGATTGATGCGGTTACTTGTAGCTTCATAAGGCCTTGCACGGTCCATCATGACAAAGCCATCACTCATCCTTCTTCACCGGATTTGGTTCTTCGGCGCCAAGCCCCTTGCTTACCCTTCACCACCGCATGGTCTATCGCGACCGAGCATCACTTGCCCTTCACCATCTTGCCTTAGTAGCCACTTCGTATTCCACATTTTCAATATCTTCACTTTGTTATCCTTGGTATATTTAGGTGTAATGATATCACTTGAGCATCATCACCTTTGCAATCCTCTGGACCTATTTCTCTCATTCAACTCAATAAAATTATTAGTCCCAATGATACGATTGTCAACCCCCACATGTTGACCAACCGATCGCGTATATAAAATGATATGAATAAGTGATGAGTATTAATCAACACTACAAGTGTCATATACTCAAATATATTCTCAAATATAAAGATCCCTATTAAATAAAAGTGAATAACTTGGATCAAGTAAATTTATAACTAAGGTACAAGATTTGCTCCCCCTAAATGTATGCATACGAAATATTTGTGTGAAGCAAGAATATGCATAGCTAGAGAGAAAACATTGGGAGCTTACCCTATACAAAAATAGAAGATATTGATCATATGTAGAAATTAAGATATAAGCATACCTTCATCATATCCATGTTCTTAATGTGAAGAGACTAAACAAGACATGACTCAAATAAAACATTAGTCTCACATGCATATGTCAATCACATGAAAATATTATATATGAATATATCAATATGTGCATGGAGAGAAAGAGTGATACATATAGCTTATCTCCATGTATTTCATCCATGTGATTTAGCTCCACCATCAATGAACGTTTCTATCTCAACTCATATAAAATCCGGGAATCACCTCCAACACATTTCACTTTCATATCCACATGATACTAGACAATGAAATGTTTATAAAAACATCAGTCTCATATAATTGGATTTGTCATTAATCACCAAAACCAAAATAATGGCACTTGAACTTTCAGTTACTCTGGATGGAGCAGTGTCGTTGAGAAAATTACTTTGGATAGAGCATTGCAGTTGAGAAGATTACTATGGATGTTTTACAGTCTAAACATAATGTGAACAGAACACATCTACTTTGGACTTAATTGCTAATTTTCAACCAAAATGCGGTGTTCAATATTTTTGTGCCGATATGTTCTATCTCTGCTTTTTTGGCTAGCATAGATTTGCTTGATGCCTGTGAGCAATGTTCGTAGGAGTTAAATACAATATTTTGTTCACATAAGCAGCTTTGGAGTGCTTGATTTGTAATATGTTAATGTGTTTCATGTACTACTTTACTGTTCACCTCACAATGTTTTGGTCTGCTTTTGCATTATATATATTCAGTTTGATTGCGCTGAATTTTGTTCTACCTGATTACATCTGAATTTTAGCACTATGTTTATTAAAGAATTCAACTGCACCTATAATTCTCCATCATCTATAAAGGCCATCTCATAGTTTACCTCTACACAGGATTCAAGATTCACGTGCAACTGCTGAAGGTTTGTAGCTCCAGTCAAAAAACGATGCATCTTAATGGCTAGGTATAATCCCAAGATTCTATATTGTGCTTCATTTGGTTAACATAAAACCGAGCTAAATAATGTTTTAGTGACTATATAAGTGCACATATTGTTTTAAAAGCCATGTTTCATATATCTGAATATTTCACTCATTCATGGATGAACAAAAGAGATGTGTCCTTCGGACCAACTGATTAATCACACCAATGGAGACATAATCAAGGACTATCAATGCTTCTAGCCCATTTTATGGTGGCAAGTCAATTCTTAAGATGTTTCAAAAAAAATTAACAATTCAACATGGTCTCATTAATCCAGCGTCAATCTCATGAATCACTTTGAAATATATGGATGATACTGCTATCACCATGAGTCATGACAACTTTGATTCAACTGAAAACACAAAACAATGCGATTTGGAATTAATTTGGTTAATATTCAGGTATATACATTCAGTGTCATCCTGTATATAGGCCTATCCAATGAGATGTGTGCAGATAGAGCTGTTGCTCATTTCAAAGATTATGTACATATTTTGTCAACAGTAATTAACACTCCTTTTCAAAAAAAAAAGAAATTATATGCTGCATTTCCTTGGTGTGTGGTGAGGCAATTAAAGAGTCCATCTTTAACTTGCTTTTTTTTAATTAGGGCATGATTTTTCATGAGTTCGATTGAAGGAGATGGGGGTATGACTTTGGATCCACGTGATTGATCGCCACACTGCCAAGGCACAAGCAGCGGTTAGATTTTTGTCCCCTATATTCCTTTTCTTGGTTTGCTGTGAGAGTATTAAAGATCCAATCTCTACCTGGTTTTCCTTAATTTGGGCATGATTTTTCTTGAGTTATATTGCTTTTTTTATGCGAACTAATAATATGTGCTTTATTTTAAGAGAGAGTGTGCATTGCAGATTGTTGCATCGCCATATATTTCTTAGTAAGAATCACTAATAATATTGCCTAGGTTTTTTGGTAACTAATTTGATTGCAGATGGTCACAGGCGTGAAGCAGCATTACAGTTGCAGTTCTGGGAGAACACACCCTCGAGGAAAAAGCATGGCAATATACATGAATATTGTCTACTAAGGTTGTTTTGCATGCTCAAGTTATTCATTGAGTTCTTTCCTTTCATGCATTTCCAAGTATAACTCATGAGTTTAAGCAAACCATTAAGTATTACTGTTCTATACAATATGTTCCATTGATGTTCATGCTAAAGAAATTCAGCTCGTTGTTTGACTTAATGGTTCAAGGCGCCCAATGATGCAGGGCACTCCTATGGCTCAAGGCACTACTAGAGTTCCTACGGCTGAAAGTGCTTTTGCCAAAACACAGAACACTAAATAAGCAAAGCCATCAAAGGGTCCCCCGACAATGCTAAGAAAACAACAGCACTAGACAATGCAGGAGCTATGGAAGTCCCTGGTAAATCCCGATTTGATTCTCCCTAACCCGCAATGAACCCCTGCGGTGTCACTATGGCAATTCAATCTTATTTTCAGTGGATGATGTGCTGATTTCTCCATATTTTAATTAAGCAGCCTAAGCCTGTGTCACAGGTTGCTAATAATAGTTTGAACACAAGCAATCCAGAGAGCAGCGACTCTGAGAGTGATTGATGATGAATCGGATGAGAACGAGGTTGCCATTTCATTTAATTATTTCTATACATTCTGGAATAATTATGTGAATACCTGACTAATCTGATGTCGCCCACTGATAGGCCTGCACTGCAAACCTTGCTAGAAGGCCTCTATGACCTTCTGTTATGTTTTACAAATGCATGTCCCTCTCATGTTCACATGGGAGGGAGATATGAAGTCAGGTATGAGTAATCCCTTTTCTCCAATTTGATCTATCAAAAGTACGGAACTTCTCTGATGAAGTCAGCTTTGAGGAGTTTGTCCAACTCTTCTCGTATGGCTTGCTTTCGGTCAGGTGCAAATCGCCGTAGTTTTTGTTTAACTGGCCTGGTATCGGGTCGCACCATGAGTATGTGCTTGATCACCTCCCTGGGGACTCCGGGCATGTCTGACGACTGCCAAGCAAACACGTCTACATTGTCACGGAGGAAGGTGATGAGGTCGAGTTCCTATTTGCTGCCGAGCATCGCCTCGGTCTTGACAGTCTTGTCGGGGTTAGTGCTGGTCAGCGGGACGATTTTGGTCACGCCATCTGGTCTTGGAGCCTTGTTGGGCTTGCTCACTTTCGCAGGTGGCTCAATTGTGGTGGTGGTGTGGGAGTATGCTCGACCATGTCGAGGCTCCGCTTGTCGTACTGCACCACCAACTTCGCATTTCCCTGGATAGTGATTGTCCCTTTTGGTCCTGGCATCTTGAGCAATTGGTACGCATAGTGGGATGCCACCATGAACTTCGCAAGTGCAGTCCTCCCTAAGATGGCGTTGTATGCCATTTTGAATTCGGCCGCATCGAAGGTGATTTGCTCTATTCGGAAGTTGTCGGCCTGTCCAAAGGTGACAGCTAGCGTAATCTTTCCCAATGGCTTGGACAACACTGATGTGATTATATGAAAGGGCTGGTCCAAAGGGACTAGTTCGCTTCACGGAATTCCCATTGCATCCAAGGTGCCAGCGAAGAGGAGGTTAATTGAGTTGCCGCCGTCGATGAGAACCCGTGCGACTTTAATGTTCCGAATAGTGGGCTCGACCACTATCGGGTATCTCCCTGGGATGGTCATAGTCGTCGGGTGGCCCGCCTCGGAGAACTCAATCTTCTACTGGGACCACTTCATCTTGGCATTAACTCCTGTGAAGTAGAACAGACTTCACTCTCTATCTTCTTGTACTCTCTCTTCGAGGAGTACGTTGTAGAGCCATCGAAGATATGTGTGACATGAAGGTCGAAATTTGGGAAGACGAGTTCGTTGTCGGGCGCGGGTACATTGGTATCTGCTTTGACAACGCGTACTTGTTTTGCTTTTTCCGTTGCCATCTGTCTCGCTAACGCCTTCTTGAAGATGTGGCATTCTTCCAAGGAGTGGGCGTTGGATTTGTGAATTGGGCACCATTGTCGTTGCGAGTCGTCACCTTGGGGGTTTGGGGGCTTGGGTGGGTCTGCCTGTTCTGTGGCGAGAACCTCTGTTACCGCTTTGCGCTTCCCGCTCTTTCCATTTCTCTTCTTGCTAGACTCTGGTGCATCATTGTTGGCTGTTTTCTTCTCATCGCCCGTCTTGCTCTTTCCATCCTTTCGCATCAGGGCGTCATCTGCATGGGCGCACCTGTCCACGATCTCGAACAACTTGCGTGCGGAAGTAATCTGTCTTGTTGCCAACTCCTGGGTAGTGTAGCAATCTCGGATGCCCGACTTGAACGCACGAATTACAGAAGTGTCGGTGATTTCAGGAATCGTATTTCGACATTCATTAAAACACCGAATATAGTCCCTCAAAGATTCACCTGGGTTCTGAGTTAAGGCGTGGAGGTCGTCTTGATCGCGTGGCGCTTGTAAGTTCCTTGGAAATTGGCAACGAATTGCTGCCACAAGTCTTCCCATGAAGAAATTGAGCAGGGCGGGAGATGAACTAGCATTGATCGAGCATATCCTTTCAATGCAACTGGCAAGTAATTTGCGAGTGCGTTGTCGTCTTCCCACAGAGCGTAGAGAACCATGGAATAGACATGAAGGAACTCTTCAGGATCAGTACTTCCATCATACTTCTCTATCGCTCTTAGTCGGAATTTCTCGAGCCACCGTACTTCTCGTAACGTTGGCGTGAACGCTCTGCATCCGCCTCCTGGTACGAGAGGTGATCGGTGCCCGTATTGTCGTCGAGGCGGCTTAGCGGATGATGAGGAAGATGATGATGACGACGAGGGATCGCATGGTTTGGGTGTGTGACCCCTGGATCGACGTCCTCATTGTCGATCCCGTCGGGAGTCTGGAGAACACGAATCCCGACATCATCGATCGTCGCCGCCTTGTCACTGACCTTGACCGTAGTCACCCTGAGCTCGCTGCCTGTGATGATCATCATCCTGGTGGCTTTGGCGATCCCGTCAGTGTCGGTCCTCGCTAGGATGGCCTCCTTGGTCAGCATTGTTGCTACATCGTGGTAGAGAATGACGCTAATGTTGATTTGCGTTGTCTTGATCTCGCTGTTGCCGTCGGCGCCCGTTCATGTGGTCGCGTAGATCACGATGGTCGTGAGGCGGTGGGGTTTGCTGGTGAGGACCACGCAGTGAGGCATTGCGGGGGTTGCAACCTGGATCTCGGCTTGGATGTTCGCTGGTGGCCTCGACATGGCCGTCGAGTTGAACCGCTTCTCCTCGAGCTGGAAGACTAGGAGGGTTTCGAAGCGTTGGTCCCGTCGCCACCTCCGCAAAAGCACTATTGATGTTTGCCACTGTTGCCCGTAGTCGTTCGACCCATTGATCGTTTTCTAGGTGCAAAACTAGGTCAAAAGGGCTCTCTCTTAATATCGAGTTGATGATGTTCAGATGCTGGGCAGGAGTACGAGTAGTATCTGTAGTCGCCCGAGCAACTGTATGATTGGCACCCTCTCCCTCGATCACGTTCACGTCGTGTGGAGTGTGAGATGATGACGATTCTTTATCCTCCAGGGCGTGTAGAACCGAGGGCTCGTGGGGGCCGATACCAATGAATCCCACGAAATGGTCAAGGGTTTCCTCCGAGCTCCGTTCCTCTGCAACGTTCCGAGTATGAACTTGTCGTTGTTGGTTCTGAGAGCGCGGAGTCTTGATGGCGCTAAGAAAGTCCTTGCAGCTCGAGAGCTCATGTCCTCTTATCTTGTGGATTGGACACCAGGTGATGTTTGTTGGTGAAGCACGCTGAATACCTCGTTCCTTGCAGGTTTCAAGTTCAGCCTTCACGTGTTGTACCACCTTGCAATCCACGAGGGAGTGACTGGCCGTCTTATGGATGACGCACCAAGTGGTAGACCTCTGAGGAGCTATCCTCGTCGGCGCCTGATTCCCGATGGGTAGATGGGCTCTGTCCGCTTGAGGTTGCTTCTCAGATGTCGTTAGAATCGGCGCCCTCCTCTCCATCAGGACGGGAGAAGCAGCTGGGGGAATGTCGTTTCTCGAAGTCATGACTGTCGCGCTCTCGTTCCCGACAGAGATTGGGCCAGACGAGATCGGGTATTGCAGCGTAGACCGGAAATACGATGGATCCGACTTGAGTCCACATCAGCGATGTCTGGATTGGATCTCCTGGGCCAAAACTGTTGCAGACGCGATCGTCGGAGCGGCTCAAAGTCATGTTGGCAGAACCTTGAGCACCAAGTGCCCCCTACCTGGTGCGCCACTGTCGATGGGGGATACCCGTAGACCGGATGTATAGGGTATTGGGGTACGTTGATACAAGGATCTACACGAAACGACATCAAGTAAACAAGGAGACAAAGACTATACTGGTTCAGGCCCCTCGTAAGGTAATAGCCCTAATCCAGTTTATATGAGATTGATATGGAAAACCATAGAGTACAACGAGAACCGATGATTCAGACGTTACCGACGAGATCCTTGTCGAGATGATTCGACGAGATCTCCCGGCGAGTAGGCTTCGTGTCCTCCGGCTTGCAGACTATAGTGGATGTGTTGGTAGTAGAATTCCCACCCCTAAACCCCTCAGGGAGTGTACCTTTTATACCGTGAATCACCTTAGTCCCCAAGTAGGACTCGGAGACTACAGACCCCGCACGATATGGTACAAGCCTGATTCTCTCCGAGTAGGACTCCGCTAATCACTTACCCGTGAGAGTAAACTCCACAATCTTCCGGCAATTTACTTTATATACGGAAATAAGTCGTATACACAAAGGTATACCATGTTCGTATATTCCATATAAGTTATAGTATATGAGGTATGTCTTATCCGTAAGCATGATACATATAATTTTCTAGATAACTTAAAGCTGATGGACATTGTTTGGTTGCACTGTCTAATAGTGATAAATTATGTTTGTTTCTTAATTTTCTCAGATAGTTCTCAATATGCTTTGATATTATCATGTCCATGATGGTTCAAAAGCAATACACCTTGCTACTCTGAATTTGTGACTGTTCCTAGACTATTGTGAATGTACTTACCACCAACAAAATTTGGTATATTCAAGCCAAGTATGCTTATTGTGAATTTGTGGTACTTTGATAAAATTACACTTAACATTCATAGCTCAAGTTATTTTCTTCCTCAGAGGATATTTACAAAAAAAAATGCTTAATGCATCTTCTGCTAGAACAACATTAATTACAAGAGATCTCTAATTACAATGTATATGAGCATAATTTCCTAAATAATGTTTTGTAGCTGAAGATAACTTTAAGCAAAGATCTCTTTCGCTATTATATTGAAGGCCTGGTCTATTAAATCTTACAACCTTTTATCTATCATAAACTAGCTCCAGTAGTAATGATGTCGATTACCTATTTCAGAACATGAAATAATTATTCCAATTGTAAAATAAGCATGAACAATATATAACTATAGATCAATTTGGGAAAACTAGATTTGCAGATACCAATTAATACCAGAGACACACATCATGTAGGCGTGCTCCATTATGTTTATATGGTTATTGGTCTGCGTCATGATTCTATTTACTATATTTAGAAAAACAAACTGCATATAGATATGATATGAGTTGCATCAGCTAGGCATTTGACCAATAGTAAATTGTTTAATCTTTCAGGCAAGCGGAGGCCATAGGAAAAAGCTATTTAGATCATGCTCACTTTCTAAAGATCACATGAGAAAAGTCCCCACAATATTCTAGTAGAGCTTTTGTCATTTCTCATTAGGCTACTGATTGAAAGAACTCATTAAGATAGTATACATTTAGTGTTTGTCATTTGCAGAAAATATTGGTTTTGAACTATTGTTGTATCAAGCATACGTGTACTAAAGAAGCATATGGTTTTAGTAAGGGTTGATATTGATCTGGTCTTTAGATTGGCAGGAAATAGACATTTGTATGGCATTTGGAATAAGTATGGTAACCAGCTTCTCAAGGAGAAAGCAAAGCTTCAGGATGATGTTGTTTTGTATGAATCATGGAACATTATGTGTATTATTTGCAGGATGTTGATGAAGGAAGAGAATTGCAACAGTTTTATGAAAAAAAAAAGTTAGATCAGATTATTGTGATGACTTACATTGTGTTGGCTTCTGTCCTTCAGTTCCTCAGTTTCCTTGCATGCTAATGAGTTCTATAAATTATTTTTAAGAGGCAATGACACTAGAATATTTGATCCTTGATGCTAATGAGTTTGGGCATTTTTCAGAACTGAAGGGCAATATAGAATATGCTCTATAAAGAGTTTTGCAGGTTCTGTTCCGTGCATCACATATCGATTTGCACAATCTTCTCGGTTGTAGCTGCCAGAATGAAAAATGCCTGAGCGCATGCCAGAGCATGAAAAATTCATTATTACTGTTTGTGCACATCTTTATGCTTTAGGTGCAGCTGCGAGCTAGAAAAATTATAGACCTGAAGACATTATCCTCTTGTAAATTTTATGTTATATATACCAACCTTAGTAAAGATCCATTAAATTTGTACAATTTATACTTGAAAAAATGAAACACATTTTAAAAAATGCCTGACCATAAAAAAACTTTTAAATAGAAACTTTCGATGAAAAATGGAGTGTCTTAACATTAAAATTAAAATACTTTTTTCAAGAGTTACATATCCTAAGACATGACATAAGTTGTGTTGGATCGTGGCAATTTTCTTTAATTGAGTTACACGTCTTTAAGCTGGAATAATACTTAAATAAGTTATGGTACCTAGATCAATTTTATGTATAATTGCTGAAACACATTTGATTTTTTTATATCTGACTTGCCAAATAAAACTAAATAAAATCGTAGTGTTAGCACAGGTAAATTACTAGTATACAATTGTATATTTTTCTGTTACACGAAAAATATGGACACATGTGCGAGTACACACACACACATACATACATACATACATACATAGTAGAAAGAAATATGTAACATCATTAAAGTTCTATTAAAAGTGCATCCGCATATGCGCATGTGTGTATATATATATAGGGATACGCTAAAACGCACCCTGGGGTGCGTAATAACTAAAACGTGCCTCTCATATAGTAATTGGTTTACTACATGTTATATGTTGTCAAATACCTGATAGTAATAATTTTACTATTAGGCTTAATTCAGGAATTTATCATGATTGCACTGTTAGTAACAAAATAACATTGGGGTGCGTTTTAACTACAGCTTACCCCGGGTACGGTACAGTATGTCGATATATATATATATATATATATATATATATATGTATGTATATATATATATAATTTGTTTGGTGCTACATGGTGTCCGGGCTTCATATTTCAAATTGAGTATATACCCAATTCAAATGAGTATGAATTCTTTTAAATGTTTAGGTATTAACATTAACTACTTTACTAACTAGTTCAAAATAAGTTTGAACTGAATTTGAACTTGTTTTGGTTAGATTTTGATCCTAGGTATATAACATCCAAACATATAATTATTTAGGTATGTAATAATGTATAATCAAATAAAGTTGAATTTGAATTGTTTTATTGGTAGGTATAGGCTTGAATCAAATTCTTATACTTAAGGTATATACT
The DNA here is from genome assembly GCA_000573905.2 of Oryza punctata. NCBI lineage: Eukaryota > Viridiplantae > Streptophyta > Magnoliopsida > Poales > Poaceae > Oryza > Oryza punctata. The sequence goes on from CM002488.2 coordinate 4,758,645, forward strand.
CATAATTTGAAAGTTTTGAAAAATTTGAATGAACTTGTGCATTTTACACTATGATGCCCGGGCACCAGCGTGCTATATATATATATATATATATATATATATATATATATATATATATATATATATATATATATATATATATTCCAAAAAGGAGTAGTGTCTAAATTCTAGGCGCCTGAAACTAAATTTTCAGTCATTATTTTCATGCACGATAATCCGATGATTCTTATCATTCTGTACTAATTACTTATTAAAATAAAATCCCTTCTTAGTATAAAAAGGTTGAACAATAAATTATTCTAACCTACAAAGATTTACAAAATTACATGAAACATACTTAGGCAGCGTTCGTAAGCCTGGGATCCATTAGCGCACAGTGATTGCGGAAAACGGAGCGATCCATTAGCGCGTGATTAATGAAGTTTTTGCTAATTTTTTTTCAAAAATGGATTAATTTAATTTTTTTAAGCAACTTTTGTATAGAAACTTTTTGCAAAATACATACCGTTTAGTAGTTTGAAAAGCGTGCGCGCGGAAAACGAGGGAGAGAAATTGGGAAGAGGGGGAGAAGAACACAGCCTTATTACTCATAGAAATTTACAAAATTACATGGAACATATTCAAAACCATATATAACAACAAAATTGCTGTTACAACGAAGTAAAATTGCACATATATCTGAATATTTTAGGTGACGGGCGCTTGAAATCAAGCCAAAATACCCCATGTATGTGTGCATCTATCCCTACATTCATGCATGTGTGGAAATAGATAAGAAAGTTTATCTGTCTATGCACTATATCCATGTGTTGTGACGGAAATTAAGAATATAAGACCACAAGTTGAAGAATGAAATTTTTTTTAAAAATATATACAAGAGTGGAGTAATTAGTGCAGACTGCAGAGCATATACTGTCACCCTCCAACTCCTCCTTTTGAAACATTAATTTATATGAGTAAGGATATATATACATATATATATTTGGCACACATCATCTCGATCAGATTTGCAGAGACATATGGTGGCCAGCATCTAAAGCAAGATGCAGATTGACGTCAACAAACCGTTCAATTTGATCAGGATTTGTTCGTATAAGATCTTCACGAGGATCCTGATCGAATCCTGATACAGGTGTAGACTTACATAGCATCCAGTGAGTTTACTTAGAAAAGGTGAAATCTGCGATCTCCAAAAGGAAACAATAATATCAAACCAGAAATAAATTAGGACAAGCAGCTCGGTTCGATCAGTTTGTCACTGTCACACACGCACTACATGCATTTTAATTTGTATACGATTTCACGCAGGACATTATACGATATGCATCAATCTTCAGGATGGTGATAGTACATTTTCCAGCTATATATGTCAGATCACAAGCTTTTACACGTGTCACATACACAACATACTCCCTCAATCTTTCCTAGGAAAATAAAAAAAAATAAATCAATTTTTAGGTTTGAACATTCTAGACATGATGTATGTCCAGATTCACAGTTAAAAATAGTTTTTTTTTAATGAAGTATAGATCAGACACGAAGCCTGCTGCAGTCCCCATCAAGCACTGATCCACATTGATCCATGCATGCCAACACATAATCTCAGAGGATCTTGAGAATGTAGATTGGGGTGTTGATATATGTGATATTTCACACACAATGGCAGTGTCGTAGCTGGCGAGTCTTGGAAGTCGTCTGAACCTGATCCGAAACATGGTACAGATTCTGCTGTAGATGATCGAATCGGATGTCGGGGATCTTCAAAGGAAGGTGATCCATATGTATCAGTCATGGTGACCCCATCGCATCTCGCCCAAGATACGATCGATTCGGAGCTTTGTAGGATGGAGAAGCCACCGTATACCTATATCCATGTAACAAACGAGACTTCATTTTACTATCATGAAGATTTCGATAGGATCGTCCGTTGTGGATTGATCACAAGAAAAAAAATATTAATTTATGAGCTTTTCTGTAGCAGGTTAAGGATCCAGGCTCAGTTAGGGATGTAAGTCTAGATCGCCCAAGTTTTAAGTTCTCATGGAGATAAATTTAGGTGCATGTCCTTTCTTAATTGAAAAAAACAATAATTTTATTAATTTTAGGGTAAGTTGAGGCATGTGATCGAAACAACCAAAAATAATTTTAGGGTGAGATGACTTTGCCTTCAAGCAATTCAGAAGTAGGAATGATCAGAGTTGTACAACTGGTTTCCATCACCTTCGAGCAGTTCAGAAGTAGGAAACGACAAAGAAAGATTAGGGATGTACCACTAGTTTTTATCTCTTGTAACATGTGTCGGGGTTGTATTTGCGGGCGTGCGAGTGTGATGTTGTGTGCGTATGCGTATGCGTATATCGTATAATCGATAAAAAGGAAGAATCCAATTTAATTTAAATTATAAAATTAAGCTCAGAATTCAAATTTAGATACTGCGCCTACATCATGGCTGGCTACACATCTCTTTCCAGCTCCTTGATTCGTGTTGTTGTCCAAACACTTACACTGTACCGGTCGAGCGTATCCATGTGAATCTCGCGAGGCAGATGCATGTCGAGGAGGTAAATAGCTAGGTGACGACGTCCCTGTCCATCAGGGCATATACAAAGGTAGAATCTCATATAAACTCTTTGTATTAATTTATATCATTAGAGACTATCATCCTACAATAGTACAAACAATAAGATTTCTTAACCACTAGTGTACTAAATTTTATTTATTATAATTTTATCCTTTTCTCCATCCTAATACATTTAACTTTCCATTAGTAAATGTTAAGAGTTAACTCTGAGTCGTTATCATGCGTAGCAAAGATGTTTCTCTTTTTTTTTTTTCCACGTTACAAAATTTACTGGGATGATAAAAAAAAGAGCCGGTTACTAGAGCACGTCATGGCTGAGCTCTCCCTGTCGTTAGCTAAATCTAGATGGATACGTATTGCTAGCTCGCTCACTCTGTCACTCAGCTTGCCGTCTTTGTCTAACCTGCAGGCTAAGTTGACTGGTTAAATCATGATTCGTCTGCAAAATGGTACAAGTACTTGTACATGTGTCGCGCGCGTGCAAAGTGATCAGTGCAAATGCATGCGGCTTCGTCGTCGTCTCGTACCGGATTTTGGGGGGAAGATCTTGCCAAGATCGCAGGGAGATCTGTAGCGGATCGCGCTGGGAGCAGCAAGGGCGTTCTCTCTGTATCAGGGAGATCTTGTGACGGCACAGGGTCTCGTTAATTATGCTTAGGCCACGGCGACTTGACCGTGGCCAGGCTGACTAAATTACCATATGCTAATCGTCTTGAAAAGGAGAGATAGCTAGCACATTAATCGCCTTGAAAACGAAAGCCAAGCCTGCGTGCTCATGTGAGATTCTTTTACAGTGTGTTTGAAGAAATCGGTACCAAGGAAGGCGACATCTCCTGATTCTTGTGAAAATCATTCCAAGATAAACTATCCTCGGTCTAGATTGAATTAGGCCGATTCATGCAAAAAAAAAAAAAATCCCGGCTTAAAACTACCAGGAATTAGAGTTATTTCTTAAAAAGGATTTTATACAACTCTGTAGCTCCAAACAGAGATACTACTCTGTATTTTTTAGAGACAATCTCATTTTGCACACCAAGAGTCATGCATAGCATACATGTGCCACGCACTGTGCTTACAGATAATCATGGATACATATTTAGACATTACAGCAGGTTCACTTGAAGCAGCCATGCCGGTATAAACATGGCCCTTATACTAGTTTTCTACTTTTGTCCTGACATGTTCATCAAAAGTACTAAACCACCAGCTTAAGAAGTCCTTGGTCCGCTCCTAACATTGATGTTACAATACATGTCTATTCTTGATACTATAATAGATGGTTAATTTAGCAATCCGTGAACACGACGCAAGCTACCTGCGATGATCCTTCTTGATAATCTTGCGAAGAAGTGGAAGCGAGCAAAGCGCGGTGTCACCCTCATTCTTGAGCGCGTAGAAATGGCAGAGTGCACGGCCGGCGACCTTCCAGGCGAAGCCACACCTGCTGGCTTCGTTGCTACACCGTGCTTTCTCATAGACAATCTGGTAGATCACGCAGGCTTCTGAGAACACGTCGTCAAGGTCCCTCTGGGTCTGTTCAAATTCAGACGCATCGTAGAGCATCTGCAGCAGGTTCAAAGGGTCGTTAGGTTAAAAGCTGTAATTAGTTCGACTATTAAAAACGCTGTTACTCAGGGGAAAAATGGATGGATACTCACATGCTTGTAGTTCTCGTAGAGTTCTTGAAACTTCATGTTCCTTTCTTCTTTATCCACCATTGCGCGATAGAGCAGTGTACTGTCAGTCAAGTACTCCTCGTAGCGGCGTTGCCGAGGTGCCTGACTGCTAGAGGTGCTTCTCTTTCCATGAAACATGGGAGCAATGATACCCCTTATTATTAAAAAGGAAAAAAGGGAAAAAAAAAATAAGGCATGCTGTCAGAGAGAACATTCATATTAACTCCTACTATTCTCACCAAACATATGAAACCAATTAATTGAAACCGTGTTCTATGCCAAAATCATGTCTAGTGCTTCTGCCGAATGGTAACTAACCTCTGCTTTTCTCATTGAACAATTTTGACATCCCTCCCTCCCACTCATTTTGTTTTGAAACTAGGTGGACCATATGAGTAAAAAATTAACTGTCGAGTTCAAAAGTAGATAGTCTTCTCACATAATTAAAAACGGCAGATAATATTTTTTTGGAACTTTTTTTAATACAATTTTAGAACTAAATCTTTCTAGAACTTATTTCTAGGTCTGAGTAAGTGTAAACTATAGTAATTTAAGATTATGCTTCTGTGCATAATCACAAAGTTCCCGGATTGATGGGATCGAGGAACGGGGTACGCTACTTACAAGAGGATTTTATAAGGTGGGGACAAAAATGTCTCCGTGTACCCGGGACGGGGACGGCGTTCCCGGGATGGGGATGGTGTTCCCGTGTCGAGGAATGCTGCCACCGACCCCGTTTCCTACGACTATGCTTTTGTGCGTAGATAACTAATTAGAACAGATGTAATTGGTCATCATCACTTTTACATATAAATTAATTAATATATATAAACATGAAACTATAATCGTCTATTAATTATTTCCAATTAATTGGCTGCCTTACAATTAATCATTTTTTCATGCAATGAATGCAAACCATTTTTCAAAAAAATGGCATGGATCCTTTCCATGATACCACGTATACTGAGACCAACATCCTCATTGCCAACATCACATTTTCTCAATATGCTTGCCATTTAGCAATACCTTAACTACTGCAAGCTCATAAGTTATAGCCCATACAAGCAGAACAAATAATGCATGGGATCTCCCTACTGCAGATAAAAAAGCTGAAAAAAGGAAGCGAAATAAAACAGACAACATACCGATTGGTTGAACATTATAAGATTGCAGATATTTTACATCTTCTGCTTTATCATAGATTTGTCCAAGTATGGAGGATGAATGGTACGAAAAACTGTGACCCATGAAGTGGGGGTATTGTTTTACCATCAGATCACTTGGAATATTGACCTGTTGGGACAGCAGATAAACTGTTGAAGTGCAATGAATTCCCATGTAATGAACTTTGGTCTTACAAAGCATTAAATAATAAAGATACACTTGCACATTTCATCTATTTATCTTTATCTTGTAACCTTACTTGATCTCACTGCTTCATATGTCAAATATATCATGTCGCCATGCAACTATCCAGGGGCGATCCTACATTCAACCACCATGGTGCCCTGGACACCGCGTAGTTGGTCCATTTCTAACTTATATTAGACTATGTTAATTACAACATTACCCAATAATTAGCTTATTAGTATGTACTGGACACTCACTGCAGCTATCCGTATAAAATATTTGCAGTTCATGAATCATTGTAATGAATCATGAGTTGTTCAGATAACTACACTTGTTCATCCGTTCATGAATCATTGTAATATACCAAGAACTAACACCTATGGTAAAAGTTCATACAACCACACTCAAGACTCTTAACTAATGGGACCAAGAATCATCGTACTATGGTATATAATTCAATAAAGAATTGACTTAAAAACTATGTACATCAAGACCAAGGTATCCACAGCACATAGCAATATTCAGGCGCACAATTCTGATTTTACTACAAATTTGTGTACCAGAGTAGAACATGATAGCAACTAGTAACCTCAACACACACAACCTGATTGTACATATGAATTGACTTGGATGACTGGCCGACCAGTCAACACATTGTCCTGTATGACTTCGTAAGTAATTCGGATCATATACTGACATCATGATCCCCGCAAAGAAAAACTTATATTATCATAAGGTCTTGGGTCAATTTGTTTCAACTCTTTTGGGTGTTTAGCCAAATACCATATGACAGCACAAGTACAGTGAAATAAGGATTCAATACTGAAGATGGCGTAAGCCCAAGATCGGAACTAACCTTGTTCCCAGTCTTTGGAGCATCCAAAGCCAAATAATACAGGTCAACTAACTTGAGCATCTTTTCCTCTATTAGTTTCTTTTCACTTTCGTCAAGTGAATCTGTTAATAGCCGGTCCATATATGCTAACCAGCTATCAGCTGCTGTACCAAGTGCATAACTGAAAGGAGAAAAAGGAACTCCAAAATCATGTTAGATTGTATAAAACCAATAAAGGTTGCATATATTGAAATACTACAGGAGGTCACCAAAACTAGATTTTTGAAAATGTACTTATCAGTTTCATATAAAAGGAAATTCAAGCACTTCAGTGATATCGAAAAATTGAATTCAATCAAGGGATTGTTATTGGCCCATGAGAGGGCATTCATTCAAGTGCTGAACTCCTCAACAAATTGTCTACTAAAAACTAATGAGATTCATGCTGCTAAGTTTTATTTATAGTAGAAAATGGTTCTAGTGACAAGTATACAGATGTAAGTTACTATTCCAAAAAGGAAGGCTGGTGATAATTTTAGTGTGCATCAGAAAAATCAAGCTTGGTATTAATACCTGGGAGTAAATCTTGTTTTCAAGAATTCATGAAATAGCAGCCTTTCAAGTTTGGATTCATTACAATCCTGAGGTTTCTTTTGCTTGGTCTTTTTTGGTTTAATAGCTTGTACCCACGGTTCAGAAGGTTTGAAGTGTTCTAATAACTGAAAAGAACATTTTCGGGATCAGTCAGCAATAATTCTTTCAAAAGTTAAAGATAGAATGTGCTGTTATTATATCAGAACCTTATTGTGCAAGAATTATAATTTAAAGATACAGTGAAACAATAATGCTAAATTTACTAACGTATCATGCATAGCAAATCTGTAATCAGTCCAAGAACTAACAAGCTTAATTAAAATGGAAAGGTCAATATTCCAACACTTTGGTCACCGGGGCCTCATTAGCGATTGGCCACCTGAAACCATTCTAAATTCAGGCCAAGTTTAAAAGGTGAAAAGTGAATGGCTTTGATAGTCCAGATTTTGGAAAAGGCTCCACTTTGGAGGTTTGAAGACCAGGGTTGTAAACAATTTCCTCATTAAACATGAAGACATGCAATATTATTTAGTTTGGACCAAATTAGCCCCTCATGTCTAACGGGCATCCCAACCAAGCCAACACCTTCCAGCTGGACTTGCGGTGTTTATCCTCTATGAAACCTTGCCCATAACACATGTTTGGCAAAAGGTCCATTTTTGCCCTTAAGGTTTAACAAGGGCCACTTTCCTTACAAAGAACAGAGTGTTTCCAAGAACACCACATGGATAAACTCAATAAAATATAGACCGTGGCTAAAATGGCATCATGGCCATATGGATGGAACAACTATGCTGTGGATGAGGGTGGAACCGAGCAAAACTTCACTACGGATTTTGCTGACCATGAAATATAATCAAACACAAAGGCACAATTAGGCAAAATGTCAATTAGGAATTAACAAACCTTTGGGTTTTTCGAGACCCAATAAATGTCGCCGTCAAAATCACTATTGGCCATCTCATCAGCCAAAGACCGCGGCCCAGAAATAGGGAAGAGTATAGCATATTTAGCATACCCCACATACTCCTTTTCTAGATCCTTAATATATGTTGCTTTCAACACATGTATATCACCAAAATGTAACCCAGGATGTTTGTAAACAAGAACATCTCCAGAAAGTTGGCCATTTTCACTGTTGAACAGAAGATAAAGTTAATAAGTAAAGAACAAACCAGAATGTGATCAAACATAAGCAACAGAGTACCAACCAATGGTGGCATATTGATGCACGTCTATACAAGGAAGATATATGACAAACAGAAGTTCTTAACATTGACAAATTCAAAACCTTTTAATAATCCATAATATCTTCTATTAGAGATTTTTTTTCTAATTATTTAAAACAGTGACACAAATTTCCTGATGTCTAAAAGAGTACATGTTCAAGTTAGTCTAAATTTGGGAAAATGAACTTAAAAATGCAATTGAAGTCCTGAAGCCCCAAATACCCAGATGTATTTAGTATCATAAGTTACTAGTCTAAACATTTTCTTTAGCTACTGTTTACCAACGAACTTCACAATTGCAATCAATATCGTTGCAAGCAATATATAATTGTTTGAATGCAAAATGCATTCTCGCTAAAAAAATTTTTACGAAAATTCCATCTCACATTGTTAAAGTGCAAAATTAGAGTGCTAATCAGCAAGAACTTGGAAGAAAAATTGGCAATTTTGGTGCATTTCTACTGAACAAAATTACAAGACATTAAAGCAGTTCCAGTGGTGTCCACGCTGGATAGTGGATACTCCTATGCTATATGGTGACTGGTGAATAGTAAACTGAGGATCATTGAAACATATAAAAACCGCTGAAAGGACATGCAGTTGCAAAAGGGTACTTCTGTAACTAACAGTATCACGCAGACTTCATTAGGTCTGAGTGTTCTGGTAGGGTCTGTAGTACCCATTAGATAATAGCACTCATCAATTGGTATCTTTCCTTGCTTGATTCCTTTTCTTTCCTGTTGAGCCATGAAATCCAGCCTATATTGCAAATATGACTCTTCTAGAGGAATTCCAGAAAGTATCATCCGTGCTGATATTGAATCTTCCATATCAGCATAGCTGAATGAAACTGTAAGAACAACATGAGCATAATAGTCCAGATCAAACGTAAACAGGTGACTGAAAAATATAAATAAAATGGAAACCTTATGGACAACATGTAAATCATGTGAATTGCACAGAGCGCAGTTGAATGCAACAACAGTATTTTGAACTAACTTCTCAGTGCATCTTCATAATCGTAACATGCATTCTCAGCCCCTTCAATTGCACTTTGCAGAAGCTCCAAAAAGTACTCTTCTGGAACTCCTCCATAGCAAAGTAATGTGATCAAGAACCTTGATGTTAATGTCCTTCTGGGTCGATTGCTGAGCAAAATAATCATAATACTGATTGTGAACAAAAATATAATTGATTAATTGCTGCCAATAAAAAGTTTAAGCAGTGGAGGAAAAATGTAAAGTCCTGCACATGCTTTACCACCCCTATCTCACCAATCTAATCAGCCAGCTTTACGCTCCCTCTGCCATCTACCAACCAGCCCCAACCATGAGGATCGACATGTGACAGCACTTTGGAACCCTTTAAGGACCACCAACCAATGAATGAAATGCACCGGACCTCTGGGCTTTCATATACAAACAAACTCATCCCAAAAAACTTGAACTATTAAGCAAAGGAAAGTAATCCCACTTATAGTACAAACACAAGTTTTTGGTTTGATTTCCATGCTATGCTACCTCATAGAATCAGTAGCAGTTAAATGGGAAAAATATATCAAGTGTTCCCTTCCTGGGGGGAATTGAGCAAATGATCGTGACAAATTCAGGAAAGAGAATGGCAACCTTGACACAAAAATCAACCTATCAGTCACAAAGTTTCAAATAATTCATTCCGCTGAAAGGAAATGTGAAAAGAGAGGTAGAAAGCTAGAATTCACTGAAATTTTTACTTTTTGTTTAACCAAACATAGCATAGAACGTTGAACTCTTTGCATGAACTGTGCAGCCATTTCTCTCTTTACCTTTTGCTCTGTTCCATGGCCATTAATAGTGTCCAGGGTTTACCTTTCCGATGGACTGATCCCAACCCCTGGCAGTACAACAGTTTTCACCAAATTTCACTCGAATTTACTGTTTCAAATTTGAACCTCTCAAAAACCATTCAAAATTTTCCTCGAAATCTGCTTTCATCCCACGTCAAAACCTCAATATTATGTGAACCCTGGTTGGATCTCTAAGGCGATGCACAGGGGGGACCAAAGGGTGGGATGCACCGGAAAAATCTCTAAACAAAATTAACAGCTACTTTTACTGTGCTGGTAGGAAGCCAGAGCACAAAAAACCAGAGCTTAAGTACTCAAATGTATCAGTAACCAAGGATGCTCTACATATAAAAATAAATGCAACAATGCAACTCAGATTTTTGGTACCTTGTAGAGACTATTTCGAAAGAATTCACGGACTGAACAACAGATAAACTTTTCTTGGCATTTCGTGCAGAGACTATTTCCGATGAGTTGACAGACTGGACACCAGATAATTCTGGATGAGTTTCTATTTTTACCATTGATGGTCGGATGAGTATAGTTCCAGGAGGAAGCTGCAACAGAAAGAGATCTATTCTTATTCTTAAAAAGTACACTTGAATGTTGGGGATAGCTAAGATAAGATAGAAAAAGAAAATGATCTGTACACAAAATTGTGTAAGAATTGAATGGATTGTAAAAGACAGCGCATGATTTACAACTAGAGGATATCTGCAAAGATGACAATACCAGCATTGAATAAAATAAATTAACGATAAACAAATATCAGAAAATGGTGACCTTGTATGAGATAACATGTCTATCCTGAAAGCATATAAATCATTGAACGCTATCCTGAATATTACTTGAATTTACATAATTATATACTCCCCCGTTTTCATATTATAAGTCGTTTTGACTTTTTTCTAGTCAAACTTCTTTAAGTTTGATCAAGTTTATAGAAAAAATCGACAATATCTAAGACACCAAATTAGTTTCATTAAATGTAACATTGAACATATTTTGATAATATGTTTGTTTTGTGTTGAAAATGTTACTATGTTTTTCTGTAAACTTAGTCAAACTTATAATATGAAACATTGAGAGTATTAGTTAAATTACCAGATCAGTAATAGAAGGTCCGATTGTATTGCTATCAGGATACAAGGCACGAATGTATAGATGCTTAAGAAACTATGAATGAAAATTGGGAACAAGAGGTGATAACACAAGAGCCAACAAATAACACAAGACTACCAAATTTCTATGAATAAGTAATATCATGTCGAAAACTCAGGACATACCCGCCTGTCCACTAGGACTGTTCCCTTTACAGCAGATCCATTATAGAACAGACGGAACTGCATAAGAAGAGGCTAGGAAAATAGAATAGACAAGAACAGCAAACTCATTAGTTGAAAACATAGCAAATTCAGAAAAGAGTAGATTGGAATAACAAGGCAATAGTTAATACAGTACATGTTCAGAGGTGAGAGACCGATGCCTCTTCAAACTGTTAGGCCTCATCACTGTTTCACTTTCAACACGAGTTGCGATGCCCTGAACAAGGCATAATAGCAAAAAAAGTATATCAGCTACTAGCTACAAGCATGGACCAAAACATCACCATTAAGTTTGACAAGCATGATTGTCCAGAAAGGAAAACATAACTAAAATATAAGGAGAAACGTAATAGGGTGGTGATGTCATGTATAACACACAGTAACAGAACTTAATGCTGGCAGATAGTGATAACTGGATTTTCGAATTCTGAGTCAGTAAGAACAACTTTCCAGTTCACCCTAAAACTCAATGCAAAAGCCATGTAATTGATATACCAGTAGGAAAAATTCCTACCAGGCAATTGTTACAGCAGTGGGCAGGCCATTGCAGTTACTTAGCACTTTAGCAGGTACCAAATTAGGAATAAGTCAAATAAAGTAGGAGATTATCTAGTAAGGAGAGATGAGGTTTGTTATATTAGAGATCGAGAGAGAGAGAGAGAAATCGGATTGGTTTCTATAGTGTTAGATATTAGTTCCATGGAAATAAATCTCTAGCTCTAAGCCAAATCAGGATCAGTAAATTCCTAGCGAGTAATGAAATGAATCAACACTAATACAAGGTAAATCAATATAAGTGGTATTTTGGTTAGGAACTGGAAAGAAAGTCACACGGCAGTAAATTGGTATCGTAAAACAATGTGCCAACAATTAAGTAATTAACTGTTTACCCATGAGGGACACTACGGACAAACTTGGTATCAATTTAATTAATAAGAATAAGACTCAAATTCGAGCTTTAGATGACCCAAACTTGGTGGTGAGGGTGTACATCCACACCTCCCACCAACTGAGCTCGGTTCCTGGTCCGTTTTTCTCTGCCCACATGTTTGAAACTTTATATAAAAATTTGTAACTATGTTGCATAGTACTACCTCCATTTCAGATTATAAGTCATTTTGACTTTGATCAAAGTCAAACTACAAGTTTGACCAAGTTTGTAGTAAATATACTAATATCTACAACACTAAATTAATTTCATTAAATTTATAATTAAATATATTATTATAGTACATTTGTATTGTGTTAAATATGTTACTACTTTTTTCTATAAACTTGGTCAAATTTGAAGCAGCTTTACTTTGACCAAAGTCAAAATGACTTATAATCTGAAACAGGGGGAGTATCTTTATGCATAAGCAACTCCACAAATGCTCATTTCACTTCATAGTAGCATATTGCCCATGCGTTGCAACTGGATTTTAATTAAAGAAAATTATCATTAGCATGTCATTATCATCTCTTAATTGTTGTACGTATTTGTTACTAACATGTGGACCTTTTTAGCCTTACACTGTTCTTTCTCTTCCCGCAAAAAAATAGAGAGTTGGTGAGAGTAGTTGACATGTGGATCTTCTAGCCCCACATCCTTTTCTCTTTAAAAAAGTTGGGAGTTGGTAGTAGGGTGGTGGCAGAACCACCACCACCACTACTCCCTTTTATAAGGAGTATAGATGTTGCATATTCATGAACTGTGTTTGACAAACTTTATCATTGGTGTGCATCTGTTCACATTATAAACAATCAAGTAATCCAAATTTGCTTATTAGTATGTAATAACGCCTTCACAAAGCCATAACCATCAGGGGAACACAAAAAAAGAATGTCTGAAAGGTTAATGTATAGATGGGAACGGAAGTCCTTAGATAAGTCATTCAAGGTGTATGGAGTGAGGAGAAAGCGCATACATACCTGTGATTTCAAAAATTTTCCCTTCAAAATACTTGTGGGGCAATTGAGAGCCAAATCCACAGATACAAGGCCAGTCCCATCAGTATGGATCAACGGCTCCTGATCTATGTGAACAACATTGCCGTGTCTGTCCTGAAATGTTACAATAAAGAAAAATATTAGATTCCAGAAGCAAAACCAAGTATTGGAAAGGAGGTAATTACCATGCAAGGTTCATCTTTAATCCGTCTGACATAAACTGCTGATAGATCAACATCCAATGTGATAGTTTTGGAGAGTATCAAAGCAAACCTGTATTGTTACAACAGAAAACACAGGTTTCGTAAGTAAGAGAACAATCACATGCAAGCACGCTCAAGTTGAGTCCAATAATTGTGTTTTTCTATTTAGAGAGCCTAATAGTTCGATAGCAGCAATAATGAAATGAACATGGAAATTGAAATTGTAGGCAATGGACTTCTGGAAAAACAAGCTTATCTTCTGATTAAATAAATCCCAATCCTTCTATGTGTCTCCTTTTTGTATCTAAAAACGACATGCTGCTATCATATGGTAGCAAAACCAGAATTACCAGTAAGGCAGTAACTAAGCTTGACATCAACCAGTACATATGCCCACATTGCATCAATTAGTTGACATTACTCAACAAAGTCATAAGGAAAAACCTGGCCATATATTTTGCCAAGGTGGGGGCAGAACTTATGTGCATGAATAGTTCACGGGCCTGACCAACTGTTCTCCCAGAGAGTATATAAGGTTCATCCATGTTCCACCCAGACTCAGTGCGAACAAAGTAGCACCTGACAGGTGAAGTGCATTTCATTTTGTCTTCTATCTTCTCTTCTTTCAATTTCTCCTCTTTCCCTCCATCCTTGTAAACTGAAAGGTACATCAATCAATGCAAATCCAACAAAAAAGCAACCATGAAGCAGCACTTGGTAACTAGGATACTCGTAAAATAGAATTGGTGTCTCTTAGTCAAATTGAGACGTTCAGACTCTTATTGGATATTGCTTTCCAATTTGCATATAATTACAGTACTAGCAATCTATTTTTTTCCAGACACCTTGCCGGGAAAACACATTTATGCCTTCTCACACAGCCACGCAGGAATGACTAGATGAACCTGTTCACACAACCAAGTACACCCCAAGTGTGTCTTCGAAAATCCATGACCATTGTTTCTTTGAAACCATTAGAGAACTTTGACCCTGGTGGTGTTATATCATTAATTGCAGTAATTATGTATTACATGCATTCTCCAGTCTACTTGGTAATAAATTCAAATAGATTCAATATTACAATAAAAGGAAACTTACCGAAAAATCGATATCGGCGCAAACCCAAAACAATACCATCTTCAGCAACCTTATGGTAATGTTCACAATACGTAGAGAAGTCAGTCTTCGTGTCTGACAGTTTCCCCATAAACTTTACTACAAGGACATTATCATCACCAACAACTTTCTGTAGATGAGTCCTTGTATTCTCGATATATGGTCCCTACATTCAGTTAAATAAGGTTACAAATTTAGCGTTGGCACCTGAAGTTCCTTAAAAAAATATCATCGAGAGCGGCATTTGTTGATATGGGTGCCTTAAGTTTTGTTGGCATTGGTCTTCATACTATTAAAATCTTAGGTGGCCTGCAAAGGATGCATGGGTGATGTGCACCTTTATGTGCAAGCTAGATAGGCAAACAGTCAGAACAGCAATGAACAAACTGAACATTATGCAATCACGATTAGTAGATGGTAGAACATCAAATAGTAGGCCATCTAAAAATATCATTATTAAACAACGAACATCAATTAACGTTATCAAAAGGCTCCACAAACCTTGAAAAGTTTGACTACAGTATCCCCTCTTATCGCAACATTACAATGATAGACTTTTGTCATGCCTGGATCTGAATCAAGGTTCTGCAACAATTAAATGGAGGAATGGAGAATGATTTCATCAGGCTCATGTTATAATATACTATCAGAAGAAAAGGAACAGACAGCGGAAACTAGAAAAATGACATGTCAGTATAATATTCTCATGATATTATTGATAGATCTCGATGCTCAAGAATGTTCCACGTCCTAGGGAACTGTTGAACTTACAAGAACTAGGTATTATTAGCAGATAGTGTTTCTAATAAGGAACTTTTGAACAAGAAAATATGCATAAGTGCATCCCTAGAAGAATGTAAAAGCATGATGCATTGCAGAAAACTTATTACCGGAAATGGTTTGTGATGTTTCAGCTTGCCAATGAACCGACCACAGAAAACCTCGGTTCAAAAGGTGGTTTTGCTGCATCTATCATGGATTGCCTTGCTAGATGATTGGTACCGTTTCTGTTTTTTTTGTAGTTCTGAAGTAAATTAACTCAAAATGGAAGTCAGGAACTACAAGTCAGTAGTACCACCTGTATGGTTCTGCTTTCAACAGAAGCAAGGCTTCTTTTCAGCCTTTAGTCTTAGAAAAAGTCAAAAGTGCATGTAACATACCTAGACACTAACATCAAAATGAAGAAAACATGATACTTTTAAGATATTAGAAGCTCAGATCGGAATGTGCAATAGAGTAAGCATGCATTATCTCCTCGATGCACATGCAAATTCAAGGATAATGAACATGCATAGGTGCAAATTATATATATTTACTTATGGCTCCATTTAGAATGACCAAGTTCTACTGTGAAATGGAATCATCATCTTTGATCATTTTTAGAGATCGTCAATGAAACACAAGAAATAAAAGTACTGCCATTGCAATAACCTTTGCTCTATCTGAAGCTGCAATATACTTGTGGCCAAATGTTCTCCAGATTTGTGACTCAAATTGCGCCATGGACAGGAACTTCAAGGATCTAATATAGTCCACAGACAGAACATTCTCTATCTTTTCACTGAAACATAAAAGAGAAAGGTGTATTAGCAACAGCAAAACACAAACAAAAGTCATCTTTGACTTAGGAAGTAGTGAATGCTCTGCTACAAGAGCAGTTATTTTTTTGTTCTCCATCCTATAGAAAAGCACAAAATGAAGAGGAACTAACCAGGCAAGGTAAGCAAAAACCATAAATATTTTTCTGAACCCTAACTCTTCCAGTGCTAGCATCTGAGGACTCGCTGCCTCCCTCAATGCATTGTCTGTGGCATGACAAGTCGTTGTAGGGTTTTGTGGCATCGCCATAATGGGGCTCGGTGGACTTACTAAGGGGCCAGCCATATTCTCAATGAGTCTTGAAATATCCCGAACAAATCTCGGGGTGGAAACTCTTCTTGGAGTAGAAATCATCGGCTGGATGGGGCTGTCAATCTCTATATAGTTCTGCAGGCCAGATGGCATGCAACGGCATGGACTACCAACCTGCATCATAACATCATTAGGCACCGCAGGAGCCATTGCTCGTGCAGGACTGTCAATCTGCACAGCCATTTGGTTCAAACCAGGAGAAACCATTGCCTGGGCAGGAGTCCCAACATCAATGCAGCCTTGATTCTGCGACATGACAGAAGATATATGGCCACATGGGCTCTCAACTGTCAGCTTAGCAAGGTGTGGAACTAAACGAGCAATTTGTCTGACAGAACCACCATTGCCATGTAAATGGAACGACATCTGTTGGTTGGGACTCCCAACCACCATGCCATGGTTTGAGAGACTAGCAGCCATTTCATTGTTGGGGCTTCGATCGTACATCAGAACCTCGTTGTCGAACAGTTGCGTGTATACTGATTCCTCTGTTTAACCTAAGCCTCGTTAGTCTGAGAAGCGTTACAGTTAAACCACATGATTAAATGACTACTCCGTTTCATATCGTTTTGATGTTTTTTTTCTAATCAAAATTCTTTAAGTTTTACCAAATTCATAGATGGCAACATCTACAACATCAAATTAGTTTCATTAAATGTAGTCTGTAGTCTTGAATATATTTTGATAATATGTTTGTTTTGTACTGAAAATATTGCTAAATTTTTCTATAACTTGATCAGAAGTTTGATTAAGAAAAAAGTTACGACTTATAATATGAAATGGAAGGAGTACTACACTTCACAATTTGGGAAAAAAATATAACAGCTACAGATCTACAACAATAAGAGCAAAGACATTAGAAAGAAACAACATCCAAGCCAAATGCATATGTAACTGCAAAACTAAAGGGGAAACCATCGTAATAACCTGAACCAACGAAGCTAAAAGCAGCAAAATCCCAAAACCATGACCTTAACCTTAGGGATGGTAAATCAAGAATGTGATCGACTCATTGACAAGCATGAAAACCGAAGAACTTGAAGGATTCTCCTCCAAAACGAGACAGAAACTGAAACCGCAAACAGAAAATGGACTGAGAATACAAAACCAAAAGAGAGATCCCCTTCCACAGTGCATCACCTTGTGATTACGATTTACGAGCAAGCGCGTGCTGCGTACGCGCACACTAGTAGATGAAACATTCCCCCAAACATTGTGTTATTGTGTGCGCTTTGTAATGCAAAAAAAAAAAGGAAAAAAGAAAAAAAAACACACAGACCAGAGGAAGCAGAACGAAGAGCTAACCTTCCACTGCATCCAGTACCACTAAACAGCCAAAAAAAAACTTCTTTTCCCTCACAAATTGGGGCAAGCAACCCAAGTTAACGAGAATGGCATCACAACCCCCAACTCAAAAAAAAAAAACGAAAATGTCACGTGGCGAGCCAAAGCATTGACCTTCCCGGTAAGGGTCGGAGACGCACGCGGCGGCGGTGTGGGCAGTGGGGACGCCCCGCGCGTTGCGCCTCATGGCCTCCCGCTTCGCCAGGTAGTTGATGAAGCCGGAGAGCGTCCGCACCCGCCGCGACTCCGCGACCGCCCGAAGCACCCGCGCCGCCCCGGCCTCGCCGAGCTCCGCGAGGTGGTGCCGCGCCTCCGCGCCGGCGAACTGGAGCAGCCTCGCCTCCAGCCGCTCCAGCTCCGCGCCCACCGCCGCCGGGAGCTCCGGCTCCCGCACTAGTTGCGCGCCCGCGCCCGCGGGGGCGCCGACTCCGAGGGGGTTGTACATGATGAGGGTTTTACGGCTTAAGCCGGCCCCCGCGCCTCTCGTCGGCGGCGGCGGTGGCGACGACGGCGAGCCGAGGAGGAGGACACGGTGGTGGAGGAGGAGGAGGCGATCACCGAAGGCGGGGCGCGATCGAAGGAGGCATTTGGGAAATTTGGAAGGAGCGGCAAGGGGTGGGGGGAGAAAAGGCGGTGGGAAGAGGAGAGGGCCCACATGGAAGTGGGAGGTGGATTGGAGGGGTGAATGGGCCCGGCCCATGGCGCTCTGGAAGACGGTGAGGGATGTGGTGTGGGGCCCAAGGAGTACTAGTACTACGTGGTTACTTGCTCGGCACCCTACCTCTGTAACTTGTGCTTCGGTAGAATCGGTACGGGGGATTGGGATTCCATTTTTCAATTGTGATACAAGGATGCATCCAGGATTTTTTTTATATTTGAGATCTTTTCAGAAACTTATTTTTATAAATTATCAGTGTTACCAATAAAACATACCCTCATATATATATATATATGTATACATATATATATATATATATGCTTTCGTAATGTATGAAAATACCACATACTTAATATTGTACGGAAAGCTATACTGCTTTTGCAGGAATAGAAGACGAAAGAGTCTAATGTAGAGAAGGTAAGGTCTTCTCGATCCGTATCCTAATAGAGTTCTTCGAGTTTACATGAAGAATAAGACATCTTACCATATAAATATACCCCCTCCTAAAGAGGAGGGCATTGAATCACAAGGTTGTTGGCGAGCTGGAGCAGTGTCCCCTCCAACCGCTCCAGCTCTGTGCCAACCACCGTCGTAAGTTTCGGCTCGCACATTTGTTATGCCAAGGGAGTTGTACATGATGATTTAGGGCTTATTGCACCAAGGGAGTTGTACATTTGTTGCACCAAGGGAGTTGTACATGACGGTTTAGGGCTTATTGCCACCCCTCGTCCGCTTGTCATCCCACGCCTATTGGCGATGATGGCGAGCGGAGGAATAAGGACACGGTAGTAGTGGTGGGTGGACGAGGAGACGATCATCACCGAATGCGAGGTGCGATTGAGAGACTTGTGAAGTTTGGAAGGAGGCAGGGGCACAAGGAGGTGATGGCGGAAGAAGGTGGGGCCCACCCACACGATAGTGGGTGCCGGATGTGGATTGTGGGGAGGGTGAGTGGGCATGACCCTGCGACGCGTAGTGTGCTCTAGGCATGCATGGACTCAGGGATGGATCTAGCGTGGGTGCTGGGGATTCCAGTTTTCTCTACCTCACTGGATCACCATTGAAAGAAGAAGAGAGAAGGGGAAAAGATGAAGAGGAAGATAAGGGGGCTGAAGGAGAAAGAAGCAAATGAGTTCACCTATAATATTTTTCTAGATCCGCCCCTGCATGAACTGGAAGACGGTTAAGAGATGTGGGACCACTATATTACTTGCTCGACCCCCTTCTATGTGAAGGGTAGTACTTACTTCATCCTAAAATAAATTCATTTTCCATCTATGCCACACATGCTAATAGAAGCTAAAAGGGATTAGAATAATCTCAATTTATCAAAATCCTAATATAAATATTTCTATAACCTTAGTATATTTATTCTCTGCTTTAATAAACTAAGATACAATGATTACTAAAAATATATTTATTTTGAGATAAACGAGGGAAAAATTCTTTATATTACGGTTCAGTAGAATCAGTACGGGGGGGTTTCGGATTCCATTTCCACCGTGGGATGCATCGACTCATCGAAATTAGAGGAGGGCATAGCATGACTGGCAAGAATAGGCAAGGATGGTAGACTAGGACAAAACTTTCATTTCTTCAACCAAAAGCGGCAGAGAGGCACAGAGGAGGTGGCGTGGGCGCGGGAGAAAGCAGCAAGATGTCCTGCGGATACGATGCGGTTCCTGGCTGTGCAGTAGTAGGAGTAGTCGTAAAAGCAGAACAGCACCGGTCTAGCTCTGGGCAAGTAGACTAGGCACACGCATGCTCTGCTGCTGCCCTGCCGTGGAACAGACACGAAGGGCTGACTCCCCTTCTCATGTCAGTAGCAGTGCAAGCTGCATTATTTAATGTCAGTACTTCATAAATATACTTTTAGAAAAAAAATTATTTCAGATCTTTTGGCGACATCAATGTTACGTTGTGATCCAATATAAGGGCCCAACTCACCTCTCTCATTTTTCACACGTACATTTTTCAAACTGCTAAACGATGTGTTTCTTTTAAAAAGTTACTATACAAAAAATATATAAAAACTCAAATTAATCCATTTTTTAAAAAAATTAACTAATACTTGATTAATTACGCGCTAATGAACCGTCCCGTTTTCAGTGCGCAATGTGCGTGCTGGAAAAACCAGCAAACGAACACAGCCTAAGTCATTGATATGAAGGTGTCGGTGCACCAAGAAGTTATTGTAAATATTTTTGACAAAATATCTATTTATAAATATTTTTTATTATAAATATTTTTTTCTTATTTTTTTTAAAATAGATCTATAGCGTCAGCATCCATCAGTGACTTAGTTTCAATGGAGGTAAAGGGAACGGTATCACTATCGTTTACGCTGTTATGTTAGATCAGGACACCAATGACACGGACAACACGAAAAAAAGTTTGTTTCTGAAATAAATTGTTTCCACGTCTATTTGCAAAAAATAAAAATAAAAGGTCTACAATATAAAAAAAATCCAGAAGTGCAAGAGACTAGATCGTCGTGGCCAGGTTACCAGTGTTACCGAAAGAGATCGTGTTTGTTAGCTGAAGTTCGGTATTTATGTACGTAACAGCCAGTCCACGATTAAAGTAGAATACAACCCACTGAGCAAGCCTGCAGCAACGATAAAAATGTGATGGGTGGGCAGAATTAACAGTCATACGAAACCCGCATATTTTGGGTGCCGCAATCAGCTCACATCCTTAAGCTTACCAATAGTATGGTCCATCTCTTCTTTTTCCCAAAGAAGAAATTGACAAATATAAATTCTCACGGTATATATTCACTAAAATTTGTCTATTCTATACATGTGAGCAATGAAATTTCTGTTTTTTCAGAAGAAGTGCAATTCTTTCACCTAGCTGCTATCAAAAGAGAGGTTTGCCCACAAAGTCCAGTTTACTGAATAAGTCCAATTTTCTGCAATAATGCCCCTTTGCGACCACCTTCTCGATGGAGTAATAAGCAGTACAGTTAATAAACGAAACGATGGAGCTACGAAGAACCAGACCTCTGCTCCAAGGGCTTCAGAACACTCATCCTATGCTAACCATCGCCACGACAAATTTGTAGAATCTCTTTCTCTATGTAAAATTATAGCCTTTGAACGTACAAGCCCTCACTTTTAAGTTCAGTGAAAATTCTCAAAACACAGTTTCACAGAACGTACAAGCCCTCGCTTAAAAGATCTGGATGAAATCAAATTTATTCATGCGAAAAAAAAATGGCCTCAATCTTGCTGGAATTAGACTGAATTCAGTAAAACTCCTAAAATCCAACGCTCCAAACAGTATTTTCTTGTACAATAAAATCCCACGGAGATACAACTATCCATTTCACACACCAAAGATTCGTGCATACAGTGCCCGTTAAAACATGTGCCCATGAATCAACATTTACACACTACGGTATTAGCTTTGACTTGCTGCAGTTCAGATGATTCATCTAAAACATGTGCTATTACATATAAAACATACAACCACAGGTCCACAAATATAAAGTCATTTCTAGGTGCATTTCCACTCTGAATATGCAAGCTCTTGATATTTCATTTAGACTTCACACGTCAGTCTAGGTGCGTTTGTACATGATTCATGCATGCTGAAATGATTCAGAGCTAACATAGCAAGCTTAATTGCTTGTGTTCACTTCAAGCAGCCATGTTAATAGGCCCATATAGCTATCTAGGCTTTCCTGACAAGTTCCTCAAAAGTACTAAATCATCAGTTTAAGAAGTCCTTGGTCCGCTCCTATATTGCTGTTACAATACATACGCCAAGCTTTATACAAATTAACTATCCCTAAATGCGTGTTACTTCACTTGCGGTATTTCTTGGTAAATCTGAAGTTGCGGAGAAGTTGAAGCGAGCAAACCACAGTATCACCCTCATTCTTGACCGCGTAGAAACGGCACAATGCACGGCCGGCAACGTTCCAGGCGAAGCCACATCTGGAGACGCTGTTAGCAGACTGTGCTTTCTCATAGACGATCTGGTAGATTACACAGGCCTCGGTGAACACGTCGTCGAGGTCCCTTGGTGTCTCTTCAAATTCAGATGCACCATAGAGCAACTGAATGTTGGCAAGAGCGATTGGGTCAGAAGCTGTTTTTTAACCATTAGAAAAATCTGTTATTCAAAAGAAGACAGGATACTCACATGCTTGTACTTTTCGTAGAGTTCCTGAAACTTCATCTTCCTTTCTTCTTTATCCACCTCTTCGGCACAGAGAAGTGTACTATCAGCCAAGTACTCCTTATAGCGGTGTTGCCAGAGTTGCTTAATTGCTGGAGGCACGTCTCTCTCCGTGAAACATGGGAGCAATGATATACCTTATTATCAAAAACAAAAGAGAAAAGGAATGCCATGTTACAGAGAACATTCCATAAAGTACTTGTCTCATCAAACATATGAAACCTGCTTGTGACACCATCACAATTCACATCAACCGTGTTCTGTGCCAAAACCATGAGTTGTTTCTAAATGTTGTGAAGCACACCACATCGGATGGCATGGCCAAAATTTATATTTCTAAGAATATTTTTTTGCTGCGTTTGTTTTTGAAAGTTAAATAGAAAAAAATAAAAAGTGATGACATACAGCATACCATGGGTTATACACAGATGACTTATTAGTGTAGAAGAAGTGGAATGGATGCCTCACACACACACGTGGGGAGGTGATCTCTCATATATATAACTGAGTTACAACGAATACTAGTGCTGAGATACAATGAATGCTAGTGAGTTACGTAAGACCAAAGATCTAGGAGATTAACTATCTAGGAGATAAACAACCTATAGATTAATAAATAATCCTAATACCCGCCCGCAGTCGCAGCGTGAGGATCACGAACGCAAAGACTGGACCGAAAATCAGTAAATAACTGAATCGGTAAGCCTATGGTCATGATGTCCGCGAACTGGTGCGATGAAGGGACGTGAAGCACCCGAAGTTGTCCCAAAGCCACCTTTTCATGGCCAAAATGGATGTCGATATGCTTCGTCCGGCGATGATGCATAGGATTCGCTGTCATGTAAACAACTCTCACATTGTCGCAATAGACGATAGTAGTCGAAGCAATCGGGACATGAAGTTCCTAGAGCAATTGCTGCAACCAGCAGCACTCGGCGACGACATGTGCAACAACACTGGAACGGGAGAAAGTAGTCTGGCGCTTGGAGGACCAAGAAACCAAATTGTTTCCAAGGAAGACACAATAGCCGGGCGTAGAACGACGTGAATTGGGACAACCCGCCCAATCCGCATCGGACTTGAGTCCTCGAAGAAGGTTGAGCACGAGTTGGGAGTCGGAGACGGCGTGGCCGACATCGCGAAGGGCGTCGGCGGCGGTCTTCATCTTCTGGCAGTAACCAGCAATGGAGGAGTCGCCTTGAATCATGGAGTGAAATTGGTGGCTGAGGAAGATCGCTAGGGGTTCTTTGTAGGTGTGGAACATGTCCTCGATGGCGACCCAGAGCTCCTGAGCGGTCTGATCCGGCTCCATGGAAGGTCAAGGACGTTGTCGGTGACTGATCCGAAGATCCAGCTACGGATGCAGCTGTCAGCCTATTCCCAGGCCGGGTTGTCCAGGAGCGGAGCCGTCGATGTGAGCCATCAACCCGAACTTGCCGCACAGGGAGGTGAAGAAGGCCCTCCATTTGTTGTAGTTCAAGTGGTTGTTCTCCAGGGTGATGGGGACGTGTGATTTGACGGCGACGGTGGCGTAGGGGTGAAGGAACTCGCTGGTGGTGCTGGAAGAAGCACCACTGGAGGCTGAGGAGGTAGAGGACTGAGTTGATTCAGTCGACATGGTGGAGAACGCAGCCACGACGGCGGTGTGCTAACAGTGGAAAAGAAGGTAAGAGCCTAAGCTCTGATACCATGTAGAAAAAGTGGAATGGATGCCTCACACACATGTGGGGAGGTGATCTCTCATATATATAACTGAGTTACAATGAATGCTAGTGAGTTACATAAGACCAAAGGTCTAGGAGATAAACAACCTATAGATTAATAAATAATCCTAATAATTAGAATAGATGTAATTGTTCTCCATTAATTTTACATATAAACTATATGAATATGATCCTATAGTCATCCATATTTTTTTAATCCAACGAATGCATACCATTTTTCACAAAACTGGCCTGGACTCTTTCCATGACAAGGCACGTATATTTATTAAGATCAACATCCTCATTGCCACCTCAACTACTGCAAGCTCAAGCTAAGTTGTAGCCTACTACGTGCTATAGCCTACAGCCTACAGGTAGAATAGAGAATGTATGGAGTCTCCCTACTACAGATAAACAAATTGAAAAAGAAGGGAGCTAAATAAAAAAGACAACTTACTGGTTGGTTGAACATTATCAGATTGCAGCGATTTTGCATCACCTGCTTTATCATAGAGTTTTCCAAGTATGGACGACGAATGGTACGAAGGACTGCGGTCCATGAAGTGGGGGTATTGTTTTACCATTAGATCACGTGGAATATTGACCTGTTGGTATTGGTGGGCAAAGCTTAAACTGTTAAAGCACAATATACATTCAATACCCTCACATTACAAAGCCTCAAATAACTAAGATGCAATTGCACATTTCATTTTGTAGCTTGTAATTTTACTTAATCTGACTGCTTCATATGTCAAATGCATTCATATGGCCATGCATCTGTACACAAAATGTAATATATAAGAACCAAATATGAAATACCAACGAGTTGTTCACATAACTATGCATGGTTGATCCATTCTTGAATCACGCTAATATACCGAGAGTTAACACATATGGTTAAAAGTTCACACAACCACAATCAAGACTCAACTAATGGAACAAAGAATCATCATGTTATGGTATATTAATTTAATAAAAGAGTGACTTAATAACTATGTACATCAAAACCAGTGTAGTGTATCCACAGCAGAGAGCAACATTCGGGTGCATATGACTGATTTTGCTACAATTTTGTAGTACTTACTACCAGAATAGAATATAACAGCAACTGCTAACCTTCATACGCACTACCCAATTGCACATATGGATTGAATTGGATAGGCTGACTTGTCAGCACATTCCTCAGTATGATTTCATAAGTAATTCAGTTCATATGCTGACATGTATATAAGAACAGCCCAATTGATATCACTCAAACTTAATCAAGGTGTTATTAACTTATTATTACTACAAGGTCTTGGTTCAATTTGTTTCCTTCTTTCTGGTGTTTATCCAAATACCAGATGAAAGCATAAGTTAATAAGGATTTAAGTTCCATGTAAAAGCATTTGCAACAAACATTGTGTAAGGCTGTAAGCCCAAGATCGCAGTTAACCTTGTTCCCCTTCTTTGGAGCATCCAAAGCCAAATAATAAAGGTCAACTAACTTGAGCATCTTTTTCTCTATTAGTTCCTTTTCACTTTCGTCAAGTGAAACAGTTAATATCCGATCCATATATACTAACCAGCTATTAGCTGCCGTAGCAAGCGCATAACTGAAAGGAGAAAAAGAATTCCAAACTCATGTTAGATCATACAAAACCTATAAGGTTGCATATATTAAAAAGCTACAGCAAATTGTCACCAACATTAGATATTTAAAAATGTACTAATCAGATTCATACAAAAAGAAAACCAAGCAATTGTAGTGATTAAAATATTGAATTCAGTCAAGGGATCATTATTGGTGCATGGGAGGACATCCATTAAAGTGTTGAACACCTCAATAAGTTGTATACTACAAATTAAATAAGGTAAATTTCTTTACAGTAGAGAAATAGTTTCCTAATGAAAAATATACATTAGAAAAACTGAGCTTGGTATTAATACCTAGGTGCAAATCTTGCTTTCAAGAACTCATGAAATAGCACTCTTTCAAGCTCGGATTCATTAAAATCCTCAGGTCCCTTTTGCTTGGTCTCATTTGGTGTAATAGCTGGAAGCCATGGTTTCAAAGGTTTAAAATGTTCTAACAGCTGAAAAGATCATTTTCATTATCAGAGCAGCAGTAATGCTTTGAAAAGCTCAAAAGAGAGAATGTGCTGTTAATATATCAAAACCATATACGTGCAAGAATAATAAGCAAACATATAGTGAAATAATGCAAAGACAGTGAAACGGTGATGCACAATTTTGTAACAAAAAGCAAACACAGTCCGATAACTGTCAGGCATAACTGAAAAAATGGCTATCCCTATCTACCTTAAGATGGCTATGGATCCACCCAAATGGGCGTTCGAAGCTATTGATAAGAAAAGCAGAGGATTTCTTTGGAAAGGACAGGACAAGGTCAATGGTGGCAACTATCTTTTGTCTTGGGAACGTGTTTGCGGGCCAATACAGTATTGTGGTCTTGGCATACATAACCTAGAAAGGCTTCAAAAAATTGATTCTTCTAGACCATGGGTCAGCTTGACTATCCAAGTATCTCACAAGTCACAATGTTCATGCGCTCTTCTATGTAGCTGTGGAAACTATAATTGGTAATGGGGAGAACACCAAGTTCTGGACTGATAAATGGCTGCAGGGCAAAACATTGGCTGAATTGGCTGCTAACCTTTTGAGACAATTCCCCGAAGAGTAAGGAAGCAACACACTGTGGCACAGGCCTTGGTTAATAGGATATGGGTGGCTGATATTAAAGAACTCACAATTCAGGTTATTTGTGATTATCTACATATTTGGGACTTGGTGGATGGGATAATCTTGCAACAAGATGTTATGGATCACATAGATGGGAGCTTACAAGTTCTACACAGGTAAGTCACATACAATGCTTACTTCCTTGGATCAATCAAGTTTGCACCTTGGGGGGCGAATTTGGAGAAGTTGGGCTCCTCTACGACGTAATTTTTCCTTGTGGTTGGCAGTCAACAATCGATGTTGGACATCGGACCATCTAGCCAAGCGTGGCTTACCACACCCGGAAGCATGCCCCCTTTGTGATCAAGAGGATGAAACCATGCAGCATATTCTTGTCTCATGTGTCTTCTCCCGTAAAGTATGGACCTTGATCTTCTTGAAGCTGGGATTGGTGGATGCTGCCCCTCAGCCTTCAGTATCCCGTTTGTCAGGATGGTGGTCGAAGGTTGTCAAGGAGATTCCTAAGGAGCAGCGTAAGGGGTTGAACTCGTTGATTATCCTAGTAGATTGGGATATTTGGATAGACCGGAATGATTACATGTTCAACGGATCAAGTCCTCTATAGGTTGTGAGTCCAACACCACAACTGAGGCTAGTTTGTGGTGTCTAGCTGGAGCACATGCGCTCCAAGAGTTCCTCTGTAGGTTGCTTGCCTCGGGCAGCTAGGCTGTCCTTGAAGGTGTGGTCATGCATCACCTTTCGTGATATGTTTTCTGTAGGAGGGTTTTCGTAAGCCCTCATTTGTAACTCGTAAGTGTGTTATACTTCTTCTTAATAAAATGGATTTTTCTCTCCTGCATTTTCGAGAAAAAAATTCCCAAGTGAACTTTACTGGTCTTAAACAACATCCTGAACTTCAAAACCATTCACCTTTCAAGTTCACCCCAAACACAGACCTGTTTTGGCAACATGGTGATGTCACCCAAGGATGAAGCAATTTTAAACTCTGAATTAGTAAATGATTTCAAAACTTTCTGGAAACCTCTAACCAGTACAGTGGACCTAGATAAAGTATAACTGGCCCTTCAAAATAATGTTAAAAAATAAATCAAAATTTTGAAGACCTACAAATTTATATAAATGTTCGACTAAATTTATCCAAGTTTTCAATACTTCCAGCAACCAATCAAAAAGAAAATTCAAGTCATTTAGTTCTCATAAAAAAAATCAAAAATCATTTATGCCTGGTGCATATTTTTTAACATTCAGAATCAGAAAACACCTGAATCAGTTCTGGAAAATTCTCAATAATATTATGGAGTATATATAGCCTAGAAAATTTAGTACGAGAAAAATAAAGTATAAGCATCTGGCAAAAGAAGTGTTCAAAACTAAATAAACCAATTTTCATTCGCTGACTAAAATATACTCTTTCACTTGAGACTGACTAGGTTATAAATACTCCAAGGTGCAATTAAGAATTTGTCCATATTTTTTTATGTCAACTCACTAATTCCGAAAATTCAATAATAATTTCAACCTTGGCTCTCACTGCCACCTTAATGAATGTCATGTAAAAACAATCCAGATTCAGGCTAAGGTATAAAGTGAATTGAAAGTCCAGATTTTGAATAGTGTCTGCTTTTGAGGTTTGAGGTTAATGTTGTAAAACGAGCCTTTTCCTCATTAAAACCTAAGCATACTAATAATTGAATTCTTCTAAAAGCGAAGGAGCTATGACATTTAATATCATTTAGTTTGGGCGCAGTGACCAAATTAGTCCCTCAGGTTTGGCAAAAGAGCCATTTTTCCTGGAGTTATAACATGGGCCACTTCTCTTACAAAGAACAGATCATTTCCAAGAGCATTACATGGATAAATAAAATCGACATAGAACATGGGTGAAGTAGTATAGCTGCTGTATGAATGGAACAACTACGCTGTGGACTAGGGGGCAACTGAGCAAAACTCTGTCAGGGATTTTGCTGACCATAAAAGATAATCAAGAACAAAAACAATATTAGGTGCATCTCCCAAGACAATGACTTCCAATAAACTTCATAGTAAAATGTCAATCAGGAATTAACATACCTTTGGGTTTAATGAGACCCAATAGATGTCACCATCAAAATCACTATTGGCCATCTCATCAGCCAAAGACCGTTGTCCAGTAGTAGGGAAGAGTATCGCGTGTTTAGAATTTCCCACAACCTGCTCTATGTCGCTACTATATGTTGCCTTCAAGACATGTATATCACCAGGATGTAAGCCAGGATATTTATACACAAGAACATCTCCAGAAACTTGACCATAATCACTGTTTAACCACATATAAAGCAAATAAGTAAAGAAAGACCCAAAACATAAGAGGCACGCTACAAATTAATACTTGCATTTTGATGCACATTTATGCAAGGAATATATATAGCAAAGAACAAAAGTTATTATCTTTGGCAAATTCAAAACCCCTTTTCGTAATCCAATATAATCTCTCCATTTTTTAATAGCTGACGTCATTGACTGTTGGCATGACATTGGACCATTCTTCTTTTTCAAAAAACATATACATGTGTCATTTATTTTGTTGTAATTTGTTTTATCATTAAAAAAACTTTAAGAACGAATTATATTTTTGTATATTTACACTAAAGTTTTGAATAAGATGAATGGTCAAACTTTATACCAATAGTCAACAGCGCCTCTATTGAAAAACAGAGGTAGTATCTCTTGGTAGAGTTTTTTCTCCTAACTACTAAAAAACAGTTACACAGATCAATTTACTGAGCTAAAGAAGGCCATATACAGATATACTCAAGATGTTCTAAATTAGGTTGACTGAACTAAAGAATGACATCAAAGTATTGAAGGTCCAAATACCTAACATGTATTTATGGTCTTATTTTGCCAGTTCAATCATTTCCTTTAGACTCTATTTACTGACAAAATTCGCAATTGCAACCAATATTGTTGTCACTATTTTTGGATAGTTTGAATAAAAAATAGAATCCGATTGCGAAAAAAAAAATGCATGCCAACCAATCTAACCTTCTTTGAGTCGTGATTCAAAATTGAGGATTGTAAATAGCAAGAAAAATGGTAATGTTGGTGCATTGCAACTAAAGAAGACTGTAAGACATTAAAGTAGTTCCACAGTGATGCCCATGGTGGATAATGATACTCCTATCTTATGTGGTAACAGAGAATCATTGAAGCATAACAAAAATACACACACTCAAACATCATGAAGAAGCAAAAGAGTATTTCCATTACTAACAGTATAACGCAGACTTCATTAGGTCCAAGTTTTCCTGTAGGGTCTGCAGTACCCATCAAGTAATAGCAGTCATCAATTCGTATCTTTCCTTTCCTGATTCCTTTTCTTTCCAGTAGAGACATGAAAGCCAGCCTAGATTGCAAGTACGACTCTTCTAGTGGGATTCCAGAAAGAATCATTCGTGCTGGCATTGAATCTTCCATGTCAGCATAGTTGAATGCAACTGCAAGAACATGAGAATATAAGTCCGGATCAAACACAGACAGGTGACTGAAAAATATAAATAAAATAGTTACTCTATTACAACTGGTAAGATGAGTACAGGTTCTACAGAACGAAGAAGCACATATATACAAATTGTACAGAACACAGAGCAATGCAATGAGGGTAGTTCAAACTAACTGTTCAGTGCGCCAGCATAATCAAAACGAGCATTGTCAGCCTCTTCAATCGCAGTTTGCAATAGCTCCATAAAGAATTCTTCTGGAACTCCTCCATAGTGAAGTAATGCGATCAAATTATTTGATGTGAATGTCCTTCCTGATCGATTGCTGAGCAAAAAGAAATGATATTACTTACTGTGAACAAAAAATAGAACTGACCGCTTGTTGCCAATCAAAAAGCTTTACTATCCCATACACACCTACCTAATGAGCTCAGCTTTACTCTCCCTCCTGCCTCTACCTAACCGGCCCCAACCATGAGGGTTAGACACGTGACAGCACTTAAACCACAGTAAGGAACCTCCAAGTCTGCCCACCAGCCCACCCAAAATCCCAAATACCACAATGATTTAAATGCAAAGTTCGTTCCTTTGGACCTCTGAGTTTTCATGTACCAACAACTCATCCAAAATCCTAAACTTACATTATTAAGAAAAGGCAAGTAATCCTATTTATAGAAAAAAAAGTGAGTTTCACATCTAACACATCAAGCATATTTTGTTGTTCTGATTTCCAAGCTATGCCACCTCATAGCAACTGTAGCAGTTAACTGGGAAAAATATAT
Source organism: Oryza punctata (assembly GCA_000573905.2). Lineage (NCBI taxonomy): Eukaryota > Viridiplantae > Streptophyta > Magnoliopsida > Poales > Poaceae > Oryza > Oryza punctata. The sequence goes on from CM002488.2 coordinate 4,790,076, forward strand.
CCAGCTGAGCTGTGTGGATGGTCATGAAAAATTCTGGAAAAAAGAATGGCAATGGCAACCTTGACAAAAAAAAAAAAATCAATCTATCAGCGTCAAATTTCAAATCAAAATTCATTCTGCCATATAGGAAATCTGGAGAGAGAGGGAGAGAGGGAGAGAGATACAGTTCACCATTTTTAAAATATTTTTCTTATATATTTTTTGTTCCCTTCTTAATGAAATGAAGCGCAGTTCCCCTGCGTTTTAGAGGAGAGAGAGAGAGATCTACAATTCACCAAAATTTGTCCTCTGTGTTTATCCTAGCACATCATGGATTCTAAGCTGAAATTTCGTACAGGCCTGATTATATCATGAATTGCAAAGCCAGTGTTTTCCTTGTTTGCAGTTTTTCATGGCCATTTGCATTGTCTAAAAGAGGATGCACAGGTGCGGCCGTAGTGGCGAGATGCACTGGAAATACTATAAACAAACTAACAGCAACCGTAGGCGAAACTAACATCTCAAAGTTTCTGGCTTCAACCACACTTACGAAATGACACGTGATGAGTGACGTACAACTTAAAAAAGGTAAACGAAAGGGATGAAAATAATGCTACTTGATAGCATAATTATACTCTGCAGAGGATCTAAAAAGATGTAGGCATGCAATACAAAGCATTCATATGTGTTAAGCCATTATTCACCATACCTAACATAGCAACTCAGATTTTTGGCATACCTTGTAGAGACTATTTCAAAAGAATTCACGGACTGAACCCCAGATAGACTGTTTTTGGCATTTTGTGCAGAGACTATGTCCAAGGAGTTGACAGATTGGACACCAGATAATTCTGGATAAGTTTTTATTTTTAACATTGATGGTCGGATATGTATAGTCCCAGGAGGAAGCTGCAACAGGATACATTATTATTTCTTATAAAGTACACTCAAGATATAGGGTTAGTCAAGATAAGATAGCAAAAGGACATGAACTGTACACTTCAAAATTATGTAAACGATGCATGTATTGGTAAAGACAGTGAAGACCACTCGGCCAGTGCAACTGTGACAATAAGAGGATATCAGCAAAGATTATGTCAACATGAACAAACAAAGAAATGATCAGGTGGTCTTAGGAAATGGTGAGCTTGCAGGAAATAGCACACCTATCCTGAATGAAGCACAGATAAAAACGGCTCTTCTTGAATATTACTTTTACATAATCATATATTACGAAATTAAATTGCTAGACCCGTACAAGGCAATCCGACTGTACGGCTAGCAAACATATGGAAGGCGCTAATATATAGATGTTCAAGCAACTATGAACCAAGATTGGAAAAGAGGTAATCCTGAAGAAATTATTTTGATACCAAACCTGCTTACAAACTAATATAATGTCTTAGAAAACAGTGCATACCCGCTTGTCAACTAGGACTGTTCCCTTTACAGCAGATCCATTGTAGAACAGGCGGAGCTGAATAAGAAGAGGCTAGAAAAATAAAATAGATAAGAACAACAAACATAGAAAAAATCAGAAAAAGAGTAAATCAGAACATCTTATAGTTAATACGATACATATTCAGTTGTGTTGTTAGACCCCATCAATTTGCTTGCAGCACAATCCACAATGTCCTGAAATAATGGGAAAAATTCTCAGCTGGCTTAAAGAATGGAAAAAAAAACATTGCCATTAAAGTTGAATGAAGCACATTAACAGAAGTTAATGGCAGCTGATATTTATATCTGGATTTTCGAATTATAAGTCAGTGGCAATAACATTTGAGCCCACCCTGAAACTGAATGCAAAAGCTGTGCAATTGATATAACAGCAGGAAAATTTTAGGACTGGCACATTCCTACCTAATAATGAAATGAATCAACACAAATACAAGCTAACATAAGTGGTACTTTGATTAGGAACGAGAAATAATGTCACAAAACAGTATATTGGTAATGCAAAAACAATGTACCAACAGTTATTTGTTTCCCATATGAGGGGCAACAAGGACGAACATGGTATCAATTTAATTAAACGGACAAGTTTGAGCCAAAGATGACCTGAACTTAGGTGGTGAGGGTGTACATCCACACTTCACACCAACTGAGCTAGGGTTCAGTTCCTTCTTTCTGTAACTTTATCACAAAGTCGTAATGATGTTTCATGGCATGTGTACATATGTATGAGCAACACCATGATTGTTCCTCTCTTAGGGTGTGTTCTTCCCCCTACTTTCCTAACTCACCACTCTCTTTTTCCACGCGCACGCTTTTCAAACCGCTAAACGGTGTGTTTTTTGCAAGAAGTTTCTATACGAAAGTTGCTTTAAAAAATCATACTAATCCATTTTTCAAAAAAAAAAAGCTATGCGCTAATGAGTCGCTCCGTTTTGCGTGCTGGGATGGTTATTTCCCAACAAAACCCAACGAACGCAGCCTTAGTATGCTGCACTTTGATGAATTGTGTTTGTCAAACTTTTTCACTGGTGTGCATGTGTTCACCCGTTATAAACAATCAGATAATCCACAAATGCTTCTGATTTAGTAATAATACTTCACAAAACCATAACCATCAGAGGAACAAAAAAAATGTCTGACAGGTTAAAATATATATAGCAATAGAAGTCCCGAGATCCTCCCTCCATTTCATATTATAAGTCACTATGACTTTTTTTCTAATCAAACTTTTTTAGGCTTGACTAAGTTTATAGAAAAATTTAGCAATATCTATAACACCAAATTAGTTTCATTAAATGTAACAGTAAATATATTTTGGTAATATGTTTGTTTTGGGTTAAAAATGTTACTATGTTTTTCTATAAATTTGGTCAAACTTAAAAAAATTGACTAAAGAAAAAGTCAAAACGACTTATAATATGAAACAGAGGTAGAAATTCATTGAAGGTAATATAGAGTGATACAAGTTCACAAACATACCTGTGGCTCCAACAGTTTTCCCTTTGAGTTACTATAAGTGCATTTCTGAGCCAAATCTTCAGATATAAGGCCTGTCCCATCAGTATGTATCAACCGCTCCCCATCTCTGAAAACTTCTTTGCCATGTTCGTCCTGAGATATTACAATAAAAAGGAATGTTACATTCCAGAAGCAAGACCAAATATTGGAGAGGATGGAGAATTACCAAGCAAGGTTCATCATCAATGAGTTTGACAAGAACTTTTGATAAATCAACATCCAATGTGATAGTTTTGGAGACTATCAAAGCAAACCTGCAATGTTACAACAGAAGACATGAGGTTCACAGGTAACAGAACACTCGCATGCAAGAGGTGAAATCAGAGTCCAATAGTTAGTTTTCTTTTATTAAGTGGACCCAATAGTTCCGATAGCAACAATAATGAAAATGAACAATAAGGTAGGCAATGGACTTGTGGAAAAACAAGCTTATCTTCCAGTTCAAGAAATTTCAATCCTTCTAAAATGCACATCCTTCTATTTTAGAGAAAATTCCTTACATGCCACTGATTTCTCACTGTTTTCCTTAAATGACATAAAAAAGAGCTATTCCTTTCCATGCCATCAAAAGAAATCAGTGTCATCTTCTGGCATCCACGTCACAATGGCACTATTAATAAGAGAAATAATGCCAGCATTGTCAAAAGAATGACAAAATTGCCCTTGGCTCCCTCGTCTCTATATCCCCACTACCGTCTTCCCTAAATCCACAATATTTCCCATTAGTATTCTCCCTTTGCTCAAGCACCAGCGTCTTCCCAGCCCCGTCATTGGTGCGTTTCTCCCCATACTATCAGCATTGATGTACTTCCCGTGCTACCAGCATCATCCTCCCTGCACCAGCACCCCCTGCACCAGTCAGTGGCGGAGCGGCGGGGTCCCATCATCCCGATGCCAAGCAATGTTGTCCTCTGTGTGCCCATTACCCCCACAGCCGCCTCCCAACACCCATTGCACAGAGATGGCATCTTTGCCCCTCGTGCACCGGCATGATCGTCGTCCTGCGCACATACAGGCCATGCTAATTAATCATGGTATGCTGCTCCAAATCTGAAATATGGTATAGCCCTTCTATCCTAAGGATCCTTGTCTCACCACCACCACTGTGGATGAGGCCAACACCAAACAACACAAGGAACCTCTTGGCACAAGAAGCTCAGCTCCTCTATTTCCTAGGTCCAGCGGATGCAATTAATGCCATGGCTCAGCCAGAGGAGTGTATCCATATACCGCCGGATGAAAGGAGGGAAATAAATCATGCCCATCAACCTTGGTTTATCGATGCTGACTAGACTACTCGCAGATACTTTTGTTGAGCAGAGCTAATGCAGTTATACAGAAGAGCGAACCTTCAAAATGATTTTTCTTTTTTGACAAAGGAAAATGAATCCAGGAGAGAGAAGGGGACATAAGGTGAAGAAGAAAGGCAGATCTCCTGAAATAAAAAGAAGAAAGGCAGAGAGAAGGGAGAAGGGTGATTTTGTACTTTTCCTTGGCAACTGAATATCATGGTGATGTGGATGACATAAAAGAGCATGGAAATTCTATTCGACGGCATAGAAAGGAATAACTAATTTTCGATGGCATATAAAGAAACCGGTGATCTTTCCATGGCATATAAGGAGCACATGCTGCTATCATGGTAGCAAAACCATTTTCTGCAACTAAGCTCGCCATCACCCAGTAATTACACCCATGCTGCATAAATTAATTGATATTCATAAGTCAAGGAAAAACCTGGGCATATATTTTGCCAAGGTGAGAGCAGTACGTATGTGCATGAATAGGTCACGAGCCTGACCAATCGTTCTGCCGGAGAGTATGTAAGGTTCATCCATGTTCCACCCAGACTCGGTGCGAACAAAGTAGCATCTGACAGATGAGGTACATTTCTTGTTTTTTTCTTGTCTATTCTCTTCTTTCATTTTATTATCTTTCCCGCCGTCCTTGTAAACTAAAAAAGGCGCATCAACCAATGCAGATCCAATCATGAAACAACCACAAATTAGCAACCATGAAACATAATGGGGACACTTGGTAACAATATAAGAGTTCACATCTCAGAAAATGGCACTAGTTTCTCAGCGTCAAATTGACCTGTTGGCAACCTCATACTGGTTACTGGATATTGCTTTCTAATTTGCATATAATTACAGTATTATTACTAGTAATCTATTTTTTCCAGATAATTCTTAAAAAAAACATGTGTCATCCCCATGCAGGCATGACTGGATGAGCCAGTTAACATGACCCAAATCACCCTAAGTTCATGTCTTCAAAAAATCTGTTACCATTGTTTGGATGAAGGCATTAGAGAACTTTGACCCTAATGGCATATCATAAATTGCAGTAACCATGTCTACATTATGTGTATCATCAGCCTACCACTCGTATTAAATCCAAATAGATTCAGCATTTCAACAAAAGGAAACTTACGGAAAAATCGATAGCGGCGCAAACCCAAAGCAATACCCTCTTCAGCAACCTTATGGTAGTGTTCCAAATAGGTAGACAAATCAGTCTTCGTGTCTGAAGGTGTCTCCATAAAGTTTACTACAAGGACGTTATCATCACCAAGAACTTTCTGAAGATGAGTCCTCCTATTCTCAATATATGGTCCCTGCACCCAGCCAATGTTAAAAATATAACGATGGCACCTTAAGTTCCTTACAAAATAAATTGTCACATAGTGCAGCATTTGTCAATTCTGGTGCCTTGACCTTTGTTGCAATTAGTCTTTATATTAGAACTTCCACAAAAATCTTATGCGGCTTAAGAAGGATGCATGGGTGATATACACCTTTATGTGAGGGCTAGATTCGCAACAGTCAACAGCAATGAACATGAACATTACACGACCATGACTGGTAGATAGGACAACATCAAATAGTAGGCCATCCAAAAATATCATGGTTAAACAATGGGCATGTATAAAAGTATCAAAAAGCACCACACACCTTGAAAATTTTGACAACTGTACCCCCTCTTATCTCAACATTACAATGGTAGACTTTTGACATACCTGGACCAGGATCAAGGTTCTGCAAGCATTACATGAAGAATAATTTCATCAGGCTCATAGGTAACTTATAATAGAGGAAAAGGAACAAATAATGGAAAACAGAAAAACGAAATATTCTCTTGTGAATGAGAAAACATGCACATGTATTGCTAGAAAGAATGTAAAAGATATAATGGTTGTGGATAACATTTAACATGTTAGCCCAGACTTATCGTAGGAAATGAATCGTGATGTCCCAGCATTCTGAAGAACTGGCCACTCAACCTGGGTACAAAAGGTGGTTTTTGTTCCATGCATCATGTTATGCAGTATCATATGATTGTAGTCAGGTAGCCATTTCTATTTGTTTTCTGTAGTTATTAAGTAAATCAAGTTGACATTTAAGTTAGGAGCTACAAGTCGAAGTACATCTAACAAACCTGGACCCTAGCATCATAATGAAGAAAGTGTGATATTTGGAAGGCATCAGAAGCTGAGAGCCAATGTGCACCAGAGTAAGCATGCATTATGTTATCCACGCACATACAAAATTCAAGGACAATGACTTGCATAGGTGCAAATTATATCTACTTATGGTTCCATTTACAATGATCATGATCCAATATTAAAGGGGATCATCATGTTTGATCATTTTTTAGAAACCTTTAGTGACAATTATAAAGAGTACTGGTGTTGCAATAACCTTTGCTCTATCTGAAGGTGATATATTCTCGTGACCAAATGTGCTCCAGATTCGTGACTCACATTGAGCCATGGACAGTGACTTCAAGGATCTGATACTGTTCACAGAGAGGACATCTTCTATCTTCTTACTTTTTGGTGTAGATAATGGAAGCTTTACTCCTTTCTTATTCCTGTAACAAAAAGAGAAAAATGGTTTATCAGCAACAGCATAACACAGATAAAAGCCATATTAGCCTTAATCATAAATATTTCTTTGTTCTGCTACAAAAACAGCATTTCTTTGTTCTTCATTATATAAAAAGCATAAACCGAAGAGAAACTAACCAGGAAAGATAAGCAAAAATCATAAATATTTTCCTGAACTCCAACTCTCCCAGCGCTAGCATCTGAGGACTCACTACCTCCCTCAACGCATTGGCCGTGTCAGGACATATTGCTGTAGGATTTTGCGGCATCACCCAAATGGGACATGGTGAACTTCCTGAGGGGCCAGCCATATTCTCGACCCGTCTTGATAGATCCCGCACAGGGCTCGGTGTGGAAACTCTTTCTGGAGTAGAAATGATCGGCTGGATGGGGCTGTCAATCTCCATATGGTTCAGCAGCCCAGATGGCATGCGGTGGCCAGGGCTACCAACCTGCATCATAACATCATTAGGCAAAGCATGAGCCATTGGTTGGGTAGGAAAGTTAATCTGCACAGCCACCTGGTTGGACGCAGGGGAAACCATTCCCCCGGAAGGCATATAACCTTCAACGCAGTTCTGGTTCTGCGGCAACACACGAGCAATATGTCCGGCAGAACCACCATTGTCATGCAAACGGAGTGGCATCTGTTGGTTGGGACTCCCAACCTCCACCATGGCATGGTTTGAGAGACCATGAGCTACTCCGTAGTTGGGTGTTTGAACATCCGTTTGAACCTCATTGTAGTACAGTGGAGTGAATATAGATTCCTCTGTGTAACCACAAGACTTATTAGTCTAAGAAGTACTTCACAATTTAGGAAATATCTAACAACTACAGATCTAAAAAACGAGTCTGAGAAACAACATGCAAACCAAATCAACCATACCAAATGAGCGAAATGCAAAGGTAAAAAAAATAGAAAAATGTCAATCATACAAACCAACAAAGCTAAAACCAACCGATTTCCAAAAACACCGACTTAAGGGGTAGCAAAATTAAGGAGGAAAAATTTAAGAATGCGATCGACAAGGCGACAAGCATGGAATTCGAGAACTGAGCGTCACCATCAAAGCATTCCCCCCATTACAGGTTGGCAAGATTCTACTCCAAATCGAGAGCAGGAATCGATAGCCCAACTAAAAAACAAAAAAAAAGAACACCGTTAAAAACAAAAGAGATACTACTCCCTTTCACAACCAAAAAAGCATTAGAGAGAAGCGGGCGGGCGGGCGCGCGCATACAAAAAAAGTGCTGAAAAATCCCCCGAACAGTGCGAGTTTTGCAGCCAAAAGAACACGCTAAAATGCACTGCCATAGGAAGCACAAACGCAGCTAATCCTCCTCTGCAACCATCCATTAGGAATAAAATTCAAAAAGGGGTTTTCCTCACAAATTCCGGCAAGCAACCCAAGTAAACGAAATTGGCCTCGAATAAAAAAAAAAACGGTGAACAAAAATGTCAAACAGCAAAACCCCTCACCTTCCCGGCAGGGGCCGGACAAGCACGCGGCGCTCTGGGCCGTGGGGATGCCCCGCGCGTTGCGCTTCATCCTCTCCTGGTTCGCCATGTGCCTGATGAAGCCGGAGAGCGTACGGACCTGGCGTGCCTCCCCAATCGCCCGGAGCACCCGCGCCGCCGCCGGCTCGCCGAGCTCCGCGAGCTGCCGCCGCGCCTCCGCGCAGGCGATCTGGCCCAGCCTCGCCTCCAGCCGCTCCAGCTCCGCGCCGATGGCCGCCGGGAGCGCCGGCTCGCGCATTTGGTTCCCACCGCCGTGGGGATTCATGGTTGAGGGTTTAGGGTTTAAGGCGGCCACCCACCCACGCCGCGCCTCTCCGCGGCGGCGAGCGGAGCGAGGAGAAGATCACGGCGGCGGCGGCGGCGGCGGTGGTGTTGGTGTTGGTGGAGATCGAACGAGTCAGTTTTGGAGTAGTCAGGAAATTTGGAAAAGGAGGAGAAGGCGCGAGCGGGGGTAAAGTACATGCTGACACTGGTGCACACCACGCTGGAGTGCTGGACGGGATGGAGGCCTGGAGGGGGAGGTGGAAGAAGGCGGGGGCCCACACGGCAGTGGATGTGGGGGGAGGTGGATTGTGTGGGGGTGACTGGGCCGGGCCCGGGGAGGCGATACGCGCGGCCGCGTGGCGCGCTCCGGACGTGCGTCTTTAGGCGGTGCTGAATGTGGGACCCAGTTGTCATGGGGGGATTGATTACCTTTGGTTGCTTGGAACATACACTTTCCTGTGTTTCTGCGGGGATTCCACTCTGAAGCAGATGCAGTGATGCGTCAAAGTACTCCCGTAGTACTACTAGCCATCATTCCATCTCATCCAAACTGTGGTGGAGTATAGTAAATACAATTATCTCCTATCCAAAAACTCACATATTTAGAATAACGAATATAAATAGATGTATATCTAGATTAATTATCTTAGAATAGATCACATCATATCGTAGATTATAATATTTTAAGATAGAGATAGTAGACATATAGCAGGACAATAGAGTTAAAGAGTCCCATACTATAGCTATAATATATCCGATGGACAAGTAAAACGAGATAAGTTATAATTGCATGATTATTGTAAATTTAAAAATTTTCTTTATTTGTTTTTAAAATTTAAAATATTTTTTATAATTTCTTTTAGAAAATGTATATTTTATAGAAAGTTGCAAAAGCTAATGAAACTACCGAACTAGCCTAAGTTTAATAGTTTATTCATAGCCAATCTAATAACTTATTTAATGTTTTTTCACAATACAGGTTATGAAAAACGTAAAAACACGAAAACATAAAAATATAATAGAGTTATATGTATGTGAAAACAGATATTTGGAAAAATATATTGATCTGATCATGACTACTATTGATACAACCGTTGCTCACATCATAGCTCAATCGGGACACATCAAGATCAAGTAGCACAAGTTCTAGAGTCCAATTCGATCACCTATAACAGCGTTGACTTCAAACGACTGCCAAATGTGCATAGGAGCTCCGTTTTCAGGCCATGAGTACTTGATTAAAAGCTTTCGGAGTTTTCTTTCCAACAGATCCAATCCCATCTCCAAAATCCATCTTAGTTTATCGCAATAATAAAAACAAGGTATTGTAATAGGTCTATGGATTTGTAACTTCATCTGTGACCCCGGTCAAGTGGGGCCCATGTGGGATGTGCCCCAACCAGGTGGAGCACGACCTTGGGACCCCCTTGATCATCCTCCCACATTCTTAAATAGTTAGGTATTCCTTCAGAGTTTTTCGAGGTTTATTAAATTAAAATTTTAGCTATTGCTACTTTACCTTGTAGTTACGTGTATCAGCTAGACCACCTAATGACCCGTCTTCGGAACCCCACCTTATCGTGTGTATTCAATTCCTATTTACAATACCAGATTGTTTTTATCTTGTTATTGCTTGTTCTTTCAATTTGCTTGCAGGATTAAGATTGATCTGCACCAGCAAGATCAACAACTCACATAGAGGTATATCGATCGCTAAGACGCAACACAACAACGTCTCGTACGGTATCGGGTCAATCGGAGCCTTGAGCATATCGAGTGGAGTTCAGGGTTTATCACATATGGAGGGAATAGTGCGGGAATTCTTAACAAGGTTGACACCAATAACGTTGACATGGAGATGTTATAACTCAGCACCAACAAGACTGGCTTTGAGCCTACAAAATATTTCTGCAATTAGCTTTTACCGGATTTATTTTTAAAATTAGTCTTCTAAAGGCAAAGGTTTAGTTTTGTCAAAATTTCAGAGATAGTCAACACCCCATGCACTACCTCTCGTCAAGCCAGACCGGCAGATTCCTTCTTGCATACTTACTAATACTCCATATCATCCCAAAATATAGCATGCTAAGACCAAATCAAACAAAATATAGCATGCTAGGAGCAAATCAAACGCATTATCTCCTATTACTACGAATCCAGATAGACTATCTATCTAATTCAAATTCGTAACACTAGAAAATGAGCAATTATATGTTTCTTATTTTGGAATGAGTAGAGAAATTTATGACTAACTATCCAAGAGCTCGTGCGTTGCAACGAAAAAAATAAGTTCTAGCTTGTTAAGTTGATTAAGCACACATTTAGTCCAGGTAATACTTATTATGATTTTTATTATTGAATAAATAGGTGATCTCGAATTTTGGAAATACATGGAAATGGGAGAAAACTTGTTGGAGGTGAGGGCTAACCGACGAGTTCCATTTGTCACATCGATGGTGGTGGTGTAATAGTATAGATTATGATGCCCAAGCATCGGTAAAAATGGTGTGCCAAAACGGACATTGCAACTACTAAAATTACATTTTAAGTAGTATAGATGAGCGGGAAAAATATACAATGCAAATCCCATATGTACGGCAAACCTGGATTTGATTGGATGGGACTAGAGCTATCAAAAAAGCTAGAGCTTGGCTCATCCTAGGCCCGATTCGAACTTCAAACGAGCTGAACCCGAGCCGGAGCAAAAGCTCGCGAGTTTTACCGAGCCGAGCTCGAGCTTTAAATGTGTATAGTCTATATTGTTTGTTCATGTTATTCATTTAATGAACTAATATATATATATATATGAGTATCTATTTACACAACAAAATAGTATGTGCTAACATGATATATTTATTTTAGTCATTTTATACTCTTTTATTAGTATAATTAATTAAAAATAATTGCACTTATCAAAATATTATCATTAAAATATATATTATACCACTTATGACCAAGCTCGAGCTCGATCCGAGGTTGCGTAGAAGCTCGAAGGTATAATAGGCTCAGCTCAAACTTGTGTCGAGCTCAACTCGTTGATAGATAAAGATATATTCTTGTACTATCGATGCTACAAATTAAGCAAGTTCATTGTACCGGAATATAAATAAAGAAAACTACTTATTTTTCTGTAGATGAGCGTCCGGTGGCTAAAAAGTAGGCAGCACACTCATCCCCCACAGCCCTGGACAAGTAGAGAAGCACGCATTCCCAGGATTCGTGACAGCTTTTGCTGTTGTGCGGCAAACCCCCAGAGCCCGCCAAGAGCCGAGCAAATGGCAAATGCCAAGTGCGTCCCAAGTGCCAGGGCAGGTGCCAAGTGGCCTGCCCCAAGTGCCAACATGGGTCGATTGTTTCTGTGACTCGGTCCAACGACGGTCCGACATTACGCGCACCCGTGTCGCATCGTACCATATCACTAGACCAAATCGCCAAGTTGCCAGTGTGCCCAAGGAGATCATGTTCAAGGAAAACCTGGACTCCTGGAGCATGTGCTACTGCACCACTGCAGCAATTAACCGTTGATCTGAATGTTCTAAGCCATACAGCGGCACTGACGCAAATTTGTTAACCAAGTTTAGGTCAGATAAAGTAGTACTCGTAGTACTTACCACTAAGCAAGCTGCAACGATGAAGTATCAGCAGTCCACAAGAATAAATTAGTCGGATATCGGATTACCATTAGATAGAGAGCAAAACCAACAGTCATAACTACCGCATATTTACGTGCGGTAATCAGCTCACCTCCTCAAGCTTACTACTACTCAATAAGGTTCATCTCCTTTTTTTTTTCTATCCAAAATTTAGCAAGTCTAAAAACTAATCTCACGGTATAGAATCACTAAGTTTGTCTATACATGTGAGCAATGCAGTTTTTCCTTTTACATATTGAATAATTTATGCACAATAAATCAATAATGGAAATGGTTCTGCACTCGTTATACAAAAACAAAAATTAGTCTTTCATCATATGTTAGCTTTGGTTAGTTAGGGTAATTAGTTTATATTTTTGAAGGCTACGAGTAAGTTAAAAGTTTGCACTTCAAAATCCCCCCATTATCTTGTCACAAAACCGGTTGTTCATATTATTAGATCTTAATCTTACAAAGGACCAGCTCGGGGAAATGCACTTCACGACACTGATCTTCCATAGCAAATGGAGCCTAAATAAAGATTTTTTGCCCATTTTTCCTGCAAACAGATTTATCAGATTTATTTGTTATGTGGAGTTCAAACAAGGTACAAGAAGAAGGTATAGTCACCTTTACATGCTGGCCAGGAAAAGCAGATGTTCTCAGGGTCTCCTGTGTTTCATCGTTAGGCTTTCTTCTAGGTATGCTCAAGATCAAAGCCACCTGGTCATATGTGGCTGCTGTTGCAGTTATGCGATAACCACTATCCCAGCGTTGATGGATTCCCTCACTCGGATATAAGAAATCAAGTTCCACTACCTACAAAAGAGATATGTGAGATAATAAAATCTCAAGACTTTTACATATTCAATTGATAATCAGTGTAGCTTGCTGCTAAAAGGAATTCAATTCTACAAGGCTCTTGGACACTCCAAATGTACCTGATGTGTGAAACCAGCGTTCCGGGACATGACCACAGCCCATCGGCTTCCTGCTGTGGCCAAGGCAGTGACATAGAACCCCTCCTTCCACTTTTTGTTTATCCATTTGAAGGGAAATGAATCACTTACTTTGTAGGATTGCTGTGCATATGGCGTTCCTGGAGAAGCACTCAAGTCAGTTCTTGGCTTCTTGCCCATAATAAATACCAACATTCAACATTACAAGATACCCAAGTGTTTGCGCTGTGAATGACCTCTCACTACACATATTAATGGTGGTACTTTCTGAATACTTTGATGCATCAACATTTAACAAATTTCACCTCATCCAGTATTATCTTGGTCAAGGGAACATTATTAAGTGGTATGTTTGTCCAAATGTTGTATAGCAGTCTATAGTGATTTCATCATACATAGGGGCAAAAGATTGATTTTATATAGTTAAATTGTATCATGTACTCATCTTATCAACGCTATGCTGTTTAGCATAGTGCTGATTTACCTGAAAGAGAACATTTGTTTGCGCGAATTTGTCTTTATTAAAATCAAATATTTCTCATGGTTTTGATTAATATCCAGTTATTTTAGTATTCGATTGCGTGTTTCACACATTTGATGAGTTTACCTTAGTTCTTCTCTGAGATGAATAGTTGCTCTTGTTACATAATGATCCTGGCACCGAACATGCAAATTCAGGACTAAAGGCATCAAAATGAAACTGTATACCTGTCGACATGATCACCACCGAGCTTCCATTATTTGAACCAGCCAAAGAAGTAATATAGTAATTTCTCTCCCACTGCTCCATTATCCATTCCTATCAAAGCGCACACAGTTAAAGTTGTAATTATACATTTATCTCAGTGTTCTAAAAGTCGGCTCTAGGCGCCGCCTAGGCGCCCATGAGGCGCTAGGCACCAGGTAGTCGCTGCGATTAGGCATTAGATGGTGCATTAGGTGGCTGAACTAACTTGGGTGGTGTTTCCTTGCTATTTCAGTGTCATATAGTCTAATTTTATGCAATATGCTTGCTAATTTCTTGGATTTGACTAGTTGGCCTAACCTAGGCGACCCCCAGCCGCCCGACTAGCACCTAGCGCCTTCTTGAACCACGATACTCCCTTTATCCCAAAATATAAGCACTTCTAGAGTTTTTCAGGGGGGTTAAGGAGAGGTGAAATTAAAATGGGGATGGTTGTGATTGGTTGAGATGAGAGAGTTGTCATGACCCGAGGCCATAACGGGATAACCACCGCCGGGAAGATAGCTGAGCGGCGTTGACTCCTAGAGAAGGGATGTAGATTTAGGCTAGGGAGAAGAACATTACGGGGAGGGAGAGGTTAGACTATTTGATATTCATTGCTTAATTGATTATTAGACACAATCCCATCCTTATATAGATGGTATAACTTGACCCCTAAATATAGTAAGGACTTAATCTTATCTTATCTCTAACTAACTAATAATCTTAACTTAACTGGTAGGGCTATATATGGGTCTTGGCCTTACGGCCATTAAGCCCATGACAGAAGTAGATGGAGAAATTAAATAAAGGATGGCTGTGATTGGTCAAGATGAGGGCATGAGTGAAGTAGCTATACTTTGAGACACATTTTGAATGCTAGAAGTTACTATATTTTGGGATGGAGGGAGTAGAAAACAATACCATGAGATGACAATTAGGATAGAGCTGAGTATGCTTGATTAGTAACCAACCATAGATAGGGAAAAATACATACTCAATAGTAGGATGACGCGTAATTATTTACCTTGTGAAGAAAGTAATGGGAGAGTTCATGTACTTGGGCGGTAAAACCAGTGCCAGCATCCATAATTAAAGCCCACAGATTTGAACAGGATGAAACTGAACTTATAAACAAACCATCTTCATTTCCTTTTTGAATATGCGGTGCTAATCTATCATCTGATACATTGTAGTGGTATCTGAAAAATAAATGTGGTCAGACTATAGAGATTATTTTACTGCTACCAAGTAGATTACTGTGCCATACCTCTGCTTCATTGGCCGACGGGCATTGTACACACTAATCCACTGGGTCGCCGGCATTCCCATTCTAATCTTTTTCTTAGGTTGCTCCTCATCTTCAGCTGCTGTGAGGCGGCCTCTCTTCTGACCAACCTGATATACAAGCTGGCAGCAATCCAACAAGGCATTATGCAGATAGCCCGCTATTACATAAAGAAATAGGGAATTATTTAATATGTCACTAGATTTTGCCAGCTAACTATTTTACCACCGAAATACATTTGATATTGAATATGTCACTGTCTCTAAAGACCAATCCGTTCATGTGGTCTTAATGGCACGACATTGACTATGCTTTAGTCTATGCAGGTCATACTCAGTACGTGGTGTTTCATATAACAGAAAGCCAGGACAGGAAGGTCAAAGGCAGGTTCACAATTGAGTTGTTTCATAGTGGGATATAGATTTCCTCCACTAAAACTTAAAAACACAAGGTTGATGTTGAACTAATTGGAATTCTTGGGAAATAATACTAGTTATAACACTAGAGATGACTGATGACTCTCAAGCCCAAGGATAGAATCAGGTAACTTTAACTATTTAATAGTGCTTTGAATTTTGATCCGAGAATTGGGGAATCGGAATTGAAATTCCTACACGTTCAATTTTTCTGACAGATGATACAGACGCAGATTAAAATGGTTGAAGGAAGAAATGCAGGTCAGAGCAGAATAATCTACCTTCTGGGCACCATCTGTGTTTAATGGTCTGCCATCTGGATTTGGACCAACAATGCCATCAAAAAGAGCGATGCACTTTGCATAGTTTGGCTCTTCGTCGAACTTCAAGTTCACAACATACTCAACAAATTGACGAAATGGTGGTGGACCAATGCCACATAAAGATTCTGGAGAGGTTGCCATCTTTTTCTTGCAGACAAGAAAACCTTTATTCTCTCCCTAAGTTCATTCATGAATTACAAAACGAAATTAGTGCATGTAGCAACAAAAAAGTCATAAAATCAAACAAAATTAACCTGGAATCCTTGCCAAGGTAGGCGGCCACGGAGAAGGAAAATAAGTGTGTATGCAAGGGATTCAAGGTCATCTCTCCTGCAACCAGTTCTTCCCAAGTGGGCATGCACACTAGCATAACGAACAGTACCCCTGTTTACAGTAGCAGACACACAGGAAGAGCACATCAATAAAGTAATGTGCAAAATGATAGGCATTGTAATAAATTTTCTATTCAAACCTAAAGATATCAGGTCTCTGGTCATATTCAACATGCTTTCCTGTACCAGCATCTTTCCATTTAGTAGCTGCATTGGTACAAAACAAGTTCATAAGGAAGCAACATAAACAATTATCTGACAACAAATTGACACAATATAAAGATAAAAGTTGATTAAGAATTACCTAGTCCAAGATCAACAAGAAAAAGTTTCTTCCCTTCAGGGGTATCTGGAGGACCAAGCAAAAAGTTCTCAGGTTTCACGTCACCATGGACATACCTGTCATAAACAAAATTTATTAGCTAAAACTTCAGAGACACCATGCGACACACTCATACAGACCATCTGAAGAGCAGGTCGAGTTACCCTTTAGCATGCATTTTCTCTAGTATGGAGATGGCCTCTATACCTATACAAGCAACCATCTCAACAGACATCCTGTAAAAGAAGACCACAAATTAAATAATTGAAAAGGCTGCATCAAACTGTCAAGATTAATTAGGAAGAGTGAAAAGATGCCCACGAGTGGGAATTGTTATTCCAAACATCCCACAGGCTTGGTCCCAACATATCCATAACCTGCATGAAAAATGTTTACAGTTAGAAACAACGTAGTTCATAATTCTTAAGAGAAAAGAAACCAATCAAGCCATAAACCGGAAAGCAAAATAAATAAAAAAGATCCATGTTGTATCCATGCTGCAGATTTATTAAACATTTGGTGAAGTTCCCCCTAGTAATATACTAAAATAGTCCATGCTCCATTACCATGATGTAAAACCCGCCCTGCTTTCCTTTGTAGTGTACCCGTGGGACACCATGATTTCCACTAAGAGTGCTGCAAGAGAAGGTTTATCATAAGTAATCGATGTGAAAGTATACAAATAATTTGATATTCACCAAAAAAAACTTACACAGTAGAGAACCAGAAGAAGAAATACTCACTTGTAGACTTGCCATTCATAGGGAGCTCCGTAGCTGCAACCTTTGCTGGTTCGATGTTCAAATTTTAGCGCAACCTGACAGAAATGAACATGAGTATTGAGTATTGACACAAGTACGAATAGTCTCAGTTCCAACTACTTCAATCATTCGAGATACACTGACCTCTAATGCATTTGCACCAGAATTTCTGTTACCAAGAGTAGGTGAGGAAATACGTCGGCCAACATATACTTGTCCAAATCCTCCCTTTCCAAGCTTCCTCTCAAGCTTATATGTTGGTGAATTTCCGATTTGTACCTGGTCCAAGCACACAACCACCCAAAATAAATATATGGTTATAATGATAACATGATGTAAAATCCTATAAATATGTGTAAAAGGAGACAGGTCAGCTATTTCATTCGTAATAATATGATACAAAATTTCATCATCAGAACAGCCATTGCAACGTTTCTGTTTTTTTTTTGTGAGCTAAACAGGTTTCAAGCAGTCGACTCTGAGTGCAGGTGACAAGAGGCACCTTCATTCTTGCAAGAAATCCTGTATAATGTCTAATCCTGCTTTGATCTAATGGAAAGCCACCATTATCCTAAAGAATGCCTATACAGTAGCAACTACAGTATGGCTCAACATAGCGCACAATAAAATTAAGACACTTTAGATTCTCCTGTTCCCAGGCAGATCTTTTATCTGCATGATGATAGCTGATCGCTTGATCCTAACAGACCGACGCTCAATCAAATCTCCACTTGGAATTTAACAGAAACACTCAGCATGTGAATTGAACAAATGTTAGGAATAAAACAGGAACAGAGAATACATTAACAGTAACGACACTCAGCTAACCAATTGAATTTTGTATCGATAGCAGAAATGAACAAAATTAAGCAACCAACAAGATCTACCTTCAGTAAGTGCATACGCCAAACACCAGAAATGGTATATTCATGGCACTATGATTACAAAAGCCATCAAGTGTTAGAGATTAACTAGATGGAGTCTAGAACCCTAGATGTTAGCTATCTCATCAGTTTTGTCCTTGAAATGCATAATAAGCTTCTGATCAACATCACCCGTACTGATGTTATCCTAGATTTACGCAATAAGCATTCTTCATTCACATTTAGTCAAAAGTTCCAATTTAGCTCCACATCATTCTCTACAAAATCAGTTATGTGCAGCTGCTATTTGTAATCAATACATCTGCTTTCCTCCCCTTTTCTTGTCACCAGTTGTATCAGAGTTAATTGAAAGTAAGCTAAGAATCCAGAACAACTGATTATTTTGCCACAAGCGTAAAACTCCACCATCCCATCCCGCGAGTACAGTTTGCACAGATCAATCAGTTCATCTTGCAGTACACCAGCGGCAGCGTCTAGTCAAGCAATAGAACCCTAAACCAAAAAATCAAAACGCCCCGGAAAAAAAAATCGACAAGCATATCTAGGTCACGCAGCGGGGGAGCCAGGGGGGAATAGATAATCCGCGATTACCGTCTCCGGGAGCGGCGCGGGGCTCCCGTCGTCGCCGGCGCCTCCCTTGTCGGACCCTTCCATCCCCTTCCGCTCCTCCTCCTTCTGCTTCCCCTCCGGCTGCCTCGCTTCCGCTGGGCCCGTCGGCGGCGGCGGCGGCGGCTGCTGCTGCTGCTTCCGCTTTCCACGGCCTCGGCGCGCTG
The DNA here is from genome assembly GCA_000573905.2 of Oryza punctata. Lineage (NCBI taxonomy): Eukaryota > Viridiplantae > Streptophyta > Magnoliopsida > Poales > Poaceae > Oryza > Oryza punctata. Next base: position 4,809,123 of record CM002488.2, read on the forward strand.
GCATGCTTCAGCGGCGCACGCCCATCGGCTCGCCGGGGGAGCGAGGCGATCGGCCGCGCTGGGGCTAGGGCTTGGCCTCCGGCGGCGACTGCGAGACGGGAGGGAAGGGGAGGGGAGGAGGAGGTCGGGGGCGATTGCGAGGTAGGGCGCGTGGGGAAAAATCCTAGTACTACACAGCTGTAGTAAGTGTGGATTACGCCGCTGATACGAGCTTACGTATTCTTAACTTTACGCCTTCTGTCCAACACACGGCGGACTCATCATACATGACTTGTTTACCTATGCACTCCTGAGACATGCACGTTATTCATATACATATCTAGGATTGGATTTTTTTTTGACAGATAAGTGTGTCTCAGAAGTTTCGATTCGTATCAAACAGATCATGAGTACTACGACTCCCTTCATTTCATATTATAAATTGTTTTGATTTTTTTCCAATTTTTTTAAGATTAATCAGATAAATTTAGCAACACCTATAACACCAAATTAATTTCATTAAATGTAACATTGAATATCTTTCGATAATATGTTTTTATTGAAAATATTGCTATATTTTTATATAAACTTAATCAAACTTTTGATTTCACCGGACTGCCGTTCACCCAACCTACTAGTCGCGACTGTTCCTTGCTGTCGAAGCTATGGGATGCGGTGGCCATCAGTCTGAAACGGGATCTGGTGGTGTCAGGTTCATGCCGCCGAATCCAAAGGTCTCCTAGAAGCACACGAAGCGACGATGGTGAGGGGAATCTAGCGGCCTGTGATGATGCGGATGAAGGGGCGGCGGGAGGCAGTCCCCGAGCCCTTCCTCGAGCTCTATCAAGCCAATTTTCACTGGACAACGTATCTCGCTCTCACCACCACCATCTCTCGTTGATGGGTTGGCGCCGTCACCAGAGCCCATTGGCCGCCCGCAGCAGCAGTGGAGCACCAACAGTCCACCGCCAGGCCAACACATGTTCTTCCTAGCCTTCTCCAAGTCAAATCGATCCCATCTCCAATGCCCCCTAAAACCGTTGTGCCGCTAGCCACCTTCTCTTCCACATGCTTTGCTTGGCTCGTGAACCAAACGAGCTGACTCGAGCTTCCAAATGAGCCAAGCCGAGCCAGCTCGTTATCCTAATGAGCAAGGTTGAGCTGAGCTGAGTCGAACCAGCTCGATATTCACCCCTAGTGGTAATAACTACTACATCTATTTCAAAATAAACTAATCTAGTACGGTATGTGATATATCTTAGTACTATGAATTTAAAACATGCATGTTTAAATTTGTAGTAATATGATTTATCACATTTCGTACTAAATTAACTTATTAACAGAGGGAGGAAGCGCCGGCCGCTGTCTAGACGAAAAGATAGAAGAAAAGCTTAAGCTTAATGCTAGCGCATGACTGGCCGGGCCGGAGGAAAAGCAAGTTTTTGGGCTGGTTGGGCTCAAAGTTTAACGACAAAATGGGTCACGTCATTGGGCCAGGTCAGCCCGGCCCACCTGCAGACGAAGCAAAAGCAAAAGCCAGCTGCGTCGTAAAGGTGAAAGCGAGGCACCAGCTAACCCCTCTGCCTTTTTTTTTTCACCTTTTGCATGCGTTTTTGCCTGCCTGCTTTGCAGCTTGGAAGGCGCGCGCCTTCGCGCTAGTGGCAACGTCAAATTATTTCAACGGACACGCACCCACATTGGCCTCGTGCCAGGTTAGCCGGACGGTCGTAGGACCACCACATCCACCCGCATGTCAACGATTTTTCTTTTTCTTTTTTCTTTAAAAAAGAAACATAATGTAAATACATATGCCCACAACGTCTGTATAGTCACCCCTTGAAAAAATCACTACACACGTCTCACCTTTCGACGGATACGTCACCTACAACTTGGAAAAAAACAATTAGCTATAAGTACGGACATTCATGTTATATATTTGGTGCTTAAATCTGGATGAGTTGGTTTCACTAAAGAAACATATAGTTGAACTATGTACACATCGCACTTCAACAATTTATCTAACGCGAAATGGAGGAAGAAAAGCACCAGAAAAAAAGCCGGCTGAGATTTGCCCGATTTCCTCGTGCTCTTGCCTCGTTTGATTGCCTCCTTCCTGCGCCCTTGGCGTGTCATAGCAGCGGTCAGGACGATGGGCGCACGCACGCGCCGTGCCAACCGCCAAAGCCAAAGCAGCAGCAAAAGCAGTATCAAAAGCACACGAGCCCCGCCAAATCGGCGCCCTGCATGAGCAAACAAACGTGCATGGTTGATCTCTACGTGAATGAGTGAATCTTACAAGGATAACGTTTTGATTTGATTAACAAGCAAGCATGGATTTTAATTTCGATGGTGTTGTGATAAAATTGTAGCTGTATGACTTGATCAAATCACTTTTTATAGGCGGATCTAGAAAAAATAACAAGGAGAGGGGCTCATCTTCTTTTCTCTTCTTCAACCCCCATACTCCCTAGCTCTTCTTTCTCCTTTCCTCTATCCTTCTCTTATTCCAGTGACAGCCGCAGAAGCGGATATTTTTATTAATAGATTAGACTGATGATGTATACTAGATAATATACGATTTAAATCTGAACCAGGAAATAGGAGAGAAGTCTGGGATATGAAACGATGTGGGTCATAACTGAGAGGTAGTTGCCCCCTGCATTCAGCGGAGCAGAGGGCTTGATCTGCCTTTGCGTACGAGTACCGTTGCACAGATATTTGTCATGATATCTTTCACTTTGGGTGCAGAGATATTTGTCACGATATCTTCCACTTGTTCCCACGAGATTGTAGGGTCTACTTGTCAGTACAATATATTTTGCTGAGGCGGTACACGGGGAGAAAGCTAATGTGGAGTACGTACGACACGGTACGTACGTGCAGGCGTGCAGCAAGACAAGGCGGGAGGAGGAGACACGCACACACGCCGGAAAAGCGAAGCGGAGCCTGTCTGCTGGGGGGCAATAATAGAAATTAGCGCGAGCATAATCGGAGGGGAGTATATGAGGCCAAAAAGGCACCCACCCACGTTTGCTTAGCGTGGGAGGTAACGTGTAATTGCGGTTGCGGCCGCGCGCGCCTCCTCCTCCTCTGTTTGGCTTCCGAGCCCAAAGCGCTAATGTTACACAAGACCAATCAGCTATCACCGATGACGGTGCACTAACCCCCATGGCACCACAAATGTGGATGAGTAAAGTTATTAATGCATAAGTAATTAAATATTCGTTATTATAAATTTAAAATAGAATCTTTCTTTTTTTAAAAAAAAACTTCATCGTGTAGCATTTCGGAGAACGTTGCTAACAAAGAAAAAATGAGAAAGCCACAGTAACTAGTTGCTCTACCGAAACATACTTCCTCGGTTCCTTTGAGTTGACACCACCGAATATCACTAATGTGCAGACTTTGACTATTTATCTGTTTTTTTTAAGAAAAGTACATATCTAAAAGATATTGTATTATCAAAGTACACTGCATATCCTGAATAATAAAGTTTTTGCTTGCGTTTCATCAACACATTGTAATTTAAAAGTTTTTGCTAGTGGCAGAATGCACATTGGTCAAACAGTGTGAAGTAAAAGGGGGAAACGAGAGAGTGGATTCTAAACTCCTAGAAGACATTCATTCGTTGTTTGCATTTCATCAAAATAGTTATGAAAAATTTCAACAAGATAGATTAATCACTCTAGAAACATGAAAGTTAAAATTCAACTTCTACTGTAAGAAAAACAAATTAAACTATGACTAGTTAATATATATTCACAGTTAAATTTGTTTTTCCGTTGCAACTTGTAGAAGTTAAATTTAACATTGCATATTTGTGAAGTGATTTATCACATATTAATCTATCCTGTTGATTTTTTTTAAAAAAATCATAACTATTTAGATCACATGTAAATAACAAAAGGACATGAATAGTTTTATAAAGTTAGTCTCGTAGTTTAGCTTACTTTTTTTTCCTAGCAAACTTATTGTTTGATCCAATATTGACCGGTGTGGATCACGTTCTACCACCTCCGGTCCGTGGTTCGAGTTAAGACTATAATCACATATGGTATATTCATATATATATAAATATGGTTCGATGTGTCAATCGGCTCAACTCATATAGAATTTAAGCACCGAATACAATTTTGTAATGAAACTATATATGGCAAATTATGAATTTGATGGATAGTTAATTAACAGATGGATCACTCAGGTTCTCATTGGTTACCTATATTATCTAATAAGCCAAAACAATTTATTAAGGAATAAAATTTAATTTACTGTAAAACTTTTATATATTGTTCTTACCGATTTAAAAGCTAATATAAAAAAAATGCATTGAAAATATTTTATCAAAATCAACTTCAAATTTAAATTTAAAAGTTAAAATTTTAATTTTTGCTTTGACTTATTAGGATAACCAATACAACTATATATATTGGGCCATGACGTGTTGGCAACTAGAGCGAGTTAGTTACACATGGCTATTAAAAACCAATTACCCGGCTTACGTACTGTATGTGTCCACCAAATAAATTTACGTACGTGTCATCTATGCTGTTGCATACGACTAGTTCCCTAGAAAAAAAGGTATGGTACGTATAGTTGCATACGTGAAAATACCTAACACGGGTCCATGCATGCATGAAACTCGATCGACAGATAAACATAAACAAACATACATACACACATATATATACATATATATATACACATATATATATACATATATATATATATGTATGTATGTATTTATACATGTATATATAGATATATATATACATATATCTACATACATATATATATATATATATATATGTATGTGAGATATTCCTAATCCTACGAGCTAGTGTGGATATATATCATCTCCAATGGATAATCTCAACTCTCAACATGCAAGGAGATTAGCATAAGCTTGGCACAATCACTTTCAAGATGGAAACTAACACACAGAGCAAGTGTGTGCTCAAATGTTCAACGCTGATGTAACGAAAATGATGAATTAAGCCACGGCGCTAGCTGCATGTAATTATAAGATTGATTCGAATCAAAGAGCAGTTAGTAGTGATGATCACCACCGATGCGCATGATATGATGATTGACCTGAAAAAGAGAACTGTATTTTTTTTTCCTGTTTCTGTCCCCTTTTAGGGGTTTGAAATGGAACCATATAGAAAATGAGAACTAGTATGTATGCACGTACTAGCTGCAGACACGTTAGATGATTCCATATCCAAATAAATGAAACCGCATATACACCGTACGTACACTTGAGGATTAGTATCGTACAAGATATTAATTTGTAGGGACTAACATAATATCCATACGTTGTAACGAGTTCTAGATAATATTTATTGATATAAATTAAAATTCTAAAACCATACATCATGATTGAACATAAATAATGAAAGGAAATATAATCATAGAAATAACAACATTAAACTATAAATAACTTTAATTGGAACAATAATTCATTATCATGAAAATTATATAACTAATTTCTATTTTTTATTTAGCTATAAATAATTCAATATAGAGGGAAATTATAAGTTTCAACAATTTTTTATGGATAAAATAGTGCTAAATTTTATTTTAAAAATAGCCTATAGAGGAAAATTCGATCCATTAATTCTGAACAGATACCTTTCATTGACTTAAATTAGATTTTATTTTTCTATTCCTATGATCTTAATATTATGTGAGTGATCCAGGAGTATGGTTCGGCTGAACCAAGAAAGAATAGTGCCGAACAGGCAATGTTCATCATTTTCCCTAGCATCATTTTCCCTAGCAGAAGACGAGAAATAAAAGAAGATGAAAGATGAGCGTAGATGCTCCGGCAACCAAACAATGATGAGAAAGGTGGTAGGATGTGCCCCATGATGTGATCCGTCCATTGATGGTGGAGGTTAACAACGAAGAAAACCAGAAGTATAGAAATGAACCCGACAACTATGTGGTCCCGATATAGAGAGAAACGACAACGGTGAGCTCTAGTTGTAAACACGACCAAATGATTGTGTAAAAACGTGTTCCCCGATAAGGGGGTTCCATTTTCCTTGAACGTGCAAGAGGAACAGAAGATGAGGAAAAATGACTAATACTGTTCTCATCTTCTCTAACCGAAACGAGAATCAGAAAGGGAGGAAAGATGGGCGCCGGTGCTCCCACAACCGAACGATGGTGAGGAAGGTGGCTGAATGTGTTCCGTAGTGTTACTTGTCTATAGATGGTGGCAATTAGGCCGACAAGAGAAATAACAATGACGAGCTCTGGTGGTGAACACACTGGACGAGAGCGTCAAAACGTGTTCCCGGATGAGGGATTTCGTTTTTCTTGAACACGCGAGAGGAATGGAAGATGGAGAAAAATCGACTAACACTACCCATCATCTTCCCTACCCGAAGCCGACGTGCTAGGAGGAGAGGGCTGCTAGGAGGATGCGATGAGAAGGAGGGAGGGAGGGTTGGAAAGGAGAGGGACACGCTAGGAGGAGGGGCGATGAGAAGGAGAGGCACACAGAAGTCTCAAAAAAAGTTATTAGGTATAGATAGGTAGATTTTATCTCAGTGCGAGTTAATTAAACCGATATCATTAGGTCCTTTATATTTAGTCCGTTATAATCTAGCGGTAATTGTGGGTGTCACCCCCTCATCTTCACTCATCCTATTTGCACTTAGACTGCTTTTATAAATAAAGTGAATGAGATTTTTTTTTCCAAAAAGTACGAAATAGATTACCCCGAGCCATTTTTTTTCTCAAAATAAATTTTATAGTGATCTTTTTCCCGATTATTCGTATGAATAGGACAAGAAGTTAACTTTGAAGTAATTAACAAAAACACTAATTTAAGCATGAAAAGGCTAATAGTTGAAGTGCAAAACTTATCATTCGTCTCATATGCAAGATATGGCAGATACAAGTTGTGTGGGCAATGCATCTGCAATGCCACTTTTTTTTTATCTCGTCTCCTCGTGAACTCTACATATAGAGATTTATCACAAGCGAGGAAATTAATTAACGGAGGAAAAATTACACGCAGCCATGCAGGTAGAAAAACTCGAAACCTACATGTCAGTGAAACAATTTGACGCCACATAGTCCCATATATATATAAGCTTCTTGTGCTTTAGTATTCGCGCTCGCTCGCACGTGCCGCAGCGAGGCGGCGGCGGCGGCGGTGTCCCCGGCCGGCGGGCTAGCCACGGTAGTCCGGCGTGGCGGACGACTGCTGCTGGAGCAGCTGGTGGCGGAACCACTCGATGAAGTCGGTGGCCTTGTCGTCGACGCGGCCGTCGACGGCGCCCTCCGGTGGCTCGACGGGGAACGGCGAGTCGGTGACACGCAGCTGCCGCGTCCCGGCGGGGCTGCGGCCGAGGCTGAGCGCCAGCAACGGGGACGGCGTGGCGCCGGGCATCGACGACGACGACGGCGTCTCCCCGCCGGCACCGGCGCCGGCAGCAGCAGCAGCAGCCGCGTCGGCGTTGAGCATCTCGAAGACGCGCGCCACGGCGGAGGCGTCGAGCCCGCCGTAATTGCTGGCGCCGCCGCCCCCGGCGTGGCGGGAGCCGCCGCCGCGGCCGCGGAACCTGAAGGGGAAGACCCCCGGCGCGTAGGACGGCGTGGTGGTGCAGCTGAACTCCACGTCCCTGGGGTTATGGTGGTAGAACGACGACGACGAGTCCTCACCGCCCGCCACCCCGGCGGCGGCACCGCCGCCTCCTCCTCCCATCACCGCCACGGCCGCGTCGCCGCCGTGCGGCTGGTGCGCGAGGAGGACGTCGCGGAGCGCCCTGCCGGCGAGCTTCCCGCGGCCGAGCAGCAGGTGGAGGTCCATCATGAGGCGCTTCCGGCAGAGGCCGCGCCGCAGCATGTGGTACACCGCGCGCAGCACGTGCATCACCCGCTTCCCGAACCCGGGCTCCATGCCACCACCGCCGCCGCCGCCGACGGCCGGGTGCACCCTCCTGTCCGCGGTGGCCACCGTGGCGACGATCTGAGTTGACACGCAGTGGCACCCGCAATGCAGTAGTGAGATCGAGGTGGCTGGCTGGCAATGGCGGCCTCGATCGCTTTGGATTTGCAGCTTTGGGTGGGAGAGAGAGAGGGGAAGGTGGTGTTGGATGGGTGTGTGGTGGATGGAACGAATGGGAAGAGGAGGCGGGGGCGGTATTTATAGGAGGAGGAGGGGGTGGGGGATGAGGTGAGCTGGCACGGGTGGGGGCCACGTGGTAGATGGGACTTAAGAACTAAGGAAAGGGGGAAGGGGAGCGTTGCGGTGGTGGTGCAACGGTGCGTGGCTCGAGCCGCCATCGTGAGCTGATCGATCGCGCCGCGAGGGAACACATTTTGCCTGTTCGATCTCGCTAGGTAATCCACCTATCTTTTTTTTAAAAAAAAGAAACATAAATCAAACGCACACACTCAAACACTTAATATTTCTGTAAGTACATTTGAAATACTGGATCAACATATCTCTCGAACGCCTCGTTCTTATGAATATGTCGCCTATTTCTTAAATAAATAATTAGCCATAAATGTATAATATGAACCCGAATAGGTTGGTTCCACCACAGAAATCCTAACCTTACTATATAAATTTATTTATGTAAGCTTACTAGGATATCCTTCTTACATACATATATTCATCGATTGTAGAAAAATTCATCACTACATAAATTTATTTTTTAAACATGTGCAGCATCGCTTCACCCTAGTTTGATGTTTTTCTATCGAGCATGAAACATCAAAAGAAATTATCATAAAATAAGTATTAAAATTGTGAAACATGGTCGAATCACACTTAAAACATTTTACTCTAACATATAAAACATTACAGCTGCTTTGGATAAATTATCAGAAAACTATAAATTTAACATGATATATCGCAAAACTACATATTTAACACTAGATTTATCGCATAACTATAAATTTAAAGTAGAATATCACAAAACTGTATATTTAATAACAAAATTAGTACAAAACTACTGGTCTAATATTAATCTAATCACAATTTTTTTGATATTTATAACTCAAACATAACATTAGTGTTTAGGATTTAAACCCCAAAATCTGTATTTTGTGATAATTTTATTATTAAATTTGTAGTTTTGTGATATTTAGCGTTAAACTTGTATTTTTATGATAAATTTATCGTTAAATCTGTAGTTGTGTGATAATTTGATCAAAGTATATTTAGTTTTGTGAAATTTACTCAAACCATTATATGTTTCAACTATTGAATCATCAACGAATCCGCATGCATCAAAGGCAAAAATATGAAACACTATCAAAATCAATGCTGCAACATTTTGATACATTAGCTAAAACGTCGAAAGGTCACAAAATGTACCACTCTAGATCTAGCTTCTTCGGTAGCCCCTCACACACCACCGATACAGACCACATACACTCATTGCCTCCTTGCCCTCATTAAGGTCAACCCCAATGCCAACCGGCTAACATCGCCCTGCAGCCTCGTTTTGGACTTCCCCTCGAACCTCGCTCTCCCTCATGGTGTTTGTTCTTATCGTCGTTGGATCCTCCCACCATGCCACCCTCCTTGCAACTCATCTTCCAAGTGCTGCTAATTTTCTTCTCTTTAATTTGTGTCTGTTTCTCAGACGAATTCACATAATTAATTATTCCATTGCATGGGGTGCTAGTTAATTAACTATAGTGTGTATACCTCCACCAATTATGAAAGTGAAGCTAGTAACAATAATATACGAGCTGAAGGGAAAGCTTTACTCCTGATGCCAATTATTTACACGGGAAAATAAAAGTGAAAGTCAAAAGGGATTATGTTGCTAACAAATGGTCCAGTCGACTTCCGGGAAGCTTCCAAGCAGAACACACAGTACCATTAGCAAGTTGCAATCTAGCTTGAAATGCGACATATATACAAACGGGTGCATGCAACGTCCACCTTGCACTACTGGATACATATGATTTTGTCATGCATATATTGGTGTGGTACTGTGGTGCCAAGCTAACTTTGGTCCCATCGCTTCTCTCGCTAAGCATCCTCAGAGGCGAGGGAGGCGCCCCTGGAATTTGAGGTTTCCTAGTCCCCTGTTTTTCTTTTTTCGTTTGAGTTCACAATCCCAACAAAAACCAGTCCGGTTTTCGTGAAAACTGGACTTCCTGTAACGGCTCAATAAGGCAAACCACTCAGTTTTCTGGTCAAGTTTTTAAAAGAGCTTCACTCCGGTGTTCTCTACTGGTAGTAGAAAACAATCTAAACTGACCATCCTAGTTAACGGTAGTAGAAATGTGGAAGGCATTATTGTCCTAAAAAATAGGGATATAATTATCATTTAGTAGTAACTAAACTTTTTTTTCTTTTTTTAAATGGAATATGAGTAATGCCAACATAATGGATAACCACATATTGATCTAGCGGGAAAAAAATATAAATGACAAAGTTACTCGTAATCATTGTATTAATAAATTACTAATTTACTCTTAATATTATTGGTAGTATAATACTATAAGTAGAGAGTACTGGAGCATTGCTCTTTTTAAAAAGAAAACTAAGTTTGATGTTTTATACAAAATTTGACTGAATTTCGTTGGTTTTTATTGATTTACCAATTGTTTTCGTGAAAACAGGAGATACCGCTCGTATGTGGTTATCGGTCCAGTAACGGGATTGTGAACCCTATTCAAAAGTCGAGTCCCCTTTTTTGTATGTGACCTTTCATATTTGATCCATCAGAATTAAAGTGGCACAGTACATAAAAAATCATGTAAATTTTCTGCAAAATCCATATGTAAATTCCGAAGATCACTGTTACATCAACAATTGCTACACGTACTATTCAAATTAATTGGCCTGCTAGCTAGCTAGCTATAGGCCTCTATATTATGTGTATAGTAGTAAAACTATACAAAGTGCATGCCTCTTTCATCAGGTGAATCCATCAAATAAATGTACTGCTTGATCCTGTGATGCTATAGCCCGTGAATATTCCTTCACTATGAGACCTAACAGCTTACATTTTCTAAAAAAATGAAACCTAACAGCTGAGTTGAAAAGAAAAGATAGATATTTTAGCAGTCCTAATTGCGGCGGCCGGCAGCTAGCTGCAAATGTTAACAAGGCAAACCGCAACTAAAACACACACAAGTACACAACATCACAGGTCAATGCATGCATGAAGAAAGCTGAAAGCTGCTAGGAGGGGAAAAAAACTCTGCTGCGAAGAAAAGAATATAAAGTTTGTGGCACTAATACTCAATTATATATTATATACCAAATTAAAGCACGCCCCTGCAAGTGGTGATAAGAGAATGTCAGCAACTGATCGAAACGCAATTAGAAAACCAAACTGATCAACAAGCGAGTAAAAAGTGGCCAAAGTTCGTAGTAACGTGCCTACTTTGCTTTACATTAGCCAGCTCGGAACAACATCGCCTAAAGCCACTTTATTACCGCTAAAACGCGGTGCGAAATTACCACCGGGATACGGCAATTAATTTTAGTTCCCACACATGGCAGATCGAAATCAAATCAAATTTATGATCAACAAGACCATGTCTTGGTCAGGATTCAGGAAACAACATGCATCATACGGATGCGTAAAAGTATATATATAGTTATATACTATATACACATGTGGATTAACTAATCAAATATCCGTGTTCTTTTGTACAGTGTACTGTAATTAATAATGTACAGGTACAACTGCACAAGTTGATAAGATCAAGATAGTGGATTAGTACGTACAAAGGTATAAATATACGGACGATTGGATGCTTGCTGAACTGTTTTTAGGAAAGCAAATTAAAAGGAAAAGCCAGAGAAAGAAAGGGAAATGTGTCAAGGAAACGGAAGCAATTAGGTCTGAATTATTGGTGTGTGTTCATTTATGGACATGTTGGACAAAATGGAATTAATGACAAACAAATAAAGAAAAGGTTTGCTGGTTGCAAGCAAGGTGGTATGCAAAAACCCTTTTTCTTATGTAAACATGCTGGCACATATTTTTCTTTATTGTTTTAGGGAAATAAACTCTAATTCTTCGAGGGCCCTTAGGGAATGTCCCTCATGTACCTTTTCCTCTCAAATATAATGCAAATGGTGGAATTTTTAAAAAATTTTTTTGACAATGTAAAGTATAGTGACACCAATCACCGCCCAAAAATATCAAGTTCAAAATCAATATATTCATTGAGAAAAAATTGACAAACTTGGGTATTAGTAGTTCAAGTATTGTTAATAAGCTGAACTTGTTTTTTTTTTAAATTTCTTAGTGTGTGAGTTGAGTTTAGACTTAAGGATTTACAGAGTAGTATATGTATTCTGTAAGAATCTTATCATTTTTTAAAGATTTTTTATAGCTATTTTGGTTGGTATTTGAACATACGAGATGATATCCCTCGAGGATCAAAGGAGTTTCCCCACTATTTTTCCCTTGGATTTTTTAGGATAACTTTTTCTTGGATTTGAGCTGGTTCAGAAACAGAGCTGATTTTCTCTAGAAAATGACCACACTGATCTGATATACATGTTCAGTTTGATTAAAAGTAACAAGTTAGGTGCAGAGATTAATCATAAACAGAGATTCTTCAACATTAGAGAAGACCTACTTAAAAAAATAAACAAAACAAGCTCTCAAAAGATGTAGCATACAGCTAGCCTATTCTCATTTCCCAGTCAAATGAAAAGGAGAGACACTCCCGGTTTTTGGAAAAAGTTCAATAATATAAATTCCTTGGTGTTCAAGTGAGGAATTTATCTTCTTTTCTTTCTTCTTCCTCGGTTACTTGTATGGTGCCATAGCTTAGCTAGCTTTGGCTAAAGCTAGCACTCATGAGCCCAGAGCTCAAAGACGAAGGATTAGTACTACTCTGCTTGCTTTTCTTTCCTTGGAGTTTATTGGATTCATATCTGAACTTACTTTCCTGGCTAAGGGAGCCCACTGTATGGAGTGGATTCTAAGGAATGCATGGTTTGTGAGTGCCTTTTATTAACTTTGCTAATCATGGTCGGTTCTTGGTTAGTTTACAGCAAATGACAGAAACATATGCCAGAATATTACAGGTTCACAGCTCACAGCATTATGCTCAAGTGCTGAGTGAAAGAAACTGAATTCTGAACAATGGGTGCAACTGTGCAAGCTTTGTGGAAGTTTGAGTTCCACTCAGAGGAAAACACTAGCTTTGACAAGATTTATTTATTTATCTATTTGATGGGATCCACTTCAACTGAATATCCATATGTAGTACATGGTCTATATAATTAATTAGTTTGTGTATTTAATGACAGTTTTGGTTGCCACAGAAAAGATTTGGAGACTGTTTTAGCTGCCAAATGCCAAAATAATTGTAGGGCAGCAGGCCTGGTGCTCAAGTGGGCTGGTGCTCCCCAACATGTGTCCCCTCTGGTGGATGTAGAAATGAAAAAAAAGAGGCCATTCCATCAAGAAAACACAATCAAAAGCAACACTAGTTTTAGGCACTTTGCACCCTTTTGCCAAACCAGGCTCCCTTTGCTTTTTTTTCTTCCTTGATGTGCTTTTGATTTTGATCAGTCAGGCTAAGTGCGCTGTAGAGCGTGGTACTACTTGGTAATAGTACCTAGCTAGCTAGATTCCATACATCAATTTCCAATTTGTGGAAGATTTAAAGAAAAAAGGGGGGGTTGTATTATTTGGAAAGCTTATAATTAGCTGAAATGTGCTAGGGCAGAAAAGGATAAGAGATTAGGAGTCTTGAAAGTGTTATTAGTATAAAGTTGAGAAAGAAAATGGCGTTCATTCTTCTTTTAAAAACAAGTCAGAAATTAATGATGGCCATCATTCTTGATTCCATCAGATGGCTAAGATTATTTGAGGCCATTCCATGCTATATGCAATATTTGTAATAGTTGATTTCCCACAATCTTTTAGAAAGAGAGTAGAGTGAAAAAATAATCTTAGTAGCCATCCGATAAGCAAAATGGCCTATAAGCAACCAAAAAAATTATATATATATATATATATATATATATATATATATATATATGTAAAACTTTTTTATATGTGTTATTACTGGTTTAAAAGCCAATGCTAGAAAAATGAACTACGATAAGAAAACCAAAATCAGCTACAACATTAAGTTTTAAAATTTAAAATTTAAGAGCATATTATAAGTTAAAAGGCAAGCGATGTGATTCAAAATCTCCTTTTGTGTATAGGCTGTTTGGTCGTACTTGCATGGTTTGGTAACAAAGTATCACCACCTTCTTCTTACAATAATTGGAAAGCTTGAAATGTCAACAGTGCAAACCATTTTCTCCTCGTAGACACCTTTCTAAAAGTTATGCAGATAAGCAGAGCAAAGTAAGAAGAGATTGAGCCAAGCATGGCTGTCTCACTCTCACACATTGCACACGTACAATTCCACGGAAAACTGCAAACAGTAGACTTAGATTTTGTCATCCTCTCTTACAAGAAACAGCAAAGAATTAACATACATAAGCATAAAGAAACACGAAGCTTCACTGCTAAGAATACAGGACATGTGTTGGGTTAGGCCAAGCGAGATTGACCTATTGCATCAGTCCAATGTGTTGCTGAAACTATGTGCTAACCAGAGCAATCTTGGCTTCTGCATATTAGCATATATAAGCACCTTTTTGTGGGGAAAAAGAAACATTAGAGTCAAGCGAAAAGAGATACAGTGAGATGTGCAATCAAGCCTATCCAAGTAGAGTACCCAGTTAGCATTTCTGTTTCTACATTATACTATAAGAGTATATCTGAATAGTATATTTAGTGCAGTTTGCTTTCTGTCTCCTTTGTTAGTAAACTAATTTGCATGAAACCCTCTCCTGTTCTTGGTTTGATCGAACCTTCCTGTCAACCTGCATATGCAGAAATCCTGTCTGGCTCCAATGACTTAACAAATCATCTCAACAACCCATATCACAATTTACAAGTATATATATATGCTCTCAGAGAGAAGCTTGTGGTGATCAACATTAATGCCAGGAAAATTGAACAAATGTTTTTTCCCCTCAAAAACACAAAGTTACAGCTTGATTCTTCAGGTAAATTTAAAAAACAAAACAAGAAAAGTAATGTTATTTGGTCGCGGGCTAAACGTGGGCATTGCTGGATCGATGGATAGATGGATCTTTCCGTGGTACGTTCGTCGTTGGCTGGTTGCGGCGGCTGGAAAACGGAAAGGAGGAGGAGCAAAGGTAGGAGGAGACGCCTGAAAAAAGATCAAAAAAGGAGGGAAAAGAAAAGAAAAGAAAAGCAAAGCTCGAGCTAAGCTAGGCGACGCCCATGGCGAGTTGGCGAACAGCTTGCAGCGAGCTTTGCTTTAATCCAATAATGCCGGTGGTTTCAGATCTCGCGGCCGAGCTCAGAGCTCTCACGTGTGTACGTAATGTACGTACGTACGTGTTCACCTCCATCTCCACGGAAACGCAGAGAGAGAGAAGAAGAAGAAGATGAAAGAGAAAGTGGAAAAGGCTATGGTCTGGTAGGCATGCAGTCTCCTTTCTTCCTCTTCCTCCTCGATCTCTCTCCGTCTTTTCTAATGTGGAGAAAGAGATCGAGTGCCATCCATGGCGGCTCGTGTCCTCCTTCGTTGGTACAGTGCAGTGCAGAGATGGGATATTCGGTGTAGAAGAATATTCTCGTGCTAGAATGTGATTTTTCCTATAAATCCTATTCATGTTCCCATTAATCACCGGCAACTGCAAAGTATCATAAGATCAAAACCCCAAGAGAAATGGGTAAGAATTCTCAAAGGTTTTTCTGCTTGGCAGCACTGCAAAAGGAATAAGTTCATCTGAGGTTCTTGAACTTGCTAACAAATCCGATTCTTGTCCTTGGACCGGAAAACTAGATACAACGGATCTCTCAACTATCAAAACCAGTGCAGACAAGATCCCTCAATGGTTTGGATAGCGGTTTTTAGCTGACGTGGAGCCTAGTGGCGCTAATGTGGCAGTTTGAACCAGGAAAAAAAATTAAAATATATAGGACCCACATGTCAGGTAAATCAGGAAATAATAAAATAAAGGTGGGCCCATCTTCCTCCTTTCTCACCCTCCCCCCTCTTCCCAATCTCTGTCTAGGTTTCCACAGGGCGGTAGCCGACGACCGGTGGTCGGCGGGGAGGAGCTAGGCGACGGCTGCGACGTCACCGAGCTCGACCGCAGTGGCCACGTCATGGCAGGTGCGCCGAGACGAATCAATCCGAGCAGCAGTAGGACGGATGCCGGTAGCGTCGCTGTTCTCGGGATGGAGACTACCGGCGGCGTGGTGGGCGAAGACGCGAGGAGTCGAGGCCAATGGGACAGGGAGATCGACGGGCTCAGGGCCTCCCCGCCTCCTCTCTCTATTCTCTCTATCCTCGCTTGCCAGCGGAGCAGTGGTGGCAGCAGTCTGTGGGCAGAGCGGAGCAGAGGGGCAGAGCGGGGTGGGTTGAGCTTGCCGGCGGAGCAACGGCGGCGGAAGGCCGCGGGCGGAGCGGCAAGTTGCGGGCAGAGCGGAGCAGAGGGGCGGAGTGGGACGGGCTGAGAGGCGGCGGCGGCAGGCCGCGGGCGAAGCAGCGGGGTGGGCGAATCGCGGCGACGGCGGCAGGCTGACGGAGCAAGGCGGCCGGAGCAGAGGGGCGGAGCTAGGCAGTGGCGGGTCGCCGCCGGGAGAGGCCGGCGGGCAGCAAGAGAGGAGCTGGCGGTGGTGAGCGGTTGGAGAGAAGCTGGGCGGCGGGCTGGCGACCGTGGCCAGCGATGCTCGAGGCCATCGACTTCCGTCGCACACGCCGGCACGCACCCGCTCCTCAGCGCCGGCAACCACATTTGCTTCCTCCCTCCGCCACGTGCCGACCTTGCCGGAGCCGTGGCCGCCGACATTGGAGACAAGCTCCAACCTCCAAGGTACGTGCTGCTCCGTCGGCGCCACCATCTCGAGCTCCCCATCCCCATCCGCCCCTCCCTCTACTTATATCTCCTCGGTCGACGAGAGTGGAGCGACGTGCGGCGTGCGGCGGCCAGTGGTTGGCTGGAGAGGAACGAGCGCCACGTAGCCTCATCGCTATCCTATCTCCATCCTCGTTGTCTCTGAGTGGGGTAGCAGCGCGGGGGCAAGTAGTCATCGTCGTCGGGCAGGACGGCCTTGGTGCCCTTCTTGCCGCCGACCTGCTCCGTCGGCCGGCCGCCCGTCCCGCTCCACCGGCCGGAGAGAGAGAGGATAGAGAGAAGAGGGGAAAGAGAGGATAGAGAGAAGAGGGGAGCAGTGAGGATGGCATGTGGGATCTTATGGGCCCCACTATTCTTTTTTATTTTGTGTATATGGCTGACATGTGGCTCCCATGGTTTTTATTATTTTCCCGGGATTGAATCGTCACGTAAGCGTCACGTCAATGTCACGTGGGACGAATACCTAGTCACAAAAGCCACGTAGGTGTCACGTCAGTCAAAAACATCTTCCAAACCGCCTTGGGAGTTATGTTACACCGGTTTTGATAATTGAGGGACCCATTGTATTTGGTTTTCCGATTGAAGGACGAAAATTGGATTCGTTAACAAATTTAGGGACCTCAACTGAACTTATTCCACTGCAAAACGGAAGCTTCGTCTATGGGCTATTGGCCCAATTAATAACGCAATGTTACCTTTTCGGAATAAGTTCATTTGAGGTACCTTAACTTGACATGGAATCCTATTGTTGTCCCTAAACCGCAATACCAAATACAACGGGTCCCTAAACTGATAAAACCGGTGCAAATAAGGTCCTAAGGCGGTTTGGATGGCGGTTTCGACTGATGTGGCATCTACGTGGCAGGCTTGACTTTGTCATGGTCCTACGTGGCACTAGAAGAAAAATATTTAAATTAAAAATTAGAATTAAAAAGTGGGACCCACGTGTCATCGACTGTTTAAGTTAAAAATAAGATAATTACAGTGGGACCCACGGCCACCCCTCTTCTCTCCCTTCTTTTTCTCTCCCACTATCCTCCTCATCGTCACTGTAGAGCAATCGCGGCTACCACTGTGAGCGAGGACACGGCGTCGACGGCGAGAAGTAAGCTCGCGACGCCGGAGACGTGGTCGCGAGAGTCGTGGTGGGCCGAAGCGAATGCGGGCTGCGAGCGGAGCAGAGGGGCGGGTGGGCGTCACGGCGAGGTGGAGCGAAGGGGCGGGCGAGCGTCGCGGCGGGACAGAGGGGCCGTTGCGAGATGGAGCGGAGTGACGGGCGGGTGTCGCGGCGAGGCAGAGCGGAGGAGCGGGTGGAGCCGAGTGGCGGGCGGGCGTCGCGACGGGGCGGAGCGGAGGGACGGGTGGAGTGGAGTGGCGAGAGGGAGTCGCGGCGGGACGGAGCGAAGGAGCGGGTGGGGTGGAGCGGAGAGGCGAGCGGGCGTCGCGGCGGGGCCTCCCCACTCCACGCCTCCTCCTTCTCCGGCTGCGGTGGACAAGGATGCGACAGCGAATGGTGGCGGCTATGTGGAGGAAGATGCCTAGGATGGGGAGAGGAGCGCCAAACCCTGCCTCCTTCAAGTCACAACAACCCCACCGCTCCGCCTCCGCCTTCGACCCACTCTGCGCCGAAGATGTCGAGGATCGAGACGGGAACGGGACGCTACGGCATCGTCGTCGTCCTGCACAACTCCGGATTTGCGCGCAGATCGTGATGGCCAACGGCGGCTCGCGGTTGCAACGGCGAGGGGAAGAGGAAGGGGCCACCGCGAGCCTCCACCCGCCAACCGCCGTGAGCCTCTCTTGCCTGCCGCCACCCTTGTCGGTCACCACCCTTCTCCCTTTCTCTCCGCTGGGTGTCGCCCGCGGCAATCCTCTCCCATCGCCCGTCGTTGTCGAGCCCCCACCCACAGCGCACCGCCATCGCCAGGCTCCCTGCCTCCTCGCTCCTCGCTCCCCGCCCGCCTCGTCGCTCTACACGTGGGGAGAGGAGATAGAGGTAGAGAGGATGAGGGAGAGGAGGTGGGACCACTGACACGTGGGGCCCACTATTTTTTACTTCTTGTTTGACTGACATATGGACCCTGCATATTAGTTTTTAGTTTTTAATTTGCTTCATTTATTTTTTCGAATCAAACTGCCACGTAAGCGCCACGTCACCATCACGTAAGACGAAGACCAAGTCAAACCAGCCACATAGGCGTCACGTCAGTCAAAATCGTCATCCAAACCACCGAAGGATCTCGTTTGCACCGGTTTTGTAAGTTAGGGGATGGATTGTATCTGGTTTTTGGGTTCAGGGACGAAATTCGGATTCGGTGTCAAGTTAAAGGACCTCAAATGAACTTATTCCTACCTTTTCTCCTGCACAAGTTGGACTCCATTCTTTTGAGGTTCTTTGGGCCTTAACCATCAAAGCCCATTCCTAGAAACTAGGCCTCTTCCTCTAAGGCCCATTTGGAATGGGAAACTGGGTCTGTTCCTCTAAGGCCCATTTGAAGGGTACAAACTTCCGTTCTCCAATTCCTGCTCAAATCTCAACTTAACTGTTTATGTGTACTATACGTATAGATGGCCATATGGCTCGAGGCCCGACAGCCCGGCCCAAGGCACGGCAATTTGGCTCGGCCCAAGCACGGCACGGCCCGACTTCGGTCGTGCCCGTGCCGGCCCGGCCCGAATGGCGGGCCGTGCCTGGGCTTCCCCCTCGGCACGGTGGGCCGGCACGGCCCAACACAAAAGAGGTCGGCACGGTGGGCCGGCACAGCCCGGCATAGTCCAACGGCAGGCACAGCTCGACTGAGGCCTGTTACGCCGGGCGAATATATATTCCCCAATCTCATTATCTCAACCCTAACCCTAGCCACCTCAGTCTCTCTCGACCGATCCGCCGCTCGGTCGCTCCGCCTCCATCTCCAGGCTCCAGCCCTAACCCCTGAGCCCTCCACGGCTCCACGGCTCCACGCCTCCATCCCTCTTCGTCGGCGTCTCCGATGGATGCCTCGCCGAATCTAGCACCGAGGGTCAGCAGGCTCCCGCTGGGGGCTTGAGGGTTGTCTCTTCTCTATCCTTTTCTTTCATCTCTTTGGCTGATCCGTGACCGTGAGCACTTCGTCTCCGGTTGTCGGATCGATGGTCGCGCTGTCGATTTCCTCTCCCTTCTGTACTTTTTTTTGCAACCCTCATCGCTGCTCCGTGAGCTCTTCGTCAGATCCACCACCCCAAATCTAGTCTCTGCTCTCTTCTTCTCGTAGATCCGTGGATCTCTATCATCATCGGCAACTCCAGTGCTCCGGATGCGCAGGTACAAGCTTTTTTTTAGTTTATTTTTTCTCCATTCGATCACATCCCTAACTACTCTCTCCTCTCGTCGTTGTTTCATTTGTTCTTGCAGGTCGCTGAGCGGCAACCACCGTTGAGGAATCGGAGTGCCTGCGATGGATGATGATCCAACCTCATGCAACCACGAGTTGAGGATGATGGGGATGCGGGGTGATGACGAAGATGACTTGGAGGAGGAACGCATTGAGGTTTTTGGCAACACTGCTTCACCTCTGAGAGATCGGTCGCAGCCGGAGCCACATGATGATGGTACCGGTGCCGGTGGCAATGATGCACCGTCTGGCTCAAGTGCTAGCAACAAGAGGTCCATATCTGAGGTATGGGATGACTTTGAAGAACTCTTTGAAGGACGCAATGGCTCTCAGGTTCGCGTTTCTGCTAAATGCAATTACTGCCATAAGACATTGTTTGCTCGTTCATCTGGTGGTACTGGATATTTGCTTAGGCATATTAAGTCGTGCAAACCTAGAAATGTTGGTGCTTTGTCTCAGTCCATGCTTAGGTTTAATGCTAATGGTTCTGTTAGTCAATGGGAATATAATCCGGATGTTGCTAGAACTGAGTTGGTTAGGTTGATTGCTAGAGAGGATCTTCCACTTACTTTTGGTCAATCTGCGGCTTTTGAGGAGTATATTCAGAATGCTCACAACCCTAGATTTCGTGTTGTCTCTAGGCAAACTATCAGTAGGGACGTTTTTAAGGTCTTCGACAAGAGTCGTGCTATGCTTATTGAGACTTTGAAGTCTGTTAGCTCTGTTGCTTTGACATCTGATATATGGTCTGGTAATGCTAAGGAGGATTATTTGAGTGTTGTTGCCCATTTTGTTAATTCTAATTGGCAATTATATAAGAGGATTTTGGGTCTGGTGCTAATTGATGTGTCACACAATGCTAAAAATATTTCTGAATGTGTGCTTTCTGTTGTTCAAGAATATGGTTTGACTGATAATATTTTCTCTATTACTTTGGACAATGCCTCTGCTAATTCTAAAGCAATGGATAGTCTTAAACCTGCTTTGTCTGGTTATGTTGGTGATTTATATTTGCATCAGTGTTGTGCATGTCATATCATCAATTTAATTGTTAAGGCTGGTCTAGAAATCTTCAAACCCATGCTTCAAGATTTTAGAACTGCTATTTCATTTGTGAATGCATCTAATCAACGCATTGCTTTGTACAAAAGCTTCTGCATTGCTAAAGGTATTCGTCCTCGTAAATTTGGTTTGGACATGGATGTTGGATGGAATGCAACTTATCTAATGCTTAAGCATCTCTTGCCACATAGGGAGATTTTTATAGTGTTTATTGCATCTCACCATCCAATGGTTGATGGTCAGCCATTACTGACTGATTTACATTGGACAATTGCTGAAATTGTTCTTTTATTCCTTGAACAATTTTATGATTCAACTGTTATTTTGTCTGGTATTTATTATTCAACATCTCCATTAATTATGCATCACATTCTTGAGATTGCTGGACATCTAAATACTTATGAGAATGATTGGAACCTTAGAAATGTTGTTGTTCCCATGAAAACAAAGTTCTTGTCATACTGGTCTGAGATTCCATTTCTGTATTCATTTGCTTTTATCTTGGATCCTAGGGCCAAGATCAGGGGTTTTAGCAATGTTCTCCAAATTATGGGACGGTGATTACTCTGCATATTTAAATGAGGTTAGAGCTGCATTGTCTGACATTTTTACTAAGTATGAAAGTAAATTTGGTGATGTGAGATTACAAAGGCAACCCCAAGCACTTTCTTCTGGTAAGAAAAAGACAGCTTGGGGGAAAATTTTTGGTGCTGCTGCTTGTGGTTCCAGTCTTGGTGCTGGACCTAGTGCTGGTGCTAGTGCCAGTCCAGGTTCTGGATTTGGTGCTGGTGCTAGTCCAGGTTCTGGATTTGGTGCTGGTGCCATTCCAGGTTCTGGATTTGGTGATGCTGGTGCCAGTCCAGGATCTGGGCTTGGTGATGGTGCATTTTCCAGGAGAACTTCTGCTACTGCTTTGATTCAGACTGTTTCTTCTACTGCTAACATGAATGCATCTGAGTTGTTTGCCTATCTTGATAGTGACACTGTCAACCAATACGATGATGACTTCAATATCCTTAACTGGTAGCATGAGCACAAACGCACCTATCATATTCTTTCCATATTAGCTAAGAGATGTTTTGACTGTTCCTGTTTCTACTATATCATCGGAATCTGCCTTTAGCTTAACTGGCAGGATCATCGAGGAGCGACGACGACGTCTAGCTCCTGACATGGTGCAAGCTTTGGCACTAATCAAAGATTGGGAGCAAGCAGATGCAAAGATGCAACATACCATGGAGAATTTAGAGCTTATAAAATCTTTTGAGAATTTGTATCTTGATGATGTAACCACTAGCACTGCCATTGGGACTGGGTGATTGTATTGGACTTGGATTTTATTATGAACATTTGATGAAAATTGTGGGCTACACTCTTTTTTCCTTTCTAGGGTTTTCTCACGAGGTGTGAGTTTTTACCTAGAAAGGTTTTTAACGAGGCAGCCATTGCACTACACAGCTACTTTATTCATGGAAATACTTGTGTCAAAATTACTGCTATGAATTTGGGTGAAAGTTTGTGATTTTGGGCAATTTTTTACTTAGTGAAATTTTTTGTATCTGGAACTGAAACTTGGTGAACTTTTATGTATCTGTGATTTGTGAGATATAATGCAAACTGTTATTTGTGACTTGGTGAATAAAGTGATCTGTGAATTTGTGATGAGTTTGGTGAAATTGTCAATGTGTGATCTATCAAATTTGGTTAAATTTTGCATGTTCAATGAAGCTGTGCAAAAATGAGTTGATCAAGACATCACAATCTAAGGCGTGCCTGGGCTAGCCCAGGTCCAATGGGCTGATCGTGCCTTCGTGCCGACCCGGCACGGAGTGCTACTGGGCTATGATTGGGCCTGACGTGCAGCCCGTGGGCAGGCACGGGATGGCACGAAGTGCCAATTGTGCCGTGCCGGCCCGACCGTTCTCGGGCCGTGCCTACCCGTGCCTGGGCCGGACCATGCCGGACGAGCCATATGGCCATCTATAACTATACGTTTAAATTGGAAAAATCTATACGTTCTAAATTTTATCTCACCAAACTCTTACTAACACTACATATCTCACTGTGAGTACAGTAGATTTTATATAACTTTTATCTAGTTAAATTAAATGGTTGAGATCATGAGAAAAAAGAAAAGGTAAAACTGTAAGAGAGAGAGAGAGAGGATGGAATGGAAGAGATGATCAACATCAAGGCAACAGGGAGACCTCACCTCACCTAATATGAAACGCTCCTGATCGCACAAGATTCAACAGTTTGCTCGTTGATTTGGACGTCGGCGAAGGCGAAATGCTTTCGACCAAGCGTGCCATGCATCTTTCAATCAACTCACATATGTGTCCTCGATTGCTTTGGTTGATATGATGATCAACCCGGCAATTCTACCTCTACGATCTCTTCGTTCCGTTTGATCCATTTCTCTTGAGAAACTAATTAATTTAACCAACATGTATATATACAGGGCATTTATGTGCAAGGACATTATCATACGTGTCGTCGATCTTGCCGTTGATGCGTCATTTGCATCAAGATCCTATCGTCCTTGCTGTATAGATTTAGAACAATTCTAGTTTCTTCGTATGATTTTTCCCTAATTGAAGATAAACCAGCAAGCTGATAATTAACGATTAATTCGATAAGACTTATCGAAACCAACCGGTAGTACCACCACAACCGCCTCTTGTTTTCGATATATATATATATATATATATACATACATAGATATATACATAGATAGATAGATAGATAGATAGATAGAGGGAGATAGGGATATCGCAACGTGCGAGACAACTGTGTTCTTTAAACTCGTCCCAAGTCATATATATGTACTTATGTAGTACATCAGCTCAAGATAAAGGAAAGCAAACGATCTTGTGCATCTAAGTCAACAAAATATGATGAGATTGACTTATGGGAATTACTACATCAACTTTTACTACACCCCCTATTAACTAATGTAAGCATTTTTATATGTTTAAGTAGAAATTAAATTCAGTTGTAGTTACTTTGATATTCCTAAAACTTTACTTAATTAGAGAAGATCAAACCTAGCGATGGATTTCCTCCATCCTAAAATAAACTAATATAGGAATCGATTTGATACATCCTAATCCAATGAATCTAAACATGAGAGATTAAATGTGAGTAACTATGAAGCTGTCCGGATTCATTTTATTAGATCCTATCAAATCTACTTCTAAATTGATTTATTTTCAGATGGAGGGAGTAAAGTGAATAATAAATGCAGCGTTTGATTGGAATAGAAAATGGGCACACCTACTGGTGCGTGAGCAAAATTTTAGCCTGTGAATCAGGTTAAGTACTGTTATTTTAGACATATGCTGTGGGATTTTTAGAAGTTACTTCAATTATATAGGAGTTGAAACTAACAAGGTCAGGCATGAGCCAAGAACTCTTAAGGTCCTGGTTATAAAAGTCTAGCATTATCATAGTTAGCTCTTATCACTGAAAGAAATACTTTATGAATAACTTTTTTTATGTATGTATTCTTAGTGATTTAAAAATAAAAAAAAACCATGAAGGAAAACATCAAAATTAACTCTAAATTTAAATTTTAAATTCGAATTTTGCCTGCAGCTAATAAAATTTGGTGGAGCTCACGGGTGTGTGAAAATGCAAACATGGGCATTGGGGAGATACGGGAGGTGGTCTTGGGCCTCGACCTTGTGCGCCTTTGACCCATGGGGCAGCAGTTTTTCGATAACCCTCGGGCTTTATCGCGGATTGTTTTACTTTTCGAACGGTTTCTTTTTCTTCTCTGTATTTTTTTCTCGTAGATATTTCAGATTTATCTTGAAAAATTAGGCTACCACGTGGACCAATAGGTTGTACAGGTGTCGGCCAGCCTGAGAAAGATTGATGATTGGGAAGTATTTTATTCTGTAAATGCTTATATTATAAATAAATTATAAATACTATAAATATATATACACACTTATCTCTTCATCCCAAAACAAGTGCATTTTTCACCTAGCTTACATATACCGATAACCAATAAAAAAAGAATATCTCCACTTTTATCGTATCTCAATATAATTATTATCTCTCTTTTTTTATCTACTACTTTCATAA
The DNA here is from genome assembly GCA_000573905.2 of Oryza punctata. Taxonomy (NCBI): domain Eukaryota; kingdom Viridiplantae; phylum Streptophyta; class Magnoliopsida; order Poales; family Poaceae; genus Oryza; species Oryza punctata. The sequence continues at coordinate 4,834,539 of CM002488.2, forward strand.
ACTCAGGTACAATAATTACTTTAAAAATAATTTTATTTTGGAACAAACCGGAGGAGTTTAAGTAAACTTATTTAGAAATGGATAGAGTATATTTGTGGATGGAGGGGGTAATAATACCAGTACGAATGCCGACAGTACTGCTGAAAGGGAAGCACAACTGAATGTCTGGATGTCTCCTGTCAAGCTAGCCGTCGGTATGTACAACTGCAGTGACAAACATCTATCGATTAATTTATTTGTGCAAGTATGTACGTAGCGTACGATGCATTTCTGAAACTTAGATGCATGCATATAATTACTGTTGGCGACTTGGCGCACGTTGAAGATGGGAGCAACAAGAACGTGATTAACTGCAGAGTCGTCGCTTGATCGTCAGTGCTTACGCAGCATATGCATGCTTAATTTCAGTATATTTCACACGCGGCATATAGTAGAACGGTATAATACAACGCAGAGAAAGAAAAAGAATACGGTGGCCATATCAAAATGAAATCCGTTCTAACTTGGTTAAGGTAGAGATTTTTTTTCTCAATTTCCGTTAGCATGCTTTTTTCAAACCGTTAAACTCTGTATTTTGTACGAAAGTTATATATATATATATAAATTGCTTTAAAATATCAGATAAATTTATTTTTCAAGTTTGTAATAATTAAAATTTAATTGATCACGTGCTAATCAATTTTTCGTTTTACGTACCATAACTTAATATTTATTTCGTTAGATTCAAATGGGGATAGTGAAGATGAAGAGATTAATTAAGTGTAGCAATTTGGAATTACAAATGATGCAGAAGCAAACATGCACATGCCACAGGGCGACGCAAAGCCGGCCGGCACCCGACACGGCAACATGCATATGCAACCTCGATCATAATTTCCTCGGACAGATAATGCATCGCGGCCTCTCGATCTGTAGGTGCAGTTCTGCAGGACCGTGCTAGCTAGTTCCATGCCATTGGCGCAGCACATAACTAAACTAGCTAGTCTCTTGCGTCCTAATGCAATTGAGCCATCTCAGTACAGCAGAAACAACAAATTATCGTTAAGATCGGCTCGCGGCGTGCATGAGTGCGTACCACATTACCCCTTTAAAAATGACCTGTATAAATAAATGTGTGTTCGCCCTCCTTTGAACACACATAGATTTGTAAAGCCTCGTCATGATTGTATTTTGTACACTGTACAAGATGATACATACTAAGAGGGTACATACTAGTTTCAGATTCGTAGTATTAGAATATGACTGATCCATCAAAAATCTTTTATCTTATATTTTAGAACGGATAAAGTAAAATCGATATCTTCCGTCCTAAAAAAAAGAGATAGATATATTGGTCGATCAATTAATTGATGGAATCAAACAACTTGTCGATCGACGTCATCGCTGGCCAGCCTCAGCAGTGTACGACATGCCTTGCATCACCGGCGGCGTCCCACAATGCTCGCCTAGGACTAGGAGGCCGACAAAACCTCAGCATTGTACATCCTTTCTTCCCTTGGCGTGTACGGCGGCGCCGGAGGACGAACGGCCCTACATACCGTCCAGCTCCGGCCGCCGGTGCTAGCTGACAAACGCCAACACGCCATGACGCGAAGCAGCAGGCAGGCAACCGTATCGTGGTGGTGGCCGGCCGGCCGGTGCGGACGATCTCGGTGGCAGCGCGGCTCAGGTTGGCCGGGCTCCGGCGATGTTGGGGCCGGCCATGCCGGGGGCTCAGCTTGGCATCTTGTCGTCAAAGCTTCAGGGCATCCCCAACGAAGATCATACCTAATAGTGTCATCACGTGAGGCATATGAACTATGTTACTCGTGGAACATCCATATTCCAATGAAGGATAATCTCTAAATTTAAGATAACAGGGTGAATGGGACACGGTCTTCGTCAAACACATAGCTAATTAACCACAAACAGAAACTTGGTGAAAAAGCACTCTAAAATACTAAAGCCACGTCACGTCTTTCTGCAGGGATATCGATTCTAACTCGGAAAAAAAGGTAGTTAAACGGTGTGAACAAGGCAATAAGTTAAGGATATTCATTGAGGATGGTATTAGCCAGGCTGGACCAAGTTTGAACAGGTTCATGGATGTACGAAGCAGCAGATGACTTTGTTGTCCTTTGCAGTGACCAAGATGCTCGAGCTCGACCGGTTATTGGTGCAGAACCAACCAACGGCGTGGCAGCGCAGCTATAGCCAAGCTCAGCCGCAGGAAGGAACAGAGCAGAGCAAGGCCCGCACAGACATCATGTATCCAGGTACACAGTTACTTGGTGTTCGCTTTTACTAAAAGTGAAGGTATACGTTAGGGCACTGAAAAACACGTTATTTTGTAATTATTTTAAATTAAAAATAAAATTATTTGATATTTTAAAATAACTTATAAATATATTTTTTTCACGAAATATACCGTTTAGCTATTTGGAAAACGTGATAATAAAAATCGAGATAAAACTTGTATACGAGTGAAATGAACGGCCCTGAGCAAAAAAGCATCCATCGGTAGCTGATTTACTGCCTCTCATTCGGCAGCCACATACCACAGTACAGCTTCAAATTCAATGCGGTTGGCCGTGACCCAGCCGGGACGACAGGATCAGGGATGAGATCGCGTTGCGTCGAAATTCAATTCAGTTCGGTCGCGACGTCAACCTGACTGCCGATCGCTCGGTTGATCGCTGGGATGGCCCAATCACGCCACTTGGCCCGAGCACGACTCCATTTATTTCCGCTCGCGACGTCTGTGTGTACCATCCAGCCAACCACGACCAACCGACCTGTAGCCAGCTGCAGATCGAGGATAACTGCTGGATTATCGTGGTTCACCGATTTTCCACCAGTAACCAAAGCAGTGAAATTAAAGGCATAGTTTTTCTTAAGGTGTGTTTGGGTTAGAGAGATATCTCTGAATGTAAGATGATGATCCAATTTTTTTTAAGTGTGTTTGGTTGGTGGGTAAGGGTGGATACGGTGCTCCAAAGAGGGAATACTCCACAAAGATGTTAGATGAGTGTATCCGGTCAAATTGACTGGATAAGGATATCCCCTTTGCTAATCTTGATCATTACTAATTGATTAGCAATAATTAATACATTTGGTTATTAATTAGTAATTAACGTGTAAAAATTAGTGTTAATTAGGTATGATTAGTCTAAAGTCAGTATTGATTTCAGAGTCCTGGAATCAGCCGATAAGCATTATCAGTCGCCAGTAGTCGGATTCTTGATGGATTTGGTTAAGAAAATTAATCTATTAAAGGAAGTTTATCCAAAAGAGACCGAGTTCAAGAAGGATGCGGCATGACAGTTTATCTATTAATTAGGAAGAGTTTGCTAGTTTCCTTTTATCTTTAGGAAAGTGTGTTTAGTGTCCGATAAGGATTTTATGTTTTTCCTTTTATCTTTAGGAAAGTTTGAGTCATGTCCGATATGGACTAGTATCTACCTATGGATATAAATATGTACACTCGGGATCCATGTAATATATCCCTCGATCAATACAACTATTCTCGGCGCATCGCCATCATCTTTTTGAGGTTTTTACTTATCAACCAACGGAATTTGACACCTAATGCGGGGTTGCATCGGTTTTCGATCTCCGGCGAAGGGGTGAGCCCTACATTCCGTCGGGCCCTAGTGAATTTATCAGCTACATTGGTGTTGTTCAAGGCTGCATCGCTTCGATCTCTTGGATCGCTCTGGTTCGGTGGATATATTTACCTACCTGATATCTTAATTCTATTTTAATTGCATTGTATTTAGAAACGCATCGGTTTAGTTGGGACTGTCTCGGTTAGGTTTGATCTTCTATCTTAGCCGATATATCTCTACAATCACAATGTTGTTTTAGATAAATTTGTTGTATCCATCACGTTAGACAAATCTATCGGTTCATCAAGTATTAGGTTATCATATACAATCTCGTGCTGCATTGATTAGATTCAACCTACTAGATTGTTGTTGATAATATAAATCTTGTTAAGTCGAATTGTTCATGCCAATGTTTTATCGAAGTGCTAGCCGATGAGTTATCATATATATTATATAATCCAGATTGACAATGTTTACTACTTGCATCGACCGATCTCCATCTAGGGTTTTGTCGATATCGGCTAGATTAATTTGTTGGCTTAGATTATGTAATGTATCCACCACCCTGAAAATCAATCAAAAACTTGATTGTCTAGATATTATGTTTCTTTTCATACTTAGTGGTGCATCAGTTAAGTTCGATCTACTAAGTCGTGCTTAGAACCATAATCTCTAGCCTACTTCTTGATTACCAATAAGTGTTTCATCGGGGTTTCCACCGATGAGTTATCTGGACGTTTCATCGGCTTACAAAGATTACTTACAAATTGGTTTTAGCTGATGACAACAAAGGTTTCAGTGTTTGTTTAATCGTTTGGATTTAATGACATCGGATCTCCAACCGATGTATGTTTTAACCTTCGGATTAGTGCTTATTCAATCTATCATCACTAGTCGGTTGGTTTCTACTGGAATAATTATTGTTTCCTTACATTATCATCAGCCGATTATCTTTATGTTATTATTTACTCAATTATCAAGATCTATACTAGATATCGGCTGGTATCGGCATCGGTTGGAATGACTACATCGGCTTATCAGCCGATCGACTCTTTTGATCTTCAATTTATATATCTTGTCAGTTGCAGGATCAAACTGACTGGCACGCTCACATCTCATCATTATTTTGGACCTGCACTGGAGTTAAGCAGATCTTCCAGGCCGTCGTGTTTTTACATCAACACATATCCACCCAATCAAACAAAAAACATGATCACCGTATCCCTATAAATATGAATGGATATATCCTATCCAACCTTACCACGAATCAAACGCACGCCAAACGATTTTCCAAACCTCACTACATGTTTTTTACACTCAACTTCTTTTAGATGGGAGATAAAATCTAGCTTGTGCTTTAACATAAGCTACAATTATTTATTAAAAAGTTTTGTCTTAAACCTAAGTGTAAAAAATATCTATCAAAGAATGAAGAAAAGAAATGTTGAATAACCACCAAGTCACCAACAATAAGAACGAGATACAAACTCATTGGAACAGCAAACCATTTTAGTAAATCTCCGTCCAAAATTCTATGGCAGATTTTTTTTTCACGGCCTACAGATGTGGGGCAGAGTCCAATTACTCTGTTACGTTACAGCCTGCACAAAAACTGGACCTGGAGCGTCCATCCATGCATGCCCCTGTCACGGGGGGGCGCACGACCCGCTCATGCAACCCAACAAAAACCAATAATCCAAATATCCAATCCCCGCGTTGCACCGTACATACATAGTCGATCATACAAATTCCAAAGTACGGTGTTACGACGTACATGTTGCCTCGTTTCTTAAACAGCTATGTACGAAAACCTTTTATATGAAACTTATTTTAAACTATCGGATAAAACTATTTTCTAAATATAAAATAATAGAAACTTAACTAATTATCTGTGAGACATCCGTGGTGACTCGTTAATTTCAAGATATACCAAGTCAGAATTCCGGAAGTGCTCAAAAGGAAAAGGTGTTCGTATAAGGGGTGAGTGTGCACAAGGACGGAGCTACATGGTGGGAGGGGGTTACTAGGAATTTATTTATTTTTACCATATTTGCACCCCTCAATAATAACTTATACATCCATATTAGTTTAAATTTGGTTCAAATCAGAGTAAAGCAAGCATATGACACTCCTCTTCATTTCATTCTAGTTCCGTCCCTAAGTGTTCACGTGTTGTGAGCTTCTACGTTTATACTGTGTTTCTAAAAAAATGTTTTACGTGCTTTTACTTAATTATCATTTTCATCTTCATCGTATTCGACTGTTGGGGACACCAAAGTTTGGACACTGCTCGTGCACCTATAAATTTGCTTTGCCATCGCGTCGTCGGGACCGTGTACTCGTCGTAGCCACCACACCACACCACCAGTAGCGAGGCAGCTCACATGGCGGCGGCGGCGGAGGAGGAGGGGAAGAAGGTGATGAGGGTGCTGGAGTGGGAAGGGTGCGTGGTGTCGCCGGTGCCGACGGCGACGGCCGACGAGGCGTGGGCGCTGCTCTCGGACTTCCTCGCGTTCCACCGCTGGCACCCGCGCGTCGCCAAGTGCCGGCTCGCGTCGCCGTCGTCGTCGGCGGCGGCGGCCGCCCCGCCGGGCTCCGTCGTGCGGTACTGCGAGGGCACGCCGGGGAGCGACGGGATGCCACCGGACTGGGCGCACGAGACGCTCCTCGAGCACGACGCGGCGCGCCGCTTCTTCCGCTACGAGATGAACGACAACAACATGGGCTTCGGCGTCTTCTTCGCCACGTTCCGCGTCGTCGTCCCCGACGCCGCCGGCGACGCTCCGGGGTGCGAGCTCCGGTGGGAGTTCGAGGGCGACCCCGTGCGCGGTACGCCCAAGGAAGCCCTCGTCGCGCGCCTGCAAGCCGGCCTCGACGGCATGGCGGCGCGCGTGCAGGAACACCTCCTGTCCGCCCGCGCCGCCGTCGTCTCCGGCGGCGTCGAGGCCGCCGACGAGCTCAACCGGGACAACTCCATCGCGGTCTGAGCGTTCGCCCGATCGATCGATATAGTATACAAGTATATGCGCGGTTGCTGGTCAACTTATACGTGAACTAATTTGGCTGCAAAAACGTGTTGTTCGATGAAAATACACGAACTTTGTCGCCGTTTTCCGTATGTATGTACGTACCTACATACGTATACTTTGTTTGTACGTGCTTGGGTATGAGAATAAAACGTTCCTACTGAAAAAAATCACTCTCTTGTCTCCTCGTTTACTGTTCGATCGTGGCATTTGGTTTTGTAATTTGTAGTTGATTTTATATGGAAGTCAATGCAGGATTAATTTTAATGTTGACTAATTCACATGTACTTTCCTGCATGTGCTTGCCATGTGCTGTGCTTACTATTGGTCCCTGCCATTGCCTCCCTGAGTTAATTATGCTGCTGACGTATGCAATAACGAACAATATTTTTCTCTCCATTTTGTAGGAGTATTCAGTATTCATGATGTAAAGATTATTTATATATGAGTTTCATTGACTTTATGAAACTTTTTTTTAACAATATCGTTTCCCTTTTGTTTACTAGGCCTAGAGTTGTGTTTGACTTTGGACAAGCCAGCGCAACATGATTCTGCAAAATTATATAGGGTGGAAATTAGCTGCTGCTCAAAGCTTACCTGTTTTACAGACAATACAGATGGCGTTTGAAACTGATAAATATGAAGGTTAAGTTATCACAAGTAAAACTAGAAAATCATTAGCATATAATTAATTAATTTTTAATTATTACAAACTTTACAAATAGATATATTTTATATTTTCAAACAACTTCTATATAATTTTTTTTCATATTAATTTGAAAAACGTGCTAAAGAAAATCAGGATAAAATGTAAATCTTAATCAGAAAAGAACAGAACCATGCACGATGAAAATCAACTTGGATGTCCTCCTTTGCTGGTTAGCTTCTATCAGTCATGGTGATAATTGAATTTTAAAATTTTTAATATAAAAGTTTATTTTTGAAGGTTTTTTCATCGTATTTTATTTTTTAGCATTATTTTTAAACCACAAATAACACTAATATAGAAATTTTACTTATAAGTTATTTTTAAGTTACTTAATTTATCTTATTAGCTGTAGCGCAAACGATCTGAGAGCTCATTTTGACTAAAGTTATAAATCTGTTACTGTGCTCATACCGATAAGCATTACATGTTTTATTAGCAAGTTTTGTTCCATGATATTGAGAGATCTCGATTTCAGAAATATCCACACTTTTTTTATCTCATGTGAATTTTTAAAAGAAGTTGTGGAGTCGACGACCCCCAAAAGGTGCGATAGAAGGACCGATCTGGCGATATGGTTAGCTGTGAGAGGAAACTAAGAGTGTTTGGGGGCATAAGGCAAAAAAGGCACACAACAACCATGATGATATTGTTATTTTTCATGTTTTGTTATCGTTAAATAGGAATTGTGAGGTTTTAGTGTACATAATAGGAGTATTGTAAAAAATGCTAAAAGAAATGCACACGTTGTCTTTGTTATTTTTTATTTTGGATTTTTCAAGCTGCTAAATGGTACGTTTTATAAAAGAAAATTATATAATATTTTTCTTAAATAATTTTCAGATTATTTATCCGTTTATACCTTCAAATAATTTTCAGATTATCCATCCCACTGTACATATGTGTGCACTTGTATACATCCGGTCGATTTTCATACCCTCGTCAGCTAGGCAATGTGGGCGCCTGTTGACCCCAAGAATTTCCATTCTGTAATCGAAAAGGATTTACGCATCCATCGCCGTCTAGCGTTGTTGATGTATAGTAACCCAGCCCAAGAAATTGTCCTTATCTCTTCGTGGCAATTGTCACGCCCCATACATGTCACCTATATATATATAGAAGAGTCAAAAACCGGTAAGCAGTTACCCACTAATTTAGTGACATTTGTGCCATGTGTTTACATATTTTAAATTTTCCTAGCTACCACTAGTTTTTATTATTATCAGGCACGTGCATGAATTAATTTACACAAATAAATATAACATATTCTCTCCGCTCCATAATACTTGATGTTGAAGCGTTATTTGTTGTGGCCGGAAATTCCTATCGTTTGAACTCGATACCGGTGTTTGCCCAATTCTGTGATGTTCCCAACAAGATAATGCCTCTCGCAGTTTGTTCTTTTGATGATAAGCTATAAAAAAATAAAATTAACTGATAAAAATATTTTTATAAATATAACTGTATATAGTGATCTAAAGCTAATATTAGAAAATAAACTACGACGAGAAAAAAGAGCTAAAAAACAACTTTGAAATTAAACTTCAAAAATTCAATTTTTTGGTTGTGGTTGATAAGCAAACGTATTTACATCGTTCCTTGCATGCATGAATTAGTGGACATGACTAGAGCGAAGATTAGGTTACCTGGCTCACCAACGGCGTAAGCGTTGTGATGTCCACAGAGTAGAGTGAAGATATGGTTGCTAGGCTCACCAACGGCGACGAATCGAATCTAGTTCTACACTTTCAAGGTCTATGTTCTTAACCAGCTGAGCATACAGGATACTCTTTTACCACCATACCAACATTGAATAGTACTTTGATCTTTTTTTTCTAATTTATCTCTCACCTGTATTTAGTCTTGGATGGAGCTTATCGTTCAATTCAAATACATTCCAAACAACCCGACTCGCTAAAAGCACCACTCTGATCTATTTAATAAAGTGCAAAGTTAATCACTCATTTGACCATATGCCTCTTGACAGAGATCGAAAATCTAAACTATTTCTATTACCCCAAAAGACAATCACTCCTGGATAAGTGATCGAAAACGTAAACTATTTCTACTCCGTAAAAAAAGTCACCCCTGGATAAGTGAGATTACGTCCAAAGCAACTAGTGTCGTAGCAGTGGAGGGAGTATATCATATCTTTTTTAATTCCATTGATGAATAGTCAACTCTGACAACTCCCGTTTGTTTTCCTCTCGTCCGAGAATTAAAGAGCCGGCCGGCCGGGCCCCGGTGCTCTTTGAGATCACCGGGTAATTAATTAACCAGCGATTCATGTGCTCTCATAAACAGTAGTACAGTACAGCACCGTCTGCTCTCTCTCTCTGTTCGTCGGAAACGATGGGCCATAGTTAAATTTAGGCTGTGTTCTTCCTAAATTTTCCTAACTCACTTTTTTCACGTACACATTTTTCAGACTACTAAACGGTGTATTTTTGTAAAAAAAATAATTTCTATATAAAAATTATTTTAAAAATCATATTAATCCATTTTTTTTAAAAAAATAGTTAATACTTAATTAATTATGTAATAATACATATCTCATTTTACGTGCCGGGATCCTCCTCCCGAACGCAGCCTTATGCGATTAAAAGGGGGGTTTGGGATTGGGGTGTGTGCGACGGCGACGTCGTTGATAGAGAGAGGATGGATGGACGACGCGATGATTTTATTGGCGACGGCGGCGTGAGAGGATGGACGACGCCCGTGCAGCGACCGCCGCGACGCCGACGTACGGCGACGGGACGGCCCACGGATCTCGCGCGCACGTCTTGTCGGGTTTGCTACGGGCCAATTTACCAGCTGCATCCATGATCCATGCTACACGGTGACACAAAAAGAAGCCCGGCACCCGACACGGCAAGTAACGTGCAGAGAGGAGAGAGCCATGCACCTCGATCTTATGATTCTCCTCCTTTTTTTTTCCGCCTACGGAAGCATTCCTTTTCCTTTTAAATGTGCATGTTAAATATGTATATATAGGACCTGTTCGGCTAGCATTTTTTTACAGCTGCAGCAGCAAGCAGAAAGCTGTAGCCGCACAACACAAGCACCGCAGTGCAGGGCTGTCGCAGAAATAGCAGTTGAACAGGCCCATATACTCTTTGGTCTAAAAAAATCAACATAGGCCTCTTCTTCTACAGTGATTAATTACAGGATGGAAGAGTCTTTTTTTTTCAATTAAAAAACGAACCAGCACATAATTATAATAATTTCTTTAAATATAGCAGAAGAAAATACAAAGTTATAACCTGGAGGGTTATAATCACGAACAATGAAAACAATATTAGACCACCACAACATGCTAGCAGCTCCAAATACATCTTAACCCTGGAGAAAAGATTTAGCATCAAGCCGGTCACCATTATGCGTAACTGATTGCCGATAGTCTACGAGAGCTGCGAACGTGCTACCGAACACCAGCTCCTACAAAGAGGATCATCAACGTTTTCCCGATCATCCTCACAGAGGACAGTTGGAAAGGAAGATGGCAAGAGAGAAGAAGATCCGCTCAACCCTCAGCCAACCCAATGACAACAACCGACAAACGCCAACAACCAAACTGACAGAAGCCTATGACGACGGTAAAACAAGATCTCAAAGACGATGCCTCCAACGAGGTCACGGCGATGAAGACGTCACCATCATCCATCCAACAGCTAGGCTTTCACCCGGAGAATCTCGTTAGGAGGGAGAGGGTGTGAGGTCGACAACGCCCCAAAGGGGGGAAACGATGCAAGACATCATCGCTACCAACCCGGAGAACTCCGAGTGAGGCTTTCGCCTACCGTTCCCTTTCCCCAACCCGCTGTTAGCAACCCCGTGTATCCACCACCCAAACAGCCTCCACCAACATGCAGTCCCACCGCACCGGCCTTGTGGGACGGCCACCTTCAGCGTTGCCGGTTGCGTCTGCCGAACCCACTGACCACCTCCTCGCAGCATTGGCCTCCTCCAGCCATGACTTCACGTGTCGCCGGCCTCCTCCCTGTGCGCCACAACCCATGGCCTCCACGACCATGACACCGGTGACCACCTTGCTCTCCCGGCCGTCCACAACCACCGTTCTACACGTCGCCAACTTTGTCCTCCCACCTGTCGTGGCCTCGCACACAACCGACCTCCTTTCGTGCTCGCCACACCGTCCATCCACAGGCGTTGTCGCCCAGGCAGCATCCTCGTATGTCGTACCTCCGTCGATGCTTCCATGCTGCCCCGTCGCCCCGGCTGTTGCGTGACCCCAGCTTCTCTACTCCTCCGTGCTAGGCCACCGTGCATCTCCCCATCACCACAACTTGGATTTACTGGCTTGGGCACCATATCGAGCCCTAAATGCCGTAGATCTGGCCACCGATGACCACCCCTCGAAGCCTTCCCTCAGATCTTGGAAACACCTTGGATCATCGCCACCGCAAGTGGAGGTAGGTAGCCCCGCCGTCGCCGTTGTTGCACGAGCCTGACTTTCGGTCAGGTGGCGGTGAGACGAAGAGGAGGGAAGAGGGTTACGGCGGCGGTCGCCTGGTCACCGCCCGTGCCACCCTGGGCTGAGCGACACGAGGGCTCTCCCAAGCCTCAAAGGAATCGAGCAACCAACCCCTCATCAAGTCTTCGAGTTGTCATATGACACTTACACCTCATCCGTGACACACATTTGCACGCGCTTGACCAGGAAGCAACTTCGCGCCGAGCGCCCGATCAGAGAGATAAATATCGGGTGCCGTCTATATCGTCCCATCGACTCTGCATGCATGATCAAAGGAACTCTACATGTTGATTCCAGCGACTTTGCTGCATGCAGCTAGGCTGCTAGGGTGTAGCTGCTAGGGTGGCTGCTAGGGTGGTAGGTCACACTGCCCAAGAGATATATTAACAAAATGTTTTTTCTCACAAAATAATCATCCGATTTACGATTTGATTATACCGTTAAATTCGTTGCAATTAAATCTTTACAACAATACCACACATGATTATATTTCACTAAAAAAATATTTAGCTTTTTTAATGGATTTTTAAAATGCTGCACTTGTTTTTATTTAAATGTCTCAATGACCTTAAATATTGCACGTGATGTTTTTTAATGTCCATCAGTATTTCATAATGTTTGAACAAATATAACTTAATGTTTCACACATAACATAAAAATGTTTCAACAATGTCAAGTTTTTGTAAATATAACATATCTTTTATATTGTTTTTCTTATGTTTCACTCCTTCGGACTCAATGTTTCGTAAAGGTGGTTACTTGTGTTGCAGCCAATATTTTATTAATGTTGCATTTCTTTGAAACATTTTATACACTGAATTGAAACAATTTTCTATAAAGGGTGAAACAACGTTCAGTTTTGCTGAAACATCTAATAAACAGGATGCTATGTTTGCAAAGAAATAATGTAATATCAAAAAGTATTTACTGAAACATCCAAATAACAACAAGTGTAACATTAGAAAAATACACATTGCAACATTGAGAATTAAGAAATGTGCAACGGAGTCGGGCTGCAGCTGAAACATCCACCTCTCATGGGTGAAACATTAAATTTCAATGGAGGAAACATGTATAATTTTTTATTAAATTATAATCATGTGATATTTTGTTATAAAGATTTAACTGTAAGAAATATGATGATTCAATTGGAATGCAGATCGGATGAGTAGTTTAGAAGAAAAATCGTTTTAAATGTTAAAAATAGAGTAAATAAGATGAGGAGTACAGCTTCACACAGTGGAGGGCTTAGTGTTGCATATGGGCGCCGGATCTGTCAGCACCGGTTCGGCGCTCGATAAGAAGCAATTTCCGCTTGACCATTTGACACTCTAGCCCACCATATGCTTACCTCGTCCTCCCACTGCACTAGCGCGTACTGAGTATATACATATGATCGGTCAATTGATGGATGAAATCAAACACGCAACATGTCTTCACCGATGCCGAGGTCGACAGACCAACACGCATATGGCTGGACTGCAGGATCATATGGGCTGCTGGATCCGATGCTCGGCGATGCTAGACAGACATCCAACCGGTCTCGCTAGCCAACCTCAACATTGTACTATGGAAGCGTCCGGCAATGCAACAGGAGGTCCCTACTCCCTACCAGAGTGCTGCGGCTGGTCGCCGCTGGGGCATGCTATTCACCTAGGACAAACTTAGTTCATGACAAACTAGTTGAATTTGAATTCGTAGTGTTCTCGTATTAGGTTTGTTTCACCAACCGGCTTGACAAATTTTTTTATTTTCATTTTTATTTATTAAAATATTTAAAAAATAATTTTCTATTTAAAAAATTTACAAAACTAGTCACCCGTAGCTATGTGCTACGGGAGGGCGATTTTTAAAAATCGCTCTCCCAAAGGACGATTTTACCGACGTGGCAGACGGCCGTTGGCCCTCACCTAACACTCGGCCACTGAGAGCATCGGAATTTTGTAGGCGATCCCCTCTCCCAGACGGTGGTTTTTGGCTCTAGGGGGCTGTCTGCAAAAGGGCTGGCGGAGCGGCCTGGTATTTTTGCGAGCAATCCCCTTGCCGTCCTCCTAGAGGGCTATTTTCTACTGTGCAGGGGCTACCTGCTTAAAGGACGACATGGGTATTATTTTTGCAGGCGGTCACCTTGCCGCCCTCCCAGAGGACGTTTTTCAACTGTGCAGGGGGCGCTTGCAAAATACTAGGTTGCCCTTTTGCTGGTGGCCCCTTGCACAGTGAAAAAAGTCCTCTAGGAGAGCGGTAAGAGGGTTGCTTGCAAAATACCCCTCCCTTGATAACTGACCGTTAGGTGAGAGCCAAAGGCTATCTGCCACGTTGGCATAATCGCTCTCTGGGAAGGTGATTTATTAAAAATCGCTCTTCCAGGGAGCGATGGGTGACTAGTTTTGTAATTATTTTCAAATAGAAAATTATTTTTTAAATATTTTAATAAATAAAATTTAAAATAAAAAAATCCCGACCCGATGATTGGGCCGGTATGTAATTGTGTATGGGCTATTAGGCCGGAATAAATTCGGCAGCATCGGCCTTGCCAAGCGAAGCCTAAGACCGTTTTCTGGATGGGCCGTGGTCTCGCTTTCAAAAAGGCTTGGTTGTTGCGACGCCATTTGACACTTCTACGGTGGCCTCCCAATTCGTGTTCCGACACCTGTGCCGCAACCGAGACTAATCAAGCTAAGCCACGAAATTCTGGTCAGATGCCTTTCGATTTTAGTGTGTGGATGAGTACGTGATTTCCACTTTCGTGCTACTGTTAGGTATTAGCCCAGTAGTGGAACTGTGCGGTTTTCGTACTATTGCTGCACTCCATCCATTGCGTGGTCGGCGTCGGACAAAATTCGTTTATATGGTTATCATGATTTTTTGGTGAACAATGACGTTGGTTATCGAGTGATTTGTCAACGATGTACTCCACCACCAAAGACTGGTCATATATAATCGTCGATATCAAAGTGTCGTACCGCACTTCTTTATTCTTCGAAGCAAAAATTACAAATTACACCCGAACTATCGTGATAGTACGAATTTACCCTGAATTGTAAAACCGGACATTTAAAACCCTAAATTATCTATATCAGATGAATAACCTTCCTTGATCCAATCCAGGGTGTTTTTGTCCTACGTGATGTACGGCCGTACGCGTGTTAATCCAGTCAACATTTTTCTTTTAAAAAATGCTGGGGTCATACACGTGGCAATGCGTGCCCTCCTCCGGCTCCAACTCCGGCTTCTCCGCCGCCGACCTCCCTCTTCACTCGGGATCGTGTGGCCTCCTCGTCGCCGGCGCTTTCGACCCCCGCCTCCGTCACCGGCCACGCGATCCTCTCCATCGCGCCGCTATGGACCACTCTCCTCCTTGTGCCGCCATTCCAGAGCGCCGCCTGGACTTCACCGTCACCCTGTGATGCTGGCCTCGACACTGCTCCACCACCGACCGCTCGTCGCCATCCACCGAGTCGTCGCTCCCGATGGTGCTTGATCGAGAGAGAGAGGAAGAGGGGAAGAGGGGAAAGAGATAGGTAAGAGAGTATGACATGTGGGTCCCATCATATTTTAGAAAAGAAAATTGCTGCTGGATTACCACGCATACGTCACGTAGGACAAAACCTCCCTGGATTGGGTCGGGGGGTTATTCGTCCGATATAGATAGTTTAGGGTTTTAAATGTCCGGTTTTGTGGTTAGGGGGTAATTTGTACTATTGTGATAGTTGAGGGAGTAATTCGTACTTTTCTCTGCCTTGAATGTAAAAGAAGAAAAATATTTGGTGTAACTTAATTGGTTAAATTCTTTACTGTGAAACCATTATATCCAGATTGAAGGATATGACTTGATAAGCTGATTATTCTTTTAATAATAGGTGTGTTTGTATGACTAATTATTTTTTCAGTTGTAGACGATGCACATATAATGACTAGGTGAGATACGCAAGTTGAATCTATCGGAGACGTGTGAAAAGAAATTGTAGTAATTTTGGCAAGTAATCCTAGAAAATCGGAATAAACCAATTACCAAATCTACTTAATCAAACAAAAATGATTATTATAAAACACAAACTTATAGAGATACTTAGTTAGGATCCGTTTGTATGTATTTATATGGATGAGTGTGTGCGCGCGTGTAGAAGTGCAATTGCACCACGTTGAGAAAAAAAAAAGAAGAAGAAGAAAAATGTGACCAAAGTGACTCACTCACACTCAGCTCGTCAGCTTCTTCCACGCACGCGTTGACACGTTGGCACCGGAGCCATCTGCTTGCACTCCGCTATATATCGTCACCAACCTGCGCTGCACCCGAGCGTCGCAGGTCAACACACGACAGGCACGTGCAAGATAGGTAGTAGAGCTATCCATCATCCATGGGGGAGGTGGAGGAGCAGCCGCCGGTGCAGCCCGGCGGCGGCAGCGGCGGCGCGCCTGAAGAGCAGTGGCGCGGCGCCGTGGAGGCGGCGCTGCCTGGCACGCAGGCGTCCGCCGCGTGGCCGCACGTCGCCAGCTTCTACGCCGCGCACCGCTACCTCCCTGGCATCGACGTGTGCGAGCGCGTCGCCGTCGATGCCAATCCGGCCGGCGAGGATGGCGGCCTGATTCTGCTCCCCGGGTGCGTCCGGCACGTGGCGTCGAGCGCGGCGGGGCTGTGGGCGAGGGAGCAGCTGCTGGAGGCGGACCACGCGGCGCGGCGCCTCCGGTACGCCGTCGTCGACAGCAACATGGGGTTCGGCCGCTACGTCGCCACGCTCCGCGTCCTCGACGCCGGCGGCGGGTGCCGCATCGCGTGGGCGTTCGAGTGCGACGCCGTGCGCGGCGAGGGGTGGAGCGAGGCGGCGCTGGTGGCGCGGCTCGGCGCCAGCGTGGATGGCATGGCCGAGAGGGTGCAGCAAGCCGTGGCGCGCGCGGAAGGAGGAGGAGAAAAAGAACAAGTCGCTGGCTGACGTCAACGTCAACGTCGACATGGCGGGGGCGGCGTGTCAGAACGTCGCGCGTGCGTGCGTGCGTGAGTCACGCAAGGTTGATTGATGGAGGGATTTTGTACCATGGAGTGGTGATCGATCTCTACCTGAAATTATCTCGTGCATTTAGGCCATAGTTGATAGTAGGAGTAAATTATTTTGATTTTGTGATCACTTTCTAGGGAAAATTTGTATGGAGATAGTTTACTTACAATGCAACCTACAAATTTAACGACTTAGAAAGTGCACTCCAAATAATTACGAGTGTGTTTTCTTTTGTGTAAAAAAGAATACACACTCACAATAATCTACCGTGAAAGGAGTAGGGCAGTGATTTATCGATAAGTTTTTTCTTATAGTACTTGAATAAATATTACAAAGTATTGTGGCTTTTGTGTAAGTTTATGCTCCTCCTATTCCTACCTTTTACCAATTTACTCTTGTTATCGATATTCGATGTGTAAGGTAAGATTTGATTATAAGGTTAACTATAATGATCCCTTACATGATTATTTTTTTAGAAAAAAATAATGGTTGGCTTTTCTCAAAAAGTATTCTCACGACATTATAAACTATTCTAAGATAAAATTGATTATCAAAATTTAAAAACTTAATCAAATTAAGTCTTTGTCTTGAACGTCAAATACTTCTTTATGACAGGGGGGGAGTAGTACTTGCTTGGTCCAATCCAACACAAGGACGTGACAAATTGCACACAACCTAAATAACCAAGCACAGCACATCCCAAAATACGTACGAAAATCTGATGGATTCATCCGAACATCTGACGCACGGGCGAGGCTGACCGACCAGCTTGTTTCATGAGGAAAGGAAACGGTCGCCCGACTAGTGACCGAGGTTGCTTTCTTTCCTAGGTCACTGTGATGCTGCACATGGTGTGAGAGCACTGATTATTGTTCACACCAACCATTCGCCATTGCTGGTCCTATCCAAGAAACTGCACAACTGCCCCCTACACCTACTCCCGTGCTTCATCCGTCTCATAAAAAACCAATACTAGTATCATATATAACATATTTTAGTACTATAAATCTAAACAGATATATCACATCCAGTGTTAGATTGGTTTTTTTATGAGACGAAACTAATAGTACCATATGTAACATATTTTAGTACTATAAATTTAAACAGATATATTATATCCGATGTTAGATTGGTTTTTTATGAGACGGGACGAGTAGTTTGCACATATCCGGTGTTAGATGTGGCTTGCCATGGTTGTACTGGTAGTTGCCGACTGCTAATATAGTTTTGGTGGCAGTCTTGCAGAAATGTAGACTAGCAGTTGCCTATTATGAACATGAATTTATTTGAGTGTTTCTTAATATTTGACTCCGTCAACTTTTGAACGTACGTTTGAATATTCATCATGTTTAAAATTTTTATGAAAATATGCAAGAAAGGTCGTGCTTAAAGTATAAGACGCTTAAAGTGTAAGACAATCATAACAAAATAAATAATAATTATGTATTTTTAGAATTAGATAAATTAATTAAGGAACTTATAAATCAAAAGCATCGTATATTAAATAAACGAAGGGAATACTATGTAGTTGTTTTCTTATTCCTTGACTGGAGGAAGTATACTCTTGATAAGACTAGGAGCAGCCTCTTGTTTGGCTACCGAGAAGAATCCTCTTGCCATGGGAGGAACACCTATTACACAATTGAACATCCATCCAATACACGCGCTAAAAAAAAAGATCGCTAAAAAAGATCGACGGATTTGACGGGCCAGTAGCACTGTAGCAGTAGGCAAAACTGCAGCACACCAATACAGACCAGTAGCATAAACTTTACAAAACTGATTGAAATGGTCCAATTCAGCAGGAGAGGTTTCCTTAAAAATCTTAAATTCTATTATTATATAATTACAGATCACAAACCATCTCTTTTTCAGTTTTGGACCCAATCCTACATGAAACAATAACCAAAATCATCACATGGAACTCATAGATCACTTTCAGATAATTCCATCAAGAATGAGATCAATGACATACGCGACCATTTTCCTACTTATCATACAACTTCTCCTTTTCCTTTTTCAGACAAACTGCTCTCCTTCACACGGTTTGCAGAGCTAGCATTCGCTCCATCCAGTCGATGATGTCTGCAGCTATCTCATCACGCTCAGGCTCAAAGAGCAGGTCGTGCAAGAACCCATCGTACAGCCTCAAATCCTTGTGCCTCGATGAGGCCTCGTTGTAGAGGTCCTGTGAAGCCAAGGGGTCCGTCACCCGGTCTGCGGTTCCATGGAGGACCATGAATGGGACGGTGACCTTCTTCAAGTTGTGCAGCAGGTAGGAGGAGATGCGTAGGATCTCATGGCCGGTACGAACCCTGATCGGCCCGGTGTAAACCAGCGGATCAGAGTATTTCGCTAGCAGGGCAGCCGGGTCGCGGGACACTGGGATGCCTCTTTTGTTAGCTCCCTTGAACTGAAACTTTGGTGCTAACAGAGAGAATATTGGCGCCACAGCCTGCAAGATTCAGATAATTGGTATGCACTTATCAAAATGTGAAAAATAAAAGATGGTCCGAATTTTTAAGATTTGCACATCAAGGATGAGATTAAATGCAGTTCTCGTAAGCATTAATTTTGTGCAGATTGTTTTTCTGCCGGGCATAGTTTGTGCAGATTAGAAAATTCTAAATATTTCATGCAATCATTTTAATAAGCATACAAGGCATAGTTTAATAAGCATACAAGGCATAGTATATCAGGTTTTCTAATGTTGAATAAAATACAACTGCCACAGTTTCTCGCATAAGGTTTGATAAAATGGCAAATGATAAGTAGCATAAACCAATTTTGCAAGCTGTTTTAATTAATTGAAAGATACCTAGTTCTTCAAAGGTATTCTAAATCTTCTTTTAGCAAGTTATGCAGATGGATCTACTTTTGCTGACCTAGAGGATGCTCATTTCATCAAAGCTAAAACAGCTTAAGAATAAACAGGATATCAGAAAAGCAGCATTACCCCTACAATGGGATGAGCAGGTTTTACTCGCAGAGCTGGTGAAGTTAGGATGATGCCTTCCAGTTTTCCTCTGATATGAGGGAACAATGATGCCTGGCAAATACCAGCTGTTGATAAGCAAAAGGGAAAGAAAACCATGAAGCATGTAAAATGAACATATCTGCAGCCAAACCATTTCAAGTTTTCAACCAGGCTATTTTGTTAATGCTTTGCACCATTGCTCTGCCCATCAGGATATCCATTATTCACAGGCCCAGAGGAGTAGGGTCAGTTTCTAAACCTGGCCTAAATAGAGCAGAGAAAAACTACTTAATGTTACAAGACATACCTTCAAAACAACAGCTCCACCAGTGGAGTGACCAAGAAGAAAACAGGGGACCCCTGGATTCTCAAGCACAATTTTACCAAGAAGTACATCCTGTTTGAAGATAATAAGCCAACCAGATATTTCATAAGTAACAGAATGAAGGAATAGTTGCAAGATAGACTCGCTATATCCAGACTTACTATATCTTCTACAACATAATCTAGTGAAGGCACATAACCATGTAGACCATCACTGCCACCGTGGCCTGACATTGTACATGAAGATGTTAGAGTTAGCCTGTTAATGTTCAAAACAAAAGCAGAACCAAACAGATGTTGTGAATACAAAAAAAATGCAAACTGCATGGATAAAATCAATGAAATTGCCTACTGTATTTGGTTAGTAAGTGTGCAATGCAGGGTCAATTTGTGCCGTGAGTGAACAGAATATGGTAACATTAGCAACACAGATTTCATGAGCTAGAAGTTGATTCTGAATAAAATTCCATGCTTTTGTCCATAACAAATGGTTATACTCTGTTCTTGTGATTGCATAATTCGCACGATAAGACTACTTCACTTTCAAGATCAAATGAAATATTTAGCTGATTCTAAATTTCTAATTAGTCTTGCTCCTTTTAATAGACTATCCCAATGGCTCACACAAACAACTATCAGTTAGTTATATTAGGTCCAACAAAATGGGGACTTAAAACAACCTCCAAAACTAATTTCATGCGCATTCTGACCCAAACCACCGTAACTTTCCTAAATGTAGGACTAAAACTAGCCATCCAAAGAGTGAGAGAGGCAATAATACATGAACACATATGTCCAAGAAACCAAACTAGTTCTCACCTATCCAGTCCATTGCATATACTCCAAAGCCACATGATGTGAGCAGCTCCGCAAAGTGCAAATACCTTCCACTGGAAATACGGGATCAAAAGGTATTTAGTTATACTTTTGACCATAAAGAGGAAAGAACATGTATATTGTATATTAGGTGTGTGGTGGGTGGGGGGACTTAAGAGGATATAGCCTTACCTGTGCTCATTAAGCCCATGTATGATGACCAAAATGCCCCTAAAATAAAGAGAGGAAATGATCAATACAAATTGAAGGTAGAAGCAATTGTACAACAGTGTCACTGCAAGTAAAATAAACAGTTCTTAATATTAGCATTCAAACACATGCTACCCTCGTAAATAAATGGTTCAGCCCAATGAAGAATTCCACTTTGCTGCAAAAGAGGCTTCAACAGGACAATACTCTTCAAAAGGTTTCAGCTGTAGGGTTGTCAAATTTGCCAGCAGCGTCAAGGGTGGCTGATCAGCTAAACATTAAACAAAGGTGGTTGGTACCTATTTCAATCTTTGTTCAATGTAGCGTTTGACTACAGTATCATTTAAAATGTGAACAGCTGAACAGAGCTAAACCAGCTGGTCATAGGAATAAGAATAATCCACAGTTTGGTTATACAACATTGGGGCAACGGAATAAAAAAAAGCTTCCTCCTTTTCTTGATAGCTAAGCTATTCAGGGTCACTTTAAGCCATCACATTCAGACGTTTTCAAGGATAACAAAGATATAGCATGGAGCAAAGGTTGTGAGATAAGGAATCACTTTGATTCTGCTAATATACTCTATTGAGCTTAATTTGGTCTTCTAAACTAAAGGAACACGAATAAAGCTCTGTAATATCTTCTTTATCTATCAGTACCAGTAATTTATGAGTACTAAACATTTCAAACCATCACAGAGAAAAATACTCTGCATCAGAAGCTGTCGTAAACTTAGCCAACTGGTTTGTGTCGTGATGGGCAGAACACGGACAAGAGAGCATGACAATTGACAACGAGTCCATTTGACCATTACATCGAACTACTCCTACCTAACAATTGCAGAACCATGGATGAAGACAAGATTATGTAGCGGCGAACTACTTCAATTGCAGACTAGCCGGTGCAATGAATGCAAGAACGTTGCCGATTTCTGGAGCTGGATGTGTAGGCGACGTGGATTAGACGGCACGTCTCTCTCAGAGAGACTCGCAGATGCCGCAACAGGGTTCTCCAAAGCTGGGACAGGTTTGAGCAATGCAATTTACACCACAAATCCTACCGTCATAAATCAAACCACTATATTATGATCCAAATGCAGTCCATCTTCACAAATGTCTAATCGGAACTGAAATTAACCGCCATTTCACAGCTAGATCACCGAAATTTCAGAGAAACAAACTGGAAATTTGACCGAAACTGCCACCCGCTAGGCCGCTACAACCAACCAAAAGAAAACGCTTGGAGAAGAGACAAAAGAAGCCTTCCAACAATCCAACTCCCCCAACACGAGGAGAACAAAACGCCACCCGAATTCCGAAACCTAAGGAGAGGTTTGAACAAACATCCAAAATTTACCTGGGATCTCTCTCCACCAAGAAACAAAAATCCCTAAAATTCAGAACGAAATGACGAATAATAATACAGTAAAAATATTCACAGGAATCAGACGAAAAAAAAATGCAGTCCTTTTGCGTAAAAGCAGAGCCACAAAACGCCCTTCCCCACCAATCCACCAATGGAAGAAAATCAATTTTTAAAAAATTTGAATCGATGTGTGCAAGAAGAAAACGAAGTCGCCACAAGCAAACAAAAACAAGCCACCGATCCAAACCACTACGGAAGGAACAAAAAAAAAAAAAGAAGAAGAATCGATCGCCGAACCCGGAACCCTCTCCGCGCTCACCTCATCTCGGCGGAAGCGGGGGGCGCCCAGACGCGGCAGAAGAGCGCGTTCCTCCTCGCGCCGGGGACGACGAAAGTCTCCCACCGCCTCGCACCCTCCCCGTCCGCGTCCTCCACCATGGCAACCTCCTCCGCGAGCGCCCTCCTCCTCCGCACGTCCTCCTCCTCCGCCGCCGCCCTCCTCCTGCTCCTCACCGCCCTCCCCGCCCCCGCCGCCTCCCCCGCGTCTCCCCGCCTCCGCCGCCAGCCGCCGCCGACGAGGAGCACCACCCACAGGAGCAGCGAGTGGAGCGCGACGGCGAGGCGGAGCAGCGCCCGCCGCGACAGGACGGACCGGAACACCGGCACGATCCGCCCCGTCGCCCCCGACGTCATCATCATCTCCTCCCCTCCTCCTCTCTCCATGGCCGCCTCCTTCGTTTTACTTTTTTTTTTCCGTCGCGGCGAGAGGGCCGCGTATTTATAGAGAAGGAGAAGACGAGTAGACGACTCGATCGCCTTGTTGGAAAATTGCGTGTTCCGCGGAAGGAAAGGCGCAAGCGCCGACGTGGCTGACAGGTGGGGCTCACGCTCCCAGCGTCAGCATTCAGTGCTACAGCAGAGGCTCATTCATGTGGGACCCGCCATCCACCATCCACCATCCCCTATACCGTTTTATCGGTTATTTTATTTTATTTTATTTTATTTTATATTAAAACTGACTCCCGTTTGCTGCGCTCACAGCGATTCGGGACCGACGTGCTCTCTTCCGCCGTTATCCACGTCGCTCCGCGCGCTGGAAGGTGTAGGGTTTTGCGAGTATACGTGGTCAAATGGACCGTACCAAACCGGGTTGGCCCGAGCACGGTAGCACTGTGTACGACCCAGGTCTGACACGGCACGGCGGCCTGTGGGCTGTACTGGCATGGCCCGTTAAGCCGTGCCGTGCTTGGGCCGGCGCCTGAGCCCGTGAGCCGGCACGGCATGGCACGGATCCTGTAGCAGGCCGGCACGGTACGGCACGGCCCACGGCCCGTCGACGGCACGGACGCGGCTTCCCGGGCGCGCCGCGAGCAGCCAGCCGGCACGTGCCACGTGGTGACAGGGTACGACGGCATGCGGGCTCGGCGGCTGGGCGGGTGCGGGAGCGGGTCGAGGCGCCAGCCGGCTCGTGCCGCGTGGCCGCGCGGCCGTTGGGGACGAATCGGAGAGCACCACGTGTCCCGCAACGGCTATTTCAACGGCTATTTTTGAGAAGTAGCCGTTGGAGCTAAAAAAAATAAAAAAAATATAAAAAATCCGAAAAAATATGAAAATTCTTTCTATAAATAGGGCACCCACCCCCAGCATTCTAAATCACCCAAACCTTCCATTTTATACTCTCTTATGTGCTCTTTTGTGTGATAGTTCGACTTTTTGACTTGGACAAAATTTGACCAAATTTTGTCTAAAATCAAAAATAGTTTGTGACTTCAAAATATTGCATATCAGAAGTGTGAATCCAAGGTGGTGAGAAAGAATTATGGTATATATTCATATTTATGTGTTATTTGTATTTTATGTTTTTGTGAATAAATATTTTGAAATTTGTTTATATTGTTTTCATATTTCAGAATGGACGATCCGAACTTTCCGTCATTCACGTTAGGTGATTTTGACCCTAATTACATGTCGGGGTCATTCCTAATTGGTGAGTATGATATCACCGGATTGACTCCAACACCACCAGTTGTGGACGAGGTACCGTTGGGTTCCGAAGGATCTGGCACTGTGAGCGGGAGTACATCGACGTACACCTGCTCAAAGAGATCAAGAACTTCCGGTGTTTGGAAACATTTTGATGAGGTGGCCGTGACAGGCCACGACGGAACGCAGGTAACATTCGCGAGATGTAGAATATGCAAAAATAAATTATCTGCAAAATCATCTTGTGGAACAGGACACTTAAAGAGACATGCTGAGGCTTGTGCAAAGAAGCAAGGAATTCAACTACGACAGCAGCAACTACTACTAAATCCCGATGGTACGGTACGTACATGGGAGTACGATCCTATGGTAGCTCGAGTATCGCTTGTTCGTTTAATTGCTAGACAAGATTTACCTTTGAACTTTGGTGAGAGTGTTGCATTTGAAAATTACATCAACACTTCTCATAATCCTAGGTTTCAAGCTGTTAGTAGACAAACCACAACCCGTGATTTGAAAAATTACTATGACAAAGGTTGTGATTCACTCAAGGATTTATTTAGTACGTGCACCTTTTCTGTTAGTGTCACCTCAGACATTTGGAGTAGTAGGGCAAAAGAGAATTATCTTAGTGTAGTTGTACATTTCATTAATGATGACTAGCAAATGCAAAAAAGAGTTCTTGGGTTAAGGATAATTGATGTTGCACATACTGGTGAAAATATAGCAGAGAGAATTCGAGAGGTTATTAATGAGTATAGCCTTATAGATAAAATCTGTCACACCCAGAAATTTATCCCAAATTTCCAGACAATTTTGTGTATAAATCCCTGTCCAGGAATCAAACCAGGGTACACAAAACGATAAATCAGTATACAGATCCAAACGTAAATAAAGCGTAAATACTTACAGAAGAGGCACTTAGTCCTCACACCGAAAAGGTAGCAGCAGTGGAAAAAGGTAACGATCCTAGCGGACTTTAGATCCACTCCACAGGCAAAACTCAACTCGGGTATAAGCCTTGGTCTTCTAATTTCGTCTTTAGCTCAGAAGCACTACACCTCTGAAAGGAGGAATAATAGCAAGACTGAGTACAACCACCGTACTCAGCAAGCCACACCAACGATGCATTCGTGCAAAGGGAGGAAAGGAGGGTTTGTGGCTATTTGCATAAAGGCGGCTGTAAACATTTATGGTTGAAAAAGGTAAAACAATTGATTAATTAAGGCAATATAAAACATCTCCACTGAACAACGCTACACCACGTTGAACAGGCCAAACCATTCCACCTGAACTATACCAGTTTATTAAGTCAAATTATTTTAGGGTGAGACTAATCACAGTGAGCTGGTCGATCGCCCATAACCGCGGGCACGGCTATTCGAATAGTTTTACTCTGGCCAGAGGTGTACATATGTACTCACAAGACACAGCCCCACGACACGTTACCATGTGCCGGTATACCACCCCGGTACCCCGGAAAGGGACTGTGACAGGACCCTTCGCATAACCCCCTCTAACCAATCGTACCACCGCAGGTTTCGCCCCCGCTCCTCAACAAGCAACGGGCAGCACCCTCTCATGCCACAGTGAATCCGGAAGCCGCATAGACCGTCGTAGGGCCCATCCAAACTCCATCACGCTCACCCTAGCCAGTGTACGTTAGCTAGAGGAAAGCTACACTATAAGTCCAGCCGTTGCCCACGCTGGCTTGTGGTACGCACGGTGTTTTTTCCAGGGATTCCCGTGAACCGGTCCTTAATTGCCATGGGTGCGACTAACAAAACCATACACCCACAGCCCACAATTAATCCATATTTTAGTTGGATAATTACGACCAATGAAACGTGACCGACATGTCTCGAGCTCGCAGCTCATCAAGATACTAGAAATAAATAATGTAATTATCCCATTTTGTGAACTAGTGGTATTAAGCATGGCTAAGCATAATATATTTCTAGCTAGGTCAACAAGAGACGCAACCTAGTCAAATTATCACCCAAATTATCACCCAGTTTGACAAAGAAAGGACATCAAGTAAATAAGGCACAAGCGAGCAGATAGGTAAACCCTATTCCCATGTAATTAGCAAAACATGCAATTTATTTGTAAACGGTAAAACATTTTATAAATTGGGATCAAAATTCTCAAGGGGAATGTGTGACTTGCCTTGCTTCTTCGATTGATCTTCCGAACTCTTTTCCTCGCGATCGCGATCGTCCGAAACGACGGAATCTCACGTTAGCACGCAAAACGAGGAAGAATTGGAATAAAAACCAAATAAATAGTACATAAATTAGTTATTTGCAATTTCAATGGCTCAATTTGAAGTTCGTATGAATTAGTTATGAATTTTAGAAGTTTTGAGCCATTTTAATCAGTTTCTGGAATTAAATATGATTTACTGCGCAATTATTATTTATTTTCTTAAAAGAAAAAGAAAAAGAAAAAGAAAAGGGCACTGACAGGCAGGCTCCACGCGTCAGCGGGTCAAGGGGAGGTTGGGTCCACGGTCCATGGTAGACTCTGTCCACCGCGGCCGGGGTGGAGTCGTGGACCAAGTCCACGGGCGACCCATGGGAGGCGGCAGCCACGACACGGGCCAGCGTCGGCCAGCCCGACCGAGCGACGACGAGGCAGCGGCGCGGCCACAGGCCGGCGAGCGGCGGCGGTAGCGGCGCGGGGCGAGCGACGGCGCGGGGCGAGCGACGGCGCGCAGCGGCAGCGACAGTGGCGTGGGCGGCGGCGCTTGCGGGGCAGCGGCGCGGGCGGCTCAAGGCGGCGGCGCTCGCGGCGGTGGTGGCGCGCGGCGCAGGCGGCGGGAGGGCAGTGGTGGCGCACGCGGCTCGGTGGCGGCCGGGCTGCGGCAGGCGAGCGTCGAGCGACGCACCAGCGGGAGGTGGCGCTGGGGCGGCACACGCGGGGTAGCGGTGCACGGGTGGCGCTCGTAGTGGCGGCGCGGCGGCGTGCGGCGGCCAGGGCGCGCGGCGTGGCGAGCGGCGGCGCTCGCGGAGCGGCGTGCGGTGGCGCGCGACAGGGGCGACGCGGGCAGTGGCCGGCGGGCGAGCGGCGCGGGAGGCCCAGGGCGGCGGCGCTCGCGCAGCAAAAGGGCGCGCGGGGCGGCGCAGGTGGGCCGACAACGCGCGACGGCAGAGGCGGCGGCGGTGCTCACAGCGGGCGGCGCGGCCGTGGCGCGACAGTGGTGTCGTGGGCGGGGTTTTTAAGGGGTGAGCGGGGCGGCGACGTGGGAGGGTGGCCGGGAGAGGTGGCGACATGGGTGGAGAGTGGCCGACCGGAGGTAGGATTTGACAGGTGGGGTCCACAGGGCCCACCTGTCAAAGAGGGAGAGAGAGGAGGCCGGTTGGAGGAGGGAAAGCATACTTCGAGGGAGAGGGAGGCAAGGTGGGTCGAGCAGGGAAGGAGAAGGTCGGCCCAAGAGGGAGGGAAAGAGAGAGGAGGGGGAGGGAGAGAGAGGGGCCACCCGGGGAAGAGAGAGGACTTTGGGCCGAAAGAGGCCCAAAGTCAGGGGGAGATTTAATTTGTTTTTTCTTTTTATTTGATTTGATTAGATGAACTTTGTGCTATTAAAATTAGGTTTGGAGCTCCGAAATTTCACGGAAAATTCCAGAGAGTATTTTAGGGCACGGAGAATATTGCAAAAATATTTCCGGCCATGATTTTTAAAGGAAAATTTTAATTCCCCTATTATTTCACTTGATTAATTTGCTTTAATTTTTAAAATAAATTCTAGAAACGTATTATTTAATGATTTTTAATCCCGATCGAAAATCGGGCCGTGATAAAATCTTTGCTGTAACAATGGATAATGCATCTGCTAATTCTAGGGCCATGGAAATTCTGCAACCATTACTTTATGCTTATGCTCAATCATTTCTTCTACATCAGCGGTGTGCATGCCATATTATTAATCTAATTGTTAAAAGTGGTTTTAAGAGAGTGAATGTACACATCGACGCTGTTCGGTAAGCAATCACATAGTTAACTGGTTCTAACCCACGGATTGCATAGTGGAGAAGGTATTGTCGTGCATCGGATATGCGCCCACGTAAGTTTATGACCGATGCGGAACATAGGTGGAATGAAACTTATTATATGTTAAAGGTTGTCATACCTTACAAGGAATTACTTACTGTTTTTCTTCAAACACGTAATGGGCCAAGAAATAGTGACGGGCAGCCAATACTGACTGACCATACTTGGCACGTTGTTGAAAGGTTTTATCAATTTCTTGAAATGTTTCATGATTGTACTCTTCTTTTATCTCAAGTATATTATCCAACAGCTAATTTAATTTTGCATAACATTCTTGAAATTGCCACTTTGTTCAAAGACTATGAAAATGATGAACTTTTAATGCCGGTAGTCTTTAGTATGAAACAAAAATATCTTAAATATTGGAAAAACATTCCCATGTTGTATGCTTTTGTATTTATTATTGATCCTAGGGGAAAATTACGGGGATTCCTAATTATTATATCACTTATTGGAGATACTATTAATATTGACTATTCTACGTACTATTCTGATGTTAAAACTAAATTATATGAGGTATTTGGAAAGTACGAATTAAAGTTTCAGGGAGTTCGCTTGCAAAGACCTCCACCAGCCCCTGCAGCAGGTAAGAAAAAATTACAGTGGAGCAGAATTTGGGGTGGCTCATCTTCTAGCCATGGTGGTGGTAGCAGTTCGTCAACAGCAAGTGGGGACGCTAGATCGCATGGTCCCGCTGAAGAGTTGTCCAACTATTTGGATAGCGACGCCATCAGGCATGAATCATAAGACTTCAACGTGCTCGGGTGGTGGAATGATCACAAGATGTCATATCCTGTGCTTTCTAAACTAGCACGGGATGTGTTGACAGTGCCCGTCTCTTCGGTATCCTCCGAATCGGCCTTCAGTCTATGCAGAAGAATTATCGAGGACAGGAGAACAAGTCTGAGCAGCGATCACGTAGAAATGCTACTAAGCGTCAAAGACTGGGAGCTAGCTGCAGAACATGCCCAATACACTGCTGACAACCAAGAATTGGTCGCTCAGTTCGAAAACCTTTATTTCGATGACCACCAACCAGATAGCTACTTTGTATTTTAAGTAATGACCCATAAGCTGTACTCTTTTCTTTGTCATGGTTTTCTCAAATATGAGTTTTTACATGACAAAGTTTTTAATGAGGCAGCATGTATCATGTAGAACATCAATAAAGGTCATTACTCTTTTTCCCATATTTTTTTAAACTTTTTATAAGTACAATTATTTTCCTATTTTTTTTCAAATACTACTAGTCATTATTTTTCATTGCACCAGATCAAATCTTTGGTCCTCTTTGATTTTTTTTCCGCAGTTGTTAAGGCAAGCCAACCAACCGACCGACACTGACACAAGGTCACAGGGCCGCAGGCCGCCACGCGTCGCCGCGTCGCCCGCGCGCTCGCCGCCCGACCGACCCCACCTCGGCGCGCCTTCCCGCTTCGGCGCTTCCCCGCTCGGCCGTTCCCGCCCGCCTGCGCCTTCAAATTTGTCCGCGCGGCCCGCGTGCGTGCCAGCCAGCCTGCCTGCCCTACCGTGCCGAGATCCGACGCGGGGCCGCCCCCGCGCGACGTCCTGGGCCGGCGTGCCGCCCACGGCCCGTGTCGGATTCGCGTGCCCGTGCCGGCACGGCACGGTCCGACGCTCCCACGGGCCGTGCCTTGGCCAGGGATACGGTCCGTGGGCCGGCACGGCACGGCCCGCTACAGTGGCCGTGCCTAACGGGCCGTGCCGCTCGCGGGCCTGTGCCGTGCTGGGCCAGGCCGCCCATTTGGCCTGTTATGTTTGCGAGCTGGCTATTTTTCAAAAAAGGCCTTGGTTTTATTTATAATTTGTAATAGGTCCCTTATCTTATGTTTCTCTGTGATGTATTCTTATGTAAAAGCCCTCTACAACCTACAATATCTTATACAAAGAAGGAATAAATCTGAAAATAGGCCTGCGATCTGATAAACGAAAAGTGAGGGGGTTTTATGAAAAAACGAAAATCCCTACCCACCCCACCCCGCCTGAAACCCTAGCCACCACTGTTCCCCTCTCCTTCTCTCACTCTCTCCTCTTTCCTTGCGACGGCCGCTGCCTCGTCTTGCCCTCCACCTGGCTTGCTTCTCCTCGTCGGCGATGCGCAACACGCCATCCTATGCCTCCTGTCGTCTCATCGCTGCCCCGACCCGAGGATGCACCACCTTCAGATCTGGCGGTGGCTAGGGTTGGCTTGGAGTGGTGGCTTGCAGCAGGCCGGACCCGGCTGCGCGGCGGCGGTGCAGCAGCTGGGCGCGGGCGCAGCGTGCGCAAGGCAGCAGGTCGCCGGTGGGGACGCGCGGAGGCAGCGTCGACGCGCAGCGTGCTGGCGCGGCAGCAACTAGCAACAGCCCAGCAGGGCACGGACGCATGGTGGCGTGCTGGTCTGCTACTGCTACTGCTACTGCTACTCTACTCAAGTGCTCACACGCTCTTTCTAATCAGCTAATGGCACTAATCAGTGAATATTCCCTATTTCTTTGTAGCATTTAGGTAGCCTCTAGGCTCTAATCTAGTTATCTTTTGAATGAGATGATGGAATATTATGATTTATGAGAAACAGAGCCTTATATTTAATAGTTGTTTTATTTATTGATAAACTTGCAATAGAGAAGAGAACAACATTGCTTAATTACTTCACAAACCCAATTGATAAGAGCACAAACCAACCAACAAGATTCGCATAGATTTTGATCCTAATCAAATTCTTGTTGATTCAGCACGATGAATGACAATGGAGGACATGTTGGTGGATGCAGTTACTTGGCGACATGTTGTTTCTTTTGTTTAAGATTTGTTTCCCGTTGATTTGTCACTAATTTGCTACTTTGCATATATAGGTGGCTGCTCACTTGACTTTTGACTAAGGCCTAAAAGAATGCACTTTGTGCTGGCAAAGTACTCCTTTTTTTCTTTTCTATTATGTGAACATTTAATTTGACTTGTAAGAGGAAGGGGAAAAGAAGGGAGTAAGAGGCAGTGTGGTCTCAGAAGAATGTACTTAGTTCTTTTCCCCTACCTCTTACGGTTTGTGGCTGCAATGGCTAGCAGTGTATCTGGTTCAAGAAATCTTATCACCGTTGTTGCATTCTTCTGATGACCACACTGGATCTGGTCATTTGTTGCACGACGGAGGATCCATCACGGTGTATTCATGTAGTCATTAGCCCCATGCTTTCCTTCGTGCTCAGTGAATGGAGACTGAAGACTGGTTGGTGCTCTTGCAGGTGAGATTGAAGATATAAAACTGGTCGGTACTCTGGTAAGCTTTGTAATGGAGAAATTTTGCAGCTCTAGCTGTTTGTACCATAGCTTCTCAAATTGCTGGCAAAAGGTAGAGATGAAAACATGGTGGCTAAAGCTAGAGTGTAGACCAATGATGGCACTTGGAGCTGGGTAAGGACCATTGATGATCCTAGAATTTAGAGATGTTTGCGCATGCTATACTCTACGTATTTTATATTTTTATTGCCTTTTTTTCCTTTTCTTTTTTTTCATTTCTTCTTGAAGGTATTGGGTCAGAGAGAAAGCCAACTTAGGTTTTAGTGTACCTTTATACTGGTAAAGCCACTTGGTTATTCAGTCTAGGTCCGAGTCTGGAGTCTGAACTACACCTTATCTAGGCTGTATAATTAATGGGCCCCGGTGAGTAAATCGTTGAGTTCTGTACCGTGACTAAAGCGATGCAGATTGTAAGTATAGACGGCACGAGTTCATTACAATTGTCATTTGTGACTGGAATAGTTGCAGAAATTCAGAAATTCCTATCCTCGGGACATGCTCAAAACTAATAACAAGTTTAAGGAATCAGTGTTGAGGCTGTGTTCTGCTCTTAATGTTTGTTTTAATCCATTTTTGCAGTACCTGTGTGACTATTCCACACTTTCTGCTACTGTTCGCTACTGGACAGAGGCCATTGCAGAGTGCCTCCACCGACATGGAAGAAAATGTATTGTTACTGACTCATACGGAGTATTTTGTTATTCCATTGGATATACAAATGCTGTAGAGACTGTAGTAAGCCCTCCATTTCTGTGACCACATGTGCATTAGTTGGTTCAAATGGGCTTCCCTGAAGACATCGTGAGAAGTGCTCTGAAGATTGTCAACGGCGATGAGAATATGATTCTTGAAAAAGCTCCGTTCTGTCTGAGGCCCTATGGCCAATATGAACTGTAAATTGAATCCCCATTTGTAATAAGACAACAGTGCTTGCTAATGCTCATTTTCTGTCTTTTCAGTGTGGCCTTTATGACACCTGTAAAACATATTAGCTTGAGCCTTGCACATATTAAGTTTTATGTTGTTTTTGTTACAAGTATAATGGTTCTACCCATGAAATAAATGGAAATGGTGTGAATTGAGGTTTAACAATATGATGGTTCCAAGAGCTTTTTCTTTGTGATTCTTTAGCCAGCTGATAGGGCGCGCAATGCGCGCGGTAATGTCTAGTCATGGAGAACGAGACAGCCATGCTCCATTTTTTAGGGGGCTCCGTCGTGTTCAATGTTCTCAAATTCACCCTATTAAACGTACGTTCTTTGTAAAAAAAAGTTTATAAACTTGTTTTAAATATTATATTAATTTATTTTTTAAAAAATAATTACTATTTAGTTAATTATATGCTAATGAGTTATTCCGTTTTACGTGCGAGAGGGTT
Organism: Oryza punctata; assembly: GCA_000573905.2. NCBI lineage: Eukaryota > Viridiplantae > Streptophyta > Magnoliopsida > Poales > Poaceae > Oryza > Oryza punctata. The sequence goes on from CM002488.2 coordinate 4,867,750, forward strand.
GTGTTTCCAACCTCAGTTTGTCAAACATAATCTTAGAGTGTGTTTGATTACCAATCACACTCTGTCACAACTAAAAAGGTAAGTTGTGGCGGTAAAAAAATGTTGCGGATAAATTGCTAATTATCAAGTGTGGTAAAGTTAACAGGAAAATTAAGACTATAACGTGTATGATATGTTATTGAAAAAGTGTGACAAGTTAACTATGGCAGTGAATCAAACCCAGCAAGCAAAAAGTATGGTGTCACGAAGTAGACACCCCCTTAATCCATCCCGATCGCCAGCAGTCGGTGAGATTGCACTCGATCATCCAGACTGTATGACATGGCCGTTTTGTTGATGATCAGCGAGGACCCTGGACCCCCCACCAATAACCATCCAGATGATGGACAATTACATTGATCAATTAACTGTAGGAAAAAATAGATGGAAAAAATCTGTTTTTTTTTCTTCTACAATATTATTGGTGCAGTAGCAAGCACTTAGGTGGATCCGGTTTTACACCCATGCAATCAACCAAACGTATCGTTGGCTGCACGCGGGACACGATATTGCAGCCAATCAAACAAGCCCATACTACATCAGTAGTAATGCAAATAATTTCTGTTGATCTGGCGGTGTGGTTGATCCGTTTCTAACTTTTTTTTCTGGATCGTGTATGTATAGATGTTGTTGGTGCGTGGTGTGTGGTGGTGATGTTTTTTTTCTTTCCTAACTACTAACTTACTACAGGATAATTAGTTTTGTAATTTTTTTCTACTCTATTTAATTCATGATCGCACCTTTTGATGTGAAACGTGAAAAAAAATATCAAAGAATCCCCGTAGCGGTGGAGGCAGTAGTTGATCATTTGATTAACATGAAGCTGTTTACTAGCTAGTGAAAGGTCATTGTCAGGTAGCTGCTGATGGTTATTGCTGCATGGCATGGCCGATGCAGAGAGAGAAGGCGACCCATATAGTGTGCCGATGTGCTCATCGTCGTCGTCTCCTTGCAAGCGACCTGTCGATTGCGGCAAAACCAACCACATCCACATCAACACACTGTCAGTAACAGTAACAGTAATTAATTTTGCCTTCACTCTTTATTCGTTCCACGCATATTTATTAACTTATTAAAGGAATAGAAAAAGAAACCTCCACGTTCGCTCTCATAGCCTAGAAATTTATTAACTTATTAAAGGAATAGAAAAAGAAGCCTCCACGTTCGCTCTCATAGCCTAGAAATTCTCATATTAATCGGAGAAAAAGAAAAAACAGAGTCCATATAGGAATATAATTTAAAAGTAGCTGAAATTCGGAATTAAAAATAAGGAATATAGGAAGAGAAGACTAGAGTCCATGCCGGTATACAATAGAACTTATGGAAATTCGGAATTAAAAAAATAAGAAAATTAAAAGTAGAGGTTATAGTCCATATAGAAATACAATTTAGAAATAATAAAATTCGAAATTTAAAAATAAGGAATATTGAAAGAAAACTAGAGTTCATATAGAAATACAATTTTAAAATAACTGAAATTCGAAATTAAAAAAAGAAATATTGAAAGATAAGTTTAGAGTCCATATAGAAATACAATTTAGAAATTACAGAAATTAGGAATTAAAATAAGGAATATTGAAACAAGAGTATAGAGTCCATATAGGAATTTAGAATTAATTAAAATTCCAAATAAAAGTAATAAAAATAAAAATAGAGTTTAGAGTACATATAGAAATACAATTTACAAATAACTAAAATTAGAAATTAAAAAGGAATAGTGAAACAATAGTCTAGAGTCTATATAAGAATACAATTTAGAAGTAACTGAAAATTTGAAATTAAAAAAATAAATAATATTTAAAGATGAGTTTAGAGTCCATATAGAAATACAATTAGAAATAATGAAAATTCATAATTAAAAAAATAAATAATAGAAAAGGAGTCTAGAGCCCATAGAGATACAATTTATAAATAACGGAAATTCACAATTGAAAAATAAGAAATATTGGAAGAGGAGTCAAGAGTTCATATAGGAGTATAATTTACAAATAACTGAAATTTTGAATTTAAAATAAGAAATATAGGAATAAAATTCATAATTAAAAAAATAAAGAATGTTGGAAGAGGAGTCTAGAGGCCATATAGAAATATAATTAAGAAATAACTAAAATTCGGTATTAAAAATAATTAATAACTATAACGTGTATACAACACAATATGAATATTACACATTGACAGTTTGATAAAGTTAGTATAAAATTTAAATTATGTTATTATTTTAAGATATTTTAATAATAAAATAATAAAATACATATGATATTATATGAGAGAAAACATAAAGATGCTAGCCGCGCAATTTACGTGGGTCACCATGCTAGTTAATAAAAGATAAGAAAAGAAAAATAAGACCAGAACGCCTTCTAATTTATCATATCCCAATGCAATCATCTTCTCACCTCCAACTTTAATAAATTCCAATATATTTATCATCTACTTTTACAAACCATTAATACAATAATTGCTTAAAAATAGAGTTATTTAAGGATAAATAAGATTGTGAAAAGTAAAATTATTTTGAGACGGATTAAGTAGAAACAAGAAAATGACTGATTGTGCCAGAGGAGTAAACAAATATACTACGCCTCATATGGTTCGTCGTGTCCCGATCGATCGAACCAAAGCTATTTTCCACGCCAAACAAAGAAATGTGAGGGATCTAGCAAATCCACGGCATGGATGTGAACGAATATGCGACCGTGGAAATACAGTACTAAGTGACTTCTTGATTTTTCTGTATAAAGGAGTATAATAAAATGATATGGACGAGTTTGCCACACAGAGAGGAACAAGGAAGCCAACGATTTATTTCTTTTTCTCGTTTCCCATTTTTCCTTTTTTTTCTTTTTAACTTGGGAGTCTTTTGATATTTTCGTCTTAGTTAAGCCGTTGAAATCTTCTAGATACTTCTGATGATACTCATTGAAATCTTGGTAATACCTCCGATATGCTCGTTAATATACGATGATACTTGCTGGTACACTATGATACTTTGTTGATATTCGTTCGTACATAATAATACTTCGATGATACTCGCTGACACTTCTATTTGTAACACGACGATAACGATGTATAAATGAGTTTTTGAATAATACTAAAGTATTAAAAAAAACATATCGATTCTCCAAGGTATATATCATAATACCTTGGGATACTATTTTGAGGGCGTTTTTTCTGATGTGGTTAGTTGACTTGGTCTAACCGGTTAAGTCATCAAGTAGGTCTTACATGTCAGTGACCCCTCTCTTTCTCTCTCCAAGGCCGTCTCCTTTGCGCACAGCACCGGTGCAGCCAATGCATGCCCCGCCGAAGGTCGCTGAGCTGCTACACGCTATCGAGCAACTCCAGGAGAGGGAGTCACGCCCTGCGTCGAGTAGTTCTTTGTAGGCCATCCACGGTTGAGCTTATCACCGTGGTAACGGAGAGAGGAGAAAGAAAGAGTAAACGTAAGAGAACCGACTGGTGCCGGGGAGTCAGACAACAACCCCCAGCAAGGGTTCTCCGACATCTGCCTGACGTGAGCCGCCGTGGGAACCAATGACTTGGGTGCCGTGGGTTTGCGTTAGAAGCCAATGGTTGTCTTGGGGCTCCTTAGTTTGTCGTCCAAGTCATCGACGGTAGGTCATCGAGCTCACCCTCGTGCACGTCCTCTACGGCTCCTCTGCAACTGGTAGGCGGTGGATCTAGTAGTGATGGCAACTCGACGGATCTGCAGCTTGTTGGTGTCCTCCGATGGCAACTCGATGGATCTGCAGCTCGTTGGTGTCCTCCCCTCGATGCGGAGGGGGATGGGACCGGGCGGCCGATTGTGAGGGCATCAATGTCGTTCGAACTACCGCTCTACGCTGCCATGTTGTAGAAGGTTCTCCCCATATTGCTATGACTTGCCTTCCTCCATAAACGTGCTTTGACGCTCTAACTCGGCCATGTTCACCGTCAAAGATCATTGGCCATTTATCTCTCTCTCCCTCATCATCATCATCCCATACGCTGGGGTGCTGCGTCCTTTGGATGAGTCACATCGCGGGTGGTGTGAAAGCACGGGCCCCAGTGGTGTGGGCTCATTGCAGGCACCTGCCTATTGTCACCTGCTACATCTCGCTGCCACCCTACTGTGATGCTGCTACCAAGGAGAGAGAGGAGTGGTAAGGGAAGGAAGAGGAGAAAAATAGGGGTAACTAAGTCACTAACATGTGTTGGCCCATATGCTGACTCAAATCAACGAGCCACGTCAGCAAAACTCTCCATCAAACAGTCGAGGAAGTTAAATTATAACAGTTTTAATAGTTAGGGGGGGTCAAGATATCCGGTATCACGTGGATACAGATCAAATTGGACCTATGATTGAGGGAGCCATGTGGACTTAATACTAGCCCAAAAGACACGAAAAAGAAAGGGAGAAAACTCCAGCCCATCTAAAGAGGTGGCCGCGGCCCGTGGCCTCTAGTCTCGGATCAGTCTCAGCTTTCAATAATGGGCCGAATTTATGGCCTAATGGGCATGTGTAGTAATGAAGGAAGGAGAAGGCAAGATGAAGAACTGTTCCTTCCAGCAAGAAGTTCAGAGAATCAGAATCATTTTCTTCCTGTTTGATGTAACCTAGTTTTAGCGCTTTCTGCTTAGTATCCATGCTAATATTTCACTTAGTATGAAGTAAATTGTTTAGGTGAAGATGGTAGATTCAGTAGATTTCAGAGAATTGTTTTGCACTTTGGCATGAGATACTAGACGTTCGGCGTACCAGACGTTCTTCCTTGGCCAGCACTACTTTACCTATGTTGATCTGCTCGGGCACATGAAAGCCCTGCTAAATGCAAATTCCTCCTTCGGTTTGCATTTCAGCAGTGCTGCTGGACTGCTGATCTTCTCCAGAAACGGGATATCGATAGCCACTCGGCTTGCCCTTTTTGCGCTCAGGATCTTAAGACAGCAAACCACATCTTGCTCGACTGTGTGTTCGCCTGGTAGACCTGGCTCAGCCTAGTTGGGCTGCCCTCTCTCCTCCCTGTGGCAGCTCACTCCAGGATAGTTTTCTAGGGTCTATTTGCCTGAACATCTTCGCACCGACTTCGATTACCTCGTCCTCCTGATCTCCTGGCAGTTGTGGAAGGAGCGGAACTCCAAGGTCTTCGACTCTGCGCTTTCCTTGATCTCTGTGGTTTTTTAGTCCATCCTCTCGGAGGGTCGCCTATGGTCTTCTGCTGGTATTGTTGTTTTTGGGGATTTTTTGGGAGCGTAGTTTCTGGCTCTGCCAGCCTTCTCGATCTGTTTATTTGTTAGGAGTAGCTTTTTTTCTTAGCGGTTCTCCTCCTTAGTTGTTTTTGTCGCTTTTCTTCCTTTCCCATGGCAGAGGCCGGTCTAGCCAATGACATTGTGTAACAAAACTCTTTTATTTTTAATGTGTTCACTTGTAATCCTTTTGCGCGTTTGAATCGACTTTGTTTCACATGCTATACAACAAAAATATAGCAACCGGAAAATGAATTCCGCAAACAGATAAATATATATCTCTTAGATACATCGATTCATTTGTCAATATACACGCACATTTCCAAGAATTCACAGGAGGCAAACTTATCCACTATAATCGAAATTAACTAAGACTACAAATTGCGAACTTACAAAACTACCAGACCTCGATTGGAATTCATGAAAATTCTACGGCAATAGTTTTGATTCAGTAGTGTCAATAATAAAAACTTTTGTTGCAACAAGGTTCTTGATTATCACTCGCAATCAGACACTAATTAACCTAGAGGCTTAATTATTTTTTTTAAATTTTGGCGCAGTTGATGTCCTTGGTAATGGCGGGGATGCAGCTGGAGCTCCTGGTGAGGCCGCCATGGCCGTGGTCCCTTGGACTGTTAGACCTCGACCTCTTGCGGAGGATCTCTCTCATGGCCTCCGTCTGCATCAGCACCGGGTTGGCGCGCCCGACGCGGTTGAACCGCCCGCACACCGCCATGTGCGCCGCCAGTGCCTCCTCCGTCGTCGTCGTCCGCCCTCCGCCGCACCTCCTGTCCGCCTCGGCGCTCACCGCGGCGGCGCACAGGCCGCACACCCACCGCCCGCAGTAGCGCTCCCGCACGCGGCGAACGTACTCCGGCGTGCACTCCTCCAGCATGCCGCAGCACTCGCACCGCGCCTCCTCCACCACCTGCTGCTCCGTGATCGCCGGCAGCTTCTCGCCGCCGCCGCCGGCTGCCGCGTCCGTCCCCTGCTGCTGCTTCTTGCTGTCCGCCTTGGTGAGCTCCAGGGCCAGGTCGGACATGGCGCGCTGGAGCCCCTCCATCGAGATCCTCCTCGGCTTCTCCCGCTTCCCCCTAGCCACCGCCGCCGGCGCCGCCGCCGCAGCCGCCACCGCGCCTTCCCCGTTTGGCGCCATCATCCACTACCTAGCTAGCGATCAATGAAGGCAACAACGATGCTCAAATTGCTACGTACTCTGATCGATGTTGATGAGCTGATTGATTACTGTACTGATTAGTGAATAATTGAATGTGAAGAAGAAGGCGAGCTTTATATACCCACGGCGTGCACGGGAAAGCGAACGCGGGGATGCGTCGTCGGCGTACGTGGATGAGCCCGTGACATGATCGACAAAGAGAAGGAGAGGGGAAGGAGGGAGACGTCCCTTGAAAGCCCTAGATCTCTCACCGCAAATGTTTGGGCGCCTAGCTAGCTCGTGGTTCGTGTTCAAAGATGCTAAAGTAGATGCTCGATTTTTTCTTGGCCACGAGTAATTCAGTGATTTGAACTCCTGTTCAATTGGTCTTGTGTAGAACAGTCATTAATTAATTAATTGCATGCGTAAATGGTAGTGTCATCTCATCAGCGAGGACGAGGGAGGCCTTCACGGGCGCAGCTGCTGTGTCCATACGGCGGAGCCGTGCAACGCCATCCACAAGCTTCGATCGGCTACTACGATACCCATCAGCATGTCTCGGTCGCAACTCGCAATGATTGCACTGCTGCAGGCTGCACGAGCGGGCGGAGAAAAAGAAGGCGGCCGCATGCAGCCCACCCCGCGCTCACGAGATGTTTTTGGGCGATCGATGGTTTTGATTACGAGACCGCGCTGGCTTTTCCACTGTACCTGGACCGCTCCCCGCCGAAGCGACGGCGTCGAGGATGGGCCGTGTTCAATTAGCCGGTTTCCTGGTCCAACAAATGACACATAGATTTGTCTTGGAAAAAGTCCATCTTGTCTCCCCCTCATTTCTTTTCCTGGGTAGACCGCAAAACCGGGTAACACTAACCCAACTTTAGAAACCGTCTCAAATACAATCCCGGTTTTAGCTTACGTGGAATCCATGTGGCGTATTGACTAGATCTTCGTTCCACGTGACATCTACGTAGCACTTACAATCAAAAATTTTTTTAAAAAAGGTGGGATCGTGTAGGGCTCACATGTCAATGACTCTATCTTCTTCCTGCATCCTCCTTTGTTCTCTATCTCTCCCCCTCTTACTCGTGATCTCCCAACTACTGGCTGGCAGGAGCGTCGGAGAAGAACAAGGAAGTGGTGACATCTCTTCTCTACCAGGCATGAAAGAAGGACTGAGCCACCTGGATCACATGCGTGGCATGCTTGAACTACATACACATGCTCCACCGCGCTCCTTCATAGTCTTCAGCACCTGCTCCGTCCCTCCCATGGCTATCGACAACCTCCTCGCCACCAGATTTGGGGCTACACTAGCCACTCCACTCGTGACCCATGCATTCTTGCTCTGGCTGGCTGGCTAGTAAGAGGCGGATGATAGGAGGGGGCGACACAGATCTAAGGCGCGTGACAACGATGAAAAGGCGGGAGAGAGGAGGTGGCGGCGTAAATCAGGGGTGTACGATGACAACAACAAAGAGGAGGAAGCATTGGAACCCGTCCTCTCGAGGTTGTCCACACCGAATCCGGCCCTTCCATGGCCATCGGTGCCTCCGCCGTCGCCCCGACATTCCTATAGCCGGATCTGTTCTACACGACCTCCCTGTTGCCGACTAAGCTGTCCCCATTCTCCAAACGATCGGATCACGATCCTAGAGCTTAGTGGGCAACACTTCCTATGGGTGGTGCAGGAGGGATAGAGGGGGGAGTAGTCACTTACATGCGGGTTTCACGTATATTTTTTTAATTCCTTCGATGACTAGGCTACCACGTCAATGCTACGCCAGCTAAAACCACCCTCAAAACCACCAAGGAAGTTGTTTTGTGCTGGTTTTAATATTTGGGAAGACGTTATATCCGATTTATACAGTTGAGGACTGCGATTCAACTGAAGACAAAAAAACATGAGAAAGACTTATACTATTCGACTTTAAATCGCTTTTGGATTTATTATTAGGAGTTGAGGTCGGAACCATCATATAGATGGTTAAATGGCCCGCTCGGCCCGAGCATGACCTGACTGACACGTAGGGTTGTGCTGGGCTCACCTACTGGCTGCACCTACAGCCCAGGCACGACCTAATAAGAGTCGAGGCATGCCTAGCCGGCCCAAAGGCATGACCAGCCAATCGTGCTCATCCTTAGAATAGGTCTATTTTACCTCCCTCCTCTTTGGGTCATGACTTATATTTGATTGAATATGTCTATTTTGCCTCCCTTGTCTATGGGTCGTGCTAAACCAGCCCATCATGCTGAGGCAGAGGACCAGGCACAACCTGACGATCGGGCCAAACCAACACGGGACCTGATACCAGTCGGACTGTGCTATGTATGGGCCGGGTCAAAACTCCGTCCGGTGGACCTAGCCGTCAAGTCTCAGCCCTTTTAGCCAACTATAACCATTAAGTTGGGATGTCTGGGACTCTGGGCTAGGCCTTCGTAGAAGAAGCGAGATAGCGGCATTGGGTTTCTGATTTTCCCTCGGTTCACACTAACCATCTGTGACTGTTACGGTACAAAGAACAATCTGTCAGTAGGTTTCGTGAACCGCTAGAAGATGTGTTTTTCCGTAAAACTTTATATATAAAAGTTTTTTTAAACATTAAATAATTGTGCTTTTATATTCAATAGTTACTATTTAATTATTAGTATGCTAATTGTCCATTTTATTCTCTGTGGCACTAAGCTAACAAACCCAATCAAATGCATCATTAAGTACCAGTAGTTAAATAGTTTCAAAAAAGGTAGCAAATAGTCCCTTAAAAAATAGTTAGGAAAATATTACATGTACTGCAAATTTATATACGTTGCGATCGAATAGCCAATTTTTTTTATTTTTGTCTTTAAACAGTATGTAAACTTTGGGTAAGCATCTTTCTGTACAGTTCATTCGTTTTTGTGTCCGAGGCATTACTGCGTGTATATAAATATATCCAACAATTTTATTTTTTAAAAGTGGAGAAAATCTCCAAAGGAAAAGCAGATGCCTTTTGCACAGCGGTAGACGCTAGACAGACGCGTCGCTTTCCGCCGCCGCCGCCTTCTCCTCTCCGCGCGGCCGTCGTCTCCCACCTCTCGCGCCTCACCCTCCTCCTAAACCCTCGCTAAACCCTAGCCTCCGACCACCCCCATCGGGGAGCATGCACGCCAGGCTCCTCAGCGCCCCGTCCCACACCTCCTCCTCCGCCGCGGCCTCCCTCCCCTTCGCCGCCGCCCACCCGTGCCGCGCCTCCTGGCGCCACCCGCGGCCCACCTCGCCGCCGCCTCTATCGCTGCGCGCCCGCGCCTCGATGCATCCTTCTCCGCCCGAGGGGTAAGGGCCCGTTTCTCTGTGAATTCGTCGCGATTTCTGTATCATTGGTGCGGGATTTCCACCTGATTTTTTTTTTGTGGTGCTTGTATGGTGTTGTAGGCATAGCGACCAGCCTGTGCATGGCGTCACCAACACGGTCGTCGGAGTGCTAGGGGGAGGCCAGCTGGGGAAGATGCTGTGCCAGGCGGCCAGCCAGATGGGGGTCAGGATGGCCATATTGGATCCCCTTGAGGACTGCCCGGCGAGCTCGGTTTGTCATGAACATGTCGTCGGGAGCTTCAATGATGGCGCCACGGTTAGCGAGTTCGCAAAGAGGTGGTGACCCTAGTTGCAAAGCTTTAATGCTTCATTCGGAGACCACATCCCTAGTATCAAGCTCTAATTGTTTACAAACTGTTGTAAAATTTCCTTTGGTTGCTGTTAGGTGCGGGGTTTTGACGGTGGAAATTGAGCATGTCGACGCTGTAACACTCGAGAAGCTTGAGAAACAGGGTATCGATTGTGAGCCCAAAGCCTCCACCATCATGATTATTCAAGTAAACTTTCACTTCTTTTCTAACCATCTCTTCATTTCGTTGTTGCTAAATTTTAGTACAAGTTATCTTTAGGACTTTTTTAATGTGAAGATGGAGATTTGGGATTTTTCTCACCAAAGATGAAACCTTGAATTACAGTTGTACCTGTACTATCTAACTAGTGTTATGCATACTATTAACATTCTGTGCACTTTTGCTAACTAGGTTAATTAGTTCTGGCCATATCTGTTGTTCCTACTTCCTCCTAGTAGATTGCTATTGTGCATTTTAGATATCTATAAAATCTATGACACCCATACCATGTGTCTACTGGAAATCATATTTGTGGGGGCACCTTTTCTAGTGCAGCTTGCTGCTTGCATACAAATCTTCATGCTAGGGCTTGCTAAAGTCTTGCTTAGTATGCTCGCTTTGTATGCTTTTTTCTTTCCTTATCTGCTTCATTTGATGTATCCGTCTGTTTCAGGACAAGTACAGGCAGAAAACTCATTTCTCAAAATTTGGAATTCCGTTACCTGACTTTGTGGAAGTAAGGCACTAATTTCTATCTTGTTACAAACTATTTGGGTTTTTTGATATAAAATAAAGTAATATATTCCAGGTAGATACGTTAAGTAGCATAGAGAAAGCTGGGGAAATGTTTGGCTATCCTCTGATGGTCAAAAGCAAGAGATTAGCATATGATGGCCGTGGAAATGCTGTTGCTCACGATAAAAAGGAGCTATCTTCTGTTGTTGCTTGTAAGTTGATAAACATTAATGGATCTGCTTGCTTTATTTGAATTTCTAAAATTATACTCTCTCAAGGATGCTGTTATTTTGTTTACAGTAGTATTTGACATTTTTTTTAAGCTGTTAATTTGAGGCTTATACTTTTGAACACAGTATGAGCTGATCCACTCATCTGTACAAGTAAATGAGTTGATGTGGAATTTTTTTTTTTTTCATTTTTCCCTTGCAGCACTTGGTAGCTTTGAGCATGGCTTGTATGTCGAGAGGTGGACATCTTTTGTAAAGGTTAGTACTACTATCAATTTAATTTTTTTGGTCAAATCGACAGCTAATTTAAGTTTCTGTTGGTCAAGTAGACAACTAACCCTCTTTGAGTTTCCCATTAGATTGATCATCAAACACTGTAGCTAATTCAACCCATTTGTTTCATAATTCAGATCTTTTTGAACTTTCTGGCCCTGTTTCTTTGTAATTTAAATATTCTGTATTGTGCAATCCTATCATCTTTAGTATCATGATTCACATAGCAATAGATTTAAAGTCATATGCCTGTGTAGTCACTAGGTCATTGTGTAAATTATGTTACATCCTGGTACCTCTACGGCTCTGCAGTCATGAGGCATTCCTTGTTTTCTATTGATTTTAGGATATCTTCTGCAAGTTCGTTACACAATTCTCCCTCTGTTCTAAAATATAAGGCCTATAAGTTTTTTACATGGCCTCCAATGAAAATTTTGACCATTAATTTTTTTCATAATATATTAACAACTACAAATTTGACATCATATGAAAGTGCTTTCAAATACAAGTAATGATGTCACATCCATGACACTAAACATATATATTGTTAGTTTGATTCTTAGTCAGTTTGCAATCCTGGTTTTCCTAAAATTGTGGGTGTCTTATATTTTGAGACAGGGAGTATCTTTTTAATGGCAAAATTGCAGTTGAGGTCGACGAACTATTGCCTTTTGCCTATCAAGCTCCTGTACTTTGTATAGTGAATTTAGCTTTGATACTCTGCGACACTGTAAATATAGTTGGTCTCAGTGAGGGTCAACTGTTTCAGTATTTTTCAATACCACATGTGCCATATTTTGCAAAAGATACATGGGGATACACCCTAAAAGTGGGATATATTCTAATACCTAATACGGTACATATGGTCATGAAAAAATCCTAATAAAGTTCATGATATTGAAACCAAATAAAATCTATCAGGTCATAAAATTTCAAATCTATATTTACTCTACAAAGGCCTGTATTGTATCTGGCACATGGACCATTTTTTCATCAGCGGCAGGTGTAATGAAGGGCCTGATTAAACATTTTCAAGTAGTTGAGGGGCTCAAGCCAACAAATTTAAAGTATTGAGATTTTATTAGACAAAATGCAGCAGTCCAGGTACCTCAATTGCAATTTTGCCCTTTTGTTTTCAGAATCGTGTTTGAGAATCAGACAAGAACATAACTGTTTGCCCTAATGTTTATGGCGTTGTCATTGTTTATGGTTGATCACAACCTTTTGAATTAAGGTTCTTCTATTATTTATAATCTGTTGCTTTATTTCTTATTTTAGGAACTTTCTGTCATTGTGGCAAGGAGCAGAGACGGTTCTACGGTGTGCTATCCTGTTGTTGAAACCATCCACAAGTAAGAGTTTCTTTTATGATTATGTACCTTGTGTTATTGAGTGGTATTGTCTCTGCTGTGCTTTTGCCCTTTGGAATTCCCAAAATATGAATCCTTAGATTGGAACATCCAGGGATAACATCTGCCATGTTGTTGAGGCTCCTGCCGAGGTGCCTGATAAAATAAAGAAGTTGGCTACTAATGTAGCTGAAAAGGCTATCAAATCGTTGGAAGGCGCTGGTGTTTTTGCTGTAGAATTATTTTTAACACAAGATAATCAGGTTTGCTGGGAACATACCTGTATCATAAGTTTTAATCCTTCTTGAGTGATGTTGACATATTTATACCCATCTTGATAATTTCACTAGGTTTTATTGAATGAAGTAGCTCCAAGGCCTCACAACAGTGGGCATCACACAATTGAGTCATGTTATACCTCACAATATGAGCAACATTTACGTGCTATTCTTGGCCTTCCTCTTGGTGATCCTTCAATGAAAGCGCCTGCATCAATAATGTACAACATCCTGGGTGAGGATGAGGTAACTATTGCGACACTATTCTTTTTTTGCTTAACTTTGCTATTTGGGCCATGCTGAATATTGAGTTGCATGCACCAACCAGTTCAACCCAAAAGCCTAAGCTGATGGGGAAAGGTGGGCAATTCACTTTATATTCAAACATTCCCTCTCACGCGAGGCCCCCTTAAGCCTCTAGCGTGGAATAGAAGTGGGCTCCAATTTTTTATTTAAGTGCGCGCCAGCCAAGATTCAAACTTGAGACTTTTAGCTTTGATACTATATCGAGTTGCATGCACCAACCAGTTCAACCCAAAAGCCTAAGCTGATGGGGAAAGGCGGGCAATTCACTTTATATTCCAACACTGAACGTTGATAATTAGGTTTCCATATTCTTGTTACATTATCCGGTTACCTTTATTGGCATTGATAATTTATGATATAGGGTGAGGCAGGATTCACTCAAGCCCATCAGTTGATTGAGAGGGCTTTGGATATTTCAGGTGCATCTGTCCATTGGTATGCAAAACCAGGTTAGTTCACATACTCATCTGATGGTGCTATGGAAAATGAATATGCCTGCTTCTTGATTTTCATTTTGCTGTTTATAAAATTGTTTTTTTCTTCAGAAATACGGAAGCAGAGAAAGATGGGCCATATTACAATTGTGGGACCTTCTAAGTACAGTGTAAAAGCACGCTTAGATAAGTTGCTGCAAAGAGACGCATATGACCCCAAGAAAGGTTAGATTAATGTGTATCACATGATGTTCGTAATCCCTGTTGATAGTGGTAGTGGATAAAGTATCTTCCGGATTGCTGTGTAGTGCAGCAGCATAAGCTTTTGTATGGCCTAGGATTGTAAATGGCGAATTTCAATTTTGTTGAGCTGTTTTCACTAATTTTAGTTATTACAAGGGCATTTGGATTTTTTTTTTAATTAAGGAGCATCATGGTCTCTGGGAGTTGCACAATACTGGTTTGGAATGGGCAGTAGATTTTAACAGGATTTATTTCAGTCAAATGAAGAAAGAATAATCTGGCAAGATGGATTAAAGAGACTGTAGGAGGCATGTGTATTCTGAATCATCTATTTAGAACATCTGAGTCTGAGAATACAGTTGAGGCCTGACAAGGATTTAATTGAATAGATATCCATGCACACAGCAAATTACTATATGGTCTGTCTAAATCATAGGTAACTCTGTTGATGCTCATCGTTGTGGTTTTATCTACCATGGTAAAACTAATCATGCTTTGTCGTGCCACCTTCTCACCCACTTTACTTTTTAAAAAGTCCTTTCATGTTCTTCATACCAATGAGCCGACGGAGTATAATAATGTTGTACTAATTGCAGTTAAACCTCGTGCTGCAATAATAATGGGTTCTGATTCTGATCTTCCTGTAATGAAAGATGCTGCAGTAGTATTGAAGAAATTCAACATACCTTTTGAGGTTTGATCACTGAAACCCTTCTGTTGACAAGCTATGAAATGTTTACATGCTAAGTCAAAATTTTGTAAGGATGCAAACTGATGGACTGCTGAATTTTGTAGCTTACAATTGTTTCGGCTCATCGTACACCAGAGAGGATGTACCATTATGCATTGTCTGCTAAAGAAAGAGGCTTAGAGGTCATAATTGCAGGTGCAGGTGGAGCAGCTCACTTACCAGGCAAGTGTTCCAGAGAAAAAAAACATGCATGAATGCATCGTAATACTTCATATTAGTTCAAGACCAAATTATGTGCATACTGGTACACTTGTATTTTGTCTAGATTATGGTACTTGGACTCATATTTCATTTCAAGCATCAATTTCTTGCTGTAATTTTTCTTCCAAACTGAGTAATAAGGAATGCTATACAACCGGATCATTTTATTGTGTTCTATTGTAGAAAGTAGCAAGTGCTAGTTTCACCCTGTGCTTGAGTTGCTGAAATGGATGCAACACACGTTTGGATAAATGGGTGCAACGTTGGAAATGTAGATCAAACGTTTATTCCAAGTGTAATAAAGAAAATTATTCACAATCCATCTTGATTAATGAAGGATAATATAAAAAGCTATTTTGGTTCAGGGATGGTGGCTTCATTGACTTCTGTCCCAGTAATAGGAGTACCCATCATGACTTCATCTTTACATGGGACTGATTCCCTCCTATCTATTGTCCAGGTGAGTATTCTAAGTCTTTTATCATTAAAAAGCAGAATTGTAGTAGTATGTGTCATACATAATCAAAAGTTACAGCAGTTCTTTGTTCACTCTTCTTTGACATGACCAAATGCTTTCTGGTACATTTGCATTTTTTTTGTCTGAACCCTTCTATCTCAAAGTTGAGCCTCTGAAGTTCCTGAGAATTTGATAGTTACTACTTAAGCATTTCTTGTAAATATCTCATATTAATAATACTCCCCACTCCTTTATTCACTTTAAGAAAAAACGATAACAACCTGAGAGTGTGCATTTGCATGTGCACAAATTCACAGTGCAAGTTTAACTAATGAAGCGGAAATCGCAGATAGAAACTAGTGATTAAATCATTTAACACTGAAACAGTTGCTCTACTCATTATATCTATTGGAACGGCCTGCTTTTATTTTTATCCCAACTGAGTTGATTCTGGTATTGATATTCTCACTAATTTGACAGATGCCCAAAGGTATTCCTGTTGCTACTGTTGCAATTGGAAATGCGGAAAATGCAGGTTTATTGGCAGTTAGGATGCTGGCCTCAAGAGATCCTGAGTTGGGGGACAAGTATGATTTCTTCTTTTCTTTTGTCCTGCAATTTTCAAAGTTTGGTTAGTGTAACTATATGTTTGTATGCAATCGATAATAGACACTTCCCAGCGGTAAGTTGCATATGTTCGACCTGGCTCGCATATGTTAATTCCTTAATTCCTGGGGTTATACATAGGCAGTGGTTTGAGCTGATTTCTGGCAGGCTGCAGCAAGCCAGTGAGTAGAGACTGATGAAGAACTTTGGTAATGTACCAAATTGCCAACAAAAGCTAGTCAGTAGAAATGTAGAATCATGAAAACTTCCCAATTGATCAATCTGTTTGAAAAGAATGATCAATGTTATGTTACAGTTGCTCGAAATTTGCAGGAGGTCATTAGTCATCAGTAGAACTTTCTCATTTTGCCTTGACCTGCTGAAAACCTGGTTTTGTTGTCAGGGAGCACAAGTGATTATTTGGCTAGCATGTTTTCAGTTGTTACAGACACATGTCTGATGTAGGCTATTGCTTTCAGGGCAACTGAATATCAGCATGATCTGAGGGATATGGTGTTGGAGAAAGCAAAAAGGCTTGAGGAACTAGGTTGGGAGGAATATACTAAGCTATACTTGCAGAAACATTGATCCCTGGCTGCCCATTGTATTGGCATTCTTTTTGATCCAGTGTTGACATAAGCAGATTGGCCCATGGTTGTGGCACATTCTTAATATCCTTTTCATTCTTTTCTGCATACAGTATTTTTTTCTCGCTAATTTATACATTTCTCCGCTCATTGAAATTTGGTTATCTTTAGTGGAGGCCTGGAGAGGACGTGCCGACTTACAAAGTGAAAGATGTTGACGAAGCACGGGGCATGAGCATCTCAGTATCAGAAAGCTTTGCTTGTATAACTGTAACAACATGCCTGCCTGAAATGTTTTTTTAGAGGATGCCTGAAAAATGTTCATGCGGATCTTATGATTATGTTTCAGGGAAAAAAAAAACAATTTTAACGAGTTCCAAAAAAAGAATTGAGTCCCTAAACTCCTATAGTATCATGATTTATTAGCAATTTCCTGATGAAGCGCAACGACTGCCGCGCCAGCATAAATCGTGACTACATATAAACATTGTAACTGAATAGTGTTGCGAAAAGGATATCACACACTCATTCACCATTTTCTGAGATGCATGAACAAGATCTTTGGTAGAATCGTCACCATGATCCATCTCGCAAGATGCATGTGTTGTTTGCTCCCAAACTTTGCATGGATAAAATCAGGCCAGCAAGAGGATACATGAACCTTTTGGCGCTCTGCACTGCTGCGAGCCAACTTTTCTTTCCAACTACCAGCTCCGATGCAAAGCAAATCCAGCACGCACAGTGGCATAGTCTTTGGGTACGAAATGATTGATTACAATCAAGATCACTCTGATGTCATGACATGTGCATTCCAAATCAATCTTGCAACGAGATTAAGTCATCATGGATGCATGCCAATTGCCAGGCAAAGAAGCTTAATTAGGTTATTTCCATTCTCAATTTGATCAGTAATTAATGGCTATCACGGGAGACGATATCGAGTGATCATCTCTTGCTTTTTTTTTTGCTCGCTATGTTCACATAGTATAATGTAGGCGAAACACACGTGCCATGGCATGCGTGACACTGCTTTACGAGCACTGCTACTAATTAATTAACACTGGACGCTATTGCTGCGTTGGCTATCAGTGATGCCCATGCTGAGTTGTTATTAGTTGTTGTTCGTGTGTGTGCGCTAGTTGTAGGGGTTGCCATCTTTTTGTACCATAGCATACACGAGGGCATCGTGTATTCCTGTAGCAGTTTTTGCCTGTTACCACTGGAACACTTAATCCAATTGCTTGAATATGATTGATTTGTTGATAGGCTGGGCGTGTGGTTAAGGATCAAGCAAAATTACTGCGGATGGCGCCTACCATTACTGATCAGTTTAAGTTTTTAAGTTAAATTGAAGTTAGTAAAAAAAAATACAGCTTACTTCTATTTCACGATCCAGGCACGAGGGAGTCTCACTACTACTAGAAAAATTATTTTTTAGGCGATCAAAACATAATTTTACTGGTGGTCATAACCTCCGCCTGTACCAAAAGGCCTTCGAAAATCAATAATTTTTGTAGACGGACCCCTTATCCGCAGGCGGCTCCATTAAGCGGTACACTTAAGAAAATAATTTTGGGTAAAAAAATATTTGAAAATATTCCCATCCATCTACCATTTGCACATATTAATTACAATACAAATCAAATCAAATGTCACCACACAAATAAGAAGATCAAGACTCACATATCAAATGTCACTATACAAATGAGAATAAGATTCACATAGTCCAAAAAATAAAAGAGAAAAAAAAGAAATTATGGATATAGAGAAAGAACAATGGAGGAGCTCTGGATCTGGACCTACCGCTGGCCTTCCTCATCAGCGTCGTCCCTCGTCGCCGAGCAGCCACCTCCGACCCTCCTTGCCTCATCGAGCCGCCGCCAGCCCTCCCCGCTGAACCGCCGCCGGACCTCCTCCTCCTTGCCCAGCCGCCGCCGACCCCGCCGTGGGATATCCTCCTTGCACACTCTAAGGAGAGGGAGAGGGAGAGAGAGAGAGGGAGAGGGAGGGTGAGAGGAGGAGAGGGGTCCGATGGTGAAAGAGAGAGAGAGGGAGAGGAGGAGAGGATAAGGTTAGATAGAGTGTGGTGGGGGAGATGCGAGGATAAGAACAAATTGATTTTTTTATCGTTGGCTGCGGTTTTTGCAGGCGGGCCTAAAGTGGTTCGCCTGCGAAAATGAGATTTTTGTAGGTGGACCTCTTAAGTGGTCCACCTGCGAAAATAAAAATATTATCACATGCAGCGTCTTATGTTGTCTGCCTGCGAAGATTGTTTTCGAAGACGGAGCCTTATGTCGTCCGCCTGCAAAAATATATCTTTGCAGGCGTACGACGGTCTCAGCCCTGGTTGTCATTTTCATAGGTGGTCATTTGGCTTCGAGAGACCTACCCGCTTGGGAAAAAAATGCCCACGCTTCTAAAAAATGATTTTTCTAGCAGTGTCCCCCCCTTGAAGGTGAGTGGAAGTATTGAATTGAATTGCTTTTCTTTCTAGCCAGTTTTAAGTTTTTTTTGGCGAACTGACTCGTGAGAGTTAATTTATTCATTATCTTTTTAAAAAATACGGCTAAATTTAATCTTTGCTATATTGCTCATGAAAATTGTACTAATTTTCACCCATTCATATATACAAAAGCTAATTAAAACCCAAAATTGGTATGTTCCGTGCATCCATTTGTAATCAGCTAACACAAGCTTTTCTTCTCTTTTTACACCTTTAGCATGATGCATGATTACTCATAGTTAGTGTGATGATAAGTTGATAACACACACATCAACACTGCCATTTGCATGGGATGCATGAACCGAGTCTAGAAGCCTTCGTTTTCCTAGGGAACTTTGCTTTGCGGCTCAGTTGGGGTGCATATATATTGCATGTTGGACATGGACAGTGCCACATATTAGTGAATTGATGTTAACTAAAGTGCATTTTTTTACACCCTTTCCGGCCTCTTAATTGAACTGTAGGTTGCCCCTGTCACAAGCTTCCCTTTCACATATAAGATGGTGACCTACAATTAGGAGAACCTGCATGTGCTCCTTTACAAGCTAGCTACATGCAGTGCAACTAGCTAGGAGAGTATCACCTGTCACCTTCTTCTAAGTTGCAAAATTTAAAAAGTTCGAGATTCAAGTTGCACTTTTTAAACTTTAATTACCACTTTTGAGTGGTTAAATGCTCATCACTCTGTGCCTATAAATATGGGATGTGATCATATCCTGATGCATCATTCATTGCGGATCAGATCAACATACAGGTTCCTGCAGATCAGATAGATGCAGCACCAGGAAACTACAGTTATCCAAAGAAACACAAGCAGGTTCTCTCCCAAGGTAAAAATCTCAACTCCCAAGTTATTCCCAAAGAGAGATCATTTTGAAGTTGTAAACATAAATATTATACTGTGCATATACGTATGTTGTTTGTGTTGATTCTTAATACCATTTAGTAGTTAGGTTGCTCTAATGCCCACAATATACATGTCTCGCTGACATGTGGGTATGTCAGTCTCACATTGACTAGCCATAGGCCAGTGGATAGGCACGAAGCACAATTAATGACATAACATGTACTCATTCATATTAAATTAGTTCTGCACCCAAATAAGTTCAAATTTAAGCATCGTATGTGGAATGATTTTGAATTATCCTAAGCCTCAAATTGACTATTAACCTACTTATGAGAGCTGGAGATTTCTAGAATCGGCTAGTAAGTATCGAGATGGTGAGAATATGGAGAAATCCATTTTCTGACTGCTATCTCATTTTCTGATTCCATATAATCCAAATGAGAATTCGGACTATATATCTACGAACAGCTAATATTCTGGGAATAGTTGTAGCTACCGACTAGTATCAAACAAGACTTATATTTGGTTCCGATAACATATTAAGTTTTACATACTAGAACTAGTTGATTCTTCTATCAAAGAAAATAAAAATTATTTATTTCACTACGTATTTTTCGAGAAGTAAATTAAAGAAAACGCGCTTCTGAGTTCTCATGCATGTGTCCATATATATAAGTCTAAGTCATACATGTGTTTTTTACTCAGGGAGAACAAGAGCTTCAAGTAGCCAACGACTCACAAAGCTCAAACAAGATGGAGAAGCTCAGCAACCCACGCCCTGACGACGGCGCCGCGGCGAGCACCCACGCTAGCTCCAAGGTCGGCGGCGGCGGCGAGGTGGAGACCGTTCGGTGCGCGTGCTGCGGCGTGGCGGAGGAGTGCACGGCGGCGTACATCGTCGGCGTCCGCGCGGCGTTCTGCGGCGACTGGCTGTGCGGTTTGTGCTCGGAGGCCGTGAAGGAGCTGGCGCGGCGTGACCCGGGCGGCGGCGGCGTGGCGGCGGCGCTGGTGTCGCACGAGGCGGAGTGCAGGGACTTCAACGCGACGACGAGGCTGAACCCGACGCTGTCGCTGGCGGGGTCCATGCGGCGGATCGCGCGGCGGAGCTTCGACAAGAGGACGTCGAGGTCGTCGGCGTCGTGCCAGGAGCGGCGCCTCGGCGCGGCGGCGTCCAAGGCGGTGGCGCTCGCCAGGTCCGTCAGCTGCGACCCGCGCTTCTGCAGCCTCCTCGCCGCCGACGTGATCAACAACGGCGTCTCGCCCGGCGATCGGTGCAGATGATCGAGCTGGATCGAGCTAGCATTAGAACTAATTAAGAGGATATATATGCATGCATGCTCTCTATCGATGTTAGTACGTGTTTGTATATAAGTGGAACTACTACTCCTATCATGATATCTTTTCATGTATGCATGAATGTGTAACAATTAATTGTCTTTTCTAAGTTCTAACGACCCATGCATCACGCTATATATTAACCAAGCAAGCTAGCTTAGATCCAACAGTGTACAGTGTGTACTGTCACTGCATCAGTGCGGCCAAGGGCAGTGTGTTAGTACTCCTACCTAATACTCCGTATTGAACATGTACGTGGTTCAGTTGCATATTGTATGATGTAGTGTCTCTACATGAGTACTGTGGACATGTACTCTCTTGTCTTTTATATATAACGCAGCTAACTTTATGAAATACGTTTGATCATTAATTTTACTGAAAAAATTATATAATTACCATATATTTCATTTTGACTTATCTATTATTAAAGCTTCTTTAAGCACAACTTATATTTTTCTACTTTTTTTAAAATAAATTTAATAAGACGAATGATCGATCAAACGTTTCTTAAAAAAATCAATGATGTCATATAGGAGTATTAAAAAATTAAGGTAATATGTATATCATGAAGTTAATACATACATCTATACCTAATAAAAAACACATAAAGTTTTCGGGCGTATTTTTTTCGTCCGCTTTTTTTTCCTTGTTTTTCCTTTCTTTTGTCGTGGTTTTTTTTGCCCGCCTTTTCCCTTTTTTTTCCATCCATTGTTTTTTACGTAGCGTTTTTTCATAATACATTAGGTTTCCGGGTATTTTTTTAGTCCGTTTCTTTTTTGGTTCACCGTTCTTTCAATTTTTTCCATCCGTTATTTTTTTTTGTTTTCTTTATTTCGTCGTTTTTTCCATCCGCTCTTTTTTTTAACTCGTGGTTTTAAAATCATGAGATTGACTATTTTTTTCATCATGGGTTTTTTTTGCACGCGGTAAGGATTCGTTTTTTTTGTCCGCCCTGTTTTTTTGCTGGGCCGAACTAGCACCGTCACCACGTCGGTTTACCTTCCATGCTCCCATTGATTGTAAAAATCGATTCCCCACTAGTCCCTTATCATTTTTCTTTCCCTTTCAATTCAGTTTTAATTCATCGGATTTAATCTTTATTTAATTGTCGTTGTTTTTATCCCGAGTTTTTCGGATTGCTCCGATTTTGATAAAAGCAGAAAGAGGAGATCAAGTAGATCAAAAGCCTTAACCAAGTTTGGGAGATCGAGAAAGATTCGACCCGATTTCATAGGCCCGGCATCATACGAGCGCGTGACTGTCTTCAAGGTTGAAGACGACAGTGGTATGTGCGAGCTAGGCCTGCAGCTCCACATATGGGTTGGCTGAAGAGAGGCAGGCTGATCGGCCGAGCGGAGGGAGATAGCGGGCTGGGCTGGGGCTGAAAAAGAATGAAAGAATGGCTTTCGGTCAAAACCAGGAATGAGAATAATGTATAGCAATTAAAAATGTTTTTACCTATTGTAACACACAGGTATTTTTTAGTACATAAATAGATAGACGATGTTGTGTGGCGCGTAAACTACACGCTCGATCAATGAACTTAGGCCATCCGGTCCTCTGGCTGTCGTAGTGTGGTGGCCGTAGCACAAACTTTAGCAAGTGCTTCACAAAGTGTGGTGTGCTGCGGTTTGACGCGCGGCCCCATGCCAAC
Source organism: Oryza punctata (assembly GCA_000573905.2). Classification (NCBI taxonomy): domain Eukaryota; kingdom Viridiplantae; phylum Streptophyta; class Magnoliopsida; order Poales; family Poaceae; genus Oryza; species Oryza punctata. The sequence continues at coordinate 4,890,602 of CM002488.2, forward strand.
AAGCCTGCGCAGCCTGCGCTTTGCAACGTGGGATTTCAGGCTCTCAGCCCAGCCCAACATCGCGGTGGGGCCAAAACTCGTTTGTACGATGCTATATTTGTTTGCTTGGAATAAGTTCACCAACCGTCTCTCAAATTTACTTCGAATTTACTTGACATCTCTAAATCCTAATACCAGAAATCTAAACCCCTAGCAATTTAGATCGAATAACAGTATAGATACCTATTTTGCTTACGTGGCATCCTAGTCGGTAAATTTTTTTTTAAAAAAATAGGGTCCACATGTCAGCTATTCTTTGTTCTCTTTTCTTCCATGGCGCACAGGCCTAGCGCATCGAAGAGGAGGTCGAGGGCGTCGTCCTTGGCATTGGGGAAGCGGGCTTGGGAGGCTGCTGGCAGCAGAGGATGGAGCGGCGGCGGGCGAGCGCGCCAACGAGTGGAGTGGTGGCGGAGAAGGAGGAGGGGGAGCGCCATTTTCGACCGACGAGATGGGTTGGTGCAGCCAGAGTTGGGCGGCAACGAGGTGCCAGCAGCAGCAGCTGGACGCCGGTTCGCCGACGGCCTCTCCCCTCTCCCATCTCCCGCCAGCCACCTCTCCCTCTCCCACCCTCTCCACGCGCCATGCCGGTGGGAGAGGGGGAGAGGCGGCCCGCCTCGCCAACGGGAGAGGGGAAAGAGGGGGCCGCCTCTCCGACGGGAGAGGAGGGGAGGGGGAGGCTGCCAGCGAGTCCAAGCCGGTTAGTGTCGACCATAAGTCGCGCCCCCGCACCACACAGATCAGCCATGGTAGCGGTGGCCCGCCGGAGAGGCTGGCTGCCTCTCTCCCCTCTCCCGCCGACTGCGAGCTGCCTCCCCCTCTCTTGCAGGCTAGGGAAGAAAAGAGAAGAAGGATGATGAGGTTGACACGTGTGCCCCATATTTTTTCTTCTCAGTTATATGTGGGCCGCACATATTTTATTTTTAATTTTTTGCTGACTAGGATGTCACGTCATCGAAACCGAACATCCATCCTGCCCTGGGATCTAAATTGTATAGTTTTGTATTATTTAGGGGTGAAGATTTCTGGTATCGGGGATTAGAGATGTTTGCTTCGAATTTAGGGGTGAAACGGCACACGGTCATTTTATTTCTATTCCATAATGTCCTGAAATGATCATTTTTTTCCCATCCGGAATTTCAACAGAAATTACCTTTCAAATATGGCACAACTATTCCATAAAAATAAGTCTGATGTGTTTCATCAAAATAGTTACATATGATCGATATGACGAAGTGATGTCACATGTGATAACATTTTACGAACTCGTAAAAACTCTGCACATCAAGTTATCTTAGAAGAAACATAAAATACAACGGTGACGTGCCAAGTGAAGATCGATGATACCAAGCCAATTGAGCTCCTTGGAGCTATCAATTAGACATTCGGCCAGGCAACGAGACATCTGCTATGATGGACATCCTATCTCGCCCTATTGCCACATATCAATGCAACAGCCCTCTCTCCACCAAACAAACAACTAACACGCTCCTCTGGCGCTGGGAGTCCTCAAAGCAATACTCTTCTATATCGGAAGAATCTTTCATTGAACAAGCAAATATGGAAGAACCCTGCGCTGCCACGATGTCGATATTTTCTCATGGTTGGTAGCCCAGCGCTGATGTTGGACTGGCTACAAGCTAAGCAAGCGATCGAGGGTCGATACTGCCTGCTCTGCACAAGTGCGTCTTCTGTAGTCAAAGTTCAGGAGAATATATATTCCCTTTCAGGGATCATTCCATCCTACCTATTTTAAAATCAAACATCCTTCGATCCGAACCAAACACCCTTCATCCCTTAAACCAAACGCACAATTAATTAACCCCCTTCTAATCGAATGCCCAAAAACACTATAGCTGGTGCAAGGCAAAACTAAAGACAAGGGTTTGACACCATCATGCATCCTGGACCAGTTGTATGCACTATCGATCCGTACAGAAACTAACGCAGCGGTTCTCAGAATCCAAAACATTGTACACGCTGTCTGTTTCATGAGGTACGTATACGTAAATTGCACTAGTGTAATATATTGTATCCGTTTTGCATTGGGTGTATAATGAAATCAAAGGAAGGTCCAGTTGATGAACATGAAGCAGATGCAGTGGGCGCCGCCGCCGCCGCCGCCGCCGTCGACCACCTTCCACGCCACCGCCTTCTCGTACGACGCCGCCCTCCCCACGCTCGACACGCACACCCCTCCCGCCATGCACGCCATCCCCTACAATTTGCAATTTTGCATACATACCATTAATCAATTGACACTTAAAAACCTCCGTGAAAATCTTAATTACTGTGTGCTTCCATCTTACTAAAATATAGTAACTTCGTATTCTTCTAACTAGTGGCGGAGTCCGAAAATCTTTACGTGTAGCACTGAGTTAGTGGGAACTCAAATATTTTCACAAATTACATATTATTTTTTAAAGTTATAATGGGGATTATAGATCTAGGCACGAGGCTCAAAGCTCTTAGCTGCTCTATGCCTGTTTCCGCCCCTGCTTCTAACGTGTATTACCACATAAGTTGTTTTGTTTTAAGACGTAGGTAGCATTTTTCAATAAGATTCATGTATTTCTTTCGGCGAGGTACACAGAGACGGAGATGCAAGTTCAGCTCAGTTTGTGGTGTACTCGCACTGAAGAGTGAGTGGCAATTTTATATTGTACCTGCTCCATGATGATAGGGAGCTCTGTACACAGGTTCTTCCTCCCTTGATCGTCGAACACTTTCTCCAACGTCATGTCTTGGAGCGCTACCAGCGTTGTTTCAAGCATGTCCAGGCCTGACTGGTTTGCAAACGTGAACACCGGCATGGCCTGCATGAAAAAAAAACAATAAAGAATCGGTGCACAAAATCGTCACAAGTTTAAGCTCAATTTATGTCGAATATAATTCCATTCAAACTGTAGTAAGATGCAAAAGCCTCTGAAATAGGTTCAGAGAATAAACAGAGTATATCGAACAAACCTTGAGAGAGCAGCAGAGTATAGCATTTGCATGATGCCAAACTGCTTTCAGAATCGATTCATTGCTGCTGCTGGCATCTGCAGATTTGACGAGTTCAGCTCCAAAATGGAATCTGCATAAGCAAAAGATCATCAGTTCAGAAAAGTGGAAACTTTTTTTTTTTTGTTAATCTTGCGAGAATGGCAAGTGAAAATTTCTTGTCAGATAGTATCGACCTGTAGCTCTGGCTAATCCATCTGGACAGCGTGGCCGCCTCCGGAGTCGCAGGCGCGAGCTGCGCGGCGGCGGCGGCGCCGGCGCCGGGAGGGACGAGGCGGGAGGACGAGAGCTCCACGGCGATCCTCTGCACCGACGAGGTGATGCTGCGCATGTACTGCCGCGCCATGGCGGCCACGCTGTCCTGCAGGTGGCTCTCGAACGCGAACTGGAACGCGATCGTCATCACCGCCTTGGAGCTCGCCGCAGCAGCACAGCCGCCGCCGCCGCCATTGATGCCGCTCATCCTGCTCCGTGGTGTCGCGGCTTCGAGCGTGGAAGCGAGATCCAGCGTGCAGTTCGGGCTCGACGTGTCCTGACATTTGCAAGGAAAGAAAATTCAGAAAAACTCTTTTTAAGCATTAAAATTCAGAAGATTTGATTCGAAGTGATAGTGTATTATCTAATTGTGTGAGATTTACTTACGAGAGGAGAATCGATTGGGATGATGCGGAAACCGGAAGGCAGCAGTGGAGAATCATCACTGAACGATGCGTCGATGGGCGCAGATATTAGTTCAGAACATGTTCCTGCACTGCTCTCCTCTACTCCATTGTACATCTGCCATTGCAATCATGCCAAGAACACAAGTTTTACAAAGGAAAAAGGAAATGATTTTTCAACGGGTGATAAGTTTCATGAATCAAGAAATCACCTGCAGGAGGAACAGATCACGGTGCACCAGTGTATCTTGGTAGTTGCTGGCGTTTCCTAGCTTGATAACTTCCAGGAACTGAAACAACAGAAAATTGCATCAAAACATTGAGCAGATGAACAGGATTGGACAGATCCTTTTTGCAACTGACAGATAGTAGAAGATTAACTTACTTCTTCTGGTTCAAACGTGTGTGCTAAAGGAAGTATGACCTGATCACTGAATCCTCCAAGTCGAGACATGGGTAAATTGCAGAAGTTGGGTTTCATTGCGGAGGCGAAGAACGCGTCTAAATTGCTGTCGGCCCACTGTGACCGATGTTCGCGCAAAAATTGCAAGAGTGATGGAGGAGAAACATCCTTAACAAACAGCAGAAGAAACATTTATATGAAAAATATTGGCCATGATCAAACAAACAAACAAACAAACAAAAAGTAGCACTAACTCTAGTTTGACAGTAAAGCTAACCTGCAATAGCATGGATGCCTTGGCACAAAGAACACCGGTACTGACAATAGGGAGTCCACTGCTGAATGTTGCATTGAAACCAATCACTTTGGATGAATTAACAGAGATGCAAACATCGTCGACGCCATCGCTCTCGATTACGGACCATCCATCATCGGCAAGTCCATTGAGAGCTTCATTGAAGCCTCTGAAAAGAGATCATGCAAAATTGTTTTTCACACTTTTGAACTGGAGAAGATTTCATGGCAAGAACCAAGAAGCATCTGCTGTTCAGGAGTCAGTCCTACCTGGTGAGCTTTTGGCTCAGAGCACGCAAAGCCGCAGGCTGCCTTCCCCACCCTGTGATCACAGAACGGGTATCTTCGTGGGCAACCTGCCTCAGGTAGCGTAAAGCCTGAATTTTGCATGACTGAATTAGTCAAGAATTTTTACAAACCAACAAGAACAACAAGAACAGAGTAGTATAATTACTGTACCGCCATCGACATCTTCTGCGCAACCATGGCAGAAGATTCATACAGAGGTCGCACAACTTCAGGCACGCTCCAAGGCTGCGAACACAAAAGAATGGCTGAAATTTCTGTCTGCTAGATGAAAGAACCATTGGACAAGAAACTTTTACGAGTTGCTTAGTGGTTATTAGTTATTACCTCCAGGTCCATATGATCAACGATGTGTATCACACTGCCTCCACCATCGCTAGGCCGGATCAAGAACCCACTGGGAAGCATCTCACCTCTGATAAAAGGCTGGACAAGTGGCATGCTTGGGCCTCCTTGCTTGGTACTGAGTGATCTCTCACACACCTTGAGATTTCAGAGCAAGAACAGTCAGGCAAGCAGCTAGGACATGATAATGGCATACAAGTTTCTGTACTTTGGTCTAATTGCACATGGATAATTGTTTTATCCTCCATGTTCAGAGCAACTCACCACTAAGCTTCCGTCATCGAGAATGGAGGTGTACCGCAGCAGCCAGAAGTCGCGAGCCGGCGCCAGCGTCGTCGGAGCATAGAGCTGAAGATTGAATACAAATTTCAGGTTCAGGTAAGAATTTGCCACATAATTTCAGGCTTGTGTGTTCTTGCCTGCATGTAGAGCAGCTCAATGGTGCCGTTGGCGCCAGCAGGCAGCACGTTCACCACATCCATGGACCGGCAATCGCGCAGCCACAGCGGCCGATCCTTGAGGATTTCGGCAACCTGATGAATTATTGCCACAACTCATCAAATCAATCAATCAATCAGATATACTGTTGCTTTTTGCAGAAGTGACAAGGAGATGCAGGTAGGAAGAAGAAGAAAGTAACAGGTAGTAGGAGGTGAGGAATACCTTTGCGGGCTCCATGCCGACGAGGCCGCAAGCTCGCGCGGCGACGCCGGCGCAGCCATGCGAGATGGCGATGATTCCAGTGGAATCCGGACCAGGCTGCAGACGAGACGACGACGACGGCCATGGCGTGCAAGAAAATCAATCAAGCTTTGGAATTGACAAGTTGGAGAGGGGAAGACGAGCAATGTTGTTACCTTCATCCCAGGCATTTGGACCCACTCGACGGCGGTTCCGGTGGCCTTGGACAGAAACTCCGTCAATGTCTCCTCCGCGATCGACATCAGCCTGCGCCAAGAAACGAACGCCGCCGGCGTCGAGTAAGCGAGAGCTGCAACTGCAAGAACGTCGTAACGATGGCGCAGGTGGTGTGACGTCACGTACCCAGCTGGGCTTGCGTCGCGCGGCGGCGGCGGCTGAACGACGTTGTGCTGCTGCTGATGCTGGCCGCTGGTGACGACCGACTCGCAGCTGGTGTCCGTGGCGGTGGCGAGCTGGCCGGCGGCCTGAGGAGGAAAGGCAGCGTGAGCTCGCATCCCGGCGACCTGCTGCGGATCGCCGCCGTGGCCGTGGTGATGGCGGTAGCAGGCGTTGTCGTAGACGAGGTGGGAGACCTGCTTCTGGAGGCGGTCGTTCTCCTCCATGAGGAGCTTGTTCATGGCGGTGAGCTTGCGGTTGAGCGCCTGCAGCCGCGACGACTCCTTCCGCTGCTTCTCCCTGCACCGCCGGTTCTGGAACCACACCTTGATCTGCTTCGGGTCCACGTTCGCCAGCGCCGGGCACTCCCGCACCAGCTGCTGCCGCCGCAGCGAGCTCGGCTTCGGACACTCGTAGTACAGCCTCTCCAGCGCCTCCACCTGCTCCGGCGTGTACCTCACGTACTTGCTCGCGTCCATCGCCGCCGCCGCCACCATGCCAGAGCTCAATGCAAGCTAGCTTAAGCTATAGCAGCCAAGAAAGCGTACAGCTCGATGGCGACATCGGCAAGCACAAGGCGAGGGAAGGGGAGCTTGAGCTTCTTCTTCTTCGTCGCCTTTAAACGCGAGGACGGCGGTGGCGCCGCGCGCGCGCGCGGGCTAATAAATTGCGGGAAAAGGAAAGTTCCGGGCTGGCCACGGCTCGACGCCGGCGAATGCACATTTGGCACATGTAATTTTTATGAAAAAAAATACTTTTTTTCTTCCATATCCATCCATCGAAACATTATGATGATCTTCCTGTGGGGATATCCTCCCTCAGGCTTTTAAGTTGATATAAATAGTAGTGGAAAAAATTGATAATGTAGAGTGTAGTAATATCTATTTGTATACCAAATTTGACCTACATTAAAAAAATAACAAATTACTATTTATGTGTTGAATTTGACTTTTTTATATCTCAACGTATAAGTTGAGTTTGGATTTAAGATTTTGTGGAGTTGTATAGAAATATTGTATAAGTTGTCAATTTTTTCCAGAATTTTTAATAATTATTTAGATGGTTTTTAAGCAAACGACGTGACATATCCTTGAGGGATCAAAATAGTTTCCCTCTTCATGAGTCATTATCAGTTATACCATCACAGATTGAGATTGTGAGGCCCTCCTAAGAACATGGTGTGTAATTCTTCCAGGAGGCATTTATGTAAGAGTGATACTATATATAGGTGCTTAATTTTTTTTTTTTACAAATTTCTTACAAACAAAGAAAGATCCCAACCATTGGATTTAATTAGTGGATAGTTATGAAACATCAAGATTCAATCGCACTGTAGCGTATCAATTTTTTTAAAAAAATATTTGTAAATGAGTTTTTTTACATGTATTATTTTCCTTGCTAGGGGGCTTCTTTGAAATGCGGTAACCTCTCGGTTTTCTGTGTGAATTGAATTGGTTCCTATGAAATTCTTATTAATGTTTTTTAAAAAGCTTTCGGTATGAATAAGACTCGAATGTGAAACTTTTGGGGGCTTGAGAATATTTTTCATATTCGTTTTGACCGTGGTATATCGAACCCTATGTGATATTTTGATTTTAAATTACATGTACTTTAGAAGGGGGAACATATTCTGAATAACCATGGTCTTCGAGTAACAAGTCGAGGTGAAGTTAATGGCAGATTAACAAATTAACGAGCCGATAGTTTACGCAAATAATTGAAAGCTTTCTGCACATGCTTTAGAGATTCCAAGCTTTTCTTTTTCTTCCATCGGTAGAATACAATCTGTATCTTTTCCTTTCTCCCATCACACCCAGAGAGAGGAGAGAAGAAGAAGAAGAAAAGAAATAAAATTTCGCTGTGCTTAAAGGAATCTCTTTTCCTTTTTCTTTTTGCTCTCCTTTTAATATTTTTACTAGCGTTGTACTCAAGACATTCTCCCCTGAGTCAGGGCGTGAATTCTCGATCCCATAAATAATTAGCAGATATTCATCGTGGATTTGCGTGAATTCGATCTAGTGCTCCTTTGCACGAACTGCCTCTGGTTTCGTCCATATAAAAACACTGAAAATCTCCTAGCAAAAACATACATTTCTGCCTAAATATTTAGCCTGCAAATGAAGCTGTTTTCTCTTATTCTTTTTATTGTACAATGAGCTTCTTTTTGTACCTATATTTGAATTTTGGATTTGGGACAATTTGCTCTGTCATTAGCGAATGGCTAAAGGAAATAAAGAGGATATGTGATTGGACTTGGAGACCTGACTGAAACCAAGAGAATTTTCCTCGAGATTGGAGACAGCAGCAGTTTTCTTTTCCCTTGGATTTTTGAACGGCACGAGGTGGGGAGGACGACGGTTAAAATATTATCGGGTCGGGTTGTGTAGAGGCAGAAGACCCGGAGAAAAAGCGGATTTTCTCGGCATTTGGAGCCCGATTAAAGGCCGCGATCCGCATCTTGGACCCTGATCCGCCATGCAGATTCCGTATCATCACGGCCACCGTAAAAATTCTTTTTTACCGCTTTCCTTTTTTCTTTTACCGCCTCTTTGGGCATTGCTAGTACTTTGCTATACTACCCTACCTGGTTTGATTCCAGGATAGACAGTAAAAAAAAATAGCCTCTTCATAACCTAGTCAGTCACCCAGATCAAACACAGCTCTCACAAACTTCTTTTCACCCAGGCTTTCCTTTTTCTTTTCTTTTTACCGCTTCCTTTTCACCCTATGGTCTTTGGCATGCCTGGTTTCTATTCCATTTAGACAGTAAAAATTTTAACCTCCTTGCAAACCTAGTCAGCCAGATCAAACACAGCTCGAAGGACAAAAAAAATGATCAGTTTGGACCACATTGAAACGCTCTCATATTCCATTGTTCCAAACAAAATAAGGCCCACTTGAAATACATGAGATTTCCTATGTTTATGCGTAAAAATACTGCTTTCTGTACATTTTCTATGAAAATTCTTGTTAAATTCCTAGTTCCACTAAAAGGCTTTTTTATAATTCCCTCAGGTTCCATATTCATGTGGAATAGAACCAGCTGTGGCCATAATATTACTTTACTAGCTTACTATACAACTCAACTACTGTTTGTGACATTTTCCTAAAACTGATGTGATATTGAGATACTCATATGCCATTTGGTTTTCTAGTTGAAGGCACATGCTACCTACATGAAAGCATGGAAATGAATTTCATATGATAATGCAACTATTTCGTTGCTTATCTAATGGTTTTCTCCTAATTCCCAGTAAAGTAGTAATACTTGGGCACAGTATACGAATAGATTTCCTAGCACAAATAATAGCCCTCAATGAGATTTTAGCTAGACAAGCTACATATGGTCCTTTCCAGAATCTGACTAAAAGGTAGTAATCAGCGATATGCCAATATGCATTTCCGTTGAATTTAATCATTTCCGTTGAATTTAATCACAAGGAAATGACAAAACAAGCTTAGTATTTATTATTTTTCCACCTGTATTCCTTGCAATGATACCGTATTAATACGGATGCATCAAACATGGTCGACCAAACCAGAAAGGAAGGCAGCAGCTTGACAGCTGCAAGCCAACCCACTATTCAATGCTGGTCCACATGGCACTTGTCAAGACCATATATACTTTCTCTCAAATCAAAACCCAAAAAGAGAGACCCCCTCTCAGGAGAAGAGGAAATACTCTGTTTGCAAACATAAGAAAATGGAAAGAGATGATAACCAAAAGCTAAAAAAGCTAGAGCTTGTCCTATCCCACTACCAACCACTTACCTGGGTCTGACGTGTCATGGCCTGGATATGACACCTTTTGTGTTATTCTAAGCCAAATCACCCATCCATGCTCCCATTTGGCCTCCCCAGATTTGCGAAACTATTCTATGGTGATCTTATCAACCCCCGCCCCCCTTCCCTCTCCTCCTTTTGAACACCCAACAAACACAGCTTTTGTGTTATTCTAACCCATCACCAATCCCTCCTTTTACTGGACAATCAGCTTTTGTTAACAATACCACCAAAATCCCACTTTTCCTCCACTTGTTAATGGTGGTGCCCAAATGCAATGGCTTTGTGTTCTAATCAAGGTTATCAGGGAGCACTAGGCATATTTAAGATGTAAATTGGCAAGGAAAAGCATCAGGCATGGCAGGTAATGAAATGGAATTGGAGGGGAGCCAGGATGACCTACCGTGCAGGCCACTACCACTTGGAAAAAAAAAAGGTGCCAACGAACAAATTCCGAGACACTGCCCTGGAAATGAATGGTGTCTGAATTGATCACTAACTGCAGTGGAAAACATAGTTGGCATATAATTGCAAGATCTCCACAGGTGTGGTAACATTCCGTAATTCAAGAGGTGACAGATGGTAGTAAGATGCAAATCATAATCCTGCCCACCCCCACCCTACCCTAAAGTATACTGGCCTTGATTGGATGGGTACAAGTAAACTCATAGAATAAAACAAGCTTGAAGATACCCCCTGAAGTGATTGCTGCCGCACAACTGTCCGGTTCATTCATCTGGTTTGTCGACAAAAGGGACTTGGCGCTTTCTTTTTGGGACAGCTGGGATAGATGATGAATCCTGCGACAGTATGCATTCAGTTAACAGGTGTTCTATTGATGGTGAAGAGAAAAAGACAGTGAAAGTAATCTCTGGCTGACTTACATCTAGATAGGTATTCAATCAGTCGCCTGTCAAGGTCGAAGTGCTGGCAGAGAATTTTCTATAAGAAGAAGATATAAGAATAATATTAACAATCCCTCACAAAAAGCAATACCACAAAATTGGACCACATCAGCAGTACTTGATACAGTCAATTTTTCACACTTAGGTTATTGAGGACGACTCGATAGCTAACTGATGTTTCAGGAATTCTATCATTGGCAGCTTCAATAAATTTGTCACGTCAGTTCTCACTATTTCGATTGAAGTACAGTGCCAGGTAACCAACTTGGATGTTTTGGCCAAACCAAAAAGGAACTGTGTTGTCATACTGTACTGCATATGATCCTCTTTCAAACCTTTTTTTAGGCTGGACATTTCATTGATTTTTTTTTTCAGTTCCACCCATTTCAATAATCGGGAGATATGTTTCTCTAAGCACCATCATCCTGTCACACTAGCTAATCTTCTAACTATGTGTATGTTTCATGTTTCCCCTTCAACTGGAATAATTGGCCATATGAAAAGTATATTTAGTGCAAAAGCTGCCTCCCGCCCTGCCCCAATATGCACACAGAAAGAAATGAAATGAAATGAAAAGAGAAGAAAATGTAGATGCGCATATAAATTACCCTACTTATTATAACGTCTCAAGTTCAGTTTCATTCGTTACTTTCTGTACAATTTATCTCATTTGTTACTAGTAAGCACTAGCATCATACTTTGAGTTTGAACTTCAAATTTAAAGGGTGATGCAACACACCATAGACAGCATCTAGATTATTTTTGAGGAATTACATTTATGTTGGTTTGATGCTGAGAGCAAAATAAGCATAGGCCTAATTTGCTCATATGTGTAAGTAATGCATATGGTACTAGTAATGTTAAATATTCTGCAACAGGGTAGGTTAAAATTGCAAAACTGTGCCAAATCATACTTGTCTACCTGAAATAAAATGGAAATATGATGCAACTCATTTCGTTCATAACTCATAACCAAAAATAAGAAAGCACAGTGGAAAAAAAACCTTTGTAATTTTTGGCACAAATACTTTTGATTCATTCATTATTTCTGGGAATCGTGCAACTTCAGTGGCCTTGTCAAAGAGTATATAAGTGGGAAGATGATCTGCCAAATGAAATTCAAATAAGAATTAAGTAACCATTTGGAATGAAACAGACCCACAAAATTCTGAACACAATACAGTAAAGAAATGCAGGCCCGCCATATCAAGTTGAGAAGAGCAATACTGCACAGAATAAGACTAGAAATTTACCCCACATGAATATTCCAAACTTTGCTGCAGCATTTGGAAAATGCCCAAGATCAATTATTCCAAACGAAATGTTCTTGTTAGAGTATCTGCATTAATAAAGTGTGAACATGATTACATAAAAAAGTATGAAATATACTGTACTCAGGACAAAAAAGGTACTTTGAAGATTATTAACTAATTATCAGACATTGACTGGGAAAGCACTAGCGTCATTATCAGTAAAAGAAGGAATGCATAAATGCAATGTAAATGGAGTGAGACTGAAAAGTAAAAAAAAATGTCATGAACATTTTCATGCTTACAGATAAGTCTCAGGCTCTCGGAACAGAATATAGTGTTAATGCCAAATGATAATAGAGATATATTAGTTTATTACAGCAAAGGACCAAAGTACTTCTTTTAGTACAAATAGTAGCATAGAGAATTAGAGATGCACAAGCTTGACATAGGAGTAAACAACCAACAAACAGAAATACTTGCATGTTAGAGAGTTCAGGCAGAACACTGCTTGCTTGTATACATGTTCCTGAAAAGGAAGTCCGGAATTCAACCTGTTCAAAATTAAAAAAAAATGAGCAAATTCTGTTTGGTCCACTCGCATTACTCAATTGAGGCAGTAACAAAATAAATAGGAGCGGGAGACATTTCAAGCTTAGTTACCTCGCCAGATATCTCACACAAAATGAAAAGGCAAGCATGAATCAAATTCTTACTGGTAATTGAGAAAAGGAAAAATATGATGTGAAACAAATTACCAGCCAAAATCGTGTTGTTGGCTCTTCCGTTAGTAGGCCTTCCAGTTGCAATGGAGTCAAATGATTTGAATGACCTAGATAAAAAAAGAATGCCTTCAATCCAACTTAAGAGGAAACTACTGTGATTTTTCAATTTACAATAGAAAACGAGGAAAGTAAATTTAATACTTCTAATCAATAAAACAAAAGCAATCCAGTAATTTCATTTTATTTATGAAGTTAAATGAATGCATGAGTAGGAATACGAATGGGTTGACCGATGGGGTACCCATTGACTCACAGTAGTTCGTTTGGCTTACAATTTTCCACCTAATAATGAACTAAAATGTGGGAGGAAAACACATTTTTAATAGAATAGTGTGGGTCATGGGGTACCGGTACCCATAAGTGGGCAAACTTGCATCCCTATGCATGAGTATATTCAAATAGAAAATGAACACTGATATTGAACTAGAAGCCAGTCTGTGAGCATAATTTATTCAATTTAATGGAGTTGAAACTCATGGTCTTGCTTTAAAACATCATAAATATGTCGCAATACTGGTCATCCCACATAAGCAAAGCTTTTAGAACCATCGAGATTATAGACTAAAGGCCTTTTATTCCATGTGGTAGACAAGTCACACCAATTTCAGTTGAGTTTCAATTGGCTTTGGCTCTTTGCTTATAAAAAGGCTTATCACAAAAAGAATAGGGATAAGGCACAACTGGTCAAGTCAGTTCTGCCCTCAATTTATAGCATGGTAAGTATCTCATGTTCAGAGACAGCTGGGAAGAAAAGCATTTTCAGCACAACACAATTATAATTAGCAATTTGCAATCCCACCCCTTGTATCGGTTTCAAAAGTCAATAGCAACCATTTTACTAGTTAGCTACAGATTATTCCTGACTCAAGCCATCACATTCACCCATCAGGAATACATTTTTCAACTGTTGTCTGCTGGAGAATTATTAGATGCGCTCATTAACATAATAATGCCAGGAGATAATACTGCATGGAATTTCATGATTAAAAAATAGGTGTATAAAACATACCCAGACCATCATAAGGTGGCTGTTGAGCAACAGCATATATAACTGCAGAAGAAAACAGTATAAGCTTTCGTTACGAAAAATTCAAAAGATACTTTTCAGGGAAAAGAAGGGGGAGAAAATCACTTGTTTCTGGACATGTAATTATAATAAATATAATTCAAATACAGCTGCAAACTCAAATGAGAAAATTATGAAACCTCCAAACTGACAGAAACCAGGAAAAGAAAGAGAGGAAGTAGTCAATCCACTATCAGTGTGTCCCATATTGGATAATCTGTCATGGGCAGTATTGATGTGTTTGCCGATTGCTACTATGACTAGCATAGGACTCATATGACAAAAACATACACTTGATATTGTGCTGTGGTGACTGTAAAACCAGATTACTGAATCACAGATTTACTGCACAATCACTAGCATCAGCATTGCTACACTGCAACAATCGGAATCAATTGCAATCACTGGTAGGGGAACAGGAGGGCGCAGATAGGCTACACCTCAAATTTGTTATCTGAGTATGAGAGAGCAAGCTAAACAAGTTGTTGTCATCCTGCTTACAAAAATAAACCAGGGGCAGTGCCTTGTGGTCCTTCATGCTAAAATTGGCTACGCATGAAGAAAAAGATGGATAATTTACTCACAGAATTGGGCCAATTGTATTGCAGCTTACACTCCTTGGCAATAAGGTAGGAAATGTTGTGAGCACTTTTTTGGGAAGAAATTCCACAGGTTTAATCTACCGTTTGACACAATCTAACCAATTTCTTCATTATATAAAACTGGGAAGTGTGTTCAATAGCCTGGGTAAACGCACACCTACGCTCTCTGATGAGTTGTCCTTGGCATAAGCATGAAAAATCTGGTATACAGGTGCCATATTATAATGGATAGACTAATTTGGCTAAGCAGGACAGGGTATAATAGTTTCATCAAACCAAGAGACTGTTACATGATTGCTCCAACTAAATATGCCAGAGAACATTATACCATTATAATTAAGAGACAATGGGAGAGCACAGCATTTCATTAACATGAATGTACATCTTGAAAAAAAAGGCAAATATAGAATGTACACTACAGGAACTTAAATAGGAATAGAGTATCCTTTTAAGTTCCTGCAACACGTGAAAGGTAAATTAATAGTAAAGGAGAGTACCAAATCCATAAAATATTTTCATTGCACTTCAGAAAGAGGTATTACTCATTACGCAATAATATCACAAAAAAAAACATAATAAAATGCATACCAACAAATCCCAGTGAGTAGGAGACAGTCAGCCAATAATCGATAACCAAAGTAACTGCCAGCAATAATCCCTGCAGAGCAAAACAAGAAAAATTAAAGGAAAAATTACAACACTCTGCAATGCTAACTGTAGAATGAACTACAATGATTCTAGCAATATGAGTTCCACTTTCCCCCTACTTTTGCATGTTACTATTAGATATCAAACCGGAAATCAAGTTGATCATTTCAAGTCAATGAATCATGGGATAAGAGGTCAGAATCATTATGTATCAATGCACCTTAGCATAGAGCAGTGAATCAGCAATGCATGTTTCCCAGTTTTCCTCTTTCACAACCTGCAGAACATTAAATAATTTGATTTAGAAATATATACATCTACAAGAGATTTTACTCAGCTAATTTACCAAATAAGTACCAAGGAGCACATTTGAGGGATTAAAACCACAATCATCACTCCCACCATCCACTTTGTAAAAAAAACAGATAACTGACATACAATTAAATTATCTTCTAACACAGAAAAAAGGCAAATAGTTTTCTCAAAAAGGTAAGCATCTTGAGGACTTCGATGTGATTTATTTTCTACATAAGTTAAAGATAAGTGCATTGAGAGCTCAAAAGTACAAATCTCCTCCCACTCTCCACTTTGGAAAAACTCTCGTAAGTAACATGTAATCTTAATTTTCTCCTACACAAGCAAAAGCTAAAAAACCTGACAGTCCAAATGATACAGGTGTTATTTTTGTTATCTACAAAGACCATTTTCTTATGAACCAAACCAAAGAACTGTTCCGATAACATGCTAAAGTTATCTTCTTTTACAACGTTTATCTTTCACCCAAAAAAATCCAACTTCACTAACAAACAGATAATGCATGTGTGAACATCTTTGCATATGTGCAGTATATTGGGAAGTAGCTCGAAGTGAACAGCATAACATTGTCTCTCATGTCAACTGGACAATGCAATTTCACAAATGGGAATTACATAAGTAACAATTTCACATGACACCATTGTTACACTTGCAAATATCAAACAACTAACCGTATCCAACATCCGGCGGTAAAATTAAAAGCAAATTCACATGCTGGATTAGTTTTTACTCGAGGTTACTGACAAGTGACCACCTGGCCTTAAACTACATTCAGGTTCACTCGAATCTGACATTGTTCACTTATGCTCATAATTTGACTGATTCCCCCTATACGAAATTGGAAATACACTAAATCTCTGGCTTTTGGCATCACATCACATAATGACATTACACTCAATTTCACTCAAATCCTAACTTCACAGCTCCTGTTCTCACATTATCTCCCTAGTCCTACCAATCAAATACCAGATTAAGAATCCTCAATCCAGCAAAGTAACACTCAGGACAAGCATTCGTCACGAAACACCGTACGAGTACGACCCTACCTTCACGACGAAGAGCACGAGGAACGCGAGCACGGCCTGGATCTCCTGCAGAAAAACACACACCAACCACCACCGATCCACATTAGCCGAAACAGTTCAAGCGCCACCCAAACGGCACGATCTGGATCGTTTGCACTGCGAATCCGGATATCTCATCTCAGTATCTCACCCGGCGGAGGAGGAGGCCGTCGTCTGCCGAGGAGGACACCATGCCGCGGGCCGCGAAGTAGGAGAAGAAGGCGGCGAGGTGGAGGAAGTAGTAGGGCTCGGAGATAGCCAGGTCGAGCCACGGGAACGGGTGGCTCCGCCTGCTCGCCGCCCCGCTCGCCGCCGGCGCCGACGCCTCCGTCGCCGTCGCAACCTCCATCTCTACTCCACGGCGACCCTTCTCCGCTTCGCCGAACGGGCCACGCTGTCAGTTTGAACTTAAAGCCCAAAAAAATATTTTACGCCTTCCAAAATAACTAACGTATTCTAATTCTACGCCTTCTAGTTAGATTTGGCCGTCCCATTAACAGGTGGGCCCGGATATTTAGAAGCGACCATTCCATCGTTTGCTCCAGGGCTGTTGGGAAGGTCCAAGATTTCGAGGTCTAATATTCCGAAAAACAGCTAGTTGATACATGGAAAATTGGGTTTTTTAGTTTCTGATTTTCAGTTCATTTTCTAGATTCTACAACTATATATTCTAGAATTTAGATAAAAACTAAACTGTTCAGGGGAGTTTCTGATTTTAGAAGAAACTAAAACTTCCCAAGCAGGTTCAGTATCAATCTATGCCAAAATTTAAATTTTAAAACAAAGTTGATTCTGATTTTTTCATTGAAATTTGTTTCTCATCGGGATAACATCTAAATTGGTAAGAACACTTATATCAAAGTTTTACTGGTATAATTTATTTTATTTTATTTTCTCGATGTTTATCTTTATTTGGCGAAACCATGGGACTACGGCAGTACGCCTTCAAAGCGAGATAACGCATTTTAAAATTTACGGTCTCTGTTCAGACTTTTGTTTACCCATTGACAGGTGGGCCCGTATTAAATACACGTGGCTTCATCTATCGTTGCTAAACCCAAAGGCCACGCACTGGGTCACTGACACGCACTCACTTCTCCGCTAGGGTTTCTCGTCGTCGCCGCCGCCGCCGCCGCCGCTCGTCGTCGCCGTCGACGACGCATCAGGATGAGCGCGTCCAGGCCAGATCACCGGCGGCACCACTCGCCGTTTCTCCGGGACCTCTCGTCGCCGATCTCCTCGGGCGTGCGGCTGCCCCCGGCCTCCCTCCGGCGCGAGACGCAAGCCTCCACCCCTCCGCCGCCGCCGCCGCTGCTCTTCCTCGACGACCTCTCCCACCACTCCCCCTCGCCGAGGCCCGCCACCACACCTCAGGCGGCAGCGGCGGCCATGAGCCCCTCGCCTCCTCCGCCCCACCGCGGTGGCCTCTTCTCCTCCTCCCCGCTGCGCTCCAATGGGTCCCCCGCCCCCGCTGCGTGGTGGTCCTCCTCCTCGAGGGAGGAGATGGCCAGGGAGGGCTCGCCGGTCGATGGCGTCGTGCAGCAGCAGCAGCAGCAGTCTCCGACGACGGCGTCTGGGCAGCAGTCGCAGCAGCAGCAGCAGCAGAAGGTGACGCTCATCACGCTGCCGCCACCCAGGGAGGTTGCGCGGCCGGAGATGCCGAGGGATTCGACGCCTGCCGCTGGGCCTGTCGACGAGGAGGAGTGGGTCACCGTTTTTGGGTATGTGACTTCTCTTACTGTTATGATAGGACGATTAAGTTATAAATTATAAATTTGATGAAATTTGTGGCCTTAGGTTGATATAGTTGAGTACTACCTCCATTTCATATTATGTTTCATAATGTTTCATATTATAAGTCCTTTGACTTTTTTCCTAGTCAAACTTAATACCAAACTTTATTAAGTTTGAGTCAAACTTTATTAAGTTTGATCAAGTTTATAGAAAAAATTAGCAATATCTAAAATATCAAATTAGTTTCATCTAAACCAATATTAAATATATTTTGATAATATGTTTGGTTTGGGTTGAAAATACTAATATATTTTTCTATAAACTTGGTGAAACTTAGAGAAGTTTGACTAGAAAAAAAATCAAACGACTTATAATATGAAACGGAAGGAGTATGTGTATGCCATATTTCAATTAGATTTACATAATACTGCAAAGCATGATTGTCTAAGTTGTTCAGTGAGTATGTAATTGGATGCTATGTCTGACTATGTGGTAATATTGTCTTGATGTCTTCTGTCGTAGTTGAATCCATATGCTGATCAGTGAGTATGCAATTGGATGCTATGTCTGACTATCTGGTAAAAATATTGCATGATGTCTTCTGTCGTATTTGAATCAATATGCTGATCAGTGAGTATGTGATTGGGTGCTATGTCTGACTATCTGGTAATATTGTCTTAATGTCTTCTGTCATAGTTTAATCAATATGCTGAAGTAGAGAATAGAGATCCATATGGTGATTTATTTCAGTAATTGGGAAATTTTAAGGTTTTGAGTGTAGGAAGTTGGAAAAGGAGAACCCCTAAATCTAGTCTAGTTAAACAGTTTAAGAAACCTTTTTCTTGGGATGAATTGATATATAATTTCACATGCACTTGACAGTCAGACACAGCATCCGGATGTTATTCTTTCGTTTGGGGGAATCTTCATGAATATATCCATATGACCATGCATTCTATCTGTACATATTGTTCCCTTACATATGATTTAGGGTCTGTTTGGTTAGGGACTAATATTGCCACACATTTTTAACTAAAGTAGCTAAGCTTAGTCTTGCCACACTTTTGTGGCAAACAAAATGACAAACTAAGCTTAGGCAATGTTTGGCAAGAAAATAGAGTGTATGACATGTGGACTAGGTGGCTAAGAGTTAGGCAAAATAGAGTTGTGGCAGGAACCAAACACTGTCTACTGAAACTGTGACTTGCCTAAGGTTAGGTGTGGCAAATTTAGTTGTCAACCAAACAGGCTCTTAGCTTTCAATAGAATATAATTCTCATTGTTGTACTTAGGTTCGTCCTTATATTACTCTATCTCGTATGGTTCCCCTGACTTGGTGCAAATTTGATTCCACTGTTTTACATAATTCAATTTGATAATGTCGCCCCTGTCTTTGTCCTTCCAGTTTTTTACCTGGCGATACCAACTTGGTACTGAGAGAATTTGAGAAGTGTGGTATAGTCTTGAGACATGTACCTGGTCCAAGGGACGCGAACTGGATGCATATCCTGTATCAGGTAAAAACTTTGATGACTTAATCGTTTTAGCTTTGATAAAAGATAATTACCGTATTTCTATTGCATATTAATAGCAATAACTGGCTTGTAAAGTTGTTAAGTTGTGAAGGGAGGAGTTCAGTGGAAATGATACCTCTTAAAGGCTATGGCCCAGTTTTAAGTCTACATGAGGCCTTGCAAAGTTGCAAGCTCTGAGCTGGCCTGGCCCAGAATTCATAATGTAACTGTTTGACTATACTGAGCGCTTGTGATGACAAAAGATAGAGTGTGGTCTTTAGGAACTTTATATTTTGACCTGTACAAGTCATGACTTGTTGAGTTGAACCCCTTTCTGCATTGTTTGATGAGGATCTGCGCTTTTCTTGGTTAAGAATTTTACATGTCTTTTGGTCATGTATTATCTGAACTGCTCTAAAAGTTACCTGCTTTGCACTTTGGTCGGGACATGATTATGAAAAGTTTGGAACATTATGTAATTATGTAAGCAGCTAAGAGCATCTCCAAGAGGTTAGCCAAATGGTCTTATGGCTAGCTAGCCGAGAAAAATGCCTAGCCATATTTCTTGTGCACTCCAAGAGACTAGCCAAATGCCCAAATCACACTCTCCATAGTTCATATTTTTTGGTGGGCCGTAATAGTGAGTGTAGGTGGGGAATGGCTAGGTAGCCAGCCCGTTTGGCTAGTGGGGTGGCTAGCCCAACCAAATGGCTAGTCTGTTGGAGGACCCTTTTTTTTGCTACGCTAGCCAAAATTTGGGATGGCTATATACATAGTCTCTTGGAGATCCTCTCATATGCCTGCTCTCTGCTAGTTTCTGGTTCTCTGCATTTGTTTCAGAATTTAAATTGTTTAGATGTGGAAACAAATCAAGACTAAACCAATAGATGGATGGTGGCACAGACGCACAGTTACTTTGTGATTTGTGGACCTAGTACATGACCATATCTCATGTATGAATTATGAGGTGACAATGTGGCTCAAGGGTCAATATTTCCCTTCCATTTGATCGTCATGTGTATTTTGTTAGGATAGATCCCAGAATTCAGATGTAGTATGATAACAGTACATTGATGTGATGAGCTTTTGCCTACCAGTAATAATGTTCTTATGTAGGGCTTGACCATATGCTTAATTTAATCATGATAACAAACTACAAATATATGCGAAATATCACTGAAGGTTCCTGTTGCCAGTTCTGACCATTGTTTCTTATGTATGTTTCTAATTGCTGATCTCTATCTTGTTCGACATCTTCCAGAGCTGGCATGATGCACAAAAAGCTCTCGCCAAGCATGGTCGACAATTAAACAGTGTTCTTATCATCGGTGTGAAGCAAGTGGACCCATGGCAGCGGCAGTACCTGAATGAGAACACAAATGAGAACTTTCAAGTTGGTGCAACAGATCCATTTCCATCACAGCATGTAGCACCAAGTTCATTTACAACTAGAAATGCACTAGCACCTTTGCCTAGCAATTCTATGCCAAATGGAATCGGCAACGGGAGTGGCCGTGGTGCTTCGGGGGCCATTGCTTCACCCACAAAATCAGTATTGTCCAAAGTTATGGACCTGATGTTCGGCCTCTAAATCCTGTTACCAAGTACTGGCTGTTATTCTTTTGGTGGTTTCAAGGCAAATCGAGGATTACTGATCTTAACATTTCTTATTGTCGGGTTTTTCGCACCGAAGTGACATTATTGGTCGACAGAATATGTATTGTACCAAGCCTAAGATCATCAGGGTGTCATACTGGTATATCAACCGGTCGGTCTGGAGCTAGTGTTGATGGTGTTTCGCTCGTAAGCATTCAGTGGATCATCGGGTAACCAAACCATATGGAAATTATGTCCATGGAAATATCAAGTATCATCCTGGTTTTCAACATATTGAAATGATTCTGACCTGTATGTGAATGCATCTTAGTAAATTGTTTTCGAATGATTTGACATTGGAACCTATATATGTTGAATGCGTCTTAGTAAATTGTTTTCGAAGGATTTGACACCAGAAATGATACTATTATGTAGTCATAGTCAAATTGGGAACTGAATATGAATGGTCTCCCTTGTGGGAACAACATATCTGGTTTTTTTAGTTTGTTCAGTTCTTCTCTCTATCTGATAAGGGCGGAAAAAACAATGAAGAAAACACAGTTTGACCATTGCTAGTTGGCTTGGATTAGACTTTTCAAAATTCTAATTCTTGATTAGGAATTCAATTAAAAAATTGAATAATAACAGCAATCATGAGCAAACAGAATTAATTATACATGACCCTTCATTGAGATAGCATGGTTTTGCACGAGGCTCAAAATGTCAAGGTCATCTTCGCCTAATTAATATGGTTAAGTCAATCCAACTCGCTAATTAAGCACTAACATTAGTAGTATGAAATATTTTAAAATAAGGTAGTAGTACTACGTACGTGTTAGATATATCCAATAATCACATACTACTTACCAACATCCTTTGAAACAAAACAATTTCAAGTACGTCCCCGTTTCCAAATTTCAAAATCTGTATTACAGCACGTCTGTTTGAGCAAATCAACTATGAATGTCAGAAAAATGACACTATATGACAAAAAGAAAATCCATACCCAAATGGTGGGCTACTCTAGCCTGACAAATGTGCCATTTTTGCTCCTTACAGAAATCATATATGTCAACTCAAGAATTATATAATGAACACCTGTACGAACCAAACTCATCCATACAATCAGAGTAATAAACTTTCATAATAAATGGAAGAGATAAAATTATTTATATCCAAGCTGGAGACCTCCCACATCCATAAATTTTTAACTATGGTTCATAATTTATTTCAATTAGGCAGCCGGCAATGTGTCTCGCATAAACCCTGTTTTCTTTGCCAAAAATCGTACACGAGACATTGTATAAAAACGCAATGCTTGCCAACCAAATCCAACAAAGCTTTTTAAACATGTGAAGACAGATTGGGCACGTACTTAAAACCTATAATTTATTATTAGATAGATCAAATCAGACTGTCTACTTAAGAGAAAGAAAAAAATTCTTAATCTATGCTTAAAACTCCATCAATATTGTCGTGTTGCTATGAGAAGGTTAAGACAACTTCCAACCACCGTTTTGAGAGTCGTTAATCAAGATATTATACCCAATCAGGAAAGGCGAAGTGGACATGATAACCTAATTAATCGAGTCGGTTTGTTCGTTAGTGCAGAACAATATTTGTCAAAGTGGTTATTTAACGACCTGATTTAACCCCAATCAATTCATAGCTTAGCACAAATCTTCAAGAGCCATGGTATAATTAGATGTCTAAAGACTGCACTACGAAACAGTATTTCTTTGTCTTAAGGTATAATACGTATATTAACTTCCTGGCAAAATTTTGCTACAGGAAATCCAAAAAAACGTGTAATTAGTTAGTGAACACCGCAAGAACGCGTATCTACTGTATAGCTCTGCAAAAAACTGGTAATATGCAAAAAAAAAAACTGGTAATTTGCCAGTGGACACTCACGGTATTATTTTATTATTTTTGAAAGAATTGGTGTGAGAAATCGATGTGAGAGTACGATTCTATCCTTCCTTCATTCGACTTACAGCTAACTAGGTCTGGTTCGAACCAAGACTCAGATAAGTCTCCCCCCAATCCCCATCCCCTCTCCTCAAACCCTAGAAATTGGGGTGGCGAAGTAGTTGCAGCGGCATGGTCCATGACCGGCCGCGAGCTTCGACGAGGGCGGTGACGAATTGAAGTTGCGCGGTGGTTGCATCGATTGGGCTTGAGCCCGCGCGTGGCATCGTCGATGGCTGGAACATTGGCCCCTGGGGTGATGTCACTAAGGAAGAAGTCGCCAGGGAAGAAATCCACCGCTACTAACTTAAAACCACTCGTCGCTAGGACTCATCGGCGTCGGTTGCAGCCACATATGCCAATAGTCATCGTCTCCAGCCAAAATCTAGGGTTTGCGATGAGGATCGAGTAACTGCGAGAGGCCTTGTGGATGGTTTGAATCGGACCCAGTCGAGTCGACTTGGGGCAAAACTTGTCTTTAATAGTTATTTCTCTTTCCAATTCCTTCGAAAATAATAAAATAATATTGCGAATTACCTTTTTTTACAGTGTCCTATAGCAGATACGTGTTCTTGCGGTGTCCACCAACTAATTACACTTTTTTGGATGCATTGTAGCAAATTTTGCCTAACTTCTTTTGTAATATATTATTAACAACTACAAATTTAAGATCATCTGGGAAAGTACTTTTAAATACAAATTTAATGAGATGTCACATGCATAACACTAAACACATATATTGTTAGTTTAATTGTTAGTCAAAATTTGCAAAACATTGTTTTTTTTTTTCTAAAATTGTGGACGCCTTATATATTTTGGGGCAGAGGGAGAACGCATTTTACGCTGACAGCTAGTAGGCCTGCTTGTTTTAGAGATGTGGCTTAATTATACTTTCAATTTTACAACTTAATTTAGAAAAATAAATTTAGGGGATTTTTATCGTTATTCATCACTCAGTCTTGACTTTTAGATCACTAAGAGCAAAGAGTAAAGGCTTTATTCCCCTAAAAAAGTGCAAAGGTTTTATCCTAAGATCATTTCTTAGTTGTATCGGTTACATTTCTTCGCTTATAAACTGAGCTCAAAAAATGTATGACTTTATAAACAGGCTGATTTTGTGTTGGCATTGATTTTTTTTATTGGCAATTGCTTTAACTTTATATCAACTAGACATTTACTTCTACAAATATATTTCTGAAAAAGAATTTGACTTGTAATACCATAAAAACATATTCATGTGAGCATTTCGAGTACTAAAAAATATCAATCCGGATGACCACTTGGGGAAAACATTTGGTCTGTCCTTGCACAACGAGCTGCAGACTCTAATAAGACAAAAAAAAACTACATAATATAGTTGACTATAATTAGTTAATTATATACCTTAACTTATCCCAGTACAAAATCCAGCTTTTTAAAACTAAATTCTGCAGACGAATGTTTCTTTCCCTTGTCGTTGATGAAATCTTCTTGTTGAAGTGTACGTATACACGCTAAGCTACATGTGCAGCCGTCCAGAATCTGGGAGGATTACGTCGATGTGCCATCATTTCTAGCTGTGGATGAACCATGCCACAAATAATCCGCTGTCAATTAGTGTGTAGGTGTTTTTGTTATTTAGGTATTTCACATATGTGTAATGAAACTAATGATATCCTATTAATTGGCATATGATGTCCTTTTCGGATGAAATGAAATTGTGGCAACAATGAATCGAGGTGGTTTACACGGTTTATACGCCAGATTAATTAAGACACACAAAAACAATCACGTAACGCCTCGACAATTGTACAAATTCTGTAAAAATTACACATATATGGATAGTTTAGAAAATATAGACTAAAAACACCAATAATACCAGGACAATGGGGAAAAGTAAACAATTCACCAATAGAAACCGGGTTCGCTCTAACGAGAAAAACCGTCAGGGCAAAACGAAATCATGTCAGGAAAATTGTTCTGGTGGTTGAATGATTTCTGCACTATAGATTTTATAAGATTCTAGCTGAACGAATTAATTTCTGCATTTGGATCAAATCTACACCTTCTTAAGTGATTGTGTAATTAGGTTAAAAAAACAAAGAAAAAATAAATTCCTTAGCTTTGATTCATCAGTGCAATTTTTTCTTCGAAAACGGATGCATGGCAGCAGCTATGCCCATTCAAACGGATGCATGGATGCATGAAAGACGAACCACATGCAGCTACACACATAACACCTATATTCATCAAAGCAAATTAAAACGGCCGTGTGCTATCAGTATTAAATCAGGGTGATTAATTTAACGTTGACATTGTTCTTGATGGCCCTGCAGCGAAACTGCGGCTAATTACACCACCTGTCCGGCATCCAGGGCGCCAACTAATTATCATTTGACGAGGTCACGCGTCAATGCATCATGAACAATGATGCTTGAATTATCCTAGCTACAACTGGGGGGCAAAGGAAAAATAATAATTAAGTTTCAACGAGTTTAAGAACATCAGCAGATTATTAGTTAGCTTAATTAATCTGTGTAAGATTGTAGTAAATAGTAGTATGTGTAGTATAAGTATATATATTTTGGGTTGTGTGACAATGGCTGTAAACAAAGAGATCTTTTGTCTCGTATCATGAAGACAAGCTACGTGCTTAAAGGACTAATTAATATACTGATGAACACTAATATTAATTGGTAGTACGTAGCTATAGCTCTGTATACATACTTGAACGAGGGCGGAAACACTGTAGTATTGTACCAACATTATTTACCTTATCTTAATTAACTACTAGTTAATTAGCTAAATATAATATTATGATCATATGATTAGTGCTTAAATGTTCTTAATTATGTACTATAGTTTTTTAATAGAGGTGTACCCCGCATGTACATTTTGATTGGAGTAGTTCCGTTTACTTTAAGAAAACATTGCATTTCAATAATCAGCATTATTATAGCGTTTTAGTTAGTTTTCTTTTGGTCAGCTTGTTTTCAAAACGCACATAACGTTGAATTCGAAATTTATTGTTTTTGTTAATTAAGTAAAAAAGGGTCAAATTGATTATTGTTCTAAACAAGTACAATCCCTACAATATTAGAAGTTAACTATCATCATTTTTGTAATTTTGCATATATCAATGATGGTTTTGAAAAAATATACTGTTACCACAAGCATGTGCTAAAGTATAACTTTGAACTAATCCTTGAATTTATCATACCCTAAATATTAAAATACACACACACACCCATACATTCCAAATATGATCTGCACACAGTTGACACCTAATCAAATTCTCTGCACAATTGCACACCGGCCAGCATCTATCCATCATCAATCCAGATAATTTCTATCAACCTCAGGGGATTATCAATTCCACAAATTGATGCTTATGGCAACCCATATTGCAACTGTTGCACTAACTAGCACTACACATCAACACGCCAGGAGGCATTGCAGTTAGTGGCATTCATGTCCAGAATCTCAGGTAATCTCCAGCCAGTCTATCACGAACTGACACGTGTGCACAGGTGTCATCTCTAATGTCAATCACATACACTCTCTGAGTGATATAGGAGTAACTCCTGCAGGTATTAGAATTGTCTAAGCAGGATATAATGATTCGTACATTCAGCACAGGTGTGTGTCTTGCATGTAATAATCCATCAAAACTGTCATTAGCCGTCTCCTTCTGAATCTCTGATGTCTCACTGTCTCAAGACAAGAGGAGAACACACGTGGCGATCTGTGTGTAGCTAATCAGACTGTTTCCTCATCAGGACCATCATGTTGTTGGCCTTTCATTGTATATATTCTTCCAGAAATCTTTGCAAAATTGTGGTATCTAAGATATGCCCCTGGTAGTTGTCACACTTTGCTTAACCTTGGATACAAATTATCCAGATCAAGAAAGTTGGCTGTGATCATGTACCATATACAGCTTCAAGAACGCAGGGTTTTTTCTTGGCTATTGCAGAAATAATTTGGTAAGTTCGGTGGAAAATCCTACAAGATTGCTGTAAAATTTCCGCATTATACTTTTTTTTTACGATTGCACAGAAGACGTGAATGCACACGAACGCTCAGTCAGAGATCAGCATCAAATAACTCACCGAAATCATATTAAAAATACACCTGCATATGCTTAATATATGACATAAAGGCACAATTCCTACAGTAAATAGAAGGGAGAAATGGAAAATGCTCCATCCCTCAGCAACTTTTAGCGTTTAAAATTTATTCCAAAATATTGATCTCTAACTATTCTCTCGTCTTAACTAATTGCAACCATTTCTCATTTAGTTTCACCTATCTCCTCAATTAATCTCCACGAAAAAACTTCAGAAGTTCTTATATTTCCACGAAACTGAAGAGATCTGTAACCTGAAAACTGAGGAGAAATTTCCCGGGCCAGATGGATATTTTTCTCACTAACCTGACAACAAGGCACGGCAACAAGCTGGTGACACGGCCATGGCCAGTGAATGCAACAGCAGCAGCCGTCCCTACCTCTTGAATCTTGATGAGGGCTCCAGCCATTGAATCCGTTGCACACATTTGGCCTGGCTCGAGCTTTGGACCGTCCGATCAGATGATCATTCAGACAGATTCAGGCGACAGAAATATTCAGACAGCTAGTTCAGGTTCAGGTTCAGCGACCAGCGGCCGGCTAAGACAGACAGACACACACACACACATACATGCACTGCACCCAATTTACTCTATTTTTTCGTACGTGGAGCTAACACCCTGTAAGAGGATCAGTTTCTTTAGATTTTATTCACAGCTAATTAACTTCTCTGACGATTCACATTGCATTCATCGAATCTCAATAGGATCTCTGAGTTGTATTGTACAGTTTAATGAATTAATCGGCTTGCCATGGGACACCATGCTTAGTTAATTCCCAATCTAGGTTTCTTCAGGTCCCAGCTGCAGAGTCAATTATTCAAGTTAGTATTTTTAGGTAAGGTTCAATTGTTGAACGATTGATACAGTTAAAATTGCCGGTACATTTTGATAAACATCATTGCAACTATGTATTGCTTAAACCGCCATAATCTAACAGTTTAAAAACTATTGGTGGTCAAAGTTTAAGTAGTAATAGTAGTAGTAGTCAATTCTGATAAGTATTACAGTAGCAAGGTCCATGCAATTGCTTGCAAGGAATTCATGGTAATGAAAATTCGTGATAGAAACAACACGGTGAAAATCGATGGCTTATGTTACACACAGTGAATGTGTAGGTATTGGTGATGTCAATCAGTTTCGTGCGATCGAGCCAGCAAAAATATTTATTTCTTCAGGCTTGGCAGGATTCAGAAAGACCTTTTTTTTTCGATTAATTCAGAAAGACTATTTACCACACGTGCTGTAACACAAGCAAGCTAGCCAGGAGCTAGCCGTCAATTTCTAGAAAAGCTAGCAGATGTTTTTATCTGAAGTTCTTGACTGGTTTAGTCGATGCACTGCTTGCTTGCTTTCATGAAAATTACATCCCATTGCTGAGAGTCAAAAAGTGCTTAACTGCTTATATATGTAGCTTAAACCTCTCGTTCAAAATAGACAATACGATCACATTTTTCTTCGTTTAAATCCCTCGAACTTTCGCAGAAGTCTATATTTTCAACCCTCAAATTTTAGATTGCTTTTGGTTTGGTCTCAAGTCTCAACCACAATATTGAGATTTTGCTTGGAGTTAAGCATTGCATTGCTGGGACAAAATGTGCACGCATCTCAAACTAATTTCATCGCATATCACACAAGCTTCCAAATCCAACTCAAACCAAGATTGAAAGAGAAGGAAAGAAAAACAAGCCACATTTTAAGCAGCACTAGGGGAAAAAATCCACACAAAAATAAAACCAAAAAAGAAAAAGAAATGGAAGCTGTTTTACAAGAAGCAGACTTAGTACTCCCAGAGGAGAGGCTGGAAGCCGATGGGGTCAAGCGCATCGTACGCCGTCCAGCAATGATCCGACGGCCCGAACTCCACCACGTCCTCCACCCACAGAGGCGCCAACTCGTCGAACACCAGCTCGGCCACCGCCATCTGCGCCGCCGGCGGCGGCGTCTGCTCATTCTCCCTGCTCGGCTCAGGATGCTGCGGCTCATCGCGAGCGGCAGGGTGTTCGTCCGCCGGAGGAGGAACCAGCGGCGAGGAGATGGTGGTGGTGGTGGAGGTGGAGGTGGATGTGGAGGAGGTGGGGACGGGGTGTTTGTGGTGGTGCATGACGGCGGCGAGCGCGGCGGCGGCCTGGACGTCGCGCGGGGCGAGGGAGGCCGGGCGAGGGAGCGCCGGGGCGAGGTCGGGGAAGTTGAGGACGGCGCGCGCCCCCTTGATGCTGAGCGCGGCGACGTCGTGCGCGCGCGCCGCCATCTCCGGGCACGGGAACGTGCCGAGCCAGATGCGCGACTTCTTCCTCGGCTCCCTGATCTCCGACACCCACTTCCCCCACGCCCTCATCCTCACCCCCCTGTACGCCACCGCCTGCTCCCCGGCGACACCACCACCACCGTCCTCGCGCTTCCTCTTCCCCACCTCCTGCTTCTTGGCGCCGCCGCCGCCGCCGCACGACGACGTGGACGCCGGTGAGCAGGACGAGTAAGACGCCGTGGACGACGACTCGGAGCTCTGCTCGCTGGCTGCCATGGCGGCGGGCCGCGGGGATGATCGAACGCTCGACGACGTCGACGCGGTGGTGGGTAGGTAGGTAGCAAAGCGAGACGAGACACGGAGAGGGAGGCGGGAGGCGGCGAGGTATAAGTAGAGGGCGAGGGCGCGGGCGCGGGAAGGGGCAGCGTGGCGGGATGGTGAAAAGCGACGCGTGAGCTAGCTGCAGTGCAAGCTGGGAGACGAGACGCGACCATGGCGAGCGCGCGCGCGACGCGATGCCGCGGCATGAGTGCATGGCCATTATTGGGCGTGTGGTGGATCATGGTCATGGATGCGCGTCTCTGAGGCGGAGGAGGGGATCCATACCCTGCCATGCGCCACACTACCTCTCCATCTAGAATAATTACCAGCGCCATTAATCAGTTCCAACACTTATTACTTATCTCCATCGATCTCTCCATTGTTTACAAATATAATATTGTTCTTCCATATTTTATAAAAGAAAAGGAGGAAAAAAAATCTATTTTACTCGCTTGAACTATTTCGTCAGAACGGTTAACCATGAAGGACTAGCTTATTTTACATCCTAAACTGTTTAAAACGGTTATGTTTACTCCCTACCGGTATTTTTCTCTTTCTTTTCTCTATATAAAAAGAAGTCATATTTTGGGTTAGAATTCTAGTTGGGTCATGGATGCATTACAACTTACGTCTTAACATGTTTCCATGAGTTAGAAACACCTAAGACTGATTTAAACTGTTAGATTTTAAATTTCAAGCAAATGGTCATGATAAATAATTCTGAGAACGGTGTAATCCATAGCTCTAAAAATTTGCAGCTTAAAATACAACTTGTATAAAGAGGGAATGAGAGAAATATTATTAAGAAGTAAAGTGAATCTATTTTCAATAGTTTAGAAATAAAATAAACTAAAATATAGTTTATGGGTTAAGTGATGAAATTAGAAAGTGGATAATTAAGGAGAGCGAAAAAATGGAGAAAGAAGTATAAATAATCCATCCTTACTTATCTTTTTCGGTTATGATGCAACCAAACATCTCTTTTCGGTGAACTAGTCATGTAATAATGCAACCCAATATGATAAAAAAAATCGAATTTTTTACCTTAAAATTCCAAAATTACATTATTAAAATATATTGTATTTTAGGACTGATGTAGTAAATTTTTGGGTGAGAACTGGCAAGCAAGTATTTGTGATCCGAGGAGTATTTCTTAGTTGTTGACCCGGCACGAGCACGCTAGCACCCTGCTCCTGCCATCCCGACCACATTCATATCGTATCTATTTATATTGCCAGTTGCTAGCTCCATCAGAAATTGGGTGTACGGTAGACATAAATGATGTCATGATCGAACATGAACTTATTCTCATAAAAATGGAGTAATTCTTAATTACTGTTTGAAATTATACGGGGATTCATTTTTCACTAATCCCAAGTTAACACATCAAGAACATTATCCAACTGTGTACAAATACAGTCATTTGGCTGGCCTTAGACAGTGACAACAAAATTCAAATGGAAAACACGAACCTGTCTGAATTTCCATGACGTAATTTGTGCAGGGTACAGAGTACAGACATGACGTACCTTTTCTCTGGAATCATCTATACCTGTACTTGAGACTGGTACAATACAGTAGTCCAAAAACAGTATCTGCATACTTGCCTTATTCGGATGTATTAACAAGTGGAGGACCTAATTAATTAACTATTTCTGAACAGGTTAGATAGGAGTATATACACACAGCAGACAGGAGCACATCACTCCAAATTACAGCTGTGAATGGAGACGAAAAAAATACAGTATTTTGCTGCAAGTTTAGTTGAAAACATAGCCTTGTATACTATCCAATCAGATCAGATTATCTAATAATAATAATAATCTTGTAGATGATGGTGAGTGGCATCATCTCATCATCAGCTTTGCTCATGAATGCATGACTTCCCAATTGAGACAACACCTGCATCCCCTTCAAGCTCAGATCCCAGATCAACCTCGACTGCAATCATTGCAGAGCTACCAACCAAATTAAACCACCCCAAATACAAGATCATATATCCAAATGTGATGTGAATCCAGCCAAATTGGATTGCATACACACACACACACTTCCTGTTCCAATTTCATACTACTAACATACATCTTCAGCTTAAAAATCAAATCTTTATTTTTCTCTTCGTCAGACAGTCAGATGAGATGAGCTTGCAAAGCTCCCTGCTTGGAACAAACAATGGCGTGTAATATGGGGGTGTTTAGATGGGACTAAAACTTTTTAGCTCATGTCACATCGGATGTTTGGACGCTAATTTGGAGTATTAAACATAGACTAATAAAAAAACTAATTTCATAAATGAGAGCTAATGTGCGAGACGAATTTTTTAAGCCTAATTAATCCATAATTATGAAAAGTTTACTGTAACATCACATTGTTAAATCATGATGTAATTAGACTCAAAAGATTCATCTCGCGAATTAGTCAAGGTTATGGAATGGGTTTTGTAATTAGTGTATGTTTAATACTCCAAATTAGTATCCAAATATCCGATGTGATAGAGATTTGGAATAAGTCCCTATTTTCTAAACAGATCCTAATTGCGAAGTGATCAATCAATCAAGGTCTCAGTCACTTCACTTGCATAGTTGCATTGGATCTCTCCCAGTTTCTGCCTGGAGATCGAGAGGCTGTACTTTGCCTGCTCGGGCTGCACATGCCTGCATGCTCTTCAACCCGGTTAGTTAATTTTCGATCCATCTCTGCAGAGACTAGTGGCATATACAGTTTGCACGCATGCAGGCAAGGCAGCCACGTACGCCTCGCAGGCTGATTTACGTTGCTGCCTGGGTTTGCGTCTCTGATCGATGCAGCCTAGCACCTCTTCGTGTTCCAGGATTCAGAGTAGAGTGATTCACCTGTCACCTCTTCAGCTAGCTGTTCTTTCTTTCTTTCTCCCCCAGTTCCTCCCGCTCTTGGTTTTTTACTGCAGTGAAAAACCAAAAGATTCGACATGAATGGAGAGAAAAGGACATGTTCTTTTCTGATTATTGGGTTCGGATTTTCATTCGCACACTTTCAATATTCTAAACGGTCGTTCCGTGTAAAATTTTTGTATATATTTTTTTTTGGAATTTCTTTCTAAAGCAACTTTTTTACCTTTGCAGTAGTTAATTCAATCGTCCATAGCCTCAAATAGCTATTAGAAAAAAAATCGGATTATCTATAATTATGAATTTCAGCTATTTCAAGTGGGCTACTCCAGTAGTATTATTCTTTTGGAACACCAAACTCTATATGGATTGATTGCTTGACCTTGTCTCGGATTTGTTTTGCAACAAACGCAGTGAAAAGGACGAAGGTATAAGTTGAGGATTTTGTTAACCGTAAGAGAAGTTGATTAGTTCGTCAGGATCAAAATTGATGGGACATGGAGTACTAATTAATCGCTTGACCTTGTCTCGGATTTTCTTCAGGCCGATCGATGTGTCCTGCAACTGCAGGTCTGCATGTCTACCTCTCCATGAGTTTATAATTTGGATGGATTTCGTTCGGAGTGAGCCAAATTAATCCGCAATGAGAATCAATCATCAAACACGATGCATGGATACTGTTCCACGTACGTAAACTTTGGCTAGCTTAGCTGCCGCAAACCTCCATTTCTGATCCTGTCTATCTCCAGCAGCATCAGAGAATCATCACATAGAAAATAAAATAGAATCATGCTTTGAAATGGAATCACTTTTTATTTGTTTTTAAATTATCGTTAACGTACAGGTGTAGCTGTACTTTGTGCCACGGATACCTATGAGCATGATGAGACGCATTGAATTCATAGTAGGTGAAAGGTACACCAGATTTGCTGCTACTGTTTCAGCCAATAAGATAATAAGACTACATGGGTTTGAGATATACTATATCGATCAGAGCTTGCTAAATCAGCTAATTATAATGAATAATAATAATAATCTGCATGGATCGATCATTCCGTGAGGTACTAGTAGTAGTTTGTTGGGATATGGAAAAGGACACATGTTTGTTGGAGGAAGAATGGAGGAGATACGCTAGCTAGCTTGCTTCAATCCCCATGAAATATGAATTTGTATATCAATAGTAAGCTATATATACGTGTGCATCAATCCGGTGACCGGAAGATATATGGTTAGCTGTGTATGTGTGCCCATCAAATGGGACAATATACACCAGCTATATATCAGCAAGAACAGTGTACTAGTACCAATCACCTCTGACCTCAGCATTGTGTATTTGTGTGAGTAATTAGACTATTGTTGCAATCCTATTCACTAGATAATTAATGAAACTTTTTATTGATTCAGTTGCTAATTATATCAAAATGATACATCTTAATACAAAGATCGATGCGTGAGTTTTTTTGGTATATTCTCAAAAGATATATGAAGATGATACAACTGTACTGTATTCTGCGTAGCTAAAATATATACAGCAAAGCATGCTTAATTACATCCCACAAGAAAAGAAAATGAACAAAAGTACAGACAAAGGGTCTTTTGCAGACGGCTAGATCTGGTTTTCGCATACGGTTGACTGACCGTATGCACGAGAAGATCTACAAAAATAGCGATTTTCATATACGAGTGGCACACCTGCATACGAAAATCACTATTTTCGCATGCAGGTGCTTATGTGGTCCGTATGAAAAATAAAAATCCAAAAAAAATAAAATCGCAAAAAAAAAAATTCACGCCGTCCGCTCCCGCCGTCGGGGAAGATGGATTCGTCTACCGCCGCCCGCCGCTAGCGCTCCCAAGTCCGCGCGGGGCCGGGCTCCTCCCGCTGCCCCTGCTGAGTCCGTGCGGGGTCGGGCGAGGGACGGTCGCCACCGCCGGATCCGGGCGGGTGACAGTCGTCGTTGCCGGATCCACGCGGGAGACGGCCGCTGCAGCTAGATCTGGGCGGGAGGAGCCCCGCCGAGCCGCCCACCGCTACCGAGCCGCTACTGTCACCTGCCATCGCGTCCCCCCGGCCCGCTACCCACCCACCGGCTGAAGAGGAGAAGATAAGGTTGAGTTGAAAATTTTTGAACTGTTGAGAGGAAATAGGAGGCAAGTTAGACTTTTAAGTATTCGTCTGCTAAAATCGATTTTTGTATATAGACGTCTTAAGTAGTCGTATGAAAAAATGGAGGTCGATTTTAACATATATGGTC
Source organism: Oryza punctata (assembly GCA_000573905.2). NCBI lineage: Eukaryota > Viridiplantae > Streptophyta > Magnoliopsida > Poales > Poaceae > Oryza > Oryza punctata. The sequence continues at coordinate 4,925,759 of CM002488.2, forward strand.
AGTTGTGGTTCGTCTATAACCTAGCGAGAGTCTCGTACAGGCGAATCGTTTACGTAGTGGTGGGATAATAACAGTGCCGGGAGTGTCCTAACCGATGAAATACGCATTACATCATACTGTTTAATTTGTTGACTTGTACATGCGCGTGATCCATGAGCTATATATATACACTAACAAAGTTTGTTTGCAAGGATGGAGACGTAATAATTAATTAATTCATTGAGCTAGCTATCAGCAATGAAAGACGCGTGGAGGAGAGCCAGCATACCCAGCTGCCATTAAGCATGTGTGTGGTGGCACTACCTGAGGCTACATGCCCATCACAGTACCAAATGACATGATAACATGTAAATATCAATTCCATCTTGATTAAAGAAGTGGATCATATCATCATATTGTTATCAAGGAAAAGGTCCATTTTGCCTTCCTCAACAATGCAAGTCTGAAGATAAATTCAGTAGAGAGAAGTGAATCAGACTGAGGATATAGATAGTTGAGGCAGGTGAATGGACATTTTGCTGATGACAATATGATGATCCACATGTATAATTAGTACTGTACTGTACTACTGTACTTTAATGGGCTTGTGCTGTGCAGTGAAGGTCATGGTGGCCACTACAACTGGGCCTGTATGTGTGCTTGATAAACTGGGCCTGAAGCCGTCTTTACGGGCTTCCGGTGAAAAAACTTCGATGGCCTATCTCGCCCAAAGAAGAAATAAGTTCACTTTGCCTCCCTTAACTAGTATATCCTTCAACCGCAGTAGCAGATATCTCGACCTCCTAACTACTAAAACCGGTACAATTTAACTCTTCCGATGGTTTTGGAGAGCGGTTTCGCTGACGTGGCGTTTTGACCTAGTCTAACCGGCTGACTCAACATGTGGGACCCACATGTTAGTGCCACATTTTTTTTCCACCTTTATTCTCTCTGTTTCTCCTCTTTCTAATCCGGCAGTGCGAGGCGGCCATCGAGTCGGCGCAGCGCCTCCACATCGCTACCAAGGCCGGCGTGGTAGCGATGATGTGGCCTCGAGGCGACGCTCCGCCAGTGGCGACGGCGGGAATAACGCGGCGCTCTTCTTCGGCGGGCACGACGTGGAGCAAGATCTCGCTCTACGATCCGTGTCCGGGCGAGCGGCGACGACCATCCAAAGATGAGTATGTGGCAAGAGAGGTGCATGGTGGCACTCGGACTGGGAGGCAAGGAGGATGTGCAGGTAGCCGGCGCCGGTGGAGAAGATCTAGTCGCGGTGCCACTACTACAGATTACATTTTTCCGTGCGGGCAAAACACGGTTTTCCGTGCGGAGGTTTATGCCGTCTGCACCTAGGGGTCTGCGAAAATAAACATTTTCGCGTGTGGGCGTCCCAACCGCACGGAAAAATAGTCCTTCCCGTGCGGACGTCTTAAGCCGACCGCACGGGAAGGACCACTAGCCGTATGGACTTGTAATTTTTTTAATTGTTGTTTATGAATGGTACAGTGGCAAATAGAGTCGCAGTTATTCACGATCAATTGCAAACATGATTGTTCTTTATAACGAAAGTATCACAAGTTAAACATTATAATACATCGAAACGAACAATTAATTAGCATATATATGTACATGAAAGTCGCTAGAATGCTAGTGTAACAAATATTAGAAGTTCGGTCTCCCTCACAAATAAATGTTTTTATCGTATTGCATGTTCTCTCTCCCACTCCCTAAGGCGTTTGAATTTGTCGTCGCAAGCAAGTTCGCTCTCAGGGTCATAGAACTCCCCTAGATGGTGGTAGATATCGCGGCGAATGAACCGGCACAAGTCCCCGCACAAGTTGAGAAGCGTCTTTTTGTCGAAATGGTTTGCGGTACAGGGAATGCTCGGGAGCTATTGAAAATAGGAGAAAAATGTATTTTCATTAAAATCAATCTAAACAAACTAGATCGTACATGTAAGGAACACGATAACTTACATCTGTAAACTCAGTTCTGTATCTCCCGCAAACTCTGAGCATCTCGCACACGTAATATCCGCACAGGCTCGTACCGGGGGTTGCTTGTAACACTGCGTAAGAATAGTAGACATGTTAGTAGTAAAAACTCACAATGACATTATTAAGTTAACGAATATATGATAACATACCGACCAGCGTGCCTTTACGAGAAGTTTTGTTCTCTGTTGATCCTTCATGAACCCGCCATGTATTTTGTAATAGTCGTGTCCTCTACACAGATTAAATGTTTGTTTGAGCTAACTTTAAAATTACATCTAAGTAGTATGGGATGTAGGAGATTTGTTTAGAACTTACAAATTCAGCAAGACAAGGAACTCCATGAACTTCTGCTCATCGTAGTGGGCCGGATCAAGAACTACGACCAAGTGGTCCCTTGGATATATGAGGAATAGTATGTAGTGATCGCTGCAAACATGAGTTATGAATTACATAAGGCATGTGGTACATATTTTGATGTGCTATGATATTATATGAATGGAACAAAGGGGATGTTGCTTACGTTAGGTGGTATGGGACCATCAAGACTCTTTTGTCCGCGTGCGTAAGCATAGCTTGTACCAGGTAAGTTGCCACCCCGATCCTCTTGTTCTTGTGCAACCTGTCCACATATGCTTTTCGTTCCTCTGGCATCTTATCCTTCAGATGCGGACCATCCAAATTTAGCCTCACCGTGTGTGCCGTTATGCAAACCCTCGTTGGGTTGGCGTAGCCTATTGAGGCCCCGTTAGTTGGGCATCTACCCATTGTGACCTAACAAATTATGCAAGTTAAATGACTTATAGTTTTTTGGCACACATTCAATAAGCAAAAAACAAGCCGGGAAACTTACAGGCACCAGGCGCCGACGAGATTGATATCCATTTTTTCCATCTTAAAGAATGCGTGTAGGTCATTGAAACTGATGATGAAGTTTCCGTTGGGTCCGTCGATGAAAGCGTTATCTGGGACCTTAACACTAATCATCCCAAGCCCCTTCTCACTTGCTCTTAGGTACCAGTCATGCAGCAACCTCATTGGCCATGGGAGTTCGATCATGACGTGGTACGGCAAGAACGGCTTGCCATACTCGTACAACTTTGGCACTTCTGTGGAATTCCAAGATTGCATATTGTTTGCATGATCTAGTACACTTTTTTGTGCATCCGATTGCGGTTCAGGTTGGCCTGGCTTTGTCGGACCCTGTCCCCTGAATGACTTGAAAACTAATCTTGCCTCGTACTCTGCCATTTCCTTAGGTTTCTACGTGGAAACCATTTGTGGTATGAGCTTGCGGGCTAGCAAAGTACTGGGCTTTTGGATGGTCGCATCTTCCTGCGAAGGTGGCACAGGTTGCACGAGAGCAGATTGCGGCGTAGGAGGTGAGTGGTGAACGGGAGACGGCTGCCGAGATAGCGGAGTTGGGGATGCTGGTGCAGCATGCTCTGCAGGTGGAGAAGGCACTCTCTTCGGGGACGGAGATCTTGCTGGCACCGGTGATCCTGGCGGGGTTGGGGAATTCGGTGGAGATGGCGGTGCTGGAGGGCAGCCGTCTGTTGCACCGGATAGGGTGTTGTTTCTACAGAACCGACACTGCTTGGGATCTGTACTCTCTGCTCCGCTTGAGGGACTAAGCCCGGAAAGGCTTGGGAATGTTGTGCGGCTAGCCTGTAGAATTGTTGGGTAACTTGCTGCGTTACTTGTTCGGTTACTTCTTCGCGCAACTTCGCCTTGTAGGCGTCCCGCTTCTTGTAACTTTTGGATTCTGTTGGAAACCCTACCTTCCAACTCGTTCTTGAAGATTTTCCTCTTATCCTACCGGAGTGTTTGGCAGTCCCCAACGCTGCCGTGAGTTCGTCATGCTCCCTTCTGGCGACGAACTCTCCTGACTTCTCCTTCTCGATGATCTGTTGGAGAGATGTGGTCACATCGTCGATTTCAAGGGACTCGAAGAGCATCTCACCCTCATCCGTCACTTGCCCCGTGCTTCGTGCCCAAACCCAGTTTCTACTCCGCGGATTTAGGGGCTGGACCAACAACGGCTTCCCTTGAGCTGCAAATTTTTCCTCCATAGCTCGCCATTGGTTCACGTGACCGTTGTACCCACTGGACCCTAATCGGTGTGGATATTTGTTTTTCTTCGCCAGGTCCGACATCTTCTTCCTCCTTGCCAGGGCTTCAGGGGTTGTCATCTTCGCCACAAACTTGTCCCATTCAGCTGGTGGGATATTGCCGTATTTTTCAAATGGAGTTTTATTCTGCTGAACATAATAAGTGTTCATGTCGGATTTCCACTGGCGCCACCGATGGGCCATTGTACTCAAAGCAAATCTGCTCCCAAGGACCTCCGATCCAGGCGGATACACAAGGTACTTCTGCAACTCCTCCCACATTAAATTCTTGATGTTTTGGTTAACATCCTTCCACTCATCCACGTTTAGCGGCCCATGAAGTCTTGCCACTGTCCCGCACGCGGTTGCTAAACTTGGCCATCACGTGTTTCGGCTCGACGGGCTTCCCATCTTCGTTCAGAGCAGCAATGTAGTACGACTCCTTCGGTAGCTGATTTCTACTCCTCTTACTACGTTGTTTCTTCGCACGTCCACCTCCACTTGCTGACGTGTCAGTTGGGTCTGGCCCTGATGTGGCGGTGTCGGCCTCTGCTTGAGCCCTGGCGGTAATTTGGTTGGCCTTCCGTTTCGACCTACGCCGAGTAGCCATCTGCACGAGTAAATTATTAGACGCCTATGATCTGGAACGCTAACAAATGTATAACGAGTTGGACTGCGAACTTACGGCTTGCTCGATCGGAATATAATCAGGGTCATTCTTCGGTTGCTCAGTGGCCATTTGCGCTACTTCTATTTCGAACGGGTCGCTCGGTGTGCGCCAGGATTCCTCTCTAGAGGCTGCATCATGTCCGACAGCTGCTTTGGTTGTATCTGTGCGCGGATTGGCCGTGGGCTCTGCGCCCGACGTAGCTAAGGGAGTCGGGTCCGGCTGGTTCACCGTTGGTCCTGTGGCCGATGTTGGTACCACTGTCTCGGAGGGAACTTTGTCGTTCGACATTTTCTTCTAGACACAGATAGTGTACGAAATGCATATGTACATAGCAAAGTTAGTTGCCTATGGATAATTCCTGAAGCAATTTATCCCTATAAACGTATAACGATAAAATATAATATTTTTTTATTTATTTATCTGTATAGTGTAAGTACAATACTTTTATTCAACGCATAATACATTTGCAATATTCAGAAATATGATTTGGTTATTTATTTATAGAGCGTAGTTACAATCAATTCATACAACAAAAATCATACTTGTGCAATATCTATTTATTTATTTGTTACGTTTGATCAAGTTTCTAGAGAAATTTAGTAAGATCTAAAATATGCAGTTAGTTTCATTAAATCTAATATTGAATATGTTTAGATAATATCTTTGTTTTGTGTTGAAAATATCACTATATTTTTCTATAAACTTGATTAAACTTTAAAAAGTTTGACTAGTAAAAAAATCCTAGAATGACCTAGAATCAATAGTTGATCAGTTGGTTCTCTAGACGTACAATTAGCCATAATATACTTCCAAATAAATTGTTAAACATGTGAAATATATGTAAATATATCATTCCTTGCAAAAATATAATTGGTCATGTTAAATTAGTTTCTCTTTGCTTTGTTGGTCTAGGATGAAATAAATTGCATTGTTTTTCTCTACTGTAGCATCACTAGTTAATGTTTTCTTTTAGTGCAAATTTCATATAACTACAGATATTTTGACCAAACCACCATAAAACAACATATTTAAGGGGGTGCATCACAAAATACAGATTTAGCGCTAAATTTATCCCAAAATTACATATTTAAGGCATATACAATATTGCAAAACTATAGGTGCAGCACTAGTGAAAATATACTTGTGATTGTATACTTGTGATGGCCTGGGAGGAGGCGGCCGGCGTCGAGATGGCCGGGCCGGGGAGGAGGCGGCGGCGGCAGCCTGGGGCGCCCGGGGAGGAGGCGGCGGCGGCCGGCGTCGAGATGGGGCTGGGGACTAGGCGGTGGTGGCCGGCGTCGCAGGATGCGGCCGGCGGTCGTCGAGGAGGCGCGGATTGTCGGCGGCGGTCGGGCGGCGGCGGATAGGGCAGAGGAGGCGCCGGCGACAAATTTGGGCAACCTGGCGGCGTAGAAGAGATGTTCACCAGGACTTAGAAATTTTAAGGATCCCGCCAACTCCTTATATAGGCGACGGTCATCGCATGCGGGCGGCTTAACGCAACTGCACGAGAAAATGTTATTCCGTGCGGGCGTCTTAGGGGCCCGCACGCAGTATACATTATTCCGTGCGGGCGTCTTAACTGACTGCATGGGATAATACTTATTCCGTGCGGTTCGTTAAGACGCACGCACGAAATAATATATACTTCGTGCGGGCCCCTAAGACGCCCGCACGGAATAAGTATTATCCCGTGTGGGTTGCTTAAGTAACCCGCACGGGATAATGCTTTTCACAACTGCCAAATTTAAGTACTTAAATATTTGTGTTACAATTACAAATGTAGTTACAGAAACAACTATTTAAAAAATTGTAAAATTTAAAAAAAAAGTAACAACTTAAATATTTGTGTTAGAAATTTTTACCACATAAACAAACCATACGACATAACACACCTTCAACATTTTTCCGTCGATAAATAAATCATTACGAAATATTAGCATTTCCACGTGCCAACGACACCTCACATATTTTCACAGAGATAAACAATTACAAAATATACTATCGTTTCACACTCTTTACAACACCGTCCATCCGCTTCTTGCTAAAGTTCTCTTCATCAATCTTTCACTCTATGTGTTTGATCCGGTTTGGAAGATCTGTGAATAACGGTACGTCCTCGTATTGGTTGTAATCTGACGCGTCTTCGATGTCATCAATAGCAACGATCTATTGCTTTCCCGGTACAGTGACGTCCATCCGCTCGTCAGATGGGTCCTTCATGTAGAAAACTTGTGCGACACGCTCAACGAGAACCCACGGATCATCCTTGTGGCCTAATTTACTGTGGTCCACAACCGTAAGGCCGTAGTCATCGATCCATATGCCTGTTGTGTCCTTCACCCATTGGCATCGAAGCACCGGGATCTGTATGTTAAGGCTGTAGTCAAGCTCCCAAATATCTTATATGATGCCGTAGTATGATTTCTTCTCGCCTGTTGCATCCAACGCCTCCACACGCACTCCACTATTCTGAGCTGAGCTTTTCTTGTCCTTGGCTACCGTGTACAGTGTATATCCGCCGATATGGTACCCTTGCCATGAGGTCACGAGGCTACTTGGGCCTGTTGCCAGCCTCTGCAATGTTTTTTCCTCCGGCAACTCACCAAACGGGAGGTTTTGATCCTTCAACCATTCTAAAAATTTGCGCTTCTATTCCTTCGAGATCCAAGCAGCCGGTCTTCTAGGATTGCTGGCTCTTATCTCCGTCATGTGTTTCTCAACGTACGGCTCGAGGATGGCGAGCTGTTGTAGCACGCTGCTATGTGCTTCGGCTACAGAAATATAGTCGTTATCATAGAACCATTTCTTGCCTACGGTCCCCTTCCTCGATAGCCGACCCTCGTGAAGAGGGGCGGGTATCCCAATTGGTGTGGCGTCCTTCATGTAATCTATACAACAGTCGACCACCTCCTCAGTTGTGTACCCCTCTATCATTGATCCCTCCGGATGCGCTCGGTTACGGACATATCATTTCAGAACCGACATGTACCTCTTGTACACCCACATCTGATGTAGGTATAAGGGACCAATTTCGATAATCTGAGGAACGATGTGGACAATCAGATGCTCCATCATATTGAAATACGATGGAGGGAAAAACATCTCAAGCTGGCACGTTGTCTCGATTGCGAACGTTTGAAGGCAGACTAACTCTTCAGGATCAAAAACCTTCTGTGATATTCGATTGAAAAAGTAGCACAACTTGGTTATCACTACCCTAGTGTGAATTAGCTTGACCGCTCTTATAGCAATAGGTAGGAACACAGTTAACATCTTGTGACAATCATGAGCACTGTAACCGGAGATAGTCAAATCTTTCATGGATACAAGCTTTCTGATGTTCAATGAGAAACCAGTAGGGACTTTCATACTATGCAAACATCTACAGAAAGCCTTTTTCTCTTCTGGTGTCAGAGAGTAGCATGCCGGAGGAATTTCGATCTTCCCATTTGCCATCTCTTTTGGGTGAAGCTCATGCCTTAAGTCCATATTAACCAGGTCCGTACGTGACATCAGCCCATCTTTCGTCTTACCGGGGATGTCTAGTAAAGTCCCAATGGTGCTGTCGAACACATTCTTCTCAAGATGCATTACGTCAATGGCCTGACGAATCTCCAGGTCTTTCCAGTATTCCAGATACCTGAAAAATATTGAATGCTTCTTGAAAGGCAACGTATTTTCCTGATCCGTTGCATCTGTATTACCGTGATCCGTTGCTTTCTTCCTCTTGCATGCCTTCTTCTTTCCCTTCCCGAACACGACCTTGATATTGTTTGTCATGTGAAAGACTTGTGTACCAGTTCATGTTTCGGGAGGAAGATTGTTCTCTACTGTATTGTCGAAAAATCGGGCCATCGCACGCCACCTGTGCCTCTGTGGTAAGAAGCGACGATGATGCATGTACACTACCTTGCTTGAGGCGGTGAGGTACTTGTACGATGTGTTGTTGATACATATAAGACAGCCAAACTTCCCCTTGAGCTGTCCTGAGAGAGAAAAGTTCGCTGGTAGGTCGTTTATGGTAACGAATATGATGGCACACAAAGTAAAATATTCCCTGCAGTACTCATTCCACACTCGGAACCCTTCTTTCCACATTTCTTGCATGTCCTCCATCAATGGTTCAAGAAAAACATCTATGTCAATCCCTGGCTGTTTTGGCCCTTGAATAAGGATAGTCAACAAAATATACTTTCGCCTCTGGCAAATCCATATAGGCAAGTTATACATGGTGAGCAGCACTGGCCAAGTGCTGTGTGAGTTGCTTAAGTCACCGAACGGGTTCATTCCGTCCGTGCTCAATGCGAGCCTTACATTTCTCGGTTCTTGTGCAAATTCCGGGTGTAATGCATCAAAGTTTTTCCACTGTCGAGCATCGGCGGGGTGTCGGATCATACCATCTGTCTTCCGACCCTCTCGATGCCATCGCAACAACTCGGCATCGGTACGGTTTGAAAACAGTCGCTTCAGGCGATCTTTCACTAGCAGGTACCACATCACCATAGCCGGAATCTTTTTCTTTGCTGGCACCGATGACTCTTGGTCACCAACCTCTCCGTCTCGGCAACAAGTTCGGCTTCGGAAGCATAACTCTCAACATATCCAACAAATCGTTGAAGCTAGTGTCTGACCATCCATGTCTGGCCTTCAATCTGAGTAGTTCAAGTACAGAGCGTAACACCGTGTACTCCCTGTTACATCCTTTCGATTCGTCGTAAAGAAGATCCTTCGTTGCTTTTTCCAACGCTTTCCAATTGTCCAACCCTTGTTTTGTCGCAATCACAACCTCTGGTTCAATGTGCCGCAACATATCCTCGAGATCGAAATCAATATTTACATCATCTATACCAGATCCACCAAATTCAGGGATCGTTCCTTGTGACATGTCTTCGATTATAAAATTTTCTCCTGCATCAAAGCAAAAAACATCGGCCTCCTCATTACGAACGGCGACTTCCCCGTGATAAGTCCATATCCTGTAATCATCCTTAAATCCACGCTCTACAATGTGCCCCAAAATTATCTTCGGATCTTGGAATATCTTTTCGTTCTTGCAATCGACGCATGGACAGAAAATATCCCTTTTGTTCTCCTCAAAGCATGTGTCTTTGCCTGATCAACAAATTTGGATGCTTCCTTCAAAAACATCGAATAAGTTCTTCTCATGTCGTACATTCATGCCCGATCCATCTCCTAAAAATATTTTTCGATGAGTCGGATAGGACTATATTAAATCATATAAAAACGATATGACGAAAATGACCATCTTATTACTCCATGTGCACTTGTGAGTTCAATAACATTAATTTAATAATGAAAAATAAACTAAAATTACTAGACTTGCAAAATTAGTATATTACACGCATTGCACCAAACAAATTTTGAAATAAATTAAGGTAACTAACCAAAGAGTAAAGTAAAGTACTATGCAGTACTAAATACCATTCAAATTTATTCATACAAACAATACATTTAATCGACAAAAGAATAGTCCATTTTCAAAAATAGAAAAATTCTTCACTTTTAATCGATAAAATTTGAAATAAATTGGGGCAAACGTAACCAAGTAACCATTAAAAAGGTATGGACAAACTACAATCATTTTAAGATCTAATATGCAAATAATATATGTTAGCTAAAAACGAAAATGTGCCTACACTACTACATTTGAAAATATGCAAATTACTTCGCATTCCACAGATAAAAAATGAAAAAAATGGAAGCAAATGAAGGAGGATAACAAGCATGTCACCTTTTATATGGATCCTAAGCAAAGATTTTAGGTTGAAAACCTCCCCTCCTAATTTGTGTCAAATATATGAGAGAGAAAACGCCAGCTTGAATGGGGCAAGCTCGGGCTGAGCTCAATATATGGTATGCATCATCACGTGCGGTTGAGTTAAGCCGACCGCACGGGATAATTTATTATCCCGTGCGATCAGTTACCCGGCCCAAGTGGACCGGTTTTTCTAGGCGGAGCCACTTACGGCCCGCCTGGAACCTAATATGGCTCTCGTACAGAAAAATCTTTTCTGTAGTAGTGTGCCACCCCGCAGGCACGAGTATCGCCGCCGTGCGCACGAGCTTATTTTGGTCACCATGTGTTTGCTCCTTTGTGCAATGCTATTTGACCATATGAGAAGAAACCTCCTGTCTTGCTATGACAAGCACCATTCACCTCTCCCATTATCTTTCTTAATGACACTTATTTTGTCTTTGCTTGCTTGCTTGTCTGAAACAGGATCAACCATAGATTGTTTCATTGTATGCACAGGCACGTTTTATACACATCCATCTTAGGTAGCAGAAAATATGCAATGTTGATGTCCTAGCATTTTCTTCCTAACCAGGAGTTCAACACGAGCCACCGGTGGCCGCACACAGGCAAGTTCAGGGCGTAAGGTTCTCAGCTCCCGAGCTCATCAATCAATCCGCGCCATGGTTTGAGACCGACGAGGTGATGACCACTGCAGGTGTTGCCTGCTTCTTCATCCCCATCTCCGCGCCCGTCGAGGTTGGTGGGAGCCGGGGAGCAGGAGGCCGGCGGTCGGCCATGCCAAGACCAGCCACTGACGGTCTCCCTCGTTGTCCTGCTCCACCTCGCCAGCCATGGCGAACCCCCCTCTCCTCATGCTCCTGACTGCACCGAGTGATGGGCCTCCTCCACGCTCGTCGCCTGCCATGGTCCGTTCCTCCTCACCGGCGCCGCTGTGGAGAAGAGGGATGACATGGCTAGCTGGCGAGAAAGAGAAGGGGTACAGAAGGAGAGGGAGCGGAGCATGACATGTGGGTCCACTTTAATTTTTCTTTTCTTTTATGATTAGGATGCCACGTGGACACCACATCAGTGAATATCACTCTCAAAACCATCGAGAGAGTTAAATTGCAACGGTTTTAAGAGTTGAGTGGTCAAGATATCTATTGCGGTTGAAGGATATGAATTACTCCCTCCGTTTCATATTAGAAGCCATTTGACTTTTTTTTATCAAGTTTATAGAAAAACATACTAGTATTTTCAACCGAAAACAAACATATTGTCAAACTATATTTAATATTAGATTAAATAAAATTAATTTGATATTTTTTATATTGTTAATTTTCCTATAAACTTTATCAAACTTAACAAAATTTGACTAGGAAAAAAATCAAACGACTTCTAATATGAAACGGAGGGAGTAGATTTTACCTATATTTAAGGGAGCTAAAGTGAACTTATTCGGCCAAAGAAATCGTTCAAGAGCGGCCCATTTTAAAGCACAAAGAAAACGTCAATGTCGGCCCATATAAACCATCATTGGCGGCCCATTTTAAAGCCCAAAGAGAACTTTAATGTCGGTCCAAAGAAACCACATCAATAGCGGCCCACCAACTTGCCTTTAATAAGAAAAGGCGTGCCCAAAAATGGAACAGATGGACAAACTTCAATTTGGGATTTTGGATGGCTTCCAAAGGCGATGATGTTCTTTACGGGTGAAAATCTATTTCCTAAAAAATCTATTTACTACTTTTTCCTAAATCCCAAATTTAAAGACAATTTTTTTCCTAAAAAAAATCTATTTACGGGTGAAAATATATTCTTTGAAACAAGAGCAAGATACAAAATGTTGCCATCAAAGCTTTAATTCCTCCTCACTCTTACTACTTTTTTAGTCTTTGACCGGCGATACGTATCGGTTAGGATTTGACAAATGCTACGCGCCCCATTCTAAGGTTCTTCCTTGCGACGTCGAAACGATAAAAATCGCTACCGTGTTTCAAATCGCCAAAACATAAATTTTGAAGTCCATCCCTAACCACCACAACAAGATGAAAACTCACAAAACTAGTGAAATATATTTCCGATTTTTCAAAGGGAAAAGAAAAACAGAGCAGCGACACCTTGAGTCCTTGACTGATTGGGGGAAAATAACGAAAGAAAGAAAGAATTGTGGAAAGAGGAGGACATAAGGATCACATATTTCTCTGCTCCAAGGAAACCAAATATGAATTTTGAATTGTGATCTTAGGAAGTTACTTAACCTTTACGTCCGGATCGATCAAACGAAAATTCAGAGCTGTTGGAATTCATCTGTGTCAAAATTTGAAAATTCTCACTGACTGCTGTATCGATCGAGTCGGAAGGCGATGGTCGATCGACGGAGACCTGACGCGAGGGGAGCACTGTAAAATCTTCGAGAAGATGCCAAAGGTGATAAGGCCGCTGATATATACAGCCACAATAATATTCGTTTCTTTGCCCTGCCGTGCTTTCCGACTGATGAGAGATGATATTGATCGAGCTGATGGATATAAAATTATTGTGGCAGCTTGCGACGGGTGTGTTTCGACCAAACACAAGTTATAGGAGTTCCCTGTAAGCTGAAGCAACTCGCAGATAGATAGACAACGTGAGTTGCTCGGGAAAATATGTAGTGGAGGAAGCATATGCCGTGGAAATTTGAAAACTACCGTAGAATTAAAAAAAATAGATATTTGGGTTTATTCATATCATTAAGAGTAAACGTTTTACCCTAATTAAAAAATTAGGAGTAAAACTTTTATTCATATTAACGTGGGTAAATCTTATACGTCTATTTCTTATCTAGATATCCCACAATGGTTTTTAGTTTTCCACTACATGTGTGTGGTTTACACTACGTATGTTCTCTGAGTTACTAGTTGCTACTACTGTTTCAAACTCCGAAAACATCTTGACTAGTACTAGTTGAGAAAAACACCAGTAAATTGTACCTAAATTGTATCGTCAAAGTCCTCCTATTTTTGAACTGTAAGGCTTTTCAATTCCCCGTTTCTTGTGAAAACAAGCAAATAGAGTTTACTCCGAGAAAACAAAATTTCAGCAAGTTGCCGCATTCCAAACGAGACCTAAAGCAAAGCTTGGCATTATCCAGTGCGAGAGAGAGATTAGATTCGTTTCGTGAGGCGGATGGCGCCTTTGGAGCGCGTGCCTCTCGATCGAGGCGTGTGCCGTGTGCGAGCCCTCCTCCACCCAGCTGCTACTCTTCTTCTCCCTTAATTTGGTTGTCTTCTTCTCGATCACACTGCATCCAGAGACGCTATATATACCACCAGCTGAGGCAGCCATTGCTCCTCACCACCAGAGCTAGCTAATAAGCACAAGAAGCTCATAAGCAACACAAGGAATTAATTCATCACTCGATTGGCTAAATCTTCGACCATGTCGGACAAGTGCGGCAACTGCGACTGCGCTGACAAGAGCCAGTGCGTGTAAGTACTACGAGCTACTAGCTGCCTACTCTAGATCATCGGTTAATTAGTTTCTTTCGACCTTAATTTCTTTCAGTTTTGCGAACTGATCGATCGATCGATTGATTCGATTGACGTGGTGATTATAATTTGCAGGAAGAAAGGAACCAGCTATGGCGTCGTCATAGTTGAAGCCCAGAAGAGGTAAACCAACGATCAACGAAGCATATTTCTCGTCTGAATTTTGCACTTTTTCTTTCCTCTCAAACACGCATATATACGATACGATTGATCCTGTCGATCGCATAAGAGACACAACGTAGCTTAGTTTTTCTTTTTCCTTTTTAGTGTTTTTTTTTCCTTTTGTTACCCTTGTCTTTCCTCCGGCAATAGCCTCCAGCCATTGCGTTGTGTAACTTTAATACTCTACTTCATCAAATATATTAACGTGTAATTCTTCCGTGTGTTCGCGAAAAAGTTATAACTCTCGTCCTAGAAAAAAATCATTGAAAACATTTTAAAAGAAAACTTTGTTTACAAATTCATATGAGAATCATTCTCATGGAGCAATTTTTACCTGACGGCTTAATTATTTGCTTGCTTGTGCGTGGGTGCAGCCACTTCGAGGAGGTCGCCGCCGGCGAGGAGAACGACGGCTGCAAGTGCGGCACCAGCTGCGCCTGCGCCGACTGCAAGTGCGGCAAGTGAACCACCCTCGCCGCCGGCCGTGTCAACCACCTACCTTAATTAGTCCACAATAAAAATCACCATATGCGTGGTTTGTGTGTGCGCTGATTATTGCTGAATTAAACCCGTGTAGTATCGATTAGTTAATTAAGCTGGTCGTTTCGGCGACTCTGCGTGTATCAACGTATGATTTGTGTGATGTGATGTACCCGTGCTATTTATTCGCCGTGAAATTAATGAATCGTGTATTCGTGTGGTTTGCCTAGTAAACTTGCTCATGGTGAGAAGAAGAAAAAGTCTATCATACTCTATCGAACTTTAACAATTTATCGGTTTATTTTACTATCCGAATTATTAAAAATGGTTCACCTTATTCCCTAATGATGTTTTTAAAATATAATTTGGTAGGATTATATATGCACTATAAACTATCTCTCAATACTTTTTTGGAATTTTTTAGTCGTTGTTTATATAGGTTAGAAGCACTCAGACTAATTTGAACATGAATGTTTCAAATTTTAAGCAAATAGCCATGAAGTCTTTTTAAAGCTATTTTATAACTTTGATAATGTTGTCATCTATAGTTCTATAAAATTTATGCTTAAAATACGACTCATATAAAAAAACAAAGAAGAGAAATATAATTAACCAGTAAAGTGAACCAAGGGCTAAGTGATCTGATAGAATAATTTGGGTGGTAAAATTAGACTTTTTTCTCTCTCGAAATAACGGGACGGTTGCCGCGTAAGGTGCAGCTTATATGTTGTTGGGCCTGAACTGAGTCGCCACCAACATGCGGCCCATGTAGGTTGGGCCGGAATGTCAGATGAGAGAGGGGAAAACCTCCCAGTGGAAACGCAGTGTGAAGGGAAAGTTTGCAGATGGCCCCCTATTTTCAAGTGGGACGAATGGTAGCTGTCTGGAATTGTGCAAATAAGCCCTTACAACGTATCCGTACTCAACGTTGCTAGAGGTCCGAAATGATGCATGTAGGCCCCTGAACTAGACGGCTTCCGTTGCAGTGTTCCGAAATTATGCAAAAGGGCCCCTGTTTCGGATCTCTACCAAATTACCAATGATAGGCGGTATTATTACTGTGTTTTTGTCGTAGTAATCCTTTTCTAGATAACAATATTTTCAACTTGGCCCTACGTGAGAGGATCTAATTGAAGGCGGCCTGACGGTGGAGAGGGGGTGATTGGGTGAAAACATGCTGGAAATTGAGCCGAAATCTGTTTGCTGGCTTGCTGAAATTCATTCAAAGAGCTTCAAGTTCCTTTTCGATTTGCCATTTAATTTAATTTGGTACCACACACCAGTGTCCTTGCTTGCTTGCTGGCTGGCTATTGCAGGCAGCTGCGTGATCACGATCGATCACAGAGAAGAGCATATGCTTGGAAACGACGATCCTTAGTACGTAGGATGTTAGTGTCAGGGTAAGAAGGACTCTGGAATAGTGGAAATACCGGACACGTATGCTATTTGCGCTTCAGAGAGCTCGTATGGTAGTACCTGCCTGG
Source organism: Oryza punctata (assembly GCA_000573905.2). Taxonomy (NCBI): domain Eukaryota; kingdom Viridiplantae; phylum Streptophyta; class Magnoliopsida; order Poales; family Poaceae; genus Oryza; species Oryza punctata. Next base: position 4,941,930 of record CM002488.2, read on the forward strand.
CACGTTGCCCCTGCAAATTGTGATGACTGACGACAAAAGATAAGGGAAAAAAAATGAGGATAACCTGTTGAGAATTGAACACGACGGGATTTTGAGATTGAAATCACACACTCTGTACCCGTACCACTAAACTAAGTGCATCTCGGTGACAAAAGTTGGCTAGTTAACTCAAACAAAAACGGAACCACGCAAGATCAATCAACTTATCAACCGGCGAATGATAGTGTCCGGTTCATTTTAGTTATGGAATCTGAATTATTTGGATGATAAGGTACGATGGAGTATAAAAAAAATTAATTTACAGATAAACTTTTATACATGTATTCTTGGTGATTTAAAAAAAACTGAAAACAACTACATTAAAAATATCTAAAAAAATTAACTTTAAAAATCAAAATTTGGCTTTGGCTTATTAAGTCAACCAATGCGGCTCAGATACTAGTCGGCTCCTAACTTCCTGATAATAATGGTCTAGAATAATAATAATGGTCCCCGCTGGGCCTGCATTCCTGCCACCAACACGAGGCCCATTTGGTTGGGCCGTAGGCACAAAGAGAGCAAAGTTTTACTCATGTGTAGAGTTGCTGTGTGAGAGAGGAACAGGAGAAACTAACTACAGGCTCCCAGCATTTGCAGTCGCGGCCGGCTGCAAATGCAGGTACACGATCGATCGAAGTGCCATGTGACCACCTGCTATCTCTCGTCTCGTCTCGTCTACTCGTCGTCTGCGTCGAGACAAGAGAAGAGGCGCATGCTGTGCAGTGCACTGGCCGAGCTGCTAGGAGTAGCTAGCTTAACTCGTCGCCCAAATCAACCCGTACCAAACACTGCACTGCGTCTCGATCTCTCTCCTCCTCTCTTTCTCGATCGATGTCCGGTCAAGTTAAGCAGCAGCATATCTGTACTCTCTTTAATTTCTTCCTCTGTTCATGCAGGGACTGCAGTGTGATCGATTCCATATACACACATCACGGCGTCTGATCCATTAGTAACAGAGGAGCTATATATAGCTGAAACGTTTAGTCTCAATAATTCTTCATAGTCGTCGTTGCATGCCACCTCGGAAACGTTACATCTGCTGCTGCAACAGGTAAACGCCATGGTTAGGTTACCAACGAGCTACTCCGACACTGGTATTCCAACGAAACCACTTTTTTTTTATCACCCTGTGTTAACGCATGCATTGATCCCTGAAATTCGTAACAAGAAGAGAATCTGTAGTGTTATGTGTATACACAGGGAGTAGTAGCTACAGTAGCTAGCAGCATGCGTTAATGATCGGGAAGGGCCACTTCCTCGCGGTGGTTGGGTTGGCTTAGCTAGCTTCTTCGATCTACCAGCCAGCCAGATCCAATCGTTAATCTCCTCTCGCATATATCGTCGCATGGATGGATGCATGCATGTGCTCTGCCTCTGCTTGAGCAAGCAAGCAAAGCAACCAAAGCGTCGTCTATTGCCCTACCATACTTTGTCCCTACATGCCACGCATCAAACGAATACACACGCTCGATCGATCGAGCTCCATATAATCATAGCTAATCCCAACTGCTATATACTATCTTCGTTCCAAAATATAACTATCATTGATCATTCTTACTACCAGGTGATATCATATTCCATATTTTAGAATAGATATACTATAATAGTATTAATTACATCAAACTGAATTCTTAGATTAGCCTCGATCTGTAATGCTGAGTTCATTATTATGATCAAGTGCTATTGACTATTGAAATGAACATGGTATGCGGTACCACCTTTATCCTAAAATATAGCAATATAATATTAAATAGAAATTATACTGGTATCATGAATATGAACAAACTAAAATTTATTTCAGGTGGTAGAATACAGATTACAGATAGGCCAGACCTATCTAACCATATGGATGCATGGTATAGATTGGTAGCTGGAGTGTACACTGTTCTCGGTACTTTGGCTAGCTGTTTTTAGTTTATATGCGCGCTCACTTCGCGGTAATGATAAATTGCGCATCTATCTACACATGATTTGGAACCATATCGAGGACAATAATAATCTATGTAATCTCTAATTGTTCAGTTTGTTTCATATGGCTTTCTCAAAAAAAAAAAAGTTTGGTTCATATGACATGTCCCTCCACTTGTCTGCTATAATTCGGTCGTCCAGTTGTCCACGCTTGTCTAGTTTTTTTTTTTCTCTCTTTAATTTTGGGTACATTGGGATGGCTAGCTGACTTAATTTGGGTCATCTCGCTTGGATGGATTAAAAATAAACCAATATTTACCTTGATGATGCAAGTTGAGCTGTGTACGTAATTAATGTATGGATAGGGTGTCTGTACTTGCATGGTTTCAAGGCACACACTTGCAATTTTGCATTGCCTCTTGACTTGCTCACGGTAGCAACCAGCGAGCTGTTAGCTGTCTGTTTGTTTAGTAAGTAGTATATTCTATTCGTAATTTTATCATGGACAATGTATCTCTGCAGACCTGCAGAAACGACATTTCAAGTAAGATGTCAGTGCGAGGAAACAGACATCCTCAAAACACACACCTAGGATGTTTGTAAAAAATCAGACACACCATTTTTTTTCGATGAAAGAAAATTCAGACAGACCATGACAGTACGTACATAAGAATGCAGGACCATTTTGTTATAACCCTACCAAGCAAACCAAACAACAACAAAACATTTTTTCAATTGCCAATATTAATTTTAGCATTATTAATATATTAATCTTTTATTAGCATCAATTGGCACCAAATTAAAACAACTTTTAGGAGGGTATCAAACCAAAACACCCAACGGTATTTTTGTTTGCCCTTTAGAGGATTTTCAAAGGGTTATTGTTGGAACTGGAACCTTAGAATTTTTTCCTATACATATCATTCCTTTAAGGGCATCCACAATGTGTGGTGTAAAAGTAGTCCATAAGCAATATAATATTTGATTCAGCTACCTATTACCATTGTGCAACTAGCTCATATAGAAAAAATAACAAAAGGTACCCATATACATATGGACTACCCATATGGAATAAATAATATTATCTATCTCTACTCCTCTCTCTTATCCTAATGATATCTTGTATCTATATACATTGTGGGAAATTGCTATAGTTAAAGTCTATTTACATGGGTCCCATCTCTATGGATCACATTACCGTATACATTGGAGATGCCCTAATAGAAATATAAATCATATCCAATACATAAGGATTGTATTCGTACAATTTCATTCCATAGGATTATTACAATGAGGTACGAGGTGAGGAAGTTTTTAAGAATTGAAGTACATGGAACTTTCTTTTTACTCTTTTTACTTTTCATATTTATATGATTTAGAAATTCTATGGGTCAATCCGTGATCGATCAGTAGCAAAGCTCCTATGACATCCACAATGTAATCTATAAGTAATAGAATATTTCATTCAACTAATTAATAATATTGTGGAATAAATATACGAGTTGTACATACAGAATAAAATTTGTTATTTCTCGTGAAGAAACATACATTGCCCACGAGGATTATTGAGTTACGAAAACTCGATCTCGATCCCATCGTCAAGAAGCTTACCACAACCACCTGCCAAATCAGCACTGTACGCAACAGTAGCAGTTCAGCTGGTGGGCCCACCATGTCATAGACCTCTACGCCCAGGTCCTGTGTACGTGGCCCCGTGTGGGCGTAGCAGCGACGCCTCCTGCGAACCAACTGGCAACTAGCTAGCCAGTGACACAGTTTAACGGCCGGCGCCGTTCTCGAAGACCCCGCACCAGAAATTCTACCCCTCGCCGAGTCACATGTCGCTGATGGGTGGGCCAGGATGTGTGGGACCCACATGTCAGCGAGAGGATGGAGGGTAGGAAAAGGTTGGCGAGACGGTGCAGAGACACCACAGCGAAGAACAGCTTCCGCATTTATTTATAATTTTTATTAAAGAAATGTGGGGGCAAGAAAAAGGGATCTGCATATATGCCCCCCAAAAGCTTGATTATTCAGCTTTAAGTTTCTCTCACAGGCTTCCTGTTTTGCCGCTCATGAATTGTGTTGCTATGGTTCTTGACTCTTGAGCCCCTCAAGTATGGGAGTATTCTTCTTTTGGGCTTAGGAGCCACGTGGTTAAATAGCCATATACTTGTGATTAGTCAAGTTTGATCAAATTATACATTTGTTGTGTTTTCGTAATATTTGTTGTGTTTTCGTAATATAGTGTCACAAGATGCAAAAAAAAGTTATCGTTTGCAGTTTTGGTCCCATACGTGCACCAGTGTCCATTGAAAGCATGAGATGGATTTTTTGTGCTAACTAAAGTGGGACTGATTTTTATCGTCAAAGGTTGGTACATTTTTATCGGATCAACCAATCAGGCATTTAGTGAGAGCTTATTGCACTACTCCACTTCAAATATCCTTTATCACTCTCTCCAAAATGATCACCGCTAATATCGGCAAGAAAATTATTAGATATAGTGAAATTTGGTAAACAATATGCCAATGACACAAAACCATTCTCGCATGTTATCTAGGGGTGTAATTTTCAAGCAACCTACTTTTACAAGCTTCAAATTCGACTATTTTCCAGCTATAATTGAAGCTTGTTTATGGAAAATCTTAACTTTTTTGCTTAGCTTGTTATTAGATCCTGCGTGTTGGGAAAAAAAAATTTGTTATTAGAGGAGAGACATGTGACCAAGAGGAATTAAGTTATTGCCATTTACCATCATTTCAAGCTAACCTTATATATACTCGCGAACTAGATTCCTCAAATATCCATCCTTCAAGGTCCTCAAATGCAAAAGACCTAGACAGATTTCATTAAGCAGAAACACCCCTGCAAAAAATACAAACAAAACAGAAAATTACAACCAGACCCCTCCCCTCTCGCTGTCTTCTTCTCCTGGCCGTTGCTAGTGCTACTCCTCGCTTGCCGGTTGCTACTCCTCCTCCTCCTCTCCAATCCAAACCCTAGCCGCGCGCCTCCCAATTCTCGCGGGGAGATCTCCGCCTCCGCATGCCGCACCTGTGGGCGGCGGCGCCGGCGCGCGAGGTAAAAACCGGAGTGAGTAACTCGCGACGGTCACTGTAGGCAGCGGCCATGGGCTGCGTGTGCGGGCGGCCGGCTGCGGTGGATGATGGGAGGTGCGGCGCGGCGGCGGCGGCGGCGGCGGCGGGGGGGAAGGTGGGGGCGGCGGGGGTGGCGATGGTGAGGAGGGAGGAGGAGGCGGTGGAGAGGAGGAGGGCGGCGGCGGCGGCGATGGCGATGGCGGCGTGCAGGGTGAGGAGCCCCGTGCCGAGGGCGGTGGAGGGGGAGCAGGTGGCGGCGGGGTGGCCGCCGTGGCTCGTCTCCGTCGCCGCGGAGGCCGTGCGCGGGTGGGTGCCACGCCGCGCCGAGTCGTTCGAGAAGCTCGACAAGGTCACACACTCTCTTCTTCTCTCTCTCCATTTTGGCTCTGTTCATTTTCTGCTCTTAGCTTTGATCTCTACCTTGGAGCCACGAGATGGCGAGAATTTGGAACAATGTGCTGCATATTCCCCTTTTGGATTTCTGTTTCTCGTTGAGAATGTAAAATTTGATGCATTTACCATGTGCTCCCCGCCTTCATATTTTCTCTAATGGAAGGAAAAAGGTAGTGCTGTAAAATGTGGGAGTTTGCCCCTTTTTACCGGGATATCTACTGACGATTTATGAGGGTGTGGGTACTATCGTGATATTTTAATTTGGGTTGTCTATTAAGTGGATTCTTAGTAGCTAGGACGACTGGAAACAGTAAAAAACTGTTATTAGTGGGAAGCACCTTTTACGTTGGATGCGAAAATGCGGTGGCATTTTCTTTATTTTGGATTTCTTGATAATTTTGGTGGACCTTGGAACCTGGGAACAGTGGGCATTACTAGCAACTCATGCCCTGCTATTAATGGTGGTGGTGGTGGTGGGGGGGGGGGGGGGGGGGAGGGGGTTGAAACAATGCTATTCTAGTAGTACTACTCCTACATTGCTATGGGATCTGAGAGTATGGTGACAACAATTTTTTTTTACCTGCAAACTTGGTTTAAAATTTAAATAGCAATAGTAAGATATTCTGCTAACAGTTGATCTAATTTCAGTTTAGCTGAATCACTGGTGTTTAGATGCTACTACATTAAAGCCGTGTCCTTCTGTTTTATTTGCCATGGGATACTTTAATTCTTTGAACTTCAAAATTTTAGGAACTGCTTATGTCCCCTTTCTTTGTAACTAGATTGTGCACTGTTAAACTTGTACTTTGCGCCTGGACTGATTGTGCCCTTTATACCATGGTGTGTTCAGTTGTTGTTATTTTGTTTATACAGATTGGTCAGGGAACATACAGTAATGTTTACAGAGCCCGCGATCTTGAAAAGGAGAAGATTGTTGCCCTAAAGAAAGTGCGGTTTGATAATTTGGAACCTGAGAGTGTGAAGTTCATGGCCAGGGAAATCCTTATTTTGCGACGGCTTGATCATCCAAATATTATTAAGCTGGAGGGTCTAGTAACTTCAAGAATGTCTTGTAGCTTATATCTTGTTTTTGAGTACATGGAGCATGACCTAGCTGGACTAGCTTCTTTTCCTGGAGTGAAATTCACCGAGTCTCAGGTATATTGATATTACCTCTTCTGGAATCTGTACTCTGTTATTAAATCTTATTAGCTCTAAAGAAAGAGTAAAGGAATATATTGTGTCCTATAGTAGTACTAAAAAAAGAGTCACAAGTAGCTGTTTACTTAAAATATGAGTAAAACACGTGGACAGTGATCATACTGTTTTTGCAGGTGAAATGTTACATGCAGCAGCTACTCTGTGGCCTTGAGCATTGTCATAGTCGACACATTCTGCACCGTGACATTAAGGGTTCCAATCTTTTGATTGACAACCGAGGCATTTTGAAGATAGCTGATTTTGGCCTAGCAAGTTTCTTTGATCCTGAACAACGTCACCCTTTGACTAGTCGTGTGGTCACACTTTGGTATAGACCACCAGAACTTCTGCTTGGTGCCACAAATTATGGTGTTGCTGTAGATCTTTGGAGTTCTGGCTGCATTCTTGCCGAGTTATATGCTGGCAAGCCTATCATGCCTGGTAGAACAGAGGTATGCTATCGACCTCTATTTTACTTGGAAGTACTCCCTCCGTTCATTTTTATAAGGTGCATTTTAATTTCAGAAAGTTTTTAAGACTAAACTTTGACCACTAATTTCTCATAAAATATAATCCCAAAGCTATTCAACCAATATTATGTGAAATTAATTTGAAGTATGAATCTAATGCTATAAGTTTGACACACTAAAGGTGCGTTCGTTCTTTTGTGTTGGGAGTTAACCCTCCCATCACGCAAAACGGAGCGATTCATTAGCGCATGATTAATTAAGTATTTGCTAATTTTTTTAAAAAAAATGGATTAATATGATTTTCTGAAGCAACTTTTGTATAGAAATTTCTTGCAAAAAACACACCGTTTAACAGTTTGAAAAGCGTGCGCGTGGAAAAAGAGAGTGGTGAGTTGGGAAAGTAGGGGGAAGAACACACCCTAAATGTGCTTGTATGTTACTTCCTCCATCCCAAAATATAACAACTTCTTCCGATGTATCTGGGCAGGGGTCTGTCTAATACATAGCTAAAAATTGCTATATTTTAGGACAGAGGTAGTAACTAATTATTGGTCAAAATCTTTCAAAGTTGAATTTCTGTAATCAAAACATGCCTTATAATAGTGGGCAGAGGGAGTATGCGCTATTAGAGAATGCTTTGAATTTGGCTTAAAAAATGTTCATATTTTTTTTTGTAGGTTGAGCAGTTACATAAAATATTTAAACTCTGTGGTTCACCATCAGAGGACTATTGGAGGAAGTCTAAACTTCCTCATGCCACAATTTTTAAGCCACAGCATCCATATGCTAGGCGTGTATCAGAAACATTTAAAGATTTTCCTCCACCTGCTGTGGCGTTAGTGGATGTTCTTCTTTCAATTGATCCAGCAGACCGAGGAACAGCATCTTCTGCATTGCAAAGCGAGGTATTCAAATTCCTTGCACTTTTCTCCAGCTGCTGGAGACATTCCTGTTTATTTCCATATAGAGATTCTTTTTTTATTTCGAGAGAGAATCCATAGAGAGATTCTATTTGATTATACGTTACTCCATTTCAATTTTCCATTGTCCCCTCTGTTTACAAATGTATGTCAACATGGCATGTGTTCCGTGAACTCTCAGACAACGCACGCTAACCCACATGACACTATCAAGATTAATCAGATGAAAGCCTTACCATTATATTCCTAAAAAATCTTACCATTACATATGCTGTAAAATAATACTCCCACTCTCTCAGAATATAAATTAAAAGTAACAAGTCAAAGGCACATGTTGGAGAGCGTACAATTCCAGAAACACCAGAGACTTGTAACAGAGGGAGTAATGTTCTACATTCAAATATTCTGCGATTTCAAGTTTTAAAATAGCGAAGTATCATTGTTAAAACCTTCTTTTCCATTTTTTAAAACTTCAGATCAGTTATATTTGTTTGGAAGTAAATACTTTCTGCAAAATAATTCCCCCTGAACTGTTTCTAGTGTCTATGAAAGTCACCATTCCCCCTGATCAGTTATATTTGTTTGGAAGTAAATACTTTCTGCAAAATAATTCCCCCTGAACTGTTTCTAGTATCTATGAAAGTCACCATTCCCCCTGATCAGTTATATTTGTTTGGAAGTAAATACTTTCTGCAAAATAATTCCCCCTGAACTGTTTCTAGTGTCTATGAAAGTCACCATGTCCTAGTTGGATCAAGATTTTGGATTTAGAAGGATAAAAACTCTGTTGCTATTCATTTCTTTGTACCATGATCCACACATCTCAAAAGTTTTTCTTTACTTTTGATCATCTAATTGTCGAGTAGAATATTCAATTTTGTTACACTGTGGTAGTACCCAATCTTTGGGATATTAACAATGTGCTTATTATTGCCTTCTTTAGTTTTTTGCAACAAAACCATATGCTTGCAATCCTTCAAGTCTGCCAAGATATCCCCCAAGCAAAGAGTTTGATGCAAAACGGCGAGAGGAGGAAGCTCGGAGGTACTTATGACAAACATTATGTTTACATTATTAGTACATCTTATCTCAGAATCATAAAACTTCCTTAGAGAACTTGGATCAATGTTCTGCTGACCGATGCATACCTTCATAATAGAACTAATAAGGAAAACACACTCTTGCAAATTAGAGTGTTAAATGTCAATTAACAGGAGTATCATGAATCTGACCTTATCACTGATTTTACACCTGGCTGGTCGTGTGCATATGGTATTAGCTGGCCAGATATATAAAATGATTGGACCCATTCCTGTTCTGGTATTCTGCATTCCACACTGGAACCTCCCTCCCCCCACCCTCCCTATTTCTACGTATTTGCCTGTGTTATAAACATCTTTTACACATAAATTTACTTTTATTGTCTATAGTTCTTGCCTGTGTTTATTTGTCTCTATACTTGTAATGCTTAAATGAAAAAGAAACAATCTTGTCATGAATCTGCAATGCCTGCATTTTCTTTCAAAATTGACATTTGCACATGTCTGTAGGCAAGGTATTGCTGGAGGAAAGCAACACAAGTATGATCCTGAAAGACGGACTAGAGAGTCAAGAGCAGTTCCTGCACCTGACGCAAATGCAGAGTTAGTGTCATCTTTGCAGGTAATACCTTGTTGACTGTTATTGAATATATTGTACTATACGTATTTAGGTTGATGAGGTATATCTGAATGTGCAACCTTTTTTTTCTAAGTTACATTCACATACATAGTGATCACTGGCTCTATATTGTGATCTTTCATATGTGTCTAAGGCTGTGTTTGATAGTTACAGTTCCCAACTCTACCTCTCGTTTTTCACGCGCATGCTTTCCAAACTGCTGAAGTGTAATTTTTTTTTTTGCAAAAAAAATTTCTATAGGAAAGTTGCTTTAAAAAAAATCATTCTAATCCATTTTTTATGTTATTTTAGCTAATACTTAATTATTCACGTGCTAATCCGCTGCTCCGTTTTTCTTGCGTGGAGGATTAGTTCCCAATCTACACTAAAGAACACAGCCTAAGCTGTGCTCTTTGTCTCCTTTTTTTTCCACAAGTACTTGAAGCCTTTAAATGATAGCACACATTCCAAGTGTATTTTTCCTCTACAATCTTGCTATCCAAGTTGTTCAATTTTTTTGGATGAATATATTTATTTTTGTCTACAATTTCAGAAAAGGCAAAATCAAGTCAATGCCAAGAGCAGGAGTGAGATGTTCAATCCCAGCAAGGAAGACTCTGCATCTGGATTTCCAATTGAGCCACCCAGGCCAACTCATGCTGCTGAATCGTCTCAAGACTCTCAACGTGTCTACACAAGAACCTTTCATTCTGGGCCTCTAGTTAATCAAAATAACCCTTCAAAGGCTGGACGGAGTGAAAATGGTGATCTTCATCTTTCTGGTGTTGCAAACGCATCGGACTTCCGTGTGGTTGTATCAACAAGATCAAATCTTCGTTCAGATAATGGCAATGGAACAGTGGTTACTCAAGCCGAAGCCTTTCCGCATGAACGGAGGCTGTCTGAATCTATAAATGAGCGTTTCAGTAGTAGCGGAAAGTATGATCAAGTATTTCAGCAAAAAGATGACAGGAGTAGCAGGGTGGATGCAGCTATTGTAAGTATCTCCAGGCCTAAGTAGCAAAAGTATGAAAACAGTTTGTTATGCCATTTAATTCATAGTTGGCAGTTTTTTTTGCAAATCTCAGTTGTCAAATTGAAAAGGTCCTTTCAGCAAATCCAAGGTCATCATATATTATGTATTCAGTCCAGGTTATTATGAGGTTTACCTAGCATTATTTGTAGTTCACGATAAAAATATTATAGCATTAGCTTTTGATGTCAGATAACCTTACTTTGTTCCCCTGTCTAGATTTCTAATTGACTATTTCTTGTCTGAACAGGGCTATGGATCCAAGGGTAACAAGATCCACCATTCTGGGCCTATAATCTGCCCTTCAGGCAATGTCGATCAGATGCTGAAGGAAAATGACCGCCAAATTCAAGAAGTTTTCCGCCGAACCCGGGTTGAGAAGTCAAGAGCAAGGAGAGGCCATGGGCACTCGGGGGATGGGCATCATCAGTTTGGCCTAAGACCCAGTGACTTTGGCGCTGCCCCCGTCTTCCCTTCAAGCCGCTCCAGCTATCGAGCTGTGCAGCAGTAAGGCCAATGCTTAGCAAGTAATTTCGTAGTTTAGGGGCAAAATCTCTTCGACGTGATTTTGCAAGAGAAGTTTCATTGGCTTCCTTTCCCCCATATTTCCGGGGGATATATATCACGTTATGTACAGGAAAGTCTAGCTGGGAAATGCCATTTTATTGGAAAAAAAAACTTTGGAGGAGAGGGAAGAAGGCCATTTGTTAATTGAGCGGCAATTTGAGTGTTCTACAGATGTCATTATCATGAGACTGGCAATTCTCCACGTTCTGGTTTCAGGTTTGCTGAAATGCTAGCTCAATTGAATATTTCAGATTGTTAGGTATGTTGTGAGGATTAGATCTATGAAGTTCTAGTTTACAACATGCTAGTGGCTTGTACGCCCTACATATTGCCAAGTTATTGAGAAATCTTGCTTACTCCTTGCTAAGACATGCTGTGCAATGGAACCAAACATGACCAAAACATGTCAACTAAGTTCCAAGTTGCACTTAGGGGATACATTTTAGTGAAATTTGCGAAAATTCAGTGGTTGCAGTGAATGTACGCCCTGCAAGTGGCCAAGTTGATGAGAAATCTTGCCTACTTGCAGGAAAGGCTGTGCAATGGAACCAAACATGATCAGAACTTGTCAAGTTCCAATTGCACTCAGGGTATTCATTTTGGGTTAAATTTGCAAAATTCAGGGTATTCATTTTCTGTCAAATCTGCAAAATTCAGTGGTTACGGTGAGTCCTATGATGCTGAAATTGTGTGCCCGAGTAATGTAAATGTTGAGTCAGACTAATCATAGTCTTATGTGTACTTCATAAATGTATATTATGTATATTAAATATCTGTCAAAATTTACCATTTTAGCTTCACCACACTTTAAATTATAATATAGTGAATGAAATTTGGTCTGAAATTACCAATCGAAATTGTTAAATTCAGTATTTACTGTTTGCGCAAGGTTTTTCTTCGATTGATAAAAGTCAATATTTACCGAGTCTTGGTTGAAAGCAGCCGTTTAACTTTACTAGACTAAAAGGCAAAAGTAGAGTCCGACTCCTTTCAGAAGGCAGCTTATGTGTCAAGCTTGCAAATGGATAATTGCCTTGAGTTGTGACAAAATTCAGGCGAGAATACTGAATCATAGCTCACGTGGTCAAAGATGACTGAAATCGTTCTCTTGAGAGTTAAGACATTGAAGATAGGCAGGACATATAATTAAACAAATCCATCCACCATTTTTCTTGGATAGCAAGTGATTCAACGAAGATAAGTAAATAATAGTATATAAAACTTGTAATAATCGTCAGAATTTTTATTTTCTTTCAAGACATCATCAGAGGTTGATGACGGACATATATACTCCATCATCAGAAGCACGTGCGTCAGAAACAAAATCACACTAGACATTGGGGGCGGAGCTACAAGAGAATATGTCCGGTGTCTATGAACCCGATTTAATTTTTTTAACTATTTATCTATTTTCACTGTATATGCATCCATGTCAGTATCTTAGATACTCACATCTATCTAAATTTGGTTTAAAATATTAGTATAAAGTAAGCAAATGTCACATTCTCCATCTCGTTCTAACTCCCACGCTAGACATCACCAGGCATTGTGCATTTGTACTATAAATTGACATCTCTAATTTCTATTTTTTGTGAGCTTGCATCGATTCTTCCTACAAGAAATCGTACATGAAAGTTATGGAAAACCGGTGAGTCTCACTAGCCTATGTCACGAGGGACTTGGGTCCTCTACAGTAATACACAGGAATACTGTATCCACAGTAATATTTGAGATGTAAAAAGTTTCAATACGCACAGAACAATAGCTCGATACTATAAAAACGATATAGCAACAGTGGTTGCCTACATCGAAAAAAATATAAAAAAATAATTGTAGCGTCTTCCAAATTATAAACCGACGATTGCGAATCATATGTTAGAGAGAGAGAGCATTGTTGCATGTTTAGTAGGCAGATGATCCATGTCTGATTGCAGGTTGCTTAAAGAGACCATGTCAAACTGGTAACGGGTCGAGTGTTAATACTTTGTCAAAATTGGAACGAAGGGAAGGCATAATACTTTCTGAATCTCAATAAGTTCATTTTAATACAGACGTACCAATACAAATCTAAAAAGACTAAAATACCTTTATTTATCAAATCCCGATGCAACTATTCACCACATCATATATTCCCAATACAGTTATTCTATACTTTTACAAACTTCGGTACAACCGTATAATGATTACTTTAAAATAAAATTTTTATTATGGGAGTAGGAATATCTTTGGAGGATTTGAATTTTTGAAATTTTTTATGGAAATAATATCTACTATGAATCTTCCTACCCCTCTTATCTGAAACTCCATATTACATACGGTCTATAGAGGGTGCAAGTGGAGGGTCTATAGAGGGTGCAAGTGGAGGAGCAGTGGAGCTTCAAATAAAAAAACGTGTTTAGCAATTGCTCGTACATTTCAGCACGGATCCCACTACAATGTTTGGCTATTATCAATGTAACCTGATTCGCCAATCACAGATCGGATGGTCATCACGCAGCCTAACACCCCCCACCCCCTCCCTTTACACAATAGAAACATCCCCATTGAGGATTGTACATACCAGAGTCCGACGAGATCTACGGTAACACTGCACGTTGGCACGTAAGCAGGTCGGCTGCTGGATGATTTCATGACCTACACGTGGCGGCCGGGCCTGCAACAGCGATGGAGCGTATAGGTGGGGAAATTAAATGTTGGAGGAATTAATGTAACGTAAGTGATGGGTTAAAAAGTGAAAAATTATTAGATTTTAAATAAATTCCAAATACAAGAAGTTGCTATAACTATATAAGCTGTAATACTCCTAGTTTTTAAGAGAAAATAATTTGTAGTTAAAGAATCCTATATGCTTACGTGGCAACTTAAAAATCAATGTAAGAAATAAATTATGATAAAAAATCAAAGTCAACTCTAATATAAAAAAGAACTAAAAGTTAAATTTTAGCTGCGGTTGAGCTGAAGAGCAAACGACCGAGCTGAAACGTTTTTCTCTCAACACGTCGTCATCCTCAGCTCCGGCCACCATCTGCCGTTCGATCATGCGATTCCGGTGGTCAGACGGCCACGCCACGCACGCCGCGACGTCGCCATCGACGTATACGTACGTACGTACGCCTCCACCTCCGTACACGTATACGTACCAGAGCTGCGCTTGCGACGCGCACAAGCCGTACACGTACGCCGTCGCATATTTCCTCCCATTAATTCGACCGCAGCTTATACAATTTTTCTCCGGTGAATATATCTACATTTTTTTCATTTTTTTGGGGAGAGGAACTACTTTTTTTTTTCAGTTCTACGATCTCACTACACAGTGCGTGCGTTTTGTACAGCTAGTTAATAATAATCCTTCGTCTTGTACTAAAAGGACCTGCACGGCAAAGCTGATGTTTTTTTTTCGTTCACTCTTTGAGAAATTAAGCATTTCGATTCAGACGTTTACCGGACCAGTGTACTCTGTTAAGTGTGCCAAATATATATATATTTCCTCTCATCGTCATAAATATTTGTCATCCATGGTATAAAATTTGATTCGTAACAACTAACAAAGAAGAACCTGGCAAAAAAAAGTGGAGATGAGCATTATTGCTTTCGCTATACACAAGAGACAGTGTAACATCTTTTCTCTAAGTGTCACATTGTTTGGTTTGTTGGAGATGCATGTTTTTTTTTCTTTTAATATCCCTTCAATCTGTAATATCAAAAATATTTTTAGTAATTTGCTTAGAGAAGTAGTTAAGTTCTTCAGAATGATTATTTTAATTAGAGCTCGTGCTTTAATTATGTTGGTTAATTTAATATTACCGTAATAACAAAGTTTTTAACGATTATTACATCAAAACACTGTTAGAATATGATACAAGATTGATGAAGATATGATGGAAAGGATACGTATATTCATGTAACTTGAAATCAGATCATCAGCTACGTACAGTAAACAACAATGCATGCATGCCTAGGTGAATCTGAACCCATGTGTTTAGTATTATTGTCGTAATGTGACCGATACAAAATTCAAAATTGGGTCTAACAAGCGTCAGATGCTAAGAGAGCTAGGGGCTAAAGAGTTGGTGCATGAAAAAAGTCTGCCTAAACACATGCGCAGGGAAGGAAATTCGTGTAGTGAGAAAGTCTTCTAAAAATCCCCATCAAAAGAAAATTTTGATACTACCTTTGTTTCTTTTGTTTCTTAATAGATGATATTTTTAACTTTTTAACATAATGTTTGATAATTTATTTTATTAAAAAATTAGTGTAAATATAAAAAATATAAAACATACTTAAAGTTTTTTTAATGATAAAACAAGTCATAACAAAATAAAATAAATTTATATAACTTTTTAATAAAACGAATAGCTAAGGGTGTTATCTATCAAAAACCGAAAGGAGGAGTACATACGACGAAGGTTGTGTCAAGCACTTCTTGAACCAATGTGTATCAGATATGTCCTCACGTTTAGATTTGCTAGATTATTGTATGTCTTCAGGTGGTATACTTATGCGACTTCACTGGCAAATGTTGGTGTTAACAACATGAGGAGTGAGCTCATTCCATCAATACTAAGATGGGATCGGGGAGAGTTAATTAACCTTTGTGCATGTACCTAAACACTAGAATTACTCCCTCCACTGAGTACCGTTGTGAGTGGAAAAATCTACAGATCAGACCCCGGTCATTTGTCATCTTGAGAGGGAGATGAACATTGCATGGTCTGGGATTTTGTTACTCCCTTCGATCACAAATAAGTGATATTTTAGAATACGTGCAGTCAACACGTTTAAACTTTAACTAATATTTTTTATTTAAATATTTTGATTCAAATTTTGAAAATAATATGGTTAAATTTTTCAAAAAAATGGTTTCAAAATATTATGACTTTGCTTTATTTATTGATAGTAGTAATTAATAATCAAACTAGTGTTTTGGTTACCATGCCACTGTCCAACACATCACTAATTTTGTAACCGAATGGAGTACTTCTTTTTCATTATAAAATAAACCAACTTTTATATATGAATCTACCACCCATCTTTTTGTTTAGCTAAATCTCTAGAGAAAAAATGTAGACTTCTTGTGTCTGTCTAATGTGACATTAATTTCCTAGGTTCGGTGGTGGTGATACTGCATATTGAATTATTGATCATGCTCTAAGACAATTTCTTACTCTCGTTTTCTTTCAATATTAATGCTCTATCAATGTTTGATAGGAGTAGCTTTCAGTTCCTTAAACACGTAGTAGTGTGATTGCTTTTGTTCAGTGCTTTCTTGTTGTTTGCCCTTCAGTGCAGGTGCTTAAAGCCTTAAATTAACCCCAGTCAACTTAATTTATCTCTAAAAAAATGACATATTTGTGCCAGGGTTGGGCCGGTGACAAGGGACATGCTTACCAGAGATGTCCCCTGCCAGCTTAATTATGTCTCTATCGATTCTTAATCAAGTAAAACCGGATCAAAAAGTCAGATTGAATTAATTAGTTAGCTTGGAAAAGACACAGTTGATGTGATGGTGAGTCATGGATATATAAATCTAGTACTCTATCAGGATTTAAATCTGACGCAATACATATTTTAAGTTGATGCAAAGATGGAATTTATTATATAAAAAAATGAGGACAACCAAGAATTCTTAACTTGATTATCATCGTCAAAAAACCTTACCATTGCACGATCTAGTGCAACTCGCAAATACGGAATTTATAGTTCCATCGTTAAAAATTACTATGATAACATACAGAGATGATGATTAAAATACCGGAACGTAACTGCACAAACCAAGCAGATCTTCGGGACCATGGAGTCTTAACTTCTCATCTCCGTCGCTGTCACATGATAATTTAACTTTCTCAAGAGAGTAGAGTACCACTCCGTGACGCTGCAACAACGAGATCAACGAGACCAATGGCGACGGCACGCACGCATGCACACATCGGCATTTGCGTACGGCGACGAGCGAAGAAGATGAAGAAGAAGAAGCACTCGTTTGCTACTATACTAATTAAGTGTACATTTAGTATTAGGGAGAGGTTATGGCCCGTGTTAGCCGGGGAAGTTCTTGCCACTTGTTGTGTTGGTGTTGTACATGTCGTGTTCTATATATATCTCTCCACAAACTCACAACCGTTTCCCGCATTATCTGCTCGATCTCCTCCTCTCTCTCTTGATCGATCGATTAATTACACCCAATTATATTCTTCTCATCGATCTCGGGTCTCTTCTCGATCGATCGAGCATTATTGCGAGTGATATATTACGACACATGCATGCATGGACCTGCCTGCCTGCCTCATCTACATCTGATCTGATTATCATATGTCTCTGTCAGACTCCGGTTGTTTGGTTGATCTCGTGTTTTGAAGAAGTCGTCGTGTTCTTTTGATTTTTGTTTTGGATTGATCTCCCAGGCTACTGGGTCAAGGAGTAGTGTGTGTTCAGATCTCTTTGCCTATAAGGTCTTCATGGTTGCATCAGCTAGCGTCGCGTTTAGTTTCGACTTGGTTTCTTGTTCAAGGTCGCGATCGATCTTTTGATCGGGTTCTTTGCACGATCTTGACATCAGGTTTTGATTTTTGATTCTTCATCTTGGAAATTGGTCACATCGATCTCCTATTCCTCGCAAGTTCTTTGAGGAAGATTTGTTCTTTACCTGCTTATAATCCATAAATTACAAGAGTGGTGAGAAAACGAGCAATGAAAATTCTGTAGCGTGGTGTGGCGGTGGTGTCATGCCGGCGAGCACCATGCACGGCGGCGGTGGCGGCGGAGGAGGTGGTCGAGGAGGAGGAGGTGATCATCTCTCGCCGACGTCGGGGAAGACGCCGCGGGGAGACTACTCCGCGTTGGCGACGTCGACCCCGACGAAGCAGTCGCCGCGCTCCTCCTCCTCCTCCTCGTCTCTCCTGCCGAGCAGCGCCGCGGCGCTGGTGGAGAGCCGGTGGGCGCTGCCGGCGGCGTTCGGCGTGTTCCTCTTCCTCGCCGTCACGCTGGCGGTGACCACCTCGTCGCTCTCCGTCGCGGCGTCGCTCTCCGCCTTCTTCCCTGCCAGCCCCGGCGCCGCCGACTTCGTGGAGGCGCACGCCCAGGTCCAGCCGCCGCCGTCGCCGCCGCCCGGCGCCGGCGTGGCGCGGCTGGCGTACCTGGTGTCCGGCTCCAAGGGCGACCTCGACCGCCTATGGCGAACGCTCCACGCGCTCTACCACCCGCGCAACCTCTACGTCGTCCACCTCGACAGGGAGGCGGCGGTGGCGGAGCGGCTCGAGCTGGCGGCGCGTGTGGCGAACAGCACCGTGTTCCGGCGAGTCGGCAACGTGGAGGTGATCCGCCGCGCCAACATGGTGACCTACCGCGGCCCGACCATGGTCGCCAACACCCTCCACGCCTGCGCCGTCCTCCTCCGCCGCAGCCGCGACTGGGACTGGTTCATCAACCTCTCCGCCTCCGACTACCCTCTCATGACCCAAGACGGTACGTCCTCTGACTTTGAGTGGCTGACATGTGGATCCCACACCTCGTGAGCTCGCATGTCAGCGACCCACGTCACCTCATCTATTGTGAATTCTGATTTCGACTTCCCGTGCTAATCATTCATCCAACAGATATCCTCCACGTGTTCTCCTCCATCCCGAGAAACACCAATTTTATCGAGCACACTGGCAATCTAGGATGGAAGGAGTAAGTATAAAGTAAATCGGAACGACCAGTAAATAATTAAATAATTACTAATCGTTCCGACTGATGGATAGTTTTAATAAAATAGTTATATCATTATATTACAGTCTCTGACGAACGGGGCCAATGGTAATACAGGGGACAGAGAGCGAAGCCGGTGATCGTGGACCCGGGGCTGTACATGGCGCACAAGCAGGACATCTTCTACGTGGCGCAGCGGCGAGAGCTCCCGACGGCGTTCAAGCTGTTCACCGGGTCGGCGTGGGTGGCGCTGAGCAGGGATTTCGCCGAATACGTGGTGTGGGGGTGGGACAACCTGCCGCGGACGCTGCTCATGTACTACGCCAACTTCGTGTCCTCGCCGGAGGGTTACTTCCAGACCGTGCTCTGTAACGCGCCGCGGTTCGTGCCCACGGCGGCGAACCACGACCTCCACCACATCCAGTGGGACACGCCGCCGCGGCAGCACCCGCACGCGCTCACCCTCGCCGACCGCCCCGCCATGGAGCGCAGCGGCGCGCCGTTCGCCCGCAAGTTCCCGCGCGACGACCCCGTGCTCGACGCCATCGACGCCGACCTGCTCGGCGGCCGCGGCAATGGCACGGCGGGGGACATGTTCGTGCGAGGTGGGTGGTGCGTCGGCGCCGGCGGCGGGTGCGACGAGGTCGGCGACGACTGGGTGCTCCGGCCGGGGCCCGGCGCGGCGAGGCTGGACAAGCTCATGGACAGGATCGTCAGGTCGGAGGCCTTCGTCAATAGCCAGTGCAAGTAGCTAAGCTTAGCTTAGCTGCAGCTGCAAGAGTGATCGAGTGAGCTAAATCACTCACTGGTTAATCTTAATCTGCATCATGTAATTCGCTTTTTTTTATTACCCTACTGATTCACTTGCAGGTTTGTACAAATTCATCAAGTTAAAAGGATATATATGTATAGAGACAGACAACGAAAGAGAGAGAGAGAGAGAGATAGTATATAAGTATATTTAGTACTTAATGGTACTAATTAACTGTAATCCATTTATCATTTTTCATTATGCGATCTCGAAAGGACAAGAGTGTTTTCTGTGGTACTTCCTTTACAGTTTGTAAACCAACACACTATAAACTCTGACGTAGACAAGCTGAAAAATGTTGCATTTCGTACTAAGCACACTATCCATTCTGACGTCGACAAGCTGAAAAATAATGTTACATTGCCTGCTAATAAACATGATGTTACATCAGTTACAACCACGCGATATCTCAGTTTCTGCTCTTTTTGATGTTGTCATGGTGATGGCGCCTGAGTTTCTGCTCTTTTGGATGGTGATGGCGCCTGAAGAACTGCAGCAGTTTTGGTCGAACTAATGCCCAGTTATTAATTCGCTAAAAATGTTCTACCAATTTCAGAGTTTTGGACTTGTAATATCTCTGCTAAACTACTATATATGCTGCAATTTGGTTCACTCATTGCAGCCGTGTTTCTTTGCCAAGAAAGATCGAAAGATTCATCAGGAGTGTAAATTCAGAGTAAAGCTCATTGACATACATTCAGAACTGAACTTCAGAACTCACCAACGATGGGAAAATTCAGACTTTCAGAGTTTGAGCTTTATAGTGAAATAAATTCAACAAACAACTACTTGTGGAGATCTGAATAGAAAAGGCTTTATAAGCACCCAATTAACCCAACTATATTTGTACAGAGTCAAAAATTAACCCAACTTATCTCACATATGGTGATTTTTGGAGAGTCTAGCTGTCCCGACTTTTAACCAAGGTTTCAGCCAAAAATGCTACTCATACTGAACAAAAAACTGCCAGAAACTGACATCAGGCTGCCATCTTTCAAGAAAAAACAGCACAAGGATAAAGCAGATTTCAAGCAAGCAGCGATGTTGCTTTCTCAAAAGTCGCCATAATTACGAGGACACAATAATGAAAGAAGATACACTAATGGTATTACAAATGCGATTTTCCTGTTCTGACGGCCTGGAGTCAACTCTGCATAGGTTTGTCACAAAATCTTAATATAAATGAGTGATTACGATATATCTAGGCCAATAATGCTGCCTTTTTATAATTAGAGACACCTGCATGTGAATGATCTGCTACTAAATTTCACAAAAACAGAGAACAGAGTAGAAGGGCAGCACAATATACAGCTACTGTAAACCTACTTGCAATTCACTTGATAAACATCTCCAAGCATCCTAGAACACAGGTTCACCTTTTGTTTGAACAAAAAGGAAAATCTTATGCTAAGCTACTGAGCATACAGAACCGGATAAAAACATCGGCAGAAAGGATGCTAGAGCCTAAGAACTCAGGTGCTATGTGAGGGTTTCAGCTTTTGAATCCAATGCAGAAGTCGTTTTTTCTGATCCTGGCAGGTAATGCTCTTCAGCGAGTCGAGGCAGCCACCTTGGGAGAGAACAGAATGAAATTCCTCCAGGGTTTTAACAATCTGCCAGAAATCAGGCCTCTTTTCTGGCTGCAATGCGCAACACTGTTCGATCAACGGTCTCAGAGCCATTGGACATTCTGGAGGAATTACTGGTCTCGCATGCTGAAAAATCAAACACAACGAGGAAAACGGAGGCACACGCTTTTAGACATCCGCGGAGCAACAAAATTACTCTTAGGAGGTGTACTCAAATTGAGAAATAGACAATTACCCTAGTTGCAACGGCATAAGCCGCCTGGAGAGGGGTTAAGTCGTCAAAAGGAATTCTTCCAGAGATCATTTCCCATAGGAGTAGTCCAAAGCTATAGACGTCAACCTTCCGGTTGTATGCCTTACGCTTGATCATCTCGGGGGCCATCCACCGGTAAGTGCCTTCGTCTTCCACCAGCACATCACAGAGTGACTCCTCACAGGCAATCCCGAAATCAGCAATCTTTACACAGAAGTTCTCATCAAAGAGAATGTTCTCTGGCTTAATGTCACGGTGCACGACCCCTTGAGAGTGAATGTACTCCAACCCACGGGCAACATCGAGAGCAATGGATATGATCTTCTCCAGAGGGATAGGGTGATGCTCTGTGCTATTTAAATATGACCTCAGGGAACCTCCAGGGAGGAACTCAGTAATTATGTAAAAAACTGGTGGGCATTTATAGGCTGCTACTAGCTGCATTACATAAATAAGATCAGAGAAGGTATGCCATTAGCAAAATCATATAAATCGATTATTTCAGATATTATTCAGTGTGATCAGCTAATGCCAACCATATAAACTGAATGAATATCCTGGGAATAATATAGAACAGTGTTAATCGAATAAAATCTAATACCTTAAGCAAAGAGAACATAAGCTGAAATGTCTGACAGTTTGTGGATTATCCTAAGTATTCTTTTTTATGAAATAAAGGCTACAGTATTAATTTAATCTGATCACAGTATCAGACTTCATGGTCATTAGAAGTAACAAAAGTAAAATCTAAGAACACACTTCCATAGATTTATATGGTGATTATGGCAGAATAATGCAAGATGAAAAGCGGTTATTTGTTACCTTGATCACATTCTTGTGATAGAGGTGAGATAGGGCATTGACCTCACTGTTATACTGCTTTTCAAGTTTTGCAGCCATCTTCCCATTGTCGTCATCATCAGGTTGCCGGATAAATTTAATGGCAACTGGTTTATCATCATAGAGTCCTTTGTAGAGCCGGCTAAATGCCCCAGATGCAAACTTATGCCCCACGAGCAGCTTAGATGGATCAAGTGTCCAATCAACTGTAGTTTGAACTGCCTGAGCCATGCTAACTCCGCGGTTCCTCCGAACTTCAGTAGTGTCCACTGCACTAACCCTCCTCCTTCCACCATTATCAAAATATCTCCTTGTCCATGAGCTATCTTTTAGAGGCTTGTGCTTATCAGAGGACACTGGGGTTGAACACAAATCAGGGCTTTGGCTCATATCAGACACTTGCCTATCAAACGATTTGCCGTAAATGCTTCTTTCAGATCCCCTTCGCTTTGGGGGAGGGCTTGTAAACCTCCTGCTACTTGCGCGTGCTTCTCTGAACACATCAGAAGGCACTACATTGGGAAGAGGGGACTTTGATCTCAGCTTGTGCTGAGGTCCGTCAGTCTTCTTGAGGTTCGAATCTCGATTTGGGTGTGCCTTGTTTAAGTAGCTGAGAAGCATCGCTGAGCTTGGGCTCTTGACCAGGCTCCTTGCCTTCAGGCCCTTCGAATTAACAGGGTTCACCGGAGGGCTTGAAGGGATATCAAAATCTTCCTTCTGCTTGTTGGCCTTTTCCTTATCAATCTGAAGCGAGGAGCGGGCTGTTGGCAAGCTCACAGAGTGCTTGAACGCAGCCACTGCATCATCGTCCCGGTTAACAGGCATCGACACAGACTTTCCCATACTTATAAATCTCTGCAGTTTCTGCTCCACATCCCTGCCAAGGGGAGCAATAGGTGCCCGTTGGTGATCCAACCTCGTGTACACGGTGTGGGAGAACTTGGTTCTCCTCAGCCATGAATTCTCTCTCTCCATTCTGGCAAAATACGAAAGTGAAGAGAAGCTACCTCACAAGTGGTCAAATTCCAACTTTGGATGCCTGGATCAGTAGAAACCACATGTTGAAGTAGAATTTCGCAAAGGAGAAAAGGAATTTGTCACAGGAAACGCCTCCAAGAGACCCAAGGCCAGGAATAGCCGCAATTCCTTGGCCCATCTGAAGTCAAATTCTCACAACAGCTTGTTTATAAGATGGCTAAACTACAATGATCTATGGTTTGCTAATATCTACAAACGGAACCAAAGAACTTGCGAAGGTTGATGAAGAACCAGCAACTGCATAGGCTTCTCAAGATTCCTGAAAGATAAATTGAACTGGGGTGAGCAACAGGCAGTATTGTATTGGCAATTATTGGTCATAGAATATGTTTGGTTAAATGGACAGAGACAAATCGATAATTTATTATTATTAGACTGAAATGGTAGACAAACATATCTGCAATATAATACTAAAGAATTGACTTTTTGTTAGCGGCGTTCGAGAAAAACTGCCATGAACAGTGCTAACACGCTGGTTTTGACAATTGAAGCATTACAGAAACTGCATGGGCAAGATTATGACCAGATCAAGCACAAGACATGAACAACAGCTGAATTAGTCATGACTGATTGACAGACTGCACAGATCTCATCTCTCCTTGTCAATCAAAATCCTGCGCAAAAATCTTTGAACGAAACCCAAACACTGCAGAGAAAGACATCTCTACCTTTTGCTATAATTAGCACTAGAGACCTACCTAGATTACGACTTCTCTTAACACGATCAAAAAAAAAAAAAACATCTCCTGTTCATCTATTGAAAAATCAACATCCAACTCCTGAAATTTCATAATTGCTGAGAGAGAAAAAAAATACTAAACCAATTCAAAGCATGAACCTAGATGAGAATCTGGAACAGATTAGCACACACTGATCCATGGCTTCAACACCCGAAGCGTATACATGAACACAAAACCAATCTAGAACATAAAGGTCGATGCTTTAGTACTAATCAACAAAAAGAACATCGACAACAGACAACAAATCACCATCGAAAGAACTTACCTTCCTCAACAGAAAACCGATCTGAAAAAAAAAATCTATCTGAAAGAGCAGTCCAAGAAGAAAAGGAGAAGGCAGATCAATATCTGCAGCAGCAAAGCAAACAAGAAACCAACCTCCCAGAGATCGCGGCGGATAGAGAGAAGCGCACGCACGCACGCACGCACGGGAAGCCGGATCAAAATGGCAACCTGTTCATCCCTCAAAAATCTCGTCTTTCCGTTGCGCGAACCGAGCAAAGCGGAAGCCGAACCAGATCGAGGAGGGGAGATAATGAGATGGCATTCAAAGCTCTCCCACCGGAAAGAGGGCCCGTTGCTTACACACCCTGGAAACGCAAACGAACGCGGCCGTGCTCTCCGATGCCAGCAGCAGCAGCAACAACCGGTCGCATCTGCTGCTCTCTCCTCCCTGAGCCCAGCTCAACTCTCTCTCTCTCTCTCTCTCTCTCTCTGTTCACTGCTGCATTTGAGGGTTCGGTTCAGAATACGGATATGTATAGGGGCTGACAAAAGTTCAGGTAGTAAAAAAGATGGGACTTTTTTTGGGGAAACTGTGGGTTTTCATTCACTTCTCAGGGGCTATACAAATCTGCTACTACCATATAGGAGTATGCGTGTAGTCATACACGAGAAGGTGATAAATAAATGTGAACAGGTGCGTGAACATGAATGAAAACATAGTAATTGGTATTAATAATATTTTTGCTGTTTCAAAATATAGTAATTTCTAGCTATCTAAATTTATCCTGAAATATAGTATTTTAACACCTACTCCTTCATCTTATTTTAATCATAGTTCTCCTTCATTTAATTTTTGTCAAACCAATCACAACCGTCCTCCATTTAATTCAATATATTTTCTTAATTGCCTGCAACACTCTAGATATTCTTGTATATTTTGGAATAGTATTTAGAATATAGTAGTAGAATATAAGGGTGTGGGTGGAAATACAAATAAATTGAAGGAGAAGGGGGTGAGTAAGTTTGAGGAGAAGTCAAAATGCAGAAGGCAGGCAAGGGAAGAGGGGAAGAGAGGTTGTGGTGGAGTGTGGGGCTGGTAGCATGCAGGCAGAGGTGGAGAGAGGGACAGCAGAATTGAAAATGTAAGCTTTGCACAAAAAGTGGTTAGGAATTTTTTTTAAGCCTACATTGGCCCTCTCCTTTTCTCCTTTTCCTACATTCTTTTCTTCCATTATTGGTGCTTGGGATCCTCCATGGCTAGGTTCATGCATTGGTTTTAGTTTGTTTGTTTGTTTTACTATTTGCATGCATATTGCATCCCTCCATCACTGGCTATTACTTTTTCTTTTTTGCAGGAAAATATTTATTTCTCAGTTAGCTATATGTGATGGTGAAAATGCCCATTTTCCCCTTATATTTTCTTGATTTGATTAACGTAACATAAAAGTAATAATTTTATCAAGGTGGATAACCATAAAAGTCATCAAACTAAACTTTTACAAGACACAATACAATTGACACAAACATTATATTAGCAAATTATTATTGGTTAGATATGCGACGAATACATGATTTTTTTAACATACACCCTCCAACCTTTGCCTTAAATTTTTTATGACTAACGTGATAGCGTCACATGAGCCAAAGAAGATAGAAGGTATAAGGATGTCGACAAAGAAGCTTAAGGTCAACATGTGGGGGATATCGAGAAATAGGACAAGGAAGCAATAAATCAACAACCATAAATGGTGACATAAAAAGAGAGAGTAGTAAGGATTCTAATTGTGTCCTTTATGGCTCTATGTGTGGAAAACTAGTCGGCCCTGTTTGGAATGGAGAAAACGTAAAGGAATCTTGAACATACTATTCTTCGCTATAGCAACATTTGGGATGAAGGATTGATGAATATTTTTCATGTGAACAATCATCAAGTTCTCTATGTATAGAAGACATATGTGGAGCTACAGGAAAATTTCCATGCTCACACCCCTACACTTTCATGTGTTTTTGCAATCTATTATTTGCATATATATTTCATTCATATTCCTATGTTTGTTCTATTCATGTGTTTTTTTCTTGTAGTCCAAAAAGGAAAATGGACATGCAAACAATATTTGCCATTAGGGCATCTAGGTAGGATAAAATGGTTTGTCGGAGCATCAAACATTAGTTGACCCATGGAGGGAGTAGTGATTTTCTTGGTTTGCTAACTTTGATGGCGATTCATTTGAACCCCCTGTTCATCTTTCTATAATAAATAAATTTATGTAACACGGTTGTAATGTTACAGAAGTGAGACAATAATAAAACCATTGAACTTTCAAAGATTTCAATAAAAAACATAACATCGAACAAGGAAACTGTCAGAAATCATACACATCAAATACCTAATTTTGAAGAGAAATTAGTCATCGATGCCGACTAATTCTTGCTTGAAATAGGTGCTCTAGTCCACTTGTATCTATGGTAATGCCCCTTCCCTCCACTCAACCTTAATCTTTGACAACAAATATTATGTCATCATATAGCCAAAGAGGACACGTGGTGCAAGGATGATGACAAACAAGTCTTGAGTCAATGTTGGCGACGATATCAACAGATAGGATAAGAATGCAACAAATCTCTAGGTAGAAGCTAGGGGTGACGTAGAGGATGGAAACAACAAATACGGGGTAGGTATAGCCTCCGAGTATGATAAGATCGATTGAAGAGGCAACAACAAGAGTCTCCCAACCACAACAAAGAGGTTCACAAGAAATGGTCTCAAGGTGTTTGATGATCAAGCCCATTTGTTAACATTATATGATGGGCCCAATGAATCCAAGTGGCATAGGCCCATTAATGTGGATGGGTGCTTGTCGGTGTCCTGGGCCCAGGGGTATGTCGACTATGGGCTTGAGGCGACCCCGTCTGCCCACGTGGCCATCCCCCGAGGGGGAAGAGGGCTCGATGGCCAACGTGGCGGCCGCTTTCCCGTAACACGTTACCCCCTCGGGGCACGGCTCAGTAGGGGTCGGGCTCCCCCGACCCCCTCGAGGCGTCGCCACGTGTAACGAAGTGGGTGAGCGCTCCCAGCGATCACCTACCCGCATTAATGACGGTGCAGGCGTAGTGCGCCCGCGCCGCGCGCGTGCCGCATTTATTACGGAGTGACGCGCACGCATCTGACACCGGTCGCCGTCGGCTGATCGGTGTGAGACCGGTGCGAATGATCAATGGGATGACGTACAGTACCGCGCGTGCCGGCGCACGCCCGGTAGGTATGATACGCTTCCCAATGAGCTGCCGCAAGATTGCGAGAGCCGATCCTGCTCTCGCGCCTCACCGAAGATGAGCGTCAGGTCTAATCACCTGGCGCACCGAACAGACTGCGGTTGGACTAGTGGACTCCAGCCGTTTAATGGAGAATGACGTGCTGCACTGACCCGCATGATGGATGGCCTGACAGGGGTCATGCCGGTGCGGCAGGAGCGGAAGGCTTCCGCTCCAAGCCACGATGTGGTTTACATTTGTAAAATAGTTCTTTCCTTTTCTCTAGATAATAGCCTGTCTGGCCCCTTTGTAAAGGGGGTCTGCACAGTCCCCCGCTGCAGAGTTTCCCATCCGACAGCTGGCGCGCCAGGTAGGGGACCGTAAACGCTTCCTCAGGTTTCCGCTCCTTGCGTGATCGCCAAGCTTCGCCAAGCCAGCCCTATGGCAGAAGAGGCGATGCTCCACACCCCCACACCGAGCGTCGGTAACGACGGCGGGGAGCTGCATCCCCGTCGCCGGACGCATACTCCGTCACCACCTCCTCGCCGGAGCTCCGAGCGGGAGAAGGCGCTGAAGGAGCCAGAGGGCTCCGCCACCTCCCAGCGACCCAGCGATGGTGACGGCGGCACTCCTCAGGGTGCCCTCCAAGCGGCAGGGGCGCTCCTGCACCATCCGCCCATCGCCGCGGACCCAGAGGCCCTCGTCCAGCGTTGGCTAGACGACGTGGCTAACCTGGTCAGGGCGGCGCACCAGCAGCAGGACGCCAGCGGTCGCCCATCGGCGGTCGGATCGTCCGGCACAGCAACTGCAACCTCTTCGTCCGCAAGGCGAAGAGCGCGACGAGCGGTGGCTCATGTCCGCCGCACGTCCTCACTGCCCTCGTCGACGCCCACGGCCACTCGCGGGCGTCACGAGAGTTTATACGGCGAGCCGGATGCCCGGCTCAGCATCGAGCGTCGGCGTGATGAGCGCCGTGCCACCCAAACGAGAGAGGGCGCAGCGTCCACGGCCACCGTGCGCCCTAGCGGCCCTAGAGGTAGGCCCCCCATTTCCCCCGTCGTTGGTGCTGGGTGCCGTGCCTTTGTGGCGAGTCTTCAGAGTGTCCGATGGCCCCCGAAGTTCCAGCCCAGCATCCCGAAAAATACGACGGTAGCGTCAACCCCACTGAGTTCCTCCAGATCTACACGATTGGAATCGAGGCGGTGGGGGGTGACGACAGGGTCATGGCGAACTATTTCCCCATGGCCCTAAAAGGCCAACCGCGGGGTTGGCTCATGAACCTGCCACCCGCTTCGGTCCACTCCTGGGAGGATTTGTGCCAACAGTTCACTACGAACTTTCAGGGCACATATCCACGCCCGGGAAAGGAAGCCGACCTGCACGCAGTGCAGCGGAGGGACGGAGAGTCCCTCCGGTCATACATACAGTGGTTCTGTCAGGTCCACAACAGCATCCCCTGTATCCCCGCGCATGCGGTGATATATGCGTTTAGGGGAGGCGTGCGGCACAACCGCATGCTGGAAAAGATTGCCTCCAAGGAGCCCCAGACTACCACGCAGCTCTTTGAGCTCGCGGACCGTGTGGCCCGTAAGGAGGAAGCATACACCTGGAACTCCTCCGGCTCTGGCGCGGCGGCTGTGGCTGTCCCCGGGCCTGCCGCCCATTCTGAGCGGCAAGAAAGGAGGAAGCAGAGGAGGACTGCCCACTCCGGTGACGAGGGGCACGTCCTCGCCGCTGAAGACGCCCCGCGGCCCCCACGTAAGGGGAAGGCTGTGGAGGGCAACAAGAGGAGCGCTGCCGTCCCTGGCCGAGAGCGCCAGGCCGGCAAATGGTGCTCCGTGCACGACACCTCCCTCCACGACCTCACCGAGTGCCGCGCGGTCAAGGGATTGGCCGAGCGCGTCAAGAAGTGGGGGGAGGAGCGGGGTCAGGAACGCCGTGAAGGCTAGAGCCTCACGGCCCCAGCCCGCGACCGACGCAGTGAGGCCAAGAAAAAAGCCCCCGTCAACGATGATGGCGGCGACGACTTAGGCTACCAGGAGCCTGAGGCCACCGTCGCCACCATGGATGGGGGAGCATGTGCTCATGCTTCCCACCGCAGCTTCAAGACCATGAAGCGCGAGCTTCTGGCTGCGGTCCCCACCCATGAGGCCTCACGGCGGGCTCGGTGGTCGGAGGTCCCCCTCACCTTCGACCAAACCGACCACCCCCCGTGCGTGGCCCGGGGAGGGCAAATTGCAATGGTGGTCTCCCCCACCATTTGCGATGTCAAGTTGAGCCGCGTCCTGATAGATGGCGGCGCCGCCCTCAACATCCTTTCCCCCACGGCCTATGACCTTATTAAGGTCCCAGGGATGAAGCTCCTGCCGTCTCTGCCGATCATCGGTGTGACGCCAGGGCACACATGGCCTCGAGGTCACATTGACCTCCCGGTCACGTTCGGTGGCCCCGACAACTTCCGCACAGAGCGGATAGACTTCGATGTGGCGGACCTCAATCTGCCCTACAACGCGATTCTGGGGAGGCCCGCGTTGGTGAAGTTCATGGCGGCCACCCACTACGCCTACCTCCAGATGAAGATGCTGGGCCCACACGACCCCATCACCATCAATGGCGAAGGTACAACGCAGCGACTCCTCAATGGGTGGATGGCGCAGGAGCGCCCCTGCCGCCTGGAGGGCACGCTGAGGAGTGGCACGCTGAGGAGTGCCGCCGTCACCGTAGGCCAGACGACGGGGCGCCTTGGGGCGACGCCGTCGCCCATCGCTGGGCCGCTGGGAGGTGGCGGAGCCCTCCGGCTCCTTGGTTGCCTCCTCCTTCTCGGGGCTCCGGCGAGGAGGTGGTGACGGAGTGTGCGTCCGGCGACGGGGATGCAACTTCCCGCCGCCGCCACCGGCGCTCGGTGTGGGGGTGTGGAGCACCGCCTCTTTAGCCATGGGGCTGGCTCGGCAAAGCTTGGCGATCACGCAAAGAGCGGGAAACTGAGGAAGCGTTTACCATCGCCTACCTGGCGCGCCAGCTGTCGGATGGTAAACTCCGTAGCGGGGGACTGTGCAGACCCCATTTCTGAGTTCGGCCCAGGGGCGCGAAAAAGAGGCTTCCTCAGGCCCGGCTCCGGTGAAGCTGGCGAGAATCGAAGATCGCAAGACAGAGGACGGTGACACATGAGCAAGTATACAGGTTCGGGCCGCCGATGAGGCGTAATACCCTACTCCTGTGTGGTGGATTATTTGTGTGGATTCTAGCTCTCCGGAGTTGGACTTGGCTAGTCGCAAATCCAGGGAGCCGAAGCAAAAAGCCGAACCCCCTTCCTCTAGACCTGGGCCTCCTTTTATATCTCAAGGGGACACCATAGGGGCCAGACAGGCTGTTGTCTAGAGAAAAGGAAAAACTCGTTTACAAGCGTAAACCATATCGTGGCTTGAAGCAGAAGCCTCCCGTTCCTGTTGCACCGGCATGGCCCCTATCAGGCCGCTCATCATGCCGGTCGGTGCAGCACGTCATTCTCCATTAAACGGCTGGACTCCGCTAGTCCAACCACAGTCTGCTCGGGGCGCCAGGTGATTAGACCTGATGCACCATCTTCGGTGAGGCGAGAGAGCCGAGCTCGCAATCTTGCGGCAGTTCATTGGGAAGCGTATCATACCTACCGGGCGTGCGCCGGCATGCGCGGTATTGTACGCCATCCCATCGATCATTCGCACCGGTCTCACGCCGGTCAGTCGACGACGACCGGTGTCAAATGCGTGCGCGTCATTCCGCAATAAATGCGGCACGTGCGCGTGGCGCAGGCGCACTATGCCTGCACCGTCATTAATGCGGGTAGGTGAGCGCTGGGAGCGCTCACCCAGCTCGTCACACGTGGCGACGGCCCGAGGGGGTAACGTGTCACGGGAGGGCGGCCGCCACGTTGCCCTCGGGCCCTCTCCCCCCTCGGGGGATGGCCACGTGGGCAGACGGGGCCGCCTCAAGCCCATAGTCGACATACCCCTGGGCCCAGGACACCGACAATGCCTTTCGGTTTAAAGAATGCAGACCCTACTTTTCAGCGTACTACTCGCATTACTTTGGGTAGTCAAGTAGGGCATAACGTTGAGGCGTATGTCGATGACCTGGTTGTGAAAACGCGCAACCAGGAGACACTCCTCTCGGATCTAGCGGAGACTTTCGAGAGTCTCCGCTCTACCCACATGAAGCTGAACCCCGAAGAGTGCGTGTTCGGCGTGCCTGCGGGCAAACTCCTCGGGTTCTTGGTCTCAGCCCGAGGCATAGAGACCAATCCCGAGAAAATTAGCGCAATAAATAGGATGTGCCCCCCAGCAGGCTTAGGGACATCCAGCGCGTCACTGGATGCATGGCCGCCCTTAACCGATTCATATCGAGGTTGGGAGAGAAGGCGCTGCCCCTATTTAAACTCCTCAAGCGCTCTGGGCCGTTTCGATGGACGGAGGAAGCTGAGCAAGCCCTCGATCAGTTGAAGGCGTATCTTAGCTCCCCTCCGGTCCTAGTTGCCCTGAGCCAGAGGAGCCACTGCTGTTCTACTTGGCTGCGACCCCACAAGTAGTCAGCGCAGCGCTGGTGGTGGAGTGCACCGAGGAATGTCTTCGGTCCGCACCCCACCAACCCACGATGGCACGGCCCGGGACAGAGGACGACGAAGGAGCCCGTCAGTCAGGTGAGGGCCCCCGGGCCCCTCAGACTAGAGATGGCCCTTCGACTCCTTGTCTAACGACGTCGAAGGCCCCCGGACCCCGGGAGGCTCCGAGGCCACTGGGGGGAGGAGAGGCCCGGCGTTGCCTGACCCCGAGGCTGCCACCGTGGAGGCGAAGAGGGCCCAGGATGGCCCCTCCCAACATTCTCACGCGGGATCCAATGCCCGTAACGAGGAAACCAGGCCCCGCCGAAAGGTGCAGCGGCCGGTTTATTTCGTTAGTGAGGCGTTGCGGGATGCTAAAACTCGGTATCCTCAAGCCCAGAAATTGCTCTACGCAGTTCTGCTGGCCTCGAGGAAATTGCGCCATTATTTCCAAGCGCACCGAGTCACGGTGGTAACGTCCTATCCCCTCGGGCAGATTCTTCGGAACCGGGAGGGGACGGGGCGAGTGGTCAAGTGGGCCATTGAGCTCTCTGAGTTTGATCTCCACTTTGAACCGCGCCACGCGATTAAGAGTCAGGCCCTCGCCGATTTCGTGGCGGAGTGGAGCCTGACCCCCGAACCTGACCCCGGGTTCCCCGACCCCGAGGTCGGAGCCGATCCCGCACGGCACGCTGCCAGCCCCCATTGGGTAATGCAATTTGACGGCTCGCTCGCTCTCCAAGGGGCTGGCGCCGGGGTCACTTTGACCTCGCCTACCGGGGACATCCTCCGATACTTGGTTCGCCTCGATTTTCGGGCAACCAATAATATGGCGGAGTATGAGGGACTACTTACGGGACTCGGAGCGGCGGCAGGAATGGGGATCCACCGCCTCCTGGTTCTAGGTGACTCTTAGTTGGTCGTGAACCAAGTCTCCAAGGAGTACCGCTGCTCCGACCCGCAAATGGAGGCCTACGTCCGCGAGGTGCGGCGTATGGAGCGCCATTTTGACGGGTTAGAACTACGGCACGTGCCCAGGCGAGACAACACGCTCGCCGACGAGCTGTCGCGCCTCGCCTCGTCACGCGCCCCAACCCCACCGAGCGCCTTTGAAGAAAGGCTTACACAGCCGTCGGCGCGTCTTGATCGCCCGGAGGACTCAAACGCCGCCACGCCATCCCCGAGGCCTGTGGGAGTCCAGGCCCCGGGGCCCGAACGGGTCGAACCCGACCCCCCAAGACAAATCGCCTGGATGACTGAGATCCAGGCGTTCCTCAAAGATGATACTCTCCCTGAGGATCGCGAAGGGAGCAAACGCGTCATTCGCATCTCCAAGAGATACGTGCTGGTAGAGGGGGCCCTCTACCGGGGCGGGGCTAACGGAGTCCTCCTCAAATGCATCCCTCGGGACAAAGGCATCGAGCTCCTAGCCGATGTTCATGAAGGCGAGTGCGGAGCTCACTCCGCCTCGCGCACCTTGGTCGGCAAGGCGTTCCGGCAGGTTTTCTACTAGCCAACAGCGCTCCAGGACGCGGCCGATCTGGTCAGGCGATGCCGAGCGTGCCAATTCCACGACAACCAAACGCATCTGCCGGCCTAGGCCCTCCAGACCATCCCGCTCTCATGGCCCTTTGTGGTCTGGGGGCTGGATATCTTGGGTCCATTCAAGAAGGCATTGGGAGGATATGAGTACCTCTACGTCGCCATCGACAAGTTCACCAAATGGCCCGAGGCTTACCCGGTCATCAAGATCGACAAGCACTCGACGCTCAAATTCATCAAGGGCATCACTGCCCGGTTCGGGGTGCCCAACCATATCATTACGGATAACGGCACCCAGTTCACAAGTGAACTATTCGGCGACTACTGCGAGGACATGGGCATCAAGCTCTGCTTCGCCTCCCCCGCCCACCCCAAGAGCAATGGTCAAGTGGAGCGTGCCAACACGGAAATCCTCAAGGGCCTCAAGACCAAGACATACAACATCCTCAAGAAACACGGCGACTCATGGATCGACGAGCTACCAGCGGTGCTATGGGCCAACCGGACGACCCTGAGTCGCGCCACAGGAGAAACACCATTTTTCCTGGTCTATGGCGCGGAGGCGGTCCTCCCGTCCGAGCTCACCCTGGGGTCTCCACGAGCAGCCCTGTACAATGAGGCACATCAAGAGCCCCTCCGACGGGACGACCTCGACTACCTCGAGGAACGAAGGCGGCGCGCCGCCCTCCGGGCCGCGCGCTACCAGCAGAGCCTAAGGCACTACCATCAATGCCATGTCCGGGCCCGATCGCTCCACATAAACGCTGCCCTCGACTGGAGAGGATCCCCGCGCCATTACTCCAAGAGAAGTGAGATGCAAGAATCGAAAGCGTGCGGCGAGAAGGGTGCTAGGGAGCAAGGAAAGCAAGGGCGCTGGAGGGCTGAGTTGGGCGAAAGTGGCGAAGGAAGGGGAAAGCCCCCTCCTCGATGCCCTTTTATAGCCCAGCCGCCACCATGCCCAGCTCCGCTTTTCCCGTGCCCACTATCTCGCCCCCTCGATTTTGCGCGCACTTCCCCCATCAATCCCACTACTCCGTCTCTGGCGCGCGTGCAAGGCATCGCTACCGTCCCGAAGACGAAGGGGCGGCTCGTGCCCGCCTTTAGGGCGCGCATGTTCGCGGAGGGATACGCCGTCATTATCACCTAGGGCATACGGACGGACGTGCCCCGTTTTGCGCACCATCCCCGATAATAGGGCCATTACGCAATAATGGCCCATTACCATTGAGAGACGACTTGGATTACGCCTCGGATAATGAGGCCGCCACGGAACAAGGGCCCATTATCGCTGGGAGGCGTTCTCCCTGCACGCAGAACCAGCGGCCGACTATCTCCTTTGAATACCTGGGCCCACTTCACACTGGTTCAACGAGGTGGCGTAAAACATGGTCGACCTACTGTGGAGCCCCTCACAGGCTTTACGCCGGGGGCTACTGTCGGTGTCCTGGGCCCAGGGGTATGTCAACTATGGGCTTGAGGGGGCCCCGTCTGCCCACGTGGCCATCCCCCGAGGGGGGAGAGGGCTTGAGGGCCAACGTGGCAGCCGCCCTCCCGTAACACGTTACCCCCTCGGGGGGCGGCTCAGCAGGGGTCGGGCTCCCCCGACCCCCTCGGGGCGTCGCCACTTGTAACGAAGTGGGTGAGCGCTCCCAGTGCTCACCTACCCGCATTAATGACGGTGCAGGCGTAGTGCACTTGCGCCGCACGCGTGCCGCATTTATTGCGGAGTGACGCGCACGCATCTGACACCGGTCGCCATCGGCTGACCGGCGTGAGACCGGTGCGAATGACCGATGGGATGGCTTACAGTACCGCGCGTGCCGGCGCACGCCCGGTAGGTATGATACGCTTCCCAATGAGCTACCGCAAGATTGCGACAGCCGATCCGGCTCTCGCGCCTCACTGAAGATGGAGCATCGGGTCTAATCACCTGGCGCACCGAACAGACTACGGTTGGACTAGCGGACTCCAGCCGTTTAATGGAGAATGACGTGCTGCGCCGACCCGCATGATGGACGGCCTGACAGGGGCCATGCCGGTGCGGCAGGAGCGGAATGGTTCCGCTCCAAACCACGATGTGGTTTACATTTGCAAAATAGTTCTTTCCTTTTCTCTAGATAACAGCCTGTCTGGCCCCTGTGGTGTCCCCTTGAGGTATAAAAGGAGGCCCAGGCCTAGAGGAAGGGGGTTCGGCTTTTTGCTTCTGCTCCCTGGATTGTTACTAGGCAAGTCCAACTCCGGAGAGCTAGAATCCATACAGATAATCCATCCCACAGGAGTAGGGTATTACGCCTCATCGTCGGCCTGAACCTGTATACTTGCTCGTGTGTCACCGTCCTCTATCTTGCGACCTTTGATCCTGACCGGCCTCACCATAGCCGGGGCCTGAGGAAGCCTCTTTTTCGCGCCCCTGGGCCGAACTCAAAAAGGAGGTCTGTACAGTCCCCCGCTGCGGAGTTTCCCATCCGACAGTGCTCGTGAAGAATTACGTAGAAACATCAAGACTAGCTTTCTAGCCTACGAATTGCATAGAAACATCATCAAGACTAGCTTTCTAGCATAGAAACATCATCAATGGACATAGAAACATCATCAATGGACACCTTGTAAAATCAAAGTGTGTTTGATTATTATTTGATGATGAACAATTGGCATGTGAGATTATTGGTTTTGATATTTGGAGATTATTGGCAAAGTGATATTGGAGATGATTGGATTTTCAGATGATGAATAGAAACTATTGTCTGTTTGGGTCCGGTCAGATCGGGCTGTGGTAGCCGGTCAGACCGATGGTATGTGTGCGGTCAGCCTGGCGGCACCACCGCGGTTAGACCAGCGGCGATGGCAGGTCACGGCGGCGCATCAGGTGGTCAGATCGGAGCAACTCCACCGGTCAGACCAGAGGTTATCGAAATTTGAGGGTAACTTTTAGTTCCACTAAAAGTTTAGTTTTGGATACTACAACCATTCACCCCTTCTCTCTGATTGACTTAGTTATTACTGTTCGATCCTACGCACCTCTCAACTTTCTTGGTATGAGCAAGGGGGTCATAGGGGATAGTTAACCATATAGGAGTAAAATAGGCATGTTGAGAATCACTGAAGAAGTTCTCTGCTGTTTAGCATTGACCAAGGGCCACGACGGTTCAGAAAAGTAGCACAAAAAATGGCAGTTAACACTTTCACGGTGTATCGTTTACTATAAAGGAGGTGCTTCCCAAGGGACATTTATTTTCAACCATAGTTTTACTCAGACATCCATTGTAAGCTCCCATATTATAGTTGTAGCTACAAATAAAGACCCGTGCTTTGACACATATAGTGTTTGATTCACTATAGTTGTAACTCCCATTTGTCGACAATGTTGGAGACTCGGAGCAAAATTATTCCAATTATATAGGAATGGTCTTTAAGTTAGATTAAAATCACATATATTTGTGTCTCTACTATTATAAATAAATCTAGCGTAGTGAGGTTGTGATCCCCCATTATCATTTTACTACCATATGATGTAATCTTTTGTACGTATACATATTTATTATTTGAAAAACCTTTTCTATATGCAAACATTTTAAGTACAAAATTTATGATACGCTGCAAATTTCATATCATGGCACGTTGGTCAGTTAGCAAGGCACGGATAATTGTCTAGTTGCATTGAAAAATTTACAAAGTGCAGCTCAAAATAGCACGTTGATCAGTACATGGAACAAATTAAACTAATTGATCATCCACATGAGCGGTGGAATATACAAGTAATAGCCTCTGTACTTACACTGTTTTTTAATCCATCTAACACCACATAAATATGGAGTAGATATTACGTGTTGACTTGACGCCAACAAATCAACAAAAACCAAGAACCTGATGGCCTAATCACGTGCTCAATCTCAGGCTGAAAAAAAAAAAAACCGTTCTGCCTGACTTGCAGGAGCCTGATCATGCCACCTACAAGCAAGCCATTTCACACCTCAAGGTCCATGCCATGGAAGATCACACACAGCTCATCCATCTGACCTAATTTTGTTCCCTAATCTAACCAAGCATTTTCCTATGCCCTGCACAGGCTTGTCTCACCTCTAATTGCATCATCAGGAGAAAGGAAGAAGAGGAAACAAACAAATCTCTGCAAGAAACAAAACTCTGAACCCCCCCCCCCCCTCTCGCTTTGTCATCTGTCCCAGTGGCCACCATCCAATGCCAAAAGCTGATAGATCTTCAGGCTGAAATGGACATCTTCAGAAATGGACAGGCAGAAATGCAGACAAAGAGCAGAAAATGAGGCAGAGTTGTAACAAGTGAAATGGCATTTGGAGTGCAGAAACGTCAAGTGCAGATATGATGCCTACGGATGAAGGAAACTTTGGCTGGATGGCTGCACGTCGACATGGGAATCTCTCGTATTTTTGTCTGAACTTTGCTCGGCGACAAGTCACGGCTGCCTGAAAACCGCCTGCCATCACATGTTCTCTCTGAGTTTTTCGCAGCGACAATAATTCGCCAAATTTCAATCATTTTTTTCTTGTTTCTTTTTTCAAGGCATTGGATGATGGTTTATTTGAAAAAAGAAAAATCTTGGAGCATACACCTGATACTGCATAACAAAATCACAAGAAGAATTGGAGGACCAAATTTCAGTTCGGGACGAAATCCAAATCCTCTCGGCATATTACCAGTATCTAAGAGGGATTATCAGATGCTTCACGGCACTAAGATTCACTCGTTTTTTTTAATAAGAACAAAAATTAAGTTATCATCGAGAAATCGACCCCCTTTCTCCGATCTCCATCAACCCAAGACCGACCAAACGTGGGACAAATATATTATCAGTCCATGATAAGTTTGATCCTGACTTTTTATATCAAACAAACAGCTACGTTAAAATAAACGAATAATTATTAGAAGAATTAAGAAACCACCGGACTGTCACTGTCAGACTGTCACTGTCAAGCTGTCATGGTAGAACGAAACCGGCTGTAGAAAGTTGAAACAGATCGTCCACAGATGCATGTAGTGATAATGATTTCTATTAAAAATAAATTCTTCTCTGTTAGTGCTTTCTGAGGTATGCAGCAATTGCAATCTCAATTTTTTGAAGAGGAAGGAAAAAATCAGAGGAAAATGGAACAAATTAGTTGCTAAGCAAAGTGATTTTCTTTTTGGAAAGGTAAACAAAGCGAGTTTTGAGTCACTGATAAGAGAGAGAGCGCCCCAGCGGTTAGCTTAAGAAGCCAAAGCAAAAATCAGAATTTAAATTTTTCATCTTAAAGATTTTAAAATTGATTTTAAAATATTTTCAACATAATTTATTTTTAATATTGACTTTTAAATCAATACGAACAAATATATAAAAATTTTACCAATAAATTATTTTTTTTATTTTCTTATAAATCATTTTGAGTTATTAGTAAATATGGGCGAGGCACAGAGAGAAAGAAGAGAAAGACAGAATGAGAGATGAAGTGAAGAATATGCAGATGACTGAAAAGAGCCCACTAGGCCTAGTTTCCTGTCAAATTTATGG
This sequence comes from Oryza punctata, assembly GCA_000573905.2. NCBI lineage: Eukaryota > Viridiplantae > Streptophyta > Magnoliopsida > Poales > Poaceae > Oryza > Oryza punctata. The sequence continues at coordinate 4,981,296 of CM002488.2, forward strand.
GCTTTCAGTAACAGTTTGTATCAGGAATAAATCTATTTTACCTCCCTTATGTCTTACCTTTGACCATATCGTATCCATTAACGGTAAAATCAAATATAACGCCTCCCTTAACTTTAAAAACTGGTGCAAATGTACTACTTCGGTGGTTTGAGAAGTTGTTTCTACTGACGTGACAGATTGACCGTAAGCAAAAATTGCTTCCCAAACCACTGGCGGAGTCGATTTGCACCGGTTTTGGAAGATGGAGGGAGGAAAAAATTTATGTCCTCAGATTGTTTTTGGGCCATAAATCAGGATATGCACTATGGCCCAAATTTGAAACGTACTCGTAGTAACATGCTCACTTTGATTTGCAGGATTCTCACACAAAAAGTATAAAACCATTTCAATTCTCAACTGAATTCCGTGACCAAAAGGGGGGGGGGGGGGGGGGGGAATTCTACCATACCAAACAGTGACTAAATTTGGCTAATTCCTCCAAAGACAAACTGGTCGATGGTAACAATTGCAATCCATTCTTCATCACATCATGATATGGAAAAACCAACAGCAGTGTTAATTCGGCCAAAGCAGGAGAAGGATTTGACAGACAACCGGCAGGCTAGCTGCTGCTGTGCAGGAAGGAAGGCCAAGTCACATGGCAGCGTCGGTCCGGTCCAGCTTGCTCACCTCGTGCCGGCTGACTTGGATCAGACCCCCACTTCGCCCCGTAATTTTGGGTACAGTGGTATCTGGCAACTGGTATTTGTATTTTAGAAGGATGATAAAGTAACGACCCATCGTTTCCCTTATTCATGGAATAAACTAAACAGTATATTTACAAATAAAAAATAATTTGTAAATAAAAATTTTTGTATACGTGTTCTTAGCGATCTGAAAACAATGGCTGAAAAATAAACTTCGATGAAAAAACACCAAAATCAGCTCCAGATTTAAGTTTGAAAATTTAAATTTTAGTTGATAAGTATAAACATAAACATAAGCGAAAAGATGAGACCCTAAACTTTTTTTCCATGTTATGGTTTTAAATGTTTGTTACTAAAGGCATCCACAATGTAGTACAAAAGTAGTCCATAAGCAATAAAATATTTCATTCAGCCACCTAGCAACATTGTGGAACTAGTCCATAGCAAGAAAATAACAAAAGCTACCCATAAGCATATGGGCTGCCCATAGACAATAAAATATGTTATTTATCTCTACCTCCTCTCTCCTCCTAATACTATTTGCTATCTATATACATTGTGAATGTTGCAATAGTTAAAGTTTATATATGTGGGCCCTGTCTATATGGACTAGTTTTGCTATATACATTAGAGATGCCCTAAGTAGGGTTTTACGGGATTGAAAACCACTCCCTAGTGGTTTCCTCAGTTTCGGAAAAAAAAAAGTTAAAAATCTAGTGAAATTTAGATAAATTTTATTAGATATTTGAAATTAAGTTTGTTTCTTAAAAGAATAACTGAAGGGTTTACCAAGTGGTTTATGGACTCAAGTCGCTCAAAACCTCTCTAAACTTTACGAAAATTTATAAACCCTGTTGATGACTTGCATGCTACTTAACTTTCAATAGGATAGAAACAATGCATTGTGTTACATTTAGCTTCGCTGATTATACGCCTTGAAATTTTATCCAGATTGTTGCTCGTTCATCTTTCAAAAAAAAAAGTTGATGTATTGCAATGTTGCGTGTGTTGCCTTCTAGCTTTTCCATCACAAAGGCTCTGTTTGGATGGGGCTAATTTTTTAGCCCCTGTCACACTGAATGTTTATACACTAATTAGAAGTACTAAACGTAAACTAAAAATAAAACTCATTTCATAACTCTGGACTGATTCGCGAGATGAATATATTGAGCCTAATTAATCCATGATTAGCCTATATGATGCTACAGTAAACATGTGCTAATTATGAATTAATTAGGCTTAAAAAATTTGCCTCGCGAATTAGCTCTCATTTATGCAATTAATTTTATTATTAGTCTATGTTTAATACTCTTAATTAGTACCCAATGACAGGGATTAGCCCCTGGATCCAAACACCCCAAAATAAACCGATATAGTACGAGATGTGACACATTCTAATCTGGATAGAAGGATGTGTCACATCCCGTACTAGTTTGGTATATTTTAAAACTTATAGAGCATTACTTTATCCTAAAAATATTATATTTGTTTAGATATATAATCTGAAAATGCATTATCTTTTTTATGTTGGTGCTACTGATTACTAAAAGGTATTAACTAGGACGGATTTATTCACATTCCGTATGGGAATCGACCCATGGCTGGTCTTCTCCATCTCCTTTCCGACCTGTAATTAAAGTTAAACATGCACATACACAATGAAACGTGCCGGTTAATTTCTGGCTTTCAGCCACCGACAGATGCTGTAGTAGTGCTCGCACCATCAGACTCCCAAGTCCGAAACAAAGCCTTTGAAAAATCGAGAAATCTCTCATCTTTTTCAACAATTTTTTCAAGTAACAGAGTACCTGAAAAAAGGTCGTCGTAGACGTTGCAAAGACTTGGTTCTTTTTTTGTTTTGTTTTTTTTTTTTTTTTGCTGTACGTTGGTACGCTTAAGTGCGTTGCAGGCAATGTACCAGACGTCCTTGGAAAGCCGCTGCTCCCCGGAATTTATCGTACTACAAGCCAGCATTCATAGCGTACGTTTGATCCAGTCTACAGGCCGTTGCCACTTTCCTTCTGATATCTGATATATGGTACTGGAATCCAATCTTCAGCTTTTGTTTCTAATACTTATCTTTTGTTTGGCTTAGCTGAATTTCGATTATTTGCGTGGGTTTCAGTGGGTTTTCAATTTTAAATCATCATTGTTTGAGGGTATAAACGAATAAACTTAACTATTATAAAGTTAAAAATAGATTCAGAATAGATTTCTAAAAGAATCATATATAGAAAGTTTTTCTAAAAAATTGTACCGTCAATCAGCAAGATCTTCTCTTCCTTCAAAAAGAACTAAGTGAACTAGAGAATTTTTCAAACTTAGGTATGCTTTTTTTTTCGTCACTTGAGTATATATTAAACTACTCACTAAATATCCCTTATGTTTGTTTGTTTTTACATGTTTTAAGTATAAAAATGATTTTCTATCTTTTGCAATTAATTTTTATGTAACACATCTATACAAGGCTCATATATTGACGGATAAAATGATATTGTACAGATAATATAAAAATTATTATGCGGTAGCTAGTGATAGAATTTTTGGGACCACGCCATACAACTGCAAAAATTGATAAATAAACCCTTAACGTGACATCAATAATAAGGATGCCATTTACTCTATATAAAACCGTGCTAGCCATTGCATCAGTAGTGGGGATTCGTGCATCAACTAATTTAATCAAAAGTTAAAACGATGTGCAAATGTGGGCATATACCTCAGCACTTAGGTTCCCAAGTCAAACATATTGATTATTATTAGGCACACAACAAACACAAGATTAATTCTTACACCATCGGTAACTCATGACAAAGATTCTCTGACTTACTGTTGGTATCTTAAAGGTGCAAAGGCACAACATGAGCGGTTAGATGAATTGACCGTCGACTAATAATACATATACATAACTGGTATGTGTTAAAGGGTGTAATCTAGCAATCAAACAGTGATCAATAGGTAATCTAGTTTAGGCAGTGACTAAACCTATTTTTCTTTTTTTTCTTTTTATGGAATATGAACAATGCCAATGTAATAGATGACCACATATCAATCTAGACGGAAAAAAACATAAATGATAAAGTTACTCGTAATTATTATATTAGTACATTATTAATTTACTCTTAATATTACTGTTAATATAATACTACAAGTAGAGAGTACCGGAGCATCGCTGTTTAATTTATCGTCGGTGTAATTCAACCTTCCGGTCTCGATCCAACGGCTCAGATAGATGCAATTTAACCTAGTTGGCATTGCTCCCTAACAATAATCCCAGATGACCTGGATGTGGCATCTTTACCTAACCTTTTGGTTGTTTTTGAGTTTGCTTTATATGGCAATCGTTTCTGTCGCTGTGGGTGCATGCTGACATGAGATTCCGAACACATCTTCTCCGCTTTGAACAAATTTCGTTTGCATCGATCAGCACTGCTGTTCTCACTCGCTCGCTCGCTCGTGTAGACGGCGTGTGGCAGCTTTAAATTCTTCTTTTATTTTCCTCTCTTTTCTTTTTTCTGCTGCCTCGTTTCGTTGTGATGGGAAACAAGGGATCAGATGCCAATTCAGCTGTTGTAATTAATTAGATTAAATCGTACAGCAATTAGACAGCACTGAAGACTTGCTTGACCTCCCACAGGAAAAAGAACAGGAAAAAGTCACTCTAGAAATCTTTTAACTTTGCCAATGATTGATTTCGACCATCGCCAGTAAACAACAATAACGGCCGGTGATTAATTAGGGAGTCACTTTTTTACTGTTAGTTAAGGCACGCTTGTTTTGAGTCCCTGAAAGTCCCAACCAATTTTGAGTTTTAGAAACTAAATTTACGAATTATTTTTTGTCATTTCCATCACTGATCGACCTCATAGTATCCCCAAGACTGACTTAAACATTTTTTTCCTATGACCAAATTTAATTTAGGAGCTAAGAAAAAAAATCCGCGCCTTCACGGAGGCGCTCCCAATTTTTGTGTCATATTTTTAGTCCTATTTTTTAAGATGGTTTCAATCCAAAGTTATTATAAGTTAAATTTCATACCACTCTTCGAGATGCTCTTAGCTCTTGGACTACAACGAACAGAAATCCTATGATAACATCGATGCTGAGAGTCAATATGAATAAGCTTAACATTGATGTTAATCTCTTTCTCCTCTTTTATCTCTTTCATATCAGTAAATTTATATATCCTAGTAAGATACTCCCCCTGTTATAAAATATAAAAGATTTGGATGAATGTGACTCATCCTAATAATATAAATATGGATAGACTCCTTATCCAAATACGTAAGAATAGGATATATCACACCCATCTAAGATCTCTCGTAAATACGTAAGAATAGGATATATTACACCCATCTAAGATCTCTCGTATTTTGAGACGGATGGAGTATATACCTTGGTTTGTCGGCGGTAATTAAGAAACACATGTCTACTGTGGGTGGCTGAGCCGAGAAGTCGGTAACATCGGATCCCCGTAACGGGCAAAGGCAGGCAGACAGCAACAGCAACGGCTTTGCGGCTATCTCGCTCCGACCAATTTAATTGGCCAGTACACACTCTAGTGCACACACAAAATTACATAAACACACCAAATTAATACACATCTTGTAGCTACGACTAGCAATAGCAAGCGGTAACAGCAGCAGTACAGCTTTGGCATTCAAAATTCAAACTGTTACTACAAGCCGTAATTAACAGCAGTAGTGCAGTAGTAGGGTCCTGGTCTAGTCGCATAGGATAAATTCGGTTGAAAATGGTAGGCATCTCTTCAAAAAACGATTCTTAATCAGTCGAAAATTGACCGTGTTTACTAATATAATCGTTTAGTGTTGATAGCAATATGATGCTGAAAAACAAGCTTAAAAAAAATTCAAAATTTATTTATGGCTAAAATCAGAAATAGTGTCATTTATATGGAAAATGAACCGGCGAGAAGAAGGTGTAAACTGTAAAAAGGGAAAAGAAAAGCTTTAATACCTTTGGTTGTGAAAATGAAAAGTTTGCATTGCGGCTGTGTGTGTGTGCGCCGTCGGTGCCAGCGAGCAGTAACAGTGCAGGAGTATTAATAATCTGGCCGGAAATGAACTCAACTAATAATAACTGATCAGCTCTTCTGCGTACGGTTCTACCTCTGCAGCGATCGATCGGGTGCTACAATCTTTTGCCTGTGCAATGCAGTAGTCAGATTGATGAACATAGGATGCACTGTATGTGCCTTCGATATGATTAATCCTTGCAACATTTTTTTTCCATAAAAGGGTAATTAACATCGGTTTTGCCGCGCCAAGCATTTGGACCTTGGAGAAGTCATGAAAAAAAGAAACCATATGGCATTTTGATTAAAACTGTTGACTTTACCCTTTGTCCCTTTGCGCTTAATTACATTTGTGGCTGCAGAGGAGCTTCCGCTGTGCAAATGGCGACAAGAAAAGGAATTGGGTGTGATACGAAACAAGGAAACAAATGATGGAGACCCTTTTTTTACTGTAGGCGATGGAGTATGATGATGAAGAACATCAATAACCACAGAAAATTGTGTTTCAATTCTCTTGATAGTGGCGGCTTTTGTTCCAACTAGTCAGGAAAATAGACGCAAACATGACATTGCATGTTTGTTCATGCTAGAACATAATATGGAAATATAGTATCCCGAAAGCCATCATTCTTATTAACATATCAAGGAATCGTCACTGAATCCGTCCATACATTTAATACCGCATATTTTACTTTTTAGTATAAGTTGGTTTAACTCTAGTTTACATTTTACTGAAGCACACCAATAGTTAAAGTGGTAATATTTGTTCATTGGATAAGAAAAGATAAAATATTTATGTACTATCAATACAGACCACTAGGAAAATTATCGTAAAAAAATAGGCTTTAGGTTAGAGCCGTCACAAACCCTGAGCATTTGAACATTGATAGAAAGTGTGGAAGAGTTATGGTGTGTAATCATATGAAAAGGTTAGCTCTTGAGGCATCTTGGTAGTATCGTGGACTATGGTTTTGTTTGAGAAGTTTGAGATTATGTGAAGTAGTCACTGAGTATTCAGCCAGTGAGCATTTGAAGAAACTGGGCTTTCTAGTTTCTAGTTATTAGTTTCTTTTCTAAATTATATAACTAATGAGTCTCAGAGTCTTAGTATGAATTCGAATTTTTTGAGAGAGCTAGTGGTCCTAGAAGTAGCCCTATCACTATTTAGGAGACACTTATGGTGATTTTTAAACAGTAACTTGAAATGGCCACTTCCTCATCTTATATCTATAAGCACGCTTCTCAAATAGTTAAATGGTAAATTTTGTGCAAAAGTTTTCTATATAAATTTTTTTAAAAAAATTAATAAATCAAAATTTTAAGTTTGTGATACATAATACTTAATTAATCATGCGTAAATGGCTTCCTTTATTTTCAATGCCGGAATAACCTAAGCTTGTTTAGCTTACTTGAACGGAGCCTAATTAAGTAGGGCAACAATTTTAAGGGCTCCTTTGAAATGTACACCCTCTGCCAAAAAAAAACAACTTCTAGGGATTAATTTGGATAAATGTTTGTTCATATTCATCCTCGTAAATCTATTTTGTATGGGAGGGAGGGAGTAGGATTGAGAAAATAGAAAAACATAGGATTGTTACATGAATTCAAATGCAAAATAGAGGATTGTAGAACATAAAGAAAAATACTTGAATGCTCGTTTAATTGGACCGCAGGAAAAACATAGTAATTATATGAGAGAGATAGACCCATAAAAAAACTTTCCGTAAGGTTAGACCACCTATTAAAAATCCTCCAAAACTTGTATGGATTGAGATATTTCTTAGGAATTTCATAGAATTCAATAGTTTTCAATTTTTTGTTTCAAAGTGCCATATACAAAAAAAAAAACTACTCCATTATGGGATCGAGGGTATAAATCGAACAAAATTCTTATGTTTTTCAATCGAATCAAAGGGGCTTAAAGCAGTGTGAATCCACTGTATAAATCGTACTTTTATCTCTGTATAAGCAACCTGGTCCACTGTAGACGTCAACAAAAAAAATAGACATTCATTTTCATCTCCATAGCGGCCTCTGAAATCTGAATACTCAAATCCTTCTCCTTCCCGCCGCTTGCGATGGTGCAGAAGCTGATGAACTCTCCAGTGCGGCTGCGACGCGAGCGACAGATCTGAGATATACTCTCTCTCTCGGCTCGATTTCTGACAGCCTACTGTTCCTACTACAGTATGTATGCATTGCATCGCAACGCGTTGAGAGAGAGATGATGACTCACACAGATTCAGTTGTGGGCGCAAGAACTGAGCTCAGCTCGAGAGACTGACAGATGTGGGCCTCCTCCTCTCCAAAAAAATCCATGCAGAAATTTTTTTTCCCCAATCCAAAAGCTGTCACCTTTCCCCCTAAATTCAGCTTCTTCTTTTTTCACTAATGGTGGAGCTCACTCGCCACCACCACCGGATTTATTATTGTTTTTTTTTCCTCTTCTCCTCTTCTCCCTTTTGATCAGTCTCATATTCCCACTCCCACCACCACCATCTCCACTAGCAGCAGCAGCAGCAGCAGCAGCAGCAAAGATGATGATTTTATTATGAAAAAGGGGAGGCGAAAATGCAGCATTTGTTTTCACTTTGTGTTTGCATCTCCTCCTCCAGATGCCCGCCGCTTTTGCAGATCAAACTGTCGCCGGTTTCAACCAGATTCTGCCAAGATTTTGAAGATGGAGAGCAATTATTGATGGTTTTTTCAGAGAAGAGCTCTGATTCTGGTTTTGAGCTGCCACTTCCTTGAAACAACACTCAAGAAACCTAGCTAAAGTGTGAAGTGTCAGTGAGCAAGTGTGAGAGTGAGAAAGCTCCTCTGTTCAGATCAAACTCTTACCTGATCTTGATGAGAGTAATCAATAGTGCTGGCTGGCTTTACAAACAAACAAAAAAAAGGGTGTAAACTTTAGCATGTGGCATGATGAATTCGCCCTGAACCTAAGCATTGTTTTGTTTGAAATGAGACCAGTTCTAAGCAAAGTACTACAAGAGTTAAGTGTTGTGTGTTTTAATACTCGTATATTACCTGCCATAAAAAATGTCAACTTGAGCATCCACTTGCCTCGCATATAACTCAATTCAGAAAACTTTAATGTACAAGATTTGGACTAGCAAATTACTCTACCAAGTCAATTGACAAAGCAAGCTTCTGAAGCAAAGAGAAGGGGATGGAAAAAAATGGCAAGCTAAAACCTATGCAAATTCCATCAAGATGAGGAAGAAAGAAAAAAGAGAGAAAGAGGACAGAACAGTTACTTTAAGCTCAGCGATCAATTAATCTCTTCTTAAGCGCCCAAATTTACTGTTACAAACATTAAGATTACAACATGACGACATACACAGATTCGATCCTCCCAGAGCTCACAGGAGAGAGTGAAGATGACAATCCAGCGATGAAATCGCACTCCATGAGCCGAGTAATTAGAGCATCATTAACCAGACAAGCAGAGCATACCAAGGAGGAGGAGGAAGAAGAAGAAGAAGAAGAAGAAGAAGAAGAAGGCAATATGAGTCGCCATGGTCACTGCCGGCCAGGTGACTGCACGGGGAAGAGCGGGAGAAGCCTGGGAGGCGGCTGCAGCTCGCCGCCGGCGCCGGCATTGCCGCGCGGGGAAGGGTGGAGGTAGAACCCTTTCTCGGCGATGGCGCGGTCCTCGGCCGCCGCGGCCTCGTCGGACCCAGGCAGCGGCGGGAGCGGCGTCACGGGGCTCCCCAGCGCCAGCGACGGGAAGTCCAGCATGCTCGGGGACAGCACCTCCACCCCGCCGCCGCGCGGGGAGAATCCCCGCGGCGAGAACCCCCCGCCGCTGACGCCGAAGGCGGCCGCGGCGGGGAGGAGAGGGCAGAGCATCTTGAGGCTCTTCATGCTGCTCCGCCGCTCGTAGAGCTTGAACGCCGGCTTCTTCGGCCCCGGCGGCGCGGGCGCCGCCTTCGGGGAAGCCGCGGCGGCGGCGGCGCCCGCCGCCGCGGCGGCCGCGGTCTCCGGCGTGCCGGTGAGGATCTGGACCACCTGCTTGAACGACGTGGTGTCCGCCTGCACGAACGTGGTCGGGAACGGGTTGGAAGGGTCACCGGAGGCCGCCGGCTGCGGCAGAGGCAGAGGCGAGTGCGGCGGCGGCGGCGCGTGGGTGGAGGTGGTGGCCATGATAAAAATGTCGCCTTTAGCGCGGGGGGGGGGGGGGGGGGGGGGGTGGGGGGGGGGGGGGTGGGTGGGGTTTGGGGAGAGTGAGTGAGGGGAGGAAGGAGGAGAGGGGGTTTTATTGGGCTTTTTGGAAGAGGAAAAAAAATTGGAGCTTTGGGATCTGGATTTCTCCATCCAAACCCTCTCAGGAATATGTTGGCAAATGCGTGTGAGTGACTTGGCTGGCTAGATCTGAATTCTGACCTGACCTCTTGAGAAATATGGTCATACCAGTACTACTACTACTTGTGGTGGTATAACTTCACAACTCAGAAGTTCAGTTTTTGTGCTGGATGACCAAAACAGGTCAGCTGGATATGTGTTTGAATTCTGTTTGGATCTCTTGTTCTCTTTGAAAATGTGGAGAGAGAGAATTTAGCTAGGTGAATTTGCTGTGGTATCTTAATGCAAGGAGAATTTTGTTCTGTTTGTAAGAGAGGGTTATGTTTATAGTCTCATTCAGATGACTATGGTTGTTTTCTTAAGGGTGAATGTATCTCGCCAGCGGATTTCTCTTGTTTTTTTCGTGCAAGTTTTAAATTGTAGGCTCCGTTTTTTTCTTTTGAAAAGATTTTTCGCAAAATCCCAAAGATAGAGTTGTCAGCTGAGCTGGGGCGGTTTTCAAAGCATTATGTTGTTTTAGAAAAGAAAACTCCTCATAACGGCTCGATAGTAGAACACGTCAAAATTCTGTTGGCATTGGGTCCACAAAGAAGAGTGTTCGATCATATGGCTTCATGTGAAGCATGCTTCTTTTTCTTCATGATATGCGTATAATATTTTTTAGAATTATTAATATTCTTCTTATGACTCTACTTTGAACATTGCATAGTATGAGTTTGGTCTCCAAAGGAAAAGATCGAGCTTTATGCATGGAAAGATAAGGGCGAATGGATTGGTTAACATTACCTAATATGAGTTTGATCTTCGGAGGAAAAGATCAATACCTATGGAAAGGCATGGGCGTATGGAATTAGAAAATCCGTTAAATTCATGCAAGTTTTTAGTTGAATGTTATGTTCTCTCTTTTGAATGGACTTCTACAACATCCAGAGATAGAGTTGCCTGCTAAGCCTAGGGTAGTTTTCAAAGTATTATGTTGTTTTTAGAAAAGATGCAATGTATGGATAGTCTGCAAACACCTCGTAACCATTTGATAGTAGAAACACGTCAATTTTTGCTATCATTGGATCCACAGAATAGAGTTTAATTGTATGGGTTCACGTGAAACATACTTCTTTTTCTTCACGGTTATGTATAAAACAATTTCTAAAATTATTTAATATTCTTCTTTTAACTCGAGCATTGCATAGTATGTGTTTGATCTCCAAAGAAAAAGATCAAGCAGACAAGGACACGTGAACGGTTTACAAACTCATCATAACAGTTTGATAGTAGAAGAAAACCTGCCAAACTTGTTCAATTTTTAAATTGGATGTTCTGTTTTCTCTTCTGAAAAAAACTTCTATAGCATCATAAAGATAGATTTACCTGCTAAGCCTTAGCGGTTCTCAAAACATCATGTTGTTTTATAAAGGACACAATGTGTGGACAATTTGCAAACTCATAGTAACACCATGATAATAGAACACATCAAATTCTATTACTACTGGGGAAGGGATTTTTAGTCTCAGTTGACAACCTTCTTAATCCTGGTTGTGCAACCGGGACGTCCAATCCTGGACTAAAGATACACACCAAGTAAAAAAAATGTGTGAGATGTGGGATTCAAACTCAAGATCTCTCACCTTAGCTCTCACTCGTGTTATCATCTCACCTACTACACACATCTGACTTGAATAGAGATGCTTTCTTTTTAACTAACCTTGGAGACATCTTTACTCCCGGTTGGTGTTACCAACCGGGACTAAAGATTATTGGGGCCTAACACGACCTGACAGCTATTGAATCGTGGCTAAAAATGATCTTTAGACCAATCGGGACTAAAGATCATAGTCTTTAACGGGGACTACAAATAATCTTTAGTTCTGGTTCCTATTCGAACCGGGACTAATGTAATTTTTACCCTCCGGGTGAAGATCATTTCTCCAGTAGTGTATTGTCATTGGGTCCACAAGAAGAGTGCTAGTTTGTATGGTTTCATGTGAGGCATGCTTCTTTTTCCTCGCAATACGCGTGCAACAATTTCTATAATTGTTTAATATATTTTGGCTCTATCTTGAACATTGCTTAGCATGAGTTTGATCTCCATAGGAAAATATCAAGCATTTTGAAAAAGACAAGGTTGCATGGATGGTTTGCACACTCCTTTTTACAGCTTGATATATATAGTAACTAGAAGATCGCCAAATTCTGTTGTCATTGGGTCCACAGGAAGAGTGGTCATTTGAATGGATTCATGTGTGAAACGTGCTCATTTTTCTTCACGATATGTGTGCAATAATTTCTAGAATTATATCTTGTTAACACTATTTTTATTCTATTTTCTTAACACGGCATAGCATGATGATCCTCCTGAGAAAATGATCAAATTTTATTAAAAAGAACGGGAAGGTGGAGGAGGTATATAATATATATGTGTGTGTTTATGGACGGTTTACAAACTCCTCGTAACGGATCGATATATAGTAGCAGAACACACACCAAATTATGTTTGTCGTTGGGTCTACAAGAGAGTGTTCCCACATATGAGTTCATGTGTACGTAGTGTGTGGTCCTTTTTCTTATGATGTGTGTGTGCATACAGACAAGATCTTATAATCATCGATCATGATTAATCAAGCATTAATGTGTGCAGCAGTAAAACATACTAGTATATTACCATCTTGAGATCGACTGTCATGGTTCAGTTACTGGTAAATTTTGGCATTACAGGTTACTCACAATAACATCGATACAATTTCAGAATTGCTGATCCTACACACATATATGTCACTGTCACAGCAGTCCACTAAGTCGACCAAAAATTAATTAGGAGCATGTCAAGCAGATTTAGAAAGATCGAGTGGTCAGTCAGTTGGATTGACCACAAAGTCCTGCTAGAATATTGGCACCCATGCATGATGGTTTCTTAGTTCCACCATATTTGTCTCGTAGTTTCAAAGGTTGCACCTTTACGGCTTTACCCAGTTTCCTACTAACCACAATAATTATAGAGATCTCAACAAACTACAATCCAAAAGGATCCCATCAACTCCTAAAACACATATACTAGTGCTATATACACAAGATGAGGCACATCTTTTGCAGTGAAAGTCCATCGTACATTATTCACAAATTCCGTTGAGTTTCATCGCATGAAATTCGGAGCTACCTTATACCGCTTGGTTCGTGTCGAATTTTGAATAGATAAACTTTATGAAACTCTTCATCACGTTGGAGGCTGATCACATCTTAACTAAACTAGGGTATACCGATACATTGCAACAGGATTATTAGGAGAAGATATGTCAATGGTTTTTACGTGAGGGTGAACAGGAAGAGGTGAAAACAAAAAGGAATACCAAAATATGGGATGAGTAGACATATTTGCAGCCGGTTTAGCAGTCTCATTGGTTGACCTAATAATACAAAGCTAAAACCAAAATTTGAACTTTCAAATTTAATTTTAAAGTTGATTTTAAGATACTTTTAGTGAAATTTCTTTTTAGTATTAATTTTTAAGTCATTAATAATATATATATATATATAAATTTTAGCTGTAAATATGGATAACCTAAACCCTAAACCTATGAGACTCTAGGTTACTGGAGTATCCTATCTTATAAAAAATCCAATCCTATCTACGGACTTGATACATGTGTTTTTAGGTTGTGTCGTAGCTAGAATTTTTTTTTTTATGTGTGGGCAGCATATGTTGCATGCATGGTGTGAAATGTTGAGAGGTATGGGGGGATTGGATTGGATTTGGGGCGGCTTAAAACTGGATGGGCCCTTGACTTGGAGAAGACCTCTGCTCCCCCTTGTCTGTGTGTGCGTGCCCTAATCAGATCCCAAGGAATCGTGATGCTTTAGAGGGTGCTCCGTCCTACGAGCATGTTTTGCTGAGTGCACACGTACCGGAGTACACCGTACCTTCTTTCATGCGAATACTATTTGCCCGTTCTGTATTGTATTGTAGAGTAATAGTAAGGGCGTGTTTGGATTAAAGGGTTTACATGGGATTTTTATATGATTCATGATTCATTCGAATTTCCTACTGTTCATGCGTTCGAATTGCAAGAATCACACAAAGAAAATTCAGAGGAATGCAATAGCATTCCCATAAAAACATGAGAATTCCAAACATCCAGTCCAACCTCTTTTGTCAAGCATTGGCTACCATATGATAAAATTACTCCATTTTCTGTTCTTGTGTTTCAAATATTCAATTCTATAAAAATCCTCTATTTTTTCATATCCTCCATTTTTCACGTGCAACCCTATCATATTCTTGCATTTTTCCTATTTTTATGTTTATTCTATCATGCGATAATTTAGACATTAGTTAAGATATACTACATAGTACAAAATTTATATCTACCATACTTGCGCCAATACAACATAATATTTTTTTTCTTTATTCGTGTTCTCGATCTGTTGATCATTTTCATTCATCTCTCTTGAGGTTTGGGTAAAGATTATATTGTCCCTTACATGAGTGATAGCTCATTCTCTCTTCTCACTTATCTCTTCTACCTCATCACATAATCGTGTGTGTGATAGTTTTATTGGTAACACCTAACCCTTAAAGTAATTGTTCTTATAGTGCGTGCTCTAAGATGTTTTCTTATCTACTAAATCAATTTTATTAGCTTTCACTTAGTTCGTAGAAAAATATATTAACATATATAAAACTACTTTGATGTTGGTGTTAACATATTTTTTGTAGATATTGTAGAAAAATATGCTATTATAACATATTTTTGGTGGGTTCAATGAAACTACTTTGATGTTGGATGTTGTAGATAGTAGCGTATCTTTTTAATAAACTTATCAAAATTAGAGAAGCCTTACTTGTAACAAACCAAACTATCTTACAATATAAAACAAAGTGAATGTAGTATAATATGCATGATTACGGTGTAAATTCAGTATGAAAAATGTAGAAAAATGGCTATATGTTTATCGCTGAACTAATCTAGACTATGATTTTCTGCTCGAACAATTGAGGCCATTTATTGAGATGCTCGATCTGGTCTAGCCTATAGAAACAACAAACAACAAACATTTTCAATGGAAAACAGGCATTACAATCAATCCATACGATGCTAGTCTATATGCTCTCAAAATGAGCACCGCATGTAACCCCATATCAGACCAGACGTAAAAAATGTAAGAGTATCTCATACCAAAATACAAAAATATTTAATGATACACCAACACAGATAGAAAAAAAAGATATAATATTTTTCTCCTTGCATGAGAAAAGAGGAAAGACGGATAGCGGGGTACTCCCGTAGTCCTTTCTACTGAAAAAAATGATCGAACATCGACAGGTGCGCTACAACAAACATCCGGTACTCTTTCAGTTTTCATCCGTGTCCTTTGGTTCTTGCCCATCCTGAGTGCGCGTACACAAGCTGCGGTACGCGTAGCCAATAGTAGAAGCGTGGAGATGGGACAATAAAAGCACGTACTTTTCAACGTGCGCCAGTGCGTGATTTGACTTTTGAAGTGCTGTGTTTCTCTCTCTCTCCCGCTGCTGCCCACACGCATCCAGACTCTTTTCTTTCTTTCTTTCTTTCATTTTGCTTTCTTTACTGTCTTTCTCTTAGTCAGAAATTCAGACATGAACACTCTCTGAAAATCAGGCATGCACGATATCCGAGGCGAGAGCTCGGCTTTTCTACTGTACTACGTACTGGTGCAATGCAGCTCGGAGAAAACAACGGAGGGTAGTGTTCAGACTTCAGGCTTGAGAAAGAGGAGCAGAGAATCTATCTGCAGACTCTCTCGTCTCAACTCTGTCAGCGTGATGGACGGAGGCACGGAGGCAATGTCAGAGGATGAGTAACAATTAGAGTTGATGCAATTTCAGCTAATCACCTTCAGATAGATACGCATAAACACTGTGGCACTGATTGCAGAGTTCTGCAGCTACAAGCACCGTAGAAAATCACAATGGTGTGCTACTGTCGTTCTGTCAACTACTGGAGTAGCTTCTACTGCTGCCGAGCTGAATAATCAAGTGGCCATCGAGACTAATTAAACATAATCAAGCTATGATAGCATCAATATGATAATGAGATAATCTCAACCAGGCTAGCGCCTAGCAGGAGCGGCTGAGAGCAGAACAGATGCAGAAAACTACAAGGCACATGCTACACTTAACACTATACAAACAGACATTATATGGACCTACTTACCTTTACTCCTTTTTTTTGGCGATTAATCACCTTTTTCTTGGGCCTACTTAGCTTAGTTTTTTGGTGTTTAATTAATTACGGGTTTTTGTTCATGCGTGCATGCGCTTGTTCTTGAGTGCACGCAGGGGTGTACACGGGCGTCTGTCATGGGCGATTGGATGGACATGGGAGCAGAGAAAGCGTCCTGCTTCTGCATGCAATGTCTGAATCCGAATTCATACTAGACGCTGACAAAGTGACAGCATGGCTTTTTCATTAAAAAAAGTGACTTTGATGTTGCCATTGCAATGATCAGGAGAAGCATGTTCACTGCACGGTTGCCACTTGTGCGAGGTGACAGAATTCGATAAACAACTCTGATTAAGGGATTGCTATTTAGTGCACGTGCATTTTCAGCCTGTTTTTAAAACTTTTATATCATACTGTAATTTCTATGTAGATTCAAAATTTTCTTATAAAAAAGAATGCAATGGGAACGCACGTACGCCATGTGCTAACAATTTCGCTCAAATTAAGCAAGGTTGGTAAAAGAACAAGAAAAATAATGCTTACAGGTCAACAACTAAAGGCCTGTAGAAGTTCCCGTGTGGCCCGGCCCATTAACATGGCCCATTACCCGGGCCTTCTTAAAGAGCGGGAAATTTATTGGGGAGTAAGTTCACTTTGGGTCCCTTTATTTGTCGCCCAGTCCGATTTTCATCCCTTGGTTACCAAAACCGGGTACGACGGATCCCCAACTATCAAAACCGGTGTAAACGTGATCCATCGGTGGTTTGGAAGGCGGTTTTGACTGACGTGGTATCTACGTGGTTGGTTTGACTAGGTCTTCGTCCCACGTGGCATTGACGTGGTGCTTACGTGGTAATTCGATTCCGGAAAAATAATAAACCATGTGGGACCCAAATGTCAGTTTCACACACAAATTAATAAAAAATGGTGGGGCCCACGTGGACCCCACATATCATTCTCACCCCTACTCTTCTTCCTCCTTTCTCCCCATCTCCCCTCTCCTCTCTCCAAGTGCTACGGGGTCACGGGGAGGTCCGGTGGCGACGGCCAGCGACGCGGGAGAGAGGATGGCGTCGGCGGCGGGAGCGCTGGGGACTGGGGGGCTCCGCGCCCGGGGTGCTGCCCACCACCCACCCCGAGAAGGCTGCTCCTCGTCTTCGCCCGCGGCGTCGACACGGACCCCGTGCGGGGGCTCGCGGAGGAGTTCGGGGCCGTGGAGATGGCCCAGGATAGGCGCTCAGACCGGAGATGGACGACGCCGCCGCTCCAACTTGCCAGCTTCGCGCGCCGCCACTCCGCCCACGCGTCCGCCCATCCCCCGCTCCGTCCTGCTGGCCTCGCGCGCTGCCACTCCGCCCGCCACCGCCCCACCGGCTTCGGGCGTTGCCACCCCGCTGCGCCTCACCGGCTTCACACCGCCGCTCGACCCGCCCTACCCCCGCTCGCCGTCCTCCTCGCCTCATCTCTCTCTACGCCCGCTCCGGCCGGCTCTCGCCCTGCTCCGCCGGCTAGCCGATCCGCCGCCCACCCCGCTTTGTCCCTTGGCTCCACCCCGCTCTGCCTCCGCCCCTTTGCTCTGCCGCTGCTCCACCCTATCGTCGCCCGCTCCACCAGCTGGAGAGAGAGAAGAGGGAGATAGGGGATTGAGAGAAGAGGGTAGTGAGGATGACATGTGAGGCCACGTAGGCCCCATCATTTTTCTTAGTTTGTGTGTGAAACTAACATATGGGCCCCAAAGGGTTTATTATTTTTCCAGATCTAATTACCACGTAAGCGCCACATCAATGATACGTTGGACAAAGACCTAATCAAAAGGAGCAACTTAGGCGCTACGTCAGCTAAAACCGGACACAATACTACCGAGGGATCTCATTTAAACGGTTTCGTAAGTTGGGGGACCCGTCGTACCTGGTTTTGCGACCAAGGAATGAAAATCAACACATAGAGGGACCCAAAATGAATTTATTCCAATTTATTGGCCAGCGTTTAAAAATCTTCTCTCTCTTTTCTTTATTTTTTTAGTGGATATATCTCTCTCTTTTTTAGGAACATGCTTGAACTGATCTTCAGTACATTCTCTTGAAAAATTCCCCCAACATTTTAAAACGCAATTAATTCGATAATAAATTGCAATGCATATATGCTACTACTTGCCAAACTTGACTTGTAAAATTTGTATAGATCGAGCTGAGAGAGAATACACGCAAAGACTGATCGAAAGGAGTTTAATTAATTAGCAGCAGTTTCTCGCGTACGCTTGGATCGAGTCGATATGTATATACACTTATGAGCAGCGTACGTATTCACCACCCCCGCCGGCGACGGCGACGGCAACGGCGGCAGCAGAGGAGGAGGAGGAGGAGATCAGTTGGTGTTCCGAGCGCATCGGGTGATGGCGGAGCAGCCGCGGCGGTAGGGGTTGGCTGCCTTCTGCGACGCGCAGTTCTGGTAGTATGACTGCCCGCGCTTGTTGCACGGCACCTTGTTCGCGTCCAGAGCGGAGTAGCTCACGTACCTGTTCGTCGGTCGCCGCGCCGCCAGCGACCGCCGCATCAGCGTCTCGCCGGCGGCGGCGCCGGCCGCACCCATCAGCGCCATCTCCTCGACCTCCTCCTCGTCGTCCACGTCGCACTCCCCTACGGCGCCGTCGCACGTCGACGACGAAGCCGAAGCCATCTGCCGCCGCCCCGACGCCGACGCCGACGCCACGCCCAGGTCGTCGTCGGTGGCGCCCGCGGAGGGCACCGCCGCCGCGGCCACCACGACGACGAGGAGGGCAAGCACGGACACGCCGCGGCGGAGGCGAGGCGCCATGCCTGCTGTGACCTGAGCGTTCGGTGTTCCTTGCCTGTGCCGGCGAGAGGGAATTAATTCTGCCGAGCTCGATCGATCGGTACGAGGTACGAGGTACGACGATCTCCCTCCGCGAGCCTACCCTGATGAAATATTGTTAGCTTTGAAGGATCGAGGAGGAAGGAGGCGGGAGGAGGGAGACGAGGAGGCGGGCGGAGAAGATGGAGGGGATATGGAGGGAGACGAACCAGGGCGGCCGCACGCTGGGGTGGCCGGTGCCGCCGCGCGTCGCGGCGGCGGTCTCTGGCATGCACGCCTCGGCGTTCGCGCATCCCTGCATGTGATCTGTAAATTGTTCAAAGCCTAATTTTGGGACAAGCCCATTATGCGCTGGGCTTTATTTATCACAGGAGGACATGGGCTTCACCATTTTGGGTCTTAATGGGCCTTAATATCGTGTGTCTTTGGCCCAGTTACAGATTCATCGAAGATTACATGCTGGGAGTATCTAACAAACTGTCACAAGTTTTTTTATCAAAAACTTTCAGATGTAACACTAGTATAATTGAAGTGTAATTATATTATAACTGTATTGTAATTACACTGTAGCTGTACCGTAATTACACTATAATTGCACTGTAAATATATTATAACTGCACCGTAATTACACTACAATTGCGATATAACTTACTATAAAACTTGTATTCAACAATCTTTTGATTAGATAGCACTGACTTACGCATGACACGTGTAAAAATTTCCTTTTAGTATTTTTTTCTTCTTGCATAAATCTTGAGATGATTCGATGGTCATAAATCTGAAAGTTTTGGAGGGAAAAAAAACTTGCAACAGTTTTCTGCAAATTGCTTACATTTTTTTCTCGAAAGAATAGATGGTTCATATTTCATTTTTTATTGGGACTAGCTATACAATTGGTGATAAATTCTCCTAAAAATGTATAAAATGTAAATATAGGAGTGTGTAATTACATTGTACTTTGATTACAATATAGTTTGTATGTAATATGGTATTTTTGCGAAACAGAGGTCGTGAGATCGAATCTTCGCACCAGCTATAATTTTTTTCTTCCCAACTTATACTTGAAGTAGATCTAACAGTTTAAAATTACATCAAACTTACATACATATTACATACAATGCAAGTTATACGTAATTACATTATAATCATACTGTATTTATATTTGATAAATTTTTGGGAGAAAATATATCGATAAATATATAATAAAATCATTTTTTATGATTCAATACATTAATAAGCAAATACTATCGTGAAACATACTGTCACAAATTGAGCGAGTGCTATGGATTATGGATTTTATGGAATTTAAGGGAATATTACGGATTTTTAGCATTCGTGTCAATTAACTATCGAGGAAACTCCTACAGTACTATTTGGAGGATAAACGGCAACTTATGCGTTAAAATGGAAGAAAATTAAAGACATGTTAAATCCAATTGAATGTATGAATTAATTGGGATTTACTACTAGCTACTTGCAATTGCCCTACCTGACCAATTTACACATCAAGCAGAGGTAAAAAGATTGATCGAGCAAAAACGCATAAAGAAGATTTCTTTTAATGCAAATTACCTATGAATCAAAACATTACACATATATCTCCACTTGCTACAGATGAGAGATTTTGACAACTAAACAAAGCAACAATCTTATTTTGGCCCGATAAAATCCTACAGAATTCAAATGCAAACTGACGCGAAATTACTAACAAAAATAAGAACACAAATGCATGCAGGAAACACATTTGCAACTAGCTAGCTAGACCGGTTCGACGAAATCAAACGAGAGCCATTGCTCCGGCTGCTGTCACGACGAGCAGCATCAGCAAGGCACCACTCCTCAGAGATGACGCAGACGACGGCCGTGGCGGCGGCGACGCCGCCGTCCCGTTCGTCCCCGACGCCGGCGCCGTGAAGTTTCCTCCAGCCGGAGACGGCGCCGTGAAGTTTCCCCCAGCCGGAGGAGGCGGCGGCGGCGAGCCAGGGGCCGGGGCTGGAACGGGTGGCGACGACGGCGCCCTCACCGTGCCGTTCGTTCCCGCCGCCGGGGGGGGCGGCGGCGACGGGCGAGGGGTGGGGGCCGCCGGAACGGTTGCCGGCGGCGGCGGCGGCGGCGGCGAGGGCATGGTAGGCGAGGTGGTGGCGTTGCCGCGGACGGCGAGGACGACGACGATGAGGCGCTCGCCGGCCTGGCAGCGGCCGGAGTCGCCGCTAATGAAGAAGAAGGGGCCGGAGTTGTCGAACACGAAGGTGGACTCGCCGCCGGCGTCGCGGAGGAGCGGGTCGGTGGCGTTGCAGCCGTCGTAGTGGCTCTGGCTCACCACCACCACCGAGTCCTTCTCCTTGTTATACCTAAACACTGCAATTAAGCGTAAACGCGCGAAACAGATTCCGTCAGGTCACGCGCGCGCGCCACACAAACACCACGCCGCCGGCGAATCCGTACGTACCGAGGCGATCGTTGACCTGGAAGCGGTTGCGCTCCGCCCACCGGTTGTACGGCTCGGCGGGGTTGATCGTCCACCCGTCGCGCCCGCCCACGTAGAAGTCGCGCGCCTCGCAGCAGCTCGCCGCAAGGAGAACTACGACCACGACGGCGGCGGCGACGGCCGCCGCCGCATCCACGCCGGTGACACGCCGCGTCATTGCCTTCCACTACGCGTACGTACGCTTCTTCCCCCTTGCACCACCACACTACTACCTATAGCTAGCACACTCGTGTAGAGAGATCTATGGAGCTTGATCCGTGTAGAAGACGAAGCGTCCGCGAGTGAGGTGAGACACGATCGAAGGAGTGCGTGATCGTGTCGTCGTATATATACACAAAATGTCTGTAGGTTACCGTTGGATCAATGAATTCGTGGTGGAGCAATTAGCTGTGTGACAGCCGTTTCCAGTCTTAGCTACTGGTAAAGCTGTCATGGAGGAGTTACACACACCATTCCTTTGTGCTGGGGGTTTGCGTATGGAAGGCTGTAAATGTACCAGTAGCATCCTAGGAGCATATTTGGTTTGTTAAATGGAATTGCTTGCCTTCATTCGATAGAAATTTGAGGTGGCGGCGCGGGGAGGGATCGAAGGAGGAAAGGGGAATAAGGGTTGAGAGAGTTTCACGAATCTCAAAGCTGATCCAATAATTTACGTAAACTTAAGATGTGGGGTGGGATTTTGTCAAGTGTAATCTAGGGTTTGTTGGAGAAAGTTGGCCTTCCTCCCCTTCGCTCGGTACAAAGGCTGATGGAAGGGGCGAAGCTAGAGCCATGAGGCCCCCGTTCATCGAAGACCCATGAAGGTGGGGAAGCTACAACAAGGTGGCGAACCCCATTAATTAAAATGACGGAGACCATCCTGTAGCCTACCTATGGAGCGATCTTTGGAGCATGGCCCTATATATATTAGACCAAGGCCTGTTAAGGCTCAACATAAGCCCAATAAAACCAATGACATTGGGGAGTACTATGATATTCTTATAACTGTTTGCATCGAAGGGTAAACATGTAAAAGCATACGTACATAAAACCTAATCCTAGGATTATAAATAGACCTCTATAGGGATATTGTAAGTGCTTTGAAAATCAATAGAGAGATTTATGTTCTTTGTTTACACTTGATAACTACTATTGGTTTATGTTACAACAGGGGTCCCTTTATTAAAATAAATTACAAATATTAACAATATAGAATCTCGGTAAGTAATAGACCAAACATGTTCTTGTTATAGTCACTCCCATCAAATTTTGCTAACTTTAGAAATTCGCACTCTAGGAAACTCCACCAAAATTTACTAGGACTTGGAACCAAATGGTATCATCGATATCTTTTAACTTACGAATTTTTGGTATTACCATTGATTCAGGCAACGTATAAAACAACATAGTAACTACACATGCTAGGGATTGGAAATTCGTAAAAGCTCCTTGGTGTTAAAGCTTGGTTCGATTAGCAAGCTAGGGCAGTACAAGCCAAACCGCACCGAGCCCTAGTTGGTTGTACTAGCCCAAGCTAAATTTTCATCCCTACACTATAACAACATGTAAGTGGGTTTGGGTATAGTAGGATAAACTGAGCAGGCCGCCCTGGTCTGCTGCCAAGAACAAAGGAAAGAATGGAAGTGTTTCTTGGGATTCCTTGTTTCTTTCACGGAATAAGTTTATTTGAGATCTTTAGATCTAAAAACCAGATACATCCGATTCCTGAACTGTCAAAACTGGTGTAAACGTGATCCCTTGACAGTTTGGAAGACATTTTTGGCTGATGTGGCACATACGTGGCTGGTTTGATTAGGTCTTCGTCCCACGTGGATTGACGTGACGCTTACATGGTAATTCGATACCGGAAAAATAATAAAAACCTTGACCCCACATGTCAGCTTAAAAAAATAAAAACCACCAGATCTCCGTAGCCGTAGCCGCCGGCAATGCAAGGTCGGATATAATGTGGCATGTGGGCCCCACTCGTATGGCCACTCTCTTGTAACAGTAAGACTTGAGCTGAGAGAGAGAAAATCAGACCCCCCCCCAAAAAAAAAGGAGAAAAGATGGGATTTTAGCGTGAGAAGGACAAGACGGCGAAAAGGCAAGCGAACTATTCGGCGTCGACGTCGACGTCAGCATCAACATCGACGGCGAGCGGCGTGGAGAGACGCCACACCGCCGCTTCCAGGGCAACGTATTCCCCACCGCCACTACCGGAACAGTGGTACCACCATCGGGCGGCAGCGGTGGTGCAATTGATTGATGATAAACTGCATGGTGATGACTGATGAGAAACGCCGCCAGGTTGGCTGGCATGCTCGCCGGCGGCAAATGTAATTAAGCTGAAAATTAGCACTAAATATAGCTCTCCCTTCAATCACCGTACTTGAAAATGGGAGATATCAACTCATAATTACAGAACACCCTCGTCATCGTCGATTAAGGTGGCCATCAATCGAACAACACTTTGACAGAGATAGACCAAGAACAGAACGAGACGTGATCATACATAGGTGATACACACAATGGACTAGAAGAAGAAGCAAGCACTATTACATACTACAGCTCCACGAGACACAACCACGACGCAGCGGTCGACCAACAAAACAAACAACAGAAACGGAAGAATTAAGATTGCATTTGATTGACACAAGGAGCACGTACGCTAGGGATGCTGGCTTGGCTCCGAGGTCCCAAGGTCCTCGGTCCTGTCCGAGGTCCGGCGGCGGTGGCACGGCGTGCGCCGTGGCGGGGATCCCCAAGACGGTGGCCGGTGCCAGGGGTGTCAGGCTTGGTAGGGATGGTGGCGGGCACTTCGGTGATGGGGAAGGAGGCGAGGCGACGGAAGCCTCGTTTGGGGGAGACGAGGTCGACGGCGGTTGGCCTTGGCCTTGGGCACTGGGACAGATGCCTTGGTGGACTTGGTGGGTGGCACGGTGGCCGGAGCTGGGGTAGTGGATGTTGCGGTGGGGGCTAGGGTGGCGGGGGTGGTCGGCGCAATAGCGGGTGGAGTGGTGGTGGTAGGCGCCACGGCGGGCGTGGGCGTCTTCTTGGAAGAGGCCGGCGGCGTGGTGGTCTGCGCCGCCGTAGGGGCGGGGGACTTCTATGCAGACGCGGATGCCGCGAGGAGGCATATCTCGAACAGTTCGCCTCGCTCGCCTGCTCTGCCGCCCACCCGCCCGTCCGCTGCCCGAGAAGAAGAGAGGAGTGAGGATGAGGAAGAAGAGAGAGGGGAGAGGGAAGAAGGGAGGAGTGAGGCTGATATGTGGGGTCCACGCAGGCCCCACCAACATTTTAATTACTTTTTATGTGTACCTGATATGTAGGGCTACAGTTTTTATTATTTTTCGAGTATCGAATTGCCACGTAAGCGCCATATCAATGCCACGTGGGACGAAGACCTAGTCAAACTAGCCACGTAAGCGCCATGTCAGCCAAAATCGCCTTCTAAATTGTCGAGGGATCTCGTTTGCACTGGTTTTGACAGTTGAGAGACCGGTTGTATCTGGTTTTTGGGTTCATGGACGATAGTCGGATTCGGTGTAAAGTTAAGGGGTCTCAAATGAACTTATTCCTTCTTTCGCTACTACTTTAGGCCAGGTCAATCCAAACGGTCCATATTTGACAAAGAACTGAGAATAGGTAAAAGCCCGGCCCATCACCCTAGCTAAGAAGCATGGTAGCTGCCTAGCTTACTGGTGAAAGATGAGGCGCTCGATCGCCGGCTTGGCAGCGGCCGACGTCGCCGCTGATGAAGAAGAAGTCGCCGCCGTCGAGAGGCGCGCGTCGGCGACGTCGCAGGTGTCGTAGTGGCTCTGGCTGATCACCACCATCATCACCGCGCGAGTTTTCCCCCTTAAACACTGCGCGCGCGCGCGCGCGCGGACAGATTCCGGCAATCACGTCACGCGCGCTCACGCGAGACAAACGTGACGGCGGCGAGATCGCCGGAATCGACGACACGACATGGACGGGGACGCACGTACGTTCCGAGACAGACGTTGACCTGGAAGTGGTTGCGGCCGGCCGGTTTTAATTGGCCGTTCACCCGCCGCGCCCGGCGCCCGCCGAGGTAGACCGCCGCGCGCGCCGCCGTTCGCCACGAAGGGATCGAAACGATCGACGAAGACGGCGAGAGGGACGCGCGCGCGGCCGCAGCCACGCCGGCGAGCCGTCGCGCCGCCGTCGTTTCCTTCCACTACGTTGTTATTGGTGTTTGGTGATTCCCCTTGCAGTAAGTACACATGCGCATATATAGTGATAATATGATTCTCTGGTCCTGAAGGTTGTATAGGGTACTTCTATACAGTGGTGGAGCCAGCAATTTTATCCCGTGAGATCAATTATCATTGCTTGATATTTTAGTAGAATCATTTACGTAAAATTGAATGGATTTACATGGAAAGTTAGTACCCATAAGAGTGTTAGTGAAAAAGCTGTGGGATCAGCCGACCCCATAACTTGTACGTGGCTCCGCCACTACTTCTATATATGTTGTCTAGAGGCAAAGAATTTCGAAATCTTTAGAATATTTCTGCCCCAATAATTTCGAATTTTGAAACATTTTTTTCGAGCTTTAATAAATTTTGTGGGAATGTTTCCTGTTGTGTGCGCGTTGGGGTGCATGGGTGGTAAGGCTATGTGCATTAAAGTGCGAAGGCAGTCAATGCAATTTGCATTTAGCATCCTTCTTTGTCTTCTTTTCTTCTCATATCTCTGACACGTGGGGTTCACTCAGCCACGTGAGATAAAATCACCGTCCAAACTATTTGAAAACATAAAATTAATTAACCAATCTCTATAAGCAAAAGTTAAAACCTAAAATGCAACGGCACTGAGCCACGTCATTAGAAAAGTATGGATCATTGGATGCAACCATTGATACCACATTAGCCGTGGGATGATAAATAAGCGACAAACGACCCAAATAAAGAATGGTGAAAGGTCAAGATTATTCCGGAGACTTCCATAAGCTAAACGAGAGAGGGTGAGAGAAATGAGAGCTCAGCTGTTGATTCCTGTGATTACATTACACGAAGTACTATCAATTTTTCATCTTCATCCCTACTAACAATCTTATTATCCTATACTACCAGTAAATAAAAAATCTAAATAAGTGAAAAGGGGAATCCCTTCCTGCCTCCAATCCTCCTCCCATCCCGATTCCAATCCCCTACAATAGGCTTGTGTCCCGTCCTGATTTTTCGCTTTCCGTTCTTTTCATCTGATTGCGAAAATTCACATTTGATTTAACTATCTAAAATAGATTAATTAAAATTTCGTTAAACAAAAAGGTTTTAATGTATTTATTTAATTAATTACATCGTTGGCCTTGTCGTATTTTAATTGGAGTTTATTTGGATTTAGTTTGAGTTTCGGAAGTGGAGCTCATTTCTTTAATTAAATTTGTGCCCAAATTTAAATTCCTATTCAATTCCTAATATCCTAAATCCTCCAAAAATTCCAAGTATTTTATATTTGGAATTTTTCAGAAAAAAACCCTATTCTTTTCTCTTTTTCCTTCCTCTCTATTCTCTATTCTGTGCTTTTTGCAATTAGGCCCCTCCTATTTTTTCTTTTCCCTTTTCTCTCCATCTTCTTCAACCTCCAGCTCTCTCTCTCCTCCTCACAAGTTGTAGGCCTGGGGAGGCCAACCCCGAGCCTGTGCTGCGCCCTCGGCCCAGTGCTCTTCTCCCTCGCGTCGCCCTCGGTCCAAGCCGTCGCCAACCCATGCCGGCCCAAGCCGATGCCGCACACTGCGCCGCAAGCTGCACTGTACCGCATGCAGCGCCGCCATTGTCACCGCGAACGCAGCCGCCTCCCCTTTCCATAAATCGGCGCCTCGTGCCCTAACCCTAGCTCCTCCCTTCCCTATAAAAGCCACTGCCACCACCCTTCTCTTTTTTTCCAAGCCGCTGCCATCAGCACAGCCACCGTTGTCGTTTCTTTTTTGTCGCTGCCGCTACGTGGAGCTGCGCGGGAGCCGAGCCGCTGTGGATGTCGCCGCTTTCCTCCCGCGCCGCAGCTGCTGCCGGTGAGCTCCGAGGCTGAAGCCTTCCTTCCGGCGCCGTCGTTTCCCCTCTTTTTCTCTCTCCTTCCCCAATTCCGACGAGCCGTGCGCCGTCACCACGCCGTCCCGGAGCTCGGGGCCGCGCCACCAAGCTTGCCTCGACCTCCTCTTCCCAGCGCCGCCGCTCACCGCTGCAGCCGCTTGCCGGAGCCGGAGAATGCCACCACGCCGCTGGTCCGACCATGGCCGTGGCTCTGCGCTGGAGCAGTGGAGCAGCTGCTCTGCTCCCTATCTTCTCTTTTTCCCTTTCTTTTCTTTTCTTTTTCTTTTGGTGCCAATGCCATGTGGGTCCCGCGACCTAAGTCCCCAAACAAATCACAGCCATCCATCCTTTAGATCCAATCTCAGCCGTTGGATTTGCATAAACCTAAATTTTGCCATGTCAGCCCTAAATCCATCCACGTCATCGCCACATCATCCTCTTTTGCCTATGTATCGCCACGTGGCAGTCCATATCATCGAGTCTACCATACACCGAGTCCACCAAATATTCCATGCCACTTACAGTGGGCCCCATCATATTTTTTTCTAATAAAAATAATTCAATTCTCAGAATTAAATATTCAGAGAATATTCATGGAATATTCCTTTTTCTTTTATCCTCGAATTTTCTTTTAATTCAAACTTCCGGAGGTCATAACTTTTCCGTTTGAACTTCGATTCGATCCGTTCTTTTTTCTAAATTTCTCTAAAATCGAGATCTACCTCCTGGTTCAGTTGGTTATTTCATTTGTTATTATTTATTTAGCTTTTTCTTTTGTTTATTTGTTTCTCGTTTGCGATCGTGTAGACGTCGGAGCAGAAGAACAGTTCGTTTCCGAAGACGCAGTGCAAGGACAGTACTGGGAGCAAGGCAAGTGCACTCTTTGAACATATTGATCCCATTTTTTAAAATGTTTTATTTTCAATTCATGCATTATTTTATTTATAAACTATCGATGGGTAGTGTGACCTAATTGTTTCTATATCCTACCTTTGATAATTATTGATTACCCATGATACCTTGTCACCCTAGTCATTGTGAGTTGAATATTGGGCTCAACTCAAAATAGAGTAGTTATGCTTAGCCCCGCTCAAGATTGTTTTACAAGCAAAATTTAATTTTGATTAATCTTATACTTATAACTGATTTGATAAGAACTGTGTGGCTGTGTGCTATCTGTCCGGTAGTATGTGTTGCACCGTGTAGTAAACAACGGGCGGATAAAATGATTTGGACTGGGGTGATGGGTGGTTCTGTGTGAATCTAGTTAGACGGTAATGTATCTGTGTGATCATTATTGGGTATGGTCTCTGTGTGAGCCTACTGCTGAGCTGTGTGCTACTGTAGTTTGGTAAGTTGCCCTGGTCAATTAAGGACTTCACTTCATAAGTCATAGATCTGAGCCTAACGTGCAATCACATGTTCTCATGGGGAGAATCTGGCCTAGTAGGATTCCGAGTCTTAGCACTGTCGGCCCAGGTGGCTAGATGATAAGTGTTAAGGTTAGCCATGGGTACTTTTCTTGTCTATGTGAGAGAAAGTTGTCTCATGGGGGAAGACAGTGTTGGGGCGGAGTTTCTAAAAAGCCTTGTTACAGACTCCTTAACCGCACACAACCTGAAGTGTGACATTTGCGCATGGCCATTAAAAGGATGATGTATCTTGTGGGTCAAGCTGTACAATCTCTGCAGAGTGTTTAATTAATCTATTCGAATAGCCGCGTCCTCAGTCATGGACATGCTCGGTGATATCTCATGAGGGGTAGTTTGCGAAATCTGGGAATGATCTGTGTGCAGGTTAATGAATATAGCTAAGTGGTCCTGTGTGGATATATTCTGTGTGGATGGTTGGTTGGTAACACCCGTTATTTATAAATGTTGTTTTAAACTTCTATTTCTGAAAGGTTTATAACTGCAAATTGCTGTGTTATGCAAAATAGTCATTGCCTTCATTGACAGCCATGCATATGCATATTTCCGTGTACCTGCTGAGTATTCCATGTACTCACCTTGCAATTTCCCCAAATTCCAGAAAAAAGGTTTCCGCTGTTTCCTGAGGAGTTTGCTGCTGAAGACGAGGAATAGGCCGTGTGTCCCAGTTGACTGTATGTGGCAAGTTGAATGGAACTACTACGCATTTATCTTATTTTCCACTGCTATTTTATTATTTTCCTTAGGCCCTTCGTGGCATAAATAAATGTAAACTCTAGCCATAAGGCTTATCACAGTCAGTTTATTAATAAATGTTAGGTTTTCCTGCGTGATGTTGGCTGTGATATTATCTTTGTGTCTATGTGTGCTAGCTTGATCCTGAACTAGCGTTTATACACAGGAGGTCCTATTTTGGATCCCCACAGCTTGTCATCCCCATCACCGCCATGCCACCGCCGTCTCATCCTCTCCATGTGGTGGCGTAATCTCACCGGAACCGGTACAGTAGATCTGTTGAACAGCCCGGACCCGAAGCGAGGCAGACACAGGTGTAATTCCGGCGACGATCTCGGCAGCGACACAATCGACTCATCCAAGGCATCCCCGCTGAGGCAGCCTCTACCGACAACAGTGAGCCATCGCTGCTGGGTGTTGGCAGGGAGAAGCAACAAACCTACAAATTTCTACCGGTCTTCATTTTGCATACGTTGTTTCTGCTGATTACCATTTAACATTATTCATACTTAGCTTTTTTAGAACAAATATTCAATATTTAGTGTAACACAATGGTCTTCATACAATAGATGATAAACTAAAGAAATAGTAGATTTTGTTATTAATTCCTCAAGTTCCTGTAGTTTTTTATATCTATGATTCAATTTTTATGTTTAATAACAGGCGAACTATGCGTATGGGGCTTAAAGAAATATATTCTGAAACCCAGATGCATTTAGGATAGTAAGAGAGTATGTGAAGCTGAAGATGCTAATACAACTTCTGCAATTTGGCAAAGGGCAAACTTTTTCCTGCACAAGGGCGTTAACTCATGAGGTTTTGATATGGGTCAAATTGCTTGCCAAACATATTTTATACAAAATATTAACTGTGGAATCATCCTTAATTTCTTGCAAGAATAGTTATGAATATATCCAAGTTCATTGAGGGGAATTTTCAGTAATTACAAAGCTAAGTAAATACAGAGTTTAAGCTCAAAGTCATGATCTTTAACATTTTGTATGTAACTCATCATTTTGTCAACACTATTCATATTTCTAAAACCTTGGTTACCTTAAATCAGGTGCTTGGCCATGGGTATGGCTCCAACTCTTCCAAGTGGTTCAAGGTGACCTTCAGATATATCCTATAATTTTTCATTGTCTACTGGAGCCCATCATTTCCTAGTTTGATTTTGAACCGAAGCAAACATGCTGCATGCCATTGAGCTAATAAATAGAGGAGTCAACCTCTTGATTAAGAAGGTATTCTTCTCTTTGATTATTGTAGCTCTGAACATGTTTTCCAGTACTACTAATATTTTACGATTCTCAGTCATGATGATTCTTTTTATGATCTTTTTGGCTTGACTATTATGTTTGTATTCTCTCAGAGAAGCCGTGGAAGGTGAAAATTCTGAACAAACTAGTCAAGCTTTCACCTATTGATTTTCTATCATTACCAACTTAGCCCGCTTTTCTTATCCATATGCTTTCCCACCACCAATGAGAAGCAGTAAATTCACTCATGTGATATCATAATAGGTGTTTAAGAAGTTTATTGACCTGAATGCTATAGCATGGTTCAAATGTGTTGTATTTGTGACAATAAGCTATTCATATCTGCAAGGTGTTAACTGACTCTCTGCGCATCAAAGCATAATAGCGGTGCCTCTTGCATGCAGTTTTTTGTGAATAAGGGGGAATAGTTAATGTAATGATGAGCTGAATATGTTTACTGTATATTCCAAACCATAACAAAAAAAAAAACTTACTCTAGACAGATGATTTATCTGCTCTACCTTACCTGCCCATTTCATAACCAATGCTGATTTTTTCTACATGCAAAATGGCCCTGTAAACAGTACTACTATGTTATTTACAATTGTACACATATGTGTGTAGTACAGTGTA
Source organism: Oryza punctata (assembly GCA_000573905.2). Taxonomy (NCBI): domain Eukaryota; kingdom Viridiplantae; phylum Streptophyta; class Magnoliopsida; order Poales; family Poaceae; genus Oryza; species Oryza punctata. Next base: position 5,012,934 of record CM002488.2, read on the forward strand.
TTAACGTTGTAAATCCTATTAATACTTGAAATTATATATCTGTTCAAGCGGTGTGCATTTTCTAGAAGTACACAAAATTTGGAACTGTTTTTCCATTATTATAATTAACTTCGTAAGTTGCAAATAATTGTGAACACTCTAGGAAGAGAAAGGTGTGTAAAGCAAGAGAGAAATAAGTGACAAATTTTACAATTCATACCTTTAATACAACTTATTTTAATAAATGATCCTTTCGTGATATTTTCGCTAAGACTATATGTACATAGTAAAGTTGTAGCTAGGTAAATTTGCTTGCTAATGTTGCAGTTATTTGATAGTTTGGTCAATAAAAAATTGCAATTAATTGCTTGAAATTATCTTTTTGTTGATACAGATTTAGGCTAATCAGTACAAATAAATTTAAATACATTTGTCAAAGAGGAAGGTCATGGTTGCGCGAACACGTGACTCCACGTGCTAGTAATAATGAACGTATTACTGGTCAATTCTCATAATTGTTGATTGAGTCTGAACTTACTAAAAAGTATACAGCATAGTGAGTCTCTGTTTTGGTTTACCACATAGATGCAGCACATACTAAAAATTAAAATATCCTTTATTTTAGTTTACCTAAAATTGCACTAGACTATACTTGAAATTACTACGATATAATTCATAACTCTAGTCACCATCTCATTCTTTTGGGGTGATGGGTCTGATTCCAGCACACTACGCTTCCGTGTCACCGCGCATGCATGTTGAAAGGCCAACCAGGTCTAACCCTAAATTTACGTCATTCCATAAAAAAATATTAACTCTAAATTGCAGAATGGTACAACAAATATTGTAACAAAGTTACCATTGCACTCGCTAACCTGTATTATTGTAAATTAACATTACAAAATTTATGAGTAGTACACCTTTACGCCAACTTATTTCAATTAATTATCCTAATGCTGATTTTGTTTGGCCCTAATTCTTCCTTTTATTTGGATGGTCAAATTAAACTTATTAGCTTACATTGTACCCACAAGATGCATAATGACATGCTATATAAGGGTGGGAGTGTCAATGAAATATAAGGGTGATGGTAAGGGGGGCCATGCAGTAGTGATTTTTGAGTAAGATGGGAACAACCATAGTGTGGTGCGTGAGTAATGATGTTTGTGCGCGTGTCTTCTATGCATGTAATTAATCGAAAAAAAATGTTTGTATTCTGACTAGACATGCTACCAATTTCACTCAACCATTGATTTTCAACTCTCATTAACCATATTTTGAAAAGAGAGGTTATAGTCGTGTGAATGCGCGACAAAATATTCCACCGAACACTATGTACCAACTGTTTGGGATGTAAAATTAACGAACCAGTATTAGTAACTACGAAACGCTATATTATAGCCTGTTTTATGCTTGAGGAACACAATTGAACTTGACTGATAGTCGAGGGATATTATATGAACTTTTTCCTGTAACCGGAGCATCTTTGCACGGAAAAAATGGCCCAGAAATCACTCGTATCGTACGACACTTTGGGCGATACTACTTGTCCGGCCCTACCGTCTACCGAGGTTCACGGTCAATTTCAATTTCACCTCCACTCCACCCAACCAGTCCAAGACAATTAATTTATGACTGCAGTTGAATAGTTATAATAACATGAAGAAAAAATCCAGAAGAAATATTCACCAGTAACCATGAAAATTCAGGATAAGCTCACTTCCTTCACTGCTACCGATCGAATTGGAAACAGCAAAACTTAACACGAGAGTCATTACACGCATAAACACCAAACACACGTACACAACCAGATCATCACCATCAAATCAACCACACAACTAACACACGTACTTTTAATTTTCCCGCCTAAATAATTAAACCATGCATGCATGCATGCACGGACGCGTACGTACGTACGTCCTCGCCGTCGTCTACGCGCGGCCCTCGTTGGCCTTCTTGAACGCCGCCGCCTGGGCCGCCGCGGCGCCGTCGGAGCCTCCCGCCGCCGCCGCCGCGAACGCGTCCCTCACCTGCTCGGCCGTGTAGGGGAAGCCGGAGCGGGTCATCGAGTTGAGCAGCGCGGCGGCGCCCTCCCGCAGCAGCTCGCCGGCGCCGTCGCCGCGGGTGTTGGACAGCGCGTCCTGGATGCTCATCCCCGTCCCGCCGCCGCCGCCGCCGCCACCGCCGGTGCCGGTGCCGAAGAAGTGGCCCACCGAGCTCGGCCACCGCCCCAGCGCCGACCACATCTCCATCGGGTGGGACCTCCAGTAGCTGCAGGGTCCCACGCGTCAGTGACAAATCATGTCGTAAATATTTTTTTGGTGAGATGCCACGTGGCTTACTCGCATGTCCCCGGGCTGGTGGGGATAAGGCCGTGGCTGTCGTGCGACGCCGGTGTCGCCGGAGCTCCGCCGCCGCCGCCGCCGTACGCTCCGCCACCGTGGGACGGCGTCGGGGAGCCGCCGCCGGACGGCGTGGAAGGGGAGTTCCCGTAGGCGCCGCCACCGTGAGACGGCGTCGGGGAGCTGCCGCCGCCGTAGCCGCCGCCAGGGGAGGGCGTCACCGGGGAAGTCCCGTACCCTCCTCCATGCGACGGCGCCGCGCCGCCGTGGGACGGGGCAGGCAACGTCGTCCCGGAGCCACCGCCGTGCGACGGCGTGGTCCCGGATGAGCCGCCGCCGTGCCCCGGGATCGGCGTCGGCGTCGTCGTGCCGCCGTGGCCGGGGAACGAGCGCGGGTCGAACGCCGGCACGCAGTCCGGCTTCTTGACACCATCCTCTGCAACCAAACACACACATTACCACCCAAACCATGCAATGCAATGTAAGCTACGCCATGAACGTACCTTGGGTGGTCGTCTTCTCCACGGGAGAGGTCCTCGACTCGGCGAAGGAGACGAAGGCCGCCATGGCCAACGCCGCGAGCAGGAAGGCACCCACAGTACCCATCGTTTTCTTCATCCTTGCCGCCATGGCTGCTGCTGCTTGTGGTAGAGTGGAGTGAAGTGGAGAGCAGGGTGGAAGGACACCGCGGCTATAAATAGCGGGGAGCAGAAGCAAACACCAGACTGGCTAGCTGGCGCCATGGGAATTGATGGTGAGCTTAAATTGAGGTCGCAGATGACACAGCGGGGTAGTTGGGGAGGGCATTCAATGCTGCTCGATCGATCTCTTCTCTTTCTCTCTCTTTGCAAGTTTGCATCCAAGAGATCGATGAGATCGACTAGCTAGCCATGGTACTAGCTAGCTGGACTCATCTGTGCTCATCTTCTCCTTCTCCTGTGGCTTTAACTTCTTTGCCTCTTGAGGCTAAGCTCTCATTTTGCCCAGCTTTTTCTGCGTCCATTCATCTAGAGATGTGTATGCATCCATTTCCATGAGTTGTCAATTTTGAGCAAGACTGGTCGTCTATTGTTTATTGACCAGATTAAGCACGCTGAACACCATAACTAGCTCGGTCCCATGGAGTCTTGATCAAGTAAGCACAATTAAATCAGAGCTACAACCGTTCGTAACCCTTATATGTGGCGGGTGGGTATGTGACCACAGAGTAGTCACTGATGTGAAAAACTCACCAGTCTCGAGTCTCTATCCGTCAGTGCTAATAATTATCTGTGACAGGTGATGATAAATCTGTTTAGAGGTAGAGATCAGGTTTTAGTCGATTTTTCTTTAAAAACCCAGATTTGCCTTAGTTTTCAGTTATATATGTATCTCACTGCAAAATCTGTCAAATTACATCCAATTCTTTCGACTGAAATATCACAGTCCACCTATATACATGCTGCACTGATGCTTATGCATACTATGTCCCTCCATCTCAAAATATAAGTATTAATAGGATTTAAAATTTTTACTGCAATATAAATATTGCTGAGGCACTGATTGTAATGCACGGAAACCAATACATTTTTCGTCAATTAGGTGCTTGATAGGAAAATCTAAGTAATTTAAAATTCAAAATTTGATCACTCAAGTGATTGAAATGAAATCTTTCCCGTTCCTTAACTCTAGTGTTAGCTAAATAACCTAGAGGCCTGTTTGGAAGCTATAGGCCGTGTTTTTTTAGTTACGGTTCTCTTTTTTTTTTTCCTGTGGACACGTTTCCTAAATTACTAATGATTTATCTCGTTTTACGTGCAAGTAAAATGCTAGCCGCTACTGCTCACTAGAACCGAGTATTGGATTCTAGGAAATAGCTCATGGAAATCAAGATGATAAGAATTTGGAGAAGCTGCAAAACAAGCTTTTGATTTCTAGTTTATTTTTCTAGATTCTGTAAGTACAACTTCTCATAATCTGAATAAAAAGTTGGATTGTTTGTGGAGCTTTTAATTATGAGAGAAATTATAGTTGCCAGAAGCTCTCTATAAACGATAGACCAGACCGTAGAAATGCTTATATTTTTGTTACCGAGGGAGTATTAACTGCATTACACTACTGAAATAGCTGTCCTAAGTTAGCAAATTAAGTAGGAGTTTCATTGAAGCTAGCTAGGTAGCTTGCATGCATAATGCATTGATCCTGCAGACAGCGAGTTGACGTTCCTGTATGCCGGTCGTGAGATCTTGATGACTTGGCGTCGCCATCGGTCTGTACTAGAAGAGCCATGAGCAATCGATGCAGCTCAAGTTAATGAAGGATAGCTGTAGCTATTCGCTTGCTTGTTGCTTGCTGCGTACGTGGTCGTCTGGTTCTGGGCTCCACATATGTGTGTTGTTTTGGGGCATTTGTTTTCATTTGCAAGCTGGGCGACCCAGCTGTGTTTGGAACAATTATGGTTATTTTAATTTGCTGCATCCCATCATAGCTTGAATACAAAAAGGAAAGAAAGAAAGACAAATTATCAAGAACAAAGTAGACGAGAATACATGGTATCAAGAACAAAGGTGATAAATTCCATGACAAATCAAAATAACTACAGGGAATCAAGTGTGTATATATATAGCAAGAACAGAGATCTCTAGAGAAGATTTAGCGGACCCGAAATAGTAGGAGGGGAAGCAGGGAGAGAGGGGAGCACCGGTGGTGAGTGGTGGAGTCGTGGGTGTGTATGACTCAATTCATCAGGGTTCAAATTGTGATGCTTAATTATAAATATTACGCACACGCAAAATGGATTTTTAATAGGATTTCAATTAGGTTAGAAATGTGGCAATGGTTTACGTCTCTCTGAGCATATGGTAGGGGATACAATCGTGGACGTGTGAGTGTAGTATTACGTATACGTCTGTCGTGTAATTGTAAAAGAAAAAAAAAGAAACAGTGCAAAGGGATTGTCAATTTGTCACTCTCTAGAGCACAACATTCTCGGATATTTCGGACACTCCAAAAATGTCTAGATCCGTCGCACCAACGGCATCTGCAGGTACATAACATTTATTAGTAGGGTATGTCCTGATAATTAATTACCTTTTTCTTGCTTTGGTTTATATCTCGCCTTGCTTGTTCATAATTAAAGTGACATACCACTGGTCATTCTCAAAGTTAACAATCATAGGAATAAACCGACTTCAAACAATTAATGAAACAAATTTTAGCATAAGTCCTAAATTAGCTCTGGTGTTATATTTCAACAGGAAGCAAGATAGAAAGCCTGCTGTTGATGGCATTTTCTGGTGACAATTTGTCTGAAAACACTGTGAAAAATCTCTGTTGAACTCCATCAACCCAAGGACAAGACGTCCCTGCTAATCAAACGTAGCAGCATCTCACAAAGTCCATATATCCCATTGAATGCGCACATATGCGTGTGTGAAGAGAGAGCGAGAGTATTGAATTGGCCGTGTGGTGTGTGGGGGCATTTTACATTTACAGTGGCACGAGCCTCCTCCATGTGGCCTTCACATGCGTCTATCTCTACAGAGCAGAAGACTCGTCCTTGGTACGTACTGTGTAGTAGTGCAAGACTGAAAGTGCAATTTAACCACACCCCCATATCGATCGAACTTACCAAGCAATTAATTGTGTAATACACTTCGACTCCTCCACTCTCAATGCATTTTTTTCCTTTCTTTCTCAAGTTAATCAGCAATCTGTGTGTGTTATTGGATTATGGATTATTATTATAGGCACTTTCTAAGCTCATTCATCTCAAAACCTTCTTCATCAACGTTTGTTAGAGAACTTTCTTTTTTAAAAAATTAACTTATTAACTTCCGTAATATTCAATTTATTTGTTAATTTGTACGCTCGAATAATTATCATAATTAAACTCAGTTTCATCACTAATATTCAATTATCTATCAGCACCTTAGAGTGCACCGGCGCGTGGTTTTAGTATCTAGCCTATGATAGTTTGATCTATGACCACGGAAAAATGAACTAAATAACTAAAAATAATTTATAGGTAAAATTTTATATATGCATTTCTTACTTCTTGATTTAAAAAGTTAATAATAAAATATTAACTACGATGAGAAAATCTCAAAATCAACTGTAAAATTAAAGTTGTAAAATACAAAATTTGATCGTGACTACAAACAGACCATGAGAGACATATCCAAACTAGTTTTATAAATAAAAGGGATATTGGAGCTCACCATTTGTACACAAGTATAAAAGATTAGTAGTACTAGTACATTGATCATCCGTATTTCAATTTTCTTTCTATCCTACATTCAACCACTTTTTATTTAAACAGGAACATAATAGTTTTTTTTTCTCATCCTTAATCGTTTCAAAAGACTCTAAAATCTATCACATTAATTTGTGGACGGAGGGGGGGTTCTTGGTAGGACAGATCCTCGCTCGATTTTCCGGCCGTGCAGATACACATCAGAAGAACATGCATGGTCGAACGGTACAGTACGTGCACGCGCCATCGATGTACGCACGCACGTAGGTACGCGCGATAGTACGTAGCTAGAATTACTGCATCGCATCGGCAATAGGCGTAGGTATACATAGCTCGCTGATGAGCAGTGACAAGTGACAGTGAGAAGACGATCGGGCCACGCGGTTGCCCATATTTCGCAGTTGCAAATTGCTTGCAAATGGCAGCAATCCAATCCATGATCCATCGTCGTTGCAGCGGCAGCAGTAGCAGCAGCCTTTGCTTGCACTGGCCTGACAAATCTCGCTGTACTCCAGCCGGCCGGCCGGCCGGCGCCAGTAGAGTACGCACGTACGCCGTAGAAGACGACCACACCACCGCTGCACCGGCATGACACAGTTCATTCATCAGTGGCTGGCTTGCTCTGCTTGTCTCTCCCTCTTCTCACCTAAAGAATCTGAACTATCTGAAGAAACAAATTCAGGTGGTGTTCTTTTTTCTGATGTAGATGAAGATAAACATTAAGTGTTTTACGTAAAACGTGGTGGTATTAGCGTATGGTTAATTGAGTTTTAATTATTACAAACTTAAAAAATAAATTTATTTCATATTTTTGAGCAACTTTTTATATAGAAAGTTTTCGCACGAACGTACTGTTCAGTAGTTTTAAAAACATGCCATAAAGATAAAAACTTTCATTCAATTCCTATAGCAGAGATGAACAGAGAAACGAACGGGACCTCAGTTCAGGATTACAAACGCTCGTTCTTTTCTGATTAGAAATATATGTTTTTATCTCGATTTTGTTAGTATGTTTTTTAAGCTGTTAGACGGTATACATTTCGTGTAAAAATTTTCTAAACGTAAGTTGCCTTAAAATAGCATATAAATCCGTTGAAAACTTAATTGATCATATGCATGCTAATCCTAACTTCATCTTCATCCCCGGTGTATACCAAATTCCTCTCTGCTTCCGAATCTTGACGCGGTAAATTGCTCTTCGATCTCACCGTTCGGTTGGTTTCTTCACTCAAGAAGAGAGCTGAGGTAGTATTGACTATTGAGCGCGGTAGGAGTGTTAGATCCAGCGGCCATGAATGTGCATTTAGTTCACTGCCTCTGAGGAGCAACAGTAGTTAAAGTTGTCATGGGGACGGAGCGAGACACGCTACAGTGTAAATGCTTTACCACACCACTGCTCTACTACCACTCTCACCTCGATCTCAATCAAAGAGAAGAAGTAATTCAACATCGTTTTCTACTAGTGTTCGTACTTGCATTCTCTCCGGTTTTTATTTTCTTCCTACGATGAGTGCACTGTATCCTGCTCGGTAGCAAAGCATGTGTAAGTATTGTTGCTGTTATTATTACCTTTCAGCCGAGAAATGTCAGGAGATGGGAACAAAAGAATTTTGGGCAGCTGCAAAGTGCAAAACCTCTCATGCATGGCATGGAGGAGAATGGTGATCCATGCTTTTCTGCCTCAATTACGACGTACAAGTACAAGCAAAAGTCACCATATATACAAGCATTATATTGCGGGGGCTTCTGCATGTTTTGTGATTACACATCGGTTTTTGTAGATTGTCAAACATGGGCCATGTAAAAATGGGGGAAAATTGACCATATGGTCCCAAGATGGTTTGGCCTAGCCCAACTAGTAAATATTTAAAGAAAAAAAATAGTCTATTTTTACATCCCACAAAATAGCTATGTCTCGACTCTCGAGTTTAATCCCCATCTTTCAGTGGCAAAAACCGGATATACCGCTTGTCTCTCAATAATCAATATTGGTATGTTTCCAAGCAAGTCCGATGGTTATTTTTTCCTACGTAACTGATTGGACCCACATGTCTGTCACATGAGAAAAAAAAAGAGAGGAGGGCTGGGGTGCTGCGTGACATGGCAGCAAGGACCAGTCGTCGCCCCGCCACGCCGCGTTGCCGTTCTGGTTGACCATTTATCCAGGTTGAATTTTTCTGCAGTTCTCACGAGAAGCAGAGACCACGAAATTTGAGACCACTGTAATTTTTTTTTCTAATTGGAGTGTCATGCATACGCAAGCGTCACTTTGGATGAAAATCGGCTGAACATATCATGTAGGTCGAAACTGCTGTCAACATTATCGAGGGATTAGATTTGCTGGTTTTAGAAGTCGGGATACCATATACCTGGTTCTACGGCGGAGAGAGATATGAAATAAATTAAACTTGACCTGCAATTGAGGAATCTAAATTAAACCTTCTCCCTGGTTAAACTGTTATTACTGAAACATGGGCCACATGTCTAACGCCATCAACTTGCCGATGACAGGAAGTAAACCAGGCCACGAGGCCACAAGATGGCCCACGGCTCCTACTGGGCCGTGCTGCCTTGTTGGGCCTGTACCTCCGTTGGGTTTGGGCTCTTCTAACGCAACACCCACCGCTGTTAGAATTGACATGAAATTTGCAAAACCCACCGCCTAACCCAACCCACCACAATCATGATATTACCTTTGGAGACAGAGGTCTTGTTTAGCACAACTACAACTCCTAACTCCAACTTACTTAGAGTTAGAGCTATACCAAACAATACAGATTCTCTATTTTTTGAAGCGGAGTTGGTAGAGTTACTTCACAAATTTGTACTACAGGATAGAGCTGGGTTTTTCTGCTCCACAGCTTCATTCCACCCCAAAAAACCCACTACCCTTTAAATTTTTAATGTATTTACATAAAAATACCATTGAACTATCCATTCACACCTCCTCTCCTCCCATTCTCTCTCCTCCCCATCTTCCTCCCTACAGCAGCGACGGGTGGCGTTGACCGGTGTCGGCGAGCGTCGGCGGCGGCTACAGGCGGTGGTGGCGCGACGCAGCGTGCGAGAGCCACGGGCGGTGGCGGCAGCGGCAGGCGCGCGGGTGGTTCGGCACACGGGCGGAGGCGGTGGCCCGCGGGCGGACCGTCGGTAGCGGCAGGCGACGCACGGGAGGCGCGCGGGAGCGGGCGGCCGCGGCAGGACGACGTGCGTGCGGCGGCGGAGGCGGCGGTGGCCCGCGGGGTTGATCACCAGCGGCAGGGGTGGGAGATGGCAACGCGCGGGCTGAGCGGCGACTGCAGCGGCAGGGCGACGCCAACCAGGTGTTCGACGAAATGCCAACAAGGAATATGGTGGAGTGGAGCTAACCAATCTTGCCAGACACTTTCGTACCCACTTCAGCTTCTATACCTATAGGAGCTAGCTCTTGCTGGAGTTGGAGTTGGGAGCTGGGAGTTGGAGTTTGGAGCCCTACCAAATAGGGCCTCTGAGTTGCATATACGATTTGCAATTATCGAAACAAAATTTAGCTTTGATTTGTGCTTACAATTTTGAAACTCCAACTTGTCAAATAACATATATATTTTTAAAGAAACATCGAATAACATATTTTCGTGACCGGGTACACTCATATATATGAATATATAATTTTGGGACATATTCACCACTGTACCTCCTGTCTTGCATAGTTCCATGCATGATCTGAATGATCGACATGCACGACAGGTTGATTTGCAAATACATAGTAATTTTCAACACAACCAGCACGTATATATACACACACATACACTAGTAGTATACAACATGAATATGAACGACAATGCATCAATCCATGGTCCTCAAATATATAGGCAGTGGTACAGTTTGATCTGCTAATCAGTTACACAAATCAGAGCACAAACGTGCTGTGATACACCTGACACACTGCACACATACATATATATATATATGTAGATACAACACATAATATGGCACAATGGTGGCAAAGTTTGTTTAATTTGTGCACGTACGCAATTACTCATGCAGCTGAGCAGCCACAAACGCTAGCTTTGCAATGCATGCTGACACAGTTTTTTTTTTTTCACAACGCCTAATGACAATACTGGTTATGATCTGACGAACATAGAATTACTGCATCGATTTCTTCAGGTTGATCACGCTGTTAATTACGTAGCCGCGGGTATCGACGCCTTCAGATTTCATCTGCAACAGATACAGGAAAGTTTCAGATTTCAGCTACAAGAGATGTAATAACAGTTACTGAATTAGTTATCAAGACGAATGCCAGTAATTTATATAGTCCCTTCGTTTCTAAACAACTGACAACTTTCACTTTCCATTTAATGAAATCTTAACCATTATTTTCTCTCAAATTGTTATACCAAAGTGAACAAAAGTCTGATGCTTGCATTTAGGATATAATAACACTTTTAACATGGTATCATTTCAAAAGACGAGTTGCCAAAGTTCGAAAGTAAATAGTGTCCGCTGTCAGTTATGTAAAAATAGAAGAGGCCTATATCAACTTGGCTAACCGGATAGTACTATCCAAATATATACTTTTGTGTAGGTATAAATCTACATTACTTAGTATTTAATTACCTAACGTACGTACGTGTGTACGTACGGTGTCTACACCAAAACTAATTGAAGGCCGGCTGCTGCCTGCAGAGTAGAAACAAAAGTTAAACAAAACTGTATATTAACACATGTAGCTGGATATATATAAGCAGCACAAAAGACTGAAAAATGTAAGCTCGATCTCTGGAGCATGAAATTCTGTAAGCATATGTGTTCAGTTAATTGATCTTAATTTACCCGAGTTGAAGGGTAGTTGGCTGCAGCTGGTGGGCGTAATGCTGAGGCTGCTGCATGATGTTCACTTGAAGAAAGTTCCTAGAATCATATGGGTTATTAACCATATGATCGTATTCACTTGTTGATGCTGCCCCCATCATGTTCAGTGGCTGCTGTCCCCTCTCATTCTCAGCAACCTACATAATCAATGCAATTAATTTGTATAAAGAATTCAGTTGGTAATTAACTAAACTGGAACTGCAATAACTTATCCTCATATGTATGTATTTACCTTGCTCCTCAGGTACATGTTGTCATTCTGCAGCTCAACTTCCTGAAGAATAATATGAGACATGTAATTTGGTCTGAAAAATGAAATTAAGACAAAAGAAAGGAAACTACGTACGGTTGGCATAAAAGGAGTTCTCGTGCTATGATCTTACTTACCCTTTTCTGCATGTACTCAACTTCAGCATATAACAGCTCATTCTGCGATAAAGAAATGTCCACTGGGTTAATTAGGAAGATCAAAATGAAATAGAGATATATAAAGGAGATCGAGAGCTCATGCATGAATTTGCACTTAGTCAAAGTCATGAAGAAATAGCTGATGCATACTAAGTTATAATGCTTTAAATTGAGTTGCACTATATACCTTTCTAGCCCTTATCTTGGCTATGCCTTTCTCCAGCCTGTTCTCTACCTGTTTAAGGTCCCTGAGGCTCATGGTGTTGATAGAATCCCCCAATATGGTCCTACTAGATTTTTAGGCAAGATGAGTTAGACTGAAATACAGAACATTTTGGTTTAATTGGTGCAAAGTAAGTCATACACATATCTGGAATCATTACCTGTTTGCGTTCTGTAAGCTACTGATTTGTTGGCGCAGCTTGGAGGACTCCTGCTGGTAGTGCTGCAGTTTGCCGTATGATAGCATTCATCAGTAAACAAAGCTTAATAACATGTCGAAAACATAGTCTAGCTGAAATGATGTTCAACCGAACAGTCACAGAGAAAAACTCCTGTTTGATTTATAATTAGTCTAGTTCAATTTTCACTTATGTATTAAACATGTATTTGTTAAAAAGTTTTATGTTACGTCATACTCTTTCACAAAAAACTACATGATCTCTCAGATTTAGCTATAAGAAATTTTACATGCCAAGTTTTTTTTTCAATAAAAATCTACTGTATGCAATACACCACTCTAGTAGAAAAATCCATTACTGCAATCTGTAGGTTCAAACTATAGCTTACTGTGCTGGGATAGAATCATCAAACTTATATAAGTTAAGAAATAGGATGGAGTTAATTAGTGTATAAATTCAGATAGTTTTTTTAAACTCAGTTTCTTTTTTACTAACTACTTACATTTGTATATGGGAGTAATATTTCATGTGGTGCCAGGAAATTAACTCTTATTAGAAATACTACTTCACACCCCCATAGTTTCCTTCAACCTATAATATACTGAGCACACAAATTAGTTCTGTTCAAGCCTTCGAGGGGATATATGCTGCAGTTTTTGACTACTAGCTGGTTTGTGATACTCATAAATTGTAAGATTAATTCATGGCTGGTGGACATGACTAAGCATATATAAACAATGAGATTTGTTCCGACCCAACTAAAAGTATCTCGAGATATCGGTACCTCACGGTACCAAATCGTTTCCGATCATTGAATCTAACTGGGTAGGATGGACATTGTTAAATTCAACGATTGTAAACGATTTGGTACCATGAGGTACCGGTATCTCGAGGTACTTTTTGCTGGACCGGAACAAATCTCATAAACAATTGATGGTTTTAATTATTCTCTATATTAATCCACAAATTTTCTGTCTTAGTCTAAGATTTATAAATACGCATCTCTACCGCTATGAAATTATGATATTGGTCTAACGAACAATTGCATGTGATCCACTGGATCAAACAGAGGATCCTGACTCCTCAGAGCACTGGTTGGCTGCAATAACCTCTGTGTAATGTCCATAACTTTCTGCTCAGGATTTCTTGTCTGAACATTTTGCTCAGAGAGGTCATGTTTGCGTTTGCACAACAGTAACTAAGAATGTTGACAAATCTTGCATTTAAATATTGCTCTTATACTCCTACGGTTATTGTGATATTGACCATATATATGTCACATCTCAGAGTCAATTAGTAGTTGTAGACTGAAAGAACTGATATGATGTTACCTGGGCATTGACTTCTGCAACTGTGCCGGAGTTGGAGGTGTCACTGTTCGCCTTCTTGTACCTCTCAACGGTGGATTTCACACTGCGATATGATCATGATCGATTAATTAAGGGTTATGTTTAATCACTCCTACACAAGCAATTACCAATTTCAGAACTGTATAGCCCAAAAGATACTCGTTCCGTCCAATATATAACAATATGTGGCTACGTATATCCTACGGGATGTAGAGGCCTGGTTTTTTCAAATCCATTATCTAAAAAAATATAATAAATCTAAGATCGGATTTAACATATCATAGAATTATGAATCTGAACAGGAACCGACGTTGTTGGATGGCTGACCGCTTGGAGAAGCGTGGCTTGTCGCACCCTCCCCGTTGTGTCTTCTATGATCAACAGGTGGACACGATCGACCACATCTTGGTTGGGTGTCCCGAGTCCCTCCAGTTTTGGTGGATCGTCCTCTCGAGGCTAGGCCTGCCTCGTTGCTTCCCTTCCGTCGCAATTTCCTTCCACGAGTGGCTATGCTCCAGTAGGCTCGAAGTACAATCGTAACCCTCGGCACTTGGTCCAGTTGGAAGGAGAAGAACAACCGTGTATTCAACAACTGCATGCGGTCCTGGCCTGAGAGGGCTACAGCCATAGTGTAAGAGGTTGCTCTTTGGCGGGTTGCCCATCCCTTGTCCCCCGTGCTGCTTGGATAGCGCGCTTGGTTGTTAGGTCATCCTTTTATTAGTGCGAGAATAGGCTTTTTACTCAGTTTTTTCTTTTCCTTCTTTTCTTCCCTCCCCTCTCTTCTTTGTTTGCCCTCCCCTGTAAAGTTTATTTCTCTTCATACAAAGGTACGCAATCTTTTTGTGTATTCCCAAAAAACGAATCCATATAGGAATATATCTAAATTCGTAGTTATAGGATGTGCTAAATCCTATCCTATGTTATTATATATTAGGATGGAGGAAGTACTCACGAGTCAATTCAAAAAAAAAAGGTTTGTCTAAAACGTATACTAACTTTTTACAAGCCATGAGGGAGAAAAATATGAAAAATATGACAATTAATTGACTTTACTCAATCCCGAAGTACCGTATAAGGATTAGTTTAAAAAAATTAAACAAGAGGCAACTGAACATAGCTTGTGAGCATCTTCATGTATAATCGAAATGACGAAAATAACCAACATCAATTAGTAATACAGAGAATTGATGCAGTATATATAAGTTACAGTAGAAAGTTGAAACTGACATTATATCTACGCATTTAGAATCTGGCATTCAAGGGCAAAAAGACCAAAGTTAAAACACAACATAACACATTGGTCCGAATCGTGCGCTATCACAAGTCACTCATTCATTCATGAACTACTGTAGAATAGCCGCAAGCTAGACTGTCTGCAACAGTACCGTTTCTCTTTACCGAGGAGATAGAGAGCTTTTCCTGTCATCGATCTGGGGGTTTTGATGCACAAAATGAGACTAGACTCCATTGGTGTGATCGATGTGTTTTCTTATCCATGCATGTAGGAGTATGATCTTTTGGTACGGCACAAGAAATCGTGACATATTGGTATCGACGGGACAAGTGAACAGAAACGCTAGCTGACGCCTCCAGACAAGAAAAAAAATAACAATTGTGCGACTCCAGAGTATTCAGACATCATTTTATTTGGCTAATATTTCATGGGTTATATATATTTACCCCAATTAGTTAGCAGTTGCAGATTATTACCAGGTTCACTTATTCTATTTTTCATATTGTAAAATGACTGCAAATCAAAAGCCACTGCTATGTGCTTCTTATATACTAGTATCATTCAACGAAAATAACTCAAAGGCTCCCTGAATCTAAGAAGAGAAAAGAAAAGGTATATATGCAAGCTGAGACTGTGAAGTTACACAATTTTGAGAGACTATGTCAAGAGAGAATAATGGCAGCAAGCGTACGAGAAAGAGCATATAAGACTACATATAATGAACTAAAGATCAGCATTACGTTACAAAATTTTGAGACACAATGTCAAGAGAATAATGGCAGCAAGCGTATAAAACTATTTTCGTCCGAAAAAGAGCATATAAGACTACGTATAATGAACAAATTGAGGATCAGTATATGTGCGCTTTTCTCTAAATTTTGTCACTCTTTGAAATCGATATAAAGAAAAACTTCAGTACATTCACCCTTTTACCTTCAGTCAAAACTCTCTGAAATTGCACGCTCTAATTAACAGACAGAGCTATAGAATAGTGGCCCTAGCTAACATGTTACTCCGTTTTTCATTACAAGTTAACATAGTCATATATAATATACACCTTAAGGGTATGTTCTTCTTCCTACTTTTCCAACTCATAACTCTTTTTTTCCACGCGCACGTTTTTCAAACTGTTAAACGGCGTGTGTTTTCAAGAAGTTTTTATACGAAAGTTAATTCAAAAAATTATATTAATCTATTTTTTAAAAAAATTAGCAAATATTTAATTAATCATGCGCTAATGAATCGTTCCATTTTGCGTGCGGGGAGGGTTAGTTCCCACCCATCCCTACGAATGCAGCCTAACTGGATAACAAGCAGTTTATTTAATTTTGTGCACATTGCTAAACAATTAGGAGAATACAAATACGTGATATGACTCACAAAGTGCATTCTTAAATTATAAACAAATATGAATAGTACTAGAGCTGAGTGCCTAAGTGAACTGTAATAATACTGTAAAATAAAAGGTAAAAAAATAAGGCTTAGATATACTATGGAGCAGGGATATACTAGTATTTTCTCTTTTTTTGAGAAATAAGATAACTTAAGAATAACGGTATAATGATGATATATTTTTGAGCTTCACTACGGTGCTCTCTGCTGGTAGTAGAAAGCAATATGTGCCGTTGATCTCATTTGATCGAATGGTTCTACTACTATCCTAATTAGCGGTACTAGATATGGGAAGGGATATTATTATTCCAAAAAAATAGGTGTGGAGGGGTATAATCATCATTCAGTAGTAACTATTTTTTATGGAATATGCACAATGCCAGTATAATGGATGCGCACATATCGATCTAGTCAGGAAAAAACATAAATGACAAAATTACTCGTAATCACTGTATTAGTAAATTACTGATTTATTCTTAATACTACTGGTAGTATAATACTACAAGTAAAGAGCACCGGAGTATCGCTCTATATTTTATATTTTTTGAGTTCAGTTCTGTAGAACGTTTGACAGCCCAAACAAGACTTATCCCGTGTTCACCTCACGATCACATTATGTATTCTATATTGGTTTTAGTGCGTTTGTTAATTATGATTTTCAACCTTAACATATGCAAACCCAAGAATGTAGACAGGAAACTTGTTTTGACCTTATAAATCTTGTTTTTTCTTGCATAGTTATCAAGCAAAACATACATACCTAGCTTGAATAGCTTGAAGAAAACAGGGCATGTGGCAATAGGAACAGAGCTTAGATGATGAATATATAACAAGAAAACAACAAATATCCTATCACCTTAAGCAATCTATAAACTCTCCAGCAGTACTTCTCATCGCAGATATTTTATTATCTTTTCTTAGGCCGATCAATGCTTAAAAATGACATGCTAATGTTTACAAGGTTGTACTTACTAATGTAACCACGTAACACAGTTCCACATTTTTTATTGTCACAAAGGGGATATTGTTATGTCCATATAATTAAGCATATTTAGACACAAAATTATGGAAGGTCACCTTCCAAAATGGTGTACTTTGCTACCTAGTCGGCCAACTACCAAATAAGTTCTTCACCAAAAAAAAAAAAAACTACTACCAAATTAGTCAATAACGCAAACTGCTGACGACAGTACTTGAGCAGAAATAAGAGTATGATAAATTCATGAGAATACAACATTTTAATTTCCAAGGACCGACATATGTGAAAATAGTACTACCCAGGTACCTAGAGTTCACTGTATACCAAAGATATCCCCAAAAGGTTTTCCAAAAATATTCTTCAAAGATCTTCTGTTCATGCATGCTTCTGTGAAGTGACTGCTGTCTTTTCACTACAACCTTTGATATTTTCTTTTGTCCAAACATAAAGCGTGCATTTGCTACATAAAATAACTAACAAACAATCATATCAGTTTCTAAAATAAAAAAAAATCATACCAAGCAGCGAGCACTATCAATCCCCTCCAACCCAAATGAAGATTTTCAGGCAAGAAATTACTTAAGCTAGCTACCTCTACTCTCTCCATTCTAAAATATATTAAGCAACTTGTAGCGTTAAAAATTTATCCTAGTTAAATATAACAATTTTTCCAACTGCTCCTTAGAATAAGTTTAATAGTACAACTCACTCCTACTCCTTCCGTCAAAAAAAATCTAAGACAACGAATCTGGAGCTCTTATTCAGATTTGTTCTTCTAAGATATGACACATCCTATCCTAGGTTATGTTTTTTAGGACAGAGGGATTAACTACTAACCTCATTGTAGAGCTAACATTTATAATATATTAGCTATAAGTTTAGCTCTATTTTTTCTCTCCTATCTTTTTCTCACACTATGAATTCTAATTTAATGCATATTTCTTGGAGCATTAAATTATAGATGTTATCTCTCTTGAGCATGTGTAGAGCTAACTCATAAGCGTCAAACACTATTCATTTTTTTTATATCTCTCTTTCATGTAAACATGTAGCTTGCTTATACTAGCTCACTATTATCCTTGCTCTTAATATCAACCTATCATAGTTATTTTTTAATTCCATCTAGTTTCTATCATTCCTTGGAATTTATTTTGAGTAGCAGAAAAGATATCACATTACAGTGATAATAATAATGTACCAATACACCGATTGTTCGAGGACCAAAGAAACTGGAGTAATGGTAGGGACTGAAGTACAGACATCAATCCTACTACTATCTTCCTGGCAAGAAAGAAATGAAACCTTAGGATTCTCGAGAACGCTATTTGGCTGCCCAATGTGAAGCTGGGCACAGGATTTCACATGATTGGGCAGCAACAGTGAGACTGGTTTTAACCCAATGGGCAAACAAGGGTAGCAACACACACAGACTACACTACACAACTGTAGGCTTTTTACCCATTCCCATTCTGACCAAAGCCACCAGCTTTTCTTCACTCCTCTTGTAGTCTCCCAATACAAATGCAGGCCCAGTAGTTGTACCATTGCTGCCACGCCACGGGACGCCATTTCTACTGCGACAGTAGCTGCATGGACACGTGCCATCCGTACAAGAGAGGTTTCTTTTCTTTCTTTTTTATTTTTTTCTCTCTCTTTTTTTTTTGCGAGGGCATATGCATGAGAGATTTCCGATCCCATGTTTCAGCAGTGCAACAAAACGTATGTGCTCCTAATTTTGTTTTCAAGGAGGATTGATTACTCGCGAAGCGAAAAATAAAACATTAATCTTTTTTTATTAATTGATTTCGAAAACCTCATGCATGCCACGGTTAGTTTTCCAGTTTTTTCTTCAACATAACTAGATAACAGTGGCCATGTGTGTAATTTTTTAAGAAGCAAATATTAAGGAATGATCTGCTATCAAATAAATAAAAGGGGTAAAACTTCAAACCCAGACTGGCTAGTCCATCATCTTGTGGAGCTAGTTGGAAGATCCCTAGCATTTCTCGTGTGTGTAATTTTTTTATGCCTACATAGCATGTTTTCACATAACATGTACTGAAACTGATATTTTACTACATAAATTTTAGTTTTCTATTTACATAACTTATTATTGTGTGTCTACATGGTTCAAATAAGCATGTTTACTCTGTTTCTATTTGATGAAAAACAAACAAAGTTATCCTGCCACTTTTTTATTTACATGCATACGACACGCAACTAGAACTAATAGTCATAACAAAATCATTTGTAAAAAAAGACAAGCTAATATTTTTTATAATCACATTATTCAGTATAAATAGCTTACAAGAAAAGGATCATTATAGGTGAAATCCTATTGTACTTAATATAAGTAAACTATTGAGACAGGCCAAAGATATGGAACAATCCTCTTTGTGTAAATTCTTTCAGTAAAATCAAACTCATGCATATTTACTCTCCTACTATATATTTTACTGTATTTTTTTCATCTTTACTGCTGTTTCTTTGTTGGATCCCTTCTTTGTATTTGGTTCCTGTTCAAAAGTACAGTGGTGCTGTCAGGCATCACTTGCCCTCGTGAAGTTGCTCGGGACTAAAATTTGCACCACACAGCCACACACACTCATGAGAGAGAGAGAGAAAGAGAGAGAGATGGGGATGAAGCCCTAACCCTAGCAGCTCATTGGTTGGAAATAGGAGATGATGCAAAAGAAACTGAAACAGGAGAGAGAAAGTGTTCTATCATCAGTCTGCTTGTTTATCCCTCTACCCTTGTTACCTGATCAAACATACATACACTTACACTTGACACATTCATGTACAAACTAACTAACTAGTACATCAATGCCATGTCCAACCATACACTCTCCTTGCTATCTAGAGATCTGCTTCTACACAAGCAAAGCTACACAAAAGGGAAAGATGAAGAATGGAGCCCCAGGATGCCCTATATTTTCTGTGCAAATATATGTGTGTGATCATACACATCATGAGGTGTGAGAGAGATCTAAAGCTCACCCCTCTCTCTCTTCATCTATCTCTACAGCTAGCTCTGCCACACAGACATACAAGCACACAGCTTGCCACAGGGGAGAGAGAGAGAAAGGAAAGAGCATAAATACAGCAAGAAAAGAGCAGGACCACCAAGCCAAAGAAGAACCCCTATCTCTCTCTCATCTCACACACACACAAGAGAGAGAGAGAGAGAGAGAGAGAGAGAGAGAGAGAGAGGAAGAAGCAGCAGCATAGACACACATACTACACACAGCAAGCACTGTCCTAGATCTATCTCAAACATCTAGCTCACCTCACCAGAAGCACAAAGGAAAGCAGCAAAGAAGCTAGCTAGCACACACTACTACATACATACATATACACAACACAAGCAAGCAAGAGAGAAACTGTTGCAATTTCTTTCTTTCCCCGGAAACACCAAAATTACACGAGACAGTTAATAACAGAAGTAACAAAAGATGCATCTCCCATTTGACCCTCCCCTCTTTTGCCCCCATGAAAGCTATCTCCATACTTGCTCCAATTTGGACACATAAACTCAACCAACAAACATTTTTTTTTAAAAAAAAGAATGTTATCTGTAGGTTCTATGGTGTATGCATATTTTCATAGCCCTTTTCGATCTCTTTGTTAATTTTATTGATTACATAAAACATGAAAATATATGACATGCATATTGAAGCAGCATAATCAGCATCAGCGTAAGAAGAAGTAGGATGAGATGAGATGAAAATATGAGATCACATTTTGTCACCTGTTGTTGGCGTACTCGTAGAGGCGGCCGCGGCTGGAGAAGACGATGAGCGCCACCTCGGCGTCGCAGAGCACGGACAGCTCGTACGCCTTCTTCAGGAGGCCATTGCGACGCTTGCAGAAGGTCACCTGCCTGTTCGTCGTGTTCTCGATCCGCTTTATCTCGATCTTTCCCCTCCCCATCTTCTCGCTGCTACCCGCCGCCACCGCCGTCGACGATCCTGACCCCGCCGCCGCCGCCGCGGTCAGCTCCGTCATCACCGACGATGGCCCGCAGCTCAGATCGGTCTGGACACAAAGGCAACCAGATCAAGAAATCAAGAATTAATTTTATGCCATGTCTCCAGCTTAATTTCTTGATGAGAAAAATCAAGAACTGCTCTCCTCGTTCTCATCTTTGCTTGTCATGGTGATGTTTAAAGACCCAGAGATCCTACTCCTATCTATATATATGCATATCTTCTTCTTCTTGACTCTCTAGCTAAATCCTCACAACATGGCAACCAAGATTCCACACCCCATATAACACAAGCTTGTGCTCAAGTTAAGAAAGGAAGCAATTTTTTTCAGAAAGGAAGTAAATTTATCCAAAAGCAAAAGAAAGCCAGAATTTACCATCATGTTCATCATGGATGGGTATGCTAGCTAGTGCTCTCTCTGCTGAAGATGGAAGAGATCCAGAGAAGGAAAGAAAGAAGGTGTGAGAGAGGTGGCAGCAGCAGCAGGAGGAGAAGAGGTATTAAAGAGAGAGGTGGGGAGAAGAGGAGGAGGAGGAGGGAAAGGAAAGGGGAAGAAGAAATGTATAAGGTGAATGTAGTTAGCAGTAGCTGTTGTGGACAATTCCAATCTGATAGCTATCTATCTAGCTTGTTGTTTCTTCTGACTGCAATCCACAACCTTTCTGATTTACTACTAGCTAGCTATCTTTCCATCAGTCTTTACTCTTTGATCTCTTGTCCTGGCTGGCAGTGCTGTGCTGTCAGATACATATGTCTCCATATCTATTTTACCTCAGAATATGTAATGCAAGTAACTCTGATGTAACTCTGCTTGCAAGCTTTGCTTGTTGCTGTAAGTCTGAAACTTGCTTTGTTTGGACTGGTAAACTGAATGTTAGACACACACAAAAAGAACAGTTATGGGAATTAACAGCAAGACCTGGTTGTTGCTTTCCTCCTTTTTGTTTCACTTGTGCACAGTTTAGGAACCTTGTAAGGTGATGTATCTGTGACAATGTTACAGATGTTAATGCCAATGGCTTTACATTGTTTTGCCTATGAAGTTCAGCAGAGACATTTTTTTTCAGAACTCACCTAACAAATTTTACTGTAGCTTCCAATTCAGCAATTCAAATTACCTTCCAATTTAATTTGTGTGATAATAACTGATAACTAGTTGCTTTATTCTACCGATCAGATCATCAGAGAGTAAAAACAAAGCAAATATATACATACAGCATATAAATGATTCAATGTATGCTGTATATACAACCATGTGACACTCCACATACACTGTCCAGTTTCTGTTTGTCACATAGGATGCAGAGATAATGGCTAAGTACTCACCAGCAGCAGCCTCCTATTAATTCAGCACACTCCTTTCAGTTGCTCTCATGGGGCCCCTATCTCTTCCCCACATAATGTGATGCATATCATGCTTGCTGCCAACCCTCTCTCCACTCACTCCACCGTCCATATATCTCCATCACCGGCCCTGGGCCACCGCTGTGGCGCGGCGCACGATGATGGCCGATCGTTGTTTTCGACTGGCCGATTGAAGAAGATCCCACCCTTACCCGTCAAAATTGGGGGCGATTCGCGCATCGTGATTTTTCGCACGGTGAACCTGAGCCTTACATGTGGAGCTAGCTACCATGCATTTCCATGAGAGGTTAGTTCCTGCATTGGCACTGTCTCAAGATAGGTTGGTGTAATGGATCTATCAGAGTTGGGACATGATCCTAGATGTGTTGTCACTATGCAGCATTCCTGTTGCTATACTAGCAAGTATATATGAATTATGTCCAAAGTTGCAGCAAAGGTTTGGACGTTTTGGTGAACATTTGTAACTGCACTTGGCAAGGTAGTATTAAAATTCCATTCCTGGTGGAATGGTGCAAGAAATAAATTTTGTTCGGAAAGACTGTGAAATTTTGCAAGCATATATAACTGCTTCTAGTGTTATTGTCTACCTGACTTTTGCAGACCTACCTTTCCAGTGTATGCATAAGGAGAAAAGAAATGAGGAACGGTTAGAAATGGCCAGAATTATTCAGCCAAATGGAGGCAGCTCTGGTTTTGGTTTCTGCAAGAACACTTGCCAAAGTCTCATGCCACTAGATCCTTGTTGCTGTATATGACAATTAGCTAGTATGTACCAAAATTCAGTACCTAAAAAGAACAACAAACTAGCTCTTAGCTAGGATTCACTGAAAAAATTAGGAGTTTAGGACACAGAAGAAAAGGCATGGAAAATAAAGAAGAAAAATAATTCTATGTGGAATCAAATCAACTTACCTGTGGCTTGCAAGAATTGATCAAATCAGAGAAAAGGCCTCCTTCTACATTTGGCACAGGCCAGAAGGACTGAAAAGTACTCTACACTGATTGAACCATGGTGATATGAAACCTAAACGTCCAATCAAACTCTGGAGATCGAGGTGGTTGACTTGGGCAAACTTGCTATATTAATTGCAGGTGCCTCTGGAACAACGGAAGATATTTTGGGTTCTTGTCTACAAATCTGAAGCCCATTAGACAGAAATTAGAGTATAATTTGCCTAGTTATGATGTAAATTGAATGATTAGGAGTAAAATGAAAGGTCATGCTATGATTTTTAACTTAGCTGGGCAAACCATACAGTATGGATAGATTTTACATACTGGAATCAACACCAGATCAGTTGTCAGTGTTTCTGAAACATGAACAAACATCAGAATCTGTGAACGTTCAGACCACATATTGCTGAACTTTTTGGCTACATTGCTAATATTGCACCAAATAGAACCTAGTCATATAGCTTCCTTTCTGAACACGTCATATCATGAATGATAAGCATTACGCAATTGAGGTATTAGATTATTTAATCCGTTTAATATCTTTAGTACCTTAATTAAATATGGGTTCTGTGTGATCTGTTTTCCAAATTAAGATGATACATAGTTTTTCATAGGTATATTGAATTTCTTTCTTTTCGAAATAATAGTCCTATTGAATTCCATGTGACATAAGTAGATTTCTTCTGAAGTACCTGTATTTTGTGCACTTGCTCGTTTTCCACCTGCTGTCAGTGAAGTTGTTGAAGCTTTAACTGGGATGCTAATCCAACCGAAAGTTGACAAAAGGTTGCAATATGCCTGAAAATTGATTTAGGAAACAAAAGTTGCAATGCATGCTCTGAATTTAACACACAGGAATTAGATCAGTATGTGCTTTCTATCAGTTTATGACAGCACATTAATTTCGGGAGGGCGAATGTACTACTACATTCTGATGAAATAAACCATTATTCATGGTTGAGAAAAAAAAAGGGCAGCCAGCTCCAGGTCTTTGAGCCCCAGTTGGGGCTCACCACAGCAGCTTTGAGCCAATTATTAGAGCACTGTGCTATCCTGTGGTGATCCAGGCACAAGGTAGTGTTCTTCGGATGGTAATGCAGGGCTAGTTCCTGATTGGCAAGGCATGGGGTTTGCTGCAGCTTCAGAAATGAGTGCAAGCTAGCTAGTCAGGTAAGTGGCCACATGTATGACACTGAACTTGCTTGTTAACTGGGAATTAATATTATGGTATTAGTTTCATAACTTTGCAAGTTATTAGTACCAGATTATATAAAATCAGGAAAATAAGATGACAGGAAATATTTTCTGATGGGTTTATAATCAGGCAGAAATATTGTCATCAGGAGAAAACTGACATGAAAATGAAAATAGGATTGAACTGTTCTACTTTGAGGCTTTTGGACTATTCAGGTACATGTTGCGATCCACAGACTGCAGAGTCACAAGAACAATTGATGTCAACAGGTTTTCTTTCAAGCATTTGATTGTTCTATCTTCAGTGAAAAAGTAGCAAGTCGGTGTTCCAGTCTTCCTGTCAGAATTAGCATGGTCAGAGAAAATAATTAATGTGGATCAATAATTTGGTGAAGAGGAATAGATGAATGCTATCTTCCACATATCAGAGGACAAACTTCACTCCGGTATAGTTCTGAGGCCGCAAATTCAGAGAACATAACCATCAACTTTAAACAAAGCTTTATGGGTGGAAAGAAAGAGTGCAATATTGCAAATGCATGCATCAAGAACACACCAAATGAAAGGAGGTGATCAAATGGAGAAGCCATGGAGAAGATGCTATGGTGACAACATTGATTGTTTGCCTGAAATGATCGATGCTCCCACATGAAGAAAAAGATCTTTAGCTGGTCTGCTAGAGGTTTCACCCCTTAAGCAATAGTTGTTCTTGCTGAAAGAGACTGGCATAATGACACACACTACTATTCCAGTTGACATGTGACACTTTCCTAAACACATAACTGCCCCTCACATGTTTTCATGTTGATTCTGTGACCAAATGCTTGATTTGATTTTCACCAAAATATGTATAGCTAGCTATGCTACACAAACCTGCAGAAAGTACTAAACTGTATAGATGACAGTAGTAATAAATTGCCCCCAATTTTGACAACAGTTCAGTGTTTCAGGCAAAAATTTCGTACCATCTAGGAGAAATTTTCAGATGTATAGCTGGGAGAAGAGTGCTCACAAAAGCTACATACAGATCTTATAACTGATTGGAAGGAATGGCAAGAGACCCTGAAACTTGTCCAGAAGGGCAACAAATGTCTGGTCAGGTTGAGAAAAGCTTAAGCAAGACGATCAGCAGGCCATCCACTAACTAATATAACCTTGGCGCATTTGGAATTAAAGAATCATCTGCACTAGCTGTCACATTTGGAAAATTGATTAATTAGTTCCTGCATGGCTTAATCAGTTTACAGCACAATAATCAGTATGATTCAGAGAGTAATTGTTAAGATCTTGAAGTCACAGTAAATTCAGATACGTCATTACTCCCTTCTGACATAACTATTAGGTCGATCTTCCCTCCAAAATAATATTATAGAATATTATAGATTTATCAGTCCTATGAAACTTATACCATCTCTTATTTCTCCAATATTTGGTTTAAAA
Source organism: Oryza punctata (assembly GCA_000573905.2). Taxonomy (NCBI): domain Eukaryota; kingdom Viridiplantae; phylum Streptophyta; class Magnoliopsida; order Poales; family Poaceae; genus Oryza; species Oryza punctata. The sequence goes on from CM002488.2 coordinate 5,039,051, forward strand.
CAGTAAGAACGATTTGAAGATTTGCCTTTAGAAGTACTATCAACACTGATGGATTTAACCTGAGTGTTGAGAGAACTCGATGAGTTCCCTACCCTACTGTTAGGATCACCATTGATAGGAGAGAGAAAGGAGTAGAAGAGGGAGAGAAGGAAGAGTAGGGGTGGCTGAGAGAGTATGAAAAAGAGTCCCCCTCTAATGATCTGTCCTTGACTATCATAGTACCATAAGCTTATTAGGATTTACAAACTTAATTTAATAGAAAATTAATAATCAAAATTTTAAGTGTTTAACCAAATCGATTAAGTTTTATCTTGAATATTAAATATCTCTGATCAGAGGGAACATCATTTAAACGCGGATGTCTCGACCAATTAATCACCGTGGAAACCATGCATACCACGTCGCCTTTCTGTTAGGACCTCACCCACCGCCATAGCCGTCGCCGTCGACGACGAGGACGAGGACGACAGACACGTACGGTGGCCAAAGGCGAGAGGGCAATGGTGGTGCATGGATGATGATACTTGTGAAAGGGACACAAAGATATTACGCATGAGAGATGGATGCATGCATATGCATGTGGTCCATTGCAATGTTTGTTTCCTTTCCCTTTCAGCTAGCTAGCTTGAATTGATGAACAGGCCAGCTGAACTGAAGCCTCTGGCATCTGCATCTGCATTGGCATCCACTTCTCCATCCACTTGCACTACTGTTGATGCACACCATTGCATGGATCACTTTAAAGTTTAAACCAGTTATATTTCAGCAGCAAAGCACAACGTGCAGGGTTCAGGTTTGCCTTTGCAGTTTGCATCCTGTTGCATTGCAACAGTATGTTCTGTTCTTCAGGTGCAGACATGTACAGTAGTACTACTAATAGCACAATCATTCACTGGCCGTACGTAACGCCGATCCTTTCTTGGTTTTAATATTATAAGATATTTTGATTTTTGTTTGATCATGCTTATAGAAAAGCGTAGCAATATTTATAACACCAAATTAATTAATTTTATTAAATCTAATATTGAATATATTTTAACAATATGTTTATTTTTTATTTGAAAATGGTGTTATGTTTTTCTATAAATTTGATCAAAGCTAGAAAAAGTATGACTTAGAAAAAACAAAAGGTTTTGAAATATGAAACGGAAGGAATAACACTATGGTCTATGATTTCATATATGTTAACTTTCATAAATAACCTAGCAAAATAACTTCTATAAATAATTATATTCCAATACAAAATTAACTTCTCCACGAATTATATTAGAAAAAAATAGCTTACATTTGGTTCCTCTACTATTAGACTTTGGTTCGATTCACATTTCATATTACCTACTATACGAAAGTAAACCCGCTTACCATCGGTTCCTCAACTCTCAAAATCATTCGTATTTTATCCCAACACATAAACTGGACATGTTGCTAATTACTACTGGTGGAGATGGAGCATGGATGGTGGTTGGATTCTTGATCCGGAATCGCGGCACGGGGAACAGCAAAATCTGAAGGGATCCGGCGGTGACGTCCATCCTGCCTGCCTCAAGGAGCAACAAACAGCAAATGACCACAGCGACTGCAGGCAGGCGTATGTATGAGCTGGTACGTACCATCATCTGATCAGAAAATACTCGTGTCAAATGCATCATCTGTCACGACCGTTTCTACTATCTTAGCGTGCACGCATCTCGCCGACAGGTGTATACGTGTGATGACACTTTTTCTTTTACTAAGTATGAGTTGTAATTACTTGGTACGTGTCTCCACGATTTTAAGGGCGTAGTCGCTCTCCTCTCGTTACCTCGCGTAGCGTAAAACGACCCCGTTGAAAACCGAACCGGCCACTCACCACATCTCCCTTCCCCGAAAAATTATACGTACTAAAATTTTTCTTACTAAACTATTACTAATTATAACGTATTATGTTGTGAGTACATCTAGATTCTTATAATTAACTTTCATTTAAATAAATCAAACAGGTTGATATTGGTGTTTGTAAAAGTTTTGTAAAAGAAAGTTTAGTACGTGTAGCAATTCTCTCCTTTCCACCCACATTGTGAGGGGAAAAAACCAGTGCGTCCGAGTTCCAAGATATCTTTTTGCGAGAAAAACCATAGTTTTAATAACGAAAAAAATACCACTAAAAACCGATTCAATGGACCCAACGAAAAAGATGGCTAAAAACCGGTTCAGTGGATTAAAAGACAGAAATAGAAAATTTGTTTCTTATGAGTCTGTTTGCAATATACGGGCATCTATTGATTAGTTTGGGAAAGGAAGAAATGTACCAATTAATCAGTTTGCAGGAAATGTACTAATTAGTTGCGGTAAACGTCAGTTTTTTCTTGTGCAGATGCCATGAATGATGTCAATTTTCTAGAATGTTTGTTGGTATGTGAGGGCGAGATATATATGTTAGTTAATTAGGAGTAGTCATTTTGTGTTTCATTTTAATTTGTCCCCATTTAAATGTTAATATATGTTGTACACTTGTGCAACCTCACTCATAAAAATTGTAATCAAAGTGACTTTATATATAGGAATAATTAACTATTTGCCACTCTTACAAGTGATAACATATTTACCATTAGACCCACATGTAATAGACAACGAGTAACAAATCTGTTATCATCATATATTAAGAGTGGCAAATAATTAAATGTATATATAGTGCACCAAATCCCAAATATGTGTACCACGATAAATTCTGTTTTTTCCTTCTCTTGTAGCATATATACCGGTTAAAAGTTTAGTTCTCAAACACACAATACATGTGTGTGTGTCTCACGCACAAATATACACACACAAGCATACACACACTCACAAACACACTATGTGCTTAGAAAGTAGAAACAAATTAAAGTTATTGCGGATAGGGACATGCTCTTTTTCACGAGAGCACATAAATACGTATAGCATTTTTTTCCCTTTGAATGAGAATTGCGCTAGCGCAGTTGGTGTGGGCAACCGTTGAGCGGCCCATCCACCCGCGCTCGACTCTAGACTACGTTCACGTTTCTTTTTTTCCCATACAGATCAAGTTTTACAAATTTGTGCTCTTAACATAGGATAAATTAGGAACATGCGTAGTTGGCAGGGCAGCGGTCAAGTGTCCCGTCCACCTGCGCTCTGGTGCTCGACTCTAGAGTGCGCTCACGTTTCCTTTTGGCATCCCAAATTATTAATATTATTGATACCAGACTCCTTCCTAGAATCCATGGACTTTTTTTTTCCTTTAGGATCAAGTTTTACCGTAATCTATGCTCTTAACGTAGGATGAATTGCAGATATACACAGGTGGTGGGGCAACTATCAAGCACCCCTTCCATCCGCACTCGACTCGAGAGTGCACTTACATTTCTTTTTAATATTAATGATACCAAGCTCTTCCTTGATATCTATGGTATTTTTTTTAAGAAAATAGGATAAAATTTATCAAAATTTGTGCTTTTAATGCAGGGTGAATCCATCATATGATGGTTTATATTTTGTGATGGAAAATTGGCAAGAAAAATAGCCATTTGTTGTATTTTCGCTAGAAAATTGATTTGGAGTTTTTGTAGATGTCAACAAGAGTGTGTGTAACTGATATAGGTAAGGTTGTGAAATATGTGCTCAGAAACGTTTATGTTTTTGAATCCTGTTTCCATCTTATGATTAGGAGGCGGCCTTGATCTATCTACCAAGCTAACCCCCGCAAGGCAGAATCCTAGCTGAGCAAGTTTTTGATTTCTTGTTTGTAGCTTGTGTTCTTGAAGAGTTTAGCTTGATCGAGCGTGGAAGCAAACTCAAAGAAGTCAAAGGTTTACACTGCTTCCGAATTCTCTCTTTGCATTGTGTTTGCAATAGGCATCTGCCAACCGTGAACGAGGGGTACATACTCTCAAGTCTCAACACGTAGATGCCCATGATTTGTGAGATCGTCAATTGGATCTACCTTCAGATAGCAAGGTTTGTTGGACGATCCACAATTTCCTTTTTGGATATACCTCTTATATAGCTAGGTTTGGAAAAGAAATTGAATAACGTTTTCGGGAGTATTTGGAATATGTTTTAAAAATGGATATATTCAAATCACCACCTCCCCTTATAACAGTTAGGGGTCTAAAATAATCGCGAACATGAAGTACATGCAACTATTTTTGATTGAGTTAAACTTAATTCTTGTTGATTTTGTGCCTCAACTGAATAGGTTTCACAGGTTACCCGTAAGGGTAAGCTACACGCTTGAACGCCTCCATCCTAAACTTTCATTTATATCCGGTATAGGAGGATGTTTAAGCACAACGTTTTAAGATTTAATCCGGGGATCGAATTACTCACAACAAGAAATTTAGCCCCTCGTGCATTTGGTTGGGGGAGTTTTTAGGAGAGATTAGGAGTTTATAGGGATAAGGCTATTTATTAATAACTTCGTTTGGTTAAGAGACATCAGAGTTGAAGAATGAGAATTGAGGAATGAACTTCCTGAATTTTAATACCTGTGAGTAGGGGTAGGACCATAGGAGTTGAGAGACTATTCCTGACGACCTGTTTGGCAAGAGATGGGAAGAGGATTGAGAGTTTAGAGGAGGGAGTTGGTGGAGGGATTGGTTATGGTAGTTACAATTTTACTGCTAGTCCCTTCCTTGCTTGTTTGGTAATAGAGATGAGAATCATGGGGAGTATAAATGGGAATTGAATTTTAAATGATGATGTGTGGCTTAGATTTATCTCATCATATCTAGAAGAAAATTCTCACCCAATTGCAATGTCTCTACCCAAGTATTGAAAATGTGAAAGTTCGCTCTTCAACTCCCTCCCCAATCCCTCCTACAAATCCTACATCCTCCAACCAGACAAAGACTTAACACTCTTCACCCCTTAGACTCATATTCCCCTCTCACAATTGCTCTTAACCAAACGCGCCATCATTTACATTGATTAAATAAATCTCAATCGTCTATTTTCACCGCATTCTTCAAATTGGAAGGGGAACTGCACATGTAACGTAGTTACGTAGTCCCTTTACCAATCTGAAGAGATTGTGTCTAATCCCATCCATTCACATAACCACATTCAGAAGTGACATTTGGTAAGGTGCAAAAAGGCACATAACCTTCCTTTAGGCATGATCTGGATACCACACCAATGTACAGACACGAGACCGACTTTTTCGACGAGCCTTTGCCCACTATAACTAGATCAAACACTACCTCAATTCTCCAAGTATAAGATTTACAAAAACAAACAAACAAAACACATATCCTTCACATTCGAGCCTGCATTTTTGTCATCTCTCTTAAGCAAAGAACGAAATTAAATGGTGCAAGACTTCTAAGCTAGGGACGGCTCTGAAAGTCTTGCATTCTGATCCACAAAGTCATCTCGATCGATCTGTTGCTTCTTGCTATCCGTGCATGCACGATCTATTGCTTCTCCACCATCTTCTCAACTCCTTCAAAACATAATGAGAACATGTTAGCTTTCATATAATATTTCTTTTTTAAGAAGCATACAAAGCATATGGTACTTGTTATGGCATATAGTAAGAAAAAAAGAACACTCTCTGTCAGAAGAAAAATAAAGGAACAGTATGGAAGCTATTAAGATGTGTGGTGGACATTTTTGACCAATGGAGTTGCTAATTATCTTTCCTGGAATGATAAAGGGTGTATCAACTAGACTAGAAAACAATTCAACCTTGTAGCTGGTGAATGTCAGAGATATGTTACTGGGTCGAAGATATTGGGCCATGCATCCCTAAAATCACTGGGCCTTACAGTTTGTTACAAAGAGTGCCTCCCCTCTGAACTTTGTGTTTTGCATTTTAACGAATACCTTCCCACAAAAGAAAAAGGAAAAGAGGGACAGAACTTTGCATTATTAATTCATTTATTACTAACCATGTGTGGGTCACACACAAGCCCCAGAAACACACACACATATATACACACACACACAAAATGTATAACCGAGTTAGTTTTGTGCCTGCTTGAAACCATCATAGAAATTTATCTACTAGTAACATGTTGAAAGGAATATAGATGCATTGAAATGAAAAAGACTTAAGAAAACATTATCTAACATGAAAATGAGGAATCCAGACAATACTGTTCGAAGGAAAAAAAATCTCAAATGTGTACTGAACACATACAGAGAGAAATTAACATACCTTCAACCTACAGCTTACTCCTCGGCAACAGCTCAGGAAAAACATGTCCAAGTTTAAGCATTATTTGGACTATAACTTGTACAGCTCGGCTCCCATGTTGTGAGTTGCTGAAACATTTCCTCTCCTTCTTCCGAAAGAAACACAGGAGTACACTGGCATGGAGGTGCCGTCCCCTGCGGTGTCACTCGGCATCAGGATATGTTTGGCCCCAGGAGTGAGCTTCATCGGACCAGTTCTTTGTGCATGTCCGCCACCAGAGGAAGAGCTAGGCATTTCAGGAATGGCAGCTCTTGCAGCAACATTTTCTGCATTTCTAGATGGAAATGCTGCATCTCTTCTGCTCCCAGAAGCTTCTTCAATTATCCGGCTTGGATGAGTGAATGCAAAGCTTGGAGAGTTGTGGGGGTGAACCGATGATCCAGCTGAGACCACACCATATGACCGAGGCAAATTAGCATGATAAACTGAAGATGGTGCCACATGCTGTGCCGTCGTAGGCAAAATTGGTGCTGAGGGTGATGCAGTCCTGGATGAAGAAGGATCAGAGTAACGGTTCCAAAGATACGGCAAATTCTGATGGAGCGCTGCACTGCCATGATTTGTAAGAGATGGACTCCCCAGCAGAACATTTCCATGGTGTTGTGAGCCTGACAAGTGGCTGAACCGATCGTCGTATTGCAATCGATCTCCAGATAATGCATTGGCTGTGGGGAATGAATGACTCAAATTCTGTGGGGCTGTGTACCTGATATGTGATTGACTTGGGCTTGCAGAATTTGCTGAAACATTGGGCACACTTTGAGCTTGTAAAGAGAGATAAGGCCGGCCTTGTCGCGGCAATTCCAAGAACAACTTTGTGGGATGGTCTTCAGTATAGGAATGTGTCCCAGCCACATACTCTCCTCTGGTTGTAGATACTGCAAGATCTTTGCCCATTAGACGCACAGTTTGTCCTGCAGCAGGCCTACAATCCTGCTGCACACCAATTTCAGAATGAAAACTTGAAGCCGCTCCGGTTGATGCATTACAATCTTGGGGAGGAACTTCCCCTTCACTGGAAAGCTGGCTGCCTCCAAGATTCAGATTGAAGGCATAATACCTCTGGTGCTGCTGAAATGAGTCCTGAACTGTACGATCGGGCAATGCACAAGGTGACTTTCCCTTTGTCATAGCATCTTTAACCGAACCACTACTACAATCACCATGAGACTCAGCAAGTTCTCCTGTCAACTTCCGTGAAGAACCAACAAAAAATGTGTCAGACACTTCCATGAACTCACCGTGCAAAAATGTGCCCGACGATATTGAACTTCTAGCTCTTTCTAACCCAGACTCAGGAACGGACTGACATTGAAGTCCATGTGAATCAAAAGATAGGTCCTGCTGGTTTTGTCGTCCTTCATCAATAACTTGCACATCAGAGTCTAAAGGTTCATGCTGTCTAGGCTCATGATTTGGCTCCTCTGAACTTGACACATATGGGTAGTTCAAATCAGTAGATTCTGGCAGTGCCTCATTCAGATCAAACAAATTGGAGGACAACTGTGTGCTGGTGAGCTCAAGAGAATCCTCATGATCTGTATTCTTGCTTGCTTCCTTAGTTGCTGTCTCCGGCATATGAGAACTACTACTTTCTGCAGCTATGTGCTTGTCCCCTTCACTGGACATGTCCGTGGATGATGATGACGATGACGCCAAAGCATCCGAGAACAGCTTGCAGATATTTTGCTTGTTAATACCAAGCACATCATTAACTTCTGAGAATTTTACACGCTTCACTGATTTGCGGCAGACTTCAATGACTTCCGTGCCTTTTGCGTCACCATGTTTCTCCTTGACCATTTTGACGGATGTGTGCTTTGTGTATTTCTTCAGAATACTGTGCAAAGGGAGCATTTTCTTCAGGTCATGCTGTTTCCCCACCTTATTGGTAGCCCTTTTACTCTCACTATACCTTTTCTTATCAATCTTCTTGTTGTTGTTCTTATCTAAGTTAGTGATCTTTACCTTCTTCCTTCTCTTTAAGTCTGGAGACCTTTCCTCGTCTGTTCTTGCATGATGTACACCATCAGGTTTCCTTGACGCTTTAGGAGTATCCAATCCACCAGGAAAATTTGTCTTGACAAGTGCTTCCTGCACAATTGAGCAACATCAGTGGATAATGTGGAATATAAATAAAGGTAAACACAATAATATAAAACAGTCAAATTACCTCATGCATATAAATAGCCAGGTTGTGTAAATGACACAAAGGAAAAATTAGATTGTGTAAACAACACAAGGAAAATTAGATTGTGTAAATTATAGAACAGAAATGAGTCTCGGATGCATATTCCTAGAACTTCGAAAAGGAAATAGCTAATTTAAAACAAACAATATAAGTCAAACTCTTAATTAAGATCACACTTTTGTCAAAGTAAGATAATAATCTGATGAATGCAAAGAAAACAAAAAAAAAAAACGCTCGTGGGGAACTTATGCTAGTTGTTAATTAGTTGTTTAGGATTGTGGAAATCTAGAACTTGTGTGCACCATACAAAAATGGTGCTGGTGCCAAGGCAGCTAATGTAGTAATGTCCACATATATCCAACCTCGGAAAATCTTACGACTTAAAAAAAATTGCTGGTAACAGTTATATATTGAATCATTTTATCTCAGTCTCATGTGTCATCATGAAGGAAAAACTAGATAGAATGGGACCGCAATAAGGCCTAGATAGGCCAAACATTTCTGACACCATATAGAATTAGCAACTGTGATGATGTATGCTAACACGGATTTTTTAAGCTAGTTATGTGGAAGTTTGACATTAACATGGTTGTGTCACATATCGGAAGTGTTAATGACACTTTTCAATAACTTTGATACAGACATCACAATTACAGGAAGTATAAATGAAGCATGGATATATAAGAACGTTCTAGGCGTAATAATGTTATAATAATCGGCCTGTTCTATGTTTGTTCAAGACAGTTTAAAGAATGATGAGATATAAATAATAAGTTATATTGGTACTGTATACGAATTTCAGAGTAAGATTCCATGAATTAGGTGTGGGGTTAATCTTCAAGGGATCTAACACACGATGAGACTCTCTTGCATGTGTACTTAGCTAACTTGCAAGTAAAAAACCATAACAAAAGGAACAGGCGCCCCTATATTTTGATCATTATAGCTCTACTTAAAATAATATCCACACAGGGAAGAAACTTAAAATCCTACTACTACTACTATCCCTTTTGTCTGGTCAACTAGCTAATAATCGGAATTAATGCTCCCCGGTCCTCCACATCAGAGAGCACGTACGAACAGTGTAGACCATCATATCGAGCATACGGTGACAGGCTGACAGCGATAACCACCACCACCAAAGCATATGCTTTGACGGTGTGTACTAGACATTTTACTGACCAGCTACATCTGCACACATATATACATACACTCACAAAGGGGCAGAAAAAAATGTTTCCTAGACCAAAAAAAAAAAAATCAAATGAAACACCACATGCAGGCCATGATGAAGATCCAAAGAGAATAACGCAGAAAATCTCGATCTAGATATAATTGCCTGCTCCACGTCGGTTTCCTACGATAAAGCCTCTCTCTTGTATGGGTCCGTCCGGCCGGACCCGGAAATATGTGCCCGGCCGGACACACACAAAGTACGCAACTCACAATTCACACAGTAGCAAACTTAGCAACCTGCCGCAGGCAACCAGTGGTACTAGCTACCACCACCGCCCGGTTGATGCGCGAAAAGGCAACGCGACACACCAAAATGCAAGATTGGCATGCATGCATACCATAGTACCAGCAGCTAGCCTGCTTCCAGTACAATTAATTACTGCCTACTAGTGGAGTAGTAATAATATATCTATTTATCTATTATATTATTAAAACAGCTTTGAAAGTAGTCAGCACGTTCATAGCGGAGGCTGTAAATTCCCACATTAATCCGAGAAAAAGAAAAGAAGAATCCAACTAGAAATACAATTTAGAAATAACTTAAAGTCAGAATTAAAAATAAGTAATATTGGAAGAAGAATCCACATAGAACCGAATACGAGATTAATTAAAATTCGGAATAAAAAATAAAATATATTATGAAATTAGAAAAGAAAAAATAGAGTTCATGTATGAATACAATTTATAAATAACTGAAATTCGGAATTAAAAATAAGCAATATTGGAAGAAAAGTCCATATAGAACCGAATACGAGATTAACTAAAACTCGGAATAAAAACAAAATAAATTCTAAAATTATAAAAATAAAAATAAGAGTTCACGTAGAAATAAAATTTAAAAATAACTGAAATTCGGAATAAAAAATAAGCAATATCAGAATAAGAGACCATCTACAACACGAGTTTAATTAAAACTTGGAATAAAAAATAAATTAAATTCCGAAAATATATAAATAATTGTAGGAGTTCAAGTAGGAATAAAATTTATAAATAACATAATATCGGAATTAAAAAATATGGAATTTTCAAAAAATACAATCCACCTAGAAACACAACGATGACAAATGATAATAAAGAGGGGAGAAACAACAGGGCTGTAAAGAGTAGGGTGGCTGGTTGATGGGATATCTAAAAACTAAAAATAAAACACCAAATAGAATCCCAATGACGATTAAGAAGAGGGACGACGCAAAATCCGTTGAAACAGCACGATCACGGTGGTTGGCGGGACTTCTAGAAAGTAAAAAAAATGAACCCAGTGATAATCACGTTTGATTTGTAAAATCTCAATGATAATAAAGAGAGAAGACAGTGGGCGTAAAAACTATAAACAAGACCTAAAATAGAATGTCAATGACGATTAAGAGGAGAGATGACGGGCAACCCATTAAGCAGCACAACCACGGTGGTTGGTAAGACCTCTAGAAAGTAAAAATAAACCATAATGATAATCATGTTCGATTTTTAAAATCTTAATGATAATTAAAAGGAAAGGCATCGGTCGGACCGTGGAGGAGGATAATGCCAATGCCGCTGACGGTTTGGCGGGACTTCTAGAAAGTTAAAAATTAAACACCGACAATAATTATATTCGATTTTTAAAATCCAATGACAATAAAGAGTGGAGACGGAAGACGGGTCATAGAGTAGAGTGGTGACGTTTGCCGGGACCTCTAAAAATTATAAAAATGAGAGCCAACAAGATAATTAACTCTAAAATTTATAAGGCCAATTTTAAAATTTCAAGGTGAATGAATAGAAGTCATAGTAGATCGAGCAAGCAAATAAATGTGTGACAAATAAGTAAGAGGTAGCGACGGGTGTGACTTTTAAAAACTATAAAATTAGAAATATGGAGATGATAAAGTTAAGGTTTTTAAAGTTCTAAGATAACGAGATAGATATTTAATAAATTTTAAGTAAACTTATATATAAAGGAAGATAATTTTGTATGGATACTACCCGTACAATTGCGCGGACCACCAGCTAGTTAACTAATTAATTGCTCAATATTCTATAATCACCCACAGCATAAATGCTTATCCCAGCAATTAATTAAACTATCTCTAAGCGCCATGCACGAATCCTACGGAAACAAACTAGGTCGATGTCCCGCGCGCGGGCGCATGCACCTGGCACGACTCCGGGACAACCGGTCCATCGATTTACCGCCAAAATATCCAGCATGAAATAACAACACCGACGAATCCCAAACAGTCACTCACGCATATATATGCATGACTAGCCAACCAGCCAGCAACGTAATTATGCGTACCAAGAAAGAAAACACAATGATCGAGCCAGCTTTAGTTTTATCACTTGGCACACAGATATAACCCGTACAGCTAGCTAGCTAGCCTCGACCAACAAATCATGTTGTACCCGCAACCAAGCAAGCAATCATCGTGTACCCGAGCTCAGACCAAATATAACCACCTATATATATGTTATTGAAGATTGAAGACCAGTTAGAAATGGTTGATAATATATGTAGTGATGAATGGACTTGGGCACAGGACAGATGTGATGCAACACAATCCTTACATAAAATATGCTGCACCAAGAGCATTGGGTCAACAAATAAAGCAACCAACTAATTAGTCCCATAATTAGCACGCGTAATTGATGGCGCGCCCGTCCAAAAATGACAGTGAATACAGCTGCTAAAAGACTAGTAACCGCGGAGACGTAGCCGCTACAAATAAGCATCTTTTGATACAAGATAGAAATTTAGTAAGCATATGATGCATAGTAAGCACGCGTAATTGATGGCGCGCCCGTCCAAAAATGACAATGAATACTGCTGCCAAACACTAGTAAACCGCAGAGACGCAGCCGCTAACCGCGTGACATAATCATCTTTAATTTGATATAATAGACAAAATAGAAATTAAAGTAATTTAGTAAGCATATGATGCATTATGTCGCGAAGCGAAATCTAAAGTAATCATGGTGCGTCCATCCCAATCTCAATCTGAGCAAATTCTACCTACAACAATCAGCGGGGAACATACTACTGGAACGAGACCACAAGTGACAGGCGATAATCATCATGGCATTGCCAGGAAAGGGAGGAGTTGGGCTGGGCTGGGCTTGGGCTGGACCACGCACCTTTCTGGTGAAGTTGCCCTCGGAATCACGCGTCTCCGCCGCCGCCGCCGCCGGAGCAGAAGCAGCCCCCGCCTCGTCCTCCTCCTCCTCCAGCCTCCGCTTCCGCTTCTTCTCCCTAGCTCGCCGCATGATCGCGCAGAGCGCCTCGTCGTCGTCGTCGTCGTCGTCCACCTCGTTCCCGCCGCCGCCCGAATCGGAGGAGGGAAGCGCGAGGGGAGGCGCCGCCGCGAAGAGATCCGATATGGATCGCTTCTTCGGCGCCCTCGCCTTCCCCAGCGTCCTCCTCGACGCCTTTGGCGGCGGAGGGGTCGGAGACGGAGACGGGGACGGGGGCAGGGGTGGCGCCGCCGCGAGCTCGTCCGCCCACCACCGGAACCTCCTCGCCTCCATCGGCGGCAGATCCCCGACGCCGACGCCGAACGGCCTCCTCCCCTCCGCCCCCGCCGCTCCCCTCATGCTCGCCGTGTACTCCCTTCACACACAAAATCCCCCACCAAATCAGAAAAAAAAAAACCACACATAAACAAACCAGCCGAGAAACGCAGACGCCTCCACCCACCTGATGGAGAAAGCCGCGACGACCGCCATGGATGCGCTCCGCTCCGGCCGCCGCGAATCTACCCGCGCCGCGATTGAGGGGAGAGGGGAGAGAGAGAGAGAGAGAGAGCGGAAGGGGGGAGGAGAAAGCCTAGTGGTGGGTAGTATTTAAAGGGCACGCCGATTTAGAAAGTAATTAAGATATTTTTATCGGCGGGGATAGAATTATCTTACCCACTTCCCGCTCTTCTAATCGCCTTACTTATTTTTTTAACCGCCCCCGCACGCCTCGGTGTCGTGCCGGCGGGGTGTGGGGCCCACCTCCACGCCCCCCATTTACTACTGCTGACAGCGACGTGTGAGTGACGGACAGCGGCCAATTTCTTAATTTTAAGTCGAGGCGAGGACGGGGGTGACGTGGCGAGATCCACGCCGTTGGTCGGGGGGAGGAGGTGGGGTTGAATTGGTGGGCGCACACGACGGCAGGTGAGCGTGTTGTGTGTGTGTGTGTCGATCTTCACACGCACGAACGTACAGTGCCCTCCTCCCAAATCCCAAGTCGGTTTCGCTACGTCCACGCAACAACAGCGAGACGTCTCCTTTCTCCTATAATAATACAGCAAGATGATATTGGGGATGATATCAGCGTGTACCTTTTCCTATCGAAGACGAGGAGACGAAATTTTTGCACGATTGCGTGAAGTAATCATTTCTTCTTCTTTTTTTTTTTATTTTGGTGAGTGGTGTTTGGTTCTTCTCTTTCGTCGGACCCAAAAAATAAAAATGATGAGCCAGTGGAGATAGAAACTTGGTGTTAAATACCTTAAACTAAATTGTGAACGTGTCCGAAGTCGTACGCGTATATATCGACTTGGCTAAAACAACACACTTCTACCACCACGCCAGAAAGCATATCTCGTGCTATTAATTTGGTTCTTGTTTTAATGATAGGAATAATGTAAAGTTCCATGTAAATCGGTAGCACTGACTTGAATATCGATAATTCCACCTATTTTATAGAAATGGAGGTACATTTATGATACAACGTCACCGGTCTGGTGGTATTCTTTTTGTATTTTTCTAATAATAGTTACCCATATTTCTACCACTAAAATTAGGTAACTTCTGTGATAAATTCAGCAGCATATGAATACATTATTCCTTGATGAATGTTTGTTGGCATGTATAGAACAAAAGTGATACAACAGCTTTGTGTTAGTTCCTATTAATCTATTTAGAAGGATTGATTCACTACCATAGCTATTTAAGAGAGCTATTTGATATTTTACAATAATTTAAAAAATGTAACACACACTTTTTCCACATAATATATAAATCGAATTTGCAAGGAGGTACATGCTTAGAATTTCGGTGAGTAATATCAGGAATTAACTTATTTTTACTTCCATAATGGGGGATGGAAAAACGCTACCAAAAATGTGTCACACGTCAACAATATTGGTCTCATGAAATACTTTCAACACTAAAATACACCATAATGGCCAAAAACATGCCATACATATTGGACTAATTCAGCTTCACCATATCTTTATTAATGGAGTAGAATAATAATTACTTGTATCCAATATTCTAAAGTTAGCGAGTTTTCTTGCAAACTAAAAGAGTAACCCACGTGCCACAACATTAGTGAGGCATGAGTACCCCTGCATAACGCATACAAGTCAGCAAAGTTGGCCGACCATCTAGGCCCCTTTGTCCTTTGGCTGGACCGCTGACTAAGGTACTAGTCATCCCACCTGGTCTCGTGAGTCACCGTTTGCTAGACCGATCAGTGGATGAACTGCCCTAGACCTTTTGGGGGGAACTTATTTTTTAATATAGGTGGGACAGGGTGACGTGGCTTGATGGTCACCGTTGGTCGGGAGGATGCATGGTGGCATCATGTGATAGCGGTGGGATGGGTTTGTATTGGTTGGTGCACACGATAGGTGAGTTTCTCTTCCCCCTTTCCACCCACAAACATACGCCTACGTTTGCATCTCCCTACCCCCAGACAGTTTCGCTATGTCCACGCAACAACATCGAGACGTCTCCTAATACAACAAAAAGTTAATGAGGGGGGGGGGGGGTAATATCAGTGTATACCTTTTTCTTTGGATGATAGAGGGTCAATATGTTTATACAATTGCGTGAAGAAATCACATCTTATTTTGTATTTTGGTGTGTTACTTGGTTCTTCTTTTTGTCGGTCCTGGAAAAAAATGGTGGACCACTAGAGACGAAATTGGTGTTTTTTTTTAAAAAAAAAAGTAAAGCGTGAACATGTCTGGAGTCATAATCGCGTCGACTTGGCTGAAATCACGTGCTCCTACCACTATGCCAGAAGCACGTCTAGTGTTGTTTGATTTCTTACTTGTACGAGAAAAAGAAAGTAAAGTACTACAACACTGACTTGAACCAACTAATACAGTTTCACCTATATATTCTAAAGTAATGGAGTACATTTATGATTCCATGATCTCGTTCTCATCTGCTTTTGCGTCTTCTCCATGGTCCACCCCAATGATCGTGCAAAACGTCTTGTACTTATCTACCTATAGCACCTCGTTTCCATTGCTTGAATCGGTGCAGGGGAGGTCAAGGAGAGTACAATACAACATTCCTAGATAACTATTTATGTAAATAATAGTGATGAAACACATGTTCATGTTGTTTCCTATTAAACTATTTAGAATTATGGATTTAGTACTGAGGTATTTAATAGAGAGATTTGATATTTTTCATATATTAAAAATAATGTATCACACACTCTTTTCACATGATACATGGATCATATCAGACACGAGGTATATATGGCAAAGAATTTTGTAAAAAATGTAACGCATATTTGCGTGTTATACAAATCTAAACCCTGATGTAGTCCATTACCATGCCACACGTACGCGCCAGCCAACAGGGCCTCAGCCCACTACCACATGTTGTTAGGTCGTAATGTTCTAGCATACCAATGCAAGCTATCCTACCAGTCAATGTTCTAAATCTCCGGCTATAGCTGCCGCTATAGCTGGAGATAGCGGATGGGGAGGGGAACAGCTAGGATACTTCAATTTTGACGGTGAGATTTATCGGCCACTAATAATTGCACTTAGCCGGCGATAGCTGCTAAAATAGCCGAAGATAGCTGCACTTAGCCGCTAAAGTATGAATTAGGAACTATGAACTCCATGTATGAAGTATGAACTATGAATTGGTGATGAACTTTGAATTGGTGATGAACTCTATGTGCAATCAAATAAGTTATATGTTAATTTTTAGCCCAAATTTTGTTAAATTTTTGAATTTTTTCGTAATATTTTCGAAAACCACTAAATGTCTTAGTTGTATCTATAGCCAACTATAGCTGCTCTTAGCTTTTGGAGAGCTAAACCGCTAAGAGGCTTAGCCGGAGATTTAGAACATTACCAATTGGGCCAGCCAGTGGGAGAAGGGGGAGGCGCTTACCTAGAGCTTTTGGTTTCCACTGATGTAAACCTAAAACAACCATGAAATCCATCCTAATCTGATTGGAAAAATCCTAGCAAATTTTATCTAAAAAAATCAGAGTGGAAACATATTAGAATGAGATTACAGGTGACAAATGGTATCATCATGGCATTGGTAGAGGGAAGTCGGGGTGGTTGCGCTGGACCACACACCTTTCTAATGAAATTCCCCTTGGATTTACGTGTCTACGCCGCTACCCCTTTTGGTTCTTGCTTATGCTTCTTCTCCTTGGTCCACCCCAATGATTGTGCACAACGGCTCGTTTTCATCTGCCTATGATCGTTTCCATTGCATGAATAGATGTCGGGGAGGGGGAGGTCAGGGGAGTATAATATTCCTCGATAACTGTTTATATAAATAATAGTAATGTAACGCACGTTCATGTTATTTCATATTAAAGTGTTTAGAACGATGGATTTAGTACTAAGGTATTTAATAGAGAGATTTGCATATATTGTTCATGGATTCAAAAAATGTATCACACACTTTTTTTCACATGATATGTAAATCATATCTGAGAGGAGGTGTATATATGCCAAAGAATTTTGTAAGTAATACCATGCAGTGGGTAAATATGAAAGTAGTATCTTTTAGAATATCATTTTTTACTTCTTTGATGCGAGACGAGAATGCTATTGAAAATGTGCCATGCATTAATTGGTCTAGTATTATGTTTCAACTATTAATGGATTACAATTTATGTTTCCATGTTACATATATGATGTTTTTTTTCACATTTCTAATAACAGCTAGCAAACTCTTTCTATATATTGGTTAATTAGGGGTTTCTTCATCTCCGCCACGAATGTGTATAGTACTACTACCTCGATTTCATATTATAAGTCGTTTTAACTTTTTTCTAAGTTAACTTTTTTTAATTTGACTAAGTTTGTAAAAAATATAGCAATAGTTTCAACACAAAATAAAGAAACTATCAAAATATGTCTATGTTAGATTTAATGTAACTAATTTAGTGCTATAAATATTGGTATATACTTTTATAAACTTGGTCAAACTTCCAAGAAGTTTGACTTAGAAAATTTGAAGCTAAACGGAGAGAGTACTTAATTGATAACTGTTATGTGCATATATATAGAACAATAGTGGTGTGTACAAGTTCATGCTATCTCCTCTTAATCCATTTAGACGATAATAGAATATTAATTTATTACTATAGTTATTTAGCAGAGTAATTTGACATATGTTGATAATACTTAAAAAATGCAACACGTTTTTCCACGTAAAAGTCACATTCTCTTCGGATTGATAATACTTATCTTTTGGATACGACTATTATCAAACTTTAAAAACTCTGATTATAAATAACTTCCAAAATATTTATCATAAAAATATGGTGATAGATTGGTCTTAAAAAGTAATTCAATATAATCATATAATTATTGATATTTCTATATATTATGATAAAAATAGTTATCAAAGTTATCTTTTGAAGATTATGTTCGGGTACAAAATGACAAATATTATCCGTCTACCACTGGTTAGAGAGGAACCGTCTACCACTGATTAGAGAGGGAGCTAGTACATTATAGAATTTCCTCTTATTCGGGAGATGGAAACACTACGCCACACATTAAAGTCATTGTACTGCATGCATTTGTCGGTTAGCGATGGACCACAATATTGAATTCTGTTGACAAATTTAAAGATCATCAAGATATGCCGACCAATACAAAACGCTATAGTATATGCATGTATAACAACATCGTTCTGCTGATGACCTCATGATTCAAACCTTTCTAGGCAGCGTTTTACTCCTGCCTAGCTCGGCTATTAATTAAAGAAGCACCACAAATTTCACCATCGACCTCGTTTTCCCGGTTAAAAAAAATCACTTTCCTCTACTAGCACAGACCTATCTATTTTTAACGGCTCAAGGTTACAAATAATTAGTCAAAGATATATAATCTAGTCTGTCATCGATAACAACTCGCTTTGATCCTATTATATGATTATATCTTTGATCTCAAACCAGCATCTACTTTATCTCATGTATATGAATAGCGCAAAATATCTGAGCTTAGGTGAGGTGGCGAGAACTGCAAATATCGAATGCAGGAAATATAAGCATGTGGTGTCATCCTGGTTTTACCGTACGTATAGTCAACTTTAATAGAATTCAAACCGATATAACAACGAATTAACTTTGTGCTAGTATTTTCTAGTGTATATAGAGAGATTAGCTCAATATTGTCACGTACACATAAACGAAACTAAGGATGAGGGTATAAGAAAATTAACACTTACTCTGATTAGGAAGCAAATGGAACAATTTCCTAGATAATGATGTACATAATTTCATGCTGAGAAGCATTAATTAAAGAAGAACACAATATATATATATATATATGTATATATATGTATGTATGTATGTATGTATATGTGGGCGCGCGCTTAAAGTGCTACACAATTAATGCATTTCCATATGGACAATAATCTTGATATGACATGCATTGACAAATTAAAGATCAACACCATATATGAAATTGCTTATTGTATGAATTTGGCTGCACTGGTTAAAGATAAATTTGTATTGTTGTCTCATATATATGCTAACTTCAAAGGTGATACGTCAAAACCTCAATGACAATATAATAATGGCAATGGTCCACAGAAAGGGGAAATATATACGTACGTCCAGCCAAACCAATATTATTCATTACATCTGGGAATCACAACTTGTAAAAATATATATCTCAATGTAATTGCTAAGAACTTGGTTATAAGACGAATGGGATCATATGTATATGGAAATGAAAGCTATATATATATATGAGAGGGAAGGTTTCTTACGACATGGAGGAAAAGGATTATGACGCGTGTTTAAAATTTGGAAAAATCGATTGTCTACCACCGAGTATGCATGTTCAATTTTATACCATCAATTTTTTATGGTTCAAATGGGCCTCTATTCCATGATTGACTGATAGCTGCAACTCACTTTAATTAGTCCCCGTTTTCAACCTTCGAGTGTTCCGGTACTTATTTTGATTTACTAGAAATAGTGTTTGTATTGTATCGCTGGTATATTTATGGTTTGTGTTTTCATATTCGTGAGAGAAATGAAGAAGCGTGTAACATATAACACCCACATAGCACACGTTTCATGTGATTTACACCTTGAAACAAGATAAGTGGCTCGTTTAACCAGTTTGTTACTCAAACTGATATATGCATGCACCAGCCCTACTGGTGTGGTGGCAAAGGCACGTGGTTTCAACCCCGTTAACCTGCGTTCGACTCCCTGACATGCTTACATTTCTTCTTAATTATATTTGATAACAGAAATCTTTCCTTGCTTAATTAGCCGCCTATTTATTACACGTTCTGCTATTTGGATTGGGTTTGAGATTGGTACAGGAGCCATATATCATAATAAATCACAATGTTGTATTCCTCTCTTCAGCACAACATGAATCTTGCATTGTAAGAATCATCAGAGATACCGTATATATTCCTCTTCTCAGTACAGCACGAATAATCTTGCGTCCTAAAAATCATCTTCCCAACAACAAACTATCTATGTACACTGTGTGTGTGCATGTATCAATAACATGAATCGTCCTGATCTGTTGTTGCGCCCGAGATCGAGTTGATGGTAGCCTACACACATATATGCGGGCCCCGGTACCAAGCTGTCGGCGAGGCGATCTACTGCTACTCTACTATTCTCCGATCAAAATATAACAATTTTATTACTTAGTATCTGTTCTAAAATATAATAACTTTTTAATCAATATTTTTTCTCTAACTAATCGTAACTTACGTAACTTCACTTCTTTAACCAATCACAACCTCTTCTCCCTATATTTAATTTTATCTAATTTTTTAATAATCATATTTAATCTTAAAACTTCTTATATTTTGAAACGAGAAGAGAGTACTACGTCTATAGCTTGATATATATTTTCCCAGCTCTTGCTGCCTTTTCTTTTCAACCCTGGGATCTCGTCTTTGTTGTTTTTTTTCTCTCTTTTTCTTTCTTTGTTGCATGTGAGTGTGAGTGTGAGTGCTTCCCTCCTTTTGCTAGCTATGTGGTTTTCCTGGTTGGAGATTCTTTTGTGATATATCTATAGCTTGGCCCTGGCCCGTCCGGCCGGCCGGGGACAGATGCACCATGCAAGATCCTGTACGTTTTGTCTACAAAAAAGTTTGGCTTTTTAATAAGTAAGCCACACAAAAATGTAGAAAGCTAGCTATTTAGTTTGCATCCGCATGCATGATATGCATATATATAATTGGCGATTAATTTGGAGTACGCACATATATATACCTCCGTTTATTTTGTTATTCAAGTCGGTGTCGGACTGTAGCTAAATACATACGTACATACAGTCATATATTATAACGCATCACGGCGTATGTATGTATATATTATGGTTCTGTTTCTCTTTCAGCTAGTACTTTGGATTTTCGAAAAAGCTATATGGTGGATCAGAAATAAGGACATTTATGTGTGTATAAATATATCCGTTATAGAAATTAAAAGTTAGTACTATGGATTTTCGAAAAAGCGATATGGTGGATCAGAAATAAGGACATTTATGTGTGTATGAATATATCCGTTATAGAAATTAAAAGTTAGTACTATGTATATATAGTCACATCTGCAATTAATTTTTTTTCGAACACAAAAGATTTTCGTGCCGATATAATATCTGCAATTAAATCAACGTATGTACACTTTGATTTCATATATATATGTGCGTGTATGTATGTATATATGTATGTATGTATAAATGTATGTATATGGATATGCATATATAGGTATATGTATATATATATATATATGTATATGTGTATGTGTATATATATATATTCCAGTATATTAACTAAAATCGATCAGTCATTTTTATAAAAGCCAGATATATAGCTACCTAGCCAGACGAATTGAAGGGGTAAAAGATCATCATGAACTGTGCCTGTCTATAATTTCTGGAGGTTGCAGGCCGCGATGGCACACGTACGTATGTATATATATTTTATTTTATTTATATACATATATATATATGCCCCATTCAATATTAATCTGTTATTATTTCATGCTTTTCAGTTGGTACAAGCTAGTTCAATAATTAGCCGGCGACCATTGAACGAGTGAGCACTGCCTACGTACGGGCGTACGTACGTGTATATGGTTTGACCCAGCTAGCTATAGCAGCTTTTCTATCAGTACATGCATGTACGTACTTTGCTAATTAAATGGTAATCAGAACTTGTGGAACATTTCGACCACTGCACAGAACATAACACCGAGTAGTACAGCCAGCTATATACATGAGTAGTATATTTTTAGTATTAAGTTATATATGCATCACTTAATTACTTCTAATAATTAATGTAGTAATACTTCTTTCGTACTCCTGGCTTATTTCTTATACGAATAAGATGCGCTACAAGTCTATTATGACCTTTAGACAAAACCGTGTGTACTATTATTTAGTACTTCTGTTATTTGTTAAAGGATATTCTAAAGGAATAGTTGGGGTATTGGTGGTGTTTTATACGCCACGTTGCATATGCAGTTGTTTGAATGTTTTCTTTTTTTCAGATTAAGAAAAAAGATTAGCTATTATTTACCACATACTAGACGAGACGAGGCGGAGTATTAGATGGGACTGATCACATAAACGATATTACAGAACATGGGTTATATGTGACATTACATTTCCCAAACCCACACCTCTCAGTTCCCATTATCCAAACATACCCTAAGAGATGAGGTGTAAGCAATGAATAAATAAATTAATCTAAAAATCATGGCGTGAGGGATTATTCCCTTTTCCCGCATATGTTAATTAAAGAAGGTGAGACTCGAACTTGGGCAGGTGACTTCACAACCGTATATGCCCACCACTACAACAGTTGAGAGCTCTTAAAAAGATTTATTAAATATTAATGAGATCCCGTATACGTTAATTAAAGAAGATGAGACTCGAACTTGGGTGGGTGACTTCACAACCATATGTGCACACCACTATAACCATCGAGAGTTCTTAAAAGATTATGAGATATTAATGAGTAACTTGTCTATTATATCAATAATAAAGAAGAAAATGTTTGAAAAAACTTGTGCCGTCATCCGTCGAAGTGGACTCGAACGCAGGCCAATACAAGCTTATGGCAGCCTATTAATCATGCGATGTTTTTATATTTAAGAATATCTTTAATAAGGGTATATATTTATGTACAAACGATATTAATCGCAGTAGCTCATATTCGGTATAACAGCGTTATCGACCACATCGGGGGCATGAATGCTTTCTCCGATCGATAAAAAATAATCATACTATCTCAGTGAATCGGTGTACGTATATATAGTAATAGCTTATTATAATTAGATTATGCACATGCATGTTTTTCTAGGAAGAAGTGCAACTAGCAGCAGATATATTTTGATTCTATGCAAAACTTAATTAGAATGATGAATTAGCTAGAAAGTACGCCCATGCCTCGATGAGCTTGCAACAAGGAGACATATATTATCGGTAGGATCTCACAGACCCGTACAGTTGTCTGTGTTGTTCTCGATCTATATGTATATGATCTTCATTGGTGATAGATATGATATGAATAAATTATAACAGATGATCACATGTTACCTCTTTGTATATGAATTACTACCAAATATTATATTAATTATATACGTACATTTGAAGAGGATATATAGTAATTAACTATGGACATGGATGGTAGGTAGTTAATTTTGAACCCTTAGTGATAATTAAAGGTATAGAGATGGTTTTATAGCGAGCCGTCTATACGTGTTGAAGAGATGCATGGATGCGGCACGACTAATTCCAGCATAGGCTCCACATGTAATATTATTCAGCTCAAATTACGTACACTTGACTAGTCCAACCTATTTATCCTAATTATACTTGTTTGACCCAACATCGAGCTCACGCTCAAGCAAGGACTTTTTAGTTGTTTGATCCGTTAGTTATTTCACATATTAAACATTTCCTTCGGACCGGCCAGCCAGATGGACCGAGTCCAAGTTCAATCATAGACCAGGACACATTAATTGATCAAACATTCGATCAAACTCGAGCTATCTATAGGCTGATATAGAAATCAAGACAAGAGTATATATCTTAGTTCAAAAAAAAAAAGGAAAAGAAAAATTAAGCGTCAAAGTGTGTGGTCTTGTTAATCGGGGTACGTTGGGGCTGTTTTAAAAAAGAAAAAAAGATCGGCGCAGGGCAGAGCATATATAGCCATAATCGACTAAGAAACAAGCTCATGTAATTAAACAGAGACGCACATCATATTGTGCATATTCTAAACAGATAAAAATATTTAAATATAAAAAAATGACTCAAACCATACTCGCTCCAGAGTAGAACGGGAGGAGAAAAAAGTTTGCAGTTTTATCGTATACATATACATGAGTAAGATTAATATAGAATTATTTCCTCGAAAGAAAGGTTTTTATGGTGCTGGTTGTCCTGAAGTTGTCATTCTAGCTGGCTCTTATACACTTTAATTTTTTTATAAATAGACTGTAGAGTTATTCAAATATAGTATAAAACAATAAAAATACTCCATACGCATACGTAAAAGACATTGGATAATATAAAGAAACCCAATAACAATATTTAAGAAAAGGTGGGTGAGTGCTTCCAGAGTCGAACACAGGTCCCGAGGAGCACACTGGTTGCACCCTACCACCTGCACTATGTACAGTACGCACACTAGTCTCATTAGCCACATATGCACGTGTAGCCTGTCAAAATGTCTAAACAATCTCATGCACAATAATTGAATTACATATTCTAGGAAAACCAAATCTATTTGTTTTGGGTAAATATTTAAGGACATTTATATGTGCATGCGATTTTATTATTGTTTTAGGAAAACTACCATTTTATTCGTAGCAGACGCATAAACATTCTATAAATATAGCTACCTCTAGCGTTTGTTAAAATTAATATAGCTACCTATTTATTTGTTCAGATTTACAGTTTACAGTACTAGATGATAACTAATTCTCTACTACTATATATAAAATTAGTAGATAACTACTGCTTTTGTCCAAAATAAACCAACCTCGTACAGACGCAACTTAATACAATGAACATAAACATAAGGGTGTTTAGATTCATCGTATTGGGATACATCATATTTCGTATGAGGTTGGTTTATTTTGGGATGGAGGGAGTATGTTTTAGATCAAGCTAGTAGCTGGTTATACGGAAAAAAATTACCAGTCGTTGATGATGTTGGGTCATATTGCAGTCAGCTTATCCGTCCATTTCAGATCCAATGGCACACATAATATCAGCGTATTTTTTTCCAACCATTTTGCAGCTCAGAGTGCAGGTAGTACTACCAGTATGGATAGGAGCAAGGATACTCTCTCCCTTCCAAAATAAATTCATTTTTCACCTATTATACATATACCAATAAAAAAACTAATACCTCAATTTTACCAAATTCCGATATAATTATTTCTCTCTTTATCTACTCATAATGTATTTATTCCCTATTTTCATAAATTCTCATACAATCTTTACTTAAAAATAAATTTATTTTAGGATAAATAGGAGGAGAAAAATGATATTGTCCAGCCGGAGTATATACCAATGGCAGGACTCCCTCCATCACATTAAAAAGATAAAACCTAGTTATTTTTTATACCAATGGCAGGACTCCCTCCATCACATTAAAAAGGTAAAACCTAGTTATTTTTTAATTAAGACGGAGAGAGTATTGTATGTATATATGGACGATACCCCAGGGATACAGGAAGGGCCCCAGTTGTCAGCCTGACAGCCGACACGCCGTACCTGAGACATTGGAACGGCCATTGCTACCACAGTGGTTTCGCTGCATGCATGATCAGATGCCAACCTGCACGTGTACGACGCCAGGAAACCCAGCGAAATACTGAACACATAGAATGGCACGCTACTGCTAGCTCGTTACTACTACGGTACTACCACGCTGCCGGTTTAAATTAATTTTCGCAAATTAATTAGCATGTGATTGGATATACGTGCGTGCCTGTGGATTAGGCCTACCCGATGCATAAATCTTAATTCTTTTTCTGTGATCACTGGGACACGCGGTTCCATCTTGACGAGTTTCATCCACACCACACTAATTAATTTAGATTTGCAGCCGCATTGGAGATTCTCCGTGAAGCATAATATTTGCTTAGTAGCTAGTTGGTGAGAACCACTAAAAGTAGATTATTTTTTCTCTTCTGTTTTTTTCGTCCACCCTCTTTCGTGTTTGGAGATGGTGAGTCAACGCTCTACTGGATTGATCGGTGGATTGACGGTCACCCGGTGGCCTCCTTGGCTCCAATTCTCCTTCACGTTGTGCCTCCGTGTCTCCGGAGTTCGCGCACGGTCACTGCTGAACTCACGAACAACTCCTGGGTTAATGACATCCACGATGCCCTCACTGTCCCGGTCATCTCCCAGTTCCTTCTAGTTTGGGATGCGGTGCTTCATACGCAGCTCTCGTCGGGCATAGAGGATCGTCTTCTTCGGCATGGGACGGGTGACCAGCGTTACTCGGCGCGCTCAGCGTACCAGGCGTTCTTACTTGGCCAACACTCCTATACCTGTGCCGACCTGCTATGGCACGCGAAGGGCCCTGCTAAATGAAAATTCTTCTTATGGTTTGCACTTCAGCAACGCTGCTGGACGATTGATCTTCTTCAGAAGCGTGGTATCGATAGCCACTCTGTCTGTCCCTTTTGCACTTAGAATCTTGAACGACATCTTTCTCGACTGTGTGTTCGTTTGGCTGACCTAGCACCGTGTATTGTCGCCCCATGGCTGGACTGCCCTCTCTCCCCCACGGCAGCTCACTTTAGGTCTGGTGGCCGTCTTCCAGGGTCTGCTTACCGGAGCATTTTCGCGCCGGTTTCGACTCCTTGGTCCTACTGGTCTCTTGGTAGTTGTGGAAGGAGCGGAACTCCAGGGTTTTCGATTTGGCGCTCTCCTTGGTCTTCGTGGTTTTAGAGTCCATCCTCTTGGAAGGTCGTCTGTGGTCTTCTATGGGTATTGCTGCTTTTGGGGTATTTTTGGAGTGTAGTATCCGCCTCTACCCTCTCGTTGCTTGGAGTAGCTTTTTTAGCTTTTTTTCAGAGGAGTTTTCCTCTTCTTTACCGAGCTACAGCTGTGGTTTTTTTCCTTTCTCTTCCCCTGTATAGGGTATGTCTGGCTGATTCTGTTGTGTAGTAAAAACTATTTTTCAGAACGCGCAAAAAATTTCTAGATTCTATATAACCATATAAGTGAGAAACTAAATTATTATTAGGATGAGTTAGGAATTCTGGAATTAAGACATTGCGGCGCCCAAAAGTTCCTCCATCTCCAAACATGACCAAATCAAGAAGGAAAGAGTACCATCGTCCCTGTGGATTCCTTGTCAACATATATAATGTCTTGCATATATACTATGCATACAACTTGCTAGACAAAATACACCACTTCTTCCTTTTTCAAAATAAACAACTTTTATATATACGATACTCGACACAGGCCAAAGTTTCATTTTTTTTTTTGAACCGAGGTTGTACGTGTGTGGACCAGTTTATCCATCAGTGGATTGGAGAAGAGTAAGTTCTCAAAAAAAAAAAATTAAAGTTCTCAAAAAAGATTGGAGAAGAGTACTGCAGTAGTGGAGTAAGTAGTACTGTACTCGTACTAGTAGTTAATTATAGGAGCTAGTGTGTCGGTTCAGGCGTTCAGCTAGCTGCTTCACCACCGTAGCCGGCCGGGTGTGCGGCTGCAGGAAGGACCTGCTACTAATATTCCACCTATAAATAGATAAATATTATTAGTGATTACTCCTTGCCTTTCGAAATATAGTAATCTTTATCGTTTAAAATTTATCATTAATATAGTACTAACAATTTCTCCACCTACATTTTTTCAACCAAATATAATCTACTCTCATTTAATTTCTTCACCTGATTTTTCTTCTCAATCAATACAATCACAATCCTCCACCATTTAATACCACATACTTTTCTAATACCTCGTGTCAAAGTCTAATAGTTCTCATAATTTTTTACGCACATAATAGACTGCACAGTGTTTGTCAATTGGGGCGGAGGCAGCGTGGGGGAGGGGGAGACTCCAGACCCCCTACCCCGCTGGACTCCATGGAGATGAGAGGGATGAGAGGGGAAAGAGGAAGAGGAGGAGGAAGAAGGGGGTTGGAGAAGGAAGAAGAAGCTAAGGTTGAGCCCCCATCTCCTTCAAACCTGGCTCCATCATTGTTCGTCAGTTATCTGGAATTGCAATTTTCATCCTGATAATGGGGGTAGAGCAGTGTAGGGGAACAATAGTGTCATGGACAACAACTTCACACATATACTATATGACGACATGTTGGGTACAGAAGACGTCAGAAAAATACTATACAGTACGACGTATGATGCATATGCGTTTATTACTAATCATTTCGGCTGTTGATCGACAAAATTCTAGTAGTAGTAATTACTTACGTAGTATTATCATAATAGAGAATCAAAACCTTAATAAAATAAAATGTGTCTTATATTTTAAAATAGAGGGAGTGCACACATCACAAAAGTTTAAACAAGAACAAGCACCAACTACAACGAATACTCCCTCCCTCCCTCCAACAATATAATCATCTTTAGGTTTTGTAGTAAAATTAAACTAAGATTGGTAAGAAAAAACTTTAGTGTTCCTCATTTAATAAATGGTTAGGGTTAGGGATTAGATGGAAAGAAATTGGATAGAAGATGATTAATGTAACAAGTACAATAGTAGTCTAGGAATGCTTATATTTTTGGCAAAACATAAATACTGCAAACTTTTACATTGTTGGATGGAGGAATAGTACAGTACTACTTCCATTCCAAAATATAGTTGATTATAGAGTTCAATTTTTCTTTTTACAAAACATGGCTACTTCTACGGTTCTACCTGCTCTCTCATCTCAACCAATGATAACTAAACTTAATTTAATGTCTTTCCCCTGCTTTTTCATCTTAACTAATTAAAACCATCATTCATTTAAATGTTCACCTCTACTATTAATCTTCATTTAAAAAAAATCAGAAGTTCTTATTCTAGAATGCAAGGAATACATCATGTTGATATTTTGCTTGAAAAGAAAATAAAACATGCAACCAAACATCACGATATCATAATTTAATCCTCTCTTTGTGTGTATATATATACACAGTCCTACTTCCCATAAAAAACTACCTTATTCTATCTTAGAACTACGAATCTGCACAGAAAGACTGTCAGAGGATATGTCAAATCTATTCAAAATCACTTATAACATAGGACGGAGGGAGTAGTAGTCACAAACACACAAAAGCTAAGCTATGAGAAAATGGAGAATCCAGGCAAGTGCTCCTCTCATCAGCTTTCCCATCACATCAATCAGCCAGTCATGACCATGACCCCCATGACCATAGCCATGGCCTCCTCTCCCTGCAAAAAGTTGCAAGCTCACAGGTACAGGAACTACAACTCCTAGCTAGCTCCACAAATGCAGCACAGTGTAGTGTGTGTGGCTCTGTACTGTGGCATCTGCTTTTGGGGGCAGCTTCAGCCATTGGAAATTTGGGGTGATATTAACTTGGGCTGGATGACCACCGATCTTATCAATGCGGTATTGCGATTTGGCTTTGATGTCCCTCCCTCCAGTCCTGGAGACCCGGCACATCCAAACAGCAGGAATCATAGAAAGGTTATGCCACTGTTGTGGTTTCAGCCGCTGGCTGCCTGACCCAGCACCCATCACCAGGGTCTTCAGTGAAAGTTCTTTTTTCGAATATGATCAATGAGTGGTTTGATTTCCTGTAAAAAAATAGCAGCCAGTTTATTTACCTTTTTCTTCCAGAACAAAACCATTTTGATAATATAATGTGTAGCCTATTGAAATGTCTTATCGTGTAAACTAGTTAAGTTATTTTTTTATCACATGTAAAAAAAATTAAATTAGACTAAAGAAATGATCACACTATTATAGTATATATAAAGGTGTAAGGGTGGACTAGACCCTAGGCCACATGGGTCACAACATGAGTCCTTGCGTGCTGAAATAATAGCCTACACAAATTATGCTAAATTTCATCGTATAATAAATACAATAATTGGCTCAATCCTGACCCACTCTAATGGGATTGGCATCTAAGAGGATTGGGAGGATGTGAACGATTACGCCATTCAGATGAGGGAGGTAGAGGCGGTTTTTGGGTAAGTGACTAGAAGATTTTGGACATTCTAATTTTATCTGAAGATATCCTAAATTTGACTGGATTTTAGAAAAATGTTTTGTGATATATATGAAGTCCCATATTCTTAACATGCCAACACTACTAAAAAACTCTCATAGGGACCGGTTTATAGGTGCCGGTTTATTTAAAACCGGTACCTATTGATCATTTTCCACCTCCTGCGGGAAAAAAATAGAAAACCGGCACCTTTTAACAACTATAGGTGTCGGTTCTAGAAAAAAAACCGCCACCTATACTATTGGTATCGGTTTTTTAAAAGAACCGACACCTATAATATATTATAGGTGCCAGTTTTTTTAAAACCGACACCTATAATATATTATAGGTGCCGGTTTTCTTTAAAAACCGACAACTATGAATCAAGCCGAGCCAGCCTATTAGCCGAGCCGAGCTAGCGGGGCCCACTGGAAGAGACAAGGCCAAGCCGGCGGGGCCCACCAGGAAGAGATAAGCCACCAGCAGCCATCCAGATCCATCCAACTCTCTCGCTATCTCTCGGTCTCTCTCTCGCGCTCCATAGCTCGCGTCGGCGGTCCGTTGGGAAGGGAGGCGGCGGTCGCGCAGGAACGGCGGTGGAGGGGAGGGTCCTGCCGCCCAGGACCGGCGGCGGAGTGGAGGGTCCTGCCGCCCAGGACCGGCGGCGGAGGGGAGGGTCTTGCTTGCATACGGAGAGGGGAGTTGGCGGGCAGCGACGCAAGAATGGAGGCAGTGGGCGACGGATGGCGGCGACGCCCTCCCCTCCGCCGGATCTGGCGAGAGGGGAGGCGGTGGGCGACAGATGGTGGCGACGCCCTCCCCTCCGCCGGATCCGGCGAGAGGGGAGGCGACAGGCGGCGGTGCAAGAGGGGAATCGGTAGGCGGCGGGCGGCGGCAGCGGACGCCCCTCCCCGCCGGCGACGAAGCAGAAGGTGGAGCATGAAGCACGGTGGCTAGCCCCTCACCCTGTCCTCCCCCCTCTCCCCAGTCTCTATTGTAGATTTTTTGTAGATGTTTTTTGTGAATTTGTGGATGATTGTATTGTTGAGTGTGTTCATTCTGTGATGTCAATCGATTTTGGTGACTATTTGTGGATGATTTGGGGATTTCCATTTGAATTGAAAGCAACTCGCATGGGCGCATGGCGCGGTGATGACGCTTGGTGAGTTCGGCTCGATTCAAGCCGGCTCTCTTTTTTTTTTGCTTGACCAAAGCTATAGGTGCCGGTTCTATTTACCTCATAGGTATCGGTTGCTGATATTGGTGCCGAACAATTGGTGCCGGATGAAAATCCGGCACCTAAGGCCCTTTACGAACCGGCACCTATAACCTTTTATGTAGTAGTGCAATTTTTGACACCACCTCGAACAACGGCTGTTACGCTCTATTGTATTTTAAAATGATCCTTCCAATTCTTTCATTTTGGAGCGTGTTAATAGTACTGCAACTTTAGTGTGGTACATATATTTGATTTGGTATGCCTCCATTTTAAATCCAAAGAAAGAAACACAAGGAGTAAATTAATTTCTTGCGAATATTTTGTGGGAGTTTGCATATTAATTAATATTTCATCAAATGCAACGTACGTAGCATATGTACGTTACGTCTTTAGCACAAGAATGTAGTTATATATAGTACGGGTATATTAGTAGTAGTGTAGTGGTAAGGGGTACGTGGTTTCATCCTAAGATTCCATGTTCAATCCCTAACACGCAATCCCTAACACGCTCGTAACTTTTTCTTAAAAAGTGTTTGTTGGAACGATTTTCCCACCAAATCTCGTTTTCTTTTATTCTCTCTGTATGATACGGATTGGTCTAACCTGCAATGCGTCATGCGTGCAAATAGTTAAACCCGTGCTAACGAAGTTGTAATTAATCTTTATTATCGCAGTTTTTGGGAACCGTCTTAACAAAAATACGAAGTTGTAATTAATTTTAGCTTGCATACGATGACATATATATTGAAGATACATGTACGTATTTTAATTTTAGGCTCCTAGCAACACTGTTTGTAGCACTTATTTTTCTTCTTCACCCATAGTTCAACATTTATCCCAAGCTAAGTTAATTTTAAATATCCTATTTAACTGTAGTCCATAAATTAAAAGAACTTATCCCATCAATAATACAACTTACTACTTTTATATGATTAATATGATGATAATTTGGTCTTTCATTTTTACAATCGTCACAAAAGTCTGTGTTCAAGATTTTAAAAAATATTAATTAATTTTTAAACAGATAGAGTATATATAATCGATTAAAAATTAACCTATTTCTTGAGATAGGACCGTCTTAAATGGTACGGAGGGAGAGTACGGAGTAGCTCGAATTGAATTGAATCATTCTTTGCGTGGAACATAAATGCGGGAGGGCGACGGAGCGCGCGCACACAGACGCCGCCATTAAGTTCATGTGGCAGCTCACACCGATCGATCGATCGACCTGACCAATTCTGCTCTGCTCATCTGGTTGGCAAGTGGTCACACACACACACATGAACACAGCGCCATGTCACTAGCGTACTCTCTGGATCATTCCAAAATATAAAGCATAACTACTTCTTTTCCATATATTTTATAATGCAAGACATGCATGCATATAATTAACTGCATCTCATCTTCACTAAATTATTAAATACTTCACATTTAAAATCTCTAATTTTATTTGGTGCATACGCATTGTATTTATTAGAATGATAAGTAATAGTAATTGTTTCTTGCTCTTTAAATTGAGAGTGATTTTGCATTATATTTTGGAATAGAGAGAGTACTACTCACAAACGACCATAACACACATGAGGTTTATAGTTAGTATGCATGATGATAAAAGGTATGAATGTTAACTATAAATCTGGAAATGTCCGTGACCAAATTAATAGTTAGGATTGGGTATTTATTGGGACGGAGGGAGTAAGTTTATGGGATGAATGTGTGCCTTGTGAGCATATATGTTTATACTGTATTTCTTTATAAAGAAATCCACACGTTCTAATGCGGGTTTGCACGCACGACACAATGTTGATACATTCCCTCCATCACAATTTTGTTTTTCTAAGAGAGGAAATAGTAGATAGCATAAATACTACTTCCTCCATTCTGTAAAAGATCAATTTCTAGCTATGAATCTCGTAGTACGGGGCAATTCGAGGTATATAAGCAGTCCATTGTCACTGGAACACGCATATCATGGGTTCGAGTGAAGGCGGAGCATATGCACCGGTACTGCACGCACGCTTTTCTATTGTGGGCATAAGCCCATTGGATGCTTGAATACATGGCCGTAAAGGCCCATGACTACATTAACAGGCCTCATCTTTCAAGACCAACAGCCCATACATAGAGACTACATGTACATATATGGAATAAGTTCACTTTAAGTCCCTTAAGTTGTCGCGCAATCTGATTTTTATTTTCGATCCGAAAACCAGATACAATCCATTCCTCAACTTACAAATCCGTGCAAACGAGATCTCTCCACAGTATTATCTCCGGTTTTGGTTGACGTGACGCCTTTGACTAGGTCTTCATCCCACGTGGCATTGCCGTGGCGGTTACATAGCAGTTTGATCTGAAAAAAATAAAAGAAACAAAATAAAAAGCTAAAAAAACAAAATATGCGAGACCCACACTTCAGCCAAACAAAAAAATAATGGGATCCACATGTCAGCACATCCCACTTCCTCCACCTCACCCTTTTCCCCTCTCTTCCAATCCTCTGCCTCCATCCTCCCCCACTCCCACGGGCAGCGGCGCCGAAGCAGGTGACCGCTGACCACCTGTTGTATGGGGCTCCAAGAATGCCGACGGCAGCAATAGCAAGATGGAGAGGAGCACAGCGAGGACGGCGAGCTGCAAGAGGTGGAGGAGAGGCTACAAGAAGCCATCCATGAGGAGGGGGGATGGAGGCCGTGGGAGCGGCCATGGCCGGGGAGGTTGGTGGCGAAGCAGGCGCAGCCAGAGCGAGCGAGGAAGACGGCCGTGACTCGCCCTCCATGTCGTGCGTCGCGTAGTGCTCGGCCTCCGTGGCCAGCTGCTCATCGGAAGTTCACATTCGGGGCTGCTGTCGCAGCGCCCTCCTCCTCATGTCGCTCGCCGTCCGACATGGTGGGGAATCGGTTGGCCTGTGCGTGGCGTGCAGATGGGGAACAGGTGGTTGTGGTGGCCGGCGCAAATCCGGCAGCTTAGAGGCGAGATCCATGCGGGGGTGGCGGAGGAGGAGGAGTCCGGGAGATTGGCGCGTGTTAGGGGCGTTGATGTCGACAAAGGTGATGAGTGTGGCCGCGACACCATGGTGGTCGACGAGCCGCCGCCGCATCCTTTCGCTCCACCCTTTTCGCCTCCGCCACCACCTCTCCCGGTTGGTCGTCGTCGCCGTGCCTCACTCCTTCCCAGGTACGCGCGCATGGGAAGGGAGGAGGAATTGAGAAGGGAGGAGGAGAAAAGCAAGAGAGAGGAAGAGGAGGGAGGAGGTAGTGGGCCCACTGATATGTGGGTCCCACTATTTTTTTCTTTTTATTTTTTTGACATATGTGCCAAAATATTTTGTTTTAGTTTTTAAATAAATTGTTAAATTTTGCTTCATGTGCTACGTCAGATGAAGATCAAATCAAATTAGTTGTGTAGGCGTCACGTCAGTTAAATTTGTCGGCCAAACTGTTTTGGGACTTATATTACACCAGTTTTAACAGTTCCGTTCTATATGGTTTTCTGGTTGAAGGAGAAAAATCGGATTCGTTAACAAGTAAAGAGACATCAGATAAACTTATTCCTACATATATCAATCGAGCTAGCTAGTGGGAACGTACAAAGGATTCCTCCGTACGTACATACATACATCATACATGCATCCTGGACGACCGAGACGGCTCGCCTTGTACGCACATACACACGAACATACATACTCTACATATACTGCACGTCTTCGTACATATACGACATACATATCCCAAGTCCCGATCTGTGCGTCCGCGTAGCGAGTAGCCGAATACCGATCGATTTCGTGGACTTCGATCGATCGGTCTGGATAATAGGATATATATATAAACACGCATGCAATGTACCGGCTGACAATAAGCCCATATCGTAGATATGGACAGATAACCGGCTATTATTGCCGCATATATAGCCCTCATCCCGAAGAATACAGAAGAAATCGATAGACCAAAGTTAATCCTAGTATTAATTGTCCATATCTACGGTATGGGCTATATATGCGGCAATAATAGCCGGTTATCTGTCCATATCTACGGTATGGGCTTATTGTCAGCCGGTACATTGCATGCGTACTATGTACTGCCTCATTGCTTCGCTTATACTTTTACTTATTAGCTAAAATTTAAATTTTTAACTTTAAATTTCGAGTTGATTTTGAGATTTTTCATCAAACTTTCTATTTTTCAGCCTTAACTTTTAGATCGCTAAGAACACGAATATAAAAGTTTTATTTAAAAATTATTTTTCGTTTACAAATATGTTGTTTGGCTTATTCCCCGAATAAGCCAAACGATAGGGGCCATATTTTTCATGTAAGGACCACACAAGGCAGCTGCATGCATGTACCTAAGTATTTATTTATAAATATGTGCATCGTTTCCTTTTTATTACCTAATACCATTTTCTTTTCGAAAATATATATCGTTGTTGCCTTTTGTGATGAGGACATCACTTCATCGGAAACGCACATAACATAACACGTTCAAACGATGATTTCAAGTCCAAGCCCAGTTCGGCCTCCGGAGATAGCACTGATTTTAAATGGACCTAGCGCCTTCATGCCAACTCCGATTTGGGTGATCTTGAACTTGATGGAAAGCTCGTCTCGTCACCTTTCAAACGCATCTAGTCTCATATCCAAATTCATTCCGTGTCGATGGGAATCATCAAAACAAGACAGTGTTGTTGCTTAAACCAAACTTGAGGCTTGGGCCTTGTAATAGACTAGTCCCATCTCGGAAGTGTCTTCCTCCACCTCCACGAATCAGCACTTAACCCTAGCTTTATTTTTATCTATAAATAACTTTGTACACCCTCAAAAAAATTGGGTTTTGTTTAGTTGAATTTTGCCAAGTGTCATTCACCTTGTTTCTAGTCCTCGCTCGATTAGTCGGCGACTATAGATTCATAACCCCCAATAGTTGGTGTGTTGATTTGTTGGTTCGATTAGATCTACCACTTCAATCACAACTATTTCTTTGTGCTTAATTACCTATTCGCAATATTTAGATTGCATCTTATCTTGTTCTTGCAGTGTTCTCTCGATTGCATTGCAGGGATCATCAGCTGCGCGTCACGGTTGGTACGATATCGTTTGTGGTGTAGCGATTGCATGGTGTCCTAGACTTGTTCTGGTTGGTATCCACGTTGCAAACGTCATACTCGATCAAAGCGAGAGTTATCCCCTCACCAGAAGATCGGGCCACGAGAGAGAGCGTCATCATTTTGAGTATAATATTTAATCATTAGCCTCATTTAAAATATTTTTTTAAAGACACGATACAATTAACGTGGGTTTTACACTCATCCCTTTGAACGAACAAAAACATTCCCTACCTTTCTGAGAATCTCTAAGAAATTAGGCTGACATATCTTGAGATTAACGAAGTCACCATGGTTATCTCGTTATCACTTATATGTTGCCTACCACTGAAAGAATAATTAACAGTAAATTGTGAGTACTCATACCAAGTCTAAAACTTGAACCCAGATGACATATTTCACTTCCGTTATAAGGAATCTAACCAGTTGAGTTACACACTCTTTGCATTCAAAACGTTTATTTTGATGTGCCTTGTTTTATTAGCATTTTTTTCTTTTTTGCATTATTTTTAATGAGATAAATTGTTAAATATCATGTTTAAAGTCAATAATGTCATATAGTTGCATGCTTTTATTGTTTCATATTGAATTTTTCTCACGATACAAGACATTTTAATTTATAGGGATGTATAAATTTCAGACCCATGATAGTTTTAAATATTTCGGTCCCTTTCCAAATTCATCGAATGACAATACAACACTAGTTCTCATCACTCCACTGTAAAAGTTCCTTCTTTCGAGTTGAACAATAAATTATTTTAACATGAAATAAACTTACAGTCCATAAAAAATCACTACTGCAAAACCCCTTATTAGTACCGGTTGGGAACCGACTATAGATACCTATAGAGATTATAGGTACCATTTCTTACCCCACAACCGGTACCTATAGTATTCACAACTGGCCACCGACATGCCCAGTCGGAACATGCTCCGCCGCCGCGCCACCGCCTTGCCCCACCGCATCTGCACAGACGTCTT
This sequence comes from Oryza punctata, assembly GCA_000573905.2. NCBI lineage: Eukaryota > Viridiplantae > Streptophyta > Magnoliopsida > Poales > Poaceae > Oryza > Oryza punctata. The sequence continues at coordinate 5,076,366 of CM002488.2, forward strand.
GAAACCCTCCTCCTCCGCTGCTCCGCTACTCTCCTCCCCCTGAACGGTGGCGGCGGCTTCATATGCCTTTGCATCTCCCCCACCAGCTGATCCAGCTGAAAAAAATCAAAGAAGAATTCAGGAATCACAAGCAACTACAAATCTCCAAGAGGACCAATACGATGACACGAGTTTGCCTTGCGCTCTCAGTCGACAGCGGTGAGGAGGCGGAGTGGGAAGGTGAGGAAGGCGATGGTGGAGAGCATGGTGTCACAGTAGAGCAGTGTCGGGACCTTGGCAGCGGTGAAGGTTAGGTGCCAGCAAGAACGCACCAAGATGGAGGATAGGGAGCCACCGCGTCACTGCCGCTTCGCCTCGGGGCTTGCCATCGCCCCTCCATCTTGTCACCTTGTTGCTGCCGTAGAGAGGAGAGGGGGAAGCAGCTTCACAGGAGGAGGAGAACTAGAGGAGGGGTGCCAACGGCGAACGGAGGGAGGAGGTGGCCAGCTAGGTGATGACGCACGCGCGCGCGAGAGAGAGAGGGGCGTCGGGAGATGGATAAGGGATAAGGATGGGTGGTGGGTGTGGTGCACGCGGCAGGTGGTGAAAACAAAATGCGTATGGGTACCGTTTTCTTAAAAACAACACCTATACTATATTATAGGTTCCGGTTTAAATTAACCGGTACCTTAATTTATTATATGTATTGGTTCTTTTTAAAAAACCAGTACTAATAGTATTTGTACCAACTTTTTAAAGAAATGGTACATATAGTTCCTGAAATGTACCGGTTCAATACTTTTCATCCTATGGAGTTGGGAAAACGGTCCATAGGTACCGGTTTTAAATGAACCGGTACCTATGAACCAGTTCCTTTAGGGGTTTTGTAGTAGTTAATGTATAAAGTTACTCGCATAAATATTCAAACTTATATAAAAATAAAGTAAAATCACATATAACAACAAAAATTGCAATAAGAACGTTCCAATTTTACGTAACTGAACGCATGAAATTTAGCAAATAACAAATTTAGCCCATGTGTATAATCACATCAAAGCAGCTTAATTAGAAACCCACAACTTTGTTTTGAGGGCCAAATTAATATCCCATCATGAACGCGTTTGTCGCCCTCGACTATAAGTCACAAGAGTGACTCCACTAAACTAGTTGTAATTAATTAATTAGTTAATACATGGATAAATATCGATCATCATCTTAATTATACCATATACTCCGGACCAAAGCCCAGTTTGTACCCAGTTGAATGATCGAAAAAGTTCTTTTTTATCATGTGTGTCCGTCCTATTTTTATGTGGCGATTAAAAGTTCACCGCATCGATCCCATTTCCGATAGTGTTCGATCCCATATCTCTTGTGTAAAGAAAAAGCGACTCGATCAATCCATCAGTTCCATATCATCTGCTCTTACACAAAAAATATCTAGGATGCGTGAATGCATGCATGAACAAGCAGCAATTTGCCCAGCAAAGTACTCCGATCCCTCCGCTTCGTATTATGTGTTATTTAACTTTTTCTGAAGTCAAACTTTATTAAGTTTAATTAAATTTATAAAAAAAATTAGCAACATCTAAACTATCAAATTAGTTTCATTTAACCTAATATTGAATATATTTGTTTTAGAATAAAAATATTAATATATTTTATTATAAATTTGATCAAATTATGAAAAGTTTAATTAAGAAAAATATCAAACGAAACGGAGAGGGAGTACCAGCTAACGGGAGTGACGATGACAACTGAAAAGAGGACAAAAGTGACTGCATTTTCTGCATAAGTTGTGGATGCTACTCATCTGAAATTAAAGGGCCGGCCATTATCTGGAACTTTGGATAACCAGTGGGGTGGTCACACCCCTGCTACTTCTATCTAGTAGCAAGATCGGTAGATAGATATATAGATAGAAATCGCTTTCAGTCGCCCAGTAGCCGCATGGCCTGTGATCGATACGGCCGCGGTTGCTGCAGGGCAGAGCTAAGCCGGAGGTTTATCATTTATGATGGTGGTAGACACTTCTTTCATGTTTGGCTAAACATCATTGTATACCATATAGTGATCGCCGCTGTTCAGTTTGTCGCCCATAGTTTCCCTGATAAGGGCTTTCCATGTGAGAGTCAATTTGGACAGAGAAGTTTAGTGAAGCACACACACAGTTGATTGTGGTTCTCTGGTAGGAGAATTAGTTAAGACTTCTCGCGGTTTTTTTTCTAGACTAGTGAATGTATCACATATATTTATATTACTACATCAATTTATTTGTAGTTACAATAAGGATATGTACAACAGACTTTATGAGCGGGCTCTCTCCTTTGGTGGCTAAGCAAATTTGATGATGTGTGTGAGAGACGAGGAGGGAAGGAAAATATCGTTGCTACGTATAATATCGGTTCGGAGTCGACTCTTAGCATCACCCGGACTCTAGATCTGAGGCCCTCCATCACTGGGCCATCTTCCTCGACCTTACCGCCTCCACTCTTCCACAACTCCACCTCTGACCACCACCACCCATCCAAGAGCGAAAGGCCGATGGCTCAGCGATGGTGGCGTCAGGGAGCAGCGGTGACGGAGGGTTGTAGGAAGGAGGCGGCGGCATCCTATATCCGTTCCCGCCAGCGTTAGTGGTGTGTTCGGAACATGTCGTTGGTGGTGTGCCTCCCTAAGGACGATGGTTGTGGGAGACCGTCATGCTCCCCTCCGGCACCAGATCTAGCGGCTAGGTGATTCACGCTGAACAATGACAACAGCGATGTGTTTTCGATAATTAGCAGCGACGGCGAGGTTGTCCATTCCCTGTTCCGGCGAGGTCGAGGCCCAAGTGCATTCTGCGCTTGGATTTGGAGGCGAGGTGGTGGACGTTGGAAGGGTCACCAGCTATTGGTGTGATGAGGTGAGGTGGTGTGATGGCGGTAGGTCGTGGTGGGCTCCTCCTCCGGCACCACGCCTTGCTCCGCCTCCCGGCCTCCGCCCGAAGACCTTTCACCTCAGCCTCCCCACCGGATCCGGGCCCTCGTCCATGCCACCTAGGGCTCAACTAGTCCCCACCGCCACCATCGACTTTCAGAGCATGCGCCACCCTCAATGTCGCCCCAGGCTTGTTGTGTTTGCAGGGATCAACCCGGTGTTTAATGCAGCTATGTAACATTGTTATGGAGTAAAATATTTACTTACACCATATGATATATTCATGCTGTGAAGGGTTATTGTAAAAAAAAATACTATTCTCATATTAGTCTAGTAAAACATTTACTATGCGCTAATAAATGTGTGAAAAATACTATTGGGTGGATAAATGTTAGTAAAAATATTACTACCACAAACAATATTATATCTAGATGGTATTTATTTAAGCTACTCTAAAATAGTAACCCGACCCACCATATATCAACCTAGGACTGGGTTAGACGTATCCTAGAACAATGAATCTGGATAGGATGCTTATCCTAATTTGTAGTACTAGGATACGTCCCGTCTGGTTCTAGGTTGCTATATTTTACGATGGGGAGAGTAATTGCTAGTCGGTGATCACGTGACATATTGCATATTGTGCTTTAGCCTTGTAATAATTGTTAGTGGGCACCAACTACTTTCTAAAATATTGCTATATAGGATGAGATTTGATCCATCGATAATAAATATGTACTGAATCTCACCCTAGGTAATAGGAGTACTAACAATTTTAGGATGAAGGTAGTATTATACAGTAGAAGGTATAGATATGTACCAAAACAGGTTAAAATAAAATTTACTGATAAGTGGATTGGTTTACTTCGATTTCCTAAAGCATTGATCACTACGTCTGTAAGAGCAGGTACAATAGCAAACTATAAGTCAGCTATAAGAGAGGAGGTTAGGAGAGAGAAGAGAAGTGAACTACTTCATCCATTCCAAAATACAAGGCACAACCACCTTTAACCCAAAAATCAAGAAACAATTATTATCACCTCATTATTTGAATAACCACAACTAATACAATACATGTGTCAATGGAGTAGATCGCGACTACGGTATTTGCATGGTAACGGGATCGTTGGTATCAGGGTATATGCGGGACTGAGGTAAAAGAGACTGAGACAAGAATCTTTATACAGGTTCGGGCCCGTATCTAACAGGTAATAACTTTACTCTTGTTGGCCGAAGCCATTGTTGCTCTTATATATCAGTATCACACAAGTACAATATCTGGGATAGCCTAATCTAGCTATCGTCGACTTGGCAGCAAGGTTCTCCACACGTAGTCGACGGTAGGATAATCTTCTTCCTCAAATATGAACTCGGCGAGATAGAGGGTAGCGCTAGATCCCTCATGTGGCCTTTGTGGTTTCAGATTGGGTCTGTCTAGGCTTGCTCTTCTCTTGGTGTTTGTTGATCTCTATTCACTTGTTCCCTCTCCTCTTAGGGGATCTTATATTTATACCTACGGATGTCCTCTTGTCCAAGTAGAACTAGAGAGACAAATATGGATACGATCCGTGTAGTCCTTATAGTTTCCAACTTGAACTCTGCTTCTCATTTCTTATCCGGAACACCATCCGTATATGAGGCATGATTCCGTATAAGACTTGGTATATGGTGGGTCCCGTCAAGTTTAATCCACGATTATGGGGTATTTCTTATGACAATATGCACCCAATGAAATTAGAGATCTTAAAAGCATAGGATTTCAAAAATAATAATTTATTAGAGAGGATGTGGTAATTAATTGCATGCGTGCATGCATACCTTATATTATAAAACAACTTTAAAAATTACTTACACCCTATATTTTAGAATGGATGGAGTATAAATTTGTAGCCAGCTGTAGCACGGACTTTAAAATATTATGTCTGTATGAGAGGTGAGACCAAATATTAATGGTGAAGTATATATTTATAGGTAATTATTATATGAATTAAATATTTAATTGATTGTAGATGATTTGGAGCTAGTGGTTGACTATACTACTCCCCTCGTTTCAAAATTAGCAATTTAGAAGGGGATTAGACACATCCTATTACAATGTATCTTGATAGGAGCTTATCTAGATAGTACTAGGATATATTCAATCCTGTTAAGATATATTGTACTAGGATCCGTTCAATTTTCTTATAGATTGTGATATTTTGGGATGGGGCGAGTATTAAACTTGCTCTAATACTGTGATTGTCTACTCCGACAGGCGGCGGTGTCGCAGTCGCAGCTTATAGGCGGCGGGCGAACCGAACCACGCGCCCCCATGTGCCTCCCGCCATACGCGTACTACACTACACTAGCTTCTCGTCGACACCCGCGGCCGCGGGAGACACGATAATAATATCTACTACTCCTTCCCTTCCCGTTACCACAACTCCCAACCTCCCCGACAAACTCAACTCTCCTCCGCGGCCTCTCTTTGCCGCCATCCCGATGACTCTGCCGTGGTGGTGCTAGATCGTCGTCGATCGATGAAGGTGCTCTGCTCCGCGTGCGAGGCGGCGGAGGCGCGGGTGCTCTGCTGCGCCGACGACGCCGCGCTCTGCGCACGCTGCGACCTCGACGTCCACGCCGCCAACCGCCTCGCCGGGAAGCACCACCGCCTCCCGCTCCTCTCCTCCTCCTCCTCCTCCTCCTCTCCACCGAACTGCGACATATGCCAGGAGACCCACGCCTACTTCTTCTGCGTCGAGGACCGCGCGCTGCTCTGCCGGACCTGCGACGTCGCCGTCCACACCGCCAACGCCTTCGTCTCCTCCCACCGCAGGTTCCTCCTCACCGGCGTCCAGGTCGGCCTCGACAACCCCACCCCCACCGCCCACGACGACGACGACGAACACCACCACCCACACCCCTTGTCGTCGTCGTCGTCGCCGCCGCGCAACACCGCCTCCTCGGCGCCTCCCATGCAGCAGCAACCGCCGCCGCAGCCGCCGTGCGCGAGGAAGCGCAGCCCCTCGCCGCTCTACAGCGACGACGACGTCATCGACTGGGCCACCGGTGGCCACGACGTCAGCATCACCGCCAACCTGCCCGACTGGTCGCTCGTTGACGAGCAGTTCACCACCACTGCTCCGCCGGTGAGGCAGGCGGCGGCGACGGCGGAGCCGGTGATGATCAAGACCGCGCCGAAGCGGGCCTCCTGTGGCCATGTCACGGCCGGCACCGCCGCCGTGCTCGGCAACCTCGCTGGCCTCGCCGGCGGATCGCCGGACTGGCCGCTCGACGAGTTCTTCGGCTTCGCCGATTTCAACTCCGGCTTCGCCTTCGCCGAGAACGGCACGTCCAAGGTCAGTGTCAGAAATCTCTCTGATTTTTTTCTTTTCAATATCTCATCAATTTGGTACTACGAATAATCGAATTTTTTTTCTCTATATATCTTGTTGAATTGGTAATTTGTTACTACTACTAAAAAATCGATTTATTTATGACCTCATAATTCGCTCACGCTGATCTGAGCGATGGCAAGAGATATTTTGTGACACAGCTTGAGCTAACGTGGCGCGTTCCATTTACATGCAGGCGGACAGCGGGAAGCTCGGGAGCATGGACGGCTCGCCGAACGGCGGCAGGTCGTCGTCGTCGTCGTCCTCCGCCGCCGCCGCCACCGCCGCCGGACAGGACTTCTTCGGCCAGGTCCCGGAAGTTCACTGGACCGTGCCGGAGCTCCCCTCGCCGCCCACGGCGTCCGGGCTTCACTGGCAACGGGAACCGCGCTATGGCGGCGGCGGCGGCGCCACCGACGCCGGCGCGGTGTTCGTGCCGGACATCTCCTCCCCAGAGAACCCCTTCCGTTGCTTCGCCGCCGGCGCCGGTGACCACACCATGAAACGGCGAAGGAGATGCTAAAAATAAAAATTTAGAAAGAGAGAGAAAATGTTCAACTTGGTACATGTAGTAGGAGTACTTGAGTAATTGAGTGTGATATTAATTAGTGGTAATCCGTTGAAGCAAATTGATACTAGGTGATCACTTACTCTGTATTAGTGGATATAATAGCTTTTAGATCTGATTAATGGGGGTTGTTGCAATGTTGCATTTGTGTAATGTTCTGTGTGTCGGGAAACTATTTTAAACTTTCGAGGGAATATCTTCTCGTTGTTTGCATATCACCCAAATAATTATAAAAAATAAGATAGATTAACATGTGATAAATCACTCCACAAACATGCAAGGTCAAATTTAACTTCTACAAGTTACAATGAAAAAAATAAATTTAACTACGAATATACGTTAACTAGTCACAGTTTAATTTGTTTTTTCGTTGTAACTTGTAGAAGTTAAATTTTAACTTGTATGTTTGTGGAGTGATTTATCATACATTAATCTATCTTGTTGATTTTTTTCAAATTTTTTATAACTATTTGGGTAACATGCAAACAACGTGGGGATATCCCCTCGATAGTTTAGAATCCACTCCCGTGTGTGTCAGGTAGATATTGAGGGCAGTGAAAACAAAGGAAATAAAACAGAGAAAATTGAAATGCAATTTATCGTAGCCACCGGCGATAATTTGCCGCTTTGTTCATACTCACTTCGTACTAAAATATAATATAATAGATAGAATATTCTAGTACAGTGAATTTAAATAAGGATCTATCAAGATTCATCAGTCTAAATTCCTAGAACTAGGATATATTCTATCCGTTTAAAAAATATTCTATTTTAGAACGAAGGTAGTACATTTTACCTCCGGATATATCGTTCTTAGGTTTAAAATGTGTTGTTCTGGTGGGATTCAGAACTCCGCTCTGTACATAAAACGAAATGATAAATTTACATCTGATTAGTTTGCTCGAGCAACTTGATTGAGCAATTACCTCTTGTTTTTCAAACTTGTATGTTTTGTGAAATTTTTTCTATATAAAAATTTACTTTAAAAATTCATTTGATTTATTTCTAAAGTTTATAATTAATAATACTTAATTATCATCTCGTTTTTCCTGTCGATGATTTGATCAGTCAAATGCTATGCCCTCTTTTGGATATACTACATATTTATATATACTTTAGTTGAATTCCTACAAGAATTTCTTCCAGAATTCTCCATCTTTGGAGATGGCCTGGGCTGCAAGCCTGCAACTGCAAGCTGTTGGGCTGTCACAAATCATTGACGTATCACCTGAAAAATATCTGTGCCTTTTTGTGTCGCTACTGTTTTGCTATTTAAGGAGGGCTGTTTCGCACTAATTCGTTCTGACTTTGCGAAAAGGCGCGTACACACTTGAAAGGGCCTCCTCCAATGGTGCCATGTAAGCTATCTCATAATATATCCACGTCATCATATATCCTATGTGGAGAAAATAGAAGGCAAAAAATCATCTATCTATCTCCTATTTCCACACCTATCTCGCTCAGTTACCGATGTCGTATGAGCCTATAGTTTATCGCCATGTCATTTACTACCTATGCTGTCATAAAAGTAAGAAGGGACAATCTTAGAGACAGTTCATTAGAGAAACTATCTCTTGGATGATGTGTACGATTTATGAGCTAGTAGTTGTCTCAACCATTGAATTGAGTATATACTGCTCCAGTTTGCCTGATCGCTAAAATAAAAAAAAGGTGGTACTGAAAACAAGCAGGCAAAATACAGATACTCCATCCATCCCAATATACATTAATCTACGATAAAATTTGATATATCCTACAACTATAAATCTAAATATGCATATGTTTATATTCATAGTAATAAGATATACTTCTATTAAATATGATTATTATTTATTATAAATTGAAATAAAGGAAAGGAGTGCTAATGTACATGAAGATTGGGTGGAGACGGAAATGTCAATACTTCTTGTTGACGTATACTAGTGACATGCTCACATATTATACAATCCGACTTTTCGGGTTGATTTTACGTAGAAATATTGATTCTTTTTTTGTGGTGTGGTTTTTTAAAACGTATTTTTTATACGTGGCACGGTAGTGTAGGAGGAGGAGGAGGACAACTACTCCACCTTTAAATTATTTTTAGTAAAGATACGAAATGAAACTACAACTGCAATCTGGCTGTTTGTCATTGTCATTATCCCACAACTCGTGTTTATCACTTTCACCACAACATTTCTGCTCTACTTTTCAGGAGGAAACCTAACAATCCATTTCTCCAACCTGCTGCAAAAATATATGAAAAAGATTCATGCCGATTTTTTATATAAAGAAGTGCCAATATGCAATATACAAATATCTTTTTAGAAACTCCCCAAATTTTGAACCTATAAGTGGCCAAATCCAACTGAGCTTCATTAAGCAGCGTTCTCTGGAAGGATCCAAGGCCTACTAAGCCCACGCAAACGTTGCGTATGCTAAGCATCCCACTAGCCCACACAGCGCACGCAAACCAAGTCGAACCGAGCAGAAGCGTACACTACAAGGATCCTCGGCCCACTAGCCCGTAAGGCCCAAAAGAAAATGAGGGAAAAAGAGAAAAAAAAAAAACCGGCATGTTGGCCAGCCGCATCGGTGAGGTCGGTGAGTCGCCGCCTCGCCGGAGCCCGTGCCGCCGCCGCGGACCGCCTCCCTCCCCGGCGCTCGGTGCTCGGGGCCTCGGGGGGCGCGATTCTTCTCCCTCGGCGACTACATGGCGCCGCCTGTCCCCTACCCGCGTCCGACTCCTCATGCTCGAGTGCGTTTCGCTTCTCTGTTCTCCCCTCCTTGTTCTGCCTCCTGTACCGCGCGACGCCAAATTGTGGCTCAGTTCGATCGATGTGCGGCGGGCGTAGGCGAGAGGGGACGCCGGTGATCAGGATCCACGGCTCCACTGCCGCCGCGGAATCACGAAACCCGCCGCCGCCGCTCTTCTCCGGCCAAGCCCACGGTGGAGCACCCTCTCTGATCGCTGGACGCCACACTCGAGCTATTCCGGCCAGAGCGCGCAACACCTCGTCCTCCGCCGCGCCGACGGTGACCCGCCTAGGCCTCACAGTGGTGGCCCGCTAGCTCGTCGGTAAGCCCTAGCCTCGGATGTTAAACCCTACCTCACGCGTGCGCGCTTTTCTGAATCCATAATCCGTGACATGGAGCCAAGCTTTGATTCGAGATTTGTAAGTCCTAGTTGCTGAGACATCACGTCTCATTTTATCCTTATTTTTTTTTCAGCGCCAGATGCAGAGGCGAATTGCGTTTAGCTAGCGAATCGACAAGCAATTGGAGGGGCAATTTTTGGCCAACTAACTGAAGAACAGAGACGTTTGTGGTTTGGGGGGAGGTGGGGCACTGATCGACTGATGAGTTATTTCAGTTGATTGATTACTTCTTTTTTGTTTATTGATTGTGAAAGGGATCCTGTCTCTGCATTAGAAACACAGAGTGCTTGAAAAAAAATAAGTCCCTTCGACTTGTCGCTTGTCAACTAGATCTTGAAATTCAGATATCTACGGAAATAGAGGCAAGTGAGGTTCTAGATTTATTTTGTGGTAAAATGAATTGAATGCTCGCCGTTCTTTCACTAACATAGCGCTGATATTTAACTGAAGCATTTTGTGAACACACAATGCCGTCCAGATTGTGTTACAAGATCAATACTTATTTCAATCCATGCCAGCTTGTTGATGTGAATGTCCTGAGAGGTTGTCCTTTTACAGTTTGTGGAGATTTATGATCAGATATTTGTTTTATCATTTTAGGGGTTTCATAATATAGCTCTATACATTACAATTTTTCGGATGCATTTGACAATGTAATAATCCGGTGTAATTGGTACAAACAGAGTGTTATGTTATTATATATCATACGGTGCGATTTTTTTTTGACAGAAAACAGTAGGAGAGATTTGGCCTCATGACAGGAACACCATTACTCATAAACTTCAGATCGTGAGACTTTTGGTTGTGCTTGTTCGTTGGACTAATCTCTTGTTTTGTTTTAATTGCTTTGATCTTTTAAATATGTTTGAGCTCAATGGGCTTCAGAAAATCCTTACTTTTTCTATGGAGACTAAGTGGACAGAGGATCATTTTCTCCTGAAGTCATTTTTACACATTTTGCATCCAGGTGGCTCAATCCAACATGTATTGTGTGTGGTTCTTATTTTGTTGGTGTCCCCAGTTTACGAAGTTAGCTTAATTCGCTCTAGTATGTGTTTTTCCATTACATACTGCTACTACCTAAATTTACATTAAATGGATACACAAGTTTTACTTATAAAATTGTGTGGATATTTTTTTTATGCTTCAGTATCTACCTAGCAAGAGGATACCATGAAAGCAAGAGCATGAAAAAAAAGTATATGGTTTTGAGGGATAACTGAGTCCAAACTGAATGATACATTTGTTGAGCTGTTTTCTGAGGTATTTGTCACTTGCCTCTCGCTCATGTAGTAAGGAGTTTGTAGCTTCTGGGAGTTTATTTAGTGTTCATGGAGTGAAGTTATATCTTTTATGTCATTAAGGTCATCGGTTGTGTATGTGAGCCTCCTGTAGAAGGCATTTACGTACTTCTCTAGTTATCATTGTCCAATCCTGAGTGGAGCTTATGTTGTTCACAAACTTATTGTCCCTAGCGTTGAATCTTTTCAAGGAACTGTTTTTATGAACACCAAACAGTTGTGCTCTAGATTGATTGTGTTTTCTTTGATTGTCTTAAATACAAGGATATCACGTTAAAATTCCATTTAACAAGCAATCATATTAAGCTACACCATCAACTAAAACCTGAATTTATGTAATCTGTAAGCGATGGCCCAAGTTTGCAAACATTATATATCTGATGCTATATGCCACTCTTGTAGTTCTGAGTTCTGACTGTTTTGAATCACTGCAATGTCGAGCAAAAATATTTACATGGAAACAAAGCTTGTTTCAAAATGACTGATTGCTATATTCATTTTGGTCATTTAGCCAAGTAACTTCTGGGCTCTCTGTGACTGGTTTAATACTTTAATGTACCAAGCCTCAGCTTCAGAGAGGTTCACGCAAAAGGGGTGCAGTTCTTTCCTTTGGTGTGGATGTGATAAAGAGTTTTTTGTGCCATCACAAACTGCCGTTCATGCTTATCTTGAAAACTGCTTAACTGATATCCTATTTTTCTCATTTTTTTTATTTTTCACACAGTGTAAGCATATATAATATTCCTTTGTTTCATGTTGTCTTCTATCTATCAAACATGATGAAGTGTTTACGTGCCTGATGGCATGTCAGACCTTGTTATCCGATCCCACGAAGTGAAGGATATGAAATCTAACATGATGGAAAGTTTATTCAGTTTTTCTGCTCCTAGTTGTTGCTACCAGGTATGCTTTAATAATTGTAACCATTTTCTATCCTTGCACAAGCTGACGTTTGCATCAATTGGTGACTTCAATTTGTTTGCTTTACCTGTCTCTTGACTAGAAGTCTTTGGTTTTGGCAAGCTGTCTCTATTATTTTTTATGTCTATAGTACTTACTGAAATTATGATTAGTAACTAAAGTCTCAAATTTTTGCATCCCTAAATTGTAAACTCTTACATATCCATTGGACTGTTCCTCTCTCTCCAACTGTGTTATTCCAGTTAGTTTCACATAGTAAAAGGCAACTGATTCCATATTTAGTTTCACATAGTAAAAGGCAACTGATTCCATTTCCCCTGCACATGTTTTCTTCCTCATTGGTACTGTCTGATCCATCAGACTATTCAAGTACGTAACGTTATTCTGATGCAGATGGGCAACACAGGTGCATAACGTGCATTTATTCCGTCCACTTCTCCAGATTTAAAGCAGGATACTGCAAAATTCTAGATGGTATGCCCTTTTTTGACTTTTTACATAGAAGTTTCTAGTGATTGCTCCCTCCAGTCACCAAACAAAGGTAAGGCACCTTTGCTGATACCAATGTGTGATTAATAATGTTATTTACTCCAACACTACCCCCTCCTTCTTCCTTGGAATTATGAATGCAAATGCTCCTTAAAAAATCGCAGGCCAAACACTATTTACCAATACGTGTAGTTCAATAATCAAGTGAAGAACGTTAAAAAGACGTGAAGGGTGTTTTTTTCCAACCTCCAAATGCTGAGAAGGGCAACTCTCAATTATCATAAAGATAAGTATGTATCCTTATTTAGTTTGTGAGGGTATAAGGCGCTAAACAAGACAAAAACTTCCCCCAGAGTCTTTTTTTTTTTCGTGTGCTTGTGCTCCCCCAAAGTCTCTTGTTAACTGCTATAGCCACCCTGAAGTCAAGCCGATTCACATTTTGTCTTTCAGCTTGTTGATTCGTCTGTGATTCACGTTGTGTCTCCAATACGTTTGACCATAAATATTCTGTTTCTCCAATACATTTGACCAGAAAGATTTTGTTGCTTTGTCCTCCTTTTACCATGTGGCTCCCGAGGAATCCTGCCTTTTTTGTTTCGTAATAATTTGCTTTTTAATTACTAGAAAAAATACCTATCGTTGTAATGGGTGAAGATTATTTTATTCTTATTATCGTTATAAGGTTTAGCGAGGGTGAAAATCACTGTGGAATTTGCTTGGATTTTTTTTTAGAAAATCATGAGCTGCAATTATGAGTCTGAATCTTATCTTAAATTAGCATGCGATTTTTTTAAAAATGATTTCTTATATGACTCCTTTTGTATTTTCAAAAGCGTCCCAAGTTAGCATGCAGGTTTTTTAAAGAGATATTATATGACTCCTTCTATATTTCCAAAAGCAAACGAACTTAAAAGCGAACTCAAACACAGATCTGTATTTCCAAAAGCAGACGAACTTAACAACCGACTCAAATACGGATGATCTACCAAATTACCGATAAAAATATCTTTAATTTTATAATAGTAGAGATTAGTTGCAACATCTAGTGGCCTTAATTTGATTTTCTCTATAAGCTAGCGAGTTCCATATCATATCAGTGTTCAGTCTGTAGATTTCTCATCTTACGTAAAATATTCGTCTGTTTGGTTTGCTGTAACAGGTTGCCATATTAAATGTTAGGTGTGCCATATTTTATTAGACTAGATCAGTTTGTTTCGTTGCTATGACTAACAAACCACAATTGTTTCAAAAAATAACAAACCACTCTTTACTAACTCACTGGACTTATACCAACATTGGCATACCATTTATAACTGTTGTTTATAAAAGGTACTATCTCCATCCTAAAATATATGAGATTTTATCCATATAACTACATGGGTATAATACCCTATATTATGAAATAGAGGTTGTAGTAGTTTGTGGGCCTCACTTAATTTTAGAGTAATTTTGGAGTTAATTCAAGGTGTTTTCAATGTAATCATTTTTTACATTGGTTTTTAAGTTGTTGAGATCACACATTATTTTTTTATTAATATTTTTTGCTAATAAGTTGTTTGGCTTATAATCAGCTCTCGACCAATGTACGAGGCTATGTCCCTTTTAATGAACCGATGAACAGCCCCTGCATATTCTATCCCCATGTGAATTTTTTAACATCTGGCCAATCAGATATCCTAGGATGTCCTGGCTTTTCTGCTACCTGTCCACTACATCTTGGCTTTTTGCCTCCAAAAAAACATCTTGGCATTTTGCCTTCTTATTGCTTTCTTTCTTTTAAACTTTTCTTTATATTGCTTTCGCTATCCATTTTTAGGTACGTGTTAGCGTACTGATCCTGATAACCTGCATAATGCCTCTGCTAGCTATATGCAACATATGATACTTAATTAATCTGTTTCAGAAAAATAAATATATGAAACAAAGGAAGAAATACTGTAGCCACACTTTTTCTACACTAGTAATTGGCATCCTAACCTTGTTGATAAGGCAGGTTTCTGTGTCCTGCGATCAGTGGTACAGATTTTAAGATTCATCCTACGTACTGTAGCGTGCATCACACCGCGAGTTCAGTGCAAAGTGGATTCGGAGGCCAGCACTCTCTTTAACACCTGTCAACAACTGCCGACAGACTTTCGGTCTCCGATCTGTCTTTCACATTTTGTGAATTACTAGAAAGTTTCGCTGACAACTGATTATAAGCCGTAATAACTTATTAATAATAAAAAATAATTTGTAAGTAAAACTTTTGTAAGGCATTGGACTGAAATTGGACTGATTCCCGTGAAAGTTCTATAAAATTGCTATGTTTTAAAGGAATATGAATTCAGGCTAACTTACAAATTATTAAAAGAAACTCTTTGTGACTGCATGTATCTGTTCAAAAAGAGTAGAGCTGGCTTCTCTTCTAGAGATTGTGGTGCAGAGATAGCTATAGAACAGACACATGCAGTTGCAACCGAGTTTCTTTTTGAATAATTTGTAAGCTAGTCCGAGTTAAGATTCTTCTAAAACATAGCAATTTTATAAAACTTTCACAAGAACCAGTCCAATTTCGATTTTTTTCCACAAAATTCTCAAAATGCAGTCTATAACTTAATCAAATCAGTAGTGTTCTTAGTTATTGCTTAACGAAATTGGACAATGTTATGGCTCTGCTCATTTGCTTACATCTGTTGCAACAAATTAACTAAATCAGGTTTTCATCGTACACTAGTTGGCTTATTAGCTATAACCAATTCGTTCCCAAAAATTAGTTATAGCCAAACTTTAAATTTAAAACTTACCCTATCGTTTCATATTATAAATCGTTTGACTTTTTTCTTAGTCAAACTTCTTTTAAGTTTGATCAAGTTTATAGAAAAATATAGTAACATTTCTAATACAAAACAAACATATTATCAAAATATATATAATGTTAAATTTAATAAAACTAATTTGGTAATTTGGTGTTTTAGATGTTACTTATTTTTAATAAGCTTGGTCAAACCTAACGAATTTTGACTAGGAAAAAAGTCAAATGACTTATAATATAAAACGAAGAGAGTAATTTAGAGTTGATTTTAGTTTTTTTTCCTCGTCATAGTCTATCTTCTAGTCTTAGCTTTTAAGTCACTAATAATACAAATATATATGTTTTACTTATAAACCATTTTGGTTGTTTCATTTATTTTTGCATGTCTTATCAACTTAGCTTATCTCAATCGATCATAGTAATGGGTTGTAATCTCTTTCTTATTTTAATATAAACTACCATTCTACATGGAGTCTCCATAAAAATATAATTTAGAAATAACTAACATTTTGGTTAAAAAATATAAAACTATTCAATAAAGAATCCATATCAGATACAACTAGTGGATTGTCCCACACAACTTTGTGCGGGGTTAGATAAAAGTGAAGTGGATTTTGTATACAACACTTAACATTTAATTCCATATAATTGTAATTTATATACAACAGAAAAGTCAGATTTAATATACAACTCTTAATACATATTTTCATAGATACAATTGTATAGAACTCTTAGCTTCTGTTTTTATAGATGCCATCATATTGTATATACAACTATATCAACCGATTTACACTGTTATAATTTAGATCTATCACAATTGGACAGTTAGTATCTTTTTTTAATCTAATGTGAGAATTACTAGTCCCGAGAGCAGCGGTGGCTTCTTATTTAGGGAATAAAAAATAAATTAGTAGTCTGATTTCCACATGTGAAAGTTACTCCCTTTGTTCCTAAATATAAGCATTTCTATATTGTTTTGTAAAGATTAAGGTAAAGAAGAGAAAAATCCCCTTTTAGTCACCTTATTGTTTAATTTTTAAATTGCTTAGATTCCTATGCTAAGAACTTAGATTGCTTAAAAATGTTTGAATTCTGTGCGTTGGAATCAGTGTCTCAGAAATGTTTGTGTTGGGTATAAATTTTGAGTCCTATAAATCCTTGTATTTGGAAATATATGGAGGGAGTATATATGGCAAATACCCACTAAAATAAACTTCGTGATCGTGAGTTCCTTTGTACGATGTAGAAGCTTGTTTTTTGCAAGCTCCATGATATTGCTAGCTCTAGCTAAATTCTATATGGACCTGGCCCATGCATACGTAAAGAGTTAAACGGTCTCTATATATTGCGTACTTACATGCACTGGAATGACGTAGTCACATGATTGAGAACCGAGAAATACAGTGTTGTGACTTTAGGGCATTCTCAGCCGTCCGATTTGCAGCGATCGGATAAAATCGATCGGTACAGTGCACTACAGTAACACGTGAACAGTACCTCCGCACAATATTATTTTACTATTTACCACTATTGCTACAGTAAATAACTGCAGATCACTATTTTGCACTGTAGCACAAGACACACTTTACTGTGCTCCTCTGCCTTTAGCACCTAAAGTCAGAGGAACCGGATCCGTACTTCATACATCAGAATAAGTTTCTTTTGGGTGCAGCGAAGATATCTCATTTCGAAGAAGAATAGAAGATGGATGCAGCGAAAATATCATTAGATTCTTGACTATGACGCTCGCAGCCTTGGCTATCTATTCTATATAATGCGAGCAAAGCCCAATCCAATAATTGTCCTCGAGGCTAGCTGCTGTCGATCGAGTTGGCTAATTGTTTAACTATACTGAATTCTCTCTGATTTCAACTGATTTAATTAGCGTCAAGATGTCGTCGGCGAACGGCCTGGTGCTGGGGCGGGTGATCGGCGACGTCGTGGACCCGTTCTCGCCGGTGGTGACGCTCCGGGTGATGTACAACGGCGTGCGGGTCGTCAACGGCGAGGACCTCCGGCCGTCGGCGGTGTCGGCGAGGCCCCACGTCGAGGTCGGAGGGGATGATCTTCGCCAGTTCTACACGCTCGTCAGTATATATATACATATGCTACTTTAATTTCTTGAATGTAGATATGATGCTAGCTGTTCTTGACTACATATTAATTAATTTGTTGTGTATGTCTGATTCATGCAAATTAAGGTTATGGTGGATCCAGATGCTCCAAACCCAAGCAATCCGACGTTGAGAGAGTACTTACACTGGTGATCGATCGATCATCTCTGTCCTTATTTGTCCATTAATTCTTTTTTATTTGTTGTACAGCATGTAGCATGCATATATACTCCTGTACATCTTTAGAACGATCAGTAAATTCAGTACGTAGACGTACGCATTTTTATTTGGAATTTGACCATTAGTTTGTTTGCCTGCACAGGTTGGTGACAGATATTCCTGGGACAACTGACGCAAACTATGGTATGGGGAAACATTCGTTAACACTGTCAGCTGAATCAGTTGATAATTGTACATTCAATTCTTTTGTTTCACTGAGATCTCTTAGTTTTTGTGTTTGGGAGATGCGTGATCGAATTAACTCAGTTTAATATACCCACATATCATATATGTTACCAGCAATGTAATATGCAATTAAAAGAAACGGTCATGATCTTCAAACAATTAGTTAGGTGCTGTTAGTGTATGCTAACATCGGAAATGGATCGTATGCATATACTGTATTGCTTGTAGAGATGCCAAAATAATTAACCATCTGATTTATATGGAAGTGCCCTGATTCCCCTACTTTAACACCTAGCAGTAGCACATATATACACTCATCAACCTAGTTATTTATTCAATACTGTCGTAGCAAATTTCTGTCATGTTTTATCCGTTACTAAACTGTTTGTAATTGTAACTCTTTTTTAACATGCAAATTAAGTTTCATCAGTGTAGTATATTAATTTATCTTGATCTTAGTGAAGTACTAAATTAAATGTCCTTTATAGTCTTATAGATATAAGCATGAATGCATCATTTGCTGTATGAATATATACAGCAAAACTCTGAATCTAACTATCATAAAAAAAACCATGTAATTGGACATTTGATCTTTATATAGCAGATGACCGTGTTTCGCTAAACTCAGCCGCACTGCAGCGGCAAAGCTAATCTGAAAAAACGAAAGTTCTGCATATGTAAAGGACTCGCGTGTCCCTGACAATAACTTTCAACTTTTATAGTGTCTGTTTTCGATCGTACATATAGTACTTATCTTCCTTTTTGTTTGCAATAATTTGTCCTTTTATTCCAACTAGCTGGGTGATCCATGCAATTGCATAGTTAGCACCCATGCAAAATTATTTATTTTTTACATATGATTTTACTTAAAATTTATTAAATATCTATCTCGTTGTCTAGGATTTTCAAAGACCGAACTTTATTATCCGAGTGTTTCTAATTTTATAGTTTTTATAAGTCGCTTCGGTCATTACCCTTACTCATTTGTTAAGCATGTATTTACTTATCGATCTATCACTATTTCTATTCATTTTCCATGAAATCTTTAAAAATTAGACCTTTTAGTTTTTAGAATTCATTTTCTTGTTTGATTTTATTTTTATAATTTTTTAATGTTCCGTCAAACACCACCAATGTACTCCTCTACGGTCCCTCCGTTGGCTCCTCTCTTTATTATCATTGGATTTTAAAATCGAACATAATTATCGTCTGGATTCATTTTTTTACTTTTTACAAGTCCTGCTAAACCGTCAGCAGTTTTACCACTGTACCCCTCTACGCGCGACCTGCCCGCTGCCTCCACTCTTTATTGTCACTGAGATTTTAAAAATTGAACAAGATTATTATTGGGGTTTATTTTTTTACTTTCTAGAATCCCGCCAACTATTGCGACCATGCTGCTTAATGGTTTATCCATTGTCTCTCCTTTTAATCGTCGTTGGGATTCTATTTGAGGTTTTGTTTCTATGTTTATAGTTTCTATATGTCTCATCAACTACCACCACTTTACTCTTTACATGCCTATTGTTTTTCTCTCTTTATTATAATCTGATATCGTTGTATTCTAGTTGAACTATTCTTTTCGAAAAATCCATATTTTTTATTTTAATATTTTCTATTTGTAAATTGTATTCCTACATGAACTCTTATAATTATTTTTTTATTTTAGAAATTTATTTTATTTGTTATTCTAAATTTTAATTAATCTCTTCAATAGTCTTTATTTTCTATTACGAATTTTAGTTATTTATAAATTGTATTTCTAGTTGAACTCTTATTTTTATTTTTCTAGTTTATGAATTATTTTATTTTTTATTTTGAATTCTAATTAATCTCGTTTTGGGTTATATATGGATTAATTTTTGTTTCAATATTTCTTTTTTATTCTGAATTTTAGTTATTTTAAAATTGTATTCCTATTTGAACTCTTCTTTTTTTTCATAATTTTAGAAATTTATTTATTTTTATTCTGAATTTTAATTAATCACGTATTGGGTTCTTATATGAACTTCTCTTTCAATATTGCTTATTTTTAATTCCGAATTTCAGTTATTTTTTAGATTGTATTTCTAGTTAGACTCTTCTTTCTTTTTCTTCAATTAATGTGGGAATTTCTAGCCTTCACAGGGAATGTGGTGTATTCTTTTCGAGCTATCTTAATAATATAATAGATAGATAATTTGTCCTTTTTGTTTGCAATAATTCGTCCTTCTTGTTTACAATAATTTGCTTGCGTTTGTGCTTCCTACTCTCTCCCTCCTAAATTATAGAGTTCAAATTTTGTCTTAAAAATATAACATATAAGTTACTTTCACCATGATCTGCTCCTGCACCGCGATTAGTATTCATATTCTCTTGTGTAATTTATACACCTACTTTTTCATCTTGACTTATCAAAATCATCGATCTCTCCTTTAATTTTACCTCTAACACATTAACCTTTGTGAAAGACTTTAAAGCGCTTATATCTTAAAGGGGGGAGTAGTTGGTTTGTAATTGTTCCATTGTACTTTTCCCATCCCAAAGTATATTCATTTTCTACTCATCCACACATACCAATACAAAAGCAATAGATTGGAATATCCTCACTTTATCAAATCCCAGTGTAACTATTTCTCTTTTTATCCGCTCCTAATACATTTATTCCATACTTTAATAAACTCCTACATAATAATTACTTAAAAGTAAATTTATTTTTGAATAAATGAGAGAAACCAAATTAAAAATGAATTTATTCTATGACAGATGGAGTATCTAGTTAACTAGCTACCCTTGTACATCATCCCTGACAAATTAGGTCATAAATATCTTCAAACTAACAGTGTAATTACCTGGATGTCTGTATGCATGCACTATCGATCAATTACACGGTAAGTAAAATTGGCGATATGTGTATATGGTGTCGACGTCGGTAATGTCATTGCACATTAATATTGCAGGGCGCGAGGTGGTGTGCTACGAGAGCCCCCGGCCGACGGCGGGGATCCACCGGGTGGCGGTGGTGCTGTTCCGGCAGATGGCGCGCGGCGCCGTGGACCAGCCGCCGCTGCTCCGCCACAACTTCTCCACCCGCAGCTTCGCCGACGACCACGCCCTCGCCGCCCCCGTCGCCGCCGCCTTCTTCACATGCAAGCCCGAGGGCGGCACCGGCGGCCGCCGCTTCCGGCCACCGTCACGGCCTAGCTAGCTATGTATAGGTGTCTCTCTCCGCTTATTACCGGTGACACGTTACCTTTCCTAATTAACTAAATAATCAGCGTGTTCGAACAGGCCGGCCAGACCGGTTAATATTATGTACTCTCTCCATCATCCATCATAAAATATAATATAGTAAATTAAAACTAAATTAGATACATCATGATGCTATGAATTTAAATAAACTGTCATTCATAATATTATATATGGTATATCTAATTAAGTCTTAAGTTTCTATATTTTAAAATGGAAAGTATATAATAGGTTTAGCACACTCACAATGCAAGACTCTCGTACGAGAAGAGTCTCCGAGTGTCACGTAGGTTAGGGCTACGGGTTTAAAATCTGAAGGTTTTATAGTGCAAGTGACTCTAGTAGTGGCTTCAGTTTTATATTTTAGCCTTTAGCACTTGTTGTTCCCTTATATTTTTACAATTTATAGAGAAGTACCAAATTTACACTGAACACCGTAAAATCCAGAAAAGAAAAATAAACCCCCTCCCCCTCTCTCCCTTATCCTCTCCCTCACTCAGCTCGAGAAATCGCTCCCACGGCGGCGAACCACGATCCTCTTTGTCCACTCATTGGTAGCGCGCGAGCGGGGGATAGCGGGAGCTCAGCGGCACACGAGCGAGGGATAGCAGGAGCTCGGTGGTGCCAATATGGCAGTGGGATGAGCTCGAGCTCCTCTCCCTCTCCGTCGAGCCGTTGCTGCAGACCGAGGTGGCTTGGAGCGCAGGGACAACGGTGGGCTCGGTGGCTTGGAGCAGGGGATGACGATGGGCTCAGTGCGGAATAGGGATGATAACGAGGTTAGGCGCCAGATTTGTCGCCTCCTCTTCCTCCGCCGCGGCCATCCCCTCTCCTCCCTAGGCCGCTATCGCCGCCGCCCCGTCGAGCTCGCTCGATCTGACCTCGGGTTCACCAGATCTAGTGAGCTGAGTGACACCGCTTCGAGGTGGTGGCCTCACCAGCGACCGTTGTGCCTCACACGGGGTGTGGGGGAGTCGCACGGGGCCACACCCTCTCCTAATGCATCGCTCGCCAGCGCCTCCCCCATACCTATCAAACTCTGACGAAGAACGGGTAACTTGGTTTGGTTTTATGGTCTTCAGTTAGGAACACTAGACGTGTACATTACGACGAATCTTCGACGTGGATGATCGGGACCGAACGCCATCCTTATGGTAACAAAATAAAATTAAAATGTTGAGCTCACGCATGCGCATGCGCATGCGCATCTCTGACGCTTACGTGCGTACGAGTGCTGACGCATGCGCATGCATCAACCGATCTACGTACTCACACATACGAACGACTTTGCAAAAATAATTGTGATTGATATACTTTAATTCCAATCCATGATCATCTACATATTTCTCCTCTTGTAATGGCTAGGATTAGTAAACACACTATATATGAACACGTACGCACATCACAAAAGACGTACCGTTCAAACTTGAAAAGTGAGGCCCTACACGCACTTTGCATCATCAAATCGACATCACACAGGACGGCACAACAAAACGTACGGAATCGTTGTACAAATTCACACGGGCCGCCCGCCAACGCGACGCACAGGTATCGTCTCTCGGTGACTCCCTGTTCTTTCTCTCATGAAGATATAATTTTATCTTAGATTTTCGTTAGTATGTTTTTTAAATTATTGAACAGTACGTTTTATACACGTTTTATACAAAAATTTTTTATATGCAAGTTACTTTAAAATATAAAATAAAAATATGAAACATATTCATTTATTAAGTTTGTAATAATTAAAATTTAATTAATCATGCCTTAGTAGTTTTTTTTTACGTGCATGACCAAAATAACATTCATGGACAAACCTAGAGGCTGTTCTCGACCGTGGGTCTCTCATTAAAAAAACCTCAATCCAAGACTCATGTATGGGAAAAACAACTGCTGAGAAAATTTAAATTTGCTAAACATAATTTAAGAAAAAAAACTCCAACCAAAATATTATACATTATTTTCATTATCTTCAGATCTGCTTTACTATTCGTGATCTGAGCATGATCAACAGATCTTCTATCCGGCCATCTATCTTATGTTTAGTGTATGAAGGTAAAAAAAACATGTTTAAGTATAATCTCTATCACACACGCTATTTTTAGATATCCTCCAAACCGATTCCTCTCCAAGCTAACTTTGGTGTTTCTCTCTCATTACTCCATCCCCTAGCTGCCCAGCTCCCACCAACTCGCGCCATCATCCGAACTGCATACCGTGGGGAACAGGGAGCATGCAGAGAGAGGATGTGCATACCGGATCTGGCGGTGAAGATCGACGAAGTGAGGATCTGATAGAGAGATCGCCGGAGTGGAGGCCCCGTCCGTCCTCGCAGACCGCGACCCGCGCTGCGCCACCACCCGCGTCGGTCCACCCAACCCGTATCGCTGCTCCATCGTGACTCCGCTTGCACCGCCCTGCCCTGTCGCCGGCGTCGTCTCGCTGCATGCGCCCTGCCGTCCCGCCGCATCACCCGCTCCGCTCGCACCGTCTACCTCTCGGTTGGAGTCAACGAGGAGCGATGCATATCTGGCAGTTTTGATTTTCTTTCTTTTTTTTTTCCTTTTAGCAAGAGGGTAAGGTCTGTTGCCTAGCGGTGTCTCATCTCTCGTGTGGTTCTAAACAGGGGATTAAAACTGTATTCTCAAAGTGGTAACTATACAGTTAAATTGAACAAATATATACTTAAATCACTGTAAACATATAGCTCTTAAAAAAAGATTGATAGAAATATATGGGTAGTTGAAAAATATTAGTAAAATATAGAATAGTGTGATATGGAGGATTTAATATGGATGATCTGTTGGAGTGGGTAAAGATATGGAGGAGGAATTTTTTTCCTATAACCATCTGAATAAGGATATGGAGGTCCAAATTTAGATGATCTATTAGGATGCTCTAAGAGTGTATTCGTTTGTGCTGGTTGAGAACCTTCCCTTCCAGCACGGAAAATAGAGAAGCACATTAGCACATGATTAATTAAATATTAACTAAAATAAACTTGAAAAATGGATTAATATGATTTTTTAAAGTAACTTTCCTATATAATTTTTTTTTAAAAAAACACACCGTTTAGCAGTTTGAAAAGTGTGCGCGTGGAAAACGAGGGAGGGAAGTTGGGAACCCTTAGAAACGAACGCAACCTTAATTTCTAACTCTAGCGAACTCCAAAGAGGCTCTGACAAGTCAACGTCAAAAGTTAGGGTAAGGATGGAAGGGAAGTTCACCGAATTTATATGGAGCTAGGGCAGTAACATGCCGGTCATGGGCCGTTTTCTATGATGAGTTGGACTCATCATTGTTTTTTAGGATGGGATCATCCTCACTGTCTGCTTAGCATGAGGTACAGGATGGTTCTAGTTTTTAGGGGATATTCCACATGATAGTGAGACAAAATGTGGGATGGATTGATCCACCAGTTTTTGAGGGACTAATCCAAACTAGATCTTAGGAGAATATTTTATTTTAGGGATCATCCCATCCCACCTATCCCAAATCAAACACAGGTTGGATTCAACCCAACCTACTTCCTTCCTTGAAACAAACACACAACTAATTGAAAATGAAAAAAAAAATGTGTAGAGGAAGCACCAGTAGTTCGGTAAAAAGAAAAAAAGACAAATGAAACGTGTAACCGACGTACGTGCACGACGACCCCCACTCTCACTTTCGGCCCACCACATCTCTGAGATCACAGTCCCGCCCGGCACTTCATTTCACCTCGGCCCAAATTTCGCCGAATCAACCGAAGGATGGGCCGGCCTGCCAGGCTGCCTGCCTGGGCCGTTCATTACACATTTACACTAGCAAAACGTGCTTGAATGAAAAATATAGTATATCACGCTGAATTCCTGCAAATTCGAGAGACAGAACAGAAGGGCTTAAAAATTCTATCACACTACAAACTCCTACGCGAACTCCTGAGGAAGGAGACGGTGTTGGTGATCTCACGTAGCGGCTTGTCGGTGAAGCGGAGCAGGTTGTACGCCCACGCCCCGCACACCGTCCCGCTCACCGGCGCCACCACGTACACCCACACGCCACCGTACCGCCCCGCCACCATCGCCGGACCAAGGCTCCGAGCCGGGTTCATTGACGCCCCTGTCACAGGCCTGCAACCCAATGCAATACACACAGTAAGAACAACAACTAATGCAGCATCAACATCAGGGGCGGACCTTGGTCTCGGGCCACCCAGGCCGTGGCCTGAGGCCTAGGAAAGAAACACCACTTGACCTAGCAAATTTTCACCATGTAACTTAAAATTTTGGGCCAAAATACCATGGGTTGACCCGGGCCTCGTAAGAAACCTGAGTATTTCCCTTATCAAGATAACGTGTTAGAATCTATGTGATTTATGAACTTTTTTTAGTTGAACTTGTTTACATGGGGTTGGGGTTTATTCCACCACCATATGGCTTTACTTTTAAGTATCAAAAGTATGCCTTATGACATAGATCAAAGATGGTTCACTCTCGATTTTGATCAAAATTTTGGTGGCACCGAATTTTTTTTGCATTTTCAACCGAAATTATTTGAAATTCTAGCAATATTTGACTGAATTTGAATAGACCAAATTCACACAATTTTTTTAAAAAAAATCAGAAAACTGCGGTCCAGACTCCAGATAATGAGTCGCAGGGGGATCCGAATTTCTTGATTCAATAGTGTACGTAATTAACTGGGAAAGTTACCGTAACACATACCCTGCGAAGAGCACGTTCACCGCGACAGTTGCACCGACAGCGAGCCCAGCCAATTCACCGATCTGTAAAACACGGATTGCTCATCGATCACAACATCGATCGATATCGTAGCATGCGTACATAGTTTGTTAATTAGTGTTGCTGTTCTTACGGCTCTGTTGTCCGTGGCGACGCCGGAGACGACGAACATGAGGAAGAAGGAGATGACGAACTCCAGCGCCGCCGCCTGAGCGATCGACCCCGCCGGCGTCGTCCCGAAGAAGTGCTCCCCCTGCGCGCCGCCGCCACCGCTGAACACCACGCGAAGCGTCAGGCTTGCCATGGTGGATCCCAGCACCTGAGCCACCATGTACGATGGCACCTGCACCCACACACACATTGATCACCACAAATGAATTCTTAGCAGTAAACCGAAACACAATCGGATCCATTCGTTTGCTCCACGGCTGATAAGCCAAGGAAAAATTTAACGAAGCAACCAAAAATAAATAGACGGGTACAAAACTTTTATATCCGTATTCTTTACAATCTAAAAGCTAGTGTTGGAGAAGAAAAAGCCACAATGACAAAAAAAAATTAGCATCAACTTTTGGAATTTAAAATTTGGTTGCGGCTGATAAGCCAATAAGCGAACCATAGAGTTAAAAATTTATTTTGTCGGACAGTGTACAGTACCACTGATCACTCCGTTGTGCTACAGAAAGCTGGGAAATTTGATCGTTGGTTGGGATGTCATTTTCAGAATTCAGATCCAAGAAAATGGCAGCAGGAAAGTGTTTTCATCCCTAGAGAGGATATCTCATCGTTTCGTGCATGTCATTTAAATAGTCATCAAAAAATTTGAAAAAAATTAATAAGATAGATTAATAGACTGATATGAAATATATCACTCCACAAATACGCATGTTTTGTGAATGTACGTTAACTATATTCAGTTTAATTTGTTATTTTTGTGCAATTTGTAGAAGTCGAATTTTATTTTGCATGTTTGTGGAGTGATATGTTTCATTCAAGAAATGTCATTGACAAATACCCAGTTCCAAGAAATACCATCAACGAGTACGAGTTCCATGAAATGCTATTGTACAAGCGACTTTGTCCCAGAAATGCCATCGCCGTTAGGGTTCCGTTAGTAACCCTCCGTAAGTGCTATAGGATGAACAGTGTATTTAACGGCGCGGGATGGACGGAACCCTAACGGTAATAGTATTTTTAGGATAAAATCGTTTGTACGATAACATTTTATGGAATTTACATTCGTCAATGGTATTTCTTGAATTAGGATGTTTGTCAATAGTATTTCTTGGAATTCCTCTAACTATGTCGTTATTTTTTTCATAATTTTTAATAACTATTTAGATGATATGCAAACAATGAGGTGACATCGCCTCGAGGGATGAAAATACATACCCAATGGCAGCTGATCGTAAGCAAAGTTACCTGCTTCCACGGGAAGCGTCCGCACGTGGCGAAGGCGACGGTGACGGCGGGGTTGAGGTGGGCGCCGGAGATGTGGCCGACGGAGTAGACCAGCACCATGACGACGAGCCCCCACACGGCGCAGATCCCCGGGAACGTCACCGCGCCGCCGGAGCTCAGGTTCACCACCACGGCGCCGCACCCGGCGAATATCATCAAGTATGTCCCCAGAATTTCCGCGAGAATCTGCAGGTTTTATATTCATTGCACGCACCATGTATCTGTGTCAGCAACTACTGTTCGTTGAAAATTTGATCCAGGAGGAATTTCTAATAGTCTAATGTCATTTCTGAGTTAGTAGTCTCCATGAAGAAATGAACACTCACAAAGTCACATATGGATGTCAAGTTCAGAGTTTCAGTTTGCGAAAATATTCAGAGTAACGGTTAGTCAGTAGGGATCGATGCAAGCGGGGCGGGCTTGCAGGCTTTGAGGTCCGATAAACCACAATTGTAACTATAATTTTTGCATCTATTTTTTTACTAGTGGATTGAAAATGAACTAGCATTCGGGCTCTTATACGGGATATATATATAGCGGGCTGACCGCTTTCATCCCTATTAGTCAGTCAGTCACAAGGAATCCCTAATGCTGTTTCTGAATTAGTCTACATGAAGAAATCTACTCCAGAGTCAAAAAGTCACAGATGATAATCGCCAACAGAATTATTACAACGTGTTACTGCTGCTGAAAAGGAATGGAGAAGAAAGTCAGAAGCCATGCTTTTGACACGCATGTCTAGTTCAGAGTTTCAGTTTGCGAGTTCAGATACGGCACTGGGGTAGTACCAGGAGATCGCACATCGCAACAACCATACGTACCTTCTGCATGAATTGGACGGAGATCACGTCGTTGCCATGGCATCTGCTGCTGCTGCTGTTGCTTCCATCCTCTGAATTCTCACACTTCACCTCCTTGCTGTATTGCCCTTCTTCCATGGCTCCTGCTGCTGCTCCATCTTCTCTCCCAGCCATCTCTCTCCCTGACTCAATGGCAAGCTATCAATCTGTTGAGAATTGAGAGCACAATTCTACAAAAGATAGTGAAAGACTAGTCCAGGCCAGCTGCATAATGTTCTGGTATTTTTATAGCACTATGCAGCAGCAGCATCTTCTTGGATTGACCACCTACTCTACATGAGTGTTGATGCAGGCAGGCGTGTGCAAAGAAGAAACCCAACTGGAGTTGGATTAACAGGAATTTTAAAATCAGAATCTGAGCAATATATATACTCTTGCTGGTACTTTTTTCCTACCTAATTGAATTCATCTCAACTCATTCTTTTTTTTCCCTAAAACAGATGAAATCCAGACTTTCAGGACCTGACAAACCATCCATGTAAAATAAACGAAATTTTCATATGCATATAGCAGTCCAGCCTACTTGGAGACAGCTCGGAGACTACTGCTTGGCTTATGGACTGATGAAGACAACAGCACAACTAAAAGTTCTATAATATACCCTTAAAAAAAGGTATATAATGTGTTTTTACTTACTTGACTTGTACCAAATGTTCAGAAATCAGGCCCGGTTTCTCGAATACCATAAGTCAAGATTAACCCTCTGAAAATGCATTAGCTTTCAACCAAAGACTCACTCCAAACACGGTTGATTGAATCCTTGCGCAAGTTTGGCAAACCACTTGCTTAGTTGTCCGTCTCCTCCAAGCCGTTCTTCAGCAGGCAGGGTTGGTGAACTGTGATAATATTTACCCTCTCCGTCTCATAAAAATATTAAGTTAGAACCGGATATGACAATAACAAATCTGAATAGATTCATTATACTAGATGTGTCACATCTGATTCTAATGGTTTTTTATGAGATGACATATGTTCAAATTCGTTGTACTAGGATGTATCACATCCGGTTCTAGGTTTTTTATGGGAGGCAGTACGTGATCAGGCTACTGAATTCTTCGTTTGATTAGGTCAATCCAAGGGTCTAAAAAAATTGTTACTACTACTATCAGGTACTCGACCACTCCTGCTGTTATGCTCACACGGAGAACAGACAGAGTACTAGTAGTACAAATGTGGTCTGGCTTTTCAAGAGCAAGATTTGGATTTGAAGGCAGTGGAAAAGGACGGCACAGTTGTGCTCACACAGCTGCATTTGCTGACTTCGAATGGCACGTTCAATTAAGCATGAAAATGACCATAGTGCACGAGTTGGCAAGGATGATGTCGTCCATCACCACCACCACCAGCTCACCGGACAGGAGGTGTACGACGGCCTCCTTCTTGGACCACGGCCGCGAGACGCCGTCGACCACCGCCGTCGCCGCAGTGGAGCTCGAGAAAAGCTGCAGGCATCGGCAAAAGTATGTGGATGTCTAGCTGTCCGTGCACGGAAAGCAAATGCTTCGATGAGCTGAACGCTCCATGAATTTTGCATGATTTCTCACATCAATTTACATTTGTCACAACAAAAGGGGGGGGGGGGGGGGGGGCTTAAAATTACAGCCAGCTGAGATTACCATATCACAGCTGGGTTTGGCCGAATTAAGCCCCTTTTCTCTCTAGCTCGTGTCTCACATAAATAACACAATTATCATCACAACTGAAGCTATCTGAAGGAACCACACGATTGGTCTCTCTTTCAGAAACTAATGAACACGAACAAATAAGCTACAGACAAGAATGCCTCCAGGTTAGTTTTTTTTTTTGTTAAGCAGCAGCTCTCGTCCTAGAGCTTCCAAGAGTCAGCTCTAGGTCGTCCGACCCCGAGTCCTCGTGAATCCTCTCGCCTTCCCACGCTCTCACCAGACCAGCCGCCTGATGGCCACCGTTTGCGCTGCTTCCAAATGCAAACTCGTCAGAAACTGCATCCATCATGTGAATATCTGGGTGCGGTGCCATGCCGGGGATCACAGGGGAGCATGTGCCGCTTTGCCCTGGTGTGCACATCCTCGATGAACTGTTACCCACCGGAATCGCGTCTTTAAAGACGCTAAATGGATTCGATGACACAAGACTAAATGTCGGAGACGACGGACTTGTTGATGACATTTGGATACCAGCTAACCATGCTGGGTCCGGAAGCATTGTGCGTCCGGGGCTGGGTGGCGTGGAGTTCACCACGCAGGGACTGTTCGAACCAGTCCACGGAGGCTGGACATTTGATTCGTCCCAATCTGTCTTCATGCGAGGAGTGCGAGCAGTTGGTGAACTCAATGGAGGAGTTACAGGGGCACTAATGGAACCACCGTGAATCAACAGTGGGGGGAGCTGTGGATGTTTCTTTGATGCTGGAGAATTGGACAGTGTTTTAAGCCACGGGAGGATAGGATTACCATCAACACCATTGGTCATGTTGTTAGGGTGAGGAAGAAAGGGGGAGGATGCGCCGCTAGGGAATGAGGAGGAAGTAGGACTCGCATTGTATGATGCCCGTGGGCTTGGTTGATACGAGGAACACGGGCTTGGTGATACGGAGCACCCAATGACATCCATGCGTTCAGGAGGCTTGTATCCCTGTAGAACAAGGCACAATCAGTTATACACAAATAAAATCATTCATTGAATTATTCAATTAGCTGAAAGTAAGTCAAACGTATTGTTTTCAAGATGTTTGGTACACAGACAAGCGCATTTGATACAGAACCAAGGTGAGTGAACTAACAACACAAACAACCTCCAAGGTTTTATAGATCATGCAACTCCAATAGCCCATTGTTCAATTCAAGTCTAAGAATGACCTTATGCTTCATTAATTTACCATCATCATCAAATTCGATAGTAGTAGTAGTATTGTTTCAGTTCTATAAGAGCAAATTAGCACTAGCCATGAAAATCCGAAGACAACCTAGCAACGCTCGCTTCTGCAACAACGCAAATGCTAATGCCCAGTCTTGAAGAGAAGATACTCACGGTCAATCGTCGTTACAACCCACTAGGTTAACACAAGCGCATCTATCCCCAAATCCAAAAGGCAAATCCAAGGTCAACATCACCAAAGCATAAGGACGATCCGATCCACACACACGCGCCCCGAGTTCATCCATCCCCGCTCCACCACAAACCCCATCTGCCAATCAGCAACCAGGATCCGGCACTTATGCAAACAAAAGCAAAACGGGAATCCCCCCCGGCGGAGTGGTGGTAACAATCGCCCTAGCAAAGGATTCCACGAATCCGCAAACTGCAATGCTCTCCGCGCAAAAATTCCCCCGGAAATTCCACTGCCCCGCGCCCCACCCACCACACCACACCCCACCCGTGCGACTCCAGACTGGCGGCTTAGGCGGCGGTGGCCGGAGGGGCGGATCCGGGGGGAGGAGAGGGGAGGGGTGGGGGAGATCTGGGGTACCTTGCGGTAGGTGGTGCCGTCGGGCTCGACGACCCAGCCGGCCTCGTTGCAGAGGGCCTTGAGGACCTCGTTGTTGTCGCAGTGCTTGGGGAGCTTGTAGCCGCCGTGGGCGCGGAGGCCGGCGAAGATCTTGGCGGCGATCGCACGCCGCCGCCGCTCCCTCCGCTTGTTGTTCTCCCGCTCCCTCCACGTCGGCATCCTCCCTCCCACCCCCACCGCCCCCGCTCCTCCTCCTCCTCCGCCTCCTACTCCTCCCCCCATCCCTCCTCCTCCCGTCGCCATACCAACCCAAACCCCCACCTCACCTCGCCGCCGCCTCGCCCTGGGCTCTCGCCGCCGCGGAGAGGAGGAGGAGAGAAGCGTGAAGCGTGAAGCGAGAAGAGATCACGCGGAGGCGGAGGAGGTTGTGGGTGGGTAGAGGAGGCCGCAGTGGCGTGAGCTTTGACAAAGCACCGGGGGGTTGCGTCGCCACCGTATATTACCCCTCGATCTCCACTTATTTACGCGCCTGCCACCGCCACGTCTGCTCTAATCTAACCCAGACAGGGGTAGTATCGTCATTGCACGCACCACCACCACTAGCCACTAGGGTGTGCGTGGGGAGGCACCCCACGAAGCGTGTTCTTCTCTCTCCGCGGGGGCGGGGCCCACGCCCCACCCCTCGGCTCGGTCCACGTCAACGACGCTGCACGTGGGCACCCATGCGCGGTGGGCCCCATGAGCGGGACACGTGAGCCTGTTGCTTTTGCGATCAACCCACGCCTCTCTCTCTCTCCCTCCCTTTTTTTCTCTCCGTTTTTTTTTCTTTTTTGCTCGGACGTCGAGTACTGTACTACTGCTCCGTCCTGTATTTTAATTTTGGCGCGTGCGATTATTTTTTTCCACTTCCCCACCTCGGCGTGCGGAGGTGGGGCCAGGATGTCAGAGACTGCAGTGCTCCGCGGGTAGGGTAACCAGACACAGGGGTTGGGGGGCGTCGACACGTGGCGGGTAGTGGGGCCCACGTGGAGGTGACGGCAGCGGGGGAAACGGGGGAGGGACAAAGGAACGCGGTTACGGGCGGCGTGCGGCGTGCACGTGAGCGTGGGGCCCGGGCCCACACCCCGCCGCACGGATGCCCGGGGATTGGTCCGCGCCACGCGCGATGTGGGCTTTTTGCCAGTTGCCACCACGTGATCCGCGGCGGCCCATGGCCCCCCATCCCGTGTAGCGTGGTTGGAGAGTGAGTAGCTAGCGACCTCAACGACCCTACTGGTGGATTCTGGTTTGGGCATGTACGATGCAACGGGTGGTTTAGATAGAACTGTACTTTCTCCCCATCAGAATATAAGTATTTTTAAAATAATCATAAGTATTAAGAAAATAGATAAAAAATAGATAAAAATAATTGTTGAAATATTATGATGGTTAAGAAAAGATAGTAGGTCAAAAAAATTAAATGAAGAATTATTGTTATTTTTTTAGAGGAGGGGCAGATGAAAAAAATAATTTTGTTTTAGGATAAGTTACTGTGTGTTAGAGATAACAAGAAAAAGAGAGTATTACTTAGGTAAGTTCTTCAATAATTTACAGGGTTAATTAAAGCATGCGTTTACATATGAATGGGAGACAGCTTAAGGCGCTAGTTGGGTGTTACCTACTGAAGAGCGACTTTTGCTGCGTACGGCACGGGATAATTAACTGTATAAGCGTCGACGGCTTATGTGGTGTTATTTTCAGGTTAAGAGAGATTTTCTCTCGAATTTTATTCAAACGGCTAAACGTGATGATGCGAAAAACTTTATATATATATATATAAATTACTTTAAAATATCAAATTAATCTATTTTTTAAATATATAATAATTAAAACTAATTAATCATGGTGTTAATAGCTTCTTGTTTTGTACGCCTTTATTTTATCTTCACCTTCTTTAGAGAAGAACACCACCTTAATATAACGTGGAACAAAATATAAGTTTTAATTTATCCTAGCAGCACTCCACATGAGTTCAAGGGCAAAGGTCATGTTACTGAATTCAACTCCACCAGGAAAAACAGTTAATTTCACATGAACTCTGGAGAAGTTTCACGGAACAAAATTAATTCAATTCTTTTAGAAACCATTACCTTTTCCTTCTTTTTTTTCAAGTTTCAAACAGGGCCGAATGAGCTTTTAGACCCAAATGAATTTTCCCGTGATTCGATAGAAGTGGCAACGAGAAAACGTACTTGCGTCTTTCCCTCAAGAAGAGAAAAAAACGTAATACACAAAGGATTTCTCCAGCTGAATACTCTGCCGCCTTTGACATGCACATCCAAATCAATCTAACCAGCCAGCTTAATACTACGTTTTTTTTTTGAGAGGCTTGATGGTAGATTGATTACGATTAAAACTGAAGGATTGTGGACTTTTCTACACTTCTTACAGGAGAATAAAAAAATTCGATAACCTAATTCTCTTCTGCATCAGAGAGATGCATGCATCACACAGAATGCTCTCTGTGATTCAACCTTTCAAAACGTTCAAATAGCATGCTTTCTGCCATGATCAATCCTGCTTAACTGAAGTAATACTACTTGACTTATTATGGGGGAGAAGTTAACAAGAAGATGTTACTAGTAGGTAACTAGTAGCAGGCACTACCAGGCAAGCGGCAAACCGGGGGAGAGAAGAAAAGCAATCGCTGACCGAACAAATGTGAAAGAGGCTCCGAGTTTCAGCCGAAGAAAATCAAGCAAGCAGCCATCAGCACGAGACGAAGACTTGAATACTTTGGTCATCAACACGAGGCCAGAAGAATCCATCAGAACTGAACTGTCCAAGAGATTAGGGAAAAGAAACCAAAAGGGAAAAAAAAAAAAAGAGAGTAGAGCATCACTTTCTGTAGAAGATTCAGTTCTCATCAGGTGGCAATATGGAAGGGTTCACATTATCACATATATAGAACAACTCAGCATTTAGAAGATATTTGGTACAGCAAAAAGCCATAATAGCTCACTCTCCCTGCGTCATCCACGCACGGGTGACACGGGGAGGAAACCCTAGCGTGCCGCCAGCCTCCCTCTCCCTCTCCTTCGCGGCGCCGCCGCCGGAGCACGCGCATCGGAAAGTCAGGCGGCATGTTGGGAGGGCGGCGGCGGGGCGCAATCCCAGCGACTTCCTTTGTCTCCGGGAGACAGCACGTGCGCGGCAGAGCGACGGGGTGCGGAGAAGGCTGAGCGGCGTGCGCGGTGGCTAGGGTGGCACCGTGGAGTGGAATTTGGTGGAGGCGGCGCGAAGCAAGGAGGTGTGGCTGGCGGCGGCGGAGGCCGGCACGGTGTGGGGGGATGCGTGAGGCTGGCAAGGGCGGAGGCACGGCGGGCGAGCGCGGAGGCGCGCCTGGCAGCGTCGGAGGCCGACGCGGTGCGACGAGTCGCGGCTGGCGAGTGCGGAGGAGCGGCCGACGAGCGCGAAGTAGCGGCCGGCACCGGCCGGCCGGCTACGGTGGTGGAGTTGCGCGTGCCCGACAGTGGTGGTGGAGCTCCTAGTGTCGGCAATGGTGACGGGTGATGAAAGCCCGAGGAGTGCGGCTGGTCGACTACACGACGAGGCGACCGACGGCCAGTTTCGGTGCGGAGGGCTAACGCAGGTCGCGTCGGTGGCTGTGCATGGCCGACCCGACCAAAGGGCTAGCTGCTGGTGCGCAGCGGCGGTGAGGCTGCCACGGTGGGAGGATGGAGCGACGACGATGCGACCAGGTGGCCCGTTCGAACACGGGCAGCCTGGTCGAGGCGGCGGCGATGGTAGCGCCATGAGGGGGACGTTGAAGCCTATGGCGAGCTTCCTTTCCAGGCGTTTGTCCTTTTGCGGTGGTCGCTTGCCGCCGTAAGATAGCCACGCTGGACGGGCTAGTGCAGGGGAGAGGGGATCCATTCTTCTCTCTCGCCCTATCCCTCTCCAACCCAACCACGTTGATGGAGTTCAAGCACGTCGAAGGTCAAGACTCTACTTTGATGGCTGGCCAACAATAAGGCATCAGCGTGGTGGTTGCGTGTCGAAGGGGATTAGCTGGTGGATTTGCTAACTCTGACATGCACTCTTGGGCACGGGAATGTAGGAACAACAAGCGAAGGCCTAACCTTCTGGCAGGCAACGGCGATGCCTGTGGGCGTCGTTTTCCTCTTGGGGTGCTGCTTCGTTTGTCCCTCCTCTCCCAATAGGTTCTTCAGGTGAAAACCACGTCCTGGTTCTCCAGGACAGGCGGCGGCGGCGGCACTCTTGGCGTTGTTTGGAAGACCCTTTCCTTAGGGGTGTATGCGTGCTTGTTTTGTTTTTAGTAGTAGGATCAGATGTAGACGTGTGGTGTGGCTGTATTTTTTTCTTTTTTCCTAACTATAGTCTCCTAGGACTATAGACTTTTTTTCCTACTGTATTACATCACACTATCTTGTCACATATATGAAGTGATCTACAGGAGAGTTGCCATGCAGAGAAGCAGTCCAGTCTGAAGCCAAACTGTTCCTCCCTGCACAACACACCAAAGATCAGTGTTTCCAGTCAGTCTGAAAACGAACTCTTGATCCTGTCGAGTACATCACTACATGACAATGGTTGCTAAGACCCAGTGTTCCATGGTTGGACTAGAATACAGCACAAGAATCTATCATATGAAGGGGGAGAAAAGCTCGTGAGTATACGAGGTAAATTTAGAAAGTGACCGGGCCATTAGCATTGGTCTGAAAAGGGCCTCCCATTTTCTACTGCATCATATTTTACCAAGTTAGCATGCGCTGATAGGATAAGGGGATCCATGCCAATTGGAGCTTCAGGGGCACACGAACCATAGTGCTTCAAATATAATATGGCCAACAAAACCTGAAGGCAGATGCATTGCCGGCTAAGGGCATACATTGGCTGATCCTTTTTTAATCAAGAAAGGAACAGGTTATTAAAGAAAGAGTTGAGTTAGATTGAGTGATAGGGGTACGGTACCTTGTCCAAACTAAATGGTCTACAGCTAGCTAAACAACATCACATGGGGAGTCTGTCTGATGAAAGATTGCTGGGTGAACCACTGCATCTTAGCTTCAGCGCATCTGCTTCTGCGGTGCAATCAGGTTGAGTTGCTTAAGTGCAAAAAACAAGTAATTAGATGGTATGTGATACATGTGTTGGAATGTGGAAGCGTTGGTGATGTAAAAAAATGGGATATCATGGTATGGCGTTATGTAAACTTTTATGAGTTGACAGCGAAATAACAAATCACAGGAAATAGAAAACAAGATATCCTTATGTTTTCCTTGATATAAGGTCATTAAAACACTGAAACAGACAATGGCTTCTGAAAGCAAAAGAGCTTAGAAAAATCTACGGGGTATCTCTCGTCAAGCTGACACAAGATACTTAAGATACAAGGAACTTCATAAATATGCAGAACTGACTAAAAGGAATCAAATAGTGTAATCAAACAGTATGAGCTTGGCAGTTTGCAGCTATTGTCAATGGCTACTCAGTCAGGTTCACATACCCCCGTCTCAACAAAAAAATTACACACAATATAAATATGCAAGGTCCGCGCTCTAACCTTCAGGTAGTATTTGCAAACAAAATATGCACCTCATCCATTTGATCCAAATAAATTTGGTCACCACTCTGGCAAAAGCACCAGAAAATTAACATGTTATAATTATGTTTTAGACCTTGTCACATAGTATCAAGTAAATATATGTAGGAAACATGAATGTTTGTCTGCCTGGTATACACAAGTACCTTCTACAATTACAAATGATCTGCTTAGTAATTATTGGCTCAGGTTTATGGTGTCCTTAACAAGCTTGCAAATGCTAGCTTTCAATTCAGGAGTAACCTTGATTTGCTGAGGACATGTATCCAGCACGAATAAAGTAAGAATTCTCATAGTATCTGACAGGATCACTTTATCATGTCTAGATACTTCCTGGTTAACAAACTGGCATGAATTTCTCATCTTACAAGAGCTGCATATCTGAAAGAGGACAACAAGCACAACGTTAACCTCAAGCATGTGTTGACAGAAGTAATTCTCCCATAGGATTAAATTGACAATTACATGATACCTACTTTAGCTTCCTGGATGTTAAAGAAAGCTCGTAGTCTTTTTGATGCAAAAACTGTTCTTCGCTCAACAGATGGACAACCAAACAACGCAACCTTCTTCAAGTCACTTCCAGACAACCATCTACAGTGCACACAGAAGGTTCAGCTTCAACAGCGGAGAAATTGAGTGACAAAGATAGTTCTTCAATGTTATTTTCAACTTATCTTTTTCCTTAGATATTACTACTAGAGAATACTAAAATCAAACATAAGATACCAAAGGAACTATTCAACAAAATATAAAGCATGGCCAGCTCGAGAAAATGGACATTTGACCATCTTCAAAACTGGGCTTCGCTATTATGCTATCCTCAAAACGTGATTCGATAAAATGTCTATCTCGAGCACGCGCTACTCGCCACATTACCATTTTTGCTGTTTTATTCATTTCCAAAATTAATTTCGCTTGGCCGCGGGGTGATGAGACGAAAATGCCCCTGCTACTAGGTGGGACCCCGAGCTTGTTATCCCCTTGCAACAAGCTCAATCTCTGTGGCCAGCACACGTCGTCCCCGACCGACTCCTTCCGCTGGACCACTGCCACGGTGTCCCTGCGTGACCACGCTTCTCCTCTAGCCACGGCCAAATCGAACTCCCCCGACGGCGACTGCGGTCGTGGACAAGCGTGGCGGACCACCAAGGCCGACAGCATAGCCGGACCCACCGCCCGTGCGCCGTTCGCCATCTTCGCCGAGTTCAACCTCCTCTCCTCCAACCCGCTGGCTTTCTCCCTCCACTTCAAGCCCCGTATTTGCGACTTCTCGCTCGCCAACGGCAATGACCACGACGGCCACAGGGCATAGTGAACGTGTACGCCGTTGGGAAGAGCAGTGGCGGGTTGGCGCGCTGCTGTCCAGGATGCGCCTCCTCTTCCAGAGCGGGCCTCTTCACCTCCTCATCCGCCTCATTGTTCCCCGCGGCGGTGACCTCGGCAGTAGCCACGGCCACGGCTGCCTTGATGGCGGCTAGCCCGCGCTCTTGCTGCTCAAAGAAAGGGGAAGAAGGCGGTGGCGGCGACGCTGGTGGAGGGGGCAGTGGTGATGGCGCAGGTGAAGGCGGCGAAGGAGACAGCGGTACTGCAGGTGAAAGGGAGGAGGAGGCGCCATCTTCCCTCACTGCAGCTGCGAAGCCCGCTCGCCGTCGCGGGGACGCTGTCCGCGCGCCTCCCTGGCGACCGCTGCCACTTCCACCGCTCCTTTCGTGGCTCCCCGCTCCGACGTGGCGACGGCCTGGACACAGCTGCGCCTTGCCTCTCCCAGTCGTAGTCATCCACGCTGCCGCCTCTCCTCTCTCGGTCGAACGGCGGTGGCCGAGATGCAGTGTTGGAGAGGGCGAAGCAGGGACATTTCCATCTCATCATCCAGCGGATAAGCGAAAATCATTTCAGAAATGAATAAAACGGCGAAAATGGCAATGTGGCGGTAAGCGCGTGCTCCATATTGGCATTTTATCGAATTGCGTTTTGAGAATGGCATACTAGCGAAACCCTGTTTTGAACATGGCCAAATGTCCATTTTCTCGGCCAGCTCATGTAGCATATGCAGGGACAGGGAGCATAACCAGTTTTGTTCACAAGGACATATTATACCTGGAGTCACTATTAATCTTGAAAAACAGTATTTCAGAGCAAGGGAAGTTAAATGGAAGAGTTTCAGATAAGTAAATGGTTAATTCATGAATTTTTTTTTGTATAGTTTGCATGCAACCTATAATATTTGCTCGCGACTGATAACTCCCCAACCTGTAGTTGGAAATTAATCGGTTTCCAACGTGTAAAAGGGGGAAAACGAGTGCAATTTATTGTTAGAATCCACTGCAAAAACTTACAGCAGCACCAGCACAGTGCATACCACAATCCAGAAAGTCAAGGTTTGAAACAATGGGAAGCAGAACAAATTACATGGTAAAACTCATTGCCTTAAACTAAGGGCCTGTTTGGTACAGCTCCAACTCTTAAATTTAACTCCAGGAGTTAGGTTTGGAGTGGAGTTGTGGAGCTGCCTAAACCCAACTCCACCTCTCTCGTTCATTTTGTGAGAGAGCTCCACCCAGCTCCACTCCCAGTTTAGGTGGAGCTGAAATTGTTTGGCTGAGCTCCAGCTCCAGGAGAGGTGGAGTTAGAGCTGGAGCTGTGCCAAACAGGCCCTAAGCTTTTCATTTCCAGTTGAAGAAGACCTACACATTGGTACTTTACCAGGGTAGCTGTTCACTTGTTCTTTCCTATAAGGCAACATTATCACATCTTCTCCCAAGGTTAACGAAATCAGAAACACAACGAATTCACCACCATATTCAGAGTTCAGACCAAACTTGCTACCAACATACATTATTTAAAACTAATATGCGTGTAAGAAATGCTAGTTCTCTTTTATTTATTAAAATAACTAACGGTCGAAATCGGTACTTAATGACCGTCCACACTAGCACTGTC
The DNA here is from genome assembly GCA_000573905.2 of Oryza punctata. Lineage (NCBI taxonomy): Eukaryota > Viridiplantae > Streptophyta > Magnoliopsida > Poales > Poaceae > Oryza > Oryza punctata. The sequence goes on from CM002488.2 coordinate 5,116,612, forward strand.
GGACATATTGTTCAGAGATGCAACAGAAAAAAAATACAGGCATTCCAAATTAAACTCACAAAATCTAGTGTTTCATGGTAATTTAGTGGCATCTATCTGATGTAGCTAACTCATACAACTTATTAACGATGCTATAGAGCGCAAAGGGAACAAAGCAATTTCGAGAGGCGGCACTCACTTGGCGACGACCTGGTGATCATGGCCGAACCGCTCGGCCGCGCCCTTGACGACGTCGGGCGACAAGACGTGCGGCGCCACCGACACGTCAGGCCCCGGGAGGTACCCGCCGTCGTAGAACCTCCGGAGCAGCGCCGCCGCCTCCTCCCACGGCTGCCTCGACCTCGGCCTCGGCTTCCTCCGCTCCTGCGACGGCCCATCCCCGGGCTCCGTCCGCGGAGTGCGAGGCTTAGGAGCGCTTCGAGGCGCGAAGAGGGAAGAGAGACTCCCCGGCCGCGCGGCGTCGCCGCCGGCGGCGGCGGCGGCGGAGGAGGAGAGCCGGCGAGCGGCGGAGAGTGCCATGGGTTTAGAGGGTTCGGCGACTGAGACTGGGAAGAGATCTGGTGTGATCTGAACCGTCCGATCAAAATCCGTGTGGCCTCGTTTGTATGGGCCTAAATACAAGCTCATATACGTAAATGGGGCCAGTTTACTTAACTCCTAGGCTATACACGTAGATGGGCCTAACATGGGCCTCATTAGTAATATTGGCCTAATAAGCATGTTTGGTTACTGGCCTAATGCCGTGAAGCCCATGACGCATGCAGCGCAATTTGTATTGATTTCCACTTAAACTAGAAAACCCAACGTGCCGGTTGGCACGCCGTCAAATTGATAGCTCCATGTGTTTTTATTACTGTTAAATTATTAATTTATACCTAGCATTTTTGTCTTCAGTTTTGTAGAAATATAAGATATGGATGTGGTAATGATATTTGTCTTAATTGTATTTGTATTTATCTAGATATTTTTCAACATCGTAGGAGAAATCTTGGTGTTACTTGTTTATGTACTTGTATTTATATGCTTATTTTGTCTTAATTTTCAATTAATTATGTAGTAGATTGTATTTGTTTGGATATTAAACATGTAACTTCTTAAGTGCTTTTAACTTTACTATTTACTTTGGTGGGAGTCCTTATCTTTCTTTCCTATACTTCTCTACGGATCTATCTTCATCAACTAAATTTCTGGGGTAGGCTCTCCCATGAGCGCAACTTAGCATTCCCTTTTTTTCTCAATAGGCAAGCAAGCACGTATGCCTGTTATTTTGCATGGAGACCGATTTCACCACTCGCGCGAGGCAGGAGCTCTTTCCGGTGAAACCCGTTGAGCAACGTGGCACAAGCACCTGCAAGAGTTGTGCACAAATTTCGATATTAGAGATTCTCACAAATTTATACATTGGGATTTCTCCCTTTTTGGGTTGTAACTTTTTTCCAATCACTCGAAAAGATTCATACACGACCACGCTTGCACTGCACGTGCACCCGCAAATGATCTCTCCTAACACTGGCTCAATTGACGAAAGCGAACGATAAATCCATAGCTACGAAATCATGATAAAGAAGACATTTATGTCAGTGTTCAACTGGTCGACCTACTTAGTCAATGACTAGTTCATAGTCATTGTTAAAAATGCCCTAATTAAAAGGTAATCGGTGGAATAGTCGGTTTTCACCGATTAGTCGGTCAAAATCAGTCTAGTCGATCGGCTTTAGTCTATGATTTATTCAATTAGACGGACTGACTAGGAGAAAGAATCCCATAAAAGGTATAACTTTTAACCCAAGGTTCTTGTTAAGGGGAACAATGATGCGGATTAACTAAAATTTTCCGTCCTAAAATATACTCTATATGTTCTTTAATATATGACGTGGTTTGTTCTCATATATTAAATAATAGTGGTAGTATTCTATTTTATAAAACATTTCAAAGATAGCTAATAGGTATTCCCAAGGAAATTGTTTTTACGGTTATATTGGATCCTCTAACTAGTCGACCTAAGTGCCTCTTTGTTAGGGTATGTTCAATCACCTAGTAACCGTTGTATGTAAATTTCTCTCATATCATGTAGAGACAGCATATTATCGAGACGTGATTTACGAATGAGTTGTTTGTCACGCCGTCTGTATTTGTCTCTTTTTTTTTAGCGTGGGCAACGTATTAGATTAGCATACCATGAAAATAGGAGATCCGATTACCACAATGCAAAAATCACCGTATATAACCATCGCTACCGGGTGTTGCGGTCGAAAAAAGAAAAACAGATCGTTGCTTTCTCTCTCTACCACGTTAGGCATAATCCAATGTGGGCTCATATATATAACTTACGATAGTGAAAGGCTACTGTACATGCCATGCTCCCTTCGGCTGAGACAGTTCACCAACTCGAGTCTTCTCCTATTGCACGCAAAATCGTTTAGCGCATAATTAATTACGTATTAGCTAAAAAGTTAAAAAATAATTAATATGATTTTTTAAAATAATTTTTCTATAACTTTTATAAAAATTCGGAAGTGTGCGTGCGAAAATAAAGAAGATGAAGTTGTGAAACAGAGACAGAAGAATACAGCCTTAGTCAATAGATCTACCATATACTTTAGAGTAAGGATCCTTTACAGTGCTGCATAGATATTGTCTACTTGAGCGACTGAACCGTTTTTATTTTCTTTTTTAAGTCGACGAGCACCGATTCACGTAGACAAAAATATGCACGAAAGGACATGAACACGAATGAAAATGCTTGAAAAGATTTGTCCGAGGCGAGGTGGCGCCACATCAGACTCGACGGGGACAGGCCGGGTTCAGGAACCGGAGAAGAGAAACAACAGCAGGTTCAGGAACCGGAGAAGAAATGTAATTACAACACGTTGCCCTGCACCGGCTGCTACTTAGCATTAGTCCATTAGATGTATGCACCAATCAGCTGATAACTAAATCAAATTCAAGCGTTTAACACCTTCTGCAGAATTTCTCCGGTCGATCGCTACGGCTCTCAACAACATGCCAAGCTGCAACTTTTCGGGCAGATTTGACTGAAATGAATGAGCCCGTCGTGCGTCGTTCTATTGCTCTTGGATAAAACGCATTTATACTTAGTGATCTATCTGCTCTGCTCCTCCTCCTACTTTCTAGGCACAATTGCAGTTGAATATTTGGACGACGACGCATATCTACACGCGAATATGTTAGTTAAAGACAATATGAGAGCTATGCTATTTTCGGATCAATAAGGTGGAAATGAAATGTTGCGAAGTTGCAACTCTGTTCTTCAGTTCAGCTGTTCTCTTTTGCTGTCGGTCTACTTTTCAGTCCTCATCTAACAAGTCAAAAGCACTACGTGTAGTAGTTTAGCCAAACAAAATTAGAATACATTTCTTAATTATTTTTTTGTACAAATGGATAATTTTCTTGGAAAAAAGAGAGATAAGTCCATATTCTTTTAAGCTTTCACCGGATTATTGAAACGGGTTTTCTACTCCACGCTTTGTAAAATAATTTTTCTAAAAAAGAAAAGTTCATTATGCTATATTGTTTGGATCACTTGTTTTAAACTAATTGTTTAAGTTTATTTCTTAAAATATCTAATATATGTCTATAACAAGTTTAATTCGTTCAATAATCTAAATGGGTAGAAGCATTGGCAGGAAGGAACAGCAACCAGATGGACTGATACACACCCTCTTTGGATTCCTTCCAAGAGTCTCCATCAACAGTTGAGCAACACAAGCCACTCCATTCCTATGCACCAATTGCATGTATACGTTTTCAGATTGCTGATGCAGGGGGAACATGTATCCGAGGCGCCACTGCAAGAGCATGAGTTTGGTTGGTTCATCTGTGGCATTTCTCCTTGGAGGGTCTCTCAAGAGAAAGATAAGACATATGGTACTCTCTTCGTACTTAAAATAAATTAACCTTATAGAACAATCGATCTGGATAAAGGAGAGATGTGATCTCTCCTAGATTAAATTTTCTTTAAGATGAAAGGAATATATAAGTTCGACTTATAGTACATGAGGCTTGGCAAGTCCTAAAAATATCTTTAATTCCGATTGGTAACACCAACTGGGATTAAATATGCGTCTTTAGTCTGGATTGGTAACACCAACCCAGACTAAAGATGTTACCAATCGAGACTAAAGACGCATATTTAGTCCGGGTTGGTGTTACCAAAAAGGACTAAAGATATTTTTAGTACGGGTTGGTAACACCAACCGGGATTAAAGATGTTTCTAGGGTTTAGTTAAAAATAAAGTATCTCTATCCAAGTTAGATGTGTATGATAAGTGGGATGGTAACACGCGTGAGGCTGAGGTGGGAGATCTTGAGTTCGAATCTCGTAGCTCGCATATTTTTTAACTGAGTATACATTTTAATACAGGTTATTTTAACCAGTACTAAAAATTGAGATCTTTATTTTCAAAAAATTAGTTCTGGTTGCTATAACCGATGTTAAAGGTTATTTTAATCAGTACTAACAATCGAGATCTTTAGTTCCAAAAATTTAGTTCCAGTTACTATAATCGATGTTAAAGAGGGTTATAAATCGGGATTAAAAATCGCTTCATGACAGGTCTGATACAATATGAATTGTGGTAAGAAATCATACGCAGCATAGTGAGCATATGCCACATATATACCAACTTGTGACATGTGTAGTTAGTACATTAGCTAGTGACCCACTGGAATACTCGATTGTTTACTGTAACATCATACGGACACTGATCCCTGAACAGTAGGCTATATCAGATGGTAGGTTTAGCAAGTAGCGAGCGCCGTTTTCCGGAAGCATTTGTTGAGAAAATGACTTTTACCCCGGAGAGTGTTACCACCTTTAAATCTTTAATACTAGCTAGTACGATAGATCAGCATAGTGGGCCAATAATGCAAAAGCTATTTTGATTGCTTGAACGTGACTACTCCATGAAGCCAGGACCTGAAGTAGTTAGCTAGCATTAATTCTAACTTAAGGTCAGCAACATATCCTTAACATAAGAATTCATGTTGGTAACATACATGCATGCATGTTGGTTTCCCCTGCCAGCTGAGATCTACACCACCACTTCCGTAGTTCGATAAGTTTGAGATTAATTTTTTATAACTTTAACTACTAATAACCTTAAATATTTAGTTTAAAGATACAGCACGCAATATATATAGGGTTGTCTCACAAGGTACTATAATAAAAGTAAAATGTATATATTTTGAAAAATATAGTCAACAATGTTATTTTAAGGCCGTGTTATCTAAAACATCGAAAATTATAGAATTGAAGAGAGTAATTAATTAACCTATATCTTGCGTGCAGAAATTGACCTGCTCCAAGAATCTTACTTGACCAATTACAATCAGCCCATTGGTATGCAAGCATTTTATTCGTTAATTCGTGATCAGGTAATCAGCTACAGTAGTTAAATTCTCCTTCAGAGCTAGGTACTACTAAGCTCGAGGGATGGACATAAATATATTCTAAAAATCAACTATACCATCCATCCAAATTAGAATCAATCCAAAATAATGTGATATATCATACGATAATAAATATGAACAAACCTTCATCCAGATTTATCATAAGATGTGACGGAAGGAGCAGCCACAACCACCAGCTGCAATTTAATTGCAGAACCCGAAGCTTCCTCTGACTCTCGATCTCGCTCGATGAAGCTTCCATCTGCCGGTAATATAATTAACTCGCCGGCTGGACGGCGGCGGCGACCGAGCTCCAAATTTCAATTGACGCACGATTTCAATATTTCATCAGATTTCAATCGCTTCTTCCTCGTTTTTCCTTTTCCTACAGAGTAGCAGCATTGTACATTTTGTACTATAGCCCCTCGCGTTTGACTCGATTCCCCTATTCCACGGGAACGAATTTGTCGCACACGTATGGAGTAGTACTACTAGTCTACTAGTACTAGTTTTTGACGAGAGGGTGGTTAACAAGTCAAGGTCTAGAGAGCCGAGGCCGTACCTGCAATTCCTTTGCCTGATTTTTGGGTTAGTCTGTAATCAATTAGGACAGTCCAGTTCTTTTCTAACTTAGATATAAATTTTATCTTGGTTTTCATTAACACGACTTTTAAACTGCTACGGAATATACCTTTTTAATTTTAAAATAATTAAAAATCAACTAATCATGCACTAACGATTTTCCCGTTAGGTTATTAATCATACACTAACGTAAAAATCGTAATTGATCATACACTAACGATTTTTTTGGTTTTACGTGTATGATTAATTGAGGTTCAAAGTCATTCTACTTAGGCTCCATTCGTTCTCTCCAGTTAGTTAGAAAGATATTTTCAACACACACGAAACGAGAAAACTTATTAGCATATGATTAATTAAATATTAACTATTATAAAATTGAAAAATGGATATATTTGATTTTTTTAAACAACTTCTACGTAGAAACTTTTTGTTAAAAACCATACCATTTAACAGTTTACAAATGTGTTAACGAAAAATGAGGAAGATAAAGTTTGGAGTTGAGAAAATGAACTGAGGCTTAATCTTCATCTTCGGTGAACTCAAACAGAGTCAGGTGTGACGTGGCAAAGCAATCTGACTATCTGAGTACGGCCACGGCTCACGGCGTCTTTTGTCTTCGGCTCCACTCGAAATGCCGGCTGGATTCGCGGGCACCAGGCAGACGACTAGCATCATCTCCTCTGCCTATAAATATGCTCTGCTCTCGCCTTCTCCTGCACGAGCCATACATACACAAGAATTCAGCTATACAACCTGATTAATCTTACACACGAATTCAGCCATAGCCCTGATCGATCCGATCCTGAGTTGTTGAACGGCAACCATGGCGTCCATGACCGCCGCCGCTGTCCTCCTCCTGGTCTTCTTGCTGCTGACATCGTCGCCTCCGTTACTGCAAGCCAGGATGACGCCGGGAGACGGGGACATGATGATGGGATCCTCTGCTGCCGCCGTCGCGGGAAGAAGCACGTCGTCTTCGCCGCAGGAGGAGGAGATGCTCCCGAGAAGACCACCTCTGCCGCTGTCGCCGCCGGCGACGACCACCGGAGTTCGCAGTAGCAGGATGCTCGGCTCGGTGCCCAGCCCCGGCGTTGGCCACTAGCGGGACGACGCCGGCCGTCGAGTTGTCCGGCCGTCGAGTTGTTCGGAGTTTCACTTTTTATCAGTAGATATGTATATACATATAGTCAATTTTGAATATATTTTTTTTACCATTCATCTAATTTAAAAATTTTATGTAGTTATTATTTTTTCATTGTGAATTGTTCATAAAAACTTTTTAACGGTGATTCATATCTTATGCATTTGCAAAGAAATTAAATAAGATGAATGGTCAAATACGTGTTTAAAGGTACTATTTTTACTTAAAAAGGGGAGTACATATATATCTATTGTGAAACTATGAAGGTTAAAAATTTGCAAAATTTTATCCTTATTGTTCTATAGACTGTGGTTTAGCAATTCCGATATATAAGAGGGATTAGTTATGTGTTTAGATGATGATGTGTATACGTAAATAGCAATTCAATTATTCTGTTGAATTTCTACATCTTTTTTCCTCTAATGAGTTGAATTACGAACTAACTAGCCGTCCTTTTTTTTATCAACGATCGCCACTTAAGAGTACGAGCAGAACGAGGTGATCTGATTGGCTGACCGTGTTGAAACCGTTTCCCTCTGCATGTGCTTGGCGCCAAAATTGTCGCCCACTTTGCTTGGACTTCCTTGGGTTGCTTTGGCTTGCAGCACAACACATACAAATACAATGAACACACATCGTTAAGTTGCGTGCATTGCTCTCAAATCTCATTATGTGTTTTGTACTAGTTGAGCCGCAATCTCAAGGTGATTTAGGTATTTATGTTAGTGTTAAATGGACTTCTACATCTTCCATTTTTTTTAAAAAAAAACATTGTAAAAACTGGGTTAGATTATCCTTATGAATAAAATATAATTTTAATCGGTTTTGTTGGTCGTGTGAAATGCCCACTTACTGAGTTTGATTTTTTATAGAGAGATATATACTCTATTACTAGGTTAATACATTTTAAGACAAGAGAGTAGTATATGATGATAGAGTAGTGCCAAATAGGTCCGGACGATCTTGTGTTGTTATCGATCTAAAGCAACATGGTTGAGATATTCTTCAGTGGGCAAGAGGTACATCTAGGTTAGACATTTTGTGTACTAGCTAAATTCCATACTTTACTACCGATAAAATAAAATAAATTATAATTATATCTAAAATAAATAAAAATATATTTTCCATAAAACACATTTCCCATCTGTTTTTCAATAGGGAATATTCACCTTAATTTAATTTATATGTGACTACCCATTTAGATTTAATTGTTCCTTAATGTTAAGAAGTTCAAAGGATAAATTAAAAAATTACAATAAAAAGTAGGTGGGTGACATATTTTGTCACTACTTGTACCATCATTTTAAATATTAAAGGAGTATACATGAGGCAAACTTATTTCCTCTGTTCATGCAGAAAGTGAATTTGCTCCCTTTCATATTCTAGTGAGAGAGGGAAGCACTAGTAATGTGGTGGTAGAGTCATGTGTGCATGACTCCACCAATAAGGGTTTAAATTCTGGTACCCATAAATATTACGTATATGTAGGTAGTTTTTTAACATGATTTTAGTGAGATCATGTGCGGGGGTGCATATGCAAGGTGAGAGTGCGGTCTTACGTGTGTAGTAGTGTGTGCACGTGTGCATCTACCGTGTAATCGAAAAAAATTCCAGTAAGAGGTTTAGGTCGTGCTAACTCACAGGCCATGGAAATTTACCATCTTACCCTCTAATGAGCGCACAGTCCCAACCAATATAAGCCCTTGGATATGAGCATGCGGACTGCTCAAATTCAGTACTACATCCACTCGAAGGATAGTAAAATTCCTCATTCCAAACAGACCTAATTATCTCGCAAAAAAGGTGTAAAATTAAAATTATCTATATATTTTCGAATGATTGTTACTAATGACTACGACCGTTTTACTTAATTTGATCACAAATTACTTTTAGACTATTATATTATGATGAATATAAGTTTTATAGTTAATATCTTTGCTACATACTTCAGTAATATAATATATTTTCAAGTATTTATTTTAAAAAAGGAGAAGCGGTAGATGTTTAAACATGAATATAGTGTCATTGTCAATTATTCAATAATAAGTGGAGTAGTACGCCGAATTAGACAAACCATAGTAGCAGCATTTCTGTGAAACCCAGGTACATTAGTTAGGCATACTGGCATAAGAACATTATTCAGCTGCCTGACACTGTTGAAGATAATGACGTACGGGATGTGATAACACTACTGCCGGGCATGAAACCTAAAAAGAGAAAAAAGATCTTATCGTAGACTTGTACATAAGCCAAAATTACCATCAGTCAAGTCGAAACAGAGCCAATAATTGGCACCAACATTCTAAATCTCATCGCCATCCCCCTGGAGGAGTTCAAGTGAAAAGTATACACCTAGCTAATCAGAATTAATTGACATCACAGGCTCACTTCTCCAACTTAAAATGGCCAATCAGGAGTGGATAAACATGGTAATTAAGTAGCAAAGTGAACTAGCTCTAATACAGCAGATAAAGTTATCGTTCCCAGTAATGCACGGCACGTTGGAAAATTCCATGCAAACAACTGCTTTCCTGCCGGGTCTTCCAGGAGTTGTCCATGTCAAAATTTGACACAAATTCACGACCGATTCGAAGCCAGCAGCCACCCAATTTGGTGGGGGGTTTCTACGCGTTACGTGGAGTGCGTTTTGTGCGTATACCCTTTTGGCATTTTGCACTTTTGATCGATCCCCACAGCACGTACAAGATATTAATTAATGCAATAATGCTGGTCGATCAGCTGAAGTTCTTGTGACGATGCTGCCATCGATCGATGGAGTGGAGCGTGTGCAGGCACTGTGTTTCAATAGAAACTTAGTGCATTATAAGTCGTACGTTCCTGCGACTATAACCTCCTATCTATTAAATGTGTTTATATATTATTCATGGTAATTAGTTTAATTTTTTATAACAATTAATCTAAAAGTACCTTTCGATGTAACATTAGTACATCTATATATGTTTATCACTAATTTATACTTTAAATTATATTAAGCTTAATGAAATTTATTTGTAAAATAGTCATTACTAAAAGGTGTGAATTGTAAAATAAGGGGCACAACTTTACATTTTCCTCTCTTTATTTTTTGGGTATCATATATTTGTAAATATAAGTGAATAATCTACTCGTAAATATTTCAAAGAAATGTTAGGTACATAGAGTATGAGGGCGTATTTGCAAGAACTGATTTTTACTGAGGGTGTACGTGGTAAAATTATATCCATAATATTAGTATCTTTTTCTTTGTTGGCTCATGAGGCTTCTAGATAAAGTCTTCTTGTTTTGTTAAATAGGATTACTACTTCCTCTATCCAATGGCTCAGATTTTTTCTAGCTATTTTGTCTCAATGTGAATCCAAAGGCTATTAATTTATTGATTACGTGGCTCATTCAAGTTGAGTTTAGGGATTAACCTTTCACTCGCTGAGATTAGTTCGTCTCTATGCAGTTTACCACTGGTTTTCGTTTGACACCTACGATGTGAGAATATCGTTTCTTAGAATGGTGCCATATCTTAGATATTGATAAAACCCATTGGTTAATATAGATCTAGCATTTACAATCTTTTTTTCTAAAAAAAAAGATGAAATGGCGTGTCCATAAATATGGTCTTTAGATATATAGTAGTATTGACGAACCATCGAGTTTCATGATGAGATGTATCCCTCACATTTTGCTAAAGTAGCTTGCTTTCACTGTTTCAATAGAAAGTCTATCTCATACAGTTATACCATGTTGTAGTTGGTTTTTATGTCTACAATATGAGATACTGGGATGTGATGCTCATATATCTTACTAACAGAGTCGAAATGAATGCCATATCTTTAATACTGATAAAACCTATATCAGTTGATGTAAACTTGTCTTTTACAACAAAAAGGTGAAATGACTTGTGTGCATAAATGTTGGCATTAGGTAGTCGTGATGGTGGGTCATAATCAAGTATCCTGTAGATCTCATCCTATGTTTGATATAATAACATATGTTTCATGCATTTAAGTTCCCCATTATTTACGTCGAAAATCATGTTTTTTCTTAAAGGAATTGATATAGTTTCAAGTAGGTTTCATTAAGATCTAATGATCCGGTCTCTAACTTTCTCTAGGCTCAAATTTGCCACGATATGAACACAGCAAGGCAAAATAAACCGTCTTCTTCCCATGATGTTCAATAGAAACAAACTTGCCTGAGGTCCACAAGACCGTGTACTAGATAGAAATAAACTTTGCCACGATGAACACCACAGACTGTGTACTAGACACTAGTGTGCATGGTCCACAAGATATTTTCGTTATCTCCATCATATCTAATTAGGTCTTTTCAACACCAGGAACAAAGATGCTGCCTTCAAAAAGATGAGGAAAGAGATGAAGGCACCTTTGATATAGTCTCAATCAAACTACTTTCTTTCAACTCTCATGGCAAAATAAACAAAATTGTAATAGTTGGTAAAGATTATAAACTATAATGCCAACAAGGTCTCACTCTATGCGCCCCTTCTTGAATTCAACTCTATGGGCCCTAGATAGCTATGCTTGGACTATTGGACATGATATATAGTGTGGAAGCAAGCATAGTGAGTTTTAGATGCCCTGCTTAAGTGGAGGTGTGGACGTGTGTTGACTTGCTTTAGATTGTGAACTGTTATGATCATATAATGCACAGTGGTGCATGCAAATCCATAATAGCCCATTGATCGACTCTAATTATGCTCAACCAACATTACTATATTTGATCTTTGTATGCACTTCCCATTATTTTTTACAAACGCACTAAAATAAAACACATGTGTAAAAAAGATTAGGGATGTTTGGTAAAGACCTGCCTGCGAAAATAGTTTGTTTTCCTAGGTAGGCCTGTTAGAGGCCCACTTGTGAAAGTTAAGGCCTGATTCCATCATTTCCTTTCTCCCTTCATTTTCCCCGTACCCCGCATCCATTCCTTCTCCATACTTCTCTTCTCCTTCCACTTCTCCTTCTCTCTCCATCATCACTTCTCCTTCCCCCACCACTTCCTTCCCCTCTCCCTTCTACTCGAATCCACCAACATCTCCTTCCCCACCACTTCCTTCCCCTCTCCCTTCGACTCGAATCCACCAATGTCCAGCAACTAGAGCGGCCATCGTGCGCCTCTCTCCTCCTCCTCCACCGTCGGCGGCCTTGCGATAGTCAAATTAGGCAGAGGCGGTGACGGGAGCAACCACCGTGCGCCTCGGCTCCTCCACTGCTGGTGGCCTCACGACGGTCGGATCCAGTAGATGCGGCGACGGGAGTAGATACCGCGCGCCTCAGTTCCTCCTCCACGGCTGGATCCGGTAGCGGATCTGGAGTAGGGGAGGTAAGGGATCGAGGTTAGGGTTTCTGAGAGTTTTTTTTCGAGATTTTTTTCGCCATAACTCTTTTGCATGCCTATATGCGAAAAACCAATTTCGCATGCGGTTGCAATGCCCACCTGTGATATAAGCATATTCATAGACATGTGACGCTACACGGGCGCTCCATCCGCATGCAACTATTGAATTTGATAGTTTGGGGAAAGCTTTTCTATAGTAGTGCAATTGTACTTAATACTGAGAGAATCCATTATATGCTACTGAGTTTGTCACAAGTCTACGATTTACCACTGATTTTATCACGTTCTACAATATGTCATCGATTTTTTCTTAACTTCTACGATTTACCATCACCGTCCGGTTAGCCTCCGTTAGTACTGTACAATTTTGTTCAAATGGCCAAAATACCCCTACGATAAAAACTTCCAAATTTTGGATAAAAATTCCTAAACATCATATTGTAAACATCCATAATTTGGCCAAAAGCTTAAAATATAATATTTTAGAATTTTTGTCTAAATTTTAGAAGTTTTTGTCACAGGGGTATTTTGGTTATTTGGATAAAATTGTACAATACTAATGGAGGCTAACCGGACAGTAATGGTAAATTGTAGAAGTTAAGCAAAATCGATGATATATTGTAGAACGTGACAAAGTTAGTGGTAAATCGTAGATATGTGATAAACTCAGTTGCATATAATAGGTTCTCTCTAATATATATAGTTATATTTTGTCGAATATTTTGAATTAAAGTTGATCAACGGCTATCTACAGAAAGACCCACATATACTTAAAAGGGACGTGCCATAAAATGCTAGTTTATGGGTGCCCTACGAGTTACTCCCTTTATACCAAATAAGTTCACTTTTTTACCCATCACACACATACCAACATAAAACCAAAAAGACTAGAATACCCATACTTTATCAAATCACAATATAACTATTTCCCACCTTATGTACTCCCAATACAATTATTACTTATTTTCATAAACTCTTATATAATGATTGGGAGGAGCTAAATATAAACTTATCACAGAATGGAGGGAGTAGAAACTGCTAGTTTGTACAAGTGTGTGTTCCAAGTATATCACAGTTAATTATCTTTTTTTAACGAAAGCGTCAGTGTTAATAATCACAAGGTTTTTTTCCCTAGACTTGATATATATTTATGTCCATTAATTTTAGAGATACACGCACATACCCTTATCAATGGATCTCCGGCAAAGTGCCAATGCAGGGTTGGGTGGATCTCCTCTACTCTACTCTAGTTGTACGTGCCAATGCAGGTCAATGCAGCTGAAGTGCCAAAGCATCGCAGAGAGAGAGAGAGCATATGAACAAACACAATGACACAAACACACAAAAAGATTCAGAAAAAGACCCTTGGTTCTGATCCTGGTCAGGTCATCATCCAACAAGTGACAAAACGAAACGACGCGTTTGTTTCGTTCGTTCCAGCGGCGCGCACACGCAAAGCGGGCGGCATATGTCTCGCGCCGGCCCGACAGCACGCGCGCCACCACCACTTGCGCCGCGCAAGCGCTCCTGTGGGCCTAAACTACTCTTGGCCCATCTATCCAACAGCGACGCTCCCGCCCAACTGGGCCGACTCCCCTGGGGCCCACACCGCCCCCCGCCCCCGCGTGCGCCGCCTCTTGGCCCACTCCTCGGTGACCTGGGCCCAATCTCGCACCACCGAGCACGGACCACGGCAACGACGCACGGGTGCGCCAAGTTGCCGTCGCACGCGCGCGCGGTGGCGACGTAGCTCAACGGCGACGCCGGCGACGGCGAGCACGGAGTAGTTAAAGCATTTAACATTGTCTACACAGAATCGATGGATGTATCTCATGTATTATCATACGGATTATAATCTATACATTTATATTATGTACAAGCTCGATCGATTGATCGCGGAAAAGGGAGCTACATGTGGCCGCCGTCGCTGGGGCCGGACGGCGGCAGCGGCGGCCGGCCCGTCTTGGCAACGGCCACAACATGGCCACCCGTCGACGACACCCGCAGCGCCGCCGATGGGGACGGCCGTGACGACGACGCAGCTGCCACGGCGGCGCCGGCATCATCCAACGCCGCCGCCGTCGTCCTAGAAGCAGAGTGGTACATAGGATGTTGCTCGCTCAACGCCACCACCGCCGCCGTCGCCGGCGCCACCGCCGCCGTGGAGGCGACCGTGAGTGCCAGGACGGCGAGCACTACCACCGACGCGGCCGCCATCGCCAGCGTCGCAAGAACACGCGCCGTCATGGTTGGGACGACGAGAAAAAGAATCGATCGGCGGCTTTCTAGATCTCCCGGCAAGAATATTGTTTATATGTGTTCATGCACAGATCGAATTGATTTGATTACGAAAAGGGGCGACGCGTGATTGCTCTGGTGTAGTACGTACGAACATGATGGGATTCAGGATTAGGTTTTCAAATCGCAGAGGCGAGTCCCGGATAATCTTGAGAATTGCAGATTGCTTGGCATCAAGTTACCTACTTGCCTTTATTGGATCGAAGCCCATGTTTGTGTTGGAAAATCATTCCAGAATGAGCCAGATTGGATAGATAGGGAATCGAATTCAAGGTCTCTTTTGGAATATAGGAGTTTTATAGCAATTACGTTGCATTTGTTTCTCACTTTTCCCTTCAATTATTTTCTCAGTTTTCACACGCAGGTTTTCCAAACTGTTAAACAATATCTTTTTCAAAATTCTATGCAAAAGTTGTTTTACAAAACATATCAATTCATTCAAAAAAAATCTATTACTTAATTAATTATATGCTAATAAGTTATTTCATTTACGTGCAAAAGGAATTAGTTTTCACCCTAAGTACCGCACACAACCTTAGTTTAGTTCCTAAATGTGGCGGAGACAGGAGTAGAGCTGCACTGCCGTACTCCTGAGTCGAAATATTTCCTGAAATTGCCCAATAAAACTTTAAAAATAGATGATAAAGATAAAATTATGTAAATTACTCACTCCGACCTAAAATAAGCCAATCTAGTAATGGATTAAATAACAAACCTCTGTCGAAGTTTATGGTATTAGATTTGACATTTATGGTGTTAGATGATGTCAAATTTAGTATTAGGTTGATTTATTTTAAGATAGCAGAAGTATACTATTGTAGGTCTACCAGGATTCTGGTTGTGCCACTACTCCCCACATAATAACCCATTTAAATATTTGTATTTCATAGTAGGCCAAACGGTTTAGGGCGTATATACAAAGTTACAAACAATTAGTATTAGCTAGTTGCAATATCCCTAGATTATACATAATCAAACGAAACAAACAACCGATACAATAGATCGCCGAGATCAGATGAGACAAAAAAAACGTTGAATATGTAACTTGTACTATCTCCGTTCCAATATACTTATCATCTTAGATTATTTAGAAAAATTAATGTTTATAAAAAATAACATAGCTCATCTATTAAATGATGCATGGTTGTAAGTAGAGGGTAGAATGGAGAAATTTTTCAATTGGAGATGATTGATGTGTCAAAATATACTTAAAAATGGCAAGTTTTTTGGATAAATTTTTAATTCTAAAGTGACATCTATTTCTGGAACGGATGGGGTATTGCGTCGGACAAGAATAATGATCAGCTATATGGGCCTAACATCAAGCTGCGCGTTGCTATTATGGACGACATATCTCTTTCTCCAAATTTGGTTTATCCATTTCCTTTAGAAAGAATCATACTCACTCCATTCTAAAATATAGTAATATAGTATAGAATTAGACATATTATAATATAATAAATCTGAATATAGGATGTGTATAATCTCGTACTAAGCTACTATTTGGGTTGGAAACTATCCCTCCCAACACGTAAAACGAAACGACTCATTAGCGCATGATTAATTAAGTATTTGCTATTTTTTCAAAAAAAATAGATTAATATGATTTTTTGAAACAACTTTCGTATAGAAACTTCTCGTAAAAAACACACTATTTAGCAGTTTGAAAAGTGTGCGTGTGAAAAAAAGAGTGGTGAGTTAGGAAAGTAAAGGGAAAAATACAGTTTAATATACACTGTACATAAGTATTATGAATCCAGACAGTGAAAGAAAAGATTGTACTAGTAGTACTCCACAGCATATATGTCTGCCTTAGTGGCCCACTTGACAGTGTCATTTGGTATCAAATGTCATTCTTGGAGGGCCCATGGACCATGGCCGAAAGACGACATGTACGGCACTGGAATATTTGACCTTTAGCTCCGGTTTGCCACGTGACATGTTGACATTTCCTGTCTCATGGCATGACACTGGAATAATATGCACGCCCGCACTTGTGATTTTTGATTTGCCTGCCTCCTTGTGTGCTCCTCCTGCCTGCCAACATGTGCTTGGAATAATGGAATTGGATGATTTGGTTAGTTGGTAGGGGCTTAAGGGAAATTATCTCAGGACAGTCAAACATTTTTGTGACCTACCACTAAATTTTAATTTTTTGTTCCAAAAACTGTCCATGAACTACCTGAAGTAACCTCACAAAAGTACCATTTTGGTTGCAAATTATTTCAGAAAACTAAGCATTGAGAAACAGAAATATGTGTAGTTTTATTAAACCATTGTAAACGGTGCAGTATTTAGGAATTTTAGAAGAAATAGACTAATTCATGTGAAAAATATATGTATTTTTTTGTTTTCCAGCGGACTCATAATTCCTCGCATAGGGAACGGCATAGTTTTCAAATGTATTTCCTTATAGTACAAATTTTGAGGATGGAATGTCAAAGGTGTGATTCTTAATAGTTTTCCCAGCAAAAAAGGGTAGTATCACAAATTTACCTAGTGATGATTAGTTTTGTCTTGACAATGTAAATTGTAGCTGAATTTGCACGGATAAATCTCAACCAAGTTAGTACTACTGCAGTACAAAATAATGAGTAAAGCCTACATCCTATTGCATGCCGCCCAAAGTTCTGTGAAACAAGAGTCCAAAGAATAAGACAGTTCAAGCATGTACGATGGCCCCATTGCAGAGACTATCTATTAAGGCGATAGCCCATGGGCCAAAACGCAGAGATACGACCCGTTTGATTAAGGCCTAAAGATGACGGTCAAAAGTACAATTGGGACATTCTCATAAAGTTGTGAAGTTCAACTAAAAAATTACTCCAAGGAATAAAGTCCCCCACTCCACTTGGATTATAAGGCCTAAGTATGTGATTATTTTCACGTTCCACATCTCAATCCTTTTCCTGTTGCTGCTTAGTGCAACTTAGCTGTGTATCATGCTCCCAAACCAAAGATAGCACCAGTTATCATTGTCTTAACAAATAAGAAAAGCAAAAGGGGAAAAAATTAGTTGAAAATACGACCTCCCTTTCTTACACACAAAAAAGGAAAAGAGGTTGTACTTGTACACGAGGTGTTATAATGATGCAACGAAAAAAAGGATCAGCATGAACAGCTCAGTGCTGATGATCCTCATTTATATTTGACATTTGACACTGTTAGCAAAACTGGGCTACTCCAGTGGACAGCAACACTGCAAGAATGGAGAACCATTTGTGTGTGGGTGTGTGTATTTGCCATGAGCCAAAGCAAGGAAAGCTTTTGATCCTCACCTTGTCTTGTTCTCATAACAAACCAAACCAGGCGGCTTGGCTTAAAGATTAAAGAAGCCAGCAAGATTAACTAGTCCACGCTGATACCGTCGCCCTTAAGCACATACCTTTAGCTCTTGATCACAAACCACCAAAAGGAGGCAACCAACTGCAAAACAGCAAATCACAAGTTCCAACATGCCAAAGCCATCGCAACAAACATCCAAAAAGTATTTATTATTATTGTTTTGTTCCTCCCCAGAAACAAGAACACCATTCCAGAACTAAGACCACATTGATCAGATCAACCCTCATGATTTAATATACAAGTTAAATAAGCACAAAAATTGGAGCAAGAATATGCTAACCAGTTAGTAGTACTAGTAGTAGTTACCACCCAACCTACAAGCATGCTCATGAACTGAATCTTTGGTTCCATCTTGTGTAGAGTACAACCCCTGCAAAACAAGCAAATCACAGGAGACAATCCATCCAATGATCCGGGACAAGAACACTGCAAGAACATTGCTGATTGCTCCAATGGATCCAAACTTAAAATGCCATTTATATTATGATCACCACCACTACATCCCTTAATAGATACATAACCACCCACTGATCATCATCACCACCACCGCCGCCGCCGCAGCCGGCTGCCGACGGGAGACCTCGACGGCCGCCCCCAAAATGGACATTCCTCCCCCTATATCATCCGCCGGACACCTGAAACAAGACGGCTTTGCCACAACCATCACGGCCGCCGTCCCGGCCGCGACAGGTACACCCGGCATTGGATCATTGTCCGGCCAACTCTAAACCCCGGCACCACGGTGAACCCGACGACGCGTTCCTCCGCGGCGGCAGCGGTGGCGGCTGCCTCGTCGGAGCGCCCGTCGCTCACACTCTCCATGTACACTTCGGAGAAGCGCGCACCAGTGCGGACTTGGAAGATTGAGGCGCCGTCCTCCTCGGCGCCGCCGTCGAACGCGTAGAAGAGACAATGCAGCAGCCAGACGCGGCGCGCCATCTCGGCGAACTCCGCAAACCACGAGCTCTCCGGGAACCCCGGCCCGGCGCTCACGATGCCGCGCTGCTCCAGCCTCCCGAAGAAGGCCGTCTCCATCCTCGCGTGTACCAGCGACAGGTACTTGGCGCGCAGGAACTTGCCGAATCCGCACCACCGCGCGTTCCTCACGTCGAGGAAGGCGCTCGCCGGCGCCGCCTTGAGCTCCGTGAACTCCTCGAAGAAACGGCGGCGGTCGTAGAACTCCCGCTCGTCCAAGAAGCTGAGATTGAAATCCCTCCGGTGGAAATTGGCGAACATCTTCATGGCGACGTAGGACTCGAAGACGAACTTGGTGTCCCCGGCGCGGCGCAGCTGGACGCCCGGGTGCACGGCGGCCGATGCGGCGGCGAGATCCCAACCGGCGGACTGCATCGAGTTGAGCATTGACCTGGAGAATGACCGGATCGACTTCACGGTGTGGCGGAGGGCGGTGAGGAAGTGGGTGGGGTTGAGGCCGGAGAGGTGGAGCTCGTCGAGCGACGCGAGGGTGCGTCCGGGGTGGAGGCGCGCCTCCATGGCGCGCTCGGCGCGGAGCTCGGCGGTGAGGGAGTTCCTGGCGCGGTCGGCCTCCGCCTCCTTGACGCGGAGCTCGCCCTCCAGCTTCCTCGCCGTGATCTGGTACGTCTTGAGGAGATGCCGCTGCTCCTCGGCGTGCGCGAAGAGCGCGGTGTGCCCCGCCGCCGCGGCGTTCTTGGCCGCGGCGGCGGGGTCCCGGAGATACCGCCGCTTGGTGTCGGACAGCTTGGTGAGCTCCGCCACCAGTGCGGCATCCGCGGCCTGAATCGCCTCCGCGTCGTAGGGGAACTGCGCGAGCTGCAGCTGCGCGTACGCCGCCTTCACCGCCGAGACACCAGCAAACAGGTTAGCCAGCAACGAATCCTTCGCCACATCCGGCGCCACCTGCGGCGACGTCTGCGCCACCGCCACCCCCGCCGCCACGGCCTTCTTCTCAGTCGCATTGCGGAAGAACGCGTCAAGCGAATACGCCGCGCCGAGATTCCCAGACAGCTTCAGCTTGCTCAACGACGGGACACCCGCCGCCTCGACGGAGCACTCGTACTCATCTCCAGCCACGCACGCCGCCGCATCGGGCACCCCGGGCTCCCCCGCCGCCGCGGCGACAGCGTCAGCGCGCTTGCGGCGGAGCAGCTTGGTGAAGGTGCGGGCCAGGTTGGCCGCCTTCTGCTGATGCGGCAGCGGGTGCGCCGCGGCCGCCATTTGCGCGTCCATCTAGTGGCCTCTCGTCGCCGGCGGGAGGATTCCTCCTCCTCGTCTTCCCCTCCAGCTTCTCCCCTCTTTCCTCTTCTTGGGGCTAGTACTAGTTCCTCTGCGGGGGAATGGGGGGAGTGGGATTAATTTTTGCGGGAATATTTGGGGGATACTGTAAAGTAAAAGATGGGGGGCATGCTGCAGGAGGCGCAGCCGTGCAGGGCCTATACGGGTGATGTGACCACTGTGACACTGAGCATGTGTGGTTCTGCTATCGATGAGGTGCTGAGGGTGGGTTGTATAATTTGGCGAAATGTGGAGGGGCACCATGCTAATTCATTAATTTTACAGCTAACTATTTCTTGTATTTTCTTTTGGGTAGTTATTCTAAAAACACGTGTTTGATGCATATAGAAATGGGCATTTTTTGGAGAAGATTCATAGATATTGTTTGGCCTTTCGGGTATGAATTAATTAAAATATATAATGCAATTACTATGATGTGATATGGTGCCCTGATGAGTAGTACTACTAACATACTGCAAATAATTAATGTTTTACTACGAATTTTCTAAATTCAAATTATAAATAGTAAATATTCAAAGCCATCGAGACCTCACTCCATCTTCTCTATTTGAAATTTGAATGAATGCACGCTATATCTAAAGCTGCAATTTTCAGCAATTTCTAATTCTACTGTATCAAAACAAGCATTGATTTCTGCCATCTAAACCTAACCATAAAAGGCAATAGGAAAAGTTGTCATCTCATTAACATTTTTTTAAAAAAAAAACAGCGAGGACAAGTGAAAAAGGAAGAGTAAAAGAAGAGATAAATGATTGTGCCAAATGTCCAAAAATAGGCAAAACACGGTAAGCTCTAACTTTGACATCCTGGAAGTTTCACACAACCAGCACAGCGAGCCCAGAGCCACACGCGCCAAAACAAAAATAGGCAAGTATTTGAAGCTTGTGAACAACGCAACAAACACTTCACTACCACCCAAACAGCAAGTACTCCAGCACACTGGAAAGAAGGCTTGATGATGAAAAATTCCATCCAAATGATTCAAAACCTTACGTATTCTCCGGCGTTTGGAGTGTCGCCGTTTTCACCAAGATGTGGCAACACTTGCAACACAAACATCTCCCTCCCCTCCTCCCCAAAATGATCGCTGTCACTGGTGACAGCCAGTCATTTGCACGTAGGCCACAAAATCGAATCGCTTACTAAGCTGAAAATTACAGGGATTAATTGCACCTTATCACATGTTGATCAAAATCGCTTTCACCGGGGATTCCAAGCTCCATGGGAAGTAAATACGTGACGTGTGTGTTTCAACAGTGGTGGAGCTGTGCTATGAACATGATGCTGTCAACACTCAGCAGCAGCAGCAGGCCGGCAATCTGATCTGAATACATTTTATTAAATCTAAGTAATGCTGGTGATATGCGAAACAAGGCTAAGGACAGATTACTAGCCGCTGCTGGCTTCCGGGGTTCACACATGGCAGGAACCTAATAAAGGCAATGGCTTTTTGTTGATAGCAATAGCAAATACTAGCAGTGTTTGGAGCTTTGTTACACTGCTGCTCCTGCTATGCTAGATTCAATTGGAGATTGGTTAGGTCAGTCATAACCAGGAGATTTATAAAATAAAATAACAAAACTACTAGTATATGGTGCTAAAATATGAGTGTTTTGTGTACACCTGATCCCTATTTAAAACCAAAGAGGATCAAAAATCGTGTTTGCACTTGAACTTCCAACCAAAGACAGACATGAGTGGATGAGATCATGCAAAATCTTCTTTAATGAAATTCGAGCAACTCAGCCAATTCTTATTGAGGTCCTTTAGGTTGGGTTAGTTTATTTGCTCCGACGTTCCGATGCTCATAAACTAATCAAACCCGACATGTCCTATATGCTAGTAGCATCTTAACCTAGATTAAGCCCAGACCCCAAGGATAACTCAAATGTCCTCGTGCAGCTGAACACAAATCTGTTGCTACAGTTTTCCACGGCTCAATTATCACGAGATGAGAGTATAGTGAAAGCAAAGAAAGGTGCAATGCGCATGTCGAGTGACACATTCCTGATGGCTACTTGCAACTCATCTACTAAAAACGAAAAGGAATGGCCGGCGATTAACAGCACATTGCTTGCTACTATTGTGCTGTAGCACTAAACATCCTACCCTCTTGCTTTATTTGCAATGATTCATGCCACTTAGTTGAACTCAAAAACATCCTTTTCTGTCGACAAGGTGCTGCATCCTACCGGTGGTATAAGTTGTAGTAGGTGACATCACGTGCTTCTTTACCGGAAAATTTATGTCTTTTTGGAAAAATCATGGTGCTGCGACTTGTTTGGTGAAACGCACCCAGAGTGAAGAACAGTAACTAACCCCTCCCAGGGATGATAATCTTTTGAAATTCAAGAGACAAGCAGGGAGTTCGGTGAAACTCACTCGCACATAAAAAAATCACGAACAGGTACAAAAAGATGCGCTAGACTATGACTAATTGCAACTGTTATTCCCCAGAAGACTATCAGAGCTCACGTGCAACTGCATAACCACTGCAGGCCATGCTGTTACTTTTCCCCTCAAATGAAATGAAACCAAACAAAAGAACCAGAAAAAAACGGAACAAGAAAGAAATGGATTAGTCCATACAGAAATTTAATTACTGCTATCAAGTGGTGGACTGCCAGGATTGGCAGCAGTGCAGCCTTTCATTAAGCACACCACTTTATGCATCACAACGTTGCACGAACAGTACTAATTACTGGTACTAAACGCTGGTTGGTTGCAGCGATTAGTATACAGCCACTTACTCCTAATGTTCCTGCCACTTCCCCTGATGGTACTACTGTACTATGAGTACATTGATACTGCTGCACATGGAACAATGCTACCAACTTATTAAACCGCATCCGGTTTAGTGATTTACTAGTTAACTCCAATTGGCAGGCAGAGGAATAGATTCGACGAACCAAACGCAGACACCTCTGCTGATACTGAAAATACAGTAGTAATACACTACACTACGCTAGGACGTTTCTGAACCTGGAGAAACTGCACTATTTGTTTTCATCACCGTGATTGTCAGTTACAACGGATTGCTTATTCTTCGACTCGGCTGGTAGAATCCAAGAACATGTGTATAACCCATGATCCTAGCACTACCTCATCTGTTATCAAAATCTGACACAAATTGCTATAACCTTGAATTTTCTACCTAACTTAATAGTTTATGAAACTTTATTGTTTGGTCAAAGTTTTGATAGTAAATCCATTGACATCCCATGTTGGAAACAGAAAACAGACAGAATAATTAACAACGTTCACCAGCATAGCAGTACCCAGGTACCCAGGACGGTAATAGCAATAAGCAGATACTAATGCCACCACCACTAATATGAGCTAATGGCATGTTCATCTAGTAATCCTACCACACAGTAATTACTACTGGTACAGTACAATTCAATACTACTGGATCAGTTGCTGAGATCAAAAGTTAAGTTGCACGCCCAGGTTTATCCTCTGATGGTAACCAAACCGTAGCCGGTGAAACACGACTGGCAAGTGGGCCCCGTCCATTCTTCTCGTCAACTACGACGTACGGTAGGACCCTACTCCAGGAGATAAATGCAGCGATCAATCGTACACCTAAAAACCCAAGGCCTCTTTTACGCCCTAGTGATTTACTATGAAGGTGCAGACGTTTTAGTTACACATGGTTGAATACTGTATAAATATAGTGTAAATATAGTGTGCTAGTACTATACCGTAGAATGCCGTCACTGATTTTGGGAAACACAAACAATACGCGCGCTACTCTTAACAGGTTTAACATTAGTACATTAGTAGGTCCAATTCACTATCAGAGATTATGCAATGGTGTGATTCACAGATTCAGGATGGTTTAAAAAATTCAGGGGGCGTTGTCAAAGCCTACTACGCCGACCTCACCGTCAGCAAACGATTTATTTATTTATTTTTTTGCAGAAAAAAAATTAACAAGTGGCAGACGATCACCAGCAGAGAGACGCATTTAAGTTTTGTTTCTTCCACCACTTATTTTCAAGGGTAATCCTCCTCGTGTGTTCAAAGTTCAAACCAAACAAGGACACGAGGTCACCTCATGCACCAAAAATACAGAGAAAACACATGAACAAGGAACTGAATAATTATTGGGGCACAGCGACTAATTACTCCATTGCATCCAGGACGATCCTAAATCGGCAGCACAAACTAAGAGCCGTGAGCAGTAGATAGTATCCACGCAACCAAATCAATCGGTTTCAGATCGGGTAAACCTTATGATCAAATTCAAAAAAAAAAAACGCGAAATCGAAGCAGTCTCTCCCTACCAAACCCGACGAAAAACTAAAGCATCAGCAGATCAGCTACGGTCCAATCAAATCATCAAACGCACCTTGGATTCCAACAAACACGAGCGCGAGAGAAGCGAGCCAACCACGGGCGGAAGGAATCGAGGACAACAAAGAGAAACATAAAAAATCGCAAGAGAAGAGGACCCAGATCAACTCACCTGCAGGCCGGTGGTGGAGCAGGACGACCGGAGAGGCCGGGAGAAGAAGCGTACACCCCTCTCGGGGAGGAAGACGCCCTCGAGTACGGAGGAAGACGCCGCGGCGGCAACCTTGCAAGTCACTTCCTCCTCACCTGACGCCGTCGCTGTCGTCAGTTGGTCACCCAGGTCGGCGCAGACTCACGCCGGACGCTACCCCGTCTCCACCGGCGCCGGCTCGCCGCCGTTTCGTCCGGGCCAACGGGGGAGAAGTGGAGAGGAGGAGGCGGCGGCAATGGCGATTGGCGAGAGAGCAGAGAAGACGACGCGGTTATGAGGAGAGAGAGAGAGAGGGACAGACAAAATATTTTTGTAATTTTGCACGCCTTCCTCAAAATCTCCGGCTCAATTTATTCGGGATTCAATTCAATGCACCCAGGTGGTTTGCCGGAATTGCCCTCCCCGCCCGTTCCGGGTTTCCGGCCTCCCTCGCCACGTGGCACGCGAGGGTGGAGCACACGGCAGAGGAAGAGATTTCCTCGTTCTTTCTCTCTCTTCTTTTTTTCTTTTTTTACAGCTGGTAGTACATCTTTTTATTTTCTGAATCTCTCAAGATAATTTAAAACTGAACCGTCTATTCCCTCATTTTCCAAACACGTTTCCCAGATTTCTATTGAAAAATTACTTAAAAATTATATTAATCTATTTTCTAAATCTTTACTCCCATCATCTTAATATAAGTGTTTTTAGAATAGAATATGATATATTTTAGAATGACAAATATGTACAGTCGTATGTTTAGATTGTAGTATAAAATATTTCAAATCGTGTGTTAGGTGTATTTATATTAATGTTGAGGGAGTCCACACTTAATTAATTACTTTATTTTAGGAATGAAGTAGACGTTAATTCGTAGCTTCATTTTACGCGAACAAGAAGACTTCACAACCCAAATGAACACAGGCTAAAACGTAGTAATTGTTTTTCTTTCGGCCGTGCCATCCTTCTTGTCGTGGCGGAGAAATGTTACTGTACGTTATTGTGTTGGTCACTGTGTCGTATTGAAGTTTTGATCATACATCACTCAAATCACTGTATCATGGACAGTGGTCGTACTTGTAGTATGGCACTGTTTATAGCATGACACCGTGGTAATGGCTGAAGAAATATCTTTTCTTTTAAGGTTTAGTTTGAAGGGTAAAGTCAAAATTTAAATTTTCAAATTTAATTTTAAAGTTAATTTAAGATATTTTCAATATAGTTTTTTTATATTAGCTTTTAAGTCACTCAAAACACATATATAAAAGTTTTATTTATAAATTAATTCATATTCTCTAATAAGTTATTTTGTTTTATTACGAAATGTGGGTAACCGATGAGACTATGATTTTTTTATATAATTCAAGAAATGATCAACGCGTTTGGCCTCTATTATTATTACAAACAAATTAATTTATGCCATGTGGTGATCGCTGGGAAGAGGATGACGAGTACTTGTCATGCTGTGATATTGTGTTGCCTGGTTTACACACATGGTGTTTGATGAAAAAAAAAACTGCATTTGCTTCTGATACAAGTATCACCGAGAAAATCAAACCTCCATACTCATCAATTGACCAGATCAGTTGTTGAGTACTCCTACTCTTTTCTTTTTCTAGACCAGTGCTTTGTAAGCATGTGCTTTCTCGTTTCTCTTTTCTACCTGCTCGCTGCTGCTACATGAGGTTTTTTTTTTTTTGATAGGGCTACATGAGAGCTGAGATAATAGTAATGGATTCCTAGTAGTAATTAAATTAACCAATGGGTCTTTTAGAAAACAAATGGGTTGTTTTGGTCATTCCATTTTACGTTACGACCTAAAACCGAAACACCCAATGTGGTCCACTAGCTAGTAGATGGACGTTTGATGCGATTGGTGGTAAATCACCAGCTACTTTATATTGCACTCCTATTTTACACTTTTGACGGTGATAGTAAGGCTGCTTTCGCAGCTTCGGTTTCCCGTGATTACGGAAAACGGAGCGATCCATTAGCGCGTGATTAATTAAGTTTTTGCTAAATTTTTTTCAAATATAGATTATTTTAATTTTTTTAAGCAACTTTTGTATATAAACTTTTTACAAAATACACACCGTTTAGTAGTTTGAAAAACGTACGCGCGGAAAACGAGGGAGAGGAGTTGAGAAGAGGGGAAGAAGAACACAGCCTAAGTACTACTCCAATATCAATATACAAGTCTGAACTCCGTTTGGAAAATCCAGAAAAATTAGCTTCTAACTTCTAATTTATTCTCTAAACGCTATAACTACAACTTCTTAAAATCTAAATAAAAAACTAGATTGTTTTTTGAAAAGAATAATTTAAAAGAAGATGCAACCGCTAAAAACTTTTCAAACATTTTTCATAGATTGATAAGCCTAAGAGATGTGACTAGTATAAAGAAAATAATTTTAAGATAATACCTGTATCACGTTTGCGTTCAGCGTTCAAAACAGCCAGCCATGTATATGTTCAGGTGCATCAGAAGCAAAAGCAACATAACGCGAATACGTGCAAAAGAAAATGAGAGGGAGAAACACGAGACATATTGTGTCATAGTCCTCGAATCAGAGTTCGTACTACCAAACTGGAACTGCTCAACCTATGACCTCCCAAAACAGGAACGGACGGGTCACTTTGCTGGAAGATTTCTTGGCTTAATCTTCCCCTGTTTAGCTGCTTCTCACCTAACTAATTTTGTTTGGCACTTGTAGAAGAAAGACAAGACTGACGCATGCAGGAGTTGGAAACATGATGCCGCTGTGTAAGACTGACAGTGTAGCATCGTCTCCTCTCTTTCTCTTCTCATCTGGTGGTCGCCTGCGTCGCTTTCGTGCTTTGTCATGCACGCGTCCGCCATTGACGGTATCCAACCGGGGAGTACTTCCTGTCTGTTGCTGGCTGATATAGCCTGATACTGATGCTGATACTGATACACCCAGCTAGCTTCCTCGACGTATATTTTCTTTTCTGAGGTTCTGTTTTTCAGTCGTTGTGTTACATTGTTAACTTCTAAGAAGTACTCTCTCCGTTTTATATTATAAATCGTTTGATTGTAGAAAAGTAAAGTGGTATTCCCAACACAAAACAAACATATTATCAAAATATATTCAATTTTAGATTTAAGAAAACTAATTTAATATTTTAGATGTTACTAAATTTTTCCTTAAATTTGATCAAACTTAATGAAATATCAAATGACTTATAATATAAAATGAAGAGAGTATTTACTACATATCTAAAAATTAAGCCATCGCTTTGTCCGGAATCAAAGCAAGCCAACTCATAATTTTGATGTGCTGTTTGATTTACAAAACGGGAATAAATTTTCTGGTGCAGCTTCATCGTTTGCTTGTTGTTGTCTTATCAACTGTAACCAAATTTTAAATTTTAATTTTAGGTTTGACTTTAACGTACTTTTTATTGCATTTATGAATATAGAAGTTTTATCTGTTGTTTTGGTTTTATTTTAATAATAAAAATAATTTATATCTTCGGTTTTTTCAACAGGCAAACAATCAATGAGTTAACAAAAGATAAATAAGAATATTCGAGATTGTAGAGTGTCCATTGTTACGTCATGAGCTACTCCTCTATTCAATATTATAAAAGAAGATTTTGAATGAATGTGATATATTTTATTGGTACGAATCTAAATAAGCTTATATCAGTACTACGAATCCTAAAAAAAATTTATACATGTGTCATATCCATCTAAAATTTCTTATTGAACGGATAGAGTATAGAGGAAAGAATGTAAACCAGTAGCGCACCGTCGCTCAGATTAGTGATGGGGACCTAAACGTGCGAGCTTGTCTTCAGCGATTTTGGCAGCCTTTCGTCGAGTTCCTCTCCGTACGTGCAACTGCAAGGAGTTTGCCAGGTGAAGCGCCATTGATTGATCATGCATGGATGCATGCCGTTGGTCGTTAACTCGTTGGTCACCCTTTGATGAGCTATCTTTCTGCATGCATCGATCAGCAACTTCATGCATCTTGCAGTGCAATGCTCCTTCAAAAGAATCAAAAAGGGGCAAACTCCTCAGCATGCATGCCAACATGCCATTGATTCATTCACTAACTGTTCATCAGCCAGGTGTCATCATGATCATACCCAAGGTGGCAAGTGACTTACGGATGAGTTTGATTTAGGTCCACCGTTTTCTCTATTCAGCATCAGCCAATACCAAAATTTGAATTTTAAAAATTTTAAAGCTGATTTTAAAATTTTTCATCGAAGTTTATTTTTCAGCATTGGCTTTTAAATCGCTAAAAACATATCTATAAAAGTAATTTTGCTAATACACCATACAGTGTATTATTCGTATTTGATCAAACGATGGGGCTTTAGCATCTTGGTTGAGAGACTTCGTCGTATCCAATGAGCTTATGCTTCTCAAACTAATAAAACTAATAAAAGGTGTATTTTATATTTAAAGTTTCTTAAAAAATAAACAGATCCTTTTCTTAAACTTAAAATAATGACCCCGTCGCGTTTTACATGAAATAAATAGGAAAAAATACAAAAACCACATGTCGATAGGGGATACCCGCGACCCATATTGTGAGGGTATTGGGGTACGTTGGTACGAGGATCTATACGAAACGATATCAAGCACGTAAAAGATAAAGATTATACTGGTTCAGAACCCCTTATATGGTAATAGCCCCAATCTAATTTATATGAGATTACGATAAAACGATAGATAGTATAATAGAAGACAACGGAATTAACATGTTACTGAAAAATTCCTCGAAGAGATGAACTCGATGAGATCAAGCTGTGGTAGACTTCGAGTCCTCCGAATTGTGACCACCGTGGATATGATTATACTATGATTTGATGTCCCGACTCCCCCTGGGCCTTGTATATATAATGCGAATACTTCCAAGTAGGATTTGGGAAAGTTCTGCTCGCGTACCAGATCATAGGACCCTTATCTTCTCCGAGTAGGACTCTGATATTCTATCTGGAGAAAAAGTTCCATATACGACTGAGAAAATTCCATAGATCTTAAGGAACCTTCCCATATACTTGAGGGTATTCGTATCCGTATATTTTTATAACCCTAAGGATAGGAGGTATGTCTTATCCACAACCCTGACACCACCCCTATAAATCATTTGAAGTTTGATATTTCTCCCACAAGTTTGTTGCAAATACCCACCCACTTAGTTTTGTTAAAATCACACCCCTAGTGCGCGTGTTCTTAACCGAATCAGCTCGTTATCGATGATGTAGAGTTACCACAAGCTAACCTAGCTAAGTTAGTCTTATCAAGTGCTTGCATTGTACTTATTTATCATATTTGATTGTTTTTTTAAATAGTGAAACTTAGTGTGATAACATTTAAGCTCTAGTCAACAATATTATTTGTGGAATCTTAAAGAAAAAGGTATCAAGACTATACTCTGAAAGCATTTAATTTTGGTAAAAATAACATTGAAGACTAACACTTGATGAAAACATGTTGATTCGGTTAAACGTGTGCATGTTGGGATTGTTTTTTTCAATAAAACTGAGTAAGTGAGTTGGTATTTACAACAAAAATAATTTATGGGGTGAAATATCAAACTTCGAGTAACTTATGAGGTGATTTTTACAATTTTTCCGAAATAAATTAGCCAAGGCCAACGAACAATTCAAACGCACCCTGAGTCCCTGACTCATCATTCACACTCACACCGACTAACAAACTCCCTGAATATCCTAGCGTGAATCTTGTGAATTGTGAGGTTACATTAGTGGAGTATCCAACATTATCTAAACTCTAAACCAAAGCATTTTTTTCTTTTCTTTTCTTTTCATTATTTTTTTTGTTCCTTTTTTTGTTCACCTTCACCTACCTCTACCCCTACCTTTCCTTGTCTTTGTAGCCAATCAAGCTTAAAAGTCACGGAGAAAAAGGATAAACCCAGCATGATGGCCTACGAGATGACCTGCAGGGTGGGTCCTCCCAAGGTGAGTGCATTTGAGAATATCTCAAAGCGGCTCTCCCACGTGTGGGCCACCCCCAGGAAATGTGGTACTTTGCCTTTTGGGTGCCTGTCATGTGGGGCCCCGACCTACCTCTCGATCATGACCAGCTTAGCTTAAGACTAAAAAGCAATCGAAATTTTATTTTTATAAGAAAAAAAAAACACTTGGAATCCGATCAAATCATTCCATGCATGAGCTTTTCATGGTTGAGTGTGTGTAGGTGTTTTTACATTTGGTCACTCATTTCGCTTGCGATTCATTCATCTCAACCGGCTGCTTTCCGTTGAAGTTTCTCGGAGCCAAACCAGGTTTAAGCTTTAGGTGAAAAGAACGAACATTGCGTACACATCAACACAGCTGTGTTTAATCTGTTGCTTTGATGGGAGCCGCCATGTGTTAATTAATTATTTTTTTGAAAGAAATATTGTGTGTACCAAAGGAAGATCAAAGATGGTGTTTTTTTTTCTCTGTTGATTAGAACGTGTGGTGATCATCATCTTCGGTCGTGGGCTTTCTGATGTGTAAATACAGCTCATTGTTAAGACAGCTCGTTGTCAAAGATACAATATTTATATGCATTGATAATTACTACTTTTTTAGATAGTAGATTTATTGGAAAGGATCACATTAAGGTAGCTCGCTCATGAACTTGCAAGCGACACCGTAACTAATATCCAAGAGGACGAAACGGCTGAAGCTTGAATGAGTTGTAGTCGGCCAAACAACTTTGTCATAACTGTTGTAGTATTTGTGTGTACATATATACAGCTCCAACCACAAAACAAATATGCAACTTTGTAAATTAAAATGTCTGCATCGTGATTAAAGGGAAAGCACACAATTCCTTCCTGTTTTATTAATGCGGTATACTTTTATATATCTCTTTTGTCTGACATGGAATGAAAGCGAGAAATGAGTGTGACTCTCGTGCAACTAGATGGAAAAAGATTAACTTATTTAACTATATAGCTAGTTTCTTTGAGATTGAGAACTTCTGATAATTTTCTTTTCTTAACAAACGTGTACTCCATATACTATATTCTAAACCCTTTCAAGGTAATGCAATAATAAAAATAATACATCGGCCATTGTACCAAAGATGCACAAATCTGAATCCAATTTTTATACACTTGTAAAGGAGAAAGAACTCTAGCTCAGTGTGCTAATTGCTAGCTCAGAGAAAAGAAAATTCGGCGCACATTAATTTTAGTTCACTCCCAATCTTGAAACAGATCGCAATTCACTAAGTTGTCTTGCATTTGCTTTCAGTACGTATAATCATGTTCATCATGTGACGGCGTGTGTAGCATTAGTTTAAGTAGTAGTACTAGCCAGTAGGGCAGGCACTGCGAATTATTAGTCGGTCCAGTGGTTTACACCATGATTACCTCCGTAAGAGCAGAGCTAATTAAGAGACAGGATTAGCCTATTATATATGCTTTGACTGCAAGGTACGTGATCTTGGAGAATTATGTGCATGAATCTCACATCTCTGTGGCTGATCGATCTCGTCGAGCATATCACGCAACAACCAGCTGCCAACCTCCCCATGATTAGGTCAGAGCAAATCATGGCTTCCATTCAGATTGGATATATAAGATTCAGGCAAAAGAGTTTGCAGTTTTGTCACATTTCATGTCCCCTGATGACATGCATCCAAAGTGGCTCCTCCATGTTTTATATAATTAGTACCATGGCTTTATCAGCAATAACTGATTGTTAATTAATCTATCTGTTGTTACATCAGATATGCAGCTTGCAAGGAGCTATGAAGAAGAAGCGATCATAGTTTATGTCGTACCCAACAACATTTTAAGTCCGAACAAATACATACATGATCAGTTGTGGAGATCGTTGGACATCATAAATATAAAGGCAACATAGTGAAGTGGCTAGCCGGTGAGGCTGGCGGCTACCCAGGATTGTCCAGAAATCAGGATATTACTTGTAAAGTCTAGGCTCAGAGAGTCAGAGTTGTACTCTTTTCATTCCATAAACACTAAACATAATATTGAAATACGACATACAAATCTAAACATCTCTCTATAAAAGTATACCATACTAGTTTTGGTTTTTATGAAACAGAGTAAGTAGTTTATCCGAAAGAAAAACCGATGAACTAAACAGGCACGCAAATTACGAAGAATTATTGCCACATTTGAGTCATCAATCATGAACAGATGGTCCAAACAAGAGAACTGAAAATGTGTTGAGAAAAGCTGGCTCCTGCCTAGTCCCTTGTCCTGTGTATTTCTGCTTTGTATGTGTGGTCTTTTTTTTCCTTTAGGACTTTGCATGTGTAATCGGTTATCCTACGCCCAAACTGGCACACGCTCTCATGCTTGAAAAGTGTTGCAACGGTACAATCACGTCCCAAGCCATCCGTGCATCGTCGTCCTGCCACGGCTGTCGACGACATTTACATGACATTGTCGCAAAAATGGAGCTTAGCTCTTTTGACGAGAAGCTCGTCGCCTTCGTAAAATTTGACTGAGACAAAAATATTAGTTCTTTTTTACAGAGGTGTTGATAGAGCAACCTACATTGTTTAATGGTCCTTTAGGAGTATATTTTTCAGTGGTAGACAAATCCATCGAGAGTGGGTATCCGTGATTACTTTCTTAATTAATCTTTCGAAAGTTTTCGTAGGTGTAAGGATGTGCACGTGCACATTTATATATTTATAGAAGTAAGTGTACGCGCGTTGT
The DNA here is from genome assembly GCA_000573905.2 of Oryza punctata. Lineage (NCBI taxonomy): Eukaryota > Viridiplantae > Streptophyta > Magnoliopsida > Poales > Poaceae > Oryza > Oryza punctata. The sequence goes on from CM002488.2 coordinate 5,150,192, forward strand.
GAGTATCACGTTTGTATATGTTTAAAAAAGATCACACAGTAGAACACAGCTTGAAATTACTTGAAAGATTTTGAGATAGAGCCAAATCATGATTATTTAGTCAGCTACTTTCTCCATCCCAACTATTTATAAAGGTTGAATTGTCATATGATATATTGTTCTCTCTTCGTTTCATATTATAAGTCGGTTGATTTTTTTACAGTCAAACTTTATTAAGTTTGACTAAGTTTATAAAAAAATAATCATATCTAAATTATTAAATTAGTTCCATGTAATTTGGATTGAAAATACTAATATATGTTCCTATAATCTTGGTCACATTTAGAGAAGTTTGACTAGAAAAAAATCAAACGACCTATAATATGAAACGGAGGGAGTAGTTGTTATTTGTTCACGTGTTCCTTTTTTAATCAATCATAACCTTGCACCATTTGATTTCACATATTTTATTAGTTCTATTTAAAACCTTTTGGGTGTGTTCGGTACCCTGTTTTCCTAACTTCACTCCCTCGTGTTCCGCGCGCACGCATTTCAAACTGCTAAACGGTGTATTTTTTGCAAAAAAGTTTCTATATAAAAGTTACTTTAAAAAATCATATTAATCTATTTTAGAAAAAATAGTAAATATTTAATTAATTATGTGCTAATGAGTTCCCAATCCACCCAAACTAACACAGCTTTAGAAATGTACGAGGGCCCACCTCCAGGGTCAAAAAGAATTGAGGGCATATGTCCCCCAAATCCGGGGCGTTTAACCCAACCTAACCTTACGTGGCTGTCTCTTTGTGACACATGGGGCCCGCGCTCTGACCGTCCTGGCGGCACTAGGACTAGGCGGCCCATGTGCAAATGCACCGTTCTAACCCATCACGTGTGGGCCTGACCCGTGGGGCCCACCTCCCTACTCATGGGCCAACGCTCCCACCGCCCTGCCCAAAATGATCCAGCTCATCGCCTCTAGGAGTGCCCATATTATGCACGCGGGACCCACTGAGATATATGAGTGTGCCCCACCTGTCAGATGAGATTAAGGGCCGTCCTCTGTAGTGTAATCTGCAACTACGTGCAATAGCCACGGGAATACTCTGGAAAATTAACCAGGGAAATTTATGTGAAAACTATTTTCTTTAGTACTCTTGGAAAATATTACGTGCACCATGTGAAGGTAAATTATGTTTAGCTACGACGAGTATGTTTTTCCCCTTCCCTTCAAACTTGAAAGGTATTTAGGCCATGCTATTTATATGATTATATCGATTTTATCTTGATTTTCATTAGCACGCTTTTCAAGCTACTGAACGGTGTATTTCGTGTTAAAATTCTTCTATATAAAAGTTACTTTAAAATAGCATATATATAAATCCATTTTTTAAATTTGTAATAATTAAAACTTAATTAATTACATGTTAATAGTTTTTTTTGTTTTTCGTGTTTTAATTTTATCTTTAATTATTTTTAGTAGAAAAATAACACGCGTAGTATAGTTTTTTGAAAAAAAAAAAAGAAAAACGCATACAGGTAGATTTACTGCCGAGAAAGAACTTCCTGTCTTCGTCGATCGGAGGAAAAAGACAGAATTTCTTGCACGGCACGATACGGGTGACGTGGCCGCCACCGGGACCCACGTGAGATGGGCTTTGTGGGCCCACGGGCTTCAGCGTTCGTCTAAGCAAATCCATCCGGTAGCCCACAGGGTGGCGATCCCAAATTGAGTTCAACACTTGAGTGGGTCCCAGCGTGCAGGGCCGGATCATCATCTTCAGTTACATAATTATTAGTAGAAGCCTACAAGATTGAGTTGGATAGATCATACGATTCATCCAAAGTCATCATGCTAATCTCCTCCAATGCCATCATACAAATGGTTTGATTATTATCATGCAAAGTTTGGATTACATGTTCCTCTTCTTGAGTTTGTTAATCCTACCTCAGTCCTTTTCTCCTAACTACGCTGTATAGCTCGTAATCTTCCTCGAGACGGTTCGTTTTCTGTAACCTAACACAAGGACACGCAGGTCTCTACGTATCATGTCAATGTAGTAAAATCCAATCGAGTTGTCACGTTGGTGTGTCTGTCTCTACCTAGAATCCAAATTCCTCTTCCCTGATTGCTCTGCCGTTTTGCTGCCGTCTTAAGGCACCATCTCGACGACGACGACGATGATGACAGATCGTGTTCGTTCATAAGTAGTAAACCGGCGAGATTAGGATGGTGTTTAGGTTGGATTAACGTGGAGTAATCATGGGAGGACATGATGATGGCAAACGGAAAGGAGAGAGAGGAGAAGCTCATTGACACGATCGAACTCGGCCAAAAGAACACTCGTGCTGACAAAGCCTATCTTGTAGAACACGCAGTGTACATGTCGATCGAACTTTCAGAGAAAAGGATAATACGACGGCAAGATCATACTGCTGCTGCTGGTATAGTAGTAGTAGTAGTAGTAGAGCTTTACTTACTTCGTACTCCTCTGCTTTACTTGTTGGCGACCAGAGAGCGGCTAGCAAACGACAGTGTATTTTACCTGCAGTTGGCAAGCAAAGTTAACAGGTGACTGTTTGTTTTTACATGCAGAGGTTGACCTGGTACGTCATGGATGATGGAACATGCAGCTGACAGGTGCTGTACAGTGCGTGTGTCAGAGAAAACAAGCGAAGCATCCCATGAACTAGTCCACGTGTCCACGTACTAGGGCTACAATGCCCATACCTGAATCTGACCACACGGCGAAGTGACAAAGGCACGGGTGCGTGGATGCATACAGCCATACGCCCATACATGCCTTACCTACAAACTTCACAAGCCATGTCGTTGCCATACTCATCCAGCAGCATCTTCAGAATTCATACAGAATTCTGAAAATTGGGGAGTAGTACCAGTACAAAATCACACAGGATATGTACAGCAAGTGAGCTTCTGAATTCTGAAACATGCTGGTCTGTTTACTTGAATCAATAATACTACAGGCTACAACAGAATACTACTACAATTGATGCCTGCTTGGTGATGTTTTCCTTGTTCGACTTGATATTCAGGTGACGCCGATTCAGTTGGAGCTTGGCACGGTAGCTGAAGCCAGGGCAATAACAGCATATTCCTTACTGAATAACTCTGTCAGATAAGCGGGAAGGCTTATACCTTCTTGAAGAATGACATAATGTTGCCTTGCTTGGTGCCAGCCTTGGCAGGTTTCTTGTTGCCGGCTGTTTTACTCGAAGCATTGTTTTTTTCGGTCTTTGCTACTGGCTGCGGCTTGCTTGAGAGAGTTGCCCTGACAGAAAACGCAAGGAGAACAATAGTTATCAGCAGGTCCAATCGGATCAGGTAAGTTGGTTTTGTGAGGGAGTTCTGTTAAAAATGACGCGCTAGCTGAAGTTGCCTAGTCGTTTCATGAACTACATAAGATAGAGACATCAAATCGGGAAATATGTTGATATCAGATTAGATGGCATACTTGCATGCACCAACTCAGCTAGTACTTAGGACTTGAAGAGAACAAATCAGAATCTGGGAAAATATGTAGTGCAAACCACATATGTAGTGGAAAATACCGTTGGATCCACATCACCAAGAGTAAAATTAGTTTATAGGTTTCCACTACACATATGGTTTGCAGTACATATTTCCCCAACTGTGCAAAGAGATCAGGAAAGCAGGCTGAACGATATTTCACAAACAAATTGGATTGCTATTGTAGAGAAGATATAGGATGTAAAAGGGTTGAGGTACCAATCAGCAGGATGATGATTAGATAACTACATTTTCTCCTACTATTCTATAGCTTCATACTGGACAGATTATTTTTGGCTACAGGGCCAAACAATTCCACAAAACGGAAGAAGACCTAGGGATTATGTAGTATGCCCACAGGGACAAATATAGTCAGAAGCACGTTTTATCTTTAATTCAATGGAGTAATCTCCATTGAATATATAAAACAAATATAAACGAAAATTAATCAGATCACCAGTGGTACAAAAATATAAAAGAAACTGCCGCTAAATGTGGTGAAACTATAATGAGCTATCAAATTTCATCAAACACAGCAGAAGACATTACCTGTTTGCAGCACCAGTATTGCTCACATTCTTCTCAGCCTTATCACCTGCAGAAGCTTCACCCTCCCAGACAACCTCAGTTACTGAAACAGAAAAGCAAGTAAGAAAATCAACGTCTCCAATTAGTATGGATGTAAAGCAGACAAGGGAATTAAACTAAAATGATGAGTAAAAGGTTAAGATGAATGTCACAATAATATTCTGACAATAAATGGTAACACATATCAGTGCCACATTGATATTCCGTAGACTCTGTGAGCATCCATCCAAAGTAATATGGAAAAAGCAACATTTCCATGATTTCCTTACATGAGCTTAAAACTAGAAGATTAACCATAAATAAATCTGGACATACTAAACGTCACCATGTAAACTACTATGTTCATCTATATTAGACGAAACTACACTTGTCTGTACTATCCTAACTATTTCAAAAGAACTGCATAGTGTCTTTATTACTTTGTTATATAGGACATAAGATGTCAAGACAACATAACCATGCTTTCCATTAAAAGGACACAAGCTAGCCACAATACAGGAAAAATATTATTTTACTGCATTTGTATTATTATTATTTTGGCTTTGTTTTTGTGGTAGCCAGTAAATATAAGTAAACAATATTAGCACATTAAAAACATGGGCAGTATACTTTATGGGCTTAAAGTATAATGCTACCTTCTCTTCCCCGCTCATCTATTCGTGTCTTTAAAACTTTCCTTCTTTTAGGTGAGCTGGAAGCAGTCTCAGCCGCATGATCCTGCTTATTGTCATTCGGTGGTGGACTGTTGTTCTTTTCTTTTAAGGTGATCCCCGAATGGTTGGCAGTGTTGCAACTTTTGGTTTTACAATCAGGAGAATCTGTCATTCCTATGCAACCGTTCACATCCTTCTCAACTTCTTGTTTATTTTCCAAGTTTTCTTGTTTTGGGTTACTTTCTTGAGCAACCTCATTGACAGGATTTGTAATGCACTGTTCTGGTGGCTCAGGAGATGCAATGGCGACAACATTGTCATCTTCATCATCATCTGAAAGATCAAAGACTGCTCTTCTCTTTCTGTTATTTGCACCAGAGCCCCGCTTGTAGTGTACAGCTTGTTCATCATCACTACTATCAGCATCTGCTTCTTCCTTTGCACATATTTGTGCATCAGCTGTAACTGAAAATAGCAACAAGATAAGAACTCCAGAAGTATGCTTGACATGACAGATCTGATTTTACATTATTAGGTATGCATTTGAATTAACATGCAAGAAAACATAACAAAGAAAAAAAAGCATGAATGATTGTATGCAGTACCAGCAACACTTGGTAAAACTGTAGGATTGGTGGTAGCTGGAGTCTTGGGTTTAGCTGATGCACGTCCCCACATTGTAGCAAGTGATCCACCATTACTGGGCAGTGCCTTCCCATTCTGAGCCTTGTTTTTGTTTCCCTGCAGAGCAATTGATGGTTCTTTGACAACAGGAGCATTAGCAGCTTTATCCAACGCGGAGAAAATATCCTTCTCAGCCTTATTACTTGTTACTTTCTTTGGACTGGATGATCCAGGTAGAACTTGCTGTTGACCCTTAGCAGATTGTTCTTTTGGAGCACTACTGGGTTTTAACGGTGCAGCTGCAGCAACACTATTTATAGGCTTTGGCGGCAATGAACTCACAAGCTTCCCATTAGCAGTTCGCTTGACAAAAGAATTCAAAACACCACAAAACCTGCAAAAGAATTGAGAAGATATTGAATTCAGAATCCTGATGAGGGAAACAAGTGGCAAACATTGGGATACTTGTAAAATAATTTTGCACCATATAGTTCCCATTTATATTTTTGCTGTTTAATCTAAGTATATTATATCCCCCTCCCCTCCCACTGACTGATTCTGTACTGCTCCTGTCTAATTATGCCTTCTCTTGATTTTGGGGGCTAAGCAAGGTGACTAAAAAGAACAATACCTATTATCTCTCAAACAATTGTCTTCATCAAATGGCTGGTTAAAAAGCTCCTCTGCTTGTACAAATTCAGGATTCCATAGTACAGCAGTATCTTTTGGAATACAAGCCTGGATACTGTACACTTGAACCGAACAAGAATCTTTAAATTCTTTCCTTGCTTCTGCAGCATCATATAGGGGGAAAAAACAAATGCTCCACTTTTCAGTCTGATTCAACATTTATCCGAAAAGGGTATACTGTAAATTGGGAATATGTACCATAATAAACCTGAGGCGATACATTACCTTCAAGTTTATGGCCTGAAGTGAGTTTTACACAATAACTTGTGGGGTTGTTCTTTAACCATCCAGATACACTGTAAATCACTTTAAGATCATCCCCATGTTTGTTAACGAACTCCTGAAGCAACCTGAAAAGAATTAGTGACTTTTTAGGTGTGGTCAGGAATTTTCATTTATCCAATGATCAAGGGAAATATCCATAATAAGGGAACCTTTACCTCTTGGAATCATTGGATGATACAGAGAAGTTCCTGCTGAGCCATTTGTATGAAATCTGTCAAAAACACACATACCAATTGTTGAAACACTGTCTGCCAGGTAAACAAATCCAACAACTCAAACAATTTTCAATGAATCAACCACTAAACAAGCAACAAAAATATTAAGAGAAAGGACAGGCAACCAGTTCATCTTATGGTCATGTGGAGCTGCAGTGTCACACTTGTTTAATCATTTTGTGAATAAACTCATGATATACAGCAATCTAATTGGATACTCCACCATCACATCTATGCTGTATTTCCCAAGCTGAACAAACTGTCTTTACCAGTTTAAAAACTGTGGAATTTGACAAGAAAGGGCTAAGGCAATATTAATCCTCCCACAAAAGATTGGACTAAATCAAAGTTTGTCATGGAAAAATGGAAACACTTTTATATATACACATGAATGGGCATCGAACCATCAACAAAGAAATCAAACGAGTCAACTCAGGACAGCAAATCCACCACGAACTGGCACATTTATTTCTTGTTTATTTTTGTTTTCTGTAAGCTTACCGCAATATGAACATTGATAGCCAAAACAAAACCCAGCAACCCTAAGTTACAGCTGAAACAAAATGCAACCCTAACTCGTGCATGCCCCCAAGTACCAAATAAGCCGGCAAGAACCGAGAAATCGTCTCCCCCCCCCCCCACCTTAGGCCCCGTTTGGCACAGTTCTAGCTCCCGACTCCAACTTACCTAGAGCTGAAGTTGTGCCAAATAGTACAGATTCTTTATTTTTTGGAGCGGAGTTGGCAGAGTTGCTCCACAAAATTGTACTGTAGGGGTGGAGCTGGGTTTTTGCTGCTCCACAGATCCACTCCACCCCAAAAGACCTACTACCCTTTATTTTTTTAGTGTATTTACGCAAAAATATCACTGAACTACCCCTTCACACCTCCTCTCCCGTTCTCTCTCCTTCCCATCTTCCTCCTGACCTAGCTGCGACCCCATTGAAGGCTGCGGGTTGCGGCGGAGGCAGGCGGCGGCGATGGTGGGTGCACCAGGGCAGCAGGGCGACGACATTGAAGGCAGCGCGCAAGGTAAGAAGGCGTCGTGCGGGCGGGCTGACCGGCAGCGTCGCGTGGGCTTACCGCCGCCGGCCGCGGCGGCAGGTGGCAATATTGAAGGCGGCACACAGGGTCGGAAGGTGTCGCGTGGGCGGGCTGACCGGTGGCGTCGCATGGGCTTACCGGTGGCGGCAGCAGCAGGGTGACGCTAACCAGATGTTCGACGAAATGGCAACAAGGGATATGGTGGTGTGGAGCTGACTAATCTAGCCAAACACTTTCATTACCCATCCTCCCAGCTTAGAGTTAGGAGTTGGAGTTTGGAGCTCTAATAAACGGGGCCTTAATCCCTAATACGGTAGAGCCTCGCAACGCAAGAGGGCGCGGAACCAAAAGATAGAATCGTAATAATCAGGATGGGGGATTATTTCCGCTGACTCACCACTCGGAGCGGATCGGCGAAGAGGGCGTGGATCTGGGGAATCAGGTCGAGCAGCGCCTGGTCCGCGGCGGTGGCCGCCATGGGGGATGCTTGTCGCGAGCTCCTGCTCTTCTCCCGTTTCCAGAAGGTTCTAGAGCCCTCGCACCTCGCTAGGGTTTGGGGAATTGTGGGGAGGCGAGGAATTTGGGCGCGGGAATCGGTTGGGGATAATGACCAAGCGGCGGTTTTCCCGCCTCCCTCCTTTTCCTTCTGGGCGGCAGCCCGGGAGGCCGTAGGCCCCACCGGCTCGAGATACATCCGTGTCACTGGCAGTGGGACCCACGCTGGAGAGGTCCGGTTAACTGGATGGGCCACATTCGGGTCCGGGTCTCTTCCGACCTAAAACGCATTGCCGTTGCAAGGAATAAGTTCACTTTTGGTCCCATAACTTGTTAAGGAATTCCCTCAAGGGTTAAAAACCGGTGGTTTTTATCTCACGTGATATTGACATGACGCTTATGTGGTAATTTGATCTGAAAAATAATAAAAACAATAGGCTCATATGTCAAATACAATAAAAAATAATTAAAAATAGTGGGACCCATATATCAGGTCCCAGCTCCACCCCTAAACCTTCTCGCCGCCGCCTGTCACCGGCTCTGCCTCCCCTTCACCCAGGAGATCCACATCCGCCTCGTCGATGTGACGATGATGGCATATCCTCGAGCCGCATCTGTCTCGTTCGCATGATTTTGTTAACTTCAACATATATGCATGTTTCAGCTAATACATTACCATTATCTAAAAAATATGCATGTTTCAGCTAGACAGTTAATCAGATCGATGACATGTTGGATGATTGAGTTGTAATTCTATCAATATGCCAAGATGCGCCAGACCTACATTTCTATGGACGATCATTAACTTCCACGCTTTTACTATCATTAGTTAAGTTATTTCTATGGAGGATTATTAACTTTCATGTTCTTATCATCATTAGTTAAGGTGATAGTATAGTTAGATCTAGCCCCTTAAATAAAATCAGATTAACGGTTTAGGTTTATTTCTCTACTATCAATAGAGAGCATCGTATCGAGACTCATGTTTATAGGCGTGCGAGGGTGACGGCGTGGAGGTGTCCCTGTGCACGTCGGACTCAAGATTGTTCTCTGAGTCGGATGGAGTTCTGGCTCGAACCGTTCGAAGAAGCAGCGGCGGCGCCGGGTCGGAAGCCTTGTCATCCACGTCCGGCGAGGTACACTATTATGCTCGTCCAAAGGGAATCCATGGACTGACTGATTGACTGAAAATTTCTACCGGTAGCATAAGCTTTACAAGCACTGACTGAAAATTTTCTACTTCAGCAGGAGAGGTTTCCTTATATTATTATTATTGTAGGTACATGGTTACAGAGCAAACACCACTTGCAAATGAAACAATAACCCGAATTCAGAGTCACCGCATGAAGAGCTTGTAGTCGTAGATCACTTTCAGATGGAAAGTGGCAGAGCCAGAAAAAAAAATTGATCTTGGCAAACTACACACTATACAAATTTCATCATCAATTTACTTATCAATATTAAAATTTAATGAAATTTTTGCTGATGAGCCCAGTGGTTGTCCGGACTAACCGAGTGATGGCTCCACCATGGAATCAGATGATTCCATCGAGAATGAGAGATCAATGACATACGTGACCCATTTAACTACTCTTCATACATCATTTTTTTAGACAGACTATTACTTTTCACACGGTTCGCACCCCTAGCATTCGCTCCATCGAATCGATGATATCTCTCGTTGTGTTTAGGGGTTGTTTAGATGAGGCTAAAACTTTTTAGCTCATGTCACATCGGATGTTTGGACGCTAATTTGGAGTATTAAACATAGACTAATAAAAAAACTAATTTCATAAATGAGAGCTAATCTGCGAGACGAATTTTTTAAGCCTAATTAATCCATAATTAACACAAGTTTACTGTAGCATCACATAGTCTAATCATGGATTAATTAGGCTCAATAGATTCGTCTCGCAAATTAGTCCAGGTTATGAAATGGGTTTTATTTTTAGTTTACATTTAATACTTCTAATTAGTGTACAAACATTCGATGTGACAGGTACTTAAAAATAAGTTCCTGAAAACAAACAGGGCCTTAGGCTCGAAGCCTCAAATCCTCGTGCCTCGAAGAGGCCTCGTTGTAGAGGTCCTGTGAAGCCAAGGTGTATGTCACCCAGTCTACAGTTCCATGGAGGACGATGAATGGGATTGTGACTTTCTTCAGGTTAATGATTTGCACCATTTCTCGGTCTGCCAGGATATCCATTATTGACAGGCCCAGAGGAGTAGAGTCAGTGTCTAAACATGGCCTAAACAAAGCAGAGAAAATAGTTAATTTTGCAAGGCATACCTTCAAAATAACTGTTCCACCAGTCAAGTGGCCGAGAAGAACACAAGGGATCATTGGATTCTCAACCACAATTTTACCAATAAGTACATCCTACTTGAGAAAATAATACCGACCAGATATTTCATAAGTAACAGAATGAAGGAATAATTGCCAGACAACTAACCATTCCTGAACTATATTATTTACTCTTGCACCAAATTGAACTATGTGTTACTGCAAACCTATAGTAATATGTAAAATAATTATAGTAATGGTGTACTAGTGTGCAATAATAGTGTAAATATAATCCTGGTCTTCCTCTCCCTCTCACGATTCCTTTGCTCTCTCCTCTCCCGATCTCTCTCTTCCTAGAAAAACCACCCTTCCTCCCTCTCATCAAGAAAACCGGTCTCCTGCTTCCATCTACGTACTCCCCTCCCTTTTTTTAGTAACGTCATCACGGAACTATAGTAACATGATCAGTTACTACAAAATATATAGGTTGTTATTACATTCAAGCACTGGTATTACTGCACAATTTTCACAAGATTAATGCTACGATCACTTAGGGATTGATCGAGATTGGACATGGTGGATTCGTTTTGACTAGCTTTAACCAAGGTGGTTAGTTGATCTTATATCTGTGTTCTTACTCCCTTCCCATTCGCTACATGGGTCTACTATTATGCTCTCAATGTTCCCGATCCAAGCATATGCACACCTATCACCTTCCCGCTCCCAACCTCGCACAGCACACCCTTGACTGCACCTCCTCCTCCTATAGCAAACCATTTGCTAGTTTCTCTCTCGTGTAAAGCTGTCGTAACTTGTTGGTTCTTACCATATGTTCTTGTAGTAACACTATCATAAATTGCAGTAACATGCTATGTTACTATGAAATTTATAGTCCTTACTGCACTCTTGCAGTTATTGTATAGCAGATACACGTTACCACATGTTTATGCAGTAACACTATACAAGAATTGCACTAAGACACATTGTTACTGTAAAACTTATAGTTTTTTACTGCACTCTTACAGTAACATCGCAATGCGATTATAGTAACGTACAACAGACAATAGTAACAAGTAATACTATAGTATTAGTACTTGTGGAGACTCAAATTCCAAAAAGGTCAAGATTAGAAAAACAATATATCTCACATGATGTACGTTGTTTTAAAATTGTTTGTACCATGATGCTATAAAAATTGAGTATCAAAAGTAGATCCGTCGTCACTATATTTCAACAATATTTGAATATTGTTACTGCACGTAAGACACGGTGTTACTGCATAGTGGTCATCGTGTTACTGCACAGTTCAGCGAAACGATAACTGAGAAGAGGTGAGTGGTGAGGGGAGTTAGCAGGCGTATTGACCGGGATTTGATCGACCTTTAACTGGGTAGGAGGTGGGTTTTTGACCCTTGGGAGGTGGGTTTGGTCCTTGGGATGGGGTATAGAATAGCTATTCTATACCCCAGATGTAGAATAGTATATATATACGGATGCGTTAAAACAAGCTCAGTGCTTGTTATAAGTAAAATACACCCCTCGCATAGTTAAATTTTCACTATAAGATATCGTTCTGAAATACCACATAGTAAAACTTTACTAATAGACACCATATGTATCTCATAGTTAAAAAAAATACTAATATGCTTCATATGGGTCAAAATATCTCGTAGTAAAAATTTTACTAATAAATTTCATATGTATCTCATGGTAAAAAAATTACTAATAGAATTAATAGGGATATTTGATAATGAATGCACTGCTCGTAGCCAGGCGGAGTGGAGGGCCGGCGTGTGCCGCGTGTCTCGGTGGACAGGAGCAGGGGAGGCCTACGAGCGGCGAACAGGGAGTGGCGAACAGGGAGTTGATCTGCATAATCTCTGAGGAGAACAAAGCCTTATATTTTGTAAAAGATTTTGTTTCCTGCAAGTTCCTGCTGCAACAGATGCGGAAAATCATATACTGCAGTAGATGTGGGAAAGTAAAATCATCTCTCGAGGAGATATCCCCTCGTTTCGTGCATGTTACCTAAATAGTCATAAAAAAATTTGAAAAAAATTAGCAAGATAGATTAATATGAAATATATTACTTCACAAACATGCAAGTTAAAATTCAACTTCTATAAATTGTAGCAAAAATAACAAATATGTACGCGAATGCACAATAACTATTTTCAATTTAATTTGTTCTTTTTATTGCAACTTGTAGAAGTCGAAGTTGACCTTGCATGTTTGTGGAGAAATATATTTCATATTAATCTATCTTATCAATTTTTTTCAAATTTTTTAATAACTATTTAGATAACATGCAAACAATGAGGAGATATCCCCTCGAGGGATGAAAATCCACATCCAAATAGATGTGACCAATTTGAATGCAAATTGGCAAGAGAAGGGCGTTACCAAGAGATGCCTCGCTAATCAATCTCGCAAAAATACCCACGAATCACAATTCCATAAATGCATACTGTAATCGTGCACAAACCAATAAAATATGATGTAGTCGCATGTATCAATACCTATGAAACTAGAAGGAATATAGTCTCCTCTAAGTAATCCCCTACAATAGACTTGAATCAATAAAACAGCAGATGCTAGAGTTAAACACTGGAGTATACTGGAGTATGGTTTAATCGAAAGGTATATATGAAAATCAAAACAACAAAAGGTAGGAGGCAGGTAGTTCATTCAAGTAATAGACAAAATTCAAGTAACATGTTTTTATCTTAACAAAAACTAAACAGAACAAACCATACATGTGTAAGAGAAAACTGAATAAGCCTGTAAAAAGCACAATTTACTTCTAATCTTGTTCAGGATCCTCATCAAGGAGCTTGAGGTAATCTTGTTCATTGTCCTCATCAAGGAGCTTGAGGTATTGTTCCAACTTAGGTATAAGGGCCATGAGGCAAGGGGGCGGGGGTGAGCCCTGGCGACACGAGCATAACGCTTCTGCCACTCCGTATACGGATCATACGTGTGCAGCTTCCCCGCCCGTCGGTACTCCTCCACCACGTCCTCCTCCGTCATATCTATGTACTGGTGCACGTCCGCGATCAACGCCCGCAAGAAGGTTTTCGTCGCTTCTTGTTCCACAGTCATCCACTTCTCCATGTAAGCGTATAATCCGAATGGCTTCTCCTGCCGAGGCTATTCCTCCTTCGCGTCGCCAATGGTGGAATTTTCCACTAGCGAGACGCCATCTTTGCTCTCCATCGATCTCAAATGCTGGGGCAAAATCGAGGATTTGGATTTTGGATGGTCACAAAAAGGATGGTGAATGGGGGGATGGGAATAAAATAAAAAAAGAGGGATGAATGGTTTGTGGAAATCGCATTACCTGGCCGCTGGCGTGGGGAAAGAACCACCAAAAGTGAAAGCGCCAGTGCCGGTGGTCTCCGGTTGTCCAACCGTGGAACTATGATAGGGGATGGGGGCAGGGGGAGGGGTAGAGTAAAACCTAATGCAAATACGGCGATGCCGGTGATCTGCGGATGTCTAGCCGCAAACCTAGGATGGGGGAGTACTATCGCCACTAATCCGCTATGCCGGATATTTTGCGGACGACGGTGACTATGCGTGGTCACCGTATTTACCGCTGTGAAGACGACTTCCTGATTGTCCGATTGATTACATAATTGTGTAAAAATGTATCGGGCCATTAACATCTAAAACAAAAAAGGTTATTTTAGAAGAAAATAAACGTGATTAGTATTTTTGCAAACATTTTTCAAAATGAAATACATCAATAAAAAAATGTTCTAAATTTTGTCACAATATAAACTCTGGGTTTCATGTTGGTATTTTAACCAACACACATGTGAAAAGTATTAATGACTCGAGGAGAAAAATGAAATTAAATGTGAAGAAATAATTCATGTATTATTTCTAAACATTGATTTTGAAAATATGTAAACAAATAATCACTAACTAAATTGTGTAGTATGTTGAGTTAAAAAATAACTCAATCGACTGACAATGTGTTTATGACTTTTGTATACACTCTACTGTACGGTGAGTAAAACCTTTCGTACGTTCACTTAAATAATTATTGGCTAACCGTAACACCGCGAACGCACACCTTTTATAATATGCCAAGTTAAAACATAACTCTAGCTCAAAACAACTCTATGTGTTTATGACTTTTTTTTTTTTATAAACTCCAACGTTCGGTTAGTAAATTCTTGTTGTACGTTCAGTAAAAAAATTATTGTCTTAACAGGACCTACGAGCACACGTGATTTTATGATATGTCAAGCTAAAAAATAACTTCAGCTCAAAAAAATGTGTGTATATTTTTTAAAAAACTATATCGTTCGGTAAGGAAATCCTTTCATGCGTGCAATTAAAAAATTACTGGCTTACCAAAGCACACGGACGCACGTGATTGTGTTAACTGTATGTACATAGGACTAGTTAAAAGTTTCCAGAACGTAAATGTGATGCCGCTATCTTATATGGGCCGATATTGATTGTCCAAGAATAAAAAATTTACTACCAAACCTATTTACCAGAGTGGTGGGGAGGGGGGTTGCACCAAGGTGGAAATGGTGATGTGTGTGTCGCGCTATTTAATTCGTAGGGCACTGGGTGTCCTTCTCTATATATATATACATACTATACCGTATCCGGGGTGTGTTATAGTTAAAAAGCACTCAACGTTAGTAATTTTGTTAGTACAGAGGGCATGCCACCAGATCGGATTGAGAAGAGAGAAAGCTTGGAGTGAAAAGAAAGAACGATAGAACAAACAACAGAGAAATGAGCACCTTCCTCTACTACTCAAGCCACCGGTACTCACTGGCCACAGACTGGAGACGTTGCCACCACCGCACCCGGGGTGCATTATAGTTAAAACACACCCAACGTTAGTAATTTTGTTACTACAGAGGGCAAGCCACCAGATCGGATTGAGAAGAGAGAGAGAGCTTGGATTGAAAAGAAAGAATGATAGAACAAACAACAGAGAAATGAGCACCTTCCTCTACTACTCGCCGCCGCTACTCCCTGGCCATAGACTGGAGACGTTGCCACTGCCGTTGTTCTGCTCCACCGAGCACCACAGTCGTTGCCTCTCTCTAAATCCAAAATAATAGGAGAAAATGATGGGTGATAGGTTATGGTTTAAGGAGGCTTTTGTTTGACCAACGTATATAAAGGGATATGATGTTTAGTAAAAAATAACTACGGGTGCGGGGAGAGGGGGCAACACACATTGTGTGTGGGGGTGGGGGGTTGGGTGGGTTGCATTTTAATACAACACAACTCAGGTGTAGTATAGTATATCTATATACATATATGGCATATACATATATATAGGCGGAGTGGAGGGCCCGCGTGTGCCGCGTGTCTCGGTGGACAGGAGCAGGGGAGGCCTACGAGCGGCGAACAGGGAGGCCGTGGTTGATGAGCTGCTCGGTGCCTCCCCTTCCCTCAGGCTCCGGCGAAAGAGATCGAGCAAACGGCGGTGTTCCTGGGCGACAAGACGATTGAGTTTAATTTTGTTCTCCTCTTTTCCACTGCCCTTGTAATTCTCTTCTCGTCTTGTGGTGCCCGTCAGATCGGAGAGAGGTGTAGTGAGATTTAGACCCTGTTTGGATCCAAAAAAGTCCCTGGGACTTCTAGGAAAAAGTCCCTCTTCTTCCAAACAGGAGGGACTTTTTTTGGACTTTTTTGTGTAGTCCCTAGGGAGGGACTTTTAGGGACTTTTTTCCCCGTTTCCACGCGCTGCCCCTCTTCTCTCCCCTCTTCACGCGCAGCGCCCGCCTCCCACCACACGATTTGCCGCCGCCGACGCGCGTCGCCGCCAAGGGCGTCCCCGTCCGCCGGATTCGTCCCTGCGCCGCCGTCCTCGCCCGCTGCCGTCACCGTCCGCCGCCCAGGTCGCTCCCCGCTCCGTCGGGGGCACCTTTTCCGATCTGTCCGGCGGCGCTTCTCGCCGACAGAGACGATGGCCGGAGCCGACGATGACACTAGCGCAAGCAGCAGCAGCGCGCACAAGCAGCAACAGCAGACGATGGCCGGAGTTGGCAAGGGTGACAGGGGTAGGATCTCAGGGATAAAATAGTACTTGTACCCTATAATAAGTCCCTTTTAGTCCCTCTTCCCAAACAGGAGGGATTAAAAAAAAGTTCCAGGGACTACTAAAAGTCCCTCGATCCAAACAGGCTAAGGCGGCGTGTTTCCTGTGCCAAGGTTGAAGAGGGATGCTCGCTCAAAAGCCCAATGTCCCCAAGAAATCACTCGCTGCTGATCGATTGCATTGCATCAACTGATTCTTCGATCTCTGCTGATCGATTGCATTGCAGGCTTGCAGCAACTTTTTTAATTATGAAAGATCGATTTGGTTTTGGAGCTCTTGTTACCGATGAATGAACGTCGGCAGCAAAACAGATGTGCAGAAACACCATTGCTGTACTAATGTAGTTTAAAAATACAACAAACAACAAAGAGTATACGTACCTTTTTATCTCAGAATTAATTCTGATAAAACGACCTAACAGTATGGCATATACAAGCTGTTACATCGTCTTATCGAAATTAATTCTGAGATAATCTGTATATAGGTAGTATGGCATATACTTTTTTGAAATTGTTCCCTTGGACTACGGAGTTGATCTGCATAAGCTCTGAGAATAACAAAGCCTTACATTTTGTAAAAGATTTTGTTTCCTACAAGATCGTGCTGCAACAGATGCGGGAAATCATATACTGCTAGATATGACCAATTTGAATGCAAATTGGTAAGAGAAGGGCGTTATCAAGAGATGTCTCACTAATCAATCTCGCAAAAATACCCACGGCCCACAATTATATAAACGCATACTGTAATCGATACCCATGAACCACTCTTCTGTAAACTAGAAGGAATACAGTCCCCTCGAAGTAATCCCCTACAATAGACTTGAATATCAATAAAACAACGGATGCTAGAGTTAAACACTGGAGTATGTATGGTTTAATCGAAAGGTATATATGAAATTCAAAACAACAAAAGGTAGGAGGCAGGTAGTTCATTCAAGTAATAGACAAAATCCAACGATCCGCATGTAACTTGATTAAATCAATAGAACATGTTTTTATCTTAGCAAAAACTAAACAGAAAACTGAATAAGACTATAAAAAGCACAATTACTTCTAATCTTGTTCATGATCCTCATCAAGGAGCTTGAAGTAATCTTGTTCATCATCCTTATCAAGGAGTTTGAAGTATCGTTCCAACTCAGGTATACGGGCCATGAGGCAAGGGGGCGGGGGGTGAGCCCTGGCGACACGGGCATAACGCTTCTGCTACTCCGTATACGGATCATACGTGTGCAGCTTCCCCGCCCGTCGGTACTCCTCCACCACGTCCTCCTCCGTCATATCTATGTACTGGTGCAAGTTTGCGATCAACGCTCGAAAGAAGGTTTTCGTCGCTTCTTGTTCCGCGGCCGTCCACTTCTCCATCCAAGCGTATATCCCGAATGGCTTCTCCTGCCGAGGTTGTTCCTCCTTCGCGTCGCTGATGTCATCTTTGCTCTCCATCGATCTCAAACGCCGGGGCAACATCGAGGATTTGGATTTGGATGGAGTATTACGCTAGTTTTTAGGCAAAAATTAGGGGACGGGTTCGGCTTTGGGTCTTGGTAGATTTTCGATTTATAGGTGGGGTCTCCGCCTTTCCCTGTACGCGTTGGCCTACGTGTCGGACTCTGTTTCTCCGGGTTGGAGTTGAGTTCCGGCCCGAGAGAGCAGCGGAGACCGTCGGATTTTAATCGCAAGGTCTGCGGCTCCGTGTCGGCCTCGCTGGGTTCGGCGCTGCAACGTCATGTCCGAGACGGATTCATCGCCGGCGGCGGCGGCGGCGGCGCAGGGTCGGAAGCCGAGGCGGCTGCGGGGGCACAAGAAAGGCGCCGTCACCTGCTGCGTCGCCTCCTCCTCCCGCCCGGGCGTCGTCGCCTCCTCCGGCGAGGTAAGCGATTTTAACTGCTCGTGCTTGGGTTTTTCTCCGAGGGGAAGGGCGCGCGACGCCATCAAGAGCTTCGCGTCGCGCTTGCGACTTCTTTGTCGGGAGCAACGCGTGGCCTCTGTGGTGGCTCTGGATGTCCGTGCTCAGTGCTCTCCCGCCTTGCTGCAGCAGCACGGGGGTGCCCTTCGCTGAGGACAACGGTCGAACACCTCGTGGGCGCTGTCTGCTGAGCTAGTGGTAGAATGTTGCCGGCAGTAGGCTTGCCTGCTTCCTCCTCCTCTGCGATGCCGCAATCTGCAACCATGACTATTGGCACCAGAATTCATGTAGGGTGAATTCATGACTATTACAAATTTTGCCAACCTAACTTTCCCAGCATGGAGATGTTGTAGAGATCTCATCAAAGCTTTCACATACGATCGGTAAAAACTACAAAGATGCCAGTAGGCACATGTGAGAATGTCATGAATTGCTATGAACTACGTGAATGTGCATCCGTTTGCCGATATCATCTTACAGCCAGTAGGTGCTCCTCTTTAGGGGATTTCCCCTCTTCTGCAAAGTTACAATTCTAGTTGTGTGTTGCAATACCTTGAGCATATGATTTCATAATTGTTGGCCTTTCTTATGTTATTATTACTAGACCTTATGCTAATATAGGGGCATAAATTCTTTAAATTCTTGAACCGAACAAGAATCTTTAAATTCTTTCCTTGCTTCTGCGGCATCATATAGGGGGAAAAAACAAATGCTCCACTTTTCAGTCTGATTCAACATTTATCCGAAAAGGGTATACTGTAAATTGGGAATATGTACCATAATAAACCTGAGGCGATACATTACCTTCAAGTTTATCTCCTGAAGTGAGTTTTACACAATAACTTGTGGGGTTGTTCTTTAACCATCCAGATACACTGTAAATCACTTTAAGATCATCCCCATGTTTGTTAACGAACTCCTGAAGCAACCTGAAAAGAATTAGTGACTTGTTAGGTGTGGTCAGGATGTTTCATTTATCCAATGATCAAGGGAAATATCCATAAGAAGGGAACCTTTACCTCTTGGAATCATTGGATGATACAGAGAAGTTCCTGCTGAGCCATTTGTATGAAATCTGTCAAAAACACACATACCGATTGTTGAAACACTGTCTGCCAGGTAAATAAATCCAACAACTCAAACAATTTTCAATGAATCAACCACTAAACAAACAACAAAAATATTAAGAGAAAGGACAGGCAACCGGTTCATCTTGTGGTCATGTGGAGCTGCAGTGTCACACTTGTTTAATCATTTTGTGAATAAACTCATGATATACAGCAATCTATCCACCATCACATCTATGCTGTATTTCCCGAGCTGTACAAACTGTCTTAACCAGTTTAAAAACTGTGGAATTTGACAACAAAGGGCTAAGGCAATATTAATCCTCCCACAAAAGATTGGAGTAAATCAAAGTTTGTCATGGAAAAATGGAAACACTTTTACTCCATATATACACATGAATGGGCATCGAACCATCAACAAAGAAATCAAACGAGTCAACTCAGGACAGCAAATCCACCACGAACTGGCACATTTGTTTCTTGTTTATTTTTGTTTTCTCTAAGCTTACAGCAATATGAACATTGATAGCCAAAACAAAACCCAGCAACCTAAGTTACAGCTGAAACAAAACGCAACCCTAACTCGTGCACGGCCCCAAGTACCAAATAAGCCAGCAAGAACCGAGAAATCGTCTCCCCCCCCCCAACCTTAGGCCCCGTTTGGCACGATTCTAGCTCCCGACTCCCAACTTACCTACAAAGATGCCAGTAGGCACATGTGAGAACGTCATGAATTGCTACGAACTACGTGAATGCGCATCCGTTTGCCGATATCATCTTACAGCCAGTAGGTGCTCCACTTTAGGGCATTTCCCCTCTTCTGCAAAGTTACAATTCTAGCTGTGTGTTGCAATACCTTGAGCGTATGATTTCATAATTGTTGGCCTTTCTTATGTTATTATTACTAGACCTTATGCTAATTCTCATGTTCTTGATGCTTATTTGACCAAATTAGGATGGATGTCTTTGCTGGTTTGATTTGCGTACGAAGGATGTGCTTTTCACCATGGAGGCAACAAATAAACCGATTTCTTCTATGTGTTTCAAAGCTGGTCAGCATGCCCTCCTTTGTCCAAACCACTCCTGAGTTTTGTCCCAAAATATGTGTGAGATTGAGTGTCACACACTAAAATGTCCTCTCTTTTGGTAGGAAATGAAGATCTTTTGTACGCCTCTGCTGAAAATGAAATTTTATCTTTCGATGTTCGATTGGTAAGTTCATCATCCCTATTTTTATTATGTGCTTAATTTGTTTCTCTCTGGTAATATGGTTACGATGATTTTTTTTCTTATTAGGGACCTCAAGCAAAGTCATTGGACACATATAACTACAATAGAGATGAAATCAATCAGGTTGTACCCTGGAGTATATTGCCATCTCATTCCTCTATGAAAAGACCACTATTTCATCCTGAAATGATGCTTTCACTTTTTGGATGTTTTCTTATAATTTTACCTAAAGCTTTTTATGCAAATGTGATTGAATTGAAAAGACAATCTAAAAGGTCATATTTGATGCAGATTGCTGTGAGCTCTAAAGGTTATCTTGCTGCTGCAGATGACAGTGGGGATGTCAAGGTAAAATTTTGTGTCGACATAAATGTTGAATATAAGCATGCTTCTATTATCTTAAAACATATTAAGTGGTCAAAATGTTGGTAGTGCTATTTAGACTTAGAGGAGGTCACTTGGAAATGTTGAAAGAGCTGGCAAATATGTAAGCAATGTAGTTTAGCATTAAATTTAAGTAAATGAACATTGACTGTAAATATTTACGTTGCAGTTTTTTCTAGTTTTTCAATTATTAACAAGTTATGTAGCTAGAGAATTTATGGTGATATTTTCACACTACTTGCTTCATTTAACTGGTTTGTTGTTAGAAAGTTTTCTTGTTGAGATTCTCTGATTTTGTGTGCTTGTGTTTCATTTAGATTAAATAATATTTTTTGAATTGGAAATGGATTTCTGAACTACCTTGCTTTGGTGCAATAGAAGGTTATTCGAAGTCAGAACTTGTTCATGTTTTCACTCTTGAGAAATTCTGCTTTTACTTTTGCAGATTATCAACACCATTCAAAAATGCCTGTACAAAAGATTGAGGGAAGCCCACACAAGTGTATCCTTATGTAGTGCTACTGGATGTTTAACTATGATGTTTCATCGTTTTATGATCCTAGTATTTTTTATTTCCCTGCAACATGTAAATCAGTTATTCCTTAGTTATCTTTATAAGATTTGCAGCAGTGTACAATTCATTCCTTGGAGACCTTGGACAGGTCAGTGCTACTTCATGCTTCATTTTGTTTGACTTATACTTTTCTTTTTTCAACTTGTAAGATGCAAATACTAGCTGTTCTCCTTGGATTCTTTTATTTTAATTTGTAATTTCTTATCCTCACAAATAGTTCAGTTTCATCTAACAGCCATTACTGGAGGCCTTGATTCAAAGCTTGCTGTGTGGGATTTCTCCAAAGGGCGAACACTGTTTTCTATTGATTATGGTACCTCCTTTTTCCATGAATGAAAAACTCACCATCCATGCATTACACCAACTTCTATGTATCTTTTTACCTTTTGACAATGTTGTATACTAACAGTTCCTAGTGAATCTTGTATGGTTGCTTTAATGGGTTTGCATCTGTAGCTTTAAGATTAAATGGGAAAGTTGGGTTTTGTTGATTAACTACAAAACTGTATATTCCATTTTTTTCGCAGAAATTTTCTCCAGCATGCATTGATTAACTTTTTCTTTTGGCTTTTGAACGCCAGGATCACCTGAAATGCAGAATGGTAGTTCAGGTGGGCAATGTTTCAATCCTCCTTTTGTTCACTCAATAGCAGTTTCTGAAGAGGGCATCTTGGGAGGGTCGTACAAAGTTTGTGCTGTTGCAAGAGGAGATGGTGCTGTTGATGTGGTTGATCTAGAATATGAACTTGCCCCTGCAAAATCAAAAGGGCTTCCTCGGATGGCAGATTTGAGTTTAAGCTCGAAAATAACTGATATAGGAGATGGATGTGGTAGTCAAAGTCAACGGAAAAGGATCCATCTTGATTACACAGTGGGTGGTCATACTTCGTCTGTTTCTTGTGTGTAAGTCCCTCTATGTTGTTTTTCTGTAATTTCTGACATATCTTACCCTTTTACTAACCGCTTAATACTTTATAACAGTACATTTTCAGCATTTGGTGAGAAGGGGAAGTTTCTTGTTTCTGGTGGCAATGATTCATCAGTTAAATTATGGGATTGGTCCAAAGGGTTCTCCTCTGAAGCAAACAGCAGTGCTGAATTGGTGTTGGATATAAAGGTCAATAAAAAGGTAGCCACTCAACCTTAAATTTTGTGAAATGTTGTCTGCAGACTTGGCTATATATCTGCACATACTCCATTACTTCATGTAGATAGTAATTTTTGCTGTTAACAGATGCGATTGAATTCTTAGGCTCAGGTAAAAATGCTAACCTTTGATTTACATCTTGACAGGTGAACTGGTTGTGTACCACTCCGACTGATTCAGATAACCTGATCGTCTGCGACACATCCAAGGTGGTCAAAGTTTATAATCTACCTTAGACGGAGAATGTGCGGCATTACAAATGCCCAAGGGCAGCCCAGTACCAGTCGATGGAACAATTTCCTGAGGACATTTAGCACAAATTGTGTGCCCAACCATCAGTGTCAGCTTGGTCCTGACTAGTCTTCTGATGATGAAGCTAGGCCCACTGCAGCTACTTGTGTGACGTGAGAATTCAAGATTGTTAGTTCTCTGCAGCTAGTTGTGTCAAGTCGGAGTTCAAGATTGTTAGTACGGTAAAATGAACGTATTTTCTCTAGACTCAGCGTGCTTTTGCGCTTGCGACCAGCTTTCATGTACTAATGATTTATGGCGAAATCCATATATGTTTTGTGTTATTTTAGCTGTTCTTTCTTACAAAGACAATATCACAATGATGTAGCGCATCATCTTCAATTCTTCCTGATGTAATGTAATGAGTAAATCAGAGTCGATATTCAAGCTTACATGGTGCTATCTGCTATGAACAAAAGCTACACCTGAGCAATGAAACAGCTCTTACACGACTGATGTTTTTTTTCCTCACCAATAACCTCTGCAAGAACATCTACCTTCTTCAAAATGGTGAAATCTATTTGAATCCCTCAAAATTATCTCTCTACCACACATCTTGGAGATGAACTTGGTAGCCTCATGGCAATGGCTGCAAACTCTTGAGTTCTTGGTCACACGGATTGGCCGCCCTCGTGACAGATTCAGAACACCGAATGCCACGGCGAGCTTTGAACTATGCCCACAGAGCGCCTCATCATGAACAGCGTCGTCAGCGCCCATCAGAGCATATTTTTTCTTAGGATCATGGCCTTCTTCCTGCATCCTTATGGCAACATCATCCAGGAACTCTGCAATCCTCATCCCTTGTGGATGATTTCGGTTTTCCGCAACGAAGATATGAGCCTTGCCCCTCACCTCAATCCAGCTGCAGCCAGTGTTCTCACGGAGTCCACGGCCACCAAACTTGTTCTTGAGCTTCCTGACAGCCTCCCATCTCTCAGCTTCAGCATAGATGTTGGCAAGAAGAACATAGTACCCTGTGTTCTCAGGTTCCAGCTCAAAGACCATCTCTGCTACTTTCTCTGCAAGCTTGACATTCCTGTGAGTTCGACATCCACGAAGCAATGAGACCCAGATGCTCGAATCCGGTTCGATCGGCATTGTCTCTATGAACTCATAAGCTTCCATCAGATTCCCGGTGTGGCATAATAGATCGACCATGCAGGCGTAGTGCTTCAGTTTAGGCTCTATTCTGTGCTCATTCCGCATTGCATTGAAGAATCTCCATCCCTCATCTCTTAGGCCTGAATGGCTGCAAGCATACAGAATGGCACTGAAAGAACCCGCATCAGGCTGAATGCCACTTCCCTTCATCTGCTCAAAGAGGGCAATGGCATCTCTACCGCGACCATGCATGCCATATCCAGCTATCATGATGGTCCATGAGATAAGGTTCTTGTTGGTTAACATGTCAAACAAACGGCGTGCTAGCAGTAATGCACCACATTTAACATACATGTCGACGAGTGCATTGGCTACAAAATTATCTTCCAAGTACCCTCTTCGTACTGCGTAGGCATGCATCTCCCTGCCTCGCTCCAGTGATGAAAGGCTTGCTGCAGCTGGAAGGATGCAGGCCATGGTTACTGCATTAGGTCGGAGTTGGAGTAGCATTTCATTAAACAAAGTGAAGGCTTCATTGGCAAGATTGCTCCTGGAATAACCTCCAATTAGTGTATTCCATGAGATTATATCCTTGTTTATCACATGATCAAAAATAAACCTTGCCTCTTCCATATACCCACATTTCACATACATTTCCATCAGTGCATTTGCAACAGGAAGAACTTCCTCAATATCATTTCTGATGGCATATCCATGGATAGATTTGCCATGTTTCAGTGACTCATTGCCAGCAAATGCATCAAGAGCACTGGTGATTGCAAAGACATCTGGTCTGATACCTTCTAATCCCATTTCCTGAAATAACCCAGCCACTTTGTCAAAATGCCCAGCCCTGGTATAACTTGTGATCATTGCTGTCCATGAAACCACATTTTTCTGTTCCATATTCCTGAATATCTTATTAGTGCTACGCCAATCTGAGCAATTTGAGTACATATCAAGAAGAGCATTACCAAGAAATGTCTCACTAATCAATCCAGTTCTCACTGAATACCCATGAACCACTCTTCCTATAAATGAATAGTGCGACTGTGCACAAGCCGGCATAACACTTAGCAGTGTAGTAGAGTCCAACTCCTGTCCTTCTAACCACATTCTTACAAACAACTCAACAGATTTATCATATAGTCCATTGGAAGCACAACCACCAATTATAGAATTCCAAGAAATGACGTCACGATGAGGCATTTCATCAAACACCATGAGTGCGTCTTCAATCCTGTTGGATTTTGCATAGAACGATATCAGTGCATTGCAAACTGCACACTGTGCCCCAAAACCATACTTCACAAGAAACCCATGAACCACCAAACCATCCATTACACCAGACAAACCAGTGATGCACTTTAGGAGGCAAGAAATGGTGTGCTCATCAGGAGTAATTCCACAGTCATGCATTTTCTCAAACAGCAAGAGGCTTTCTTGAAATTTACCGAGCTTTGCATACCCACCCATCATTAGATTCCATGCATGTAGATTGCTTTTCGATGACATTGCATCAAAAACCTTCCTTGCATAGCCTAATTCACCACATTTAACATACATGAACACCAATTTGGATCCTAGATTTTCATCTACCCCATTCTCCAAAGATTCAAACTCCCAAAGTAATCCTGTTTTAACTGAGTATCCATGAATCACACTTCCGACAAGATCATATCCTAATTCAGCACAAGCAGGCAAAACACCAAGCATCGTCACTGGATTGATCTCGAGGCCTTCAGACCACATTTTGGCGAAAAGTTCAATAGACTTACCATGCCATCCATTCGAAAAGCACCCACTAATCACAGAATTCCAAGAAATGACATCCTGGTGAGGCATCCCATTGAACACCTGTAGTGAACCATCAACATGGCCACACCTAGAGTACAGTGCTATAAGCGCATTTCCAACCGCACATTGCACCCCCAAACCCAACTTCTCAAGGTACCCATGAACTACTTCACCATCTGCAATACTGCCCAAACCGGCAATGCACTTCAAGACACACGAAATAGCATGTGCATCCGGCCTAACCCCAGAACAGTGCATCTGCCTAAACAGCAAAACGCCGTCTTGGAACTCACCAGTTTTCGCGTATCCGCTCATCAGTGAAGTCCAAACTCGCACGTCGCTGACTTGAGGCATTTCATCAAACACCTTTCTTGCATTCTCCAAATCCCCACACTTCACATACATCAGCACCAATTTCCTTCCGAGAACACTATACATTCCATCTTTTCCAACACCAGATGTGCGAACCAAGAAATGGGCTCTCTTCCCAGCTTCCAAAGATCTCAGATCCGAGCAGAGCTGGATGACCGCGCCGTAGCTCCGGGCGTCGATGCCATCCGAGCCGAGCAACCTCAACGCCTCCGCCAACTCACCCGCCCGACAGAGCCTCTCAATCTGCACGTCCACATCGGTTCTCGGTGCCCGACTCGGCGAATTCTTGGTGTCCCTCGGAGCAGTCGCCGCCTCCAGGACATGACCGGACGGCGCGAGGACGCCACACCTAACCCTTGTTCTTGGGCTGCTGTTCTTGGGAGGCGGCCATGGAGATGGGGCTCGGAGGTGGCTGGAAACGGAGGTGAGTGGAGGTGTCGCCATGGGAGCAGGAGGAAGTAGAAGAAGAAGGGCAGTTCAAATTTTGCCGCGAAACCCCGCTATGTTAGCGCGGCTTGGCTTGGTTGAAATGGATAGCTTTCTGGATTGGGTTGCTCATTTTCCCATTTCCCCCTCACAGTTAAAAATATTCCATAAAAAGGACATCATGCATTTGTGTAGTGTTGTAGTACTAGTTCCAAAACGATGCCTAGTAAGTTAAATTTTAATCAAAGGGTATGAATGGAACTTTTCGTAGCAAGTATCCCCTTCTCGTTTTTCATGTGGCTGAGAATGGATTGAAGCAGAGAGCAGTTTTGACTCCATTAGAGGACAGGGAGTTCTTCACCTGTTGTATGGTGGATTAAGAAAAGGGAGGAAATGGGTGGAATTCTCTTGCAGCATCACCAAATCTCTCCAAATTATCTCTCAAAGGCCGCCTTTCCAGGATCATTTCTCCACAAAGGTGACAGAGGATCAAATTATTCTGAAATTTTATATGCATGCCTGAATTTCTTATAACTCTCCTGACGACATATACAGACATAAAGATAACTATTGCTCTGAAGCATGCCAGCATTTCTCTTTCTGCTTTTGTAACACCTGATAAGAAACTGCAGTCAACTGCAAAATCTTGGCGAAATGAAGCTAAGAACTTCTGATGCAATCACTGAATTTGGTCGCAGAATTTGCAGATGGGGTTCTGATTTGTCCTGCACGGCATAGTTTTGTGTGTTCATCACTGGGGAGCATCAGATCAGAAGCTAATGGATCTCCACTACCAAGAACGGTTAATAAGCGTAGCAAAGAAGAGCTAATGGCGTTCTTCAAAAGCATCCAGACCTCCATTGCCGAGGACTCGCCTAGAACTTCAAGGAGGACGAGGAAGCAATCATCTGACCCGTTCGAAGAGGTTGAGAGGAGGAAGCAGTCATATGGTATGTGAAAAAAAGGATAATTTTACCATCTTGAGAAGGTACCAGGAGGTACTATATTTTCTAAGTTGACAAGACATCAAGCATTATTGTTGTTCCAAACACACGAAGCAAATGAGCAAATGCAGGCTGTTTGACATCCCAGAACTGATCATCTGCTTCTTGTTGACAAGGCATAGGTGATGTTTTGGAGGAACATGCAGATGGGGAGCCAAAGGTGCTAGATTTGAATGACATGAAGGTTGCTGAGCTGAGAGAATTGGCGAGGGCGAGAAGGATGAAAGGTTACTCGAGGCTGAAGAAGAGTGAGCTGATTGATCGTCTGAAGGGTGTCTGATTTGTCAAATCCTCACCAAAGAATGCAAGGCTACTACCAGCAACTTGTTGATAATGCTAGCTGTCCTGACTGAATTGTCATAGCAGTTTTACAGCCATTTCTGACTTTGTAAGAGTACTTCTTCAGTTTTTGTTCACTCTGAAACCCTCTTTCACTTGTCGAAAGCTGTAGAATACATGTAATGCACCTCTTTATGATCAGCCCCAGTCTATGATAAGATATTTCTTTAGGCCATCTGTTGTACTGACTCTTTTCTGGAACTCTAAAACCGAGTTCCGTGTGATTATCTTGGATCATTCATCAAAGTATCAAACTATAATAAAAGGTTCAAAACTGTTACTCCTAATACATGATTACAACAGTACTACTAATTACCGACGAAATGAAGATTATCAGGCAGCAAACAGAGATGATATTATTTGAGCCAAGAAAACTGGGGCTTCATCTATTCTTCCTATTTATAATTTATAAGGCGTGTGATAATCAGGTTGAATCTTCCAATGAACAAGCTTACTGAAGATTTGACATTTTTTGTAAATTTCTAAAAATGAATAAATTTGAACTATCCGTTGTAGTCTAGCTGGTTAGGATACTCGGCTCTCACCCGAGAGACCCGGGTTCGAGTCCCGGCAACGGAATTTTTTTTAATCCCTTCTCTTCACTGAAATTACGTAAACGCCCCAACCTTTCTTTCCCATTCCACCGGGGCAGTATAGTAATTGTCACCATATAAACACCCGCACTAGAATTTTAGGGTTTCCTCCCCTACTCCTACAAAGCTGCTTCCCCGCCGCCGCCCGAGCAACACTAAACCCCACCATCTCCGCCGCTCCCGCCTTCCCCTCGCCGCCGCCTCCGCCTCCCAGATCTCGCCATGGTAAGCTCCACGCCCGGAGGCGCACAGCCGTGTAGTCGTCGACGTCTTCTCCTCGATTCGTTAGTTTTTTTCCGCTCGGGCTCGTGGAATTGATGCGTTTTCTTTTGGTTGGTTTTTGTGCTCGCAGGCGTCGGAGAAGAAGCAAGCGAACCCGATGCGGGAGATCAAGGTGCAGAAGCTCGTGCTCAACATCTCCGTCGGTGAGAGCGGAGATCGCCTCACCCGCGCCTCGAAGGTAATGATAGAGCGATGCACCTGTTCATGTCATGTCAGATTCAGCTTGGTTTAGTAGTCATGCAGAGATGTACAGCTTGTTGCCTCCGGAGAGGCTGAGTGCAATGGTGAACTTTCCAGTCCGGATTGTGTAGCGGCTAGCTATTGTTTGGTTTAGGGCATTTTTATTCTGTGATTGACGTGTCCCCAATCTAGCAGTGGTTTGTCTCTGTTCCAATAGTTTGTTGCTCGTTGGCTGGTTTATATAGTTGTGTTATTGATGCTACTAGCATAAAGCCATTATGATTAGAAGCTGGTTTGGACTTTTCAATTTGTTCCATTTGTTGATTTTGTAGATTCGGCATGATTAGTCCAGCCTCATTGGCCTCAAATTGACTTTGTGTTTTGACTTTGAGTTTTATGCATCATGTTTTCGATCGTCCATACTCAAATGTATGTAGCTTCTGTTGTTTGTTCTGTTAGGTGCTGGAGCAGCTGAGTGGGCAGTCACCGGTGTTCTCCAAGGGTAAATTCTTAAGTCTGACATGTTATTATCAGTGGTATGTGGTTTATTGCTGGCTCAGACTTGTAGTGATGATGATGCGATATTGCAGCGAGGTACACTGTCAGGTCGTTCGGCATCCGGCGTAATGAGAAGATTGCGTGCTACGTGACAGTGCGTGGTGAGAAGGCGATGCAGCTCCTGGAGAGTGGCCTGAAGGTGAAGGAGTACGAGCTGCTGAGGAGGAACTTCAGTGAGACTGGATGCTTTGGTTTTGGTATCCAGGAGCACATTGATCTTGGCATCAAGTAAGATTATATAATCCCATAATCTTGTATGTTTTCAATCTGGAGCATTTGTTTCTAAAATTCCTTTTCAATACCCTAATGCAATTACTTTTCTTCATGCCTAGATAATTTATTAGATGAAATGGAGCTTTTTTAATCTGGTTGGTCTGTGTATTTACTACAATTGTTGTTCCTATGTCAAAATCCTCACTTCAAATCTCAAATGCTACTCGTTTTTTGACATTTGTAATGTTTGGTGTATAGCAGAAACAATTGGTGCTACTCATTGGTTCCTAAATATTGATCGGTGTCTGTTTCATGCCTAATAAGTGATTGATCATCCAATGTTAGTCTAGTGTGGTAGACTGGTAGCTCTACTCTTGGACTCGTAGCATGTTGTTTAGTTATGATCAGGCCTTTTAGCCTCTTTTAGTACGATATGCTCTTGTGCACAGTTGCAAAGTTGCTAGTGTGTTCCAGCTAATGTATCTCGTATTATCATTTGATATGTTGTTGGAATCCCAGGTTAACAAATTATATTCACTGTTTTGTCAAGGCACATTGTTCTAGTGATAGTAGTTCCTTCATGTAGAGATAGAGCTGCTGGCACATTGTCCTATTTTTGTTGATTGTACACTAACCTCTCAATATCACTCCACCAATCATCATTGAATGTTCTGTATTCAAGTAACCTGACCTATTTGTTGCCTTTCAGGTATGACCCATCCACTGGTATTTACGGTATGGACTTCTACGTCGTTCTTGAGCGTGCTGGGTACCGTGTTGCGAGGCGCCGGAGGTGCAAGTCCCGTGTTGGTATCCAGCACAGGGTCACCAAGGAGGATGCCATGAAGTGGTTCCAGGTCAAGTACGAGGGTGTTATCCTCAACAAGGCCCAAGCCAACACTTCCTAAGCAAACATTAGTGCCTAGTTCTCTTTAGAACTTGAGTTATCTGGATGTTGGATTTGTATGCTTCTTAAAACTAAAGATGTTTTGTTATTTTGTCAACTTTGAGTTGGATCAGTTTTGGTGGTATGTACTTTTATCTTAATGCTCAGATCTATTTACTCTTAGCAGAGATAGATATATGATTGACATATGCTACGAACTGCTGTCATTGTTGATAAAATGAAAAGAGAATGGCTTAGAAAAAAAAATGTCATTACAGATGTCTCTTTGGCAATGATCCAATAAATGTAACTCAGAAAGTTCAAACCCTTGTGGCAATTTAGTAGAATGCCAGGAATCCCATGGTAATCATGCACTTTCATGTGAAATCACAACGTATTTTTTAAAATCCGTCTTCTCCAAGCTGATACGAAAGTTGAGAACTCGTTCCTGTTAAAATAAATCTAAATAAATTCTTGCGTTCCAAGCCTAGGCGAATTGTACGGTGATGTTTATCATTTAAATTTCTTCTCATTTCGTCACGCTGCTTATCATTTCCAAAACCTGTCAGTCTGACTATGATAATAAACAATTTGTTTACAAGATAATGTGATTGTAAAATGTTGATCTTCGACGCAAGAGTCGTTTACAAGATGTTTTTAAAAATATCCAGTACGATTGGCCGGCAATGCGTCATGAGCTACTGGACTTGGAATCAAATCGACGATTAGTATACTAATGACAGTTGATTAAACAAAACGAAGATGCTGGGAAGCTCATGTCCAGAAGATAAACTGAAACACCAAAGGAGTCCAGAGTCCAGACGTCCAGGTCTCGACGGCATTCATCGCCAAAATCCCCAAATGGACACAGCGAGCTTGTGCACCGTGGAGAAGCGCGGCGTCGTCCACGTCATCACCCTCACCGGCGCCGGCGAGCACCGCCTCGGCCCGGCCCTCCTGTCCGCGCTCCGCTCCGCCGTCGCCGCCGTCCGCGCCGCCCCGGGCGCCGGCGGCGCGCTGGTGATTGCCGCCGAGGGCAAGTACTTCTCAAACGGGTTCGACCTGGCATGGGCGGGCACCGCGCCGGCCGAGCTGCACGCCTCCATGGGCGACGCCTTCCGGGACCTCGTCGCCGACCTCCTCGCGCTCCCGATGCCCACCGTCGCCGCCGTAACCGGCCACGCCGCGGCCGCCGGGTGCGCGCTGGCGCTCGCGCACGACGCCGTGGTCATGCGCGCCTCCCGCGGGTTCCTGTACATGAGCGAGGTGGACGCCGGCATCAAGATCATCGACTACTTCGCCGAGCTGATCCGGCAGAAGGTCCCCGACGCCGTCGACAGGAGGGACCTCCTCCTCCGGGGCGACAAGATGACGGCGGCCGAGGCCCTGCGGCGGGGCATCGTGGACGCGGCCGTGGACGGCGGCGTCGACGACGTGGTAGCCGCCGCCGTCCAGGAGGCGGAGGCGCTCGCGGCGAGGGGATGGGACGGGGAGATCGTGGCCGTGACCAGGAAGGCGATTTGGCCGGAGCTCTGGGCCAAGGTGAAGGACCACGCCGCCGTCGAGCCGCCGCCGCCGTCGCGGCCGCGGCTGTAGCCGCCACTCGCTTGTATCCGTGTAGCTATCGCCTCTCTACCTACCGTATGTTACTATCGTGTATGCTTCCGTTGCGTCAAGATTGGTTCACTGCAATGCATCCTCGCAGGATTGCATCACATGATTCCTCTTGTGTTCTTGCACTGAATTGCGTAGAGTTGTTCATGTTCACTATCACCAAACAAAGCTGCAAAATCATGACAGGGAGTAGATCAGGATGTAATGGAAGAGGGTTCATTGCGATTGGGATGGGCATTTACATGATGAAAGAGCAAACAAAACAGGGAGCAGCTACACTACTGTAGGGCAATGCTAAGGATCACAAAATGGGAAGAAACCAAAATGAAAGGAGAAAAAAAAAAAGAAAGCAAGGATTCCCTAGCTTAACTTGTCTCCAGTCTCCACCAACTACATAACCTTAACTACTCAACCAGCATGCCCCGTCACGTACTTAACACCACCACCAGCAGCACGCGTTTCTCCATGGTTAGATAATTTACATAATTGTAATTCTTCTCTGGTACTGGGTCCTTGCGGAAATGGCTTGACGGATGGATGGAAGGATCATGGATGGTGCAACCTGAGATGGAGTCCAAGTCCAAGACAATGGAGTCATCTAGGATTGCAATGTCCAGCTCATGGAAAAATAAACGAACAAAACGGTGAGCGTTGCGGTGCCCTTCTAGCTCCCAGCATGCACAAAGTTGAGGCCATGTTGCCGTCTCATATGATCCGGTATGAGCCTGTGGATCAGTTCAGGAGAGGCACTGGCTAGCTGCATACCAAAAATGTGCATTGATAAGCATCCATGACAGGTAAATATAAATGTCTTTAACATAAAAGGTGACTGTTCGAGAAATGTTATCATTTACTTACTTCATGTTTGAAGTTGAACAAAGGAGGGAACGGACGACCATTTGGCAGGCGTGCATTTGGCTCTCGAAGTTCATCAAAGAAAGGATGCGCACATGCATCAAGCTGCATATAATCAACCAAAATGTTAAGCTCGTTGGAAATGCACAAGCTGCTGCTATATAGATTATACCGTTTTCCAGCAAAAGCACAAACCTTAAGCAATTAACAGCAACATTTTCAAGTGGAGCACTAACAACTATATTTAACAAGCACATGCGACTGTATAAAAGTTGCACTCACTCTTAACCAGCCAACACACCAATTTGGTTTTGGACCACTGGATATTATAATTATAATGACCATGCAAGACCAGAGGTCCATCATCTACTTCCATAAGGGACCTCAACAGAAACATCTCTTTTATTGTTCTTGACACATGGTCTATGAATATTTGACTGTAACAACTAACAACATTTGAAATGAATTGTTAAACTAAGCAAATCCATGTAAATTATCATTATCCTTGCACTTGGTGAAACCAATAGATGTATAGATAATATATAACTCAGCAAAGGAAAGAAAACTCACAGCAGTGCAGCGTAGACTTGGTGAATATTGGAGAAGACGTGAAGCAAGATCTATGGCTTCAGGTGGCATTCTCTTGTGGAAAATCTGGGGGTAAGGGAAAGTAGGACAGATGAGCAATTAGTTAGGCAGCTGCAGATACATTTTAAATTTCAAATTAAACATGATGCAGAAACTAGTTTTGAAGTGGGCTATAATGCCTTGCAAGTAAAATGGTGGCTACCTTGTGCCAAGGGTGAGCCTTAATCTGAGGAAATTTGAACTCGGTATAGTTGGGGTTCATGCATCGTATTTCCTCACGGGTTGGAGTACCAAGAACCTGCCATAATATCAGGTTAACACAAGAAATGATCATGGCAAAATAAAATAATGTAGCTTGTGGAACATTGTGCAATACC
Source organism: Oryza punctata (assembly GCA_000573905.2). Taxonomy (NCBI): domain Eukaryota; kingdom Viridiplantae; phylum Streptophyta; class Magnoliopsida; order Poales; family Poaceae; genus Oryza; species Oryza punctata. The sequence goes on from CM002488.2 coordinate 5,184,451, forward strand.
TTGATTATCTCTACTAGCTGGTCAACAGCACTCTCTCCAGGAAACAGTGGCTGGCAAATACACATTATGAATGATAATCAGAATAACATCACAACAAAATCTAATCAATAACCTGAACGTTGCAGCTCCTCAAATAAAGATGACTAACCTGACCAAGAAGTAATTCTGCAAGAACACATCCAGCTGACCATATGTCGATTGAAGTTGTATACTCAGTTGCACCAAATATGAGCTCAGGAGCACGATAATAGCGAGAGCAGATGTATGATATGTTGGGTTCACCAGGAACCTGGAAGAATAGCACAAGGAAATCATGAATTAATGGGCTAAAATTGCAATATGAAGCAACTACAAAACTGGAAAAGAGAGGCCAACAGTTGTAATCCAAGCTCGGGAATTCATCATCATAGTCTAGCTTGGCAAATTTGCATCCAAATTAGTTAACTTATCAATCCATCGACATGATAACAGCACATAATAAACCCAAATTGGAAAGATTGATCATGGCAATGGGCAATTACTTTTATTAACTATTGAGCTATCTAAAAAAGTCTATTCCAGGTACAGTGTTTCAATGTTGAAGCTGCCTTCAAGATATGAATTAACAACACATCAGAAACTAACCCTCAACTTCTATCATAAATCAGTCATGAAAGGCACAAGCAGCATATCCACATGTAAAAGCAACATGATGAAATAAACCAGGGATGCTATGTCAACAGTATGACTAGTCTACCACTAGAATATTTTGAATAAATATCGAAACACTGAGAAATTACTCTTTAAGGGTGGAAATCAACATACCAGAACCTTTGCACTGCCAAAGTCACATAGCTTGACTTGATGAGTGAGAGGATCAACCTGTATCAGCAAGCAGTTAGAGACCAGTTCAAAACAAACAACCAAGCAAGAGAAATATTGTAGCCTTGTTCACATAAGACATACCAAAACATTTTGTGGCTTCACATCCCTGTGACAGACTCCTGGAACAGTATGAATATAAGCTAGCCCTCTAAAAAGCTGCAAGCATAGCAAAAGTATCTTTAGAGAAGCAATGAGAAGCATAGCAGCAATCAGAGAAGGGTTAAACATGGGGGCTGACAAACCTGATAGATGTAAAGCTTCACATAGATCAGTGGCATCCGCTGGTTAGCATTGCTGTAGTGCTTGAGCACACGGTAGAGTGTCTCAGGGACGTACTCCATAACAAGATTGAGGAACAGCTCATCCCTGCTTGTGGTTGAGAAGAAGCAGTGCTTCAGACAGATGACATTGGGGTGTTCCATTGCACGCATAAGCTGCAGCTCACGGTTCTTGTAACGCCGGTCCTGCAACACCTTCTTGATGGCCACCGTTTCCCCTGTCTCCAAGCACTTAGCCTAAATGTGAAAACTAAATCAGTTTGATTCAAACATATCAAGGAATGTACAACATACGATAAACATGCATTTCCATAAGACCAAGCACCGTACCTGGAAGACAATCCCGAAAGAACCAGTTCCTACAACTCGCTCTGCCATATAACTAATTGTCTGCAGTAAAGGTAAAAGGAATATCACATGAGAAATCGCGCACAATATCTCAGATTGAAAGATTGTATGTTGTCATGACTAACTAAAATTAGAAGTGAAACATTTATTACCCCCTAGAAACAACAGAATCGATTGTGGAATAGCGAGCAGAAAAGGAAAGCATGCTTCCTAAAATGTACATTATCCTCAAATAATTGAATAATCAAACATTTAATTGAGGAATCAGCTACATAATTTATCAGTCAAATGCTAAATTGTTCACAAATCAAAACGACCACTGTATCTGGTGGTCATCCCCAAACCCACAAAATTGCAATTCCTCGACCTAATTTGATCAGCCAGACACTACCAACGGCTTAAAAATGGCTAGAGAGCACAAATCCTTAGCGAACCAAGTGATTACGAGCAAGGAATCAAGCGAAGGGCGCCAAAAACTAGCACATTCCACTGTACACTAGAAGAAGAACAGAAACGAAGACCCCGAAAAAGCTCACCCGCTTCGGCTCGCCGTTTTTGCCGCCGATGGTGGTGGAGATGATGTGCCCCGTCACGGCGTCGCCACCACCACCCTCCTCCTTCTTCTGCAGCACCTCCAACCAAAACCAACCAACAAAACAAAAAACGGCGCGAGAGACACCGAAGAAAACCAGCATTAGCCCAACGACCACCGAAACCAGCAGATCGGCCACGAGCCCCAGCTCAGATCCACCCCGACACCCCAGATCTGGACACTCCCCTCCCCTCGGGTTACCTTCTCGCTGATGCCGCCGGTTGCCGCCGCCGCCGCTGCCACGGCGGCGGGGGGCGGTGGCGCGTCCAGCTCCATGGGCTCCGGCCCCGGCGGCGCCTCCATGCGGCGGAGCTGAGCTGGGGAGGGAGGCGGAAGCGGCGGCTGCTGCTGCTCCGCGTTAGTGCTTGGCTTTGCGGGGGATGGTGGTGGTGTGCTTTTGACCGGTCAGGGAGGCAGCAAGGCTGCGGCCTGCGGGTGTTGTGGTGTGGTGAGGCCGGATTAGGACAGATGGGGGAAGTGGTTTACTGATAACTGTGCTGACTCCCCCAGCTAATACTGCTCAGTGTGATATTTTGAAGGGTTCTCTTTCATGAACTGGATTGTTTTTATAGGAGGGATTTTAGAGGATTTGCATGAGTAATGAACTAAGGTGAAATTCTCAGTTTAGAAGGAATCCTTGATGTTATTGATTAGGATAAAGAATTTAGTATGGATGAAGAATTGAGATGAGGTACATCTTTAGCAAGAGTTTTGTTGACGCTTAATTTGTATATTTCAACGAGGGTTACTTAGGAATATTTTTATCAACGCATGGTTTTTATCGGTTACATCGTGATGGTTACTTTCTTAAGATTGTATCGGGATAAAAGGTTTGGGCTGGAAGAGGTTAAGAAGAATATAGATGCGATATGTCTTTAGCATGAGTTTTATGGATGCTTATTTTGTATATTTTAACAACTGTTACCTAGGAATATCTTTTTGTTAACATGCATTTTTGTCCGTTTTTCGTAATTGTTGCTTTCTTAAGGTTGTATCAGAAAGGGCTAAAAGAAATCAAAAACAACAGAGGTACCATACGTCTTTAGCATGAAGAATTTTATGAATGCTTAATCTGTATATTTCAACGACAGTCATGTAGTAATATCTTTATTAACACGTGGTTTTATCCGTTTCATCATAATTGTTGCTTTCTTAAGGTTGTATATGGATAAAAAGTTGGGACGGAAGAAATCAAGAAAAATAGAGATGTGGTACATCTTTAGCATGAATTTTATAGATGCTTAATTTGTATATTTCAACGACGGTTACATAGTAATTTTTTTATTAATGTGTGGTTTTATCCGTTTTATCGTGATTATTGCTTTCTTAAGGTTATATCAGGGTAAAAGGTTGGGGCTGAAAGTAGTCAAGAAGAATAGAGATGCGGTACATCTTTAGCCTGAATTTTATGTATGTTTAATTTGTATATTTCAACAACGGTTACATAATAATATTTTTTATTAACATGTGGTTTTATCCGGTTCATCGTGATTTTGCTTTTCTTAAGGTTGTATCATGATAAAAAAGTTAGGGCTAAAAGTAGTCAGATGTGGTACGTCTTTATTATGAATTTTATGGATGCTTAATTTGTATATCTCAATCATGGCTACATAGCGTTTTTTATTAAAATGTGTTTTTATTCGTTTCATTGTAATTGTTGCTTTTTAAGGTTGTATCAGGATAAAAAAAACAGGACCAAAGAAATTAAGAAGAATAAAGATGCAATGAATCTTTAGCATGAATTTGATGTGTGCTTAATTTGTATATTTCAATCACGGCTGCGTAGAAATATTTTTATTAACACATGGTTTTATCCGTTTCATCGTATTAGTTGCTTTCTTAAGGTTGTAGGGAGCTACTTAACTATGATTTTTATGCAATTGTTGCTACTGCTTTAGATCCCAGAGACATTATAAATCCACTAATTTTATCTCTAAATAAACCATTGCACATGACAATTCACTGATACTGATAGATTTATCATGGGAATCATTTCCAATTTTAAAGCATTTGCTTGGAATATAAATGAAAATCTTGAATTTATTTATTTAAAAGGAGTGCGTAAAGAATTGGGGTTAAAAACATAATAGAGATGTGATACGTCTTTAGCATGATTTTTATGGATGCTTAATTTTTATATCTCGACCATAGCTATGTAGTAATGTTTTTATTAACACAAAGTTACTTAGAAAAACATATTTCTTGATAATCCTAGTTTCCAAAAGTGTGGTTGAACATATTCGGAATAAAATAGCGTCTGTATATTCATTTTAGTGGTAAGCATTTTCTATTTCAGTGTTGTACAAATACATCGATATATTAGAGGTGGTATTTTTTTTCTTATTTATGTACTGGCAGTTGCCACTACATTGTTTTGGTGGCAGTGGGTGACTCCCTGGTATTACATGAGGAGAGTATTGAGTGAATGACAAGTATAACAGTATACATGGAAGTTCCTACACTATACTCCCCGGGGTTACCGGACACTGGGTAGAATTTTAATCTTTAGTTGTTTTAGCCTATATTAACTATATTATTAGTTAAAAATTTAGAGTATTATATGTGTTATGATATGTTAAGGATCGGTAATTTTCGTTCTGGATTCGATGTTGACTGTATATCGGTATATCCTCTTTCAAATATCTTTGTAATATGATGCAAATGTTCAAAAAGTTTATTAGCGTTTTTTTTCAGGAAATTAGTAGTATTTTTGACATGATGTATCACGAAAAAGAAATTTTGAGTTAAATTCGTCATATAGTGATTATCTTGCCTTTTTCTTTTTTTTTCTTCTGGTCATTGTCTTGACTCTGTAATTTTCCATGACCTTTACCCGAAGGTATGACGCAGTACTGAAATGCTCTTCAGTAGATGAACATGCTGGACACCATCGGGATGGAAAAAAAAAAAGACCTGGGCATCAATGTTCATATTTTAAGATATTTTTAGAACGTTGGAACGTGTCGTTGATCCCAAAAACCGAACAAGGCCGGTTAAACGCGATGGCTAAAGCTAGACACAACAAACGTCTGAAACCGTGGCTGCAGCAAGCCTGCAAGGCTGGCGCGCGGTCAAACCGTCCGCCCCTGCGCACTGTCCTCCCATCCGACAGGGCCCCGGCCGGCTAATCCTACCGCCGTTTTCTCCAATGGAAAACGCCACGAAAAAAAGACGGATGCCCATCAGGCGCGCGCGCGCGCGGCAGCGACACGGCCGCCCGTAAACCCGACCCGATTAGCATCGGCCGCGACCCCCTAATTATTGGCGCAGGCATCCGCGATCCTCGTCGGCACTCGGCACTGGCACTCTCTCCCTCCCCCCCACCGTCTCACATCACATGCCTCCAACCTGTCGTCGTGGCGCGCTCGCCACCGACCGCCGTTGCCAGCCACCTCGCCGGCCCAGCGCACGCCACGCTTTGACTACGTGCCCGCCCAAACACAACACACACCCCGCCCCCGGCCACATTGCCGTTGCCGTTGTTTTATTACGCGCGCGATGGTCCAGCCCTCTCCCCCCGTACGTCCTCCCCCAGCTCAGGGCCGATGCGTGTAGGCGTACGTGCCGCTGTTCGCCGTGGCGCGTTCCATCACGAGCCAGTAAACCAAAGCACGCTAATTCGACGCCGGCTTCTAGTTCTACCCAATCGGTGTTGTCGTCGTCGTCGTCGTCGCATGTGCAGGATGGGTTAGGTTTGTTTGCCGGTTGCTTGCATGCGTCGAGCCATCGGATTGGTCTTGGGGATAAATGTCAGCAGCGTCGCTTGTTTTTTTTTTTATTTCCTTTTGGTTCTTCCCGTTGTTTAGATTTGCGTGGTCAAAGTGGCAGCAGTTGGTGACTGTACCGAATACTGACATCGATCGGCGTGGTGATGGTGTGATGGTGGTGGTGGTACTGTTCTTTTGTTATCCACGGTGGCAGTCAAATATGCTGCTCTTCCAATCATGGATGCGTTCAAAGCTGGATTAGTTTAGAGCACAGTAGTTCACACCCGGTGGATAATCTTTTTTTCCTAGGGTTCATCTCCAAGTTGTCATTTGCTGCTTCTCATCGGGACACTTTCATACTACATTGCTAAAAGGACAGAACACTAATTATATTACTTTCTTCTGAACCTCATACACTCCCAGTGGAAATGGAAACGAGCTGTTAATTTCTCGTGAAACGATTTCCCGGCGAAACTTCACCGGAATTCTGTGCTCCAAGCAGGCCACTGACAAGCACCAATTCTACTAGGGCTCTAGCTAGGCATCGCGTCTTTCCGTGAGAACGCAGTTAATTAACCAATTAACCATGCCGGAAAACTGGACCTTTCGATCGGGAAACCCGGAAGCCATCGGACTGAAACGAACTGAAACGTAGTAGAGCTTGAGTAGAGTAGCTCGCAGCCTCTCAGACCAGGAAACGCATAGGTTTTGACCTGACCACCACCCCCCATTCAAAGCTCGCACTGGCCTGGGCGGCGCTCTGCCTGCTGGGCTGGCTGGTCTCTCTCACTCTCTCTACTGCAACCAAGCAAAGCCCTGTGGCCACTGGCCTGTGCCAATGGACGCGCTGCACAGTAGTTGATGCTGCTACTCCCTGCTCGATCTGCTTGACCAACCGTCACAAGAGACAAGGAATAATGTGAGTATGTGACCAAAGTTAACAAGAATCACACACGATTTTCGCCACTAAGTCACTATAGTTAGACAGTGCATGCCATGGAAAAACAACACTCGACAAAATTCAGATCATGTACAGTATCAGCAGACAGCTAGAAGTAGCACTAGTAGCTCAGCTCAAGCACTAGCCAAATTTGACAGGTCTCGTGTTGTTTCTCATCAATCAGCTTTATCCTGGAGCTCGAGGCTAAAGCCACCAGATTCCTCGCTTCTTTGATTCGATTGGATTTGCTTAATTCAGGGATCAAAGACAGAGGATAAAAATACTCCTCCATTTAACAACCAGTAGCAGCAACAAACAAAAGGGTGCCTACCTGGAACAAAATTTTGCACACATTGATCGGTGCGCCTGAATGATTGAGTTGCATCTTCTTCTTTCCGTTATTCTTTCTCCAAATAGAATATGTTCGGGAACAAGATTTAACATGCTGGATGCCATTATTATCGAACAGGAATGCAAGGATCATGTGGTGGGGCCATGGATGCCGTGGAGAGGCAGATACAAAGACAGCCTATGTCGCATCCCACATTGACCAGAATAGGGACCTCAATCATCAAGTGTCGATCTCTCGGGCTTAGGCCAGCGAGTAAGGTACGGCAAGTGGAGTATCTTCTGCTAATTTCAACTTTAATAGTAGGAGTATGTTTTTTAACGGGAACTTTAATATATGTATATTTGATTTTTAAAACATGGAATTTGTACTAGGTTTTATTCTTCAATGAGTACTCCAGATAAAAGACAATAACTACTAATAAAAAAATAAAAACGGAAAATATGTTGGGGAAATTATAAGTGTATAACTTCACCCACTAGAATACAAATCTCAGCATTGAAAAATACCAGTCATACGCGGTTGCAAATGGTGGGTGTACGTAGAGGTGATCGAGCGTGCCTAAACAGTACCCTGTGTCCTGTGATCCTACTTAACAAAACTAATCCAAGCAGTAATGATCCTACTTAACAAAACTACTTCATTTCTGAAAGCACGTATAGTACGATGTGCTAGTCCAGCCAGCAGCCATAGGCCCATACATCAATAAGCAACAAATGTTCTCAGGGGCTTGGGCTTTCGGTCCAGCTTGGGAATTGGGATCTAGCCCAGGTCCATATGGAACTGGAGCCACCACAAAACAAGGGAAATATAGGCCGGAGTGAACCTGCTCATGTTAATACAATGTTAATACAGAACAATAAGTCCACTTTTGGCTCCCTCAAATATAGGTCTAATCTAATTTATTTCCCTCAACCGAAATACTGATTATGTTGAATTATGTTGATCCCTTAACTTTAAAACCGATACAATTTAACTCCCTCCAAGGTTTTGATAACAGGTTTCGCTGATGTGGCTCGTTGACATGGTTCAATCGGATGAGCAAGCAATGCAGGGCCCACATGTCAACGTCACCTCTTTTTTCTTCTATGCTCCCATAGTCAGTTGACAACACTGCTGCGGGAAGGGGAGCGCGTCCGGGAGAACGGCAGGCCAGGAGTTGGGCGCTAGCATTGCCCGAGGTGGAGCGACGACGCGGCCCAAGGTGGAGCGGCAACTGGGCGATGGGTAGCAGCGGCACAACTGGACCTGCTTCCACGACGTCTCTCCTCGATGCCGACCCGCTCGTTGTCTCCCCAGTGCTGTGACGGCTGTGCTCGTCGTCTCCCCTCCCTCAAGCCTAGGCGGTAGCGGATGCGGCGCGGACAAAGACGACAGGGTGGGGGAAGCCATGGGACCGCCCAAAGGAAGGATTCGATGGGGGAAGGTGGTGACGGACTCAACGCGGTCGAAATGGGCGGGGGATACCATGGGACTACCTGGACAAAGGACTCGACGAGCCAGGGAAGACGAGATCGAACTCGACGCGGACAAAGATGATGAGGCGGGGAACACGATAGGACCGCCTAGAGGAAGGAGTCGACGAGGAAGACGACGGTCGTGGGAGTGTTGAGCACACAAGAGTGTGTTGATGCAAAAAACACACACTGGCCTAAGAGATTTGCTTTACTCTAGTGCAGGTCCAAAATAATGATGAGATGTGGACGTGCCAGTCAATTTGATCCTGCAACTAACAAGATAGATAAATACGTGGATCACCAAAGAGCCGATCGGCTAACAAGCCGATATAGTAATTCCAGCCGATATCCAGTATAGATCTTGATACTTGAGTAAATAATGACATAAAGATAGTCGGCTGATGATAATGTAATATAACAATAATATAATCCAGTAGCAACCAATCGGCTAGTAATGATAGATTAAATAAGCACTGATTCGAAGTTTGAAGCATTCATCGGCTGGAGGTCCGATGTCAATAAATCCAAACGATTAGATAAACAGTGAAACCTTTATTGCGATCGGCTAAATCCAAATTATATGTAATCCTTGTGAGCCGATACAACATCCAGATAACTCATTGGCTGAAACCCCGATGAAACCCTTATTGGCAATCAAGAAGCAGGCTAGAGATTATGGTTCTAAGCACGACTTAGTAGATCAAACTTAACTGATGCAGCACTAAGTATGAAAAGAAACATAATATCTAGACAATTAAGTTTTTGACTGATTTTCAGGGTGGTGGATACATTATATAATCGAAGCTAACAAAATAATCTAGCCGATATCGACAAAACCCTAGATGGAGATCGGCCGATGCAAGTAGAAAACATTGTCAATCTAGATTATATAATGTATATGATAACTCGACGACTTACATGAACAAGATTAGAGTGTCGAAGCGATGGAAGCACTAATCCCGATAACACAAGCCGCCATAACAAGCCTTACCCCTCGTCGGAGATCGAAGTCTATGCAGCCCAACTTGAAACAAGAACTTATCGAAAGTAAAAGGGTAAAAGGTGGCGATGCGCCGAAGTTGAATTGATTGAGAGATAATTTACATGGACCACGGGTGTACATATTTATACCCATGGGTATATACTAGTCCATATCAGACATGACTCAAACTTTCCTAAAGATAAAAGGAAAAACATAAAGTCCTTATTGGACAGTAAACACACTTTCCTAAAGATAAAAGAAAACTAATAGACTCTTCCTAATTAATATATAAACTGCCATGCCGCATCCTCTTTGAACTCAGTCTTTTTTAGATAAGCTTAATTTAATAGATTAATTAACCGAATTTGGTAAGAATCTGACTGTTGGTGATTGATAGCTTCCATCGGCCGATTCTAGAACTCTGAAGCCGATACTGACTCTAGGCCGATGATGACTTCGAGGCTTACCAAATTTCATCGTCAACAGGGTGTCACTGTTCGAGAAGGCATCAGAGTTGTCCACGCTTTGCAATGTGTCCATCGTCGTCGTTCCCCTTCTCTAAGGCTAGCAACATCTTCGTCTTCGGTGACCCCTAGCGTCGATGCCGTCCTCCGCCACTACTCCCCACTCTAGGCGGGTTGTTAGAGTTTGTGTCGAATATGTGTACGTAGTCGGTTACAATTTAGGACTTGGAGTTTTACTAGGTATTAGGACTAGAGTAAGAGTCGGACTATATCCTAGGTTCTCTCATAAATAAAGGGGCGTGCCTGCTATAACCGTATGACGGCATAGCATAGCGAGAGGGAGCGGCTGCCGGCGGCGACCGGCCATGAGTCGTTGTAACTCTGATACGCTGTAATATGCTGGATCGGGGAGGAGCGCCTGTAACCAGAGCCCCAGAGATGTAGGCTACAACTGAACTCCATTACCAAATATCGTGTCTCGGTGTCGTTATCGTGTTTGGATCTTCTATGGCGTTTCTTCCGCGTTTAGCTACTGATGTTGATTTTGGGGCTAGTTTTGTAACACGAGTGACGACGCCTTGGGTGCCCTTGCGTTTGCGCCCGCTGGTGTCGAAAACTTCGACGGCGAAGCTGTCACCGATCCCGAGGAGTTGGAATCCCTGAGGCGAGTGGTGGAGGAGCAGGCGAGGATGCGCGATGTCACGGACAAGAGGCCATGACGGTGGAGAGGCAATTCTGGTGGGAGGCGGACGTCGCAGAATCCACTTCGCCTCTATTACTTTTCGCTCGCCTTCTTTGGTCCCGCAGAAAGGAGATGGGAGAAGATAGATAGGAGAAAAAAGAGAAGGTGACACTAACATGTAGGCCTCGTATGCTGACTTAGCCGGTTGGATAGCTCAGCGAGCCACGTCAGTGAAAACCGCTCACAAAATCGTTGAGGGAGTTTAATTCTACTGATTTTAGTAGTTAAGGGGGTCAAGGTATCGAGTATTCCGGTTAAGGGATACAAATGATTGGACTTATATTTGACTATTTGAGGGACTCAAAGTGGACCTATTCCAACACAAAACGGTTCACCAGATCCTGTGTTGCAACTTAATACTGTAAAATTTAACAGAACTAGCATTGTAGTATGATACCATTTCGTTCATCCCCCCTAAACCAGCCCTAGGTTTCAAACGAGGCAAGCAAACGCCTGAAGTTGTCACAATTTTTTGACGCTATCTCAGCTTGTTCTGATTTGGATAGCACTTCAGCATTTAGAGAAGTTATCTATTAACTTATTAAAGTAAAAAAAAAACCTTCACATTCGCTCTCACAGCATAGAAGTTCTCATATTAATCGGAGAAAAAGAAAAAATAGAGTCTATGTAGAAATATAATTTTAAAATAGTTGAAATTCAGAATTTAAAATAAGAAATATTGGAAAAGGAGAATAGATTCCATGCAATATACAATTTAGAACTAATTGGAATTCCGAATTAAAAAATAAAAAGAAAAAACAGAGGTTAGAGTCCCTATAGAAATACAATTCAGAAATAACTAAAATTTAAAATAAAAAAGAAATATTGAAAGAGTAGTTTAGAGTCCATATAGGAATATAATTTAGAAATGACTGAAATTCGGAATTAAAAATAAGAAATATTGGAAAATGAGTTTAGAGCCCATAAAGAATACAATTAGACATAACAGAAATTCGGAATTAAAAAATAAAGAATATTGAAATAGTAGACTAGAGTCCATATAAATATACAATTTAGAACTAATTGAAATTCAAAATAAAAAAATGAAAAATAAAAGTAGAGTCTAAGTCCTTACAAGAGTACAATTTAGAAATAACTAAAATTATAAATTAAAAAATATTCAGAGGAGAGTTTAGAGTCCATATAGGGGTACAATTTAGAAATAAAATAAATACAAAATTAAAAAAAGGATACCGGAAGAAGAGTGTAGAGTTCATATAGTAATTTAGAACTAATTAAAAATCAAAAATAAAAACACAAGAAAAATAGAAGTAGAGTTTAGAGTCCATGCATAAATATAATTTCGAAATAACCAAAACTAGAAATTAAAAAATAAGGATGATTTAGAGTAGAGTATAGAGTCTATATACGAATACATTTTTGAAATAACTATAAATAATAAATAATAAATAATGGTAGAAAGAGTCTACACATAGAAATATAATATACAAATAACGAAAAATTCAAAATAAAAAAGGAATATTGAAAGAGGAGTTTGGAGTCCATACAATTTAGAAATAACTAAAATTCAACATTTAAAAATAAAAATATTGAAAGTAGGATTTAGAGTACATATAGGAGTAAAAATTATAAATAATGAAACTTCATAATTAAAAAATAAGAAATATTAGAAAAGGAGTCCGAGTCTATTTACAAGAATACAAACTAAGAAATAACTAAAATTCAGAAAAAAAATTTAATAACTATCACCTATGTACAATATAATATGAATATTATATATTGCTTTGTTTGGTCAAGTTAGTATATAATTTAAAATTATATTGCTATTTTAATATATTTTAATAATATAATATGGATATTTATACGATATTGTGTGAGAAAAAATATAACGATACGGTTACCGTGTAATCTGCGCGGGCCACGTAATAGTTGCTTTAGAGATTACTTGCATACAAACAAATCAATTGCCAATGAATGGCACGCACGCACCTACATTTCCGCTCACACCATGAACGGGAATGTGAACTCATCATGACCATAAATAAATCCATACTCAATTACTCCTTTTTTTTTTTTAAGACTCATGCTCAGTTACTCATGCTGTCATGCATAGTCTTTTAACTGCTCTGTTCTGCCGATACGAGGCGTGCTAGCTAGTGAGCGTGTTACGTGTGTACATTGTCAACAGCTCGTCTTCTATACTTCTATAAAATCAAAGGCAAAGGGAAGAGGCTTGATGATGGCGCATCGATCGATCCCCATTTCATATCTGCCGTGAACTTAAAGCCTTGACAAAGCAAGGGGGACACGGATAAGGTCGTAGTAATCCACAACCTTGCCTGCCTCCATCAGCGCGCGCCAGCCGGCCGGCCGGTCTGCTCATTACTAGTAGCGCACAGTTTAACTCTACTCTGGTGTAGTTAGTACTTCTCGTATACGTTGTTGCTTGTTGCCATTGGGGGCCTCGACCGGTCGATCCTAAATAACGCGTAGTTTATTCGGAGTAGTTCTAATTTTTAGCGGTACGAGTTGGAGACTTGGAGCTTTGGAAGGGCCGGCCGTTTGTCCAGACATGCGCAGGCCCGGATTGCAACTTGCGCGTACTGCCCCGATGCTCGCTGTTGGTTGGTGCCATATCCCATGCTGCCATGCCATGCACCGATGCACGCACACGCGACGTACAACACCGTTCCGGTGGCCATTGGTCCGTGCGCTCACTGCATCCTGCATGTGTGTGTGGGCGTGTCGGTCTCGACCGCCGTGCGCGCTCGGGCCGTGCCGGCACGAGATGCCACAGTTCACATGAGCCGCGCGAGTGGCGCGACGCAACCGCAGCGCATGTCCCCCACTCGGCGCGGCCGCGCGCGGTTGGTGGTGGTGGTAGGCTTGGGTGGTAGCTTTGGGTTTTTGGCTCGGGGCTCGCACGCGACGCGGCCGAGACAGAGACAAGCAAGCGCGGTTGCCTAGCTTGTCGTCACCTTGCGCGGCTTGTAGATAGATGGAAGTATAGAACGGCAGACGGTGCAGCAGTGGCTGGAAAACTCGCGCGCGCGCCGGGCGGCTTTTCCGTGTTCGGTGTTTCGGTGCGGCGGCCATATATACGCTACGCGCGCGCGTACTACAGCCGACGGACTTGTGCGTGCGTGCGTGACGTGAGAGGGGTGAGCGGAGCATTTTTTGGCCCTTGTTTCCTTCGGTTCTTTTGCGCTTTTTTGCTGGCGATGTCGTCGTCCAGGGCTATGCTCCTGGCACGCGCTGTCGCCTTGGCGGTGGTGTTCCTCGCGGCGGAGGCGCAGCTGTCGCCGGGGTACTACAACGCGACGTGCCCGGGGGTGGTGTCCATCGTGCGCCGCGGCATGGCGCAGGCAGTGCAGAAGGAGGTGCGCATGGGCGCCTCCATCCTCCGCCTCTTCTTCCACGACTGCTTCGTCAACGTAACTACGCGCGTGGATCTTTGCTCGGCCAATGTACTTCGCCTTGTTGAGTTTAATGGCCGCGTGCTGAGTTGATGCGCGCGCGTGTGTGTGCAGGGGTGCGACGCCTCCATCTTGCTCGACGACACGGCGAACTTCACCGGGGAGAAGAACGCCGGGCCGAACGCCAACTCGGTGCGCGGGTACGAGGTCATCGACGCCATCAAGGCGCAGCTCGAGGCCTCCTGCAAGGCCACCGTCTCCTGCGCCGACATCATCGCTCTCGCCGCGCGCGACGCCGTCAATCTGGTCAGTACCTAGTTCCCCTGCACACATACTCTGCCTCGTGTTTGCGAATTGCTCCCGTGTCCAGACAAAGCGAAGCTCTTGGACTGGGTAATGCTGGCATTAATGGCGGGTGCGTGCAGCTAGGAGGGCCGAACTGGACGGTGCCGCTGGGCCGGCGTGACGCGCGCACGACGAGCCAGAGCGCGGCGAACACCAACCTGCCGCCGCCGGGCGCGAGCCTCGCCTCGCTCCTGTCAATGTTCAGCGCCAAGGGCCTCGACGCGCGGGACCTCACCGCGCTGTCCGGCGCACACACCGTCGGGTGGGCGCGCTGCTCCACCTTCCGCACGCACATCTACAACGACACCGGCGTGAACGCCACCTTCGCCTCGCAGCTGCGCACCAAGTCCTGCCCGACCACCGGCGGCGACGGCAACCTCGCGCCGCTCGAGCTGCAGGCGCCCAACACCTTCGACAACGCCTACTTCACGGACCTCCTCAGCCGCCGCGTCCTGCTGCGCTCCGACCAGGAGCTCTACGGCAGCGGCGCCGGCAATGGCACCACGGACGCGTTCGTGCGCGCGTACGCCGCCAACGCGACGACGTTCGCGGCCGACTTCGCCGCCGCGATGGTGAGGCTGGGCAACCTGAGCCCGCTCACCGGGAAGAACGGCGAGGTCCGGATCAACTGCCGGCGAGTGAACTCATCATGAACTGGATCAAATGGATTCTTGATGTACGCTTCGCCAACGCCATAAACTTACTATCAATCTTGTATTTTACCGAAAGCAAATGGAAAAACAATGCTGTTCTTGCACTGAATTTTCTCCGAATTACCGATCGGAGCGAGCAGTAGACACAATTGAACTGATTCATGGGGCAGAGTGGGGTTTAGTCCAAACAGATTTCGGCCGCTGATTACTAGATCGACGATGCGATCAGAACAGGGAATCTGCTGGGCCCGTGGACCAGTGAAACACTGCAGATGTGGCAGCCCAGGATGGCAATGTTTGATTGGCTGACTGCCAGATTATCGCTGTCTTTTCCAACGAGATAAAGCAGTTTGTCAGTTGTCACATGAGTTAACTCTGAATTTTCAATCATTTTCAAGTCTTGAACCATGCTTTTGATAGATTAAGTAACACAATCTGTTGGCTTTCTCAACTTGATAGAACCGTGTGACAGTGGAATCATCTCTCTTTCTGAGATACTAATAAAATAAAGATTTCATTAAGCACATTAAGCAAAACAAAGTATCCTGTTTCCAGCGATGGCATAAAATAAAAATCCAGCACTGAATGTCTGCTAAAAATCCTAAAAATCCATGGCTCTTTCATCATCACACATTGGCATCTGCATTGACGCGCAGAAACTTCACGCTAGCCAGCCGACTTCGTCGGTGCTGTTTATCGGTGACTCGTCAGTCAGTACACTGTGAATCTGTGATCCATAGCTACTGATTGAGCAAAGCCCCTGCGGCGATGAAGCCGGCAAAGTAGCCACAGGTTGGGCCACAGCCCACATGGAACGGACGGGCTCACATGCTGTGATGAGCCTGTGATACTGTGTCCCGATCTGTATAGCTTTTCCTCTTTCTGGTTTTTACAGGCTAATCATCATATCACTCTGCTCACAAAATGCCTATCCCAAAGATGACACCCATCATTCCACACTAAGCATGACAGGAATAATCCCCAGGGAAAAAAAAATAACACGACAGGAATAAGAAATAAAGCAAACCACTTTACACTCCTGGGAAAAATGCCCAGCTGGCAGCTGTGTCCGACAAGTTCTCCTTTGCATCCTAGAAAGGCTTTCTTTGCATCCTAGAAAGTCCTTGCTACAGGTTGCCACGCCATTCTGTTCTAGTCCGCGGCGGCGTTCAGTTGTTTCGTTGTGCTACAGACCAAGCGCGCGCGGCACCGGCGCATCGCACCGTAGTGCCCTCCGTGCATTTTGCAGCGCACGCCGCGCACACGGGCGAATTCGCGAGAGAAACCGCGGCCCATATATACATAGCACGACGCGTGCTTACACGCGCGCGCGGCGATGCGTATATCCTCCGCATGGGCCGTGAACTGATGAGACACACGCGCCGCACGTGACCGCCGCGCAGCCGGCTGGCTGCACTACCGCGGGGATGATAAACTGCAGGACGAGAAGACGGATGTGTTGCCAACTCAACTATCTCGTTTTCCACGTGTACATTTATTCAAATTACTGAACGATGTATTTTTTAAAAAAACATATTTATTTATTTTTTAAATCATTTTTAACTAATACTTAATTGATTATACATTAATAAACCACCCCATTTTTCGTGCTTCGAGCCTCCGAACACAGCCGCAGTGCATCTGGCGCCGCGCGCGGAATATGCTACGTTGCGCCCTGTGCGCGAGCGGATGATCCGCGGCGTTTTTCACAGGGGCGCGGAATGGAAAACTGAGAGGTGCCCGTGCCGGCAGCCTGCGTCGTGCTCTGCCCTCGCGGCCACGGCAGTGACGCACGCACGCACTCACGCAGCAGGCAGGCAGGCAGGCGTACGTGAACCCGCCGTGCTCCCACCTTGTGGCCCATGCGGCGTGACACGTACAGGACGATCCACACCGGTTGAAACAAGCTAGCCACTGGTACACAGTAACACAGGCACAAAACATGAAGCATCGCACCCCGCATGGCTACATAGATATTCTTTTGTCTTGTAGATCCTCTGGTCCTCATCCTCCTCAACCTCAAGAGTCTCAGACCTCACGAGTCAGGACAAGGGGAAGCGAAGGTAAACATCAAAATATGGTGTTGGAAGTGGAACTGTAACACCAGGTCTGTGACGACTGACGAGGGACCATGGAATTGCCTGCATCTGCGGCGGGGATAAGAAAAAAGTGGTGTAGCTTTTGTCCGCTTCAGTTTTTTCAGAGATGCTAAACCTGCGACTCTGGGGACAGGACGTACTCCATTATTGAGAGGCTGAGATGAGAGCGTTACTATGTGTCTATGTGGATAATGGAGTAGCAAGAAGGTTAACACAGCTCATGAGAGATATGGCGCAAAGGGGCAGCCTGACTGATGCACATCAAACGATGCGGAGCTCGATAATTTCATCGACGAAGTCATGCAGATGCAGATGACTAGATGAGGCGCTCCCTGTTCGTCAGATTATCTCGGTTAAACATAAACAAATGCAGGAGCCGTAAGCGCCTCTTACCTTGGCGCAAGGTGAGCGGTGGACGGTGACGCCTGGGACGCCGGCAGGGATGCGGCTGCGGCGAGCCGGCGACCATGGACATGGAGTGCTTGTCGCTTGATACGCGGTGGCGCCGGCGGCGAGTGCCGGCATACGCGGAGACATAAGGCTTGCATCGTTAGCAAGGTGAGGTCTCGGGGGTCCAGCCCACCAGGGTGCAAGTAAAGCCCATACCGGTTGCTCTTGCGCAGGCCTGTCTGATGGCACCTATGCAAAAACGCCCTATTTTGGATTGTCACCATTGGTAGCGCCCCATAGGGAAGGGACCTATGCCTTTTCATTTGGGTCCCGGTTTTGATGGAAGTTCTGCAAAGGAATAAGTTCACTCTAAGTCCCTCAATTTGTCACCTAGTCTGATTTTCATCCTCATGCCGAAAAACCAGATACAACCGCCACTCAACTTATAAAACCAGTTCAAACGATAAAACGAGATCCCTCGGTAGTATTATCCGTTGTGGCCGATGTGACACCTACGTGATTCCTTTGACTAGATCTTTATCCCACGTGATATTAACGTGGTAATTTGATCCAATAAACTATAAAAGGAGCTGACATGGTAGCCGAGTAAAAGTGTGGACCCATATGTCCAGCAATTCAGTCTAAATAAAAAAAATTGGTGGGTCCCATATGTCAGTGACATGTAATCTCCTCCTTTCTCTCTCTGTTACTTTTTCTCAGAGGCATCGGCGACGACTGGCAGCGCCGTGGAGGAGGGCGTCGGCCTCAGCGTGGGAGCATCTCTTCCGGCCGCGTGACTCATTCCCCTTCTCCCCTCTCCCTCCCCAGAGGTCGGCGGCGAGCGGCGGGAGCGAAACTGGAGAACTGGACGGTGGCGGCGACCAGCGGGCAGGGGCAGGCCCATAGTGATTCATGGGTATTCTAATAAATACCCAAGATTTTTTAAAAAATACATGTGTGAAATATATATTTTATATGTATACAGAAAAAAAAGAAAGAAAGCCTACCAATCCAAAAGAAGTCCAAACTAAAAGGCTAAACCATCCCCCTACCATCCTACTCTCCTCAATATTTCAGGTCCATTGGCTCTAGTGAAAAAAAGCCCAAAATCCAATTAACCGTAACTCCTTCCCTTCCATTCCCAACTCTTAGCCGCCACTGCCAGCCGTTATTCGCTCGCGCTGAGACCGACGCCGTGACCGACGTCGATGGCGACGCGTTGGCGCCGTGCCACCCGCCCTACGCCCCGCGGCCCCCCGTCCCGGCAGCCCCCGCCTGCCCGCATCGGCGCGTCCGGCAGCAACTCTCGTCGCGGCGTCGCCCCGTTGCCCATCGTGGCGTCGCGCCGTGCCGCCGTTGCCCGTTGGCTGTCCCCGTCGTGTGCTCGCAGCGTCGCACGGCGGTCACCTCGGCGCCTCACCGACACAGGGGGTGGGTCGCACCGTGCCGCTTCAGCCGATCCCCGGTCGACCTCTCCCAGCGCCACCCCGGCAGTCGGCGACCCGCGCTGCGCACCCGGCCTCCCCTGGCCCTACACCCAGGCACCCAGCACCCTCCACGGCTCCACCCCTCCGACCTCTGGAGAGCCCAGCAGGCGGCAGCAGCCGGCAGCCCACGACGGCGACGCCGCCCAGAGCCCAGAGGTAACTCTAACTCACTAACTCATCCCCTATTAATTCCGGTATTCCCCTGCCCTAGTGCCCTACCCGTGCCTACCTGTAGATTAGTAGATGGTTAGGACTTAGGAATATTTTGAATAATTGGATTAGGAATTTAGGATTTAGTTCATAGTGAGTCTACGGAAAGATTGCTTGGTTACATTCGTTGAAAGAAATTTCTTCTTGCAAGTTAATGATAAAGACATCATCACTCATTTCATAATATCAATAAACGGAAAGTTCCTCTCTAAGATTTCTTATCATTTTACCATTTTTTATGATATTTTTCTTGTCATTTTGTCATTTTTTATGCTTTATAAGTTTGATATGTTTTGTTAATTAATAGGTTATTATTGTACTCTAATATACTTAACACATTCAATTTATAATCAATTTTATGAATATATGACTTTATAAATCATGCTTATGCCATTATATATTATACAACTATAAGATTTTGGATTGGAAATTTTTTTTATCTCTTCCAACTTCGAATACCAAGTCGAAAATTCTGGGCCTGCACCTGCCAGCGTGAGAGGGCAGTGGGAGAGTGCATGCTATCGCTCGCAAATGGCTCGGTTTTCCTGCTCTCAGACAATCAGTTACCTTCGGTATTTCCAGTCGATGCAACTGTGTTCATCGGCTCATCCAATACTGAAGTTACCTTCGGTTTAGCGTGCTCGGGTGTCGCGGAGGACGAAACGGTGTAACATCACCTCCAAGCGGGCGATTCACTCGTGGTATGGTGCGCCTAAGAACTTCGGTTCGTGCGGGTGATGGTGAGTCGTCGTCCCTCGTCTTGACACAGCGGAGTCGTTTCCGGCTGCCCCATTGCAGGAAAGGTTTGGTTCGTTGGGAGACCTCGATGGCCTCGAGTCCTTCACCTTTGGATCCATCTATGTCCTTAACTCCTGATTCCTGAAGCAGAAAAGGCTGGAAATTTTCAGCAACAAAATCATTGACCGGAGATCAGTAGATAGCCCATATTCTTCAAAGTAAAAAAAAACTTTGTGATAATCGATCTAGCAAAGAAAGGCAAACCAGTTCCAGGTTCAGTATTCAGACTGAACTACCAAGAAAGGTAGGAGTTTTCATGGAAACCCAGCTGAATCCCCAAAATATTCCGAAAAATTTTGGCATGCACAAAGTAATCCGCAACAAAATGAATAGATTGGTCCGGGAGAAGGAAAAATGTTATAAAAGTTAGTCAATATAGCGGAACGACAACTAACATTCTCGATCGCTTCAGCCATTGATCACCCAAGAAACGCCAGATGACGACACAGGAACACACGATATTTGTTAACGGAGTTCAGCCGAAGCCTACATCTCCGGAGCTCTGATTATGGGTGCTCCTCCCCAATCAATATAGCTCCTAGCCGCTACGAGTCCATGGCCACGCCGCCATCATCTCTCTGCGTGTCTATGCTACATTGTAGTCGCTATGGTTACAATGTGGTGTCCCCCTCTCTATTTAAGAGAGATGCTAGGATAGAGTTCAACTCTTACTCTAGTCGTAACACCTATTACAACTCCAAGTCCAACTCCTAGTAGGACTAGTATATTCGACACCTATTCTGACAAACTCCACATTGATGAATATACGTCACCTAGAAGCAGTAGAATCACCATGCCGATCCACCGGTCCTCCAGACTTGGGTTGTCTCCTTTTGTAGCTTCACCACGAGCCACCCGACGACCCTGCACTAGACTCACCGCCTTCAAGAGACTCCGCTATCCCTGTAACTTTTTCCTATGGACTCCACCTGCAATAGTGCTCCACCTTCTCACCTATCATCTCAGTCGTCTTGCCAAGCGAAATTTGGACTCATCCTTAGCTGTCACATCATAGACTCCTCGAAGACCATGTTCACCTTCATCTTCTGTCTTTAATTTGATCTTATCTAATCCATGGCCAGATAATCCATGTCATCACCAAATAGATAAATCAAACACATCAGATTGACGGAGAACCCTTTCTTCCTTGTAGTCTTATGAACCAAGCTAACAAATCCAACATCCACACTTTCCGCATCCGTAGACTGAATCCATGATATTTTGAGAAATTCACCATTGCCTCGAGTCATCGAAGAAATTACACCATAACGCTTGCTCTTCCTCTTCAGTGACACAGTTTTCATATATCCCCATCATGCTGACCTGCATATCTTGGATATATCCTGTACTGCCAAACAGTATCGTTGACCCCATCAACGATATTTGACCCGCTGTTGCCCAAGACTTTTCTTCAGTTCTGGCCTAACTCCATATATCTCAACTCCTCGTCGAGTCCTAGATATATCATGTTTCTGCCAGATAATTTTATATGCGACCTAACTAGCCTGTTGCCACCAGTCTACTCGCCCTTTTCACTTGTAAAATATCCATCTGTAGAGCCTTCTTGCCCTTCTTTTGAATGTGTTTACAAGTTTCTGTAGTAAACCACCCGTCAGCTACAACCCGGTTTAACTGTCCAAACTCCGTAGTCTTAACCAGTCCGTCGGTCTGACCACCCTGCTAGCCCAGTCCAACCGTCACACACGCACACCTTGCGCACCTCCTCCCGAACCGTATACTCACTGCATCACCTTGATCACCACATAGCTGCACCATGCCTCTCGTCTTATGCCCGTGAGCCACGCTGACCTGCGACACCACCACACAAACACTGCATCTTGCTAGCTATTCATGTGACCTCTTGCATGCAGCTAAGTAAGCTCAGTAGCCATCTGAAGTCAGTCTGCCACAGAACCTAGCCGAGCCTCCTAGAGATTGATTCGATTTCGAGCTTGCACTATCGTGTCCTGATCCGAGTCACCGACTCCATCTCTGACACCCCTGCAATCTCTATTTGCAATCGTTCTCTTTGCTCGCTGGTTCTGCTCATGGCTTTCTGCTTAGTCACCATGCGCTTGTATACATGTATAGCACATACTCTATATGCGTTGTCCGTGCCATCGCACGTACCGTAGTCGCAGCCCTCGTGTTCACCGTCCACGACCACGTCATCCTCGGCCCTGCATGTCCGCCACGCCGCGCCACGCTCGTCGACTTCGCCCTTCCGCCGCATGCGTCGGGCGCGCCGTCCATAGCGCTACCCCTCCGATCTCTCCGGTCACCTTCGGCCACGCCCGGCCCCGTCTTCCGGTCACGTTCCGCCATCGCCGGTCTGATCGCAAGCGAGGTTGCCGCCTCCGCAACGTCCTCGTTGTCGCCATCGATCTCATCGCCACGGCTAACGATCTCTTGTCGATGCGCGATCCCCACCTCGTGTTTCCTCCTCCGCATGTCTTCTTAATCCAATGCTGAAACCTTCTGCTCTGATACCACTTGTTATAAAAGTTAGTCGATATAGCGGAACGATAACTAATCTTCTCGATCGCTTCAGCCATTGATCGCCCAAGACACGCCAGATGACGACACAGGAACACACGATATTTGTTAACGGAGTTCAGCCGAAGCCTACATCTCCGGGGCTTTGATTATGGGCACTCCTCCCCAATCAATATAGCTCCTAGCCGCTACGAATCCATGGCCACTCCGCCATCATCTCCCTGCGTGTCTATGCTACATTGTAGTCGCCATGGTTACAATGTGGTGTCCCCTCTCTATTTAAGAGAGATGCTAGGATAGAGTTCGACTCTTACTCTAGTCCTAACACCTATTACAACTCCAAGTCCAACTCCTAGTAGGACTAGTATATTCGACACCTATTCTAACAAAAAATTCGTAGAAGTTACCGTTCATCACCAACAGCCTCAGAGACGGATGGATCTATACGCTGCCGGTTCGGTAGCGGTGGCGCCGGTGGCGGACTCCGAGAAAAGAACACCTTCCAGCGGTGAACTAGGATCGCTCCGGCGGCGCAAAGAGGCTCGGAGATGAAGAGGGATCGATGAGCCAAATCGTGGAAGCCCAAACGAGACGCAACCGTCGGCCACCGCTCACCCCGCTCCGCTCCGCTGGCCTACACCGGACGCCGCCGCTCCACCCACCGCCCACCTCCTTGCACGGGAAAGAGAGAGGAGGGTAGTAGTGAGCATGACATGTGGGGTCACGTGAGCTCCACCATTTTTTATTATTCTGTGTGTACCTGATCGTTTAGGTTCCATGAGTTTTATTATTTTTTCGGATCTAATTGTTACGTAAGCGTCATGTTAATATCACGTAGGATGAAGATCTATTTAAAAGATCCATGTAGATGTCACATCAACTAAAATCATGGTCAATACTACTAGTTCAATACTACTGAGAAATCTTGTTTGTATGATTTTGTAAGTTAAGGGATGTGTTATATCCGATTTTCCGAACTGAACATGAAAATCAGGTTTGACGATAAATTAAGGGATTTAAAGTAAATTTATTCCTTCTGCAAAAAGGACACTACTACTTTGGATCGCTACGAATGGTAGAGATCTTAAAACATTTTTGCATTTAGCCCCCTAATTGTCCTCACCGATCGCGGTCCTTTTTTGTGTTTAGTGGGCGACTCGTCTGGCTGATGCAGAAACGAAAGCATTGCTGTGACCGCGATTTGCTCATCAACTACAGTAATTGCATCTTGCCGTACGAGCATCAACTAGCTCCTCACAAAAGAACAACATGCATTAACTTGTGTCGACTGAAGAATCGAAGTGCACTGCCTTGATAATCCATTTTCTATTCACATCAAACAGGCACACAGCCCAGGTCCAGCATAAGAAATTACAGGAGAGCCGGATACCAAACTTAACGCAACCACGCATCAAGCAAAGGGACTGAACACCCAAGTTTTGGTATTGAGAGTCTAAACAGGTTACGAATCAAAAGAAAACATGCAGCGCAGCATCAGCAAACTACACCTGACAACGATCAGAAACTAAGGCTATCAATCAGTAGATGAAGTGGACACCACAGTGCAAAACACCTGGCAAGACTAAGACCCTATTTGTTTCAGCTTAGGATTATTATAATGTGGATTATTAGTAATAATCTGAAACAAACAGGTAGATTATTATGACAGATTATTATAATCTGGTAATCTCCTCTAAACGTGTTTTTTTTCAGATTATTATGTGGGTAAAGACTCACTACCCTTATTCTACCATAATCCAAAGAAACAAATAACTCATAGTTTATTTTACTATAGCTTATTATAATCCAGCTTATAGTAAGCTGACTCAATAATCTATATTACAATAATCAATCTTAAGTTGCATATGCATCAAACGATATCGTCTTCTAATCATCAATGGACCAATCAGCAGGGACCATGCTTTTGAGTTTATGGGCTCTCAGTCTTAAGAGCAGCGACTTCCTTGTCCAGATGGGAAACCTCTGACTGGTACTGATATGTAACTAACCCCAGCAATGAAATCGTAATCACTTGGAACCACCGGAGCTGATTCAGTTCGGCCTCAACTTTCTCAATCCTTCTGAGTTGATGATCCATAACCTTAGCCACGTGGCAATCCTCCAGATACTCGTATTCCTGTAAAAACACACCACGTTATGTGGCCTGAAATTGAGAGCAATAAGGATCACTCAGCAGCATGCATCTAGGGGATTGACAGAAACAAACTCAAGGTTGGCAGAATGCTCCACTCTAGTTTTAGCTTCAGTAACGTTAGGATTTTCAAGAATGACTTGGGCTAGCTATGTCTACGTACAGTTAGCTGATCCCACACCCATGGGCTTCCTGCTGCAGTTGGACAATGAGCTGAGGGTAACATGGAGCTGTTCTTTTGCAGGTTATTCGCTATGCACAGAATGCAGCAACTTGCACGACTAAGTTCAACCTCACTTGTAGCAATTTTTAAGTGTTGATTTAGAAATTCTTAATAAATGTAACTATATATTGCCTGGACCGCTGGAAGCAGCCAGAAGCCAAGAGCAGCCTCTGCATGATGCCACGATATACTCCCTCCGATCACAAAAGAACATAGTTTTAGAGTGCGCATCCAGTCAACACATGTTAACTTTGACCATAAATATCATTTACAATGTAGGTTTTGAACATATGAAAATGATATATCCTAGTCTGTCATAACAAAAGTTATATCATAGTGATTTTCAAGAGTTCAAAACGACTTTCTTTTGTGACTGGAGGGAGTACACCAGATGCTATGTGGATAAGCAGCAACAAGAAAAACTTGTGATGGCACATGGGCACAGCACTGTCACCTAAATAGTGAACTTAAAGTGGACGAAACACTGAAAAAAGGTAATAATTGATTCACTATGTGAGCTTCCCTGCTTTGCATGGAAAATGCAAGCTTCATAATACACAACAACAGCCTATAACGGACTGTTCTTTGCTTCTAATAGCTAGGTGACCAACAAAACAGCAGAAAGGGATTATCTGAGTGCATGCCATCTATGATGGATGTTCAATAGACCAAGAAAACTCACAGATAATTTGAAATAGTGGAAGGAGGTTTTTCAGTGGTCTCCTTCGTTTAGGAGTAAAACATGACAATTTTCTATTTAATAACATTAGTCATGGATTCCAAAAACAGGCTAATAGAAACCATACAAACCAAGTACAAGTGAACAATGTTAACACATACCACAGGGAGATTGTATCCACACACAATCCCATTTCCATAAGTCATTTGTTCCAAATGCATGGCAGGAAGAACCTAGGTCGTCTGACTGATGCCTCTAGGCTCTGGTGGTTCATGGTTAAGGCCAGTGGAATTAGACAAGCTCCAATATGCACATTTTAGTTGGGTTTGTGGAGATTGGTGCTGGTTTATTGGCATTAGTTCATTCCAAGACATTATAAAATCATTGGCTTTGGATCAAATGTAACAAGCGGTGGCTAATTACGCCCAAACAGCTTTTCCTACAAGGACTAATTAAGACAAAAAGCACATGCTTGGATGGATCTGTGGTTACCTGACCAGAAGAATACCCATCAGAAGAATACACACGGCGCAGACGGGGTGAAACGTATGCGCCGCGGGGTGAAACATATGCGCTGCGGGGCACAAAGAGGGGAAGTGGAGATGCACGGTGAAGGGCAGGGACACCAGCGGCAGGGGTGGCGGTAGCAGTGGCTCCCTGTAAACGCAACATTTCTCGATTAGCGGCTTCAGAATTCAGTCAATATGTAGAATCACACCTTAGAATTTAGTGAGTAGTGGCACTAAATGTGGGCACTTGGAAACCTTACCTTGGTGCGGCCGTAGTGGCGCACCAGAGAGGGTACCTGGAGCGGAGAGGCGCCGCGAGCAGGGCGCACGGCGGGGAGATTTCCGGCGGCGTATCCTCCCTGCGAAAAAGTGCAGTTTCGGTCAGCAAGCAAGGAGCCGCGGAGCAAGCTACGGAAGGTGAAACGGCGGCGAAGAGGTCGCTGCTTACCACGGCGGAGAAGTAGCGGCGGACCACGGAGGGCGCCTGGATCGACAGGGCGTGGAGGGTGGAGGCAGCGCCACCGCCCTGGGAGCAAGAAATTTTAGGGGGGGGGGGAGGGGTTTTGGTCGGGGTGATCACCGAAACGCGAAGCGAAGAGGCGGAGGGGATGGCTCATACCTTGGCGCAGGGTCCAGGGAATGAGGACGGCAGGAGGCGGGCTACCGGAGAGGCGGCATGGCGGCGGCGGAGGGCGGTGCGGAGCGCGGCGGCGGAGGCGGCCATGGCGTCGCCGCTAGAGTTTTGGGTTTGCTCGCGCGTCTCGGCGTCTCCACCTGCTCCGGTGAATCGTACGAAGGAAGCCGTCTGCTAGAGCGCAGTGAATGGAAGAGGGCAACAATAAACTATGGGAGTCTTTATTTGCGGGACCGGGCCGGGCCGGGCTCAGTGTTGGAAGTGTAAAGGAAGCCACTCAAAGCAAAATGCTTTCATTTTTTTTTTGAGAAACAAAATGATTTCATATTTGTGTGCCATTACTAGAAACTTATATTGCTCATCTAATAAAGTTTATATGGAACCATGCAATACTATCATTGGATTGTCATTATCTAAAAAAATCATGAGATTACCAATGTAAAGCATGCCGTTTGCATTTGACCGAAGAGCTAGCTAGAATCAGGGTTATCGCGTTTACCATGAGATACGATAAAAAGAAAATCACGGTAACCTTCTTAAATTCAAATAAATTTAAAAAATAATTTAAAATTTTTATAAATTTTATATGGTTTCATACGGTTTGCCACAGTTACCACGGTAGCCGTGCTTACTACCGGGGCGCAGTAACATCGGCTCTGACGGTTTAGGAAACCCTGGCCAGAATACATAAATTCAGATTAGAGAATTGTCAGGGTTATGGATAAGGCATACCCCATAATCGTTGGGTTAAACTCGGTGGGGCCCACCATATACCAGGTCTTATACGAAATCATGCCTCGTATACAGAAAGTGTTCCGGATAAGGAAGAAGGAGAAGAGTTTAAGTTGGAAGTTATAAGGACTACTCAGATCGTATCCATACTTATCTCCCTAGTCTACTTGGACAGGGGGACATCTGTGGGTATAAATACAAGACCCCCTAGGAGGAGAGGAAAAAAGACAACATAGATCAACAAACACTTAGATGAGGGACAAGTCTAGACAGACACAATCAGGAGCCTCAGAGGCTACACGAGAGATCTAACGTTGCTCTCTATTTGACCGAGTTTGGATTCGAGGGGTAAGACTACCCAGTCGTCGATTACGTATGGAGATCCATGTCACCAAGTCGATGACAGTTAGACTAGGTTATCTCAAATATTATACTTAGGTGATACTGTTATATAAGAGTAATACCGGTTTCGGTCAACAGGAGTAGGGCTAGTACCTGGTAGTTCAGGGGCTCGAATCTGTATAAAAATCCTTGCCGTCGTCTCTTTTACTTTAATCTCGTGTATACCCTGGTACCAATGATTCCTATACCATGCAAATACCGTAGTCACGATCTATAACGTCGATAATCCAGTTTAATACGCCAGAAATTGGAAATTTGTTTTGGACATTATTAGTGTCGGTCACACTCTTCGTTTTTACGCTATATTTTGATATTTTCCCGATCTCTGTGTTGGATCTGACGTGTAACACTAAATCTCGGACAGACACATTCTTCCCTATCCATTTTCCCTCTTATTGTGAAGTATTATGGGCATTGCAAAATTGCTTATCAGATATTGAAGTTTTCTTTTGTATAGTTGTGCCAACCAATATTAATAACATCAATCAGAACAATTCTCATCTTATTTTTCTAAGCTTTTAGATCATTTCATCGTGGCTTGCATGCAGCACTACGAAAAAGTAGTTGCTGTGATTGCCCAAATTATGAGGCTTAAGGTCGTGTGTTTGGAAAAATTAAGGAGATTGGGTTAATTACTTGTATTTACACTCAACAAGAATTGCCCCATAGACTCTTGGAGGGTTGAAATGAGAATGTGACAATTGGCTTTATTTCTTCATCTGTGTTCCAGGAAATCAGTGACCTTGTTGAAACTAAAACGGTACTGTTTTGTTTATTGAACTCCAGTCGCAAGTTTGATAATATAGAACATACGTTTTATTTGACGATCTCTTTCGAGTTAAAATCACATATGAGCACGCGTGCCACATGTGCACACCAAAAAATGGAAGAAAATTTTAATGCTTTCCCATGCTGAATTGAAATAATTATTCCTGAACAATATACGAATATGTGAAATGAAAGAGAGCGACGACGCAGAGGCATTTTCTCCATGTTTCTCCATGTGGTCAGGACTCACGAGTTGCTTTTAAGGTTGCTCAAACTTAGTACATTTTCTGCTTCAAAGATGAAAAATCTTGTGGTCTTTACAAGAGTTTAAATAGTACCAGTACATACAGAGGCATCTAACCAACATATCAGTAAGTGGTTCGCACCAACTTTTTTCCAACGTGGAGGATAGAAACAACTTGCCCGTAAAACGTTGAAAATGTCATACCGCACCGACTTTCCAGTCCAACTCAGCACAGACATATTCAGAAACATTGTCATCACACACACACAAAAAAAAAGAAAATCAGAAAGAAAAAGAGAGAACCCTCCAGTTCACCAACCAAATGAAGTGGTACATGTATATATCCTTACTCAGAACAAACGG
Organism: Oryza punctata; assembly: GCA_000573905.2. Taxonomy (NCBI): domain Eukaryota; kingdom Viridiplantae; phylum Streptophyta; class Magnoliopsida; order Poales; family Poaceae; genus Oryza; species Oryza punctata. The sequence continues at coordinate 5,213,735 of CM002488.2, forward strand.
CCAGGATAGCACCACAATCCACATCAAACGGCCGAAGAGCAACCACGTCACCAGTCTGCAAATTAGGCAGCTGTCTATTCAGTATAGGATTTATTTAACCAGTAAAACGCACTCAATATTTTTCCAAAGGAAAATTAATTAATGAAGAAAACATATATCACCAATGAATTAAAGTCAAACTTTTTTTAAGCAAGCTGGCATCTAGCCTAGCACACTCTCCATCATCTTCTCCAAAAAAAAAAAAAAAACTCTCCAAAAACTCTCAAAAACTCTATATAAAGAAGCATGCACCCCTCTCCATTATCTTCTCTCTTCCTCCATTTCCCTCCCATTAATTTGTGTTAGCTGGTTAGTGGTGGCGTTCTTGCTGGATCAGTGGATCATCGATGGCGCGGCTGGGGATCAGCAAGGGAGGCAGCGGCGGCGGCAAGGAGGCGAAGAAGCCGCTGCTGCTGGGGAGATTCGAGGTGGGGAAGCTGCTCGGGCAGGGCAACTTCGCCAAGGTGTACCACGCGCGCAACGTGGCCACCGGCGAGGAGGTGGCGATCAAGGTGATGGAGAAGGAGAAGATCTTCAAGTCGGGGCTCACGGCGCACATCAAGCGGGAGATCGCCGTGCTCCGGCGCGTCCGCCACCCGCACATCGTGCAGCTCTACGAGGTGATGGCCACCAAGCTGCGGATCTACTTCGTCATGGAGTACGTCCGCGGCGGCGAGCTGTTCGCGCGCGTGGCGAGGGGGCGACTCCCGGAGGCCGACGCGCGGCGCTACTTCCAGCAGCTGGTGTCCGCCGTCGCATTCTGCCACGCGCGCGGGGTGTTCCACCGTGACATCAAGCCGGAGAACCTCCTCGTTGACGACGCCGGCGACCTCAAGGTGTCCGACTTCGGGCTCTCCGCGGTTGCGGACCAGATGCGGCACGACGGGCTCTTCCACACGTTCTGCGGCACGCCGGCGTACGTCGCGCCGGAGGTGCTCTCGCGCCGCGGCTACGACGCCGCCAAGGCCGACCTCTGGTCCTGCGGCGTTGTGCTCTTCGTCCTCATGGCCGGCTACCTCCCCTTCCAGGACCGCAACCTCGTCGGCATGTACCGCAAGATCCACAAGGGCGACTTCCGCTGCCCCAAGTGGTTCTCGCCAGAGCTCATCCGCCTCCTCCGCGGCGTCCTCGTCACAAACCCGCAGCGCCGCGCCACCGCCGAGGGGATCATGGAGAACGAGTGGTTCAAGATCGGCTTCCGCCGTTTCTCCTTCCGCATCGAGGACGACCGCTCCTTCACCTGCTTCGAACTTGACGACGACGACGCCGCCGCCGTCGACGCGCCCACCTCGCCGCCAGACACGCCGCGGACAGTAGACGGCGCTGCTCCCATGCGACCAAGAAAAGCCGGGAGCCTACTGACGTCGTGCGAGTCGGCGCCGTCGTTGCTGGAAGGGAGATTCGGGCTGGGCGGGAGCTCGCGGCGGCGGTCGAGCCTGAACGCGTTCGACATCATCTCCTTCTCTCCAGGGTTCGACCTCTCAGGACTGTTCGATCAGGACGATGGCCGCGGCGCCGGTAGCATCCCGGAGCAGCAGCAGCAGCAGCAGCAGAAACACACGGCGAGGTTCGTGTCGGCGGCGCCGGTGGAGGTGATCCTAGCTACGCTGGAGGCGGCCGCGACGGCGGCGGGCATGGCGGTGCGGGAGAGGGAGGACGGGTCGATCAACATGGAGGGGACACGCGAGGGCGAGCACGGCGCGCTGGCGGTGGCCGCGGAGATCTACGAGCTCACGCCGGAGCTGGTGGTAGTGGAGGTGCGGCGGAAGTCCGGCGGCGCCGCCGAGTACGAGGAGTTCTTCCGGGAGCGGCTCAAGCCAAGCCTCCGCGACCTCGTCTGCGACGACCGGCCATGCCCGGACTCCGGCGAGCTCTCCCGGAGCCTTTGACCGTCGGCACACGACATGGCATGCATGCATTGCACGTTCCTTGTCCATATGTACGTAGAAATTTATGTACGTACATACGCACGTATGCGAGGAAGTATATATATACGTATATACACAAAAAATAATTGATTTTGCAATGAGAAATGTGTCTCTGTGTGTAGTGTAGTATATTACTCCTAATTAATTAATTGATTGGTTTGAGTGTTAGGAGACCACGTGTATTTGCTGAGATTTGCTGTTGTTGATGTATTCACTTGTGTATTTGGAGATGGAAATGCAATCGATTCATTCGTGACAAAAACATTCATTGACAAAATTTTTTTTTGTCAAGTTTGCATGATTTATGAAAGAGTCAGGTATGAAAAATGGAAATAGTTATGAGTGTTACACAAGGACTAGTAAATCATAATGCTGTTTATTTTTGATGCCCAGAATGTGACAACCAAAATCTGGAAAAGAAAAGAACCCAAAAATGTTTTTTTTTAGAGAGAGAGCAGAGACCCCAAAAACGTTGGTGGTGCACAATCTCTCAGTGTCGGGACAGCTATCGAAACGATGTAAAAAAAACTTAATTTCAAACTTTCAATATTTTTTTAGCTTCACATCAAGGCCAAAGCATATGGACCAAGAATTATTTGTCAGTTTATCAAACTGTCCATTTGATTAAACAATTTTGACGAAACAGCCAGAAGATCATGTCTTTATGTTTGTCCGTTACACGTTGGCTCAAATTTGACATTTCTGGTCACCAAAGTCTCCCAAATTTTAGCTTTGTTTACCTGATTCTCCGCTAAACTCCTGTTGCGTCTGCACACGTACGTACTCTGTTACAGAAGGAGAGAAATCCGTTACGTAATTTGTCGAGAAAAACAGGACAGGTGTTAACATTTAACGTGGCCAATCACTATTATATGACGAATTAAATCAGTATTCAAATATTTTAACGGAGAATTAAGGTACAGTCGGACTTTGAGCTGCCACTGAAGTGGTGTATGGTCCAACAAGTACGCTTGATCTGCTCTTGTTTCTTGGCTAGTGGGCGCTAGCCAGCAGTGTTGCATTTTTAATTGGGTTCATTTCTGATTTTTCATGGATTGGTCACTTGGATACTAGCAACTTCTTGAACTGGATGAAGTTAGATGAGCTAAGGTTGGTGGTTGCCTTTGTTATATTTTTTTTAAAAAAAAGAGAGAAAAACTGCGCACACATCGGAGTTTGCGCTGAGAATGTCGATATCCAGTTGATTCTACTTCAAGAATTTCAAGGGTGAGTTTGCAAATTTACATTGCTATAGTTAGGCATCGAAGGAGTAGAGTATTTTTGTGGAAAATTTAGGGGAACTGAATATATTTATATAAAAATCTTATAAATTTAAGGAGCCCTTGTTAATTTTTGAAACTACTTGAGAAGATAGTTATATAAATAATTATAAGAAATCAAAGTAAGTTTTAATATATAATGAAACCGATCATTTTCTCTACTTTACAATAATAATGTTATCTCTGATTTTAAACGTACGACAATGTTAATTTTTGAACATGACATTTCGTCATTTATCTATTAAAAAATTACATAAGTATCATTTATTTTTTTACTTTAACTCATCTTATTTTATATTTATAATAAATTTTTAAACAATATGAGTAATCAAACATTATTAAAAAAATAGCAATGTCACGCAATTAAAAAACGGAAGAAATAATATCTTTTCAGGCCCATGTAGCAATGTACTAGGCATTAGCAAGCCCAATACCCAAATTTTACATGTGTCTGATTAGCATCTATCAATGGGCATAAAGCCCACATGGCCCATACAGATGGATACTTCCACTTCCACAGGAGCCGAGAGACGAAGCCCAGTTTGAGATTCCCCTCGGCCGAATCCATCTACTCCGGCGAGTCGCCGCCGACCACCATGGCCGCCCCCGCCGGCGAGGCCTCCTCCAAGCTCCTCCGCTTCCTCTGCTTCGTCGGCGCCGGAGGTACGCGTCCTTCCCTCTACCCGCGAACATTCGTGCCCCCCGCGCGCTAATCAGACGCTCTGACCATTTGGTGGTGTTTGTCTGCGCCGCGGCGCCCCTCGTCGTCTCCAGTGATCTGCACCAAGGCCATCAACACGTACCGCGACTACGAGCGCAAGCAGGAGGCCTCCGCCGCGGCCGCAGCAGCGGCAGCGGTGGTGGTAGCGGCCGACCCCGCTCCGGCGACCGCCGTCGCCGCGAAGCCCTGAGGAGGTTTTGTCTCCGCTGGTTAGGGATTTTGGGGTGATGCTTGCTGGACACTCCTGAAGTGGGAAAAATGATAGCTCTGTTTTTTTTTGTAACGTATTATGAATTTATGATAACATAATTCGACAGGAATAACCTCTTTGCCATGTGATGTGATACTGCAAATGCTTTGAGGTTGGTTGTGGTGTGATGAATAATATTAGCACTTCTCTTTCCTACGGAGTCATGAATTCCGAAAAAAAAATGCCAGTGCTGTTTTATTCGGTGTTCTGATTCACTGTTCTGCTATTCTAATGTGGAGGATAATTAGTCAAACCATAGATACTGACTGATAAAAAAATGAGTTATAGTGCTCTTGGAACAGTTAGGCCTTTTGTATATCCATGTTGGCTGATAGTTAGATACTTCGTGGCCATTCAGCTCAGGGCCACTTATATGGGTAAGGTGTAACTTGGTGTCTCAAAGAAGGATTCTGCATTTGAAGAGTTTAATCCTAATAATCTGTACATTTATGAAGAAATTTGCTAAGTAGGATATCCTTTTGTCTGCCCTTTGCTCATCATTACCATATTCCATGATGACAGGGCTTAAATTTTCAGGCAACTGGGAGTTCTTGATATGTAAGGGTTCCATAAATTTATCTAACTATGCATCAATCACATGATGCTAGAGACTTTCAGATCCTTGCTTTGGTATATTCTTGCAGCAATTATGGTGAATTTCAGAGGATAATGGAAATATGCTTGTCAGCTTAAGTGGTTTTGTTTATGTTAGGTGAACAACTTGGTAAATTGCACCATTTTATATCCTTTTCTTGTTTAATCTTGGTTCCACTGAATTCTGAAGTAACATGTAATTGTTAAAGCCAGATAATTAGTCCAGCATCCTTGGAATATTCTTTTCTACACATCAATGTTTTTTCTTTCTTTCTTATGTCAGTATTGCATTTTGAACATCACAACGACTAGGAAGTGCTCAACTCACAAGATTACATCCTGGAGTGCTTTGGTGGGTCTTACTTATCCTTATTTTGTCCTCTCTGACAATTTTCCCATGTCAGTTACCATTTCATTCTTGTCATTAACTGATTTCTTTACTGTCATTAGTGGATTTCTTTACCCTATTAAGTTTCAATATCCTAATGCTGTTTTCTGCAGGTGATGTATGTTTGTCCCAAAGCAACAAACAAAAACTAAAAGAATGCTGTTGTCAATCTCCCTGCTTCTATTTGTGAAAGGAACAGGAGATCCATGTACACAAACTGCTACTATACAAGGAAAACTGGCAAAAATTATCACCACAGAGCTCTAAGCCTGATGCTCAAGTGAGAATACTCTCAGGCTCTCAGCACTTTGATGAAAGGGAAAAGGAGAGAGGAAAATGGATTATTATTGCATCTCTTATGAGGTTGCACTTAAATGGCATGTCTCGAGATTGACTTAGAGGACTGAGTCAGAGTTGATGACTTTGCTAGTGATGGAAGCTCTGGCTGACCATCCCAGCAGATGTCCCTGAGAGAAGGTCTTAGGCCCTTGTTGCAGAACTTTTCGTACTCCAACGTGTCCCCTGCAGACTTCTTCACCTCAACAACATAGAAGGATGGTGTCACTTCAAAGATCTCTGCATCGATCGCGAGCTGCCCTTTCCTCCCTTCTTTGGATCCCTGGAGTTTCACCAGTCCGTCCTGCTTCTTCACCTTGAAGCTCTCTGTCTCAGCAATCTGCTCTAGCTTTGACACTATTGCTGATGCTGGTTTTTGTGTCATGAACCGTGAGTCTGCCTTCTGCTCTTTGTCGTTCTCAAACAGGCCTGACAGATCAAATCCTTTGGAGAGGGAGATGATGTCAAATGCATTCAAGCTAACTGGCTTCAAAGAGCTTGCTGGTTCTTTTTCCTTGCCTTCATTGTCCTTGTGATCAGCGCTGAAAGCAGTCTGGACATCCTTGAGGTTGTTTGAGTCATTTGGCTGTGCTAGCATCACTGCTGGTTTGTACCCCTTCTTGAACCATGGATGCTCAACTAGCTTCTCAACGGTGATCCTAGTGTTTGGATTTGGATCAAGCAACCTGGACAGAAGCCTTCGGACATCAGTCGTGAACCACTGTGGGAACTTGACATCACCTTTGCTTATCTTCCGGTACATCTCCATTAGATTTGAGTCATGGAATGGGAGGTAGCCAGCAAGCAGAACAAAGAGTATGACACCGCAAGACCATATGTCTGCTTTTGCTCCATCATAGCCCCTCTTATTGATTATCTCTGGTGCAACATATGCAGGTGTGCCACACGTTGTGTGGAGCAGCCCGTCCTGCTTCTGGCACTCCTTGAAGGCGCTCAGCCCAAAGTCCGAAACTTTGAGGTTGCCATTCTCGTCGACGAGGAGGTTCTCTGGCTTGAGGTCTCGGTGGTAGACACCACGGCTATGACAGAAGTCCACAGCCCCTATCAACTGCTGGAAGTACTTCCTCGCAGCATCCTCCTTGAGTCGCCCCCTGGCTACCCTGCTGAAGAGCTCACCACCCCGGACATACTCCATTGCAAAGTATATCTTGCTCTTGCTGGCCATGACCTCGTGCAGCTGGACGATGTTGGGATGGCGGACGAGGCGCATGATGGAGATCTCTCGCTTGATCTGGTCAATCATGCCGACACGCAATACCTTTTCCTTGTCAATGACCTTGATGGCAACGCTCTGGTTGGATGCAAGGTTCCGTGCATGGTACACCTTCGCGAAGGTGCCTTGCCCGAGCATGCGGCCGAGCTCATACCGGTTCATGAGGATGGACGCCTTCTTCTCCATCCTGCTGGATTCTTCAGGGATTCTTCAGTGCAAAAGAAGCAAATGGGGGGCTTGTTTACAAGCGCCTACTCTGCGCCACTTCAGGCCTCAATCTTCCTCCCTCCCTGATCCATGTAATGGAAGGGTGAGAGGGAGGAGAGGTGAAGGGCGAGAGCACGCGCTGTGTTTGGGAAAATCCAAGACACGATTGGTGTGTTTGAGATCCTCCTAGGAGGAAGGAGAAAAAGAGAGAGGTAGTTCTATGGTGGCTAGTGCTTCCCTTGTGACATGAGGCTGGGACTCACTTCTTCTCTGGAGATGGAAGAGGATGCCTAAAAATAGGCCAGGTGTTTCTGTTGAGTGGCTGTAGTTTTGCATGCTATTTGTAGGATCAGTGGTGCGTTCTAAATTCATCCATGTTACACCTTTACATCCTTATGTAGTTAATACATGTGTCTTTCATGATGGGGGCTCTGCAAAATGAATTATGTGAACTGTGATTGCATTGCATCTATCATTGGTTTCTTTGAGATATGAAATGGATGAGGTGTTATCTCTATGATCTACTTGTGGCAATCGATAGCGTGTTCTGGGTGGAGCTGCAGGCACCATATCATTCAGCTGTATGTGGCAAACCTAATAACATGGTATCACCCTGCATGTTACTATTAGGTTTTCTTTCAAGAGCTGCATGTGTCAAGATATGTTTCTGCATCCTCTTAAAACAAAAAAAAGTTTCTGCAGAGTTTGGCTGTCATTAAGACCTTAACCTAACTCTAGTGTTATGTGGACACGACTAATACCAAACCTTGTTCACTCAGCTCTGTCAGTGTATTTGTATTGTATCTATCAAAGTTAATTCCTCCTTTTCACATTACAATATGTTTTGGACTTTGAATATATTAATATGTATAAAGCATATACATATAGAGAATATATCCGGTGAAAACGAGTTAAGTATTGAAAACTCGTGAAAATCATACCTAAAAGTTTTGTAAATTCATTAAAAAAATTACTAAAGATAGGTGTAGATATGAAATATATTCTCACCAAATCTCAACTCCAACCTCAACTCCGTTTAAGAGAAAAAAAGATAAATTTCGGGTGAATAGTCATGTTACTATTTACCTAAAATTTTTATTTGTCTTTTTTGTTACTTCTAAATAAAGTTGAGTATGAACTTGAGATTTGGTAAGAATGTATTTCATATCTACACCTATATCTAGTATTTTTTTCATGAATTTCAAAAACTTTTAGGTTTTTCACCTGACACTATTCACCCGAAATTTATCTTTTTTTTTCTCTTAAACGGAGTTGAGCTTTGGTGAGAATGTATTTCATATCTACACCTATCCCTAGTAATTTCGTAATGAATTTACAAAACTTTTAGGTATGATTTTCACGAGTTTCAACACTTAGCTCGTTTTCACCGGATATATCCTCTATATGTATATGCTTTATATATGTGCTAAATTCATATGGATGTTAGTGAACTAGAGATGGTGAGACTAAAACGTCTTATAATGTGGACAAGGGAGTACATGTTTGAAACCAATCATGCACTATTCTGAATTCGGAACCTTTTGTTTTCATTTTTGTGAGAAGAATTCGTCAGGGTGTACGAGCAAGGTTGGCCTCACGGTTAGGTTGCCAGTTTGCCACAAACGTCAAGGTTATCGCAGGATACACGCGGAGAGCGAAAATGGAACATTTGGTTGGCTGTAAATTGTCACAGATGAATTCAGAAAGTGCAGCTTTCTACTAGTCACCTTCAGATATTTAACTAGCTTCCAATCCGTCCCATTCTGGCGTTCTCTGAACATGATCATCGTGTACATGAGACCCTTCATTACCTTCAGAAATTGGTCGATGAATTAAGTAAATAATTAACAGGTTTTAGCCGTAGAAGATGTCACAGCTTGCTGGCTTGCCAAAAGCCACAATTCAAGCAAATGCTAAATCCACTTGTCAAGAGCACAAGCTATTTGCATAACCATTTTACAGGGAGCCCGATACTCAGCTGCTCGTAACTTTTCGGAGGCTTTTAAGTTAAGTTTGACAGATTACACCTGTCACATCAAGAAAATCGATTTGGCATGATCGGTTTAAATTTGACAGATGCAGATTATGTATTATTGGTATATGATTAACATGATTATCTAGGATAGACGGATAAGAAAAGAACAGGAGTTCAATCTTATTTGGCAACAGTTAGATATAAATTGCATTAATTTGAATTGGAACAGGTATCTCTGTCAGAGTAAACTTCATTCAGTTAAGTCATGCAAATAATTGAAACTGTACCATCCAGAGAGTATTACTACTACATCTTTGCTAGGACAAGTAGCTGAAATTTTCTTTGATTACCCAATCAATAACTACTTGTTCTTCAATAGTGAAAAAAAAAAGTCTGCACACTTTTTCTCAATCATGTACTGGATGATTACAAACCCCTAAAATCTCTACTTTTTTTATCACACAAAATCATTAATCTGTTACAGTTATACGTCAGGGTCATTCCATGTGGCAAATATGCGATTTATATGATCTGTCACAAGTTGTACCTGAACTCAGATATCCAAAAATCTGAAATTTCTCAAAATTAACATGAAGTTTGTGATGGAACCACGTAGCTTCTGAATAATTGTACCTGATTTCCATGAGCAACAAAGACAGGTAAGAAAGCCGGAGCCATGCATTGGTTAGGGAATTTGTCGGACACTGGATTAGCATTATTGGTACTGGTGAAACCGCATGCAAATACAAGTGTATGCTGGTTATTCAGAAATTTAATAACTTCAAATATTGGTGTGAAGTGCTTTTGCCTTCTTTAGGAGACAGTGGGTAGTATCTTGTATGCCCTATGATATTTTGAACAGATATACAGACATGGACGACTAAATCCCATGTGAAATTTTTTAGGCATCTCATTGACCAACTAATAATTTTCAAGTCCAAAAAGATTGGCTTTTGCTTTAAGTTTGCATTTTTAATGTACAAAACAGGCAGCATCTATCTATCAATTTGTACCTATATTAATCAGGCACAAAGCAATGGTAATGCATCAAGTATATTTAAACTACTTTATGGGTGTATTGCACGAACAGAATCAAATAAAAAGCACATCTTATGATCTTATAAATCCGAATAACACTGTGGGGTACACAACCAAAACAATCCTAAACTATGGGTTCATGGGCTGTGGAAATACTGCACTTTCATGGAGTACATAGTGAGCTTTCACTTTTCATGCCACTTCCTGATCCGGTAGTGCTAAATTATATAATACACACTGTTTATGCACATTACACAGATGTCCCTATAAATTATTTTATTCTTGTACCTATGGTCTTTTTTATCGGATTTATTTTATTTCAATTGTGAAGAACCATATCTCCAACAATTTCATTTTATCTTATCTTGCTGATTAGCTTCAAGTTAATGGAATAACAGCAGCTAACTTGCTTGATTTTTACACTGATCAAACTTATAAATATTCATACAAATCACATTCCATTCTTGTGTAAAGATCAATGCACATTAGATCCAATAGTCGCACATCTGTCACACGACATTTTTCTGTATGGAACTATGGATGATCACAGCAGTCAGTACGTTTATAGCGATTTTTTTTTCATAGGATCAAGAACATGAATTCTGTACATAAACAGGCCTTTTCTTTTAGCCTTGTGAAGAGGGATGCTGCTGCGAGTATTGGGTTCACGAGCAACAGTATACATCAGTGATCAATCTACTAGGTTGCCTCTGCAGAGAGTATCTCGAGCTCAGCCCACCAGAGAGGCGAGAGCCGCGGCGTCGCTGCCTCCGGCGAGATGTTGAGAGCTTGTCTCAGCTTGCGGGTGACGTCTCTCATCGTTGGCCTCTGATCTGAGTCTGGATCAATGCACTCCTGAATCACCTCGCAGACGGCCTCGAGCTCGTTGGCGTTGTGTTCCTTCAGCGACTCGTCGACGAGCTTGCTGTAGCTCTTGCCCTTCAGATGCTCCGCGGCCTGTGGCAAAGCGAGATTCAATTTGGAATTGTGTTTTGCTAGAAATTAAGTTTCCTTCTTAAAGAGAAGAAGAGTTGGGATTTTTTTTGGAGTTGATTTGGGTTTGCATGATTTTACCCAGTTGCACATGGATTCTTGATCGTCTGCTTCAGGGAGCTTTCCGGATATGATCTCTATCAGAAGCGTGCCAAAGCAGTAGACGTTGCTCGTGATATCAGGAGGACACTCAGAACGGCTGCTGCTATCCTCCTTTGCAGTCTTTGCTTTTGTGGCGACTTCTTTCCAGATACCAACATCAGCAATCTGCACAAGAAAAGTACATAGCATCAAGAGAAGGGTCATGTTAATCATCCATTTTAATCAATTCAACCTCGTGTCATAATGCAAAATGACATGTTATTGCGCAACAAATTAGATGCGCAATTCAGCTGCTTCAAATGAGTTGCAACACGACATATGTTACCGAGATCGCTACAGCTAATTGAAACTGTACCTTGGCAGCATAATCATCTGTCATGAAAATTGTGTCGGAGCGCATGTCGGTTATCGCAACAGGTGGGTTGATATCATGGTGCATGTATTGGAGGCAGTATGCCACACCCATGATGATCCTCATCCTTGCAGCCCAGTCCAGATGCTCAAATTCTTTGACTGCAAAATAAGCACATTCAATGAGCAGCAGAATAGTATGCATATGTGCGAGGAAGTCATGAAAAAATAAAACAACTTACGGTGGAGATGCTCAGAGAGAGTGCCATTTGGAGCATACTCGAACACCATCATTCTCATGAAGGGTTGATTTTCCAGGCAGTAGCCTAGGAGGTTGATGAAATTCTTGTGGTTTACTCTTGATAGTGAGTCTATCTACACAAGCAAACCAGGGGATTAGCGAAGATCTAGCATTGAAGGATTTACTGCTCCAACTAGAAGATGTAGGAAGCCATGGACCTTTTTTCTGAAGCATGTCTCTGAACTCTTCGGCCACTCTTTGAGCGACAAAATGGCAGTGGAAACAACACTGATCTCAACTCCGCTAGATAATGTCCCTTTGAACACGGTGCAGCTAGGGAAAGTGTTGATTATGTTGCTGAAATCCTCACAAGCGGCTTCGAGTTCAGGTCTGTTTAGCTTTGGAACACCTGAATGCAACAATTTACATACAGAAGATTAACTGCATTACCTACAGACTCTGAAATATATAAAAAAAAACCGAAATCCAAATAACTTCCTGAGGTGACCATGGGCCAGTTCCAAATATGAATATTGAGCAGCTTAAATATTAATTGGTTCACAAAAGGCGAGCAGGTCATTGAAAATTTGTCAGGCTATAAGAGTAATGCAAAATAGCTATGCAACTATGCAAGTAGTTCCTGGGTTTTTCTGCATGCATTGTATCTACTTCCCAAACCATAAAAGCAGGTATTGCCGGGTCGGCCAAAGGTTGGCCAGCCAATTTCATTAAGATTTGGGAGGAATAAAAGTTTTAATTACAACGACAAGAAGGATGTCGCGCCAGCCTGAAGTAAGACTCAAAGCCGGTTAAGGAAAAGCAAAAAGAAAAAGGGGGAAACCCCAGCCTCCAATCGGGATTACTCGCCAATCTGGGAAAAGATCCCGGCTGCTCTCCACATTGCGATTTCTTCGTTGATATCATCTGCCAGCTGATCAGTCATTTTTGATACCTGCTGAAAAATTCTAGCGTTCCGCTCTTTCCAGATTAGCCAACACGCAGATAGGATAATAAGAATGTTTACCTGTTACAAATGCTTTCTGAAGCGGGCCACTTAGACCTGTTTTCCAAGGTCCAATTGCCGCACGCCCTCGCTTCCGCCAGACCAAGATCGGCGTCACAATCAGGCTAATCAGAAATATTGCAGCTGGAATTATCATAAAATATGCCCACTTGCTGTACTTTGAACCAGACACTTCATCGGTTGATTGATTTGCTGCTCCAGACTGCATTGCGGCAGCATCAGTATTTACAGCTGATTCCAGAACTTCGGCCTCTGAATTTGAGAATGCAGAGAATGAACCACTCCCTAAAGAGAGAACATCAATAGCCCTTTGGATCTCTTCTGAATTTACAGGGCCAGAAGATTTATCATCATTCCCTGAAAGGGCAAGCAGATTGCCAACTTCACCGAGCAGCCTGCGGCGCATGGCACTTGCAAAAGACTGCAAATTTTGCATGATGTGTGGCTCGCCTAGACCTGACAGACATAAAACAATGTAAAATTAATGCTTAATGCTGTGCATAACAAAAGGAAGAAGGGCTGATTATTTATACAACTTTTGAATGTGCTGTTACTTGCTAGGTTGGTGGAATATTTCTCTCGGAGATCACTGAAAGAAGTCCAATCCTTAAACCCCGCCCTGTAAAATAAAGATCTGTTAGGAGGTGAGATAAAACCTTTAGAAATAATTAAAAAAAATGGAAATATTAGAAGGCTATAAGAAACTGAAAAGGTAACACCAAAATAGCCCACATACCAGCAACCTAATTTTCTGCTCAAGCATCCTGCCTGCTCATCAGCTATATCTTGAATGTGCAAAGAAGAGATACCATCTTGAAACTGATTGTCATGAAGTGACCTGAAAATCGATAATTGCTCATTATACGAAATAACTAGCAGAGAATGAAGCGCACAATTAGACTTACAGCTGCTTGAGCAGTGGCATTGCCATTAATTCTTCTGGAATCGTTCCATCCAAGTTGTTGCTGCTCAAATCCAGTACTTCAAGGGCAGTTAACCCTCCAAACTCTTCGGGAATTTTCCCAAGGAAATTGTTGTTTCGAAGTATGCTGGGCAAGAATAACCAGTAGGAATAATATCAGTGAACCCGTGGATTCCACAGAGCATAATCCATCGAACTCGCTGAAAAGAAACTAAGTTCAGATCGTCCATACAGGTAAAGCACTCACAGAGATTTCAAGAGTTGAAGACGTCCAATCTCAGGTGCGAGAGTTCCCACCAATTCTCGGCCTGTTAAGTTCCTACATGTTGACGAAGATAAGAACTCAAGGTACATGATGCACAATTAAAAACATCAACATATGCCAGGCTAAAAAAAACATCATTGTAAGAAATGTGGTTTTGAACAATCAAGCTAATGATAAAGAACAAACCATTTCCTACATAAGAATCACCTATTGTGGCATCATCGGAATTAGTTCATTTTCCTACATTTTTGACATCGAAATGTATCGAATATTAATTCAATTTGGAGCTTCAAGAAAAAAAATCATTTAGTGGCTCACACAGTAGACATTGTATTGGGGGAAAACATAGAGAAACAGACTTACAAAATCTCAACTTTACCGTCAAAGCAATGCACGCCGGACCATCTGCAGGGCGTGGCGTCTGTTGGATCCCAATCCCGCAAGGCGCCATGGGGATCAGCCTCCACCCTCTCCTTCAGCTCCAGCAACGCCATTCCTGCACGCAGGAACGCCACGCCACGCCATGAGGTTCAGACCAAGCAACACGGTCACCACCACCATGGCAAGGTCGCCCCTTCACCGACTCGTCTTTACCTTCGCCGTTGAGCGTGGCGCCGCCGCGCCCCGCCTGCGCCTGGAGCAGCACGAGGAAGACGAAGAGCAGGTGACGCAGCGCGTCGCGGGGGTGGGGCCCGACGGTGGTGCGGCGAGGCCCCCACCGCGCACCCATGGCGACGGGGGAGCGCCTCCCGGACAATGGCAGCCCGGCGGCCACCCGCCGCCGCCGCCCTCTTCCGGCCGGAGATGGCAGGAAATCGAAGAACCGGTCGGTGCCGACGGTTAGAGAAACAACCGCGGCGCAGAGGCGCTGGCTCCGGTCGATTTCTTTCTCTCCGGCCTCTTGGCGACGGCGGAAACGAGATCACAAGAGGACGATCACGATACGATGCCGCGGGCGCTGGCTCCGGCAAGCCCCGAGGGAAGGCGAGCTATCCGCCGGATCCCATGGATCGGCCGTGTCTCTGCGGCGTCGGCGAAGCTGGGGTGTCAGCGGCGGAGATGGACGGATTCTCGTCGGGATTGGCTGGTGGGACGACGGCGGCGGCGGCGGCGGCGGCGCGAACGGGGTGGGGGGATTTCGCGCGCGAAGGTGGCGGGAGGTGGTTAGATTCGGCTTAGGGGGAGGCGGAGGCATGGGCCGCGCGCCCGTCGCCGCCCCGCGCGCCAAACCGCTGCCTTCGCGGACTATTTCGGCCATGGGTATCCCTTCCAAGGAGCCAGGATATGGTATTTCTAGAACTATGTAAAATGAATACTTCTTCTTCTAAAATATATAAGATCCTGTTTAGATTTATAGTATTAGGATGTGTCATATTCATAAAAAACTCTTATAATTTATGAATGAAGGAGTAAATTTTATCTGGTATCAAAGTTTATACTAGAAAATACTATGGGCCTGTTTGGGAAACAGGGACTTGAAATGTTTGGACACTAATTTGGAGTATTAAACATACACTAATTATAAAACACATTCCATAACCTTGAACTAATTCGCGAGATGAATCTTTTGAGTCTAATTACGCTATGATTTAACAATGTGATGCTACAGTAAACTTTTCATAATTATGGATTAATTAAACTTAAAAAATTCGTCTCGCATATGAGCTCTCACTTATGAAATTAGTTTTTTTATTAGTCTATGTTTAATACTCCAAATTAGCGTCCAAACATCCGATATGACATGAGCTAAAAAGTTTTAGCCCCATCTAAACACTCCTTTATCTTCTGCTACATTCTCATAATAAATTAGCTTATAAAATAGGTTTGATTATTTAACATTCTGATCCACATGTCATTGATTTAGTTTATCGTACGTATCATTGAAAATAAGTTTTCAAAGGACAATTGATCAACATGATCTTTTTAAAGTTTTAAGCTGGTTTTACATAGAGGGTGAAAGGATTTTTTTAAAAAAACATATTTTTTCTTCAAACATATCAAAATGTGCGAAGCATGCTCTAAGTGCGAAAAAACACTTTTCCTAAAAAGTGTGAAACTAGGATCTGCCTCTATATTTCACGGAACGAAATTCCTATGCAACATTCAACGCCCTTAGCCCCTTACAATTGCAGAGGCTACTTTATGTAAAAACTCTTTATCGCACTTTTTTTTTATTAATACCTCCTCATAGTTGGAGCTTACACAATATTTGGAACGATGTGCTTTTGTGTGGGAGAGTTTGTGTGTCCCGAAACATGGAAAGAGATGAGAATTTGGTGGTTCTTGATAGCAATGAAGAAGATATAGCTCAAATACTGCTTAATCGCAATGTGCCCAGTAGTGTCTAGCTCCTACTACCATAGGTCTTCTTGCGTTTTCTTTTTTATTTGTTGTTAATAAGCAATATCCTTTTACTCTAACTCAATTGTTGATAAAAAAAATATAACCGAAGATTGCTTAGTAATTCTTGTAGTAAAGCGTGAAGAATCACCAAGTATTCATATACAAACCTTACAAACCTAGCAGCTTAGTACTAGCAGCCCTGAGCTGAGAAAAGGACACGTCCACTCTATTGTCTGCTGAGCCACCAATAGGTTCTCCCAACATATTAGTCTCGTGACCAGCCAACTTAATCCCTAAATTCTAGCTTCACCCCTGGTGCCAACGATAGAGGCCACGTATACATAAGAGCATGAGTCTAGTTATTTCCTCGAAATCAAACCATAAATATTCAATTTTAGCATTCTTTCTCTTTCCTAAGTTGGGATCTAGTGATCTACTGATGTTACCAGTGATAACTAGTTGGACGACCCGTGCAATTACGCGGCTAGTACCCATACAAAATTATTTATTTATTACATATGATTTTACTTAAAATTTGTTAAATATCTATCTCGTTGTCTTAGGATTTTAAAAGACCGAACTTTATCATCCGCGTGTTTCTAATTTTATAGTTTCTAAAAGTCGCTTCGATCGCTACCCCTTACTCATTTGTTAGGTCTTTATTTGTTTGCCGATTTATCACTATTTCTATTCATCTTCTATGAAATCTTTAAAAATTAGTTTTATAATTATTTTTCTATTTTCAAGATTTATTTTGTTTGTTATTCCAAATTTTAATTAATCTCGTCATATGTTCCTCTTTTAATAGTCTTTATTTTTATTACAAATTTATTTATTTATAAATTGTATTTCTAGTTGAACTTTTTTATTTATCTAATTTCTGAATTTGTTTTATTTTTTATTTCGAATTCTAATTAATCTTGTGTTGTGTTATAGATGGATTAATTGTGTTTCAATATTTCTTTTTTTATTATGAATTTTAGTTATTTCAAAATTGTATTCCTACTTAAACTCTTATTTTTATTTCCTGATTTTCAAAATTTATTTTTTTTATTTTGAATTTTAATTAATCACGTATTGGGTTCTTTTCTTATATAGACTCTTCTTTCAATATTGCTTATTATATTTTAATTCTGAATTTCAGTTATTTTTTAGATTGTATTTCTGCTTAACTCTTTTTTTTTTCGATTAATGTGGGAATTTCTATCCTCCATAGCGAACGTGGTGTCTTCTTTTTAAGCTATCTGTTTTGCTTGTGACTACGGCCAGGCACAACTTCAGAATTGCGCAATACGCATTATCCCACCCAAAGCCACTTACAGGTAAGCATTTCACCCAAAACTGCAAGATTTTCACATCTACCTACTCCCAAAAAGAAAATCATGGAATGAATACTTGTTCCTCGAATTAATTGAACCAGCACGTGAGTCCTACACTCCAGGTTTAATTCAGTGAACACATGAACAAGAACAAAGAAATTTGATCTAATTTTACAAGGGTTCCAATCTAGTGTACCTTTACATGAGAAATTTTGTTGATTTCTTCTGCAGCCATGCATCCTTCTCTGAGGAACCTGGATATGAGGAGAAGAATTGCCTTTTCCAAAGCCACAAGACAAAAACCACCAGATTTCTGTTCCATCTGCAACTGCAAGGACACAAGGTATATTTACAAAATTACGGAGGAACAATTTTTTTGTTAGAAAAGTTAAACCGCACTTGTTAGTTGTTATTGGCTAATTTGGCGCTAAATCTTGTGCAGCTGCAGTGTGTGTCATCCTTCAACTGGTGGCTCAGAGACAACTGTGCCGACTGGCTCTCAAGATGAACCAACTGATAGACTTCCTGGGGTGCCTAAGTAAAAGTGTTGAACCACAACCGTTGCTGGAAGAAGTACCACAAGAAGAAAGGCCCCCTGGAGTCTTTTCCTCACACAGAATTACTTGCTAGAATCTATGTAATTTCTCTTAGCTTTTAATTTAGCTGGTCATCTTTTTAGAGGAGTTAGGGACTTGCCTCAATTGATAGCTACTTGTAGCACACTTGATTTGAAGAAGTGTATTTATAAAGAAACTCCATGTTTCAAGTAACCTAATCAATCTTTATTCAAGAGATAACCAAAACGATGCAGCTTTCTATTCACCAGCAACTTTCATCGTGCTAGCTGATCTTTCAAGTAAGCTTCACAGAGGAGAATTTGGGCCCATCATGTGGTGATCCCTTGGAGCAAACATCACCAGAACTGTCGAATATTATGGTATAATTCCTGCTGCCCACATATCTGGAGTAGCATCCTTCTGTACCAGCATATTTATAGACCTGATGGGTCTCCCCTAATCCATCAACTACCAAATTCTTCTTTACCTTCATATAGCCATGTGCCGATTGTGCATTCCGCAAAGAGATGTATGAAAATTCTGGCATCCTGCCAGATATCCTCTTCTCATTGAAGCCCATTTTCACAACCGAAACCAACGAGTACTCATCACCCACTTGGTCTGAGGTTCCAGAAAAAATATATAATGGGAAGGCCCTATGAACTTCCTCCAAGAACAGTACAACGCTGCTTCTGGTGAAAACACCGGACTTTGCATCGATCGTTTGGTTCACCACTTGCAATGTACCATTCTTGCTATACACATTGTTATTCCTGTAGCTGAACCTCTGGTAGAAAGTTGTCATCACCTTGCCATATGACGATTTCACCCACCCGGTGGCAGAGACATGTCGGCTCGCGCTTGTCACAAACCGCCCGTCCAGCGCGCTGAAATCCGAGTCCACATGAAGTGTCAATTTTGGAGCCTCATAGCTCACCAAGCTCCCAAATGTCTTCTCACTATTGTGATCCAACCACAGATGCAGATTGGCATCAACGAACCATACATCCAAAGCATTTGTTACACTGAACCCAAAATCATGCTCTTTGCCATTCAGAAGCTTACCAAGGAAAGGAGTGATGTCAATGTCATAAGTTGGGAGATTGAATGAAGCAATGCCAGTGATAGGCCGCCAGAAAAGCGGGTTGACACCACCAGTGTAGATAACAGTGAAGGGCCAAACAGCTCCGACGACATCGCCGTCGAGCTGAACAGTGATCTCCCGGAACGCGCCATTGCCAGGGAGGCTGGAGATGTTGTTGGCCTCGATGTATTCGTTCGGTGGGTGCATGTACCAGTCCTCGTCGTTTGAGTGGAAAGAGACGAACACCTCAAGGACTGCCCTGTAAGTGTTCGACGGAATGACGAGCTTCTTGGACTGCACATCGGTGGAGTTCTGGATGGCGAACCACTGCCCGTCGTTTAAAGGTAAGCTTCTTGAGATAGGAAAGATCAGATCGGCATGCTGCTGCTGCTGCTCCGGCGGCGGCGGTGGCGCAGGGTGGAAGTAGATGTGGAGCGTGAGGTTGGCGTGGTAGACGCCAGTGTAGGTGTCGTCTATGAGGTTGCCGAGGTAGACCGCGACCTCCCCGGGCGCCGCTAGGAGGGCCGCGTACCTCGAGACGTCGCGCGACACGGACCAGACGATGCCGGTGGCGCGCGGCTCCGCGGTGCAGCCGCGCAGGAGCTCGGCGCCGGAGAGCCACACGCCGAAGATGCGGTCGAACTGGCGGCCCCGGCAGTCGGCGCTCCACTCGAGCACCGCGAGCGCGAGGGACCACGACGACCCGCCCGCGGCGGCGGCGAGGCAGGCGGGCGGCTCGTAGGCGGCCGTGACGGGGGCACGGCCGTAGGTGTAGCCGAAGGAGTGGGAGAGGAGCTGCGTCGAGCAGGGCCCGACGCTGCCGCGCGGCGGCCGGATCGGGCGGTCCACCTCGAAGAAGGTGGTCGGCGGCGGCGGCTGCGGCGATGCGTCCAAGGAGTCGAGGCGGAGGGTCGCCGGGAAGCGGCTCCTCCGCGGCGCGGCGAGCGGCGCGAGGGGGAGGAGCAGCAAGAGGAGGAGGGTGAGCAGGCACGAGCTGGTGGTGCCCCGCGACGCCATGGCCGGTGGCTGGAGCGCGAACCGGTGGCGTGAAGCTGAAGCTGGACTACTTGGTAGTAGTAGTAATTGGTGTACCTACGACCACGACGCTAGCAAATGTTGATTTAAAAAAAAAAGACTAAAATATGAGCAGCAATTTCGTCATGTGTATAAGATTACTCCTATCCATGATAAAAAATGGATGAGAGATTCAGACTTTCAGAGATAACATGTTCAAAATGGATCAGGGATTCAGAGATAACATGTTCAAGCTTAAAAAAAAAGGATCAGGGTTTGGAATGGTCAATATGCTTCATCTGGAGTTTGGACTCGGATCTGTACACTAAAACAATTCACACATGAAAGATAAAAGGAAAGGGAGAGAATCTTGATCTGACTAGCCTATTGCTTACTTTCCACTATCTAGCAGGGGAAGTTCAAAGTTGTTCTCTAGGGGGATTGAATTTGAAGTGGTCATAAAGAAATTTCCAAGTTTCTTACTGACTACGCATCAAAGATAAGCTAAGCTAAACTCTTTTTATTGAAGAGATCAAGAAACAGAGTAACATGGACAGAACCATGGACAGTTCAGTTCATTACTTGTTCTAAGCTATACAACACTATAGATTATTCATCATCAACTTTCTTCTTGCTGATTGATCGTTCCTGAGAGAGAATTTAGCACCATTGTAAGGATTTCTCTTTGTGCAGGAATCACCAGACTGGTCTGAAAGCACTGTGTAGTTCTTGCTCCTAACATCCCTGAAGTAGCATCCATCAGTACCAACATATTTATACGCCTGATGAGTCTCCCCCAATCCACCAACGACCAAATTCTTCTTCACCTTCATACTGCCATGAGCCGACTGTGCATTCCGCAAAGAATTGAATGAGAACCCCATCTTCCCTCCTGATGTCTCCTTCTCGTTGACGCTCAATTTGACGTAAGAAATCAATGTGTACTCATCATCTTCTTCATCTGAAGTACCAGTATAAACATACAGAGGGAAGATCTGGTGAAGGTCCTCAGAGAGCAACACAGCCAAAGCATCCTTGGCAAAAACGCCAGATTTTGCATCAATGGTTTGGTTCACCACTTGCACCGAGCCGTTCTTGCTATACACATTGCTGTTCACATAACTGAATCTTTGGTAGAAATTTGTGGTGACCTCCCCATAAGACGATTTCACCAGCCCGGTGGCAGAGATATGTCGGCTTGCGCTAGTTACAAACTGCCCATCCAGCCCACTGAACCCTGAGTCCACATTCAGAACCAGTCCTGAGGCTTCATAGCTGATCAGGCTCCCAGTTGTCTTCTCACTATTGTGATCCAACCAAAGGTGCAAATTGGCATCAATATACCATACATCCAGCGCATTAGTCACACCAAACCCAAAATCATGCTCCTTGCCATCCAACAACTTGCACAAGAACGGTGTAATGTCAATGTCATATGTAGGTAGGTTGAATGAACCAATGCCTGTGATTGGCCGCCACAGAAGCGGATTGACACCGCCGGTGTAAATCACAGTGAAGGGCCAAATAGCACCAACGATATCATCATTGACTTTAACAACGACCTCCCGGAATGCGCCATTGCCAGGGACATTGGACAAGCTGTTTGCTTCAATGTACTCATTGGGAGGGTTTGTGTACCAGAATTCATCGTTGGAGTGGAAGGAGACGAACACCTCAAGAACCGCCCGGTAGGTGTTCGACGGAATGGTGAGCTTCTTGCCCTGCACATCGGTGGCGTTCTGGATGGCGAACCATTGGCCATCGTTCAGAGGCAAGCTTCTTGAGATGGGCACGATCAGATCGGCCTGCTGCGGTGGAAGCGGTGGCGGCGGCGCAGGGTGGAAGTAGAGGTGGAGCGTGAGGTTGGCGTGGTAGACGCCGGTGTACTTGCTATCGACGAGGTTCCCGAGGTACACCGCGATCTCGCCAGGCTCGGCGAGGAGGGCCGCGTACCTCGTGACGTCGCGGGACACGGACCAGACGATCCCGGTGGCGCGCGGCTCCGCGGTGCAGCTGCGGAGGAGCTCCGCGCCGGAGAGCCAGACACCGAAGATGCGGTCGAACTGACGGCCGCGGCAGTCGGCGCTCCACTCGAGCACGGCGAGCGCGAGGGACGACGCGCCGCCGGCGAGGCAGGCGGGCGGCTCGTAGGCGGCGGTGACGGGGGGCTTGCCGTAGGTGGCTCCGAAGGAGTGGGAGAGGAGCAGCGTCGAGCAGGGCCCGAGGCTGCCGCGCGGCGGGCGGATCGGGCGGTCGACCTCGAAGAAAGTGGTCGGCGGCGCCGATGCGTTGAGCGAGGCCAGGTGTTGGGACGGCAGCCGGTGCCTGTGCGGCACGGCGGCCGCCGAGGCCACGAGCGGGAGGAGGAGGACAACGACGAGGAAGAGGCGGCGGGGGGAGGCGGCGGCCGTGGTCGGCGGCGATGCCATGGCTGGAGCGGGGAGTACTACAAGAGATGGGGACGGCGACAGTTGAGCTTGACAAACATGTAAAAATATACCAGCGGTTGAAACAAGGCAACGTTGGTGAGATTATCAAGGGCATGTAGTTACAGCAAATCATCCACTAGCCCATCAGTAGGAGATTACTATAGAATCTTTTTCACCGCGATCTTAGTACCGACAGTGGGCCAGGCCATGGGTTTGGTGGCGATTTTAAGGAGTATTTACCTATTTTGCTACTATTAGACGTGGCAAACTGGAATTAAGGAGTTTATGTGTCATAATGATTTACATATTATCTACCTATTATATACTAAAAATCCATTAAACTTTCCACAAACGCTCTCAAACCATCATACGACGCTCCAACAATCACTCCTAAACCGCCACGTGATACACGTGATACAGTCTAATCTCATCATTAATTTTCATCTAAATTGGTGGATCCCATTATTTTAGACCTTTAGATTAAATCTATATGTGCCATCGGTTTTCACTTAAATTAGTGAACTCATTATTTTATACCAATAAATTAAATCTATATATATAATACCTTTCTCATGTATTTGTTGGAATAAAAAAACCATAGGTACATATCTACGATAAATATGAAAGCCAAAATAAAACATTCGTACTTAGTACATCAAGAAAAGTGAAATATCTACAAAATATAAAGATAAAATATATTACCCCACGAATATACGCATGCAGTTAAACTAATCTTATTGTTGATTTTTACCATTACTTTATATATATGCGCCGTCGATTTTTAATCAATGTACTCGTTATTTTATACCATTTGGTGTAATACCTTTCTCCTATGTATACTGTTTGCCGGAAGAAAAATACATATGCACGTACGTGCTATGAAGAAAAAGTTAAAATATAAATACTTAGTACCATCCAAAAAAAATGATGTTCTTTAAAATAGAACTATCTAATATATTACTTCACAAATATACGCATGCAATTAAACTAGATCTATAATATAAATATCAAATACCAAATCAGTTGTCTTTGAATGTTCATCTTTTATATTATTTTTAAATTATATATTCAATTTGTGATCCAGTTTTATTCCTTTAATTAAATGAACTATTGATTTCTTATAAAATTACACAATAGTGCTAAATACATCATGACACATGGGGCCGTATACAGTAATTAATGTTATGAATTTTTTAAAAATAATTTCACAACATATTTTAGGGTATCAAATATCGCTCGACAAACATACAACGATAATTTAAATCTACATATGTAAAGAAATGGAAACAACATAAGTTAGATGTGTCTTTTTCAAGTAGATCTGATTTAATTTTAATTTGTTTAATTAAAACTAAAATTCTCAAATTATTTTTTGGGAATTTCTCAGAACTATTTGATTGGTATTTGAGAAGTGGGCAGTATACATGGTACATAATGTAAAAAATTATCAAAAATATTTCCAGTCAATGATCTTGCTATAATACAACCCCTTAATCCACAATGAAATTTATGGTCAGATATGTATTTTTTTGTTATAGTTGAGGAATTCCAGCAGGTCAAGCATAATTTGATGGATGTATATCATACACCTCACTAACATAACTGTAACTATACTCCAACAAATTAATTCTTGTAAATAAGTTTGGAAAAATAAATACATTCTTTAAAGTAGTAAAGGTGTCTCATATGATTATGAATGGTAGGTGTTGAAAACAAACCACCATGTGGCGCTCCTTCAAAAACTGCTAAGCCGCCACGTTGCACAGTCTAATCTCACCGTCGATTTTCATTTAAATTAGTGAACCCGTTATTTGAGACCGTTAGATTAGATCTATACATGCCACTACCATAGAATACCTAATACAAGTTAGTATTATAGGTGCTGGAAGTGGTAAAACCGGCACCTATAGTGTTGTTCTCGTCCACCCACCCTGTTTTCAAATGAGTAAACTTCAAAAAATAAGATTAGATTGGTATTTGGATTTCAAAATAGGTAAAAATGAGCAATTGTTCCTTTTTGAAAAGTTAATATGCTCACATAATTCAAATAAGCTGTATGATCTCTCATGTAAGTGCTTTAAAGTATATTTTATGTACCACCTAATCGACTTTAGATGACACAGTTAAAGCCACAGTTTGTTACCTTATAAACGGTAAAACGCTCCTAGGCCCACATAACACTCTAACAAATAAGACGATGAACAAGATTGTAAATAATTGTTTATGGCGATTAATCAAACAAGCAATACCTACCAAAAGAAATGGAGAAATTGTACTTTCGAAGTGTAGCAAATATTTTCCGGTTTATATAACGCCCTTAAAAGTGTATCAAACAAAATCTATGATATATACTCACGCGAATGCGCGCGCTACCTTCCTAGTTGTGGTAAATAGTTAAACGAGAAATCTGAAAGTGGTAAATAGTTAAAGACCTCGATTTTAATGTTCAGGAAGTGCTACATCTATCGCAAAATATAGTTATTTCTAATACAATGACTTATTCTAAAATAAACTATTTCTACACCTAGCAATTCATCTCAAGTCTCAATCAATCACAATCATTCTCTATTTAATTTCTTCACCTACCCTTTTTCTCAAACAATTACAATATTTTTACAATCAATTTCATCTCTTTTCTTAATATTCATATATTAAATGCTCATCTTAAAAACGCTCACATTCTATGATAGAAGAAGTACTAACCTAGTTGTAAATTGCAAGATTTCCTGGTGTAACGTGTCGCAGGAAAGACTCTTCTGTCTCTTTTCTTTTCATTTCGATTGAGATAAAGACTATTCTGTCCCGGTGTACTGGTGTAGTCAGTAGAGTGGTGAGAAAAAAACGAACTTTTCTGACCTGTACAGTGGACTTGGACACTGGAGAGAGGCACGGTACAAGCACGACGGCACGAGTTCGGTGACGACATTTTTGCGCAGACTTCGCTTGTATAGTAGGCTCGTCGGCGAAGGAAAATTTGCTAGTCGCCGTTTGATCCAAACGGATCTGGAATTCAGGACAGGATCTCGCTTCTGTACGTTATCTGCTACGGCCAAATCGGAAATTAAAAAAAAAAAACGCTGCTTGCCCGAATCCTGATTCGTGATGATATGCTCCAGCTGATGGCCTCATTTATTACTCTGTAGCAGCATTCAGGTACGACTATTAGAGGAGCATTTACTGCTTACCGTTACCGACACGGTGATGGTAGGCCATTTGCAATTCAACGTTCCGTTCGGGTTGGCTAATGATGAGCCATTATGTTTGGGCCGTGAAGCGGGCCATAGATACCGCAGAGGCGTCTCGGGCCCGAGCAGGTCTGCTAGATTGAGGCCTTGGGGGCCTTGGCATGCTGGGCTACTTGGGCCGGCCCGTGCAACTACGCTGCTTTGCATTTCACTTTTTTGCTCCTGCCAAGATTTTTTTAGAAAATGTGCTCCTGCCAAGATGGCTGACACATAACAACCGCCGCGGCGCCGCCTACCTGCCTCCCTACACGTAACGGTGACATCGACTACCATCCATTTTGGGCAGCAAGTCAACATAACACTTTTGGCATCATGAGTTCGTGACCGTGTAAGATTTCTTTTGGGGATTGCCTCTTTGTAATTGGAAGGCTTCTGTTTTTTTTCTTTCCTGTTGGTAGAACATCAGCTTTCGACATGTTTGGATCAAAATAAACAAGCAGATATCTAAAGAAGGAATACAGTAGCTAGGAAGAACATGTAGAATTAAGCAAAGAAACCAAACAACTTACTACTACATTACACACATACTATCGAAGATCTAATTGATTGCAAAGAGAAGCATAAGCGTGGTTGCACGCACGTGCTAACCATCCAGGAAAAGAATCCAATAATGCAACGAGTGCAAGCGTGCAACGACGAGACTGATTTCTTAATCAACGGGGCGTCCACCTCCAGGGCTCCAGGCTGTGACCCATTAGCGGTGAGCAATTAAGCTAGTGCGCATCATCTTCTCCAGATTACACGTACATTATAGACAGGATTACATTAAGCTCAAACATTTTGGCCCCGGCTTTGCCGGCCAGCTCGATCGGCAGAGCTGGCTAGCTAGCCCTTCGCTTTTTTTGTCAGAGCGGCGTACGCATCGGCATCGAATCATCGATCTCTCTTGATCGCTACGTTATTCTGCACCTGATGTTGTAAAAAGCACAGTACAGGCATGTACAAAAGCAACACAGGGCGAGTTAATGAATGAGATGTGAACTGTGTGGTTTCATTGAATACGCACTGGGATCCTGTGTGTTGATGCACAGGGGTGTGTTATGTGTACGTACGATGGATAGCTAACTTGACGTGACACGATGCTGCTTCAATTCTTGGTGTACTCATTTTGCGCCAGCGCAGAAAATTCGGTGGAGGAGCTATAACGGCCGAATACGATTGCTAATTATTTGGCCGACTTTTATGGACGCTCTACTGGCAAAGGACGTGTAACGTTACGAAAATTTGCGATGTTTGGGACAGATACTTCTCCGAGGAAGTGTGATAGGCGTAAAAAAACACACATCGATAAACTTTCTTGGAGGTGTCTAGATAGTACTACTTGAGTATTTTTATTTCGCGTTCAAGTCCGGGTTATCATTCCTCGTATCTATATTTATATTTAGTGAGTTGTTCTTTACGACGAACCATGTATGTATAATTTATCCTCTTTCCTCTCTTAAACCTAACACACCAACAACAAACAACACTTCTATGTTGTCTTTCACTAATGCACCATTGTCGTTCTCGATTTTGGTGTTATCCAGTGCCAATCTAATGTCGCACTCCACTCTCTGTTCTTCATGTGCTCTTACTATGATCTGCCACTATCTCCCTCGACTAAAATATTTTCTCTCTCTCTTATTCCATAGAGGGAGGAGAGGTTGTTAGAGGAGATTTTCTTACACCTCACTGTACTAAGGTTGTAGACTTGAGCCATTCATGAAGAGTGTTTCTACCTTGTTGATTCTCCTTCCCTTCACTCCTATGGAGTACTGCAAGATACTGTTTGCTAACCTCACCTTTGCATGCACACGTGCAAAATATTTATCTGCACATTGCCTGTACTTCGGTGTAACGGTGATAGTAGAGGTGAAGGAATGTTGTGGTCCTCACTAGCACCGGTGGTAGAATCACCGAAGAGCTCAAGGTCGAAGACATCATGCATAGAAGGAATTGATGGTGGGCCGATGGCTAGGTTAGGTTACGGTAGTTGGTACGGTTTATGTTACGTGGTATAAAAATGTTGATAGGACGTGAGTCTTTGGATCTAAATTGGATCGAGAGACCGGTAGGAAAAAGGTTAAAACTTAAAAGTGGCTTGGATAATCCGCTCTTGAGTTAAGTGTGTCAAAAACATAGGTATATCTCACATTAAGGCACCCATTGGCTCTATTATTATACATCGACCTTAAGACAAAGCATTTTGTCTTTAACGAAATGAAGTACAGGATGAAATGGATTCACGTGTCAGAAAGTTCCCATTAGGATCTGCGGTCAATTCTCCTTTACATCTTGGTTTTACGTACATCATATCATTTCTTATTCACGGTTAAGGACACTGGAGTGATCCATCAATAATTGCAAGGCTTAAGTAGGGCCCACCAGCACACACTGGCCCACCTCCGTTCCATTACACCCTGTCGATCTCTTCCCGGCCCCCTATCCGTTCGCTCTATCCCTACGCGCGCCGCGCCGCGCCACGCCACGCCGGCGCCGACAGGCGTCAACGTCGGCGCGTCCCGGCGCACGACTCCTCATTATGGTCGAAAAGCACGTCGTAGCCGACGCTGCTCACGTTCCTCAAGTAGCAGCCGCCGTCGCTGCCGCCGTACTCGTACACCTGGTGCATCCGCCACGACGCGCCGACCACCTGGTCGTCCCGGAGCACCACCTCCGCCGCCGCCGTCTGCTCGTTGTGCAGCGTGCTCGCGGCCCGCCCGCCCGCGCCCGCACGCGTCTCGTCGAAGCCGATCGCCACGCGCCGCATCAGCCGCTGCGAGGACGTGCCGCTGCCGTCGCCGCCCAGGAAGATGTAGAGCGGGAAGCTCTGGTGGAGCTGCTGCGCGTGCGCGCCGTCGCCGGTGACCACCTCGCTGCGCGCCTCCGTCGTCTGGTTGATCGCCTGAGAGCTTCCCTCGTTGGTCACCACGTTCGTGTGCACGAACGTGAGCCGCTGGGTGAACGTGGTGGTGATGTTGCCGCGCGACGAGCGGACCCACCCCGTGGCCGTGATGTTGCGGCTCGCCGTCGCGTCGTACTGCCCGTCAATGCCGTCGGAGGAGTTGGAGACGATCTTGCCGGTCAATTTCGGAGCGTCATAGGCGATGAGGCCACCGGAGGTCGCCGAGCTCTTGGGGTCGAGCCAGAGATGGAGGTTGGCATCCACGTACCATGACTTCTGCGCGTTGGTCACCGCGAACCCGAGCTCGTGCTCCTTGCCGTCGAGTAGCTTGCCCAAGAACGGTGTGAGTTCGACGTCGTAGCTGGGGAGGTTGAACGAGCCAATGCTGGTGATGGGGCGCCAGATGAGTGGGTTGATTCCGCCGGTGTAGATCACCGGGAACGGCCACACGGCGCCCACGACGTCGCCGTCGAGATGGACGGTGACCTCGCGGAATGGCCCGTTCTGGTCCGGCGTGTTCATGTACCAGAACTCGTCGAAGTTGTGGGACGAGACGTAAACCTCGAGCACCGCGCGGTACGCGTTGGGCGGCACGGTGAGCCGCGCCGACTCGACGTCGGTGGTGTTGTCGACCACGAACCACAGCCCGTCGTTGAGAGGCAGGCTTCTCGAGATGGGGACGACGCGGTCTGCCGGCGCCGACGCCGCCATCGGCGATCGGGCGGCGCGCCGGAAGTAGAGGTGGAGCGTGAGGTCGGCGTTGTACACGCCGTTGTACGTCTCATCGATGAGGTTGCCGAGGTACACGGCGAGCGTGGAGTTGCTGGTGGCGAGGAGGGACGCGTACTTGGTGACGTCCTTGTGCACCGACCAAGTGACGCCGCCGGGGCGTGGCTCGGCAGTGCTCCCCCTCATGAGCTCCGCCCCGCCAAGCCAGACGCCGAAGATGCGGTCATACTGTGTGCCACGGCAATCGGCGCGCCACTCGAGCACCGCGAGGGAGACGGCGCGCGCACCGCCGCCGGCGTCAGCGAGGCACGACGGCGGCGAGTAGGCAGCGGTCGCAGGAGGCTTGGTGAAGGTGAACGCGAAGGAGTGGGAGAGGAGCAGCGTCGAGCACGGGCCGGAGCTCCCCCGCGGCGGGCGCAGCGGCCGGTCGACCTCGAAGAAGGTGTTCCTGGTTCGCCGCAGCGACGGCAGCACCGCGTCGACGGCGGCGATGTCCGCGGCGGAGAAGCGGAGGTCACGAGGCGAGGCGGCGCACGAGCGGAAGTGGAGGAGCAGAGTGAAGCAGAGACAGAGCAGGAGGCGGTGGCGGTGGCGGCGGCGAGGAGCAGAGGAAGTTGTCATGGTTTCAGTGTGGAGGAAGGCAACGCTTGTGTGGTGTCTTCCTGAAGGCTGCGAATTTAAACTCTCGCCGGAAAAGCAGAGAAGATAATTTCAAGAAAATTCAGTTGATTGATGACAAAATGACAACGAATCCCTAGCTAGTATTAGGTTTGTGTTTTGTTTCAGTAGTATTTGAATCTAGGAAAGAACAACAATATCCGGTCGTGTAAACAAATGTATTCTGAGTGCCGTATAATAACAATGCAAAGTGCTGAGTAGGTAGAGGAGTTATTCGACTTTGGGGACACTTCAAATTGTCTACTAGTATACCAACCGATAAATACAGAACCAAAAACAAATTAATTTATGAAATTTTCTGTGATGATCCAATAATCACCCTTGGGGGGACCCAAACCAGCTGGATATACACTTCCAATGTTCCGATCTCCACTTAAATAGATCAATGACTCGATGTCGCGTAGGATGTCGTCAAGCAGGATCACACATCCACACATAAATAGCTTGTGGCTGATGACTAAAGTACTAAACTGAATTTGAATTTCTTAAAAATTAATTAATTTCGTTTTGTGCTCTTTGAAGTAGGAATACTGCCTCAGCTCCCTATGGTCAATGGATGACCAGGTACATGCTGATGACACTGTCGGCCGCTCCTCATCACAAACATTCTATAGCTGGAAAATCAAGGGGCACACTAATATAGTTGTAGTATATGTCAGCGTCACCACATTGCACATGTATTTGTACCGGCTACGTACATGTTCCCATGAATTTAAAAAATGCCACTTTCAAACAGGTTAACGTGACATCCTTGCCGATCCTCTCCCTTCACGTTCAAGATATGTATTCAGCTTTTCTTTAACTAGGTTCAGCAGTGCAAAGATTCTCCTACTCTCAGTTAAGCTAGCATTTAAGCTCAGAAGAAGAAGAAGCAGATGCAGAAGTACTACAGAAACGGTCTGCTTTGATGGCATTATTTTTTTACCCAAAGGAGTAGAGATTTTGATGGGACTGTCCACTGTGCCCTCTTAACCAGGTTGAAACTGCACCCATCTGGCTTAATTACGCGTGTACACAGAACACAATTGATTAGCCGCTGAATAACGAATCAGTGGTCGCTGCAGCTGCGATTTCCGACATAAAGCGGGCAGGAGACATGGCTGGGATCAAACTGGACCTCGTTTTCTCTCCAGCCTTTTCTGAGCCCGACGCGCCCAGCGCGATCAAGGAGGGGAAACCATGTCGTCCAAGCAAAGCCAAAACATTTCCTCCTTTTCGTCGGTCCAGCTCGTCGCAATGCAAATCTGCAAATCTGCGTAGCTGCGGCGCTGCGGATCGGGGGGCTCGACGACGATGGCTGCCTCGCACCAACCGGAGGCAAAGGCAAGGCAACCAAACAACTTGACTTGTCACTCTCCTCCTCTGATACGGTTCGCGGTTCGGGCCAAAAAGCAGGCTCCCCCGGTCCGGTCCACGTGGCGCGCGGGGGCCTCGCTGACGGGTGGGGCCCGGCTTCGTGGGCCCTGGGGGCGACTGTGGCGCGCATGTTTGTCCGACCGCGACGTCTCGCCTAACGGCCGGGTTGGGTCGTTTTTTTTGGGATGTTTGGTCCCGAAGTGGTGGGGTGAGGTCTGTCTATGGCAGGTGGGGCCCGCGTGTCGGTCTCTGTGGCATCGGATACTCGGATGAGGACCGTGAGGTGTGCGGTTTTGGTTCGATCCCTTCCATTTCTCTTGGCCCTGCCGCACCGGCGGATCAATTGAGCAACTTGCACGGGATATATACGTAGAGTACGGTTGCATGCACGCCTTTTCGGGGGTAGATATTTGTATATCTGATCCGTTGCGATTTCTACCAAATTTCTAATGCAGCCATAGACAGATTTTACATGAAATTTTATCCAAAGTCAAGTTTGAGTTCGATTCAGGTAGTAGAAAAACAGAAGAAAATATCTTCGGGTTTCAAACCAGACCTAACTTTGGCGCGTGGTGAAGCCCATAAATTGCATGAAACAAAACGAGTCGGAACTTGGGCTCGTGATCCAGTAGTTGTCCGTGCTTCGCAATTGAGCCCACCAATAATTTTCGTTTGGCCGGCTATACCCCACCAAGTCACACCAACTACCACTGCCAGTGTGCCACTGCCGAAAGATTAGTAGTGATCACTTCCTGACGAGCTCGCCGGCGCTTGCTCTCACCGCCGCCGCCGGCAGCGCCCCGATGACGGCGCCACCGGCTGGATATTCCTCGGACTCCGAGCAAACCTCGTCGGACTCGTCGAACGCTACGCTGTATCCGCTGCTCGTCACGTTCCTGAAGTAGCAACCGTCGGTGGCCTCGCGACTGTACGTCTGCCGCGTGCCCCACGTCGCCGACACCGCGTTCCCGTCGCGCATCTCGACGTCGACGGCGCCGCTCTGCGTGTTGCGGAGAGATCGTCGCGGCGGAGTACCGGACAGCCACCTCCCGGCGGCGATCGCCGTCTCGTGGTACTCCCTCGCCACCGTGTACGTGACGTCCGCGGCGTGGGGCGACGTCTGTCGTTGCTTCGCTTCGATGTCCACGTAGAGCGGGAAGTTGTGGTGCGCCTGCTGCGAGTAGAGGACGGCGCCGGCGAGGTCGGTGGCCGAGACGGCCGCGTCGGCGACGGTGGTCTGGTTCACGGTCTCGGCGGTGCCGTCGCCGGAGAACGTGTAGGTGTTCTCGAAGGCGAACGTCTGCGTCGCGTTCGTCGTGATCCTCCCGTGAGACGAAGACTCCACCCACCCGGCGGCGGAGATGCGCCTGCTCGCCGTCGTGTGGTAGTAGTACTGCTCGTTGGGGCCGTCGAGCTGCGAGGTCATCGACGTCGTGTGACTCGTGTTTACCGCTAGCCGCGGCGCGTCGTAGCTGACGAGGCTCGCCGTCGTCGCCGTGCTCATGGGGTCCAGCCACAGGTGGAGGTTGCCGTCGACGTACCACACGTCGACGGCGTTGGTCACCGCGAACCCGAGCTCGTGTGCCTTGCCGTCCAGCATCTTGGCCAGGAAAGGCGTCAGCTCGATGTCGTACGTCGGCAGGTTGAACGAGCCGATGCCGGTGATCGGTCGCCAGAGGAGGGGGTTAATGCCGCCGGTGAAGATCACGGGGAACGGCCACACGGCGCCGACGAGGTCGCCGTCGACCAGGACAGTGACCTCGCGGAACGGGCCGTTGCCGTCGGGCGTGTGGGTGTACCAGAACTCGTCATCGCCGTGGAACGAGACGTACACCTCAAGAACCGCGCGGTAGGTGTTCGACGGCAGCGTGACGCTCGCCGACTCGACGTCGGTGGCGTTCTGGATCTGGAACCACAGCCCGTCGTTCAAAGGCAAGCTTCTCGAGATGGGGACGATGATGTCGGCGGGAGCCGTGGCCGGCACCGGTTGGCTCGCCGGCGTTGTGCTGAAGTAAAGATGCAGTGTGATGTTGGCATGGTACACGCCGGTGTACTGGTCGTTGACTAGGTTGCCGAGGTAGACGGCGAGGGTGGAGTTGCCGGCGGCGAGGAGGGACGCGTACTTGGTGACGTCTTTGGAGACGGACCAGACAATGCCATTGGGCCTCGGCTCCGCCGTGCAGCTGCGGAGGAGCTCGACGCCGTTGAGCCAAATTCCAAAGATGCGGTCGAACTGGACGCCGCGGCAGGTGGCGCGCCACTCGAGAACAGCAAGCGAGATGGCCGACGCGCCGCCGCCCGCAGCGGCGAGGCAATCAGGCGGGGAGTACGCGGCGGTGACCGGTGGCTTGGTGTAGGTGAAGCCAAAGGAATGGGACAGGAGCAGGGTGGAGCATGGGCCGGAGCTTCCGGGAGGCGGCCGGAGCGGCCGGTCAACCTCGAAGTAGGTAATCGGCGTGTCGGCCGCAGCGGCGTCGGGGACGGCGATGTCGGCGGGGGACAGCCGGAGATTTCGAGGAGAAGCAATGGTGGCTGGGATGAAAAATACGAGGAGGAGGAAGTGAACACGAGACATAGCTCAGGTCGTCCAGCAGAGCAAGGAGAGGCGCTCACTGTCACGTGAGGTTTAGAACTTCAGACTTGGTACAAGAGTAGTGAGCATCTTTTCGACTCCAAGGTACAAGGGAACAAAAACCTTAGTTGTAAGTTGGTCCTTATGAGCTTTGAACGCATTGTGAAAATTCAGTACCAATCATGTTTTGAAAAAGGGGGAGTCTTTTTTTTTATCTTTTCATGGGAAAGTCCTCGTTTCTTACATGCTATTTAAATGGCTATAAAACGTTTGAAATTTCATAACAACATTGATTATAATATATGATATATTACTTCAGAAATATATAAATTCAGATTCAACGCCATACAAGTTTGAAACGAAAAATAACAAATATGAATGTACACAGTATATGTGCTAGTCAGAAACTCAGAATTCAATTTGTTTCTTTTGTTTAACTTGTACATATTAAATTTGAACATGCATGTTTATGAAATGGTATATTTCATATTGATTTGTGTTGTCAATTTTTTCCGAACTGTTCAGATGGTCTGTCATGTTAGAATCTGGGTGGACCTTGGCAACGTTAAGAGATGTCGCAATGCAGCTGATGAATCAAAAACCATTGAACGTCCTGCTACTACTGTTAGTTTTCCTCTTAAAACATCAGCTAGCTAGGCTGGTGCCTGGTGCAACAGTGCAAGAGGTAGCAGATTATATAAGACTGCACTCTCTCTGGTCTCTCGTCTGAGTCGTCTCACTCTGAAACCGTATTCAGTTTCAGGGCTCCGGGGACAAAAGCCATGGATGCCAAGAAGCCATATGTCGTTGTCATCATCATACAGGTGATCTACACTGGCCTGTTTGTTATCTCCAAGGCAGCCTTCAACCATGGGATGAACACCTTCATCTTCATCTTCTACCGCCAGGCAGCTGCCTCTGTCCTGCTCCTGCCTCTCGCTATTATTCTCGAACGGTAACCGATCGGTCAAGAAGAGCCATCTAATCTACTATCTGTATTGAAAATTTGAAATATTCATTTTTGGGTGTCAGATAACGAGTAGCTTGGGTTGCTTATAAAAGAGATTGTTTCTGCTAAATCTGAGGTTGCATATTGCAGGAGAAATGCGCCACCGATGTCGATCCGGCTGTTTGCCAAGCTTTTCTTGTATGCTCTGCTTGGGTAAGAGTAGATACAGCAGTACACAGCACTGCATCTGCATCACGGCATGCATGCGTGCAGGCAGGGTTTGGATCAATAAAACAATATGGTTGTCACTAACTTGACTTTGGTTTGATTTGCAGGAACACAATAAGCTTTAACCTGTACAACATGGGCCTCAAGTTCACCTCGTCGACGGTGGCATCGGCGGCAGCCAGCTCGGTGCCCGTACTGACCTTCTTCTTCTCAGTTCTATTAAGGTGAGCTCGATCATCTCTGCTTAGTTAATTTGTTGCTGTTTTTTGTACAAAGAGAGGGGATTATATCCTCTCATATCTCTATTTCTACTAGAAATGATAGTTTAAAAGATTTCAGAATTTACTGAAAAGAAAGACTCTACTTTCTATTAATTTGTTGCTGTTTCTTTAGAAAGAGATGGGATCCTCTCCCATTTCTATTAGGGCATGAATGGCATTACTAGCCTTTGACCGCAATTCCTGCCAAGCTAACAATGTTATAGTATTATGGTACTACTCCTTCTCTTCGATAGTACTAGCATATGTAGCGTGGAGTACGTAACAGCATACTCCTAGGTGTGTTCTTTTGTGAGGTTTTGTGAGTGTTGGAAACACTTTTCCCACGATCCGTAAAACGGAGTAACTAATTAGTGCATGCTTAATTAAGTATTAGCTAAAAATTTAAAAATATTAATATAATTTTATTAAGCAATTTTTATATAGGTTTTTAAAAAACACACAATTTAAGTAGGAAGTGGGCCCGTAAAAAATGAGAGGGTACAAGTTTGAAAGATTGAGTAAAGAACACAGCAGATGCTTAATGTGTCTGGTAAGTTTGTAGTAGTAAATGATTAATTAGGCTACGTTCCTTCGGATGAGAAAGAGAAAGAAATCTCTTATTTTTTACGCGTATGTTTTTCGAACTATTAAACATTGTGTTTTTATAATAATTATATAAAAGTTATTTTAAAAAATCATATTAATCTTTTTAATTTAAAATAATTAATACTTTATTAATCATATACTAATAGATCATCTCGTTTTACGTATTTCTTCTCGTTTTCTTTTCTTCTCCACTGGAACACAGTCTTAAGATAACTATAGATAGAGTAACTAATAAAATGGAAGAGGTTCGGAGGTTGGGTGTTGCCAGGCAGAGAAATAACGGAAAAGCTAGATACCGGTATCCTGATCCTACCACCTGCGACGGTATCATCTTCCTCCTCATTCCCCAGAGCATGAGCGCACACATGCGACAGCAGAGCAGCACTGGTATCGGGCATGCGGCAGCGGAGGAAGAAGAGAGAGAGGGGAGCTCGCTGGAGAAGGCCCCCGGCTGCCTCGCCTCGCTGCTCCATCGGGTATGCAGTGCCACGGGTGACGAGTTCCGGTGTGACGACAGAGGACGCGGCCGCCGGCGACGAGCTCTGGCGTGGGGCGTTGACGACGGAGGACGCAGCCGCCGACGTGGGGTGTGACAACGGAGGACGCGGCCGCCAGCGACGAGCTCCGACATGGAGCGTTGATGACGGAGGACACGACAGCCGGTGACTTGCTCTGACGTGGGACGTGACGACGGAGGACGTGGCCGCCGGCGTGGGGCGTGACAGCGGAGGACGCGGCCGCTGACGACTTGCTCCCACGTGGGACGTGATGGCGGAGGACGCGGCCGTCGGCGACGAGCCTAGCGTGGGGCGTGGATGACAGAGGAGCGGCCGCCGGTGACAAGCTCCATTGTGGCGTGGACAGTGAAGGATGCGGCCACCGGCGATGAGCTCCCGCGTGGGACGTGGACGGTGGGACAACCGGCGACGACACTTTGGTGCCCGCCTCCTGATACGTCGCAAGTATCACATGATACGTGGTAAGAATCGCCTGATTCCTGACAGGTATCACCTGATACCAGCAAGTATCACATGACACGTGGTGGGAATCACCTGATATCTGATAGGTATCACCTGATACATCACAAGTATCACATGATAAATGATAGGAATCGCCTGATACCTTATAGGTATCACCTGATACCTTGCAAGTATCGCCTGATACTGATTAGGTATTAGAACATGATACCTCATAGATATCAGGAGAGGTATCAGGACCTGATACCTAACCGGTATCATTCCGTCTCAACGGGATTCCGTTGTATAGCAGAAGACGAGATGTACGGGCAGATCCATGGACCAATTAATTAACATGGCCAACAGAAATCTGAATCTCGCACGTGCGCCGCATGTGGCCGTTACATTTCGATCAGCGCTACCTCGACCAATTCAGCTGCTCTGCTCTGCTCTCGTAGGAGCATCATGTTTCTCTCGTGCTCTTAGCTCTCAAGTTGTGCACTGCTTCGTCCGGCATAGCATCAGCAGCTAGCTGCTCGATGAAATCCATCATCCCTGTATCCTTCCATATGCATACACATAAAATCTTTTCACGTTACATCTAGACGATATACGGAAACCAGATATACCATATTATGTTTAGTATAATTAATGATTTAGTTCTTAGACATGGATGATATATGTTAAGCTGCCTAGCTATTAGATCTGTCTGCTACGCCCTTTATTTTGTCTATCATCTGTCTCTTGGCTCCAAATCGTTAAAAATTCTCACATAACATTCTCTCCTAATCCTAAACGGTGACATCATATTATTATCCTATAGATGGTGACGTCATGTCATTATTCATGGCCATACTGGTATGATAGCTTAACAATATTTCAAAACTTATCGAAAAGAAAGACATTACTTTCTAGTCCCTTTTAGATTTATCGATGGCGCCACCGCTGCTCCGTTTGCTAACAACAATCATGCGCTATCAACAAAAGGGACTAAAAGACTAAAACCAACAAAATGACTTGCTTTAGCAATCGTACCCCTACCGATCAATACTTGTCAGGTGTACTCTAGACCGTTCGACGTTTTGAATGAGGTTATAGTCAAACTTTTTATAACTTTAATTATCAGTAACTTTAGAAATATAAAACTGAAACAACATATATAGATGGGCAACTGATCAAATTAGCTATTCCTCTTAACCCTAGTAGCCCTAGCTATCTAATGCATACTTTCCAACTGCCCTGGCCTATAACAGCAAGTCACTGGCGTATGACTTAAAATTGAGTTAGTTAGAGAGCATTAATTACATCACAAATTCCACCTAATGATTCCTCTATAAAAAAGAGTAACCTTTTTCTTTATGTAACTATTTATGTAACTAGAGATGTAGCGACGAGCCAGCTCGGATGTGACGAGCAAGCATTTCTAATTGCGCAGGCTGTCTTCGTATGCTTTTTCAAAAACAAGAATTACTACTATTTATTGACTTTATGAAAAGAAAGTAAATTGACACTTTATGTCTCTCTTTCGAAATTGAAACTTGCAAATAGTAGGAAACGGAAAGCAAGAACGAAGTAGGCGATCTTAAAAGTAAACATGTTTTTATTTATTGTATATATTATAATAGAAAAAATAAAATCAAAGTTATATTTTGGAGACCGTACCACTATCCAAAATATCAAAAATTAGGTACCGAAGGGATTATAGTCAGAATTGCTTTCTTTTTTAAGGACAGAAGTAGTCCTAATCCTTTTAATTTCTTATGTAATCATTTGATTCACACACATATGATGGGTGTAAAGTGTAAACAAAGACAGCTCCATAGGGTCTTTCGAAGTTGGTTCCTAAAGCAAGCAACATTCCGAGCTAGTACAATTTTAGTTTAAATGCTACTTACTTGATCCTAAAATATAATAACTACTGAATTCAAACTGTGTTTGTATCTGTAACAACTTAGTAATCATGAAAGGTGATTTTTACCACTATATTATCTATATTACCCTAATTACCCCTAGGCTTTATTATAACACAAACTAGTTCGGGCATATATCTCACTCATATCAAGAAGACAACCAGGTCTTTTTAAAAGAACAAAGATCTCTTGTTTACTTTTAGAACTCTGTAAAAAGTTCCATGGTGAAGGATCCATTTTTTTCCAGAAAGATGCTCCGGTACTCTCTATTTCTCTATTTATAGTATTATACTACCAGTAATGTTAAAGGTAAATTAATAATTTACTAATATAATAATTACGATTAACTTTGTCATTTATGTTTTTTTCCTGGTTAGATCGATATGTGGTTATCCATTATGTTGGCATTGCTTATATTCCATTAAAAAGCCAAAAAAGAAGGAAAAAAGTTTAGTCAATACTAAATGACAATTATACCCATATTTTTGGGACAATAATGCCCCTCCACATTTCTACTACCGCTAACTAGGTTGGTAGTAGAAAGCAATCTGAACCCTTTGATCAAATGAGATCAATGGTTCAGATTGTTTTGTACTACCAGTAGAGAGCACTGGAGTGAGACTCTTTTTTCTAAGCTTCCATATTACTCAGTCTTTTAGATTTATCATTATTCTACACTATCTTAAAAGATGCTAGTAATATCATCATCGACCCCCACCTATCTGACAAGTGGGGCCACCACCTACCTTATAGGCCCATCTTTGTCGACCAACATCTATTTTGCTTTATGTACATCGTACAATATATGTTTATTTTATGATCATTAATTTCTTTTGAAAATTCACCGGCAGAAGGTCTGCCCGATATATTGAGAGAGGGAAAAGCCTGGCCAAGAGGCTAATATGGCGAGTCAAGGTTACAGACTACAACCAAAAGAAATCCACAACAGGTGGATAAAACTACTGCAGAAAAGCTAAAACAGGGGGAGAGCTAAGGAATACTAGGGCGGGCGAAATGCAACTGCCCTTTGATCAAGGTCCTGGAAAACAAAGTTGGCGACTTATGCAATTGGGCAGCAGTGATGATTGAAAACTCTTCTGTTTCTCTCAAGCCATATGTTCCACCAAGTGGTTAGAAGGGCACCTTGGATGGACAGTCGTTTTTGCTTCGGAACTGACCTGGAAATTTGATCCCACCATGTTGTGATGTCCACCTGAGGCGGACTAAGTTGCCTAAACCTTTCCAGTCACAAATTTGATCCCAGACCATGCGAGTGAAAGAGCAGTCCATGAAGAGGTGAGTGGTGTCCTCAAAAAACTGTGAGCAAAAGCTACATATCCAATTGCATGGCCAATGGCGAATAAGCAAGTTTTCTATCGTGAGTGCTTTGTGGTGTAACGTAAACTAGCCAAAGAAGCGGTGCTTCGGTTCTGCTGGTGCCTTCTAGATGTCCTGAAAGTTCATCGAAGAGAAGGACCCTTGAAATTGTAACAGATAGGCGCTCTTAGTAAAATAGGCACCGTTGGTCAAAGCAAGCCATATTACTCTGTCTTCGGTTTCCGGGCTCAAAAGGATATGTTGGATATGACTGCCCAACACCACTAGTTTGTCTCTCTCTTCCAAAGCGGTGATTTGCCTCAGGGAGGACAACCAGCTCTAATTGTTTAATTCCAGATGCACGCTTCTGTTTTTTTCTTTTTGCAAGCGAGAAAATCAGGGGGGCGATGTCTTTAGGGCATCTTCCATCTAGCCAGTTATCCTTCCAAAAACTTGTTTTCTTTCCATCTCCCAACACAATTTTCGTTGCTGCCTGGAACAACCTGTGATCGGCCTCGTCACAAGGCAGCTCCACACCGCCTTGTTGATAATGAGAACACCATGGCCGTTGATCATCGAGCCAGCTAAACCAAATCCACCGGATTTGCAAAGCGCGTGCAAATTTGTCCAGGTCGAGAATTCCTAAACCCCCCAACCGTTTTGGGCGGTAAACTGTGCTCCAATTTACCAGGCTGGATCCCGAGCTAACATTCTGAGGGTCATCGCCTTTCCACAGAAAGGCTCATCTGATTCGATCTATTCTTTTTATTACCCATTTAGGTGTCTGCAACGCAGTAAGGTGATAGATTGGCAGAGAAGATAGCACGGATTTTACCAAAACTTCTCGCCCAGCCGAGGTGAAGAAACATCCTTTCCAACCAGGGAGCCTTGAGCCACATTTATCAATTAGCGGGATGAAATCCACCTTTCGCAGCTTTCTGTAATGGAGAGGGAGCCCAAGGTATTTGCAGGGAAGGTTACCTTGTTTCCCAGGAAAAGGCGACAGAATTTGCTGAAGGTCAAGGTCTTCGCAGGCAATGGGGAAGATCTCAGTTTTTTGAATATTTGTATGTAGGTCTGTCGCTTGGGCAAAGCCCTCTACGCGGATGATGTAGCCCTTCTGTTTAGACGGTCGTTATTTTTGTCTGAGGCTTTGTAAATCAAGTTGAAATCGCCCAGAATCAACCGAGCAGGTTTCATGGACGACTGAAGTGATTCAAGCTCAGCTAGGAAGATTATTTTCTGTCTCCAGTTGTGGACCATAAACCTATGATCATTAATCAGAGCTTAAGAGTAATGATTTAGTTTTAATCAGCCTATCTAATATAATTAGAGCCCGCTGCAACGCACATGCATTTTGCTAGTATTGCCTAAATTCTCTACTCTTGTCTTCTTGTTCCACGTGTTAAGACTTTCTTTCCAGCAGTGTTCTTCCGAATTTAATCTGTTGCTGTTGATCATCATATACTCTTCTTAATTGTGTAGATGATCAATACTGAAAAATAGCTACCGAAACATGCATGCAGTTGATCAATATACTTGCATCTGAAATGGATATATTTGAATGCATGTGTGCAGGGTGGAAGTGATCCGGCTGAGGCGATTGTCCGGCATGGCCAAGATGGCCGGAGTGGGGCTATGCCTCGGCGGCGTGCTGGTGATCGCGCTGTACTCCGGGCCGGCGATAAGCCCCCTGAACCACCACCGCGCGTTCGCCGGCGGGCCAGAGACTAGCAGAAGCAGTGGCGCGGCGACGAGGACGAGGACGAGGTGGGTGAAAGGGACGCTCCTGATGCTGCTGTCCAACGTGACGTGGTCGCTCTGGATCGTGATGATGTCGTCGCTGCTCAAGGAGTACCCCTGCAAGCTACTGGCCACGACGCTGCAGTCCCTGCTCAGCGCGGCGCAGTCGCTGCTGCTCGCGGCGGCGGTGGAGCGGGACCCGGCGGCATGGAGGCTGCGGCTCGACGCCGGCCTCCTCGCCGTCGCCTACTCCGGCATCGTCGTCACCGGAGTCTCCTACTACCTGCAGGCGTGGTGCATCCAGAAGAAGGGCCCCGTGTTCCTGGCCATGTCCAGCCCGCTCAGCTTCGTCTTCACCATCTTCTCCTCGTCCTTCTTCCTCGGCGAGGTCGTCCACCTCGGCAGCGTCGTCGGCGGGGTCCTGATGGTGGCTGGCCTGTACAGCGTGCTCTGGGGCAAGAGCAAGGAGCAAGACACGCTCACGCTCACCGCCGCCACGGCCACGGTCACGGCCGCCGCCGTAGAACAGCAAGAAACGGCCGCTGAACCAGCTCCCGCGGACA
Organism: Oryza punctata; assembly: GCA_000573905.2. NCBI lineage: Eukaryota > Viridiplantae > Streptophyta > Magnoliopsida > Poales > Poaceae > Oryza > Oryza punctata. The sequence goes on from CM002488.2 coordinate 5,256,365, forward strand.
GCAGCAACAGTGACGACAGCAGCGATCTCCAGCAGGGGAGATTGGCATCGGCAGATCAACAAGTCTAGCTAGCTAGCGAAAAAGAACCAACACGCATGAAAATAAACTCATAGTCTTATAATTAAGAAAGAAACGGTCTGGTGAATTCAAGTAACGATACTCTAGTATAGTCTTTTTTGTTTGTTTGTTATGTTGACAGCACCTTGTGTTTATGCATGTAAAAAAAACTATAGCCTAGCTAATATGTGATATACCACTTCACAAAGATACAAACATATAACTCAAATTTTCACCTTTACAAATAGAAAATATAACCGTAAATAGTATGCAATGCCACGTTAGGTGGCAGTTGATCCGTGAGAGGGGCGAGTATGATACCATGAGGAGACGATGGAGTGATGCTATGATGATCCTATGGGCTTGTTAGTAGCGGGCCCATAGATCACCTATTGGTTTGGTGGGTTATAGTACACAGATGTCACGAGATCAAATATATGCTACTAAGTGTGTACGAGTAGTATCAAGTTTAAATTTAGGCTAGTTCAAGTTTGAAATTATCTTTGAATTGCCCGAGTACTAACAAGTGGTTTTTATTTAATTTTATAAATTAAATAATAATTATGTTTATTTATTATTTCAATTTAAAACATGTAAAATAATTTTTGGGTCTTTTGTGACTTGTGCTAAGCTTTCGAAATGAAAACTTAAGCTCAAGGGTGGCCCGTGTGCAGGCCTACCGTGAGGGGAGCCTTGTCTTGGCCTGCTTGTCTTGGCTCTTCCATCTCTCACGAGATTGACTAGTACCATGTAAACCATTTACCTTCATAATTATCACGACTAGACCTGTTCAGTAGCCCATTTACTGCAACTGTGTAGCTGCAGCTGCAAGGCAGTAATAATAATATGTGCCTTACATGGTTGCGGTCGTAGCAACAGCAACGCTGCAGGCCATTCTACCGAACAAGCCCAATATGCATGGTTTTTTTTAAGGTTTTCTGATGTTGTCCCAAAACCATGGTTTACCTCTTATGTCATCACTAGTGTCAAAGCAAAACAAATGAAAAATGAGACCTGCAGTGGCACGTCTCGAATAAAAAAAATCAATCTATTATATAAGTAAATCGATACTTTTTATATTATTATAAAGATATGTATAGTCTATCTATCCCTATCCCTATACTAATTGATTGTCCAGAATAGAAAGATGCACTGGCCATATGTATTATGGGGCTGTTCAGCAACGCTTCACGCGGCTGCACAGCTGGTTAGAACAAATGTGTGTTGGTGTCTTATAGCAGCTGGCTGCGGCTACACTGCAGCCCGCGCCCCCGAAGAGGCCCTATGTTATCATGACTTTATGATTGCAGATTGTATGTAGAGTTTATGTTAAATAAAATATTATGAACTCTTAGGTTTTTCAAATTCATAAATAATAAATATAAAGTTGTATCCATTTTGGACCCTCAACATGGCATTTTCTTAATTTATTTTTAAATTCAAAATTAATAATTAGCAAGTTGTATCCGTCATAGAATCAATATACATTTGAAAATTTTGAATTTAAATTGTGGATTCGAATATGGTTTGGTTTTATGGATCCCACATGTATATTCATGTTTGAACTGGCATGGTGTTATCCGTCTTCTCATTTACATCCCTATCACAATCCAACTGCTTTTGATTATGAGGCTGGAGAGAGATGTGTGGTCTTGAACGAGGAACGTCCTTGCATTCCTAATATATATGGATTTGCAATTTCGACACTACTAATTAATTATGGGAGTATCCTTCTAACTGATTGTACTTGTTTGATTATTGACTTCCTCATCATCTGATTGTTCCCATGACAAGATATAACTATAATACATGGCTGAAAAAAAGACGTGTTGTACATGTCTTGTGCTTTTATATACTGAAAAAAACACGTGCATTATATTAAATTCTTATATACAACAATAAAATGGACTATAATTAATTAATCAAACACGATTTAGATATCCTCATTTTTCCTATATATGACATCCATAAAAAGTAGTACGGAGTACGTACTTTATAGCCCTTAAAAAACAAATGTGCACCATCACTTCTTTTTTACAACTTAATTAATAAATCAATATCCCTAAAAATAATAATTAATAAATCAATAGTACGCGGTATGAGAATATGCCACCACAGCGTGGGTAGCATTCCGTTGAACATGTATAAGATTGCAACACATATATGGTCTACTACAACAAGTCTCCATGCATGAAGTCATTTAAAACAAGAGAAGAATGAAAGACCAAGGCCCTATTTATGGCGCCCGGAAACTGTGAGAAATATCTAGTGAATATATCTAATTGGTACGAATACGAAGAAGAAGAAAGGTTATATAGCACCAGTGGAAATTATGGGTACCCATACCCACACGATATGGTTATCCGACTAGTTATAGCGGATAGCTTATATCTATATAATATGTAACAGATCATGACTTGGGTATTACGTTTCCTTATGTATTACGGAACGGCCTAAAGTCTTGATTTGACAATATTGTAAAGTAGTATTAGGAAACCGATACCGTATTGGTTAAGGTTTCTATCTTGTAATCCTGCCCCTCATCCTATATAAGGTATGTAGGAGGCCCTCTAGGGGGCAAGAGCACAATTAGATCGTCAGATCAATACAACACCCGGCGGATACAATCCCCAAACAGGAGTAGGGTATTACCTCTCATTGAGAGGGCCTGAACCTGTCTAAATCTTTGTCTCCGCATCCATCCACTTTTAGGTCTCGTGCGCTACCACCTTTTCATATTGCCGAAATCTAGTTTTGACAGTTGGCGCGCCAGGTAGGGGTGCGTCGAGTTTCTATCTACAAGTACGATGGAATCAACTTTATGAGTCGCCGGTTTTCGTCTTCGCTTCACTAGCTTTGACTTCCTTGCCACCGACAACTTCAACAAGCTCTCTCTCTCTCTGACTTGATTTCAAATCAGTCGGAGGAGATTCAATCATAAGATAACAACCACTCTACCACAGCGAGTTTTAGATCCAATCTACTATGGCTGCCACCAGCATCACCTCCGTCATCCCCAGGATCTTTTCTACAATAGCTTGGACTTCATCGCTGCCACCAAAGATCCGACCAGCTCTAATCAGTCGGCCAAGAGATCACACACCAATTAAAGCAATCAGCAGTGAGATAACAGATCAAGTAGCCATGAAGTTTTCTCTTCTTTTCTCAGATCAGCCATGGAGATATACGAATCCGATTAAACAACATACACCGGATCCGGAGAGACTTTATGTCGAAGTCGGCCATGCAAGCTTTGATCGGTCCTGTCTCAATCTAGCCAAACATGTTTTCTGCTTTATAGCCTTGGTTCTTGCTACATCCGTAAAAGACACGTACACAATCAAAAGGATGGCCAGGTCAATGCATGCAAAGCTGACACCATGCAAGCCACACAGCCTCGCATCAGGTTATCAAGGTTCCGGTGCGGCTATTCCGAGTCGATTTATATCTACCGCCGAAATTCCGGCCGTTAGGCCTTAAATCAAGAGCTTCTGTATCACAAACCTTTACCAGGTCTATCGTTTAAATTTCCTTACATAAACTAGATTAATATTGATCCTTCTAGTCATCTTATTCACAGATCTCTAATTATTGTTTGATCTGTTATTTTGTATGCACGTACATCGGTTGCCTGCGTCGCCGCCGACTGGTGTCTCCGCCTACACGGTTGGTTGGTCACACCACCGTTGTTGGGTGTCTACATCTTCACCACCGGCTTGTCTTCGTCGCTGCCGACTGGTGTCCTTGCCTACACGGTTGGTTGGTCACACCACCGTTGTTGGGCGTCAACGTCTTCACCACTGGCTCGTCTTCCTCATTGCCGACTGGCGTCCTCGCCTGCCTACACGGTTAGTTGGTCACACCATCGTTGCTAGGCGTCTACGTCTTCACCACCGGCTCACCTTCATCGTCGCCGACTGGTGTCCTCGCCTATACGGTTGGTTGGTCACACCATCGTTGTTGGGCGTTTACGTTTTCACCACCGGCCACCGTCATTGCCACCGACTGGTATCATCGCCTTCACGGTTGGTATACTCCGCCACCGTTGATGGACGTCTTCACTTTCACCGCTGACCGCCTTCGTTGTCGTCGACTGGTGTTTCCACCTATACGGTTGGCGGACTCCGCCGCCGTTGAAGGGCGTCTTCTTTTTCATCGCCAGTCGCCTCAGCTACTTCCATGGCTGGTGTTTTCATTGCCATTGATGGATGACCTTCTCCCCACATCGGCCACTTCTGCCATCACCGAGAGGAATACCAAAAAGCTAAGTCATCATTATTTTATTCTTTATATGATATTTTTTTTCCTTCGCTTCACTACATCAATTGGTTCTCCATTGAGTAGTGAGTTGGGGGCTACTAATGTTATATCATGTTTTTTTAAAAATTTTCATAATGTTTATCTTGATTGCTTGCGAGATAATCCGAGTAAAAAGTACCGATCGAGTTACAAAGCTCTATTTCCCTATGCTTCCCGTTTAGTTTGTCGATGGATAGTTGCCTTTGGGCCGATTCCTAGCACCCGGGGGCTCATTGAATGGAGTGTATAACGTAAGGTGCTAAGTATTACTCGGAAGAAATCAAAAGCATAGAGATAATTTAATTTGCTTTCTGCTCTTAACAATTGTAAAAGTACCCGAGTAGTAAACTCCAATTCATGAAACTTTGTTCCATTAATGACGAACTCATGTTAATGACTAATCGGGCAGAGTGTTTAAACGTGATGAGTCACCTACTCGGAGAAATCAAAATCGACAAGAGTAGAAATACATATTTATAAATATTTTAAAATGTTTGAATTTATCTCAAGTATTATATTTGCATCAGATGCTACTCATCTTACATTATTATACTGCAGGATCCAAATCTAGATATGCATAGTGGGGATTCATGGCTTTAAGCTTATCTCCTACGCTTCGGGAATGGATCAGTCAGAACATCACCACCGGCCATCGTCATCGTCGCCGACTGGTTTTTTCTGCCTACACGGTTGGTTGGTCACACCACCGTTGTTGGACGTCTACGTCTTCACCACCGGCTATCGTCATCGTCGCCGACTGGTTTCTCCGTCTACACAGTTGGTTGGTCACACCACCGTTATTGGGCGTCTACGTCTTCACCGTCGGCGATTGTCATCGTCGCCGATTGGTTTCTCCGCCTACACGGTTGGTTGGTCACACCACCGTTGTTGGGCATCTACGTCTTCACCACCGGCCATCGTCATCGTCGCCGACTGGTTTCTCCGCCTACACGGTTGGTTGGTCACACCACCGTTGTTGGGCGTCTACGTCTTCACCGCCGGCCATCGTCATCGTCGCCAACTGGTTTCTCCGCCTGCACGGTTGGTTGGTCACACCACCGTTGTTGGGCGTCTACGTCTTCACCACCGGCCATTGTTATCGTCGCCGACTGGTTTCTCCGCCTGCACGGTTGGTTGGTCACACCACCGTTGTTGGGCGTCTACGTCTTCACCGCCGGTCATTGTCATCATCGCCGACTGGTTTTTTCGCCTACACGGTTGGTTGGTCACACCACCGTTGTTGGGCGTCTACGTCTTCACCACAGGCTATCATCATCGTCACCGACTGGTTTCTCCACCTACACGGTTGGTTGGTCACACCACCGTTGTTGGGCGTCTACGTCTTCACCACCGGCCATCGTCATCGTCGCCGACTGGTTTTTCCACCTACACGGTTGGTTGGTCACACCACCGTTGTTGAGCGTCTACGTCTTCACCGCCGGCCATCGTCATCGTCGCCGACTGGTTTCTCCGCCTGCACGGTTGGTTGGTCACACCACCATTGTTGGGCGTCTACGTCTTCACCACCGGCCATCGTCATCGTCGCCGACTGGTTTCTCCGCCTGCACGGTTGGTTGGTCACACCACCGTTGTTGGGCGTCTACGTCTTCACCACCGGCCATTATCATCGTCGCCGACTGGTTTTTCCACCTACACGGTTGGTTGGTCACACCACCGTTGTTGGGCGTCTACGTCTTCACCACCGACTGGTTTTGTCACTGCCGACTGGTGTTTTATCTTAACGACTACGCGTCTTTGCCAATGGTTTGCTTTTGTTGCCGCCGACTCGTGTCCACGTCATCACGGTATTGCAATTTTATCACTATTGTGGGCCAACTTCATCTTCATTATTTTCGGCACCGGCAAACTCTACTGCCACTACTTCAGAAGCTTCGCATCATCAGCCACGACATCTCCAAGAGCCTCGACATCTTTGCATACGATGCTGAGCTAATCTACTACAACAAGTGGCGTTCCAATCTTCAAGATTTCTACTCGGACATCCTCAATGCGTATTTTCACTCAAGTGGTGGTTACTCGACGACAAGCTGCAGTTCTTGACTCTATGATTAGTTGTTTCCCAACTAAGCATAGAGTCGGGGGCTACACAAATACGAGACTCAAAATTCGACAGACGTTATGTCAAGATGAAGCAATCAATTAACCAGCCAATGAGTTAATTCCGGGAGTCGTTATCTTCGACTTCGCTCCAGAGCAGCCGTTCTACTTTAGCAACTACAATTATTTCACCGACAATTTTTGGTTTCTGGATGCTACCACAATTTACTCCAAGTCTCTTAAGTATCAGGTTCAAGATTTAATCTACATGTCTGGGAATTTGAAGTTATTAACCAATCAACTCAGATTCGACGAGTTGGACTACAACATCTGCTTTCCTCCAAGTAAAGCATATGCAATAGCTACAAGACCAAGTTCTACTGCCATCGTCATGAATCAACGGGCATTGCCTCAATCTTCGTCATGCAAGTGTTAGCGTCGAGGAAACTACTCGAGCTTCGACATATTCTCAACAATGTGATGGATTATTGTTATTGAAATCATCACCATCACCTTCTTCATCGACACTATCGTGATCTCCGGTCAATTACCATCAACCAAGTTGTTTGCTTTAAGGGTCCATGCTTAGTCAACGCTGAATATTCGACTGGATCATTTTCGTCAACTTCTTGCTGTGCCACCTTGGCGTCGCCTCTACTTCATCGGCCCTGACGCCTCCGCAGTCACTAATGGATGATTATGTCTTTGCCTTCGGTTGCCTATTTCATCGCCGATTTGTTATTTTTGCCTTCACGGTTGGCCTACTACGCCGCCGCTGATGGGCGACCTCGTCATTATCATCGGCTGCTACACCGCCATTTACTGGATCACCGACATCACCATCTTCATCAACAATATGCTATGCCTCTTCGCTCGTGCTTACTCTGTTGCTATGGATGAGCAATTTCGTCTTCACTACCGGTCAAGTTTGACATTGCCGACTGGTTTCTTTGTTTTCACGGTTGGAGGAATTCACCACCGCTGCTGATGGACAACTTTGTCTTTATTATCGACATCCTCGTCACCTCTGATGAGGGATATCATCTATATATTGGTCATCCCGCCTCCATGCCAACTGCATTAGCTACTACCGATGGATAATTTCAACTACAACAGAAGGATAAGCTATACGCTCAGGGGCTTATCAGTTCAAGCATAAGGATCATATATTCAATTTGGATTCATGGTCAGGAGCTTATTTCATACCCTAAAAGATTGGACCAGTCTTTATTCCCCTTGAGGGCCATCGACTGAGCATTTGCGCCAGTCGGATTTAATTATCATATTTACTGCATTATACCCCATGAGGAATAACTATTTGGACCAGAAGCTACTCGGAAGAGACGCATTTGGTCTATATTACCCGGAAGATTTATCACTCGGGAGCATGTCAAGAGGCATGTTATATGTGTCATCCTTTTGAGGGTATCGAAGGCATATTTTTTGGTCTAGACCTAATATGTCTGCAGCCCGTATTTCAGGTGTGGCCAATCACGCTCTTTTAGGGACTTAGGCATTTTTTGCTTAGGCAAAAGTGCGCGTGATCAAGTGCCCAATACCTTAAAATCGTTTTATGTCACTGTTACTCAACTTTTTAGGGGTTGGTATGATACATTTTAAAAGGTGACAAACAGTGAAGCTTTATGTAGCTGCCCCGCTGACTTTTTTATATAAGTCGAGGCACTGTTTGATCTATAAAGTAATCGATTAAATGTAATATCGTTGCTTTTTGCCACGTAAATGTGCACTTTTATTGATCAATATTGTGGCTTAGGCTAATTATATATTTTGATCATTTTCCAGGCGATTGGTAAATCCTCCATGAGTTTACTTGGATTTATATCACATATGCCTTATGTTTCCAAGTATGGTAAAACCGTGCGTCTTTAGGGATTTGAGCACATATGTTAAAGCAGTGTGTGCATGGTATATGCCTAATGCTTTGGAAATTTCTTTATTCACAGCATACAAGCTTTTTATAGCTGTTTTTGCTATGTGAATTTTTAAAGATGTGGTAATTTTAGGTTGCATTCATCATATTTCATAAAGCAGTCGGTCTATCACTTGAGTCTTATTTACTCGGGGATTCATACCGTATGTGCTATCATTATGCTACTTAGGTGGCTTAAAACTACTCGGCTGGTTAATCTATTTATTCCTTGACTATATGCTTAGTTTGTTCAACTAACCACGTAGTCGGGGGCTACAGCTATCAGGTGCATCTAGTCGATGCACCTGAGTTTATATTTTATTATTTTTCAGCCCTCCACAGTCTTCTGATTTGGTAAAAGTATTCGGGAGATCATGGCGAGGATGATTGAAGCACTCGGCTTTGAAGTAATTTAGTTCGAGAGAAGATTATCTTTTCGACTGTGAAGGTCTCAGGGGCTACTGTGGAAATTATGGGTACCCATACCCACACGACATGGTTATCCGACTAGTTATAAGGGATAACTTATATCTATATAATATGTAACGGATCATGACTTGGGTATTACGTTTCCTTATGTATTACGGAACGGCCTAAAGTCTTGATTTGACAATACTGTAAAGTAGTATTAGGAAACCGATACCGTATTGGTTAAGGTTTCTATCTTGTAATCCTGCCCCCCATCTTATATAAGATGGGTAGGAGACCCTCTAGGGGGTAGTAGCACAACTAGATCATCAGATCAATACAACACCCGACGGATACAATCCCCAAATAGGAGTAGGGTATTACCACTCATTGATAGGGCCTGAACCTGTCTAAATCCGCATCCATCCACTTTTAGATCTCGTGCGCTACCCCTTTTTATATTGCCGAAATCTAGTTTCGACAGCACCTGAGTAATAGAGTAATAGTTCATTTATGTAATTGATGTTTGACACGGGCATGCCAACAACGACCACTTCCCTTATCTACTCAACCCAAAGTCGGAGTTGCTTGTTTTGCCTAATACGAAAGTCATGCGTGACGTGTTTCCCCTTTCCATCCGATGTCCAAAACCTAGATAGAGTTTCCCAAACTCTCTTTTTTAATCTAATTAGCTGAATACTCGTGCAATGCAACGGGAATTAAATAAGAAACCCCCTCAAAAATTAAAATAAAATTATTCTTATTATAAATATTCAGGTCATATTATTTATCATTATTTTTACCTTACTTAAAAAATTCCTTATTTAATGGCTTGAGTTGAGGAAGGTACAAAAGTTCACCTATCTTACTGTTCGAGGGATCCACATAAGTAGTTGTGGGTGGTGGCAGATTTATCACTCACCACCACCACTAAGATCTTTTGGAATATAGATACTTTCGAACTTGGATTCAAACATTTGGATCTATAAAAAAAAACTTTCTACTTGTAACTCAAAACTTTTAACTGGGATTGTAACCATTTCAATTTAAAACGTTCTACTAGTAGGCCGAAACTTTTATATTGAATGAACTTTCAATTCAAAATTCAAAACTTTCAACTAAAAATATAAAAAAATCATACCAAAATCCTTAAAATTTCAAAACTAATTTTGAACGTTTTAGCTAAGAAAATCGAAACTTTCTACCAGTGAATTTAAGCTTTCTAATCAAATACATGGAAATTTCTAATAATAACCTGTCGGATCTGATGAAGACATGGGGACTCATCGACTTCGCTGTGATCAAGTGTGCGGCTCACTAGCGAGGAGGAAGAAAGCAGCTTCGTCATTTCGCCAAGGAGGTGGAAGAAAGAGAATCTAGGCACATCAACACCTCGCCATGGTAGAGAAGAGGGGGTCCAGGAGAGCAGCACACGAGGAAGGAGGAAGAGGAGACCTCGAAGCTCACCCTCATTGGGGGTGGAGGGAAGAAGGGGCTAGGAGTGGTGGGGGATTTGCAGTCACCTTTGCTGGAAGCATCAAACATCAAGCTATCAGGAGATACACGATGGAGCAGGCAAGCATCGCATTGTTGTGATGAGGCGATATGTGAGCAGTAGAGAAAACGAGCTAAGGTGTTCACTACTACTTTTACTGACAAACATTCCCGAAATAGTTACACCCGTTTCATGTATGTATTTTACACCTACTAAGCTTTACAATATGAATGGATAATTTGGACTGTTTAGAATAATAGAATAACTATAGCCAGCCAAGCAAGGTTAATTAATCTTTGCATGATGTTTGATATATATATTTCCTGCAAACACTGTTAATCTTTGCTTTGGGGCTGGCCAACACTTCCACTTCCACATAGATGCGGATCTGTTTCGTAGCGGTCATTAATTCGAGCTGTGAAAGGGCAAATGATATATAAATATATATTGCTTAATTCCCAAAAGAATGTTTATATTTGGACCACATGCAACATACAAGCATAAATATACTGAAGGGATGAAATCCAGTTCATAGTATGCAAGCTATTTTTTTCATCTTGTACGTACACTGGTGCAAATTAATACGGGTCGTACTAGATGATCAGTCGGCCCTGCACGCTCCTTAATCTTCCAGTCATATAGCACGACAAAAATGTGAACCCTGGGTGACCCTCCTTACAGAGAAAGTATCACTTAATTACCTCTTTTTTCCAATATACAATATCGTTGAATCTTGAACATATATTTGACCAATCTTACTAAATAAATCATACAATTATTATTTACTTTGTTGTTACTAGTTTATTTTACCATTAGAGTTACTACGACTTATAGTTTTTATATTTATATAAAAAATTAATAAGATGAACAATCAGATATATATCTAAAAGATCAACTTCCGTTATATATTAATAAAATTGAGGGAGTAGTTAACACTAAGCTAACCACATCAATATTCTCCAAACTAGACAAAAAGGAAAGAAGAAAGGAGCAAGAGAACAGCCTCCCCAAACCAATCGATATGCTTCTGAATTGGGAAAGTTTTTCCTCTGAAACATCAGCGGTGCAACAGTACAAGAGCTAGCAGATATAAGGGCAGCTTCCCCCTTGCACTGTCTCGATTTCTTGTCTCACACTGAAACCGCATTCAGTTTCAAGGTTCGGAAGAAGCAAACGTACTGCGCGATGGATGCCAAGAAGCCGTACGTCATCGTCATCGTCATACAGGTGATCAACACAGGCCTGTTTGTTATCTCCAAGGCAGCCTTCAACCAGGGGATGAACACCTTCATCTTCATCTTCTATCGCCAGGCAGTTGCCTCTCTCCTGCTTCTGCCTCTGGCCATCGTTCTTGAGAGGTAACACAACCGATCGATCAACTGTACTGAATTTTTCGTTTTTGGTTCTTAAAATAATGGTTGTTACTGAAAGAAGGAAATTAGTCGGGCTAAATTTGAGCTCGAATGCAGGAGAAATGCGCCACCGATGTCGCTCCGGTTGTTCACTAAGCTTTTCCTGTATGCTCTGCTTGGGTAAGAGTACACAGGCATGATTAATTTGGATCAACAGAGATGCATGTGATTAACTTGGTTTCGATTCAATTTGCAGGAACACACTAAGCTTAAACATGTACAACCTGGGCCTCAAGTACACCTCCCCAACGGTGGCATCGGCGACAACCAACTCGATTCCCGTGGTGACCTTCTTCTTTGCACTTCTATTAAGGCGAGCTCAATCAATCATCTCTGCTTAATCAATTTCTTGACGTTGATCATTGATTCAATCTTCTTTCTTACGTATCTGAAATGATCAAATGAGTAATACTGATCTGCGTGCTTGGGTGCAGGGTGGAAGTGATCCGGCTGAGGAGCTTGTCGGGCGCGGCGAAGGTGGCCGGCGTGGTGCTGTGCCTGGCCGGCGTACTGGCGATCGCACTGTACGCCGGGCCGGCGATAAGCCCACTTATCCACCACCGCGCGTTCGGCAGCGGCGGCGGCCATGAAGCTTGGGAGAGCAGGAGTGGTAGTGCAGGGACGAGGTTGGTGAAGGGGACGCTCCTGCTGCTGCTGTCGAACGCGACGTGGTCGCTCTGGACCGTTCTGATGGCGTCGCTGCTCAAGGAGTACCCCAGCAGCAAGCTGCTGGCCACGACGGCGCAGTGCGTGCTCAGCGCGGCGCAGTCGTTCGTGCTGGCGGCGGCGGTGGAGCCGCGTGACCCGGCGGCGTGGAGGCTGCGGCTCGACGCCGGCCTCCTCGCCGTCGCCTACTCCGCCGTCGCCGTCACGGGCGCCTCCTTGTACATGCAGGCGTGGTGCATCGAGAAGAAGGGCCCCGTGTTCCTGGCCATGTCCAACCCGCTCAGCTTCGTCTTCACCATCTTCTGCTCGCTCTTCCTCCTCGGCGAGATCGTCCACGCCGGCAGCGTAGTCGGCGGGGTCCTGATGGTGGCTGGCCTGTACAGCGTGCTCTGGGGCAAGAGCAAGGAGCAAGACACGCTCACGCTCACCACCACCACCACCACCGCCACCGCCACGGCCCCCGCCGTAGAACAGCAAGAAACGGTCGCTGCACCAGCTCCTGCAGACAGCACCAAGTACAGTGACAGGCTGACAGCGAACTGCAGCAGGAGAGATTTGGCCTCGCCTGAGCAACAAGTATAGGAAGGCAGAGATCGTAGAGAAATTTTACGGTTTTGAGAAAGTATCTTAATGTATCTAATTTTTTTAAGGAAAGCGCTGGGGAAGCCCCCACAGTTAATATATTAAAGAGGGTAAAAAACTATTTACATCTGGCTAAACAAGATGAAAAAACTGATCTCTAATATACACTTAAACGAAAAAAAAAAGGAAGTGATAAGTCATTCCTAAAGAATGCCATCCAAGAAGAAACTGAACGTGCAACATTATCATGATAATATGAAGCTATTTCGTTGCTTCCAAATAATCCAAGCTGCATATAAAACTTTCTCCACAAAGAGTGATGGACGATAAAAACTTCGTGCATACCGCAACATTTCATCAGAAAACAGAGATAGATCCCATACTATTCTAAATTATGCCCAACATTCAGAGCTAAAATGATACTGAAAAAACAAATGCAAGAGTATTTCCCTGTATCCCGAAGAACACAACACATATTCAGATAAGCTTCATCAGGCGCACAATGCTTTCTATCTAGCATATCTCTTGTATTTAATCTATCAATTAATAAAAGCCAACCATCCAATAAAACTTTTTTTTACCTTGAGATATCTAATACTGAGAGACATCAAGTTTTGCACTTAAAATGTTACTTAAAAACTACTCTAGATAGTAACAATAACTATCAGGCATAGAAAAAAATCGAAATAGAAAAAAGGTTGGGAGGGAAGAAGCGTGCGTGCTCCTGCCTCTCCCGGCTTCTGTTCGTAGCATGGGCAAAGTAGATCTCCAAGCTTGTTGGGTCAGTGCACGAAAGCTGCCAAGAGGTAGTACATACTACTGTGAAGCAGAACTGTCCAACGGCCACGAAAGCTAGGTTTCAGAATGTGCTTTGAAAAACATGACCGAAAACAGACATTTTCATTCTTCTTTTGAATTAAAAAACTTTTTATGAGTGTATTTATAGCATTTTGTTATATATTAACAGTCATTTTTTAATTTACACTGTAAGTTCCATATTTACACTGTAAATTTTATATAGTTACATGAGAATTTGATATATTTACACCGTAAATCCAAATCTTAGACTGTATAGTGTAGTATGTAAAAATTGGGAAATAAAAAGCGGCTCACTGCTGGGATCACCTATATATTTGTCGATAAATTTTCTTTCAAAAATTTGATAGATGTAATTATAGTACAATCGTGATATAATTACACTGTAAATTGCATGTAACTACATTGTAACTTGAATGTAACTTTCAAAAAATCTCCCTAACATGCTATTTCGGTGAAATGGAGGTCATGGGAACGAATCATCTCACATATGTGTGCGTTGTGACTTTTTTCCTTCCTCGTTTGCAAAAATCTTGAAACAAATTTAACAGTTTAAAAATATGTGAAAGTTACTACAAGTACAAGTTGTATTGTAGTTACATGTAAGTTATAATTTAATTACACTAAAATTGTATTGTAATTATATCTGTTAAATTTTTAGGAGAAAGTTTATCGACAAATATATAGCGAAGTTGTTTTTCTAATACACAAATGAAAATAACGTGAATTAATTTACAGTAGAACTCTTGGGCTAGCTCATATATTGATATATTGATGACATATCAAAATATATTGACACATTCTTTCGTAGATGTTTATAGAGATGGAGTGTACGATATGTGTTCATAGGTTGAGTATGCAAACGTTACGAGTATCTGCAAAAAAGAGAGAGATGAAAAGTCGAATAACTATATTTCTTATAGCTCTATTAATTTGACTATAATTAATCAAACACGACCTAGAACACCTCATTTTCTCTATATATGTCTGATATATATAATTAGAGTAGTTTGTATGCCTTCAAAATAAAATGTGTGGCGACTTCTTTTCTATAATTTGTTTAATAAATAGATCAGTGGTACGCAATGTGCCACCACAATGGGTATCGCATGGCATTGAACTATACCATATATCGGATGGAATCGCTGCTGTTTACGATTGGTCTCGTGCATGAAGTCATTTTCCAAGCACAGGGAAAATAGAAGAGAAAGACACAAAACCATACCGTTTGGTTCCACTATCACAGTTTACCCAAATTTCCCATACTTTACGAGGCTACTGTTTATTTCATTGCCATAATTACAACCGTATGACTTATCATGCACTTTTTCCCGAACCTGGTCTAAAGTGTGACCATCAATTTATTAAGCAAACCTTTGACCGTGTTTAATTAGTAAGCATGCTGTGTAATGATATGGTATCAAGCAAACATATTCTTAGGATATGATGAATACCTAATCGGTGAGAATATGAAGAAGTAAGGTTACCTAGCTTCTGACTACTGGTTTCTCTGTGAAACTAGCTGAATGCACGTGCATTGTAACGGAAATTGAAAACGAGAGTCTCACAATATATACACTTTAGACCTGGTAAAAAAATATATACACTTTAAAGTCTTAGCTTTTAAAATTAAATTATTTCCATTGTAAAATCTTCAAGCCATATATTTGTCATTTTTTTTCATATCAATTGAAATAAATCTTCATTGTTTGATGATTTGGGATTGGAGAAGCGATATAAGTCTACCTACTCACTATTTATGGATCCATATAACAGTGATGATGGGTGGTATAGTAGACTTACCATTGATCATTATTGGAGTCGTTGAAAAGAGTATAGATTTTGTAGCTACTCTGTCCAGGCAATCTAAAGTAAGAATCTGTACTCTTTAAATGGGTTAGACTGTTGGAGGTTCTTGGAGCAACTGTAGGTCACTTTGGAGGTTCTTAGAGCAATTTTAGGTCCTAGATCGATGCTCTCTCAAATAGTGCCTAAAGTTTGGGAATGGAATGGATATATGACAATAATATATGATGTAAAATATCTGAAAAAAAAAGTATTTTTGACTTTTTGGACATATGCAAAGAATGAGCATAAATATCTTAAGGCCTTAAAATCCATCATATACGCCAGTTTTTTTCCTCTGGTACCGTAAAAGGTGTACGTACAATGGTGCAAATTACTAACATGGAGTGTTGTACTAGATGATCAGCTGGCGTTCTCTAAAGCCGTACGTTTCTTTTTTTGGAAATGTAAGCTGCACGCTCCTCCTTAATCTGACAATCGTATATAGCGCGAGAAAAATGTGAACTAAAGTCTCACTAATTAGTTGGCACTAACCTATCCACATCAATCTTTTTCAAGTGAAGAAAATGAAAAGAAGTGAGGAAGCAAGAGAACAGTCTCTGCCCAAACCAATCAAAATGCTTGAGAAAGCCAGAGAAAACATCAGCCCTGCTACTGCAAGCGTAGGATTGAGAAAACCCAGAAGTATAGGGAAAAAAGAGAAATCTAAAAAAACACAGATTTTGGTAGCAATGGAAGCTAGTGCAAAATATAGGATTACATAACACAGCAAAGATCAGGAAAGATGAATGGTCGTTTCAATAGATCATAAGAAAAACACAAAACTAAGATGGGAGAAATAGACTCAAAGGATTTTTTTAAAAAAGATTATAGCTCTCACTAATTTTCCATCAAAACCGAAGGAAACCTCCCATTTCATAAGAATTTCAAAGAAAAGATATAATTTGATCCCTTATTTCAAATGTCTCTAGGAATTTTTTCAACAGAATTGAATTCCTCTATTTTTCCTATAGTTTTCTTACAAATCATTGGTCTTGCCTCTAAAACATCTTCTGTAGAATCATGTAAGAGCTAGTGGATTATATGTATGTTTGAAGGAGTTTGACAGCTGCAACAATTCTAAATCTTCGGTTTCTCCAAATAATTCATATTTTCATCGAGATTAAAAAAAACTAATAGCTAGAAACTGAATTTTTATTTAACTCCTCAATATTCTCGTCTGCCGGATTCAAACCTGCTACTTCTTAAAATCTACAACTCTCTTAAACATAGCATATACTCCCTTCGTCCCATAATATAAGGGATTTTGGTTATAGAATTTTATAGCCAAAATCCCTTATATTATGGGACGGAGGGAGTATATGGCTAGCTCCCTTGCACTCTTATCATGCCTCACACCGGAACCATATATCCAGCTTCAGGCTCAGCTGAAGCTAACATGCAAGCCATGGATGCCAAAACGCCCTATGTCGTCGTCGTCGTCATAGAGCTGATCTACGCTGGCATGTTCATTATCTCCAAGGCAGCCTTCAACCAGGGGATGAACACCTTCATCTTCATCTTCTACCGCCAGGCAGCTGCCTCTGTACTACTGCTGCCTCTCGCCATTGTTCTGGAACGGTAACCAATCGATCAAGAAAATTCATTTTTGGGGTCGTCTAACTGCACGTTAATGATGAAAATTTGAGTTTGCATGCAGGAGAAATGCGCCACGGATGTCGCTCAGATTGTTCATCAAGCATTTCCTCTGTGCTCTGCTTGGGTAAGTTCTACATCTGCATGCATGCGTGCAAGCAGGATTTATCCATAATTAACTAATAACTTACCTTATATTTATAGGATTTATGAGCTAATCAGTTAATGAACATATCTTATATGTAATTAACCTCGATTCGATTAAATTTGCAGGAGCACGGCGACCTTAAACCTGCACAACTTGGGCCTCAAGTACACCTCGTCGACGGTGGCATCGGCGGCAGGCAGTTCGATTCCCGTGGTGTCCTTCTTCTTGGCGCTCCTATTAAGGCAGGAAGTGATCCGGCTAAGGAGTTTGTCGGGCTCGGCGAAGGCGGCCGGCGTGGCCTTGTGCCTGGCCGGCGTGCTGGTGATCGCGCTGTACGCCGGGCCGGCGATAAGCCCACCGAACCACCACCGCGCGTTCGCCGGCGGCGGCGGCCATGAAGCTTCGGAGAGCGGGAGCAATGCCGGGACGAGGACGAGGTGGACCGTGGGGACGTTGCTGATGCTACTGTCGAACGCGACGTGGTCGCTCTGGTCCATGCTGATGGCGTCGGTGCTCGACGAGTACCCGAACAAGCTGCTGGCCACGACGGTGCAGTGCGTGATCAGCACGGCGCAGTCGCTGGCGCTGGCGGCGGCGGCGGAGCGGGACCCTGCCGCGTGGAGGCTGCGGTTTGATGCCGGCCTCCTCGCCATCGCCTACTCCGGCGTCGTCGTCACGGCCGTGGCCTTTTACCTGATGGCGTGGTGCATCGAGAAGAAGGGACCTGTGTTCCTCGCCATGGCCACCCCACTCGAGTTCGTCTTCACCATCTTCTGCTGCTCCTTCTTCCTCGGCGAGATCGTCCACGTCGGCAGCGTCGTAGGCGGGGTCCTGATGGTGGCTGGCCTCTACAGCGTGTTCTGGGGCAAGAGCAAGGAGCACGACAAGCTCACGCTCACCACCGCCATGGCCACCGTCGCCGCCGTAGAACAGAAAGAAGCCGCTGCGGCTGCGCCAGATGCAGACGCCAGCAATAGTGGCAGCGAACTCCACCTGGGGAGATTGGTGTCGCTTGAGCAACAGGTCTAGCTAGCAAGCACCAGATGCAGACACCAGCAACAGTGGCAGCGAACACGAATAAACAATCCAAAATAGGCATACAGAAGCTCTGTAAGAGTGTATATTGAATTCAGCATTGCATGTTTATGATCATCTATTAACTTATTAAAGAAATAGAAAAAGAAATCTCCATGTTCATTTTTATAGTCTATAAATTCTCATATTAATTGAAGAAAAAAAGAAAAAATAGAGTTCATATAGGAATACAATTTAAAAATAGCTGAAATTCGGAATTAAAAATAAGAAATATAGGAAGAGAAGACTAGAATCCATGCCAATATATAATAGAACTAATGGAAATTCGCAATTAAAAAATAAGAAAAATTAAAAGTAGAGGTTAGAGTCCATATAGAAATACAATTTAGAAATAACTTAAATTCAGAATTAAAAATAGAAATATTGAAAGATAATGACGATTACGAGGAGGGACAATGGACAAGCCATTAAGTAGCACGGTCACGGCGGTTGGTGGGATTCTAGAAAATAAAAAAATAAACCCCAATGATAATAATGTTTAATTTTTAAAATCTCAATGACAATAAAAAGGGGAGGCAGTGGGCGGGTCGCGCGTAGAGGAGTACAGTGGCAAAGCCGCTGATGGTTTAGTGGGACTTCTAAAAAGTAAAAAATAAACCCAAACGATGATTATATTCGATTTTTGAAATCCCAATGATAATAAAGAGAGGAGACAACAGAGGAGCCGTAGAGGAGTACAGTACCGATGTTTGACGGAACTTTAAAAAAATTATAAAAGTAAAACCCAACAAGACAATGAACTCTAAAAACTAAAAATCTAATTTTTAAAGGTTTCATGGAAGATAAATAGAAATAGTGATAGATTCACAAATAAATAAAGGCATGATAAATAAGTAAGGGGTAGCGACCGAAGCAACTTTTAAAAACTATAGAATTAGAAACACGTGGATGATAAAGTTTGATCTTAAGACAATGAGATAGATATTTAATAAATTTTCAGTAAAATCATATGTAAAAAATAAAAAATTTTGTATTGGTGCTAGCCGCGCAATTGCGCGGATTACCCAGTTAGCTTTTTAAATGACACATGCAAAAGATAAAGGAACATTTGGTCGAGTTGTAAAAATCCAATTCCCGTGGTTCGTGAGTAACCATGCTTCTTCAGCTTTCCCTTAAAAAAAGATAAAAATCATGCTTCTTCAGTTTTTTTTTTAAGATAATGAAAACTTTATTGAGCTCAAAAGTATGAGTATACTCCCGACCTCTGCACCACGAAAATACACGCAGCCAAAACACCCCCACACACACAACTAAAATGAAATACAAGATTGATCAAAAGCCATCTATCAAAGACTAGAACACCACTCATGGCAGGTAAAAGGCTTCTTCGGTATTAAAAGGCCAATCCGACATTGATGAATATGTTGATGTGGTACGATGATGCTAGGGTGGGCTATCGTATGTAGGCTGTTGATAGCACAACCCAGGCCCATTGGTTCCTTGGGTTGGTGGGCTACAACCGTACAAAGGCCGAGAGGTAAATGTAGAAAGCAGACTATAGTTCAAAGTTAGTTAGGGCAATCTAGACTTTGAAAAGTCCAACCAAATACAAGTGTTTCTTTCTAATTAAATAGCATTTTTATTTATCATTTCAAACTAAGACATGTAAATATTATTTTTTAATCCACCTTTTAGGCATGTTTGACCATTGTGCTAAATTTTCCATCCAAAAAACTAAGCTTGTTGGGAGCAGGTCGTAGGCCCTTCGGTCAACGTGGTCATGACATATGGCAAACGTCACCGAACGTGCAGGCAAAGGCTATGACACATGACGAGGATCACGAGTGCAGAGACCACGAAAGGTGGCGATGCTCGCCTTATAGTTGGCACTATGACCTGAGGCCCGACGTCCCGGTTCAAGGTACGGAATTTGGCCCAATTCACGTACGGCACGGTTCAAAAGGGGTCAGACTCGTGCTGGTCCGATCCGATAGACGGGTCGTGCCTGGGCTGGTACCTTGGCAAGGTGGGTCAGCCCAGCACAGCATGACCAAAGAAAAATAGTTAAGGGATCCAACATAGACTTAATTCAGTTATTTGAGGTACGATCCAAAGAGAAAGAGAAGACGGAAACAAAATAGACTTATTCCATCCATATAAGACACAACGCAAAGAGATGAGAGAGGAAAAATAGACTTATTTTATAGAGAAGCACGATGGACTGTTAGTCTTATTGAACCGTGCCTGGACCGAGGGTGCAGCCCGTGGGCAGGCCCGACCCAGCCCGACGTGTAGGTCGGGCCGTGCCGACCCGACTAGCCTCGGCCTAGGCCTGGTCGTGCTTGGGTCGTGCCAGGCCGGGCGACCCATTTGCCCATCTATAGCTCGCCTAATGGGGTGAAAGCCACAATAAAACTGTGTTCTTGGTGAGGGTTGGGAACCCTCACATTCGATACGGAAAACGGAGCAATGGATTAATGCGTGATTAATTAAGTATTAGCTTTAAAAACATCAAAAATGGATTAATATGATTTTTAAGTAACTTTTGTATAGAAAATTTTTGCAATACACGTGTCATTTAGTAGTTTGGGAAGCGTGCGCACGGTAAACGAAAGTGTGAGGTTGGGAACTTGGACTTAGAATAACAAAGCCAGGTGCGAAGCTATAAGGGAATGACCTCGGGAGGAGGAGGACAAAGCTATGTGGCCCATCACAAAGTCTACCTAAAGGCCCATGTCGACCCATAAGTTATTCTATAAAGGAAATGATATGTATACTCTTATAATTGTTCGTAACTGTTCGTTCGAAGGTCTCTGGATTCATCCCCCTAACGTTGGCATCTCAACGTGCCTACCTGGTCTCAGAGGCGATCTAGTGATCCCTTGAGAATTAAGATTGTGGGAGACTTGGTGTGGCTGTGAAAGTTTCAATGTTCACCTTCCAGAGCGGAGAAGAATCACCATGATGAGAGCGCCCATGAACTCATGACTATGGGAGGGAGCTACATTGTTGTGTAGAGTGCTCTAACAAGAATTAGTGAAGATTGCTGAATACCTCGGGAAAAAGTCATTGTGTCTTGTGTTTAAATTTCCCATCGCTTTTCTCTCTCTTTGCTTGGTATTCTTGTTCTCTAGAATAGGACTTCAACTAGAGTATAAAGCTTGGTCATGTTTGTGATAACCTAGGCACATAGGCTAGCATTTTGTTCCACAAGTTTAATTTTCAATTGAACCAAATATCTTACAAATCACATTACCCCCCCCCCCCCCCCCCCGCCCCACCCACCCCCTCTGTTACGTCTCTGAGGTCACAAATTAGGCCCACTCTTTATTGATAGCAATAGTTATACACAAAGTTCAATGGTATATATAGAAACAGAAAGATAAGAGTTGTATATTGAATCTAATTTTATTTTTAAATATATATTGTGTACAAAATATGGTTGCATATGGAAATATGAGCTAAAAGTTATATAACAAATCATAAAATTGTGCGGCGAAATCTCGTGGTTTTTCTGATACAACATGAAAATAGACCAGCATTAATTTCATGGGCATATGTACCGATGAGAAGCCACACGTACAATTGTATTTCTCATAGGACTATAAATTAGACTACAATTAATCAAAGATGATCTAGAACACCTCGTAGCTGACGTATGTAAATAGCTAGATCGAGTCCGTGGTTCGTGCTTTCTATAGCTTTTAAGGACTCAAATGCGTGGCGACTTCTTTTATACAATTTAATCAACAAATCAGCAGTATGTACGTTGTATGTACGAGAATGCCACCACAATGATAATAAATCACTCTAAAAAAACTCAAAAAGACGTTAACACTGTAGGTCCCAGAATAGCTAAATCCGATACCTATAGTACTTTTCTCACCTCCATAGATTAAAAATATATAAAAAACACCTTTAAGGAACTATAGGTGTCGATTCTTGAGAAAAAACTAACACATATTAGGTGTCAGTTTTTTAAAGAAATCGAAATCCTACAAAACGAACCGAGCCGAACCGGTGGGCTTTAACCCACCGCAGTCAACCACTCCACCTCTCCTCTTCTTCCTCCTCCTCTCTTATTCTTCCTTCTATCTTCCTCTCCTCTTCTTCCTTCTCCTCTCCTCCTCTTCCATCCACCACGGCAGTAGCATGGTGAGGCCCTTCCCTCCACCAGATCCGGCAGGAGGGGAGGCGGTGGTCCGAAGGGGGCACGGTGGCGTCCTCCCCTCCGCTAGATCCAACGGAAGGGGGGACAGTGACATGGTGGGGCCCTCTCCTCCGCCAAATATGACGGGAGGGGAGGCGACAACCCAATGGCGGCCCAGAGGAACGGCCCGACGGCGGCAACGCCGGATCTGGCAGTGTGGCGGCTCTCGCCCCTCGGCTACGGGGATCCGGCGGTGGGGCCACCAGCTAGAGGTGCGGCACGGCGACGATAGCCGGCATGGAGGTGGGATCGGCGGCTGGAGGTGCGACAACGTCGGTGGCCGGTGGATCCGTCTCTTTCCCTCTGTCTCTGATGTGTTGTTTTTATGGGGATTATTGACTACAATGAATTTGAGGCAATTTTGGGATTTGAGTATTATCTGGAATCGGCTTGATAGCTCGATGTATCGAGCCAATTATTTTTTGGCTCGTGTGCGCCTCAAAGGTGCCGGTTTTAGAACCGGCACCTTTGACCATAATAATCAGTGCCGCTTTCTTTGTGTCGGTTAGGAAATCCAGCACCTATAGGGTTTTTCCAACCAACACCTATAACGTTTTCTATAGTAGTGAATTAATCCTGCTTTGCTAGTTTGCTACTTTGCTGGATACCTCAATAATTAGAACTAACAGAGAATTGAAGGTAATAATTTGCTAGGTAAGTAATTAAGGAGTAATATTTTGTTGCATGGCGTGGAGCCCGGGAACCGGCTGGCCCTGCTCCCACACAATTTTTATTTACCGTTTGAACTTTTTTATTTTTAAGTTTTAAAATTATATCTTTCGGAAACTTATTTATGTAGAATCAGAACCTTTTGGCTACACTTATCTGGCGTGGTAAAACAACACTGACACACACAGCGGACGTGATAGTTTTATCCTGCCACACTAGCGAGGATGGCGTGACCAAATTACACGGCCACGCTTGGCAGACCAATGTAGCAATGTTGTTTTGTCACGTCTATCCGGCTGGTGTGACCAAAAAGTTGAGATCTTAAAAATAAGTTTTGAAATGATTTATTTTTAAAATTAAAAATTAAAAAGTTCAAAAAATAAAAGAAAATCGCTCCCACAACCTGTCATACACTATTTTCTTTTGTACTTTCCAAATATATAGCCTAAAGTGTGGCCATCAATTTTTTAGCACATCGTTTACTGAAGGAAAAAGTCCAAATACCCCCCTAAATTTTAGAGAAAAATCTGTCTAGCACACTGAACTTTGAAATAGGATATTCAACCCTTAAACTTTACAATGCCGTTAATATAATCCCCTAAAGTGATTTTGCATAGTGATTTTTATCTAATTTTTATATAAGTTGGATGATTTTGATCATGTAACGTATATATATTTTTTGACTGAACAGTGGGGGTCTTTCTTTTTACTGGAAACAGTGTGGGAGGCCCCACGGTATTTTTTTTCTTTATTTCAACCTGAAATTCGCTCCCTTGGAGAGTCGAACCCAAGATCTAGAGGTGCTACTTGAGCATTGTAATTGCTAGGCTACAATCCCTTTCGCGTGACATATAGATTGGACATATATATTAAAATCTCCACTTATTTTTTTATTTTTTACCCGTTATTAGCTCTCAGTACCAATATAATAATAGTATGGTATCGCTGTATATGGATAAATTGATGACTTACAACTGATGATATTAAAATATGCAAAACCACTATCAAAACGACCTTAGAGGATAAAAAATGAGAATTTAAACTAAATATGCCACTCAATATAAAAATCATTGTGGTATTTACTTAAAGGGTTGTTCTAACTAAGGATAATTTAGTAAAAAGGAATTAAAATGGTAGTACAAGATATTTTTTTATGCATGATGAAACTATCCACCATCTATTCTTGTTTTGCTAAAATGTTTTGGAGAAATATATTTGTTTCTTTTGGTCTAAAGACACCAAAAAGTTATATTCATATATATTTGGAAGATGGCTTGCTGGCGTTGACTCAACAACCCAAAAGATACTAGTGGAGTATATGCTCTATGTTAGCCTCTGTAACTCAGTATAATACAACGTTTTCTTTATAAAACTCTTACTAAATCCTATATACAAGTACTCTCAGGGCAACGTATTTTGGCTTCAGTTCTAGTCCAAGCTATAAGGTGTGATAAGGAGAAAGAATTAATTCATCTTGCGTGTTGAAATTGAGAGATAACGGTCATGCAAATTTTCACCAACTTTGGATGGAGCTTTACTAATATGATTGCTTTTTGAATAATTAAGTTGTATGATTTCTTTTGTTGGAGGGTTTTAAATTTGTCTTCTTATCACTATTTGTTAGATCCTATGATACTTGGCTTTATGTCAAGAACGGTTTAATAAGTGATTGTAGCTTCATTTGAAGCAAAGGTTGGATTTCATCCGCTATAAAAAAGTGAGAGAGATTTGAACTGTTTGAAGGAGCCGGATATACTTGAAGCAATTTTATTAGCTAGAAGCTCATCTAAATAGTTTCTAAAGTTAGCTAGCGAGGAGATCCCTACATGACCTTTTGTGTGTGTACTTGTAAACACCGGTGGATCCAGTGTGTGGTCCCAATGGTCCCGAGATCAAAAAAAAAAAACATTCCTCAATACTAATATATGTGTATGTGAGAAAAACTTAGAAAAAGAAAAAAACTCTTTTATTAATATATTATAATGTCTCTTATCGATATACTATGATATACCTTTAATTAATTTATACTCTATTACCTTATTATATTTATGGTATTTAAATAATGATGTAAGTTGGATCACCCATATTAAAATCCTAGATACTCACTGCTTGTAAACACAGGGTCTTGCTTTGGGGCCGGCACCAACACTTCCAAATAAACAGTATCACATTGGGGCCGGCACCGTAATGTGCTTATTAACAACCAAAAATATAAGTTGTGGGTAAAATTTATATATATATGTGTTCTTGGTAACTTAAAAGGTGCTGAAAATAAACTATATATGTTGATCGAAAATACCTTAATATCAGCTCTAAAATCAAGATCTAAAATTTAAATTTTAGCACAACTAATAAGTTGTAGAGTAAACAATGAGACCCTGTGTGCTCATTTTGTAGCAGCCATTCGAACTAGGTTGGAACAAGGAGACGAGACATGCCCTAGGTCTGGATCCGTCCCTATCTACGCGTGAAGAAACCAACAATTTAGACTACGAAAAGTGTGAGAGGACCTGTAGGTGTTTATGTATAGAATGGATATACTAATATATGTTATTTAATTTCTAAAATGATATGATTTTTTGGATACATGCAAAGACCGAGCACAAATACGTGAAGGGCATAGGCATGTTCGGTTTGCAGTTACATTTTGCCACGCCTATAGTTTAACGAATTTGACTAACTTAGGCAGTTATTAGTTGTTTGGTTACAGCAATATATGTTATTTAATTTCTAAAAAGATATGATTTTTTGGATACGTGCAAAGACCGAGCACAAATACGTGAAGGGCATAGGCATGTTCGGTTTGCAGTTACATTTTGCCACGCCTATAGTTTAACGAATTTGACTAACTTAGGCAGTTATTAGTTGTTTGGTTACAGCAATATAGCTGTGGTAAAACCCTATCGGCAAACTAGGTTCCACACGACAATAAGTTAGAAATGTGTGCAAGATTTGCTTAGCCTTGACAAGGGGTGACAAAGATTTTAGAGTATCTAATATTAGGCAAGTTGTACCATTTTTATTGACAAATGTTGATAACCTTAGTGCACGAACAGGCCTAAAATCCATCATATTCCGGCAGTTTTTTTTTCTCTTGTACCGTTGCACGTGCAATGGTGCAAATTAGCACAAAGTACTTTTTTTTTTTTGAAACAAAGTGTAAACAACGCAGACACTCACCCCTATGAACGTACACACGTACACCCTACCCCGCGGCGTCTCGCTGTCGACGGGTACGTCGCCTACCACTGAAAGAATAATTAGTCGTAAATGCGCGCACTCGTGTCAAATCTAAAATTTGAACCCGGGTAGGTTAGTTCCACCACAAGAAAGCTAACCATCTGACCTACGCTCACTTCGCAGCACAGAGTACTTGATATGATCAACACATTGAGAAAATCCATCACAAGGTATAGCGACATGACATCTATCAATACACCGTAAAGTGACATCTATTGCTACACCAAAAATTAAGTTCAACCTCAATCCACATATTGAGGAAAAAAATACAAGTTAAGATATAAAAAGTACAGGTTCTGTTCATACATTGGGTTTGTCTCTCTCTTTTTATTTTTTAGAGTGCGAGTTGTCTTTACACTTTAGATTTTATGAGGTGGCATATGTATGTTGTAAAAATGATGCCAATCTTTTAAGATTTTTCTATAACTATTTGGTTCGTGTTTAAATGAATGAATAAACATTTTCTCGAGGGATTAAAAGAGTTCTGCATCTGAGCAAGAGAATAGTCTCACCCCAAACCAATTGAAATGCTTCAGGAAGAAAGCGAAAAAAAATTGCTCGCCCGACAACTGCTAGTTTTTCGCTGGGCCTTGCTACCGTTAGTTTTCCTCGGAAACATCAGCTATGATAAGCTCTATATCGGTGGAATCAAAAGCTCAACATGCTTTAACCATACCTAGGCTCCCATTGGTTGGCTTAATCAGTCAAAGAAAAAGCCAAATTTTAAATTTTCAAGCTTAATTTTGAGATTAATTTTGAGATATTTTCAACATAGTTTCTTTTTCAACATTGGCTTTTAAGTCACCAGGAACACATTTATAAAAATTTTACGTACAAATTCATTTTTATTTCCTAATAAGCCGTTTTGACTTATTAGAAAATAAACCAAACGATGAGGACCCTAGAAAATAATAGCATTTGAATCTCTCACATACTTTAATCATAACCATTTAGTATATATTTTGTGCATTTACAACTCGCTTAGTGTAATTCTTGATATAAAGCTTAATATGGCTAGGCTACATCTAGAAAATAATAACCATTGGATCTATCTTATGCTTGATTATAACCATCCATGCATGTGTCATGCGCAGTTGTGACCATAAAACTTAAATATCATCCTTTTAGTATTACAAGTACACAATAAACCGTGTTTTCTTCGAGTTCTCTTACAGCTTACAAGGATCTTTGAATTCCCGGCTACAGCAGACGAGGTATTCATTAGTTATAAATATAAATACATAGAGCCTCACTCCGGTGCTCTCTACTGTAGTAGAAAACAACTGAACCGTTGATCTCATTTGACCGAAGGGTTCAAATTGTTTTCTACTACTATCCTAATTAGCGGTAGTAGAAATGTGAAGGGATATTATTATAAAAAAATAAGGGTATAATTATCATTTAGCAGTGACTAAACTTTTTTTCCTTCTTTTTTTCTTTTTAATAAAATATGAGCAATGCCGATATAATGGATAACCACGTATCGATCTAGTAGGAAAAAACATAAATGATAACTTTACTCGTAAATATTGTATTAGTAAATTATTAATTTACCTTTAATATTACTAGTAATATAATATTATAAGTAGAGAGAACCGAACCTCTCCCAAATATATAAGGCTAGCTTCCCCTGCATCGTCTCTCATGTGTCACACTGGAGTTTCAGGCTCAGCAGAAGCAACGTTCAAGCCATGGATGCCAGAACGCCCTATGTCATTGTCATCGTCATAGAGGTGATCTACACTGGCCTGTACGTCATCTCCAAGGCAGCGTTCAACCAGGGGATGAACACCTTCATCTTCAGCTTCTACCGCCCGGCAGCTGCCTCTGCCCTGCTGCTGCCTCTCGCCATTATTCTGGAACGGTAACCGATCGATCGAGAAGAGCTATCTGCTAGCTGTATTGAAATACTACCTCCATTCTCAGATATCGTTCTAAAATACGTGTGCAACCAAACCTTTAATAATTAATTGATAAAAAAATAATTAGGATTTGATATGAGAAAATGGTATCGGTAGATTTGCCATGAAAACTACTTTCTAATAGCACTTTAATATGTTTTTTTAATATATAGTTAGAAAATTAGTGATGAAACATGTGTATTAGAGACTCTGTCGATGTGATATTTATTTTTTGAGTCGTCTGCACAATGATGAAAATTTGAGTTT
Organism: Oryza punctata; assembly: GCA_000573905.2. Taxonomy (NCBI): domain Eukaryota; kingdom Viridiplantae; phylum Streptophyta; class Magnoliopsida; order Poales; family Poaceae; genus Oryza; species Oryza punctata. The sequence goes on from CM002488.2 coordinate 5,284,999, forward strand.
GTATGCAGGAGAAATGCGCCACCGATGTCGCTCAGATTGTTCATCAAGCTTTCCCTCTCTGCTCTGCTTGGGTAAAACAGTTCTGCATCTTCTATATTTACTTCGGAGTGCTTCTGAGTATTTATTTACAGGATATGAGTTGATCAATGAACACTCATGTAACAAACTTGGAATTTGGATGGTTTCAAATTCACATTTGCAGGAATACAGGGAGCCTAAACCTGTACAACATGGGACTCAAGTACACCTCGTCGACGGTGGCATCGGCGACAACCAGCTCGATTCCCGTGGTAACCTTCTTCTTGGCACTCCTATTAAGGCAGGAAGTGCTCCGGCTGAGTTCGTCGGGCGTCGCGAAGGCAGCCGGCGTGGGGTTGTCCCTGGCCGGCGTGCTGGTGATTGCGCTGTACACCGGGCCGGCCATAAGCCCACTGAACCACCACCGCGCGTTCGGCGGCGGCGGCGGCCATGAAGCTTCGGAGAGCGGGACGAGGACGAGGTGGATCGAAGGGACGTTGCTGATGGTGGTGGCGAACGCGATGTGGTCGCTCTGGATCGTGCTGATGGCGTTCCTGCTCAACGAGTACCCGAACAAGCTGCTGGCCACGACGCTGCAGAGCGTGATCAGCACGGTGCAGTCGCTGGCGCTGGCGGCGGCGGTGGAGCGGGACCCGGCGGCGTGGAGGCTGCGGTTCGACACCGGCCTCCTCGCCGTCGTCTACTCCGGCGTCGCCGTCACGGGAGTGTCGTGCTACCTGCAGGCGTGGTGCATCGAGAAGAAGGGACCTGTGTTCCTGGCCATGGGCAGCCCGCTCAGCATAGTCTTCACCATCTTCTGCTCGCTCTTCCTCCTCGGCGAGATCGTCCACCTCGGCAGCGTCGTCGGCGGGATCCTCATGGTGGCTGGCCTCTACAGCGTGCTCTGGGGCAAGAGCAACGAACTCCAGCAGGGGAGACTCTGAGTGGATTTTATACTCTCGAGGAATGTATGCTCGTTGTTTGCATGTTACTCAAATGGTTATAAAAAAATTTTAAAAAATTCAACAAGATAAATTAATGTATGATAAATTACTCTACAAACATGCAAGTTAAAATTTAACTTCTACAAGTTACAACGAAAAACAAATTAAACTATGATTAGTTAATGTATATTCACAGTTAAATTTGTTTTTTTCGTCGCAACTTATAGAAGTTAAATTTCACCTTGCATGTTTGTGGAGTGATTTATCACATATTAATCTATCTTATTGAATTTTTCCAAATTCTTTCATAACTATTTAGATGACATGCAAACAACGAGGGATGTTCCCTCGAGAATTTAAAATAGTTTCACCAGTGCAACAAGTCTAGCTAGCAACAAGACAAGAAAATCGAAAATAGGTGCAGAGAAGCTGTATGTGATTTTCGGACCATCAGATACGCTTTGGGATTCGTGCAACCTAACCCTCTTTATCTCCCTCACCTCTTCCGACGATAAGCGTTGGTAAAATAAACCGAAACATTAAAAAAAAGGACCGAAAAAGCTATCACACGATTGGTTGCGCGCATCTAGCCCGTGTGATCGGTTTCACCTTTTCTATTTTGATTAGCCTAAAAACAATATGTTTTGTTTTAGCGACTCTTTCCCCTTGACGCATTTGAACAGCGTACGTGAGCAAGCGTGAGACACCTTCCGGGATGGACTGATTTTGGGCAAAATAAAACATACATTTTATACTTTTTTCTTTTTTAACTTGCATGTCAGATTCATCTATACAAAGTTTCTATAAAAAAAGTTTATGTGAATAAAGTTTTTATACGAAAAAATTTTATATGAAAACTTTATGTGTATAAATTTTTAAGTAGTACTTTTTTTGTTCATGCCTAATATTACAGAGTCGATTTATTAATTTCGTATAGCAGTGATTTTTATGTATATTTCACTAGAAATTCTAGTCTGGTTAAAGGGAATGTTAGACCCTAATTCCGATATCTTGAGATAATGGTGCATCACATATGAGCAAAAGGGAAACCAGGAAAACATATTGACACGTAAATGGGCTTTCTCGATCTCGCGCATGAGGCGTGCGCGATCGATCGCACATTAGGGATACCAAAAAAGACCGAGAGACATGTCCATGTAGTTTGGTCTCAGCTTATAGCTAACCAAATTTTATCCGGGTAATTCGATCATCACTCTGGATCATCACCAAATTTTGTAAAAACTGTCACTTTGCTACAACTTTAGCTTTGTATTTTACAAAACTTCAACAATAGCAAATGATTTTATCAAAAAAACTGCAACTTTATCCTTTATCACTACTGAAGAAGTGATCTTTGCCCGGATGGTAAAAATCACATTAGTCCCGGTTCGAATATGAACCGGGACTAAAGATCATTTTTAGTTCCGATTAAAAAGTGAGCCGGGACTTATAATCTTTAGTCCCGATTCACTTTGTGTCAGGCCGCCAAGCATCTTTAGTCCCGGTTGGTAACACCAAAGATTAAAATAATCATTGGTTCAGGTTGGTGTTATTAACCGGTACTAAAAATCAAAAACCTTTGTATTTCTCATTCTTCCTCCTCCAGCCTGAGCTATTGCTGCAAAAACCAGAAGGAGTATTCTACATCAAGAACTATTCATATCCACTTGTTTGAGTTGGGATTCATGTCTAGCTATAATTGTTGGACCTCGCACGGAGAGTTAGGGGTTGAAATGGAAGATGATGAAGAAGAAGATGCGAACATTCCGGATTGGGCTCAATACGGTGGATTTAAAGGAAATACAATAGGCGAGGCGGATGGGGCTGATGATAATGACGGTGCGGATAATCTTGGTCAGATATTGTGCGACGTAAAGAAGGACTGCGAAAGTGAAAAGGAGGTCCAGAATTTGGAGCGTATGTTAGCGGACCACGAAACATCCTTGTACCCAGGTTGCGAACAGGGGCGTAAAAAGTTGGGTACCACGTTGGAATTCTTGCAATGGAAGGTAAAAAATGGTGTGAGTGACAAGATATTTGGCGAGTTACTAAAACACGTAAAGAGCATTCTTCAGGAGGGAAACAAATTGCCCGAAACAACGTACGAGGTGTCCTCTAGATCTGGAAGTACAGAAGATACAACATGTCCAAACGATTGTACCCTCTATCGTGGTGAGGAGTACGAGAACCTAGAAGCATGCGCAATTTGTAAGGCACTACGATACAAGATTAGACGAGATGACCAGGTTATGTTGATGGATATCCTTCGAAGAAGAGAATTCCTACTAAGGTGATGTAGTATTTCCCTATAATACCACAACTGAGGCGTTTGTTCAGGAACAAAGCGCATGCAAGAATGATGGGCTGGCACGCAGAAGAACGTCAACAAAACGGGATACTGAGACCCCGCCGATGGGTCGCAGTGGCGGAACATCGACAGAGTATATCAAGACAATTTAACATCGTTCAGTTGTTCGATCGTGATCGGTAGGATGTTCTCTTCTGAGACGTCGGTGATGTTTGGAGACATGATGACACTTGTCCCACCAGGCGTGCCAAAAGTGTGTTGATGCAAAAACACACACTAGCCAGGGAGATTTGCTTAACTCCAGTGCAGGTCCAAAATTAGTTGTTTAGGTTCAAGGGCGTGCCAGTTGATTTGATCCTTCAATCAACAAGAAGAAATATGCAAGAAATATAAGTAAGCGATAGTCCATTGGCCAGACAGCCGATTTCATATCGTGTGTAACCTAGCCGATGCAATAAAGCATGAATCGGCTGTAAGGTATAGTCAATGATAAAACTAACTCTAAAACTAGTATATCGGCTGTAAATATTAGTATCACATAATCAATACATCAATATTACTTTAGAAATAAGCAATTGGGATAGATCGGACTGAACCGAGACAGTATAAATTACCCAAGTCTAATGTAACATGAAATAACGATTATGTAGACTTATGTCATAGCCGATATCGGCTATAGCTCCGATACAACCCTATACTAGGATATTCTCTAGTAATAAATATATTCAACTATAACCAACTAGATTGGTATCAAGCTCAATATATTTATATTAGATTAGATCCTGATATAAGGGGCAGATATAGAACATTAAACAAAGCATAAAACAATGTAAAACATCTATACCAGGTAAGATCGGCTAAAACCCTGATGCTATCCTTTTTAACAACCATAAGGCAGGCTAGATATCATGATTCTAAGTACGACTTAATAGGTTCGACTTAACCAATGCAGCATTAAGTATAAAGAGAAGTATGATATCTAGAAAATCAAGCCGATGGTTATCTTTTCAGGATGGTAGATACATTATATAATCTAAACCAACAAACTAATCTAGCCGATATCGACGAAACCCTAAAAAGAATCCAGCCGATGCGAGTAGATTGCATTGTCGATCTAAATTATATAATGTATATGATAACTCGGAAGTTTACAAGATAGAACTAGAGTGTCATAAAGATGTAAGCACTAGCTCTGATGATGCAAACCGCCATAACAAGATATACCTTTTCGTCGAAGATCAAATTGATGCAGCACGACTCGAAAGCACGAACTTGTTGAAAAGTAGAAAACAAAGGTGGCGATGCGCCGAGATTGATTGAACATGTGTTGTTTTATTCATAAGATCTCGGGTCTATATTTATACCCGAAAATACAAACATTGTCCAAGACAGACACAACTCATATTGTCTTAATACAAATCTAACTAGCAAACAAGTCCCTTAAGCGGACTCTTACCGGGAATATCTATAAGGAAATTACATAAAATATCCTAATTAATAGATACAATTGCCTTCTCAGGACTCTATCCGTGCATGACAATCCGTATGAAGCACCCTAACTCAACCCGATGACGTATACCGAGTCGTATTTCCAAAATCGGCTCAATCGGCTAACCCTGTCCGACTCTGATTCTGCCGATCCTGTCTGCAGCCGATTCGGACTACAGCCGATTCTCACTCTGTTTCCAATACGATCTAATCTCTTATATTCTCTTTGATATCCAGATTTATCTCCGATACTTGAATTACCAAATTTGGTCGTCAACACATGCCCCCAAGTCCGAAATATTTGGTAATGTTTCGGATTTGCCAAATCTTATCCCCGAGAGAATATCGCACTTTCCGTTTTTGACCGTTACCATACTGCTTTAAATACTAACCGACGACCCTGAGAAACGTCACACCGCGATTCCATCTTCTCTGGCTCCGGCGATCTCCTCGGTGCATCGAAGTAACTTCCAGGCAACCCCTTCTCCGACGAACTTCCGCCCACGACAATGTCTTCCTCATCCGCTCCTTCCGCCGCTTCATCGACCGAGTATGCAGAGGTAAGTTCCATCGGCTAGATCCCCTTTTAAAGCAATAGATTTAGTTTTCTGCAATCTTAGTTCGCTTTCTTGTTCCTCTTTGTTGTAGCATCTCACCAATTTAATCGCAGTTCCTAGTCTGAACCATGAAAACAATTACTTTCTCGGACCAATCGGCAATCTGGACCCAGTTGAATTTATTACCGCCGAAACCAACAGAATCCCGTTTAGGCTAGCAAATCCCAATCTAGGGCACTGGAAGAACACCTTCAAATCTTGGCCATCCCTAGAGAAAAGTTGACCCGCATGGTATAAACGTGTATCGGCTAGCAAGCAGAGTCATTGGGATGAAATAGGAATCGGCCAAGTACTAGCCCTAACTTTGGCAAATTCGGCTAAGGATGAGCCGTTGATGGCCTTTGCCACATATTTCTGGTCCAACACCATTAATGCCTTTATGTTCAACCAAGGACCAATGACTCCAAATCCACTGGACATCACCATGCTCACTGGGCTAGATATCATCTCATCGGCCAATCCCATGATCTTGAATTCCAGAAATAGATTTGACTTCAAAACCAAGAGCATAGGAGGATGGTCTGGATTCATTTCAGCTAACATGGGCCAAGGTTCAGTTACCCCTCGGGAACACACTGCCTTTCTGCTGATGTGGCTAGAAAAATATCTCTTTTGTGGATCCAGCTGTGGCCCAACCTCCAACTGGCAGCACATAGCCGAAGCACTCGAGGAAAAGAAACAATTTCCTTTAGGAAAAATCATGCTCGGTTATCTTTATCAGACTCTGAACAATGCATCAACAAAACTAGCTATCGGCTCTGTAGTTAGTGCAGGTGGCCCTTGGTGGCTACTCCAATCTTGGTTGAATCTAGTAGCTATGAAAGCTGTAAATCGGCCATCTCTGACAGAAGCAAAATTCCCAAGGCTTGAGCCAATTACTGATGAAGACGGAGAAGAAATCACCCATCGGCGGTGCACATCTTTTGGAGAATATGCGTCTACACCAGCCGATGCTGGAGCAAAACTGTTAGCCGAACTGCTAAAAGATTGGTTCTTTAGTTTCTATGACAGCTTTCAGAAAAATGCCAGAATCTGGTTCTTTTATGAAGAATCAATCAACTTTGAGCTACCATCGGACTTTAGATTTGAGGAAATCAATCATGAAAAATTCCAAAAGTCCAGAGAAGTCTTTGCTGCAGCCATAACCCCATGTATCCTTCCTGTCGGCACCCATCAAGGCAGGAACATCAAAGTTTCATATGAATTTTATCCTCCCATGAGCTCGGCTAGATAATTTAGCATGGGTCAGCTACCAATCGACTTGTGGTTTGCCGATAAAATTCAGTGTAGAGGGGAAATTACTTCAACTCTAATGATGGATTGGCTACTCAACATCCCAGGGCCTCCTCTTGGTAGTATCAACAATATTGAGCTAGCCATGTTCAGAAGTAGGGCTTTCAATTCATGGTGGGCCGAATGGAAACAACACCTTTTCCATCAATCGGCTACAGTCTATATGACAAATCTCTTCCCTGACATGATCCCTCAGGTAACTCCTTTATTCCCTTTGTCAATTCCTATTTTAAATTACCAGCCGATTCTGCACTTCACCTTATATGCTATCTTTATTTTTTACAGACCACAGATTCATCTCCTCCACGCACAAGTAAAAGCGGCAAAGATATTGAATATGCTGCAGGACTACTACCCAATGGATGTGGTCTAGCTCCTCCTAGCATCGGCTACCATGCCCCCAAGACTTCAAGTTTACTTCAAGGGCAAATAAGGGAACCAGCTGATGCAGGCAAAAAGAGAAAAACTAAGGCATCAACTGCTATGCCACCGGCTGCAAAAAAGATAACGAAGAAACAAATAGCTCAACCAGCCGATGATATTGATGAGGCCATAGATGAAGCAGCAATCGAACAAGCTATAGATGAAGCTGCAGCCGAATTAAGTGATGTAGGAGAGAAAACACCAACAGTTTCCCCAGCTCCAAAAAGGACTCCTACAACTCCTGCTGCTCCAGCAGTATTTTCTCGGCTACCCAGAGTAAGATTATTTCCCTTATTACAAAATTTCCTCATTTATCGCCAATTTCACTTATTCAAACTTTGTATTTTGCAGAAGAAAAGGCCAGCCGAGAAGAAAAAACCAGCACCAGTATCGGCTAAACCAACCACTCAAATTCCTCTGGTAATTCTCAACTCTTAAAATTTCAAACTTAATCTTAGTCGATACCAGTTAACATTTGTTTAAATACTCTCAATTTGTCAGCCTCCTTCTCCACCATCGCCTCCAGCACAACCAATTTCAAGTGAACATACTGCATCGACTGTAGGCAGCCATCATGTTATGGAGGAAGAAAACGTTGCCCCTGCTATTCCTGTAAGTCTTACATCTTTAAGAAAATTCAAATCGGCTACATAATATGCTCTGTTACTTATATCCCCTTTAATCTTCCTTTTGCAGGTTATAGCCGATTTATTCTCCTTTGATATTAAGGATTATCTTGATGAAGAAACAGAAGGAGAAATCACAAGCAAGGCCCTAGCTCCTTTAGCCGATGACGTGAAAAGAAACCTCAAAGACATCTCTCATCGGCTGGAAGCATCTCTAGATAGCTTAGTGGTTGACTGTAACTCTATCCGGGCCAGGTTTCAGGAAATTCAAGCCTTAATCCCAGATGAGTTATCAAACACCATTACTCCAGCAGTATATCTCGAGCAACACCAATTCAAGATGGAGAAAGCTAGACAGAGAATTGCAGATCGGCTAGAGAAAAAAAACATTGAAGCTACTATCCAAGCAAACCGGCAACTTGTGCATTCTAAGAAAGCTAAGCTCGATCAGTTAGCCGAAGAGCCAATCAAATCCGCTATAGATCAATTGGAAGCCGAAAGGATTGATCTCTTGGCCAAGCTTGAAGAATGCAATGCAAAAATTGCATTGGAGAAACAAAAACTAGCCGATCTCCCAAAGGCTGTTGGAGAGCAGAAAGCAAAACTCAAATCGGCTATTAAGAATGTATCCAACATGACCAAGTCCCTGAAGATCATCCCTGGAACCGATGCTCAAGATGCCCAGGCAATAGCTGAAGTTGAAGAAATTCAGCAGAGAGCAATATCGGCCATCCAACGCTACTTATCTCAGTGATAACTTGTAATAGAGACTTAGAAAATTTTTGTAACCAACTTTGTAATTGGCTAGAAAACATCATCTGTACCACATATACTTTGATATCCCTTATGCCGATTAATATATTTTGCTTTGAAATCCCACATTTGCTTTGAAATCCCACATTTTTCGTCTGATATATGCCCCCCTAATTTTGGCATGTTGATAGACAAAGGCAAAATTAAACATGACTAAGGGCGATATAACAAATATCGGCCAGCATACATCAGCAGCACACTTAGTTGGATTCATCTTTAAACCATACTTCCTTGGATTTGACCACCACATCATCAATATAGATTTCTACCAACATGCCGATGAGATCATGAAATATATAATTCATAGCTCTTTGATATGTAGCACCAGCACTTCTCAAGCCGAACGTAATAACAACCCACTCATATAAGCCGATTGCACCAGGACATCTGAAAGCAGTCTTGTGAATGTCTTCTTCTGCCATAAAAATTTAATTGTAACCAGCATTGCCATCCATGAAGCTGATAATTTTATATCCGGATGCTGCATCAACCAGTTGATCGGCTACTGGCATAGGGTATTCATCTTTCGGTGTAGCTTTGTTTAAATCTCTGAAATCAATGCAAACTCTGAGCTTACCATTTTTCTTGATGACTGGTACTATGTTATAAATCCACTCAGCATATCGGCATGGTCTGATGAAATTGGCATCATAAAGTCTTGTTATCTCAGCTTTGATAGCATCATACATATCAGCTTTACAACGTCATGGAGGTTGTTTATATGGCCGATAGCCTGGTTTGATAGGGAACCGGTGTTCAACAATCGATCGGCCAAGTCCTGGCATTTCATAGTATTCCCAGGCGAAACAATCTCTATATTCTTTTAAAAGCACTATCAATTTACATTTAAACTCCTTTGATAAATCCTTACTAATGTATATCGGCCTAGGCCTATCATCTGATCCAATGTCGATTTCTTCTAACTCATTGGCCGACATAAACCCTTGTCCTAGTTTGTCGTCGGGATCATCAACAGTGTCCTTTGTATAGAAATTGGAACCCTCCACGGCGCCCTCAAAACAACAATTGGAGCTCTCCATCTCCTGTTGGCTGTATAGCATAATCAGAAACTTTTAAGTAATCTCCTTGCCAAACTTTTCCAGATAAACAATAAATTCCTTCCATCCCCCAAACAGATAAATCGTCACTAGCTACATTGACTGACCTATCGGCTGGCACGATTTCGATTTGGTCTCCTTGCCATTGAATCAAGCTTTGGTGCATTGTTGAGGGAATACAACAGTTAGCATGGATCCAATCTCTTCCCAGCAACAGACTGTAGGAACCCTTCCCATCAATAACAAAGAACGTGGTAGGAATTGTTTTACTGCCGATGGTCAACTCCACATTCAAAACTTCTTTGGTCTCAGATGGATTCCCGCCAAAATCTTTCAGAACCATATTTGTCTTGATCATATCCTCTGAATTCTTCCCAAGTTTCCTGAAGGTTGAATATGGCATTAAATTGATAGCTGCTCCCCCATCGACTAACATCTTGGACATCGGCTTGCCATTGACAAATCCCTTGACATACAATGACTTGAGATGCCGATGATCAATTCCTTCGGGCTTCTCGAAAACAGCTTGCTGAGGAGATAACATCAACTTAGCCGATGGCAACTCATTAGCTTGTTCGACAATTTGCTCAACTGCATATTTGGCTGGTAGCATAAAAACCATGTTTATTGCAGATGACATCACCCCTTTGCCATTGTTCTGGAGATTTTCTTCTTGATCGGCTTGGACTTCATCGGCTGGCACCACTTTGCTCTTCACACGCCAAACCCTCTTTGTTTTCTGCCTCAGCCGATGCTCGATCTCTCCTTCAACCTCCTGGAATTGCTCCATGTTCCTCATCCTTTGAACTCTCCTTTTTTGGTTGTTGGTAAAAATTCCAGAAGGGCACCATTGTGTCTGCATATTTTTGGGCTCTCTTGGTGAATCATCTTTATCATTATCATATCGGATTGGCCCGAGTCTTTCATGAACTGGCAGCCTTTGCTGAATTGGTCGACGCACGCTTGCACTCTGTCGGCTTGGTCCTTGAACATATTGAGCATCAAAATCACTACATCCAGGGCAATCTTCAATAGATGGCAATCTCATGCCTTCATTCCAACAAAACCTGAAAAATTCACAGCTCCAATGGGGATCGAAATACTTTTCATCGTCATAGTGATATGACTCCTCTTCCTTCTATCGCCTTTTTTGATATTTGTTAATCATGCCAGCCGATCTGATATTTCTGGTGTAATTTTTACCTCCATCGGCTGAATTCCGATTAAACCCAGAGTGTACCATGTTGACTGGAAAAGAATGTCCATCAATCTTCATCGGCCTCTTGGATTCATCAATCTTGATCTTCCCTTGTTCGATAGCCGATTGGATCTGTTGCCTGAAAATCTTGCAATCGTTGGTGTTGTGAGACCCTGTATTGTGCCACTTGCAATATTTCCTCCTTTTCAATTCCTCAGCCGATGGGATGACATGTCATGCTGGCAATTAAATCTGTTTTTCTTGAAGAAGAAGATCAAAAATCTTGTCAGCCTTGGTGATGTCAAAGTCAAACCTCTCTTCTTTTCCTGAATTATTGACCCATTGGCAGACCATTGTCTTCTTGTTTCTGACCCACTCGGCTGCATTTACTTCTGGATCATCATCTTCAGAATTAGACTCATAACTGTAGATATTATTGACATTATTAGTCTTTTTGATGAACTTTCTAGCTTCTTGAAATCTTGTCTCATGAGCCGATATCTTCTAAGCTAGGTGAGCTAAACTCTCAAAGTCCTGAGCCGAAAATCTTTCCCTTATCGGCGCCAACAAACCCTGAAAAGCTAGATCGGCTAGTTGAGAATCTATCAAGGCTAAACTGTAGCACCTATTCCTCACATCTCTGAATCGTTGGATATAATCTAGAACTGATTCATCTGATTTCTGTTTAATTGCTATGAGGTCTGACAATTTCATCTCTTGCACACCACTGAAAACGTATTTCTGGAATTGTTTCTCCAGATCGGCCCAACTTCTGATAGAATTGTAAGGTAGGGAAGAAAACCATGTGAACGCCGATCCAGATAGGGATAGTGGAAACAATCTAACTCTGAGGGCTTCTGTAGCCGATGCTTCACCACATTGAGCTAAAAATCGGCTAACATGCTCATAAGTAGATATGTTGTCTTGCCCTGAGAACTTGGAGAAGTTTGGCACCTTGTATCGGTTTGGCAATGGTACCCGATCAAAGTATTCTGGATATGGGTGCCGATACATGTTGTCATAGTTCTTTGGTTTAAGTCCAAACTATTCTCTCATGACGTCAGCGATCATATCGGCCCAGGGCTGCTGAGGTGTCGCTCCACCATATTGTTGTTGAATTGGATCAATCTGACCGTACTGGACCGGCTGAGGTCGTGGAGAATGAGGCTGATACATATGATTGAAACCAGCCGATATGTCAGTCGATATGCCCTGAGGTGGCACATATGGAAGTTGCTTTGTGCTATACTGTTGGCTTATCGGCTGTGTAATTCCAATCGGTTGTTGTGGAACCGAAGGAATTTGATACGAAGTGTCGACAACTGGCGGTTTTGGATTAAGTATACTCATTAATTGCTCTGACGTCAGTTGAGTTGATGCTTGCCCCCCAGTAATCGGCTGTGATCTTGTCATGATCGTCAGAATATTTGTGCTAGACAAAGGAGCCGGTGGGTCCTGAGTTTGAAATGTCCGTTGATTCCCGCCAATTTCTGTCTTGACAGTCCTGTAGCCTGGGAACGTACCATCTGGTAAGTATATGGGTCCTTTAGCTTTCTCTTCGGCTATCGTCCCGTCGACTACTGACTTGATCATATTTGTCAAAGTATTCACAAGCACTCCAGACTGGTTGACTAGGGCATGGTGCACAGCCGAATCAATACGATCTTGTAAAGTATGGAGTTCCTCGTCATTTGTTTCGACCTTGGGCTGCTTATCTTTCTCTTCAGTCGTACCGGATGTACTTGGATCTTGCTTCACGGTCATCGGCAACTCGACCTTAGTACTTTGAACAACTGTGCCCTGCCGAGTTACTGTGAACGAATGCAGATATTGCTTTTGGAGTTGATCTAACATTTGTCTCATCTCTTCCCTCTGCTCATCGTTCAGTTGTTCGATCGTGATCGGCAGGATGTTCTCTTCTGAGACGTCGGTGATGTTTGGAGACATGATGACACTTGTCCCACCAGGCGTGCCAAAAGCGTGTTGATGCAAAAAACACACACTGGCTTGGGAGATTTGCTTAACTCCAGTGCAGGTCCAAAATTAGTTGTTTAGGTTCAAGGGCATGCCAGTTGATTTGATCCTGCAATCAACAAGAAAAAATATGCAAGGAATATAAGTAAACGATATTCCATCGGCCAGACAGCCGATTTCATATCGTGTGTAACCTAGCCGATGCAATAAAGCATGAATCGGCTGTAAGGTATAGTCAATGATAAAACTAACTCTAAAACTAGTATATCGGCTGTTTACAAGATAGAACTAGAGTGTCATAAAGATGTAAGCACTAGCTCTGATGATGCAAACCGCCATAACAAGATATACCTTTTCGTCGAAGATCAAATTGATGCAGCACGACTCGAAAGCACGAACTTGTTGAAAAGTAGAAAAACAAAGGTGGCGATGCGCCGAGATTGATTGAACATGTGTTGTTTTATTCATAAGATCTCGGGTCTATATTTATACCCGAAAATACAAACATTGTCCAAGACAGACACAACTCATATTGTCTTAATACAAATCTAACTAGCAAACAAGTCCCTTAAGCGGACTCTTACCGGGAATATCTATAAGGAAATTACATAAAATATCCTAATTAATAGATACAATTGCCTTCTCAGGACTCTATCCGTGCATGACAATCCGTATGAAGCACCCTAACTCAACCCGATGACGTATACCGAGTCGTATTTCCAAAATCGGCTCAATCGGCTAACCCTGTCCGACTCTGATTCTGCCGATCCTGTCTGCAGCCGATTCGGACTACAGCCGATTCTCACTCTGTTTCCAATACGATCTAATCTCTTGTATTCTCTTTGATATCTATATTTATCTCCGATACTTGAATTACCAAATTTGGTCGTCAACACGATGCCATGAGATACGATGGGACAACCAACACGTATTACGGTGGCATTGACGAGATGGGAACTCAACTATGGACCTCTGATGGTGCCTTTGTTTCGGTGCCAATGGGTTAGGCTAACTAGTTGAGGCGTAACGATTGATAACAGTGGGATGACAACGGTTGACCTTAACAAGGTTGGATACTCAGACGAACCATTTTTCCTATGTAATGATGTAACGTAAGTTTTCTACGCGAAGGACATGTCTAGCAAACCAAACAAGGGGAAATGGCCCAACGAGCCAAAGCGCCACGTGGTTCTCCCAAGCAAAAGGAAAATCATCGGAGTCAAGGACAAGACTGACGAAGATTACGATCAGTTTGATGGGCAACCACCGTTCGCGGTGACCGAGAATCCTTCTATCAAATGAGGACACCCCTGACTTACCCAACGATCATAGTGAAGGAACATTTGTGAGGAGAAAGTACGTGAGGTCAACCATCACGCTTTAAATTATTTTTAATGTAATGACATAGGTTCTTGTACGGAAGATGTAAATTATTTTGAATGTAAGATTTTTAAAATGTAATAACAATTTTAACTATTTAAATCCGCCATGAGTTATTTATGTATGATTATTTAAAATGTTGTAACAATTTTAAACTATTTATACTGGCATGAGCTATTTATGTATGATTTTTGAAAATGTAAGAGCAATTTTAACTATTTAAATCAGCCATGTGTTATTTATGTATGATTATTTAAAATGTTGAAGCAATTTTAACTATTTAAATCGGGCACGCGTTATTTATATATGATTATTTAAAATTGAATAGCAATTTTAACGATTTAAATCGGCCATGAGTTATTTATGTACGATTATTTAAAATGTTGTATCAATTTTAATTATTTAAATCGGGCATTGGTTATTTATATATGATTATTTAAAATTTAATAGCAATTTTAACTATTTAAATGAGCCATGAGTTATTTATGTATGATTATTTAAAATGTTGTAGCAATTTTAACTATTTAAATCGGGCATGTGTTATTTATATATGATTATTTAAAATTTAATAACAATTTTAAATTATTATATCAGGCATGAGTTATTTATATATGATTATTTAAAATTTAATAAAAAATTTAAACTATTTATATCGGGCATGAGTTATTTATGTAGGATTTTTAAATGTAATACGGAGTAACAATTTTAGCTATTTAAATCAGGTATATGTTATTTGTATATTTAATTTTTAGTCCCGGTTGTGAACCCTAGTCAGGAAAAAAATGGAAATAGCGGGAAAATATCTTTAGTCCCATTGGTGGCAACAACCGGGACTAATGATATCTTTATCCCCGGTTGGTGGGGACAACCGGGATTAAAGATCAAATCTTTAGTCCCGGTTGGTGCTACCAATCGGGACTAAAGATATCTTTTATCCTGGTTGTTGCCACCAATCGGGACTAAAGATCCTAGGGTATATATAGGTAATGAGCGTCATCTTCTCCACGTCGATCCAACACTTAGCCGTTTTTCACTCGCCTTTGTCTCGCCGAGCGCCTTCACCATCGACTTCACCGTCACCGCCGCCGTCATCTCGCCATCGTCAGCGTCGTTTTCGTCATCTCGCTACCCACCTTTGCCGCCGCATTTAATGGTTAGGCCTTCCCCTTTCTCCCTCTCCGATCTCTTTCTCCTCCGGGTTGCCGCCGCCGCCATCGTCGTCATCATCGCACCGTCGTCATCAATGTGGCGCGCCCTGCCACCGCCACCGCTACCGCCGCCCCTGCCGCCACAGCCGACGCACCCGCCGCTGCTACATTTGTCGCCACCGCCACCGCGCGCCGCCACCGTCAGCCTGCACCGCCGCACGTGAACGTGAACGACCGAACGAGTGTAACGTGAACGACCGAACGTGTTTAACGTGAACAACCGAACGACCAAATTAACGTGAACGACCGAACGACCGAGTTAACATGAACGAACGACCGAACGTGATCGATTGAACTAGTTAACGTGAACGACCGAACGTGAACGAACGACTTTAACGAGTTTAGCGACTTTCATGACCGAACGAGTTTAACGAGTTTAGCGACTTTCAAGACCGAACGAATTTAACGATTTTCATGAATCCAACGATTTTCACGACCGAACGAGTTTAACGACTTTAACCTCTCTAGTGACTTTCACGACCGAACGACTTTGACGACTCTCATGACTGAACGAGTTTTAACGAATTTAACGAGTTTAGCGAGTTCCACGACCGAACGAGTTAACGACTTTAACGAGTTTAGCGAGTTTCATAACCGAACGCCTTTAATGATTTTCAACACTTCACGCCTCTGTTGATGTAAAAACACGATGGCCTGAGAGATCTTCTTAGCTCCAGTGCAGGTCCAAAATAATAATGAGATGCGGGCGTACCAGTCAGTTTGATCCTGCAACTGACAAGATATGTGCATAGAAGATAAAACAACCAATCGGCTCACAAGCCGATGGAGTGATTCCAGCCGATGCCGATACCAGCCGATATCCAGTATAGATCTTGATACTTGAGTAAATAATGATATAAAGATAATCGGCTGATGATAATGTAATAAAATAATAATATAATCCAGTAGAAACCAATCGGCTAGTAATGATAGATTGAATAAGCACTGATCCGAAGGTTGAAGCATTCATTGGCTGGAGGTCCGATGTCAATAAATCCAAATGGTGAAACCTTTGTTGCGATCGGCTAAATCCAAATTATATGTAGTCCTCGTGAGCCGATACAACGTCCAAATAACTCATCGGCTGAAACCCCGATGAAATCCTCATTGGCAATCAAGAAGCAGGCTAGAGATTATGGTTCTAAGCACGACTTAGTAGATCAAACTTAACTGATGTAACACTAAGTATGAAAAGAAACATAATATCTAGATAATCAAACTTTTGACTGATTTTCAGGGTGGTGGATACATTATATAATCTAAGCCAACAGAGTAATCTAGCCGATATCGACAAAACCCTAGATGGAGATCGACCGATGCAAGTAGAAAACATTGTCGATCTGGATTGTATAATGTATATGATAACTCGACGACTTACATGAACAAGATTAGAAAATTAGAGTGTCGAAGCGATGGTAGCACTAATCCCGATAACGCAAGCCGCCATAACAAACCTTACCCCTCGTCGGAGATCGAAGCCGATGCAGCCCAACTTGAAACAAGAACTCATCGATAGTAAAAGGGTAAAAGATGGCGATGCACCGAAGTTGAATTGATCGACGGATAATTTACATGGACCCCGGGTGTACATATTTATACCCATGGGTAGATACTTGTCCATATCGGACACGATTCAAACTTTCCTAAAGATAAAAGGAAAAACATAAAGTCTTTATCGGACACTAAACACACTTTCCTAAAGATAAAAGGAAACTAACAGACTCTTCCTAATTAATAGATAAACTGCCATGCCGCATCCTACTTGAACTCGGTCTCTTTTGGATAAGCTTCCTTTAATAGATTAATTTCCTTAACCGAGTTTGGTAAGAATCCGACTGTTGGCGATTGATAGCTTCCATCGGTCGATTCCGTAACTCTGAAGCCGATACTAACTCTAGGCCGATTATGACTTCGAGGCTTACCAAATTTCGTCGTCAACAGCCTCTAACGAGAATAAGGACCGAACGACTTTCACGATTTTCACGACCTTCACGACGCAGAAGTGCCGATGTATATGCAATGTACATGTTTTAACTAATTATTTTTTAATTGTCAGAATTACCTGGTCCAGCTGCTCACCGCCAACGTCGCTCAAGCTTACGTGGTCCCAAGGCCTCCAAGCAAAACTAAGGCATGTTACATGAAACTATAATAGTTTTCGTACAATCGTATAAAATGTATTAGCTGTATTTAAAATGTACACATGTAGGTTTCATATTTCTTAAAAAATTGGAAATTAACTGGACATCGTAGGTCTTGAGAATGTCAATATATATATAATAATATACCTCGTTACCATTACATGAAACTATATAAGTTCTCCTACAATCGTATGAAATGTATTATCTGTATTTAAAATGTACACATGTAGGTTTCATATTTCTTGAAGAGGTGAAATTTAACGTAGGTTTCGTATTTCTTAGGTAGGTTGAAATTAGCTGGTCATCGTAGGTCTCGTGAATATCAATATATATATAATAATAGACTCGTTATTGTTATGAACAGATGGCCAATCGTGACGACGAACAGATCATTTACGACCAGATCGCAGAGAGCAATAGCCAATACAGGGTGGACGAGGATGGGAACGAGGACCCCAACCAGTACCTGAACGAAGAGGGTAATTAGGAGGGAAACGAGGAGGGGCACGAGGAGAATAGTGACAGCCAACGGGCCGTTGTTAACGATGAAATTTGGTAAACATATGAATCGGAATTGAGATCCAATCCAAAGTAGATTTGAAGATTTATGGGATTCCCGCAAACAGAGTGCGCATCGATTGGAGGTCTATATCGACCGATACAAAGTTTAATATGGTTAGCCGATACAGCCGATATTGGTAAGATCGATTATGTGGTCAATGATGGATTCAGGAGAAGGACTTCAATGACATTGCCAGGCGAGGACAGAGTCCAAAATGGGCAATTGTATCTATTAATTAGGATATTATGTAACATCCTTACAAATATTTTTGGTAAGAGTCCACCTAAGGGACTTGTTCGTCTGTTAGAGTTGTATTAGGAAAGTATGAGTTATGTTCGTTGTAGACAAGATTGTATGAGCGGGTATAAATATAAGCCCGAGCTCTTGTAAATAATTAACATCAATTCAATTCAATCTCGGCGCATCGCTAACCTTTTCCGTTACTTTGTTTCGACGAGTTCTTGCTTTCGAGTCGAGCTGCATTAGTTTCGATATTCGACAAAGAGGTAAAACTTGTTATGGCGGTTTGCATCATCGGGATTAGTGCTTACATCTTTAGGACACTCTAATCTTGTTTTTGCACCATCGATTTATCATATATATTATATAATCTAGATTGGTAATGCTTTCTACTTTCATCGGCCGATCTTCGTCTAGCGTTTTGTCGATAACAGCTAGATTGAATTATTAATTTAGATTATATAATATATCCACCATCCTGAAAAGATAATCATTGGCTTGATTGTTTAGATATTATGTTTCTTTCCATACTTAGTGCTGCATCAGTTAAGTTTGATCTACTAAGTCATGTTTAGAGTCATAATCCCTAGCATGTTTTATAATTGTTAATAAGGATAGTATTGGGTTTCAGCCGATCTTAGCTGATATAGTTGTTTTACCTAGATTTATATTTTGTTTAATATGTTGTATCTGCCCCTTCTATTGGGATCTCAACTCATATAAATATATTGAATTTATTATCAATTTAATTGATGTTAGTTTAATATATTTATTTTAAGATGATATCCTAGTATAAGATAGTATCAGAGCTATAGCCGATACATGCTTAAGTTTGGACATCGGCTATGATATAAACGTATATAATCATTATTTCATGTTATTTTGGATCTGAGCAATTTATATTATCTCGATTAAGTCCAATCTATCCCAATTGCTTATTTCTAAAGTAATATCAATTTATAGATTATATAACATTAATCGCTCCAGCCGATGGACTAGGTTTAGGTTCTATTTGTTTTTATAGATGTACCTTACAGCCGATTCATCTCATATTGCATCAGCTAGGTTATACTACGATATGACATCGGCTTTCTAGCTGATCGATTATTGTTTACTAACAATATTTGCATGTTTCATCTTGCTGATTGCAGGATCAAATCAACTAGCACGCCCTTAAACCCGAAAGCAAGCTTCGGACCAGCACTGGAGTTAAGCAGATCCCCTTGGCCAATGTGTGGTTTTTGCATCAACAGCCGCTGGAGAGAAGAGGGGACGCGGACAATGTGGTGCTGCAAGGAAAGTGGAGAGGAGACACATTATCACTGAAGTGAATCCAGACGGACAACCAGTTGCCCCTGCTGATGCAGCAACGAAGTTTGTGTCACACAGCGGATGGGTCGTTAGGGATCACGTGCCCATTAGCATAGTAAACTGGCACCAAACAAGGGCACATGAGGATGAGGAGGAACAACCTTACCTCCCTGATACAGAGAAAGAAATGTTGTGGACCACGATCCTTGAGACATTCACGGTGCCTGAGGCAGAAAAGCCAAAAGTGAAGGATTGGACTTTAAAAAAGATGGCTGAACAGTTACGACAGTTCAAGAAAGATTTGTACAAGAAATATGTCGTGAAGGGCCTAACACCTGACTTGGACAAAATGACCAAGCTGAAGGACCATTGGGATGCGTTTGTCGCATACAAGACAAGGGAGCAAGGGCAACGACAAATAGAAAAGAATAAAGTCAATGCCGCTAAAAAGAAGTACAATCACCGGCTAGGGTCAGGCGGCTATAAGAAGGTAGCACCGAAGTGGGAGAAAATAGAAGCAAGGTTGCTAGAAAGAGGTATCGTTCCAGCCACAGCCGATTGGACGGAACGATCAAAGCATTGGTACTATGCTCACAGTGGAACGCTAAATCTCGGTGATGGCTCCCTGATATTCGGCGATGAGATTCGTCAAGCAGCAAGCAGACTGACGGAAGCAGTAGAGGCCTCTGCTCAGGGAACATTCTAGCCCGATAGAGAGAAAGACGAGCTTATGCTCGCACTGCAGAATGCCGAGCATCCAGGCCGAACGCGAGGAAAAGGCTTGGTTCCATGGAAATTTGTATTTCAAGAGGACATCCACACATACAAGAGTCGCATGAGGAGCAAAAGTGATATTGAGGCAAAATTAATAAATCTTGAGTATAGGGTCGTGACGCAAGAGTTAAGGATGCAAGAGGAGGTGGAAAGACGGGTGGACCAACGACTAGCCGAACACGAGAGGCAGCATAGCCAACAACATATTCCTCCCATCATGCTGAGCCCCTCCGGCAATCGTAGCAGTTGCGCTTCTATAGGGCAAGTAGGAGAACATGGCATGGAAGCTGCAGCAGGGCCACCTCACGATGAACCACTGTGCCCCGTTGATGAAATCACACAACGGACACCATGTGAGCTACATAGTCCGCTCAAGAACATATCACTCAAGGTATGCTCATAGTTTTATGATATATGTCTTGTATATTGCGAAAGTTGGTGCACATGTTAAGAACTAATTAACCTCGTTTCTCGTGAAGGTGGCATCGGGCATGGCCATAACAGTCGACCCTTCATGGACATACCATTGCAGACCTATTCCACCTGGGTACTCAAGGGTCGAAGTAGAACTGGTAGAACTAGGGTTCAAGGACCTCGAGCTGGACATCCCCGGAGGAGACGGGGAGATGAAACTAGGAGATACAGCCCATGCTATTATACTATGGTGCAAGCGCTATATAGTGTTTTCTGGGCGAGAAGCGGTGTTCGTTCCTACATCTCCCTCGCCTGCACTGTCTCCTCTGCCTACACCATCTCCTCCGCCTCCTCCACGTGCACCATCTACTCGGCGGGCACCAACTCCTCAGAGGTCTCCGCCGCGGGCATCGTCTGCTCCATCTTCAACGCTGCAACCAGCTGCAAGTGCAAGAAAGACTTGCCCACCTCGTCCCGCGCCATCAAAGTCAAGCCTACAAACGAAGAAGCCAAGACTTCACGAGCCTAAGCTCCCCACTCTCAAGACTAGGGCGTACGACCGCACTCCCGAGGAGATTGATGAGATCGTAAGAGCGGAAGTGAAGGCGCACTTCAAGCCGCTAAGTCCAGTAAAGAAGATTCCTATAGACCTGGCATCTAAGGAGTTTTTTAAGAAGATGAGCACATCGGTAAAAAAGATTTTACTATCCGACTATGACCGATCAATAACGAAGTCTTTTAAGAAGGCAAAAGGAAAGTCCAAACAGGTCTCTCAGCTCGGAAAGCAACCAAAACAATCAATTGATCCGTTGCTACCGCCAGGTGAAATGGAGATAAGACAATTTATGGCGGAGACGGGACTAAAGAGGGAGCAATTGCTGGCCAACGCACCAATAAAAAAGCAACAACAGAGGATCTGAAATACAAATTTACCCTCGGTAAACCACTTGTCAAGACTTATCAGGTTAAAACACTCTCTACACGGATGTATCGATTCCATCAATACTACATGGAAAAATCAGCCGCCGGTAGAGTGATGTTCGGTGCGAGGGTAAAAAACTCAGATTACTTCCAAGGAGATGATGAGTTGTGCGTTCGTTTCTAGGAAATCTTCAACGTGTACCATCTAGACGCCCTCGACGTCTCTCTTCTTAGTTTATGGGTTCTGTAAGTATTGTTTAATTAACTTTATTTCGTTCCTTAGCTCCTTGTATCTAGCATCGAATGATTGCAGTGTGCGGATAGCTGATGAAAATGTATTTTTTCCCGTTATAGAATGGAGATTTAAATATGCCGTAAGTAGGGAGCTTTCAGGGTTGGATTCATGGACCCCCACAAAGTTAACACTACGGTCATAAAGGATTTTGAGCAAGAAACCGATGATAATACTCTCCATTTCCTCGTGCAACAATATTTCAAGTCCTTCATACTATTGTCTTACAACACATTGTGAATTTTTACCTCCTTTAGTAGTAATTTCCTTCTCGTACTCATACCGTGATATATATATATCATCTCACGCAATTTGCAGATTCCACTGGGTCCTTTTTGTTATAGACCTTACTGCAAGCAAACTACATGTATACGACTCAATGGATAAACCGGTAGAAACTTTCACCAAAATATTTGAAGTGCTAGACAGGTACGTAATGCCATCCATTGCACTGTCATTTTGAGTGTTTGTCGTTGCTACTATATATGCGGATCTCAGGTAATTAATCATAGCTTGCAACTGTACATAGGGCATGGACATGATTCCGTACACTCGTCCGCGGGAATTTCACAGAAAAACTAAATGCCAGGATGAACTTTCTGGTGAGTACATGCTCCAAAATTATATTGAATCATTTAGTTTTTTCTAAAATAAAAATATATATTAAATCTGTCGTTTCGATCTCCTTTAGTGTCCAAAACAGAAGCAAGGGACGAACTTATGCGACTACTATGTTTGCAACTATATTCATACCATAGCACATGAAATCAACAGCGACAAGGATATCGATGTACGTAAACATCATTCATATATTATGTCTCGATTTCTTATTGATTTCATATATTTATATCTCATTTTTTGAATCAATAGGTTCTTTGGATGATGGAGCAACTCCCCTACGATGCATTTATACAGGCCGTTCAAGAACAACTAATGGGATTTATCATGGATCAGGTTATTAATCCCGCGGGAGAATTCCACCACGATGGAAAACCTATTCGTCAACCCCACCCACGATTAGAATAGGATTGTAATATATATATACATAACATAGACACATAACACAGATGTAATTACTTATATGTCTGCATATATTTTTGGTAATCTATATATGTATATATTTACTTATGTGTCTCTACATATTTTGGATGTACATATATACATATGTAATATATATACATATATATATATATATATATATATATTAACTACTTAAAAAATTCGTAACTTTCCTTTTGTCACTTTTTTTCGTCCGTCAGGGAGGTCTATTAGACCTTATGTTTTTTCTGGATCGAACGTGCGATTGCGGGCTGAGGCGGATGAGAGAAGGGAGGAAAGTGGGCCGAAGGGAACATAAATTAGACTCTTTTTTTACCGTCAGGGACACCAATTAGACTTTCGGTTTTTTCTGGGCCGAACGTGCGCTTGCGAGCTAAGACGGAGGAGACAGGCCAACAGAGGATATAATTTAGACTTTCGGTTACTCGCTAGGCTGTGGGTTGAGCTTGCTGGGTCGAACGTACCCAAAATGAAAAAGTGGTTTTTATTTAGATTTTTATTTAAATAAATATTGAAATGGTGTTTGTATTATTAAAAATAGCAATTGACCTCTGAAAATTCCGAGAAAATTTCAGAGAGTGTAATTAATCATGGATAATTTAACAAAAACTAAATCCAGCCATGTAATTTTATTTCTCACACTTAATTTACTTTACTTATAAATTAATTTAATTCTACACCTACCTACTTTATTCCGGAAAATTTGTGTTTTAATTAATTATATAATGTAATTTTTTCTCAATTTTCTCGTCTTTTCTCTCCGTTGCAATGCACGGGCAGTTTTTCTAGTGT
The DNA here is from genome assembly GCA_000573905.2 of Oryza punctata. NCBI lineage: Eukaryota > Viridiplantae > Streptophyta > Magnoliopsida > Poales > Poaceae > Oryza > Oryza punctata. The sequence goes on from CM002488.2 coordinate 5,308,853, forward strand.
GTGTATACATACATAAATATATATATATATATATATGTATGTTATATATATATATATATATGTATGTATGTATGTATGTATGTATGTATGTGTATTTATACATATATATGCAATATATATGTATAAATGCGTTTATTACATATACATATATATTATGCATATATATGTATTTATATATGCATAATATATATATACATACATATTAAAAAAAACAGCAAGCATATGTATTTAAACATATATATATAAATGCATAATATATAAACAATCAGCAAGCAGCATATGCAAATAAAAAATATAAAAATATCTTTAGCTCCGGTTGGTGTTATCAACCGGGACTAAAGATCTATCTTTAGCTCCGGTTGGTGTTACCAACCGAGACTAAAGTGTTTATGTTACCAACTGGGACTAAAGATAGATATTTAGTCCTGGTTATTTCAACCGGAACTAAAGATATGCATCTTTAGTCTCGGATTAGTCCCGGGTTAGTTCCGGGTTGCAAACCAGGACTAAATGTGCATATCACATGTTGGCCCAACTTGAAACAACATGAGTATTACAAATATATATGATAGGTGGGCCCAGTTTTATAAGATAGTCAAAAGTTATAGTTTTCTGATAATATTGTATAATATACTAATCTGAAATGATAAGTTAACTTGTAGTAAAATAGTTGTAGCTTTCTGAAATTTACTTGGACGGAGAGAGCGAAGGGCACAAGGAAGCTGTCCACTTTTCTCTTATTGCAACAGATAAAACGATAAATCTTCACCAAGGTGTGCACATGACGGGCACATCGCTGTGTGTAATGTGTAAATTAATCATACAAATGAAAGGAGCTTAATTCGATCGCTCAAACACTCAAAGTGCAGCCATGCCACGCTAAAAGCTTCTCACGAGCTCAGCCGTGCCACTCCCGCGGCCGCGGCGCCGCGGCCTAACTCCGTCGCGCCACCGGCAATGGCACGGCCGCCGGCAGGCGATCCCTTCGCACAGACCTCGTCGGTTTGGTCGGAGACTACGCCGTAGCCTTGGCTGGCCACGTCCCGGTAGTAGCACCCGTCCGTTGCCTCGTACCTGTACGTCTGCTGCGTGCGCCACGACGTCCCGACGGCGTCCCCTTCCTGCACGTGGACGTCCACGGCGGAGTCCTGCGCGTTGCTCAGCGACCGTGACCAGAACCCCGGCCGGCCGGCGGCGACCCTCTCCTCCTCGAACCGCAGTTGCACGCTCGTCTCCTCGGTGAACGAGTCGTTCGACGTCTGGTTCACCTGGCCTTGGTAGATGTAGAGCGGGAAGCTCTGCTCCGCCTCCTGCGAGTACGCCACGCCGGCGTGGTCGGTGACGTGGACGCCGGAGTACGCGTCGGTGGTCTGGTTGACCGTCTGCTGTGTGTCGTCACGGACCTGGTTCGTGTTCACGAAGCTGAACCTCTGCGTCCATGTCGCCGTGATCTTGCCGTACGACGACGTTTGCACCCACCCGGCGGCGGAGATGTGCCGGAACGCCGTCGTCTGGTAGTACTCATTGCCTGGACCCCTGGACGCGACGGAGGTGACCTTGTCCAGCGGCGGCGCGTCGTAGCTGATGATGCCAGCCGTTGTCGCCGTGCTCCTGGGGTCCAGCCAGAGGTGGAGGTTGCCGTCGACGTACCAAAAGTCCTGGGCGTCGGTCACGGCGAAGCCGAGCTCGTGCTCCTCGCCGTCCAGCAACCAGCCCAAGAACGGCGTGAGCTCGATGTCGTACGACGGTAGGTTGAACGAGCCGATGCCACTGATCGGCCTCCAGAGGAAGGGGCTGATGCCTCCGGTGTAGATCACCGGGAACGGCCAGACGGCGCCGACGACGTCCCCGTCGATCCGAACAGTGACCTCGCGGAACGGGCCATTACCCTTGAACGGGTTACCGTAAGTGTACCAGAACTCGTCGGAGCCGTGGTAGGAGAGGTACACCTCGAGGACGGCGCGGTAGGCGTTGGCCGGCACGGCGAGGCTCGCGGACTCGACGTCCTCATTGTTGTTGATCTGGAACCACTGCCCGCCGTTCAACGGCAGACTCTGCGAGATGGGGACGATGACGTCGGCGGGGCCCAACCCTGGCTGCGGCGGCTGCGGTGGGTGACGGAAGTAGAGGTGGAGCGTGACATTGGCGTGGTAGACGCCGGTGTACTGGTCGTTGACGAGGTTGCCGAGGTAGACGGCGAGGGTGGAGGAGTTGCGGGCGGCGAGGAGGGACGCGTACTTGGTGACGTCCTTGGACACGGACCAGACGACGCCCTTGGGCCGCGGCTCCGCCGTGCAGCTGCGGAGGAGCTCGACGCCGCCGAGCCAGACGCCGAAGATGCGGTCGAACTGGACGCCGCGGCAGGTGGCGCGCCACTCGAGAACGGCGAGGGAGATCACCGACGCACGGCCCCCCGCGGCGGCGAGGCAGGGCGGCGGAGAGTATGGTGCCGTCACCGGAGGGAACGTGTAGGTGAAACCGAAGGAGTGGGAGAGCAGCAGCGTGGAGCACGGGCCGAAGCTGCCCGGCGGCGGGCGGTGCGGCCGGTCCACCTCGAAGTAGGTCGTCGGCGCGTCTGGCGGGGGTGGCGGCGGCGCGTGCGCCTCGAGCGCGGCGACCTCGGAGGCAGATAGCCGAAGCTTTAGAGGTGAAGCAATGGAGATCGGAAGGGGCGTGACGAGGAGGAGGAGGAAGAGGACGCGCACGTAGCACGACTCTGCCATGGCTGTGGAGTGGGGAGTGGAAGGGAAGAGTGTGGCGTTGTGCTTGGCGCGCTTCTCTCCCGCTGGAATTTAAAAGTTGTGAGGAGTAGAAGTGAAGAGAACTCTTTTTTCAGGGACCATGTAATGATCTGAAGTTCTGATTCCTGCAAGGTAAATTGGATTGCAAGTCTGAAGTACAGCGACACTTAGCCTCACCCCAGGGTCTAATGATGTGATTGAACTATCTAAGTTTGGGTTGCAAGCTTAACCTGCTAGATTAGATGCATATTTATATGTCTAAATAGCACTAATTAGCTGAGGGATGCAGTATATTTTGGTTAATTGAATGTTGATGCAGAATGGCCCTTGTCTTGGTTTATAAACTGATCAAACTCTTTCTTGATCTAGCTACTAGACATTTTGTGTAGAATGGAATTCCAAAATAGCCAAGTGGAACACAATTGCGTACTGAAAAACACATTCAGAATCCATTCACATACAGAATTGAATCCATCTGATCGGTTTATGCGTTACTGTTCAGTTTAAGTTGCAGAAGCCAAAAGTTTATTTTGTATTTAAATAAGCTTAAACTACTCAAATCCAGTCCAATTCAAGATTGTAAATACCGATTTGTCCATATTTATTGCCCCCAAAGTAAACAAGGTAACCGGCTAGTTACTGGCGGGTATCGAATTTTATCCGACAACTGCTTGCTATGTAAAAATACTAAACTAATTAACTAATCTTTTTTTAATATCAACTAACTGTAAATTCAATTTTTTTTGTTCGAAGTTTGAATTCATTGCGTTCTTGCAGGTAGCCACCCGTAAGCAGCCTCGGCTTCAGGCGGTCAGTAACCAACCTGCTACCGCTTATCTTGGAACCTTGGTCCAATTACGTAGCATGAGCTTGTGGATAAGTACTCAAAACCAAATGATACCTTCAGTTCTTTCCTCCAGATGGAATGGCCGACGTGGTGGACGACATCATTTGTCAGCAAACTCAAGTGGCTTAGTGGCAAGAGAAAGAAAAAGGAAACATCTTGAGAATCACTCGCCCTCAACTGTACTGACCCTATATATCTATTGGGTGAAGCAGTGTTTTACATCAGGTCATCAGCAACGGGAAACTCTGCTTTGCGTTGCTTTGCTTTGAGGCCGGGTCTCGTCTGATTTGGATGGCGCGCCTGACTCCACAGGATTGCAGTGTTTGATGCTTTGCGACAGTCTTTTGCTATGATTTTGCTAAGGGATTAGCAGCTGCATAACATTCGAAAGTTTTCTTAGTTAAAGTCTTTCGAATGTTTACATTATAACATTATAAATTATATGTAATCACGGTGTGAGTAGCAAAAACACGTGCTAGCTCGTGGTCACGTCTTTGGGGGTGTCAGGAGGTGGGGAGGTTGAGTCCCACCAAGCGCACCTTATGCCTTGATTCTTTCCATCTGTATTTGCACAAATCTTAGAGCATATCTGACGACCCACAATCAAAAGTTCTCTTCACATAAAACTGTTGACAAATATCGGCGATACGAGCCCGGAGGTATCAAGGCTAAAGGTATGGGGCGGCTCCTTGCACCCACGTGGCGCTCTCCTGAGGGGGGGTCCGGCCCGAGGGTGCGGCGGCGGTTGCCCTCTCCAGTCTCTTTTTCTCCCCTCACGCCACTGCCCCGAGGGTCGGGCCGCTCCGACCCCTCCGCGCTTACGCCGCGTGTACAGGGTTAGGTGAGCGTCTCCAACGCCCACCTAACCACATTAATGGTGGCTCGGACGAGCCACAGCGTGGGGGATGCATGACCCGTCTGTGACCAGTCACAGCGACTGAGACCGGTCAGATGATGGATGGGACGGCAGCGGAGCGCCCGCGCGCTATCCGCACGTCAGGCGTCGCGCAGCATATCCTGCTCCGTCCCATCAAGATAATGAGAGCTTTTTCACCTCTCATCTCAAACCAGAGTCGGTATACCGGCTCTAGTCAGATGGTTCTCCTTTCCCGATGTGAACGGAACACAGAAGTCTCCACCCAGTTAATGGGGAGTGACGCAGGCGTCCCCCGTGTCAGCCGGCCGATCGGACGAGGGCCATGCCACCACGACTGTGCGTGTGGCTTCTGGGTCAAGCGACAAGACAACCATGTATTATATTATTAAAACAGCTTTGAAATGAGACACCACGTTTACAGTGGAGGCTGAAAATTCCCACATTAATCGGAGAAAAAGAAAAGAAGAATCCAACTAGAAATACAATTTAGAAATAACTGAAATTCGGAATTAAAAATAAGCAATATTGGAAGAAAAATCTATACAGAACAAAATACGAGATTAATTAAAATTCGGAATAAAAAATAAAATATATTCTGAAATTTGAAAAGAAAAAAAGAGAGTTCAAGTATGAAAACAATTTATAAATAACTAAAATTCGGAATTAAAAATAAGCAATATTGGAAGAAGAGTCCATATAGAACTCAATACGAGATGAATTAATATATGGAATAAAAAATAAAATAAAATATAAAATTAGAAAAGGAAGAAAAAGATTTCACGTAGAAATACAATTTAAAAATAACTAAAATTCGAAATTAAAAATAAGCAATATTGGAAGAAAAGTCCATATAGAACCCAACACGAGATTAATTAAAACTCAAAATAAAAAAATCCTAAAATTATAAATAAAAATAAGAGTTCACGTAGGAATACAATTTAAAAATAACTGAAATTCAGAATAGAAAATAAGCAATATCAAAAGAAGATACCATCTACAACAATAGTTTAATTAAAATTTTGGAATAAAAAATAAATTAAATTTCAAAAATATATAAATAATTATAGGAGTTAAAGTAGGAATAAAATTTTATAAATAACATAATATAGAAATAAAAAAATATGAAATTTTCAAAAAACACAATCCATATAGAAACACAACGATGACAAATGATAATAAAGAGGGAAGAAATAATAGAGCCGTAAAGAGTAAGGTGATTGGTTGATGAGATATCTAAAAACTAAAAATAAAACATAAATAGAATCCAAATGACGATTAAGAGGAGGGACGACGCACAATCCGTTGAATAGCACGATCACGGTGGTTGGCAGGACTTCTAGAAAGTAAAAAAATAAACTCCAGTGATAATCTTGTTTGATTTGTAAAATCTCAATGATAATAAAGAGAGAAGGCAGAGGGCATAAAAACTATAAACAAGACCCAAAAAAGAATTCTAATAACGATTAAGAGGAGAGATGTCGGGCAACCCATTAAGCAGTACAATCACGGTGTTGGCAAGACTTCTAGAAAGTAAAAATAAACCAAAATGATAATCACATTTGATTTTTAAAATCTCAATGATAATTAAAAGGAAAGGCATCGGTCGGACCGTAGAGGAGTATAATGCTAATGTCGCTGACGGTTTGGCGGGACTTCTAGAAAGTTAAAAATTGAACACCGATAATAATTATATTCGATTTTTAAAATCTAATGACAATAAAGAGAGGAGGTGGCAGACCGGCCATAGAGAAGTAGAGTGGCGATGTTTGACGGGACTTCTAAAAATTATAAAAATGAAAGCCAACAAGATAATTAACTCTAAAATTCATAAGGTCCAATTTTAAAATTCCAAGGTGGATAAATAGAAGTCTTAGTAGATCGAGCAAGAAAATAAATATGTGACAAAGAAGTAAGAGGTAGCGACTGGTGTGACTTTTAAAAATATAAATTAGAAACATCGAGATGATAAGGTTCGATTTTTTTTAAAGTCCTAAGATAACGAGATAGCTATTTAATAAATTTTAAGTAAACTCATATATAAAAGAAGATAATTTTGTACGGATACTAGCCGCGCAATTACGCGGGCCACCCAGCTAGTTAAATGTAAAAGAACGTTTTCCTTCTCTCTTAGGTAGCCTGTTGGCCCAGGTGGTAGCCCCTTGAGCTATAAAAGAAGGCCTGGCCTGGAGAAAAAAAAAAGGAGGGGGCAGGGAGGACGAGCGCTTGGGTTCCTGGACATTCCAATCGCATTTTCACACACAGGAGTAGGGTATTACGCTTCCGAGCAGCCTGAACCTGTATAAACTCCTTTGTCTCGTTTTCTTTGAGGGGGCTAACCCCCTCGACATCCCTCACTCTCATTAGAGTACGAATTTCACCCTGCACCCCCAGCCAAACTCACAAGAAGGGAATCCTTACGGTCCCCCGTTGAGAAGCTCACGCTCCGTCAATAAAAATCTAGCAAATCTATTTTGCTAAAGATCTATCATGTGATCCCTCCTCTCTCTCCTCCCTGTTCGATATGTGTCAAAATCCGTGTTGGCCATTGGATAAGCAAACCGTGTTGCTATGGGGACTCGATCACATGACCCTCACGTCCGAGCACATGCCTCTCCCACTAAGTTAGGGCAATTATTTTAATTTACATGACGTTTACATGTGAGTTATATTATAATTACATTATATTATATTGTACTGCATTTACACTCATTCAGTGAAATAAAATCTGTATAGAGTGATACATGGGTAATCATCCGCTTTACAAGCTTTTACCTTTTTCCACCGAGTAGATAGAAACTAGCTTTTCACTGAATTTTTTATTTATATATTTATTTTTTAAAAAAGTACGTAAATATTTTTTTGGTTTCAAAATTTACAGAAATATGAGGAGGGTGTTTTCTAAAAGTCACTCTCCACATAACGAGAAGGGTCTCAAATGTAAAATTTTTATTTCCATTTAGACCCTTCCCGCGGTTTTAATTATAAAGAATTAGTAATGATTATTTAATACTCTAAACAATTTTAAATGAAAAGCTGATAAACTACGAAGTTATATATATTTCTGTAAATTAAAAAATAAATAAATGTATAAACAAAAAATTCGGTTTTTTTACTTGGATCCAGGATCCGTCGTGGCTAAAGGCCTCTCAAACATATCGGGCCATCTCTTGGGATGCCTCGGCCCATCACAAGGACAAGACGAAGATAAACGAGCTTTAGACACCAAGAAAAGTTTATCTTTCAGCCCACCATACAACTAACAGTAGACAGGCCCTTCATGTTCCCCTTCCGAACGGCAACCAGCAAGGCCCACAGAGAGCAACCAATAAACCAACCGAGCCCAGCCCCCAGCACGTCTACCGCTATCACGTACTAATTTTGCTATATATTATCGATATTTTTTTCTAAAATTTTGATGGATATAACTATAGTAAAATTATGTTTTGATTATATTATAACTTGCAGGCGTAACTTTCATATAATTTTGAACCTTAGATTTTGTTTCAAGATTCGTACAAGTGAATATGGAAAAAAATAACAACACAACCACATGTAAGAGAATTTAGTCTCACGACCTCTATTTCATAAAAATAACATGTTACAAGTCAAATGTAATTATATCATAATTATACTATAATCGTATCTATCAAACTTTTTGAAGAAAAATTATTGATAAATGCATAGGTGGTCCCATCACATACTCACGTCCAATTTTACCGGTCTCCTCTCTGCCCCCACCCCTATTCCCCTCTCTGTCTACACGTTCACAAAAACGTACAGTTCTATGGTCTACATACAGCTAGTAGTACACTCACTATTCTTCTACAGCCCCAGTCAATCTGGATCTACTCCTACGCGACGCGAACCGCAAGTTTGTGGTGTGTCTGTGTCTGCCTCTAGATTGGGCAACCCATGTGTGCGTCGTCCTGATCGACACCACCAGTAGTAGTACGTAGTACGACGACGTCCCCAACCGCCGTCGTCCACGGTCTTTTCCCCGTTTTTTTCCCCCTTGGCCTCTTCCCGCTGCAACCAACTCCCCCCCGCGTGCAGCTGGAAAGCGGACGCATCTCGATCTGGTCCATCCCTTCCATGGGAGGAGGAGATAGCAGTAGTACGAGTACTGCTCGTCTCGTATCGTCGCTACGGCCATCAATTACCCGCATCGTCCCAAACCAACACCAGCTCGGCGGGCAGCTCACATCATTTTTGCCCCCTTTGACCGGTAGTGCACTAGTGCTGGCAGCAGCAGTAGTAACCGTCGTTGAGCCATGCGGCCATCCATCTGGGCCGTCTCAATTCTCGTCCCATCTCCCACGTGCCTTCTGCCACAGTGGTCACTTGGTCAGAGAATATGGCCATATGGGCAGAGGCCTTTCTTGAGTGGCACTACTAGCTGTGCATCTGTGCTCTGTTAAGTTTTGTCCAGTGATTGGTTGCTTGATGGTATTAGGAATCCGGATTAGGTCGATCGATGGGAACGGGCCACATGCTGATGCTGATCAGCAGCAAAATCAGCGAAGTTAGTACTAGTACTACTAGTATTTGGTCGTGTCACGCTCGTGTCATAAGTGCTTGACACCGACAGAGGCACGGAGCAGCATCGCGAGTCCACGACGCTGCAGTGAGCAATAAGCATGTGTCACCGGCGAGAGTAAGCAATATGGCGGCCAATCCTTTTCTGGCCAGCACACCGCCGTCCATTCAGCATCATCCGCTCAAGGATTAACCGAAGCAGTAATCTAAAATCGGGTCTCTGGCTTTGGGGTCACCGTGCCGCCACTGGCACTGACACACTGACACCGAGTACAGTACACCAACTCGGCAATTTTCCAAGTGCGTTTTTTTTTACTGTGGCTAGCAATAGCTGCCTACTACTCCAGCTGTTGGTCAACCCTGTCAGAATTCAGATCACCCGGCGAGGAGTTATTGGTACTATAGCTGCAGGGGATTAAAGAAAGGACAGTAGATTCCGGGCTGGGCGAGTGAACCGTACAAGGAGAGAGCTGACAAAGACAGCGTGGGACGGCGGTGGAGCAGGGGGGAAAAAGGCAGTCGATGTCCAAGGGACGGACAGCGGCTGCTTTCCCTGATCAATGTCATGGCCCTCCTGGGGGAGGAGCGGTTGGTGGCTTGCTGCTGGATGGATGGACCCGTGCTCTTCTTCACCGTGCAATTCAGCTTTCAGAACCGTAGCCTTCTGGACTCTGGAGCCCCATCTGGCTCAAGGCCGGCATCAGGGAATTAACCCAATTCGGATTGGTGGATCAGGATCAGGATGAGTTAAATTTCAAGCCTATAATAGATTGTCAGCTAATTAATTAACGATGATTGTTGCATAGTACTACGTTATATAGTACACTAGATGTACAAGTAGTCGATGAAACTTATTTCTCATAAATTTCGTATAAAACAGTGTCGGATCCAAACAAATCTAACTAGAGTATTTGTTAGAAAAATTTTTTACTATTTTAAATCTCTACATTAACATAATAGTTCTATTGCACGTTCGATAAGGTGATTCTATAGGCATGAGTAGAAGTCGTTATTGTTTTGAACATGTTGAGTACTTTTTTAAATGGCTGTGATCTAGTAACATATAAAGTGATGATGTTTATAGCTTGCATGGTCAGTAAAATAATATGGTGACGTCGGAAGCATCAACTTATTATACTAGCAGCGAAAATGTTAAGATGAGAATTTCCCCCGGAATAGCGACCTAACAACAAAATGTAGATTCACAACCTAACTTATACTCCTACAAAGATCTCCGAAGTAGCATTTTCTCACTACTTTATGAATAACTTTCTTCAATAGTACACAAGAGTGACCATTTTACTTAACAGATCCTTACCTCCTACTCATGAGAAGGACAACTCTCAGGTAGTATATAATAAGGGCATCTCTAATGTATATAGCAAAAGTAGTTCATATAGATGGGATCTACATATATAGATTTTAACTATGGTAACCTTCACAATGTATATAGATAGCAAATAGTATTAGGAGGAGAGAGGAGGTAGAGATAAATAATATATTTTATTCTCTATGGACAGCTCATATGCTTATGGGTAGCTTTTGTTATTTTCTTACTATGGACTAATTCCACAATATTGCTAGGTGGCTGAATGAAATATTTTATTTCTTATGAACTACTTTTGTATTTTGTACTACATTATGGATGCTCTAACAACACCTGAAATTTTGTGTACTAGATAAATAAAATACCATAACAAACAAACAAAAAAGAGAGCAATCCAAGGACAAAAACAACATTAAGATATTAACAATACGATACTGCACTAGCAAAGCAAGAAAATCACACATTTGCTACCCTGTGGGCCACAAGCAAGAAATGTGGCACCTAGCCACCTACTCAGCACCCCTCCTCCTAACTTCCTTCCTAGTATGTGCAAGTGCCCATCCCAAATCCTCACTCACTGACATCACTGGATATGATTCTTCCTGATCCTGTGGTGCACCCCACTGGAGAAATGATGTGGTGAGAAAAGTTTACTCATGATCATGCCGTTGGTCTTTTACTAGTAATAAAATAGTGGAGCCACTGAGCTAGAGAGATGGCCACACCAGCACATTGAAGGAGAAGCTAATAAAGCAAAGGCTCCAGCACCCTGCATGGCTGTATCCCCCAACAACCAAACTAAAATCCATGGTCCTGCCATCAAATGGATGCCCCCCATTCTGTTTCTGAGGTTGAAACTTCCAAATTCTACCGTGTGGTTCATATATTGTCCGAGCTAGGAGGTAATAGTGTGCAGGAGTACTATGTAGATGTAGATGGATCTGTATCAGTTGCTACCATGAACCTCCACAGTATTTGAAGGACGACACAATAAAATGGTTACTATAGCTACAACACTTAGACCAAGGCACATGTTCCTGTTCACAGTGACCCTATGTAAATTACTCATTCCAGCCAAACAAATAGGCCTACCACTATTTTTACATGTGAATTTGATCACGAGCGCAATGTATTCCTTTTTTCCACATCTATTTATAACCGAAGTGCAATGTTCAACTCACATCATTAAAAATCTAGGAAATATTCATTCCATCCCAAAATATAAAATATAGCAACTTCTAAAATTTGAACTTTGTCTCAAATATGGTAATCTAAAACTTGTAAAAGGTGAATTTTTACCACTAAATTGCCCCTACTATTTTTACTGCCTATTGGTTTTATTATAGTCCCAACTAGTCCGATCATATACTTCATCTAAAGGACAACCATTTTTTTTAACCCTTCTTCTTGATACCTGTATCGAATGCTATAAATTTTTATATTTTATGATTGATGGACTATATATTTCTCAGGAAAATGAGTTTTTTTGTTAGAAAATTAGAAGCTATGCCTCGTTTCACTGGTGAAGAAGAGACACTACTGGAAGGGTTCACCCCAGAATGTCACATTTTGGTCAAATTTGACATGATCATTGATCACCACTACTTACCCACTCTACCACCATCATTAGCCAGGCTATATCTCAAGTACAAGTATCTTAGAGTACATGATAGTACTTCACCTTAGCTGCTACAAGTATCCTACACACACTTGTTTCAATTATTGTCTCTAGCCTACGAGCCCAATACCCCCTCAGTCATCTACAAGCATACACATACAACAATCATACCCCCATTTTTAGGGCAAAAAAATCAATTGACCTCTCGTATTTTTGTACAGCATAACGACACAAAACGCATGTCCCAACTCCCAGGTTCCAATTTCTTTTCTTCTTCCAACTTCCAAGCCCCAAAGTCCACCACGCCACAACACTCAAAAGAAACCCAAGAGAAAGAAACAGCGAGAGAGACACAGGCAGGCAGGCACGCACGCACCGCGCCTCCGACCAGTACAAGTCCGCCAGCCACAGTAGTAGCCACCACCACCACTTTACCCCCCTCCTCGCCTCCCGTCCCTTTCGCCCAGCACCTTGTCGGAGACCGACGCGCCTCCGCTCGCTCGATCGACGAGTCAGTCGCCACGGGTCGGCGTCGCTCGCCTCCACTGCTCCTCCTCCTCTTCGCGCCCTTCTTTCCTTGCGGAGGCGGCAACCTGTGACGCCACCACCGGGAGGGGAGAGCTACCGGAGTCGGCGCCACCGGCTCCCACCACCGCCACTTTCCCCGCACGGGGAAAAGTAGCCGTTGCGGCGTCGCCTTTTTTATTGTTGCAGGATGAGGGGTGCCGCTCGGCGGTGAGGTGGTGGAGGTGGTGGTGGGTGGAGATGCCGCTGGTGAGGTTCGAGGTGCGGAATGAGGTGGGGCTTGGGGACCCCGACCTGTACGGCGGCGGCGGTGGAGGAGGTGGTGGTGGAGGAGGAGTTGGGGTTGCTGCGAAGAAGGGCGGGGAAGCGGAGCCCAAGGCGCTGCTCGAGGGCGTCGCCGTCGCCGGCCTCGTCGGGATCCTGCGCCAGCTCGGAGATCTCGCGGAGTAAGCGCCCCCCCTTACTTGTCACCCTCTCTCCTTGCTGCTGCTTGGCGCTGTGATTCAGGCTGAGATTCGAGTTGCCGAGTGAGTTTGTGGCTCCACCGTGGGATCTGGTGTGCTCCGTGTGTGGTTTCGCGCTGGTTTGGGAGTGGCGTGGGGTGTGTTGGTTTGTGCATAGGATTGGGGTGATGAGAAGAGGGGGGGGGGGGATCTGGGGTTGTGGTTGGATTTGATGAGAAGAGTGGCACGCTGGGTTTTAGGAATTTGAGTAGGATTTCGGTCTGTCGGTTATCGAGAAATTGCGCAGCTGCCTGTCCAGAACTGGACATGTGTCTGGGATCTCTTGCTAGGGTTGGATGCGTTTTAGGAGTGGGAAATGGCTGACCAATGTGGTTTTTAGCCGCATTTGCTTGGTTTGGGTTTCATTCATTGGTGAATTTGTAGAAACTGTTTGTGTATTTTGAGTATGGCATGGTAGCTTTCAGTAAGATCTTGTGTTAGCATGCTGTTATGGGTTATGCTTTGGAAAATTTCCTTTTTGTTTTTGGATGACATGGCCGATAATTCTGAAAATTTCCTGTTTTAGTTGGTCTAAGTGGTGGTTGGATGCATTTGGGTTTTGGGATAGATGTTATTGAATGTCTTTGCTACTTCTGGCTTGAGGATTTCAAGGGCTGTTGGCAATTTCTATTGCTTCTTAATAAAAAACTCCCACCATCATCTTGGAAGTTGTTTTCGGCTAATAATTTTACTTTTGAATACCACCCTATATCCCTACTACTTTCCTGCTTTTACCATGTTTCTTTCTTTTTATTACTGTTAAATGTTTCTTAATCGTGTCTGGTAAAAAAATTGAAGTGCTGGCTATTAGTTGGGTTCGACGATGTTGTGAGCCCTCTATTTTCATGTTATCGTTTAGTTTACTATGGCTAAGAGATATTTTGGTCTTACCAGATTTGCAGCAGATGTTTTTCACGACCTACATGAGCAAGTTATAACTACATCTTCTAGGGGGCGCAAGGTGCTGACTCGAGTACAGAACATCGAGGCAGCACTTCCATCTCTTGAAAAAGCTGTCAAGAATCAGAAGAGCCATATACATTTCACTTATGTTCCAGGTACATACCGTAACAATGTCAATATATCATGACCAGCAGTATAAAAAGAAACCGTGCTAAGGGTTCCTATGAATATTTAAATTGTCAACGACCATCTTAACCAATTACTTGTCACTGATTTGCCCACAAACCCATCAGAATGGACTGAAGTTAGTTGAAGTAGCCTGATGTGCATGAGGTCGATAGTAGCTTATCACAAAATGCCAACCTGAAACATGGTCAAACCCATGAAGGAATTTCCAATTGAAGTTGGTGGTGTCAATAAATTGGTATATACCTCTTTGGCAGTAAGTTAACCTAGCCATATGATGTCAGAGCTGCTCTGATTGTTGGTAATGAATTAAACTTTAGCTTTACTGTTACTAGATCCACACGGTACAAAGCCAGATGCTGTCTCATACTTGAATGTCACTTGCTCTCACCCAATAATTTGGTTTAAGACGGTCTCACAGTTTTGTTGAATGTGCTGGTATAATGTAGGGTCTGATTGGCATGCACAACTTAAAGATGAGCAAAATCACCTGCTATCAAGTGATCTACCTCGATTTATGATGGACTCCTATGAAGAATGTCGAGACCCACCACGACTTTACCTTCTTGATAAGTAAGACTTGATTTTTTTTTTATTTACTGAAGCACTGGTGATTCCTGAAATGTTTTGTCTTTTAGATTTGATAATGCTGGAGCTGGGGCTTGTTCGAGGAGACATTCTGATCCATCATACTTCAAGAAAGCATGGGATATGATGAGAGCAGATAAGACAGGAAATTTCCAAAGAGAAAAGAAATCTCAGAAAATCAAGGTTCTGTTATTTTACTTTCTGCATTTGTGCATCAGAAGAGCAGTGGCGTGCTTGTCTATCTTAAACAGAAATACAGACACATTTAATAGTTAATCTGTATACTTATGGTATTGCTGCTCCACTGTACTCTATTGACGAACATATCAAATTGGTACTATCATGTAACGATTTAAACTCAATGATTAGAAATTGCCATACTTAGCTCGTGTCAAGATTAGGCAGAAGTTTGAATGTTGTCCTTATGAAGAGAGAGGAAATAATTATTTAGAGTCACCAAGCTTTGTTACTATGGTTAATAGTCTTGTGGGAACAAGAAATAACCATTTCTATGAATACATTCGTGTGCTAAAATTTTTGGAACTCATTTGCTGTGGTCATATTTTGCTTGAGCCTCTGAGTGAATGTTTAGGAAATGCTAGATGTGTTGCTGAACTACCATCCGTAGTTGTTTCTGTTATGGAACGGTTGTGGCTCATTGAAGTTAGGATGGCAATTGTAATCTTTTATCATGTTGGTAAATACGTGCTGAAAGACTTAATAAATCTTTTGGACTTGGACAGAGAAAAGGATCACGCTTGAGAGAACCGTATCATGGACCATCTACACCCAGGCGGAGGAATGGTGAATTGCAGCGAGCACTCACCGCTGTTCAGCTTACCAGCAGGTGCAACACAAATCCCAAATTTGAAGACACATAAATTGCATATCCTTGTTACCCTCCCCTCCATGATTATTTTTCTTGTAGTATTTAGGTCATGTATCTCGAACAGCGTTCTTAGTAATGTGTTTTGTCAGCAGGCACTTTGCGACTCCTAGTACTGATGGCCGGAGCCTTTCAGAGAATAGATCTACATCTGATGTAAGATCTAACCCTGACAATATAAGCAGATCTTCTTCGTTTAGTTCGAAAGCACGACTGAGTTTCACAGAACAAGTTTTAGATACAAAGCCAACTGTAGTTCCTCATGAAAATGGTCATGACAAGCTGTCAAATATCAATCTACACAAGCTTAGCAATACCCCCTTGCACACACGGCTTAACAGTACCAGTGCAGATGACCTGGCCGATGATTTCAAGCAAAGTTCCCTGCTAGATGATATGACTGCTAGGTCACCTTCTGTTAAATGGGATGAGAAGGCTGAAATTACAATGTCTACAACTTCCGTCTACTGTGATGATGTCGTCATGGACAAGGCTGAACATGTAGAAGCTAAATGTATTATCCCTGAGCAGCAAGAAATCGACCATAGGGAGATGGAGACACTGGAGCAGCAAGAGGCATTACATCAAAAGGCAAAACAGTTATTGGTGTCATCAGGCTTGAACCCCCATGATGAGGTTCCCAGTGAAACAGACAATTATGTGGATGCACTTAATACACTTGAATCAGAGACAGAGACTGAACCTGAGCTTCAAACTAAAAGTCAAGTGAAACCAGTACCTTCTCTCAATGTTCATGTACCTCAGGTGGAGCTGATAGATAATATTGTCACAGAGTCTCCTGATTCTTCTATTGCTGAATTCCCTGATGCATATCAAAATTCCAGTATGCCTCCTGCTTCTGAAAGCGCAGCTGATTTTTCCAGTTTGTCAAGTGCAGATGCTCCTGACATTTCAGAGCCAGTATTATCAGGCTATACAGCTAATCCTCATCCTGAAGGGTCACATATTGCTACTAATACTCCTGTGAGCAATACAGAGGATGTTCCAGGTCCTTCGGAGATTTCAGAGTCAGCATCACGAGCCTATATAATTACACTTCCTAATCAAAGTTTCCCTGATGCCAATGAAATTCCAGACAGTAAGGCAGAAGATGCACCCATAGATTCTCCTGAGAAATTAGAACCAGGACCTTCAAGCTATACAGCTACAATTCCCTTGAAAGAGTCTTCTGTTGTTAGTCAAAGTCCTAATACTAACGCAGAAAATGTTTCCAGAGACTGTAGTGAAGGCACTGCTTGTGCTATATCCTATTCACAGTATATCATTTCTGACAAGCCAACTAATGAGGTATCTGCTACTAATAGCTCACCTGATGATACCTCTAGAGATGAAGGTAAAGTTGGAAGTGGTGGCACTGTGGAAGTGTCTAATTCACAGCCCATGCTACTGGATGACTCACTGGAGAATGGATGTGCAACTCAAGGCCTCCCAGCAAATGCCCCTACTAATTCTACTGGAGTTTCTTCTGTTAAGCTCTGGACTAATGCTGGGCTCTTTGGACTTGAGCCATCTAAACCTCCAGTATTTGGTGCCCATGATGGTCCAAAGGAGGATACTACACCTGGACACACAGAACCTCAGATTTGCCATTCAACTGGGTGCACTGAACTGCATTTTTCAAAGCCCACTGAATCGGCACAAGTAGATGTTCCAAATGGCAATGCGCCAATTACTAGCAGCTTTGTGGGGAAACTTGTTGGTATCCGTCCTGGTTCTACGAGCCACAGCTCAGAGGCTAATCAATCAACAGTAAGAACACCTGATACAGTTATTGGTCAAACAGAGGGATCCACTGGTTGTTCCACATCTTTTGAGCACAGTGATCACAAAAATATGATTGGTAAGCAAACTTCAATTAGTGAGCTGCTAGAATCTGAAGATAGTGCTGAAAATGGTGCTGAAATGTTCTCTAGAACTGACATGACTGGAAGGAATAACATGAATCCGGTGTCTGCGTCAAGCTTTTCAAGCATTGCGCAAAGATTTCTTGCTAACACACTTCAGCGAAGAACTCCCAAATACACTGATCTTCCTATGTCATCTGTTATAGTTAACACTGATGCAAACGGGACTGATGAATCTACCCAAATATCTTCTGTAGCCCCTAGTGAAACAACATTTGAGGCATCTCAATTTGAGAAGAAAACAGAAAAAGACACAAATGCACTACCCAAATCGTCACTCTTCTCTAGTAGCCATTACTCTGAGAAATCATCTCCGCCGCTTGAGTACATGAAAATATCTTTCCACCCTATGAGTGCGTTTGAAATGTCAAAACTGGACCTAGATTTCTCTGATGAAAATCTTCATGAGAATGCCGATGATATGATGTTACCAACGTTTCAGTTACTTCCAGGGTCTTCTGTTCCACAGCCTGGTAGTGGTTCTGAATCAGAAGATGATACTTTTGGTAGATCTTATAGCTATTCTTCATATGATGATCTAAGTCCACGGTTATATTCAAACTCTGAGTTGTGGGATCAAGAAGACGCAACTGGATTGGAGGATCATGATATGCATAACAATCCAAATCAGATAGGATCCTTTGGATTACCAATCTCTAGCTTTATGGAATTTGAGCAGATGGACTTATCTGGTGCGAAGTCCACTGTATCACTTACAGATCTTGGGGATGATAATGGACTAGGCACGTTAGATTCTCATCCTGCTGGAGAACTTCCTAACTTCGATACTTTGATGGCTACAAACAATCATCAAAATGAGGATGCCTTCATTCCACACAACCCAGTAAGTTTATCACCGGATGAAGGTCAGTTGCCTCCACCTCCTCCTCTTCCCCCAATGCAATGGAGGACAATGAGACAAGTAGCTTCTGTAGAGGAAGGAAGAGGTTCTGCAGCTAAAGAAGATATGTTTGAGAGCACCTCAGGTCCACCACCAGTACACACTCCTGTTCAGGAAGAACATCTTCTGCCCATTGCACCACCAGATCAACAAAATCTTCTGCCCATCGCACCACCAGATCAACAAGGGCATGTGAAGGAGGTAGTATATCTCATCTTTGATTGACTCTATTTTGAATAATTCTGTATCAATAATCACTGTCTTTTATTGATGATTCATGAACTTGACTTATGCAGAATGACAGAAAAGTTGATGTGGTAAAAGAGATAAGCAATCCTCCCGACATTGAGATCAGAGCAAGCTTGCTTCAGCAAATCAGGGATAAGGTTTGCTTCATTCTTTCTTAAAAAAATCTGTTGTTCTCTATTGTTTCATAGTTTTGTTACTCTTTATGTTGAAACCTGAGCAATTTTAGAATTTTTAGTTACAAACGGATAGCACCACAGTACCATGTGACAATGTATCATGGAGACCCTGTGCCTTCTTTTGCCAATATAAGTATTATTTTTCTGATGGTTGTTATTTGATTCTTGAATTTGAAAGCTAAGTTAGCAAATTTGTAGCATTTGATTGTGGCATTCAATACTGATATTTTTGTTCATTTTAATAATTATTGCAGTCAGGTCAGCAGAAGCTGAATGGACATGAAAAGTCAAAAGCAGTAGGCAATGATACTAAAAACTTGGATGAAAGGGAGGAGTTGCTTCAACAAATCAGGAGCAAGGTATTTAAATTATCTGCACTATTGTACTTGTATAATGCTACCTGACAGGTCTTTATGTTAAGTTTTCTTGATCCATGCCTAGTTGGAGACTTGCAGTTGAAACACGATACACTAGAACACCCACATTGAGGGCCCATCTCTCTCAACCAAACCACAAACACAGAATAAGAAGGCTAAATAACTAGTTTGTTACTATACTCGTATTATGCATGCCTTCATCTCAAAACAAATAACTATAGCTAGTTTGCCAATATGTTCACATGATGCAGACATTCAATTTAAGACGAACAAATGCATCTAAGACAAACACCTCATCACCGACCACCGCCAACTCCAACGTTGTAGCAATCTTGGAGAAGGCAAATGCAATCCGCCAGGTTTGTATTGATTCTCCTTTTTCCCCTTGATGTTAGTTTATGCGCTACTTTTCCTACGTTTTCCCTGATTGTTTCCATGCTATCAGGCTGTGGCCAGTGATGAGGGAGGTGATGATGATAATTGGAGTGATATATGAATACTCAACTGGAATGCGTATGAAACCCTTTTTCTGTATATTCAGCTAGTACAAGATGAAGTGAGAAAATGTGAATAACATCCTTTTCTTCATTGTAATTAGATTTTCCAGGTCTGTTTTGTACCCCTTTTTAGTTCACATTAGTGTATTCTCTCATAGGCCCATGCGGTTGTGGAAATGGTTAGATCATTTTCACATTATGTAAATTAACTTTATTATTTATTTTTGATAGTGAAATTAACTGGTAAAATAAGCATGTTAAACTGTTTTTTCTAGCAATGTATTGAAATAATATCTCTTTGCATTCATAATAATATGGGGGGTGTACCTGTGCAACAGATTTATCTCCCCCCCCCCCCCCCCCCTCTTGAAGTATGCTGTGTTGACCTATTGTCCTTGTCCTCAACAAAGGCAATAATTCTGAATTGCAAATCATTCACATTACTCAATCAGCTTTGTTTGGTTAACAACATTATCTGTGCTATTTACTTCATTTGTTATGTTAGGTACATACTTAGTTGTGCAAAGTTAGTACCTGGTGTTATTTGTTAAGTTAAAAATGCTGCCAATCAGTTTAAGTCTAGGTTTTTTAAACTGTTATTTACTTCCAACTTGGTATAAGACTCTTTATGTTTGCCCCTTCCTGGTCTTCTTACAAACAAGAAAGGCAGAGTATGGTATGCTTTTTTTATCCTTTGCATGAGTTGCACAATCTGATCCTGGACAATCGACTTTTCATCTTGATCCTGTGGTCTATTACTGCTGTTTTGAACATGGCCAGACTATGCTACAGTTATTAGTAAGATGCTAAGTTTTTTCTTCTTTTTGATGTATAACATGCAACAATTAGTTCAGTTACCAATCTGTCACCTCTTAGGATGCTTCTAATGCCTTTTATTTTTAACATGAGTTGTGCTATCTATTTTATATCATTGGATGTTCTTAAATCTATTACTGCTTGTAAACAAGCTCTTCTAAGGCAATGCATTTTTTTTTATTTCACATGGTAGCCATCTGTCATCAGATTGACGTGGTAGTGGTACCACGTCATTGCAATTCTTGTGGTTTGTGGTTTGTGGCAACTGGTCATTTGCAACTGTTACTACAGCAAGTGGCCTTATTTTGCAAATTTTTGAGAGTGCTGATCTGTTTGTCTATCAAACATTGCAAACTGGGCTAGTTGAATACTATTTCCTTTTGCATTTTTCCAATGTGAATTCCTGAGGCAAATTGTCTTCCTCTCCTATTCGTTTGTTCCCAGTTTTTAACAGATTGTTCCTCTTACAGTGTCATGGTCTCATGGGCAAGATTTTGCAGCCAGGCCTGTCTCTATTGGTCCAATGTTCTACCAGCTACAGAAAACGAAAGTTTCAGAATCCCAGCCATGAACCGTTGTGCAGCTCTTCAGCCCTCCTAAGCGCCGGTGCCTGAAAGCTGACTTCTCACAACCCTCGCAGAAAAATGAAAAAGGACAGATAAAACAAGACACATCAATATCGCAATCTGGGATAATTTTCGGCTTTTCGCCGTGCCATGGGCGAGTCGACGAGCAGCGTGCGTCACCGTACGGCGAGAATTGTATGGCACGCACGGGGGGTTAGCCACAGCGGAGATGAGACATTAGCAGCAGCCGTGACACCACAAAATCCTCTCGCGCTCTCGCTCGCGTCTCCTCCCCCCTCCCACGCTTTACAAAACCGGGAAATGGCGCCCTACGCCTCGCCGTGCAACCGCGCGCGCGGGTATAAATTTGCACGCGAGCAGCGATGATCTCCCTCCACTCCGCTCCCTTCACCCTCCTCGTAAAGCTCCCTGCCCGGAGGAGCGGTCTTACGCCGCCGAGGTGCGCCGTCCGGGGAGCCGGGAACGTGTCGTCGGCGGTGCGGGAGATGGCGGTCGCGGAGGGGCGGCGGCATGAGTACTCCATCAACGCCCGCCTCCGGCAGCTCGCGCCGGAGAAGGTGTCCGCCGACGACCGCCTCGTCGACTACGAGACCCTCCTCGTCGCGCGGTTCCTCGACATCCTCGAGGACCTCCACGGCGGCGACTTCAGACAAGTGGTACGGTTTAAACCAGCAGCAAACACACTCAATTTCTTCTCGTTTGATCGTGTCGATGTGCCCTGCACTGCGAGAATGATCGAGGAATTAACGGCGCCATGCATGGCGGCGTAGGTGGAGGATTGCCTGAGGCTGTCCGGGGAGTACCAGAGCGAGGGCGACCCGGCGAGGCTGGGCGAGCTGGGCGGCCTCCTGACGAGCATGGACGTGGGCGACGCCATCATGGTGGCGAGCTCCTTCTCCCACATGCTCAACCTAGCAAACCTCGCCGAGGAGATCCAGATGGTGTACCGCAAGAAGGCGGAGGCGAGCCGGCGCGGGGACTTCGTCGACGAGGCCTCCGCGCCCACCGAGTCCGACATCGACGAGACGTTCCAGCGCCTCGTCCGCGGCCTCGGCAAGTCCCCCCGCGAGGTGTTCGACGCGCTCCGCAGCCAGACCATCGACCTCGTCCTCACCGCCCACCCCACGCAGTCCGTCAGGCGTTCACTCCTCCAGAAGCACGCAAGGTAGTAACGAACTACTACTGATGCAGTGATGCTTCCTTTCACTTGATCATTGACGTGTTTGCTGATGGATTTGTGACCACTGCTTCAGCATTAGGAGCTGCCTGACACAGCTCTGCGGCGAGGGCATCTCTGACAACGAGGAGCAGGAGATCGACGAGGCCCTTCAGAGAGAGGTGCTACGACAATTTGAACAATCAATCTCGTCCCAAATTGCTACCGTGTGACCATGTCGTGTAATCAGCTGGAGATGTGTTCATCGGTCGAAATTCGCAGATTCTTGCGGCGTTCAAGACGGACGAGATCCGGCGGACGCCGCCGACGCCGCAGGACGAGATGCGCGCCGGGATGAGCTACTTCCACGACACCATCTGGAACGGCGTGCCCAAGTTCCTCCGGCGCGTCGACACGGCGCTCAAGAACATCGGCATCGACGAGCGCCTCCCTTACAACACCCCCCTCATCCAGTTCTCCTCCTGGATGGGAGGCGATCGCGACGGTAGCTAAGCTATCCCAACCCTTTTCAAATTTGAGACGAGACGTGAGGAATTTAACCGGCAAAGATATCATCCTCGTGAATTCGACGGTGCAGGGAATCCGAGGGTTACACCAGAGGTTACCAGGGACGTGTGCCTGCTTGCCAGGATGATGGCTGCTAACATGTACTTCTCCAAGATGGCCGATTTGATGTTCGAGGTGCTTTGCTGCTCTGAATTTCGATTTGAAATTGTCATCACAGCAACTGTTAATTCTGAACTACTAGTTCGTCACTGTTCTGCTGTTTGAAGCGCTGGCCTTCGAATGCGCATTTGCTTCTGAGTTCTGATCTCCTGTCTCTGTAGCTCTCCATGTGGCGCTGCAACGACGAGCTCCGAGCTCGTGCCAACGAGTTGCACCGGAAGTCCTCGCGGAAGTACGCCAAATACTACATTGGTATGGTGCTTGATTGTTTGTATCTTACTTAGACGAGATATTGGAATTATTTGCGATTATGCTAGTTTTATTCATCTATTGCAGAGTTTTGGAAGAAGATTTCTCCCGGAGAACCTTACCGCATTATACTCGGCGATGTGAGGGACAAGCTGTACAACACCTGCGAGCGTGCTCGACAGATCTTGTCAAAGGGAATATCTAGCATTCCTGAAGACCAGACTTACATCAATGTCGAGCAGGTTGCAAAATCTTCTTTCACTAAATTTAAGCTCAAAAACTAACATGCAGTTTGGATTTCGGGATTTGCTTGATAAAAAATTAAATAAAGTTGTTTGATTTCTACATTGATCGGGTAAAGATTGCATTCTAAATGCGACTTCTGTAAATCAAATCAAGTCTTTAAATACTATACTTGCAGTTCCTGGAGCCGCTTGAGCTGTGCTACCGATCGTTGTGCGACTGCGGCGACAAGCTGATCGCCGACGGCAGCCTGCTGGACTTCATGCGGCAGGTCTCCACCTTCGGCCTCTCCCTCGTCAAGCTCGACATCCGGCAGGAGTCGGAGCGCCACACCGACGCCATGGACGCGATCACCACGCACCTCGGCATCGGCTCCTACCGGGAGTGGTCCGAGGAGCGGCGCCAGGAGTGGCTCGTCTCCGAGCTCCGCGGCAGGCGCCCGCTCTTCGGCCCCGACCTGCCGCAGTCCGAGGAGGTCGCCGACGTGCTCGGCACGTTCCGGGTCATCGCCGAGCTCCCCGGCGACAGCTTCGGCGCGTACATTATCTCCATGGCCACCGCGCCGTCCGACGTGCTCGCCGTCGAGCTGCTGCAGCGGGAGTGCGGCGTCAAGAAGCCCCTGAGGGTCGTCCCGCTGTTCGAGAAGCTCGCCGACCTTCAGCGGGCGCGCGCCACCATGGAGCTCCTATTCTCCGTCGACTGGTACAAGGAGCGGATCGACGGGAAGCAGGAGATCATGATCGGGTACTCCGACTCCGGCAAGGACGCCGGCCGGCTGTCCGCGGCGTGGCAGCTGTACAAGGCCCAGGAGGAGATCGTCGGCGTGGCGGAGCGGCACGGCGTGAAGCTGACCATCTTCCACGGTCGGGGTGGCACCGTGGGGCGCGGCGGCGGGCCGAGCCACCTCGCCATCCTGTCGCAGCCGCCGAACACCGTCAACGGCTCGCTCCGCGTGACCGTCCAGGGCGAGGTCATCGAGAAGTCGTTCGGTGAGGAGAACCTCTGCTTCCGGACGCTGCAGAGGTTCACGGCGGCGACCCTGGAGCACGGCATGAATCCGCCGGTCTCCCCGAAGCCCGAGTGGCGCCGCCTGCTCGACGACATGGCAACGGTGGCCACCGACGAGTACCGGTCCATCGTGTTCCAGGAGCCACGCTTCGTGGAGTACTTCCGCGCCGCCACGCCGGAGACGGAGTACGGCCGGATGAACATCGGCAGCCGGCCGTCGAAGCGGAAGCTCGGCGGCGGCATCGAGTCGCTGCGCGCCATCCCGTGGATCTTCGCGTGGACGCAGACGCGGTTCCACCTCCCCGTGTGGCTGGGCTTCGGCGCCGCGTTCAGGCACGCCATGCAGCAGGACGCCGGCGGCGGTGGCGGCGGCCTCGCCACGCTCCGCGAGATGTACGACGAGTGGCCCTTCTTCCGCGTCACCATCGACCTCCTCGAGATGGTCTTCGCCAAGGGCGACCCCGGCATCGCCGCACTCTACGACGAGCTCCTCGTCCCCGACGACCTACGTCCGTTCGGTGAGCAGCTCAGAGCCAACTACGTCGAGACACAGCGCCTCCTCCTGCAAGTAAGCAATCATCACTTCATCGGTCGGGAAAGTATTTTCTACGCCTACTCGCCTAGTATGTATGCAACTTAAGTAGGTATATAAAAAATATAAAATTTAATACAAACATGTAGATAGACTACAAATACGTTTATCTAAACATGAAGAAAAAAACAATAAAATTTTATCTACGGTAATATTTATTATCTGATTTTATTTTTTCTCTAGTTATAAATCAAATTTAGTCTTGCATGTTTGTTGTTATCTTAACTAGCTGGGTGGCCCGCGCAATTGCATGGATAGCACCCATACAAAATTATATATTTTTTACATATGATTTTACTTAAAATTTGTTAAATATTCTTTTCAAAAAATCCATATTTTTTATTTTAATAATATTTATTTATAAATTGTATTCCTACTTGAACTCTTATAATTATTTTTTATTTTCTAAATTTATTTTATTTGTTATTTCAAATTTTAATTAATCTCATCATATATTCTAGATGATCTATTCTTTCAACCGTCTTTATTTTTATTACGAATTTTAGTTATTCATAAATTATATATCTAGTTGAACTCTTATTTTTATTTTTCTAATTTATGAATTTATTTTATTTTTTATTTCGAATTCTAATTAATCTCGTGTTGTGTTATAGATGGATTAATTGTTGTTTCAATATTTCTTTTTTATTCTGAATTTTAGTTATTTCAAAATTGTATTCCTACTTGAATTCTTCTTTTTTTTCCTAATTTTATAAATTTATTTATTTTTTATTCCGCATTTTAATTAATCACGTATTGGGTCGTTATATGGACTCCTCTTTCAATATTGCTTATTTTTAATTCCGAAATTCAGTTATTTTTTTAGATTATATTTCTATTTGGACTCTTCTTTTTTTATGTTCGATTAATGTGGGAATTTCTAGCCTTCACAACGAACGTGATGTTTTCTTTTTCAACTATTTTAATAATATAATAAATTAATGTTACCATTTTTCCTATAACTATTTAAGTCAACGGGAACACCTAGAACCTGGATGTAGAAAAAACTTGTACAACACGCCGCCATGATACATCACACACATTTCTTGGTATTCCATAGGTTGCTGGGCACAAGGATCTCCTGGAGAGTGATCCGTACCTGAGGCAGCGGCTGATGCTGCGGGACTCGTACATCACGGCGCTGAACGTGTGCCAGGCGTACACGCTAAAGCGGATCCGGGACGGCGGGTTCAGGCCGGAGACGCGGCCGCCGCTGTCAAAGGAGCTCCTGGGCTCGTCGGCGGCGGCGGAGAAGCTGGTGAAGCTCAACCCCAACAGCGAGTACGACCCCGGGCTGGAGGACACGCTCATCCTCACCATGAAGGGCATCGCCGCTGGCATGCAAAACACGGGCTGATCGGGTGCAAGCACCCTGGCTTTGCCGGTTAAAAATCCGTAGAGAAGATTGGTGGGAGTGGATTGAGATTGTAAATTGGTGTTGCTGACTTGTTTATGGTGTTGATTGGATCAAGAACAGATCGAACTGTTCTTGTTTCTTCAGTTGATCACTGTTTTTGAGTAGTGATGGTACACGGATTTCCTGGTTCTAGCTTGAGCCGTGATCACTGTTTTTTTGAGCAAAACAGCAGATTAACCTTCTTCACACAGGAGTGGGAATATACCTGATAATTCAGCTTCCCAAGCATATCTCCGCGGGAAGAAATCCAAAGTTATTGGTCTCACTGATCAGCACGATTTATAATTGTTGATCGCCACTTTTACGCTTTGAACCCATACAGCATGTTGGATCTGATCATCTGGTGAAGGAAGCAAAGTATGAAAAACTGAACTTTTTGTAAAGAAGGTCGGAAAGCAGCTACTCACAGTCCTCAAGGACCCACCTATGAGGCTTTTTTAGGAGGTTTAATATTCTAAGAAGTAATTGATTGGTAGTCACTTTCTAAAAATCAAAACTAAACCCAATTTTTAACTTATAGTTAATTTTGTAAATTCTATAGCTAAAACTTTTCAGAATGTTGATGGGAATCTAAGGCTTGTTTGGGGAGACTTTGGTAGCTGCAAATCTTCTAAAATCAGAAGTTTTTTCAATTAATTTAGCTTTTCATTCAAATCTTACGAAGGTATAGTCGTAGAATGTAGAAAATAAAATAAAAATCTAGATTATCATAGCTTTGGGGAGCAAGCCAATCTAGATTATCATAAAAAGAAGCTCTGGCTGTGTAAACATGGCCTAAACAAAATCTGCTTCAAGAGAAGCAAGAGTGTGTTCCCAACCCCCTTCCGAGGGTCTGGGCCTCGAAGCCGAAGTCGTCACACCGGCAACCCTCTCGCCTCTGGGCTCCGGCCATGTCGTTCTCGTCGGCGCGCCAGCGCCGTGCCACGGCCGCGTCGCCGCCGGCCGACGACGGGTACTCCAAGGAAGCCAAAGACAGGAGACGGCCACCCGGCGGCGGCGAGGGGGAGGAGGAGGGCATCCGGTGGTTCCTCCCGTTCCTCGCCCTCGGCCTCCTCCGCCACATGAGCGCGTCCTCCAACCTGATCCACGACTGCGACGAGGTGTTCAACTACTGGGAGCCCCTCCACTTCCTCCTCTACCGCTCCGGCTTCCAGACCTGGGAGTACAGGTCTCGCTTTTTCTCGTCCCTTACACCCCCCTCCTCTCCCTAAACTAAACCCTAGCTTGTATCGTTCGTTTTGATGCTCGATGCGCGCGCGTGATTGCACGGATTTGTGATGTTGTATTGTACGGAGCAGGAGAGAATCAGAAGGTAGATTTTGCTAGTGTTCGATGGGGATGCGAAGATCTGCCGCTGTTTGGGGATGGTTTACTGACACTTCTGGGTGGGCGAGTTTGAGTGGAATGGAGCCTTGGAGGCCGTTTACCTGGGAATGGGTAGTGACGGGTGAGCATTTGAAGGACTTCGGCTTGGGAGCATGGTGTAGTTTAGTGGAGGTACTTGATTGAAGGGTTTTAGGTCTGTGGGAGTATGCTCTGAGTTACAATTCGGAGGTTTATGGAATGAAGCGTTCTGTTCTAGATTTGGCAGGAATAATGAGTCTGTGTGTTGGGGTTTTGCATTGTCTGCTTCTGTGGTTTGTCTGGTTTGGGGTTTTGCAAATTGTGGTGATTTGATAAGGGCTGGGGTGTCCAAATGATTATATGAGGGCTTCAGATGCATTGCAGATCTATGGAGCAAAATTGTTTGATTTTCATGAATCTGGGGGGAATAGTCTTAGGTAGGGGTGATTATACCACTAGGATAAAAGGCACTAGTGCAGTGGTAAACATGGCCACCTGTCTTAGAATTGAAGAGAACTGTATTTAATGATTTCAATTTTTATTGAGTTACCATATGTCACTTGTTTTAAGCTTGGAAATATAGGTTCTGGTACTTAACAGCTCATTCTAACTATATTGCCAAATTGACATTTAAAATAAATATTGACGGTTTATTCATGTTTGAGGCTCCAATGTTTTGTATTCCTTGGGGTTCCATTTGAAGCCTGGTTTCAGAGAACTAGTGAAGTTGCTGGTATGGTTTTATAGTAATTAGCTTGCGGAAGTTTGTTTCGAGTGGCTTCAGAATCGGATGATGATAAGGCAGTTGCATGGTTTCTGTAACTGTGGCTGAAAAATTGTTGCTTACACTAACAAGGATTTGTTTTGATAGATCTTGTTCTAACAGTATGATTCCTTCTATTATTATTGTTTTTGCTAATCCATACATGTAACAATATGTGTTCTCACTCGATGGCGCCTCTCTGGCTGGCAATGTGGAGGTGGATGGCATAGATGGGCCACCGTGTGTTTCGGTTTTCAGCTTCTGCAGTCTTTTATCTTTCAGTTCCAGAACTTGTAATTTTGTTCAGGGGAATCACACAGGCAGTGGGATGGCATTGCTGCAGGGTGCTCACCACTTTTTATGCTTTATCTATTGTTAGTTTACTATATAGAAGGATGCTTTACCTATAATGGAAAGGGGGAGGCATGGCCTCTCTGTTTCAAAAAGAAGAAAAAACGCTCTAGTATCTAAACAGAA
Source organism: Oryza punctata (assembly GCA_000573905.2). Lineage (NCBI taxonomy): Eukaryota > Viridiplantae > Streptophyta > Magnoliopsida > Poales > Poaceae > Oryza > Oryza punctata. The sequence goes on from CM002488.2 coordinate 5,337,854, forward strand.
TCAACTAGACAAAGATCCAGTTCGAAGAATTCTTATATATAATTTCAGTATTTCACAGCGTTCATGAGTACATGATGATATGAATGGCTTTGATATTTATTTTGTGTAATTCTATCCTTGCAGTTCCAACTTTGCTCTTAGATCATATCTGTACCTTTTCATTCATGCTCTTGTAGCTGGGCCTGCTTCAATGATTTTTGTGGAGCATAAGGTTTGTACTGTTCTAGTTTTTATTTTCTCGCCTTTTAAGATCTGCTAATTAATTCTTACTAGTCACTACCTACCACTAATCGTATATCATTTATTCTTTCGTGATTGTTAAGGTCCGAGTGTTCTACTCTGTGAGAATCTTTCTTGGCCTTATATCAACAGTAACAGAAACTGTTCTGGTTGTTGCTCTTTCAAGAAAATATGGAAAAAGACTTGCTTGTTATGTCCTTGCAATGCTGTGCTTAACCAGTGGCTGCTTCTTTGCCAGTACCAGTATGTTTCTCGCATTTCAATTCTATATATAATATGGAAGCTCTATTGCAGCTATGTAACTATTCAAACTGAAGTGGTAGCTTATCGGTTTTTTTGTCCTTATTGCAGGTTTCTTGCCAAGTTCATTCTCCATGTATGCTGTAACACTTTCCTCTGCACTCTTCCTACTTGAGAATTATGCTGCTGCAGTCTCTGTTGCAGCTGTGGGAGTTATCCTTGGTTGGCCTTTCTCAATTTTGGTGTTTCTCCCTGTTACGGTTTACTCACTAATTAGAGGATCTTTCAGAAGAGTATTTTTATCTGGATTTCTGACTTCCATGTTCCTTCTTGTAAGTTATACATGTATATTCTCATTGTTTTTACAATGAAGTAAGCCTATGTTTGATCTGATTGTGAAAGTTGCATGCTAGGTCCTTTCGGTTATTGCTGATTACTACTGCTATGGCAAATGGACAGCATCAGTGTTCAATCTTCTGAAATATAATGTGTTTGGTGGTGGTGAAAGTCACTTGTATGGAACAGAGGGGCCCTCATTCTATTTTAAGAATGGATTCAATAACTTCAATTTTGCGTTCATCTTGGCTCTGCTATTTTTGGGGGTTGTGGCATTTGCAAGAAAGAAATATGTCCCAGATCTATTGATAATTGTATCTCCTATCTACATTTGGTTGGCTTTCATGTCTTTGCAGGCACACAAAGAAGAAAGGTAATCATCTGAATGTAAATATTAACTTGTTTATCAGTTGAGTATGCAATATATATAGGATTTATCAATCTGAGTGAAGCGATTTTTCTCTGCATAAAGACAATGAAGAGACAACTAAATAAGCTTATTCTGTTTGTTTCCCTATCATGAACTTAACATAGTTGCTGCATTTGTGTTTTGTATAGCTGTATGTATGCCTCTGTTGCCAACAGTAGCAATATTTTCTTTCAGTTGCTTTGTCGCTTGTATGTTCTTCATCCTATAAATTTCATGTTTGCCCACAGTAACAAGTTAAACTTTCTGAATCTAGAATTCAGATACAGCAACAAGGTTCTCCCAAACTTGTCTTAACCTGGCAAACTTTCAAGGCAGTGTGTTTGGCACCTTGTGATTATTAATTATGTTGATGTAGAAAAAAACACCGTTGTTCTGTGGCATGAAAATAATTATTTGTTTGAGTGCTTCTGACTTCTGATGTTCTCCAAGTTTTTTATGGTTAATGCTACTCTACAGATGAAAACTACAAAACTGACCAATTTTTTTCTCTCCTCTATCTGGTTGTGCAGGTTTCTTTATCCAATTTACCCATTGATATGTGTTGCAGCTGCAGCTGTTATTGACACCTTCCCTGATTTTTTCCATGACAAATATTCATCTGAACACTCTATCTTTGAAAAGGTGATCTTAAAGACCTCAATTGCATTTTTATATCATTTTGTTACTGTGATATTTTTTAAAAAAATTCCTCTGATACATATGGCAGATAGCAAAGGGCCTACGACCTTTGATCCTTGGCTTCATTTTGTGCGCCTCCCACAGCCGAACGTTCTCCATGTTGAATGGATATGGTGCCCCTATTCAGATCTACCAGCATCTAGAACATCATGAAGATACTGGGCCTGGTAAGGACCTACCAATGTGTTGATCCATTGATTAAACATGTCTCTTTGTAATACAATTTTTCTCTTGTTTTGACCTGTGGATGCTTAGTGCACACTGTACAGAGCTATTATGGATTCTTGAGAAAACAATGGCTTCAACTTTGTGCCTATTATTGCGACAGTTTGCTGTAGTCTTGCTCTTGCATGGCCCTTACTGTAGTGATAGTTACACAACTGCCGATTGAGATTTATTGAGTAATCTTCCGATAGAATTGAGCAATCTTTCAGGGAATGACGAATTATGAAGGAAACATTTTAAACTTACTAGCTATCTCTTTGTTTTCAGGTTCCGTTCTCTGTGTTGGGAGTGAATGGCACCGCTATCCATCATCGTTCTTCATACCCTCCTATATTAGTGAAGTTCGGTGGATAGATGATGGCTTCCGAGGGCTTCTTCCATTTCCCTTCAATGAAACCCTGGGAGGCAGCACTGCTGCTCCATCTTATTTCAATGACAAGAACAAGGCCTCTGACAAACAATATGTATTTTCTCTTGCCTTTAAACTTTACAGCACATATTTTCTCTTGACAATACTCCGAGTAACAACCTCCTTGCACTTCTGGTTGCAGCTGAAAGACATTGGGGCATGTAGCTTACTGGTGGAACTTGATCTAAGACGGCCTTACCCATCCCGAGGAAGTGATTTGTCGACATGGGAGGTAAATCCATTCACAATTTCATTGATTTGTTAATTCTCATGTCTGTTTTCCTACTTTTGCCATCTGATAACTCGTTTAAACTCCAGACACTGGCTGCGCTGCCCTTTCTGGATAGAGAGCTTTCGCCTGCATTATACCGGTCATTCTTCATACCGCATCGATGGCAGCAAAATAATGTTTTTGGCCTGTACAAGCTGCTGAGGAGGCTGCCTACTGATCAAGCGTAATCTAGTACTGGAACCTCATTATCTATAACACAGTGAAGTAGTAGTAAATCCTATGATTGATTAGTCGGCATAGACTGGTTGACAAATTTTGATTACCAGATGTTTCGCACTGAAATGTCCCTTTTCCCTATTTGTGAAAATTCTGAACAATGTTGTGTAGGCTAATCTATCCCAACGAATGGAGTTGTATAACTGAATCATTAGCTTTTCTAATTTTCTTGACGGAATCTGAGGATGTCGTTTCATATGGATTGCATGATTGTGCCCTGGAAAATGGTGCTTACTGCTTAGGCACTTAGCCAGCAGTTTACTCGTTTCTACTGCATGATGAATCCTTGGCAATGGCAGATTGTGAAGTTGTTTCTTTACTGAAGTTCCGCTCATGATTCCGGAAATTCTTCTGTGAAGATCTGTCTCATGCTGAAATGGAATTAGCTACGGTTTCCAATTTCGATTTCATGAGTTTGTAAAAATCGAAATAAATCAAACTGAAATAGTTTGGCTGCAAGCCTTGAACATTGGAACGGTTACATGTTTGGTTGGTACTTGGTAGTCGATGTTTGCTAGTACGCCAAACTTTAGGCGTGCCATAATCTCTTAGGCTGGCTGGTGTTTGGTTGATTCATACAGTCGAGATCCACACTTAAAATTGTTTTGCACAAAAAGTTTCTAACCAAAGTTTACCACACTTGTGCAAACGCATGGTTCTTTTCCGTAGTGCAAATGCATCGGTATACCTTTTATCTGGTACGCATGATTTTCACAAGACGAGTCTATAATTTACTCAGAATTGCAGAAACAAGCAGTTTCCAATTTGTCGTCCTACATCTCACAGAGTTACAGTTAACAAAAACACAGCTTTGGAGTAGCAACTCCGTAACAAAAACACGTCAACCGCCTCAAATCCAAACCGAACCGTCGCATATACTCGCATTAATCGCATTCATTCCCGTCTGCCCGTCGCCACTCTCCAGTTCCGACTTCCCATTTCTCCCGCCACACGCGCGCGCGCGCGCTAACACACACAGCCATGGGCCACGCTTCCACCGACCCGTCGGCGTCCGATCACGACGCGCCGGCGCGCCGCCGCCGTCACCGGCGCCGCGGCCTTCTCCGATTCCACCGACACCGATCTCCCACCCCGCCCTCCGCCGACCCGCCAACGCCAGAACTCACCCCGTCGCCCTCCGCGGCCTCGATCTCCGCGCCGCCCTCGTACTTCTCCTACCCGAACATCGCCGCCGCCGCCTCATACGTCGTGGTGGCCACTATGCCGGTCTTCCGCGGCGACCCCGACGAGTGCCCCTGCGCCCACCTCGCCCGCTTCGACCGCGTCGTCAACAGCGCCACGTCGCCGGATGCCGCGGCGCGTACCTTCCCGGCGTCCCTCGACGGCGACGCGGCGCTGTGGTACGATCTCGCGGCCCCCGGCGGCGACGATTCGCCCCCGCCGTGGGACGCCGTACGTGCCGCCTTCCTCGACTTCTTCCGCCCTCCAGGCACCGCCGACCGCGCGCGCGGGGACCTCTTGTCGATGAGGCAGCGCCACGGGGAGCCCGTCAACCGGTACTACCTCCGCATGCAGGGGATCCTCCGGCGGTTCCCCAGCGGCGGCGCGGACGTCCCCGACTCGTTCCTCAAGTCCGCGTTCGTCGACGGCCTCCTCCCCGAGTTCCACCACTGGGTGGCGCCGCAGCGGCCGGAGGCGCTGGACGAGGCCGTGGCGCTGGCCCTGAGCTGGGAGCGCGCCGAGAGCGTGCGGGAGGCGCGTCGCGCGGCGAAGACGGCCAGGATGATCAGGTGCGGGTTCTGCGACATGGAAGGCCACGAGGAGCCGCAGTGTGAGATGCGGAGGAGGATGAGGGCGTTGTGCCTGAGGAGGAGCAGCAGCAGCAGGAGAGGAGGCGCCAGCGCCGCCATGGTGGTGGAGGAGGCGGCGGAGGAGGAGGGAGGCGGGAGCATGAGGCTCGCGCGGCTCGGGAGCACGGTGAGCACGCGATCGGCGCAGTGCCAGTGCCGGAAGCATCAGTGCTGGAAGAAGGCGGTGGTGGTGAGCGAGCTCGCCGGAGACGGCGAAGGGAGATGACGCCGCCGGAGGCCCGGAGTGGCCGTGGACAAGTGAAGCAAGTGGTTTGTTCAGTACTAGTTACTACTATAGTAGGGCATCTACAGCGCACGTCTATTTGACATCTCATGAAGTAACTTTTACACTTCCCCGCAACGACACTGGCCCAAGCTCCAACGAAACAGCCAACGAAGCCACCTGCGCTGTAGCTCGCGCACTGAGCAGTCGACGACGACAGACGATTCGGTGCGGACGCGGGGTTTTGGCGCGCGTTCAGCGCCAAAATTATTTTCCGCGCGCCAATTATTTAAACCACAAAGCCTTCTTTCGTACATGCAACAAATAGGTATACAAAGATCATTTTTGTACTTGATCCACCATGTTTTAAGACAAACCACTGTATGAGTTATCTTTTCTGTTGTCTGTGTGCATAGTTCTAGACACCAAATAGACAGCAACCGTCTCAACCATTGCGGGTGCCCTTAGTGATCGTTGTCGTGTTATGTTAGAACTTGAAGTAAACTCTAATTCTAGTTCAGTGTTGCAATCTTGCACATATGTAGTCGATTTTGATATATATATATATATATAGAAAAAATATTCTACACCTAGGTATATAATAGCTATTCTATACTTCCCTCTCTCCCAAGGGCCAAACCCACCTCCCCTCTCTTCTAAGGGCTTAAAACCCACCTCCCACCTCAGTCAAAGCACCCCCACGTCGGTCAAAGTCCGGTCAAACTGCCTACCAACTCCCCTCACCACCCACCTCTTCTCAGCTCTCGTCTTGCGGAATGGTGCAGTAACGCGACAGCCATCGTGCAGTAACGCTATGTCTTACGTGCAGTAACAACATTTAAATTTAGTTGAAATATAGCCATGACGGATCTACTTTTGATAAGCAAATTTTTCTAACAACATGGTGCAAACGGTTTAAAAAAATCATACATCATGTGAGAGATATTGTTGTTGGAAGCTTGGGTTTTTTTGGATCTTGACTCTCTACAAGTAGTAATACTACAGCATTAGTTACTACTATCTACTGTACGTTACTATAATCTCATCACGACGTTACTGTAGGTGTGCAGTAAAGACCATAAGTTTTGTAGTAACAATGCGTCTTACTGCAATTCTTGAATAGTGTTACTGCATAAACATGTGGTAACGTCTAATAGTCATGTAGTAACACTTCCATTTTGTGGAGTAATTCAGTTCTCGTCTCGTAAGAACGACGTAGTAACACGACGGTCATCGTGCAGTAACAAGATTGTTTTCCATAGTAACGACGTCAAAAAATAGTCATGATGGATCTAGTTTCGTTAAGCACTTTTTTACGAACATTATGGTGCAAACGGATTAGAAAAATACGATATGATGTGAGAGATATTGCTCTCTAAAGATAGAGACTTATCTCTTTTCAGTTCTCGTCTCGCAGGAACCGTGTAGTAACACAATGATCAATGTGCAGTAACACGACTGGTTTTCGTAGTAACGATGTAAAAAAATAGTCATGATGGATCTAGTTTCGTTAAACATTTTTTTATGAACATTATGGTGCAAACGGCTTAGAAAATAAGATAGGATTTCAGAGATATTGCTATCTAAAGATTAAGATTTAAAGGTTTTAGATCTACACAAGCAGTAATACTGTTGTTACTGTTACACGTTCTCTGTTACTGCAATTTTCATCATGATGTTACTACCGGAAGTGTAGTAATAGACTATAAGTTTTGCAGTAACTTACCATGTTACTGCACTTTTTCAATAACGTTACTACCGAATCATAGTAACAAGGTATGATTCCTACAGTAACATAATTGATTTGTTCTCAGAAAATTTCAACAGACATATAAAGCAAACAGACAATGATATCTAATCACATAGGGTCATAGGGGTGAATTGGTTAGGAAAGGTTAGGGGCGCTTCCCACGAACCATGAGATCATGTGTTCAAATCTTGAAGGGGGAGAAGGAGGGGGGGAGAAGGAGGAGGTATAGAATAGTTATACGCGCTAGAAAAAAGCGGAAGGGGAGAAGGGAGCGGAAGGGAGGGCGGGAGGGAGAGGGGGAGAACGAGGAGGGGGAGAAGGAGGGGGTACAGAATAGTTATACTATAGGGGGTGTAGAATAGTCTTACCCTAACACACACCCCCCTATAGAATAACTATTCTATACCCCCTCTCCCCTTCCTCCTCTATCCCCTCTCCCTCCCGCCCTCCACCCCCTTCTCTTTTTTTCGCTCTCCTCTTCCTCCCACCCTCCCGGCGCCCCCTCCCCTTCCGGCTTCTCCTCCCTTAATAAATCTTTTTTTCTTCTCTTTCTAGAAAAATTAAAAATAATTTGGTGAATTTAAGATTTGAACACATGATCTCATGGTTCATGGGAAGCTCTCCTAACCAATTCACCCTATGACCCTATGTGATTAGATATCATTGTCTGTTTGCTTTGTATGTCTGTTGAAATTTTCTGAGAATAAATCAATTATATTACTTTTCTGAGAACAAATCAATTATACTACTGTAGGAATCATACCTTGTTACTATGATTCGGTAGTAACGTTATCGAAAAAGTGCAGTAATATGGTACGTTATTGCAAAACTTATAGTCTAGTACTGCACTTCCGGTAGTAACATCATGATGAAAATTACAGTAACAGAGAACGTGTAACAGTAATAGCGGTATTGCTGCTTGTGTAGATCTAAAACCTTTAAATCTTAATCTTTAGATAGCAATATCTATCAAATCTTATCTTGTTTTCTAAGCCGTTTACACCATAATGTTCATAACAAAATTGTTTAACGAAACTAGATCCATCATGACTATTTTTTTACGTCATTACTACGAAAACTAGTCGTGTTACTGCACATTGATCATTATGTTACTACACCGTTCCTACGAGACGAGAACTGAAAAGAGGTAAGTCTCTATCTTTAGAGAGCAATATCTCTCACATCATATCTTGTTTTTCTAATCCGTTTGCACCATAATGTTCGTAAAAAAGTGCTTAATGAAACTAGATCCATCATAACTATTTTTTGACGTTGTTACTGTGGAAAGCAATCTTGTTACTGTACGATGACCGTCTTGTTACTACGCCGTTCTTACGAGACGAGAACTGAATTACTCCACAAAATGGAAGTGTTACTACATGACTATTAGACGTTACCACATATTTATGCAGTAACACTATCCAAGAATTACAGTAGGACACTTTGTTACTGCAAAACTTAGTCTTTACTGCAATCTTATAGTAACATTGTTATAAGATTGTAGTAACGTACATTAGACAATAATAACAAATAATGCTATACTATTACTACTTGTGGAGAGTTAAATTTCAAAAAGACCAATCTTCGAAGAATAATATCTCTCACGTGATGTATGGTTTTTAAGACCGTTTGCACCATGATGCTAGAAAAAATACTTATCAAAAGTAGATCCGTCATGACTATATTTCAACTATATTTGAGTTTTTTTACTGCAAGTAAGATACAATATTACTGCACAATGGTCATCGTATTACTGCACTGTTCCGCGAGACGAGAGCTGAGAAGAGGTGGGTGGTGGGAGGAGTTAGTAGGCGGTTTGACTAGGGTTTGACCGACGTGGGGGTACTTTGACCGACCTTTGACTGAGGTGGGATGTGGACTTTGGGTCCTTAGAAGGGAGGTGAGGTGGGTTTGGCCCTTAGGAGGGAGGGGGTATAGAATAGTTTTGCTCTATATATATATATATATATATATATATATATATATTTGTCAACAAATTTTCTCTCAAAAATTTGTCAAATATAAATGCAGTATAATTATAATATATTATAGTGTAATTAAATTATACTACCTCCGTCTCAAAATATAAGAAGTTTTAGAGTTAGACACGGTTATTAAGAAAATATGTATAATTAAATGAAGAGAAGATCGGTTGAGAAGTAACTGGATTGTAATTGGTTAGGAAAAAAATGTTGGTGAAGTTGTTATATTTTGGAACGGAACGAGTAACTTACATGTTATTGTTATTTGTATGTAACTTTTTCATAATATTTAACCGTTAGATTTACATCACGATTCATATAAAGTTGGGAAAAACATCATAACACGTGCACGGATGAGGAGATTTGGTCGTGCAACCTCCGCTATGTGAAAATAATATGTTACCCCTGTATTTTTAAAAGTTACAGATAAATCATCTTATAGTTATATACATGAAGTTACAGTGTAATTATACTATGATTGAGGAGAAAATTTATAGATAAAAGTACAACAGTCCTAACTTATTTTGTGTTGTTACTCATCTTATTTTGAGAAAATTCCTCTGATTTATATTGATGCCACTGGATCAATGAATACTCATCACACCATAACTAAACTTTCGTAAGAGGGAGTAGACTACCGTCAAGTCGATGAAATGAAAAATTTAAATTTCTTCATCATTCTCCAAAATCTCTGGCTCTTTCAACTTTTGATTTTGATCGTCTAACGGATGGGCTAGTCTACTACTCCGTAACAGATTGTTTGGTTTGAGAAATCAAACCATTTAGGATGAGTGATCCATAGTGAAATCATCCTATAAAATTAAAATAGTGACTCCATTTTTCATCCAACAAATTAGCATATGCTTTTGAGGACTGAGGTGATGATGGTCTAACATCATTCCCCTCCTCTCACCAAATGACTCATCAAGAGTCAAGAGATAACTTTATCACTCCAACCCTTAAACTAACAAGGCTCTAACTTTATACTCCTTAAAAGGGTAAATTCTTTATAACCAAAGTTCCACGACGGATCCGACCCAATCTCATATTTTCACTTAACACTACTTATAGTTATTGATGGACTAGACCAAGATTTACAACTATGCAATGTTTAGGATGAGAACAACAAATGCAACATATTATACTACATCCTATACCAAATAAATAGGATTTCATTACTACATATATGAACATTTCAATATCAAATTTTACTACTTAGCAATTGAAGTATTAGAGAATAAGTCGTGAACCCTGATTTATAGTGCAAAGAATTGCAATTATATGTGATGTTGTGTAGAAAGATGGATGTAGCCCTAGTCTAAGAAGAAGCTCCTCTGCTGGTAGGTGGCGTTGAGACACCGACATGTGGGCCCATATCAACATGGAGCCCACATGTCAATGCCTCAACACGAGTTGCTGTTTATTATAGAACTTTGGTTAACGAAAATAATCCAAACTAAAATTTGAAATAGTATATTAGGGACCATCACTGATTTGTCGTGTATTAGTATTACTTGTGTAAGAGCAAGTTTATAATAAGTATAGTTAACTATTTGTTTCATATTATTTATAACTAATCTAATAATTAACTCATACAATACTTATATATAAATATATACCATTAATACACATAATGTTTTGAAGTTTGTGATGTAATTAGTTAAAGTCTGTAACCCGCTTTCGTTCTCTCTCCTCTTTTCTTTCCTTTATATATATTTATAGCTGACTTATAATCAACTGTTATATCGGCTCTGAAGATGACTTTATCCTGAAACCTGGTAGAGGAATATTTGAGGGCCTACTACTTGCCAAGCGAGAGAGACCCAGCACGGCAGAGAACCAAAAGCCCGGATCAGCCAAAACCAACGGCTCGGATCACACGCGCACACCACTACGAACGTCCCAGATCGGGCCGCCACCCACCGGACGCATCGATCCCCGTGTCCACAGAGTACTCTACGGCTACAAGTACCCCCCTCCCACCCTTCCTTCCTCTCCAGTCTCCCCCTCGCATCCCACGCCTTCCCCCATTCGTCACCTCCTCCTGCCCCGGCCGCGAGCAACCCCCCCACCCAAATCGCAGCCTCGCTCTCGCTCCCTCGATCTCTCGCCTTGCCATGGCCTCCCGCGAGGACCTCGTCTACATGGCCAAGCTCGCCGAGCAGGCGGAGCGATACGACGGTACGCGATCCCCGGCTCCCTCCTCCACCCCCTGCCGTTCCTCCCTACCTGCTCGTGGTTGGGGGTTTTGTGGTGTTGTGCCGTGCTGTGCTGTGCTGTGTGTGCGCGTGCGTTTGGTGTCGATTCCGCTCGTGCTCGTTGTCGTTGGGTGATTCTGGTTGTGGTTTCGTGGTAATTGGTGCTGTGCCCGCCTGCGTGCGGCTTGTTTTGGGTGGGGCGATTGGGCTCAGTTCGCGTCTGTGCTCTGCGCCGCTTGGTGGTGGGAGATGACACGGGGGCGAGGGGTTTTCCATTTTCTGGTTGGTTCATATTTATGCTTCTGAAATGTTTGGATTGTGGGGGTAATGATTCGCGTCTTGCTCTGGGTTAGGCTCGGCTGGATAGTGCGGAGAATTGGGCGTGGAATGCAGCTTTTGTTTTGTAATCTCGTTTGGCGTTTTGACTGGAGAGTTGGTAGAGATGACCAGGATGCTCGGTTGATTTCCGTTGATTCGGCGCCCTACGACTATGGCGCATGGATCTCGCACACACCGTCCTTTTGTTGGTTTTAACTGGGGTTTGCAATTTCGTGCTGTGTCCTGCGTCGCTGCTGCAATTTGCCTTGATTCTGCTCGCCTCCGGTTATGCGACGCCTGGCTTTTGATTAGGGTGTTTATGATTTGGGAGCCCCTTGTGATCTTGACTCTGGGTTTAATCAGGGTTTTAACAATAGCAGGGTGAATTTTGTTTGGTTTGATTTAAACCGAATGGACAGATGCCATGGTATGAGCGTTTCTACTGTTCCGTTTTACTCCGTAATTTTTTTTTCGCTTCATCGCTGCATCTAGTGAACTGTGTTTCGATCAGATTCTGTTATAGCATGAGATGGACTTTTGCAGGGGTTTCTGATCAAGCAGAGGTTAATTCATCTTTCGTTTTGATTGAATTTTTCCGTTTCATGCGGACTTGCGGATGAGATGGAGCTCGGGAGTTAGTAGTTGTATTGCGGAGCCTGATTTGGTTTGCACACTTTTTCTTCTTTTGGTCGATTTCATCTGCCTATGAAAAAGGGATCTCACACATGATTGCAGTTTGTTATTTGGTGCATGAAATTTCATCTGAGCTGCCGCAAGCTTGCAAATATGTCTGTAACTGTGAACTGATGGGGGTTTTGTCCATTTCCTTTGTGATTCTGTTCTATTTGCTTATGCATTTATTGGTTCCGTAAGATAATAATGGCAGATTTGGCATTTGAAATTTTGGTCTAAGCTCGCTTCTCATTTTCGTTTTCTATGATTCACCTTGTATTTATTGCCTACATGCCTGAAATTTGCTTTGGTCGTTATTGAATTTCTGCCCAAATGTGTAAATGGATGCTAGGAGAGTTTTAATTTCATGTAATCTCTTGCATGAATTGCCTAACTGCAAGGATTTGTGATTCATATGTGGTCTTTTTCTGGTGTCTATAGTATGGAGTTAACACATAATCAGTTCTTCTCTCTCTAGATGAAGTGATCAGATATTGGTTCTGGCGCTCTGCCAGGTTCTTGTGTAGGTGTGGTACTCTAATATGAGACAATAAGTTGCATGATTTCTTTTGTACCTAATATGCATTTGATCAATTGCCCATTCCTTGTTTGAGATTTTTTGTCATCCATGCTGCAGAGATGGTAGAGGCGATGAATAGTGTGGCAAAATTAGATGAGGCGCTGACAAAGGAGGAGAGGAACCTCCTCTCAGTTGGCTACAAGAATTTGATTGGTGCAAAGCGTGCGGCAATGCGTATCATTGGATCCATTGAGCTAAAGGAGGAGACAAAGGGTAAGGAGAGTCATGTGAGGCAGACTGCTGAGTATCGTCGCAAGGTGGAGGCTGAGATGGATAAAATCTGCTGTGATGTCATTGACATTATTGACAAGTACCTTATCCCACATTCCTCTGGAGCTGAGAGCTCAGTCTTCTACTACAAAATGTGATGCTGCTTTACCCTTTGTTAATTCTTGTTAAATGTGTTTGGATTATTGTCTGATCAATGCATTCCTGATTTTAGGAAGGGAGATTACTACCGGTACCTTGCAGAGTTCAAGACTGGGTCTGAAAAGATTGAAGTGTCTGAACTGTCACTCAATGCTTATGAGGCATGCGATCCTTTTTTCTTTTTCAACAACTTGTTTCTGTTTTCTCAAGTCACTTGTTTCATTGAGTTTGCCATTTATTAAGTCTTGGTTGTATATGTGAGTTTGTTTCCTCACAATTGTCATGCTTGGCTTGCATGTGTTTGCTTTTTTAATTTCTAGTGGATAGGCAGGTACTTGCTAAATTGAGGTTCATCTTGTACAATCGTACTTGCATAACGAGGTTTGTACAGTGTGCATAGCTTGTATAGACATGCAGTACTGGCACTTGTATTTTATGGTAATTGAAGGGAAAAATTGCTAGGTCCACACTTTTTGAATTATACACATCCTTGTAAAACTTTTAGCCTGATGTTATTTTAAGCTGCCAATTCTGATCTTCCAATAATTCTGTGTTACCATAGAGGCATCAGATTATACACAATATGTAATTGATTGTACTAATTCTGTACATGCGAGACTGGTGATTGTTGTCACAGCCCCCATCTAATTGATATTCTGTTTTTTGTTTTGCATGTGTTCAGACTGCTTCCAAAACTGCGCAGACAGATCTCACTCCAACTGACCCTATCAGACTTGGTTTAGCTCTGAATATATCTGTCTTCTATTGTGAGATCATGAACTCACCTGACAAGTATGTTGTTGCTCATTCGTTGCCTGCTCTGATCTATACCTAGTTGTTAAGTGGATTAATTCTTGGTTTACATGTATATCAGGGCTTGCCAACTTGCAAAGCACGCCTTTGATGAAGCTGTTTCGGAGCTTCACTCAGTCAGTGAGGATAATTACAAAGATAGTACACTGATCATGCAACTTCTGAGGGATAATCTAGCACTGTGGAATTCTGATATGGCTGATGATGCAGGTAACATTGAATCACTAATCCCTGTGTTGATGTTGTTACCTATCCTGTGACCCTGTCATGAGTAGGCAACACCATTTGTTGCTATGTACCCTGGTTTTCTTTCAAATGCAAAACAGGGAATTTTTTGCGTGCTCACAAAACTACATTGTCTAGTTAACTTGATGTACCTTATTTCTGCAGTGGATAGCATGCTTTACCAGTTGTATTTTGCTTGTGTTGTTAGGATGATAGATTTAAGTCTTTATAAGGATAGCAGTTAAAAGCTAATGTTATAATGAAAAAAACATGACGGATAGCAGTTAAAAGCTAGTGTTATAGTGAAGTCTTGTGTCTATAATACATCATGTGAAATAGTACGTATACCTTCACGGGAGTTTTTTTTTCTTTAGTTGAATGGATGAGATAATATAACTCTCACATATTTAATCCCTCTTGCAGACGATATTAGTGAACGAGCAGGAACAACTAGTGCTAAAGGTGACCCTGCAGCGGTATGCCGTCGCACCCAATGTTCTCCCATATACATATTGATCCACTGGCGTAGTCACTGAGTAACTCTGTTTGACACACGTCTGCTATGTTTGCAGTGATGGAGGTGCTAATAGCTGGTAGAGTCGGAGCATAACAACAACAACAATGGTGTGGTGGGGGTGTGGAAGGACTACCATTTACCATTTACTCACTGTTAGGTTCTAGCGTAGGAATTGAGCTGCTGAGTAACCCTTTTGCTTGTAGTCTGGGCCTGATTCTTCGACTTCTAGTGCAACATCTTGTACTAAGCACTCGCTGATCGCTCTTTGCAAGCATTGTTTTTTGGGTTACTCTTGATGATGATTAGGCAAAAAGTTATCCGATTCATCAAATTTTCTCTTCTTTTTGTGCGACTGTGCTTGTTAGATCTGTTTCGTTTGATATGTGTTGCCACTGATATTCTGAGAGCTAAGCAGCACGGTTTGCGAGTTTTGGGAGCCTTCTGGTCTTGTGCAGCTAGTGGTACACCTGTGGTCTTGTGCAGCTAGTGGTAACTTCTGGTCTTGGGTTTCGAGTTCTTTCCCAGCTTTGTGGCGTGGAGAACTGATCATCCGTTAAATGATGGGTTCACCTGATACGCCTGGGTCTGAACTTCAGAAGACAAATTTTTGGTGCCGGTCGGGTTTTACTTGGTCTCTACTCTCTAGTCGTTTTGGTGTTCATTGATATGCTGTCATTTGTTATGTTGCCCGTTTACTTAGATGCGATAAGCTTGTGCCACGTTAATTCAAATGACACTGTTGGATTTCACAGATATTGTTGTAGCTCAAACAGTTACTAGAAGAGAAGATTCCCACTGCTAGTATGGTCCAGTCAGCGCGTACAAAAGGCTTGAAATGCTTGTGATCCAGATCGCTATCGGTGCTGACAACGGCTAGTATACTGAAAATGAGCAGCAAAGAATCGTACTGGAAAAAAAGAACTGGAGCAAAAGGAATTTTAGAACGAACAAGCTATGTACGGCTGACGTGCATGAGAAATTCTGGATATAGGGCAGTCAAGTTACAGAAATTACCCTCGCAAAAAAAGAAGTTATGGAAATTATAAACAACACTGAGATTGTCCTCAAGTGACGACTAAAGACGTTAAATACTCTAGTGGCGGATAGTCTATTGGTTGTTTTCCATCATGATGAATAAACTCTCAGACAGATGCTGACTCCCAAGGATCTGGTTTAACCAGTTCCTTCCAACAGTTTTCGACAGAAGGGGTGAATGAAAATCACATTCTGTAAGCAAAAGCATCATAATTCGCTGGATCGCGGAAGGCTACAAGTGATGGTTAAGCGATCTTCCCGTAAACAATCCAGCTTGGCTCACGCAGTCAGTTCGACGCCACCCGATTTAAACGCGGCTTCACTGGTGTCTTCGAAGGGCTCACCCTGAATATACAGGAGTTTAAGGTCAGCAAATATACATATCTTTCGAACTTCGGGCACATAAATGAACAGGATTGAGGGATCATGCCTGACTGGCAGTGAACCCAAAATCATCCCACTGCAATTCAGAGCCATGATGGCACACTCAGCCTGCAGTTGACAGAGCTTAATAGTTAAAATGGAATCCATTATTTGTTCATGATGACTTTGGTCAGCAAAGTCGCGTGCCAGTAACCCCAATAAAATAGCTGGTAAGCTACTAGGTAAATCTATATTGAAATATAAGCAATGCAAAGGCCCTTAGTTCTTACATGGACAAACTCAACAAAAGCAATCCTTGTAGAATGTACATTATCCCCTAGAAGTCTCAAACGAGAGACCTGCAAAGAGAACATGTTAGGTGTGTGCCAGATCAGTTAATCCACTATATAAAATATGACAGTACAGCTACTAGGAAAAAAAGGAGAGAAATATACTACCAATTCTAAAAAATAAAGGAAAACACTTTAATTTGGTTGTCCCTGATAGAAACAACTTCTAACTATCTGTTACTTGTGGATAGGAAATACTGTAGGAAACAAATTCTAACTATTCATTAAGAGAACTACCATCAAGAATAAAAACAGTGATGCATGCAAAGTAAAAGCAGATCAGTACATATGGGGGTGCTTGGCTGCACTGGCTGCACAACGGCTATGCCTCGGCTGCTGCTGCCGTTGAGGGTGGCATCTACTGGCAGTAGCAACAGCCACAGCAGCAACAAGCCAACACAGCAAAGGCAGCCGAGCAGACCCTATGCCTCCATCAAGGAGTTCTGGTGTGGACCGTATGTTGGATAATTGATCAATCCAAGAACAATAATGCAAAATATATATGTGCATGCATGGTTCCTCAACATATGATATGCTAGGTTTGGGATTTAAGACATCAATACTCATGGATAGGAAACTGATGGAACAAAACTTCGAGTGATAAGTATAGACAAAATGTCAAATTTAACTCAATCAAAACAGCATATACTAGCTGTGAAATTGAAATCTTGTGGGGAATCAAGCATAATAAAAACCCGGTTATTTATTAAACTGCCAATGGCTCCTTAACATATATCGTTACCAGGTGAATACAGGCTTTGGAGTTGTGTTGTGGTTCTTATGTTTCAAGACTACAGCTGGCATGTAGCAGCTCTAGAAGATATGCAGGCCAACAAGGAGATCTACAAGTAATTGGTTTGTTTCCTGCATTCACCATCAATCAACTAGGAAACCATGCTCTGTCCAACCATTCGAGTTGATTTTGTATTTTAAGTTAGATATTTGGATCAATTGCAAATAAGGAACACATCAAACAAGACAAACATCAAATATGGAGCAATGGAAAGGATAATTATGACCATAGACAGGATAATTATGATATGCAAGCTTTCATCCTGAATTGAATATAAATAAGGATTAACCAGAAAATAGTATCGCCCGCTTAGCAATAATTGAAAGTTATGAAATAGGATAAGTGAAATTTGATCAATTGTCGAGCTCAAAGCTCACCTCACCACAAAGTTCTTCAAAGAAGTTCTTTACATCTAATTGAGTAACCTGCAGGGAAAGGTGAAAGATGTCACATGTTCGAATTCTATAGCTTCCGAAGCTTGCAAAAATATAAATGACCAGAGGATGAAAACACAAACAAGTCAAAACTATCGTACACTATGAAGTAAAAAGGAGACATGTACCTTCTTATCTATGTTTGTACAATAAACAGTTCTTATGACCATTTCCTTCTCATCCTCCGTCTATGGGCCAGACAGAACACAGTAGTATTATGGTTATGTGGAGAAGAGAATAATTCTGGTATCAAAAGGTGAAACAATGCATACAGTACAAGAACTTACCCTAGGAAGGAACTTTGGATTCACAGGCAATATAGCTGTCTTTGAAGGTAAGACTCTAACAGGGTAGAAACCAAGCATCGTGCCACCAAGGTTAAGTGCAGTTCTTGCCCCCTCTTTAGAACAAATAAAACTTGCATACATCACAAAATAGATTCAATATGGCAGAGGGCACTTCAGTAGAAGATGAAACTATATTACCTTCATCAGCAAACTCAATGAATGCAAACCTTAGAACTGAGTGTGGATCACCACAGATTCTGCAGTCAACAACCTTCAGGGGAGAGAGGGTATTAGTAATGTTTTGGAAATTTCCATTTCGTAATTTCAGTAGCAAAAACAATAACCCCAGAAATTGCAGTACTTAATATTGTACATAATGTTAGCAAAAAAAATTGCCGAATAACCAAAGTAGTTTCTTTTCCTTTCTTAATAACAAGAAAAAAAAACTATTAAGGGAAGAGATGCTGGGTTTTTATTCTAACATACAAATGCACTCACCCTTTGTCACTCAACTTACGGTTTAGAGCAGAAAAAACCATCATGAAAAATTCTGAAAGAAGTTCTAGACGTACTTCTCAAGGTTCTGTACATATGTATAAAACTTCAAATATATTATATAGTCAGCAGCTATGATGCACGGATACGCGATACTGGTACGGCGATATGGATACGGAGATACGGGAATTTTCAAAAACATCAATACGTCAATACGGCAGATATATAATGTTTTTTTAAAAATAAAATACGCCTTGCAAAAAATATATATACCTTAATGAAAAAAAAATATTCCTTGAAGTTGCAAATATTTTATGCACATTAGGTCGATTTCTCCTGTATAAATCAGCTCCATGGGACCCACCAGCAAAAATCTCTCTCTTTCTCTGAACTCCAAATCCATTCCCTTCCCTCACGCAGCGCTGGCCTCTCCCACACGCAAGTCGGTGCTGCAGCGCCGAGAGAGTCCGCCGGCGACAAGCCAATCCCGGCTGGACTCCTCTCCCTGCTCCAACTCCTTCCCCAGTGCCTCCTCTTTCCCAGGTGCTTTCTCCCCTCCCAGCTCCAGTTGATGGTCCTTCTCCATCTGGCTTGACGGCCATGGGTGAATGGTGGCGGCTCCACCGCCACCACGGCGCTGCTTGTGACAGGCGGCTAGTGTGGACTAGCGATGAAGCTGGAATGGATGCAGGGACGCTGCACCTCGCTCTCGCCCGTATCGAAGTAGAAGTATCCTATCTGTATCGGGCCGTATCGGTAATTATTTTGATTTATTTTCGCTCTTAAATAATCGATACTCCGTCGATACCGTATCGCAGCCGTATCGAACATATCCCCGTATCGGATACGTATCCGATACCGGAACGGCGGCTGAGAGGTGTATCGGTGCATCACAGGTCAACGGGGAGAAAAGAAAAATGGCCAATGCTACCACCCATAGCAAACTTGTTTTTTTTCTAATGTTTCTTTTAGTACATTTTGAATGTAAAAATTTTTCAAGAGAGGTAGACTGCATCATCAAATCCTTTTTCTGGAATTATTTATTATGATTTGGAACCCTAACCAAAAGTTGAGTGCACAAGCGCAACAAAAGGTTGAGTGCATACAATGTTACCTTTATTTCCATCAATTCGACGGTCATTAAGTACAGACTTGCTAATAAGTGGAACAATATGATCAACTAGTAGAAATTCTCTAGTTCAAAGCGAGCATTAGAATAGTGAAAAATCTTAATTTGCAGTATTTCATACGTAATACCAGTACAACTTGATACTTCAAGTTGAAGAAACTTACTTGTCCACAGTTAGAAAATATATCAGCAAGTCTCTCCTCCGTCACCTAACAGATGCTCAGCTCATCAGACCTAACAGCTCCTCTAGAATTCATATGCATGCTTAGAAAAATCAACTACTCACAGTATGGTCAATATCAGAGACATAAACAGTTCGCCGAATGCTGTCTTCCCTGTCTGCATGCCTTGATCTCTCGTTCATCCTCCTCCTTCCTTGACTGAGGTATACATTCCTCCTCTGACAGGGAAAAAAACAATCATTACATTCTATTCTGACCTTATATTAATTTTCTTTTTCCATGGACTTGCCAACTCCAAACTTAATTCTTACAAGCAGCTAAATAAACAAACATCTGTTAAATAAATCATCATCTGTTAAATCCTAGTCAGATAAATAAACAAAGAAGCCAAGTGGGAGAATAATAGAAACCTTGAAAGGGGAGTCTAGCCTCAAACTTCCCCATTTTTGGGAAAAATAGTCTCAATCTATGCCGTCTAATATATGAACCACTAAAAAAAGTTATGCAAAAAAGAAAAAGAATTCTCAGCATGGATTGCCTCATTACAAGACAATTTAAGAGTGGATCAAAGAACTAGGCAGTTTCAAAGAAAAAAAAATAGCGTTTGGTAATTTGGATTGTCTACCTACTATAAAAAAAATAGCGTTTGGTAATTCAGCATGGATTACCTTAATGTAAGACGATTTGATTTGAGAGTGGATCAAAGAACTATTCCATGTCCATGGCAGTTTGAAGAAACATTACAGTATTGTACAACTATTCGAAATGAAATATAGTAGAATTGTGCATAGTGCATTGACTGATTTTGTAGTGTCATCAAATAAAAAAATAAATCTTCAAAAATAAAATAGGTAACCCTTACACGAAAGAATACCAACTACCGCACCACGAACCACCAACCAAAAATGCAATCCAACACAAGGGGAAAAAGAATCCAATCTTTACCTACCAAACTGCTGAAAAGAAATAATCAAATAAACAACCAAATCCTCCACACAGGCACAATCACAACCAACCAATTCGGTTTCTCAAGAACAGCAGAGAGTTTTGACTCAGATTTTTTTTTCTTTTACCCGACGCTGCTGGTAGGCGTCGGCGCCGGATTCCTTGCCGCCCCCGTTCCAGCATCCGATCGAGTTGTAATCGAACACCGGCGCGTCCGCCGACAGCGCCTTCCTGGACGGCGACGAGACCGCCGCCGACGAGGGGATGAACTCCTTGGCAGCCGGGTTCAGCTTGGACAGCAGGTCCACCAGCTTCTGCACGCCCGTCTGGTATTCCGCCTCCTTCGCCGCCGCCGCCACGGCAGCGGAATCCGCCGGTGGAGCCGCCCGCGATCCCCCCGCCACCGCCGCCATCCGCAGAGCCGGGCTCTCAGACCACACGGCGCGGCCGACCAATCTTGGTCAAATCAATCGCGGCCTTCCACGCGCGGGGCTCTACGCCTCTACTCCTACAGAAGCGAGGCCATCTGGTAGCTCTGGGCTCTGGGGGCGGAGGAGGAAGAGGCGGAGGTTGGGGGAGGCTACCGCGTGGTGGTGTTGCGCGCTCGAGCCCTCGCCAATGGCGTCGATTAGTGGCGAGTGGGTTTTGCTTTTTACAAGGTTTTGGCCATTTTTTTTCCTCGCAACAGCTGCGAATTGGAAAATGGTTTTTGGAAAGGAAAGGACGGTGAGGAAGAGAGGATGTAGAATTCGCGTGGACGTGGTCTATGCACCGGCAGGTGTGGAGCACGTGTGTAAACTGTGCACATATACTGTACTCCATATTATAATGCATCGGCAGGTGTGGAGTACAGCATAGTACATGTCCATCGGTTCATAGCCATGAGGCCGTATTAAATGATGGAGTAATTAGTGTGGTTGATTTGATGGCTTAGGCCTCCGAAAAAATATGGGAATTTGTTGATTTCTATGCGGGAAATTAAACTATTTTCTGTAGGATTTATTTATTTTTTGTGGGCTAAGGTTGAATAGTAAATATACATTCATCCTATAGGTTTGGTTTGAAAATGAGATAGGATAGGTTGAACACATTCTTGTTTTTAATCCGTTTGATATGATATACGAGATAGTTCTAGTTGTTAGAAGATGATCTACGTATCAGTGATAAAAAACAGTGGGATGTATTGGTCTATCAGTTTTTAAGGGATCAATCCAATCATAATCTTAGAAGAATATTCACTTTTATGGATTATCCCATCCCACCTTTTCCCAAACCAACACATTGAAAAATGGGTTCAACCTAACTAAACACACGATTGGAGTATACTTCTTTCTCTAAGCCATGGTATTTTAAAAAATAAAACCAAATAAAGAGTAATTAGGGAGCCACAGAGTAGTTATTTTTCTAATTCCAAGGTGTTGGTACATGTCAAAATATAGCAGCCCTTTAAATCAGCAAAGGCAAAATGTGGAAAAATTGCAATAGTTATATTTGTAGTTTTCTAATGGAAGACATTATGGAATGGATTTTCCTAATAAGAAAAATATGAAAAGGAAGTGGTAATATGCCTCGCCAAAAAAAATACTACTGATACTATGCAATTAAGATAATACTTATATGTATTATATGTAAAGTACCCAATTTTGGTTTCTACATTTTAGTGGAATCCCTATAAAAACGTAAGATAGGGCAATGCTGAATAACTATCTTCTTCCATTTCGAGCACTAAAATAGTATATCTCTGTGAAATAAGAACTCAGACTCTCTAACTCTGTTTTATTAGAAACATAGTCGCTCATAATACGCGTATATCCATCCTTATAAACGCACACGACATCCTATCCTTATGAGCACCTCCGGAAAACTGGGTCGGTATATCTTGAGATTGACGAAGTCACCACGAGCGCCTCGTTGTTGATGGGTACGTTACCTACCACTGAAAGAATAATTAGTCGTAAATGCAAACACTCGTGTCAAATTTAGAATTTGAACGCGGGTGAGATAGTTCCACCACAAGAAACCTAACCAGATGAGCTACGCTCAGGGTTCACCTTCCCCTTATGCACCCGGTTACCGCACCCCAGCGGTTCGCGGTTACCGCGGTAACCGCGAGAAACCGCACAAAAATCGCGATCAAATATTCGAATTCAAAAATTGGCGATATCGCGGTTCGGGCGCGGTAATCGCGCGATTTACCGCGATAACCGCGATATCGTGGCGGTTATCATCGGCTGTGCAGTTTGTTGAATATGGAAAGGAAAATTGGGAATAAAAAGAAAAATATGGTTAAATGCGTGTAGAAAATAGGGATAATTGGAAAAAATATATACAATACTTAGACATTTTACTATTGAGTGTAAAATAAAAAAATTCGGCATGACCTTTGCTCTATTATGGTGTTCGAAGCATTTCAACAATTCATATCATAATAATTGAAGAACAACAATTCAACAGCATCACATTTAAAAGCATTACGAAGTCCACACAAAACTGAAACCTTGAGGATAATATGACATGCAACACGAATGTAATGGGCCTTAATGGGCCGATTGAACAGTGCGAAGTGCAGCCCATTCAGTTTTTAATTTTAAGATTTATTTGATTTCTTTTCGGTTTAGCCCTATAATTTGAATTTCTCTAACTAGTTTTCAAAAAATTTATTCACCATATGAATCTAAAATTCAAGAACTACATCCAAGATTTTTTCTGGTTTTTTTGATTTTTTTCGAAAATTTTGAATTTGGATGAATTTCGCTAAACCCTAACCACCGGCTACCGCTACCGCCCCCACGGTAAGCACGGTAATCGCGGTTACCACGCAGTAGGGCAAACCCTGGCTACGCTCACTTTCGTCTCTCTGACTGATTTGGAAGGTCGTTCACGTTGAACAAGACCATTGGAGTACATATCAAGATGAAGCACGAAAAAAGGCTGAAGTCCATATCAAGATTCAAGAGTATTTATCAAATCGTCAAGATCTTCCATTAAGTTTGTCGACGCAAAGATTGATATCATTCAAAATGGAGTCATGATCTGGTCAATAAGCCAGGTGTACGTTACAACTAACTGGATTAATGCGGGTACCTTCCCTAGACCTTAATCAAAGGTTATTATCCCTATCCCTTGAATTAAATTGCGGGGCTTTACTCATTTATTTTAGCTGTTACTTCCTCCGTATTAAAATATAAAGTGCAACTTCCACTAACAAAAAAAAACAAGAAAGAATTATTATCACCTCGATACTCTAACAAACCAATCCATGTATCTAATGAAATTAGAGATCTTAATGGTAGAGAAATTAATAAAAAAATTGGGTGTTAGTTAATTGTATACATGACGAGTGGAGGTACTCACCTTCTTTTTTCTCACTTATTTCTTCCACCTTATCATTTAATTATATATAATATTTTTAGGGATAACCTATAAATCATATAGTACTTGCCCTCGTACAACACAAGAAAAAAAGCAGTAGCGCCTGCATGTAGCTGGTTCTGCCGATACCGTGCATTATTTATGGGACTGCATGGCGTTCCCATTGGTTGAAAAGAAAATTAGTTCGGTGGATGAGAGAAAAGTCAGGTTAAAGTGGTGGGGACTAAATTAGATTAGAGCAAAATATAATAGTGAGTTATAAGCCTACTATAAACTTATGTGGAGAAGAGAGGTAACAAAAAAGTAAGGGTGTTAGCTTTCATGTAAGAGCTAGCTTAACACAAGCTCTAAGATAAATATATTAAATGTATAAGTGAGAGATAGAGAGAGGAGAAGAAAATTATTGTCAACCTTATAACTAATCTATTATATATGTTGGTTTTAAGATGGGCTAACAGTAGGAAGTGAACTCTACTATTATCCTTACTCTTATATTAAAAAAGTTTGATTGTAGATTTTTGGGAATTTGTGTATAGTAATTCAATAGCTAGTTATTGTACATATTAGCAATTTCTATCTTTGATGTGAACAATTTTGGAGCCAACAACTAACTCTCTTATTAAACTTACTCTTAGCCCATCCTTAATTTGTATGGACACACATAGCTCACCCCATGTACCCATGTCATATGGGTCTATTGCAATGTACAAAAATATTACTAGTATTTGCTAAAGATTATCTCTAGCCTTCATCTATTTGAGTTTGTGTTGTGGGCAATATATCTCTTTTTTATGTTTCTAATATCAAAATCTTTTCCAGACATTAGCTCATCACAGAAAAAATCACTCAGGTTTTTCAAAAAGAAATTTGTGCTGCGTACTACTACTTAAACTACAGTTTAGAGCTATGGTTACTAAATACCGGTGTAGAAGAAAAACAAAACAACCAAAAATCGGTGTACAAGTCAAGGCTAGAAAATAGAATATACGATGAAAAAAATGTATATTTGTACTGTAATGTAATTTATTGTATATTTGTATACTACATGTAATAGCTAGGGAAAAAAGAAGCGCCTGCTGGAATCAACACCGTAGAAATCGATGGTTTCTGACGTATCATTTCTTGGACGGAATCGGACCACTTCTCGGGCATCATTTCCCTTGTCAACCGCTTTTGTTATTGATGGGCTAATCAACGGCGATTCTGGTCTAACATGCTGGTTGCCAACTTCAAAACAGAGAGAAAGAAAATGTTCAACCTTTATGCTAGAAATGTTGGGGAAAATGTCCTGTAATTTTCCTCAATCAATTCTCAAGAAAATACATATAGTTAAATATATTTCTTACCAAGAGCTCTTATACTTCATTAATTAGAAAAGTTAATTATAGACCAAGTGGGACAGCTCACAGCTAGCTCCGACGCAATCGTCAAATCCCAAGACAGACGAGGAAGTCGATGCCTGTTCATTGTTCGTTTGCGCTGGTTTCTTCTCCAGCGAAGAATTCAAATGAACTGAGTTTCTTTCTAAAAGATGGACACTTTGAATGAAGGCAACCACGACAACTTTGAGTGCGAAGCATCCAATCTCCAGTTTTAGTGTTCCTTTTTCTTTTTGCTCAAGGTACCAAACTACCAATGTCCAATTAGCTGACGAGAGAGAGAGAGAGAGAGAGAGAGAGAGAGAGAGATATCTGAAGGAAGCTTCCTTTTTGCCAACTAACAAAACGCACATTGGTAGAGAGGAGAGAGAGAGAGAGAGCATACAACTGCTATTGAGTTCTGTTGATGCATGGATTGTTTCAGTAATTCAGTCAGAAGCAATATGCTTTGCCGCCTGACTCTAATGGCAAGTGAAAAGTTCAGAGGAGGGGCTGAACAGATCTTGACATTCACATCCCCTTAGCGCATGCCTATGTCAAGACCTGAACTTAGGTACTTTACATGTACTAGTACTGTACTTGTTGCGTTACATCTCGATGCATTGACTATATACTAGTATTTAACTTGAAGGAACTCAATATTTTTCTCGACTTCATAAGTGCAGGGAATTGAAGGTGCTGATCAAGGATTTCAAGGTTTCTAGGATGGGCATTGAGTTCAACAAAATATCTTTCTGAAAACCGATTCAACCGATTCAACAAATGTAGTGCTCCATTTCAAAATAAACATAACTATAATTTTTAATGTTTTCTAATATAAGATGCGCAAACATGCATGCAATAAATAACACATTTCCCTCATCTAAATTATTTTTTAATCCTCTATTCACAATATCTCTAATTTAATTGATTGTTTGCATTATATTTATTAAGGTAATATAAACAAGAATATAATAATAATTTTTATTGGTCTTTGCATTGGTGGTATTCTTTTGTGATGCAGATGAAATGAAGATTAAGATTAAGTGTTTTACGTAAAATGAGATGGTATTAACGTATGATTAATTGAGTTTTAATTATTACAAACCTGAAAAATAATTTATCTGTTATCTTATAGCAACTTTCATATAGAAAGTTTTCACACGAAGTATGCCATGAAGATGAAATTTTTTATCCAATTTCTATAGCATAAACAAACGGGACTTTAGTGATAGTTGTGTCTTATATTTTGGAATGGATAGAGTACTATTGCTAAATAGGAATATAAATCAAGGTCCATAATTGCATAAATTCTAATGCAAGTTGTACCAAAAAGAGACAACGTCAGACAATAGTTTAGACAAAATTTAAAATCTCTAATAATATTACTGCTTGATTATTAATTGTTCTTTGGAAGCCAGGTCACATCATCACCCTCAACATGTAGAAAAAAATCTTGAGTGAGAAATATAGCCAAACAATAACTTAAAATAGCCTTTTCCATGTTACTTATTACTCCAGCCTGATATTCTTCGAATACATTGAAACAAAAACTCATAGGACTGCTAACTCATAGCACTAGCAGTCCTATCTAATTATTTATTTTACTTCTTGTTTTAGACATCGACATAATCTTCAATTACATGTCTCATCATTGCGTTTTCTAATTATATATCTACAAAAATCAATTAAAAACATAACCATATGAAGTGTCTTCATGACAAATCTATTAATGTCCTTTTTCACATATTAAATTCTAATGATTTAAGAAATCGAAGTGCTATATGGAACTTGGTACTTCTGAATTTAATCGAGTAGTACTTTATTTCATTGCACTTTAGCAAAGCCGGAGCGACATAGTTTTGCCACGCCCAAGGTAATATTACACCGCTTTACTATATTTACGAGTACAGGGAACATACATGTAATTAAACAGGATATAATTATCTATACAACTCAATCTCAGCTCAATTACAGTTGTGAAAAAAGGGATGCGCTGGTGTTCAGCTTGTGGACACTGTAGCCCGTCCGGCACAGCTCCGGCAGCAGCCTCATACAAGTCTTGCCTGTTTGACACGAGGGAACGGAATTGTGCTCCCACGCAACTGCATGTTTTGCTCTCCTTTGCAAGCAAACAACTAGTAGTAGTAACAGCTAATTAAAGGCCATAATCAACACCCATGGCCTAGTTGACGAACAAATAGAATCTAGAGTCATGCAATAGATTAAAGCCGACTGCCACTTTACTTTCTAGCTAAGGATTTTGGCAGCAGTCCTTGGCCCAGAGAGGAATAAATTCCAGAAGAATATCACCATCATTGATTTATAATATGAAGGGAATGGGTATGATGATTAACAAGGTTTGCTCATTAGCGAGACCAGCACGAGCTACTGATTTGGCTCACTTGCAACAGCAACAAAAATAAAGGAAGCAAAAAAGGCCCAACTTCGTTCTCTTGACCCATCAAGGCACCAATCCTGCAGGGAATAAGTCTTAATTGCCTCCCTCATCTCTTGCTCTCGATTGAATCTTCTCTCTCAACCACGAAACCAGGTATAGCGCGTCCTCCATCTTCTAAAACTAGTTTAAATCGACTCCTTGAGTGATTTGGAAAGCAGTTTCTGCTGATGTGGAAAAAAATTGTAGTGGGATACATACGTCATCCCCTCTCTCCTCTTTCCCCCTTCTCCTCCTAGGCCCCCCTTTCCCTTCTGGCCATGGTAGCTACGGCGCGAGCGTGCTCAGTGCAACGGTCCTTTGCAAGACAATGACGAGCTCGATGAGGGGACAAAGAAGCGTCCCACCTCCCTCATAGCACCGCACCTACTGGCCTTCATCCCTGCCGCTCTGCTGCTCCCCGCATCGTGCTTCAGTAGCTTCGTTGCTCCGCGCTACTCCTCCCTAACGACCACCTCCACGCTTCCGCCACCACCTTTGAGCTCTTCCACCGTCATCCCCAGCGAGCCTCTCCGAGCTCACGCTATCGGTGGCCTCCATGCCATGGGCACAAGGTGTTGATGCCTCGTCAAGCTCCGCCTCTGCCTCCTCGAGCCGCCCCATACCAAAAGCGTTGTCGCGCGCCTCCTCGAACCACTGTCTCCTTGAGCACCGTCTCCTCCCCCAGATCAGTCATGTCGTTGCTTCTCCACATCGAGAGCTGCTTCCTCTATCATTGTGCCAAGAACAAGATAGAATGAGCTCTCTTGTGGAGAGATATGGGAGGGGGAGGTTGAAGAAGGAGAGGGGGTTGGCTCCTCCTCTACAACCTAGCTCGGCTGTCGCCGCCACTACCTCGCACGTCGCCCAAATTTGATTCGGGTGGCACGGCGGGTCAACGATGGGTAGTCGAACACGGGGTACGACCTCATTGAGCCTCTGTCTTTGAGGACATGGGCGGAGCCATAACGCCCATGATTCTCGCGCCAGTAGTGGAGGCTCGAACCTCCGCCATACCCATGGTAGATCCATCCCTATTTTTAAAGGTAGGCGACAAGAAGACGGTCACTTATGTTTCTCTCTGTGAAAACATTTTTCACAAAGGAGCTAGTTGCAGCCGCGGCCGGCACCAATAGTGCGACATGCCGAACAGGCCCAAGATGAATAGTCAAAGAAATAAATATTAACTGCATCATATTTTAAAAAACAAAGGAAACATGTTGTATTATTATGACCAAAATGTTGTATCGTTGTGATCAAAGTGTAGGGGGTGCTCAAAGTGCTTGTTAAGCTTAAGCACTATTTTTTTCGCTTAGATAAGCACAAGACCATCAAGGAGTATTTGCATGTTAGTCTATGTTTACAAATTAAATTTGAACACCTCAGTGTTGCAATTTCTCGCGTTCACTGATGGTTAGCCTTTTCGTCCAATTTATAAAGATGCATCGAAAACCAGATAAGCATGCTCTATGCACTCTAGTTCACTACTTAGAAACACAAGAACCATGACATCAAGATGTAAGAAATGGAGGCCATCTGTACAGCAATGGCAACGCACTAAAACGAACTGTTCCATGACCAAATGTTCACAAGTACTCTAATTTTTGTAAATGAAGCTCCACATTTGGTCTTTACAAGCTTCAGCAGACATGAAGCGTTTTCGTTGCCAATGTCATACCCACCATTTTGCAAGCTAGATTAGCACGTATGCATGTTACTTGCACATCTATTGTTAGGAGTTGCTGAAGCAAACTCCACCCGGTCGTCATAACAGAGTGTACATGGGGTATGTATGATCAACCTGTGGGCTCTTCAAACCTGAATCGATGCTTCCCATGGTCCAGTCACTGTAATGAACAGGTTGTGAAGGTTGTTGGGGGCAACGTGCCTATCATACCAGCTACCATTCCTAATGTTGCATTTTGACTGAATACATCGTATCCCCCAGTAGACATGTATCTATGGTCACTTCCACTCCAGTATTCAGCCATGCAATTTGCTATGCCACTGATAGATGGATAGGAACAACAAGAACTCATACCACATCATATTTTACAAAGCAGTCGGTTTAATCATTTGAGTCTTGTTTACTCGGGGATACATATCACATATGCTATTATTATGCTACTTAGGTGGCTTAACACTATTCGGATGGTTGATATTATTAACCTTGACTATATGTTTAGTTTGTTCAACTAATCGCATAGTCGGGGCTACACCTAATTAGGTGCATCTAGTCAATGCACCTCGGTATATTTTTGAAATTTTTTCCAGCCCTTCATAGCCTTATGATTTGGTAAAAGCACTTAGGAGACTATGGCAGAGATGATTGAAGTGCTCAATTGTATGTATTTTGACTCGGGAGAAGATTATCTCGTCGACTGTGAAGGTCTCAGAGGTTACCATGGAGATTATGGGTACCATATACTCACAGATCTAATTTATCCGACTGGATATAGGGGATAGATTATATACATAGATTATGTAACAAGTTAGGACTTGGGGTATTATGTTTACTTGTAAATCAAGGAAACGGTCTATTGTTCTGGTTTGGTAAGATTGTAAAGTAGTTATAGGAGATTTAAACCGTAAGGAGTTAAATCTCTATCTTGTAAATCCTTCCCCTCCGGCTATATAAGGAGGACAGAGTGCCTCTCGCGGGTAGGATTCACAACTAGATTGTCAGATCAATACACAACTCGGTGGATACAATCATCAAACAGGAGTAGAGTGTTACCTCTCATTGAGAGAGTCTGAACCTATCTAAATTCTTGTCTCAGCATCTATCCACTTTTGGGTCTCGTGCACTATCCCTTTTTATATTGCCGAATTCTAGTTTCGACACTTTGAATCACACGAGCCCTACATGGGTCTATTTATTCTTATGCCACTCCTGACTGAACTTTTACTGGTGTCTGCTTTTGAGACTTGGCTTGCTCTTTTTGAAAGTTTGATTTGTCAGCACAAAGTTCCTTTAATCTGCCATTAGAAAGGGCACAATAATTACTCATTGGTAAGCTCCATAAATTAGAAAAATTAAGAAGACATCCTATATATACTATCATAAGAAGGATTCCAAAATCAGTTTCTTTTTTACGAAATACAAATTGCATATAACAGCAGAAGTGGACAGGAAATAGTAGGATAAGTTAATGCACGTGGATTTGGTTGCTGATGCTTGTTCCCATTATCCTGTCCTTCTTATAGATAGAACGACATGCAGGGCATCTCCCGCCACATTCTTCCTTCTGATCCATTTCCATTATCTGATGCCAACACCAAAGACAAATCTGCCAGAAAATGATAAACACACATATTTCGTTAATACATAAGATTCACAATAGAAGACATTAACCAAGCCACAAATGTGCATATTTTACAGAATCCGTAGCATGCAAATACACCAAATACATAATGCAATATACAAAATTAACAGAATATGCATTTAATTTACCAAAATATGGACAATAACTATCTGAAAATTATTGCATTTGATAGTGGCACTACCCAAATGCCTCTGCATTTGCTAAAAATTAAAATGAACCCTACATGTCAAATAAATGCCAATTAATATGTCGTCCACTTGTGTTTTTAAAGGGGCATTTGACAGTGTTACACACACTAGTTGTAAAATTAATTCATATACTACATATATACATGACAGTATGGTCATGTAAGAATTTTCCATGTTAATTGCGCTTTTAGAAAGTGCTCAAACAACATGGAAGGTCTATTCTGCCATTTTAAATAAATCCAGAGAGCAATTTGTAAGAAATGGCAGAATCACCACTACCACTATGTTCTTCTTAAAGTAAGTGGATACAATTCATATATTTCATGTTGCATGCAACATTCGTATTGTTTTGACAGTTACTATGGACTTTTGGCTAAAAACCGAACTGAAAATGATGATATGCTGAAAGAAACTGAAAAAAATCTTGGGTACTTTTACATTGATGTTTAGATCTTTAATGATGATGTCCAGAATGAAAATGAAAATCTTAGCACGATTACATTGATTTTTACAATTTTACTACGACATAAAATGTCTGAAACAAACTGCACTAATACTTAACTTCATTAACCTTTCATTCAGGAAAAAAAAACCTTTAATTGAAGAAAGGACATGCAACCAGAGATAAGAGTTGCTCAATTTCGCCAAGATAAATAATCTACAAGCAAATGAACTTAAACTCTTTAAGCGTTTGAAGAACAACAGACTAAAGATGTCTCACTGTTAGGTATTTATCACAAGCGTATAAAGCATGAAATCCAGGGGGAGGGGCGTAAAAAGAAGCTCATCAGATGAACTCCAAACTGGTGCTCAAACATTGAATTTTCACCTCACTCGCCCCGCTTCGGCTGGCTGTCGATAGTGGAATCAAAAAAGGGCAGAGAGAAATAGAGAGGGAGAAGAGAGAAGAAGGATGTGTCACCAAAATATGGGGTCCACAACTTTTAAATTTATTTTTTCTTACTACAATGCTACTTAGTATAAAACCACCATTAAAACTACATAGGTACGTAAATTGATCTGGTTTTGATAGTTCAATGTACTCTATATCTAATATTACGATTTAAGGATGGGATTTAAACTCGACGATAAGATGAGAGGACTCATTCCTTCCACGAAGGCCCAAGCTTGTTGAGCGGGGCTTCTGTAGTCAATTTTGGCCTGAAATTCAAAGTTAGACTTCTCTATGGTCCGTCGAGAGCCCAGCCTAGACTAAAAAGGCTGCTTCTTCAGGAAAGGTCAACGTGGGCTGTAATATCTTTGATGTGCACAAATCTAGAAGGGAGAAGTCAGCAGGATTAGCTGTAGAATCGTGCATCCCCAAATCTCCAACATTGCCGTGCATTCGTGTATCATCATTAGCGCCCTCCAAATTCAGACAATTCTACATCAACTATACCCAACGATTTGCCGTGTGGCTGACCTTCTTCCAAAGTAAAAAAAATATCACATTGCTCGCTCGAATAGAACTCCTTCCTTTGTTTTGTAGTACAAGGATGAGGCTGGTCAAATCCAATCAGCGAAAAGACCACTCTCTGATAATCACATCTTCTCTTTAAATTTTCGCGGTTAGGATGGATGGTGTGATATCTGTCGATGTTATAAATCACGATTACGGTATTTACATGGTATGGGGATCGTTGGTACCAGGACATACGCGAGATTGAAATAAAGAGACAAGAGATAGATTTTTATACAGGTTCGGACCCCTTATCTGACAGGTAATAGCCCTACTCCTGTTGACCGAAGCCGGTGTTTCTATTATATATTAGTATCACTCGAGTACAATATGTAGGATAGCCTATCTAGTCGTCGTCGATACGGCGACATAGACCAACACTCGTAGTCGACGATGGGGTAGTCTTCCTCCTCAAATATGGACCTGGCGAGATCAGAGATAGCGTTAGATCCCTCTTATCGGTCTCTGCAGGCACTATATTAGGTATGTCTAGGTTTATCTCTGGTGTCGATGTCTGGCGGCGTGTATTGATGTTTGCTCTGATTGTTGCCTCTCTCTGATTGGGCTTGTCCCCTCTCCTCCTAGGGGGTCTTGTATTTATACCTACATATGTCTCCTTGTCCAAGTAGAACTAGGAGAACAAGTATGGATACGATCCGAGTAGTCCTTGCAGTTTCCATGTAGAACTCTACTTCTCCTTCCTTATGCGGAATACCTTTTGTATGCGAGGTCTGATTCCGTATAAGACTTGATACATGGTGGGCCCCACCGAGCTTAACCCATGATCGTAGGGTATGCCTTATCCATAACCTTGACGGTAGCCCCCAACTTCAATGCAAATGAACGAGTTGATGTTCTCGACCGAAAACCTGAGAATAACAGACGTCGAACTCACTTGACTATTCTCAGACGACCGAGAAGGTGTGAAATATGTGACTAAGTTTCCTTTTTAACCTTGATCGAGAATTTGGATTGAAGTCAGAAATTGCATCTCGGCGGGTACACCACAGCTTCATTCCGTAATCCTTGTCGAACTCCAACGACTATTCTCAGATAACCGAGTAGCTATAGAGTCTGCGACAAAGCCCTGAAATATGACTTTTCCTAAAATCAATTGTCAGAATAAACTGTTAGATAGAAAGAGCCCCCGAGCGAATGCTCAAGGGTAAAATGATATAATATGAATTGAAAATTGAGAATAAATTGAATCTGTATATGACAATAAAAGAGTACTCTTGCTAGAACTACCATCAACAATCGGAGTGTGGTAATCTCCATAGCCCCAGCTATATCCTTGGAGAACTCGTTCTCGATGGATG
Organism: Oryza punctata; assembly: GCA_000573905.2. Lineage (NCBI taxonomy): Eukaryota > Viridiplantae > Streptophyta > Magnoliopsida > Poales > Poaceae > Oryza > Oryza punctata. The sequence goes on from CM002488.2 coordinate 5,371,850, forward strand.
TAGCTTAAAAACCTATAAGCTGGCCTGGTCAAGCTGCGAATACCTAACCCCCAGCCGTGAAGTTGGGAAAACCAATTCCTGATTACACGGCTTAGTTAATACGCTACCTGATGAGCACTCTGACATGACTAGATATGACATTGTCACTTGGCTCTATGATGTCTAACATCACCTTATCCGCTCTGGGCGTCCCCAGCCGAGGACCGTGAGGATCTCGAAGGTATGTCAGACTAGCGTAAAGGAACATTAGGTACGACTTCGGCGCAAGGCGTTATATGGGTAAGGGATCTCTGGGTAAATATTGCATGGTTTTTATATATAAATACTTACATAGGTTGATGCACGGGGGGAGGTGGGGGGTGATTGAGATGACCACCACACTGGGCGAAAACCAGGTGTGTAGTCGTACTCGATCACTTCGCAGAAATGGTGGGAGAATCACTACCAACACTAGTCGAGGACCAGCTATGTAGACGTACTTGGCCACTCAAAGATGTGGTGTGAGAACCGCTACGCCGTTGGTCGATGACCAGGCGTAAACATACCTCGACCACTTGAAGTCATGGTGCGAGAATCGTTACGCCGCTGGTCGATGACCGGGTGTAGACCTATCTCTACCGCTTGAAGTCGTGGTGCGAGAACAGCTACGCCGCTGATCGATGGCCGGGCGTACTCATATCTCAACCACCTGAAGGCAACTGATAGGTGGAGAGAGATGGCTACAATCAGCTGGTTGATGACCAAGAGTAGGCATATTCTCGATCACCTGAAGGTAACTTATATGTGGAGAGAGATAGCCACAATAGACTGGTCGATGACCAGGAGTAGGCATCTTCTCGATCACCTGAAGGCAACTGATAGGTGGAGAGAGATGGCCACAATCGACTGGTCGATGACCAGGAGTAGGCATCTTCTCGATCACCTGAAGGCAACTGATAGGTGGAAAGAGATGGCTACTCTGCGCCGGTGGACCACCAGCCATAGTCATCTCTTGACCACACGAAGGGGCGCTAGAGTTGGTTATTACATGTGCATCTCATGTGACCAACATGATTCATATACTCAATTTGTAGCATATCCGGATGTCCATTCACAGCTATGTTGGGTGATCACGCTGACAATATTTGCGGGGAATTATCCGTTGTCAACTTGCTCGCAGATAGTTCGGCCACGGCCGGGACCATGCGTGAGATAGGTCATCAGTCTTTGTTGGTAGGTTTGGTTCGTAAACTCCTCATTTCTCGAGAATATTCTCAATAATTGTGTTGTACCCGACCGTTGCCTACTCAATTATTCCTGAAAAATATTTACTAGAAGACAAGATATATAGCAGAAAATATCGAGTATGTACTTAAAAACTGCATGGAACTTCTAGTATTATCAGGATATAACGAGCAAATGTAGATTAAATATCGGGTATTGTGTAGACTGTAAGCAAGTATAGATTTATACAAAAGAAACGGAACGAGCCCCCAATATTAGACCGTAGTCAGTCTAATATAGGAAACATTCACGCAATATATATTATATAAAATATGCTCTAGGCAAACATAATAAATTATGGATCTGACAATATTGTATGAACTGAAAAATAGGTACGGCTGTATGTATAAAATATTGCGTATCTTTGTAGATATATGCCGGATATATCTACGAAATTAGTAGATTAATTTAAAAATCAATCTTACTAATTACCTCTGTTGACGTGTACTCTGGAGTAGTAGACTGTACACCAGTGTATCTATCCTTCTCCAGGTGTGCAGGTCATGTGTACGTAGCAATCTCAGCTACAAACGTTGTAGAGCTAACATGCATATTGATTTTCCTGTTGTAAGCTATGCGTTCAGACCGTTGGTCTAGATGCATGCAACCTCTGACTGGGTGTATAGCCTAATAGGTAAAAAAGGTGACCGAGAAGGTCTCTATTTGGCCTTGTACTTGTATTCGAATCTGCAGAAGCCCCGCATAGTTGGTTAAGGAAGTCCTGCTCGATTGGTTTGGAGGTGGTCGGTTCAAACCGAAGCCCCGTGGTCAACAACCTTGATCTGATGTAATCCGTGGCGGTGACATCTTGAAGCTCGTCGATCTTAATGGGTCAATTTGAAGGGAACGCACTCCGATCGGGTAGTATCTCCCAAAGCCGAAGTCGTTGAATTATCCCTCATCTAAAAACCCACGGCGACGATGTCTTGACAAAGCTTGAGATGACGAGGCTCCTGATCCGTCGGAGAACGCACTTCGGTCGGGTCGTATCTCCCACAGTCGAAGTCGTTGAGTAGTTTGTTGTCACAAAATCTGTATTCTTGAAACCGATCTCGTCAAAACCTTGAACCACCAAAGTCCCCTACCTGGCGCGCCATTGTCGATGTTGTAGATCACGACTACAGTATTTGCATGGTATGGGGATCATTGGTACTAGGGCATACGCGAGAAAAGAGACAAGAGACGGAGATTTTTATACAGGCTCGGACCCCTTATCTGACAGGTAATAGCCCTACTCCTGTTGGTCGAAACCGGTATTTTTATTATATATCATTATCACTCGAGTACAATATTTTGGATATCCTATCTAGTCATCGTCGACACGGCGGCATAGACCACCACTTGTAGTCGACGACGGGGTAGTCTTCCTCCTCGAATATGGACTTAGCGAGATCAGAGATAGCGCTAGATCCCTCTTACCGGCCTCTGCAGGCACTAGATTAGGTATGTCTAGGCTTATTTCTGGTGTCGATGTCTGGTAGCGTGTATTGGTGTTTCCTCTGATTGTTGCCTCCCACTGATTGGGCTTGTTCTCTCTTCTCTTAGGGGGTCTTGTATTTACACCTACATATGTCTACTTGTTCAAATAGAACTAGGGAAACAAATGTGGATACGATCCGAGTAGTCCTTATAGTTTTTACGTAGAACTCTACTTCTCCTTCGTTATACGGAATACCTTTTGTATGCGAGGTTACATAGTGGCTTCCACTGAGTTTAACCTATGATCGTAGGGTATGCTTTATTCATAACCCTGATAATATCTTAATGGAAGTAGAGGCTCCGACTTGGGCACGAAAGATAGATTGTGTTTGGGTTGATTGATACGCGTACTAGACGATATAGTCTTGAGGGATTTCGGATTGATGGCAGAGGACGCATTCAGAGCCTGACATTTGTACCGAGCAGAAGTGCTTTGGTCTCTCGGACACATCCAAACCCGAACGCATCTAGGCCATCGTCACGGGCCGTAGTCAACTCGTGTACTGCAAAACGCACGCCCGTACGTCAAGAAGCAGAGCAACGAGAGAGCGCCGCGCGCGCATGCACGAGCTAGCGCAGTAGTACGTACTAGCGCGCCCACACACCGGACACCGCGCTGCCGGGCCGTGCCGGCCGCGGGAGTCCCGGGGCCATCGATCTATCCAACGTCGACGCGGCCGTAACTTGCGTACCGCGCGCTCGTGAAAAAAAAAGAAAAGAGGCAGGGCGCTGATCTGTCACGCACGCACGTACGGTAGTCTCGCCCGACGAGCTAACGTACGTGCGCTGGCCTCACCACGTGCGCCCGGCTCGTACTGATCGACCGATGCGCTTTTCTGTAGCGTTTTTCTGTATTTCCCTTAGCTTGCGTGCAATTGCATATGCACGCACGTGTCTGGCCGGCGCGCGCACTGGCTAGCGAATTAGCGATGGAGTGTGGATCTCAGTGGATCAGAGACATAATGCGCCTTGCACGCATGGCATCATATGTACATACATTTGCGAGCAATATGGCCGATCGATCGATCTACTCGACTGGGAGACACGGGACCCTACTTTACCTTGTTTCTCATCGGCGCGCAGCTAGCCCACGGCCGGCCTAGCTAGGTGACTAGCGATCGATCGTCACTGTTACGTGTTGCACACTTGGACGTCGGACGTGACGACGCCATGATTATGGTGCCATTGGATCGGTCTCCTCAGCTGTAGCTCCTAGCTGTCTCAAGCTCAAGCGTTGCCCGGTGTTAAATCCATGTCTCTTGCACAGTGACAGTGTCGAGTGTGAGTAGGACTGTCGGAGTATATCGATCATTTCTGCTTGAATAGGCTTCTTTGACTAGTATGATGATAGCTGTGATGATCAGTTCTTTCTTTTGTTTTTCGTAGATTGTTGTGTGATGATCAATTGATCATGGTCGATGGGGGTAGAAAAACAATGTCTTTATTGATGTGTTTTTTTTTGTTTTTTCATCGTATCTCTAGTACCTTAGAAGCGGAGTTGTTCTCCTTTCCTTCCCATCTATTACCATATGTAAAAGAACCGTGAGAAAAACTATTGCTAGAAACTGAGAGAAAAATCGCTCCAAAAAAAATCCAAACAAACCGAGAGAAAAACCGTTAAAAAAGATTGCTAAAACACCGTATCAAAAATGGTAAAAAAAAAACGTATCAGAAAACCAAATGAAAACCCGTTCCAAGAAAACCAGGATAAAAAAAATTCGAGAGAATAAACTTTCAAAAAAAAAACTAGAGAAAAATACGGGAGAAGAAAAAAGAGAAAATTTGAACCATGTTCACCAGAAAACCAAAGTGAAAAATACAAGACAAGAGAAAAAAATGAACCAGGTTCATCAGATCTTATCCCGTTACAACGCACGGTTCCGTCACTAGTGATGTGTAAAAGCGGTTAATTAACCGATTTGTGGTCATTACAGTAATGAAATGGTAGAGAGCTCTCTCTTTCTAAAAGAGAGAAGATCAGTTGATCGTCATGGATTCACGGCGAACCATGACCATCACGGAAGAGTGATCCGAACTAAAAGGGAAGAGGTCGATGTATGCAACTCAGATATCTACCTATGCTTATTTTTGTACATGCAAGTTGGCTATTTGTATATTTGCTTGAAAATGGACAAAAAAATTCTTGTGAAATACATATAATTTTAAGCTAGAGCTTTCTATATATTTCTGTAAATCTATTACGACCTCCGAGTATTAATCTTATAATTTATATATGGTCAAACGGTACCCTCTATTTACTTGCAATCCATATTGTGATGTGTTTCACTATTTCTGTGTCGGGGCTGTGCAGAGGGCAGTCGTACTGCATATTACTGTCAGGGGGCGTGGAACGCAGTAGGCAACTGTATGGCTTCCTTCCCTTGTTTGCCTTGATACCAGGGTTTACCAAACCGTTTAGGGCACGATTATCGTGATCCTACAGTTTAACAGTTATCGCGAGATATACCGTGGTTTTAAAAGCTGAAAAGGTTACCGTGCGCGGTAACCAGTGCGTGATAACCATGATAACCGTGTAATAATCGTACCGTTTTGTAAACCCTACTCGATACTATGGCCTTTTGTCCTGTCATCAGTGTTGCAAGTGCTGATGATGGAAGAAAGAAGGGCCACAGCGTACAGGTACTGTACTATGTGCTAGTAATGCAGAGTGACCTGATTTCAGTGGTTTGACCAGAACATGAATGTGATGAATTCTCTTGCTGAGCGGCTGAGCAAGCATTCATTGATCAGTACTGTTAGGTCATTCGTAGTGCTCCTACGTATCGTTCGGCCAACCCTCGACACGTCATAGATTCGTGGGCAGGTAGATGTCGCGCGTAACCAAACAAGATCCGCGGAGCCAAGTTTTGGCACTAGTTCTTTTGAGAACTCAAGAGCGCGTGATGTGGGGAAGAACGGTGTGGCTGTGTTGTGGAGGTCATGGTGTCACCTCCACACGCTTGTTCCCCTCCCCATCACCTATCCATGAGAAAGAGGAGGCGGTGGATCTGGTGCCTACCTTGTTGTTGTTCCCCGAGCTGTGCCGCCGCTCGTCGTCATCCCCTGATCCGCACCACCGCTCGTCATCATCACCCGTCCCAAGCTGTGGCTCTCCTTGACCCTTCCGCAACCTCGACGGTAGCCTCCACAACCATTCGGATTGAGGCACTGCCGAGGAGAGGGTAGAGGCCACGCCGTGGCTCATCATTGACGCTCTGAACCGCACGCCGGCGAGGAGAGGGGAGAAGGGATTTGGTGCCGGCAAGGAGAAGAGAGAAGGGAGATCCGGCGAGCTTCAGGCTGGATTTGGCCGTCCTGTCGTCACTGGCGGTGGATCCAGTGGGTAGTCCCGGGACAAATAAAACCTTCCTCAATGCTAATATATATGTATGTAAAAAAACTGAGAAAAGAAATAAAACTCTCTTATTAATATATTATAATATCTCTTATCAATATATTACGATATATATTTAATTAATTTATATATATATATGGTATTTAAATAATAATGTAAGTTGGACCATAACTGCCCGTCGCCGCTTGGGCCACCATTCCGCCCACGCCGTCACCGAGAAAGGGGGAGAGAGAGGGCACTCCTTTACCGTTGTGGACCCACTTAAAACTTGTGTTTAACATCGTTCTTAGAGCTAGGTGACATGTGAGACCCGGGAAATATATGGGTCACATTGCTACTGCCCTAGTACATTTGCAACCCCTGCGGCCCTGCTCTGCTGGTGATGAACTGCTTGCTGCTGTTGTCAGTTCAAACAGCACAAGCTACTGTGTAGTCCATGAAGCATAGGAAAATACTAGTACTCCTATAGACTATCATTGAGTGTGGTCTATAAATTGCAACCGGTTACCGAATATCAATCCTTAAACGGTTTCATCGAAAACCTGTGAAATTTACATAAAATTTACTGAAAACTCGTATTTAGTTTGAAGTTAGCCGGTTTATTGAGTGGTTTCTAAGGCTGTGTTCTCCCTTTAACTTTCCCAACTTACATCCCTCGTGTTCCGCGCGTACGTTTTTCAAACTATTAAACGGTGTGTGTTTTGAAAAAAAAATTCTATACGAAAGTTGTTTTAAGAATCATATTAATCCATTTTTCAAAAAATATTTAGTAAATACTCAATTAATCATAAGAAAATACGTTACTCCGTTTTGCGTGCGCTAGAGGTGAGTTTCTAACCTCACCTCTCAAACACGGCCTAAATGCATACCGGCAACAACCATGCATGATACTCGAGGATTTGTTTTCGCATTGGCTACACCTTTAGTTACCTTCGTTGTGAATGCAAAGAAGTTACTATTTGCGGTAGGGACGGATCCAGAAAATTAATTTGTTGGTGTTATAATGTGTCTACCAAATATCATATTATGCTAATTATACTTAGATATGGTGTTATAATATATGGATAAGCAGTTTAACTATATATGTTTTTGTCGAAAATCATCGGTATCACCTAATACCGGTCCTTACACTGTAGATCCGCCCCTGATTTGCAGGTTTCTTTTTCCTAGAATTCCTGCATTTGTGCTCTCAATATTTTGAGACCAATCTCTTGGCATCAAGCATGGAAACAGGGGAGCTGACAACCACCCCTTAAAAAAACTAATGATCACATCTTTATATGCAAACATCCTCTTATATTCGTGGACACTGATGAGTACTTACTTGTGCTTTCGATTTAAGTTTGAATATCTAGAATTTGGTTTTAAGGGATTTCTTCGACACTTTCATTGGCCAAATCTATTTCCATGGTCCCTAGTAAAGATAAACTAAAATAATGCATATAATTATTTTTAAATTTGAACTTTAAAATGTAAGATCAATTTGGATTACAATCCAAAAAAAGCACAACATAGAGCCTCACCTTAAAAATCTTTCTGGCCCCACCGCTTCACTGTCCACAAAGAGCCCATTTGGATAATAGGAAAGGGAAATGATTTCCGTCCTATGAAGGGGTAACTTTGAATCCTAGCTATGACTAGGTTCGTTGTTGGGAGTTCCCAACACGCACAGTAAACACGGAAAACGGAGCGATTCATTAGCGCGTGATTAATTAAGTATTAATTAATTTTTTTCAAAAATGGATTAATTTGATTTTTTAAATAATTTTTATATAGAAACTTTTTTAAAAAAACACACCGTTTAGTAATTTGAAAAACGTGCGCGTGAAAAACGAGAGAAGTGAGTTAGGAAAAGGGGAGGAAGAACGCATCCTAACCTTTCTATATCCATTTTCCAATCTCAATCCCACCCTTCATTTTCCATTATCAAACATACCCAAAGCACTTACATGCATGCAACTTTTGCTGGAAGCTATACATAGACAGATTAACACATACTGACATTCACGCACAAGGCTATTTCTAGAGGCAAACCACAGTGATAATCACTAATATGAAGTTATATGCAGCGATTCGCGAACTAATATACACAAACGTACATAGAAGTCAGATGGCTGCTACTAGCTAGTTCTCAAATCTGCAGAGTCTGTCGTCGGCGAGCCGGCCCTTGCAGCCGCTGCCCTTGTACTCCTTCCAGGTGAACTCCCTGTACCGGCTCCGGCCGCCGTCCCCCAGCAACGCCGGCAGCGGCGCCAGCCTCTCGCCGGGTGGCGGGCCGCCGAAGAAGACCATGGACACCCTCGACTTCTCGCTGTTCACCACCACCCTGTGCTTCACGCTCCTGAACCTCCCGTTCGTCAGCACCTGGTTGCAAAGCGCAAACACACGAGCAGCACAAAGAAATTTAACCTCAGAGAGACAGTACAGAGAAACATAAATAGTTAAGTCAATAATTAATCGATGTGATGTGCAATTTGCATGGCCTTTTCTTGAGAGTTGGCAAATTGCAGTGACTGATCGATCTCATCATCGTTCATGGACCCATTATTGGCGTTGCTAATGACCTAATGTGTGTAGTAGGCACGTACTAGCATGCAAGTGTACGTACGTGTTTTCACATGCAGCCTGGGCCCCTATATATGCATGGCATGCAAATGATTGTGCTAGTTAACCACATGCATGCGCATACAAGTAACCGTGCGTTGATGGCGCTCGCTTGATGCAGACACCACCGTGCAGTCGTGCACTGATCACCAGCTGATTTGCTCGATCGAATTAGAGATGGAACGGTCGACGATTCGACAGGGCACGTACGCGAAACAGCAGAAGTGACCAAACTTTTTGACCTTTCATTTTGTGTGCGCGCGCAAGCAACGGGAAGTAGTACGTGTACTACGTACCTGGAGGGTGTCGCCGACGTTGACGAAAAAGGAGTCGCCGTCGCCGTCGTGCGGCACGGACGCCCAGGCGCCGTCGCGGAGGGAGATCTCCAGCCCGGCGGCGCCGTTGGAGCGGAGCACGGAGATGATCTGCGGGTCGGTGTGCTCGCCGAAACCCGTCAGGTTCGGCCCGCCGCCCAGCTGATCGGGGCGCGGCGGGTAGTGGTTCACCCTGAGGATGGAGTCGCTGTCCTCGCGCGCCACCAGCCGCGCCAGCGCGTCCGCCGGCCCGACGCCGAGCCCCTCCGCCATCAGCTCCAGCACGTCGCACGCCACCCGCCGCACCGCCGCGCTGTACTCGCGTAGAAGCTCCCTGCACCGCGAGCAAACAAACCAAATTATATTACCACCGATCGGTTCACGCAGCAGAACGCAACTGAAGAAGAAACCAACAAAGAGATCGACCCAAAATCGCAACGAATTCGATCGGCGGCTTGGATCGCGATGATGATGTCAAGGTTGTGGATAGAGACGTACGGGCAGATCCGCAGGTCAGGGGAGATGCATGGATCGATATCCATCCGGTGGTGGTGTTGGTCACTCACCATATATATGCATGCGACCGATGTGGCGAGCTGCGCCACGAGGCCATGCGGCCGTGCGCACGTGACAGCCGTACGTGAATCAAAACGGCAGCGTCAGACGGAGCCGCCGGCGCCGGCCTCCGTACGTCGGCCGCGAGATATTGTGAAGCGACACGCGGCCACGATGAGCGATCTTATCCACATGATTTTCTCACTATTAATTTACCACATGGGCAACACTACACGTGTATTTTTTCCCTTTCCGGGGTACCTTCGTGTTAATGCACGTTTATAATGAAGGTATCAAAGCCCCTCTAGAGTACACACACCCACTGAAAGACATATGCGTGTGTACTCGAATTAATTAGTGGACGACGATACCCGCTAATTAATTAAACTCCTCTAGATCTTTTCTCCTTCACACGACACTACACGCGTACGCGCCTGCTATTACGCTCTAACTCTAAGACTTAAAAAGATAAAAAACCAATGATAAATTAACTATTTTTTTTATTGAAAACGTATATGCGTGTGTTTTTTGGGTAACATAATTAATTAAACCACTAGTAATGAGTGAAATCATGCGCACATGGGTGACATGGCTCCACCACACACCACACTTAATGAGCTTTTTAGAATGTTGCTGACGTTCTTGAACTTCAACTCAAGTAAAATGTTCCACGTGCCAAATGGAAATCCACGGGGAAATGAAGAACAGCAAGTCCTAAGGTATCCAATGCTGGTGCATACGAACATCAGAAAGATTCCTGGACAAAACTATCACTTGCTTACACTACCAGTCTACCACACAGCAAAATGGGATGGAACTAATAATAGCATGATTCCGTTTTGCTGCTGGCGTGCGCGTATAACGACTTCAGTCCCTACACCCCAGTAAACCCTGTGTTGCACACATCATGTGTCCGTACTGTCGAAACAAGTACTCCACTTGTCCGAGCTCAGCTCACTAGGATCGGACCCTCCATCTACTGTTTGACACGAACGTTCCAATGGATCAATTATTAAAGTTTGTTAAAAAAAATAAAGTGATGTGAAGAAAATGATGATTCAACGATGACTGAACTTAATAATACCCAAAGGAACGGAGGATACGTGACATGCGTGCAGTAACGGTGCATGTATCTGTCTGCGCAGGCAGCGGCACGGAAGCAACAGTGACCCGCCGGTGCAACGCGCAACGCAGACGTAGATGTCACCGCTTTGTCCAGCCGCCTGGTGCCTTCGCTCGCTTGCTTCCCGGAACGGTTCACCGTTTAGATTCAGTGCGGTAGAATAGACTATCTAAGATCTAAGGTAAACGTTTAGATTTAATACGGATGTTCATATTTACGATTAATCCTTAAATCTTTTAAGTGGTATATAATATACACATCATCAACAACGAATCGTTTTATATATAACTTAATTTTTATAGATGTTTATAGGGATGAGATGTGTATGCATGTTTATCGGGATGAGTACGGATATATCCTGAGTTTTGTACTGTTTTTCTTAAAGAATAGTATGGTCATTTGGGAAGCAATTAATAGCGTTTTTACCGCGTTGCATGTAGCAAGATACTCCAGTAGCTTCGTACGCGCAGTCGCGCACTGCTACTGCTGCGTTTGGAAAGATCGGGATTTACCGTAAGGGGCAAGGAGGCGTGGGCGACGTCGCGGCGCACGGCAATGTCGAGACGGCGGGCGCGGCTGCGGCGGGCGCCGGGGCGAGGCAGAGCAGCAGGTACTCGATCCAGCCGAGGTCGCCGGCGCTGCCGATCCGCTTGCTGGCGTACCCGAACGGCGCCCCCGCAGCGGCCTCCTTGTCGGGCTGCGGCAGCGCGAAGAACCGCGCCGCGGCGGCCTCGGCGGCGCGCACCAGCCCCGGCGGCACGCCGTGGCCCGTCACCCTGAAGAACCCATGCTCCTCGCACGCCGCCACCAGCGCGCGTGCCGCCGCCGCGCGGCCGGGACCCGTGGCGGACAGGTCGATCGCGCGCAAGTCGGCGGGCGGCGGGTGCGCCGCCGGCAGGGCTATCTGCTCGAGCTCGCCCTTGGCAAGCACCACCATGGCCGGCTGTTTTGGACAGAGGAAAAGCAGAGCAAGGTGGTGTTCGTGCGCGCGCGCTACACACTACGCAAGCAAGCAAGGATGGTTTTCAGTTTGATACGAGGCGAGAACGCTCTATTTATATAGGCGCGGCCGCGCGAGGAGGGGGAGAACAAAGCTAGCGGCGAGGTGGCACCGTGCACGCGCTGCGCGTGGCCGTGCTAGTAGTCCGCTGATTTGGGCCGTTCGATCGAGCGTAAATGGATGGATAGAGGCTTGGTCGTGGTTGCTGTTGGCGCGTTGGCGCTGTAGGCAGGAAGGCAAGTGTCTTCGTGGGTTAATCTCAGCCGTTGGAGGTTGGAGTATTGGAGAAGGCAGTCATTGAGAAATGAGAAGGTTCTTGCCAGCTGGACGGTGCTCCAATCGAATTGTCTGGGAAAAGTTTGCTAGTACATCGTTAAATATCTAGATTTACTGATGAAACACTGTAAAACTTATATTAAGCTTGAGGACAGTTAAAAACGTGTTCATGTACTTAACCACACCTTATCCTTATAATATTCGTTATACTCTCACCAATTTTTTATAGATAACCCCGTTGACTTTTGAACATATATTTGACCATTCATATTATTTAAAAATTTTATATAAATGCATAAAATATAAATCATGTTTGAAGTACTTTGAGCGATAAAACAACCCACAATAAAATAAAATATAATTACATGTTTTTTAATAAAACGAATGATCAAACATGTGATAAAAAGTCAACAGCGTTATCTATTAAAAACGGAGGTACTCCCTCCATTTTATATTATAAGTCGTTTGACTTTTTTTTCTAATCAAATTTCTTTAAATTTGATCAAGTTTATAGGAAAATATATTAGTATTTTTCATACAAACCAAACATATTATCAAAATATATTGAATGTTAGATTAAATGAAACTAATTTAATATTTTAGATGTTGCTAATTTTTTCTATAAACTTGATCAACCTTAATAAAGTTTGACTAGGAAGAAAATCAAACGACTTATAATATAAAACGGAGGTAATAGTATATAAGAGAGGCAATAAATCACTAAATTATCTTCAGCACGATGCATGCTTATTCCCTACCAAATCAAGCACCTCTGTATTGAGGTAGAAGCATAATGAGAACGGGCACCGGCACTAGTGCCACTTGCTCAAAGTGGGCTATGGGCGATGCCCTAGGCCCTGAGCACAAAACGGCGGCACGTTATCAATAGTACTGTTTTGGTGTTCGTCACCATAGTGATTTAAAGAGAGATTTATCATCAATTATTATATACAGAAGAAAATGATGAGAAAACCTATATCTAGGAGAACTCGAACCTATATCAATTACTTGCTCTTGGTAGTTCCGTGCCAGCTGAGCTATGCATCGTTCTCACCATAAGAGCAAGGATAATAGTAAGCTATAAACTAGCTATTACTTATATGGATTATATGGAAGAGAGATAAAGAAAAGTAAGAAGTGCTGGCTCTTATTCAAGAGCTAACTCTATACAATCTCTAAGAAATATATATTAAATTCATAGTGAGAGAAAGGGATAAAATAAAAAAAATAAAGCTAATCTTATAACTAACCTATTATATATGTTAACTCTAGTATTGACTTATAATAAGTAGTGAGCTCTACTATTAAACTTTAACTTTGCTCTAATGATAAAGTCAGTGAACCTACTAGGGCAATGATATCTCTACTAACCTCATGCCTAGGCATTCCTGAAAAACCTTCCTATGGTGATTCTTCTTATTAACCAACATTGTGTAGCGAAGCTTCATTCATGCCATTAGTATTGAGATTTGAGTATGTAGTGTTTGGTGATGAGGCATAAGGCCGCTGGCCAGTCATGCATAGATTCTAATGTGGAGACCAGGTTTTAACTTTTCGGTTTCGAAGTATAAACAGCTCCTCACTTGTTTACCGAAATTTGATCGAAAACCGGTAAAAACCGACAACTTTCGATCAACACCGTACGAAAATCAGCTAATACTTAAACCGAGACCTAGCAGTTTACGAAATCTGACCGGTTTTTGTGAAATTCTATCGGTTTGTGAACCCTGGTGGAGACATATCTCAACTATTCTAAAAGCATAATCGTCCTCTCATCCCATCACATGCAAAAAAAGAAAAAAAAAAAGAAGGCCCAACCAGTAAAGAAACTCCTAAATCCATTTTTCAGTGGTATGAGCCGTTGCAATGCACAAGTCTATTACTAGTAGAATGAAAAAGAATACGTGAACCTAATTGTGTGTGAGCTAGGGGCATTAGCGTCATTTGTATATTTTCTCCACCCAACATAACTAAAACAATAGTTTAACAGACAATGCATTAGAAACGGTATTATTTTTTTATGTCCTAAGCTAAATATTATTTTTAGGAAAAATATGAATTACCTCCTGAACTATCGTGGTCGACTGAATTATCCCTTAATCTCAAATACCAGATATTTTACACCATCGACTATTCAAACCCCTCCCCCGACTCAATCCGGAGTAGTTTTCGTCCTATTGGGCAGTCAAGTCAGTAATATTTTTATAAAAAAACAACAGCATCCACCTGCCAGTCCTTGCTTGCCTCGCCGCCACCTTCTATGGCCCTTTCAACGCCATCCTCATCGACGAGGTCGACGGTGCCAGCGACAGCTCTACACCAATTGCGCCTTCGCCTCGGGCAACAATTGCCCCCGCGTGAAACGCACCTCCGTCCCGGCTGCTCTCACCTCCACCTGTGACGCCAGCGGCATCGAAGCTCTGGTGCCTCCTACCACATGGTCCTCACCTTCCGTCGCTCATCCCTGCACTTCGCCGTCGTCGCCTCTAGAAATCGCCACCAGCCGCCTTCTCTTTGCACATAGAGATAGAGCACTGGGGAGGGGTATTGTCTTAAGGGAGATAGATGACAGGTGGACACATACACTTTATTTTAATATTCTTTGTTGATTGGATTACCACGTGTGCAAGTTCTTGGTCAAAACCGCTAGCTCAAAACAGTGCTAGGGAGGGTAATTAATCTGGTATAAATGGTTGAGGGCGTAAAACGTCTGAAATTTGAATTCAGGATGGTAATTCGGTTGACCGCGATAGTTTAAGAGGATAATTCATATTTTTTCCTTTACTTTTATGGTTGTTTGGACTAACAAATTATGCTGGTTGCTTAGCAACGATATGCCTTTACAATGCTAAGATTGATTTCGATTTCTGCAAAGTTTTTGTGCAATCGTCATACAAGAGAGCTCACGGCTAGTTTCAGTTTAAATTTCAAAGGACCTTTTTTTTGTTGAAGAGTCCTAAATGGCAAACTTTTTGTACAGAATTTTACTTCGTCTTGATTTCTGCAAAGTTCCCTCGCAATTTCAGCACGTACTTAAAATTCTCTTGCAAAGTCATCTTTCAAGTTAGAATTGGCAGGTATCTACCACATAAAAGTTACAATATTATATGGATTATTACTGTGTCGTGAACTTGTGATGTGAGTCTTTAAGGCACAGTGGTATATTAAAAGAGCCTTAGTTGCTCTAATAAACCAGAGAAAAAAACCAAAATTTAAATTTTTAAACTAAATTATGAAATTAATTTTAAAATATTTTCAATGTAGTTTCTTTTTCAGCAATAGCTTTTAACTCACTAGGAAACTATAAATTAGTTCTTATTCCCTAATAAACCAAAATGAGTAACCGATGAGCTCCAGAGATATTTTCACCGTTCTGCCTATCTCTTCTGTCGGAATTTTCAAACTTCATGTCACGTCCATGTTCTTCTTCTTAAGTCACGTCCATGTTTCTTCTTGTATTAATGGTCAATAGCATTTCACAAACTGGCATGCTCCCTGCACACACCAACTCGCTATCGATCGCATTATGTCTTGACAGCAACTAAATCGAAATGGATCCGACCGATCGATCGACTAATTGACGTGATACGGAAAGAGACGTGGGATTCGATTGTTGGAATCAAGATACAAACTAATCCTGAATTTAAACTTGAACACGTGTATCTAGGTTTAAATATAGAACTAAATTTTAAACTTGAACACGTGTATCTAGGTTTAAATATAGAACTAAATTTTTTTCTAACACAGAGAAAATATATATATGCAAAGTTCAGATTGATGGAAAACTGAACCTCATGTACAAGCTGGTAAGTGTACTATACCCTTAATTTCTCTGCTAATTTGCTATGTTTATTTTTCGTACACGTTGAACAAGGAACAGGGTTCTTACTGCTGACAGGTTAGTTGTTCAAGTAGTAGTGTACTGCTAATTTATTTAACATCTGTGTGTAACATCATACGCCACTAGTCAACTTGGAAATCCCAAGATTTTAAGCAAAAAACTACATGGACGTCGACTGATTTCACTAGGCCTAGTGGCTGCAATCAAATGGCTCTCTCTTCTCTCGTCGATCGAGTAGAAGGTTGAAACTGCCAAACTGGAAGTGGATCAAATTATATGCGCTACTAACTCCATTCTAAAATATACTAATAACATTTAAGTTCTAAAATATACTAATAATATTTAAGGGGATAGGACACATTTTATTATTACGAGCTTAGATAAACGTTTATTCAGATTAACGTTTATCCAGTTTTATAGTCCTGGTATCTACTCAAAGAATATTATATTTTGAAATAGAGTAAGTAATTTAAGAGCAGGAGAGAAATGCCTAAATAAATATATTAAATTAACTTGCGTGCAAGAAACGATCTCTCCTGGGATAGTTACATTGATGTCCAACTTATGATTCGTTGAAAGTCCATTCCAGTTAGAACTATGGTTAGGACTGTGTTTGAACAGTAAAAACTGCTACCTCCGGTGAAAAGTTGTGAACTGGTTGCGATCTCTAATTCACCAATGACAATTGGTTGGTCACACAATCTCGTTGAGAGGGAGAGAGATATCGAGTCAGCGATGATGATGTGTGTCTCCATTTCAAGGAGAAATAAATTTGACGAAAATGTTGTGGTTGGGGGGGGGGGGGGGGGCGCATCTTAGAAATTCCTCTCATCCAAAAATAGATTATTTTTCACGTATTTCACACATACCAATAAAAGGTTAACATATCGTTACATTATTAAATCCTAATGAAATTACTTCTCTAATTATCTACTTTCATTGTATTTATTTATTATTTTTATAAACTTCGATACGACGATTATTTAAAAGAGAATTTATTTTAAGATAAATAGGAGGGGGTAAAAGAATGATGGAGGGAGTAGCCGAGTATCGATCTGAATCTACTTGTCGGTTGTCAATGGTCATTGATGTTAGAGTTTGTATCGAATATGTGTACGTAGTCGGTTACAATTTAGGACATGGAGTTGTACTAGGTGTTAGGACTAGAGTAAAAGTCGAACTCTATTCTAGACTCTCTCATAAATAGAGGGTTGTACCTGTTGTAACCGCATGACGATATAGCATAGTGAGAGGGAGCGGCTGCCGGTGGCGACCGGCCGTGAGTTGTTGTAACTCTGATACGTTGTAATATGTTGGATCCGGGAGGAGCGCCCGTAACCAGAGCCCCGAAGATGTAGGCTACGGCTGAACTCCGTTACCAAATATCGTGTCTCGGTGTCGTTATCGTGTTTGGATCTCCTATGGCGTTTCTTCCGTGTTTAGCTACCGATGTCGATTTCGGGGCTAGTTTTGTAACAAGTGGTATCAGAGCCTGTGGGAGGTCCATGGATAGAGGCGCGATGGAGGTGCCCCACATCGCGTAGCCTGCTTGTAATGTCCAGGGAGGGATATTGGCGCAAGGTGGAGCACGACGGCGATCAACGGAATTTGATCGGTGGCGGAAGCGATTGGCGATCCAATCGGTGGGTCGGACACTTCGGGCGGGTGGCCCGGACTTTCCGGTGAGC
Organism: Oryza punctata; assembly: GCA_000573905.2. Taxonomy (NCBI): domain Eukaryota; kingdom Viridiplantae; phylum Streptophyta; class Magnoliopsida; order Poales; family Poaceae; genus Oryza; species Oryza punctata. The sequence continues at coordinate 5,389,348 of CM002488.2, forward strand.
TACTTTCGACAGAGAGACGTGTGGCCGCACGCTCGGGTTGATTGAAGTTAGAGGCGATCGACGTTCTCGGTCGGTGAATCGATCACTCTGGGTGGGGTGGTTCGGGCCTTTCGATGAGCTATGTTTGACAGGGAGACGGCTAGACGTAATGCTCGGGTCGTTCGGTGGCTGGGAAGACGACACGAGACTTGTCGGCTTTGGCTCGCGACTAGATTGATGGTGTTTAATCGGAAATCGGAGCGGGTGGTTCCTAGAGGCTGTTTTTGGAGGTGTCGATGAGGTATTTGCGTGATGGACTGCTATAGAGCAAGCGTACATACGACAAGCGATGGAGTCAGTCGGAGGGCAGTCAATTCAGGTCGTCAGTGTCTTGATTCAATCATGTTAGCACAGTAATAGGCATTGGGTGCAATAGACCGAAGGTATTCATCACCGACCAAGTTGTGCGGGGACGCTGAGTGGCTACACTAGAGGTCGTACGGGTACGAGGAGGCTAAGTTCATGAGATGGCAGTGTGCACGTGTTGGTGTCGAAGCTGGGACCATGGAACGTGGCTAGAGCCCAAGGTAGCAGGAGAGGTTCGGTTTTTTGACCGGGATTGCGTAGGACTCGATCTAGAGGCGTTGAGACATGGGAGGAGTCGGACATGGTCTCGTTTCCAACTCGGATGCATAGCATAGCAGAGGAACAGATCGAGGGGGGACCTATTCAAGCACGGAAGGGAAAAAGGAAAAGGACTCTGATTCGTGAACAAGTCGGACTCAATTTTTCCCCAAATAAAAGCAGCAGAGGACCACGGTATTGCAACACAGCACAACCAAGCAAATCACAAAGCAAGGGAGAGAGTTGAACCCGATTTTCTCAAGGGTGACGTGGTTTGTTGACGGTGAGTTCACGGGCGGCTGGAAGCGCGTCCTTGGAGGCGACGTGCAGCAGCGTGGTGCTCGACGCGGCGTTCGTCAGAGCTCGTGCAGGAGCTTGCAGTGGCGGCGGCGTCTCCAGGCGGAGGAGTCGGCGTAGAGGTCTTCGGTGGCGGTGCTCCCCAAATAAAAGCAGCAGAGGACCACGGGATTGCAACACAGCGCAACCAAGCAAATCACAAAGCAAGGGAGAGAGTTGAACCTGATTTTCTCAAGGGCGACGTGGTTTGTTGGCGGTGAGTTCACGGGCGGCTGGAAGCGCGTCCTTGGAGGCGACGTGCAGCAGCGTGGTGCTCGACGCGGCGTTCGTCAGAGCTCGTGCAGGAGCTTCCAGTGGCGGCGGCGTCTCCAGGCAGAGGAGTCGGCGTAGAGGTCTTCGGTGGCGGCGCTCCCAGGAGCGCAAGGAGGCGGGTTCCCGAGGTCAGCGGTGCGGTGGCTCCTTGCGGGGCCGGCGACATAAAGTGAAGGTGTGCGGCGACTCTCGAGGCAGTTGGCTAGGCTCGCGGAGGCGCGAGGTGGTGGCGCATCGGGAAAAAATCGGCGCGGGCGCAGGAGCCTGGAGGAGGAGCGAGGAAAGCCAAAGGAAGAAAAAAGAGTGGCTCGATCTGAGCCGATCTGACCGTGGTGTCTGGGAGTTGACCCAAAAAAACCAACTGGTTTTTCGAGGAGAAAAATACCGGTCTGGTCCAACTTGGTTGTAGTTGATGGGTCAAATAACTAGGGCAGATCAATTTAATCAAGGCGACAGCTGATCAAGTTGATTATCGTTGATGGCGGCGACGATGTTTATCAAGTTTTATTTGGTGAAGTTTGATGGCACCGGAAATTTCGCTCTGGCAGACAAGGCTAAAGGATCTGTTGGCTCAGCAGGGGATATCCAAGGCTCTTGATGAGGCAATGCCGGACAAGTTGGATGCTGACAAGTGGGAGGTAATGAAGGCGCAGGCAGCTGCTACAATACGGTTGAGTCTCTCGGATTCTGTCATGTATCAGGTCATGGACGAAAAATCACCAAAGGAAATTTGGGACAAGTTGACAAGCCTGTATATGTCCAAGTCGCTGGCTAGTAAATTGTATCTCAAACAACAGTTGTATGGTTTGCAGAAGCAAGAGGAGTCAGATCTTAGGAAGAACATGGACGTCATCAATCAGTTGGTCATTGATCTAAGCAAGTTAGATGTGAAACTGGATGATGAAGACAATGCCATAATTCTTCTGAGCTCACTTCCACTATCTTATGAGCATGTGGTGTCTATCCAGACGTACGGCAAGGATACTGTCAAAACTGAGGAGATAATTTCAGCATTGTTTGCACGGGATTTGAGAAGATCAAAGAAAAATGAGGAAACAGAGGCTTCTCAAGCTGAGGGTTTGCTAGTCAAGGCAAGGCATGATCAATTAAGCGGGGACGTCGAAGAGCAAGGAGAAGGGGGCATGTTGCTATAAGTGTCATGAGTTTGGACATATAAGGAGGAATTGTCCGTTACTGAAGAAGAGGAAAGGTGCAATTGCAAGTTTAGCAGCTCATGGTGATGATTCAAGCAACAGCAGTCTTGAGCTTCTCACAGTGTCTAACTGTTGACGTAAAAACACGATGGCCTGGGAGATCTGCTTAGCTCCAGTGCAGGTCCAAAATAATGATGAGATGCGGGCGTGCCAGTCAGTTTGATCCTGCAACTGACAAGATATATAAATTGAAGATTAAAAGATAGCCGATCGGCTGACAAGCCGATGGAATGATTCCAGCCGATGCCGATACCAGCCGATATCCAGTATAGATCTTGATACTTGAGTAAATAATGACATAAAGATAATCGGCTGATGAAAATAAAATAAAATAATCCAGTAGAAGCCAATCGGCTAGTAATGATAGATTGAATAAGCACTGATCCGAAGGTTGAAGCATTCATCGGCTGGTGGTCCGATGTCAATAGATCCAAATGATTATATAAACAGTGAAACCTTTGTTGTCATCGGCTAAAACCAACTTTGTAAGTAATCCTTGTAAGCCGATGCAACGTCCAGATAACTCATCGGCTGAAACCCCGATGAAACCCTTATTGGCAATCAAAAAGCAGGCTAGAGATTATGGTTCTAAGCACGACTTAGTAGATCAAACTTAACTGATGCAGCACTAAGTATGAAAAGAAACATAATATCTAGACAATCAAGCTTTTGACTGATTTTCAGGGTGGTGGATACATTATATAATCTAAGCCAACAAAGTAATCTAGCCGATATCGACAAAACCCTAGATAGAGATCGGCCGATGCAAGTAGAAAACATTGTCAATCTAGATTATATAATGTATATGATAACTCGACGACTTACATGAACAAGATTAGAGTGTCGAAGCGATGGAAACACTAATCCCGATAACGCAAGCCGCCATAACAAGCCTTACTCCTCGTCGGAGATCGAAGTCGATGCAGCCCAACTTGAAACAAGAACTCGTCGAAAGTAAAAGGGTAAAAGGTGGCGATGCGCCGAAGTTGTATTGATCGAGAGATAATTTACATAGACCCCGGGTGTACATATTTATACCCATGGGTAGATACTAGTCCATATCGGACACGACTCAAACTTTCCTAAAGATAAAAGGAAACATATAAAGTCCTTATTGGACACAAAACACACTTTCCTAAAATTAAAAGGAAACTAACGACTCTGCCCAATTAATAGATAAATTGCCATGCCGCATCCTTCTTGAACTCGGACTTTGATCTATCTCATTAACCGAATCCATCAAGAACACAACTGTTGGCGATCTGATAATACCCATCGGCCGATTCCAGAACTTTGAAGCCGATACTGACTCTAGGCCGATGATGACTTTGAGGCTTACCAAATTTCGTCGTCAACACTAACGAAAAGTCTAGTGAAGCGTGGATATTGGACTCGGCTAGTTCCTATCATGTGACATCGAAGCGGGAGTGGTTCTCTTCATACAAATCTGGTGATTTTGGTGTTGTTTACTTGGGCGATGACACGAGTTATCGTGTTGTTGGCGTGGGCGATGCCATGTTCAAGATGTATGATGGAAACGAGGTGCTACTTTCGGATGTGAGACATGTGCCATGACTAAGCAGGAGTCTGATTTCGCTTGGGAATCTACATGAGACAGGGTGGTTGTATCAGGCGGATCCTGATAGGAAGACCATGAACATCATGAAGGACGGGAAGATTGTTATGACTGGTGAGAGGACAAGCTCATGTTTGTACAAGTTACAAGAGAGTGTGGTTGCAGGTGGAGTCATGGAAGATAGGCATGCTGGTGTTGCTATGCACAATCCTGAAGCCGGCGAGCCTAGCGTAGGCTCGTTGAGCGGTTCGGCATGAGCAGCGGGAAGAACCAACTCAAGTCCGGGTACACGGAGATTCACGCATGGAACAAATTCAAGTTGGCGTGGCATATTCACCAAGGTGGAGTTTTTTAGAGTTTGTTACAGTAGATAAACAGCCAATCGGCTGACAAGCCGATGGATAATTCTAGCCGATACCGATACTAGCTGATATCCAGTATAGATCTTGATACTTGAGTAAATAATGATATAAAGACGATCGGCTGATGATAATGTAATAGAACAATAATATAATCCAGTAGAAACCAATCGGCTAGTAATGATAGATTGAATAAGCACTGATCCGAAAGTTAAATCATATATCGGCTGTAGGTCTGATGTCAATAAATCCAAATGATTAGATAAACAGTGAAACCTTTGTTACGATCGGCTAAATCCAACTTATATGTAAACCTTATAAGCCGATGCAACGTCCAGATAACTCATCGGCTGAAACCCCGATGAAACCCTTATTGGCAATCAAAAAGCAGGCTAGAGATTATGGTTCTAAGCACGACTTAGTAGATCAAACTTAACTGATGCAGCACTAAGTATGAAAAGAAACATAATATCTAGACAATCAAGCTTTTGACTGATTTTCAGAGTGATGGATACATTATATAATCTAAGCCAACAAAGTAATCTAGCCGATATCGATAAAACCATAGATGGAGATCGGCCAATGCAAGTAGAAATAATTGTCAATCTAGATTATATAACGTATATGATAACTCATCAGTTAGCACTCCGATAAAACACTAGCATGAACCTATCGGCTCAACAAGATTTATATTGTCAACAAAAATCTCGTAGGTCGAACCTAACCGATGCAGCACGAGATTATATATGATAATTTAATACTCGATGAACCGATAGATCTGTCTAATTTGATGGATATAACCAATCTATTTAAAACAACATTGCGATTGTAGAGATATATCGGCTAAGACAGAAGATCAGACCTAATCGAGCCAGTCCCAACTAAACCGATGCGTCTGTAAACACAATGCAATTAAAATAGAATTGAAATATCAGGTAGGCAAATATATCAACCGAACCAGAGCGATCCAAGAGATCGAAGCGATGCAGCCTTGAACAACACCAATGTAGCTGATACAATTGCCAGGGCTCGATGGAATGTAGGGCTTACCCCTTCACCGGAGATCGAAAGCCGATGCAGTCTCACATCAGGTGCCAAAATCCGTCGGTTGATAAGTAAAAATCTCAGAAAAATGGTGGTAATGCACTGAGAGTAGTTGTATTGATCAAGAGATAATTTACAAGGACTCTGGGTGAACATATTTATACCCATGGGTAGATACTAGTCCATATCGAATACGACTCAAACTTTCATAAAGATAAAAGGAAAAACATAAAGTCCTTATCGGATACTAAACACACTTTCCTAAAGATAAATGGAAACTAATTGACTCTTCCTAATTAATAGATAAACTGTCATGCCATATCCTCTTAAACTCAGTCTCTTTTGGATAAGCTTTCTTTAATAGATTAATATCCTTAACCGAATTTAGTAAGAATCCGACTGTTGGCGATTGATAGCTTCCATCGACCGATTCCAGAGCTCTGAAGCCGATACTGACTCTAGGCTGATAATAACTTCGAGGCTTACCAAATTTCGTCGTTAACAGTAGGCTACTGCTGAACTCTATTACCAAATATCGTGTCTCAGTGTCGTTATCGTGTTTGGATCTCTTATGGTGTTTCTTCCGTGTTTAGCTACCGATATCGATTTCCGAGCTAGTTTTGTAACAATTGACGAATTTGCTCCGCTACAGGGACCTTCTGCTCACCGCTCGTCGTGAGAATTGTTCACATATTGTAGCTCCACGTAAGCATTAAATTCCTCCTTTCTCCTGTCACTCAGTCACTGTGCTATAAAATATAAAATAAATTACACAAATATACTATGAACAACATGCACAAAATCGTCCGGCCCGTGAATCCGTGATGAAGCATTGAGAGTCTACATGTTTGTGGTTTAGCCTGTCATGTAGGGGCCTGATCAGGTATCTAGCAGTATTGATTATATTATTATTAGCTCCTCGTGGTTAAATGAACCGAATAAATCAAAGCGGTATCTGAATTGATAGCACGTTGTACTTTAGCCTGCACGCTCAATCTTTGGCCGTTTACGTACACCGCCCATGGTTCTATCAACTTTTCAGGGGTATGGCTGCATGCCCCTGGATTTAACAATCATGGAGCAGGAGTACCATTTACGGAGTAGCATGCTGGTGTACAAACCTATCAACATAAAAGAAGGGTTACCTGGGCCATCCGGCTTTACAACTTAAAACTTCGATCAAGGTCTCAAAAAACAACTTTATAATTTTAAACCTGGAACTATTCATCATAAAACTTTTCAAACCGTTTACATTACACCTAAACTTTTGAACCTAGAACTATTTATCACTCAATTTTTAAAGAGAACAAAATATTTCGTTAACCAATGAAAATATCGGGCCTCCACAAATGGATAATACTAAGACTCTTCTTTATCTAAGCCCATTGTAGTTTTTTTTAGCAATCACACGATATATCCATATGCACACACATCACTACACACACAACATCATACTCACATCTCACAAATGTACCTCCTAACACATGCTCTAAGAGATAGAAACCATCGGCACATCTCTAACACATGGTCTAAGCCATTGTACGTAGTTCAATTTCACACCGATGTATAACTACATTTATTCATTAGCTATCTGTTAAACATGTAATTTGCTAGAGCGATATACGTCGAGATATAGATAGAATTGAGCTTTACTCATATGCCTTTCGGTATAGGTAGATAATCCCTCCATTTTTATGTTGTTTCGATATGCCCTTGATAATTTGTCACATTTAAAAATTTGGTGTAGATATAAAAAATAAATCGTGTTTAAAGTACTTGTTATAATCACAACAAAATAAATAATAATTATATACTTTTTTAGAGGAATGGTTAAACTTATGTTTATGTTTGAAAGTCAAATGTATCAAACATAGAAAAATGGAGGAAAGTACATCATTTTATTAAAGTTGTATGGAAATTCTAGTAATTAAGTTGAGTAGCACGTGTCCCCGTGAAAAAAAGAGAACTGCTAGACCACGGAATCCTGCTTAACAGGATAGATTATAAGGAATTAATGACAAGTCGTTGCCCCCACCAACCGATTCCATGTGTCCCCACGCATCTGCATCACTTCCCCCTCCCCACGCGCCATATGGTTCCCACGCGACTGTCAGGTACCAAAACTGATATATGAGGTACCATATATGTTACCATAGATATCAGATCCGATACGTGGGTAGACTTGGTACCCATGGTACTAAGGTTGGTACCTGGTCTGATAACCACAAGGTATCAATACCAGTACTTGTATATTAGGCTAGATACTAACAAAAAAATATCAGCCCGGTACCTAGAGGTATTATCTGGTACCAAACAAGTTATCTTCTTCCTCTCTCCAACACTATGTACCCCCATCCATCCGCTAACCCCTGAGCACGAAATTGAAGCAACAACCAAAGAAGATAAAATTGTGAGTAGATGCAGACGACGAACTACTAGAAAAGCCATTCCCTCATCTTCTTTCTTCCTCATATGGACATCTAGCCCTATGCAGCAAGAGCGGATTCTAATCCCTCAAGGGGATGTCCCCTCATATATCTTTTTCTTCTAAATTCTATATACATAGTTGTGAAAAATTATGAAAAAAAATTGACAATGTTGAGTATTGTGATATCTATATGTCCATCAAAAATCAAGTTCAAATTCGACTTATACATCAAGAAAACAAAGATAAATTCAGATATGAACAATACGCTACTATCATACGTTGAATTTATCTTTTTTATATCTCAAAGTGTGAGTTGAGTTTGGAACTAAGATTATATGAAATTGTATGATATATTGTATGAGTGTTGTTATTTTTTTTCGAAATTTTTCATAACCGTTTGGATGAATTTTAAGCAAACGAGAGGATGTCCTCTTTAAGGGATTAAAATAGTTTCCCGTGTGCAGCCTCCGTCACGGCTGCACTCCTGTTGGCTTCCCGGAGACGGTGCCAATGATCGGCTCAGATAGTGTTGCAGTCGATGCGGCGGGGAACGGCTCCCAGTGACCAGTAGCTAGTGATCGTAGGTACAGGGAGGGGGGCAGAGGACGGAGGGAGCAGCGAACGCGTGGTGGGTGGTTGACGGTGTTGCGTAGATAACGAGTCAAGATGCATGAGGCGTGGAGCGTTGGAGTGGTTATTAGTCTTTCCAGTTAGGATGGTACGCCGTTCTATAGATTTTCTGAAAAAAAAAAAAGCTGAGCAGCAAGTGTTTAGGCCGCCTATGGTATGTGTCGATGGAGCTACCCACCTCCACGTCGTACCATACGCGCGCTCGCATTGGTGCTCACCGGCGGCCATAGGCAGCACACGTAGACGCATGCAAAGCTGCAAACCTGCAACGCACGTAGTGGCGCCCGGCGCCGTTCGAGTTCCGCTCGCTCTCGCTCGCGCGCGCGTGACTGTGTCGCGTCGCGATCGCAGCACCGCGCGCGCACGAAGGCGAGGCAGACGCGTGGCCGGCCGCGCGACGGGAGCGTGGGCGGATACGGTGGCTACGCTTTCTAGCTAGTCTCGATCAGTCGATCGATCGATCGATCTCCCCTGCCGGGCCGGTCGACGGTCAGGTCAAGGCGCGGCCGGGCCCGGCCGGAGCTAGCCGAGGGAGACAGAACCCGTCCTCCGGTGTGTGCGTGGTCCAGCCGTCCAGGGCGGGAACGCGAACCTTCTCCATCGCCTGCGGGCCCGATACCCGCGTGGGGCGGCGGTCGCTGTCGATCGCCGTGCGCCGGCTGGCCTGACCTATAGTACTAGCTTGGCCGGGGCCGCCCCTCGCCGATCGCGACGTCCGGCGTCCCGTCGGCCGTCGACACTGACTACGCCGATTGATAATATCGATGGATATATATATTGGAGGCTAGTCTGCCGGCAGCGGCGATCGTCTACGCAGTTCGATCGGGACACCATCACGGCCTTCACGGGCGTAGTACCGTAGTACCCACACATATATATCCAGGGTTTAATTAACGAGCCGTACACGGTACACTCGACATGAACAAGCTAGTCCGTGTGTCGCGATCGACCAATCGGGCGAGACAAGTGACAGGACGATCGATGTTGTAGATGGCTTTAGATATGCGCCTCCAGTCGCGGCCGGGCATGAATGTATCAATAGCATTGGCCCGTTTGATATGACCATGTCACGATCGATCGATCGACGGTGACCGCTGAAAAGAGAGCGGGCTGAAAAGAGAGCGGGCAGTCGCTGAGCGCTGAAAAGAGAGTGGGCAGTCGCTGTGCCTGGTCATCGGCCGGCCAGTTGTACTGTTCGATACTTGATAGCCGGTCCCCGTGCCCGTCCGATCGATCTATATATCGATCTCACTCCATCCATCAGATCCACCCGCCTCGATTTCCGGCTGTGACCGTGGGGCGTTGCCATCCATCTGTTGTGCAAGACAATCTGGTAGGGTCGGCCTGCGTCTCCTCTAATCATTCGTCTATAATTATGCACGTATAAATGCATTTTAGCATAGATGTACTTGTTAGTCCAGTGACAGAGTGTACGTGAATTCAAATTTCCCATGGTCCACCCATGTTGAATTCACCAAGTTTATATCTACTTGGTTGTCCAACGTTTTAGCCTGTGAAATTTACTCGAGTACGTTTTTTTTTCCTATGCAGACCTGTGCGTAAACTCGGTATTTATGATTGTGTCAACAGAAGACAATTTCGGATGTATAAATCTAGAAGGGATGGAGCATGATATTTATCTATTTTTATATTAAAAAAAGGGAATATGACGCTACAAGTAATGATCACAATACCATTTTGTTACATTCCTGCCTTCTCTGCGTCATCCGCGCTAGCTGCTTCCCTCTAGCTCGCTATCTTATATTCTTATGCCCCTGCATGTCTCGATCGGTGCATGGCGTGGCGCGGTGGCGGAATATACGCACGCACGCACCGCTCCGGTCAGTGGTCACGGAGCGTCGTCCCGTCCAGTGGAGATCACCACGGAAAGAGAACGCCGATGACGACGCCCGCGCGCGTATCAACATCACGGCGGTTTCAGTGCACCGTACCCGTCCATGCATGCAGCGCGCTGTAGCTGTAGCCACGACGTGACGCGCTGGTGAGCGACACGTATACTCGCTCTCCAGGACAGCTATGCTCTGCTAGCTCACACGTATATACATGTATCTCTCCGTCCTGTCGATCGTTAGGGATCACGTAAGACCGAAACAGTGGCGACAGTGGCGTGACCGCGCGCGTGTGAGGGATGATGAAACCTCTCCGCAGCAGCGCAGCTATATACCACATCAGCGGCATATTAATTAGTGATAACTTTATACGATGAAATTGCGTCCTCTTAGATTGAGTAGCGTGTATTGCAGAATTGCATGCACCAGCGCAATTTCTAGCTAGTTCGGTCCATACTTGTGTATTTCAGGCACTTTTGGCATGCATAAAACTAAAGTTTCCCACAGCAGCTCAATTTAACCGGAGTCTGAGTTAAACTAATGAGTTTTCCTATTTTTCACAGAACGCTCCAGCGATTGGGTCCGCGCTTACGCCCTCGTTCAGATGGGTTTCCATTCTGGCCCATCAACATGTGAGCCACAAGCCCACAACCAACACAAGCCTACATATTCTGGACTCTACCCAACAAATGTGGCCCACAAGAGCCACGCCCGCGTGGACGCATGTGAGTGGCCCACTCTCCGCTGCTTCGCGCTCTGGGTATGTCTTTCGGAAGACCTGAATTTTTGTGCGGAATAAGTTCACTTAGACTCCCTTAAAAGTGATCCGAATCTAATCCATGACCTTGAACCATAATACCGGATACTCGATCCCTAATTATTAAAACCGGTGCAATTTAACTTCCTTGGTGATTTTGGAGGGCGGTTTTGCTGATATGACGTCTACGTGGCAATGTTGACCTCGTCTTCGTTCCACGTGGCGTTGACGTGGAGCTTGTTTGGCGTTAGAATTAAAAAAAATATGTGGGACCCATTTATAATTCACACAAAAATACTATGGGACCCACTAACATGTGGGGCCCACATGTCATCCTCTCTCCTCTCCTTCCCCTCCCTCTCTCTCCCTTATCTCTCTTTAGCGACAAGGACTCCAGCTGCCAGCACGGTGGACAGAGGCAGCGCAGGGAGCTCGTACCCCCAGTCGACGGCGATGATGGAGACGAGGAAGCAGATGAGGCTGGGCATTCGATGCCGTGACAGGGCTGAGGCTGAGGCTGTGGGGGGAGCTCGTCCCCCCGGTAGACGACCGTGGACCTCGGCGCGGCGAAGAGGCAGTCGCCTCCCCTCCCGGTGGCAGCGGCGGTCCACGGAGTAGAGGAGTCGATGATGGCGAGGTCGGCACTCGACGAGATGGGGTCGGCGTTGTGGAGGAAGTCGACCGGTGGGGGTTGTCCTTGGCGTCGTCGGTGGCTAGCGACGGAGGCGGAGGTCAAAGGCGGTGGCCCACGTGGTCACGGCGGATTCGAGCCCTGGTGGCGGGTGGAGAGTTGCCGGCGTGGAAGAGGGAGGCGGCTCAGTACAGTGGAAGAAGCTGGCTTGGGGCCGCCACTGAAAGTTCAAGTACCATTAATTTTGTTTTGGTGATAAATGATAAATCCGATTATATGAGGCTAATGTTTTATAAGCATTTCTTTTCCTAGTCTCATGTGGATATGAAAGTGAATTTGTGAAGAGGTGATTCTTAGACTTCATATGAGTTGAGATAGAAACATTCATTGATGGTGGATCTAAATCACAAGGATGAAATGCATGGAGATCAAGCTATATGTATCACTCTTCTCTCCATGCACATATTGATATATTCATATATAATATTTTCATGTGAGTGACATATGTATTTGAGACTAATGTTTTGTTTGAACCATATCTTGTTTAGTCTCTTCACATTGAGAACATGGAGATGATGAACGTATGCTTCTATCTTAATGTCTACATATGATCAATACCTTATATTCTTGTATAGGGTAAGCTCCCAATGTTTTATTTCTAGTTATGCATACTCTTACTTCACACAAAAATTTTGTATGCATACATTTAGGGGGAGAAAATCATATACCTTAGTTATGCATGTATTTGATCCAAGTTATTCACTTCCATTTAATTGGGATCTCTATATTTGAGTATATGACACTTGTGGAATTGATTAATACTCATCATTTTTCATATCCTTTTATATACGCGATCGGTTGGTCAATATGTGGAGGTTGACAACCGGAACACCGGGACTAATAATTTCTTGAGTTGAATAAGAGAAATAGGTCTCAAGGATTGAAAAGATGTTGATGCTCAAGTGATATGATTATAACTAAAGTTACCAAGAATGACAAAGTAGAGATATTGAAGATGTGGGATACGAAGTGGCTATTATGGCAAGACGGTAAAGGGCAAGCGATGCTCGGTCGGCGATGGACCATGCGGCGGTGAAGGGCAAGTAAGGGGCTTGGTGCCGAAGAACCAAATCCGGTGGTGAAGGGCGAGTGACGGCTTTGTCATGATGGACCGTGCGAGACCATTTGAAGCTACAAGTAACCGCATCAATTATTTGAACAATGCATGGTGAAGTGATTTTGATGTTGGCGTCCCTTAATACAAAGAAAGGAAGATGGAAACAAGATATTCCTATTGGTATAATTCTCTTCATATTTACTTTTGAGTATAGGAATACCGTACTATTAAGAGGGATGCAATGTCGATATGTTTGTGTATGTCTCGGTGCTCAAAGTGACCCATCTTAGTGCTACCTTGAAAGAAATCCAAGCTTTAACCTATCCTTTGAGTAGTTTTAAACCTTGTTATTGCTTGAGTTGGGTAGTCCTCTGAGTGAGCTTTCCATAGAGACTAAGATCATCGAAAAAGGACTCCCGAGCGAAAAGTTATGGTTGTTCTACTCTGTGTTTTTCGGAAATTTCGAAAAAATCTCGGAAGGTCCGAAAATATTTCGGATAAGTCCGAAAATTTTCGGAAATTCCAAAAATGACTGCGAATCTGAGATTGCCCTCTGTTGATTTTTGGACTTGTCCGAAAATGCATTTCGGAAATTTCAAAAATTGCAGTTTTGGCCTCCAGTGGCTAGTTTTGAGAGCCTCGGGTATATAAACTCCTCCACCTCTCCTTTGAGTGGCTGTTGTTCTTGGGCATTATTAGACACATCAAAAGCCAAATAGCCATCCACATTCCCCTACCTTTGTGGTGCTTCTTTGTGAGAGGGATTTGAGAAGGGGAAAGAGTTGGATTGGGAGATTGAGAAGTTGAGAGCTAGTGAGCTTCACCCCATACTTTGAGCACTCGAGTTCATAGCAAGCAAATCTTCGATTTGTGTTTATTACTCTTGGGGACTAAGGTCTCCTAGACGGCTAGGCGTCACCGGTGAGCACCCAAGGTTGCGGTGTACCTCGGAAAGTTTGTGAAGGCTTTGATTTCGCCTCCGCAAGGGAGGAAATCAAGAGTGAAACCGAGGAGTGCATTTGTGCAACCTCGTGAGGAAAGGGTTGAAATAGACCCGGCCTTTGTGGCACCTCAACGGAGACGTCGGATCCGTGGATCTGAACTTCGGGAAACAAATCACGCGTCTCATCTCTTGGTTTGCTCGTTCTTGCCTTCTCTCATATTATGCTTGAGCTTGTTTTTACTCAATCTACTTGTATGCTTAATTAATATAGTTGGTGACCTTATATCTTGCTTAGATACCTTGTTTGTCACCTTATGATTCATATACATTTTGTTTGTTGCTACAAGTTCGTAGCTAGTGTTTTATTACGTTATCTGTCGTACTTTTCGGTTGAGACCGGAACCTCCAATCCCATACCGAAAGTTCCGATTTGAATCGAAAGTTCTCATAATTCTAATATTTATGAAGTTGTGATAATTTTTAGGAACGTCTATTCACCCCCTCTAGGCGACATCAAGATCCTTTCAGCCACGAGACAAGCAGGATGGCGGCGGCGGCCACAAGTTTTGGCCCTCCGAGCTGGAGAAAGGCTGAACCGCCCGCCCGCCAGCACCGCTTCGACCTTCGAGCTTGTGGTGGCGGACGCTGGTGAGGTCCTCGTTCGTCGCCACCCTTGCTTGTGGTGGCGGACGCCGGTGCGATCCTCGTTCACCGCTGCCGCCGCTCCAGCCCTCGCCGCCTGCCGCTCCAGCTCTCGCCGCCCGCCGCAGGCTGAAGGGGAATAGGAAGGGGAGCGAAACAAAAGGAGAGAGAAGATGACACGTGGGTCCCACAAATTTCCTTTTGTCAATGACAAATGGGTCCCGCATGTTCTTTTTTCAATTCTAATAGCACGTAAGACCACGTCAACGCCACGTAGGATGAAAACCAGGTCAACACCGCCACGCAGTAGCCACATCAACGAAATCGCCCTTCAAAACCACCGAGGGAGTCAAATTGCACCGGTTTTAACAGTTTAGGGGTCAAGATATCTGGTTTTGCTGTTCAGGGTCACGGATTTGATTCGGGTTACTTTTAAGGGAGTCAAAGTGAACTTATTCCTTTTTATGCGCTTGGTGATTACTTGCGCCCAAACAATTGTTATTGTTTTTGGCAAAAAGTCTACTTTAGGTTCCTAAAAATAGGGGCGGAGTTCCAATCACATTCCTCAACCGCAAGATCACCCTTAACTTCTAAAACTATGGTAAATTTGAGTTCCTCTGCCTACGGCGATTTTGATTGATGTGGTGGTGACGGCCACGTTACATGTTGCCACCGTTTTACGGTTGATGAATGCGATTAAAACTCGATCCCTAGTTGAGAAATGAAAAGTGAACTTATTCCTTCTCTTTTGGGAACTGTGATGTTTAGCCACTTTAGTGAGAAAACTCTTTTAATCTTGTTTCTTGTTTTTGACCTAAATAGTTATAAAAAATTCACAAGATAGATTAATATGAGATATATCGCTCCATAAAACATGTAAGTTTAAATTTGATTTTTAGAAGTTGCAAATAAAATATGAATTGAGATCTATTAAATTTGTTTATTTTTGTTAAATGTATGTTTAGTGATATATCACATATTAATATATCTTGTTAATTATTTTCAATAATTTTTTATAACTATTTACATGATATTTAGGACTGGGGGATTTCCCCTTGAAAGATTAAATACATTTCTCACTTTGGTGTACACTGTTGAATAGATGATGATATTTGCAGTTGCACGCTACAGTTTTGAATATTTTTCGCATCAATGTACCAAATCATTAGGCATGTGATCAGATCTTCGCGCCAGCCCTCTCCACGTCTGCGGTGGCAGCGACCGGGGCCGCCGCCTTCGCATCTTCCACGTGGGCGGCATCAGCGTAGACCTCCTCGTCGACGTCGCCGCAGCACGCGCCGTGCGCAACATCGTAGGTGGCGTGCAGCCCGACGAGCACGTAGTAGAGCAGCATGATGGCGGTGCAGACGCCGAAGCGGACGAACGCCTGCGTGCCGAGCGAGCCCATGAGGAAGAGGTTGGTGGCGATGGACAGCGACGGCAGCCACGGCACGAGCGGCACGCCCCACACCTTGGGCGCGCGCGCCGCCGGCACCAGAATCTGGATGCCGAGCGTCCCCGCCGCCCACGCCGGCACCAGCACGGTGTACCCCACCCACCGCTCCGGCGCCGCGCCCCAGTACGCCGCGATGCCCGCCGACGAGCCGATGACCACCGCCAGCAACACCACTAGCCGCGTCGCGTGCGTCCTGCTTGTCACGCCCCGCACGTAGTACCTGCGTGCGTTATACGGACAGCCATTATGGCATTGTTGGTTACAGATCATGCCAAACATGAACTTGCGCACGGTAAGGTAGGAGAACGTGCGTACCGGCGGACGAGGAGGGCGGTGGCCATCATCATGAAGATGAAGAGCGTGCTGACGGAGAGGAGGCTGGAGAGCACGTCGAGGCTGGAGAAGAGGCCAATGCAGGCGCTTGCGACGGCGATGAGGACGGTGGCGTGCACCGGCGTGCCGGTCCTGGGGTGAACCAGCGCGAACACCGGCGGGATGATGTGGCTGCGCGCGATGTGCGTGGTGTACCGCGCCTGCCCGAGCGCCCCGACCAGCAGCACCGTCGTCATCCCCTTGAGCGCGCCGAGCGCCACCACGTACTGCGCCCACCGCATCCCGACGTTGCTGAACGCCACCGAGTACGCCGCGTTCCGGTCGATCGCCGTGTACGGCTGCATCATGCTCAGCACCAGCGCCATCACGCAGTAGATGGCCGTGATCACCGACATGGAGCCGAGAAGCCCGAGAGGGATGTCTCTCGACGGGTTCTTGGTCTCCTCCGCCATGGTCGCGATGTTGTCGAACCCGCCGTAGGCGAAGTACACGATCGCCGCCGCGCGGAACACGCCCGGCACGCCGTGCGGCATGAACGGGGTCAGGTTGCTCGTCTTCGCGTGGAGGAAGCCGGCCACGATGACGAAGGCTATCACGAGCACGTGCACGGCGGAGGCGACCCAGTTGACGCGGGAGGTGCCCTTGGCGCTCAGAATGGCCAGGGTCGCCGTGACCGCGATCACCACCACCGCGATGGGGTCCAGCTCGTTGTACCCCTCGGCGAGCGACGTCTGTATGCGTAGCGCGCTCGCCGGCTTGTTGATGAGAGACGCGAGGTACGACGTCCAGGAGCGCGCCACCGCGGCCGTGCCGATGATGCTCTCGAGGATGAGGTTCGCGGCGGCGATGAAGGCCGCCACGTCGCCGAGCTCGACGCGGAGGTAGGCGAAGGAGCCGCCGGCCACGGGGATCTCGACGGCGAACTCCGTGTAGCAGAACACGGACAGCATGGCGGAGAGGCCAGAGGCCACGTAGGAGAGCACGATGGCCGGACCGGCGTGGTCGTGCGCCTCCTGGCCGGTGAGCACGAAGATCCCGGCACCGATGACGGAGCCGAACCCGAACCACGTGAGGTCCCACCACGTGAGGCAGCGGCGCATCTCGTTCTCGCTGCGGCGACGCAGCGCGCCGAGCTCGTCGGCGTCAGTGGAGCGGCCGGCGAAGCGGTCGCGGAACCGCGCGGGCGTCGCGGCCAGCGCCGCGCGGTACGCGGCCCAGCTCGCGAAGGACGGCTCCGGGAAGAAATCCTCCTTCTGCCACCGCCAGTAGCTCCTCGCCTCCGCCGCCGGCTTGCCATCATACGGCTTTTCCGGCGTCTCGACGGGCGCCATATCTTCGTGTGGAGGGGATCGAACACAACTTGGTGACAACTGGTGATGGAGTGTGGTGAGCTGCAGGCAGCTGCAGCCTTGGAGATATCCGAGTGTGGATTTGTCACTTTGTGAGACGATCTCTTTTGTAGCTTTGCTATCGGATTTTTTTTTTGTTTTTCTCCTTTTCTTTTTTGTTTGTGTGTGTGATGCCGAGCATTTCCGGCAAACCGGCGCCTCGGTGTTGCTTATGATTGTAAGCATTCGTTCACATGACGTGTAACACTATCAGTTCTAAAATTCTTCGTATGCTTTAACTAGAAGTAGTGGGAAAGTGTTTTTATTCCTGAATAATCGAAAATTTTAAAAATAATTGATAAGATAGATTTATTATGAGATACATCAATATATCACTATATAAATATACTTGTTCAAATTCGAAATTAAATCTAAACCTGTACTTTTGCATAGCGATATATCTTATATTAATCTATCTTGTCTTTTTTAAAAAAAAATATTGCTAGTTATTTAGTATGTAAGAAATAAGGGGATACCCCTCTCAAAGTAGTATGGACTACTACTAGATAGGATAAATGAAGTTGCCCAACGATTATTTTTAATTGATGATTATTTTTAGGAAAGAGGGTGCACTAGCTTTTTCACACATGTACACATCCATTTCCAATTGCCTCAGCAGTTCAGCACTACAGGCAGATCAACAAGCGTGCAAACAAAACAGCAATCTCCGCTGGCTCGTCCGATCGATGCAGTGCAACAGGGGATCGATCGATGGGGACATGTAGCCGGCATCGGCGGCAGGCGAGCAGCGAGCGAGGCCATTGGAGATCCGCCGCGCGATTGGGTGCGAGACGGCCTCTGCATCGATGGATTCTGGGAGGCACACGCGAGAGTCGGGCTGGGGAAACACGCGGGGGGCATGCGCGTAACAGCGCAAGGCTCCAAGCCTCCACTTCGCCATCATCCCAGCCGAGCCGGTCCCCCTCCTCTCGCTCTCCCGGATCAGTGAATCAATGGATTATGATGGATCATGCCGTGCCGTTGCATGCGCGTGCGTTCCTTCGTTTAGCCTGGCTCGCGATGTGCGCTGTGCCGCGTGCGTATGAACTACTCCTATACAGTATACAGGTATTAGTAATCTATTCAAACACTGCACCTTATCTATAATCCGAAGGGAGTATATATGGTAGCGCGCGGTGCCAAATCGTTTCATCCGGATCACTTGCCAGCACAGTCTCTATACATACTGACACAGACAGTCAAAGCACTGGTGGAATCTTGGATCGGCTGAGTTTTTCTTGCTCTGGTATAATCGATCCGAAGGGGGAGTGAGGGACGCACGCACCTGGTAGCCCGGTGGTACGCTGCAAATTGCCGTCGGTGGTAGGGCTGCGATGGGAGGAAGTCGAGTACGCCGCGGACGCTTGACGCTTGAGTCCCGCTCGACGCTTGACGTTTGAGGAGGCCCATCACTCTGTTGATGGGAGGCCCGCTTGTCCGCTAACGGTTGCACGCTTGCACTTGCACGAGATCTTTGACCTCAGGAGGGTGCAGACAAAACGATCTCCCAGTCTCCGTTCTTCCATGGGCCACAGTTGCATGATTTTGCAGGTAATGGCAATTTAGGAGTTATTCCCTCCATTAAAAAAACTAAGCTAGAATCATATTTGACATGTCCTATTACTACAAATCTGAACATACATCTATTTAGATTTATAATATTAAGATATATCAAATCCGATCTTAGGTGGATTTTTTATAGGACGGAGGGAGTACACCGCTAGGGACATGGACATCTGACTTTACGTGGAACATATTAACTGATGCAAAAGTAGTCAATACGTTATAGCGAGAAAACTAATCAGATGTACTGCTTACACTTAATTTTTCGACAATGCTGATTACACCAATATCTTCACATGGAATCAGCAACTTAGCACACAGATTAGAGGTAACTTTCAGTGTCCAGACTAATCTCATGTAGTATCATTGTTTAGGTTCATTAATCATTGGATAGAATCAGAAATCAAATGGCATTTAATGGCCAAAAAGCAGCCCGCTGGAGATGTCCTCCGTCGGATGAGTCGGACGGTGGAGATTGGCCGAAAGTCTCACCGTGACTTTAGCAAGTAAAGTTGTCCCACGGGTAGGCGTATTGGGACTTGGGGAGCCACATCTTTCCTTTGCTAACCAAAATTTGGGCTGCAGTCGTGCATGTCTTTGTTTGGATGGATGGGAAATCGGGAATCCTAGCGCATCCACGTGATGGGCCAAAAAATTTGAACAAAAATCTAAAGCCCAAACTTGTTGCATACATGAAAAAAAAAATATCCCCCATCTCCCGTACGTGTTCATCCTTGGTCACAACCAAACAGAAAAGAAAACACCACCACCTTCACTTCTGCCTCTCATAAGCCGCCTGGCCTTCACCGCCAAAATCACAGTCATTCTAGTCAAAAGGACCAAAACCCTAACTCGACTCATCAATGCCACCAATCCACGAAATTTGTTGCCACTGCTGCTCCTCATTGTCAAATATAGAAATGTTTGTCCTCATCGTGCTAGACTCAACTTTTATTGTCTCTTCCCTAAGTCATTCAGTCGCCGAAGCTCATCGGTGACTACCCCACGGCCACCGCCCTTCTCGGCCTTGCTCTACTGCCGAACAGGCTACACGCTGCCAGCCACATCTCGACCACGTCGTGCCCAAACCGCCACCACCAGTAGCTCGATCCACCTGACTTCCATGGTGCTCAACAACAGTCGCGTCATGCTGGAAGCTCGCCAGAGCACCACCACCTTACAGGGCACCACCACCCCGCTGGTTGCAGTTGCCAGCTTCGCCACCGGCACCCTAGCCTCCTTCTACGTCACCATGCGCTCCACCAACACCACTGTCAGTGTGGCACGGGTTGGGGAACGACCTGCTGGTGATGTCATGGGCGAGATACACCATGGCAGAGGCGTCGCGGTCGCGGAGGCCACCGAGCTTGCACCTACTAAGGAGTACTCTCCTAGTGGTAGCCTCATCCTTGTGTGATAGGGCAGAGCCGATGCTGGGCAACATCATGGAGGTGATGTCTGATCATCCCTACTATCACCGCGATACTGGTGATGAGGAAAAAAAGAAAGAGGGAGAAAGGAAGATAGTGTTTTTTATAAGCCCTGTAGGTGTGATCATGGAATGCCACGTCAGAGTACGGAATGAGTTGAAATCTATTTGGACCTGTACGGCACCAAGGACAAGTTCGAAAACCTGAAAAATGATTCTTGAGAGATTGGGGACCTAAATGACATAGCCGGATAGGTTGAGATAACGCTCTTGAGATAACACAGAGGAGATAGAGGAGCAGCCGTTGCAGTTTTGGAACGAAATTTCACCCCCCTCCCATCAGCAAGCACATATCTCGCCCAATTTTCTTTGGTTTTTTCTAAATTTTTGTAAATTTGATCAAAGTTTGTTCAAATTCATTGAAAATTCGTTGAATTTTCAAATAATTTTGACCAAAAAGTATCAAAAGTTCAGTGATTTTGATTCTTTCGGTCCCTCCGGAAAAAAAAACCATTTCGATGCAAACCCTGTAGAGGAGTACTAGTGTAGCGCTGGGACTGCACTCAGTATTAGGTTATTGGGAGATTCAAAGGCCATAAAATCACTCTCGGGTAATAGCACGATGAAGCATTACGCCTTCAAAGAGAATATCAACAAGATTAAATGAAGTTCGAAAAAAAATACTAATCCATATTTTTATCGTCATATATTGATCAGTAGGTCATCAAATACAACAAAAAAAAAAGGACATGCTAATCCAATCTAGTAGTAGTAGTTTACTACTCTTGGAAGTACTACTGTCGGTCTGTCAGCAACAGCTTCTTCAGACTTCAGAGTTTCGAGGATGCATCAGTTATGCGCCTATGTGGCCAAGCAGGCCAACCCTGGTGCAACGATCGTGCCGCCGCCGGCCATGGCGTCGCAGCCACCGCGGTAGGAGGCCACGCTGGAGTCTACGACGTCGCTGTACGACAACGCGTCCTCAAGTAGCGGTTGCACCGGCTGGTCGGGATGCCAGTACAGCGCCCTGAGGAACGCGTTGCTCTTGCGGAGCTCCCTCCACCGGCGCCTCATGGCGCTTGAGCTGCGGCAGCGGACGGCCCTGCTGATGTCCTTCCACCGGTCGCCGCCATCGCGGAGGCGGAGGTGGGCGAGCTCGGCGTCGTCGTCGACGGTGAAGGGGCGGTGGTAGACGTCGCGGGCGAGGTGATCCCGCCACCTGTCGCGGCACTGCTTGGGCGAGCGGCGCCCCCGCGGCTGCATCTCCATGGCGACGCGGCGCCAGTGGCGGAAGCCGTTCTCCCTGGCGAGGCGCTCCAGGGACGCGTCCTCCTCGGGCGTCCACGCCGGCGGGAGCCTGATGCGGAGGACGATCCTCCCCCCGCTCGACGGGGTGCTTTCCACCTCCGTTGTGGACGAGAAAGCAGACGAATTAGTTTCCATGGCATCCGACAACGAGCGCCACGATCAACGACGACGACGATGACCCTCTCCGACGCCGGCGGTGGGTACGGTCGATCGATCGGTGAACTGACCGACGCAAAGCACGCAGCACGTAATCTCTTGTGATCTGACAGGGGTGTGTGTACGCACGCTGACGCTGCCTCTAGTTATGTAGATGGTATGCGTTCTCCGATTCGAAGTCGATCTTACTTCGCTTCCATTTCAAGGAAGAAATTAAACTCGGACTAGTCCATCATAATATACCCCGCCAATGCCAACTCCGATTAGCATCAGAAGGGTATCGCAGATTCGCAATCGCGTATGGATTGTTTCGCTTGGTTCGTTGAGCTGCACGCGCATCTTCCACGCGCCACGGAGAAGCCCAACACCACACTGTAGTGCTCCGCCGTCGGGGCATCTCACCGGTGACGCTCCACCGCCATTAGTTGCGTCTCACTGAAAATTTCGAGAGGACTGATAAGTCCGAAATTTCGAAAAATTACATAAATTTCGGGAAACATTGAACACAACGACGGGACAAAGCGGCTCACAGCTGACATTGCGTCACCTCAGAGTGGTATTTGAGTTGATATGGCGGGTCTCGTCAATCTATGGCGCACCAGTGAACCACCTGATCCAACGGTTCCTGTCCTATCCTAGTTCCCCTGAGTATCTTTTCCATTAGTAAGAGAATTACAAGTCGGGTTCCGTACGAATGTTCAACTTCCAACAACCTTCCTCAGTCCCCAAAAGAAAAAAAAAGCCATACTACGGTATCTCTACTGGTAGAAAATAATTAGAATCATTGATCTCATTTGATCGAAAAGTTTAGATTTATTTATACAATCATACTAACTTGTTAGTGGTAGTAAAAATATGGAGATATATTATTGTTAAAAAAATGGTATAATCATTATTTATGGTGACTAAACTTTTTTTTATTTTTTCGATGGAATATAAACGATGTCAGCACAATGGATGATTATAGATCGATTTAGCTGAGAAAAAACATAAATAATAGTTATCCCTAATCATGATATTAGTGAATTAATAATTTACCCCTAATGATGATATTGGTAGTATGATACTACTCGTAAAGAGCACCGGAATATCGCTCCAGAAAAAAGTTCAAAATAAGTGGGATATAATCTAGAAAAAGTGATTTTGTTGATACATCTTGATATTTTGAGTACTACTAAAAGATATGAAATTACAATGAAAAATTGACAAATTTTGCTACAATACACCTAAAATTTGTGTAATTTGTTGATAGACATTGAAAAAACGTGTCACGACTAAAAGACATCCTAGAAAACTGGTAATTTGTTAGAGGACACTTTCGACCCAATTGGAGAAATAAATTCTTAAGAAAGACGAGAATACCCCTAGAACCACATGCTTCAAATATGTCGTTAGAGTAAAAATTTAGAAATTATGCAACTCTAAATTTGCCATCACCCTAAGTACATCACTAGCATACATCATACTTCATCTTCACTACAGTATCAGCTCAAACGCTTTTGACCCTAAGGGCATCCTCGTCTTTTTGAAGTATTTCTATCTCCAATTGAGTCAAAAGTGAACTCTAGCAAATTACCAATTTTTTAAGTGTCTTTCAACCGTGACATGTTTTTATGATATCTACCAGTAAATTACACAAATTTTGAGCATGTTGTAGTAAATTTTGCTTCAAAAATTTGATACCTATAAGCACTGTAAAATTTCTCATCTATGAAAGTTTTTTTTAATGGCTCGATGGAACATTCCCTCATCTTTTATGTTTGTATATCACATATTAGTCCATCTTATTATTTTTTTTCCGCATAATTATACAAATGACATGTAAGAAATAAGGATACGTGCTCTTAAAGAAACACAAATCCATCTTCGATATAATCCAGTGCTTGCATAAAAATGAACCATGGCTTCCTGAAGGATCCAACTGCTAAAAGGGGCTGAACCATAACGAATTGATGTGAGACTGGAATCGATTTGAATGAGGAACGGTACTCCTTTTCCTTTGACATGAGGAGGTATCATGAGGTATACACTACTCCAGAATGTCATGATTCAAGCAGTGAATAGATACTAGCACTCTAGCAGTAGACGGTAGTACAACCGGAATATTGCTTTGCTTGTAGAGGGAGCCGATAAGTGTCACCAAGCTTAGAGCCTATGTTAAATTGTTAATCAACTTGAGTAAAGAGAAGAGCGAATTGGAACCGGATACCTTGCTTGTGATTGCAAAAGACGTCAAGCACCATGCATGCAGAAACATCGTAGCACAAGCTCCCAATAAAAAGCAAAATTGAGAGATGAGAATGATTGCAACCTGGTTTCACCAAACACGGCTGACTCCAGGCTGACCGATCAGACCAGCGGAAGGCAATGGCATCCTCGTTGATCTGCGGATTGCATGGCACGGCTACTGCTCCGGCTCCGGTCGCCCCGCGCCGCCGCGGAGGTCGTGTTCGACAGGCGCCGCGGTGCCAGTGGAGGGTTCTCGCCGCGCGCGCACAGGCGGTGGCGACGCAGCCGGACCCGGAACACCAGGCGCCGGCGAATGGGGGGCTTTCGGCTTTGCCCACGACCGCGCTGAAGGTGGGCGCCGGCGTGGCTCTGGCGCTGGCTCTGGGTGGCGCGTCGTGGAGGGCGCGCGGCGGGAGCGCGGGGCCGGTCCTCGTGCAGCCGGCCTCGGTGTGCTCCCTCAACGTCGTCACGGACAGCGCGTCACGCGCCACCACGGAACGGAGCGCCGCCGCCGCGGCCACCATGAGGACGAGCGTGGACGCGCTCTCCGACTCGCTGTTCCGGCGCGAGGACGCGCCCAGGGACCGCGCCACACTGATGGACCTCGTCTTTGAGCAAGTCACCAAGGAGGTCTTCCTGATCCATCATCCCGATCCATTTCTTGATTCTTCATTTCTCATCTCAATCTTAGCTAGATCAAGAAAATGTGCGTCTACCAATTGCGTCTCTTTGTCCTGCGCAGCATATCGGCGACAGGGGAAAGCTGACGAGCTTGCTGCAGAAGGAGTGGTCGGCGTCGCGCGATTCCGAGAGGAAGCTTGACCTGGGCTTGCTGCTCACTGACGTACTGATCAACCAGGTACATTTCTGTGATTCAGTATTAGCAACCCAGTTTCAGAAAAGTAATCCGGATTCACTCTTAAAACATTCTCGTCTCAACTCAATTTCCATGCTCTGTAAGTGATCTGATTCACCTAGTTAGCAGTGACACTTTGTTTAATCCTGTAGAGAGAATGGCAGAGAGCAAAAGAAGTTTGTCAGCAATTGACCGGCCGATACCAACGTGACTCGAGGCCTTACCTGCACTTGGTAATGATCTAACCAACTTACTAGTCAAGTTTTGTTTTGTTTGTCTGCAAAGCTTGTGCTTAATGATGCTTTCTTCAGGCTGTCATCAACATGATGATGGCAGTGGAGACCATGCTATCTCCGGAAACGGCCAATAGTGACGACATCGATAAGATGTCCAAGAATGCCATGGACGCCTGGAAGGAATTCAAGACCAAGTATGAGCATGCCAAGGGGTCAACTGATTCCAGCACCTAATTGACCAGTTTTATGCTTGCTTTGAGACAAATCTTTCTGCTGAGTGCTGACAACTCTTGTGATGAATCATTGTGTCTTACCCACATAGTTGCTTGTGAAGTTTGTCCCAATCTTTGTGACCTAAATGTTCTCAATTAATTCTCACTATGCATACCTATTTTACAACCTACAATTATTTACCAAAATTTCTAGCTGTGTTTATCCCTTCTGTATATTTACACCACAATGCAATCTTCAGAAGAAAAGGAAACCTATTCAGTAGTCCCACATCTTCAGTAGTCTCCAAATTTTCCAAAGACCTTATTCAGTAGTCTCCCCCCACATCTTCAGAAGGTATCTCTCGCAGCTGCTCCCGGTGATGTCTCCCGAGGATGCCATCCTGGTGATGCCCTGCTTCCCTCCTGCCCCGCCATTGCCATGCTTTAGGTTGTGCCGGTACTCGACGGCGATGTGCTCGAACACCTCGACGTCGAACATGTTCATGCTCACCCTGGGGCTCATCTGGTCCCGGACGTAGGCGAAGGCGAGCTGGTCGCGCGGGTTGAACGCCTCCAGCTCGTTGAAAAGGAGGCAGGAGAAGAGGTCACTGGCCAGACCGTGTCTCCTGATGATGATCGCCGTGTCCGGCACATCTGCAGCACGATCAAATCATAAAATCTAGTGATCACATTATTCTCATATCCTGATCTTTGGATGGATGCGTTATTTTGTTCTTGAGTCGTGACACACTAGCATGTGTCAGCAACGTTGACATGCTAGCTAATCGATTCATCTTATTTCATTGTTGATATGTCAGTTTCAGTAGCTTCGTGTTGTCGTGCAATAGCTGTTTGTTTGTTTGATTGATCAAGCAAGAAACCAAAACTGAAGGCAAGAAAACGAATTCTTTCTGTGCTATATTGCAATACCTGACGGATATGGAAGCTTGCTAGGGGACCATGGCTGCAGGCCGTTCCGGCAGTATGTCTCCATCTGCGCCCTGATGGCATCCACGTCGCCCCACTTGCGCCACCGCGCCGTCGCGATCGCCTCCTCCATGGTGTGGAGGTTCAACGGGTGCTTGGAGACCGCCATGTCCGCGCCCTTCCCGACGACGAGCGAGTGCACCAGCAGCAGCGGGTCGACGGTGAGCTGCATCTTGGCGTCCACCCAGACGCTGAACCTCGCGTTCGGGAACAGCCGGTGCAGGAGGTACTTCACGATCACGCCGTTCATGGCCGGGTTCTCGTAGGGGAGCCGGTGCTCGCCGGCGCCAAGCCTCGCCACGCGCCACGCGCCGACCGTGCCGGCGTCGCCGCGCTCGCCGGCTAGGATGTTGTGGCTCGCAAGGACGCTGTGGGTGGCGTCGTCGATGAACATGAAGAAGCACGCCGTCCGGAGCGTCTCGGAGCCGAGCCCCTTCGGCTGCCGGATCTTGTCGTGGTCGTTCAAGATCGCCGACGCCACCACCACGTCATTGCACTTCTCCATGGCCAATCTGTCTAAAACCAACAACATCTTCACAAAGAAGCACTCTTTCGAATTCACAAAGATGATAACAACAAAGTGCGTAGCAGTGTTTCTTGATGATTGCACCACAAAAAGACTTGAGTTGCATATACGCAAAAGAACACATCAAAACATCTGGCTTGCGACTCAAGGGATATTTTCAGTTAAAATGTGACTTTCTGCCCAAATGATAGCCATGCTCACATGCCATGGCACGAGAAATTTCTCACTGTATGAAAAATGCTAATTAGGCCGAAGAAATCACCAGATTCTCTGACGGGGAATTCCTTGAAGAACCCACATGGAATTTCAACTGCGCTATCAGTGTGGTTGAAGAAGGATCTCCGCTCAACGGTGGACAAATTTCCCGCGAACGAGTTCCTCCTCCCATTCTGGTACCGCAATGCTGGTGCTGCAGAAGGAGACGTCGAGAGATTGCGGCAGAGGTTGTTAATCTCTTCCAAGACAGTCTTATAGTCTGTTCCAAGAGCAAATCAATACTTCTGAATCAGCTGTGGCATTTGAATTTCAGAAATGCAAGAACTGATCAGAGACACCGAACGAAAACAAAGAAAATGGAGAAAACAAGAAAAATAGAAAACAGAGATGAGAAATAGGATATCATCCGCATTTGTTGCGTTTGCACGCGACCATGGATCATGAAAGAGAAGCAGAGCTATTCGTTACGTCCTTCCCGGACGGAGAGGGATCGACCTGAGAAGACGGCGGGGTCGGAGCAGCGCGCGCGCGTGGCGGGGATCGCGTGCTTGTGCTCGCCGTACTCGCGCGGGTACTCGAACAAAGCCGCCGCCGAAGGATTGGAGGAACGGAAGGGGAGGAAGAAGAGGCAGCGCGAGGCCGCGGAGCCCGGGTCGGAGAAGGAGACGTAGAGCGCGAGCGGGAGCGTGGTGAGGAGGTAGAGCAGGGAGAGGCAGAGCAGCTTCGACTGCATCACCGGCGGACTCCGCACCCGCACCCGCACCCACCCCATTTCGCCGCCTCCACCGCGGCTGCTTCCCCGCCCGCACGTCGCGGCTTTGTGTTTTGACCGAGCTTGATCGATCCGTCACACCGTCAGCCTCCTGCCATCCTCTCCGCAGTGGGCGCGCGTCAGTTGGCAGTGAGCAGAGTATGAAGTACACTGGCTGGGTGTGGGGCCACATGTCAGCTTCAGTTGGCGGCCAAGCTGCAATTGCCCGGCCCGGTCGACGACTTCTCGGTTGTAGGTAAAACTGGTTCAGGTTCAGTTGAGTTGACAATCATATAAGGAAGGTACTAGCATGGATTCGAAGGCGAAAAACTGATATGAACAATCTATGAGGATAAGCAATCGATGAGATCAGAGGGAAAAATACTCTGAATATTCATCACTGTTTTGTCGATCGGCGGTGTGTATTGTGTAAGGTCTTTTCCATTCAAAACTACGGGTGGACTCGCAATTGTATATGTTTTATTGAAACGTCCGCAAAAGTTTTACCGATAGACGTTATATTAATAGAGTAGGAGAAAAAACAGTACAAAATATATGTTTTTTGGGGGACAATAAGACTCCACCCCCGTAAAAGGGCTAAAGTCCACGTGATCTCTCCCAAACCGTGCAATTATCCTCTTTAATCTTAGCCACAATCGGGGAGGTAGTTGATGCATGGTGGCGGAATATTCTCGCGTTGCGTTCACACCACACTTCCCAGCACACCATGATGATTAGCGGTTTCAATGCCTTTTTTGGGGTAGGGGTGCTCGAAAGGAGAAAATGCCACCAATCCGCCAGTGTCAAGGTTAGGCCAAATGTGCATACGAACGTCCAGACCTGCCCAGCGCTGAATTTCTCCCCAAATTCTGCAGGTTATTCTTCATGTCGTTAGTAGGTGCAGCGCTGTTTCTGGAGTGTCGTTAGTAGGTCAACTGTATATGTGATCGCGTTTGTAATTGGAAATTACCATGTGGCCACACTATCGATCTGGTTGACCTGCATTCTGCCTCGAATCTCGGTTGCATTTTTTGAATCATAGCTATAGCAACTACTAATGAACTACATTTCCTGCTTAATTAATCAGGTACTCCGGTATGCACTTGAAAGTGTCAAAAAAAAAGTTTCTTTTCTGCTGGAATAGGAAAAAGAAAACCTTTCTTCGAAACAGAGCTGAGAAGGTGTATATTGATGTTGCTCACAGTTGAATCATGCGTTAAAATAGTTAACTATAACTTTTATTGTTAATCTCGATACTCATGAGTCACAACTCAACTTACATACTCTACTTTACACTGCAAAACAGTTCACTCGAGCAGTTTAGGGCTTTAAGATGCCATTATTCTTCCGACCAGGAGCTTGAAGATTACACACTAGTGAAGAAGCACTAGCTGTGCGATCGAGTCTACTACTCCGGTGAACATTTGAAGATTTGGAATTGCCGCGCGCTCATCGCGTTACATGTCGGATGCGTCCTTGGCGTCGAAGAGCATCCATACCTCGTTGACCCTACCGCTGAACTCGAACGGCGAGTTGTACTGCGCCACCGTGTAGGACGACGCCGGGTCGGCCCTGCGCCCGTCGGAGACGGCGGCGGCCCACCTGGTCCCCTGCAGGCTGGCGTCGAGCAGTGCGGCCTGCTCGCCGACGTCGGAGTCGGCCACGAAGCCGCCGAAGCGGCGCACGGCGGCGTACCTGGCCCCGGCCCACCTCTGCACGTGCAGCCCCTCCGCCGGCGGCGGGTCCGCCTGGTTCTTCGCCGGCACGTAGAAGCTGACCACGAAGGAGGAGGCGCAGAACGGCCCGTCGCTCGGCGCCACCTGCGTCAGCACCGGCGCCGTCATCTCGATCGTCTCGTTATACGCGTTCTTCCCCTGGATGTAGTTGAACAGCCTGGCCCATCAACCACATGTCTTAAGCCCAAACATTTTTTTGTGGTCCATGTAAAGCCCAAGAAGAAATCTTCACTAGTAACTACTACTACCATGAGATGAAGCTTTTCCATGGCGAGAAGAGGGTGGGGAGGTGGGAGATGATTACTGAGGACTTACTGGAGGAAGCCGGTGCGGGTGGCGGCGACGAAGGAGATGTCCTCGATGGGGGCGGTGGAAGCCCACATGGCGTCGCTGTACCGCCGGATCTCGAACCCGTTGGCGCTGTCCACCACCTCGTAAGCCGGGCACTCGATGCGCTCGCACGACGGGGGCACGGCCGCCGAGGCGACGGCGACGGCCACGGAAAGGAGTAGTAGCATCAGACCACTCCGGCGAGCCATGGTGGCGGGTGTGGGGACGCGTGCGGCGGAGTTGAGGAGATGGGATTGCGGGGGGCTCGGGTGCGTGCGGTTGGGGATTGATCGATCGGGTTGGATAAATACGGCTACGATTTGCGTTTGCTCGGCGCAGGTGCCTCCACGTCGCCGATGTTCGTTCGTTCGTTGGAGCGGGAAGGGAAGAGGGAAGCAGGCGCACGTAGAGAGTAGAAGCGTCGTTTTGGTGGTTTGCGAGATTTTCTTTGTGAAAATTTGTACAGTCGCGTTTGCGCATATGCTGTATTCACCTCTCGATAGGATCACCTCGCCTCTGTTACAGAGGATACCTCGCCTCTGTTACAGAGGATACGGTAGTTAAAGTTATATTAGAATAGGATTGATTTGTATGGACTCCTATCATATCTATAAGCTTTTCTTATATTCTTCTCATGTATTCCTATATATACCGGTCCCTGAGACTCAATATAATATGTCCAAGCAGTATCTCCTCTCACTACACTATTCAACAGCCTCATCCGACTTTATTGCTCATCATCTGTTGCTAGCAAAAAGCTCACTCTTCTTCAGACCGAATTTTGGAGCATAAGGAACAGAAGAACAAATCACTGTCGTTGAGTTGGTTACTCAACTTTTACTGGCGAGGATTTTTACCATTCTTGCGGATACCAATTAAATCCAACCCTTAGTTTTCTGATGATAAGATGGACCATGGAAAAACTACTGATGTTTCCCCATCGGTTCCTTGTCCACGATGCCCATCTCCCTTCTGTTCTCTCTCCTTTTCCTGAACCCTCATCTCGTTTTATCCACGGTGCCACCCAGATAAATTTACATAGTCCACAATGTAAATATATTGGCATTATTTTGTTGATTTTTATTCACGCTCATGTATGGAGGGCTACCAAACTACACAATACACCAAGTAGACGAGGATAAGAGAAATCATCAGTTAACCTCCCTAGTAGTCTTCAAAATTTATTAAGAATTTCGACAACACCTTCCCAGTATTTAACCACTGAGCAAACAATCATAACTTGTCCAAAGCAAGCAACTACTCCCACAATCTCAGATTGGTCATCACCTAAGCAAAAAGCACCAAGACCAAGGACACCGGAATATTCATCATTCTCAAATTATTCCTTATCGGTTAAGGTGGTCCATCGCATCGTGTCCCGTGAATTGGTCACGTTTTAAATATTGCATGTCATTGTATCAATATAAATTAATCTTGTTAATTGAATGCAACATATTTAATGATGCATATTTACTCTTCGCACAAATGAACGAAGATACAATTGTTAGATAAATATCTCTTCGTTTATTTATGCAGAGAGTAAATGTACATCATTAAATGTGTTGTATGCAATCAACAAGATTAATTTATATTGGTGCAATGACATGCAATATTTAAAACATGACCAATTCACATGACACAAAGCGATGGAGCACCTTAACTGATAAGGAATAATTTGAGAATGCTACATATTTTGGTGTCCTTGATCTTGGTGCTCTTTGCTTAGAGCGAGTACAATAAGATAATGTAACCGGGCTATATAAGTAATCACATCAGATTTGTACTTGTGTGGACGAGAGATGAGAGGAGAGAAAACAAAAGCAGGCTATAGATTATTCTCTTCGTCTTCAAAAAAAATGTTTTTTTTGCTTTTGTATTTATTTTACAAAGGTTGTCTTTTTTTTAACATAGGGCCATTAGAACTTTTAATACCACTACATTTTTTTCTTTTTTTGGTTTTAGCCATCTAACCATACCATTAGTAATAGAGTATGATAGTCTTTTAGCATCTTTCTTGATATTCTAAAATAACAGCCCTCTAGGATAATATTAAAAAAAAGACTGAGGAAGTAATGCAGAAAGAAAAAGGCGGACGGAAGGAGTAGTACATACAGTATAAAGAAAAAGGCAAACGCGCAAATCTTTCCAGAATTTATTGTTTCTCCAAGGCAAAATGCTGAACGATAAATTCCGGGCAACCGTGTTATCCAACTTGCCAGAAGGATCAATTCTGCAACGAAGCCCTGCGAGCGGCGAGCCTAATCGTGTTTCCGATCGCAAGTTACTGACGAAATTTTTTGGAGTTGTTGCTTTCAAACGTCTGAGATTTCATCCACGATATACTCAAATAGCACGTGCAGTGCAGACGTGCAGTATCAGACACTCCTCTGTAGTTCGGACTTGCTTCACCGACGAGAAAATTGGTT
This sequence comes from Oryza punctata, assembly GCA_000573905.2. Lineage (NCBI taxonomy): Eukaryota > Viridiplantae > Streptophyta > Magnoliopsida > Poales > Poaceae > Oryza > Oryza punctata. Next base: position 5,421,889 of record CM002488.2, read on the forward strand.
GCACAAATAGACAAATAGTACTACATAGACGAACAATCATCAAATGAAATAGTAGGAGCACAGGACAAATCATCAATCATGTTCCCTACAAAATTATGCCAAACTCTTTGCGGCTGAAAAGGGTCAGACAGTCCATTCAATCCGTCTATGTAGTCATAAATTTCTCACCAGTAACATGTTTAAATTTGATAGCTACTCTTGTCAGCAATATAGAACTACTGTAATAAGAATTATAATTACGGCAAAGAGAAGATTTTCAATTCCAAGATCATGACATCTTTCGGGTAGTCATCTACTCCTCGTGATGCTAATGTAAGGTTCACAAGATTAATCCCCGGTTGATAAATCAGACAAAAAAAAAAGGATAGGTGACACACGAGTATAACGCTCTCGGTGAAAAACCGGAGCAGAGTAGTAATAATACAGCAGCCGTGATTTTATTTAGAACACTAGTATAGCGATTAAGAGGGTCGTTAACCTTAAACCCCGCAAAAAACTCACGCCACCTCACTTGGCCTTGCCGTTGGCCGCTGCGGCGGCGGGGACCTTGCCCTTGCCGTCGTCCTCCTTGGCGAAGGCGTCGACGGGGTATGTCCTCCCGAGGCCGGTGGGGGTCTTGAAGGTGATCTTGGAGGCGTCGTCTTTGTCGATGAACATGTCGGAGAGGGAGACCCAGATGAGGAGCTCCTTGGTCTTGGCCCCGGTGACGCGCTTCATTCGGCGGTCCTCGACGAAGGCGGTGACCTCGGCGGCGTAGGAGACCTGCCTGCTGATCTGCTTGAAGGTGTGGGTGATGGCCTTCTTCTGGCGCAGCCACACGAACCCCGTGGCGCGGTTGTAGCCGACCTCCTCCATCTCCGCCAGCGGCAGCAGGCCCAGCGGCATGTGGATCTCCCCGAGAAGCTCCACCGCCTTCTCCGCGCAAAGCGCCGCCCCGTGGTACACCTCCGCCCCCTCCCTGTGCGCCTCTATCGCCTGCGACCCCATCGAACACGAACACGAACACGAACACGCACAATGCGGTGGTGGGATACTGGGAATATTTGGGTTGCGTTGTTTGTGGGGAAAGGTGGGGGGCGCTGGATTTATAGGGGAGGGAGTGAGAGGGAGGAGATCGGATTGGTGGACTCCGTGAGTCTCCGAGACGGAGAGGAGGCCGGGACGGTTGGGGTGGGGGAGTTAAGGCGCGGGGGGTGTTTATTTACTCCTCTCTCCTACGTGACATCTCTCGCGAGTCGGAGGAGGCGTTGATGCAGATGGGGACGCAGGCGCCGCGCTGCGCGCGAGCCGCTGCGTAGCGCGCAGCGCGCGACACCGCACGACGCCACGCCACGCGATGGTTTGGCCGGTGGTGTGTGCAGGTGGGGGTTGGGGCACGGGAGACGTCGGTCGCTCTCCGGCTTGCACTTGCCCCTCGCTGGCGGCCGCGCGCGATGATGGATTGATGGGTCCGGCCTTTCGCCGGGTAGTTGGACGGTTTGCTCTACTTGTGGATTTCGTGTTCACGTGTCGTGCAGGTTGCGGAGTGTGTCGCGCGCGCGCGCTAGCCGTTTCAAATAAGAACGGAAAACCTTCTTTAACACTACCTGAATTAGACTGTTTCTCGTGAAATCGTCACAAAAATTCGTTGTATTCTTGCGTCTCGAATGGGGACCCAAAGAGTAGGCATGCATTGGACACGCGCCTGTGCTGACTGTTGTAGAAACCAACCGTACGATTTTTTGGGTTCGATGACGCCATGGCGGTCACGACCCACATTGTAAATGCAACAATTAATCAGGCGAACCCAGCCACAGCGATCGCCGTTTTCTGTCGTCAAATCGTGGACTGTGCGATTTGATTAGGCCATTATTTGGTCACTGGTACAACTAGTTGCCGGATTTTTTTTATATGCAGTAAGGTCTTGTTTAGTTCTCCAAATTTTTTTCCCAAAAACATCCCATCGAATCTTTGGATATATATATGGAGAGCATTAAATATAGATTAAAAAACTAATTGCACAGTTTGCATGAAAATCGTTTGACGAATCTTTTGAGCCTAATTAGTCCATGATTAGTCATAAGTACTACAGTAACCTACATGTACTAATGACGGATTAATTAGGCTTAATAAATTCGTCTCGTGGTTTACAGGCGAGCGGTGAAATTAGTTTTTCCATTCGTGTCCGAAAACCCCTTCCGATATCCGGTCAAACGTTCAATGTGACACCCAAAAATTTTCTTTTCGCGAACTAAACAAGCCCTAAGTTGTCAATATCTTTGCCGCGAAAAAGACGAACAGTTGACAGAAAACATAAACAGAATCTCAAGTTCTTGGCCTCCCAAACCAAGAGCTTCGCCCGACAATTGCAGCAGCCACTAGTAAAGAAGTGATTTTTATTTCCGGTTCATAACCCCTATTATTACCGATTATAATTATCGATACGGAGATTTTTAGTACCAGTTGAAATAGATACTAAATATGCATACTCAGTTAAAAAAATATACGGGTTGCAGGATTCAAACTCAAGATCTCTCACTTCAGCTTCAAACTTATTACCATGTCATCTACTACACATATCTGATTTGTAAATATATGCTTTCTTTCTGAACTAAACCCTGGAGATATCTTTACTCTTGGTTGGTGTTACCAACCGGTACTAAAAATATATCATGTTGATAACACCAACCGAGACTAAAGAAACAGAATTAAAGATATTTTTGGCACTTAAACTTTTAAAACTGGTACTAAAAATATTTTTAAAACTGGTACTAAAAATATTTTTAGTACCGATTTGTAAAATAACCGAGAAATTTATGATTCTAGCTAAAAAAAACTATTGCTCAGCTCAGTCCAGCTGCTAACGTACAACTGTGCTATGGCAAGCAGGACACGCTGATGGAACCCATGGAAGCATGGAGCGCGTTAGACTCTTCAGATTGAAGGGTGATATACAGCTGCACCATTCAATAGCGTACATGTACAAGGTGCAAGGTGAGCGCACAGGAGTTATGTTCTGACCTCTGAATTGTGTAGCTGCTGTTGCATGTGGCATCGTCAATTCGTCATGCGTCTCTCACGTTGCAAACTGGCCCTCAGGTACAACCACCTGATTTAACGTGCAAATCCCGCAACAGTATAAAATCAGTACAGTTATTTGACACGTACCCAAAATAAACCAAACTAAGTAAAACTGTAGAAGTATATCCTAATTAATTCATTGGACTCCCTCAACCTCATAATACAGTAACCTAGGATAAGATAAGATATTTCGGCTGCCTAGATTTGTTGTACTTTAAAATATCTCATCCTACCCTAACTAGGTTACTATATTATGAGATGGACTAGATAATATCCCATCCTATCATAGATTAGTTTATTTTAGAACAAAGAGAATACATCATATAAACCGGATTATTACATGTATTCTAGCTTCTAGGTAGTATACTCATTGCTTGGCTTGAGTAAGAGCCGAGCAAGTACTATAATCCCTTAAAACCTACCTCAAGTCTCAAGATGCCACATTAATTCATATTGTGAGGTGGAAAAGAGAGAAAGAATAGAGAATAGAAGCCACCCCTCATGCAAGCACTACTAGAGAAAGGAGCTTTAATATACCAGTTAACAGCCCCCTTTATCACCGGTTGTAACAACCGAAACCAGTAAATCGAGACTAAAAATCTTCCTCATGCAAGCACTGCTAGAGAAAGGAACTTTAATACATGTTAACAATTATCACCGGTTGCTACAACCGAGACCAACTGAGACCAGTAAATTAAGATTTTAACCAATAATAAAGATACATACTAAATCAAAATTAATATGTGGGAAGTAGGATGCGAACTCAAGATCTCTCACATCAGCCCTCACGCACATTACCATCCCACCTGCCACACACATTTAACTTGGATAGAGATGCTTTCTTTTTAACTAATCATGGAGACATCTTTATTACACCAACCGGTACTAAAAATATCTTTAGTCTGGGTTGATGCATTTTTAGTATCGATTGATTACACCAACTAGAACTAAAGATCCTCTAGTTTTAGTCTCGGTTAGTGTTACTAACCGATACTAAAGATGCAATTTTAGTACCGGTTAGTAACACCAACGGGACTAAAGATGTTTTTAGGGATTTAGACTTTTAGAACCGATACTAAAGTATCTTTATTACCGGTTTTTAATCTAGCCAAGATATTTGTATTTTGGGGATTAGAATAAAATATCGTTTCGAAGGGACAGCCCCCCCACAACTCAAATAAAAAAGAGAGAAAAGGAAGAGTGAATTCGATAAACAAATGAAATAAAAATATTGAGGCTAGTGTAATAGAATTAGTGTAGAGTAGCTTATATGGATAAAATTAAATGTGGTAATTGCACTTTCTATAAAACTTGCTCAAGACAGAGTAGTGGACTAGTTGAGCTATACAATTGTACATGTCCGTATGAGCATGGTTTAATTATATGCACTCATTTGTTAAGTGATGTGCATGTTAATAGAGACCGTTGATGTAATAGTCTCGACAACACCATAATTCCCTATCCATTGCATATTTCAATGTTGTATGGTGGAACTGGGATGTTGCTCTCATTTTACAGCTTTTACCTTCTAGAAGAAGGATGGAATTAGCATCTGTTCTTGTCAATGTGTTGCAAGTTAATGTACTACCTGTATAGCTCGGTTTTTTCTCCAGCTATATTCAATGAAATCAGCACACTCAGTACCAAAAAAAGTTGATGTACTGGGGAATTTCATTTCTCTCCTTTGTATTCTAATCTTAAATTTTAGATAAATTATATATGTCTTAAAAAAACTTGTGAGCCTCTTAAAATAGTTGGTCCCTTTGAAGAGGTTTGGACTGCATGGTTTTACTAAAGAAGGAACACGAATCACCTTTTTGGGGGAGGGAAAGAAAGTAAATCCTAAGGGAGATCAGTAATTTTACGCTTGATCCTGCAAAGTTCTAACTTCTAAGCCCAATTGAAACTTGAGCATATTGTATAATTTTGTTACAGAAAGGCCACCACATTAACTCTCTTGAAACTGAAGATTTTTTTCTCTCGTTTCAATATGGAAGTTAATCTGGTTTTTATCAAAATCGTGCAAAATCCCTAGTGAAATTGACATTAAGAATATCTTTAAGAACAGCTCGGCGCCCTTTACACTAATCCAAAAATCGCCTCTCACTGTCTCACATAAATCTAAGCTCCCTGAACCTTCTTCCATGGCTCCAAAACTGTGTGGTTGAAGGTTGTACTCCAGCATACTTGCATTAATGAAGTTATAGGTTGTCACATTAATGAAATGTAAGATGCCTGTAACACCCAACGACCATCTGCTTTACATTCGCGCAACTCCGATCCAGTGGGTGGCTGGGTGCTACGCATCAACAAAGTCGCTGCAATCCCTGGACCCATATGCATCATGTCACCATGAGGATAATTAGAGGATGTTTGGATCCACCTGATTAGAGATTACTTGACTAATTTTAGTTACATTAGGGGACTAAATCTCCAAACACCCCTGACTAAATGGTGACTAAAACTAGTCTAGTCTCTAGTCAAGGGTGACCCAACTTCTAGTGACTAAATCCCCTCTCTCACCTAATTAATTGCTCCTCCTATTAATTGCACCGAGAGAGAAGGGGGAGGGAGAGGAGAGAGAAGGGGAGGTAAATCTGAACTTTAATGCACTTTAGTCCCATCTTCCTAACAGGGGGTGACTAAAATTTTTTAGTCTGTCTAAACTTTAGTCAGGTGATTAAAGGGCTCCAAACACCCTCTTAGAAGAATTCATGCAGTCAGCGCGGTGGAGAGTGGAATTTAACCCTTGCTTTTAGACCCATGGTCAAAAGCCACCACACGGCCCAGATAGGTCGTGCACTTCCTGTCTCGTTCATGAATGGTACCACATGATCTCTTGATCCTCGGGAGGTATTTCTTCGGTTGTCTTATAAAGTATACAAACGAAAATCATTCAAAAGTCAAGACTGAAAAATAGGAAGTGTTGAGAACTTGAGATCCCTGTAACTTGACACTACACTTCAGCTCTAAAAATCAAAATTAGAGTCTCTTAGGTACATTACAAATATAGTGCTCTACAAGGGTTTATCTGTCATGGGAGCTTTCCAAAAAAAATTTTGATGGACACAGCGTGAAGTTGTAGGTCTCCCCAGAAACATTCCGCTAACAGCGTGCTTGCATAGTTGCATTGTATGCCTCCTGTCGATGTTTTCATTGCATCATTGCTTCTGTCACTCGGAAACTTGCCTCTTTTAAGGCTATTCACAGTGCACCGAGCTGTCATTCTCCCTCATCCAACCAGCTCAAAGATTCCCCTCCACCTAGGCATACCGCGTTACCTCGCCAAGAACGGGGAGCTAAAATAAGCTCCCCATTCTTCGTCAGAATCGTACATCTGGGTCCACAAGAGAAGAAGTGAAAAGGGGGAAGGAGGGAAGATCCGTAGCTCGGCGGCGCCACCGTCGTCCGCAGAGCCGCTCGACGCAAGGAAGACAAGGTCACGCGGCTCCGGTCGGCGGCGACCTCCGCGAGGAAGACGCACCGCTGCTTCGCCCGGCTCTGCAAGGAAGATGCGGAGGAGGCGAATTGGTGGTGGAGGCAGCAGCGGTGCGCGAGAAAATGGGGGCCAAGTCCACCGCCACCCGAGCTCCACGTCCGTTTCCGAAGCTCCATGTCCGTCGCTGTCGGCGGTAGGGGGAGGGAGGCGCCGGTGACGGGGACGCGGACGACGCAGGGAGGGAGGTGGAGCCCCGTTCCGTGCCGCTCCGCTCGTTGCCACCGCTCTGCTTGTCACCGCTCGAGGAAGGGGGAGGCCCGGCGGCCGGAGTGGGGAGGCGCAGCGGTCGGAGATGGAGGGGAGGCGCGCGAGTAGTGGGGGAGGAGCAGCACTAAGAGGATAAAGGAGAGAGAAAATTATTTTTTATTTGTGTGGACCCCCTTAAGATCACATAGTATTATGAAATTTGTGGCAAATATTATTCTTAGATGTTCTTGAGCCTACGTGGCACTACGAAATATCTCAAAAGAGCGTGACACACTGTAAATACCCTAATTATAACATCTGGTAAGATAACACCATCCAACTTTTTGCCTTCAACTGTCTTGTCAGCTCAAAATTTCTCCATCGTCACCTCACCTCCATGATTGGTTGATTGCTTCTGTTTATAAACCCACGATCATTTAAACTTTCTCAGAACAGGTACAATAGTTTACTATTAACCCGTATAATTTGACGTGGAGGAGAGAAGCCAAAAGAGATAGCCATGCCGATGCTTACACAAGCACTCGATTGCAGTATTGCACAGATGCCTATACAACTAGTGGGACTTGATGGGCCACAAACAGCAGCATGCGTGTATGGCTTGATTGTCTTTGTTGCTTTTGGTGGGTCCAGTTGAGACTTTTTATTGGTTAATGTATCTTGTGTAAAGAGCATGATAAAGCTTCCTACTATTCACATGTTAGCTTCGTAGTAGAAATTAGACTAAATAATGGGCTCTTCTATTGACCTTGCTCCTATGTATAGCGAGCCATGGAACCACGCTCATGGCCTCGTGGTACAGGAGAGCTTTGGTGAAGGAGAAAGTGGAAATGGTGATAGATTGGAAGGCGTAGTGAAACGGAGGCAGCAATGACGCAAAGGAGGAAGCGACATTGTGGATAACAAGTGACAACATATAATAGCAATATAAAATCTTAGACCGGTAAAAAAAGGGGGCTTTTTATGTAAAATTCGGATAGATGATAACATAACAGCATCTACAAATAGAAGGTATGCTCAAATTGATGCTAAATGAGAGGGAACAAATGCTACTCTCCTACGAAAGTAATGTTTCAATATTTACAAAATACCGAGTTACACTCAGTTGGCTAGGTTTGTTAGATTGAAACCTATTTATAAAGATTCAAGTGCTAAACTTGATATTAATATTAATTCATATTTACGGTTAATTACTCTTCATCTATCTCAACGCGCATGTACATGAGTATGTGCGAGAAAAAAATAAATGCTTACAAACTGTGGAGATATAAATGAGTACTAGGATTGTAGAAGAGGAGAAATTGTGGCCGTCGGATCTAGCACCAAGTGGAGATCGTACACGGAGTAGCCTGTCTTCCTCTCCTCCTTCCACCGCGGCGCACCACGCACAACGGCACACCCCCCTCCCCTCCGATCTCCCGCTGAAACCTCCCCCACGCGGCGTGTAGCAGATCCCGGTCGCGCCGCGGTTTGCACTCGCCGGTGCAGCAGCTCACCCATTGATCTCCCAACGCGATGCAACTTCTGGAAAGGCGGGAATCCCCTGCCGGCCGCGTCGCTCGCTCACCTGTTCCGACGATGCCGATGCCGAACTGTACACCTCGGTGGCAGCGCTACCCCGAACTAGCGTGATTCAGTTTTAGTAGTTCGTTCCGCCTCCTTCCTTGTCAGGTTTTATATACAACTTTAAATGATTACTTTCACGTGCTGAACTCAGTTGTATTGATCGATCTCTCGGACTTCCGATGTCAAATTGATATAGTTTTGATACGTTCGAGATGAACAAATTGCTATGGTTTCCTAGTGTAGATGCTAACTAGCCTAAATTCACCCAATTTTGTAAATCCAAACAAATTGTTTTGCATCTGATTTTGATTCAAGTGTTATGACTGGGATTTCCACCCCCTTGGGAGACAAAAAGGTGACTTATGTAAATTGTGATATCTAATGGGTAAATTTTCTAGAATGCACGCTCATGTCCAGTCTGGATGTCTGTATCATCATTTATTTCACGAAAACTTGGAGAAACACTATAAAGTACCTGTAACCACCGTTCCATGAAAATGATACTTCCTCCATCCCAATTTGATGATCCCCTAAGTAAATGGCATCAAGACCAAAAATACCAAAACATCTATCATTATAAAATTAATCCTTATCGATCAAGGTGCCCCGTCGTTTCGTGTCCAACAAAAAATAATTCACACTTTAAATGTTGCATGGGTTGAACCAATAGAAATTAATCTTGATTGGTGGCATGCAGAACATTCCACGATGCACATAAACTCTTTGCACAAATAAACAAAGATACATTTTGTTATATGATGATCATTTTGGGAAAACCTTAAAAATCTTAGGTGATGATTAAATTGGGATGGAGGAAATACAATATCTTTCGTTGAACTATAGTTACAAACTCCACAGATCATAGAGGGCTGCCCTCTGCCATGATCCAACATTTTGAAAGCAGAATAGAGACTACATTGCTCCAAAATTCTACATTTATATTCTAAAGTAAAATTAGATGTAACTATAGGACTGCAACTCGAAACATCCCTAGGCGGCATGTTCTTGATTATCATGCCAAGTTGCCTCATACCTGATTAGTGATCACTATTATCTTAATCTAGCACCTTCTGAAAGGTAAGCCATGTCATACTACATACCTATCTGCAGTTCTTTGCATCGTTGCTGATTTCCAGCATCCTTATTCAAATTTCCATAAAAAAATAGATGATCACCATCTCGAATTACTGTAATATCATCAATTTCAGCAAATTCTGGATTGACAAGCTTTGTAAGACGATAATTGTTAAATTTCTGACCTGCAGAATCAAATTATGGAATAAGAAGACTTGCACTAGATCAATGTTGTATTACCTAATACAGACAGTCAGACAGTCCCTCATACTTGTATCTTGATTAATTATAGCCTGATGGGACAGCTACTGCTTGTTTTATTTAATGAAATGTCAACCAAATGAAAACTACAAAAATGTCAAGGCACAGTTCAATCTAAATGAACTAGTACCGTGCCAACTATCAACAAATTTCGGTGCTAGTTGTCTGGGGGGTTAATTCAATCTCATGGGCCATTAACCCATCAACTGATCAACTCAACACTGAAAGCATAAATATACTGTTTGGTAGGGTTAGGAGCTAGTGCTTTGGCATACCTGCTGGGCTTTACTTTCTTGATTAAATGGCCTTGTACTCAATTTAAACTTTTCAGGTGAAGGTGTTATCCACGAAGAAACATATTTCTTACTTGAACTATATGTAAATGTTGGAGACCTTAACCTTCAGTTTATTGCTCTACAAGCAAATGAAGTAGCATACTGATGTAAAACAATTATCAGCTAGCAGTGGTGTTTCTCTTCTAAACTATGAGAATCTTAAGTTTTCCAAAACATGCTGCAGCTGGAAGGATTTTTCTCACTTCTTAGGGGAGTTTTACCTCCCGTTGCACTGAGAGTATGAGGTCCCTTCTGCCTACATACCTGAGAAGCCAGTTCATGGAAGAAACTAAGCCCTCCTATACAGGGCCCTAATCGTCCTACCTCATGTATTTAAATCAAAGAATACTTACAAGCTATGGCGAAAAGTTTATTAAGAGATCCTGGTAGATTTATAACTTTTGCAAGAGGTGCCTCTGGTCTTTTGTTCCTCTGTGAATACATATGTATTGTCACTCTTTTCCATTCTAAAGCCATAGAATGACCATTATTAGTTTTTAGTTCATTCTTCTCATTGTCTTGATTGAATGCAGAACATCTGTTGTACTCTCCAAAGTGTTGGTGCATCATCTGTAAAGATTTTTCCATCACCTCGGTAGAGAACCTGTGATCTTGGTTCATCTTCTGCCAAATACGAAAGAATTCTAATCATCATTCTGCATAAAAAGGTAGATTATAACACAAGACACCATGATGATACTAAAACATGAACTCACCTGGCAAAGATTGTTCAGTATAACTCATCTGTTATTGATGTTTTCCTTGATAATGTTCTTTAGCACTGCCGTGTTCAGCCTTAATAATTGTGAAACTTTGATTGTATGGAAAGCACATGGCTGGGGGATGCTGCAGAGAACTCCTATTTCTCCAAATATTTCACCACCGCACAATACTTCCTGGACCTGGATTTTGTGATTATACATGTCAAATTCTGCATTACCCTTTTAACCATTATTCTTTAGAACATATGAACTTTTGTTAAGTCACCTTTTCTGTTCCATCAGTCACTACCCGCTCTTCCTGCCAAACAAAATAACAACAGTTACACTAGTATCCATAGTTGTATAAACTGCAAAATCATCAAAGTGTTCCAAAATATAGTTGCACTAACCACTGCTCCTGAAACTAATATGTAAACATCTCTGGGTGCTTCATTTTGGAGTATGACAACTTCTCTTGGTGGGTAGTACTCTACTTCCATTTCAGTTACCTATTATGTAGGGATAATGTATAACTTTGAGTTGTTGATGGTATGGATTATTATCTTTTTATTTTTCTTTTGCAATTGCTCTAGCATAGAAACTAATTTCCTTGTGTTCATACCAGTTGGATCATGCAAGTAAATGAAACACCATGGAAAAGATAGACTTTTTCTATAACAGGTAAGAATAAGTTGCACGCTATGCTCGAACGGATTCCCTTGGGGAGACTATCCAATGTTTCTTTCTGTTTCAGCCCCTCTGTCTTATATCTTAGGCAGATATGAGATAGCATTTCGTCCTTAATATGTTCAGGCAACTGATTTCTTGCAGCAAACTGAGAGGCAACATGGATTGTGTCCCTCTGCAGCATGGAAAGATGAGAATATTAAGAAGTTTAAATATATTTGCAAAAATAGAAGGTATGTACTGCTTGGGAATGGTAGAGTTTTTACAAATTCTTTACCAACAACCAATCTTATCTAAGTTCCCATTACGTGCAACTTTGTTGTTAGTACAGTTCTCTACCAAAAAGAATTGTATAACAATACTCATATTACTTCTAGCACATGTCATGTATGCACATACAGGTGCACATCCAATTTGCTAGAGTTTTCACATGCATCTCTTCACGCATGGCCGTCAAGTTCCAGACATGCTAGTGATAAGCTTAAAAATCCATAAGCAAAGTACTTATTTCTTTCTTTTTTTCCAGTTATTTTGTAAATCCACAAAGCAGGAATATCAACATCATCAAAATTACTATAGGATTGCTTGAAGTTATTGGAAGAGTACGTACAAAATTCCTTGTCCGGCAACTTCCCTGGACAACCAGATTTGTCATGTTACCTATGAGGTATGCTGTCAATCCCAGGTTAAATAGCATGTAGCATATGCTAAATAACATTTCTCTTGGATTCTCTTCATGCAAATCCCCATAACCAATTGTTGTGAGTGTTGTTATGGACCAATAAATTGCCGTAACATATCGAACCCACAGACTTTGTGATCTGTAGTTTGGTATTGCTGCTCCTATCCATGTTCTTGCTGGATTGGGGTATCTATCAGCTATTAAGTAATTGAAGCATCCTGAACAATGTAACGCGAAAAGTGTAACCTGAATATTTTACAAAAAAATGCAGGACTAAGTTTTCTTCATCAAGGCAGTGTACTTTGATTTTTTTTCTTTTTTTTCTAATTTGAAGAGGGAAATGAGAGCGTGCAAACTTACAGAAATTAGTTTGGTGCGCCTTATCCAGTAGTAATTCAATCGGATATCCTTTTCGAGCCTAGAGGAATTGTTTTACCATATACAATTTTCATTTCAGTTTTGTTAAGTTTCAAGACAAAATGGAAAAACACTGTACCTGGCAAATAATTCACTGAGGCGCCGAAGACGCCATAATCGAAGCATGCTAAGTAACCTATAAGCAAGGCCATTTTCATGCTTTTTGAAGATTTGCCCAAGCAGTTGATATGGAATCGTTGAACAGACATCAAAAACGAACCAGGAAGAGAGATATCTGCATAGACACTATTGTCAGTTTTGTTCAACAGTTATCTTTGAACGTGCACTGTAGCATTCGAAATTACATACATGAAAAAACTGACCTAGCTGCGATCCTTTTTGGATCATCCACTAGAAGATAAGACTTTTGATCCAGATACGCTAGAAAAAATGTGAGAATAATATCGATTGCAAAGAAGCTGTCAATAATATTGTCAACAAGAGAAACCTTCTAGGAGAGATTTCTCAGATATGTTCAAATGGGCAGATCCATGCTGAATAAACAACAAGCACGAGCAAGAACGTCTCCCAGGTCCTATGCAGACATAAACAAAAAAAAACTATGTAAATTAACTATGTGTTTTGTATGCATATTCATATATGAGCAAGCAAATATCGATCTTACCTGTAACGGGAACCATATGGAGAAATGATGGTTTTTCTCAGCTTGATAGATTGGTTTGCTCTTGCTCCTAGAGGTGGGAGTGGGTCATTGTGAAAGATATTGCTAATAGTTTCCATTGGAGTGTCTAGTTAGAAGTGGGACTGTGGGAGCTACCTAAGTCGAGATCTTAGTTCCTAGAGGCTGTTTTTATTACTGACATGTTGGTGGTACATTTCTGATTGTGTCAGTTAATCTTGACTAGCTGAGTGTGAAGTGATAGCTGTGAATGCAGCATAAATAAGGGTATGGTTTGGCTTCAGGAAAGAAGATGAAGGAAACAATGAATTATTTGGAAAATATTGTTTTATTTGGTTTTGTTATTTCTATGTGAAAATAAAACCAAGTATTTCTTTCAAAAAGGAAAATAAAACCAAGTGGTCTGGTCTTATGCTCGTGATTTGGTTGGTTAGCTATGAATGAGTTGTAAATGTTTTGGTGTACCAAGTGGTCAGGTATTCGGAGACGACGCCTGCCAAGTATCACTTTTTAGATACGATGGACAACCTTTGCAGAGTTCTACATTGTAGCAATTGGAGGAAAATTTTGAACTTTTTTTTAATAGAAAATGAACTGTTCTTTTCCCCCCTGAAACGGACCCAGCTTCAGCTGATTCTATATTATAGCAAGAAGAGCAGAAATACCACTATGTTTTCATGAGTTCGTGCGTGTTGTTTCCAGGGACTCCTTGTATACCCCGTACTATTCTAGTTCTCTCCTAATACCCATAATTCATAATCTTTGCTGTCTGCATAGAGCATGCTTTTTGAGTTGCAAAATTACGTGTGAATTTAACTGGAAAACCTCCTCCTGACATTTGAAGGTTCATTCCAGTTGGACCTTTCGTAAATATGGGATGGCCAAGGGTATTGAATTATCTTACTCATTCTCGTTTGCAGAAGTGCTTATCTAACCAGAATTATTTTCAGTTTTCCTTTATATATATTTTGTACTATTTTGAGAAGCTGTCAACATTACAAGCACGAGGAGTTTAATGTCATTGCAAGTTGCAACTCTTAGTTCATGGACTGCATTTTGCCAGTTAAGCTGCACATCTCATGATCAGTAGATAAGTCTATTAAATGTCTCTCTGGCCATTTTCGAGAACAACGAAAGCTTGCCATCAGTATCATTATCTATGATCCTCGAGCCATCTAAACATGTACCAGATATTAAAAGAGATTTGTTTGTTAATTTTTGAGAATTAAGATCATGGAACTGGATGTAACAATTAGTGAAAAAGAAACAGCTTGTTGTCAAGAGGGCGTGAAGAAATGTACAGATTGCTTTGGCTTCAGTTTGCCCTGCCTCTATCACGGACTTCCTGGGAGCTTACGTCTTGCTGGAAACCTGACTCAGAGATCTAGTCGACCTCGTGTAGTCGTGTCCAATGCTTTCTAGTAATATCTTCACACGCATCTACTTGATCACTTTGTTTCGTTTGTCGCCTTCAGCTCGGCTAACTTGTGATCCCGAGTTCTAGAAAAACATCAGGAAATGAATTGAGTTCTACTTTCAGGAATGGATAGGCTTGATTCTGTGCTCCGATCTCTTAGGTCATTAATGCGAAATTGTTTCATCCATGCTGTTGACTGTTAGAACCCTAGGAACACCTAGGTATAGATCTAGGGGTCACGGCTAGCTAGTAGGGATAATGAGTGGGTTCTTCGGGAGAGGAAACAGAGAGAGAGAGGAAGAGAGGAACCCATACCTTCGCCGCCCTTGGAGCTCGACGCAGCCATGACGAGGGTTCGGAGTTGGGGACGTCGGTGAGAACGGTGATGGCGGTGGCAGTGTGGCGTCGACGGTGTTGGTCGGGGCAGCGATGGCGGAGACGGTGTGGACGACAACGGTAGCGACGGTCGGCGACAGACTTCCCCTCACTTCAGCACGTATCCCGGATCAGTGGGAGCTAGGGTTTTTGGGTGGGGATCGTAGTACACGGCGAATCTCATATCGCGTGCCCCGGCAGCTCCCCCTATTTATTGTAGCGCTGCGTGAGAGGGGCCCACAGCCACGGATAGGCTAGCGTCCCCGATCAGGGCGGGTGAGGCGGAGTGGGACCGGTCTCCCGATCCCTAGAGATCGCAATTAACATTCTCCCCTTCGATCTCTGCCTTTCTTACTTCTCTTATTATTTACTTCTAAATAGTGTGATGTATAGTGCACGCTTCATCATGACAGTCACCACTGAACCATCAGGCGCAACGACTACAATGCACCTCTCTATCTCGAAATAAACACTAGGCCCTTTTGTAATCCAAGGATCATAGGCTTTCCTGTAAACCCATGCCAGCTAAGTGTTCTCTGAACACACTGGGCGGTAAGCCTTTTGTAAGAGGATCCGCTAACATTTCCTTTGTTCTTATATACTCGAGACTAATGGTATGATCCTGAATTTTCTCTTTCACAACATAAAACTTTATGTCAATGTGTTTGGCAACACCACTTGACTTATTATTGTGAGCATAAAACACTGCTGGCTCATTGTCACAGTACATCTTGAGTGGCTTTTGAATGCTGTCGACCACCTTCAACTCGGGTACAAACTTCTTTAACCATTTTGCCTGCCCCGTGGCCTCATAACTAGCTACAAACTCGGCATACATCGTGGATGATGTTATGACGGTTTGCTTGGAGCTTTTCCACGAAATGACTCCTTTTGTGAGAGTGAATATATAACCTGATGTGGACTTTCTATCATCTACATCTCCCGCAAAATCTGAATCCGAATACCCTTTTATCTCTTGGGAATCAGATCTTCTGTATGTTAGCATGAGGCCTTTTGTGCCTTGCACATAACGCAAAGCTTTCTTTACCATTCTCCAGTGATCTATGCTTGGATTTTCCTGATATCTGCCAAGTATCCTGGTAACAAAAGCCAAGTCAGGGCGCGTACATACTTGAGCATACTGCAAGCTTCC
Source organism: Oryza punctata (assembly GCA_000573905.2). Classification (NCBI taxonomy): domain Eukaryota; kingdom Viridiplantae; phylum Streptophyta; class Magnoliopsida; order Poales; family Poaceae; genus Oryza; species Oryza punctata. The sequence goes on from CM002488.2 coordinate 5,437,960, forward strand.
GACAGCTGAAGCATATGGAACCGCTTTCATTTGATCGATCTCATATGGGTTCCTGGACATTGAAATTTCCCAAATCTATCGCCCTTGACTATGGGAGTAGGTGTAGGCTTACTCGCATGCATACTGTATTTCTTTCGAATCTTTTCCAGATATGCTTTTTGCGATAGTCCTAAAATCCCTTTTTTTCTATCTCAGTGAATCTCTATTCCTAGAACGAATGAGGCTTCACCAAGATCTTTCATATCAAAATTCGAGGACAATAACTTTTTCGTTTCCAACAGTAGATCAACATTGCTACTAGCTAGTAGGATGTCGTCTACATATAGGATGAGGAAAATGAATCTCCCATTTCTAAACTTTGTGTAAACACAATTGTCCTCTTCATTCTCATTAAACCCAAACCTTCTTATTACTCCATCAAACTTTAAATACCACTGTCTGGTGGCCTGTTTTAATCCATAAATGGATTTCTTCAGATGACATCCCATTTGTTCTTTTTCTTCCACAACAAAACCTTTAGGTTGTGCCATGTAGACGTTCTCATACAAATCCCCATTAAGGAATGTCATCTTTACATCCATTTGATGTAACTCTAGATCATAATGTGCCACTAGTGCCATTACGATTCTGAAGGAATCTTTGCATGATACCGGAGAAAAGATCTCATTATAATCTATTTTTTCTCTTTGAGTAAAACCTTTTGTCACAAGTCGCGCTTTATACCTTTCTACATTCCCTTTGGAGTCACATTTTGTTTTGTAGACCCATTTGCAGCCTTTTTCTTCTAAGTCCCAAACCTTGTTGGTACTCATTGATCTCATTTCATCTTCCATGGCTTCAAGACACTTTGATAAATGAGCACTTCTCATGGCTTCTTCAAACAAGGTGGGATCTTCCTCTGTTTGAACTTCTTCGCTAGCATAGCCTTGGTAGTCACTAGGAATAGCTGTCTTTCTCTCTCTTTGAGATCTTCTGAGTTATGGTACATCTTCTATTTGGGGTTGATGTTGCTCTTCCTCTTGTATGACAACTGGTTCTGTAGGATCCTGTATGGCATGTTCCTCCTGTTCGTTCGTTGTTGCCACAAGAGAACTAACAACAGGTGTTGACACCGCAACGTTCTGTGCTATCGGTGTAGCAGCAACAGGTATTGAGAAAAAAGGTTCTTGAATCATCGGAGTAGGTACACATACCCGCTTCTCTTCAAGACTAATTTCTCGGGGTACCATGCTCCCCCTAACTATCTCATACTCCAGAAACACTGCGTGTCTCGTTTCTACGAACTTGGTGTGTTTGTCAGAACAGTAGAAACGAAACCCTTTTGATTTCTTAGGGTAGCCAATGAAATGGCAACAAACTGCCTTGGGATCTAGCTTTCTAATATTTGGGTTAAATAACTTTGCCTCAGCTGGACAGCCCCACACCCGTACATAATTAAGTGTGGGTTTCCTTCCTGGCCATAACTCATACGGTGTTTTGGGCACCGACTTACTTGGTACTCGATTAAGGATATGGACAGCGGTTTTTAATGCCTCCATCCATAGAGTTATCGGTAAATTGGAGTAGCTTAACATACTTCGGACCATGTCCATTAGAGTACGGTTGCGTCTTTCAGCCACTCCGTTCTACTGAGGCTCGCCTTGTGTGGAGTACTGGGCTACTATACCATTTTCCTGTAGAAACCTTGCAATAGGTCCAGGTATTTGGCCATAGGGGGTATGCCGACCGTAATACTCTCCTCCACGATCAGATCTTACTACTTTAATCTTTAGATTATGCTGATTTTCTAACTCAGCCTCGAATATCTTAAACTTATCCAATGCTTCTGATCATTCTTTAATTGGATAAATATAGCCATAGCACGAATAATCGTCTGTGAATGTTATAAATGAATCATAACCATCCACAGCCTTAATTGGAAAAGGAACACAAATATCCGTGTGTATGATTTCCAATTTTCCTAAACTTCGTATGGCTCCTTTCTTTATTTGTTTAACATACTTTCCTTTAATACAATCGATGCAATATATTGGATCCTCAAAGTCTAAAGGATGCAGAATTTCTTCTTTAATTAATCGCTCAATTCTCCCCTTCGAAATGTGACCTAAACGACAGTGCCACAATTTCGCAGATGTTTCATCTTTGCATTGTTTACGCTTACTTCTTACATTCATAGACGGGGAAGACATACTATTGCATGCAACATTCTCTTCATTGCATACAACATTCACATTCTCATGTTTAGACAACATATAAAGTTGGCCTTGTCGGAGAGCAAGACCCACACACTTATCTTTGAATATAATTGAACATAAGTCTTGATCGAAATAGCAATTATATCCATCATCCGCTAAACATGAGATAGAAACTAAATTTCTACTTAAGGAGGGTACATAGAGAACATTCTGCAAATAAAGTGTGAAGCCATTATTCAATTCTAATGGATATTCTCCAATAGCTTCAACTTCAGCTTCGACACCATTTGCCACTCTAATGCATCTTTCTCCTCTTGTTAGGATCCTCCTGGTACGGAATCCCTGTAATGAATTTGCAACATGAATGGTCGCACCTGAATCAACCCACCAACTGGATTTTGAATAACTTACATACAGGGATTCATCTACAAATGTAATGATGTCCTCACCTTTCTTTAGCATATGCTTCAGGAATTCAGAGCAATCTTTCATGTAGTGCCCCTTCTTGCACCACTTGCAAGTGTCCTTATCCACCACCTCTGAATTGCTTGGTCGTGGGTCACTTTGTGGCGCCTTTCCGTGTGCCTTAGGAGAGACTGGAGTCTGGTTGTAGTTATTCCTCTTCTTGTTGTGCTTCACATAGTTGGCGGAATCACTATGAGACTTGGGTCTATCCTCTTCTTGCACGCACATGGCAAGAGCTTCTCAATGTCCCAGTTTTCAGGCTGTGAGTTGTAGTTAACAACAAAAGCCTCAAAAATCTGAAGGCAAGGAGGTAAAAATAAGGTGAACTAGGAACTCATCAGGGAGTACCAAGTCCATCTTCTTGAGCTTTGAAGTGATGCCGCTCATCTTCAAAATGTGCTTTCTAACCCCTCCGCCAGTGTACTTCATGGTCACTAAGCTCTTAATGAGAGTGCTCGCATAAGCCTTTGAAGAACCAGTGAACTGATTCTCCACCTTCTGAAGATACTCATTGGCGGTGGTACATGCTGGGATTGCTCCCCTTATTGCCTCCACAATGGAGCTCTTAATTACCATTAAGCACTTGCTGTTTGATGACTCCCACTTCGCACGATCAGTATCGTACTTTTGTCTTATTGGAGCATGGTCCAAAGTTCTTTGTTTGAAGTCATCTTCGCTCTCACCTTCTGCCCTCACTGGAACAACAGGCTCAGTGGGGCGAGCCTCGGTTTGAGCTAAATCTATGTCAGATAGCGCAAGTGCTATCTCAATCTTCTCTCGCCATGAGCCATAGTTGTTCCCGTTAAGGAGCTCAATGGCCGAGATGTACACTAGTGGGTTAGTAGTTCCTGAAAACAAATTAAAGAAATTGAGAAACATTTAAAACTCTTGTATGTCTTAATTTAACGTTGGTCAAAATTAAAACATACAACATACTACCACATTAATTCTACATCATCGTTGGACAAAAATAGAACCAATGTATGGAAAACTAATAAACATCACTTTAATATTGCTATTATCAACGTTGATCAAAATAACAATATTACATACATTATAGCAGTGGAAAAATAACAACATGCAATTTCAGAAGCATGACTTACATTTATCTACTCTCTAAACAATTTTCACGTTGGTTTAAAATTGCTTAGAAATAAATACATTCAATAACTTAAAATGTAAAAGTTTCTGAAACAGAGACTGAAATTAAACTTATTTTCTTCGACCGAGGGGCCTAAAACAGACTTCTTTTCCTTTGGCTGAGGGGCCTAAAACTGACTTCTTTTTCTTCGGCCGAGGAGCCTAAAACAGACTTCTTTTCCTTTGGCTGAGGGGCCTAAAATAGACTTTTTTTTCTTCAGCCGAGGGGCCTAAAACAGACTTGTTTCCTTCGGCCGAGGGACCTAGAACAAACTTCTTTTTCCTTCGGCCGAGGGACCTAAAACAGACTTGTTGTCGTGCCAATGCTCCCGCACACCAGGCCGCAACCTGGGCCTGGGCCGGGAAAGTGCACGGCCATGCGCCTCCCTCTTGGGCCGAATTCGGCCCGGCCGATGCCGGTCGTCCGATCGCTAGGGTTTCGATCGGCCGGCGAGCGGCGAGATCGGTGATTCAAAACCCCTCCCTCCCGGGCGCCGGCCAAAACCCTAGCCACTCCCTCCTTTCCTCGCTGGCGGCGGAGCATGGCGACACGGCGAGAAGCGGCGGCTCCGTCGTATGCCCTCTTGCCGGTGCGCGCACTCACCTGAGGGTGAGTGCGCCGCTGTCGAGTGGCCGTGCTGCGGCGCCCCTTCCCCCTTCTTCTTCCCGCGTCGGCATTGGCGATGGCCGGCGGTGGCGGTGAGTACTTCCCGCGCGCGCGTTAGCGACTGCCGGCGGCGGCGGTGGTGGGCTCCCCGCGCGCGCGTCGGCGACGGTGGTGAGTGGTCTTCCCGCGCCCGTCGGCGACGGTCGGCGGCGACGGTGGAGGTTAGGGTTTTACCCTTTTTTTTGTTTCAATCTTGGGCTTCTCTTCGGGGTCCGAAACCCATTCTTCTTCCTCTTTTCTAACCCCGCTAGATTCTTTTCTAGGTTTGGCTCTAATACCATTGTTAGAACCCTAGGAACATCTAGGTATAGATCAGGGGGTCGCGGCTAGCTAGTAGGGATAGAGTGAGTTCTTTGGGAGAGGAAACGAAGAGAGAGAGAGAGGAAGAGAGGAACCCATACCTTCTCCGCCCTTGAAGCTCGACGCAGCCATGACGAGGGTTCGGAGTTGGGGACGTCGGTGAGAACGGTGACGGCGGCGGCGGTGTGGCGTCGACGGTGTTGGTTTGGGCAGCGATGGCGGCGACGGTGTGGACGACAATGGTAGCGACGACCGGCAGCGGACTTCCCTTCACTTTAGCACGTATCCCGGATCGGTGGGAGCTAGGGTTTTTGTGTGGGGAGTCGTAGCACACGGTGAATCTCATATCGCGTGCCCCGGCGGCTCCCCCTATTTAAATTAGCGCTGTGTGAGAGGGGCCCACAGCCACGGATAGGCTGGCGTCCCCGATCAGGGCGCGTGAGGCAGAGTGGGATCGGTCTCCCGATCCCTAGAGATCGCAACTAACAGATCAGCCATATCTAAATTCTGAATTCTGGCCAAATTAATTATTCAGAACTAAAAGAATATCTGTGCATTACAATAAGATCTAATAACATTAGATAATCTAATTAAGTCTAACCTATCACTCTCAAACTTCAATTAATTATTCAGAACTAAAAGAATATCTGTGCATTACAATAAGATCTAATAACATTAGATAATCTAATTAAGTCTAACCTATCACTCTCAAACTTCAATTAACAAGGAAAACATTAAAAATAACTAAAACATTGATCAATGTGTTGTACATAAAGCAAACATAGATTCCAACCTAGTACTATTGCTACATAGTGTAACAACCTGCAACTACCCAGCCCATCAGATAAGCTACCTAGTTACACATGTCATTCTACTTATACTTTCACTTTTGTTCTTATTTAGTGTAAGATCATAGATAACTTCCCACTCACAATCTTGATTTCGTCACCAGACATCAGTGACTGAGAAATTCAGTCCAGTCGCGGCTTGTCAGCTCGTAGAAATTATAGTACATCATACTAATTCATAGAGCGAACTTGGCAACCTTGCGTTAATTGAACTGAAAATTTTGTTGACAGAAACAACGCAAAAACAATTTTCGAGCAGCTAAGACTGTTCTGGCCGTGGAGCCCAACATGCTGCGCTTTTGGCCCATTCCAAGCCCACAGGAGAAAAAAATTGTCCACTTGGACACGTGAAGGAATAAACCGTCAACCAGTAACCACCTGTCTAATACCTGTCACAAATCACAACCCATGGACCCACCATGAGCACCGAGGCGGTCTGACTCGCCGGTCTACGTGCACCGAGTCCACAAGCACCCCACCCCACCCCACTGACCCACCCACCCCCACGCATCGGCGCAACGCCGTCGCCGTCGTCGTCGCGGTCTAGAAAAAGCCGCCGCGATCTCCGACCGTGTCGTGTACTCCTCTCCCCCTCCTCTCCGACGAGCCGCCTCGCCCATGGCGTCGCCTCCGTCTGCCCACTCCTCCTCCTCCTCCGCCGCGGCCGCGTATCCCGCGCCCCATCGCCCGCGCTTGCGCTCACGGCGATCTCTCCGGCCGCCGCCGCAGCCGCGGGTGCTTCCCTCTTCCACCGCCTGCCGACCCTCCGCTCTCAGGGTGAGTTCCCAGATCTCGCGGGCGCCTTCATTCCTTCTCCTCCTGCTAGGGTTCCGCATCGGGGATCGCCGCCTCGCTGATGTTCATCGAGGCTTTAGCACGTGTACGATTGGCACGAAATGATTATCCATGTGGTTGGCGAGTTGGGAGGCTGCTTTGTGTGATTCGTTTCGATGCTATTTGGTTTCGTCGAGACGGTTAGGATGTTGCCTGTTGGAAAAATCACCCACAGTAATACAGTATCACCTTGGATTTTTGAGTGGTGACTATGATTGTTGTTTGTATATAACTAATTTGCCCAGAATGATTCGCTTCTGTTTTGACAAACCAATGTGTGTGAAATGGTTAAGCTACGACAATCTCATTATCACTAATTACCCTTTCAGGACTTCCAATTCAGAAATATCTTCACAAGACCCACAAGCAGACGCGGTGTCCTTCCAGTTGCCTCTGCATTTGATGAGGTACTTTTTTATTTTTCTTTAGATAACATTGATTCTTATGGAGTTGCTTGATACATTGATTCTTATGGAGTAGCTTAATTTACTATTAGAGTTGGTTTTTATGTAGGACCTGGGTGATTTCTCGCTGGTGCATGCTGATGGGGATGGCCCTTTAGAGGTTGTTGTATATTCAAGTGAGAGTGAATGGAGCGACGAGGAGGTCATCTTAAATCCAATGAGTGATGTTGAGTTACCACTAAAGAGCAAGAGCCGCTTCGAGGGCGTAGAGGGTGCAATGACAGTTGCTGCCCATAGGTTTGCCACGATTGAGAAAGGGCATAGGGACAGCAGGCAAGATAATAATATCTTCTGATAATACTTAAAAACCAGAGGTTCAGCGTGTAGATTTATAGCATGCATTATGATCTTCCAGGATTATCTATTCCTGTTCTTCCTGGTAAATGGCACTTAAAAGTTATCAACTAGTAGTAAGAAACACACACTTTTTACAACTATTTTTGCTATGTTCTGACTGAAGCTCTTTACATCAATTCCCAGAACTCAACAAGGGCTGATGAATAATGTTGGACTGATTGCTTTCTTAGCAATATTACTTTTGTTTGTCGACTGGTGTTCTTGGCGGATTGTTAGACTACCTCTGGACTCGTTTTACTTGACACGACCTTTTTTAATATCATCAGTTCTATCAGCATTAGCTGGATTTCTTTTTGCACCAGTTGCTGATAACATGAAGATTCATCATTTCCGGAGGAGAGGGAAGCTTAAGTCTCCATCCTATAGAAAGCCAACACCAGCAATGGGAGGATTGTTCTTTGTACCTATTGGCATTTTTGTTGCAAGAAGACAGGTTGGTTCCAACTCAACTGGAGTAAATGGAGCAGCTATTATTACCCTCATATTTGCAATGGTTGGATTGCTTGACGATATTTCAAATCTTGTCACGGATCGCAATCGTAAAATACCGAATTGGATGAAATTATTTATTCAGGTGAATGGTGCTTTTTCTAGAGAGATGATAGGATGCCCTTCCCTTATTATGTTGAAAGCAACTTACAGTTGATCCTGTGTTCTTTTGCAGATTGTTGCTGGGATTTACTTATCTATCTGGCTAAGTTCTACAAATATTTCAACTCCATATAACACGTAAGCATTACTTCAACTTATATATACTGAAAAACTAACTGTGGTTTGAATTAATGCTTTATCGGTTAGGCAATGTGGTAAATTGCCAGGTTTTTTTATTTTGGATGAGGAGTAACCTTTCTTAATGGCCTGCCTATATCAAATTATTATCTTGATGCAGTACAATGTACAATTCAGTTAATAAGGCTGCACAACATTGTTTCTGCCTCCCTGTACTCAAAGGAAACTGCACAGATACTTCGTGCCTTGCATTACTTCCAAATATACTGATTTAACATCTATTTTCAACTCATGCTAGTAACTAGTCACTAGTGATCATGTCCACATCTTAATTTTAGAGGCAAGGGTGCTTTGCTAACCACTTCTGATTTCCATTTCCTATTTAGTGCACCAAGCTAGTCATGTGGCCTCAAATTCCATAACCAGCAGTCTGTAACAAAAAGATACATGGCACTACTGTTCTCACAGTTCTATAGATTTGCCATGTTGACTAATACTTTAGGATGCTTTTGACCTTTTTCGCATGTCACCTTTACTAATTCGAATTTGTTCATGAAGGAAATTCCTTGTTCCTCTTCCTCCTCCTCTTGGCCTTGCATTCATAGGAAAAATCTATCTCGTTTTGGCTGCAATATGTTCTCTTTCCATGGGCACTGGAGTTACATTGGTTGATCGTCTTGATGGCTTGGCTGGTGGCGTTGCTGCTTTAGCACTTGCTGGACTGTCTGTTGCTTCCCTCCCGATTTGTTCAGGTAATTTGCCATTCTGGCTTGTTGAGCTATTATCTCAAATTTTCTTACCCTAAACCATGAATAATTCCTTATCCCATTATAGCATATTGGCTTTTACTGTTGCTTAGATACAAACATCCCTAAGTGGAAAAATGGCAGTGATGCACTTCACTCATTCAGTTTCATCTGGATCTTTCAAAGCTTCTGTGTTCCATTGGCTGAAAAAGCCAGATGCAGTCTCCTCGCAGACATGCATATCATTTGTAGGGAGAAAGAGAAATAGTTGTGTAGTCACTAGTCATGAATCTGAAGCTGGCATATCAGAATTTACCTTGTCCCTAATGTACTTCAAAGTGATCTTCCAGATGGGTGCTCCTGTTGACTGTCTAATTGATTTCTGACTGCTACTAATGCATTACTAGTTGTAGGTTTAATACCTGTAATGATTGTACTGAAGTAATGGATAATGAGCTATTCACCTTTTTACTGCAGAAATGAGTGTTTTTGGAGCATCAATGTCAGGCGCTTGCACTGGTTTTCTTTTCCATAACAGATATAGGGCCTCAATTGTTATGGGATGTGTTGGTTCTTTTGCACTGGGAGGAGCAATTGGTACAATTGCAGCCTGCAGTGGAATGTTCATTCCAATGTTCATTGCATGCAGCATTTTCCTTCTTGAGCTGCTCTTGGTAATATTTCAGGTAAGTTATTGCTTGCATAAAAGTTGGATTACTTCCTCTTTTTTTTGGAGAAAATCATTACTTCATTTTGCTTCAATTATTTTTGTATCTGGTGGTTGTTACACTTAGTCAGCATTTCTATAACTGTTACATGGTGTTTGCTTCTGCTTTGAGCTGCATGAATCAATATGTGATATATATATATATATATGTTTTCCAGTAGATAATGATTGAATATTGTTGGAGTTCATTATTTGATTGTTCTCTTTCTCTGTCAAAAAGCATGGATGATCTTAGTTTGGTTATAGCTTTACATCCTTTTATATAAAAATATATCTGAACATCAAGTGATCTTTGTTGTAAGCCACTATTTTTTGTTATCATTTCCATCTTTCTGGTCCATGCAGCCCAAACCTTATGTACTTAATCAGGACCCCCTAGAAGGCCCTTTTACTGTTCATGAGCAATCATATTCATATGGAAATAAATTTAGCTGAGTTATGCTTCCACAATCCACATTGTGAAGTTTGCTATCCTTTTCTACTGAAAAATAAGTTTTGCTGGTACTTTAATTGTATCACGCCTTGTCTATATGTTTTTGCTGAACAGTTTTTAGTTAAATCTTGGTCTATTCAGATTCAAGTATGACAATCCTTTGAAGTAGAGTACATTTGATCATAGAATTACTTTTTTGATGATCAACAAAGCCTGTCTTGTTTATACGATTATCTCTCACAGGTCCCTTTTCGGATGACTAAGAAGCACTTCCTTGGGACAAATAGATATCCCTTGCGAATTCTTCCCTCATATTACTTTCTTAAGTCGTGGGGTATCAAGGAACCCTATATTGTGGCTGGCGCATACATTGTATCATGCCTATTGACGGCATTTGCAGGATATCTTGGTCTTGTTTCAGCGTAAGTGGGAGCTTAGGTTACTTACTATTCTTTCATTCTTTTTCTGTCGCCCCTACCTTATTCATTTTTAGAAAATTAAACCTAAAGCATTCTTTTAGAATGGTAGTTGCCAAGTGTATGGTTCATACAACAAACATAGAAAATGTAGAGATTGGACCCTAGTAGGATTCCTAACGAATGTGGGAATTGGGTATTATAGCATGATACCGTGAGCTATGTTCTGCCTTGCATAAATAATTGTATCCTTTTGTGACCTAAATTATTGTAGTTATAAAAGATATTAGACTATCAAGGAAAATAGCTTATGATTCTTGATTTGTTTTCTCCCTGGTATGGAAGTCTCAATGGATTGGTATGCTTTGCTTGGAATTATTTTTGAATAAATGCCCAAAGGGCTACAATTTTCTTGAGGAAAAACAGTACAGACATTTTAGCCTTTTAGGATTTTTTTTGAAAGATAGATAATCTAATGGGTGTATCAGTGATTCAGACATTCAGTGTATGTGTCACAGACTCACAGTTGGGTCTGATACATATTCAACTGTTTCACAAGTCGGAGGTAGCAGTCAGTTTTCTAAAACGCACTGCTAAAAGTGCAATAAGTTACTAGTACTACCTATATGACACTGTTTACTATTTGGCTTTGATGTGTAACTTTTGACTGCTACTTTTCTATTTGGTATAACAATAATGTCTAAAAATTATAATTTTGTAAAAGTACTTATAAAACAAGTCTACCCATATGATTTAAATATTTTGAGAGATATTGATAAGTTTTAAAAGTTTGAATAGGATCATATATTTAAATACACATGGAGCACCTTTGACAATAGTTTCAATAATGTTTTTTTTTTACCTTTACTTGGCAATGATGAGTTTAGTGTTAGGTCCCCATCGGTTCGTCATGACTTATTATAAACCATAACGGCTTATTAACGATTAAAAAATGATATGTGAGTAAAACTTTTGTATATATTTTCTTGGTGATTGAAAAGCCAAAGCTGAAAAAAAACTATGTTGAAAAAGCATCAAAATCAAATTTAAAATCAGGTTTTAAAATTTAAAATTTAGCTTTGACTTATAAGCCATAGGGCAAATAATGAGGCCCTTTTAATTTGGATACGTGACGACGCCTTATGCACGTAGGAGTGATCTAGCACGTCCAAGTCAAAGGTCCAAAATGCCACTGACATATCGTAGGCAAATAACGGTTGACATGAATTCAGTGGAAAATAAGGAATATCTCCAAAAATATTTACAAGTAACAAACAGAATTCTGATAAATGTACATGCCAAATTATTGTACACTACGATGAAACACATTTCTACAAGTGGCCAGAACACGTTTTCGCTGGTGACTAGGTTAAGTTCGTTCGTTTGGGAAAATGATTTTTGACGAAAAGAATTTCTGGAAAAATGATTTTCTACGAACGAGATGGAAAGCAAAATGAGAATCAGATGGACAATGTACCAAACTGATTTACGGAAATATTATAATAGCAGAGATAGAGATAGATATAAGAAGAGATAGAGGTAGAGAGGTGGGCAACTATAAAACACGTGCCACAAACGCAATCGTGCGAATTGCACGTTATTACACGTACAACGGTACAAGCACGGACATGCAATTATGCATGACGTAGAGAGCTTGATGCTATAGACAACTGCACAATGCATACACAGACGTGAAAGTACCACTAGATAACTGTGTTGACGAAGAGAACCTTGGAGGGATATCTAGCTAATTAAGTGAATGGTTAAATCCAACAATGCAAAAAAGAGTGACATGTCATAAAGAAATTATTAGTCACCCGATGCTTACAGTAAAACAGTCTACATTATACTGCGTTCGAATCTGCCTATGCTGTTGGATGAAGTCATAGAATATCGTGACATGCTTTTCAACCGTTGTTCGAAAAATTTCTATATGAAAATTATTCTAAAATATCAAATAAATCTATTATTCAAGTTTATAATAATTAAAACTTAATTAATCACACGTTAATATTATCTTGTTTTACGTGAAACACTTAATAATTTCAAACACCACCATAGTAGCAGAGTATAAATGAGAAAAAATGCTTGCATCTTCACGAGACTTAAAAAAAAAAGTCTCACGATCACCGCGAGAAGCCAATTTGAGAAGACCGAGAAAAAGCTTTCTGTTCAAGAGATCGGGGAAAGGAGAAAAATAAATAAAATAGAAAAAAGAAAAAAAAGGAGAGAGAAATAACCGTACAACACAAATCGGAGACTTTAGAGACGAGAGACTGGAAGGGGCGTGAGGATATGGATGTCAATGTAATTTCGTAATTTGACCCTTCTATAAATTTATTTTATAAACAAGTGTTGACGATGAAATTTAGCAAGCATATGAATCGGAAACGAAGTTAAATTCGAAGCGGAATTGAAGATATGCAGAATTCTCGGAAACAGAGTGCGCATCGGCTGGAACCGAGTCTGATCTGGATAGCCGATATGACCGATATTGGATGCATAGTCCATATCGGATTCGAGGAAGAGTTTTGAGTCAATGTTGCCAGGCAAGGATGAAGTCCAAAATTAGCAAATGTATCTATTAATGAGGATTATCTGTAATTTCCTTATAGATATTTTCGGTAAGAGTCCGTCTAAGAGACTTGTTTGCTAGTTAGATTTGTATTAGGATAATATGAGTCGTGTCCATCTTGGATAATGTTTGTATTTTCGGGTATAAATATAGACCTAATGCCTTATGAATAAAACAACAGCTCAATCAATTTCGGCGCATTGCCAACCTTTTATTCTTTCTACTTTCGACAAGTTCTTGCTTTCGAGTCGAGCTGCATCAGTTTGATCTTCGGTGAAAAGGTAAAACTTGTTGTGGCGGTTTGCATTATCGGAATTAGTGCTTACATCTTTATGACACTCTAATTCTATCTTATAAATCTCCGAGTTATCATATACTTTATATAACTTAGATTGACAATGCTATCTATTAGTATCGGCCAATCTCTATTTAGGGTTTCGCCGATAACGTTTAGATTGACTTGTTGGTTTGAATTATATAACGTATCCACCATCCTGGAAAGGCAATCATCGGCTTGATTGGCTAGATATTATAATTCTTTTCATACTTAATGCTGCATCAGTTAAGTTTGATCTATTAAGTCGTATTTAGAATCATGATCTCTAGCCTGCTTTATGGTTGTTAATAAGGACAGTATCGAGGTTTTAGCCGATCTTATCTGATATAGATGTTTTACATAGTTTCATGCTTTGTTTAATATGCTATATCTGCCCCTTATATCAGGATCTAATCTAATATAAATATATTGGACACATTACCAATCTAATTGGTGATAGATATATTTATTGTAAGAGAATATCTTAGTATAAGGTTGTATCGGAGCTATAGCCTTGGGGTCACAGTACAAATCGCTTGAGGTATTTGCTTGGAAGAAAGAGCGCGGAGAACGGAAGGAAGAATTTATTGAGAAAGATGCGGAGGTTGGATAGGAAATACATGTTGAGGAGGATGTGGACTTAGGTGAGGAAGTACATGTTAAGGATTATGTGGACGTACGGGAGGAAGTACATGTTGAGGAGGATGTGGATGTAGGGGAGGAAGTACCTTGTGAGGATGACGTGGGGGATGAAATGCCTGATGATAGGACTTTCACTGTGGCCATTAGAGAATTGCTTCGAGGAAAAGTTTATACTCGACCGGAATTTGAGGAGGCTATGGTACGTAATAGATTGAATCCGGAGTTGTTGGACCTAGATACAGAGGGTGAAATGGATGAGTATGCTTCTAACTCCGATGATGATCGCCCAGTGGGCAAGATGTCGGAGGAAGAGAGGAATGTGTTTGAAAAAATAGTTGGTCGAAATACTGAAATAACTCAATTCGAGGATCTTAGCAGTTCTGTGTTAGCAATTGCCAATGGAGATCCAGAATATGACAGAGTCTTCGATGCAATGGGGGATGAATCGAGGAAGGGATTGGAGTTTCGATCTATGAAGACATGAAAATATGGCTGCAGAGCTACTCTATTCGTGTGCACCGGCCATTCCATGTGAAGGAGTCCAACGCATCCGTTAAGTACACTGTGGCTTGCCTCGATCGTTTCTACAAATGGCAGATTCGTGCTAGAAGGGGTGTTGGAGATAGGTGGAGGATAACTAGTCCTAGCAAAGACCACACGTGCTCTAGTGTGGAAGCAATTGGCAAGCATTTACAACTCACTTCGAGGTTTATTGGTAACGGGTTACAGACATTTATCCGAGCTGAGCCAACATTGTCTCCTGCAGCTATTGTCGAGGCAATTGAGCATATATGGCACTATCGGCCTACGTATGGCAAAGCTTGGCGTGCTAAGCAAGTTGCTATGAAGGTCATATGAGGAGATTGGGATGAGGCATATGTTCGTTTGCCCAAACTCCTAAATGCCATGAAATCAAAGAACCCTAGCATGCAATTCCGTGTTGAGGCTCACCCTGAGAAGTCAAGAATGGTTGAAGGAGTTGAACGACGTGTGTTTGGCCGTGCATATTGGATTTTCGGGCAGTCAGTGGAGGCCTTCAAGCACTTGAGACCGGTGTTATCAATTGATGGGACCTTTCTGACCGGAAAATTCGGGGGTTCATTGCTCACAACAATTGGGATTGACGTAGGGTTACATCTTGTTCCCTTGGCATTCGCCCTTGTAGAAAGGAGAATACGTCGAACTGGGAGCGGTTCATTAACATGGTGAGACATCATCTGATCGGCCCTAATAGAGAAGTTTGTGTAATATCTGATAGGCACCCAGGCATCTTGAACTCCATCAATAATCACATACCAGGGCACCGACCCATTAACCACAGATGGTGCATGAAACACTTCTGCGCTAACTTCTATACCACGGGAGCTACCCAGGATCAGATTAAAGAACTCGAGCGCATATGTCAGATAAATGAGAAAGTCGTGTTCTTGGATGCGGTCAAGTGCCTCTTGGGTTTGGTTGCGGAGCGACCAAAGAAATGGCTAGAGGACCATATGCCACTTAAGGTTAAATGGGCTCGATCATTTGATACCAACGGACGTCGGTACAACATCATGACTTGCAATATGGCTGAGAGTTTCAACAATGTCTTGCGAGGCATTCGGAAGCTACCCGTAACAGCTATTGTGGCGTACACATTCTTAAAGTGCAATAGTTGGTTCGTAGATAGACATGAAGCGGCCACACTGGATATCTAGAACAGGCAGAAGTGGCCAACAAAAATTAAGGAGACCCTAGAGGAGCAGAAAAAACGAACCTTGGGTCAACGAACAATATATTACGATTTTCCATCAATGAAGTACGAGGTTACAGAGCAAGGCGATGTCACACCGGCCAGAGTGCAATGGGGTGGACGTCACTACGTCGTGGTTGCAAGAGATAACACATGTACTTGTCAATTCCCTCAGCTCTACCACTTGCCATGCTCTCACATGATAACCGTTTGTAGACTCCGAGGTTTGGATGTGGAGATCCCCCCACGGATGTGTTACGAAGCTTCCAATGAGGCTATGCAACACATATACTCCCCGAGGTTTGAGCCATATTTAGATCCCTCGCAGTGGCCAAGTTATGACGGTGAGTTCTTCGTTCCCGACTTGGCGTTGAAGCACGACACTCATGGAAGACGAAGGACAAAAAGGTTCAAAAACGACATGGATAAAGGGTACAAAGGTACTGGTACACGAAGGACAAGAAGCCAACCAGTACAAATTTAGAGGTAGTCATTCAAAACAGACATTCCCTCTGCCATCAGCCAGGCCATAAGAAAACTCGGTATCCGAATGGAGACATATCAATGGATCGACTGAAAATACACCGAAGGACGGGGGGAGGTGGTGGGTCTAGTACCTAGGTTGTTTTTGCTTTGTTCTATTTATTTCCGCATTCTTATTATTGTTTCCTTCACATGTTTTACTAATTTTTTATATTATGATTGTATCATCTACTGATGATTTCATCTTTAATTGCAGGATGGCGCAGTTTTCGGGTCTAGACGCTTTCTACGCGGAGAAGCACCTTGCTCCCAAGATAGCGAGCAGAGAGGTTATCCTCGATTTGTCAATATGCTTTTTACATATTACGTATGTTGCATTGATTTATTTACGCTAGCACATTATTTCTTTCTATCGATGCAGCGCCTGAAGACCCTCTGAGGCAGAGGTCACTCAGCACACAACCCCTTCGATGACCGGTACATTACTTATCTACGGCGGGCGAAGTTGTTGGCGTTCGTGACCATGGCGCAGCGGCCGATGCCTCTGTACAACGTCGGGCGCTCACAGCACTAGTGGACCGTTGGAGACTAGAGACACACACCTTCCTCCTACCCTACGGGGAGTTGACCGTCACACTGGAGGATGTTGCCATGATCCTGGCTCTTCCTATACGGGGCCAGGTGTTGATGCGAAAAACATACACTGGCTTAAGAGATTTGCTTTACTATAGTGCAGGTTCAAAAGTTTTTTTAGGTTTGAAGGGCGTGCCAGTTGATTTGATCTTGCAATCAATAAGAAGAAACATGCAAATTTATTAGTAGACGATAGTCAATCGGCCAGTTAGCCGATATCGTATCGTGATGTAACCTAGCCGATGCAATAAACCATGAATCGGCTGTAAGGTATTTATCAAAGATAGAACTAACCCTAAAACCGGTACATCGGCTGAAAAGATCAGTGCTACATAATCAATATATCAATATTACTTTAGAAATAAGCAATTGGGATAGATCGGACTGAACCGAGACAGTATAAATTGCCCAAGTCTAAAATAACATGAAATAACGATAATATATACTTATGTCATAGCCGATGTCCAGATTTAGCTCTTGCAACAAATATATTCAACCATTATCAATCAGATTGATAGTAAGTCCAATATATTTGTATTAGATTAGATCTTAATATAAGGAGTAGATATAGCATATTAAACAAAGCTTAAAACTATGTAAAACATCTATACCAAATAAGATCGGCTGAAACCCCGATACTATCCTATTAATAACCATAAAACAGGCTAGAGATTATGATTCAGAACGCGACTTAGTAGATCAAACTTAATAAATGCAACACTAAGTATGAAAAGAAGCATAATATCTAGACAATCAAGCCGATGATTGCCTTTTCGGGATGGTGGATACATTATATAATTCAAACCAACAAGATAATCTAGCCGTTATCAGCAAAACCCTAGATAGAGATCGGCCGATACGAATAGATTGCATTGTCAATCTAAATTATATAACGCATATGATAACTCGGAGGTTTACAAGATAGAATTAGAGTGTCATAAAGATGTAAGCACTAATTCCGATAATGCAAACCGCCATAACAAGACCTACCTCTTCGTCGAAGATCAAATTGATGCAGCTTGACTCGAAAGCATGAACTTGTCGAAAATAGAAAATAAAAGGTTGGCGATCCGCCGAGATTGATTGAACTTGGTTTTTTTTTATTCATATGACCTCGAGTCTATATTTATACCCGAAAATACAAACATTGTCCATCACGGACACGACATATTAACCTAATACAAATCCAACTAGCAAACAAGTCCCTTAGGCGGACTCTTACCGAGAATATCTATAAGGAAATTACATATATTCCTAATTAATAGATACATTTGCCAATCTTGGACTCTATCCTTGCCTGGCAACATCGTCGCAAACTCTCTATCGAATCCGATACTGACTTCACATGCGATATCGGCCATAGGCTATCAAAATCGGACTCGGTTTCCAGCCGATACGGTCTCCAGCCGATGCGCACTCTGTTTCCGAGATTTCCGCATTCCTTCGAATCCGCTTCGGATTGGATCTTGTTTCCGATTCACAAGCTTGCCAAATTTCATCATCAACACATGGCCCCAATTCCGAAGTATTATATAATGCAACGGAATTATCTCTTTGTAACCGCAAAAATCTAGGGTCTCCTCTGCGACCGTTATGCACCTAATTTCATAAATACCAACCGTTTCCCCGGAGATTTCACGGTGTTAACTCTGTTTTCACCGCTCAAGCCACCAAACTCTTTCGCGAATCCTCGACGATTGCTTTCTTCTTCTCCGGCGACCTCATCAGCGAACCCGCTCCCGGCGACGATCTTCACACACCAATGGCGGCGTCATCAAGCCCATCAAGCACCACGGCCAAGGAGTTTCCTGAGGTAAGTCCCCATCGGCTCAAAATTTACCCTGCGTTCTTCGTTCGTTCTTCTGTCCTCAATCCTTCTTTTTTCAATCTATAGCATCTAGTCCATCAGATAGCCATCCCAAGACTCAATGACCCCAATCACTTCTTCTTGGGTCCGATAGGCGATATAGATCCAACTGTTATTATCAACGCAGAAACAGAAAGAATCCCCTTCAGGCAATCTAGCCCATCTCTTACCCACTGGACAACCACCTTTAGATCCTGGCCCTCTCAAGTAGATGGATGGACGAACTGGTATAAGAGGATTGCCGCCAGCAAACAAGATCACTGGGACGAGATGGGAATAGCCCAATGTTTATCTCTGTCTATAGCCGATATGAAGAAAGATGAGCCGATGCTGTCTTCGGCTGCATATTTTGGTCAGATACTCTGAATTCTTTCCTGTTCAATCATGGTCCGATGACCCCTACCCTGCTTGACATCATCATGATCACTGGCCTAGATATTACCACATCGGTCAATCCCATCAGCCTGAAGACCAAATGCTCTTACAAGTTCAAAACCAAAAACATTGGGGGCTGGTCTGGCTTTATTGCAGAAAATATAGGAACATACCCTGTATCGGCTAGAGAACATACAACTTTCTTGATGATGTGGATAGACAAGTTCCTATTCTGTGGCTCCACCTGTGGCCCAACATTCAACCGACAACATCTAGCCGAAGCCATTGTATCGAAAAAACAATTCCCCTTGGGCAAATATCTGCTAGGTGCAGTATATCAAACTCTGAGCCAATCATCGGCTAAATTAATCATGGATTCAAGTGTTAGCACAGGCGGTCCTTGGTGGTTCATACAACTTTGGCTAATTCTGCATACTTTGAAAGTTGCACTAAGACCATCACTCCTTGAAGCAGAATTCCCATCCTTAGCCGATCCTGGTAGTGATGATGAATCAAGCCCAGTACGCAGGTGTATGTCCTTTGGTGAGGCAGCCACTGGCTATGCTGGTTCTGGACCATCGGCTGAGCACTTCCAGAACTGGTTCGACAATTTTTATGACGGATTTCCCAGAGACAGCCGAATCTGGTTTGCTTATGATTCCTTTGACAAATATGAACTGCCAGCCGATTTCAGATTGGATGAGATAAATGACGAGAGATTTGAAAAACCCAGAGAGGTCCTAACTGCCGCAATCTCTCCATGCATACTCCCAACTGGTATATCCCAAGGTAGAAATGTCCAACCGTCTTATGAGTTTTATCATCCGATGGTGGCAACAAGACAGCTTGGCATGGGGCAACTACCCATTGGCTTGTATTATTCTGACACGATCCAGACTAGGGAGATATAGTATCGGCTCTGATGATGGACAAATTGCTCAATATCCCTGGTTCCCCACTCGGCAGCATAGACAGATTTAACATCACCTTGATGAGAAGCATATTATTTGATAGATGATGATCTGAAATGAAAACTCATATATTCCATCTGTCGGCCCAAGCATACCTCACCAAAATTCTACCAGATTTGGTTCCTCAAGTAAGTTACCTCTCTTTGTATCCTGTATTCTTATTCCATCAATCTCTTAATACTCAATGCTTTTCATCTTCCTTTGCAGACATCAGATTCTCCTCCTCCACTCATCAGCCGAAGTGGAAAGCCGATAGAGTATGCTGCAGATAAGCTCCCTAACAGCTGTGGCCCAGCTCCTTTGGTCATCAGCTTCAACGCTCCTAAGACAACTACCCTGCTCCAGGGTCAACTTAGAGCCGATGCAAACTGGTGACAAGCGCAAGAGGACCAAACAAGCTGCTGTCAAGCCATCCATCTCAAAGAAACCAATCAAAAAGCAGAAGAAGAGAGCCGATGTAGAAATCCCTCTAGACCAGGAGGTAGACGAAATTCAGAATGAAATTGAGATGGAAGAGGCTATAAACGAGGCTGCTGCTCAGATTAGTGAAATTGCAGAGGCTGCAACACCTAAAGCCGATACCCCTCCTGCAGTCCAATCTAAGGCTGTCAAGACTCCAAGTCCTCCAAAACGACTCCAAAAAGTGCAGGTAAAAACATTTTAATAGCTATCTTCTTTTATGACCCATACATGTTCTAACTCAATTATCTCGTTCAGCCTAAAAAGAAACAAATTGCTGCCAGGAAGAAACCAACTCCACCACCAGTATCGGTAATTCTAACTCATCTCAAATTTAACTTTATTTCCAGCCGATACTGATCAATATTTGTTATTGTTTCAGCCACCTCAGCCTTCATCTCCTCATCAACCATCGAGTGAGCATACCCCATCGGCCACAGCAAGCCGACACGATGAAGAGATTGCTGCCACAGCTCCAATTCCTCATAATCCTGTAAGTATATTTCTAGATTTGTGTCTATCGGCTAATCTCCAACATTGTCATCTAATAGTATTTCTCTATTTTCAGCTCTTAGCCGATATGTTCTCATTTGACATCAAGAAATTCTTGGATGAGGAAGAAGAGGAAACAACCAGCAAAGTTGCCTCTCCTGTACCAGAAGACTTAAAGAATAAGTTAGCCGACATTGCAGATCGGCTCAATGCTTCTCTGGACGCGCTGGTTGTAAACTGTGGGCCGATCAGGGCAAGATTTGAAGAAATCCAAGATAAAACCAATGATGATCTTATTGAGATGATTTCTCCAGCAGTCTTTCTCGAACAGCATCGCTTCAAGCTATAACGAGCAAGACAAAGAATTGCTGATCGGCTGGAGCGCTCTGCTCTTAAAGCTAACATCCAATCTAGCCGACAGCAAGTAAATGATGAGAAGATCAAGCTGGGTGAACTAGAAGCTGGCCTAGGTTCAACTCAACAGAAAATTGAAGCATTAAAGAAGAAAGAAGCCGATCTGCTGGCACAACTTGAAGCTTGCAGGGCTGAAATCATAACTGAAGAGTAGAAGCTAGCCGATCTGCCTAAAGCCATCGATGCTCAAAAATCAAAGCTGAAGAAATCCATCAAGCATCTTTCTTCCTTGAGCAAGTCTCTCAAACCAATCTCTGGCATGGATGCAACCGATGCTCAAGCGATAGATGAAGTAGAACAAATTAGGCAGAAAGCTGTATCGGCTATTCAAAAATATATGTCTTGATGTAATAGTTGAACAATCCCTAAACAATATCTTTGCTGTAATATATAGATATCAGCCATTGAGCTGACTGAATTTAAGTATAATCTGTTGTCGGCCATCGAGCCGATATAAATTGATCAATCTTGCCTTGTATGATTTTGCTCAAAAATTTTCAAAAATTTTCTTCCTTGAAAAATATCCATTGTTATCCTCCATGCCCCCCAAGTTTGTAGTAGGAAACACAATGCTGCAAACTTATATGTCTAAGGACGATAAAAATATCGGCCATCTAAAGGCGATGTAACCACATCGGCTGTAAACCATACATCGGCATAACTCAGCCGATTATGAACCAATCCAAACACTTGTATAGTATTTCTTCAAATATTTTCCATTGAGAGCGTCCAAAAACTTCTCCATCAAGTCCTTTCAACATGTAAGCCCCTTTAGAAACACATTTATGTATCCAAAAAGGTCCTTCCTAATTCAGTGACCACTTCCCAAATTTATTATCTCTTGCTCCTATCGGCAACACCAATTTCCAACCAAGTTCATCCTCCTCAAAAGACTTTGGCACAACCTTTTTATTGTAATATCTGGTAATTCTTTCTTTGTCCTTCCTGACCTTTTCAAAAGCACGAAGTCTAGATTGTACTAAATCTTCTGATTCATCAACCATCAAATTATGATAATCATTGGCTGTTAACTCATCCTGTAAAGAAATTCTTCTGGAACCGATGTTAGTTTCCCACGGTAACACAGCTTCATGCCCATAAACCAGTTGATATGGAGGAACCTGTATTGCACCATGACAAGCCATCCGATAGGACCACAATGCTTCTGCCAATATGGTATGCCACTTCTTAGGATATTATGCAATCTTCCTCTTAACCAACTTGATCAAGCTCTTGTTAGATGCCTCAGCCTGCTCATTAGCTTGTGCATAATATGGTGAAGAATTCAACAATTTGATCCCCATGCTATCAGCAAACTGAACAAACTAATCGGACACAAAAATAGAACCCTGATCAGTTGTAATCATCTGTGGCAAACCAAATCTGTATATGATATGCTCCTTAACAAACTCTATGACATCTTTGAATCAACTTTCTTCAAAGGAATAGCTTCAACCCACTTAGTAAAATAATCAGTAGCAACCAATATGAATTTATGACCTTTACTTGAAGGTGGATTGATCTGGCTGATCATATCAATACCCCAACCTCTGAACGGCCATGGCTTGATAATTGGGTTCATAGCTGATGTTGGTGCTCTTTGAATTGCTCCAAACTTTTGACAATCTTGACACCCTTTATAATATCTGAAACAATCTTCCAGCATTTTCGGCCAAAAATATCCAACTCTTCGAATCAGCCACTTCATCTTATGAGCCGATTGATGAGTTCCACATATACCCTCATGTACTTCACACATGACTATCTTTGCTTCATCCAGGCTCAAGCACTTCAACAAAACCCCATCAATAGTCCGATAGTACAATGTGTCATCCAACAAAACATACTTGAGAGCTTTATATCTTAATTTCCTGGAAACCGATTTAGAAGGATTCTTTAAATACTCAAATATCTCAAACCTCCAATTATCGGCTGGTAGACATGCAACTTCTACTTCAACACCTTGTAACATCGGCTTGTAGTCTGATGCACCTTGAGCTAGATCATTGGCTTCAACGTTTTGCTCTCTAGGGTTATGCTTTAAAGTAACACTCTTGAAGGTCTTCATCAACTCTCGGTATTTTTCATTATAAATCATCAAGACATCATTTTTGCACTCATACTCCCCAGATAATTGACTTATCACTAATAATGAATTACCCATGATTTCAACAGCATCGGCTTCGACCTCTCTCAACAATTGCAACCCTTTCAAGACAGCTTCATATTCAGCCTGATTATTTGTAGAGTAAGGTTTGATGGTGAAGGCAAACTGAAAACTTGCCCCCCTAGGTGATGTGATCACTAAGCCGATACCACATCCATGAGTGCAAACTGATCCATCAAAGAACAAAGTCCAAGGCATAATGTCAACATGATCAACAGTATTATCCCTGTGCTCAACTATGAAATCGGCTATCGCCTACCCTTTAATTGCCTTAGCCGATTCATATCTCAAATCAAACTCTGTTAGAGCAAAAATCCACTTCCCAATCCTTCCCTTCAGAACTGGAGCCGATAACATGTAACGTACTACATCGGCTTTACATACTATAGTGCACTCATTGGAAAGTAAATAATGTCTCAACTTTGTACAAAAAAATATAAGCACAGACATAACTTTTCCACAGGTGAATATCTTGTTTCAACATCCAAAAGCCTTCTACTTAGATAAAAGATAAATCTTTTTTTACCTTCAACCTCTTGGATCAAAACTGAGCTAATGGAGTTCTGATCGACTGACAAATATAGCTTAAAAGGAAGCCCTTTCTGTGGTGGTATGAGAACTAGAGGAGTACTCAAATATTCCTTGATATTGTCCAATACTTTTTGCTGTTTTTCTCCCCAGACAAACTCTTGATCGGCTTTCAACCGTAGTAATGGTGTAAATGGTTCTATTCGGCCAGATAAGTTTGATATGAAACGTCGAACAAAATTAATCTTGCCGATCAATGACTGCAATTTGATTTTGTCTTCTGGAGGTTTGATACCTTTGATAGCTTCAGTACTCCTCTGAGGTATTTCAATCCCTTTCTCATGCACCAAAAATCGAAGGAACTGTCCAGCCGATACACCAAAAGCACACTTTGTTGGATTCATCTTCAACCCATATTTCCTTGCTCTTTCTAAAACTTTCTTCAAATCGGTTATATGCTCATCAATTTCCTTAGACTTGACCACCACATCATCAATATAAATTTCAAGCAATAAGCAGATAAGATCATGAAATATGTAATTCATTGCCCTTTGATATGTAGCACCAGCACTCCTTAATCCACAAGTCATAATCACCCATTCATACAAGCCGATTGCACCAGGACACCTAAAAACAGTCTTGTGAATATCTTCCTCAGCCATAAAGATTTGATTATATCCTGCATTACCATCCATGAAGCTGATAATATTGTGTCCAGATGCTGGATCAACAAACTGATCGGCAACCGGCATTGGGTATTCATCTTTTGGAGTGGCCTTATTCAAATCCCGAAAATTAATGCAAACTCTAAGCTTGCCGTTCTTCTTGATTACTGGTACTATATTTGAAATCCACTCAGCATATCGACATGGTCTGATAAAGTTGGCATCAT
Source organism: Oryza punctata (assembly GCA_000573905.2). NCBI lineage: Eukaryota > Viridiplantae > Streptophyta > Magnoliopsida > Poales > Poaceae > Oryza > Oryza punctata. Next base: position 5,462,827 of record CM002488.2, read on the forward strand.
AAAGTCTTGTAATTTCTGCCTTGATAGCATCGTACATCTCAGCTTTACAACGTCTTGGAGGTTGCTTGTATGGCCGATAGCCCGGTTTAATACGGAGCCGATGTTCCACAATCGATCGGCTAAGTCCTGGCATTTCAGAGTATTCCCAAGCAAAACAATCTCTATATTCTTTTAAAAGTGCTATTATTTTACATTTAAACTCTTTTGTCAAACATTTACTAATATATGTCGGCCTAGGCCTATCACCTGGTCCAATGTCTATTTCTTCCAATTCATCGGCCGACATAAATCCTTGTCCCAGCTTGCCGTCGAGATCATCTACAGTATCCTTCGTGTAAAAGTTGGAACCCTCCACGGCGCCCTCAAAATAACAATTGGGGCTGTCCATCTCCTGTTGGCTGTATATCATAATTAGAAACTTTTAAGTAATCTCCTTGCCAAACTTTTCCAGATAAGCAATCGATTCCTTCCATCTTCCAAACAGATAAATCGGCACTAGCTACATTGACTGACCTGTCGGCTGGCACGATTTCGATCTGGTCTCCTTGCCAAACTTTTCCAGATAAGCAATCGATTCCTTCAATCTCCCAAACAGATAAATCGACACTAGCTACATTGACTGACCTGTCGGCTGGCACGATTTCGATCTGGTCTCCTTGCCATTGAATCAAGCTCTGATGCATAGTTGAAGGAATACAACAATTAGCATGGATCCAATCTCTTCCTAGCAACAGACTGTAGGAACCCTTCCCATCAATAACAAAGAATGTAGTAGGAATTTTCTTGCTGCCGATGGTCAAATCCACATTCAAAACTCCCTTGGTCTCGGATGGATTCCCGCCAAAATCCTTTAGTACTATGTTTGTCTTGATCAAATCTTCTAAATTTTTCCCAAGCTTCCTGAAAGTTGAATATGGCATCAAATTTATGGTTGCTCCTCCATCAACCAGCATCTTTGACATCGACTTCCCATTGACAAACCCCCTGACATATAAAGGCTTAAGATGCCAATGATCAGTTCCTTCTGGCTTCTCGAAAACAACTTGTTGTGGAGACAAAATCAACTTAGCCGATTGTGATTCATCTTCTTGTTCAACCACTTGTTTGACTGTATATTCAGCTAGTAGCATGAAAACCATATTAATTGAAGACGACATCACCTTTTTGCTTTTGCTTTGAAGATTTTTCTTCCGATCGGGTTGAATTTCATCGGCTGACACCACTTTGCTCTTCACACGCCAAACTTTCTTTGTACGTCTCAGCCGATGCTCAATTTCGCCTTCAACCTCCTGGAATTGTTCCCTATTTCTCATCCTTTGGACACGCCTTTTCTGATTCTTGGTAAAAATTCCAGAAGGACACCACTGTGGTTGCACATTTTTAGCCTCTCTTTGTGAATGTTCTTCATGATGGTCTTGTCGGATCAGCCCAAGTCTCTCATGAACTGATACTCTTTTCTGAACTGGCCGATGTATATCCGTATTTTGTCGGCTTGGGTTTTGAACATATTGAACTTCAGGATCACTGCACCCAGGACAATCTTCAATAGATGGCAACCTCATGCCTTCATTCCAACAGAATTAAAAAAATTCACAGCTCCAATATGGATCATAATATCTTTCCTCATCATGATAATGTGACTCCTCTTCCCTTTGACGCCTTTTCTAATACTTATTAATCATACCAGCCAATTTGATGTTTCTGGCATTATTTTTACTTCCATCGGCCTGGCTTCTGCTAAATCCAGAGTGAACCATGTTTACTGGAAAAGGATGTCCATCTATCTTCATCGGCCTCTTGGATTGATCAATCTTGATCTTTCCTTGTTTTATAGCCGATTGGATCTGTTGTCTGAAAATTTTGCAATCATTAGTGCTGTGAGATCCTGTATTATGCCACTCGAAATATTTCCTCCTCTTCAATTCTTCAGCCGATGGTATCACATGTCCTGCCGGCAATTGAATCTATTTTTCTTGAAGAAGAAGATCAAATATCTTGCCAGCTTTGGTAATGTCAAAATAAAACCTTTCTTCCTTCCCCGAATTCTTGACCCAGTGGCACACTACTGTCTTCTTGTTTCTTGCCCACTCGGCTGCATTGACCTCTGGATCATCATCTTCGGAGTCAGATTCATAGCTGTAGATGTTGTTTGCATTGTTGGCCTTTTTGACAAACTTTCTGGCTTCTTGGAATCTTGTCTCATGAGTCGATATCTTCTGAGCCAAAAGAGCTAAGCTCTCAAAGTCTTGAGCTGAAAATCTCTTCCTTATCAGCGCCAATAATCCCTGGAAAGCCAGATCGGCTAGTTGTAAATCTGTCAGAGCCAGACTGTAACATCTGTTCCTCACATCTCTGAATCTCTGAATATAATCTGGCACTGTTTCATCTGATTTCTGCCTAATAGCTGTGAGGTCCGACAATTTCATCTCTTGGATGCCACTGAAAAAATATTTGTGAAACTGCTTCTCTAAATCGGCCCAACTCCTGATGGAATTATAAGGTAAAGATGAAAACCATGTGAACGCCGATCCAGACAAAGATAATGGGAATAATCTGAATATGAGGGCCTCTGTAGCCGATGCCTCCCCGCATTGAGCTAAGAATCGGCTGACATGTTCATAGGTTGATACATTATTTGCCTTGAGAACTTGTTGAAGTCTGGCACCTTGTATCGGTTTGGTAATAGTACTCTATCAAAGTATTCTGGATATGGATGCAGATACTTGTTGCCATTGTCCTTAGGCTTGAGCCCAAATTGTTCCCTCATCACATCGGTAATCATATCGGCCCACGACTGCTGTGATGTTCCTCCGTATTGTTGCTGGATCTGATCATATTGGCCGTACTGCGCCGGTTGAGGCCGTGGAGAATGAGGTTGATAATGCTGATTAAGATTAGCCAATAAACCTTGAGATGACACATAAGGATGTGGTTCTGGAATGTATTGTTGGCCTATCGACTAGGTGATTCCAATCGGCTGTTGTGGAACCGAAGGAATATGATATGTAGTATCAACAACTGGTGGTTTTGCATTGAGTATATTCATCAGCTGTTCTGGTGTTAACTGATTCGAAGTCTGCCCCCCAGTGATTGGCTGTTGTCTTGTCTGTATTATTGGGATATTAGAGCTGGACAGGGGAGCCGACGGAGCCTGGGTTTGAAACGTTTGTTGCTTCCCGCTAATTTCGGTCTTCACAGTCCTGTAGCCTGGAAACGTATCGCCTGGTAGATATATTGGTCCTTTTGCCTTTTCCTCGGCTATAGTTCCATCAACTACTGACTTGATCATATTCGTCAATGTATTCACGAGTACTCCGGATTGATTGATGAGAGCATGATGCACTGCTGAATCAATACGATCTTGTAAGGTGTGAAGTTCTTCGTCGTTTGATTCGGTCTTGGGTTCCTTGCATTTATCTTCGCTTGCCCCGGATGTACTTGGGTCTGATCTCACGATCGGTGGCAACTCCACTTTAGTTCTCTGGATAACCGTGCCCTGTCGGGTTACCGTGAGTGAATGCAAATATCGGTTTTGGAGTTGATCCAGCAATTTCTTCATCTCTTCTCTCTGCTCTTCATTCAGCTGCTCGATCGTGACTGGTAGGACATTGTCCTCTGAGACTTCAGTAATGTTGGGCGTCATGATGACACAATGGTCCCACCGGGCGTGCCAAAAGCGTGTTGATGCGAAAAACACACACTGGTCTGAGAGATTTGCTTTACTCTGGTGCAGTTCCAAAAGTTACTTTTAGGTCCCACTGCGCTTCCAAAAGTGTGTTGATGCGAAAAACACACACTGACCTGAGAGATTTGCTTTACTCTAGTGCAGGTCCAAAAGTTACTTTTAGGTTCGAAGGGCGTGCCAGTTGATTTGATCCTGCAATCAACAAGAAGAAACATGCAAATTTATTAGTAGACAATAGTCAATTGGTCATTTAGCCTATATCGTATCGTGATGTAACCTAGCCAATGCAATAAAGCATGAATTGGCTGTAAGGTATTTATCAAAGATAGAACTAACCCTAAAACCGGTACATCGGCTGAAAAGATCAGTGTTACATAATCAATATATCAATATTACTTTAGAAATAAGCAATTGGGATAGATCGGACTGAACCGAGACAGTATAAATTACCCAAGTCTAAAATAACATGAAATAACGATTATATATACTTATGTCATAGCCGATGTTCAGATTTAAGCATGTATCGGCTATAGCTCCGATACAACCTTATACTAAGATATTCTTTGGCAACAAATATATTCAACTATTATCAATCAGATTGATAGTAAGTCCAATATATTTGTATTAGATTAGATCTTAATATAAGGGGCATATATAGGATATTAAACAAAGCATAAAACTATGTAAAACATCTATACCAGATAAGATTGGCTGAAACCCCGATACTATCCTTATTAACAACCATAAGACTTAGTTGGTTGCGTGCCAACTTCTCCCAGTGCCCCGTCGATGCTAACGAGGACACGGTGCAGCGTTATTGCAGGGCCTATGTGTTGTACATATTTGGCAGTATTCAGTTCCCTGACTCTGGTGGAGACATGGCTTCGTGGATGTGGCTGCCATTGCTAGCAGACTGGGATGAGGCGGGTACGTTCAGCTGGGGGTCTACTGCCTTAGCCTGGCTCTAGAGGCAGCTATGCGATGCCTACCGAAGAACAAGCGGAGATGCTAACCTAGCAGGCTGTGTTTGGTTGCTACAGGTGCGTGCGGTTAATATTTCTGTATTGTGTTGCTTAGGTTCAAAACTTGCTAACATGTGAGTTCCAGGTTTGGATGTGGATGCGCTTACCTGTTGGTCGTCCTACATGGAGGTCTCATCCAAATTGGCCCCATGAGGATCCCGACCGACAGCCCACAGTTGCCTTCCTGTGGGAAAGGACTCCATCGCCGGTAGTAGGCTGTAGGAATTTGGCATACTACCACTATACAAACGAGATGGACTACCTTCAGCCCGATCATGTGAGTAATAAACTGAGTACCTTTCTATACTATTTGAGAACAATTTTATCGTTCTAACTTCCTTTCACTGTTGGTTGCAGGTGGAGTGGAGGCCGTACGAGGCCCCAGAGGTGGTCGATCTAGGGATCTACCCCATGTGCCACATAGAATTTTAGTTGCGAACCCTTCGGTGCCCATTGATCTGTTTCTATGCAGTTGAGTTCTAACTGTGCCATCGGGTCATGCGACAGTTCGGGAGGAGTCAAAGAATCCCCCAATGTTTCTCGACAAGTGTCGACCTCCACAAGTACAAACATTAACTCCAGAAAACAAACCTAATTGATGGCTTTGTAATATTCTGACTTGTGTCCTTCACATTGTGTGCAGACTCGACCGCCGGAAGAATAAGAAGGTCACCGATTGGGCATATTATCATCAAGATCATATTGACCAATGGGACAAACTTGAAGCCAATGTCGTGCCGGATCACGCTCAGCACAACAAGACGGATTTCAATGCGTACTTGGCCTGGTTAGTAAGCAACTATCATCTTGTGCTACGTCAGTCTTGGATGCTAGCAGATATAGTCGATGACCCCGAAGATGTCGAGGAGCAGAACGAGTACAACACACGTACCCTTGTAGGTACCACGGTCGAGATGTGACCTGTTCGCGACAGGGTGATCAGTACAATGCCACTTTTACATGATATGCACGCTTCTTTTACGTTATGACTAATTGCATTTTTTCACATGTAGGCACGAGAACTCGTGAGGACAGTTAACAAAGCGGGAGTGGCGCTTGGCACGCCACCTGGGTCAGAAGGAGAGAGCGGCATTCTTCACAACGCATTGCAGGTACTCCTAGCAATAGCACTCAAAGTACGTCTATGCTGACCTATAATTTCACTCATAGTTCCGAATGTAGAGTCTACGACAGCGATGTCGGAAGTTGGCAGCATGACTGGGATGTAGGTCCAACGATGCCGTCGAACCACCACGAGGCCACGATGAGGAAGGAGAGGAGGAAGCGCAGGAAGAGGCTCAGGAGGAGGAAGAAGAGGAGGTCGAGGAGGGTGAGGAGGAGGAAGAAGAGGAGGCAGTCGTGCTCGGTCCTTCCTAGCTGGAGGACGCACCACAGTCATCGCAGGCGGGGCCATCTCGACCACGGCGCAGGCGAGCACTTTCCTAGAACTGGAGGTTCACTCCTGATGTGCCTCATCCTCGTACGAGAGGTAGGAAGAGGTAAGGCCGTAGTGAATCTTATGGCGGGTTGAATGTTAATGACTAGACGCACTGGATTTGGTCCTATATTACAACTAAGACTAGTGAATCTATGTAATGAACCTATTTTGTCTTTACCTCTATGTATGGATGGTTGGATGGACTGGAAGGATGGATGGATGGATTATGTGATGGTTGGATGGACTGGATGGATGGATGGATTATGTGATGGTTAGATGGATTCGATGGATGGATGTATGCATGTACGTGAATGGGTGAATGGATTATGTTCTTGTGTGTTTATCCGTAGAATATGTGAATGAGATTTGATGTGAAAATTGGAATGGTGTGTAGCACTTTTCTCTATTTGATTGTGTGTGTGCCTGGGCAGAGAGTTGGCTGCTAGCTCTCTGCCTGGGTCTAGAGCTCAGCGCCAGGAGAAATGGCGCTGAACCCTGCAAGCTCAGCGCCATTTTCTCTGGCGCTGAACTCCTGTACCATTCCAAGGCTCAGCGCCATTTTCACTGGCACTGAGCTTGGCCGCCTCAGCACACCGACTCCTGCAAATACAGGAGCGCTGCTGAGGTCGGAGTTGGCCGCAGCCGGCTAAGTCCCACCTCAGCGTCAAGGGGAGTGGCGCTAAGGTCGGTAGTGACCTTAGCACCATTTTCTCTGGCGCTGAGCTTAGCCGCCTCAGCGCACCGACTCCTGCAAATACAGGAGCGGTGCTAAGGTCGGAGTTGGCCGCAGCCGGCTAAGTCCCTCCTCAGTGCAAAGCGCTGAGGTCTGTAGGCGACCTCAGCGCCAGTGCATTTGGCGCTGAGCTTAGCTGCCTCAGCGCACCGACTCCTACAAATACAGGAGCGGTGCTGAGGTGGGATGGGCCGCGGGCGGCTTCCACCTCAGCACCAAGGCGAGTGGCGCTGAGGTCGGTAGGCTCGGTGCCATATGTTCTGGCGCTGACCTCCATAACCTCTAGTTTACAAGAATCTGATATTACATGTCTTAGCGAATTACCTCAAAAAAAAATATTCCATAACCTCCAAAAAAAAGACATGATATTAATACTAGCTACCACTAAAATTCTCTATTACAGTTCAACACGATAATGTCTCAAAGTATTGCAATTACATGTCTTAGGGAATTGAAATGTGGGTAACAACTTCCATTCCACTACTGGGTACACTGGGGGTACTTGCCCTTCCTTGCCGCTTCCGATCCCGCATCCTTTGCACGCTGCGCCCTAGCCAACTTTCTCGCTCGATTTTCACCACGTTCTTCCTTCTCTCTATTCTGTCTTGCCAACTCTCTTAGCTCCAACTCCATTATCCTCTCCCTCTCAGCCTTCTCCCTTGCCGTACGCTCGCGTTCGCGCTCCTCACGTTCTTCCTTCTGCTCGCGCCATTGTCGAATCATACCCGAATGGAACTTATCCATCTCCTTGTCAATCCACTCAACAAAATCACAAAGAGGAGGTGGGACCTCAGGTGCCTTCACATTACATCCCAAATTATATCCTCCAGATAAAGTTGCATAGATTCAAGTCGAACCAAAAGAAAATTAACAAATTTACCTTCACCGGCATCTTCGCCTTTCCCTTCTTTCCCTAAGGCACTGGCTTATGTTTCTCTGGACTGTACACATAGTTGCGACACATCCAGTACCTCTGACCGTAAGTATCCCAGTCATCACTAGTCTGGAAACAACACTCATCACCACACCAACACATTGTGCTCTTTACACCCAGTTGTGGTAGCTGCTCAGGGGAGTAGCCGACAACATCCTTCCTAAACATCCTGAAATTGCAAAAAAAATCTATAGCTACAAATTTAACCTAATTCACATTTTTTATCAAACAATCCTTTCAACTCCAAATTATAAATAAAGTAATCTAGCATGCAATATATGCGTACAAATTATATACTCCCCAAATCATGGCTAAACCCTAAAACCACATTCCCCAAATCATGGCTAAACCCTAAAACATTAGCGAAATTAGGTTTTTGATCGAGGTCTACCCTAGATACAACTAATAAATTCTCTACACCACATACAAATCATACATAGCAACAATAATCTTGAACTCAAACATTACACCCTTACCACCAATCCATAATTCACACCGCATCCCTAATGTTGAATGAATGACCTTACAAAATCGAGCGGGATTTTCAAGCGGATATCTTAGAAATAAGGGTTTTTCGAGCTGGTTTACCTTACAAATCGATCCCCAACGCAGTGCCCACGAAATCCCCTTCGATTTGGGGTGGATTTGGGAAGATTTAGGGAAGGGAAGAGAGGGGTTACTTTTTGGGATGAACCCTACAAGAGAGAGGAGAGGAAGAGAGTGGCTAGGTCGGGCTGCCAGGTTAGGTTAAGTGCTCTACCTCAGCACCAACGCGTCTGGCGCTGAGCTTAGGGACTCAGCGCCAAGGCAGTTGGTGCTGATACCCCTGCCACGTCGGCCGGAGGATCGGCTCGGGCGCCACGCTAGCAGGGGTCTCAGCGCCAACTGGTGTGGCACTGATCCATCAGACCTCAGCGCCATATGCACTGGCGCGGAGCCCGCGGCCTATTTTTGGTTGAAGTTTTTGGCAAGGACTAGTTTCAAAATAAGTTTGCAAAAAGGACCAATTTGTCAAAAAAAAATAGCACCTCCTCTCCTGCAACCACTTTTGGTTTTTTTTCCACCACTTGACCCCATGACAAAAAAAATATTGCAATGGCGGGGATTTGAACTCTAGTCTTCAAGGCAAGAGTTACCACTACGCTACACTCATTTCAATATTCAGTTGGGTCTATCATTTTTTTATATTGATGTCACAGGTGTTAGCACCAAGGCCCACGGTGCTGAGGTAAAGATCCATTTTTTGTTATAGTTTTATCTAAGGTCTAGTTACAGATTAAGTTTTGTAAAAGGGTCAAAAGAGGAGGCCTGCCACTACGGTTGTGCAACCAGCATGTTTTGGGTCCACGCGGGACAGTGAAATTAGTTGAAAATTCGCGGGCACTAAATGACAATTTGCACGGTGATTTTGGTGAGTGGTTGTGTTACTACGGGTCGTTTGCTCCCTGGACGAGCAGAAACAAAATAAGCTGTGGTTATAAACATAGGATAGAAGTATGTAAAGAAACTTATTTTAAGGTGTTATTAATATCTTTGTTGTAATCATGCATGCTAGTAGATTCAAAACAACAAATAATCAGGCCTAAACATAATGCGTGTCTTCCTTATGAAGCAATAGGAGCTTCGATTTGGTGACATAGATATGGTGAATTTTTGCTCCCTATGTACTCACCATGTGGTAGTTAACGTGTCACTGTTTTCGACTACTTATCCACCAACGTGCATGTTCAATGTATGCACATAAAATTAAAATTGATTTCACCTATTGCAACATACTGGCATCTTGCTAGTAAAAAATTAAAGGTAATTATGTCCTCACCCTAATCCACCCATATTCTTTGAGTCCGAAGTGCGCACAACACCGTTCCGTTTGTCATGGTAGTGTTTTTGCCTGTCCGTCACCAGATTGCACGCTCGCCATGCGATAGGGAAAGAAAAAGAAACGGATAAGTCGATAGCTCTAGTGGAAGCAAAAAAAGGAGAGGCCAAGCCGGATACGACGTGCACACCCAAAATTGCTATTTGGCACATGTTCACCAGCAATCGAGCTAGCGAATACTCGGCCCATCAGGAATACGCTCTCCCTTTCGCTCCTTTTTTCCTCCATTTCCACCTAATCCAGTCAACACAGAGAGAGACCGAGGGCTTCTAATCTATTCCTCCTCTCATTATTTTCCCTCTGTAAATATCCACCGTTCCCATTCAATTCACCGCTGCTCGACCTCTACTAGATGCGCCATCACCGCCTCTGTTATGCCGCTTCACCATCGCCACCTCCCCTGACCTCATTGGATCGGCATTGCTCGTTGCTTACCACCATTATTATCGATTCCCCATTCGATTTTTCCCTCCTTCCTCTTACCAATTCGTTTAAGAAGCCAGAGAGGTAGTGGAATGCTGGCTCAAGAGCCACCGTGTAGGACAAGGAGTTGGAGCTTGTTGGTATTTTTGATGTTCACAGATAAAATCCGCAAGTGGACGGATATACCGCTGTAGCACTTCGCTCGGAAGTATTCCAAGGTATCGAATTTCCATAGGGAACGTATGTGTTTAGCTCTTCTTCAGGTTCATCCAAGAACACAAGATAAATGTAGGCCAAATGGTAGAGAGGATCTTCTAATGTGGTACAGGGTCATTTAGAAAGCTTAACTTTAACCCAAGGGGTTGGCCGACCCCTGGCTGGCCCCACTAGCCCACTCCTTCCTCCTGGGCCCTGGCAATGCGAGTCCTTATCTCATTGGCATGGTGGTTGGGCCCAGTTGCAGGTATTTCGTTGGGTTTATGGGCCCAAGACTCCATGAGCTTGGATATGAATGTAATTCTTCCCCTCCTTTATATATATTTTATATCAACTTTGGTAGTTTGTCACCTGTATCCAAATACACACCAACACTTGTGGAATTTATTAGAAATAAACCCTACCACTATGTTGGATGTTTTATATTTTCAGATTTATGCAGGTATCAACTTTCACACGTTGCAGCAGTTGTGCCCCCCCAACACTCGGTCACCAGCATTCCCTTCTTCCTTATCGGATATCCATCTCACCTATGTCTCTTCCTCTTCCTCGGGGAGGCTTGGTTTCACTTCTTTCTCTTCCTCTTCCTATTGAGATAGTGTAGGAGACATGCCAAACGTGGATACATGTGAGCTGTTTTTGATTAGAAATTTGAGATTCTTTAACAATCTGAATTGAAAGTTTTCAGGTTATGAGCTGAAACTTTTCAAAGATTTGGGTATAAAGTTTGAAAGTTTTCAAAGTATGAATTGGAAGTTTTACAAATCGAATCAAAAGTTTCAAATTGTGAATTGAAAGTTTGGTAAATTGATTTGAATGTTTCATATCATGAATTGAAAGTTTAGCAAATCGAGTTGATAGTTTTAAGATGATGAATTGAAAGTTTTGCAAATCAAGTTGAAAGTTTCTGATTATGAATTGAAGGTTTTGCAAATTGAGTTAAAACTTTCAAGCCACAAATAAAAAGTTTGAGAGGGGTTCCTAATCAAGTCCGAATAAGGCTATTGGGAGAAAGCTAAAGAGGACATGTTTTTCTAAAGTCCACTGCCCCAGCCAAATTGGAAAGGAGCACGAGCACAACTTGCCTTCCTCACGGGTCGTTTGCGCGACATTCGTTCGTTGCGTATATGCGTGAACTAGCAGCCCCCGTCTCATCAACCTTAGTTGGAGTACTCCCCACAAATAAAAGCCATAATCTTTGTTGTGATCTCTAGCATGCTGTGAATATCTTTTCTTAGGAATAATTACATGGTGCTTTCAAACCTCTGTTATATGCTTTGGAGCCATGCGAGGGATTTAGTATTTAATTACAAAATTAAATTTGTGCGAATAACTAAAGTAACATGCTTTAAATATATGTTCAAACAAATAACATATTCATCATTAACATATATATTATACTAGCAAAAATGCTTGTGCGTTGCAATATGTGGAGATAATTTTCACGATTGATAAAAACTCTGCCAATTTAAATGACAAACTGAAACAAGGCAAACAAAACAATGGCAAAACAAACTCAAAAAATCATATATAATATTGAATCCGGTTACACTCATTTCATGCGTCATCACACGAAAAATCCCTTATATATATCTTTCATAGGCTCACAAATCGATCGTGTGATTATTCCATAAGTTGACGCATGGGTATTTTACTTATACCTCATCGACCAACGATTAAAAGTTTGATTATTCAATTAGTAAATATATTTTTTCCTATAGATGAAAAGCATTTGTAAAGTAATAAACCTACCACATACACACCTTAAACCATGATAATTTTAAAAAAATAATATTTATGAGAAGAGAAATTTGGAAGAGAAAAAAAAAGAGGAAAAAGAGAAAAGGAGGAGATTGGAATGAGAGGAAGAGGATTAGGATCACTAGGAGAAAAGAAAAGAAAAAAAAGAAAAAAGAGAGAGAAAAAAGGAATCGATTTGGGGAGAGGCGCACGGGACGGTGTGGTGATATGGTGTGGGCCAATTGTACTGGGAGGGGGAGGGGTTGGGTTAGGATCTGTATAATAGTTATTCTAGACTCATATCATGTTGGATACGAGTGATGTATAACCAACTCAACCATAGATGACGTATCGAAATTACGGTGGAAACATGTTCAATTTATAGGAGGATGATTACATTTATTAATTTATATGTTATATCTCTGATATTTCCATCATCCGTTTCGTAAGGCGGTCGTCCATCGTCCCTTCGCTCGCAGCTCGGGTTAACTATTATGTTTCGTATTCGCGGCTTTCCGCCCAAGTAGATCGCTTTCCCATTTTCTGTTTCGTCTGACCTTGAGTTGTGGGCTCTGTTTCCAATGGCTTCTTTGCTCATCGAGCCAACGATCACAAGATTCACAATCACAACACAGATGATACGAATACGACCGCTCTTCTCTCTGACTCCATGGCAGGATGTGCCTCGTCCTCCTCTTCTCCCGCTCGGTTTCATCCCAGTCCGGGGCCCGAGAGCCATCACCATATTAATACAGTCTGCATGGTACAGACGGATGCTGGAAGGCCATGTCACCGCTGGGCGTAGGCGGATAACGACACCGGCCGGGATCGGGTTTGTTTTGAGGAAAATGCATGGAAGGAAAAAGATTTTGCTTTTCTTTGATATTTTTCTTCTCGTGTGACTTGCTCGGATTGGATGGTATGGCGGAATGCATGCAGTTCTTTGCGGAGTTGTTGAATTGTTGCCGGAGCATGAGAGAAGCCAGGGCCGTTCATGCAGGTGCTCCTTTTCTTCAGTGGCATCATTAAGTGATTTCGTGTGGAATGGGATGCGCACGTAACTACGCTAGTGCTCGCTTAATTCGATTTCTGTGATACATGTATGCTTTAATATTGAAGGCCTGACTACCTTGTAGTCGAATTTCCTTTATCTACCATGGACTAGCAATCTCAAATTCTCAATAGCATGCAGACTAGGGATGCAAGCGAGCCGACCCACGAACCCGCTTATAGATATAATTATCACATAATCGCGGATTGACCCGTGGGTTATATACTAATTTGATTTATAAAGAGCACCGCTATACATACTATAAATATCTTATGATCAGTCTACGATGCCTTCCAATCTTTGATGCATGCAGCAAATATAGGATACGAAATGTTTCCATGGCCCAATCAATTGTCATACATGACTGGATCGTACCAAAATCATCACAAATTTATCGTACGTACAACAATTTTCATCTATAATTGGGTTCATGGGTTGACCCACTTGCATCCCTTGATACGACAAACCGGGCCATGACATGGAAACCCGTGACTTACCACTTGTTTAACATACAATCGAGTTCACAGGTTGACCCGCTTACATCCCTATTGCAGACCCTGGTAATTAAGCTCATCTTTGATATGTTTTCTAGAGATTTTCTCTCATCCTTAGATAGAGGTATATAGATCTGAGGACAAATTAAAGGTTAGCAATATAATATCGAGATTTTTCTGGTCATTAGGAGGTATAAAGAGATACTATACCCTTATAACGTTAGTCAGTAAGTCTATACCTCCTGGCTAGTATAGCTTACAGCCTTACACATAATACAAGAACCTCTAAAAACGAAACAGAAACACAGATAAAGATGAGATTCCAATCCTACTTCAACGTGTAAATTTTAACTTTGGCAACTTCCATCATAAAGAGGTATCTCGAGTATGAAGAAGTTTATCTCTCTCAGAATGGGAGAAAACTTCATTTCCTTAACATAACTCTACAGTACATATGTTACTACACTCGTTTACTGGTACTATGTATACCTGATGAGGATTGACCCATTCTTTTATTTGTAATGATTAATAATGCTGAAATTAGATAAGTAATAATTGAAAGTAAAGAGTTATAAATTAGTAAGGACGCTGTCTTGGATGGTGTCCAGATACGGACGCGGTTGTGGATAGCGTCCAGCCACTGATGCCATGCAGAAGAGCGTCCACGATGTGTCTGACCCAATACCATGTCTTTCCTTGTGGCTTCCCTCTTCATCGCGTTGGTCGGCATCGGGGACTCCCACAGCTCCTGATCTCCTCCTCTCCTGGTCACTTTAACCTCGAGTCCTCGCGTCGAGTGGGCGACTTGCGTGGCTTTCCATCCTCTATCTCTCATGGTATTCTCGCAAGACCTAGAGGGGACTCATTAGATCTTGGTTCTATTCCCTGGTTGGCTCTAGCATTGTGGCCAGGCATGGCCACCGCTCTTCCTTCTCGATCAGCCCTTGTAGAATCCAAGCTCGCCGCTGGTAGCTACGCTTCTGCAGCTCCCCTGGGTCCCTCGCGTCGAGTCCAGGCACAAGTGCACAACCACCATTCTCGTAGATTACCTGATAACCAAGTCCATCTGTGATCATGTCATCCGTAGTGGCCGGCCTTCCTGATTCCCCCTCATCATGCATATTCTCGTGGCACGGCCGACGCCCCTTTGCTCTCTTCACACATCCGGAGTGGCAGAGTGAATGAGTGATAGAATCATGGGAAATTTGGTTTAATATATCGCTGCAATGCCCATACAATGGACACAATTTTTCTGCACCTAGGTGCAGCTGCACCTAGGGCGTCTACCGTCCGATCGATTAAGTCATCCAACACAACAGCATCAGAGTCCGAATCTTGAGTTATCGTGTACTACGTCCGAATCTTGAGTTATCGTGTAATACGTCCGAATCTTGAGGCGCATCCAGCGGTAATGAGTCTAGGTGTAGCTGCACCTACGTTTAGAAAAGACTTCCCTCCCATACAATTACTAGTGACACAAATTAGTTCAATGTATTTTCTCCCACCTTATTCAATGAAGGCACATTCTGGCGATTCGTTCAAAATAAATATTTGTTCAATGTGCTTCGGTCACATAATCCTGTCATAAAGCGAATAGCTGCTGTCAAGATCCAACCAAAGCCTCGTCGGTTCCTCGTGGAGTGCTTGCCGCAGCCACCCTCCTTTCTAGTGTTAAACATATGGTTTTTAATGAGGTGACAGTGCCTAAGAATTTCTATTTTTGCTGTAGCAGTTTCTTCAGATTAGTTAAATTTACTTCAATCTCTGTTTTCATACATAATTCTGCCCTATTGAAGTTCTGTCACTAAAGTTGTATCAGGAGGTTCATTATGCATCCAAATTGGAACGAAGAAAAGTATAAAAATATTGTGCCCGTATAACATAGGGGCCTAAGCCATGTAGATGAGTTTTGATGCACAGCAAGTAATGTTACATTTATATATATATGAAAACAGAATGTGACACGCATTGATTAAGTAACGTGTACCATCAAAGTTGTGCTTTCAACGGAATTCCCCATTGCAGATACACTATTGCCACATTGATTATGAAAGATACTAAACACTATTTGCAGGCTGAGATGATGGCTACTAGTGACCTCTTTTAGAGCATCTCCGGGAATAACCTCTATTTTAAAGCCGCTAAAAGCTAAATAGAGGCCTACCCTAATTCTTTGAGATCCTAGAAATACCTTCAACTCTAGTAGTAGCCACATTTGGCAGCGATTAAGGGTCTATTTGGAGGAGCTTCTAGATGCTGCTGCTTCTCGTAGAATCAGAAGCTCTCCCAAACAGTCTAGCATTTGGTTTAGATTTTGAGAAACTGTAGTTGTAGAATCCAGAAAATAAACTAGAAGTCAGAAGTTGGGAAACCCTGCTTTTCCAGATTTTCAGAAGCTGACTACCAATCAGCTGCTTCTCAGAATATTAAACTCCCCAAACAGGCCCTAGGGTGGCGTGCAGGCAGATGGCGAGAGGGCAGCGGCCGTGTGGGTGGTGCGTGGATGAGAAGGCGGACAGCCGAATATCTTGCTTGTTGTATAGGGGTAGCTGATTAGGAAGCAGTAATCAATACATCACCATCAGATGGTATTTCATCGACCTTGGTTGGTAGTCCAGTCTCTCAGAGCATGTTTTGCAATTTAGGTTCCAAAATCCTTTGGATTCCCCTAACATGTCATCAATATAGATTTGCTTATCTTCAGAGGCGGATCCAGCGTAGGTGCTGGGGGACTCAAGTCTCCGTACCCCGTTGGATCACCATTGATAAAAGGAGAGAGGAAAGGGAAAGAAGAGAGAGAAAATGTGAGTAGGGGGACCGAAGAAGGAAGAAGGAGATGAGTTCCTCTTCAATCTTATTCTAGATCCACCCTGTGCCTATCTCCTTGCATCCATTAGTACTACAACATTTGATTTCCCCAACTGTATTTCTAATCTCATGTAAACTGCATAGGAGGTAAAATCAGCACTAGGTTGTCACTGCAATGTACAGAGTAAGTAATACAAATATGTTACTTACAAGGCAAGCATGTTATCTGGAGGGGATGCGATAGTGTTCAAGTCCTTCCAAGCATTGAGAATAAAAGAAACACAGTTAACATTCCGTTTCCTTGGAACCACCATCTATACTCCTTCAAGATAGATGCGTCAAAAGGACAATCGTCTTGAACCATTCTTTGTTCAGCCTCGTCATATTATTGTACATACATGGCGTGGAATTTATTCCAATAACAGACATTTCCTCCAGTATGTTTCACTTTGTGCAGCTTGCGAAGCTCAGCCTTGCCATGTGGAAGCGGTGGTGGAATTAATTTGTTTTCTTTCAAACTGTCTCGATCATCTAGGTAATGGAACTCTACAACCCAGAAATGGATTGAGAGGTACTCTGGCAAACCACCAAGTACAGCCATTATGAATTTGGATAGACATTATTTTCTCTATAAGACCATCATATGGTTGCCATTGTATAGTACCTTCTCGAAAGTCAATTTGGTTTCGGTAGTATTCAGTGTCTGCATAATATTAATATTAGTACAAACATATATGTATGAATAATGTAATTAACAGTTGAATGCTACAGTATGAATAAATGTAATTACCAGTTCAGTAGTCGGCAACCAACTCTAATTACAAATCTGATGTAGTAGACATAATTTTTTTTAACCCACATTGAAGTTATAAAGACCTCTAATCTACATTATACTTTATCAGGATGAACTAATCTTTTCAATTTGATTTCATTCTCCGTATGATGTAATTATCCATCCATATATTGCATTCCAAAATGTGCAATAGGCTAGAACAAAATTAATCAGTTGATGCAAATCAATTATGCCTAGCGAAATAACTTGACTAGGAGTTCTGGGTGAAGTTGTGGGCGTGGAGTCGAGGTAGACGGCGACAGCAGCCTCCGAGGAAGACAACAGGCTTAGCCTCCCCAGTTGAGGCTGACGGCAGCATCCTCCCGGGAGAGCCGAAGAGGGTGGCAGCGAGAGCCTCCCAAGGTTGACGTAAACGGCAGCGGCGTCCTCCCAGTGTCATCCAGGTGAACGGTGACAACAGCCTCTCCGTGTGGAGGCCACGGATTGCAATTTCGGTTTGAAATTTCCGAAATTTCGGGCCCCTGGTAAGTGATTATCTCGGTTGAAATTTTCGGTTTTTCTCTTTTTTTTCGAATTTGGTTAAAATTTAGTCCAATTCAGTTAAATTATGTTAAAATTTCAAGAAATTTCGGTCCAAAAAGTGCCAAAAATTCCAAAATTTCGGGAATTTCGGTAGAACCGAAATGAGCGAAATTTTGACCGAAAATGAAATTGAAAACCCTAGTCAAGGTGGAAGGAGGCAATGGCCTCCTGGGATCGATGTGGATGGAGGGGAGGCTAACGGCGGTGATGGCCTCCCTCCTCCGGGCGGAAGGAGGCAATGCCGTCCTGGAATCAAGGCGGACAACGGCGGCGACCTCCCTATATATGTTGCCGTGTCGTGTTGGACTGTGTTGTCGGCATTCCTGCATTGGGGCAGAAGGAGGCAACACCCTCCCGGGAACGATGCGGAAGGTGGTGGTGGTGGCACCCAACCCTATGTCGCCGTGACATTGGCATCAAGGGGATTCTTTTTTCTTTTTTTTTCCTTAATAGCCAAGAGGGGGATGGTTCGGAGGTTGAAGCACCTAGCATATCAGTATGGATGTGATTCGGATTGGCCTCCAGGTTTGGACACTGTTTGTAGTAGCGTCCATCTTTTACAATAATTAATTAATTTAAGGGTTAATAATTATTATAACTAAAAAATTCGGTGCTTGCTATGTTTATTTATTTCTCTTTTTTTTCTCTAATTATGGTGGGGGCATTAGACAAGTCAACTCGGTTCAGTTTGTTAAGGATAACAAGCTAAAATGACTGCTTGACTCAGATCTGCGTGAGTTGGCAAGCTGAGCTGGCTTGCTTGTTTAGCTCATTAATAAAATAACATCTCATTTTTTTGTAATACAAGAGTTAGCTTGCTTTTTTAGCACATTAATAAAATAACATCTTATTCTTTCTATAATACAAGAGTTATCGTCATCAACCAAATCATATCTTTTGTTGAATCAAAATTGAAAGGATAATGCCAGAAATACTATATTGGATGATAGAATATATAGTAGGTTGAAGGGAGGGAGATCCCGGTGGACAGGAGACATCAGGGATGTGAATGGGGCATGGTCTAGCCACAAGTGAGGCGGAAGGGTGACAACACATATATGCATGTGATACAAATAATTATATAGAAAACAGTTCGGAAACGGACGGAAACCACCTTCACCGTTTTAGTTTTCATATTTTTTCTAATCGGGATCGGAAACGTCGGATATGAAATGGAATTGAATATTATCGAATTCGAAAACGGAACGAATACAAATAGGAGCGAATACAGTAACAGATATTTATCGGAATATAAAAAGCCCTTGAACTGAACTCTTCAAATCAATGAAGAGATGTAGGTCAATATTTTTTTTTCTAAAACAATAAATCGGTGTTTCTATTTTTTATCAATTAATAATAATCCAAATATTTGTACACTTTATTTTCTAGGAGAAAAAGAACTATATTCATCTATGACTGTAATTATAAGTAGTATGGCATGGCCTAATAAAAATAAGAAAATAGTCATTAGGCAAAACAACATAAAGTGTTGGACTAAAAATATCTCCATTTAATTAATACGTCAATACATATTATAAATCTAAACATTTAGAGTAGATAAGGTTGAAGCTAACCAGTCGTATATGAGAAATACTTTGTTTCTGATTCCGAGAAATAAAAATATGAATTCATTTTCGACGGATAGTAGCCTTATCATATTCATTTTTGTTTCCAAGAAAAAAAAATCTGAATTCGTTTATGTTTCCGAGAGTTTCTGAAAAAATTCCGACCGACACTTTCCGTTTCCGTTAACACATCTGGAATCCGGAACCGTTTTCATCCCTAGTCCTATACTTGACACGGGTGCTCGTATTTAC
Source organism: Oryza punctata (assembly GCA_000573905.2). NCBI lineage: Eukaryota > Viridiplantae > Streptophyta > Magnoliopsida > Poales > Poaceae > Oryza > Oryza punctata. Next base: position 5,482,442 of record CM002488.2, read on the forward strand.
GGCTAATTTCTTTCAGTGGTAGGGAACGCACCTGTCAAGAACGAGGCACCCGTGGTGACTTCGTCAATCATAAGATATACTGGAAGCCAATCTTTCAGAGGTACTCATATAGGATAGGGTATGCGTGTGTGCGTTAATAGGGTGGGTATACGCATGCTGTGAACGTCTGCGTTTATATTATGTTTCTGAAAATTAGGATTAAAAGTAATTTGTTGTTTCTGAAAATAAGGAGTAGATATAAGAGATAGAAGTATACGTGTATATGTAGGAGAGGGATAATCGTACAAGGAAAAAGGTGACTCAGTGAAAAGTGTGGCGTTAAAATTTTAGCAATCCCGGCCCGTAATGGATTAAGCATACATGATTAGAAATTCGCATGACGTGGGGTCCTTACGAATATTTTTACATAAAATGCCTTGAGAGTATTCGACATCCATGTGGATAGCATACGTGTGGAGCGCGTGCTAACAAACAAAATTGCATATACATGGAGCGGGTGCTAACAAACGAAATATATTCCACAAATTACAATATTCATACAAACAGCACGTTACACTGTTACGCATACAAGCAGGACACGCAAGACACAGACCGCTTGATGCAATAGACCACCTAGACAGTGCAAACGCACACGTGCCACGCGCAACTACACTGGTGTGTGCAATTTTAATATATCAAGCCAATTAAAGAGAAGATGGAATGGTTACGGGAGATGATTGTTTGAACCATTGATGAACAAGATAAGGGATGCCCATGCAGCGATGTGAAACGCCCATGCAGGCGCGAGGTGGAGCCGTGGATCGAGGAACGGAGAAACAGAGCAAAACAAGAACACGCTAAACTATTTTAAACTCTCATAAGGAGATCCCTTATTCCTCTTATTATTTGCATATCACTAAAATAATTATGAAATATTATAAAACAAATTCAACGAGATAGATTAATATGACATGTAAAATCAAATTTAACTTCTACAAATTATAATAGAAAAAATAAATTTAACTGTGAATATACTTTAACTAACCACAGTTAATTTATTTTTTCATTGCAATGTGTAAAAGTTAAATTTTAACTTACATGTTTGTTGAGTGATTTATCATGTTTAATATATCTTATTGATTTTTTTCCTTTTTATTATAAATATATAGCTGATACGCAAATAACGAGTTGAGATATTCCTTCGAGAGTTTAGAATCCACTCATGCGGAACACGAGAAATTACGGAAAACCAGCTTTGATCAGAACGACGGTAACCTGGCGCACCGCTGCTTGAGGTAGACGACGCAGCCATCCCTCGGCACGATGGTCGGCTTGTACACCGGCACGTCGCACCCCTCCGTCCTCTCACGCCGGAAGTCGACGAGGGAGACGAAGAGCGCCATGAAGATGACGAGGTGGTTTAGCGCGTAGCGCTGCCCGACGCACTGGTGCGGGCCGGCGCCGAACGCGAGGAAGTTGCGCTTGTACACCACGTCCTCCCTCCGCGCCTCCGAGAAGAAACGGTCTGGGTCGAACACGTCGGGGTCAGGGAACCCCTGGAACGACGACTCGTACATCGACGGGAGCACCAGGGTGCCCTTAGGGATCGTGTACGATTCCGTCAGCTGGAACTCCTGCATGGCGATGTGTGGCATCAGCGTCGCCGGCGGGCGGTGCCGGACCACCTCGCGAGCTACAGCCTTTGTGTACTTCATTTCGGCGATCATATCGGCGGTGATGGGCTCGCCAGAGTCGGGGGACCAGAGGGAGGCAACCTCGGCGCGCACGCGGGCGAGCACGTCCGGGTGGGAGTCCAGCGCGGACACGGCCCAGCAAAGGGAGGAGGTTGACGCGTCCTGCGCAGCGAAGAGGAAGTCGAAGAGGAAGCCGCCGATCTCCTCGTCGTCGACGATATGCGCCGGCGGCGGCAGCCCTGCGGCCTTGGCCTCGTCGATCTCCCGCACCGTCTCCTGCATCCAGTAGTCGACGAGGCACTCTGGCTCGCCGCCGGCGCGCATCCGCGCCTTGCTCTCCCTCGCGCAATCGCGGAGCATGCGCACCAGCCTCGCCACGGCTTGCCTCGCACGCCGGAACGCGAACCCCGGCAGGTCAGCGGGGAAGGCCAAGAGGCCTACATTGAAGAGATTGTAGTCGCTCTTGAACCTCTCCCTCGCCTCCTTGGTGAGGTACGGCCCCGCGAACACCGTCTGCGAGGTCTCGAGGTTCATGTCGCGGCAGGGCACCCGTATCGGCTCGGCCTTGCCGCCGTTGGCGGAGCTCCGGTCGAGCCACCGCCGGAGGTGGGAGACGATGACGCGCTGCTGGATGGCGGCGTAGGTGGAGAGCGCGCGCGGCGTGAAGTTGGTCGCCATCCGGCGGCGCAGGTCCTTGTGGTCGTCGCCGAACAGGTAGATGAGGTTGTGGTCGCCGAAGAGCTTCTTGCCGAACGGGTGGCCGATGACGAAGAAGGCGTCGGGGCGGACGTTCGCGAACACGCGGTTGGACAACTCCGAGTCGCGGATGAAGATCGTGAACTTGCCGAGCAGAAAGTCGGCGGCGAACCCAACGCCGGACTTTCTAGCGCGAGCCGCCTGAAGTTCCCAGAACCCGGTGGGGTCGCGGATCATGTGCGTGGCGCTGCCGATGAACGGCACGACGAGCGGCGGCCCTGGCAGGGACCCTTTCTTGCGGTGGTAGGACAGCTGCTCGACAAGGATGTACAACGCCACGGCAGCTGCCAGCAATGGCGCCGCCGTGCGCAGGTCTAGGAGCCCGTATAGCAGCGAGTCCACCATTTCGCCGGTCAGGGCTAGTGCGTGGGGTGATTATGGCTCAAGCTCTCTCTCAAATGGTTTGCCCTAGTATTATTCTCGTCTCTCAACCCCAAACTCTAAGGGCTTATTTACATGTGTTTCTGGTCTCTCAACAATCATTGCAATTGAAAGATAAGTTGCCTCAAGAAAATCTGACACATACGTTCAGTGTTGGAAGGAAATAGAAAATCGGCACGCCTCTTTGCGTGCCAGTTAGTTTATAGTAGTACACGCGTATTGTTTAGAGTTTTATTTAGTACAAAGATTTCTTTTATAATTCTTGCAGGAGTGTTGATGAAAAATCCACGTCTGACCGATAGTGTTAAATATGTGTTGACGTGAACTATGTCGACAAACACTAGGGATGGTAATTTTGCTGATGGGTCCGAGTATCCGCGGATACCTGGCCCGATGGGCACGGGCATGGGTATAATTTTTTGCTCGTGGGCTCGCCCACCCAAAACCCGAAAGCGTAGTGGGCAAGAACTGGGTATCAATCTTTACCGGGGGTAACCCATGCCCGACCCAGCATAAGTATTAGTAGTGATTTTGGCCCATCTCTTTATTTTCATACACCTTCATGTTGGCCCATTTGTCCCATTACATCTATATAGCCATCAATAATAAAACCGTAACCTAATACATATCCCTCCATCCACTTCAAAGCGGCGTTGGCTAGCGGCTGGCGACACCAACGGCGCCATGGGCAAGCGCCTACAATGGCTCTGGGGACGACAGCGGAAGCGGGCGGCAGCGACTCAAGGCGATGGTGGCGGCTCTGAGGGCGACGCGGCCGAGCCTGGTGCCAAGGCAGACTCGGGCGATGAGCGGCGTGCCAACAGCGGCGGTGGGAAGTGGACTCCACATCACCAACACCTACCTCGAGGAGCTCGCGCAGAACAAGCGCGCCTTCACCGCCATCGCCCCGTAGCCCCCAAAGAACGACGCCTCACCGCCGCCGGCCTCCTCCTCCAGTCCTCCACCATCGTCCGGTAGCTGGCGACATGGGGACATGGCGGCGCACGAGCGCGGGCGGTGGCTGGCGACACGGCGGCGCGGGCGGCGACCGGCGACGCGGCTGCCCACGGGGATGCAGCTGGTGGCGCCGCGACGCACGACAGGCAAGCCTAGTGGGTACCCGTCGGGCATGTCCATGCCCGACGGGCATGGGCACGGGCATGGGATTTTGCCTGATAGGCTTTGCAGGCGTGGGTCGGGCGTGGGTACGTGGGTCTCGGGCTGGGCATGGTTTCGCTCTGCTCGTGCCCGACTCGCCCCGTTGCCATCCCTAGCAAACACAATGGCCTAGAGATCTTCTTAGCTCCAGTGCAGGTCCTAAAATATTGATTAGATGCAGACATGCGAGTCAGTTTTGATCCTGCAACTGACTAGATGGATAACATGTTGATGACCAAAAAGCCGATCAGCCAATAAGACGATATAGCAATACCAGCCGATGTCGATAGGGTTTTGAACAATCGGCTATATATCGCATGTAGATTCTGACTCTTGGATAAATAATGATATAAAGGCAATTAGCTGATGATATGCAATGAAAATAAATATCCAATAAACCAATCGACTAATAATGGTATGATAGAACAAATGTTGATCCGATGGTTAAAACATACATCGGCTAGGAATCCGATGTCATTAAATCCAAATGATTAAGTAATCTATGAAACCTTTACTGCAATCGGCTAAAAGTAACTTGTATATAATTCATATAAGCCGATGCAATATTTAGATAACTCATCGGTTGAAACCCCGATGAAACAATGATTGATGTTGTGGGGCGATCGGCTAAAACCAACTTGTATATAATTCATATAAGTTGATGCAATATTTAGATAACTCATCGGTTGAAACCCCGATGAAACAATGATTGATGTTCTGGTGCTGTTGACGATGAAATTTGGCAAGCATATGAATCAGAAACGAAATCCAATTCAAAGCGGAAGTGAAGATATGCGGAATTCTCGGAAACAGAGTATCGGCTAAAAGACTGTATCGGCTGGAGACCGGGTTTGATATGGACAGCCGATATGGCCGATATTGGTTGCATGATCAATATCGGGTTCGAGGAAGAGTTTGAGACAACGTTGCCAGACAAAGATAGAGTCCAGAATTGGCAAATGTATCTATTAATTAGGATTATCTGTAATTTTCTTATAGATATTTTCGGTAAGAGTCCGCCTAAGAGATTTGTTTTGCTAGTTGGATTTGTATTAGGATAATATGAGTCGTGTCCATATTGGACAATGTTTATATTTTCGGGTATAAATATAGACCCGATGTCTTATGAAAAAAATAACAATAGTTCAATCAATCTCGGCGCATCGCCAACCTTTTATTCTTTTACTTTCGACAAGTTCTTACTTTCGAGTCGAGTTGCATCAATTTGATCTTCGGTGAAAAGGTAGGTCTTGTTATGGCGGTTTGCATTATCGGAATTAGTGCTTACATCTTTATGACACTCTAATTCTATCTTGTAAATCTCCGAGTTATCATATTTGTTATATAATTTAGATTGACAATGCAATCTACTTGTATCGGTCGACCTCCATTTAGAGTTTTGTCGATAACGGTTAGATTGTCTTGTTGGTTTAAATTATATAATGTATCCACTATTCTGAAAAGGCAACCATCGGCTTGATTGTCTAGATATTATGTTTCTTTTCATACTTAATGCTGCATCAGTTAAGTTTGATCTATTAAGTAGTGTTTAGAATCATGATCTCTAGCCTGCCTTATGGTTGTTAATAAGGATAGTATCGGAGTTTCAGTCGATCTTATCTGGTATAGGTGTTTTACATAGTTTTATGCTTTGTTTAATAAGCTATATCTGCCCCTTATATCAGGATCTAATCTAATATAAATATATTGGACTCATTACCAATCTAATTGGAGGTAGTTAGATATATTTGTTGCAAGAGAATATCCTAGTATAAGGTTGTATCGGAGCTATAGCTGATACATACTTACATCTGATCATCGGCTATGACATGAGTATATATAATCGTTATTTCATGTTATTTTAGACTTGAGCAATTTATATTGTCTCGGTTAAGTCCGATCTATCTCAGTTGCTGATTTCTAAAGTAATATGGATATATAGATTATGTGACACCGATATTTTCAGCCGATGTATCAAAATTAGGGTTAGCTTATCATTGAATATGCCTTACAGCCGATCCATGCTATATTGCATCGGCTAGGTTATATCACGATATGATATCGGCTACCTGGCCGATTGACTATCTTCTACTAATAAACTTGGATATTTTATCTTGTTGATTGCAGGATCAAATCAACTAGCATGCCTATTGAACTCGGAAGCAAGGTTTGGACCTGCACTAGAGAAAAGCAAATCTCTCAAGCCAGTGTGTGTTTTTCGCATCAACAGGCACCCCAAACTATGCCAGCCTAAGGATAAGGACCGACATAGGCTGGAGGTCACATTATTACTTGTGATTACAGTACCAGTCCCAGGATACACATGCTGGTACTCACAGAATAACAGTGGAAATCAGAAATAAGAAAGCTTTATTACAACACTGGTAGGGGTCTCCAACTACTACCGTCATGGACAAACCTTAGACTGGTAGGAATACTGGAAAGACAAGGTACACGTAGGCGGAAGCATAGAAGTAGTGGTGGACAACATGGAAAGTAGAACACTAGAAACATTACGACAATGCACAAATCCACGGGCTAGGTTTGGGAACTACGCTTGAAACCCCAAGAAGTCATACTCGACCTGCTCTTGAAAATAAGCCTCGGTAGAGGGGTCGAGGTATCCTTTTTCTAACTCTATAAATATAAATATAAGCAAGGGTGAGTACTCAGTGTACTCAGCAAGCCGGGGAAAAACATGACATGTAAGGCTAAAACAAGGAGCGTAACGGTTTCGTTTGGAAAACCCAAGGTTTTGAATAATTTAGTTGTAAACTTCTAGTCTGTCAAGTTTTAGTTTCGAAGCAAGGCTCACGCCTCACTCCATTCCACAGGTTGCTTTGAAACAACCTGTCACCGTAGTAATCTGTATAAATACCGTGCCATCTCAGCCACTCTACCTCGGCCATCTCAGCCCTAAACCACACCTTGGTGCTAATAGACACCCTGAGTTACACAGGCTCATTCCCAACCACGAAGGTTGGCCGTTTGCCGCAAAGGCAAGCTCAGGTAACGATTCCCATCCCACGAATCAATTTATTAAGTTGAAAACAAAGGTATGCTATGAGAAACATCTCACATCCGCCCATGACCGTGGGCATGGCTGTTTAAGCAGTTTAACTAAACTCTGAAAATGTTGCACGCTTTACCCACACGCCGTGAATGCCTCACATTACCGAACACATGTGGATCAGACATGGCCGATAAAGGAGAGCTCACTACAAGGCTTTTCCATAACCAACCCATAAATATCCCGTGTCACGCAGATGGGTGGAATTTCTCCACCAAGTATCAGGCCAAATTTCAGGCCCTCATCTACCTAGGGCCCACTATATGGACCCCGACACATCCCCACTGTAGGAGATTGCCATACTCCACCACACCGGTGCTCCTCAACTGCCAACATAATAGGCACATACGTTTTAGCTACTTACTCGGTTAGGGGCATCCCATTCTACCGGTGTGGTCGTACTGTTTTATGTTCAGATGAATTTCCCAAAGGAATCGGTCCTTATGGATAGTGCGTAGCCAAACCATCAAGGTACTGACTCCCGCACCATCAAGTTTTATAAAACAGTTCTCCACTTTATAACCAAGCCGACGTCTCGCCGGCTTTTAAAATAAATGGAAAATGGTAAATATCCAAGTTTTCCCCATACGTCAGTACAACCGTGGCCTATAGGTAGTCTATTTCGGTATTGTGAATACCAACGGAAATGTATAGTGGAGCTACAAAGGGGAGGGGTTACCAAATCCTACATAATAAAAGTGCAACTACTAAGAAGGTCCGATGACTTGTAATCGAATCATGGCCGAACAGTGTAACCTAAACATACGATTTAGCAAACAAAATAATTAATGAAAAATATGGGTGCAAGAAGTGGTCAAGGAGGCTTGCCTTGATCCCTGGCGGTAATAGAAGCATCGAACTCCTGTGCGAATCCTTCGCCGGTCTCAGGCTCTATATGCGACAAAGCAAACCATACATCACAAAAAATAAACATGTAAAAGGCAGCGTAAGAGAATAGAGGGGGATTTTAGAAAGAGATTTAGGAACTTGAACGGAGTCAAACGGAGTTAGGGATGTAAAGATATGGATTTGTGAAGTTTGGAGGATTTTTGATGGGATTAATAGAACGGAGAGGTATATCCCAGAGAATATTACGAGTGGGTCCGGTTGTCAGGTCAAAGGGTCAAAGTGGGACGGGGAGATGTGGGGCCTACGGGTCCACTTCCTTTACTCTTCTTCCTACTTCTTCTCTTCCTTTCTTATCTCTTCCCTCTCGTTTTCTCTCTCTCCTTCCCACAGGAGACAGAGAGAGGGAGGGGCATGGTGCAAGGCGGCGTGGTGGTGGCGGTCCGCTGGGAGGGGGCGAGGCAATGGCTGCGTGGTGGCGGCGGTCGGCCCGGGGACGGGGCAACGGCTAGGTGGCGGGGTGGCTTGACGCCGGCGATGGCATCGGGGAGAGACGGTGGTGACAGCTCCGGGCAGAGAAGAGGACGAAGGGAGGTGGCTCGGCCATGGGCAGGAGGAGGAGGAAGAAGAGAAAGGGGCCGGCTATACCTCGGTACAACGAGCTCCGCGGCTTCGACAATTCTGCTGCGGGTGGTGAAAATGAAGTGAGAGCTTTGATGAAGTGAATGGGGATTTGCGGTAAGTTTCTTGGGTATTTATAATACCTTGTGCGCTTCCGGACGGGGCTTGATGACGAGAACGGCCATTGATGTGTTTGTGCTTGCTGTTGCGGCTACAAGGCTCTCTCTGCTGATGCTGCTAGACTTGCTCGGCGAGAGACGCGAGACGGTGTCTAACCTCAGCGGAGAAAACGGAGACGATACCTAACCTCAGCGGAGAAAGCGGAGACGGTGCCTAACCGCGGGGTTTGCAATTAGAAAGGAGGGGACAATGAGGCACAGGTGAACGTGTGCATGCATGAGTGTTGTTGTTGCTTGCTTTGTCTCAGTGAAGGTGCACGGAGGAGAGAGAACTCCGGGTGTGAAAAAAAATGTTATGGGAAAAATGGAAGGATAAACACCGGGCGGTAGAAGTCCAAAAATATTCCAAAATATTCGGACGGGAAAGAAATGATTTGATATGTCCGGGAAAATTTTAAAACAAAATTTAAACTAACTTTTGAAATTTTGGAGAATTTAAAAGGGAAGAAGGACGACGCTTAAATAAATTATAAACAGAGATTTTTAATAAAATCGCGGGCGTTACACATGTCTACTGACTTAAATAAATCTAACTTACAACCACAAACATATAGGTCGAACCCAACTAATGTTGCATAATGTTGATAATTGCCTGATAGATTTAAGCGAACCGATATAACACCGATCAAAGTGGTCATGTATTAAATTTGACCAATACATAAAACCATCAAATAGAAATTTAACACATCAGATAAGATCGGTTAACCCTCTAATGAAATATGGAATAATTCCTTTATAAACTTCCAAGAAGCATTGAGATGATTCCTGGAAGCTATAACTGTTGTCTTAAGTTAAGAACAACCATTCTTGATCCACGGTCACACCACTAGGGTGTTGTTACTACTTACAATTTTCGACACAACTTTCAAGGTTAGAGAGTTCTGATATTCCTTCTATGATATCAGTTTCAAATATGTCATCCATCTTTCCATCCTCTTGAAGTACCACTTATATTATCCTTTAGAGAGATCTCATCATGTTGAGTGTTACTGTAGCCTAACCATTCTCACTTCATTGGTAAACCATTGCTTTTGTTGGCTGAGAATTAGGGGTCACAGCTCAACAGACTGCGATGAGCTAGAAAAGAAACTCTAGGTTTCTAGTGTCACTGACAAGTACACTTGATTAAACATCAAAATTAAACATATGTAGATAGTTGCAGGCCCTGACTAGCAGAAATCTTGACTGGTACGACATTCACTCCTATGATTCCGACCTGGCTGACTTGTCCTTCCATTGCTTACTAGCTGGTATTCCAACATGAACATTGCTTTGCGCGTTGACCTTCCAAGGAAAGATAACAACCTTCTTGGTAGGTGTAGCAGGTTGGACCTTCTTGTTCATGGTGTCGCCAATCTGTGGTTTGTTGTTGGACATCTGGATTGGAGCAAAGCAAGGTGCATCGCAGGAGTAGATGGCGGTCGTGTGACCTGGTATTGGGGACACTTGCTACGGGCACTGCAGGAGGAGTGTACTGTCTCTTTGCAGTTGGGGCGAGTTGTTTTCCTGGCATTGCTTGCCCTGCTGGTGTAGGCTCTGTGGCTTTGGAGTGGTTGCTTCTCGAAGAATGGTGACTTTTCTGGTGCCCTTGATAACTATTCGTCGTGGTGGAAGCTTCACAATCAAATGATGGTTGGTATCTTGTGTCCTTCTGGTGTACTTTGACTAGATCTGATCACTCTGTACTAGAACTGATGTAACCTGAGGAGGCAGAGGTGTTTCGACCATCTTGCTGACCCGATGATGCTAACGCTTTGGCATTGGACAACCTTCTAGGAGGTGACCTGGCTTCCCACTGTTGGAGCAACGGTGGACTACTTACCTTGGTCTCGGAAGTGCACATTTGCTGGCGTGACGCCCTGGCTCAAGACAATTGAAACATACCATATTTGATTGGTCCCAAGATGCATTCTTCTGGTTAAATATGCTAACAGCTGAAATTGGAGTAGGTAATGACTTAAGAACATTGTTGACAATGTTGTTGCATCAATGGTTGGCTTCCACTGGGGTTGAAGTTGGTTGGCGAATAGAAGAACTATAACCTTTGTTATCGACTGTCATGGGTTGACGAATTGATTGCAGGGCTATCCTTCAATCCTCCTTGGTCTTAACTAGGACCAAATTTAGCTGACAGTCATTAGGCACATGACATGTTCCCTCACACAAGAAACATGTGACTTTTCTCATAGAGCATTCATCTCGCAAGTGGGTGTCTTCACCACATAGGCATGTCTGAGTGCACAGGCTAGACATGTGCCCGATTTCTCCACAACGGGTACATGCTTGGAATTCCCATTCTTTTTTCACTGAAACCATCAAGGGTCTCATCACCATCTTCTTCTTCGTCATTAGAGAACACCTCTTTTAACTCATCATCTTCAGGTTTGGGTGGACCATACAGCCTGAGGTGCCGAGTTAGTTGACGTGCAACACGAAAGGTACTTCCTCTTAGACGCCTAGGTATCTTGTCTGCATTTTCTCGAGAAAATTTTGAACCAGTGATGATCATGTTCTTTCCAACATCCATCTTCCATACTAGTGTCCTACTCTTCTTGGGGTCGGTATGCAATGCACCATATTTCTCTTTGGCAAACCGACTTGGAGCTTGGTTTCTTCTTAGGCACTGCACCTTATCTTTTTCTGGTGTCTTGGCATACACCTTCCATGGACAATTTTTTGCATAGTGACATTTCTCATCACAATCATTGCAGGCGTCACATGGTTCCCTCCGGTCTGATGGTGTCTTAGCTACGACTATCTTCTGGGAACTTGACAGTCCGTTGGCGGGAGGCACGGGTGCTAGCACTGGAACATGCTGACTTTGACTCCAATTCTGATTCGGGTTCTGGGCTTGCAGCTAAGTGGGCATCGGTTGCTGGTAATATGGCCGCTGCACTTGACGTTGTCACTGCATCTGTTGTATCTGCTGGTGGTGGTATTGTTGCTACATCTGGTACTAACGCTACATCTATTGCATCAACGCGGCCATTGTCTGGGTCTAATTCGTCACCGCTTGTGCTAGAGTTGGATCCCCAAGAGTTGGAGGTGGAATGCCCATAGGGTTGCCTTGGGTTACTTCACGAGACTATCGCGGGTCCGGATCCACTGTCATTATCCCTAACATTGACCATATGTTGCAGCTAGAAGAGAGACAGGATGAGAGGGGTTACTAAAAATAAGACCTTAACCCTCTTAACTACTGATCCGTTGTGAGTAGACATTTATTGTTCAAGTTGCTTAAGCAAACAACCTTGTACGGTCACATCACCACCACTAATGCAAACCATACCCCTAGACACATGCAAACAACACACGTTTGTTGACGACGAAATTTGGTAAGCCTCGAAGTCATCATCGGCCTAGAGTCAGTATCGGCTTCAGAGTTCTGGAATCGGCCGGTGGAAGCTATGAATCGCCAACAGTTGGATTCTTACCAAATTCGGTTAAGGAAATTAATCTATTAAAGAAGCTTATCCAAAAGAGATCAAATTTAAGGAGGATGTGGCATGGCAGTTTATCTATTAATTAGGAAGAGTCTATTAGTTTCCTTTTATCTTTAGGAAAGTGTGTTTAGTATTCGATAAGGACTTTATGTTTTTCCTTTTATCTTTAGGAAAGTTTGAGTCGTGTCCGATATGGACTAGTATCTACCCATGGGTATAAGTATGTACACCCGGGGTCCATGTAAATTATCTCTCGATCAATACAGCCACTCGCAGTGCATCGCCACCCTCTTTCTGAGGTTTTTACTTATCAACCGGCGGAATTTGGCACCTAACGCGGGGCTGCATCGGCTTTCTATCTCCGGTGAAGGGGTAAGCAATACATTCCGTCGGGCCCTGGTGAATTTATCATCTACATTGGTGTTGTTCAAGGCTGCATCACTTCGATCTCTTGGATCACTCTGGTTTGGTTGATATATTTAGCCGATCGCAACAAAGGTTTCACTATCTATCTAATCATTTGGATTTATTAACATCGGACCTCCAGTCGATGTATACTTTAACCTTTGGATCAACGTTTATTCTATCATATTACTATTAGCCAATTGTCTTTGCATCATTATTTACTCAAGTATCAAGATCTATACTAGATATCGGCTGGTATCGGCATCGGCTGGAATTACTACATCGGCTTGTCAGCCGATCGACTCTTTGATATTTAATTTATATGTATTGTCAATTGCAGGATCAAACTGACTAGCATGCCCACATCTCATCATTATTTTGGACTTACACTGGAGCTAGGCAGATCTCCCAGACCATCGTGTTTTTACGTCAACACATTTTGGCACGCCTAGTGGGACGATGATTTCTATACCTACATGTCTGAAGAAGAAGTCGATGCCAAGATCATGGTCACAATGGAGGATTTGACGGAGGAACAGAGGCAAGAATTTTCAAAAGTGTTGCCTTCAATGTTTCGTCATGACACCGCAAGGGCTAATTCAGAAATCTCAACTTCCCAAGCCGAGGATTGAAACACTTCAATATAAAGTTGATGGAGCAGTTCATCATGCATTGTTTAATCAATCTGGAGTTTTGGTGGATATATTATGGAATTTGATCACGGGAGAAGTTAAAGAGTTAATTGCTAAAAAAGGCCAGCTTGGGGGCAAGCACATCAGCATCGGCATGATGATCCATCTCAACACTATCGGCTAGAAGAACTTCAAGAGCATCAATGTGGACAAGAACGATGCCGTCAAAGGAATGATGGTTGGGCCGATAGAATTGCAAGTTAGTAGAGGAGTAGTTTGGAATTAGATCTAAGGAGCAAATCCATATGTATCGGCAGCCATATCCTGAATGGTTCGATAAAGTTCTGCTTCCATACCAATACAAGATTCCAGACTTTTCCAAGTTTTCAGGGCAAGATGATATATCTACAATGGAACATATCAGCCGGTTCTTAACACAATGTGGGGAGGCATCGGCTGAAGAGGCTTTGAAAGTTAGACGTTTTCCATTATCTTTGATTGGATCGGCTTTCACATGGTTTTCATCATTACCATCATACTCTATCGAGGGATGGGCCAATCTTGAGAAGCAATTTCATGACTATTTCTTTGCTGGAAACAATGAGATGAAGCTTTCGGACTTCATATTGGTTTAGCAGCAAAAGGGGGAATCGGCTATGGAGTATATTTAAAGATTTCGTAATGTCCTTAGCCGATGTTATAGCTTGAGCCTAAGTGATGAACAGCTAGTGGATTTTTCATTCCAAGGATTGTCAACACATAACAAAGACAAATTCCCTTTCCACGAGTTTGACGGTCTTGCTCATCTAGCGCAGACGGTATCGGCTTATGAGAGTCGATGGCAAGAAACAAAAGAGAATCAATTTTGGAGTAATCAAGGCGAGATAGAAGAGAATTTTGAAGCATGAATCCTCAAGTTAGATTTAGCTAATGACAACAAAGGTTTCACTATTTATCTAATCATTTGGATTTATCGACATTGGACCTCCAGCCGATGAATGCTTTAACCTTCGGATCAATGCTTATTTAATCTATCATTACTAGCCAATTTGTTGCTACTGGATTATATTATTGTTATGTTACATTATCATCAGCTGACTATCTTTATGTCATTATTCACTCAAGTATCAAGATCTATACTGGATATCGGCTGGTATCGGTATCGGCTGGAATTACTATATCGGCTTGTCAGCCGATCGGCTCTTTGATATTCAATTTATCTATCTTGTCAGTTGCAGGATCAAACTGACTGGCATGCCCGTATCTCATCATTATTTTGGACATGCACTAGAGCTAAGCAGATCTCCCAGGCCGTCGTGTTTTTACGTAAACAACGTTCTAGCAGCTAACGAAACTACTCTTCAAGGAAGGATTTGGTTTAGGTAATCTCTAGGAAATATTCAATTGATCCACGAGGAACGACGACGAAGCTTGGGGCTTGACTTGACTTCCACGGGTAGACGTGAAATTAGCGGTTTGTCCTCCAGGTTCGATAGCTAAAGAGTTGGAGAGGAAAGAAGAGAAATTTGATAAACCATTCTACAAAGAAATGTCAAAAGGTGAGAGGAGACATTTTCCAGATAGGGTGGGTTTTCAGAAAACTTGTCCTTAGGTTTTGACCATTTGTCTCAACCTACAGTCGAGTTAGCTATGATACCACTTTGTCACGCCTAGAAATTTAGCCCAAATTTCTAAACTATTTTGTGCATAAATCTCTGTCCAGGAATCAAGCCAGGGTACACAAAATGACAAGTAAATATACAGATCCAAACGTAAGTAAAGCGTAAAATACTTACAGAAGAGGCACTTAGTCCTCACACCGAAAAGAAAGCCGCAGCAGCGGAAAAGGCTATCTTAACGGGGCTTCAGCTCCACTCTACAGGCAAAACTCAACTAGGGTATAAGCCTTGGTCCTCTAGCTTCGTCTTCAACTCAGAAGCACTACACTTCTGAAAAGGTGGAATAATAGCAAGGCTGAGTACAACCACTGTACTCAGCAAGCCACACCAATGATGCAGACATACAAGGGCATACAAAGAGAGGTTAGCGGCTATTTGCATAAAGGCGGCTGTAAAACATTTATAGTTGGAAAATGATAAAATGATTGATTAATTAAGACAAGATAATATCTCCACTGAACAACGCTACATCACATTGAACAGGCCCAACCATCCACCTGAGCTACACCAGTTCAATAAGTCAAATTATTAATAAAGTGGGACTAATCACGGTGAAGCTGGTCGATCATCCATAACCGTGGGCACGGCTGTTCGAATAGTTTTACTCTGGCCAGAGGTGCACAACTGTACCCACAAGACTCAATCCACCGTCATGTTACCATGCCATGCATGACACGTCACCATGTCGAGTGATTGTGACAAGACACTTCGCATAACTCCCTCAAACCAATCGTACCCACTTCAAGTTTCGCCCCTACCTTTATAACCAAGGTAGGCAGTCCCCTCTTGTGCCTAGGTGAATCCAGAAGCCGCAAAGACCGCAGCACGATCCATCCAAACTCCATCACGCCCACCCTTGCCTTGGTACGTTAGAAAGGGGAAAAATATACTACATGTCCAACAATTGCCCATTCTTGCTTGTGGTAAGTGCGGTAAGTCTTCCAGGGGTTTCCCGTGAACCGGTCCTTAATTGCCATGGGTGCGATTAGAAAAATCATGCACTCACATCCTACCATTAAGCCATATTTTAGTTGGATAATTATGACAAATAAAACATGGCCAAATGTCTCTAGCTCGTGGCTCATCAAGATGCTAAGTGTGAATAATGTAATTATCCCATTATGTGGGCTAGTGGTAATTAAGCATGGCTAAGCATATGTAATTCTATCTAGGTCACATAAGTAACACAAGCTTGTCAAATTATCACCCAAGTTTAACAAAGGACTGGTAACAACAAAATATGACACAAGCGAGCAGATAGGTAAACCCTATTCCCATGTAATTAGCAAAATATGCAATTTATTTATAAACTATAAAATATTTTATAAACAGGGCTCAACATGCTCAAGGAGGAATGTGTGACTTACCTTGCTTCTTCAAGCAAATCCTCCAAACTCTTTTCCTCGCGAACGCGATATTTTGAAATGGCGGAAACTACATGCTAGCACGCAAAACGAGGAAAAACCATAAATAAACCAAGTAAACAGTACATGGAGTGTAAACAAACATGTAGACTTCAATTTTATATTAATTTTGCAACTTGAATGGCTCATATGCAGTTCGTATGAATTAGTTATGAATTTTAGAAGTTTGGAGCCATTTAAATGAATTCTCTGGAATTATATATGATTTATTGCACAATTATAGTGATTTATTACATCAGCCGACCGGAGAGGTGGCGCCGGCAAGCCGGCCCCACCTGTCGGTGACTAAAGGGCAGGTGCACGGTAGACCGGGTCCACGTGCGCCGGTCCACGGGCGTACCGCGTGACAGCCACGTAGTGGCCACGGCGGACGGGGAGGGCGAGCTGGCGCCGACGTGGTGCCGCCGTGGCACCCACAGAGGGCAGCACCAAGGTGACCGCGCGGGTGGCCCGGATTCACCCGAGGGTGAATCCAATGGCGCAGGAGGCAGCGGCCCAGGCGCGGGATCGGCTCAAGGCTAGTCGGTCGGGTATGGTGCAGCGGTGGCGTGCGGGCACACGTAGTAGCTGCCTGCGGCGCGGAACGGCAGCGAGCGGCCGGAAGGCGGCGGCGCTCACGGGCGACGGCAGCACGTCCCAAGAGGCGGCGGCCGGTGCGGAGGAAGACGACGGCGATGGCGATGGTCCGGCAGCGTTCCGCGAGCGTGAAACGGCGGCCAGCGATCAGAAGGACCTAGGAAAGGTGAAGGAGGGGGTTAGTGCGAGAGAGGAGGTGCGAGACGGCGTGAATCGCCGGTCGGAGGAGGAGGTGGTGATAAGGCTCACCGCCGCACGAGGGGAGCAGGGCCCTGGTAGGTTTCCGTTGGCGAGAAGTGGCAGCCGAGGAGCGGCTTGGCACCGCGGAGCTGGAGGAGGAGGCGGAGTGGCCATGCATTTCCTCAATCGCAGCTGAAGGGCGGCTAGACGCGGTAGGAGGAGGTGGTGGCTTGGGTGTGTGGCGGAAGCGGAGCTTCGGCGGTTTTTGGAGAAACGAGGTGGCGGCCAGTGTGCAGCGCGGGGCAGTGAAGCCACTGGTGGTGGCTCCGCGACCCAACGATGGCGCTAGTGGTGGCAACACACGGACGAAGCACGACGGTAGCTGCGGAGAGATAGGTGGCGGCGGGATCACGGGAGAGAGCATGGCGAGCTCAGGCGAGCTGGGAAAGAACGAGAGGGAGGTGCGCGGAGTCTTTTTATAGGCCCGGGAGGCGGAGATCGTGGCTGAGTCGGTGGGATCGGCCAGCGCAGAGAGGGGGTGGCAACGTTGGGAGGTGGCCATCGGTTTTTACGGGGAATAGGTGGAAAACGGGTGCAGGGAGTGGAGGTAGCTGCGGTCCCCCAGTCGGGCGCGAGCACGCGGGGTGGAGGAGGTGGCCAGGATGGCACGCGTGGAACGCAGCGATGTGGGGAGGTGGCGGCTATGGCAGTTCCCGACCGGAAGTGGGAGAAGAAGCTGCCATGTGCTGCCACTGGAATCAACCTGCGTCCTAGAAGTAGAGCTCAATGCTTGATGTTGTCGCCTCCCTCCACCTGCCGTATAGGCTGCCTCTAGCACCGTCCTCCTCCGCCTGCTCATGGAGTGGCGGTAAGACAACGCGCTAGGACAGGGGCGCGCATGAGAAGAAGCGCGGGGATGCGGCGGCGCGAGACGAGGAGTGTTGACGATGAAATTTGGCAAGCATGTGAATCAGAATTGAAATCTAAACTGAAGCGGATTTAAAGATATGCAAAGATCTCGGAAACAGAGTGTGCGTCGGCTGGAAATCTGTATCGGCCAATAAAGAGTTTGTTACGACTGGCCGATACAGCCGATATTGGTAAGTTTGGTTACTGTCACGCCCGGAAATTCAC
Organism: Oryza punctata; assembly: GCA_000573905.2. Classification (NCBI taxonomy): domain Eukaryota; kingdom Viridiplantae; phylum Streptophyta; class Magnoliopsida; order Poales; family Poaceae; genus Oryza; species Oryza punctata. The sequence continues at coordinate 5,500,599 of CM002488.2, forward strand.
AAGTAATTTCCGAACTAATTTGTGCAAACAATCCTCGTCCAGGAATCAGCCGAGGTACACAAATCGATAATTTAATAAACAGATTCATCATAATACAACGTTACATACTTACATAAGAAAAAAACAGCAGTGGAAAACAAAATCTAGCGATAGCTCCAGCTCCACTCCCACAGGCAGCTCAACTGGGGTATAAGCCAAACGTCTTCTTCTTCAAAAACATTCTTCAACTGAGGTTTGATTGATTATTGCAAGGGTGAGTACATGGAATACTCAGCAAGCCGCACAGCAAATATGCAAGTGCACAAGGATACCAAAGGATGGCAATAATAGGGTTCATTTGCAAAAGCAGCATTTAGCAAACATTTAAGAATTGTAAAACAGTGGAGTAATTATAACATTAATATTAACCAACACTGAACAGCACACCAATGCTGCACATGCCCAACCAAACCTGAACAACCAACCCCGGTCGTACAAATCAAACCTCCAAACCTGGAATTAACCATTCCAAACCAGGAGTTAAATTGAAGTATCATCACTTATCACATTATTATTATTAATGAGTAATGTGGGACTAATCACGAAAAACATTGTTAGACCCGCCCATAACCACGGGTACGGCTATTCGAATACTTTTACTCTTGCCAGAGAAGTACCACTGTACCCACAAGACACAGCCCCATAACATGTTACCATGCCCTCAGTACCACCACGGTACCTCGAAACGGGACAGTGACAGGACACCCAACATAACCAACCTCAATGCAGTGCACCGCTCCCGGATCATAGTCACCCCTTTTTAGCTAAGGTATGCACTCCCCAGCGAACCCCCGTGGGCTTATCTCCGCCACTTCACAGTTTGGCACTCCACATTGAATCGTGCTACATCAAATGTCAAGCTGTTGCACACGCTGGCTTGTGGTTGGTATGGTTAATGTTTCACAACAGTAGCTCGCGAACCGGTCCTTAATTGACATGAGCACAACTATCCAAATGTCATCTCCAACCATGTGCTCCCAACCCACCATTGGTCAAGTTTTAGTTGGCAAGTTAATTAATTTATCAATCACGATTGACCATCGTGAGCAACCATTAAATAGCCATCATTAAGATATAAGTGAAACATTAATTCTCCCATATAAAATGATACTGAAGTTTCTAAGCATGACTAACCAATTATATCTAATATCTAGTTAAACCATTATATAAAATCCAACTAGTCAAATTTATAACCCAAGGTATCAATGAAATATGGTAATCAATGCAAATTAGCCATAACAACGGAATAGGTTCACACCACCTGGTGACATTCGAAAATAAATGCACATTTGAAATAAATAGAGAATTTAAATATAGGATCAACATGCTCAAAGGATTGTGTTTGGGACTGTGTGATTTGCCTCGCAGTAATCGATCTTCAATTAATCTTCTGGAACAGTTCCGATGCTCACACGAACCATCGAAACGACGGAAACGACAAGCTAACACGCAAAAACGAGGAAAAAAACTAAGAAACTCCAAATAAACAGTACATAAAAAGTAAACAAACACGTAGACCATGATTTTAGATAAATTTAGAGACTTGAATGGCCTCATTCCTACTTCATATGAATTAGTTATGAATTTTACAAGTTTTAATCCAATTAAGCCTATTAAAGAAAAGACTATTCCAAATTAATTAAACAATTTACAAATGATTTACAACTGGGAGAAAAGATTACAAACATCCTCCGGTACAAAGATTGGATCAAATTTGGTAGATGATATATAGTAGAAAGACAAATATATCATTGAAAAGAGAGGGGAAAGATCTATATTGATTTGAATGGTAGAGATCGATTGACCGGATTTTGACCTCGAGCGAACGGCTCGGATTGATCTAATCTAAGGTTTAGAGATGAACAACACATCAAAATCCATGCGGGACAGACGCTGACATGACGATGATGTGGCAACTACCGGCGCTGACGTGAACACGCCACGCGGGATAGACGACCGGCAGCACGAGGTTCGATGGTCGCCGGTGAAACATGGCACGGCGACGCAAACGGAGGACACCGGGAAGAAGAGCACGATGAGAGGAGTTCACCGAGCAGCGACGCAACGACGGATGACGACCGGTGGCGAGGTAGATGCGGCGGCGATGTCGGGTTGACGGTGACGACGGTGTTCCGGTGATATTCAGCGGCAATGGAGGGGTGGACGGTGTTCTCGCAGCTGCGAATCCAACGGAGGTGGCGGTGACCGAAGGCGGCGACGGGAGGAACGGCAGGGCTTCGCTAAAGATCAAAAAAACGATGGCGAACTCGGCCTACACGGTGATGGGGGCTTCCGGTGTGTTTCGGTGGAGGAGAAGTTGTGGCCGGGCTTCGTCTTGGTGCTGAGATGCCGAGGGAGGAAGCAGCACCGGTCGGGGATGGCCGGGACGATGGCTAGCAGCGGCTGAAGGTTGGCGAGAGAGAGCAAGGTTGCGGGGAGGTGGCTAGGGCACGAGAAAACTCGGGAAAAAGAAGGGAAACGAAGGAGGGGACCGAGGGGGTGATATTTATAGGCAAAGGAGGGAGAATCCGGGCCCAAAACGAGAGGATTTGGCGATGGAAAATTTGGTTTATCCCGAGTTCACCGGATAAGAACGAGGCCGAAATTCGTGGGATTTAGCACGAATTTGATGGGGATTTCTTGGGGATAAGGTGGAGGAGATTAAGGGAAGCAACGGGGAGGCCGGATTTGGTGGAGGTTGTGGCGGCTGCTACAGTGCACAGACACGGGAGAAGGCTGGCTGAAGAAGGAAGATGACACTGTAGCGTGCGGGAGGAGAAACACTTTCTGCCAAGCCGGGCCGAGAGAAGGAAAGAAGAAAGAAAGAAAAGGAGGGAGGCGAAACAGACTTCACCGAGAGAAGGAAGGAAGGGGCGGTGGGCTGAGAGGAGAATGGGCCGAGAGAGTGAGGATTTTTCCTATTTCGGCCCGAAAGGAAAAGGGAGATTTTTAATTACTTTTCTAATTAAATTAATCACTCAAATGATCCTTGAATTGTTAAAAATACTTCTAATGTTCAAATAATTCCAAGAAAAATCCTGCGAATACTTAATAACTCAAAGTATTTAACAAAATTATAACTGGACCATTTAATGTTTAATTTCTTATTTAAATAATTACTGAAACATTCTTTGTATGTTTAAAAATTAGTAATTGAGCTCTGAAAAATCCGAGAAAATTCCACAGAGTAGAATTAACCATGGAGAATTTAATAAAAATTAAATCCATCCATATTTTATTTAGAAAATTTTATTTCCCACAATTAAATTCACTTGTAAATTAATGAACATTTAATATAAATTCTAGGAATAATTTATTAAATAATTTATAAATCCCCGAAACAAAATTCAAGGTGTGATAGTTACATAATCAATGTCGGATTCAATAAATGGCTTCAGTGATACTGCCAGATGAGGATAGAGTCTGGGATAGGCAGTTGTATCTATTAATTTGAATTTTATGTTGTTTCTTTAGAGATATTTTCGGTAAGAGTCCGCCTAAGAGACTTATTCATCGGTTAGAGTTGTATTAGGAAAGTATGAGTCATGTCTGTTATGGACAAGGTTGTATTTTCGGGTATAAATATAAGCCTGAGGTCTTGTAAATAAAAATACCAGTTCAATATACTCTCGGCGCATCACCAACCTTTTGTAACTTTTACATTTCGACGAGTTCTTGCTTTCGAGTTGGGCTGCATCGATTTCGATCTTTGACATGAGGTAAAGCTTGTTATGGCGGTTTGCGTTATCGGGATTAGTGCTTACATCTTTACGACACTCTAATCTTGCTTCCCTGAATCACCGAGTTATCATATATGCTATATAATCTAGATTGATAATATCATCTACTTGCATCGGCTAATCACTTTTAGGGTTCTGCCAATAATGGTTAGCTTATATTGTTGGTGTTGACGATGAAATTTGGCAAGCAATCTGATATACATGAATCGGAAACAAGATCCAATCCGAAGCGGGTGTAAAGATATGCAGAAATCTCGGAAACAGAGTGCGCATCGGTTGGAGTCACTATCGGCTGGAAACCAAGTCCGATTGGGATAGCCGATAGAGCCAATATCGCATGTGAAGTCAATGTTGGATTCAACAGAGGGCTTACGATGGTATTGCTGGGCAAGCATAGAGTCCAAGATTAGCAATTGTATCTATTAATTAGGAATATATGTGATTTCTTTATAGATATTCACGGTAAGAGTCTGCCTAAGAGACTTGTTTGTTAGTTGGATTTGTATTAGGTTAATATGAGTCGTGTCCGTGATGGACAATGTTTGTATATTCGGGTATAAATATAGACCCGAGGTCTTGTAAAAAAAATAACAACCAAGTTCAATCAATCTCGGCGCATCGCTAACGTTTGTTTCTTATTTTCGACAAGTTCGTGCTTTCGAGTCGTGCTGCATCAATTTGATTTTCGACGACAAGGTAGGTCTTGTTATGGCGGTTTGCATCATTGGAATTAGTGCTTACATCTTTATGACACTCTAATTATGTCTTGTGAATCTCCGAGTTATCATATACATCGTATAATTTAAATTGACAATGCAATCTACTTGCATCGGCTAGACCTTATTTAGGGTTTTGCCAATAACAGTTAGATTGTCTCGTTGGTTTAAATTATATAATGTATCCACCATCCCGAAAAGCCAACCATCGGGTTGATTGTTTAGATATCATACTTCTCTTTATACTTAATGCTGCATTTGTTAAGTCCAACCTATTAAGTCGTATTTAGAATCATGACCTCTAGTCTGTTTTATGGTTCTTAATAAGGATAGTATCGGGGTTTCAGCCGATCTTACCTGATATAGATGTTTTACATAGTTTTATGCTTTGTTTAATGTTCTATATCTGCCGCTTATATTAAGATCTAATCTAATACAAATATATTGAATTTACTACCAATCTAATTGGTTATAGTTAAATATATTTGTTGCTAGAGAATATCTTAGTATAAGGTTGTATCGGAGCTATAGCCGATACATGCTTAATTCTAGTCATCGGCTTTAACATGAGTCTATATAATCATTATTTCATGTTATTTTAGACTTGGGCAATTTATACTGTCTCGGTTCAGTCCGATCTATCCCAATTGCTTATCTCTAAAGTAATATTGATACATTGATTATATAATGCTGATCTTTTTAGCCAATGTATTAGTTTTAGTGTTAGTTCTATCATTGGCTACACCTTACAGCCGATTCATGCTTTATTGCATCGGCTAGGTTACAACACGATATGAAATCGGCTAGCTGGCCGATGGACTATCGTTTACTAATTTTGGACCTGCACTAAAGTAAAGCAAATCTCTCAGGCCGGTGTGTGTTTTTTGCATCAACACGCTTTTGGCACGCCCAGTGGGACATTGTGTCATCATGACGCCAAACATCACTGAAGTCTCAGAGGACAACGTCCTGCCAATCACGATCGAGCAATTGAACGATGAGCAAAGGGAAGAGATGAAGAAAATGCTAGATCAACTCCAGAATCAGTATCTACATTCGTTCACGATGACTCGACAAGGCACGGTTATCCAACGCACCAAAGTTGAGTTGCCAACGATCATGAAACCAGATCTAAGTACATCCGGAACAAGTGAAGAAAAGGACAAGCAGCCCAAGATCGAATCAAACAACGAAGAGCTTCACACACTACAAGATCGCCTTGATTCGGCCGTGCACCATGCTCTCATCAACCAATCTGGAGTACTTGTGAACACGTTAACAAACATGATCAAGTCAGTAGTTGATGGAACTATAGCCGAAGAGAAAACTAAAGGACCCGTATATCTACCAGGCGATACGTTTCCAGGCTACAGGACCGTGAAGATAGAAATTGGCGGGAAACAATAAACACTTCAAACCCAGGCCCCATCGGCTCCATTCTCTACTACAAATATTCCAGCAATAATGACAAGACAACAGCCGATCACTGGGGGGCAGGCTTCAAGTCAGTTGACGCGAGAACAGCTGATGAGTATCCTTAACCCAAAACCGCTAGTTGTCGATACTTCATATCAAATTCCTTCGGTTTCACAACAGCCGATTGGAATTACTCAGCCGATAAGCAAGCAATCCAGTACAGAACAACTTCCTTATGTGTCATCTCAAGGCGTATCGGCTAATCTCAATCATCATTATCAGCCTCATTCTCCACGGGCTCAACCGGTCCAGTACGGCCAGTTTGACCAGATTCAACAACAGTAGCAACACCACAGCAGCCGTGGACCGATATGATTGCTGACGTCATGAGGAAACAGTTTGGGCTTAAGCCTAAAGATAATGGCAACATGTATCGGCATCCATATCCAGAATATTTTGATCGGGTACCATTGCCAAACCAATAAAAAGTGCCAGATTTCTCCAAATTCTCAGGGCAAGATAATGTGTCACCCTATGAGCATGTTAGCCGATTCCTAGCTCAATGTGGTGAAGCATCGTCTACAGAAGCCCTCAGAGTCAGATTGTTTCCACTCTCTTTATCTGGATCGGTGTTTACATGGTTTTCATCTTTACCTTACAATTCTATCAGAAGTTGGGCCGATCAGGAAAAGCAGTTTCATAAATATTTTTTCAGTGGTATTCAAGAAATGAAATTGTCAGACCTCACAGCTATCAAGCAAAAATCGGATGAATCAGTGCCAGATTATATCCAAAGATTCAGAGATGTGAGGAATAGGTGTTACAGTCTAGCCTTGATAGATTAACAGTTAGCCGATCTGGCCTTCCAGGGGTTGTTGGCGCCGATAAGGGAAAGATTTTCAGCTCAAGATTTTGACAGCTTAGCTCATCTCGCTCAAAAGGTATCGGCTCATGAGACAAGATTCCAGGAGGCTAGAAAATTCATCAAGAAGGCCAACAATGTCGATAATATCTATAGTTATGATTCTGATTCCGAAGATGATGATCCAGAAGTCAATGCAGTCGAGTGGGCTAGGAATAAGAAAACAGTGGTTTGTCAATGGGTCAAAAATTCGGGAAAAGAGGAAAGATTTGATTTTGGTATCACCAAGGCTAACAAGATATTTGATCTTCTTCTTCAAGAGAAACAAATTCAATTGCCGACAGGACATGTGATTCCATCGGCTGAAGAATTGAAGAGGAGGAAGTATTGCAAGTGGCATAACACAGGATCTCACAGCACCAATGATTGCAAGATTTTCACGCAACAGATCCAATCGGCTATTGAGCAAGGAAAGATCAAGATTGATGAATCAAAGAAGCCGATGAAGATAGATGGACATCCTTTTCCAGTAAACATGGTTCACTCTAGGTTTAACAGGAGTCAGGCCGATGGAGGTAAAAATCATATCAGAAACATCAGATCGGCTAGTCTGATCAACAAGTACCAACAAAGACGCCAAAGGGAAGAGGAGTCATATCACCAGGATAATGAGAGTTGTTTTGATCCCCATTGGAGTTGTGAATTTTTCAGATTCTGTTGGAACGAAGGCATGAGGCTGCCATCTATTGAGGATTGCCCTGGAAGTAGTGATTCTGATGCCCAATTTGTTCAAAGACCAAGCCGACAGAGTACAGGGATGAATCGGCTGATCCAGAGAAAATTGTCAGTTCATGAATGGCTTGGGCCGATCCAGCAAGACCACGATGAGGATGATTCACGGAGAGAGCCTAAAAACGCACAACCACAATGGTGCCCTTCTGGAATTTTCACCAAGAACCAAAAAAGGCGTGTCCAAAGGATGAGGAACAGGGAACAATTCCAGGAGGTTGAAGGAGAAACTGAACATCGGCTAAGACAACAAACAAAGAAAGTTTGGCGCGTGAAGAGCAAAGTGGCGTCGGCCGATGAAGTCCAAGCCGATAAAAACAGAAATCTTCAGAACAAAGGCAAAGAGACAGTATCATCTTCGATAAACATGGTTTTCATGCTACCAGCTGAGTATGCAATCGAACAAGTCGTTCAACAAGCAGAAGATTTGCCATCGGCTAAACTGCTGTTGTCTCCACAAAAAGCTGTCTTTTAGAAACCCGAAGGAACTGAACATCGACATCTCAAGCCGTTGTATGTCAAGGGATTTGTCAATGGGAAGCCGATGTCAAAGATATTAGTTGATGGAGGAGCAGCTGTTAATTTAACGTCATATTCAACCTTCAGAAAACTTGGGAAGAGCTCAGAAGATTTGATCAAAACTAACATGATTTTAAAAGATTTTGGCGGGAATCCTTCTGAGACCAAAGGAGTTTTGAATGTGGAGCTGACCATCGGCAGTAAAACAATTCCCACCACGTTCTTTGTTATTGATGGGAAGGGTTCCTACAGTCTGTTGTTGGGAAGAGATTGGATCCATGCTAACTGTTGTATTCCTTCAACAATGCACCAAAGTCTGATTCAATGGCAAGGAGACCAAATCGAAATCGTGCCAGCCGACAGGTCAGTCAATGTAGCTAGTGTCGATTTATCTGTTTGGGAGATGGAAGGAATTGATTGCTTAACTGGAAAAGTTTGGCAAGGAGATTACTTAAAAGTTTCTGATTATGACATACAACCAACAGGAGATGGAGAGGCCCAATTGTTATTTTGAGGGCGCCGTGGAGGGTTCCAATTTCTACACGAGGGACACTGTTGATGATCTAGACGGTAAGTTGGGACAAGGGTTTATGTCGGCTGATGAGTTGGAAGAAATCGACATTGGATCAGGTGATAGGCCTAGGCCGACATATATTAGTAAGGATTTATCAAAAGAGTTTAAATGTAAATTAGTAGCACTTTTGAAAGAATATAGAGATTTTTTTTGCCTGGGAATACTATGAAATGTCAGGACTTAGCCGATCGATTGTTGAACATCGTCTCCCTATCAAACCAAACTATCGGCCATACAAGCAACCTCCAAGACGTTGTAAAGCAGAAATGTATGATGCTATTAAGGCCGAAATTACAAGACTTTATGATGCCAATTTTATTAGACCATGTCGATATGCTGAGTGGATTTCAAATATAGTACCAGTTATCAAAAAAAATGGCAAGCTCAGGGTTTGCATTGATTTCAGAGATTTGAACAAAGCTACACCGAAGGATGAATACCCAATGCCAATAGCGGACCAATTGGTCGATGCAGCATCTAGACACAAAATTATTAGCTTCATGGATGGCAATTCAGGATATAATCAGATTTTTATGGCTGAGGAAGATATTCACAAGACTGCTTTTAGGTGTCCTGGTGTAATCGGCTTGTATGAATGGGTTGTTATGACTTTTGGATTGCGCAGTGCTGGTGCTACATATCAAAGGGCAATGAATTATATATTTCATGATCTTATCGGCTTGTTGGTAGAAATCTATATTGATGATGTGGTGGTCAAATCTAAGGAAATTGATGAGCATATAGCCGATTTAAGACAAGTACTAGAGAGAGCAAGAAAATATGGGTTGAAGATGAATCCAACTAAGTGTGCTTTTGGTGTATCGGCTGGGCAGTTCCTTGGATTTCTGGTACATGAAAGAGGTATTGAGATACCCCATAGGAGTATTGAAGCAATCAAAGATATAAAACCTCCAGCAGATAATACCAAGTTGCAATCTTTGATCGGCAAAATAAATTTTGTTCGGCGTTTCATATCAAACTTGTCTGCCCGAATATAACCATTTACTCCATTGTTAAGATTGAAGGCTGATCAAGAGTTTGTCTGGGGAGAAAAACAGCAAAAAGCATTGGACAATATCAAGGAATATTTGAGTACTCCTCCAGTTCTCATACCACCACAGAAGGGGCTTCCTTTTAAGCTATATTTGTCAGCCGATCAGAACTCTATCGGCTTAGTTTTGATCCAAGAGGTTGAAGGTAAAGAAAGAGTTATATTTTATCTCAGTAGAAGACTTTTGGGTGCTGAAACAAGGTATTCACCTGTGGAGAAATTATGTCTGTGCTTATATTTTTCTTGTACAAAATTGAGGCATTATTTGCTTTCCAATGAGTGCACAATAGTATGTAAGACCGATGTAGTACGATATATGCTATCGGCTCCAGTTTTGAAGGGACGAATTAGGAAGTAGATTTTTGCTTTGTCAGAGTTTGAATTAAGGTATGAATCGGCTAAGGCAATTAAAGGGCAGGCGATAGCCGATTTCATAGTTGAACACAGGGATACTAGCATTGATAATGTTGATATCATGCCATGGACTTTGTTTTTTGATGGATCTGTATGCACTCATGGTTGTGGTATCGGCTTGGTAATCATATCGCCTAGGGGGCAAGTTTTCAATTTGCTTTTACTATCAAGTCTTATTGTACAAATAATCAAGCTGAATATGAAGCCGTTCTGAAAGGATTGCAATTATTGAGAGAGGTTGAAGCCGATGTTGTTGAAATCATGGGTGATTCATTACTTGTAATAAGTCAATTATCTGGGGAATATGATTGCAAGAATGATGTTTTGATGGTCTATAATGAGAAGTGTCAAGAGTTGATGAAGACTTTCAAGATGGTTACTTTGAAGCATATCCCTAGGGAGCAAAATGTTGAAGCCAATGATTTAGCTCAAGGTGCATCAGGCTACAAGCCGATGTTGCAAGGAATTGAAGTAGAAATTGCCTGTCTATCAGCCGATGATTGGAGGTTTGAGATATTTGAATATTTGAAGAATCTTTCTAAATCGGTTTCCAGGAAATTAAGATACAAAGCTCTCAAATATGTTCTGTTGGATGATACATTATACTATCGGACGATTGATGGAATTCTTTTGAGATGTTTAAGTCTGGAGGAAGCAAAGGTAGTCATGTGTGAAGTACATGAAGGTATTTGTGGGACTCATCAATCGGCTCACAAGATGAAATGGCTGATTAGAAGAGTTGGATATTTTTGGCCGATAATGCTGGAAGATTGTTTCAGATATTATAAGGGATGTCAAGATTGCCAGAAATTTGGAGCTATTCAAAGAGCACCAACATCGGCTATGAATCCTATTATCAAGCCATGGCCGTTCAGAGGTTGGGGTATTGATATGATCGGCCAGATGAATCCACCATCGAGCAAAGAACATAAATTTATATTGGTTGCTACCGATTATTTTACCTAGTGGGTTAAGGCAATTCCTTTGAAGAAAGTTGATAGTAAAGATGCCATTGAATTCGTTAAGGAGCATATCATATACCGGTTTGGTTTGCCACAGACGATTACAACTGATCAAGGTTCAATTTTCGTATCCGATGAGTTTGTCCAATTTGCCGATAGCATGGGGATTAAATTGTTGAATTCTTCACCATATTATGCACAAGCAAACGGACAGGCTGAGGCATCTAACAAGAGCTTGATTAAGTTGGTCAAAAGGAAGATTGTTGAATATCCTAAAAAATGGCATACTATATTGGCAGAAGCTTTATGGTCTTATCGGGTGGCTTGTCATGGTGCAATTCAAGTACCTCCATATCAGCTGGTTTATGGGCATGAAGCTGTGTTACCATGGGAAACCAACATCGGCTCCAGAAAGATTTCTTTACAAGATGAGTTGACAGCCGATGATTATCATAATTTGATGGTTGATGAGTCAGAAGATTTGGTTCAATCTAGATTGCGAGCTCTTGAAAAAGTTAGAAAGGACAAAGAAAGAATTGCCAGATATTACAATAAAAAAGTTGTGCCAAAGTCTTTTGAGGAGGATGAACTTGTTTGGAAATTGGTGCTGCCGATAGGAGCAAGAGATAATAAATTTGGCAAGTGGTCACCGAATTGGGAGGGGTCTTTTCGGATTCATAAATGTGTTTCTAAAGGGGCTTATATGTTAAAAGGACTTGATGGAGAAATATTTGGTCGAGCACTTGATGGAAAATATTTGAAGAAATATTACCCAAGTGTTTGGATTGGTTCATAATCGGCTGAACTATGCCAATGTATGGTTTACAGCCGATGTTTTCACATCGCCTTCAGATGGCCGATATTTTTATCGCCCTTAGACATATAAGTTTGCAGTATTGTGTTCCCTACTACAAACTTGGGGGGCATGGAGGATAAAAGTTGGAAATTTTCGAAACTTTTTGAGCAAAATCAACATATTATACTTCAAGAATTTGGCTATGTATAAATCGGCTCGATGGCCGATACATATATTACAGCAAAATATTGTTTGAAATTGTTTGATCATTACATTATGCCAAGTATTTTTGGATAGCTGATATTGCTTTTTGTTTAATTTGTTCTATTTCATCAATGGCTTGAGCATCGGCTGCATCTGTACCCGGAATTGGCTTCAAAGTTTTGCTCACGGCAGAAAGATGCTTTACAGATTCCTTCAACTTCAACTTTTGGACTTCAATAGCTTTGGGTAGATCAGCTAGTTTTTGCTCTTCAGAATTGATCTCAGCCCTGCAAGCTTCAAGTTGTTCTAGCAGATCGGCTTCTTTCTTCTTCAACATCTCGATCTTTTGTTGAGTAGAGCTTGGTCCAGCTTCTAGTTCATCCAATTTGGTTTTCTCATCATTTACTTGCTGCCGGCTGGACTGGACATTGGCTTTGAGAGCAGAGCGCTCTAGCCGATCGACAATTCTCTGCCTTGCTCTCTCCAACTTAAAACGATGTTGCTCGAGGAAGACTGCTAGAGAAATTGCTTCAATGAGCTCATCGGGGATCTGGTCTTGAATTTCTTCGAATCTTACCCTGATCGGCCCACAGCCCACAACCAATGCATCAAGGGAAGCATTGAGCCGATTTGCGATATCAGCCAAGCTCTTTTTCAAGTCTTCTGATATAGGAGAGATGGCTTTGCTGGTTGTATCCACTTCCTCTTCGTCCAGAAATCGTTTAATGTCAAAAGAAAACATATCGGCTAAGAGCTGAAACACAGGGAAAGTATTGTTAGGTGATGATATTGATATTGAAGATCAGCGATAGATATAAAGTTTGGGAAATACTTACAGGAATTTGAGGAATTGGAGCTGTGGCATCAACCTCTTCATCATGTCGGCTGGCTGTAACCGATGGAGTTCACTCACTTAAAATTTGTTGAGGAGATGCTGGGTGAGGGGGCTGCAGTATTAACAAATGTTGGTTAGTATCGGCTGGAAATAAAGTTGAGTGTGAGATAAGTTATAATTACCGATACAGGTGGTGGAGTTGGTTTCTTCCTAGCAGCAATTTGTTTCTTTTTAGGCTGAAAAAGATGATTGAGTTAAGACATATATGGATCATAAAGAGTAGATTGTTGTTGAAGTATTCTTACCTGCACTTTTTGGAGTCTTTTTGGAGGACTTGGAGTTTCGGCAGCTCGAGATTGTACTGCAGGAGGTGTATCGGCTTGGGGTGTGGCAACTTTAGCTATTTCGCTCAATTGAGCAGCAGCTTCATCAATTGCCTCTTCCATCTCAATCTCTTTCAGGATTTCATCTACCTCCTGATCTAGAGGGGTTTCTGTATCGGCTGTCTTCTTTTGTTTTTTCACTGGTTTCTTCAAGAGAGACGGTTTGATAACAGCTTGCTTGGTTCTTTTTCTCTTGTCACCTGTGTGCATCGGCTCCCTGAGTTGGCCCTGGAGTAAAGCAGTTGTTTTTGGAGCATTAAAGCCGATGATAGATGGAGCTAGTCCACAGCCGTTTGGGAGTTTGGCAGCAGCATATTCTATCGGCTTGCTACTTCGGCTGACAAGAGGAGGAGGGGAGTCTGATGTCTGCACAGAAAGACGAAATATTTTGAGTATTGGTAAAGGAATTGATATAAAGTGCAAAATTTTAAGAGAAGGAATTTACCTGAGGGACCAAATCTGGTATAATCTTGGTTAAGTATGTTTCAGCCGATAGATGGAAAATGTGAGTTTTTATTTCAGACCACCATCTGTCAAACAATATGCTTCTCCTCAGGATGATATTGAAGTTGTTTATGCTGCCGAGAGGGGGACCAGAGATATTGAGTAACTTGTCCATCATCAGAGCCGATACTATATCACCCCTGGTTTGGATCTTGTCGGTGTAGTACAAGCCGATGGGCAGTTGTCCCATGCCTAGTTGTCTTGCTGCTGTCATTGGGTGATAGAACTCATAGGATGGCTGGACATTTCTGCCTTGAGATATGCCGATGGGAAGTATGCATGGAGAAATTGCAGCAGTCAAGACTTCTCTGGGTTTTTCAAATCGATCATCATTTATCTCATTCAATCTGAAATCGGCTGGCAGTTCATAATTGTCAAAAGATTCATAGGCAAACCAGATTCGGCTATCTCCTGGAAATCCATCATAAAAATTGCTGAACCAGTTTTGAAAATGCTCAGCCGATGGTCCAGAGCCTGCATAACTGGTGGCTGCTTCACCATAAGACATACATCGGCGGACTGGGGTTGATTCATCGTCATTACTAGGATCCGCTAAGGATGGAAACTCTGCTTCGAGAAGTGATGGTCTTTGTGCAACCTTTAAAGTGTGCAGAGTTAGCTAGAGCTGGATAAACCACCATGGGCCACCAGTACTGATACTTGTATCCATGATCAACTTGGTCGATGACTGGCTCGAGGTTTGGTATACTGCACCTAGTAGATATTTTCCTAGGGGGAATTCTTTCTTTAAAACTATGGCTTCAGCTAGGTGTTGTCAGTTGGCTGTTGGGCCGCAAGTGGATCCACAAAATAGGAATTTGTCTAACCACATCATCAGGAAAGCGGCATGTTCTCTAGCCGATACAGGGCCTATTTCCATGTTTTCAGAGATAAAAAACAGACCAACCCCCAATGTTCTTGGTTTTGAACTTATAAGTGCACTTGGTCTTCATGTTGATAGGGTTAGCCGATGTGGTTATGTCTAGACCAGTTATCATGGTTATGTCCAATAGAGTGGAGTTCATCGGCCCATGGTTGAACAAGAAGGAGTTTAAGGTGTCTGACCAGAAATATGCAGCCGAAGATAGCATCGGCTCATCCTTCTTCATATCGGCTATGGACAAAGATAAACATTGCGCTATTCCTACTTCATCCCAATGGTCCTGTTTGCTAGCAGAAACTCTCTTATACCAATCTGTCCACTTGTCTACTTGGGAGGGCCAGGATCTGAAGGTTGCAGACCAATGAGTAAGAGTTGGAGATGATTGCCTGAAGGGGATTCTATTTGTATCTGTGTTGATGAACAGAGTAGGATCTATGTCGCCTATTGGACCCAGATAAAAGTGATTGGGATCTTTCAAGCTAGGGATGGCTATCTGGTGGACTAAATGCTACAGATTGAAAAAACAAAAGATTGAGGGCAGAAGAACAAACGAAGAACGTCGAAGAAATTTTTTGAGCTGATAGGGGACTTACCTCGGGGAATTCCTTGGCGCGGTGCTGGATGGGCTCGATGATGCCACCATGGTTGAGTGAGGATCGTCGCCGGGAAGGGATTCGCTGTTGTGGTCGCCGGAGAAGAGAGAGAGAATAGCTGGAGATTTGTGGATGAGTTTGGTGGTTTAGAGCGGTGAAAACGGAGTTAACACCATGAAATCTCCGAAAGGGGGTTGGTATTTATGAAAGTAGGTGCGTAACGGTCAATAGAGAAAACCCTATATTTTTGCGGTTCTGAAGGGATAATTCCGTTGCATTATATAATACTTCGGAATTGGGGGACATGTGTTGACGACGAAATTTGGCAAGCAATCTGATATACATGAATCAGAAACAAGATCCAATCCGAAGCGGATGTAAAGATATGCAGAAATCTTGGAAACAGAGTGCGTATCGGTAGGAGTCAGTATCGGCTGGAAACCGAGTCCGATTGGGATAGCCGATAGAGCCGATATCGCATGTGAAGTCAATGTTGGATTCAACAGAGGGCTTACGATGGTATTGCCGGGCAAGGATAGAGTCCAAGATTAGCAATTGTATCTATTAATTAGGAATATATGTGATTTCTTTATAGATATTCCCGGTAAGAGTCCGCCTAAGAGACTTCTTTGTTAGTTGGATTTGTATTAGGTTAATATGAGTCGTGTCCGTGATGGACAATGTTTGTATTTTCGGGTATAAATATAGACCCGAGGTCTTGTAAAAAAATAACAACCAAGTTCAATTAATCTCGGCGCATCGCCAACCTTTGTTTCTTATTTTCGACAAGTTCGTGCTTTCGAGTCGTGCTGTATCAATTTGATCTTCGATGACAAGGTAGGTCTTGTAAAGGCGGTTTGCATCATCGGAATTAGTGCTTACATATTTATGACACTCTAATTCTATCTTGTGAATCTCCGAGTTATCATATACATTGTATAATTTAAATTGACAATGGAATCTACTTGCATCGGCCAGACCTTATTTAGGGTTTTGCCAATAATGGTTAGATTGTCTCGTTGGTTTAAATTATATAATGTATCCACCATCCCGAAAAGCCAACCATCGGGTTGATTGTTTAGATATCATACTTCTCTTTATACTTAATGCTGCATTGGTTAAGTCCAATCTATTAAGTCATATTTAGAATCATGATCTCTAGCCTGTTTTATGGTTCTTAATAAGGATAGTATCGGGGTTTCAGCCGATCTTACCTGATATAAATGTTTTACATAGTTTTATGCTTTGTTTAATGTTCTATATCTGCCGCTTATATTAAGATCTAATCTAATACAAATATATTGAATTTACTACCAATCTAATTGGTTATAGTTAAATATATTTGTTGCCAGAGAATATCTTAGTATAAGGTTGTATCGGAGCTATAGCCGATACATGCTTAATTCTAGTCATCGGCTTTAACATGAGTCTATATAATCATTATTTCATGTTATTTTAGACTTGGGCAATTTATACTGTCTCGGTTCAGTCCGATCTATCCCAATTGCTTATCTCTAAAGTAATATTGATACATTGATTATATAATGCTGATCTTTTTAGCCAATGTATTAGTTTTAGTGTTAGTTCTATCATTGGCTACACCTTACAGCCGATTCATGCTTTATTGCATCGGCTAGGTTACAACACGATATGAAATCGGCTAGCTGGCCGATGGACTATCGTTTACTAATATTCTTGCATGTTTTTTCTTGTTGATTGTAGGTTCAAATCAACTGGCACGCTCTTGAACCGAAAGAACTAATTTTGGACCTGCACTAGAGTAAAGCAAATCTCTCAGGCCGGTGTGTGTTTTTTGCATCAACAGTTGGCATAGATTATATAATGTATCTACCATCTTTAAAAGACATTCATCGGCTTGATTGTCTAGATATCATGTTTCTCTTCATACTTAGTGCTGCATTAGTTAAGTTTGATCTACTAAGTCATGCTTAGAATCATGATCTCTAGCCTGTCTCATGATTGTTAAGAAGGATAGTATCGAGGTTTTAGCTGATCTTATCTGGTACAGTTGTTTTACTTTGGTTTATATCTTGTTTAACATGTTGTATCCGCCCATTATATCAGGATCTCAACTACTTATATATATTAAATTGATTATCAATCTGGTTGATATTGATTTAATATATTTATTATAGGATGGTATCCTGGTATAAGGTAGTATCAGAACTATAGCTGACACATGCTTAAATTTGGACATCAGCTATGACATAAGCATATACAATTTTTATTTCATGTCACTTTAGACCTAGGAAATTTATATTGTCTTGGTTAAGTCCGATCTATCCCAATTACTGATTTCTAAAGTAATATTAATACATGGATTATATAATGTTGATCTTTACAACCGATGGATCAAGTTTAGGGTTTATTTATACTTATAAATATATTTCACAGCCGATTCACTTGTTCTGCATTGGCTAGGTTACAATATGATACAAGATCGGCATTCTAGCCGATCGGCTATCGTTTACTAACAATATTTGCATGTTTAATCTTGTTGATTGTAGGATCAAATCAACTGGCACGTCCTAGAACCCGAAGGCAAGCTTTTGGACCAACACACGAGTAAAACAAATCTCTCATGCCAGTGTGTGTTTTTTTGCATCAACAGGGTAGCACAACAGGACGGGTCCAATCCTAGCTCCCAGGCCATTGCTCCTGCTCAGGTAGGAAGAAAGAATTGGAAATTTTGATGGCTTTAATTGGGGATATTTTGGTCATTAAACATAGGGGAAGGGTAAAAACAATTTTTAATTCTCAAAATTGGAAGTTAATAGCATTTAGGAGAAACCCCACACTTGATAGTGGTATTATGGCGAATCCAAAATGCGGAGTGGTATTTCGGTGAATCCCCTTTTTGATGATGGTAAAATGATAATTCTATCCTCCTCTATCCCTGATCTTGTCATCCTGTTGGGGTAGAGAGAGGGGGGAGGAGGACTGGATGGGGTAAGGTGGGAGGAAGAAGTCTATGACCATGACATGTGGGACCATCCAATTTTAAAAACTCCCTCTGTTTCATATTATAAGTTGTTTGACTTTTTTCCTAGTCAAATTTCTCTAAGTTTGATCAAATTTATAGAAAAATATATTAGTATTTTCAACCCAAAATAAACATATTATCAAAATATATTCAATGTTAGAATACATGAAACTAATTTCATAAATTAGATGTTAGTTTTTCTATAAATTGATCAAACTTAACAAAGTTTGACTAGGAAAAAAGCCAAACGACTTATAATATGAAAGGGAGGGTATATTTATTTAATTGAAATATTGTGACTAGGCTAGTACAATGCCACGTGGGTGACACGCAAGACTAAAATCGCCTTCTACCTAACTGAGGAGGGGTTATTTGCCCGGTTTGAAGTATCGATGGTGTTAAATGTCTGGTTTTGCAGTTTAGGAGCGTAATTTGTACTAGCATAGTAGTTTAGGGGGTAATTTGAATTTTTTTTCCATTATATGCAGAGCTCCTCCAGCATCTCATCCAAATTTAGCAATGCTGATACAAACATGCCCTATTGGCCGCACAGAAAAAGGGTATAGTTGCATATACCATACTAAAGGTTTGAGTTTGTTAATGTAGGTTAGGAACTAAGAGTATGTTCGGTTAAGGACTGATGTTGCCACACATTTTTTTACTAAAGTGACTAAGTTTAGTCTTGCTATACTTTTGTGATAAACAAAATGATAAATTGAACTTAGGTAAAGTTACGCAAGAAGAAAGTAGAGTATATGACATGTGGGGCACGTGGCTAAAAGTTAGACAAAATGGATCTGTGGCATGAACTAAACACTAACCGCTAAAATTGTAACTTGCCTAAGATAAGGTGTAGCAAATTTAGTTAGCAACCAAACAGACCCATTATTAATTAAGTATTAGATTAGAACAGTTGAAAACTATATTAATGTGATTTTTAATATAATTTTTATATAGATCTTTTTAAAAAAATAACTCTTTAGTGGTTTGGAATACGTGCGTAGGGAAAACAAAAGGTAAAGTTGAGAAATGGGGAAATATGAACACACCATAAAGGCTCATTCGAACTAGCTTGTAGGCTAGTACTAGCTTACATCGCTAGCACAAATAAATGAATTAAATATTAAAAAGCTAAAAGGGATTCTAAAAACATTTTAAGTAAATTCTATATACGAGTAGAAAGTTTTTTGGAAAAAAAATACATCATTTTATGAGCTTAGTACCGTGCCTGCAATAATCTGGAGTAGCTTGTAGCTAAAAAAAAAAAAAAAAAAGGAAACAGGCCTCACCAACGGTTTTCATGGATACATGCCAACCAACCAAACCAGAAGACCCACACATGTGGCCAACAACCCCAGATGTACTGTTCGTATCATCCCCTAGCCGGCTGGGACCCAAAGCTGAGTCCAAACCCCAACTGAACCCAATTACCAACAAAAATAATTGAATGGACCAAACATCAACACCTACAAATCAACATGCATCACAGCTGCGACACGATCCACCAGATTGAAAGGAAAATGGAGAAGGAAAAAAAATATGCGATGCACGGGAAGAGGAGCAGGGCAAGAGGACAAGGTAAACCAGCTCAGAAAGATGGGAACTTGGCGCATCTCTGCTTGAGGTACACGGAGCAGCTGTCCCTCGGCACGATGGTCGGCATGTACACCGGCTCGTCGCAGCCCTCCGTCCGGTCTCGCCGGAAGTCCACGACGGAGACGAAGAGCGCCATGAAGAGGACGAGGTGATTGAGCGCGTACCTCTGCCCGACGCACTGGTGCGGCCCGGCGCCGAACGCGAGGAAGTTGCGCTTGTACACCACGTCCTCCCTCCGCGCCTCCGAGAAGAAGCGCTCCGGGTCGAACGCGTCCGGCTCGGGGAACCCCTGGAACGACGACTCGTACACCGACGGGAACACGATGGTGCCCTTGGGGATCGTGTACCACTCCGTCAGCTGGAACTCCTCGCCGGCGATGTGCGGCACCAGCGTCGCCGGTGGCCGGTGCCGGACCACCTCGCGAGCTACGGCCTGGGTGTACTTCATCTCCGCTATCTTCTCGGCGGTGATGGGCTCGCCGGAGTCGGGGGACCACAGGGAGGCCACCTCGGCGCGCACGCGGGCGAGCACGTCCGGGTGGGAGTCCAGCGCGGACACGGCCCAGCAGAGGGAGGAGGTGGACGCGTCCTGCGCCGCGAAGAGGAAGTCGAACAGGAATCCCCCGAGCTCCTCGTCGTCGGTGTGCGCCGGCGGCGGCTTTCCCGCTGCCTTGGCCTCGTCGATCTCCCGCACCGTCTCCTGCATCCAGTAGTCGACGAGGCACTCTGGTTCGCCGCCCGCGCGCATCCGCGCCTTGCTCGCCCGCGCGCACTCGCCGAGCGTGCGCACCAGCCGCGCCACGCCCAGCCTCGCGCTCCGGAATGCGAACCCCGGCAGGTCAACGGGGAGGGCCATGAGGCCTACATTGAAGAAATTGTAGTCCCTCTCGAACTTCTCCCTCGCCTCCTTGGAGAGGTACGGGCCCGCGAACACCGTCTGCGAGGTCTCGAGATTCATGTCGCGGCAGGGCACCCGAATCGGCTCGGCCTTGCCGCCGTTGGCGGCGCTCCGGTCGAGCCACCGCCGGAGGTGGGAGAGGATGACGCGCTGCTGGATGGCGGCGTAGGTGGAGAGCGCGCGCGGCGTGAAGTTGGGAGCGATCCGGCGGCGGAGGTCCTTGTGGTCCTCGCCGAACATGTAGATGAGGTTGTGGTCGCCGAAGAGCTTCTTGCCAAACGGGTGGCCGATGAGGTGGAACGCATCGGGGCGGACGTTGGCGAAGACCCGGTGCGACAGCTCGGAGTCGCGGATGAAGACGACGAACCGGCCGATCAGGAAGTCGGCGGCGAGCCCCGCGCCAGACTTCCTGGCGCGCGCCGCCTGCGCGTCCCAGAACCCGGTCGGGTCGCGGATCATATGCGCGACGCTGCCGACGAACGGCACGACGAGAGACGGACCGGGCAGTGGCCCCTTCTTGCGGTGGTAGGACAGCTGCTCGACCAGGAAGTAGAACGCCAGCGCCGCCACCACGAACGGCGCCGCCGCCCGCAGGTCCAGGAACTCCGCCGCCGCCGCCATGGCGCGGGTCGCGGGTGGGCGGCAGCAGCGCAGGGCGCCCACGCACCTCTCCCAAACCCGCACACTACTAGCTGGTGTGTCGTGTTGGCATCATCTCTCCGAAGGAGGCGTATTTATGCCGTATATGTGTGTGGCGTGGGAGGGGGGGGGGGGGGGGGGGGGGGGGGGGGGAGATAGATCGCTGGTCAAACGCTAGCTGAGACAACGAAACGAGGCGGGTTTCTGGGTGAGTTGATTGGCAGACGGCCGCCGCCGCGCGCGGGTGGTGGAAGAAACCTGGTGCGAGGAGGCGGCGGCGGCGGCTGCACGGGCCTTGCCCTTGAGGATAGGGGGATTTCACGGGGTGGATACTGGGAAAATGACGATTTGGGACGGGAATCCTCGCAGGTAGAGGTAGGTGGCGACAACGACGGGGGAGTGGCACGCTCACGCTCGTGAACAGTACAAACTGAGTAGCGACCGAACTACGCTGCGCCGCCGGCGAACACTTCGTTTCAAGCTGTACTACACGAATCTGTTTGATGGTCACAATTCACAAACAACTTGTTTGATACTACTACTAGAACAAAACCAGAAACCACTGGATCGTCATGTAATCATCGTGTTCCATGATTCGCAAGTGCGAATGTGTACTGTATAACACATGATGGCCATTGTCTTTTTGGCCGTTGTGTTTTTAATTGTTTCACCTGATCCTCGTGACAAAAATACTCACAGCAATCAATCAATCAATCAATCATCAATGCACGCACGACTAGTATGGCATGGGTACATACTGCTGCTACACTTTTGGGAGAAGTCGAGAAGAGAGGAAAGGGAAATGAAGTTTGGTCAGACAAGGTGGAGCATCGATAACAGTTAACCGTAGCTGGAGGATTAGTTCGCCAGGTGGCAAACTTTGATCTGGGGTCTTCCGACAGCGATGCCTCTGTTGGACTATTGACTTCGATCTAGAAGATGATCTTGATTGACCATAGCGGATGGAGTTGAAATCCCCTTGAGTTCTTATACGGATCAAACTGAAATGAAACTAATCGTAATTTGTCGAATGTTCTAACTTCTGTGATAGCGGCTTCGCCGGCTTGTGGCAAAGTCAGGTCAAAAGAAAGGGACAACCAGTTTTGAAACTTTGTTCATCCGTTCGTGCCCTTTGTACTAGTAGTACATTTTTCTAGTCCTATTATTTTACAAAGGGTACTTTTAAAAATGGTTTTGGTTACTTATTCTGTCATTCAATGACGTGTTATTTCTTCCTTCCATGAAGGAGAAAAAAATATATGTATATGCTCTCTCTGTGTTACAATACAAGCGATTTTACTCTTCTAATTCATTCTATAGTAGAAAAGATTTTACTGTAAATACAATACTTTATTCTATGGGTTTGTTCGTTTCAGTTAGCTCAGTGCTGCAGCTGGCTACCGCAGCTAGCCAATAGTAGCTACACCATTTGCAGCCAGCCAGCTGAAAGCCTTCTCCCGCAGTCCCTGATTGTGAGATGGTTGTGGCTTTTGGAGCTGCGGCTGCTGCCAAACAGCCACAGAAATCATTGTCGAGCAGATCTAATACGAAATATTTAACTATTTACCACTTTAAAAATATGATAATTAGATTTACCACTCGCAAGCTATGATATATAGATTCTCATGTGTCTATGACATGTAGATCTAGTGGTAAATCCTTAAGTATCACTTGTAAGAGTGGTAAATAGTTAAATATCTCTCATAGTACTTCTTAACTTTTGTAGTACTATTTTATTTTACACATACCAACTTTTTATTAACTTTTGTAGTACTATTTTATTTTACACATACCAACTTTTTATTCATTTATTCTTCTCGTACCAACTTTTATAATAGTTTATTTCAGCGAACGTCACCTTTTATAACATTACTTGTTCTTTTGTTACTTATTTCATCCCACACTGTACTGTAGTTGTTGGCACAGTAGTTTGTCTCAAAATGAAGCTATTTTTTCACCTTCCCCCATCCTCTCAACCAATCACAATCACTCTCTATTTTATTTTCTTCAACCACTTTCTCTTCTCAACTAATTATAACTTTTTTAATTCTTTTCACCAACTTTCTTAATACTCGTGTCATCTAAAAAATATCTATATTTTAGAACAGAAGTAGTAATCTCTTAATTCACAAAAAAGGGCATACACTATGGGACGGGGGGAGTACCGCGAAATAAGTGATCTCGCCATTTTTAGTTGTGAATTGTGATGGACTGATATGAAACAATGGTATACAGTGTACTTCCTCGGTTGAAAGTACATTACATTGGAAAACAGTACATGGAGGTGTGTGAGCCTGTGAGGCCTGCGGCTGCTGGCTTGGTTCACGTCATGCTCACCCTTTTATTCATTGGGCACAAATATACATATTGGCATCTTATCTAATTGGGGTTTGTTAGAGAAATAAATTTAGCAAGACTACGGATAATTTGATTATCATAAAATTAATGTTGTCACATACGTGAAACTAAACATGTATATTAGGAATTTAATTACTGGTCAAAACATATAAGTGTTGACTCTACTTTAAAAACAAAGGTGCCTTATATTTTGATATAGGGGTAGGTTTTAACTGACCATTACTATATGTCATGATATTACGAAATTTATACCGAAACTATCACAAAATTGTAGTATATTTTAATCCTATGTGTACTATATTCGTTTCAAAATAAGTTTATTTTTCACCTATCTCACAGAAACCGATACAAAACCAAAAATGCTGAATACCCTACTTTATCAAATCTCAATGCAACTATTCATCACTTTATCTACTTCCAATATAATTATTCTCTATTTTTGTAAACTCTGATACAATGATTAATCTAAAAATAAATTCATTTTGGTACAAATGGAAGGGGTTAAAAATGTACTAAATATGAAATGGAGGTAGTATTATTACCCTGCTAAGTGGGTTCCACTTATAGCCTCTCAAAGCACCCTTGCACAAATGGAAGCATAACAAAATTAATGGAGCACCTCGCCCTAACAAGCAACAACAAATGAACAATAAAACTAATGAAGATTTGACCATAACGAAGTACTCCTTGTCACGAGCCTTTGAGAAGATTGTGGTGGAATTGGACAGATCAACTAAAGTTCGGGTTTCTTTTCCAGTTGTTTCTAAAGTGGAATCCTAAAATTACAAGAAGAAAATGCAGGAGTAGAATCTTGCTTGTTCAATCCTCCAGATTCCCACGACACATTAATGGTTCGATCATGTTGTTTGAATGCATCAAAAGGAAGAAAAAAGTACAAAATAATTAAGATAATGGGAAGACAGGGATCAAGATTTCCACGAGATTGGAGACCAACACTAAGATAATACACCGTCGGATAATCTTTTCAGATAATGCAAGAATAACATTGGAGATTTGGCGATAGATTATTGTTTAGGTATAATGATTTATTTGCGCGTAATGTAATGTTGGTGATGTCATCATTGATTATATTCGCGCGTAATATAATGTTGTGTTCTATTCTCAATCACAGGTGATGTCAGAGTTCTACAGCGAATACGCCACATTTTCTAATCTGTGAATGCGACTGCAAAAGACAATCGAGGTAGATTGATTATTGCGTAACACTGATCCGGATCTGTTCGGGATTCCATCTCGCAGCAACTCCCGGTCATAAACCTGGTTAACTAATACAGTGCTGAACTACTGATGAAGTGACGCAGCGTAAACCTGAGGCGGCTTCGGCTTGGCGTCAGTGCCGGGCGGCTGGGAAAAGAAACACCGGCCGTCGGCGACGCCGCGCGCGGCCCACCTCCCACCACGCCACGCCTGTCTGCACGCGCGGCCTGCCTGTACCGATCACACGCACCAACGTACCGAGGCACAGTGCTGCTCTGCTGCCGTGCTGCGTGTGCAGCCTCTGCTCTGCTCCAAGGTCGAGCGCTCCAATGCGGCAAATGCCCAATCGGAGAAGCGCCTGTTCGCCAACTGGCCCAGAGACACCCGCAAAATGATTAACACGAGCGGGATTCTTGCACGGCAAAGCCAAGCCAAGCCACATTGGCACATTCGATGCAGAAGTTGACTTGCCCAATTCTCCCTTGACGTCAATTCGCCATTCCTTTCCTCCTCAAGGATGTACGCGTAATTTATTTTCGCGACGGAACAAACTTGCGTACCAAACTATGCCTTGCTTGGATTTTCTGCCATGTTCCTAGTTAATTTGTTCATAGTGACGGGGTTTTTTACTCATTTAGCAACATTTAAAATACCAAATTAGTTTAATTAAATATAACATTAAATATATTTTGATACATATTTGTTTTAGATTAGAAATGCTACTATTGTTTTTTATAAAATTGATCAAGCTTTAGTTCGAAAAAAATCAAAACGAATTGTAATATCAAAATGGAAACAGAGAGAGTGTATTAAAACCTACTTCCTCCATCCCAAAATATAACAAATTCTAGGATTCAAAATTTATTCCAAAATATAACAATTTCTTCACCAACCTTCTCTTCCCAACCAATCACAACCCTCCACCATTCAATTTTCCCACCTACCTCCACTTCTCAACCAATCACAATCTTCTCTTATTTAATTTTACCTACTTTCTTAATACCCGTGTCCAACCCTAAAAATCTCTATATTATGGGATGGAGGGAGTACTTGGGTAGGCTGCATTCAGAACAGGCTAAAACGTTGGAGGTGTACCGACACTCATGCTTGTTTTTGCTGGTTATGTTGCGTGTTTGGACGTAGGGAGTCTGCATACAAACGCAATCGCTGACGCATGTAGCTTTCCCTTGAACTCTATAGTGTGCTCTGCTCTAGCTGGCAGCTCCCAGAAAATTGTGCATCTTGCTAATAGTATTTTTTTTTTGAGAACCATCTTGCTAATAGTAGTTACTATCTACTTGGTTCTTGCCAACTGGTACTATACTATTATACGTTGCTAGTTTCATTTGAACACGAAACGTTTTTGAACAATTAAAATAAAGCAATGATCGTGGTAGTTGATAAGCTGTAGAAAAATGAATGAAGAAAGTAAACAACCGATCAAACTGCTGCTGATAAAAATTTTATATATGTATTATTAGCAGTTTAAAAGTAATCAACATGTTGGATAAATAAAAGGGACTGCCTATGCATCTTTAGCAAGAAAACACATTCCTATCTTAGTCATTTTTTTATCCATTGGATCAAGAGAATCATGACGTGGGTGAAATAGATCCGATGATCAATATGGAGTAATATGTAAGATTTTGTCTCAATTTCCTATCGGATGATATTTAGCAAATCCGTAATTAAAAGGTGAAACATCATATGGCCCTGCTAATTTTACCCTTCCATGCAAACCACGCGCGCGGTCATAATCGACTAGCTCGGATGGTGATGCATCATTTCAGGCAGCAGCTACTACAGTGCCAATTCTAGACATTATTTTGTCCCCAATCATGTGACCACAACATGACATGGCGCCACATATGGCGATTCAGAGCTTTGTTGTTTGCTCACTGAACTTTCCGTCCAGTTATGCACAGTCAGCTTATTGATAATTAGTTAGCACACATAACCCCTAAACCGCCGTGGTTTAGCTATAAGTTTTAGAATCAATTTGAGCAATTTGCATCATGAGCTTAACGTGCATGAGATCCGGGGTCAGCGTGATGGCCGGTCACTGACAGTACCCGTGAGGAGACTGCAGCCCCGCACGTGAGATGTGCCCAGGCGCAGAAGATGGGTCGGGGTCCCTTGGTGAGGATTGTTTGCATGCATCCATGCGTGACGCGTGAATATTCTGCTAATCATGCCGATCCAAACGTTGTGCGCAGCACATTGTTCGTTCGCCAGTCAGTGTTGAGGATAGATATGAGAGCGTCCAAGATCTGAAAGCCGTCGTGAATATAATTGCCGTAGCAAAGATGGATTACTAAAATCGTCTGCAGCATTACAGGCAGGCACTGTAGTCTAGCTGAGCGTAGCAAACTTTAAAATGTCATGAACAATACCATTTTACTGTGTCAACTCAACTGTGCTCGAAATTTATAGGGGCATTACTGTGGCAAGGAAATTGCACGGCATCTCATTGTAGCAATTCAATCTGGCCCGTCGCTGTTTACTTCTGCCGACATAGCAGGCTGTGGTAGAGGATCTCGTTCCTCCTCTTCAGTGCATTCGCTGGTAATTTGTCTGCAATTTATAAGTCCCATCTATCTACGCGTCGTGTTATCATTACCTAGTTATGCATTTAAGATCGTAGACCACATTAAAACCACATCTTTTATGCATGTTGTGAGAATTGAGACTTCAAACTAAATATAAGTTAGTTTTTATTAATTCCAAATCACACTTATTAAACATGAAAAAAAAACTACAACTATTCCAAACCAAGTACAATTATTAAATCAAGATAATCTCTTTTAGTATTTTCAAATATCTGTAACAAGCCGTACATCCCATATATGGGTTACCGACAAGTATATAGAAGTAAAGTACTTTTCTTTTTCTTTCCTACTCCATCTATTTCATACTATCAGTCATTTTAATTTTTTTATCAAACTTAATCAGGTTTATAGAAAAATTAGTAATATATAAAGTATCAAATTAGTTTTATTAAATCTAACATTAAATATGTTTTAGTAATATGTTGTTTTGTGTTGAAAATATTACTATATTTTTTTTATAAATTGGTCAAACTTAAAAAATTTAACTAGATAAAATGTCAAATAACTTATAATATGAAACGGAGGGAGTAGATACAACAAAGTTACAGACTAAACCATTGCCACCTCCCCTGCATCGCTCAAAGGGGACAGGACAGCCAAACCCTAGCCATTGCTGCCTCGCTCCTCCCTGCTTTAGTATCACCTGTGCTAGTCACCGGAAACCCAAGTGGCTAGCTAGACGGCAACGGTAGGCCACAATGCCCGATCAGGGAGATGAGTGGATAGATCTGAGCGGCAATATGACTACGCATGGTCAATTCATGGCGTGTCCCCGTGAGGGTGCCATTTGATCAGGGAGATGAGTGGACAGATCTGAGCGGCAATATGATTACGCATGATCGATTCATGGCGTGTCCCCGTGAGGGTGCCATTTTGAAGAACCTTTAGTGTAGTGGCAGCCGATCGCAGTGGTGTTTTTTTTTTTGTTGAGGAGCTTGACGAGGCTTTTTTTTTTTTAGAGATGTGCCTTTTTTCATGTAACTCAGTCCGGTTTTTTATTTTGCATATGAATTAATCTCAAACTGGCGGGATTGCTGTCAGTTGATTGGTCCAGATGGCCGTATAAGTTAGCGACACATGGAGCATCGGAAGTAATCTCGCGCGCGCGGCAGTATGGTCCGGTGGATTTTCCAAGTGGTTTTGCCTCCCGTCAACTGTAGATGTCTCGCGTCCGAACGTGAGCGTATTTTCCTGGGCCAAATATCCTTCCACGCCAGCAGCCCACTCGGCCAAGCCCATGACTACGCGTGGACCAAGCGGTCCGAACCAGCCAAGAGCTGAGTGAGCTCCCACTCGGCCACGGGCCACGCCATGTGCCGAGCTGAATGCTGAACCCGGGTGCCCAGCTGAGAGCTGAATGCCGAGCTACAGTCCAAGCAGGAATACAGTGTAAAAAATTCAATGACAAATCTAAACGTATTTACTTATTTAGTTTTAAAAAATCATATTTAAAATTTATATTAATTTCATAGTTATTAAAAATTCATTATGAAAATTATTAACAATCAAAATTTAACGCTAATACCATTTTGAAAGCTAATGCATCTTGATAAGAGCAAGTACTGTCTGATTAAAACAACAATCAATGCAAGTAGTGCATAGACACATCCAATTTATAATTTTAAAAATAAAACTTTTAAAATTTGCTAAAGTGTGGTGGAATATTAAAAAAATACAAGTTTTTCTATCATTTAAAATTCCATCCTCAGAAATTTATTGGCATATTTTACTATCATGCATTGGTTCTTCCTCGACATTCTACAGATATAAAACTAAAAACATACTAAAGCATATTTTTAAGGTATGATATTTATAGGAAATTTTTAAGTATTATACTAATTGCTAAAAACTCCCAAGATTCAAATGTCTCTAAGAGCATGCTCAACAGATACCCAGAAATCTATCTCTATAATTTTGTTTTTGAAATTCCTAATTTGATTTTAAGGTGTAAATAGATTTTCATCTCCAACAGTTATCTTAAATTAACTCCCAATAATAAAAAGCGGACCCATCTCTAACTACCAACATATACAGTAACAAAAAAATCGCTCCGCCCATCCCTTACCACGCGCACGATCTCACCACGTGTCGCCCTCTCCTTTTGCTGTACGGAAATAGGGAGTGAGAGTGTCTCCCAACTTATGGAGAGCGAGAAAGGAGGAGAAGAGGATTTTAATTTTTGGATACATATATAGGGAACTGTTGGAGCAAGTTTTTCACAAAATAAAACTTAATTTTAGAATTAGATTGCATTTAGGGATACTGTTGGTCATGCTCTAATAAGTTGTATACACATACTCCCCAAAAAACAAAACGAAACGCACGGGCTAAATTAGGAAGCATGCCTATTGGCGCGTGGATTTTCTAGTTGAAACATAATTGACAACTCTTCTGGTGGTTTGGTTTTCTTTAAAAAAACCAAAGTTACCCTCTCTATCTCTTATCAAAATATAAGTACCTCTAAAAATTTTCATATGGATCGAAGAGAGAAGTGAAGTTAAATAGGGATGCAGTGTTATAATTGATTGAGATAAGAAAGTAATATGTACAGAAATTAAATGAGATATGATTGTAATTGATTAAAATGAGATAGTGGATGAAAAAGTAGTTGTATTGTATTTTTAAGATAAAAATTAAATAATAGAAAAGACTATTTTTGTGACAGAATTGAGTTATACGACAAATGGATGTGTAATTGAAGAAGATCATCGGTGCAAACGCCTTTGTTACAAAAATGTCATCACTAGGTTTTCATTAGTAGTCCTCTGTTAGTGCTATAAAAGGATGATTTTACCTTTACGAATTGTTAAAAGATGAATAAACTTTTACTCTTTCAATCAACTAAAACTAATTCTCGGGTTTTTTCAATAGTAATCTAGATCAGCCGATTGCACATCTTGGTTGTTGTCCTCGCCTTCCACGCAAACAGGGAGTACTATTGTACAGTATTCAGAATTTCAGGTTCGTCTTGGCACATGCACGTACGGCCCGTGCAAGAGTTCTATTGTACTCTAATACTGTAGTACTACGTAGTACGCTAGTACACGCCGATCTTTCTGCGTTTTCTGCATTGTGGTCTGACGCTTGATGTGTTGGATCTTGGATGTCAGTTCGTTCAGATGGTCGGTGCGACCGTGCGAGATAGAAATCGTTTTCCTTTTCTTCATCAGATGGTGTGCAGTGTGCTATAATGCCACTAATCGATGGGCTTAAAACAAGTCTATGGGCTTGCAAAGGACTAGACCACATCTGTCAGACTTGAAAACTATAGAGACGATTATGGGCTTAACAAGGTGGACCTCATTCTTGTGCACGAGCTTATTTGAGGGCTAAACTCAAACGATGGCGCCTTTGGAATTGGAATAAATCTATTTCGTCTCCCTCATTTCTTTTTCTTGATCTTTATTGAATCGTCTTTCTCATCCGTAAAAGTGGATATAATACATCCTTCATCTTCAAAAACAAGTACGAATCGACTCTTTCTGTGGTTTTGCAAGAAGTGTCTGCTGACATGAAAAGTTAACCGCGGTTGACTCGTTGAGTTAGTAGGTGGGACCCATATGTTAGCTTTCCTCAGCCTCCCGCGGTCAACCTATCACGTAAACGAAACCGTTTTCCAAACCACCACAGAAATCAGTTTGCACTAATTTTTAAAGATAGGAGAGGCGTTATACCCAATTTTAAGGTTGAAGAATGCAATTTAATCAGGAGCCAGAGATACTTTCCGGAATTGGCTCATATTCACATAGGCCATGAAGGACACAAAATAGACTTCGGTCATCACTTGGGCCAGTTTCTTAAATTTCCCACGAAACCTGCACTCCATGGTGTTCCAAAATGTTCCCCTTATTCATGTTTGAGGGCATTTCGGTAACATTTTAGCTCAAACAACACTAATTTTGAAAATCTGTGAGATTTTCACAGAAACCTCATATCAAACAACTCGATTCCTACCGAAACAGTAAGCATTAACGGGTAGTCGCGTACGATAGCCGAATATTCCTGCATGTCCAAACCCATCGCGACTTCCCCTCACCATTCGTTGCACGCTGTTTCCAGTTGGAGCCGCATGTGCCCACAGCCCACCTCCCCCAGCAACCGAGAGTAACATGAATAAGGCGAAGTCCATTCCTGGTCTTCAATTCCAGGTCGGCAAGCAGCAGCGTTTCTTCAGCGCCATGGGTGGTTGTTTCCTGGAAAGCCTTGGAACAAAGCAGCCAGGCTACTTCAGAGCCCTCTCAGTACAAAAGGCGTATATAACATTATAACTGCCATGTAGTAGCAATTTTTTTTTCTAGGGCAAAAATTTGCAGCACAAAAAAGAGCAGGCTATCCATTGATGGGGCATGTGCGTCACCCAGAGTTTCTGGATTTTTTGAATTTTTGGTTACAAACATGTTAACCATTGCCACCGTAGGGGGTGAGGGTGTCAGTACCAACATCGTTGGTGTCAATACGTTGGACCTCAATGCTACGGTCACTGGCGCCGAGAAAAAGGACTATTCTTTTAGAAATTTATTTGTAATAAGTTTTATAAAAAGCTAAAATATAAAAAACCCAGCCCGGTGGTTTCTTCGAAATGTTTCTCCCTCTTGGGCAAGCTGACGACGAGAACCAGCGAAGCCAGAGTCCAAAACCATCCTATAATTACTCATGCGAATGCCCAAGGATAATGTATAGTCGTAGTAGTACTACCAGTCTACCACCAGGCGCGTACGCTAAACCTAACCCGTTTTTGCCAGAGTTAACTTGTACCGGCCGATACGGGCGCAGCACGCACATGCGCATGCCGCAGAGGAACATGCCTATCCCTTGCAGCAAAAGCAAGGCACCTCCCAGTGACCCAACCCCTTCCCCCTCTCCTTGTCACCATTTTAAATCTCGCGATGAAACAGCAAGGAATGTGATTCTTGGTTGCATGTTTGGTGTCGACGGCGAATTGCATGCATGTGACTGACGACGGTGTTACCCCTGTGCTTGATTGTAAAGTATGCATCACACCCACAGTCCAATGGAGAGGATAAAAAAAAATGGTTAGATACTACAGTAACGTGTAGATGAACTTTACATGGGAGCTTCGTAACAGTTGGCAATAACGAAAGTTGGCGAGAGGAAAGAAGGATTAAAGGGGGGAGAGAGAGAGAGACTGATGGATAGCTATAAATACATACAGTGGATCATACAGGAAAAATGGGAAAAAAGAACATTACATTTGATTTATCAGATACAAAAAAAGAAAAAACCAGCCAAACAAAACACTTGACCTCACCCAATCTGAATTACAATTCTTAGCTACAACCTTCGCCCAAAATGCCGGAATAAAATTACAAATCAGGGAAGTAGAGAAGAATCAGGAGCAGCAGCAGCAGAGGATGCACAAGAATGAACAAGGCAACCCGAATGAACAAATCATGTTACATTACACCCCAAAAGAATGCAAACCCAAATTAACAATGCGCCAATCCTAACACGGCGCCGGCCCACCCGCGGCAACGCTCGTGGTTGTCGCGAGGGCCGACGCCACCTCACTAGAGGTCTAGAGCGTCCGGATCTCGGCCGATCACGGGGGCGGGCATGGCGCGGCCGCGGCGGTCCCCTCGCTGGCGATCAGGTCAGCCTTGTCGCTGCCGCGGACCGGGGCCGCGTCCGCCGGTTGGGATTCCGCGTTCTTGAGGCTTTGCTGGTGGTAGATTTGCCGCAGCCTCTCTATCTCCTTCTTCAGTGCCTCCTGGTGAGCTGAGCAGAGCAGAGAAGAGAGAATCCAGAACAAGTGTTAGTTTAGTTGTGGAATTTGGTTTGCATGCATGTCGCCCGAATTGAATTCGGATAGCGACATTGTGAGAACGATAGTAGCATAATTGAGGTGGCAATGGCAGTCACCATCTTTGAAGATCTTGTCCTGCGCGAGGGCGGCGATGCGCTGCTTCAGGTGGCTGTTGCCCAGCGTCAGCAGCGAGCGCTGGTGGTCGAGGAACGCGACGCGCGGTGACAACGCCGACACCTCCGTCTGCTCGGAGGAAAGCGCAAATGGTTCGAGGTCAAATTCACGGTGCACCTGGAGCATAATTCGGGCACGAAATGCATAATTCGGCACGCACCTGGAGCGACGTGACGCTGCGCTCCAGCTCCGAGATGTACTGCAGCTTCCGCACGCGCGACCGCTGCGCGGACTGCCGGTTCGCCAGGATCCTGCGGTTGCGGAGGCAAGAATGCTGATGAAATTGGAGAATTGGGGAATTCTGCGTTTGCAAGCCGTGCATTGTTGGAATTATAGTACCTCTTGACACGCTTGGGATCAACGGTGGCGGGGGAGGCCGGCTGCCCGGGCGTGGCGCCGTCGCACTCGCTCTGGGCCTCCTCTGTTTCGCCCTTGTCCTGCTTCTCGTCATTCATGCTGTTGTGGTCCGACGGCGACGACGCGCTCGCCGCGGGCGCGGCAGGCTGCTGCTGCGGTGGAGGCGGCTGCAGGTCGTCGGAGAACATGGACATGAGCTGGTCGTCGTCGAGGCGGTCGAAGTCGTGCGCCCCGACGCCGGCATTATCGTCGGAAACGGGGTCGAGGAAGGCCACGGAGTCGCTCACCGAGCGACGGTGCGCGCCGCGCTTGGCCGCCGAGAAGTCGAGGAACTCGTCGACCCAGGAAGGCTGATGGTGCTGCTGCGCCCCGCCGTTCGCCGGCGCCGGCGGCGGGAGCGGGAACGGCGGCAATGGCGCCGCGAGGAACGCCCCCATGGAGGGGCTGCGCTGGTGATGGTGGCCGTGGGCAGCATGGTGATGGTGCCCGCTCCCGAACTCCGGCCAAGCTGTCGCCATGGTTGGGATCTTGGGCGGCAGCTGCGCCATGGCCGGGGAGGGAGCCTGGCCCGGAATCAACGCAAATGCGCGCCCGCGATCGATGGCGCGATGCCCGAAACCTTCCCCGTCGCCGAGCGCCCGTATCCTAATGTAGCGCCGCGTGGTGCCGGAGATTGTGCGGCCCTCGTTTTAGCTCGCGTGTTTGTTGCTCCCTCTCCTTCTGCTGCCGCCGCCGCCGCCACCGCCGCCGCTGCTGCGAAAACAACGGCGAGCGCTAAATCGGGCAATGAGAATGATAGGGACTGGGGGGGAGAGAGAAATAATAGAGGGGAGTAGGGAGGTCACATGACAAGAGGAGAGAAACAGCTAGCAACAGCTGGTGGTTAGCAGGTGAAGAAGTAGAAGAAGAGGTGACACTGCTCTCTGCTGCCCTGCACTGCATGGTTTATGCCTACAGCGCTGATCCGTGGACCTCTATCTCACTGACATGTGGGCCTCATTAAACAGTGCACAATAACCTAAAAATTAAATTTGTTGGTGAATAGCGATATAGATTAAGCCTGGAATATGTACTGTGTATCTACAGAGTACATGAATTTGGTATACATTACAACGTGTACGATAAAGTGATATAAGCAGATAATACAAATTGTAACATCATACTTATAGTTTGTCACATCATATTTGTGTTTAACCGAAAAAGAGAGAAGAAAAATAAGTTATAGATTTGTAGTCAGTTGCAGCACGAGTTCTGATAAACTATTTAAAATATACAATGAATTAAGTATTAATGATGCAGTATATTTCTACAGCTAATATTGTATTAGTGGACTACACTGGTAAAAAATATTTTTCCTGGACAAACAACCTAATAGGTTGCAGACAGGTCATAAGTGTCCGCGTCTACAAAAATCGATCCTCATTTTCGCATACGGCTCCTTAAGAGACCCACACACAAAAATCAATTTTTCCAAACGGACCACTTAAAACATCCGCACACAAAAATAAGGGTATTTTCGCATGCGGGGCTCTTAACTCACCCGCATGCAAAAATACCCCTCCTCCTATATTTTTTATTCTCCCCTTCCCCCTTTCTCTCTCTCCCGGCCTCACCCACTCCTCTCCTCTCTCCAACTCCTCACCCCCCCGATTCCTCTTCCTCTCCCGATTCCTCTTCTCCCTTCTCCTTCTTCCCGACGGCAAGCACTGGCGGTGGCGGCGGCGAGTGAGGGTGCCAGCGGGTGTGGGCGACGGTGCGCGGCGGCCTGCTCCGGCGGTGGAGGGCGCGGGATCCGGTGACGGCGAGCATGGGTGATGGTGAAGGCGGCGGCCCCCTTGGGCCTCTCCCGTGCAGAACAGGAGGCGGGCTTGAGCGGGAGGCCGGCGGTGGCTCTCTCCCGCCCTTCCCCGCGTGGATCTGGCGACGGGCTTGAGTGGGAGGCCGGCGGTGGCTCTCCCCCGACCTCCCCCACATCTATCCGGCGCGGTCGGCACGGTGGCGGTAGGCGCGGGCTCCGGCGGCAAGCGCAGACGCCAGCAGCGGAGCGGATCCACCGCCGGCGACGACGGGCGGTGCGGAACCGTCGGCGACAGAGACGGAATAGGCAGATGCGCCGGCAACAACGGCGGCGGCAACCGGCTAGGGTTGGTTAGGTTTTTGTGTTTTGAAATTTTTTTTTGCGATTTTCCATTTTCGTGTACGGATGGCTTAAGCGCCCGCACGAAAATCCAATTTTCGTGTACGGGTGCGCCACCCGCACGTGAAAATAGCGATTTTCGCAGATCTTTTGGTGCGTACAGGTAGCCATACCGCACGCGGAAAGCCCTTTTGGCCGTCTGCAAAAACCGTTTTGTACTAGTGCTAGTAGGTTGACGTATTATAGATGATATTTTAATTTTTGATTTTAATGTTAACTTATATTATTTAACTTACTCTTACAGAGGGGTTCAAACTGCTCTTGTTTGCTCTACAATCTATAAGTTGTAAAAAAAATAGACGAAGAAAAATAAAATATGAGTAAAACTTTTATATCTATATTTTTGATGATTTAAAAATCAATATTAAAAAAAAGCTACGATGAAAAAACTTTAGAAGGGACTCTTACGATTTGCCTGCAACTGGTAAGCAAATAAGCATACGATTCGTGAGCATTTGACTGCTACACCTGTGATTATAGAGTTTGGTTAAGTATCTCACTTGTCAATTTGGATCCATGACCACATCTAAGGACTACAGAATCATCGTGTGTTATATTTAGGATTTGTTTGGTAGAGTTTCAAGTTCTAATTAGCTCCAGAAATTAGGTTTAGAGAGGAGTCGTGGAGTAGTCTAAACCCAATTTCACTTCTCTAGTTCATTTTATAAAAGCGCTTCATCCAGCTCCACTCCTATTTTACGTGGAACTAAAACTTAGTTTGGGAGGAGCTATGTTAAATAGACCCTAATAACAAGCCATGTTTTTAAGTTGGCATTGATAGTAAAAGGCTAGTTGAAAACACTAGCCCTAGTTTTTACCTAGTACTAGCTTACTACTAGGAGCATCTCCAAGAGCTCTTGTATATCCCGTTGGTTAGCTAAAAAAAGAGGAAAAAGAGAAAAAATTGCATCCAATAGATTAGCCAATTGGATAGCTATCTTTTCACGCTAGCTATCTCCTCCTCTTCGCTAGCTATATTTGCCTAGTCAGACGGACTCTCCATCCACGTTCGCCAGTTTTAAAGAGTCTGCTAGTTTACCCCTACTTTTAGGAAGCTTTTTATTTTTTAGCTAGCCTCTTGTTTTTTAAATTTAGCTAGAATTATTGCTAGTCTCTTGGAGATGCTCTAGTAGTTAGTTAGTCAAAAGAACATGGGGACATTTGTAATAACCGGCTGAGTTCGCTATGAGGAGATGGGATCAAATCTTATGCGCACGGAAAACGGAGCGATCCATTAGCGCATGATTAATTAAGTATTAGCTAATTATTTTTCAAAAATGGATCAATATAATTTTTTAAGCAACTTTCTTCGTATAGAAATTTTTTTAAAAAAACGCACCGTTTAGCAGTTAAAAAAAGGTACGCGCAGAACATGAGAAAGAGAAGTTGGGAACACAGGCTGCGAAACACAGCATAAAGTGTTTGGCAGAGAATAATGAGGTGACTTATATGATTATTTGTTTTATCTAAATTCCAATGTTTTCTTTGGTCAAATACCTATCATTGTTGTTTCCAGTCATACAAATGAGTTTGCTTGCAGTTTTTTTTACTGTCGGAAACGATTGATAATTTTAACCAAAGGGATCAATACTTATTACTACTAGTTTTGACATGAATTCATCTTTGTAGTATAATGTTTTCCACTGAATTTTCGTTTATCATACTTGTAGCACCTACCAAAATTTATGATTCCATAGTACTCTTTTTTCTAAAAAACTAAAATGATACATGCATTAATCGGAATAATGAAATACGCCGTATATACATATTATTATTGATCCTATACAAAGGAGAAGTCACTCGCGCATGTCGAGTAGTCTTGCCAATCTTGTGGCCCTCGACAGTACGATTGTTATCTACCGGCGAAACTTGTAGAGTAAAGCGTTGGCTCCCGGGGCGGCCGGGATCTTTGACGCGCAAAGAATGGACGGCTGGATGATCCGATCGGTGCACGAGGGCGGGTCATGAACTCGGTCCGTGCCGCGCGGCGCCGTCAATGTCAATGGGATTAAGCGATTCCCCGCCGGGTGGATTAAATGGATTAACGGCCGCACTCAAAAGTCGTGGTGGGCTGGGCCTACTGCGCGGGGCGGTTAAATTAACTAGCGGGACCAGCCGCCACGTGCTGACGTGACCCCTAGGTTTTCCGGTGGGCCCGCACCGGCCGCTCCTACGTTAGAGCAAATTTTAATAGTATAAGCTAGCTTTTAGCTATTAGCTCATACTAAAACTAACTATAAATTTGGTTTTATTTTTTTCCTCATCTCTCTTTCTCTCACTATTAATTTAATATAAATATCTTACAGTAAGCGTATAACTAACTCTTACATAAGAGCTAACACTATTCACTTTTCTTTATCTCTCTTTCACATAAGTTTATAGTTAGGTTATAACCTATTATTATGCTTGCTCTTATGTAGTACTACCTCCGTTTACCTCGTCATTTAACTTTTTTTATCAAATTTTATTAAGTTTAACTAAGTTTATAGAAAAAATTAGTAACATCTAAAATATTAAATTAGTTTCATTTAATCTAATATTGAATATATTTTTAAAATATGTTTAGTTTGTGCTGAAAATACTAATATATTTTTCTATAAATTTAGTTAAATTTAGAGACGGTTGACTAAAAATGTTAAATCACTTATAATATAAAAGGCGAGTAGTATTTTTTTTCTCCCCTTATTTTTATCCCACCAAAGGCCGGGGCGGCGCTAGCTCGCGGCTTCGCTAGCTGTTCGATCTCTTTGGTTTTTCTTTTCAGCTTGGGTCGTTGTTTACTTTAGTGAGGTGGACTCCTAGTCCTACTCCATAGTCCGTACTCCCCTTATTTCCCTCATCGCTCGAGTTATTATGGCCTAAAATACGGCTCCACCGCTGCTGCAAGCTCCGTGCAAGGCTACAAACAGAATGTACTCTATAATCTTCCTATAGGAGTAGTAGTAGAATTCGGGGCACTGCAGCCGTGTAGAAAAAAAAAGAACTCTTACATTGCGTCGTACGCCGTACGTAGTTGCTGTGATCCATTGCATTGTGCCATTTGTGAATTTAACTTTTTTTTAGTTTATGCCTTCATTTGCACTGTGCCATTTGTTTGGACCAACCGACCGGCCCAGTTCATCGTAAGCAAAAAAAAAATGTGAATTTGGCGATCTATAGATTGGGGTAGATCTAAATAAACTTTTTTGGCACTGCAGGGTAGTAGACAAAGTGTTTCTACGTACGATCATGCAGTGGGCGACAAACAGATCGGTTGGCCATTATTTGTTTTGTTTCCGATCTGCGCGCGGTTGAGCGATAAATTTGAGCAATTTGAGCCACCACGCATGCCTGCATCTGCATATGCATGATGCATGATCCACCGAGTGTGTTAGCTTCTTAGCTAGGCTCAACTTGCATATGTGAGATAGCCCCGGCCCTGCCGGTTCTTCGGATCTCACACTGTGCTGGTGAGCATTTTCCAGCTAGCTAGTCAACTGTTCATCACTGCTAGTATAGCTAGCTGCTGGATATATGGTTAGAGTATTTAAGTTCTTAACTTGGCGCCCAGAGAGCATACGTACGTGCAAGCATGAGACCAGAATTACCTCAAGGTGCAGCACCTTTATTCTGGGAAACGATCGTAGTAATACAAGACAGGTTAATCATGGTGGTTTTGTACTTCCAAACTGTGCAGTATAAACAGCACGCTTTCCAGGCTAGTAATTTATCTGACACCTTTGCATGTGGCATGCAATGGTCATACATGCAAAGGTCTTGAATCAATTAAACTAGCGACCAATAAATAATCTTTGACACACGATGTGAGAAATTTCGCATACTTAATTACCACAGTATCAAAGCAATACTACCTGGCAATGCTGGCCACATGTCAGAGAGATTCAGAGAAACGATCGATGGAGACCAGGTGATGCTGCAGATATATAGGAGTTCGCACTTCGCAGTAGACGGGCGGCCATTGCATAGTAGATACAGTATATTAGTAGGGCTAGTATTTATTAAGTGGTTTTCCTCTCCATGTGCTATTCTTTGTGGCAGCTAGCACACACCAATGTTGTAATCCTCCCTCCACGGCACAATGTGTAATTGGTCCCAACTCTCAAGCTGTACGTTATAGCTAGCCATGCATGATCCACCACATGCACCACACATGCATGCAATGCTCTCTATTTTACCTTTTTTTTTCCTTTGTAGGCCTTTTCTCTATCTGAGGCCTCACTCCTACTAGTAATAGAAAACAATCAAAATCGTTAACTCATTTAATCAAAGAGTTTAGATCTATTTATAGTACCACACTAGTTAGTGGTAATAGAAATATTAAGGTGTATTATTGTCCAAAAAATACGGTATAATCATCATTTAGCGGTGGCTAAACTTTTTTCTCTGTTTTGACTTTTTCGATGGAATATAAACAATGTCAGCACAATGGATGATCATAGATCGATTTAGCTGAGAAAAATACATAAATGATAGTTATTCCTAATCATGATATTAGTGAATTATTAATTTATCTCTAATAATATTGGTAGTATAATACAACTAGTAGAGAGCACAGAAGCATCGCTAGTTAATATATACATTTTCGATTGGCTTGCTGGTGCCTGTGCTAGTGTGCTCCCATTGTTTCCTACTACGTGTCGTCTTTTTTTTTCAATGGCGTGCATGCATTGATGGACTCACCGGCACGCAGCAACTAGCATGTGGGCCCCTGGGGAGCTTCCATGCGCATGTATTGCTAGCTGCAGGGGTGTGTGTCCAGCTTTTGCATTGTATCCTCGCCTCGCCTCGTTTCTGCATTTGCTGCGCCCTTATTGGCTGCCGCCCGCAGTGGTTGGGAGCTTCTGGGATGGAGCTAGCTAGCCGAACTACTCCTTGAGAGCAGGGGCAAAGCCAACAAATTAACCAACCCTGGAATTTACCAATGCACCTTCTTTATATCTTTAAATTGTTTATACTTTTTAATATGGCGTTGAAAGAGATTTAGGAGATATGCCTAGGGATTAAGGCGTAGTTAATTACCCTAAGCTTTGTTAACTCTCTTAGATGAGATAATGGCGATATCAAGCCCAGATAACAAATAGTTTTTCGATGATCAATTAATTTTTATATACCGACTGCTATATAGCGTGTAGTAGCGAAGCCCGGATCAGGTGTGGAGCTACAGTAAACCATCGGGATCAACTGACCTTGATGACCTTGAATGGAATATATGGTTATATTGTTCATGTAGTTAAGATAATATTAGAAACTAAGTAAGATTAATGTATTCTGATCCCGGTAATT
Organism: Oryza punctata; assembly: GCA_000573905.2. NCBI lineage: Eukaryota > Viridiplantae > Streptophyta > Magnoliopsida > Poales > Poaceae > Oryza > Oryza punctata. The sequence continues at coordinate 5,541,976 of CM002488.2, forward strand.
TCGATGAATTAATTTTCTACCTCAATCCCTGACTGAGACGACTGCCTGACTGTTCCGGAGCTGCTCCCCCGTTGGGTAAGAGACCACACGAGTACGTAATATAGATTACACCAGTACGTCGACACGTCGTGCATATGCATGGCACATAGATCATTATATTGTTTTTTTTTCTGTTTTTCTTTTTTTATCATCGTCATTAGTCTTCTATCAGATACGCTCTATACAAAAAATCCATTTCACGTAGAAAGTAAATATATGAATGCATGGCACATGTATCATTCCATTGCTTCTTTTTTCTTTCTTTCTTTTCTTTTTATCATCGTTATTAGTCTTCTGTCAAATATCTTTCTTTTCTTTTTATCATCGTCATTAGTATTCTTTCAAATACAGTCCATAAAAAAAATCCATTTTACCGTAGAAATTAAACTTATGAATCACTTTCTACGTCGAGATATACTACTTCGGGTAACTTGACACTTTGATAGTACTAACCAGTGGTAGCGAGATGTCTTGCATGGGAATTAATTGGACGGCTGTCGTGGCCTCTCACGTGCCGCCACGGCGCCACGGGCCGGCGCCCACCGACCAGCTGGTGCATATGATCGATCGCCAATTCGCAATTGCGCCCGCCCCGGCCGCATGTTGCGCAATGATCTCCCGCGCGTCCGCGTCGTGCTCGATCGTTCGATCCATAGACACAGCAATCCATCCCATGCATGCACGTGCATGCCACAGCCTGGCGCAATACACGAGACGAGAGGTACGTTTCGCACCACGTACGTACTCTCCTAGCTAGCCATGATCCCTCTCGATACCTATGATTGAAAATGCCATGAGTAGATGCACACACCTAACTCGGCCTCGCGATTCAGATCAAGTACAGCCCAACTATACGTATGATGACGGTATACATGTACGCGTACATGATACACGGTCTCAATCAGATCGTACCTATACGTGTGCAAGTGTACGTGTTCTTGATGCTATTTGACGCATACTGATTTACATCAATTATAGGGTGGTAATGGACTCAATATCTTACACTAGAAAATTTAAGGCTTAGATTCAAAATAAGTTGGACTCAATTTTTATATATTTTTTGATCTAAAAATATTTGAAACCGGGCTAGATAGTTGTGAAATAACTTATGAGCGCAGCCTTGACCCATTACCACCCCGAATCGAAGGATGTATAAATGAGTTGGGCAACCTAGCTAGCAACCTGCAGGCTGTGCTTACACTCGCCGTACAAACTGATGCACTACTACTATACATACGACGGCATATATCTAGTGACAATCTCAGAATAAAAATTATAAGGAATCCAATTCATACTAATTATATAATTATTAACTAATATTTTAATTAACATGATATAATCTAGTTAGAATATAATAATCTACCCGAAATCAACTGACCCCAATAAGTTATATATATGTGGGAACACTACTAGACATATCTGCCCACGTTCACAACACTATACGTATACAGATCTTACTGGTGTGTCCTCTTTTAACAATAGTATCTTGGCCTCTCATCATTTGCTTTGCTGCTGATAAACCTTAGAAAAATAAATAAAGCAACCAAAATAATTTATAAATAAATTTTTATTTTTTATTCTTAATAATTTAAAAGTCAATACTAGAAAATAAATTACCATGAAAAGAAAATATAAAAATCAACTCTAAAATTAAGTTTTAAAATTTAAAATTTTGGCTACAAGCAAACGATTTGTTACATATGAGTAATGACCAAGTAACTTGTACAACATCCTGGTCCTCCTCCTCATACTGTAAATTTGGAGTTGAGAAGTTATTTACGGGTAATATATATAAATCCTAGAATTCTCTCATTCTCCTTGTTTAGTTCACTGTTCACATATACTCCACTGAGCTGGAGTACGGAGTAAGCAGCAGCGCGGCTTGAACGAATTCTATAAGAAACTTACAGAGAAAGTAATTCGTTGCATACATACAGGAATCAGAAAAAGAAAGTTCCAGTGTCACGATAACCACTGCACAGTAATTCCGCAGAGGAAAAGATGAATGAATGTCTTGGGGCAGCCAGTGTCACTGTCACAGAAAAGCGAGTGAACTTTTATTTTAAGAACAGAGAGGGGCCATATGACCGTGCAGATCTAGGAATAGACAGCAGCAGGTTGCAAGGACGATAGCTAGTAGGGTACGGCCTGATTGATTCTGTATGCAAACGTAATTCTTCGTCTCTTTTCCCCTAGTGCTACTAGTACTCCTACTAACAAAAAGGGACTGCAGTAGATTAGAGACGCTTTGAAGTAGCGTTTTGACAATTCTGCTCCACGTAGCACTTGATGGAGTAAAATTCCACTACTCTACTCCTACGTGCGTACAGGTCGCATATGGAGAGATGATTAGGGGAGGGCGGAAGCAAACACATGCATGCAGCGCAAACCGCGCGGGGGGGGGGGGGGGGGGGGGGGGTGGTGGGGGGGGGGGGGGTGGGTGAGAACCGGCCGCGCGCGCGAGAGGGCGACACGCATCCATCACGCACACATGCACGAGGCGCGCCCACCGCGCAGCGCTGCATATGTATGCTCCATCCACATCGATCGATATATCTCTTCGCTCGGTTACGAGGGTGCATGGCTTATAAGTTCCGGCGTCGTGGGATTCTCTCTGATAGCCTAGCCTAAAAAAGGGCAGGCACATCGCTTTCGGGCCCTGTCACGTACCATGTCTCCAAAAGAGTTGGAATCCTGACGACGGTGCATATATATACATGCATGCAGATGGATGCATGGATCTATTCCTCTGATTAATATTATAAATCGTTTAACTCTTTTTTCTTAATCAAGTTTATAATAAAATATAATTATATTTTCAATACAAAACAAGTATTGTATCAAAATATATGCAATATTAAACCTAATAAACTAATTTTGTGTTGTAAATGTTGTTAATTTTTCTATAAACTTCATTAAACCTAAATAAGTTTGACTAAGAAAAAAATCAAACGACTTATAATATGAAACGAATGAGTAGTTTGGTAAGTTGTGGACCAAAATTCCCTCTGGTTTGAGAGAGTAAATTGTATCGACGGTACACAAACTTATCAGATGGGTGTAATCTAGTGTATTAACTTGTAAAATGCTCGTTTTAGTACATAAACTTGTTTGATGCGTGCGAACTAAGATCAAAAGAACACTACATATGCTAGTTTTGCTGATTTAGGTGCTGATTAGGATACTAAGTAAACACAAGCACGAGAAAGTTGCTATATAGATATATATACATATGTTTTATAAAAGGATATTATGTGACATAGTGATTTTAGTTCATGGTTCGCACGAATTATATAAGTTTTTTACAAAATCAAGTATTTTATAAGTTTATGTACTAAATTGCATCTACATAGAAAGTTTGTGTACGTACCACTAAAACAATTAGCTCCGTTTGAAATGTCCCTATGTATCGGTGTCCTGGGCCCAGGGGTATATCGACTATGGGCTTGCGGCGGCCCCGTCCGTCCACGTGGCCATCCCCTGAGGGGGAGAAGACCCGAGGGTAACGTGGCAGCCGCTCTCCCATAGTGCGCTTCCCCCCTCGGGGGAGGTCCAAAGGGGGTCGGGCTCCCCCGACCTCCTCGGGTCGTCGCCACGTGCCATGCAGTGGGTGAGCGCTCCCAGCGCTCACCTACCCACATTAAATGGCCGTGCAGGCATAGTGCGCCTGAACCGCGCGCGTGCCGTATCTATTGCGAAGCGACGCGCGCACGTCTGACGCCGGTCACCGTCGTCTGACCGACGGTGAGATCGGTGGAATGACTGATGGGATGGCCTACAGCACCACCGCGTGCCGGCGCACGCGTGGTGGGTATGATACGCTTCCCGATGAAGCTGCGTCAAGATCGCAGGGGCCGATCCGGCTCCTGCACCACGTCAAGGTTGGTGCGTCGGGTCTAATCACCTGGCGCATCGCACGACTTACGGTGGACAGCCGGATTCCAGCTGTTTAATGGAGAATGACGTGCCGGGCCGACAGCCATGATGGGCGGTCTGACCGGTGCCATGCCGGATCTATAGGAGCAGAAGACTTCCACTCCAAGCCACGGCATAAGCTTCACTTGTAAAGAATTCTTGCTCCTTTCTCCTTAGAAAACCGCCTGTCTGGCCCCTGTGGTGTCCCCTTGAGATATAAAAGGAGGCCCAGGCCTAGAGGAAGGGGGTTCCTGGATTTTTGGCTGGTTCTTTCTAGGTTGGATTAGCTTCTTCCTTCCATTTCCCCCCTCTGGGTTACGGCTAGCTAAGGCCAATCCCGGGGAGTTGAACCCTCATACGCATAAACCACCACACAGGAGTAGGGTATTACGCCTCATTGGCGGTCCGAACCTGTATAATCGCTTGTGTGACACCGTCCTCTATCAGGCAATCTCGATCCTCGCCGGCCTCACTGGAGCCGGGCCAAGGAGGCCTCTTTCACGCGCCCTGGGCCGAACTCAAAAAGGGGGTCTGTACAGTCCCCCGCTGCGGAGTTTTCCATCCGACAGCTGGCGCGCTAGGTAGGGGCGCGTAAACACTTTCTTGCCTTCCGCTCCTTGCATGATTGTCAAGCTTCGCCGAGTCAGCCCTATGGCTGAAGAGGCGGTGCTTCACACCCCCACGCCGAGCGCGGGCGATGACGGCGGGGAGCTGCATCCTCGCCGCCAGACACACGTCCCGTCGCCGCCCCCGGTGGAATCCCGAGCAGGAGAAGGCGCACGAGGAGCCGGAGGGCTCCGTCGCCTCCCAGCGTCCCAGCGACGAGCGACGGCGTCGCTCCAAGGCGTGCCGCCGACTGGCCTACGGCGACGGCGGCACTCCTCAAGGTGCCCTCCAGGCGGCAGGGGCGCTCCTGCGCCATCCGCCCATCGCCGCAGACCCAGAGGCTCCCGTCCAGCGTTGGCTGAATGACGTGGCCGACCTGGTCAAGGCGGCCCACCAGCAGCTGGACGCCGGCAGCCGCCCATCGGTGGCCGGGTCGTCCGGCGCCGCGACTGCATCTTCTTCGTCCACAAGGCGAAGAGCACGGCGAGCGGCGGCGCACGCGCGCCGTGCTCCCTCGCCATCCTCGTCGACGCCCACGGCCATTCGCGGGCGTCACGAAGACCTCTATGGCGAGCCGCATGCCTGGCTTAGCATCGAGCGTCGGCGCGACGAGCGCCGCGCCACCCAAACGGGAGTGGGCGCTGCGTCCACAGCCACCGTGCGCCCTAGCGGCCCTAGGAGTAGGCCCCCCGTTTCCCCCGTCGACGGGGCTGGGTGCCGCGCCTTTGTGGCGAGCCTTCGGAGTTCCGGCCTAACATCCCAGAGAAGTACGACGGAAGCGTCAACCCCACCGAGTTCCTCCAGATCTACACGACTGGAATCGAGGCGGCGGGGGGTGACGATAGGGTCATGGCGAACTACTTTCCCATGGCCCTAAAAGGCCAGGCACGGTGTTGGCTCATGAATCTGCCACCAGCTTCGGTCCACTCCTAGGAGGATTTGTGCCAGCAGTTCACCACGAACTTCCAGGGCACATATCCGCGCCCAGGAGAGGAGGCCGACCTGCACGCAGTGCAACGGAGGGATGGAGAGTCCCTCCGCTAATACATCCAGCGGTTCTGCTAGGTCCGCAACACCATCTCGTGTATCCACGCTCACGCGGTGATATACGCGTTTAGAGGGGTAGTGCGGCACAACCGCATGCTGGAGAAAATCGCCTCCAAGGAGCCCCAGACCACCGCACAGCTCTTCGAGCTCGCGGACTGTGTGGCCCGTAAGGAGGAGGCGTGGACCTGGAACTCCTCCGGCTCTGGTGCGGCGGCTACGGCTGCCCCCAGGTCTGCCGCCCATTCTGGGCAGCGAGAGGGGAGGAAGAAGAGGAGGACTGCTCGCTCCAGCGATGAGGGGCATGTCCTCGCCGGTGAAGATGCCCCGCGGCCCCCGCGCTAGGGGAAGGCTGCGGAGGGCAGCAAAAGGAGCCCTGCTGCCCCTGGCCGAGAGCGCCCGATTGGCAAATGGTGCTCCGTGCATGATACCTCCCTCCACGACCTCACCGAGTGCCGCGCGGTCAATGGGTTGGCTGAGCGCACCAAGAATTTGGGGGAGGAGCGGGGTCAGGAGCACCGTGAGGGCCAGAACCTCACGGCCCCTACCCGCGACCGGTGAAGTGAGGCCAAGAGAAAGGCCCCAGCCAACGATGATGGCGACGACGACTTAGGCTTTCAAGAGTCTGAGGCCACCGTCGCCACCATGGATGGGGGAGCATGTGCTCATGCTTCCCACGGCAGCTTCAAGACCATGAAGCGCGAGCTTCTGGCTGCGGCTCCTACCCATGAGGCCTCACGGCGGGCCAAATGGTCGGAGGTCCCCCTCACTTTCGACCAAACCGATCACCCTCTGTGTGTGGCCAGGGGTGGGCAAATCACGATGGTGGTCTCCCCCACCATTTGCAATGTCAGGTTGAGGCTCGTCCTGATAGACGGCGGCGCCGCCCTCAACATTCTTTCCCCCACGGCCTATGATCTCATCAAGGTCCCGGGGATGAAGCTCCTGCCGTCCCTGCTGATCATCGGCGTGACGCCGGGACACACATGGCCTCGAGGTCACATCGACCTCCCGGTCACGTTCGGTGGCCCTGACAACTTCCGCACCGAGCGGATAGGCTTCGATGTGGCGGACCTCCATCTGCCCTACAACGCGGTCCTGGGAAGACCCACGTTAGTGAAGTTCATGGCGGCCACCCACTACACCTACCTCCAGATGAAAATACCGGGCCCAAGTGGCCCCATCACCATCAACGGCGATCTCAAGATCGTGCTGGCTTGCGCGGAACAGCGCGCAAGCGACCTCGCCGTGGTCCCAAAGCCCGCGGGCGGTGACGAGGAGCATGGCGCCTCCTCGTCCCACGCCCCGAGGAAGCTGATAACCCCGGCCGATGAGATCCCCATCAAGGAGGTGGCGTTGACCGGCAACCCGTCCAAGACCGTCAAGATCGGTGATCAGTTGGACGGCAAATAGGGAGACGCGCTCGTCTCCTTTCTGCGGGCAAACACTGACGTCTTCGCATGGAAGCCGTCAGACATGCCCGGGGTCCCTAGGGAGGTGATCGAGCACCGTCTAGTCGTGCGGCCGGGCGCAAGGCCCGTCCGGCAAAAGGTGCGGCGGCAGGCCCCCGAACGCCAAGCCTTCATCCGTGAGGAGGTGGCGAGCTTGCTGGAGGCCGGATTCATCCGGGAGGTCATCCATCCGGAGTGGCTAGCGAACCCGGTCGTCGTTCCCAAGGCGAACGGCAAGCTCCGGATGTGCATCGACTACACCGACCTCAACAATGCATGTCCTAAGGACCCTTATCCCTTGCCACGCATAAATCAAGTTGTCGACTCCACTGCGGGGTGCGACCTTTTATGCTTTCTAGATGCCTACTCAGGGTATCATCAAATTCGCATGGCTAGGGATGATGAGGAAAAAACTGCATTCATTACTCCTTTAGGCACCTACTGTTATACAACTATGCCTGTCGGTTTAAAGAATGCAGGCCCTACCTTCCAGCGCACTACTAGCATTACTCTGGGTAGTCAGGTAGGGCGTAACGTTGAGGCGTATGTCGATGATCTGGTTGTGAAAACGCGCAACCAGGAGACGCTCCTCTCGGATTTAGCGGAGACTTTTGAGAGCCTCCGCTCTACCCGCATGAAGTTGAACCCCGAGAAGTGCGTGTTCGGCGTGCCAGCGGGCAAACTTCTCGGGTTCTTGGTCTCAGCCAGAGGCATAGAGGCCAACCCCGAGAAAATTAGCGCGATAAATAGAATGTGCCCCCCAGCAAGCTTAGGGATGTCCAGTGCGTCACCGGATGCATGGCGCCCTTAGCCGATTCATATCGAGGCTGGGAGAGAAGGCGCAACCGCTATTTAAGCTCCTCAAGCGCTCCGGGCCATTCCGGTGGACGGAGGAAGCTGAGCAAGCCCTCGACCAGTTGAAGGCATACCTCAGCTCCCCTCCGGTCCTGGTTGCCCCCGAGCCGGGGGAGCCGCTGCTGCTCTACTTAGCGGCAACCCCGCAAGTAGCCAGCGCAACACTGGTGGTGGAGCGCGCTGAGGAATGCCCTCGGCCCGCGCCCCACCGACCCACGATGGCACAGCCCGGGACAGAGGATGACGCCGGAGCCCTTCGGTCGGGCGAAGGCCCTCAGGCCCCCCAGACCGATGATGGCCCTGCGATCCCTCGCCAGGCATTGTTAACGGCCCCCGGACCCCGGGAGGGCCCCAAGGCCACTGGGGGAGGAGCGGCCTAACGTCCCTCGGACCCCAGAAGGGCCCCGAGGCCAATGGGGGGAGGAGCGGCCTAACGACCCCTGACCCCGAGGCTACCAGCGTGGAGGGGAAGAGGGCCCCGCGCGGTCCCTCCCAACATTCCCACGCGAGACCCGATGCCCGTGACGATGAAACTAGGCCCCGCCGATAGGTGCAGCGGCCGGTTTACTTCGTTAGCGAGGCGCGACGGGATGCAAAGACTCGGTATCCTCAGGCCCAAAAATTGCTTTACGCAATCTTGATGGCCTCGAGGAAATTGCGCCACTATTTCCAAGCGCACCGGGTCACGGTGGTAACGTCCTACCCTCTCTGGCAAATCCTTCGGAATCGAGAGGGGACAGGGCGAGTGGTTAAATGGTCAATCGAGCTCTTCGAGTTCGATCTCCACTTCGAACCACGCCACGCGGTTAAGAGTCAGGCCCTCGCTGATTTTGTGGCAGAATGGAGCCCGAGCCCCGAACCCGATCCCGGGTTCCCCGGACCCGAGATCGGAGCGGATCCCTCGCAACATATTGCCAACCCACATTGGGTCATGCAATTCGACGGCTCGCTCACCCTCCAAGTAGCTGGCGCCGGGGTCACTTTAACCTCACCAAGCGGCGAGACCCTCAAATACTTTGTTCGCCTAGATTTTCGGGCAACCAACAATATGGCGGAGTACGATGGACTCCTTGCGGGACTTAGAGCGGCGGCAGGAATGGGGATCCGCCGCCTCCTAGTTCTAGGTGACTCTCAGTTGGTCGTGAACCAAGTCTCCAAGGAGTACCGCTGCTCTGACCCACAGATGGAAGCCTACGTCAACGAAGTGCGACGTATGGAGCGCCATTTCGACGGGTTAGAATTACGGCACGTGCCCAGGCGAGATAACACGCATGCCGACGAGCTGTCGCGCCTCGCCTCGTCACGCGCCATAATCCCCCCGAGTGCCTTTGAAGAAAGGCTCACCCAGCCGTCGGCGCGCCCTGATCCCCCGGGGGACTCAGGCGCTGTCACGCCTACCCCGGGACCCGAGGGAGTCCGGGTCTTGGGGCCCGAAGGAGTTGATCCCGACCCCCCAAGACAAATTGCCTGGATGACTGAGATCCAGGCCTTCCTCAAAAATGAGACTCTCCCCGAGGATTGCGAAGGGAGCGAACGCGTCATTCGCATCTCCAAGAGGTACGTGCTGGTAGAGGGGACCCTCTACCGGCGCGGCACCAACGGAGTCCTCCTCAAATGCATCCCTCGGGAGCATGGCATCGAGCTCCTCGCCGATGTCCATGAAGGCGAGTGCGGAGCCCACTCCGCTTCGTGCACCTTGGTCGGGAAAGCCTTCCGACAGGGTTTTTACTGGCCAACAGCGCTCCAGTATGCGGCCGATCTGGTCAGGCGATGCTGAGCGTGCCAATTCCACGCCAAGCAAACGCATCTGCCGGCCTAGGCCCTCTAGACCATTCCGCTCTCATGGCCCTTTGCGGTCTGGGGGCTGGATATCTTAGGTCCATTCAAGAAGGCGCTAGGAGGATATGAGTACCTTTACGTCGCCATTGACAAGTTCACCAAATGGCCTGAGGCTTACCCGGTCATCAAGATCGACAAGCACTCGATGCTCAAATTCATCAAGGGCATCACTGCCCGTTTCGGGGTGCCTAACCGTATCATTACGAACAACGGCACCCAGTTCACTAGTGAACTGTTTGGCGACTATTGCGAGAACATGGGCATCAAGCTCTGCTTCGCCTCCACCGCCCACCCAAAGAGCAACGGTCAAGTGGAGCGCGCCAACGCGGAAATCCTCAAAGGCCTCGAGACCAAGACATACAACATCCTCAAGAAACACGGCGACTTGTGGATCGACGAGCTACCAGCGGTGCTATGGGCTAACCGAACGACCCCGAGCCGCGCCACAGGAGAAACACCTTTCTTCCTGGTTTACGGCGCGGAGGTGGTCCTCCCATCCGAGCTCACCCTGGGGTCTCCATGAGTAGCCCTGTACAACGAGGCAGATCAAGAGCTCCTCCGACGGGACGACCTCAACTACCTTAAAGAACGAAGGCGGCGCGCCGCCCTCCGGGCCGCGCGCTACCAGCAGAGCCTAAGGCGCTATCATCAGCGCCATGTCCGGGCCCGATCGCTCAGCATAAACGATCTCTCCTACGCCGCGTCCAGACGCGTGCTGGACTGAGCAAACTCTCGCCCATGTGGGAGGTGCCGTTTAAAGTGATCGGTGTCCCCCGGCCGGGTTCAGTCAGGCTGGCCATGGAAGACGGCACAGAGCTGCCCAATCCATGGAACATTGAACACCTTCGTCGCTTCTATCCATAGAGGAGTCGCAGCGTTGTACCTCGAGCTCAAGCCAACCCCGCGCGCCCCCCTCGGGCGCGACAAAGTTGGCCGGGGGCTCCCACTATTAATATACTTTTTTCACATCCACTTCACAACAACTTTATATCCGATCCAATTGTGGTTTTCCCCTTATGGATTTTGTTGGGTGTTCTCGCCTTGCTCGGGACGGTCGCGTTCGTGTCGCTCCTAAGTGGTTTGCGCCGTCTAGACGCCAACGGGCCCCAGAGCGAGCCGTGCTCCGAGACATGTTGAACTCCGGGGCAACTCGCTAATGGCCCACAATCGGGTCCGCATTTACCCTGATCATCATGCTCTCGGCCTGGCCAGTCTCGACATGCGGAACTCCCCAAGTGCTCTAGTCTCGGCCCCTATCACTTAGGACTGCGACCCGAACCCGAGCCCCCGCGTAAGACGGAACACCAAACAAGCCCGCAAGGGAAGAAACACTTGGATCACACATGCGAAATATCAAACTAACATTCAAATCATGACATATGTTATTGCAGGAAATTGACATACTAGCATATGAAGATTCAACTATTACATGGCCGGCGAGAAGGCCGTGCCGATTATTACATGATCGGCACGAAGGCCTGAGAGGGAGGCAAATGGAGGAGGAAGAATCCCTCGCCCCCTCCGCCGGCGGGCGGAAATGAAGGAGGAAGAATCCCTGGCCTCCTCCGCCGGCAGTGGCGACCGTCCCTGCCCCTTCCACAAACAGTGATGGCCGCCCCCGTTCCTCCCGTTGGTGCAAATGGAGGAAGAGTCCCTTGCCCCCTCCGCGGGCGGTAGCGGTCTTCCCTGCTCCTTCCACGAGCAGCGGCGGCCGTTCTTCCCGCCAGCCGGCGCCGACCGCGGTCCATTCTCCCTCCGCCAGCAACTGCGGTGGCTCCTCCTCCGACCGGCGTCAGTTGCTGCTGCCCTGCACGACGACGGCGGCAGCGACGGGGCGGTACCTGCTCCCACAGCAGGTCCTCCCTCCGCCAGCGACAGCGGCAGCTTCTGCCCTGCTCGGCGTCGGTGGTAGCGGCGGGGCGGTACCTGCTCCCACAGCAGGTCCTCCCTCCTCCGCCGACAGCAGCGGCAATTCCTGCCCCTCCCGCCGGTCAGTGGCGGCTGACCCTGCTCCCCCTGCCGGTGGTGACCGCAGTCCTCGCTCCCTCCGCCAGCCGCAGCAGCGGGACCTACTCCCAGTTCCAAGGGCAGCGGCTACGGTTCCTGCCCCCGGCACCGATGGCGGCAACAGTTCCTGCTCCCGGTGTCGATGGCAGCGGCGGCAATCGCTGCTCCCGGCGCCGACGGCGGCGGTATTTCCTGCTCCCAGCGCCGATGGCGGCAGCGGTCCTGTAACGACGAAAGGGAAAGAGGAGGTGGCTTGCTCCGGAACGGCGGTCCTGCATGTCCTCTGCCCGGTATTGCCACCCCCTGGTTGGCCATTACCGGCATGAGCTTGCGCAACAGGTCAGCTACACAATCATTGCTGGCTCACAAGCGGCGACACCGCCTGCCCTCGACTGGAGAAGATCCCCGCGCCATCGCTCTGGGAAGTGTGAGTTGCGAGAATCGAAAGTGTGCAGTGAGATGGGCGCTAGGGAGGCAATGAAGGCGAGAGCGCCGAATGGCTGTGTTGGGCGAAAAGTGGCGAAGGAAGGGGGAGGCCCCCTTCTCGACGCCCTCTTATAGCCTGGCCGCCACTACGTCCAGCCCCTCATTTCCCGTGACCACTATATCGCCCCCTCGATTCTCGCGCACACTTCCCCCATCATCCCCTTTACTCCGTTTCCAGCGCGTGCATGGAGCGTCGCCACCATCCCGAAAACGAAGGGGCGAATCGTGCTCGCTTTTAGGGCGCGCACGACCACCGAGAGATACGCCGCCTTTATCATCCAGAGCAGGTGAGCGGACGTGCCCTGTTTTGCGTGCCGCCCCCGGAAACGGGCCCGTTACACAGTAATGGCCCGTTTCCGTTGAGAGGCGATTTGGGTTATGCCCCGGATAATGATACCGTTACGTAAAAGTCCCATTATTGCTGGGAGGCGGTTTTTCCCAACGCGTAGAGCCAGCGGCCGTCCATCTCCCTTGAGGACCTGGGCCCACTCCGCACCGGTCCAACGAAGTGGCGTAAAACCTGGTCGACCTGCACCGGGGCCCCACACAGGCTTTACGCCGGGGGCTACTGTTGGTCTCCTGGGCCCAGGGGTATGTAGACTATGGGCTTGCGGCGGCCCCGTCCGTCCACGTGGCCATCCCCTTAGGGGGAGAAGGCCCGAGAGTAACGTGGCAGCCGCCCTCCCATAGTGCGCTTCCCCTCTCGGGGGAGGTCCAAAGGGGGTCGGGCTCCCCCGACCCCCTCGGGCCATCGCCACGTGCCATGAAGTAGGTGAGCGCTCCCAGCGCTCACCTACCCGCATTAAAATGGCCGTGCAGGCATAGTGCGCCTGCACCGCGCGCGTGCCGCATCTATTGCGAAGCGACGCGCGCACGTCTGACGCCGGTCACCGTCGTCTGACCGACGGTGAGACCGGTGGAATGACTGATGGGACGGCCTACAGCGCCACGCGTGCCGGCGCACGCGTGGTGGGTATGATACGCTTCCCGATGAAGCTGCGTCAAGATCGTAGGGGCCGATCCAGCTCCTGCACCACATCAAGGTTGGTGCACCGGGTCTAATCACCTGGCGCATCGCACGGCTTACAGTGGACAGCTGGATTCCAGCCGTTTAATGGAGAATGACGTGCCGGGCCGACAGCCATGATGGGCGGTCTGACCGGTGCCATGCCGGATCTATAGGAGCGGAATACTTCCACTCCAAGCCACGTCATAAGCTTCACTTGTAAAGAATTCTTGCTCCTTTCTCCTTAGAAAACCGTCTGTCTAGCCCCTGTGGTGTCCCCTTGAGATATAAAAGGAGGCCCAGGCCTAGAGGTAGGGGGTTCCTGGATTTTTGGCTGGTTCTTTCTACGGTGGATTAGCTTCTTCCTTCCATTTCCCTCCTCTAGGTTACGGCTAGCTAAGGCCAATCCCGGGGAGTTGAACCCTCATACGCATAAACCACCACACAGGAGTAGGGTATTACGCCTCATTGGTGGTCCAAACCTATATAATCGCTTGTGTGACACCGTCCTCTATCAGGCAATCTCGATCCTCACCGACCTCACCGGAGCCGGGCCAAGGATGCCTCTTTCACGCGCCCTGGGCTGAACTCAAAAAGGGGGTCTGTACAGTCCCCCGCTGCGGAGTTTTCCATCTGACACAATGTTCTGTACTACCACTACTTAATTAACATATTTGGAATAGACGTGTTCTTAATTTTATCATATATATATATATATATATATATATATATATATATATATATATATATATATGTGGGTTAAAACACATAATGACTCGACACTCGGAACACATTTGCATATGCATGTTGGACCCCAGAGATGTTTTTTTTTAGAACCCCCAGAGATGTACGTATTGATTAATTTGGTCAGCTTTTGTCGTGCATGGACGGAAAGCAAACGATGATGAGACGTGCATGCATGGAACCTCGATCACCAAATTGGGGTGGTGTCGCCTTTGGATACGTCCGCTCGATCAAATCCATCGATATGATCTGATCGACATGAACAACCTACGACTACGAGGCCAGCCCTTCCGGCCGATTAACTTCTGAGATTGGAACAAATAGATGATGTACTTTTGATAGCAAAGGAACCGATATACAGTCTGCATGATTAAAGAGAATAGAATGGAATCGTCAAGTTCATGGCTTATCATGGATGTTGTCGAGGTGCTTTATTCTAGTATACGTACTCCTACCTTTTAGCCGTTGGCATTCAGCTTTTATCGATTACTAATGAGAGGAAAACAATGTCATTACAAACTTAAAAAGTAGTAACAGTGTGGTCATGAAGTCGTGGGTACATGACTACACCTATAAAGACGAGCTTTCAATAGAATTTTAATGAGATTAGAGATGTACCATGAGTTTTTATCTCTTTTATATGTTAGGTGGCGTATTCGCGGAGGTGTGCCTCCTTGAGCGTGTGTTAGGATGTGTATTTGCATATGTGTGTGATAATACGTGTGTACTAGTGTTACTGTGCGTCTAAGACTGCATCTGACGTGTAATAAAAAAATCACTAGGAACTACTACCTCTCATACTATAGAAATCTAGAAACGAATAGGACATATCCTAGTACTATGAACCTGGACATGAGATAGGATGTGTCTCATTCGGTTCTATTTGTTATATTATGGGATTGATGGAGTATCTAAGCTACTTAGAGCAAGTTTAATAGTATAGCCAATTACTAACTCCAAATAATCTATAATCCATCAAATAGTCAATTCATACAATAGTTACCTATAAATATATATTACACCATTAATACTTAATCCCACCTATTATACACTTATAGCGTTTTGTAGTTCGTGTTGCAATTAGCTACAAATCTGTAGCCTGTTTCTCCTCTCTGCTCTCTTTATCTTCTCCATATGTGCCTTTAGTTGGGTTATAGTCTGATATTGTAACTACTCTTAGAAGAATATACTACTTAGGATGGTTATATTTAGATGTTTTAAAATGAAAAATGAGATGATTTTTCATCTATGCTTGGATTGCCATTTTTCCAGATTCTTCCGGAGAGCAGTACTGATTGCTTTTGGGTTATATCCTCCACATAGTATATCTTTGAGAATTGGCTTGTGGATTTTGATAAAAAACCAATAAACTTATTATTGTTGGAGCATCTACAATATGTTAGGCTCTATGGCTTAGTAGTAATGATATGGTTTTTGATAAATCACCATCAAAATCTATATGCAGGTACTTTTCAGAGCAACGTATTTGCTCCGGTGTTGGGCTCAATTACAAAGGTAGTGATGAATATATCAAGTTAATAAATGATGCATGTCGTAATCTTGAGTGAACGGTCATGTAAATTTTCGATAACTTCGGATGGAGGTTCACTGATAGGATTCAATAATTATGAGTCTTTTATCTTGTGTTGACGCTTATTAGTTTGTGTTTCCTTTATGTTAAATTGGGGTGTTTTGTGGGCTCATTGTTTGGCTTAATATATTGGTGTAATAATTAGTTGTAACTCGTTGAGTAAAGATCGGAAATATATTCTATTATAAAAAAAAGAATAAGAGTATACTAACTACCAATGTAACACATTTGCTGCCTTGAGCTGTGAATCGAACCGACTTGCCAGAAGCCCAGCACCGTCGCACGTGTGCGGTTCGATTTTAGCCCATCAACCCTCGGGAACCGAGCAAGAATCCTCTAAGCCTATTAGCCCATCCAAGGTGGGCCCAAACCAAAAGCCCATTTAAAGCACCCGCAGTGGGCCGGCCTCCCACTCTCTCGCTCCCGCATCCACCACAACACGGTCTCCCTCCCCCACCGGCGACGACAAGAAGCGGCGGCGCGTGCCATGTCGAGGTTCTGGAGGCCGGGGTCGGAGAAGCCGACGGCGGCGATCGTCGAGGACGAGGAAGGCGGCGTCCTCTTCCTGCCCACAAGCACCAGCTCCTCCTCCTCATCCGGGTACTCCCTCCAAACCCTAAACTAAACCCCCTCTTCTCTCTCGCGTTCTCGCGCTCGCTACTCGCGGTTTCTGAATGTGTGGCTGCTCACGCTGCTTCCGCCGCGGTTGGTTTTAGGTTTGGGTACGCGAGCTTGGAGCGGCAGCGGCAACGGCTGCCGGTGTACAAGTACCGGAAGGCCATCCTCTACCTGGTGGAGCGGCACGCCACGACCATCGTCGTCGGCGAGACCGGCAGCGGAAAGTCCACGCAGATCCCTCAGGTATGTGTTCTAGGCGTATGGATGGCTCTCGGTTTCCCATTGCAGTTGCCACTGGGACGATTTTCTTGGTGTGCGGTGAGCTCTGTCCGAGGCATTTTGTCGAACACCTGATTTTCTTGCGTGCGACCGGTGCATAAATAGTTGCATCCGCAGTTTATACTGCACCTGCAAGCACGTTTATCTGGATGCCGGCAGCATGGTGGAATGGTGCATTCAAAACTGTAATAATTGCATGTCATGTCTGATTATTCAGTTTTGATTCCACCGAACCCCTCATGTGTTCCCTAGTAAGAGAGACTGGGAATAAAAACACCTTGTGTGCAAGACTGGCCTATGCGAAGAGCTCTGGGCTCTTGACTGGATGAGAGCATGTGCTATGGCTTGGATCTCCAGTTCCATTTCCTTCTTTCTGCATTTAATTGAATCACTTTGGTGCTATTGTTTGATTATACTCACCTGCTGTTAATGTATGTCATATTCTAGGGACATACATAAATATAAAGACTATATATCATAACATGAACAATGGCCTTCAAACCGCTAGAGGAATTTGTTTAAATGTTACTTACATAAAAACCCATGAAAACTGCAAACAAAAAATAATCTGCCTTTGTCTTCTGGCAGATGATGTTTCATTTCCATCTCCATTGTATATTGAATCAACACTACATATTTTCCCACCATCTTACTGGGAAATGAATTTTCATTTCTGACTTCATTTTATTCTTTTATCAGTACCTTAAAGAGGCTGGATGGGCTGAGGCTGGTCGACTTATAGGCTGCACTCAGCCAAGACGATTGGCCGTGCAGGTATTTAGTGTCTGCAACCTTTATTTAACTTTGCAGCTCTCTCTAGATTCTACACAAAATCACGTCTTTCTGATTGACCATCTGATGATGACATGTGACATTATTTTTTCTTGGCTACAGAGAATTACTTCACTTTGATCTTATACCATGCCACTGTTGTGCTGTGTTGACTCATCCTCATTGGAAATACCTGCATGTGTAGTCCAATAGTTCAAGTAAACATGGCATCTGATCTAGAAGATTCTTCTTAAGCATTAGAGATGGTATTTTGTAGTATGTATCACATTTCCACAATAACTTATCAAACATTTGTACTAGACTGTTTGCAACAGTTGTCCATGTGGCTAATGATCACAATCCCCATTTCGATTTGATATTTGGAGGTAAGATTATATTGAGTTGTTGTTTGCATTTCCTTAATTTAAAAGATGAGTGTATGAAGGGTCAAGTCATCCCTTCTATATAAGGCTGATGTTCCATCTCCTTTCATTACCCTTGTGGTGTCAATGCCTCCATGACGCTGACATGCCACTTGGGTCCAGGAACACCTTGACTAGGCCTATGGGCCAACCCCTATCACGCCCATTACAATTTCTCACTTTCCACTCTAGATCATTTAATGGATAGAATTTCATGTTTACTGTCTCAAAGGATGTCAGCTGAGTGAAATTTTTTACAGTTTCATTTGTAGATGACATTCTTATTTTAATGCTCCAGTTCTGATAGACCCTTTAATTATATTGCACCTGCAAATACTTCTCCTTTTTTTGTCTGATAATTGCCTTCCAACCCATAATGTGAGTAATTTGAACAGTCAGTTGCATCAAGAGTAGCAGAAGAAGTAGGTGTGAGACTCGGAGAAGAAGTTGGTTACACAATCCGATTTGAGGATCAAACAAATCCAGTATGACCCATTTCCTTTTTATGCTTGTTTTCTTTATATGGATTCTGCAGTATGAAGCATGGTTGTACATCTACAGTATTTCTTCACTGTTTGTCAATACAAATTAGAATAAAAATGTTTGTTTCTCTCTCCTGTTAGTCTGCTTATTCCTTCCATACCTGGTTTGGCAGGGTACGACCATGATTAAATTTCTGACAGATGGGGTATTGATCAGAGAAATGATGGAAGATCCTCTTCTGACCAAGTATAGGTATCGGTTTACCACCCTCAATGTCAACATGATCATAAGATGGGCATTCAAGTAGTCAACTGTCCATTTGTATTGATTATTGAACCATGTTTGATCCAATTGCACAAGTTTTGAGTGAAATACTTTGAGTGACATTTTTTCAGTGGTATTAAACCCTTTTTCTAGTGTAAGAAAATGCATGACTAAGCTGTATTATTTATTGTCTTTTCATGGTTTAGTTTCTTTGATTCACACACTAATCCTCTTTTTTTGTTTTGTTTTGTCAGTGTAATTATGGTTGATGAAGCCCATGAAAGATCCATTTCAACTGACATGTTGCTGGGTCTTCTGAAAAAGGTTTTCATCTTTGGAATGTGCTAGTCTGATCTCTCCATTTCACGTGTGAATAATATTTTATCTTCCACAATGCTTGTATATTTACATGAACATATACCAGATTCAACGACGTCGGCCCGACTTGCGTCTAATCATATCCTCTGCAACAATAGAAGCAAGATCCATGTCAACTTTTTTCAACATTAGGTCATTTCCTTATCTAGTAAGAATTAGCTTCATTCTTTCATCTTTGCCCTCTATTGTTTTTATGTATAGTACTTTAGGAAGTACTAAATAGGTAAACACAAGCAGGATGTTCTTGATAAAGTGATTTAATTCATAAGACCGTTTGGTGAATAATTGTAAAGTTCATAAGACCATTTCCATCGAGACAGCTACCATCACTGAACCTCATTGTAACAATGGTTAAGGATGGAGAACCAACAATATTTATGTTCCACCATCAATTGCTGCCCCTTTTCCAGCACTAGATCTTGGCTTCTGTCCTATGACACACCTATGGGCAGAACATCCAAGGGGATATAAAACTGTTACAATAGTATTGGTTGGTATTAAATTACTACCAGGTATAGACGTATAGTTAGCACTGCAGCAGAATGTAAATATCAGCACACTGGCCTCAATAGGTTCTCATGCATCATGCCTTCCTTCATCGACTGTTTCTCATCAAGAACAGCATGAAAGTACAGAAATGCCTTACCAGGGTAAACGCACCAAATTTTTTATCCCTGAGATGTTTTGTGAGTTGTTAACTTTGATGCATGTACAGCTTTTTGATGCTTCTATATGCATCCATCACTTCAAAAGATCACTAATGTTCATGAGATCATTATATGCACTCTAGTTTGTCTATCAAGTTTGCGTGAGCAGCGGGTTTGATCTTTGGATTTTTCTTTCATCTTCTATTGCATACAGGCGAAAGAATTCTATGCTTGCGTCTGCTGATTGTTTGCCCAACACGGAACCTGCTATTCTTTCTGTGGAAGTATGTTCTCCTTTCAAAATGGAAAACACTTGAGCACAGGCAGCCTCCTTTGTACCAATAAAAGTATAATCTAATTATATTTTTGTTTTACAGGGTAAAGGTTACACAGTGGAAATTCATTATGTTGAAGAACCTGTCTCAGACTACTTGCAGGCTTCTGTGAATACTGTACTTATTATTCACGAAAAGGTTAGTTTTTTCGTGCTGTCTGATAAATAATACTAGATAATGCTTTTTGTTATTATTATGCTTCTTAGTAGGATTTTAATGACTACCTAGACTTCAGGTTTTACTTATATCCTAATTTAGACTTGATTTTGCCTGGTCCATCGATTCATTGTAACATACCAATGGTCATTATATACTTTTATATGCCATTTTTCTTCTCAGTGAAATATTTAACTCTGACCAGATTACTGTGTCTACTACAATGAAGGTCAATTGTCGTAAACTACACTGGATTAGGAGAAGGGATGCAAATGGGTTGGCCCACGAGTACCCATTGACCCACGCTAGTTCATTTGGTTTACAATTTTGCACCTAATACGAACTACAGAACTAGGAAATGGGAGACAAACGCATATTTTAATAGAATGGTGTGGGTCATGGGATGCCCATAAGTGGGTAAAACTTGCATCCCTAACTAGGAGTACTATACTAGTACATGTAGTTTCATGCTCAGTGTTATAAGCGCTAAAACAAAAAATTTACCAGAGCAGTTATAATGAAGATACACATGCCCAAATCTTAAAACTAAAGCATGTATGTGCGAAAACTTAACAATTATTGTTGATTAAGAGACATAATTCATTATAGTAATCATGGAGGAAGCAAGTTGACAAAAATATATAATTATCCTTTGTAGTTAACAGACATTTGTTGAAAATTTTACCTTCAATGCAAGCATGATCTCCACCAGCCTCTCTACAAATTTAAATCTTTGATATCAAAATAGTGGTAAAAGGAACTCAAGCTGATGTGACCATAGCACCACAATTAAATTAGCATGGCTCTCCGATATTTTATTGCATAATAGTGTTCACTGAAATACTCTGCCACATTCTCTCCGTTCTACGCTAAGCTCCTTTTGCTTTTTTAAAGAAAAAAAACAACTCTTCTCATTCAATAAATTTCATTTTATTCACTCATCAACCATATTTATGCAGGAACCACCAGGGGATATTTTGGTATTTTTAACTGGTCAGGATGACATAGACACAGCTGTTAAGATGCTAAATGAAGAAATTCAACACCGTGGAAGACATTATTTAGGTGGTTGTTCTTCTGATGGTTATATAATAATGAAATAAACTAAGCTAAATAAACTAGTCACTCCCAGACGATCCTAAAATACGTTTTGGAATGGATGTTCTGGTCCTTGGTAGTCAAGGCCCTTGCTGATATACCTTTTTTCTGCTTGGAGTAATTAATCATGTTTTTAATGCATTCATATTGTTTGGATTCTCAGACTTGCTGATTCTGCCCTTGTACTCTGGCCTTCCGCGGGGAGATCAAGTAAGTGAATCAGTAGTTTTGTAGTGTGAAATCTGTTGTGTTTACTGCTTAGCTGCTATTATCTATTCTTCTTTGGCATTTTAGGACCTCATTTTTACTCCAACTTCAAAAGGGAAAAGAAAGGTTGTGATATCGACAAACATTGCTGAGACGTCATTAACTCTAGAGGTAATGCATATGTATGCTAACAAATTCCATGGTGATTGTTACTAACTGCTCTCAATGTCGTGCAGGGCGTGGTGTATGTTGTTGATAGTGGGTTTTCCAAGCAGAAGTGTTACAATCCGGTACTTTCTATTTATTCTCAATTATATAGTCCACTGTTCTTCTATACTCTTGTTCCTTTTCATAGAACTTTTTTAGTAAACTTTTTTCTAATCTTTCTTGTATATTTCTTGGTTTAGTCCTTTTCCTGTCTATAACTCACATCCTTTTGGCCTAGATTTCTGACATTGAGAGTTTAGTTGTCGCACCAATATCCAAGGCATCCGCAAGGCAAAGAGCAGGTCGAGCTGGAAGGGTGCGACCTGGAAAGTGCTTTAGGTCTGTTGAACAGTTTTCTCATTGAAGTTTGTGTTTTTATTGATAGTTCCCTTGATGGTGATTTGTATCTATCCTCTTCTAGCGGCAATTATATTTGGTCAGTTATGCTGGTGTTATGTTTTTATTATTATATTATAAAATGTTCCATGATTCTATTTACCTGAGTCTGTTTTCTGGATGACTTGCTGAATACTTTGAGCTATTATTTTATCTACTATTTTCTTTGTATTTTTCAATCCTTTATCTTGAATATTTTATAAAGAAATCTGCATTCATAAAGTCCCACATCAGTGTACTCAAAATATTAAAATTTGAAATCAGCTAGCCTTGTGCCCGCAAATTGTGATGGATGCAAAATAAGTATAGTGTAACATCTAAAGTTCATAACAAAAAAAGAAAAGATTTTATGATATCTATCAACCGTGGGACCACCTACATATACGCTTACCCAAAGAATGCGGTTTCCATAAAAAAATTGCAAACAAGTGAACAACACACAGATGTCTATGTATATGCAGGCACACATTTTTTTGGTAGTGTTTGTGTAGAGCACATCGCTCCCAACCCCTCCTTTTATAAAGTAAACATATATGCAAAGGCATACAGATTGATATGTGAAATAGTGTATATGGTTTTTAAAGATACATGCAAACACATATAGATTGAGATGTGAAATGGTATATATGATTTTTCTTCTTTCCTGGCACAACATGATATAAACTGTAAATTGTTGCATTGCAATCAGTGGAAAGTCAAAAACTATATATTTCTTGATTGTGAACATCACACTCATAGATCAAATGCTCTGTAAACTGTAATGTTCTTTGGCTAAGGTTCAATATTTAATTTCCTGTTTCTGTTATGTGATTGTTTGGTATCTGCTGCAGGCTTTATACAGAGGAATTTTACCTTAAAGAAATGCAGCCAGAAGGGGTTCCTGAAATGCAAAGGTCTAACCTTGTATCCTGCATAATACAGGTGTCCTTCCTTTCCAAATTATCTCGAAAGTTTTATGCTTATATGGATAATGCATGAACATGTCATATTCAATAGTTACTACTAACTTACTATATTGTTAGTCCATTAGTTCTTCTAAAGAGAATAATTTGCTGAGTATTTTAAATTGGGTAAGCAGTGTGTAAGTGAAAGATTACCTTGTAGTCTTATGGCCTTCTATGCTGAATCAAATATTGCATATCATAAAAATCATACACATAATGTTTCTTTCATGTTGAACAGTATATGTTTTGTGGTGGTATATATTGGCTTGGCAGACTAGGAAAGTACACCTCGAGGAAATATGATTGTAAAACCAAAAAGGATTTTCTATAATCTTCCATTAGTTGTTTGCCTTTCATTGACAATGTTTGCCAGCCTCAACCTAGACTGCTAGAGTGCAGCTTGTTTGGGCCACTTGTGGTCAATGGAACTGACTATAGATTAAACAGTTACATATTGAGATTATACGGTTTGTTTGAAAGCTTTTTAGAATATTAGGATTTGTTTGTGAGAAGAATACAGGAACTTTTACTACTATGTCGAATTCTTGTGTCAAAGTCATGAGATTAGGAAGGTGCACACAAAAATTTAATACACTGCAGAAAATCAGACAAAATTTCTTTGAAACATTTGAAGCGTGTACTTTCAAAATGTACATAGACATCATTAATTTATATTGTTTTCTGAGTTTTATGATGGCATATGTTGCTGGTTTCTGTTGCACATAAGATATAATCTGAAAGTATTAATATGATGCATTATTGAATTGTTACGTTCTGGGATGGCAGTTGAAAGCTCTAGGCATAGACAACATTTTGGGATTTGATTGGCCAGCTTCTCCATCACCAGAGGCAATGATTCGAGCTCTTGAAGTTCTATATTCCCTGGGAATCCTTGATGAAGATGCCAAACTAACAGTACCCCTTGGCTTCCAAGTTGCTGAGATCCCTCTGGTATGTAGTTTATTACTTTATTTTTGTGACTTGAATTATATCTATAGTTGGATTTTCAGAACCTTTTACAATTAACTACTTGAACTAGTTATTGTAGTGCCAAGCTAGTATTTTATTTTTCTGTTGTGAATTCTATCTGTAACTAATGATCAATTATACTTTTCTAACAAAAAACAGCATGGGTTATAATTTATAATCCTCTATAAGTTCATGACTTAATTAAATGCTCACTGAAAAAAACTATTATCTGTTTGATTGTATCTGCGGGCAGCGGTGGACCCTCCCTTGTGGCAAGGTGTGGCGTCTGCCACAGCTATCTCCTAGCGAGAAACTCCTCTATGTCTTCTTCTCCGATTGACTGAGCAATTAGAGCAGTGCTTCTAGTTTGGACATGCATCATTAGGAGAAAACAGGGCTATGGGTGTGCAAATGCATAGAGAAAGGGAGGCTTGCTGATAGATAGTCTGCTAGCTAGTTGTTGATGGTGAATAGCGGATTAGTGGTCAGATTCTATTGTTTTCATCTACTACCTCTAGGTTGAAAATAATTATCTTTTTGAACAAGTACATGGTCTTGAAAAATATCTTTGACCATTATTTTCTATTATAATATATATAAAAATATCAACAAACATATAATTTCATTAAGTACATTTTAATATAAGGGCGCATTCTATACTATACTTTTCCAACTTCTATTCCCTCACTTTTTGCGTGCACATTTTTTGAATTGCTAAACGGTGTGTTTTCTACAAAATTTTATATAGGAAAGTTGCTTTAAAAATTATATTAATCAATTTTCAAGTTCTTTTAGCTAACACTTAATTAATCGTGCGCTAATCTACCACTTCATTTTACGTGCCGGGAAAAGTTTCCCAACCCCCAAACGAACCTTATATTTTACCTCATACATATCATATATATGGATAACTAGCATTATTATCTGCCATAGCTAAATTTTAATGCTGGGTCCACCACTGTCTGCAGGGACACATGGATTTGGACCTAAGAAATCTAATAACGCTCTTTAAATGATGTTGGAGCTTTAATGATTGTTGAAAGAAGCAGCAGTTATTTAGTACATCTCACAGTTGAAGAGTGTATCATATTAAAGTATCTAGAGTTGAATAAAACATTTAGGTCATATAGAATGAACGATGTTATTGGTAAAACAGGACATATATGTACTATGCTTAATTAAGCACTAAGGTCATTGTGAAACTAAGAACAATTATGTCTGTGTAGACCAATGTTCAAAGACAAACTAAGGACATGCATGATTATTGTAACTGCTAACCCAGAATAGTCCTTGTGGAAGTAAGCTGGATTATAGTATATTTTTTAAATTGTTCATGAAAGTACATTTGCTTGGAAAATTGCTACTTAATCTTCTTTAGCTTCGATAGATGCATGGTGGTAAGTATCTGTTTCCTGCAGCCAATAACTATTTCGATATGTTTTACTGTATTGCTAAGCTTTATGAACTGTAGTTGTTGTTAGATGACTCCTCTCTACCTTGCCATATTTTATTATATATCAGTTCTGACATACAGTGTTACTCTGCTGAACGCTGTTGATGTTCAAACAGCGTTTGAAATCATGCTGCTGCATTGGTCATTATACTTGAAGCTGAAGGACCCATGTCCTGTTACACTTCTACAAGTGTTTTTGTTATCTTTTTACTTGCGTGGTACTTTTATGGTGAACAATTATCTCAAGATATTTATATGCACATTCTAATCTCTTGCAGGACCCTATGATTTCAAAAATGATCCTTTCAGCCAATAATTTCGGATGCTCTGATGAGATATTGACCATAGCAGCATTTCTATCTGTTCAAGTTAGGACTTCTCTTAGATACTTCTCTTTGGGCTGTTCTAATCTTCACTTGTACTGACACTATTGATTTGTACAGTCTGTGTGGGTTTCCATGAGAGGAGTGAAGAAAGAGTTTGATGAAGCTAAGCTCCGTTTTGCTGCTGCTGAGGTATGCTTGATCAACTTGCTGCTAACCTTCCTTGGTTCACTCATTAAGTTGGTATTACTTAGTTGCTGCTAATATTTACACACAAAATAAAGGAGTGCTTTGTCAATAAATAGATCCAAATCCTAATATACTTGATCTGTGATGATGCTCCAGAACTAGACAATTGCTCTTATGTTTGCAATTGATTTTTAGTACCACTTTTATGCACTGATTTATGATGGGGGCATATGACCAGTAAGTTGACTCTAGTAATGTGCTGATAGCTGGTTACTATCTGTGCACAATTTGTCAGAATTGTGCATTGCGCCTAACTGCCTATATTTGTTCTTGGTTGTCTTTTTTTTGTGGTCGTTGTTGACACTCCTGAATATATCTTGTACCCCAGGGAGATCATGTGACGTTCCTGAATATCTACAAAGGATTTCATCAATCTGGGAAATCTAGTCAGTGGTGTTACAAGAACTTTTTGAACCACCAAACATTGGTCTGTGTTCACTGCATAGAGACGATACTTCACACTTGAGATTGTGCACTTATCCAATGTTTTTTGTTTACATTGCTACACTTACACATATTGATTTGAAGAAAATCCTCTCCCTTTTGCTGCAGAAGAAGGTTATTGACATCAGGGAGCAGCTTGTCAGGATTATCAAGAGGTTTGGCATACCACTAACATCATGCAATAGAGATATGGAGGTATTGTTTCACATTTCCATTAATTTGTATTGGTACTTACAGGATTCATGCTTTCATTAATTTGCTTTGGTACTTAGAGAACATTAGCTCTCAAATGTATTCTCTAATGCCACTGTAACGTGCAGGGAGGAACTGTTCATGTGATAATATTCATCTGAAGAATACCCTTAGGCACAAGATTAGATTGCACTCTATCTTTAAATTGAAGTTAGGGTTCCCCTTGGAACATTCAGATGAATTAGCTCTCACGTCTTCCTCTACTGCTAGATGCACCCTCTCCTCTAAGCAGCTCTTTGAGAAATCACTTAAGTCTCTTTTCTATGGTGTTATTATTGAAGCCATTATTTTGCTTATCCCAATGTCTCGTACATCTTTCAATAGTGTCACTGGCAGTTACTTCTATTCTAGCCCAACATATTTTTTCCTCATTTTAAGACTTAATGCATTTATACTTGGATAGTTTGGGGAGTAAAATATTAGTTTTCACTATTTAGGTGATTCAGTAATAATGTAATCTTATGTTAACACAGAATATATTCACATGCAAAGGGTATATGTAAATACATGTATTAAGTTATATCCTGTGCAAATCACTATTTGTACTAACACAACTATCATTGGCCCACATCTTTGTTAGTTTGTTTCAATCTTAGAGCTGGTTGTTTTATTAAGTTCTATATACAATTCTTTTCCTCTATGTTACCAATACCATAAGTCCATAACTTACTGAAGCTTTGATTTGCATGTGCTAAACACGTTATCTTCTCGATATTCTGCAGGTAGTAAGAAAAGCTATTATTGCTGGTGCATTTGCTAATGTATGCCATCTAGAGGTATTTGCTTGGTTAATCTTATATCCCATTACACTACAAGGCAGATTTTATTCTCATACATCTACATATAGCCAGAACGTAATATCCCTGAAAAAGCCTAATATAAGGTTTGGAACTGAAAATTATTTATTGCAATGTCGACAAACTGGTTAATCTGATGTTCCAGCCTGATTTTGAAATTATGAAACCTAGAGGATTGGACCAGCCCAGAGAAAGAAAAGAAAATTGTGAGTGGACTTACCCTGCAATCACCTGACCTTGCTGGGATTTTGATGAACTGACCCACCTGCGTTATATTCAAAAGAACAGTCCACTTGTTACAATGAATTATTAGAAACTAGTAAGTAGGAGTTGAGCTGTACATGAGAATCACAAAGGCCATTGTCCTGGTACAAAAGACATACTACCCTCTATGATTTGTCTGAGATGAAGTTGGGTCCTCCTACAGTCAGGTCTGCGAGGGAGCTTGGTCACAAAGCATAATTGTATAGACTGTACCAAACATCCGTGTTGAGTATATATATATATATATATATATATATATAGAAAAACTATTCTACACCCGGGTACAGAATAGCTATTCTATATCCCCCCTCCCTCCCAAGGGCCAAACCCACCTCCCATCCCTTTTAAGGGCTTAAAACCCACCTCCCACCTCAGTCAAAGCACCCCCACGTCGGTCAAAGCCCGGTCAAACTACCTACCAACTCCCCCCACCACCCACCTCTTCTCAACTCTCGTCTTGCGGAATGGTGCAGTAACGCGACAGCCATCGTGCAGTAACGCTATGTCTTACGTGCAGTAACAACATTCAAATTTAGTTGAAATATAGCCATGACGGATCTACTTTTGATAATCACTTTTTTCTAACAACATGGTGCAAACGATTTAAAAAAATCATACATCATGTGAGAGATATTGTTGTTCGAAGCTTGGGTTTTTTTGGATCTTGACTCTCTACAAGTACTAATACTACAGCATTAGTTACTACTATCTATTATGCGTTTTACTACAATCCTATCACGATGTTACTGTAGGTGTGCAGTAAAGACCATAAGTTTTGTAGTAACAATGTGTCTTACTGCAATTCTTGAATAGTGTTACTGCATAAACATGTGGTAACGTATACCTGCCATGTAGTAACAATTCCACTTTGTGCGGTAACAATTATATTTAGCATGTGAGACTTTTAACCTATATTTTTTTTTGATCCCTAGTTTACTGCAATCTCACCACAATGTTACTGCCAAAGGTGCAGTAACGCTCTATATGTTCTACAGTAAAAAAGTGTTTTACTGCAATTCTTGGATAGTGTTACTGCATAAACATGCGGTAATGTGTAACTGTCAGGTGGTAACGTGTATCTGTCGTGCAGTAACACTTTTACTTTCGTTAAACATTTTTTTATGAACATTATGGTGCAAACGACTTAGAAAACAAGATAGGATTTGAGAGATATTGCTCTCTAAAGATTAAGATTTAAGGGTTTTAGATCTACACAAGCAGTAATACCGCTGTTACTGTTACACGTTCTCTGTTACTGCAATTTTCATCATGATATTACTGCCGGAAGTGCAGTAATAGACTATAAGTTTTGCAGTAACGTACCATGTTACTGCACTTCTTCAATAACGTTACTACCGAATCATAGTAACAAGGTATGATTCCTCATAATTGATTTGTTCTCAAAAAATTTCAACAGATATACAAAGCAAACAGACAATGATATATAATCACATTGTGTCATAGGGTGAATTGGTTAGGAGAGCTTTCCATGAACCATGAGATCATGTGTTCAAATCTTGAATTCACCAAATTATTTTTAATTTTTCTACAAAGAGAAGAAAAAAAGATTTATTCATGAGAGAAGGGAGGGAGAGAAAAAAAGCGAAAAAAGGAAGCCGGAAAGGGAGGGGGAGCGCGCCAGGGGAGGGGAGGGGCGGGAGGGCGCGGCGCTAGGGGAGGGGGAGCGAGCGCCAAGGGAGAGGGAGCAAAAGAAAAAAAAGGAAAAGGGGGTGGAGGGAGGGAGGGAGAGGGGATAGAGGGGGAAGGGGGGAGGAGGGTATAGAATAGTTATACTATGGGGGGCTGTAGAATAGTCTTACCCTATATATATATATATATATATATATATATATATCCACAGTCTACATCATTCTCATTGAGATAATGTTGGAAGTGCATCACTCTCTGTGTAATACATGCGTCATTATTTTTCTGTGCAGGCAGTTTAGAAATTCAATACGGTGGACCTATCCTCTATTCTTCCACTAAGATTAGTTACATACTGTAGCTGTGAAAAATTGACAGAATTCTGAACTATATATTTTAATTTCTGTGGAAATGATGTGCTCTTTGCACATGTGTACTTCATCTGAGTTTTATATGACCCTTTTCTCTGCTATATTATAGGAATACAGCCAGAATGGGATGTACAAAACAATAAGGACCTCACAAGAAGTTTATATTCATCCTTCTTCTGTGCTATTTAGGTGAGTTTAATTATAATATTCTATTTTATTGTAACGTGTGTTCTTGTTATGTAGTTTTTTTTATAAACTTGACATCTTCCTTGCATTTTAGGGTTAATCCAAAGTGGGTCATCTACCAGTCTCTAGTTTCAACTGATAAGCACTATATGCGTAATGTTATTGCCATTGAACCATCATGGCTTACGGAAGCTGCACCACATTTTTATCAGTTCCGGACACCCAATCCGGCCCTTCACTAACTATATTATGGTAAATTTATTTCTTTCTGTTTACTCATTATCAACCATCTTCCATAGTTACACAATTGTGTGAAGTTTCTCCATGTTGATCGCAGAAAACTGCAACTTGATCTTTGCACCTTTTTGCCCTTTTGGCTATTCTACTTTCCAAAGGGTAGTTGGATGGAGTTTTTCCAATTTTAGCACTCAACTGGGTGCTTGGATGGTTTGCACTTTTAAGGGTAGTTGGATGGTTTGCTCTGTTGTTACGTACTAACTGCTTTCGTGTTAATCCATTGACGGCACATTGGGAGGCAAAGGAGTACGTGCCGTGTAGACTGATAATTCTACTATGACAGCGAAAAGTAACTGCCATAGGTTTATATCCTTCTCTATTCCTATATTGATGCAGTGTACTGCATTGGATTATCTGTGTGGCATTATGAATGCTGTTATGGCATTGTCCTAGGGGAATTACTTCTGTTAGTGACAATTGCTGTTACCCTGCGTCATGTTATATGTAAGTCATGGGTTATATTATTTTCATCATTTTTGTGGGCATAGTCTGATGCGATAGAATTTATTGGGCAAAAGGTAAAAGATAAAAATATCTACTATTAGAGCCTTATCTACTTGCCAATCTATTAGCATCATTCTAGTTTGCATTGTACTCTTACTTTGGTTCATAATAAATGATCATGGATCTAGATTAGGGATGCAAGTAGGTAGTCCCGCTACCCATATAAAAACTCGCTTGCTAGTTCATTTCCCACATGGTAGTACAAAACATAGAAGAAAAACCGAACTAGAAATAAGATAAGCGGGTTTAAAAAACCCGCTTATCCGTCCCGCTTGCATCCCTAACCTAGATTCTCTAGCATTATTTCAAAGCAAGACAAGTATCTAGCTGCCAATAAGAGAAGGAGAAGCAGTCCATTTGCTTAGCATGTCTTGTTTGTGGTAGATAGTATAGGATATGTTCATCCGCCTCTGATTCTTATTCCCTGAGAGCAACCTGTTGTTTGCTTGCCACTTGGCTCCTGTTGCTGAGCTCCATGCAAATAGATGCTAGCAGGTGTTAGTTATCTCAACTATAGGATAATGAACCGACTGATCTTTTGACTACTTTAGAATGAACTATGCATCAAGTCAAGGACAGATGAAAAGAAGCCTCGAAGTGTATAATATCTCTACAAGAAACGAAGTTTGGGACTTGGGATTGCTGTTTTTAGAACCTGCTTTCACCTTTTTCGACAAGTGGAGAACATCATAGTGATTATGAGATGTCTTGAGCACAAGGTAAAGAACAGCTAGATTTGGTAAGCCCTCAAACCTAGAATAACCAGCCAGCATGTTGTATCTAAATAATCTAGCCCTATGATTTAGTAAAATCATACCGTGCAATCCAGTTGCTCATTGCCAAAAAAGAAAAAGGAATTCTCAATTTAAAATAAAAAGGTAAAAGGAATGCATAAACATACTTAAAAACAAATAATTTGATGTACGGATTAGATTGGTTGGGCTGAGTAGGATTTGGAGACATCCCTATTATGACCCTGTTTGGGGAGTTTAAAATTCTGAGAAGCAGCTGCTGAGAATTTGGAGAAGCTGGGAACCTATCTTTTGGCTTATAGTTTATTTTCTGGATTATACTACTACAACTTCTCAGAATCTAAGTGAAAATCTGAACTGTTTGGGGAGCTTCTAGCAGCTGGAGATTATAGGAGAAGCTGCAGCTGACAGAAGTTCCCCTAAACAAGCCCTATAATAGGTTACTGGAATCGATAAGTTGATAAGAAAGATCCTATTGATGCGGTACATTTCTCAACTTTGGATAAATATTGTGATTGGTGGTGGGACTGGATCATAGATCATAGGATTGTCTGTTTGCTGGCTTATTTATTAGCTTTAGCCAATTTTCAAAAGTTATTTTTATAGCTAATTTTAGATTTTTAGGTGGTTTTTTTATTGTCTATTTTTCAACTTTGGCTTTTTAATTGTAAATAATATAAATATAAAAGCTTTATTTATAAATTATTGTTTTTGTTTGTTTCACATTTCTATGGCTTACCAGAGGTAGCTCAACTAATCAGTCCTCGATGGCAGCATTAGTTTTATTCAGTTTACTGTCTTAAATTCCCACGTCTTTACTCAAAATGAGTTGAAGGTGATATCGTGTTTACGCTTAAAATTCACCCCCAACTGTATCTTTTTGCGGGTGTTTTTTCTTTTCTTTTTTTTTGTGGGGGGGGGGGGGGGGGGGTGGTTTAAGATTTTTAAAAAGGGAATTCCTTGCACATGTGCATGAACATGTGGTTAATGGAACTCATGTCAACTTAGGTTACGAGTATAACCTTTTTAAACTTTCTTTTCTGCAATGTGCAGGCTGTAAACCAGCAAATGTCTGTTAAGTAAACAAATCTGTTTTTGTTCACTCGCAAAAAAGAAAACTATCTTCATTATAGTAGGTATGAACCACATTAAAATCCAACCTTGCCCACCAGAATGGGCTCGGCTGAGCCATCTGTACTTTTGAGATCGACTTGCCAGAGGTACACTTTTTCGTCCTGTGATGGGGACTGCAAGGGAAGAGAAGCCACATTTTCTGTTAATAAACATGCCCCAGGTCATATGGCAATTATGTGGCTTACCCTGCACCTGTCGGGATTGGCGCGTAAGACCCGCGTTAAGGAACTAACTAAACCATTCTGATTAAGACCGCCTGAAACTATCTCGTGATTACGGCACGAATCGATGAATTTGGCCGACAAGACTAAAAGCAAAAGAGAGGCACTAGATCTCTGAAAAAGCATTTTATTGTAATAACCTGTGTGTGCTGATCTTGCTTGTTATGTTGTCGTATTCGGAATTTTAGGGGGTGGCTTGTATAAAAATAGGACAAACGTAAGCATATCAGATAAAGCAGACTCATTAGTACAATTGAGATCCTCTGCAAACCAACTCACTATTAAAGTGGACTTCATGGTCCATGAGACCATGACTGCGGATAGTGATTAATACGGAGTAGTTCTTTTTACTGTGATCGCATATAGAATGTTTCAGCAAAACCAACCTAATTAAATCTCGTCATCCTAGTGACTGACCACTATGTTTTACAGTTGAGATTTTTAATGGTACAGATGTCACAGTGGACTGGTAAGCAGCTGGTGCCGACTGTCATAAACAACTTTAACAATGGCACATGACAGGATAATAACACGGGATTCTTATTCGTGTTACGCGTCTATTCCGCGGATCCACACTCCTTGTTGTAGCGATTAATAAAATGAATACTAACTCCATTCTAAAATAAGCGCAGCAGTGGATATCCGTGTTCAATGTTTGACCATCCATCTTATTTAAAAAAATTATGAAAAAATTAAAAAAATAGTCACACAAAATAATATTAATATTTTATCATCTAATAATAAAAAATACAAATCATAAATTTTTTTCAAATAAGACGAACGGTCAAACGTTGAAACGTTGAACATGAATAATATAAAACTGTACTTATTGTAGAATGGAGGTATTAATTTCTTTTGGGTTGTCAGGTATAGCTTCTCTTTTCATAAAGCTGCGAGTGACAGACTAGTTACCCTTGTTTGAAAGCTTGCCTTTTCTGCAATTCGAGGATCCCCCGCCGTAGCTGTAGTGCCGTCAGCTACTGACATATGGGTCCTCTGGTCCCAGAGGACCATCTGTCTCAGGCTGTGTCAATAATTTTTGTCAACGAGAAAAGAAAAATAGTGTACGGAATAGTTAATATGGAAAAGATGATATGATACACATCGTCGAGGGCGACCCGTGCCTTCAACCTGGCAGGGCTGGAGTAGCAATTTGCCAATATGGTGGTCCAAATTGTGTTTATCTAGATCTTGCCCTCTCTTTTTTTTTTTTGGCAAAGAGTGGCATGCAACAGATTGTGTGCCGAGAAAATGTTTACTTATACTGTGATTTATAGCTTATTCTGTGTATAGAACAGATGGTACATTAGACTAAGGTTTTAGAGTGCACAACGAACTTTAGCAACCAAATGCCAGCCTTAGAAAACCCTTTTTGCACTAACAAACTCTTTGGGGGCGTAGATGAGGAATTGAACCGGGCTCATCATACACTACTTGTGAATTCTCATGATTTTATCTTTTCTTGTAATAAGGGGTTTCATATGGAGGTTGCATAGAGGACACGAGGGTTATTGGATCCTGGTACTTAGCTTCGCCCTTCTCTTTTAACCCGGGAAGTGCCAAAAGTGTGGTAGGGACTGTAGGTGAATAATTCTATCATTAAAGTTTGGTACATAGACGAGTACTCCCTCCAATCAATATTACTTGTCGTTTATGATAGGTAAATACTTAATCTGTTCTTTTGAAAAGAATAACCAACAGGGTTCTGAGTTTACTTGTGTTTTGCTAAAATGCCATACATAACTCGCCTATTTGTTAATAGGTTTGAAACAGCACATGGATGGATGGATGGAGCTCTGGATTACCTGGACTCACGGCACAAGTTAAGATCTGAAATATAAGTTTAATAATAATAATAAAATAACACTTGTCATGAACCTGCTGATCTGTTGGATGAGAGTGGTAGATCTATTCCTCAGGATCAGATCACTCCAAATTATTAATTATAGAAGCAAGGTGCACTGTGCTGACACATGCATCGCCAATCAGCTGCAACGCGAATGTAAGGATCCCCGTTTTGTAACAGGGATCACACGTGTATTTCGTGCCATTTCCCTGGATCAAGTAGTTTGGCACACACGATACAAAGTCGAATTACCAAAAGCGCATACATATGCGTCGTGTACGAATTATTACAACATAGACCCGAAGGCATAGTCTTAGAGCGAAGGACCAAACGGTCCGGAATACAGTCCAAAACAGAATATAGATACGTAGCGGAGCGAAGGTAGCGGCTTCATCATTGCCACAGGCAACGACCGTATCTAGACCTAGTGGGCACCCTCATCTTCCGCATCCTCTTCGTAGTAGGCATATGGATCTTCCGCGGTGTCATCTTCGGCTTCTGATGAAGTTTATAATTGCAAGGGTGAGTACCAACCGTACTCAGCAAGTCACCACAATAACGATGCATATGAAGGATTTTTATTCAAGACAAGGCAAAGGCTCAGTTGCATAAAGCTGGTTTTGCAGTCATTTTCACAAACCTAAGACTTAGCATAACTGGTCAAGTTTTAATACCAGAGTTTAATTTAAACAACGGCGGTTCTGTCTACCATCCATTGTGATCCCAAGGATGGCTTTCCGCAGTTGGTCGTCATGGTTTTCTTCCCTGCTCTCAGGGAGTGGCTCCAACAGCATAAAATTCATCATGCAATAACTCATCCCACACAGGTTAAGAGTTTAGAGTCTAGCCAAGTGTAATACATGTCCCGGTGCTCAATATCCGCGAGCACGGCTATCCGAATAGATTTGGTTTACTCACACTGCAGTGGATGTACACTTTACCCGCATTCCGCGACTGCCCAACACATGAGCCTCGTCCCAACACATGAGACGCGTCACGGCAAAGCATTTCGATAACCTTGCATTGGCAGTACCCGCTCCATGAACTATCATCCTCATGCACTCTAGGCGTATCTGTTTCTAGCAGTGAGAGGAGTTCTGGCGCTCCTAGGGAGGGAAGTCTCACACGCACGTAAAGTTTATAATTTATAGTTTAAGTTCAGATTCTCACTCTGACACACGTGGCAGTCCTACCAATGGCGACACCGACGTAGGGCACGCATCGCGGCCCTACCTCAACGGCTGCCCCACCGTAGCGCACCTGCCTCACACACGGGGGTGAACCATCTATGCAAGGATACTGCCTCTGCTCGGCTATCTAGTCCGCTAGGTCTATACCCATCCGAGAAGTGCGGTTGTACGAGGGTCGTTTCATGCTTAACTTCATGGCTCGGTCCTTAACTGACCGGGGACGGTACTAGCCTTTTCCAGATACCACCCAAATCCACCATCCGCCCCAGTCGAAAATAGTTGTTTAGTTTCATTTCTTCTCTCACAAATCATGTCATCATATCATGGCAATGTGGCGCTCATGTCTCCACATGCCGCATCTCAATTACCTTCCCAACGTTTTGATAAACATGAGTATGCATGATTCTAGAATAGCATTACTAAGCATTTGTCATAATTGACTAGGGACTCATACGTAAACATGGTTACAAGGGGATATGGGGTAAACAATATTCAAGGCATGGCATAACAACAAGTAGGATGTTCATCATTGCATGCAACTCTATTTGCAAACAAAATAATTTCGCAATTTGGGATCGATATGTTCAAAGAATAGTGATGACTTGCCTTGCTCGAAGTTCGGTTGTTCTTGGTCTTCGGTCGGACTCGCAGCTCCCTCGGGATCTATAATTACGTGCGAAAGGAATTGAATTCATTTAGAATTCAATTTAAACTCCAACAAAATTCAGTTTAAAGAAAAGATCGAGCGCGAGCGTTGAACGACGACGTCGATTCCATTTTGTTTAAAAATAATACTATTTTGATTTTTAATACCGTTGTTCTAAAATATTAGCGCTAGCCAATTTAAACTATTAATCCGATTTGATTTACGCGTCTCGAATAAATTAGAGACCGATAATAAAAGGTAACCCTATCCGGTACATAGTTGGCGTAAATAATTGCGACGGCTAGTTTAGCGGATAATCCTAACTAGAGTAAGAACTAACTAAATACCGGCTAAATAGATATTTAAATGGATAACGAACGGTCGCATACGTACGATAGCAATTTAAGACGACCGGTAATCAATCCTCCGATTATATGTTATCGATTTAGCGAAACGTTCGCGAACGAAAATCTAAATAATCGGCTAAGTACCCTGCTAAAGATAAATTATTTTAAACGAATAATCTGGTTAGATAAACAATTTAAATATCAATTAAATATTCGATCTAATTTTACTCGTGTTTCCAAAATAATTGATGTCGGTGTATTCTACTAATTTGTTAAACTAACCATTTTATATTAATCTAGCACCTATATTCGAGATAAACAAAAATTAAATTCCTAATCTCTTAATTTACCTCTCCCTATTTTATTACTTTTCTCCCTCTACTATTTTCTTTTTCTTTTCTCTTTTTCTTTCTTTTCTTTTCTTTTTCTCTCTCTTTCCTCTCTCTTCTCCTCTGCTCTGCCTCCCTTTCTCTCTTCTTCTTCTTCCTCTGCCTCCTTCTCCCCTACCGATTCTCTCTCTCTCTCTCGAGCTCGGCGGCATGGCAGTGGGGGGGGGGGGAGGACTCACCGGCGACGGCGGTGGCCGGGGAAGGGGGCGGTGCCGGCGGGCGTGGCGCGCGGCGGCCCGGGACGCGGCGATGGCGCACGGCGACGGGGTGGAGAGGGGAAAGAGAAGGGGAAACGGAGAGGTGCGGCGAGGGAGGAGGGGGAGGAGGGTTTATATAGGCGGCGAGGTGGCCGGGCGCGAGCGGGCGGCAACGGGCGGCGGCGTGGGCACGGTACCGGGCGGTACGGCGGCGTGGGCGGCGACGTGCGGGCGGTGTGGGCACGGGCGGCGACGCGCGGCGCGGTACCGGGCGGTACGGCGGCGTGGGCGGCGACGTGCGGGCGGTGTGGGCACGGGCGGCGACGTGCGGGCGGTACGGCGGCGACGTGCGGGCGGTACGGCGGCGTGGGCGCGAGCGGCGCGCGGCGTGGGCGCGGCAGGGCGGCGGCGGGCGGCGGGCGGCGCGGGCGACGGCCTCGGCGCGGCAGGGCGGCGGCGGGCGGCGCCGGCGATGGGCTCGGCGCGGCAGGGCGGCGGCGGGCGGCGCGGGCGGCGGGCTCGGCACAGCAGAGCAGCGGCGGCGCGGGCGCGCGGGCGGCGCGGGCGCGCGGGCTGCGCGGCAGACGGCGCGGGCGTGCGGCGAGGCGCACGCGCGGGCATGCGCGGCAGGGGCGGGGCGCGAGGGCAGCCGGCGGGCGGCGTGCGGCGCGGGGCGCGTGGGCAGCAGGGCGCGCGTGGGGGGGAAGAGGCCCGGGCCGAACAGGTGGCGGCCCATGAACAGTGCCGCAGTTAATTTTTGGGCTTTTGGGGCTAAATTCACCACTAAAATTCCTTTAAAATTTTTGTATGGTCATCCAAACTAATGTGATCGATATCGTCTAATATTTGTGGTAATTTATTTATTATTAGTTATATATATATATATTTTTATTCTTCCTTCTCATTCTACCTATTATCCCCATATATTCATACGTACACCTATATATTGTTTTTTTTTACACCTAGGATTTATACCTAGCCTCCTATATTTGTGTACATATTTATGCGTGCGTAAGAAATTGTCCTCCTAAATTTGTGTCACCAGAGTTAACTATCTCCTTATAATAAGCAATTAATTAATCTACCGTAAAGTCCAATAAAACGTGCAAATAAATCCGGCATGATGCAATTCATTTAAAAAGTCTTTGAGGGTCCATATTCTAGGATTTTTGATTTCGTCGGTCGAATTTTTAGGGTGTTACAGCGAATGATCTGAAAAATACTTAATCGAAACATAAGAATAGATTGTATTTGCCTCCGTTTGCACTTGTAGGAGCGATTTGCCTTTTTTTTTTTTTCATTTGCCCGTCTCGACCAATCGTTGGTGGGTTGCATGACCATCCTGTTTTTTATTTTCATAAAAGCAATTTGTACCTTGTACAAGCAGTTTGTATCCAGTTGCAAATGCAGAACATAAGGAGATCTATGAGCACTTGTTTTGTCAAACATCCAGCAGGGTCAGACTTTACACACGGTGACACGATCCTCAGAAAGAAAAAAAAGCATTGAAAATCGCCATGTTATTGTAGTATAACTTGTTGCCACTTGGCATCACCGAGTCATGATCATGTACAATTTCATATTAAACGATTTTTTTCTAGTCAAACTTTATTAAATTTGATAAAGTTTATAGAAAAAATAGCAACATCTAAAATATCAAATTAGTTTCCTTTAATCTAACATTGAATATATTTTGATAATATATTTGGTTTGGATTAAAAATGCTAATATATTTTTATATAAACTTAGAAAAAATTGAGAAAAAAGTTAAATAATATGAAACGGCTTTTATATAGCAACGAAGCTAAGGATAGTAGGACTTAAATGACCAAATGCCAGAGCTATCCTCAAAAAAAAAGAAGAAAAGAAAGAAAAGAGCAAGACGATATATCAATTTCAGAGCTCAAAGAGCTGAACTTTCGGTTTATTTGGGAATGAGAAATTAGGATCTGATTCTAAAAATTTATATGTGACATCAGTGTGAACTCTGAGGCCTCCACGGTCCATCCAGAGATCTCAAACAAACATCCAAATATATCAGCGGGTCCCAGTTCATTTTAGAAAGCTAATCTCTTTGACAAGTATCGGCATGTATGCGGCCGAGCCATAATTTTTGCATCGTTTTTGCACATTATTGAGTCAAGTAGACTCTTAAAACGAAATTCAGGATCTATCCTCCGGAGAGCTGAGGAACAAAATTCTTGAAAATATATTTGAAGTTCCCGTGCTCATCACAAAAGTCTTAAGGGTGTGTTTGATTGCCTTATTTGCTCGGGTAATGAAAGACATTTTTTGTTTGCTCCGTTCAGCCCATGGGGAATTAATTGCTAGGCACGTGATCCATGGTTAGGCCCTTACGTAGTGCGAAGGAGGAACCTCCTAAGCTCCATGGTCACCGGGTTAGGCTACCCTAAACATTTCATCGGACATCCCCAAGCTTCACAAGTATTGGATCGAACATCCGCAAGCCTTAACTAGCGACTGCTGTTGTCGCTCGTCGTTGTTGTAGCCACTGCTCCGTGGGGCGTTCGTCACTGTAGCTGCAATAGACACCGCAAGCTCAACGCTAGTAGCTGTTTGCCATCGCTATTGTAGGGTCTGTTCGAGGGAGTTTAAGATTCTAAGAAGCAGCTGGTTGGTAACCAGTTTTTTAGAATCTGCAGAAGCTGGGTTTTCCAGCTTCTAGCTTATAGGTCATTTTCTGGATTCTACAATTACAGCTTCTCAGAATCTGGACCAGAAGCTGGACTGTTTGGGGAAGCTTCTGATTCTGGGAGAAGCTGCAGCTGTCAGAAACTCTCCCAAACAGGACCGTAGTTCATTGCTGTAGCCGCCGGAGCAACCTTGCCAGAATAGGAATGGAGATCGAAGAGAGAAGAAAAAAAAAAGGGATTAGAGGTGGAGAGAGAAGAGAGCGAAGAAATGGCTGAGGTGATGCAGGCGTCCGATTTCTCTCGCAGCGACAGGCACTCACACAAAGTATTTTTTTTATTAAATTCTAGATTTTTTCGTGAAACCTTAAATTATAGATTTACCCTGGTACTCACCCATTATCAATGTGTAAATTATTAACGGTGATTTCCACACACAATAGGTCAGTAGGGTTTTGCACCTTCCATAGTTTTATTTTGTTTATTTATTATGCATATGTATAATATGTTGTAGTGTGAGTGTGGTTCGTTGGAAAGATTAAAGCGTACAAATCGCTACGTAAGGAATGTATAACTATTAACCAACCAATTTAACCAAGGCGCACGTATGATCATTTGGCTCTTCGCGAGCCAAACAGCCTCTCCTCATCGTTGATCCTAAAAATGCAAATTATATTAGTATACTAGTATAGTATTATAGTATAGTATTAGTAGTATTATTATTTATAAAACTATAAAATAATAAGGAAAGAAATATAGAAATCAAATATTGCACAGATCGCACCATATAAAGCTACGCGCACCAACCCATCCCTACCCGAGAAAACCCATCGCCTCCGTCTCCCGCAATGGCGACTCGCCGCCGCTCCTTCCCGCTCGTCCCGCTCCTCCTCTTCCTCCTGGCCGCCGCGGCGTACGGACGCCTCATCTCCGATGGCTCGCCGGCCTCGGCGTCCACCACCTCCCTCCTCTCCAACCCCGTGTCAACCGTGATTCGCCTCTCCACCTCCATCTCCGCCTCTTCGCCGCCGCCGCCGGCCGCCGCGGAGGAGAAGTGCGAGCAGTCGTACGGGTTCCTCCCATGCACCACCACCGTGTTCGGGAACCTGTTCCTGGTACTCGCGTATGGGTTCCTCATGTACAAGGCGGCCACCTTCCTCTCGGCCGGCAGTGAGCTGCTGCTCGAGATCATGGGGCCCGGCCTCGTCGGCGGCCTCCTCCTCCCCATCCTCGGCGCCCTCCCCGACGCGCTCCTCGTTCTCGGTAAGCTCGTGTTTTGGTTTGCTTCCTTCGTTAGCCTCTTCTGTTCTTTGATGAACTGAGAAGTATTCGATCGGTTGCCTACTCTCTTGTTGAAGGTTTTGGACTTCTTCAAGGTTTCTTCTCACTCACTCTAGCAGTAAGACTTTTGGATTTTATAGTGAAACTTTTGAAATTTTAAACATTTGAGGATGCAAAGTTTTTCTTGGAATTAGCACTGGTTAAATCTAGCGTGTTTATGAAGGGTAAAAAAGTAGTAACTCTTATCCGTAAATTTAGAGATTGTCTGTTCTTGGTTTGTTTCAGATCTGAAGTTTCTGTTAGTCTTGTGACTGAACCAGAGTATGTTATACTATTTCCAAAAAAAACAGAGTATAAGCTCTAGTAAAATATATATGCCTTTTGATTAACCTCCTGCTTATTCGAGGAATTAGTTCTGCTGAGCTCTACTTTTTCTCTGAAATGTGTCAGATAAGCTGCATGCTAAAGTTCCACCACTGCTTGTCCTGTCATTTTGACCTTTCCCCTTTTCTGTTTACTTTTAATTATTATGTTCTTGCATAATTGACCTTTTTGTATGGAATATTTCTGTGTGTTGCATGTATCTGATTAGTGGATGTGATCGACTTGCTTTGATATGCACTTTTACTGTGTTGCATTATCTTGTAATATTCTTGTACATAGCAAATATGATGGTTTGTCCTTAGAGGAAATTAATAGCGCATATATTTGATATTTTACTCATAGAACTTTACATCCAAAGTTCCAAATTATATAATTGTAAAATTGTATGTAACCAAATTACTGTAGTTTAACTGATTAAATTCGAAGGCAACATGTTCTGCAACTGGATAGAGTGGTCGGAGTTTAGCTTTCCGGAAATTTTGCTTTTCGGTTCTGTCTTCCTTTCAAGACCGTTGCCGATCTTAATCACGTGAAAATAGCAGAAGATCAAACTAATCACATGCTTGAACTATCACGGTAAACATTTGTGCATAGTAGTACTGAACTACTCCCTCCGTTGCAGAATAGGTTCATTTTTGGCTACTATAATAACATGGCTGCACATGGTTTATTGATCGCAATGAGATCTGAAATGAAATATGTATTCTACCAGTGTAGCACTTGCCTGTAGACTTAAATGTGGATGCTGGTAGTGCACCTTTTTTATATATGATAATGCTATATTTGATCAACTCGTTATGCTGGAAATTTGTTTTCCTCCTTAGCTGTCTTATCTAGGGCGGGGATAGGGGGAGGCGAGCAGGGGAGTGGCCTTTCCATGGCTTCTAATTTTACGCTGAATTTACTGTAGCTTTGGCAAATTTTGAAAAATTAACACTATTGGCCCCCTTCAACCAAAATTTTTTAATGTTTCTGGTTCCGCCATTCTTAAGTCTAAACATCAATGTTCTTCTGTAGCCATTAACGAAAAGAATATTTACTATTATAAAAACTAATTAACTGATTTTGACCACCCATCTTTTATTGTTGTATGATGCAAATTTTGACATTTTGCACATCAATATTGCTCGAAGCAGATTTCTTCAGGTACATATGCTACAATCATGAAGCTACTCACCTTTTACTGCTCTGAATATCCAACTATGCTTCATGTGCCTTTATATATATGTCCAATTAGAGTTCTGATCTCTTTATTCTGTCACATCAACAGTCTCTGGTCTTTCCGGGAGTAGAGAGACCGCACAAAGTCAGGTCCTGATTGGAATGGGGTTGCTTGCTGGTTCGACCGTCTTTCTTCTCACCGTTCTGTGGGGAACCTGTGTCGTTGTTGGCAAGTGTGACATTGGGCCAAACGGTGTTGCAGTTGATTTACAGAACAACAAGGGCTTCAGCTTGACTGGTAAATTGCCTTCTCGCATTCATCATTGTTATTGATGTAGTCTTTCTGGTAATTGGTGATCCTGTAACATCTAAATCCTAAAGTAGAGTGGTGGGAGTTTAAGTTCCAAACACTGATCTTTATCTGCTTCTGTGTAAGAATGCATTCAATTTGGAAGTTCTGGTTAATATGTCAAACTACAAACCACTGTGTTAACCTTACCCTTATATTGCTTTGACCTACTGGTAGTAATAGATATCGAATGTAAGATGCACACATTTCCTTTTGCAGGCACTGGTATTTCAACTGATGTCCAAACCAGCTATGCAGCACGGATCATGGGGATATCTGTTATTCCCTTTATCATTGCTCAATTCCCGAAAATGTTGAAGACCCACCACGGGCAGCGCCTTGCTGTCTTGCTGGCACTTATCGTATCATTCTCGCTTGTGCTCGCCTATTGCCTTTATCAGGTAAGTACAATTGTGTTTAAGGACACTTGAGCCTCTTGAAGCGATGGCAAAGGTTGGAAACTCTAGTCTCTAGATTTTGACAGTTAGGTTCTGCATTTTGCATCAGGTTTTCCAGCCATGGATTCAGAAGAGGAAGCTTGCATATGCAAAGCACAAGCATGTGATCTCCGGAATCCTGAGACATGCCCAAATGGAAGCGCTCGGGCGGCTGCTTAATGAAGATGGCACACCTAATGAAAATGTCATAAAAAAGTGGGTGCTTAGACATTTTGCTGTTTGCCAACAGAAAGTTCATGAACATGACATGAACCTTGTATACCCTCACACGCAGGTTGTTCCACAAGATTGACATGGATCAGAGCCAAACCCTGTCCCGCGCTGAGCTTCATGCACTTATCATTGGGATCAACTTTGAGGAGGTTGACTTCGACAAGAATGACGCTGTTGACAAGATCATGGATGACTTTGACACGTCAGGCAATGATATCGTCGAGGAGGCAGAATTTGTTGCGGGGATGAAGAGATGGCTTAACGAGGCCAAGCGCAGTGTCCCTACCAGTGGTGCCTATTCCAATAAGTTCATCACTGATTACCATGCGGTATATATTTTCCTTCCTCTAGTGCTTTAGTTTCTGAAAATCTATACCAAGTAGCATAACTTAGACCGGCGATACACGAAAAGATTCAGATATAGGAATGTAACTCGGACGTCTAGAGATCTAAGTGCTGAAAAATTGTCTGAATTCTGCAGAGAACAAGGCAGGAGCACGACCTTCTGGTGGACAGATCTGACGAGACAGTTGAGAGCGTTGAGAACCCTGGCTGGTGCATCACCAAAGCCGTGGGACTCCTGCTTCTGGGCAGTGCCATTGCTGCTGCATTCGCAGACCCACTTGTTGATGCTGTCCACAACTTCTCCAACGCCTCGCACATCCCATCCTTCTTCATTTCGTTCATCGCCCTCCCGCTGGCGACCAACTCCAGCGAGGCTGTGTCTGCCATCATCTTCGCTAGCAGGAAGAAGCTACGGACCAGTTCCCTTACTTTCTCTGAGGTACATCACTGATAAAAGCAGTGTTTCTCTTTAGGAACCTGATCAAAAAAATACTGATTCGAAGTGTTTGATTCTTCGTTTGCAGGTATAC
The DNA here is from genome assembly GCA_000573905.2 of Oryza punctata. Classification (NCBI taxonomy): domain Eukaryota; kingdom Viridiplantae; phylum Streptophyta; class Magnoliopsida; order Poales; family Poaceae; genus Oryza; species Oryza punctata. Next base: position 5,586,614 of record CM002488.2, read on the forward strand.
GGTGGTGTGACCATGAACAACACGCTGTGCTTGGGCGTGTTCTTGGCGCTCATCTACATCAGGAACCTGACATGGGATTTCTCATCGGAGGTGCTTATCATACTGCTCGTCTGCGTCATCATGGGACTCTTCACAAGCTTCAGAACCACATTCCCACTCTGGACCTGTCTGGTGGCGTACATGCTCTACCCGCTTTCGCTCGTTGTCGTCTACATCCTCGACTTTGTCTTTGGCTGGTCATAAGCTAATGCTTCTGAACTCCTGCTTCATAAGCTAATGCTTCTGAACTCCTGCTTTTGACGGTTACTATTGCTTCAGTTTGATCTTGTAAATTTGTCTCCCTGTAATTTATCCGTCTACACTTCACGCTGTGCATTGTAAGTTGTGCCTATCCTAAAGTTCCCATTTGTTCTAGTTTATTCTGATCTTGAACAGAGATGAGCACAATATATAAATTGAGAGTTGCCTGAAAGTAACCAAGCAAGCTTATTTGTGGAATTGTCGACCTTGACAGTTTTAGAATTATGCTAAGACTTTACCCTTTATGTGAAGAAAAATCGACTTGCAATGCAACCGTAGATTACATCTTACATCTACACAAACCTTTTGAAATTCTATGTCTGAAAATGTTCAGTTTTTCACTGTGCCTTGTGCTAGATCTGTGAAAAACAGACCCCACAGATTAGCTGTATTGCCCATCCAGCACATGCTCTCTCATTTCCTGCTGAAACTGTTGCTGCATCAACACTACATGATGTATTCATCTGACACCCTTTTCTGTTGAGTTTCTACTACATTTGGCGGGATCTTATCTGGACCCATGTGTGTAATATAAATGCTTCGTGTTTCCATTATGCACACTCTTTGCTTTGCTAGAAATGAACTGGGTGACAAAGTAAACCATCAGTAGATGATTATTAGGAGGGAAAATATCTTCTAAAAGCAACTGATGATACATCTGGTCTTACTGTCTAAATACTTTTCTACTTTTTTCACACAACAGGGTAATTGGGTAAACCTCATTGTAGATTTTTTTTTTTCAGAAAGCAACAGGACAAGTTCAGTTCAGCAATTTCCTAGCTTCAGTTCTAAGTCGACGCCTTCAGACACGTCGGTCTTGCACTCGCTCAAGGTCCTTTCGCAACGAACTGGACCGACAGGAAGGAAGCTGTAGAATGGCTGCGACGACGACGATGAAATGTTGCTTCCCTGAAGTTCGAATTTTATCATCAATTAGTCCACCACAATTTCACAGCCAAGTCACACATTACTGGTTACAGAATATGGTAGAGCATATCGTTCACTTGCCTGAGATGCTATGGTGCTGAAGTCGTTGTATGATGGCATCAGATGAGGCTGCTTGATGAGGTGTGGAGGCTGTGAGCTCAAGGTGAGGAAGGCAGGGTCTCTGGCACCGCCGTTCTCCTTGCTGCTTTTGCAGTGAGCAAAGTCAGTTGTCCAGTCTGAATAATTTGCATTGGCACTGCACATCACAAATCAAAAGTAAAATCAAATTATCCGTGAGAATCCTTTTTGAAAAAAGAAAAGGATGCACCCGAATGTGCTAGTCTTTTTCAGGGAAAACAAGGTATTCAAGATTTCAAGTTCATTCTTTTGGTCTTTGCTTTTTGCTACTATGTTGTTGAGACACAGAAAACTCATGTTCAGAAAACAGGCAGAGAAAACATGGCAAGATTTGACAAAAAAAAGCGAATACCTTGCAATGATGAAATGAGTAGTCCAGCTCCAGCAGAGGGCAGAGCAAGAGAAAACCGCGTAAAGATACATTTTTTTTATGAAAAAAAAAACAGAATCAACAAGTTTCAAAGATATCTTTGTACCTCTGAAAGAAAAACAGAATCTTTAGATAAAAAGCACAGAATCAACAAGTGAATTAGCATTGCAAATCTACCTGAAGTAATTTGTTGCTCTGAACTCGTATCTGCTCAGGTCAGGACCAACATCGGCCAACCCGGCCAGCTCGCCGGTCGTCGTCGTCCTCGCCGAGAAAGGCGCCACCAGATGAGGAGCTCTGCTCGTCGTCGTCCTGAAGGCGGTCATGCCCTCGAACATGAAAGGCCATGACCTATCCACACCGGCCGTCTCCTGCAAAACCTCTAACCAAGCTCACATTTAGCGACCATTACATGCGCAATCACTCGACACGCGGCGAGGCTTGAGACATACCCTCTCCTCCTCTGCCGCCACCGCCGCCGCCGCCGCAGCGCTGCTCCTGCTAACGCTGCTGCTGTACATTTGGTTTGAAGGGGGCTCCGATGGGTGGCGCGCCGACGCCGTCAGCGACAGGCCCGTGCTCACCTGATCAGCCAAAGAGATTTGAGTGGGTTTGAGACCAGACCACGCCGGCGGTGCGCGCCGCGCCGCGACACGGAGAGGTTTGAGAAAGACACGTACCATTGGGGATGGAGGCTGTGGGCACAGGCTCCTCTTGTACGGGTGTTTGATGGGATCCACTGGGCTCCAGAGCGCCGCAGGGAAGCCACCGTCCGCGGCCGACCTGGACTGCAGGGCGCTCAACGCGAGCGACGGTGGCGGAGGAGGAGGGAGGTGGCCGAGGACGCCATCGCCGCCACCGAGCGCGCTGTGGGAGGACAACGCGGCGGCGCCACCCTCCATCTTCTTCTGCTCCTCGATCCGGAGCTTCTCCAGCTGCGCCACGCCGAGGCCGCGCTGCGGCACCTTCTTGGGCTTGTTCTTCCTCGACGCCCGCGCCACGCCGGTGCCAGCCACACCGCCACCGCCGCCGCCGTACTTCGCCAGCTGCTGCTGCTGCTGCTGCTGCTGCAGGTGCTCCTGCACCATCTCTTCTTCCCTCCGTCCGCACCAAAACTCAACCGCGCATCGATCACAAAGGCGTTACTTGATCACAGTTTATGCCGTGACAAGGATCGCAGACGATCGATCGATCGATGGACGAGTGGTTCTCGGACGAACACAAGGAGTGTAGCGCATGCAAGCACGGATGTGGCAGGCTACCGAATCGATGGAGGAGGGGTATATATAGGTGAGACTGAGAGGAGGAGGGCGAAGAGTGTGGGAGCGAGCGGTGAGTGGTGGCAGGAGCGGGAGACTCGGGGAGCAGGAGATCCAGAATTCCAGATAGATGGATAGATAGAGAGAGAGAGAGAGAGAGATCGTCGTCGTCGTCGAAGGAATCTTGTTCCTTTCGCCCGGCTGATTTGCCGCCCAAACTCTCGCTCCACTTTGCTCCCTATTCTCTCGATCGAATCACGCGCCTCCCTTCTCTCCCTCTCCTGTCCAAGGTTGTAGGAGAAAATGGGGCCGAAATGTCAGGGGCAAGGCTCTCTCTCATCTCATCTAACTCAGGCTGTGAGAGAGTTCAGGGTGAACGGCTGCAGCCACCTAAGCGCCCGTGGTAATTGGACTCTCAGTATTTTTTTTTTTTGATGAAACTGTCGGTTTGCGGTTTGGGGATTGTTTTTAAAAAGTAAATTTCACAAAGTTTGTAAATATTTTATGGGACTATCATAAGAAATTACCGTAAGTTGTTTTTGAGTAGAAAACTTTTATATGTAAAGTATAATTGTAATATAATTTTATCATAATTATACTATAATTGCACAACATAACTTATATATAGGTATTAAAAAATATGAAATTTTACACTATGTTATATGGAGATAACAATATAGTTACAGTTTAATTATAATACAGTTACAAAGTACATTATAATTACACTACAAAATTACATTTAAAAGTTTTTTAAGCCAAAAAACTTGTGGCAGCTTTTTTAAGCAATTGCATATTTTATTCTCAAGTCTGTAGGAGTACCAACTCGTCCGGTAACTGTGCATGTGAGGATGGAGCTCAAAACATCTTGTAACTTAATTAACCGAAATTGGTACGTAGTTCTCCTACACAGAATCTTAAATATATAGTTTTGCAATAATTTAGATAACTATAGGTAATTTTATGTTTGATTTTTCTTGTTAAGTTGTTTAGATTTTTTATTAAAGAAAAAGCCTCACGGTAACTTGTTTCCAACATAGTATATTGAGAAATTTTACATTTTGACAAGTGATCGGTTTTACAAATGCTATCGATCGACGGACATGTGTTATATGAAATAACATCCCACAAGAATTTTTGTTCTCTTTATTTTCCATTGCCATTGGTGGACTTCCGTTAAAACCAAGCAATATGTTCACATTACCCTTATAAGTGCAATATCAACCTAGTGAGTACTTCTCCATATGTATATAAGAGTAAAATGTACCTTTTACAAGGAGTTGGTAGAGGTCAATGGCGGATCCACTATAGGGTCTACGAGATCTCGAACCTCCACTACAGACATTGCAACCATCAAAACCCTCATTAAGCCTCTACTATTTTGTTTATCATACATCCATTAGAAGAGGAGACTATAATTTTGTATAGTTTTGTAGTTTGTTTAGCGCCCTTCCCTTTTAGTCCTTCCTGGATCCGCCCCTATCAGAGGTCTAACTACAATGAAAAAGGGAGGAAAAACACAAAGTGTGATGATTTCGTTGAACTCATATCCATCTATTGCAATTCATACAATCAATCACTTACTAATGTAACACATATAATTTCTCTAATATGTTAGGCAATACTTCTCGGCTATTCTTAAAAAAACTTTATATTTCCATACATTTTTAAGTAAATTTGAAAAAAAAAAGATTCCTTGACCAAACTATTGCACTACTACAAATTTACAAGATTAAGATAGTGTACACAAATCTAGATTTAGCATTGAGGTTATGACGAAATTATGAAATTGAGAAATAGTATTGCAAAACTGTAGGTTTAGTGCTACTATTATCACCAAACTACAACGCTTATAATATCAGTAGGGCAATAGTGTTAATGATCTAAACTCTAAGATATATAGTTTTGTGATAACTTCATTACTAAATCTCTATAGTCTTATGATAATCCACCTTGAATTCGTAGTTTGATATTAATTTAGTAATATATCACTTTAAATTTGTAATTTTGAAATAGTTTGATCAAAATATTTGCAGTTTTGAAATTTTACTCTATTTTTGAAAAAAATCGACTAGATATTGTTTCTGATATTTATTTCGTTTTGGTGTTGCCTACATTTGTGCACATAATTGAAAGCTTTATTGAATACAGTAAATTACATAGAGATGATACAGCTGTCTTAAGAACACTACCAACCTTTGCATAACTAGCTTAATGCTCATGCTTTGTTACGGATAAAAGAAAATATATTAATGTGTTACCTATCTTTTTGCTATGGAAAATATTTATCTTAATCTAATTTTGTACGTGGCTATCCATTTAGATTTGATTTTTTTAATATTAAGAAATTCAAGAGGTAATTGCAGAATTTATAATGAAGGTACGTGGGTTGATAGATTTACTGACCATAACCACTACCTTAATTTTAAAGTAGTATACATGAGAATGCATAAAAACCAACTAACACACATCCAAAGATAGAACATAGGGGATTATATGTGAATTAATGACCATCAATTCTAATTCTAAGAATATATCGATACTAAGGACCCTGCGTAAAAAAACTCCTTCACCACCATCTCCAACTGGTGATATGTCACAATCATCGGATCCTAATAAACCAGACTTCTAAATAACAACCCCATGAACTGGTGTCGCCAACATATGACCATTGCATAAAGTATCCTGGTTTTTGTTGCCATGCCATGAATATTTGTGCTACTGCAACTTGCTATAGCATACCCAACCTTGAGTGGTATGACTAAAATGTTTGTTTTTAGAAATAAGTAACAAAGCTTTACTTTAAAGCAAATTAAAAATACAAAAGAACAATTGAATTCAGATTCCGCTGGTCTTGGCCACTTACTTTTAGAGCTTACTATTGATGGCATGTACAACTTGCCAGTGTACTGTTTTTGCAAAAGGATTCCAGTGAGCAATCGTGGTCCCATGAAACTTCAAAACTCACATGTAAATATGTAGTACTATTGCCGATTTCCTCTATTTTGAGCAAGTGAAGTTCTTATTGAACCTAATCAGGTATGATTTGAGAACTTTCAGAAGTGATTTAAAAACAATTGCTAATTAGTTGTGCCAATTGTTAATTTTAGTTGAAAGAGCACTAAATAGTTCATTCTTCTGTAAAAAAAAATGGAGCTAGAAAGCAGAGTCTTCAGCATGAAGCACTGTCTTATCTCTTTAACACATTTCCTTTGTTCTGTTAACCATATAAATTGACATTTAGATCACCTAGAAGTTTTTTCCCCAAAATCCAAATAACAACCTAAGTCATTGAGGGGTTCAGAAATCAAACCACTCAAGATATATTGATCAGTCTTTCGAAAATGCTTATAGTAATAGGGTGTATGTGTGTTTATAGGGGTGAGTGTGCGTGTATGAATATCTACATTTATACTGTGTGTTTTTTTAAAGAAATCAAACAATAAGCTGCAGTGCACATCATGTACTTCCATCAAAGGGAGGAACCCTATCTAGTGGACCTGAGCCTGACAGGTTTCCATAGAGAGACCACAATGATAGACCCAAAATGGCCTAACCTCCCTAATCCTGGCCAGTGAGAGGGGGGCCCACGCAGAAGCATTTCAATGGAACCAAGACAAGAGTGGCAGCTCTGCCCAGCTAGCTGAGCCGGCCCCCACCACAAGGAGTAGCTTTCAGCCTTTCGCTAGCTTGCCTCTCCGTCCCGCAAATCTCCTGCGATTTGGAGGCGATCTCATCGTGATCTCCCGACGCTTTCACCGTCTCGTTTCGGGCATCCCGCTCGGCTCGGCAACGCGCTCGCCTTCTTTCTTATCCCTCTCTCAAGTCTCGCCCTCCGGGCTCCGGGGCCTCCCCACGTTTCCCGTTTCTGCAGCCACCTGCAAATTGCAGAGATCGGTTCAGAGGATCGAGTCGATCAGTCCTATCGAGATCGTGTCGTTCACTGCACGAGGTGCATGTGGGCGACCTAATTAACCTAGATTGATCGATCACGCATTGCTGGATCGGCTGGCTGGTGGTGCGTGTGATGCTATGAGAACAAGAGACATGTATATGGATCGATGTGTGCTTCTTTCGTTTCCCTGTACATCATAGGCTTTTTTGGTTGAGGGGTTTGCCACAACCTAACTTTGTCAAAGGTGTGACTAAAGTTTGACTAACAAATATTTATCCATTAAGTGTGGCAATGTTTGGTATAAAAATTAGCCTACGACACGTGAACGAGCGAGTTAGTAAAGGGTGGCTTACCACGGTTACAGTGTTAGGTTTTCTGGCTGGCTAGCTAGTTAATTTCGTGAGTTCTCTGAATTTAGTGGTGCAAAGCTAATTGTCTGGTGGAGTAAAGATCGTACGTGTTCCGAACATGCATGCATATATATATATACGTACAGGTGTACTGGCGTGTTGGAATAGTGTTCCGTACGTGCAACTAGCATCAGGATTTGTTTCGGGTAGGGTTGTACTCCTCTGTACAACAATAACTTCAACCCTAACTTTTCAAGATGGTTTAAGAAAAGTAACAAATGATCAAAATACCTCTAATTAATAGTAAACTTGTATTGATGGATGGATAGGTGAGGGGTATTGAAGAGATAAAACTTCTCGACTTATGAATCGATGGTAGGTAAAAAAGTAGAAATCGGTTTATTTTGAAATAAATTTCAAATTCTAGAAGTTGGTTTATTTCAGAACGGAGGGAGTACATGCCTGCTGCTGCTGGTCCACATCCACAGCAGCAACCTGTACTCCCATGATACAGTATATGTAAATCAAGTGGATTGTTTGGACAAATGGATTAGATCGAGATGATCAGTTTTGTAGGTAGATTTCGCTTCAATGGACCATCCAATTTCTCTTGGACAACTAAACTTGTGCACATATATATGTATGCTACAGTGGCCAGAATCTGTAATCGCTCAGCTGAAACCACACCAGTTTATAGTTCAAAACTAGGACCAAGAAGGACGAGCTTTAAGTGTTTTCTTTTCACAGGTACTATTCAGTAAAGATCTTGTCAGATTTTATGCAAATCTTTCAGCATCACAGTAGATACTAGTACGTTCGAAGTCTTTACGAAGACGCGTCATCTCGCTATAGTCTACAGATCGCTGATATTAGCACACATCCTGCACTAATTTTGTCTGAGATTTTGTCAAGGAGCTTCAAAGTAGAAGGAAAAAAAAAAAGCATGGCCAGGCTCTATCATAGCCAACAAGGTGGCAAAAAACTTATGGGGACCAAAGCTATCTACGCAACCCACTCCCTACCTCGATCGATCAGCTTTAGTACGATGCAACTGCAAGCAACATTCAGCAAGGGAAAGAGTAGCTAGCTATACCTCCATATTGTGGACATGGCATCTCGATCTCCCCCATGTCACCGTATATCTAACAACCAGATCTTTCTCGTGCATGTAGAATATCTCTTCCCTTTGACTAGTCTTGGACGTGTATAACAACAATTAATAGCTGGCATAAGATAAAAAGGAAATTTGCTTCAACTAAACTGTCATCAGGAAAGCACCCCAGTTGCGTGGTTGTATCACTTCACCCACTAAAATTTAAATCTCGGTATGCATATATATTACACACTTTTGCTTTCAATTGGATTTAGTGGGACTAGAGATTTATCATCGGTCTCCATCTCTTCGAGAATATGTTAGAGATCACACTTGCATGTATGTGAGTATGGTATGCGTGCTTAGTGTTGTGCCACTATCCCATGACACCTCATCAGTACCGATTATAGAAGAACATCAACGCCCGTATGGATGTTTCGAATCCAACCAACAAAAAGAATAAAAAAATCCAAAAAAAATGAGTCACGTAATCAATCTTTCACAAGTCAAAACATTTATCACATTGGAAGAACGAAAACTAAATTACATAGAGGAAGGGTGTCGGAGGCAAGATCACTTATGTTGCCGCAGCTCACCATGGTGGAGAAGTCTGCTTGCCCGCCACCATCATAGATCTGCAGCATTCCACGTCCACCACCGTTGAGCTAGCACCCTAAACTCAGGCAACCCCACATCTGGTCGTTTCTAAGCTCGTGGCGAACAAATACGGCAGCTCCCGAGCTCTAGACGACATGATTCCAGCAAGAGAGGGAGGGAACCACCACCATGCCAGGAAGGGTAGGGGGTGCTCTATGGGGATATGGGGATCGAAGAGAACGAGAGATGAGGAGAGGAGGAAGGGGGACAGTGGGGTCAAAGAATTTTTTTTTCAGGCTGCTAAGTTTATTTGCATCGATTCTTTTAAAATACTGGTACTGATAGTGTTTCGTTATTCTACATTTATCTATTATAATTCCGTTTCAGTGCTAGTTTTTGCTGGTACGAAGCGCACGTGAGGTCGGGAAGGGTGGATCGGAAACCCCATCAATGCCACTTCTTTTTTTTTCTAACTAATATTGATAGGAAGTTATATTTAACGTGTTCTATAGTAGTATGTGTGTATGCGTATTTTCTACAACCGCAAAAAAAAGATAAAATTAAAATATGACCTAGACCAATCACCTCATGTGGAGAAGAGAGATCCATGTTAAACACAAAATCGACTTTTAGTTCGAGATAAGAGGAAATTTTGCTATCACTACTGGAGAATCGGTCTTTCCTATCGGTTCGTAACCCTCTTTAGTCCCGGTTGTGCAACCGGGAAGCACAATCCGGTACTAAAGATGGGTCTTTTTAGTCCCGGTTGAAATAACCAGTACTAAAGATGGTAGTGCCCCGTGACCGGTGCTACCAACCGGGACTAAAGGTTTTTTTAATTTTTTTGCAGCTTGCATATTGGTTTTTTTCTGCTTACTTACATCACATATCGAATGAACATACTCAACAACAAAATCATCCACATTCACAAATCAGACATCACAGATCGAATGAACATACTCAACAACAAAATCATCCACAAATTCACAAATCAGGCATCACAGATCAAACGAACATACTCAACAACAAAATCATCCACAAATTCACATATCATCTAAAAAAATCAACAACATAGGCGCCGCTGCCTGCCGCCCGCTCACCGGCGCCTGCTGGAGGGGAGAGCTTCGCCGCCTATCGCCCGCCCGCCGCTTCTCCCCTCATGCGATGCCGCTTGTCGCCTCCCCTCCCGCCGAATCCGGCGGAGGGGAGGGCGCCACCACCACCTCCCCCCTCGTGCGCTACCACCTATCGCCTCCCCTCCCGCCGGATCCTGTAAAGGGGAGGGCGCCGCCGCCGCCTCCTCCCTCGTGCGCCGCCGCCTGCCACCTCCCTTCCCACCGGATCCGGCGGAGGGGAGGACGCTACCGCCGCTCGCCGCCTCCCCTAGTGCACCTCCCGCCCGCCCGCCGTTGCCTGCTACCGCCCGCAGCCCATTGTCGACGCTGCTCCGCCCGTTGCCGATGCTACCGATGCCGCCCCGCATGTCGACGCTGCTTCGCCCACCGTCGTTGTCATCTCAGCCAACAGAGAGAAGAGGGGGAGGAGGAGGATGAGGGGAGGAGAAGAAAGAAAAGATAAGGACGAGGGAGAGAAAGAGATGGGGACTAAAGTGATAAAGAGAGGGAGAGAAAGCGAGAGAGAGAATTGTGCGTTTGTCTCGCCCTCCCCCGTGCACTTTTTTCAACTTTAGTCCTGGTTGATATAAACAACCGGGACTAAAGTGTCGATCTTTAGTCCTGGTTGGTAATACCAACTGGGACTAAAGATCTCGGGGGACCTGACACGGTATGACAAATGGTGAACCAGGATTAAAGATGATCTTTAGTACCGGTTGGTGTTACCAACCGGTACTAAAGCCGTTGGACTAACGAACCGGTACTAAGGATCATCTTTTGTATCGGTTCGTAATATAACCGAGAAATTTATGATTTTCGGTTACCGAAGAAAGATCGGTTCTCCAGTAGTGTATATAATGGCGGAGAAAGGAGTGCAGGTAGTAAAATAATTGCTAGTTAGAGCGTTTTGTCTTAAGCTATTCTTAATTGTGTAGTGTCTATCATGTTTAACTATTACTCCTTTGATCTTATCAATGTAGATGAGGATCACTCGAAAAGTTAAGCATCGGTGTTTCTTTTCTGAAATAGCTAAGCTAGTGGGTATACGATTTAATTAGCCAATGAGTCCCATATCGTGGTGTTCATAGGATTAGGACCAACTGGAGATGGTCCATTTACGGGTATCGTGTTGCCAGTCAGATAAGGCCAATTTGTAACCTAAAATATGGAAAAATTAGAGATGATATATAAATCTCTCTATCCTGATATCTTGGAGGACTAGATCGAAAAAGCTAACGGGCGATCGATCGCCCGCATCGATCATCCCCTCCTCCCACGTTGTCTTTTTTTTTTCACCGCACTACTTTCCCGATTTAGTAGGTTGATACATCTAAAATTTATATAACTAAAGTTTATATACCCAAAGTTTATATACCCGAATCAAATTCGAATTCGGATTCAAATATTTTTATATAGAATATTTTCATACATAAAGTTTATACATACGAAGTTTTAGGTATAAAGTATATATATAAATATAAAACCTATACATATGAATAAGGGTATTAGATTTTTTTCCTATTTTCTATTTTTCTAACTTTTATTTTTAAAAAAATTATGGTGCAGGAAGGAAAGAAGAGGAAGGAGCGTGCGTGTGTGAGGTGTGTTAGGGGAGGGTCGGGTGATCGCTTCCCGCCCATTAGCAGCCCCCGGATTAGATGGCAAGTGATTCGGCAAAGTTTGTTAAGTTGGATTCCGTGTTATCAGGTTTCTCACATTTATACAAGGGGTACAATCTCAGTACCGAGAATCTGAACCGTATAAAAAACATCTTCTATATCACTATTAAGTCTTTTAGGTATTTACGCATATCCTTTAGTTTGTTGTCGATTTTTAGAATTGACACGTATACGTGCATAGGAGTAGTACTCGAAAATGGTGGCCATGGCGCCTCGGAGAAATTAGAGGTTTTGCCGCGATCGGGTGCGGCGCCCCCCACCGCCCCAATCTCCATCGATCTCTCTCGGCAGCCTGCCTTACCTGCCCCTTCGCGAGCGATCGCCTCGCACGCATCACGTACGCGCTCCCGCGCGCAAGCACCGCACACATGCGTGGGTGTGGCCGTCGACCGACGCACGTAGCCGCGTGCGCGATCGAGCACGTACGCACCGGGGACGCCTTTCCCGGGGTGTGTACCGCGCGTCACCATCCCCCTCGTCCGGCGGGCGCCCCACCGAATCCTTCCGCTTTCAAGCTCCAACAAACTCGCACCCCCCACAGATCGATCCTCCGTGGATCTCGCGTCGTTGCCACACAGATACGGTGCCCACTAGCTGTACGTGGTACGTGTTGCTACGTACCACCGCCCACTCACTGATTACGCAACGGCATCGGCCGGCATACATGCATGCACGGATGAGTTTGAACTCTTGAACCATGCAGTTCATCGGCCGATCGATACCATGGCCGTAGTAGTTGAGAAAGGAACATTGTTGTAATACTTGGGCAGCAGCTGTGTGCCTGTGCCACTATTAATCAACCCCTGCACTGTAGCAGGCAACGCACGCTTGTGTAGTAATATCCGGGTAGTTTCTGGCAGAGGAGGCAGGCAGGAGTAGTTGCTGGCTGGCTTGCTAAATGCTAGCTAGCCCAGAGCTCCCTCCTTTCATGTGGTCCTCTCGCTTGCCCTTGTGAAGATCTCTGCTTCTTTTAGGTCAGAACGCTGCGTAGCTTGCACCCATACTATCACTGTTTGTGCCATCTAGGAAGTTGATAGAGACCTTCGGTGGTTCATGGTCCAGTTGTCAGCTGTCGGGATTTCGATCGTCACCACGTTCTATATTGCCGGACCTATGGATCTCTAGGAGATTTTTCTATGTCATCTACCGACAAATTTCTAGCGTTAATCAGCAAGTGTAAATATCTCTACTAAAATTATTTGTATCTCACTAGTATCTTTCAAGGATAAAATAAAGGATTTCAGATCTCTCAACTACTTCGTCCCTATAGCTACATGGACAACTTGTCAGTGTATATATAGCTAGAAATATCAGATATGGTCTTTTAAGAACTGGAGCTCTACCAATACTCTAAATTCAGTGTAGGTTGGTTATGGCCCAAGTCTCTGGTTATGTACATGTTCTCCGGCTGATGGCCACTGTTAGATAGGATATATAGTCCAATGCGGAATAATAATGACTTACCAACAACTTCAAAAGATGTATCTATCTGTGACGATTTTTGCTAAATATTTAACTCCTATCAAACATTCAAAAAACTATAAAGAATAGAGATGACACGGGTGCATAGAGAAGAGTAAAGAATGATTAGATAAACTACATTAGTGAGTGACCTTTACTACAACACAAACAGCCTCTATAGAAAGACAGTTTTTACGTGTTGTAGAGAGATGGCTATACCCATCTCTTAATGGTGGTAGAGGTGATTTTAGTGCCGTCTCATAAGCATTGCCCTTGCTCTCGTTTCAAGTGATTAGAGACGATTTTAAAAGCCGTTTGTACTGCTAGAGCCGGCTGCTAGTAGATACGGTCGGAATTGTCGCTACACACAAAACTCGAAATTCAAATCAAATATCTAGGCACATGAAAAACCGTCTCTAATTTAAATTATGATCGTGTTAAATTTGAAATGCATTGTTTTAGATAAAACATGTAGATTGAGATATTTGTTGCTGCTAGGCACGGTTGAAATACAAATGAATTGTATAGATTATATTATAGGTTGGTGCGATATAATGGAAAATAAGTTCATTTTACTTCTTGAACTATTTCATTGGTTCACTTAACCCCTAAATTATTATTTTTTTGCTCATTTTACCCCTTAGACTACTAAAAATAGTTCACTTTACTGCTTAATAGTATTTCTTCTCTTTACTCGATTCGTATTTAACCCAAAATTGTAGAGCCATAGATAACACCATTATCAAAGTTCCAAATATTTTCAAAAATGTTTAAATCAATCTTAGTGCAGTGATAAAAAAATTTCAAAATGTTGAGAGATAGGTTATAATGTACCTACCAAATTTCATTGTAAAATATGACTTATCTACGGTAGCAGTTCTAGAGGTTTTGAGGGTGGTCCTCCATTTTGGCATAGGAGTACTACCCCATCCTTCAGATTCGACGAAAATTCTGACAAAATAGAAGTAATTTTGATATTATGTAATTTTAAAGTATGGAGTAGTACCAACCAGCAAAAATCTTAGAGCCGCCACTGCTTATATGGAGGGAAACAACGAAGAGAAATACCGTTAGTGAGTGATTCATTTTCAAGGGTGTGAATGAGAAAACATACTTTAGGGGTAAAGTGAACCAATAAAACAGTTCAGGAGGTAAAATGATTTTTTTTTCAAATTCAATGTTGTAATTCTGTGGTTCGATTAGACCACTGGCCTTTAAATCTCGTTCGGCCTGACTACCAGCTTGATTGGAAGTAAGCGGAAAACGTACATAGAAGATCCCTCATCTTATCATCGGATTATAAAAGCATACTCTACTTGCAAAATCAGATATATGACATCTCTATACTTACAAAACCGGTTACTCTAGGTCCTCACTCACTCATGCGGTTTTAACCTCAGTTTTATCCAATATAGCAGCTAAGTCAGACCCACGTAAACCCCACATGTCAAACTGTCCACGTCATCTCTCTTTTCCCTTTTCTCTCCCTTCCTCCTCTCTCTCTCTCTTCTCTAGGCAGGGTGGCTGGCGGGGCGAGACGGGAGAGGAGGAGGGCATCGGCGGCCGCGACGGGCGACGCGGCGGTCGGCTTGAGGGAGTACTCCAAGGGGAAGCCCTTCCAAGCTGCGGTGACGACGACGTCGGCGGTGTGCTGGTGGCACACCGCCACCAGCACACCAAGTTGCAGCGGGGGCGGGCCCGAACGTGGCGGCGGCGCGGCCGACCGAGGACCGCGCGTGGTCGGAGCAGCCACTGCCGGAGCCCTGCAAGCGCCGCCGCCGGCGGGAGCTGGAGCGGCAGGAGGCAGGGACAGGCACGACAGGGTCGCCAGGACCAAGCGTCACCGTTGCTACGAGCTGGAGCAGCGGGAGGCAGGGCACGGGAGGCGTGGACCGGCACGGCGGGCTCGCCAGGACCAGGCGCCGCCGTTGCTGGGAGCTGGAGCGGCGGGAGGCATGGCGCGGGGACGGGGGAGGACGGCCGGAGCGGCGGCTCGCTGGGGCTCGACTTCGACGACAACACCGAGCTCTTCTCCATGAGTCGCATCGACTCCGGCTGGCTGGAGACAGCCTCGCGGATGAGCAAGGGCAGGAAGGACAGCGTCGGCAGCGCGTCGGCCGGCGACCCGGACGCCGAATCTGACCTATTGAGGCTCGACGGCTGCGGTGATCAGGGCGGCGCGCGTCTCCGGGAGGAGGAGCAGGTCGGCGAGCGCGGCCGAGGCAGACGCATCGACGAGCGCCTGCGAGAGCTCGACCTCCCCTCTTCGCCTTCGTGCGCCACCAGATTCCTCCGCCTACCGCCACAACGACGCCGTCCACTCCTCCCTCCTCGCCGCGGCCTCCGGCTCCGATTTCCTCCCCTCCCTCCTCCGCCACATCCTCCCGTCCTCCCCGTCCGCCGACTCCCTCCTCGCCGCCTCCATCCCCCACCTCCCTCCCGCTGCAGCCGTCTCCGTATTCCGCTCCTCCCTCCCATCCTCCCTCGCGCCGGATGGGAGTTTCGTCGGAGCGGCGTCCTCCTCCTCCACCTCGCTACCGCCGTTCACCTCCAGCTACCCCTTCGCTCTGCCCCCGTGATCCCGCCGCCGACGCCTCTCCCCTTCTCCCGCGTCACTGCCGCCGCCACCGCGTCGCCGGCCGCCGGACCTCCTGTCCCGCCTCGCCCCGTCAGCCGGTCTGCCCAGAGTCTCACACGAGAAGAGAGAGAGGGGAGGGGAGAGAAGAGGGGAGAGAGAGATGACGTGGACAGTATGTATGTGGGTTCCACGTTCAGCTGTCACATCGGATAAAAGCTGTCACATCGGATAAAACCATCTAAGGATATAGAGAGATCCGATTTTGTAACTCAAGATGTTATATAATGGTTGGAGAATGATTTTGTAATCTGATAACACGACGAGAGATGTACTTTTTAGTTTTTCCGAGGTAAGCTCAAAGATCAGAAAAAAAGGCCCAAGAACTACTCTCGCACAGAAGAGGAGGAAGCCCATTTAATTTGAGCCTTCTTACTGTTCTGAGGCCTAGAGCCTCCTTACTGTTCTACCACTCGCAACACGGCCGTGCACCAAGCAGCCGCCGCGCCGTGCGGCCCAGCCGAGGGACTGCGAAAGCAGCGGCCCGCGCTGCTGCTGCTGCCGCAGCGCGGCGCGCGAGCTGCGAGCCAATGCCAGACAATGCGGGTGGTGGCTGGGAGAAGTTCAGGATCGCCGCAGTGGCCACTGTCTCGATCGATCGAGTGGTCGACACATCGTACACCAGCACAGGACGTTTGCAAAACACTCTCCGTTTACGCAACCGTGCACGAGGTGTCTCCTACTAGTAGTAGATACGTTTGCTCTGGCCGTCTTGGAAAATGCGAGGTCTCGTTCGATCGTACAACGTGCTAGGATAAACATGCCCCGTGTGTCGATTATTTTTATGGCATGGAATTCTTTTATTTGCCTTTGCAAACCGATCGGTTTGGTTCGTGACAGCTGACAAGACATCGATCGACTGAACCGAGATCAACTTGCTACAACAGAGGCGAACAGGTTGTGTGCATTTGCTACCCCATTGCACTGCTAGATCCAGATCGAACCGACTTCGATCAAATCACTAGAGTTATTATATTAGTGTTTTCTTCAGTGCACATTAAAATCAGTCGCTTGTTTCTGCACCACTTTAGCAAACTCAATTTACTGTTGCTATAGCGATTTTATGCGCTATAATGCGATATTTGCGAACCTCACTAAACTGGATAGGCTAAAAAGAAATATCTTTCTGGACCTACAGGCTATAGACGCATCCTCCTTATCCTCCCAAGACTGGGACTTCAATTTATTTTCCTTAAAATGCTCTCTTTTGTTTTTGTTAGTGTGACCCACGGTTCATTTCGCTACGGTTTTCGTTTATAGCATGTGGTTTCCTAGCTAGCTTTTCTAAATATTCTACATAACAACCATACTAATCATATTTCATCACGGAAAACATAAGCATTATGCGATGTGTAAAACTGGGAAATTCTCCGACCGGGTTGTGTGCTTGTGTTTGCAGATTATGAGATGAATATAAATATGGAACAGTGCCCCTCTGACTAAAGAAAATGCAAACGTCCTCACTGAGATATATATGACCCAAAAGAACTCCATCTCTTCGAGGAAGAAGTAATGGAAAAGAACCAGTTGCTTATCCATGTTGAAAACTGAAAGGGGAGAGACCTGCAACACACCAACGAACATGGAACTGGCAGGTGGACTTTTCCACTGTAGCAAGCAACGCAAAAGCGAAGGAGAACACTTTGGAGTTTGTGAGCACAAGCTGCGACCACCACCTCAAAGGAAACAATCTCTCAATTTTACTACAAAAGCGTATCCTCCATTTCTTCGTTTCCCTGTTGGAAGGATCGAATATTCGATCTGCGTACTTCAAGTCATACCTATCTATTTTTATGCTCGACTAGTAGCTAAAACTTTCGGAAAAAATTGTGCAGGTATTCGAGCTTATATGTGCTTTTTGGTTTACAGGATGAGAGTATATATTTCGTATTGTCCCTTTTCCTTAATATTGTGTGTATTTTTTGGCCATAACCGATAGATCGATCGCTTGATCCGACTTTTGCATTTTTCCTGGCTTGTATGACCTTAAGTAAATTAACTTCATAGAGGAACTTCTATATGCCGCTTGTAATAGTAGAAAGTTGATACCGACCCTACATGCTACACCCTTCGATTTTTAATGTATAACGAACTCAATGCTCTTGTTTTTGCTATGAATAAAAAGTAAAAAAAAGGCATATTAAAATAACTAAATATATATTTTTTATAAAATGTGATTTTCTTCTGTAGGGCTTAATTTTATATTATTTGTGTTATTCATTTATATTTTATTGTTTGTAATATTAAAAAATTCAAGGGGTAATATGAAAAAATTACAATGTTTATGTGGGGTGGCAAATTCAATATCACCACCACTCCCTTCTTTTAAATGAGTACCAGTATCGTTGACTTTCTGCATACACTTGAGTTATTGTCTTATTCAAAATTTTGTATAGGAATGCTAAAAATATAAACCACGCTTAAAAAGTACATTTGATAAAACAAATCCCAACAAAACAAATTATAATTATATGATTGTTTTTAATAAGATAAATGGTCAAACATATGTTCAAAAGTTAACAGTATCATAAATTAAAAACCGGAGAGTATTTTATTAAGGGAAAAAGTTACATATATGTTATTTTTAGAGATAATCCAAGAAATGCCATTGACAAACAACCGATTTTAAGAAATAACATCGACGAGTACGAGTTCTATGAAATGTCATTATACAAGCGATTTTGTCCCAGAAATGCCATCACCGTTAGGGTTCCGTTAGCAACCCTCCGTTAAGTGCTATAGGATGAACGGTGTATTTAACGGCGCGGGATGGCGGAACCCTGACGACGATGCTATTTTTGGAATAAAATCGCTTGTACGATGATATTTTATGGAATTTGCACTCGTCAATGGTATTTGTTGGATTTGGGTGTTTCTCAATAGTATTTCTTGGATTTTCTCTTATTTTTATTTTTTATGATCTCTCATGTTCTCTTCTATCTTATCTCTATCTTATCTATTTCTTTTTCCTTTACAACAGGTGACAGAGTGTGCTATGTTGGCCCTAGCATTGCTATATGAGGATTTGTATGGACCAGACCACTAGTTATAGGCCATTTTAGATGCATGGGGACACTCTCTCT
This sequence comes from Oryza punctata, assembly GCA_000573905.2. Taxonomy (NCBI): domain Eukaryota; kingdom Viridiplantae; phylum Streptophyta; class Magnoliopsida; order Poales; family Poaceae; genus Oryza; species Oryza punctata. The sequence continues at coordinate 5,605,513 of CM002488.2, forward strand.
CGTTATGTCTCAACTAGAAAAAGAAGAAAAATATACTAAGACAAAGATCACAAATCGGGAGAAGAGAGACTACGACTTGACGACATAAGTGGTTAATAATAGCAGCATGGTTCTGTACATAGGATAAAAAAAAGAAAGAAAAAATATATACAAAGAGGGATCATGGACAGAGATATGTCTTACGGTGATGGAAAGTTATTATAAACTAGATGCAACCCCACGCGTTACAGCAGGATATCTAGTTAAGATTGTTCACTAAACGTGTTACGTAGACTAACTCTAAAATATACTATTAGAGTAATATTGAAATTTATTACAAAGGAAATTGATTCCTATGAATCCTATCAGCAGTAGATTAGGTATTGGTGCATTTGTAGTGCAAACACATGAACAATATGAATTTGCTATTTGATTACACTGTACAGAAGACTACTTTAGTGCTATTGATATACTGATCATTCTTAATATTTTGGTATTTTCTGATACAGTTGAATATATATAATTAACAAAAAGAAGATTTGATGCTCATGAAAGATTCCACTAGTATATGCTTGTGTAACCATATAATTCTTGTAATTCAGTTGTTTGAATTGCTGAATAGTGCTACATGATTCATGTATTTTGATATGTTTAGACACATTGTTTTTCAGGGTTGTCAAAAGATATCATGATTGAGTGAGTAAAATATTTTACCAGATTACATGCATGGATAAAATAGGAATATAGAACATATATTATGTTTAGTTACATGTCAGATATTCTGACTCAGCTCAATTAGACGACATGCCTCCTTATTTTTATACGTGTGAAATTGTGTTCACATGCAAGAATATATTCATGGTTAGTTTGTTTTCTAAACATGGGATTAACCTTGTAAACAACATCGGATGGATCAAAAGCTGAATAAAAAAAATGAAAATATCTGGTACATATACCTCTGGTAGACGTGCACATACATAAGTACCAATTGACTATGCTGGGAAAAGAAACAAATAGCACATCCGGACAGGTGATCTCCAGGCCGATGACTTCTACACAGGAAACATGATTGAGAGAAAAAACAGAAATGGGATTGAAAAATACAAACAGTACAATAGATATGTGTTTATCGGAGGAACTGAACACAAAGGAAAACTCCAATAGTAGAACGAATCCAACACCTGCCGGTATATCCAAGCCTCAAGAATAAATTCTAGTAGCAGGAAGTGAACCACTGCCGATATGCAGGTGTGGTTCTTGCCTGTTGCAATATAATACCTGTCAGTTAGAAGGATTAGTTGTGAGTCTTTTGGTTAGAAGTGCAATGGAAATAGCTTAGCATGAACGTATCCACTTCTCGTTCCTTTAATTACCAGTTTTAACGCTTTCTGATTGGACCAAGGTAACTAAGAGTGTCACGTCCCGGTCTGGCCTCAGATGGGAACTAGAGCAGGATGCTCCCAAATAAACATGTGTGTTGATACCAGTCCTAGGAAAACAGCGCTGTTATCACAGGAAGACGAAATATCACAGCAACAGCGGTCTCTTTATTAAGAGTAGTCTTACAGTCATGTTGGGCTATGGACAGACCCCGAGCTCATAACTGCATTAAACAACGGAAAGGCGGAAGCGAAGACACCACAAGCATAACTTGGGAACTACGATGAAACCCTAAAACTGCTCGAAGCCGGTCTGCTCTTGGAAGAACTCCTCGTCAGCGGGACCCATCTCCTCCTCTTCGAGAACTGGGGGGATTATTTATATAGAGCAAGGGTGAGTACAGAGAGTACTCAGCAAGTCTTGGGAATTATGTGCGTATTGCAAGCTGCATAGAACGGTTGTTTGTTTTCACAACTGATTTTGTTTAAATCCTTCGAAATAATTTCTAAGGAAGTGCTTCTCGACGACACGAGCCTGACAGTGCATCAAGCCCGGTCGGAGTAGTGCAATGTATCAATCTTTTTAAGAAACGAATGTTGGCTCCCGGCCAACTGATTTTGATGGCCTCCCTGGCCTAGCTGAACCCGTCAACCACATTTGAAAACAACGTTATCCAACCCATCAAGTCAATTTCACAAGCAGTAGTCAAACAAAACTACGCTAAGGAATCACCTCACATCCGCTCATAACCGTGGGCACGGCTGTTCGAACAGTTTGTTAACCTCTGCAGAGGGGGTACACTTTACCCACACGACGTTACTAGCCTGGGTCACCCAGCCCGTGCAGCACAGCCACGTCTGGTGACTTTGAGGCTTTCACGACAAGGTGTTTCCAAAGCCGACACAAGTTTACCATATGCAAACGAGAGGGGTCACCCGGACCAACAACAGGTTAGGTCCCAGACCATACTGTGCCAGGAAGCCCAGGGGTCCTCCTCGACACCACCCCGGCGAATCCACTTGTCCCTTGGCATCAAGGCTTCCCTGGTCTAGCTAGTTACTCAGCTAGGGGTGTCCCATTTCACCCATGTGGTCGCACTAATTATGTTTGGATGAAATCCCAAAGGAATCGGTCCTTAAGTGCGAGAACGGGAAAGCACACTCCCGGTACGTCCCCGCACTGCGATTTTAGAAATCGTGTTTATTTTGCAGACACCGACCCATGTGTCGGGTTTTCCAAGTGTTTTGTAAACCCAAGTTTTACCCATTGTTGAATGTTTTAAATTTTGAGAGAGTCCCTAATGCATGTGCCCGAGGGCTCGAACATCGGGAACTGGCAGTTGACAAGGGTGGTACGGGTATTCAATAGCCAAGGAGGGTATGTGCATCAATTGGGTTGGGCCGGCAGGTTATCTCGTGAACCGCGGCCAAGTGCAACATGTGCGACCTATTATTGCATAGTTTGCGAAATGGAAATACTTAGTTTTAATTTATGGGTGCAAGATGGTCAAGGAGACTTGCCTTGCTCGAGATCTTGGACTTGCTCGAAATCCGTGCACTGTGAGTCTTCGGGCTCCGAAACTACACGCGAAACGAGGTGACTCAACAAACTGAAAAGAAAGCCCTAATAACGACCTCTAAGTGTGCCATAAGGTAGATCTTGATTTTTAAGGAATTTTGGAAGTTGAACGGAATCAATCGGACGAATGGTTGAGAAGATATGAATTTTCTATGATTAAATGATTTTCTGGTTAAGGAAAAAGGAATTATTGATTCCCTTAGAAAAGAAAAGAAATGAGGGATGAATTTCGGACATTTCGGCCGGGCGTGAGGCGCATCCCAAGGGATTTGCGCGGCGTGGCCGAGCTAATGGGCCGGCGCGCGAGGAGGCGGCCCAAGCGGCCGAGCGGGCCGCGCACGGGGGCGAGCGACATGTAGCCCATGCGGTGCGGGTGCACGGCAGGCCGAGGGAGCGAGCGGGCCGAGGCGGAGAAGGTGGCCTAGGACGGGCGCGGGCGCGCGCGAGGGGGAGTAGGCCGAGTGGGCCGAACGAGAGAGGAGGCCTAGAGGCCGAGCGGGAGAGAGAGAGGAGGTCGGAGGGAGGTTGGACTGAGCGGGAGAGGGACGAGTGGGCCGGTGCGCAAGGCCGTGGCTCATGTGGGCGAGGCACACGCGATAGAGGTGGTGGACTGGGGGAGTCAAGGAGTGGGGCCCACGGGCGGGTCCCACCACCTTTTTCTTCTCTTCTTCTTTCTCTCTTCTTCTTTGCTTCTCTGCTTGCCCAAGAGGGAGACGGCAGCGGCAAGGTGGGGGACGACGCAGCGCGATCGGGCACGGCGGCCAAGAGCGCCGGCGTGGCAAGGGGGCAGAGGCTGCAGCGAGAGCGGCACGGCGCCGAGGGTTGCATGGGGAGGTGACCATGGCGGCGGCGACGGTCTACGCTGCGGCTAGAGCCTACGGAGAAGAGAGAGAGAAGGGCAGCGAGGGGGTTACCACGAGGGGAGAGGTGCCAGGCCGAGGAAGGGGAGGGAGACGGCGCGGCCGGAGTCCGTGCCGCGCGTCCGAGTGCGGCGACCGGCGAAGGAGGGGCGGCGGCGACGGTTTTGGTGGAGAAAACGGGAGGGCGGTCGAACGAGAGGAGCGGAGTGGTTTTGTAGGCGCGGCGAAGCGGAGACGGGAGTGGCGGCTCATGGGCGCACGCGGGAGATGGCGCTCCATAGCACTAGCGGCCAAGTGACGGCGGCAGAGGGTGACGCCGGCGGTGGGGCAAGAAGAAAAAGGGGAAAGAAAGAGAGCTTGTCCCTTGCCGCTTTGGGAGAATAGAGGAGAGAGAGAAGCGGCTGCGGCTCGGCGTCTTGGACACATGCGCGCGGGCGCGGCAAGCGGCGGGGCCGCGAGTGACATCGGCAGCGACCGATCGACGTGGCAGGGGGAGCATGGGCGGCAGGGCGCGGCAGGCGGCGACCAGTGGTGACGGCGGCGCGGCCGGCTGATCAGCCACGATGCGCGCGCACGGGAGCCAACGGGCGGAGGGGGTTTGAAAGGCACCGGCGGCAACTTTTTCGGCGAGAGGAAAAAGCGAGGAGAGAGAAACGAGGGAGAGAGAGAGCTCTCTCTCTCGTCCTCACGCGCGGCGCACATGCAGAGCACTAGCCGGGACGGCTGAGTGGGCCGGGAGGATGCGGTTGCGGCCCACGAAGGGAGAAGAAGAAGACTGGGGGGAGGAAGGGAGCTGGGCCGGCCGAGGAAATCGGCCCAAGAAACCCGAGGGAGGCTAAATAGACTTTTGTAGAGAATATTCGTTTGGAGGGAAAATTGATTTGGATTTGATTTTTGAGCTGGGGTTTGGATGGAGGGGAAAAACCGAGATCTTGGCACATGCGCACAGACAAAAGCAAGAACAAAATTTTGGAATTAGGGTTTTGTTAAAATAGTTTTTCCTGCTGCTAACGCCGCGACGGATCGAGAGTTACAAAGAGTAGCGCCCCACACGCAGGGTACACTGATATGTTCAATCCTCTAATGGAGATGATCCATTGGTCGACAATTGCTCACTCGAATTGATTTGATGGTTGATGTTAGTGGATGATGTGGTCTCACATATTTTGAGCTTTATAGCAATCAATGATTCTTAGTTGGTACCAACTATATAGAAAAGAAGGATATCTCAATTCTAAACATCATGAAATATGTACAAGATCATGGTGCACACGATTCTATTAAGAAACCGCTCGTAAATGATTTTTGTAAGCACAACACCCCCACCCCCTCCCCCCTCCTCTGCCCCCAAAAAGAATATTTTTTAATTCCACGAAATACAACAAAATTTTCACTTACATTCTATTCTCAACTAATCACAATATTTCACCATTCAAATTCCCCACTTACTTACTCGTCTCAAACTATCATAACCTTAGCCCATTACACCTGTTTACTTAATACTCACGTCTAGTCCTAAAAATTCTTATATTTTGGGATGAATATATATAGTATTTTAGTAGACATCTACACACGATCGCCCGTGTGCTCTGTACATAGGATTCTAACCCAATACTTCTCCCTAGCCTCTTTACCATCTCCCAAATGAAGCACTTCGTGACTAAGGGATGATGCTATTTTTTTACTTCTCTCTTAAACTTGTAAAGAATTTTTAGGCACCTAAATGATCTCAAAATATAAAAAAATTTCAACGATAAAATTGTAGATCTTGTCGAACTCTGGAATTTTGATATAGAGAATGTCTCCATCAGCGATTGTTTCAAAAACTCATAAATTTGTTTTTTTTATATATGGATCTAGTCAACAATTCCTATATAAGATTTGTCACCATTTGACTTCATATAAAAGAGTTATATTTTTTTAAATGGTATTGCTCTTATTTTCAAGGGCATTTTTTTAAGAGAACCACCTACAAAAATCGATTTTTACATGCATTTTCATTAAGAAAACTGCAAAAAAAAACCTTCCCATTTTATTGGCAATAATTTTATTAAAAAACACCGAGAGAAATCAGAATTTTCACAAATAGCTCCTTAGAAAAAGGACCCGTAGAAATAGACCTATTTTCATAGGTGTTTTCTAAGGCAATCATGCCCTAACATGACCTGGCTATCTTTTACAGACGGTTTTCATAAACCGTCTGTGAAAAGAAAGACAAGCTGTAAAAAATTGTTTTTTAAGTAGTGATAATCAAATTATTTCATAAACACGTTAAATATTTAGAAAAAAAAGAGTAGCACGGATAGACGAGATGTTCTACTGCGCTTGAAAGATATTAATTTTAAACAGCTCAATTCCAAACACCGTAAAATATGGATGAAGCATGGTTGTGCACGCATGAGAGTGATGTGCCAGTGCCCCCAATAGCTATATATAAAGTGCTCAACTGCTCACGGTGGCATGCAAGGCCGTAGAACAAAAGCAAAACAATTTTTAAAAAAGCTGCCTTATTGTTGTTTTTTTCTGAACCTTTTGCTTTGCCAGCCTCAGAAAAATAACTGATATGGACTTCTATGTGCCATGTGCATACGCATACGTAGGATGCGTATAGGCGCTAGAAGAGTGCATGTTTATTATTACCACTGTATTGCTGTCCTATGGTCTATACTACAAGAGATAGCAAAAAACTAAATAACCTCTCGTTTGCATAGGATATATGAATGATTGAATATATATATAGGATCTCAATCCTACTGTCCGTTAAAGTTGTGTGTTGTTTCCAAGATCCTAGAAAATCATCTCCATGCATGATCCAGATGGCATAGTACGATACAAGCTGAATATGGGATCATCCCAGCAGCTAGTACGAAACGACAAATGTGGTGGCAGACTGGCAGTATAATGTAGATGAGTTTAGACTTTAGACACTGCATTTCGGAGGTTAATCAGAGTGAATATGGTTCCAGATCCTGTAATTTGGGGTTGAGTAAATTAGAAAAAAAAAACAGAGCTTTAGGCCGGCATGTATGAACAAAATGAGTAAATTTGAGGATGATTTGAACACTCGAGGACATATTTGAAGGGGAGTCTGTGAGGTGCAATAATAGTGGGGGGGGGGGGGGGGTGTAAGGGTCTTGTGACATCAACAAATATTCTAAGCGAATAACTGTGACCACTCCCACGAATTTATGTTTTTTCTCACTATTTATATGTGTAAAAAAAAGAGTGTGTTTTGTACGTAAGAGCAAGACCCCGGCCATCCTCCAAAAGATCCAAGGCCGTGCATGTTCCTCTTTCAAACATGCAGGATATGAAGCCCTCTTCATAATACAAGCAAGGCCATCCTCCAAAAGATCCAAGGCCATGCATGTTCCTCTTTCTAACATGCAGGATATGGAGCCCTCTAATCATAGAAGCAAGGTTCGAAGACGCTTCAGAGAACTGTGGTCCAAAGATGTTGTAAAATGCTAGAGAATCAAGGATGCTTCGAGGATTAAGATATTCAAAGACACTTAGAATCTTGGGGCATTCCACTCTACAAGGGATTTTAATATTTTGGCCGATGTAAAGAAAGCTAACGAATAGTAAAAGATACATAACGATTCACAGAGGTTTATTTGTTTTTTTCTGATAAACTACAATTTAGACACAGTCACTCAATAAGCGCCATGCATAGTACACTGCTAAAGTTTATACACCCCCCCCCCCCACACACACACACAAAAGTTGAGTGTGTGTATGTGTGTGTATGTTTGTGTGTGTGTATATATATATATATATGTATATATACATATATATATACACACACACATGAGTGTACATGCTTTTTCACACGCTTGAAAATTTTGTTGAATATAAATACATATCCATGTGCAATCTGATGGGAAACTATTTTAATCCCTCGAGGGAATATTCTCTCGTTTATTTAGAAACCATCCAAACAATTATGAAAAATTTTGAAAAATTGACAATACTCATACAATATATCTATACAACTTCATAAAGTTTTAGGTTCAAACTCAACTCACACTTTGAGGTATAAAAATGATAAATTCAGCGTATGAATAGTAGCGTACTGTTCATATCTGAATTTATCTTTTTTGTTTCTTGATGTGTAAGTTGAATTTTAACTTGATTTTTGATAGACATATAAATATCACAATACTCAACATTATTAATTTTTTTTCATAATTTTTCACAACTATTTTTATTAAATTTAGAATAAAAATGTATAAAGGGGATATTCCCTCAAGGGATTAGAATCCGCTCCCTAATATGTTTGTTGTAAAAATTTCTTGTAGCTTTCACCAAGCTCTTTTTTTTTGCGGGGAAACTTTCTCCAAGTCTTAACAAGATTTGATCGATGAACGTTTCATCTGTCCTGCAATAAGAAAATGCAAGTACTTGCATCCTCTATATAGATTCTATACAGTTACTACAATTCACCATGTGCAATTACTCCTATAAAAAAATATGCGTGAGGCTACATCATTGTTGTCTTTCATTGTTGTCTACTAGCATTTGCTCAATTATTTTGTTTCATAAAAATCTCTGCAGCTACGTGAGTACTCACTCAACGCACAACTATGCATTTCACTAGTTTTAGTCCCACTACGATGCTATCTACCGGTAGTAGAAATGAAGTTAAACCATTGATCTATTTTTATTCTATAATTCAGATCTAATTACGATCTAATAAATTTATGGCGGTAGAAACATATAAGGATATGATTATCCATAAGAATATTGGTGCGGAGGGGTGAAATTGTCCATAAAAATATTGGTGCGGAGGGGTGGAATTGTCCATAAAAATATTGGTGCGGAGGGGTGGAATTGTAATTTTACATCTAACAAACCCTTCGATTTTGCCCGTGCTGGCTGAGCTTTCTGGGCGATCGATCTCGACGCCGCATCCTGTAGCCGCCGTCCTCCGTCACCCACTCTCGTCTGATCACAGCAGCAGCCTCCCTATTTGCTGGACGTGCAACGCTGCGACGCGACCCTTCCCTCCTCTAGATGTAGCGTTGGCTGTTGCCGAGGAGGATGGATTGGGAGTGGAGGTGCGCCGTCACGTTCCTTGCAATTAGTATTTCAGGAGGCTTATATGCCATCACGTCAGTGTATAGTTCTTGGTTTCTAAGGTAGCCGTCACTGCTATGGCCAGGAGCATGTGCGTGTAATCTATTTGCGTCTGTTGGCCGGTGCAAGACAAGATGACAGTTTTTGTGACCTGAAATTTATGGTGTTAACAAGTAAAAATCACTACTACAAAAGAGATTTTTCCGTGCGATCCTCGAAGGGTTTTCACGTGCGGTAGAGCTAACCACACGCGTTCAGGGATCTAGAAAAATCGCTATTTTTGCGTGCGGGTGGTGCACCTGCACACGAAAATCTGATTTTCGCATGCGTGTGCTTATGCTCCTCCTCGTCGGTGGCGACGGTGGCACGGATCCGGCAATCACATGTGCAGCCGCCGGTCGCCAGCCGCCGCGCCGCCTCCTGCCCGCTCCCGGCTGCCGCCTCATCAGCGATAGCGCCGAGCCAGCCGCCTTCGCGCCCCGCTTGCCACACGCTCGGAGAGAAGAGAGGAGAGGAAAGGCAGAGAGAGAGGAGTGAATAAAAAGGAAAGGAAGAGAGAGAGGAGGTGAAAATTTGAAGTGAGTGAGCGAAAAGAGAGGGGATGGGATAAAAAATGATCCACTTAAGAGATCCAGTCCGCCTGCGAAAATAGGCTTATTTTCGTGTGCTGTCCATTTTAAAGGTCCGTTTGTGAAAATCGATTTTTCCGTGCGATCCTCTTAAGGAACCGCACACGAAAATGGATGACGATTTTTCAGACGTGACCATTTACAGTCCATCTTATTAGATTTGGGTGTTGTGGTTGTGTAATCTAAAGAGGAGTATGTACAACAAAATCATTTTTTTATAGTGAATCTTATTAGATTTGGGTGTTGTGGTTGGAGATGATCTAGTATTCAAAACAACTTGTGCACATCCAAACCGAAAAGGTTAGTTAACGATCACCCGCGCATCGGGGAGTCGCACGATCACCGGCCTTTTCTTCTTTTTAGCGCGTGGCGTTAAATCTGATTTTTTCTATTTTTTGCTACCGGCTTGCCGGGATGCCTGTGCATGCCCCCAAAGAATCACGCATGCATGCAGCATACCTTTGATTTTATTCTTCGTGATTTGTGGATCTAAATAACACCAATTTTGATTTTAGCCTCTGGACCGAATATTAACGTTAAATTTGATGTTAGCCTCCATGATTTGTGGACTGAAAATAACGCCAATTTTTTCATATGGCTATTTCTATCAAATATTTATATATAGATAATTTACACGCATAAAATTCATACATGGAAAGTTTGCATGCATAAAGTTTATATGTAGAAAGTTTGTATATAGAATTTATATGCAAAAAATTTACATGTAGACATTTTTAATAAATAGGGTTGAAATAACAATCATAATAATCGGAACATTGAAAACTTGAAATGGACTATACAAGATGCGAGAATAGGAGCAATTCCCGGACATGCATGAGACGTGAATTTCATATAAATTCAACCCTATTCAAACCCAACCCCCCCCCCCCCCCCCCCAATCCAAACAGTAGCAGGCGTCACCGCTGGAGCCTGCAAGGGGATGGCGATCGTGACGGTCAGCGTCCGAGCAGGCTGCAGCGACAGATGTTGCGCTAGAGCCTAGAGATCGAGTATATTAGCGATTAACAAAAAAAAATGAATACCAAAATTACCCCAATCCATTTACTTAGGGACGTACTACTATGACCTTGTAAATTGATGATTCAGATGGTAGTATAATACTACCCGGTAGAAGCACCGTAGCATTTACCCCTAGTTTTAAGTTTAAACCATGAAGGACAGTAATGAGCTTTGTGCACACCTGCACGTGCGCCATTTGGTTATGAACCAACTTCCGAAAAAGAGGACCTATTGCGTGCTACTTGGTGAACCAAATCAATTCTTTGTGATTTCCATTTTTTTTCCCAATTTTCTTCCTTCCCCGTTTTTTTTTCTCTATGCCAAATTTTGTCCTGGCGCATTGACGGCATGGACTGCCGGAACTCGAAACTAGCTGCACAGACTACAGATGATACGAATCCGTGGCCATACCGCCTCTGGCCCAAGTTGCAAAGCGAGATTGTTTTGTCATCTCCACCCTTTGCACCTCAAGGCCCAAACAGAAAGGCCACAGTAGTAGCTAGGCCAGGTCCCCGCGCTAACACCCAACACGCATCGCTGCAATGTTGCGTAGGCCGGCCAGCTGCCGAGATCGATCAGACGATCAATGCACTCCCTCCAATTAACCTAGAGAAACCGAACAAGCCAAGGGGAGGAGAGAGGAGTATATCGAGGCATTGAATTTCCCCTCCTTTTTGTCCAACAGAAGCAAAGCATACACACACGCACGCAGCTCTAGCTACCTTAGCTCATCGTCTCGTCTCGCATCATCAACCAGGCCACAGGCCACACCAGCTCGGTTCCAGTTGTCCGCGCGCTCAACTCGTGGCCGGCCGGCTGCTAGCTTAGCTCACGCGGTCACGCAGCCGTTTGCCGTCCAAACCATTCGACGGTCGGGAGCCACACACAGGTTTCCGCCTTTCCGGCCGCGCGAGGCAACCGTAAGCTAAGCTTTTAGCCCATGTCGTCACCGCTTGCAGTTATTGCGTTTTCGCGCTCATCCTTCTTCCGGGCGGACCAAACGAATTGCAGGACAGTACAGGCGGCTCTGGTTGGTTCGGTTAGATTCAGATGCGTCGCATGTGCAACGACGAGTGTGCAAATTAAGGTGCGTGCGTGCAGCATCGTGGTATGTTCGCACCATATAAAGCATGAGAGAAGAACCGCTCCCGTGGCGAACGAGTCAGTGTGTGTCTCATTGAATCGTGTGCTAAACTGCTAACTCCAACCTACTCGTTAATTGGCTAGTGTAGTACGTACAACTACGTAGTATACACCGTACCCACCAGTCTTCCCATCCATTGAGTGTGTAGTAGTAGCAGTAGCAGTAGTAGTAGTACGTGTTTTACGCACCCAACCAGTGAACCAATTGATGAGGCTGGTGGCCACAGCTGGAGATAAACCGGCAGAGATCATAAGTACAGGGCGCACAGAGAGCAATACGCAACACGCAAAAGCAGCTAGCTGGAGATGCTAAAGCCACGGGCGAGAAAACAAAACGAAACCGATGGAGGTGGAAGGATCAGAGAGATAGAGAGGACAGGAAAGGCTCCGCCACTTTTGCGAAAGCCGCAAATAAAGGGGTCAGCGAGAGGGAGACCCCCCTATGTTTCTTCCAGGTTCCCAAGTCCCAACCGCTCATAAAACTCGCCAACCAGCACCCGCGCACCGCACTCGCAGGCAGTAAAAAATGATCTTTCGGAGCGGTGAACATAGATTTTTTTTTCCACGGAACACGACTACTCCACCAACGTTTCTAGCCGATCGATTCCGTTTTGGCTTTGCGTCTCGGGGCGGTGAAGGAAAGGATCCGGGGAGGCTGCGGCGGACGCGGATTTCGATCGCTTGGCACTGGCACGCACCATCGAATCAATGCCGAGTTGGTCGGCTCCGCGAAGCGAATTGGCGCCCGGAGACCGAGAGGTCGCTGACGGCTCGGCTGACGCTGTGGGAGGCGGAACCGTGCAACGGAAACGTTCGCTCGCGACCGCAGAAGTGGCCGCCACGGGACAAAAAGGTGTCAGGACGCGCGCGCCGTTGCGCGCGAGCACACGATTGCTGCTGCGACGTCTCAGCTCATTCGTTTGAGGCGAAATTCAGCACAGCTCATCACCAAGGTTGTTACGTGGGAAGAGACGGAAATTTTCGGTCATATAGTAGTATATACACTATAATATGGAAAACGGTCTGTACACGTACGTACAAGCTACTAAGCACGAACGAATAAAATCTTGGTTGATTAAGCTGCCTCTCTACGACGTCGATCCTAGCTAGGTTTCACTCTAGTCGTCACTGTAGCATGTAGCTTTAGCTACTTTCTCAATCATGCGTTGACGCTTCCCGAGGCGGCGCAGCGGTCCATCCGGAGGCACGTACGGCAACTGGTAGCAAGCTAGACAGGTGGCAGTGGCAGTGCCTCTGCCGCCGCCGGAGTTGCCACGACGGGGGGCGTGTCGGTGGCGCCGCCGGAGCTGGTCTTCTTGGCGATGGCGGCCGTGGCGGGGCCTTCGACGGCGGCGCGGCACATGGGACACGTGGAGTGCGCGCGCAGCCAGGCGTCGACGCACTCGGCGTGGAACAGGTGCCCGCACTTGGGTAGCTGCCTCACCTTCTCGCCGGCGTCCACCTGCCCCAGGCACACGGCGCAGTCCAGCGCCGCCGCCGCCGCCGCCGGGGCCTCGTACCCGAACGTCGGGAGCGCGGCGATCGCGGCGGCGCTCATGCCGTGGTTGTTTGCCACGGGCGCCTCATGGTCCGCGGACGCCACGCCGCCGCCGCCGCGGCGGCTCCGGCGGCGGCGGGTGCAGGTGTACCAGATGGCGAGGTAGATGAGGAAGGAGAGGATGCCGATGGTGAAGGAGAGCCCCATGAACAGCAGCCGCGCCCGCGTGCTGTACTTGGAGTTGTCTGCGAACAGCCACGAGTTGGGCGTGCTCATGTTAAAACCCACCGACTTGATACACCCCTCCGGCGAAATGGTCCGCCTCTTTCTTGGGCTCTTGGCTTCTGCACCGTCGGAGGCAGCAGCAGCAGCAGATCAAACAGCAATCCGGGAAGCAACCGAGATAGAGATGAAGTCCTTTGGTTTGGGATTGGAAATGGCAACTCCGGTGAAGTGGACGTGAAGGCGAAGCAGCTTGGGGGGGGGGGGGGGGGGGGGGTGCTTGCAATTGGCGGCCGGAGCAAGCGGCGGAGATAGACGTTTGCTTTGTGTTTGGGTTCGCGTTTGCTGGGGCAAAGGGGCAATATATAAAGGAGGCGGGTCAGTGCTAGCTGGTGGTGGCAGCTTCAACTGCACGGTGCGGTGCGCGGGGTGGTCGCAACTCGCAACAAAAGGTGACGTGAGGTCGGCGGGGTCGTGAGCAAGTGAGAGCGCGAGATATTTATGCGACGCCGTCTCGGTGTGGCTGCTTGCTGCCCTGGCCTGTGGGAAGATTGCAATTTTCTATCAAGGCAAATTGAGAGAATGGGGCTGTGCCTGTAGCATGTGTGCTCCGCAGTCGGTACATCTTGCAGTCGGAGCCCTGCTTTTTCGGGACGTGACTTATAATTCTACAGTTGATTATAGGGACCACCTATCCAACATTTGCAAAATCTATACCTAATTCGTAAGGATTTGCAAAATAATATTATAAATTCTCAACTGTTGGATTAAACATCTGAAGGCCAAGATTTCATATCCACCGTGCTATATGAAAAGCCTAGCCCTAGCCATCGCGCCATCGCTCCTCCCGACAATGCCAGCACACCACCTGTGAAATAATCAGAGCCAAAAGCGTATAACCCCGGTTAGGAACCACACTTTTGTTAATATAGGGTGATAATAACCATCACCATGGTTTTACATCATAATCGTATACGGTAGTTTGGATATATATAGCGTTACAACAGAATCTATCAATCTAGCCTATCTATCCAAACAACCATGCGCATATATATGTATATTACATGTAGCTATGTTTAACAGCCCCCTCAATCACAACCTTCCAAGGTTGAGCAGCGGGAAAATGCACCAAGTCAGACGGCGTGGCAGGATCGGATTGGTGCCTGGGTGAAACTGTGATAGTCGGCGATCCCAGTGGTGATGCAGCTGCACCAACGCTGAAATCGGAGGAGATTGCACCGGTGGGATCGCCCGTGCCTATCGGATCTGGCTGTGCAGGAATAAAGTCTCCAGGAGATATGTTAGGAAGGTTAGTAGGAAAATTAGCAACATGGTCACGAAGTTGTTGTACCCCTGAGCTAGTCGGATTTAATAGATGTGAAGGCAGCAGAAGAATTTCATATTTAAGTCTAGCACTAGCATTAGTGTGGAGTTTAGAGAAGGGAAATATTGTTTCATCAAAAATGATATTACGAGATATATAAACGTGACCAATGGATGGATCTAGACACTTGAAACCTTTATGAAGGGTTCTATAGCCTAGAAAGGTGCATTGTTTAGAACGAAATTGTAGTTTATGAGAATTGTAAGGTCGCAAGTGAGGCCAACATGCACTCTCTCCGTTCCAAAATAAATTCATTTTACCAATATTAAAAAAACTAAAATACCTCTACTTTATTTAATCCTAGTGCAACTATTTTTTTATTTTATCTACTTTTAATAAAATTATTTTTACTTTCACCAACTCTAATGTAATGATCATTAAAAATAAATTTATTTAAAATTAAATGTGAGTAGCTAAAAGAATTTATTATGGGACTGGGGAGTACAACCACATGAGAAACTTTATGCCAGTTGACGTTGCGTTGGGTGTTCAATTTGCCTCATCTTCTTGCATGGTCCAACCCCTTCGGCTTCTTGATGCGCACTTGGCTAACCTTGAATTACTTTGTTTTTTTTATTACTGAATATCCTTTGCTTGGGTTAGCGGGCTTGTCATGATACTTAGCTTGGCCATTTTCTCTATTGTGCATAAGACACGTACGCACAAAGAATATACTCACACAACTGTATGTAAATACACTCTTTAAAACACGTTTAAATAAACAGAGAATAACGATAATTAAATCCCTAACCTTACTAATACACACACGACTTCACCGTCACACCGATACTTTCCCATAGCTTCTGTCCTTTTTGCTAGCTAGAGCCGATCACCGAGTTTGCACGTTTATGCACGCCAGCATGAATAATATGATCTCCGTGTCAACAAGCCGTCGTGAATTCGTGATGCCATCAAGAAGCTGTCAATACTTGTGGCATTCGTCACTAGAAAATTAGCACTTTGGTGGTCATAATTTAACAAGCTGCATTATTTGTTTCATGATAAGAAAGGTTCATTGATTGCATCACTAACCCAGTAGTGGAAGCTGCTCGGCTGCAAATCAATATTCCAGTGCGCAGTCTCACATACGCCTTTTGGGCTTTTTAGCCTTTTTAGCACACAGAATTAGCGAGCGGCCACCGCGAGATCGATTTAGGAATCACAAGTCGATTTGAAGTACTAAAAATCTCAATCGTGTTAACAAAAAAGGAGCACTAATTAAGTCTCAACATCGAATGGCAGAGCAGCATCGCGGTGTAGCATTTTTCACCCTGTTTCCAGTACTACCGAAGCGTCAAATTCTTGATGGTCATGTGTCTGCTGGTGACTGCAAAATGGACAGTGATTGATTCAGAGGCTGGCTGTTAGGTGCAGCACCTGATGGAGAAATTTAACTATACACCACTCAATAGAGGTGGTTTAACAGGATACCACCCTCTATAATATCCTTATAAAAATACCACTCAATAAATGATACTTCTTAATAAAATACCATTTTGAACTATTTTAAGTCTTTTAATCAGAGATGGCGTGCGAAATAACAAAAATACCCCTTATCCTTCCCCGAAGGCATGTCAACCGGCACCAGCCACACGCGCAAGTGCAGGGGGATGAGCGGTGGCGCTGCAATGGGGCACGCGGACGAGCGGCGGCGTTGCAGTAGGGGCACGCGGACGGGCGAGTGGCTGCTGCTGCCGAGCCAGGGCGGGGAGGCCGGCGGCGTGTAGAACGGCGTCTCCAGCTCGGGCTCGTGCTCCTCCTCGCTCTCGCTACCGGCGCCAGACTCCTTGTCGATGGTGTAGAGCGCGCACAAGGCGGCGGCGGTGGTTGGCCCGTACCACCGATCCCTCCACATGGCCACCTCCTCCTCGGGCCCCGCCGCCTGCTCCCCTTCCTCCCCCTGCGTAGCGGCGGCGGAGTCGGCCGGCTCCACACGGGTGAGGCAGCGGCGGGAGCAGAGTAGGAGGCGGAGCAACGCTCGCCGAAACACGTTGCCGCTGTAGCACCGGGCTGACTTCTTCGGACCCTGGAATGGGAGCTCGGA
Source organism: Oryza punctata (assembly GCA_000573905.2). Lineage (NCBI taxonomy): Eukaryota > Viridiplantae > Streptophyta > Magnoliopsida > Poales > Poaceae > Oryza > Oryza punctata. The sequence continues at coordinate 5,622,329 of CM002488.2, forward strand.
GTTGGAGGCGACGATGGCTGGCGACAGCTGCGATGCCACGACCGACGTCGGTTGCTGCCTGTGAGCTATCGCTCGGCGGCAGCGCCAGCGCAGGAAGAGCGACGCCGCGAGGACGCCGAAGGTGAGGGCGGCGAAGGATAAGGGTATTTTTATTAAGACTTAAAATACGCTAAAGTGATATTCTATTAAGAAGCATCATCTATTGAGTGTTATTTTTATAAAGACATTATATAGAGTGACATCATGTTAAATCCATCTCTATTATTTCTCGCACCTGGTAGCCCTGGAATGGCACCACTGACGACACGTAATCATCCGTGTGTCAAAAGGGTTCAAAAAAGTGCACTCAGGTAGTCTTTGAGTTTACATGGACACGGGCAAGAGGCCAAGGAGCTCACGCAGACTTGACAATTGACAGGTTATGGAATGCAGACGAGCAAAACTGACGGCTAGTGTTCGGATGGTTATGCTTTCTTTGGGTTCATGATAGACCCATGACACATTTCCTGCTTCTGCTTTTAAGTGATTAAGAATGGTACAGTAATGAACGCATCAGTATCATGCGTTTACTAGTGTCCTTTTCAGACGTTAGTATGGTAAGCATGCTGATGTCGGGTGTACATGTACTGTATTTGTTGAATTCAGGATTCCTGTGGTTCTAATCAATTCAGCAAGATGCCTTTTGTTACTAGAAAAAGAAGAGAATAAACCAGCACGCAGTTTAACCACAAACACGGAAAGAAGAATGAAAATGACCTGAAGGTCTTCACAAGGAGAATTTAGCGACTCAGGTACTATTGCAATATGCTTTGTGCTTGGTTCTCATAGATTCATATGCTGCACTAGCATCTCTGCCCACAGGAAGATAAGATCTGTACTAAATTCTCTTCCAGCTAAATTAGCCAAACAGAGGCCTGTAAGCCCATGTAGTACTACAGTAGTAGGAAAAGATCTCACTATCTCCTGCAACCTCCAATGATTCGACGCGAAAGTTGAGGGTAAAGAGACCCCCCCCCCCCCCCCCCCCTCTTCTGAACATGTTCCCAAAATGTTCACCTTTTCTCGGTCAAAATCGCTTCTTTTTCTCAAAGAGAAGCAATGGATCGTGCACTCACGTCCCCTCCCCTACCTTTCCGCCCTCAGTTTCTGGTTCCGCCGTTGTGACGAAGCTACCGCCGGGATTCGTTGGAGGATTTGCGCACAAGCTGGCCAAGTTTATGCCGTATCAAAGGCATGGCATGACATGCTGCCGCTGAATGTTGACAGCACAAGTTGATTGAAATGGCACTGGGTACAGTGAGTCTCTTGTTCAGGAAAGGAAATGGACTGGACACGGATGGGCTTATTTAGTGTAGCCTTTTGGGCCTTGAATCTAAAAGCAACTAGGCTTTATGTACGGAACAGGCCCAACACTCTAGATGTGCCTATAGCCTACGAAATGAAATGAAACAAACAATGTGCAAATGGCTAAATGAGTTGCGAGTTCGACTCTTTTTCTGTTAACTCGAGTGATAAAACTACACCAGTGAGAAAACCCTTTCTGTACGTACTTAGTACATCAGACTCAACACGACCAAATGGGGGGAAAGAAAGAGAAAAAAACATCGAACTAGCACTAGAATGAACAAAAGAAATCCTCGAGGTGAGATTTCTCACCCGCGCTCGCGTGGGATCAATTTGCAAGCACGTCACGTCATGCCACTGGGCCGTGAGGCACGTGCCTGGCTCGTGGAGGTGTCGGCCTCGCCGCCGTCGCCGGCACCGGCACGCCCGCGCGACACAAGGGGCACGTCGGCCGCAGGCGCAGCCAGGCGTCGACGCAGCGCGCGTGGAAGGCGTGCGGGCAGCACGGGAGCGCGCGCACCGTCTCCCCTTCCTCGACGGTGCCCAGGCACACCGCGCACTCCGCCACACTCCCTCCTCGGCTGATCGAGAGCACGAAGCACGGTAGCCGCGCAATGGCGGCGGAGTCGAGGCCGCCTCCTGACGACGAGCCGCCGCCGCCGCTGATCCCGGCGCCGACCGCCGCGTGGAGCTCGCTCAGGCTGTCGACCAGGTGGTTCGCGTAGAGCACCGCGGCGTACCGCAGGACGACGACGGCGAGGGAGAACACGACGATCTCCAGCGCCAGCCCGTCGTAGTACTCGCCGATCAGTGCGCTCACCGCTTCGACGCCGTCCACGGCCACCGTCGCCATCACGCCAAACACGTCTCGCCACGGAGTTGATCTCGTGGTGTCTGCAGCTGGGGGAGAAACTGAGAAGCGGAAGTGAGCTACTGGGAGATTCTTGGAGCGCGCCTGCTGGTGGTGGGAGACGAAGATATCAACGGTCGCCGCACACGAATTGGGCGGCCGGGCGGCGCCGGCGGGCGCTGGCTGTTTGGCGCTGCGGTTTCGGACTCTACCTCCGAGGCGACCACGCGGAATAAAATAGTAGACTAGCTCCAGCTTGGTAAACGATCTGGTGCATTGTGAGAGTATAACAGTAAGCTATACTATAAACTTACGTGGAGGAGAGAGTTAACAAAAAATAAGGATGTTAGGTGTTAGGTCTCATGTAAGAGCTAGCTTAACACAAACTACAAGATAAATATATTAAATATATAAGTGAGAGATAGAGAGAGTAAAAGAAAATTATAGTCAACCTTATAACTGATATATTATATATGTTGATTTTAAGATGAACTAATAGTAGAAAGTGAGCTCTACTATTATCCATGCTCTGATAGTAGTATTATTAATCGAGTTCTGGCGTTAAGCAACGGCATGGCAACGTTGACGTGCAACTGTTGGGCCGTTCGCGCGGTTGGGCAGTCATGCCATTGCCGTCACGCGCTATGCTACCGGTGGGCGCGCGGCAGCGTGCAACGGTGTGCGTGTGCGTGTGCGCGACGACGATTGGATTGAGGGGGAATACGCGCGCGCTATTGGACAGCGGCCGAGTAATAGTCGCATCAAGAGTGCACAGGACATGACAGTGTGTACAATCTAGTGGTAGTACTAGTCCAGTATGGGTCGTGCCAGCGTACTACCATTGGTTGCGTGGGCCTTTGCCAGGGTGCGGGGGAAAAAAACTGTTAGTCCGAGCACAACGTCTTGTGTGCGCTTCAACGTTGGGATTGGGCTAAATGGTCCATTACGGCTACTCCCATTAGAGGATCGGGTCCCATAAGACCAGGTTAGTACTATTACATGTATCACATAGTACTAGCTGATAAGATGAGAGGGTGCCTCCTCAATCATCGCAATGAACAAAGCCTTAATTGGACACATGACGGGAATCTTTTCCAGCTGTTTCGGTTTAATTTGATTTTTCACTATTGCAAACTGGCACGTAGTGGAACTACAAACTGGATACATTATTACATATACCATCGGGAAAAAAAAGGGTTCATTTGCAGTGAAGTTAGTTACAGCTTATTCCCAGCAAAAGAAAAGTCATTTCCGGCTTATCACTGTAGCCGAAATGTCTTACGCAAAATTCAATTGAAAGTTTTTTTAGATAGGTTAGGAGAGAGGAGAGATTCCCCACCTAAATTTCATTATCCATTAAGGCCTTATTCGATTTGAAGGAGATTAAAAAGGATTTGAGTGGATTGATGAGGAATAATTACACACTATAATAAGTGTGGAATAAATCTTATCCAATCTCTTAAAGGGATTAAACAAACCAAGACTAAAAATGAGCGTTACATTGAGTTAAGAGTTTGGAGGGAAAAGAACTCCTTTTCCATATGGAAAATACTGTTATGTTCTTATTTTATAAGCCGTTCAGCCCACATGCTAGATTCTTCCACACATCTTCAAGTATACGGGCACAAAAACATTTGTACTCCAGAACACAACGTCGTACCGGTGATTCCATAGCACCTAAAGGCACAGCAAGAAGAAAGCTTGATGATGTAGTACTGGCAGACCCGTCGGAGGTTTGTATGTGCGAAATGTTCCTCACATCCCCTGCATCCGGGGCCCAGGCTGTAACTCCACGGGCACCCTGAACTAATGAACGAAAGGGCAATTGAGGTAGAAGTGACGGACGAAAGGGCAATCTCGAGGTCTAGATTTTAATAAAATCACCTTAAATTTCGTGGAATCTCCAATAGTAGAGTTATTTCATCATTAGTAGCATGAATTTTGCAGTATCATTTGAAGGTCTATGGTACATGTACATTGTACAACATTCAAATCGATTGGTGCCAAATTTGTGTAAAAATGCCCACTTTAATTTGGGCCGCAATTAGATATCAGGCCCAGGCTTCTTAGCTTTGGGCTAATGTGATACCCTGAATGAACTAGTCTAAATCGCGCCCCCAACCCTTACTCCTGATTAGTTCGCCTCCCTCAACCGTAAAACAGGTATAATGTCTCGTACATCTTCAAAAACCAATGTAAACTAATTCCTTTTGATAGTTTAAGAAGTGATTTCTGCTGACATGTTGACTCGTTATTCAGGAATAGCTCCTGCACCCGCCATGTCGCTTGCTTCGGCGTCATGCATGCCATCAAGCAGGTGCTCTAGCCGGATGCTCATCATCTCGTATCGGTAGTGCGTCACAGGGATCTATGGCATCACGAAGCACTCGAACATCACGTGCTCCTGCTCGTCCACCACGCCTGGTGTCATGGCGTCGTGTCGGCGCTCTGCGCTCTCCCGCGTGGCCTCTCGGAGGTCGGCGACGGCCAACACCACCTCTTCTTTGGTTCTTCCTCCTACGTATCCATCAACTTGGCAACCAACACGTCCTCGAGCGGGTCAACCACCGTCTCCACCTGCTCCTAAAGCACCATCTTGTTTGTCCCCTCCTTCACGGGTTTCACACCAACCTCGTCCTCCACCGGTATAATCTTCAATGAAGATGTGTACGACGACGTCGATCGAAAACACTAATTCGCGATCAATCGTTCGTGTAGTGGTGTCACAGGCGATCGGATTGAAATTTCCTTTTTCTGCAACTGCACGCGATAGGATCAAAATTTTCTTTTTCGGTAACCAGAGGTACACGTCCGATTTTTTTTGTTTACGCGGCGTGCACTATTTTTTCTTTTCCACGCGTCATCTCTTTTTTATTCCCTGAATGTGGTCCTTGTGTGGGATATCCATAGGCTGATCCCGATTTACCTTTTTCACTTTTGAATTATAGTAATTTATTTTTTCAAATAACCAATAGACCTATAATACCATGTTTAACTAAAATTTTCTATGTACAAAATTTACATATACAAAGTTTCTATCCACAAAGTTTATATCTACAAACTATCTATGTATAAAGTTTATATATTTATATATTTATATAAAAAGTTAATATATTTCTATGTATAGAATTTCTCTACCAAATATATCTATGTTATAAAGTTTACATGTGTAAAGTTTATACGTGCAAAGTTTATATCTACAAACCAAAACATAGTTTCTAAATATATTTATATATATACAATCTACATGTGTGCACGTGGGCCAAAAAGCTACTCCACATATGGGTCAAAAGGCTAGGCAGGAAGTCCATTTGACAAACGAACAAACAAAAGAGGAGCTACGCCACAAAAATAAAATCGAAAAGGACGGATGGCATCGTTACGGAAATCAAAACGTGATCACGCAAGGCTAGGTATCGCGATCACTCGCGAACTAGACAACCCCGACGTCGATGCAGCGGGCGCAGACAACGAGTAGGATGAATTCGAGGAACTCGCCAACGCGGCCTGTCTAGTCCTCACAGACTTCACCGCATCCTGCGGAGAACGACCTCCCAAGCAACCTCAGCCGACGACAACGGAGATGAGATGATAAAGAGGCTAACACGTGTATCCTACAAACTGACTCATCGAATTAACCAACCGTGATCAACCTACCACGTCAGCAGAAATTGCTTTCTAAATCAACGAAGCAGTTGATTTTGCACCGGTTTTTAAGATAGAGGAGACGTAATATCCAGTTTTACGATTGAGAGAGACGATCTAACCAAGAAAGAGACGAGGGAAAAATAACAAACTTATTCTTACCCTGAAAATCTACTCAATCCTGGCTCGGCCCACAGGCCGTGAGCCCGTAAGTTTAAGTCCTACTTTACTCGAGTCCCTGATATATTATTAGAGAACCTGATATGATATATCTATATTACATCTATATATCTATATACCTAATAATACCTAATAAAAAAATACGTATGGCCTTCGATATTTTTTTTTGTTCGTTGCTCACGTCGCCGACAATCGTCGCTCGCGTCATCGCGCGTGAGGAGTGCAACTTCCAATTTCCTTAGGGCGTTAGTTCCCGAACGAGCAAAAAATGGTGTACGATTCAAGAAAAAAAAGACGACCAAAAATTCCATCACTTGATATATGCATATGAAATTTCCAAATTAATTGAACTGAACATATCCAAACAGCAATTCCTAGGCACTTCAAAATTTAAGATCTTGAACTCCCATAATGTTCTTATTGGAAGCGGTAAAACTAAGAAAAAAACGAAATTAAAGGGGAAAAAGCCTAAAGCAAACAACAAGATCAAAGAGGATCCAAGATTAGAAAAATTAGCAGCAAACCTAGATCAAAACGCTTGAACACCGCCCAGCCCCCTCCTACTTCTCCGAGGAACAGGAACGATGTGGGACGATGACCCGAACGTGGATGGATCAAGTCCCAACATAAGAAAGTACAAGGAAGGAAAATCTGATAAGGGAAGGATTAGCTTTAGGGATGGAGAATGCACGGGCCAAAGGGAAGGATTAACTTTAGGGATGGAGAATGCACCGGGCTGTTGTTGCTCCCTCCCTGCTTGCTGCCGTTGCGCCAGTGAGCATGGAGGAGCGCCACTGCCTTCGCGCTAAGGATGGGGAGTGCGGCCGTGCCGAGGGGGGTTGGGGGAGTATAGTTGTTGCCAATTTGCCATGCCGAGGGGCTTGGGGGAGCGTTGTTGCTGCCATCATGCCTGGCGCGCGTCGTCGCCGCCATCACGCCTAGGGGCTTGGGGAGCGCCGTCGCGGCTGTCGTGCCTGGGGAGCACCATCGCCTCCATCGCTATCGTTCGAGTGGCTGAGGCTGGATTCTTCCCATCGATAGGATGAGACCGTGAGTGGATAAGGATTCATATTCTTTCATTTTAGCCCTTTCACTTCTGAATATTATGGTAAGTTCCTTTTTAATTGATTTCTTTCATATAAGCCCTAAAACTTTATCTATACAGGCAATATTCAGTTAAGATTATAGTTTGCATAACAATAGATTTCTGTAATTTTATAGTTGAGCTTATAGTTTGCTTATTGCTTATATTCATGAATTTGTGTTTTTTGACTTCAGGATACGGTAAAAGTAAGTGTTGGGGAAAAACACTCTTAAATTATGGATATTTGTTCGGTTAAATAGCAGAGAAAAAACCACAAAATCGTAATAGCAAAATTTTATCTAAAATGATAAAATATAGTCTTCCCGTTGCAACGCACGGGCCTTTTGTCTAGTAGAGTACAATTCCATGATCGATTCGTTCAAGACTTCCTTCTTCTTATTTACTTGCAATATTCTAAAGAGAATCGATCTATCTTTTTCTTCTTTTTCAACCACCATTTGCATACAATCAACAGTTCAAAAATCACCTCCGTAATGGGGCGCAAAAAACTATACATGTCTACCCAAAGGAAAAGGAAAAGATTTAGAGTGCAAACGCAAACGCGACGGTCGGCCTGTCACGCTGCTATTGCGCCTCCAAGTCCCTCTCGCCATTCTCCAGCCTCGCCGGCGGCGCAGCCTCATCATCCTCCGGCGTCTCCGCGCACCTGCCGTCGTCCCCGTCCGGCGGTTTGTTGACCACCACCTCCGCCCGGCACACGGGGCAGGTGGTGTGCGCGACGAGCCACATGTCGACGCAGCCCCGGTGGAAGAGATGCATGCATCTGGGCAGCTGCCTGGCCACCTCGCCGTCAGCCACCGCGCAGAGGCATATCGAGCACTCCCACCGGTCGCACTCGTCGCCCGTGCCGCGGTACTCGAACTTGGGAAGCGCGGCGATGGCGTCCTCGCCGAGGCCCGGCACTGGCCGCTTCTTGGTGACGTTCCCTGTCGCCGCCGCTGCAGCCGCCGCCGCCGCCGCCGAAGCCGCCACCGTGACACGGTTCACGGCGCGGTGCATGCGGTAGCACCGTATGACGCAGAGCACGAGCACGATGACGAGCAACGATGCCAAGGAGATGGCGAGGACCTCGAGGTAGGAGGTGGTGGAGCAGCACGCGCGCGGGTTGCTGCCGCTGCCGCTGCTGCTGCGGCGGTACGACAACCGGGAGAGCGCGAAGCAGGACTGGTCGACGGGAAGGCAGCCGGTGGTCTGCTCGTGCAGGCCGGCCTTGCTGGTGGCGTCATGGTCGTCGTTGTTGCCCATGGATGGCATGCATGCAGTGCAGGATCCCGCCAAGACGTTCGGGGAGATCGATCGAAGTGTGGGATAAGGGATAAATAGGTGGGTGTCTTTTTCTGGGGTTTTATTTTTGTGGTGATGGGAGCAAACCTGCGGCGGGAATGAGGGGATGGCATGCAGTGTTGTGGTACATGCCCACCCTTGACAGAATTAGATTGTTGTGAGTGATACTACTGATGGCTACGAGTAAATAGGAACGTGTGAATCATGCTTTCACTTTGCTTTCATTTTGCCACCGGTATATTCTTTCGGGAAAGTGAAATCATCCCTCCAGGGATATCCACTCGTTTCGTGCATGTCACCTAAATAGTCATAAAAAATTTTGAAAAAAATGGCAAGATAGATTAATATGAAATATATTACTTCACAAACATGCAAGTTAAAATTCAACTTCTATAAATTGTAACAAAAATAACAAATATGTACGCGAATGCACGATAACTATTTTCAGTTTAATTGGTACTTTTTGTTGCAACTTGTAGAAGTCGAATTTGACCTTGCATGTTTGTGGAGTGATATATTTCATATTAATCTATCTTGTCAATTTTTTTCAAATTTTTTGATAACTATTTAGATGACATGCAAATAACGAGGGGATATCCACTCGAGGGATGAAAATCCACATCCTATTCTTTCTGGTGCTTGTGGAGATGGATTTTGATCCATCCACTAATTTTTTTCCGTGAACACGTAAAAACCTTACACGTCAATACATTATAAGATATATTATAAGAAAAGTAGTATACACCAATAACAAGCCGAGGAAGTTACTGCTGGGGAGGGAGGGGTACAGTTGTTGATGCAAAAAACACACACTGGCCTGAGAGGTTTGCTTTACTCTAGTGCAGGTCCAAAATTAGGGTTTCAGATTAAAGGGCGTGCCAGTTGATTTGATCCTGCAATCAACAAGAAAAACATGCAAAGAATATCAGTAAACGATAGACAATCGGCCATAGGGCCGATTTCATATCGTATGTGACCTAGCCAATGCAATAAAGTATGGATCGGCTGTAAGGTATAGTTGATGATAAAATTAACCCTAAAACTAGGATATCGGCTGTAAAGATCAATGTCACATAATCAATATATCAATACTACTTTAGAGATAAGCAATTGGGATAGATCGGACTGAACCGAGACAGTATAAATTGCCCAAGTCTAAAGATAACATGACATAATGATTATGTAGATTGATGTCATAGCCGATATCTAGGTTTAAGTATGTATCGGCTATAGCTCCGATACAACCTTATACTAGGATATTCTCTAGTAATAAATATATTAAACTATAATCAATTAGATTGATATCAAGCTTAATATACTTACATTAGATTAGATCCTGATATAAGGGGCAGATATAGAATATTAAACAAAGCATAACACAATGTAAAACATCTATATCAGGTAAGATCGGCTGAAACCCCGATACTATCCTTATTAACAACCATGAAGCAGGTTAGATATCATGATTCTAAATACGACTTAATAGGTTGGACTGAACCAATGCAACATTAAGTATAAATAGAAGCATAATATCTAAAGAATCAAGCCGATGATTGCCTTTTCGGGATGGTGGATATATTATATAACATAGATTAACAAAGTAATCTAGCCGATATCGATGAAACCCTAGAAAGGATCTAGCCGATACAGGTAGATTGCATTATCGATCTAAGTTATATAACATATATGATAACTCGGAGAATCACACAAAAGAACTAGAGTGTCATAAAGATGTAAGCACTAGCCCTAATGATGTAACTTGCCATGACAAGATATACCTTTTTGCCGAAGATCAAATTGATGCAGCACGACTCGAAAGCACAAACTTGTCGAAAATAGAAAATAAGGGTTTGGCGATGCGCCGAGATTGATTGAACGTGTGTTGTTGTTTACAAGACCTCGGGATTATATTTATACCCGAAATTACAAACCTTGTCCATCACGGACACGACTCATATTAACCTAATACAAATCCAACTAACAAACAAGTCCCTTAGGCGGACTCTTACCGAGAATATCTATAAGGAAATTACATAAAATATCCTAATTAATAGATACAATTGCCTCCTCAGGACTTTATCCGTGCATGGCAATCCATATGAAGCACGCTAACACAACGCGATGACGTATACCGAGTCATATTACCGAAATCGGCCCAATCGGCTAACCTAGTCCGACTCTGACTCTGCCGATCCAGTCCACAGCCGATTCGGACCACAGCCGATTCTCACTCTGCTTTCCGATACGATCTTATCTCTTCAATCCTCTTCAATTCCATCTTGACTTCTGATATTTGAATTACCAAATTTGGTCGTCAACACATGCCCCCCAAGTCCGGAATATTTGGTAATGTTTCGGATTTGCCAAATCTTATCTCCGAGATAATCTCGCTCTTTCCGTTTTTTTACCGTTACCACAGCGCTTTAAATACTTTAACCGACGGCCCCGAGAAACTTCACACCGTTATTTACTGTTGCCACCACTTTCGCAATCTCCGTCTCCCTCAACTCCGGCGATCCCCTCGGCGCAAGCAGTCAACTTCATGCAATCCTTCGCTCATTCAACTTCCGCCGGCGAGAAGATGTCTTCGTCATCCGCTCCATCTGCTGCCCCATCGGCCGAATATGCTGAGGTAAGTCCCATCGGCTAGATCTCCTTTTAACTCATCCAATTTCATTTTCCCGCAATCTTAGCTTGCTTCTCTTCTCTCTTGCTTTGTTGATGTAGCATCTCGCAAACCTAATTGCTGTCCCCAGTCTTAATTATGAAAACAACTACTTCCTTGGGCCAATCGGCAATACAGACCCAACTGAGTTCATCACTGCCGAAACCAATAGAATCCCCTTCAGATTATCGAACCCCAACATAGGACACTGGAAAAACACATTTAAGTCCTGGCCATCCCTAGAGAAAAGCTGGCCTGCATGGTTCAAGCGCATATCAGCTAGCAAGCAAAGTCACTGGGATGAGATAGGAATCGGCCAAGCCCTAGCCCTCTCTTTGGCAAATTCGGCTAAAGATGAGCCGTTAATGTCTTCTGCAAGCTACTTCTGGTCCAACACCCTCAATGCATTCTTATTCAACCAAGGGCCGATGACACCAACTCTCTTAGATATAACCATGTTAACTAGACTTGATATCACCTCATCTGCCAACCCAATGATCTTGAACTCCAAGAATAGATTTGACTTTAAAACAACGAGCATAGGACGATGGTCTGGGTTCATTTCGGCTAACATGGGTCAGGGCTCAGTTACCCCAAGAGAGCATACTGCCTTCTTGCTGATGTGGTTGGAGAAATTTCTGTTTTGTGGATCAAGTTGTGGCCCAACCTCAAATTGGCAGCACATAGCCGAAGCCCTTGAAGAGAAAAGACAATTTCCTTTGGGAAAAATCCTGCTCGGCTATCTGTATCATACCTTAGCCAACGCATCAGCCAAACTAGCAACCGGCTCGATAGTCAATGCAGGTGACCCATGGTGGTTATTGCAGACTTGGTTAAACTTGGTTGTAATGAAAGCTGTCAATCGGCCATCTCCAACAGAATCAGAATTCTCAAGATTGGAACCAATCACCGATGATGATGGTGAAGAAATAACTCATCGGAGGTGTACATCCTTTGGAGAATATGCCAGCACACCAGCCGATGCAGGAGCAAAGTTATCAGCAGAATTGCTCAAGGACTGGTTTTTCAGTTTCTATGATGGCTTCCAGAAAGATGCTAGAATCTGGTTCTTCTATGATGAATCAGTCAATTTTGAGTTGCCATCGGACTTCAGATTTGAAGTGATAAACCATGACAAATTTCAGAAGTCCAGAGAGGTTTATACTACAGCCATCAGCCCATGCATTCTCCCTGTCGGCATCCACCAGGGCAGGAACATCAAAGTATCATATGAATTCTATCACCCCATGAGTTCAGCAAGACAATTTGGTATGGGACAACTCCCAATCGGCTTGTGGTTTGCTGACAAGATTGAATGCCGAGGAGAGATATCTTCAAGTCTGATGATGGATCGGCTGCTGAACATTCCAGGCCCCTCCCTTGGCAGTATTAATGATATTGAATTAGCTATGTTCAGGAGCAAAGTCTTCACCTCATGGTGGGCTGAATGGAAACAACATCTTTTTCACCAATCGGCTACCATCTACATGACAGACCTCTTCCCTGACATGATCCCTCAGGTAACTTTTCTTTTTTATTCCTGTTTTAAACATATCAGCCGATTCTATTTATAACTCATGAACTATCTTTGCTTTTTCAGACCACAGACTCATCTCCTCCTCATACCAGCAAAAGTGGCAAAGAAATTGAATATGCTGCAGGGTTATTTCCTAACAGATATGGCATGACTCCTCCTGTCATTAGCTATCATGCCCCCAAGACATCAAGCCTGCTCCAAGGACAAATGAAAGAAACAATCGATGCAGGCAGAAAAAGGAGAAATAGAGCATCAACTGCCGTGCCACCAGCTACTAAGAAAAAGGCCAAGAAACAACCACCTCCAACAGCCGATGATGCAGATGAAGCCCTAAAAGAAGCATCCATTGAACGGGTAATAGATGAAGCTGCAGCCGAATCTAGCGATGTGGGAAAAGAAACACCTCCAGCCTCTCCAAAACAAACCCCCACAACTCCTATTCCAGCTGTCTTCACTCGGCAACCCAGGGTAAATTCATCTTCCTTGATACAAATTTTCTTTACTCATCCTCAACTTAATCCTCCAACTTTTGCATTTTGTAGAAGAAAAGACCAGCCGAAAGAAAGAAACCAGCACAAGAATCGGCTAAACCATCCATTCAAGCTCCTCTGGTAAATTTCAATCTTTTAATCCTCTGAATACTTCATTAGCCGATACTATCTAACACTTGCATGAATATTTTCAGCCTCCTTCCCCTCCGTCACCTGTAGCACAACCAGTCTCCAGTGAACATACTTCATCGGCTGGAGGCAGCCATCACATCGAAGAAGAAATCGCTGCTCCTGCAATCCCTGTAAGTCTCATTCTTAAAACCTCTCAAATCGGCTATATAAAAATATCCTCTTACTTATAGTCTTTTCATCTTTCCTACTTGCAGGTCTTAGCCGATTTATTCTCTTTTGATATAAAGGACTACTTTGATGAAGAAGCAGAAGGAGAAATATCAAGCAAATCCTTAGCTCCTCTAGCCGATGATATGAAGAGGAATCTTGAAGATATTGCACATCGGCTAGAAGCATCTCTAGACAGCTTGGTAGTTGACTGCAGCACTCTGCGATCCAGATTCCAAGAAATTCAAGCCCTACTGCCAGATGAACTATCCAATATAGTTACCCCAGCTATGTATCTTGAGCAGCACCAATTTAAGCTGGAGAAAGCAAAACAAAGGATAGCCGATAGACGAGAGAAAAAGGATATCGAGGCCACCATTCAAGCCAAACGGTAGTTAGTCCATGATGAGAAAACCAAGCTCGATCAACTAGCCGAAGAGCCAATTAAAGCTTCGATAAATCAATTAGAGGCCGAAAGAATAGATCTGCTAGCCAAGCTTGAAGAGTGTAATGCCAAGATTGCATGGGAAAAGCAGAAATTAGCCGATCTCCCTAAAGCCATTGGAGAACAGAAAGCAAAGCTGAAATCGGCTATAAAGAATGTAGCCACCATGACTAAGTCCTTGAAGGTAATTCCTGGAACTGACGCCCAAGATGCCCAAGCCATTGCAGAAGTTGAAGAAATCCGTCAACGGGCATTGTCAGCAATCCAGAAATATCTTGCGCAATGATTTCCTGTAATAAGGACTTAGAAGAATTTTGTGATCAATTCTGTAATCAGCTAAAACACTTGTCTTGTAACATAACCTCTTAACTTTCTTAAGCCGATTGATACCGTTGCTTTCATATAAACCAATTGTATACCTGGCAGACTTGGCTGTATTCCAACTAATCAACTTATACTAAACTTTGCTCAGAAATTTCCAACTTTTCATCTACCATGCCCCCCAAGTTTGTAGTAGGGAACACAATGCTGCAAACTTATATATCTAAGGGTGATAAAAATATCGGCCATCTAAAGGCGATGTAAACACATCGGCTATCAACCATCAACCGGCAAACCATAGCCGATCAGGAACCAATCCAAACACTTGGATAATATTTCTTTAAGTATTTTCCATTAAGTGCTCTTCCAAAGATTGCACCATCAAGTCCTTTTAACATATAGGCCCCTTTAGAAACACATTTGTGAACTTGAAACGAACCTTCCCAATTCGGTGACCACTTGCCGAATTTATTATCTCTGGCCCCTATCGGTAGCACTAATTTTCAAACCAGCTCGCCTTCCTCAAAAGATTTGGGTACAACCTTCTTGTTATAATGTCTGGCAACTCTCTCCTTATCTTTCCTAACTTTCTCAAGAGCTCGCAATCTTGCTTGAACCAAATCTTCTGACTCATCAACCATCAAATTATGATAATCATCGGCTGTTAACTCATCCTGTAAAGAAATCCTCCTAGAGCCGATGTTGGTTTCCCATGGTAAGACAGCTTCATGCCCATAAACCAGTTGATAATGAGGTACCTGAATTGCACCATGGCAAGCCATCCGATAGGACCATAGTGACTCAGCCAGAATAGTATGCCACTTCTTGGGGTATTCGGCTATCTTTCTCTTGACCAACTTAATCAAACTCTTGTTAGATGCCTCAGCTTGTCCATTGGCTTGTGCATAATATGGTGATGAATTCAACAACTTAATTCCCATGCTATCAGCAAACTGAACAAACTTATCCGATACAAATATAGAACCCTGATCGGTTGTAATTGTTTGTAGCAAACCAAATCTGTATATAATATGCTCTTTAACAAAATTGATCGCATCTTGACTGTCAACTTTCTTCAAGGGAATTGCCTCAACCCACTTAGTGAAATAATCAGTCGCAACTAATATGAACTTATGTCCTTTGCTTGATGGTGGATTGATCTGGCCGATCATATCAATACCCCAACCTCTGAACGG
The DNA here is from genome assembly GCA_000573905.2 of Oryza punctata. NCBI lineage: Eukaryota > Viridiplantae > Streptophyta > Magnoliopsida > Poales > Poaceae > Oryza > Oryza punctata. The sequence goes on from CM002488.2 coordinate 5,637,731, forward strand.
CCACGGCTTGATAATAGGGTTCATAGCCGATGCTGGCGCTCTCTGAATTGCTCCAAACTTCTGACAATCTTGACAACCCTTGTAATATCTGAAACAATCCTCCAGCATTGACGACCAAAAATATCCAACTCTTCGAAGTAACCACTTAATTTTATGAGCCGATTGGTGTGTCCCACAAATACCTTCATGAACCTCACACATAACAACTTTAGCTTCTTCCATACTCAAGCACCTCAAGAGAACTCCATCAATCGTCCGATAATATAATGAATCATCCAACAAAACATACTTGAGAGCTTTATACCTTAATCTCCTTGAAACTGATCTTGAAGGATTCTTTAGATACTTAAAAACATCAAACCTCCAATCATCGACTGGAATACAGGCCACTTCTACCTCAATCCCTTGTAACATCGGCCTATATCCTGATGCACCTTGAGCTAAATCATTGGCTTCAACGTTTTGCTCCCTAGGAATATGCTTCAAAGTAACCATCTTGAATGTCTTCATCAGCTCCTGGCACTTCTCATTATAGATTATTAAGGTATCATTCTTACATTCATACTCCCCAGATAATTGACTTATCACCAACAAGGAGTCACCCATGATCTCAACAGCATCGGCTTCGACTTCTCTTAATAACTGCAACCCTTTGAGAACAGCTTCATATTCCGCTTGATTATTTGTTGAATATGGTTTAATAGTGAAAGCAAACTGAAAACTTGCCCCCCTAGGTGATATTATCACCAAGCCGATACCGCAACCATGAGTGTAAACTGATCCATCAAAGAATAAAGTCCATGGCATGATGTCAATATTATCAATACTGGTATCCCTGTGTTTAACTATAAAATCGGCTATCGCTTGCCCTTTAACTGCCTTAGCCGATTCATATCTAAGATCAAATTCTGACAAAGCAAATATCCACTTCCCAATTCGTCCCTTTAACACTGGAGCCGATAGCATGTATCTTACTACATCGGCCTTACAAACTATAATGCATTCATTGGATAATAGATAATGCCTCAACTTTGTGCAAGAAAAATATAAGCATAAGCATAACTTCTCCACAGGTGAATACCTTGTTTCTGCATCCAACAGGCGTCTACTGAGATAGAATATAACTCTTTCTTTTCCTTCAACCTCTTGAATTAAAACTGAGCCGATAGAATTTTGATCGGCTGATAGATAAGCTTAAATGGAATCCCTTTCTGTGGTGGTATAAGAACTGGAGGGGTACTAAGATATTCCTTGATATTATCTAGAGCCTGCTGCTGCTTCTCTCCCCAGATAAATTCTTGATCAGCTTTCAACCTTAGTAAAGGAGTAAATGGCTCTATTCGGCCAGACAGATTTGATATAAATCGCCGAACAAAATTAATCTTACCAATCAATGATTGTAGCTTGGTTTTATCTTCCGGGGGTTTGATATCTTTAATTGCCTCGATGCTCCTTTGAGGAATTTCAATCCCTCTCTCATGAACCAAAAATCCAAGAAACTGACCAGCCGATACACCAAAAGCACACTTGGTAGGATTCATCTTCAACCCATATTTCCTTGCTCTTTCTAAGACCTGTTTCAAATCGGCTATGTGATCATCAACTTCCTTGGATTTAACCACCACATCATCTATATATATCTCCACCAATACGCCGATGAGATCGTGAAAAATATAGTTCATGGCTCTCTGATATGTAGTACCAGCACTCCTTAAGCCGAAAGTCATAACTACCCACTCATACAAGCCGATAGCACCAGGACACCTAAAAGCAGTCTTGTGAATGTCCTCCTCAGCCATAAAAATTTGATTATAACCAGCATTGCCATCCATGAAACTGATAATGTTATGTCCAGATGCTGCATCTACGAGTTGATCGGCTACCGGCATTGGGTATTCATCCTTCGGTGTAGCTTTATTTAGATCTCTGAAATCAATACAAACCCTGAGCTTGCCATTTTTCTTGATAACCGGTACTATATTGGAAATCCACTCAGCATATCGGCATGGTCTGTTGAAGCCAGCATCATAGAGTCTTGTAATCTCGGCCTTAATAGCATCATACATCGCAGCTTTACAACGTCTTGGGGGTTGCTTGTACGGCCGATAATCTGGTTTAATAGGGAGCCGATGTTCAACTATCGATCGGCTAAGTCCTGGCATCTCATAGTATTCCCAGGCAAAACAATCTCTATACTCCTTTAAGAGTGCAATTAATTTACATTTAAATTCTTTCGGTAAACCTTTACTGATATATGTCGGCCTAGGCCTATCACCTGGTCCAATGTCAATTTCCTCTAGTTCATCGGCCGACATAAAACCTTGCCCAAGCTTGCCGTCGAGATCATCAATGGTGTCTTCTGTGTATAGGTTGGAACCCTCCACGGCGCCCTCAAAACAAGAATTGGGGCTCTCCATCTCCTGTTGTCTGTATGGCATCATCAGAAATTTCTAAGTAATCTCCTTGCCAAACTTTACCAGATAAACAATCAATTCCTTCCATCTCCCAAATAGACAAATCGGCACAAGCTACATTGACTGACCTGTCGGCTGGCACGATTTCGATTTGGTCTCCTTGCCATTGAATCAAGCTTTGATGCATTGTTGAAGGGACGCAACAGTTGGCATGGATCCAATCTCTTCCCAACAACAGACTATAGGAACCCTTCCCATCAATAACAAAGAACGTGGTTGGAATTGTTTTACTGCCGATGGTTAGCTCCACATTCAAAACTCCCTTGGTCTCAGATGGGTTCCCGCCAAAATCCTTCAGAACCATGTTGGTTTTGATCAAGTCCTCTGAATTCTTCCCAAGCTTTCTGAATGTTGTATAAGGCATTAAATTAACAGCTGCCCCTCCATCGACTAGCATTTTTGACATCGGCTTACCGTTGACAAATCCCTTAACATAGAGTGGCTTGAGGTGCCGATGATCTGTTCCTTCAGGCTTCTCAAAAACAGCTTGTTGTGGAGATAACATCAATTTAGCCGATGGCATATCTTCTTCTTGCTCGACAACTTGCTCTACCGCATATTCGGCTGGCAACATAAAGACCATATTTATCTCAGATGACATCACCTCCTTGCCCTTGCATTGTTGATTTTTGCTGCGATCGGCTTCGACTTCGTCGGCTGGCACCACTTTGCTCTTCACGCGCCATACTTTCTTCTTTTTCTGCCGCAGCCGATGCTCAATTGCACCCTCAACCTCCTGGAATTGCTCTCTGTTCCTCATCCGTTGAACTCTTCTCTTTTGATTTTTGGTGAATATCCCAGAAGGACACCATTGGGGATGCATTGGCTTGGATTCTCTATGTGAGTCATCTTCATCATCATCTTGGTGCATCGGCCCAAGTCTTTCATGCACTGATAGCCTTGATTGTCTTGGCCGATGTATAATTGCATGTCGTCGGCTTGGTTCTTGAATGAATTGGACATTAGGATCACTGCAGCCAGGGCAATATTCGATAGATGGTAACCTCATACCTTCGTTCCAGCAGAATCTGAAGAATTCACAACTCCAATGGGGATCAAAATATCTTTCTTCCTCATCAGGATATGCCTCCTCTTCCTTTTGGCGTCTGTTTTGATACTTGCCGATCGTACCAGCTGATCTGATGCTCCTAGTATAGTTTTTATTTCCATCGGCTGTGTTCCTGTTGTATTCAGGATGCACCATGTTAACCGGAAAAGGGTATCCATCTATCTTCATCGGCCTCTTTACCACGTTAGATCCATCAATCTTAATTTTTCCTTGTTCGATAGCCGACTGGATCTGTTGTCTAAAAATTTTGCAATCATTAGTGTGATGAGACCCTGTGTTGTGCCATTTGCAGTACTTCCTTTTCTTCAACTCTTCAGCCGATGGGATGACATGTCCTGCCGGCAGTTGAATCTGTTTTTCTTGAAGAAGGAGATCGAAGATCCTATCGGCCTTGGTAATGTCAAAGTCAAATCTTTCCTCTGTAGCCGAATTCTTAGCCCATTGACAGACTACCGTCTTCTTGTTCCTAGCCCATTCGGCTGCATTGATATCTGGGTCTTCGTCTTCAGAATCAGAATCATAATTGTAGACATTGTTCACATTATTAGCCTTTTTGATGAATTTCCTAGCCTCTTGAAATCTTGTCTCGTGAGCCGATACCTTCTGAGCTAAATGTGCCAAACTGTCAAAGTCCTGAGCCGAGAACCTTTCTCTGATCGGCGCCAGCAAACCTTGAAACGCTAAATCGGCTAGTTGAGAATCCGATAAACATAGGCTGTAACATCTATTTCTCACGTCTCTGAATCGTTGAATATAATCTGGAACTGATTCGTCTGATTTCTGTCTGATAGCTGTGAGGTCCGATAGTTTCATCTCTTGAACTCCACTGAAAAAGTACTTATGGAATTGTTTCTCCAAATCGGCCCAGCTCCTGATTGAATTATATGGCAATGATGAAAACCAGGTGAATGCTAATCCAGATAGCGAGAGTGGGAATAAGCGAACTCTGAGAGCTTCTGTAACCGATGCCTCACCACACTGAGCTAGGAGTTGGCTAATGTGCTCGTAGGTTGATATGTTATCTTGTCCTGAGAACTTAGAGAAGTCTGGCACCTTTTGGCAATGGAACCCGATCAAAGTATTCCGGATATGGATGCCGATACATGTTGCCATTATCTTTCGGTTTAAGTCCAAATTGCTTCCTCATGACATCAGCGATCATATCGGCCCAGGGTTGATGAGGTGTCGCTCCACCATACTGCTGTTGTACTGGATCTATCTGGCTGTATTGGATCGGCTGAGGTCGTGGTGAGTGAGGCTGATAAAGATTATTGAAGCCAGCCGATATGCCTTGTGGTGGCACATAAGGAAGTTGTTCTGTACTGTATTGCTGGCTTATCGGCTGAGTAATTCCAACCGGCTGTTGTGGAACCGAAGGAATTTGGTAAGATGTGTCAACAGCTGGCGGTTTTGGATGAAGAATACTCATCAATTGTTCTGGTGTCAATTGAGTTGATGCTTGCCCCCCAGTGATCGGCTGTGATCTGGTTAGAATTGATGGAATATTTGAACTTGAGAAAGGAGCCGATGGAGCCTGGGTTTGAAGCACTTGTTGATTTCCTTGATTTCCACCGATCTCTGTCTTCACGGTTCTATATGCTGGGAACGCGCCGTCTGGCAGATAAATAGGTCCTTTAGCCTTTTCCTCGGCTATCGTTCCATCGACCACTGACTTGATCATGTTTGTTAAGGTATTGACAAGTACTCCGGACTGGTTGACTAGCGCATGATGTACAGCCGAATCGATGCGATCTTGTAATGTGTGCAATTCTTCGTTACTCGATTCGGTTCTCACTTGTTTATCCTTTTCTTCTCTTGGTCCAGAAGTACTTGGGTCTTGCTTCACGATCGTCGGTATTTGGACTTTAGCTCTTTGGACGACCGTACCTTGCCGGGTGACTGTGAAGGAATGCAAATACTGGTTTTGGAGTTGATCCAGCAGTTGTCGCAATTCTTCCTTTTGTTCATCATTCAGTTGCTCGGGTGTAACCGCGATGATGTTGTCCTCTGCGACTTCAGTGATGTTTGGAGACATGATGACACGAGTCCCACTGGGCGTGCCAAAAGCGTGTTGATGCAAAAAACACACACTGGCCTGAGAGGTTTGCTTTACTCTAGTGCAGGTCCAAAATTAGGGTTTCAGATTAAAGGGCGTGCCAGTTGATTTGATCCTGCAATCAACAAGAAAAACATGCAAAGAATATCAGTAAACGATAGACAATCGGCCATAGGGCCGATTTCATATCGTATGTGACCTAGCCGATGCAATAAAACATGGATCGGCTGTAAGGTATAATTGATGATAAAATTAACCCTAAAACTAGGATATCGGCTGTAAAGATCAATGTCACATAATCAATATATCAATACTACTTTAGAGATAAGCAATTGGGATAGATCGGACTGAACCGAGACAATATAAATTGCCCAAGTCTAAAGATAACATGACATAATGATTATGTAGATTGATGTCATAGCCGATATCTAGGTTTAAGTATGTATCGGCTATAGCTCCGATACAACCTTATACTAGGATATTCTCTAGTAATAAATATATTAAACTATAATCAATTAGATTGATATCAAGCTTAATATATTTACATTAGATTAGATCCTGATATAAGGGGCAGATATAGAATATTAAACAAAGCATAACACAATGTAAAACATCTATATCTGGTAAGATCGGCTGAAACCCCGATACTATCCTTATTAACAATCATGAAGCAGGTTAGATATCATGATTCTAAATACGACTTAATAGGTTGGACTGAACCAATGCAGCATTAAGTATAAATAGAAGCATAAGATCTAAAGAATCAAGCCGATGATTGCCTTTTCGGGATGGTGAATATATTATATAACATAGATTAACAAAGTAATCTAGCCGATATCGATGAAACCTAGAAAGGATCTAGCCGATACAGGTAGATTGCATTGTCGATCTAAGTTATATAACATATATGATAACTCGGAGAATCACACCAAAGAACTAGAGTGTCATAAAGATGTAAGCACTAGCCCTAATGATGTAACTCGCCATGACAAGATATACCTTTTTACCGAAGATCAAATTGATGCAGCATGACTCGAAAGCACAAACTTGTCGAAAATAGAAAATAAGGGTTTGGCGATGCGCCGAGATTGATTGAACGTGTATTGTTGTTTACAAGACCTCCGGATTATATTTATACCCGAAATTACAAACCTTGTCCATCACGGACACGACTCATATTAACCTAATACAAATCCAACTAACAAACAAGTCCCTTAGGCGGACTCTTACCGAGAATATCTATAAGGAAATTACATAAAATATCCTAATTAATAGATACAATTGCCTCCTCAGGACTTTATCCGTGCATGGCAATCCATATGAAGCACGCTAACACAACGCGATGACGTATACCGAGTCATATTACCGAAATCGGCCCAATCGGCTAACCTAGTCCGACTCTGACTCTGCCGATCCAGTCCACAGCCGATTCGGACCACAACCGATTCTCACTCTGCTTTCCGATACGATCTTATCTCTTCAATCCTCTTCGATTCCATCTTGACTTCTGATATTTGAATTACCAAATTTGGTCGTCAACAACAGTACAACGAAAAAGAAGCTAAACTATATCGAATGCGATGCGACTTCTGAGCTGAGACTGAAAAAATTAGAGAACAAGAAAGTGAAAGAAGGAAACTAAGCTGTGTGATTAGGCAAGTCGCCTCCACGCATTGCCATCCTTCATGAACAATCTGCAACACCGCTGACACTTGTCAAAACATCATCGAAGACATCAGTGTTCCTCTCCTTCCACAAGTACGTGCTAAGTAAGTAGGTAACCATGATGACAAGGGAGTCGAAGCACTTCCTATCTTATTTAAGCAGACAACATCACGGGGTTTGCCACTGATTTGGAGCACCAAGCGTTGGTTCAGTGAGAGATTAGCTAGTTCGACTGAGGCTAATAGCTTGCACCACATATGTCTTGTGAAGACATAGTCGACAAGATTGTTGGTTGCCGTCTCCTCCTCTTGCACACGGAAGGGGCACATCGAGTGGCTATCCATTCCTTGATTGAGCAACCTATCGGCCATCCAACAACGTCATTGCATTGCCAACCAAAAAAAAACTTATATTTGGTCGGCTCGCCGCCGTGCCAAAGGATTTTGGCATGGGGAAGGAATGGAGGCTGAGGAAGAAGGTCTTGTAGGCCAACTGAGCTGAGTATGTACCATCGGTCCACTGTCAATGGAATTTGTCTTCGGTGGCTTGGAGCGAGGTGATGTGGACTTGATCCCATATCCTCAGGAATTGCGACAGGACGTGGACGGCGAGAGCATCGGAGATGTCCTTGACCCATGCATTGCCTGCGATCCCCGTAGCCACCTTGGTGGAGTTCCTCTGACGCGTCAAGACGGCAAGGAAAAGCTCTAGCGTGATCATCTTGATGGATCGACCGTCCAATCAATTGTCTGTTCAGAACATGGAGCTAGGGCCATCCCGGAGAATGACAAAGGTCGAAGCTCTGACCCTGTCTGACATCTCAGCTTCATGTTGAACCTTGAAACTGGCCTAGGCAGGATTGCTCATCCATTGAAACCAAAACCATCAAATCCGCGGTGTCTAGCTGTTGACGATGAAATTTGGTAAGCATATGAATCGGAAACAAGATCCAATTCAAAGCGGATTTGAAGATGTACATGAATCTCGGAAACAAAGTGCGTATCGGCTAGAAGACCGTATCGGCTAGAACCAAGTTTGATATGGATAGCCGATATGGCCGATGTTGGTTTCATGATCAATATCGGGTTCGTGAAGGAGTTTGAGATGATGTTGCCAGGCAAGGATAGAGTCCAGGATTGGTAATTGTATCTATTAATTAGGATTTTTTGTAAATTCCTTATAGATATTTTTGGTAAGAGTCCGCCTAAGGGACTTGTTTGCTAGTTGGAGTTGTATTAGGACAATATGAGTCATGTCCATAACGGACAAGTTTGTATGTTCCGGTATAAATGTAAGCCCGAGGTCTTATGAATAATAACAACAACAGTTCAATCAATCTCGACGCATCGCCAACCTTTTACTTTTACTTTCGATGAGTTCTTACTTTCGAGTCGAGCTGCATCGGTTTCGATCTTTGACGAAGAGGTAAAGCTTGTTATGGCGGTTTGCATTATCGGAATTAGTGCTTACATATTTATAACACTCTAATTCTATATTGTGAATCTCCGAGTTATCATATACGTTGTATAATCTAGATTGACAATGTTATCTACTTGCATCGGCCAATCTCTGTGGGGTTTTGCTAATAACGGCTAGATTGTCTTGTTGGTTTAAATTATATAATGTATCCACCATCCTGAAAAGGCAACCATCGGCTTAATTGTCTAGATATTATGCTTCTTTTCATAATGTTTCATCAGTTAAGTTTGATCCATTAAGTCGTGTTTAGAATTATGATCTCTAGCTTGCTTTATGGTTGTTAATAAGGATAGTATCGGGGTTTCAGCCGATCTTGCCTGGTATAGTTATTTTACATAGTTCTTTGCTCTGTTTAATATACTATATTTGCCCCTTATATTAGGGTCTAATCTAATATAAATATATTGGACTCATTACCAATCTAATTGGTGGTAGTTAGATATATTTGTAGCAAGATAATATCCTAGTAAAAAGTTGTATCGGAGCTATAGCCGATACGTACTAATATCTGAACATCGGCAATAATATGAGTATATATAATCATTATTTCATGTTATTTTAGACTTGGGCAATTTATACTGTCTCGGTTAAGTCCGATCTATCCCAATTGCTGATTTCTAAAGTAATATTAATTTATAGAATATATAATACTGATATTTACAGCCGATGGATCAAGTTTAAGTTTAGGATTAGTTCGTCATCAAATATGCCTTACAACCGATTCATGCTATATTGCATCGGCTAGGTTACATTACGATATGACATCGGCTTCTTGGCCGATCGATTATCGTTTACTAATAAGACTTGCATGTTCATCTTGTTGATTGCAGGATCAAATCAACTAGCACGCCTTTATATCCGAAAGCAAGTTTTGGACCTGCACTAGAGTAAAGCAAATATATTAGGGCACTGTATGCTTTTTGCATTAACACTAGCCTATAACTTGGAGGTCCATGACGCCCAAAACCCCGAGTCCTTGGGATGGCAAACTTTGGGCCAGGTGACAAGGCAATGGCTACCATGGACTCCGTGTAATCCATTCCAAAGAAATGCACACCATCTCTTGTCGATCGTCTTAACAACCTAGTTCGGCAATCCATTTGTCATGGATGGGTGCATCGGGATAAAAGAAAGAACGGATTGCACAAAAACTAGTCGGCCAGCCTGCGTAGGCCAGGTGCTACCCCTTCCATGGCGGCAGCTGATGTTGCTAACCTTATCCACAAGCGGCTGGTCCACTAAAATTCAAGTGTGTGTGGATTAGATTTTGAACCCACATGTGCACATCGTATTGATTTTTATGGATTCCTTTTTTAAAAAAAAATCAGGACTATTTGTGTGGTTTTTGAGGAGTGGAGGATACCTCTTTAGGGATTGAAAGGGTATCTTTGTTGAGGTGGAGAGTGCAATGCACACTCGATGACCTTAAACACGATGAAACGAGGGAAATGGAGAGGGTAGGAGAAGTACACAGCCTGATCGGTGGGCTATACCATTTTCTAAATTGAACCAACTCCAACTCAGCAAAAAAAACAAGTTTCGCTACATATGTATCAGAAGGTTAAGTGAATAGATTTAATACTTCAAGATCTTGTTTTGATTAGTTTTGAAACGCATGAAAGGTTGAGAAACTATGACAACGACAGCTGAATTCTCTATTATGTTAATTCCTTTTTTAAAAAAGTTTTGCTTACTGTCGGTTTTGTTTTGAGCATTTCCTGTATTTTCCTATTATATATCGAGCACAATCTGTCTCCACCAAAATAACGAGCTCTTTCTTTTTCCTTTTGAAAGATATGCTGTACTATGTAAAATGAATTCAAATACTTTGGATGATCGTGCCCACATATGAATGAACAAATTAATTTTGCCAATTCACATTTTGCAGTTAGTAATGCCTCAGGGAAGTGCGACGTGAATATGATAGCTGTGGATCAATAAAATTTTGGGAGTGGTGCCATAAAGAAAGTTGAATGACTTGGTCTAACAATACTAAAGATTACAGACTCCATTTATTTACTGGAATTTATTGGAGAAAATTTCAAAGAGGATAAAACAGCGTGTACATGTCGTGGTTTCAAGTTAACTGATTAATTTCCTGTTTGCATGTGGTCAACTATGTCTGAGAACATCTTTAGAAAAAACCATGTCCCAAAAAGAGACTGAAATAACATTTTAACCGCACGTCAGGATGATTTTTTTATTTTTCTTTCTTCTTCTTTTTTTTTTGTGTAAATTGACATCCGTGCTGCCGTACGTGTCGATCACCTCCTACTGGATCGAATCTCAATCTGAATATCTGATTCAATCGATCTGCACGCACTTCTGCAACGATGCTAAAAACTAAAGAAGAATAATAAGTAAATAAGTTCATGAACAAGAAGCGAGCAATGTAAATTTCAAAACATACATACAGCATTTCACGCTCCTCAAATTTTGTAAATCCAAAAACAAAGTAGATTTTACAAATTCTGTATGTATGCAGTAAGATATTTACAAAGCTCACCGGAAAACGATCGACTGCTATTTACTCTCCAAGTTCGTTCCCTGGCGAGACGCCCGCGCATCGACCCTCTCCGTCGCCGCCGACGACACGCGCACCATTTCATCCTCCAGCACCTCGATCGGCACGACGACAGACATAGACACGCGTGGCGCGACAACATCGTCGGGCGTCACCGCTATGCGCGCGGCTATAGCGTCGGCAAGCTCGTCGGCCGGCGCGGCCTTCCCGCGGCAGACCGGGCACGAGGCGTGGGACGAGAGCCACATGTCGATGCACACCTGGTGAAACATGTGCCCGCACGCCGGGAGCTGCCTCACCATCTCCCCCTCGTGGACGCCGCTGAGGCAGATCGCGCACTCGACCGACGCCGCCGAGTTCGAGACCTCGCTGTCATGGGCTCGCACGTACGGGAACGACGGGAGGCGCGCGATGGCGACGGCGTCTAGGCCAAACCTGAGCGGCGTCGGCCGCCGCTGCTCCTGCTCCTGCTCGTCCATGAAGATCATCGCACGGTCGCGCCGGCGACGGCCAACGCGGAGAGCTCGAAGGCAGATGAAGATGGTGATGAGGAAGAAGCTCAGGGCGAACGACGCGGCCAAGGCGCCGAACAACGTCGTGGTGCTGCAGCATCCGGAGGCGCCGGCGGCGGCCGCCTCTCCTCCCGGCAACGGCAAGTACATCGTGCCATTTGACGACGACATCGTGGTGGAGGGAAAAGACTTTTGTGAGACCGTCAGCTAACTAACTAACTGTATGTCTGTATTATAATTTTGAACGAAAAGACGACGTGTGTGCTGAGCTGGCGCTTCAATTGCCACGTTGTCTCTTGGTTTGGACCAACTAGGCTTTTGTTTGCTTGGGCCAACTCCGCGGCCCGCCTAGCCGTCCGGTCCGGCCTGCGTTCGCATGGGCCCGGCCTACAGGCTTGAGTGAGCCCATGTCAGTATCAGGTATCACCTTTTCCCTAATCCGATACATAGCGGTCAGCTCCGTTACAGTATTTTCCGTTCCGTTGACAGTTTCCCGTTACCTTTATTACTGGTGTGAAAGCGAATAAATATTTGCTATAATTAGTAGGTAGAGATATGGAATGAGGTGAATTTAATTGTTTGCTATTGATTTTACGCGTCTTATTTTTTTACCGCGTATGGCTGTTGATTGGTAACGGGCGTTTTCGTCCTCATCCAAGCTGTGTCTAAAACTGTATACAAGATTATATTATTATTATCTCCTTAAAAAACAGAATAAAACGTACGCGGTTATCCTCAAAAAAGAGGGGGTAAACCGTAAAATGGTAAAGACGGAGGGGAATTACGGTACAAAGCAGACGCTTCTATTGTACGTAATTATCTAGTAACTGCTAAAAAATGTTGACTTGACGTTGCAAAGATTGCAACGACTCACTGGAAGATAAAAATGAGCTAGTTTGTGCAGGCTAAAATTCGTCTGGAATGCATATATGACACATTGGAATCACACAGACAGAATGAAATGCGGCCTCCGGCCTATTTTGTATTGCTTGTGGAAAATCCTCTTCTATGAAAATCTTGTGTATTGAATGGGGCACTGGTAGGATTTAGGGTATTTGGAAGAGAACTGTTATAAGAAAAAAGGAATAACTTTTAGTATTGTAGCAATTTAAATGGAATAACTTTACTATGTACCACGTCTTTTTAGATGATGTTGAAGCGCCACATTATATTAAATTGGGACCATAGTTATAGTTCAACTAACCGTTAATAAGAAACCATCGGCTTTTGACATAACGGACTATTCTTAATAATTAGTCACATCTACTTCATTCAAAAAGCATTATGTCTCCGCCCGGGAAATCCGGCCCGACCTAATGCTGCTAGGTGAACTTAGGGTTTAAGCGGGGAGCTACAGTTTTACATTAAATTCTTGGTAGAAAATAGAGTTTTCACACTTGTTTGATCCACACTGTGATGAATTTTGAGCGGTTTAGTGTGCTCATAGGGTGAAACATTGTAATGTTTTCTTATTGAACTTATACATAATGTTACAATTCGTCATAACCAATTTTCACTGACAAATGGACCCACCACACCCATATAAAGGAGGACCATCTGTCAGTGATAATTGGTAGGATTGCTATAGTTTGCATGTTTATCAAAAACATATTGGATAAAATCTTCTTATTATGACACCCCTCATTTCCCTATATAAGCAGGATGCCTCCCCTGTTTGTTCTTCATCGAGTTCCATTTTGCTATAGCTACATATATCTCTTAAGAAATCATTTAGTAGTTTCCCCCATCTCCTGTTCGATGCCTGTCTCACCATGACTGGTCTCCAGCAAGGTGGCAAGATGTTTGTAGCGGTCGCTTGATGGTTTCCTTCTCCACCAGAGATCTCTGTAAATCTCTCTAGCTAAGGTAACATCATGTTCTCCATTAGAGGAGATGCATGTCTTCTTTGGCATGATTCATATCTATGCATATCTATATGAACGTAGTTAATTTTAGATGCATGTCTTCATTAACATTTTTTTTAAAGAGGCGGCGAAAGCTTTACGGTGTTTGTATTAATAAAGCAGTGGAAAACAACGGTAAAAAAAAATACAAGGCAGGATCAAGTATCATGCCCATAAAAAGAGTAAAAAAAGTTAAAGGGGATATCTCCCAACGAAGGAAACATATGGAGCTTAGCAGCTCATGCTTACCAAGTAGCCGTCTCTTCCTTGATTTTGACAATGATGCTATTATTTAACATGAATCTTATGTATACGTAGCCATATTCCCGTAAAAGAAAATGTATACGTAGACATATGAACATAGTAATTTTCTAAACAAAAATGGTATATACATCTGTGTAATTATGATGGCTATTTGGAACGTAGTTAATTACTTAACATTAAAAGGAATTAAATCTCTAGAAACGAGAGTGTAGATCCAGCTATAATTTTTTTTCCAAGATCTACCTATATCTATCAGGGAAAGTCTTTTTTGAATCTAGGTGCAACTGCACCTAGCCTCATTACCGCTGGATACGCTTCAAGATTCGGACGTAGTACACGATACCTCAAGATTCGGATTCTGATGCTATTGTGCTGGATAGCTTAATCGATTGAACGGTATACGTCCTATGTGTAAATTGTGTCCATGTCTATCACTACAAACTAATCATTTATTAAATTTCCATTTTAGGGTTGCCTTCTCACGAAATCTCTTTTCGTATAAATCTCCATCGATCGCCAATCATGCCGAGGAGGGCGAGGAGGACAGGCGCGGCGTACGTCAACGACGAGAGGGAGCGCGACATCACCTTCTTCAAGCGGCGGAACGGGTTGTTCAAGGGCGCCAGCGACCTCTCCATCCTCACCGGCGCGAGCGTCGCCGTGGTCATCGAGGACCAGAACCGTAGTAAGTTCCACTCGGTCGGGACCCCGGTAGTGCAGGCCGTCGTCGACGCCGCCCTCTCAAGCGACATGGAGGCGGTGGAGCCGTTCGCCGACGAGCAGCTGAAGGAGAGGCTCGTGCCGCTAGAGAGGGAGCTTGCTTGGCTAAAGAGTGAAGCTGCTGAGAAGGAGGAGACAACGAAGACATCCAAAGCTCGGTTTAAGAAGGCCCAGAAGAAGGAGGAGAACGAAGAGGAGGGTGACTCGAACATGAAGAAGCTCTTCTTCTCCAAGCCCGGAAAGCTCAGCTCCGACGAGGTGAATGAGCTGTACGCTTCGTTGGTAGAGATCAAGAAGGAACTCCAGGTGCGGCTACCCCCGCTACGTCGTCGTGGTGGCAAGCGGCCGATCCAGGGCTCTAGCGTGCCACCTCCGCCACCGCCACCGCCACCGCCGCAGCCGCAGCCACAGCTGCAGCCGCCGCAATGGCCGAATCTGTTCGGTCCTCATAACCAGTTGCTTCCTGTGGCGCCGCCGCCATTTATCGCTGATCAGCCACCTCCACCACCTCCAGCAGCAGGAGGGTCTCTCTGGATCCCTGAGCTGCCTCCACCTCCGGTGGAGGGGTCGCCATGGGCTAGTCTGCTTCCGCTGCGACCACCACGGTTTGCCGGGATGGAGCCATCCTTTCTTGAATCACAGCAAGCTCCGGCACAGGACAACACACAGCTAGCACCACTACCTCCGATACGGGAGGAAGCTCCATTGCTGCAGGAGCCATTTCTGTTTTCTGATCAAGCACCAGCGCTTGCTCCTCTTCCGGCGCCATTGCATATGCCTATGGCAGAAACTCACTTGCCATTGCAGGCTCCATTGCTGCAAGAACCATTTCTATTTTCGGATCAAGCACCGGCGCTTGCTCCTCTGCCAGCATCATTGCAAATGCCTGTGGCAGAAACTCACTTGCCACTGCAGGCTCAGTTCATTCAAGAACCATTTCTATTTTCTGATCAAGCACCACCAGTGCTTGCTCCTCCGCCGACGCCATTGCAGATGCCAGTGGAAGCTCACATGCCACTGGAGGCTCCATGGATCCAAGAACCATTTCTCATGCCTTATCAAACGCCGGTGCATGCTCCTCCACCAACGCCGTTGCAAATGCCAGTGGAGGCTGACTTCCCACTGGACGCTCCATTGTTCCAGGAATCACTTATAGTGTCTGATCAAGCATCTGTTCATGCTCCTCCCCCGGCGCCATTGCAGATGCCTATGGAAGATCACCTGCCACCTGCAGCAGAAGTGTATAACCAAGATCTGGCCGTGAAGCAGCAACCCCAAGAGTATGAAAACTACGACTACATGTTTGAGAACGTGGGGCTCTCACAGGCACAGCCGGCGGTTGCTGGCGCCGGCGATGATGGCTTTGCAGCTATGGGCAACGATGACAACCCGTTCGGCTACCAACAGTTGGCTGCCTCTCCTCTCTATGATGGACAGATCTACTTCGGCTCCGGGGTTGATGACATGGGCGTTCCTGCTGCTGATTATGGTGGTGTTCCTGAAGCTGCTTTGGCAGAAGTCGAGCAAGCGTCTTCCTCCGGTTGGGGAATCGACATTACTGGTGATGCTGGTGCATGGTTCTGAGGAACTAGGAACCGTCTGTCTCTTCTTAGACAGCATTTTGGAAAATGCTGATATGTCTCGATAATTGAGCTTATTTAGTTAGGTCTCTCGGAGACAAAATAACATTTGTTTGTGTAGGCAATGAATAATATTTGTGGTTTTATTGGTGTTGATGAATTTTAGACTCGTAAAATGTTACTGATAACCGGCTTTTTTTTTTTACAATAAGAATGACCACGCGTGCACATACGCATGCATGCTACATGCACGTAGGTGGGCCTTGTATTTGGCACGCGTGAACTGAACTTGTCTCGTCTCTAGAATTCATTTTACCTTCACTTTTATTTAATAATAAAAAATAACTGATAAATCAATTAAAGGTTGTCAAAACTCCGTTAGCACTTACGAACAATGATCGTCAAATATCTTGTCATAATTAATATATATAGAACCTAACAAAGAAAACTAAAAGCTGGAGTTAAAGCATGCCATATACATATTGTATCAATTTTCTCCTATAATATAGCCTTGAAGGTACTAGTAATTAAGTATTCGGTTACAATGGTCAGTCGGTGGATATATACAGTCTTTTCAAATAAGGAACTTAGCCCTCAAATAACCCAATCTGAAATTCGCTCCTATGGAGATTTGAACTCAGGACCTTGGGTGCTACTCAGGTCACTACAACCACTAGGCTACATGCCCTTTCACAGTCGGTGGCGATCTTGTTGCATGGTTAGTATGGAAAGAGAGGAACTCCCATATGTTCTATGTCATCAACTCTTCCCCTAAGGTAGAATAAGGAGGAGTTTGGCTGTGGCGCCAGGAGATGGGCTTGATCATGCGTGTTAATTTGTAATTGTTTTTAGTGTTGGTCTTGAATTGTGTAGTTCGAGAGTTGGGACGTCCCTCATTTTTTTTCCATTTCCTGTAACAACCATGCCTATTGTCTTGTAATTCCTTTTTTTTCAACATCTTAACAAACTTTGGATAGCTTCTTTCGCCAGCCTGGAAAAAAAAACAGTGGTCTGCCGGGTCCCTTACTCCCCTACAGTTTGCTCAGCTTTAACCGATGGATGTGCAACTTTTTTATTTTTGGCGAGGTGTGATTGTGCACATGTACTGCATTTGTGTATGTGTATATCTATACCTAAGCTGTGTCAACGATCTCCAGGAATGATTTTGTCAAGAATAGTTGTAGTATAGTTTATTCAAGGAATTTTTCACATGCTAGGAGCCTAGGACCTGCTTTGGCGGCTTGACGCAAGTAACTGACAACCGCATGCATTGACCGTACTTTGTTTTTAAGAAAAAAAGAAAGATTTTACGGAAGAAACTGCAATAATGAACAGTTTTAAGAGACTCCAAAATTAGTCTTTTACTATCTTGCTTGAACATTAATGTCTGTCCTTGTTATTATTGGGGGTTTGCCTAGTCGAGGTGCTGGTGAACGATGGCCGTTCGTGGGCGGCGGCGGCCAATGTGAGAATAACTGGCGCGTGGGTAATGTTTTAACGGCTCGGGTTCAGGAATGGTGGTGCGATGACGCCTGACAGCGTGAAGCCGAAGCCGGCGGCGAGAATGAGGATGTCGGCGCTAGGCCAAGCCAGCGGTGGGCTAGAGACTAGAGAGAGGGAAGTAGAGGAGGGAGTCAAGCGGGACGGTGAGAGAAGGATAGCCTGGTTGAATAGTTGAGTGGGACTATCTATAAAACTTTCGACAGTTTTTTCTCAAAAACTTTCAAATGTAAGTATAGTTTAACTCTAATATAATTATATTGTAACTAGAGTATAACTGCAATATAACTAGAGTGTAACTACAATCACTACTAGGAAAAGCATTATCGCAAGCGAGTAAAAACGGACGCCCCGCCTGTAAGCAAACGACTGTGAAGATCACCGATCTTCGCAGGCGGGGGGGGGGGTGTCCGCCTGCGAAGATAATTTTCGCAGGCGGACGTTGACTAGTCAGCACCACCTGCGAAAATATAAAGACGCCGTCTGCGAAGATAGGTCTCGATTTTTTGAATTTAATAATAATTTACCCGTAAATTTACTAATAATTTGCCCGTTAATAGAAATTCTTACAGGTTGATTATTATGTGCATATATTGGATGATTATCAAGCATTTGGTACTGAGAATTTTATATATATTGCATAACTCAAAAGTGTTGCCAAAATATATATATTACAATAATTTTTGACATTGTGACTTCAAATACGCTATCTAGTTACATTATGGCATAGCAGTGTTCCACTCCCGAAGATTCTTGAACTCGTCACTTGTCGCAAGGACACCCTCTGGGTCGAAGAATTCTCCTTTCACATGACAGCACTCATGGTGGATGAAATGGCGCATATCACGCTGCACGTTTGTGATGCCTGTATCGTTAAAGCTTGTTCGATGTTCTAATCTTGGCAACTGCATGCATTGAAAATAAACAATATATTAGTACCATAAATATGTGAAGCTGGCTAGTACATAGTATAGAGACTTACATCCTCTGTGTTAGTCCTGTACCTCCCATTAACCCTTAGGAATTCGCACGCGTAATACCCGCAAAGGATACTTCCTCTAGGTTGCTTGTGACACTTCAGGACATATTATAGGGAAAAATAGTTAAATATTTCAATTAGTGAAACAATTGAAATACATTAAGTGAGTGGAGTATTACCGACCAATAGGTACGTACTAGCAGCTTCTCCCTTGTTCGGATCTGTTCTCCACCCTTGAACTTGTAGTAGGATGTGGGACCGTTTCACATTAAGGAGGATATTTATTTATAATACATTCATATAAAAATGAAAGAGTCATAAACACTTACTACTATAAGATTGTTAGAAATTCTTTGTATTGTTGGTGTCTGTAATCGAGAGGGTCCAAGACTACCACGGTGTCGTCTTTAGGGTGGATGAGTAAACAGATATAATGATCGCTACATATTAACAACAGTATAGTTAGTTAGTAGCAGCTAAAATAAGATATATGTGTAGAAGTTAAATGTACCGGACTTACTTAAAATTATAAGCGATCATGACGACTCTCTTATTTTGAAAGTGCAAGAAGGCTCGTCCGATGTACTGTGCGACAGTAATCAATTTCTCCTTGTGTAAGCCCTTCTTGTATTCAGCTATCTCTTTTGGAGTCTTGCCCTTCAGCTGGTCCGACCCTGGTGCCATCTTCACGGTATGCTGTGTTTGACAGATCCGAGTTGGATCCAAGAAGCCGATAGGTTTTTTTTTCTTTTTAGCATCCATGTATTGCATCCTACAGAAGAAGTTTGTTAGTAACAATCACATGGATTTGTATTACACATATTTTTCATGTAATTAATTAAAACTCAAACTCACATGCACCAAACACCGATATAGTTGACGTCCATCTTATCTCGACAATATATGGTGTGGAGATCCGAGAAATCTAGCCATAAGTAACCTTCGGCGCCGAAACAATCTGCCGGTGATCGAACTGTAATACTGCCCAAGCCTTTCTTGCTGGCTTCCATGTAGAAGGTATGTAATCTTCTCATCTCCCATAGTCCTTCGTTTAGTTCCCAATCCGGCAAGAGTGCTTTCCCGTGTTCGTACTTTTCCGGGCAATCATCAGTTGGCCAGTATGTTGGCCCGGCTAGTTCAGCGGCCTTCTTGGGGTCATCATCTCTGAGTTTGGCACGTTCCTTACCCCCTCTGAAGACGGTTACCATGAATTTCTCCTTGTTCTGATCTTTGGCTTTGGAGTCGTGGCTCCTAAGCACTCTGGGCACCTCAGAACTGGTAGTGGTCTTCTCAGGGACTAGGGTCTCTTGCTCCTCGGGGTCTTTCGCAGGAGAAGGGTCTTCAAAAATTTCTGGCTCCGTACCATCCCATTTCAATCCTGGTACTTTTTCTATATGTACCCCGACTGATGCCACAAATTGGACCTCTGGTTCTGCCACTGTAATCTCCTTCTGGACATCAGCCACTTCAATCTCCATGGGCACCTTCGGCACTTCAATCTCCGGTGGCACTTCCGGCACTGGATGATCCAGTTGCATCTCAGGCTCCTCCGCTTTATCAGTCATCTTGCTAGGAGGTCTCGGAGGTTTTCCCAACCCCGGTTTTGGCACCATAGGTTTTCGCGTGGCGTCGGTGCCCAATCCAAATGATATGTCATTCTTGTGCCAGAGAATTACAACATCGACCGCATCCCCAAGTACGGTTACACCATCTGCAGTGGGGAAGTCTATGTCGTACGACTCAAACCCTTCATGGACTACTTGTGGCTGCACTTTGGCATACGCATCGAGTATGAACTCTTCATTGTATGCCCTCCCAGGGATAGCAATGCCAGTAGTGGCCTCAAGAGTTTTCCCGGAGCGTCCAATGGGAACGTGCAATCTGCAGGGTGTATTCTCCTTTAGGTCATCGAATGGGTAATCTGGCTCAGGTTCTTTGGTTTCGAGGGGAGGCAAAAGCATGTGCTTGACGCAGAAATCCATCATTTGCCTTTCAAAATCCGCAGCCCCTTCGTCTCTAAGTTTATCCTTGTACGCTTCACGCTTCTTGTGGGGGTCTTGTTTAAACCCTTCCTTCCAACTCAGCTTGGACGACACACCTCGAACCCTACCCCCATACTCAGGAGTACCCAGCGCCGTACTTAGCACATCTTTCTCCCTCTTAGGCTTGAATAATCCTTTCTTCTGTGAACTAGATAAATTCTATATTTTATCGGCAACGCCCTGTAGATCCGGATCTTCGAATGATACTTTACCTTCTTCCGTGATCTTCGGAGTTCTAGCTCTTACCCAGTTCCTTGATCTCTGTGTCCATTCCTCCATAGGTACCGGAAGCCCCGCCTTCCTCATTTCCTCCTCCTCTTTTGTCAACTGCTCCACCTTGGGTGCGTATCCCGCGGAGCCTAAGCGATGAGGAAATTTGTTCTTTTGGGCCAACTCTGAATACTTTTTGCTTCTTTCAATTTCTTCCGGGGAGTTCTTCAATCTCAGAGTCTTCCCACTGATTCGGTGTTATGTTGGCATACGTCGAGAAAGGTGTACGCCCCGTCTGCACAAATTTCTTGTTTAATGTAGTTTTCCAACCACGCCAAGACTTGGCCATTGTTTGCAGTGCACAATTCCTCACTGCTGCCTCTGATCCATCCGGGAACTGGAAGATTTTTTTCAATTTTTTCCATAAGACTTCCTTATCCACTGTCGATACATGATTCCAGTCCTTGACTGTGATGGGGATCTTTTCCCTCACTATTATGCCACACTGTGAACTGAACTTCGCACGTGAGGTCTTAGGGGCGAGCGGCTCTCCTTTTGGCGAAACATGAGTAACTACATGGAACTCTTCGTCCTTTCTATTCACGCTTCTCTCGCCCTTCCTTCTCTTCGCCTTTGCTGACCGTTCGCTATGCTTTGAGCCGGTTGTGTTAGCTGGGACCTCCTCGTCTTTCGACGGATCTTTTCTCTTCGACTGCCGTTTTAATCGTCGTGGCGCCGTTTCCTACGATAAGGTATATATCACAGTTTCGAATTAGGTCGGGCTAGTAGTTATCATCTTGAACAGTAACATATTAAGTTTACTTACCCCTTCTTTAGAGGGAATGTAGTCATTGTCACCTTGTTCACCGTTGCCCTTTCTCCTTCTCTTAGAGCTTGGACAAGGATCGCTTGGCGACGAGTAATCATCGTTACCTACGTCGCTGTCGGAACTACCTTCCGGTGGGACCGTTGGTTCCGGAGCAACCACAATAGGAAGGGACGACACTTCCGCCCCTAAACCCTTCCCTTCGGTGCCTTTAGTACTATCGGCCATCGTTTCAAACTTCTCACATAAAAAATAAAATGTATATGAACACTCTGCGAAACTGTGTATTAAAAACTTGTGTACATAATTGCAAAAGGTTATAATAAAAACTTGTGTACATAATTGCAAAAATGTTTTAATAATTTGCTAAATTAGTACAAACTGATATGCTTAAAAATTAATAAGGTGACAATATCCTCCACATGTTACAAAAAAAATGAACATACCCTCCCAAATGTTATTAAAAAAATGACATATTCACATATCCTACAAAATTGAACATACCCTCCCAATTTCATTCACATATCACCCACACTCCCAACTTCACTGTCAAAATCAACATATAACCCGTGCTAACGCTACGACGTCATAATATTTAGTGCTCAAACAATATTGCTCATGGAGAGCTTAGCTATGGACAAAAACCAACCATCCTCCATATGGCCGTCTAGTCATTTTCTCTGAATCTTTCATCATAAAAAATACGAAAACATTTATCCGAAAACACATGAAAACATCGTAAAAAAGAACTATATATCTCGTTGACAGGGGCAAGATAGCTACTCATCCTTTTTATATTATAAATTGCTTTAACTTTTTTTAATTAAACTTCTTTAAGTTTGGTAAAGTTTATAAAAAACATAGTAGCATTTGCAACACAAATAAATATATTATCAAAGATATATTTAATATTAGATTTAATAAAACTTATTTGATATTAGTGATGTTGTTAATTTTTTATATGAGTTTGGTGAAACTTTAGAAAAGTTTGAAAAAAAATCATCAACGGTGGAGCAGCCGGCACGCTGCGACGATCCGGTGGCGGTGGAGCGCGGTGGAGGGCGGGGGTGGAGGACGGCGGCGATGGAGCGTGGTGGAGGGCGGCGAGGGATCGGCGCCGACGGTGCAGCGGCTGGCGCGCTGCGGCGATGCGGCCGGCGGTGGAGCGTGGTGGAGGGCGGCGGTGGAGGACGGCTGCGATGGAGCGGCGATGCAGCCGGCGACGGTGGAGGACGACAGCCGGTTGTGGGCGAAGGTCGCAGGCGGACGACGGCGGCGGCGTGCGCTCAAAATTTTGGCAGCCTGTCGGCGCCAAAAATTCTAGGGTTCCCGCCTGGACTTAGAATTTTTGGCGCCGCGGGCGGGGCCTTATATAGTGATACTATCTTCGCAGGCGGGCCGCCCGCTTGCGAAGATGATCTTCACAAGCGGGCCATCCGCCTGCGAAGATGTTTTTCACTATCTTCGCAAGCGGACGGTCCGCCTGCGAAGATGTAAACCCTAATCGCCATAATAATCTTTGCAAGCGGTCCGTCCGCCTGCGAAGATTGTTACTGGGGTGAACATCTTTTAAAATTTATTTTTGTAATTTGAAAATGTCTACAGTAGATATAAAAAAATGGTAATTCTACATACAAATATACAAACCTTAATATTATTACTGGATCAAATGTAAATCTTACTTAAATGTTTGCTACATTAATACTACTTTAAATATTTTAAAAAAATTCAAACAATGGTAAGTGCACTTAAAAAAATGGTACTAAATTTTGAAACCTCTTTTAAAAAACTATCAAAATATAAAAAACTGTAAATTTAACCCTACGAATGGTAATTGCACATAAAAATTAGTACAAACAAATATGCAAAATGTTGAGTACAACATTGTCCGTCGGTTTGCAATACGAGTACACATATCCCCTTACATACCACCAACACTTAACTAATGAATTCTTATATGCTTACATGCCACTGAACAATCATTACCCTTCAACATTTTTGCCCACACCGTCCGTGAGCATGTAAGGCTTCACGGTCTTCTGAGTAGCTATCTCAACATTCTTAATCTTCTGTACAAACTGATTATAAAGTGGCATACTATCGTATTGATTGTAATCTTCGACATCTTCAACCCCATCCACGCCCAATATCTCTTGTTTTCCTGGTAGCACTATATCTTTCCTCAAATTTGAAGGGTCTTTCACATAAAACACTTGTGCCACGCGATTGGCGAGTACCCAAGGGTCATCCTTGTGACCCACAGTTGCAAGGTCAACAACAGTAAGACCAAACTTATTAACATTGACCCCGTTCGGGTATTTTACCCACTGGCACTTAAATATGGGGAATTGCATTGTGTGCCCATAGTCGATTTCCCATATTTCTTCAATAAACCCGAAGTATGATTGTTTTTCCCCCGCTTCATCAATTGCCTCCACACGGACACCGCTGTTTTGCGTACAGGTCTTACTATCTCGAGCTATTGTACTAAACGAGTACCCATTAATGTCATATCCCTGCCAAGAATTTACTGTAGTTGATGGACCACAAGCCAACCGTTTCATAGTTATGTCATCAGTAGTTTGTCCCTCAGGTAAGTCTAGATCTCGTAACCAATCTATGAAGAGACGCTTGCGTTCTTTCATTATCCACTCCGTTTGGCGACCCTTATTGTTAGCTCGTAGTAGTTCGATATGTTGATCGATGTAAGGCTCAACGATAGCAAACTGATGAAGCACGCTGAATTGAGCTTCTTGAAATGATTTGTGATCATGGGTGACGAATCTCTTCTTTCCTATGGTTCCCCTGCCACTCAATCTACCCTCATGTCGGGGCACAGGTACTCCAATTGCATATCCATCTTTGAGGTAATCGATACAGCACTCGACAACCTCTTCAGTACTGTAACCCTCAACCATTGATCCCTTTGGATGTGCACAATTTCGGACGTAACCCTTCAAAACCGCCATGTAACGCTCGTATGACCACATTTGATGGAGGTACAATGGGCCAAGCGCAACCATCTGTGGCACTATGTGAACAATGAGATGCTCCATCATATCAAAAAATGACGGAGGGAAACACATCTCAAGCTGGCACTGTGTCTCATGTGCGAATGTACGGAGATTTCCTAACTCTTCGAGACTAATGACCTTTTGTGACACTGCGTTGAAAAAGTAGCACAATCTTACGATAGCAACCTTTAAATGCTCCGGTTTATGGCCCTTATTGCAATTGCAAGAAACACGGTGAGCAAGACATGACAGTCGTGTGAATTATAACCACATACCGACAAATCTTTCATGGAAACTAGTCGACTGATGTTTGATGAGAAACCTATGGGCACTCTGACATCGCGGATTGATTTGCAAAAGGACTTCTTCTCCTCAGGTGTCAGTGTGAAACAGGCTGGTGGAAGATATACTTTGCCATTCTTCTCTCCTTCTTGAGGGTGTAACTCTTCCCTGATTCCCATCTCGACTAGGTCCATCCGTGATTGCAGACCATCTTTAGTCTTCTTCGGCATGTCCAACAATGTTCCAACTATGTTGTCAAACACATTCTTCTCTAACTGCATTACGTCTATGGCATGCCGAACCTCCAGGTCTTTCCAATACGGGAGGTACTTAAAGAATATGGAATGCTTCTTGAATGGGGGAGGGAGTTTATCATCTGGCTTCGAGATATTGTCTTGCTTCTTACTATCCTCTGGTTTCTTAGTCTTCTCGGGTTTCTTGCGCTTTGTCCCCTTTGATTGTTTCTTAGTCACTTTTCCAAATTCGCAAATAATTTTCTGTCATTGCACACACTTTTACCCCCGATGTAGGTTTTGGTGGAGGATCAGTCTCTTCAGTGCCATCGAACTCCGCCTTCATCTTGCGGTACCTGTGATTTGTGCGTAGGAACCGCCGGTGCCGCATGTACACAAGCTTGTTGGAACCCGAGAGATACCTATAGTACATTCCATTCAGACAGATCACACAACCTGTTTTACCTTTAATTTGACCTGAAACTGAAAACATTGCTGGATAATCGTTAATGGTCACGAAGATGATGGCCTTCACTGTGAAGTATTCTCTTAAGTACTCGTCCTACACTTTCAATCCCTCTTTCCATAAATCTGCCATATCTTCCAACAATGGTTCAAGAAATACGTCAATATCAATACCAGGCTGACGGGGTCCCTGTATGAGGATACAGAGTAGCACGTATTTTCGTTTTTGACAAAGCCAGGTAGGAAGATTGTACATAGTCAGAAGCACTGGCCAAGTACTGTGTGAGCTGCTCATGTCTCCGAAAGGATTAACTCCATCAGTACTCAGGGCAAACCTAATGTTCCGTGGGTCATTAGCAAACTCTCTATACTGAGCATCAAAGTTTATCCACTGACGAGCATCTGCCGGGTGTCGAATCATCCCATCCTTCTTGCGCCCTTCTTCATGCCAACGCAATAGTTCCGCATCTCGCGGATTTGAGTATATCCGTTTAATGCGGTCTTTGACGGGAAGGTACCACACCACAAGCTGCGGGATTTTTCTCTGAGTTCCCTCAGTTCTGTCAGACGGTTCTAGGCCAGTATTGCTATTCGATTTGTACCGGCTAGCAACGCATGTTGGACATTCATCTAAAGAAGCGTACTCTTTCCTGTACAGTATGCAGTGATTAACGCACGCATGAATCTTTTCCACACCAAGTGAAAGGGGGCATATGAGTTTCTTCGCTTGATATGTGCTGGATGGTAGTGAGTTAGGCCTCGGGAGCATTTTCTGCAGAAGTTCTAAAAGACTGTCGAAATTGGTATCAGACCATCCATGTCTCGCCTTTAACCTCATAAGTTCAAGAACTGACTGTAGTGTTGTGAACTCACTGTCACAGCCCTTCGACTCATCGTACAGAACTTCCTTAGTTGCCTTCTGTAAAGCTTCAAAGTTATTTAAACCTCTAGCCAACCCCATCAGCACCTCGGGTTCTGCATGACGTAACATTTCCTCTAGATCGATTCTATCCTCAACAGAACCATCGTCGTGCACCATGTCTTCAAATCGTGTCGGAACCACATTTTCAGGCCCGTCCACTTGTTCTTCGCCATGACGTGTCCATATTTCATACTTGTCCATGAATCCACGAGTTACTAAGTGCTCCTTCACATTATAAGCATCTTCCCAGCCTATTTCATTCTTACAGTCAGCACATGGACAAATTATCTTCCTCATATTATTCTTCTCAGCGTGTGCCTTCGCAATACCAATAAATTTAGACACTTCATCTCTATATGGAGACAAAAACCTCGGCCAATGATACATCCATTCCCGACTTTCCATATCTCTAGAAAAATGAACATAAAATATTTGCACTATTAATACCAAATTTGCAGGGTTTATTGAAAAAACTAACTGAAGGTTAATTCTAAATTAATTTCCATAAATTTTATTTCATTTTTTTACACAGACATGCCAAATTAGTATATTAGGAAAATCCAACAAAATCATATCATCGACATATTACAAACTAATGTAATTATTTTTTGATTGCACCAAATAAATAGGCATTAAAAATTATATTCTCTCTCATATATGTATAACATCTAGATCTGGATATAGAACTAGTAGGTGGATGTGATAGCAACAAAAAAAATTGAGAATTTATGTTACCACATTAAACCACTACAACAAGAGGCATCAAGTATTACACATGCATCTAACATCAACATATCAAAAGAAAATAAATTAAAAAACATTGAGCTTTCCTTGACAATTTTGCATGCATAAATCCATCACAAATTGAGGTCTAAAACCTTAAAAAATTGCATACCTAGTGTGGAAATGAGTAGATCTAAGCACCGTAGAAAAATCCCCCGAAGATTTGAGGTTCAAAACCTCCCCCCTATATTTAAGTCACTTTAGGAGAGAGAAACTTCGGGGAGAATGAACAGGGCTCGGGGAGGAAGAAGACTATGTAGGTGCATCTTTGCAGGCGGGCCATATAAGCGTTGCCTGTGAAGATCGATCTTCGCAGGCGCACGTCTCCTGCCGCCTGCGAAGATAGATCTTTGCAGGCGACGCTTATATGGCCCGCCTGCAAAGATCTATCTTCGCAGGCGGACCGCCCCTCGACCTCGGGTATCGTCTTCGCCGGTGGGGTTTTTGCTCCGAAGACCGCAACCGCCTGCGAAAATTTCACCCCTACGACGCCGAAAATGAGTTTTCTAGTAGTGAATGTAATTATATGTAATTCGTCATTACCCAAACATGAAAACGCAGGTGACTAGTTGACTAGCACTGTTGGCTTTCATCCACGAGGTCCCTACGCACGCGGTTTGAAATTTTTTCTCCATGCCTAGCACGAATCTTAACACTCATTTGATGGCCCACAAATCGAAAGTTTTTTGACAAAAAAATCTGTCGACAGTTTTATAGCAAATCCGTAATTGAGTTTGATATTTTCTTAAAGAATTTGATCAGAATGGTATTTGAGAATTTGAAGAGAGATTTGAACCCAAATTTGATGTTTGGGCTCGCAAAATCTCAGGGGTGCAACTAAGGGCTTCTTGAGCGGATTTTGATAATTTGGAAAGAGATTTGGTAGAGTGTAGGAAAGGAATTTATCAGGATTTCAAGGAAGAGATTGAATTCAAATTTTGAAATTTGGTCTAGGATTTAGGAGAGAGTGTTTGGATTGGAATTTTGGAAGGATAGGGTTGATGGGCTTGAAATTAGATACAAAGAGATATAAATTATTGTAGAGGGAGAATTTGAATTCTGAGATTCAAAATTTGGATAGGGATTTTTAATTCGGGATTTCTAGTGATCACGAGGGATCTAATTGAGATCTTGGCAATAGTTCCTTAATCCTACTGAAAAACCATTTTGTTGAAAATAGGTTTTATGAAAAATAGTTTTTTAACGAATCGAAAATCTAGGTGTTACATGTCTTCTGACCAAAAGAAACAAAAACCGTTCTCCAAAGAAATTTAGCAAAATAACAATAAAAAATAGATAATGGATAGTTTCATTATGAATAACATATAGTATTACCATTCCAAATCCTTTTTACTAAATTATCCTTAACTAGAACACCCCCTTTAAGTAAAAAACCACATAAACATTTTTATTTTAAAGGGCATCTTCAAGTTCTATAACACTTTATTCCTCTTTATATGCTCATTATTTATCAAAGCTAAATACACTGACCGAACAGAAAAATATTCCATTCTGATGAAGATTTCACCTGAAGGTAACCTTTTCATCATTAAAATGAATATACACAATTTTAACAATTAAAACATGCCAATTAACAAGGTTTTAACCCACTAAAGCCCTTCTAAAATCAGAATTGCTAAATGGTTGTTAGCAAAAAAAATTAAGACCAAAACCTTGCAAATTTCTAACCATAGGATTTGCTTCACGATCCGTTTTCCAGCGACCCCTACTCTTCTCTTCCATCCGGCGATGACCCCACGAGTTGGGCTTTAGGGTATTCAGTTGGTGTGGGAGTGGAAAAGGGGGAAGGGGAATAGGGAGAACATCCTTAGGCTAAGAGCAATGATCATGGGAGGAGCAGCCCGGCGACGGGTGGTGAATATGGCGGGTATGCAATGAGCCGACGCTGAAGCCGCGGGGATGGAGGAAGGCAGTGGTCCAGTGTTGATGGTGGGGGCAAATTGAAGCTTGTGGCTAGGAGGAAGCAATTGGTGGTGGCAAATCTGGTGACAGGGAAGACGGTTGGTCGTGGGCACCTCATCATTGTCGGCTTGAGGAGCGGGAGAGCTCGAGATGGGGGACTAGGAAGGAGGCTGGCTAGGAGGCCCTACTGACACCACTAGCGCATTATAGCTAGCCGGCAAGGCTGAACGGCGGCTCAGGAGGAAGCGGTGGAATCGAGCGAGCGCTCGAGTGAGTCGTGGCTGCAGGGTGGGAGGGAGGTGAGGAGGTGTTTGGGTATTGCACAAATGTCAAAACAGTCCAACCGTCTGGACTTTGTTTTATGTCAAACTAGCATGGTGGCCCCCGCAGATTGCGCGGCTAGCATCGTTATATTTTTTCCTCGCATAATAGCTTAAATATTTTTATTTTTTATAATTAAAAATGTTAAAATGATAACATAATTTTAAATTATGTAGTAACTTAACTAAGGGTCTGTTTGGGAAACAGGGACTTATTCCAAGTCCCTATCACATCGGATGTTTGGACACTAATTTGGAGTATTAAACATACGCTAATTACAAAACCTATTCCATAAGTTTGGACTAATTCGCGAGATGAATCTTTTGAGTCTAATTACGCCATGATTTAACAATGTGATGCTACAGTAAACTTTTCATAATTATGGATTAATTAGGCTTAAAAAATTCGTCTCGCAGATTAGCTCTCATTTATGAAATTAGTTTTTTTATTAGTCTATGTTTAATACTCCAAATTAGCGTCCAAACATCCGATGTGACATGTGTTAAAAAGTTTTAGCCCCATCTAAACAACCCCTAAACTAACCCATGCATAATATTCATATTGTACTACATGATAATTATTTTTAAAATTTTCAATTTTAGTTATTTCTAAAATAAATTTCTATATGGCCCCTAGACTCCTCTTTCAATATTTCTATATAGTTTCTTTTTTATAATTTCGAATTTTCATTATTTATAAATTTTATTTCTGTATAGACTATAGACTCCTCTTCCAATATTCCTTTTTTTAGTTATTTGTAAATTGTATTTCCATATTGACTCTAAATCTTCTTTCAATATTCCATATTTTTTTAATTTCGAATTTTCGTTATTTGTAAATTTGTATTCCTATATGGACTGTAGACCTTTTTTTTCCAATATTCATTTTTTTAATTCCGAATTTTAGTTATTTACAAATTGTATTCCTTTATGGACTATAGACTTTTTTTCCTAATATTTCTTATTTTGTAATTCCAAATTTCAGTTATTTATAAACTGTATCCTATATGAAATACTTCTCCCAACATTGCTTAATTGTGAATTTTGGTTATTTCTATATTTTATTCCTATATGAACTCTAAACTCTACTTTTATTTTTCTTATTTTTTTAATTACGACTTTCAGTTAGTTCTAATTTCCTAGACAGACTTTAGTATTCCAATATTCCTATTTTTAATTCCGAATTTTTGTTACTTTTTTCTAAGTTATATTCTATATGGACTATAAACTTCTCTTTCAATATTCCTTTTTTAATTTTGAATTTTAGTTATTTCTAAATTATATTTCTATATGGACTTAGTTTTCTTATTTTTTAATTCCGAATTTTAATTGGCTTTAAATTGTATACATGTATGGACTCCAGTCTCCTATTCCAATATTCTTTATTTTTTAATTTTGAATTTCATCTATTTTTAAATTGAATTTCTATGTGGACTCTATCTTTTCTTTTATACATGTATGGACTCTAGTCTCCTATTCCAATATTCCTTATCTTTTTAATTTCGAATTTCAGCTATTTTTAAATTGTATTTATATGTGGACTCTATCTTTTCTTTTTCTTCGATTAATGTGAGAATTTTTAGGCTATGAGAGTGAATGTGGTGGCTCCTTTTTCTATTACTTTAATAAGTTAATAGATATATATTCAATGGAACAGAGCTCGTAACAATTACCAAATAACAAGTATACTTTTGCTTTTTTTTTCTTTTGCGGGGAATGCATCATGCAGTTGTTTCTGTGCTACATATGGGAAAGAAATAAAGAATCGCATCACAATGCGTTTCACAATCTACACTTAATTGATAGAGCTCCTAGCAAAACAAAGAATCACATCACAACTTTAAAATTCGTCGTATCCTCAATTCCTTTCAGGCTCGCAGGTCGCAGCTAGGAGAGTTGGGAGGATCCCGGTTGACCAGTCAACGTCGTCGACCTGCCACCGGCTTCATCAGAGCCGCCGTGTATGGTCACGACCACGGTAATTCCTCCGGCACCGAGCGACGACGACGACTGCGCCGCTACCGCCGCCGAAGCCCTCGCCTTGGGTACTTCCGCCTCGGCCCGGCAGAGCGGGCACGTGGTCCTGGAGCGCAGCCACGCGTCGACGCACTCCACGTGGAAGACGTGCCGGCAGTTGGGCAGCTCCCGCACCTTCTCGCCGTCGGCGAGCTCCGACAGGCACACGGCGCAGTCGGCGGCGGTGGCGCCAGGCCCGCCGTGGTTGGAGCCCTCCCCGCCGCCGCTGCCGCCGTCGCCGTTCTTCCGGTACGCGGTGACCGGCAGCGCGGCGAGCGCGGACGCGTCCAGCCCGCGCCGGCCGCTCACGCCGAACGAGTTCAACGACCGGAATATCCCCCCAGCCAGGCCACGACGACGGCCTCCGCCGCCGCCAACGCTGGGCCGCACCACGAGGTAGTACAGCAAGACGCGGGTGATGGCGAAGACGACGGCGATCACGAACAGGATGATAACGGCCGTGAGCAGCACGCGCCCGCTGAAGTTGAAGCTCTGCTGCTGATTCCACGAATCCTCCGACCTCGGCGCCGGCGGCGCGCCCGACAAGGCTGTATCCGACATGACTAAATTGTCCCTTATCCTCTAAACTCTAAAGCGTTCACTCTGTCTGCTACTAATCACTAATCTAACTTGCAAGACCTGAACAAAGCACTACTACTACACCACCGCTCCGCCGGTTTAATCTGCACCGGATAAGCTAAAGCCAAGCTAGCAAAGCTCGGGTTGTTGGGCAAGAATACGAGCAGGTCAACATGGGGATTCCGTCACTGTCATCAGCAACGAGTACATTGCAATTACTTGCTTGCTTTGTTCAACGTTTTTAGCCTCGAGAATGGTCGTCCGGTCTCTGTCTGCCGATTTTGCATTCGACGAACAGGAGCGGTTAATGTTGAAATGGACGAGA
Source organism: Oryza punctata (assembly GCA_000573905.2). NCBI lineage: Eukaryota > Viridiplantae > Streptophyta > Magnoliopsida > Poales > Poaceae > Oryza > Oryza punctata. The sequence goes on from CM002488.2 coordinate 5,670,397, forward strand.
TATTTAAGTGTACTTGGATGGGACGTCGCTGTTCGCTGTAATTACCAACCTGCATCAAGGAAGGCGAGAGGAAGGTTCAATGGATTGAGTCAAAACTCAAAACTCCTCTGCCGACTATCTTGTGGTGTGCAATCGCGGACCGGAATTCGAGATTTTTGAGATGCGTTTGGGCCTTGGCGAGAATAAGGTTTCTACGAGCTGTTGTACGGTCCGAGTGTTGGGCCTCCCAGGCAAAACTCAAGTGCGAAATGGGCCTGCGCGGCGACCCATTAGGGTGAATCTATTGGGCTGTGCTGTGGAGGATGAGCTGGCAGGACTGGAACGGGTTGAGACTTGCCTTTTCGGAGGTTTCACCCAGACCACACTCAACTCTAACGGATAAAGGGTCTGTTTGGTTGATGATTAAATTTATCGTATCTAACCTTAACTAAGTTACAGTTTCAGTACGTAGTGTTTGGTTTCTACTATAACTCTATTTTATCTAACTCTTAACCACCTAGTCCACATATCATACACTATATTTTCTAACCAAACATTGCTTAAACTTAATTTGTCATTTTGTTTGTCACAAAAGTATGATAAGATTAAGCTTAGCTACCTTAGTAAAAAATGTGTGGTAATATTAGTCATTAACCAAATAGACCCAAAGGCTCCCATCATTTTCCCCCATCCAGTATCAGCCACAGCCAAAATTTAAATTTTAAAAAGTTAAATTTAAATTGATTTTAAAAATTTTTCATCGAGGTTTATTTTTTATATTAGCATTTAAGTCGCTAAGAACACGTATATAAAAATTTTACCCACAATTTATTATTATTTAGCTAATATGTCGTACGGCGTATTATCCGTATTTGGTCCAACGATGGGGGCAAAAACGGGTGGGGATTGGTTGGTTTTGGATCCTTTAATTCCCCTCCGTGTTAGGCCCGTGAATGTACTGAGTAACCCGATTTGTACTATAAATGGGTTCGTGGGTCTGTCCACTTGATCTAGGTTAACTCATATTTACGGTGATTTTTTTTTTTGTTGTCTCCTCTAGTCTAGGGTTTAATTTGCCAAAGAAGCTTTGCTTGAACGGTGCATGCCTATACGTATGGAAGATCGATGATTCATGGAGTTAGTTGTAAGTAAATCTTCTTTAATCCTAATACAACACAAGAACCATGCAATTCCAACTTATATAAAATCTTATACTGTTGTTTTACTAAAATAAAGTTTTTATCCATCTACTATATTTAGTGAAAAAGTTTTTTTCTAGGGGGCGGGCGGTTGCGGCGCGCCTCTCCCCAGCTTCCCTGTCAATGTGACCATTCAAACCAAGTAACAGAATGAATTTAACTTAAAAAATAAAAATATTAACAGGAAAACAAATCTGGTGCACTCAAAAATACTACTATGTATAACTTTATACATATAAATATATAAAAGTTTTACATATAAACTTGTATACAAAATATCTCGTATAGAAAGAATATTTGATTCTAATCCAAATTTAAATCGAGTGTATAAACTTTCGACACATAAATTTTAAGTGTATACACGGTGTATAAATAAAACACTGTACATATAAAGAACTTTGCGGACATATATCATCAACAAGGCAACACAAGAGTTTACCATCAACATGCATACTTCGATACCCTGGATTACTACACAACAAAAAAAAGCTCAGGGTTCTACCCATCAGAATCTTGGGGTTCAAGTCGAACGTACCTGTAACGCCCCGGCACTCGTTAACCGTAAACACCAGCTAACTCATACCGAGATGCTACGCATTACCTGTAAGATAGTACCAGTCCCAAGATACACTAGCTGGCACACACAGAATAAACATGGAATCAAAGTAAACTAATTATTACATCAGTAAGATTTAGTCCTTACATAGGTTGCCATCATGGACAGGCCGTAGATGAGCAACATATCAATACAAAAGTCAACAGAGCGGAAGCTAAAAGCTGCGAGAAGCTAAGCGACTGGGTGACTAAGCACTAGGCGAGCGCCTAGGCAACCACCTTATTCCACAGGCGAGGCTTGGGGCTAGGCACGAATCTTCTAGAAGTCCTCGTACTCGGCTTGCTCCAGGAGACACTCCTCGACTGTAGGGTCAACTCTTCATCTCCAAACTCTATAGATATTTATATACATAGCAAGGGTGAGTACATCACGTACTCAGCAAGCCGGGGAAAGAATGACATGTTGGCTTAAAGAAAAGGGGTTAGGGTTTTATTTGCGAAAGCAGCCTTTTTGGCGAAAACGATTTATTTCACAAAAAGTCTAGTGAGTCAAAATTTTAGTTATCGGGAGAAGGCTCACTCCTCGTCCCATTCCACAAATTGTTTTGTAACAACTTGTCACAAGAGTAACAAACAATAATTAACCGGTTTCCTTTATTAGTTTCTTTTCACTTACACAGCAACTCAGTTCAAACCACAAAATCACCACAACACTATTTCTCATAGTCGATCTAGCTTTCTCAGCACAACAACGTCTTCTCGGCCCTAATAACACCTTAGTGCCAAATTGTAACGCCCTGAAAATTCGACCATCGAATACGAAACACTAAAATACGAAATTTCAAAAACTTTTAAATTAAGTTGCATCATGCCGCGTTTAATCGCTCGTTTATTCGGATCTTTAATTGCAAAACTCAGATTTATCAAATCTATTTAAGCGCGAACCCTAAAACGAAAATCAACTAAGTGGACAATTAAGAAAAACAAACTAAAATATGTTGTGAGGCAAAATTGTAGTGAGGAAAATATTCTAAATAAATGTCATGAATTTATTTGGGTGAAATAAAGTTAAATAGGAAATTTCACATATATATATATATATATAAATATCTACACCTATGCACATATATATAAGCATATGTAAATATATGTATATAATGTGAATAGGTATAAAATATGGTGACATAAATTCAAGTGGGTATTCTTGCATATATATAGATATGCATACATGAGGGCGTAGGTATAAACCCTAGGCATAAATATATATAGACCTACTTATATATCGTGTAAATAATGCATATAAAAATATATAATAAATTATGGAAGCTTGGAAATTCGAGTGAAATCTCTAGGAACACTAGAAATACTGAGCAATATTCATTTAGGTGGAATTACAAAATTTTGGACGAATTTTTAAATGGAAATCGGCCTAAATCGGTAAAATTAAGAAAAGTCACTATTCATTAGGCCCTAGCTGTTCGACGCATGACTGGGCCATTCCATCGCCGCTGCCGCACCGTGCCTCGCGCCCTGTGCCGCTCCCGCCGCGCCCGGGCCGCTGTTGCCGCTGCCGCGCCACGCGCCGTCGCCCTCGTACCAGGCCGCCGCGCGCACGTCGCCACCGTACCAGGCCGCCCGCGCACGTCGCCACCGTACCAGCCGCGCGCACATCGCCGACAGTCGCTGCCACGCCGCTACCGCCTCCCCCGCGCCGCGCGCCCGTCCCGTCACCGCGCGCCGCGCCATCACCATCACTCCGCGGCGCACGCGCGCCTTGAGCCCACCGCATTGCGCCGGCCACCTCCGCGCCCTCCCCTGCGCTATAAAAGGCCGCCCGCGCCCTTCCCCTTCCCTCCCCACACCGCCGGAGCTCCCCTTCCTCTCCCCACACTTCCCCCTTCTCCATTCCCCTCGGTGCTGCCCGCCGCGCCCCAGGCCGCCGCGTGCCCTCACCGTCCCGCCACAGCGCCGCCCCCCCCCCCGGCCGCCGCCGGCGGTAAGTCCCCCTCCTCCTCCGTTAGCCCTCGCCGACGCGCCACCATGCCCGGCAGAGAGAGAGGCGGTAGGGAGAGAGAGAGAAAAGAAGGAAGGAGGAAGAAAGAAGAAGGCAGAACAGAGAAGGAAAAAGAGAGAAAAGAAAAAGAGAGGAAGGAAGAGAGAGAGAAAATAGGAAGGAAGAAAAGGGAAGAAAATGAGAAAAATAAAATAAACCTAGGAAAGAGGATTTAGGAAATAGGAGAAGAAAATATAATTAGTTGGCGAATTAATCGTAAGTCACTATTGGGGATTTCTAGAGAAAAATATGTAAAAGTTGCTCAGTAATCAGGTTATTTGCTTAATTAGTCGTTGCGATTATTTAGCCAATTATTTATTAATTAGAATTATTTATTATTATCAGAATCTAATTTATTCGGTAGCACATAAGTTAAAACGAGTTAATACTTTAATCGGCTAACACAATGTTTTAGGATTAATGGATTGAAATCGGAATAGAACTATTTCATAAAATAACGGAATCGATACCGAAACTCGATGCTCGCGCTTGATCCTTCTTTAATCGAATTTTATTGGATTTTAATTGAATTCCAACCGAATTCAAATCAATTTCTTTCGCGCGTAATTATAGATCCCGAGGGAGTTGTGAGTCCGACCGAGGATCAAGACCCGCAGGACTTCGAGCAAGGCAAGTCATCACTAATACTTGAACATATTGATCCCAATTGCGAAATTATTTTGTTTACAAATAAAGTTGCATGCAATGATGAACATCCTACTTGTTATTATGCCATGCCTTGAATATTGGTTACCCCATATCCCCTTATAACCATGTTTACGTACGAGTCCCTAGTCAATTAGGACAAATGCTTAGTAATGCTATTCTAGAATCATGCATACTCATAGTTATCAAAATGCTATATGCTTGGGCAATTACCTTTGGGAAGGTAATTGAGATGCGGCATGTGGAGACATGAGCGCCACATTACCATGATATGATGACATGATTTGTGAAAGGAGAAATAAAACTAAACAAGCGTTTTCGACTGGGGCCGACGGTGGATTTGGGTGGTATCTGGAAAAGGCTAGCACCGTCCCTGGTCAGTTAAGGACCGAGCCATGAAGTTAAGCATGAAACGACCCTCGTACAACCGTACTTCTCGAATGGGTATAGACCTAGGGGACTAGATAGCCGAGCAGAGGCAGTATCCTTGCATAGATGGTTCACCCCCGTGTGAGAGGCAGGTGCGCTACGGTGGGGCAGCCGTTGAGGTAGGGCCGCGATGCGTACCCTACATCGGTGTCACCATTGGTAGGACTTCCACGTGTGTGAGAGTGAGAATCTAAACTTAAACTATAAACTTTACGTGCATGTGAGACTTCCCTTCCCAGGAGCGCCAGAACTCCTCTCACTGCTAGAAACAGATACACCTAGAGTGCATGAGGATGATAGTTCATGGAGCGGGTACTACCAATGCAAGGTTATCGAAAGACTTTGCTGTGACGCGTCTCATGTGTTGAGACGAGGCTCATGTGTTGGGAAGTTGCGGAGTACGGGTAAAGTGTACATCCACCGCAGTGTGAGTAAACCAATCTATTCGAATAGCCATGCTCGCGGATATTGAGCACCGGGACATGTATTACACTTGGCTAGACTCTAAATTCTTAACTTGTGTGGGATGGGATAATGCATGATGAATTTTATGCTGATGGAGCCACTTCCGGAGAGGAGGGAAGGTGGACGTCCACAGAAAACCATGACGAACCGATGACGGGAAGCTATCCTTGGGATCACAATGGATGGTGGACAGAACCGTCGTTGTTTAAAGTAAACTCTGGTATTAAAACTTGATCAGTTATGCTAGGTCCTAGGTTTGTGAAAATAATTGCAAAACTAGCTTTATGCAAAAGAACTAATGCCTTGCCTTGGATAAAACTTGTCATATGCACTGTTGCCGTGGTGACTTGCTGAGTATGGTTGGTACTCACCCTTGCAATTATAAACTCAATCAGAAGTCGAAGATAACACCGCGGAGGATCCATACACCTACTACGAGGAGGATGCGGAAGAAGAGGGTGCCCCCTAGGTCTAGACACGGTCGTTGCCTGTGGCAATGGCGATGCCGCTGCCTTCGCTCTGCTGCTTATCTATATTATGTCTTTGGAGTGTATTCCGGACCGTTTGGTCCTTTGTTCTAAGACAATGCCTTCAGGCCTATGATGTAATGATTCGTACTTGACGCATATGTATGCGCTTTTGGTAATTCAACTATGTATCGTGTGTGACAAACTACTTGATCCAGGGAAATGGCACAGAATACACGAATGATTCCTGTTGCAAAACAGGGGTCCTTACACAAATGACACCCCAGGTCACACAGACCCGTTTCTAACCACAGAGGTTAGCCGTCCGCCACATAGGCGAACTCTGGAAACGAATCTCTTCCCACCAACCATTTTCAACAAACATTTGTCAAACAAATATACGCTATGAGAAACACCTTACACTCGCCCTTGACCGTGGGCACGGCTGTTCGAACAGTTCATTAAACTCTGCAGAGGTTGTACGTTTTACCCACATGACACGAAACTGACACCGTGTACCCGTCGGCAACGGAAGTTCGTGATAAGGCCTTTCCAAAGCTAACCCATGAAAATTGCATACCACCTAGTTGGGCCAAGTCTCTTAGCCGAGTATCAGGCAAGATCAGCCGTCATTCACTCAGGAATACCAAGGATGTCTCCTACTCCTGCTGGTACCGTGTGCCACATTAGAGGCATTAGAACACCAAAAAGGGCTATAAAGATCCAAAACTTCATCTCCTCATCCTCGGCATCCCACAACCATTGGCATACCAAACTCCCATGTGATAATCCTTTACTTAGCCAGAGGCATCCCATAAATACCCGTGGGGTCGCACTGTAACGTGTTTGGATGGATTTCCCAAAGGAATCAGTGCTTAACGATAATACGCGACCAAACCACAAATACATGGCCTCGCATCATCACCATTTTCACAACTCATATTATTTCACAACACATCGGTACCACGTACCGGATTTTTAAGCATAAGTTTGGAAATACCCGAGTTTCCCACACGACATTACAACGTAAGCACGACTAAGCAAACTACCTCAGCAATCGTATCCAATGGATAACAATACCGGCGTAAATATGTGTGGAGCTAACAAAGATAAAGGAAATAACAACCTCCTATGTAAAGTGAGTGCAACTACTAGGTCGGTCCGTTGGTTGCATAAACAATCTGAGGCCTAAACAAGATTATCGTGTACACTAGGCAATGCATTTTTCAAACAAAATAACTTGCAAATATAGGGGCAATGTGATCAAAGAGGCTTGCCTTGCATAAGATGCGGGACTTCTCCTTCGAAAACGACATCCGGAGCTTCCTCATACACGTGCTCTATACGCGAAACGGAGAACAAATAAATAAAAGGAAATAAAACAAGCTTAAATCAAAGAAACAAGTGTGCCACTGTGTAGATCTCATTTTTAGAGAAATTTAGAAAGTTGAACGAGGTCAAACAGAGTTACGTTGAATTTCTATAAATTTTTTCAAAGATTAAAAGGTTTTCTGGAATTTTGGGAATTATTTTTAAACGGTGAGGGAATATTCCGATAGAATATTCCATTAGGATTGACGCACGGGGTGGGGCCCTCATGTCGGTCAAAAGAAGGGGGAAGATGGGGCGGGGCCCACCTGTCAGCTGGGGGAGCTCTTCCTCCTTGCGCTCGGCTCGGCTTGGGCGTCGGAGGTGGCGCCGCGCTGCGAGGCGGCCGGGAGAGGAGCGGCAGTGGCCGGGGGAGCAGCGACGGCCGAGGGAGTGGCGGCGGCCAAGGGGAGCGGGAGAGAGAGGGGGGAGAGCGCCGGCGGTGAGGGTGCGGGAGCAGGGGAGTGGCTCGTCCCTTTTATAGGCGGCGAGGGGCGCGGCGCGGCGCGGTGATGGGGACGGTGACGTGGCGGCGAGGGGCTCGAGGCGGGATGGGAATGTGGCGCGGCGATGGGACGCGGCGCGGGCGCGCGGCGCGGTGGTGCGGCGGCGCGGCGGGAGGAAGGAGACGGCCCGGGGTGGGCCGAGCCAGGCCGGAAAAAGGCCGTGGGCCGAGGGGTAGGAGGGAGAGAGTTGGGCTGGGGAGAGAAGTGAGAGGGAGAGGGTTTGGGTCAAAGAGAAAGAAGGCCCAAATTGGAAAAGTCTCTTTTTCTGGTATTTCTGGAATTGAATTTTGGGGGAAATTTGTGGAGATTTGGAATTTGAATTTGAGCAAGGTTTTGATGAAAATTGAAGGAATGTGTAAGAGGGGACTTTGAGATCTAATTGGCACAAAAACAAATAAAAACCAAATTTAAACTCCAAATTTTTAAATGAAGGATATTTTTAAAACACATAAAATAATAAAAAATTTTGGGTGCTACAGTACCATGGGTATAAATTTTAAATCATGCCCATACCTGTTGGTTGTGGTACTGTGGGTTGGATTATTTTTCAGATTACATGAAGCACGCATAAGCACGCTCACAACTACACATGGGCTCACAATGCCACACCTCCCCCCCTCACCACCCCTATCCCCTCCCCTCCCACACCCAACCCCTCCTCAACCTAGCGGTACATGCGTATGTATAATACTAGTTGATACCCCACACTTTGCTGCAGGATATGTGGATGAATACATGTTATACATTATAGAAATGATATATGTATATATTTAAAGAATGTGGAAATGATGCGGAGATAATGATTTAATATTGCTTGCATATTGAGATCTAAAAATACAACAAAATAGTAAATGATATGTCATGTTGCATGATATTTAAAATACTCTAAATAATAATTGTTAGTGGGTAATAATGTGGCATACTCGCATGTGATTGAAAATACTCTAGATAATAATTGCTAGTGGGTGATGATGTGGTACACTTGCATGTTGAGCTTTAGGAGTTAGTGGGTATAACTTTATAATAAGATAGGATTTGTGGATATCATAATTTAAATTCTGATAGGTATAGTCTTACCTTCACGACTCTATCATAAGGGCCGAAGAGAGGGAGGGGCGGAGGTAGGCCTGGCCTCCCTCAATGATGCATTTTCTGTTTAGGACATGTCAATTAATTCTCTAATTACATGATTAGTTTAAGTATTTTGGTGTAGACATTTAAGCTTTCAACACTAACTACGTTTCCAGGACCAATCAAACTATGAGGTATATGCCTTTATTCATAGTGATTACTGAATCCTGGGCTATGGATAGATGGTTTTTACATGCTAGTGGCACGTTAGAGCAAGCCTAAAACATGCTAACACAAAAAAAAAATGCAACGATGTTCGAATGGATCGGTTGTTCCAATAGTTGCATATGATTGTTCGTTGCCAATTTACCTCTTCATTTTAATTTAGAATACTAAAATCTTTAAAAACAATGCATGTAGCTAGCTAATTATAAATAGTAGGCACAAATATTTTTTGTATGGTCAAATCATATAAATATGTTTATACGATATTTACTATTCATGTAAAATGTTTGAAATTTACATGCATTGTGATGCAATTTCTATGTGGATCATTGCGACTTAATATTTAGCTTAAGTTGGCTCCCCTCAAATCTAAATCCTGGCTTTACCATGGTGTATCATCACACCACATATACTATCTCGTCATCGTATAGAAGAGAATGAAGAGAAGGAGAGGGTAAACAACCGGAGGTGGGGATGACAGATTGTTTTACTGTTTATTTTATTTCATCGTTGTTTATTTTTTATCGGTATTGTAGTGTCATATCGGTATTGTGGTGCCATCGCTATTCGTTCATTTAAGGGGTTGTTTGGTTCCTAGTCACATTTTACCATCACTTACCAACAAAAGTAGCCACATTTCACCTAAGGTGATGTGATCAAATTCTTAGCCACAACTTACTGGGCTGTTTGGATGCTATACTAATTTTACCACCATTCATTATACTTTTGTGCTACACTTGTGTAAGTTGTGGCTAACAAAAAGTGAGCGAGACCTTAGCTAGCAAAATAAGATTGTGCTAAATATTTTTGAGGTGATGACATGTGGGTCATAAGAGAAGAGAAGGAATGAACCAAACAAGTCTATGAACCAAACAAGAGATTAACTTGGTCAAACTTGCCTAACATAAGGTGTGGCAACCTTTGGTAAACTTTGGGAGTGAACAAAATAATCCCTTACGAATCCTGCCACACTTTCTTTAGTCATTGACACATGGGACCTAATTGTTGGAAGGGAATTTTGCTACAACTATGGCTACAACCAAACACCTGCTAAGTTTGTTATACTTGTCTAACTTTAAACGTAATAAACTGTTGTAAAATGTAGCTTACAACCAAATATGTAGGCTCTATGTAAATGCTGAGTCGTCGAAAATCACTCTTTTTTGTCCATGCATGGTAAAATTATGTATAAAATTGTTAATTGAATGACCAAGAATTAAAGGCAGATGAAAAGTCAGACCATAATTAAAGTGATGAATGCTGAGACGTTTCCCGTACAATAGCAACTGAACTCCGGTTTGGCCAATTTTCACCCGTCCAAACTTTCCCCGTCTCTCCACCTTTTTAACAGAGAGATGAGAGCTACCCAAAAGCCAGAGATTAATCACACTGCAGCTGCAGGCTAGTACGATCGACTTCTCACTCACCTATAGCTTCTCTCTCCCTTTCAACTGCGCTAGCTGGACGTCTTTTACTCTGATCCCGTTGTCTGTTGATGCGCAGCCAGCGACGCCCCCGGCCTGTAAACTGTACGCTGGTATCGTGATACTTTTGTCGTCGCGAGAGTTAAGGCGTCGTCGTCCCGTTGCTCCCCTGTGACATGCATGACAGCGATTCGAGGTCCCCCGGCTACAAAAATATGCATCTTGCTGTCAACTGAAAGCCATGCTAAACTGTACCTACCTGCATGCAATGCAAGCTGCTACTAGGAGGGAACCATATTCTTGTTGAGATGAGCCACGCATGATTGATATGATTTGGCACTACAGCGATCGACACGCAGACGGAGAGACGTACTACGGGGACCACCTATCAGTCGGATACATGGAAGCATAGATGCCAAAAAAAGTTTGGGACCCGTTGCCCTATGTGTAACCCTACAGGTTGAGCTTTGCCTGTAGATCTGATGAAATGGGAGGTTTTACCAAAGTGTCAAATGGTAGATTCCGGCTCGCTTCTTTAGGGGGACAGGGAGCACATTTCAGCCCATTTTTTTTGCAGGATTCTTCGGATTAAGTGGAGCTGCACTTTGTTAGCTTTGTTAGTTATGTACGTATGTCCTCTCGGAGAAAAAGTTGTACACTAATTGTGTGATAAAGTGATGAACATATATGTAGGTAGATCGATAACGCCTTAAAGCGAAAGAATGGCATCCAACTTCTTTTTGCACAGGTGATTGTGGTGTGGAAGCAGAAGCAAAGAACTAACGTGTACTGTTTTTTTCCCTAGATATGCCACCTTTCTGTTCTACCCAGCGCCTAGCATGATCTGTTGATTACTGCAGCGTGAAACACCATCGACTTTTTTTTTAAAAAAAAATCAATCAAATTCACCACATGTGTGTTGGAGGTTTGTGTGCTCCAAACTCTTGGATGACATCTTTTCAACTCTAGTGAGATCATCAGCGTCGGTGACACGGGTCTGGGGGTATCGAGACTAAAGGTTTGAGACGACCCCCTGCACCCACGTGGCACTCCCCCGAGGGGGGGTCGGGCCCGAGGGTGCGGTGACGGCTGCCCTCTCCAGTCTCCGCTCCCCTCTGGCTTCGCTGCCCTGGGGGTCGGGCCTCCCCGACCCCTCCGCGCTTGCACCCCGTGTGCGGGGTTAGGTGAGCGCCTCCAACACCCACCTAACCGCACTAATGGCGGCTCAGACGAGCGTGCCACGCCGCGTGGAGCGTGCATGACCGGTCTGTCGCCGGTCACGCCGACTGACCGGTCCGTGACCGGCCAAATGATTGATGGGACGGCAGCGCAGCGCCTATGCACTGACCGCACGTCAGGCGGTGTGCAGCGCGCCCCGTTCCATCCCATCAGAATGATGAGGACTTTTTGACTCTCATTTCAACCGGAGTTGGTATGCTAGCTCCGGTCAAATGGCACTCGTTTTTCGATGCAAACGGAGCACACAATTCTCCGCCCATTTAATGGGGAATGACGCAGGCGTCCCCCGTGTCAGCCGGCTGACAGGACGGGGGTCACGCCGTGGCGACTGTGCGTGTGACTTCTGGGTCAATTGACCGGATAACTCTTAAATGTAAAGGAATGTTTTCCTTTCTCTCGGAAGTAGCCTGTTGGCCCATGTGGTATTGAGATATAAAAGGAGGTCCAGGCCTGGTGAAAGAGGGTTCGATTCCTCGAGCAATTCTAGAAGGAGAGAAGGTGCCTGTATCCTCGTACGGATCAAACACTCAGTAACCACATACACAGAAGTAGTGTATTACGCCTCCGTGGTGGCTTGAACCTGTATAATTCCCTTTGTCTCGTTTCCTCCGAGCGACGATCCCTCTAGACATCTCTCTCTCATCGGAGCACGAATTTCACCCTGCGTCCCGGCCGAACTCACACAAGGGGGACTTCACTGCCCCCCATTGAGGAGTTCACGCTCCGTCAATCAGATTAGGGTTTAGTATAGAAGAGGGGAAGATAAATGTTTTTGTGTGTTTTAGAAGGACACCTAGGGCACATATGTACCTACGGATAGGGGCAACCATAAGTAGCGGCGATAATTAGAATGTGCTTGATGGTGACACTGCTAGGGAAAAGGGTAGATGTGTGGCCGAGGGCTCTTCAGGCAGCAAGACTTGGTTTCTTTGAGGGTAGGGGTAGTGGCACGTCAATGGGATTCATGTGGGGAGGCAGCTAGGAGTGTGCAGCGAGGGATACGGTGAGTGCAGAACCTGCGTCACCGTGAGGTGTTTGACTTATTAAATTTTACCATATTAAATATGACTTGGGCCAAAATAAGTTGGTTTTATTAAGCATTGGCCTAGTGTTGGGTCCACCTTTTGGTGTGTTTTTACTTGAGGGGTATGAGATATCACTCATCCATTGCCTCTTTGATAAGAGCGGTAAACAAGCCAGGCTCAAGCGACCCAGGTTGCCTAGCCTTGAGCTCAACACAACCTTGAAGCCCTCGAGGTTCACCCAGCCTTGAGCTCAACACAAGCTTTAACCCCTCAAGTTGAATTTGGTCCACTTTCCAGCTTCTAAGTAGGCTCAACTCGATTATAGCTAGATTCGAGCTTGGCACGCAAATAAGACAATACACATACTAACAAAGAAGGAGGACTAAGATAAATACATGCTAGTACTTGATTTACTGATTCATCAAATAAATAATAAAAATTACACAAAGCTATGGGCTCACAAGCTATTCGAGCTCATCCGAAAAGGCTCGCAAGTTTGGAGCCTTGAACTTAGGCTCGGGGTCAGCTCATTCAGAGCTCAATCCAAGCTTAAATTGAGCATAGGATGAGCCAAGCTCGAGCTTCTCGTAAACCTCGAGCTAGGTTTCTTTACAACTCTATCTCTCGTGGCTAGCTACAACCATGGATTTAACTCTCACATTTTCTTAAGCAAGCTGCAACCATATACAGTCCCTCGAATTGAACGACCCGAACATAATGATGGAAAGATACTATACAATTTTTAAGACTCTTTTGTTCTTGGATGACCTACTAGACACATATCCCCAGTGTCACTGCTCAGTGGTACAGTACCACAAGTGGAACCGAATAACATGAGACAAGCTTGTGCTTGTTGTGGAGTCATGGTGTCAGCAAGCATATGCATATGTATGTGATGTCGACGCATGTGACTTGTGAGATGGCAGCTGTCAGCAGCCTGAATCCCTACAGGACTAGCATCATATCAAGCGTAGCTGCACACACACATGAGGACTTGGAGTAAGACAGTACTGACCTAACCCTGCTGCTAGCTACGTGTCCGAGATCGGTACACGCAGTAGTCCCCTGTAGCTAGTAGTCTCGTCTGCTACCAAAATGTCCCGTCCCGTCGCCATCCATATATCAACGGATCGCTCGCTCGATCGTTCGTCCGTACATCACCACACTGCTAGCTCTTGCCCGGCATCGTCATGTATACCATCCAAATTCCCACCCGCACGACAGCGACGCCGGCGCGTTTGGGCACCTCGCGACCGTCCCCGCTGCCGGCGTTGCAGGGGCCCAAGTAGTACTTGAACAAGCTACGTACTCTCGGTCACGGTGCGGCCGGCAAGCCGCGTTCGTCGCCCGGGCAGAATCTGCCGGCTAGGACGATGCGGGTGAACGACGGCAGCGTCGCATTTATCGCGTTGTTCCAGTGGTTAGCGCGCGCGCGCGCAGCGTCGTCGTACGAAAATCGCGCGTGGGGATGGGCCACGGCGAACGTACGAGGGCGGGTGCGGCAGGCAGACAGGCAGGGGGGACGCATTTATAGTCTCATGTGCTTCGCCACGTCCCGATCTGCCGATCGATGCCGCGGCCGGGGAGCGGGAGCGGGGCGAGATCGATCGATGGGAACATGGCCTGAGCCGCCTCTCGTGCATGGGCGGCCATCATTGTGTCGGAGCTGGCGGGCGAGCTGCGTGCTGTGAGGATGTAGCGGCAGCGGCATCGTCGATCGCTGTCTGTGGATTTGGGGAAGTAAGCAAGCCTGGTTGGCGAGGCTCGCTGCATACGTCGAGGGCCCATACCGTACGTCCTTTTATGTGTAATGTCCTGATGAGAGAACAAAAAAATTTGAAGGGAGCTGCTCCCGGATCTGAGGAGCTGTTCACTTTCAGCTACAGTCGCCGGCCGGCAGCCATAGTCGGTTTGCTGTTTGCTACCGGCTACCGCGCCCGCCTGGACGCTGTATTGTGTATATATAGGACGATGCTCGCACATGCTAGAACCTAGAATAAATCGGATGTATCCTATTATTGGAGTATAAGTGAATTGTATATCTTTTCTTGTCAGTTTAAACTTTTAAGATAAATTGGTTAGTGCATATAACGTAATGTTGGATAAAAGTTTAGACTTGATAAAAGTCTCATCATTGTGTGAGAGGGAGGTAGATAATCGTGTTAATGTTTTACTTATTTGAACCGATTATTAATATGTTTGCTTATCTGGCTTGTTAGATTGTTGCTATGAAAGTGGTTGAGGTTATGCAAATTTGTTACCTAAAAGGAGACTTAGATATGCTACCTGTAGAGAGACTTTTGAGTAAAAGGAATTCATTGTAGGGTGTTCTATTTACACAGTTTAAGCCACAATTTATGTGTAGAAGTCACATGATAGGACATTGTACTTGAATATTGCGGAATCATGAAAACACATCATTTAAATTTTACTTGAATCTTAACTAAATTAATGGTGTTATGCTTTCACAAGAAGTAGTGCTAACACCAAGCTCTATGCACATCGAAGCATACACACACACACTATGAAATAGATATTATGGTAGTTCGATGATCAAAACTCACTAAATGTGCTTTCTTGCAATGATCTATCCCAATTTCGTGTATTTGTCTCTCACCATTAGTCTAGAATCCCAATTTTGTGGATTTGTCCCACCACTACAACCTACAGTGCTTCTCTCATTGTAAGAATCTGGATGAATCACATGTCCTATTAATGTAATACATATTCCTTTATCAACCATCCTAGGAAACCAATAATATAATTGTTTATTTGTTTTGATCTAGTAAATTCCTAAAAGATCAATACCATATACTCATCATTAAATATTGCAATGGGTTAGTTATTCTACAATGATGAACCATGCACCTCTTATGGTCGAGGTAAATTTTTGTTGCTACTTTTGATGCCGAATTAAGTAGAAATACAAACACAATGCATATAACATATTATATCATGATTTTTCAAGGAGGGGACTAGGAGAATTTAAGAGTGGAAACTAGATTTATCACATATTGTATTACAATTTGGGGATTAGCCTAAAGAAGAGGTTAATCAATCAAGTGTCAAACACTTCTGTAGTCTTCTTGTATTTGCACAACAACCATAAATATCACATTAACAACATAAGCATCCTAAAAATCGCCACGACAAACACCATTTTTACATAAATAATACATTATCTGATTTTTAGAAAAAACATGACTTATTTCACCTAATGTAGTAAACTCATTATTGATTGTATACCAACAACAACATCATGAACGTAGATGTTTCAAGTGTGTACATTATTGCCTTCACAACACACAAAGTGCCAAAAGAAGTATCCAAAAAGAGTGTCAAAATACTATATATAAGTCTTTAAGAAAATTATTTATTATACTATCACTTCTATTTTTTTAGCAGCAATATAAGGATACAAATATTCATATATTCCGATTTCAAATGTTGTACTGCATATTGGAATTCAAAGCTTAGAGTATTGGCATGAATTTGAAGTTTCAAATAAAATTAAAAACCGTGGTTAATAGATCTAGCACAAGCCCTTTCAAAAAAAAATCTGGCACAAAAATCAAGAAAGATATTGACATGCTTTAGAAAAAACATGTAGTAAATTCATTATTGATTGTATACCAACTACCAACTACAGCATAAGGACCTTTGTGAACACAAATGTTTCAAGTGTGCATATTTATTGCCTTCACAACACACAAAGTGCCAAAAGGAGTGTCAAAATACTATATAAAAGTCTTTAAGGAAAGTACTTATTATACTATCGCTTTTATTTTTTTCTAGCAACAATACAAGGATACTAATCTTCATATATATCCGATTCCAAATGTTGTACTGCATATTGGAATTCAAAGCTTAGAGTATTAGCACGAATTTGAAGTTTCAAATAAAAATGAAATACCATGGTTAATAGATCTAGCACAAACCCTTTCAAAAAAATCTAGCACAAAAATCAAGCAAGATACTGACATGCTTTAGAAGAAACTTCACACTTATCTAGACATAAACCTTAACAAACCCAAGTTAAGAAAAATTAAGCATTGCCTTTACCATAGCACTAATAAATCCTAGTATTATATGTTCTTCCACACTTTCAGCTAAAAGAATACATCAAGTGCTTAATACTACTAACTAATACTACTACATGTTTGCCACAAACAAATTAAATTTGCACGTAGTAGTACTCATATCCACAACAAAAATATCTTCCACATGCATGTCATGAGTCATGACAAGTAGGGAGTAGCAAATAAAGGAGGCCAGGCTAAAGCCTGTAAAGTATGGCAGCATGCATGCTTGTGATAACCACTTGTACAATGTACTCCTATGGTAGCTAGGAGTAGTGGGCGTACACAGTGTTAGTCCTATCATTGCTCATTGCCTCATTCCATCTTCCAAGCAAAGCAGTCATTTATGGCGACCCCATAGAGGAGGGATATATAGGAGAGGGTATAGGAAGAAAAGAAGGGGTTAGCTAGCTGCTCAAATCATGGTGTATGCATGCCTAACTCATCTTCCCCTCCCCCACAAGGCCACAACTAATTACCCAGCCTTAAAGTTACAGTACACAAGCTAAGGTAGTGTCCATGTGGAAGCCAATCAAAGAAGATAGCAGAAGTGAGCAATCATGGCCGGCCCCTCATCTCTCTCTCTCTCTTCTCTGGCATCTGTCAGAGTGCTGCATCAGTGAGTGCAGGCAGCAGGCCAAGGCGGCCTGAAGAGCCTGAGGTAAAATGGTTAAAAGAGGCTTGTACTGTGCCGCTGGTGGCACTGCAAGAGCATGTAAGACAGACAGGATACTAATGTCACACACACACACACATAAAACCTTTTCCTTGTGGCATTCTTGCCATGCCCAGTGATAGGTGGGATAAATGGCAGCATGGCACGGTGCAAAGGAAAGCTGCGGGTGCCTGCTGCTGCTGATGCAGAAGCAGGGAAAGAGACCCAACCAATCACATGGATAGGGGAGAGGGGAAATTGCAGTTTGTGTGTGAGGGTGTGTGCGCCCATGGGGGGAGGTGAGTGAGGCAATTCTTTTCAAAGCTTAAAGCATGCATTAAATCCAATCCCTTTTGGTTGTTTTGAGGAAGGTCTGAGGGCCAGCAGCATTGTCATGCGGCTCTTTTTCTCAGTTCCAAACAAGACTTTGAAAAAAGAAGAAAGCCCAAGATAAAATAAGGATGGCTGGAGATACTTGGATTGCATAAAGAAAAACACGTAGGGGAAGATTTGTTGCACAGGCATGCACCATCTGTGTCCATCCACAGTATAAAGAAAAGAAGCCACAAGTTTTGGAAAAAAAGATGAAAGATAGGCTCCTCTCCCAATCCATCACCATCCCACTTATCAGTTTTGAGAACAACATCGATCTAGTAGCAACTGCTCCTGAACCCACAGGAGGAAACAAAAGCATATCCATGCATCAGCAACAAAAGAGTAAAAATCAAAAACAAAGCAAAGCAAGCTCGAACCTACATTGATCAACTACACCTAGCGCAACGCAACAACACAGAAGCTTGCTAAGCTAAGCTAAGCTAAAGCTTGCCATGGTGTGCTACATTCTCACAAGCCTAATTCTAAGAAGCTCCGAGTGAATTCTTGAAACAAAAACCAATGACATGCGCAGCAGCAGAAGAGATCGATGGAAAACCAACCAACCAACCAACCGATATGTAGTAGCATCAGTAGTAGTGAACTTGTGCTACCTCCAAACTTGCTCCTCCCAATGCAATCAACAATTCCTGCATGTCAAGAACACCAGCAGCAGCAGCACAAGGTTGATCAGATAACTAACACGAGAAAAATTCTCAACATATTCAGCACTGGAAAGTGCAAAATTTATGCAGGTTAGCCATGAGAATTCTCTGTTTCTCACCGTGATGGAAGCGGAGGAGTTAGCTGATAGTCTGGTACATGCCTACATGGTGTGGTGTTTGCTCATGGTGGTTGGTGGTGGTGAAGTCATCTGCCCTCCACTGCTACGGTCAATGGTGAGAAGCCGAGGAGACAGACGACGGCGGCGGCGGCTTGTCGCCATTGCCGCCGCCACCGCCGTTGTGCTCCTCGTCGCCCTGTATCCTCGCGGGGAGGCGGAAGCCGGAGAAGCCGATGCCTGGAGCGGCAAAACCGATGGCCGCCGACACGGAGGGGCTCAGCCCTCCTTGGTGGTGGCTCATCTGGTTGTCGGCTTCGACGGTCTCCGGCCATCCTCGCTCGGAGGGCTGGTTACTGGACTGAAGGGGTCCCCTCTGGAAGAAGAACTGGCTCTGATGGCCACCCAGCGCCGCCGCCTGCATATGCGCCGCTTGCTGCGACACGTTGAACAGGTAGGCGCCGGTGCTGCCGCCGCCGCCGCCGCCGCCGGGGTCGGGCACGTTCCACGGCAGCATGCGCTGGTTCTGCGCCTGCTCGGCGGCCCACATGGCGCCGCCGCCGAACGAGTAATTGGCGGCGCCGGAGAAGAGCGCCTGCTGCGTGGTGCCATTGCCGCCTCCGCCGCCATGGCGATGTTGCTGGTGGTGGTGGTGGAACATGGGGTCTGGTAAGGACTGCAGTGACAGCCGGAGCTCTTGGCTCTGGCTGCCGGTGCGGGACAAGAGGTCAGGCGTGTAGCTCTGGAAACCCATGGCCGACGACTGCGCTGCGGCGGTGGATGACGATGCCTCCCCGCCCGCGGTGCCACCCATGGGGAAGAAAGACTTGATCGTGTCGGCTATGGCGTCCGAGTCGAGCGACGGCGGGAGGAAGCTTGTCCCGCCGCTGCCCCCGCCGGCGAAGTCGAAGGCGGTGTGCGCGACGGTGATGGCCTGCGCCTGGTCGTCGGAGTTCTCGGCGGAGTCGGGGTGGGTCGAGGAGGACGGCGGCGCGGCGGCATTGCCTGCGGCGGCGGCGCCAGCCGTGGGCTGCCACGCCGGCAGCACGTCAAGCTTATCGATGGCGTCCTTGGCGTTCTTGATGAGCCAGTCCACCGCCTTGCTTGGGCGGTCGTAGCCCAGCCGGTCCTGCACGTCGTAGAACTGGATGGCGGTGTGCGCCGACAGCCGCACGCGGCGGTCGCGCGGCCCACGCGCCGTGCAGACCTTGCTGTGCCTGTCCTTGCGCCCTGTCGACCGCACAATGTGCCCGCCCTGCACCGCCACGATCTCCCCACTGCCGCCACCGCCGCTGCCGCCGGCCCGGGACCGCGGAGTTGTCGTCGCGGGGACAATCTCACCTCCACCTCCACGCCCCCTCGTGTGAGACGCGGCGGGGGGCTGTGGCTGCGCCGTGAACTGATGCAGGTGGTGGTGGTGGCCGACGCCACCGAAGGAGAGGAGCTGAGGCTGGAAGCCGTGGTGGTGGTGGGAGTGGCCGCCGGCGTCGCCCATGGGCGAGAGAAGGGCATACTCGGGGGAGGAGCCCGAGGACTGCCTCACGGACGCGGCCTGGAGATGCTGCAGGTGGAAGACGGGGACAGGCGGCGGTTCTTGGTCCTGCACACCCTGGTGGTGGTGGTGGTGGAGCTGGAGAAGCTGATGGTCGTGCTGCTGCTGCTGCTGCTGCTGCTGCTCATCTGCCTCCTCCTGTCCCCCGCTTCCTCCTCCTCCTCCTACGCCGCCGCCGTCGTCGCCGCCGTGGGTAACCCGGTGGTGGTGGTGCCTCGGATCCAGATCCCCCGCCGCCTTCTTCCCCGCCGCTACTGTTGCTGCTCCAATGCGCGTCCATCCACCTCGCCGGATCCCATAACTAGGTCGACAAGAAACACAAAAACCATCAAAAGAATCAAGATGGAGGAGGAGGAGGAGGAGGAGGAGGAGGAGGCTGCATGAATGGAGAGGAAGAAGAAGTGGTGGTGGCCAGGGAGAGACTGACCCAGGAGAGGAGTGGGGGACTAAACTAGACGCAATCCCATGGATTGGACATCACATTTTAGCAGGGGGGACGGCCAGCCAAAGCTTTTGCTCCTCTCTCACTCTCTTGTTGGGTCTGTGTGGGAGGCTTTGAGAGCAGGAGGCAGAAGGGAGGCAAGAAGACAGGATGATAAGAGTAGGATTTGTGGGGAAACTCTTATCACCCCTTGAGGGGATATACCCTCATTTTTGCATGTCTAAAATATCATCAAAAAATTTGAAAAAAATAGTAAGATAGATCAATATGTGATATATCACTCCACAAACATGCATGTTCAAATTCAACTTATACAATTAGAAATAAAAACAACAAATTGTTCATAATGTGTAATTCACGGTTAAATTTGTTGTTTTTGTTTCGAATTGTATAAGTCAAATTTTAGCTTACATGTTCGTGGAAAGATATATCATATATTGATTTATCTTAACAATTTTTTTCAAATTTTTATGGCTTTTTAAATGACATGCACAAATGAGAGAATGTTATCTCTAGGGGTAAAAATCCATCTCCGGATTTGTGCTTTAGTGAGGAGAAAGAGAGATTTGCTTCACTGCTGCTGCTGATGCTGGCTGCTGTTTTGTGTGAGTGTGTGTATCAGAATCAGATGGAGCTTAGCTTAGCTTAGCTTACCTTGGGGAGTTGAGTTCCTGTGGGGTGGCTGGCTGGGGCTGGAGGCTAGAGCCCCAAGTGATGAAGAGAGGTGGTGATTTGGGAATTGGGAGGGGATGGATGATGCTGGGGGATTGTGGGTTATGGATGCGTGGATGATTAGGACATCTGTTGTATTATTAAAAAACAGTAGACAACGAAACTCGAACACACACGTGTACGTGCCATCTTTGGAAGAAATAAAAACCGGAGGCACACCCTCGTCTCCGTAGATAAGGAATTAAGAGTATATTGATAGCTTTATGGCAATATACAGCAATTTAAACTATGTTTATATATACGGCCATATATGTAATCGTTAGTATCTACTCGCATGGTTGTGGAGTGATCTACTTAACCATTTTGTTCATTGTATTATACATTATTATACTTGTTTGTCATACATGAATATCTATGCTCTTCATATGCTAACTTGTGATACTTTTAGAGAGTGCTTGTACTACAAGTATATTTCTTGTAGCTGAGCAGATGCATAGGCAAGTAAGATGGCAACTGGAGCTTTTTCAAGGGTATATGCCAATGCTTAATGATTTTCCTTTTTGGAAAGTTGAGAGTTGCAATATAGTTTTAAATGTGAGACATTTCCCTTGAGATACTTGTTTCTTTATAGATTGATGGTGTGTTTTATTTGTAGCCCCACCTTGCTAAAAGTGGGTTTTTCTTGCGAAATGTGGTGTCATTGTCCAAACTTGCCCCAAGTTTGATCCACAGCAAAATTTGGCATGGAAATAAGATCAAGTTATTTTTAGTTCATTTGATGCCAAAAAAATAACCGGTTGAGGGGCTAAGATGGTGCCCATAGATTTGTTCAAAAAGAGAGAATAAAACACTCCTCATGGGCACATCTACATATAGTACAGATGGATAGTGTAAACTTGTATTTCCCTAGTCCTTCTTCTTCTTCTTTCTTTAAAAAAAAAAAAGATATTTCCCTAGTTCTTCTGCTTAGTTGGAGTGATCAATTTCATGGCTGCTATAGGTAAGCTGTACATCTCAAAGGGAAGAATGCTAAAAACATAATTCAGCCCTATGGGAGAATGAATAGGCCAATTATAATGTGGTACGATGGTTCAAGAAGTCTGGTGGTGAGACATGATCATAACTAGCTAAGAGCAATTAACCAGCTACCCAATCAAGCCGAGCCCACACATGTGGTGAAGTTTTGAACCTGCTAGACATGAACAGAGTTTGGAAATGACATGCACAGTATGGAGTACAATTAATTAGTTATGTCACGTCCATAGTTGGATGTCTTGACTGAAGATAAATTGATTTGCCATAGTTAAAGAGGCAATTATTTCAAAGGACATGTAATGCATGCGAAATGTATACCGCTTCATCCATTTCGGAAAGTAATACACACTCCATCAAAGTTACACATAATGGATGTCACTTGACTCATTTCTACACCCCCCCCCCCCCCCCCCCCAAAAAGGAGTAAGAAAAAAAAACATATTTCACCACAGATTCTTCTCAACCACAAGTACTTAATATTTATTTGAAAGTTATTTACACTATTAGTACCGCGCAACATGTTTTCGTGACTAGAGGTGTAAAAAACAAACAAGGCAGTTATTTCTCTGGCTTTCTTTGTTCGGATCGATTGAGATGCGCTTGATAAGATGTGAGGAAACAAACAAGATAAGAAAAAGTAATCTGTAGGTAAGACTGTTATGTATATGTTTGCTCATGGTTTAAATTAAATAACAAGACCTAAAAATAGACTATGACGACAGAACCTAAAATCAAGCTATAAAATATAAATTTTGGTGATGCATAAGAAGCCAACAAGCAAACGATGAGAGATGGCCGTACTCGCGCCCCGGCTGCTAGCGAGCCCCTTCTCCGTTCCGTTGCCGTCCCGTCCAGCCGCGCGAGATCCGTGGAACACACCAACTCTGTGCACACAACCAATAAATCTCTCGCGCACACACTCTCCCTGCCTGCCAATGCATGTGTGCAGTGCTGTCCCTGTGGCCAGTGTGATCTCTTACAACTTTTGGCCTCCTCCAGGGGCAGCCTTTAATTGCTTTGCCGAAAGAGACGTAGCCTTTTCATCACACACACACACATGCATGGCCGATCCACTGGAACAGGGATGCACTTGCTCAGTTTGCTCCTCGATGACACAATGTTATTAATGCGTAGCTATAGCTAATTAAACGAGACGATTAATAAACAACTCGATCGATCAGGATCTCGCTAAACAGTGGCTAAGTAGGGTTTGCCGCTGCTGCAGCATGCATGCTACGCTGCTATGGTTGGGTGTTCCCCTTCTGTATCATGTTGTTGTTTATCTCTATCTCTCTCTCTCTCTCTCCTCTCCGGCCAGACAAGGGACATTCCAGTGGAATGAAAAACTCAGCATTAAAATCCCCAACACCCTGTCCTTGCCACATGATCGAGATGGTTATTGCTACTACTGCTGCTGCTGGCTGCTGCATTGGGCCCTCTGTCTGAATGTTTACGGGGCCGGCTGGCTCAGTGGCTCACGTGATCGCTGGCTGTCCAGAAACTCACATCGGAGTAGTAGTAATTTTTTTTATTCACTGTGATATACAAATATATTTATCCAAGTTGATCTGCAACGAGTATCTATATGTGATTTTTGCAAAACCGGGTGATGCTCAGCTCAGGTCTGCAGGATAACTGAGTTTCAGTTAAGATGGCTCGTACTCGTACATGGACAAGCTTATTTACTTGTACCGTTTTATGGGAAAAGTAGGGGTAGTAGTACAAACACTGGAGTGACATTTTTGCAAAGGACAATTCATTGCCACAGAATTTCTGTCGGAAAGGTGAAAATAAAGTCCAGTCCTAGTGCCCAGTCAAATCAACCAAACACTGCACTAACTACGTAGTACAGCAGGTGTCAATTGCACCTAATTACAGAGGCAGTCAATTCTTATTAAGGGCAGAGTAAGAGTACTTGCTACTGTTACTCCCAGTTGTGATATGGCCTTACCTGTAGCTTTTCTTAAGGATGGGTCATGTCAAATTGATTTGATTAGTGGATTTTGTTGATTAGTTTGATTTGATGGGTTGGACTGGACTACTGGCGTCCGGATTCTGCACCGGTCGGTGGCGCACCCAACAGAATCCGGCCAGTACAGCCGCAACGCTGGCAGGCGCCTCCTTTTCCCTCTCTTGTCACCTTCTCCCTCTTTTTTTCCTCCTTTCATGTCTCGGCAACACCTGCGCATTGCACGGTGCACTTGCCAATTTCATGGCATGTGTGGACTAGAGATCAGTGAAAATGATGTACATGAAAAAAAAATCAAGTGCAAATTTATTGGTACAATAATCCGGATGTCTTTGTTGATTGTAGTGGAAAGGTTAGTGACAAATAATAAATGCCCACTTTTATAAGTGTTGAGCTAAGAAAACCCCACGGATTGTATCGAGTATCCGATAATTGAGCACGTAAGATACCATGATAAAATATAGTATACTACTAAGGTATTTATATGACTTTAAAATATTTAATTAATTGATTTACGGATGTTTGATTTATGTTATCTATACGCTATTATTTGTCTATATATTCTTTCCATCACTCCCACCACTTTATATATAGTCCATTTAGATGAAAGATGAGCCTGGTATGGCTTACATATAGCGTTGATGTGGACTACCAATATACCTCACATTAGACTATGACAATAATACCATTTTTTCTTTATGATAATTTCTGGCTACTACTATATACGTACATTCGTTTATGTATCTTGTGCACAGACACATCCGAGATGGTATTTCGTTGTGTGCTCGTTGCAAATAAGAACTAACTGGGACCATAAAAAACGAGTGGATGCCGACATTCGAAAAGGAGTGTAATATTTTACATGTGAATGTCACATTAAACAAAGGCAGCTTTCAGCTCCATGCAAATTGGCCACATGAACAGTAGCATGCTAGCTTAATTTAGTCATCTAGTGAACCTGCTAGCAAGATGAATGTACTCTCCGCGAACCGTGGTCGCTAGCTATTTGGGATTTTTCTTATGCAGCGTGAGATTTGAGGTTGACCGAAAACCTTAGTTTAATTATGTGTAGATCCATTTGCATCGATCCTTGCATGGAGAAATGGTTGTTAATTATTGATCGTGCGTTCATTTCTTTTGTGGTTGATCAGAAGTAGGCCGTGACTCGTGAGGCTCCTGGCTCCGGATCTATTTTGTGGACAAATACATATATAGTGAACTCGGGAAGCTCCTTGCTCCGGATCTTTTTTGGTTACACAGAAGAATAAATGCTAATTTAGTTATATAGGACTGAATTTTCATTGATAAATGGAAATTTCATTTCCTCAAAAAGAAGTTGTAAGACCTGATTAATTGGATTGGATATCTCACATGCATATCTATGTTTTTGTGTATCAAAATTCTATGCATATTCAGTGACGGATCCAGAAATTATAGAAGACTAAGGCTAAGATATATAAAGCTCGACTAATGGAGTATTCGCTTTCTACAAAATTTACATGGTGAATTAACAAGATTTAAGCAAATTTTTGGAGGCGGGCCTAGCGCTCAAGCCCTAGCTGCTCTAGGCCTACTGCCGCCCTTTGCATATTTATGGTCCAACGCTCAAATATGAGAAAGACATATGTTCTATTTCTAGGTGTATTTATAAAGGTCCATATTACTATTATTCTCTAGTTGTGGCTCATGTAAGTTGTATGCATACCATGCCATGCCAGGGGCCATCCGAAACGAGCTATTGGATTCATTCTTTAGGTCTGTTAATTCCCTCTATTTTAAAATATAAACATTTCTAACATTTTAAATTTGTATCAAAATATAAGTGCTTCAAGCACTATTTAGAGTAATATTTATCCCATCAATTACCTCATATTTAAATTTCTTTCTGTTTTACCCTCAACCATAATGAGGAACATTTAATGAAGTGCACCAAAAGAATTCTCCTCGATTTTAATTTATGCTCAACAACCTAGAAGACTTATATTTTGAAACTGATAGCCCATGGAGAAAGCTAGTATCACGTTAAAGGAGAAAAGGAAGATATATGCATTGTCGATGATTGTGGTGTGTGGTCCGAATTATTATGGTGAAGATTTAGTTGGGGTATACATGAAAGGTTTGGAAATGAAATTGAGTATACACTACTAGAGAACCGATCTTTTTTCGATAGACTAAAATCACAAATTTCTCGGTCGTCTTACGAATTGGTACTAAAGATGTTTTTAGTACCGGTTCTAAAAGTCCAAGTCCCAAAAATATCTTTAGTCCGGGTTGGTAATATCAACTGGAACTAAAAATGGAGGATCTTTAATCCGGGTTAGTATTACCAACAGGGACTAAAGATATTTTTAGTACCGGTTAGTAACACCAACCAGGAGTAAAGATGCCTCTAGGGTCTAGTTCAAAAGAAAACATCTCTTTATAAGTCAGATGTGTGTGGTAGGTGAGATGGTAATGCATGTGAAATTGAAGTGAGAGATCTTGAATTTCAATCCTGCAACACGTATATTTTTTGACTGAGTATGCATCTAAATCAAGATCTCTAGTCCCAAAAATTTAGCAATATGAACGGGTGACTATTTTTACAATAAATCAAATAGGAGTAAGTAGATTACTACTATATGGACACTGATATGGATGTAGAGGCAACAGATCACCATAGGAAGCAGAAAACTGTATAGGGCTGAATACAGACTTGATGCAGGCCGTTGAAGTAAAAACAAGCACATACCTTGATGCGATGCACTATGTGACGACGGTACAGTGCTGCTGCTGACATTGCTTGGTATTCACGGGACGGTTTGTGACAAAGTCCCCTTTCTCCCCTCCGGCCTCTAGGACAAAACTTTTGTGTTCCATGCATGCAAGATGTATCAACCCATATACTATATGTGTAGCTCCAGAACTTAGCCCCACAAACGCTCGCTAGCTCCAACCTAGAGGCCTCCAACATGCTCAATCTAAACTAAAACAAAATTAATTTGTAGGTGGAATTTTTAATTTTTTATGTTAGTATTTTAGGAAGGTACGTGGGATTTAAATTTGTTTGATCAGGAGCCAAGACGAAGCCACCTTTTTGGGGTTCTTTTTCACTTTTTTTTTTAGGACGTGTTCAGTTGTTGAACCTAGTTTGACCTATAAATCCTCCACATTAACTCTACTCCCATAAATGTGTTGTGCAAACATTTATTAGTACGGAGTAGGTTCTACTAGTCCATATCACATTTTTCATTTTTTCCACTCCAAACTCAGTTCAGTTTTTTTCCTCTCATGTCTAACATCGCGCAGAGGCGGAGCTAGTTAAGTGGCACTGTGAGCCATGGATCACCTAAAAATTTGATCGAGATGAAAAATATAGTGCACGTGATACTTAATGTAATATAGATTGTATATTGGATCACTCTTTGAATTAACCTATTACATATAAATGGATCACCTTTACACTAAATCCTAACTACACCACTAACATCGCGTGTCATATCTTGTGTCAAAAGTCAATGGGTGTACATGTCCGGCTTCACTGTATAGCGCAAATCTGTAGCCACCTCCCACCTGCTGTTTAGTGAGTGGAGCTACGTACTGTTTCGTGCTAGCACAGCTATGCCATAGCTATTATGCAACGCTGTACTATACTCCTACTCCTATATAGCAATAGCATAGCCGATCACCCAAATGTTTTTCTCTCCTTACCCCCTCTCACATCAACATCAACAAAATTGCCTAGTTGACCGTTTTATGGGTTAGTTATTGGTTAATGTTATATTCCCTTAGCTACTTTATACTTCTTCCCAAAAAAACAAACATAGAATTAAAAGTGATATATTATAGTACAACGAATCTGGTTAAACACTTATCTAGATTCGTTATACTATAATATATATCATCTCCAATCATAAGTTTGTTTTTTGGGACGGAGGGAATAGTCAGCACTCATAAACATGTTCTTTTGTATGTACAGTGCAAAGATTTTGTGCAAGAAGAAATATGCTTGGCATATTGGCATATGTATTCCAATATCCGTGCACCCATTTCTGTTAAAAAGAATTTAGATACATGCATGCAACCAAGATGGAGAGGGTCACGAGCTTCCTGGGCTCATGGCTCATGGCCATCCTGTTCTCCGATTCATATAGGAGTAACCATATAGGAGTATGTAGAGCCTGCAGCAAGAGAATGATGTCACAGAAGCGTAGGCATGCACGCACCTAGTTAGGCCGGCCGGACACAGGCCTGGCAACTGCATGCCTGCATGCTGAGAAAGCGATGCTATGATCTAGCTATAGTCCTCATCACCGATGATCTTTGACCATCTGACTGCGCACTCACTAACTAGTTACTCTGTCCGTTCCGTAAAGTATATAAAGGGAATTATAGATTTTAGAGGTAAAGTATATACAGGGGATTTTACATTGTTTAGGAGAGTTTTAAGGTTGATGTGAAATTTCTTTGATGACTTCATTAGAAAAGAAAATAATATTGTCCGATGTAACTATTACTCCGTAATAAGCAATTAATACAATGATTGAATAAATTAGAAAAAAAACCATGCTTTAAATTTCAGTATATTTGTGAAACTATGGAGAAGTTTAAAATCTTTGTAATGTGTACGATGAAGAGAGTAGTAACTAATAAGAAGTCCTACATTTGAGACCCTGATACTGTTTGGTAGAGCTTTTTAGCAAGTGCAAATTATTTCAGTTCTAAACAATACATATTCTGATCAGATTACGAGAATTGTAGCTATAAAATCTTAAAAAAAACTACTCCATAAATCAGAAGCTAGAAAATTTATCTTATGCAAATTACCATAAGCTAACTAAATCAGTTGCTTCTCGTAATGTTAACCTTCTTTAGATAGGACCTCTGACTCTGAGCAGTTAGTTAGCTCTAGCTAGTAGTAGGATCAACACACACTACTGGAAAATGAACTCAAGATCTCTCGTCTCAGTTCTCACGCGCGTTATCATGCCACCTATTACACACATCTGACTTGATAGGGATGCTTTTTTAAACTAATCTTGAAGGCATCTTTAGTCTGGGTTGGTAACACTAACTGGGACTAAAGATCGTTGGGACCTGACATGCCTTAACAACTATTTAACTGGGATTAAAAATAATCTTTAGTCCCGGTTGTTAAAGATCAAAAAGTTCCGTTAGACTTTTTAACCGGGACTAAAAATGATCTTTAGTCCCGGTTTCTATTTGAACCGGGACTAATGTGATTTTTACCATTCGAACAAATAACACTTCACCAATAGTACACAAACCAACCCTCCGTCCCAGTACTGATGCTCTGCTTGCTCAGCAGTAACTCAAGGCGCCGCCCGGCCGTTGCCTTGCCTGCCCCCCGCTTGTGTGTGTGCAGGCCTGCATGCATGCCAGCTTCCCGTGCTCTTTACAGTTGGGCCCTAGTTAAGCTCCCTCCATCCTACAGGGGAGGACGTACGCCCAATTATCGGCGCCGGCGGCCGGGAGCGCGCGTGAGTAGTGCACGCCATCCGCGGGCGCGCACAATCCTGATCCTCTCGTAAAGTCCCATGGCTTTTTACAAGCGCCAGCCACTGATTATTGGCTATCGCGTCGCGTGCTTGCATGTCCGGAAGTACTATGTGTAATCGATGATCGATTCCGGTACAGTACACACCAATAATCAGCGCGGCTTACGATCTTAGGCTCTTAGCCGCCGCCATATCGCCGTCGTCCGTCACCGTGCGTGACACCCGTCCCCAACAATGTTTCGGCCCGGCCGTATGGTGGTCGATTCGCCCGTGCCTTGCGTACTATAACTGGAGTAGTATAGTGGTGTACCAAACTGGACACGGTGACGGTTCCTAGCTGATGAGGTGACGGCGACGCTCCAACGCCACCGAACGTAGTACGCCTTTGCTCGCCGTGGCCGGCCGCCACACGCGGCGCGTGGTGGCATGAATTGCACGGTCGGTGTCCCCCCTCAGCTGCTCTGCACAAGCCGGTCGCTGTCCGAACACGTATGATCGATCGATCTCAATCACTGACTCACTGAAAGTCCCTGGCCCCGTGGCCCTAGCGCCACACACGTTACACGTAGCAACGTATACCTTTAGTCCCATAAAGATGAATTTCTAGCTATAAACTTTAACATCGACTATATCTAGATTAAGTTGGTTTTCTAGAACGGAAGAAGTATTGTGTACGCCGCGCAGGCCTGTGTGTGCCTCAAGTCTGGACGACACACATCTTGGCCAAGCATCCTGGCTAAAGCTAATATAGTGCGCCGGGAATCGGCTAGCTAGCTAGCTCGATCGATCGCCGTTGGAATGATTGGCAGATTACATGGCGACCACCGGCCGCGATGCCTGACGAGAGGAGAGGAGAGGAGGTGGCGTCGCGTGCATCGATCTGTCCAAATGATTCGCGACGCCCCAACCACGGCGATGGCCACGTACAGCTACTCCTAGTAGCTGCTACATGCTACTCCTAGCTGCGTTTTCTTTTGCATGCTTTGGCATCGAATTGAATACACACTCGTACGGATTTCTGGAGATGTGTGAAGCAACTGTAGCTGGAGCACTCGCGCATGCATGCATGCAGACCGTTTTTTTTCCCCTCGTGCATCCGCATGCTTTTGCGCTCTTTTTTTGGTTTGAAACTTCTCAGATTATTCGTGCCGATATTTTATGCGATCTTGTACTATGGAGATGGTCATTTTATTGGATGCCTAAACAGAGGATCGAGTCAGTGGCAGTGAGATCACACCAGTGGTTACTACTGGTGCTCATGTAGTACTTGGATTAAACAATTATAATCAATTATTTTTCTTTTCCCTGCAACTGTCATTTAGGATTAAACAATTATAATCAATTAATTTTCTTTTCCCAGCAACTGTCATTTGGGAGGATGAATGGGGGAAGAAACCTATGCATGGGTGCAACTGTGCCAGTAAATGAGGGGTGGTAGTACTAGTAGCCAGTGCCCAATGATGAACGAACTGTCCTGTCCTATTCTTATCTTTCTTCAGGCTACGGCAATGTAGCTCGCTGGCCCTAAAAAGGTTCATCTGCAGTACGGCATGCAGCTAGCTGCAGCATGCGAAAACCCAGCAAAAGATATTGCAGTAGCAGCAGCGCTACTACCCATCTTTGGTATGAGCACTACTACCAGGAACGGTACACAGCGAGGTAAAGAGAAGCGTCGTACTCACAAATTTTGCTAGTACTCTCTTTTTAGGGGTGATGGTTTCCAGGGATTTATTTTTATTTTTAAGTTCATGTCTCATCGGATGTTTGAGCGTTAATTAAGAGTATTAAACATATACTAATAATAAAACTAATTGTATAAATGAGAGCTAATTCACGAGATAAATTTTTTAAGACTAATTAATCCATAATTAACACATGTTTACTATAGCATCACATAGGTTAATCATGGATTAATTAGGCTCAATAGATTCGTCTCGCAAAATAGTTCAAGTTATGAAATGAGTTTTATTTTTAATCTACATTTAATACTTCTAATTAGTGTACAAATATTCGATGTGATATGGACTAAAAATAAATCCCTGCAAATAAATAGGGCCTCAAGCTCAAACCTAGACAGACTAGCTCGGCTCGTTAACAGCTTAGACACCATCGCCTTGCCACCCGCCCGTATCCATCATCTACACCGTGAAATATTATGGTAACCGAAAATCAAGCAATCCCTAATAAACAAATAGTAGATATGCGAATGTATAGAGAGATAAATAATTGCTCTGGTACAGTCGCATGCATGCTTCTCCCCAGATGTGCAGCAAATCAGATGCTGGCGATAAAAAGTCCCGCTTTTCACGACACGCACGCACAGGCAAAAAGGAGGCAGAGCTGCTAGCTACACGCGCGTCTGAATTTAACCACGCTGCGTGCTGAATCCAAAGTAATTACTCCACTGATTTACTGATCATGATGCTTCCCAGGCCAGTTAATTAAGCAGGCAGGAGCAGGAGATTGCAGCAGTAATCTTTACATATGAACAGATGACTAGCAGGCAGGGCCCATTCGTCAGTGAGTGAAGTGGAGCGGTAGGCTGAGCTGGTAGGAATAGTAAAAAGAGATCCGCGCTTCACGAGGCGAAGCCCCATGACGAGGCGATCTTTGCCGTACACATAGGCAGATTGTTTAACTCTGCCTAAGGCTAAACCCTATCTTGTTTTATCGTTAGGATTTGATCAGCTTGGGTTTAAGTTAGTTAATCAACCTAGGCCGTAGGGATCAGTAACCCATAACACAGTAGGCTTGTCCAGCCTTTTGTTTAGTTTTTTCGCTGTAGCAGTAGGCGCATGCAATGGATGATGGATCCGTTTGTTCGCACTCCAGCGAGGCTGACAGAGTGACGGTTGCTGAGTATGAATGGCCTCTGCTAAAACCGTCGTCTCTGTGTGCGTCTGTGAGACTTTCTGTCTTTTGTAAGGTGAGAGTTGGGAAAGTGACAACGGCATTGTATAGTCATATCAGAAATGGGGGGCATACGCGTGATCGTGCCCATCTCACCACCTGTACTGCACAAGCTAGATCCTCTTCTTGGGGTCCTGAAATCTTGTTTCTCGTTAAAGCCAGGGAAGATATTGTGGACTCCCAGGTGATGAGCTGGTGATTTGGATAGGAGTACTACAGGAGTAGTAGTAGCTAGATTATTACTAACACTACTAGTGGCAGTAAGTTTTCTGCTTACTGGATTGCATGCATGCCAACTGGGCAAGACAACTAGCTGGGCTTCTAGGGGAGTGGAGCTCCAATGGAAATTCAGGCTACACCATCTTTTGTACTGAATGGGAAGGCCACAGCATCTTATAATGGGCTGAATTTGCCATAAGGTAAGGGGGGCACAACATAAAAGTCCAATTTAAGTCCCTCCACTATTGGCCCAATCTGATTCCCACCCCTCAACAGCAAACCGGGTATATAATCCCCTCCAACTAATAAAACCGCTCATATGATTTTGGCTAACATGTCACATATGTTGATTGCAATGGGCAACATCAAAATCCCCGCTGTCGGGAAGCAAGAGGCCAGCTGTCACGCGTCAGGCTCAGCCCTCCCCTTCGTTGCAGCCTAACGCCGATGGAGAAGCCGTTGCGACTCTTGCCTACCACACGTCATCTATTGCCGGGAGGGCTTGGGTGGCCCGCCATCCCGTCGCCCTCTGCTCCTCCTTTGACACTAGCCGCTGCCCTAACACATTGCTCTAGTTGTGCTCACCGCCATATTTGTGCACGCTCGTCTGCCCCTGAAGACTGTGCTTTCGACGCCAACCGCTGCTAGTTTGTAAAAGAATGAGAAAATTCCTAAATAAAAATACACCGATCAAAAATCATCTCTGATTTATTTTTATGATTTTGCATCATGCCGATAATTTCTTTATTTGTTTTATGCCAGTGCCAAACTTTTATTGAAAATTTCCAATTTTTCTACTCCTCTAATCATTTGGTTTTTTGTCCCAAGATTTTCTCCCTGACCGAAATTAGTTTTGCTTCGAAAAATCCGCTTAAACTCCCTTTACCGTGGCCTTCTTGATGCAAGTCTTTTTCCCTAGAAAAATCCATGTTGCCACCCTAAGCCACTCATCTTGTTGGATTAGTAATAAAGGATAAAGTCCAATTCTCCTCCCTAGTATTGTTTTCGGCGACGATGTCACCGCGCGCCGCGCCGCTACGACCAGGCCGCTGCGACATCGCCAGCTGCTGCCATTTCCTTCCCATCGCGCCGGCGACCTCGCCGTGCGCTTCCACGCCCTTGCCTGACCTCACCGGCGAAGCAGGCGTGCACGTCGCTAGCTAGCTGTACGTGGGTGCAACGTATGTGCATGCATGCAGCAAGCTAGCAGAACATAAAAGTCCAATTTAAGTCCCTCCACTATTGGCCCAATCTGATTCCCACCCCTCAACAGCAAACCGGGTATATAATCCCCTCCAACTAATAAAACCGCTCATATGATTTTGGCTAACATGTCACATATGTTGATTGCAATGGGCAACATCAAAATCCCCGCTGTCGGGAAGCAAGAGGCCAGCTGTCACGCGTCAGGCTCAGCCCTCCCCTTCGTTGCAGCCTAACGCCGATGGAGAAGCCGTTGCGACTCTTGCCTACCACACGTCATCTATTGCCGGGAGGGCTTGGGTGGCCCGCCATCCCGTCGCCCTCTGCTCCTCCTTTGACACTAGCCGCTGCCCTAACACATTGCTCTAGTTGTGCTCACCGCCATATTTGTGCACGCTCGTCTGCCCCTGAAGACTGTGCTTTCGACGCCAACCGCTGCTAGTTTGTAAAAGAATGAGAAAATTCCTAAATAAAAATACACCGATCAAAAATCATCTCTGATTTATTTTTATGATTTTGCATCATGCCGATAATTTCTTTATTTGTTTTATGCCAGTGCCAAACTTTTATTGAAAATTTCCAATTTTTCTACTCCTCTGATCATTTGGTTTTTTGTCCCAAGATTTTCTCCCTGACCGAAATTAGTTTTGCTTCGAAAAATCCGCTTAAACTCCCTTTACCGTGGCCTTCTTGATGCAAGTCTTTTTCCCTAGAAAAATCCATGTTGCCACCCTAAGCCACTCATCTTGTTGGATTAGTAATAAAGGACAAAGTCCAATTCTCCTCCCTAGTATTGTTTTCGGCGACGATGTCACCGCGCGCCGCGCCGCTACGACCAGGCCGCTGCGACATCGCCAGCTGCTGCCATTTCCTTCCCATCGCGCCGGCGACCTCGCCGTGCGCTTCCACGCCCTTGCCTGACCTCACCGGCGAAGCAGGCGTGCACGTCGCTAGCTAGCTGTACGTGGGTGCAACGTATGTGCATGCATGCAGCAAGCTAGCAGAACATAAAAGTCCAATTTAAGTCCCTCCACTATTGGCCCAATCTGATTCCCACCCCTCAACAGCAAACCGGGTATATAATCCCCTCCAACTAATAAAACCGCTCATATGATTTTGGCTAACATGTCACATATGTTGATTGCAATGGGCAACATCAAAATCCCCGCTGTCGGGAAGCAAGAGGCCAGCTGTCACGCGTCAGGCTCAGCCCTCCCCTTCGTTGCAGCCTAACGCCGATGGAGAAGCCGTTGCGACTCTTGCCTACCACACGTCATCTATTGCCGGGAGGGCTTGGGTGGCCCGCCATCCCGTCGCCCTCTGCTCCTCCTTTGACACTAGCCGCTGCCCTAACACATTGCTCTAGTTGTGCTCACCGCCATATTTGTGCACGCTCGTCTGCCCCTGAAGACTGTGCTTTCGACGCCAACCGCTGCTAGTTTGTAAAAGAATGAGAAAATTCCTAAATAAAAATACACCGATCAAAAATCATCTCTGATTTATTTTTATGATTTTGCATCATGCCGATAATTTCTTTATTTGTTTTATGCCAGTGCCAAACTTTTATTGAAAATTTCCAATTTTTCTACTCCTCTGATCATTTGGTTTTTTGTCCCAAGATTTTCTCCCTGACCGAAATTAGTTTTGCTTCAAAAAGTCCGCTTAAACTCCCTTTACCGTGGCCTTCTTGATGCAAGTCTTTTTCCCTAGAAAAATCCATGTTGCCACCCTAAGCCACTCATCTTGTTGGATTAGTAATAAAGGACAAAGTCCAATTCTCTTCCCTAGTATTGTTTTCGGCGACGATGTCACCACGAGCTGCACCGCTACGACCAGGCCGCTGCGACATCGCCAGCTGGTGCCATTTCCTTCCCATCGCGCCGGCGACCTCGCCGTGCGCTTCCACGTCCTTGCCTGACCTCACCGGCGAAGCAGGCGTGCACGTCGCTAGCTAGCTGTATGTGGGTGCAACGTATGTGCATGCATGCAGCAAGCTAGCAGAAGCTTGCATGCAGCTAGCTTAGCTTGTACTTGCATGCGACTAGCCGCATGCATGCTGCATGCAGCAAGCTAGCAAGCATGCGCGCGTATGCAGGCCGCCGATGCGTCGTCGTCGTCTACACCTTCCTCCCCTCACCAGCAGCAAGAGCCGTTCACCAACCTTAGCCGCACGCCCGGGCGAAGCATCGAAAGCACTTCAATGGCTGGCTCCCACACTCGGAGGCTATAAAAGCCGACCGTGTGTGAACACGCCACACTGCCTCACCTCATCCTCTTCCTCTATCCCTCTCCAACCAGCCCCTTCACCCCCTCCCCACGATGCGCATAGCCGCCGTCTTGCCATGAGCTAGACCTAGGTTGGGCAAGTGGAAAGGCAGGCAGCCGCGCCAGGCGAGGTAGGGAAGTGTGTAGCTCGGTCGAACAAACGAACGGTTGAAACGATTGGAATGTTAGAACGAAAACCTTTGACGTAATCACTAAAACTTGAGCTAATAAACCTGAAAACCAAACCTGGCGGACCTCGGACGAACACCGGGAGCTCGAGGACGACCCGCGTGCCTAAGCCGTACCTCGATGACCGGAGCTCACTCGGTGTGCCGCTACCCGGCTGCCGCAAGGTGAGCGTCTACTTCCTCTGTTTTCTTTTGCTTGCCTTCTTCCTTGCCGTCCGTCCTTGTTTTGTTTCCGCGGTGTTGCCACCGTGCGCGCAGCCTCGCCGCGCCCGGCCGCGAGCCACGCCACCGCCAGCGCCGCCGTCGCCAAGCCGTCGCCCTGCCACTGTTAGAGTTTAATCTTGTCATTAGAGTATTTGCATGGTTATTGTTTGCATGTAATAAGTGTCTGTGTTAGTTCAGTTGCATGGCGTGAGTGGTGGCTGAGTGGCCGGTTTGGTCGTGTTATCTCTTTGCATGTACAATTCTATATAGACAAGAAAACGATGTGAGCTAGTTGGCTGCATCATCCGAAAGGCTTGCTAGCTTGTGCCCTCTGTTCATTCGCGCGCGTGTGTGTCGCAAGTAGAAAAAAATATGTGAGTGTGTTTGCGATAAACACTACAGAAGAGGGAGTGATTCCTACAACCACTCGGCCAACAGCCGTCACCGCCGGCCTTCACCGCCACCCCAGCCGCTGGCCGCTATCGCACGCCGACTAGCCGCTGGCTCGGCCACGCCGCGCTGCCGCCCCGCCCAAGCCGCGCGCAGCCGAGGCGCCGCCCGGCCACGCTCGCCACCTCCGCCGCACCCAGTCGCCGCCCCGCGCCATCTTGCCGCCGGCCCCTGCCAAGCCGCGCCGCCGCCGACTGCTGCCCCACGCCGCACCTGGCCACCACCCCACGCGCCGCCTCCGCTGGCGACGCGCTGCCCCTGTCGGCGCCATTCCCCGCAGCTGAGCCCGGCCGCCACCCATGCCGCGTAGCCGCCGGCGCACTCCCTCTCCTGCTCGTGAGAAGAAACAGAGAGGAGAAGAAGAAGAGACAGAGAAGAAGAGAAGAAGGAGAGAGAGGCTTACATACGGGTCCCACATCCTTTTTAAAATAGAACCTGCACGTGAGGAATTAAGGACGGTCCCACCCGTCAGACCTTTTTCCTTTTCTTTGATTTAAAACTTTTCCAATCTTTCGACTTCCGTATCTCCCTCGTTTTAAGTTGGATTTGAATGAAACTTTCGTCAAAATCTTTCTAAAATCAAGATGCAATGGCACTGGTTTGGTTATTTTTTGATTTTTCTGGAATTTTTGGCTCTTCTATGTGTTGGCGAATAGTATGTGACTTTATTATGCAACCCGATAGGGTACATTTGCGAGGAGGAAAGGCGAGCTAGTTGAGGACGAACCCCCGATTGAGCAAGGCAAGTCACTACGCCCCTTCCTCGAACATATTGATCCTTTTTTATAAATGTGTTGATTACAAATAAAATTACATGCTATTTATAAAATGCGTACCTATATTGTTCAAGCCTTACCTTTGATATTGTTTATCCTGATGTATTTACGCGCCTTTGTTACCTGAGTCAATTATTTATGTGCGGTTAAATATTGATAGTGCTTTGTGTTGCTTATGTGTAGACGTTTGTACACTCCATACTTATGTTATATGGCTATGGATGTGGATGTGGCGATCACTCAGTGGGAGTGATTGTCGGGGGCGGGTGGAGACATAAGCGCCACCCGCAACATTAAAACCTTTGTGAAAACCAAAAACTTAATAAAACAAAACTATTTCGACTGGGACGACATGAATAGAATATTGGTGGTTCTCGGAACGGTAAGCCGCCGACCCTAGTCAATTAAGGACCGAGTCAAGAAGCTATGCGAGAAATGAACCGAGTACGATCACACTTCTTGAGTGGGGATAGACCCGGTGGACTAGGTTATTCTCGTGGGGTGGCACCCTAGACATGGTAGGTTCTAGAGATCGGTATGGAAATATGGAAGTGTGTGGTTTAACGACGTCAAAGCTTTATATATGTATAATGTAACCTTTAATCTCGGGAGCGCCAGGACTCCCCTCACGACCGGCTTGAGGTAGGAATGTGGCGCCGGGGGTGCAATGGGGATTCATAGTCCTTGGAGCGGGTGCCACCATGCGAGGGTAACTGAAAAACCGTGCCGTGACAAGTCTCATGTGTTGGGTGCTTCACGGAGTGTGGGATTAAAAGCGTACATCCACTGCAGTGTGAGTAAATTAAACTATTCGAATAGCCGTGCTCGCGGTTAATGAGCACCGGGACTTGTATTACTCTTGACTAGACTCACATGCTTTTAAATCATTTAGAATAGGTTGGGATAAATGGGATAAATAAAACATGTGTAACCTTGCCCCATGTGCGGGAAGGTTGAATTGCGATGAAGGAACTCCTAAATAAATGACGACATTTACATAGCGACATTTTGCCATAGTTAAATCTGCTAGGTCATAGGCTTGTGAAATAATTTGCGAAAACTGGCTTCACGCAAATAAACCGAAACCTGCCTTGGATCCCTGTACACATTTGTTGCATTTCTATAGTGGTGACCTGCTGAGTACCGTTGGTACTCACCCTTGCATATTTCTACCCCTTTTAGCTTTTGATGATGAGAACATTCCAGTCGAACTGATCCCCGAGGAGGGGGATGGTACGGAGGAACCATAGGGACTAATCCCCAGTCGATGCCTGTGGAGTATAGGTGGGCCACCGCAGCCTTGCTTCCGCTATCCTATCTTATTCGATGTTATTTGGTATTGTATCCGGCCAGACACGGCCTATTAGAACCTACTCAGGTTCCCATGTACTATTTGGTATTGTAAGACTATGTGATGCAGACTGTGTGTACCAGATTTGTAGTGTGTGTATACCAACCTATCGATCCAGGGAGTTGGTATTTGTAAACACATATGGTTTCCTGTGCTATAAAATCAGGACCGACAAACTTGGTATCAGAGCCTGCGACTGTAGGATTAGACCCCTTGGCACCCACCATCCGAGACTTTGTTTTGGTGTAGCCTCACATAAGTGCACCCCGCCTTACCAAAACAATATTAATTGCAAAAGTCTACTTCGCTACCCTACTGCTCGTGATTTAATAAAACTTTAATTAAGTTATTGACTTCTTGCTTAATGTTTGTAGATGAACTTCACTTTCGACGGCCAGTACGCCCTTCAGCAGCTTCGAAACCAGCGCTTCTTCCTGGTCTGTTGGTATGGTGAGAACCTGTTGATGAAAAAATCCGCGCTCGGCAGATGGTGCTGGGACTATGCTGACGCGGACCAAGTCGACGAACACAACGGCCTAGGAGATTTGCTTAGCTCTAGTGCAGGTCCAAAGATTGATAAGATGCGAGCGTGCCAGTCAGTTTGACCCTGCAACTGACAAAAACAGTAGATAAAACAACCGACCGGCTGTCACGCCCCGATTTTCGATCGGGATTAAAAATAATTAAATAATGCATTTTTAAAAATTATATTAAAAGTTAAAGCAAATTAACCAAGTAAAAGAATAAGGGAAATTGAAATTTTCCTTTAAAAATCATGGCCAGAAATATTTTGTAATATTTTCTATGCCCTAAAATACTCTCCGGAATTTTTCGTGAATTTTCGGAGCTCAAGAAATAATTTTAACAGCACAAAGTTCATTTCGTCAATTAAATAAATAGAAAAAACAAATAAAATCCCCCTTTTGCACTTGGGCCGTTTCCGGCCCAAGTCTCCCTCTCCTCCCCGCGGCCCTCTTTCCCCTTCCCCCCCTCTCGGGCCGGTCCCTCCCTCCTCCCTCTCTTCCCGGGCCACCGGCCCACGGCCTCTCCCCCTCCTCTCACGCTTCCTGTGCCGCGGCCCTTTCCCCTCCCCTTCGCGGGCCGGCCCTTGGCCGCTCTGCGCCCGCCCCGCAAGTCCGTTTCCCCTCCCCCCGGGGCCGACAACAGGTGGGGCCCAGCTGTCGGGTCCGTCCCCTCCGCCACCGGTCGCAACCGCCGCCGCCGCCGTTTCCGCCCCCCACCTCGCCAAAATCCTCCGCTTTCCCCGCCGCCTCGCCCACCTCCCCGCCTCTCCCAGCCGCCGCCCCTCTATTTAAGCCGGCCGACCGCCGCCGCACCCCCTTTCTCTGATCCGCGCGCCGCCGCCGCCACCGCGCACCCGCGCGCTGCCGCCCGCGCTGCGCTGCTGCCGCCACCGAGCCGCGTGCGCCGCTGCGCTCGCCTCTGCCGGCCGCGCTGCGCCGCCCAGCCCCGTGCGCCGCCACCGTAGCACCACCACCGCCGCCCGTTGCCCCGGCAGCATGCGCCACCGCCGTGATGCGCCGCCCACCGCTGCCACAGCGCCGCCCGTGCTGCCTCACCGCCTGCCGCTGCCCACACACACCCCACCGCCGCTCGCCGCCCCTCCTCGCCAGCAGCGACCTCCGCGCCCGCGCCGCTGCCTCAGTGCGCCGCCCCCATCCATGCCCGTGGACTTGGTCCACGGCGCCCACTCGACCGCGGTGGACCGAGTCCACCATGGACTGGCGCCTGTTGACGATGAAATTTGGTAAGCCTCAAAGTCATCATCGGCCTAGAGTCAGTATCGGCTTCAGAGTTCTAGAATCGGTCGATGGAAGCTATTAATCGCCAGCAATCGGATTCTTACCAAATTCGGTTAAGGAAATTAATATATTAAAGAAAGCTTATCTAGAGGAGACCGAATTCAAGGAGGATACGGCATGGCAATTTATCTATTAATTAGGCAGAGTCGTTAGTTTCCTTTTAAATTTAGGAAAGTGTGTTTAGTGTCCGATAAGGACTTTATGTTTTTCCTTTTATCTTTAGGAAAGTTTGATCGTGTCCGATATGGACTAGTATCTACCCATGGGTATAAATATGTACACCCGGGGTCTATGTAAATTATCTCTCGATCAATACAACTTCGGCACATCGCCACCTTTTACCTTTTTATTTTCGACGAGTTCTTGTTTCAAGTTGGGCTGCATCGACTTCGATCTCCGACGAGGGGTAAGGCTTGTTATGGCGGCTTGCGTTATCGGGATTAGTGCTTCCATCGCTTCGACACTGTAATCTTGTTCATGTAAGTCGTCGAGTTATCATATACATTATATAATCTAGATTGACAATGTTTTTTACTTGCATCGGCCGATCTTCATTTAGGGTTTTGTCAATATCGGCTAGATTACTTTGTTGGCTTAGATTATATAATGTATCCACCATCCTGAAAATCAGTCAAAAGCTTAATTGTCTAGATATTATGTTTCTTTTCATACTTAGTGCTGCATCAGTTAAGTTTGATCCACTAAGTCGTGCTTAGAACCATAATCTCTAGCCTGCTTCTTGATTGCCAATAAGGGTTTCATCGGGGTTTCAGCCGATGAGTTATCTGGACGTTGTATCGGCTCATAAGGATTACATATAATTTGGATTTAGCCGATCGCAACAAAGGGTTCACTGTTTATCTAATCATTTGGATTTATTGACATCGGACCTCCAGCCGATGAATGCTTCAACCTTCGGATCAGTGCTTATTCTATCTATCATTACTAGCCGATTGGTTTCTACTCGATTATATTATTGTTTCATTACATTATCATCAGCCGATCATCTTTATATTATTATTTACTCAAGTATCAAGATCTATACTGGATATCGGCTGGTATCGGCATCGGCTGAAATCACTCCATCGGCTTGTCAGTCGATCGGCTGTTTTATCTGCTATTCATATATCTTGTCAGTTGCAGGATCAAACTGACTCGCACGCCCGCATCTCATTATTATTTTGGACCTGCACTGGAGCTAAGCAGATCTCCCAGGCCGTCGTGTTTTTACGTCAACAGCGCCCCTCCCCTTGACTGTTGACCCGTGGGGCCCTCTGGTCAGCCCCTTTTTCTTGTAAGAAAATATTTATTAATTGCGCAATAAATCGTATTTAATTCAAGAAATTCATTTAAATGGCTCAAAACTTCTAAAATTCATAACTAATTCATTCGAACTCCAAATTGAGCCATTCAACTTGCAAAATTCATCTAAAATTGAGCTCTACATGTTTGCTTACTTTTTATGTACTGTTTATTTGGTTTTTTTGGAGTT
This sequence comes from Oryza punctata, assembly GCA_000573905.2. Lineage (NCBI taxonomy): Eukaryota > Viridiplantae > Streptophyta > Magnoliopsida > Poales > Poaceae > Oryza > Oryza punctata. Next base: position 5,713,004 of record CM002488.2, read on the forward strand.
TTTTCTCGTTTTACGTGCCAGCGTGTAGATTCCGCCTTTTCGGACGATCGCGGTCGCAAGGAAAAGAGTTCGGAAGATCAATTGAAGAAGCAAGGCAAGTCACACATTCCCCTTGAGCATTTTGATCCCAATTTATAAAATGTTTTACCGTTTACAAATAAATTGCATGTTTTGCTAATTACACGGGAATAGGGTTTACCTATCTGCTCGCTTGTGCCTTAATTACTTGATGTCCTTTCTTTGTCAACCTTGGGTGATAATTTGACTAGCTTGTGTCTCATGTTGACCTAGCTAGAATTATTTTACGCTTAGCCATGCTTAACACCACTAGCTCACAATATGGGATAATCACATTATCTATTTCTAGTATCTTGACGAGCTGCGGGCTCGAGACATGTCGGCCAGGTTTCATTCGTCGTAATTAACCAACTAAAATATGGCCTAATGGTGGGCTGTGGGTGTATGGTTTTGCTAGTTGCACTCATGGCAATTAAGGACCGGTTCTCGGGAAACCCTGGAAGACTAACAGTGCTTACCACAAGCAGGCATGGGTAACTGTTGGACTTGTGGTGTAGATTTTCCCTAGCTGACGCATCCAGGCAAGGGTGGGCGTGATGGAGTTGGGTCGGTGGGGGTTTACCCATTGATCGACTTCCGGATTCATCAAGGCACGAGAGGGGGCTGCGTACCTTGGCTTTAAAGGTGGGGGCGAAACCTGAGGTGTGGTGCGCTTGGTTAGGGCGAGTTATGCGAAGGGTCTTGTCATGATTTCCCCCTTTGCAGTACCATGGTGGTATTTTGGGGCATGGCAACATGTGTGGAATCGTGTCTTGTGGGTACAGTTGCGCACCTCTGGCCAGAGTAAAACTATTCGAAAAGTCGTGCCCGTGGTTATGGGCGATCAACCATATTCACCGTGATTAGTACCACTCTATTAATTAAATTGACTTAATGAATTGGTTTAGTTCAGGTGGAATGGTTGGGCCTGTTCAACGTGGTGTAGCGTTGTTCAGTGGATATATTTAATCTAGCTTTAATTAATCAACTGTTTTACTGTTTTTAACTATAAATATTTACAACCGCCTTTATGCAAATAGCCACAAACCCTCCTCGTCTCCCTTTGCACGAATGCATCGTTGGTGTGGCTTGTTGAGTACGGTGGTTGTACTCAGTTTTGCTATTATTCCCCTTTTCAGAAGTGTAGTGCTTCTGAGCTGAAGACGAAGTTAGAAGACCAAGGCTTATACCCCAGTTGAGTTTTGCCTGTGGAGTGGAGTTGAAGCCCCACTAGGATCGTCGCCTTTTTCCGCTGCTGTTTTCTTTTCGGTGTGAGGACTAAGTGCCTCTTCTGTAAGTATTTATGCTTTATTTACGTTTGGATCTGTATATCGATTTGTCGTTTTGTGTACCCTGGCTTGATTCTTGGACAGGGATTTATACGCAAAATAATCTGGAAATTTGGGATAAATTTCTGGACGTGACATTGGCTGACAGGCAGATGGAGTAAATACAGTCGATGCCGATAGCAGCCGATAGAATAGCTCAGCCGATGTCAATGATAGCCGATAGCGATAGGATATTGAGCTATCGGCTATATATCCAATGTAGAATCTAATACTTCGAGCAAATAGACGATCGACTGATAATAAATAACAACTCTTGATTTAAACAAAGGCAATCGGCTGATAATATGATGTAACAATAATATAATCCAGTATAAACCAATCGGGTAGCAATGATATGATAGAATAAGCACTGATCCGAAGGTTAAAACATACATCAGCTGGAGGTCCGATGTCATAAAATCCACAAGATTAGAGTAAAGGGTGAAACCTCTGTCGCTATCGGCTAAATCCAATCTATATGCAATCCTTGTAAGCCGATGCAACGTCCAGATAACTCATCGGCTGAAACCCCGATGAAACCCTTATTGTAATCAAAGACAGGCTAGATATTATGTTCTAAGCACGACTTAGTAGATCAAACTTAACTGATGCAGCACTAAGTACGAAATGAAACATAATATCTAGACAATCAAGCCTTTGACTAGTTTTCAGGGTGGTGGATACCTTAGCTAATCTAATCTAGTAAAGCGATTTAGCCGGTACCAGCATTAACCCTAAAGCGAATAGCAGCCGATACAAGTAAATCGAGATACTAAGACTAGATTAACTAAGATATATGATAAATTAGGCACTTACACTGACAAGATCAGAGAGTTGAAGCCCTAGCCCCGCCGATGCAAGCCGCCATGACAAGAATAAACTCGTCGAAAAAAAGAAAAGGTAAAAGGTGGCGACGCACCGAATTGTATTGATTGTGGAGATAGATTACAAGGACCCCGGGTGTACATATTTATGCCCTTGGGTCTATAGAGTCCTTGTCGGACAAGAAACAAACTTTCTAAAAGATAAAACAGAAACATAAAGTCCTTATCGGACACTAAACAGACTTTCCTAAAAATAAAAGGAAACTAACAAACTATTCCTAATTAATAGATACAATTGCCTTTTTCGGCCTCAATCCACACGTGGAAATCCTCATGAAGCACTTTAAACGAACCCAATAATGGTTCCAACATCCCCTTGTCGGAATCGGCTATATCGGCTTCCTTGTCCGATTCGATATCAGCCGATGCACACCGTAGCTGATGCAGTTCCGAAGCCGATTTATACTCTGTTTCTCTTACGATTTCCTTCCAAATCCGCTTCAGTCTTAACTCCAAATTCGATGCACGATTTACCAAATTTGGTCATTAACAGAACCTCGCTGAGGTTGACCACCTCCACTACCTGCTTCGCGAGGCTGACTCCGTCATCTCGAACCTCCGAGAGAGATACGAGCTGCTCGGTGAGCGGTGCGATAGCCAGGAGCACCAGATTTCTGAGCTGGAGCACATGCTCGCCACACACCGCCAGCAGACTGCACCAGTCCACTCGGCACCGGCTCCGCCCCCGACTACCACTCTGCTGCGACCCTTCCCGGTGTCTACCTCGACCTTCACGCCACTCGGGGCCCTAGGTTCTGCACCAGCTCCACCGCCGACCAGCACCGGCTTCGCCGCTGTCTTAAGCCCACGGTCTACACCAGCAGCATGGGCCGGCCGGGCCACTGCCACCCGCTCCCGCACGGCTGCACCGACGTTCACACAGTACCTGGCCACACTCCGTGCTTCGGCAGTTACGGCGTCGACTACTGAGAGCCTCGCTACCCGCTCCACGACTCTTGCTCAGGGGGTGGGACTCACCCCTTCTACCGGCCTAGCACTGCTCTTCGCCACCACTACCACCACCGCTCCCATCACGGCAGCTACCCAGGACGATGTGGTGATCGGTGTGGCGCCACCCCCACCACCAGTGCTGCGTGATTTACCAGCGGCACTGACTACTGCAGCTCTCACCGCACTAGCCAGTGGCACCCTCAACGATGTCATCAGGTCCGTCATACCCGCCAAGGAGGACCCAGAGGAGAGGGTTGTGGAGATTGACGAGCCCTTCGTCGAGGCCATCTCCGACCCAGCAGCACGCAGGGGACGTCGGAGCGGCGGTGACCCGGCCACGTCCGGGAAACGCTGCCGTAGCTGCCTCCTCCGCGGCACCACCTCGGGCTACGACGGCGACTGCGAGTTCGACGAGACTGCCCCTCGCAGCCGTAGCCGCTCCCCTCACCACATGGGAGACGAGGCCAGTCGCGACCCGACCGTGGACCCGCGCGTGGAGTGGGTTCTGCCTTAGGCGGAAACCGTTGCGTGTCGGGTACTAGACTCGCTTTGGTGGACCTCTGGACAGTGAGCCTGTTCCCACTCACCACTACTTAGAATCAGTAGACGCTGAGGTGTTTATTACTGTATTGTACCCCTCTAATCTGCGTTTGAGCAGAAGAGGTCGCACCTTCCTATTTTGCATCATCATGTATGTAGTTGTATCTCCTCCCCTACTCTAGCAGGGAGAGTAGGATGTACTTAGGCTTTGCACCAGTACATCTGATTATATTATTATGAGTTATGTTGTGTTTATGAAAGTGTTTGTCTCACAACAGATAACACAACCTGAACAACATTCAAGCTGTTATACCATAAACAACCCTACCCCATTACGCTAACATTGCCTAGGCTACCCTGCTCAGATGATGAACCGTAGGACCGCGGGATCGGGCTCCGGATCAGCCCGTACGCGCGATGCGACGCCGCCACCACCTCCACCCCCAGCATCGCAGAGTTGATGGCAACTCAGAACGTGCTGATGCGAGGCATGCTCGACATGCTCAACAATGGAGGGTCCGGGAACCATACGGCCCAATCCGGGCCCGCCGGAGCAACGACTGGGGCCAGGCGGCATGCGCCCAGCTATGGAGAGTTCATAAGGACTAGGCCGCCAACTTTCTCAGAGGCCGCAGAACCACTAGAAGTGGAAGATTGGTTGTGCACTATGGTAAAGAAGTTGGAACTAGTGCGAGCCGACGAAGAAGATAAGGTTCGGTACGCCACTAGTCTGCTCGAAGGAACAACTAGTGATTGGTGGGAGACTTACAAGAGATCTCGCACAGCAGACGCGGACGAGCCAGACTGGAAGGAATTTACTGAAGCCTTCCGAGGAGCGTACATCCCGGTGGCCCTTATTAAACTGAAAAGAGACTACCTCAACAAGTTCATACAACTAGCCTGCTATGCACCACAGGATCTCCCGGACGAAGACGAAAAGGTCAATAAATTCCTGAACGGAATGAACGATGAATTGCGTTGTCAACTGATTACGTAGGACCATGACACTTTCCAAGGACTGATCAACAAGGCGCTCTGAAAAGAAGCTGATAACAAGATAGTGATTGCCAACAGGAAGCGCAAATTCGCAGTCCTCAAGAGCAAGCAGCAGCAGCAAGGGCAAAAGTTCAAAACTAATACCAGGCAAGTGTGGAAGCCGGTATACTCTCGCTCTTTCCGGCCCGCAGTTACCCCCACCATACCCACCGTCCGCCCCACTGCAATACTTCACACTCCTACTTCCACCATCCCCGGCTCTGGCACTACAAACATGAACTGCTTCAACTGCAGTAGAGCAGGCCACTTCTAGAGAATGCCCCATGTCCAGAAAAATTCCATCCCAATTCCAGACAAATCCCGCCCCCGTCCACGGTACTCTTACACCCTCTGCGCCCCGGGCAGCCCCGCAAACCCCAGTTCGGGCTCGGTCCGCGTCATCTGTTGCTCATGGCCGCATGAACAACGTGCACGCGGAGGAGGCCCAGGAAGATCAGGGTGTTCTTCTCGATACATTCTCTATAAACTTTGTCCTGGTTTTGGTTCTTTTTGATGGTGCATCTCATTCTTTCATCTCTCCAAAAGTCGTTCGATGTCATCAACTTGGGCTTTCTGAGTTAAATAAACCTATGGTCATACACTCACCAGGGGGGATTTGATGGTAACCCGGGTTTGCAAAAATGTGCCGCTCCTTTTGCAAGGGACGGTGATCCCCACCACTTTAATAGTCCTCCCCTCTCAGCACCTTGACATTATTTTGGGCATGGATTGGCTATCCAAATACCGAGGAACCCTTGACTGTGCCCGAAGAACCATCTCACTAGCCACCCAAGGCGCCAACCCTGTAAGAATTGAGATCGAACCCCTCAAACCGGTGTCTGGAGACCAAAAGGCCATTCTAGCCTCCCTTACCTTGGAAGAAACCCCCATGGTTCGGGAATACCGAGACGTTTTTCCAGAGGAACTGCCAGGAATGCCCCCTGACAGAGATATAGAATTCATCATAAACTTAATGCCCGATACTGCACCAATAGCCAAGCGACCCTATAGGATGCCTGCCAACGATTTAGAGGAACTTAAGAAACAAATTCAGGAACTCCCAAGACAAGGGATTTATCTGCCCTAGTTCTTCTCCATGGGGTGCCCCGGTGCTGTTCATTAAAAAGAAAGATGGTAGCCAAATGATGTGCGTGGACTATTGCTCACTGAACGAAGTCACGGTCAAAAATAAATACCCCCTCCCTTGATTCGATGATCTATTCGACCAACTTCAAGGGGCAAGTGTATTCTTAAAAATCGACCTCCGTTCCGGCTATCACCAACTCAAGGTATGCCCGGAAGATGTACCCAAAACCGCCTTCTCCACTCGCTATGGGCTCTATGAGTTCTTGGTCATGGCGTTTGGACTGACCAACGCCCCCGCGTATTTCATGAACCTTATGAATAAAGTATTCATGGAATACCTTGACAAGTTCATCGTGGTGTTCATAGATGATGTACTAATCTACTCCAAAACCGAGAAAGAACACGCGGCCCACCTACGAATAGTGTTGGAAAAATTAAGGGAACACCGGCTGTATGCCAAGTACAGTAAGTGCGAGTTTTGGCTTAAGGAGGTGAGTTTTCTAGGCCACATAATTTCAGCCAGAGGAGTAGCGGTAGACCCAACCAAAGTAGACGCAGTTACTAAGTGGCCAGCACCTCGAAGTTTAACCGAGGTACGGAGCTTCCTTGGTCTAGTTGGGTATTACCGCAGATTCATCGAAGGAATTTCTCAAATCGCCTGCCCTATGACGCAACTGCTCAAAGGGGAAAAAGTATGACTGGACCGAGAAATGTCAAAGTAGCTTTGACCAGCTAAAAGCCAAATTAACTTCGGCCCCATCCTTGTCTTGCCTGACATCGGGAAAGACTTCGAAGTTTACTGTGATGCTTCTCGTCACGGATTGGGAGGTGTACTAATGCAGGACGGCAAGGTGGTCGCCTATGCGTCACGCCAGTTAAGACCTCATGAAGAGAACTACCCCACCCACGATTTGGAATTGGCATCCGTAGTTCATGCCCTCAAGATTTGGAGGCACTATCTGATCGGTAACCGCTGTAATATCTTCACCGATCACGAAAGCCTCAAGTACATCTTTACTCAGGCTGACCTCAACCTACACCAAAGAAGATGGCTAGAGTTGATTAAGGATTATGACTTGGGCATCCACTACCATCCATGCAAGGCTAATGTGGTAGCTGACGCCATAAGCAGGAAACCCGCATGTAACATGCTAAGGGCCCAAAACCTACCGCCCACCTTGGAAGCTGAGTTCGCCCGCCTCAACCTAACCGTGGTGAAGCAAGGGAGTGTAACAAACCTGGAGATTCAACCACAACTCCCTGCCCAAATCAAAGACAGCCAAAATCAAAGCAAGGAGGTAGAAAAGATTAAGGATCAGATGAAGCGAGGAAAGGCCAAAGAATTTAGGTTGGATGAGCAAGGAATCCTTTGGTATAACATCGGTTGTTCGTGCCCGCTGGGAAGAATTTCCGAAAGAGCATCCTCACGGAAGCCCACGATTCGGCCTACTCCATCCACCCCGGAAGCACAAAAATGTACCAAGATACAAAGCAAGAATATTGGTGGCCAGGGATGAAATGGGACGTTGCAGAATACGTCGCCATATGCAACGTCTGCCAAAGGTTCAAGGCTGAACACCAGCGCCCTGCTGGGTTGTTGCAGCCATTAAAAATCCCGGAATGGAAGTTTGACGAAATCGGTATGGATTTCATAGTGGGTCTACCCAAGACCGTTTCAGGTTGCGATTCCATCTCGGTAATCATAGACCGCCTGACGAAGGTAGCCCGTTTTATACCAGTTAGGACAACCTACAGCGCGGCTCGATTTGCCGAGTTGTTTATAGCCAAAATAGTATGCCTCCATGGTGTCCCGAAGTGGATTATTTCAGACAGAGGCACGCAGTTTACCTCCCACTTTTGGGATCGGTTCCACGAAGCTCTGGGTAGTCACCTTGCCTTTAGCACAGCCTACCATCCCCAGACCGACGGCCAGACAGAGAGAACCAACCAAATCCTAGAGGATATGTTGCATGCTTGCGCTATTGACTTCACAACGGACTGGGAGAAATGTCTGCCCTACGCGGAATTTTCATATAACAATAGCTACCAAGCAAGCTTGAAAATATCCCCCAACGAGGCCTTGTACGGTCAGAAATGCCGTACCTTGATGTGGTCTAAAGTTGGAGAGGCTTCCGTCTTCGGACCCGACGTCGTGCGAGAAGCTGAAGAAAAAGTGCGATTAATAAAGGACCGCCTTCAAGCCGCCCAAGCCAGGCAGAAGAGTTATGCGGACACTAGGCGACGGGAATTAACTTTTGAGGTTGGGGATTACGTGTATCTCAAGGTATCACCCCTACGAGGGACCAAGCATTTTAAAGTAAAAGGCAAGCTGGCTCCGCGTTATGTCGGACCATACCTAATAATAAGCCGGCGTGGCCAAGTCGCCTACGAGTTAAAACTACCAGAAACCTTATCCGATGTCCACCCCATGTTCCACGTCTCTCAACTAAAAAAATGCCACCGCGTACCAGAAGAGCACACCTCAGTGGAAACCCAAGAAGTAAGCCCCAACCTCACATATCCGGAGAAACCAATCAAAACCTTAAAAGAAGCGGAAATGAGAACCCGCTCTAAAACCATTAAATTGTACAAAGTCCAGTGGAGCAATCACTCGGAAGACGAAGCCACCTGGGAACGAGAGGAATACCTCAAGGGTAGATACCCCGACCTCTTCTCCTAGAACAGGTAAGCAATCTCGAGGACGAGATTATTTTTAGGGGGTAGTTTTGTAACACCCTGAGAAAATTCCAATATAAAAATACACCGACCAAAAATCATCTCTGATTTATTTTTATGATTTTGCATCATGCCGATAATTTCTTTATTTGTTTTATGCCAGTGCCAACTTTTATTCAAAATTTCCAATTTTTCTACTCCTCTGATCATTTGGTTTTTTATCCCAAGATTTTCTCCCTGACCGAAATTAGTTTTGCTCCGAAAAGTCCGCTTAAACTCCCTTTACTGTGGCCTTCTTGATGCAAGCCTTTTTCCCTATAAAAGTCCATGTTGCCTCCCCAAGCCACTCATCCTGTTGGGTTAGTAATAAAGGATAAAGTCCAATTCTCCTCCCTAGTACAGTTTTCGGTGACGACGTCGCAGCGCGCCGCGCCGCTACGACCAGGCAGCTGCGACATCGCCAGCTGCTGCCATTTCGTTCCCATCGCGCCGGCGACCTCGCCGTGCGCTTCCGCGCTCGTGCCCGACCTCACCGGCGAAGCAGGCGTGCACTTCGCTAGCTAGCTGTATGTGGGTGCAACGTACGTGCATGCATGCAGCTGTTGACGACCAAATTTGGTAATTCAAATATCAGAAGTCAAGATGGAACCGGAGAGGATTGAAGAGATAAGATCGTATCGGAAAGCAGAGTGAGAATCGGCTGTGGTCCGAATCGGCTGAGGACTGGATCGGCAGAGTCAGAGTCGGACTAGGTTAGCCGATTGAGCCGATTTCGATAATATGACCTGGTATACGTCATCGGGTTGTGTTAGCGTGCTTCATATGGATTGCCATGCACGGATAAAGTCCTGAGGAGGCAATTGTATCTATTAATTAGGATATTTTATGAAATTTCCTTATAGATATCCTCGGTAAGAGTCCGCCTAAGGGACTTGTTGGTTAGTTGGATTTGTATTAGGTTAATATAAGTCGTGTCCATGATGGACAAGGTTTGTAATTCCGGGTATAAATATAATCCCGAGGTCTTGTAAATAATAACAACTCACGTTCAATCAATCTCGGCTTATCGCCAAACCTTTGTTTTCTGTTCTCGGCAAGTTTATGCTTTCGATTCGTGCTGCATCAATTTGATCTTCGGCGAAAAGGTATATCTTGTCATGGCGAGTTACATCATTAGGGCTAGTGCTTACATCTCTATGACACTCTAGTTCTTTGTTGTGATTCTCCGAGTTATCATATATGTTATATAAATTAGATCGACAATGCAATCTACCTGTATCGGCTAGATCCTTTCTAGGGTTTCATCGATATCGGCTAGATCACTTTGTTAATCTAGGTTATATAATGTATTCACCATCCCGAAAAGGCAACCATCGGCTTGATTCTTTAGATCTCATGTTTCTACTTATACTTAATGCTACATTGGTTCAGTCCAACCTATTGAGTCGTATTTAGAATCATGATATCTAACCTGCTTCATGGTTGTTAATAAGGATAGTATCGGGGTTTCAGCCGATCTTACCTGATATAGATGTTTTACATTGTGTTATGCTTTGTTTAATATTCTATATCTGCCCCTTATATCAGGATCTAATCTAATGTAAATATATTAAGCTTAACATCAATTCGATTGATTATAGTTTAATATATTTATTACTAGAGAATATCCTAGTATAAGGTTGTATCGGAGCTATAGCCGATACATACTTAAACCTAGATATCGGCTATGACATCAATCTACATAATCATTATGTTATGTTATCTTTAGACTTGGGCAATTTATACTGTCTCGGTTCAGTCCGATCTATCCCAATTGCTTATCTCTAAAGTAATATTGATATATTGATTATATAACACTGATCTTTACAGCCGATATCCTAGTTTTAGGGTTAATTTTATCATTGATTATACCTTACAGCCGATCCATGCTTTATTGCATCGGCTAGGTCTCATACGATATGAAATCGGCCCTATGGCCGATTGTCTATCGTTTACTGATATTCTTTGCATGTTTTTCTTGTTGATTGTAGGATCAAATCAACTGGCACGCCCTTTAATCTGAAACCCTAATTTTGGACCTGCACTAGAGTAAAGCAGACCTCTCAGGCCAGTGTGTGTTTTTTGCATCAACAGCAGCGAGCTAGCAGAAGCTTGCATGCAGCTAGCTTAGCTTGTACTTGCATGCGACTAGCTGCATGCATGCTGCATGCAGCAAGCTAGCAAGCATGCGCGCGTATGCAGGCCGCCGATGCGTCGTCGTCGTCTACACCTTCCTCCCCTCTCCAGCAACCAGAGCCGTTCACCAACCTTAGCTGCACGCCCAGGCGAAGCATTGAAAGCACTTCAATGGCTGGCTCCCACACTAGGAGGCTATAAAAGCCGACCGTGTGCGAACACGCCACACTGCCTCACCTCAACCTCTTCCTCTATCCCTCTCCAACCAGCCGCTTCACCCCCTCCCCACGATGCGCATAGCCGCCGCATTGCCATGAGCTAGACTTAGGTTGGGCAAGTGGAAAGGCAGGCAACCGCGTCGGGCGAGGTAGGAAAGTGTGTAGCTCGGTCGAACGAACGAACGGTTGAAACGATTGGAACGTTAGAACGAGAACCTTTGACGTAATCACTAAAACTTGAGCTAATAAACCTGAAAACCAAACCCGGCGGACCTCGGCTGAACACCGGGAGCTCGAGGACGACCCGCGCACCTAAGCCGTACCTCGACGACCGGAGCTCACTCGGTGTGCCGCTACCCGGCTGCCGCAAGGTGAGCGTCTACTTCCTCTATTTTCTTTTGCTTGCCTTCTTCCTTGCCGTCCGTCCATGTTTTGTTTCCGCGGCGTCGCCACCGTGCGCGCAGCCTCGCCGCGCCCGGCCGCGAGCCACGCCACCGCCAGCGCCGCCGTCGCCAAGCCGTCGCCCTGCCACTGTTAAGAGTTTAATTTTGTCATTAGAGTATTTGCATGGTTATTTTTGTTTGCATGTAATAAGTGTCTGTGTTAGTTCAGTTGCATGGCGTGAGTGGTGGCTGAGTGGCCGGTTTGGCCGTGTTATCTCTTTGCATGTACAATTCTATATAGACAAGAAAACGATGTGAGCTAGTTGGCTGCATCATCTGAAAGGCTTGCTAGCTTGTGCCCTCTGTTCATTCGCGCACGTGTGTGTATCGCAAGTAAAAAAAAAATATGTGAGTGTGTTTGCGATAAACACTACAGAAGAGGGAGTGATTCCTACAACCACCCGGCCAACAGCTGTCGCCGCCGGCCTTCACCGCCACCCCAGCCGCTGGCCGCTATCGCGCGCCGACTAGCCGCTGGCCCGGCCACGCCGCGTTGCCACCCCGCCCAAGCCGCGCGCAGCCGAGGCGCCGCCCGGCCACGCTCGCCACCTCCGCCGCAACCAGTCGCCGCCCCGCGCCATCTTGCCGCCGGCCTCGGCCAAGCCGCGCCGCCGCCGACCGCTGCCCCGCGCCGCACCTGGCCACCACCCCACGCGCCGCCTCCGCTGGCCACGCGCTGCCTCGGCGCTGCCCCTGCCGGCGCCATTCCCCGAACTTGAGCCCGACCGCCACCCATGCCGCGTAGCCGCCGGCGCCCTCTCTCTCCTGCTAGTGAGAAGAAACAGAGAGGAGAAGAAGAAGAGACAGAGAAGAAGAGAAGAAGGAGAGAGAGAGGCTTACATACGGTTCCCACATCCTTTTTAAAACAGAACCTGCACGTGAGGAATTAAGGGCGGTCCCACCCGTCAGACCTTTTTCCTTTTCTTTGATTTAAAACTTTTCCAATCTTTCGAATTCCGTATCTCCCTCGTTTTAAGTCGGATTTGAACGAAACTTTTGTCAAAATCTTTCTAAAATCAAGATCTACGCAATGGCACTGGTTTGTTTATTTTTCGATTTTTCTGAATTTTTTGGCTCTTCTATGTGTTGGCGAATAGTATGTGACTTTATTATGCAACCCGATAGGGTACATTTGCGAGGAGGAAAGGCGAGCTAGTTGAGGACGAACCCCCGATTGAGCAAGGCAAGTCACTACGCCCCTTCCTCGAACATATTGATCCTATTTTATAAATGTGTTGATTACAAATAAAATTACATGCTATTTATAAAATGTGTACCTACATTGTTCAAGCCTTACCTTTGATATTGTTTATCCTGATGTATTTACGCGCCTTTGTTACCTGAGTCAATTATTTATGTGTGGTTAAATATCGATAGTGCTTAGTGTTGCTTATGTGTAGACGTTTGTACACTCCATACTTATGTTATATGACTATGGATGTGGATGTGGCGATCACTCAGTGGGAGTGATTGTCGGGGGCGGGTGGAGACATAAGCGCCACCCGCAACATTAAAACCATTGCGAAAACCAAAAACTTAATAAAACAAAACTATTTCGACTGGGGCGGCATGAATAGAATATTGGTGGTTCTGGGAACGGTAAGCCACCGACCCTAGTCAATTAAGGACCGAGTCAAGAAGCTATGCGAGAAACGAACCGAGTACGATCGCACTTCTTGAGTGGGGATAGACCCGGTGGACTAGGTTATTCTCGTGGGGTGGCAACCTAGACATGGTATGTTCTGGAGATCGTTATGGAAATATGGAAGTGTGTGGTTTAACGACGTCAAAGCTTTATATATGTATAATGTAACCTTTAATCTCGGGAGCGCCAGGACTCCCCTCACAACCGGCTCGAGGTAGGAATGTGGCACCGGGGGTGCAATGGGGATTCATAGTCCTTGGAGCGGGTGCCGCCATGCGAGGGTAACTGAAAAACCGGGTCGTGACAAGTCTCATGTGTTGGGTGCTTCACGGAGTGTGGGATTAAAAGCGTACATCCACTGCAGTGTGAGTAAATTAAACTATTCGAATAGTCGTGCTCGCGGTTAATGAGCGCCGGGACTTGTATTACTCTTGACTAGACTCACATGCTTTTAAATTATTTAGAATAGGTTGGGATAAATAAAACATGTATAACCTTGCCCCATGTGCGGGAAGGTTGAATTGCGATGAAGGAACTCCTAAATAAATGACGACATTTACATAGCGATATTTTGCCATAGTTAAATCTGCTAGGTCATAGGTTTGTGAAATAATTTGCGAAAACTGGCTTCACGCAAATAAACCGAAACCTGCCTTGGATCCCTGTACACATTTGTTGCATTTCTATAGTGGTGACCTGCTGAGTACCGTTGGTACTCACCCTTGCATATTTCTACCCCTTTTAGCTTTTGATGATGAGAACATTCCAGTCGAACTGATCCCCGAGGAGGGGGATGGTACGGAGGAACCATAGGGACTATCCCCAGTCGATGCCTGTGGAGTATAGGTGGGCCGCCGCAGCCTTGCTTCCGCTATCCTATCTTATTCTATGTTATTTGGTATTGTATCCGGCTAGACACGGCCTATTAGAACCTACTCAGGTTCTCATGTACTATTTGGTATTGTAAAACTATGTGATGCAGACTGTGTGTACCAGATTTGTAGTGTGTGTATACCAACCTATCGATCTAGGGAGTTGGTATTTGTAAACACATATGGTTTCCTGTGCTATAAAATTAGGACCGACACAGTGCCAGCCGCAGGAGATCTCCTCTCCCCTACCGCCTTCGCTGAGCCGCCGCCATGCCGCTGACCAAAGGATGTGAGCCACCAAGCCAGGCTTGCGTCATCGTGACTCGCGTGGTAGATGATACAATTATGATACATACAGAGTGGTGAGATGAGCCTCACTAACATGTTGACCCCATTGATTCTTTTTGAAAAAAATTTCTAATAAAAACTACCACATAATCGCCATATTGGCATGGATGGACCAATTCAACCAGGCACATCGGCTATAATCACTGTCTGATTTTTTTTGAAAGTTACGAGAGCCTTTGTATCCGGTTTTGTGGTGGATGGCTATGAATTGGATTCGATTAATAACAAGGGAGTTAAGATGGATTTTTTCTAAGGTAGGGTCCAGTCATGAGTAATGGGCCTCCACTTATAGGCCCAAGTCGATGCATTTCCCCACTTCGTCTTTTTGCAAATGTTGGCCATGCTTTGGTTTCTTGTAGAAAATGTTAGGCACGCATTATTGCAGCATATATATTCTGCAGAACAGTCAACAATCGTTTGCAGGAAATTCAAAACGTTCAGGGATGCATGAACATGGCTGGTGTGTGCGTATTTGTTTAAAAAGAAGAAGAAAACTTTAATATGTTCCTTTTCTTTTCTGGGAAATACTGCAACATACATTAGCATCTATATTTGCAGATCAAAAATAAATTTTCATTTCTTTTTAAATGTGAACCATGGAATTGTATGACTATTTATTATGTTCTACATTGAAACACAAACCATTTATTATGTTCTACATGGAAATTCAACCATCTTATAATGGAAAATTCAAGCACATACTGGCACAACACGATGGCATATGGTGTCCCTGTTATGAGTATCCATGACTGATCAAACCAAGCCGGGACCTTCTTCAGATTTCAAAGGCTTTCAAAGGGTCCTTTGGGTCGATATCATGGAAGAGAGGAAGATCTGGTTGGAGACTCCCTTGGCTGAAACCAATGCTTTCTAGTGTCTCCAGCACGCAGTCAAACAAAATTTTGTTTCCCAATGGGGTAAAGTGCAGTCCATCACTGCATGATATAAAATAAAGTTATATAGTGATTGTCATCAGAAAAATAAAAGAACGCCATCATCAGTAAACATTACAATTGCTTATTCACAGCTACATCACGACATAACGCATTTCCTCATCAAGAAATACAGGCACGCAGAAGACCCAAGTCCAAAAAAATAACCCTACTATGTTCTGGCCCACCGACCATGGATTATCATGTTACTACTGTATACAGAGCACAAGAGAAGATGAAAAGCAAGCAAATTACACTTTGTAAGTTTGTTCCCACACAATTTTTACTACAGAATCTTTTGATCTAAGCACAATTCAGAAGCTAGAAAACAGAATGACACAGTGTTATGCAGAGTGTCAAGTTGATATTGCTTGGTTCAATATCTTAACTATAGGGTCTTCAGAAAGAGAGGGTTTTTAGGGGCAACAACAGGGAAGTGATTCCCCATCTTAGTAAGCACCAAGAATTTTTAGGCAAACAATCTACCCATGAATCTACATTTGTTATAGACGTTTACACTCAACGGAAGTACAGAACCATTACTTTTGATCAGATTGTACGCGCAATCTGCGAAGTAGGCTACTGGGCATAAATGGTCACCCTTACCTTACCGCTTATTAAGCCTGTCCATATTCAAGTTTAGGTATAAGGTCACTTGAAATAGATCCATACCATAATGCAGATGTTTGCCAGTCAGGAAATCGCTGCATCTTTGTCCAGATGTCTATGACTGGATGGTTCAATTCTTTAGCAACTGTCAGGCATGCCTGTGCATAAGTGCCAGCAGCTTCATTGGTTCTTTCAGGAAGTTTTGAAGGGTCATCTTCTCCATACATGTCCCTGCAAGGAAAGACAGGGACAGTCAGTAGATTTGCTAATCTTCTTTACAAAAAAAAACACGATGTTTAATTTGTCACTTGAAAAAAGAATCTTCAGATCAAGCCAGGGGCCACCAAGTGTTGACTGGATATATACCCAATAAACCGAATATGAAGTAATCCCACAATGTAGAATGCAAATACTTTTACATGAGGAAGACAGACAACATGGTGGTCAAATCTGATTAGGAATACATGTTCATAAATCAAGCATAAGCATACCCTGTACTGTACTGGTGCATTATGAACTCGGTTTTAAATTCTTGAACAAAGTAAATTTTATCGGAGTAATTTGCTGGTTGATTCCTTTGTTGTCGTTTATGATAATTAGCGGAAATCAATGCCATGGATGAAATAAACAAAGGATGGCAAATACACCATCATGTCATTAACAGGCAAATGCAACAAGAACGCCATATAACAACATAAAACCGATTAAAACCATCTGGTGGTTGTTCCTTCCATCCTTACCGAATCCTCGCTGGTTCGTAGATTGGTGGAGGCGTGATGAGTATAATTTTAGTGGAGGGCCATTGCTCCTGCGAAAGATCCAAACCAGAGTTAAGCAGCAGCAGCAGCAGCATCAGTTCAAGCCGGGGGAAACCAATCGATTTCAATTCAAAGGGACCTTGAAGTAGGCGCAGATGGCGCGGAGGTTGCTCCGGTACTCGTCGAGCGGCACGTGCTGGTGCACCTGCTTCCGATCCGGCAGCGACGCGTCGTTGGCGCCGAAGAACACCGTGACGGCCGCCGGGTCCGCCGCCGCGGCGCCCTCCATCGCCCTCGCCAGCACCCGCAGCGCCCACCGCGTGTTGTAGCCGCTGAACCCGCGCAGCACCACGTCGGCCTATCCCAAAAACGATGACGCACGTCGGCGTAAGCGAGGGACGGCGGCCGGATCGCGAGGAGGAGGGGTAGGGAAGGGTGCGTACCTTGCGGGCGAAGTGGTCGGCGAGGGCGGCGCCCCAGCCGCCGTCGGCGAAGGAGAGCTCGGTGATGGAGTCGCCGAAGAGCACCAGCCGTGGCCTCATCTTCCTCCTTGGATTCGGATATCCGCCTGGGGCTCACTCACTACTGTAATGTGCTAGAGGAGACTGAACAACTGCCTCGTCTTCAAGATCTCATCTCGCTTCACTTCCGTGTAAGTTTTTTTATACTAGTATGTAGGAGTACAATTTTATAGAGAAGAGAACAGTGGCAGCAACTGACTTGTAAATTTGTCGTGCCTCCAAGAGTCCAAGATGCCGTTTGTCAGTGACGAGCGGTGAGCTGTCAAACAGTGACAAGCATATTCCGGCGGCCGGCGGCGCAGTTCCATGGACTCAGTCCTTGCATCTTTGTTTGGTGATTGGGAGTTGGGACCGGTTTCAATAAAACGCATTGGGATCAAGCAATGTCCTAATCCCTCCCGTATGAAGAAAATCAATTCCCGGCTGACGTAGTTGGGAATTGGTTTTCCTATGATGGAGAGGGTACTTTTTTATCTTTTAGTGTTATTTTTGGGTTTCATAGTTTTTAGTTAAGTATTCAACCATAAATTCATGTCAGAATAAATTCGTAAAATCAATCCCCTCCGTCCATAAAATTTGGACGTTTCGAATAAGATTCTATCAAATTTTGATCATCAGTAATTTTTAAAACACTTAGCTTCATAACATAAAATTGATATATGTAGATTTCTCTTGTAGAATATTTTCACAATATCTTATACTTCTTGTTCTATGACCTTATTCTAATACAAAAATTTGATCAATGTTACACGTCCAAAACATGCAAATAGTCGGAGGTCATAACAGCCCTATCGGTTGGCTGATTATAAGCACAAGTGAAACGACATATTTGCAAATGAAAAATAATTTGTGAATAAAACTTTTATACGTGTTCATAACGATTTAAAAGTAAAGATTGAAAAATAACTACGATGAAAAAAATCCAAAATCAACTCCAAATTTAAAGTTGAAAATTCAAATTTTGGTTCATAAGCATAACTGTCCCGATCTTAAGCTTAAGTAAGAATGATAAGTTTGGGAGGCAATAAAAGCGTAAATCACCATCACCAGTCATTAAGTAAGGGTCGATGAGGCCTTTAAATTTCTGTTCTGAGAAAAGTAACAAGTTTATGAGAATACGAAAATCTTCACAAGACACGGTCACATGTACCGTTTTCATGTTTATAAGGATTTCAAATGTCATTCATTGACAGTGAAAGTATTTCTAGGTTATGAAGCCATATAGATACAACCTCAAGAGGTGGCAAGTTTGATAATTTCAGTTGAAATCGCAATAATTTAAAATAGAAAAAACATCTCCTTTTGTTCTATTAATTGAACTATTCTATGATTTGAAAATGATATTCTTAATTTTTAAAATAAACAATTCTGCTCCCATTTCAAAATATTTCCCACCCGTATTTTACCCTATCGAATCTTGTGTATTTTACAACATTCTTGTATGAATTGCCAAAAAACAAGGATATTTTTGTGACTATAGACTTGATGAGTAAGGATATTAGTCATGTCCGTTACTCCCTTTACTGTTGTGACAAAATTAAATACGGTTGGTCTAAGCAAAACACAATATAGGACAATAATTCTGCAATAGTAGTACACAGTATGCAGATGACAGGTCAACTACAAAACATAATCCACGAAAACACTATTTTATGATGGTGATAGAATTGCAAATCTATACACTCTATCCACCTAAATTATCTAGTGCCAACGAATATTACACTTATTTTAATGGGAACTCAGTGAGCTTAGTATATTATCTTTTTTTTCTCTTTAAACATTTGTTAAGAGGGCATTTGCATATGTGCGTGAATGTGTTACGTACATGGCTAATTGTGTTATGGTGTGTACGCGTGTCTTTCTGTTGGAATAAAAAATAAAACCTAAAATGATGGTGGTTATTTTATTTAACAACCACACATCAATTCAACATGTTGCACAATTTCGCTTATGCTTATTATAAGCGAAATGATTATTAGCAATTAAAAACAAATTTATAGGTAATTTTTTATATAATTGTTTGTAGCGATTTAAAAATAAATATTAGAAAATAAACTAAGATGAATACCCCAAATCAACTTTTTTTAGAAAAAAATTCAAATTTCTTAATTTTTAAAAAACCCAAAACTCAATTGCAGGGGACCTTTTTTAAATTCAAAATTTTAAACCGAAGGATAAACGAGTGGTAAAAAAACGTACTCCAACTACTATTGAGTGCTGACCTTGCATTTCAACAATTGGCAAGTACTCTCACTCCGTTGTACTCCTAGAAGCACATTGTCCTCTCTTCCCCGGACCCCGGTCCACCCATGAGCATGAACCCAACACAACAGTGCTCAAACTCCAAGAACGCAGTGCAACCGAAACAGTAGATGAACAGAAAATTTTACCATCAATGGAAAGGGAGCAGGGAAAACAGATGGTAAAGAAGACGTTTCAGACCAGGAAAAGGAAAAAAAAAAAAAAGAACAGTAGCAGCTGCCTGCCCTGCCCCACCACCTCCCACCGAACCCCTCCCCTTCCCATCTCGCCTCCCCCCCCGAAATCCCCAAATCGCCGCCTCCCCCGATCCGCCGCCGCCTCTCGATTCGCCGAATCGCCGCGGCCGTTGACCCGCCACCTATGGCCTCGGGGCCGCCGTCGTCGCCGTCCAGCAAGGCGTTCTCCCGCAAATCTCACGCCCACGCCCACGCCCACGCCTCCGGCCCCAACTCCTCCAAGGCGGCGGCGGCGGCCGCCTTCGATGCTCACAACGGGACGCACATCCGCACCGTCACCTTCTCGCTCTCGTCGTCGCCGGCCGCCCGCAGGGAGCTCCGCCGCAGGCTCACCGCCGAGCTCGCACAGGTGCGCGCCACTTGCAAGCGCCTCAACTCCCTCCCGGCTCCCGCGCCTTCCTCCGCGCTCTCCGCCACCGACCCTTCCACGCCGCTGCCCCCGCACCAGCCGGTCTCCAAGCACAAGTCGAAGAAGGGGCACCCCTCCTCGAACCCGGGCCTCTCCGCCGAGGCGCGGCGGAAGCTCTACGCGCCCGTGTTCAAGAGCTGCGGCGCGCTGCTCGCTAGGCTGATGAAGCACAAGCACAGCTGGGTGTTCAACACGCCGGTCGACGCCAGCGCGCTTGGCCTCCACGACTACCACACCATCATCACCAAGCCCATGGACCTCGGCACTGTCAAATCGCGGCTGGCCTCTGGCCACTACAAGTCGCCGCGAGAGTTCGCCGGTGACGTGCGCCTGACCTTTCAGAATGCCATGAGGTACAACCCCAAAGGGCAGGATGTGCACTTCATGGCGGAGCAGCTGTTGAACATGTTTGAGGAGAAGTGGCCGGAAATTGAGGCTGAGGTAGCACAGCTGTCACCACAGCCACCAACGCCATCATCGGCTGCACCCAGGAAGCCGAAGGAGATAGATAATTCTAAGGTGTTAGAGAGGTCGGACTCAACAGTACATGCTGCGGGAATGGAGGCTACTCCAAAGCAGCACACTGGTCGGCCCCCAGTTTTAAAGAAACCCAAGGCAAGGGAACCTAATAAGAGGGAGATGACCTTCTGGGAGAAGCAACGGCTTAGTAATAATCTCCAGGAGTTGCCACCAGAGAAACTTGACAATGTTGTGCAGATTATAAAGAAGAGAAACCTGTCACTCAGCCAGCATGATGATGAGATTGAGGTTGATATAGATAGCTTTGATGTCGAGACATTATGGGAGCTTGATAGATTCGTGACAAATTACAAGAAAAGTATAAGCAAGAACAAGCGGAAGGCTGAGCATCCTGTGGCAGGGCAGGATGAGGCGAATCATGATCTAGAGCTAGAGAAGACAGAACATGCAAGGTTGGATGAAGTAGAGCAGGATCAGATGCCCCCAGTACAAGAGACGGTATGCTTCTTAGGGATGACATAATTGTTGTGAATTAATTCTGTGATATCTCCAATTCTCCAATATGATACTTACTATTTTCCTACAGTTACAGAATCCTGAGCCAGAATCAATCGATATTGAACCACCTAAAGAAAACACGGCAGGTAGGCTGACTATGTGTTTTGAAGCATGTTTTGTAGGAGTAATTGTTATTATTAGCTTTGAAAAAACAGTAAATGTTTCAGCTATAGTATCTAAATGTAAAGTTGTGTTTGTGACCTAGCTCTATTACCAGTTTAAGGATAACAACTAAGTTTGCTCAATTACAGATGACAATGAGAGGTATGTAGGCTCATCATCACCTGTTCATTTGGAAGATCAGAAGGGGGAAAATGCTGGTAGATCAAGTAGTTCCGGAAGTTCTAGTAGCGATTCAGGCTCTTCGTCTAGTGGTAAATGCTCTCCTCCTTTGCAGACATTTATATTATCAGCATACCTGTTTGCAATTAGCTCTATAAAGGATATTTTCATATACATATGCATAACACATGAAATTTACCGTGAGAAGCATATGCAGATACAGACACAGATAGTTCATCAGCAGATGGCTCTGATGCTGCACAGTCACCCAGAACGTAACATCTATAGGCCAGGTATGTTTAGTTAGTGGGCAAACATTCTCTTGTCTGAATTCAAGGTATTCAATTGGTATATTCTTCAAGTCTTAGGAGAGCATCTACTTATTCAAGCTGCAAAAAAGAAAACAAAGGAATTATAATTAAGAACTACGAAGACCCATATAGCCCATGAAAATTAATTGCTTCTGTAAAAGCTTTCATGTCACTAGGGGAGGGCTTTGGTACGGTTTCTTCGGTTTCTTAAGATCAGTTTTTGCAACATTGGCAACTAAAATAATCAGAAAAATAATAAAAAAACGTACTGCACAGAAAATACCGAAATAATTTGGTTTTCTGTTTTTAATGGATTGTGCATTGACACTTCAATAATTCATCAATTTGTGATAAGGCATGTATGCAACAAGAAGAATGCAAGACAAAAGAAAAAACAAACAAATGGGCAATGATTGTGCAAAGAACAACTGAGCAACTAATACGTGGATTGGGAGTCAAATCGAGCAAACAAGCATAGCAATTAACAGTAACTAATAAGCGAATTGAAGATCAAATGCCAACCAAGCAAAACAATCAAGAACACAAATAGGATCTGTGGGCCTGTTGGAGCCTTGGAGTGTGTGTGTTATGGGCTCTCTCTACCGCCGCTCATTGAGTCACCAGTTGGTAGAGCAGAAGCCAACTGCTACACTGGGGGCTGGAGGCTGGAATGGCTAGGGTGTCACCAATGACAAGCAGGACCAATGGGGCCTGGGCACCTGGTCGATGTGCTGAATGAGCCTTGGGCTGAGATGAGATGGGTGTTGGTGCTGAAAGTACAAAATGCTAAGGTGGCCTTGAGTTCGGTTTATGCTGTTTGTGTGGTTTCCAGGATACAAAACTATACTGAAAACTGAACAACGAAAAATCAAACTAGAAACTGGAAAAAAACTGACAGTTTGGTGCGGTTTGGTTCAATTTGTTCTATTTTTGCCGTGACCCTACATGTCACAAGCATCTTAACTCTCACTTCATGCATAAAGGACTATAATTTACTCATTAATGATCAGCGACATGTGCAAACTAAATAGTTATATTGTGTTATTGTATTTTACTACTCTTAGCTAGCAGTATTCTAAGCTACTCCCTCCGTCCCAAAATATAGCTACCTATTTGTGTTCTACCTTTTCTTTTGTAAAAAAGTATTGTTGTAACTTGTAAAGCATCTTAGTTCTTACCTGATAATCTGACATACAAAGGATAGTATTTGTGCTAATAAATGAGCAGCTAACATGTTCAAGCCAGAATAAGTCTACTGGACTGCATATCATATTTAGCTAGCTACTACTACACCCATTTCAGAATGTAAGGTGTTTTAGTTTTCTCCTAAGTCAAACTTCTTTAAGTTTAACCAAGTATATAGAAAAACGTAGTAGCATCTACAACACAAATTATTTTCATTAAAATCATCATTGAATATATTTGTTTGGTGTTAAAAATGTTGGTACATTTTTCTATAAACTTGGTCAAACTTGAAGAAGTTTGACTTAAGACAAACTAAGATACCTTACATTCGGAAACAGAGGGAGTAATACTACAAATTTATAACCTCAATCATTTGGAAAAGTAAGAACAAATCAACAAAGTGTGATGATCAGGCCATGGATAGTTGCGTGATTGGATCTTGGATGTTCTGTTTGACATTAGCATTGCGATGCATTAGTATTTTGACATGCTAGCAGGAATGCAAATGTGATTTTGTGGTATTGTTTGCACAATGTTATAATGTAAGCTAGACCTTCTCCTTGGATATTTTGTATGTGACCCCATCAAACAGTGTCCCAACCTAAAGACTGTTAGAAGATATGATCACAAGTTAATCCATTACCTGTCATTCTGTCAATCTACTGAACAAGGATAGCTATTGGTTGAGTAGTGTCTGGTGGAGTTGCCATGCAATGACGCAGATGATTTAAAGCTGAGGAAGCTTCTAGCACTGTGATCCTAAAATTAACCATGATAATAATTTTCCAGTATGTGATACTTACTGGTAAAAAAAAAAGCTTGTATAGTAATAGAAGCATAACCTAGATAATTTTGGAAAAGGTTGACAGAGTTTCATAGTAATTTGCACATCATAAGGTGTTTATGTTGGTTGTCCCAAAAGTAGGAGATTCTAACATCTTCCCAAATTATTATTCCTTCTTCTCTTTTGTTACATATATACTCTGGCACTGTGGATATTGCCCTATCAGCTGTGACCTGATTGTTTTCTCGTCTTGCACACTGTGTCTCATGTAGCACTGTGCCAACCAATACATTGTGTAATACATATACCCATGTGATGATCTTTAAATACACCAGCGGTGTGTTGATGCATTGCAAAAATGCAATGGACTTACAGAAATTGTTTTTCTTTGAACTGAATATATATTAAACAACTTTAAACCATGAGTTTCTGAGATTACCTCTGTCTCACACAGCTGGAATTACCAAAGGGATCATTTGCTATATGTTTCTACATACCAAGTATGGCTCGATTTGTTCAATATCCCTGGTGACTAAAATTCCAGGCCTCAAGAAGTGTTGTCATGTGCTGAGAGCACCTGAGTTCATCAATCAGGAACCCTTCAAGCTGTTGACCTATGCTATCCCATTAACTCATCGCGCCGACATAGGTGCATTCAGATTGCCAGAGAAAGCTCACTAATGGGGGTATATTTCCAATCTTAAAGTCATCTGAATCCAATTTAAAGTTGTAAAAATAAAAGGTGTAAAAATAAAAGGTTATCATTTGGACATCTACCTGTATTCCAGTAGTAACCCTTGAACAAAAAACAAAGTGCTCACAACTTTATGTTCTCTGATTGCCTTCTCCTTTGTGGGCATTCTCCCTAAAAAAGGGGAAAAAACAACTATGTTCAGTGTGCTGAGGTGCAGGATGGGGAATCAAGGATTTATTGTGACAATATGTCGATATTGTGGAATTTTCTGCGTGAGTCCAGATGCGGGTGGGATTAGGATATATAAATAACCAAGGACTGCACAATGAATAGCTGTTGCATTGGCCCGTAGGGCATATATGCAGTGCAAGGCGAGCGGCACAAGGATACCCTGAACAACAAGTGTGATACCAGATGTACCCTTAAGTCCTTAACAACGACCACCGGTCACAATATTGAAAGCAAAAGAAGAAATTTAATTTTATCGTCGTGTTTCTCTTGAATTTTTCTTACTCTACCGCTATGCGACCACTTTCTGCTACTGTTCATAATCTACTGTAAATGGATTTGGTTCCCACTTCTTGTGTCTTAAACTTTTGAGAAACAAATTTACTGAGTTCTTCTGACCAGGAACCAAACAACCTTTTCTGTGCTTCAAGACTGCAAATATGCTGTATTATGTAAATTTCTTGTCCCAGTTTGGAATGTGGATTTTTTCATGACTCTTATAGAAATTGAATGGGTTTTGTATGAAGCTATTTGAAATTCTTGCCCTCTAAATGTGTTATTAGTACTTGATGAGATGCCATTAAGGATTGAATGTTTCAAATTGTGGCATTCACATCCTCTTGAAGTCTTGAAAATTTTGCTGCAAAATATTTTAATATGATTGTCCATGGATTTGTTCCACTAGGAATATGCTTGGCAATTGGCATCTCTACTATATGTTCCAGTCATTGTTAAGATTAATGCTAAAAATAATCTGACACAGCATATGAAATTTTGTAGGGAAAAATTTGGTGGTGTGAGATGCTTCTGAAATGCATTTAGACTGCGTTCGGATAAAAGGGTTTGGAACCCTTCTTTTATGCACGGAAAAAACGGAGTGACCCATTAGTGCATGATTAATTAAGTATTAGCTGTACAAAACTTGAAAAATGGATTTATATAATTTTTTGAAGCAACTTTTTGTGAATTTTTTTTTGCAAAATTCGTACCGTTTAGCAGTTTGGGAAGCGTGCGCGTGGAAAAAGAGGAAGTAGATGTTGGGAAAGGATGGTTCCGAACACACTCTTAGCTTTGAGTAGCACTCTAGCAGAGGAATTGCTATCACAGTCTTCACGAGTCACGAAAATAGAAGATTGAATTTAAGTATAGAGTCCAAAAGATGAATCTTACTCATGAATATATGGAAGAATTACAACTTCCTGAAAAAAAATGTTTACTGAGGGAGTTAGCCAATTTGATAATATGGCTAATACATCTATTTTCTTGTCTGCAGATCTTGATGTCAGGCTGGAAAGTTCACCGACAATTCTGGCATGATATCGTCAGCGAGATTCAATGCTGTCCTGTAAATTTTGGCTATGTAGGAAGTCTAACCAAACCAATGCTTTTGTGTCCATCTCGCTGTCTGTTTTAGACTCATAGTGGGTGCCATAAAATGCACATGCATTTCATGCGTCTGTACCATTGTTTGCAGTTATGTACTTATTGTAGAGTGCTGCGTTTACCCTAATCATTGAGCTGGAAATCATCTAACATTGGATAGAAGAAACCTGCACATTGGGGGAAGCAAGACAACCGGTGAAGACCCGACCAGGAACCTGGAGGCCCCACCCTGTTGTAATATTGTAAAATTGCTATAGTAGTTGGGTAATTTCAGCTGTGTTGGATTACCACGGATAAATTGATCTTCTTGTTGTAAGATTTCTGCACACAGTTGCGTTTGCTCTGGGACTTCGTCTTAATGATGATAGATAACCCCTGTGTCCTTTCCATTTGATTTTAGAGTTAATTTTGATGTTTTTTCATTGTATTTTACTTTTAGCATTCGTTTTTAATTCGTTAAGAGCATATATATGTAAAAGTTCTGTTTTCATATTATTTTCTTTTTCCTAATAAACGTTGATACTAATAATCAGTTGTAAACGAAACGTTGGAACTGCTCTCTACTTGGATGATGGATATACTCTACGGGTGAGCTAGTACTACGAATCTATCATATTCATCCAACATCCTTTTTATAATATGGGATGGAGTACTAGAATTTTGCCTAATCTTATCTTTGTTATCTAAAACACTCGAAACTGTTCAAATTTAAATTTGTTATATCGAAATGTGCTTTAAACTTTTAAGCACAGCAATGACGACCACACAAAGTACGAAGTAGTACAAACAAATCTGCCGTCCTGGACGATGCCATTGACGGCGGATTGACCGTTATCGCAGGTCTCAACCATAAACCTCCCCACCTCACGAACTCCGGCGAGATGCTCCCGCTCCGGCGGATGCCGCCGCTCTCGTTCCCGCTGCCGCGTGGCCCCACGCCGCGCCGTCTCTTCGCCACCGCCTCCGCCGCCTCGCCGCTCCCATGGCCGGGGCTCCACGCCTGGCGCCGGGCCCCGCCCAACGACCTCCGCACGTGGGGCCCGCACGGGCCCTGCGCTTCCCCGGACGCCGACGAGGTCGGCTCGGAGGAAGCTAGCGGCGGCTCGTCGCTGGCCGAGATGGGCGCGCTCGTGCTGTCCACCGCCGACCCCCTCGTCAAGTCGCGGCTCACGCACGCCGCCTTCTCCCAGTGGGTCGCCGGGCTCCCCGTCGGCATGGCCGGAGCCCCTGACCACCCCGCCAGGCCTGATAAGCCCATCGTGGTAGATGCTTCCCCCACCTCCTCGCTTACCTTACTCTCGTTTAGTTCGTTGAGGAATTTCATCGAACGGGTTCAGGGCCGGCTATTGGTGCTGCTGCTCTTGTCTCCTTTAGGTGACGCAGAAGGAGATCACCACGCACAAGCAGATGGGGGTGCCGCTCAACGCGTACATGCTCCACATGTTGGCGCACGTCGAGCTCAATGCGATTGACCTTGCCTGGGACACGGTCGTGCGATTCTCGCCGCTCCGGGACACGCTGGGCGATGGCTTCTTCGCGGATTTTGCGCGCGTGGCTGACGACGAGAGCCGTCATTTCCGGTGGTACTCCCAGAGACTTGCTGAGCTTGGGTTCAGGTGAGCAGCACAGCTAATGTGGCGTGAATTACTTAATCAGTTAATCGTATTCATATTTACTTGAAATTTATTTCGATAAAGCACAACACATTGTTGTCAATTATAATAATTTCTTTCCCCTTTTGTGCAGCTATGGAGATATGCCTGTTCACAATCTTCTGTGGAGGGAGTGCGCAAAATCCTCAAGTGACGTTTCTGCACGATTGGCAGTGATACCGCTAGTTCAGGTTCCAGATCATTATCTATTTCTTCCGTAAAATGCCAATTCATTTAGAGATAGTAGGCTTCAGGTCTATAGATAAGAGTACTTGCTGAAGAACTTTGCCTTGTTGCAATTGATGAAATTGTTGATTATTAGAACTTTAATAGGAAGCTCGAGGCCTCGATGCTGGACCAAGACTTGTCCAAAAGTTACTTGGTTTCGGGGATCATAGATCTGCAGATATTGTGACTAAAGTAGCACAGGAAGAGCTTGCACATGTTTCTGTAGGTTTGCATTGGTTCCTGAAAGTGTGCCAAATGATGGGCTGTGTCCCAGATGCAACCTTTAGAGGTCAGTTTGCCTCCTTATAACCCATTGGATTCAATTATAAAAATGTTGATTCATGGAATATCTCTTCAACGTTGCAGACTTAATAAAGGAGCATGATGTGGTGCTGAAAGGTCCATTTAACTACCCAGCTCGCGATGAAGCTGGTATACCCCGAGAATGGTAAAGCCGTAATGCAGCTGTGATATTGAGGACCAATTTTCTGTTGTGGAGTCCATTCGATAATATATTTTGTCACAAGAACATGTATAAAGTCTACTAGTAAGATTTTTTTTTTTTGCTGTTTTGGCCCCTAAAAATGACTTCAGCTAGTCTTTGTATTTAGCAGTAGAGAAAACATAAGTGGTTTTGAAAGGCACAGTAATGCCGAATGGAGATTGAGTCGAAGAAAATTTTGTAGGCTTGCAGCTACATGAATAAGATGCTAATTTTTTTTTTATATTACGCAGGTATGAAGAGAAGGTAAACCATGAAACGCCAAGTAAACTTTCAGAGGTGAGAGGCTGATCTGCTGTTTATTGTATACTATTGTTTTCAAATGGACCTCTGACAGCATGCCTGTCACAGGTGCATGATAGATTAGCTTGCATTGTTGAGATGGAAAAGCAGAATTCAAGTTTGAATGGCTAGGTCTTATTTGAAGAGAAGAGATAATTGGAGGTACTGTACTAAAAGTTTAGCACATTGATTCTTCTATCCTTTTTGAGTAATCTTCTTTTATTGGTTTATCTTTCATGGCATTGATTCTTCTATCCTTTTTGAGTAATCTTCTTTTATTGGTTTATCTTTCAACAATCCTCAACTGCCATGTCAAAAAAGAAAAAAAATTCTCAACTGCCTAAATCCAGTCATTCCAGTAATTATACATAGTTAGACCTGTAACCTCTTGTCTTTTAAGATCTAGATTGTACCCTACAGAATCTTCCCTTTTTCCATAGTACCCTGCCCAAATTTGGAAGGCAAAAGGACTTGTACCTTGCTCCTTTTTAATGTATTGTCTGCATCCAACGATGCCACAAACTTACAGTAATGTTAAATTTTGTTTGGCTTGAGTCAATATTGTATATATATATATATATACACCCCCTCCTTCTCCCGCTCCTCCTCTATCCCCTCTCTCTCCCGGTGCCCTCCTCTTTTTTCGCTCTCTCCCCTCCCCTCCCGGCTTCTCTTTTTTTTCGTTTTTTTTTTCTCTCCCTCCCTCCTCCCGGCCCCCTCCTCCTTTTTCGCTCTCTCCCCTCCCGCGCCCGCCCTCCATCCCTTCCCGACTTCTCTCTTTTTTTCTCTCTCCCCTCCCGTGCCCGCCTATACCTGGCCAAATGGGCGGCCCGACCCCGCACGGTACGGGCACGCTGCCAGCACGGCCTGCTAGGCACGGAATCTCTAGCGGGCCGTGCTGTGCCGGCCCACGTGCCGTCTTCCTAGCCCAGGCACGGCCCAGGGGGAAGTTGTGTCGTGCCAGCACGGGCCCGTGAATGGCAAATGGGCCGTGGACGGCACGGTCGGCCCAGGAAGCGAAATGGCACGGAGGGATGCGACGCGAACTTGCGGAGGCAGTTGGCGGGCTGGGCCGTTGGCTGGGATACGATGCGAACTTGCGGAGGCGGCTGGCGGGCTGGGCCGTCGGGCTGGGAGGGATGCGATGCGGACTTGTAGAGACGGCTGGCGGGCTGGGCCGTCGGCTGGGAGGGATGCTATGCGGACTTGCGGAGGCGGCTGGCGGGCTGGGCCATTGGCTCTGAGGGATGAGATGCGGAATTGTGGAGGCGGCTAGCGGGCTGGGCCGTGCACTGGGCCGTGCCGTGCCGGCCCAGACACGACACGGGTTAACGGGTCGTGCCAGCACGGCCCACAGGCCGACGTGTCGGGCCAGGCCTGGGCCGTGCACAGTACTACCGTGCTCGGGCCGGCCCGGCTTGGCACGACCCATTTGGCCAGGTATACGCCTGCCCTCCATCCCCTCCCGACCTCTCTTTTTCGCTTTTTTTTTCTCTCCCTCCCTTTTATCAGGAATAAATCTTTTTTCTTCTCTTTCTAGAGAAATTAAAAATAATTTGGTGAATTCAAGATTTGAACACATGATGTCATGGTTCATGGGAAGCTCTCCTAACCAATTCACCCTATGACACTATGTGATTAGATATCATTGTCTGTTTGCTTTGTATGTTTGTTCAAATTTTCTGAGAACAAATCAATTATGTTACTGTAGGAATCATACCTTGTTACTATGATTCGATAGTAACGTTATCGAAGAAGTGCAGTAACATGGTACGTTATTGCAAAACTTAGTCTGTTAATGCACTTCCGACAGTAACATCATGATGAAAATTGTAATAACAGAGAACGGGTAACAGTAACAACGGTATTATTGCACCCTGTCTATTATCATTTCAACAATCAACTTCTCCCATAGTGATATCTATACTACCTAATATCATCATGATATCAGCCAATTTCATTTTTTTTACTAGCTGAGGAAGTTGTGTAGATCTAACCATTAAATCTTAATCTTTAGATAGCAATATCTCTAAAATACTATCTTATTTTCTAAGCCATTTGCACCATAATGTTCATAAAAAAATGTTTAACGAAACTAGATCCATCATTACTTTTTTTGACGTTGTTACTACGGAAATCAGTCGTGTTACTACACCACTCCTGCGAGACGAGAACTGAAAAGAGGTAACTATCTATCTTTAGAGAGCATATCTCTCACATCATATCTTGTTTTTCTAATCCGGCTGCACTATAATGTTCGTAAAAAAATGCTTAACGAAACTAGAGCCATCGTGACTATTTTTTGACGTCGTTACTGTGGAAAGCAATCTTGTTACTGCACGATGACCGTCGTGTTACTACGCCGTTCTTACGAGACGAGAACTGAATTACTCCACAAAATGGAAGTGTTACTACATGACTATTAGATGTTACTACATGTTTATGCAGTAACACTATCCAAGAATTGCAGTAAGCCACTTTATTACTACAAAACTTAGTCTTTAATACAATCTTATAATAATGTTGTGATGAGATTGTAGTAACGTACAATAGACAATAGTAACAAATAATGCTATAGTATTACTAGTTGTGGAGAGTTAAATTCTAAAAAGACCAACCTTCGACGAATAATATCTCTTACGTGATGTATGCTTTTTTTAAGACCGTTTGCACCATGATGCTAGAAAAAAGTGTTTATCAAAAGTAGATCCGTCATGACTATATTTCAACTATATTTGAGTTTTGTTACTACACGTAAGATACAGTGTTACTGCACAATGGTCATCGCGTTACTGCACTGTTCCGCGAGACGAGAGCTAAGAAGAGTGGGTGGGGGGGAGTTAGTAGGCGGTTTGACTAGGGCTTGACCGATCTTTGATTGAGGTGGGAGGTGGATTTTGGGCTCTTAGAAAGGAGGTGAGGTGGGTTTGGCCCTTGGGAGGGAGGGGGTATAGAATTCTATACCCTGGGTGTAGAATAATTTTGCTATATATATATATATATATGAAAATGTGTTTCTGCTATCAGGGATGACTGCATAGAACAACAAATCCAGGTTGCGGTGTTTCTGTTTCACTGCCACTTCTGTAGGAATTTTTTTTGAACTTTTTATTTTTAAATTTTAAAAATAGATCATTCCAAAACTTATTTCAGAATTTGAATCTTTTGTCCACGCTAGCCCACCTGACGTGGCAAAACAATACTGACACACCACACACAGTGGGCGTGAGTTTTGTCCTGACATGCCAGTGAGGGTGGTTTGACCAAATAACGCTTGGCGTGATCAAATAATGCTGCTACGCTAGCCAAACCGGTGTGGACAGTATTATTTTGCTACGCCAGTCCAGCTGGCGTGACCAAAAGGTTTAGATGTTGGAAACAAGTTTTGAAACGATTTGTTTTTAAAATTGAAAATTTAAAAAGTTTGAAAAATAAAAAAAACCTTCGTAGCTAGTTTCCTTCATTTTCTTTTTTTTCGAATGATCAAGCCATTGCCGATGTTTTATATGAAGTGTCCCATTTTAAGGAGAGAACGGGACCAAACCATACAATGCACAGTTAATTAGGGAAAACTGGGCAAAAACCACGACTATCAAGACATTTCACCAACCTAAGCTACCAAAGAAACGAGAGCAATACAATCGAGCTTAACACTCAACAAAAGTCGTTCACATGAATAGGCACCAAGTTGAAAGAAAACAAGGCTCCCATACACTGGCAAAGACTCAACGTTATCATCATCACACCAAAACTTGGGTGACTCTGACTACGTCAGGAACACCAGGGTCAGGATAGCAACCTAGCCCATGCCGAAGCGCAACTCAACTAGGCTCATGTCATTGTTACCACACGTCGAGCCCCACCAACGCCGTAGCTCCTACTTCACGACCACCAGTCTCGTTAAAGCGAAGGCCTAGTCAGATTGACAAACCTTGCAGGTCGAAAGCTTGTAACTCCATACCAAAACGAAACACAAGAGACGAAGTCCAACTTGGATCATCGTTGCCAAGCTCACAAGCACGAAGCAGCTCCGACTTTCCAAGAGGACAACAACAAAACCCTACCCGAAACTAAGCAAAGCTACGAGTCATCGTTGCCGAGCTCGTCGACCACCTCGACGCAGCAGCTCCAACTTCCCAAGGACCCTCCTTAGGTGTCAAAGCAGAGCCAAACTAGAGATTGCCTCGGATTTCCGGAGAAACCGAACGCAATAGAATAGGAAGGCACAAAAAGACGCCTCCAAGGAGGGAACGACGCCCGCAAGCGTTGCCGTTTGGCTTTCGCCTTGGCCTCCACCGACCTACCAATGTGAAGGCGATCCCACTGTCAACATTGTGTACACTCGTAGGCATGTTAGTCATTGCAGCACGTCAAGGTGGCCTTCTCTCCTGCACCGCCGCCAACACCCTCCAAGAATGAAAACCGCCGCCACCACTAATAGAGCCGGTGAGACCTGAGCATGGGTTGACCTGCCACCCCCGGCTATGCCTCCGACGCCAACCAGCAGGACGGAAGTACCGCCGGTGCGCCGGAGAGGACCTTGCCACTGAGATCCTCTGTTGCTGCTGCCGTCCCACTGCCACCGACGTCCTTAGGACAGTCACCACCACTGCCAGCAGGCCCGGGGGAGCTTTGCCACCGTCGTCGCTGCCTCATGGGCTCGGGAGGAGCTTGGGAGCCCTCGTTGTTGGTGTCATCGTTCCTCCACCCACCGGTGACCCTTGCTGCCACCATCGCCATGTCTAGGAGCGGAGGGCCCAGGTAGTGGCTCACCGGAGAAGGGGGAGCTCCTCCGCCCCACTGAGCGGGATCTCTTCCTCTCGCCGCCGCACGGGGAGACGACCTCCCTCGTCGGAAGAGGGTCCCAGATCTAGCCAGTAGGGCGCCAGATCCGCCGGCGGCCACCGCGACGACCCCGCCATCAGCCACAGCTGCCTCAATCCCACGCGCCACCGTGCTCTCCCCGCCGCCTTTCCTCCTCCACTTCCGTCGCTGCTGTCAGGTCTGTCCTCGCCTCCACCGCCACATGCCGCCCTGCCAGCGCCTCCACCAGCGCTCGCTGGCCTCTCCCCATGCGGATTCGGTTATGGAGGCCCAGATCTGGACAGCGCGGTGACAACTCCACCTCCGAGGCGTGGCTTGGTCCCCAGCCATCTAGCGTCGCCGAGGGAGAAGAAGAAGCCCCGGCACCGCCGTCCTAGCAGACAGCCGGCTTTGCTGGCAGCCGCTCAGGTGACGGCGAGGCGGGGGAGAGAAGGGAGGAGGGTGGCAGCGGCCGGTGTTGAGTGCTGTCCGTGTCACCCTGGGGAGAGCGACATGGACGGTTGGGAGAGCCATGTCCCGTTCCTTCATTTTCTTAGGCAAGGAGTAGTTAGTGAATTGATACACGCAAAAAAAAAAAAGTAAAAAAAAGCACCAGTGTAGGCTTGAAAATATTTTTGTTGCTGGACTGAACTTTAGTTTCCGTTTTGGGTTCATATGATGAATCAATAACACCTATTTCTTGGATATCAGCTTGCCAAATTGCTGCCCCATAAGTCAGCACAGCAGATACACAAGCGCCAACAATTTGGGACGGCCAATACAATACAGTACGCAACAATTTTGCTGCTCGGAAGGTGGGAACCAGGAATTGTTGGACTGAGCGTTGAGACGTTAAGAACACTGAACGTGAACGACATGGTAGAGCTAGCATCAAGTATTAACGGTGCAAACCTGTAAACCTGCAGAGTATATTGAATCAAGACTAATGTAATGCAGTACCAAACATTTCAGCCTATGTAATGCATCTACCGATGAGCATCACTGTCTAGCCGTGACGGCCGGTTCTTGGTACTCGTTTTCTTCCCTGACGGAGTAATCGAGCCCAGATGTCTGATCCTGTGTCGTCCAGAATGCTTCTTCACCCTAGCCAGTGCAGTCCAGTACTAACCCAAAACTTCCCTCCTCCGGTTGCGTACTGCCATGGAGCAGTTATTAAATACGGAGGAGATCAAAATCGATCGATCAATCATGGAGTTTGGATCGATTTGGGTAGCTGAATCCAAATACTCGACGAACACCGAGTACGTGGGGGCCGGTGGCTCAACCGATCCTTCGCCTCCCATTCCAACTCCACGTGGTGTATTGGTGTCCCGCTTGGTGCGGGCCAGCCTAACGCCATCACGCCGCCACGCGTCCGCGTGGATACGACCGTTCCACCGGTCAAACACCGGCGGCGTCGCACGGCAACTCCCGTGACTCTCACCTTCCTCAGCCCATCGTGGCCGTCCGTTTAGTCTAGCGACGGCTCGGATATATAGTCGGATCCGCCCTAGAGGATCAAGTGTTTGAAGATTAAGATGAATATAGGGCTAACATACGTAAAAAC
Source organism: Oryza punctata (assembly GCA_000573905.2). Lineage (NCBI taxonomy): Eukaryota > Viridiplantae > Streptophyta > Magnoliopsida > Poales > Poaceae > Oryza > Oryza punctata. The sequence continues at coordinate 5,747,928 of CM002488.2, forward strand.
AAGAAAAACATTCACATGAATAAAAATTTACCTATTATATAAACTTACAAATCACTTTAATATTTTAAAACAGTTTATATATACTCCCTCCATCCCATATAAGGCATAATCAAAATATGTATGGTCTTCAAACTAATCTCTAGCTTATAATTTATCATATACTATAAGATTGTAATAAAATTATAACTATATGAAAACAAATTCAAATATCAATCCAATGATATAATTTTCGGTAAATAAAATTTAATTCTTATTATACTAATGATTGGTTAATTAAATATTTTAAAGTTGAATCTTAAAATACGTGCATACCTCATCTTACATTATGGAAGGAAAGGGACTGGAAAGTTTTAACACATTGCATTTTAATAAGAAAATAACGGAATATATCGCCAACTACCGTTGTACACTTGGCGGCGGCAGGGAGGCGTGCGTGTTCGCTCGGCTTCGGCTTCTCTCTCTGCCGGAAAGCGACTCCGCGAGACAGCGTGGTCGTCGTCGTCTTCATATATCCCCTGGGATTCCGCTTCGGTTTCCACGCGCTAAAGCAACGGGCAGAGGGTGGGGTAAGTAGTATAGCAGCAGTTTTCCGCAGCCTTCGCTGACGTCGTCGGAGAGAATTAAGGCAAGCGGCGACGAGATGTGCTGCTGCGGTGGCGACTGCCGGCCGATCGGGTGGCTGCTCGGCCTCCCCTTCGCGCTCCTCGCCGTCGTCGTCTCCTTCATCGGCGCCATCATCTGGATCGTCGGGTACGTACAATTCCCCGTCTCTCTCCCGTTTCGAGATTACTAGCTAGCTAGCACAAATTCTGGATTGGATCGATCGAGATGAGATGAATTATTAACCCAATGTACGTGTGGATGGTGCAGGCTGCCGATCTCGTGCATCTGCCCGTGCTGCCTGTGCGTGACGGTGCTGCTGGAGGTGGCGGTGGAGCTCGTCAAGGCACCGCTCCATGTCATGACCTGGTTCACCTCCAAGATACCCTGCTGATCATCGATCATCGATCATCCTCGCTTCTTATGTCTTCATTCTTGCTGCTACATATATACTATCTCCATTTGGTTGATTAATGTCTGTGACAGAATTCCAGTTCTAGAAGAATATTTGTGTGATTCCTTATGGGCGGATTATCTCCTCGTTTGGTTCTGAATTTGTGAGAGATTGTCAGCGCTTAAATTGCCCGTCGACATTGAAGAGTTGTTCGCCCGTCTGTTTCGGTGTCGTTTTTGTTGTGCGACATGATGATTGCTGAATTTAGTGCCTGTGGAATGCCGATGCCTACTCGCCTACTGTCTTCTGTGGTGTTGATGTTGATTGGGACAACTTAATTGGATCATCTTGGTTGGCAGTTGCGTTCAACATTCGGTGCAGACGTCGGAAGTTGACGCTTCCATAGTTCCATATCTTTGTACTTTGAAAGAATTTAATCTGATCTTTCCAGTTGCTCTCTTGCATTCGAATTTGTGATATGTTACAAAACAGGTCGCCGACATGGGCCACATTTATGATATGTTACAAATGGGCTCATAATGGGCTTAACTGGTTCGTATATGGTGATTTTTCTCTCAGATGGGCCTTAGACATGAATTGCGCTGGATCAGTTGGCTTTGGGCTTGGACATGGCTTATCCTGGCTAGGCCGCAACAAGGGCTTATGGGCCCTTAATGGACTTTAGGTGACGTCTCGTTAAATCACCTTTAAATGGTCGGCCCTGTTTGGAGGAGATTCTAGCAACTGCAGCTTCTCGCAGAATCAAAAGCTTCCTAAATAGTTTAGTCTCTCGTTTAGATTCTGAGAAACTGTAATTGTAGAATCCAGAAAATGAGATGGAAGTCAGAAACTAGAAAACTCAGCTTTTTCAGATACTCAGAAGTTGGCTACTACCTCTGTCCCATAATAATTGTATTTCTAGGATTTGAATTTGTCCTAAAATAATTACCATAATAAAGTACTAATGGTCCCATTAATCACTTCTCATCTAAATTTCTCTCTATTTTACTCTCAACTACTCTTCTATTCTTACATATACACCATTTAATAAGGGGTATCATAGTTTTTCTTCTCAAACCTTAATATATGCTAAGCAATCTAGAATTACAATTATTTTTGGACGGAGGTTAGTACCAATCAGCTGCTTTTCGGAATCCTAAGCTCCCCAAACAAGTCCTAATCGGCTGCATAGCCTCAGTCTAATTGACCATTCCCCAATATTCCACTCTTCCCACTTCCCATACGCTCCACATATGCAAACGCTATCACCTCAACAATCGACATACCAATTTTTTGTGTGATGTGTTTCACTAAGTGGTTAACCCGGTCCACGGATCTACTTGTAGGTTGGATTCACAGGTTAGCCACTTACATTCCCTATGCAACGCTCTTTACAAACACTTCTAAATTTTAATCCTTTTGTTAGGATGGCATTGCTTAAAACGACTAATCAACATATTCCTATCATTATATATATACAGATGATGATAGCACTCAGGGCTGCAGTGGGGTTTCATTAGTGAAATATGACTAGATTGTTGGCCCTGTTTGATCGACCATACTAAACAATGGCTATTTAGCAGAATTTAGGGGAGAAAAACTTGTTTTGTTGGTAACTAACTATCTCCCTTCTTTCTTAGTAGTGTGATGGGTCAATATGGTAGGTGGCGAGTTCCTTCCCCTGATTGACATGCTTTGGAATTTCGTCTCTCTATCGTCGTTCAGATAAAAGATGGTTAATCACAATAAGATTAATTAAGGACGACTATAAAGCATAAAGGGGATAAAACAAGATATCTTGATGAACAAACTTAATGGCCGAACACCGAACCGGATCCACATTCTCCGGTGATCATTAAGAGCATCACTAACAGAACAAGTAAATTTAATCCTAAAAATCTGAATTTCGGAATTCTAAAGAAAATTTGATACATTAAAAAGTATTTATTCCAATAGATTGAGTAAAATGGACTCCCTAAAACCAAAAAAGTGGGCCCTTAGTAAACTACCAACTTAAAAATCAGTTTTATTCCACCTCTTCCTGCGTGATCGTTACTTTTTTTTCCTCGCCACGGGAGGTGCGCGGCGCAGCTTGTGGGAAGGAGATTTCTTTGTTTGCGCGGGAAAAAGAGAAAAAACGTGCCAAACAGAGTTTGGGAACGGGAGAGGCGTTGTCGCCCCCCCCCCCCTCAAATGGAGAGGCGTTGTCGCCCCCCCCCCCCTCAAATGAAGAGAGCGGATGATGCGGCGATGGGGATTCCAAAATATTAGCATCGAGGTAGGATATCTGTTGGAGCATTTTTTTACTAAAATCCCATAAAATTAGGATTGGGGTGGAATAGAGACACTGCTGGTGATACTCGCTCTGTCTAAAACACAATAAATTCCTCAGATTCCACACAGAAGATCTTAAATTCCTGTACTCTAAGGCTAAAAAACCTCAAAATTAAAAGGAAGGGACTAGTAGTTAGGGATGAAAACGGATCGAAAACGGACGGAAACCAGCTTTATCATATTCGTTTTTATATTTTTTTTCGGAATCGGAATCGGATTCGAAAACCCGGATACGGAAATGAAATCGAATATTATCGAATACAGATATAGAGCGAATACGGAACGGAACGAATACGGTAACGAATATTTGCCGGTACATAAAAATCCTCTCAAATTGAGTTTACTTAATCAAGGAAAAGATATCGCTTGTTATTTTAGGTCAACGTTTCCAATATTTATATCGTCAATTTTGTAGGTGTCCCAAAATCGTATGTGAAAATCGATTTTCATGGTCGTTCCCCTAAGAGATCCACATGAAAATATGATTATTCATTTTCTAATCCTAATACCTTTTACTACATGTATAGCTTACTTACCATATCACTTATCAAGTTCTTATTGTATAAATCGGATATGTTATTTATTTTATTGCACATCTTCGAAAATTGTAGTGTTTATTTTATACTTTAAACATTTTCAAATACAAATATTATAAGCTAGAAAGGGGTAGATACCATTGTATTCTACAACATTGATATGGAACACATCTCCATCAGATGTCAGTGGAATTATAGATATGCAATTTTGTAAAAACAGATATGGTATTTTATAATGAATATTTAGACCTTTAAATGATCTCAAATAATAAAATAGTCAACAAGAAAGTTGTAGATCTCATCGAGCTGTACAATTTTGATGTAAAGTTTGTCTTCATATGACTCTGTATGAAAAAGTTATGTATATATATGTATTTTTTCTGAAATTTGATCCATGTCTGCGGATATCCGAACAAAATTCCCAGATAGTTTCCGACCTTTTTCCGATTCCGACGGATAGTGCCATTATTGTATTCATTTTCGTTTCCGAGAAAAAAAATCCGAATTCGTTTCCGAATCCGAGAATTTCCCTATAGTTCCGACCGAACCAATCTGAATCCGAAAAATGATCCGAACGGACGGAAACTATCCGTACCAGTTTCAACCCTACTAGTAGTGCCCCACTTCCATGAGATGTGCACATCACCATTAGTGGTTTTGATCAACAACAACTATCTACTAGTAGTATTTCTTTTGTATTACCATCTTATCGTTGTAACTTGTCACTTTGATCTTTTCAGTCGCCAAACCAATGCAAACTGGACCCTGCATATACAAGACAAGACCATACCATTTTGTCCACTATAGATCAGGCGTTTGATTGCTCAAAATTGTGACTGATTGATTGATGCTATTTTACTACAACGTGTTTGATCGCTGCTACCATTCGAGAACATGCAATGGCCACTTCACCATTATGCATGGTGACACGAGTGACAGTACTCTGACTGAAACCGGCTAACTGCAGGTTTATCAGAGAAAATTAATTAATTAACAAGATGATGTGGACTTGCACAAAGAATCGCAAGTTTCCAAGGGCATCTAGATCATGAGACAGTGCAAAGTTTCGGATGCATATATATGCATATTTGTGAGACGACATGGATGTCAATACATAAAAGAAAGAACAGTCTCACCTAAGGCAGCATGGCAGCATGATATGCGTGGTGGTGATTTCGCAGTCATGTTAATTGGTCTCATTCTCATATATGCATTTGCTCAGAAGAGAGTGAACTTATATGTGTTTCTACTGTGCCAATGCATACAACTATGTAGTGAGATTTGTGAATATTACTTTGTTTAAACCATGGATCAACACATATACCCCTGTTGTTGATAGCGGTCAAATTATAAGCAATGGTCTCTTTCGTTTTAGATGGTCGATGTCGATGATGGATGACAGATTATTCTAACTTAATAACAAGAACATAAACGAATAAATTAAATATTAAAAACACATATAAAAATATTAACAACTTAAAAACAGATATTAAAAGGTATTCTATTTTTTTATGTATAATTTTTTTAAAGAAACTCATACCATTTAAAAGTTTAGAAAGTGTGCTGGTGACTATCGTGCAGTACTAGATTACCATGCCCATGGTTTGTACGTATATAGATTATCAAAAATATATAGCTATTTTTAAATTTAAATTTTGTTTCAAATATAACTACCTAGGACATAAAACAAAAGAACTTTCACCCCATGACTTTCTATGCTATCTTTAGTGGGCTCCATCATCCCACTAGCTCCCGAGACCTGCATCCCACCCATACACTTTCATTCTACTATATTTGTTCCCAAACAAGTCAATTTTAAGATAAAAAAACAAGTTAATATTTCATTCATCCCACACATACCAATATAAAACTAAATAGACTAGAATATTATACTTTATTAAATCCTAATACAATTATTGCTCTCTTTATCTACTCCCAATATTATCCCATACTTTCACAAACTCCAATATAATAATTACTGGAGGAGCTAAAATAAACTTATACTGAGATAGAAAGAGTAATATTTAATCCTCCAAAATATTTTTGGTATCTATATTCTGAAACGGATGAAGTCCTTCTTATAAAATTCGTTGACATAATAAAACCCTCGTCAATAAGAATCAAAACATGAAACCTTGCAGCGGCACCGACAGGTGGCTACCGATTTGACATGTACTGCTAATGCAGACTCATCAGCTAAGCAATAAGCAGTCAACAGTGAAACAATGACCCATGCATAATACAACCCTAATTAAGAGACCAATTATCACGTACCTATCTCCAATTCTCCATTCCTCATCTTTTAGTTGTCTTAAAATATAAGAGATCGTGGCTTAGATATATCTGAAAAGTACCAGCTATGAATCAACGGAGATAGTCATCCTATATATTTCTCGCACTGTACTTTTCACTTCTGAATGAACACGTACAGCTAGATTACTGATTTACCGTAGTAATAAACTAGGATTAATTAACCCTCATTTAATCTTCCTCAGGGACCAAACAGGCAACTAATTACGTACATTTCTGGCTTTCTCAGCTACACGCACAAAAAAAATAATTTGTGGTACTAATAATGCGGTATTTGACTATTTACCACTCCTAAAGAAACTATTTATCACTTTTAAATGTGACATTTAATAATTTATCACTCATATGTTATACATATGGATCCTTATGTCATATGTCTATGATATGTATGTTTAGTTGATAAATTTTGAACGCCTAGTAGATAGTAGTTAAATATCTCATTAATAGTAGCTCATCTACAATTTACTCCAAACTACTTCCTCAACCTCAAAATAAAGAAACCTAGTACATGATGTGATATTCTCGTTTAGATTTATAGCATTAGAACATATTATATCTAATATTAGGTTATTTTATTTTGGGATAAAACGAAATACTTATCGGTCTGTAACCTTAATTAATTAACCGACCAGACCAGACCAGAGTACCAAGAATAATCTCCAGGCACGTCACAGACGAGCAGAACTGCAGAAAGGACAGCTTAACCGATGGCCAAAGTGACGTACTCCTAGCAGCTATATAAATGGCTAAAAGCTAGGATACATTTCTGTGCAACCGATCGAGCCTATATACACCTCCAACGAGCAAAGCACAAGGTTACAAACGTGTCACGTACGCGCATCTCTCTGTCACGCACGCACGCAACGTACGTGCTTCCCGTGCTCAGGCGCCATGGCGGCCAAGGCCGTCGTCTTCGTCGCCGTCGTCCTCCTCGACGTCGCCGCCCGGCGCGGGTCGTCGCAGAGCTACAACGCGATATACAACTTCGGCGACTCCATCACCGACACCGGCAACCTTTGCACCGGCGGCTGCCCGTCGTGGCTCACCACCGGCCAGCCTCCCTACGGCAACACCTACTTCGGCCGCCCCACCGGCCGCTGCACCAACGGCCGCGTCATCATCGACTTCCTAGGCACGCACACATACACCTCATCTCCTCGATTCTGACCGAAATTTTCACTGCAAAAAGATGATGATGTACTACTTGTTTGCAGCTGATCGCTTCGGATTGCCGCTGCTCCCGCCGTCGAAGGCGAGCGGCAGCGACTTCAAGAAGGGCGCGAACATGGCCATCATCGGCGCCACCACCATGAACTTCGACTTCTTCCAGTCGCTCGGGTTGGGGAACAGCATATGGAACAACGGCCCTCTCGACACCCAAATCCAGTGGTTCCAGCAGCTCTTGCCTTCCATCTGCGGCAGCGGTAAATTAATGCACAATTACTGCTTCTTCTTTTGCGAGGAAATTAAACTGCTGATTAATTCCACTCAAGCATGCATATATGCAAGTTAATTGTCTGAACAATCGATCGATGTGCCTTGACTGGGAGATGTATGCAGATTGCAAGAACTACCTGAGCAACTCGCTGTTCATCGTCGGCGAGTTTGGCGGCAACGACTACAACGCCCCTCTCTTCGGCGGCAAGAGCATGGACGAGGTGAAAGGCTACGTGCCTCAGATCATCGCCAAGATCACAAGCGGCGTAGAGGTATAAATTATCGCTGATCGAAATTGGCAACAAGATTTCTACAGATTCGAAGCAATCACTACTGCCGATGCAGACGCTGATCGGGCTGGGCGCGGTGGACATCGTGGTGCCGGGAGTGATGCCGATCGGGTGCTTCCCGCTGTACCTGACGCTGTACCAGAGCTCCAACCAGGACGACTACGACGGCAATGGCTGCCTCAAGAGCTACAACTCCCTCTCCGTCTACCACAACGGCCTTCTCAAGCAGGGGCTCGCCGGCGTCCAGGCCAAGTACCCGGCCGTCCGGCTCATGTACGGCGACTTCTACAACCAGGTCACCCAGATGGTTCAGTCCCCGGGGAGTTTCGGTAAGATTTTCACTCACACTTCTTTCAGCTAAAACTTGATTGCATTGCAATCAATCAATCAATCAATCAATCAATCAATGCAAGATCAGGGTGAGATTAACTGACGATTAATTAACTGGAATCTGAAACTTTGAATCGTTCTGGACAGGCGGCTAAGCTAGCTAGCAGCTGAATGATCCAAAATGTGAAATTGATGACTTCGAGCACCGCTCTGCGAGTAGATTGGCACGCACTACGTATGCCGCGACTTAGCAGACACAATACCAGTGTAGTAGCACACATCACTCTCCTGCATAGTACAATGCAGCTGGGCTCTGCGAGGCTGCATGCAAGCGTCTCAGCCATGACGTGAAGAGGTTTTGATGGAATCTTGGGCGATCAGGTTCAGGCCACGAGATGCGGGTACAGATCCACCGGTATAAGAACATTTGCAGAGTGGGCATCATCTGAAAGGGCTAGCCCAACTAACTAGAAATCTGGAATAATAAACACACTCATTACGCACTAGCTGCGTGTACCTGAGCATGAAATTGACACGTACGGACATGTCTCATGTGCACATAATGTAACACATGGTCTGCTGCTCTGCTTGCCAGGCAAATGTTCAGATTGATTGGCCAGATCTCTCTCTCTCTCTCTCTCTCTCTCTCTCTCTCTCTCTCTCTCTCTCTCTCTGTACCATGATAGCGAAAAGAACTTGCATTCTAATGTTTGATTAGTACCTGAACACTGTAGCCACATTATTAATGACTAATAGTACCGTACTGATTGATATTTGTATGGTTTGCAATGTTTTTGTAGGGCTAAAATATGGCCTGAAAGTATGCTGCGGCGCCGGTGGGCAAGGCTCCTACAACTACAACAACAAAGCGAGGTGTGGAATGTCCGGGGCAAGTGCTTGTGGAGACCCGGAGAATTACTTGGTCTGGGATGGCATTCACCTCACCGAGGCTGCCTACCGTTCGATCGCGGATGGATGGCTCAGGGGGCCGTACTGTAGCCCAGCTATTCTGCACTGAGCTGCAGCTAGCTGGGCTATTTTCATGTTCGTAATAAATTAATACTATATGACAGGGAATACGTACTCTGGAAAATAATGCTAGGGAAATGGAATGGAAATATGGGAGCCGCTGGTGGTTTGAATCTCATTCCATAAAAAACTTGCGACAATTTTTTAGCAATTCCTTTATTCACGTGGGCATTTTTAATGTTGCCAAATGAATTATCAAAAAAAGAAAAAGAGGAAAAACTAGTGTTGCCAAATTTTGTTCCCAACTTCCAGCTAAAAAGGAGCGGGAAAGGCCAGGTGGGCTGTCGGCCGTCCCTTACGAGCCTGCACTTTTTCTCCGATTTATATGGGCCCTTTTTATAGGCTTATGGGTCTTTTCCTTACACGCCATGAGCCCACCTTGTAATGGGCCTGATTTTACAGCTTGCAAGGCATAACTTGGGCCTAACCCTAATTGATCTCCAACTAAGCTGACTCAGTCGAGCCCAACCAAGAGATGAAATTCCACCCAAGCGGCCCATGAATCTGCAAGCCAGATGAAGAACAAGAGAAGCAGAACAACGAGCAATCGAATCAACGATAGGGAAACACCCATGTTCCACCTAAACCAGATTACTCAAAGGGGATAAGACAAGAAGAGGCTTGGCTGAACTGTTGCTTGCCGAGCACTCGTCCCGTTGTCCGTCGCCTGCGGCGATGAACAAACTGCACACCGCTGTCGCAACTTGAGACGACGACGGACACCGCCCGGACGAATTGCAGGAAACCCGGCCATCACATGGAAGCTGACGCACAAACACCGGTCAACTGTTTTGGACAACATCCTGTTGCTAACCAGCTGCCATGTTCGATTAGTTCCCTGCATTGCCTGTCATTACCTGCTCCGTTTGGAAACTTTGGGTTCAGATTATTGACCCGATCGTCCATGCGTTGTCCTGTCCTCACAGTCACAGATGATGTTAATTTCTTCAGCTTAGTTTCAACGGGGAGGAGCAATTAGACAATTAGCTCATCAGTTGGATTTTAGTTGCCGTAAAAAGTCATGGCTTTGAAGGACAGAATGGAATTCATTTGGAATTCGTCACAGAATGTATTCAGGTAAAGCATGGCTGCAATCTATTGTTTGGTACAAAACCAACATCTATGATTTATGCTCCAAGACTAGTTCGGGAGCTTCTGTCAGGCAAAACTACTTCAATATCCAACCTATTCTAATATAGATTTTTTAGACTTGGTAGCTACAGAACCTAGAAAATAAACTAGAAGGTGGGTTACTCAGTTTTCTATATTCTCACCAACTAGAAAATAAACTAGAATGTCTAGCTCTTCAAACGATTCTTGTGGGAGAAATTAGCATTTTGCAGTAAACAACTGAAGATTGCAGAGAATAATATTGAAGCTGTTCTCACAAAACCGATCAAAACTTCATAAATACTTCTATCAGGGCTGTGTTTTTTTTCCCACAATGAAATAGAATATAAGAATACACATCCTGTGTTTTTTCAAAAAAAAATCTGCATATAATTTCTTAAAATATTTTTTAAAATACATTTTAAACTTTATAATAGTTGATTCATTTATTTGTACCTTTGAATCATCTATTATCTATCTATGTATCTATCTATGTATGTATGTATATATCTATCTATCTATTATATTATTAAGACAGTTCGAAAAGAAGACCACATTTACTGTGGAGGCTAAAAATTCCTACATTAATCGAAGAAAAAGAGAAAATTATGCACCGTTAGATCATAATAGATCTAGATTACAACAGTCTAGATTTGCTATAGAAAAGATAAAGAATTATATAGAGCTTATGATACATATTAAAAGTCCTGTCCGTTTAGAAACATCCAGTTGGATTACCATACGGTACCGAAAATCCAAGTGGGATACAGTACGGTACAGTGTTTGTTATGATTCCAAAAGGCAGCCATATATGCATTGTCACCGCACAAATATAACGCGGATATATGAAGTAAATATGCTTGGGCTGCAGCGGCAGATTATCATCTCAAAGTAACACATTGCCCCCAATAGGTATAGCAAACCAAGCAAAGCTGCAACCAGCATTCCACCAATGCAACGCACACAGAAGTGTCCGGCCACATTGGCAACTGACAACAGATTATAGATTTATTTCAAAAGTATTCAGCTCAGAGCTGTATACACCTCGGAGCATACTTTAGTGTTAATTAATGTAGTTAAGCCTAAAATATAATGCTTATAGGTTAGTTTTACACAGACCATCTAAAACGCAAAATGAGTTTAATTAAATTTATAGCAATATGAAATAAATTTCAAATTGGATTTTCAACATGGAAAAAATATCATTAAAATTTTAAAGCAATAAATAAAAAATTAAACAAGTAAAGATTATGTACCAATAAAAGTCCATAGCAAAATGCAATCTATAAATATCCAAAAGTAAGATTGATTAAAATTTAAAATAAAAAATAAAATAAGTTTGAAAATAGTACTTCAACATTAATCCCAAATAAAGAAGTAAAGACGACAAACCATGAAGAAGAGTACACAGAAAATACAATCATTAAGTAATATTTTTTAAAATTATCACAATACTACATATAAAATAGCATTGAAGTGTAAAAGGATAAAAGTAAATAAGGAAATAAAATTTATAAATAACAAGAAATCAGAATAAAAAATAAGGAATATTAAGAGAAGTGTATGTCTAAAACACCACATAAGATTACATAAAATTTGAAATAAAAAAATAAATTATAAATTGGATTTTCAATATAAAATCCAAATCAGCTTAAAAATAACTAATTTTGAAAAAAATAGGGTAAAAAATTAAATCAGTAAAGACTATGTACCAAAAAAATGCATAGCAAAATACAATATACGAATATCTAAAAGCAAGAGACACTGAAATTTGGAATAAAAATAAATTAAAGTAAGGTAGGAATATATTTTAAAAATAATCGTAGTTCGCACTAAAAAATATATTAAGAACACAAAACGTGTTGTTGCGATTAATATATGGCCCTAAAAGAAAGCACCAATATGCACTTTGGATATTTAAAAATTACCATATTGATTGAAGAAAAAAATAATAAAAGGCTACACCATACGATTAAAATAGATTACGAGATTGTAGATTAAGAACAAGAATATATGAAGAATTACAAAAGAAATGCAACTCTATTTTTACATCTAGGCAAGGGTCACATATGTGTTCTATTTTGATTACCAAAATAAAATAAAATAGGATTGACAATTGAAATGGTACATTGGGCTCTAGAAAAGGTTTTCGTAAATTAGTCTTATCGGGCAGCGGGAGGGCAAGCTGCTCAAGTGATAAATATTAGGAGTAGCGAGAAGGCGACCTGTTGGGCAGAAAATGACTAAAGCAGGATGACAACAGATGGTGGAACTTCTAACGTAATCACTGCAACAAAAAGTTTCGATTTTGTTAGGCGCCGATGACCATGAAGAAGAGAGATAGCGGGCTGATGAGTTGATAGGCATCAAAAGAGTTAGGACGCGGTGGTAGCCATGGGAGAGCGAACCAAGGAGTAAAATGGCGGCAACTACATCTAAAAGCTATAAAAGAAACCCAAACGATGATGAGTTCGATTTTAGAAGGTACCAACAATAACAAAAATGAGAAACGATGAGGCATGCATATAAGTATATGGGCAACTAAGGAACAGGAAGACGGCGATTGCTATGAGAGAGTAAGCCGAGGGGTGTCAAATAACAATAAAAAGGGGGACAACAAGCTGTAAAGGAGTAAGGTGTCAGTGGTTGATGGACATATACAAACTGTAAAGCAGAATCCCAATGACGATTATGTTCAACTTTTTAGAATCCCAATGTTGGTAAAGGAGTAGTGTCACAACGGTTGATCGAACTTATAGAAAGTAAAAAAAACCTACAATAACTAGGTATAATGTTTAAAATCCTAATGACCATAAAGAGAAAAATGGGGACACCGCACCAGTCGTAAAAGAGTAAGGTGACGATGTTTTATGAGACTTCTAAACACTATAAAAACAGAACCTGATGAGACAATAAACTTTAAAACTGTAAGTTATGGTCTTTTTTAAAGCAAGTAAAAGGGTAGTTGCTGATAACTTTTAAAAACTAAAAAAATAGAAACACGAATAAGGTTCTATTTTTTAAATCATATTACAACAAGATGCTTTTTTACAAATTTAAAAGGAAATCATGTGAAAAAATATTAAATAATTTTGTATGGATGCTAGACGTACAATTGCGCGGACCACCCTGCTAGTTATATTATCAAGACATCACGAAAAGAAGGCACCACATTCACTGTGGAGGTTAGATATTCCCACATTAGTCGAAGAAAAAAAGAATAGTCCAAATAGAAATATAATCTAAAAAATAACTGAAATTCGAATTAAAAAAATAAGCAATACTGAAAGAGGAGTCTGTATAATAACCCAATACGTGATTAATTAAAATTTGGAATAAAAAATAATAAATTTCTGAAATTAGGAAAGAAAAAGAAGAGTTCAAGTAGGAATACAATTTTGAAATAACTAAAACTCAGAATAAAAAATAAATATTGAAACAACAATTAATCCATCTATAACACAACATAAGATTAATTAGAATTCAAAATAAAAAATAAAATAAATTCAGAAAATAGAAAAATAAAAATAAGAGTTCAACTAGAAATACAATTTATAATTAACTAAAATTCATAATAAAAAATAAAGACCATTGAAAGAATAGACCATCTAGAACATATGATGAGATTAATTAAAATTTGAAATAAAAAATAAAATAAAATTTGAAAATAGAAAAATAATTATAAGAGTTTAAGTAGGAATACAATTTACAAATAAAAAATATTAAAATGAAAAATATGGATTTTTCGAAAAGAATAGTTCATTTAGAACACAACCATATCAAATAACAATAAAGAGGAGAAAAACAATAGACATGTAAAGGAGTAAAGTGGTGGTAGTTGATGGGACATAAAAAAACTATAAACATATAAATAAAACCTCAAATAGAATCCTAATGACGAATAAGAGGAGGGACAACAGACAAGCCATTAAGCAGTACGGTCGCAACAGTTCGCTGGATTTTATAAAGTAAAAAAATAAATCTCAATGATAATTATGTTCAGTTTTTAAAATCTCAATGACAATAAAGAGAGGAGGCAGCGGGCGGATCGCGCGTAAAGGAGTATAGTGGTAAAGCCACTTATGGTTAGCAGGACTTCTAAAAAGTAAAAAAAACCTAAACAATAATTATGTTCGATTTTTAAAATCCAAATGATAATAAAGAGAGGAGGTGGCGGAGGGACTGTAGAGGAGTACAGTGGTGGTATTTGACGGAATTTTAAAAACTTTATAAAAACAAAACCCAGCAAGACAATGAACTCTAAAAACTAAAATGTCTAATTTTTAGAGGTTTCATGGAAGATGAATAGAAATAGTGATACTGACAAATGAGTAAGGGTTAGCGACCAAAGCGACTTTTAAAAACTATAAAATTAGAAACACGTGGATGATAAAGTTTGATCTTTCAAAATCCTAAGACAACGATATAAATATTTAATAAATTTTAAGTAAAATCATATGTAAAAAATAAATAATTTTGTATGGGTGCTAGTCGCGCAATTGCGTAGGTCACCCAACTAGTTCATCTAAATCCAACTATTCAGCATTCCATTTCATTCCATTCAGCAAAGAAAACATATGTTGCTTTCTGAAAAAAAAGATCAAATATTTGAAAGAGATGAAAAAGGACACAAAGTTTCTGGGTCCTGAACAAATTTTCCGCAGAAAGTCCGTAGGGACGTCAAGAACGCAGCTATATAGCGACAAGATCGACTCGTGCGGTTGGTGTTTGTGTTTGCCGCCAGCCGTCGAAGCCTCTCTTTGATTGTTCTCCTGACAGCGACAGCGGAAGCACATCGATCGCGGCACCAATTAACTACAGTTCCTTCAATTGGCGTGGTCCAATGATCAGGCCATTGGATCGAATAGCAGCAGTTTCTGCAGAAATTTGCTGTTACAGTCTGATTGAGTGGCCACTGAAGCTGAAGCTTCCCTGCGCGGCTGCGCCAGTGTTATCAACTTATCATTCAGAACCAAACAGATTACCGCCGCATCAGTTGTTGTCCGTGATTAGTGAAACGGTTTAGACCTTTTGCTTACAGGTAATTAAGCCAGGAATTAACACGCACATACTCTCTCTCTCTCTCTCTCTCTCTCTCAGTGAAATGGTTTAGTTTGCAGGTAATTAAGCAAGGAGTTACTGTGCCTATCTATCTTTCTCTGTTAGCTTGCAGTTTACAAATTTCGTAATTAATCACAACTTGACGTATCCAACTTAGCTTGCACCATCTGCGACTTTGTAGTCTGCACAAGTAATGTCACACACTCACACGTAACTTTGAACTGTTCGTGAAGTTGATTCCCCAACTACACTCAGACTAATTCTGCAGCCGAGTCGATCATGTGTGGATCAATTATGCAAATAAACTGTACTTAGAGACAGGGCCAAATTAAAGCAAGACGAGGTCATCACTTGACCTTTACACACTCCCTACGTATTCATCGATCAATCGATGTGTGTATACATGCAGCTTGACTAATTAATTGTTATATGATTATAATTCGATATGTTAAACTCCTACTTCGTACCTACCACTAACCGATCGCTGGCAACTACCCCCACTAATTGAACTAGTTAATTTATTAATCCATTGTTAAAAAATAAGCTACTCGTAGACTTGTAGGTACACATCGAATGAGCGAGTAGAGCGAAGTTTTAGGATCCTGCAGGAATCTTCTCGCTTAATTAGCTGGAGTAGCCTTCGCTGCATCGATCTTTCGAAGTACGTTTCACTATTCCATCCTGTATTCTGTACTGGACTAGCAAGTGATAAGTGCATTAATCATGAACGAATCAGCTAGCTAAGCTACACTCCGAGATACTCGTGAGGTAGTAGACATAGCCACGGGAACACGTATCGCTACTTCTTGGTGTTGGCTGGTGTATGAAAGTGACTTATTGAGAGAATGCAGGCCGTCTTCAGACTTAAATCAATCGTGGGCCTGTTCCTGTAGCTCCAGCTCCAGTTTTGCTTCATCTGTATATACTGTAGTAGTACAGAAATATGATATGATAGTTACACTAGTTTCCATCCATCATGCATGATGCATCATTGGCTCATAGCACGTTCTGAATCATTTGTATTTTGGTCTTTCCAAAGTGGCTCTCTTCAGACAAACGCATGCAGAGGCGAAGAATGTTAATTCAGAGCTACTAGCTCCAGCCTGCACGTGCAGCAATGCAGAGCAAGGTAAGAACAGAAGCCAGAAGCCAGAAACCAGAAGGTACACACATATACAAGTCAAACAAATTATGGAATAATCGAATCGAGCTCACGGTCAGAACAACTTAGCATGCACGCACACTACTTGGGTTTCAGTTACAGAGTTTCAGAGATTTTTAACCCCACCTTGTTGCTGCAGCTAGTAGATTGCATCATATGGCCAGCTCGATCGAACGGGACGTCATTGCCCGTGTGACAGGAACGGCTCAACCACCGGTGGAAAATATACCGAAGCAGTGATGCATCCTCTCCTTCCATTGGCTTCCGCGCATGTGACGCAGAATTTCTGAATCTGAATTTCTGAACATGTTCTTCGCGAACCTTGCGTTAGCCGAGCCATTCAACTTGCATATTTTCAGAGATGACAAATGCCACTTGGCGATGTGTACTCGTGGTAGACACTAGACATCGAGAGGGAGATGCAAGTATCCACCAGTGAAAAGGGGAAGAATCTTTCGATGTAATATGTTTTGTAACTTCGTTTCGAGTGAGATATCTTATGGATGGGCAGCTAGCAGACAGGTTATTTTTATTCAGACGTATATGGTAAAGCCAGCAAACCCCCATGCCGGGTTCCATGATTTGATACCTTGATTGATTTAGCCAGCATCGATTAATCGATAGAAAAGAAGAAGGAGAAGAAAAAACTAGATCCCAGCAACTCCCCAGGGTCAACTCTTCGTGACAATAATTCTCTGCATGTTCTTCTCGCGACACCAGGAACAAGTACAGTAGATTCTTATACATGCCACGTTCTTATAGTAGATTCCTTACATGTGTGTTCATCGGCGTATGTACGTACGTACACGGTATATAAGTACGAGAAATGCTACAGTACTCTCTACTGATAGTATAATAATACAAGTAATATTAAATGTAAATTAGTAATTTACTAATACAGAGATTAGGGGTTATGTTTTTTCTCCAGTTAGATCGGTATGTGGTCATCCACTGCATTGACATCGTTCATATTCAATCGAAAAAGTCAAAAAAGAAGGAAAAAATGTTTAATTACTGCTAAATGATGATTATATCTCTCCACACATATATTTTTTAATAATAATGTACCTCCACATTTCTACTACTGCTAATTAGGATGGTAATATAAATGGATTTGGACCCATCGATCAAATAAAATCAACAGTTCGTATTATTTTATTTCGCTATATATTATGTATTCGGGTCTGGTTAATTAATCCGAACCCATTAAGAATTGCTGTGATGAGATGGCAGAGACTGATCCAGAGTATTGACCTGGCTTGATGAACTCTTATTATTTTATCTCGTGCTCATGACTGAATCATTTAGCTACCACTTCCTCCTCTCCAGAAACCAAGACCTGATCAAAGTCACCAAAACGAAGCAAATCAAGCCAATACTCTCGCACTCCTATCAAGACAAGGAAGCATTAATTAATTATTACTAGTTATTACTTATAGTTTATTAGTTTAACCACACCGTACACCCGACGACCAACTCCAAGTGAGAAATTTAAACAAGCGAGCGAGCTCGCTCGGACAGGTCTCCCGGCGCCACGGCATCCAGCTGCTCGCGCTATCTATACATGACACGGCCCGTCTCCCTGCTTGCTTGAACACCAACGACCTCGACTGATCGATCGATCGATCGCTATGAGGTTCTCGGTCTGTGTCGTCGTGGTGCTCGTCGTTCTTGCGGTGCTCCGGCCGCCGCAGGCGGCGGTGGCGCAGAAGTACGCGGCCATCTTCAACTTCGGGGACTCGCTGGTGGACGCCGGCAACCTCGTCGTGGATGGCATCCCGGACTACCTCGCCACGGCGCGGCTGCCGTACGGGATGACGTACTTTGGGTACCCGACCGGGCGTTGCTCCGACGGCCGCCTCGTCGTTGACTTCATCGGTACGAACCAACACAACCCATTTCTTTCTCCGAGATGATCGATAGGCCCGGTTGACCTGATCGACCATTGGTTTAGTTGTCTGAATTTTTCTCTTTGTTTCGTGATGAGCAGCGCAGGAGGTGGGATTGCCGTTGCTGCCGCCGTCGAAGGCGAAGAACGCGACGTTCCACCGTGGCGCCAACTTCGCCATCACCGGCGCGACGTCGCTGGACACGCCGTACTTCCAGGGACGCGGGCTTGGGCACACGGTGTGGAACTCCGGCTCGCTGCACACCCAGATCAAGTGGTTCCAGGACATGAAGGCCTCCATCTGCAAGTCCCCGCAAGGTTAGTCGTTGCCACCGCCCTCGCCGCCACCGCCGCCGCCGACGACGACGAATGCACCGTCCTGACTAATTTCCGGTGGTGGTTTTGGGTGATGATTAGAGTGCAGGGACCTGTTCCGGCGATCGCTGTTCATCGTGGGGGAGTTCGGTGGCAACGACTACAACTCGCCGCTCTTCGCGTTCCGGCCACTGGAGGAGGTGCACACCTTCATCCCCGACGTCGTTGACTCCATCGGCAAGGGCATCGAGGCAAGTCATCTTCTCCATCTCCGACGACTCCAATTCTTGATTTCTTTCCACTATGTGAATTCTAGCTCATCGCCGGAATTGCATGGATGGATTGGTGCAGAAGCTGATCGAGGAAGGGGCGGTGGAGCTGGTGGTGCCGGGGGTGTTGCCGATCGGGTGCTTCCCGGTGTACCTCTCCATCTTCAGGAAGCAGCCGGAGATGTACGGACGCCGGAGCGGCTGCATCAAGGATCTCAACACGCTGTCCTGGGTGCACAACGCCGCGCTGCAGCGGAAGATCGCCGAGCTCCGGGTGAAGCACCCCGGCGTCCGCATCATGTACGCCGACTACTACACGCCGGCGATCCAGTTCGTCCTCCACGCCGAGAAATACGGTCAGTGCTCTGCTCTTCTCACTCGTCTTCGTCTTCGATCTCTTTGCTGTTTTTTTTTTCGCGCGTTTTTTTTTTCTTTTTTGGGTTCTCGTGTCGCAGTTCCCTGGGCCCGTGGTCTCACGGCGGCTTGCGTCTAAGGTTGTTAGTTCGGTTCGTTACGGCAACGTGACAGACGCTGACAGATGGGACCACCGCCTGTCACCGTCGTGCTTTTTGAAAATTAACTAAATAGAGAAAAAGAACCATCCTTCTATAGTTTTATATTTTTTTTAAAAAAGCAATTTTTTGTTCTGTTCAAGCTGCACAAAATTAAACCACTTAAAAAACTCAGAAATTAAGCCAGCGAGGTTCGATTTTTCTATACGGAGAAGTTGGAAACAACCACTATATATATATTTGCGAATAATTAATTAAGCGGATGGATGAGCATATAATACGAAGAACAGCTGTGCTAGCTAGGAGCATATCAGGCCAAAATCAAGGCTGCTTAGCTACATTTCTTCTCCATAATATTTTAAATTTTATTTATGAGATATCGTCACCATCATTTCAAAGCAAGCATGGGTAGAGAAAGAGATGTGGGGCAAACAAAAACCTATCAGCCGAGTGACGGGAGCAAAGCATGCGTTTCTGGGCGAACATTCAGAAGGGGTAGTTGGAGGGCCAATTTCCCCAATATTTATGAAGGTTTCGTGATCAAACGACGCACCATGACGACCTTGAACTCTTCAATAGGGAAATGTGAGAGATTTTCTAGTAAAGCTTCGCTGGCTAGCTACGTACGTCCAAGCTAAGCTGGGCTCCGGCCCCTCCCCGGCGTCAACATTGCAGCTGATTAATTAAGAAATGCGTAGCATCATTGCAATTGCTAATTTGCGTGGGTGACATGACAAAGCATATTAATTTGAAGTGACACCTAACTAAACGATGACATAACTAGCTAATCAATCAAACATAACACCCTCCAAACCTCTCTTTCTATCCAGAGAGACCAGTAGTAGATGTTTGTAGGGAAAAAAAATAAATAAATCCCTGTTTGGTTGTCAGTGATGACACCGCATGTGACCATATCAATTGGTACGTGAGAGAAGACTTGGAATTGTTAGCATGATGCTGGCGATGAATTAGTAATAATCCTCCAGGTTTTTAAATTGCAACCAAGGCCTTAATGACAATCTTACTTTGTGTTGATTCCATGTGATCCATAGGGCATTGACCTGTTCAGGGAGGGTTCCGCTGTCCAATAGCCGTACAGGATGGGCAGGGCTTTGGGAATTTAATTGAGGCAACTGGAATGTTAGCTAGATAGGCTCATTACCAGCTTAATGTTGGAGTCAATAGTCCATGATAAAACAATTAGGATAAGCAGGCTCAACTCAATATAACAATCAGCAAGTAGTACTAGTGTTAGTACACTGAGCAATCTTGTCAGAAAATATATAAGTACCACTAGAAGTACTAGTACGAAGTAAGAGAAAAGGTACAATATGTCCTAAACAACACACATATGGCACCGTGGTTAGTACTTGGGATTAGCAAATTAACATACTCCTATTCAACGAGCTTGTTGCCTACTAGGAGTAGTACACTTTTCTCTTCTTTTTTCTTTTGTTCTTACTCAGAAGATTACACGCATACGCCACTGTTTCCAATCATTCAGCAATTAGAAAGGCATCATATCCTGCATGATTCGGGCGACGTGTATCTGATTGTATCACGGATTTTGTGTGGAGAACAATTAAAATTTCCTTTTCTTTTTCTTTTCAATAATAAAATTTTTAACATATACTTACTAGAAGAAAACGACCTGCCCAAACAATAATTGAGCAACTTTTTCCTTGAGAAAATGATTGAACAGGATAAACATATAGCGGATCAGCAAAACTGTGCATTGATTTGTGACATTTGGATTCTCATTGAATATATAACACATTTTATGATCATTATCCTTGCCCATTCTCCCAACAAAAAATGAATTAAAAACATCATGCCTGATATGGCAATGAAAACCATGCTAAGAATCCACATATTGTCATCAGTTTCGCCTACCCTGTTTAATTAGTCCAAGCTAGTAGCAGACATGCATACCACAATGCCGCTTGTCCGTTCCATCCATCAACCCCCCATCATGCATGGAAGAATCGACAACCGAAGTCCAGAAAGCGTACGTGATCCGGGCAATCCGGTTCAGAGAAGCGAATAAGTTCACCAACCCATAATACCACGCTCCACATTTTTCTAATCCTATCTACACCACGTACGCGATGCGATGGCGATACGAGATGAGACGCGAGACACCAGCTGATGAATTCGAGGTGTTTTTGCAGGGTTTTTGAGGCAGACGCCGCGGGCGTGCTGCGGGGCGCCGGGGGTGGGGGAGTACAACTTCAACCTGACGTCCAAGTGCGGCGACCCGGGGTCGTACGCGTGCGACGACCCGTCCAACCACTGGAGCTGGGACGGCATCCACCTCACCGAGGCGTCCTACGGCCACATCGCCAAGGGCTGGCTCTACGGGCCATTCGCCGACCCTCCCATCCTCGAGACACGCCACCACTGATCGATCGAAACACGATCGATATGATCGGTTTGTGATCCATTCGTTCGTTTGCATATATGACAAGCAGAAGACACACCACACACACACACACCTTCATATGCAATGGAGAGGTCAAAGGATAGCGAAAGGGGAACAGAGGCAGAACAGATGTGATGGTTTGTTCAGATCAATTAGATGGTTGGGGATGTGTTGTAGTTTCATGTAAGAAGCGTTTTGGTTTGTGTGTTTTCGTTTGTTGGTCCTTGGTAGAGGGAGTAGATGTAATTCCTATTTCTTGAGAAATTAAAATTGCTCTCATATATAGCATCTTTTCTTCCTTATATACCTTGCATACGTACCAACCTTGTATTTCTAACCTGTCGTTTTACTATTTTTCAAAAAATAAAATTGACTAAACTTGTCGGTTTGGCTCAAATGGTACTTGGCGAATTTTGGACGAATTACCAGGGCCACCAGCCCACCACATTTCTGAATGCTGACGGTAGGGATGAAGAAGGCCTTGCTGAGGCCATAGATCGCTGATGGGCTCAGTTGAACGAACAAAAGTTTACAGGCCGACGAAGTAATAAGTTCACTTTGGATCCCTCTGCCCATTCCGATTTTCGTCCCTTGGTCGCAAAACCGGGTGCAACGGATCCCTCAGCTTACGAAACCAGTGTAAACGAGGTCCGTCGGTAACATTGTGTCCGGTTTTGACTGACATGGTGCCTACATGGCTCCTTTGATTAGGTCTTTGTCCCACGTATTATTGACGTGACGCTTACATGGTAATTAGATCCGAAAAAATAAAAGCAGCAAAATTGAAAATTAAAAATTTAAACAAAATATGTGGGACCCACATATCAGTCAAAAAGTAAAAAATGGGACCCAGTGACAAGTGGGTCCTACTTCTTCAACCTCACCCCTCTCTATCTCTGTCTCCTTCAACGGAGGGAGTGGACCGGCTAGCGGCGGGCGGCGAGCGACAGGATAGTTGACCGGCATGTAGTAGGTGGCAGGGGACAGGAGAGGAGTAGCGTGCGGCGGTCGGCAGGCGACAAGAGAGGAGCGGCGCGCGGCGCATCTCCATCCTAGCGTCACCCTTCGCGACCGGTGTGCTCCTCATCTCCATCATCGCCTCCTGCGCGACCGCGCATGGTGGCGGACCCTGTCAACCGATACAACCCCATCACCGCCACCGCCATCTTCACTGGAGGCCGGAGCAGCTAATGTTCGGTGAGAGAGAAGAGGGGAAAGAGCCGGAGGAGGAGGAGGCCCCGGTGGGTGCCCCCGACGCTCAGACAGAGGAGGCGATGAGGTCTTCCGCCGTCGTCCGAGGGCAGAACCCAACTGCCGAGGCCGCTGCCGACATCTCCCCACCCATGGCTACCGTTAGCGAAAGCGGCTTGCCGCCGAGGCCGCCGTCGACATCTCACCGCCCGCGGCCACCGTCAGCGAGAGCGGCTACTCGTCGTTGAAATCTCACCGCCCGCGACCACCGTTAGCGAGAGCGACTCCCCGCCGAGGCCGCCGCTAACATCTCCCCTCCCGCGGCCACCGTTAGCGAGAGCGGCTCCCTGTCGAGGCCACCACTGACATCTCCCTGCCCGCAACCGACGAGGAGGAGAGCGGCTCCCGGCCCTTGGCACCCTTCTTGCCGCCAGCTTGCTCCGGTCATTGCTCGTCGTTCGCTCCGGCCGCCGCCCGCCCGCTACACTGGTCGTCCGCTCCGGCTGTCACCTGCCTACTACACCGGTCGTTCGCTCTAACCGCCGCCCGCCCCGCTACACTGGCCGGCCGCTCCGGCCGCCGCCCGTCCTGCTCCGCCGGCCGGAAAGAGAAAGGGGATAGATGACAAATTAATTGAATTATTAAAAACAAGAGTAGTGAGGATGATATGTGGGGACATATGGACCCCCACTATTTTGTATTATTTTGTATGTGAAGCTGACATGTGGGTCCATGGTTTTAATTATTTTTCCGGGATTGAATTACCACGTAAACCACGTAGGACGAAGACCTAGTCAAAGTAGCCACGTATGTACCATTTCAGCAAAACCGGGCACAATACTGCGGAAGGATCTCGTTTAAACAGTTTCATAAGTTGGGGGACCCATCGTACCCGGTTTGGTGACCAAGGGACAAAAATCGGACTGCGCGACAAATAGAGGGTCCCAAAGTGAACTTATTCTGTTGACGAAACACCATTCGTGGGCCATGTCAGATGACTAACTGGTCATTCGGCCCAAGTAGGCCTGCCAATGGGTTGTGTACGAATGGATATAATGGGCTGGATATTAATTTGGATTGGAATAAGTCCACTTTATATACCTGATCTTTCGTCGAGTTTTAATTGCAAGCATAAACCGCAATACCGAAAATCTCAACTTTTTTAGGGCCCAACTTAAAAAACCTGGTAAAATTAGGTTCCACCATAGTATGGATAACTAAATTTGCTTATGTGACATCCTAAGCAGCAAAAAGAAAATAAAAAACATGTCAGACCCACATTTAAGTGGACTTCCACCTCTCCTGGCGCCACCTCTCTCTTCTCTTTCCTAGGAGCTCTCCGCATAAGTAGAGAGCGCGTGGTTGGAGGGAGAGGAGCAAGACGATGATGGTGGTGCCGGAGTCACAGAGCTCCTGTCGCAGGCGGTATACCACCGAAGTGTGGCGTCAACGACGGCGCTTGGGCAAAAAGCAGCGTGATGGCTCCTGTCTCTCGGACGCGGCATAAGCTGGATGCAGGAGAAGCGGATGGCTCAGGGCTCGATAACACTGGTGTCGTCCGCTACCCTTCTCCCCATCAGTCGCTGTAGCCATGACGACGACAACTGCAAATATTTTGAACAATCCATGGTGTAAACCATGGTGATTTTAAAGCTCTACTTACACTCACAAATTAATGTGAAATATTATTTTGATTACAAAATACTCGCTTCATCTCAAAATAACCGTAATCCTAAAATTTAAATTTTGTCCTACAGGAAGTATCATTACACAGAATTACTTTTTCCTACGGGCTAGACTCATCGTGAAGCGCACATTAGTATGGGAGTGGGACCAGAGTCACCATGGTGGCGACGTGCAAGTGTTGATGGTGAGCAATCAGCGAAGACGCCGTCTGACATTGAGCGGCCAATTCAGCAATTCTTCTCCCCTCTTGCAGCAGACCCAAACCGAGCGCAGACGATCGAGGATCAAGCGCAGGTGATGGAAGACGTCGAGGAGATACGGTAATGACGGAGGCGCGAGTGGCGTGCAAGATGTGGGGGGCATTTGCGAATTAAGACTTGGGAGGAGCGATAGGATGCAGATATTGTGAATGGAGATTGCGTCATCTCCAATGTGATCGAAGATAATGCCATGCACGGCAACCTAAATATCTAATATCTCCATATATAATTGATTTAATTAATTTGCCACTGGTATAGATACTACTTTTTTTAGATAATAGACTTTTTATTGACCCGGCCTCTATATCCACAAAGGATATACACATCCAAAACAATACAGAGTTTTTAGATTTCAAACACCACACAAACAGAAAACCCTAAAACACAAAAAAGCGGAGTTAGCAAACATAGCTTCCAATTTCATCAACGACTTAAACTTTCCGTCGCAACATGAGAGGGCGGAAGGGGAGAATCTGAAGTAGTCCGTACTGCCCGTCGCCGCACCATCTCCACCTCCGCGGATCACAACCATCATCCGCTGCCAATTGATGTGTATGCTATCCGCCATCACCATCCAAATCCCCTTACGCTGTCCCCATATTTCGCACGTCCCTAGTGCGTCGTGGAACTGCCCTGCTGCGTCACCACCTTCTTCTGCAAACCATCAAACTCCTCGCCACTCCTAGAGCGTCGTGGAGCCATCCAACACAACACGCTAAGCTCCACGTCCGTTCACACCTATCCGCAACAAAACCATGGCGCCGCCACTCACTTGGTAGCAGTCATCTCTAGGATGCCACCTGTAGCACCCTAAATCTTTTTGGTTTATTTAAAACCTTTCTAAACATTTTTTTTGGAGTTTAAATTTGGATTTTATTTGATTTTGTGCCAAATAGATCTCAAATCCCCTCCTACTCATTCCTTCAATTTTTGTCAAACCCGTGGTTCAATTCAAATTCAATTCTCCAAAAAATTTCCCTCAAATATCAATTCCAAAACACCACTGTGAAAATATGAAATTCTACTATTTGTTTTGGGCCCTCTTTCTCTCTTCTATCCCTGGCCCAACTCCCTCTCCCTCTCCCCTTTTTCCCCCGAGCGGGCCGGCCCATCTTTCCCTTCCCTCTCTCTTCTCTTCCTCGGCCCAGCTCCCTCCCTCTCTCTCCCGGCCCACGGCCCGGCCCAGCACTGCTCACCTTTCTTCCTCCTCCGGTCGATCGCATGTGCGCGCCACGTGCTCGATGGAATGCCGAGCCGCGCCACGCCCGCTGTGCCGCGCCGCCTCGCGCCTCCCGCCACGCCGCGCCGCCTCGTGCTCCGCACGCCGCGCCGCCCCGAGCCCCGCGCCCGCGTCCCATCCCGCCTCGAGCCCCGCGTCGCCGTCCCCTCATCGCGCCGCGTCGCCGTCACATCGCCACACCCCGCCGCGCGCTCGCCGCCTATAAAAGGGGCCCGAGTCCCCGCTTTCACCGCCCCCTCGCCGCCGGCCCTCTCTCTCCCATCTCTTTCTCCTCTCGGCCTCTCCCTCTCTTCTTCTCTCCCCGGCCGCCGCCGCCCCTCCCCGACCGCCGCCACTCCTCCCCGGCCGCCGCCCTCGCCTCGCTGCTGTGGCGCCCGCGCCCGAGCCGAGCTCGGCAGCGCAAGGAGGAAGAAAACCCTCCCCTTCCCTTTGACAGGTGGGCCCCGCCCCCTCTCTCCCCTTCTTTTGACCGACAGGTGGGACCCACCCCGCGCCGTCAACTCAAACGGAATATTCCGAATATTCCGTTTGAGTTGACAGCGCGGGGTGGGGCCCACCTATCGGTCAAAAGAAGGGGAGAGAGGGGAATATTCCGTCACCGTTTAAATTAATTTCCCAAAAAATTCAGAAAATCCTTTAATCTTTGAAAATTCATAAAAAATCAACCGTAACTCCGTTTGTCTTCGTTCAACTTTCTAAATTTTTCTAAAAATGAGATCTACACAGTGGCACACTTATTTCTTTGATTTGAGCTTATCTTATTGCCTTTTATTTATTTATTCTCCGTTTCACGTATAGAGCACGTGTACAAGGAAGCTCCGGACATTGTTTTCGAAGGAGAAGACCCACATCTTGTGCAAGGAAAGCCCCTTTGATCACATTTTCCCCTATATTTGCAAGTTATTTTGTTTGAAAAATGCATTGCTTAGTGTACACGATAATCTTGTTTAGGCCTTGGATTGTTTATACGACCGATGGACCGACCTAGTAGATGCACTCACTTTACCTAGGGTGTTGTTAAACCTTTTTCCTTGATAGCTCCACTCACGTTTTCGCCGGAATCGCTATCCATTGGGTACAATTGCCGAGGTAGTTTGCTTACCCGTGCTTACGTTGTACTATCGCGTGGGAAACTTGGGTATTTCTAAATTTATGCTTAAAAATCTGGTACGTGGTACCGATGTGTTGTGAAATAAAATAAGTTGTGAAAATGGTGATGATGCGAGGCCATGTCTTTGTGGTTTGGTCGCGTGTTATCGTTAAGGACCGATTCCTTTGGGAAATCCATCCAAACATGTTACAGTGCGACCCCATGGGTATTCATGGGATGCCTCTACCTAAGTAAATGGTTATCACATGGGGGTTTGGTATGCCAATGGTTGTGGGATGCCGAGGATGAGGAGACGAAGTTTTGGGTCATTATAGCCCTTTTGGGTGTTCTAATGCCTCTAATGTGGCACACAGTACCAAGTAGGAGTAGGAGACATCCTCGGTATTCCTGAGTGAATGACAGCTGATCTTGCCCGATGCTCGGCTAAGATACTTGGCCCAACTAGGTGGTATGCGATTTTCATGGGTTAGCTTTGGAAAGGCCTTGTCACGAACTTCCGTTATCGACGAGTACACGATGTCAGTTTCGTGTCGTGTGGGTAAAGCGTACAACCTCTACAGAGCTTAATGAACTGTTCGAACAGCCGTGCCCACGGTCAAGGGCGAGTGTAAGGTGTTTCTCATAGTGTAGATTTGTTTGGCAAATGTTTGATGAAAATGGTTGGTGGGAAGGAATTCGTTTCTAGAGTTCGCCTGTGTGGCAGACGGCTAACCTCTGTGGTTAGGAACGGGTCTGTGTGACCTGGGGTGTCGCTTGACGCCATGGTGTTGTTAGGGCCGAGAAGGCGTTGTTATGCTGAGAAAGCTAGGTTAACTATGTGAAATAGTGTTGTGGTGATTTTATGGTTTGAACTGAGTTGCTGTGAAAGTGAAAAGAAACTAATAGAGGAAATCAGTTAACTATTGTTTGTTACTCTTGTGACAAGTTGTTGCAAAGCAACTTGTGGAATAGGACGAGGCGTGAGCCTTCTCCCGACAACTAAAATTTTGACTCAGTAGAGTTTTCGTGAAATAAATCGTTTTCGCCAAAAAAGGCTGCTTTCGCAAATAAAACCCTAGCCCCTTTGTCTTAACCAAACATGTCATTCTTTCCCCGGCTTGCTGAGTACGTGAAGTACTTACCCTTGCTATATATAATATCTATAGAGCTTGGAGACGAAGACGTCGACCCTACCGCCGAGGAGTGTCTCCAGGAGCAAGCCGAGTACGAGGACTTCTAAAAGATTCGTGCCTAGCCCCAAGCTCGCCTGTGGAATAAGTTAGTTGCCTAGGCATGTCGCCTAGTGCTTAGTCGCTTAGTTTCTCGCCGCTTTTAGTTTCCCCGTTGCCGCTCTGTTGACTTTTGTATTGCTGTGTTGCTCATCTATGGGCATGTCCATGATGGTAACTTATGTAAGGACTAAATCCCAGTGATGTAATAAATTAGTTTACTTTGATTCCATGTTTATTCTGTGTGTACCAGCTAGTGTATCCTGGGACTGGTATTATCTCACAAGTAATACGTAACACATCGACATAAGTTAGCTGGTGTATACGGTTAACGAGTATCGGGGCGTTACACCACCGTCGAGAGCCTTCATTGCCACCATCCTCATCTCTGTAAGGCGAGCCAACGATGAACACATTATCGTCCAATCCCATCCCCCACGACCACCGCCCTGTCACTTGCCTCTCCACGGTTAGACCTGGGCACTGGAGCTCACCGATGCCCCTAGGACGCAGCCGCCAAGATGACGTCGCCACCGAAACGACCACCCACCAATCCACCATCGTCACCATGCGCATCAACTGATTTGCGTTGAGGGGAAGAGCTAGCCCCTACCACTGTTCGACGCTGCCAACCCTCGCAACTGGAGATAGAGGAAGGGGGGAGGACTAGCCCCCATGTCCACCCAATGCTGTCACCACCTCCCATCGTAGCTACCAGCAGCCTCAATAGCCTTATCACCGCCGTCACCACCACTACCATCGCAACTCCTGCTATCGGCAGCACCACTCTAGCCGTCCACCTCTAGGGGAGAACCCCGCCGTCACCGTCATTGCCACTGCCGACCGAAGTGGACGCTGACCAACAGGATCCGCGCCTTTGAGCAGCTACCGCAGAGCCCTGACGCGGATCCAGCCCTGGAGCATCAGGACCAGCCTCCACCCACTGTTGCAGCCTCCCCGACACTGGCACTGATGGTGGCTGCCGACGAGACAACCCCCCCACCGCCATGTGTTAACGACGAAATTTCGTAAGCCTCGAAGTCATCATCGACCTAGAGTCAGTATCGGCTTCAGAGTTCTGAAATCGGCCGATGGAAGCTATCAATCGCCAATAGTAGGATTCTTACCAAATTCGGTTAAGGAAATTAATCTATTAAAAGAAGCTTATCAAAAAGAGACCGAATTCAAGGAAGATCCAACATGATAGTTTATCTATTAATTACGCAGGGTTGAAAGTTTCCTTTTATCTTTAGGAAAGTGTGTTTAGTGTCCGATAAGGACTGTATGTTTTTCCTTTTATCTCTAGGAAAGTTTGTGTCGTATCCGATATGGACTAGTATCTACCCATGGGTATAAATATGTACACCTAGGGTCCCTGTAAAATATCTCTCGATCAATAAAACATCTCTCGGCGCATTGCCACCCTCTTTCTGAGGTTTTTACTTATCAACCAGTGGAATTTGGCACCTGACACGGGGCTGCATCGGCTTTCGATCTCCGACGAAGGGGTAAGCCCTACGTTCCGTCGAGTCTTGGTGAATATATCGGCTACATTGGTGTTGTTCAAGGCTGCATCGCTTTGATCTCTTGGATCGCTCTGGTTCAGTTGTTATATTTTCCTACCTGATATCTCAATTCTATTTTAATTGCAT
Organism: Oryza punctata; assembly: GCA_000573905.2. Lineage (NCBI taxonomy): Eukaryota > Viridiplantae > Streptophyta > Magnoliopsida > Poales > Poaceae > Oryza > Oryza punctata. The sequence continues at coordinate 5,778,275 of CM002488.2, forward strand.
TGTGTTTAAAGACGCATCGGTTTAGTTGGGACTGTCTCGGTTAAGTCTGATCTTCTATCTTAGCTAATATATCTCTACAATCACAATGTTGTTTTAAATAAATTTTGTTATATCTATCACATTAGGCAGATCTAGTGGTTCATTAGGTATTAGATTATCATATACAATCTCGTACCGTATCAGTTAGATTCGACCTACTAGATTGTTTTTGATAATATAAATCTTGTTAAGCCGATAAGTTCATGCTAATGTTTTATCGGAGTGCTAGCCGATGATTTATTATATACGTTATATAATCTAGATTGATAATGTTTTCTACTTTCATCGGCCGATCTCCATCTAGTGCTGCATCACTTAAGTTTGATCTACTAAGTCGTGCTTAGAATCATAATCTCTAGCCTGCTTCTTGATTGCCAATAAGGGTTTCATCGGGGTTTCAGCCAATGAGTTATTTAGATGTTGCATTGGCTTATAAGCATTACATACAAGTTGGATTTAGCCGATGACAACAAAGGTTTCATTGATTATTTAATCGTTTGGATTTTAATGGCATCGGAACACCAGTCGATGTATGCTTTAACCTTCAGATCAGTGCTTATTCAATCTATCATTACTAGTTGATTGGTTTCTACTGGATTATATTATTGTTATATTACATTATCACCAGTTGATTGTCTTTATATCACTATCTACATTTGACATATAGCCGATTGCTCAATACCTTATTGAAATCGGCTAGTATCGGCATCGGCTGTAACTACTCCATTGGCTTGTCAGCCGATTGGCTGTTTTATCTGTTGTTTACATATCTTATCAGTTGCAGGATCAAACTGACTGGTACGCCCGCATTTAATCAATATTTTGTACCTGCACTGGAGCTAAGCACATCTCCCAAGCCGTCGTGTTTTTACGTCAACACCATAACATCCCTCAGCACGGTCAAATCTACTCACCAGAACTCCATCTCTGTTGTTTTCCATGAACCAGGAGAGAGAGTCCGTCACCGCTACTGTCCACGAGCCGATGCAGCCTAGCTGCCACTTCGCGACTAGCGAGCTCCCAGATCCGGCGACAATCCTCAGCCCATCCGCTAGAAAGCCGAGGAAAAGGCCCCGCCGCCACCGTCCTTATTGTTGTGCGCACTCCCGTCAGTCGGCTCGAGCGGCGGCAAGGCCATTGATGCGAGTGGAGGGGAAGGGTTGTTGGGGAGGGGAACAGATGATGGGGAATCTCTGTACGAGTATGTTCTTACTATCATCTATATAGATACTACTATGTATGGTTAGTCTTTTTCGCTTGGTTTCCATTTTCCCCTTCGGACTGTGAGGGTGCAACCTAGCTATGTACTACCTCCGTCCTCCGTCCTAAAATACAGTAATCTGGGTATAGATTAAATTAGACTCTTCGTAGAGGGACTCTGTCTACATTCCTTATAGTAGGATAGATCTGATCTATTCTTAGATTACTATATTTTGGTACGGATGGAGTAACTTCCTTTTTTTCTATCTTATTCAGTTTCCCTTTTTTTAATGGGGATGGAATCATAGGATTGACACGGTCAAAAGACGAGGAGTGAGTGCAATTGTTGCATTGCAACACACAATTTGCTATATTATAGTACATATATTTTTCAAGTTGGGTTGATACTGTAGGATTGACCCATCGGATGGTCAGAATGCGAGGTGTGAGTGCAACTATTGCATTGCAACAGTTGCTACATTATAGTATAGTAGATGTTGTTGTGACCTGCAAGACTCTTCTCTTGTTCTTAATAAGGATTGGCCGATTTTTATTTTTCGCCAGATGGGGTTGACTTTAGCTAGATCACTAGGTACTTGGCACTTTGGCAGTTCCAAGCACTTCTTTGCGACTTTTCGAGCTGGAAGCAACAGCGGTTTCTGCGAGTACGACTTTCATCGCTTCACTCGTCATTTACTCAACCTCAATGTGCAAAACTTTATCAAACGCCAAGTCATCAACTCTTGTGGCGACCACGACGGCAAGGTTTAATTTGTAGGTCATATTTAGCAAAGAAAGTCTATGCGCGAGATACATTTTTTTCCTCCCGCGCTGTTCATCCATCCATGCATCGTCGAGCTCCTTACTCTACCACGACGATGAAGCTGATGCTACGCATCGCCTTGGTTCTCCTCCTGCCCGCCGTCTCCTCCTGCCTCCCCTGCCGGCGGCGCTACAACTACGACTACGACTCCATCTTTAGCTTCGGCGACTCCTTCGCCGACACCGGCAACGGCGCCGTCGTCTTCGCCGAGCACTCGCTCTTCAGCCCGGCGACAAAGCCTCCCTATGGCATGACCTTCTTCGGCCACCCCACCGGACGCAATTCCAACGGCCGCCTCATCATCGACTTCATCGGTGAGTGCCCGTTTCGTCTATATATGGCTTTTATGTTAGCTTGTTCAATTCCCTGGAAAAGAACGCGTTGTCAACGTCCTCGATTAATTGCCCTGCCGGCCGGCCGGACTGCAGCGGAGAAGCTCGGGCTGCCGTTCGTCCCGCCGTTCCTGGCGCACAACGGCAGCTTCCGGCAAGGCGCCAACTTCGCCGTCGCCGGCGCCACGACTCTCGACGCCAGCTTCTTCAGCGACATCCCCGGCGTCGGCAAGTTCGTTCTGAACACCAGCTCCAGCGTGCAGCTAAGTTGGTTCGACTCGTTGAAGCCGTCGCTGTGCAGTCCTGCCCAAGGTAAATTTCAGTTACTGGTTAATTATATTACTGCTCATCAGTAGTATACCAGTCTAGCTACTTCATCACTCACCAGCATGCATGGGCATGGCCAATTGACTCATGAGGCAACGGATCAGCTTACAAGTTACACGCTGTGCGTGGCGTGCAGAGTGCAAGGGCTTCTTCCATAAGTCTCTCTTCTTCATGGGAGAATATGGCGTCAACGATTACAGCTTCTCCGTCTTCGGGAAGACCCTGCCGGAAGTGAGATCGATGGTTCCAGACGTGGTGAAAACCATCTCGTCGGCCACTGAGGTAATTAACCCATCTATGTCTCCTTTACTCGTGGTCGAACGCTGTTTGCACTATACATTTTTTTTCCTAACTACTGCTATATAATATGACGCAAATATAAACCATCTCTATCTATTAACTTATTAGAAAAAATACCAGTATATTGCAACGGGTAAAACTATTTTTTTCAGTTCCCTCAAAATCAGAGAAAAAAAATCAGTTTCCCTAAGAAAAAAATCAGTTTCTCTGATTTTTCTCAAAATCAGAGAAAAAAATCTCTATCTCCTCTTTCCGTTTCTCTCAAAATTAGAGAAAAAAATACCCGTGATTTACTACGGGTAGAGCTATTTTTTCCAGTGATATCCTCTTCCCGTTTCCCTCGAAATCAAAGCGAATCCACATCTAAATTATCACAGTCCAATTTCATAAAACTCGGGATTAAAACGTATGCATCAGATGGTGCTATGAACGGGAAAAAGCTAGAAAACTTTACGTATTTTTTAAATTAATAAGTATAGATATAGATTATTACTAATGGATATAACGGGCTCTAAGTACGGGACGATATCGTTTCACATGAGAAACCAACTTTGATAAAGGAAAAGAAGCATCCGAGATGGAGTTCAAATCCAAGTTCAGATCAGTATCATTAAATATAAGAAACCGATTTTGATTAGGGAAAGAAGCACATGAGCCGGAGTTCAAATAGGAGACTGATGATTTTGATAACCGATCTACCTCGCGTTCACCAGTCGCGACTATTTCGCGCGAGGCTGCAACGGACGACCCTTAGTTAAGACTGTTAACTCGTATTAACGGAACATGATCAGTTAATATATTCGATTTTGAAAAACGGAGTCAAATAAACAAACTAAAAAAAGTAGAAAAAGTAGAGGTAAATTGATAGTTAGGTTTCAAATCAGGCTTAAATAAGCAATTGCCCCTTACAATTTTTGAGAAGTTAGAGCTCCATTGGCTGCCCTTAATAAGCCAAAGCATAAGCTAAAATTTAAATTTTTAAATTTAATTTTAAAATATTTTCAATGTAGTTCTTTTTTAAGTTGATTTTTAAATCGCTAAGAGAATATATATATATAAGATTTACCTATAAATTAATTTTTATTCTCTAGTAAATGACAACCGATGGGGGTTTTATTTTCACAGTATGTATTTGAGAAGTTATTAATTGTTAAAGGTTTTAAAATTTGACTAAATCTATCTTAACTGTTAAGTATTTATGACAAGAAAGAGTACTTCATTTCGCGTTGGTGCTTTCACGGGTAGGTGATGACACTACTAAAAAAACCATTTTTTCTAGCGGTCATTTTAGATCTTCGCTAGCGACGTTTAGCACCACCACAAAGCAAAGGTCAGTGAAAATGTAGCATTTACGCTGGCGGTGACCAACCGCTAGAGAAGATAGATTTTTCCCGGCAGACGAATTAAGTTGACCGCCAGCGAAAATCATTTTTTCTGGTGGCAAAACTAAGTGGACCGCCAGCAAAAATCATTTTAGCTAGCGTCAAAATCCATTTTAGCTAGCGGCTGGGTAAGGACAGCTGCCAGCAAAAATTGTTTCCCTGCCAAAAAAATCAAAATTGAAATGTTTTGCTATATTTTCAAATCCATCCAAATTCAAATCCAACATCCAGAGAGCACTACATCGTTTTCACTCCATTTTCAACATGCAAACATCAAACAACATGCATCAACAGTCATTGTCGCAAATCCATTCATCAGTCACAAAGTTCATATCAACCTCAAATTCATTAATCAATCACAAAGTAAATCACAAATAGAAGGGGAAGGAAGGAAGGACGGCGACAGTGGTGGATGGCGCGGTGCGGAGGATGAGGTTGGAGGCGGCCTCCCCGCGGCCCGGCGGCGGCGGATCCGGTCTCCCCGCGTCCCGGTGGCGGCGGATCCGACCTCCCCGCCCGAGCCCGAGCGCCGCCGCCCGCGCCTGACCTCCGCCACCTATGCCCGTGAGCCGCCGCCCGCTCTCGAGCACCGCCGCCCCGCGGCCCGACGACGACGGATCCGGCCTCCCCGCCCGAGCCCGAGCGCCGCTGCCCCCGCCCGACCTCCGCCGCCTACGCCCGTGAGCCGCCGCCCGCTCTCGAGCGTCGCCGCCCTGCGGCCCGGCGGCGGTGGATCCGGCCTCCCCGCCCGAGCACGAGCGCCGCCGCCCGCGCCCAACCTCCACCGCCTGCGCCCGTGAGTTGCCGCCCGCTCCCGAGCGCCGCCGAGCACTCCTCCGTCGCCCGCGCCTGTAGATTTGGAGGGAGAGAGGGAGTGGAGAGAGAGGAGGAGGAGAAAGGATAAGGATGAGGTGATTTTATAGCGTCAAATTTTATTTCGCTGACGGTGTTGTTACCTGCCGCTAGCGAAAATCAGATTCCAGCGAAAACCCGACTTTTTTATGGCGGGCCTCCTAGCGTGGCCGTCAGTGAAAATAGAGATATTTTTTATGGCGGGCCTCTTAGTGTGGCCACCAGCGAAAATCGATTGTTGCTAGCGGTTCATAACCCCTCACCCCTCGTTCTATTTTTAATGGCGGTTTTTGCCTATAACCGTCTGCGCGGTGCGCGGTGAGAAGGGAGTTCATGTGTTTGGAGTTTCGCATATGTATGTGAATTCTACTATTTTTCATTTATTGGTGTTCCTGTGCTTAGATCGTTGTCATTTCTTCTGTGAGACATTATATAACTTTTTCGTGTGTCAAGGCCCTCACCTCCATAGCATATTAATGTGACGTTCAGAACCCGAAAACGATATTAAGTTCATCTCATCTGTTGGTGCAATTTCTTGCTGGCGAGCGGGGTGGTACTAACCTCGACGCTACAGTAACTCGCTACTGCTGGTCGGCTGCTGTCAGCTGCTACTGCTGCTTTGCACGCCTAGGTTTCGGCCCAAGGCTGCTGTGGGCTGCAAGGCTGCTGGGCTGCTTCTGCTGGGCCGCTGCTGTTTGCTCTTTCTTTTGAGAGAATCCAATCTATGCCCCTAAGTTTACTCTAGTTCAATGATTTACGATCGATTTTGTCTCCCTCTATAATATGCCATCCACTTTATCAATCTTTTCTACAGTATATGATTAGAGTGGATAATTTTCAAAAAATACCTAAAATACCCTCCATGCCATACAAAGATTGCCAATTGATTGACTCATTATAAGTTTTGAAAAGATATGAAAGTTTTTGTGTGGCCTTCTTACATAACGTAGAAGTTTGGGTGTATATTTTAAGATTTTTTTTTAATATGTTTTTTTGAAAAAACTATATTTATGTGGCATATGAAAGAGGAATCATATATGCAAAACATAGCCGGATTAGACAAATAATTTTATGTAGCATATGAAAGATGATTTGCATAAAAGAACATCACCACAAGAGTATTCTATTAGCATATGAAACATAAATTATATTTTTAAAAATAAATACTTTCAAATTGGAAATCTTAAAATACACACACACCTTCGTATTATGTAAGGAGACTATACAAAATTTTTTATATTTTTTAGATACTTCTAGTAGGTCAATCAATTATCAACTCTCTATATCTTGAAGGGCATTTTAGGTATTTTTTTGAAAAGTATCCACCCCAATGGTATATTATAGAAAAAATTGAAAAAGTCGATGGTATATTATAGATAGCGATAAAGTCGAAGGTAAATCTTTGAACTGAAGTAAACTCAGGGGCATATAATAGATTCTCTCTTTTCTTTTTTCCTCTTTTTCTCTTTTTCCCCTCTAATTATCTGCAAGGCGTTACAACGAACCTGTTGAAACAAAAGATATAACGTAGAAACAGGAAAATAAAACATAAATAGTAAAGAGCATGAAGTGAAAAAAAATGTATTGGTCAAACATAAGGTGTTTGGACTTTGGATCACGAAGAGAAGATAGAAGAGAGAGATAGAGAGTTTTGTTTTCAAAGGGAGGGGGTCCAACACCTACATAAAATAAGTAGAGAAAACTCAGGGGCATACAATAGATTCTCTCTTGAATAAAACCCAACCCACAAAACTAAAATTAAAGGCATATATCATGTGAGGTAATTCTAGGCCACATAATTAAGATTAAAGGCATATCATGTGAAGATCTACGGTTTAGAATAAATTGCTTATTTAACCGACAATCAAAATTCTCTAGTTAATGTGGGAACTCTCTGATACCGCTACGGATGACGACGGAGGAAAAAAAGTTATGGAAGCCTTAGTATTTTTTAATTAGTCATATATTAAAATAATAAAAAATGATAACAGTAATAAAAAAGCTGCCCCCAAGTTTGCTCTTACAGCATAAAAAAATCTCATATTAATTGAATAAAAAAATAAAGTTCATATAAAAATATAATTTAAAAATAACGTAAATTCGAAATTAAAGAATAAGTAATATTGGAAGAGGAGACCTAGAGTCCATCTGGCATACAACTTAGAACTGATTGATATTCGAAATTAAAAGTAGATGTTAGAATCCATATAGAACCACACTTTTGAAATAACTAAAATTCAAAATTAAACAAATGTTGGAAGAAAAATCTATAGTCCATATAGAATATAATTTATAAATAACTAAAATTTGGAAGTTAATAAAATAAGAATTATTAAAAGAAGAGTTTGGAGTTCATATAGAAATACAATTTAGAAATGATAGAAATTCAAAATTTAAAAATAAGATATATTGTATGAAGACTCTAAAGCCCATATAGGAATTTAGAACTAATTGAAATTCGAAATAAGAAAGAAGAAAATTAAAAATAGATCTTAGAGTACTATTTCTAAAAATAATTAATAACTATCATGTATATATATCATGTATATATGTATATACAATACAACAGGAATATCACGTATAGGTTAGCTAGTTTGGTCGAGTTAATTAGTACCAAATTTAAACTTATGTTGCTATTTTAATATATTTTAATAATAAAACATAAAAATGTATATGTTATTATGTGAGAAAAAATATAATAATGCTAGCCATCATGCTATTTTTTTATATAAAAAACGGAGGAAGCTTCTGTAGCTATTAAACATCCAACTTATAACCACGACAATTTTTGTTGGCTGAAAATATTTAACAAGCAACCCTTGTTCTTTTTATCGATCTTTAACAGAGGATAATCAAGCAAGATGGGGCAAAGGCAGTGGTCGTTCCAGGGATACCACCATTGGGATGCATGCCGCCCAACTTAGCGATGTTTCCCAGCACCGATCCAGCAGGCTACGAACCTGACACCGGATGCCTGAGGCAATTCAACGAGATCGCAGTGTATCACAACACGCTGCTACAGGATGCCATCAAGAATGTCCAGAAAAATCACCCAGATGTCCGAGTTATCTATGCAGATTTCTTCACCCCGGTCATTCGAATCGTCGAGTCTCCTGGCACATTTGGTTAGTATAGCACATTATTACATGGCTTAAATTAATTGATCTGTCCTTTAATCTGATCCTATCCAATATGTTAATAACTTGCAGACTTGTAGTGTTAAGATGACGATATGAGTCTCTTTTTTTTAGAGAAGACGTACGAGATTGATGATTATTAATTAATCGTGTAGGGTTTACCAGTGATGTTTTGAGATGTTGCTGCGGTGGAGGTGGGAAGTACAACTTCAACATGAGTGCTGGATGTGGCATGCCAGGCGCGACGGTGTGTGAGGATCCATCCACCCATTTGTTCTGGGATGGCCACATGACAGAGGCAGCCTACCACGTCATTGCTGATGGCTGGCTAAACAGCATAAATGAATCCTAGATAAACTATGTTAGAATCTGTCCAGCTTTCTAGCTTAAATTTGGTATATCATCTTTGAATTTCTATGGATGTTGAGGGGTTTTAAATGGGCCATTCTATCATAATAATACTGGCCCTTTTTTTATTATATGACACAATTGGCTTATCAAATTCATTTGACAATTTGTCTTTTGTAGAAATATATGTATAAATAGATACAAGATAAGCTTCAAAGTACTTTTGGCCATACGCACCAATGGGCGAGGAGCAATATGACGCGGCGACCGTCGGTGGGGATAAGAAAATGTCACTATGCGTTGTGGCGTGGAGCTCGGGATCAGGTGTAGATCTGATGAGCTCCCCCTCGGTGATCTTGACTGCATTGTAGATGTAGTCGGCGTGGTTGAGGTCACGAGCGATGTGGCGGAGCTCTGTCACTAGTACGCCTCGGCCCTCTTCATCTCCTGTGGTTAAGTTCTCTCTCCCTACCACCTCGACTGTGCAGCCATAGGTGCCTTCTTCCCGCTGCCTTTCCACCATTGCTATCTCTCCACAGCCACCTCGGGCTCAGCTCGCCGTTCGTCTTGAGAAAGAGCGCTGGTAGAGATGAAAAGAAAAGGAGTAATGGTACTCAGAGCTTGTTTGGCAGAGCTCCAGCTCCACCTTCACTTCCACCTTCACCTTTTCTGGAACTTGAGCCAAACCAAACAGTTCTAACTCCACCTAAAATGAGATGAGCTAGTTAGAGTGCTCCCAAAAAATGAATTAGAGATGTGAAGTTGGGTTTAGATTGCTCCACAATTTCACTCTAGATTTAACTTTTGGAGTTAAATTTAGAAGTCGATGTGGATCCATTATTTTTTTATTTTTTATTTTTGTTTTTCAGTGACACCTAAGTGCCATGTGTCCTAATCGTAGACTCGGCTGGAGGCAATGAAAATCACCATACTCATGAGGGAGTTATTTTACACGGTTTTAGTAGTTGGAGGAGTCGCTATAATTGGCTTAAGATTGAGGGTTACAAATCAGATTTGACTTATAGTTGGGGGAGAAAATTTAAACTTTTTAAGTGAGCAAATAACTAGGCTTTAATCTAAAGGTGGATGCATTTCGGGCCTGTGCGTGTCGTCGTTAGCTATGGGCCTGTTCGGCTGAACTACTTTAAAATAAGTTTATTTGAGGTCCCTTAACTTGTCAACGAATCCGATTTTCATCCCTCAACCAGAAAAATAGATACAACAGGTCCCTCAACTATCAAAACCGGTGTAATATAGGTCCCATGATGGTTTGGATAGTGGTTTTAGCTGACATGATGCCTACATGACTAATTTTACTCAATCTTTATCTGACGTGGCATTGATGTGGCATTGACATGGCAATTTGATTTTTGAAAAATAATAAAACCGTGACTCCACATGTCAGTTACACCCAAAAAATATTTAAAATAGTGGGGCCCACGTGGGCCCCACTTTCTCCCCTCTTCCCCTCTCTTCTCTGTATCTTGTCCTCTCCCCCCTGGGAGTAGTGGGTGGGGATTGAAGCGGGCGGAGCGGCAACGACGGCGGGCCGAGGGACGACGCGAAGCCGGCGGGGCGGAGCGGGGCGACCGCAGGCCAAGCGGCGGCGCGAAGTCAGCGAGGACAACCACCACGAGGACTCCCCCCTTTTCCACGCCAACTCTGGCGACGACGACCGCCCGCGCCACCGCTCCTCAATCTCAATAGGTAGTATCCAATACAAAAATGGAGGATTAATGTGGAATTGAAGATGGAGAAACTATGACATACAAACTGAATAGATGGGTCTAGTAGCTTCTAGACAGGTAGAGGAAGAGGAAGGGTAGAGAAGAAGATCGACAAACGTGCCCACCGGCCGCCCAGGTCGCCGCTGTTGCCGGTTCGATCGATCTGTTTGATGCCCAAGTGTTGCCGACGCTGCTGCTTTGTATGCTGCTGCTCCTGTTTTGCTTGGGCCTCGCTTGAACATGACTAACTCGGCCCATATACAGCCCAATCGGGTTCTTAACAATCTCCTCTCCTTGACATTCGGCTTGCCCTCAAGCTGATAGAAATGAAATAGTATGAAATTCGTACCACCACCAGGATCCCATGGTTTGTGCAAAATCCTGACACGACTTGTGGTTGGGTTGTTGTTCAGGATTGCAGGAAAAAGCTTTGTTTGTCTTTTGTGCTGTCAGAACTGTGCTAGTCTCCTCACCAATTTTTCCAGGGGTCTCACTCCAATGTAATGACAAGGTAACACCCACCATCAAGTGGATTCCAAAAATTGATTTGTGTAGAAGCACACGATTACTTCCTCCTAGTAGAGAATTAATTGTTCATCTAAAGGGTGCGTTCCTTGGTGATATGTGAATTTGCTCTGTGATAAGATGAACCATTCCATGTCTGATACCCATATCCCATCTAACAATGCCAGAAGCTTGAAAAAATCTGAGCATATCTTGTCCATGATAAGGCACCATCCACCCTTCTCAGTATTTTGTCCAACTATACATGATGTCAACTGAGGTTCAGTTAGCTGAAGCAAGGAATCCTTTCTCCCAATAACTTGAGCATATGTATATATTCAACCGAGAAATCCAACTCTCTTCCACATGATAACTTGCTTGGATCCACTCTCAATACTTGAATATACTGAACATTGTACTGACTGGTTTGCTCAAAGTTTGCTGATTGGATTGACAACTTCATAGCAACAAAACTAGGCACCCCTCCGCCATTGTACTGCTTAAAATTCCAAGCAATTAATCGATTCCCTTCAGCACCATTAGGATAAACCCTTTCTGCAAAAAATTGTTGCCATTTGGTCCACATTATAAACTCAAACTTTTCAAGGTTCCTAGTGTTTCCAGCAGTGAAAATTGCACAACCCAAGTAAAGCTCACACGGCTCTTCTGTTAGGATGTGACTGATATCATTTTCATCACACGGAGACCAAGCTTTCAACTCATCCCAATGCAAGTCCGTAACTATCCTCTCAGTAGGAAATACCCCAGTACTTTGAATTACTAATGGAAGACCACTTACTTCAGTTGGTGGTGACCAAGGTGGCAGAAAATGTTCTGCAAGCCAACAATAGTTGAATGCTAGCCAGTGCGTTGGTCGCAACTCCAATCCTCTTAGCTCTAATTCCTTGGTGTTTGTAGACATCGACATCTTGCTATCATGCTCAGGGAATTTCATCGAACAGTCGGTGGGCATCCATGTGATTAGGTTAATTTCAGCAATCAACTGTGGTGAGAAGATCTCGGTTGATGCATCAGGTGATGGAACGCCCTCAGTAATACATGTTCTGAGTACAAGCACGATGTTAACTTGGTTTGCACCGGCATTGATATCGAGACCCAATATCGAACACATGGTAGGCGTGACCCTGTGGAGATCCTTGGTGACGATGTAGGCAGGAAGATCCTTGTCCTTGCCATCTCCTAGCTCCAGGGCAACCATAGGAACAAGCACCCCGTTGATGTGGCTTGAGCTCGCTGCCATGCGTGTGCCAGCATCATCGAAGCACACCGTGGAGCACTTGGTGGCCATCATAGGCAGTGATGCCTTGGGTGTTGGAGAGGATGCCAACTTGAGGTCGGTGGTGGTTGCCTTGATGGTGGTTGTCTCATCGAAATCCTTGCCCCTCGGAGTTTCCATCTCTTCAAACTTCTCCAGAACCTCCTTCATGATGAGGAGAACATCCTCCTCATACACCTCAAATGGGCTTGACATTCCATCGAACAGGTGGTGGGCGTTGCTCGGGTGAACACTTCCCCAACACAATTCCTCCTCCCTTTTGAATGGCTGCCTCCCCAACTCCTCCATAATAAGAATCCCACAAATTGAGCAGCTCTGATACCAGATTGTTATGAACCCACACTCTAATCTCAATAGGTAGTATCCAATACAACAATGGAGGATTAATGTGGAATTGAAAATGGAGAAACTATGACATACAAACTGAATAGAAGGTTCTAGTAGCTTCTAGACAGGTAGTGGAAGAGGAACGGTAGAGAAGAAGATCGACAAGGGTGCCCACCGGCCGCCCAGGTCGCAGCCGCTGCTGTTGACGGTTCGATCGATCTGTTCGATGCTCAAGTGTTGCCGAGGCTGCTGCTTTGTATGCTGCTCCTTCTGCTTTGCTTGGGCCTCGCTTGGACATGACTAACTCGGCCCATATACAGCCCAATCGGGTTCTTAACAGAGGATCATCTACAATGACTTCTAATCTAATTCATATCCCTCGACCTAATATCTTAACCCCTTAACTATTAAATTCGGTGTAATTTAACACCCTTAATGGTTTTGGATGATGGTTTCGCTACCGTGACGCTTTGACTTGGTCTATCCCACTAAGTCATCCTGTGAGATCCACGTGTCATTCTATGACCCCTTTCCTTCTTCCTCTTCCTCTCTCTCCTGCGGCTTCTCAACATACCTTCCCCATGTCGCTCCTGCCGATCAAGGAAGCAGTCGCAGCAGCCATCGCCGTCGCCATGGATTCCAAGCCGGACGCGGAGTCAACCACGGCCAGGGCCATTGAGGGGGCGGCGCGTCAGAGCATCCGGCGTACTCGCGGCTGTCCCCGGAGGACGTTGTGCCACCGCCGCCACCCGTCGTGTCGCCCGCCGTCTCCACGCAGTACGCGTAGCTGCTCGCCAAGAGTCAGTACCACCACCACCACCCCCTCCTCCTTCTCCTCTTCGCTACTGCTGCTCCGATTCTTGAGACGATCCAGGCAGACGTGCTGACCGTCTCCGGTTGTGTTCTTCTCCACGGCTCAATCGCCGCAAGTGCCAGGGAGAATCACCGGGAGAAGTTCGACGTGGTCGGAAGGAGGTTCGGGCAAGCCGCGTGCAAGACCGAGGGCATCGTCGGTGACATCTGGCAGCACCGTGAGTAGTGCCCCCAAATCCAATTTCACAACCGCACGATCAAATCAAACACCTGTTCATCATCATCTGCAGCATCCAATCCATCACTTTTCAGTGTAAAAACCACTAATTCTGCTACTACTGATTTGTTTCACCAATGCTATGCAATTCATCATCCGTATAATCGAATCAGTCGCTTTTCAGTGCCAACACACTAATTCTGCTATGCGGTAATCGCACTACCGCCCTGAAACACGCGACCTTAAATAGACCATACAGCACAACAAGGGCGGGCGGCGGAGGTGCACTCACGAGTGGCGACGAGGAGGCGGGGCGGTACAGCTAGGTCGCCACACCACGACGCCATCGACAGTCGTCCTTCCTTCCCAGCCAGCCTCCTCTAGGACCTCGTCGCCAACGATCTTCGGTTCGCTCAGGCTTACAGTCCGTTGGCATTTCGACCAAGCCACATAAATCCACCAAGCTCAAAGGAATCGTGGAAATAAAAAACTACAGCTAACTGCAGGACCAGAGGCTTCCAATTGGGGATTTGGAATTAGAAATTTAGAATCATCGAGCTCCCTCTCCTCGCGGGCGGCGGAGTGACCGATTCCGCGCCGAGCTCCTCCATGGTGCTAGCACAAAAAAAGGGAAGAGAACATAGCGCCGACCTCGCAAAGGAGATGAGGCGGCCCCAGCCGCCGGCCTCTCCTCGAGCCCCCTCTCCTCATGGGCGGTGGAATCGTCGTCCTGCAGCCACTACAGCCACTGTGGTATATGGAGAAGATGAATGGGGAGGCCGAAGGAGAGAGGAAGATGAAGAAGGAAAGGGGTGAGATAATGACATGTGTACCCATAGGATGACTCAGCAGGATAGATCAGGTCAAAGCGTCACATCAGTGAAATCACCCTCAAAACTGTTGAGAGAGTTAAGTTATACCGGTTTTAACAGTTGAGAAGTTAAGATATCTCGTATTGCGATTGAAGGATATGAATTAGATTGGAGCTATATTGAGACAGTGACTTATTCCTCTCTTTTACGTATCGATATAATTTTTGGCCCATTCTTGAGCCTCGTGTACATGGCACTTGGGCTTCAATTGCAGCCTATCCGTATTGGAAAAGGCTATACGTACAAAATTATCTTATAAGGCTCTTACAAACGTAAATTTTGTAATGCCCATATAATAAAATCAACCCAGTTTAATAATAAGTTGACAGCTTTGTTTGTAGAGTTCTGTAAGAATTTTTATGTATGTGTAGCTGTGGTCATCCATATCTACGGGCCATAAACGTGGATGGGCCGGAAATGAGGCCCATCAAAACGAGGCCTCGTGGTCCTCATGGATGCGCCCGTGACTCCTGTGGCCTACTAACCATGGACCATGGCTGACTGAAGATTCTTGTGCTGGATTCGCTGAGTGGATTTGTGCGTGTCAGACTGTCAGGTACTAAGATCTACAGTTTGGAATTCACTCGTTACTACGGGAATTAAATTGTTTACTTTTCTATTACCAATTGTCTCGTGTAAAATTTCCGCCATCGTAATAAGAATAATTGAATAAAGGAAGAGGAGAATTACCCTCATTGGTTACTCGTTGGCTTATAAACCACGACAAAAATTTAAAATTTTAAACTTAAATTTAAATTATTTAAGTTCTGGTTGTTTGCTCTTTACAGTTTGGGATAATTATTTATTTGACCCGTTTCAAAGTCTAACTACTAAATCGATCCTTCTTTTTCTAGTTTATTTATTTGACCCCGTTTTTCAAAATCGAACACCCCATCTGACCCTCTTCCCATTACACCGTTAGGGTTTCATTTAGGAAAAAAAATCCATTTAATATTTAAACCAACTAAAATACCCTCAACACACTTCAACCCTATCCAACCCAACTCTATCTCTCTCTCATCTCTTGCGAGCGGCAGTAGCACATCGAGCGACGGCGGCGGCAACGGCTACTGCGCGTGGCTTCGAGGGTGGCGGCAACTGGGGCGTGGAGGTCGGCGGTGGCGCTGTCTCACGGCTTCGAGGGTGGCGGCGGTGTCACGCGGTGGAGAGGCGGCTGCTGCTGCGCACGCCGGAGCGGCGGCGCCGTCGCATGGAGGTTAGCGGTGGCGCCTCCATTTGACAGTTTGTCAAATTTATCAAATTAAAACCAAATCTGTTAAATTTATCTTAAATGTGAAAGATATATCAAATTTATTATAAAATATCAAAAGGTTCGAAACATATACATGTTTTGATATAACAAGGCCAAATAAGCAAGGGTAAAATGGATCATTTGCCCCTTAGTTAACACCGTTAACCCCGCATTAACGGAACAGGGTGAGCCAATACATTCGATTTTGAAAAGCGAAGTCAAATAAACAAACTAGGAAAAGTAGCGGTAAATTAGTAGTTAGATTTCAAAAGAGGGTTAAATAAGCAATTGCATCTTACAGTTTTTGAGAAGTTAGAACCCCATTGGTTGCCCTAATAAGCCAAAGCATAAGCAAAAATTTGAATTTTCAAATTTAATTTTTAAGTTAATTTTAAAATATCTTCAATGTAGTTCTTTTTTAAGTTGATTTTTAAGTCGCTAAGAATATATATATATATATATATTAGTTTTACCTATAAATTAATTTGTATTGGGGGTTTTATTTTCACAGTATGTATTTGAGAAGTTATTAATTGTTGAAGGTTTTAAAGTTTGACTTAATCTATCTTAACTGTTAAGTATTTATGACAAGAAAGAGTACTTTATTTCCTGTTGGTGCTTTCACGGGTAGGTGATCGAGTTTATCGGTGAGAAGGGAGTTCATGTGTTTGGAGTTTCGCATATGTATGTGAATTCTACTATTTTTCATTTATTGGTGTTCCTGTGCTTAGATCGTTGTCATTTCTTCTGTGAGACATTATATAACTTTTCCTTGTGACAAGGCCCTCGCCTCCATAGCATATTAGTGTGACGTTCGGAACCCGAAAACCCGAAAGTTCATCTCATCTGTTGGTGCAATTTCTTGCTGGCGAGCGGGGTGGTACTAAACTCAACGCTACAGTAACTCGCTACTACAGTGCTGCTGGTCGGCTGCTGTCAGCTGCTACTGCTGCTTTGCACGCCTAGGTTTCGGCCCAAGGCTGCTGGGCTGCTTCTGCTGGGCAGCTGCTGCTTGCTCTTTTTCTTTTGAGAGAATCCAATCTATGCCCCTAAGTTTACTCTAGTTCAATGATTTACGATCGATTTTGTCTCCCTCTATAATATACCATCCACTTTATCAATCTTTTCTACAGTATATGATTAGAGTGGATAATTTTCAAAAAATACCTAAAATACCCTCCATGCCATACAAAGATTGCCGATTGATTGACTCATTATAAGTTTTGAAAAGATACGAAAGTTTTTGTGTGGCCTTCTTACATAACGTAGAAGTTTGTGTGTATATTTTAAGATTTTTTTCAATATGTTTTTTTGAAAAAACTATATTTATGTGGCATATGAAAGAGGAATCATATATGCAAAACATAGCCGGATTAGAAAAATAATTTTATGTAGCATATGAAAGATGATTTGCATAAAAGAACATCACCACAAGAGTACTCTATTAGCATATGAAACATAAATTATATTTTTAAAAACCAATAATTTCAAATTGAAAATCTTAAAATATACACACACACCTTCGTATTATGTAAGGAGATTATACAAAATTTTTTATATTTTTTCGATACTTCTAGTAGGTCAATCAATTATCAACTCTCTACATCTTGAAGGGTATTTTAGGTATTTTTTGAAAAGTACCCACCCCAATGGCATATTATAGAAAAAATTGACAAAGTCGGTGGTATATTATAGAGAGTGATAAAGTTCGATGGTAAATCTTTGAACTGGAGTAAACTCAAGGGTTACAATAGATTCTCTCTTTTCTTTTTCCCTCTTTTTCTCTTCTTTTTTCCCTCTAATTATTTGTAGGGCGTTACAATGAACCTGTTGAAACAAAAGATATAATAAACACAGAAACATGAAAATAAAACATAAATAGTAAAGAGCATGAAATGAAAAAAAAAAGTATTGGTCAAACATGAGGTGTTTGGACTTTGGATCACGAAGAGAAGATAGAGGAGAGAGATAGAGAGTTTTGCTTTCGAAGGGAGGGGGTCCAACGCCTACGTAAAATAAGTTATGTATTAGCGTATGATTAATTAAGCATTAGCTTAAAAAACTTTATAAAATGATATCAATATTTTTTGAAAGCAACTTTCTTATAGATTTCTTTTTAAAAAAGCACACCATTTAGTAATTTGGGAAGTATGTGAAAAAAACAAGAAAATATAAGTTAGGAAGATGAGCTAAAGAACACAGCTTTAGGTAGAATGGAGTGGAGGAACTTTTCCGTTTAGCTTTGGTTGGATGTTTTATTTCATATGAAATTAATTGAAGAAAATGAACCATTAATTCTAAATTATTAGAATAATAGTGCATCTTATTTGTGTCAAACCATCTTATGGGAACAAAAATATCTAAAGGAATCTATATACATTAATGAGCCTCACTCCGGTGCTAGTAGAAAATAAGCTGAACTGTTGATCTCATTCGATCGAAGGGTTCAGATTGCTTTCTAGTACTACCCTAGTCAGCGATAATAAAAATGTGGAGGGATATTATTATCTAAAAAAATAGGAGTATAATTGTCATTTAGCAGCGACTAGATTATTTTTCATTCTTTTTTGATTTTTTGATGAAATATGAGCAATGCCAACATAATGGATAACCACTTATCGATCTAGTGGGAAAAAACATAAACGATAAAGTTACTCGTAATCATTATATTAGTAAATTACTAATTTCCCTTAATATTACTGATAGTATAATACTACAAGTGAAGAGTACCAGAGCATCGCGCATACATTAATACATACACAATTCCTTTGATAAATCAACCTCCGCGCTGTGCCGTGCGCCAGTGCATGGAGACCGGGGTATTGACAAGCTGCGACCAAAGTTGTCCTCCATGCAGTGCATCGTCTCAAGTAGGACCAAATGTCTGGGACCTCACTAGCATGGGAAGTGGGAACCACGGAGG
This sequence comes from Oryza punctata, assembly GCA_000573905.2. NCBI lineage: Eukaryota > Viridiplantae > Streptophyta > Magnoliopsida > Poales > Poaceae > Oryza > Oryza punctata. The sequence goes on from CM002488.2 coordinate 5,796,947, forward strand.
AAAAAATATTCGAAAGCTGCATATCTCTTGCCTGGCATAAAAAGGACTAGAGTGATCCTTATTTTATGTTTAAGTATCTCTCTAATTTAATTTTATGCTTTGATTAATTATATTATCATCTCTCGTTAAACCTCGGACAGAGTCAGCTAAATACTGAGTTGCATGATATTATTTCCTAGTTCATGATGTAGTAGCATCGGAGTTTCACTATCAAATTGTCACATTCCACACTAAGCGCGCATAAATGAGTAGCTAATAACAGTCAATGTGATTCCAGAACCTAAGACCAATTCCATTAAAGAATGTTATTAAAACCATTCTGTTCGCAAAACAGTAGTGAGGGATCGAGGGAAAAGTACTTCATTCATTTTAAAATATAGTAATTTAAGATCGAATAGGATACATTCTAATATAACGAATCTAGATAAGGGATTATCCATATTTATCGGATTATGATATTTTCTATCCAATTATAGATTATTATATTTTAAAACGAAAGTATTTGAATATAAAAAGTCGGACGCTACATCAACTTTCGCAGCTTTACTTGAGTGGTTTTTTTAGATGAATTAACATTTTCCTTACTTGGGGGAGCCGCTCTTTTACCAAACAACTCCACGTGTAAAAATATAGTGTACAGATGTTAGCACTAGCAGTAGTAGTCCAAACTGCACAAAGGCATCAGCTCCTAGGAAAGAATCCAGCGCGCCCATGCTCCAGTGTTTCAAAACTCCTAAACAATCAAATTAGTCATGTAAAATATGGAGTAAGTACAACTTAGTACTCCACTGTTTATATAAGATACTACTAGTACTAGTTGTAATCCAAACCATCCTGCATTTGACACAAATCTCGAGGCAACATCAACGGTGGTGAAACATATCTCGTTGATTGTTGTCCTTGGCCAGAATAATTGGGAGGCGTCAGGCCCCGGAATGTCACGTGAGCCATCAATTATGACGACCGGAGCTGTGCCTCCTCCTCCGGCTGCCCGCGTCCATGGCGTCGTCCTACTGTAGCGTAGTAACTGCGTAAGCGTGATACTACTAGTATTTTACCGGAGTGAGCGCTCGCTCGCCACAAAGGACGAACGCTCGTCGCGCACCTACCCCAGATTTGCCCTCGGCATTTACGCCCTCACCTACAATCTCAAGCGAGCACGATTAATGCCTCTTTATAGTGCCACCATTGCCAAGCCCATCCCAATGCGGAAACCAACCCTGGCTAGCTCAGCTCAGCTCAGCTCGAGTGTGTAGCTGTTTGGAGATCACTGTGTCAGTGTGTCGTCACGACGTGCTCGTCGCCATGGCGGCATCCAGGGTCTCGGTGCTCGTCGCCGCCGTGGTCTGCTGCTCGCTTGTGCGGCTCTCCCGGTGCGGCGGCGGCGGGCAGAGGGCGCAGAACTACACCTCGATGTTCAGCTTCGGCGACTCGCTGACTGACACCGGCAACCTCGTCGTGTCCAGCCCGCTCTCCTTCAGCATCGTTGGCAAGTACCCCTACGGCATGACATACTTCCACCGCCCCACCGGCCGCTGTTCCGACGGCCGCCTCGTCGTCGACTTCCTCGGTGCGCGCCCGCCGCCCGCCCGCCCGCCCGCCCGCCGCACCAATGCCGTCACATTTTTCTCTCTGCACATTTGACATTATCTTGTCGTGTTGGCCTCGCAGCGCAAGCGTTCGGGCTTCCGCTGCTGCAGCCGTACCTGTCGCGCGGCAAGGACGTCCGGCAGGGCGTCAACTTCGCCGTCGGCGGCGCGACGGCGATGGATCCGCCGTTCTTCGAGGAGATCGGCGCGTCCGACAAGCTCTGGACCAACCTGTCGCTCAGCGTCCAGCTCGGCTGGTTCGTGCAGCTCAAGCCCTCACTCTGCAGCTCACCCAAAGGTCTCTTCTCTCTGCAATTTTTTTTCCTGATTCGTGCGATTTGGTGATCGAATCATATTCAGTACAGAAATGCTGATTCTGAGATTGGATTCTTGCCATTTCTGTGGTGAATCGGAGGAGCAGATTGCAAGGAGTTCTTCAGCAAGTCACTCTTCCTCGTCGGGGAGATTGGGGGAAACGACTACAACTACGCCTTCTTCAAGGGCAAGAGCTTGGACGACGCCAAATCCTACGTCCCCACCGTCGCCGGCGCCGTCGCCGATGCCACCGAAGTCAGGAAAAAAAACACCAATGCTGAACAATCGCAGAATGTACAAGACGCAAATCCTTTTCCATTCTCTCATCTTGCAATGGTGGGTTGATTTTCAGAGGCTGATCAAGGCCGGGGCGGTGCACCTGGTGGTGCCGGGGAACCTGCCGATCGGCTGCTCGTCGGCGTACCTGACGCTGCACCCGAGCAGCAACAAGAGCGACTACGACTCCACCGGCTGCCTCAAGACGTACAACGACTTCGCCCAGCACCACAACGCCGTGCTCCAGGACAAGCTGCGGCTGCTTCGCCGGAGCTACCCGGAGGCCAGGATCATGTACGCCGACTACTACGGCGCCGCCATGTCCTTCGCCCAGAACCCCAAGCAGTTCGGTGAGTGAGCTCACACACAAAAACCTCACTCCAATTCCACACTCATTTCGCTGTCCTAGTTAAGTTAGCCAGCTGAGCTGATAGCCTTAGCTGTCCAGTTGAATGAATGGACAGAGAGGCAATGAACTAGTGACTATTCTGCATTTGCATCGCTGGTGCTGGAATGACAGCGACAGAGATTAGAACGGTAGCAATCACGATGGCCCCGCCACGATTTCTCATCAATCATCATCAATATGGGCGTGTAGATAGATGTAGGAGTATGTGAAATGCAGTGGGAGATTGTCGGGCTCTTTCAGAGAAGATTAGAGGAAAAGATTACTTCTTTGTTGCACTGAAAAGCTCGATGTCTTGGTCATCTCATCTAACTAGGATAATACTAACATGGTCAGTGAAAGTGATACATGGATCTTCTTTAGTCGTTTTGCATTAGAATTTTGAGCTATATCATGCTCAAGAAAGACAATATAGACACTGATCATCCGTTGCTGTTAGTCAGGACAATACTGAACCTCTGACGCTCTGCCTTATGCGTAAAACTATTTGCTGACTAGTAGTTTCTTTGTTAGTGTTGGATCAGGTTCTAGAACTATGTACTACATTTGTTTGACGTGTATTAATAAGCATTGATTTCAACTCATGTGACATGCTTAACCGCTAACTCCATATATTTAGTACTCCACCATGTTCAACAACTCCCAGCAATATACTAGGTGTCATCAATAGCATGTCATGTCTATTTATCTGGCGGCTACAGGTTTCGGTTGGCCGATTAGTTCTCACCAATTTAGAGCTGAATTATCATCGGAAAGTAGCATTGGCAACTTCGGAACTTCTGCTAGTGAACAGTAAATATGCTCTCTACGCTAGTCAGGGTTCACAATTTCAGACTGAAAATTCTGAAACTTTTGGGGTCCAATGCATCCTGAAAGGATATATGTGCCAAAAGTAAATGTTAAAATTCAGCAGAATCTGTTCAAATCTTAACAATTTCCATTCGGAATTCACCGATTTTTTCTCCCGTTCCGAAACCATGAGCCCCTGGGTTAGCTGAAGCTCACTGATGAACTGGAGCTGAGCTGTGTGGTGGCTGCACTGTCTGTCTCTGTCGTCTGCAGGGTTCAGGCACGGCGCGCTGAGGACGTGCTGCGGCGGAGGGGGCCCGTACAACTTCAACCCGAAGGCGAGCTGCGGCGTGCGGGGTTCGAGCGTGTGCACGGACCCGTCGGCGTACGCCAACTGGGACGGCGTCCACCTGACGGAGGCCGGCTACCACGCCATTGCCAACAGCATCCTCAATGGCCCTTACACCAGCCCAAGGCTGCTCTGACCATCCGTTTTTTCGAGCTTGTGTTAGCTGCTGCTGCTGCACTCTGTAATGTAAACTGATCTGAAATGTAGTGATGAGCTAGTGGTGGTTTTGACTGTGTGGGCTACTTGAGTCTCCAGGCACAGTACAGTATGTCTGTCGAGTGTCATCAGCTTTGGGCGTGACTGTGTCCGGTCTACTTTTGACTTTGCAAGTAGTACTCAATTATAGTACTCAGCAAGTGCACAAACCTTTCATGTGTTAGTTGTATACCTGGTCAAATGGGCGGCTCGGCCCAGCACGGCACGGGCACGCTACCGACACGATCCGCTAGGGCATGGCCCGTTAGGTACGAAATCTCTAGCGGGCCGTGCCGTGCCGGCACAGGCACGGTCCAAGGGGAAGTCGTGCCGTGCTGGCACGGGCCCGTGAATAGTAAATGAGCCGTGGATGACACGGTCGGCCCAGGAACCGAAATGGCGCGGAGGGATGTGATGCGGATTTGCGGAGGCGGCTGGCGGGCTGGGTCGTCGGCTGGGAGGGGTGCGATGCGGACTTGCAGAGGTGGCTAGCGGGCTGGGCCGTCTACTGGGAGGGGTGCGATACGGACTTGCAGAGGCGGCTGGTGGGCTGGGCCGTCAGCTGGGAGGGATGAGATGCGAACTTGCTACAGTAGCCGTGCTGTGCCGTGCCGGCCCACGGGCTCAGGTGTCGGCCCAAACACAGCACGGGTTAACGGGCCGTGCCGGCACGGCCCACAGGTTGCCGTGCCGTGTCGAGCCTGGGCCGTGCACAGTACTACCGTGCTCGGGCCAGCCCAGCTTGGCACGGTTCATTTGGCCAGGTATAATTAGTTGTTAGTTCACGAGACGAGTAGAAATCAGGCGGTAGTCTGAATCTCAGAACAAATAGTTTGAGAAACATACAAGCGTGGGTGTTTGAAAGTAATGAGGATTAAGATTAAGTTGGCACACGTAAAATGAGAAAATCATTAGCACATAATTAATAAATTTTAATTATCACAAACTTGATAAATGAATATATTTGATATTTTAATGCAACTTCTACATAAATAATTTTCGCACGAAACGTATCGATTAGTAGTTTCAAAAAGTGATAGCACAAAATAAGGTAAAATCTAAAACTTAATTAGAAAAACTATAATGCATCCATGAGCTTAAATCATCCTACTACAATCCAACAAAATCAAACAAGTACACCTTTCCTCTTTTTCCCCTCACATTAGATTAAGGGACTTATTTAGAATATTGACTACTGAGGTATCCGAATTCCTTACCAGTAGCGGATTACTTGAGGATCTGTAACTTCTGACAAAAAAAAAAAATCAGATGATGCAAAATCTATAGGTTTGATGCGGATGTCACACGGGAAATGCGATGTTAATGGCATGTTGATGTTGTTGAGGAATCAATAAATAACCAATCAACGTCTGCGCAGCACCCCGTATCTCAAACGTGGTAATTGTGAGTTGTGACTGTCTTCTACAACCGCATAGTGAGTTCAGACGAACATAGTGCTGTGCCAGTTTCCACTATAATCGAAGTTAATATTTGTACCTTTAATTCCTGTCCACACTAAACAACAGTTAGTCAGCGATAAACTTAGTTAACAAAACATCGAGTTAGAAACTTCTAATTGTCCCCTATCAAACATCTATTTCGGACTTTCACGTTTGAAGGTAACCATGGGAAAACTCACCGTGGCGTTCTTCGTCGTACCACTACTCGCGCGCCTCAACTGCACGGCGGCGCCTGCTCCGGCCCCGTCGGCCGGATTCGCCGGAATCGCTGGCCGACCCGGCGACCCCGTCATCCCGAACCTCTCGCTCTTTCGGTGAGACATTTTTCGGCCGGCCCACTGGACGCGCCAGCGACGGCCGCCTCAGTCATCGAGTGGCTGGCACATCAATTTTCACCACCATAGTCATGTATTCTTTTTGTTTCTTTTCTTAAGTAGACTCATGCATCTCCGGAAGTATCTTGAATTTTACCATCATCTTCCTAAGGTCAAGATTAATTCAACCTCTTTTTTCTCCAAGTGAATCTAACGGCTAATATTGTCCTGATGATATGGCTCATCCTCATTGTATTTTGGGTTTCACTTTTCATTAGTCAAGATGTGTCAGTCATGTTAAGGCCTCGTTTGTTTCAAAATAATGGTAAATAAAAAGTATAGAAATATGCCATTCATTTTAAAGGAATACACCAAAGGAAAATTCAATATCCCTCAACATAGGAAAAAAACAATCTAATACAACCCAATATTTTCAATCCTTTTTATCGTTTACTGAACAAACATAGGAAAGTTTCCTCTGTTTTCCAACCTTAGTTTTGCATAGGGTTAATTTGATTCATACCACTAAAAATTTGTTCTATTAAAAAAATATTATTACTATTTATAAAATCTTCTAGGTGCTACTGAATTTTGTAAAATTTGAACCGTGCCATTACCGACAAGATTTATCTGTGAGCACCCGTCTAAGTCTCTTCTTCCATCCCCGCCTGCTCGTGGTGTCCACCGATGGCGTCGGCAGAGAAGCAAGGAGGATGCAGTGCTATCCTTCCAGTCGCTGCCAGCTCGTGGAGTCGCGATGGCCACCGACGGTGTCAGTGGAAAAGTAAGGAGGAGCCTGGCCTCGACGGAGGCTTGGGGTTGTTAGAACTTAGAAGTACATATAGAGATAAGAGAGTCAAATACAAATATAGAGATAAGATAGAATCCTATAGATAAAATAGAATCCTAGAGATATAATATAGAATCCTCTAAGTCTACTTTACTTATATTGTACTCTAAGTCTCTACCTCCTGTGTGTACTCATATATATACCCTATGATAGGATCAATGCAATAGAATAAAATATAACAAATTATATTTTCTACATGGTATTAGAGCTATAGACCCATGTCGTTTGATCTGTAGTTCATCGACGACTTCCGCACATGCCCCGGGGAGATGAGATCTCTATAATCTCCCTGGGGCGCCGCATCAATTAGCCACCACAAATTATCCATAGATTAGATTTTACCGATACTATCATTAGATCAATTTTTCATTAGCCACATAAACCCTATAATCCTCGGAGCACCTAATGCCGGCGCCTACGAGTCATCTCGTCAGATCAAGAAGGAAGTGGGGCATCAACCAACACCAAGCAGCAGCACGGAGATTGAAGAAAACTACAAGTTCTATGGTGGCATCCGCGACATGCATCTATGTATATGAGTGCATGTATGCATATTCGGGTAGATTGACTAGGTGCTCCTGCCGATCAACCATGATGTATACTATATATGTACGCATGCGGCACTTCGAGACAAGCAGCATCGACACTGCCTCGCGACTACAGCGCTGAAACTCGACATCAACGAGACAACGACGCCTCCTGCTAGTGAAAGATCAGAAGGTTCTTCAGGGCCACCTCGACTCCACCGGCTGGGCAACGCAAATTGGACGAACCGATCAAGTCTGCCACACCATCTATCATCTCCGATCATCTACAACGTGGTCGATCTTCATCAACATGGTAACTCCACCGCAGCCGCTTTGTCCATAAAGATGAACATCCCGCGTTCTCTGACAGATTCATCTGCAAGACGCTTCATCGATGACATCGACCACGTCCTCTACGACGGCAACGACCGCGTCATTGACGACGGCATCGATCACATCATCTACAACGACAATGACTGCATCAACTCGACATCACAATTATGATGACTGCTCCACGGCGCAGAAGGACCAACCAAAGTGGTGGCCTCATCGCCAACAACGTCCTCTGACATATGCAAGATGTCTCCAATGGTATTATCTGATATTTACAAGTTGCAAGATACTAACAATTGCAGTTCCATCTTCACACCATGGCGTAAATATTTTTTTTCGCCTTCGGCTATTTGCGGCTACACCAAGTACCATAACTACCACGACCACGGCTACTACATGATAGGTTACATCGATAAACGTATACAGCAAAAATAATCTACGGCAACTCCAGTCAAAGTGTCCGTGTCATCGCTATCGTCCATGACACTCCCGCTATGACTGCGGGAGAGAATAGAGGAGAGTTAAGGGATGACACCTAAGGGGACGCAGTCACCAGGTGGAGGACCATCCATCAGATATACAATCGATGATGGTGAGCCGAAAAGATGAAGAAATAGAAGATTTTAAATCCAGTCACAATCGTTCCTTTGCTTCCATTTCGACTAAGGGGGAATGTTAGAAGTACAGATATGTTAGTTAGAGATAAGAGTCAAATACAAATATAGAGATAAGATATAATCCTATAGATAAAATAGAGTCCTAGAGATATAATCCTATAGATAAATCTACTCTTACTTGTATTTTACTCTAAGTCTTTACCTCCTGTATACTCCTATATATGAGAGGGTCAATAAGATACAACAAAATATATCAAATTATATTTTCTACGGGGGTCATCCTCACGGAGGAGCCAGACCACTCCTGCGCATCAGCGCCCATGCCCATCACATTGCGGACCTGCGGCGGCGGGGCGCTCACGAACGGCTGTGGCATGGAGTTGGGGCAGGTGCCGGCACGGCGGTGGGCGCGGCCGGAGCGATGACGAACGGCGAGACGTCCTTGGCCTCCATTTGGTCAGATGTAGCGTTGCGAATGTGCGATGCTGTTCTCTATCGGTAGCAGGTTGGCAGTGGTAGCGGTGCAGCTGAGCTCAGCCGGGCCGGAGCAAAAGAAAACAAACAAAGAGTCGCTTTGACTAGCTCGGTCGGCAAGCTTTGGCCGGCAAGCTGAGCTCAAAGGCCATGCCTTTATTTCTTTCTTCCATCTTCTCAGCTCCACTATACAAGGGCAGGCAGCCACTTGCAAGATTAGCTGCAAATTAAGCAAGAAAACGCTCCCGAATTAAACTACTCCCCTCATAGCATTCAGAACCTGCCGTAGCTGCCGGCCACTTCGTGCTATTCACGCCGGAGTTGGAGAAGAACAGAGGAGAGAGAATGAAGGATGTGAAAAGAAAGGGCAATTTCGATATTTTTTGGGCTAAGACGGAGATGTTGACAGAAATGTTAGACGGCAGTTGCACGTATCGAATTTTACAAAATTTCAGTAACGCTTAAGGCTGTGTTCGGGAGGTGAGATTGGGAACTCACCTCTACGCACGTAAAACGGAGCGATGTATTTTCTTATGATTAATTAAGTATGTCGGATGGAAAACTCCGCAGCGGGGAGACTGTGCAGACCCCCTTTTTGAGTTCGGCCCAGGGTGCGTGAAAGAGGTCTCCTTAGGCCCGGCTCCGGTGAGGCCGGTGAGGATCGAGATCGTCTGACAGAGGGCGGTGACACACGAGCGATTATACAGGTTCGGGCCGCCGATGATGCGTAATACCCTACTCCTGTGTGGTGGATTATTTGTGTGGGATCTAACTCTCCGGAGTTGGACTTAACCAGTTACAACCCAGGAAGAAGAGGTGGAAGGAAGAAGCCAACCGAACCCCCTTCCTCTAGGCCTGGGCCTCCTTTTATATCTCAAGGGGACACCACAGGGGCCAGTCAGGTGGTTTCCTAGAGAGAAAGGAGGAAAAATCTTTTACAGATAAGGCCTATGCCGTGGCTTGGAGTGGAAGTCTTCCGCTCCTGTAGATCCGGTATGGCGTCGGTCAGACCGCCCATCATGGCGGTCGGCCCAACACGTCATTCTTCATTAATCGGCCGGAATCCAGCAGTCCACCGTAAGCCGTGCGGTGCGCCAGGTGATTAGACCTGACGCACCAACCTTGACGTGGCGTAGGAGCCGGATCGTCCCCTAAGATCTTGACGTAGCTTCATTGGGAAGCGTATCATACATACCGCGCGTGCATCGGCACGCGCAGCACTGTACGCTGTCCCATTGGTAATTCGCACCGGTCTCACGCCGGTCGGCGGACGACGACCAGTGTCAGATGCGTGCGCGTCACTTCGCAATAGATGCGGCACGAGCGTGGCGCAGGTGTACTACGCCTGCACCGTCATTTAATGCGGGTAGGTGAGCGCTGGGAGCGCTCACCCACTTCATGGCACGTGGCGACGGCCCGAGGAGGGTCAGGGGAGCCCGACCCCCTCTAGACCTCCCCCCGAGGGGGTAATGCGTCGTGGGAGGGCGGCCGCCACGTCGTCCCCGGACTTTCTCGCCCCTCGGGGGATGGCCATGTGGACGGACGGGGCCGCCTTAAGCCCATAGTCGACATACCCCTGGGCCCAGGACACCGACAAAGTATTTACTATTTTTTTAAAAAATGGATTAATATGATTTTTAAAGCAACTTTCATATTGAAATTTTTTTGCAAAAAATACACCATTTTACAGTTTGAAAAGCGTGCGCGCGGAACACGAGAGAGGTGAGTTGGGAAAGTTGGAAAAAGAACTCAACCTTAACAGATTTCACGAATAGTAATGGTATTTTTTGTAATATGACAATTTTACGATGGCATGGATCAAATTAACCCTTTTGCATAAGTATTATATACTAGAAAAAATATTTGTGCGTTGCAACGGGTAAAGAGGTTTTTCAATGATATAACAGTTATTAGGAGCTGAGTAATAAATTGAAACATTGGTATCACTATAGGTTATCATTGAACACGCAAATGAAAACTCTTCTTTGGTTTTGGGCTGAAAGCCCATTCCTTCTTATCTTTTCAACCCTAGCATAGTCCGCTACCTCACCCTACTCAGCCTGTCTCTCTTCGGCCAGCCCACAAGTAAAGCTGCAAGCCCAGTTCGCACAACCGACTGCAGGTGTTCAACCTCCAAAAGGCATTACCGCGCCGTACGATGCCGGAGCCAAACCTCCCATCAAATTCAACCAAATATTTCTCGATCTACCAAAATTGGTTGAGAGCTTTTTATCTACTCGATCTCCTCTTTCCTTTTTCCCAAAATCGGAGCGAATCCGCAAACTCACGATAAAAATGATTGGCGAGCTTCGTCGGTCATCATCGATGACGGTTAAATGAAGATTAAATTCAGCACTGAATTGAAAAGGAAATCATTAGGGAAAACAATGAGGAAGGAGTGTGGATACAATTTTTGCAATTAATTGGAGCAGACAACGCGTGAAGAGCCAGATACCCTAGCTCAGTCCGGTACCTCCCACCGCTCGGCCCGTCTCTCTTCGATCAACCCACAAGTGAAGCTGCTAGCCCAGCTCACACAGCCAACTGCCGTCTTCAACCTCCAAAAGGCAGTACCGTGTCGTACGATGATGGTGCCAATCCTCTCCCATCAAATTCATCCAAGTATTTTTTGATCTACCAAAATTGATTAAAAGCTTTTGATTCACTAGATTTTCTCTTTCATTTTCCCTAAAATCAGAGCGAATCCACAAACTCGGGATAAAAATGACTTTTGAGCTTCATCGCCCATCATTGGCGATGGTTAAATGGAGATTAAATTCGGCGTTGAACTGAAAGGGAAATTATGGCGAAAATGATGAGTAATGAGTGAGAATCAAATTTTGCAATTAATTGGAGGAGGAAACGCACGGAGAGGTAGATTTTTTATGGAGGCACGCTGCACGTGTGTAGCGGATTGGATCGGACAGGATAAAAAAAAACATCTACAAGAAAACGGACTGACAAACGTGCGCACCGAAAAAACCCTTCCACGTGCAAAAATTGGATAAACTTTTTTACGTAAGCCTTACCTATTTTTTAAATAAGTATAGATATATATTTGTAAGTTTTTCTATTCAAAATCCTACAGCCGAACAAGCCCTAAGTGTCTCTTTCACGTGAGGTCGATGCAGCAGATGCTCTGGAATTACCTCTCGTGCCGTCGTATCTGGCCAAGGTGCAGGACTTCGCCGCCGGCGTGAACTTCGCCGTGGTAGGGGGACCCGCTCTGAAACCTGACGTACCTTTCATGGACAGAGCGAATGGGTGGCCGGTGGGCCGGCGAGCCCGTGTTGCAATCAAACGGGCCGAGTTTATTGGACACCGCAGATTCAGCTCAAAGCACCCGTGGACCCGTTTAGTTGTCTGCGTTAAGCTCAACAGGCTGCTCGTTTGCACCAGCCCAAATTACTAAGATACCTGTGTTTCTTTTTTGCTAGGTTAACAACGGAGAGCGCGGATCCAGAGTCTGGACGGATGAAATAGTTGCTCAAGAGTATCACTGTATTTCTTTCACTGAAATCAATTTTAATTGAAGCTACTACCAATTATTATGTAGTTGTTAATTGTATTAAATTAGGGATGGACGAAAAACTCATGACTCGTTAGCTCATGGTTGGCTTGGCTAGACTCTGCTCGGCTCGTTGCATTTTTTTTTAACAATTGAGCATGATGTTTTAGCTCAGTAGAGAGAAGGCAAAATTTGTTACAAGACACTTAAAAAAAAGGTGTAAATAGCTGTGACACACCGTAAAGACGTGAATTTATCTGAGATTACTTCAAAAATGTGATAATTTACTGTAGGACACTGATCATATTAAAATATAATATTCATTCCGTGAGAGAAACCATGTAAAATGATATTTTACCTTTTATCTTCTTCTCTCTTCTCGCAGTCTTCTTCCAATGCTCCTCTCATCCAAATTCCAAGGTTCTAATGGGGCAAGCGCAAGGGAAGATGGCAGATCAGATGCCAGCGAGCTGCAGGCGGGCCGCGCCGCCGCTTGCCAGAGAAGATCAACCGTGCCGCGGAGTCGGACCATACCGCTGATCATCATCTGGCGCGAGCTGTACCTGCACGCCGACGTCTTCGGGTCCAGGTTCGGTGTGGCGTCCGGCGAGGTCCTCATCCCCCGCGGGTTGGGCGCGCCCAACTCCATCGCCGCGACGTCAAGCATGGCCATGGCGTGCTGATTGGCGAGCCGGCCGCTTCTGGGGGGCAAGGTCTGCTGGCTCGGCAAGGACTCCGTCCGTACTCCGCGAGCGCCGCCGTCATCCGGTGGCGAGGTGGTTCTGGCTCAGGGCAAGTACCACGCCAGCGTTCTATGAGTGCGTGACCGTCGGTGACCACAGACTGCGCCGCCAGGCTGGGCGTGAGCTACTCCAACACACTGACGACATGTACACTCTGAAGGTAAACTGCCCTTTTCGGCATGAACTTGCTCTGTTTTTGCTAGCAATTTTTATTTCTTTTCTCCAATTCCAAGGCTTCAATTTCTCTCTTTTTTCCGAAGACAATATGAAAATTGGAATCAGGAATAGAGAATTCAAGCACGCGTGCAGGTTTCAGTTGATGAGGCTGTGCGCACTAAAGCAAGTGAACCCATCGCCGTCGATGAAAAGGCCGCAGCCGGTGAAGACCTGGAGAAGGTAAAAGAATATAAGAGCAAATCTGTCATTTCATATAGTTTCTCTCTCATCAATTGGGGATATCTATCTATCTATCTATTATATTATTAAAATAGCTCGAAAAGAAGACACCACGTTCGCTGCTGTTGGGACTAGAAATTTCCACATTAATCAAAGAAAAAGAAAAAAATCTTAACCGTTCGATTAAGGTTGGTCCAGATTATAACGGTACAAAGTTGTATATCTATGGAAACTAAGAGTTGTTTAAAATCCAAATACACTTCTACGTATGATGGTTCTTATAAAAGTAAAATTTTTCAGAGGCACGCCACCTTGCGAAATTGAAATCGAACTCGGTCTAAGGATCTGTACGTACGTAACGGACTCAATATGAGTTATTGTCTGATTTTTGCTAGCCAAATGAAGTTCGGTATGAATTAGGTTATACATATATATGCTTCTATAAAACGACCACGTATCACAGCAACGCTTGACATGGACGGGAACAGATCAACAAAAAATTAGGGGCCGAAAGCTGCAGTTAAACAGTAAGAAAGGAAATAAGAATAGTAGATAATTAGATATACATATACCAAAGTAGTTAAACGGTAAAGCTGCTGGCTCTCCCGTACGTGGTTGAGTCGGACTAGGCAGACCTGATCGGTTTGGTATTCTACGATCATATTTGTATTTGATCTCTTACCGTGCTAGCCGTAGACGGCGGTGTACGTACTGTACATGTACACGAATACAACTTAAAAATAACTGAAATTTAAAATAAAAATAGTAAGAAAAGAACAGTTCATGTAAAACACAATATAAAATAATTAAATTGCAGAATATTTTTTTAAAAAGTCAAAATTAGAGGGAAAAAATGAGTCCAAATAGTAATACAATTTAGAAATAACAGAAATTCAGAATAAAACTAAGGAATATTAAAAAAACAATTTACCTAGAACACAAGTACACAACAAGAACAAATGACAATAAAGAGAGGGTATGGGCGAGTCGTAAAGGAGTATGGTGGTGGCGGTTAATGGGATATCTAAAAACTATAAAATAACACCCTCAATGAAAATGAAAATTAGGTTCGAATTTTAGAATCCTAATGATAATTAAGTAAAGGGATAGAGGGTATCCCGTGAAGGAGTAGGGTCGTGGCAATTAACTGGACTTCCAGAAAGTAAAATTATTATTAAAACAACTTTAAAAAGAGGCATCACGTTCGCTGTGGAGGCTAGAAATTCCCACATTAATTATAGAAAAAGAAAAAGGAGAGTTCAACTAGGAATACAATTTAGAAATAACTGAAATTCGGAATTGAAAATAAGCACTGCTGGAAGAAGAGTCCATATAGAACCTAATACGAGATTAATTAAAATTCGGAATAAAAATAAAATAAATTCTGAAATTAGAAAATAAAAAAGAGAGTTTAATTATTAATACAATTTATAAATAACAAAAATTCGGAATTAAAGATAAGTAATATTGGAATATTGGAAGAAGAGTCCATATAGAACTGAATACAATATTAATTAAAATTCAGAATAAAAAATAAAATAAATTCTGAAATTAGAAAAGGAAAACAGAGAGTTCATGAAGGAATACAATTTTAAAATAACATAAATTTGGAATTAAAGATAAGCAACATTGGAATAAGAGTTCATATAGAACCGAATATGATATTAATTAAAATTCGGAATAAAAACAAACTAAATTATAAAATAAAAAAGAAAAATAAGATTTCATGAAATACAAATTAAAAAATAACAAAAATTCGGAATAAAAAGCAATATCGAAAGAAGAGACCATGTAGAACTTAACACGAGTTTAATTAAAATTTGAAATAAAAAATAAATTAAAATATGAAAATATAAAATAATTATAAGAGTTCAGGTTGGAAATAAAATTTATAAATAACATAATATCGGAATAAAAATGGAATTTTGAAAAAACACTATCCATCTAGAAACACAACGATGACAAAATAACAATAAAGAGGGAAGAAGCAACATACCCATAAAGAAGTAGGGTGACAACGGTTGATGGGACCTCTAAAAACTATAAATAAAAGTCAAATGGAATCTGAATGATGATTAAGAGGAGGGACGACGAACAAACTATTAAGCAACACGGTCATGGTGGTTGGTGGGACTTCTAGACAGTAAAAAAATAAACCACAATAATAATCACATTCGATTTTTAAAACCTCAATGATAATAAAGAGGGAAGTCACCAAGTGTAAAAACTATAAACAAAACCCCATATAGAATCAGAATGACGATTAAGTGAAGAGAAGATGGGCAACCTGTTAAGTAGCACCATCATGGTGGTTGGCGGGACTTCTAGAAAGTAAAAAATAAACCACAACGTTAATCACGTTCGATTTTTAAAATCTCAATGATAATTAAAAGGAAAGGCATCGGGTGGACCGTAGAGGAGTATAATGGAAGCTGCTGATGGTATGGCGGGACTTCAAGAAAGTTAAAAGTGAACAAAGATGATACTTATGTTTGATTTTCAAAATCCCAATAACGATAAATTGAGGAGACGGACAAGTCATAGAGGAGTAGAGTGGCGGCGTTTGACGGGACTTCTAAAAATTATAAAAATAAAACCAACGAGATAATTGACTTCTAAAAATTATAAAAATGAAACCAACGAGATAATTAACTCTAAAATTTATAAGGTTCAATTTTAAAGTTTCAAGGAGGATGAATTGAAGTCGTTTTAGATCAAGCAAGCAAATAAAGGGTTGATAAATGAGTAAGAGGTAGCGACTGTTGTGACTTTTAAAAACTATAAAATTAGAAACATGGAGATGATAAAGTTCGGTCTTTTAAATTCATAATATAACGAGATAGCTATTTAACAAATTTTAAGTAAAGTCATATGTAGATAATTTTGTATGAACTCTAGCCACGCCAATTACGTGGGCCACCCAGCTAGTTATATTTTAATACGTTGCAGCAAATTGCCATAATTTTGATGTGCCCTGGAGCAAAATCACGTCTTTGCAGTGCCCATAGCTAATTACATATTTTTTTTGGAGATCCTATTGCAAATTTTGCCTAAAGACAACGAGCCAGCTCGAGCTGCGAGCCCAATGAGCCAAGGATAATCAGTTCACAAAAGCCAAAAAACTTCCACTTCCATTTATGTGGATACTGGGTAGATGCGGGAGCCTGCAGCAGCCCAGTGTTGACGTAAAAACACGACGGCCTGTGAGATCTGCTTAGCTCCAGTGCAGGTCCAAAATAATGATGAGATGCGGGCGTGCCAGTCAGTTTGATCCTACAACTGATAAGATATATAAATTGAAGATTAAAAGATAGCCGATCGGCTGACAAGCCGATGGAGTGATTTCAGCCGATGCCGATACCAGCCGATATCCAGTATAGATCTTGATACTTGAGTAAATAATGATATAAAGATAATCGGCTGATGATAATGATATATAACAATAATATAATCCAGAAGCAATCAATCGGCTAGTAATGATATACTGAATAAGCACTGATCCGAAGGTTAAAGCATACATCGGCTGGAGATCCGATGTCATTAAATCCAAACGATTATATAAACCATGAAACCTTTGTTGTCATCGGCTAAATCCAACTTGTATGTAACCCTTATAAGCCGATGCAACGTCCAGATAACTCATCGGCTAGCACTCCGATAAAACATTAGCATGAACCTATCGGCTTAACAAGATTTATATTATCAACAACAATCTAGTAGGTCGAACCTAACCGATGCAACACGAGATTGTATATGATAATCTAATACTTGATGAACCGATAGATCTATCTAATGTGATGGATATAACAAATCTATTTAGAACAACATTGTGATTGTAGAGATATATCGGCTAAGATTGAAGATCAGATTTAACCGAGACAGTCCCAACTAAACCGATGTGTCTCTAAACACAATGCAATTAAGATAGAATTGAGATATCAGGTAAATATATCAACCGAACTAGAGTGATCCAAGAGATCGAAGCGATGCAGCCTTGAACAACACCAATGTAGCCAATAGATTCACCAGGGCCCGACGGAACGTAGGGCTTACCCCTTCGCCGGAGATCGAAAGCCGATGCAGCCCCGCGTCAGGTGCCAAATTCCGCCGGTTTGATAAGTAAAAACCTCAGAAAGAGGGTGGCGATGCGTCGAAGTTGTATTGATCGAGAGATAATTTACATAGACCCCGGGTGTACATATTTATACCCATGGGTAGATACTAGTCCATATCGGACACGACTCAAACTTTCCTAAAGATAAAAGAAAACACATAAACTCCTTATCGGACACTAAACACACTTTCCTAAAGATAAAAGGAAACTAACAAACTATTCCTAATTAATAGATACAATTGCCTTTTTCGGACTCAATCCATACATGGCAATCCTCATGAAGCACTTTAAACGAACCCGACAATGGTTCCAACATCCCCTTGTCGGAATCGGCTACATCGGCTTCCTTGTCCGATTCAATATCAGCCGATGCACACCGTAGCCAATGCAGTTCCGAAGCCGATTTATACTCTGTTTCTGTTACCGATTTCCTTCCAAATCCGCTTCGATCTTAACTCCAAATTCGATGTATGATTTACCAAATTTCGCCGTCAACACCCAGTGGCGCCGCAACCCGCACTGCATTCACTATTAGGAAAAAGATTTTAGCAAACGGGTGAAAATACACCCCGTCTGTACCTCAACGCTTGCGAAAATACAGATTTTTTACAGGCGGCTAAAGCCACCCGCCTACGAAAATATTCTCGGGCGAACAAAAAAAACACCACCGCCGCCCTCCCCTCCGGCCGCACCATCGCCCCTCCCCTCTGCTTGATCTAGGAAGGAGGGAGGGAAGGGGCCGCGCCGCCTCCTCCGCACGCTACTGGTGCCCTCCCCGTCTGCCAGCTGAGGCCACCGCCGCCATCGTTCGGTCGAGCCGCCGACGCCCCTCCCCTCCGCTGGATCCGGGAGAGAGGGGGAGGGGAGCCAAATCTGGAATGGATGGAGCTAGGAGGGGCTGTGTCGCCTCTCCCTCTCCGCCTGCTGAGGTCGTCACCGCTGTCCTCCCTCTAGCCACGCCATTGCTGACACCCCACCTCCCCGGGTCTGGGAGGGGCCGCGTCGCCTCCTCCGCGCGTTCTGGCACCCTACCCACCTACTGATGTTGCCGCTTCCTCCCTCCTACCACACCGACGCCCCTCCTCTCCGTCGGATCTGGGAGGAAGAGGGAGGGGAGGAGAGCCAGATCTATGAGTGGGAGGGAGGGAGAAGCTGCTCCGCCTCTATCGCCGTCGCTAGCTATTGCCGCTGCCACTGCCATGTACGGCTATGGCCAGCGCTACCGCTGTCGCCCCTCCATCGGATGGGAGGTTGAGGGAGAGGTATTGGAGGGAAGTGAAGAAGAGGAGAGTGGATGATGAGGTGAGGAACTTAGCCGATTTTCACAGATTTTATGAGATCTTTAACTTTTTGCAGGTGACGTCTTTACGTCCCACCTGGAAAAAATGATTTTCACAGGTGTGGTCCTAAGTGGTCCGCCTTAAAAAATAACTGTTATTTTTGTAGGCGGACTTCTTAAGACCACGCCTGTGAAAATCAATTTTCTAGGCGGGACCAGTTTTGTTGAACCATTTGCTATTTTTGCAAGCGGTGATTTTATAGCACTAGTACAATTGTTTTCCACGCATGCCAAAAGTGGTTTTTGCGAGCAGAACTCCAGCCCGTCTGCCCGAAAGGATATGCAAAAATCACTCTTTTTCCATGCGGGTGGCACACCGCACATGATAATCCAATTTTCGCTTGCGGGTGCTTATGTTGTCAGGATGCAAAAATAAAAATCGCATAAAAACCTTACCACCGCCGTCGGTCTCCTCTCGCCGCTGCTAGATCCGAGCAGCTCCTGCCGCCGAGCTCCATCGCCTCCACTCGCCAGATCTGCGTGAGGTTGTCGTCGTCGCCTCCTTCGACGCGCGAAGGAGCCTGCTGCCGTGCTCCGTCGCTACCGCCCGCCACACGCCGTTGATCACGCCGCCCGCCACCGTTCATGAGGCCGGCGGAGACGGATCCACCCTCCGCCTGTCGTCGACCGCATAACCCACCGCTCGTTGCGACGCCGGTGGGGGTGGATCCGCCCTCCGCCTGTCGTCGACCGCATAGCTCGCCGCCCGCCGTCCGAGGATGGGTCATTGCAGGCCCAACCGTCGTAGGCCCAGCGGCGGCGGATCCAACCGTCGCGGGCCCGACCGAAGCGGATTCACCTGACACGGAGCCGCCTGCTTCCGTCAGCCGAGCCCTCCGCCTGCCACTGGCCACGCCCGCCGCCCACCGTCGGCCGCATCACCCGCTGCTCATGAGAGGGAAGAGGAGAAGAAGAGGTGACAGAGTGGAGAGGAATAATAAGGAAAGGAGGTAAGAGAGATAAGTGCATAAGGATGAAAAATTTTGTAGTGTTGAGAGGGAAATGAGGATGTAACATAAACTATAGGCGGATTCTTAAGAGGCCCGCCGGTGAAAATATATTTTCGCATTCGACCCCTTAAAGGGTACGTCTGCAAAAATAGGCTTATTTTTGCGTGCGGACCCTTCGGAGGTCCGCCTACGAAAATTGATTTTTGCGTGGAGTCCTCTTAAGGAGCCGTATGCGAAAATGGAGAACTATTTTTGCACATGCGACAATTATAGTCAGCGTGCAACCTAAAGTGGGTCTCGTCCAGAAAAATCATTTACACGGTGCTCAACGGGTTCCTTTCTCATATTCGCTGACGCCTACGACACGTTTGAGTCTGCGCTGCTCGCGTTTTAGGACGACGCCATGGTCATCGCGTCGCTCCATGCCCGCAGGCGGATGGAGAATGATTTGTGTCGCCTCGCGGTGAAAATGATATGCCTCGAGGCTGGCGGAAGCCACGGGCAACAACGTTGGTGATGTGGTGATAGAGGCGACCGCAGCGGCATCGGAGGCCATCGTCTTGGGGTGCGCCGCGGTGTTGCTGGGCATGTCGTCGATGGCCTGCACATTCTGCTTAGGATCGCGCCATCGTTGAGTGGCAATTGTCGAGTCGTCCACTGCTACCGCCGCCGAGGATGACGACGAGCTTCGCTCGCAACCAGTTGATCACCAAAAAAGTGTAGGATCGAATCACCAGAATCAAGCCAACCACCAGAATCAAGCCAACCAGAGGGGGATGAATGGATGTAACACCAAAAAACCAAAAACTTTTAGCAAAAATAAAAGTTACCCTCAAATCGATGGAGATCTCGACATAGTCGGTCTGACTGTTAAATCAACTCCGGTCTGACCGCAGCGCCGCCGCCGGTCTAACCGGTTCCACACCGTCGGTTAGACCGCTGCTGCTCCGCCGGTTACACCGCCCTTGTGCCACCAGTGAAACCGTCGGGATCCAGAAACATCGGTAGATGAACACTCGAATATGTAGATTAATCTATCTCGACTTTATTGCATCAACAAGTGTTTACAAAGTGCACCAACAGCACTCCTCACGAAAATCTCGAACTAAAATTGAAACCCTAACTTTTATCTCAACTCAACTCTCTCTAAATCGATACTGGAAGGCTGCACCACCCCTTTCTATTTATACCCATAACATGGCTGCCCCTAGCAACGAATCCATCTCATACAACAAATCCTAACCCCCTAGGAAATCTTCCTATACAAGAAACAAACTTTATAAACTCCAGTCTTCCGAAACTTGGACTCCAATCCAAATTTGACTCCGTTTTTCATATGCACACAACACCACGTGTATGCCATATGGGAACCTTTACCTCCACGTGCATTGTTATCTAGCCTGAGCATCCCGTGTGATATCCTCGACCGTCTGGACCTCAACTTCTCCCGACCTAGTTCCGATCCATCACCGGCTATACTCCCATGGCCTCAAGCAACACCTGCGTATGAACAACAAAGAAACTCCATATCCGAGTACAAGTTCACACCAACTTGACTCACATCAGCACACAATAGTATCACATACGAATAGAAATCATCCAGAAGTCATATCCATGAAGCAATCTAGAAATTCCACAAAACAACCCGAAACCGACTCTCTCCTGAAATCTGCCGGTCTGACCGCCCACTGGTTTTATACACCGGAAACCCCATGTGATTATAATACCATTCCCTGGATCAGTAAATAGTACTCACATGGCAAAGTTGTATATCACAAAGCTGACATCGTTATACAAGTTTTACAATACATTAATAATATAAGGGTTCCCGAGTGGGACCCAAATAGACCAAGCATGGTCATATACAATACCAAATATCCAAGGAAATAGGTAGCGGAAGCGAAGTAGCGGAGGTCTATCTTATTCCACTGGCAGCGACTGGTGACCTAGGTCCCTACTCCACCGTCTTCGACATCTCTTCATCAGCATAGTACACGTACGGGTTGGCTCCAACTTCTCCTTCTAAAAGATTTAATTAAGTAAGGGTGAGTACCAACCGTACTCAGCAAGCCACCACTACAGAATGCATTTAGTGCGCACAGGGGTTCAAGGATGGCTTGGTTTTTTTTTGCATAAAGCTAGATTTCACAAATCGTTTCACAAACCTATGACTTAGCAGTTTTAACTGAAAACAACGTTAAGTTGAAGTTGTCGTTTATTATCGAGGGTTTATCCACCTTCCCCAAGCCTCGCTTGGTCCGGTTTACCCTCGCATCAGTTTTATACCATCATCATCATTTCGACCTTTCCGCACATCGGGCAAGGTCACACCTTCCAAACCTAATCTAAACAAGATTAAAACTTATGAGGCTAGTCAAGAATGAAATGACCTAGATGTCACCTAGAGAGGGGGTGAATAGGCGTTCCTAAAAATTATCATAACTTCATAGCATATTAGAATGAAGAAAACTTTCGGTTTAAATCGGAACTTCCGGTATACTGTTGGAAGTTCCGATCTCAACCAAAAAGTTCGGCGGATAACGGAATAAAACACTAGCTATGAACTTGTAGCTCGAACAAACAAAATGTATATGAATCAAAAGGTGACAAACAAGGTATCTTAGTAAGATATAATATTGCCAACTATATCAATTAAGCATACAAGTAGATCGAGTTAAAACAAGCTCAAGCGCAATATGAGAGATGGCAAGAACGAGCAAACCAAGAAAGGAGACACGTTGATTTGTTCCCGAAGTTTGAATCCACTGATCCTACGTCTCCGTTGAGGGGCCACAAAGACCGGTTCTATTTCAACCCTTTCCTCATGAGGTTGCACAAATGCACTCCTCGATTTCACTCTTGATTTTTCTTCCCCTGCGGAGGCAAAATCGAAGTCTTCACAAACTTTCCGAGGCACACCACAACCTTGGGTACTCACCGGTGACACCTAGCCGTTTAGGAGACCTTAGTCCCCAAGAGTAACAAACACAATCGAATATTTGCTTGTTATGAATTCGAGTGCTCAAAGTATGGAGTGAATCTCACTAGCTCTCAAATTCTCAATCTCAATCCAACTCTCTTCCCTTCTCAAATCCCTTTCACAAAGGGGCACCGCAAAGGTAGGGGAATGGGGGAGGCTATTTGACTTTGGATGTATCTAATAATGCCCAAGAACAACAACCACTCAAAGGAGAGGTGAAGGAGTTTATATACCCGAGCCTCTCAAAACTAGTTGTTGGAGGCCAAAACTACAATTTTCGGAATTTCCGAAATGCATTTTCGGAATTTCCGAAATGCATTTTCGGACAAGTCTGAAAATCAACTCAACAGAGGGCATACTCAGTTTTGCAGCCATTTTCGGAATTTTCGAAAACTTTTGGACTTATCCGAAATATTTTTGGACCTTCCGAGATTTTTTCGGAATTTCCGAAAAGCGCATAGTAAAACGACCATAATTTTTTGCTCGGGAGTCTCTTTTTGATTATCTTGGTCTCTATGGAAAGCTCAATCAGAGGACTACGCAACTCACGCAATAACAAGGTTTAAAACCACTCAAAGGATAGGTTAAAGCTTGGATTTCCTTCAAGGTAGGACTAGGATGGGTCACTTTGAGCACCGAGATATACACAAACACATCGACGTTGCATCCCTCTTGATAGTACGGCATTCCTATGCTCAAATTTAAATAAGAAGAGAATTATACCAATAGGAATGCCTTTTTTACATATTTATTTCTTTGTCTTAAGAGACGCCAACGTCAAAACCGTTTCACTATATATTCTTCAAATGATTGATGCGGTTACTTGTAGCTTCAAAAGGCCTTGCACGGTCCATCATGACAAAGCTATCGCTCGCCCTTATCTACCAGATTTGGTTCTTCGGCACCAAGCCCCTTGCTTGCTCTTCACTACCGCATGGTCCATCGTGACCGAGCATCACTTGCCCTTCACTATCTTGCCTTAGTAGCCACTTCGTTCCACGTTTTCAATATCTTCACTTGTCATCCTTGGTATCTTTAGGTGTAATGATATCACTTGAGCATCAATACTTTTGCAATCCTTGGGACCTATTTCTCTCATTCAACTCAATGGAATTATTAGTCTCAATGGTCCGGTTGTCAACCTTCACATGTTGATCAACCGATCGCGTATATAAAATGATATGAATAAGTGATTAGTATTAATCAACACTACAAGTGTCATATACTCAAATATATGCTTAAATGTAAAGATTCCAATTAAATGAAAGTGTATAACTTGGATCAAGTACATGCATAACTAAGGTATATAATTTGCTCCCCCTAAATGTATGCATACAGAAGATTTATGTGAAGCAAGAGTATGCATAGCTAGAGATAAAACATTGGGAGCTTACCCTATACAAAAATAGAAGGTATTGATCATATGTAGACATTAAGATATAAGCATACCTTCATCATATCCATGTTCTCAATGTGAAGAGACTAAACTAGACATGACTCAAACAAAACATTAGTCTCGCATGCATATGCCAATCACATGAAAATATTATATATGAATATATCAATATATGCATAGAGAAAAATAGTGATACATATAGCTTATCTCCATGTATTTCATCCTTGTGATTTAGGTCCACCATCAATGAACGTTTCTATCTCAACTCATATGAAATCCGGAAATCACCTCCAACACATTCCACTTTCATATCCACATGAGACTAGGCAAAGAAATGCTTATAAAAATATTAGTCTCATATAATTGGATTTATCATTAATCACCAAAACCAAAATAATGGCACTTAAACTTTCAAAGAGTAGTACAAGTCCTGACGCTCAATTAACTACGAGCATGGCTATTCGAATAGATTAGTGTACTCACACTACAGTGAATGTACGCTTTTAATCCCACACCCCGTGACGCACCCAACACATGAGCCTAGTCCCAACACATGAGACATGTTACGGCTCGGTTTTTCAGTCATCCTCGTGTCAGGTCACCCTCTGCAAGGACTATGGATTCCCATTGCACCCCGGTACACCAACCCTACCTCGAGCCGGTAGTGAGGGGAGTCCTGGCGCTCCCGAGATACTAGGGGTT
Organism: Oryza punctata; assembly: GCA_000573905.2. Taxonomy (NCBI): domain Eukaryota; kingdom Viridiplantae; phylum Streptophyta; class Magnoliopsida; order Poales; family Poaceae; genus Oryza; species Oryza punctata. The sequence continues at coordinate 5,821,569 of CM002488.2, forward strand.
ATACAATATATAATAATATACTTAGGTGCATTTTAGGTTTTGTCGCGGTGTTCAAACGATCGATCCAATAACTTCCGTCACAATCGTAACAACTGTAGAACCGCCATGACTGGGTGCCGCCCCACAAGGATTTCTTAGTTCTCCGGGTTTATACCCATTCGAGAAATACGGTCGTACTCGGTTCGTTTCCTTCATAGCTTCTTGACTCGGTCCTTAATTCACCAGGGTAGGACAGCTTGCCATAGGGTAGCTTGCCGTTTCCAGAACTACTCATATTCTATTCATGCCGCCCTAGTCGAAAATATTTTGTTTTATTAAGTTTTTAGTTTTCTCAAAATGTTTTTAGTTGCAGGTGGCGCTCATGTCTCCACCCGTCTTCCAACAATCACCCACACCGAGTGATCGCAACAATCCACATCTATATAATAAGCATGGAGTGTATATTCATTTATACAAGCAATGCTAAGCAATGTCAATAATTGACCATGCATAAATGATAGACTCGGGCAACAAACAATATAAATAGCAATTTCAAGGACGGTTCACAAATAAGATTAGGTGTACATTTTATAATTAGCATGTAATTTTATTTGCAATCAACACATTTATAAAAATAGGATCAATATGCTCAAGGATGGGGGCGTAGTGATTTGCCTTGCTTTAGATTCATAAACCTTTGAGAAATCCGCGTCCGTTGAATATCCGGAATATCCACTGTGCGACCGATAAAAGAGAACCACACAAAACCCTACAAAGAAAGTGCTATTCATTACAAACCATTGGTGCCATTTGATAGATCTCAATTTTAGAAAAATTCTGGAAGTTGAACGGAGTCGAATGGAGTTACAGTTTGCAAGATATGAATTTCCGAAGTCCAAATATATTTAGAATCAAAGGAAAAATATTTCTTTTATTGGTCGGGTCCACTGTCTGCGACTCCGGGCGCTCGGCTTACGGTACACGGAGTGCGTGGCGTGACGAGGTGGTAGACCCGGTCCATGGTCCACGGTTGGTTGGCCTGTGGGTCCTGGAGATCAGTGAGACGGGTCACGTGGACCGGGTGCACGAGAGGGGAGAGGCCCGTGGATGGAGAGGGAGGTCCACGGGCTCAACCCTTGTGGTGGACCGAGCGGTGGGGCCCACATGTCAGCGACTCCGGCTCGGTGGCCCGAGCGCACGGAGGAGGGATTAGCGGGTCCCATATGTAAGGGACTTGGATGCTAAAAAGAGGATTAAATAGAATTTTAGATCTGTGGGCCCCATCTGCCATTGAGACGTTAGAGGGTATTTGGAGGGTATCACGGTGCTCTAATGTCTGGGCCCACCTGTCATTGTCACCCCTCCTTTTCCCCTTCTTCTACCTCCGTCCTTCGTCCGCCTGTGTGCGAGGCAGAGAGGCGGCACGGCGGACGGCGCCGTCCGACCTTGGGAAGCGGAGGAAGAGGAGAGGGCGGCGAAGGGTGGTGATGCGGAGGATCCCGGCGAACCGGCGGCGCGCACGGGGAGGCAGGCGGTAGACACGGCGGTGGTTCCTTGCTCGGAACAGAGAGGGGAGGAGGAGGAGGTGACGTTTTGGTGGGTTCCCGGGAAAGGCGAGGGCGCAGGGAGAATCGCGTCAGCACGGAGAACCCGGTTTTGGGGGGTCTTCGTTGGCGTTCGAGCCCGGGTGTGTTTGGCCACGGCGACCGGGGAGAGGATGACGAGGTGAGGGAATTGGAAGGTAGAAGAGGTGGTGGTTCTTCTCTATGTTGTTTTCTTCCCGGAGATTGAAGAGGGGTGGATGATGGTCGGTCGAGGCGGTGGTGGACGAGGAGCAGAGGCATCGAGTTCTTCGCCTACCAGGTGCTCGATAAAATCCCTGCGACGGAATCACGGAGGTGAAGATGGGCGGGAGGCAGGGCTGTTGTAGGCGCGGTCGGCTTGGAGAGGAAGCCAGAAAGCCAGGGCGAGAGGGTGAGGGAGGAAGCAGAGGGCGCGGCCGGCATTTATACTTTCGCCGTCGCGCGTCCGTCCGCACGGAGTGGGGTCGGGGCGCCCTGTGGCCATTAATGGCGCCATAATGGGGGTGTCCTTGCCTCTCACGGGCTCTGAGCGTCGAGGACAAGATGACGACCCCTGAGCACGGGCGGGAACGGAGCGGTTGGGGCGGAACGGGCGGAATCGGCGGAGGGCGAGGTTGTTTCCGTCGCTACGGCGCGCGTGGCAGTAGCGGAGCGGCGAGGAGCGGGGTCCGCGCCATTAAATGCGCCCCAGAACGGCGCTATTCACCTGACAAACGGAGTTGGTGGGCGGCTTTGGGTTGTGCCAAAACAAGGAGGAGCGAGGGAGTCGTCAAGTGAGGCCTGCGGCCGGCGCGAAACGCGGGCGGAAGCAGAGGCGGGCGCGTCTTGGCTTCGTCGCGGAGCGGCGCGACGCGAACCGAGCTCGGTGGTGCACGACGCGATGCAGCTCCGCGTGCGCGCGACGCGCAGGGAGCACGCGGCCAGCGACCGGGCGCGGCGCAACAGCTGCGCGTCACACAGGGGCGGGCATGGTGTGGCTCGGCGCATGGCTTGGATGGGCGTCGAGAACAAGGCGGGGCAGCGGCGAGGTGGCGCGCGCCCATAGGTTGGACGGTGGCGGCGTGGGGCCGGGCGGCGATAAAGTCGTCGCCGAGTGGGGGCCACGGCACAGCGCCGAGAGCGCAAGTCGCCGAGGCGGGGCCCGCATGCTCGGCGCCAATCGCGGGCGGAGGCGGTTCATCGCGGGGCGGCGCGACGCGGGCCAGCCTTGGCGGCGCACGACGGTGTGCGCATGGTGCTGAGCGGCTCGGCGTCGATGTTCGCGCGACGCAAGGGAGGTCGCGACTTGCGACCGGGTGCAGGGCGGCGCACGGGCGCGCGGTCGCGAGGCGGCTCGGCGCGTCGCTCGCCCGGCGCGCGCGAGGCGGGTGTTGCGGTGCGGCTGGACGGGTGCCGCGGTGCGTCGGTGCGGGTCGGCGCACGACACAGGAGCTGGCGCGGGGAGAACGGAGACGGGTGCGGCGCGTGACGCGGCTCGTTGGTGTTCACGCCACGGACGTCAAGTCACGACCCGGGTCGAACAGATGTGCGGCGCACGAGAGGAGCGGGGATGCAGCGATGGCTCGGCGGCTGGCTAGGGTTAGGAGAAGGCGCGGCGGCTTCCGGAGGTGGAAGGGCACGGCGGAAGGGGTGGCGCACGGCGGCGAACGGCAGCGGCGCGAGCTTCGGCGGAGTGGGCGGCGACGGCGTCGCACGGCGCGAGGAGGAAGAAAGGGATCGGGCCGGGTGGGTTCTGGCTCGGCTCGCGGCTCGCCAAGCCGGCTCGGCCGCGTTGGCTTCCGGGTTGGGCCGGCCTGGTGGGCTGGGCTTGGAGGGGAAGGAAGGCAGAAGAGAGAAAGGGAGTCAGGACTGGAGAGACATAATTTTGACTTCTTGGCAGCCTTAGGGTTAGGGATTTCGGGCTGGCCTTCCAGGGACCAGAACTAGACTTTAGGTTTAGGAGGAGAACTAGGGTTTTCTAGGTTTGGATGGGTTAGGCTAGCCCAAAGAGAGCAAAAAGAGACTTTTGGAATTCAAAGTTGGTATTTGGATGCACAAGGATCAACTTTAGAATTTCCTAGGAATTGTTTGGGGTGGACGGATTATATTTGAACCAAAATTTAGAGTTGACGTCCGATAACGAATTTCACCAGAGGTTTTAAGGTTTCAAAGGAAGGAACTAACTCGAATTGAGTTACGATTTAACGGAGGCGGATCTGAGGGAAAGGAATTCGAATAAACGAAAACAGACGCTAGATTCAAAATGGGTATTTAAAAGGTATAAACGAAGGGCACGACATCGTACCCAAAAGGATAGGTGTGGTGACTCCGTTTAACAAAGATGCGATTATTGGAATAGATGGGGAAAGGAGTGGACCTAGAAAGGACATCAAACGGAGGACATCCTTTAAAGTTCACGGAGATTGATTTAATCCAGATCTTTGGCACAAAACTAACAACACTCAAAAACAACAAGTTTTAATAGGCGGGCAGGGCCAGGCCCTTCAAGGAGGAAAACTAGACTCTGTTTGAGAAATCCTTTTTAGAATAACCTCTTAGGGATTTATTTCGCAAATAGGATTTTTCATAAATACTTTATTAATCATTGTCATTTGCAAAATAATTTTCAAAGGACTTAATCCTTTACAAGGATTCTTAGAAAATAATTAAAATTAGATCGTCTTTGTAAAGTAGTATTTTTAAGGAATTAACCCCTTAAGGATTTTCCCAAAATTTTAAAATATAAATTTATTTCTAAACAAATACATAGAAGAGGTCTTAATTTATAGGTTAGGGTTTTTAGAGAGATTTTTTGTATGTACAAATATTTTCATATTTTATAAACACGGTTCTTTCAACAAATAATATTTTGAAACCAAAATATAATTATATTCTCAGATGTTCGTCCTTTTGGGCCAAGTACAGCAGGAGAAAAGGGAAAAAGAATCCAATAAATTCCAGTATGAAAGGATTTTGAAAAAAAAATGATGATTCGGAAATTTGTTTTTGTAAATTCCAAACCAAAATTTTCAGGGTGTGACAAACCGTCGGGCTACATGGTCAGACCGCACCAACACCTCCGGTCTGACCGGCACCCACTACCCGGTCTAACCGACACCTAGTGCCGCAAGCATTGTTCACCGACAGAAAACATATCACACCATATTTTTCAACAAACACTCACCTTCGACAATTGTTCATCACTAAGATTAATCATCACATGATTCTATAGAGAGTGCTCTAGTATATGTCTCCACCAGTTGCTCTGTAGCTGTGCATGCTTGCCTAACAGGCCCATTGATGAGGGGGGCCAAAGCGGCCGATAGAACAGGACCCCTAATTTTTTAGGGCCCCAAAGTGATATGCAGTAAGTATAGTCTTTAATTAGAGAAAAGCATCCAAAAGAACAGAGTAAAGCTCAATTGCATCCCACCAATTCTTATGTCTCTGTCAATCGATTTCCTTCGCCGCGTCGGGATAGCGCACGCCGCACGAAGTGATGATTCACCTCATTCACCTTGAACCTTATTGTCTTATTTTTCTAAGCTTGGACTAGATATAGTATTATGTACTTTAAATCTTGTTTACAAAACAAAATAATAGAAAGTATGAAGTTTTCATTTAAAAAACTAAGATGATGATGCCTTTCAGTAAAACAAAAGTCAATTTATCATTTGAACACTATATTTACTCTTTTGGCATTAATATTTAATATATTCCTAAGTACTATAACAAATAACATTTATTAAAATTTTTTTATTAAAATTTTACAATTATGTGAAATATGTTTTAGCCTTTGGTTATATGTATTCTTTTAAAAAAAATATTAAGGTCTTATTTTGTATTTCGCATCGGGATCTCTAATTTGTTGAGACGACCCTGTTGCCTAATCCAAGGAAGAAGAGTGAGTTAATTAGCTAGCATAAGATGCGGGCTACTTTGCGGTCTTTGGCGGGAACCCACACATATGTCAGTAGGCAGTTTGTGGGTTGTGGTGGAACCGACTTCGTCCCTGACAGACCAAGCGGATGTGGGGTGGGCAGCCGTAAGCCCGTAACCCGCCCTACTTACAGTCGAGCGGCCTCATCTTTTCGTCTATGTTTGTACTTATCAGCTAAAATTTAATTTTTTTAAATATTAAAATATTAAAGTTGAAGTTGATTTTAGGGTTTTTCATCATAGTTTATTTTTCAATCTGCTTTTAGATCAGAACACTTATATAAAAGTTTTATTTATAAATTATTTTCCATTTGCAAATATGTTGTTTGGTGTATTCCTCGAATAAGCCAAACGATGGGGCTGGAAGACTATGTCATCCTGAACCTCCCGCTCAGGAATCCACCTTTCGATGTGACGTTCTTCGGCCACCCCATTGGACACGCTAGCCACCTCGTGCTCGACTTACTCCCTCTGTAACAAAATATATCAAGTTAGAGCTGAACGAGACATATTCTAGTTTAACGAATATGAACAGAGATGTGTCCAGATTTATTATACTAGGATATATCACATTCAATCTTAAGTTACTATATTTTAAAATGGATGGAGTAAAATATATTTCCCCACCGATTTTATAGAAATATACACATGTAAAAAGATTGACAAAAGTATACCGGTTTGAATTCATAGTGAGTTCGCACGTAAGTGCCGAACTCGTGACGTGTTCCTGATGTTATCACGAGTTTGCGTGATGAGTGCGTGACTTCGCACAGGAGAAAAATGGGTCGATGCGGACTCATGGCACTACTGAGCGAACTCGTGCGATTAAATAATAATTTTCATTATTAGCAATTAATTAATTAGTTATTATGTCTTTAACTAGTGTTAGCATCTAATAGATCATGCAGGTAGTAGGTACAAATAAAAGATTTTAGTTCCTATATAAACTTCTTCATAGGAACTAATGAACTCATTTTTAGTCTCTTTTAGTCATTTCTGTTTAGAATTTGAAGGACTTTAAAAAAAACTTAAAATGGAGGGACTAATTGGATTAGTCCCGACCATAACAGTTGATTCATCAATAGCATTTAATTTGGCAGCCATTTCGCTGTCCGGCCAAGCGAACTAGCTGGCTCCGCGCGAGTTCGCGTCTCTCTTCCGAGCGATCGCGCGTGCCACTGGCCGGTTCACATACTCACTTTGTGACGATTGGTATATTTTTGTTATTTTATTTCAAACGTGTATATTTCTTTAAAACCGATGAAAAAACATATTTTTTTAAACTTTTTTTCCTCGATCTCATCGGTAACACACTGAGACACAATCATCTATCGAGACTTCGAGAGGCACTTCGATTTTCTCCGCAACAAATAATGCCAGGTTGATCTTCTCTTTCACGTGATGTGGATCGATGCAGCTGATGCTCTTGGGATTAACCTCTCGTGTGAATGTATCTGGCCAAGGCCTAAAGAGCAGGACTTGGGCAGTATTTTTTCCAGTGAGTTCCCAACTCACCTCTCTCTTTTTTCGTACACACATTTTTCAACTACTAAACGGTACGTGACTCTCTCTTTTTTCGTACACACATTTTTCAACTACTAAACGGTACGTGTTTTGCAAAATGTTTATACAGAGAAGTTATTTTAAAAAATCATATTAATCTTTTATTTTCAGTTTTTATAGCTAATATTTAATTAATCATGCGTTAATACATCGCTTCATTTTACGTGCGGACGGGAGGGGTTCCTAACCCCTCCAAAAGAACATAGTCTTAGTCACCAGAGTACAGGGACGGATCTAACGTGGGTGCTGGGAACTCGAATCCCCCTACACCACTAGATAACCATTGATAGAAGGTGTGAGGTAGCGGTGGCTAACGAGCTAACTCGACTCGGCTCGGCTCGACTCGTAAAAACTCATTAAATTAACGAGCTAGCTTACCTCGACTCGTTAACATAACGAGTTAAAAGTAAAACTCGACTCAACTCATTAAAAAGTCCGATTTGACTCATTAAATTTGTTACACTGAAATACATGGTCTAAAATTCATATGCAGTATAATTTGTGATTCTATGATCAAAGATTATGATTGACATGCTATGTATCATGACTCACAAAATTGTGCTATAATTTATAATTATGAGTTTACGACTTTTACATCTGCAAAATATGAACAATTAATTTCTGTCTTAATGCATCATGAGCTCAACGAGCTAACCGTGTAACTCACGAGATAGCTCGAGTTGGCTCGTTAAGCGAACGAGTAAAAGTTGAAACTCAACTCGACTCATTAACTGCTCGAGTCGAGTCGAGTTTTACACGAGTTAAGTTAGCTCATAAGTTTCGAGTTTTTAATTCACCCCTAACATGAGGAAAGAGAAAATAGAGAGAGAAAATGAAAAGTAGGGACTGAACAAGAGGAAGAAGGATACGAGTCTCCTCAAATTTTATTCTGGATCTGCTCCCGTCGGCGTGAACTTCCCCGTGGCAGGAGCCCCTGCTCTGAACATGACGTACCTTCAGGGACAGGGCGCCACTGTCTTTGTACCCATCAACGCGTCGCTCAACGATCAACCGAAAAATCCTGTGCAACAACAGGAAGGGTAATAAATCCATTAAAAACTGTGTGATTTGCATGCAGTAATCCGCGTGTGGATCGACTGATTCCGTCGCACGTGCAATGCAAGAAGGAGACAGTGATTGTTTCGGGAAAACTCTGTTCATCATGGGTGAGTAAGGACGACGCTACGACGCGATCCGGAGCAGCCACCCGTACGCGAGGATCGTCGCCGCCGGCTTCTACCTGCCGGTCGTTGCCTTCATGCAGAACCCAGCAGGCCACTTCGGTGATCACAGAATCAAAACAGTTTATTGATTGATTTGATTGGTTAACTTCAATTTACTCGATCCGTCAGCGATAGTGCAGTAGAAGTGTTGGACGGCGTCCATCTCACGGATGCGGCGTGCCCCAGTTTTGAATAAGGAGAGAGAGTAGGGAAACAGCTGTTTGAAAATGGAAAGTGATAGAAATTTTCGTAAATAGCTATTGTATTTCAATATAAGATCCTCTCCGGAAATTCTACGAGAGCGAGTTTCATTCATTATACTGAACTATGTTCTAATATCATCTATATCGCATCATACTCATATACCCCGTCCTAATACTATCTATAGAGACACCAGATAAGGTATGCCACAAGAGAATGACGCGAATCAACTCTCGCAGAACCGTAATACCAGTACCCATCCCGAGAAAACTTGCTGGTATCCATCGCCAACAGAAATACATCATAGCGACTACATATAATCTAGCAATTGTACCATATAGGAGGTCACATTTTTGGAACAACCCCGAAAGTGTAACCAGCAAGCAGAGAAACAACTACGAAACTTAACTGTCACGCCCCGATCTGACCCCGAACGGGAACTAGAGCGGGACGCTCCAAATAAACCTGTAAGCCGATACCAGACCCAGGAAAACAGTGCTGGTATCACAGGAAGACGAAATACCACAACCACAACGGTCTCTTCATTAAAAATAGTCTTACAGTCATGTTGGGCAATGGACAGACCCCGTGCTCACAACTGCATTACAAAAGGGAAAGGCGGAAGCGAAGACTGGACCAAGACCACAAGCATAACTTGGGAACTACGTCGAAACCCTAAAACTGCTCGAAGCCATCCTGCTCCTGGAAGAACTCATCATCGGTGACGTCCACCTCATCTTCTTCGAGATCTGGGGGGTTATTTATATAGAGCAACGGTGAGTACGGAGGGTACTCAGCAAGTCTTGGGAATTAAGTGTATATTGCAAGCTTCATAGATCGGCTGTTTGTTTTCGCAATTGGTTTGGTTTCAAACTTTTGAAATGATTTCTAGAGAAGTGCTTCTCAACGACTCGAGCCTGGTAGTGCATCAAGCTCAGTCGGAGTTTGTGCAATGTATCAATCTTTCAAGAATCAAGTTTTTGGTTCCCGGCCAAACGGTTTTGACGGCCTCCCTGGCCAAACGATTTTGTCGGCCTCCCTGGCCAAACGATTTTGCCGGCCTCCTTGGCCTAGCTAAACCCGTCAGCCACAATTGATCACAACGTCATCCAACCCATCAAGTCAATTTCATAAGCAGTAGTAAAACAAAACTACGCTAAGGAATCACCTCACATCCGCCCATAACCGTGGGCACGGCTGTTCGAACAGTTTAATAACCTCTGCAGAGGGGGTACACTTTACCCACACGACGTTACTAGCCTGGGTCACCCAGCCCGTGCAATACAGCCACGTCTGGTGACTTTGAGGCTTTCACGACAAGGCATTTCAAAGCCGACACAAGGTTGCCATATGCCAACGGGAGGGGTCCTCCGGACCAACAACAGGTTAGGTCCCAGACCATACTGTGCCAGGAAGCCCAGGGGTCCTCCCCGACACCACCCCGGCGAATCCACTTGTCCCTTGGCATCAAGGCTTCCCAGGCCCAGCTAGTTACTCAGCCAGGGGTGTCCCATTTCACCCATGTGGTCGCACTATTTATGTTTGGATGAAATCCCAAAGGATTCGGTCCTTAAGTGCAAGTACGGGAAAGCGCACTCCCGGTGCGTTCCCGCACCGCGATTTTAGAAATCACTTTGTTTTGCAGACACCGACCCAAGTGTCGGGTTTTTCCAAGTATTTCATAAACCCAAGTTTTACCCATCGTTGACAGTTTTAAATTTGAGAGGGTCCCCGATGTGCGTGCCCGAGGGCTCGGACATCGGTAACCGGCGGTTGACAAAGGTGGTACGGGTATTCAATAATCACGGAAGGTATGTGCATCAAATGGGTTGGGCCGGCAGGTTATCTTGCAAACCGCGGCCAAATACAAACAGGTGTGTACTAATCATGCATAATTTGCGAAATAAAAATACTTAGTTTTAGATTATGGGTGCAAGATGATCAAAGGTGACTTGCCTTGCTCGAGGTCTTGAACTTGTTCCTCGAAATCCGCACACTGCGAGTCTTCGGGCTCCGGTACTATACGCGAAACGAAAGAGACTCAATAAACAGCGAAAAGAAAGCCCTAATAGAGACCACTAAGTGTGCCATTAAGTAGATCTCGATTTTTGAGAAATTTTGGAAGTTGAACGGAGTCAATCGGACGAACGGTTGAAAAGATATGGATTTTCTAAGGTTAATTGATTTTCTGTCTAAAGGAAAAGGAAATATTAAATCCCCTGGAAAAAGAAAAAGGAGGGGCTTCTTTTGGACTTCTTCGGGCGGTGTAAGACGCGGCCCAATGGATTAGCGCCGCGCGGCCGGAGCTAGTGGGCCGCGCGCGAGGAGGCGGCCCAACGGCCGAGGCGGGCGAGCGGGCCGTGCGAGGATGCGGCCCACGCGGCGCGCGTGCGAGGGCAAGCTAGCGGTCGGGCGAGTGGGCCGGCCTGTGCGGCGCGACGCAGGCTGAGGGGGGGTGAGCAGGCCGACCAGGCGCAAAGGCCCAGAGCGAGGCGGGCGAGCGGGCCGTGCGAGGCGGCGGCCCAAGGCGGCACAACGGAGAGAGGGGGGAAACCAGTCAAAGGGGTGTGGGGCCCACAAGTGGGTCCCACCTCCGGTTTTCTTCTACCTCTATCCCTTCTTTTCTCCTTCTCTACCATTCTTCTTCTCTCCTTCCTTCGTTTCTTCCCCGCCGGATCGAGGCAACGAGAGAGAGAGGGAAGGGGAGAGCAACGGCGGCCGGCGGTGGGGCGGCATCGAGTCCGGCCGAGCGGGCTCGGCGGCGACGCGGGGAGGCAAGGGCGCGGCGCGGCGCGGAGGGGAAAGGGCGCGGCCGCGGCTACGCGCGCGGTGCGGCCGGCCGTGGCGACGGCTAAGCGGCGGCGACTACAGCCTACGGGGAGATGGGGAAAGAAGGCGGCGGCGGGGGCGGTTATTGTGGGAGGAGAGGGGCGCCGAGCCGGGGAAGAGGATGCGGATGGCGCGGCCGGTGTGAGCTCCGCGCGTCCGCGGCGGCATCCGGCAGCGAGCGGCGAAGGGTGACGGTGGCGCGGCGCTCGGCTGCGGGAAGGGGGAGGGCGGCCGAAGGTAGAGGAGAGGGGTCTTATAGGGGTGGAGCGCGCGGGGATGGGGGAGCGGTGGCTCACGGGCGCGCACGCGAGGCTAGCGCTCCAAGCGCTAGCGACCAACGCGGCGGCAGAGAGAGAACGCCGGCGAGGGAAAAAGGAGAAAGGGGAGGAGAAAGGGGCTCTGCCCCTTGCCGTTTCGGGAGGAGGAGGAGAGAGGAGGGGGCGGCGACGGCTCCGAGGCTTGGCCTCTGTGCGCAGGCAGGGCAGAGGCAGGCGGCGCAGGCGGGCAGAGGCAGGCGGGGCCGAGGCAGGCGGCGCAGGCGGGCTGGCGCGCAGGTCGGTTGACCACGACGCGCGGCGCGCGCGCGGGGGAAGCAACGGGCACCCAAACTCGAACGACGCCGGCGGGAGGGAATCCGGCGAGAGAGAGAGAAGCAGAGGGAGAGAGAAACGGCGTGAGAGAGAGAGAGAAAGGATTGCCGTGGGAGAGAGAGAGAGAGAAACTGACTGGAAGAGAGAGAATGATTGGGCCGACGAGATTCGGCCCAAAGAACAGGAGGGAGGACAATTAGACTTTTTGCAGAAAATTGATTTGGAGAGAAATTTGGATTTGGATTTTGAATTTTGGATGGATATTTGGACAGAGGGTAACGAGATCTTGGCACACACACACGTAACAAATCAAGAAAGACGGAATTTTCAAAATTAGGGTTTTTAGAGAATTAGGTTTTTCCCTAAACTAACGCCGCGACGGATCGGACGTTACAAACCAACCCCCTAACAAGAATCTCGACCCCGAGATTCAGCACCTAAGGGAGCAGCTCCGGAAACTCGGCGCGGAGGTGATCTTCTCGTTCCCAGGTTGCCTCATCCTCGGTATGATTACTCCATTGCACCTTGTAGAACTTGATGGCCTTCCGACGAGTCTGACGTTCTGCCACTTCAAGAACTCTGATCGGTCTTTCCCTGTAGGTCAGATTCTTTTCCAGTTCAATGTCCACCAAGGGAACCTGTTCCTCCGGAACACGAAGACACTTCTTCAACTGAGACACGTGGAACACGTTGTGCACGTCTGCGAGACCTTCAGGTAGTTCAATCTGGTAGGCCACTTCTCCACGCCTAGCGGTGATCAGGTAGGGGCCTATATATCGGGGTGCCAATTTGCCAGACATTCCAAATCTCTTAAGTCCACGGAGTGGTGACACTCGTAAGTACACATGATCTCCCACCGTAAACTCGAGATCGCGTCTGCGGTTATCGGCATAACTTTTCTGTCGGATCTGTGCTGTCTTTAATCGGTCACGAATCAGCTTAACTTGTTCCTCAGCTGCCTTGAGTACAGCCGGACCAAATACTAGCGCTTCGCCTACCTCATTCCAACACAATGGGGTACGACACTTTCGTCCGAACAGTGCCTCGTTCGGGGACATTTGAATGCTGGACTGATAACTATTATTATAGGAGAACTCAGCGTAAGGCAGGCATCGGTCCCAAGTACCTTCAAAATCCAAGGCGCAAGCACGAAGCATGTCCTCGAGAATCTGATTAACTCTTTCTGTTTGACCATCAGTCTGCGGATGATAAGCTGTACTGAAATTTAGATTGGTGCCTAGGGCTTCATGCAACTGCTGCCAAAATCTGGAGGTGAACTGCGTGCCTCGATTAGACACAATCTTCTTAGGGCACCCATATCGGCAAACCACGTGAGTCATGTAGAGGTCGGCCAGTTTCTTTCCATCATAAGTAGTTTTCACGGGCACGAAGTGAGCAGCTTTCGTGAGATGATCCACGATCACCCAGATGGAGTCGTACCCACAAGATGTTCTCGGTAATCCAGTGATGAAATCCATACCGATTTCTTCCCATTTCCATTCTGGGATCCTTAGAGGTTGTAACAAACCGGCTGGCTTCTGGTGTTCTGCCTTGACTCGTTGGCAAATGTCACATAAGGCCACATATTCCGCAACATCACGTTTCATTCCGGCCCACCAGAAGTATTCCTTAATGTCCTGGTACATTTTGGTACTTCCTGGGTGAATAGAGTAAGCTGACTCATGGGCTTCTGCCAGGATTAGGTCTCGTAACTCCTTTTTGGCTGGCACACAAATACGCTGCCCAAACCAAACGGTACCTTGGTCGTCTATGACATAACCAGTCACTTTCTTTTTACTTATTTTCTCCTTTAGTTCCTTTATTCCTTCATCGTCTTTCTGAGCCTCCTGGATCTGAGACTCTAAGGTGGGTTGTATCGTCAGGCTGGCAAGGGTACCTGACGGAATTACTGCTAATTTTAACCTTTCCAACTCTTGACACAAACAATTCTGAGTTGGCCAAACCAAGGCGACGTTGCAGTAGGTTTTGCGACTCAGGGCATCAGCGACCACATTGGCCTTTCCAGGATGGTAATGAATCCCCAAATCATATAGTCCTTGATCAGTTCCAACCATCTTCTCTGTCTCATGTTTAATTCGTTTTGGGTGAAGATGTATTTGAGACTTTTATGATCCGTATAAACTTCACATCTGTTTCCGATCAAGTAATGTCGCCAGATTTTGAGGGCATGCACTACGGCTGCAAGTTCTAAGTCATGAGTGGGGTAGTTTGTTTCGTGAGGCCTTAGTTGCCTGGAAGCGTAGGCTACCACTTTTCGGTCTTGCATCAAGACGCAACCCAAGCCTTGCCTCGATGCATCACAGAAGATCTCAAAATCCTTGCGGATGTCGGGTAAGATGAGGACCGGTGCAGTCGTCAATCTTTTCTTTAACTCTTGGAAACTGCGCTCACAAGATTCTGACCAGTCAAACTTCTTTTCCTTCTTTAGCAGTTCAGTCATGGGTCTGGCTAGCTTGGAGAATCCTTCGATGAATCTCCGGTAGTAACCGGCTAAGCCAAGGAAACTACGGATCTCGGACACATTCTTGGGTGATTTCCAGGCAAGGACTGATTCCACTTTGCTAGGATCAACTTCGACACCTTCGGCGGAGATGACATGACCAAGAAAGGCTACTCGATCCAACCAGAATTCACACTTTGAAAACTTGGCAAACAACTGATGTTCCCTTAATTTATCCATGATCAACCTCAAGTGGTTAGCATGCTCTTGTTCATTCTTTGAGTAAATAAGGATGTCGTCGATGAACACTACGACAAACTTATCTAGATATTCCATGAAGACTTTGTTCATCAGGTTCATGAAGAACGCCGGTGCGTTCGTGAGTCCAAACGACATCACGGTGAACTCGTATAGACCATACCGCGTCGAAAATGCGGTCTTGGGGATATCTTCGGGTCGTATCTTCAACTGATGGTACCCAGACCTTAAGTCGATCTTGGAGAACACTTTTGCTCCTTCCAGTTGATCAAACAGATCGTCTATTCGGGGCAACGGGTATTTATTCTTTATGGTTACCTCGTTTAGGGCTCTATAGTCAATCACCATCCTTTCAGAGCCATCCTTCTTCTTAACCAAGAGCACAGGGGCTCCCCAAGGGGATGTACTGGGTCGTACGTAACCCTTGTTTTGCAACTCTTCAATTTGTTTCTTAACTTCAGCTAACTCGTTAGCAGCCATTCTGTAGGGCCTCTTAGCAATCGGCGCGGTGCCTGGTGCTAGTTCTATGGTGAACTCAATCTCACGGTCAGGGGGCATCCGGGTAACTCTTCTGGGAACACGTCAGGATACTCACTGACCACGGGCACTAATTCCAACGGAGTAGCTTGCACACTGTTAAGCATCGAGCGACTCACGGAATGAAGGTAAGGGGTAAAGCAAACTTGTTTAACTCCAGGTCCTTGCAGGGCGATGGACCTCTTAGCACAATCTATCTGCCCTTTGTGCTTAGCCAACCAATCCATCCCTAGGATGATGCCCAGACCTTGGGAGTCTAGAACTATGGGTTTGGCTAAAAAGCTTACACCCTCGATTTTAATTTTGACTTCGGGGCATAGTTTAGTTGCCCTTATATCCCTTCCAGGGGAGTGTATTATCATAGGCACTTGCAAATTCTGGGTTTTCCAACCATTTCTTTTCACAAAATCTTGCGATATGAAGGAATGCGAAACTCCGGAATCAAACAGTACAATTGCAGGTATGGAGTTGACAGAAAACATACCCATCACAACGTCTGGGGCTTCCTGGGCGGTTTCAGCTTGAATGTGATTCACCCGGCCTCGTCCGAAGTTGTTGGAAGCACGGGAACCTTGACCACTGGTCTGGTTGACCGAACGGGACTGTGGAGGAGCTGGCACCTTAGCTGTGCTACCATTAGTGTGTCCTGAGCTGGTGTTTCCCTGATTCTGGGGGCACTGCCTGGCGTAGTGTCCCATTTGGTTGCATGTGAAGCACTGCACTTTAGCCATTCCAGTTGGTGACTTGAAGGAGGAGACACTGGTGGTCACTGTATTACCAACGGGGGCACGCTGCTGCGGCTGCGGGGCAGGGCGTTGCATTGGGGGGCGTGGAACATAGTTCTGCTGGCGAATTGCCTGAGGGGCAGGCTGGTGATATTGCATTGGCTGACCAAAACGAGGGCGTGGCGCACCTCGAGATGCATTCCCTTGATGAGTGTTCTTGCGCTTCTTGTACTCCTCTGTTGCCTCTTTCCTAGCATCTTCCAGCAGGAGAGCTTTGTTGACCATTTGTTGGAAAGTAGGAAAGTCATGGGCGAGCAGCTGGATTCTCAAACCCACTGTTATCCCTTTCAGAAACTTCCTGATCTTCTTCTTGTCAGTGTTTACTTCCTCAGGAGCATACCTGGCCAACCTGTTGAACTGGCTTAAATACTCGTTAACACTTCCTGTACCTTGCTTGAGCCTGTTGAATTCTTCTTTCTTCATGTCAATGGTACTTTCTGGCACATGTGCTGCGCGGAAAGCCTCAGCGAATTCAGTCCAACCAATGTTGGTGGCATCAGGGTGAGCATTGCAGTAATTCTCCCACCAATCTGCTGCGGGACCTCTTAGTTGATGAGCTGCATAGAGCGTCTTCTCAATGGGTGTGCACTGCACCAAGTTAAGCTTCCTTTCAACATCCTTTAGCCAATCATCAGCCTCAACGGGTTCGACAGTGTGAGAGAACTCATGTGGGTGGGACCTCAGAAAGTCGGTCAGCTTAGATCTGTTGTTGGGGTTGGGCACATACTGTGGAGCCTGAGATTGCACATTCTGCTGAAATCCGGCTATGGCTTGAGCTAATCCTTGCAAGATTTGAGTCTGCACTGCCATCATATGCTGAAAATCGGTGCGAAGTGGTGGGGGTGGAGGTAAGTCAGGAGCATTGGGGTCGTTCCCGGCTGAGTGATTTGTCTGAGTAGGATCATTGACCGGCTCGTTCTCTGACTCAAGATCTGCCTCTGGCTCTACTCGGTCTGAACCAAAACGGACTGGAGCACGAACCACGCGACGGGGACGGCCAGCCATCTAATCTCCCAGAAAGGGTGAGGTGAGAACAGAGAAAGACATAAGGAAAGGAGTACAGTAAACGAAAACAGAGAGCACTCACTAAGCATAAATCAAGTTCTCAAATCATAAAACATCTGATACAACGAGTGTGGACTAGTCACAGAGCTATGCCGAGCTTGACTATACACACACCACCTCAAAGATGCAGACTACCAGACAACACTCACATCAACACACACACGCACTACCTCGCCACGACTCCAAAAGAGTTGGCGGCGGTACAAAAGGTCTAGCAAACGAACTCCTGCAGTAGACTGCCTCTAGTGCTCTCCTGCCTGGCTGGCTCCAGTGGTCGGCTCCTCAGTCGAAGAGACGTCGATCGGCTCACGCGAAGGGACCGGCGGAACCTGTCGAGGGCCGGCAGCAGTACGGACTGCTGGCGGTGGGGGAGCTGGGTAGTCAAAGCGAAACACCGTGGAAGAGCCAACGACACGCTTCCACGCAGTGCGGATAAAGCGTGGACCACGACGGGAAGAAGCAACTGGGGTGTGTCCAGGGGTGTAAGAAGGACTGACTGGGTGTGGGTAAGGAGAGTACACTGGTGAGTACGGAACGCGCGTACTGGGGGAGCGCGGACCGCTGGGAGTACGGGCTGAGCCGCGAGAGCTGTAGAAGGACAGGTGGCTGGAGTGGCAAAGGCGTCCAGAGTCCCAGAAGGTAGTGTCCACGGAGGTGACACCCTCCTCAGCAAGGCGGGCCTCCAGAGCAGCGTAGCAACGAGCTAGGCGACGGTAAGCCTCAAGGAGAAGGTCGTGCTGAGTGGCCTGTGCGTCAGATAACTCCACCAGGCGAGTCAGGGCAGGGTGCGACTCGCGGTACGGACAAGGGTACTAGGTGTCAGTGCGGCCTGAAGGGAGCTGTGGGATTAGCCGGAAGGCGGAACCCACGAGGCGGTGGCGGTAGTCGTAGGCCAGACGACGAAGTGCAGTCCAGGAGAGGTCCTGGTACGCAAGCTGGAGAGTAGGACGAGCCACGTTGAAGTGGTGGGGGCGAAGGCCTGTGCTGTGTGAGCCTCGAGGGTAGAGGTACACGGACAGCTCACAGCGTGAAGGGAAACGGTACACAGAGTACCCCGAGTACTCTGGACGGGCAAAGCCAAGGAAACGAGCAAGGTCGCTCAGCTGGTCGACGTGGTGACCCTCACCAACGCCGTGGGAACTGTGGGTGGCGTTGACTGCCATCTACAAATTTTGAGAGAGGGAAAGAAATTAGTAACAATTTTTAAATAATTAAATTACTGAGAAAGAAAAGTAAGAGAAACTCTAGTTTTCGCAAGTAGCTTTTTAGAACTTAGCATCCTTAAGGTCGTCCTAAGCGTCGGGTTTCGACCTAGGGCCAAGCTGGGCTCTGATACCATCTTTTGTCACGCCCCGATCTGGCCCCGAATGGGAACTAGAGCGGGACGCTCCAAATAAACCTGTAAGCCGATACCAGTCCCAGGAAAACAGTGCTGGTATCACAGGAAGACGAAATACCACAACCACAGCGGTCTCTTCATTAAGAGTAGTCTTACAGACATGTTGGGCAACGGACAGACCCCGTGCTCACAACTGCATTACAAAAGGGAAAGGCGGAAGCGAAGACTGGACCAAGACCACAAGCATAACTTGGGAACTACGTCGAAACCCTAAAACTGCTCGAAGCCATCCTGCTCCTGGAAGAACTCATCATCGGTGACGTCCACCTCATCTTCTTCGAGATCTGGGGGGTTATTTATATAGAGCAACGGTGAGTACGGAGGGTACTCAGCAAGTCTTGGGAATTAAGTGTATATTGCAAGCTTCATAGATCGGCTGTTTGTTTTCGCAATTGGTTTGGTTTCAAACTTTTGAAATGATTTCTAGAGAAGTGCTTCTCAACGACTCGAGCCTGGTAGTGCATCAAGCTCAGTCGGAGTTTGTGCAATGTATCAATCTTTCAAGAATCAAGTTTTTGGTTCCCGGCCAAACGGTTTTGACGGCCTCCCTGGCCAAACGATTTTGTCGGCCTCCCTGGCCAAACGATTTTGCCGGCCTCCTTGGCCTAGCTAAACCCGTCAGCCACAATTGATCACAACGTCATCCAACCCATCAAGTCAATTTCATAAGCAGTAGTAAAACAAAACTACGCTAAGGAATCACCTCACATCCGCCCATAACCGTGGGCACGACTGTTCGAACAGTTTAATAACCTCTGCAGAGGGGGTACACTTTACCCACACGACGTTACTAGCCTGGGTCACCCAGCCCGTGCAATACAGCCACGTCTGGTGACTTTGAGGCTTTCACGACAAGGCATTTCAAAGCCGACACAAGGTTGCCATATGCCAACGGGAGGGGTCCTCCGGACCAACAACAGGTTAGGTCCCAGACCATACTGTGCCAGGAAGCCCAGGGGTCCTCCCCGACACCACCCCGGCGAATCCACTTGTCCCTTGGCATCAAGGCTTCCCAGGCCCAGCTAGTTACTCAGCCAGGGGTGTCCCATTTCACCCATGTGGTCGCACTATTTATGTTTGGATGAAATCCCAAAGGATTCGGTCCTTAAGTGCAAGTACGGGAAAGCGCACTCCCAGTGCGTTCCCGCACCGCGATTTTAGAAATCACTTTGTTTTGCAGACACCGACCCAAGTGTCGGGTTTTTCCAAGTATTTCATAAACCCAATTTTACCCATCGTTGACAGTTTTAAATTTGAGAGGGTCCCCGATGTGCGTGCCCGAGGGCTCGGACATCGGAAACTGGCGGTTGACAAAGGTGGTACGGGTATTCAATAATCAAGGAAGGTATGTGCATCAAATGTGGGCCGGCAGGTTATCTTGCAAACCGCGGCCAAATACAAACAGGTGTGTCCTAATCATGCATAGTTTACGAAATAAAAATACATAGTTTTAAATTATGGGTGCAAGATGGTCAAAGGTGACTTGCCTTGCTCGAGGTCTTGAACTTGTTCCTCGAAATCCGCACACTGCGAGTCTTCGCGCTCCGATACTATACGCGAAACGAAAGAGACTCAATAAACAGCGAAAAGAAAGCCCTAATGTAGACCACTAAGTGTGCCATTAAGTAGATCTCGATTTTTGAGAAATTTTGGAAGTTGAACGGAGTCAATCGGACGAACGGTTGAAAAGATATGGATTTTCTAAGGTTAATTGATTTTCTGTCTAAAGGAAAAGGAATTATTTAATTCCCTTGGAAAAGAAAAGGAAAGGGGGCTGCTTTAGACTTGTTCAGGCGGCGCGATGCGCGGCCCAATGGATTAGCGCGGCGCGGCCGGAGCTAGTGGACCGCGAGCGAGGAGCGGCCCAACGGCCGAGAGGGACCGAGACGGCCCAGTGGCGCGGGAGGAGGGCGAGCAGGCCAGCGCCTGGGCGAGTGGGCCGGCCTTGCGGTGGCCCAGCTACGCGGGGGCAGCAGCGGCTAGGAGGGGTGAGCGGGCCGGCCCTTGCGGCGCGACGCAGGCCCGGGAGGGGTGAGCAGGCCGGCCAGGCGCGAAGGCCCAAGGCGAGGCGACCCGAGACGGATGGGAGAGAGAGATCCGGGGGGGACCGGTCAAAGGGGTGGGGCCCACGGTGGGTCCCACAGACATCATCTTCCTCCTCTTCTTTCCTTCTCCTCTATTCTTCTCTCCTTCTCTTTCTCGTTCTCTTCTTTCTCTGTGTTCTTCTCCTCTTCTTTCTTCGTTGCTTGCCCGAGAGAGTGAGAGAGGGGAGGGAACAACGGTGGCCGGCGGTGGGGCGACACCGGGTCCGGCCGGGCGGGCTCGGCGGCGGTGCGGAGGAGCAAGGGCGCGGCGTGGCGCGGAGGGGCAAGGGCACGGCACGGCCGACCGTGGCATGGACGGCGGTGCGACGGCGGCTACGCGAGGGGGATGGGGAAAGAAGAAGGCAGCGAGGTGGGGAGTTACCGCGAGGGGGAGGGGGTTGCCGAGCCGGGGAAGAGGAGGCGGATGGCGCGGCCGACGGTGGGCTCCGCATCGCGCGTCCACGGCGGCGACCGGCGGAGGGAGGCGGCGACACGAAGGTGGCGGTGGCGTTTGGCTGCGAGAAGGGGAGGGCGGCCGAAGGGGAGAGGAGAGGGGTCTTATAGGGGCCAAGGGAGCACGCGGGGAGGGTGAGCGGCTGCATCACAGGCGCGCGCGAGGGCTAGCGCTCCAAGCGCTAGCGACCAACGCGGCGGCAGAGAGAGGACGCCGGCGAGGGAAAAAGGAGAAGGGGGAAGAAGAAAGGGGGCGCTGCACTTGCCGTTTCGGGAGGAGGAGGAGAGAGAGGCTGCAGCGACGGCATCCGAGGCTTGGCCTCGACGCGCGGGTAGGGCAGAGGCAGGCGGCGCAGGCGGGGTCGACCACGATGCGCGACGCGCGCGCGCGGGAGGCAACGGCGCCCAAACTCGAACGACGCCGGCGGGAAGGAATCCGGCGAGAGAGAGAGAAGCAGAGGGAGAGAGAAACGGCGTGAGAGAGAGAAGCAGAGAGAGAGAGAAAGGATTGCCGTGGGAGAGAGAGAGAAAGACTGGGCCGACAGAATTCGGCCCAAGGAACAGGAGGGAGGTAAATTAGACTTTTCGCAGAGAATTGATTTGGTGAGAAATTTGGATTTGGATTTTGAATTTTGGATGGATATTTGGACAGAGGGGAAGTGATCTTGGCACACACATACGCAACAAATCAAGAAAAGACGGAATTTTCGAAATTAGGGTTTTTAGAGAATTAGGCTTTTTTCCCTAAACTAACGCCGCGACGGATCGGGCGTTACAATCGTGCCTAGCCCCAAGCCCTCGCCTGTGGATCGAGACGGTCGCCCAGACGCTTAGCTGCCGCTATTTTTGACTTTTGCTTTATGGACTTTTGTATTGTGTGTTGCTCATCCTTGGGCCTGTCCAGGATAGCAACTTATGTAAGGACTAAAACCCAGTGATGTATTATTAATCTACTTTGATTCCATGTTTATTCTGTGTGTACCAGCTAGTGTATCCTGGGACTGGTACTATATCACAGGTAATGCGTAGCACCTCGGCATGAGTTAGCTGGTGTTATCGGTTAACGAGTGCCAGGGCGTTACATTGACTTAGAGTCAAATGGTGACTAACTAGTAATTTTGCTTCTTTGAGTGTTAAAGAAGTGGTATTTTCCACAAGTACAACTCCAAGAAATTGCTGACATGGCCTCCCCAAATTATCAATATAACGCAAGTAAATAGCTAGTTGTTTTTTATGAGATACATCACTAGACTCATCAGCTAGATAATCACCAAGTTCTTCAATAATTTTTTTTTAGTTTCTATGGCACAACAATGAATAATATCCTTTCGTATTTCTGGACATGTCAAGGTGCAATTACCCGGGGCATTCTTCAAAACGAACTTATCCACCTCTTTACTATTTGATGCAAGCCATTTCAAAATTTCAATGAAGTTTCCTCTATAGCTAAATTGTTCATTTTCATCATGTCCACGGAATGCCAACCCTTGATGCAAAAGAAACTTCAAACATCTAAGTGAATAAGTCAATCTGATCTTGTAGAGACGTAATTCCTCACTACTCCAATTCTCAATTCTATCATCAATTGCAGCAGTAGGATTCAAATATAAATTGTACCTCTTGAGTTGCATTATGCACACTTCCTACTCCATCCACATGTTTATTAAGTGCACCATCTCTATTCCAATTTCTAAAACCATCATTAGTAAAATGCATCAGTTTTATTGCCTTTGCCTTGTTCTCTTTTAAACAAGTAGCATACAAAGCAATATGCAGATTCATTCTTGATACTATATTCAAGCCAATGATATTTATGAAGACAATAAACATTGAACTGACGATCTCTATTTCCAATTTTTCTTCTCTTAAAATAATGCGGAAAAGGTTTAAATGGACCTTTAAGAATATATGCTCTCCAAACTGCATCTTGACCATTGGCAGGATAACTTACAATGGGTAGTCTTTCCGCTGGATTATGTGGAAGTCGGTCAATGTCATAAACCAGCGGAGGCGGTGGTGGCAGCGGCGGTGAGACATCTTCTCAACGTCTTTTTCTTAAGTGTGCTCCTCTACTACAACCGGGAAAGAAGGCAATTTAGAAGCATTCTTCTTTGCTCCATATTTTTAAATAAGAGATGCAATGTTTTTACCTTTCTTCATGTTTCAACAAACAACAATATAATACTACAAATTAATATCACAATGCACCTTGTAAAAGAGTTAAAATTTAAAATTGAAAATTGAAAAAGACCTAAAATTGAAAATTGAGCTCATGGCGGAGGGCGGAGAGCTGTCGGGCTCGACTGCCGGTAGCCGGCTAGCAGCGGCGGGCCAGGTGGCCAGCAGTCGGGCGATGTTGATCGGCCGGGGCTCCTCGCGGTCCTAGCTCGTGGGGCATCCGGCGTCCAGGCAGCTGGTGGCGCAGCTCGGCCGCGGCGGCGTCCAAGCGGCTTGCGGTGGATGCAGAGGTGCAGAGTCGCGTCGTCGCCCGTCGCGGTCTTGCGGACACGGAGAGAGAGCAAGCACGAAAAAAGAGGAGTCATCAGTCGTGTGTCGTCGCGAGCCGCAAGGATAGGATCCGCGGCTATACGATCTTTCTAATTCCCTTGGCCTGGCCCCATACGCAGTCACCAATTATCTTTTTTTTCCATATATACCGAGTTCTGACCACCCGGACCACCCATTGAATCCGCCATTGAAAGAAAAAGAACTAGTGTAAATTCGATGGCTTGGTGTAGATTATCATATTATTATACTACTGAGATTTTAATCCTGTAATTAATGGCCGAAGAATTTCGTCATTTCCCAGTCTGCAATTTTTTATGCGCAAGTATGGCGCGCACAACTAGCCCATGTTATGACAGACAAGATTGAAGATCTCTTTGACAGTGATTCTGCGACCGGAGGTCCACACATCATGCTTGCATTATGCATAGATCAATTAATTTACTCATTGACATTCTAGCTTTCTGATATCTTGGATAGCTGATACGGACTAGCTTGTGGTTGCAGAAAATGGAAAGTAATGGCTGGCACCTCTTCTTCAGTGTTTGGAAAGTCCACATGCCGGTGTCAAACGGACAATGTACAATTAATCGATTAATCAGAACATAGACGTACGATTATTCAAAGTTAATATTCAGAATTATACGGAAACTTAT
The DNA here is from genome assembly GCA_000573905.2 of Oryza punctata. Classification (NCBI taxonomy): domain Eukaryota; kingdom Viridiplantae; phylum Streptophyta; class Magnoliopsida; order Poales; family Poaceae; genus Oryza; species Oryza punctata. Next base: position 5,845,658 of record CM002488.2, read on the forward strand.
GTTAATAGATATAAAATGTATATATAGGGAAAGGATACAATAGATAGAAAACAATGGAAAACAATAATATATATACATTATTTGCACATAGCATGTGCTATAACCTTAGGACGCCATCATTACACAGCTTGTGGTCTCATAGCCTAAACTAGATTCTCAATTTTTTCATAACTATAGTATCTTTTTCTCACGTGGGGAGTATACAAGCATGCAACAAAAAGAAAGATAATCCTAATAGCTAAACTTCAAATAAACTTTTCTTTCAAATTATATATCAGATATACAATCCGATTATACCATTTTATTCGTTGTAATTAAATTTTATAATAAGATCTTACATGATATGCTTGTATTCTGATGAAAAGAAATATATATGTTGTGAATTACTTTTATTATATATGTAAATTACTTCTAAATTTGATTACATTATTTTTTTATACATTCATAAAGCTTTGAGTTGATTAATTATTGTTTTTAGTAAATTCTATAATGTGTGCTGATTAAATCGTTAGAGGTATTAAAAAACCTTCTTTTTGATCTTCTTTTTCTTGCCACGCCCTCCCGAGATCGGACTCAAGGGAGGGTAAGACCAGAACGAGGTCTAGCACGGGGAACGTGCTGAATCAACTTGAAATCAGAGGCCTTTTTTTTTCCCAAGGGATGGGGTTGGGGTGTATAATAACCCTTTTTTTATCCCTACAACGGATTTACTTTTAATGTTGTGATAAAGTTACTTTCTTTTTTTAAGTTACGTCTATAATGTATGTAAATTAATTTTATGCTTTATTGAATTTACTTTTATATGTCTAAGAAGTAATTTAGTGAAAAATTTAAAAGTAATTTAGATATATTATAAAAGTAATTTATAATTTTTCATCAAAATATAATCATGTGAGATCTTATTATAAAGATTTAATTGTTATGAACAAAATAGTGTAATCGGATCATAGATCGGATGAGTAATTTCAGATAATTTTATTTAAAGTATAGATGGTAAGAATATATTTTGTACTTATTTGATGGACCAGTACTATAATTAACGAGGTATCCGAACAAATATGATAGGTCTCTCTTTAGCACTAAAAAGAGAGTGCTCTTGATTTAGATTTTGCCATATCCTTGCATGTGTGCTGATATCAAATTAGTGTCCAGCTCAATATTATTAGTTATTTCGTTTAAAATATATATAAATAGTTATAGTGAATAAAATAAAATTAAAAAATATCAATAAAAAAAATAAAAAATGAATTAAAATTATTTTTAAAGCAACTTTTATGTATTAAGTTTTTAGAGAATGTATCGTTTATTAGTTCAGAAAGCGTATACATAAACAAACGTGGGAGTAGAAGTTGAGATAACGTAGGTGAGAGTATTAGCATTCCAGTAAATAATGGATCCCCACACAAGCTCAGCTCCGTCTACGTGCGGCGCACGGTCGCCAGGATGGGTGGATGCGCGTGCGGGCCGTGCAGCCAGCAGGCGGCGATGTGGCCGTAGGCCGCCTCCGTCAGGTGGATCCCGTCCCAGTTGATGGACGTGGCGGGGTTCGGGCACGCGCTTGTGCCGGGGAGACCGCACGCCACCGTCGCGTTGTAGTTGTATGGTCCGCCGCCGCCACAGCACGCCCGGAGCTTCGACGAGCCACTGAATGCTGCAGCGTTGGTGATCAAGCTCGTTAGTGGCGTCAGAAAGTGAGAAACGAAGGCAAATACTCCTATACTACTCAACGAAGGCGCGCAACGTACGTTTACTTTCATGATGGGGACTTGCAGCTAGCCGTCCGGCTGCCAATTCAGCTAAAAAGAAGTCTTGAAACACTCAGTCCTACGTGCAGAGAACCAGAGATCGATCAATGAGACAATGACTCACCGAATTTGTCTGGCTTCTGCATGAACTTGATCACCGGCTCGTAGTAGTCGGCAAAGACGACGGTGGCCGACGGGTACTTGCGCCGGAGCAGCGACACCGCCGCGAACAGAGCCGCATTGTGGTAGCGGGCGAGCTCGTTGAACCGCCTCAGGCAGCCGGTGCCGGCGTCGTAGTCCGTCGCGTTCGGGCTCGCGTATGGCGTGAGGACGACCGGGATGCACCCCGTCGGCTGCTGGCCCGGCACCACCACGTACTTGGCTCCCTCCTCGATCACTGCCTGCATTTTGAGTTAATTAATCACCGAGCACTAGTATGGAAAACTTAGGTGCGTTGTTTTCTCCCTTTTCTATCTTCTATCCCATTGTTTTAAGTGTACACGCTTCACGAACAACTAAACAATGTAATATATATAAAAAGTAATCATATTAATCTTTATAGTAATAATTAATTAAAGTGTGTTAACAAGTCTCTACTACATTTTCCCTGCAGGAGGGAAAGTTCCGTTGGAACTCAGCCTAACACCTTGTTGAATCCCTTATAGTCTTTTTCTGTTGGTACGGGTTTAAATCCAAAGAAACCAAACATGGCCTATAATTGTTGTTCGAGAACCAGCACGGCACATGTAATGCTACATTTGTTTTTTAGGCTAAAAAAAACATATTTTATTAGGAAACATTACGTATCTCTCGACATGTACCCCTCTTATCATCTCACATATAAAACCTTCAAGTATATGTAATAGATGTCATTTTACTACTTCCGTCGAAACTTGTAAAGTGTATTTAGTATCCTAGATAAGCTCGAACGAAAAGATTGTCAACTACACAGGTTTACATCTTGACGATGTCTAAAAGTTCCATAAGCAAAACCCATTTGACAATTTTAAAAACCAATTTATCCAAATAGTCTAGAGAACAGCTAACGCATATTTATACACATGTCAACGATCTCAAATAAAACTTTATCAACTACGAAGCTATATAGATCCCCCTCGAGCTCCACAACTTGAAAATGTAAAAAAGAGTGATGGCATTATTAGTGCATAACTAATACTAGGAGCGCAGCGCGTTCTTAGTTACTCCGAGCGTCTCAGATCGATCCCACACACCCTCTGCTCTTCTTCCCGATTGTAGTAATTTATTTACCCATACATCCATTCAGTTTTGGTTTATACAGAGTATATATAGATACGTGCAGTAAAACAAACCAACCACCCACCCCCGTTCCATTCACCACCATCCTATTTTTCCAGATCAATCCAATTGAATCGATACCACCGCATCTCCAGCGACACCGGCAACGCGGATCAACGGTTTGTTGAGAGCGAAGCGCGCACCAGTGACGCGGACCATAACCCGTCGGTCCGTGGAGGAGGCCTAGCTGGTGGCAGTGAAGAGCCGGCGACAACAACAACATGGTCAGGGAGTTTCGGCAACAACGGCAAGGGCTAGATCAGCGTGGTGTTCAGTGGCCATCCTCACGGTTTGATCTCGATTCCTTGTCTTGTCTCCAGATTTAATGGGTTTTTTTGTTCAGACAGTAAATCGAATTGGTGGATTTGGTTGAACAGGGATGTGCGACTCATGGCGTTCTTCCAGTTCAAGCTGTGGTGGATGGCGCAGAGGATGGGGGAGAAGGGGGTGATATGCCACACGAGATGCAGTTCCTGCTGGTGGAGTCCAAGGATGTCGATGGTGGTGGCGGCGACGCGTATGTCGTCTTCCTCCCACTCATTGAGGGCATGCTCCGGGCCAGCATCCAGGGTGGTGGCGCAAGCGACGATGAGCTCCAGCTCTGCGTCGAGAGCAATGACACGGTCTCGCCAACGACAGGGAGAGTAGGTCCCGGTGGTAATAGGTGGTGGACCGGGTCAACAATTCCATCATGAGGGCGACTAGAGAGAAGGTCGAGTCGAGGTCATCAACGGCGTATCTGCGAGTCCACGTGCTTTGATCTCCGCGTGCTCTGCACTGGCTTCGTCACCGCCTCCTGGATCTGAATCCTCGTGGCAATCTTGCTGGGATAGCGGGAGGTCCAATCGTCGCTGCTTAGCAGCCATCGTCGTCGTCATCCTCGTATCCTCACTTGTCGGTTGACATTTTTTCTTTTTTCGTCAAATGAACGTCTTGTAAATATTTTATTTGTAATGCCCCGCTTTTCGTGAGACCTTAAACACTAAATTAATAAAAAAACTATTCGCAAAAATTCCATTGTTTGTGTGAGAGTCTAAGTCATGCCGTGGATCTAAATTCAAACCTCTCCTTGTTCCCTCTCCATGATATTGAAAATCAACCCCTTCAGAACTCCCTAATTCAAATCGAGTCTCGCAAAATCAAATTCCAAATTTCGAATTTCGATCCTTCCCTCCTTTAAACTCCTGGCCAAATATTTCTCTCCATTCCAAAATATCAAATTCCCATTTTGAATCCCTTCCTTGACTCCTGCTTTAACCTTTGAGTTCAAAAGTTCCATTTGAACTCAAATTCGAATTCCAAATTAAAATTCCCTCAAATTCCTTTGTCTCTGCAAAAGTCTACCTTGTGTCCCTCATATTCCCTTGGGCCGTTTTCCTTCGGCCAGCCCAATTCCTCCACTCCCCTTCCTCTCCTAGGTTGTGCCGCTCTCGGCCCACTCCATCCCCGCCGGCCTGCGCTCCTGGCATGTGCACCTCACGTGACGCCGAGAGAGTGACGTCGCTCTCTCCCTCCTCCCCGCCGGTTTCCGCCGGCTTCCCACAAATTTTCGTCGCCGCCCATTGGCTCCCGCTCTTGCTTGCGCGTTGTGGCCGACCACTGTGGTCGCCGTCGCCATCACCCCTGGCTGTCGCCTACACCGGTAGCCGTTGTGTCGCCGCTTGGCTCCAAACCGGCTCCGCCACTTTTGCCATCATCACCGCCTTCATCTCGTCCTCTGCCGCTCCACACCGCTAACCTCCAAAAAACGGGAGGCAGAGCTCGCGCTCGGTGCTCCCTCTCTCACCCAAAGCGGCAAGGGACCAAGTCCCCTTTCTTCCCCTTCTTTTTTCTTTTTCCTTGCTACCAGCATCAGCCGCTCTGCCGTCGCTTGGCTCCTAGCGTCGGAGACCGCGCGATCGCCACCGCCTCTCCTTGACTGCACCCGTGCTCCTTCCTTCCCTTCGAAGATCCACCTGGCGCATATAAATCCCCTTCACCCTCTCTTTTTCGACTTCCTTCCCAAGTCATAGAGCTTGTGCCCTCAAAATCGCCGCGCTGCCTTCGTCCGCCGTTGTTGAGCTCGCCGGAGGAGCCAGTGCGCTCGAGGACTCGGACGTGGACTCCGGCCCACGCGACCTCTTTGCCTTCCCCAGCCCGAGGCCGAGGCGATCACGCCCCATGCCATCGGCCTCTCTTCCGGTGCTCCTCCACTCGCAGTATTCCTCGTCGCCTCCCTCCTTTCCTCTCCTCCTTGGCTCGTAGCTAGCTCGCCGCCGCCTTCTCTGGCGCGTAGAAGCCAGTGCTAGCCCCGCCGCCGCTCGCCGTAGCTCGGCGGCCGCCACCGCTCGGTGCCGAGCTGAGCTCGCCGTCACCGCCACTCCTTCGTGCCGCTCCGCTCCATCCGTCGCTCAGAATGAGCTCTTGAGCCCACGTAGATGTTCCAGCCTCCCGGAATTGGTCCCTCGCTGCTCCAGTGAGGAACCCCTATTTCTCTCGTCGGCGACAAGCGCTGTCGCGATTCGCCGCCCTCGGCCATCCCCGGTGGAACCGAGCCATTGGCTCATCTCCCCTCACGCCGTTCGTTGCTCCGGGCCTCCTCCTCTCCCGCCTCACTTCGCGCCATCCTGGAGACCACCCTCGCCGCCCACCGTTGATCTGCGCCATCATCATCTTCAACCTCTCGCCGTCACCGTGGCCACCATGTAGGCGCCACGTCAGCCTCCCTCCTCCTTCCTGTGCGCGCGGTCCACGGAGCGCCTAGTGACTGCACGTGAACCCACCGCCTCCCAGTCCACCCGTCGCACCACGCACGGACCCCGTCCACCGATCTGTCCCGCTACGCCCGCGTGCACCCTCTCCTCCGTGGACCGTGTCGCCGCCAGGTTGGACCCACCCTTGCTCCTAGCATGGTTGACCGCATCCACCGGACGCCTCTCGCACGCGCCACGCCCGCGTGGGCTACGGCCTCGCCCCCTCAGCCCATTGGGCTTAAGTCCATTATTCTTCCCTTCCAAGCCAGCAGCCCATAAACCAAAAAGGTCCATTTTCAATCGCCATTTCATAATCTTCAACCTTGCTCCCTTGATTCAATGGAATCAAAGTCCATATTTGTCCCTCCCACCGAGTCAACTCCCCGTAAACCAAAGTCTGTTTTCACTCCCTCTCTTCCAACAACCCAAGAACCCAAAAGTCCATTTCCACACCTTCCCACCAAACCGGCCACCGTGGACAAAGTCCATCTCTCCTCCCTATTGTTTTGCAGACCCAGTGACCCTAGGGGAATGTTCCCGAGAATATTCATTTCCATAAATTCAATAAATCATTTCTCTTATTCCAGAAATTCCAATAAAACCTTTTCCTTTATTCTAGAAATTTGATTAAACTTCTGAAATTCATATCTCTCGATCCATAACTCCGATTGACTCCGTTCCACTTCCATTAATTCCATAAAATTGAGATCTACCTATTGGCACTATTAATTAGTCTAAATTGGTTCTTATTTTGGTTCTTCTGTAGGTTTTAATTGTTTGTGTATAATCGCGGTTGTGGATTATCGTTCGAGTGCGGATTTCGAGAAGCTTCATGAAGGCCTTGAGCAAGGCAAGTCACCCTTGACCATATTGCTCCTATAATTGAAAATTCATTATTATTTTGTTTGCAACTTGCATTAATAGGAGTACACACATAGCTTGCTTGCCCCCGGTTTGCGTGCAAAACCAACGGACCTATCCGGTAGTCACAATACTTCGTGTAGGCCGATATACCTTGCTTCCTTGTCGCTCCACCTTTGTGGTACTTCGGTATTCGTGTTCTCCGAGCATGAGTACCAATTACTCCACATACACCATTTTTTGTAGAAAAATTGGGAAATGGGTTTGAGAAGCCTTGAAAGCCCGACACGTGGTGTCAACGTGTTTGAAAATAAAAATGGTAGTGAAATCTCGAGATGCAGGTGTTGCATCTGCGTGGTGTTGTTCCCGTATTCGCATATAAGTCCCGATTCCTTTGGGAATTACATCCGAGCATAGCAAGTGCAACCACATGGTGTAATTGGACACCCTGGCTAAGTAATTAACTGCTTCTGGGAAATCTTGCGTGCCAATAGGGGTGGAAAGCTGGGATTAAAAGTGGTGGTAGAGACATCCTGGGAGTCCTAAACATAGGAAGGCACCCGGGAGTCTTGAAAGGAAAGTTGGAGTTGGCCTGATGTTTGTTAGGGAGGCCCTCTGTGTGGTATGAGGTGACCTAGGATTAGCTTGGAAAGGCTTTGTCACGAACTTCCGACACTGGCTTGTGTCTGGAGTAAGTTTGTGTTGTGTGGGTAAAGTGTACCCCTCTACAGAGGTTAATAAACTGTTCGAACAGTCGTGCCCACGGTCATGGTCGGATGCAAGGTGGTTCCCGTTGCGTAGTTTTGTTTGCCTGTGCTTTGTGAAAAGTGTTGTGGATTGGGAATCGTCACCAGAATCAGCCTATGTGGTAGATGGATGGCCTGGGTGGTCGGAAATGGATCTATGTGATCCGGGATGTCTGATGGCATCATAGACTAGGCTTTCCGGGTGGAAGCAGATTGTTGTGCTGCGAGGCAGCGGGACTCTTGGAGTCCAAGAAAATGAAAATGGCTCGGGGAGCCGCTTAATCAAGTGCAATGGCCGTGTGAGCCGAGAACTAACGAACCGACCTGAGAAGTCGGTGCATTACAAATTGAGTTGTTGAAAAGCATCTCTTAAGTCAAATCGAGACGCAAGTCTCCTTTTGACCCAAACTCAAAAAGAGAAAAATCACTTAGTTGTTTGAAAATGGTTCCAAATAAAGGATTTGCAAAACAACCTTTCCCCTCTTTCAACCTTGCACTCAACACCCAAGTTCTCGTGAGTTGCCGAGTACGTAAGTACTCACTCTTGCTCTATATATATAGTTCATCTGCCCTGAAGGTGAAGTTGAAGTGAAGTGAAGATTAAGATTTCGTCCTGGTTCCCAGCCATCGTGTCTGGTGTTGGGTGTTAGTTCATTGGTTTCCGCTGCCTCTGCTTCTGCTGTTGCTTCTTCTACGTTGTCTATTTCATTCTTGGTTTCTCCCGAGAGTTGCAACTTAAGTTAAGGTAAATAAATCCTCTATTTAATTTAAGAGTTGCAATAATTCATAATTGTCACTGTGGCTACCAGCGCTATGTCCTCGGACTGGTACCGATATCGCGGTCTCGTACGAAGTGGTTCACGCCGTATTTCCCACGACACGCTCCTATCAGGTACCTTTGTACGGCGGTGATGGATCGGCACGTGACATTATTCGTGGTAATTCTTTTACCTGTATAGACAAATATTCGTTGTATCAATATGTGGTAAAAAATATATTAACCGTCATTCCTGATATCAAAAATCCAATAGTAAAAGTATTACTACGGTATTATTACTGTATTGGAGTAAAGTTTCAACTGCAAACATTATTACTACTGTGGTCTGGCAACTGATGGGTGAGTAATTCTTTTATCGATGGAGTCGATGGGTAATTCTTTTAGTAATTTATTTACTCCATTCTTTATAAGACCCATCTCCCTCGGTTAGTGTTAGTAATTTATTTACTCTATATGTTTATAAGATTGATCTCCTGCCATGCATAAAATTAGGCTAGCAATTTATTTACTCCGCTCATTAAGACTGATCTCTCTATTGAAGCTAGTAATTCGTTTACTCCATTCTTTGTTTATTTGTAAGATAGCTAAGTATACGGTTTTGAAGCTCATAATGCTTAGTAACTCTTTTACTAATATCAAATATGAGATGGAATTTACTAGACATAGTGAGATAGACGGTAACAGAAAAAAAGGGAAAAGAAAAAGGGATGAGACGGGAAGTTAGTGGGAACGGAAAAAAAGAGAAGTGGGTGGTGTGGAAAAATCGAAAGGGAGGGAGGAAGAAAAAAGAAAAAAAAGGAGATTAGATGCGGCGCTCGAACTACTACTTCGAGCGCTGCGCACATATTAGCGTTACTGTTGACGACGAAATTTGGTAAGCCTCGAAGTCATCATCGGCCTAGAGTCAGTATCAGCTTCAGAGTCCTGAAATCGGCCGATGGAAGCTATCAATCGCCAACAGTTGGATTCTTACCAAATTCGGTTACAGAAATTAATCTATTAAAGGATTCTTATCCAAAAGAGACCGAGTTCAAGGAGGATGCGGCATGACAGTTTATCCATTAATTAGGAGGAGTCTGTTAGTTTCCTTTTATCTTTAGGAAAGTGTGTTTAGTGTCCAATAAGGACTTTATGTTTTTCCTTTTATCTTTTGGAAAGTTTGAGTCGTGTCGATATGTACTAGTATCTACCCATGGGTATAAATATGTACACCCGAGGTCCATGTAAATTATCTATTGATCAATACAACTACTCTCGGCACATCGCCACCCTCTTTCTGAGGTTTTTTACTTATAAACCGGCGGAATTTGGCACTTGACGCGGGGCTGCATTGGCTTTCGATCTCCGGCGAAGGGGTAACCCTCCGTTCCGTTGGGTCCTAGTGAATTTATCGGCTACATTGGTGTTGTTCAAGGCTGCATCGCTTCGATCTCTTGGATCGCTCTGGTTCGGTTGATATATTTACCTGATATCTCAATTCTATCTTAATTGCATTGTGTTTAGAGACGCATCGGTTTAGTTGGGACTATCTCGGTTAAGTTTGATCTTCTGTCTTAGCCGATATATCTCTACAATCACAATGTTGTTTTAAATAGATTTGTTATATCCATCACATTAGACAGATCTATCGGTTCATCAAGTATTAGATTATCATATACAATCTCGTGCTGCATCGGTTAGGTTCGACCTACTAGATTGTTGTTGATAATGTAAATCTTGTTAAGCTGATAAGTTCATGCTAATGTCTTATCGGAGTGCTAGCTGATGAGTTATCATATACATTATATAATCTAGATTGACAATGTTTTCTACTTGCATCGGCCGATCTCTATCTAGAGTTTTATCGATATCAGCTAGATTACTTTGTTGGCTTATATTATATAATGTATCCACTACCCTGAAAATCAGTCAAAGGCTTGATTGTCTAGTTATTATGTTTCTTTTCATACTTAGTGTTGCATCAGTTAAGTTTGATCTACTAAGTCGTGCTTAGAACCATAATCTATAGCCTGCTTCTTGATTGCCAATAAGGGTTTCATCGGGGTTTCAGCCGATGAGTTATCTGGATGTTGTATCGGCTCAGAAGGATTACATATAATTTGGATTTAGCCGATTGCAACAAAGGTTTCACTGTTTATATAATCATTTGGATTTAACGACATCGGATCTCCAGCCGATGAATGTTTTAACCTTTAGATCAGTGCTTATTCAATCTATCATTATTAGCCGTGATTGGTTTCTACTGGATTATGTTATTGTTTTATTACATTATCACTAGCTAATTGTATTTATATCATTATCTACATTGGATATATTGTCGATTGTTCACAACCCTATCGATATCAGCTAGTATCGGTATCGGCTGGAGTATAACTACATCGGCTTATCAGCCGATCGGCTCTTTTGATCTTCAATTTATATATCTTGTCAGTTATAGGATCAAACTGACTGGCACGCCTGTATCTCATCATTATTTTGGACCTACACTGGAGCTAAGCAGATCTCGCAGTCCGTCATGTTTTTTACATCAACAGTTACCAAGAAACCCTGATTGTAATAACTAAAACACGTCACTCATATAGTAATTGGTTTACTACACTTGATAGTAATAATTTTACTATTAGGCTTAATTCAGGGATTTGTCCCGGGTGTTGTACAGTATGTCTACATACACACACATATAATATATATATATATATATATATATATATATATATATATATATATATATATATATATATATATATATATTCTCATCTTATATGATTATTCTCAACTTTTTTTCCCTACTCTTGTCGGGATGGACGATAAATGACTCATATATGTCGGTTTTATGTACTGAATCAGTATACTTATGGCGTTATATATTACGGATTTTTAGCGGTGAAGGACATCAAACGTGGCTGCAACAACAGGACTGCATTTGAAAGAGACGTGAAGGAAAATAAAATGCGCTACCTCGACGCCGGCAGAGATGGCTCCGATGACCTTTGGTACGTAGTATGAGATGACTTCGTTGACGGTTTTGCCGGCGGCAAAGAGAAAGATGTAGTCGTTCCCGCCGAACTCTCCCATGAAGAAGAGCGACGTCTCGAAGTAATATTTGCATCCTGGAAAGATCAAAGAAACAGGAGAGATCGATGAATTTGTCCTAGCTAGATAGCTTAGCTTACTAACTGTGCTGAATTCAACGACCAAAAATACCAAATCGATCAATTAACCAAGATTACATGTAACATTAATTACAATTTACACGTACCTTGTGTTGTCGAACACAAGGTAGGTTTGAGCTTGTGAAACCACTCGAGCTGCACGCTCAATGAACTGTTGAACGGCGGAACGCTTGTGATGTTGTTCTTTTGGAAGAAGGCAAGATCGAGCGCCGTGGCGCCGACGACGGCGAAGTTGGCGCCATGGGTGAAGTTCTGCACCTGGCCAAGATAAGGGGGGACGAAAGGGACTCCAAAGTGCCCGGCTGCTTGAAACGATATAATTAGTTTGTCAGACACTCGATCAGGTACTCAGATAGCCACCATCACCATGCCGTCCGGCATTGGAAAACAAGTATGTACTGTACCGATGAAGTCGATGATGAGTCGGCCATTGGAGGCACGGCCGGTGGGGTGGCCGAAGAAGGTCTCGCCGTAGGGGAGGTTGTTCAAAGGGATGACGGGAAGCAGCGGCGCAGCCAGCTTGACGAAGTTGCCCGTGTCGGAGTACGAGTTGCCGAAGCTGAAGATGGAGTCGATCATGTGATGGCCAGGGTCGTTGGCTTGAGCATAGTGTGTGCATCCAATGAGGAGGAGGAGGAAGGTCGCCCTGTTTGAAGGTGAGTGCTCCATGGTTAATTTGGGCTTTTGTCCAACTCCTAGCTTAGGCCTGAAGGAATTCAGGATTGCCACCAATGAGAACCTTCATTTTATACAAGTTTCTTGAAGGACCATTTTGATATTTCGCTCTTAAAGCTATCTGACGGTTCCTATTGACTGATAAAAGTATCGAATGGTTGAAGATTTCTTGATGACGTGGACGCGTAATTAGGCAAGAAAGTTTTCAGCTTTCACTTATTTAGATGTATAGCCATACAAGGCCCAATGCCCATGTTGACTACAATTTGACCAATGCCCATGTCTAGATTGGAGTATAACATGCTTTTCTTTGATAATGACAAGGCAATTGGTAGTACTCCTACATGTTTATACTTGAGTAAAGAGTGAAATATATGACCGATCCTTAAAGTTGTATAGTAGTGTCACTTAGATCTGTGAGCATGCACATGCACATTTTATTCCATTATCTTGGTTTCATGTGTCACAGCAGGTCCAAACTTTGGTTGACCGGATATGACTAGCCACTTGGCATTCCACGTTGCAAGCATTTTGCGATCAGCTCCCTCCAAAGTATACCGTGATAGAAAATGCATTTACCCCCTCCTAACTATATGTAGCGGGAAGGGGGTGAGTGCATTTTGCTTCTTTTTTTTCATGTTTCTCGTCATATGTTTTTTTTTCTTTTTTTTCGATCTAATTCCTTCCCATGCCACAAAAGTACACTACGAAGTGAGTGCTTGAGGGCCACGGCCACAGAAGAGCTTGACGTGTCGTTGATGGTCTGACTTTGGCACTAGGCCGAGCTCGCCACCTCGTGTTGCCATCCTACAACTCTAGGGTCCACTACCCCTTCACAAGGTGAGCGTGCGGAGCGGAGGGGGATGAGTACGGTGCAGCTTGACGTTGACAACAGAGGGGGATAGTGGAGCTTGACCCTAGTGACAACGGTGGTGGGGCTGAATGGGGCATGGGCGAGGGAGCTCAACCCTGATGGTGGCTTGCGTCCTCCTGCGGCTCCTCTCAGAGGTGGTTAGCCTCGTGGAGGCATGATGTGGCGAGGTGGCATCGAAGGCTGCAATGGCATGATGCAGCAGGGAGGTGGCACCAGAGGTCGAGGAGCAGACCACGATATCGACGGAGGTATCCTGCCATGGTTGCTTGAATGCACAATGTACCCGAGATCGAGTTCTTTTGACCATTTTATCAAATATCTTGTTTTAAGTAATACTTTTAATAGGTTTGATAAATACTACCTTCGTCTATAAATCTGGACGAATATTTGTCCAGATTTGTAGCTAAAACTTGTTATATTTTTTACGGGGGAGGTATATAGTTAGAAAAGTAGTGATAAAATATGTGCTTTAGAGACTGCGTCAATGTTTAAAATGACAAATAAAAAAGAACATAGGTAGTACTACTTCTAATTTTTAATGGATGATGTCATTGACTTTGAATATTTGCTTGACCATTCATCTAATTAAAAAATGTGTAATTATCATTTATTTTGTTGTGAGTTGTTTTATCACTAAAAATACTTTAAGCATGATTTATATCTTATGCATTTATATAAAATTTTTTAATAAGATAAATGGTTAAATATGTATTAAAAAACAAGAAAGTGTATCATCAACAATGTTGCTCTCCAGCTAATAACAAGGGTAGAGGTGGTTTTGCCACATTGCAGTAGCAACTAACAACTAAAATCCCTAACATCTTCAACAGAAATACTAATCGATCATGGCGCACACTCTGAAAACTAGAGATTTTCCTAGTTAGGGAACTAGTGAGAAATGAATAATATAATGTTATAAACTTCTTATCTTCCTTCCATTAATATTCCATGGCAGAAATTTTAAACCGTATTTAACATCATTAACACTAATACTTATGAGTAGTGACTGGACCAATTGGCAAGTAATTGGGGAATTTGTACGTGCAATGGTGTGATTAATCATAATTAATCTGATCTTGAAAACGATGTCCAGTGACTAACCTCTGCGGCGTGTTCTTACCGGCGTTCACGGTGGCCTCGCCGACCGCGCGTGGCCGCGACCGACTGAGCGCCGTGCCGTGCGTCGCCGGCCGTGGCTGTCGCCGTCGCGGTCGTCCCGGTAAGTCGCTGCGGCGGCGGCGATCCAGTGTTGCAGAGAAATGTCGAAGTTCTTTTTTTTTCTGTTATCTAGCTCAAATGCCCAGTGCCAGGTATTAGTAGACCAAAACGGGGCAAGGACTACAAAACCCGTAGTGCATTTTGGGCTGGCCCAACTGAAGCCCGTAGGTGTATTTTGGGCTGGCCCAACTGAAGCCGGCTGGCCCAACTGAGATTAGGTTTAGACAGATATGTACCCTTTCGTTTTGGTGAAGCTGCAATCTGGTGGGATGGCACCATAGTTACTGAGATCGGACCGGCTAATAAACCGGTGAAGTCTTTGGTTCAATGGTTTATTGATCTGATCGGTTGAATCTTTAGTCTAAAGCAGTTCAATAATGTTTATATAAACTACTGATTCCATTCAAACATAAGAGCAAGCTTAGCCTAGGAATTTACGTAGCTTCCTTGCATGTGCTGTTCAATTCCCACAAAAACCCTTTTTTCTCAATTTTCTCCACTCCTGTCCCCATGCATGCACGCGCTCCCGCATAGTTAGCATCAATCGGTGGTTCAAGGACTGGTTTTCTAGCCGGTTTTAACTAAAAACCTGTCCATCCAATTTCTATCGAGTCGATTGTAGAACGGTCTTTTATCCGGACCAGACCGGCGGAGGCTCTAGTTTCGGTTTTTTCTAGTCCAACCACCAGTCCGGTCCGATCTCAATAATAATGATGGCACGTGGTGCTTGCATGCTTTTCTAAAACTCATGTAATTCTGTTGTTTCTTAATGTAATAGAAACGGGACAGGATCTGCCTCTCCTTTTTTTAAAAAAAATGACTTGAGGAGGGTAAAGCTTACGGCCCATCATAATTGTGGTTTGATAGTTCACAAAGAGTTTAACAGATCTTAGTGAGCCGTTTCTAGCTTACTTTTCATTAAGAAGAAGAGAGTTGCCTCGTATTATTAGGATAACCACAGGTCCACAAAAACAAACAATCGCATGGTTCATTCATGGAAAACCGGCAAAACCCACACAGACAGCAAAAGCAAAAGCCCACGACAACACAACTACTGAGACTCACAGGTTATCGTTGCCGAATTCATCGCGGAACGATGAAGCAGCTGAGACTTCCAGTAACTGTCACTTATGGACTCCTTTTTAAAGGAGTATATACAATTAACAGCAGGGGACTCTTGGATTAACAATAACAGAGGCAAGGTGTCTCAAAACTCAAAAGGAAAGCGTATCAGAAAGAGGCGTCGAAGTAGCCATTTGGATGGGGTTTCCTTTGGCAGATCGTCGTTGCACGGCCGCGAGGATGGGGGGACGCGCGTACGGACCGTGGAGCCAGCCGGCGGCGATCTGGGCGTACGCCGCCTCCGTGAGGTGGATGCCGTCCCAGTTGATGGACGCGGCGGGGTCCGGGCACGCACTCGCGCCGGGGAAGCCGCACGCCGCCGCCACGTCGTAGTTGTACGGCCCGCCGCCGCCGCCGCAGCATGCCCGGAGCTTCGACGAGTCGCTGAACCCTGCATCGATCGTTAATCAAATTAAGGGAACCATGTTGTTAATTTATTAGCGATATGCATGCATACAGCTAGCTAGCGCCGGATCGAGCTTCGATCGATCAATGACTCACCGAATTTGTCTGGGTTCTGCACGAACTTGATCACCGGCCGGTAGTAGTCGGCGAAGACGATGGCGACCGACGGGTACTTGACCCGGAGCAGCGACACCGCCTCGAACAGCACCGCGTTGTGGTAGCGTGCGAGCGCGTTGAACCGCCACAGGCAGCCGGTGCCGGCGTCATAGTCCGCCGTGTTGGGCCTCGTGTACAGCGTGAGGATGATCGGGAGGCAACCCGTCGGCAGCTGACCCGGCACCACCACGTACCTGGCTCCCTCCTCGATCACCGCCTGCATTTCAAATTAATTAATTAATCAGCTAGGACGAGACAGCAACTTGATTAGCGTCTGAAAGAAAGAAAAATGTGCTACCTCGACGCCGGCAGAGATGGCTCCGACGACCTTTGGCACGTACGACATGACCTCGTCGACGGTCTTGCCGTCGGCCAAGAGGAAGACGTAGTCGTTGCCGCCGATCTCGCCCATGAAGAAGAGCGATCTCTCCAAGTAATCTTTGCACCCTGTAAAATCATGTGTTATATTATATGCGTGATAATAATTGGGTAAAAATGATTATTGTTTACACTTGCGTGGACCAAGTTAGAAAGAATTTATTCTCGAGAGATGTAAAATTACTCTTTCTTTTTATCTTTGATGCACACGAGAAGTTAGAAGGTGATCATGGTGAGTGACGAAGGATCAAGACTAAGATGGGTTTTCAGGTCATTGTCGCTCAAGAGATGTTAATATATAGTCATGCTCTAGCTTGTTCCCATGAAGATGAAAGACATGGAACGAGGACGTTCACGCAATTAAATTCCGATTTTGCGGTGAGTTTTGACAAATTTTTCAGTGATCTTATATCGCTTTCAAATTTTAATTGAACTGTCAGATTTGAGTGTAGTTTTTTTTTGTTAGATTCGTAGTGAAGTTTAGCTTTTACCTTAAAAAAATGATGCAATTCTATCGGCTAGTTTTATTTACTCTAGGTTTTCGTGCATGCCAGTCACATTGCTTAGATTAATGTTTTATTTGATCCGGTCAATTTTATCCGTTGTTTTCGTGCTTTTTGATTAAAAAAAGAACTTAGATTATTATGTCCAGAACTTATTTTCAAATTGCACATCGAATGAATCGGCGAAGTTCTATTGATTTCCGTTTTTAGTTTAAATTGATTTGCCGTTTACCGTTCACGGGTTTGATTTCAACGCGAGTACTGTAGCAGCACCATTCAATTAGAGTATTAATTGCATGTGCTGGGCGTGATTGATTAATTTATCCGATAATATTAAAATAAATTTTTGTGTTATTAATTTGTTTTTATTATTTCAGCTGTTTGTTTATTTTTATTTATTTGGAAAAAGTAACCGACGATCATTAACCCCTCTGTTCGACACCATCCCGATCATACACTTCCTACACTTCCTGAAGATATCAAAGACATAGGATATCGATCGACGAATGATGAATCGTTCTATCTAGCTAGCTTTTGAATTCTTCTGCCAGAACTGATGATCAACCGATATTACATACACGTACGTGTGCATATACTTATACATATACATTATACTACTTACCGTCGGTTGTCGAGCACAAGGTAGGCTTGAGCTTTTGGAACCATTCGACCTGCACGCTCAACGAGGTGTTGAACGGGGGCACGCTGGTGATATTGTTCTTCTGGAAGAAGGCGAGATCGAGCGCCGTGGCGCCAACGACGGCGAAGTTGGCGCCATTGGTGAAGTTCTTGGACTCGCCATGGTACGGGGGGACGAAGGGGACTCCAAGGCCCTCAGCTGCATGCAAAAAAGTTGTTGAAATGATCATATTTGATGTGCGTTTTCTCTCTGACAGAAACAGAGTAATTAATCGGGAGTGTAATTCGGGACGGAAGTGCACCGATGAAGTCGATGATGAGTCGGCCATTGGAGGCACGGCCGGTGGGGTGGCCGAAGAAGGTCTCGCCGTATGGGAGGTTGTTGAAAGGGATGACCGGAAGCAGCGGCGCCGCCAGCTTGACGAAGTTGCCGGTGTCGGCGTACGAGTTGCCGAAGCTGAAGATGGAGTCGATCTTGGGATGGTCTGAGCTCGCGTGACCGTGGTGTGTGCATCCAAGGAGGAAGAGAAGGAGAAGGAGGGTGATCATTTTGTTTGAAGGTGAGTGCTCCATGGTCTGGGCTTTCGAGCAACTGCTAGCTAGCTTAGGACTTCAGGAATTCAGGCTGATTGCCACCACTAAGATCCTTAAGGTTATATAGCCGACCATGTCTAAGTTGAGAGTTGAGAATAACCGACTTGTTTTTAATTTATCCCCATAAACAATTATCAATTACAATGATCTCTTGATTATCTAGAAATGATGTAGAGGGAATTTGTTTGGAAAATATGTTTAATTAACAAATTAAATGTAAATTAAAAGAACGGTGTTTTTAATTGAATGGTTTATAGTTGAATGTTTAGGGCTCTCTTTTTTAAGAAATCTTAATGAACTGTCATTGCTAATAAATGTGTTTTATTTGCATTAGTACCATCGAGTTAACTCTCTTCTTCTAGTAAATTCACATTGAGAATTTGTTACATACTAACATATGAATTTCTCCCGACGTCCTAAATTAGTTATCATTCTATAATTCAAAATTTACCCCTGAAACTTATCACCATTTTGTCATATCAATCATCTCTAATTCAAACTTTTCTCTATCCTACCTCAACTACCACCTCACTTCATTTAATAGAGTGCACTTTATATGGTTATTTCTTTTTAAATCTTAATCTTTACTAAATAATCTAGAATAACAATTATTTCAGAGCAGTGGTAATAATAATTAAAGATAGAGGAGGTATATATATATATATATATATATATATATATATATACACAGTAGAGACCTCCTTCCCCATGATATGCGTGGTCTATAAATATATAGTATCTTTTCACTTCCGGTTAATTTGTGCTCTATTTAGTTGGTCCTTTGCAGTTCATGGTCTACCTGCTTAAATTTGACTGGCAGGATGCCCAATCTTCGTGCGTATCTGGGAAGCACATGCGTCAAATAGCAGTACCTGTTTTATGTCCAATTTATTTTTTATGTGCAAGTGTGCCACAAGCCCATAACTAGCTAGTCCATTTGTGACATAATTGAAGATTTCTTTGACTTTGATTTGCAACCGGTGCCCTGTAGAACATTTTTATTTATTATGTTTGAACCATTTAGACAATTTTTTATCAATGAACCTTCAAATTTTTATTTGTACCGACGTGGTGAAACTACTACCACAATATATAAATTGACATCGCAAAAACATACCACCATATACAGATTAGCCAAGTTAAATTATTGGCACACCATTGTGGTTGGAGTGGCAACGGGTTGCTGCAGCGCCGCTTGATCTGGCAGACTGGCACAGCAGAGCCGTTCAGGCAGGGGCATGCACAATCCGAAATTTTGACAATTAGCCCCTGAAATAAACTTGCTATAAAAATAGACTATGTTAAAAACTTCAACTCGATAGTGTCAAGGTCCAATATCTCATTGCAATATCATTTGGTGTTGAGATTTTGCCACGTTGAAACTGAAAATTCACTTTGGCAAGTGCTCAGCTCTACGATAGTTGGAACTGACCTCGTACCCATGTTAAATACTTAGGTCATCCCAATCATATCGTACTCGTACCATCTGGTCAAGTGGTGATTGACAATCTAACAGGATAGGGAAGCTTTTTTTTTCCTCTCTCGAAACGGTTGTAAAGTTAAGCTACGACGCCTACCGTTATTGAAGAGTGAGCAGCATATCTACTCTAAAAGTAGGATTCGAAGTGGTTGCACTGGCCAATCGAACTTTCTCCGGCGAGGTTCCTGTTATTCCTCTGGTGTTTCTTCATGTCTCCGACGATGGAGCTCCAAGGTTTAGCTGAGATTTCTTTTGCTTGCCTTGCTTGCTTTAACCTCCAACTTTGGGAGTCCATGTTAGGTTCGCGGCTTGGCATATTCTCCTGCAGCCAACCTCACTAATATGTGCAATATTTATCCGTTGATCCCCTTTTCTTATATCGCTTATCTCGAAGTTGAACCTATCGTACTCTTGCGCTAGTCTGACACACCTCCGAGTTCCTAACAGTCTTCGGCTGGGGACGCCCGGAGCGGATAAGATAATATCAGACACTGCAGAGTCGAACGATCATGTCATATTTGGTCATGTTAGAGTGCTCCATGGTAGCGTATAAACCAAGCCATGTAATCGAGAAATCGTTTTCCTAACCTCACAGCTGGGGGCTAGGAATTCGCAGCTTTTGCTTGGTTTGTTATAAGATTTAAGTTGCCTTTGTGTAAAAACGAATGTTCCATTAAGACAGCTGGGGCCTAGAAAGGGTGTCATACTCCGATTGCTGAGGGTTCCATTGCCTCATGTTGACTCGTTCATTTGCATTGAAGTCAGGGGCTACTATCAGTGTTATGGATAAGGCATACCCAATAGTCTTGGGGTAAACTTGGAGAGGCCCACCATATACCAAGTCTTATACGGAATCATGCCTCATAAACGGAAGTTATTCCGAATAAGTAAGTAGAAGCAGAGTTCTACATAGAAACTACAAGGACTACTCAGATCGTATCCATATTTGTCTCCCTAGTTCTACTTGGACAAGGGAACATCTATAGGTATAAATACAAGACCCCCTGGGAGGAGAGGGGCAGTCTAGTGCCCGTAGGAGGACAAAACAGTCAGAATAATCACCAATACATGCCGCTAGAAATAGACATCAGAGATAAGCTAGACAAACCCAATCTGATGTCCGCGGAGGCCGACAAGAGGGATATAACGCAATCTCGTCGAGTTTGTATTCGAGTATGAAGATTACCCTGTCGTCGACTACAGGTGATGGTCCATGCCGCCATGTCGACGATGACTAGGTTATCCCAAGTATTATACCTAAGTGATTCTGATGAATAGGAGCAATACCGGCTTCAGCCAATAGGAGTAGGACTATTACCTGTCAGTTGAGGGGGCCCCAACTTATATAAAAATCCCTATTTCCTGTCTCCTTTACTTCAATCTCGCGTATACCCTGGTACCAACGATCCCCATACTATGCAAATACTTTAGCTGTGATCTACAACATTGACAATATACTCTTTGAAATTTCCCGTGAATTTTCGAAGCTTGAGAAGTAATTATAAATAATACATACATCATTTAACCAAATAAATAAATTGAAAAACAAACTAAAATTCCCTCCTTAACTTTGGGTCGTTTCCTACCCAAAGCCTTTTTCCTCTCCCCATGCGGCCCGCTTCCTTTCCTTTCTCGGGTCGGATCCCCTCCTCTCTTTTCCCGACCCGCTTCCCTTTCTCTCTCAGGCCACCTCCTTTCCCCTCCCCGCTCGGCCCATTCGGCCCTTCTCCCTTAAAGTCCGCTTCACCTCCCTCCCACGGTTTCCTCTCTCCCTCTCTCTGAAAGGTCGGACCCGCGGCCCCACATGTCATTCCCAACCCCCAGCCGCCTCTCCCGGCCACGATGCGTCGCACGTCACCGTCGGTTCCGTGTCACCCCGCCCACGTCCCGCGTTCCCGCCCGCCACCCCGCAGTCCGCTCCACTTCTCCCCCGCTCCCGCGCCCACCTCCCCTCTCCTACCCGCAAAATCCAGCCACCACTCCCCACGACGCCGCTCCACTCTTCCCCTCCAAATCTACCTTGTCCCAACCTCCTCGCCATCTCCCAGCTCTATAAAAGCACTCCCCCGAGTTCCCCCCTCTCGTTTTCCTCACTCGCCCACTCCCGCGCCATCGCTCGCTCTCCCCGCCGTCCTCCGCTTCCGTTGCTTGCTGTCGCCCTCCGGTCGCATGCCACCGCCGCTAGAGGCCGCGCCTAGCCGCACCACTACCTCTATCGGCTCCGTCATGCCGTGCAACGCCCCGGCCACCACCTTTCCACCCACGCCTGCCGCTGGAGAAGCGACTTCGCCGCTAACCCGAAGATACCGCTGCTCACTATCGCTTTACGGCTAGCCGCAACCGCCGCTAGAGCCATCCCCGTGCTCCGCTGCCACCCCCACTGGCACCACCGCAGCACGCCGCATCCTGGCCTCCTCTTCGTGCCCTCAATCCGCCACCGGAACCACCTCACTGCCACACCACCCAAGCCACTACCACCATTGTCGTCTCCGACCGGCAATCGGTACCGCTCTAGCCACCACCACGCGTTGCCAAGGCCGCCTTTGGCTTCTCCGCATCCCACCGCCCGTCGGCAACCGGTTCGCGGCTCCAAGCCTTGCCGAAGTGCGCCTCTCACCGCTATCCTGCGCCAGTCGCCGCCATCTCTCCTCACCGCTGGCCCTTTTGTCCGCTGCCCTTCGCTGGCGCACCTCAGTGAGCACCCTTCTCCCCTCCCCATCTCCTTCCGCCGCCTCCCGCGCCGCTCGCCGCCGCTCCCCGCAACGCCGATCGTCATAGCTGGTGGCCGTGCGTCGTCACTCACCGTGGCTGGCCGGTCCAGTTTCGGCCATGCCCATGCCCCGGTCGCCGCTCTCCCCAGCCAATCGATCGGTCCTAAGACCGATCTAGGCCGTCCATGTGGCCGCCGACGTGGCCACCACGTTGGTGCCCCGTCGGCGCCACGTGTGTGCCACGTGGTGCGCCCACACCCGAGCCGCGGTGGACCGCGCCCAGCGTGGACTGCCTCTTGTGAGCCGCTGATGTGTGGGGCCCACCTATCGGCACCGACCACACCGTTGTTGATGTCAGCTCCATCTTTTTCCTCTTAAAAATAATTAATAATTGCATAATAAGTCGAATATAGTTCCAGAAATTCATTTAAATGGCTCAAAACTTCTTAAATTCATAACTAATTCATACGAACTCCAAATTGAGCCATTCAACTTGCAAAATTCATCTAAAATTGAGATCTACATGTTTGTTTACTTTTTAATACTGTTTATTTAGTTTTTATTAGGGTTTTTTCTTGTTTTGCGTGCCAGCGGGTAGAACCCATTGTTTCGGAAGATCGCAACCGTGAGGAACATAGTTTGGAAGATTCATTGAAGAAGCAAGGCAAGTCACACATTCCCCTTGAGCATGTTGAGCCCACTTTATAAAATGTTTTACCATTTATAAATAAATTAAATGTTTTGTTAATTACATGGGTTTTTGGAATCACCTATCCTTTCGCTTGTGCCATAATTACTTGTTATTCATCCTTTTTTAAACTTTGGTGATAATTTGATTAGCTTATGCTACTTATGTGACCTAGCTAGAATTACATTTGCTTAGCCATGGTTAATACCACTAGTTCATATTATGGGATAATCACTATATACTTTAGCATCTTAATGAGCTGCAAGCTCGTGACACTTGGCCATGTTTTATTGGTCGTAAACTTGTAATTATCCAACTAAACTATGACTTAACGGTGGGCTGTGGGTGCATGGTTTTACTTGTCGCACCCATGGTAATTAAGGACCGGTTCGCGAGAAACCCTGGAGGACTTAAAATGCTTACCACAAGCACAAATAGACAACTACTAGACTTGTTGTATAGCTTATCTGACGTACCGGGGCAAGGGTGATGTGATGAAGTTTGGATGGGCCTTGCGACGGCCTATGCGGCTTCCAGATTCACCTAGGCACGTGGGGGCTGCCTACCTTGGTTTAAAGGTAGGGCCGAAACCTGAGGTGATTATGATTGGTTAGGGGGAGTTATGCGAAGGGTCTTGTCACAATCACTAGGCATGGTGATGTGTCTGGCTGGACATGGTGACATGACGGTGGATTTTGTCTTGTGGGTACAGTTGTGCACCTCTAGCCAGAGTAAAACTATTCGAATAGTCGTGCCCGCGGTTATGGGCGATTGACCAGCTTCACCGTGGTTAGTCGCACTCAATTAGTTAACTTAATGAACTGGTGTAGTTCAGGTGGTTTGGTTGGGCCTGTTCAACGTAGTGTAGTGTTGTTAAGTGGAGATATAATCTTGTCTTAACTAATCAATTATTTTAATATTTTCCAACTATAAATGTTTACAACTGTCTTTATGCAAATAGCCACAAACCTCCATTTCCTCTCCTTTCACGTCTACATCATTTATATGGCTTGCTGAGTGCGGTGGTTATACTCAGCCTTACTTTATTTCCCCTTTCACGTCTACAAACCTCCATTGCCTCCCCTTTTCTGTGCTGAAAACGAAGTTAGAGGACCAAGGCTTATACTCCAGTTGAGCTTTTGCCTGTGAAGTGGACCTTAGCCCCGCTAGGATCGTCTTTTTCCACTACTGCTATTTTCTTTGGGTGTGAGGACTAAGTGTCTCTTCTGTAAATATTTACGCTTTATTTACGTTTGGATCTGTATATTAATTTATCGTTTTGTGTATCCTGGTTGATTCCTGAATAGGGATTTTATACATAAAATAGTCTGGAAATTTGGGTTAAATTTCTGGGCGTGACATCCTTTCTAATAGGCTTTGTATTTAGACCCTTGTGTACTCTTTTGTTGAAGTAGAAATAGGAAGATAAGTACTGATAGAATCCGATTAGTCCTGGTAAGGTCCAAATAGGATTGTATATTTTTTCCCTATATGAGAGTTAGACTACTTTCTTATCTGCTTAGGATTTTATCCATATGTATGAAGTTTATTTCCTGCAGGACTTGGTACACGTTTATAGAGTATATTATATCTAGAGTCCGTGGTTCTTGTGTTGTCAAGATGACAACGGGGTGGCATCGTGATGATGCATGCACTCATGAAACCCTAAGTACGAAACGTACTCGGTCATGACGACCCTGCATAGTCTGAAATGGACCTATATATAGAGAGAGGATATTGAATGATGTTCAAATCAGTTACTTGAGTTAAATTGGTGGGCTATAGTTGTGGACTGCTCTCGCCAAAGTTAAAAATGAGATGATTGATGCCTTGTTGATAACAATTATCTCTTTCCAACTACATTTTAATTAACCTTATCGGAAAAATGGTACCAGGGTCCCCGTCCTCAGCTTCTAGAGGCGTGTTAGAACCCATCACGGCCATGAAGGGGCAGGCCACAAGGTAGCAGGCGGCTGCCCTGTGGTCTAAAGGAAAAATGACTGCAAGTGCTGGTCCAGAGGCCGTCCCAAACACGGTGCTAGCTATGGCGTGTTTTTGATCACTGGTCAGTGGACCAGGGCCCCGAGGTTGGCCCCAAGCAGGAGGCATATCCCAGCTACCCCACCGCAGTTATGGAGATATGACACGATCGCACGCGCTCCTTTACCGTGTCATTTTGCATTGATGATGGAATGACGTGGTTCCTCTGTTCCTGTGGAGAAGAGTGAGTCATTAGGGCAGGATGTACCTCTCGCCATTTGCCCACGTTGCCCCTAAAAATGATGCGAAGTATGGGATACCAGGATGTGCAGCTTTGTGCCTCGATGCCTATCCCGGCTCACCGTTGAGTGGCCACCCACCTAGCCTCAGCGGCTGACAGGTGGGACCAAAGATGACCAGGACGCCTCGACCGCTCCATATAGTACATGGCCTAGGCCAAGGCAAGACCAAGCTTACCCACTCCTGTACATTGGGTCCCATTTGCGTGTTATCAGGCATTTTGGACATCGAGAAACACTCTCTCGTAGCCACTGGAAAAAAAAAGGCCCTCTAGAACACCTCATAAATTGAGCAATGGAAGCAAGAATACATGAGTAAGGTATACTCTCTGGAGTAGCCCGAATCTATCTACATCGCTTATCCATTGTCTCCTCACACGATTCACACCAGAATTCGTACACCTGCACCATAGCCGGATCTCAAAGGAGGTATCATACCTTCCCGTTAGAGAAGCTCGTGCTCCGACAAACCCCACACTTATCATTTTGGAAAAGAAACTAAAAGAATGCATACTCACATTTTCGTGGCTTGATGAGTATATAAGTCCTCAATCATTATTTTCCCCTCCCCGGAAAAGGCAAAGTTGAAGATTATGATTTCTTTCCTAGTCCTAAGTCGTTGTTTGTGATTGGCTCTAATTGCGTTAATGTAACGCCCGATCCGTCGCGGCGTTAGTTTAGGGAAAAACCTAATTCCCTAAAAACCCTAATTTCGAAAATTCCGTCTTTCTTGATTTGTTACGTGTGTGTGTGCCAAGATCTCGTTACCCTCTGTCCAAATATCCATCCAAAATTCAAAATCCAAATCCAAATTTCTCTCCAAATCAATTTTCTGCAAAAAGTCTAATTGTCCTCCCTCCTATTCTTTGGGCCAAATCTCGTCGGCCCAATCAATCTCTCTCTTCCAGTCAGTTTCTCTCTCTCTCTCTCCCACGGCAATCCTTTCTCTCTCTCTCTCACGCCGTTTCTCTCTCCCTCTGCTTCTCTCTCTCTCGCCGGATTCCCTCCCGCCGGCGTCGTTCGAGTTTGGGCGCCCGTTGCTTCCCGCGCGCGCGCGCCGCGCGTCGTGGTCAACCGACCTGCGCGCCAGCCCGCCTGCGCTGCCTGCCTCGGCCCCGCCTGCCTCTGCCCGCCTGCGCCGCCTGCCTCTGCCCTGCCTGTGCACAGAGGCCAAGCCTCGGAGCCGTCGCCGCCCCCTCCTCTCTCCTCCTCCTCCCGAAACGGCAAGGGGCAGAGCCCCTTTCTCCTCCCCTTTTCTCCTTTTTCCCTCGCCGGCGTTCTCTCTCTGCCGCCGCGTTGGTCGCTAGCGCTTGGAGCGCTAGCCTCGCGTGCGCGCCCGTGAGCCGCCGCTCCCCTATCCCCGCGCGCTCCACCCCTATAAGACCCCTCTCCTCTCCCTTCGGCCGCCCTCCCCCTTCCCGCAGCCGAGCGCCGCGCCACCGTCACCCTTCGCCGCTCGCTGCCGGACGCCGCCACGGACGCGCGGAGCTCACGCCAGCCGCGCCATCCGCATCCTCTTCCCCGGCTCGGCGCCCCTCTCCTCCCACGGTAACCGCCCCCGCCGCCGCCTTCTTTCCCCATCTCCCCGTAGGCCGTAGTCGCCGCCGCTTAGCCGTCGCCACGGCCGGCTGCGCCGCGCGCGTAGCCTTGGCCGCGCCCTTGCCCCTCCGCGCCGCGCCGCGCCCTTGCCTCCCCGCGCCGCCGAGCCCGCTCGGCTGGACTCGATGCCACCCCACCGCCGGCCGCCGTTGCTCTCCCCTTCCCTCTCTCTCTCGTTGCCTCGATCCGGCGGGGAAGAAACGAAGGAAGGAGAGAAGAAGAATGGTAGAGAAGGAGAAAAGAAGGGATAGAGGTAGAAGAAAACCGGAGGTGGGACCCACTTGTAGGCCCCACACCCCTTTGACTGGTCTCCCCCCCTCTCTCTGTTGTGCCGCCTTGGGCCGCCGCCTCGCACGGCCCACTCGCCCGCCTCGCTCTGGGCCTTTGCGGCTGGTCGGCCTGCTCACCCCCCCTCAGCCTGCGTCGCGCCGCACGGGCCGGCCCACTCGCCTGACCGCTAGCCTGCCCTCGCACGCGCGCCGCGTGGGCCGCATCCTCCCACGGCCCGCTCGCCCGCCTCGGCCGTTGGGCCGCCTCCTCGCGCGCGGCCCACTAGCTCCGGCCGCGCCGCGCTAATCCATTGGGCCGCGTCTTACACCGCCCGAAGAAGTCCAAAAGCAGCCCCTCCTTTTTCTTTTTCCAGGGGATTTAATATTTCCTTTTCCTTTAGACAGAAAATCAATTAACCTTAGAAAATCCATATCTTTTCAACCGTTCGTCCGATTGACTCCGTTCAACTTCCAAAATTTCTCAAAAATCGAGATCTACTTAATGGCACACTTAGTGGTCTACATTAGGGCTTTCTTTTCGCTGTTTATTGAGTCTCTTTCGTTTCGCGTATAGTATCGGAGCCCGAAGACTTGCAGTGTGCGGATTTCGAGGAACAAGTTCAAGACCTCGAGCAAGGCAAGTCACCTTTGATCATCTTGCACCCATAATCTAAAACTAAGTATTTTTATTTCACAAATTATGCATGATTAGTACACACCTGTTTGTATTTGGCCGCGGTTTGCAAGATAACCTGCCGGCCCAACCCATTTGATGCACATACCTTCCGTGATTATTGAATACCCGTACCACCTTTGTCAACCGCCGGTTACCGATGTCCGAGCCCTCGGGCACGCACATCGGGGACCCTCTCAAATTTAAAACTGTCAACGATGGGTAAAACTTGGGTTTATGAAATACTTGGAAAAACCCGACACTTGGGTCGGTGTCTGCAAAATAAAGTGATCTCTAAAATCGCGGTGCGGGAACGCACCGGGAGTGCGCTTTCCCGTACTTGCACTTAAGGACCGAATCCTTTGGGATTTCATCCAAACATAAATAGTGCGACCACATGGGTGAAATGGGCACCCCTGGCTGAGTAACTAGCTGGGCCTGGGAAGCCTTGATGCCAAGGGACAAGTGGATTCGCCGGGGTGGTGTCGGGGAGGACCCCTGGGCTTCCTGGCACAGTATGGTCTGGGACCTAACCTGTTGTTGGTCCGGAGGACCCCTCCCGTTGGCATATGGCAACCTTGTGTCGGCTTTGAAATGCCTTGTCGTGAAAGCCTCAAAGTCACCAGACGTGGCTGTATTGCACGGGCTGGGTGACCCAGGCTAGTAACGTCGTGTGGGTAAAGTGTACCCCCTCTGCAGAGGTTATTAAACTGTTCAAACAGCCGTGCCCACGGTTATGGGCGGATGTGAGGTGATTCCTTAGCGTAGTTTTGTTTTACTACTGCTTATGAAATTGACTTGATGGGTTGGATGACGTTGTGTTCAATTGTGGCTGACGGGTTCAGCTAGGCCAGGGAGGCCGGCAAAATCGTTTGGCCAGGGAGGCCGACAAAATCGTTTGGCCAGGGAGGCCGTCAAAACCGTTTGGCCGGGAACCAAAAACTTGATTCTTGAAAGATTGATACATTGCACAAACTCCGACTATGCTTGATGCACTATCAGGCTCGAGTCGTTGAGAAGCACTTCTCTAGAAATCATTTCAAAAGTTTGAAACCAAACCAATTGCGAAAACAAACAACCGATCTATGAAGCTTGCAATATACACTTAATTCCCAAGACTTGCTGAGTACCCTCCGTACTCACCCTTGCTCTATATAAATAACCCCCCCAGATCTCGAAGAAGATGAGGTGGATGTCGCCGATGATGAGTTCTTCCAGGAGCAGGATGGCTTCGAGCAGTTTTAGGGTTTCGACGTAGTTCCCAAGTTATGCTTGTGGTCTTGGTCCAGTCTTCGGTTCCACCTTTCCCTTTTGTAATGCAGTTGTGAGCACGGGGTCTGTCCGTTGCCCAACATGACTGTAAGACTACTCTTAATGAAGAGACCGCTGTGGTTGTGGTATTTCGTCTTCCTGTGATACCAGCACTGTTTTCCTGGGACTGGTATCGGCTTACAGGTTTATTTGGAGCGTCCCGCTCTAGTTCCCGTTCGGGGCCAGATCGGGGCGTGACAAAAGATGGTATCAGAGCCCAGCTTGGCCCTAGGTTGAAACCCGACGCGTAGGACGACCTTAAGGATGCTAAGTTCTAAAAGAAGCTACTTGTGAAAATTAGAGTTTCTCTTACTTTTCTTTCTCAGTAATTTAATTATTTAAAAATTGTTACTAATTTCTTTCCCTCTTTCAAAATTTGTAGATGGCAGTCAACGCCACCCACAGTTCCCGCGGCGTTGGTGAGGGTCACCACGTCGACCAGCTGAGCGACCTTGCTCGTTTCCTTGGCTTTGCTCGACCGGAGTACTCGGGGTACTCTGTGTACCGTTTCCCTTCTCGCTGTGAGCTGTCCGTGTACCTCTACCCCCGAGGCTCACACAGCACAGGCCTTCGCCCCCACCACTTCAACGTGGCTCGCCCTACCCTCCAGCTTGCGTACCAGGACCTCTCCTGGACTGCACTTCATCGTCTCGCCTACGACTACCGCCACCGCCTCGTGGGTTCCGCCTTCCGGCTGATCCCACAGCTCCCTTCAGGCCGCACTGACACCCGGTACCCTTGTCCGTACCGTGAGTCGCACCCTGCCCTGATTCGCCTGGTGGAGTTGTCTGACGCATAGGCCACTCAGCACGACCTTCTCCTTGAGGCTTACCGCCGCCTGGCTCGCCGCTACGCTGCTCTGGAGGCCCGCCTTGCGGAGGAGGGTGTCACCTCCGTGGACACTACCTCCTGGGACTCTGGACGCCTTTGCCACTCCAGCCACCTGTCCTTCTACAGCTCTCGCGGCTCAGCCCGTACTCCCAACGGTCCGCGCTCCCCCAGTACGCGCGTTCCGTACTCACCAGTGTACTCTCCTTACCCACACCCAATCAGTCCTTCTTACACCCCTGGACACACCCCAGTTGCTTCTTCCCGCCGTGGTCCACGCTTTATCCGCACTGCGCGGAAGCGTGTCGTTGGCTCTTCCACGGTGTTTCGCTTTGACTACCCAGCTCCCCCACCGCCAGCAGTCCGTACTGCTGCCGGCCCTTGACAGGTTCCGCCGGTCCCTTCGCGTGAGCCGATCGACGTCTCTTCGACTGAGGAGCCGACCACTGGAGCCAGCCAGGCAGGAGAGCAGTAGAGGCAGTCTACTGCAGGAGTTCGTTGCTAGACCTTTTGTACCGCCGCCAACTCTTTTGGAGTCGTGGCGAGGTAGTGCGTGTGTGTGTTGATGTGGGTGTTGTCTTGTAGTCTGCATCTTTGAGGTGGTGTGCGTACAGTCAAGCTCGGCGTAGCTCTGTGACTAGTCCACACCCGTTGTATCAGATGTTTTATGATTTGAGAACTTGATTTATGCTTAGTGTGTGATCTCTGTTTTTGTTTACTGTACTTCTTTCCTTATGTCCTTCTCTGTTCTTACCTCGCCCTTTCTGGGAGATTAGATGGCTGGCCGTCCCCGTCGTGTGGTTCGTGCTCCAGTCCGTTTGGGTTTTGGTTCAGACCGAGTAGAGCCAGAGGCAGACCTTGAGTCAGAGAACGAGCCGATCAATGATCCCACTCAGACAAATCACTCGGCCAGGAGCGACCCCAATGCACCTGACTTACCTCCACCTCCCCCACTTCGGACCGATTTTTAGCATATGATGGCAGTGCAGACTCAAATCTTGCAGGGATTAGCTCAGGCCATAGCCGGATTTCAGCAGAATGTGCAATCTCAGGCTCCGCAGTATGTGCCCAACCCCAACAACAGATCCAAACTGACCGACTTTCTGAGGTCCCACCCACCTGAGTTCTCTCACACTGTCGAACCCGTTGAGGCTGACGATTGGCTTAACGATGTTGAAAGGAAGCTCAACTTGGTGCAGTGCACACCCATTGAGAAGACGCTCTATGCAGCTCATCAACTAAGAGGACCCGCAGCAGATTGGTGGGAGAATTACTGCAATGCTCACCCTGATGCCACCAACATTGGTTGGACTGAATTCGCTGAGGCTTTCCGCGCAGCACATGTGCCAGAAAGTACCATTGACATGAAGAAAGAAGAATTCAACAGGCTCAAGCAAAGTACAGGAAGTGTTAACGAGTACTTAAGCCAGTTCAACAGGTTGGCCAGGTGTGCTCCTGAGGAAGTAAACACTGACAAGAAGAAGATCAGGAAGTTTCTGAAAGGGATAACAGTGGGTTTGAGAATCCAGCTGCTCGCCCATGACTTTCCTACTTTCCAACAAATGGTCAACAAAGCTCTCCTGCTGGAAGATGCTAGGAAAGAGGCAACAGAGGAGTACAAGAAGCGCAAGAACACTCATCAAGGGAATGCATCTCGAGGTGCGCCACGCCCTCGTTTTGGTCAGCCAATGCAATATCACCAGCCTGCCCCTTAGGCAATTCGCCAGCAGAACTATGTTCCACGCCCCCCAATGCAACGCCCTGCCCCGCAGCCGCAGCAGCGTGCCCCCGTTGGTAATACAGTGACCACCAGTGTCTCCTCCTTCAAGTCACCAACTGGAATGGCTAATGTGCAGTGCTTCACATGCAACCAAATGGGCCACTACGCCAGGCAGTGCCCCCAGAATCAGGGAAACACCAGCTCAGGACACACTAATGGTAGCACAGCTAAGGTGCCAGCTCCTCCACAGTCCCGTTCGGTCAACCAGACCAGTGGTCAAGGTTCCCGTGCTTCCAACAACTTCGGACGAGGCCGGGTGAATCACATTCAAGCTGAAACCACCCAGGAAGCCCCAGACGTTGTGATGGGTATGTTTTCTGTCAACTCCATACCTGCAATTGTACTGTTTGATTCTGGAGTTTCGCATTCCTTCATATCGCAAGATTTTGTGAAAAGAAATGGTTGGAAAACCCAGAATTTGCAAGTGCCTATGATAATACACTCCCCTGGAAGGGATATAAGGGCAACTAAACTATGCCCCGAAGTCAAAATTAAAATCGAGGGTGTAAGCTTTTTAGCCAAACCCATAGTTCTAGACTCCCAAGGTCTGGACATCATCCTAGGGATGGATTGGTTGGCTAAGCACAAAGGGCAGATAGATTGTGCTAAGAGGTCCATCGCCCTGCAAGGACCTGGAGTTAAACAAGTTTGCTTTACCCCTTACCTTCATTCTGTGAGTCGCTCGATGCTTAACAGTGTGCAAGCTACTCCGTTGGAATTAGTGCCCGTGGTCAGTGAGTATCCTGACGTGTTCCCAGAAGAGTTACCCGGCATGCCCCCTGACCGTGAGATTGAGTTCACCATAGAACTAGCACCAGGCACCGCGCCGATTGCTAAGAGGCCCTACAGAATGGCTGCTAACGAGTTAGCTGAAGTTAAGAAACAAATTGAAGAGTTGCAAAACAAGGGTTACGTACGACCCAGTACATCCCCTTGGGGAGCCCCTGTGCTCTTGGTTAAGAAGAAGGATGGCTCTGAAAGGATGGTGATTGACTATAGAGCCCTAAACGAGGTAACCATAAAGAATAAATACCCGTTGCCCCAAATAGACGATCTGTTTGATCAACTGGAAGGAGCAAAAGTGTTCTCCAAGATCGACTTAAGGTCTGGGTACCATCAGTTGAAGATACGACCCGAAGATATCCCCAAGACCGCATTTTCGACGCGGTATGGTCTATACGAGTTCACCGTGATGTCGTTTGGACTCACGAACGCACCGGCGTTCTTCATGAACCTGATGAACAAAGTCTTCATGGAATATCTGGATAAGTTTGTCGTAGTGTTCATCGACGACATTCTGATTTACTCGAAGAATGAACAAGAGCATACTAACCACTTGAGGTTGATCATGGATAAATTAAGGCAACATCAGTTGTTTGCCAAGTTTTCAAAGTGTGAATTCTGGTTGGATCGAGTAGCCTTTCTTGGTCATGTCATCTCCGCCGAAGGTGTCGAAGTTGATCCTAGCAAGGTGGAATCAGTCCTTGCCTGGAAATCACCCAAGAATGTGTCCGAGATCCGCAGTTTCCTTGGCTTAGCCGGTTACTACCGGAGATTCATCGAAGGATTCTCCAAGCTGGCCAGACCCATGACTGAACTGCTAAAGAAGGAAAAGAAGTTTGACTGGTCAGAATCTTGTGAGCGCAGTTTCCAAGAGTTAAAGAAAAGATTGACGACTGCACCGGTCCTCATCTTACCCGACATCCGCAAGGATTTTGAGATCTTCTGTGATGCATCGAGGCAAGGCTTGGGTTGCGTCTTGATGCAAGACCGAAAAGTGGTAGCCTACGCTTCCAGGCAACTAAGGCCTCACGAAACAAACTACCCCACTCATGACTTAGAACTTGCAGCCGTAGTGCATGCCCTCAAAATCTGGCGACATTACTTGATCGGAAACAGATGTGAAGTTTACACGGATCATAAAAGTCTCAAATACATCTTCACCCAAAATGAATTAAACATGAGGCAGAGAAGATGGTTGGAACTGATCAAAGACTACGATTTGGGAATCCATTACCATCCTGGAAAGGCTAATGTGGTCGCTGATGCCCTGAGTCGCAAAACCTACTGCAACGTCGCCTTCGTTTGGCCAACCCAGGATCGTTTGTGTCAAGAGTTGGAAAGGCTAAAATTAACAGTAATTCCGTCAGGTGCCCTTGCCAGCCTGACGATACAGCCCACCCTAGAGTCTCAGATCCGGGAGGCTCAGAAAGACGATGAGGGAATAAAGGAACTAAATGAGAAAATAAGTAAAAAGAACGTGACTGGTTATACCATAGACGACCAAGGTACCGTTTGGTTTGGGCAGCGTATTTGTGTGCCAGCTAAAAAGGAGTTACGAAACCTAATTCTGGCAGAAGCCCATGAGTCGGCTTACTCTATTCACCCGGGAAGTACCAAAATGTACCAGGACATTAAGGAATACTTCTGGTGGGCCGGAATGAAACGTGATGTTGCGGAATATGTGGCCTTATGTGACATTTGCCAACGAGTCAAGGCAGAACACCAGAAGCCAGCCGGTTTGTTACAACTTCTAAGGATCCCAGAATGGAAATGGGAAGAAATCGGTATGGATTTCATCACTGGATTACCGAGAACGTCTTGTGGGTACGACTCCATCTGGGTAATCGTGGATTGTCTCACGAAAGCTGCTCATTTCGTGCCCGTGAAAACTACTTACGATGGAAAGAAACTGGCCGACCTCTATATGACTCACGTGGTTTGCCGATATGGGTGCCCTAAGAAGATTGTGTCTGATCGAGGCACGCAGTTCACCTCCAGATTTTGGCAGCAGTTGCATGAAGCCCTAGGCACCAATCTAAATTTCAGTACAGCTTATCATCCGCAGACTGATGGTCAAACAGAAAGAGTTAATCAGATTCTCGAGGACATGCTTCGTGCTTGCGCCTTGGATTTTGAAGGTACTTGGGACCGATGCCTACCTTACGCTGAGTTCTCCTACAATAACAGTTATCAATCCAGCATTCAAATGTCCCCGAACGAGGCACTGTTCGGACGAAAGTGTCGTACCCCATTGTGTTGGAGTGAGGTAGGCGAAGCCCTAGTGTTTGGTCCGGATGTACTCAAGGCAGCTGAGGAACAAGTTAAGCTGATTCGTGACCGATTAAAGACAGCACAGATCCGACAGAAAAGTTATACCGATAACCGCAGACGCGACCTCGAGTTTGCGGTGGGAGATCATGTGTACTTACGAGTGTCACCACTCCGTGGACTTAAGAGATTTGGAATGTCTGGCAAATTGGCACCCCGATATATAGGCCCCTACCTGATCACTGCTAGGCGTGGAGAAGTGGCCTATCAGATTGAACTACCCGAAGGTCTCGCAGATGTGCACAATGTGTTCCACGTGTCTCAGTTGAAGAAGTGTCTTCGTGTTCCGGAGGAACAGGTTCCCTTGGTGGACATTGAACTGGAAAAGAATCTGACCTACAGGGAAAGACCGATCAGAGTTCTTGAAGTGGCAGAACGTCAGACTCGTCGGAAGACCACCAAGTTCTACAAGGTGCAATGGAGTAATCATACCGAGGATGAGGCAACCTGGGAACGAGAAGATCACCTCCGCGCCGAGTTTCCGGAGCTGCTCCCTAAGGTGCTGAATCTCGGGGTCGAGATTCTTGTTAGGGGGGTTGGTTTGTAACGCCCGATCCTTCGCGGCGTTAGTTTAGGGGAAAAAAACCTAATTCTCTAAAAACCCTAATTTCAAAAATTTCGTCTTTTCTTGATTTGTTGCGTATGTGTGTGCCAAGATCTCTTCCCCTCTGTCCAAATATCCATCCAAAATTCAAAATCCAAATCCAAATTTCTCTCCAAATCAATTCTCTGCGAAAAGTCTAATTTACGTCCTTCCTGTTCCTTGGGCCGAATTCCATCGGCCCAGTCTTTCTCTCTCTTCCACGGCAATCCTTTCTCTCTCTCTCTGCTTCTCTCTCTCTCACGCCGTTTCTCTCTCCCTCTGCTTCTCTCTCTCGCCGAATTCCTTTCCCGCCGGCATCGTTCGAGTTTGGGCGCCGTTGCCTCCCGCGCGCGCGCGTCGCACGTCGTGGTCGACCCCGCCTGCGCCGCCTGCCTCGGCCCCGCCTGCCTCTGCCGCCTGCGCCGCCTGCCTCTGCCCTACCCGCGCGTCGAGGCCAAGCCTCGGATGCCGTCGCTGCAGCCTCTCTCTCCTCCTCCCGAAACGGCAAGTGCAGCGCCCCCTTTCTTCTTCCCCCTTCTCCTTTTTCCCTCGCCGGCGTCCTCTCTCTGCCGCCGCGTTGGTCGCTAGCGCTTGGAGCGCTAGCCCTCGCGCGCGCCCGTGATGCAGCCGCTCACCCTCCCCGCGTGCTCCCTTGGCCCCTATAAGACCCCTCTCCTCTCCCCTTCGGCCGCCCTCCCCTTCTCGCAGCCAAACGCCACCGCCACCTTCGTGTCGCCGCCTCCCTCCGCCGGTCGCCGCCGTGGACGCGCGACGCTGAGCCCACCGTCGGCCGCGCCATCCGCCTCCTCTTCCCCGGCTCGGAAACCACCTCCCCCTCGCGGTAACTCCCCACCTCGCTGCCTTCTTCTTTCCCCGTCCCCCTCGCGTAGCCGCCGTCGCACTGCCGTCCACGCCACGGCCGGCCGCGCCGCGCCCTTGCCCCTCCGCGCCACGCCGCGCCCTTGCTCCTCCGCACCGCCACCGAGCCCGCCCGGCCGGACCCGGTGTCGCCCCACCGCCGGCCGCTGTTGTTCCCTCCCCTCTCTCACTCTCTCGGGCAAGCAACGAAGAAAGAAGAGGAGAAGAACACAAAGAAAGAAGAGAACGAGAAAGAGAAGGAGAGAAGAATAGAGGAGAAGGAAAGAAGAGGAGGAAGATGATGTCTGTGGGACCCACCGTGGGCCCCACCCCTTTGACCGGTCCCCCCGGATCTCTCTCTCCCATCCGTCTCGGGCCGCCTCGCCTTGGGCCTTCCCGCCTGGCCGGCCTGCTCACCCCCCCCAGCCTGCGTCGCGCCGCAAGGGCCGGCCCGCTCGCCCCTCCTAGCCGCTGCTGCCCCCGCGTAGTTGGGCCGCCGCAAGGCCAGCCCACTCGCCCAGCCGCTGGCCTGCTCGCCCTCCTCCCGCACCACTGGGCCGTCTCGGTCCCTCTCGGCCGTTGGGCCGCCTCCTCGCGCGCGGCCCACTAGCTCCTGCCGCACCGCGCTAATCCATTGGGCCGCGCATCGCGCCGCCCGAACAAGTCTAAAGCAGCCCCCTTTCCTTTTCTTTTCCAAGGGAATTAAATAATTCCTTTTCCTTTAGATAGAAAATCAATTAACCTTAGAAAATCCATATCTTTTCAACCGTTCGTCCGATTGACTCCGTTCAACTTCCAAAATTTCTCAAAAATCGAGATCTACTTAATTGCACACTTAGTGGTCTACATTAGGGCTTTCTTTTCGCTGTTTATTGAGTCTCTTTCGTTTCGCGTATAGTATCGGAGCCCGAAGACTCGCAGTGTGCGGATTTCGGGGAACAAGTTCAAGACCTCGAGCAAGGCAAGTCACCTTTGACCATCTTGCACCCATAATTTAAAACTAAGTATTTTTATTTCGTAAACTATGCATGATTAGTACACACCTGTTTGTATTTGGCCGCGGTTTGCAAGATAACCTGCCGGCCCAACCCATTTGATGCACATACCTTCCTTGATTATTGAATACCCGTACCACCTTTGTCAACCGCCGGTTTCCGATGTCCGAACCCTCGGGCACGCACATCGGGGACCCTCTCAAATTTAAAACTGTCAACGATGGGTAAAACTTGGGTTTATGAAATACTTGGAAAAACCCGACACTTGGGTCGGTGTCTGCAAAATAAAGTGATTTCTAAAATCGCGGTGCGGGAACGCACCGGGAGTGCGCTTTCCCGTACTTGCACTTAAGGACCGAATCCTTTGGGATTTCATCCAAACAAAAATAGTGCGACCACATGGGTGAAATGGGACACCCCTGGCTGAGTAACTAGCTGGGCCTGGGAAGCCTTGATGCCAAGGGACAAGTGGATTCGCCGGGGTGGTGTCGGGGAGGACCCCTGGGCTTCCTGGCACAGTATGGTCTGGGACCTGACCTGTTGTTGGTCCGGAGGACCCCTCCCGTTGGCATATGGCAACCTTGTGTCGGCTTTGAAATGCCTTGTCGTGAAAGCCTCAGTCAACAGACGTGGTTGTTCTGCACGGGCTGGGTGACCCATGCTAGTAATGTCGTGTGGGTAAAGTGTACCCCCTCTACAGAGGTTAATAAACTGTTCGAACAGCCGTGCCCACGGTTATGGGCGGATGTGAGGTGATTCCTTAGCGTAGTTTTGTTTTACTACTGCTTATGAAATTGACTTGATGGGTTGGATGACGTTGTGATCAATTGTGGCTGACGGGTTCAGCTAGGCCAGGGAGGCCGACAAAATCGTTTGGCCAGGGAGTCCGTCAAAACCGTTTGGCCGGGAGCCAAAAACTTGATTCTTGAAAGATTGATACATTGCACAAACTCCGACTAAGCTTGATGCACTATCAGGCTCGAGTGGTTGAGAAGCACTTCTCTAGAAATCATTTCAAAAGTTTGAAACCAAAGCAATTGCGAAAACAAACAGCCGTTCTATGAAGCTTGCAATATACACTTAATTCCCAAGTCTTGCTGAGTACCCTCCGTACTCACCCTTGCTCTATATAAATAACCCCCCCAGATCTCGAAGAAGAAGAGGTGGACCCCGCTGATGAGGAGTTTTCCAGGAGCAGGATGGCTTCGAGCAGTTTTAGGGTTTCGACGTAGTTCCCAAGTTATGCTTGTGGTCTTGGTCCAGTCTTCGCTTCCGCCTTTCCCTTTTGTAATGCAGTTGTGAGCACGGGGTCTGTCCGTTGCCCAACATGACTGTAAGACTACTCTTAATGAAGAGACCGCTGTGGTTGTAGTATTTCGTCTTCCTGTGATACCAGCACTGTTTTCCTGGGACTGGTATCGGCTTACAGGTTTATTTGGAGCGTCCCGCTCTAGTTCCCATTCGGGGCCAGATCGAGGCGTGACAACGATCCTTCTAGAAGTCCTCGTACTCGGCGTGCTCCTGGAGACACTCCTCGGTGGTCGGGTCGACGTCTTCATCTCCAACCTCTATAGATATATATATAGCAAGGGTGAGTACTTCACGTACTCAGCAAGCCGGGGAAAGAATGACATGCTTGGTTAAGACAAGGAGAGCTAGGGTTTTATTTGCGAAAGCTGCCTTTTTGGCAAAGTGATTTATTTCACAAAACTCGTAGTGAGTGAGTCAAGTTTTAGTTGTCGGGAGGAGGCTCACGCCTCGACCCATTCCACAAGTTGCTTTGCCACAACTCGTCACGATTAACAAACAATAATTGATTTGTCTCCTCTATTGGTTCCTTCTCACTTTCACAACCACACATAGCCCACACAGTTATCTCAGCACTGCAACGCAATCATGGCCCTAACAACACCTCGGTGTCGGACGACACCCCAGGTCACACAGATCCGTTCCTAACCACAAAGGTTAGCCGTTTGCCACACAGGCAAACTTCGGAAACGAATCCCTTCCCACCAACCATTTTCATCAAACATTTGTCAAACAAATCTACGCTATGAGAAACACCTTACACTCGCCCTTGACCGTGGGCACGGCAGTTCGAACAGTTCATTAATCTCTGCAGAGGTTGCACGATTTACCCACACGACACGAAACTGACACCGTGTACCCATTGGCAACGGAAGTTCGTGACAAGGCCTTTCCAAGGTTAGCCCATGAAAATCGCACACCACCTAGTTGGGCCAAATCTCACAGCCGAGTATCAGGCCGTCGCAGCCGTCATCCACTCAGGAATACCGAGGATGCCTCCTACTCCTACTCGGTACCGTGTGCCACATAGAGGCAACAAAACACCCAAAAGGGCCATAAGATCCAACACTTCGTCTCCTCATCCTCGGCATCCCACAACTATTGGCATACCAAACTCCCATGTGATAACCATTTACTTAGCCAGGGGTATCCCATAAATACCCGTGCGGTCGCACTGTAACATGTTTGGATGAATTTCTCAAAGGAATCGGTCCTTAACGATAACACGCGACCGAACCACAAAGGCACGGTCTCGCATCATCACCATTTTCACAACTTATTTTATTTCGCAGCACATCGGTACCACGTACCGGGTTTTTAAGCATAAAGTTTGGAAATACCCAAGTTTACCACACGACAGTACAACGCAAGCGCGGCTAAGCAAACTACCTCGGTAACCGTATCCAATGGATAGCGATTCCGGCGTAAATATGTGTAGCTAACAAGGATAAAGGAATTTAACAACACCCTACGTATAGTGAATGCAACTACTAGGTCGGTCCGTCGGTCGCATAAGCGATCCGAGGCCAAATCAAGGATTATCGTGTACACCTAGCAATATATTTTTCAAACAAAATAACTTGTAATTATAGGAGCAATGTGGTCAAGGAGGCTTGCCTTGCACGAGATGCGGGTCTTCTTCTTCGAAACCGGCGTCCGGAGCGTCCTTGTACACGTGCTCTATATGCGGAACGGAGAACAAATAAATAAAAGGCAATAAAACAAGCTCAAATCAAATAAACAAGTGTGCCACTGTGTAGATCTCATTTTTAGAAAAATTTAGAAAGTTGAACGAGGTCAAACGGAGTTACGGTTGAATTTCTATGAATTTTCAAAAATAAAAGGGTTTTTCTAGAATTTTAGGAATTAATATTAAATGGTAACGGAATATTCCGTGGAATATTCCATTGGCTTAACGGCGCGGGGTGGGGCCCACATGTCGGCCAAGAGAGAGAGAGAGGAGGGGAGTGGGGCCCACCTATCAGCCGGGGAGGGGGTCTTCTTCCTCCCCAGGCTTGCCCGGCTCGGGCGCCGCGGCGGTGAGGCGGCCGGCGGGAGGGCGGCGGCCGGGGAGGGGAGGGGAAGCGGCGGCGGCCGGGGAAGGAGAGGCGGCGGCGGCCGGAGGAGCGGCGGCGGTCGGGAGGGCGGCCGGTGGCGGCGGGCCGAGAGGGGAGAGAGAGTGAGAGGGCGTCGGTGAGAGAGAGAGAGAAGGAAGCCGGCGAGGGGTGGGGGAAGCGGCGGCGAGGGGAAGGGGGTTTTCGGCCCCTTTTATAGGCGGCGAGGGGCGCAGCGAGGACGTGCGGCGACGTGGGCGCGGGGCGCGAGGCGGTGAGGCGACGGGACAGCCGCGCGGCGCACGACGCGCGGTATGGGCGGCGAGGGGACGCGCGGGCGCGGCGGCGCGGGGCGACGTGAGCGCGGGGCACGAGGCGGTGAGGCGCGCGGTATGGTCGCAGCGTGGGCGACGTGGGCGCGGTGGCGCGGCGGTGGCGGGCGCGTGCGGCGCACGTGCGGCCGGAGGAGGAAGACGGCCCGGGTGGGGTGGGCCGGGCCAGGCCGACGCGAGGGGAGAGGCCCGTGGGCCAAGGGGAGAGGGGGAAGAGTTGGGCCAGGGAAGGGGAGAGAGAGGGAGGGAGAAATGGGCCAGCCCATTCGGGGGAGAAAGGGAGAGGGAGAGAGAGGGGGGTTGGGCCAGGGGAAAAAAAAGAGAGAAAAGGGCCCAACAGTGAGGTTTTCCCTTTTTTTTGACATTTGGAATTGAATTTTGGAGGAAAATTTTGGGGGTTTTGAATTTGGATTTTGACCAAGGTTTTGACAAAAATTTAGAGGGTGCCAAGGAGGGGACATGAGATCTAATTGGCACAAAAACAAATAAAAACCAAATTTAAACTCCAAATTTTTAAATGAAGGGGATTTTAAACACATAAAGTGACAAATTTCTCGGGTGCTACAGTCAAATTCGTGGCCAAGGTTATGATGGGGCTAGCAACATGAAAGGAGAGATTGAAGGGCTGAAAATACTTATAATAATGCAAGATTCACCTTCTGCTTATTATATCCACTGCTTTGCACATCAACTCCAACGTGTTCTTGTTGCTGTTGCTAAGGGGAATGATGATTGTGTGTGGTTTTTCACCCAAATATCTCTCTTGCTAAATATTGTTGGGGTTTCTAGTAAGCGACATGACATGCTTCGAAATGCTAGACTTCAAGATGTTGTCAAAGCAATTGAATGTGGTGTACTAGAAACTGGTAGTGGACTAAATCAACAGATGGGGTTATCTAGGCCTGGTGAGATTCGATGGGGTTCTCACTACAGAACCATTGTCAATATTATTGCTATGTTTCCTGAAATTCGTGATGTACTTATAAACCTTGGACAAGATACTTCACAAAGAACCGAATGGCCAAAAATGCATGCTATAGTTGGAGTTTTTGAGTCATTTGATTTTATTTTCAGTGCACACTTGATGCTTGTCATTCTTGGATATACAAATGATCTATCTGAGTGTTTGCAAAGAAGAGAGCAAGATATTCTTAATGCAATTACACTCGTTCGTTTGGCAAAGATTAGAATGCAAGAGTTGAGGTCAGATGGATGTGTTGCATTCCTTCAAAGGGTCACTTTGTTCTGCAATAAACATGGTGTTGAAGTTCCTGAAACAGATGATTTTTATGTGACTTGTGGAAGATCACCAAGGTTTGTTGGAAATCAAACAAATGATGACCACTTTAGAAGAGAAGTATATATTGGGATAATTGACCAAATTATCCAAGAGCTTGACAATCGCTTCGATGAGGTTAATATGGAGTTGCTTTCCTGTATGGCAGCTGTAACATCCCGCCTCGCCAAGGCCGGGTAAGTCCAAG
This sequence comes from Oryza punctata, assembly GCA_000573905.2. Taxonomy (NCBI): domain Eukaryota; kingdom Viridiplantae; phylum Streptophyta; class Magnoliopsida; order Poales; family Poaceae; genus Oryza; species Oryza punctata. The sequence goes on from CM002488.2 coordinate 5,887,917, forward strand.
GCCGGGTCCACTTACTTCTGGCAGCTTTCCTAGGACATAGAAATTTCCCGGTCAGTCACCCATCCCGCCTCGCCAAGGCCGGGTAAGTCCAAGGCCGGGTCCACTTACTTCTGGCAGCTTTCCTAGGACATAGAAATTTCCCGGTCAGTCACCCATCCCAAATTGCTACAGGCCAAGCACGCTTAACCTAATAGTTCTTTGGAGATCGGCTTCCGGAAAAGAAGTTGCAACTTGTTGATATGAGTATTCTATTAATCCTATTAAGCCATGGGCCGGGATATCACATCCTCACCCCCTTAAGACACCGACGTCCTCGTCGATCAACCCTAGGCTAGGAACGTCCCCTCTTGGCCACGTCAGTGTGTCCAGTGCCAGCGCATGTGCCATGCTGTGTGACCACTCCCGGTCCACACCAGCCATGCGCACCATGCCTGCGCAACTGCGACACACACGCCCGTGAAACCGCGAGAGTCGGCTCTGATACCATTCTGTAACATCCCGCCTCTCCAACACAAGTCTTTTCTGCACACTTTGTCCTCACTCGTGCGCACCCGGGAAGAATTTCCCGGTCAGTCACCCATCCCAAATTGCTACAGGCCAAGCATGCTTAACCTCATAGTTCTTTGGAGATCGGCTTCCGGAAAAGAAGTTGCAACTTGTTGATATGATTATTCTATTAATCCTATTAAGCCATGGGCCGGGATATCACAGCAGCCTTGAATCCAACTGACTCATTTGCATCTTTTGATGCACAGAAGGTATGTATAATTGTCAATTTGTATATTGTATGGTATTCTTGAATCCTATTGAGCCTTGACTCATTATTTTTCTTTTAATGCACACAAGGTACGTCAACTTTCCGAATTCTACCCTAATGATATTTCAAGTTCTGAATTAATAAGACTTGATATGAAACTTGAGAATTATATTGATGACATGAGAAAAGATGATAGTTTCAAAGGCCTAAACAATCTTGTTGATCTCTCAGTCAAGCTTCGTCAAACAAAGAGGCATATCGTTTATGATTTGGTCTACTTGTTTCTTAAATTGGTATTGATTCTACTGGTTGCAACGGCAAGTGTTGAAAGAGTATTTTCTGCGATGAATTTCATCAAGCATAAGTTAAGAAATAAGATGGGTGATAGCCTTTTGGATGATTGTCTAGTCACATTCATTGAGCGAGATGTTTTCTTTCAAGCGGATGAAGAAGATATAATGAACATTTGCATGGCCATTAAAAGGCGTAGACCCGAGAAGAAGAAGAAGAAGAAGAAGTATGGTAATATTCTTTAAACTTTTATACGCACATAAGCTTCTTTACATTAAAATTTTATATGTTTTAAGATGTTTTATTAATATCTCATGGTAAACTTTTGGTCTATTATATTATCTATACTTGTATCGTATATATTAGCATCGTTTGATTTACGGTGTTTAGAAAAAAAATTTGGATCAGATCACCCATACCTTAAATCCTAAATCCACCACTGATTAGACCATATACTTTTTAAAAAATGCCTAATATATACATATCTATGGAACAATTGATTGACTTGCTAAAAGTTTTAAAAAAAAATTATGGATTTTGTTTATGTAGTCTCCTTACACGACACATAAGCAGATGATTTACATTAAAATAACAACACATATTATATTCCATATAGCATCTAACATATAAATTGTATTTTATAAAAAACATAATGTAAAAATCTTGAAGCTTATACACAATCTTGTAAGGATGATACACACAATTTTTGTACTTTTTTGAAACCTCTAATGTGATAAATCAATTATCAATCTTATATGTCTATAAGTGTATTTTGGATACCTAGAGGTATATTGTAGAAATATTGATAAACTCAGTGGTATATTATAGAAAGGGACTTTAGAATATGTGTCCAATATACTAGTCCTAATATATTAAAGTTGGATTTGCATTTGTAATAAGTGGTAGAGGTTGGAGTTAGAGTTGAACTTCGTAACCCAAAAACCCTTTAAATAGAGAGGGGAGCACCACAATGTAACCGTGATGATAATAATATAACATTGGTATGTAGGGTGAGGATGGAGGTATAGACTCGTAGTAGCTAGGTGTGGTATTTTGACTGGGGAGGATTGCCTATTATCAGTGTCCTGAAGATATAGGCTTCGGCTGAACATCGTTAACAAATATCGTGTATTTCTGTATTGTTATTTGGCATGTCTGATGTAACACCCCGGCACTCGTTAACCAATAACACTAGCTAACTCATGCCGAGGTGCTACGCATTACCTGTGAGATAGTACCAGTCCCAGGATACACTAGCTGGTACACACAGAATAACCATGGAATCAAAGTAAATTAATTATTACATCACTAGGTTTTAGTCCTTACATAAGTTGCCACCCTGGACAAGCCCAAGGATGAGCAGTGCAACATTACAAAAGTCCACAGAGCGGAAGACAAAAGCAGCAGCAGCTAAGCGTCTAGGCAACCATCTTGATCCACAGGCGAGGGCTTGGGGCTAGGCACGAATCTTCTAGAAATCCTCGTACTCGGCTTGCTCCTGAAGACACTCCTCGGCAGTCGGGTCGACGTCTTCATCTCCAAGCTCTATAGATATTATATATATAGCAAGGGTGAGTACTTCACGTACTCAGCAAGCCGGGGAAAGAATGACATGCTTGGTTAAGACAAGGAGAGCTTGGGTTTTATTTGCGAAAGCAGCCTTTTTGGCGAAAGCGATTTATTTCACAAAAACTCTAGTGAGTCAAAATTTTAGTTGTCGGGAGGAGGCTCACGCCTCGTCCCATTCCACAAGTTGCTTTGCAACAACTTGTCACAGAGTAACAATTAATTAAATAGCTGGTTTCCTCTATTAGTTTCTTTTCGCCTTCACAGCAACTCTATTCCAACCATAAAATCATCACAACACTATTTCACATAGTTAACATTGCCTTCTCGGCCCTAACAACACCATGGTGCCAAGCGACACCCCAGGTCACACAGACCCGTTGCTAACCACAGAGGTTAGCCGTTTACCACTCAGGCAAACTCTGGAAACAAAACCCTTCCCACCAACCATTTTCATCAGACAGTTGTCAAACAAATCTACGCTATGAGAAACACCTTACACTCGCCCTTGACCGTGGGCACGGCTGTTCGAACAGTTCATTAAACTCTGCAGAGGTTGTACGCTTTACCCACACGACACGAAACTGACACCATATACCCGTCGGCAACGGAAGTTCGTGACAAGGCCTTTCCAAAGCTAACCCATGAAAATCGCACACCACCTAGTCGGGCCAAGTCTCTCAGCCGAGTATCAGGCAGTCGCTGCCGTCATCCACTCAGGAATACCGAGGATGTCTCCTTCTCCTACTCCTACTCGGTACCGTGTGCCACATAGAGGCAACAAAACACCCAAAAGGGCTATAATGATCCAACTTCGTCTCCTCATCCTCGGCATCCCACAACTATTGGCATACCAAACTCCCATGTGATAACCATTTACTTAGCCAGGGGTATCCCATAAATACCCGTGAGGTCGCACTGTCACATGTTTGGATGGATTTCCCAAAGGAATCGGTCCTTAACGATAATACGCGACCAAACCACAAAGACATGGCCTCGCATCATCACCATTTTCACAACTCATTTTATTTCGCAATACATCGGTACAACGTACCGGATTTTTAAGCATAAAGTTTGGAAAATACCAAGTTTCCCACACGACAGTACAACGTAAGCATGGCTAAGCAAACTACCTCGGTAATCGTATCCAATGGATAGCGATACCGGTGTAAATATGTGTAGCTAACAAGGATAAAGGATTAACAACATCCTATGTAAAGTGAGTGCAACTACTAGGGCGGTCCGTCGGTTGCATAAACAATCCGAGGCCTAAACAGGAATTATCGTGTACACCTAGCAATATATTTTCCAAACAAAATAACTTGCAAATATAGGGGCAATGTGATCAAAGAGGCTTGCCTTGCACAAGATGGGGGTCTTCTCCTTCGAAACCGACGTCCGGAGCTTCCTCGTACACGTGCTCTATACGTAGAACGGAGAACAAATAAATAAAAGGCAAAAAACAAGCTCAAAACAAATAAACAAGTGTGTCACTGTATAGATCTCATTTTTAGAAAAATTTAGAAAGTTGAACGAGGCCAAACGGAGTTACGGTTGAATTTCTAGGAATTTTCAAAGTTTAAGGGTTTTTTCTAGAATTTTGGGAATTAAATTTTAAACGGTAACGGAGTATTCCAACAGAATATTCCGTTAGGGCTGACGTGGGGTGGGGCCCATATGTCGGAGAGAGAGAGAGAGGAGGGTGGGGGCCCACCTGTCGGCGGCTTGGGGAGGGTCTTCTTCCTCCCCTTGCTTGCTCGGCTTGGGCCGGTGGTGGCGCCGGGCGGCGAGGTGGCCGGGGAGGAAGGGGAGGCCGGCGGCCGGGGAAAAGGGCGGCAGCGGAGGGCGGTGGACGGCGGCGCCACACCGGCAAAGGCGGCGCCGCAAAAGGGGAGGCGGCGGCGGCCGGGAGGGGAGAGGGGAAGAGAGCGCCGGCGAGAGAAGGGGTTTCCGCCCCCTTTTATAGGCGGCGAGGGGACGGGCGCGGCGGCACGGGGCTCAGGGTGGCGGATGGGACACTGGCGCCGAGCGGCGACAAGACGCGAGCGCGGCGACGGCGACGGGCGCGGCGCGGGGCCTGGGGTGGCGCGGGGCGCGAGGCGCGGGCGCGGCGCTCGGGGCGGCGCGGGGCGCGAGGCCGGGGGCAGGTGCGGCGGGCAGCGCGGGCACGGCGAGCGGCGGCGCGAGCGCGGCGAGCGGCGTGCGGCGCACGTGCGGCCGGAGGAGGGAGACGGTCCACAGTAGTGGGCCGGGCCGGTGCGGGGGAAAAAGGCCCGTGGGCCGTGAGAGGGAAGGAGGGAGCTGGGCCTGAAAGGGAAAAAAGAGAGAGAGGAGGGGGCTGGGCCGGTCCGTTCGGGGGAAAGAGAGGGAGAGGGGGAGGGAGTTGGGCCGAGGGAAGAAAAGAGAGAAAAGGGGCCCGAGAGAACAGTGGTATTTTTATTTTTTTTCCGGGAATTATGTAAATTTGAATTTTGGAGGAACTTTTTCGGGGAATTTGAATTTATTTTTGACCAAAAATTGAGAGGATGATCAAGGATGGAAATTGAGATCTATTTGGCACAAAACAAAAACCCAAATTTAAAAAACAAATTTTTAATTGATAGAAAATTTTTAAAACGCATAAGATGATAAACTCAAGGGTGCTACATCTGAGTTGATCAATGGTTGAAGTGATCGTGAATGTTAGTAGTTGTTATACTATATCAGTTAACTTTTATAATAGTGACTATATCAATGGTAAATTGGCTGAAGCGATTGTGAATGTTGATCATCATTCTACTATATCAGTTAACTTTTATAATAGTAGTGATTGCATGGTTGAATTATTGAACCCGCACTAACTCAGTGGTATAGAGTAGATTTTCTAACTAATAAATTGAATGTTTCTGTAGTAAGCATGAGCATGAGAATGTTATGTCTTAGTTTTTAGTAGCAAAAAGGATCATTGCATACTACATCTTCTTTTATTGACCTGTATAACGCTGAAGCAACGATTCATGTATAACCTTTTTTTTAAACCGAGATTTATGTATAACTCGCTAATTGTATTCTTCTGTGGCAGGGGAAAGTGCAAAAGCCACACCATAAGTCACTTAAAGTTTGACATTCATCTTATAAGTCATTTTATTATAATACCCACCCCTACTTGCTTTTGTTGAAAAACACTCCAATGCGCGTGTGCTTAAACGAATCAGCCTGTTATCGCTTATCGCTTATGTAGAGTTACCACATGTTAACCTGGCTAAGTTAACTGTATTCTGCATTAGACTTATTTCCATATTTGATTGAATTTTTTTTTGTCAAATAGTGAAACTCGGTGCGGTAATTTTTAAGCTCTCGTCAGCAATTTTGTTGTGGAATCTCACCAAAAAAGTATCTAAGACTAAACTATGAAAATATTTAATTTTGGTAAATACCACATTGATGGCTCACACTTTATGAAAACATGTTGATTTGGTTAAGCATGTGTGCACTGGAGTGGTTTTTGCAACAAAATTGATTGGGTGGACGGGGTATTTGAAACAAAATGACTTATGGATGAAACATCAAACTTCAAGTGAATTATGGGGTGATTTTTGTAATTTTTTGCTTTGCGGCAGCATGGCACATAAAGGGCAGACATGGGATACGCATGTTTGATTTTTGTCGTTGCCTGCAGAAAATTGAAGCTTATATAGCATGCATAAAAACGAGAGTAAGGAAATTCAAAACTATATATTATTATTTATTTTCATGGAAGACTAATTATTCTAGGTGATATATATACGGAAAAGAATTAACTTGACAATAAATCAAGTGAAACACATTTCCAAATGTACTAGCTAAATGATCGTGGCTTTGCATTTCTCTCATGAATAATTTCTAAATGTACTAAATTAAGTTGAAATGCAACTGTCAAATTCTCACGTTTTGTCAAAGTAAACGGAACTTCCCTGCACCAGATAGAAAAGAAGTACTCACTCCATTTCATATTATAAGTAGATTTTTTTTATAGTCAAACTTTTTTAAGTTTAATTAAGTTCATGGAAAAATTTATTTGCTTTTGATGATTCTTCCAATGTCCTTTCGCTGATTCTTGCTGGAAATCTATTTGCTTTCTTTACGACACTCCTCTGGACTTTCATCTCATGGTTCCAAAATAATTCTTTTGGGACTCAATGTTTTATGGAGATCATTCTGGTAGTGGCTTGACATCTGCAGAAGCAAAGAAATGAGTTTATTTTTCAAAATGTGCATTCTTCTCTTCTTAGACGAAGGACTCTCTTGAAGAAGGATTTAAGTCTACATCTGCTTAGACATAAGATTGATTTCTGATAGACTTTTTTTGTACAATTATGACTTGATAACTTGTAACTAAACTTTCTATACAGTTCATGTTTTACCTTTAAATGAAAATTACCGTGGGGGTTTCCTCCACCGTCTTCCGATAAAAAAAACATCTAAAACACTATATTAGTATCATTGGATATATTTTTAATAATATTTTTGTATTGTGATGAAAATATTACTATATTTTTATACAAATTTGGTTAAATTTAAAGAGGTTTGATTAGAAAAATCAAATTGATTTATAATATGAAACGAAACGAGGGAGCCGTTATGTACGTGCAATGGTATTTTCCATATTTTCTAAAAGGAGTATATGATACTGTAAGTCAATTTAGACATGGCCGGCTAAAACGATAGTCGATATAAGCAATGCCCCTATATCTTATTGGTGGCAATCCGCCTGAATTCCTGCAGGCCTAAGCGAGCAGTAGCAGTTGCCTCATGGAGCACTCACCTTCAAACAAAATGACCCTCCTCCTCCTCCTCCTCCTCCTCCTCCTCCTTGGATGCACACACCACGGTCAGGCGAACATGTACTCCGGCCATCCCAAGATCGCCTCCATCTTGAGCTTCGGCAACTCGTACTCCGACACGGGCAACTTCGTCAAGCTGGCGGCGCCGGTGATTCCCGTCATCCCTTTCAACAACCTCCCCTACGGCGAGACTTTCTTCGGCCACCCCACCGGCCGTGCCTCCAATGGCCGCCTCAACGTCGACTTCATCGGTACGCTTCCCTCCTCCTGATTACTATGTTTCTGTCACAGAGAGTGCCAGCGAGCATGGCTACCTGATCGATCGAGGCTGTCCGGCCATATTTTGATCATTGGAACAACAACATTGCATGCAGCTGAGGACTTTGGAGTCCCGTTACTCCCCCCGTACCTTGGCGAGTCCAAGAACTTCACCCATGGCGTCAACTTCGCCGTCGTCGGCGCCACGGCGCTCGATCTCGCCTTCTTCCAGAAGAATAACATCACCAGCGTGCCCCCGTTCAACACCTCATTGAGCGTGCAGGTCGACTGGTTCCACAACCTCAAGCCTACCTTGTGCTCGACAGCCCAACGTACGTGCAGTCTAATGATGGTTAACTGATCATTTTGATTGAACTCGCGAGAAACGGCGATTCATCGAACAATCTCCTGTTTGATCGACTTCTTCAGGGTGCAAAGATTACTTGGAGAGATCGCTCTTCTTCATGGGCGAGTTCGGCGGCAACGACTACGTCTTCCTCTTGGCCGCCGGCAAGACCGTCGACGAGGTCATGTCGTACGTGCCAAAGGTCGTCGGAGCCATCTCTGCCGGCGTCGAGGTAACACATTTTTCTTTCTTTCAGATGCTAATCAAGTTGCTGTCTCGTCCTAGCTGATTAATTAATTAAATTGAAATGCAGGCGGTGATCGAGGAGGGAGCCAGGTACGTGGTGGTGCCGGGTCAGCTGCCGACGGGTTGCCTCCCGATCATCCTCACGCTGTACGCGAGCCCGAACGCGACGGACTACGACGCCGGCACCGGCTGCCTGAGGCGGTTCAACGAGCTCGCACGCTACCACAACGCGGCGCTGTTCGCGGCGGTGTCGCTGCTCCGGGGCAAGCACCCGTCGGTCGCCATCGTCTTCGCCGACTATTACCAACCGGTGATCGAGTTCGTGCAAATGCCAGAAAAATTCGGTGAGTGTAATTATTAATTTGATCGATTTCTGATTCTCTGCACACGTACGTACGGCTGAATGTTTCAAGAATTTTGACCTGAATTAGCAGACGCCAGACGGATGGCTAGCTGCTAGTCTCCATCACGAAAGTAAACGTACCTTGTCTTGTTGAGTACCCTAGTTGCATGCATCGCAGAAAGTCTACCGTCGACTAAAACAATTAGTGATGTTTGAACTTGTCGTGTGAGTTGTGACAGGTCCGGAATGAGCTTATGTCTCGCGCAAACAGAGTAATTAATAAAGAGTTTATGATACGAGTATATCACAGTCTGATATACTTATATGATCATATTTTCACCGACTTGATTTGGAGATATACGAGTTGAAACATCAAAGTACTTAATTAGTGATCTGAAATGCCTTTTTGTTGTTGTTGTTGTTGTCTCTCTCTGACGTCGGTAATAACTTTGGTTGCCAACGCTGCAGGGTTCAGTGGCTCGTCGAAGCTCCGGGCGTGCTGCGGCGGCGGCGGGCAGTACAACTACAACGCGACGGCGGCGTGCGGCCTCGCCGGCGCGACGGCGTGCCCGGACCCCGCCGCATCGATCAACTGGGACGGCATCCATCTCACGGAGGCGGCCTACGGCCGCATCGCCGCCGGCTGGCTGCGTGGCCCGAACGCGCAGCCGCCCATCCTCGCGGCCGTGCGCCCGTAGCGACCTGACTGCGTCTCACGTACTACGCACTTACGTAGTTGAGTCCACGTCGTGGAGATTCGTGCGGATTCATTCGTCCTTTGATTGGTTGGTACTGGAATGGTAATGCAAATTTATACATATATAATTAAAAAATACGTAAGGATTTCGGTGGATTTTCGTCCATCTTCACCTATTTTTGGTGGATTTTCATCCGTAACATCCGAGATGAAGAGTCCAAGGACAAAAAAGAAGTAATCCAGAGTCCGCATCAACAACCAAATGCCTGAGTGATCCAACGAAAATTCATCGCAAACATAGATACAATTTCAATAGGACAATCCAACGAAATAGAAAAAAAATAAAAAACACATAACCGGAAGCCGTTGCCGCGGTTGTCAGCACCGGATCTGCACGCAGGTAGCCATTGGATCCATCGCAGGAAGCCGCCGCCGCCACCGTAGCCGCCGGATCCGGCATGGAAATCAGCGGCCGACGTCGTCGTTGGTGCCGCCGGATCCACCACGGGAAGTCGCCGCGCCGTCGGATCCACCGCGGGAAGCCACCGCCACCGCCGGATCGGGCCGTGGGAAGCCACCGCTGTCACCGGATCGGGCCATGGGAAGCCACCAGCGCCATCGTCGCCCTTGGATCCACCGCGGGAAGCCGCCGCCACAGTCGGATCGTCCCGCGGCCGGCACCGTCGGTGCCGCCAGATCTATCAGCGGGAAGTCACCGCACTCCACCCCTCTCTCTCCTTATTCGCTTGCGAATGGAGCCCTCATCGTCTTCGCGCTGTGCCAGCGAGACAGGAGGGAGGGGGGAGCGACGGAGAAGGGATGGCGAAGGAGGAGTGGCGCTGCCGGTCGGGAGTGGGGAGGGGAGGGGGAGGAGGAGCTCGCGGTAGGGGAATGAGAGGGAAAAGTGTGATTAGGTTTAGGGTTTTGGCACCGACGGTTTTGATGGATTTAGAATCGATCCGAGCCGTCCATAAAAACGAATTACTCAGATCGATCCCCCGTCGGGCCAGCCTCCATCTCAGGCCGCATGCAGCACTGCTGGGCGACGCGGGCTTCATGGGCCGGGCGTGCAATAGCAGGCCGATAGGGTCCAATGGGCCTGTTTTTCTTTTTTTAGAACTTATTTATTTCTAAGAAATATATGTTTTTTCTGAAGGGCTCATATCATGAAAAACTAAATCCTAATCATCTAATATTTTTATATTTATTATAATTTTAGTTTAGCTGTTGTAACGCACGGGCATCTTTTCTAATTACTACTAATAAAAGTGGGCCATGAGGCTGAGATATATATAAGCATGATGAGTGGGAACCCAATATTTTTACTGTTTTGCTGACCCGTGCAATGCAACAACTGCACGTGCAGTCGTGCACTAATCCGTCAAAGCAAAGCACAACCACACGTAGTACGTATATACCAGCTGATATGTTCATATGATTTGATTTTGAGTCACTTGTCAATTATTTTTCTTAATCTAAAATGCCTCATGTTATATACAGAAGAGGGACTCTAAATTTATAATCATTCCGTATCCATCCATATATTACTTGTGAACTAAAATTTGTTAAAAAAAGTGTCCTATTGTATATTGGTTATCCTTCGAAATAAAGAAATTTAGGGAAATCTCACAAGAATTGAACTAGTTAAGTTCCTATAATTCTTATGAAATTCTTGTTTTTCAAACCAATAATTTTATAACTTCTTTCTTTTTTCAAACACACAAGAGGCTTACACATTGATATATTATAATAACTTCTCTATTTCTCATGTCTTATTGACATTTATTGATATTTTTTTAGAAAATGAAATATCATTCCGGCCTTTTGCTCAATGAGCCACAACCATGTCTTACTGTCATAGACGAGCCACTCTATCACATGCACTTAGGTCATGTGTGGGTAGGGTGCAAGGGTTTAGAGGCAGGGCGTGGAGGCAGTGAAACCATGGTAATGTTGAAGCTGTAGTAAGTAGCGTTCCTACATGATCGAAGCTTTCTGATGTCCCCGGACACTGGGTAGCTTTTTTTATTTTCAGCTGTTTTACGTCATATTAGCTGCCATTATATTTATTACTTAATAGTTAAACTATAATTATATCGAGGACCCCTTGTAATTTTTTGTTTTGAATTCGTCGCTAGCTGTAGTTGTAGCACCCGAGAATTTTTTTTACTATTTTAAGTCTTTTAAAAAAATCCCCTTCATTTAAAAGTTTGGAGTTTAAATTTGGATTTTATTTGATTTTGTGCCAAATGGATCTCAAAACCCCTCCTACACATTCCTTCAATTTTTGGTCAAATTCTTGCTCAAATCCAAATTCAAATCCTCAGAAATTTCTCTCAAACATCAATTTCAAAAACCCCTGTGAAAACGTGAAATTTCACTGTTCATTTTGGACCCTCTTTCTCTCTTCTCTCCCCAGCCCAGCTCCCTCCTTCCTTCCCCTCGGCCCATGGCCTTTTTCCGCGCTCGGCCCGCTCCTGTTCATATCCTTCCTTCAGCCCCACGCGCCCGTCGCGCCGCGCCGCCTCGAGCACCACACCGCACGTGCCGCGCCACCCCGAGCCCCGCACCACCCCGCACATCCCGTCGCCGCGCCCACGTCTCGTCGCCACGCGCCGCGCCTCGAGCTCCGCTTCACCGTCCCGTGGCCACTCGTCCCCCCTCGCCACGCCCCGCCACGCTCGCCACCTATAAAAAGGGCCGAGCCCCTCCCCCGCCCTACCACCCTTGCCGTCGGCGCTCCTCTCTCTCTCGGCCTCTCTCCCTCTCTCCCCCCGGGCCGCTGCCGCTTCTCCCCGGCCGCCGCCCTCCCCGCCGGCCGCCTTGCCGCCGTAGCGCCCGTCGGCCCGAGCCGGGCAAGCAAGGGGAGGAAGAAGCCGTCCCCTCTTGCACTGATAGGTGGGCCCTGCCCCTCTCTCTTCCCCTCTCTTGACCGACGGGTGGACCCCACCCCGCGCCATTAAACTAACGGAATATTCCTTTTCTGTTTAAAAATAATTTCCAAAAATCCTAGAAAATCCTTTAATCTTTGAAAATTCATAGAGATTCAACTGTAACTCCGTTGACTTCGTTCAACTTTCCAAATTTTTCTAAAAAAGAGATCTACACAGTGGCACACTTGTTTCTCTGTTTTGAGCAAGTTTTATTGCCTTTTATTTATTTTTTTCTTTTCTCCGTTTCGCGTATAGAGCAAGTGTACAAGGAGGCTCCGGACGCCGTTTTCGAAGGAGAAGACCCGCATCTTGTGCAAGGCAAGCCTCTTGATCACATTGCCCCTATATTTGCAAGTTATTTTGTTTTAAAAGATGCACTGCTTAGTGTACACGATAATCTTGCTTAGGCCTCGGATTGTTTATGTAACCGACAGACCGACCTAGTAGGTGCACTCACTTTACAAGGATGTTGTTAAACCTTTTTCCTTGATAGCTCCACTCATGTTTACGCTGGTATCGCTATCCATTGGATACGATTACCGAGGTAGTTTGCTTAGTCGTGCTTACGTTTGTACTGTCGTGTGGGAAACTTGAGTGTTTCCAAATTTATGTTTAAAAATCCGGTACGTAGTACCGATATGTTGCGAAATAAAATGAGTTGTGAAAATGGTGATGATGCGAGGCCATGTCTTTATGGTTTGGTCGCGTATTGTCGTTAAGGACCGATTCTTTTGGGAAATCCATCCAAACACGTTACAATGCGACCCCACGGGTATTCATGGGATGCCTTTGGCTAAGTATATGGTTATCACATGGGAGTTTGGTGTGCCAATGGTTGTGGGATACCGAGGATGAGGAGACGAAGTTTTGGATCATTATAGCCCTTTTGGGTGTTCTAATGCCTCTAATGTGGCACACGGTACCAAGTAGGAGTAGGGGGCATCCTCGGTATTCCTGAGTGAATGACGGCTGATCTTGCCTGATGCTCAGCTAAGAGACTTGGCCCAACTAGGTGGTATGCGATTTTCATGGGTTAGCTTTGGAAAGGCCTTGTCACGAACTTCCGTTGCCGACGGGTACACAGTGTCAGTTTCGTATCGTGTGGGTAAAGCGTACACCCTCTGCGGAGCTTAATGAATTGTTCGAACAGCCATACCCACAGTCATGGGCGAGTATAAGGTGTTTCTCATAGCGTAGATTTGTTTGGCAAATGTTTGATGAAAATGGTTGGTGGGAAGGGATTCGTTTCCAGAGTTCGCCTGTGTGGCAGACGGCTAACCTCTGTGTTTAGGAATAGGTCTGTGTGACCTGGGGTGTCGCTTGACACCAAGGTGTTGTTAGGGCCAAGAAGGCGTTGATGTGCTGAGAAAGCTGGGTTAACTATGTGAAATAGTGTTGTTTGGTTTGAGCTAAGTTGTTGTGAGAGTGAAAAGAAACTAATAGAGGAAACCAGTTAATTATTGTTTGTTACTCTTGTGACAAGTTGTTGCAAAGCAACTTGTGGAATGGGACGAGAGTGAGCCTTCTCCCGATAACTAAAATTTTGACTCACTAGAGTTTTTGTGAAATAAAATCATTTTCACCGAAAAGGCTGCTTTCGTAAATAAAACCCTAGCCTTCTTATTTAAGCCAACATGTCATTCTTTCCCCTGGCTTGCTGAGTACATAATGTACTCACCCTTTCTGTATATATAAATACCTATAGAGCTTGGAGATGAAGACGTCGACCCTACCGTCGAGGAGTGTCTCTAGGAGCAAGCGAGTACGAGGACTTCTAGAAGATTTGTGCCTAGCCCCAAGCCTCGTCTGTGGAATAAGTTAGTTGCCTAGGTATGTCGCCTAGTGCTTAGTCGCTTAGCTTCTCGCCTCTTTTAGCTTCCACTCTGTTGACTTTTGTATTGCTGTGTTGCTCATCTATAGGCCTGTCCATGATGGCAATTTATGTAAGGACTAATTCCAGTGATGTAATAAATTAGTTTACTTTGACTCCATGTTTATTTTGTGTTTACCAGCTAGTGTATCCTGGGACTGGTCCTATCTCACAGGTAATACGTAACACCTCGGCATGAGTTAGCTGGCGTTTACGGTTAACGATCGTCGGGGCGTTACAGTAATCTATACGGATTAGGTTGGCGGAGGAGCCGCGGAGGTGCGAAAAACAAATTAGTTGGAAAATATCAACATATGGCCGTCATAGATGTGGGAGGCTCATATCATGAGTGTGCTAGGTGAAAGAAATAACAAAGTAAGAGAATTAGGGTTTATTGGAGAATAAAGCATGCTAGAAATGGCTCACTGAGATTTATTAATCTCTTTGTCAACTGATATCAAGCAACGATTATGATGGGCTTGTAAGCTCAACATGAATCATTTTATTTCAATGAGGCAATATATGTAAATGTGTAACGGGGTAGAATTTTATCCTATCATATGTATATACTTAGCGAAAGTATTTTTATCCCTTAAACGTCCATCCCCTTGTTTTAAGATATTACCCAAAAAAAGTATTTAATAAACTTGAAAAAAATTAATAAGATATATCCGTATTTAATATACAACTCACATACATACAAGTTCAAATTTAACTTAACCAATAACAAATATGATTGTCAATAATGTGCATTATAGTTGTTGTTGTTTTCTATTATAATAAGTTGAATTTAAAATGGTATGTTCATGAAGCCTATATCTAGCATGCGTATTTGCGGGTCTAGTATTTTGAAGTTGTGTATTCAAAATGTAAAGGAGCAAAAATAATTTTTTTTATAGCCAAAAGCCTAGTATCTAGCATGCGTGAATTATGGCGCCAATTAGGCCATTAGAGGAGAAAGGATGGAGAAAAGCCTAGAAAGATTATTTTATTTGTTTTTGGTGTGAATACACCCTTCGTTTTTGTTTTTTCATATACAACGTTTTTGTTTTTTCATATACATACGTATTACATATTGCATATAACTATTTTTGTTTTGTAAAAAGAATGAGTATTCATTTGAATACCCTTGACTCTATACTAGGTCCGTCCGTATCGTGAAGTGATATATTACACATTGATTCTATTTTTTGTGATTTTTTGGGTGACATGCAAAATAAGAGGCGTTATACTCTTGAGGGATGAAAAAAACACCCCCTACATATTTGGATAACCCCAGGAAAATTGCTTGTATAAAGGTGTAAAAACGAGCTAACAAACATTCAAAGGGGTCTATTTGTCTCTAGTGAAATAGTCATCAGTATTTTTTACTCCATTACTTCAAGAATCAAGATAGATCTACAATCTTTATGGAAGCCATGTTCCGTTTGGTTGACATATTTGCTTTTTTTCGGGGGAGCTAATTGTTGACTTAGTGCTACAATACTACTCATGGCCTCGTGGGCTCGTGGCTAATAGATCACCACATTCAATACAGTTCTTTGGATTAAATTACATGGATTGTTCATATTAGAGTGGAGCTCATCTTAAAGAATTTCTTGAAGTAAACTTAGGTGCACTGCAGCACTGGAGAAGCGCATACATTAACTCCAGCACTTTGCAATCCTGCAGCTGAAGCTCACTCCTCCCTGAACTCAAGCCATGGAGCACTCGCACTCAAAACCAGTAGCCATCCTCCTCCTCCTCTTAGCCTGCCTACATTACGCTCAGGCGAACCCCAGCCGCCGTCCCTTGATCCAGTCCATGACCATCTTCAGCTTCGGCAACTCGTACGCCGACACAGGCAACTTCGTCAGGCTGGCCGCGCCGCTGCTTCCGGTCATCCCTTTCAACAACCTCCCATACGGCGAGACCTTCTTCGGCCACCCCACCGGCCGTGCCTCCAATGGCCGCATCATCATGGATTTCATCGGTATATACATATATATACGTTTGCTTTGTCACCCTGTCAGAATCTACCTTTCACATTCAGATAAACAGTGAGTTGTTAACAATGGCCATTATTAATTCGTCATGGATCCAACTTTGCAGCCGAGAAGTTTCAGGTCCCATTCGTCCCACCATCTCTTGGCCAAGATCAGGACTTCACCCATGGCGCCAACTTCGCCGTCGTCGGCGCCAGCGCCCTCGATCTAGCCTTCTTCCTCCAGAACAACATCACCAGCGTCCCCCCATTCAACACCTCCCTCAGCGTGCAGCTCGAGTGGTTCCACAAGCTGAAACCTACACTGTGCTCAACAGCCGAAGGTACACACTTGCATTACACAATTAATTTTGTTTGTCCTGATCTGATCACCTGATGCATTACTGATTCAGTGATCTGATTCAAACTCATGCTTATTACACAGAATGCAGAGACTACTTCAGGAGATCACTCTTCTTCATGGGAGAGTTCGGCGGGAACGACTACGTCTTCCTCCAGGCCGCCGGGAAAACCGTCGAACAACTCGTCCCCTACGTGCCAAAGGTCGTCGAAGCCATCTCCGCTGGCATCGAGGTCGTACATTTTCACCGACATTTGCAGAGACACAAACTATATAAATCCCAATTCACACACAGAATTGACGTTACTGTGTGATGCATTTAGTCAGGCGGTGATAAAGGAAGGAGCGGTGCAGGTGGTGGTGCCGGGGCAGCTGCCCAACGGGTGCGTGCCCATCATCCTGACGCTGTATGCGAGCAAGAACAGAGGAGATTACGACGCTCGCGGTTGCCTGAAGAAGCACAACGCGCTCTCGCGATACCACAACTCGGTGCTGTTCGAGGCGGTGTCGCGGCTGAGGCACAGGTACCCTTGGGTTAAGATCATCTACGCCGATTACTACAAGCCGGTGATCGAGTTCATCAAGAAACCGTCCAGATTCGGTGAGTCATGATGAGTGGTTAATGTTGGGTTCAGTCCCACATCAATAATTGATGATGGAGCAGTACGACTTAAAAGGTGGGCAATTCTTACCCATTAAACTAGTCTTTTAGGTTGTGTAGATCCAGAATGGCTCCGGTTGAACTTGTGGTAGAGCAGGTCCAATGTGATCTGGATAACCCATGGTTGGTGAGCCGGACTGTGCACTTAACAAATGGTTTGGCAATCCTCAACCATCAATTAGGTTGTGTAGACCCAGTGGTTGGGTTTGTGGTAGAGCAGACCCAATGTGATCTGGGTAGCCCACGGTTTGTGCATCGGATCCAGTGGTTGGGCTTGTGATAGAGCAGACCCAATGTGATCTGGATAGTTCACGGTTTGTGCATCGATAATTGATGATGGGATAATCCTCACCCATCGAACACACTGTATTGGGTTGTGTAGACCTAGTGGTTGGGCTTTAAATTTTTTAAAAACTATTTAGGTGGTGGCTACGAAACGAGGGGATATCCCCTCGAGGGATAAAACCATTTCTCGGGATATCTCCGTTTGACATTTATTAGAGTGGATCAAATCTAGGATTATATGCCTAAGCGAACTTAAACTAAAATAGGTTTCTCGATAGTAAACGCTTTGGGTATTATCTACTCCTATTTTTGGTGGTGATGCTGCATAAGCAGGCTGTAGATCCCTAGCTAAAGGTTGAAGACCGAGCCAATCAATTGATTAATTCTCCCATTGCAAGACTGTCCCAACTACTGGGATGGCTCATCGTGATTAACGATTAATTACCTTTCGCATTGACTTCGACGTCGTCTTTATCTACAGTGAATTCTTCACAAGGAGAAAAAAAAAAACTAGCGTCCGATCGATGTAGTTTGACGTCGATGTGCTAACCTGGGCCAGATCGATTGCTGACGCTGCAGGGTTCAGTGGCTCGTCGAGGCTCCGGGCGTGCTGCGGCGGCGGCGGGCCGTACAACTACAACGTGACGGCGGCTTGCGGCTTTCCCGGGGCGAGCGCGTGCCCGGACCCCGCCGCGTCCGTCAACTGGGACGGCATCCACCTCACGGAGGCGGCCTACGGCCGCATCGCCGCCGGCTGGCTCCATGGCCCGTACGCGCATCCGCCTATACTCGCGGCCGTGCGCCAGTAGGCCGTGACGTCTTGGGCACGATCGTGGTCCATGTCCGCGAGAAAAGACGACTGCACGGCTACGTTGGAATAAGTTCATTTAAGATTTTTTAACTTGTCAACGAATTTAATTTTCACTACATGTGGGATCACTGTTTTTTATTCATTTTCGAATCAGATTACCACGTCAATACCACATCAATGCCACATCAGATGAAGATTGGGTCGATTTAGCCACGTAAGCGTCACGTAAGCTAAAACCGCCATCCAAACCGTCATCAGACCTATATTGTACCGGTTTTGATAGTTGAGGGACCCATTATATCTGGTTTTCTGGTTGAAGGATCAAAATCAGAATTAAGGGACCTCGGATGAACTTATTCCCGGCTACGTTTGGGCATTGGCCCAGCATATTTGGGCATTTAGCCCGTTGTCATTTGGGAGCCGTTTGTTCGATTATGGCGCGTGTTTGTAGAGTTTGAGCTCCGTTTTAACTTAGAATAAGTTCATCTTGACTCCATCAAATATAGGTCCAACCTGATTCATACCCCTCAACCGTAATACAGGTATTTCACCCTTTAACTATAAAAACCGGTATAATTTGACTCCCTCAACAATTTGTATAGCGGTTTTCGCTGACATGGATTCTTAACTTGGTCCACCTGTGATGATATGGCAGCATAGTCACAAAATAGAAGCAGGGACCATATGTAAGTGACGAGAGAAAAAATAAAAAATTATAGGGCCCACACTCTATCTTATTCCAACCACTCCATATGCTCCTCCTATTTCTCTTCTCCATAGAGGTGGCAGCAGTGGGACGACGAGGGGCAACGGGGTGGTTGTTGTGAGGTGAGCACTCCTCTCCTCTCTCTCTCCAACCCCGGGGTGCAGCGGCTCACCAGGGTCGCAGCTATTGTAGGCGGCCATCATGCCACCCGTAGGAGGGTGGTAGTAGTGTCACGCCCTGATTTTCGTTTTAGGAATTTATAAATTATTTAATAAATTATTTCTAGAATTTATATTAAATATTCATTAATTTATAAGTGAATTTAAATGTGGGAAATAAAATTTCCTAAGTAAACATGGCTGGATTTAATTTTTATTAAATTCTCCATGGTTAATTCTACTCTCTGGAATTTTCTCGGATTTTTCAGAGCTCAATTACTAACTTTAATCATACGAAGAACATTTCAGTAATTGTTTAAATAATAAATTTATCATTAAATGGTCTAGTTATAATTTTGATAAATACTTTGAGTGCCCAAGTATTCTCAGGAATTTTCTTGAAATTATTTGAGCTAAGGAAGTATTTTTAATAAATGAAAAATCATTTCAGTAATTATTTAAATTAAAAAGTAAATAAAACTTTCATTTTTCTCTTTTCTCTTTTTCGGCCCATCCCCACCTCTCTTCCCGCAGGCCCAGCCCGAAACCACAGCTCATCTCTTTACCGTAAAAAGTATACTTTATCTCCCTTTCTTCCTTTTCTTTTTCTTTTTTGGGCCGGTCCTTTTACCCAGAAGTTTATTTTACCTCCCCGTTACTGTTCTTTTTCTAGCTCTAGCCGTCCGAACAGTGCTCGACTTGGCTCGAGTTTTTGCCTCCAAATCCGACCTCCTCTCTCATGTATTTGCAAATTAGTTGAGGGGATTTGTACCCCTTATCCTCCTCTATCTTCTCCCATCGGGCTTTATCCCTTAGAACCCGACGCGAATTTGAGCTCGATTTGAGTTTATCTCTCCAAACCGAAACCTAGTTTTTCCCGACGCGATTCCTTGTGTTCCAAGCCCGATCTCTCTCTCTCCCGTGCCTATATAAAGGACCCCTAGCTCCCTTCTACCGTTCCCCTCAAGACCCGACCACCGCCTTCGCCTCTAGCGCCACCGCCGCCGTCGACCCGTCGCTACCGCCGCAAGCACCTCGCCGCCGGTCGTTTGCCCGTCACCGGTTTTCGTCACCGTCACTACCGGTGAGTTCCTCTTATCGTCCTCGTCGTTGTGGTGCCCTCGGTTTGCGCCGTTTCGCCTTCGTTCGCCGACAAGCATGGGAGCTTGAGCTACACCGGCGATGATATCACCGATGATATCATAATGTCTTTTTTCCTTCTAAAGTAAATCTTAATTGCTGTTTAATCTTAGAAAATACATAAGTAATTCACCATAACTCGGAATGAGGCCGTTCAAGTCTCTAAATTCATCTAAAATCATGATCTACGTGTTTGTTTATTTTTATGTACTGTTTATTTGGAGTTTCTTAGTCTTTTTCCTTGTTTTGCGTGTTAGCTTATCGTTTCCGTCGTTTCGGAGGTTTGTGTGTGCGTCAAAAGTGTTCCAAAAGACTAATTGAAGACCGATTATTGCAAGGCAAGTCGCACAGATCCTAAACACAATCCTTTGAGCATGTTGATCCTATATTTAAATTCTCTATTTATTTCAAATGTGCATTTATTTTCGAATGTCATTGAGTGGTGTGAACCTATTCCTTTGTTATGGCCAATTTGCATTGATTACCCTATTCATCGATACCTTGGGTTATAAATTTGACTAGTTGGACTTTATATATTGGTTCAATTAGATATTAGAAATAATTGTTTAGCCATGCTTAGAAACTTTAGTATCATTTCATATGGGATAATTAATGTTTCACTTATACCTTAATGATGGCTATTTAATTGTAACTCACGATGGTCAATCGTGATTGATAAATTAATTAACTTGCCAACTAAAACTTGATTAATGGTGGGTTGTGAGCACATGGTTGGAGATGATATTTGGATAGTCGTGCTCATGGCAATTAACGACCAGTTCACAAGCTACTGTTGTGAAACATTAATCGTACCAACCACAAGCCAGCGTGGGCAACGGTTTTACCTTCTGTATAGCGTGGTTCATTGCGGGGCACTAGACTATGAAGTGGCGGAGATAAACCCACGGGGGTCGCTGGGGAGTCCATACATTGGCTAAAAGGGGGTGACTATGACCCGGGAACGGTGCACTGTGGTGAGTTGCGTTATGCGGAGAGTATTATCACAGTCCCGTTTCGAGGTACCGTGGTGGTACTGAGGGCATGGTAACATGTTATGGGGCTGTGTCTTGTGGGTACAGTGGTACACCTCTGGCCAGACTAAAACTATTCGAATAGTCGTGCCCGTGGTTATGGGTGGGTCTAACAATATTTTTCGTGATTAGTCCCCTACTACTCATTAATAATAATAATGTGATAAGTGATGATACTTCAGTTTAACTTCTGGTTTGGAAATGGTTAATTCCTGGTTTGGAGGTTTGATCTGTATGACCGGGGTTGGTTGTTCAGGTTCGGTTAGACCTGTGCAGCATTGGTGTGTTGTTTAGTGTTGATTAATATTGATGATTATAATTACTCTACTGTTTTACAGTTCTTAAGTGTTTGCTAAATGCTGCTTTTGAAAATGAGCCTATATATTATGCTATCTTTTGGTATTCTTCTGCACTTGCATATTTGTTGTGCGGCTTGCTGAGTATTCCTTGTACTCACCCTTGCAATAATCAATCAACCTTAGTTGAAGAAAGTTCCGAAGAAGAAGATGTTTGGCTTATACCCCAGTTGAGCTGCCTGTGGGAGTGCGCAACGGTTGCTCCCCCTTTCGGCTATCTTAGCTAGTGCCGACGGACATCTTCCTTAATCAAGAAGCCGGAGGAAGAGCAGAGATACGAACGACCAACAGCTATTCGCCTTGGGGCGTACCTCGAGACCGTGCTGTTGATGTGCGAACGCGCCGCAATCCCTGCTTGTGCCTCAGATAGAGGCACGGCCACACCCACCGTCCGTGAGGGGCATCGGTGTCCTCCCTCGCAATCGCGATGCGGGATCGCCTCGCAGACAGAGGCGTGGCTCGGGGCTTGGTCGGTTCCATGGCCCGCGCGAAGGACAGGGACGACGGCGGCTACGACACCTAGCCGCCGCCCGCTTCTTCCCACAGGAAGGAGGAGCTCGAGCACAGCGGCGTATACCTGCTACAGCGGGGAGATGCGGTGTTAGTGGCATGGCTGACCACATTTGGCCGCGCAGGATATCACCGGCACCATCGCCTCCCCGCTAGAGCGATGGGTGGAGGAGAGAGATAGGTGAAGAATTAGAGAGAGAGGATGAAATGTGTACCTCACATGCTGACTCAATCGGTTAGACTAGATCAACAATCAAAGTCAGTGAAAACCACACTCAAAACTACCGAGTGAGTTATTTTACACCGATTTAATAGTTGGGGGTTAGCATATCTGGTATTACGGTTGAGAGATACAAATCAGGTTACACAGGTATTTGAGGGAGTTAAAGTGGACTTATTTTAACTTCGTTTGATGTTGTTAATTTGACTTGAAGTTGAGGCCCAGTATGGCTTGTCGTTTTTTCGTTATTAAATTATGGGTTACAGTTCATGATTGTTCCCTGGTATGGCTGAGTTTTTTTAATAAAAACAAATAATATTTTTTATTATTGAATCAGAAGTAGACATTCATTTGATTTTTTTTAAAAAAAATGTACTTCTGTTGCCACTAATTAGATTGATTATTTGCTTCTATTACCAATTCGAATGGTGACAGATACAACAATTACCGCTTGAAAAATGAGAAAATATGACATTGCATGACATGGAGGTGCTAGCTAAACAATTTTAAATGGTTATAGAGTTATTTATAACAATTTCAAATGGTGAGAAAGGCTATTGAGCTTTCAAAATGCTATTGAGCTTTATGTAATTATTTGAAATGGTGAGAAAGGCTAACGCACCTTTTATTTATATAATATTTTTCCTAACAAATATTTAACAATATACCATCGGATGATAAAATTTTTCTCTCGAGATGAAATGTAGTATTCATCTGTTCTAAAATATATATAGCGGCTTTCAGCTATGAATATAAATACACGTTACAGGCCAAGTTAATTTGCTATGTTTTTTGTTCTATTCCTAGGGATGGTTGACTTGTTACTTCTCGATCGTGGCCTCTCGTGGGTTTCTAGATGACAACGTTGAATATAGGCATTTGGATTAAATTACATGCATGGCGCACAGGTGAAAACTCTTACATAAACTCCATTACCGGAGATGCAAAACCATAACAATCCTGCACTGCGGCTGAAGCTAATTAAAGCTAGCTAGGGTTCCTAGCTCACTGAACTCAAACCATGGGGAACTACTCATCACCCTCAAACCCAGTATCCTTCCTCATCCTCATCCTCCTCCTCGGTTGCCTGCATTACGCTCAGGCGAACCCCGGCCATCGTCTCAAGATCGACTCCGTCTTCAGCTTCGGCAACTCGTTTGCCGACACCGGCAACTTCGTCGAGCTGGCCGCGCCGCTGCTCCCGATCATGCCTTTCAGCAACCTCCCCTACGGCGAGACCTTCTTCGGCCACCCCACCGGCCGTGCCTCCAATGGCCGCATCATCATGGACTTCATCGGTATAACATATGCTAGCTCTCACTTTTTCAGCTTGCTTTCAGTTCCCATTCAAATGAACATACAGTAATTTGTCATATCCAACTTTGCAGCTGACGAGTTCCATGTGCCGTTCGTACCGCCGTTTCTTGGCCAAGGTCAGAACTTCACCCATGGCGCCAACTACGCCGTCGTCGGCGCCAGCGCCCTAGATCTGGCCTTCTTCCTCCAGAACAACATCACTAGCGCACCCCCGTTGAACATCTCCCTGAGCGTGCAGCTGGAGTGGTTCCAGAAGCTCAAGCCAAGCTTGTGCCAAACAGCCCAAGGTACAGTACCTGCATTACACTACCGTGTTTTGTTGTCTTGATCACTCGATTCGATCCATTGCTGACCGGATTTAATCTGAACTTTTGCTTGCTCGTTCTTGCACAGAATGCAGAGAGTACTTCAAGAGGTCACTCTTCTTCATGGGAGAGTTTGGCGGGAACGACTACGTCTTCATCTTGGCCGCCGGAAAAACCCTCGAGGAACTTGTCCCCTACGTGCCAAAAGTCGTCCAAGCCATCACTGCAGGCATCGAGGTCATACACTCGTACAGCTCACTAACTTTGAGACACATTACAATTTGAGTGATTTTACGGTCGATCCTTGAGAAATACTACCGGCCAGATACCAAATTTAACGCTAGAAGATATATTTTTTTAAGGGACGTAAATTAAAAATCTCTTAGAATTTACACACAGCGCGCGCTAACATTTCCTGACGCGTGTAAATGTTCAGACGGTGATAAAGGAAGGAGCGAGATACGTGGTAGTGCCGGGGCAGCTGCCCAACGGCTGCGTGCCCATCATCCTGACGCTGTACGCGAGCAAGAACAGTGGCGACTACGACGCTCGCGGTTGCCTGAAGAAGCAGAACGCGCTCTCGCGCTACCACAACTCGGTGTTGTTCGAGGAGGTGTCGCGGCTGAGGCACAAGTACCCTTGGGTGAAGATCATCTACGCCGACTACTACAAGCCGGTGATCGACTTCCTGAAGAAACCGGACAGATTCGGTGAGTCGTTGGTTCAATGGTTCTTCCCCTTAATTGCACATGCGCTTTTAGAAATGATATCTACTTAATTACTGTCCGTGCTCCGATCCTCACAGTCTTCACCATGAACAAGTTGCCTTCTTTGACTTTGTACGTGTTAAAAGAAAACTAATGGATTTTTTGGTATAATTTTTACCAATCTGCTAGATTTCAAAAGTAAAAGTGGATTTGATGTACAATTCCTATCTTCTATTTATATAGGTATATATTTGTATTAGTATATAATATATTTTAAAAGTGAATTGGGTTTAATATACAACTCTTTTCTTCTATTTACACACTTCCAATTATATTTTATTTTTGATTATATGACAGACGCACACGCACACACAACACTATACTCATGCACTTGTGACTGCGTCCCCTAACACAGAGACGAAAAGCAGCAGGATATCTGATGTTACTAAGGCCCTGTTTGTTTCAACTTAAGATTATTGTAATCCAGATTATTGAGTCAGATTATTGAAAGCTGGATTATAATAAGCTATCGTAAAATAAACTATGAAGTTGTTTGTTTCTCTGGATTATGGTAGAATAAGGGTAATGAGTCTTTAGCCACCCAATAATCTGAAAAAAGTAGGTTTAGAGGAGATTACCAGATTATACTAATCTAGCTTATAGATTATAATAATCTATCATAATAATCTACTTGTTTGTTTCATATTATTACTAATAATCCAGATTATAATAATTCTAAGCTGAAACAAACAGGGCCTAAATTCCTATTAAAAATGCACTTACTTGTACGTAATATTTGTGGGCACTATGATTTATCCTAATGGCGAATTCATAGACCCACGACTCCACCAATACACTATTGGTACTTCTTCTACTTCCAGTTGTACTTTTATGTCGGTCAATCTACATCATTATGGTCAAGCCCATCACGATTTAATTGTACATATATTTTTCCTTTTCTCTATTAACGTGAGAATTTCAAGAGTGGAAATTAAGGCTGCAAGTGGATCAGCCCGCGAGCTCACTTATAACCAAATAAGTGGGTAACCTGTCAGGTTACCCACTTATTTGATCTATAAGTGGGGGTTCAGTGGATCGATCCACTTGCAAATATGGTTGCTCTACGTTGAACTAAATTTCAAAAGTTGAATTGGCTTCGATACTCATAGCTCTATAGATATTGTGCAATGCTGGTTTTTAAAAGTAGAGGTGGACTTTATATATATATATATATATATATATATATATATATATATATATATATATATATATATATATATATATATATATATATATATATATATATATATGTATGACACTCATATGGGGCACCATGGTGTGAAATGCACAAGTTTATTCAAATTTTTCAAAATTTTCAAATTGTGAGTAGATACCTAGGTATAAGAATTTGATTCATACCTATACCTAGTAATAAAACAAATCAAATTCAATTTTATTTGATTATACATTATTACATACCTAACTAATTATATGTTTGGATGTTATAAACCTAGGATCAAAATCTAACCAAAAGAAGTTCAAATTCAGTTCAAACTTGTTTTAAACTAGTTAGTAAAGTAGTTAATGTTAATATATCAACATTCAAAAAAATTCATACTCATTTGAATTGGGTATATACTCAATTTGAAACATAGAGTCTGGGCACCATGGAGCACCAAATAAATTTAATATATAGTGAGAGAGATTTTTTTCCATAAATACACTGTACTTGTATACAACTAATATTGTTCAGTATATACTAGAATCGATCTGAACCCACTAGATGTATCGATCGGTGTAAATGTTTATCGATCTTCTTGGATTATTAATGTACTAATTAAGGTATCTAGAGCAAACATGATGCTAAACTTTCTTCTAATAATAATTTAATAATATGATGGATACACAGACTAGCTTGGCCATTTCAAGATCTAGCATATGCTTAATCAACAAATTGGAATAAGTAAAGTAGACACGTTGCCGATAGTAAACGCTTCGTGTACTATGTACGTAGTCGATCCCCTAAAGGGGGTTGAAGTCGTGAAGATCATGCCAATCGTTGAATATATTCACCCATTCTTAAAACTTATCGTGGCAATAATCCCAAATTCACAACTACGCTCTCGTCGTGATCGATCAGGACTTTGGGCCTTGACTTTTCGTAGCCGTCTAGCTCGCTCGTCCGATGATCGAAGAACTAGCTATAGCTATGTGCTAATATAACCAGGGCCTGATCGGTTACTGACGCTGCAGGATTCAGCGGGTCGTCGACGCTACGCGCGTGCTGCGGCGCCGGCGGCGGGCCGTACAACTACGACGCGACGGCGGCGTGCGGCCTCCCCGGCGCGGCCGCGTGCCCGGACCCCGCGGCGTTCGTCAGCTGGGATGGCATCCACCTGACGGAGGCGGCCTACGGCCGCATCGCCGCCGGCTGGCTGCACGGCCCGTACGCGCATCCGCCCATCCTCTCGGCATTGCGCCATTAGGCCGTAGCGTAGCACCGTGGCCCATTCCCGCTCATATTTTCGGCTGATTTGTTATATGTAATCATTTTTGGCCCTGTTTGTGTCTAGGGCCGATTTATTTTGTGTAACCTGGGTTTAAGTGTAATTTTCGGCCCATCTTTGTGAGCTGGTTGGGCCGTTTCTTCGTAATAAAATCTGAGCCCATATGCCCCATGGTTGCTCACTGGTACGGATGGGTTTTCATTCTCGAGAAATTGGACATTCTGTCACTGCCAAAAAAGAGGATTTCCCTCAATGTTACTTCGCGGATTCGTTAAAAGTCACTCCCAACCGATACCAAACCACTACTTTGTCTTATTCACAATTTCACAGGATTTCCATTCCACCATTTTCTGCACTTGGTTTGACCAAAATACCCCTTCGGTTGGTTAAACAAGACGAGTTGCACGCCACCCAGTGGGCCGCCGGTGACGACCGCGGGTGTAACACCCGTTCCACCGTGGCGTTAGCGGGAAAAAGCTACTTTAATAAAAATTCTAATTTCGAAACTTTTTCTTATTTGAGTGTGTGTGCGCGCGCCAGGGTTTTGTTTCCCCTCTATCCCAATCCCAATTCAAAAATCAAAGTCCAAATCCTATTTTTCTCCAAACATTTCTCCCTGCCAAAGTCTACTATACCTCCCTCAGGGTCCTTTGGTCCAAAACCCTCACTCGGTCCATTATCCTTAGCCGGCCTCTGTCCCCCCATCTCCCTCATCCTCCCTTCCTGTCGCCTGGGCCGCCATCGCCCTCTCGGCCCAATTCCGCCTCCACGGCCTGCCCCCCTCACGTGCTGCACGTGCAGTCGGGTGAGAGAGAGAGCCGCAGCCCTCTCCCTTTCTCTCTCCTTCTCTCTTCTCGTTTCTTTCTCTCTCGTTCTCTCTTTCTCCCTCGTTGCATTGCCACTAGCGTTCAATTTTGGGGGGCCCCGTTGCCTCCCGTGCCCACGCGCGCATCGTGGCCGACCGGCCGGTGCCTGCTACCGTCACCCCTCTAGCCACCAATATCGCCATGTCGTCGCTCCACGCCGTGCCGGTCACCGTCACCACCCGGGCCCCGCCGCCTCTCTGCTCCCTTTGCCACCGCCTGCGCACATGCGACCAAAACCGAGAGCAGCAGCCGCTGCAGCTCTCCGCCTCCTCACTCCCTCTCTCCCCAAAACAGCAATGGACAAGGCTCTCTTTCTTTCCCCTTTCTCTTCCTTTCCTCCCCGCCGGCGTCACTCCCTCTGTCGCCGCCTTGGCCGCTAGCGCCTTGGAGCGCCAGCTCCCGCGCATGCTCCACCCCTACCGCAAATCGTCTTGCCGCGCCTTTCAACCGCGCCCTCACCCGCTCGGCCGCTCCCCTTTCCTTTTCCGCAGCCAAACACCACCGCCGCCCATCCCACCGTTGACGCCATTCGTCGTTGCGCGTGCTGAGGGAATCTGCGTGCTCGCGGACACGTGGCGTGGACTCCGGCCACCCCTCTCCTTCTTCTTCCCCGGTCCGAGGCCAAAGCGATCACGCTTCGTGCCACCGGAATTCCTTCACGGCGCCCCTTCTCGCCGAGGTACCTTTTCCCCATCTCTCTCCCTTGTTGTTAGGCGTCGTTCGCATGCTGCCATTTCCTCCCGCATGCGTAGCCACCAACCCTGCTCGCGCCGCTCCACCGCTCGGTGCCGAGCCGAGCTCGCCATCGCTGGCCTTCCTCACCGCCGCTTCGCCCCATCTGCCGCCCGGAACGCATTTTCGAGCCCGCGTAGAAGCTTCCGCCGCCTGGATTCATCCTGTCACCGCCCTGATGGGATTTCCCCCTTCCGCCGCCAACAACATGCGCCGCCGCGATTCACCGTCCTCGGTCCACCCCGGCGGAATCCGAGCCGTTGAATCCCTTTCTATAACGGCGCTCGTCACTCCGAAGACCTCTCCCTCTTCCGCCTCCCTTCGCGCCGTTCTGGAGACCACCCTCGCCGCCAGCCGTTGATCTGCGCGGTCACCGTCTTCAACCTCCCGCCGGCCGATGTGGCTGCCACGTGGGTGCCACGTCGTCGCTCCCTTCCCCACCCGTGCGCTTGGTCCACGGGGAGCCAAGAGGTTGCACATGGACCCGCCGCCTCTCTCGTCCACCCGGTGCACCGGGAGTGGACCGAACCCACCGAACCCTCTCGCCCTCCCCGCGTGCACCCGTTCCACCAAAAACCGAGCCGCTGACCACCGGGCCCCGCCCGGGACCCCTCACGGTGGACGCGATCCACCGGCCAGCTCGCCCGTGCGCTCACTCGCTTGGGCCGTGCTCCGCCAGCTCACTCTTCCTCGGCCTGCTTCGCGCAGCACTCGCTAGGGTCAGCTCTCCCTCGCACGCGCGCCAGCCCGAGTGACTCGGCCGCGCCGCGCGAATCATTTGGGCCGGGCCTCATGCTCGACCGAGAAGTCCAAAACTCATCCCTCTTCCCTTTTTCTTTTCCAAAGGATTTAATAATCCTTTTTCCTTTAGACAGAAAATCATTTAATCTTAGAAAATTCATACCTTTTCAACCACTCGTCCGATTGACTCCATTCAACTTCCAAAATTCCTCAAAAATCGATATCTACCTAATGGCACACTTAGAGGACATTAATAGGGCTTGCTTTCACCGTTTGTTGAGTCGTTTGGTTTCGCGTGTAGCTGCGGAGCCCGAAGACTCGCAGTGTGCGGCTTTCGAGGAGCAAGCGCAAGATCTCGAGCAAGGTAAGTATCCTTTGATCATTTTGCACCCATAATTTAAAGCTAAGTATTTCAATTTCGCAAACTATGCATTAATAGGTTGCACATGTTGCACTTGGCCGCGGTTGCGAGATAACCTGCTGTCCCAACCCAGTTGATGCACATATCCTCCTTGGCTATTGAATACCTGTACCACCCTTGTCAATTGTCGGTTCCCGATGTTCGAGCACTCGGGCACGTACATGAGGGACTCTCTCAAAATTTAAAATATTCAACGATGGGTAAAACTTGGGTTCACAAAGCACTTGGAAAACCTGACATTTGGGTCGGTGCCTACGAAATAAAACGATTTTCTAAAATCGCAGTGCGGGGGGCGTACCGGGAGTACGCTTTCCCGTTCTCGCACATAAGGACCGATTCCTTTGGGATTTCATCCAAACATAATCAGTGCAACCACATGGGTGAAATGGGACACCCCTGGCTGAGTAACTAGCTAGGCCAGGGCAGCCTTGATGCTAAGGGATAAGTGGATTCACCGGGGTGGTGTCGGGGAGGACCCCTGGGCTTCTTGGCACAGCATGGTCTGGGACCTAACCTATTGCTGGTCCGGATGACCCCTCCCGTTGGCATAAGGTGACCCTGAGTTGGCTTTGGAAATGCTTTGTCGTGAAAGCCTCAAAGTCAACAGACTTGGCTGTTCTGCACGGGCTAGGTGACCCGGGTTAGTAATGTCATGTGGGTAAAGTGTACCCCCTCTGCAGAGGTTAACGAACTGTTCGAACAGTCGTGCCCACGGTCATGGGTGGATGTGAGGTGATTCCTTAGCGTAGTTTTGTTTGACTACTGCTTTTGAACTTGTCTTGATGGGTTGGATATCGTTGTTTTCAACGGTGGCTGACGGGATCAGCTAGGCCAAGGAGGCCGTCAAAACCTGTTGGCCAGAAGCCAACACGTGATCCTTAAAGATTGATACATTGCACTACTCCGATGGGGCTTAATGCACTGTCAGGCTCGTGTCGTTGAGAAGCACTCTCTTAGAAACATTTCGAAAGCTTTAAGCAAAACCCATTGTGAAAATAAACAGTTGTAACGTCCCGCCTCTCCAAGGCCGAGCCCACTTACTTCTGGTAGCTTTCCTAGGACATAGACTGCCCTCACAGACCAACACAAGTCTTTTTTCTGCACACTTTGTCCTCACACGTACACACCCGGGAAGAATTTCCTGGTCGGTCACCCATCCCAAATTGCTCCAGGCCAAGCACGCTTAACCTCATAGTTCTTTGGAGATCGGCTTCCGAAAAAGAAGGTCAACCCTAGGCTAGGAACGTCCCCTCTTGGCCACGTCAGTGTGTCCAGTGCCAGCGCATGTGCCATGCTGTGTGACCACTCCCGGTCCACACCAACCATGCGCACCATGCCTGCGCAACTGCGACACACGCGCCTGTGAAACCGCGAGAGTCGGATCTGATACCATTCTGTAACGTCCTGCCTCTCCAAGGCCGGGCCCACTTACTTCTGGCAGCTTTCCTAGGATATAGACTACCCTCACAGACCAACACAAGTCTTTTCTGCACACTTTGTCCTCACTCGTGCGCACCCGCACGCTTAACCTCATAGTTCTTTGGAGATCGGCTTCCGGAAAAGAAGTTGCAACCTTTTGATATGAGTATTTTATTAATCCTATTAAGCCCTGGGCCAGGATGTCACAACAGTCGTTCTATGAAGCTTGCAATATACACATAATTCCGAAACTTGCTGAGTACTCCCTGTACTCACCCTTGCTCTATAAAATTAATCCCCCAAGTCCCCAAAGAAGAGGAGATGGATCCGGTTGACGAGGAGTTCTTCCAAGAGCAGATCGGTTTCGAGCAGTTTTAGGGTTTCGTCGTAGTTTCCAAGTCAATGCATGTGGCCGTGGGCCAGTCTTCGCTTCCGCCTCTCTCTTTTGTAATGCAGTTGTGAGCTCGGGGTCTGTCCGTAGCCCAACATGACTGCAAGACTACTCTTAATAAAGAGACCGCTGTTGCTGTGATATTCTGTCTTCCTGTGATACTAGCACTGTTTCCTGGGACTGGTATCGGCTTACAAGTTAATTTGGCGCGTCTCGTGCTAGCTTCCGCCGGGGGCTAGATCGGGGCGTGACAGGGGGGAAGAGGGAGAAGGAGGATGTGTTCGACGCGATAGGGTTGCACCAGTTGTCACTGTAGAAGGGGCTCCTCAAGCTCGGCTTCGGCGGGAGTGGTGCGGCGTCAGCGGGGACAACATCAGCCATCGCGTTGGGGGTGGGGGAGAGCTTGGGTTGCTCGCTACCCAGTAGGTCGCTGCCGCCGACCACGGGGAGGACGAGGATGGGTTGGACACAGCGTCGTTGCTTCAGTTGTCACCGTAGAAGCAGCTCCCCGAGCTCGGCTTCGATGGGAGCAACACGGCGTCGGCAGGGCATCGCCCGCTGCGGTGGGCGCATGAGAGCTCGGGTTGCTCATTGCCTAGGCTGCCAGCGATGACCGTGGGGAGGAGGTGTTGACGACCAAATTTGGTAATACAAGGTATCGGAGATGAAGATAGAATCAAGAAGAATCGGAGAGAATCAAAGAGATTAGATCGTTGTCGGAAACAGAGTGAGAATCGGCTGTAGTCCGAATCGGCTGTGGATTGAGTCGGCAGAGACAGAGTCGGACAAGGTTAGCCGATTGAGCCGATTTCGGTAACATAACTCGGTACACGTCATCGGGTTGTGTTAACGTGTTTCATATGGATTGCCATGCACGGATAAAGTCCTGAGGAGGCAATTATATCTATTAATTAGGATATTTTATGTAATTTCCCTATAGATATTCTCGGAAAGAGTCCACCTAAGGGACTTGTTCGTTAGTTGGATTTGTATTAGGTTAATATGAGTCGTGTCCGTGATGGACAATGTTTGTATTTTCGGGTATAAATATAATCCCGAGGTCTTGTAAATAATAACAACACACGTTCAATCAATCTCGGCGCATCGCCACCTTTGTTTTCTATTTTTCGACAAGTTTGTGCTCTCGAGTCATGCTGCATCAATTTGATCTTCGACGAAAAGGTATATCTTGTCATGGTGATTTGCCTCATTGGAGCTAGTGCTTACATATTTATGACACTTTAGTTCTATATTGTGAATCTCCGAGTTATCATATACATTATATAATTTAAATCAACAATGCAATCTACTTGCATCGGCTAGATCCTCTTTAGGGTCTCGTCGATATCGGCTAGATTACTTTGTTGGTTTAGATTATATAATGTATCAACCATCCTGAAAAGACGATCATTGGCTTGATTCTCTAGATGGCATGTTTCTCTGTATACTTAATGCTGCATTGGTTAAGTCCAACCTATCAAGTCGTACTTAGAATCATGATATCTAGCCTGTCTCATGATCGTTAATAAGGATAGTATCGGGGTTTCAGCCGATCTTACCTGATATAGATGTTTTACATTGTTTTATGCTTTGTTTAATGTTCTATATCTGCCCCTTATATCAGGATCTAATCTAATATAAATATATTGAGTTTGATACCAGTCTAATTGGTTATAGTTTAATATATTTATTACTAGAGAATATCCTGGTATAAGGCTGTATCGGAGCTATAGCTGATACATGCTTAAATCTAGATATCGGCTATGACATGAGTACATATAATCATTATTTCATGTTATCTTTAGACTTGGGCAATTTATACTGTCTCGGTTCAGTCCGATCTATCCCAATTGCTTATTTCTAAAGTAATATTGATATGTTGATTATATAACACTGATCTTTACAGCCGATATACTAGTTTTAGGGTTAGTTTTACCAATGGTTATACCTTACAGCCGATTCATGCTTTATTGCATCGGCTAGGTCACATACGATATGAAATCGGCCCTATGGCCGATTGTCTATCATTTACTGATATTCTTTGTATGTTTCTTCTTGTTGATTGCAGGATCAAATCAACTGGCACGTCCTTGAACCTAAAACCCTAATTTTGGACTTGCACTAGAGTAAAGCAAATCTCTCAGGCCAGTGTGTGTTTTTTGCATCAACAGGAGGATAGGTTGGACCCAACGGGGTTGCACCAGTTGTCACCGTAGAAGGGGCTCCCTAAGCTCGGCTTCAGCGAGAGCGGCGCGACATCGGTGGGGACGGCATCGGCCGCGGGGCAGGGGAGAGCTCGAGTTTTCGGCCGTCTCCTTCGACGACAACAAATGTATGCGGACAGTGGGCTTCGGCCATGAGGGTGGAAGGCGGAGACGGCGATCGAAGGGGCATTTTGGTCAGGCCAAGTGTGATAAATGATAGAAATCCTGTGAAATGGCGAATATGGTAAAGCAGTGGTTTGGTATCGGTTGGGAGTTGCTTTTTAACTAATCCAATCCGCGAAGCGGCATTAGTGCAAAACCCTATTTTGACAGTGACAAAATGTCCAATTTCTCGTTCTTGTGTCACATGTAAACAGCATGAAATTTTCCATATCAGCGACCTATCTTCTGTCTTGTTCATATTAAAATATGCTGGAAGAGAATTCCATAGACTTCTAAAGGAAAACCAAGCATTAATATAGCCACCAAAACAGAGTATTTAGTTAGACCAGATATCTGCGAAAACAATCTGTTTATTTTTATACGAACCAACTGAGAACAATTCTTTCTTATCCTTCTTTGCCAACCAATTGGGCGTTGCTAATGGGCGGGTGATCGCTGTGTGAGCGATCACCCGTCCTTCCCCCCCCCCCCTATCCTTCCCTTCTTTTCTACTTTCTTTACCATATTCTTTTTTAAAAAACAAGTTAGAAAAAAATAATAGAAAATAAATCAAATATCCTTATTCATGTGTATAAACTTTATACTTATATATATATATATTATATACTTATATATATATTATACAGTAAATTTCCAACGTATAAACTTTATGTATAGTATAGAAATATTCTATGAAAAAATATTTGAATCCGAATATGAATTTGAATTAGGTACATAAATTTTTGACTTATAAACTTTGGATCTATAAACTTTAGGTGTATAAACTTTAGATGTATAAACTTGAGGTGTATGAACTTTAGGTGCATAAACTTACTAAAATAGGAAAAATAATGTGGTGCCAAGAAAAGAAAAGTGGGGAGTGAGGACCGATCACTGGGAGCGATCGATCGCTGGTTAGGATTTTCGCCACGTGTACGATACAGTTGACGCTATTCATATGTTTGTTTTTTTTTCTGTTTTAAATACAGTTGGTTTGTTAGTACTCTAAATAAACGTACTAGTTACGTCATATATTTGCTTCATATATTGTTTTAGTGGTTTAGGATGGCCTAAAATCCTAATGTAATTAGAATGTGGTTGTGGGCCACAACGTGCTACCTCCTACATAGAAACTTTTGACATATAAACTTAATTCGTATAACGTTTATTAACTGTATAATTTTTTGATGTAGAAAATTTACGCACAGACTTTTAACATAAAAACTTTGTGCGTATAAACTTTACATATGTAAAGTTTTTATAGATGAATTTTAAACGAATTTTTAAAATAAATTGAAAAGAGAAAAAAATCTATGAACTTTTTATTGTGCCAAAAGCAGGGCCATGCAGGTATTTGCACAAAAATTTTGATTTGTACGTACACATGTCTTGTTGGAAAAAAAAGGAAAACAAGAAGCGCTAACTTGGTTCCACCAAAATCGGTAACAGTAAAAAAAAAGAAAAACAGTATAGAAGAAAATTCCGGAGCAATTTCTAACAGAAATTAGCGGTAAAAAGAAGAAAGAGAAGTGATCGCTGGGCGCGCGGATGGCGATCGTCCGCCCATTAGAATTTTCGCAACCAATTACAGCATCTTTAATTCACCTCCATTTCTGAGAAAGAATCACACATTTGTTTTGTCACTTTGGTAATAATAACTTCTATTTCTTTTTTTCGAGAAAAATCTTTCCATAGACCTATATAAAATCAATCTGTATCTATAAACTTTTCCTTTTGATTATTTCCACTATATCCTAGCTCAATCATATGACTGGCCGTGATGACAGCAGCCATCACTGCTGTCCGGTGAGCGCGGCGTAGAAGAGGACGTTCCAGGTGTCCGGGAGTCCGGCGACGCACCAGTGGGTGCAGTCCTCGCCGAAGATGCCGCCGTTGTACTTGGTCGGGTGCGCGTCCTTCCTCAGCTGCGACAGGTAGGTGAAGTCCAGCAGGTAGACCGGCTTCGCCATGCCGGCGAGGACGCTCCTCAGCACCGCCTGCTGCGGGATCGCGCCGCCGGGGTACGCCGCCGCCGCCGTGCCGTTCACCGGCTTCGTCTGCCCCATGCACGTCGCCTTCGCCGTATCGCCCCAGTCTTGGCCCCTGCAGCAATCAAATGTTACATGACATTGTCACAGAGTTCATTGCAGAATCAGATGGTTTTTTACTGAGTGATTTTTTACCTGTAGTGAGAGGGGGAGATGCCTTGGAAGAAGACCCTGGTGTTGGTCTGGACGAGGTTGGCGTCGACCCATTTTGCCCAGGTGTTGAGCGCCTTGGTGAACGCCTCCGTCCTGTCCATGTCCTTCACCACCGTGTTGCCCTCCTGGATGTAGTCCCACCTGCAGCGACAGCAACTCCAGCAATTTCAGTTTGTCACAAAAGCGTACAAAAACCTGCATAATTTGAAGATGCAGTTTATGAACAGATTTGAGGAGGAGGAGGAGGTCTCACGGCTGCGTCGGGCCGGAGCGCGGCCACCAGTGCCATGAGTCGAAGACGAGCACGTCGGCGCCGAGCCAGTTGCGTGCCTGGTCGATGGCGTCCAGCTTGAGTACGCGCCCGGCCTTCGCGTTGACAACGTCCACCAGGTAGTGCGTCAGGTAGTAGACGATCGTCACGTTGAACTCCTGCATATCCAGTCCCAGAATACACAGCTGATTCAGCCACCAACAATGTGCAGGAACAGAACGCCTCACAGCCAGGACAGGACACCGTACTACTGTATCATACTACATTCTAAGGCTTGGACGATGTCAGTTGTCACGCTACTTGTGTCCGTATCGCCATTGAAGAGTGGCCTACCAAAACAGTGCTAAAAACGGCAGCGCAACCACCGAAATGCACGCGCGGGCGCTAGCGTGTCGGCGCGAAATGACGCCGAAGAGCTGGACGCCGGTAAAAGGGCCAAGAAGGGACACTGGGAGATCAATATTTTCAGGACCTCACGGTCTGACACGGACACATGAAACACAGGGCAAGTAACGAGGAGAACGGAGGCTAAAAGCCCCCAACCAAACGACTGGAGGAGAAGCCAAACACCGAACAGTCAGTCAGTGGCAATGTTAGTACTAGTACTGTAGTAGTTTTACTTTTGTCGTGCAGATTTGTGCACACCTACCTACCACGAACATCGCACGCGAGATCTGTCGTGATAGATCCATCAAACAAACAGCGCCGGCATCAGCAACAGCAAGCATGCGCACAACAAGGCAGCAAATCCAGGCCAGCTCACTTGTGCCAGCTCTTCTGCTGTGCTAGTGCTAGCTATCCTGCTCTGTCCCCTCTCCTACGTTGTTTTTTCTCCAAGAGGAAAGGAAACCGAAACGGAGAACAAGAAAGAAACGCCAGCGCGGGCAGTCAATCGCCAGAGGAAAAAACCGCAGAATTTGATGTGCGCGGTGCGAGACCGAGACCTCGCGGCGACCGCAAGAGACCCAATTACTTCGCCTTTATTTCCATTGACTTTCCGCATCCCGCGCGCCGCGCCGGACATGACATGCCAGCGCAGCCGTTGTCCGTATCAATCACCCGCCGTGCCCGTGCCCGCCCCGCGCGGCGCGCGGCGCCTCTCCGGCCACACACCCGACGCGGCTGAACATGCTGGTTTGGTAGGGACGAGCCATGCTCGTGTCGCGAGCGGTTCACGTCG
The DNA here is from genome assembly GCA_000573905.2 of Oryza punctata. Classification (NCBI taxonomy): domain Eukaryota; kingdom Viridiplantae; phylum Streptophyta; class Magnoliopsida; order Poales; family Poaceae; genus Oryza; species Oryza punctata. The sequence continues at coordinate 5,925,652 of CM002488.2, forward strand.
CACTAAGAAGCAGCAGCTGCTGGTCACTCACTCACCTTCCGGTCATCATGGTGAGGCGGCCCCAGGGCTCCAACCGCCAAAGTGAAGGAAAGGCAGGGGACGTGTTGTACCTCGAAGCGTGCGGTGGTGAAGGGGTCGACCTTCCCCGACGCCGGCGTGACGGTGGTCCGGGCGTTGGGCGCCGCGGCGTGGAGCATGCACAGCAGCGACTCGTACTGGTTCAGCGCCAGGGAGTCCCCCACGAACATCACCTTCTTCCCGCTCCACATCCTCAGCAACGCCACCCCGTCGAACCTGCACCCGAATGCCGGCGAAGAATTCTCAGAAACACGCGGAGATAATAGAACTACAGGTGAATTGCTGCCGCCATTACCGACCTGGGCGTGGAGCACGGCGGGCTGGGCTGCCACCGATACTTGAGGTACTCCTTGTCGGGGCGGCCGTAGCGGCGGCAGTCGAACTCGGCGCGGATGAAGGGACATGACGCCGAGTCGTAGAGCGGGTACGACTCATCCACCACCCAGCTCCCGGCCGCGAACATGTCGCACGACGCCGCCGCCGACGCCCCCGACGCTGACTTGTGCTGGTGCTTCCTCGAGATGGTAATCGCCGCGGCTGCCGCGGCGGCGGTGCACGCCACCAGGAACACGACCAGCACCACCGCGAACACCACTGCCCGGCTCCTCATCCTCCTACCAACAACAAAAACAACACAACCGACAAGACAACAATGGAGGTGAGGAGGAGGAAGAAGACGACGCGGCCAAGAAAGGCCGGTTCTTGTGAGCGCGGAGTCGCGGGAAGTGTGACGAGGTGGGGAGCGGAATGTGACAATATATGTAGGGTGGCTTGATACGCTTCTTTATGGTAGGAGGAAGAGTATTTTCCATCCATGGATGCAAGGGTGACCACCACATGTGCATGGATTTGCTAGGGTCCAAGGGATGAATCGCTGGAAGGCTAGTAAACAGTAGGGATTTCATCCATTGATTGTCTGATTTCACTCACTCACTCACTCACTGATTGGTATCTCTGCATGGGCGATAAAAACGGCCAAACCTTCTGAGAAGTGCAGGGAATCCGGATGGAATCAGCCGCCTGATGAGCCCCATGCTTATGAACAATGGACTCCTCCAGCTGGTCTACTGCTGCTGATGTATAGTAGTACTGATTGTTTTCTCATGAAGAGTAGTGTGGTACTGAAGTGTTTGTTTGATTAGAGTACTAATGGAGAACACAGAATTCCAGCTGTGTTTCATGTCACTTCAGAAGTTGACATGCTGGTTTCAGGACATGGTTTTTTTGATTATGTGTGTGCAGATTGCACTTCGATGTGGAAAATGAACTCCTGAAAGAAATAGTATTTCCCCTGGATCATGCTGGTAATTTTTATATTACCCATATAATCAACCCACCCTAAGCACACCATAAAATTCTTTAGGTTCCATGCATGACACCGCTGAATTCATTGTTGTCAATAATTTCATAATCTTAATTGATTTCCTTTTAATGAGAGACAGCTGCTAGTGGGAGGAGAGGATATATCCGCATCAATTCAGCAATCCTAATCCAGATCCTTACCTTGGCTAATCGGCTTTACTGCCATAGTGCCATTGACAAAGACACCATCATCAGAATGGAATGGTATAACTGCACGTATAGGGCGGGCAAAATATTAGACCACCCAATACAATCATCCTCTCCATCAAGTTATTCCAAGTTCGTTTTTCTTATTATCCCCACTCTGCTGTTCGTGCGTGCTATGCTAACATCATTCGTTGCTTTTCTCTGACTGAAATGTAAGATTCTTTCTTCCAGGGACAGAACAAGATTATACTAACTGCTTCACTAGAAAGAACTCGCCTTTCTTTCACTGCTGCAATCTTTTTTCCTTCACAGTTTCTACTGTAGTACATACAGTAGTGTAGTAGTACTATCATACTACTAGTTTCAAGATGCAATCTTGCCGTCTTGCGCTGCCCATTGGCTAGATCAGAAAAAGAAAGCATGTTGGGCAGAAAAAAAGAAAAGGGCTAAATGACAGCACAGCAGAATCAGCTTTAGTATAGTACAGAGCCCTAGATTGAGATCCTCTCCTCCAGACCAACATCTTGTGAGTGAGAAACGTGCTGCAGGAATCACATGAGCACTCTTGTGTTCTCTCTCGCGATCCAATGCTGAGCCAAACAGTAGCACCTCCAACCACATGTCTGTAACATGGAGTAGCTCACAGTTTTGTACTTTGCAAAATCAAGGTCAATTCACTGGAGCATGTACTTGTAGAGTAACTACAGCAACTGTCCGAATTAATTACCAGTTGAGGAATATAACTGATTGCAGAAAAAAGGTCTAGTTGTGCAGAGATAATAGCCCCCACTGACATTGTTACTATAGGTTCAGAAGCTGCAAGCTAACTAACGCCGAAAACTTGCATCACAAGTGCTACTTAACCCTTTCCATTAACTTAGCTTTTGGGTCTACAGGCAGTTAGGATTAGAAGCCTTTACAGTCGTTCTGTCCTGCCTGCCTCAATTAGTGGCAGTCATATGCGTGCAGTAACGATTACGGTACGCGACTTCAGAAATAAAAACCGGTGAAACGGAACGACGAAAAAGGTGACAATGACAAGGGAAATTCTTTTCCCCAGAATGACATTGTGACATGACATTTAGAGTTTCAGGCGAAACAAAATTCATATGAGAAAGAAGCAGATGTGTACAAACTAGCACTGTGGCATATGGCTTGATTCCGTTCAGACAGGACAGCAAGAGTTGGTTCTTCTTGCCATGCTTGCCTTTTTTTTTTCCCTTTCACAAGGATTTGGTTATGAGAGATGTTTTATTAACCAGATTAGATGGTGAGATTGGATCAATGATTTGGGCTGGAGTGCAAGGAAGGGGAACGAAGTGGCTGGGCTATTCTGAAGCTTGGGGCCACATACTGTTAGTAGTATATGCATGCAGACGCACGGGCTAACTAACTACCTTAGCTCCCTTCCAATGTACTTGTCTTTCTGACAGGGAAAGACGTTAGGCTGGACGCTTCAACCACACACCAATCATGCCATCTTACGGACCAGCGAAACGTGTCCAAATTAATGGCAACCACCTTTCGGCCCCGTTTAATGTAAAGTTTCGAAGAAAATTTGCAGAATTTCAGTAGAACATGGTTTGTAAATTATAACCCGTTTGGAACACAGAAAAAACTTGACCATGAAATTCATACACTAAGTTCAGACGGTACCTTCCATCTTTCAAATCTACTCCGTAGGCGAAGTCACGAAGCTTTTGCCAGCGTTTTGGGTTCGTCAATCCACGGTACAAGACTAAATAAGACTAAAGATGTACTACTCGTACTAAATTCGACGAATTTAGAGCTGTCAGCCTCAGCTAAAGCAGCGTCCGAGACGCGAAGCGAAGTGGACGTGCTCGGCCATATCCATTGACCTCAGGTGGATATCGTGCTGAAATCGCTCTTCTTTCACGGGCGATCGCCTGATCCGATCGATAACGCCAACGTCGCCGTCGTCATCATTCGTCAATCAGTGACAGTCACGAGAGCCAGTAATGGCGCCCTCGTCTGACGACGACGAGCTCGCGCCACCGACGCCACCTCACCTGGAGACAGGAGTGGTCCGGCCCAGTAGATGGTAATGGACCTTGCTGGGCCGTATTAGCAGCAATGCGAAATTGGGTGGCGCAATGGAGTAAGTCCACTATGACTACCTCAAATATAGCTCCAATCTAATTCATATCCTTGAACCGCAATACCGGATATTTTAACTCCCAACTATGAGAACTGGTATAATTTGAATCCCTCAGCGGTTTTGTATGGCGGTTTTGGAGATGTGGCGCTTTTAACCTAATCCCTGTGCCGTCGGTCTAGGCCATCGGAGCACGTCGCGCACCCTCCCTTGGAGCTGATGACAGCAGGGTAACACGGTGAGAGAGGAAGCCGTCGACACGCCGCCACCCACTTCTGCCCCCCCTTCGCTCCACACCAGGCCGCCGTCACACCACCGCCACTACCGACTACTATGCCCGCTCAAGTGCATGTAGCAGTGTGCAGGGAGGACACTCCTCGTCACCATCGTGCCACCGCCGACTGAGTTCCTTCTCGGTGCCTTGGTGTTGTGGGGAAATGGGAGGGGAGGGAAAAAGAGAATATGTATGTGAGTCCCAAAAAGATTATTCAGAAGGTTGGACGAAGTCAAAGCACCACATCAGCGAAATCGCTCTCCAAAATCGTTGAAGGAGTTAAATTACACCGGTTTTAATAGTCGGTGATCAAGATATCCGGTACTGCAGTTTAGTGTTATGAATTAGATTGGAGTTATATTTGAGGGACTCAAGTGGACTTATTTCCTGAAGCAATTAACTAACGCCCGTTTATTAACGAGGCCAGAAAAGCCCGACCCATATAACATTAAAGTGGGCCTCGTTGTCGGGACGCGGAAGAAGATGACGAGCAGACGAGGACGGCGGCGATGGTGGTGGCGATTACACGGTGGGGTAGAAGGGCGAGACGGCGAGGCCGCAGGTGCCGTGCGGCGAGGCAACGTCCTTCTCGAGGAGGATGTAGCCCTGCTCGCCCCAGGTCTTGCCCCACGAGTTCTTGGCCACCCAGTACTTCTTCCCCGACGCGCCGTCCTGGCAGTAGCCGACCAGCGTCACGGCGTGGTTGGGCGTGGGCGCCGCCGCGCCGCTCCCGCACGGTCCCGGGAACACGCCGGAGCCGTAGAACTGGAACGCCGGCCCGCGTGCGTCGACATAGGCCGTCACCGGCTGCCTCGCCACGGCCGTCGCCAGCTGCTGCTCGTCGCCGGGGGGCACGGCGCGGTAGCCGCCGATGCGCGCCTCATGGTTGAACAGCGCGTCGTCCACGCGGCACTTGCCCTGGTACCCCTCGTACCGGTACTCGCTCTCCGCCGTGATGCCGCCCTTAGCGGCGACGAGGTCGAACGCGCGGTCGGTGTGGCCGCCGGCGCATCCGGAGCTGCTGGTGTCGCAGTCCACAAGCTCCTGCTCCGACAGCAGCGTCAGCTTCCCCGTCCTGATCTGTGTCAGCCCCTCGATCGCCGCCACCGCCGCGAACGCCCAGCAAGACCCTGCAACGACGCCGCGAACGTCAGCGAACAACAGCTACGTACCGGCCAGTCGCCGCCAGCGACGGCGAGCGGAGCTACTTACCGCAGGCGCCCTGGTCCTTGACTTCAGAGACGGCGCCCTTGTACCTCCAGTCGATGCAGCACGGCAGCCAGATGGGATCCACCGTGCGAGGCGCCTCCTTGGGGCACGGCGGCTTGGCGCCGGTGTGGGTGGACACGAACTCGTCGTTGGTGAGGTCGGCGAACTGGTTGACGCGCAAGGCGGAGTTGTAGCTCGCCGGCGGCCTGTAGCTCCGGATGAAGCGGACGTTGTCGCGGAAGACGCCGAACCGGTACTCCTTCTCGCCGTGGCACGGGTACTTCTTGCCGAACTTGGCCATCCACTCCTCGAACATCTGCATCGTCACGCCGCCGTCGTCGCCGCCACCGCCGTAGGCGTCCGCCGCCATCGCCTGCAAAATCAGCAGGACTGCACTAGCCATCGGACGCAAAGGCGCCATTATTCCAAGTGTGATCTGATCGATCACCAGTTTATCACTTCTAATCCTATTTTTTTTTCAAGTATGAAATTTTAGTCTTATACTGGATGCTGATGGTTTAGCTCTCCAAATTGGGATGAAGTGTTTATATAAGCTAGGTAGCATTGGGTTTGTCTTAGTAATGGCTACCTGCTGTAACAATGAGATTAGGTTAGGATCGACCAACTGACCAAGTGTGTGTGCTTCAGTATGCTGTCACTTGCAGAAGTGTTCCTTGCTGCTTCGTCGTCTCAATTGTTTACTGAAGTGTATTGATCAGTAGTTGCTATAGAGAAAACAATGTGTTCATGGGAGAAGTTCCATTAATTCTGACTTTTGAGTATTTAGAGCAGATCATGATGTTTAGTCAAATGATTATTTTTGATACAACTGTTGATAAAAATGTGTTCCTCGACATGCACATTCCGACGACCTTTTTTTCGCTTTGACATGTTCTGTACCGTACGTAGGTAGACACTGAAGTCTGAAACTGCACGCTCGAGAAGAAATTAAGCACAAGGTTTCTCGTCAGCATGATTGCGATAAATGAAAACCATCCACAGTTTTAATTCTTCGTCGTTTCCGATGACCAAGATACTGATACGAAAGAGTGCAGTACATTGGTTTTCGGCAAATTTCTTAATGCAGAAATTACTTTCGGTAGCTAGCTAGCACATAATGCAGATGTTTTAATCGTTTTATCACAAGCTTCCTGCCTGCATTATGCATTCATCTAAGAGGTTGTTGCGAATCTCGTTTGAAAGTCCAACTACTATTTTAACCTTACTTTTAAAATTTGCTTATTTAACCTTTGTTTCTAAAACTGAGGATCGGGTGTGACCCTATTACGTGAAAAAGTAACCTAACAGTGTGTTAACTCACTGGAAAAAAGACGTTTGTACCCTTGCTCATTTGACCCTCTCAATCTTTTTAATTCATTTTTTTTCAGAAACTCAATTTTTGTATTCAACCCAACTTTTTTGAACCGCAGCTGAGAGCTAAAAAAGTGATTAGGCTTACGTGATTACTGCTAATCAAATGTTAACAGCTAAAAACAAGATCCATTTACTAATCGCTCTCTGTAAACAAAGTAATTTGCATATACACCCAAGAACAACTGAACACGCTAGAAGGAAAAGGTGTGAAGAGAAAAAAAAAAAAACCCCAAATCCAAGCCTACAGCAAAACTGCAGAACCAATTCTTCTAGCTCCGTGCTTGCTTCAATCAACAGATCGAATTGATGCCTGGATCTGGCATAGCGACAACACCTGCTTTATGCAAAAATGGATCCAGCGAAGCAAAGCATAAGAAAAACTGGATTCAGCGAGTCGATCGGCATCGTCGGAAGTAGGGAAATTTAACTATTTGCCAATTTGATAATTATCCAAATATCCTTTTTGATTAGCACTTATTTTTTCCCTTCTAAGATTTCTTAATTATTTACCATTTTTCTCACATGGCATGCCAACATGATAATTCAGGGTAAAAAACGCACGTGGATCCATTAAGTCAGTCTCACCTTTCCCTTCCATCTCTCCACCGCGCGTCTGTAGTGGCTGCCGTGAGGACCGCGTTGACACCGGCACCGCCCCGCTGCTCCACCGCTGCATCTCCTAGACCCAGTCGACGCCGGCGTCGCCCCGCGACCGTCTTCTGCGCCAGCGCGACGCACTCCTCAGCGTCGTCGACTCTCCACCACGCGTCCGGTCAGCCCATCCGCAACCACCGACTAGCCTGTCTGCAGAGGCCACTGCGATGTCCACGTCGACACCAGCACCGTCTTGCTGCTCCACTGTCTTCGCCGCAACCTCTTCGCCGGCAAGGGAGGAAGGCGCGACCATGACACTCCGTTCATGCGGCGGTGGCTTCGGGCTTCGGTCAGCGGCACCGCGCTCAGCCACCGGCATGGAGGAGAACCGCATCGATGCCAGCACCGCCCCGCCGTTCCAACACCGCATCTCCTAGACCCGTCGACACTAGCGCTGCCTCGCAACCGACCGTCGGCCGTCTTCTCTCCAGGCCGGCGACCAACCCCCGCTAGTAGGGCGCTTCCGGGCCCGCTTTCGCGACAGTGACGCCACCGATGATGACAAGTTGGACCCCTCCGAGAGAGTCGACGATGCCGAGGAGAGCGCTGCACTGGCGCAAAAGTCGGTCGCCGGGCGGCGCTTGTGTCGACTAGGTCTAGGAAATGCGGCGGTGGAGCAGTGGGGCGGTGCCGGTGTTGACGCGGTCCTCACGGCGGCCGCTACGGGCACGCGGTGGAGAGCTGGAAGGGAAAGGTAAGACTGACTAATGGTCCCACGCGCATTTTCACCCTTAATTGCCACGTTGGTGTGCTACGTGGGTAAAAGTGGTGAATGTTAAGAAACCACCACCTTTAGAAGGACAAAAAGAATAAGAGCAAATCTAAGATGGGCATTTGGATAATTTTCAAATCTAATAGTGGCAAATAATTAAATCCCCTGAAGAATTAGCTTCACAGAACGCTGGGATCCAGCAAGCGGAAGGTGGGGTTCATGAGGCGGCAGCCTCCACCTCCCTCCCCGTGCCATCTAGCTGTCCTGCACCTCCATCCGCACCCAGCGCCACCGACAACCCGCGCCTCCCTCCACGCCCAACGCCAGCAAGCTCCCGCGTCGCATGCCTTCCGGCCTCCCTCCGCCTAACGAACTTCTCGTTGCACGCCCTCCGTGCACCGACCTCCTTCCGCGTAGGGCGTAGGCATTCGCCTCCCTCCCCACGCTAGCGAGCTCTCCTGCACCTGCCTCCGCAAGCTGGTGCCGCCACGGATCCCCTCCCTCTGTGCCCCAGCACCGCCACCGCTCTCTCCCTCCCACGAGCTAGTGTCGCCGCTGATCCCCTCTGCGTGCCGCCGCCGCCACTTGCCGAGAGGATGAGAGAGAGAGTCGGGCCTCAATAGATAGGGTTAGCTGTGGAATGGGTTTTTTCAAGGGTATTTTGGTCAGTGCAATTAGTGATTAGATTTTTTTTAAATGAAACGTTAACGATGTAATGGAAATCGGGTCAGACGAAACGTTTGATTTTGAAAAGTAGAGTCAAATAAGAAAAAATGTCAAGTTTAACTTTGGTTGGTAACTGTCTAGCTGTGTCGACATTGACGATCAGAATAGTGCAAATCTGTAACGCCCCGGCACTCGTTAACCGATGACTCCAGCTAACTTGTGCCGAAGTGCCACGCATTACCTGTGATATAGTACCAGTCCCAGGATACACTAGCTGGTACTCACAGAATAAACATGGAATCAAAGTAGATTAATATTACATCACTGGGTTTTAGTCCTTACATAAGTTGCCATCCTGGACAGGCCCAAGGATGAGCAACACAACAATACAAAAGCCCATAAAGCAAAAGGCAAAAGCAGCGGCGGCTAAGCGTCTAGGCGACCATTTCGATCCACAGGCGACGGCTTGGGGCTAGGCACGATCCTTCTAGAAGTCTTCGTACTCGGCTTGCTCCTGGAGGTACTCCTCGGCGGTCGGGTCGACGTCTTCGTCTCCATCCTCTATAGATATATTATATAGCAAGGGTGAGTACTTCACGTACTCAGCAAGCCGGGGAAAGAATGACATGCTTGGTTAAGACAAGGAGAGCTAGGGTTTTATTTGCGAAAGCTGCCTTTTTGGCAAAGTGATTTATTTCACAAAACTCCTAGTGAGTGAATCAAGTTTTAGTTGTCGGGAGGAGGCTCACGCCTCGGCCCATTCCACAAGTTGCTTTGCAACAACTCGTCACGATTAACGAACAACAATTGATTTGTCTCCTCTTTTGGTTCCTTCTCACTTTCACAACCACACATAGTCCACACAGTTATCTCAGCACTGCACCGCCATCATGGCCCTAACAACACCTCGGTGTCGGACGACACCCCAGGTCACACAGACCCGTTCCTAACCACAAAGGTTAGCCGTTCGCCACACAGGCAAACTCTGGAAACGAATCCCTTCCCACCAACCATTTTCATCAAACATTTGTCAAACAAATCTACGCTATGAGAAACACCTTACACTCGCCCTTGACCGTGGGCGCGGCTGTTCGAACAGTTCATTAAACTCTGCAGAGGTTGTACGCTTTACCCACACGACACGAAACTGACACCGTGTACCCGTCGGCAACGGAAGTTCGTGACAAGGCCTTTCCAAAGCTAACCCATGAAAATCGCATGCCACCTAGTTGGGCTAAGATCCATAGCCGAGTATCAGGCAAATACAGCCATCGTCCACTCAGGAAATACCGAGGATGCCTCCTACTCCTACTGGTACCATGCCACAATAGAGGCAAAAAGACACCCATGATGGGCAATAAATGTGTAACACTTCATCTCCTCATCCTCGGCATTCCACAACCATTGGCACACCAACTCCCATGTGATAACAATTTACTTAGCCAGAGGCATCCCATAAATACCCGTGTGGTCGCACTATAACGTGTTCGGATGGACTTCCCAAAGGAATCGGTCCTTAACGATAATACGTAGCCAAACCACAAAGGCTTGACTCCGCATCATCACCATTTTCACAACACATTTTATTTCACAACACATCGGTACCACGTACCGGGTTTTTAAACATGTAATTTGGAATAACCCAAGTTTCCCACACGACAGTACAAACGTAAGCATGGCTAAGCGAAACTACCTCGGTAATCGTATAACGATACCGGCGTAAACATTTGTGGAGCTATCAAAGGTATGGAAACATCAACCTATGAAATATAAGTGCGACTACTAGGTTGGTCCGTCGGTTGTATAAACAATCCGAGGCCTAAACATGTTATTCGTGTGTACTAAGCAATGCATTTTTCAAACAACATATCATCATAAATATAGGGGCAATGTGATCAAAGGGGCTTGCCTTGCACGAGATGCGGGTCTTCTTCTTCGAGTCTGGCATCCGGAGCGTCCTCGTACACGTGCTCTATACGCGGAACGGAGAACAAATAAATAAAAAGGCAATAAAACAAACTCAAACCAAATAAACAAGTGTGCCACTGTGTAGATCTCATTTTTAGAAAAATTTAGAAATTTGAACGAGGTCAAACGGAGTTACGGTTGAATTTCTATGAATTTTCAAAGGTAGAGGGGCTTTTCTGAAAATTTGGGAATTTGTAATAAATGATAACGGAATATTCCTTCCAACGGAATATTCCGTTAGGGTTAGGGTTAGGGTTAGGGTTTGATGGTGTGGGGCCCACTTGTCGGGGGGGACGTGGGGCCCACCTGTCGGGTGGCCTCTTCTTCCTCCCCACCGAGCTAGCTCGGGCCGGCGGTGGCGCCGGGCGGCGGGGCGGCCGGGGTGGAAGGGGAGGGGGAGACCGGCGGCGGCCGGTGGCGGTGGCGGCCGGAGAGGGGAGAGAGGGAGGCGGCGGCGGCCGGAGAGGCGGCGGCGGCCGGTGAGGGGCGACAGCCGGGAGTGAGAGGGAGGCCGGCGAGAGAGAGAGGGCGGCCGGCAAGGGGGGTGGAAGAGAAGGGGGAAGGGAGTTGGGCCGAGGGAGAAAGGGGCCCAACAGAGGGTTTCTCTCTCTCTTTTTTTTTGACATTTTTGGAATTGGATTTGGGGTGAAATATTTGGGGAAGTTTGAATTGGATTTTGACCAAAAATTAGGAGGATGATCAAGGAGGGAAATTTTGAGATCTATTTGGCACAAAACAAAAACCAATTTAAATTTCAAATTTTTAATTTGAGAAAATTTTTAAAATAAATGAGAAAGGATAGGGTGCTACAAAATCTTACTGCGATCTGGAAGCCATTGACCGATCGACAGTGCTATTCGATATGTCTAGGCGGTCGATTTCATCCAACTTGGGTAATATAATCATGTGTTCATATATTCGTCTAGTTGATGATGGGTACAAATTAGCAGAAAATTAAGGGAAATTTAATGGTAGTACTGCAACGGTATATATACAAAGTAAAGGCTTACATACAAAAGCGTGTACGTAGGAAATTAGCGCGTGAGTTCGTGATGCTAATTCTGAAGATTCTTAAACTAATTTTCTGAAGTGTTCACCCTCTCCACGGATTGAAATGTTCTCTGTTCGCCTACGACGTCAGTACATGTACAAATGACTTGACGACTTGAAGTACAACATTGATCGATCGAGCGAGATGGAGTACTCAGGCCAGCAAATTAATTAATTAGTATTCTCAAATTCCACTTGTCACTGATACTCAATTAATGCCCAGAATGTACTACCGGTTGCTGTGATGTGTCGTGCTGCGCTATTAGCAAAGATGCGTAATTACATGTAGTAGTTACTAGCCCAATCAATAAAAAAAAATTAAAATTGACAAATGGAAGTGCTTTTAGATAAACTCTCAGAGTCTCAGGTGTAAAATTAAAATTAGTACTTGTCTTGGTGTCCATTTTATTTATTCCATTCAACATCAAGAAGCACATAGTTTCTTGCAATGTAAATCATAATCACTCTCATATTTAGCAACTAAGATGTACTGGGACTAATCAAGTCTATCAACACCATATTCTGAACATATTTCCACCCCTTCAGTTAGTGATTATTTATTAATTGCTAGATGACTAAATTCATAAGCCTAGCTAAATTATGTTGGGATATAAGAATATCATTTCAGGCTTGTTTTTCTTTTCACTTTATTCATCGGAATATGAAATGGATTATTTGCTTCAGGCTTAAAAAACATGTTTTCTCAAAAAAAAAAATTTATTACTGTTTATACCACTTGTTCAAAGTTATCCATTAAGTTTACTTTTAAGAAAATATTTAATTCATCCTTATCATCAAATCAATAATCCGTACCCGTAGGATTTTAGATTGAAAGATATTGTCCAATTTGCCACTCAAACTACAAGGATGCTCAGGCGAAGAGTACAGAAAAATGGAGGGAGAAAGGTGCGATGAAAATTCTCAAGAAAAGTTTTGACTTTATGGTATATTTCCTCAAAGAAAATGTGACTCATTCCTTTGTTGCAAAAGACACTAGCGGAAAATTTGGGTGCGACTCAGCTTATTCTCACAAAATTCCTGAAATTATCTTATTTTTTTCTCTACCAAGGGGGCTTAGCAAGTTATTAGCAACTTAACATAGCAAATACTCAGTTCACTGCATTGAAACATACTTCCTATCATTCCATATCCAAACTTTCTTCCTAGCTCACAACAATTCCAAAGTCACAAGGCAAATATACTACAGTAGCAATCCTGCATGCATCAAGATGACTCTATAAACCTTGCCCTGCATCATGTCTCCCATACAACAAAAGGCATCATAAAGACGCATGCACTAAGTACACTTAACATAATCTAATCAAAAATGGCTTCTTCCAAGCCTTACTACCTTGGCCTTCTCTTCTCCATCACTTGCCTCCTCTCGCAGCTCCTACTGTCGGCGGCGAACCCGTCGCCGTCGCCGCCATCGCCGCCATCACCGTCGTGCGAGAAGTCGGACAAGGAGATGAGGTTCTTGTTCTCGCGGTGGATGGCCAAGTACGGGAAGACGTACTCGTGCCCGATCGAGCACGAGAAGCGGTACCAGATATGGAAGGACAACACCAACTTCATCGGCTCGTTCCGGAGCGAGACGGAGATCTTCTCCGGCGTCGGCGCGTTCGCGCCGCAGACCGTCACGGACTCCTTCGTCGGCATGAACAGGTTTGGCGACCTCACCTCCGGCGAGTTCGCCGAGCAGTTCACCGGGTTCAACGCCACCGGGCTCCGCGCCCCGCCGCCGTTCCCGATCCCGCCCGACTCGTGGCAGCCGTGCTGCGTCGACTGGCGCTCCAGCGGCGCCGTCACAGGCGTCAAGTTCCAGCGCTCCTGCGGTAAGATCGACGCCGACATGTTCTGTCTTGGCTAGCTCTCGAACTGATTGGGTAGGATGGAATCATCAATTAATGGCAGCGTCGTGCTGGGCGTTCGCGGCGGCGGCGGCCATCGAGGGGCTGAACAAGATCAAGACAGGCGAGCTGGTGTCGCTGTCGGAGCAGGTGATGGTGGACTGCGACACCGGGAGCAACGGCTGCAACGGCGGCCGGTCCGACACGGCGCTCGGCCTGATGGCCACCCACGGCGGCGTCGCGTCGGAGGAGGAGTACCCGTACACCGGCGTCAGGGGCATCTGCGACGTGGGGAAGCTGCCGTTCGGCCACTCGGCGTCCCTGTCGGCGTTCCGCGCCGTGCCGCACAACGACGAGCGGCAGCTGGCGCTGGCCGTGGCGCGGCAGCCGGTGACGGCGTACATCGACGCCGGCGCGCGCGAGTTCATGTTCTACAAGGGCGGCGTGTACCGGGGACCCTGCTCCGCCGAGAGGGTGAACCACGCCGTCGCCATCGTCGGCTATTGCGAGGGCTTCGGCGGCGACAAGTACTGGATCGCCAAGAACTCGTGGAGCAGCGACTGGGGCGAGCAGGGCTACGTCTACCTCGCCAAGGACGTGTGGTGGCCGCAGGGCACCTGCGGCCTCGCCACCTCGCCCTTCTACCCGACGGCCTGACGCCGCCGCCGGTGATGGCGCCGCCGCGGCGCGTTCGCCAGCGTGCATGCTTGATAGTAGTGCTTCTTGTATCTGTTGATCACACGGACGGCTCAGATTGAAGGATTGATTTCTAGTTCCCAACCGTTGTAACAATGCAATCATGCAAGGGAATAATACAAATTTCTTCTCCTTTGATCAAATAAACCAGTGGATTTTCATATACGCTACAGTAAAATCTTACTCTGAGTCTGAACAAGCTTACATGTTACCGTTTGATTTGCAAACTAAACAAATCTTCTATATTAACATTAAGAGAAAGCAATGCAATGACCTGTACACCCAAACTGGACTTTGTACTCAAATTTCACAGTCCACTATTGAGAACTGCTAACAAAAAACTGGAGTGGAGATTTTAATCAGAAGAAAGTGTTGAGCTCATAATTTCATGTCAAGAAGAGAAAAACTGTTGAGCTGCTCACAGCCTCATCTGGAATTTACAGTTATGCCGATGGACACAAACCCTCACTTTTTCATACTTCTCTGAGATATTAGAAAGGAGTTAAGGGAAGTTTTCTTTGCATGAACTTTTCCCCCTCTAACAGCAGACATGGAGCTTTCTGCATATTTACAAGAGCTCCCAATCATCCTCCAGATCATCCGAGGATGAAACTGCTTGATACCTGACATTTCCTGCTTCCTGAGATCTAGCAGGGACTGCCTGGTTCACATTCCTCTCCTTCTTCGACCACCTGAATTTATTCGCTAAGCTTCTCATCATTTTTTTCTGCAACGAACAAGAACATCAGTTGCTATGCCTTTACGACGAGCTAATCATACATCACACAGTTGTTTAGTCATATAGCATTGTTCTATTAATATTCTGAAATTTTCTTGACCATGTGTAGGAACAAAATAAATTCAGAAACAGCACCCACTTGGTTGAAAGAAGAGATCTGCCTAGTGCAATTTACATGAAACTGACATGATAATGTAACACAATCAATCTACCACGACCCCATTTTTTTTTCAATTGACACTGAGTAGTACCTTGAATGATGTCTTCTTTGGTTGATGAACTGGGGAGACAACTGCTTCTGTCTGCTCCTGGTCATCCTGGAGGTCTATATCAAGCCACACATTTGAATCGTCATCACTGTTGGACATGTCTGTGGTCAAATCATGGGAGATAGTCGCGCCGGAAAATTTTGATAGCTCACCTGTTTAGCACAAAGGGACATGAATCCAGTGCAAGTTAGAGGACTTACATAAGTGAATGTTGTCACTATATGCGTTTTTTTGGAATAATGTTTCAATACTGTGTGGGAATATAAAGTTGCATGACACATTTTAAAAGTGGTACAAATGACACAAACCATGCTTTCTTGATTCTTCAGTAGCCTTTGTACTGTGTTCTGGCTCTTCACAATTCATAATAGTCCCTTCAAGAATAATTGCATCATCACAAGCAGAAGATTCTACAAGAGAATTGATATTAGGTGAATATTATGAAAATTCTAGTGGATAATTACTTAAATGTTTGTTAAGATTGAATTATTCTGGGATTATGTGTCCCTCATCATTCTAGAGGAGGTTCTATAAACTATTTAACTGAATGGACAGAACCATGAAATTCAACATACTCCATTACTTTATCCTTTTTCACTACTCCATTACTTTATCTTTGTTCACTTCATGATTTACAAAGTCACGGAATATGTTCTGAGGATATGAGAACCATCTCCGTAGAATTAAATACTGCAGGTAAATCGAAATATTGATGGAAGAAGGCAGACAACCGGTTTGTTGTCAAATCATGTGACTGGATGACTGCAATTTTAGGTACAATCTGGATAGGTAGTTTTGATACTATTATGTATGCACAGTCTATTGAAAATGCTCTATGATCTCATATAAAGGAAAGCTAGATACAAACCAAGTGATTTCCGTTCTACAGGTTTCCTCCATAAAATTACTTCCTTCCCAATTGAAATTGGGTCTTCAGATGTGCAGGAATCCGAGGGCTTCTCTGAATTGCACAAAGGAACTTCCTCATCGACATCAATAGATTTCCCACCTAAAACAGGGGAACTAACAGTTATTCTGATGAAATAATTTCATGATAACTGCAGCTATCTGAAGGCAAAAGGGACCTGAAGTGTCTGTTAGAAGTTAGAAAAAACTGATACCTGATATTTCAGCTTCTGAGGTGTCCATTGGCAACATGCAGTGATCATTCACTTCTATATTACCCCCTTCAGAAGAATTACTTCCTGCGCAACAATAATATAAGTCAAATGACAACGAAGAATAACTAAATCAGAAACCTAACCAATCCCACATGCTTTCATCAAGAGCAAACCTGGACTTTTAGTTAAAATTGATTCAGTTTCAGGAGCATCAGCAACAATTGAGCCTGCAAAACTGTCTTCAGCAGTAACTGTGGAAGTACTTGGACTAGATAGTTCCTCGTTAGAAGCTACGAGCTCCAATCCAATGGATGTTGCCGATGATCCAGTGCTAACATTGTCACAGGATGGATCCTTTAGTATTCCATTTGATTTATTCAGTTCTTCATCACTCGGGGAAGGAGCAAACATTCTTTCATGGATGTCTTCCATAAACTCAACGGCTGTATCAACAGCTGTATCGAGATAGTTTATGGGTAACTGTCAAAAATTAGAAAGTCAATTTCCAAAAAATTATCAGTAAATCCTACCTCACGCTAGAATACTCTGCTAAACGAAACATTACTGACATGATCATGTTTGTTATGATATGAGAAGAACCACACCTCTATGAATCTTTTCATATTTTCCTCAAACTCATCAAAACTAATGCCTATGTCAAAGTCGAATCCACCCATTAGTGACAGAGGACTGGTACAATCTGAACCTGCGTCTCCCTCCACCAGCTTTTAGCTTTTCTTTGCGTCAGTAGAAGAACTGAAATATATCGTGTCTATGAGTTGCATGGTGGAAATCCAGTACACAATAATCATATCCTAATTAATATAACCGTTTATTGAGGAATCTATACCACTGGGCCCAAGAAGTATAGCTCAATCTCATGACCTTGTTGAAATCATGCCAATCTCTCACGCTATAATTTGTGAATTGCAATGCCACTGTATTTATCCATGCAAAAAAAATTCTAATACATCAGGTCCTAACAAAAACTCTGAAGTGCAGCATTTGCCATTGACATAAACAAACAGTTTGGTTCGAATCATAGAAAAGCTTCACGGGAATTCAAAGACGGAGCCGAACCATGCAAAAAAACAAAAAAAAGGGTGTAGTTTATGTTTGAATTATCGACGAACTATTCTAATCTCTCCATCATATACAACTAAATCTGCAAACTACTTTTGCTCGTAAAACCCTTCTACTGAACCCTCAATTTGTTTGGGAACGAGCTGTTTGAGGCATGCATATAGATGAGAAAGAGGATGCGAGTATATATGGGTGCTCACCGGCGATGATGCGGCGGAAGCAGGCTGGATGTTCGCCGGCACGGCTGCTCGGTAGACGGCGATCGGCGCAGGCGGCGGGTGAGGAGACGAGGACGAGAGAACGGTGAGATCGATCGACGTGGCGCGATGAGTCGGAGACCAGTTGCGGCCTTATGTAACCCGGTTTTGGTCCGGGCGTGAATTAATCGACTGCCACGGCTGAAACAAACTCAAAATCAAATAAAAATCACTGAGCCCAATTCGAATAGACGTACGTGGACGTGTGATGTGAGGAGAGACTTGTAAAGAAGGAGGATTTCTCTCACGGTTTATATTACGTGATTTGTCCTTGCAATTGCAACGAGACCTTGAGAAAGACATGCTTTGAAAGACATACTATTTTTTTTTCGCGCTACACAAGAGGGTTTCGTGTGGTTGCAGATGCATCAGATGGAGATTATTTGTTCCGGTATAAGTGGGGTGCACTGATGGCGTGAAGGAAACTAAAGTGCTTGGGCGGACCGAGAAAACTCCCCTTCACCCCTTGTATGGGAGTACGTCCTCTGATCCCAAATTTTTGTCTAAGAGCAAAATACAATGGATCATACAATTTTTCCCTATAAAGTTCTATAATGCTGAAGATAATATAAATATACTATTGTATAATATATGTACATATGTACTACAACAAATATATATATATATATATATATATATATGTGTGTGTGTGTGTGTGTGTGTGTGTGTGTGTGTGTGTGAATATAAGACTGGAACCCATGATCTTATAGTTCATAATATATTATTCTAACCAATTCATCTAATGATACTATTTGTTTTAAGAATCATTGCTTGTTTTTATGTATGTTACTTTGTGAGAAAGGAATATGGTGACCAATTTTTATCTCTTTCACTACCACTGTAAAATAAAAAAAATATATGTTATTATGAAACTCATAACATGTTAGTATGTTCCAAAGTACAATAACATGTTACAATACTGTGGAACATATAAGATGTTATTGCACTTTTGGCAGTAACTTCGTGTTGAAAAATTGTAGTAAACCAGGAATCGGAACAAAAATATATGGGTTAAAAATCTCACATGCTAACCATATACTTGTTACTACACAGAAGTGAAAGTGTTTCTGCATGACAGTTACACATTACCACATTTTTATGCAGTAACACTATCCAAGAATTGCAGTAAAACACTTTGTTACTGCAAAACTTATAATATTTATTGCACTCTTGCAGTAAGATTACGATTGGATTGTAGTAACGTACAACAGACTGTAGTAACACTTATGAGATAGTATTACTACTTGTGGAGAGTTAAATTTCAAAAAACTAATTTTTGAAGGTAATATCTCTCCACTCTCACCCCACAAGTAAACCGAGCTAATTCCCCTCTCTCCATGTTACTGTATTTTTTTATTCTCACTATACATATTTTTGCAGTAACGTTATCAAGTAATTGCAGTAACACACTATGTTAAACTTATAATTGTTACTTCATTTTGTAGTAACAATATGATGCGATTGTAGTAACGTACAACAAACAATAATAATACTTATGATATAGTATTACTGCTTGTGGAGAGTTAAATTTTAAAAAAGCCAATATTTGAAGGTTAATATCTCTCACATCATGTACTACTTTTAAAAACCGTTTGCACCAAGATGTTAGAAAAAAGTTCTTATCAAAACTAGATTCGTCATGACGATATATGACTACATCTGAGTGTTGTTACTACAAGTAAGACAAACACGATAAACTTCACGTTACTACGTCGCTCCGACACGAGAGCTGAGAAGAGTGGGGGTGGTGGAGAAAGTCACAGGCAGGTTTGACCGACATGGGGACCTTTGACCGGTCTTTGACCGAGGTGGGAGGTGGGTTTAGAGCCCTTGGAGGAGGGGATGTGGGTTGGAGGGAGGGGGTATAGAATAGCTTTATACCCCGGGTGTAGAATAGTTTTGTTATATATATATATATACATATATATATACGAAAAAATACCCGTGCGTTGCAACGGGTAAACTAAAATTATAAAAAATATAAAAATATTAGCTTATTAGGGTTTAGTTTTTCATGATATGAGCCCTTTAAGAAAATATATTCCTAAATAAAGAAAGAAAGTTCAAAAAAGAAAGAAAACAATTTTCTGCAATTTTAAGCCTAGGAATATCGCCGGCCCAAGTCGGGATCGATCTGAGCCATTCGTTTTGATGGACGGCTCGAATCAATTCCAAATCCATCAAAACCGTGCATACCCAAATCCCTAAAACCCTAGTTTCCCTACCCCACACCGCAAGCCACCTCTCCCCCTCCCATCCCCTCTCCCCACGGCGGCGCCGCTCTCTCTTCCCTCCCCTCACCAGCATCGCCGCTCCCCTCCCTCTCCCCCACCGACGCTTTCCCTCTCCCACCTGCGGGTGGCGGCCCCTTTCCTCGTCGTCGGGGTGCCGCCGTCGCCCCACTCCTCGCCAGATCCGGCGGGTCAGTGGTGTGGAGACTCTGGATCTGGATCCTCTCTCCCTCTCTACATCTCCCCGGCGTAGCAGAGGGTCGGTGACTTCATGGCACAACGGCAGCGCGGCTGCACAGCGGCGGATAGACAGCTCTCTTGCGAGGCAGCGGCCCTCAACACGGTGGATTCCCGATGCAGTGGCGGGTTGGAGGCTCCCGGTAGCAAGGTGGTGGGGAGGTCCGGCAAGGAGCGGCGCGGCCTCCCGCTCACCCCTCCCTCGATCTCCTGTATGATTTATTTGTGATTTACTTTGTGATCCGATTGGATTATTTCCTGTCCTGTGATCAATTTTGTATGATTTTGTGATGATTCCTATTTGGATTGGGATTTTGTTTTTGGGTTGGATGGTGATGATTTGGGATTTGGGGAAGGGGTGCACGGACGGATCAAGACGGACGAAAATCTCTACTGGAAGCCTTATGAATTTTTTAAGTATACTAGAAAAAATACTCATGCGTTGCAACGGGAAAACTTAAAATTACGTTAAACTTTGGGTAATAAGGATTTTATATTCATGATCTGAGCATTGTTCGTGCAGATAATTTCTTATCACTCAATAACACATACACATGTACAACGCTGGTGGTCCTGTAGCTTAATTTTATGTTAGCTCCTTGGCTAGAGTATAACTGATGGAGGCTAAATATGTACGAGAACTGATGAGAGGCAAGTAGTCGATTTTTAAAAATCGACGCAAGGTATATACGCAAGGAGCATGTGTGGACGCAAGGGCTCAATACGAGCGCTCGCGGGGGCACCAGCGGTAAAAACCGGGGTGTCGATTCTAGATTAAAATCACCACCGATACTAAATACTATAGGTGCCATTTTTTTTAAAAGAAACACCTTTAATTAATTGGTATAGGTACAAGTTAATTAGAACTGATACCTATAATATTATAGGTACCGATTTTATAAAAAAACCGGCACAAAAAAACCGAGCCCGAGCCGAGTCGAGCCACTCGACTCCACCTGTGAGCGGATAAAAAGAGGGAGGGGTGGAGTGCGCGTCCTTATCCACTCTACTCACCTTCTCTCTCGACAGCATTGGCGGGCGAGCGGCGCTCTGCCTCACCACGAGCAGCGGTGGCGGTGATGCCTTCCCCTACCACGAGCGGCAGCGACGGCGCCCTCCCCTACCTTGAGCAGTGGCAGTGACAGCAGCGCCCTCTCCATCCTCAAGATCCGGCGACGACGAAGGCGCGACGCCCACCCTCACCGCGAGATGCGGAGGCGGCGCCCTCCCCCACCACGAGCAGCGGCAGCGGTTCCCTCTCCACCCTCAATATCCGGCGGTGCCCTCCCATTGGTGGTGGCGGCGGTGCCCTCCCAATGGCGGTGTCAGCGGCTTACCGCGGTGGATCCGGCAGCGACGACGGCGTCAACAACTTCCCGCGGCGGATCCAATGGCGATGGCGGCGTCGACGGCTTCCTACGGCGTGATTGGATATTTTTAATGGGATTTTAGGATTTGATTTTGAGATTGGATTGGATTTATTTTGAGGGGAGTTTAGGATTTGCCTCATGTATGTTTTGAGATTGGATTTATTTGGGGAGATTTTACCTTTTTTCGTCTGTGTTTAGGGCCGATGAGCCTACTATCGTGCTATTTGGGCCTGGTATTGCAATACCGGATATTTAGGGAATATGCATAGGAAAAAACTGATTACCGCATCGCCCATGACGTGCGATGAGGACGGATGAAATTTTTACCGGAATCCTTATGTATTTTTAAATTAGGTATAGATATATAATATATATATATATATAGATATACTTAAAAAATTTGGAAAGGGCATTTGTTGTGAATTGGATGATCATAATGCACTATAATATTGTTCAATTAACTTTCAATATCTTCAAATTATCTTTATGTTAGATAGGTTAAAACAAGATAAAGGTGTGAATAATTATTTTTTATCTTATATAAAAAATAAAATTATGTATAAAGTAAGGGTATATAAATGTTGTAACTTATCTTTATTATACATAATATAAATAATAAAAAATATTGTTGATATATGTACGTAGTTTGTAAGGTAATGTAGTGGTGCTAAATGAAAAAACAATACTAAAATAAATTTTGCTTCAATGTAAACAACATGCACGGTGAGGCGAACCATGGTGCTAGCCTTGATACTGATACACTCCGCCTTGTCGTCATCGTCTTCTACCTCAAGGATGGCCAAGGTCCCTTGGTAGTCACTGCCACAATTATCATTGTCTTCTGCCTCAGTGATTGGCCGATGCCGTTGAGCCCCCTCCACCGCTGACGTAGCAGCTGACCCCATGGTGGGAGTCCACGCCATGTGTCTTCCGCTGCAAATCTGCACCAGACCTCTCGCATCGACTACCTCCTCCGCTGGGTTCCTCAGACCTCCGCCGACCCCTTCTTCCTCATACTACATCTTCCCTGAGCCCGGGGGTGGAGAGACTCTCAACCACCCCCTAACCCCGGCGTACTCCCATTCGTGGTCACCCCTCCTGCCGACTCGCCCTTCTGACTCCATGGTCGTCACCCTGAGGTGCTCTCCTTGCCCCCTACTGCTCAATCTCTTATCTCTCCCTCTCTCACCGCTCAAGCTGGGGTGTTCGGGTGGGGAAGAAGGCTTACATGTGGGCCCATGGGCATTACCATCTTTTTCCCTATAGCTCCACGTCGGATTGGACTTGTTTGCAAAAAAGTGCCACAAGGATAAGAAAAGTGTCAAAAGTGGTGCACAAGAGTTTGAGTGGGACTAGGTAACAAATGAGAATAAAAATTTAGAAGAGTGGTATCTAGGAACAGAATTTTTTTAAGAACGAAAATCTAGTCCGTTTGAGAAGCTTGTAGATTCTAGAAACAACAACCGGTAAAAGCTCCTCCAAACAGAGCTTATGCATTAGGACTTTAGGGTGAGAGGGACATTAAATATTTTGTTGGTTTGATGGGAATTGAGAATTACATAGTTTGCTCCCTACTTTTTAATTCAGAGTGGAAGGGAATTTCCTATACAAGTCATCTAGAAAAATCTGAACTATCTATTTTCACTTAGAATGTAGTTCCATCTAAACTCCCTACTAAGTATCACTAACAAAACATTGGGACTTTAAAAGTCAAATTCTTAATTATGTTAATATCACAATTACTTTATTTTAAAAGAATCTCACAATTAATTCTGTCGTAACAATCTGCCCTGTTATTCAACCCATATTTTGACTTAGAGACGGAAAAGACTAGATCTCCACCCCTAATTTTCGATGCATGCATACTGTGGAGACAGTAAAAAGTTGCTGTTTGTTTAGACTTTGGAGTACGAACTGAAGGAAACAATGAATGCACTCATCTTGCGTTGAAAATTAACTTGAAATATAATGAGCATCCTTTTTCTCACTCAATCGCCATCACTGATCACCGCCGGGAAACGAGAACGAAGGCGACGACGTGCGGGGGGCGGCTGGTCAATTTAACTGTAACAGGCGACCTTCAAATATTCCCTTCACTGCATCTGCACACGTCCACTGAGCTCTCGTTGTCACCACATGTTTCTTGCTTTCCATTTTAAACACAACCATGAGTTTCCGTATCCAATTTTAATCATTTATTTTATTTAAAAAGTTAAAAAACAAAATCACGCATAAAATATTTTTCATGTTTTATCATTTAGTAACAATAAAAATATAAATCATAGAAAAGTTAAAATAAGATAGACGATTAAAGTTGAATGAAAACTTATGATTGCGTATAAAATAAGAATAAGGAGGAGGAAATACTTCTATTAAAGAAACCCCATGTCGTCGGTATACCCTCGTTCAATGCGCCCGGTGTCTCCTCCTCCCACCTACACACCCCCGGCATCTCGCTGATCAAGCTCAAGCGAGAGCGCTAGCTAGCTAGCTAGCTCCGGTCTTCGTCGGCAATGGCGGCGTCTCCTCCCACGAAGAAGGTAAATAACATATGTGGGGTGATGATTATATATAGTGTGTGCATGTCGCGCTGAGTGTTGATTCGATCGATCGTGTGCAGGTGTTGGTGCCGATCGTCGCCGGCACGGAGCCTGTGGAGGCGACGGTGCCCATCGACGTCCTCCGCCGCGCCGGCGCACACGTCACCGTCGCGTCCGCCGACGACGAGCTGGTCGTCGAGGTCATGTACGGCGTCAGGATCGCCGCCGACGCGCTCGTCGCCGGCGTCGACTGCGCCGCCGCTCACTTCGACCTCATCGTCCTCCCGGTATATATATATGTATACGTGCACGAGCTAATATATATATATCGATGCACGGAAGCTCATGTCAATTCTGTGGATGCAGGGAGGGGTTCCCGGCGCGGCGAACCTCGGCGGCTGCGCGGCGCTGGAAGCCATGGTGAGGAGGCACGCGGCGGCCGGAGGGCTCTACGCCGCCATCTGCGCCGCACCGCCGCTGGCGCTGGCGTCGTGGGGCATGCTCAACGGCCTCAAGGTTGCTAAAACTAGCAAGTGGCCACTGCTCACTATTGCTATTCTCCACTATGATCAAAATTCACTGTTTAATTTCCAGCTGGAAATTTTTTTTCTAGAAAAGAATTTGTAAAAGAAAATGAAGTATACCAAAGAGAAATTAACCAGTATCGAATTAATAGGGAGTAAATTATACATAGGTAGACACCCTCAAATAAAACAAGGGCAGTGGTAAATACCTAACCTCACTGGATCCTATCGATAAGTTATTATTGATAGTACACATCCACGCGTACATAATATTTATTTGCACTACGATTTTGAATTCTGATAGATGAACATACCACTTATGCTCCCCCCGGCCATAAAACACATTTGTTTTGACGTAGATTATTTTTTAAGAAACCGTATACTTAACCGATTGTTTACATATCCAATCGGATGCATGAATGGTTAGAACCAAGTAACAAATTAATGTTTGTTCAAAAGATTAAAAATACCACATAGTATTAAAAATACCACATAGTAATTTTTTTATTAGTATTATACATAAATGTATTAGCTAAATGGATTAAATGAGGTTTCATGGAACATTTTGCCATAAACGGATTCCTCAAAATAAATTAGTTTTGCGTTTGGATATATGCGGCCAAACCCCATTTTATGAAATTTACTCTATAGAGAGAAAAAAAAATGGTGCAGAAGGTTTTAAAGTTGAGCTGTGACAGTGTACGCACCTACACTCCCAATAAGCTAATTTTGAAAATTAAACACAAAACCACAAATCGTTAATTATTGGTAATGTCGAAGGACGAGTGTCGGGATAAATTATAGTTTATTAATCATGATTCATAACCGTTAAATGATAGTCGTGGCTAGCTTAATTACCTAGCTTGATCGTGTCTTTGCATGAAGGCAACTGCTCACCCGCTGTTCGTGGACAAGTTCCCACCGGAGGTGGCCGCCGTGGATGCGAGCGTGGTGGTGGACGCGAGCGCCGTCACGAGCCGTGGCCCGGCGACGTCGACGGAGTTCGCTCTGGCTCTGGTAGAGCAACTCTACGGGAAGAGCAAGGCCGAGCAGATCGCAAAAGAAATGGTAATTAATTAAGGTTCTACTAGCTTTGGCACTTAAATTTTTTCTGTTTGGATCTTACCCATTGTTACTCCTGTCGTTTTTTTTTTTTTTTACCATGGCAAGACCTGTCCATTGTTAAAATTTTGGCAAATGTGCTTTGTTTGAATTGTTAACAACTTTTTTAATTAAGATTGGTTAGGCTGCTACTTCTTCCCTCTCATAGTATAAGGCTTACACGTATCTTAATATTCAATTTATCAACAATCAGTCTAATAAAAATCAAATTTTATTTAATGAGGATAATATAATTGGAAATGACATTTGAATTCACTTTCCTACTATAATTGTATAATATGATAAAATAAAATCCAAATATTAGCTTTAGAAACCATATCAAGTTTGACCACATCTCATTCAGTGAACAAAGATGTGCTACCTTTGTTTTTTAATATATAACAATTAAAAAAATTCAAAATTTGACCGATAATATTTATTTAATTAGATCATCAAAAGTACTTTAAACATGGCTAGCATGTTTGCCTATCTACATAAATATTTAAAAAAAATGAATGGTCAAAAGAATTAGAATAGGTGTATTAAAAGACAGGTAGTTTTTAGTTTGTTATCAAATGATACCAACACTTTTACAAAGTTGGGTTTGGTATGTTACTGAGTAGTAAACGACCATCGACTATGTCGTATTCCTATTAATACTTTGGTTTTTAACACCGATTCTTTCAACTACTCAGACATTCATCTAAAACTTAACTAAATTAAATATTTATTTATATAAGCAAGTATAATATATATATATATATATATATATATATATATATATATACACACACATATATACATACTATACCGCACCTAGGGTGCGCTATAGTTAAAACGCACCCCAACGTGAGTAATTTTGTTACCAACAGTGCAATGATAAATCCCTGAATTAAACCTAATAGTAAAATTATTACTATCAGGTATTTGACAACCTATAACGTGTAGTAAACCAATTACTATATAAGGGATGCGTTTTAGTTATTACGCACCCAGGGTGCGTTTTAGCGCATTTATATATATATATATATGACACTCATATGGTGCACCATGGTGTGAAATGCACAGTTTCATTCAAAATTTTCAAATTGTAAGTATATACCTAGGTATAAGAATTTGATTCATACCTATACCTAGCAATAAAACAACTCAAATTCAACTTTATTTGATTATATATTATTACATATCTAACTAATTATATGTTTGGATGTTATATACCTAGGATCAAAATCTAACCAAAACAAGTTCAAATTCAGTTCAAACTTGTTTTGAACTAGTTAGTAAAGTAGTTAATACTAATACCTAAACATTCAAAAAAATTCATACTCATTTGAATTAGGTATATACTCAATTTGAAACATGGAGCCCGGACACTATGGAGCACCAAACAAATTTAATATATATATATATATATATGGGTGGACCAAATAGACTAAGCTTGTTTTTTTTAAGAGTATGGAGTACATCTGCCCATTTATGCATGATTAGTTTTTTTAAGAAGAAATGAACTCGAGAAATATAGGATGGTTGGAGGGCACAGTTTCCGGTTTCCAGGAATGGGTGGCAAATTTATGAGGAAATGGACGGTGGACATTTCCGCTGTCTTAATTGTCTAATGTTGTATTGAATGTTCACTTCACATGCGCTGTTGTCAGCGAAAAATCGGTTGCGGAAAGTCGGGGCATGAATTTATTGTCTGGATCATGGTCATGGGCCATGCTGATAACTGTTGATAGTACGATGGTGCGTGTTGACTGCTGCTCTGGTTATGGGGCCAAATGTTTCTGAGATGCGATCAGAGAACTTCATGATGAGCACTAGACGGAATATATTGAAAATAAATACTCCATCCTTTCCTTTCCCAACTACTCCATCCGCCTCAAGAAAATCCAAACTTTGTGACTGTATCTAGATGTTGGTTTTTTAATGAAGTGAGTACTTCATAAAATTATCTTATTGGATTAAACTAAAGTTGTATGGTCATACTGGATAAAATGTTCTACACTAGTTTGTACTTGCGATTTCGTTGCTAAAAAACCACAGACGCTCCCTGATATGTTTTTTTATAAAAAATATATTGCTAAAAGAATTGTGGTTAAAGTTTAAATGTGAATAGTAGTAACTATATTATTTGAGATTTTATTATTTAAAAAATAGATTTAAAACCAGCCTCTACTACTAACATGGATGGAAGCAGCCAAGTTGGATTGTTTTCGAATGATGGTAGCAGTATATCCTTAAAAAATGTGTCCATTAATGTTAAAAATACTTAAGTGTACCGGCCAGACTACTTGATTTGACTGTGATAGGACTTTTGGAGAGTGTAGTAATATACTCCATCTGTCCTATAATATAAGAGATTTTAGCTGTACAATTACATAGCTAAAATCTTTTATATTATGGAACGGAGTTAGTAT
Source organism: Oryza punctata (assembly GCA_000573905.2). Lineage (NCBI taxonomy): Eukaryota > Viridiplantae > Streptophyta > Magnoliopsida > Poales > Poaceae > Oryza > Oryza punctata. Next base: position 5,953,697 of record CM002488.2, read on the forward strand.
AAGAGAAGTTTTATCTTCGTTTGAGGAGGTACCGATAGCGTTAATTGTTCATAAATTAAAATACTACTATAATATATTGTGGAGCATTCTTTTAAACAAGGAAAATATGTAATACAAGTGTTGACAAATAGGTGGACTAGAAATTAATCAACAAAGTTACCTTATCCACGGTACTACTTATCAATGACTGCTACCTAGGAAGCTGGCGTTTGAGCTCCTTGACTCATCACTGTCAGGAACGGATAGAGAGCAAGGAGATTCATATCCTTTTTTCTTTTTAGTACCCTTATTCTTTATTTTCTTCCTCTTTTTTCTCTTTTTCTTCTCCTTCTATCAATGATGATTCAACGAGGTAGGGGGACTTAAGTCCCCTCAGCACTTGCTGGATCCGCCCCTGAATACTGTGTGAAATGAGATGATGTAGAACAGCAAATCAGTTCAATTTTTTTATGTTCTTTTTACTGCCCAGAATGATCAGCATATGAGTTAACGCCATATATCTTGTGCCTCATATTATCAGCTTGTCAGATATGATGCTGGGTATACCATCAGTGAAGTAAACTCGGTTCAATGGAAATGTAACGGCACGACCAAGGTACATACACAAAGAGATGAAACTTAATTAGCATACACTCATCTTAAAAAGTTGTACTACTCCATCCCTTTCATATTATAGTTATTTGACTTTTTTTCTAATCAAACTTCCTTAAGTTTGATCAAGTTTATATAAAAATATAGTAGTATTTTAACATAAAATAAATATATTATTAAAATATATTTAATATTAGATTCAATGAAAATAATTTAACATTTTAGATGTTGCTAAATTTTTTTAATAAATTTTGTTAAACTTAATAAAGTTTGATTAGGAAAAAAATTAAATGATTTATAATATGAAACGGAAGGAAAAAAAAATGTACTATCACATTTGTTACAGTATAACAGCCTGAACTTCTCTGACAATTTGCACATAAATGCCTCCACTTGTGTCAGGTCCTTGTTCCAGTAGCCAATGGCACCGAGGAGATGGAGCTGATAACAATCATCGACGTCCTGCGCAGAGCCGACGCGGACGTCGTCGTCGCCGCGTCGGCCGGCGTCGAGATCGTCGCGCGCCACGGGATGAGGATCGTGGCTGACACGACGCTGGACGAGGCAGCTGCCGATGATCAGACAAGCTTCGACCTGATCATCCTGCCGGCAAGCAGCAACACGAACTCTCGCTGTCCAAACCCATATATATATATTTCTCATAATTTCCGAACATGTTCAGATCACTGAACATTTGTCTACAGGGCGGCGCGCCTGGAGCAAAGACGAGCAGCAACGAGAAGCTTGTCGCTCTACTGAAGAAGCAGGCGGCGGCGAGCAAGCCCTACGGCGCCATTGGCGCCGCGACGGCTCACGTGCTCGAGCTCCACGGTCTGCTCGAGGTAAAGAACACTAGCACAAGATCGATCGGTCGCTTGCTTTTGATCAGTCCGTCGATCTGACCATCGAGTGGGCGATTATAATTTCAGGGCAAGAAAGCGGCGGCGCATCCGTCCATGGAGGATGGCGGCGCCGGCGCCGGCGCCGGTGAGTGCGAGAGCAGAGTTGTGGTTGACGGCAACGTGATCACGAGCGGAGGCCCCGGCACCGCCATGGAGTTCGCCGTGGCCGTCGTCGAGAAGCTGCTCGGCCGCGACGTGGCGCAGCGGGTTGCGGAAGGCTTACTTTTTGCCTGACCTTTTGGTTTTAGGTGATCAAACCATGAAAGTTTTCATGATGCAGATGTATGATCTGTCAGTCTGTCACACAAACAGATAATTTCCCTTCCAAGAAAGAGACATAAGGGGTTTGTCATTTGTCAAACCATCGATTGAACATTTATTCTCCCATAAATGACTTAAGGGTGTTCTCTTTATAGCTGATGGATTGATGGATAAAAACTGAATTTTTATGACAATTATTGGATAGCACACAAATGAATGATTGTCATTAAAATGGTAAAAGATTGGTTTTATTAAAAGTTCTCTAAAAAAATGTTGCTGAATACAGTTTATTTTAAAGATTATACCGTTTAGAAGCTTAGGAAGTATGCTTCCGATAATCTGTATGTTGAAAATAACTTAGCAAAATAACTTAGCATTAAAGAGTAGTGTCAACGTAAAATCTCGATAAAATTTGTTTTATAAAACAAAGATTACGAGTTTAAAAATATAATATTTGAAGTGTTGGTAATGTCTGAATTCATCTCGATTTTGGAATGTTATGAGAAAATTAGATTCTAGAGAGAGGTCTCAATCAAGCATAAGCATACTACAATAATTTTTTAATCAACTGATGAATTGTTACCTTTTTGTGTGTAAAAATGAAACAGGATGCTAGATTAAAACATATTTGTTAATTGTCATTTGACATAAAACTAGGGAGCAAATCTTACGGGATTTGGACCATCTAATTGGCTTGAAGGTTCATGTGATGGGATCCTCTCTAAGGCTGTGTTCGCCTGGGCTGGTGCCCAGTGTGAACAGGGAATACGGAAAACGGAGCAATCCATTAGCGCGTGATTAATTAAGTATTAGCTTTTTTAAAAAAATAGATTAATTTGATTTTTTAAAGCAACTTTTGTATAGAAACTTTTTACAAAAACACACACCGTTTAGCAGTTTGAAAAGCGTGCGCGCAGAAAACGAGAGAGGTGAGATGGGAAAAAGGGAGGGAAGACAAAGCCTAACTCTAGCGACTCGCTCTCTAACGGTAAAAATGTGGTGACGACTTTACGGGGTCGGGATTCAGGGTGGAGGATGGAGGATGGATGGTATGGGGTGGGGGAAGAGAAAGAGAGGGAGTTCCCTGGCTTAGAGGGAGGCTAGCCATATTGGCAGAGGCCTGACGGTTGGCGGTGATGATGGGAGAGCGGCAAGGCCAATAATATATATAAACTGATGATGATGGGATCTAAACTGTTGGATCTAAATCGGGTGTATCAAACACTATTATAAGAAATGCACATACAGGTCGATGCTATATGGGTCGGAATAGTTAAAATCAACACCTATAATGTTTTTCCCATCATCAAAGGATGAAAAAATAAAACGGTACCTTTAAATAAAGATAGGTATCAGTTTTTTAATAAATCGTCACTTATATATATTATAATATATATAGTTGTTGGTTTTTTAAAAACCGATACCTAGAAATCAAGTCGAGCCGATGAGCGATAGTTGGCGGGGCCCACAACCCACGAGGAGATAAGGTCACAACCTGCTTTTCCTCGGTCTTATCTCCATGTTTCTCTCACAACTCACAAGCCGAGTCGCGGCTCTTCCTCTCTCGGGAGGGGAGGCGACGGTAGCCCGACAGGAGGGTAGGAGGCGGTGGCAGCCCGACGGGAGGGTAGGAGGAGGCGGCAGCCCGACGGGAGGGTAGGAGGCGGCAGCTCGGCGGTGGCGCCCTCCCTCCGCTAGATCTGGAAGGAGGGCAGGCGGCGGCGATGCCCTTCTTTCCGCTCCATCCGGGCGGGGGGAAGGGAGGCTCGCGTCTCCTCCTCTCCATCGGGCGACCGTGGCGTCGGCGGCTTCCCGTGACAGCAGCGACGGTAGTGGTGGAGAAGGCGGCGAGGTGACAACCGGCGGCGTGAAGGACAAGGCTTCTTTTAGATCTTGATGTTAATGTGTTCATGATGTTCTTGATATATTCTTGATGTGTTCGTTCGGGTCGGCTTAATTCGTGCTATGTGTCCATGATGTTCTTGATGTGTTCTTGAAGTTCTTGACGTGCTCGGGTCGGCTTGATTCGAGCCGAGCCAACATTTCTTTTTGGCTCGTTCATCCTTATATGCGCCGGTTCTAAACCAACACCAGGACTGACACCTATTTGATTTCTATATCAGTGCCGTCTTCGTGGTGCCGGTTGGAAAATCTAACACCTATGCTAGGGTTCCAATCGGTACCAATAGTATTTTGTGTGGTAGTGAAAATTCAATTGACGTGCTCGGGTCGGCTTGATTCGAGCCGAGCCAACATTTCTTTTTGGCTCGTTCATCCTTATATGCGCCGGTTCTAAACCAACACCAGGACTGACACCTATTTGATTTCTATATCAGTGCCGTCTTCGTGGTGCCGGTTGGAAAATCTAGCACCTATGCTAGGGTTCCAATCGGTACCAATAGTATTTTGTGTGGTAGTGAAAAATTCAATTCAAATCATATTGAGGTAGAAATATATTACATGTTATAGAGGTTGTCCTGAGATTAAAGATAGAAGAACATGTTGATGTTGATCTTGCTACAATACACATATTTGATACTCTGGCTGTATTCTATACTACATTTTCGCAACTTTTATTTTCTCGTTTTTGATGTGGCACGTTTTCCAAACTGCAAAACAATACAAAACAATACATTATATGTTTTCTGTTAAAAAATATATACAAGATTTACTTTATACTTAATTAATCATTATACTTAATTAATCATGCTCCTTTTAAAAAAAACTATAAATTAATCCTACACTAATCGGTTGTTCCATTTTATATGCCGGGAGGACTTCCCAACCCCCAGACAAACGCATCCAGGTTGCAAACTTTCGCTTGTCCAATATTGAAAATTAAAATTCTGATTTGGAAAGATCTACACGTTAAACTTTGCAAGACAATATTCTTTGGAGACATGAAACCAACCTCACCTGCCTCCTCGTCTGCACTCTAGTCCCTGTCACTAGCCACTGTGGTCCGTGTCCACTGTCTAAAAAAAGAAAAGAGGTTAAAATTCGGATTTTATTTTAATTTTCATTAGTATGTTTCCCAAACTACGAAACTAAGTAAAAACTATGCAAAAACTTTGCAAAGACTTTTCATATGAAAGTTGTTTTAAAATATCAAATTTATCTAAATTTCTAAATTTATAATAATTAAAACTTAATTAATCTTCCGCGTTCATCGGTTTCCAGGACTACCTAACTGTACACCTAACTGGGTTCAACTGTAGTAGTACAGCGCACAGGCTACGCGTGTGCGTCCACCAAAACAGCGGCGGCGACGAGACCATCGATTCCTGGACACTTGCCGCGACGGGGACTCGCGCCATGCCACGCTACGCTCCCTGACTCAGCACTGCAAAGCGGCCACGCGAACACACTCTCTCTCTCTCTCTCTCTCCTGCAGCAGCTACCCCTACCAGTGCCCTCTCCGGCAGGAAAGCGAGGCGGCACGCACCACACCACACCACAAAGTCGCCACCTTTTCCGGCGAACGAGCCAAGAATCCCTCCGGGGATATGATGGCGATGGCGAGGCGGACCGCGTCGTGGCCACGGTACCTCCTCTCCCGCGCCTTCGCCGCAGCCGCGTCGGAGCCGGCGGCGCCTAAGCGGGTGCTCGTGCCGGTCGCCGCCGGCACGGAGCCGGTGGAGGCGGCCGCCACCGCCGACGTCCTCAACCGCGCCGGCGCGCGGGTCACCGTCGCCACGGCTGACCCCGCGGGCGGCGACCGTGGCCTCCTTGTGGAGGCCGCTTTCGGGGTCAAGCTCGTCGCCGATGGCCGCGTCGCCGACCTGGAAGGCGAGGCCTTTGACCTCATCGCCCTACCGGTGCGTCCACCTTACTCCTAAAATTACTTATTTTTTCTCCCCCTTAACAACTACTAATTCTGCTTTACTGTGCCATTGATTCGCACTCTGTGAGGATGTTCTTGCTTAATAAGAGTATGGACATCTTGTATCGACTGACAAAATGACAAATTTCGGTGTTACTGGTTACTTGGTGAAGGGAGGAATGCCGGGATCAGCTAATCTTAGAGATTGCAAGGTGCTGGAGAAGATGGTCAAGAAGCAGGCAGAGCAGGGGGCCCTCTACGCCGCCATCTGCGCCGCGCCGGCGGTGACGCTGGCTCACTGGGGCTTGCTCAAAGGCTTAAAGGTGCAGCATTGATCATCACTCAGTCAGGTTTCAGATGTAGTATCATGCTGAGAGTGAGAGACAGATGTGATTTTGTTATTTCAGGCGACTTGCTACCCATCTTTCATGGAGAAGTTCACTGCTGAAATTATCCCTGTGGACTCTAGGGTGGTGGTGGATAGAAATGCAGTGACCAGCCAAGGGCCAGCAACAGCAATCGAATATGCTCTCGCTTTGGTGGAGCAACTGTATGGCAAAGAGAAGTCAGAGGAGGTTGCAGGACCCTTGGTAAGCGGTAGTATGTAATAAGCCGTTACATACTTGTTTTTTACTTGTATCTGCTATGTTAGGTGATATTGTTACAAAGGGATAATCTCAAGTGCTAGATGTTTATGGGCTGTTAGATTATCCTAAAATTCTGCCCATAGTGATTCGAGCAATTATCTGAGTGATTTTATGGTTTCTAACTAGTTGACATAACTAATTATACTGAAATTTAAAGTAAAGCAATGTGTTACAATTTTTTAGGACATTTAGTTGTTATTTTGCTCAGTTCACTCAAATTGTTTCCGTGCATATTGCATCAACATCAGCTGCTTAAATTAACATTGCCTAATGATTGAGTGGTTCTTCTAATTCAGTATGTTCGTCCTCAACCTGGGGTTGACTATGTCATAGATGAGTTCAATTCAGTTGAGTGGAAATGCAGTGGTACACCTCAGGTATGAAATAAAATTGAATCCTTTTGTTAAGAAATGGGCCCTCATATACCTTTTTTTAGGTTGCATGAACAGGTTCTTGTCCCGTGGCACATGACTTCACCTGCTTAAAAATGTTTTAGCTGATGCTACGAGATTCTTTGTCAGTTTTTTTCACCGGGCTAGTGGGAAGGAATTCCTGTTCAGGGTTTATTAAGCATAAGGTGTGGTTTACATGACTCAACAACCATGCTAGCACTTCCCTTTTTCTGTCTTCTGCAGGTTCTTGTGCCAGTTGCTAATGGCTCAGAGGAAATGGAAGCTCTTAATTTAATAGATATCTTGCGTAGAGCGGGAGCAAATGTTACTGTTGCATCAGTCGAGGATAAGTTGCAAATTGTGACCCGCCGCCACAAATTTAACCTGATAGCTGATATTATGGTGGAAGAAGCTGCCAAGAGGGAATTCGATCTGATTGTCATGCCGGTACATTCCATAGCTATTAAGTTACTTTTTGATTGATCTGGTGCTGAATACTTCGCTGATACTAGTGTCATATATAGGGTGGTCTGCCAGGTGCTCAAAAGTTTTCTAGTACAAAGGTACTTGTAGATTTACTCAAGAAACAGGCAGAATCTAATAAACCATATGGTGCAATATGCGCTTCCCCTGCTTATGTTCTCGAGCCCCATGGTTTACTGAAGGTATTCCCCTGTATATGTACTCCGTACATGAGTATTAGTCCCTCTCAGTAGTCAGCTCTTTTTTTAATGAATTCAGTAGTCAGCTCCATAGCCATATAAATGATAGTTCCAGAGTAGCAGATTAACTATCAAGCTGTATTTCCTTTTGGAAAAAAACTGTCAAGCTGTATTGACATAGATGTTTCCATCATTTTAGGGGAAGAAGGCAACATCATTTCCACCAATGGCACACCTGCTTACTGATCAGAGTGCATGTGACAGCAGGGTGGTTGTTGATGGTAACCTTATCACTAGCAAAGCCCCAGGATCCGCGACAGAGTTTGCGCTAGCCATTGTTGAGAAGCTGTTTGGTCGAGAGAAAGCAGTCGGTATGGCGAAGGAGTTGATTTTTATGTGATTATACACTTGGGCACCTGGCTGGTGCTGAGTGCACTGCTGTGGATATATGCATCAGGTGCCTGTCACTTGTTACTGATGCTTCTGTGAATAACTGTATATGCTGCTTTTCTAGGGATGTACAAATGTGCAATAGCAGCATGTGGCCATCCATGTGAATGAGGATTAAGGTTAAAAGTTTCTAAAGCTTTCTTCTCAATTTATATTTATCCGCGAGCAATCTAAGTTTGTGATCTCATATATTTCACTTCTCCGACAATTACATTATGAATGTCATGTGTAAAGAGTTGTCATTCTTAGATTTTGGTGAGTTTTCGCTGTCTTACAGTTACCTGAACAGATCTTGACTCTTGTTTCTGAGTCACAAGACTTGCAGAAAAATGGCATGGCAATGTTTAGTTCTCAGAGGCACAGGATCTGAATCCTATCATGCGAAATTAATACAATCCGAGATAGAGGGACTGCATTGAGAACCTGTTTGATGGACAGAAAGAAAGAACCTGACCTCGCCAGAACACCAAGAACCTGTTGAGACTTGAGACTTTGGAATCTGTTGCATCAATCTTTTCTAATGTTTAGCAAAATATTTTATGTTATGATTGTCACTTTCACCTCATCATCAGGATCAGGGTTACCCTTACCGTTTACTGCGCGGTTACCGTGCCCCGGCGGTAAGCACGGTTGCCCCGTGGTAACCATGGTAAATCGTACGAAATTCGTATAAAACTTTATCAAAATTTCAAATTATTTTTTAAATTTATTTGAATTTAAGACGGTTACCGCGGTTATCCTTTTACCGTACTCGCGCGGTTATCCTTTTACCGTACCCGCACCTATTACCGTACCCGTACCCGCACGGTAACCGCGGTTTACCGTGGTAACGTAAACCCTGATCAGAACTACTAATGTATGATTGAAATGATACGAGTGTAATGCATTAGAAAAATGCATCTTTCTGTGCTTTCTTCAAGAACCAAAAGAACCAACCGGACCTTAAAAAAAGAATGGAGTAAATCTCACAGAAATAGAGTTTGTCCCACTTTTTCAACGTAAATTGTGCCATGACATAAAAATGCTGTGCCATTTTTTATGCTTTCGATGCATTATGCTTCTATTTATCATATTGCTGAGTGGCTCATTTTAAGTCTGTTTTTAGCACTATTATTGTTAAGCAATGGACTCCTGGGAACTGGGCAGACACTACTTGCCTATCCATGTTACCAATTCACCATATGTTTAGTCAACACTTTGTTCATTGCTGGTTTCCCACAATGTGTGTTCAACATGAATGTCAAAAGAACATTTTCTGCTAGTTCAGTGCAAAAACCAATTCAGTTTTGCTACTTCAGCATTGCGAGGATGATTTTCGTACCAATCATATTCAGATGAATACCACTTTTGGTGCTTCCAAAGTGCCCTTTGCGTGATATGTGTACCATGAAAAGAAAAATGGCATTGACAACACAAATGTTGCTATTGGCAGAGCTGCAAAACAATATTTATTTATTTTCCCCCTCAAACTTTCCGAGGATTATGGTCACTGCAAGCTGTTTGAGGTTTACACAAACGAGATTATACAGATTTCAAGATTTTCAAAACGAAGTCCACTAGAAAAAAGAAAGAGTAAATATTACACTTTTAAAATTTCCAGAGAGGACAAAACTCATACTTACCAAGACGATGATGCTCAATATAAAATTCAGAAACAAGGCCATCTGAACGTCAGGTGTTCAAGATTTTCCTTGATTGCTCATTGGTCCCCTAAAATCATCAGCTGATAACTCATCTACCCTCACCTTTTTCTCCGTTTTTTCAATGTTTTCTCCTCCGAAATCACGACATGTGAAATTTATAGTGTGCAAGATCCTCGAGAAGGGGATGAAACTGGCCATACGCGGTTCTCATGGTCACCTACATTGTTCACCAATGCATGCGAACGCACCGTGTTCAGTGTTGTTGACCAAGCCTAGTCGGTTTTGGCTTGCATGCAAGCCATGTGCTCCTTTCCATATTTTCTGTCTTAGACTCTTGATAATTTAGAAATTAGTGGAGCAGTCCTCCAACATGTAAGAACCCATTGCATTTTGTTACATTAAAAACCTCATATTTACGTGAGATATAATAGAAAGAAGAGAAATTTTCACTTCTAGGGACTGTGTTATAAATGTGTTATGAACCACAAAAGTACGAGGACATTTTCAAAAAAAGGAAAAGACTTCCCCATCCCAATCCATCCTTGCTCTTGTCATGGAGCTTGGGCTCTCGTGACAGAGGCGAAGGGGATCCGAGAAGAGGGTGGGTGCTGAAGCAGGAGGTCGGCCATGGGGCTCGACCATCCCTCTCCTGCATGATGCCCCCTCTAACCTCGATGATGGGCGGCAAGAGAGCTCTTGGTCAGGTGAAGCTCAGGAATCCTGGTCGTCGTATCCTAACTCCTGAGCGGCGTGGGTGGTGGCAACATCATCGAGTTCGAGCGGCCTCCACATGTATTCTCTGTCGAGCAGTGCAAGCGAATACGGAGCTCGATGATGGCAAGGTAGGCAGAGAGGCCGCGACAACACAGGAGTCAAAGAGGTCGGTGGCGACGGAGCTCAAACCTGCGGTAGTACGGGACTCGAGATCGACAACGTGATGACTGCTATGGATCTTGAGTTTGAGTTAGCTAATGGTAGCTGCTATCGACTATGATTTGTAACCAATCATAGTCGGATACTTCTGATAGATGAAAATCAACGTCTATAAAAGATCACAATCAACACATCTTCCAGGACTCCTAAACTTGCGTAGACGAAGTCTGCCATGTACGAGATTATTTGAAATAATATATTTAGGTGGACATTTCTCGCCCGGTGACCATCTTAAAAAGAACTTGCTTATCCTAATCTTAAATTGGAAATCCTTATCAACCTATTTATCCTAATAGTAGGGCTGGTTGGCTGGGACAAATATATATAGTACTCAATTCTCCATTTTAGGGAAAATATATGACTCATGGTTTATCAATGGCATAATGACAATTCAAACTTTTTTATGCACTGTCGGCATATGAGCAATTCTTTCCATCATTATTTATATACAAAGAAGTATTACATGATACAGCGTCACAGCTTTCTTGTTTCTTAAGAGTAACATGCTATTGTTTCTTTATTATGAAGCCATTAAGAGGATCATTTTTGTGTTGAATTCATTCATAGGTCTAGTTTTGTGTAGAATTTATTTATTTTTGTTGTTAATATGTAAAGTGGTGATTCTATAGCATCAATATTTTCCAAAAGATTGTGTTCTTATGATACAAGAATTATATGGTGAAATTAGTTAATTTATGCTAATTGGGAAAGTTGTACATAGTTGTTTTTGTTGATTGTTTTCTCATATGCTCAATGATATGACTAAAAATATTGTTTGGATATTTTCTATTTTCCTCTCTTTTTAAATTGTTTGACTGTTTTTGCCTTCTAGCTAGTCATTGCCTTACAACCGATATGATTGAACGAACTAATGTTCTATATAATCTCACAAAGTTTTCAAACTACAGTTCAATGTCCTTAGTCTTATTTAAACAGTTCACTAGAGTTTCAGTACTCTTTGGACCACCTAGAACCAATGTGGAGTGCTTGATCACTTGGCAGAATAGCAGTTGGGAAATACGTGAGGTTTGCCAGAATAGCAGTTGCTCCCTAACCTTTTTGAGAAAATCCAAGAAATGCCATTGACAAACATCCTAATTCAAGAAATGCCATTGACGAGTGCAAGTTCCATAAAATACCATCGTACAAGCGATTTTTATCCCAAAAATGCTATCACCGTTAGGGTTCCGTCCATCCCACGCCGTTAAATACACTGTTCATCCTATAGCACTTAACGGAGGGTTGCTAACGGAACCCTAATGGCAATGGCATTTCTGGACAAAGTCGCTTGTACGATGATATTTCATAGAACTCGTACTCGTTGATGATATTTCTTGGAACTGAGTGTTTGTCAATGGTATTTCTTGGGTTATCTCAAACTTTTGTGTACAACTCCTTGTAGTCTCTCCCCTTTTCATTTTCTTCCATCACTATTCATGGGTACATGTGATGAAAGTCCTTATGTACTAATGGGTATTAAGATTGATAGGACCATGAATTCAATTGCTACTACGGAATTCAATTGCAAGAAAAAATCTTTATCATCATAAGACATCTACTAGAAACCATAATTCATGTGAAAAGAAAATACCTTGCACTACTAAAGAAGAAAGGAATTCTGAAATTGCAAGGACATAAATCTTATAAGAATTGCAGTATGTGCCCTTTGAAATAATCATTGTAGTAAAAAAATGACGTTTAGCATAAAATCTGGTCAGACTTTCGAGACTTTGATTATCAATCTTATATTAAATTTTTTTTAATATATAATAGTTTTTGATATTATGACAATACCTTTTGAAGCAAATATGCATAGACCACTTTTAAAACTAAGTATTTGAGAAATTATTGATGCCCAGAGTTTCAAAAGTTTAACCGAATCTTATCCTAAATGATATTTTATGATAAAAAAGATTATCAAAGTTGAACTTAGAAATGTTAAGGGAAAAGTAAATACCTTGCAAATAAAACATTATGGACAACGAATAGTTATTGATATTTTATAAATATTTTTCCTTATAACAATAAAACGTAAAACACTAAGAGTGTATTTGGTTGGTGAGACATGGGTGGATAGGACATGGCTACCACTTTTTTGAAGTGTTTTGTTGAAGGGAAGAGTGTGGGATGTGCCTACCACCTATAAGGAATATTCTCCGTAGATATAGATATCTGGGTCTAGGCGAATCGGCCGGACGAGGCGTCCAGGGGATGGATGAAGATAGGCCAACCGAGTCATCCTGACTTGTGCTGGCCCAAGCATGCGAGTCGTCTACCTGGTCTAGGCACAACTCGACATGGTTGGGGTTGTGGGCCATGTCGTGCTTGGGCCACTACCATGACATGTCACGACACAGTTGCTATAGCGGGCAAACATGACGCAGCCCATGCTCGGTATGTCCCAGCCCAATATTCCTATTTTTATCATATTTTTCCTATTTTGTCCATTGTCTTCCCATGGGCCTATTGGCACATGGGCCTACTCGTGCCTAGGCTATCGTGACATGGCCTATAGCCTCCTTGGACAGTGCCTAGGCCGAGGCTTTGGCAGGTGGGTGGCCATGCCGGGTCATGCAACAACCATGGTGCTCGTGCCATGCTAGGTTGGACCGCCCATTTCGACACAAATGAATGAAGCATAACGTGAGTGCATGCACAACATACACCCACCAGAGGCTTCTAGTTTGCTCAGCTCCCCTAGCAGCAAAAGTTGCGCTTGCCTCCGTGTCCATATTGGATCCCATCACCACTGTATCTGGATCAGAGCCGCACATTGAGTGGATCAGAGCCGCACATTGAGTCGCGCTTCACGATGCAACCACCGCTAAAACGTTGTTTTTTCTTTCGTTTTATGTTCTAGTTTAAGACTTTATACAACAAAATATTAAATAATTAATTAAGTTGGAGATTTTAAAATCTGAGTTGAAAGTTTTAAAATTTGTGAAAGTTTTAAACTTTATGTTGTAAATTTCAAAATTTGGGTTGACTTTTTTAAATATTTAGTAAAAGTTTTAAATTTGGAGTTGACATTTTTAATCTTAGTTCAAAGTTTCAAATTGGGGTAGAGTTTTTAGATTAATTTTGTTGATTTTTTTTAGAATTTAAGTTGAAACTTTAGAATTCAAGTTGAATGTTTTGAAATTTTGGGTAGAGTTTTATAAAACTTTCAACAGAAAGATTTAAATATGCGCTGAAAGTTTCAAATTTTGAGTAGAGTTTTTCAAATGTGAGTTGATTGTTTTGAATAATTGAAAAAACCAGAGCATAGGAACTCAAGAATTTCTATTCAAAATTTGAATCGATTTAAAATCATTTCAAATGACAAATTGCTAAAAATTAACTTGTTGAGCCCATCCAAACCCATCAAGCGAGAAGTAGTTCCTGACGCCGCGTGTTGGTCACTAAGGTGGCGTATGTGTGAGGGAGAGATTTGATAGTTGGCATAATTCCATAAACCAACCATAGCCTATTTTGTTGTAGAAGGCCACCCATGACCCACCCAACACTGTAAAGCGGAAATTGCTCCCTTCATGGAATAGTTAATTATGCCCATTTCTTCAAATATGACACCAAAAGAAGTGTCGAGGCAAAATTGCATAAACGAAGTATATATGATCTGTTGCAAATCCATGTTGAAAGAAATGGACTGAATTAGCTACTCACTTGTGTTGGATGGTTAGGTTTTTGCAATACAATGGATTATCATGTGGAATCTCAAAAACAAAACAACTGAGTGATTCCACTCCATTTTATCACATTATTCGCATGTGTGGCAACAATGGCAGAAGTGGAGTCACTTAGTCTAGACTCTCAGGGGAGTTACTCAATCATGTACTCAAAGTGACGTATCTTCAAATGAGTAGTTCATCGTGCCCATTTCTTCAAATGTGATGGCAAATAAAGTGTCAAGGCAACAATTACATAAACCAAATTGATATGGTCCACTGCGAATCAATGTCGAAAAAGTGAGCTAAATCAGCTACTCACGTGTTGGTTGGGTGTTTATTTTAACAAAATGGGTTATTCTGTGGAACCTCAAAACAAAATGACCGAGTAACTTCACTTCATTTTATCACATTATTCACATGCAAGACAACGGTGGCAAGAGCAGAGCCACTCAATTTGGACTTTAGAGTGGAGTTACTCAGTCAACTACTCACATGACATATCTTTAAATGCGTAGTCTATTCTATCCTTTCTTCAAATGTGATAACAAATAAAATGTTTAAGGCAAAAATGCATAAACTTATGATTGGCTACAAATCCATGTCGAATAAATAAATAAAACAAATTAACTTCTCGCATGAATTGGTTGAGCAAAATTTTACAACAAAATAAATTATCATATGAAATCTCAAAACAACCATGACTGAGTGACTCCACTCTATTTTATCACATTATTCACGTGGCTGACAACGATGACAGGAGTGAAGTCACTCAGTCTGCACTCTACTCACGTGACGTTTCTTTTTTCGGGAAGTGTGCGCGCTGCAATTAGAATTAGCCGGCGTGCGCGAAATAGCATTCCCGACGCTCACTTCCTCCCCCTTCCCCTTCCCCCATCGTTTTCTCTCACTCTCCTCTTCTCACTTTTTTTTTTCCTTTCTGACCGCATCTCTCCCACTCCTCTCTCAACTCTCTCAACCCTAGCTAGCCCACCCCTCTCTGCTCATCAGGCGGCGCAGGGGAGGCGGCGTCCGGCTGCGCAGAGGCCGGCGAGGGGAGGCGGCGCAGGGAGGCGGGCGTCCGGTGCGGGAGGCGGCATCCGGCGCGGGGGGAGGCAGCGTCCGGCCGACGGCGGCTAGATCCGGCGCAAGAGGCTGCATCAACACCGATTCCCCACCTCCCCAACCCTCAAAACGAAACTGAGGTATACTCGGTAGTTTTCCCCTCAGGTCTCGGGCTGATCAAACGCCGCCCGCCAATTTCCCCTCAGTCGAGCCATCGGAGCGGCGTTGGCTCGCAAGCAGCCGTACGCAGTTGACACTATGAATTCACTAAAATTACCCGCGCCCGATTTATATCCTTCGTTTGGGGGGAGATAAGATGGCGCGGTAATTTTAGTGAATTCATGTTTCTACTACACACGTGTTGGCTTGCGAGCTAACGCCGTTCCGATGGCTCCCCTGAGGGGAAAATGGCGGATGACGTTTGATCAGCGTTGCTGGCGGTGGGGGGCGATTCACCTGATGATTGATTGATGCCGTATGCCGGCTGAAGGGAAGGCGTGGTCATTTTATTTATCTAAAAGAGGGTAAAAAAGGGAGATGGTCCTTTGGGGGGCTGTTTGTCTTGTTTACATGGGGTGATGAAATATAGCTTAAATGGATATAAAGTTGAAAAATGTACTTGAGGGAAGTTGTAGGTGCACGTGGGGTCCCACAATTCTTTTTTCACTACTCCACCTTTAGTAATATATTTTTTGCTCAAGAGGACAGGCGAGCGCTCCGCGTAATTTTGAATTTTGAGTAAGGGCGGACGGGATATTTATTTATGTGTAAAGGACCTAACCAAGAAAAGCATGATAGTGCATATGCCTTTTTTTTCTTTTCTTTTGATTTCATAACTGTCTTACAGAGTTTCATGTTGGGTGGTGACACATGTCTCGCTCATTGTTTGGTATATTTTGACTAATGTAACGTGTTGGTGCTCGGTAGTTTAGATTTATTTTGACTCATTCTTCATTGCTGTTTGTATTTGATGTTGATAGCCTGGGCCGTCCTATTTCGTAGGTGGATGCTGGGGGAGGCCACATAGGACGCCTGTGTGATCCTAGTGTGCTGCTCCTGAGTTGAAATTGCATAGCCATATAGCAACTACCGGTGTAAACTTGAGAGATGAAGTAGTGAAAGGAAATATGCAGGATTTTGGACAATGGCTGCCTCAATCTCAGATCAATGCCGATCTATATTTCTCCAATATTTCAATACCATCACAGTTCGATACTTCCATAGGGACACAGACTAGAACTTCTGCAGTTGTATCATCAGAGAAAGAATCTGCTAATTCGTTCGTCGCTCATAATGATACTGGGCTTGTTGAAGGCATTAACAATGATGCTGGGCTAACTGAAGTCATTGGAAGTAGTGCTGGACCAACTGAATGTATTGACTTGAACAAGACACCAGCACGGAAACCCAAGAAGAAAAAGCACAGGCCAAAAGTGCTAAAGGACGATAAACCATCGAAGACACCTAAATCTGCTACTCCAATACCTTCAACGGAAAAGGTAGAAAAACCATCTGGAAAAAGAAAATATGTCCGCAAGAAGACATCTCCAGGCCAACCTCCTGCAGAACAGGCGGCTAGCTCACGCTGCAGATCTGAGCTGAAGTCAGTTAGACGAAGTTTGGACTTTGGTGGAGAAGTACTACAAGAGAGTACACAATCTGGATCTCAAGTTCCGGTGGCAGAAATATGTACTGGTCCCAAGCGTCAATCAATACCTTCTACCATCCAAAGAGATTCGCAAAGCCAGTTGGCTTGCCATGTGGTTTCTAGCACCAGCTCAATTCACACTTCACCTAGTCAGATGGTCAATGCACATTTGTTTCCTCCTGATAACATGCCAAATAGAGTATTGCTTGACCTCAATAATTCTACTAGTCAGTTACAAAACGAACATGCTAAATTTGTTGACAGTCCGGCACGTCCTTCTCGTTCCATAATAAGAGAGACATCAGGAACAAATTCTTTGCTAGAAATTTATGCTGGCATGTCAGATAGAAATGTACCTGATCTCAACAGTTCAATTAGTCTGACGCAGAGCGTGTCTACTGATTTTACTCAATACTTGCTTTCATCCTCACAAGCTTCTGTAAGGGAAACACAAATGGCCAATCAGATGCTTAATGGCCATAGGATGCCAGAAAATCCAATTACACCTAGTCATTGTATCGAAAGGACTGCATTGAAGGAACATTTGAATCATGTTCCTAATGCAAAAGCTGCAGTGATGAATTGCCAAATGCCCCACGGTTACAGGTTGGAGCAAAATCCCATCCTACCTCCGAAGCATATTGAAGAGTATCCAGTGATGGAAAATTTGAGTGAACTTGTCACAACCAATGACTATTTAACTGCTAGTCCTTTCAGTCAAACTGGAGCTGCAAATGGGCAGCATAATATTGGTGACTCTGTGCATATACATGCATTAGATCCTAGAAGAGAGAGTAATGCTTCCAGTGGTTCTTGGATATCATTAGGTGTGAACTTTAACCAACAAAATAGTGGATGGGCACTTGCAGGTGCTGCCGATACTGCGGGCTCACAGGCACCATATTTTTCAGAACCTCAGAAAAGAATGAGGACAGATTATCTTAACAATTATCCAAATGGAGCCGTGGGACATTTTTCTACCTCATCTACGAATTTGTCAAATAATGAGAATGCAAATGTGGCCTCAGCAATCAACTCAAGTGTTTTTACCCTTGCTGATGCACAAAAATTGATAGCCCTTGAGAAATCACGAGCTTCCCAAAGAATGATCAATTTTAGATCATCTAAAAATGATATGGTTAACAGATCAGAAATGGTCCAACAACATGGCAGACCTGCTCTGCGTGGCTCTGCATGCAGGGAGTCTATTGAAGTACCTGACAAACAGTTCAGGCTCATAACAGAAGAATTCACACAATTGCCTAGTATGCCAAATAACCTACAAAGGGAAAAATATATTCCGCAAACTGGAAGTTGCCAACTTCAGTCTTTGGAACATGACATGGTTAAAGGGCATAACTTGTCAGGTGAATTGCATAAGCAAGTAACTTCACCTCATGATGTGCTTGGCAGAAGCACCAGTGGGGAGCATTTAAGAACCCTTATAGCTCCAACACATGCATCAACATGTAAGGACACTGTGAAAGCTTTAAATTGTCAACTGGAGAGTTCTAGAGACATTATTAGGCCTCCTGTCAATCCTATTGGGCCATCCTCTGCCGATGTTCCAAGAACTGATAACCATCAAGTCGAGGTTTCTGAAGAAACCGTTACAGCCAAACTCCCTGAGAAGCGAAAAGTAGGACGCCCCAGGAAAGAGTTAAAGCCTGGCGAGAAACCAAGACCTAGAGGACGTCCAAGGAAGGAAAAGGTTGTTGGTGGAGAACTTGCATCAAAGGGTAGTCACACTAATCCATTGCAAAATGAGTATACTTCATGTTCTTATGGTCCTTATGCAGGGGGGGCTTCTGTTGGAAGAGCAGTTAATGCAAATAGAGTTGGAGAAAACATTTCTGGAGCTATGGTACCCCTACTGGATTCTTTAGATCTTGTAATTCAAAAGATAAAGGTCTTGGACATAAACAAATCAGAAGACCCTGTGACAGCTGAACCTCATGGTGCTCTTGTCCCTTACAATGGAGAATTTGGTCCTATTGTTCCTTTTGAGGGAAAAGTGAAAAGAAAACGCTCTCGAGCCAAAGTGGATCTTGACCCTGTAACTGCTTTAATGTGGAAGTTACTAATGGGACCAGATATGAGTGATTGTGCTGAAGGGATGGATAAGGATAAAGAGAAATGGCTAAATGAAGAAAGAAAAATATTCCAAGGGCGTGTTGATTCATTTATTGCTCGAATGCATCTAGTTCAAGGTATTTCTATCATTTCAAAATTGTTTCCTAACATGATCTTTTGCATATTTATAATATATATATATTTGAGTATATGTAAATAGGATTCCAAAACACGATGGCTCCCATCCTATGATTGCTGCACTCACATTAGTGGATGGTCTCAAATCTTCAATATTTACTGTGTGCCCAAATCCTATTTCTTCATCCGAATGTATTCATGTTTTTACTCGCACTGTCCCATTAGACTTGCATTGTGCTGTGAAGATCAACACCTTTACTTTTAGGATTACCTTTATGTTTGCAGGAGATCGGCGTTTTTCTCCTTGGAAAGGATCAGTTGTTGATTCTGTAGTGGGAGTATTTCTTACGCAGAATGTTTCGGACCATCTTTCCAGGTGAATGCCTAGAGCCTATTTGAAAACTGCGACTTGACTTGCATTGTGAGGTTATGTTGTTTTTCTGTCTGACTATTTCCTTTTTTTTTTTCAGCTCTGCATTTATGTCTCTTGCTGCAAAATTTCCTGTAAAGCCAGAGGCCTCTGAAAAACCCGCAAATGTGATGTTCCATACAATTTCAGAAAATGGTGATTGTTCTGGGTTGTTTGGTAATTCTGTCAAGCTACAGGGTGAGATCCTTGTTCAAGAGGCCAGCAACACAGCAGCCTCTTTTATCACAACAGAAGATAAGGAAGGAAGTAACAGTGTGGAATTGCTTGGAAGTTCTTGTGGGGATGGAGTGGATGGTGCAGCAGGAGTTTATTTTAATACTTGTGAGAATCTGCCGGCTAGACTGTATGCTACTAGGCATCCAGTCGTTCAAACCGGAAACGCTGTCGAAGCTGAAGATGGGTCACTGGAGGATGTTGTTTCATCAGAAAACTCTGCTATTTCATCTCAAAATTCGTCAGATTATCTATTTCACATGTCTGATCATATGTTTTCTAGCATGTTACTAAATTTCACTGCTGAAGACATTGGCAGCAGAAATATGCCCAAAGCAACAAGAACCACATATACGGAACTTCTACGAATGCAGGAGCTAAAGAACAAGTCTAATGAAACTATTGAATCATCAGAGTATCATGGGGTTCCAGTCTCATGTAGTAACAACGGTCAAGTGCTCAATGGAATACAAAATCTCGGCAGTAAACATCAGCCTTTACATTCATCTGTTTCATATCACCAGACTGGCCAGGTTCACCTCCCAGACATAGCACATGCAAGTAATTTGGAGCAATCAGTATACACTGGCCTTAATAAAGTTCTTGATTCTAATGTAACCCAAACCAGTTATTATCCTTCACCTCATCCTAGAATTGCCTTTAACAACTCTTTAAGCAACATGTTATATGGTATAGATGGATCAGATAAGACTACTTCCCTGTCTGAGCCTACACCAGTAGCTGACGTGATTTCACCAAGAACTGATAACTGTTTTCAATCATTAAGTTCAGAGAAAATGTCATTTGCTAGGGAACAATCCTCTTGTGAAAAATATTTTTCAAGGAATGAAGCTGAAGCTGCCTTTTTTAAACAGCATGGAACATCAAATGTGCAAGGTGATAATACTGTCAGGACAGAGCCAAATGGAGGTGAACATTCTCAATCAGGATACAGCCAACAGGATGATAATGTTGGATTTCAAACAGCGACAACCAATAATCTTTATTCTTCAAACTTATGCCAAAACCAGAAAGCAAATTCTGAAGTACTACACGGAATTTCTTCCAACTTGATAGAGAATTCTAAAGATGACAAAAAGACTTCCCCCGAAGTTCCAGTCAATGGATCAAAAGCAAAGCGGCCAAGAGTTGGGGCTGGTAAAAAGAAAACATATGATTGGGATATGTTGAGAAAAGAAGTTCTTTACAGTCATGGTAATAAAGAAAGAGCCCAGAATGCTAAGGATTCAATTGATTGGGAAACAATAAGACAGGCAGAGGTGAAGGAAATATCTGACACAATTAGAGAGCGAGGAATGAATAACATGCTGGCAGAACGGATAAAGGTAAGTATGGCATAAAACAGTTTACATTGAAAGTTGGCATAACTCTAGCCATATGTGCATGCATGTGATTCCATATAGATTTGCTTATTTGTTGGAATTCCACGTTTTCAATCAACCATACTCATCTTTAGCAATTCATGTTGCAGGACTTCCTAAACCGATTGGTGAGAGACCATGGGAGCATCGATCTTGAGTGGTTGCGCTATGTTGATTCAGACAAAGCGAAGTAAGCTAACTAAATTTATTTTGAGCAAACTTTCATAATGCAATTGGCCCTTGGGCATTACATAATTTGTCATTTGACCTCCGCGTTGCTTTGAAATGACAATTGGATGTAGTGGGCATGGGTAAATAATGGAACGTCTGTGTTTGTGGGGTAATAGTGTCTATCACCTGTGAGTCTGTGACATGCATGATCTTTTGCTCAAGATAGCCACTGGTAGCCTGCTAGGCTGCTCATTTGCCTATCATCAAAGTAGGAGCTCTTTGTCATGCTCTTTGTGCCACGCCCAAGCAATCGATTAGCTAGAACCACAGTTATTAAAAACGGGCTGGACCAGTGGTTGAACCGTAAAAAGCCGGAACCAACGCCTAGTCTGGTCTGGTTCAATTAAAATATCGGAGATGCAATTGATTCGGATTAAAACCGAGGTGGTCCAAGCGTCTAACTTTTTTTTCTGGGAAAAATGGAGAAGCACGCGGGCACGGGGGATCGAACCTTGAACCCCTACTTCGCACTGTGTGCTCTCAACCAACTGAGCAAGTGAGGGACCTTGTTGTATGGAAAATATAATTTTAGATAACCCTTGATTCAACCAAAGCTTAATAAAAGAATATATTTTCTATTATTTATTTGAACAGGCAGTTGAACCAGTGAACCAATGGACTTGCCGGTCCGGGTCTAATAATAACTAGGCCTTAGAGCGCTGAATACTTGCACGATGTTAAATATTTCCATGGGGACAGCCTAGACGAGAAGTATCAACACACCTGTTCGTGTGTTGCATCAACTACCTAAGCCATGCAGGCGTGGCAATCAAATCAGCTTGCCCATGTAGCATCAACTACCTGATCGGGAGAAGGCTGGAGCCCTCACTTGATGTTTGTCATTTGAAAAATAGTTATTCACCAATGCAATGTCGAGCTCCCATGAAGACCATGAATCTAGTTTATCCTTCTCTGATCAAGTTATTATTTATATTAAAGTGTTTACCTGGTGTTTACACGTAAATTCATTGTACTTTTTGTGTTTCTTCCAGGGACTATCTCTTAAGCATTAGAGGACTTGGACTTAAAAGTGTTGAGTGTGTGCGTCTATTGACACTCCATCACATGGCTTTTCCTGTATGTTTTCTTTCACAAATAATTTTCAAGAATCTTTGTTTCTTTACTTCTGGAGAAGTGAGATTTTATCTGTATCTGTTGATGATGTAGGTGGACACAAATGTTGGTAGAATATGTGTGAGGCTTGGATGGGTGCCGCTTCAACCCTTACCTGAGTCTCTTCAGTTGCACCTGTTGGAGATGTAAGTATCTTAAATCCACTGGTTGGCTTCACTAATGCTGGAGAACGATAGGAGTTTGATCATCTGCTATTGAAGGTATCCAATGCTGGAGAACATACAGAAATACCTCTGGCCTAGGTTATGCAAGCTTGATCAACGGACATTGTGAGTTTTAGAAATGCAGTTAAAAAGTATATATATATAAGAACATGTCATTATCTGAGAGTGTATAACAGGTTCTTGATGATATGTAGGTATGAGCTTCACTATCAAATGATAACTTTTGGAAAGGTATGAGACAACAACTTTGATAAAGAGAATGCAACTCAGTTACTATGTTTTGATGGACCATCTGTTTTTCTTTCACTCTAGGTATTTTGTACAAAAAGTAAGCCAAATTGCAACGCATGCCCAATGAGAGCTGAGTGCAAGCACTTTGCAAGTGCATTTGCCAGGTAATTCTCAAGATGTACATATTTTATATACATTCTGTGAAATCATGGTGATGATTGTTAGGTATGAACAATTGGCTGAGCCCCCTTTCCCTCCTTTTCCCGGTCCTACAAGTTGTACTAAGCTAATTTAACTGGTGCATACCGTATTTATGTTATTTTGATACATCAAAGATTATGTTTGTGGTTGTGAGGGCTATATTAGTGTGTTTTATGTAACTCAGTGTTGCAATGAATGTATTGTAGTTTTAGTTAGAACATGATGTTCTCTACATTTTAAATAAATACTTTCTGGCTGGACATCAATGACTATGGCGTATTTCTTTGTAAAAAGGTTGATTGTTGCCGAGGATTTCAATTCAGTCCAAATAGATTAGACAAACGCAGTGGACCTATTAGTTTAAGAGTGAAAGTTCTATGAGTTGTTTGACTCCACTGCGACCTTTACACTTTGTACTTTTGAAGAAACAGACTAACCTGTTTATATTAGTCTTGGAACTGGGGGTGCATGGAGATTTAATCCAATATTCCTGGATGACCTTATATTGGTAATGATATGTTTTTTTTATGATATAGTGCAAGGCTCGCTCTTCCTGGACCTGAAGAGAAGAGTTTGGTTACATCTGGAACCCCAATTGCTGCAGAAACCTTCCACCAAACATATATAAGTTCTAGGCCTGTAAATCAACTTGAGTGGAATGCAAACACTTGTCACCATGGTACAAACAATCGCCAGCCAATCATCGAGGAGCCAGCAAGCCCAGAACCTGAACATGAGACAACAGAGATGAAAGTGGGTGAAATAGAGGATGGTTTTATCGATGATCCAGAAGAAATCCCAACCATCAAGCTTAATTTTGAGGAGTTTACACAGAATCTGAAGAGTTATATGCAAGCAAATAACATTGAGATTGAAGATGCTGATATGTCAAAGGCTTTGGTTGCTATAACTCCTGAAGTTGCTTCTATCCCAACTCCTAAGCTCAAGAATGTCAGTCGCCTAAGGACAGAGCACCAAGTGTATGGCCTTGCCCCTCTTGCAAAACCAATCTCATGAATATTAACTATCGACGATCATGTGTTTTGCTGCATTGCTTACTTCTCTGTTTTTAACATATCTGTAGCTATGAACTGCCAGACTCACATCCACTTCTGGAAGGAGTAAGATCATAACACATTATAGAATTTTTGTACTTTATTAATCACCAAGAATATATTGATGCTTATTTTCTTACAATGCACAGTTCGACCAAAGAGAACCAGATGATCCTTGCCCATACTTACTCTCTATATGGACCCCAGGCAAGAAGTGCATTAACAGAACACAATATCACGGGTTCCAAACTTTTTTTCAATGGTTACTTATATTGGTTGAAATATGCAACAGGTGAAACAGCTCAATCAACTGATGCACCTAAGTCATTCTGCAATTCGCAAGAGAGTGGTGAACTATGTGCAAGCAATACATGCTTTAGTTGCAACAGTGTAAGAGAAGCGCAAGCCCAAAAAGTTCGAGGGACACTGTTGGTAAGTACTTATTTCTGTAACATATGCTCAGCTGCCCTTGGCTTGACCGCTTGAGTATTTCTGACCTAGCTATTGCGTAAATCAAGATGTGCTATTCAAATTTATTGTGTTTACGAATAGTGATGAACCAGCTATTGCTAGTTTCATATATTGTCTGTCCGAGCTATAACAGTTTTAATTCACCGGTTGGGTATTGGCTAGGGAGTAGGATGTAACAAACTTATCCTGCAGTCTGTTGACAATCCGTTTTTCTTTGTTGAAAATTTAAACTAGAT
Source organism: Oryza punctata (assembly GCA_000573905.2). NCBI lineage: Eukaryota > Viridiplantae > Streptophyta > Magnoliopsida > Poales > Poaceae > Oryza > Oryza punctata. The sequence continues at coordinate 5,978,338 of CM002488.2, forward strand.
ACCATGCCGAACAGCAATGAGAGGAAGCTTTCCACTTAATGGGACATATTTTCAAGTCAATGAGGTGAAAACAGAAAATTCTTAAAGTTGATCTTAGGTTAATTATTATAATATACCATTATAATATATGCAAGTTTCTACTTCTAGTATGTATTTTATTAGTGTTCAAATGTTATGCTGCAGGTATTTGCTGATCATGACTCAAGCCGGAACCCGATTGATGTTCCGAGGAGTTGGATATGGAATCTCCCTAGGAGAACAGTTTACTTTGGAACTTCAATTCCGACAATATTTAAAGGTATTTCACTAATAAATTTTGGCCAAGGATAGGATTTGGCAGCACCAAAATGCGCCACTATCTTTCGTTATTGTGTGAAATCCCTTATGCGATTGTAATAATTTAAACCACCAAGAGGACTAATGCCTGCTTTGGGACATGTTATGGGCAGCTTTTTCTTGTAAAGAAACCAGATTCTGGTGCCACACCTTCTCCACTCTCCTCTGCCCCCCTTCAGCTTCTGCCGTCAACCTCTCTGCCACCCAAGTCCATCCAATACCCTTCATTGGGCGCTTGGATCCTAAGCCGGATCATCGTCCATCGCTTCTACTCCATTGCCAGGACAACAGGCAACTGTTTCCACCATTGCCTCTTTCTGTTGTTGGGAGCCACTCACAGTGCTTGCTATGTCTAGGTTTTCTTTTTGTCCATTTAGATGGAATTTCCAGCTGCTTGTTATGTCTAGGTTTTCTTTTTGTCCATTTAGATGGAATTTCCAGCTGCTATCTTTTACATAATTTGCAGCGACTACGGCTTGATCTGTGATTTGGAATGTCAAGTACTACGTACATACGCATGCATCAGCACCATATGCCCCCTGACCCAACATGCAACCATGTTTTGAGGGTTGGCTTTGATACCATTACTAATGTCCTGGATCCAAAACAACTCTAGGCCTATCGCCTTTTCTGATAGACCAAATCTAATTAATAACTTTGTTTGCACTTTTGTCCTCTCGCTTCATGTAAAAGGGTTAACCTGAGGTTACTACGTTAGGAATAGCTGGGTTTATGAAATGGTTCAACTCTCAACTCATATGGTACTAAATTCATGTATTCGGCTGAAATAGGAACGTGGAGAACCATGTAGTGCCAACTATTAGTGAACAAGTGAGCTGGCCAAATGTGTCGTGTGAACTGGGAGAGTATGCCAGATCAACTGAAAAATTGATTGGGCAGTTATTATTGATTACTTTCTTGCAACGAAGCTGTACAACTGATCCCATGTTTATGTCGCAGGTTTGACAACTGAAGACATACAACATTGCTTTTGGAGAGGTAATCATTTTTTTTATATGTGTTACCGTTTCCATAACAAAGAAATATGAAGTGTACAGATACTACAGATACTATGTTTACTGATGAGGACAATAATAGTAGCAAGTATATAGGCAGAGCAGCATGTCTCACACCCTAGTCCACTGCGACTAGAATTTGTGTCTACAGGCTAGAGTGAGTAGTCTAGAAGTATCTTCAGAGGAGTCGGAATAAAATGCCAATGTGAATGAACAAGGATATCAAGTATATCCTCAGAATCTATACAGAGGATTGCATAAATATGTAGGTGCAGTTAAACAATTGTTTCATATGGAGGATTTTATTAAAGTAGGTGCAAGACTTGTCAATATTGATAAAGCAGTTTTTTATCCATAGGCATTGTTGGCAGAAAGCTGCTATAGGGTAGAATGCTACTGATGGATCCCTTTTTCTTTTCCAAGAATGCCAGTAACATTTTCATTCAGGGATGTGGATTTTACACTTTCTTTTCTAACTTTTGCAGGATTTGTGTGCGTGAGAGGCTTTGATAGGACATCAAGAGCACCCAGACCACTGTATGCAAGACTCCACTTCCCAGCAAGCAAAATTACCAGGAATAAAAAATCTGCAGGTTCTGCTCCAGGAAAAGATGATGAATAGGTCATCTGGAAAACCAGAAAAGAAATAAAGAGGTACATACAACCTGCCAGAAGATCACTGACCTGAAATGGATCGCTGACCAATAAGTTGCCATAGGAAATTCAATTGTTTCTGGCCATATACATCTGCTGAAAGTTATGAACTCCAGCCACTCATGAATTCGTGATGCTGGTATTCTTCGGCAACATGATCCATCATACAGATTCTATGCTTGGTTGTTGCAAGCAATTCTTATGCGGTGACAGTTGCTGCTGATAGGGAGAAAAGGCATGTCCGGCGGCTCAGCGGCTCTAACTGTACTTTCATATGAGTGGAACCGATTGTTGTACATGTGAAAAGTCTGCCATTCAAAATGGTCATTCATGTTGTTAGGTCATTCATGTAGTCGATGTCAAATTAATCATCAATTATTTGATTTGATTCATTCACAAGTTTAATTGGCTCTAGATACTTGTGTGCTGCCGGCCAGCAATGTCATAATGTATGTCGGCAAAAGGTAGATATAAATTGTCAGCATTTACCTGAAATACTCCCTCTGTCCATAAAAATAAGGGATTTTGGGTGGTTTAGCATATTTTAAGATCGATGTGAAATCACTTTGATGTTCCTAGGAGTTTAATTTCATTTGGGGTTGTTTAGCATATCATAAGGTTGATATAAAATCACTTTGATGCCTCTAGGAGTTTACTTTTGGAAAGTTGACGCGTAACAATGCAACTAGCAGAAAGCAATAAATGTAATGTTTGGATGAATTGAGAACGTAGTACTATAAATCTCTTATGTTCGTGGACAATTGAGGGATTATTGTCTTGTTGCCCATGCAACTAGCAAATCAGTTACGGCTGCACAGTTAGATGTGCTCTTGTTTTCAAAATGATAGATGGGTAAGAAATTCAAAGGGCATATTGCTTTGGTACGATTTTTCATTCTCTTTAAGTTTTGAACTAAAACATAGCGATTTGAAAAAAAAGGCAAAAAGTCTAAATAGCCTCCTAAACTTTGGATAGAAGTTCTTATAGCACCTGAACTTTAAAACCAGATATCCAACCCTCTGAACTTTGTCATACCATACATATTACTCCCTAAGGTGATTTTGGATCATGGTTTTGCATATTTTTAAAACTTAAACGAATAACTTTGAATAACTAATATAACATATTTGTATATCATCAGTTGTAGGTCATCAATTTATCCTTATACAATGATATCATTATATTATTATTATGTTGGTACTTGTTTATAAGTAAGAGCTAATAAGGAGTAAAAAAAATATTGAAGTTAAAATTTTAGTATATATATCCAATGTGTATGTCATCTGATCAAACTCATTCAACTTATATACAAATTAGATAAAAACAACTATGCAAAATCACCTTAGGAGGTTATATAAATAGTATTATAAAGTTTAGGGGGTTCAAAGTTTAGGATGCTAGACGGACTTCCATCCAAAGAGTAGGGGGTTATTTGGACTTTTTCCAAAGAAAAACTACCTTTTCCAAACAGGATTTAACGGAAACCCTTTTTTTCTTTCCTAGTCGTATTCTAGAGTTCTTCCATGGACGGTAAACAATAATTGTTTTCGTAACTGTTGTTACCCTCATCGAACCTTTAGAATTCTTGATATTCATGCAAATTGAGGCTTCAACTATGTAAAAACTAAGATCAGACTATCTTAATTCTTTCATCCATCAGTAGCGAGGTGTTTATGATAACTTCGTCAATCTTATGATATGCTGGTCTATTCTTCAAAGGTGCCATAAAAAAGGGTATGTGTGTTTGTGTTTTTAGGGGTAAATGTGCGTACGTATATGTATGAACGTATGTGTATAATGTTTTAAAAAAAATACAAAAAAATCAACCTGATGGGCTTTGAATCTACAACCCAAAATACTGGACGACTTTTTTATATATGTAGACCACTGTAGCAGTCTCAGTTGACAAAATTCACAATTTTATACCAAGTTGCCAAGTAAATGTTTAGTTTTTTCATTCATCACTAATGACATGTGCCAAATTTTCTAAGCAAGCAAAAGAACCTCTTATTCATGGTGTTGTCTGGAATTCTTTTGGATGGAATTATTTGTTTTGATTTTTTTTAACGAACCGACACTTAGAAGTGTCAATTTTATTGAATATAACAAAAGTAAAAAGAGTTGTACAAGTATGAGGAACTCTAAAAAAAAAATAAAGTAAAGCTAGGGGATAATCTCCGAGAATTGTTTTGCTCCTGCTAGGGCCTAGGTTTTGCCCTCCTTAATTTTCGCCGCTAGTGCTATTGCGAAAAGTTTCTTGTGTTGGAACACTATCTGTTTCTCTCTTTCTAAATTTTTCATACCGTTAGTAAGATGAGGGTGTGGACCCTTTTTTTCGGTAGCACTTTACTAGTGTCCAGCGCAGTTCACCCCTCATATTCGTTGTTATTGTATTAAACAAGCAATAAAACATACATACCTTAGATAAATGATGTAGGGAATGCATAATACTATTTGCCAATCAAGAATCTAAGAGTCCTCTTCCTCCTTCAGCCCAGCCTTACACTTCCCATTCTTCTCATCGTTTCACACGTCCTGGAAGCAACGACATGGCTCTGCTTTTCTTGTGATCTGGTTGGAAGTTTCTGCTCCAACGATCTTGCCATTTCCTAGGCGATCTTAGGAGGACTGTGGTATAGGAGTACTCCCTCCGTAAAAAAACAATTTGACTACAAATCTGAACATATACTTCGATTTATAGTTAGAAGTTGGTCTTTTTCCAAGACAAAGGAATAAGATCTGAATCCCAACTTGTGGAATTAATACAGTCTGAGGTAGAGGGACTATATTGAGAACCTGTTTGATGGACAGAAAGAGCCTGACCTCGCCAGAACACCAAGAACCTGTTGATGAGAAATCGAGAATTTGGAATCTATTGCATCAACTTTTTCGAATGTTTAGCAAATAGTATTAGTACTACCTCCGTCTAAAAATATTGCTACATCTATTTAGATTTGTTGTTTTAGGATATATCAAATTCTATCTTAGGTAGACATTTTAGGATGGAGGAAGGAGTACTTTCACTTTCTAGGGCGGAGCTAGAATGAAACGAAGAGGGATGTTATTTGCTTAATTTACTCTACTTTAGAGCGAGTTAAGCTGATGCGGATGCCTAAATTTGTATTAAGGGGACGCACACATGGGTAAAATAGGTAAGGTATAGCTAAAATTTTCTTGGCCGAGTTTCTGGCATCCCCTCATGTACTCTAGCTTCGCCCCTAGTTTCTACTATGATTGTCACTTTCACATCATAATCAGGAATACTAATGTGATTGAAAAGACACGAGTGTAACGCACTGCAGAAAAGTGCATATCTTTCTGTGCCTTGTAAGAGGGTGATAAGTGCAGACGAGTCACGTTATCTTTACTCCTCAAGAACCAAATGGACCTAATTAAAAAGAAAATGGAATAGATTTCACAAATAAATAGAACTTGCCCCACTTTTTTAACGTAAATTTTGCCATGACATGATTATTCTGTGGCAATTTTTTAGTTTATATTATGATTCTCTTTATCCTTGTTGGATGGCTCCTTTTAAGTTTTTTTTAAGACTATCTTTGAATACATAGACTTCTGGGAACTTGGCAAAAACTTTGCTATCCATGTATTTAGTCAGCAGTTAGTCCATAGCGGGTTCCCCACAATGTGTGTTCACCATGAATGCCAAAAGAATAGATTCTGCTAGATCATTGCAAAAGCCAAATTTTAGTTTTACTACTTCAGCATTGCATTCCCATGATTATACCACTTTTAGAGCTTGTACTGTTCCCTTTGCATGTTCTGAGATTATGTACCATGAAAAAAAATTGACTTTGACAAATGACAATTACTTCTGGTAGAGCTGCATGCCAAGTTGCCAATACTCAGGTACCTTTCCCCTCAAATATTCCAAGGATTGTTCAAGCCATTTGAGGTGAACAAACAAGAATATAAAAATTCCAAGATTCTCAAAACAAAGTCCACTAGAAAAGAAGGTAAAATATTATAATCCTTTTAAATTTTCCGGAGAGGACAAAACTCATACTTACCAAGACGGTGATGCTCAATATAAAATTTCAGAAACACAAGGCTATCTGAACGCCAGGTGTTCAAGATTATCCTTGATTCCTCATTGGCCCCCTTGAGGAATTAGCTAATGCTGGCTGCTATCAGCTTATGAGTTTCTTAACCAATCATCGCCGGTTACTTCTGATAGATGAACATCAACGTCTGTAGAAGATCACAAGCAACACAAGTAGAGGCAGAGTCTCACGTCACTAGAGCCACCGATAATGAACTGTTTGGCAGATGGTGATTGAATTTCCCCTTTCTTAGTCAGATGTAACAATGTGAATCCAAAGCTAATTTTCCCAGTATATAATCATGGTGATGTTTTTCTAGTTGACATTTTTAATAATTCATTCATGGTAGGCATGGTTCTTGCAGATGAGCTAAATGGTTTGGTCAAACATGTTGCACTATTTCTAGAATCAGACTTGTTGAAGGTTACAAGTCAAACAAAAACAATTGAGTTCAGTCATCTCATAGCTTGATTGATAAGGTCAAGGACAAATGTTGGCCTCTGTGTACTTACTGGCCTAGTGATTAGGTCATCTAAACAAAAACATTATTTCATGACATATTTAAGCTTTCAAGACTTGAAAAGAAGAATCTTGTGTGGAACACTTCATGGCTAATACCATAGCTCACTTAGAGCCAACAGAGATGGTTGAAATGGCAACATCAAGACGCTTAGAGCCGGTTTGGTCGGCAAGATCACAAAACTCAGAAGCAAACAATTTCATGTAGGGACGGCATACAAGTACACAATTAGTTGAACAAACCAATTTATGTATCACTCCCTTTTCTGAATTTTCTTGCAAGAAGGTCTCCAAAGTAATGGCACTCCATCCGGCCCTTCGTATGTAAATATATAGCACCGTTGATTTTATTTGATCAAACTTTTAAAACTTTCACCATCAATAGCTCTCGAAATATTTATTTTGAAAACATAAAAATCATATAGGTAGATTTTTCTTCATCAGTACTTTTACAATATTATAATTCCGTTAGGTTGTATCTTTATATTCTAATAGAAAACTAGAAGAATTCTTCTATGCAAGTGTTTATCACTATGCCAAAATTATGAGTGTCATGTTTCTTCTGTGTAAGAACATCACATTTGACCATATACAAATTCAGGTGACCATCAACCTTAAAATAAAATCTTCAAGGCTCTACACGCTAAAATGTACTTGTTGGATAAGGATGATGGGAAGCTTGATGGCAGAATTCATGATTAACAATAACAAGAAGAAATTAAGAATACTAAAGTTATCAATACAGCAGTAGCCCTAAAAACCGAATAATCTTATTCCTTCTTGTTTAATATAATCCCTGTAGCAAGCAACAAAACAGTGAATTATGACACCGATCATTGATTAGAGAACCTATATCCTGTTCAACCATGTGTTGGCTGTTCATGCAATTTGCATATTAGCTCAACACTTCTCACATTACAAGAATCAAAATCAGATAAAACAGAAAGTTTTTCGCCTGCTGAAAAAACAATAAACCCTGTACAGTTACGTGAGTGCTTGCCTGCTTGGATTAAATTCTCGCGGCGCCGTCAGGAAAGAGAAAAGATATCCAAACAAAGAGCAAGAATCCAAGAAAGCAAACAAGAAATTAAACAAACCCAACAAGCAACATAGAAAATGTGCAACATGTCCTTATCCCTCTATGTCAAAGTCAGGAAAACAAAAACTCAAGCCAAAGCCTGCACACATAAGTACATAACATAAGCTCTGCATCATCTTTATCAGAGTCCTCTTCCTCCTCCAGCCTCTTGCCATCCTCCTTCCCTTGTCAATCAATCCAGCTCAAGTTTCTGAAGGGACCAATCACCAAAGAAAGAAACGGAGAGGAAAATACAGATTATCTAGATACAGATCATCACCATACCTTCATCTGTTGTTGAGAGAAGATGATCCCGTTCATAAAGCAGATGAGTTGTTCCAAGATGAAACGTGCCATGCACTAGCTATGCTACTGAAGAGGAGCTCGCTGAGGCCAGTAATGGAAGCACGCCGCCGCACGCCAAGATTCTGCAAGGCGGACTCGGAGTCGGAGCAGAGGAAGCTACGGCGTGTCAGGCTCCCCTTCTGGTCGTGCCCGCCGAATCGGCCGCCGGGCACCTGACCTGAGCTCTTCCTCTTCCTCTTCGTCTCTCTCTTCTCGGTGTCTGAATCTCTCCTGAGTTTCTTGAAGAACACAAAAGCTACGATCCTTGTGCCATCCTGCTTGTCCCTGTCGCCTCACTGTTTCACGCGTCGTGGAAGCAAGCAACGGACATGGCGGCTCTGCTTTTCTTGTGATCTGGGTTGGAAGTTTCTGCTCCTGCGATCTTGCCATTTCTGAGGCGTTTCTTGGGAGCAGGGCCTTTTGGTCTTGCTGCTGTCTGCCACTCTGCCTACTTGCCTGTGTTCTCGCTGGCTTTCGTCCTTGTCTGAATCTTGCAGGTTTCTTGTCTGTGACATTCTGGAGACGCGTTTCAGGTGTTCTTGATCTTGGCGCTTATGCCTGCGAGTTCTTGGGTGCAGGAGGAGTTGCTACCTTGTCTCCTTCGTTGATTAAAGTGCCTGTTTGCTCTTTGATCTGCATGTCCTTTTGCCTTGTGGATCGTCTTCGTCGTGGAAGCCTTCACCGACGAGATGAGCTCTTCTCCGTTCGGTGACGCCGCCGGCGGGCTCTATGAGTACGAGGGGTATCACGGTGGCTTCGCCGGCGGCCATGGTCTCGGCCAGCCGGGCCGAGCGCCCGCGTCGTCGGTCCTCTTGGAAGAAGGCGAAACGGATGCGATGGCCGCCGCCGCCGCCGCCACCGCCATGGAGATGACAAAGAAGAACTGTGCAGGCGACCGAGAGGACAAGGCGGCGATGGCGCTCAAGAGCCACAGCGAGGCGGAGCGGCGGCGTCGGGAGAGGATCAACGCCCACCTCGCCACGCTCCGCACCCTGGTTCCCTGCACCGACAAGGTGAGCATCCAGCACTAGCTTTCTTTGGTTCCTCCCCACTCGTTGCCGGCGAGCCAGCCGACGAGGTCTCGCGGCGGCGGTGGCGGCGGCGGCGCGCGCAGTCAGTTGCTACGTCGAATTCTCACGAGGCCCAAGACACGTTGGGCTGATATGGGCTCTTTTGTTTGGGCCAGAAATTGATTCTCTACTGGGATTTTTCAGATGGACAAGGCCGCGCTGCTGGCCGAGGTGGTGGGCCACGTCAAGAAGCTAAAGAGCGCCGCGGCGCGGGTCGGCAGGCGCGCCCCCGTCCCGTCCGGCGCCGACGAGGTCGCCGTCGACGAAGCGTCCGCCGCCACTGGCGGCGGAGGCGAAGGCTCCCTCCTCCTCAGGGCGACGCTGAGCTGCGACGACCGCGCCGACCTCTTCGTGGACGTCAAGCGCGCGCTCCAGCCGCTCGGGCTGGAGGTGGTCGGCTCCGAGGTCACCACGCTGGGCGGCCGCGTCCGGCTCACCTTCCTTGTCTCGTGCGGGTCTCGCGACGCCGCCGCCGCCGCCATGGCCTCGCTCCACCACGCGCTCCAGTCCGTGCTCGACAAGGCCAGCTCCGGCTTCGACTTCGCGCCTAGGGCGTCGTCGCTGCTGGGCAGCAAACGCCGAAAGGTCTCGTCCATGTTCGAGTCGTCGAGCTCGTCGTCTTGACAAGTTTCAAAGAAAATTACAAAGTCAGATGTCCGTTGCTCATTTATTTTCAGCCAAAAAGATCTGATCAGTTTCAGTGATTTAATTGCTGCTTATAAATTAATCGATCATGGATGTAAAAGAAAGATACAAGCTGAAGTGAGTTTTTTCTTTAATTTCTTTCTTTCTTTCTTTTTGGCAAGATTAATTACTGAAGTGGCTTCTCGACATTGGTTAGCACTTAGCATTTTGCTGCTTATCTTTTGTAAGAGCGTTGTGCTCCATGCGTGATTAATTACCCGGCATTTGACATATACTTCGTATATATTTTCACATTTCAGTGCAACTTCAGCTTAACTAACTACCAGCTTGCTCCTTCATGCATGACATCATCACAATGTATATTTTTATCCAGCTTTAATGGGCATATCTGTCAACCTGATATGAGAGTGAATGAGTTGTTTGCCTGGTATACTTCGTTTCAGTAGGAGATGTAAATTCTCAGTCCGTGCAGGATTCAGACTGGTGAATTAAAATTAGTAGTAGTTAGTACTGTCTCCATGCATTCAAAAAAAAAAAAAAAGAAGCTAACGCAGTACTGCTCCTGAACTCAGAATTCAAGGAGTGCAGAAGCTGAATTAAATCTGAATCTTTTCAAACCACCGATCACATCTATTGCAGCTATAGCCTCGCATTGCATCTGAATTAATTCTTCGCGTCATGGCGCAACAGTAGTATCCCAATATTAGCGCCACTATTCAATTGGATGTTCAGGGAATAATCAATGATGCGTACTGTACCCCCATCATAAGTTGAGGACAGCAAGCGATAGTCGATAGACGACCTATCATCACTGATGAGCTCTTAATTTCTTCACGAACCCAGCTCTCCATTGCAGCAACATGATGCTCTGCATTACCACAGGTAGGTAGGTGCATAGATGAAGGAGATATTCAGACTTTCAGAGTCTGAGAGATTCAGTTCATTCCCATGTGTCGCAACAGTCAGATCGACAGCAACAGAAGCTGGAACAAACGTGAACTTGATTGTTCTAGCAATCCAGCGCTGTTAAGCTCTCGTTCAAGCACTATTAAACTCAGGGAAGGAACTGTTCACATCTACTGCAACTGTTCACGTCTGAGAATGAGACCAATCGGAGTCAGATTCTCTCGTCTAACTCGAACTGGTGTATATATCCATCCAATGATCTCACATCAAGTTCTGTTCAGCTATCTAACTTCTCTCCCTGACCATAGCTTTTTATTACAAGTTGCATTGTCACCTCAGTGGAAAGAAAACATTTATATGAACAAAATGCAGGTAGGTCCGTTGGACTGAGCAATGTAGTTACCCAAGATATACATTGCTAGACCCTAGCTAATATATTCAACTATATTCAATTATGCAAAGTATATGTCATTATATATGTTTTGGCAATAAAATAGCATATCCTACCGAATCAGAAAAAAAAAAAACCGCTGTGGAAGAGAATGACTTAAGAGACTAGGTTTTGTTCAGATCCAAAAGGAGTAGTGCAGGGGTTGTTGATCCCAAAGAATGAATAATTAAAAAACGATCTGAACAAGTTCTTCCTTCTGGCTAGTGATTATTAAGGACGACCTAGCTAACAAAGCCTGCTGGCATCGGTTTCTTCAGTGGTGAGAGAGCCACATGTGCCATCAATTCATTGAGATCTCAAGTGATTAGATTCTCTTACTACATACACAGATATATCCTATGTTTGTAACTGTAATTTATAGGCAAAACTATATAACCATGCCATTATTGGTTTAATCTTTGATTCATGGATGGTAGTTTAATTTCCAGAAGTGAAAACTATTATGTATACACCTGGTTTTGATCCAAAATTGGTCCGTTATGCATCTTACGAAACGTTGTACTCCCTCTAATTTTAAATATAAATTGTTTTAGAATTATGCACAAAAAAGCAAGAAAATAACTTATATGGTCTTTTGCAAGTAAAACTTATATAGATTAATGATTTTGTTGATCTTTTGTTGATACTACGTTGGAGAAGATGAATTATCTACGTGTTAAATAGGTAGCATTTATTTAATTAGCAAGTATAAACACTGAAGGAAAAAAATAAAATAAATGTTTAGAAGTTTCAAAAATGATTTACAATTTGATGAAACTGGAGGGAAGTAATTCCTTGTAATCTTGATTAAAAGGACACATATAATTTGAATTTTGAAATTAAAAGAGCATAGTTTCCACTCATATGGTGCTTTTACAGTGGTTACCGATATATAATATTCTACTACCGATAATATCGCAAGTACAAACGATCTAAGCCCATTGAGTTTTGTATTCTATTGCCAATGGAAATATTCTTATGTAGTAATATTAGTAAGTACTAAGTACTACTTGCGTTTTAAAATATAGTAATTTTTAGCTATATTTAGAAATATCTTTGTTCACATATATAGCTCAGAAGTTATTTATATTTTGGTAGTATATATGTAGTATAAATAGGTAATAAATAGTAAATTTGTAATATTGTCTACTTTCATTATAACATCGCCTTTTGTGCAGAAAAGCGCAAAAGGCCAGCAAACTAGAACTCAACACGTGTACACTTTAATCATCATTCCCCACGCAACATTAGCTCAGGTCGATCAATCGTGCCGTGCGATGCGAATTACCTCTTGGCAGAGGCCGGCCATCACATTCACACACCCTCAAATGCAATTATGCTGCGACGAAAGCTTTAATTCACAAGCAACTCGATCGAGCCCAGCACGTACGTGCTTAATTAGCAGCAACAAGATCGATCGACTTTTTGGTCAGTTGATGAGCAGAAACGAGGGGAGGGAGACACGTGTAGAAGACCAGGTGCACACATGCCAGCGTGGTTTGGACACATGGTCCACGGCTCCCTCTCCAGCTAATCAACCCCCCTGCCAGCTAGGCCACATTGCGTTGCGTCGTGACCGCGCATGCATAGTACTACGCGTGTTTAAGCCGTGCACACCGCCGCCTCGCCCCCGCCCCTGCGCGGCGGGTCGCCTCCACACGCCGCGATTCTTCCCAGCTACTACGCGCGCCTCGTCGTCGCCGTCGCCGCTCGCGTGCGTTTTGGTTGGTTGGTTGGTTGATTGTCGCTGCTCGCTCGCGTGCATGTGGCACAGCAACGGGCGGGCCGGGGGTGAATCTTGCATGGGATATCACAACGATATATCGCCGGTGAGTACACGATAGTAAGCAGCTAAAAAGCACACGTACTGACGTACAACGGTTACATATGATGCAGTTCTCCATTTACCACTCCTGTGTACTGTTCCAGAAATTCTCTTGTACTACCAGCCACTTTCTCTCTCTTTTTTTTAACCCCACGGGATGTACTTGTATAGTATGGAAAAAACTTTACATAGGCTTACAAGACATTAGAGAGAAAAAAGAAAAATGGAAAAGAAAAACACCCAACTGTGGCATGCTAGGCATGTCCGCAATCGGAGAGGATTCTTTATACCGGATCATTTGGGCTAGTTGTTATATGATATTAGTGTTTTAAGACTTTTTTTTGCCTCTCTAGCCTATCATAACTAGAGCTCGTCCATGTTCTGAGTGACGATGATCTCTGCTAGCGATGTTTCTGCATTCCTGAAAACCCTGATATTCCGTTCCTTCCATATCTCCCATGAGAAAATCCTGATATTTCGTTCCTTCCATATCTTCCATGAGATTAGGATAAAAAGCAACTTAGATCTCCTCACATCTCCTTCGGTTGGGATGACACATACGCCCAATTTTATGGTTGTGGACGTTGAAGTCTTAGTGCTATTGCGTCCCAAATCTTCCAGGTGACTGGATATCCGTTGGAAAAGGTGATGTATTGTCTCCAAGTTTCACCAACAGAGTTAACAAAAATAGTTGTTTGGTCATTCTAGTTGCTGAAGCCTGTCTACGTACATCCAAATACGGTTTCGGAAAAATAGCCAAGCACATAAGTTGTATTTATTTGATTGTACTACGGGTCTCATCATTTAGTCAACAGATGACAAATTGTAAAAAAAAAAGGAAGCGACTAATAATAATTTATAAATAATTTTTATATTTATGGTTTTATCAAGTTAAAATCAATGGAAAAAATATCGTGAAAGACATCAAAATCAACTTTAAAATTAAGTTTTAAAAATTAAAATTTTAACTGTAACCGATAATCCAACAGACACAATATGGATGTACCACGTTTTTTTTTCCAAAATAGAAGAGAACGGAACAAATATATGTCTACATATATTACTAAAGGATTGGGATGGTGTAGTACATTTTACCTTGAGCCCCGATCTGACTCAACGCTTAATAACTGGATTAAACGAAGCTAATCAATTACCCGTGCTCATGATTTGGGCACACACCGGCTCACCGCTCACGCCTCGATAGTGGGGCAGTGGTGGGACTGACAAAAGCGGGCCGGTTTTCTCTCGATGACGCAACCGTGACGCCAGGAAATATTCCCTCCTGGCCCCCAGCGGCCGGACCAGCAACACACGATGCAGGTTTCCAGAAAGAGAATACTATTAGTATTCGTACTACCACCCCCCGTCTTACTGAATACTCTTCCCCTGCAAAAGCAAACCCCCCAACATTAGTTAATTAGCACTTAACTACTCCCCCCTGCTCTGCGCACCAAATTAACCTTGCAAATACTACTCTTACTCAGTGACGGACACAACTTTAATATATAGATAGGACGGAGAACAGACATGTTTACTCGATAAGTGCAATCGAACACAACACATATCATATTTATAGTTCAATCGTATAATTACGTATGTGCGTGCGTGCGTTGTGAAGATACAGACTAATCTGTTGAACGTTCATTCCTTGTTATACCTAATTTTGATAGTTCATAACTATTATAAGATGTTAAGGGGGTTTTGGGGGTGTGGGATAACCCGTATCGTAGCTGGGGCGGTCGACCCACCCTGCCTAATGGGTAGATCCGCCCCTGCTCCTACTACTAACCCATCTCACTGAAATTGCCAAACAAATAATCACCCAATAAGTTTTCTCACTAAATACATAAGCTAAGCTGATCTGATCTGGCTGGTTAATTTGCTTTCTGAACCGAAACTGAAAAATCTGAAACTACTATTAGCAGAGGAAGAATTCTTTTACTGTAGTCATGAGTTCATGCATGCTGTTACATTGCCCAAAGGGAGGAGGAGGTGTATGTAGATCGAGGCTGATGATTTGTTTGGGAATTATTTGAGGCTTTTGAGGATGGATCGAAGGACCGTGCATGACATGTAGGATACATCCGCTGATAAAAAGTCTGAATTCCTGCTGAAGGGACCTGCAGCTAGCGAGGATTAATGTTTAGTTAATCAGGGGCAGTCACATGGTTAACGTCACCGCTGTGATCAGCTATAGCTATCTGCAGCCAGTTAATTAGGGTGCTTATGAGGTTAGCTAGCTGATGGTCGAACTCGCAGGCCATCGTTTTGCTGTTTGGACAATAGCTTTCTTGCTTTATGCCTATATCATGGCAGATTAACAATTGCTCGGTCTCTGGTGGATGGTTAGAGGGCACTTGATCGGCATGTGAATCTCCTAGCTAGGCATCATGAGAAGCTAAATTAGTTATAGTTGCATGCTTGCTGAAGGTGATGCATGATCCGACAACGACTTGGCCAGATCAGACAACAGACATGGACAGGATTAATGAAGAAGGCTGAATAAAATTCAGTGTTGTAAGTGAACAGACAGTTTGGAAAAGCAATCTTTTGCTGCATGGCGGAAATTGTTATATCAAAGCTAGTAGTATACAAACGACAATTTCTTGCGTGTGTTTTGTCCCACTGAAAACGCATTGCAGTATGCAACGGAAATGGACGCATCGCAAAGGTAGCAGAACAGGGGTAATGCGAAAACTAACACTTGGGTTAAGCAGACAAAACTGCTGTTGCCGAACGGTTTAGCTTTATACACGGTAATTAATGCAAATCCATTTCCTACTTAATTTTCTCTTCCTATCAAAGTTGTTCCATCTTGGCTATCTTGCCACAGATAGCCAGGAAGCGGATCCCCTGATGTAATTAACCGCATAGTTAAGTAACTGATATATGGGTCTCAAGGTTTATATGTCAGTACTCAACTACACAATAATTAAAAGTCAGAGGGTCCAGTTTCAGGTAGTCCTGTGCCCCTCCCAGAACATACGTCACGTTTTGGTGGAAAAAAAATGTAGGACCCCCAAATGGAGGAGAGCGATACAGGTAGCCGTCGTAGCCCGCGACGTGCACGGCACAGGACAACGTCGGTGCACGCCCCGCCCGAGCCAGCCAGCCAGCGCGCGCGACACGACGAAACACGCGCCGCACAGTGCGCGCTCGGCATATGCCTGCCTCGTCACCTGTGATGGAGAAGACGAGAGGAGGAGCAGAGACAACGACGACGCCGCGCTGCCGTGCGTGCGTGTGCGCGTGATGGTGCGGTGGTGACCGAGCCGAGCCGGGGGCGTCCACGCGGCCGCGTTTTGGCGGAAAACGGAAGGCGAATTTGGCGAAAAAAACGAGCGGGTTTTCGCCCGTGCTCCGCTCGCCGCTGTTACGGCTTACGGGGTGCGTGTGTTACCACCCGCGCCGCGGTGGCTTGGCTTGGCTGCTCCGCCAAATCTACCCCTCCTCCCCACACTCCACTCCCACTCCTCCTCTTGCTGCCGCTGCCGCCGCCGCTGCTGCTGCTGCTTCCGCATTCCTCATTCCATCCCTCCCGCTTTGCTTCCTTCCTTCCTCGGCTTCGCGCCACGAGATCCCCCCATCCCCACAACGCGGCGGCGCACCGGTCCATGCGGTAGCGGGGGCGAGATCCAGGGCCAGCAGCAGTAGCAGCAGAAGGCAGACTAGGTGCTCGGCGGAATGTCGCACCGCACGCCGCAGCCAATGCCGGACACGCTGTCCGACGCGTTCGCCGCCGCGGTGCTGCTGTCGTCGACGGACAAGCCGGACACGCTGCCGCCGGGGAGGCTGTCGCCGGTCTCTCCGCTCACGCACTCCTCCTCCTCCAAGCTCCCCACCCCGAGCTCCTCGTCGGGCTCCTCGGGCTCCGTCTCGGTCTCCAGGACCCCCGCCTCCGCGCTCGCCTCGCGCAGGAGCCATTCGGGTGAGATCCCGCTCCCCTCCGATGGCCCGCCCCGTGGGTCGCGCCCTGGCCACCGACGGACCGGCTCGGGTCCCCTCATCTTCACCTCCTGCTCCAGCTCCGCCACCTCGCCTCTCACCAACGCGCTTCCCGCGGGGAACATCTGCCCCTCCGGCCGCCTCGCCAAGCCGCTGTCCTCATGCTCCGCCGCGGCGACTCCACCGGCACCTCCCCCTCCCCGCGCCGCCCGCCACGACGTGCTCGGCTCAGGCACCGCCAACTACGGCCACGGCAGCATCGTGCGGTCCCGCAGCGGCGGCGTCGTGGTCGCCGAGGAGGACGCGGTGGTCAGGCGGGCCATGTCCAGCGCCGACCCGGAGGAGCTCAAGAAGGCCGGGAACGAGCAGTACAAGAAGGGCTACTTCGAGGAGGCGCTCAGGCTCTACGACCGCGCGCTCGCCCTGTGCCCCGACAATGCCGCATGCCGCGGCAACCGCGCCGCCGCGCTCATCGGGCTCCGCCGCATCGGCGAGGCCGTCAAGGAGTGCGAGGAGGCGGTTCGGATTGATCCGTCGTACGGCCGCGCGCACCAGCGCCTCGCCTCCCTGCATATAAGGTGAGAATTCCATCGCCCTGAGCGACCTTGGATCTGTGGACGCAGCGCAATTCTCCTGTCCATGTTTTTTTCTTGCATTGTATGGCGAAAACTACTTCTTTTACAGCACGCATAACGATTTTTTTTCTCTCTGGCGATCTAAAGAACACGTTTTGATCCAACAATGTAGCTAGAAATAGGAACCTAAAATGTTGCTATTTTTAGCGGAGCTTACAGAACAGTCGTGGTCATGGTGTGTTGGGTCACCATTGCACGTTTATGGAAGACGATTTCTACAATAAGCACAGTATTTTTATACCTTTCGTCAGAATTCTACAGAGTCATGGGACCTGGTTGATCTGAACATGGACTTCTGATTTATATGTTTCTGCATTTCCCTACTTACTACGGAAATAGATAGCTTTCAGAGAATCAGGAAATGCTGCCAATACTGTAAATGGCAACAAGAGAAACAGCCAATGTGCTTATGCTTTTTAGTTTCTTCCATTGTTCAGTAAGCTGTTTAGTATTAGTTTTTACCAGTATATCAATCCGTTTCCTTATTGTATTATGTGATTGTTGAATTCTACCTTTTGTGCAAGTTATCCATTTGTTCTTACTAAACTGCAGGCTAGGACACATCGAGGATGCTCAGAGGCACCTCTCACTGGCGACCCCTCAGCCTGACCTCCTAGAGTTGCACAAATTACAAACAGTAGAGAAGCACCTTGGGAGATGTATGGATGCACGGAAAGTTGGGGACTGGAAGAGTGTGTTGAGGGAAAGTGATGCTTCAATTGCGGCAGGAGCTGACTGCTCTGCTATGGTTGGATCCCATCTTTCTCTTACTATGGTGTTGAGTAGCCCTTTCTTGATTAAAGAGCATGCACTTATGTAATTCACCATTTGTAGCTATTTGCCTCTAGAGCAGAAGCTCTTCTACGGCTCAATCAGCTTGACGAGGCTGATCTGGCTATCTCGAGTGCTTCCAAGTTGGACTACTCATCTTCATGCACCTCAGACAACAAATTCTGTGGGTTCCTTGCCAATGCATACCTCTTTTATGTGCATGCCCAAGTTGACATGGCATTGGGAAGGTAATCCATCGACTTTCTCGTTAGATACACAAATAAGTCGAACTTATCAAAAGATTTTTAGTTTTCCCATTTGACTGAAAGGGGAAAAACAGCCGTCTTGCCATCCCTAGAGGATATTGAATCTTGTTGGGGAAAGAAACACAACAACTTTATTCAAAGTATTTTGACTTAGCAGTTAAGTTGCAAGCCCTCCTGTCTAGCCTTGGTAGTTTATGACTTGACAGTACTGAAAAATGTGCAGGTTTGACCATGCTGTCTCTTCTGTAGACAAGGCCAGGATAATAGATCAAGGAAATGTTGAAGTTGTAACAATGCATAACAATGTGAAAGCTGTGGCTAGAGCACGATCTTTGGGGAACGAGCTGTTCAATTCTGGAAAATTTTCAGAAGCTTGCTTAGCTTATGGTGAAGGGCTCAAACATCACCCCGTGAATCCAGTCCTTTATTGCAATAGGGCAGCTTGCAGGTTCAAGCTAGGTCAATGGGAGAAATCCATTGAGGACTGCAATGAAGCACTCAAGATTCAACCCAACTATTCGAAGGCTTTGCTCAGACGTGCGGCTTCCTATGGCAAGGTAGCACATATCTAGTTTGATGCTCTCTTTTTTTCCTGATGTAGAACTTTGGAAAGTCATAAGTTCTTTTATTTTTTGCTCTTCTGATGGTTAGATGGAGCGATGGGCAGAATCTGTGAAAGATTATGAAGTTCTTAGGAAGGAACTTCCAGGTGACACTGAAGTGGCGGAAGCCTATTTCCATGCCCAGGTTGCTCTGAAGTCTTCACGGGGTGAAGAAGTATCTAATATGAAGTTTGGAGGAGAAGTTGAGGCAATTACTGGAATGGAACAATTCCAGATGGCTACATCCTTGCCAGGTTTGTTTTATCAGAAGTCTTTCTTTGTTTCCAAATCCAAATGTTGATGTCCCTATTGTAGATTACGTAAGCTAACTCCACAAAAACCTAGTACTGCATATAATGGTTGAAAATCATAATAGTTCATGCGTACATCAGTGTATTAATAATGGCTGCCAAAACCTGGCCGAATTTTTGGAGTTGCTAGCCAAACAAGTATCCACAAGTAGCTCAGTTGACAATACATGTTCCTATTCAGGTTTTCATCAAACATATATCCACCCCTTTAAGCTCTATGCATCCACTCTGAGAGAAAAAAAAGTCAAAAGAGAGTAAATAAATAAGCATTGCAAGTGACGATCTTCAATGTATTAAACACAGTATCGGCAGGTAGACATTAATCCAAATCTAAATCAAGCTGATCTCTAAATTAGTTATGCGAGTTGCGGCAAATCCTTGTAAGATGTGATGATGCGATCCCTTTTAGCTGATATTACCATGATGTTACCCAAATGAGATGTTTATTTCCCTCTTGACATGTTTGTTCACTTTACTCAAACCTCTGCCCCAAAATGCTGTTAACATATGTGTAGTGCAATCAAACTAAGCAAACCAATCTCATTTGGTTTGTAAAAGATGATAACACATTATTATATATTGTTTTTTTTTCTCTTCTAATATACGCTACCTCTAAAAAAAGAGCAATCCCGTCTGACTATTTTCAATTAATCTGACATATTTGGATGTTTTTCCTGCTACCTTTTTGCACCTGCAGCTCATTATTTTGACTTACAGCTGTGTATCAGGAATAATTAGTATTGTAATCTTGACTTTTGCTGATAGGGTTGAGGTTGTACCACATGTTGGTAGTACTTGTTACTGTTTTCTGCCGTGCAAACAATTCTTCACATGACATTTGCTTTCTGCCATTGTCCTAATGCTAGTTGGAAGTACATCATTTGGTCACACTCTTTTGTCTTTTACCATGCCCCTCTGTACTGTCCGGTCACTTGTTTCTGTATCTTCTATTCTAGCAGTGATGGTCGTTCTTAACTATTTATTTGTTTGTGGTTTTAAAGTATTTCTTATTGACCTGTTTCTAATTTACAGGTGTTTCAGTCATCCATTTCATGACACCTTTAAATCAGCAGTGCTGCAAAATTTCCCCGTTTGTGAATACCCTGTGCACCAGATACCCATCCATCAATTTCCTCAAGGTAACCAGTGATGTTTCATTACTCATCCATATCTTTCTTATCTTTAGCCTAAGTTTTCTCATACTTTTGTGTTGTCAACTTAGGTGGATATAAGCGAGAGCCCTGCTGTTGCACGTGCAGAAAATGTGAGGACTGTTCCAACATTTAAAATATACAAAAATGGTATAAGAGTGAAGGAAATGATCTGCCCCAGCATACAGCTCCTGGAGTATTCAGTGAGGCATTACGGGATTTAGTCCATGAAGTGATGATCTGATGTTTCCTCAGGCCTCCAGCTTCCCGCAAGCGACCACGGGCTAGCCAGGACAAAGCCAGTGAAGTTTATCCTGATGAAGACAACAAGCATGAAAGAAGACCAAGAGCGAAGAGGAGTTTCCCCGACCTTATTCATCCGATGACCTTTCTATTCTCCCCTTTTCACCATTTGTTGATTACCTGCTTAATTTATTCTTTTCATTTGTCCCATGCGTACATCATTGTTGCCAAATTCCTTTAGAACAAAAAAAAAAAACCATCTTCCTATTCTTGTGAAGAACGACTGTAAATCTTTTTCTTTTACTTCCATGTTTACCAGACCTCCCAAGGAAAGAAAGGTATAGATGGCATTTGTACTCTTTACATCCAACTATGTAATATGGAAGTTTTGCCAACCCATGGTTATTAATCCAACCACTATTATGTCATGTCACCCATGTTCTTTGGGTAATTGGTCCCTGCTCTACATACACTTGGTGTAGTCCCACTAACTACACCTCATGTGTGTTTCCTGGTGGATTTTGTGGTTTGAACATGTGAGAGCTATCAGCTGTTGGTCCCTCAAAAGATAACTCTTGTCAAATAATTATGCTTACATACCCCCAAAAGGAAAAAAAAAGGGGTTTGTGATTATGGATGGGCCATAGCCATTCTGACATTGTAATAGTCACACGCACTAAGCATATGTAACTGTCTATGCAGATGTGATCTGTATGTACAATTGTACATTACAGTGACTGAACACAGCAAACAGGCCACAACGTTGCTGATGACTGTTGTTGGTTAAGCAAGCTCATGTAAGCTGACTAAGCTGATGATGAGAAAAGTGAGAAGAAACCCCATTGGATACCTTTGTCGACCGTTTAGTTAGTTGCTAGCTGTACTTTCCTGAGACACTTGGTGGGCCCGGTGCCCATGAGGCCGACATGTTAACATCGAGCCCTGGCGTGTTGAGGCGGGTTGTTTTGGCAATTTCCTCACGCTCCAGATCGGCAACGCATTATTCCTGTCCAATCACCGCCTCCACAAGGCATATGCACACTCACTGGCTGTGGTGTGTGCCTGTGTGGCTCTGGCTTCTTCAGGGGGAAATATAGGGGATCCCCTACTTCGTTTTATGCTGTGTTCTTTTCATAGATTGAGAACATGGTGAATTAGCGTATGATTAATTAAGTATTAGCTTAAAAAAATGAATTAATATATTTTTTTAAAGTAGCTTTCCTATATTTTTTTTTATAAAAACACCCCGCTTAACCGTTTGGAAAATATGTGCATGAAAAAAAAAAGAAGTACAAGACTCGTTTGGTTTGTCACACTATATTTTGTAGGGGTATGCCATAAAAATCTTGGCTTAGTACCCTTCTTATCATAGACATAACTTGCTAAAATTTGCCGGTGATTTTCTAATAGAAAAACTGAAACATGCGATTTTTTATTTATTCGAAACTTACTAAAATTTTATTTTAAAAATAAACTATCCTAAAAATTATTTCTAAATGTAAACCTTTTGATCACTCCAGCTGGATTAACATGACGAAACAATGCTACCACGTCAGTTTGGCTAGCTAGCATGATATCAAGTTTGGTTATGCTAGTTTAGCTAGCGTGACTTCACAAAACTGTCATGTTCGCTATGGCTTATGGGTGATGTGATAGTGTTGTGTTGCCATATCCGATAGAATGGTGTGGTAAAAGATTTAGATTTTAGAAATAAATTCTAGGAGAGTTGTTTTTGAACAGGAAATTAAAAAGGTTTAAAACTAATAAAAATTTGAAACATGCAAACCAAACTATTTAAGCTTACCCAAGTTGTGGTAAGTGACAAGTGTAGCACGATTAACTTTATAAAACTAAGTATAGTTGTGTAGGCGGTGTCCTATTGCTAACTGCTGAGGAAAATATGACGAGTCACAACTCACAGCTACGATAATAAATTAGCTTAGCACTAAACTAAACACCATTAAATATTCCGTATGACTGATTGTGTCTTTTGTACTAAAGTGCGGTTATTGTGGGCCTTTGTAATTAAATTTCGGCCACAAGTGATAGATTGGAGATTGATATTTGTGTCTGAACTTTCTTCTCCTCTGTCACTCTATTGTAATACCTCTCAGCTCCTAAATCCGCATTAGCCCATATACAACTACACATAGCTTTTCAATTATATTTACTCGGCATTGTATAAAAGAGTTAACCTAAATATACCATATTACCACTATATATGAAACGTCTCGGGGGTTAAGATCGAAATTTCATTATCTAAAAAAATATGAAACGTCTCAGTGTGTATGTTGGCCTTAACTTATTTAAACTCTCTCTATATGCAACTAATCTATGGTTTATGAACACCCAACCATGGACTACGTCGTCCTTTGGTTGCTCTCCGTTGCACAATCATAATTCGGTACATGCATTCTTCCGTATGCATCGATCTTTTGGGCGTTCTATGTATCTGCAAATGTAGAGCCGTCGTTGCATCTGTAGAACTAGAGAAGAGTTTTTTTTTTTTTTTAATGAGAAGAGTAAGGAGAAGAGAGAGCTGACCAAACTGATCCGAGTCCAGTTTTTGGGCCAAGTGACGACAACTGGGCCGGTATATATGTAGCTAGGGCTATATGGGAAAAAGTCCAACTTAAGTCTCTTATATCCCTTAACTGTTAAACCGAATATATCGACTCATTCAATTATAAAAACCGTGTAAATTAACTCCCTAGATTGTTTTGAGGATGGTTTTCTTTGACGTGACATATTAACTTGATCCACATGTGCTCATGTGGTATCTATCTAGCACTTCCTCTACTATAGGCCAAGTGTCGGTGGTCTCCGTTGCTGTCTCGCTTTCCACGGCTGCTCCCCATCATCAGCCACGGCAAAACCCCCTCTCCTCGTTCTCCCGAGTGGACTGAATGTTGGGCCTCCTTCGCTCTCGCTGCCTGCTAGGACCACCTGCTGTCACCACCACTGCGAAGAAGTGGGCCAGCCGGTGAGGAAACATGGGGGAGAGATAGAGTGGGGTAGAGAAGGAAGGAGAGGGAGAGGGGAGTGTGACAGGTGGGTCCTATTTTATTTTTTATTTTCTTTATTGACTAGGATGCCATGTGATAGCACATCAGTGAATATTGTTGTCAATACTATCTTGGGAATCAAATTTATACTGGTTTTGGTTTTAATAGTTGAGATGTTAAGATATCTGTTATTGTGGGATATGAATAAGATATATATTGGACCTATATTTTGAGGGAGTCAAAGTGAATTTACTCCAATCCTAGCAAATTTAGGCCCAATCAGCCAGAAACTGCATAGTAACTTGCACTTCCCAGGAGCCCAACAGCTTGCTTCTTCGTCCATGGATAAACAGCCGCTGGAAGCTGTTCAACCGGGCAACCGACCGCGCTGGTAGACGAACTCGCATAAAAATTTTTAATGCTATCATAGGTATTAAAAATATTTTTTTCATAGCAAATAATTGCTCCATCCCTTTCATATTGTAAGGCACTTTGACTTTTGACTTTTTCCAAAGATAAATTTCTTTAAAATAAAATATAACAATATTTCGACAACAAACATACTATTAAAATGTACTCAGTGTCAAATTTAATGAAACTATTTTTAGGTTCTCAAATTAACTACATTGCAGCGAAACTCTCTTCTAAACTAGAGAGGGCTTTATATATCCAGCGAGTCCACCATGATGCATGACATAATTCTTGACTCCAAAGTTCAATGCGTATGTGCACTATCATACATTTAATTTTCCGACGGTATTTTTTTGGTGGTTTCGCGTCCACAGCGGCGGGGGCAAAGCAGCATATGGCTGGTTCCATGTTACTTTATGCCCCAAAGTCACTCCCATGCAATTCTCCCTTAATTTCTTTGCCATTTCATTAGTGGAGCACAGATGTACGTATGTACATGTCAAAATAGCATTAATTAGTCACTTTCTTCTGTCTTAATAAAATGGAAATTAAATTGGTCGGTAAATCTTTCGGCCTACCAGGCTAACAACAAAAGAATAGCACACAGGGGTTGAGAAAATTGAAAAACAGGTGTGCACTTCTCACTTCTCCCGAGTGAATTATGAACATGGGAAGCTATTCATTAGCAGCGTCGCTTTCGCCTTATCCTAGAACATATGCTTCAGATTCTTTCATTTTTCTTGTGGCCCTTTTCAGATTTGATACTTGATGCTGATTGATTCTAGCAACGATGTACTATTTCTGACTTGATCTCTCTTGTCTCCACGCAGTTATATATACTTTTCGACTCATCAAAATATTTGTTGATCGATCTCTTGTGTCAGTCGATCAGTAAGAGTCGGAGAGAGGGGCCGGGGGATATTAATTAGGGGATGAGATCGTCATAAACTCTCTGGTTATTGGCACATAGATTTGGACAGTGATCCAACTGAGACACATAAGCATCCGGCCCGTTTAATTGCCCGTGCAAGCTACCAGCTGCAACTGCGACGGTTGGGACTGTTCCATTCGTCTCATCGATCGATCTGCGACTCGAGTATACGAATGGAACCTACAAGTTTTTTTTTCTCTTTCGAGACTAACCTACAAGTATTTCGACATTCCATTATAGAGGACACACATTGTACTACCAGTATTGCCACTGGAAGAAGTGATTTCGATGGTTGATTTATAAACTTTGAGTGAATCTCATAAAACTATAGATAGTGTAACCAAATTATCGTAAAACTATAAATTTAAGGTGTTGTATGATAAACTATAGATTTAGACTGTTCGTTCATGTGTGTTGGGAACTAATCTTCGTGGAGTGATCCATTAGTACATGATTAATTAAGTATTAGTTATTTTTTAAAAAAAATATATTAATATGACTTTGTAAAGTAACTGTCGTATAACTTTTTTTTTTACAAAAAGTACTGTTTAGCAGTTTGAAAAGCGTGCGCACGGAAAAAGAGAAGGTTGAGTTGGGAAAGTAAAGAAAAGAACACAACCTTAGTGTCAAATTTATCACAAAACTACAGATTTAATAAAAGTGTTAATTGAATCCATACCACTGCAACTTTGCCAAATTTAAAAAAAAGTGGAGCCCACCTTATCATACTTATCTTAATCCACAGCCCTTCTCTAGCTCAGCGAGGCCGGCGGCTTGTATGGAGCTCGAAGACACCGACAGTGGTTTAGGAAGCTTGACGAGGCTGGGTCGCGCGCGGGAGCTCAAGGAGGACGATAGCAGGTCTTCGACTCTTGTTTGTGCAGCCGCTGTCATCGTCTTCGAGAAGGACGGGGATGGATCTCACCGCCGTTTTCGAGTCTTCACCGCCACCGGGCGTCCTCGCGCTGCTCCGCGCAGAGCCACAGTCGGACCCGCCTTGCTAAGACGAGCTCGCCACGGCCTCGCTGCCACCCCCGATGTGCTCCCTTGACTGCCAGACCTGCCACCGGCGGCAGATTTGCTTGAGCCACTGTCGAATCTGTCGCCTCCCGCCGGCCACCACCACCACTACTGCTTGTTGCGTTGTTGATGCGATTGCTGCTACTCGATTCGTGGCTGATGCTGCCGCTTGCTCCACCTCCGTAGCTTGCTTGCTCCACCCGGTCACCGCCGCTGGCCTGGCACAACAATCAAGATAATGGCTGGGAAGAAGATAGGGTGGAGCTAAGTATGACAAGGTGGGCTCCACTTGTCATCCTCTAAGGACTAGGGGTATTTTAGTCTGTACGAAAATACGGTATGAAAAAACCTGGTTCAACTGCATCCAAGATGTATGTAGTGGTATGGTTTAAATTTTTCAAAATATCGATGGCACCCAACCCATATTGGGAATAGTAATGATATTTTTTTAATTTGGTAAAGTTGCAGTGTCATGGATCCAATTAACCCTTAATAAAATGAGCAGTCAAAAAACTATAGATTAAAGTAGCTATTATCACAAAACTATAAATTTAGTGATAATTTAATCACAAAACTACAACATTTATTGCTCGAATATAATGGTAGTGTCTGGAATTTGAACTCTAAAATCTACAAGTTTGTGATAACTTCGATATTAAATATGTAATTGTGTGATATTTGGCTTTAAATCTATAGTATCTGATAAATTTGATGCTTAATCTGTTGTTTTGTGATACAATGCATTAAATATATTGTTCTGTGATAGTTTGGTCAATATATCTATACTTTTGTGAAATTTGCTCACATGTTTTACTACTAGTAGAAAAAAATAACCTACTACCAATAGTTTAAATCTCTATCTATATGGGTTCTTATATTAGTGTGACATCCTCCTCCAATTAGGATATAGCTTGTTTGACCCATGAGAACTGTGTGCATGTTTAGTACCACCTTGCTAGTTTAACAAGAGTGGAACCAATTTATAAGGGCTTATCCCTCCAACCATGTCACTCCCGGGTTAACCCTTTTACACGAAGTAAGGACGAAAATGTAAGTGGAGTGGTATGTGTAAGTGAGCCCGTCCATCGGATGGGCTGGGCTACGCGGTTACGAAGGTAGGGCTCAATTAGTACTATATTGCTTGTGCATCATTGCACCAAGATTTTAATTAAAGAAAATTATTCATAATCTGTTATTACCATCATTTTTTTATATACCATTTTCTAATTTATGCATATATTTGTTACTGACATATGGGCCCTCTAGCTAATATTTCCAAAAACGTGGGAGTTTGTGGTCGGGACGGTTCATATATGCACTCTCAGTTGTCCTTTTTCCTTTTCTTTTAAAATAAGTAGCCAGCTGGTTGTGGAAATCGTGGCAGATTCACTCCTCACCACTACCACTATTCTTTTTTTAAAGGAGTATAGAAAATATATTTAACTAGTATAGAAATGCTTTTTCCATATGGCCACTTTTCGCAAGCGGGTGGAGCAATCATCTAGAGCTAGATGTCTGTGAAAGCCCGGTTATCACAGGTGGGTATGTTAAGATGCACAAGTGCAAAAGAATTCCAAAAACCATAGATCTGTCATCACCGAATATCCAACCTTACCGCAGTTGCCAGATCAGGTGTGCCCCAAGCCTTCCACCCCCTCTGAAAGGGTCACTTGAGCCTAGAGGGGGTGAATAGGCTACTTAAAATTAAACAACGGAAGCTAAAATCAAAAATTAGGTCGGATAGTCTGATCCACAGTCGGACTATCCGATGTGATCAGATAGTCCGAGTTTGGATCAAACTGTCTGACTCAAGAGAGATACAAGTAACACCTAGATTTGCTACACAAGCAAGAGTATAAGCACAGACAATAGCTAGACTATAGAGTCACAACAAGGCAAATAGTAAAGGAGAGGGAAGAGTGAATATCACCGAGATTTCTTGCCGAAGTAATTCCCGGAGTTCAAATCCTTGAGGGGATTCTACTCTTTGTTGAGGAGCTCACAAAGAGCAGGGTATTTGCTAACCCTTTCCTCAAGAGGTTGCACAAAGCACTCCTCCTTCCACTAGAGGTATCTCTTTCCATGTGGAGGCGAGATCCGGCCTTCACAAACTTCTCTTGGCTCACCACAAGTAGATCGGTGGCTCAAGAGCGACGCCTAGCTGTCTAGGAGTCCTCAACCTCCAAGAGTAACAAACACCACACAACTCTTGGAACAACCCTAGTGTTCAAGATCGAGTGAAACGCACACTAGGCCCTCAAACACCAAATCCACAACCACCAAGATCCACCACACAAAGAACGAGGAGGGATTTGAGGGAGGGAGAAAGAGCTCAAAGATCTAAAGCACTTAAGCATTAAGCTCAACCCAAAGTGAATGAGAATGAATGAGTTGGGTAACCCTAGAAAAGGGTTAGGTGGGGGGTATTTATAGATCCTCCCAAAATGTGGCCGTTGGAAGAGAATCTTTTCATCCCACCTCGGATAGTTCGAGATGACATCGGATAGTCCGATGTTTTTGACCCCCAAGCAAGCCAGAGACAGAACAAAGTTCTAAAAAATTTCGGATTGTCTAATCGATTGGATAGTCCTTAGTCATGTCGGATGGTCCGATATTTTTGAACCAAGAACATCATCCTCTCACAGAGACTCAAGTTCCATTGAACTTCGGGGTTTCTGGATCATCGGATAGTCCAATAGGTACTTAGAAAAATTCACTCAAGTAGAATAAATATTAATTGAAGACAGAGAGTGAAGTTCTGTGAAATTTCGGATAGTCCGATGCCTTAGACAATCCAACCTCACATCGGATAGTCCAATGCTTTTAAGCCAATACTTAGTCCAAGGACAGAGAGCAAAGTTCTATAAAATTTCGGATAGTCTGAGATCGGATAGTCTGAAGCGATCGGATAGTCTGACAGGAAATTTTCAGCAACACTTAAAGAAAAGGATTTTGAGGACTAGTGTTCTACCAATTATATGCATGTGGTATCCCTCTTAATAGTACGATATCCTAAACACAAGAACACAAGAATTACAAGGTTCACAAGATGATTACCACAAATGTGATGCCGCTAAGTTCTTAATCAAAGTTCCACTCCTTTTCTTCCTTGCATCCAACTCAACAAATAATTAGTGTACCTCTATTTGTGTTGTCATTAACACCAAAACAAATTAGGGGGTCCTAAATGCACTTTCAATCTCCCCCTTTTTGGTGATTGATGACAACACAAGTAGAAACAACAAGATAGGCTAGATTTTGGTTGGACTCCCCCTAAAGATATGGTTGATATGCATAGAAGAGCTCCCCCCAATCTTGGCAAGAATTCAAAAAAATTACAATAACCACATACACATGCTGTTGACGATGAAATTTGGCAAGCTCATGAATCGGAAACAAGATCCAATCTGAAGCAGATTCGAAGATATGCAGAAATCTCGGAAACAGAGTGCGCATCGGCTGTAGTCCGTATTGGCTGAAAACCGAGTCCGATTGGGATAGCCGATGTAGCCGTTATCGCATGTGAAGTCAATATCGGATTCGATAGAGAGCTTACGATGATGTTGCCGGGCAAGGGTAGAGTCCATGATTGGCAATTGTATCTATTAATTAGGATTATGTATAATTTCCTTATAGATAATCTCGGTAAGAGTCCGCCTCAGGGACTTGTTTGCTAGTTAGATTTGTATTAGGTTAATATGAGTCGTGTCCGTGATGGACAATGTTTGTATTTTCGGGTATAAATATAGACCCGAGGTCTTATAAATAAACAACAACCAAGTTCAATCAATCTCGGCGCATCGCCAACCTTTATTTTCTACTTTCGACAAGTTCATGTTTTCGAGTCGAACTGCATCAATCTGATCTTCGACGAAGAGGTAGGTCTTGTTATGGCAGTTTACATCATCGGAATTAGTGCTTACATCTTTATGGCACTCTAATTTTGTCCTGTGAATCGTCGAGTTATCATATACGTTATATAATTTAGATCAATAATGCAATCTACTTGCATCGACCAAGCTCTATCTAGGGTTTTGCTGGTAACGGCTAGATTATCTTGTTGGTTTGAATTATATAATGTATACACCATCCCGAAAAGGCAACCATCGGCTTGATTGTCTAGATATCATCCTTCTTTTCATACTTAGTGCTGCATCAGTTAAGTTTGATCTACTAAGTCGTGATCTGAATCATAATCTCTAGCCTGTTTTATGGTTGTTAATAAGGATAGTATCAGGGTTTCAGCCGATCTTATCTGGTATAGATGTTTTACATAGTTTTATACTTTGTTTAGTATGCTATATCTGCCCCTTATATTAGGATCTAATCTAATACAAATATATTGAACTTACTATCAATCTAATTGATATTAGTTGAGTATATTTGTTGCAAGAGAATATCCTGGTATAAGGTTGTATCGGAGCTATAGCTGTTACATGCTTAAATCTGGGCTTCGGCTATGACATGAGTACATATAATCATTATTTCATGTTATTTTAGACTTGGGCAATTTATACTGTCTCGGTTCAGTCCGATCTATCCCAATTGCCTATTTCTAAAGTAATATTGATATATTGATTATGTAATGCTGATCTTTTCAGCCGATGTACCAAGTTTAGGGTTAGCTTATCATTGATAAATACTTTACAGCCGATTCATGCTTTATTGCATCGATTAGGTTACAACATGATATGATATCAGCTAGTTGGCCGATTGACTATCGTTTATTAATAAATTTGCATATTTCTTTTCGTTGATTGCAGGATCAAATCAACTGGCGCGCCCTTCGAACCTAAAAGTAACTTTTGGACCTGCACTAGAGTAAAGCAAATCTCTCGGGCAGTGTGTGTTTTTCTCATCAACACATGCATATGACATGATATATCACACATTTTAGCAAGGATAAAGGATAAGTGCATATTACATCATCCAAGCATATAAGGTTCACCATGACATAAATATGCATAAACTTAGATAAGGTTTTAAGCATGAGACATAAAGGACTAAAGCTACCATAAAAGCACAAAAGACCCACAAGTTCAACTAGCCACTACAAAGGATAGGTTGCCAGGGATAGATAGATAGTTCTCCCCCTTTGGCAGCAAGGCACCAAAAAGGGAGAGAGAAGGGATCACTCATCCTCATCATAATCCTCGTCTTCCTCACTGGACTCGTCATCTTCTTCCTCTTCCTCTTCCTCCACAGGAGCTTTGTCACGATCATCACGAGAGGAGCTCGCCTCAGCTGCAAAAGGATCCTCAAAAACCTCCTCCTCACTCTCTTCTACCTCAGACCCATCGGGAGAACATGGCAAGTTTGAGCTGCGAAGTAGAAGCTTGACCCGCCGAGTGTCCTTCTTCCTTGCCTTGCGTTCCTTGGCTTAGCAGATGGAGATGGTCTTGCACAAGTTGAAGATGGACTTGAAGAACCGCAAGGACGAGTTGGATTCCATCTTGGTGACACTAGAGGATGGACCGGCACAAGTCGAGGCACGAGTGCTCCGCCTAGCCACCACATGAGCATCCTTAATGAGGCGAACTTGGTAACCAGTGTGGACCACCTCCTTGTGAAACTTCTTCTTGGACACAATCTCAATCATCTTCATAATATATGACCCATATCCAAGGCCCCGCTTAGGCATCATTGAGATAAGCCGGATTTCTTCAAAAATGAAGTCAAAAGCATCAAACAACTGTGGTCTTGCCTCCATCTTTTGTAGGATGTTCCGTGTATAGGCAAGGACATTGCCGGCATCGCCTTCTTTCGGATTGAGAGATTTGCGCAAAAGCTTGTTGAGATAGGCATAGAAGGGAAGGAGCCCTTTGATGATACCTAACTCATAGTCCACATCTTGGTACAGGAAATGAAGGGAATTAGTGTCCAACGGCTTCTCATCATGGATCTTGACACGGTTTATGCGAGAATGAGCCGGGAATCCCAAGATGGCCGCAAACTTGGCATATGTCACTGAGTACTTCACTCTATTTATCAACCAATGAATGGTCTTTTCCTTGTTGGGCTCAAAGTCAACTGTTGCATAAAACTGAGTGATGATCTCCTCGCACCACGAGTATTGCAAGCCCATTTAGTCTTTCAAGTTCTGGCGATAGCACACATCAAGCACTTCATCAATGATGGGATCTTTCAAGTCCTCCATGTACCTCCAGTCGATCCACTGCATAAGAATGGTCTTTCTTGCGTTCTTTCTCCACCTCAGTCCACTTGTGATTACACCTAGTCACTCTCCTAGGATAAGTGGGATCTCTCAAAGGAGTAGAAACAAAGAAAGGCTCTTCTTCCTCTGCTGCCAACTGAGCGGCTATGTCCTCTTCTAGTTGAATTTCTTCATCAAAAGAGCGAATGGGAGCACCACTGCCTTCAGCTTGATCTGAGGAACCACTGGGATTGCCTTTGCGAACTTTGCTAGCCGGTGCACTGGAGCCTTCTCCACTGACTCGGCTCCGGCGAGGGGGGAAAGGAGCGCCTCGCTCCACATTGGCCACTTGGGCCGCATCTTCCTCTATTGATTGCCTTTCAATAGACTCTTTGCGGGATTGGGGCATTCGTCATAAAGCATGGCGAGCTTTGGAAGTAGGGGACCGCCCACGATTCATCGAACCCTTGCGAGAGTAAACTTGATTCTTGAATTGGCCCTTGAGCATGTGGATACGCTGATTTAGACAAAGGATGATGATTAAAGGATAAGTAAAATGAAGATATTTGGGTGTGAATCAAAAGAGTTATGGTCTAGGGCAAAAGTGGTCGGATAGTCTGATTTGAGGTCGGACTATCCGATAGAAATTGGACTATCTGACCTGAAGTCAGAAACTCCGATAGCTTTTGCCCTAGACCAAAAAATCTCGATTCACACAAAAATATCCGATGGATTCAAGTTATCTTCTAGGAACTAGTTCTAGGCACTAAAAGAAGGTAGATCACCGAAGAGAATCTTGAAATAAAGCTCAAGGAAGGAGATCAAAAGAAACGATGAAATACCTCAAGGAACAACCAAAACCACCAGGGAAACCCGTGATTTTCGGAGGAGTTGATGAAGAGGAACCACCCCGAAGCAAAGGAGTTGCAAACGGAGTCTCCGAAGTGAAGATTCTAGGTGGACTAGAACTAGGGTTGGAGTGGAGAGGAGAGGAGAGAGAAAACGAAAGAAGCAAATGAGTGAAGGGGTAAGAAAATTTTACCCCCGAGGAGGTTAAGTCCCCTTGCCCTTAAGCCCACGTCGGATAGTCTGATCTGAGATCGAACTATCCGATCCTACATCCTCTGTGGCAGTGAGAGTAGGGATGGCACAAATAGAATTTTTGTAGAGAGAATTGGGCAAGATGAACTAGATTGCTAGTCAAACACTTTAGCAATTAATTCACATATGATTTGTAAGCAATCAAACAATCAAACTAAAACCATAAGTGAAGCAATTAGATCCGAAGATCAAAAAGAGTGGATTGCCATGAGACAAGATAATCCACCCTCAAGAGAGGGAATGTTTGAACCTATTTCAAGTTGTGCTAGGACCAACATTCATTGAAAAATGAGATCCCCATACACATAGATTCAATTAATCCACACAATGGTGACTAGTGTTCATTCATTAATTGAATGTCCAATTTTTCACAAAGTGATATGCATCCTAAGCTAATAAGCAAGAAATAATGCAACAAATCAAGCCACATTCCGAGAATCCAAGATATTTAGCTCACGTCTCAACTCACAAAACCTACTTTCATCTAGTGGCTTGGTAAAAATATTCCGCTTCGGCGGTGGATAGGGCGACAGAGTCTTGCTTCTTGGAAGACTAAGAAACAAGGGACCTACCCAAGAATTGGTAAGTACCCGATGTGCTTTTCCTATCCACCTTGCAACCGGCATAGTCCGTATCGGCATAACCTGAGATTAAACCTCGCTCCCTTAGGAAACCAAAGGCCAAGGTTAGTTGTGTGAACTAAATATCGAAGAATTCTCTTCACGACCACTAGGTGACACTCCTTCGGAGTGGTTTGAAATCTTGCACACATGCACACACTAAGCATAATATCGGGCCTAGATACACAAAGGTAAAGCAATGAGCCAATGATGGAATGATATACCTTTTGGTTGACGTCTTTACCTTGTTCATTGAGGTCAAGGTGCCCATTTGATGGCATGGGAGTGTGGAATGGCTTTGCATTCTCCATTCCAAATTTCTTGAGCATATCCTTCAAATACTTTGTTTGGCAAACGAACGTTCCTTCCTTGAGTTGCTTGATTTGAAGACTGAGGAAGAACATCAATTCACCCATCATGGACATCTCAAAAAGCTTGGTCATCATTCTACTAAACTCTTCACTAAAAGACTTATTAGTAGAACCAAATATAATGTCATTGACATATATTTGGCACACAAAGATATTATGATCATGCCTTTTAGTAAAAAGAGTAGAATCGACCTTACCAATCTCAAAGCCGTTTTTAATAAGAAAATCACAAAGGCATTCATATCATGCCCTTGGAGCTTGTTTAAGCCCATAGAGCGCCTTGTGAAGCTTATACACATGATTAGGATATTTTGGATCTTTAAAGCCCGGCGGTTGATCTACATACACCAACTCATTGATTGGACCATTAAAGAATGCACTCTTCACGTACATTTGGTAGAGCTTGAAATCAAGGTTAGTAGCAAAGGCTAATAAAATACTGATTGACTCAAGCCTAGCTACCGGTGCAAAGGTTTCACTGAAATCCAAACCTTCGATTTGGGTGAACCCTTGAGCCACTAACCTTTCTTTGTTCCTTACCACCACACTGTTTTCATCTGGCTTATTCCGGAAGATCCATTTAGTGCCAATCACATTTTGCCTTGGTCTCTCCACCAATGACCACACTTCATTTCGAGTGAAGTTGTTCAACTCTTCTTGCATGGCCATCACCCAATCCGGATCACCGAGTGCTTCTTCTACCCTTAGTGGTTCAAGAGAAGACACAAAAGAGTAATATTTGCAAAAATTTGCAATTCGAGATCTAGTGGATACTCCCTTGTTGATGTCATCAAGGATGTTGTCGTGGGGTGATCTCGTTGGATGCTTTAGTGTATCATTGGGTGTGCAAGGTTGATTGGTGAATATGGCATGTGCACGTCTACTTCATCACGATCCAACCTTGAGGGTGAGGGATTATTGACTTGAGTGGATATGGACGGCTCCGCTTGTGTAGAGGAAGAGGGTCCATGTTGTTGCTCCCTAGGACGTACATCTCCTAGAGCCAACCCTCTTGATAGCTTCGCTAGGATCCTCCTCTTCTCCTAACACACGTGAGTCAACTTGCTCTACTGAGAGCCGTTAGTCTTCTCAAATATCACATCACGTGCGATCTCAACAATACCGGAGGTTTTGTTGAAAACACAGTGCGCACTTATTTGATCCATACCCAAGCAAGAACCCTCAAAACCTTTAGGAGCAAACTTTGAGAATCTTTCTTGTTAAGAATGTAACACCTACTACCGAAAACACGAAAGTAGGAGACATTTGGTTTGTGAGCGGTAAGAAGTTCATAGGGAGTCTTCTTAGGAAGGCAATGAAGATAGAGACGGTTGATGGCGTGACATGCGGTGTTGACGGCTTCGGCCCAAAAATAGTCCGAGGTCTTGTATTCATCCAACATGGTTCTTGCCATCTCGATGAGAGTCCTATTCTTCCTCTCGGCTACTCCATTTTGTTGAGGTGAATATGGAGCCGAGAATTCATGCCTGACTCCTTCTTCATCAAGGAAACTCTCCACATACATGTTCTTGAACTTTTTGCCATTGTCACATCGGATGTTCTTGATCTTGAGCTCGAACTCATTTTGGGCTCTTCTTGTGAACTTCTTGAATATGGCTTGTGTTTCACTCTTGTCATGTAAAAAGAACACCCACGTGAAGCATGAAAAGTCATCAACAATAATAAGACCATATTTGTTACCTCCAATGCTTAGATAAGCAATGGGTCCGAAGAGATCCATGTGGAGGAGCTCCAATGGTCTTGTAGTAGTCATGGTATTTTTGACTAGGTGATGAGCTCCAACTTGTTTCCCGGCTTGACACGCTCTACACACCCTATCTTTCTCAAATTGCACATTGATTAGTCTAAGAATATGATCGCCTTTTAGAAGCTTATGAAGATTCCTCATACCAATATGGGCTAGCCTCCGATGCCAAAGTCACCCCTTGTTGGACTTAGCCACTAAGCATGTCTCAAGTTTAGCTTTATTTGATGTGAAATCTACAAGACAAATCTTTCCCTTCAGAACACCCTTAAAGACTATCGAGGAATCATTCATTCTATAAACGGTCACATCAACATCGGTAAAAAGACAATTGTAACCCAAAGAGCATAATTGAGAAACGGACAAAAGGTTGTACTTGAGAGATTTTACCAAGAGGACATTTGAAATGGAAAGGTCATTTGAAATTGCAATTTTACCTAATCCCATTACCTTTCCCTTTCTATCATCCCCGAAGACTATGTTGTCTTGTGAAGTACCATTTGGATCAAGGGAGGAAAACATTGACTCTTCTCCGGTCATGTGATTTGTGCATCTGCTATCAATCACCCAACTTCTTCCACCGGAGATGTATTCCTACAAGAGATCATTTTCTAGTTTTAGGTACCTATACTTGCTTGGGTCCTCTCATGTTAGTAACAAGTGCCTTAGAAACCCAAAGCACTCTCTTGATGGAAATATTTTTGCCCCTTGAGCCACATATTTAGCTACAACATGACCATTAGCATTCTTCCTAAGAACATAAGAAACATCGAATGAATTTTGTGAAGCACAATCATTAGGAAGGATACTTTTGGCCTTAACAAAGTTGTTTAGACCTTGAGGCTTCTTGAGCATCACACTTTTATTCACCATTCCTTTTGGTGGAGGAACATACCCAAGACCTTCACGGTTGAAGTTGTCTCTTTGATAGCCTAAGTACTCCTTTAGGAACTTACTACCCATGTGGCACTTTAGAAGGCCATTGTGAAGGAGTCTCATAAGCTTCTCATTTTGCATTTGTAACGCACTCAAAGATTTGGAGTTAGTAGCGCAAGTATCAATATCAATATCATTGCATCTTGAGTATGGTTCATTGCTTGGGGCAATGTTGGAACAAGATGCCTCACTAGGGAGAGAGATGCTATTCTTTAAGGTTTCAAACTTTTCTTCAAGTGAGAGGTAAGCTTTGTCCAAGCTATCCACCCTCTCTTGAAGTTGTGAGTTCGCCACCTCAAGATTAGCATGAGATTCTTTGGTTTGCTTGTAAAGCCGTACCAAAGCCTCATTTTTCTCTCTCTTTAGCAAGTTCACTCTGAGTTCATGAGATCACTCTTTCTCATGAATGAGCAATTCTTCTTGCCTCTCAAGAGTTTCATATTGTTGTTCAATTGTCCCAAGCAACTCACTCAAGTGTTGCAATAATTCCTTGGTTATGGACTTGAACAAGTCCTCGTCCATAACCTCATCAACTTCCTCTTCTACATCACTAATGAGATCAACATTGAATGACTTAGGAGGTGAGGGTACCTTAGGCTCCTTTGCCATGAGGAAAATAGGAGTATCGTCATGACTCGAGTAGTTAAAGAGCGTAGGTGTAGGAGGTGATGTAGGCTTGACGGTGAACGTGGCCATTCCCTCTTCATCACTTGAACTTGACCCGGAATCATCGGAATCGAAGATCATCCCGAGGTGTGCTTGGCCATATCGCTCATGCTTGTTATGCTTGTGCTTCTCCCTCTTGTCACCCTTCTTTTTCTCTTCCTTGATGTTGGGACAATCGGCCATGAAGTGTCCGGGCTCATGGCACTCATAGCACTTCCTTGCGGAATGCCTCCCACTTGACTTGTCGGAGGAGCGCCTTGAAGAGCTCCCCTTGAAGAAGCCGCTTCGTCTCATGAACTTCTCAAACTTCTTGATGAAGAGTGCCATCTCTTCATCATCCTTCTCCATCTTGCTCTTGCGACTTTCTTTTTTTTCTTTTGCCTTCAATTCCAAGTCTTCCTTCTTGACACTTGAGCCTTGATGGATGAATTCGGTGACTTCCTTCGAATCTTTCTCAAGCATGTCATGGGCAAGAATACGACCGAGCACATCATGAGGAATGAGAGTCTTATAGTCCGGACACTCACGTATGATGGTCATCAAGGTAGAGTTCCTTGGTGTGATAGCTCGGATCATTTTCTTGACCACAACTTCATCCATCATATCCTTAGAACCAAGCCCCTTGATCTCATTCACAATCTTGCTTAAACGGTCATACATGTTACCTGGGCTCTCTCTCCATCCAACATGACAAACCGCTCAAATTGCCCCTTGAGGATCTCCACCTTGGACTCGCGAACACTATCCGTACCTTCATGTACATTCCGAAGTGTGTCCCATATATCTTTGGCATTCTCAATGCCATCCACTCGGTTGAACTCACTTCCACTCAAGGCGCTAAGTATGGCATTGGCGGCTTTAGCGTTCTTGTGCTCGTTCTCGTCGTCCTCTTTGGTGGGATCATCGGGGTTCTGCAAAACATAGCCTTTTTTGACTATTCTCCAAATCAATGGGTTAATAGATTTCAAGTGCATTTTCATCTTATGTTTCCAAGCGGCATAGTCCGTACCATTGAAGTACAGAGCTTTGCCACTATAGGTTCTCACATAAGATGTAGATGTCGAAGAAGAGTAATCCCACGGAACTTTGGTTCCAGTAGGTTCACTCTCCTTGCCTTCCCCCGTTTGACCCAACATGATCTCTCCAAGCAGTTAAGTCTAATTAGGAGATTAGGCTCTGATACCAATTGAAAGGGTGACTTGAGCCTAGAGGGGGTGAATAGGCTACTTAAAATTAAACAACGGAAGCTAAAACCAAAAACTAGGTCGGATAGTCTGATCCACAATCGGACTATCCGATGTGATCAGATAGTCCGAGTTTGGATCAGACTGTCTGACTCAAGAGCGATACAAGTAACACCTAGATCTGCTACACAAGCAAGAGTATAAGCAAGACCATGTCACTCCCGGGTTAACCCTTTTACACGAAGTAAGGACGAAAATGTAAGTGGAGTGGTATGTGTAAGTGAGCCCGTCCATCGGATGGGCTGGGCTACGCGGTTACGAAGGTAGGGCTCAATTAGTACTATATTGCTTGTGCATCATTGCACCAAGATTTTAATTAAAGAAAATTATTCATAATCTGTTATTACCATCATTTTTTTATATACCATTTTCTAATTTATGCATATATTTGTTACTGACATATGGGCCCTCTAGCTAATATTTCCAAAAACGTGGGAGTTTGTGGTCGGGACGGTTCATATATGCACTCTCAGTTGTCCTTTTTCCTTTTCTTTTAAAATAAGTAGCCAGCTGGTTGTGGAAATCGTGGCAGATTCACTCCTCACCACCACCACTATTCTTTTTTTTAAAGGAGTATAGAAAATATATTTAACTAGTATAGAAATGCTTTTGCCATATGGCCACTTTTCGCAAGCGGGTGGAGCAATCATCTAGAGCTAGATGTCTGTGAAAGCCCGGTTATCACAGGTGGGTATGTTAAGATGCACAAGTGCAAAAGAATTCCAAAAACCATAGATCTGTCATCACCGAATATCCAACCTTACCGCAGTTGCCAGATCAGGTGTGCCCCAAGCCTTCCACCCCCTCTGAAAGGGTCACTTGAGCCTAGAGGGGGTGAATAGGCTACTTAAAATTAAACAACGGAAGCTAAAATCAAAAATTAGGTCGGATAGTCTGATCCACAGTCGGACTATCCGATGTGATCAGATAGTCCGAGTTTGGATCAAACTGTCTGACTCAAGAGAGATACAAGTAACACCTAGATTTGCTACACAAGCAAGAGTATAAGCACAGACAATAGCTAGACTATAGAGTCACAACAAGGCAAATAGTAAAGGAGAGGGAAGAGTGAATATCACCGAGATTTCTTGCCGAAGTAATTCCCGGAGTTCAAATCCTTGAGGGGATTCTACTCTTTGTTGAGGAGCTCACAAAGAGCAGGGTATTTGCTAACCCTTTCCTCAAGAGGTTGCACAAAGCACTCCTCCTTCCACTAGAGGTATCTCTTTCCATGTGGAGGCGAGATCCGGCCTTCACAAACTTCTCTTGGCTCACCACAAGTAGATCGGTGGCT
Organism: Oryza punctata; assembly: GCA_000573905.2. NCBI lineage: Eukaryota > Viridiplantae > Streptophyta > Magnoliopsida > Poales > Poaceae > Oryza > Oryza punctata. The sequence goes on from CM002488.2 coordinate 6,018,665, forward strand.
CAAGAGCGACGCCTAGCTGTCTAGGAGTCCTCAACCTCCAAGAGTAACAAACACCACACAACTCTTGGAATAACCCTAGTGCTCAAGATCGAGTGAAACGCACACTAGGCCCTCAAACACCAAATCCACAACCACCAAGATCCACCACACAAAGAACGAGGAGGGATTTGAGAGAGGGAGAAAGAGCTTAAAGATCCAAAGCACTTAATGTCACGCCCAGAGATTCGCAAACCCGAATCCCAAGCAGAATGTGCGTTAAGTCCCTGTCCAGGACCGATCAGGGTACACAAGCGACAAAGTTGACATACAGATCCACGTCTTACAAACACCATAAAAGAAGTCTTACAAAAATGCAGCGAAAAAGATAAACAAGCTAATCTAGGTAACTAGATGCTCGTAGCGTGGCGACTCCAATCCACGGGCATCCTTGACGGTAGCGACAAGCCTACGCCTCCGAGTAGCCACCATCAGACACGTACTCCAACTCTGGTGTGGGGAATGATAAAGCAAGACTGAGTACTACCCACTGTACTCAACAAGTCATACCGGAATGGGAAAAATGATGCAAGTATTTCCAAAGGAGGCTAAAGGGTTGAATTGCATAAAGCAAGCATTTAAAAACAATAGTGGAATGCGGTAAAACAGTTGAGTTAATTAAGAAAAATTAAATCTCCATTGTCCAACGCTACACCACATTGCGACAGGCCCAAACCACCATCCACTACACCCGTTCCATTAAATCAAGTTATTAGATGTATGACTAATCACGGTGAATCTGGTTGACCGCCCATATCCGCGGGCAGGGCTATTCGAATAGTTTTACTCTGATCAGAGGTGTACAACTGTACCCACAAGACATAGCCCCACGACACGTTACCGTGTGCCGGCATACCACCACGATACACCGGAAAGGGACTGTGACAGGACCCTTCGCACAACCCTTCCTAACCAAGCACACCACACCACAGGTTTCACCCCCACCCTTGAACCAAGGCAGGTAGTCCCCTCTCGTGCCTAGGTGAATCTGGTAGTTGATCAACGAGTAAACCCCCACCGACCCAACTCCATCACGCCCACCCTTGCCTGGATGCGTCAGTTAAGAAAAGCCACACTACAAGCCCAGCCATTACCCATGCTAGCTTGTGGAAAGCACGATAATTCATCCAGGGTTTCCCGCGAACCGGTCCTTAATCGTCATGAGTATTGACCATCAAAACCATGTACTCACAGCCCATCATTAATCAGGTTTTAGTTGGACCAATTAATTAACCATTCACAATTAACCATCGTGAGCTACCATTAAATATTCATCATTAAATAATAGAGGTACACTAGTTATCCCAATAGTATGCTAATCTTTCTAAGCAGGGCTAAGCATGTTTTAACCTAGCAACTACTCAAATTACTTCCCAAGCTATCAAAGGAACAAAGTATTTAGAACATACGGCTGAGTACAACAGGTAATTAATCCCATAGATGGCATTATAAAACAATACAATATTTAGAGGAAAAATAAGACCTTTGCAATTTAGGTACAATATGTTCAAGCGAATAAGCATGACTTGCCTTGCTCCTGTCCTGGATCGGCCTCTGCGACAACCTCGAAGTAAACCGGAGCGTCGAAATTACTGGAATCTAAACGAAAAACAAAGCACACAAGCAAATAGGCTATAAGTCTACTGAAACAGGGAACAAAACCATTTTTAGTGGATTCTAGGCATTTTTATGAATTTACTACAATTTGAATGGACTCAAACGGAGTCCGGATGAATTAGTTATGAATTTTAAAAGATTAACTGTGTTTTTTTACTATAAAGAGAAAAATCCTTATTCATTTATTACGCAATAAACCTCTAGGGCTGATGTCAGCGGCGCAAGGGGTGATGTCAGCAAAGCCAGGAATGACGTCAGCAAGGGGGCGGCGGCACCGACCAGGAGGCGGCGTGCCACGTGGCGCACGCGTGGCGCCAACGTGGTGGCCACGCGGTGCCACAGCAGCGGGCGTGGGCGGCTGGGGCGGCGGCGGCACGGGCGCGTCCGGGCGACGCGGCGTAGGGCGGCGGCATATCGGCGGTCGGAGGACGGAGTGCGGCAGCGCGGCCGAGCAGCGCAGCGCGGCCGAGCAGCGCAGCACGGCCGCGCGGTGGCCCGCAGCGAGAGGTGGCCTAGCGGTGACCGCAGGGCAGCGGGCGGCGGCGCGGCCGAGAGGCACGGCCGGCACGGGGAGGCGGCGACCGAGCGGCGCGACCGGGCGGCGCACGGCGGGCTGCGGCCTTGCAGCGGTCGAATGGCGGCGGGCGGCGGCGCGGCCGGTGCGGGAGGCGGTGACCGAGCGACGCGCGGCGGCCGGCGGCCGGACCGAGCGGCGAAGAAGGGAGAAAGGAGGGAAGGGGCTCACCGGCGACGAGGAAGGAGACGGCGGCGACGGGCGGTGGAAAATGGGAGGGAGGAGGGGTGGCGGCGCTTTAAATAGGGGGCAGGGTGTGTTAACGATGAAATTTGGTAAGCCTTGAAGTCATCATCGGCCTAGAGTTAGTATCGGCTTCAGTGTTCTGGAATCGGCCGATGGAAGCTATCAATCGCCAACAGTCGGATTCTTACCAAATTCGGTTAAGGAAATTAATCTATTAAATGAAGCTTATCCAATAGAGACTGAGTTCAAGAAGGATGCGGCATGGCAGTTTATCTATTAATTAGGAAGAGTCTGTTAGTTTCTTTTTCTCTTTAAGAAAGTGTGTTTAGTGTCCGATAAGGACTTTATGTTTTCCTTTTATCTTTAGAAAAGTTTGAGTCGTGTCCGATATGGTCTAGTATCTACCCATGGGTATAAATATGTACACCCGGGGTCCATGTAAATTATCTCTCGATCAATTCAACTTCGGTGCATCGCCACCTTTTACCTTTTTACTTTCGACAAATTATTGTTTCAAGTTGGGCTGCATCGACTTCGATCTCCAATGAGGGGTAAGGCTTGTTATGGCAGCTTGTGTTATCGGGATTAGTGCTTCCATCGCTTCGACACTCTAATCTTGTTCATGTAAGTCGTCGAGTTATCATATACGTTATATAATCTGGATTGACAATATTTTCTACTTGCATCGGCCGATCTCCATCTAGGGTTTTATCGATATCGGCTAGATTACTTTGTTGGTTTAGATTATATAATGTATCCACCACTCTGAAAATCAGTCAAACGCTTGATTGTCTAGATATTATGTTTCTTTTCATACTTAGTGCTACATCAGTTAAGTTTGATCTACTAAGTTGTGCTTAGAACCATAATCTCTAGCCTGCTTCTTGATTGCCAATAAGGGTTTCATCGGGGTTTCAGCCGATGAGTTATCTAGACGTTGCATCGGCTTACAAGGATTACTTATAAGTTGGATTTAGCCGATGACAACAAAGGTTTCACTGTTTATCTAATCGTTGGGATTTAACGACATCGGATCTCCAGCCGATGAATGTTTCAACCTTCGGATCAGTACTTATTCTATCATATTATTATTAGACGATTGTCTTTATGTCATTATTTACTCAAGTATCAAGATATATACTGGATATCGGCTGGGATCGGCATCGGCTGGAATTACTATATCGGCTTGTCAGCCGATTGACTCTTTGATATTCAATTTATATATCTTGTCAGTTGCAGGATCAAACTGACTGGCACGCCCGCATCTCATTATTATTTTGGACCTGCACTATAACTAAACAGATCTCCTAGGCCGTCGTATTTTTACATCAACAGGGTGGCCGGGCGGCGCGGGGGAAAGTGGGGGAGGTGGCCGGGAGGTGCGGGGAAGTGGGCAAGGTGGCTGGGCGACGCGGGCGGCAGCGGTTGTGGCTGGGCGGCGCGGGGAAGACGGGTCCGATAGGTGGGCCCCACCTATCGGCGGCCCAAGAGGGGGAGGGAGGAGCGGCGGACTTGCGGCACGCGCGGCCACGGGCCGGCCCGGGAAGAGGGAGAGGAGGGGTGGCAAGGGAGGAGAGGAAGGGGGAGGCGAGGCCCGCACGGCCTTGGGCCGGCCCAGGAGGGAGGGGCGCGCGCGAGTGGCCGGGAGGAGGAAGTGGGCCGGCGGCCCAAAGGGGAAAAAGGGAGGAAGAAAAAAGAAAAAGAAAAGGAGGATTTCCACTAAAATTATTTCTAGTGCTCTAAAAATTCCACTAAAAATCCTGTTAATGTATTTTAACAAGGGGAGTTCCAGAAAAATCCCACCTTGCCATTTCCACTTGATTAAATATATTTTTAAATTAGAATTTTGCTCTAGGTTAAGAGGAAAAATTTACTTTGAGCGATTTATTTCACGATTTTAAACCTAGAAGGTAAACTCCGGGTGTGACACTTAAGCATCAATCTCTTCCCAAAGTGAATGAGAATGAATAAGTTGGGTAATCCTAGAAAAGGGTTAGGTGGGGGGTATTTATAGATCCTCCCAAAATGTGGCCGTTGGAAGAGAATCTTTTCATCCCACCTCGGATAGTTCGAGATGACATCGGATAGTCCGATGTTTTTGACCCCCAAGCAAGCCAGAGACAGAGAACAAAGTTCTGAAGAATTTCGAATTGTCTGAGCGATCGGATAGTCCGAAGTCATGTTGGATAGTCCGATATTTTTTAACCAAGAACTTCATCCTCTCATAGAGACACAAGTTCCATTGAACTTGGGAGTTTCTGGATCATCGGATAGTCCGATAGGTACTTAGAAAAATTCAATCAAGAAGTATAAATATCAATTTAGGATAGTCCGATGCATTAGATAATCCGACCTCACATCAGATAGTCCGATGTTTTTAAGCCAATACTCAGTCCAAGGATAGAGAGCAAAGTTCTCTGAAATTTCGGATAATCTAAGCATCGGATAGTTTGATAGGAAAATTTCAGCAACACTTAAAGAAAATGATTTTGAGCACTAATGTTCTACCAATTATATGCATGTGGTATCCCTCTTAATAGTACGGCATCCTAAACACAAGAACACAAGAATTACAAGGTTCACAAGATGATTACCACAAATGTGATGCCGCTAAGTTCTTAATCAAAGTTTCACTCCTTTTCATCCTTACATCCAACTCAACAAATAGTTAGTGTACCTCTATTTGTATTGTCATTAACACCAAAACAAATTAAGGGTCCTAGATGCACTTTCACCGTCCTCCACCCCCACTAGCATCACCCAAAGTGGGGGAGGGGGAGAGGCGACAGAAGTTGTTGAGCCCGAAGGCCACCGCCACAGCCACCGAAAGCATGGGAGGGGGAGGGGAGGGAGGTGAGGTGATGGAGGCTATCACAGAGGACAGGGGCGGTGGATACACCCCTGCTGAGGATGTCATCGTTGTTTTTGTCGCTCCGGCGGTCACCATCGTTGTCCTTGATGCTCCCGAGGTCACCATCGTTGTCGCCACTATCGTCATTATCGCTCCCAAGGTTGCTACCGTCATCGACGTCACTCGCAAGGCCAGCGATGGTGGATCCACCCCTCCCGAGGCCACCACTGCCGAAACTACCAGACCTAGGGCCAACCATCGACCCATCGTCAGTGCCTCGGGATCCATCATTGACCGAAGTGGAGTTAGTAAGAGGATGAGGATGAGAAGAGAAAAAGGAGTAGACCTGGCCGTCACCGGCGTCGCCGCAACACTAGGGAAGGGAAGGCAATGGTGGCGGGCACTAGGGAAGTGGCACAACGTAGCGACGGGCACTGGGAGAGGAAGATCGAGATGGATGTGATGGCAAGCAACGAGGAAGGAGAGAGGTCAGTGGCGGTCTGAGCGATGGAGAGAGCTCGGTAAGGGAGAAAGGAAGGGAGGGAGGATGGGGGAGTGTGGGGGTATAGCACCTAATTGCATCTTTTATTACGTCTCACGATTATTCTATACGGTCATTATTAAGAGACCCGCCTACGAAAAATAAAGGTATATTTACATTCATCTCTATTAGGAATTTGTATGTAAAAATCTATATTTTATGAATGGACACCTAACAAGGTCATCTTAATTAATGTGATCACCTGTGAGTATTGACCTGGAGACCTCTAGTAGACAAATAGTTTTTTTAAGTAGTGTCTTGTTTGAAAATAATGATGCTATATTTTCATACAAGTTTAATCAAATTTAAAAAAGTTAAAATAAACTAAATTAATAGCTTACAGTGTGAACTATGAACGAAGGGAGTATTTAATTATTTATTAATGGTCGCGACCACGGCACATCATGCATCTACTGCTACTGAACTGTACAAAACTCAGAAGACGACGGCGACGACCCAAAGCTAGTACGTCCGTGCGGCGTTGGCTGGCTGTCGCCTTCTCGCAGCTCGCGTCTGTCCAAAGCTATTATAGCTAGCTAGCTAGCTAGCTGCTCGAGATAGACGACGACGATGGATAGCTACAGCTTTCGTTTCTGGCCGGCTGAATGGCTGAATCCAGATCGACCGACCGGCTGTGGTTCTTGCAGTGGCATGCAGTGATGGATTCAGAGAGGTCTTGTCTGTCCATCGATCAGGGAGGGAGGAGGCAGAAGCTGATGCGGCGCTACCACTACAGCCCACCAGCATAAGCATCGCATGCATGCTAGCTTGTCCATCTACTACTGGGCCATGTGTCGGCTAGCTAAGCTTAAGCTAGCTACTCTCTCAGTGTTCCATAATTTTTTCATAATTTTTAACGTTTTGAATAGGTCAAATTTTATAATTTTAATTACCAATAATTTTAAAATATTTAGTTCAAGAAAACTAGAACAACATATATAATTTATCTTTCAGAGTACTATAAAAAAAGTAAACACGCATTTATTTAAGTCAAATATATATTTTGAAAACCGTGTCATTATTCAAAACATTAAGAATTATGGAATTGGATGTAGTAGTTGGTACTGACTTGATCCACACAACGCCTTCTATCCCCACATCTTTGTCGGCTACTGCATACATCCTCACCATTAGAAATTCAGTGGCACAGCCAGAAGCATTGTGAAGCTGGGAACAAAAATGTATACTCCCTCTGTTCTAAAACATTAGCATTGTTTACTTTTAGCTTTTAGCTAGAAGTGTCTATATTTTAAAATGGCTAAAGTAGCTTCTAATGGTTGACAAATAATTTTCACGTTGATTTTTAGCAACATACAATTGTATGTATGTGTGTCGGTGTCAAGCCTAAGCGCGCGGTCACCGTGCAACCGAGAGCAGGAGGTGGTTCTATCGCTGCCTACATATATATCTTAGATATCACTCCGTCGTGTATACTGTTAGTCGTTGTAAATTCTATGTAAGATTGTTGATACGAAATTTCCCAATTCTAAGCTCGCCTCATCATTGTTGGCTTTTAGCTCTCCCCTGCCTACCTAGGATTGTTGATATAAAATTCTCCAGTTGGCTGTTGAGATGAAAAGGAATCTTATGAGCCATGATGCTTTTGTTGCAGTATATCTAATGGGTTGTTGTGGTTTTATATGTTGCATATGGTTTACATATTTATAGTTGGATAAATGAACTAGTACGTGATGGTTATGCATAGACATTGTCAAAATCATTGACCATTATTAATCCGGTTGAAGGACAATTAACAACGAACTAATACAATCGAGTTATTATGAGAATAAGGATATTCAACATTAAGAGAGATAGTGATATCTGTCGAAATCGCAGTTCTATCTTGAAATATATCAAATACGTGACAATCAATAGCAGTATTTTAAATAGCCTTCCTGTAGTCGTATAATAGACCTATTCATGGGCCGGGCTGGGCTGGGCTTAAAATTAAAGCCCGACCAAAAAGCAACAAACCTGAGGACGGTTAAAACACTCTTTTTCTTATTTCAGTTATTATTTTATTGTTTTATTCTAAATTAAAACGTATATAGAACACTAATATTTAATAAACTTTTAGGAGCTTTTCAGGCTTGGGTCCAAAAACTAAAGCCAGTCTGTCCATGAGCATGTCAAGGCGAATAAGTGCATTGTTGCAGTTGCAAGGTCCATTCTAAGTAGCCAAAGTCATTATCCTCTATAGGACCTCTATACATTTTTTCTTTATGAATATATATTTTTGTTTGATGTACTTTGAGTTCAACTACATGTCTCTATATATCCCAAAAAAATTGCATATATCCATCAATATTGACGGGGCTACATATAAACCGGATTTGGATTAGGTGCAGTTGCATTGGTAGTGGGACTGCAACTTATACAATCCATCATCAGTTATTAGATCCAAATCTGATGATCAAAATGCATCCAGCACTATAGATATTATTGTAACAAGAATTGTTGAGTACTTTTACATCAACACTGTAGGAATAACTGCTATTGTGCGCAGTATCTTTACTTGCAGTCTCTATTGTGTTGAAATTGTGGGTGATATCAGTCCCTGTAATACATTTTTTTTCACAACCCTGACAAGTATCTATTTTTACATATAATTAATCCATTAAAATTTAAAAAAAATGACCACATTAAAATAATGATATAATAAGTTCTATATGGTAAAATTTCTTGCTCCCTCACTGTCCATCAAACTGTTTTGGTTTCTGAAAATCGATACACTATCTATCCTATATGTATTTCTGAAGTTTTATTCAGAGTTAGGATTGGTGAAATTAGACAATGGGTGTCCATCAAACTGTTTTGATTTCTGAAAATCGATACTCTATCTATCCTATTTGTATTTCTGAAGTTTTATATGGAATTAGAATTGGTGAAATTAGACAATGGGTGTAGTGTGTGATAGAAAAAGATTAAATGAGAAATGATTGTGATTGATTGAAATAGAAAAATACGAAAAGATATTTTAGAAGAAGTTTTAAATATAAAAAAGGTTATTATATTTTATAACGGAACGAATACTTAAAAGGCCGAATGGGTAGCTACCGCGAGTCGGCGTGCTTGTTACGGCGCTTGTACTGATTAACTAGTACTCCAGTATAAATAACCGGGCGAAAACCAGAGGCAGTGCACGGTAAATCAGCGGGTGTTTTTACGTGTGGCCATCGCCTCGTCGACGTAGATAGATACTCCTAGGCCAGCCTCGCGAGAGAGAGAAGAAAGCCAGAAAGTCACTGGCTGCAGGGCGGTATCCAATGGGAACTCGACAGACAACACATGGTGGTGGCGATGATGGGGACACCAATCGATCGAGATGCCATGACATGCACCTGTCCTAGCATAGCCCACCTTTATGCAGCTATAGCCACCTCTTTCCTTCCCATGTACTCCGTACCTTCGTTTACCAATCACCCGTCTTGTCTCGCGTCACCCATAATTCCAGATCCTAATACTCATATCAAGGACTAATTAGTTAAAATTTAATAATCTTACTACTTTAGTCTCAAAATATATATAAAAAAAAAGAAAGTTTGAACACGGTATTAATAAAGTAGGTAAAATCAAATAAAAAATATTATGGTTGGTTAAGAAGATGGGGTAGAATTTGAGTGGTGGAATGTTATGATTGGTTGAAAGAAAAATGTAACTTGAAAAGTTAGTTACATTTTGAAATAGATTTTGAATGCTAAAAAATTGTTATATTTTGAGACGGAGAAAGTACCTTTCTCAATCGTATGATGATTTTTCTTACATGTTGTTCCTTCCTTTTCAAAACAAGTTTATTTGTAGCGTCTACTATTCCAAATAAGTTTACTTCTATGGCAAGTATTCTCGATCCGTAAATTGCCACTCCCTCCGTCCTCCGTTTCATATTATAAATCATTTGACTTTTTTTCTAATCAAACTTCTCTAAATTTGACTAAATTTATAGGAAAATATATTAGTATTTTGAACACAAATCAAATATATTATCAAAATATATTCAATGTTAGATTAAATGAAACTAATTTGATATTTTAGATGTTGTTAGTTTTTTCTATAAACTTGGATAAACTTAATAAAGTTTAACTACGAAAAAAATCAAATGATTTATAATATGAAATGGATCATAAGTTTTATTTATATAGTATTCATATCGACCTACCACCAATACTATTTTTATATTAATGAGGGGAACTTTGATACCTATAACGTGAGTATAACCTAAACTTATATAATATCAATAACTACAAATTAACTTAGTACAGATGAATTGCAAGTTTATGTTTACCTTGCTTCTTATTAATTTTTTGAATTGCATAAGTGCGAGTTATCGGGAGTGACTTAGTAATAAAAAGTAATTGACAGATAATAAATAATCATTTAATATGATGTATTATTTAATTAATTACTTTCTTTGTTTTATATTGTAAAGTGTTTTAAGTTTATCCTAAGTCAAATATTTTTTAATTATGACCAAATTAGAAAATATAGCAACATAATCTCTAACGCTATATTAGTTTTATTAAATCTACCATTAAATAGGAGTATATCTTTATAGTATTTTATAAAAAAAATGACTTGCATCAAGTTTAATAATATAGCAGTTTCAAGAATTGATGTGTCATCTACAACCAATCTAATTCCTACCCATAGATATAAATATATATACTATTCCCTCTATCTCATAAGATAAGAAATCATAGCTTTCAAATTTATCCTAAAATATAAGAGATTAGGATCCTGAGACAATACTTATTAATTCCTCACCCCTAACTTTTATACCAGTTTGTTCCCTCACCTATCATCTTTTATACTACTATTTTATTTCCTTTTCTTTCATCTTTTATACTATCTTATTCTCTCATCTATCACCCTTTGTACCATCACATGTTCTTTTGATACTCCCTTATTTTTTATAAAAAAAAACATAACCTCTTATATTATGGGATAGAGGGAGTACAACATTAATATATGGCGTTTCTCCCATATACATATAGTGTCTCGGAGATAATATTGTAGCTAGCTATAAATTTATAGGCCATTTATTTTTTCTCTCTACTTCACCTAAGTATAAATCTGATGTGACAATCTTTAGAGATCACTTACATCACTCATTGGATTCACTCTTATGACAAAAACAAAGAGAGCATTGTTAATTTCTTAGTTGAGACATAATATATCTGGTGCTAATAATTGAGGCCATGCGAGCTGAATTAGATAGAGAAGAGTACTCCCTTCATCCTATAATACAAAAACTTTTGGCCTTTAAATTTATCCTAAAATATAAGGGATTTTGTGATTTCGAGATAATCTTTTATTTCCCACATCTCCGCTTTTGTATAGTTTGTTTCTCCATCTAGCTACTTTTGTACAGTTTAATCCACACCTATTAACTTCTGTACTACTAATTTATTCTATCGCCTATCACCTTTTTCATCATTACTTTTACTTTGCTACTTCTTTAATATTTGGAAAAAAAGACATAATATCTCCTTTAGTACTCCTTACGTCCCTAAAAAATAAACTTAGGACATGATGTGATATATGATGTATACATTATATGTGAGGTTTGTATTTTACGGGACAAAGTGAGTATAGCCAAGCTAGCTAATGGTACGGCGTGTGCAACAGTGGAGTAAAGTACGTAGGAGTGGGCGAGTGACAGTGTAGTGTAGGGTCGTAGCTTTCCTAGATCGACGAGGCAGCAGAGAAGCAGAGACCATTCCCCTCCTCTCGCCAAGACGTCGCCTCAGTTTAGTCGTCAGCCGGCCGGCAGCCGGATGATGGGCAGTAGTTGGCCGGCCGATTCCCAGCTGCTGTACCCTCGCCGGGGTGCCCACACCACCACCTCCCGTCCTCTCCATCCGTCGCCCCGCCCGGACGCTGCCGCATGCGTCCTACGTCCGCCACCGATCCCGTCCGACCGGCCGGTCGTCCACTCTCACTGACTAGCTAGCTTGCCAGCTAGCCTAGATAGTCTAGCTCGTGATCACCAGCAGAGCTGATCGAGCTCGATCTGGTGTTTATATAAGGGCGACGAGTGCTCGGCTCGGTGGTGGCCGGTGCAAGTGAAAGCGGCGGCGAGATCAGGAGGAGGAGGAAGATGAGCCGGGGGAGAGGGGACCCGCTGGTGCTGGGGAGGGTGGTCGGGGACGTGGTGGACCCGTTCGTGAGGAGGGTGGCGCTGCGGGTGGCGTACGGCGCGCGGGAGGTGTCCAACGGCTGCGAGCTCCGGCCGTCCGCCGTCGCCGACCAGCCCCGCGTCGCCGTCGGTGGCCCCGACATGCGCACCTTCTACACCCTGGTACGTCGTACACCGCCGCCGCCGCCGCCGCCTCCGGCAGCTTGATTAGCATCACATGTGGCTAGCTGACACTGCTCGATCGATCGATCTGTGGTCAGGTGATGGTGGATCCGGACGCGCCGAGCCCGAGCGATCCAAACCTCAGGGAGTACCTGCACTGGTGAGTGATCGATCGATCGAGTCAGCACTCAGCACAGCACAGCACCTGTTCACGCTGACGCTGATCTGACTCAGATTCAGAGATTCAGTTCAGGTTCAGCTCCCTGCTGCACCTCGTCGTCTCATGTCGTATCGTCTATCGTGTCGTACGAGATAGAGAGGCTAGCTAGCTACGCACGCGTACATCCAAGTGGCCGTGTTGGTGTTGCACTTGCAGGAGGCTTGCAGCCACGAGATCGAGGCCTTTTTGCCTTTTTATTCTTTAATTATAATATTATAATTTCCACTTGCAGCAGGGTAGCAGCCAGTGAATACAGTTACGAACATGAGAGTTGATCGCTGACTGCTAGCTAGCTGCTTTTCAAAGGAAAAAGGACACACTTCTTTTAGTTTTAGATGAAAAACAATAAATATGGATCACACATTTCTCTCTGCAATTCTGCCGAGTACTGTTAGATTGCTAGTTCTCCTTGAGATATATAGCACTCATATAAGATCATGCATGATCTCTGGATCATTACGTCGTCTCTGGGAGAAAAACACATGATTTACACAAACTGAGTTATAGCACAGCAGGAACATTGAGTACATCTTAAGATAAATATTCAATCGTATGCAGGCAAATAAACTAATCAACTCACTCTTATTTGAGATACTTGATTACAGAAACAACACCAGATATATCAGCATTCAACATTTTATTGATTATTTCCATGGAATCTCAAATAATGTTAGAAAATCAGGATATGTTTAATTAAGTGCAGTACTATAGTAGTTTTTTATGTGTACAAGAGCTCAACATATATTTTTCAGAATAATTTCAATAATTATATTGTAGCTAGGATTATCGATAAAATATTGTCACATATAATGCTAGTGGAAATATATAAAACGATTTGCTTGTATCTACAATAGGTGCACATGCTAAGAAATTGTATGGATTGATGGAGATTATTTGCATTGCGACATCCATGAAGAGATAAGAGGTTTAATTTTACTCTTTCATTATCTAAAAGGTAGGTAAAACACTTCCATTATCTAAAAAGAATCTAAAAGGTAGGTATTTGATTCAAATTCTCCCACACCGCGCGCGCGTCTAACACCATACCATGTTGGATATATATGTCACACGATAGGGTTTTCTAAAACATTCTGCCTAGCAAAATGTGCTTAATTTCGTTTTTTCCTCATTTAGAAAAGAGTTTTTATCAAATTATTTTGTGTGGCATTTGCCCTCAAATGTGGTGTGAAAATTACTAAAGAATTAAACATTTGAGCTTGAATGCATACACATCACATGAAATTAATAGCAAAACAAGTTGATTTCTCCTCTTATACTAGCTTGGTTCAACTAAAGTAATTAAGAGATAACAAAAGATTTGGATAAAATACAGTGAAAATTAAAGTATTTATATCTGAAACTAGAGAATAGATTTTGATTTTCTTGATAAATTTATTAGAGAAGAATCTGCAGTACAGTAAAAACAAGCCAAGAAAGTAACAGTGATTAAGGAGGGTATGTAATTCATGTGCACAGTTGCTAGAGGAATATATATACTCATTTGAAAAGTCTATATTTATTTGATATGTCTTTTGCATGGTTGCATCCAATTAATGTTCATATATGTGAGGCCTTCGAAGCAGTTTACCAATTAAAAATGATAATTTGCATGCACAATTTGTATTGTGTATAGTGACACACACAGCTACAAAAATGATTTTGGCAATGCTGTATATGATCATACGGCCTGGGATATTGATTGCAATGCCAATATTTAATTAGAACTTTTGGGTGTGAAGGGAACTATATAGACCAACTGACGGAAACAACAAAATTAAGAATCCTCCCATCACAAAGCCCTCATGTGCACTGTATGTAGATGTGTCCAAGATCATGTGCAAAGTTTGTACAATCAGTATATATAGTTAATTAAATTCCAGGTCATATTTTGTTTAACAAAATAAGGTTGATTATAGTTAATATAAGAAATGGTTACAATTCTATTGTTACAATTGAAGACATAAAATTTGCCAAGACAAACCAAGATGCTCCAAATCTCAGAACGCCACACAAGAGATGCAAGCAGAAGAGTGCAACCATAATATTTACCAACTCTAGCACTTGCAAAAGTATATATGAATGTCAGATGTAAAAAAGGGCAAAAATTAGACAATCCTAACTCCATGGACTTCCTAAAATACAAACCTCAATCTACCTAAAAGATATAAACTCATAAATGCTTTTTTTTGGAAGAAACCCTAATTAAAAACTTATTGAAGAAAGATGAGAGACGGGTCCCCTTCTCTCTTGTCACCAGCGAGGACAGTGGAGACGAGGAGGGGACCAAATGGCAGCAGCGCTTGAGGTACCCTTGGCAGAGGTGAGTGTTGAGCAAACGGCGGTGCTATGTGGATAATTGAAGATTTTTTGTCGAGATAATTCCAGGTAGTAATTTGTAGCATCTAGTATAGAAAACCCCATTAATATCGGTTTTAAACCAGCTAGGCTAGTGCCGATAGTGATAGTCAGTATCTCTCTAGTTATGAGGTGGTTCCAAAGGCCATATCTATTTGTTGAAACCCTACAATAAAATAACTTGTTCATCCTAGTAAAAAAAGAATTCCATTATATATCTAGATAAATTTTGTTCCAAGACACTCTAAATTTGTGACATTTTCTCTAGTACACTAGTTTTATGATGGTTATATGTTAAAAGACACTTTGACCATTAATTTAATATATATCCTCTTCCAATTGAGAGATAAAACTTTGCAAAAGAAAATGATCCTTGAACACCCTTGCAAAATCAAAAATATGAACATTCTGCCAAGAAAAATACATATTTCCTTGTCGGTTAGGCCAACTCATAAGGAAAGCTTTCTAACCTTGGTGTTTCTAAATAGCCGCCAACAAAATATGTGTATGTTTGGCGGCTAGTTTTAACCGCCAACATAAAGACTAATCTTGGCGGCTATTTTTTTTTTACCGCCAAAGAAATTAGATGGCCGCCAAGGATATTTTGGATTCCTATAATGACAAATATTGGTTGAATTTAAACAAATTTTAAAAATGTTTTTGATTTCCACAACTTGAGTGCACTTTTCTACAAAGGGAGCATATGATTACACGGATTAATCGTTTTACAAGTACTTAGATAAAATCCTAGCAAAATTAATTCCCCAGTTCTCGCTATATATGAGTGTAGAAAATACAACGCCACACTCATAGAAATATTTTCATGACAAATTAAGCAAGTTCCTCATTTTGCGATTCTTTCACATGGGTGATGGGTTAGTTATTGGTTAATATATACTCCATTGATTCCAAATAATCACTCATTTCATACTTGTCCACAAGAATTAAGAAAACGTTTCAGATGACTTCATTGGAAAATTAATGTGAATCAATTTACGCGAGATTCTTAATTTCACCCTCAAAACTGATCAAACGAACTTCAACTTCCATGTGCTATATATGCTGAAAATATAATGGAAGTATGGAACTGATCAGATATTAACGATCTACGTACCAATGCAGGCTGGTCACCGATATCCCGGCAACCACAGGAGTCTCTTTTGGTACTGAAACAACTATCACTCTCTGAACAATCTTACAACAGTTACGTTCATCTGCATATACATCAACACATGCAATCAGATCACTCTGATGTGAAGAAGAACAATGGCTTGTTTTTGCAGGGACAGAGGTGGTGTGCTACGAGAGCCCGCGGCCGGTGCTTGGGATCCACAGGCTGGTGTTCCTGCTGTTCGAGCAGCTGGGGCGGCAGACGGTGTACGCGCCTGGGTGGCGCCAGAATTTCAGCACCCGCGACTTCGCCGAGCTCTACAACCTCGGCCTCCCCGCCGCCGCCGTCTACTTCAACTGCCAGAGGGAGTCTGGAACCGGAGGAAGAAGAATGTGAGCTCTCCCCTCTCTATATATCTCTCACTCTCCCTAGCTATATATATCTATTTATATATATACCCGCGGAACGATTCGAAATGGTAAAATTTGATCATATGTATTTTTAGCTCCCTATTCCCTCTCTCTGCGTAAGTACATAAATGATCCCTCCGATTCTAAATGTAATTTATTTTATATTTCTCCATTTTTATCGAAATTTAAGTTGTTATATAGGACGTTGAGGAACTTTCTGCCCCATTTTTCCTTTCATACCCTTAATTATTAAGGGAAATGCTACCACTCTGATATATATATATATATATATATATATATATATATATATATATATATATATATATATATATATATATATATATATATATATAAATGATGTACCATTTTCAATATATAGTAACCATGCACAGGCAATAAAGTCATTTTAACACTTTGTTAATTCTTAAGCGCACAGCTCTAAGACAACCTACATTTGGATTTTGGAGTCAGAGGGAGTATTCTCTCTTTTAGAAATAGAGGGGAAAACCCTCTCCCATTTCTATTACTAGAAATGGTAAAAACGTACGTCTATGTTGTATCAGTATGATTTAATACCATTGAATTGATGTTTGGGGGATGGCCATATTGAATTAGTGGGCTGACCCACCACCTATTTATATGCTAAATAAGTGGATAATCAACTGATCAATCTACTTAATTAGCAAGTGAACTCACGGTCAATCCACTTACACCCCTAAATACACCCCTAAATTAAAGTGTACAATATGAGCTATTGGTTAATCAAGTGAAGCATTTTTCCCTGGATGATGTGTTTCGGGTTTTTCAAGGACTTTTGGAAGTGCATTTGATGATTTTTTTGGCAAGACTGCATATATGGTCTCAATGGTCAATATTGTGGAGGTGTATCTCCTTGAGTCCCGTTTCAGTGCACCTTGTAGCTAGCTACAACTTGCGTGGTTCCATGTGTTTGTTTGCAAGGAGTAAGAAAATCGAATACCAACTGATGACTGCAAAAGTTGCCCTGTTTGATCAGCTGCTATGCAGAATTATGCCACTGTTTGTGACTGCTGCAATGAAGCGGCCTCCCCATGCATCGCATGTACGTGACGAACCAGCTCAAGCCATTTGGTCGGAGCCTGCACACGATTTATGTATAAGAGCTGTAATTCCCAGTAAAATTACAAGGACACACATAATAACAAAGAAACAGTTTCAGATATTCCATTGTCATTTCTAAAAGAAACTCAAAAAGATCGAGGGAGAAATTAAGATGAAGCACAACCGTACTCCTGCATATCTACATATGATGTTCATTCTGAAATCTGCAACTTTGTGGTATAACGATTCAAGAACAGATGAGTTTCCCTTTAAACCTTTAGGTGCTAAAATCTGTGCCACACCTCGAGTTGGTTTGTAGCATCGTACTAGCAATTTTGGTCATGCAACTCAACAACTCAAGCATCCCATCTTCTGTTTATAACAATCAGCATGGCACATTTTGGGTACTTGGCTGGGCACCATACACTTCACGTATGGGTGAAATCTTGCGACAAAACTGATCAGGGGCAAATGTTGCTCAAATAATGAAATTCTTATGAAGCAAATGAGGATGACTCTTCAATCGACATCTGTTCTGTGGGCTTTAGGTCCCAATTACGTGGGTTGCTATCCGTTGAATCGGAATTTGAAATGTACAAGACCTTGTTGTGGAACTTGTGCAGTGTTTTCCGGTGACCAATGCTTATGTAAGTAATCCCTGCGGCTTCAATCTGACTGTATAGATGACGCTGTGAAAACAAAGTAGTCAGAAGCAATAATGAGTAATATAGGTCAGTGAATCAGTGATCACTGTATTGTTTGTGCATTCATAAGCAGAGGTCATCAATCCTCTCCGTTTTGCCTCTAAATGAAGTAAAAGCCTTTGTGTAATTCAGGGGGTGACGAATCCATACTTATCATTTTTTTGGCAATTCATGGTAGCTAGTGTGTTACTAGTAATTAAGTAGTAACAGTATGGCAAATATAGCATCATAATAGAATTGTTAGTTGTTACCTCATTCATATCATCTAGTGCACTTGTGGACTCATCAAGGAGGACTAAAGTTGGTTTTGCAAGTAACAACCGAGCAAATGCAAGACGCTGTTGCTCCCCCAGAGAGAGAACGCTGGCCCAATCATGCATAGAGTCCAAACCATTGAAACGAGGCAATATATAGCCCAACTTAACAGCCTCAAGTACTCTGATCAGTTCATCAGTTGTCGGCATCTCAGACTTGGAACCAACTCCATCTGATGTGTAGACTTCAAAGGTAAAAGGGTCTGAAATTCACAAGATGGTACAACTTTAGGTAATTAGGTAGATGCAATTGCATGTTACGGAGCTTCCTGCCAGAAGTATTGTATCAAATAAACTTTGAGGCAGAATGTGTGATCTTCGTATCAATATGGATTTCTATAGCTTTATACCACATTCAACAACAAAATACAAACATTTTTAACTGTTTCATCACTATTAGGAAAAGAATGATGCAACTATAAGGATTCAAAGAAGAAAAAAGGAGCAATGGCGAAGTGAGTTTGGTAAACATTATAATAATTTTATACTTCACTTCTTTCAAGATGCATTATTCCAGAATGTCATAGCATTGTAATGTTTTTGAACAAACGTCATAGCACTGTAATGAAGTCACTTAAATTCAGAGTTACCCCATCGGGTCAGTTCTTGTCCTCATGTACATGTTTAAAATAATTGAAAGTTTATATGATGGTATGGTACCTCTATGGCTTACATTGCACAGTGTATACAAAACTTTCATGTTAATTTAGTGTCCACACCGATGTGGTTTCTACCAAGCAAATGGTTTGCCTTTGTGGTCTCTAACAAGAAAGAAGTTTGCACTTGATTGTTCATCATGCAATATAGGAATAATTACCTGTACTTTGAGGATCATTATTTGATGAATGACGAACATCTTCAGTCCATGTAGGATAGAGCAATTGCTGACGAAGGGTTCCCAAAACCATATATGGTCTCTGTGGAACAAAGAATATACCATTATCCCTTCTCTGCTTTGAACTTTGTAGCAGTTCTTCACCGTTTGACTGTATGTTGGATGGCTCATCAGGACCTGAATTTGATGTTTGAAGCTCCATGGAACCTCTCACATGGTATATGATGTCCCCAGTGCCACTGGTCCAAAGACCAGCCAAAGCACGTAACAAAGAGGTTTTCCCACTTCCACTGGGCCCCATCACCTAAAGGCGAAAAATGATATATCTCCTCTGTCAGATGGCAATGATAACATTTATTTCTCTTATTTACAAGCAGGCGAGTAGCTAAAGAAACCAAATACCAGTAGGTGGTCCTTTTCTTTGAGTCCCATAGAGAGGTCAGTAATAAGAATGTTTCCACTCCTGGGTGTTAATAATGTCAAATTACAAATCTCAAGAACTACGCATGGATCAGATTGTGTCGGTGATCCATTGGAACTCAGTACAGAAGGAGCAGTGCTCTTGAAAATGATGTTGATCCCATCAATGTTGTCACGCTTGGATAAAGATGAATCATTTCCATCCAACAGATCATCAAATTCACCTGAAGATTATTCATGAATTAGAATAGTCTAGATATGTTAGCAAGTAATGCTGAGAAAGAAAGAGGCATCACCTAAACGATCAATAACCGCTGAGAATGCACTAATTGACTGAAACTGGAACACAATGAGAGAAAAATCACTAAGGATATGATTGAAAGCAGACACTGATTGGTTTATTACTCCAAATTCAATTTTTCCAGAGAAGTACATTGGAGCAACAACCGCAGCTGGGAGGATCTGGATTAAATAACGGTAACCATTGGTGAAAAACTCCAGATTACGAGATGCTATCAGCAATTCCTGCAAACAGAACAGGAAAAAACAATTGGCCTGCTTAGAAAAATAACTCACATCATAAGTTTCCATCTGAACATTCAAAAATCATGGAGCTGCTGCAAAGTGCCAGTTTTTCAGGGATATTAGTCACATAGGAAGCAACTACTACTACTAGTATGACCGAGGCTTTGTTTTGGAATCCTAAATCATCTAACATTGGGATAAGTCTTCAAATTTTGGATACCAGTTACTAGGTGTACTATATGACTAATAATTCGGTTGTAAGAAGAATGTTACAGTACATGCAAAACCAAAATTTTATTATTACATCATGGTATGAATAGTATATTATTGACAAATTTACATCAAACAAAAATCTGAGTATTAAAATTGGCATGTAACTCATGAAATACCACGACGACATAAAGGTATGTTTCAAATGTTTCAAAGAAGGATGCTTTTAGTAGCTATGCTATCGTATTCCAATACTACAAAGCTAAATGTCAGAACAAACAAGTCGTGTAAAATGAATAATGATGTATGGTGAAAGAAAGTCTATACAAGCAATGCTTACACTAAGGTTTTCAAAAGCCCTCCTGAATCGATCCAACAAAAGTTGCAATTCATTTTCTTCACCACCATAAAAAGCAATTGATTCAGCATTTTCTCTAACTCGGACAAGTCCATAACGAAAATCTGCTTCTTTCTTTTCTTGCATGAAGTTCAAGTTGACCAAATTCTGTCCGTACAAGAATGGCCAGCAATTAGTTTTAAAGAAGAAATAAAGAGTATGCTCAATGCAAGTTGGAGATAGATAATGTTGATAAGCAACTTACTTTACCAAGGAAGATACTAATTCCAGTGCCCCCAAGGGAGTAGACAATAAGAACAATGAATAATGGTGGATAGATCCCATAAAGGATATTGCTGAATGATATCAAGTCCACGGCAGCATTAAAAAATGTCAGAGAAAATGCAAGCGCGGTTCCAGTGAATGCACTGAGATCATCATTGATCCGTTGATCCGGGTTATCAATTATTGATTGAGATTGAATCTTGTAGAAAGTTCTATTTTTAAAGTAGCGCTTCATATAATAACTTGTCATCCAAGATCGCCATCTTAAAGAAAGGGTCTCTCTTGCATAGTCTCTCAAGACAAAGAACTGCAGGATAGTGACAGTAGAAATCAGAACTCAATTACACTCAGAGGAACAAAGGTTGTTGATTCTGCAACGCAGAAAGTACATATCCTTTATTGACAGATACTAATAGAAGTAGTAGCAATTCTAGACTCACTGCTGGAAAACAGGAACAGAAGTAGATTCTAGAAGCTAACCCATCTAGAGGAAAAATCAGAGTGCTCAATGGTTTATGGTCATAATTGGGGTATTTTACCAGATGGAGACAAGCTGTTGGGTTCCAGGTCGAACAGTAACAATGATTTTGCTAGATTCTTGAGAAAACTATTGAAGTTTCAATGTAGAGTTCTAGACAGCCTTTAAAAGGATACATACCATAAAAAAAGAACAAGCAGAACTCAGAGATCTCCAGTGCCATAATAACCATTGATACAGGAAATAACCAACTATGACTGTTACCTTCCAAATATTACTCTCTACATTCTAATTATTTAACGTAATTGGAACTTTTATCATCTTTGAGAATTGATATGTACATTGACAGCAAAACAAATTTGGTAATATAGTTACATGAATGCAACTATAATATTGTGATATTACTTACGGAAAATCTAGTGCTATGTGATATAGTTCTTGTACAGACAATCTAAACAAGTGATGAACAAAGGTTGGTCATAAGCTAGCACAATCTGATATTTTCACAATCTGTGTCTAAGTGATACAAATAGTTGTAACAGGCTAACAGCTGGAAGAGCAATACCTACAAAAGAGCAGCAATATGCTCACCGGTATTCCTACAGCAAAACCTCCCAGGTAATACAGTAGTTGCTTGGTAAATTGTTCCTGGTCCTTGTCTTGCAGGAGAAAACACTAAATGTGTGTTAGAAAACAAAAGAGAAGCTATTGTATATCCACTTTGGACTTTTGATAATAAATGACATGCCACCTTCGGTAACACTTGTAACGATAAAAAGCAGAAGTGCCCTTATTTTTTTCTAGTTTGAGTCTTGCAGATCACCCAAATTTTCAAATGAGGATGCGTTGATTTAAGTAAAAGAATCTTATTGTGTATTGTATAAAGGACCTCTCCCTCTCCTGCTCCCTCATATTGTTATGTGCACTGCAATTTCGTGTGTGTAATTTTGTTCAGAACATACAATGAAGCTACAAGGTAACAATTTAAACAAGACACAGAACATACCAGCAAGGGCATTGTAGAAGTCACGACCCAGAAAGTTGAATCCAACACTAATTCCAGTAGTTGCTAATGTAAGAGTAAATACAGCAGCAAGCCTCAGCCTCGCTTGCACTTTATCTTCTGACCACCAGTAAGGGGCAGCAACTTTCCAAAATCTTCTAGCTAGTGTTTTGAGGTCCGTATCAACTCTCTAGAAGAATGAGATCACACATTCATTAGCAATAGAACAAACTGAAGCCAGAATAGCCTAAGAAGCACCAACCATTACAGAAAGGCATTACCACCACCATGGATGAAAGTAAATATAGCACAGCACTAACCATAAGCCCATAACATAACATGTACTGAACAAAAATACAATGAAATCACCAATTTCTATTTTTTTTCTCTTACGAACTACAATAACTAATAGACGACCATACAGCTCGCATACATACTAGAATTGCATTCACAATTATAGATCTCAAGGCTCATACAGCTTCACGTCATGAATTGAAACTTAGCCAGCCAGATTGAACCAAATGGAGTGAAATGATGTAATCACAAGACAGCGGACAATTGATACTTTGGTTATTATGTATAACTGAACAATTCAACACGCCATCCCATGGTTGATTTCAAAGCCGACTATTGCCCACAGATATGCAAATCCGCATCACCAGAAAATCGAGCAATGTCGCAGGAAACCTACGGTCCGCTGCGGGATTACAGCACAAAACCTAAACCTCAAAGTGCAAATGATTTATATACACCTAACAAACTCTGAAGTCTGAACTCACACTCACAGTTTAGCTATAAAGCAAACCCAAAACAAAAAACACAGCGGGGAACTCCACGGAGCAGAGAAAACCTCGCACCGGACCATCCATCACCTTATCCTCGGCGCCGGGACCAGAGCCGCCGCCATCGCCGGTGGCCTCCCCAGCGGCAGCCACGGCGGGAGGGGCTGTGGCCCTGCGTCGCCGCCCGCGGCGGCGCATGGAGGAGCCCACCGCGTAGGGCCAGTGGAAGCAACCCACCCCGGGAGTGACAAGCCGCCGCGACGGCGGTGGTTGGAGCGGGAGGAGCAGTAGCCGCGGGGACGACGTGGAGGGGAAGCAGCACGAGGGCGCAGCAGTAGATAACCCCATCTCCGCTCGCGTTTGGTAGCTTCTCGACTTCTTCGCCTTCTTTTTCTCCCACTTTTTTTTTTCCTCCCGTGCTCTCGCCGCGGCGGGCAATGGCGCGAGGAGAGAGAGAGGCGTACCAGTGGCGCTTCGTCCGTACCAGTTTGGTCACTGACAAACCGGGCCTATGGGGATCGGGGCCCAGAGGCAGTGACAGGGCCGGACACGTGTCCTTCTGAGGACGACCGACCTGGTGGTGGCAGCAGAGCCACACCCGGCCTATCTGATAGAAAGGCCAAAGCAGAATGCAGAAACTGAGACTGAGCCGTACAAAAAAATCTACAAAAAAAACTAGTCCTACTCTAGCACAGCAGAAAATAGTCTATCTCCATAAATATAAGCAACGTAATATCGGATTCAAGTAACACAAAGTTACAAATATACTAGACCAGAGCTATACAAATTCATAATACTAGATTGTATCAAATCTGATAATAGTTTAATATATTTTAGAACAGATAAGTATGCATCTGACATTCATTTCTTTCTTTTCACGGAGAAAAGGCACTATCAATTTATATCTTATTACATCAATGTAAGAATTTACATGGGGCTGGCAGCGTGTTGCTAAATTGCCAGGTGCCCAGCTATGTTCTCACCAAAAGCCCGAAACCGGTAAATCCAACCTCGCTATCTAGCAAAATTTGTGTAAAAAAATCACAAACTTTGATACTTGTTGACAACCAGCTTCTGAATGAACGAAAGAATCATGATGAATCTCAGAATATAGCCCTTTGGCATGGTAAGCGGGGGGTTAGCCTTGTGAGAATGTTCACTTCAGTTCATGTATCCACGGCAGTTAGGAGCTTTACACAGACAAGGAACCCTGCAGTCCTCGGACTCGTCAGGGTCAAACAAGTAGTCATAGCTGCATATAAGAGGGAGAGATCCATCAGAAAATTGCAAGATTGCTCCAGGATTGGAGAATGTTAGCTGTACTCTCAAGGTATAAAAAAAAAGGCAGCAGAACAGGGCAGGGTAAGGAGCAATTACGTTAGTTCTTCGCCAGCAGAGACATCTCTTTTGGCGATAAGAATTATCTGGCTCTTTTCATTGCCGACACTCATGATCCTTGCGTAGCAGTTAGGCATACACTGAAAGCGTGATGATAAAGTTTAGCTGCTATATTTTGTTGGGCTGTTTAAGGTAGAGAGAAGCTGCAAATGGGAAACCCAAAGATTTACCGAGTGATTAATCAAGCGGGCTATGTTCCCTTGCTCTGTAGCATCAACAACAACGTCTTCGCTAATCTTGAACAGCTGCAATGCAAAAGAAAGAATCATCACCATCGCAGATAGTTAAGGTATGGTATTTTAAGTAGATCATTGACCTATCTGGAAATCATTGCATTATTCACAGGTAGAACTGCCTAAATCATTCACGTCAAAAGTAGAATAGATGACCTCCACAAAAATAACACATAAACAACTTACATAACAATCTTTCTTCTCCCTGCGATACCGTGCTTCCCTCAAATCTGCAACACTACGTCTAACCTGGTCACCACGATATTCAATAACCTAGCACAAAAGTGATCCATTGACATGTCAACAACAGGCTCCTTGTATTTGGATGCATAACAAACAATTGAACAGGAATGCAACTATTTGCCATGATACGTAATTGAGTTTTATTGGAGAAAATGCATATAACTTAAACAGCATACCATTTGCCCCTCCTGAATTTTCTTTGCAGCAAAGAGCCCCCATCCATGTATTCCAGATCGACCACAAGAGACCCTTTTATTTTCTATTTTCTGAAATTACCAAACATTTAGTGTATACTGAATTTATCAAAGTAAGAAAAACAATCAGTCAGAAACTAAACCTGTAAATACTGAAGTCGTTCTTTAAAAGTTGCAAAGGGTTTCTCATCCTTTTGATCCTGTAAATGAGTGGGTAAGATGCATAAGTTCTTCTGGCATTCAATAGTTGCTGGACGAAAGACAATACAGTAGTCAGAATGGGATAGCTACCATGCAAGCGTTCAAACACTCAATTGACTCCTGGGAATGATGCCGGGGTCCCATTATTCTGTGGGCAATTGCCTCTCCTGGCTCTTTCTGGAGCATGCAGAAAATTTAGTGCTAGAGACTAGCTTACAAAATAACAGATATTGTTCCAAATGCTAAAACATGTAAAGCTGGAAAGTGGAAACCCCAGCAGAGTATGACTCTTGTTGCTTTCTATAAAAGCAGGCGCTAAGCCTTTTATCTAAAAAAACAAAATACAGAAATAAAACCTAGGCAGATCCGTTCTTCTAAATGCTAGACATCCTATTTTTCCAAAAGAAATGTATATGACTGACACTAAAGTCCCATCCTTTGAAGAAACAAAACTAGGGATGGATTACAATGAAAGAACCCATGCAGACAAGAATCTAAATTGCTCGGTTAAATTTGAATTGAGAATTTTATGTAAACTACAAAAGAAATTACCAAAAGGAGATAGAACATAGAGCTACAGAGAATTAGAAAAAGAATGTGGACAGTGTAACAAATTCGTAAATTATCTATGCCAATTAACACTATCTTTTATCGTATTGGGAAGAACAACGAAACAGAACAGAATATAGGCGTGATAAATACCTTATTTTTCAGCACTTCATAAGGTAGGCACCTTGCAGCTGGGCAGTCAGAAATTTCAGCAGGAAGGACTTTCTCCTGTAGATTTTCCTTCCTGACAAGTCTAGTACCAGTCTGTTTCTCATTATTTTGGGGCAAAAATTTGGTTGAGAAAACTCCTTCAGGGGTCTTAACTATCAAGACATTATCTGGGTCAGGAGTACTGCAAAGGGCCAATAGAACAGGTGTAAGAAACACAAATTTGTGGCACTTAATCCTTTAGGGTAGAACTGTCACTCTCACATAACTATGAGATAACAGAACTGTTGCAATATCTTGTCAGTATAATGCATCTGATGCCATTGATTTTTCTCCAAAAAGAATGTCTTACTAACTACTAAGATAAGATGGACACCAAAAAGAAAAAACAAGGTCTGAAAAAATAAGTCATGAGCCTGTATTGGAACTATTATTTTCAAGAACAAAAACAATTTGACGAATTGATATACATTTGAACCAGATGGCGAGACAGTAACTTGAAAAGAAAATTACCTGTGAAATGCACAGTAGGAAACCATTCTTGTTATGTTCCTTCCATTTTTTTCAGAGTATTGCAACTACAAGCAACAGTACACAGAAACAATAAAAAGTACCAAGCAGGTGAGCATAAGTGCACAAAACTCTCAGACAAGCATCATAAGACTCATAAGTCATAATACGAATTTCTTTTTTATTTAAGCAAGAAAAAGGTTTCCAAAGTATACCTCCATGCGATATCCTGCTCTTGATGCACACATTGCATGATAATAAGTAGAGCACTTGTAGCACTGAGTGCAGGCACCATGCATCTGCTTGCATATAACACATGTCTGGAATTCACATGGCAACATAGTGCAAACAAACATTAAGGCAGAATTTCAACAAATAAACAGACAATAAATATCCAATGCATAACATTATACAAAACAACAATGGGAAATCCTAACCTTCTTAAAGTACTCTGAAGGGATGCTCAATATGCCCATGGCTGGCTCCATTTTCTCATCAACAGGAAAAGAGACTTTAGGTTGAAACCAGGCACATGTAACATGAACCCATAGTTGGTCAATATCTGTTGGCTTGAGTGCGCCGCCTAAAGCAATTAAGAAAAATGAATACTGACAGCATTAAAAAATAACATAATGCAGAGAACCAAGACTAGGAAAAATGGACACCAAGCACCACTATAATTTATCAAATGAGGTACATCATAGAAACACCGGAAAGCCTGAGAAAATGTGAAGCATTAATTCAATACTGTGATGGCATACGACATCATGTTAGGAATGATACCTTTGATAGGACAAAGACAACATTCTCTTTTTTGTTTCGGCAATTCACATGCTCGACAGACCCAATTTGTAAAATCTTGTACATCACATGCTCCATAGCACTCTTGGTGGACAGCTATTTGGCATCTGCACATAAAGATTTTGGGGAGAAAATTTTCAGCTATACACAGTCCTAAAACATATATGAATCCACAAACTAAGGGTGTTGAAAAGGCCTCAGATTAGCAGGAAAGACCTGTTGCAAATAATAATTTTATTGTAGTCCCAATCCTCAACCCATCGACAAACAGCACAACGTTCAGTTGTCCATCTAGCATTGACAGGTCTAAAAGAGCTTGCTGCAAGCATCAAATTCATTAGTTGTGAAACAAGTTGCACAGATCAACTGTAGAAACCAACATAAACTCAAGAGCCAGTGTACCTAGCAATTTCAGCAACTCTTCTTTATTAATATTTGGCGTAGAAGACTTTAAATTTGCACAGGGAATATCATCCAACTGAAGGTAATGACATACGTTAAAGAAGCCATATCAAATTCTCATACCTTTGAATTTTATTGAAAACTAGGTGAATAGTTTAGCGATCATTGTAGACCACCAACATTCAGATAAATGAAGATCTTGGCTTACCAAGGTTACCAATGGATCCCCATTGCTCTTAAGTTTAACACTCATCTTCCAGTTCTTCTTCCTTGAACCAGTATGTCTCTCCCACTCACTCAGACTCATCAGCCTTTCCTTGCATGAATTACATTGGCATAGTATCCTGCCAGCAACAATACAAAGTCAATACCAACAGTGGCACCAGCTACATATCAGGAAATCAGTTTGCCCTTTAGAAAGAAAGCAGTCGTTGTGGTGGTGAATATGCCACCCAGACATCACCTCCAAGCTACATTGTTACAAATAATACATGAATTTCTTTAATATTAAACAATCGACCTTTCAAATGTTGTTTTTCCTTATTGAACCTTCTAAGCCACAAGCCAGCACGAAATATCCCATATGGCTAAATTGGTTAAGTGCCACTGATCTGTACACTGTCTATCACATGTGAGCACCAAACAGAACCAACATTAATAGAAGTCATTTATTTACGCAACAATTCTGATTACCAAACCAGCTCTTGCACATAGTCAAACTCTGTAGAATTTGATAAATTTAACCCACATGTCGATTTTCATGCCAAATGAATGAAACAAAAGAGAAATATATGCCCCCAGGAGAATAACCAATCACATAAATTCAGTAGTCCTAAGAACATATGACTTTATGAGACATGGGGGATTGAGAAATAGGACACGCTAAAATCACATAAGAGAAGTGATATCCATCTAAGCTTAAAGAAGCATGCTGAATGTAGATTAAATAGAAGATATGCAGAATACATACATGTGCTTCTTAGGTAAATACATTCCGTCCATCCCAAAGCAGAACACGGGTATCATTTCCGGCAGTTTTTCCTTTGAAGTGCTAGCACATCTGTGTATAGGTAAATTAGAAAGTGGCATGCCTATAATCATTTGAGTAATGGTAAATAGAAGTCAATAAGTTGGAGGAAAAAAATTAAATAACTCACTCTGAACTGTTTGGAGTGTTCATTTGTTCAACCGGAGGTACTGTCTTGCGTTTTGATTTGCAATCTGGACAGAAGTAATCGGCATTTTCTAAGTCCTATAAAACAGTACTGTAGTCAGCAAATTATATACAGTTAAAAGTAGAACTGTTTGACATCTATGTCAAACAATAGAGTAAAAAAACCAACATCAAAACAGAAGAAGCAGATTACCTCCATGTTGATGCATGTTAGGTCACATTCCACGTGAACCCAAATTTGACACTCATCACAACAAACCTGCAAAGAAGGGCGTTGCAGGTCGTGAGCCATGACCCCTGGACAAATCAAGAGAACATGTAGAATATAACAGCGACAAAACACATATCTTACCCAATTTCCACCATCTGTGTGGTGCCAGATTTTCTTGCATATGCCACAATACTGCTTTGACTGCAATAGCTGCAGACATAATAAAGTTTGCACTCATAAGGCACCACAAAAACAGAAAACTGTAATGGAACACACAGAAACCTATCTCAAATGTACGAGCCACATACCTTATCACAGTGCCTACAGAGTAACTGCTCTCCTGCTTGCTTCTTTTTCTTCGCGATCTTGGATGGAACGCGATTACCACAACTGTCACAACATCCAGGTGATTTGTCAACAACCTGCAGTGTTGATTAGATTGCAGCTCAGCTGAAAGTTGTAATAAGGCAGTCACAAGCTCATATCTTTACAGTTGTGATGCATTCATCCATTTACCTGAGCATCCGATTGACATTCCTGGTCATTATTAGAACCAGTCCCTTCCTGTAAACAGTCCGGGACAGACTGGTCATTGACAGACTTCTCTGGTGAGCACCCCTCATCCATTTCGAGCTCAAAAAACCCACGCTCAGCAAGGAAAGCCTCCTCAATTGCTTCACGGAATCTGTTTGCCTTGAGTTTATACAAAACCTGACCCTGAAACCTGGGAGGCCAATGAAATTTCAGATACTCAGGTAAAGAAAGCCCCATTAATTCGTATGCCAACAGCCTTTTTTATTAAAGAAACCAAACATATGCGAGCAGCTTACCGGTCCAAGTAGTCCACAAAGGGAAAAATCATCCCTTGCTTAATCCATCCATAGTCCTGCAAAGAAATTCAGTACTGTAAGTTGACTCAAACCAAAAAAAAAAAAAAAAAAACTTCACATTTAAATTCCCCGCAAAAAAAACTGACATTTAATTTTGTGTTGTGGATTTCAAGGACAAAAAAAAAACACCCCCACAATGCTTGAACAGGAAATTGTGGGAAATTACCCTGCCATGACCGCCAGAAGAGTATCCGAAGAACATGACGCAGAGTGCACCCGGGATGCAGGAGTTTAACACGACAGCTGGCGCGTGCAGCAATGGGTCAATCACCACCGCAGGCCATGCTGGGCACTTCTTCCCCGACCTCGCCCACACAACATCACCCAGCACGAAATCTTCCGGCCAGTAAAAGTCCTCCTTTTTTTCACCACCTTCCCTCTTCGGCTTGCACTCCACCACCACGGACTTCCCCTCCGGCGCCGCATTCCCGCCGGCATTGCTCAGGGACGTCACCACGCTACCACTAAAGCCACTGGAGCTGCTGCTCCTGCTGATATTCCTGCACGCCCGGTACAATTCCTCCTCCGTCTGCGCCGGCCGCTCATCGCCGGACCACACCACGGTCTCCACGGCGCCAAAGCCCGCGCCTTGGGGCTCCACCGCGCGCACCTCCACATTGTACACCTCCCCGTCCCCGCCCCCGCCCCCCGCCGCCTTCTTCGCGGGCCTCCCCTTCTTCGCGGGCGGCAGCGGCAGCGCCACCACCGAGTCCCTAAACCGCGACGGGACCACCCGCTCGCGGCGGCGCTTGGCGGGCACCATCATGCTGCTCCCCTCACCCCCTGCAGGGGACTCCTCCATCTCCACCTCCACCTCCCCCTCCCCGGGGAGGACGACGGCGGCGGCGGTGCAGCGCTTGAGCGGGATGCGGGACGCGAGCATCCCGCCCCGATCCCGACCGCGACCGCGACCGCGCGGAACAAAACCCTAGAATTCCCACTCGTCGGTGGGTGGCCAAATCCTCCGCGTGTTAGGGTTCCAACCGCTGGGGCCGGGGGTGGGTGTAGCAGCAGAGGGATTTTAAGGATCTCGGCGGAGGGAGAGGGAATTCGGGTGCGGTTCGGAGGCGGCGCGAGGGCGAAAAATTTTGGGTTCCCTCCGGGAGGGCTCGGGTTTTGAACGAAATTTTTTCGAACGAAGGGGACGAGGCGGAGGCGAGAGGTGGGGGGAGAAGGGAAGGAAGACGACTCGTCGCGGGGGGGATGAGACGGGAGGCTGACAGGTGGGGCTGTGACGGCGTGAGGTGTTGGGGGTTGGGGTGGGGGGGGGGAAGGGGTTTTTTCGCGCGGATCTGGATCCAGGGGTGGGCGGAGCGGAGCACCCAATTTCTGGGACTTTTCAGTTTCGACGTGAATAAGGGTGACGCACGCAAGATGCGCACGAGTACGGGGATCCGGATCCGTTGCGGTTGAGCAACGCGCTACAGTGTTTTGCAGTAGCACTTTGAGCACTAAGATTAAAAACAAACGGCTCGGATCAGCCAGGTACTGTAGCATCGACGTTTTTTACTTTTCAGTTTGTATACTGTCACATTTATACTGTAGGTTGATCATAGATCTAGGATTGTGAAAGGATGGTGCAGATTTCTCCTAATTTAATTTACTGTAGCACCTCTGCCCTTTGTACTCGTAATGTTTAGAGGATCCCAATCCGTACGGGTACTAACCTTTTGAAACAGGTCAGACGACTGGAAGCATACAGTCCCGGTCTATGAGCACAGTGGGCTGCTTGTGCTAGGGTTCACCTCTCGGATTTGAGCATCGGATTTCGGCTAACAGTATGGTATTTGTCGGTGAATTTCAACGATTTTTTATTTTTTTTTTTTCAAAATTTACAATTTCGAATTTAAATTCTTGACAACCATTTGAGATTTTACTTGGGATCTACTTTTCAAAACCTCAATATTTCACAGTTTCCAATCGATTTTCATTGAAAACATAAACGGCTCAGCTGAGCAACACAAAAGGCATTAGAAGGGAAATGACGGTAACAGAAGCCTCAAAATATATTTTGATAAACTCTCTATTCAAAATCGTAGTACAGTATTAAGATATATTCTATTCAATCAAAATAGAGAATCAAAATAGAGGAAGAATAGCACGGATGGAGGAAGTACTTGTACTGTACATAACATTGCATCGGTGATGAACAGAACGATGGCACCAACTCGTTACCCAAAGCTCCCCTTCCTCAATTCAAATTTTCAAAAGGGCTTTAGCTGTATTTATTGTGTCATATTTTTATTGAAAAACAGTTAAAATTTACAAAATCTATTTATACTGTAAATTCTACCCACTATCCAGAGGCGACATTTTGGATCGGATGTATAGCCGACATGCAGGCATTGCCGAACGAAGCGATCCGATGGCCAAACAAACAATCCACTGAAATCTAAGCAGAGAATCTGACAGACATCATCTTTTTTGAGTTCCCTTCTTCTTCCCAAGCGCAAGCAATCGAGGGTTGGTGTCAGGATGGGGAAGAGAGCTGACAGGGTCAATTTTATCATTATTTAATAAAACTGACAGAGCACTGACGTGGATGGAATAGAAGGGTGAGAATTTTGTTCAGTGCCATGTACGGGAATAGCGAGTTTCCAGTGGCAATATAAGGTCATTTTGTTATGATCTTTATGTTTGGCCTCTGCTTTGAACTTTTCATCCATATATTTTTTATTTTCCACACCTCTGTACATTTCTTCTTGAATTTTTATGTTGTTGCATGTAAACATCTCTAGATAGGGTTTATCTGTCCCTACCTTGTGATTCATCTTTTTCATCAGACCGATCCTTTGTTTCCCATTTTTCTCTAACTCACCATCATGCAACTTGTCTTTAAATTGATGTTTTGCTAAAAAAAACAACAAAAACATTGTGAGATTGATTGAGGTGTGTTAAAATAGAGAACATTTAATATATATTTTTATTAAAGTATACGTAGCATATTCTTTTCGACGCTATATACAGTAGAAGTGGTGCATGTAAAAGAAATAATATACGGCTTTAGTTGTTATTATTAACATCTTTTAAAAAATGATACATATACTTTTTAATATATATAATAAATTTGCTGTATAATACGACCTCATACAACTAATGAATATTATAGTGACATAATAAACTCATGTATTTTCAACTTTAGATTGTATAATTGCATATTCCCTCCGTCCCAAAATATAAGGGTTTTTGGGTGGATGACATGACGACACGTCGTCCTAGTACTACAAAACAGGACAAGTGTCTATCCAGATTCTTTGTAGTATTAGGATGTATCCCATCCACCCAAAAACCCTTATATTTTAGAACGAATGGAATATATTTCTTCCAAGCCTAAGGGTAAAATGGGCATTTTCATACCTATTAAATGGTCAGCTAATGAAATGGGTATAGAAGAGATCAAAACAAAAAATTCAGAGACATGTAAGGAAATGTAAGGAAATGAGTAGAACCCAGAGACGAAACGAGTACAAGGAGTTTACTCCAATGGTAAACAAAAAAAGAGAACCATGCATTTAAGCAAGTATATTGTTCATTATTGTACAAGTGACCAATCTTACGAAGTCACTTGGAGAAATAAATAGGTCAAAATAATGTGGAATTTACACGTGTGATTATACCCTGCAGCGCAAGCTACTTGTATGCTTTATAAATAACCAAATAGAAGTATGGGTCTTAGGACCCCACACAAGAGTATAAAGGCCAAATTTTAGATGCCAGTGATACAACATGGATAAATAGAGTAATGAAGTGATGATAGTCCCAAGAATTTTCAAACTACATTAAATGATTTGATAACTTGCTCTGAATATTGATAATCTTCGATGGCTAAACATACAACAGCATAAGCATTTCAAATAAAACCCATCCAAGCAGTATTCCGATATATATAGGAAAAATTCATGCACCACAGTTTTCAACTTTATCAGTCCTAACAACATACATATGCATTTATGGTTTATGTACAACGCGCAAGCTGGTTTGTGCCTTTGTGGATACTACATTGTGGATAGGGATCCTAGTACAAGCTTTCTAGTTGGTAGGTCACATTGTCACGGAGAAAATAGCCATTACAGTTTATGGACAATGCTATTTTCTAAAGCACATCTAACAAAACAACATGATGGCACCAGAACCCATTTGTGTGACCATATCACAATACAGTTTCAGTACCAGTGTACCACCCTCACTAGTCCCTACATACTACATGTTTGCACAAATGACAAATATTGGTTCCAAATTTCACAGTTTCAACAGAGTTTCAAGGAAAAAAACCTCACCCTGAACTGTTAGGAGTGTTCATTTGTTCAACTGGAGATATTCTTGCGTTTTGATTTGCAATCCGGACAAAAATAATCAGCATTTTCCAAGTCCTAAGAAATAGTACTGAGTCAGCAAACTATATTCAGTTATTCATTCATAGAACTGCTTGATATAGATATCAAACGAGGATTAAAAAATATCAACATTTAAACAAAAGAAGCAAATTACCTCCATCTTGATGCACGTCTGGTCACATTCTACATGAACCCAAATTTGACACTCATCACAACAAACCTGCAAACAAGTGTGTTGCAGGTCACATCCTTGACCCCTAGACCAATCAAGAGAACATGTAAAATATAGCAACAACAAAGCACATATGTTTCTAGCTCTTACCCAATTTCCACCATCTGTGTGGTGCCAAATTTTCTTGCATATGCCACAGTACTGCTTTGACTGTAATAGCTGCAGATATAATAATGTTTACACACATAAGGCAAAATAAAAACGGAAAATGAAATGGAACACACAAAAACACCTCTCCAATTGCCAAGCAACATACCTTATCACAATGCCTACAGAGTAACTGTTCTCCCGCTTGCTTCTTTTTGCTTGCTATCTTGCATGGTAGACGATTACCACAAATATCACATCCAGGTGATTTGCCAGCAACCTGAAAGTACAGTTGATTAGATTGCAGCTCAGCTGAAAGTTGTAACAAATAAGGCAGTCACAAACCCATATCTTTGAAGTTGTGCTGCATCCATCCAATTACCTGAGCCTCCGATTGGCACTCCTGCTCATTATTAGAACCAGACCCTTCCAGTAACCCGTCAGGGATAGACTGGTCATTGACAGACTTCTCTAGTGAGCACCCCCCATCCGTTTCGAGCTCAAAAAGGCCACGCTCAGCAAGGAATGCCTCCTCAATTGCTTCACAGAATCTGCTTGACTTGATCTTATATAAAGTTTGGCCCTTAAACCTGGGAGACAAGAGAAATTTCAGATACCACGCAGGTAAAGAAAGAAAAGCCCCATTCACCATGCAGCTTACCTATCTAGGTACTCCACGAAGGGAAAGATCATCCCTTGCTTAACCCATCCATAGTCCTACAAAGAAATGCAGTAGTGTGAGTTGATGGAAGCCAAAAAAAATTAACAGAAAGGGGATGTCTGGTCCATGCCTTCACATGGTTAACCCTGTTTCAGTTGCTCTTCGTGGAATTCTTGTCTAAGTTGAGTTCTATCAAGGACAAAGCAAAAAAAGAACACCCCGAATGCTTAACCAGGAAATTGTGGCTAATTACCCTGAGCCCGCTATTAGAGTATCCGAAGAACATCACGCAGAGTGCACCAGGGATGCAGGAGTTCAAGACGACCCTTGGCGCATGAAGCAGCGGGTCAATCACCAGCGCAGGCCATGCTGGGCACTTCTTCCCCGCCCTCGCCCACACAACATCCCCAAGCACGAATTCCTCCGGCCAGTAGAAATCCTCTTTTCTCTCGCCGCCATCACTCTTCGGCTTGCACTCTACCACCACCGCGGGCTTCCCCTCCGGCCGCCCATCCCCGCCGCCGCCGCCGCCGCCGCCGGCATTGCTCAACGACGTCACCGCGCTACCGCTGAAGATGCTACTGCTGAAGCTGCCGGAGGAGGTGGAGGTGCTGCTTCTCCTGATGTTCCTGCACGCCCAGTACAGTTCCTCCTCCGTCTGCACCGGCCGCTCATCGCCGGTCCACGACATGCCGGGATCCCCTTCTTGAAGCTCGACGTCGTAGAGCTCCCCGTCCACCACGCCTCCCTCCGCCACGGCCTCCGCGGGCTTGCCCTTCTTCGCGGCCGTCGGGAGCACCAACACCGAGTCCCTAAACCGCGACGGGAACACCCGCTCGCGCCGGCGCTTGGCCGGCATCGTGCTGCTCCCCTCCATTGGGATACGGGACGCGAGCATCGATCGACCACCGCACCGCGCGAAACGAACCCTGGAATCCCAAATCGTTGGCCCAGCCGATCCGCGGCTCGGGGTGGGGAGCAGCCTTTTAGGGTTCCGACCGCTCGGCAGGGGGGGATTCTGAGGATCTCGACTCCCGGGGGGGAGAAATCGAGGAGGGCGGTTCGGAGGCGACGCGGCGGCGGGGCGAGGAATTTGGGGATCCCTCCGGTACTCCGAGCTCGAGGAATTGGGGGGATGCGGGTTTGGAACGCGATGACGGAAAGGAAGCGAGGTGAGGTGAGGTGAGGGAAGGAGGAAGACGACTCTGGCCGTCTGGCGCCGGGGAGACGAGACGAGAGATTGACAGCGTGGCAGCAGTTTGGTCACGTGGCAATCTGGTAAATAAATTAAGAAAGTATTTTTTAAAAAAATAATAATCTCTACTATGTCATCCTCTGCTTATCTTTCCTTCCTCTACCCCTATTTCTCTCATTCTTATCACTATCATTGCTATCAGTGACACTCCCACGTTCAATTACTCAGGATCATAGGATCTAGGTAAATTATCCAATCCTAACTAAAATGTATTATATTAATTCGTATACCAGCTAATAATTAGATAGTTATCATGTATTGGATCCCCAATCCTAACTAAAATATATTATATTAATTAATATACCAGCTAATAATTAGATATTTACCATGTATTAGATCCCCGATAATTTTGTTCTAGGTCCGCCACTAGTCACCACCTCTCCATCACCTCACACGATTTGTTCATCATCGTCAAGATTCCTTACCACGAGTTGATGTCATTGCCGCCATCCACAAGTCAAGTAGCCAATTTCATTTGCAAGCTCATCGATGCTACCCTTCATCAAAGTATGTGCTTTTTTCACTTGATTGTGTAGCGGTAGAGTGTCGAGCTAGAGCGAGATGCGACTATTGTTGCACCCTCACCGTGTCTGTGAGAACGTTTTGCAAACAAACCACCACTAGATCTGAAGGTGGTGTGGCCATAAATCGGGTTAGCAAAGGGTGAAAAGGGTGTAGGGTGTCAGTAGCCTCAAGCTTATGAGAAGAGAGGTGTCATTTACAGTTGCTTTGGAGCCATCCACATCTTGAGCTGTCATGGTTTCATCTTCATCGTTTCGGTGGCCCGCTACCGAAACATGGTCGTTGCATATATTTTATCAGCATGATGCCATGGAGGCCCACCACACAACACGAGGTAGGTGTAAAAGGTTGGGCTACGAATTGACAATACATGTCTTGCAAGAAGCTCGATGGAGCGGTAACGTGCAGTTGGGAGGCATAGCTCATGGAGAGTGAGGACTATGGTGTCTGTAGCAACCACAATCCGTGATGGTGGTGATATAATAAAGGAGTGACATGGGTGCTTAACAATATTTTTTAAACTTTATCTGCTAACTTGTTGACTGGATTGCTGTGTAGGTTCAAAACCACCATGTGTTATGTCCAGCGGTCTAGAGGTAATTCGTCCAGCGTAATATGTCTAACATCTAAGTTTACAGTGTAAATCGTAATACTAAGTATGTTCAAGGGGTAAATTGGACTTTTCCATTCGAGAAATGATACGGTATTGATGGCGATGCTCTAAGAGTATACTCTAAGTCTTTTTAATACAAACGATACTACGAATAAAATGCACGAAAGGAAGAGTCCTTGGATCATTAGTTTTCAAAAGTTACCTTGCCGTCGGATGGTATAGGTTATGCCTTTTGTGGTGAGCATGCCAAATCTGGACTTAGCATGTGTTATTTGGCAGTTTCATGAAAAACACTGCACACATGTTTACATATTTAGTGGAGAAAAAGACATATCCAACCGAAGCAATTCTGATATGTGCATTAAGTGTTCAAGTATTGTATCCGAAAGAAAACTGAGGTACATGACTAAACTTTCCATTTGTTTTTCTCCTCTGTTATCTTTTTGGCCATAAAACGGTAGGCACAAAATGGTTCGTGTGAATTGGAAGCATCACTGTATTAAACGAAACATTGGAACCAATTATCATCTTGATATGATAATTGACTCTTAAAAGTCAACTGAAATTCGAAGCTACTATCAAATAGCGCCACCCACCAATAACTAAATTAGATAAAAGGGAGCATAAATATTAGCACAATACAAATGATCATCCAAAAGTTTCCGTTTTACAATCTTGATTTGACTAAATTAAGTAGCTATTTAACTTAGTATATCAAAATTCATTACTTACTCTCATTGCTTGAGTGCTGGCAGAAATGTATCATGTAGAACAGCAAAGGAAATAAAGGCCATGAGAATTGCAACGATCTTGGTAGCTTGAAAAATCTGGAGTGAAAGGCAAGTCCTCAACAAGAAAGAAATGAAGGTGTTCCAAATAGTCGAAAGAATAAGGAAAAAAATAACACTTAGGACATGTGTAGAGTGAAAGACTTAGCGAGAACATCGACCTAACCGACACAACCACGTAGACATAACTACATAGCACAGCTAATGAAGACTCCACAAGCTTACTTTTTTCTTATGTTTTTGTCTCTAGGTACTATCTATAAGCATTGCTTGCACGGTAAATATTGTTACTTTATAATGGATCTGTTCGGTGCAACTTTTCTATAGCTGCAGCCACTACATCCACTATATTGTTTCTACACACTGGTACTGTCGGTGGAGCTACAGCTGCTGGTATTGCACCGAACGGGGCCAATATACACCAGCAACATCTTCTAAAAAACCATTCATATTTGTTTGAAATTTTTTTCTCAGGCCCTGTTTAGATCCACCGCCAAATTTTTTTGCCCCGTCACATCGAACGTTTGAACACATGTATGGAGCATTAAATGTGGATGAAAAAAAACCAATTGCACAGTTTGCGTGTAAATCACGAGACGAATCTTTTGAGCCTAATTTCGTCATGATCTGACAATGTGGTGCTACAGTAAACATTTGCTAATGACGGATTAATTAGGCTTAATAAATTCGTCTCGCAGTTTACAAGCGGATTCTGTAATTTGTTTTGGTATTAGTCTACGTTTAATACTTTAAATATGTGTCCGTATATCCGATGTGCCTCTGGATATAAACACCCCCTCAGCCTTTGGTTACTTTGAGAAGGCCACCCGATCTTTGCCACAGCTGTCATTTTTAATCTCGTCCTAAGGCCCAAGAAACAAAAAAAAGGCCTAAACCCCGTAGGCGCTTAACGCCGCAGGAGTCCAGGAATCCTACACCAAAGCCGCAGCAGATCTCCCTCTCCCGAAGACCCGAACCCCAGCGCCGCCGCCGCCGATCGCATCGGGCCGCCATGGAGGACGTCGTCACCGACGCGCCGCCGCCGTCCCGCTTCTCCCCGGACGACCTCGACAACTTCGCCGCTCCACCGCCGCAGCCCACCCCTATCCTCGTCGTCTCCCCCGCCAACCCTAGCCCCGCCCCACGCCTCCTCATCCTCCTCATCTCCCCCACCTCGCTCGCGCTCCTCCCCCACCTCCCCTCGCCGCCCCCGCTGCACGCCTCCCTCCTCCTCCCCGAGCTCCCCCTGGAGCGCTCCCAGCCACCCATCCGCGTGTACCTCCACGCCGCCTCGGGAGCCCTGCTCGCCGCCGCACACGGCCCCGTCCCCGTCCCCGCCCACCGCGCGCGCGCCGTCGCCAGGAGCCTTGTCTCCGCCCTCCAACCCGAGGAGGTGCTGGTCCTCGACGCGGTCCGGAGCGGGGCCTACAGGGGCAGGCTCGCCGCGGACGAGCCCGTGGAGGGGAAGCTGGAGACCAGGGCGGCGCGGAGGCAGGGAGGGGTCGGCGCGGCCAGGGGCGTGGCGGCGCTGGCCCCGCCCGGGAGCGTGGTGGACGGGCTCGGCGCCGCGGTGATGGCGGAGTGCGAGATGCGCGGGAAGGCGGCGAGCATGGTGGTGACGTGGCCGGAGGGCGCGAGGCCGGCGGAGTTCGGCGTCATGACGCGCGTGGCGGCGGAGCTCGGCGTCGACCCGGCCAAGGCGGCGGCGGGGAGGGTCGCCGGCCGGGCTGAGCTGGACGCGCTGTACACTTGAGTTATTAGTTCGCTCACTTTCGCTGTGATTGTGTTGCACAGTTGCTGAGTGGTATCATGAGTTTGTAGTAATGGAGAAAAAAACTGGGATTATATGTCACAGGAGATGAGTTCTTTGTGTTTTGAGATGATCTGCCACATGAATTCTTGATATGCAAAGCAACAATTTTCCGGTTTTTGTTTGTGTCAACCGTCATCACTACATTTTGTACTGCTTTCTATTGTTGTAATACAAGATACAAACGTGAGAACAAAAGCAACGAGATAAAACGCCCCTTTAAAACCTGGAGTTTTACCGTATTTCGCAAGAATTTTCAATTCCCTCAAATATACTCCAGAACTGCCCTCTTCAAAAGAGAGGAAATTAGTTCAATTTCGGCAAAGATCTCTCAAAATTGCTGTTCCTAAAAATTGTAAGGACGCTTCTCTCTCACAACGCTCTCATGGAGAAGCAACTGATCGGAGGAGGGCGTATATGGTGGAGTTTTAGATTTCTGAGAAATAGCAGGTGAAAATTCAGTTGGAGATATTTGGTGGAGCTTTAAATTCTAAGAAAAATAGCCGGTGGAAATTCAGCTCCAGCGGGTGAGAACTGAGAACACGGATAAACCAGTAAAATCATCTTCTAGTTATAGTTGATTTTCTAAATTCTACAACTGTAGCGTATTTTCTTATAATCTGCACACGAAAAAACTGGATAGAAGCTCCCAAATAGGGACGGCCCTAGTGATGTTGAATATGTTCACATAATTTAAGTTTGGAAAATTTAAATAACTTGAAAAAAATAAAATCCGACGAGAGGATGCCAAGTGGGATCATAGATCACACATACCAGTGACACATCAAATTACATGACAACCCACCCACGTGGTCTTTTGTAGTATTGTTATATCCCCCGTTTCGTCTTATAAGTCGTTTGATTTTTTTCCTTAGTCAAACTTCTTTAAATTTAATTAAGTTTTTTTAAGAAAATATAGTACTAATTTCAACACAAAACAAACATATTATCAAAACATACTCAATTTTAGATTTAATAAACTAAATAAATATTTTAGATATTGCTAAATTTCTCTATAAACTTGATCAAACTTAATAAAATTTAACTAAAAAAATATAAAATGACTTATAATATGAAACGGAGGGAGTATTTGCTCAACTATCTTAGAACACTTGAATAAACTGAGTTTCACTTTGGAATGTATTTCCACCTAAAGTTTCATCCCATAAACACGGATTCGGCCGCTGAAAGCCCAAGCTAAACGAGGCCTAATAGGCCGAATTCTTAATGGGCCAAAGTAATTTGGGTTCTTCACCACACACGAGGTCGTCTTCTCCATCAAGCTCGCCCTTCGCCTCTCCGATTCGACCCAAGCCGACGAGGCGACGATGGACGCCCTCACCCGCCTCCACCGCTCCCTCGCCGGCGGCGACGACGAGGAGCAGCCGGAGGATTCCATCCTTGGCGACACCGAGGGCATATGCTCCCTCTCCCCTGTCCAGGTAAACCCAGGAACCGGGCAATCCCCTCGAATGCAGGATCAAATGTCTTGGTTTGCGTCGATCTGATTTTTGTTGCTCTTGCCTTGGCTGCTCCAGCGGGTTTACGGCTTCGCCACGTGCTTGGTTGCTGGACTGGCGCTGATGATCCTGGTACGCTGCTGCAATTTCACCCCCGCAGTTCGTTGTCCGTACGGTTCTTGTTCCGGCTGTTGGTTTCTCATGTGGATGACGAATTAGTCTTGTAGATGATGCTAATTCCACGAACAGGATCCTGTGCGCAATGTGTTTATGAAAACCAGTAATGTCCTCTATGCCTCTTGGGTTGTTATACAGAAATATGTGGTTTGACATTTAGGATTATGGCTTACCAGTTACCAAAATACCAAAACATGTTTCAAGTCGCCCCCCAAAGGGGGAAAATAGAAGTGTTCTGTCATATGGTCCCTGCACGGTTTAATCTGTAAGAAATTTGGGTTAGTCATGGTTTTAACTTAAATTATTAGAGTTACCTTTCCCAGGAGCACAAGTTTTGTTCTGCCTGTCCTAGAGAACTAGTGCTATTGTTTTTGTCTTGGTTGCACGGTAGATCTCCATAGCTATGCTCATGAGAAAATTTGTTGGTTTGATTTTCGATAAATAAGGTCAATGTTAATTTACTGAATTCCGAAAGGGCAATAAGAACTAGAAATTTGTGTCGTTAGGAACTTAGGACCAGATGCTTTACTGCTATAACTGAAGCTTACCACTTGTAAACTGTAAGAGAATTTAGTTGTAGCAAACATGACCGTGCTATGAACTGTTATTTTTTCTGTGATGAATTTGAAATTTCATCCCTGATAAGTAATACACTGCTTACTTTCATTTTTCTTGTGCAGTCACTTCTAATCTTCATCAGGCCCATCAAATTTGCAGTCATGTTTACATTTGGAAATATACTGGCAGTAGGGAGGTGATTGAATGGATTTTCACTCATATCTAATGAATTTTCAGATTAGTTTAGTGATATCCACCATATCAGACTGAAATATATGTTTAGTCATTGCATTTGTACTACCAGTTTTCTTTTTGAACGGTTACCATATGTTGACATGAACATTTATTTGGCAGCACAGCCTTCCTAATGGGGCCAAGTCAACAGTTGAGGATGATGCTTGACCCAGTTCGTGTGTATGCAACAGCTATTTATGGTGGATTTGTTGTTTTTGCTCTAATTTTTGCTCTTTGGGTTAGTATTATTTGATCCATCATCCTTTTCCTTATGGACTTAGAGTCTTGTAAGTAAACCACTTAATCCCATGGTTGATTGGTTGTCATCTGCTTTAACTGTGCAGATTCATTCCAAGGTTCTAACGTTGATTGCAATCATATGCGAGATCTGTGCCCTGTTCTGGTAAGCCTCCTTTTCTTAAATAAATTGACGCCACTTTCAAGTATGCCTTAATTAAATTGATACCAGATCTACAAAAACATTGAAGATTAGATAATATTTTCTGTTCTTTTGCATAGAACAAAATTTGCCTTTAGTTAGTACTATGCTAACTGATGCACCATCTAGAATGTTAATAGGCTTACTGCTGCATGTGCTGGGAGCCTAAGGAAATCACAAGATGTATGTGGTTAATTATCTGCACTGGGCACTGGTTTTGATCCTTGGGTGTTCTCATGTACTGAATGCTTGTTTAGAAAACATTAGTGGAATTGGTCTTACCAGTATCATGATTCTTGAAATATGTATGCATATCAAGTGTTTACATGAATCGACTTCAGGTGTTCATATTAAATGTTTGTATGATGTTGCAAAGTTATATATATCTATGTATGCTTATCACGCATGGTTACTTGGTACAATGTGGGCTATACAGAAACACATGAAACTCATGAAGACTGAATAGCAGCATACAATTCTCTTTTCATACCATGAATCCACAATTTGTGTCATAAACAGGAAGGCTGTAGCCTGTAGGAACTGTAAATTAGGATCACATGTAAAGTTAGGTGCATAATTTTTCTTGGGAGGTCGAAAAATTTAACGCAGTGTATATGGCGTGTCATGAAGTTAGATGCAGGTGTTTTGACACCAGAAATCCCCATGCCATGAAAACTAATTTACTGTCCCGCCCCTCTTATTTTAAATTTATGAATGGCATCAGTGCTGCTTGTATCTTAATTTCCTACCTGTCCTTGCTAAACTCCTGTGACAAAGTAACTGATAATGGCTCCATATTCTCTTCTCTTGCACCTCAGGTATAGCTTGAGCTACATCCCTTTTGCTCGGCGAATGGTGTCTGACCTGATGATGAAGCTCTGTGACACTGAACTTTGACCTGGTGGTGAAGTTCATGGGCAGCATCTGCCTTAAGGTGCTTGCCCCATGTTACTGCAATACTGCTTCTCCCTCATCCTAGTGTTGCCTGTTCACATCAGTCCTGATTTTGTTGATAAACAGATCAAACTTGTTTTGTATAAATGTATTACATAATGCAATTTTTTTGATTTTGTGTGTGTGTGTGTGTGGGGTGGGGTGGGGGGGGGGGGGGTTAACGCTATAAGTTCAGATCTGTCTGAAATTGGCCAAAACATTGAGGTATTATGTATACAAATTTCTGGGCTACATAACTCCGCGTGTATTGCTAAATGACATCCATCTGACATCTTAGTGATATTTTCTCCACTGCAGAAACTGTTTCTGTAAATTATAGAACTTTTGAATTTATTTTCTGAGTAGAAAATTTCTGAATTTTTAACAGGTACCAATGGTGATGTTCCATTTTTTGTTTCTCTTTTGCAGAAAATAAGTATTTGCTGTTCGGACGTCAAGCTGCCAGAACAGTCACCCAAACATGTGACTATTGCCTAGCGGTTAGCCACACTTTTCCGGTAGTACGAATTGCTATGCTTCGCTTCTTTTTTTCTTTCTATATGATAATATGCACCGTCGGTTGCTGCGTTCCCTATGGGTAATAGCAAGAGAGTGAAGAACGAACGACCTTTTCTCGAAGATTGGAAAGTTCCATTCGTTTAGTACGAGATCGCTTCACACCTCATGGTGCTTACACCTCTCGCGTAGCGCAATTCTGTT
This sequence comes from Oryza punctata, assembly GCA_000573905.2. NCBI lineage: Eukaryota > Viridiplantae > Streptophyta > Magnoliopsida > Poales > Poaceae > Oryza > Oryza punctata. Next base: position 6,063,634 of record CM002488.2, read on the forward strand.
AAAAACCTCGTACGAGAACTTGTATAGAGAAGGATTCCCGCGGCACAGCAAGTTAGCTAGTCGGTGCTGCTATTGGCATAACAACCGGTACGCCATAGGTTGACTACCGTTGAAGTCTTCGTGTTTTACAACACCTGGGGTCCTGCAAGCCTTGGTGTCTTTGTAGGCCCACTTGTCAGTGAGGAGCAACCTGTGTTCTCAGCAGAAAATACCAAAACTACCCTCCCATCACCCTCCAAATTACATTAACACCCCTGCCCAGCTCCGCTCAGGTTCAAATCTCCCAACCAATTCAAATTTCTGAACACCTCGTCGCTCCCCGGCGACTATATATGCTACCCATTCCTCGCCCACGCGTAGCACACGTCGCCCCCATCGTTGCATGGGCAAAGCGATCTCCCTTCTCCGGCCACCGCGAGAGCCACGAGAGAGCGAGGGCGAGAGCGAGAGGAGGATGATGCAGCTGAGGAAGCGCCCGAGGCCGCGGCGCGTCGACTCCGACTTCGTCTCGTCACCGCCGGCTTCGCTGCTGCCGCCGCCGAGGAAGCGGGCGAAGAGGCAGGCCGCGCCGGCAGCGGCTGCTCCGGCTCCGTCTCCGGTTCCTGCGCGCCCACCACCAGCGGCGAGGAGGCGGCCGAAGTGCGCGCGGGTGATCATCCAGAGTCCCGTCGCTGGGCTTCAGCCATCCGTGTGCGGCCCGTGCGAGGCGCCGCTCCGGGCGTGCAGGCTACCGCGCGCCTCCTTCCTCGCTCGCCGTCGCCCTCCCTTCGACTGGTAAGTGATTCGCTCTGCTCCCTGTGCGTGCGTTCGTGGCTTCGAGTTCGAGGTGGCGATTTTGAGTTAAGCTTCGGAGCTCTTGAACTTTTGAATTGGTCGGATTCTGCGTGCGTTGTTCTTAATTGAGTGTGGTTTCGATGTGCGCGTGTGTTTCTGGAAGTTCGGTGGATTGGATGAAGGGAATTGGTTTGAACTAACTTGGAGTTCCTCGGGTTGGATTTGAGCATCTGTGATGAACCAGTGGAGAATCGCCTTATGAATTGCTTGTCTGTGTTTGCATTGCGGTGATTTGAACCTCGCTGCTGTGATTTCAGTTTGGTTATTAGGCGATCGCAACATAACCCAGTGAAGCAGTTCTGATGCTGCTGTTTGAATCCTCTAGCTCTGGATTGTGGGTTAACTCTTCCATTCTGTCGCATTTGGCCATCTGAATTGCCTATTCTGTTTGCATTTTCGCATTGCAATATTTGAATATTAAAATCTGGTTTCTGTGAACTCAACTTGATTTGAAGCGATCGTGGTCGCAACTTAATCCACTTGTTGCTGTTTGAATCTTCTAGCTCTAGATTGTGGCTTAATGCTTCCATTTGCATCCTAGTCCTGACCAGCTACTTGCCGCCGGTCGTGGGTGGCTTGAAACTTCGAGATTACTTCAATTCTGTTCCGTTGAAATGCTGAACTTAACTTTTGAACAACCGGTGCGAAGTGCATTGGAAATCCTCTGCTCAGTGCTTTTGGTTAGAAATTTAGAACTGCTAGGCACGTTCGAGTGTTTTGGTACTTGGATTGGATGAAATTCTGTAGCATTCGTTATTCTTCTGGATTCAAATTCGTAGGAGCAGAGTGCTGGTTAATGCGAACAGTAATTCCTGCGTCTCGAATGATGGTTGCTTTCCAATTTGTGAGTTCGTTGTTTACATTTCCTGGGACTTGTTCAGTTGCACTTCAGTATTTTGAATCCAGCCACCTGCAGTTTTGAACATGCTCCTCTTTCTAAGTTTAATTTGATTTTCCAACATTGAAAGGTGACAGTGACACACTAGGGACTCCAATTTTCCGGAAAATCTATCGTCAAATCCGACTTTGAATTTGAATTCAGGAGTTTAAAACTCTGTCGTTGCAGGTTCGAGGCGGACATGTGGATGGAGGTGGCCAAGTACCTGTTCGGCGCGGAGCTGGTGCGCCTCTCCTCCACCTGCCGCTGGTTCCGCCGCCTCCTCGCCGACGAGTTCATCTGGCGCCACGCCTTCCTCCGCGACCTCTCCCTCCTCCCCGCCGCCGACGACCGCTACCCTCCCCGCCCGCTCCACCGCTCCTGGCGCCTCCTCTACGCCGCCGCCTTCAGTAAGCTCCTCCCCTCCCTTCCTCCACTGACAACCCGGTCCCACTTACTGACATGACACGTGTCCCCTCTCTTCTTCCTCCAGACGGAGCCCACTCGTACTGGTTCCGCCGGAGCAGCAGGCACATTGGTAAGCGCAGCGCAACGACGTCGTCGAAATCGTTTGATCTCTCTCCGCTTCTTCTGATTGATTTGTGTGATATACGTGACATAGGGGCGTATCGGATTGGTGGGTTCCTGCTCGAGTCGCCGCACATGCTCCTGACGGCGAAGCTGGCGGTGCCGCAGTGGCTGCCGCCGCAGGAGGACGGCCCGCAGATCGCCATCGAGATGACCGGCGCGTGCGTGCTCCCCAACGCGCGCCCTGGCATCTGGATCACCGGTATACGCGCCCATCTCATCGTCACCCGATTCCTCGCAAGCTTGCAGTTCTGGTTAAACTGTTTCGATGATGATCTCACTCGCATTGCTTTTGGCCTTGTTGAAAATCTTGCAGACTTCCATCTTGTGAGGTGCCCCAATTGCACCCTCAACAAGTGTGCAGGTGAGTCGAGAGACGCTGGGGTTTTTTATCCTGCCGTCGCGGAGTTTGATTGCTCACTGAATTTGGTTGGGTGCAATGGGTGTTTCAGGGGTCCTGCAGGTTCTGGACGCGCGACACTGCGAGCTGTTCCTGGAGCAGGGATTCTGGAATGGCACCTGGGAGTACGAGGACCTGGGCGACCACTACAACGACGAGGAGACCCCCACCGCAGCCTGCGCCATCTTCAACGCCAGCACCCTCGCTCATGAGTCCATTTCATGTTCGTCCCTGGACCATTTATTTGTCAATTCCAGTTCTCGGTTCATTTACATGCTTGGTATAAGGATGTCACACTCTCACAACGCGACTGACATGGATAGCGTCTTCTTCCGGTGCAGGTGTTCTCAGGTCGAAGTCTTGGGTCAGGAGATGCGACGACCCACAGCCCAAGGCACATTGCCGCCCGTACGCTGTTGCCCTCAATTCCAACCTCCTGTCCAACTCCAACCAGGGTATGCGCGTGAACTGAATCAACCATTTCATTCTGTCTCGAGTCTAGTTCTGATCTGATATTCTTTGCATTGTGTGGATTGGATTGCAGGGTTGGTGTCAAGGTTCCAGGCGATGCGAGACACGACCGGGAATGGGCAGATAGTGTCTATCAGGATCACACAGCAGATTTACTGATTCAAGTGCCTGGTTCGTTTCTGGTGCTGGGTTCCTGCTCTGTTGTTTAATGTGTTAATGGCTTGTTTGCTATGGTATTAGTTCTGTCAGGGATAAGTCATGAGAGGGGATACAGTTATACTATAGTTGGTTAGGCATCTGTTAAGATTACAAAAATTGTTTAGAGTTCGGAAGTAGAGAACGCCCAAAAGAAGCAGATTTCGTGTTGTTTATATCGAACCATTGAGTCATGCCGGTAATATTCTATACTTCGTTGAGAAGTAGCAGCTTGTTTTAACAAAACATAGTACTATGTCTATGACTATAAAGCCAATAAGTTGCTTATTGTACATACTTCACACTGCTTTGCTAGCTTGCTTAATTTCATGAGCTTCTCTACTGTTTTCAGTAGACTGGGCAACAGAATCATGAATGATTTGGTACTCAACTCGTAGAGGTTTGTGAAACCGTAGCTGAACTATCGAATTATTGCAAATATCTCTAGTTCTGTTCTTGCCCCCTGAAAAGGGATGTCAACACTTCACTTAAACTGGCATTTCTGAACTTCAGTCTTCAGTTGCTGGTTATCTACAGTTTTGCTAGGAGTATAAGCTAGTAGTATCAAGATATCATTTGAACAGTAAATGAGCATATCCTCTGCTTATTCATTTTTCTTATTTAAGTTAGTATTTTTTGGTCGAGGATGTCAAGTCTCATGATATCCTTTTTGCATTTGGGATAGCCAGTCGGTATGTTAGATTGTCTGAAATTGATGCGCAAATTGGATTATCCGTAGATTTTAGTGATCGATTAGCATAAGGTATAGGAGGTGGCTGGTAGCTATCTGATCTGATGATAGCCCACGGAATGAACCTCTTGGTCACACGTGTACATTTAGATTCAGTTCGGAATTCTGACATCTGGTTGGGCTAGTGGCATGAAGCTTAAACAAAGCTTCCAATTCCTCATGGTCCTTTTGCACCTTTTATTTAGACCTGGCTCTTGTTGGTAAATGCAGTTCCCTCATAAAACCTAGAATCATCTGCCGCTAGAAATCCTCGTTGCAAGCTTTCTGGACAAGTGCCTTAACATGCATAAATCTGACAAAATTACAAACTGTTATTCATCTAGCACAATAGAACGCTTTAGTGGGCAGTAATTTAGCGTCACCATTTCTTTCAAAAGCGGACACTGATATCTCATCATTTCTGAATAGCGCAGCTTTGAGTTGCTTATGTAGAGGTACTTGTGTTGAGCTGCAAACTCTGAACTACTATCAACTAGAGGTCTCTGTCTGAGCTCCGTATTCTTGCTCTCTGATTTCTTAACGGTGCAGAGATTTCTCGCACTAAATTGATATATTGCCGTGATGTTACATTCGGGGACTGAGATGTTACATCCAGTTCGGTAAATTTTAAATGGCCAGTGATTTACCGTACACTAATGATGGATACATGCGAATTGCAAAACACAGTAGGGGAGACACTGGGTTAGGCAGATTAGCAATTGCAACTAGCCAACCTACTGTTGTATCCATACACATGGATCCTAGCGGGCTCAGCAGAGCAGTTATGATCAACTTGTTCTGCGATTAGCGAGTCCTAATCCCGATTGAACCGTGCAATGGATGGCCTACTCCAAGTGCTGCAAAAACTATCTTCGACCATGCCTAAACAAATGCCTCCGCTGCCTTTTGCAGCTCATGACGCACCTTCCTTTCCCTCTTTCCCGTAGGAATTTGTAGTCATCCATGATCCATGCGTGTACGTGTGCTAGTGCTCAGAAACAACCTCGAACCCACTTTTGATGGAGTCCCAAAGATGTTAACTAAAAGTTGAGCTGCAAAACATAATAATTTGCCGACTTGTTCACCCTGTGAATAATCTATTTTCACTGTGCAGTAAGTAGGAGTGTTACTGTACTGCTTTTGTTTGGATGTTTGCCGTGGACAAGTGCTAACTGTCAAAGCCCGTTTTGACCTTGAACTCCAGCAATAATAATGTAACACTCCATTGGGCAGTGCAACCTACTCCTCACGTATTATATTATTTTCTCAGCCTTGATCAGTTAAATTAATAGCTCTGTTCCCTTTGGCTTTATATAAACACCATGGTTGTCAGCAGTTCAGCACCAGCAGTGGGCATATCACCCAGCATTCAGCTCCCTCTCTCCCCCTCCTTTAGTTCTCCTCTAGCTCACCCATACCCAAACTTCGATCAGATCACAACTTAGCTAGCTACCTAGGGAGCAAGCTAAGCACAGGCCGGGCAGTGCAGGGAAAAGGAACAGAGACAAATGGGCAACATGCTGCCGTGCTTGGTCCAAGGCAGGACGACCCTCCCGGCCGCCATGAACCCCAAGCAGAGGTTCTACTCCCTCAAGCTCCTCGTCAAGGCCCTCCACAAGATGAAGAAGAAGATGATGAAGCCTAACAAAGGCAACAAGATCGGTAGCAGCAAACCGTCATCATCGCCGCCGCCGACTGAAGCAGCTTCAGCCGCAGCGGCGGCGGCAGGAGGAGGTGCAGAGGCGGCGATCGGGAGCAATAAGCCCAAGGTGAGCCCGAGAAGAGCGGCTCAAGGTGGGCAAAGGAAGGGCGTGGTGCGGGTGAAGGTTGTGCTGACCAAGGAGGAGGCGGCGCGGCTGCTGTCGCTCACCGTCGGCGCCGGCGCCGGCGGTGGACGGAAGACCGCGGCGCAGATGATCGCGGAGATCAAGAGGATGGAGATACGCCGCGCCATGGCGACGTCGGCGGCGGCGTGGCGCCCGGCGCTCGCGAGCATCCCCGAGGAGCAGCACCACTCGCCGCGCCGTAGCCTCGACGTGCAGGTGGCGTAGTAGAGGTCACATGTATATGCCTACATGCTCGTTGTAGTCGACGTGTCACCGTACGTACGTAGGATGGATCGGTGTAGAGATGGACAGACGAACAAAGGGAGAGAAAGAGAGAGAGAGAGAAGAGAGTTTGGGTTGAGAGGCGAGCTAAGGCCGGCCGGCGACGACGGCCATGTACACTCCCCCTCCCAATGCATGCACGAGCTAGCTCCAGCCGGCGGCGAGGCGCCGCCGTGCTTGCCAAGTTGCTATACAGCTTCCCCTTTTTTGAAGCTTTCTCATCTCGCTCCCGGCCCTCTCCATGCTGATAATCTCATATGTGAATTATTAGTCACCAAAAGAAAGGAAATTAAATGCAATGGAAAACTTAATTCCCTTCCTTGAATCCTTGATCGATCGTACAATCTTTCGGCTGAATGTGCAAGCGAAACAGCAAACGAAAATATTTGTCGGCTGAATGCCTGTAAGCAATATGCATGTTCGATGTTTTTCCTTCGAGCAATTCTTGACAGAAAGAAATTTCCTTGGTGGAATTCAATCGGTCTGTCCCTCTGTTAATACGTGAAACGTCTACGTCCCTTTAATTTCAAGCCTAAATAGACGGCACATGCACATTTGAAAATGATGCTCTCATTGACTGTGCCTTGAGACATACATGTACTCTATGGCCGTATTTCGCACAGTTCGCAGAAATGAGTTAACATGAAGCTAGCTGACGAGATTATTTTCCAATTAATTAAATTAAGATTCAGAGACTCCGTTTGGTTGCGACGTGAACAATAATTCAGCATGCTTGTCGTCTAGAGACATAGCTCGCACGTCCAACGGATTGAAGCTTGATAGCCGGGAGCCCCCATGTGCAGTTGTTCGCTTGCTAGCTTTGCAAGGATACTGCAATAAATGGAGGGTGGACAAGAAAAATATAGTGGATTAGCTAGGATGAGGTGAACATATAAACCATTGCAACTTGCAAATGGCAATAAACAAGGGGAGATTGAGCTAGTGTTGCAGTTGAGTTGGGGTGGACGGTGGTCTCCTCGCGAAAATGTTGTTTATTGTAGGATATTTTTCACGTTCTTTACATTCTAGCTGTAGCACTGCTTATAGTTCTAACCAAGTAAGCATTCGTTTTTATTTATTTATAAGGTTTTAGCAATTATTATCCTTTCGGAAATAATTTAGATGTCATTTCGTAATTTGAATATTCAGTTGTCCGAAACTTTACATCTTTTTCCTACTAAGTCTTGATTAATGAACCTACATACAATATAATTCTGACATTTTCCATAGCTCCAGGTCATGAAAATTTTGAGCACAATAGAAATGATGCGCATATTAATTTCATTTGTGGTTCTTATCTTCAACATTACCCAAACCATGAGATAAAGACCATCCGATAAAAAAAGTTGTTTTATGTCCTGTTTAGGGAGCTTAATATTCTGAAAAATAACTGATTGGTAGCTAGCTTTAGAATCTTAAGCAAGCTGGGTTTACTGGTTTCTGATTTTTTAGAATCTACACTAAGCGAGTTGAAGATTATGAAGAAAAATCATAGTTGCTATAAGTCCTCAAATAGAGCCTTAGAATAAGTTTTGGGTATATGAAAATGGCATATTCAAGTTTGTCATAATAGGAGCTTTCATAATATTATATACTATTTTATTTATTTTAATTTATGCTACCGAACTAGCTAGGTAATCGATGTTGTATAATGTTGACTTTGAAAAGGTCCCAAATAACTTTTCTTTAAGAAAGTAACATTTTTTTCTTAGGGGGGTGGTTGCTAAGAGGCGGCAGGCACATGATACCCTTCTCAACTCTCAACTGACCGAGCATTTCATATGCTATCAAAATAACATGCATTTTGTATTACCCTGCACAGGAAAAAAAAACCCTTCGGTTACCATTATTTGCTCTCACAAGACAAAGCCAGTCGCTAATCGCCAAGTGTCATTTGTCTTTTTCTCCTATATTCTCTTGAACCAAAATTTAGTGCTAACAAGTTGACTTCCACTTACTGAGTAAAAAAAAAAGCTGTAATATAATTAACCACACAGCGGGGATGCTGGTTCATGAACATACACATATACTGATCGAACTTATCAGAAGACTAGAAGCTAGAGGATCGACATCCTTGCCGGAAAATCCGACGAGTCGTCGTTGAGTGCGATGTGTGCAATGCAATGCAACGCATGCGCGGCCGCACATGATATGCGGCTACTAATAATCAGCTTAATTATCTTTCCTGAGATTAGATTAAGCCGAGACGATTCGGCGTCCCATGTGCCCTGTTCGTGGCTCCGGCGTCCCTATCTGCACTGCACACGTAATTTTGTCTCCGATCTCGCGTGATCTCGGGGACTTGTGTTCCTCCCGGCCGGAGACGACGACGACGACGACGACCCCTGCTCCGTCCGACCAAAATCGCATCGTTGCTAGCATTGTCATCCGTAGCTGCAGGCAGCAGAATTATAGCTGAAGAATTATATATGGTCTGATATATATACGCGATTAATTTCTTGGCCAGTTGATCATCGAGTTTGGTACTGTGCGGCATGTATGCAGTTTGGATCCCGGGTCTGTGTATGTATTGGATTCCAGTAATATTTGTTTTGTTGTGGCAAGTACTTATAGAAGTATATGCTGATTGCGAGATCGGGGTGTGATGGCCTGATCAGCTGATGATTGATTTGTTTTGTTGGAATTGTGGGGGGTTTGGTCTGATGTTGAGCCGCGAACACGAATCGTCGTTGGGATAAGGGGATTCTGCGTGCACATGGGCCGTTTCTTTCTTGGATTGGAGGGGTGGGGGCACCAACACGTGTCTTGTTGTGCAGTTCCGTGTTGTGCTCTTGCTCCTCGCAGTGTGAGGGGAGAGAGAGACAAGCTAGAGAAGATTTGTGGGGTTTGTGAAACTGTGGAAGGTGAATAGGTGATGATGACACAGCAGCAGTACTGCTAATTCTCTGATCTGAATAATATTTTTGTCTGTTCATCATCAGAATTACCGTGTGTTTAACCACCACTATTTAATTTTTAACCGCTAATAATTTTTAAATGTTTAGGGCCTTTAGGCTACGACAAATAAAAGTCATGTTTATATTTAGGATGCAGCACACTACTATAATATGGGATCATTTCAAGTTTTTATGATTTTTTTTAAAAAAGCAATCAAAATTTAAATATAATCCATAAAAAAATCTATCTATCTATTATATTATTAAAACAGCTCGAAAAGAAGACACCACGTTCACTATTGGGACTAGAAATTTCCACATTAATCGGAGAAAAAGAAAAAGATCTTAACTGTTCGATTAAGGTGGGTCCAGGTCATAACGGTATAGAGTTGTATATCTATGGAAACTAAGAGTTGTATAAAATCCAAATATACTTCTATGTATGATGGTTCCTATAAAAGTAAAATTTTTTAGAGGCACGCCGTCTCGCGGAATTGAAATCGAACTCGGTCTAGGATCTGTACGTACGTAACGGACTCAATATGAGTTATTGTCTGATTTTTGCTAGCCAAATAAAGTTCTGTATGAATTAGGGTATACATATATATGCTTCTATAAAACGAGCACATATCACAGCAACGCTTGATATGGACGGGAACAGATCAACAAAAATTAGGGGCCGAAAGCTGTAGTTAAACGGTAAGAAAGGAAATAAGAATAGAAATTTAGATAATTAGATATACATATACCAAAGTAGTTAAACAGTAAAGCTGCTGGCTCTCCCATACGTGGTTGAGTCGGACTAGGTAAGACCTGATCGGTTTGGTACTCTACGATCAAATTGATCTCTTGGCGTGCTAGCCGTAGACAGCGATGTACTGTACATGTACACGAATACAATTTAAAAATAACTGAAATTCAAAATAAAAATAGTAAGAAAAAGAATAGTTTATGTAAAACACAATATGACATTAATTAATTGCAGAATATTTTTTTAAAAAAAATCAAAATTAGAGGGAAAAATAAGTTCAAATAGTAATACAATTTAGAAATAATAAAAATTTAGAATAAAACTAATGAATATTCAAAAAACCAATTTACCTAGAAAACAAGTACACAACAAGAACAAATGACAATAAATAAAGAGAGGGTATGAGCGAGTCGTAAAGGATTATGGTAGTGGCGGTTAGTAGGATATCTAAAAACTACAAAACAACACCCTCAATGAAAATTAGGTTCGAATTTTAGAATGCCAATGACGATTAAGAAAATGGATAGAGGGTAGCCCGTGAAGGAGTAGGGTTGTGGCAATTGACTGGACTTCCAGAAATTAAAATTATTATTAAAACAACTTTGAAAGGAGACATCACGTTCGCTGTGGAGGCTAGAATTCTCACATTAATCGAAAAAAAGAAAAGGAGAGTTCATATAGGAGTACAATTTAGAAATAACTGAAATTTGGAATTGAAAATAAGCACTCTTGAAGAAGAGTCCATATAGAACCGAATACGAGATTAATTAAAATTCGAATAAAAAATAAAATAAATTCTGAAATCAGAAAATAAAAAAAGAGAGTTGAATTATGAATATAATTTATAAATAACTGAAATTCGGAATTAAAGACAAGTAATATTGGAATATTGGAAGAAGAGTCCATATAGAACTGAATACGAGATTAATTAAAATTCGAAATAAAAAATAAAATAAATTCTGAAATTAGAAAAGGAAAAAGAGAGTTCATGTAGGAATACAATTTAAAAATAACAGAAATTTGGAATTAAAGATAAGCAATATTGGAAGAAAAGTCCATATAGAACCAAATATGATATTAATTAAAATTCAGAATAAAAACAAAATAAATTCTAAAATTTAAAAAAGAAAAATAAGAGTTCATGAAATACAAATTAAAAAATAACTAAAATTCGGAATAAAAAGCAATATCGAAAGAAGAGACCATGTAGAACTTAACACAAGTTTAATTAAAATTTGAAATAAAAAAGAAATTAAATTCTGGAAATATAAAAATAATTATAAGAGTTCAGGTTGGAAATAAAATTTATAAATAACATAATATCGGAATAAAAATGGAATTTTCAAAAAAACACAATCCATCTGGAAACACACCGATGACAAAATGATAATAAAGAGGGAAGAAGCAACATACCCATAAAGAAGTAGGGTGACAACGGTTGATGGAACGATTAAGAGGAGGGACGATGAACATACTGTTAAGCAGCACGGTCATGGTGGTTGGCGAGACTTCTAGACAGTAAAAAAATAAACCGCAATGATAATCACGTTCGATTTTTAAAACCTCAATGATAATAAAGAGGGAAGTCACTAAGTGTAAAAACTATAAATAAAACCCCAAATAGAATCCGAATGACGATTAAGAGAAGAGAAGATGGGTAACCCGTTAAGCAGCACCATCATGGTGGTTGGCGGGACTTCTAGAAAGTAAAAAAATAAACCACAACGTTAATCATGTTCGCTTTTTAAAATCTCAATGATAATTAAAAGGGAAGGCATCGGACGGACCGTAGAGGAGTATAATGGCGAAGCCGCTGATGGTTTAGCGGGACTTCAAGAAAGTTAAAAGTGAACAACGATAATACTTATGTTCGATTTTCAAAATCCCAATAACGATAAAGAGAGGAGGAGACGGACAAGTCGTAGAGGAGTAGAGTGCCAGCGTTTGACGGGACTTCTAAAAATTATAAAAATGAAACCAATTAGATAATTAACTCTAAAATTTATAAGGTTCAATTTTAAAGTTCCAAGGAGGATGAATAGAAGTCGTAGTAGATCGAGCAAGCAAATAAAGGGTTAACAAATGAGTAAGAGGTAACGACTGGTGTGACTTTTAAAAACTATAAAATTAGAAATATGAAGATGATAAAGTTCGGTCTTTTAAATTCATAATATAACGAGATAGCTATTTAACAAATTTTAAGTAATGTCATATGTAAATAATTTTGTATGAACTCTAGCCGTGCAATTGTGCGGGCCACGCAGCTAGTTAAATATAATAATATCTAGTGTCATCTATCGATAAAAGGAACTGAGGGAGTATGGAGATCACTGGAGGTTGATGGAGCAATTTAACTGGCAAGTTATGCCATGAGTCGGTGAAGCCGAAAGGCCATTTCGGGCCGGGAAAATGTAATGGGCCGGTACCGTTCATATCCGCTTGGGTCTTCAGTCCTCAACGGGCCTGTCGTTCCAGACCCAAACAACGTGTAAAGGGAGCCCAGCCCACCAAACCAAAAGCGAGGTGGCGGTAGCCCGTTCCTCTCGCGGGCCGTTCCAACCCGCATTTTTCCTAGGGGTAAGTTCACTTTGGGTACCTCTATTTGTCGCCCAGTCTGATTTTCGTCCCTTGATCGCAAAACCGGGTATGACGGGTCCTCCAACTTATGAAACCGTTTAAATGAGATCCCTCGGCAGTGTCCGGTTTTGATTACGTGACGCTTACGTGGCTCCTTTTGACTAGTTTTTGTCCAACGTGTCATTGACATGATGCTTACGTGGCAATTAGATCAGGAAAAATAATAAAACCTTTGGGGCCCACATATCAGTTTCACACACAAACTAATAAAAATGGTGGGACCCACATGGCCCCACATGTCATCCTCACTACCCTCTTCTCTCTATCCCCTATCTCTCTATCCTCTCTCTCCCTCTTCTCTCTCTCCAGCCGGTGGAGTGGGCGACAGCGGGGTGGAGCAGCGGCAGAGCAGAGGGGCGGAGGCAGAACGGGATGGAGCCGAGGGACGAAGCGGGGCGGGCGGCGGATCGGTCGGCCGGTAGAGCGGGGCGAGAGGAGACCGGAGCGGGCACAGAAAGAGATGAGGCGAGAAGGACAGCGAGCGGGGGTAGGGCGGGGAGGGAGGAGGCGGCGCGGGCGACGGTGATGCGACGGGTTCCCGGCGAAGATGGGGCCTGGTCGGGATGGGGAACGATGCTGCAACATCGAGGGAGGAGACGGCGCGACAGGCAGGCACCTGGGCAATGTAGAGACGGCTGGAGGTGGCCGGCGGTCGGGGAGAGAGAGGGAGGAGGCGGGGAGGGAGCAAAACGGAACGAGGGGAGGAGGAGGCTCCATTTTATAGGTCAGGAAGGAGAAGCCGACTATGAGGAAGGGAGGAATGGCGCCAGAGATGGTTGCCGGCGGCCATGAATGCCGGTTTGAAGGAGGCATCAAATTCCAGCGATTTAAAGCGAGAATCAAGGGGGAAAGTTAGGGGAATTGAAGAGGGACTAATGGGGATTCCATTCCCTAATTTAATTTAAAATTTGTGCGCTAGATTGAGGTGGACTTCATGGTGAACAAGCTAAGTTTACGGGAGGGGGAGAGAGAGGAGGCCGGTGGTTGGAGGAAGGAGATGATCGGCGCGTGGGCCTCACTTGCCAACGCACGGCCTCGCCCCCAAATCCCACCCCACCATCGTTGCTGCCCCCTCCTCCGCCCGCCGCCCACTCTGCTCCGTCGGCCAGCTCTGCCCGCCGCCACTCTGCGTGCGTGCTTCGCCCGCCGCCGCCTTGCCTTGCCCGTCGTCCGCTCTGGCAGGGGAGAGAGAGGATAGAGAGAAGAGGGAGGTGTGAGGATGACATATGGGACCCACGTGGGCCCACTAATTTTTAATTATTTTTTGTGTGAAGCTGACACTTGGGCCCATGATTTTTATTATTTTTCCGGGATCGAATTGTCACATAAGCGTTACGTCAATGCCACGTAGGACAAAAAACCTAGTCAAACTAGCCACATAGATGCCACGTCAGCCAAAACCATCTTCCAAACCGTCGAGGGACCACGTTTGCACCGGTTTTGATAGTTCGTGGACCCGTCGTACCCAGTTTTGCGACCAAGGGGCAAAAAATCGGACTTCGCGACAAATAGAGGGACCCAAAGTGAACTTATTCCTTTTCCTAGCCCATTAGCCGATACGGCCCGTGTCACGGCAGGCCGCGCCGTGTGTTTTGGCCCGCGCTCGTGTTGATTCCTCGTACGTGCCGCCGCCGCCGCCGCCGCTGCCCCGGTTGCCGGCGGCCGGCGTCCGGTGGGATCATCACGCGCTCTCCCCTGCCCAACCACCACGCAAACAACACGAAACCCACCACGCGCTCCCTCCCTCCCTCCCTCCCCGTCGCCGTCACACCGCCGGCGCCGTCGACCGGCTCCCCTCCTTCCCCGCGCGCATCGATCCCTACATAAACCCTCTGCTCGCCATCGCCATGGCATGCACGCTCGCATCCAAACTCTTCCTCCATTAATCCATAGCTAGTAGTACCTACTCCATACAGATCGATGGCGAGATCAGCGGCTGCGCCCGCCGTGCTCCTCATCGTCATGCTCGCGGCGGCGACGGGGGGCGCGTCGGCGGCGGTGCAGTGCGGGCAGGTGACGCAGCTGATGGCCCCCTGCATGCCGTACCTCGCCGGCGCCCCTGGGATGACACCCTACGGCATCTGCTGCAACAGCCTCGGCGTGCTCAACCGGATGGCCCCGGCCCCCGCCGACCGCGTCGCCGTCTGCAACTGCGTCAAGGACGCCGCCGCCGGCTTCCCCGCCGTCGACTTCGCCCGCGCCTCCGCCCTCCCCGCCGCCTGCGGCCTCTCCATCAGCTTCACCATTGCCCCCAACATGGACTGCAACCAGTACGTTATTAAATTCTTCGCCAATTCAAATTTCACTCACCCAGTAATTATCTATGATCAGCTCGATCAACTCAGCACTATACTTAAACCTGATTAAAATTAACTTTGTTCTTCGCATTCTTGTGTTGCAGGGTTACAGAGGAGCTGAGAATCTGAGAGCGAGAGGAATCGAGTTCATGTTGCATTTATCATCGACTAGATCAATAAAACGAGCAAAGATTTGATCAAGAGCCGCCTTAGTTAATTTGGAATAATCTTGGATATCCTGCACGCGTGTATCACACAGTTGTTTAATCAGTCACTTTAATTTTGCACTGTCATGTGTTAGTATCATCTCTAGTATACGGGGACTGACCCCTGATCAAAAGTTTAATTCAACATGTTTTCGGCTTGCGATCCCAGTTCCCAAATTCATATGCTTTTGCAATATCAAATGATCCATCGAGAGGAAAAAAAACGATAACGCAAACAATAGCAACGAGCTAGCTACATTTACACCTTAAACCAACAAGGACAACGGCTGAGATTGTAACTAGCCACGTCACTCCAGGAACATCTTGAATCAGCAATGGTTGGTCGTTGCACGTCTCGATTTCAGACGAGCTTGTAGCCGATGACCCAGACGTCGGCCGGCGCCGCCGCGGCGCGGACGACGTAGGAGAAGGCGGCGCTCTCGCCGGCGGCCAGCGACGGGAGCACGTAGCCGTACCTCGCCGCCTTGTCGAGCCCCCACACCGGGCCGTGCGGCTTGCCGATGCCGATGTGGAGCTCCTCCACCGTCTTGCCGGCCGGCGACCTGTTGCTCACCGTCACCGCGTACCGGTAGTACGTCCTCCCGTTCTTCTTCCACGACGCCGTCGCGTTCAGCTGCTTGATCTCCACCGGCGAAGCGTCATCGGCAGCTGCAAGATGCACAAAAATTTGAAACCCCAAGTGAGTCTTGGTTTTGTTTCAGAATTGCAAGTAGAGTTGCACCAAGTTCAGTGATTAATTAAGTTCAGGTTATTAATTACCAGGAGGAAGAGGTGGCAGTGAGGTCAGGTTGTCACTCTTGATTGCTGCCTCAGCAAATTCTGCATATACAAACCAAAGATGCATAAATCAGATGCAATTGTTTCTCATATTCTGCACACAAAAAACTAAATGAAATGGCAGAATTAATAGAGTATAAGATGTTGTGTTGGAGTGACGACTGACCAGGGCGGCCGCGGCCGCCGCCGGCGAGGCGAGCGAGAACACCCATGAGCGGCGCGTTGTTGTAGGTGGCCACCTCCGTCTGCTGGTAGTTGTTCCTCTCGTCGGCGAAGACGTCGCGCTCGTCGGGGCCACCGACCACGGCGCCGTCGAGCAGGTTCGGGTTGCTCCCCGGCCGGCCAAACCAGTTCACGTACCCATCCTTGCAGCTCACGAACGATGGGTTGCTCTTGATGGAGACGATGGACGCGCCGCGGTGGTGCGCGCGCTGCGGGTACCTCGCGCCATAGCCGACCATGTAGCTCATCCCCTTCGGGTTGCTACCCAGGATGTAGTCCACCTGCGACTTGGCCAGCGCGACGAGCTCCGACGGAGGCGCCGGCCCGCCCGGGCACCGCACGACGTCGGCTTGCCCGTGGCCGCCGGCGGCGGCGAGGTGGTCGGCGTAGACGGACAGCAAGAACGACGCGCCGGTGACGAACTGGAGGTTGTTCCATCCCTGGTGGTACAGCAGGCCGCCGGGCGTCCTGCCGACGTTGCTCCCGCCACCAAGGCCGCCCTTGCCGAGGCAGGAGCACGCGAAGACGTCCGCGTTCCGCTGGTAGCTCTGCAGCACGGCGGTGTGCGGGCCGGCCTTGCCTTGCAGGAGAAACTGCATGCAAAGGAATGAAAGTATAGTGTATTAGTGTTGGAGTAAGTAGTACTATTGTTTCCGACAAAATGTGGTAATCACTGTAGCATTTCAGACCTTTGTAGCTAGGACTTGCACTCCTGGGTACTTGACGTCCCAGCCGAATTCGTTGGTACCCCAACCGGTCCCGCCGAGCGCATCACCATTGTTGGCCAAGTAATCTAGGTACCGACGGTTGTCGGTCGCCTGATATAGCCATGCCGATGCCCAGAGTAGCTCATCCTAAAGCATATACGACACCGAATATCGTTATTGGCGGATGAAATTATGGTCAATTGTCAAGTATGTGGTTGTTCATTTTGTCGGAACGTACCCCGTATCCGCTGAATGACCCGTAAAATTTCTTCGCGACAGGCATGCTGTCATCATACTTTCCCCGGTACTTGTCGGCGAAATCAAAGAGCTGGGCACACGAAGTAATTGAGGAATATTTCAGCTATAGTTTAAATATTGTAAATATATATCTCTTTTTCTTGTTGGTTTAGTTATTATGTTGGATTCAAGCCCGGTCAACCTATTTTTCTTCCAAATATAAAATAGGAACTCCTTGTTCTTTTTCTCGAGGTTTACCTCAGGACGAAAGAAAGTTTTGTCAAATTCGAATTGAAAATACCTGCTTAGAGTGTTGTAGGAGTTGGTTTGCGTAGCCTGGGTTGGAGCTACGGAACACGAGTGATGCAGCAGCCAATGCCGCGGCGGTTTCTCCGGCGAGGTCAGAGCCAGGATGCTGAGGGTCAAGGCGATACGCCTGACGGCTCGTCGTCATGTCCTCCGGCCGCTGCCAGCAGACGTGGTCCGAGTCACCATCTCCAACCTGCAGAAGAATCAAGCAACAATCTATTAACTTATTAAAGGAATAGAAAAAGAAGCCTCCACGTTCGCTCTCATGGCCTAGAAATTCTCATATTAATCGGAGAAAAAGAAAAAACAGAGTCCATATAGGAATACAATTTAAAAGTAGTTGAAATTCGGAATTAAAAATAAGGAATATAGGAAGAGAAGACTAGAGTCCATGCCGGTATACAATAGAACTAATGGAAATTCGGAATTAAAAAAATAAGAAAATTAAAAGTAGAGGTTAAAGTTCATATAGAAATACAATTTAGAAATAACGAAAATTCGAAATTAAAAAATAAGGAATATTGGAAGAAGACTAGAGTCTATATAGAAATACAATTTAAAAATAACTGAAATTCGGAATTAAAAAAAGAAATATTGAAAGATAAGTTTAGAGTCCATATAGAAATACAATTTAGAAATAATAGAAATTAGGAATTAAAATAAGGAATATTGAAAGAAGAGTATAGAGTCCATATAGGAATTTAGAATTAATTAAAATTCCAAATAAAAATAATAAAATTAAAAGTAGAGTTTATAGTACATATAGAAATACAATTCACAAATAACTAAAATTAGAAATTAAAAAAGAAATAGTGGCACAATAGTCTAGAGTCCATATAGGAATACAATTTAGAAGCAACTAAAATTCGAAATTAAAAAATAAATAATATTTAAAGATGAGTTTAGAGTCCATATAGAAATACAATTAGAAATAATGAAAATTCATAATTAAAAAATAAGAAATAATAGAAAAAGAGTCTAGAGTCCATAGAAATACAATTTATAAATAACGGAAATTCGGAATTGAAAAATAAGAAATATTGGAAGAGGAGTCAAGAGTTCATATAGGAATATAATTTAGAAATAACTAAAATTTTGAATTTAAAATAAGAAATATAGGAATAAAATTCATAATTAAAAAAATAAAGAATGTTGGAAGAGGAGACTAGAGGCCATATAGAAATATAATTGAGAAATAACTAAAATTCGGTATTAAAAATAATTAATAACTATCACGTGTATACAACACAATATGAATATTACACATTGATAGTTTAATAAAGTTAGTACAAAATTTAAATTATGTTATTATTTTAAGATATTTTAATAATGAAATAAGAAAATATATATGATATTATATGAGAGAAAACATAAGGATGCTAGCCGCGCAATTTGCGCGGGCCACCATGCTAGTTCATGTATAACACTCCAAAAATGTGTGCTGATACTACAGGTCATATGAATGTAGAACCACTACATTTATGCATACGAATCGAGACAAAAACGATCGAATTCAATTCATGGATGGTCACCGGCCGACCTCGCCGTAGAGCACGTTGGGCTGCGGGTGCGCCTTGACGAAGTAGTCGGCGCCCCACCTGACGGCGTCCATGGCGTGGCCGAGCTCCCCGGCCGCCGCCATCTGCTTCCCGTACTCGAGGACGCTCCACGACATCATGGTCACCGTGAACGCCATCGGGAACCCGAACTTGACGTTGTCGCCGGCGTCGTAGTAGCCACCAATAAGATCCACCTGAAGAAGAAAAACAAAAAGCAACAAATGCGTTCAGATGTGTAGAGAGAACACGTTCTTGCAAATGGTACTCGAGATCAAGATCGCAGAGAAAGAGTGCAGGTTTGCTGCAACAATGGCGGGAGCACGTACGCCGTTGGCCTTGCCGTCGGCGAGGCCGGAGTTGGCCCTCCAGGCGATCCTCTGGTTACTCGGGAGCACGCCGGAGCGCTGCGCCTCGAAGTAGAGGATGCTCTTGCTCAGCGCCTTGCCGTAGTCATGGCCTCCGCCGCCACGCGCCGCCTGCGCCGTGGCGGCAAGCACCAAGGCGACGCTGAGGAGATTAGCCATGGACGACGATGCTGCTGCTCCTCTCCTGGCCATGGCTGAAGGCTAACCAAGGAACGCGAGATGCTACAATGTGTTCAAAGCTAATGAGAGGTTAGGAGCTGTATTTACATTTCGAGGGAGGAGAGAAAAGGCAAGAAAAGTTAATGAGGGTGATATCACGAATTTAAAGCAAAAATAATAAGGATGATCTCATGAATATATCTTCTATTTGCTTATCATATCTCCATCTGTGTGTATATCTACTACTCCCTCTAGTAGTCATAAGTGTATAACGTTAAAAAGGAAGATTTGATCACTACCAATGAATTTTAAAGTTATTTAGTTACTCTTAGCAATTGGAATTTACACGGCAAAATATATTTTTAGTCTAAGGAACTTAAAGATTTATAAATATTATATACATATTTTGTTTTTCTGCGAAACAAAATATAGACGCGGATGCTCATATACATGCGTGCACACACTCCCCTGAGCCCTATGAGCACCTTTGAAAACTGAGTTAACATATCTTAAGATTACCTTTAAAAAAATCTTGAGATCATCGAAGTCATCACAAGAGCCTCGCTGTTGATAGATACTCCACATATCACTGAAAATATATAACTAGTCATAACTGATGCACCAGTACCAAATCTAGAACTTTTACTCGTGTGGATATGTTTCACCACAAGAGGCCTTATCAACTAAGCTACGCACAGTTCGCAATATTACATACATATTAGATTCATTTTCAAAGAAAATAAGTAAATATTTGAAAAAGAAAGAGATTAACTCTCATGCATAATTGATATTCATAATAGCCAGTTACTAACACAATTGTGTTGGTGATTTCTCTATTTATATAAGCAAAGTCCATGAAAGGTTTCTAAATTTAAGGAACAAAATATAAGTAATAATTTAAATTATAAAAGGGGAAAGCATATTAATATATCTTCAACCTAAAATCCATGAAGGGTTTTGGAGATTTATTTGTTAAAAGAAACAATGAAACATTCATGTAACTAGGACATTGCCTTAATCTATAGTTAGGGGACAATACATACCAAAAGGTTCGAAGAAGGAAGGCAGACCACCGGATCCCCCTTTTCAATTGACATAGCTAGGATGAAGCCCTTCCAGATATTGCCGTTGCAAGTGCAAGGCCAAAAATTGGAACACATTAATTCCGCTCGTTCCTCTCGGATGAGACTAAGCAGCTACTGTTCCGACGCGGGACGACCTCTCTCTCTTTGAAAGGAAAGTTCTCTACTTCTCGTCTTAACCCCTGAACAAAATAAGAAGAGGGGTACTTGACAAATAGGGGGCAATTGCATCGCACCTGACTGTGAGGGACCTCTTGATACCTTATGTTCACTTCCTAACTAGTAGCCGATTTCCTGTCGCGGACCTAGTGCGCGGAGCAAGTCTGTAAGGTGGAGCGAATCCGGAAAGATTGCCTCAGTTAGAATCCATTTCCTTATCAATAGTATCATGACTTCTGTTTCTCTTATAAGGTTCCATGAAACTTTTTACAGGACTGGTGAGTAGTGATAGTATAAAGAGTTTTAGAGTTGAACACGGATATTAAGAAAATAGGTGAAATTAAATTTGTGATTAGTTGAGAAGAGAAAGTAGGTGGAAATATTAAGAGGTGAAAGATTGTAATTGATTGAGAAGAGAATAAGTTACTATTCCCGCATCCCAGAATATAAAAAGTTTTAGAGGTGGACACGACTATTAAGAAAGTAGGTAGAATTAAATAGGTAGTGATTAGTTGAGAAGTGGAGGTAGGTGAGAAAAGTGAATGGTGAAGGATTGCAATTGATTGGGAAGGAAATATTGATAGAGAAGTTATTATATTTTGAATAAATATCAGAGAGTAGAAGTTGTTATAGGTTGGAAACGGAACGAGGAGTACGTTGCTAGCGGAGTAGCGAGTAGCGAACGGGCGATCGGCTCATCACCCGGGTCGGCCTAGGTGTGGGGTGGCCACCCCCCCCCCAGAATGGTAACGGTCTAGACGGACGAGCTGCAAGGCCGGATCGGCCCAACCTAGGGACATGCGGCCGAGCGTAGCGCGGTGAGGCCCAGTATTTCAAGCCCAAGACAAGAACCAAGTCCATGTTAGCAAGGGAACAGTCAGGGGTTGCCTCCTTGCTTCGGCGCCTCTCCTCGCCGCGCCGCGCCGCCGGCCGGCTCCTCTACTCGCCGCGACGCACCGCCGGCGGCTCGATAAGCGTAGTCCCCGTCCTCGATACCCGCGGCGACGCCACCGGCCACCGGCGCCGGCTGGCTCCCTTCCCGGCAGTGTACCAGTCCTGATTTTTGGCTTCGACTGTGCGTTACGCCAAGGTAAACAAAACCATGACAAGTAATCTGTTGTTGTTCTAAAGATATGCTAGTACAATGTTTTTCTGTTATTTTTCGATAAGAAAATATGACACTGTTACATGCGTGCCTTGCTTATTCCTGGGTTTATCTTAAATTGTTCATAGTTGGGAGACAAATTAATAATTGCAGTCATAGGGGAACTTTTTTTCAAGAAAAAAAATGTTTACTGACACATTAGAGTGATATCAAAGCTTAAAAAGTACTAGATGAAAAATGCACGGTCTTTCATTATTATTGCGGAAAACCAGAAGGAAATTTGTCCTTAAACATTACATGGTTCCTTGACCAGGACAAGGAAAGAAAAAAAATAAAAAATACGGTATACACATTAGTTTAATTTTCTGGTCAAGAATAGCTACTGATTCTAATCAATCTGCCTCCGGTCCTCCGACAATCACCTCTTCTTCTGCTTTCCCTTCATTGTACATTGAAGTGAGGAAACCCAAAATTAATTAAGAACAAGCTGCAAAAATGCATACCATGATGATAATATCAGAGAGAGATGTAGCTGGAGCTCCCTTCAATCCAATCAATAGAGGAAGACAATGCCGGGTTCATCTCCCGGGTCATGCAAACCCATGCAAGTACAGGCCTCCAACATTAACATTACTAGCCATGCACTCCATAGGTATCCATGAACCGGCAGCTGCGTCCTACCACTTCCTCTCCTGAATTGGATCGAAAGGGAGCTCCTCCTCTTCTTCTCCACTTCACATCACAGCAAGATATCCATCTTTCTACCTATCAAAACACAAAAACAATAGACAAAGTATATGAAACAAGGGTAAGGTAACAAATATGACTATAGACCGAATAATCCTTGTATATGCTATGGGTTTCTAGTCTAGGAACAGATGAGTTGTGGGTACAATGATAGCTTAGGGGTTAGTGGGTTTATATAGAACTCAAGGGGAAACTATTTTAAAAACTCGAGGGGACATCCCCTCGTTGTTTGCATGTCACTCAAATAGTTATGAAAAAATTCAATAAGATAGATTAATATGTGATAAATCACTCCACAAACATGCAAGGTCAAATTTAACTTCTACAAGTTGCAACGAAAAAACAAATTTAACTGCGAATATACGTTAACTAGTCACAGTTTAATTTGTTTTTTGCAACTTGTAGAAGTTAAATTTTAACTTGCATGTTTGTGGAGTGATGTATCATATATTAATCTATCTTTTTGAATTTTTTCATAACCATTTGGGTAACATGCAAACAACGAGAGGACATCCCCTCGAGAGTTTAGAATACACTCCCAGAACTCAAGGGCAATCTTGGCCGTCCGATCAGACTTAGGTTATATGGATAGAGAACTTGCCAAATTTTTTTTTACCTTGCCTTTTTTTCCCTTGGCATTGTGATGGTTAATTGGTATATGCATCATGCATGCATGGCAAGTGAGGCTGGCGGCTAGCCTTGTTGCTATTTGAAATATTTTTGCGAATCTCTTATTAGTTCTTTATACATCAACTAGCATGCTGGTCCGCGCAGATTGCACGGCTAGCATCATTGTATTTTTCTGACACGATAATATATATATTCATATTATATCATTAAAATATATTAAAATAGCAAAGTAATTTTAAATTCAATACTAACTTGACAAAACTAACCAATATATAATATAATTATATTGTATATATGTGATAGTTATTAATTAATTTTTATTCTAACATTTAGTTATTTCCTTCTTTCAATTCTTATTTTTAAGTATTGATTTTTAGTTATTTCTGAATTGTATTCCTACATAAGCACCTCTTTCAATTTTTTATTTCAAATTCTTGCGATTTGTAAATTGTATTTCTATGTGGACTATAAACTCTTTCTACCAATATTCCTTATTTTTAATTTTTAATTTCAGTTATTTCAAAATTGTATTTTTATATGGACTCTATACTCCACTCCCAATTGTCCTTATTTTATTTAATTTCTAATATTTTTTATTTATAAATTATATTTATGTATGGACTCTAAACTTTACTTTTAATTTTTCTTGTTTTTTAAATTTGGATTTTCAATTAGTTCTAAATTACTATATGGACTCTAGACTTTTCTACCAATATACCTTATTTTTGTTATGTCGAATTTTCGTTATTTATAAATTATACTCATGTATGGACTTACTCCTATATGGACTTAGACTCAACTTTTACCAATATGAACTCTAGTCTCATCTTTCAATATTTTTTAGTTTTTAATTTTGAATTTATGTTATTTCTTATTATATTTTTATATGAACTCTAAACTCATATTTTAATATTTCTTTTTTTAATTTCGAATTTTAGTTATTTCTAACTTGTACCACTAATCTTATATGGACTCTAGACTCTTCGTCCAATATTCCTTTTTATATTTCGAATTTTAGCTATTTTTGAATTGTATTTCTATATGGGCTCTAACCTCTAGTTTTTTTTTCTCTTTTTTAATTCTGAATTTCAATTAATTCTAGATTGTATTCATGTATGGATTCTATTCTCCTCTTCCAATATTCTTTTGTTTTTAATCCCAAATTTATTTTTTTATTCCGAATTTTTGTTAATTCTAATTGTATTTCTACATGGACCCTAAACTCATCTTTTAATATTTCTTATTTTTTAATTCCGAATTTTAGTTATTTTCGAATTGTATTTCTATATGGACTCTAACCTCTAGTTTTAATTTTTCTTTTTTTAATTCCGAATTTTAGTTAGTTCTAAATTGTATTCCTGTAAGGACTCTATTCTTCTCTTCCAATATTCCTTCTTTGATTCTGAATTTCAGCTATTTTTAAATTGTATTTTGACGTGGACTCTTATTTTTCTTTTTCTCCGATTAATATGAGAATTTCTAAACCGTGAGAGTGAACGTGGATGTTTCTTTTTCTATTACTTTAATACTATAATAGATTTAAGGGCCGGATTCGGTATATTAGTAAAGTTGATTCTGTAACCTTTAGTAAGTACTATCTTCGAAATCTTGCCATGCAAATTTGTTTCCTTTTTAGAGATGATTCTCACAATATTTGTTAACATCGCTGTGAATGTTTCCATATCCATTCAGTTATTTCCATTGTACCTAGTTGTGCTTGATTCGTAGACGGTTTAGTTCTTTTGTATATTGAATTGTTGTATGCGAGGCATGTATATATATATATATATATGCAAATGGAAATTAACAAAGTCCCACCAAAAGGTGAGACATTAATTTCCAGATAATCTTCGTGCATTTACTTGGTAGGTACGTACATATACTTAAACGCTAAGATATTTTCGATTTGCAATCCCAAATATATATAAATGCTTTGCAATCTCAATTAATCCATCGACACCAACCTGTTACTGCCTGGATAATAAGTATTCCAAACACTAGCCACATTGAATATTGATACACATGGACATGGAGGATGGCTGAGATTGTAACTGGCCACATCACTCCATGTACCTCTCGACATGTAAACCTAAAAATCTTCATCTCCTTCCTCGACACACACACCGACACACGCACAAAGTGGTGAAACGTACGTGTACGCACGACTGGTAAATCTTAGCAGCTAATGGCCGTCCGTTGCTCGTTTCATTGATGATTTCAGACGAGCTTGTAGCCGGTGACCCAGACGTCGGCCGGCGGCGCGGCGTGGACGTAGACGAAGGCGGCGCTCTTGCCGGCGGCCAGCGACGGGAGCCAGCTCGGGAGCACGTAGCCGTACCTCGCCTTCTCGAGCCCCCAAACCGGGCCGTACAGCTTGCCGATGCCGATGTGGAGCTCCTCCACCGTCTTGCCGGCCGGCGACCTGTTGCTCACCGTCACCGCGTACCGGTAGTATGTCCTCCCGTTCTTCTTCCACGACGCCGTCGCGTTCTGCTCTATCTTCACCGGCGACGCCGCGTGCTGCCGGTGATCGGCACCTGCAAAAAGTTTGCACAACATCAGTAAAATGTTCAGTGATTAGATGAAGTTAAAATGTTGAGCCATTACCATGAGAAAGAGGTGGCAGTGAAGAATGGTTTGCAGCAATGCCTGTATGAAAGCAAAGATGCATTTGATCAAATGATGATTTCTGATTGCAATCATTTGTGTGAAATAATCTGTGGCAATCGAGTAAGATCGATACCGTCTTTGAGTGACTGACCAAGCCGGCCGCGGCCGCGGCTGCCATGGCCGGCGGCGAGACGAGCGAGGATGCCCATGAGCGGCGCGTTATTGTAGGTGGCCGCCTCCGTCTGCTCGTAGTTGTTCCTCTCGTCGGCGAAGTCGTCGTGCTCGTCGGGGCCGCCGACCACGGCGCCGTCGAGCAGGTTCGGGTTGCTGCCTTGCCGCCCGTACCAGCTCGAGTATCCTTCCCTGCAGCTCACGAACGACGGGCTGGCCTTGATGGAGACGATGGACGAGCCGCGGTGGTGCGCTTGCCGCGGGTAGACGGCGCCATAGCCGACCATGTAGCTCGTCCCCCTCGGGTTGCTGCCCAGGATGTAGTCCACCTGCGACTTCGCGAACGCGAGGAGCTCCGACGGCCGCGCCGCCCCTCCGCCCGAGCACCGCACGGAGCCACCACCGGCGGCGGCGAGGTGGTCGGAGTAGACGGCGAGCAGGAACGACGCGCTGGTGACGAACTGGATGTTGTTCCACCTCTGGTGGTACAGCATGCCGCCGGGCGTCCTCCCGACGTTGTCGGTGGCGTCCTTCCCGAGGCACGAGCACGCGAAGAAGTCGGCCCTCTGCCGGTAGCCCTGTAGAACGCCGGCGTGCTCGCCGGCTTTGCCGTGCAGGAGAAACTGCATATGCAGGACGGTCGTTGTATTGAGCTTGTACCCAACTAGTAGTATTTTTACTCCGACAAAATTGGGTATTTACTGTAGCATTTCATATATTTTCATACCTTGGCAGCTAGGATTTGAACTCCGGGGTATTTTACGTCCCAGCCAAACTGGTTGATGGACCAGCCAGTCCCGCCTAGCGCATCCGCGTTGTTGACCAAGTAGTCCAGGTAGCGTCGGTCGTCGGTCGCTTGGTATAGCCACGCCGACGCCCACAGTAGCTCATCCTGAAGAAAATGTACTAGATATTAACATAATCATCTAAAATTGTGACTAATTGTCGAATTTGTAGTTGTTAATGTTGTATAAAACGTACCCCGTATCCGCTGAATGACCCGTAATAGTTCCTCGCGACCGTAATGCTGTTGTCGTACCTTCCCCGGTACTTGTCGGCGAAATCAAATAGCTGGGCACACCAGGTAAGTTAAGAACAGTTCAGCTATAGTTTGATCTTGTTTTGTTTTTCTAATTTTTTTTTTAGTTAGCTCAGGTTTGAATTGTCACACCTGTTTAGAGTGTTGTAGGAGTTGGTTTGCGTAGCCCGGGTTGGAGCTACGGAACACGAGTGACGCAGCAGCCATCGCCGCGGCGGTTTCTCCGGCGAGGTCAGAGCCAGGATGCTGAGGGTCAAGGCGGTATGCCTGACGGCTCGTCGTCATGTCCTCCGGCCGCTGCCAGCAGTTGTGATCGGAGTCACCATCGCCGACCTGAAAAAGAATCACGCACTCGGTCATGTCCCATGATTGTGTGCCACTGCACTGAAGCATACAAATTCAGACCAAAAAAAAAAGAAAAAAGAGGATGATGTGCAGTCATCTTTCGTTGCCAATTCAAATTCAGACAAAAAAAGGTTAGAGGATGACTTTGCAGTCATTTTTCGATAAATTTGCAGCAAAATAAACAGTCAAATTGCAAATGCATCATCTGACCAGGTAAACCCCAATCGGTCAGTGGCCATGCACTCGAGTGCTTGACTGCTTTCTCGAAGCTAGTTGTTAGAAATGAGAAAGGCAATGCAGAGCTAGCTAGCGAAGCGATGCAATGCAGTCACTGACCTCAGCGTAGAGCACGTTGGGCTCCGGGTGCGCCTTGGCGAAGTAGTCAGTGCCCCACTTGATGGCCTCCACGGCGTGGCCGAGCTCGCCGGCCGCTGCCATCTGCTCGCCGTACTCGATGACGCTCCACGCCATCATGGTCACCGTGAAAGCCATCGGCAGCCCGAACTTGACGTTGTCGCCGGCGTCGTAGTACCCACCCACAAGATCCACCTGAAGAAAAAAATTCAACAGATCAGATGCATGGAGCTGTATATAGAACACATCCTGCAATCCAAGAACGGAGAAAATGGAGCACGTACGCCGTTGGCCTTGCCGTCGGCGAGGCCGGAGTTGGCCCTCCAGGCGATCCTCTGGCTACCGGGGAGCACGCCGGAGCGCTGCGCCTCGAAGTAGAGGATGCTCTTGGTCAGCGCCCTGCCGTAGTCATGGCCGCCGCCGCCGCCGCCGCGCACCACCTGCGCCATGGCGGCGACAAGCACCAAGGCTATGCCGAGGAGACGAGCCATGGATCGACACACCATACACCAGATGCTAGCTACAATGTGTCCAAGAATGGCAGGTGATGGATGAACTGCGTGTTGCTTTGGTTGGAAGCTGAGAAGCTCAAGAACCTTGTATTTATAGTCTTGAGAGGGGGGGGGGGGGGGGGGGGGGGGGGGGAGGCCAAGAAAGATGTAATGAGGGGTCTCATAAATTTGCTATAAATTTTACATGAAACAGTTCATCTCCTACATGAACCGGGAAAAGTTTTCCGGCTTTGAGGCTTTGGTGGGGTGGCTGACTGTTTTCTTCTTCCATTTTAAGCTTACTGCACTCTTTATTTGTTTGCTTGTTGAGATAACTCTGAACAAATTTGTCAGGTGATCACATTCAGAAACACTAGCAGTATTGGTAACTGTATACAATTGAACACTCTGAACATTCGTACATGTGCACACTGACAGATATATGGAGCGTATAGTTTGGGTATCGCTATAGCACTTATTATACCATTACATTGGATCATTGGAAACGGTACCAAAATAAGCAAAGAGAAATTTGCAACAGTTTTGCTTTTTTTCCGGTCGCCTGATTAACT
Organism: Oryza punctata; assembly: GCA_000573905.2. Taxonomy (NCBI): domain Eukaryota; kingdom Viridiplantae; phylum Streptophyta; class Magnoliopsida; order Poales; family Poaceae; genus Oryza; species Oryza punctata. Next base: position 6,092,286 of record CM002488.2, read on the forward strand.
TCGTCTATATACTTCGATATTTATATAAATATTTTTTATCAATTCAAAATTGTATCATTTCGATACCAAATAAAATCATTTTCTTAAAGTTGACCCAGTGTAATGTGATTTAGAATTTGTAAACACATCAACTAAAATTGCCAGAAGAGTGGATTTACTCACGATGTCTTTTCGTTATTTGCATATCACTAAAAATAGTTATGAAAAAAATTAAAACAAATTAAGAAGATGTATTAGCATGTGATATATCACTCTACAAACATTAAGTCAAAATTCAACTTTCACAAGTTGCCAAAAAAACAAATTAAACTGCAACTAGTTAGCGTATATTCACAATTAATTTTTTTCATTGTAACATGTAGAAGTTAATTTTATTTTGCATGTTTGTGAAGTGATATATCACATATTAATATATCTTGTTGATTTTTTTAAATATTTATAATCATTTGAGTGACATGTAAATAACGAGAGGACATGCAAACCACGTATGTAGTCTGACATGTACACTCTCATTTCCAGCCGAAGATCGGAATAGCAAAACTGAAGTTCTAGGTGATGGGTTGGAGCTCTGTAAGTCTGAACTTTAGCTAACTGAATTTCACTAGGATTTGGTCAATGTTCACAGGTTCAGATATGTGCTCTACTTTTCTATTCCTTGAAACACATAGCAAAAAGCAGGCAACACACACCGTAAGCAATTAATCTTTCCTACTATTGTATTTGGCAAGGTGCTCCTTCTCCTAGCAAAAGTGACCATGCTTTTCAAATTATAAGCTAACCTGGTGCCCACCATAAACACCAAAGTACAGACTTACTTTGAAGTAGCATAATCACCTTGTTTCTTCTACAAGGCTTTCATAAACTTGCATAGGACTTGTGTGCTCAGCTTTCACTGGTCTGAGTGGTGACAATACACAGTCCAAGAAAATGTTGGAAGCATATACTTAAATCTGGCATAAATTGCAACTAATAGTTCTGTTCCATCTCCAACTAGTCGGCTTCCTATAGTACTTCGTTACTTACAAGTGGAGTGAACCAAACCAGGCCAAAAACAAGTGCCAAATCCACACAATATAAGTTGACCACTCTGAAACTGAGCTATCTTTTCTGCACATAATTAAACAGTTGGTTGCTTAATTACTTCTCCTAGCTTGCATGACGTTATGAACAAGTATTGTAGCTTGGAAGTTGGGAGTTGAAAACGTTGTGATGTTTTATGCTTCTCTGTTGCTTGAATTACGCTGTTAATCTGCATTCAGTCCTGTGCTCGAGGTAGCAAAGACACAGTTGATCACTCCAGGAATTCTGAAGATAATAAGGACGTATTTACTTACATGCATCCTTCTTCCTTCCCGGCTGACAGGGCCCCGGTAGCTCGCGTGAGGTGCAGTACGCCAGGTTAAATGTCTTCCAGGGTTTTGACTCCATTGACAAGCTAGCGTGCAAGCATGTTCGATCACTCCTGCGTAACAAACACTCTACTTTTAGAGTGATTTGAGCTGCTCACATTGAAGTAGTACTAGTGCAGGTTGGCCAGTCTGAGTGTTGTGGCAGTGGCATTTGGCAGTACTCCCTCAGTGAGAATGTAAGGTGTTTTACTTTATCCGAAATCAAAATTTTTGAAAGTTTAACTAAGTTTATAGAAAAACACAGTAGCATCTAAAACACAAACTTAATTTTATTAAATCCACCATTGAATAGTATATTTATTTGGTGCTAAAAATGCTGTTATGTTTTTATATAAACTTGGTCAAATTTGAAAAGATTTTACTTAGAACAAAACTAAAAACACCTTACTTCTGAAAAAGAGGGAGTGCCAAATTACAGCACATCACACCGCAGGAACATTCTAACTTCAGTATCAGACAGTATCAGATTAGCAAAGAGCTCTAAGTTCAGTATGGACAGTCCAGATCAAGTAGTTCTTTTTTTTCTTCTACATGCAGCTGACTGTTACTTCTTGAAGTTGAGATCATAGTTAAAACTGCGCATGGATGTACACATCAACTCGTCAAAACCGTTTCAGTGATCCTGCATGTGACGTCTTCTGAAGTCTGAATTTCCCCCCCTCTCTCCTTAGTTCCGGCCGGTGCAGCGCCCTGAAGCAAGCAGGCTTGATTTCCGGCTCAACATTTAACTGTCCTGTTGGATTATCTGCTGCAAATTTGTGTTCTCTTTACTACAGCGACTTGAAGGTAGAGAAGGCGAAGGCACTTGTAGCAACTGAACTATTATACGCCTTAATTAGGAAGTAAAGGTTGGAACTAAGTAATCTTTTATTGTGTTGCAAAGATCCAAACTAAACAAGCCATGGAGTACTACGGCCGTCGTCTTCTTTCGCTGCCGTCCTTTTCCCTTGCTCAACTCTGAATCTCTCTGATCATGCACGCACGCACGCGATCCTCTATTTAAAACTCTCCATTTGCCGTAGATTAATGGAGTACTAAATTAATCAGGTTCGTTTTGATTCAGACATGTTTGACTCTGAGAAATGAGCTGCACGTGACCATGATTTCTGCAGCAACGGCGCAGACATGGCCGCCCCATGCATCAGCCGAATTATACGTGTACTCTAGCTCTTGTGTCTGTCTGACCTCGCCGCAAACTGAAAAAAAGTTCAGGTCAAGTGCATCAAGTTCAGGAAACCTGTGATGTTCGTACCTTTGCTGCTAAAATACTCGAGTACTAGTAGTACACTGCACCAGACAGACCGACTAGAGGGAAGATATGATCTTTTTTTTCTTTTTGCCCATAAAGATGTCCCATCGTTTACATATCAACCAAAATATCAGTTAGATAGGTCAAATATATATAGCCGCACAAACATGTAAATTTAAATTCGATCTATATAAGTTAAGAAAAAAAATCATGTTTTTTTTAATTTTCTACAGGTTGAATTTAAGATGTCATGTTTATGGAGCTTATATATCACATATTGATCTACCTTTTTTTTTAAAAAAAAAAGTATAACATGCAAAAAGGAAGGGGCATATCCTCTCAAGAGGAAAACAAACTTTCCCAACTAGGGAAGACATGGAAAATGTGCAGGTCCACATGAACAGTCACTTCTTTAGCAATTATAGAGAGAGTTCATGAGGTTTAACATCTGTAAACTTTTCATCCTTGTAGCCAGCTGCTTAATCTGCTCTACTGTTTATTGGAAAGAATTAGGATTGACCCCCTACAAAATTCTTCAGCAGTGACAACAGTACATGCCGATTGCCGCACCACCATGCGCATCTACAGTTAGAATTTTGTCACAATTTCTCTGCAAGGTTACACTACATGAGATGGGCACGGGCGGTCAGGCCTTTAGTCTGAAACTCTCTTCTCTGTTACTTCTCTTCGTCTGATTGTGAAGGCCCGTTGATGGCATCAGCAAAGTACTCAACTGGACATAGTTTAACATAACAGAAATTAAAAACGGTGTTTACGCTGTAGTTCAGTAATGAGAAACATCACCAAGACAGTTAAAGTTACCTATGTCATTCTGGTCTGGGGAATCAAGTAAAATGTCGGAGTCTGAGGCCAGGAAAGGTGTGCCTGCGTAGTTCTCAAGTGCTTCCAAGTCTGAACATGAATAACAAAATGATTAGAATGGCACACAGAATAAACCTTGCTATCAAAATGTTAACTACGCTGTAATGTCTCAGAAACGCACATAACAATACTAGTATGCAGCAACAAAAAGACATTCATATGGCAGATTCGACCAATAATAAAGGTGGTTAACAAAGCACAGGGGCAATAAGAAAGGATATTCTAGAGCATGAGATAGCTGCACTTGTGCCAAAATCTGAACCAGAGTATATCAATAATGAAAAGTCCTTATTTCGATAGTGGACGAGTTAAGGATCATAAGTATATTAAATAAGGTAAAAATTAAGCAAGCTATAGAACTACCTCCCAAACTTGTTAAATCTGCTGTTAGATCAGAAATGCTGAAATTCCAGAGCTGTCCTAAAGATCTGATGGAGTCCCTTGACGAGCCATCTGGTCCTAACTGCAGTTGTCCTGTGTTCTCAACATCGGATACAAATGTTGAATCTAGAGCTGATGTATCCATGGTCATCCCTGGTATCTCAGATGGAGTGAAAGGAGCATGGTTGCTTGATGCTGCTGATGAGGGACTCACAGCCATCTCAGATGACATAGCACTGCAGGTAGCGCCAGCATGAGCAGTTTCAGGTGCACCATTGTCCACAACCATGCTTCAACAACATCAAAGTTACATCGTATGAAACATGAATGTGAGCAGAAAAACAAGGGAACTATCATAGATGTGCTGAAACAATGTGTTAAAAAAAAAGGGCATGCTGCAGCAAATATCACAGGGCATCAAATGATCAGAATTATGGATAAAAAAGTCCTAAACATGATTTTTTGCAGTAACAAGCAGTCTGTTAATAGACTTTCTTTGCAGAGGGAAATAAATATTGGATAGGGAAATAGCGGTAGTAAGTCAACAAATTGTGTATAAAAGGCTGGTGGAATTACTTAAAAGTAATCAGATATAAGGAACATGTGCATTTTTTTGCAGAATTAGGCCAGTAAAATTAGCAGCAAAAGGGCATAAATTGTTTATGACTTGTATTTCAGTATGTGTAAATAAAGGATTTGCTTCAACTAGTCAACAAACAGAAGCAGGAAGAAAAAGGTCCGTCTTCCTATATGCACACACAAGATTTATCAGACAAATATGCTTGACAAAATGTTTGAACAGGTACAGCCCACGGCGTAAACATCTACCATGGAGGAAAGAAGAATCTGACATAAAGGTAAGGCTTACTCATTTCCAGAGTTTATGCGAATTGGATGATAACCACCAGCTGCAGGGATCCCATTCACTACATGCCCGCTGGATAGACCACAGGCCATTGAGTCAATGTGAGGCTGGCCAGGAGCAGGCATCATAGGTTGCTGAAGTACCGGATATCCCATAGGCAAATTATTAACTGCACTGGAACCAAGTTTACATTGAATAAAAATGGAAACAACACTTTTCTATATGTGTAAAATCAGTCAGTGGTTAACCTCAAACCATTGCTACAACATGTCTAAACCGTAAATATAAAGTAAGGTATTTCTGAAGGGAAAAATAACTATATCATGATGACAATTACTGTGTGAACAGAAATCCTATAAGCAAGGAAATCATTTGAATTGCAGTATCATAGTGTGATAGGATATTTGTTCTGACTTCTGATCACCCTGTTAAATAGGCTTATCTCTAATCAATGGCAGTCCAAATTAATACTTCAGTCCAACATTGCTGCAGCAAATGAGGATAATGTAGACTAGTGAAAGCAGAATGAAAGTGACTTTACTAGTGGGAAATTTCAATAGCAGTTAAGAGTTGAACAAAAATTACTGCAAAAACAGAGGAAAGAGAAGGAAGTTGCTTGAAAGAAAATGTGCACACTTCTTATTTAAAGCAAATTGCAGTAACCATAACAGACACGAAAACAATATAAACAGAATAGTTGAAACTTTAGACTGCAATCTAGTAGACAGAGTAACAACTTTCCAGGCCTAGATTTGTAAGCATGGACTTTACCTGGCATAGGATGCATTCCATTTTGCATAGGAGCCAATGGAACATTTGGAGGTGCTGGATATTTCATCAAATTGTATTGGTGCTGCAGTAAATGGTTGAACAAGATAATCTGCCTTTTCAATTTCAACCGTATATAGTAAGCGCGAAAGAATTCAGAGTTCTCTTCTTCAAGTTTCTGCCATACTGAACATACAAAGAGTATCAAACAAAATGAGCAGCATAAATTAAAAGGCTAATGGACATATATAGCAATCTGGATGCTTTATATACAATAGACATAGCATAACATAAGTTGAGCTTAGGATGTTTATAAATTTCCATTTGACCACACATTCCTATTTCTTTAAGTAAAATGTATAAATTGTCAGTAGGGTAAAGCATGTACGATTCTACATTCATCTGGTACCGAGTTTATGGGATGGCGCACTTATACAACTTTAATAGAGAGCAACAAATGCACGGTTTATATCAAAAAAATTTAGCCATCATCTTATCGGCAAGGTTTTACCTACGACTGAGTAAGATGAAATCCATGCTGGAAGCAAAAGTGTATATAAGCAACCTATATTACAATAAGTACGGGAAAAAACAAAGATTATACAAAACTAGTAAGTACAGTATGAAATCCTCGAAACATTAACATCATCATCAACTGACTTTGCAACATCACCTAAAGTAGTGAAACCAGGTTCTATTCTTGCACGAGTAGAAAGCGTCCTAACAACCTCTCCTTTGTTCATGTATAGCTGTAGACAGCGCTCTATCAAATTCTGCACCTGCAACAGGGTATTCAATTTAGTTAATTAGTTAGCAACAGTGTAGACTGGCCCTGTAGAGGGATGCCATCTGGTAAAAACTGAGTCTGCAAAATAAAAAAGCTTCAACATAGCTTGAGATCTTACAAGTTCAATATCTTCACGAGAGACCTTTCTATTATCATTACTGGCGACAGACAATGAACCAGAGTCTCCTCCAGGACCATCAGTGGCCATTGGATTCGGCTGGTTACTTTGCACTTCGTTAGTACCTTGTGCTGATGACTGCAACTCCGTTGGGCTCTGAATATCCTGTAGGAAACATCCATACTCTAAGTTGTTAATACTGAAAGTAATAACAGTCAATTATGAGATTTACTAGAAAAGGAGAGAGAAGCCTTGATTCTAACTACTAAATTGTCTTGCGCAAAAGCTATGAAATAGTAATAATATAATCGGTGCCACTATTCCTAAATGTCTACAGATCAGATAGCCATGCAACATGCTGCAGACAAAGTATCATTACCAGATATTTTTTTATATATATATTTAAATGCCAATGTCAGGTGTTCACTCCAATATTTCCCTAGTTAGTACAGAAATCAAATGTTATCATTTATCAAGTACTGACAGAGACTACATAAATTCTGTTTAATGTGCATTATATCAATCTGTAGAGTATAGACTGCTGAAGAAAAAGCCTATGCACTTCCACTTTTTAGTGATATGATCAAAAGATGGTTTTTTTAATCTGAATATAAAGATGGTACAAAATGAAGATCTTCAGCGAATACTAAAGATACTAAAGATGTTAGCGAACAAAAATCACCTGAGAATCCTTCATTGCAACATATGACATAAAAACAGCTATTCCAAGATCAATGCTTCCTGATAGGGGCAAAAAAGATATAAACAGTTATGCCAGAATGGGAGCAAAATAGTTTCAATAGGCCACCCCCCCCCCCCCCCACACACACACACACAAAAACAATGCATAAAATCAGCGCATTTGGGCCTACACCACCTGCGATTTAACTACCAAATTAACACACCAGCTATCCCATTTTTCATTACAGCAAAAGGATGCTTGAACCGTACAGTTTCAATAAAATAGTATAAAAATGTAGCAACTTACAGTAAACGTATTGAATCTATTCCAGCATAACAAAACAGGTAGGATTGATGATTGTGTCAGGAATATCCTCCTCCAAAACAAATAAGCACACGACTAATTCACGTAGTGCATGGGGGTTCAGTTAACTAATCAGCAAACCAAGCAAGCCCTACGAGGTGAAGTACCATCAATCTTGCACGCTAAAGAAGTAGTCCTCAGCCGGTCCTAACGTGGGGCATAGGGTTGAACTGAACCCCCCAAATCTTTCAAGAACACAAGCTTAACCGCTACCATCATTACTACACTAAAGCACCAAAAAGAAATCCGTGAGAAAAATCCGGCGGGTTAACTGGAGGGAAAGAACCCGCTCCAATTCCGGATGGATTTCCAATCTACGAGGCAAGAACGAGAGATACCTTCAATTTCGATTCGAGCCGGGGAAGGAGGCGAGGCGAAAGGAGACAGAGAGAGAGAGAGAGAGAGAGAGAGAGAGAGAGAGAGAGAGAGGGAGGGAGGGAGGGCTTGTCCGGCCGCGCCGGCGAGGAGGCCCAGGCCGCGCGGGGAGGAGAGGAGGGAGGCCGTCGGCGACGCCGCCGCGCTCGCTCGCCGGCCGTCCGCGCGCGCGCTGCTCTCTGGCTGTGCACGCTGCTGCTGCGCGCGGCGCACACCAGAAATCCCCAAAAAGGAGGAAGAAAATGATTTTGTTTTCAAGTTTTCCGAGTTTTATTACTCTCTGTAAATATAAGAGGAATTAGCCATGGGGGCATATAACGGCCATGGGACCCGTACAGTACCAATTTTAGCAGTTCATATTGCAGTCAAAAAAAATATTTGGCAGTTCATAAATGATGTCAAATAGACCCCTAAAAACAATTGTCATTTGTGTTAGTTTCTTCTTTTTTTTTTTTACAGATACAGTAAAATACAAACGTAGACACCACAACACGTGCATACTGAGCGTGTACCCACACTTTACTCATTAATGTCCTACATTGTACAATTTTTTTCTATATTGTTATAATCATTTTATCATTTTAATGACTGAAAAGAAAAACAATTGTAACAATATAGAAAAAAACGGATACTACTATTTTTACCTTCACATTGTTGAAGATTCATATTTTTTTTACTATACCTGAGGTAATCGTGATAACCAGTAAATTTGCGATGGACAGTAGTATGCTGCATGAGATCTTTATCGGTCGAGTAAAATTCCACACTTTAGTGTAGATTAAGTACAGGCACTTGGTCGTGATTTTTTTTTCTTAGTGAAAACATTTTGTTACGATTACATGAAAGCGCACTCCTGTAAATATGTCTCCTTAGCTTTATTGGAAAGATTTCCATCTAAAGCCAACCTCCCTTTCGTCGATTAATACCTCTGGGCCAAAAGTGGTTTGCTTGAAAAGTGCATCACATATTCATGTGCACCTCTGCTGTGTCCTTGGAACGACCTTTCGTTGAATGATTAGCTCGAGATCAAACCGATGATTGGCTCTCTCAGTCCCACCAACTAATAAATGAACCAAGACCAGTTCGTCCAAATCGAGAGGTTAGTGAGTGTAAGCGTCAGGAGCCCACCCTGCCTGTGAGTGTGACAAACTCACTCCTCTCATTGCTACTACTCACAGGCATAAACACAAGTTCTCGTAGCTCTTGTTCTCCTTTCCTCCTCCTTGACATGTACTATTCGAAATACAAACTCTTTTATCGGTTAAAAATCATGTAAAATCCACGTGTTCCAAAACGACCTTGAAAAATAAAATAACGTTAAATTACCTTGTGTAACTAGACAAATATAACTATTCAGCTAATATTTACATATCTAGCACTTAAGATCACCCTATATATCATGTCGTAATAAATTCTCTTCAATTACAATATTTACTGCACACTTCTACAAAATAAATTTCCGCATACACCTCCTAGATTGCACAGGACACCAAAAAGGTATTCACCTGTCTAATACGTTGCAGGAGAGGGTGCAGTTAAGGACTGCCTGCAAGGTCACCAACTGCAAACTTTTATCCTCCTTCCCTCCTTTGCATCTACTATTAAGAATGCAAACTCTTTTATCGGCTAAAATTCATGTAAAATCCGTGTGTTCCAAAATAGCTCGGAAAAGCAAAATAAGACAGATATGACTATTCGCCAAATATTTATCTGTCTGGTACTTATCACCTCTCCTATGTATCCTACCGTAATGAATCCTTTTCAATTATAATATTTACCACACACTACCACGAAATATATTTTCGCATACATATCCTAAATGGTACATGCCACCAAAAAGGAATTCACCTATATAATACGATGCTGAGAGGAGGCGCAGTTAAGGACCATCTGCAAGGTCACCAACTGCAAGCTCTTCTCCTCCTCCCATGTACTATTCAGAATGCAAGCTCTTTTATTGGCTAAAATTCGTGTAAAATCCTCGTGTTCCAAAATAGCTTGAAAAAGCAAAATAACATTAAGTTGCCTTGTGTGACTAGATATACACAACTATTCAGCTAATATTTACCGGTCTGATACTTATGACTTCCCTTATATATCTTATCGTAATGACTCATCTTCAATTACGATATTTACCACACACTGCTACACCTCCTAGATTGCACAGGTCACCAAAAAGTCATTCACCTGTGTAATACATTGTGGGAGGGGGTGCAATTAAAGACCTTCTGCAATATCACCAACTGTGGGCTGTCATCTAAGATGACTGCTGATGTAAATTATTTTAACAAGCGATTGCTTTTAAGATAGGTGTTTATAAAACTAGACGTCCGTCCAATGAATTGTAAAAGTGTGTTATTTCAATATGTATTTAGCTAGAGACGGTCCATTGATCCGTCTGATAAAACCAGTTTGATCAGTTGTGACAACGGTGCTGTCTATGGATCAAACTGTAAGCTCATTAGGTAATCGGTTAATAAACGCCTAAAAAACCGATGTTGAACAAATTGTGGCCACTCTCTCCCTCCGAAAACAACGGCGGGTTAGCCGTTTTCGATGCAGCCGGCCGGGGCATCAAAAATCTCGGCGAAGGTAAGAGAGCTCTTGCAGCTCGCCGCGACTGATGGCAACGATGGCCACGACACCGGCGCACTGCAGCGGTCGCGCTCGGTCGTTTTCAGGTTGTGGATAGTCATGCCAAGGGAGGAACAGTGACCCGGCCGGGCTACCATCGATGGATTCCTGAGGTGCTGCTTGGTTTGGACATCCCCTGTCAAGCGGTCACTCGCACTGCTCAGCCGTCAGCCCTGTTGATTTCTTTTTAACAGCTATTACTAAGTAATATCTGCAAATTAAAGCTCTAGATGATGATGTATGCAAGATGTTGTAATTGAGGTGGCTAACTAAAACTCTACACAAGACACAAAATACTGTACTAACAGTCTTCTCTATATATTGTTGTAGAAAATCCAACACCTATACACACCACTTACTTTTTTTCATCGTGAAATACAATTATTGCTAACTAAAAATCTAAACAAGCATAGCAAAAAAGTATCTATATTATAGAACAAAAGAAATTATTCTAATATTAGACGTGCGTTTACTTTTTTTTTTTGGGAAATGCCTTCTGCAATAGATCGTTTTAGTTGCATTAGGTTAGGTTTTTCTCCATATGCTATGTATATGTCTCCGGTGTTTGTGTTTATTTACTTTCTATTAGTAATTGAATGACGTGCAATCTTTTGCGTGTTCGCAAATAATTACATACAATTATTAGTTTTTCTTACAATTGATCAATTCTTAGCTCATTCGAAAGAAAAAAGAGTTACCGCTTAACCGACCAGGGAAAAACGGAATTGGATTTATTGGGGGACCAGCAAGCATATGGGCTTAAAAAAATGAATTTAGCAAGTACCTCCAGAATATAAAGAGTTCAAAAAATCTGAATAATACTTTGCAAAGAGCCGAAACATAATTGCACAAAAACCTAGTACCGACAAGGGGAAAATGCACACCGATGGCGTCGACGCGGCGTCATCCGTTACGTGGTCCTCGTGCTCACTCACTCACATGACCCTCTCTCTCCCAGCTCCAATTATTGGACAAGTACCAGCCACTCCATGACACAAGTTGGCACTGTTTTAGACTGACAATTTTTCTCTCCTCTTCGTGACAAGCCGAATATGAAATTTAAACGGGAGTGCCTCCTGGAGTACCTGCTGTTGTTGTAAATGAATGATCGTGATAATTGTTCTCAGAGATAAATGAATATCATTCACAGTTTACACATGTGGCATTCAGTCAACCCATGACACGTATGAGATTCTCGGCTAGCTCGGCTTGAGCATGACCAAATGAGGTTCGCGTAACCAAAGTTGGGCACGCGTTCTTTTGACGAAAAGCTGTCACGCAGTGCGGGGGAGAATGGCGCGGCCGCGTTGTGGAGGTTGTGGTCCGGTGCGACTCCCCCACCCCACACCTCGTGTGAGGTGGCGGGGGTCGTCGCCAACGAGGCCACCACCCTGAGCTCGATGGGACAGCATCGGCGCCGGAGAGAGTTGTTGCCATGCCAGAGAGGGAGCTCGGGGTGGCTGGATCCGTGATGGAGATGGACAGATCTGTGCCGGAGATGAAGCCTAGTCATCGCTGTTGAGCTCTTTCTCGCCACCCCGACCTGGATCCACGGCGCCGAGCACCGCCGTCTCCCGCTACCATGCCACCGACCTCGCTGCTCCGCCCGGTGTCGGCGAGGAGAGGAGAGAGGGGAGATCCAGCGAGCCCTGGGCTGGATTTGGCTGCCTCTCGTTGCTCCGCTCGGCGCTGGCGCCGTCACCATCGCTGCGATGGAAGGAGGAGAGAGCGCGTGGGTTGAAGGGAGAGAAAGGAGGAAGCGTCGGTTGAGGGGAGAGGGGAAAAACTGAGAAAAGTGGCTCCTTTATTTGTGTGGATCCCACTTAAGGCTACATAGCACTGTGAAACTTGTGGACAACTTTATTCCTAGGAGTTCTTGGGCCTATGTGGCGTATGAGGTCCAGCAAAATGCTTTGCCACACTGTTAATGCCCTTATAAAGCTGAAATTAGAATTAAAACAGTATTGTAAGGAATTAATGTTTTGAAAGTTACACTCCTTAGGAGCTAAGAATTTGTATTAATGCATTCACTCGTTAAGAATGAAATTTTTTTATTGACAAGAGAAAAGAATGGGGAGAGCTACGTATCGGGCGTATGATATTTAACAAATTATCGGACACCCACCTTACCAGCTGAACAAGCATTGCACTATAGCACTGACGCACTGTGACGGAGGGTAAACTCCTCAACGGGGGACTATGAGGGCCCCCTTTGTGAGTTCGGCCCAGGGCGCGAGGAACGCGTTTCGGCACTCGCTCCGATGCGCTGGTGGCGTAGAGAGTGTTTCGCACGAGAGAGGACGGTGACGCGAGGGATTATACAGGTTCGGGCCGCCGGTGAAGCGTAATACCCTACTCCTGTATGTGGTGGATTATATGTGTTTTCTCCTTAGGGATCCAACCCCTTTCCTTTAGGCCTGGGCCTCCTTTTATACTCCCAAGGGGACACCACATGGGCCAAACAGACTACATTCTAGAGACTTGGCGCACACGAAAAGGAGCGAAAGCCGGAATCACGTATGCATGCCCCTACCTGACGCGCCAGCTAACGAAGGGTAAACTCCTCAGCGGGGAACTGTGAGGACCCCCCTTTGAGAGTTCGGCCCAGGGCGCAAGGAACGCGTTTCGGCACTCGCTCCGGTGCGCTGGTGGCGTAGAGAGTGTTTCGCACGAGAGAGGACGGTGACGCGAGGGATTATACAGGTTCGGGCCGCCGGTGAAGCGTAATACCCTACTCCTGTGTGTGGTGGATTATATGTGTTTTCTCCTTAGGGATCCAACCCCTTTCCTCTAGGCCTGGGCCTCCTTTTATACTCCCAAGGGGACACCACAGACTACATTCTAGAGAAAATGAAGAAACATTCTTTTAGAACCAAGAGCCACACTGTTGCTTGAGGCAGAAGTCCACCGTTCTGCAGTGCCGATGTGACCCTTGACAGGCTGCCCATCATCCGTATGTGACGCCACGCATCATTCTTCATTAATTAGTGGAGACTTGCGTGCTCCGCTCGTACGTAGCGACGTGCACCAGGCGATTAGACCTGGCTTACCAACTTCGGCCGGATGAGTGAGCCGAATCGGCTCACATGATTTTGATGTGACTCAACGGGGCGCGCAGCGTACCTAACAGCGTGCGGACGGCACGCCCGGTACCGTGCCGCTTCCCATCAATCATTCGCGCCAGTCACAGACCGGTCAGCCGGCTGTGACCGGCGCCAGGCGCGCGCGCGTGTCTACTCGCATTCAATGCGGCACGCGCGCGCGCAGGCGCACTCCGCTTGCGCCGCCATTAATGGGGGTAGGTGGGCGCTGGGAGCGCCCACCTATTCTGACACACGTAGCGGCGGCCCGAGGGGGCTGGGGGAGCCTGACCCCTGCCGCAGTGGCGAGTGGCGCGATATGAGAAGTAGAGAGGGCGGCCGCCACATCACCCTCGGGCCCGATCCCCCCTCAGGGGATGGCCACGTGGGCGTAAGGGGCCGCCTCAAGCCTCAAGTCAGCATACCCCTGGGCCTATGACACCGATAGTAGCCCCCGACGTAAGGCCTGCGGGGCCCATTTGAGGGGCGACCAGGCTTGACGCCACCCTGTCGGTCCGGTGTTACGTGGGCCCAGGTTTTCGGAGAAGACGAACGGTTGCCATTTTCACGCAAGGGAAAACCGCCTCTCAGCGATAATGGGCCATCACTTCGTAATGGCCCATTATTCGGGGCGGCGTGCAAAACGGGGCACGTCCATCTATCTGCCCGGAGTTGTGATGATGGCATATTTCTCGACAACCGCGCGCGCCATTAATTCGGACACAATCTGCCCCTCTATCTTCATGACGGTTGCGGGGTTTTGCACGCGCGCCGGAAACGGAGTAGTGGGCCTGATGGAGGGAATGCGCGCGATAATCGAGGGGGCGAGTTAGTGGGCGCGGGAAACGAGGAGCCGGGCGCAGCAACGGCTAGGGTATAAAGGGCATCGAGAAGGGGATTTACCCCTTCCTTCGCCACTTTTGCCTAACACAACTCCCTTGCGCCCTAGCCCTCTTCGTCTCCCGGCGCTCCTCTCCGCCACTCACACTCTTCTCGCGCTCATCCTCTCCCAGTGCAATGGAACGGGGGTCTTCACCGGTTGAAGGCAGCGTGCTTCCGCCTTCCCGCATCACCAATGAAAGGATGGCCAGCTTGCCACGCAAATTCATGCCGGCGGTGCCCGACCGGGAGGCAGTGGTGCTGGGCGAAGCGCACCCGGCTCCACAGTACCCCCACCGGTCGGTGTTCTTCCTCCCCTTTGCCATGGCGGGGTTAATCCCGCCATTCTCGCGCTTCTTCCTGGACGTCCTGGACTACTACGACCTCCAGATGGCGCATCTCACCCCAACACTGTGATGACGTTGGCCATCTTTGCACACTTGTGCGAGATGTTCGTGGGGGTGAGGCCCACCCTCCGACTGTTCCGGTGGTTCTTCACCGTGCAGTCCATGTCATCGGCGATGGAGGTCGACGGCTACTACTTCCAACCCCGCGCGCAGGCGGCGCAGCGATATATCCCTTGCGTCCTGTGCAAGAAATGGGACGACTGGAAGTGTGACTGGTTTTATACCGGTCTCCCCGACGAGCGTCGCCTCCGACTACCCACTCGACCGCCTGACACAGAGGCCAACATGGCGGTCGACCGTCACGCTCGGTGACGCGTACGACGTCGTCTTGGATCGCCTAGCCAGTCTACGTGCCCAGGGCCTTACCGGTGCCGTGGTCTACGGGGACTATCTCCGCCGCCGCATCACCCCGCTCCAGCGTCGTGCTTGGGGCGCCTAGGCGTACAGCAGCTCCGAGGACCCCGCCCGGTCGCATCCGGCCCGCAACTAGGACTGGGGTCCGGAGGACCTCTGGGTGGTGATCCAGCATGTGCTGAACCTCAGCACGGTGGAGCCATCCCTGATCCCAGCAGGGATCGTCCCCATGTGCAGCGACCTCGACCGCGACAGCATTCGGGCGATCATGGACACGGTTGGCGCCACGGGGGACCGGGCCCACGATGGCGCCGGTGGCAGCTGCAGCGGAGGAGGAGATCGACCCTCCTCCGGCGAGGGCCGCGCGTCGGCCCCCCCGACGGTAGTTCTGGGGGCAGCCGCCCCGGCGACGCGAAGGGGAAGCGCAAGGCTGGGGATAGCCCTCCCCCATCTCCGCCCCGAGGGGGCGGCGCCGAGCGGACCCCGAGGAGGTGTTCAGTGAGTGCTCACCAACACCCCCACCCGAGGGGGAGAAGAAGAAAAGGCGGCTCCGCAAGCTGGGGGAGACCGCGCACTGCAAGGAGACCGAGCCCAGCAAGGGGGCTTCATCAAGCCCCCAGAGTGGACCTTCAAATGTCCACCCAGCAGGTACGGCTTCGCTACCAATGGGGACCCCTCTCTTTTTTCTTTTATTTATGTGTGCATTGTTTCTGGTTTGTTCCATCTAGCGAGCTCCCGCCTCGGAGCGTTAGTGGCGGTGACGCCTCCCACCGATCCAAAGCTGGTTGGCCCGCGGGAGGTGAGGCTGAGGGACCGGGGCCCAAGGAGGCGCTCCGGCAAGTGGCCGACCGACAAGCAGCCGAGGAACGCCTCCGGGAGGCCGCTCGGGAGGCGGCCCACGTGCGACAAGCCGAGAGGGCCGCGCGGGAGGCCAACGCAACCCGGGCCCGGGAGACCGAGGCGGCCCACGCTCGAGAAGAGGCCAAGGTGGCCCGAGTCCGTATGGCGGTGCTGGCCACCAGGGACGCGAGCGATGGCTCGGGGACGCGGCACCCGGGGCCCGACGCCGCCTCAGGGCCCGAGGCTGATCAAGCCCCTGAGGGAGGGACAGACATCGGCGAGGCCCCCAAGGCCGAGCCCAAGACCCCGCTGGGTTAGGGGCGACAAACTTCCTTCTCCGCGTCCACCCCCTTAGGCGCGGAGCCCCTCCTACAAGCCCTGGCGATGGCCAACTCCACCGTCCTGGACGGGCTTAACGCCCAAATATAGGCCCTGCTGGGGGAACGGGCCGAGCTGGTGGCGGAGTGGGAGCGGCTCGCCGAGGGGCGCCGCTCCCTGGAGGCCATGGTGGAGGCCGGTCGGAAGGCCCACGCAGCACGCCTCGCGTCGCTTGACGCACGCGCCGAAGCCCTTGCTGAAGTCACCCGGGAGGTGGAGGAGAGAATCGCGACGCTCACCGCGACCGCGGCCATGGAGGAGAGCATCGTGGACCTCCGCCTCCAATACGAGGCTCAGTCCGACGATCTCTCACGCCGGCTCGACGCCGTACGGGGGGTCCGTGACGCCGCCGTGGCCCAGGAACAGAAGGCGGCCGAGGCCGAGGCCGCTCTGCGTCACCGCGAAGAGGGCCTGTCGACGCGCGTCAGGGCGTTGCGAGTCTGCGCCGATGAGTTGAAGGCGCGGGAGGACAACCTAGCGACGCACGAGGCCGCCGCCGTGGAGATGGAGGCCACACTCCGTCTCCGCGAGGAAGCCGTCGCCGAGCAGGCTCGCACCCTCGCAGCGTCTGAGGCCACGAGTCGGTGACTGGCCGAGACTCTGCGCGCCTGGGAGGAGCGTGCTACTAGGATCGCCGAGCGCGAGTCCGAGGTCTCCCGCCGCGACGCGCAGGAACTCCTCACTAAGCGTGAGGAGGCTGTGGCGGCGCGCGAGCTTGCGTACCTTGGGAGTACTCGCACCGAGAGGACCGGTCTAGAGTAGCGCACTGCTGAGCTCGAGGCACGGGCGAAGGAGGTGGAGGAGATGGTGCGGGGCGCCGGGGCGCCCGAGGCCCACAGCGGCCTGGTTGCCTGCATTACTACGGCCAAGGAGTCCGTCGCAGAGCTGCGGCGGCTCCTGGACTCCCGTGCCTAAGAGCTTGAGGCCCTCCGATTGGCCAACGAGGTGGGTCCCGGCATGCTCCAAGATGCCGTTGCAAAGCTGGAGCGCGTCGGGCGTCGGGCAGGCGTCTGGCAGGGCTGGTAATACAGCTTCGGCGCCACCACGGCTGGGGTCGCCCACCGCCTTACCGACATGGCCGAGGACCTGGGGAGGCTCCCTGAGGAGATCGAGGAGACCATCAAGTCTTCCTCGAGGGGTCTCGCCAAGGGGGCGGTCGAGCTGGTGCTAGCGAGCTACCGGGCCCGCGACCCCGAGTTCTCACTGTGGGTAGTCTTCGACGACTTCCCACTGAGGACCGAGGCAGCCGCACGCGCCCAAGTCCGGGAGGCCGCCCAGGAAATCGTCCACTCCTTCGAGGGGACAGCCCCCCGGTTCGCCCCTGTGCCGGCTTCCGACGACGAGGATGGCGACGACGATGACGGCAGCGACGGCGATGGCGATGGCGAGGCGTGACCAAGCGGGCCTCTCCTTCCTTTCCTTTCTTCTGCATGTTTACGAAGCCTTCGCGCCGATCTTGTAATAATCTGCACTCTTTAAATTCGCCTCGTGTTTGAACACTTCTTTGATTTTGCCTGCAATGAACGCATAATTTTAACTCTATGTTAGCTTGTGATTTTGCCTGTGAATTGGCTGGACCATTCAGTTGATCTGTCTGATGTCTCGACTCGAGCAGGGGTTTGGGCTCAGGTTGCTGTCCCAAACGACAGGGGCCGGAGCCAGAGCACTTGGGGAGTTCCACGCGTCGAGGCTGGCCAGGCGGGGAGCACGACGACCGGGGGTAAGTGGGGACCCGTTCGTAGGTCATTGCCGATTCCCCCGGGGTTCACCGTATCTCGGGGCACAGCTCGTTCTGGGCCCCGTTGGCGTCTAGGCGGTCCGAGCCATCGGGGGCTAAACGAACACGAACACCCCGGGCTGAGTCAAGGCATCCGACAAATCACAGAATATAATCACAGCCGTTCGGATATATAAGAAAAAAGCTTTGCTACTCAGAAAGTAAATGACAAAAGAGAGTATATTGATAGTGGGAGCCCCCGGCCAACTTGGTATGCCCGAGGAGGCATGCGGGGTTGGCCCGAGCCCGAGGAACAACAACGACACCTTTACGGGTAGAAGCAATGAAGGTGCTCAATGTTCCATGGGTTAGGCAACTCGGTGTCATCCTCCGTAGCCAGCCTGACCGAGCCCGGCCAGGGGACGCCGACCACTCTAAACAGCCCTCCCACATGGGTGAGAGTTTGCTTAGTCCGGCACGCGTTTGGACGCGGCGTAGGACGAGATCGTTTATGCTGAGTGACCGGGCCCGGACATGGCACTGATGGTAGCGCCTTAAGCTCTACTGGTAACGCACGGCCCGAAGGGCGGCGCGCCGCCTTCGTTCTTCAAGGTAGTCGAGGTCGTCCCGTCGGAGCTGCTCTTGATCAGCCTCATTGTACATGGTGGCCCGAGGAGATCCCAGGGTGTGCTCGGATGGGAGGACCGCCTCCGCGCCATAAACCAGGAAAGACGGGGTTTCTCCTGTCGCACAACTCGGGGTAGTCCGATTTGCCCATAGCACCGCTGGTAGCTCGTCGATCCATGAGTCGCCATGTTTCTTGAGGACGTTATATGTCTTGGTCTGAGGCCTTTGAGGATTTCCACATTGGCGCGCTCCACTTGACCATTGCTCTTGGGGTGGGCGGGAGAGGCGAAATAGAGCTTGATGCCCATGTCGTCGCAATAGTCGCTGAATAGTTCACTTGTGAACTGGGCGCCGTTGTCCGTGATGATACGGTTAGGCACCCCGAACCGGGCAGTGAAGCCCTTGACGAACTTGAGGGCCGAGTGCTTATCGATCTTAACGACTAGGTAGGCCTCGATCCACTTGGTGAACTTGTCGATGGCGACGTAGTGGTACTCGTATCCGCCCAGGGCCTTCTTGAAGGGACCCAAGATGTCCATCCCCCAGTCCGCGAAGGGCCACGAGAGCGGGATGGTCTGCAGGGCCTGGGCCGGCAGATGCATTTGCTTGGTGTGAAATTGACAAGCCCTGCACCGCCGGACCAGATCAGCTGCGTCGTGGAGTGTTGTCGGCCAGTAGAAACCCTGTTGGAAGGCCTTACCGACCAAGGTGCGCGAGGCGGAGTGAGCGCCGCACTCGCCTTCATGGACATCAGCGAGAAGCTCAATGCCATGGTCCCAAGAGATGCATTTGAGGAGAACTCCATTGGCACCGCGTCGGTAGATGGCCCCTCTACTAACACGTACCTCTTGGAGACACGGATGACTTGCTCGCTCCCTTCGCGATCCTCGGGGAGAGTCTCATCTTTGAGGAATGCCTGGATCTCAGTCATCCCGGTGATTTGTCGTGGGGGGTCGGGCTCAACCCCCTCGGGCCTCGGGGCCTGAACTCCATCGGGCCCCGAGGGTGACGTGGCAGCATCCGAGTCCCCCGGGGGATCGGGACGCGCCGACGGCTGGGTAAGCCTTTCTTCAAAGGCATCCGGTGGGGTTGGGGCGCGTGACGAGGCGAGCCTTGAGAGCTCGTCGGCGAGCGCGTTGTCCCGCCTGGGCATGTGCCGTAGTTCTAACCCGTCAAAATGGCGCTCCACGCTGCACCTCGCGGACCTAGGCCTCCATTTGCAGGTCAGAACAGCGGTATTCCTTGAAGACCTGATTCAGGACTAGCTGGGAGTTGCCAAGAACCAAGAGGCGGCAGATCCCCATTCCAGCCGCGCTCTAAGCCCTGCAAGTAGCCCATCGTACTCCGCCATATTATTGGTTGCCCGAAAATCCAGGCGAACCATGTATTTGAGGATGTCCCCATTTGGTGAGGTCAAGGTGACCCCGTGTTGATGCAAAAAACACACACTGGCCTGAGAGGTTTGCTTTACTCTAGTGCAGGTCCAAAATTAGGGTTTCAGATTCAAGGGCGTGCCAGTTGATTTGATCCTGCAATCAACAAGAAAAACATGCAAAGAATATCAGTAAACGATAGACAATCGGCCATAGGGCCGATTTCATATCGTATGTGACCTAGCCGATGCAATAAAGCATGGATCGGCTTTAAGGTATAGTCAATGATAGAACTAACCCTAAAACTAGTATATCGGCTAAAAAGATCAACGTTACATAATCAATAAATCAATATTACTTTAGAAATAAGCAATTGGGATAGATCGGACTGAACCGAGATAGTATAAATTGCCCAAGTCTAAAGATAACATGACATAATAATTATGTAGATTGATGTCATAGCCGATATCTAGGTTTAAGTATGTATCGGCTATAGCTCCGATACAACCTTATGCTAGGATATTCTCTAGTAATAAATATATTAAACTATAACCAATTAGATTGATATCAAGCTTAATATATTTACATTAGATTAGATCCTGACATAAGGGGCAGATATAGAACATTAAACAAAGCATGAGACAATGTAAAACATCTATATCAGGTAAGATCGGCTGAAACCCCGATACTATCCTTATTAACAACCATGAAGCAGGTTAGATACCATGATTCTAGATACGACTTAATAGGTTGGACTGAACCAATGCAGTATTAAGTATAAATAGAAGCATGAGATCTAAAGAATCAAGCCGATGGTTGCCTTTTCGGGATGGTGGATACATTATATAACCTAGATTAACAAAGTAATCTAGCCGATATCGATGAAACCCTAGAAAGGATCTAGCCGATATAGGTAGATTGCATTGCCGATTTAAGTTATATAACATATATGATAACCCGGAGAATCACAACAAAGAACTAGAGTGTCATAGAGATGTAAGCACTAGCTCTAATGATGTAATTCGCCATGATAAGATATACCTTTTCGTCGAAGATCAAATTGATGCAGCACGACTCAAAAGCACAAACTTGTCGAGAATAGAAAACAAAGGTTTGGCGATGCGCCGAGATTGATTGAACGTGTGTTGTTGTTGTTTACAAGACCTCGGGATTATATTTATACCCGAAATTACAAACCTTATCCATCATGGACACGACTCATATTATCCTAATACAAATCCAACTAACAAACAAGTCCCTTATGTGGACTCTTACCGAGAATATCTATAAGGAAATTACATAAAATATCCTAATTAATAGATACAATTGCCTCCTCAGGACTTTATCCGTGCATGGCAATCCATATGAAGCACGCTAACACAACCCGATGACGTATACCGAGTCATATTACCGAAATCAGCTCAATCGGCTAACCCAGTCCGACTCTGACTCTGCCGATCAGTCCACAGCCGATTCGGACCACAGCCGATTCTCACTCTGCTTTCCGATACGATCTTATCTCTTCAACCCTCTTTGATTCCATCTTGATTTCCGATATTTGAATTACCAAATTTGATCGTCAACACGCCGGCGCCAGCACCCTGGAGGGTGAGCGAACCGTTAAACTGCATCACCCAATGGGGGATGGAGGCGTATTGCGTGGGATCGGCTCTGGCATCGGGGTCGGGGAACCCGAGGTCAGGTTCGGGGGTCGGGGTCCACTCTGCCACGAAATCGACGAGGGCCTGACTCTTAATGGCGTGGCGTGGTTCAAAGTAGAGATCAAACTCAGAGAGTTCAATGGCCCACTTGACCACTCGTCCGGTCCCTTCTCGATTGCGGAGGATTTGCCCGAGGGGGTAGGATGTCACCACTATGACCCGGTACGCCTGGAAATAATGGCGCAACTTTCTCGAAGCCACCAAAATTGCGTAGAGCAATTTCTCGGCTTGAGGGTACCGGGTCTTGGCATCCCGCAACGCCTCAGTAACGAAATAAACCGGCTGCTGCACCTTTGGGTGGGGCTTAGCTTCTTCGCTATGGGCGTCAGATCACGCACACATATGGTGGGAGGGGACACATTGGGCCTACTCCATCTCCATGCCGGTGGCCTCGGGGTCCGAAGGCGTCGGGCCGCTCCTCCCCTCAGGGGCCTCGGGGCCTTCCTGGGGTCCAAGGGCTCATAACGACGTCTAACGAGGGGACAAAGGGCCACCATCGACCTGGGGGGCCCCGGGGCCCTCGCCTTGCTGAGGGGCTCCCTTGTTGCCCTCTGGCCCAGGCTGTTCCAACACGGGACGGTGGGGCACGGCCCAAGGGCTCTCCTCGGCGCGCTCCACCACTAGTGCCGCGCTAACTACTTGCGGGGTCGCCGCCAAGTAGAGCAGCAGTGGCTCCTCGGGTTCCGGGGCTACCAGGATCGGGGGGAGCTGAGGTAAGCCTTCAATTGGCTGAGGGCCTGCTCAGCTTCCTCCGTCCACCCGAATGGCCCAGAGCGCTTGAGGAGTTTAAATAAGGGTAGTGCCTTCTCTCCCAACCTCGATATAAATCGGCTTAGGCTGCCACGCATCCCGTGACTCGCTAGATATTCCTAAGTTTACTAGGGGGCGCATCCTATTTATCGCGCTAATCTTCTCGGGGTAGGCCTCTATGCCTCGGGTAGAGACCAAGAACCCGAGAAGTTTGCCCGCAGGCACGCCGAACACACACTTTCCGGGGTTCAGCTTCATGCGCGTGGAGCGGAGACTTCCAAAGGTCTTCGCTAGATCCGAGAGTAGCGTCTCTTGGTTGCACGTTTTCACAACCAAGTCATCGACATACGCCTCAACATTGCACCCTATTTGATTACCCAAAGTAATACGAGTAGTACGCTGAAAAATAGGGCCTGCATTCTTTAAACCAAAAGGCATGGTTGTATAACTATAAGTGCCTACAGGAGTAATGAATGCAATTTTTTTTCCTCATCTTCCCTAGCCATGCGAATCTGATGATACCCTGAGTATGCATCTAGAAAACACAAAAGGTCGCACCCTGTAGTGGAGTCGACAATCTGATCTATGCATGGTAGGGGATAAGGGTCCTTGGGACATGCCTTGTTGAGGTCGGTGTAGTCGATGCACATCCGGAGCTTGTCGTTCGCCTTGGGGATGACGATCGGGTTCGCGAGCCACTCCGGATGTATGACCTCCTGGATGAATCCGGCCACCAGGAGACACGCCACTTCTTCACGGATGAAGGCTTGGCGCTCAGGGGCCTGTCGCCGTACTTTCTGCCGGACGGGCCTTGCGTCCGGTCGCACGACCAGACGATGCTCGATCACCTCCCTGGGGACCCCAGGCATGTCCGTCGGCTTCCACGCGAAGACGTCGGCGTTTGCCCGCAGGAAGGAGACGAGCGCGTCTTCCTATTTGTCATCCAAATGACCACCGATCTTGACGGTCTTGGACGGATCACCGGCCAGCGCCACCTCCTTCACAGGGACCTCGTCGCTCGAGGTCATCCGCTTCCTCGGGGTGTGAGACGAAGAGGCCTCGGGCCTCTCGTCGCTGCCCACGGGCTTTGGGACCGCGGCGAGGTCGCTTGCGCGCTGCTCCGTGCAAGCCAACGCGATCTTGAGATCGCCATGGATGGTGATGGGGCCACGCAGGCTTGGCATCTTCATCTGGAGGTAGGCGTAGTGGGTGGCCGCCATGAACTTCACCAACGCGGGCCTCCCCAGCACCGCGTTGTAGGGCAGATTGAGATCCGCCACATCGAAGTTGATCCGCTCGGTGTGGAAGTTGTCGGGGCCACCAAAGGTGACCGGGAGGTCAATGTGACCTCGAGGCCACGTGTGCCTCGGCGTCACGCCGATGATCGGCAGGGACGGTCGGAGCTTCATCCCAGGGGCCTTGATTACATCAAAGGCCGTGGGGGAGAGGATGTTGAGGGCGGCGCCGCCATCTATCAGGATGCGCCTCAACTTGACGTTGCAAATGGTGGGGAAACCACCATCGCAATCTGCCCACCCTAGGCGACGCACGGGGGGTGGTCGGTCTAGTCGAAGGTGAGCGGAACCTCCGACCGCCGAGCCCGCCGCGTGGCCTCATGAGTGGGGACCGCAGCCAGAAGCTCGCGCTTCATGGTCTTAAAGCTGCGGCGGGAAGCATTAGCGCATGCTCCCCCATCTATGGTGGCGACGGTGGCCTCGGGCTCCTGGAAGCCCAAGTCGTCGTCACCATCATCGTCGGCGGGGGCCTTCTGCTTGGCCTCACTTCGCCGGTCGCGGGCGGAAGCCGTCGGGGGCTTGCCCCCACGGCGCTCCTACACCCGCTCCTCCCCCCACTTCCTGACGCGCTCGGCCAGGCTCTTGACCACGCGGCAATCAGCAAGGTCGTGGAGGAAGGTGTTGTGCACTGAGCACCATTTGTCCGCCGGGCGCTCTCGGCTGGGAGCACCAGCGTCCTTTCTTCCGCCGCCCGCAGCCCTCCCCTTGCGCTGGGGCCGCGAGGTGTCCTCGACGGCGAGGACATGTCCCTCGTCGTCGGAGCGGGCAGTCCTCCTTTTCCTCCTCTTCTTTCACCGCCCGGAATGGGCAGCAGACTCAGGGGCAGCCGCAGCCGCCGCACTAGAGCCGGAGGAGTTCCAGGTCCAAACCTCCTCCTTCCGAGCCACACGGTCCGCAAGCTCAAAGAGGTGCGCGGTGGTCTGGGGCTCCTTGGAGGCTATCTTCTCCAGCATGCGGTTGTGCCGCACGCCTCCCCTAAACGCGTATATCACCGCGTGCGCGGGGATGCAGGGGATGGTGTTGCGGACCTGGCAGAACTGCTGAATATATGATCGGAGGGATTCATCGAACCTCCGCTGCACCGCGTGCAGATCCGCTTCTGCTCCTGGGTGCGGATATGTGCCCTGAAAGTTCGTAATGAATTGCTGGCACAAGTTCTCCCAGGAGTGTACCGAGGCGGGTGGCAAATTCTGAGCCAACCCCGCGCTTGGCCTTTTAGGGCCATGGGAAAGAAGTTCGCCATGACCCTGTCGTCAGCCCCCGCCGCCTCTATTCCAGTCTTATAGATCTGGAGGAACTCGGTGGGGTTGACGCTACTATCGTATTTCTCGAGAATGCTAGGCCGGAACTTTGGGGGCCACCGGACATTCCGAAGGCTTGCCACAAAAGCGCGGCATCCAGCCCCGACGATGGGGAAACGGGGGGCCGGCCCTTATGGCCGGAGGGGTGCACTGTTGCCGTGGAGGTGGCACCCTCCCCCGTTTGGGCGGCGCGGCGCTCGTTGCGCCGGCGTTCAAGGCTGAGCCGAGCGTCCGGCCCGCCATAGATGCTCTCGTGACGCCCATGAACGGGTGTGGGCGTCAACGAGGGGAGTGGGGACGAACGGCGGGCGTGGGCCGCCGCCCGTCGAGCTCTTCGCCTTGCAGACGAAGAGGCAGCAGTCGCGGTGCCAGACGATCCAGCCGCCGGTGTCCAGCTGCTGCTTTGCCGCCTTGACCAGGTTGGCCACATCGTCCAGCCAACGCTGGACGGGGGCCTCAGGGTCTGAGGCTATGGGCGGGTGGCGCAAGAGTGCTCCCGCTGCTTGGAGGGCACCCTGAGGGGTGCCACCGTCGCTGTAGACCAGACGGCGGCGTGCCTTAGGGTGGCGCCGCCGTTCGTCACCAAGCGGCGGCGAAGTGGCGGAGCCCTCCGGCATCTCTGGCGCCTTCCCCTACCTAGGACTCCAGCGTGGCGGCGACGGGGTGTGAGCTCGACGGCGAGGATGCATCTCTCCGCCGTCATCGCTGGCGCTCGGTGTAGGAGTGTACACCACCGCCTCTTCAGCCATAGGGCCGACTCGGCGAAACTTGGCGCACACGAAAAGGAGCGAAAGCCGGAATCACGTATGCATGCCCCTACCTGGCGCGCCAGCTAACGAAGGGTAAACTCCTCAGTGGGGAACTGTGAGGGCCCCCCTTTGAGAGTTCGGCCCAGGGCGCGAGGAACGCGTTTCGGCACTCGCTCCGGTGCGCTGGTGGCGTAGAGAGTGTTTCGCACGAGAGAGGACGGTGACGCGAGGGATTATATAGGTTCGGGCCGCCGGTGAAGCGTAATACCCTACTCCTGTGTGTGGTGGATTATATGTGTTTTCTCCTTAGGGATCCAACCCCTTTCCTCTAGGCCTGGGCCTCCTTTTATACTCCCAAGGGGACACCACAGACTACATTCTAGAGAAAATGAAGAAACATTCTTTTAGAACCAAGAGCCACACTGTTGCTTGAGGCAGAAGTCCACCGTTCTGCAGTGCCGATGTGACCCTTGACAGGCTGCCCATCATCCATATGTGATGCCACGCATCATTCTTCATTAATTAGCGGAGACTTGCGTGCTCCGCTCGTACGTAGCGACGTGCGCCAGGCGATTAGACCTAGCTTACCAACTCCGGCCGGATGAGTGAGCCGAATTGGCTCACATGATTTTGATGTGACTCAACGGGGCGCGCAGCGTACCTAACAGCGTGCGGATGGCACACCCGGTACCGTGTCGCGTCCCATCAATCATTCGCGCCAGTCACAGACCGGTCAGCCGGCTGTGACCGGCGCCAAGCGCGCGTGCGTGTCTGCTCGCATTCAATGCGGCACGCGCGCGCAGGCGCACTCCGCCTGCACTGCCATTAATGGGGGTAGGTGGGCGCTGGGAGTGCCCACCTATTCCGAACACGTGGCGGCGGCCCGAGGGGGCTGGGGGAGCCCGACCCCTGCCGCAGTGGCGAGTGGCGCGATATGAGAAGTAGAGAGGGCTGTCGCTACGTCACCCTCGGGCCCAATCCCCCCTCGGGGGACGGCCACGTGGGCGTAAGGGGCCGCCTCAAGCCTTAAGTCAGTATACCCCTGGGCCTATGACACCGACACACTGCAACACTGTTACATGCACCCAACTCTCATGTTAGGCATACTTTCTTTCCTATTAGCACTGAATGTGGTAATACAGTGGGATCCCCTCTCTATGCTACACACAAGATATAGCCATGTACTGAAACTATGTTAGTTAGTTTCAAATATTAGTTTTTTTTTCACAACTTACTTATTAGATTTGCAATTTAGCTACACCATTGTATTCATTGTAATTAAATATTTATAATAAGATCTCACATGATTACATTTTGAATAAACAATATATATATTTAACTGAAACATTTTTACATCATATATAAAATATCAAGTTATAACTTTTGAAACACAACAAAATACTTCCTGAAATATTCAAAGAATACCACGTGTAACATTTACAAGTAATCTAATGAAACATCAAAATATACTTCTTGAAACATTCAAATAATACCACATACAATATTAATAAAGCCAATTGCAACAAAAAACAAAAATGTGCAACATAGTCGAACTCCTAGTGAAACATTCTCTTATCACACATGAAACATTTAGTTTCAATGACTGAAACGTACATATTTTCTTCATTGAAATATAATCAAGTAAGATCTTTTTTAAAGATTTAATTGTAATAAAGACAACGGTGTAATCAAATAGTAATTTGGATAAATGGTTTAAGAGAAAATATAATTTAAAGATCGTCCCTCAATTTTCATGTGCGTATGCAGTTGCATGCAAGCATCCTGCTGACTCCGTTCACACTTTAGATGGAAGAGAGAGACTAGCATGTCTTTGGGAACAAGAGAATCGATTTGAAAAAGGTTGCTGGTTGCATCTGATGCTTTGATTCCACCCAGACAACCGATACAAAGCATTTTCCGAAAAGAACATTGTGTTAAACTACCTATTCCGATATATATATAGTAACATGACTGTACGTTGTAATAAACCAAACCTATATAAATTTTATATAGTTAGGTTATAAAGAGATTAGGGATAAAATATTGGATCCGATATTGAGTACACCTACCATACATAGAGTGTGCGGTGAGAGGAGGAGACGGAAAGAAGACGACGCATGAATACTAAGACGCAGCTTTCGATCTCTTTGGAAAAGGAAAAATGTTGCTCAAGCTAGACGGCAATGCAATCACTCCCTCGTCGACGATCGAAACCGTCCAAAAAAAGTCAGCGGAATCACGACGAGACATACATCACAATATCACATGCGCGCGCGGTGCCATCATCCATCATCTGTCCGTGCACGCACCGAAGCGTACGTGGTGGTGGATGGACAGGCGCTGCGTGCTGCATATGTGAGGAGTTTAGCTCGTACGCACGGCCCCCGCGCGCCGCGGTTCGTGTACGTTAAAACCCCGGTAATTTTTGTTCAGTAGTCTGTTTCCTTCTATTGATTGGTTTGCTTTTCTGGAGTACATCTCGTGGGCGCAACGTTACGTCGTGGCATAGCGTCCGGGAGAGAGAGAGAGAGAGAGAGAGAGAGAGAGAGAGAGAGAGATCGTGGACCACGGCCTCCCGTACGTGCCAGAGCAGAGCAAGGCAGTGTGCCAAATACGGCCGTGGCAGATGGGTTCCCGTCCGAGAGCGACGCCCAAACCGGACGACCCTGCATGCGCCAGTGCCCAGGCCCCGGCAAGTCGCCCCCAATTAAGTGTGCCACTGTTGGTGTTGGTTTGCTAGCTGGTTTTCGCCGCGATTCCGCCGGTCTCGCCGCCGCGGCGGCGGCGTTGCGTCGGCGTGGCGCGAGGGGAGAGGAGGAGCGTGGCGGCCACGGCCGCCATACATCCATGCGAAAGCGGTGGGATCCACCGGGGAAATACGATGCCACGAGACGGATCTCTCGCGAAAGGGAATTTCGTCGCGTCTTGGCACGTCGCGTCGGCGTCACGGAACGGAAGCCGCCGCCGCCGCCGGGGAAAAACCGGAAAAGATTGCGCCACTGCTTCTACGCCTACACTCCGTATGCTTGTTTGTGTGTGTGTCTCCTGTAATTGTACGCGTCTCTGTTAGGCGATCGGACCTGTATCTGGGCTTAAGCTACTAGTGGTGTGTGTTGGTGATAGGTACGCTGTCTCGCTACTATTACAGGTGGGATCTTCTGTATATACTACACTACATTACACATATGTTTGTTTTGATCTGTGATATATAAATATTCAGTGGATAACTATATCATTTGCGTCTGCCGTTTTGTAATTGAGTTGTTTGTTAATTGATGTTCGATTTAGAAAACCATGTGCGATTCAAGATTGTTTTGCAGCACGGGCTAATCTTATATTTTGTGTGTTTGTTAAGCTGGGGATGCTAGCTAGTACTAGAACTTCTATGGATTTGGGGATCTATGACGATTAAAGCTCCAAATTTGAATAAATCATTTGTTTCTCTTAGAGTAAATATGAAATATTAAACCATTATATTTTATCTTACAAACTCTAAATCCCATGTGGATCTAAGATTTGAGGTTGCACTAAATATGCGTTTAAATTTCCACCCGAGGGTTCTATTCATGGTGGTATCTGATAGCTACCCACAAAACTAACAATAGTTTTTAAGCAAAACCAAATTCTTCATACCATAAAAATTTTAAAGAGCGAAGTGAGCGCATATATATATACGTATACGTATATGTATACGTATATATATGTGCGTATATGTATGTATGTATGTATGTATGTATAGTATATATATGTATGTATGTATACGTATATATGTATATGTATGTATACGTATATGTATGTATGTATGTATATATGTATGTATGGATGTATATATATGTATGTATGTATGTATGTATATATATATATTCCTTTATGATCGAATCAATCCACCTAAATTTAAATTCTAAACTTGACGCGATGTTTGGGTTTACTGTTATTATTTTTCAATAAGCACGCTGTGAATTAAATACATTTTTACTATATTTTTTAAGAAAAATGTTATACGCATGAATTAGAAAAAAAAGTTTGCTGAAAACAAAACAAGAAAACAAAAAGAAAATGACAGCCTTCAGCGGGCCGTAACTACCGTCTCTACACTTTTCGCACATAAATACAGAAGTGGGCTTTGAGACTTTGAGCAGCAGCAAATGTAGAAAGCATATTGGGCTTTCATGAATCTGGCCCAACTAACACCTCTCTTAGGTCTCTAGGAGGACGAGAAGGCCCAAATGCTCCACCAAGTCCGCGTCTCCAAGATCGTCGAGCCGAGCACACAAGGCGGCGGCGGCCGGCGGAGAGGCAGGTGAAGAGCCAGCGAGCGGGAAGGCGAGAGGGTTTTCGGAGCGGGAGGGGAATATGCCGCTCTACGACTGCATGCTGCTGGTGAAGCCGCTGGTGACCAGGGAGGCCATGGCGGAGCTAGTGGGGCGGGTGGCGCGGCGGGCGTACCAGCGGAACGGCGTCGTCACCGACGTCAAGTCCTTCGGCACCATCTGCCTCGGCTACGGCATCAAGAAGCTCGACGGCCGCCACTTCAAGGTCAGCCAGACCAGCCTGATTCGCCCCCGCTCTTTGTTTGTTGTCTCTTGGTGAGGTTTCTTGTCTTCCTTTGTGTGCTGCGACGGTGAGTGCCTCGTGGACTTGGGGGTTTTGGTGGCGATCTGATGCGCCCGTGTGGATTGGAGCGTGTTCGACGAATTGCTTAAGTGGACTGGAGAGTTGCGGTCTTGCGGAGGTTACTGGTTCTTGCTGGCGGGTGTCGCCTTTGAGGTGCTCGATGAAATGCCACACTGGGTTTAGACATAGAAATATAGAATGCCCATGACGCTATGGAGTCCTGGACAACGAAATGTCCTAATTAATGCGGTACTGGCATTGTGGTCATTCTTATCATTGGAGCTAGTGTTTTATGTTTAGGGTTTTAAATGTTTAAGGAATATCAGGTTTATCCTCTGGTTGGGTGGCTCAGAAAACAGATGTGCTGCAGTAAATCTTCTATTTGCTTTGTATACTGAATATAACCCTTGCTGGTTTTGAGGTATAAAACACCTCCGCGATGCTAATGGAAAGCATCTTACAGGTGGAATGGTGGATATTCTTTCAGTTTTGTTATCCAAGTCTAGTTTTGGTCATCTTATTTGCTGGATTCTATTTACTTAAATTTGGTTATTGACCACTCTGAAAACTCACTTTGCAACACGGCACTTGAATGTTTGTGTTATTGAAGTATTCTTCTTGGCTTATTGGGGAAATAATTGACTAATTGTAGTTGGTGACTAATTGATCTGGTTCATTCATGTCTGGAGTTTTGTTTGTGTTAAGCACTTTGCTACTTGTGTGGATATGGACCAAAGTTTTGTGATGGTACTTGGTTGTGCCCTCAGGTGCTCTGTGAAATGTTGCGCTTAAGCTTGGGCTGCCATTTAATTTTCTTTCAAAATTGTACAGGGGTTATGCCTTTGTCCTGTTCCATACCCTTCAGGGTTGCCATAACTGACTATAGTACAGGACTAAGGGCTACAACTTTCATTTCCTTGTGTCCTATCCATTTCCACATATACACTATCATTTTTGTTAGTGTAATTTTTGCTTTGTTTTCCTGAAAACTGTAACAATTATATGATCTCATACTATTGAGTTCAAATCAACATTGAGGATCCTAAGGATTTGTTTTCAGCTTGTTATGGGAGATTAGTTAGTAACAAAAGTACAGAATATCTGATATGTGTTTCTCTCAACATGTGAAGAATGGTCAATTGATTTTTGCATAGTAATTGAACTTTGGAAAGGGTTGCAAATACACACTACAGTAGGTCGGATATCTCATACTACCCATCATGTCATCTTTTCAAGTGTCGATTTCAGGCTCTTATGTCGAAATACCTTGTTGAGATCAACTGCACAGTCTTGATCCAAAAACTGAAAATCAGACTATGGATTGCAATGCTACATCATAATTGGTTGTAACTCTTTACTTGTACGGAATTGTGATGTGCACTAGCATTGTGAGTTTATGACTTAGCTGACAGTTCGTCAGTCACCTTGATGGTTGTTCTGAGACTTGAACCATTTGTCCTTAACAAACGTAGCATATGGTTATTAATGGAGACTTGAATTTGCTAACTATTTTCGTTCTTGTTACATCTAAAGAAAAACTAAGAGCTGAATGTTTTTTTTTAAAAAAAATAGTGGGATTCTGAGGTCTGAAATCTGGACATAGGTCAGTGTGACTTCACATTGATTTTGTATGAGAACAATGTCATAAGCTATTGCTAATGGACTAGCTGTGCACGTAGTTATAGAATTTTTTTTGTACGGAATAAATCTACCTTGTTGAATTGCACATCTTAAGTGGAGCTGAGATGGACATATAAGTTATCACTTATCAGTAATACTCGTACTACGTGAGTAATGAGTAATGAGAATGCCTTGCAGTGACGCACATAAGTTATCACTAATAAAGTTTTTATATCTATCTGTTTTGTTTGTTACAATTTGCTGAACATTAGGCATATATTTGACGTTCCACAATGCTCTAAATGGATGTACATTCCATATATTCTTTTTCATAAGAGTGTCTTTTCATTACCAGTTAACTCTCACACCACTAGTAGAAAATGGCTGTATGTGCATGGCAAGTTCTTAGTAACTATATTCTAATTGTTTGTTAACTGCTGGCTTTCCTGCTTTTGTTCAAGTTTTGATCCAACTGTAAGTGATATAAACATGTTCATTTATGGTTGGCTACTAACAAGGGAATGATGATTTGATCGCTTTGAAAATAACTACCTCCAAAACCTCAGAGCAAAGTGATATAATTTCTGCTACTGGCCAATGTTGCCAAAAACAAATACCAACTGCATATCGAATTGGCATACTTTTCTTGACTTGTTGAAGTTTTTTATGCCGTGTTTGCAGGGCCAACTGATGCAAATGACCATGATGGTTCCACCCTCCTTCACCCAAGAACTCCACTACCTGAACAAGGAGGACAGGTTGCTCCGCTGGTTGGTGGTGAAGCACAGAGACGCGGTGTACGGTGTGGAGT
This sequence comes from Oryza punctata, assembly GCA_000573905.2. NCBI lineage: Eukaryota > Viridiplantae > Streptophyta > Magnoliopsida > Poales > Poaceae > Oryza > Oryza punctata. The sequence goes on from CM002488.2 coordinate 6,125,315, forward strand.
TCATCAACGAGGACGACGGAAGGAGCGAGATGAGTGACTTCCGCTTCCGCACCAAAGACAAGATCCCCGATGTCGATGAGTATGATGACGACAATGATGACTATGAATATGAGGTCGACGAGGAGGAGTAAAGCTCCATCGCGTCTCTGCTCCCCGTAATAGAAGAAGTCACACATGAACCTGACTGAATTCTGCTTGTTGAAACCGTACCAGAGAATATCTTGAAATGTGATTTTCCATTTTCTCCAGTTGTTCTAGATCATGGGGTAGCAAGTAGTAGCTATATGTTGTTTGTCTGACGTTTACGCTTGTGATGCGAATAAGCACAAAAATGAATCATCTAATTTCAAAGTTGTTACTACTGCTTTTGTTCTTTCGATTTCTTGGGTTTTATCACGCAATTTGCTCAATGATACAATAACGTAGGAGCACCATTTATTCATCAATATAACTTTACAGAACACACACTATTGGGATGATCTTACCCCGTAATATAATGCTTAATTAAACAAGATGACATGATCACAGGAAGCATCTGCGGCCATGGACGGCCAGGATCAATCAGAATTCATCAGAAGCGGTGCGCCAGCGACCAGAACCACCCCACGATGCCGCCCTCGCCTTCCTCCTCGTCGTCCGAGTCCGACTCGCAGTCGGAGTCCGACTCCGAGTCGGAGTCGTCGCCCTTCCACGCCGTCCGCGGCCACCACCCGCCGTCCTGCGAGACCCCGCTCTTCCGGATCGCCACCGCGTTCGCCTCGTCGCCGTCGTCGCACCGGAAGACGAGGCACAGCAGCGAGGAGCGCGCGCGGGCGGGTCCCCTCCCCTCCTCCTCCAGAACGGCGAGCGCGGCGGCGGTCGTCAGATCCGCGTCGGCGTCCACAGCCGGCTTGGGCAGAAGAAGCGGCTCCGCGGCGGCCTCGCGGTCAACGGCCTCGGGCACGACGGGCAGCACCGCCTGCGGCGGGAGGTCGGCGGGGCGGCGCGCCGGGGCCGGGGCCACGAGGAGGAAGCAGACGGCGGCGGCGAGGGCGAGGGCGGCGGCGCCTGCGGGGGCCATGCTTGCTCTTGTGATTAGTAGTAGTGAATTTGTGATTTGTGATGTGATTTAAGAAGGGCGATTTGACTGGACTCCGGCCCCAGACCGGCGCTTACACTAATCCAGCTTGATTAATCGCTAAGGAAGCCACCCTTTCATTTTCGTGTTACGACAGCGAGGAAACGAGAGTAGCGGCCGGGGATGGAGGGAGACGGCGACCCGGCGACCAAGCAAACAAGAAGAGGGAGGGAACGTACGGCGGAACACAGCCAAAGTACCTACCGAAAAGAATCACCTGCCGCACCTAACTGGTAATCCCTCATCCCATTAAAAATAAATATAGAATTGGATATTAACACATCATATCTAGATTTACAGTCAACATCCGATACTAGATTAAATTTCCGTGAGATGAATGAAACTACGTTACCCCGATACGTATCTGATACGTATACGCGATACAACGATACCGGGGTGCACCGTCTTCCCAAAAACATGGATACAGGGATACACGTATATATATAATTAAAAAATACAAAAAAAACTGAGTGTGGAATATGGATTGAAAAAATAGGACGCACATCAGTATCAAACCACCAATGCACCAATCATCATATATATGATATATATCTTAAATCATCATATATATGATATATATCTTAGTACGATGGATTCACAACATCTCACCATTCACTGATGCATGTATAAATAAGTGCAAAACTACACAGTAGACGAAATCATGGAAATAATATAGTCCTTCAAATAGATGATAGACAACATTGTTCACATAGTACATAAACCAACAGTAGAACATCACCATAATGCTAAACTAATTAGAATTAACTTGTCCATGACTTCTAATTCAACTCAATAACTAGATAGCAAGACAAATTGATTGTTGATTTCATCCATTGGAACCGAAGTGGATGAAGGCATCGCCTTGTATGTCCAATGCACCAAGATCTTCTAGCAGTCTCTCAAGGTCAGGCTCATCAAGTGACAGTTCAGCTTACGGAAGAAAATCAACACCACCATCAAACAATTCATAGCTATCTCCTCCAACATCCCACATTGTTGATGGGCCACTATAGTACTCTTCAAATTTCCTAGAAAGAAGACGCATATTTTTGATGCACAAACACCAAATCCTTAGCATGTGCAGGCCTAAGACTAAAATAAATGCAACTGTGTTAGTTTCATGCATTAATATATAAGAAACTAAATAAGTAAGAGAAAGAACTAAACTTGTTTCTCATTGAACTATGGATGAAACCATAAGTGCTCCAGTTTCTTTCGGCACAAGAAGATGATGTTGGCTGTCCAAGTAATTTCAGTACCAACCTTTTAAGCTCAGGTGCAGAGTTACCATAGATTCCCCACCATTGCTTTGCATTCTTATGGGCTCTATCCTCAATTGAGTCAAAGGAATTAAATCCACTGCCAAACAATGAGAAATATGCATATTGTTGTTTGATCTTTTTCAAGTCATCCCTAGAGAAATATCTTCTAAAACACTTATTTCTCATATCTTAAATCTCCTCAACCATATGAGGGGATTGGCGGTTTGAAGCCTCCTCCAACCAAGTCTCACAGTAGTACCTACATGTTGTAAAAAAGATTATTGAGCTGCCAACAACAGTTATAAATTATGCACCTAAAAATTAAAAAGGGGTAGAACATCATTACTTTGGGTTTAGTGAATGTGCTGAGCAATGTAGGGGGTAGTACTTTTTTCTCATGGGAAGTGTAAGATCTCATTCACATGAAAGAAAAAAGAACATTGCTCAACCATATACTCTTCAAGGCTAAGTTCAAAGTATGGACAACACATGGTGTCCAGAAAATGTGGTTATACCTTTGTTCAACCATCAATCCAGCAGCCCTACAATTAGATGCATTATCAGTAATAACTTGCATGACATTATTTAGGCCAACTTCTTCAATGATGGCAAACATCTTCTCAGTAATATATTCATTCCTCTTGATTTCTCCTTCAGTGTTGATTGCTTTTGAAAACATTGGTCCATCTTCTGTCACCGCAAGAAAATTCAAGATTGGTCGCATTTGAGCATCAGACCACCCATCAGATACAATACTCACAACTTTAGTAGACCATGTTGACTTGAGGGCATTCAGCAAGCGCTCAACATTTATCCTCTCTTGTACAAGAAGTGTTGTTCTTAATTTGTTGAAATTTGGAGGGGTATAACCACCAAGTTGGTTGTTGCAAGCAAACTGAAAAGCCTTCCTAAAATATGGATTTCTTGCAACATTGAAAGGAATACCTACGAAACAAATGCACACGTATAATTAGTTGCACATCATAAACAAAAAAAATGATAATGTTAGAACTGAAAAAACATGCTATATTCTGACCTGTTGTATAAAACATCCTCGCAATCAAAGCATCAAGCTTGGCACGAACATGTTAACGACCAAATTTGGTAATTCAAGTATCGGAGATGAAGATAGAATCGAAGAAGATCCAAGAGATAGATCGTGTCGGAAACAGAGCAAGAATCGACTGGAGTCCGAATCGGCTGCGTTCAGAATCGGCAGAGTTCGAGTCGGACAAGGTTAGTCGATTGAGCCGATTTTGGTAATACGACTCGATACACGTCATCGGGTTAAATCAAGATGCTTCATATGGATTGCCACGCGCGGATAGAGTCCTGGAAAGGCAATTGTATCTATTAATTAGGATATTTTATGTAATTTCCTTATAGATAATCACGGTAAGAGTCCGCCTTAGGGACTTGTTTGTTAGTTGGATTTGTTTTAGGTTAATATGAGTCTTGTCCGTGATGGACAATGTTTGTATTTTCGGGTATAAATATAGAACCGAGGTCTTGTGAAACAACAACACACGTTCAAATCAATCTCGGCGCATCGCCAACCTTTGTTTCTACTTTTCGACAAGTTCATGCTTTCGAGTCGTGCTGCATCAATTTGATCTTCGACGACAAGATAAGTCTTGTCATGGCGATTTGCATTATCGGGACTAGTGCTTACATCCTTATGAAACTCTAGTTCTATTTTGTGAATCTCCGAGTTATCATATACGTTATATAACCTAGATTGATAATGCAATCTATTTGTATCGGCCGATCTCTATCTAGGGTTCTGCCCGTAACAAATAGATTGTCTTGTTGGTTTAAGTTATATAATGTATCCACCATCCCAAAAAGGCAACCATCGGCTTGATTTTCTAGATGTCATGTTTCTCTTTATACTTAATGCTGCATCGGTTAAGTCCGACCTATTAAGTCGTATTTAGAATCGTGATATCTAGCCTGTGTTATGGTTGTTAATAAGGATAGTATCAGGGTTTCAGCCGATCTTACCTGATATAGATATTTTACATAGTTTTATGCTTTGTTTAATATTCTATATCTGCCCCTTATATCAGGATCTAATCTAATATAAATATATTGAGCTTGCTACCAATCTAATTGGTTACAGTTGAATATATTTGTTGCCAGAGAATATCCTAGTATAAGGTTGTATCGAAGCTATAGCCGATACATGCTTAATTCTAGACATCGGCTTTGACATAAGTACATATAATCGTTATTTCATGTTATTTTAGACTTGGGAAATTTATACTGTCTCGATTCGGTCCGATCTATCCCAATTGCTTATTTCTAAACTAATATTGGTATATTGATTATATAATACTAATCTTTTTAGCCGATGTACTAGTTTTAGGGTCAGTTCTATCATTGATTATACCTTACAGCCGATTCATACTTTATTGCATCGGCTAGGTTACAACACGATACGAAATCGGCTAACTAGCCGATGGACTATCGTTTACTAATATCTTTGTGTATTTCTTCTTGTTGATTGCGTGATCAAATCAACTGGCACGCCCTCAAACCTAAAAGTAACTTTTGGACCTGCACTAGAGTAAAGCAAATCTCTCAGGCCGGTGTGTGTTTTTGCATCAACACGCTTTTGGCACGCCCAGTGGGACATTGTGTCATCATGATGCCAAACATCACTGAAGTTTCAGAGGATAACGTCCTGCTGATCATGATCGAGCAATTGAACAATGAGCAGAGGGAAGAGATGAAGAGGATGCTAGATCAACTCCAAAATTAGTACCTGCATTCGTTCACGGTAACCCGACAGGGCACGGTCATCTAGAGAACTAAAGTCGAGGTACCCTCGGTCGTGAAACCAGATCCAAGTACATCCGGAACAGCTGAAGAAAAAGCCAAGGAGCCCAAAGCCGATTCAAGCAATGAAGAATATCACACATTACAAGATCGCATTGATTCGGCAGTACATCACGCGCTCATCAGTCAGTCCGGTGTACTCGTCAATACATTAACAAACATGATTAAGTCAGTATTTGATGGAACCATAGCCGAAGAAAAAGCTAAAAGACCTGTATATTTACCAGACGATACGTTTCCAGGCTACAGGACCGTGAAGACAGAAATTGGCGGGAAACAACAGATATTTCAAACCCAGGCCCCATCGGCCCCTCTGTCCAGTACAACTATCCCAACAATATTGACAAGACCACAGCCGATCACTGGGGGGCAAGCTCCAAGTCAGCTGACACCAGAACAGTTGATGAGTATACTTAACCCAAAATCGCCAGTTGTTGACACTTCATACCAAATTCCTTCGGTTCCATAACAGCCGATTGGAATTAGTCAGCCGATAAGCCAACAGTACATCACATAGCAACTTCCTTATATGTCACGCCCGGAAAATAGAACACTATATTCCGTTTGTGAGTGCATAAATCCTTGTCCCAGGAGGCAAGGTACACATTACAAAGTTGGTAAATAACAGAGTATATAAGCGGAAGTGTAAATAGAGTACTTTTATTACATGGGTGACTAAAGACCCAACACTGAAAGATAAACGATAAAAAAACCGGAGCTACGTCGGGCCACCATAGGCGCTTGACGGCAGGCACGAGCTAGACATCAAAGCCATCATCTCCAAAGTACTCTTCAGCTGGAAGGGGGAAAAAGGAGCAAGGCTGAGTACAACCACCATACTCAGCAAGCCATGCCGGAAAAATGCAAATATAATGCAAGGAGTACAAAGAATTCATTGTAAGGCTATTTTGCAGAAAACTAGCATTTCAAAGCATTTAAGTTTTTGAAGGCATTTAAATAAAACACGAGCCTATCTCTAATCAAATTATTAACAAGTCACGCACCAACGTGATCTTGCCTTATCCCAGGTCGACATATCCTAACTCCAGTTATTCTAGTTTTAGTAGAATTAAACTCTAACTTGGGTACATTGCTCGGCTTGCCCATAACCGAGGGCGCAGCTATTCGAATAGATTATACTCTGATCAGAGGTGTATATCGTTACCCACCAGACACGTCTCCCTCACGTGTTGCCACGTGCCACATGCCACCACGGCATACGGACAGAAGCCATGACGTAACCCATCACTTAGTACTGCCCTAAACAAAGAAGGCCGACATAGACTTCCCCCGCCAGGTGCCCTGGGTCAAGCAGACAGTCTATGTCCCCGGGCGTACTGCCAGAGACGTCAACCCCAGCAAGAGCTTCATCCATCCCTATCCGTGTCTTCCTTGTTCATGATCGTACTATACGATGTGTTTAGCCTTACCCATTAGACAGGTGGTTGTACGGTGTATGCTTTGCAACAGAGGCCCGAAGACCGGTCCTTATGACGACCGAGGTGCGACTAGAGAAACCAAGCACCCCGAGCCCAGCCGAAAATCATGTTTGGGGAATTTTGAAGGGTAAACATTGTGTCATGGCTAAGCAGCCACTAAGCCAAAATTATCATTATTTACAAGTTATGCCCAAATCTAATTATTGGAAAATATCTAATTGTTTCTAATTAAGCAGGGTTAGCATATTCCTAATTTTACTAGTAAGCACCACATATATAAAGTTCTCACTAGTTTTACTTTTCCTAGAGTTAACAAGGATCATAATATTACAAATAATAAGGCTATAACAAGGAGAATCGGTAGGGCTAAATAAAACAGTGATAAGCGCGAGAATTTAATAAAGCGAAATGCAATAATTTAAATAAACATAATTTTGTAAATTGGGACAACAATATGATCAAAATGGCATGACTTGCCTTGCTCGCTACCAAAATCTTCAACGTCAACCTCAAGGTAGAGCGGGTCTTCTAGATCTGCAGCGTCTACAAGACATACGCAAAGAAAATGGTCAAAAGATAAATAAAAACCATATAGGATGCAGAAACAAAGAATATAAATGGGTTCATCATTGTTTAAGGAAAAAATTAGCAATTTGAACGGGTTGATTCCGAGTTCAAACGGTCAAGATATGGCCATTTGAATTCAGATGATGTTTGAATAGCATTTTACGAATTTGTGAATTATTTTTCTAAAGAAAACATGTGTACAGGGAGAGAGGGGTGAAATAGAAAAACAAAATAGTGGGGAAGGAGAAAGATGGCAGTCATGGCAGCTGATCTCAACCGGTGGCCATGGCGCAGCGGCGGTGCGATGAAGTGCGGAAAGAGAAAAACGGAAAGAGGAGGAGGTTGCAGTTCTCACTGTGCGAACGCGATGGCGGGAGGTCAACGGAGATGCCGGCGGTGAGGGAGAAATGGCAGGGAGCTTCGGGTCATCGGCGTCGGCGTCATTCCGGTGGTCCTCGCGCTCGAAGGAGGGGTGGATGGGGAAGAGGAGGAAGCGGTGAAGCGGATGGTGGCGACACCGGGCTCCGAGGAGGTCTCGATTGCCAACGAGGGGCGGCCGGAGTTGCACGACGGTGGCGGTACGAAAAGCGGCGCAGCAGCCAGGGAGAGAGGAGGGGAAGGACGGCGGTGTGTGGGGAGAGAGCAGGGGGTCGGAGCTCCTTTTTATAGGCCGGAGGGGAGGGAGAGGGTCGCCGGGGATGGAGATCGATGTTGGCCATGGTGGAGCATTACCATTGATGAACGCCATCAAAATCCACCGCGAATAATGCGGGATGGAGTGGGAAATTATAGGGGAATTAATGAGGAGGAGTAGAGAAACCGATTTTTGTAGTTAATTTGGACGGAAATCCACCGAGGAGGGAGATCGAGATGGGCGGCGGCGCATGAGTTCACGGGAGAGAGAGAGAGACCGTGCGGCTGGAGGTAGAAGACGCCTCCGACAGGTGGGCCCCACGGTGGCGCTCGCGTGTGGCGCACGTGCGTGGCATGGGCGGCGGCAGCTCGGCTGGGCTGGGAGGAGTAGCGGCTCGGCTGGGCCGGGAAGGAGGGGCAAGGCCCACGGCAGAAGGAGGGAGAGGGAGAGCAGGCCAGGGAGAGAGAGAGGAAGAGTTGGGCCGAAAATGGCCCAAGAAAAGGGAGAGAGTTATTTTAGTTTTTTTCTTTAATATAAACTGAGGAAGGCTATTGTTGCATTAAAATTATTTATTGTGCTCTGAAAATTCAAGTAAAAATTGTTTAAGTATTTTGAAGCATGAGGAATTCAACAAAAATCCCCACACGTTGGTTTGATTTGAATGTTGGCGATTTTTAATTGTTGAAGGCTATTTTTGGCTTTTACAATTTCTAGAAAAAATTTAGACGATACAATTTTAGAGTGATTTCAGGGCGTGACATTATGTGTCATCTCAAGGCATATCGGCTAACCTCAATCATCATTATCAGCCTCATTCTCCACGGCCCCAACCGGTCCAGTACAGCTAGTTTGACCAGATTCAACAACAGTATGATGGAGCAACGCCACAACAGCCGTGGGCCGATATGATTGCTGATGTTACGAGGGAACAGTTTGGACTTAAGCCTAAGGATAATGGCAACATGTATCGGCATCCATATCTAGAATACTTTGATCGGGTACTATTGCCAAACCGATACAAGGTGCCAGATTTCTCTAAATTCTCAGGGCAAGATAATGTATCCACTTATGAGCATGTTAGCCGATTTCTAGCTCAATGTGGTGAGGCATCGGCTACAGAAGCCCTCAGAGTCAGATTGTTTCCACTCTCTCTATCTGGATCGGCATTCACATGGTTTTCATCTCTGCCTTATAATTCTATCAGAAGCTGGGCCGATCTAGAGAAATAGTTTCACAAATACTTTTTCAGTGGTATTCAAGAAATGAAATTGTCAGACCTCACAGCTATCAAGCAACAATCGGATGAAACAATCCCAGATTATATTCAAAGATTCAGAGATGTGAGGAACAGATGTTATAGTTTGGCCTTGACAGATTCACAATTAGCCGATCTGGCTTTCCAAGGATTGTTGGCGCCGATAAGGGAAAGATTTTCAGCTCAAGACTTTGAGAGCTTCGCTTATCTGGCTCAGAAGGTATCGACTCATGAGACAAGATTCTAGGAGGCTAGAAAATTCATCAAGAAGGCCAACAATGTCAATAATATCTACAGTTATGATTTTGATTCCGAAGATGATGATCCAGAAGTTAATGCAGCCGAGTGGGCTAGGAATAAGAAGATAGTGGTTTGCCAATAGGTCAAAAATTCGGGAAAAGAGGAAAGATGTGATTTTGACATCACCAAAGCGGACAAGATATTTGATCTTCTTCTTCAAGAGAAACAAATTCAGTTGCCGGCAGGACATGTGATTCCATCGGCTGAAGAGTTGAAGAGGAGAAAATATTGCAAGTGGCATAATACAGGATCTCACAGCACCAATGATTGCAAGATTTTCAGGCAATAGATCCAATCGGCCATAGAGCAAGGAAAGATCAAGATTGATGAGTCCAAGAGGCTGACGAAGATAGATGGACATCCTTTTCCAGTAAACATGATTCACTCTGGGTTTAACAGGGATCAAGCCGATGGAGGTAAGAATCACATCAGAAACATCAGATCGGCTGGTATGATCAACAAGTACCAAAAAAGACACCAAAGGGAAGAGGAGTCATATCACCATGATGATGAGAGATATTTTGATCCTCATTGGAGCTGTGAATTTTTCAGATTCTGTTGGAACGAAGGTATGAGGTTACCATCTATTGAGGATTGCCCTGGATGTAGTGTGTCTCATGCTCAATTCGTTCAAAGACCAAGTCGACAGAGTGAGGTATACATCGGCCAGCTCAGAAAAGATTGTCAGTTCATGAAAGACTTGGGCCGATCCGATAAGGTAATGCTGAAGATGACTCACAGAGAGAGCCCAAAAATGTACAACCACAATGGTGCCCTTCTGGGATTTTTACCAAGAACCAAAAGAGAAGAGTCCAGAGGATGAGGAACAGGGAACAATTCCAGGAGGTTGAAGGAGAAATCGAGCATCGGCTAAGACAACGAACAAAGAAAGTCTGGCGCATGAAAAGCAAGGTAGTGCCAGCCGATGAAGTCCAAGCCGATCAAAACAGAAATCTTCAGAACAAGGGCAAAGAGGTGATGTCATCTGCAATAAACATGGTTTTCATGCTGCCAGCTGAGTATGCAGTTGAACAAGTCGTTGAACAAGCAGACGAGTCACCATCGGCTAAGTTGATATTGTCTCCACAGCAAGCTGTTTTTGAGAAGCCCGAAGGAACTGATCATCGGCATCTCAAGCCACTGTATGTCAAGGGATTTGTCAATGGGAAGCCGATGTCAAAGATGTTGGTCGATGGAGGAGCAGCTGTCAATTTGATGCCATATTCAACCTTCAGAAAACTTGGGAAGAGCTCAGAAGATTTGATCAAGACCAACATGATTCTAAAAGATTTTGGCGGGAATCCATTTGAGACCAAGGGAGTTTTGAATGTGGAACTGACCATCGGCAGTAAAACTATTCCTACCACGTTCTTTGTTATTGATGGGAAGGGTTCCTACAGTCTGTTGCTGGGAAAAGATTGGATCCATGCTAACTGTTGTATTCCCTCAACAATGCATCAAAGCCTGATTCATTGGCAAGGAGACCAAATCGAAATCGTGCCAGCCGACAGGTCAGTCAATGTAGCTAGTGCCGATTTATCTGTTTGGGAGATGGAAGGAATTGATTGCTTATCTGGAAAAGTTTGGCAATGAGATTACTTAAAAGTTTCTGATTATGACATACAACCCCAATTGTTATTTTGAGGGCGCCGTGGAGGGTTCCAATTTCTACACGAAGGACACTGTTGATGATCTAGATGGCAAGTTGGGTCAAGGGTTTATGTCGGCCGATGAGTTGGAAGAAATCGACATTGGACCAGGTGATAGGCCTAGGCCGACATATATTAGTAAGGATTTATCAAAAGAATTTAAATGTAAATTAGTAGCACTTTTGAAAGAATATAGAGATTGTTTTGCCTGGGAATACTATGAAATGCCAGGACTTAGCCGATCGATTGTTGAACATCGGTCCCTATCAAACCAGGCTATCGGTCATACAAGCAACCCCAAGACGTTGTAAAGCTGAAATGTATGATGCTATCAAGGCCGAAATTACAAGACTCTACGATGCAAATTTTATTAGACCATGCCGATATGCTGAGTGGATTTCAAACATAGTACTAGTTATCAAGAAAAATGGCAAGCTTAGGGTTTGCATTGATTTCAGAGATTTAAATAAAGCTACACCAAAAGATGAGTACCCAATGCCTGTAGCCGATCAATTGGTTGATGCAGCATCTGGATACAAAATTATCAGCTTCATGGATGGCAATACAAGATACAATCAAATTTTCATGGCCGAGTAAGATATTCATAAGACTGCTTTCAGATGTCCTCGTGCAATCGGCTTATATGAGTGGGTTGTCATGACTTTTGGCTTACGAAGTGCTGGTGCTACTTATCAGAGAGCAATGAATTATATCTTTCATGATCTTATCGGCTTGTTGGTGGAAATTTATATTGATGATGTGGTGGTTAAGTCTAAGGAAATTGATGAACACATAGCCGATTTAAGACAAGTACTAGAAAGAGCAAGAAAATATGGGTTGAAGATGAATCCAACTAAGTGTGCTTTTGGTGTATCGGCTGGGCAGTTCCTTGGATTTCTAGTACATGAGCGGGGAATTGAAATACCTCAGAGGAGTATTGAAGCGATTAAAGATATAAAGCCTCCAGCAGATAAGACCAAGTTGCAATCTTTGATCGGCAAAATAAATTTTGTTCGGCGTTTCATATCAAACTTGTCTAGCCGAATAGAACCATTTACTCCATTGTTAAGATTGAAGGCTGATCAAGAGTTTGTCTAGGGAGAGAAACAGCAAAAAGCATTGGACAACATTAAGGAATATTTGAGTACTGCTCCAGTTCACATACCACCACAGAAGGGGCTTCCTTTTAAGTTATATTTGTCAGCCGATCAGAACTCTATCGGCACAGTTTTGATCCAAGAGGTTGAAGGTAAAGAAAGAGTTGCCAGACATTACAATAAAAAAGTTGTGCCAAAGTCTTTTGAGGAGGATGAACTTGTTTGGAAATTGGTGCTGCCGATAGGAGCAAGAGATAATAAATTTGGCAAGTGGTCACCGAATTGGGAGGGACCTTTTCGGATTTATAAATGTGTTTCTAAACGGGCTTACATGTTAAAAGGACTTGATGGAGAAATTTTTGGTTGAGCACTTAATGGAAAATATTTGAAGAAATACTACCCAAGTGTCTGGATTGGTTCATAATCGGCTGAATTATGCTGATTCCCATCGCCTTTCGATGGCCGATATGGTTCATATCGCCCTTAGACTTTTATTATCATAATCGGCTGTGTTGTGCCGATATAATTGTCGATATATCTTTTATCGCCCTTGGTCAAATTCTAATTTTGTCCATGGTTGTCAACATGAAAAAATTAAGGGGGCATACATATACAGGAGTCATTGATTCGCAAAATGACTCGCAAAATTTTTGGATTTTCAACGCAAAATATATTAATCGGCACAAAAAGTCAGAGAGTATTTATTACACAAGCAACATAATTTTTCAGCTGATTACAAAAAATTTCTAAGTCCCTATTACAAATAATCATTGAGAAAGATAGCGCTGGATAGCCGATATTGCCCTTTGCCTGATTTCTTCAACTTCGGCACTTGCTTGGGCATCTTGCGCATCGGTTTTAGGGATGACCTTGAGGGACTTAGTCATATCAGCCACATTCTTGATAGCCGATTTCAATTTTGCCTTTTGCTTTTCGACAGCCTTTGGGAGATCGGCTAGCTTTTATTTTTCCATTGCAAGCTTGGCATTGCATTCTTCAAGTTTTGCCAAGAGATGAATCCTTTCAGCTTCTAGTTGATCGGTAGATTTGATTGGCTCTTCGGCAAGTTGATCTATTTTGGTTTTCTCAGTGTGCACAAGCTGCCGATTGTCTTGGGTTGTGGCCTCAATGTTCTTCTTTTCCTGCCGATCGGCTATTCTCTGCGTAGCTTTTTCCAGCTTGAATTGGTGTTGCTCAAGGTATACAGCTGGAGTGACGGTGTTCGCCAAGTCATCCGGGATCAAAGCTTGGATCTCCTGAAATCTTGCCCTGATGGAGCTGCAGTTAACCACCAAGCTATCTAAAGATGCTTCTAACCGAAGGGATATGTCTTCAAGATTTTTCTTTACATCTTCGGCTAGGGGAGCTAGGGCATTGCTTGTTGTTTCTTCTTCTGCTTCTTCATCAAAACAATCTTTGATATCAAAAGAGAACAGATCGGCTAAGACCTGCAAAAGGAAGAATTGAAGAGAATTAGGTATCAGAACATGTTATACGGCCGATTTGAGATTTTTGAGGATGTAAAAAACTTACAGGGATGGCAGGAGCAGCAACTTGTTCTTCTTCCTCGATGTGATGACTGCCTACAGCCGATGGGGTGTGTTCGCTTGACATCGGTTGTGCTTGAGGTGATGGAGGAGGAGGAGGCTAAAAAAATAACAAGTGTTAACTAGCATCGGCTAAAGTAAGGTTAAAATTTAAAGAGTTGAAGAATTACCGGTGAAGCCTGCAGAGTTGGTTTAGTTGGTGCTGGAGTTGATTTCTTCTTCTCAGCTGGCTTCTTTTTCTGCAACGTACAAAGTTCAAATAAGAAGATCGGCAATGAAGATTTTATTGCAATTAAAAGATTGTTTTACCCTTGGTTGTCGAGCAAATACAACTGGAGCAGTAGGAGTTGGAGGAATTTTCTTAGGAGCCGGGGAAGCCGGTGGTGTTTTTTCCTCTGCATCACTAAACTCAGCTGTGGCCTCATCAACAACTTTTTCGATTTCTGCCTCATCTAAGGTTTCTTCAATATCTGGTTTGAGGTTGGGCAGATCATTGGCTGGTTTGGTTTGTTGCTTCTTGGACTTTTTCTTGGCAGCCGATGGATCAATGGTCGATGCTCTGGTCTTTCTCTTTTTACCAGCATCGGCTGGTTCCCTTATTTGCCCTTGGAGCAAAATTGAGGTCTTGGGGGCATGGTAGCCGATGCCTGGAGGAGCCAGTCCACATCCATTGGGCAGGAGGCCTGCAACATATTCTATATGTTTGCCACTATTGCTCTTATGAGGAGGAGATGAGTCTGTTGTCTGCAAAACAGAGATGGAAGATGGAGTTAGTGCAAATCGGCTGGCATATATTAAATAAGAATTGACAGAGGAAGTAAAAAGGCTTACTTGAGGGATCATATCAGGAAAGAGATCTGTCATATATATTGAAGTCGATTCATGGAAAAGATGTTTCTTCCACTCGGTCCACCATTTATCAAAGGCCCTGCTCTTGAACATGGCCAATTCTATGTTGTCAATGCTGCCGAGGGGAGGCCCTGGGATATTGAGGAGCCGATCCATCATGAAGGTTGAAGAAATTTCTCCTCTGCACTGAATCTTATCGGCAAAATATAAGCCGATTGGCAACTGACCCATACCAAATTGCCTGGCCGAGCTCATTGGGTGATAGAACTCATAAGATGCCTTGATATTCCTGCCTTGATGGATGCTGACAGGGATGATGCAGGGACTGATAGTAGTAGCAAAGACTTCTCCGGACTTCTGGAATTTTTCATGATTAATTTCTTCAAATCTGAAGTCCAATGGCAACTCAAAATTCATTGAGTCCTTATAGAAGAACCAGATCTGAGCATCTCTCTGGAAGCCTTCATAAAAACTAAAGAACCAATCCTTCAGTAGTTCAGTCGATAGCTTTGCTCCAGCATCGGCTGGTGTGGATGCATATTCCCCATAGGACATACACCTGCGGTGGGTGAGCTCTTCTCCATTTTCATCTGTAATCGGCTCTAGTCTAGGAAATTCAGCTTCTGTCAATGTTGGCTGATTTACAGCTTTCATGGCCACCAAATTCAGCCAAGACTGTAACAGCCACCAAGGGTCACCTGCACCGACTACTGAGCCGACGACTATCTTAGCCGATGCATTGTTCAGCATTTGATACAAATAGCCGAGAAGGATTTTGCCTAAAGAAAATTGCCTCTTTTCTTTGAGGGCCTCGGCTATGTGCTGCCAGTTTGAAGTAGGGCCACAGTTGGATCCACAGAAGAGGTACTTTTCAAGCCACATCAACAGAAAGGCTGAGTGCTCTCAGGGGGAAACAGATCCTTGGCCCATATTAGCAGAGATGAATCCTGACCATCCTCCTATACTCTTGGTCTTGAAATCAAATTTGTTCTTGGAGTTCAGGTTCATAGAGTTAGCCGATGAGGTAATGTCCAAGCCGGTAATCATGATAATATAAAGCAAAGTGGGGGTCATCGGCCCTTGGTTGAACAGGAAAGCATTCAGGGTGTCGAACCAAAAATAAGTTGCAGAGGCCATCAGAGTTTCATCTTTAGCCGAATTTGCCAGGGTTAAAGTTAGTGCTTGGCTAATTCCAAGTTCGTCCCAATGACCTTGTTTGCTAGCCGATACACATTTGTACCATGCGGGCCAGGTTTTCTCTAGAGATGGCCATGACTTGAAGGTGTTCTTCCAGTGCCCTAGATTGGGGTTGGCTAATCTGAATGGAATTTTATTGGTTTCAGCACTAATAAACTCTGTCGGGTCAGAATTACCAATAGGACCAAGAAAGTACTGATGTTCGTGGTTCAAGCTAAAGATCGCAATAAGATTGGAAAGTTCTACAGAAAAAAAGAGAAGGAAACAGATTGAGACTAAGAAAAACAGATCTATTGCATAAAAGAAGGGATCTAGCCGATTAAGGGCTTACCTCTGCGTATTCAGCCGATGGAACGGTGGATGGACCGGCGGATGAAGTCATCGTCGCGAGCGGAGATGGCTGGAGATGGAGTTGCTTGAAGATCGCTTTTCTTGCACCGAAGGGATCGCCGAAGATAGAGACGACAAAATCACTTGAGCAGTGAAAAAAGAAGTAACGGTGTGATTTCTTCTCGGACGTGACGGTTAGCATTTAAAGCGGTGTGATAATGGTCGAAAAACGATAATATGCGATTTTCTTGGAGATGAGATAAGGCAAATCTGAAATATTACCAAATATTCCGGACTTGGGGGACATGTGTTAACGACCAAATTTGGTAATTCAAGTATCGGAGATGAAGATAGAATCGAAGAAGATCCAAGAGATAGATCGTATCGGAAACAGAGCAAGAATCGACTGGAGTCCGAATCGGCTGCGTTCAGAATCGGCAGAGTTCGAGTCGGACAAGGTTAGCCAATTGAGCCGAGTTTGGTAATACGACTCGATACACGTCATCGGGTTAAATCAAGATGCTTCATATGGATTGCCACGCGCGGATAGAGTCCTGGAAAGGCAATTGTATCTACTAATTAGGATATTTTATGTAATTTCCTTATAGATAATCACGGTAAGAGTCCGTCTTAGGGACTTGTTCGTTAGTTGGATTTGTTTTAGGTTAATGTGAGTCGTGTCCGTGATGGACAATGTTTGTATTTCCGGGTATAAATATAGACCCGAGGTCTTGTAAAACAACAACACACGTTCAAATCAATCTCGGCGCATCACCAACCTTTGTTTCTACTTTTCGACAAGTTCATACTTTTGAGTCGTGCTGCATCAATTTGATCTTCGACGACAAGGTAAGTCTTGTCATGGCGGTTTGCATTATCGGGACTAGTGCTTACATTTTATGAAACTCTAGTTCTATTTTGTGAATCTCCGAGTTATCATATACGTTATATAACCTAGATTGATAATGCAATCTATTTGTATCGGCCGATCTCTATCTAGGGTTCTGCCGGTAACAAATAGATTGTCTTGTTGGTTTAAGTTATATAATGTATCCACCATCCCAAAAAGGCAACCATCGGCTTGATTTTCTAGATGTCATGTTTCTCTTTATACTTAATGCTGCATCGGTTAAGTCCGACCTATTAAGTCGTATTTAGAATCGTGATATCTAGCCTGTGTTATGGTTGTTAATAAGGATAGTATCGGGGTTTCAGCCGATCTTACCTGATATAGATATTTTACATAGTTTTATGCTTTGTTTAATATTCTATATCTGCCCCTTATATCAGGATCTAATCTAATATAAATATATTGAGCTTGCTACCAATCTAATTGGTTACAGTTGAATATATTTGTTGCCAGAGAATATCCTAGTATAAGGTTGTATCGAAGCTATAGACGATACATGCTTAATTCTAGACATCGGCTTTGACATAAGTACATATAATCGTTATTTCATGTTATTTTAGACTTGGGAAATTTATACTGTCTCGATTTGGTCCGATCTATCCCAATTGCTTATTTCTAAACTAATATTGGTATATTGATTATATAATACTAATCTTTTTAGCCGATGTACTAGTTTTAGAGTCAGTTCTATCATTGATTATACCTTACAGCCGATTCATGCTTTATTGCATCGGCTAGGTTACAACACGATACGAAATCGGCTAACTAGCCGATGGACTATCGTTTACTAATATCTTTGTATATTTCTTCTTGTTGATTGCATGATCAAATCAACTGGCACGCCCTCGAACCTAAAAGTAACTTTTGGACCTGCACTAGAGTAAATCAAATCTCTCAAGCTGGTGTGTGTTTTTTGCATCAACAGGACATCTAACTTGAAGCTTGACTCAATAGCTGAAATAGCCCTTCTCTTCCCCCTACTCACACTCTCTGTTGGCAGTGGGATGTCCTTAGGCAAATTCCTTGCAGAGATTGCTTCAGCTCTAGCCATTTCATCTTGAAGTTGCCCAAGTATATTGTAACGCCCGATCCGTCGCGACGTTAGCGGGGAAACTATTTTTTAATAAAACCCTAATTCCGAAAATTAGTTCTTGTTATTGTCTGTGTGCGTGTGCCAAGATCTCGGTTTTCCCCTCCATCCAAACCCCAGCTCAAAATCAAATCCAAATTTTAAATCTAATCCAGATCGGCCCTTCTCTGCAAAAGTCTAAATCGCCTCCCTCCGAGTTCTTGGGTCGAATCTCGCTCCACCCAACTTCCTCTCCCAACCCCTTTCCTCCCTCCAACTTTCTGCCTCTCCTTCGTGGGCCGCGCCCGCACCCTGGCCCATTATCACCTCCGGCCTGCTCTCTCTCTCCCTCTCCTCACGTGCGTCGCACGCGCTCTGCTCGGGAGAGAGAGTGCTCCCTCCTCCTCTCGCTTCTCTCTACGCTTCTCTCTCTCCCTCGTCGGAAATCCCCGCCGACGTCGTTCAAATTTTGGTGCCCGCCCGTTGGAGCCCGCGCACGCGTCGTGGCCGACCGGCCGGCCGCGCCGCCGTCACTGCCTGCCGCCCTTGCTCCCATGCCGCGTCGACCGGACCGCGTTGTCGAAACCACCGGCGTTAGCCGCTGCCCCACACCCTGCCGCTCCCGCGCGCATGCCTCCAAACCTCGGAGCTGCCATCACCATCTCTCTTTCTCTCTCTCTCCCTTCCAATTTCGGCAAGGGACCAAGTCTCCTTTCTCTTCCCCCTTTTTCTCTTTTTCCCCCACCGCCAGTGTCACCCTCTGCCGCCGTTGGCCGCTAGCGCCAGTAAGTGCTAGCTCCGTGTGCACTCCCGTGAATCGCCTAGCCGCGCACCGCACCGCTACCCCTACCCCTATAAAACCCTCCCTCTCTCTCTCACTCGTTCGACCACCCTCGCGCTCTCGCCGCCGAACGCCACCGCCGCCTCCCCTCGTCGCCGTGCCATTGCTGTCATCGCCGCTCGGGGACGCATGACGAGGAGTCCGGCCGCGCCGTCTTCCTCCTCTTCCTCGGCCCGGCGCCCCTCCACCCGCGGTAATCCCCCCTCGTCGCCCTTGCCTCCTTCTCTCCCCGTAGGTGCTAGCCTTGGTTTATGTCGTTGCTGCTCGCCATAGTCGGTCCGCGCTGCAGCCTTGCACCCGGTCGAGCTCGTCGACACCCCGCTCCGGCAGCCGCGCCGCGCGCTCCTCCTCCTCCCGGAAACGCCGCCGTGCCCTTCTTCCGCCTCTCACTCCTTGGCGGCGCCGTCCCTTTCCGCCACCACTGCACACGGGTGCTCTGCCGCCGGCCACCGTCGCTCGCCCCCTCTCCAATCCGAGCCGGCGAACGGGTTCGCCTTGGCCTCCTCTAGCCGCCAGCATCAGCCTCTCCCTCCACCTTGCCGCCTTTCGCTCGTGATTATCACCGTCGTGAGCCATCCGTTCTCGGACGAGTTCCTCCTCCCCACCTCCTGCGCTGACGTGGCCGCCCACGTCGGCTTGACCGGTTCAAGTCGACCCCGGTCAGCGCCTCCCGGCCTGTACCGGCCGGCGCATCCATCCACCGGCCTGCCTCTCCCGCTTGGCCACTTGGGCCGCTCACCCTCTGGCTTGCTTCGCGCGCGCCCATGGGCTGTGCCCCACGGCCCATTTTCGCCTAAGTCGTCCCGCCCCTATCCCCGGGCCGGCGCCAACTAGCCTAGTCTACTCGACGCGTCCTCGGCCTGCCTCGCCCGCGCCTCTTGGGCCACCTCCCTTGTGCGCTGGCCCATTGCTCGGCCGCACCACGCGTAGCTCATGGGCCGCCTCCAGCCGCCCGAGAAAGTCTAAACCATGCCCTTATCTCTTTTCTTCCAAGTGAATTAATAATCCCCTTTTCCTTTAGACATAAAATCACATAATCTTAGAAAATCCGTACCTTCTCAACCGTTCATCCGATTGACTCCATTCCACTTCCAAAATTTCTCAAAAAATTGAGATCTATCTAATGGCACGCTTAGAGGTCATTATTAGGGCTATCTTTTGATCGTTTGTTGAGTCGTTTTGTTTCGCGTGTAGTTTCGGAGCCCGAAGACTCGAAGTGCGGATTACGAGGAGCAAGCTCAAGATCTCGAGCAAGGCAAGTCTCCTTTGACCATCTTGCCCCCATCATTTAAGACTAAGTATTTCAATTTCGCAAACTATGCGTTATTAGGTTGCACCTGTTACACTTGGCCGCGGTTTGCGAGATAACCTACCGGCCCAACCCAATTGATGCACGTACCGTCCTTGGCTATTGAATACCCGTACCACCCTTGTCAACTATTGTTTTCCGATGTTCGAGCCCTCGGGCACGTACATCGGGGGCTCTCTCAGAAATTTAAAACTTTCAACGATGGGTAAAACTTGGGGTTTACAAAACAATAGGAAAACCCAACACTTGGGTCGGTGCTTGCTAAATAAAACGATTTCTAAAATCGCACTGCGGGGGACGTATCGGGAGTACGTTTTCTCATTCTCGCACTTAAGGACCGATTCCTTTGGGTTTCATCCAAACATAATTAGCGCGACCACATGGGTTAAATGGGACACCCCTTGCTGAGTAACTAGCTAGACCCGGGAAGCCTTGATGCCAAGGGACAAGTGGATTCGCCGGGGTGGTGTCGGCAAGGACCCCTGGGCTTCCTGGCAAAGTATGGTCTGGGACCTAACTTGTTGTTGGTCCGGGTGACCCCTCTCATTGGCATATGGTAACCTTGCGTCGGCTTTGGAAATGCCTTGTCGTGAAAACCTCAAAGTCACCAGACGTGGTGGTTCTACACGGGCTGGGTGATCCGGGTTAGTAACGTCGTGTGGGTAAAGTGTACCCCCTTTGCAGAGGTTAACAAACTATTCGAACAGCCGTGCCCACGGTTTTGGGCAGATGGGAGGTGACTCCTTAGCGTAGTTTTGTTTGACTACTACTTGTGAAATTGACTTGATGGGTTGGATATCGTTGTTTTCATATGTGGCTGACGGGTTCAGCTGGGCCAGGGAGGTCGTCACAATTGGTTGGCCAGGAGCCAACCCATAGTCCTCAAAAAGATTGATACATTGCATTACTCCAACCGGACTTGATGCCACTGTCAGGCTCGTGTCGTTGAGAAGCACTCCCTTAGAAAACATTTCGAAAAGTTTAAACCAAAATCAATTAGGAAAACAAACAGCCGTTCTATGAAGCTTGCAATACACATAATTTCCAAGACTTGCTGTGTACTCCCTGTACTCACCCTTGCTCTATATAAATAATCCCCCTAGTTCTCGAAGAGGAGGAGAGGGATCTCGCTGACGAGGAGTTCTTCCAAGAGCAGTCCAGCTTCGAGCACTTTTAGGGTTTCGTCGTAGTCCCCAAGTTATGCTTGTGGCCTTGGGCCAGTCTTCGCTTCCGCCTTTCCCTTTTGTAATGCAGTTGTGAGCTCGGGGCCTGTCCGTAGCCCAACATGACTGTAAGACTACTCTTAATAAAGAGACCGCTGTCGCTGTGATATTCCGTCTCCCTGTGATACCAGTGTTATTTCCTGGGACAGGTATCAGCACACAGGTTTATTTGGAGCGTCCCGCTCTAGTTCCCGTCTGGGGCCAGATCGGGGCGTGACAAAAGATGGTACCAGAGCAAAGCTTGGCCCTAGGGCGAAACCCGACGCTTAGGACGACCTTAAGGATATTAAGTTCTAAAAAGCTACTTGCGAAAACTAGGGTTTCTCTTACTCTTCTTTCTCAGTAATTTAATTGATTAAAATTGTTACGAATTTCTTTCCCCTCTTTCAAAATTGTAGATGGCAGTCAACGCCACCCACAGTTCTCACGGTGTTGGTGAGGGTCACCACGTCGACCAGTTGAGCGACCTCGCTCGTTTCCTTGGCTTCTCCCGTGCGGAGTACGCTGGGTACTCTGTGTACCGCTACCTTTCCCGCTGTGAGTTGTCTGTGTACCTCTACCCTCGTGGAGGACCACACAGCGTAGGCCTTCGCCCCTACCACTTCAATGTGGCCCGACCCACTCTCCAGCTCGCGTACGAGGACCTCTCCTGGACTGCACTCCATCGTCTGGCCTACGACTACCGCCACCGCCTCGTGGGTTCCGCCTTCCGGCTAAGCCCACAGCTTCCTTCAGGTCGCACTAACACCAGGTACCCTGCCCGTACCGCGAGTCGCACCCTGCGCTGACTCGCCTGGTGGAGCTATCTGATGCACAGGCCACTCAGCACGACCCTCTCCTTGAGGCTTACCGTCGCCTGGCTCGTTGCTACATTGCTTTGGAGGCCCGCCTTGCTGAGAAGTGTGTCACTTCCGTGGACACTACCTCCTGGGACTCCGGACGCCTCTGCCACTCCAGAGACCTGTCCCTCTACAGTTCTCATGGCTCTGCTCGCACTCCCAGTGGTCCGCGCTCCTCCAGTCCGCGCGTCCCGTACTCGCCAGTGTTCTCCCCGTACCCCCACCCTGTCAGTCCTTCCTACACTTCCGGCCACAACCCTGTCACCAGCCGCCGTGGCCTTTGCCTGATCCGCACCGCGCGGAAGCGCATTGTGGGTTCCTCCACTGTGTTCCGTTTCAACTACCCCACTCCTGCTCCGCCAGTAGCCCGTGCTACTGCCGGCCCTCGATAGGTTCCGCAGGTCCCTTCGCGTGCACCGACCGATGTTTCTTCGATCAACGAGCCTACCACTGGAGCCAGCCAGGCAGGAGAGGCAGGAGAGCAGTAGAGGCAGTCTACTGCAGGGGTTCGTGTGCTAGACCTTTTGTACCGCCGCCAACTCTTTTGGAGTCGTGGCGAGGTAGTGCGTGAGTGTGTTGATGTGGGTGTTGTCTGGTAGTCTGCATCTCTGAGGTGGTGTGCATACAGTCAAGCTCGACATAGCTCTGTGACTTGTCCACACCCGTTGTATCAGATGTTTTATGATTTGAGAACTTGATTTATGTTTAGTGTGTACTCTCTGGTTTCGTTTACTGTACTTTTTTCGTTTTAGTATTTGCTCTGTTCTTACCTCGCCCTCTTCTAGGAGATTAGATGGCTGGCCGTCTTCGTCGTATTGTGCGTGCTCCAGCTCGTTTGGGTTTTGGGTCAAAAAGGGAGGAACCAGAGGAAGATCATGAGTCAGAGAATGAGTCGGTCAATGGTCTAGCTGTAACGCCCCGGCACTCGTTAACCGATGACACCTGCTAACTCGTGCCGAAGTGTTACGCATTACCTGTGATATAGTACCAGTCCCAGGATACACTAGCTGGTACTCACAGAATAAACATGGAATCAAAGTAGATTAATTATTACATCACTGGGTTTTAGTCCTTACATAAGTTGCTATCCCGGACAGGCCCAGAGATGAGCAACGCACAATACAAAAGTCCATAAAGCAAAAAACAAAAGCAGCGGCGGCTAAGCGTCTAGGCGACCATCTCGATCCACAGGCGACGGCTTGGGGCTAGGCACGATCCTTCTAGAAGTCCTTGTACTCGGCTTGCTCCTGGAGGCACTCCTCGGCGGTCGGGTCGACGTCTTCATCTCCAACCTCTATAGATATATTTATATAGCAAGGGTGAGTACTTCACGTACTCAGCAAGCCGGGAAAAGAATGACATGCTTGGTTAAGGCAAGGAGAGCTAGGGTTTTATTTGCGAAAGCAGCCTTTTTGGTAAAGTGATTTATTTCACAAAACTCCTAGTGAGTGAATCAAGTTTTAGTTGTCGGGAGGAGGCTCACGCCTCGACCCATTCCACAAGTTGCTTTGCAACAACTTGTCACGATTAACGAACAACAATTTATTTGTCTCCTTCATTAGTTCCTTCTCACTTTCACGACCATACATGGTCCACACAGTCATCTCAGGTCTGCAACGCCATCATGGCCCTAACAACACCTCGGTGTCGGACGACACCCCAGGTCACACAGACCCGTTCCTAACCACAAAGGTTAGCCGTTTGCCACACAGGCAAACTCTGGAAACGAAACCCTTCCACCAATCATTTTCATCAAACATTTGTCAAACAAATCTACGCTATGAGAAACACCATACACTCGCCCTTGACCGTGGGCATGGCTGTTCGAACAGTTCATTAAACTCTGCAGAGGTTGTACGCTTTACCCACACGACACGAAACTGACACCGTGTACCCGTCGACAACGGAAGTTCGTGACAAGGCCTTTCCAAAGCTAACCCATGAAAATCGCATGCCACCTAGTTGGGCTAAGATCCATAGCCGAGTATCAGGCAAATCCAGCCGTCGTCCACTCAGGAAATACCGAGGATGCCTCCTACTCCTACTGGTACCATGCCACAATAGAGGCACAAAGACACCCATGATGGGCAAAACATGCGTAACACTTCATCTCCTCATCCTCGGCATTCCACAACCATTGGCACACCAACTCCCATGTGATAACAATTTACTTAGCCAGAGGCATCTCATAAATACCCGTGTGGTCGCACTGTAACGTGTTCGGATGGACTTCCCAAAGGAATCGGTCCTTAACGATAACACGTAGCCAAACCACAAAGGCTTGACTCCGCATCATCACCATTCTCACAACACATTTTATTTCACAAAACCTCGGTACAACGTACCGGATTTTTAAGCATAGAGTTTGGAAATACCCAAGTTTCCCACACGGCAACAACGTGAGCATGGCTAAGCGAAACTACCTCGGTAATCGTATAACGATACCGACGTAAACATTTGTGGAGCTATCAAAGGAATGGAAACATCAACCTATGAAATATAAGTGCGACTACTAGGTTGGTCCGTCGGTTGTATAAACAATCCGAGGCCTAAACATGTTATTCGTGTGTACTAAACAATGCATTTTTCAAACAACATATCATTGCAAAATATAGGGGCAATGTGATCAAAGAGGCTTGCCTTGCACGAGGTGAGGGTCTTCTTCTTCGAAACCGGCGTCCGGAGCGTCCTCGTACACGTGCTCTATACGCGGAACGGAGAACAAATAAATAAAAAGGCAATAAAACAATCTCAAATCAAATAAACAAGTGTGCCACTGTGTAGATCTCATTTTTAGAAAAAATTAGAAATTTGAACGGGGTCAAACGGAGTTACGGTTGAATTTCTATGAATTTTCAAAGGTAGAGGGACTTTTCTGAAAAATTGGGAATTTTTTAAATAAAAGATAACGGAATATTCCAATTCCGTTAGGGTTAGGGTTAGGGTTTGGTGGTGTGGGGCCCACTTGTCGGGCTGAGAGAGAAGGGGGGCGTGGGGCTCACCTGTCGGGTGGCCTCTTCTTCCTCCTTGCGCCACCGAGCTCGGCTCGGGCCGGTGGTGGCGCCGGGCGGCGAGACGGCCGGGGAGGGAGGGGAGGGGGAGGCCGGCGGCCGGGGGGGGGGGGCCGGGGAGTGGCGGCAGCGGCCGGGGAGCGGCGGCGGGGTGCGGCCGGTGGCCGGGAACGGCGGTGGGCGGCGGCGGGGTGCGGCCGGTGGCCGGGAACGGCGGTGGGCGGCGGCGCCGGAAGGAGGAGGGCGGCGACGCCGGGAGGAGGAGAGAGAGAGAGAGGTCGCTGGTGGGGTGGGGGTGCGGCGGCGAGGGGAGGGGGTTCTCCTCTTTTTGTAGGCGGCGTGCGGCGCGGGGAGGAGCGCCGATGGGACGGCGACGTGGTGCGGGCGGCGGCGCGGGGCGCGAGGCCGCGAAGCGACGCGCGCGCGGCGCGGGCGACGTGGTGCGCGGTACGGCGGCGGCTCGGCGTGGGCGGTGGGCGTGGCGTGGGTGGCTGTCGGGCGGCGGCCGGGCGGCGGGTGGCGCGGGCGGCGGTCGGGCGGCGGGCGGCGGGCGGCGCCGCAGGCGGGCGGCGCGGGCAGCTGTCGGGCGGCGCGGGGCGGCGCGGCCAGGCGGCGCCGGTGGCAGCGCGAGCGGGAGGAGGGAGACGGCCGGGTGGGCTGGGCCGGCGCGGGGAGAAACGGTCCTTGGGCCGGGAGAGAGGAGGGAGAGGGGGATGGAGTGGGCCGGCCCACTCGGGGAGAAGGGAGGGGGGGAGGGGTTGGGCCAAGGGAGAGAAAAGAGAAAGAAAGGCCCAACAGAGAGAGAATTGAGGGGATTTTGTGAATTGAATTTTTGGGGGAAATTTTGAGATCTAAATTGGCACAAAACGAAACTCCAAAATTAAAACTCAAATTTTAAATGAGGGGAAAATTTTAAAACACATAAAATAAAAACTATGGGTGCTACAAACCTACCCCCCTTAAAAGAATCTCGTCCCGAGATTCCGCGACTACGCGAACAACTCAGGGTGCTCGGCTCGAAGGTGATCCTCTTGTTCCCAAGTAGCTTTTTCTTCCGAGTGGTTACTCCACTGAACCTTGTAAAACTTGATCACTTTCCGTCTGGTGCTTTGTTCCTTTTCATCAAGAATCCGAATCGGTCGTTCCTCGTAAGTCAGGTTCTCTTGCACGTTGATTATCTCGAGTGGAACTTGCTCTTCCGGAACTCGAAGACACTTCTTTAACTGGGATACATGGAACACGTTGTGTACACCGGCGAGCTCTGCAGGTAACTCAAGCTGATAGGCAACTTCTCCACGACGTGCAGTGATAGGGTAGGGTCCGATAAAACGTGGAGCTAACTTTCCTGCCATTCCAAATCTCTTCATTCCACGTAGAGGTGATACTCGCAGGTATACATGATCTCCAACGGCAAACTCTAGATCTCTTCGTCGATTGTCTGCATAATTTTTCTGCCTAGACTGGGCCACTTTCAAACGTTCTCTGATCATTTTCACCTGTTCTTCAGCTTCTTTTAGAATATCTGGTCCAAAGATTTTCTTTTCTCCAACATCCGTCCAACAGAGTGGCGTTTGACACTTACGCCCATACAAGGCTTCATTCGGGGCCATCTGTATGCTTGCCTGATAGCTGTTGTTGTAGGACAATTCTGCGTAAGGTAGACACAAATCCCAAATACCGGCAAAATCCAAAGCACAAGCTCTTAACATGTCTTCTAGAATCTGATTCACTCTTTCTGTCTGTCCATCGGTCTGAGGGTGGTAAGCTGTACCGAAGTTAAGATTGGTACCCATGGCTTCATGTAACTTCTTCCAAAAATGGGAGGTGAACTGGGTACCCCTATCTGACACAATCTTCTTCGGAACACCATGTCGGCAAACCACTTTCGTCATGTATAGCTCTGCTAACTTCTTGCCAGAGTAGGTAGTCTTTAATGGGATGAAATGGGCAACCTTGGTTAATCGATCCACTATTACCCAAATGGAATCATAACCCGAAGATATCTTTCGAAATCCTGTTATAAAGTCCATTCCTATTTCTTCCCATTTCCATTCTGGAATCTTTAACGGTTGCAGTAAACCTGCGGGCTTCTGATGTTCAGCCTTTACCCTTTGACAGATGTCATAAATGGCAACATACTCAGCAATATCTCGCTTCATTCCAGACCACCAATAATGGCTTTTGATATCTTGGTACATCTTGGTACTTCCGGGGTGGATAGAATATGCAGACTCATGGGCTTCTTGCAGTATCAGGTTTCTTAGCTCTTTTTTGTTGGGCACACATATGCGCTTTCCAAGCCAAACAATTCCTTTGTCATCTACGGAATATTCTGGGGCTTTGTCTTTCTTTATCAACTCCTTTATTTTCATAATTTCTTCGTCGCCTTCTTGGGCTTCACGGATTTGGTCCTCTAGGGTTGGTTGCACCACTAGGGTTGCTAGAGTTCCTGGCTTAACCATATTTATTCTTAGCCTTTCCATTTCCCTGCATAACGCTGGATGATGTGGCAAGGTCAAAAGGACATTGCAGTGCACCTTTCTATTTAGAGCGTCTGCGACAACATTTGCTTTTCCCGGATGGTAATGTATTCCGACATCGTAATCCTTAATCAGTTCAAGCCATCTTCTTTGCCTGAGATTGAGCTCTGTTTGAGTGAAAATATACTTCAAGCTCTTATGATCCGTGTATACTTCACATCTGTTTCCGATCAAGTAATGTCTCCATATTTTAAGGGCATGAACAACTGCGGCTAACTCAAGATCATGCGTAGGGTAGTTCACTTCATGCGGCCTTAACTGCCGTGAGGCATAAGCAACAACCTTTTCTTCTTGCATAAGTACACATCCTAAACCCTGCCTGGATGCATCGCAAAAGACTTCAAAATCTTTCCTTATGTCCGGTAGAATTAAGACTGGGGAAGTCGTTAGCCTTTTCTTTAGCTCTTGGAAACTCTTTTCACATGCTTCGGTCCAAATGAACTTCTTTTCTTTTTTGAGCAATTCTGTCATGGGTTTGGCGATTTTTGAGAAACCTTTGATAAACCTTATGTAATATCCTGCCAAACCAAGAAAACTCCTGATCTCGGTAACTGTGGTTGGAGACTCCCATGTAAGCACATCTCTTACTTTGCCTGGGTCCACTTCTACTCCACGAGATGAAATAACATGACCTAGGAATGCGACTCGGTCTAGCCAAAATTCACACTTGGAGTATTTTGCATAAAGTTGATGTTCTCGCAACTTTCCCAAAACCAATCTCAAATGTTCTGCATGTGTCTGCTCGTCCTTGGAGTAGATGAGAATGTCGTCTATAAACACTACGACAAACTTGTCGAGGTATTCCATGAACACCTTGTTCATGAGATTCATGAAGAATGCTGGTGCATTTGTGAGTCCGAAGGACATGACCGTATACTCATATAGACCATAACGGGTTGAGAAGGCGGTCTTTGGTATATCTTCAGGTCTGATTTTCAACTGATGGTATCCAGACCTTAAATCAATCTTGGAGAAGACTAAGGCTCCTTGTAATTGGTCAAACAGGTCATCAATCCGTGGTAACGGATACTTGTTCTTGATGGTTACTTCATTTAAAGCTCTGTAATCCACACACATTCTCTTTGTTTTATCCTTCTTCTCAACTAGGAGCACTGGAGCTCCCCATGGTGACGTACTGGGTCGCACAAAACCATTTGCTTCCAATTCTTCTATCTGTCTTTTTACTTCGGCCAATTCATTAGCTGCCATTCTGTAGGGTCTCTTGGCGATTGGAGCTGTGCCGGGTGCAAGCTCTATGAAGAACTCTATTTCTCTGTCTGGTGGCATTCCGGGCAATTCATCTGGGAAGACATCTGGGTATTCATTGACTACATGCACTTCTCCCAAAGGGATGACTTCGATGCAGTTCAGCATAGCCTGGCCTCTAGGGTCCTTTGACGGAGTAAATCTTACTTCACTTCCAGATGGTCCTTTCATCGTGATAGTCCTTGTGGCACAATCTATCTGACCCTTGTACTTAGCTAACCAATCCATGCCTAGAATCAGGTCCAGACCTTGCGACTCTAGGATAATAGGGCTAGCCATAAACTTAACACCTTCTATGACTAGGCTAACCTTCGGGCATGATCGATCAGACCTAGTCTCCTTTCCCGGGGAGTGAACGATCATTGGTACCCTTAGGTCCTTAGTAGCCAAACCATGTTGTTCCACAAAAGCTCGAGAAATGAAAGTATGCGAAGCTCCCGAATCAAACAAGACAACAGCAGGTACATTATTAACAAGGAACGTACCTATCACAACATCCGAAGCTTCCTGGGCTGACTTTGCCTGAACATGGTTAATGCGGCCTCGTCCAAAGCTTGGAGTAGCACGGGAGGCCTGACCACTAGCCTGAGTAGTGGCTCGCACTTGTCCTGATGCTGGTACTCTGGCAGTACTGATGTTAGAGGCTCCTGAAACAGCGGGACCTTTCTTCTGGGGACATTCTCTAGCAAAATGTCCGACTTCTCCACAGTGGAAACAGCCATTTCCATTTGTATCCTGGGGATTCCTTGGCTGAGTGTTGAAAGATGTCGGGTTACTTCCGCCGGTGTTACCACTATAAGCTCTTGGCGGAGCTGGTGCAGATGAACGGGAAAGAACTGGGCGGGGAGGGAACCCATGATGCTGCTGTGGGGTTGGCTGGCGAAACTGAGGAGATGGATTGGTCCTGGGGCGTGGACCACCATGAGACTGAAATCCGGTCTGAGCCATCTTGCGCTTGCGAAAAGTCTCCACTTCCTTCCTGGTATCCTCGACTATTAACGCCCTATTAACCATGTCTTGGAATGTAGGGAAGACATGGGTAACAAGCTGAAGCTTTATCCCTACATTCATTCCTTTCAGGAACTTTCTGATCTTCTTCTTGTCAGTATCCACCTCATCTGTGGCATAACGGGCCAAATGGTTGAACTTGCTGAGGTACTCGTTGATGCTGGAGTTTCCTTGCTTGAGATTGTTGAATTCTTCCCTTTTAATATCGTAGATACTTTCTGGCACATAAGCAAGTCTAAAAGCTTCTGCAAACTCTGCCCAGTCAATTGTAGCTGCATCTTGGTGAGCGGCACAATAATTCTCCCACCAATTGGCGGCAAGTCCTCTGAGCTGATGGGCAGCATACAAGGCCTTCTCTCTAGGAGAGCACTGCACAAGGTCAAGCTTCCGCTCTACGTCCTTCAACCAATCGTCGGCTTCGACAGGCTCGGAGGTCTGTGAGAAATCCGGCGGACGGGTTCTCAAGAAATCAGTCAATTTGGAGCGACCATTAAGATGTGGAGCTGGGTGACGCTGGGGATTCAAGGCAGCAAGGGTCTGAGCTATGCCCTGCAGGATCTGAGTTTGAATGGCCATGATTTGCTGGGGATCCAAATGAGGGGGTGAAGGTGGAGGTGTTCCTCCTTGGGTAGTAGCTGTGGCAGCATGTGTTCCTTGGGTGGCGGCCGGTTCATTCTCTGACACCTGATCATCCGCTTGCTCATCCTCCTGGTCTTTGGCATTCTGAGTGGCGTCGTTGTCATTCTGAGCTTGTTCCTCATATCCGAAGCGGGCTGGGGTACGAGTGCTGCGATGTGGGCGTCCTGCCATCTGGTTTGTTTGAAAGGGCGGGGTAAGGGGAAGGTATGGAAACAAGTTTGCTTTACCCCTTACCCTCATTCTGTGAGTCGCTCGACGCTTAACAGTGTGCAAGCCACTTCATTGGAATTAGTGCCCGTAGTCAGTGAGTATCCCGACGTGTTCCTGTGGATGTAAAAACACGACGGCCTGGGAAATCTGCTTAGCCCCAGTGCAGGTCCAGAATAATGATGAGATGCAGGCGTGCCAGTCAGTTTGATCCTGCAACTGACAAGATATATAAATATGTTGATCACCAAGTAGCCGATCGGCTGACAAGCCGATATAGTAATTCCAGCCGATACCGATACCAGCCGATATCCAGTTTATATCTTGATACTTGAGTAAATAATGACATAAAGATAGTCGGCTAATGATAATATGATAAAACAATAATATAATTCAGTAGAAACCAATCGGCTAGTAATGATAGATTGAATAAGCACTGATCTGAAGGTTAAAGTATACATCGGCTAGAGATCCGATGTCATTAAATCTACATATAAAAAATGAAACCTTTGTTGTCATCGGCTAAATCCAACTTGTATGTAACCCTTATAAGTCGATGCAACATCCAGATAACTTATCGGCTGAAACCACGATGAAACCCTTATTGGAAATCAAAAAGCAGGCTAGAGATTATGGTTCTAAGCACGACTTAGTAGATCAAATTTAACTGATGCAACATTAAGTATGAAAAGAAACATAATATCTAGACAATCAAGCCTTTGACTGATTTTCAGGGTGGTGGATACATTATATAATCTAATCCAACAAATTAATCTAGCCGATATCGTCAAAACCCTAGATAGAGATCGACCGATGCAAGTAGAAAACATTGTCAATCTGGATTATATAATATATATGATAACTCGACGACTTACATGAACAAGATTAGAATGTCGAAGCGATGGAAACACTAATCCCAATAACGCAAGCCGCCATAACAAGCCTTACCCCTCGTCGGGGATCGAAGCCGATGCAGCCCAACTTGAAACAAGAACTCGTCGAAAGTAAAAAGGTAAAAGGTGGCGATGCGCCGAAGTTGAATTGATCGAGAGATAATTTACATGGACCCGGAGTGTACATATTTATACCCATGGGTAGATAATAATCCATATCGGACACGAGTCAAACTTTCCTAAAGATAAAAGGAAAAACATAAAGTCCTTATTGGACACTAAACACACTTTCCTAAATATAAAAGGAAACTAACAGACTCTTCCAATTAATAGATAAACTGCCATGCCGCATCCTCCTTGAACTCGGTCTCTTTTGGATAAGCTTCGTTTAATAGATTAATTTCCTTAACCGAATTTGGTAAGAATCTGATTGTTGGCGATTGATAGCTTCCATCGGCCGATTCTAGAACTCTAAAGCCGATACTAACTCTAAGCCGATGATGACTTCGAGGCTTACCAAATTTCGTCATCAACACATGCCCCCCAGTTTTGGAGTATGAGGACTCATGCTTCAAAATTCTCTTCCATCTCGCCTTGAGACTCCAAAATTGATCCTCCTTTGCTTCTTGCAATCGGCTTTCATGCGCCGATACTATCTGCGCTAGATGAGCAAGACCGTCAAACTCGTGGAAAAGGAATTTGTCTTTGTTATGTGTTGACAATCCTTGAAATGCAAGATCCGCTAGTTGTTCATCACTTAGGCTCAAAGTGTAGCATCGGCTGCGGACATTACGAAATCTTTGAATATAATCCATAGTCGATTCTCCCTTTTGCTGTTGAACCAATATCAAGTCTGATAGCTCAGTCTCATCAATTCCAGCAAAGAAATAATCATGAAATTGCTTCTCAAGATCGGCCCATCCTCTGATCGAATTTGTTTGTAACGATGAAAACCATGAGAAAGTCGATCCGGTCAAAGACAATGGAAAAAATCTAACTTTCAGAGCCTCTTCAGCCGATGCTTCCCCACATTGCACTAAGAATCGGCTGACATGTTCCATTGTAGATATATCATCTTGCCCAGAAAACTTGGAAAAGTCTGGAATCTTGTATCGGTATGGAAGCGGAACTCTATCGAACTATTCAGGATATGGATGCCGATATATATGGATCTACTCCTTAGGTCTAATTCCAAATTGCTCCTCTACTAACTTTGCAATTCTATCGGCCCAACCATCGTGGTTAACTATAGAGCCTTGAACGAGGTAACCATAAAGAATAAGTACCCATTGCCTCGAATAGATGGTCTGTTTGATCAACTGGAAGGAGCAAAAGTGTTCTCCAAGATCGACCTAAGGTCTGGATATCATCAATTGAAGATACGACCCGAAGATATCCCCAAGACCGCATTCTCGACGCGGAATGGTTTGTACGAGTTCACCGTGATGTCGTTCGGACTCACTAATGCACCGGCATTTTTCATGAACCTGATGAACAAAGTCTTCATGGAATATCTGGATAAGTTTGTTGTGCTATTCATCGACGACATCCTTATTTACTCAAAGAGTGAGCAAGAGCATACTAACTACTTGAGATTAATCCTGGAAAAGTTAAGGGAACATCAGTTGTTTACCAAGTTCTCAAAATGTGAATTCTGGTTGGATCGAGTAGCCTTCCTTGGTCATGTCATCTCTACCGAAGGTGTCGAAGTAGACCCCAGCAAAGTTGAGTCAGTCCTTGCCTGGAAATCGCCCAAGAGTGTGTCAGAGATCCGCAGTTTCCTTGGCTTAGCTGGTTACTACCGGAGATTCATCGAAGGGTTCTCCAAGCTAGCCAGACCTATGATTGAGTTACTAAAGAAGGAAAAGAAATTTGACTGGTCAGAATCTTGTGAGCGCAGTTTCCAAGAATTAAAGAAAAGGCTGATGACTGCATCGATCCTCACCCTACCCAACATCCGCAAGGATTACGAGATCTTCTGTGATGCATCGAGGCAAGGCTTGGGTTGCGTCCTGATGCAAGACCGAAAAGTGGTGGCCTACGCTTCCAGGCAGCTAAGGCCTCACGAAACCAACTACCCCACTCATGACCTAGAACTTGCTGCCGTGGTGCATGCCCTCAAGATCTCGCAACATTACTTGATTGGAAACAGATGCGAAGTTTATACTGATCATAAGAGTCTCAAATACATCTACACCCAGAACGAATTGAATATGAGGCAGAGAAGATGGTTGGAACTGATCAAGGACTACGATTTGGGAATCCATTATCACCCTGGAAAGGCTAATGTGGTCGCTGATGCCCTGAGTCGCAAAACCTACTGCAACGTCACCTTGATTTGGTTGACTCAGGATCGTTTGTGCCGAGAATTGGAAAGGCTGAGATTGACCGTGATTCCATCAGGTGCCCTTGCTAGCCTAACGATGCAACCCACCCTAGAGTCCCAGATCCGGGAGGCTCAGAAGGATGATGAAGGAATGAAGGAACTAAAGGAGAAGATAAGTAAAAAGAAAGTGACTGGATATACTATAGACGACCAAGGTACCGTTTGGTTTGGGCAGCGTATTTGTGTGCCAGCCAAAGAGTTACGAAACCTGATCCTAGCAGAAGCCCATGAGTCGGCTTACTCTATTCATCCGGGAAGTACCAAGATGTACTAGGATATTAAGGAATACTTCTGGTGGGCCAGTATGAAACGTGATGTTGCCGAATATGTGGCCTTATGCGACATTTGTCAACGAGTCAAGGCAGAACATCAGAAGCCAACTGGCTTACTACAACCTCTAAGAATTCCGGAATGGAAATGGGAAGAAATCGGCATGGATTTCATCACTGGATTACCAAGAACTTCTTGTGGGTACGACTCCATCTGGGTGATCGTGGATCGTCTCACGAAAGCGGCTCACTTCGTGCTCGTGAAAACCACTTACGATGGAAAAAAATTGGCCGACCTCTATATGACTCACGTGGTTTGCCGATACGGGTGCCCTAAGAAAATTGTGTCTGATCGAGGCACGCAGTTCACCTCCAGATTCTGGCAGCAGCTACATGAAGCCCTAGGCACCAATCTAAATTTCAGCACAGCTTATCATCCACAGACCGACGGTCAGACGAAAAGAGTTAATCAGATCCTCGAGGACATGCTTCGTGCTTGCGCCTTGGACTTTGAAGGCACTTGGGACCGATGCCTACCTTATGTTGAATTCTCCTACAATAACAGTGATCAGTCTAGCATTCAAATGTCCCCGAACGAAGCACTGTTCGGACGAAAGTGTTGCACCCCACTGTGCTGGAATGAGGTGGGCGAAGCTCTAGTGTTTGGTCCGGATGTACTCAAGGCAGCGGAAGAACAAGTTAAGCTGATCCGTGACCGATTAAAGGCAGCGCAGACCCGATAGAAAAGTTATGCAGATAACAAGAGACGCGATCTCGAGTTTGCTGTAGGAAATCATGTGTACTTACGAGTGTCGCCACTCCGTGGCCTTAAGAGATTTGGAATGTCCGGCAAGTTGGCACCCCGATATATAGGTCCCTATCTGATCACTGCTAGGCGTGGTGAAGTGGCCTATCAGATTGAACTACCTAAAGGTCTCGCAGATGTGCACTACGTATTCCACGTATCTCAGTTGAAGAAGTGTCTTCGAGTTCCAGAGGAACAGGTTCCCTTGGTGGACATTGAACTGGAAAGGAATCTGACCTACAGGGAGAGATCGGTCAGAGTTCTTGAGGTGGCAGAACGACAGACTCGTCGGAAGACCATCAAGTTCTACAAGGTTCAATGGAGTAATCATTCCGAAGATGAGGCAACCTGGGAACGAGAAGATCATCTCTACGCCGAGTTTCCGGAGCTGCTCCCTTAGGTGCTGAATCTCAGGGTCAAGATTCTTGTTAGGGGGGTTGGTTTGTAACGCCCGATCCATCGCGACGTTAGCGGGGAAACTATTTTTTAATAAAATCGTAATTCCGAAATTAGTTCTTGTTATTGTCTGTGTGCGTGTGCCAAGATCTCGGTTTTCCCCTCCATCCAAATCCCAGCTCAAAAATAAAATCCAAACTCTAAATCTACTCCAGACCGGCCCTTCTCTGCAAAAGTCTAAATCACCTCCCTCCGAGTTCTTGGGTTGAATCTCGCTCGGCCCAACTTCCTCTCCCAACCCCTTTCCTCCCTCCAACCTTCTCCCTCTCCTTCGTGGGCCATGCCCGCACCCCGGCCCATTATCACCTCCGGCCTGCTCTCTCTCTCTCTCCCTTTCCTCACGTGCGTCGCACGCGCTCCACTCGGGAGAGAGAGCGCTCCCTCCTCCTCTCGCTTCTCCCTGCGCTTCTCTCTCTCCCTCAACGGAAATCCCCGCCGACGCCGTTGAAATTTCGGCGCCCGCCCGTTGGAGCCTGCGCACGCGTTGTGGCCAACCGGCCGGCCACGCCGCCGTCACCGCCTGTCGCGCCCTGCCGCCCTTGCTCCCATGCCGCGTCGACCTGGCCGCGTCGTCGTCACCATCGGCGTCAGCCACGGCCCCGCACCCTGTCGCGCTCACGCGGATGCCTCTCTTTCTCTCTCTCTCTCCCTTCCCATTTCGGAAGGGACCAAGTCTCCTTTCTCTTCCATCTTTTTCTCTTTTTCCCCCACCGCCGGCGTCACCCTCTGCCGCCGTTGGCCGCTAGCGTCTGTGAGCGCTAGCTCCGTGTGCATGCCCATGAATCGCCTAGCCGCACACCGCATCGCTACCCCTATAAAACCCTCCCTCTCTCTCTCACTCGTTCGGCCACCCTCGCGCTCTCGCCGCCGAACGCCACCGCCGCCTCTCCTCATCGTCGCGCCATTGCTGTCACCGCCGCTTAGGGACGCGTGACGAGGACTCCGACAGCGCCGTCTTCCTCCTTGTCCTCGGCCCGGTGCCCCTCCACTCGCGGTAATCCCCCTCGTCGCCCTTGCCTCCATCTCTCCCCGTAGGCGCTAGCCGTGGTTTAGGTCATCGCTGCTCGCCATAGTCGACCCGCGCCGCAGCCTTGCACCCGGCCGAGCTCATCGATGCCCCCCTCCCGCTGCCGCACCGCGCGCCCCTCCTCCTCCCAGAAACACCGCCGCGACCTTCTTCCCCCCTCTCACTTCCTGGCAGCGCCGTCCCTTTCGCCGCCACCACACACGGGCACTCTGCCGTCGGTCGCCGTCGCTCGCCCCCTCTCCAATCCGAGCCGGCGAACGGGTTCGCCTTGGCCTCCTCTAGCCGCCACCGTCAGCCTCTCCCTCCACCTCGCCGTCGTTCGCCGGTGATTCTCGGCCGCCGTGAGCCATCCGTTCTCGGACGAGTTCCCCACCTCCTGCGCTGACGTGGCTGCCCACGTCGGCTTGACCGGGTCAAGTCGACCCCGATCAGCGCCTCCAGGCCCGTGCCCTGCCTCATCACATGGGCCGCGGTAGCCTCCACTAGCCGGCCTCGCACGCGCCACGCCCGCGTGGGCCGCACCTCGCCGCATCAGCCGATCGACCTACCTCACGCATGTGCCGCGCGGGCTGTACCCGGCCGGCCCATCCATCCACCGGCCTGCCTCTCCCGCTCGGCCACTTGGGCCCTCTCCCTCATCCGGCTTGCCTCGCGCACGCCCGTGGGCTGTGCCCCACGGCCCATTTTCGCCTAAGCCACCCCGCCCCTATCCCCAGGCCGGCGCCAACAGGCCTGGTCCGCTCAACGCGCCCTCGTCCTGCCTCACCCGCGCCTCTTGGGCTGCCTCCCTTGCGCGCCGACTAATTGCTCGGCCGCGCCACGCGTAGCTCATGGGCCGCCTCCGGTCGCCCGATAAAGTCTAAACCATGCCCTTATCTCTTTTCTTTCCAAGTGAATTATTAATCCCCTTTTCCTTTAGACATAAAATCACATAATCTTAGAAAATCCGTACCTTCTCAACCGTTCATCCGATTGACTCCATTCCACTTCCAAAATTTCTCAAAAAATCGAGATCTATCTAATGACACTCTTAGAGGTCATTATTAGGGCTATGTTTTGATCGCGTGTAGTTTCGGAGCCCGAAGACTCGCAGTGTGCGAATTACGAGGAGCAAGCTCAAGATCTCGAGCAATGGCAAGTCTCCTTTGACCATCTTGCCCCCATAATTTAAGACTAAGTATATCAATTTCGCAAACTATGCATTATTAGGTTGCACCTGTTACACTTGGCCGCGGTTTGCGAGATAACCTACCGGCCCAACCCAATTTATGCACGTACCGTCCTTGGCTATTGAATACCCGTACGACCCTAGTCAACTATTGGTTCCCGATGTTCGAGCCCTCGGGCACGTACATCGGGGGCTCTCTCAGAAATTTAAAACTTTCAACGATACTTGGGGTTTACAAAACACTAGGAAAACCTGACACTTGGGTCGGTGGCTGGGAAATAAAACGATTTCTAAAATCGCAGTGCGGGGGACGTACCGGGAGTACGTTTTCTCGTTCTCGCACTTAAGGACTGATTCCTTTAGGATTTCATCCAAACATAATTAGTGCAACCACATGGGTGAAATGGGACACCCCTGGCTGAGTAACTAGCTAGACCTGGGAAGCCTTGATGCCAAGGGACAAGTGGATTCGCCGGGGTGGTGTCAGGGAGGACCGCTGGGCTTCCTAGCATACTATGGTCTGGGACCTAACTTGTTGTTGGTCCGGGTGACCCCTCCCGTTGGCATATGGGAACCTTGCGTCGGCTTTTGAAATGCCTTGCCGTGAAAGCCTCAAAGTCACCAGACGTGGCGGTTCTCCACGGGCTGGGTGATCCGGGTTAGTAACGTCGTGTGGGTAAAGTGTACCCCTTTTGCAGAGGTTAACAAACTGTTCGAACAGCCATGCCCACGGTTATGGGCAGATGTGAGGTGACTCCTTAGCGTAGTTTTGTTTGACTACTGCTTGTGAAATTGACTTGATGGGTTGGATATCGTTGTTTTCATATGTGGCTGACGGGTTCAGCTGGGCCAGGGAGGCTGTCACAATCGGTTGGCTAGGAGCAAACCCATAGTCTTTAAAAAGATTGATACATTGCACTACTCCGACCGGACTTGATGCCACTGTCAGGCTTGTGTCGTTGAGAAGCACTCCCTTAGAAAACATTTCGAAAAGTTTAAACCAAAATCAACTAAGAAAACAAACAGTCGTTCTATGAAGCTTGCAATACACACATAATTTCCAAGACTTGCTGAGTACTCCCTGTACTCACCCTTGCTATATAAATAATCCCCCCAGTTCTCGAAGAGGAGGAGAGGGATCCCGCTGACGAGGAGTTCTTCCAAGAGCAGTCCGGCTTCGAGCAGTTTTAGGGTTTCGTCGTAGTCCCCAAGTTATGCTTGTGGCCTTGGGCCAGTCTTCGTTTCCGCCTTTCCCTTTTGTAATGCAGTTGTGAGCTCGGGGTCTGTCCGTAGCCCAACATGACTGTAAGACTACTCTTAATAAAGAGACCGTTGTCGCTGTGATATTCTGTCTCCCTGTGATACCAGCATTATTTCCTGGGACTGGTATCAGCACACAGGTTTATTTGAAGCGTCCCGCTCTAGTTCCCGTCTGGGGCCAGATCGGGGTGTGACCAATTGTTCCAATTTTAAAGATATGTGCTTTAACTCTTGAGTAACTCCCATGGATAACTTGGTTACAAAACCTGCATCTGAACCTTGCATTCCCTCCTGGACCTTTTCCCTGTCTTTTCCAGCAGCCCAACATACCTCCACAAGGGCTTCTTTTCATCATCATTGGGTGGAATCACACAAACAGCATTCAAAATGCTCCTTGCCCGCCCTCCCATTGTTGAACCACTCCAGTAGATGGTCTTGATGCATCAAAACCAATATTACCACTAGGATTGCTAGCACTATCACTAGCATTCGAGCTTCCACTTCTAAAATCCATTGAATCTACCAAAGAAGACAACAATTGTACTAAGAAAAAGTGAACTGGAACACTATGCACTGTGCAGATCAAACTTGGAGGGGATTTTCATTTACCTCAAGTCCTCAACGTCGTCGGAGGCCGGGATCGAAGGAAGACAACGGTGCTGGGTGCCGGTCGGAGCGAGCGGCATAGGATTGATCAGAGGTGGCGGTGCGACGCCTTGTGGAGGAGGAGTCGCGGAGGAGAGTGCAGATGAGGGGGTGCGGTGCCGGCCGCTGGCAGCGGCAAGGCAGCGCAGCGACGGTGTAGGCGGCGGCGCTGCGAAGGGGATTGGGGAAGCGAGGAGAGAGGGGCAACGTGAGTTGTGAGAGCGAGGGGCTGCGCGGGTGGAGGGAGAGAGAGATGCGGTTTTGTTCCTATGCGATTTAGGGCTCCCTCGTATCAGGTCCATATCTTGCTGTATCGGAAGAGTATCGGTATCTATGTTAATTATGTAAAAAAGAGAACAATGAGGGATATGTATGGGATACGTATCCAGACGTATCTCGCACGTATCCGTATCCGAAGGCATATCAGATACTGATACGAGGGTTAGTGGCCGTATCGGGGTAACGTAGGGATGAAGTACTCCATGTCCCAAGCTATGGCCCGAGACATGATTTTTGAAATTTAACTTTGAAGTTATTTTTTTAAAAAAATATTAGTCTATTTTCAATATTAGATTTTAAAACGTAAACAACAAAATTATAGAAACTTTACCTACAAATTATTTTTTATTGGTCCTTTCATGTTTCCATAGTTTATCAGCTATACCTCTCAAATGACGAATGATGTTACCTGTGAGTTGAGAGGTGGGCTGACCGATAATGTTATTACGTACTAGAAAGCATATACTCATGTGTTTCAAGACTGAACTTTATTTTTTTTTCCCACTTTGACGCATGTGCATACTGAACATATTTACTAGAAACATATTTTCCTGCAATCGAACAAATTAAATACACCTAATTATTGTCGGCTATGTACGCCAAATATAACACATTTCAATGTACGTCAAATATAACACATCGTGAAATGTGGATCACTCAATTCTCATTGGTAGGACAAATGTAAGCTTTTTAAGTGAAATTAATTTTGGGCATGTACATATCTTGGATTGAGTGAATCGAAGAAACCTTAATAGCAGTCGCGCTGCCATTTTTATTTCGATTCACCATGACTTCTGTTTTGGCTCTTATAATCCAAAACTAAGTTCCTTGGCTCCTTGCTGCTATGGATGTATACATGCAACAGTAGCATTATCTGCTTTGGAGTTTGGACTACCTGATCCAATGACGTGGTTTTCTTTAGCCACTTGTGTAGCCTACAGCGGCAGTACTACTGCAGTGTGATATATCCTTTGAAAGGTATCATCTATGCAGAATAATGCATTGACTTTGTCGTTGCCTCGCATAGAGAGGATGGAGGATGATGCATGGGCAGGCAGGCAGGGCTACATGTCACGCAGGCAGGGAGAAAAATGCATGCCTTTGGGATAAACTTGCTGGCAGCATTATTCAGACTTTCAGAGCTTGGAGACAAGGTTCATGACCGCATGTTCCTGCTGCCTACATTGTCAATGGAGTTCTCCTTTTTTTAATACCCC
Organism: Oryza punctata; assembly: GCA_000573905.2. Taxonomy (NCBI): domain Eukaryota; kingdom Viridiplantae; phylum Streptophyta; class Magnoliopsida; order Poales; family Poaceae; genus Oryza; species Oryza punctata. The sequence continues at coordinate 6,166,666 of CM002488.2, forward strand.
AACTATAGCTCCACGTATCAAGTTCTCATTGGCTCTACAATTTGTTTTCCATCTTATATTGGCCTCTGATTACAGAACACTATTACACTGTCTTAACTTATCAGTCATTCGGAGCGAGGGCCGTACCTAAAAATTTTAGATCATGATACGAAACATATACACACACACACTTTATCTTAGATTTTAATTTAGGTGATATTTTTTTAAGGAGTTGGGGACTTGTCCCATCGTTCGATTTTGTTTCTCTTTTTTTCCTCAACACTAATATCATTGGCTGTGTGCCCTGCTAGCAAAGATCAGAGATGTAACCATTTTTATTATTAAAAAAGTTCAGTAATTAACGGACCTTGTAAATTCCATGTTTAATTTCATAACATCCAATTTTTAAACATAAAAAAGTTTCTGATAAATGGATCAATTAGCTAGGTGGACTACTATAAATGCAAAACTGAACTGTAGTTTCGATCTACTACATTATTTGGCTTCGATCATCTCAGAGGCACAAGTACACACAGAGACTGAAGATGCTGATAGATTTAGATATGCTTAGCTATAGCTAGGCTGCTCAACTTTCCCAATTTCCATGCGTCAACCAAACACGTACATCGATCAATATGTATGTTTCCATCAAGATCGATCATTGTCTCGGAGACTTGCAAGTGCTCATTAGGAATCATATCTGATTAATTCATCACAAATTCAAGAGAGAGGTCCGTTGTTCAAAGCTGACACACACCATTTTGTCTTGTCTTAACAAAGTGGTCAACCAAGAGACCTTAAACCGCTCACATTAGGAGCCCAAAGCATGCAACTATCCATGCATTGATGATGCACTCATGCATATAGAAACAACACCCAAAAGTCACACACGCATTGCAATGTTTGAAATAAATTAGAGTAGAATGCAGCAGCATACACATATATATGAGTAGCTATAATTTATACTACTATATATAATACAAATAGGTTTTGAACAAAACCATGCAGAATTAGCCATTACATTGCTGGGTTGGACATGGCTAGAAGTCGTCGTCATCGTCGTCCTCTGACAATTAGAACCTAAGAACTACATATATTAATTTATTATTATCACTGCTAAGCAGTATTAGTATACATATACTAGCAGCTATGCTTGACAATGGAGTCAACAAATCCATAATATATATATATGGGAGCTCACACTGTCACACACACCGACACATGCAGCAAAGGCAATTGACTCGATCGATCGATCAACTCCTTTAATTTAGCTTAATTAATTAGTAATTAACTGCAACCATTTACTGCTATATAGCTACATATATAGCCATATATAGCTGATGCTAAATTAAATTAAGCATCTAGTAGTTGATTGAGTGGCACACACATATGTATATATATATGTGTAATAATCTCTATCAATTTGACCGGTCATCGATCAAGCAAGCTCCTGGTTCTTCTCCACCACCCTCACTTCCTTAGCCGACCTCAGTATGCTCGCCTGCATTGCCATGACCATCACATCAGCTAGCTGATGTATACTACTAGCAAGTTACAGATAATGACTAGTGATCTACTGCAACTCTGCTGCTTATATTTGTCTGACCTGAGCATCGGTTATCTCGACGGCGAAGCCGTCGACGATGGCGAGAGACGACTTCTTCCGGTAGGTGTCCGGCTGCAGAAGCTTGGCGAGGAGCTTGTCGTGCTTGTGGCTCAGGTAGGCGTCCAGCGTGGCCGACCCCTCCTTGGACCTGCAGCTAACAATATTCAGAGAAACACACGATCTGCTGTTACACCTGTATATATGTACATATTCTAGCTATCATTCTATCAATTGCAGTAGAATATGTGTGTGTAAATCTGTAATAATAATATGTGTAGATTTATGTGGTTAGATAATTTGTACAGACCGATCGGCTCTGAGGCGCTCGTAGACAGGGTCGAAGTTCATGAACACGAAGTAGACCTCCTGCTGCGGCTTCGCCATTGCTGATCTAGAGCTCAACCCTCCCCTCCTTCTTCTTCTTCTGCTTCTTCTTCTTCTTCTTCAGCTGTGGCTTAAACTGCACTGGTGCTCACTGTCCAGTGCTACTAAAGCGATCGAGCACTCTAAGGAGATAACAAGATGTGTGCTCGGTTGGCTGGCTGGCTGGCTGCAGATCATCGCAAACGCCGGTATTTATAGCCGGTGGAGAGGAAGGTAGCTAGCACAGTACGGCCACTACTGCAAGTGTGAACAAGAACGCGTACTGTGTAGTTAGCTTGCAGGGTTAGTTTTCTTACTGCACCCAGGTTAGCCTAGATCTAGAGTGATTTGATTAAGCTAAGCAGTAAGCACAGCATGCACGCAACCTAACGACAAACCGTTCAAGCTCTGCAGGCAGGCCGGGTTTGATTTGGTCAAGGCATCTCCCGTTGAATAACCACACCGCTGCACACACACACACACACACATATACCTAGTGCACACACTTGTCAGCACTTCACTGACCGAACCATATACATTTATCTTCAGGAATAAAATATGTAAAGTTGCATCAACGGATACATATACAAGCATCAAGCATGCATGGTGCATGGGCGACCGATATATCATTTATATTATATGTGTATATATACCCAGCTAGCTAGCAGAAATGCAGAATGTTTGATTCAGATGATGGCGCCATGCATGCAATATGCAAATGAACACACATGGACGCACGCACGCATGATGCACGGATGGGGAATCTTGCACAGGGCGGGAAGAGGTCAAGGGCTCGATCGAGATGATCTCTGCGCTGCTGTCTGCACACACACTGACACACACACACCTGCAGATACTATGCGATCGAGCGCGAGAGAGATTCAGAGATTCAGAGCTAGAGATTTGGTTAAGCGGAGGCTGGAGTAGTACATGTGTTCATGTCGTGGCTGATCTGATCAGAATCACGTAGTACACACACACACACACACGCCGGCCGGCCCGGATCACCGATCGATGGGACGGCGTCGCAGAGGCTGAGTGCATGCATGCGATATCAGGGATCGAGGAGGGCCCGGGAAGGATCATCGGATCGACCGGCCGGCATGCAGCCGCGAAGGACGGCATGTGCATGCGGCTGTGCCTGCCGGCCGGCCGGCCGGGGAGAGGAGAGGATCTCGGCGAGATCGGCCGGCCGGCCGGGCCGGCATGGATGCATATGTATATATGCTGCCAATATGCCATATCTGCAAGTGCTAGCAGACACAAGTTCACCCCTTTTTTGGGCGTGCATATGCATGTGTGTGATTATGTGGTGTACGTACGTACGCACTACCTGCCTAGCTATCTCTGCTGATCTAGTCGTAGTACCAGCTCTGTGGGTTTTGTTCTCGATCGATGGATGATTTGATGGAAAGTGGATCCTAAGCCCTTGAGGACATGCACCCTCTCGGTTCTTGTTCGAATGGATATGAAAGACTCTTAAAGAAATGATAGAGACACAACATAGGAGTGTGTGTGTGTATTACTTGCTCCAGTTTGTTTTTTATCCCATGTCTATCCCAAAATAAATTTATGTTTTAATAATTATTGTATCGGAGGTTTGTGAAAGTTGATGATGAATATGCATTGGGAGGAGATGAATAATTGTATTATAATTTAATAAAGTGGGTTATCCTAGTTTTTTTATTGGTATGTATGATGAGATGGGTGAAAAATGAACTTATTTTAAGATGGAAGGAGTATGTTCTACATATGAGTAATTTTACAGTTCATCAGAGGTAATAATATTTTCAATGTAAAATTTGGTATATCTTAATACCGGAGGTACTAAATTTTAACATCATAGTAGTTCTTAATGGTTGTAAATCATTCTATATACATACTACTCCACTTTTCTTGTCGTTTTAGACATAATCTCATTTACCGAGGAGTAAAAAACAGGATATGATCACGTTCTGACCATATTAAATAGCTATGAACTCGATGTTTTTCTCACGAAACGACACCAGCGTTAACTATATATACTACTCTACAGGGTAAACTTATCTAAAACGGTGAATAATCTCTCCAGCCATAGAATTTTTCATCTAACCTACGTATCCACAGAACGCTCTAACGATACGAAAAATGGGACCGGACAGAGGCACGGAGCTTCTTGAAAGACATAAGCAGGTTCAAATTCCTACACTGAGATATAAACGACAAATTCAACTTTGTATAAAACTGCCTTTGTTTTTTGGTATAATCGCTTTTTTTATTTCTATAGTTCATGCAAGAAATGAGGGTGCGTGGTGTTGAGCTAAAAACACTTTCTCCACATAATAATTATTACTTCTTTCATTTCAAAATAAACAAACATAGTACTAGGATGTGAAGGAATTATGTAAGGGTGTATTTGATTCACGGTCAGGTGAATAGGATATGGTCATCCACTTTTTGTTAGATATGGTGATTTATTTTTTTTGTTTGTACGGATGGAATGATTCAGTTTCTTGTTTGCTTGGATAGATGTAACATAGATTGAATAAACCAAAATTTTGTGAGGCCCACTTGTCATATATATTTTTCATCAAAATATAACCATCTATAAATCTTCTTTTAAAGATTTAATTATACTAAATAGAATAGTGTAGTCAGATTAATACAAGTTGGATAAATAGTTTAGGATAAAACATTATTTGAAGCTTACAAACATGAAATTAAACCCACCACGACCAATCAGAAGATGCCACAATCCAGAGCAAAATATCGATGGCTTCATCCACCTATTTGATCGGATGCACTCATCTAACATATTGGAGGGATATTTCCTTGGTGGCCGCATTATCCCTTTCTTGCCCACAAACCAAACACATCAAAAAAATGGTGTGATCATCTTCTCCATTCATTCTCATCTATCCAACCAAACACATCCTAAGATAAGGCATGTCAGCCACCAAGAGCATATTTTCTTGTTGGAGGGCTCTTAGAATAAAGCCTCCATATTAATTCAATAATCCTAGATGCATATAAAGCATCTAGAGATTGCTATATATCAATCAGAAAAATTTCAACTTGTGCCTGTTTAGCTCTGTTAAAACTTCATATAAATCTCTCTAAAAGCTTACACATATATGTGCCTTATCAGATCAAACTTGAAAACTACAAATACTAAAATATGTTGCCCGTACGTGCGGATGCATGGGCTGATGACTTATTAATACTAACATTTAGCTGTATGTATGTTGAAGAGATTTTGAACACATGTAGGATAAGGTGGCTGTTTAGATTACTGTGTGGATGCCCTTATCTGTATATCGATCTAGAACATACATATATATGGGCTTTTTCCCTATCTCAGACAAGTATAGCTGTATAGACATACATGGCACTATAGAGCAGTATGAGTGTATAGTGAGCACTGCTACGTACTAGCCGCCAAAAGACTGGGCATATTACAATTGTGATTATCCAACCTGCTGCCGCACCATTAATTGCTTTATTTTAAAGGGGCAGAAATTCTTTTGGTTGTGCAGGGCTCTACTTTAAAAATGGACTCATATAGATGGACAGCCAATCAATAGTATTTGTGACAAGATGACATGGGTGCATTGCTGAGAAGTCCCATGGGCATATATATGTACGCTGGTGATCATAACTGTTATTCCCTCCGTTTTATATTATAAGAAACCTATATGCATCAGTGATTATAATTGTTACTCCATTCGTTTTATATTATAAGAGTTTTGAGACTTTTACTCCAACTACTTTAAATTTAATCAAATTTATAGAAAAATATAGCAATATTTTCGATACTAAATAAACATACTACCATAATATATTTGATGTTGTGGATGTTGCTAGATTTTTTAATAAATTTGATCAACTAAAAGAAGTTGACTAGGAAAAAGTCAAATCATCTTATAATATAAAACTATTTTAAAATGGAGGAAGTATCAAACATTCTAATGTACCAAGAACACCTGAATAAATGCACAAATACAATTGTTATTTGAATGCAATTATAGTTATATTATGCATGGTTCTACACAACTTATAATAATATGAAATTGATTATAAGCACCAATAACAAGTTAAAGTCTGACATATGGAGACCTCAATGCCAAGAGACTTCAAAAGAAAAAAAACATAGATCACGCTAGCTAGTACATACACTTTTATCAGTGCCGATTACACTACTGGAGAATTGATCTTTGCTCGATCGGCCAAAATCACAAATCTCTTGGTTCTCTTACGAACCGGTACTAAAGATGGTTCGTAAGCCCAATGGCTTGTTATGATCTTTAGTACCGGTTGGTAACACCAACCGATATTAAAGATTATTTTTAGTCCCGGTTCATTTTTTTCAGACCTTGTCAGATCATCCGGGATCTTTAATACTGGTTGGTGCTACCAACCGATACTAAAAATCAACACTTCTCTCTCCCTCTTTTATTGCCCCTCTCCCTCTCTCTCCCTTATCCTCTCCTCTCCTCTCCTCTCTCGTTCTCTCCGCCTCCTCTCTCCCTCTCCTTCTACTGGCGACGGCCCGACGAGCTACTCCTCAGCGATGGCAACGCGCGACGGGCGACGGCGACTCTCCTTCCGCCGACGGCGACAGGCGACGACGCCTCTCCACCCCTTGACGGTGGCGGGCGGTGGTAGGCTGTGGTGCCCTCCTTTCCAGCGGGAGGGGAGGTGGCGGGTAGGGGCGGCGCCTCCCTTCCGCCAGTTCCGGTGGGAGGGGAGGCGGCGGCGGCCCGGCATCCCGACGGTGGCTCGGCGTCCCAGATCTGGCGTCCCGGATCCAATGGGAGGGGAGGGGAGGAGAGGGGTGGTGACCCAGTGGTGGCGGCCCGACATCCCAGCGGCGGCGGCACGGATCCAGCGGGACGGGAGGGGAGGCCCGACGACGGCGTCCCAGCAGCGGCGGCACCCTCCCCTCCGCCGGATACAGCAGGAGGGGAGCTGGCGGAAGCCCAGTGTCCCTGCGATGCGGCAGCGACGGTGGAACCCTTCCCTTCCAGCGGCGGCATTTTCTTAGTGTCCTTGTGATGTTCTTGTGTTCTTGTGTTGTTGATAAAATATGTTCTTGTATTCTTGTAGTAGTGTTTTTTTCTAGGATTTGTGTTCTTGTAGTAGTATTGTTCTTGTTGTTGATGAAATCGATCGCACGCGTGATGGAAGAATTTTTTTTAACGACGGAAGAAAATTCTCTACCGGAAGCCTTACGGATTTTTTTTAATTAGGTATATAGGTATAGATATGCATATGTATAAAAAAGCTGCCAACAACAAAAAAAATATTAAAAAATTATATCTTACCAACCGATACTATAGATCGATTTTTAGTCCCTGTTATTTCAACCGAGACTAAAAATATTCATCTTTAGTCCTAGATTGTGTATCTCGGTTACACAACCGAGACTAAAAGGGGTTAGAAACCGGGACTAAATATGAGTTCCCCAATAGTGTTAATTCCAAACCTCTTGTAAGGTACCTGGCATTACAAATTAAAAGATCTAGCACTAACAGAGATATTATTAGTGTCAATTGTAAAACTAGCGCGGAAAATATGTGATGGTTCTAGTTTATAACGGTTGCATATACGGGTACACCCTTTTTTACTTCTGCTTGCGCGAAAAAAAGACCTGAAAATTTATTTTATTTTTATATGAGGCATCTATATGGGATTTTTTTTGCACGCGCATGGTTTATGACTCCAACCTAAAACCTCTCTCTGGCATAGTCTCCTTACAATCTCATCTATCACTACCAAGTACTTATTATCTTAGAAACAAATACTACGATCTTTCAACTACTCTCATACACAACACACATACACTTGCATGAAGAGCTTAATTGGTACTCCAGCTAGCAGTCCATCCAGCCAACTCTCTGCACAAGAGACATACATAGCTTAATAGCTCGTCAATGGCGCCCACAGATTTGGCTCCTTTTGAGAGATTCAGAGCCATGGATCGATGTATGCATGAGAGAGAGAGAGAGAGAGGCCGGCCCCCGGCCGGCACAGCATGCAGGCAGGTCTGGGGATTGATCAATCAATTGATCAGGACCGGATCGGATCACATGCATGTATGCTTGCTCGCTGGATGCCACCACATCCACTGAAAGCGTCGTCGGAGATGTGGGGGACTGGTTTCCTCCCAGGGCATCACATCCATGCTTGCTAGCTACCTTCCATATGGCCTCTGGCCACTGCATCTGAATGCAATATTCAGCATGCTTTGCTAGCTTTAAGGGTAGTCACTTCCAGGGTCCCAGCTAGCTAGGAAAAGAAGAGAGTTTTGTACTGCATCTGCATGCATACATGCACTATACGGATGCATAAGTCCAAGCCCAACAAACTCTGTGGCCATGCATTGGAGGTATATGTGGGCTACTGTGTACGGCCTGAAAGCTAGTGCAGCCAGCTAGCCACATGTTTTGATGATGGAGTTTGTAAAATCTTGGGGTCTCCAAAACGGTAACATCAATGTTACTCTATTGGACTATAGCTACTATGTTAATTTCACTTCCTTCATCATCAAATATACTCATTCTTAAGCATTTTTTATGTTGTTTGGTGATGCACTAAATTGATCAAAATTTGAATATTAAATTCCTTGTATTTTCTTTCTAAGCACTGATTTGCCGGAAATGCTTGAATTCCCATGCATTGAAATTGGTATCCTAAAAATGCTTATATCGTGTACAAAATTTAAATCCTAAAATGCTTATATTTGAGAATAGGGTCCAGGGAGTATAATACACGTTGTTTTAAAACATATGCAGTTAGATATCAAAATCTTAAACCATGAATATACTTAAATATATCGAATTTTGATTTGTAAACATAATACAGCTGATTTGTCATAAAATATTTCCATGTATTTATTTTTAATTTTTTTTATGAATGCATGATTAGAAAACAATGATAAATTAAAGTATGTGCCAATATCAACATGTACAAATTAATAGGAGTAACTGAACATTGTGCAAATCAGATCAACATAAAAGCGTTGAAAGACTTTATAATTAAAGCTAACTTTGTCGTGTTGTTATCTTCACTCTTTGAAAAAACCTTGTGAGTTGTAAGGACGAGCAGTGTGCTCACCTGTACGTCTGCTGTCTCTCTCTCCTCCCCTTTGCATGCAGAGTGCGATGCCTCTCAAAGATATAGTGATTGCGTGCTCATTTCAAATCATCCAGCACATAAGGATTATATCGCCATCAAAGACTCTCTTCATGTTCTTGCGATAGTATTTGCAACATAGTGTACCATCACTCCCTTAGAAGTTCCATATCCGCAGAGGTGGATCCAAAATGAGTTTGGACGGGGCTCATCTTCTTATTCCTCCTATAGCTCCATATTCTTCTTCATGTCCCTCTTCTTCCCCCCTCTTCTCTCTTATTCTCTCAATAGTGATCCAGCAGGGTTGGTGGGCTCAAGCCCTCTAGCACCTACACTGGATTCGCTCTTTACCTGTCGCATAATACTACAGTGGTCTAGACGGAATATGATTATCGATCACACCTCCAAGCTATAGTATTTGCATAATTTGAAGAGATGGAAGCATGTTTCCCGCTCCGTAGAGCACAAGAGGTAGGCTAACTCATGAGGTTATTTGTGGTAAGGGCAAGCTCATTTCATGGTAAAAAATAATATATAAAAAATACATCTCCCTATCGAGTTTGTTTTTTAAACGATCATGCCAGCCATATATAGATATCGCCTTTCTATGAAGGATATTTTATAGGAGAGAAAGTTGAATATGATGATGTTTGTACTATTGATATAAATTATAATCTTATTGGATATATGTTATACATGTATAACGAGTATAACTATAATTAATAAACACACGGTCGAGCTCCACATGTATGGAATTAATTTTATCATGTTATTATTTCCATACATGTATTAATATATATCGTCTAGCCTACATGGTATATATATAGCACGAAAAATATAATCCAACTAGTTACAATGTTTCTGCTGCGAATGCACGTAGCAATATGTGCCAATACATGATTAGACCACACACAGGGAGGGCTGCACGCACCATGATCCAGAATATCTCCATGGCCGGTTTGCAATGGACAAATCAAACTCTCGAACGAATTGCAATTTCCAAAGGGGCTTGCGTGCAGAGATCGATCGACACAGGAACACAACAGAAGTGACCGTGCAAATTTCCCTGCCCTAGCTAGCTCGAGAAAGCCCATGGTGATCCACTGTACGCACACAAAAGGCTAGTTATATATGCGCTCGAGATAGTGCCGGCGCCTTCGGTGCTGCATATAATTGGCAAACATATGAACAAAACCATATAATATATAGGAAAAGTATTTTTATCCTTTGAGGGAATATCCTCTCGTTTCGTGTTTGTCACCTAAATAGTCATCAAAATTTTTTGATAAAATAGATTAATATGAAATATATTACTCCATAAACATTCAAGTTAAAATTCAATTTCTACAAGTTGTAACAAAAATAACAAATATAACTGTGAATGTACAATAACTATTTTCAATTTAATTTGTTCTTTTTGTTGTAACTTATAAAAGTCGAATTTGGTCTTGCATGTTTGTGAAGTGATATATTTCATATTAATCTATATTATCAAAGTTTTTAATAACTATTTAGATAACATGCAAGCAACTAGAGGATATCCTCTCGAGTGATGAAAATCCATATCCCAATATATATATACCAGTATACCACTACACATGCTACTCCTAGCTCTGTTTTGATCCATATATACTTCTAGAATTGGCACTTCTTCCATGCATTCATGCAGGCATTGAATCAAACTGGCTAGCTCGCTGCTAGCTAGTCTTTCAGCTAACCTGACATCGACTCACTATATAGGCAACAGTGTAGCTAGATTTGATAAGTTTGGCAGTAATTAATCAATCAATCTCCATGCATATACGCATTCATGCGTGAGGAATGCAAGCAAAAGTTTGGATTGTCGTCGCATGCATGCATATGTTAAGGTTGGCAGAGGAACAGATCGCTGCACGCCTGATGCTAAGCTGCAGCTGCCCCAGTACACTCGTCGTACGCGGCGGTGCGCGCTGCTGCCCAGCCGATCGCTGCAGCCACGTAGCCAATGCAAGCACGCGCGCTTTTCGCATTGGCCGCGACGTGACAAAGACAAAGCCCAATCATGCACAAACCCCCAGCTAGCTCGATCACCTAGCTACCGGACACCCGCGTCCTCGATCAAGCTCCTCGACCCTACCCCAACAGCGGCAGCCACTGCATTCACTAGCTAGCTAGCTAGTAGCTAGCTCGAGCTCGATCCATGGATGCATTCATATCGATCCAGCTTCAAAGTGCAATGCTGGTAGCCAACCCGACATACATGCTTTGGCCTGGACAATGTAATAAGCTCTGTTCTAGGACGTGCTATAATCTCAATAACCATAATTATTGAGAAAATGTTTAATCTTAATAAAATTTATCAAAACACTTATTTGCTGCTGTTGAGAAAGTGGGAACCAGGGTCCTCTATCCTCGACTGCTCAAGACGTGCTGGGGCTTACCACAGAGTGACAGGTGGTTGTCCCAAGGTCCCAAGGAAGGATGTTCGTGCGCACTGGCCCGGAGGGTGCTCTGAGGACGGTGCCGGCTCGGGTGCGTTTTGACTGTTGGTCAATGGGCGAGGCCAGAGGTCTGTTCTAGCTATACTGTCGTACTTAAAAGAGATTGGATCAGGCCACTGTAACGCCCCGACAATCGTTAACCGTAAACACCAGTTAACTCATACCGAGGTGTTACGCATTACCTGTGAGATAGTACCAGTCCCAGGATACACTAGCTGTTACACACAGAATAAACATGGAATAAAGGTAAACTAATTATTACATCACTGGGATTTAGTCCTTCATAGGTTGCCATCATGGATAGGCCCATAGATGAGCAACGCAACAATACATAAAACCATAATTTCGACAATGCGGAAGCTAAATGCGGCGAGAAGCTAAGTGACTGGGCGACTAAGCACTAGGCGAGCGCCTAGGCAACCATCTTATTCCACAGGCGAGACTTGGAGCTAGGCACGAATCTTCTAGAAGTCCTCGTACTCGGCTTGCTCCTGGAGACACTCCTCGGCGGTGGGGTCGACGTCTTCATCTCCAAGCTCTATAGATATTTATATACATAGCAAGGCTGAGTACTTCATGTACTCAGCAAGCCGGGGAAAGAATGACATGTTGGCTTAAAGCAAAGGGGGCTAGGGTTTTATTTGCGAAAGCAGCCTTTTTGGCGAAAACTATTTATTTCACAAAAACTCTAGTGAGTCAAAATTTTAGTTATCGGGAGAAGGCTCACGCCTCGTCCCATTCCACAAGTTGCTTTGCAACAACTTGTCACAAGAAGTAACAATCAATAATTAACCGGTTTCCTCTATTAGTTCCTTTTTGCTTTCACAGCAACTCAGTTCAAACCATAAAACCACCTCAACACTATTTCTCATAGTTAACCTAGCTTTCTCAGCATACCAATGCCTTCTCGGCCCTAACCGCACCTTGGTGTCAAGCGACATCCCAGGTCACACAGACCCGTTCCTAACCACAAAGGTTAGCCATCTGCCACATAGGCGAACTTTGGGAATGAATCCCTTCCCACCAACCATTTTCATCAAAAATTTGCCAAACAAATCTACGCTATGAGAAACACCTTACACTCACCCTTGACCGTGGGCACGGCTATTCGAACAGTTAATTAAGCTCTGCAGAGGTTGTACGCTTTACCCACACGACACAAAACTGACAGCGTGTACCCGTCGGCAACGGAAGTTCGTGACAAGGCCTTTCCAAAGCTAACCCATGAAAATCACATACCACCTAGTTGGGCCAAGTCTCTTAGCCGAGTATCAAGCAATCGCAGCCGTCATCCACTCAGGAATACCGAGGATGCCTCCTACTCCTACTCAGTACCGCGTGCCCCATTTGAGGCTTTAGAACACCCAAAAGGGCTATAAAGATCCAAAACTTCATCTCCTCATCCTCAGCATCCCACAACTATTGGCATACCAAACTCTCATGTGATAACCATTTACTTAGCCAGAGGTATCCCATGAATACCCGTGGGGTCGCACTGTAACGTGTTTGGATGGATTTCCCAAAGGAATCGGTCCTTAATGATAATAGGCGACCAAACCACAAAGACATGCCCTCGCATCATCCCTATTTTCACAACTTATTTTATTTCGCAACACATCGGTACCACGTACCGGATTTTTGAGCATAATGTTTGGAAATACCCAAGTTTCCCACACGACAGTACAAACGTAAGCACGGCTAAGCAAACTACCTCGGCAATCGTATCCAATGGATAACGATACCGGCGTAAACATATGTGGAGCTAACAAAGATGAAGGGATTAACAACATCCTATGTAAAGTGAGTGCAACTACTAGGTCGGTCCGTCGGTTGCATAAATAATCCGAGGCCTAAACAAGATTATCGTGTACACTAAACAATGTATTTTCAAACAAAATAACTTGCAAATATAGGGGCAATGTGATCAAGGGGGCTTGCCTTGGACAAGATACGGGTCTTCTCCTTCGAAAACGGTGTCCAAAACTTCCTCGTACATGTGCTCTATACGTGAAAAGGAGAATGAATAAACAAAAGGCAAATAAACAAGCTCAAATCAAAGAAACAAGTGTGCCACTGTGTAGATCTCATTTTTAGAAAAATTAGAAAGTTGAACGAGGTCAAACGGAGTTACGATTGAATTTCTATGAATTTTCAAAGATTAAAGGTTTTTCTGTGATTTTTAGGAATTATTTATAAACGGTAACGGAATATTCCATATTCTGTTAGTTTAACGGCGCGCGGTGAGGCCCACCTATCAGACAAGAGAGGGGAGAGAGGGGCGTGGATCCCGCTTGTCGATGGCTCGGCGCCTTCTCCTTCCTCTCACCACCGAGCCCGGCTCAGGCTGGCGGGCGCCGCGGCGGCGAGGCGGCCAGCGGGGAGGGCGGCGGCCGAGGGAGCGGTGGCGGTCGGGGAGAAAGGGAGAGAGGAGCGCGACAACGAGGGTGCGGCGGCGTCGGGGAAGAGAGAGAGGGCGGCGAGGGGGCGGCGAAAGCGGAGGGGCTCGGCCCCTTTTATAGGCGGCAAGTGACGCGGCGCGGGGCTCGAGGTGGCGGGGCGCGGGGCTCGACGCAGCGATGGGACGGCGGCGCGGCGACGGGACGCAGAGTGGCGCGAGGCTCGGGGTGGCACGGTGCGCGGTGCGGTGATGGGACATGCGCGTGGCGCGTGACGCAGCGTGGGCGGCGCGGGGTTTGGCGGCGGGCGCGGCACGGTGGGCACGGCGCGGGCGCTGCGGCCGGAGGAGGGAGACGACCCGGGATGGGCCGGGCCAGGCCGTGGGCCGAGAGAGGAGGAGGGAGGAGCTGGGCCAGGGAGAGAAGAGAGGGGGAGGGAAGTGGGCCGGCCTGCTCAGGAGAAAGTGGAAGGGGAGGGAGTGGGAGTATGGTCGGGGAGAGAAAAGGGAGGGAATGGGGCCCAAGTGAACAGTGTGATTTCACATTTTCACAGGGATTTTGTAAATTGATTTTTGAGGGACATTTTTGGAGAATTTGAATTTGGATTTGAGCAAGAATTTGACAAAATTTAAGAGGATGTCAAGGAGGGGATTTGAGATCTATTTGGCACAAAATCAAATAAAAACCCAAATTTAACTCCAAATCTTTTTGAATGAAGGGGATTTTAAAACACATAAAATAATGAAATTTTCGGGTGCTACAGCCGCACACCCTTACCATATAAATGGTAGAACGGCTTGGTTCATATGGAATGTTGTGGGCCATCATGGGCAATGGGATGGGGCATGTCTCCTGCCACTCGCGCGATGAACGTGCGGCTCAGCTCCACGTCACCTGCCTTGGCCCGTCAGGTTTAGGCCCCCTGTCCAGCCTCACCGGCTGGCATGTGGGCCTAACCGGCGACAGCCGGGACACCTAACCCAATCATCCCACGCCATGTGTCTAAAGAAGAAGTATGCATGGTTCGGCAGAGAGCAGCCCCCTGTTTGCATTGATGGAAGACCAAGCTTGATAGCTCCTATAGTCTGGATCCCACTTATATGTGTCCAGGCACTATGGTATCCCCTTCACACTATAAATAAAAGAAGGACCAATGCCTCCGAAGAAAAGGTAGAAAACTGAGAAAACCCGAGTTCGCTCTCCAACTACCACCAAAGCCTTAACAGACTGTACCCCGGTACCTAAGAGAAAAGAGAAAATCGAAGAAATGTTATTGACAAGCGTTCAATTCCAAGAAATATAGTTCCATGAAATACCATCATACAAGTGAATTTATCCCAAAAACGCCATCGTCATTAGGGTTCCGTCCATCCTGCATCGTTAAATACACTGTTCATTCTATAGCACTTAATGGAGAGTTGCTAACGGAACCCTAACAGCGATGATATTTTTGGGACAAAGTCATTTGTACGATGGTATTTCATGGAACTCACACTTGTCGATGAAATTTCTTGGAATTGGACGCTTATCAATGGTATTTCTTGAATTTTCTCTAAGAAAAATCCTAGGAGTAGGATGTTACACTTCAGAGCGGTCCGGACCTATCTACATCGCTTGTTCAATGTTTGCATGCGTACGCGATTCACACCCAAGCTCGGACACTTGCACCCTGGCCAAGTCTCAAAGGCTGCCTTGCCACTAGAGGATCTCGTGCTCCGACAATCACCAACTTGGCGAAAAATTCATCTCGATCGACTTACCGACCGATGATATATATATCTTTAAATGTGATCTTTGCGACCGATCCTCTGTTGAGAATTTTGTGTCATAGTGTAGTGGTAGATCTCAGCTTATTGATCTCAGGTTCTCAGCTGGCTTGAAGCTTGAACAGTGAGATAATTAACTTAACAACTCGAGGTAATAATTAAGTTGGTGTCTGCTCTCTGTTTGCCGACATGCAGGGAAACCGCTGGGCATATGCATGCGATGCGATTGCAGGCGACAGTGGTCGAGAGATGTCGCGTTCCATATAGTGTGCACAAACAGCAAGATCCAATAGTGATCACTAGCTTGTCTTCATCCATCCTGGGCTAGCTAGCTAGCTAGCTAGCTTTGGATGCTTTCTTGAGAAGTTGGGAGTGATCTGGAAATATATCGATCGATCGCAATTCCAATAATGCGTGCATGCATAAAACGATAAATTGTATGTTCTAGCTCGATCATGTGTAAGTTAAATTGTATGTTCTAGGTATCATGAGCTAGTAGCGACACAGTGTGGCAACCATGATCTGACGTAGCGAAGTCTAGTAACGTGAGGATAGCTAGCATGCGTGCATGAGTGCATCCATGCGATCGATCGAGCTCGACTAGTCAACAATGGCGGGGAGCTATAGCTAATAAGGATATATTACTGAGAAACTATTTTGATTTCTCGAGGGATGTTCCTTTATTGTTTGCATATCACTCAAAAGGTTATGGAAAAAATTAAAAAAAATTGAGAAGATATATTAATATGTGATATATCACTCCACCAACATCCAAGTTCAAATTCAACTTCTACATCTCGTAACGAAAAAATAAATTTTACTATGTATATATGTTAACTAGCTGTAGTTTAATTTGTTTTTTATTGCGAGATGTGAAAGTTAAATTTGAACTTGCATGTTTGTGGAGTGATATATCATATGTTAATGCATCTTCTTAATTTTTTTTTCAAATTTTTTCATAACCATTTGAGTGATATGCAAACAACGAGGGGACATCCCCTGCAGGGATCAAAATCTATTACTTTTGTTTTTTTATAAATGACATAGTGGATTTTTGACACGTTTGATGATTCGTCTTATTAAAAAATTATGTAATTATCATTTATTTTATTGTGAGTTGTTTTATTATTAAAATTACTTTAATTTGCATGATTTATATCTTATACATTTGTATAAAATTAATTTTGAGTAAAATGAATGATCAACCGTGTGTCTAAAAATCAATTGCCCATCTACTAAAAAAAATTAATAAAGAGAGTGTGTTGCCGTGGAATGTGGCATACTGGCGCCATGCAACTACAACACAAAAAAACGCACGGGAAACTGGAGATCGATCGAGTACACACATGCACCTATGCACGATAAACCCTAGATACATAGGCTGGTTTAATCATGTAGAGGGTAGATGGATCATGGCTTCATGGTTGGATATGATAGATCAGAGGTAGTGTACAGTAGTAGGATGTTACTCATGTTAGGTATGTAACTCGATCTATTCGTGCACATGGCGGAATTATAAAGCGTCTCTCTCTCCTCCTGGAGCAGAGCAGCTAGCTATACTAGCAGCACTTGATGATTGCCGTTTGGTCGTCGTCGTTTTGATGGACTCGAGGGGCCTTGGTTAGGTAAACAGTGTATATTTTTCATGTACTTGGAGATCGATCAGCTGATGGAAAACAAGTCAAAAGTGTCAGCCTTTGTTTTGCAGAGACAGAAAAAAAATCAGCTTTTGATCGTGCATACTATTTTTTTTCAAAATATAATGAGGTTGATTCTCACGTAGACGCCAGTAAATCTATATGAGCATATACCGTATTTATATGAGCACCTCAAAACATTAGTACGTTGGTACATCTGGGTATCTATCCCTATAAACACCTCTTAGTTAAGATTGGTTAGTATACACTACTACATAAAAGATTTCTCTGTACGAGAGTCATATTTAGTTCCAGGCGAGCCGTAAGTAGCTCCACCTGGAAAAACCGGTCCACCTGGAATGGGTAACTGACCGCACGGGATAATCTATTATCCCGTGCGGGCGGCTTAAATCAACCGCATGCGAAAATGGACATTATCACGTGCGATTGAGTTAAACCGCCCGCACGGGATAATAGATTATCCCGTAGGGCCAACTTAACTCAACCACACGCGATGATGCATACCATATATTGAGCTCAGTCCGAGCTTGCCCCATTCAAGCCGGTGTTTTCTCTCTCATATATTTGACACAAATTAGGGGGGAGGTTTTCAACCTAAAATATTTTCTTAGGATCCATATAAAAGGTGACATGCTTGTTATCTCCTTCATTTGCTTTCATTTATTTCAATTTTTATAGGTGCAATGCGATGAAATTTGCATCTTTTCAAATGGAGTAGTGTAGGCACATTTTCATTTTTAGCTAACATATATTATTTGCATATTAGGTCTTAAAATGTGTGTAGTTTGTCCGTACCTTTTTAATGGGTACTTGGTTACGTTTGCCCCAATTTATTTCAAATTTCATCAGTTAAAAGCGAAGAATTTTTCTATTTTTGAAAATGGACTATTTGTTTATCGATTAAATGTATTGTTTGCATGAATAAATTTGAATAGTATTTAGTACTGCATAGTACTTTACTTTACTCTTTGTTTAGTTCCCTTAATTTATTTCAAAATTTGTTCTGTGCAATGCGTGTAATATACTAATTTTGCAAGTCTAGTAATTTTAGTTTATTTTTCATTATTAAATTAGTGTTATTGGACTCACAAGTGCACATGGAGTAATAAGATGGCCATTTACGTCGTATCGTTTTTATATGATTTAATAAAGTCCTATCCGACTCATCGAAAAAGATTTTTAGGAGATGGATCGGGCATGGATGTTCGACACCAAAAGAACTTATCCGATGTTCTTGAAGGAAGCATCCAAATTTGTTGATCAGGCAAAGGCACATGCTTTGAGGGATAACAGGATGGATATTTTTTGTCCATGCGTCGATTGCAAGAACGAAAAGATGTTTCAAGATCCAAAGATAATTTTGGGGCACATTGTAGAGCGTGGATTTAAGGATGATTACAGGATATGGACTTGTCACGGGGAAGTCACCGTTCGTAATGAGGAGGTCGATGTTTTTTGCTTTGATGCGGGAGAAAATTTTATAATTGAAGACATGTCACAGGGAACGATCCCTAAATTTGGTGGCTCTGGTATAGATGATGCAGATATTGATTTCGATCTCGAGGATATGTTGCGGCACATTGAACCAGAGGTTGTGACTGCGACAAAACAAGGGTTGGACAATTGGAAAGCGTTGGAAAAAGCAACGAAGGATCTTCTTTACGACGAATCGAAAGGATGTGACAGGGAGTACACAGTGTTACACTCTGTACTTGAACTACTCAGATTGAAGGCCAGACATGGATGGTCAGACACTAGCTTCAACGATTTGTTGGATCTGTTGGGAGTTATGCTTCCGAAGCTGAACTTGTTGCCGACCAACACATATCAAGCCAAGAAACTGATATGTCCATTATCTCTAGGTGTTCAAAAGATTCATGCATGTCTAAATCATTGTATACTGTACCGTAAGGAATACACGGATTTAGACTGTTTCCCAACATGTGGGACGAGTCGCTACACGATGGGCAACGGATCCGCAGACGGAGAGGTTGGCGACCAAGATTCATCGGTGCCAGCAAAGAAAAAGATTCCGGCTATGGTGATGTGGTACCTGCCAGTGAAAGATCGCCTGAAGCGACTGTTTTCAAACCGTACCGATGTCGAGTTGTTGAGATGGCATTGAGAGGGTCGGAAGATAGATAGTATGATCCGACACTCCGCCGATGCTCGAAAGTGGAAAAACTTTGATGCACTACACCCGGAATTTGCAAAGGACCCAAGAAATGTAAGGTTTGCATTGAGCACGGACGGAATGAACCCGTTCGTGACTTAAGCAGCTCACACAGCACTTGGCCTGTGCTGCTCACCATGTATAACTTGTCTACATGGATTTGCCAGAAGCGAAAGTACATTTTGTTGACTATCCTTATACAAGGGCCAAAATAGTCTGGGATTGACATAGATGTGTTTCTTGAACCATTGATGGAGGACATGCAAGAAATGTGGAAAGAAGGATTACGAGTGTGGGATGAGTACTGCAAGGAATATTTTACTTTGCATGCCATCATATTCGTTACCATCAACGACCTACCGGCGAACTTTTCGCTCTTAGGTTAGCTTAAGGGGAAGTTTGGATGTCTTATATGTATCGATAACACGTCGTACAAGTACCTCACCGCCTCAAGCAAGGTAGTGTATATGCGCCATCGTCGCTTCTTACCACAGAGGCACAGGTGGCGTGCAATGGCCAGATTTTTCGATAATACAGTAGAGAACGATCTTCCTCCCGAAACACAAACTGGTACACAAGTCTTTCACATGACAAAGAATATTAAGGTCGTGTTCGGGAAGGGAAAGAAGAAGGCATGCAAGAGGAAGAAAGCAACGATCAAGGTAATACAGATGCAACGAATCAGGAAAATACGTTGCCTTTTAAGAAGCATTCAATATTTTTCAGGTATCTGGAATACTGGAAAGACCTGGAGATTCATCATGCCATTGACGTAATGCATCTTGAGAAGAACGTGTTCGACAGCACCATTGGCACTTTACTAGACATCCCCAGTAAGACGAAAGATGGGTTGAAGTCTCGTACCGACCTGGTAAATATGGACTTAAGGCATGAGCTTCACCCAAAAGAGCTGGCAAATGGGAAGATCGAAATTCCTCCGGCATGCTACTCACTAACACCAGAAGAGAAAAAGGCTTTCTGTAGATGCTTGCATAGTTTGAAAGTCCCTACTGGTTTCTCATCGAACATCAGAAAACTTGTATCCATGAAAGATTTGACTATCTCCGGTTACAATCCTCATGATTGTCACAAGATGTTAACTGTCTTCCTACCTATTGCTATAAAAGCGGTCAAGCCAATTCACACTAAGGTAGTGATAACCAAGTTGTGCTACTTTTTCAATCGAATATCACAGAAGGTTTTGATCCTGAAGAGTTAGGCCCCCTTCAAACGTTCGCAATCGAGACAGCGTGCCAGCTTGAGATGTTTTCCCCTCCATCGTACTTCAATATGATGGAGCATATGATTGTCCACATCGTTCCTCAGATTATCAAAATTGGTCCCTTATACCTACATCAGATGTGGGCGTACGAGAGGTACATGTCGGTTCTGAAAGGATATGTCCGTAACCGAGCTCATTCGGAGAGATCAATGATAGAGGGGTACACAACTGAGGAGGTGGTCGACTGCTGTATAGATTACATGAAGGACGCCACACCCATTGGGATACCCCCCTCTTCACGAGGGTCGGCTATCTGGGAAGGGGACCGTAGGCAAGAAAGGTTCTATGATAACGACTATATTTCCGTAGCCGAAGCACATAGCAGCGTGCTACAACAGCTCACCATCCTCGAGCCGTACGTTGAGAAACACATGACGGAGATAAGAGTCAGCAACCCCAGAAGACCAGCTCCTTGGATCTCGAAGGAACAGAAGCGCAAATTTCCAGAATGGTTGAAGGATCAAAACCTACCGTTTGATGAGTCGCTGGAGGAAAAAACATTGCAGAGGCTGGCAACTGGCCCAAGTAGCCTCGTGACCTCATGGCAAGGGTACGATATCGGCGGATATACATTGTACACGATAGCCAAGGACAAGAAAAGCGCAGCTCAGAATAGTGGAGTGTGTGTGGAGGCGTTGGATGCAACAGGCGAGAAGAAATCATACTACGGCATCATACAAGACATTTGGGAGCTTGACTACGGCCTTAACATACAGATCCCGGTGCTTTGATGCCAATGGGTAAAGGACACAACAGGCATATCCATCGATTACTACGGCCTTACGGTTGTGGACCGCAGTAAATTAGACCACAAGGATGATCCGTGGGTTCTCGCTGAGCATGTCGCACAAGTTTTCTACGTGAAGGACCCATCTGACGAGCGGATGGACGTTACTGTACCGGGAAAGCAACAAATCGTTGGTATTGATAACATCAAAGACGCGTCAGATTACAACCAATACAAGGATGTACCGTTATTCGCAGATCTTCCAAACCGGATCAAACACATAGAGCGAAAGATTGATGAAGAGAACTTCAGCAAGAAGCAGACGGACGGTGTTTCAAAAAGTGTGAAACGATAGTATATTTTGTAATTGTTTATCTCTGTGAAAATATGTGAGATGTCGTAATGGTTTATTTATCGGCCGAAAAATGTTGCACGTGTCTTATGTCGTATGGTTTGTTTATGTCGTAAAAATTTGTACAACAAATATTTAAGTTGTTACTTATTTAAAAATTTGGAATTTTTTTAATGGTTGTTTCTGTAACTACATATATAATTGTGAAAAACATTATCCTGTGTGGGTTACTTAAGCAACCCGCACGGGATAATAGTTATTCCGTGCGGGCGTCTTAGCGACCCGCACGCAGTAACTATTATTCCGTGCGGGCCTCTTAGCCGCCCGCACGGAATAACTATTATCCCGTGCGGGCTTTTAAGCCGCCCGCACGGAATAGTAGTTACTCCATGCGGGCCCCTAAGTCACCCGCACGGAATAACATTTTTCCGTGCGGTCGCCTTAAGCCTCCCGCATGCGATGACCGCCGCCTATATAAGGACTTAGCGGGATCCCTAAAATTTTCTAAGTCCTGGTGAACAATATATACGCCGCCAGGCTGCCGAAAATTGCCGCCGGCGCCGCTGCTGCCCTAGCCGACGCCGCCCGACCTCCGCCAACACCCTGCGCCTCCTCGACGACCGCCGGCCGCGCCGCCTCCTCCACGGCCATGTCCTGCACCGCCGCCCGCCGCCGCCTCCTCCCCTGCCCCATCCTGCGACACCGGCCGCCGCCGTCTCCTCCCCGGCCACCTACTGCGACGCCCACCGCCGCCTCCTCTCCTCCCCAGCCACCTCCTGCACCACCGGCCGTCGGCTCCTCTCCTCCCCGGCCGGCCACCTCCTACATATTAATGTGAGGTTTTTTTTAAGTTTTTGGAAATTGTCTGTTATTTTAGGAAATTTGCTAATTCGTGCGAAATAATATATTCATTTGGTGTATGAGAAGAAAATGTATTTGTATTTTGTGAGATGTTTAAAGGAATGTATGAAACAAATAAACATTAATTTACGAAATATGGTTTTTGATGTATAAAATTACTGAAATAAATAAATAAATAAATAGTTATTGCAGAAATATGATTTTTGTTGTATAAATTGACTGTAGTTACGCTCTATAAATAAATAACCAAATAAATATTAATATTGCAAATGTGGTATGTTGAATAAAAGTACTGTACTTACACTATATAGATAAAGAAATAAACAAATATTATATTTTATCATTATATGTTACTTATTTTTATAGGGATTAATTGCTCCAGGAAGTATCCATAGGCAACTAACTTTGCTATATACATATGCATTTCGTACACTTTCTGTGTCTAGAACGAGCTAAACTAGAAGAAAATGTCGAACGACAAAGTTCCCTACGAGACAGTGGTACCAACATCGGGCACACGACCAACGGTCAATCAGCCGAACCCGACTCCCTTAGCTGCGTCGGGCGTAGAGCCCACGAACAATCCATGCACAGACACAGCTGAAGCAACTGTCGGACATGATGCGGACTCTAGCGAGGAATACTGGCGCACACCGAGCGACCCGTTTGAAATAGAAGTAACGCAAATGGCCACTGAGCAACCGGAGAATGACCCTGATTATATTCCGATCGAGCAAGCCGTAAGTTCACAATCCTACTCGTTATACATTTGTTAGCGTTCCCGATCATAGCCGTCTAATAATTTACTCGTGCAGATGGTTACTCGGCGTAGGTCAAAACAGAAGGCCAACCAGATTACCGCCAGGGCTCAAGTAGAGGCCGACACCGCCACATCAGGGCCAGACCCAACTGACACGTCAGCAAGTGGAGGAGGACGTGCGAGGAAACGACGTGGTGAGAGGAGCAGAAATCAGCTACTGAAGGAGTCGTATTACATTGCTGCTCTGAACGAAGATGGGAAGCCCATCGAGCCGAAACACGTGATGGCCAAGTTTAGCAACGCGTGCGGGACAGTGGCAAGACTTCATGGGCCGCTGAACGTGGATGAGTGGAAGGACGTTAACCAGAACATCAAGAATTTAATGTGGGAGGAGTTGCAGAAGTACCTTGTGTATCCGCCTGGATCGGAGGTCATTGGGAGCAGATTTGCATTGAGTACAATGGCCCATCGGTGGCGCCAGTGGAAGTCCGACATGAACACTCATTATGTTCAGAAGAACAAGACTCCATTTGAAAAATACAACAATATCCCGCCAGCTGAATGGGACAAGTTTGTGGCGAAGATGACAACCCCTGAAGCGCTGGCAAGGAGGAAGAAGATGTCGGACCTGGCTAAGAAAAACAAATATCCACATCTATTGGGGTCTAGTGGATACGACGGTCACGTGGACCAATGGCGAGCTACAGAGGAAAAATTTGCTGCTCAAGGGAAGCCGTTGTTCGTCCAGCCCCTAAATCCACGGAGTCGAAACTGGGTTTGGGCACGAAGCACGGGGCAAGTGACGGATCAGGGTAAGATGCTCTTCGAGTCCCCTGAAATCGAGAATGTGACCATATCTCTCCAAGAGATCACCGAGAAGAAGTCAGGGGAGTTCGTCGCCAGAAGGGAGCATGACGAACTCACCGCTGCATTGGGGACTGCCGAACACTCCCGTAGGATAAGAGGAAAATCTTCAAGAACGAGTTGGAAGGTAGGGTTTCCAACAGAATCCAAAAGTTACAAGAAGCGGGACGCCTACAAGGTGAAGTTGCGCGAAGAAGTAACCGAACAAGTAACCCAGCAAGTAACCCAACAATTCTACAGGCTAGCCGCACAACATCCCCAAGCCTTTCTGGGCTTAGTCCCTCAAGCCGAGCAGATGGTACAGATCCCAAGCAGTGTCGGTTCCGTAGAAACAACACCCTAACCGGTCGATCCGATAACCGGTCCGACACCGTGCAGCATTGTCGTTCCGATAGGTAGAGCCGGGAAAACGAAGGAGGTTGGGTCCGGACTAGCGATACCAGGGAGACAGTTCCATAATACGCCAATCCCGGAGGACTACGCAAGGGTGCAAGTATCAAGGGTTAATGCCGATCAAATGACGTTGGAGCTGGACATCCCAGCACCAGAGGGGATACAACTACTCGGAGATGCGGTGAACCAGTTCAACCTTTGGCATCATCGAGATCATCCTTACGGGACAGGCAACTTTGACGACCTCAGCTCCAGAGGTGTGAGAGACGGATGCCCCTCCAGCACCGCCATCTCCACCGAATTCCCCAACCCCGCTAGGATCTCCTGTGCCAGCAAGATCTCCGTCCCCGAAGAGAGTGCCTTCTCCACCTGCAGAGCCTGCTGCGCCAGCGTCCCCAACTCCACTATCTCGGCAGCTGCCTCCCGTTCACCAGTCACCTCCTACGCCGCAATCTGCTCTCGTGCAACCTGTGCCACCTTCGCAGGAAAATGCGACCATCCAAAAGCCCAGTACTTCGCAAGCCCGCAAGCTCATACCACAAATGGTTTCCACGTACAAACCTAAGGAAATGGCAGAGTACGAGGCAAGAATAGTTTTCAAGTCATTCAGGGGACAGGGTCCGATAAAGCCAGGCCAACCTGAACCGCAATCGGATGCACAGAAAAGCGTACTAGGTCATGCAGACAATATGCAATCTTGGAATTCTATAGAAGTGCCAAAGTTGTACGAGTATGGCAAGCCATTCTTGTCGTACCACGTCATGATCGAACTCCCATGGCCAATGAGGTTGTTGCATGACTGGTATCTAAGAGCAAGTGAGAAGGGGCTTGGGATGATTAGTGTCAAGGTCCTGGATAACGCTTTCGTCAACGGACCCAACGGAAACTTCATCATCAGTTTCAATGACCTACGCGCATTCTTTAAGATGGAAAAAATGGATATCAATCTCGTCGGCGCGTGGTGCCTGTAAGTTTCCTGGCTTGTTTTTTGCTTAGCGAATGTGTGCCAAAAAACTTTAAGTCATTTAACTTGCATAATTTGTTAGGTCACAATGGGTAGATGCCCAACGAACGGAGGCCTCAATAGGCTACGCTAACCCGACGAGGGTTTGCATGACGGCACACACCGTGAGGCTAAATATGGATGGTCCGCAACTGAAGGATAAGATGCCGGAGGAAAGAAAAGCATGTGTGGACAGGTTGCACAAGAATAAGAGGGTCGAGGTGGCAACTTACCTGGGACAAGCTATGCTCACGCACGCGGACAAAAGAGTCTTGATGGTCCCATACCACCTAACGTAAGCCACATCCCCTTTGTTCCGTTCATATAATATCATAGCACATCAAAATATGTACCAGATGCCTTATGTAATTCATAACCCGTGTTTGCAGCGATCACTGCATACTATTCCTCGTATATCCAAGGGACCAATTGGTCGTAGTTCTTGATCCGGCCCACTACGATGAGCAGAAGTTCATGGAGTTCCTTGTCTTGCTGAATTTGTAAGTTTTAAACAAACCTCCTACATACCATACTGCTTAGATGTAATTTTAAAGTTAGTTCAAACAAATATTTAATCTTTGTAGAGGATACGACTATTACAAAAGACATGGCGGGTTCGTGAAGGATCAACAGAGAACAAAGCTTCTCGTAAAGGCACGTTGGCCAGTATGTTATCATATATTCGTTAACTTAATGATGCGATTGTCAGTTTTTACTACTAACATGTCTACTATTCTTATGCAGTGTTACAACCAACCCCCCGGTACGAGCCTGTGCGGATATTGCGTGTGCGAGATGCTTAGAGTATGTGGGAGATACAGAACTGAGTTTACAGATGTAAGTTATCGTGCTCCTTACATATACGATCTAGTTTGTTTAAATTGATTTTAACGAAAATACATTTTTCTCCTATTTTCAATAGCTCCCAAGCATTCCGTATACCGCAAACCAGTTCGACAAAAAGACTCTTCTCAACTTGTGCAGGGACTTGTGCCGGTTCATTCGTCGCGACATCTGTAACCATCTAGGGAAGTTCTACGACCATGAGAGTGAACTTGCTTGTGACGACAAATTCAAACGCCTAAGGGAGTGGGAGAGAGAACATGCAATAAGATAAAAAGATTTATTTGTGACCAAACTTGTAATAATTGTTACACTGGCATTGTAGCTACTTTCATGTATATATGGTAATCAATTATTCGTATCATTGTATTATAATGTTTAACTTGTGATACTTTCGTTATAAAAATCAATCGTGTTTGTAATTGATCGTGAATAACTGCGACTATATTTGCTACTGTACCATTCATAAACAACACTTAAAAAAAATTATAAGTCCACACAAGATCTATCCAAACGGCTAGTGTAATCTAGGGCGTTTGCAATATTAAGTGTTCCCGTGCGGCCCGCTTAACACGTCCGCACGGAATAATAGATTATCCCGTGCGATCGGTATAACACAACCGCACATGATAATCTATTATCCCGTGCGGACGAGTTAAGCGGACCACACGGGAAGTTTATTTTTCCGTGCGGTTGGGATGCCCGCACGTGAAAATGTTTATTTTCACAGACCCCTAGGTGCAGACGGCCTAATCCTCCGCACGGAAAAACGTGTTTTGACCGCACGAAAAAATATAATCTGTAGTAGTGATATGTGTCTTGAAAGGAGTGGAGGTAAAGTGAAATGGAGAGGGCTGTCACGTGCTTGCTTTACTATGCTTTGGATCAAATTTAAACTGATGCGGGTGTTTAAGTTTACACTGAGTGGGTGCACACATAGTGAAAATAGATAAACTATAGCTAAAATATTTTTTGATTGGGTTCCTGGGCACCCTGTCTCTAATATGTAGGTCCGCCCCCGTGTCTTTAGATTAATGAAACTCGCCATAGATAGACTTCTTATTGTCAACGAGTTTATGTTTTCTAGTGATGAAAGAGTAATTAATCATAAATACGACCTACACATGTACACCATATCCTTATGTACACCTTCAAAGATTGGACCGATATATCTCTTATGATTGATGAAGTCACCATGAACACCTTGTTGTTGATAGTTATGTTGCCTACCACCAAACAAATAATTATACCAGCACCTATACTGGGTTTGAACTTGAATTAGGAGAGCAGGTTCCATTAATCACAAAGAATCTAACCAGATGAACTATGCCCAGTTCTCTGCTCACTGTTTTTTATGCAGTTTTATGTAGGGTTATATATATTGGAACTCGAAAATATTTTCGGGGTACCAAATAAAGTGAAATTCAGAGATTTGGAGAACTTTTTGGGGGGAAAACCCCTGAACTTTGAACATATTTTGGTTGAATTTGAACAAAATTTACTTAAATAAAAAAAATGAATTTTCGTCCGAAATAATTTCCTATCGGGGGACTGAAATTTTGGAAATGGCAAACCTTGGTGTTTATGCCATCCTGAAACGAGAGTTTGGGCATATATCAGCGTCTCTTTTTTTTTTTTTGACACGAGTTTAGGCATATATCAGCGTACGTTGATCGTTTGCCACACGGTGCGTCAAGAGGAGGCGGGGGACACGGTGGTCGTCGACGGTGCGGAAACTGCTTTAGAAGCAGCGGTGGATTGCATTTTCTTTTCTATGGTGGTTTCGATCCTGTTACCTTTTTCCTGTGCTTGTAAACTCCGATCGAAAAAGCATATGCTGTTCTCTACTCTATTCCTCTGCATGCAAATATTTGATTTGTACACATCCGTTTCATATTATAAATTACTTTTAATTTTTTAAGTAATCAAACTTCTTTAGATTTAACTTACTTTATAAAATAAAATTTAAATATATACAACATCAAATTAATTTCATTAAATTTATCATTAAATATGTTATGATAATATGTTTGATTTGCGTTAGGTATGATGCTACATATTTCTATAAAATATAACCAAACTTTAAAGTTTAACCATGAATAAAGTCACCTGAAGAAGGAGTGAGAGAAAGTCACTGGGTTTGAGGCACATGAGCTCATAGCTCACCCTGAGCGCCAGCGGATGGTGGTGGTTGTGGCGGCAGCTGTGGCAGTAGGGATGGGTGAGGAGTAGGCAAGCTGGTGGAAGAGGAGGAGCGGCCTGGAGGAGGGTGACGTGGTGGAGGATGACGAGAAGGGAGGTGTAAGGAAGAGGAGAGAGAGGAATTGAAGGAGAGAAAAGGATGTTGACATGTGAAGCCATTTGATTTTTGTTATTTTTGGCTGACTGATCTATCACGTGCGTATCACGTTGGTTCAGAACCACTTCGGATTAACTAGAGGGGTTTAAAAAGCTCGGGTGTAAAATATCTATTTTTATAATTAAGAGTAATTCAGACATTTTTCTTTTAAAAGGTTCATATTAGCAGACAAAAACAGACGGTTCATTTTGATTAATACCTTGACCTTCTTTTGAACCATCGTAAGAACCATTCAGTACATCGAAGTTATTACATTCAGTGCTATTTACTCCGTGTGTTAACGTTGCAAAATAAATCAATCCTATACTCAGATTCGTATATAAAAGTTTTTACTTATTTTAGAACGGAGGGAGTAATTTATTTGAGTGGATGAATAAATATTCGTTCTTTTAGCAAATTCAATGGTGATAAATAATTTTAAAGAGCTAGAGCCTAGAGATAAGAGAAGATGTGGTTTGGTGTCTGAATGACTTGCCCGTGAGCATCAATCACTGGATCCTGTTAACAATTATGAAGACAGCTTGCTGCTGCCATGCTAAGACAACAGAAATGAAACAAGTCGCAAGTGAGTACATAAAGCACATCAATCTCTCTGAGCCTCTGGCTCCCTTCCAGTTATCTTCTCATGCGTGGTTACCACTTTCAGACCATTTTCCTGGTCGATGTCATGAAGCTTTTCATCTTCCTCGTGGCTTTTCCTGTAAATGCAGTACAGGACCAACTGAAGGATACCCATTGGACAACCAATGAAGTTTGGTGACTGCACGAAACAAGCAGAAGAAAACAATGAAAACAGCGTGATTTTACAGCTCGATTGATCAACTTCTGAATAAAAACATTTCAGGTACTAACCGCGATGAAAAGATCCTTCCCTAGGAGCCCATATATCATCCATAGAGCACTGGAGAGGAATGAAAACAATGACAGATAGAAGGGCATGAACTCCACACTTTTTGTTGTTATGACTTGTTTCTGCAAATGTTAGTTCCATTAGAGAATTTAAGATTACCACGTAAATTTGTCGTGAAGACTGGAGAATGAAAACGATTCTTCTTGTACATAGTTCCAACTTCCAACTTCTGAATCTGATCTGTTTCATTACTATTATGGTCTATGGATATGATCAGTAATTATTCATTGTCATTACAGGTTTTTATCTTGAAGTTAGTACTATTAATTTGGAATTTAATTTTGTTTGTTCAGATCATGATTCTGAAGGCAGTATATGTGAAAGATACTCACTACAGCTACCATTGGAGAGCTGTACATCGATATGGAAGCCACCAGGCCAATACTACCCACAAAAACTTTACGCATACCGTGCGTATGAAACAGAAAGCTTGAAAAAATTGCTGTCAGCCCAAAGAATGTCAGAACGGGTAGCACAATTCGCAACACAAACTTCTGAAATAAGATCATTAGATAAGCCTGTCAAAACATTGTTTCAAGAGTTCATATATCTGAATATCTGAAGAATTCCTCTACAAACAAGAACTTGCCTTTCTCTCCCTGGGTGCAAACCATGTGTATATGCTGATGAATGTGATCTCAAGCAGTATGCCAAGCCCATTGATGGAAGACACTGTAGAATTCTCCCATCCTGAGCTTACCACAGGAAGACCATACCAAGTGTACAGGAGGCAGTTGAACAGAGCTAAGATGTATGGAACACAAGAGAATTCTTCTACACTGCCCTTCTTGATCACCCTCCTAAATGTCAACCTGTGATTTTCAGAGCACAGTGATAAGCAAAGATTGCATATGAAATAAATTCTGATCATTTATGGTATCTTTGGATGTGATGTACATACATAGGTGCTGCATACAGGAGCATGGAAGCAGCATTTCCTGAAAATGGGAGACACTACATTATACTCTGAAAATAATGAAAATCTGAATTTACTCCAAGAACATTCAGAAGAGAAGTACCTAGAATTCCTACTGCTACACGGATTGTGTTGGAAACCATTCTAGCTGTTCACTGAACGTTTCAGCTTGAATGAACTACGATTTTACAAACTTCTTTGCTCGAAGTGTGGGTTCTGTCTATTTATAATGCCTAGAGCATACTGAAAGTCTGAAATGCACAATGAGTGGATGAGGCACAGAAGGCCAAAAGCTATGCCTCCTCCGTGAAATTCAGTAGGGTGGCACAAACAGATTAGGCTTCGTTTGGCATTCCGTTGCTTTCAAAAGCACACGTTCGCTTCTTTTTTTATTGAATCATTAATCAGAACTAGTAAAGATTGTGTGAACTAAACTCTAAAACTTAGCAAAGAATATCACAACCACCAATAGTGTCATGTCATGAGCTCAACTGTTTGTTGATTAAGACAGAACTCATGAAACAAATACTAATGCAAGACTAAAGTTTTTTTCTGAAAGGCTATAGTTTTTCTGTTGTAAGCTATGCCAAAAGGTAGAGACCATTTAAATGGAATTCATTCGTTCGTTCTATTCTGATTCCACATTGAAAGCCATGTCAAGCAAAACCCAGTAACGAGCAAGGAATATGGAATTCAGACAAACTAGTGATGCTGAATTAAGCCAACACATTGACGATAGGTCTATTATGATTCCACATTGAAAGCCACTTCATAAAAGTAAGTCAGCAAATAATACCAGAAATCCCAGGTGGTGCCACGAATGAATTGTTTGTGGTGACAGGATTTGGAATGGTTAGTCACTGGGAGATAAAGCAATCCAGCACTTAGACGCACATTCTGCATTATGAAGATTGTTTAGTCGATCACAAGTAGTGGTGGTGTCAAATCCTATGAACTAAAAGGAAGACCCTGATTTAATTTAGATATATTGTGTGATTAGTCGAAATCGGAGTTGGCAAAGCTTGTTGTTATCAACTCATCATGCATGCAAACCGTGGGCAGAAAAATGGTTATAAATCATGTTGCTCAGGTGGTATGCGTACTGCTGGATCCATGTCAATCTCTGACTAATACTGCAAAAGTATGCACTGTCTTCGTCAGATCTTTTTGCTGTCAGCATGCAACATCCAAAAATGCCTACGCATCAAGCAACAAATAGCCAACTTGGAATTGCTGTTCTAGTTGTTTATCCCGCTGTTAATTGCATCACGTTTAATTACTTGATCTAACTGTTGTCCAAATTCCAATTACATCTTTGAATGTTTCGACTAAATTCAGATGAGGAAAAGAGACGGATTTGTCACGTTCGAATCCTCTTCGGTTTCCTGAGCCGATCATGATATGGTCACTTCGATCACTTCAATATATGCATCCTAATATTAATCCGACGCCCAAGTTAGCAACTTCCGGCGAGAGCGAGTTCACCGGAGAGTACGCACGATATCACAATGTCGTCGTCGCCGCCGCCGCCGCGGTCGTCGTGCTGGGCGTCGGTGACGTCGGCGCTGCGTCGCGGGCCGAGGACGCGGGAGCCATCGCTGCAGGAGCAGCTGCTTGCGGCGTCGGAGCGCGCCAACGTGGAGCGGTTGCGGGAGCGCGCGGGCGCGCTGCAGCGGGAGCTGGACGCCGTGGCCGTGGAGGAGGAGGAGGCCGAGGCGGCGGCGCGGCTCGCGGAGGTGCTCGCGAGCGACGCGGACGCCGCGCTGCGCGCCGCGGCGAGGGAGAGGGAGGCGCACGAGGGGAAGCTGCGGGCGGTGGACGAGGAGATCAGGGCCATGGACCAGCGCATCAGGGTGCTCCAGGCCATCGTCGCCACCATCACACCCAAGTGAAGTGATCCGGGAATTCGATTCGAATTTAATGACGACAAAGGCTGATTCTTTTTTATTTGGTTTTGTCAATTCGTGCAAATTTCGCAAGGTTTGCTGTGATAAATTTTGTGTATTATACATTTGTCAACAAATTTTTTATTTTTGACATATAGCTATAGGTATACAAAGTATAACCATGACGTAATTACTAATTAGTATATTATAACTTATATATAACTACAAGTATTATACTTGCACGTAACTTTTAAAAATCTGACGGTAACCTGCTAATTCCGCGAAGTGGAGGGATCGAATCTCCTCACCTATGCGCATGCTGTGAGATTTTTCCTTTCCTCACTTTCATGAATCATAAAGTAAATCTAACTATTCAAAATTAAAAATTAAATAAAGGTTATGATTGTATTATATTTATATTTTATATTTTTTAATTTATTGATAAATATTTAACAAAACCACAAAATTGTGTAGATTTTTGGGTTCTCTGAACTTTTGTGTCCAATTTAGCTCAAGGAATTAGTGCTGGGCTTCAGTTTGTGGGCTTGAAAGGCCCCATTGGTCTTTACTCTGCATCCAAGTCCGGCCCAAATTGTAACAAAAATATTTACAAAAATTCCAGCCCAATCTTGAGACAGCCATGCGTTTCTTCTCGAATTTTTTCCCCCAAGATTAGAGTGGCGAGTTGCTTCGAGCAGTAGCTGAACCACCTGTCGTCTACAGCAATCGGAAGATCGCGGCGCGGCGAGGCGACACGAACGACCATGGCGGATCAGCCACCGCAGGCCGGCGGAGAGGCGCCCGATCGAAGGTAGAGGGGAAGATGAGCGGCGGCGCGGTGGCAGAGCGAGGTTGGATCGGTGGACGAGAACGCGTCCAAGTAAACTGAATTTCTCTGAATTTTTGCTGCCGCTGTGTGTGGGATACGCGGCATGTTGACGGACGGGTGCAAGGGGAGTGGATTTGGATCTCTCGAGGGGATGTTCTCTCGTCATT
Organism: Oryza punctata; assembly: GCA_000573905.2. Taxonomy (NCBI): domain Eukaryota; kingdom Viridiplantae; phylum Streptophyta; class Magnoliopsida; order Poales; family Poaceae; genus Oryza; species Oryza punctata. The sequence continues at coordinate 6,200,352 of CM002488.2, forward strand.
TGCACGTCGCTCAAATGATTATGAAAAATTTGAAAAAAATTGAGATAATATATTAATATTGTGATATATCATTTCACAAACATGCAAGTTCAAATTCAACTTCTACATCTCGTAACGAAAAAAACAAATTCAACTGTGAATATATGTTAACTAGTTATAGTTTAATTTATTTTTTTCGTTGTGAAATATATATATGTTAAATTTGAACTTATATGTTTGAGGAGTGATATATCACATATTAATATATCTTCTCATTTTTTTTAATTTTTTTGATAATCATTTGAATAGCATGTAAACAACGAAGGGACATTCTTCGAGGGATCAAAGTAGTTTCCTGTGATGCAAGCGTGAGATTGCGAGAATGTATGTGTTCAGCCCGGGTCATGTACGTCTGGCCCACCGTGACATATCGTCCGATAAACTTTATGTAGCTTTTGATATAGAAACATTCTACGTAAAAGTATTCTAATCTGAATTCAAACATATCAGAATCTAACATGTATAAACTTTTGTGCAAAAACTTACAAAAATGGAAAAATGTGGCATAAAAATCCTATGGGGATTTGATCACGTTCGCGAATTAGCCCTTTCAAGATATTTAAGGGACTGCTTTCAACATTTTACATGTCGATCATACGCGAAGCTGGCTGCCACATTTTTTGTGCGACAAACAAGCCTCGCCGACTCACCGTATTCAGTTTGAGACATGACTTTAACCCTACCAAATTTCTGAAACTTTCCGGCGATGCTATTACATCATCAAGGCTAAAAACCTAGTGAATGTAGCTCAATTTTTCGTGGAGAAACTAACTCACCTAATTTAAGTTCAACTTAACACGGATATTTGTATTTATAGTTAATTATTTTTTAGTGATAAATAATATACCCATTGATAGTAAGACGTGTTGTGAAAAAAAAAAGCTAAAAACCTCATGGTTAGGAAGGCGAAGCAACAGGGACGGATCCAAAAAAGATTTAGAGGGGGGACTCATATCCTTCTTCCTCCTTTAGCCCTCCCTAATCTTTCTCATCTCACCCTTCTTCCTCTAAAATCCTCCCCTCTCTTCTTCTATCAGTGGTGATCTAGCGGGGTAGGGAGGACTCAGTCCCTCTAGCAACCACACTGAATCCGTCCCTGCGAAGAAAGATTCCTTACGAGCACATCTCACATTCTCACCTCCATACACGGTATAATAGATGCCCTCGGCCCACCCTATATATGTTGGTGATCAAATCAAACCAAATGGAGTGTACTTTGGTGCTGCATATGCAATTCTGGGCTCTCTGGGCCCTGCAATTATCGCCATTTTTTTGCTGCTGTGCTGGCCTGCAGCCATGTGCACGGGGATGCAGAGTGTTCTCCCAACCGCCAGCAGAAAAGATGTCCGGGACTTGTCTCTTCCGCCGCCCCCCTCCTGAGCCCCCGGCCCTCCTGTGCATGCAGTTGCAGACATGCAGCAAATAGCCAAACAGAAATCCTAGACAAAACCATGCATGCATCCCGACCGAAATCTCAGGACATATGTATATATATAAAGAAGAACTCGATCAGTGGGCCGGGGAATAGAGCTAAGAAGAAACTTTAGCCAAAATCTGTCGAGAAAAAACAAGAACCCTGACCCTTTTGAGACCCCCCTCTATACACGAGGGCATGTTCATTATAAGTCGTTTCTTAATACTCCATCCGTTCTAAAATACAGTAATTTAGGATTGAGTGAGACACGAGTTCAATGAATATTATCCTGTCCAGATTCGTTGGACTAGATATCACATTCAATCATAAGTTGTTATTTTGGGATGGAGGTAGTACACGTGTTTTGACTAGCGAGTATATTCACCATAAGTCGTTTTCTTAGCATGTATGTTTTGAGTTTTTTTTTTAAAAAAAACTAACTCTAAAAATTCGCTCTCAAGAGAAATCAAACCCAGAACTGAGAGATGCTATTAGAACGCTGGCTACAGTACATGTACAAAAGAAACACACAGCACATGCATGCAGATGCAGCTAGCTATAGGTTGCAGAGACATATCAGCAAGGTTTATTTGATGCTGGGGCATCATCAACAGGAGGCCACATGCATGCATGGTAGATAGGTAAACACTAATACACACATACTTTTGGCCCGTGGCCACTTGATCAACTGGTCACAGGTGCAACACTACCGATCCTAATTAATTCACTCGTTCGATCTGATAAACACCTGCACCTGCAAATTCTGCATGCATATTACTACAGGCTACGGCGATCGGATGCTGAATTTCCTTATCCTCTCTGACGAAACATGGTGACCACTGCATCATCTTCTTGCATGCTGTGTCTCTGTCACTCTACTACCTCATCTGTCACTACTGCTTTTGCATTGTTGCATTCCCAGTTCATCATCAACCACTTTCTGCATGAACTACTGTCGTCGATCGATTGTTTGGTTTGATTCGCCATTGCGGACGATCGGTCGTCACTCGTCAGTCGTAGGCGGAGCTGAAGAAGACTTTGACGGTGCAGCCGGCGAGGATCTGGAGGACGCCGGAGTTGGAGCGGGAGACGCAGCGAGGGGACTTGAACTGGCTCACGGGTGCGCCGAGGGAGAGGTAGTGGCGGAGAACCTTCTGGAAGGTTCCCCGCTGCAGCACGCGGAGCTCGAGTGGGGCGATGGCGCCGGACTTCCTCGAGCCGACGTAGCCTGCGTCGGCGAACGCCCTGTCCAGCTCGTCGCAGCAGGCCTGCATCACGTCGCCGTCGACGGCGGCGGCGTCGGCGGCGTTGAGCTCCAGGAAGACAACGTAGTGGCCCGGGTCCGACGACACGTCGGCGTGGCTTGTGTAGTCCACCACCTCCAGCTTCTCGCCGGCGAGCACCGCCCTCGCGGCGCTGTCCACCGCCAGCTGCAGGTCCTGCTCACTGTTCTTGTCGATGTTGATCGACAGCATGAGGTTCCTCCTGCACACGAACTTGAGCTTGGGCGTCGCGTTGTAGAACCCTGCCACTTTCACCACGTCTCCCAGCCGATACCGGTAGAGCCCTGCACACATTAGTGAGAAGCAAAAAAATGTTACTCCTACTAATTAACTTACTACGGTAAAAAGATGTTCTTCAGTAAACAGTAATATCATCGATGACTTTTGAAATCATGTGCCTATTAATCATGCATACTCCCTCCAATCAATAATACTTGACGTCCGGAGTACTAATATTAATACCCCCAACGTCGAATATTCTGACTGGAGGGAGTATAATCTTAATCAAGAATTAATCAACTGAAAATCACATCACCAATCCAACAACACATATACCATTACATTAGCTAACTAGGACCAACTTTCACAAATTCAGACAGCATTGTTTTGTTCAGATTTCCTGAATAATCATGAACTGATAAAGGATAACAGTCAACAAAGTACAGGGACAAATTAAGGTAGCTAAGCTTCAAACATCATATGATTAAGATGGTTGGGTAGCATGCATCAAGCATGCATATAAACAATGAAATCAATCATGCCAAAGAAGAAGAAAAGTATACTAGCTAGTTTGTGACATAGATTGGCCCCCATCTCTGCTGCTCTGTAGCTAGGTAGCTGAGCATGTACATGTTCATGTACCTGCTGCCCACTTGGGCCGTGCCGGGTAGCCTGTCACCGATTCTTATCCGATTACCTGACATTATCACAGGAGACATCGTCGTCGTCGTCTCCTCTTTCGTTGTGGCGCCCATACAGCCATCGATCCATTCATGGAAGTCATGAGTCTAAACGAGACGACAAACCCTAGCTTGCTATCAATTTGACTACTGAAAAATTAATGGGTGAAAACGCTGAGCTCAATTACCTTGTTGGTGAAGGTAAGAAAGTTAAGCCTGAATATTCAGATATTATACCAGAAAGAGATGACCAGGCCAGTGTTAGTCTTTGTTTGTTCGTTGGTTCGTTTGATAGTTGCAGCTGTTGCATTCGGATGTGAATGCATGAGACTTGGCTAATGGTCAAAGTTAACTATATGGTTAAGGCTGCGGAGGGTTGAGTACGGATTCCGAGCTGCTGATAAGAGACAAGTGCAAACGTACACTGACCAAAGGTCATAGGACAGATCGTCATTAGGAAGTTTTTTTCTGTTTCAGGGATTGTTTAATTTTGGTCTCTCAGATTCACACCTGATGCATGGTCTACAACTACCATCATTGCTCCTATTTGTAAATTAAAGCTACTAGAAGAGGTGGTAGGAGTAGTACAAGTACTATTAGCTCTCAAAGTCATATGAACAATTAATTAGTTCTCTTTTATCAGGATGAATTGAACGAGTCCTTGGACTTGATTTGAAGCAGTCGATCAACAGAGTTAGGCTGATAATGGTGTAGTAACTCCAAGTTTCAGATGAAGTGTTCAGTACAAGTTACCTTGTGAAAGCAACACAGCAATTATTGATCTACTACATGCATAAAAAAAATTAACCTATCATAGTAAATTACCTTCTTTTTTCAATGTTTTGTCCATTCCATTGGCTAGTTTTCATTGAGGTCCAGTCAGGTGTGCACACACATAATATGTTTGAGAAAATTATTCAAGTGAAGGGCCACTTGGGTTAATTAATTAATTCATCCAAATCACTACATCTCCAAGGTATGTTCATACCCTTCTCTCCAAGCAACTCAAAAGTCCTCAACTAACCAGTGCCTCAGCCAGGGTCAAAATCTTATCTTTAATAGTTCTTGATTACCTAATCATCTTCTGAACCAAAGACTAAAAGTCTAAAACTAATCTACAGTCTAACAGACAACCAAACAGAAAAACCAATGGCAACTTCAGATCTCCTGAAGTTTTCCCATTGGTTATGGTCCTAAATCTACCAAACAGAAAGGCCCATCTACAATACCAATTCTTTGACAAAAAAGATCCAAGTTTTCAAGACCAGAGTGACCATTTAGCCCAAGGGTTTGGAAGGCCAAATTAAGTCAATGTCCCACCTTTGGACAGTCAGACTGTCAGAGCTCAAGTCAACAAAGAGGGAAAAGCAATGAGACGAAAGTTCTCTGTGCTGTCACTGTGACCACCGATATGCATTGCTGTCAGGGCAAAGCAAAGGCTGCTAAATGCTAATGACTGTGCGTTTGCAAACCTGCCTCCCCAGTTACGGATAAGAAAGCAACGGGCAACAGGTGCAGGTAAACTGTCATAAGCTACTTATATTACACTAAGCGTTACTCTATTAAATGATGTGGTGATGCATGTCTCTGTCTACAGAATGTAAAGCTATTTATCTGAAGAAATTGTATACAACTCTTTTTTGTTGTTTCTTGCATTTGTACAGAACAACTTTGATCTATCACTGTTTTTTTTTTTTTTTTTGCTTTTAATTTATACTGCAAAGCAAATGGAACTGCTCCATTGTTGCTTATATTTACTCGGATAATTAAACTATTCTTAGACACTCGGAGATATGTCCTCGTTTCATGCATATCTGTTCAAATATTTACCAAACAACATATTTATTCCACCCTAGGATATTCCCATACATGTTCGGTACACATGTGGTCCCAAAAATGCTAATGTTTGTAGTGTCATATAAAGAACGACAATTTTATTTTTTGGGCAAACATTATGTGGCGGTGGCTGCAAATGTGCAAGTGACCAAATTTCGACTGGTTTCATGAACAGATATGCAAAAGCGACAGAAATTCATTCATTTTGGACTGGAAGTAATATGTAGTATAGTAAGCAACCACGTCATGCATGAGGAAGAACGTGAAACGAGGTGTCTACCTGCGAAGGTGGTCATCACGACCTCGTAGAGCTCGCCGACGGCGACCTCCGTCAGCCCGACGGGCTCGGCCTCGGCGTAGCCGCTGTCGCCGGCGCCGCTGCTGACGATGGGCTTGAGAGGGATGAACTCGAAGTAGCCGATGTCGGGGAGCACGGTGAACGTGGCGCGCTCCGGCGGCGTCCCGGGCTCGACGTTGGCGCCGATCCACCCCTCGGAGGCGCCGTACTCGGCGGCGACGAGCGGCAGACCGCCGGCGTAGTGGCGGAGCTTCTTGACGTAGTGCTCCATGGACCCCGTCATGATGCCGTAGACGTACTTGGCGTTGGGCCACAGCGCCGGGATGACGCCGTACCAGTTGCTCAGGGCGGCGCACTTGCGGGCGACCTCGTCGGCGAGGCCCGGGTTGGGCGCGGCGAGGAGCACCGACATGGCGTGGCGGACGGACGGCGAGGTGACGCGCGCCGGCGACACCTCGCCGCGGCGGATGTCCGCGCAGAGCTCCTCCCAGACGCGCTCGAACGTCTGGAAGGCGAGCACGACGCTGTGCGCGAACGTGGCCGACACGATCTGCACGTCGCCGGCGAAGAGGAGGCCGCAGAGGAGGTGGCAGTAGAGCGACTGCGCGAAGTCCGGGCCGAAGATCACCTCGTCGGGGCTGCAGCACTGCGACTGGATGTCCCTCATCGTCGCCTTGAACTCCTCGCTCCGGTACACGTTCGTCGTCGCCGTCGTCGCCGTCAGCCCTCCCTTCGTCCTCATCTCCCTGCTGCTGTAGATGAACTGCAGCGCCTTCCCGTTCTCCACCGGAAACTCCCTGCACACAGATCACCATCAATTCCAAGAATTGACCTCACTGTCACTGCTCGATCGATCGAGATCAAGCACACACTGTGTTTTTAGTACGTGTCGTACGCATGAAAAAAAAAGATGATTCGTGTGCGAAGCTGCGAAAAAGGGAGAGAGGCAGGCTGTCTATGGCGGACAGCGACGGCGGGGAGGAGGAGACCGGAATCGTTTGCTTTCTCGCGATTTAGTGCGGCGAAAGAGACCGGAGCAAGCTCGCCGGCGGCGTGTGTACGTACGTACCTGTTCCTGAACGCGTAGGAGATGCGGTATATCTGCATCGTCGACTTGACGAGCTCCTCGTTGAACAGCAAGTACTTCCGCTTCCCCTGCGTCGTGCCGGAGCTGCGCATCGCCAGTGATCTCGCCATGGTCAGTTACGCACGTTGTTGAGGTCAAAGAACAGCAAGCGGCGGCGACACTGACCTGAGGGAGATGGAGGTGGCGGGCTTGGCGGTGAGGACGGGGGAGGAGTCGCCGTCGGCGATGCGGTCAATGTAGGGCTCGAGGTCGGCGTGGGTGGCGAGCGGGACGCGGGCGCGGAAGGTGTCCGGGTCGGTGCGGCCGGCGAGGCCTAGTCCCCGGAGGTACTCGACGCCGCCGTTCTCGGCGAGGATTCGCCGCAGCGTCTCCCGCTGCACAATGGCCGCGTCGCGCGTCACCCGCTCGAACTCCGCGATCACCGCGTCGCCGCTCAACCCATCCCCCCTCCTCGCCTTCTTCTCCAACATCTCGCCACCACCAAGAAACCTGCACGATCGAGCAACATAAAAAATTAAAACAAAAAAACAAATTGAATTCAGAAGCGGCAGTAATGGAGACAAAAACAAAACAAAAGAAAACAAAAATACTAGTTTTCTTTTTCTTGGGAAGAAACAAAGTACACCAAGAGCGGCAAAGGGAAGAACAGGACACCAGAAAACAGCAGCTGCAGCAGGCGGCGTACTTTTATATATCCTCTTCCCCGTGAACTGAAGCCCGAAAAAAAAAAGACAGCGAGATGAACAGCAACAGCGCCGAGATTTGCAGGAGATTGTTCGGAGCACAGAGGCAGAGGCGACCCAAACCAATCACAAAGAATTCAGAGAGAGAGAGAGAGAGAGAGAGAGAAGAACAGAGAGCTCACGGGCAGCCCAAGAACAGAGCAAGAGACGGCGGAACAGACAAAGACACGACAGCCAGCGAGCCAGCCTAACCTCTCAGCGCGTCGTGACCGTCGTCGCCGTCGTCGGCGGCGCCGCCGAGTTAGGCGCGGCGCAGCAATGGACTACCTCGCCGGGAGAAGAGGGACGAGACGACGTCGTGTGGTGCGGTGTGAGGAGCACGGCGAGGAGGAGGAGGAGGCGTCCAGGAGCATTTATACACGCGGCAGCCAAAATCCGCGAGCTCCTGTGTGCGAGCGAGCGATAAAAACGCTTCCTTTTTCTCTCGAAAAAACGCTCCTTTTTTTTCTCTCTCGAGAAGAGGAGGGCAACAGGACAAGACAAAAGCTGTTGCCATCGTCGTCGCTGATGCAGTGCACCGTTCGGTGCTGCGCTGCTGTACTCCGCTCTGCTGATACTCCAGTTAAACTGGGATTAATTTACTGTCTACGTGTAAAACGGGTATGAAGTAAATGATTTTGATTAACTGTCTAATCCCTCCATCTCATGAAAAAACTTAATTCTAACCATGAATCTGATATGTATATTGTTCAATATTAAACTTATTTTAAGAACAGAATGTGTACGTGTAAAATGGGAATGAAGTAAATGATTTTGAAAATCCACTGTAATGACAGATGGAGCGAGCAAATATCTTCCTCATAGGGGTGCAAAATGATCAATGCTCTAGATTTGCTTTACATGGAATAATAATTGTGTGCCACATTAGAAATGCATTTTTATGATTTACCATTTGTTGATGGTTTGTAGTTGGCAGAATTTTTTGGTGATGAACTGGGGTTTTTTTAGTGGAGGTTGAAGGGCTGTCACCACTCTAGTCTTACAATTAAACACAGAAATTTACCTAGATCTAGTTTTTCTTAAAGATAACAACTCTACTTGTGTTGGATTGTATTGTGTGGGGAACGAGAAGATATTACTCCAACTTAGTACATGGCGACCATCGCGTTGCCACCTTACTCTGTGGTCTTCCTTGACCATGCTCAGCTGGTTGTGGTCGTGGTTAGGCCTCATCATGGGCCCACTACCAGTGACCATGGAGACCAGTCTAGACTATTACCGGTAACCATGAACACTAGCACAGATCACTGGCATTGACCATTTCAAGTATTTAATGAATCATTTTCACTCCGATAGAAATAGGAGGTGCGTCAAGAAACCCCTTGTCCGTGACCCTAACAACCATGGGTATGTGTTCTTTCATAATGTGATTGAATGACCAAATACATTGATATTTGTAGTGATTATTCGAGGGTACAGATGAATAAATTTACTATTGTAAATGTTAAAAACATGCTCAAATTAATATTGTAAGGAATTCATATGTAGAAAGGTTTTGGAAAATTGTATCGTTTAGTAGTTCATAATAAACGTGCCCGTTAATCCATCAGGTGAAAAGGAAAATGTACACATGGTGGGTAAATTCTAAAGATCTAACTTATGTGGGGTTACACGGCTAAGCCGCTTCTTTCCACTTGTTTATGCAGCCCAATGCACTATGGAAATTAGCGAGATCGATCCATCGGTGCTTATCCCTTTCTGCTGTCATGTTCTGTTCGTTGATGGGAATGGCTTGGGGGTCTCAATTCAGAAGTGATTGGCTGGTATTTATGATGCCGTCGTAAGCTAGTGGACAGCAATGTTGAGATGATCTCGACATCAGAGGGTGCTAATTAATCAATCAAGGATAAGTCCAACAAGATGTTACACCCGACACACTAAAAAAATCCAGTGACTGCAAGTGTCGACTAACGATTTACTGTGGCATATCTGTGCTGCCTGTCAAGTGTCAACTCTAGTGCTCATGGATATGGGTTAATAAAGAAACAAGTTTAGAACCGACCTAAGCGAGTTTAACTTTGGGGTTAGCTTAGCTATCTGCATCTGCCCGGAAGAAAGTTAGTAAAAAGTTACTCTCTCAGATCAACTTTATTTGACATCATGAGAACTGGGTTTAGATCTCCCGACGTCAAATGTTGTTGACTAGAGGGAGCACTACCGACGGTTTTGACCAGTTCGATCGAAAGTCAAATCTGGCGATGAACGGTCCTAACATCGACAACCAAACCGGGTTCTTATGTTACAAGTTGTCACAAATTTGTTTTAGAAATGAAAGATAATCAAGAGAAATCCGAGACATGGTCAAAGTACATGTAAACGTAAATAATACTAATGAGAGCTGGAATTTGTCCTAACCACCGGTGGGCCTAGGGCCAATGACATTAGATAACCACCTAAGCTCATTGGCTCACCATAGTGGAGTAGGCACATTACGTAGCTGGTGTTTGGTGATACCCAACGATTAGCTTAGCTACCGTGTGTTTTCAAGACAAATATTTCCAATCCACCACACCATGTGAGTTCAGTATGATTAGTGAATCATGATTGATTCATGTCAACCATGTTGTTTCCTAGTGCACAACTATATACTATATCACAAGTAGTAGAGCTTTTTAGTGTAGAGTATTGACGGTAGCAGTGAAAAGAAACAGAAGAATGTTTGGGCTCAATGAGCCATGGCGATATTTTTTAATGCTTTTCTACCCTTTTTCAGATTTGGACCTAATTAAGCTCCTGCTCTTTAACCATTAACCAACTTGCCAAGTGACTTGTAGTTGGTACTAAAAGCCCAGTCAAGATACAGCGTATATACCACCAACAAAGACGCACGCATACCCACCAACTTGGCAAACTTGCTTATGTTTTCCATAACTGTGATGGTTAGAATGCAACAGTCACTACAGTTACATTTTGAATCCAACTTAAGAGTTACACCTGTCAGCACTAGAGCCACCTCCTTAGCTTTGGGTGTGGATGTGGGCAAGGTGGTCAGAATCAGGATACCAGGTATGATCTTTTTATCTTAGTAGTAGATGTTTAGAATTTTTTACCTTGTATAATATTGAACCGTAGAATCTGATTAATCAGATTGTAGGATTAGAATCCTATCGGTTTTTATAAAGTACATATTTTTAATAAAGATTTTAATTTATTGTAGAAATTAAAACCTAAAATGTTGAATACTTTTTACAAATTTAGTTGACATCTAAACTTGAGTAGAGTCATTAATATTATTTTCAATCCACTTTAGTTTTAAATAATACCTACGTAGCATCGTAAGATTAGAATCTTATGTAATATCTTACTCATCTCGTAGATTCATATCGAACTTTTATATAGGGCTAAGATAATATATAAAATTTAAGATATATAGTAGGATTATAATCTTTTCGGATTAATAGGATCATTGTGGATTGGGAGGGTACTGCGGTGGATCTAGTATGGATACCGGGAAACTTCTATCCCCATTAGATCTTTCATAGAGAAGAGGAAAGATGAGAGAGTAAGAAGAGTAAGGGGGGAGGAGGAAGAAGATGAGTCCCTTTAGCTTGATCTAGATCCGCTCATAAGGACAGGAGCTCCTTGAATCTTGATAGTGGGCTTGGGCTCCACGGCGATCCTAGCTCCACAACTGACACTCGTCAACGGGACAATTTTCTATGCTCATGCTGGTATCTGTCATGCAACTATGCAAACACCACTAACTAGCAAGTCTGATCACATCTTTAGTTTATAAATCCAAGATTGGCGCACAGTGGTAAAGTCTAATCACATCAATAATTTATCGTCATCCTAACACGCAGTACCTCCGAAGATACAATTATCTGTACCTGAGAAATAAGAACCGTAGAATGGCTCCTTTCTACTCCTTATCGAGGTTGTATACCGTTTCTTGAAAATGGACGATAAAATGAAGAGTGATAACTTGTAGTTGTGTATCTGACTCATCGCTCTTGGACATTTTTAAATTTTAACACATAGCTGATAGTCTTTGAGAGATAAACACACCCGATATACTGATGGTGATGGATTTGGAAAGGAAAAGAAAAGTTTTATGTGGTTTAGCAACAGAGTCAAGCTGAAGCTTTTGTATTTTTATGCTCAACTAGTCATACTGAAGTCCCTTCAGAGAGCCAGTCCAAGAAACAGAAGGAAAAAACAAGAGATTTCCCTGCCTTATTTATCCTGATCTTGTACAGAGACTGCGTGCCTTGACATCCAACCAACTCGATCCATTCCATTGCATAACCCATTTTAATTCCAACACCTGTGCTGCTGTTTTAGTTCTGAAGATTCTCAGCCTCTGGATGGAGGGTTAGGGTAGCTGCAGGCTCTGAAGCAGGTTATGGGCTCAACAGAGACAGGAGGCCACAAAATGACACCAAAGTTCAGATAGAGTTAAAGGCTCATGGACCAATTTGTTGCGACAGTGAGTGCCACTGTTCAGTAGAGGATGGTGATACAAGCAACCAACCAACCAAGGTTTTTGTTTTATTTTTGGCTTGTCTTCCACTAATTTGCTGCTTGCATGCCTGGATCTCACAGAAACGTCTCTGGATAGGCTTGTCCTGCCTACTAAAAGATGGTTCTTGGACTATGCCAATTATGCTGGATTTCATTTTCCGGACGGCGCAGACACACACGCTTACCCAACCACCTTTGCACACCCCTGAGTGCGTCTTGTTAGCACACACCTAAATTAATCCAACCATTTTACACAGAGTCATGCTTCCACGACTCCATCCAGCACGTCTTTGTAACAAACACCTAAATCAAACAATGCAAATAAGATATCTAATTACTCAAACCATTTTATACAGTCATGCTTCCACGACTTCACCGTTACATTATTCACCGTCATAGCACTCAATTTCACTCCAAGAAAGAGGTGGTAGCGCATTTCTTTCAGATCGAAAAGGACAATGCATGCCATAGTTGAGCTAGCCAAAGCTCTACGTGGAGCTATAGCCCGTCGATTTGATCATGCCAACCACTGCACTCACAGGTCACAAGTAACAGCAGCAGCCAGCAGTGACCAACAGTCTGAACTACTGTTAGTTGAATGGTGCTGTGTAACACCTGAGCCGATTCAATCCCTTTTTTTTTGAAAACTTTTTTTCTTTTGAAAACATTCAATCCCTTCACTCGTAGCTGGAGCAAGCTCCTCCTCCCTACGTGATGACAACGTGACGATCTCAACACAGTGATCACGAGGGGCAGCGACAGAAACAGGGCTCTCACGGCGACATGACTTCCCTGACGAACACAGCATGAAAAACGAGCACGGTTGAGATGGTTGGCACTGACGAATCCTGCAACTTCTAGCTAGCTAGCTGCAGTGAGGTGGTGTTCGTTTTCCTTGGAGATGAAAGTGAAGTGCACGGAAAACATGAAAATCATTGTTGTATGATTAATTGAGTTTTAATTATTAATTTAAAGTAACATCTATATAATTTCTTTTAGAAATATACCATTTAGCAGTTTGAAAAGAGTGCTAATGAATACCAATATAAAATCTACATCTTAATAAAAAAATAACATGACCTGATAATAAATGTATCGGTATCCTCTCTCCGTTATTCAGATTCATACATAGAATTTTTTTTTCTACGATGGAGGAGTAGTAGTTTACATGCATGGCCATGCAGAGCCTAGCTGGCTCGATCAATTTCAGGCATTCAGGTCGTCTCCTCTGCTTGCAAATGGATATGGAGGACCATGTGATCTTGAACCCTGGGGGCTGGACATGACTGCCTGACCTGCCACCCCAACTAACCCAGGCGTCAATCTGAAGTTAATTCAGGGATTCAGAATTTTCAGATGCCGTGTGCAGGACAGTGTCAGTGTCGTGTAGAATGGTGACCTGCAGCTGAGTCTCCTCTTATGCTAGGAGCTCCAGCTCTGACAAAGTCAACCATTTAATTTCATTTTCTCGTCAATGTTCAGATGGAGAGTTGGAGACTTTGGGCATGAAAGCCTCTCTCGACAACTCTTTTATATTTTCAGAGAATTATGACCAAAAGAAATAAGTTGCTCACGTGGGCGATGGACCCCTAACTTATGCCTGTATATAAATCTCTGTCTCGGTGTCTTTCTTCTCCTGAGCTAAAAGTGGTGGTTAATGCAGTGATTGCTATCTACTAGGCTAAGCCATCAGCCCATCAACCAGTGATGACTGATGACAGTAGTGCCTCCTAATTGCAATGCTAGCTAGCTGTCATTCTGTCAACGAGAGAGAAAAGCAACGTGTAACAAACTCAATGCTTACGTGTTAAGACCGGACAGTGCAAACTCGCAAATGTGTGATTAATCCTTTGCAAAAGAACCTAATCGTAGTTTCAGCTCCACATCATACTGACACAACGAGAGTAGCAGTAATCCTTTGCAAATGCTAGATGCTGGCAGGTTGGCAGGTATCTGAATCTTTTAGGGGCAACCGAATTGCAAATGACAAGTACCTGATCACACCATGGCGAACCATGCAAGATTCAGTTCAGGTTTGCAGGTGGACAGAAAATGGGCAAACGAAATTAGATGTAGATTAATTTAGGATGTATGCGGTACTCCGTACAAACGCGAGGACCTTTTTTGCAGAATAACCACCACACATTTTTTTCCGAGGAGCAAAAACAATTGCAAATAATGCGAAAAAGGGTACGGTAAAGAGTATCATGTCCAGAGGATGTGGTCCATATCTCTCTGTTGTCACAGGTTATATATTTTTATTATTATTTAAAACTCCTATTTCACAAAAAGAAAAAAGATGTAGATATATATATACGTACAACGAAAGGGCACATCCAAGCAAGCTGTTATTGGTGCCACGGAGTCTTTCATTTCCATCAATACGATAATGAAATATATGCTAATCATTATTATGCGCTGACAAAACACCAGGCCAGTACGATGGCTCACTGCCATAGAGCCCATAAATCTTGTGTCAGTATCATTATTGTTATTAAGGACTAATAGCAAGTGCTCACAACCATAGGAGTATGCCACAAGCTGCCAATGCAGGCAGTGGACTTCTGTTAAGAGCTGAGAGCAATGGAAAACCGAACAATTGTTAACTTAATTGGTGATTTGCTGCAGCTGACACATACATTGATCGGCCTGATTGTGAGTGGCTTAATTAACTATGGTCTTCACTGGAGAGCTGGCCACTAAATGCCTTATGCATCTGATAAGTTAGTATAAGATTATGCTTCATACCTGCCTGTTTAAATGCTGGCCCTGCGCTGCAGGGACCCCACATTCTTCAGATATGTGGCTGATTTGCAAAGTTTTGCCTGGGTCTTTGATGTTGCTTTCCTGCCACCAAATGCAATTAGAAATAGCTCCTTTCTGAGTAAGAGATAGATACTGCATGCGACCTGTCGGCTGGGATCACTACACACATTACCTTAAGATACATTTGGCTGAATTGGTTTTAAAAGACCCAAATAATAATAAAAAAAAGCTATATGTTCTAAACGATCCAAGCAAAAAAGTTGTCTTAAAAGCCTAAATCTAAACAAGGAGGGCATTGGTCTTATGCTTTTTAGCTTATAACCTGCCTAATAAGCCCAAACAGACAGGGCTTTTTTACCTGCTGATATCAACGTAGGCTACAAGGTGTCAAGGTTAGTATGTGAAGCTTGTAGCTTGGGTAGCAGTAGCCACTGGCATCAACTTGCTTGAGATAAAATCACTAATTCACCATAAATACACGCCATACCGCTTGGAAGAATAAGCAATGCACCTTTCTGTATTAATCAGCTTTGCACACTTATATTGTCGGCACCATCTACGTCTACAGTTTCACGTCTTTTCTGGAAAGAATTCATCACGTTGTACATAAGCCTAAAATCTGTATCGACCTGGCCAATTCCTAGTCAAGTAATTTAGTGACATATTTCATACCATTTAATTTTTGATGCGCATGCAAAGCTAGTGTGCAACAGAGATCAAGCTCCACCACTCCTTAATGTGATATGCCCAACCCACACGGTAGCACTGCTAGTTCATCTAGGAAATAGTAAATTGCCTATGCCTCCATTGGTAAGGAAGGAAGCTTTAGAAGTCCACATCCTACTTCAATGAACAAAGCAATCAATTAACATGGTGGAGTACTGGAGTTAATGGCAACACCTTGGTGATATTTGAACTCTGATGGTATGTAAAGTATTTGCATATTTGGCTAAAAACAATGAACTACTTTGCAAATCATGTGTCCCACATTGAGTATCTTAGAATTTGTATATGGGAATACCCGTAGGATATAATTCAGTTAGCCAAGTATCAACAACGCAAACCACATCAGACACTTTCTCTTCTGATGGAAACACTCTTGACTTAACAAGAAACTGTTAAGTGGTATGAACATAGGGTGGCTGCATTCTGCAAATTTAATTTTAGCAAGCCCTAACTTCTCCAGAAGGAAGTCAAGAACTAAAACTAAACATATATGTACACAAGAGCAAGATAGGTACATTACTCAGAATATTACAAGGATCACAGAAAAGTTCAACCAAATGAACTAACATTACCAGAGTCATGGATGGAAGTAGGGGTCCTCCTTGTTCTGATATATTGAAAACAACTGTTTTGAGTAACGTGCGGCCAGCTTGTGACAGAACTCAAGAGCGTAACGATCGTACTTCTCCAAATCGTGGACAGTCTTCTTAAGCGGGCCAAAAGTATCACCATCAAGAAGAAACTCCGCTATGAAAGATCCCCTATGCAAATAAAACAACTTGCACTATGAGAAAAATAGACTCCAAAACAAACTTCTTTCAGCTATACCCTTATTAAGATCTTATTACGAAGAGGCATACGTGAGTATTGGAGCAGATACGATATTTCTAATAGAAAACAGGCATGGTTATGTGTACGTTGTTGATAACTTCCAGGTTCATAGAGTCATGAAGGTAGCTCAGTTGTAATTCATAAAACTAGAGTTTGGCATTTGGATTGTTGACAGTCCAACCTACAGCACTGTAGTCAGTGTTGCTGGCGCACACGGTCAATACAGGAACTACCACAATAGATATGTTAATTCACTGACAGAAAATGTCATCTCACCTAAATACAAGTTATTTCATCTTCAGTAACGGTTCATATGAAGGTTATCGCTAGAAACAAAATAAAGTTGTCTTTTGAACACTACCTTTTGAAGATATTGAGCAGTAGGGCTGATGTCAAGACAAAACAAAATAACAAATGCAGAATGTAAAAAATGTGAATTATAAGCAAAACTGCTAACTAAGTTAAACGTGAATGAAGAGGGGACTCTCATTACATATACAGAAAGTAACTACCCAGTAGGCATACCTTGCAGCATCAATCTGGTTAAACCCTTTCTTGTTATGCAAAATGGTGGCCTTTACTTCCTGTTCATCCTCAGTTTGCTTTCGATAGAGAGCACAAACAGCTTTCAAGCAAAGTTCAGGGTGTTCAGCAAATGCAGATAGCATCTCTGCCTCATACTTCCATTCCTTAGCATTCCTTTTACGGCCTATGCAAGCCATAACGTCTTTATAGTTTATTTCATTGTCAGACTCTTCTAGTTCTGAAGAGGATCCTTCGCTGGGGGCAGAGGCATCAGAGTCTTCTGGTTCAGCAGAATTCGCAGAATTTTCTGAACAATCCGAATCATTTATTATAAAGTCATCCATATCATCATCTTCCTCCGAGTCATACTCATTCTCTTCACAATCCTTGGGTTCAACAAAGTTGAGCACCCGACGCGCAGACTGTGCTCTCTTTGGCTGATCTTTAGCTAACCGAGCCGAGCACCTAGTTGCAGGTGTGGAAGACCCTTTGGTCTCACTGAATCCACCACCACCCTTGCTCACCCTATCTTTTCTCATCTTCTTGACCACTTCACGAATGGGAATCATATCATCATCACTACTTTCGATCTCTGTCGCAACTACACGAGCACCATCGCCACTATCCTCATCCTCATTGTCACTGACTCCGCGCACAGCACGCTTCCTACTCCGTGTGACGCCCTTGTCGTCATTCTCATCGTCTCGCACACCACACAGAGCACGCTTCCTACTACAATCCTTGCCCATCCCATGGCCACCCTGGCTCTCAACCTCATCTTCACTATCGCTGGTGACAACCAGTGCGGCAGCGCGCTTCCTACCGGGCAACGTGGTAGTAACATCATCATCCTCAAGACCCGCATTTTCACCAGAGCTAACGCTCCCATGGTCGCCTCCATCACCACCTCCCTCGGCGTCCTCAATCTCGTCTTCATCCCCGCTCTCTCCGGTCACCGCCCGCAAAGAAGCACGCTTCCGAGGGGTCGGAACCGCAACGAGGCCGCTCTCCTCCGCGCCCTTCTCCTTCCTGACGTCAACAGCCATCCCCTTCTCCTCCTCCTCCTCCTCCTCCTCGCTATCACTAACCTCAATAACATCACACGCCAGACGCCCTCCCTCCATCTCCTCCAATCGACGAAGATTCGGGCCCCCCTTACCTGTACGACCCGCCGGCTTCCCCTCCGCCATGGCCCTCCTCAAGCGCGCGTTCTCGGCTTCGAGGAAGGAGACCCTTGCCTCGAGGGAGGCAATACGGGACGACTTGGCGACGAGCTCCTCCTCGAGCGCGGCGGCCTTCGCCGCGGCGTTCATCTCCGGCGGTCGCAGCGGCGTCGGCGCTGAACCCTAGCGTCAGCCGGAGACTGAGGCGTGTCGTGTCGCTGCGAGAAGGGGAGAAGAGAAGACGATTGTCTTTTGAGTGAAAAAAATAAATGTCGGGCCTGGAAGGGAGCAGATTGTCGGGCCGAGGAAAAGGGCGAATTTGGGTGTTTTGGACTTTGGGGGTGCGGATTGGTCCTTTTTAGGGCTCAACGACTCACTCCAGAAGGAATAAGTTCACTTTACCTCCCTTAACAAGTGATCGAATCTGATTCATATCTCTCAACCATAATACCAGATATCTCGACCCCTCAACTATTAAAACCAGTGTAATTTGACTCCCTCGACGGTTTTGGATGACGGTTTCGCTAATGTGGCACACACGGGGCGGTGTTGACCTAGTCTCCATCCCACGTGGCATTGACGTGGCGTTTATGTGGCATTAAAATTAAAAAAATATATGTTGGACCCATTTGTCATTCACACAAAAAAATTGACCCACTAAAATATGGGGCCCACATGTCACTCTCTCTCCCTACCGTTTTTCTTCCTCTCACCCTCATTTCTCTCTTTCTCTCCCCTTTACTTCAATCCATTTGCCGCGCGGCAAGGGCTCGAGTGGCGGCGGTGGCGAGCGAGGGCCAGAGTTTTCGGCCCTCGCCAGCCCGCCCACCTCCGGCTCCATCCGCGTGGCCTATTGGCACGCCCGCCATCGGGCTCCTCCTCCGTCGCCCTGGATCCCACCGTACGCTTGGCGCCGCGGGGCACTTCCTACCACCCCTCCGGCCTTTGCTCCGTGGGACCCTCCAACCCGCCGCCGCCCGGACTGCGCTTGTGGATGTCGTCGTCTGGATTATGCCGCCTCTAGGGGACGGGGCTCGACCCTGCCAGTCACCGGCTCCTCCTCCACTAGGCAGCCACGCCCTGGATCTAGGCCATCGTCAGCAGGCCCCGCTGCTCCCTCCATCGGCACCCCCAACTCTGCCGCTTCACCGTCCGTCGTCTCCAGAATCCCACCTCCAGCCGGTGCGCTCCTCCACGAGGTCCTTGCCATGGGCGGCGGTTGTAGTCGACCTCGCCGGCCCTGGAGCCCCTACGCCGTCGCCCACCGCCGCCGCCACTCTAGCACCCGCCCGCTGCCACCACCGCCACTCGAGCCCTGCCTACCGCGGGCAGATGAAGTGAAGTCAATGGGAGAGAAAGAGAGAGAAATAAGGGAGAGAGGAGGAAGGACAGGGGAGAGAGAGGATGACATGTGGGCCTCGCATTTTAGTGGGTCCCACAATTTTTTGAATGACGAATGGATCATATATATATATATTTAATTTTAATGCCATATAAACACCACGTCAATACCACGTGGGACGGCGACTAGGTCAACACCGCCACGTGTGCGCCACATCAGTGAAACCGTTTTCCAAAACCACCGAAGGAGTCAAATTGCACCGATTTTAATAGTTGAGGGATTGAGATATCTGGTATTGTGATTGAGGTATACGAATCAGATTCAGTCACTTGTTAAGGGAGTCAAAGTGAACTTATTCCACTCCAGAAAGACCAATGTGTTTGGGTCAAATTTGCAGATTTCAGTAGTTTCATCAGCCAAGTTCAAAGCTAGCGTAGTCAAAAAATAAAAAATAAAAATAACACATAGCTAGCATAACTGCATAAGGATCTACATTTCCTTAGTCGATCTGAGTAGTAGCCCTCCTTCCAAATATATCGTATACCCTGGTTAAAAAAAAAAAGTAAAATCTTACACGTATACAAACACGTTTAGGTTTTTATATGGTATCTCATATATATTTTGGAACGAAGATAGTACTTGATAGTTGTATTGCAACTGTGTGGATCGGATGAAGTACTTGGTAGTAATACTACAACTTTGTATCCACTTGTAAATATAAAGGTTAGATTTCTATACGTTATTAAAAAAATTAATAGTAACACCCAGTACACTGATCGAGTTCTAATTATCTTTTTTTTAGTGAGATTTGTTTGAATTTGTATCGATTTGTTGTTGGATCGACGAAACCATGTTGAGCGGTGGTCGTATTTCGGAACCTCTACACCATTTGTAAAGAAAAGTCCAATCCTAGCTACGCCTGTAGTATTGGATGGGACTATCTATATATATATTTGTTAACAAATTTTCTCCCAAAAATTTATCAAATGTAAAATATAGTGCAATCGTAGTGTAATTACATTGTAACTTATATGTAATTATAATGTAACTATCAGAAATCCTATATGGTAACGTGCTATTTTCGTGAACCAGAGGTTGTGGGACCGAATCCCCTCACCAGTGCATGCACTATTATTATTTTCTTCACCAATTGCATGAATCTTGAAGTAAATCTAATGATTTAAAATTATATGAAAGTTAATGTAAGTTATATTGTATTATATTTACAAGTTACAATATAATTACAATATATTTACATTTGATAAATTTTTGGGAGAAAATTTCTAGATAAATGTATAGCAAAACTGTTGGAATTTTTATGAAGCGGAAGGAGTAGTTCCGTGTACAGCCGGAGGATATTCCCAGCGTACCAGCATCTAGGGCGGCTCTGCGCTTTTTTCAACCGTATGCGCGTGTGCGCGCGCTTACCGTTGGAGAAAAGATCGGCCATCGTTAATTTGCAGGAAAAAAGGACGTGACTGCCATCTCATTCATTGCCTCACATTCCTGCGTGCGACCAACCAAACTCGCGCTTTCCGTCGGTCACCGGTCGATCGATCGACGATGGAGCAGAGCCCTCCGTGTCGTCGAAAACGAAAGGCATATCGTACCTGGTGGTGTCACGGGGGCGCGTCTCACGTGCGCGCACCATATGCCGCCGTCGGTCGCATGCAGCTGGCAGCTGGTTTCGTGCATGTTTTCTCCTTCGCTTCGCTTTGCTTTGCCTTGCCGTGGAGTGGTAACCGATTGGTTGGCCGGCTGATGGCCAGGGTCAATTGCCTGCTAGATCTTGTTGGAGCTCTACGACTCTGACGCCGCCCAGCATCGATCGGTATCTTCCTTTCGGTTACTTTTCTGATGGAGCTAGTACAATAAGCTATGGCAGTAGCCAGTAGTAGCAGTAGTTTAATGGGATCGGAGGACGTTGGTTTTACGCAATGCGCATGCAAAACCCTTTTGGTAGCTTTCGGGCATCTTTGGTTTGACCTCGCTGACGATCGTATCCTGTGTGCTGAATTGGTCCTCTACGAAGAACGATGACGACGTGGGTGCGTTTGTTGTTTCTGTCTGATATCACCACAGCGCCACAGATCAGATCATACCTGCTCCGCCATTAACATTGCCGGTTCGGCTTTTACTAGTGCATCTCCGCCTCGACGTCTCGCTGCATTGACCTGTCGCCGTTGTACGTAGGCACCCCACGAGTCCACGACGCCGCTCCTCACACCTGAGCCAGTCCACGCGTCCGGTTAATTAGTTGGCCCACGACACAAAGCACCCCCCCCCCCCCCCCCCCCCCACCGTCTCCCAGCCCAGCCGCACACCGCAAAATCACCCCAAAATCACCGTCTCATCGCCCCCCGCAACTTGTAGCTGCTGCTCCTGCCTCCATCCTCCGCGGGACGAGGCCACCTCGCAGCATCAGGCATCAGCCTGCAGCAGCGGCAAAATTTAGCAAAAAGCGCGCGTCTCATGAGCCCGGTTGACCTTTCGCGCGCGCGTCGTCACGGGCGGCCGCGCGGGCGCCGTCCGTTTCGCCCTCGCGTTGCGTTAATGCGGCGGGCGTGCAGCAGCAGCAGCAGCAGCGGGAGGCGTACACGCGCGGGGTCGGTCTCGGACGCCACCGCACGGGTGACCACTGACCAGTTGTCGGTTCGGTCGCCGCTTCACCTGCATTATCTTTTCTCGTGACCACTAACCACGACGCCACCAATGCGGCGCGATATTTGCAGCTAGCCGCGGGTATAAAAGCCGCCCACCTGCCTCCGTTTCGTTCACAGAACGCCACTGCCAAGCTTAGCTAGCTCTTGTACAGAGATAGTATATACTAGTTCAGGTTTGGCCATGGAGATGATGGCGGCGAGCGACGGCGGGCAGCAGGCGGCGGGGTGTGGGGGAAGGTACTTTCAGATGCCGCTGCACTACCCGAGGTACAGGAGGGAGGACTACGAGAGGATGCCCGAGTGGCAGCTCGATCGCCTCCTCTCCGAGTACGGTCTCCCCGTCGACGGCAACCTACAGCAGAAGCGCGCCTTCGCCATCGGCGCCTTCCTCTGGGGCGCCGGCGGAGCCAACGCCGCCTGATCGAGTGATCGACAGACGACGAGACGACATGCAGCTGAGCTAGCTGATGATGCATATGCACACGATTGACGAGTCGACACTCGACAGTACACTCGACCGACACTGATCTTGCAGGCTAAGTACTAGTTAATGATGCTTTGATGTATGGATACAAGTGTTTTGTAATTAAGGAGGCATAGGAGTACTATCTACTACTACTTAGCTAGTTTAGCTAGTTCTGTGGTCGTGTTTTTTTTGTACGTCTTCATTGCGAGTTCTGAGTATTTTGGAGTAGGCGGTTTGTGATCGAGTCGTGAGTTGTGACCATGTGAGGATTGACTAGCAGCTAGCGCTTAATTTCGTTCTTCTGAGATAGCTATACAGTACTCTACTCTCGTATAATAATGTTGTCTTTCATACTACTCCTATGCACTGTACCAGATTCTCTATATGGACTAGTGTAATCTAGACTTTGTCTATTTGTGATGTGCATCCTTAATTATTAAACAGCTTGACACGCATCATGCATGTGTGATCTGTGTGATCAGTACGAGCTGTTGTTTTGCTGCATGCATGCTCGATGCATGCTATATCCGATCAATGAGAAATCTAGGTGATAAGTCGGTACACTGTTTTAATTTCAGCGACTCCGTAGGAAGTAGATGGGCCATGGTTTTCATCAACCCAACAAGGCTTCTTTCCCCATGGTACTTTTCAGGCCCATCCGCATAAACAGGCCGAAACTTTAGTTCATAACAGCGGCCAGCATACCGATACGGCCATACGGGCCATATGTGGTTTCCCATTAGGCCCAATAACTTAATGGGTCTGGCTATATTTACGACGCCACATTATTTTTAATAAAAATGTTGTTTTTTATGCAATAATTATATATATTACACTATAATTTTGAACTTGAATTGTAAATTCCAAAACTTGCACTATAATTTTTAAAACTTGTACTATAATTTTTCGAAAATACATTATATAAGAGAGTTAGGATAAAACAACCTAGTGTATGATGCTCTGACTCTTTGTGCAATGTTGAAGAGCTCACTTCAAAATAATTATGACTATTTTTTCTTTACAAATATATCTATATCTTCGTTAGATTCGTAGTTAGAAGTTGATATTTTTTTAGAATGGAGAAAGTAGCCGGTAGTATTTTTTCTATTTAGATTGAGTGTACTCTCATAGCATCTCAGGTAAGGCCAGAAAAGTACCAATATATCGTCGGATGTGGCTGAGTTCAAAGCGAACCATACCACTGCAGCTATCGAATCATAAGGTGATAGAAGAGTCGAGATGCATCCTTTTGACTCGACTCCTGGCGATAAAGAAAGTTGTCAGCGTAACTTATCAACCTGTAAAGTTTTTTTTTTCCCATTTACGTACCTGTTAGACTATGTTCAGGAGATGAGATTGAAAAATCACCTCCCGCGTACGTATAACGGAGTAACACATTTTCTTATAATTAATTAAATATTTACTATTTTTTTGAAAAATGTATTAATATGATTTTTAAAACAACTTTCATATAGAAAAATTTTACGAAAAAATACACCGTTTAGCAGTATGAAAAGCGTGCGCGTGGAACACGAGGTAGGTGAGTTGGAAAAGTTGAGAAAAGAAGTCAGCCTTAGGCTTTGGTCTTTCCCCCCTTTTCCCAACTCACCTCTCTCGTTTCCGCGCGCACGCTTTTCAAACTGCTAAACGGTGTGTTTTTTGCAAAAAGTTTCTATACAAAAGTTTCTTAAAAAATCAAATTAATCCATCTTTTAAAAAAAATTAGTTAAAACTTAATTAATCACGTGTTAATGGAGCGCTCCGTTTTTCGTGATCACTGTGCAGCTTCTGAACCAGGACCAACGAACGCTACCTTAATCATCTAGATGGAACCATGCAATTTTTGCACTCACTTGCGGTAAGTTCGGTTGGATGCATAGCCTAGTAGAAATCAGGTTTTACAAAACCACGCGATTACGTACGGTAACCTTCTTAGTTATTCAAACCAATAGTAACCTTCGTGGTAACCGCATCGTTTTTACGGTAACTGCATGATTATCGTGATAAGCACCTTACCGTGAGATAGCGGTAACCCTATTCAAAAAGATTTGGTGAACCGTGTTTAGAATATGGCATATGCCACCAATAATTCGCTTTTTCCGTATGGCCTCTCTGATGCTGTAAAGAACATAGGCCCTGTTTGGATAGAAGGGTTAGAGTTAGAGGTTAGAGTTAGTTTCTAGCTCTCAACTAACCCTGAACTAACTCTAGCCCTAGAGGTGTTTGGATGGAAGGGTTAGATTGATAATAAATATACTTTTCCAATCATTTGGCTCCTTTCCAACCGGATTTGGTGTGGAGGACTCATGTGTGGCCTCCTCCCTCTCACAAATGACACAAACAAATCATATTTCAAATCAAGCATCCGAAACACGATAAATTTTATTTGTCCGTACAAATGAGATGTCTCACTCAACATACACGATAGTTAGTTTAGTCCATACAAATGAAGCTAGACAAGAAAAAATTACACTCCATAAAATAAAGCTTGAGCTAATTCATCACGGAAGGCATTCATGTGGGCATCTTCAACAAGAGATTCATCTTCTGGCCATTCGGATGCAACAGAACTAGGCATTGGGTTATAATTTTCATCCTCATCACAGGCATTAAATTCCCTATCCGCAATTCTGCTCTCTCGAATGAAATTATGAAGAGCCATACAAGCAACAATAATTCTAGTTTGCTTTGCTTCTGGAAAACTTGGCATGTTCAACAAGATCCTAAATTTCATCTTCAACACTCCAAAAGATCGCTCTATGACATTCCTAACTTTGGCATGTGCATGGTTGAAGGTTTCTTTCATACCTTGTGGCGGCGGTCCATCGTTCCATTGCGCGACATGGTACCTTGTACGTGTGTATGGTGAAAGGTAGCCTAGCCGGTTTGGGTACCCCGTATCAACCACATAATACTTCCCTACATATTGTGAAAGTGAGGCACACAATGAGACTTAGATGAACAAGTGCAATTGGATAAAGATTGTTGCAAGATAGTTCAAGTAGCAAACCTGGTGGTGGATGTGGAAATTTGTGATGATAAGTACTCATAGCATCTTTGAAAACTCTCATGTCATGTGCCGAACCAGGCCATCCCGACAACACAAAGGTAAATCTCATGTCGAAATCACAAACAGCAAGCACATTCTGACTGGTTTCATTGTGCCTATTCAAGTACGGAACCCTCTTACTCTTGGGCACCACAACATTCACAGTGTCCCATCTATAGCTCCTATGCAGTCATTGAAGTGTGGCCAAAATGCTGGATTTTCTAAGTTTGGGTGCACCTCTGAAAAAGTTGGGTCCTTGGGTACAATTATGTCATGAGCTAACCTAAGGAGGCATGTCAAAACTCTGTTAAATGTCCTGCTTACTGTCTCCAAAGACCTCCTTAAACGGTTCTCAGCCTGTCTAACTGACTGTGGTGAACCAACAATCTATAAAAACATAGCAAGAGCCTCTATAGATGTCATTTTTGTAGTGGACTTCAACCCATATGATTGGACCAAAGTATTATGTAGCCTGTTAAATAAAGGTCTCTCTACCCTAAACATGTTGTAGCATTGGGTATCTCGGGCTAGTGTATCCATGACCCAATCCATACCAGAATCTCCATTGACCCTCTTAGGTAGTTTCACAAAATAGTTATCAGAGTACATACCCAAGATAGGAACCAACTGCACGTTCAAATTCTCTGCATGCACCAGATTGTTGCGGCACATCGATATAATCTCATCCTCACTTGTGCTGCCTCCATCATCTTCTGCTTCCTCAACGATAGGGCCATGACCTTCTTCCTGCTTCAACACATGTAACAAATTGTCAACACTCGAAAATAATATACAGATAATAGGTTCAACACACACAGATAATAGTTTCAACACACAGATAATAGTCTCAACACACAGATAATAGTCTCAACACACAGATAAATAGTTCAACAACTGACACACAGATGATAGGTTCAACACACAAATAAATAGTTCAACAGACATATGAGAGCAGGACATCAACTACTCCGAATTGTTGTCCCTGCACCATTTCTGGAAGTAACCCAACCTAAGCTCAGGAGTTAATTGGCCACAGAAGAACTCCCTTTGATACTCTGTTTCGAACATCTTGGACATAGCATAGACAGATTCAATGGTTTGCTCTACGCCACACTCAAATGCCAGCTCCTGACACCTCTTGACTGAAAATGCAGCCTTGTCACTTGCACGTTTCTGCATTTGCTTAGTGTTGACTGTGACAGCCTCTTTGAAGGTACTAGCTATGTCCTTCACAATCTTCACCATTGGGCTCTTGCTCTTCTTTACTAGACTGGACAAAGTGCTTGTAGTGCTACTTAATGGCCTCTTGCCCTTATGGCTCCTCTGGCTGTTTGTACTACTAGGTGTTGGTTGAAACTCCTCCTCATCCTCTTCCTCTTCCTCTTGCCCCTGGTCCTGACCATAATCATCTCCAGGCACAAAGGCTGTGCTTCCATCCACAGTGTACCCTCTGAATAGTTGATCAAGCAACTCCTCGTTTTCTGGAGGGCCCCATTGCAGCCTCTTTAGGTATGGTTTCTTCTGCAGCGATAAATAAAATGGATGAGCACATATGTACTATACTAGTGCACAGATAACTGAATTACATGCTCATATAACCTGAATTACAGAGTACTGTACTATCATAAAGGAAGAGTATAGTTTATACAACATACTATACTATCACACAAATAACTATCACAATTCGTGTTGTGTTTACTAAGCAAATGTTTTTTAATAAGGTTCCTTGTCAAATTTTTGCTTACTTAATAGCAGAAAGTTAGTAACTACAACAGTAAGTCAGTCCTATGAGAGATCAGTTCATTGGATAATTTTTCGCCCACTGGAGCTAGCAACACTGAAATTGGGCAAGCACTACACCAGTAACCTTATTTGGTATGCTTAAACTGAAACAACAAGCACTGTACACAGTTTGAAACAATTTGAAACTAGGAAACTGAAAAATAGAATATAGACATTGGCTGCTTATACCTCTGTATGTGTTTTCCAGAACAAAGACTCAGCATCAATGGTTCCATCTGGTAACCTCCCCAACCCTGTGTGCGCTTCCAAGTATCGCCAGAAAGAGTGGGTGGTTTTCAGTACGAGTATTTGGTTCTTCACCTGGCAACGGGTATACACCAACCCCCTTCTATCAAGTAAGCCATCGACGATGGCTTGGTACCCTTCACCACTCATTTGTGCACCATTATACGTTCCTACTCTACGCTGCTCAATGCACAATTCTAACAAGCAAGCATTATTAACTTCATTCCATTGGGCTCGACTAGCTTGGCTCACCTGGGGTCCGCCGGAGCTTGCAAACTCCTCCACATCATCCTCCAATTCTTCATCTTCATTGTTGAAGGGAGCGCCGGAGCCGGATGCTTGCCCACAGACGGCACTCCTCGATGCCCTCGGTGCCCGGGGACGCGGTAGGCGCTGGCCACTGCCGCTGGCACGTACCGCCGTGTTGCCGTGCTGGCTCCGGCGGCCAGGTGCCGCGGCGACCAAACTCGAGCGCTGCCAAACGCGCCTGCCTCTCCCCGAAGACAACCCGCCTGGGAAGGCGCCACCATTTCCTCCTCCGCGACCAGCTCCTACTGGGGAGGAGCCGCCAAAGTTCAGTCGCCGAGATAGATTTGGAGTCGCCCTTGCGTCTCCGGCTCCGGCACGCGGTGGGCGATAGGGAGGGAGGCTGGAGCCCCTGCCGCGGCCAGTGAGGAGCTCGTCGTCGTCGCCCTGGAGGAAGGCTCCGTACATCCCAAGCCCCGGGAACCCCTCCGCCGCCGGCGCTTGCGAGTTGAGGTCGAAGCCAGCGCCGACAGAGGAAGCGGTGGGGGGGCCGCTCGCCGACGGTTGCGAAGCCCACGCGCTGAGGTCGTCGAAGCCGTCTCCGTCCATGCGTGGCCGGCGGTGCAGATTGGTGGAGGCGGCGACGCGGATGGTCGGAGGCGGCCCGACTCGGGGGTGGTAGCGGCACTGAGGTTGGCCGGCGGCGCGGAACGGTGGAGGCGGCGGCGCGGTTGGACGGAGGCGGCGCGGCTCGGGGCTGGTGGTGGCGCTGAGGTTGGCCGGCGGCGCGAAACGGTGGAGGCGGCGGCGCGGTTGGACGGAGGCCGCGACGTGGGTAGTGGGGGAGGCCGCGCCGCGTGGATCGGCGGCGGAGGCGCGGATCGGGGATGGCGGCGCGGATCAGTGGTGGTGACGGCGTGGATCGGGGAGGCAGCGACGTCCAGCGAGAGGATCCCGTGTGGGATCGGGAGGAGATGGGGATCCGGTGCGGGCAGCGAGAGAGAGAAAAGTGGCTTCTACGGTGGGCCCCACTCAAACTAGCTCTAATAAGCACCTCTTGGAGGGGCTAGTTTTTTGGTGGGTTAAATGCAAGTAGCCCCAATCTAACCCCTCATGTTTGGATCCTTTAGGCTATTTGAGTCCCAACTAACTCAAACTAACTCTAACCCTTAGATCTAAACAGGATCATAGAAGTAAAAAGTAGTTATGACAAATCTAACTCACCCATTTGCTGGTAAGACTTGACATCCCCAAAGTCAAATCCAAGTACTCTCACGTAGTAATCCGTCGAGCAAAGATAGCGTCATTAAAAGAAGCGATCTTTCTCTACCCAGTCCACCACACCTATCAACCCATTCATCCCGTCCGTACAAGTACAACAACGGTGTGGTCTGGTCGCTGATGACAAAGAGGGCCCACATGCAGCGACACAAGCCGGAGCCTGCAAAGATAGATTTTCCTCCTCCTCCCCCGCGCTGTTGCGTCGTCGTGTCAGCCTCCGACTCCGAGAGGGAGGAGGCACCGCGCCCCGGACAAGCGCTCCACCTGACGCCACGCGGCCGCAAGAATATCTCAAATTCTCAACCCAAATCCGGAGAGCGAGCGAGCAGCGAAGAGAGCAAAAAAGAAAGAGAAAAGAAAGAAAGAAAGAAAGAAGTCTTTCTTTTTTACCAAGTTCACACACTCGTCGTCTCCTCCGTTTCCTCTTTCTCCCCCTCTATCCGATTCAAAGCTCGAATCTTTGTTGAGAATTGTTGAAAAGAAGGGGGGAGGGAGGGAGGGGGGAGCAAAAGGAGGGAGCTTTGTGGTCATGGCTCACCTGCTGCAGCTTCCAGACCTCGCGGCGGCGAGGCCGCCGGCGCGGAGGAGGGGGATCGCGGCGGCGGTGGTGGCGGAGGCGGCGGCCGGGAAGAAGCAGCAGCAGGTGGTGGTGGGGAGGGGGAGGAAAGGGGAGGGTGGTGGTGGGAGGGTGATCAGGGTCGCTGACCCCGTGCGGGAGGGGAGGCTGCTGCTGCGGCCGCCGCTCTTCTCCGTGCCGGTGACGCCGTCGGAGTCGCCGGCGGCAGCGAGGCGGCGGGAGGAGGACGAGGAGGAGCGGCGGAGGTACTACCTCAACATGGGGTACGCGATCCGGACGCTAAGGGAGGAGCTCCCCGATGTGTTCTACAAGGAGCCCAGCTTCGATATCTACAGGTTAGTAGTGTCGTGCTTTGATTTGAGGAAAAACTTGATTCTCCCTTTGATATCACAAGAATTTGAGCTAGATCTCATGAATTGGGGTGCGAACTAGTGGCGAAAGAATCGTCTTGTTTTGCGGCGAGTGCTCCAATTGGTAGCTTCTAAATTACATGTGCATCTGATTAGCCTGAACATGTGCAGATGCCTTCTCAGATAGCTTGATGTTTTACTTGGAGGGCAGTTGCCAGTTTATAGACTTTGTATGTTGTATCTTGATTGAGGTAGATTGCAATTAGTTGCGTCATGTAGATGTACATGTTTGGGAATCAGACCGTGTGCTTGCTGTGAACTGAATAACTGATATAAATTTCTAGCCTGTTGTGCTGTATTTGTTTCTGTTAGTTTGAAATTGTCAGTGTAGCTTATCGATGTGGTGGCTTAGCTTAGAGTTGGGTTCTCTTGGTGGAGTTGGGCAGCGTATCATAGTTATCAAGCATCTGAATTACCATACATACATGAAACTGCTATATCTATCTCTGTAATGTATCAGTAGGTGTCTCTTGTTGATATGGTTGTAAACACAACCTTAGGACTGCTCAGGGTTCTTTTGTGGTTAGCTTGAGCCACTTTACCATTTCTCATTACCTTCATGTTCTAATTCCATGAGTTGTTTCAAACAATAAACTTCTAATTATCCTTCAAGCCTCACTCTATTCGACGGTTAAGTACTAGTCTTGCAGTATGTGACAGCTTTTGAATATTTACTGGACTATATAGTAACTACATTTTGACCTGAACTTGAATTACTGTATACAGAGAAATATCATGTATTATTATGTCGCATGTTATTTTGTAGGTTAGGATCAGTCCTGTATGCTTTACTGTCCCCTCAATCTTGGCCAAGTTCAAATTTTAGTATGTCTTATGTCTTGCTTGATACTTAACAAAGTTGCTCGATTGAGTTGATTAACCTTAGTCTGCTTCTGCATGTATCTACTTATGCGACCCTTTCTAAAGTTGTTTATGTAGTCTGCAGTGGTAGGTTGCATTTTCTTATATAGCTTGTTAAACTATTTTAGTCTTATCATCGATCTTTTCACATGGCCATTTGTTACTGCTTTTTCAGAGATGATATTGTCTTCAAAGATCCCTTCAATAAATTTGAGGGCATTAATAATTATAAAAGGATATTCTGGGCATTGCGCTTCACTGGCCGAATCTTCTTCAAAGCACTATGGGTTGATATAGTTAGTATATGGCAGCCTGCTGAGAATCTTATCATGATTCGCTGGATTGCCCATGGCATTCCTCGAGTCCCATGGGAGGCCCATGGTCGCTTTGATGGTGCTTCTGAGTATAAACTTGACAAGAATGGGAAGATCTACGAGCATAAGGTGCACAATGTTGCTATGAATCCACCAACAAAGTTCGAGGTCCTGCCAGTGCACGAGCTAATCAGATCGCTCGGCTGTCCCTCCACACCGAAACCAACTTATTTTGAGACTTCATCTCAATCTTTGAGCGTTGCGCCAGGTTATTTAAGATTGGCATGGACAAGATGCTACCTTCTGTTATGCCATATGCTTTCGCTACCAAATCTGGGAGAAGGATAGCATGGATTTAGCATGATATTTCTAAATTTTGCCCTTTTTTGTTGAATGATAGTGTACCCAAATCACTAATTGGTAGTACTTGCTGTATATATATGTACAGTGATAATTTTTATAGAATAAGAGTTCTTCCGGTTGATATGTACAAGCTGCAGTTTCTACTTGCGCAATTAAATGTATCAAACAGCGAGCCAATTTGACAAATCTATCACTGGGGCATCTTCTCTAACCAAATTGATTGGGGGCATATCTGTGTCAACTCTGCATCTTATTTTGCAATGTGATGAATACTTAAATATAATGGTTTACATGAGTTAGCAGCCAGAAAGAATAAAGGTTGGACACTGGTGAAATGATGAGATCCTATCACAATAATCTGTTTGCTGGTGAAATGATGAGATCCTATCACAATAATCTGTTTGGTGGATGCTGCATAATATTGCATCGCTCCATGTCCAAGGGCTTCAGTTGTCCAGAGTACTAAATTTTTATGCAGTATCAGGCATTCAGGCGCAAGGGCAATTACAACGAGGATGCGAAAGACCAAACCATGAAACAGAATGAGAACTAGATAGAAATTTAGAACTTCAGTAAACGGTAATGAAAGCAGCATGAAATTTCACATGTTCTGTGGAAAATGCACCAGAGAATTCTGCAGTTTAAGTTCGGGATCAGTTGGGCACAAATTAGCAGTCCTATACCAAATCAGAACAGAACAGGAAAAATGAAGGCAAGATTAGAAGTTTATGAACCTATGCTTCCGAATCACGCTCAAAATTATAGAGTAGAAAACCTGGCAAAGGGAAACATACTCGTACCTTTCTTCATTGCTAGACTCCTAGGTCCAACATGACAAGTCCGTACAAAATAATTTGAAAGGTCTAGCAGCAAGCGGTCTACAAAAGTTCATCTCGCTTTAGAAATGGGAACATATTGCATTTTGTGAATAAAAAAAGAACAAACTCAGCCTGAACAATGACAAGCCACATATGTTGCTGGTCCAAATTGCTCAGGCTTAACCAGGGAAGCTAATATGTCCCACCGAATAATCGAACCAAAACAGGAGCCACATATTTGATATGAACTCCATTCCGTCTTGTATGTCAATGGAGGAAAGATTTGATGTCCTTACAAAACCTCCACGTTTCGAAGCCCCCGCTTGCACTGTTGCACATGCTCCTAATGTCCAAGAGATGCCGGCCGAATAATGCATTTCCGATAGGAATATTATCTTCCAATAATTTGCAGTAAGACGCGGGACTAGCAATTCCTGGGCACCTTTCCTGCACCCATAAGCCCACAAGTTGCTGCTCAGATATGCTTTCTCTAGCCATTATACATTTGTTATATGCATATAAAAGAATTTCCCAATAACTTGTGGATATGCCTATACTTCCCATCGTGAGATGCCTGATTCTTCCAGCCAAGCCAGCTGCTGCTCAACTCAGCTACCTTAATCAGGACAGAACTGTTCTTTCCTCGTGGTTGAGTAGCATTGTACATCTACGAAGATGAATTAGTGGACTCAATCATCTTTCCTCAGTAAGTGCCATCAGGTTTGTGGACCATGTAGGCATCAGCTCATTGCTACTTGTTATGCAACTGCAAGCCTGCAACACAGATGCAGACTGTTCAGGGGAAGACACAAAACAAGATCAGGAAGGGAACATTCCTACATTCTGATGACATGAAAGAATAATATGAGCTTCGAAAGGCACCTTCACTTGTTAAATTTCCTCAGAGAACACCTCAAAGATTTCTCATGTTACTTTACTAGCTACTGTCCACTTCTAATAATCTATATGGAACAGTAAGATTATGCATTAGAAACGATCAATTTTCCTTACCACCAAAATTAATTTGAGTTTAAGAGCCTATTCCATAAATGCCGTTGACTCAAATTTTCTTTAGTCCATGAGATCATCAGTGTCAGATATGGCAGTGGAGTGGGAGACCGGGTGGGAGGCAAGGCAGTAGCAGTGGTGGAAGAGAATAATTGACAAGTTTGACTGATTGTTACATTATATTGTTAATACATGTTTATTGTGATTAAAACTTGACAGGTTTGACTCATTTTTAACCTCTAACTAATTACCAAGATCAGTTCAATCCATTATCAGATAAACTATAAAAAGGGAGTGTCAGTGTCCTACAATATTTTTTACAATACAAATATGTTAAGTGTTCCTACTTTGGGTGTGACATGGAAGCCCTTAATTTACCCTTTCTCGTCATCTAGTTCATTGGATCCAACACATATATTTTTTGGGCATTGTTATTTTTACTGCACCAAACCATTTTTCAACGTGCAGAAACTATCATAAAACTGAGTGTATAAATGCCTAAATTCAATGGAGCACATTGAAACTATTCCTGATGATGCTTTTGGAAGGAACAGATGCCACACCTTTATCTGATGTGTCTGTAGACAATTGGCCCTAAGATTTTATTATCCGTCATCCATCCATCCATCCATCCATCCATGTTAGGTTCACTGACAGCATCACTCCGATGCATACACCAATTCCAACATTCTTCCATACACGAGCAGGCCGCGCTGAATCTGATACCATGCAGCAGGGCATCACCTGCTTCAGAATCTTATGCCTGCCCTTGAGGATTTCAGCCCCTGAAATGCAAGTCTAACAATCCTGCCAAAACACAGACACACAAACAAAGCATGTCCCTTTCCCTGCACATATAATTTGTATACAAAAAGAGTTAGCATTTTGCATCATGTATTGCAGAAAAAAATGTTTAATCACAATTTACTGCAGAAGTTAGACCTAATTGTTTCCTTGTTAGTTGGTTTCTATGCATGGTGTAAAAGAGACAAGTTTACAGCTAAGCCTAGAGATTGTTTCTTAGGGATCAAGTCAACTCCATATAAAACGATAGAAATCTGTTCATGATGAATCAAGCATGAAAGAATTAAACCCTTCTGTCTAAAATCCTCCCATCCCCTTCTGTCTCCCATGTTCCCAGTCATCTAGAAATCTCTTCAAGCTATGATGCGTGGCCTTCTTTTATAGTATGTATCACAAACTTATGCATCAGCGTGCATCCATATACAATCAAGCATAGAATTGAAAAACTTTTGTAGCTTAAAAAGATTACGCACTCAATTACAAAATATAAAAAGACTACAGTAACTCCATTTTTTAACAATTGCCACAGCCGATTATTCTAACTTACATTAGCCATAATCATGTAAACACTTGCAAATAACAATACTCAAGAACTACTTTTGACAAATCTAACAATATCCTAACTAAATACTCCCTCCTTTGATAAATATAAGACATGATTTGATTTGGTATGGCGTCCAACATTGAACTTTGACCATCAATTTCTTTTAGAATTAAAATTGATATCATGTGAAAATACTTTCAAATACGAATTTAATGGTACCACTTGTGCACCCATTATATCATCAGAGGATCATTTTAAAATGGTTGTTCATTAAAGTTTGAATAGTAGAGTCACAATTGACATGTTTCCAAATTCCAATGCCATCTCAACTAATTGGCCTAACAGCTCCTCTCACTCTTTTATCCAACGTAACAATCATTTAAAAGAGAACAATAGAATAGCGGTACACAGAAATAGAGTACCAAGCTTTACAACATTTATGCCTTGCCACCTTTTTTACCTCTCAAACTAGTTGTTGTATTTATCAATGAAATGGTTTGAGGATGGAGAGGAAACAGCAGCATCAGTGTATGAGCAAGTTTGAGAAAAAATCACTACGAAAAAAACCTAAACTTGAATAAATTTTGCCAAAAAAATACTTCATCTATTTTATAACAGAGGAATTAACCAAAAAATTACCAGAAATTTATCAGCCTCCATATTCCCGCTATGCCATAAATCAATTAAAATTCTTTGGCGCCCTAAAAATTCGTTCTGGAGCCATTAATTTGGTCTGTACTGGATCTAAGTAGCCAGGTAGACTGCATATTTAGTTTAGTAGACTCTGAAATCCACTCCTTAATGATAGTTTATAGTAGCATCCATCCAAAGTGAAGATTTCCAGCATATAGAAATGATCTTTCCAAAACATGTCCATTATCATGCAACATGAACCTGGCAAAACAAGACACC
This sequence comes from Oryza punctata, assembly GCA_000573905.2. Lineage (NCBI taxonomy): Eukaryota > Viridiplantae > Streptophyta > Magnoliopsida > Poales > Poaceae > Oryza > Oryza punctata. Next base: position 6,236,112 of record CM002488.2, read on the forward strand.
GTAAACTGCAAAATCACGGACAGGTAGCTAGCATTATTTCAGATGATATATTCCAATTCTCTATCAACACCTACATTATTGACAAAAGCATCTGGATATCTTATGGATTAATATTTCCAATAATTTTATTCTCCTTACGTGACGCTATGCTGGCTACACCACCTTTCATCTACTTGCATGGTTGCACCATCATCCTTAACTTCTCAACAGAGCTATATATACCCTCCCTCCATCCGTAAAACTCTACACTTCCACAGCTCAATCAAAGCATACATCAGCTGCACCAGCGTTATTGATCTCTTTTGTGCAACCCTTAGAGCAATTGCTTAAAAGACACCCTAAGTTAGAGAATGAATGGAAAGAAGGGTAGTATAAGGATTGACATTTGCCTGACACCAAAAGATGTGGTGCCAGAAGGTGCAAAGAAGCCAATCGGTGAAGAAGGGCTTTCCCCAAGGAAATGGCTACGTGATGTCTGGGACTTCGCCAGGCAGGATACAAACAGGGTCACCTTTGCACTCAAGGTTGGCCTTGCTTGCCTCCTTGTGTCACTGCTCATCCTGTTCCGTGCACCCTATGACATCTTTGGGGCTAACATCATCTGGTCCATCCTAACTGTTGCTATAATGTTCGAGTACACTGTTGGTACGTATCATTTCTATGCATGAATAGCTAGTTAAGTCTGCTGATTGTAACATTATGAACATGTGGACATCCTATATTTGTTCAGATGAGAATTGAAGTATTAGAAAATATTTATGATTGAAAAGTGTTGATAATGTTAGCCATCTGTAGGTGCAACATTCAATCGCGGATTCAATCGAGCCGTCGGAAGTGTATTTGCTGGAGTATTTGCAGTAGTCGTTATTCAGGTGGCTATGTCTAGTGGCCACATTGCAGAACCATACATCATTGGTTTCAGCATATTTCTTATCGGTATGCCTTAAAACTGACCAGTATTCAACATATAAGCAATCCATGATTTTATCCATTTGTATTAACAAGATAAACAAGCTAGTATTTCTTAAATATTCTTAATGTGCAATATGCTATGTAGGTGCTGTAACATCATTCATGAAGCTATGGCCATCACTCGTTCCATATGAATATGGTTTTCGAGTTATCCTATTCACATATTGCTTGATCATCGTATCGGGCTACCGCATGGGAAATCCCATCAGGACTGCAATGGACAGACTCTACTCGATTGCGATCGGAGCCCTCATAGCTGTTCTAGTAAATGTCTTTATTTGCCCAATATGGGCAGGGGAACAACTGCACAGGGAGCTAGTTAACAGCTTCATCTCTCTGGCAGACTCCTTAGAAGGTTTTTTTCTCAGCATCCTAGTCTTTGTGGTGATTTCTTGTCGATCACTGTTGAGATCAATAACATAAGTTCTTTTTCTATTGCAGAGTGCGTCAAGAAGTATCTAAGTGATGATGGTTCCGAACATCCAGAGTTCTCAAAGACAGTCATGGATAACTTCCCTGATGAACCAGCATTCAGGAAGTGTCGAGCTACGTTAAATTCGTCAGCAAAGTTTGACTCTCTGGTAAATTCTGAATCTCATATGCTCATTATGCATTATAACTAACAACTTAACAGCTAATATTTTGCCATGGATATGATGATTAATTTTCTAGGCGAACTCTGCTAAATGGGAACCACCACATGGGAGATTCAAGCACTTCTTTTACCCATGGGCAGAGTATGTGAAGGTTGGCAATGTTCTTCGCCACTGTGCCTACGAGGTGATGGCTTTGCATGGTTGCGTGCACTCAGAGATTCAGGTATCACACTTATTCTCCCTGAATCTTAAGTTCTTGTGATAGACTTTACACTGATCCTTCACTGCCTAGCTACAGCGCCATAGCTACATCCGTTTTTCTCGAGTAAATAATACTCAGACAAAGTTTTTATATGTAACAAGGCAAGATACTTGGATGCACTTGTAATTTATATTAGATGATCCTAGGTAACAAGTGGAACCATGTGCTACTTCATGTGAGAATAAAATTTGATGCCCTCATTGAGACCTTTACATGCAACCTGTTAGGTCTTTGTCCTAGTAGTGGAAAACACTTTATTCTCACTCTATGATGCAATGCAACACAAAACACCCAAAAAGGTAATTATTACGTTTCATCCGAGGCATAGAGCATACCTAACATCTGAGGGATGTTGTGATCTCTTGAATGACATCTTGTTAGTAAATAATAAACAGTCAACACGCCATCACCATGGTTCATATTTTATGGGAACAAACGTGTTAGCCTCCTTGACCCAAGTTTAACATTCTTGAGGGTGCAATTTAACCATAGAAGGTGTCATTTGACCAGTTCCCTGCATAAATGCAAAAGACCTCAGGACAAGGATAACAGGTGATCAAATCAAATGCTAAATACTTTGGCTGGTAAAAGTAACACGGCAAGTATTTGAGGCTGGAAACTTGAGTCTTGAGAATTATGACCTACATTTTAAGAGAGAGAGAAAAAAATGCTGTTACCTGTAAGATGGCAAGTCAATTAAGAGAATGGATACTGATGTTATAAGCAAAAACTTAACAAGATTCAACTTGTTAGAAAATAAAGCAGAAATGAAATTGTTGAAAAGTGCACACCTCCACATGATGTCCTGAGTTCCACTAACTAGCATTTTCGTACTTTCTGGTGTGTGTTTCTATATCATCAAAGCGATGATAAGTTATATTGTCAATATGCTCTTAACCTTATTTTGCATATAACACCAGTCCTTGAATTATTGCAGGCCCCGTACAACCTAAGGTGTGCCTTCAAGTCTGAGATCTTAGATGCCACAAAGCAAGCTGCGGAGCTGTTGCGCAGTTTGGCAAAAGATTTAAACAACATGAAGTGGAGCCTTCAAACTAGCTTACTTAAGCATGTTCATGTCTCGACTGAGCGTCTGCAACACTCGATTGACTTGCACTCCTACCTGTTCACCGCAAGTCAGGAAGACAACTATGCCAAGCCACAATTGAAAATCTCAAGGGTTTTGTCTTTCAAGAACCAGTCCGGTGAACCAGAAAGCAAGACAACTGAAAACACAACACCAATGGCGATGGAAGTTGAATCCTACCATGAGATGATGAAAAGGCAGCAGAGGAAGCTGCATTCATGGCCTTCCAGGGAGGTGGATGATTTTGAAGATGACGAAAATGTTGTTTCTGATCTCATTCCAAGGATGCGTGCACTTGAAAGCACCACAGCGCTGTCACTTGCGACTTTCACATCACTACTGATTGAATTTGTTGCTAGGCTTGACCATTTGGTTGAGGCTGCTGAGAAGCTAGCTACAATGGCCAGGTTCAAGCAGCAGACTGCAAACTAACCATTCAATGGCACTGACAGATTAAAGACTAGCATAGTTACAGGATACAGAACTAAGTGCATACTAATCTACCCAAAGCATCAACTGATGTAACATTGTTGTTTGCTCTTCCTTATACTAGAAAAGGGGAAAGTGCGTTTACATACTGGTATTTGCCAGTGGAGATATAAAATGTAATAGAAATTATACATGTTAACCTAATCCTGTGTGATCTGTCTATCAAGGTGTGTAATTACCGTACATGACCAATCTTTTTAGAACAATCACAATAGTTTAGTTCTCTGGAGTCACTAATGGCATAGTGATGGCGGTGACCAGCATTGTGCAGCCAACGATCAAAGTGCCCATATGATTTTTTCTCGAAAAAGTTTGGTTCAGTTGATATCATTGAGGAGCATCTATGTACAAATTGGCTTATTGAGCTGATTCACAAGTCATAACCAAGTGCAATTTTCATTGAACTATACACTGAAATGAACACCCTGACACACTATCAGTCTATATCATGGAATGATGGATCATGGAAGGCAAGGCATATGCTCAATTATATATTCCGTGTGAAATCCTACCATGACGAGGAGAGCATTCGATCCAAGACAGACCAGGTTAGCTAAACCCTTAACATCGAAGAAACCAAAACAAACTCCTCTCAGAAAAGAAACCAAAACAAACTAGAGAACAAGAAAATCTAGAACAAGAACAACTAGCGAACCCTCACGGGCATAACGAATCGCAAAGAATAACGCCAAGTCTCCACCACGTGTGACATCCAATCTATACAGTAAAAAATGCCGAAAATCTAGAACAAGAACAACTAGAGAACCCTCACGGGCATAACGCCGAGCACCTGGTTCGCGCTCCACCTCCAGGATGGCGGCGGAAGGAGAGCAGGAGACCTCCGATCCCTCCCCTCGAGGAACCCCACCCGCAACCACCATCCCCGAAGACCATCGTCTTGCATTGACCAATCCCCGACCGACAAATCGGCCGGCGCGACGGCCGGCGAGGAGACCGGATGCGCGCCATCACCGCCTCCGTGGAGCTCGTCTGCGCGTGGCGCGCCCGCCGCCTCTTTCACCGCATTGATGTCGCGCAGTAAAGGGCCGTGCCACTCCAGAATAGTGGGCCTAGGCCCCAAGCCGATCGGGATAAGGCCCACGCATTCGGAGGCCCACAAGTGGAGGCCCAAACCACCACCCGGCCCGGTTCGAAGGCTATCCACTTCCAACGGCCGAGACGACGCGGCCGCTCCTCTCCCAATCTCGCGCGCCTCCGCAGCCACCGCCACCGCCACCGCCACCGCCGCGGCGCCATGGCCAGCGTCTCCTCCTCCACCGTGTTTGCCTCCTCCCTACCCCACCACCGGACGACGACGAGGGCGCCGCGTCCATCCCTCCGCCCGCCGCCGCGTCGCGTCAGGCTGCCCGGCCGCTCGGTACGCGCGGCGCGGCGACTCTTCCCTGAGCTCCTCCACGTCGTAGGGGATGACCTGACATGAGCTGTTTGGTGCAGGTGGTGAGCTGCCTGCCGAAATGGGGGTCGGAGAAGCTTGTGGTCACTAGGGCATCGGATGAGGAGGGGCCGCCTGAGGCGGCCGGGCGGGCCAGGGGAGGAAGAGCCTGGCCGTCGTTGGACGCGTCGTCGTGTGGGTTCGCGCTCGCGGCGGTGGCGGGGGTGCTCATGCTGCAAGGGTCGGAGCAGGCTCTGGCCGGCACCGGCACGGAGTTCATGGGGATGCAGGATGTGCTGGGGGATCTCGGTGACATCAGTACAGGTTTTGCATCAGTTAGGAGAACTGCCTCTACTACCCTTTGATTGCTCTCCTGCTTCTTGTTTCAGTTCTACGCAGCTGTTTATCCTCAGTTACAGTGTTCTGTGCTTATGTTGATCATTGTATTCCAAATCCGCATTTCAGGCTTTTCTGTTGATCTTCTTTTCTGAGCTAGGGGACAGAACATTTTTCATCGCGGTAAGCACTATCGTAACTATCCATTTATCATGTATGTACATAGTTTACATTGTTTTGCTGCAAATTGAATTTATAAGAATTCTTCATAGAGTGCTAACTTCACATGTGTCTTGTGCAAATCATATACTTGTGCAGATCTTCATGTATTTGATTCATATTTCGATGTTCAAATGTATTTAACTCATTTGAAGTAAGAAACATTTGTGCATCTAGCATCTCGATTGCTTTATGAAACTATGATAATCAGTTTTTAAGGCATTGCATCTCATCCTTCGAGTGAAATAGAGAAGTTGTATATGTGTTAGATATTAGCAGGGTTCCACAGTACCAACTACTGGAAAAAAAAAGGAAATCTTACAGGACAGGAAGGGCTACCCAGCTACAGTTAGTTCAAGGCTTCAAGACTTTCCTATTACTGAGTGATAGTATGAAATTCCGTAATAAGTTTATTCCGTTTCACAAGCTATGTGGCTTTGCTATTTACTTCTTTTACTGTACAAACAATTTGATAGTAATTTATACTAAATTGATCATTGATAAATGCTGCAGTTGCATGTATTTCAATAGGCACTTTTAGCAGCTAGAAATTCTGGAGCGATCATTTTTCTTGGCACATTTGGAGCGCTTGCGTAAGTCTACAATTGTGTTGTTATGCTTTCTATATGCTAAGTTTCTTTTACTGTATTAGTGCAAGCTTTATGTGCTTATAATTACAGTTACAAAAATGATGCTACAAAGATATCTGCCATACACCAGTTTGGTTGACCCTTTTGGTGATTAACAGGGTAATGACAATTATATCTGTAGTTCTTGGACGAGCATTTCACTACGTTGATGGCATCATTCCATTCAGGTAATTGTACTTATTGTCAACTAGGACCTTCCGTTAGTCATTCTTTGGTTAACGTACCTCTTGGCATATGCAGTTTTGGTGGCACAGATTTCCCAGTTGATGACTTTCTTGCTGCCTGTCTTTTGGTAAGGAAAATATTGCATATCGTTGTTACATTCACACATGTTGAAATATGAACTCAATATTTGTGAAAGAATTCCAGTGTATGTATGGTTATTACTCATGAATTTCTATTTGACGTTAACTTTATCATTCTTAATTATGTTTAACTGTTTTAGGTATATTATGGAGTTACTACATTGCTTGATGCAGCTTCAGGCGATGAAGAAAAGATGAACGAGGAGCAAGAGGAGGTAGAACATCAGAATTGTAAACTCTTAGGTTTAGTCAAGTCAATTGTATCGCTAATTTCACGTAAAAACACTGTCTGGATCGAAGAAAATTCCTTTAAATCTTTATCACTGATTGAATGTTGTAGTCTCTAAAAATATTCAGTTGATCAAATTTTTATATGCTAATTGCATTTGAGTTCATATGTTCTGTTTTATGCTTAATTTACTAATATATAATATAGATATTGATCCATCCGTGTCCTTGTTTTAAATAAAACCCTTCAAAAGTACCTCAGACATTTTCATTGCATGATTAGCAGAACAAATTATTTTCAGAAGTATGCTAAAAGGGCATGCATTCAAGTTGATTGTCAACTTTCAGGAAAAATATTACAAATATTATGTTCTAACGACAAATTATTTTCAGAAGTATGCTAAAAGGGCATGCATTCAAGTTGATTATCAACTTTCAGGAAACAATATAACAAATATTATGTTCTAACGAATTGATATCTCACTGCAATTGTTTGGTGCATATGGTAAGTATGCTTTCTCTTGGTTATGTTTCTATCTGATATGGAACTCTGTATAACACAACCGCAGGCTGAGTTAGCAGTTTCAAAATTTTTGGGAAATGGTGCGGGGATCATATCTGTTGCCAGTACTATTGCTAGCACATTTGTTTTGGTTTTTATCGCCGAATGGGGTGATAAGTCATTTTTCTCTACCATTGGTAAATCCCATAAACTTATTTTATGTAAGTGTGAGATCTGTTTTTATCAGTCAAAATTAACACCAGTTTCCTTCTTACAGCACTTGCTGCGGCTTCATCTCCTCTGGGTGTCATTGCAGGATCACTTGCCGGTCACGCTGTTGCAACATTGGTAATATATATAGAGGCAAATTGTAGTTGAGATGATCCAGAACTAAACTAGTACTACTATGCAGGAACATTCTGTAGCAACTTATCCATGACTAATGGCCTTAGTATCCTGAAAATTGCTTAGTTCTTTTATCACCAATGGGTACTTGATCCATTGTTGCCCCAGTCACGTGTCTTGCAAGAATCCTTTACTTTTTTAAGGATTAATTAACTTCACTCCTTCATAGCATAATTAGGCAAGGAAGCCTTTTCAAGTTACTCCATCACTCCCCAAAGAACACCTGTTTGATGGATCATAAACTCTATACCAACTAGTGTTCCTGTTGCTCAACTTCAGAACTTCTATATCTTTTTTCCCCCTGAAGATTTGACATTAATCAATTTATCTCTACAACAGATTGCAGTTCTTGGTGGCTCTTTGCTGGGGACGTTCTTGTCTGAAAAGGTATACTTATACTACCAAGGCAACTTGTTTTCCCTGTGCAAATGGATTTGACCCGAGTCACCTGACCAACTAGGTGGTTTTGCTCCTATGTTTGAAATGTTAGATTTATTTTTTAAGGACTTTGCTACAGATTTATGGCTTGAATTTCCATTAAAATATCAGTTTGATTGAGCTTCATGCGCTAGTGAGTTTACCCTAGAGCTTCAGTTATTAGGAAAGGATGGGGCAATATACTCGTAAATGAATAACATATAACATGTTTTGTTTATATGGTATAGCGTGTAGACATTATTGCTTGCTGCGTTGTATTTGAAATATATAGGAAAAATAACCATGAGATTTCCGACAAGATTAAGAAAATTTGCACAATTCATCTTTATCAAGTTTGCTTTACACTGAAAAGAATCGACCTGATGCAGATTGTAGCATACATTGGAGGGAGCCTCTTTTTAGCATTTGCTGCTGTGACACTAGTTGAGATCGTGAATTCGTGATGGGGAGGAAGTTTCAAGATTTGCCAACAAATTACTGCACAGGTGTACAATGAATACAGAATTCGTGACATAGGTCTCTGCTGCCACATTGTTAAAACAATCTCAATTTTGATTGGCGTAGCCATGTATTGATCTACTGTCAATCTTCGATTGCCCACAGGAACTTCATTGTTCACATGGATGGAACACAATTTGCCTGCATCTGATGATACGCTGGTGCCGATGGGAATTTGTACTTCCATATCCACGAGATTACTTTTACCAACATGATTGGTAATCGAATTCAGAACTCACAACATGTCAGATATTGATAATAGGTGGAATGTGAGATTACGTGAAAGCACTTTGATTTTTGTTCCAGAACTTTTCTTTTTAACCTTTACTCGTATCGGTCAGAGCATTGTAATGTCAGAACACACTGATTTGGACCACACCGAGGTATAATTCCAGAGTCTAAGGCCCTCCACATTCATATTTCACGCACTAGAAAGTTCATCGCAAAATTTAAATTGATGATTAAATGGTGGCATGTAATACAATGCTCGACGAAATAAAAATGAATGGTTATATGTAGCTCATGTTCGACTGAAATGTCACCTACAGTGTAACAAATCTGAAGTTCTGAACCCATCTTTGGGTTAGAAATAGGAATCAGGTATGCTTGCTAATTTCTTACTTCAAGAGCTAATAAGCTTATCTGTTTTACTAGTTTCACAGCATACGGAACACTCGAACTGCGTCTCTGTTCTTCGGATTCCCCTTGTAGATGGTCATCGTCTCCTCGTCGAGATCAACCAAGACGGTGCAGAGAGTGTACAGTGTTGGACCTGAAATCATGCTCATGTTCATCAGTTCATGCCACAACCAATCTGCAATACTCAACTTTTTTTTTGTCAACAATGGGAATCAATTCAGCATGCATGAAGTGAAGAAATGCAAGATAACCAATCACCTGTCATGTAGATCGGGTACTTGTCATCGGCCGTGTCCCCGAGCAGCGACAGCGCCTTCTCCTTGGTGTCCGGCGAGAGCTCCGCCGCTCTCCTCTCCCTGCTCTTGGAGTTCTCGTCCTGCACCTGCAAATTCACATAGTCTAGGGTTGTATGGAATCGTGGGAATGGAAAACGAAGGAATAGGAAAAACGTAGGATCTGATATGAATTCAACTATTATTTTGCAAAACGCAAGAAAAACACAGAAATAACTGTTTGAGTGAACCGCAGGAAAAACATAGGATTTGGATAGAGATAGGCTCAAAGAAAATTTTCTAAGAGGTTGAAGCTTTTGCTAAGTTTCCTCCAAAATCTCGAGTATTGTCCATTCTAAAGGAATTTCAAAACATTCGTAGAAGAAGCCCTCCAAAATCAAAGAAGAGGCTTCTATGTTTTTTACTACAAATCAAAGAAGCCCTTACCTATTGATCATGGAAGAAGAAATGGTTGCTACGTACTTTCCTAGCTGCTTGATTAATTACCTGGTTGACCTGGAGATGGCGGTACATGTTGGCGTGGAAGAAGTGCGCGGCGGCGGCCTCGCGCACCGAGAAGCGGTTGCCGGAGGCTGTCTCGACGTTGACGATCCTCCGGCGCCGGACGTCCATCAGGTTGTAGCTGTGGCCGACCGACATGGCCGGCGAGCTCACCCTCTGCTCCGACGAGATCACCAAAAACAAATGCTGGTGAAACACTCATCGGAATGTTGTTCAGACGGGGCGGGAACGTGTTGATGATGTGTGCGTGTGGTTACATTCATGGCGTCGTCGAGGCTCGTCGCTTCGAGGAGGTCGCGCGAGACGAAGTTCCGGGCGATGGCGCCGGCGACGACCTCGCCGCGCGCCGGCGGGACCGAGTCGAGCGTGAACGCCTGACAATCACTGGAAAATTAATCTGACGCCTGAAATGGAATCGAGTTCAGAGTGGTGTTAGTGCTGCCGTCCGTCGCCTACCACTCCGTTGCTGTTGAAGCCGAAGGCGCAGGTCGGGAGCTCGCCGGCGTAGGTGTAGGCGGTGAACGACGACGAGCCGTCCGGCGAGGTGGCCTTCACCACGTAGCTGCACAAAACCACAGGGACTCAGTAGCTGCGCTAGCTGAACGGTTGTTGATTCCGTCAGGAAGAGAGTGAGAGAGGAGGTGGCGTGCGTACGTGTGGCCGAGCAGCGCGACGTTGGCGTCCTCGTTGTGCGCGGCGATCGCCGCCGACTCGCCGACGAGCAGGACATCGGAGCAGTCGTCGTCGGCTTCCTCTTCCCGGTGGTGGTGTTCTTCCTCATCGGTGATGAACGGCAAGATCTCCTTCCTCAAGTTGACCAGAATCACCTGTTTATTCCACGAGTTAGCCTATGTATATACTGCCATAGGACTACAGGAGTCGTCTATATTGGCATGGGCTAATTACCGGATACTCCAAAAACAAGCGAGCACATTAAGGTATTTTTGACATGCAAGAATTTTTTTGCCGATTCGATTCATTTGAAAATCTCATATAATTCACGAGATAGCATCGGATATCGGGTTTATGAAGCTGGAGAAATAAACTGCTCAATAAGAGTCAGTTTGGCACAGCTCCAGCTCCAGCTCCACTTCTCCTGGAGTTGGAGAGTTGGAGCTCAGTCAAACAGTTTCAGCTATCTAAATTGGGAGTGGAGTTAGGTGGAGTTCTCTCACAAAATAAACTAGATAGGTGGAGCTGGGTTTAGACAGCTCCACAACTTCACTCCAGATCTAACTCCTGGAGTTAAATTTAAGAGTTGGAGCTGTACCAAACAGATCTTAAATCGGTTAAGTTAAAAAGAGAAAAAACTAGACTTCAAATGCGTAATAAATTTTGTCCTAATTTCACTGGGTTGGGTAACCAGACGGTATGTTGACGAAACAACCGTGGAGCGGTGTTCCACGGTGTTCAGTGCCCCCATTGCCCTCCACACATCAACTCACCAAGGGCGCTAATTAGAGCCTCATCGATTGCTCTAATAAACTAAAGTAAAACCAAAATTTAAATTTTCAAATTTAATTTTTAATAATTTTGAAGTTAGTTTTAAAATATTTTCAAAGTAGTTTTTTCCTAATATTGGACTTTAAGAACACATATATAAAACTTTTACATATAAATTAATTTTTATTTATTATTAGAAAATATAGGCAACCGATAAGACTTAGGCTGCGTTAAAAGTTTAGCACACGCAAAATGAGAAAGATAATTAACATATGATTAATTAAATACTAATTATTATAAATTTGAAAATTAGATTTATTTGATTTTAAAACAATATATATATATATATATATATATATATATATATGAAAAAAATTGAAAAACGTATATATCGTGGAAAGAGAGGGGCAAAAGGGTGGTCATTTTACATGTAGGAGTGGGACGCCGCTGCCGTCGGCCGTCCCCACCATCTCGTCCCAGTAGCGCGGGTACCTCGCGCGGTTGGCGTCCCGGAGCGAGCCGACGAGCGCCCGCCCCCGCGCCGTCGACGCGAACGGGAGCAGCTGCCGCCGCAGCACGGCGTCGCCGCTCATCCTGCTCCTGATGGCCTCGCCGAACCTCCGCCCCACGGCGAGCCCCAGCGCGTACCCGCCGCCGCTGCCGCACCGCCCGGCGTCGAACACGTCCAGCTCGCCGCCGCCACCGCCGCCGGCATCATCCACTGCGCCGCCCATGCTATGGGCTACCAACGACCGGGGCGGTGAAATGGTCTGAAAGGATCAAATGAGCAAAAGCTTTTTTGGTGCCTTATCTGCAACAAGTCTAGTGAAACTACAGCGTCAGGTATATGTTAGTGTTAGCCACGGTGGACTGAGCCAGTGACTTGAATAGTTGATGGGCTTGAATACTTGTTGGGCCGGTTTGTAATTAAGCCTGCTCAGAAATTGAGAGGGTGTTTGGATTGTAACCCCAATTGGTAGTAATTTTTTTCTCACTTATTTTTTTTATAAAAAACATTTTACAAATGCATTTGCGCATATATTCCCGCACACAAGCTACCTCTACCTCTGTGAGCTTCTCCTAGAGTCTAATCGGCATATTTTGGTTTCGATGTAAAAAATATGCTTCAATAATTTTCCTATCGAGATGTTAAAAACTAAAATCCTCAGCCCCAGAAATATTGCTCTCTACATCTACGGAAGGACGCTCGCTCTCAATTCACCTCTGGCAGCCACTTCTGTGGATTCCAAAAGGAGAATATGATTGAGAGTCAATTTTTAGTTATCTCTTCAAGAGAACCCTATTCACATTTTAAAAGTCTGAGTATGGAATTAAAAAAATATTGGGATTGATTTTTGAGCTTCTGTTGGTGAGTATAAACCATAACCGTAAAAACGGTTTCCGAACAGGATTGAATTTCCAGCCGAATGTTCAAGGGAAAAAGGACCTAAATATATACGAATCGTGAAGAGCTGATCAGTACTCCCAACAAAATCATCACGCTGGAATGTCTCATCAGTATTCGGTACTACTAGTACTACTATAATTTATAATCTTGTCCGATGAACTGACAGCTCAAGTACAGATTATAGATCATTTTTCTCATGCACCAACGCTGGACAAAGTTCACCGACTAATCACAGAAAAAAGCTACACCATCCCATCTTATTAAACAGCACCTTTTGATCCAAAAGATAGAATCCTGCTGCAACTTTCAGATCCACCACAGTAACGCTGAAAAACTGTCACCATTAATTATTTCTTACGCTAACCAGCCCACATTAGTCCACATGACAGGACATCATTTGATGGTGCCAGCAAAATTCCACCGAAAGCAAAGTAGTGTGTGAACATATACTCCTTCATTTCCAAAATATAATTATTTTGAAATTAGAGAGAATAAATTAGATGATAATTATTTGTGATTAATTAGTTAAGGCGAGAGAATAGACGTGGAGTATATTTTAGAATAAAATTTGAACTTCAGTAGTAGTTACTCCCTCCGTTGCTGAAAATAAACATTTCTACGTAGTTAAGCACAGATTAAAGTTAAGGAAATGATTCCCTTCAGTCTCCTCATTGGTCAATTTTAAATCTTAAATTGTTTGGATTCTTCTTCTAAGCACCTATTCCCCATTCTAAAATAAATTAACTTTTACATGAGAAGACTCATGTAAGTTGTTTATTTTGGTAAGAAGAGAGTAATTGCATGAATGTGTGATTTTCGTGTATTGGAACAGAGTGTCCTAAAAATACATACATTATGTACATAATTTAAATAAAAAGTACATATTTATTTTCCTTTTAGAAAATGGATTAGAAACCCAACCTCTACATCCACATGGCGGTACGCTGTAGAAGAGAAACTATTTATCTCATCTACTCTTGGAATATTAAACCATTAATTGCAGATAATCATAATAGTTTTTCATATTTAAATATATGATATTATTAACTTTATTCGGTAAAACTTTCAAAATCAACTATCAAAATGTAAAAAATGTATGCGTAGATTTTTCTTTGTGTAAGTATTTTTTTATAATATCTAGTTTTGTTAGATATTTTCGTTATATTCTAAGCAGAATAATTGCCAAGTTACTCCTACACACCAAAGACCAATAAAACCAACAATGTTATGTACTACCCTTAAATACGAAGGCACTATCACATTGAGTACATGATTCCAGATGCCTCTACTACGGTCTCCAACTCTCCATATTGCAAACAAAGAGAGTAAAAACTAAACACACCATTCTCCTAGTGAAGTGAGATTGGTTGCAGTGACCAAGCTACAAAGTACAAAGCACTAATTAAAGAAGAGGGTTTGGGGGGTGTTCATTGGGAAAGGGAGAGCAAAGGTCCTTGGAATTTGGAGATGGCCACATCTGAAGGCAGTTTTTATACAATTAGCTCATCCAATGGGGGCCTAAACTAAAGTGATTAAGAAAATGGGGGCTTCAGGGGTTGCAGACACGAGGTGGAGGAGATGAGGGCAGGCCTCCACATGCACAGTACACCCTCTCTGTGAGTTCCAACTCGCCCTGCTCTACTGCCTTTGGCAACTTTAGGGTTAGGGTTTCACACCCCGGACAAGCGCCACATACCCTCTCTCTCTCTCTCTCTCTCTCTCTCTCTCTCTCATCTTGGTCTTCTTGGCAAGTTGCAGAACGCAGCCATATGCAATTTATGCATTCAGAGGTTCAGAAATGAATGAGCTGCTGCAAAGCAAAGGCTGAATGGAATTGCAGTGAGAATATGGCTGCAGAGTGGGTTTCTCAGCTTGCATGGTCTGAAAATGGAACCGTCTACAACATGAAGCAAGTGTGTGACTGTTTTCAACTTCTACTACTCGCAGAGATCTGCAGTTGTTCTCCTTAATCTGTCATGGGTGCAGTGCAACACCTGGCATTGCTGAATAATGTCAGTTAAAGAGAGTGTCATTTAATTAGCATTTTTCTCATGCTGGTGGCAACTGTTAAGTTTATTTCTTGTACCAACTATGCTAAGAAATCATGTTATTGGGACTTGGGAAATGGTCAGAAATATTCCTTGGAAATTCAGAAGGCATTGCACTGCTCAGATTCTTACCGCGGCGTCTCTCTCCTAACCACATGCAAGAGCCTGAATAACCAACCGCTAGCGTCAAGATTATCAAAAAAAAAAAAACTACTAATACACATGAATTTGATCACACCGTGTTGAATTTGTCTCTTAATTAAACCATGCTGAATTGTTTTAACAAGGACTAGCTAGTGAGCTTCAGTTCGAAGCCCAGAACATCCTTTTCAAAAAAAAAAAAAACCGAGAACATGTTTGCAGTACACACAACGACCGGATATTGTTAGTTACATCTATTGAACACTCGAAACATCGAACAACACCTCAAGCATTAGCAACAAACAGCCGTCATTTCCTTGATCTAATCATGCAGTCGATCGTAAGTTCGTAACAACATAGGAGTATGCAATATTGCGAATAGTGTTGTGTAGAAAATTTCCCAATTAATTTGCATCTTTCTCGCTGTGTTCCCAGGCAGCAGCCGGCCTGCAGACACGCATGCACATCGATCACCAGCTTCTGTCAGATTTGCAATGGAAACGAGAACTCGTAAAGAAAAGGCAGTGCACTCACATCTCTGATAATAGATGGACATGGTCGCATAGGGCTCCAGCGACGCTGTAGTCTCTCTCCAGTCCTGATGGTAAACTCTCCCAGGAACATACTTTCGGTGCTATTCTAATTAAAACAAAATTAATTACTCCTGAATGAGTATTTATCTGAATGATCTGAAAACAAACCTGTTTTACAACATCTGATGAAAACTAAGCCCGTGTCAGTTGCTAATAAAAAACTTGTAACTTGTAATATCTCCCCATTATTTAGGACATAAAAAATGAGTAAATTAAACCGATTAAATTGATTAGAACAAAATTGCATGGTTTAGAATGTCATATATATATATATATATATATATATATATATATACACTATATATATATATGTATGTATGTATGTATATTCTTTCAAGGACCGAAGAAAACTCAAAAATAGATATAAAGATGAATGTCCAATACATCCACTCTCACGAGTCCCACTCAAAAGATTAGTTTTAGTAATCTCCCTTCACACAAGGCACCTCTATAAATGATGAGTAGGTATATATATACCTACCCAAGATGAGATAAAATCTCTGAAAGGCAATTTTACAACGACCCAAGCAACGAAAAATAATTTTAGAGAGCTGCAGCTCAACAAGCAGACCCTATCTAGTCACGGGCTGCATACCTGCAACCGCCCCAGAAAAGATGCCTCAGAAAATGGTATTAATAAAAATGCGAATTTCTAGTTTATGAAAAGGAAGGCGAACAAGTTAAAACAAATTATATGAATGACTAAAAGCAGATGGTTAACAAGGTACAAAATCCCTGTTCACGAAAGACTACCAATCAATGTAGTGTAGCTTTACAACATGTCTTCATGGAAATGCTCATGATAAAAATAGAACAGCATTATTAGGTCTGCATTTTTTTTTTTTGAAAAGAGATTAGGTCTGCATATAGATCGACTTCAGAATAAACGGACATATATAATTTCTTGTGGTAACTAGTACATCTAAACGAAATATTATTTTACAACTGATGCTGGAACAATCTTCGTTGAATAATGTTATACAACTATAAACAGAGGGTCACAAATAATATTATTCACCTTATGATCAGCTGATAAATATCATACTGGGAACCAATTAATAGGAATCATTATAGGATTTACATACCAGATGTTAATGTTGATGTGTTAGATGGAGTATTAAACTAGTACATCCTCCATCCCAAATTAAGTTAAAATCTAATACGGGACGTGTAATATCCTATTATATGAATCTTGATTGAGATTTTAGTGATGGATATGTCATGTTCCGTATTAGATTACCTTAATTTAGGAGGGGGGAAGTACCAACCAATATATAGTAGCACTAGTGAAAACTAATTTGTTGTCAGATGATGTCAAATTTTTGGTGTACTAATTGTCACATTTCTTGCTAGAACCCTAGTAGTTCAGTACACAAGTTGTCATTATTTTTCTGGAAAGATATCAATAGTCCCCTGCTAATTTAACAAAATACAAGAATGGATATCCCATTTTTCTCCAAATGGACGAAAGTAGACAGGCATGCATTCAACATAGATCAAAGATTGTGAGTTGTAAACCAATATAGGACTACTAAAGCAAACCACATATAATGATAAGTGGATCATAAGCACCTAGTATCCCTCTAAACATCACAAATCTCACCAAGGGTAAAGTAATTAAACAATATATTTGGGGGTGAAAACAACTTTGCTTTGGGGCCAAGAGATTAAAAAAAAGAAAAAAATGTCATGGGAAACTTGATCCAATCAGAGCGGTGGCCATGCTCCAAAAGCAAGCACTACACCAGCAGCTGCTAGCACACGTCCAATCACCAGTATGCATGCCAAGTTCCAAAGCAAACAGGGAGACTGAAAGACGTCTCACTGTTGCACTCTTGCACGAACCGAAAGATGTGAGATTCCACTCACAAAACAGATCACCACAGGGGGTATAGTAGGATCGTATTTTGTCCTAGTCCAGAACAGTGCACGCCACCACCACACACACCCCATCAATGGATCAGGATCATTCACATAAATTCAGGGGAAAAAGAGAGAAATAAAAGTTAGGGAGTACAAAGAAAATCTAGCTAGATCGAATTCAACAAAGAGGTATAGCTACTCATATTATCCTGAAAGCCCACATCACAAAGTAAAGCAGCAGTGCTTTCAGAGAGAGAACACCATGTATGTCCTCTTTTTGGAAGAGAACGAGGTGTTTGCAGTGAGCAGATCAAGGATTTTTAGTAGTCCAAAAGGGCCCCGGCTAAGGAAAGTACAAGAACCTTGGACCTCCATATTATTATTAATCGACTAATTAATAACCTTAATAACAAATAGAGAAACAGTAATCACACCAGCGCAAAGAACTGTAGTTTTTGCAGAGAGAGGCAACAAAGAAAGCAAATCACTGGTGCTATCATTTCATGCCTAAACAGCTACTAGTAGTAGCTAAATCAACAAATACCATGCAGGTTAAAGCTGCAGAGATTAACAAGCAGATCGGCTCAAAACACACGAGCTAGCTCAAGCATGGCAGGGTAGCTTAGATCGAGGAGATCGAGGAGGAGGGAGCACCCTTCAGTCCAAGCAAAGACGGCGCGAGATCAGAACGTTACCTCCCGCTTCATTCACTCATCTGCTAAGCTTTGCTATCTCAAGCGTTTCTTGCTTGGCATGTGGGTGAATGAGTCGGCAGCTAATTCGACCCTAGCACCGCCCATGAGTGGACTGAAGGACGCTCTCTTCCGTCCATCGCTTCTTCCATCAAAAGAAATTAATACAGCAACTATATAGATCAAGATCAATGAAAAAACAGCGCAGCAAATTAGATGAGCATGAAACAACCACAAAATGAACTTTGAAGCTTCTCATGGAGCCAGCCTTGCAGGCTGCAGGCAAGCTAGTTTCCATGCGGATCTTGGGAGGATTTGGGAGAGTGGTAGACTGGTAGTAGGAGTAGCTAGTGTAGTAGAAGCTATCACAAAGCTGGGTGCAAGGAGAGGAAGATGGCAAGGAATGGAGAAGAGAAGACATCATATGGAGAAATGGAGAAGGCCATTAAATAGAGCCAAGGCGTGACATCACAGGCATGATAAAATGAATAAAATTAGTGAGAAGTGGCCGGGCCTTTGTATCATTTCCATATTCTTTTTTTACCTTTGCTCGTACAGTAATAAGTACTGCAAGGAGTAAAACAAGGGCAACTAGCGACCGTCCGAAAAGGGTCAAAAGAAATGGGCAAAGCCCTGATTAAACAGGACACAGCTCATCTGTATACTCCCTCCATCCTATAAAATACTATAAAATACTATAAAAATTTTAATTTAATGAGATATATTATAATACTATAAATCTAATAAATAGTTTGACTAGATTCTCAGCACTAGAATATCTCACATCCAATTAAAATTCTTTATATTTTAGGATGGGGGAGTAATATATTTCATGTTTACTTTTTCTCACGATATATTTGTAAAGATAATTACAAATTTATCTTGTACTTATAAAATGTTTTCCATGATAACACTTTAGCACCTTTTCAATTATTAATGTTTTAACATTTTAGGTTGGCTGGAAGCATTATAAGACATTACAGTATACATCTGGGAAGTGGGAACGGAGGAAGATGCAGATAGTTGGTTAATCCTGCCAATTAGGAGTAGTAGCTAACTGGTTGGGCTTATTTGGTTAAAGCGCTTGGTTAATTGGAAACTAAGCTAACCAGTGGGTGTTGTTTCAGGGAGCCGCAATGATCGATCTTTGAAGTTCTATTTGCGATTAGACGGTGACATCCTCTAACACATGTTTAATGAAATAAAAACTAACGTAAAATTACTAACTTTATTAAATTTCTATAGAATACTACTAGGAGTACAGGACGCTCCTAATATTCCGAGCGCCAAACATGTATCAGCTCAGACCCATCTCATCCCACATCCAGTCATCCCATTCCCACCGTTATCGAAGTAAACGTTTTACTTTGATAAAAACAACTAACCTGCTTCCTGTCCCACTCCACGTCCCATCATCTTGCTCCTACCATTATCGGAGTAAACGATTTACTTCGATAAAAACTTCACTGCTTCCAGTATATATTATATTTTTCCCGTACCCAACCAACCACTCTCGCCCCCACTTCAATTTTTCCTTTTTTCGGATCTAAATCGTTCCACCATCCAAACCCACAGATCGGTGATATACCATGGAGAAGGACGACGCCACTGTGGCGGTTGACGGCGGTGGCGGGCGGCGGTTGAGGTGAAGGCACTGCTTCGGTCCTCGCTGCCGGAAGTCAGGCATCACCTTAACCAGCAAGGAGGTATTCACCTGGGCCAAGAGCAACAAACGGCTACTACTCCACGTCGGCAACATTAACAGAAAAAGCAAGTAAGGGAATGGCACTCTAATTTGCATCTGCATACTCTCCTTCACCTTCACGCATGAAACCTCAATTTCTTTTTGCAAATCAAATTAACGTGCAATCTCCAATCTTACCTGATCTGAATTGATGGGCTGCACAGGTCTTACATTTGCACATCGTGCTCCATGTGGCTGGCCGCAGAGGATAGAGTGGAGTCCACCGGTGATGGAGTTTGTTTGCTATTTTTCTTTTGCTCATTGTCTCTATGATATGAACGAGAATGTTTTTGCATTTTTTTTGTGCTTGCTAGATGATGGATGGCTACTACTGCGCAACGTTGAGTTCATCTCTATACCACGCTGCTACATCCTTCCATGATTCCATCGTCGACTACCGCTCGCTACCCGGTTGCTCTCTCCACTACCAGTCACAAGACACGGACCAGCCTCTCCATCCTTATAGCAAGATCCAGCAAAGCCACTAGGATCTCAGCTTCACGAGGATTTTTTGATGAATCATTTTTACTTTTTTAGTTTGATTCACCTGTGAGTAATTTTATCACTTGTGTGCGATTGAGCCTGTAATTTTTTCATTCGTACGACCATTTTGTGATGCAAATTAACAATACTCTTAGTATCAGTTTTTACTCTTATATTGTGTATTGAATATATCAGTAAACACATTACAACACGGTGGCTACGAGATCATGAGCTATATTGAGAGGAAGGTGGTAATTGTTTTACTCGCAGACCACGAAGTCTCAGTTTTTACTCTTATACTTTGCATTTAACACATCAGTAAACATATTACTACACGTTAGCTACGAGATCATTGGTTATATCGATAGGAAGGTGGTAATTGTTTTACTCGCAGACCACGAAGTCTAAACAATATTTATAACACTGGTAAAAAAATTAATAGCGTTGTAACTGGTAATAATTCTTTTACGACCATCTAGAAATGGTGTCGTACAATGTATGGGCATTCATGCAAGTAAATTTGTTACTTTTGAAGGGGACATTCATGTGAGTAAATTTGTTACTTTTGAATGAGCAGGTATGGGAGGCTGGGAGTAAATAGAAAACTCCACAGAGTAAATTCGTTACATTTGAAACGTGGGGAGATACTAGAAAAACAGAAAACTCGAAAAAAATAGACGGCAAATATTTTACTAAAACGCGAAAAAAGAAAAACAACTGGAGAGAAGGAATGAAAAAGGAAAAATCTAGATGGTTAATATTTTGCCGGGCCCTTTGATGAAGCACGGGTGAGATGGAAAAGAGAAAAAAGAAACACGGAAGGTGAGGTGGTAAAAAACGAAAAACACGAACTGAGAAAAGGTGGGATGCGGAGGAAAGGTGGGATGATAAAAAAGGGAAAACCGGAA
Source organism: Oryza punctata (assembly GCA_000573905.2). Lineage (NCBI taxonomy): Eukaryota > Viridiplantae > Streptophyta > Magnoliopsida > Poales > Poaceae > Oryza > Oryza punctata. Next base: position 6,257,248 of record CM002488.2, read on the forward strand.
GGAGAGAGCGTTGTGTGGCATTCAAACTAATATTCCGCGTGCAGCCTACGGATTAACGCTACCGTAAATTTTTATTAAAAATTAATTAATCATATATGCATTATTTATAGTCACTAGTATTTTAGGAAAATATTTTAGAGAGTGCTAATGGAATGAAGGTTGAAACGGACTATGTTCGGGAGGATAGGTTTCCATTGTGCATGGAAAACAATATTATTTATTAGCATATAATTAATTAAATATTAGCTAAAAAACTTGAAAATTGATTAACATAATTTTTTAAATAACTTTCCTATATTATTTTTTTTGCAAATAACACATTGTTAGTTCGGGAAATGCATGTGCTGAAAATGAGAGAGTAGAGGTTGGGAGGAACATATTCTAAGGCCATGTTTGGGACTAGAGCTTAAGATTTTGAGAATTAACTGATTGGTAGATAGCTTTTCAGAATATGAAAGAACTAGTTTTCCTAATTTTTTTCTTCTAGCTATTTTTTAGATTTTATAGCTATATATTCTCATAATTTAGGGAATATTTAAGGAGTTTAAAATTCTGAAAAGTAATTGGTTGAAGCTAATTTATGAGAATCTGAAAAAACTTTTGGTTTCTATTTTGATTGTCTTAGGTTGTGTTCAAACCTCATTGAGTTTTTTTGATGAAAGGAAGACGTTACTTATTTTACATTCCACCAATTACTTCTACCATTTCATTTCCATTTTTTTATAGTGGTGGAATTCGGTACTCATATTTCATTTCCATTTTTTATTAGCTAGGAACTAGGAGTGGGCGAGAGACAATAAGTGTATTCCCAACTCCTTTCCCTCGTATTCCACGCGCATACTTTTCAAACTACTAAGCAGTGTGTTTTTGCAAAAAATTTCTATATGAAAGTTGCTTTTACAAAATCATATTAATCCATTTAAAAAAATTAGTAAATACTTAATTAATCATAAGAAAATATCTTGTTCCGTTTTACGTGCGTGAGAGGTGAGTTTCCAACCTCACCTCCCAAACACAGCCTACCGGTACCAACTAAGCTAGTAAACAATCAAATTTTGCCGATCGGCCTAACATCCTGATACCCTATAATGATACCCTATAATGGTACTAGCTTAGTTTGTGGATGACTGTAAGTACGTAGTCAAAGCCCTAACATATATGGTTGTTGTCCGAACCTTAGTAATAAATATCATGATATCACTTCGCTTAGCTTGCATGAATCAAATCTCATCTTACGACTTTTCTTTTGTCTGGCACTTTGGTACTGGTTTTATAACATGATATTCTGGTATCTGGTATTCATACAACCAAAACATATTTTTACAAGCCGGTGATATTCTGGTATCTACGGAAATTGATATTTTCCCAGACGAGCGATGCAACCGCACATGAAAATAGGATTTATGCGCCACCAATTGATAGTTAACATGTTACATAGTTTAAAATTACGTGATTTTTATATAAATCAGTTCCTTTCTTGTAAAATTACTCTAAAAGTTTATTATTCCACCGGTAATAAGATCGGGGCATAAGAGCTGGTCGGGGGGGTGGGGTAAAGACATTACCACCAATCAGGGCATGTCCAATCGATTGGCCTGTTTCTAAACCAGCTCTAAAGTGGGAAAAAAAGCTCGTTTAGCTGTCTTGCTTCAAATTAGCTCGTTTAGCTGTCTTGCTTCAAATTAATGTTTTTCCAAACATGGTATAAATGCAGATGCTCGTAAAACCGCACATATCGTACACCATATCTATATGCATCTTTGGAAGATTAGACTATCATATATTGAGATTCACGTAATCACCACATACGTCTCGCTGTTGATGGTTATATCACCTATCATTGAATAATTAATCATGTATGCGAACACTTGTATTAAGTCTGACTTAAATCCGAATGGATTCGTTCCACCACACCTAATCAATTGATCTACACTCATTTTACAACTCTAATTAATCTAGTTTTGTTTTTAAAAATATATATATTAAACAAAAGTTATTTTTTTCTTAGCTCGGCTCGGGTGGTTAATTAGCTAGTTAAAAACCAAACCAAAAACCAGATCACACAAACATGGCAAAGGCGATCGAAAACCACATACTCCCTCTATTAAAAAAATAATTTTTAATTACAAATCTAGATATAGACTATATCTAGATTGATAATTAATCAGAATTAATTTTTCTAGAATGGATGGTGTATGTAATTGAAACTTAAAAACTACCATGGCATACAAACTGTACGTCTGATTTTTGTGCACGTTGTCATCAGTGAAACATCTAATCTCATTCCCATGGTACAACAACCTAGTACCGATGGTTTTAGGTTTAGTCTCACATCGGTAATAATCATGGGGGAGTAATGGATGATAGGGGAGTATGATTTAAAAGATGGGGCCAATCACTCATCAGATAGTCTTTTAGGTTGTGTAGACCTAGAATCTAAAGTTGTAGTTTCGGTTAGACCTGTGGTGGAGCAGGTCCAATGTGATCTAGGTGACCCACCGTTAGTGGGGCTGGCTGTGTACTTTAATAGATAGGATATTTCATAGCACAACAAATCTAAATTACAAAATATCTCATCCGGTTCTACCGTTGGTGGCTCGGGCTGCACACTCTAATAAATAGAATATTTCAGAGCACAACGTATCTGGATTACGAAATATCTCATCCGGTTCTAAATTTCTATATTATGTTATAGAGGGTATGCATAAATCTCATACTACATTATTTTATCGTAAGGTAGTTTCTACTGCATATGATTTCCACCAAAAATCTTTCTCTATCATCCGAGCTTGTTACTACTCTGATCAACAGCTCCTGCACTTTGGACTTCTTGTCCCTTCCACCCACACAGGCATTGATCAGGTACTGACCATCTGATCAGCGTATTATCACGTACTACTAGTACTACTCCTACCCCTCCTCTGTCAAATGATGCACATAGAGGCCAGAGAGAACGGAGGAAGAAGAAGCAGCAATAGCAGCAGCTGATCGACGATCGATGAGGTGGCGCCATGTGCATCAACAGTCGCCGGACGCTGGCTGGCTGACGCATTTCCTGCCTCCTGGTGTAGCCGAGCTAGTAGGAGTAGCTAAAGGTTGGATTGGAATGACAGGCGACTTGAGGGCTCGAAGCAGGTGTGGCCGGCGGAGGAGGAGGCATACACACGCAGACGCAGCTAGTACTCCAGCAGCAGCAGCTGCTGCTGCATGCCTCGACCCTTCATGAGATACAGTGCATCGCTGCCTGCCCGAGAAAGGACAGCAAACGCACTGCTCAAATTAATCAACGCACCGAGCGACAGCAGGACGGGATCGGTAACCCCCGACTTTTCGGTGGTCGATCGGGTACTACCACCTTTGCGTTTTACTCTCTGTTTTTATCGATTTTCATTTCAGCAGAGTTTTCCCTCCTAGCATCATCATGTTTACTGATTACAAAGGTGTTTATATCGTTTACTAATTTTCTTGCCATTTAATATCCCACGGGATATCTACTCTTTTCATCCCGGCGTCACTACTAAGGATCAACACAGGTGGTGCACACCGGAACCCTACCTCCCTCCCTCCCTTGTGGTCGCCTGAGAGGTTATCGCCGCCTGAATAGTTGCAAGGACGATGGTAGTGGGGCTATCTTTCTTTTCTTCCCCAAGTTCTAGAACTTTGGAACAACAACAATGTAGACCTAGTAGCTAGATCTAAGAGTGACAACAAACTACAATGGTGACGAGATCGCTAGTTCTAATGATGCGGTGACCACAAACATACCTTTGGTGATTGGATGGCGTGGTGACGACAACCTTGCTGTAGGGAATGGTGATGATGGTTGGATTTGGGGTGTTTAGATGGGGTTAAAACTTTTTAGCTCATGTCAAATCGGATGTTTGGACGTTAATTTAGAGTATTAAACATAGACTAATAAAAAAACTAATTTCATAAATGAGAGCTAATCTGCGAGACGAATTTTTTAAGCCTAATTAATCCGTAATTATGAAAAATTTACTGTAACATCACATTGTTAAATCATGGCGTAATTAGACTCAAAAGATTCATCTCGCGAATTAGTCCAAGGTTATGGAATGAGTTTTGTAATTAGTGTATGTTTAATACTCCAAATTAGTATCCAAACATCCGATGTGATAGGACTTGGAATAAGTCCCTGTTTCCCAAACAGGCCCTTGGTTTCTCGGTCGTGTCTCCTTTTCCCTCTTGTGGTTAAGGCCACGGTGACGGGAAAGACGTTGACGGAGGGTAGGTTCAATATGTCGGATCCCGATTTTGGGCGGCTCGACCCTCGCGGTATGATGCGACGACTTACTAACGTAACGATGTTATCCTGCTATGACGATAGCTACTATGGCGAAGTATGGCATCTCAGAGGATCAAAGGACAATGATGGTATGGTGTGCATAGCATATGTGAGGAGGTTATCATATAAAGGTGTTGACGGTAAGAGCCCAAGTAACTCATGAGCTCACCTTGACTGTCTTGGTCTAAGGCTGATTAACATAGGGATAATGGAGTTGTAACTATAAGTGGCATATAGGCAGCATGTGAAAGTCTAGCTTAGCGCTTTACTGCTAGTAATAACTGATATTTTACCATTGCAATCTCTCTAGGTGACGTTGACACACCTTCCTCTCCCTTGTGGGACTCTTCGGGTAAAAGCTATGTCCGAGTTTTCTTGGATGGGCAATGACAAAGCGTTTGATATCACTTCCTACTTAGAGGCGACAACTCTCTTTTTTTCCTAATTTGCCATTAGACAGTATGAGTGATACTCTTGGATGGAGACAAGTTCGTATAAGGATGAATGATCTTTCTTCCCTCTCATCCTCGCCCTCTAAACCTGATAATGTTTGGGAGCCAACGCGTAATCAATCTATTGGAAACCGTGATGGACGGAGTGGCTATGACTCTATTTTAGGTATGATGGTGACCGATCACGCTTAGTGGTGACTAACTTGATGCAAGATGCTTCCTTAACAGGTGTGCATGCGTTGTAGATGTGTGGTAGTGTGTTTTTTTCCTCTTATTTTTCTTCTTATAGCTTGTAATATCTTATCATGTCAATATATAGGAACCTCAGCACCATCTGATGACATTCGTTAAATAACGATTGCAGCAAATGCCCGTTATTTTTCTGGTTGGGTTGTCAGATGTTGGCCTGGACCCTTTCTCATGGAGGGTGAAGAAGATCCTTTCTTGAACGCGAGCGGCAGCATTCTACTCCTACAGCGTTGCTCTTTCTTGACCGCGTTGATATGGACGTGTAGTACTCCTTTAACAGCGAAGAATCAAAAGATTCTTTGAATAGCACTGCAAGTCTGCAACAGGCTTGCAGGCCGTCACCTCATTGCTAAATTTTAAAAGCCCACTGCATGTCCAGCCGAAAAGCCTTGGGCTCATTTACCCTTACATATAGTAGAACTCAAGAGTTTTAACATGAATTTGTAAAATTTGCAGGCGAATCATCAGCTCATTTTTCTCTCTGGAATGCTGGATTGAGCACGAGCCTAACCAGAAAAAAAAAAAAACGGCGGTAGCACCGAGAGAGGGCAGGCTAGGAAGGCAAGGCAATGGCCATATCAGAGTTTTTTGCCTGTGAAACCCGTGGATGCTTCACATGTTTTTGCCGGCCACGCTGGCCGTGGATCCTCCCATATTCCATCCAGGAAGAGAGCTTGATGGCAGTGTGAGTCGTCTCGTCGATCTCGTCACATCTCAAGACTCAAGTCGTGTCCAATCCTAACAGCTCTAGCCATACCCATACCTCTCCTTTAGCCTGACCACATGTGTATGCTAGGATAGGTTTTGGACGTTGCTGGGCAATGAATCTGAAACGAATCTGTGAGTCTCATCAATTGACCGTATTCTCAAAACGGTTTATTAGAAAATAAAAATTAATTTGTAGGTAATTTTTTTATATATTTATTTCTAGTGATTTAAAAGATATTATGTTGAAAATATTTTGAAATTAAGTTTAAAAATTTAAATTTTTGACTTTTACTTGGACTTATTAGATCAATTAATGAGGCTCTGTGATTTTCTGGCCCTTAACAATGCAGTTTGGTGCAGAAAGAAAATTGTTACATCATCCAAAAAATATAATCTCATCCGATCCATATCAATCTAGTTTATTTTTAAAAGAATGGAATAGTGCATGTGCTGTAGCCTGTAAGATAGATGTGAGTATGGTATATATCCCGTTGCACGGCATACCCCTCCGAAAACGCCGAGTCCTTCGGTCCAACTCAAGACTCCCATATATGTATATCGTGCCGCGTGCGAGCGCAACGTGCAGGACGCTCAAGGGCCTCGTGCTCCTGGCTCCTCCCATTATCCAGTTTAATTAGCAACTCTTAAAATAAATTCGCTTTAGATTCCTAATCTTATCGTCAAGTTTGAATCGTATACTTATACTCCATCTTGTAAAACCGGGTATGATTGTTTTGGTCGATGCTGTATCCTACTAAGAAAAAAAAAAATGATGCTTACGTATAATAAGACTTCCACCTCTCGCTAGTCGCTACATATCTCCTCTCGCTCTCTATCTCTCTCATCTTCCGTAGGAGCTAGCCGGTGGGGAGAGATGCGACAATCGATGACCTCGTCTCCACCCTAGAGAGCATCAAGAGAGAGGAGAGAGGTGGGAAAAACATGAGGGAAGGAAGAAGGTAGCCTCTATCATGTGGGCCCCACATGAATCACACACTGACTCAGCTAGATAGATCACATTTAACTCCTCACGTCAGTCGAAAGCAAGCACATTACTGTATAAGATCTTTAGCAGTCCGATATTACAAGTTAAGAAACGTGTTATATGTGATATTACGGTTTAAGGATGTGATTCAAATTCGGCGTCGGATCTAAAGTGAATTTATTCCATAAGCCTTTGACTTATTCTTATAGAGTTATAATGGGCTTTGATGGTTGGACTTGGTCATGGAGGAGAGGTGGGATTGGCTTGCTTTGTTTGGGCCAATTTCTCTTCTTTTTTTCAAATAATTTCCCTCATGTATTTTTAACCATGTGTATCACTTGCACAACAATATACCTCGAGGTATCGTGATACCTCAATACCTCACCGTATCAAAGTATTTGACATGTTATCCCATCTGTATCATCCGCGGTACTTCTAAGTTATTAAACTTATCACTCGTAGGTAACAGATATAGTATCTTGGTATCAGATGTGATACCTAGTACCCATACGTGTTATATTTAGTACATGGGTGTCATATTTGGCCCGTATCACTTTTATCGGTCTGGTCTATCCAACATGTGATCCAAGTAGAAAATGCGGCCGAACAGGTTGATCGGTCAGCTCTAGCTAGAACGAGGGCGCCAGGTATCATGCAAAGGATCAAAGTCACAGAAGCTTATGGTGGTGTTCATATCATCAAAGTTTGATAAAGATGCCTTTCTCTGCTACCTAGTTGGCCCTTAGAGGACTCAGCCATCCACAGCCTAATCGGCAACAAAATGGTTTGGACCCAGTGGGGGGAAAGAGGAGAATTCGCTAGAAAAAAATTTTGAAGGAAGAATTCCCTAGAAAATTTGGATTACATACCATAGACGTGTAAATAAAATGCATGAGAAGGAAAATAATCAACCAAAGGAAAAGTAGAATTGTTTTAGCACAAATCAAATATGCCCCAAGGCCCAAGCGATAAACGTCCAACCAAAATATTTTCTTCTCTGATACTCCCATAAAGAAATGAACTTCAGGCAGCTGTTAGTCAGATGCCTAAACCTGCATTCGACAGCCAACTGGCTGGTGGCTGCAATAAGCCAATAAACAAAGATTATGTCAGTGACATCATATTCGCTCGAACGAAACCGAATACAACATGAGTAATGATTTGTATTTGCTTTGCTTTCTATAAAGACAAGATGCATTTCATTTTCGTTGCAACTACACGGCATAAAACAAGATGCTTGGGTTTCTTCTTGGTGATGTAATGAGTGATACTACAACTATAAAGTTAATTTTCCTCTAAAGAAATAATTACAAAGTGAAGCTAGTAAATATTTCAAAATTTCTCAACAGATGAAGAAATAGCATTAGTTCTCCAAGCATCAGAAGCATTAGCAATTTTTGCATATTATTAACGTTCACAACAGGGGACAGGAGGAATCCAATTGCATACTGGATTGGAACAAAGTAGTTAAAGCAGCTAGTAAGTGATTTAGAATCGAATAAAGCATAATAAAACAATACATCAGCTCGTGACAAAATGGTCTTGCCTTGAACCATAAGCTTGTTGAATCAGAGAAGTATACATTCATATGTTCCTATCTTCTTTAAGAACTATGCAAAGTGAATCACCAATATTTCCATGCTTAATGAAAAGAAATAACTCACGTATGCATATATTAGTGGAGGTTATATTGACAAAAATCCTAATGTCCTCCCAGGAAATTTATTTCCATTTTTCTGGGTAAAGCAAATAAGTAAATATTTTATATCACCAAAAAACTTTCAAAACTGATTTTTTTTCCCTCATTATGTTAATACAAAAGCACATGTTCTGCCATCCTGTCATTAAAATGTAAGTACGAATGATGTCACGGAGAAAAATATTGTGGTAGATTTCAACCACCTAAAATTGCACAATACTCACCCTAAATTTGCAGCTACATAATGTATTTAGTAAAGAAAAACCCGATTTTAATTTTGTTTGCTTTGCTTTTCTGGATTATGGCCTTCATTTACTTTATTGTTACCTACACATTCCGTCCAAAAAAACTTAAATCCCAGCTATGAATCTGGATAAGTATTTGTACAGGTTCATAACTAGTATTTAATTCATTTTGGGATGGAGGGAGTACATTTGAATTTCTTTTGTACTTCTTCTAGGGTGTGAATTCAATAATACCGAGAAAATTATTTTGCTAAACTTCAAGATGAATCCAATAATGGATTTTCAATCTTCCTGTTCAAAATATCAAACACACATGAATTAATAACTAGTACTCTATTTAGTTAATTATGGATCTCCACACCTATATATTTGTAGGATACTGAAGGCATATTAAACTCATACATGGTGCAATTGATAAATAACAGTAATGTTTTTGTTGCACTAAAAGAAACACAAGTTCAGAAAAAAAAACACTAGGAAGAATGACCAACTTGCTTAGCATACTACAACAAAGAGATGTATATTGATTTAAATTTGAATTTGTAGTAGGATAGTGGGTGAAAATAAAAAACAAAACCATATATACGTCCATGTGTTATTGTGGTTATTATAGATATAAAATTAAAATTGTAGGGAATATATTATCAGAATTTATGTTATTGTGGTTATTATAGATATAAATTAAAATCGTAGGGAATCTATTATCAGAGTTTAAATATCTAAACCATGTCCATAACGAGATGCTTTTGGAAGAAGTTAGTTCTATTTGGAATTGCACTTTTCCATTCAAAAAAGAGGGGTTGCACTTGTAACAAGTGTAGACAGCACGCGTAATCAAACCCACGATTAAAAGCATGAATATCGGTTTAGACCAAAAACGCTAATACGCGACCAGTCGCTCGCGTCCCTCCGCGCGCGACGCGCCACGTGGCGCGCGCAGAGAGGGGGACGGCGGACGGCGCGCGGAAGATGGTTGGTTTTTCTGGTTTTTTCTTTTTTTCCATTGGTTTTTTCTTTTTTCTCGGTTTTTTTGTTTTCCAGTTGTATATGTGTATATATTTATATACGTATGTATATAAACTTTGTATATATATTACATACGTATACAAAGTTTTATATACTTACGTATATAAAGTTTGTATCCGCACATGTATAAAGTTTGTATTCATACGTGTACGTGTTTTCTCTCTCGTTTTTTCCGATTTTTTAATATGTACATATACAAACTTCGTATACGTGTATACAAACTTTTTATACGTGTATATATTTTTTATACATGCAAATATACATATTAAAAAATATACATATATACTATGTATATACGTATGTATAGATTTTATATACATATATAAACTATATATATACTTATACAAAGTTTATATGTATGTATACAAAGTTTATATGCATAAAGAGAGGAGAGACTAGAGGTTTTATATACATACGTATAAACTTTTTATATACATACATATAAACTTCGTATATACGCATACAAAGTTTATACGTATGTATATAAATACATATATAGAAATAGTAGTATACAGTAGTAGTATATAGTAGTATATAGTAGTATAGAGTAATAGAGACTAGAGAGGGTGCAGCTGGTCGCGCGTCCACGCGCGGGCGCGATCAGTCGCTCATTAGCGATCCCCGGTTTAGACGACTACTGTCTATGTAATTTTTTCACGTAATATCTAGACAATATATAGATAACCAATACAATAGGTCATCTATTTTACTATCTCAAATTGCTTCATAAAATTAATGATTTGATTCCTCATACAGTTATATAATAGTATAATGACATTAAGCTGTCTATGAGACCGTATTTTAATCAATAAACGACAAATTTCTCTCCTATTTTTCTCTTTTCTCGACATCATAACAAGTCCTATAAGGCATCTATTTTCAGATGCTGACATACACCACCAATGTTGATGCCCTTGATGAACAAGGTTGAAAGAACCCACTAAACAAACTGTATGACATGCAAGGCCTCCAACCATAAATGGAAAGATACGAATCCAAAGACAGTCAATGTATTACTAGGCTCAGGCATGTACTAACCTAACATCTTGCCACACTTGTCCTCTGAAATAATATTTAAATCTTTTCCATCTTTTGTAATGTAAAGCTCGGTAAAGGTACCAACAACCAGACCTAATTTGATGCCAATTAGCAGTCATTTTCATTTTCAGGCGATATTATCACTTCGAAACACTACTTTATTATGTTAACTGAAAATTATATTCCTGTCACGACAATTTACAATTGCCTTGATTTTGTTTGTTCAACAGGAGTTTTTGTTCAGTGTATGACCATTAATTCAAGTAACTCTCTTTCATTTTATCTTCCAGTCAAAAAAAAAACTTGGTCCATTTGTTTAAAAAGGTAACAGGTTTCCTTAGAATGCAATTCCATCCCAACTCCTAACCCTAAGCAGTTGCGTAGCTTGGGGACCCTCTTTAACTTGAAAATTGAAAAGAACTTTCGCTACCTTATGTTGACGATGAAATTTGGTAAGCCTCGAAATCATCATCGGCCTAGAATCAGTATCGGCTTCAGAGTCCTAGAATCGGTCGATGAAAACTATCAATCGCCAATAGTCGGATTCTTACCAAATTCGGTTAAGAAAATTAATCTATTAAAGGAAACTTATCCAAAAGAGAGCGAGTTTAAGGAGGATGCGGCATGGCAGTTTATTTATTAATTAGGAATAGTCTGTTAGTTTCCTTTTATCTTTAGGAAAGTGTGTTTAGTGTCCGATAAAGACTTTATGTTTTTCCTTTTATCTTTAGGAAAGTTTAACTCATGTCCGATATGGACTAGTATCTACCCATGGGTATAACTATGTACACCCGGGGTCCATATAAATTATCTCTCGATTAATACAACTACTCTCGGCGCATCGCCACCCTCTTTTGAGGTTTTTACTTATTAACCGGCGGAATTTAGCACCTGACGCGGGGCTGCATCAGCTTTCGATCTCCGATGAAGGGGTAAGCCCTACGGTCCGTCGGGTCCTGGTGAATTTATCGACTACATCGGTGTTGTTCAAGGCTGCATCGCTTCGATCTCTTGGATCACTCTGGTTCGGTTGATATATTTACTTGATATCTCAATTATATCTTAATTGCATTGTGTTTACAGACGCATCGGTTTAGTTGGGACTGTCTCGGTTAAGTCTGATATTCTGTCTTAGCCGATATATCTCTACAATCACAATGTTGTTTTAAATAGATTTGTTATATCCATCACATTAGACAGATCTATCGGTTCATCAAGTATTAGATTATCATATACAATCTCGTGCTGTATCGGTTAGGTTCGACCTACTAGATTGTTGTTGATAATATAAATCTTGTTAAGCCGATAGGTTCATGCTAATGTCTTATCGGAGTGCTAGCCGATGAGTTATCATATACGTTATATAATCTAGATTTGATAATGTTTTCTATTTGCATCGACCAATCTCTATCTAAAGTTTTGTCGATATCGGCTAGATTACTTTGTTGGCTTAGATTATATAATGTATCCACCACCCTGAAAATCAGTCAAAAGCTTGATTGTCTAGATATTATATTTCTTTTCATACTTAGTGCTGCATCAGTTAAGTTTGATCTACTAGGTCGTGCTTAGAACCATAATCTCTACCCTGCTTCTTGATTGCTAATAAGGGTTTCATCGGGGTTTCAGCCGATGAGTTATCTGGACGTTGCATCGGCTTACAAGGATTACTTACAAATTGGTTTTAGCCGATGACAACAAATGTTTCATTGTTTATATAATTGTTTGGATTTATTGACATCGGACCTCCAGCCGATGAATGCTTCAACCTTCGAATCAGTGCTTATTCAATATATCATTACTAGACGATTAGTTTCTACTGGATTATATTATTGTTTTATTACATTATCATCAGCCGATTATCTTTATATCATTATTTACTCAAGTATCAAGATCTATACTGGATATCGGCTGGTATCAGTATCGGCTGGAATCACTCCATCGGCTTGTCAGTCGATTGGTTATTTTTTTCTGCTGTTTACATATCTTGTCAGTTGCAGGATCAAACTGACTGACACGCCCGCATCTCATTATTATTTTGAACCTGCACTGGAGCTAAGCAGATCTTCCAGACCGTCGTGTTTTTACGTTAACACCTCCAAGAATTTTAATATTCATATGAATTCCTACAAATATCCTAAAACAAATCATACAGTCGCTCCAAAAGTTAAAAAAATCAGTCTATTCAATTAAGATTGATAAAAAAAAACTTGACCTGCGGAGGGTAAGACAGTCCATTCAATTAAGATTGCTAAAAAAAAAACCACCAGAGAATCAATGGGAAGATAGAAATCTGCACGCTTCGAAGAGACGAAATTATACTGTACGCACGATGTACCTACCATCTGCATGCTTCTCACCATTTGGTGGAATATTGTTTCCATTTGCATAGATGCACGCAAATATCAATTCAATATACAAAGAATTACAAAAAATATTCAAAGAACTGCAAATCAAGCACATCTAGGCACGATGGAAATAACTGAATGGACATGGAAACTTCATAGCAGTGTTAAACCAATATTGTGAGAATCATCTCTAAAAAGAAAGAAATTTGCATGGTAAGATTTAAAGATAATGCTACTAAATGTTGCAGAATCATCTACGATTTTCCCTTTACTAATATACTAGCAAGTTATATCGCTATAATTACACAGATTTGATTGCTCTAGCTGACAGTTTAAATTTGCATGGCAAGATTTCTAAGATAATTCCCTAATACTAAGTGGTACATAATCAACCACGATTTTCCTTTACTAATATGCTCTTGCCCAAGTTATATCTCCAATATTTACACGGATTTGATTTCTCCAGCTCATAGTTTACGGTAAGTGCTTGAACAGGAGGATTCGAGAACGAGATAGACACTTCCAAAAGCCGAATCCGGCCGTTAAATTGCTGTATCGCAGCACTAGAAAGGATTCCAAAAATATTTTAATTAAGCAACAGGGGCACAAGGCTAGCCGCCAGCCTTCACTTGCCATGCATGGATGATGCATACCAAAAACATCACAGGCCCAAGAAAAACAAAAGCCAAGACCAAGAAAAAAAATGGCAAGTTTTCTGTCCACATGTATGGCAACCCACCGTCTGATCCGACGGCCAGGATTTGCTGCCGAGCTCTATATAAACCCACCAACCCCTAAGCAATCCATGTACTCGAACCTTAATGCGTTCCTTGGCTAGAAACCCATGGCACAAGGATTCGTATAGCCAGCCTTGTCACCTTTTTTTCCTTCATATTATTAGTCTGATGGCTATCTTCATGTGTTGTGAAGGGGAGAAGAAGAAGACGAGCTCCCTTCGATCCAATCCAGGAGAGGAAGTGGTAGGATGCAGCTGCCGGCTCATGGATACCTCTGCAGTGCATGTCGTAGGCCTGCACTTGCATAGGTTTGCATGACCCGGGAGATGAACCCACCATCGTCTTCCTCTCATGCTTGGATTGAAGGGAGCTCTACACCTCTCTCTCTCTCTCTCTCTCTCTCTCTCTCTCTCTCTCTCTCTCTCTCTCTCTCTCTCTCTCATATGACTCATTGTAATCAAGGTATTGATATTACGTTTGCAGTTACTAGATTGTTCTTAAATTATTCTTTTGGTTTTCTTCCTGCAGGCTGCAGCCACCGCCCACATGAAGGTTGCATGGGAGGTATGGAGCAAGCTGGACAGGAGTCCTCAGGAATCAAGACAAGAACTAGGCTTCAGGAGCTGATCAACTAGATGATCGATGGGATCAAGCTGTGTAGATCGTGTGGAGCAAAAGACTTATCGGCAATATTGCCATGAGCCCATGATGTAGCGCAATGTGCTGTTCTTGTTTTCTTTTCTTCTCTTTCCTATATTAGAGAGTATATGCATTTTGTTCTAGGAAAAAGAGATCCCAAATTATTTTATAATCTGTATCCTGATTAAAGCATATCAGAATTAACTTATGCTATATTCAAAGGGATAATTAACTAAGCCCTTGTTCAGTCGAAGAACATAATTAACCTCATGTTATACAACGGTTATATCGTGAATGAGCCCCTGTGGGGAATCCGCGCTAGTAATTGCCCCGCAAGAGCCAAAATAAGCTGGTGATATCGTGAGTAAGCGGAGGTAAAACCAGGAATATACAAGCAAGACATGCAAACAAATCTGGTAACAAGAGTAAAAATAAGACAAAAACCAGGAACATAGGCATAGAAATATAACGTATTTTTCTTTAATAAAAATAATAAAAGAGAACACGGCAGCATATATCTTCTTTTTTTTCTCAATAAAGAAAAATAGATGACAACATTGACCTGTCATGGTGTTTACCTTGGCGTAACGCACACTCGAAGGCTCGAAGCCAAAGAATCTCTGAATCCGGATTCCGGGACTGGTGTTTCCAAGCCCCAAGTGTTTCCTGCTACCCCGCGCTCCCTTCCGCTCTCACGTCGTTCAGACGCCATCTGCGAAACCGATGTAACGTTGATGTGAGCCATCATGCAAGAGTTGAACACCAACACACAGTCCCCCCAGCTTTCTTTCTTCACCTGGCCCGGCATGCATGCGCATGAGGCACATCGTCGTGTCGTGTCATGTCCTGGCCGAAACGACAACGGCGGTGCATGAGCAATGACAGTTTCAGACGCTGCTCGAGCTAATGCCCGCCGTCTCGTCGTTGTCGTGGAACAGGGCCTTGGACACCGTCGCGAGTGACCCGGCGGCGTCACCGGAGCCGCATTTCTTCTTCCCCGCGGTCATTGGCGTCTCGCAGACCATGTCGGTGCACGACGCGCGGCGCCGCTTCCTCCGCTTGGACACCCCCTGCCTCGACTGCGGCGGCGCGGGGGGTTCCTTCCCGGGGTGCTTGAGCGCCCAGACGCGGCGGAGGTCGGGAACCCAGCTGGTGAATGAGGAGAGCCTGCGTTCCCTGTTCCTCCTCTCCTCTGCCCTCGCCAACCGCTCCTCGTGCCTGCTGCCGCAACCGCCGCCGCTCGCCTGATCGCGTCGCAGCAGGTGAGGTTCGGAGTTGCTCCGGTGGCGGATGCCAGCACCACCGCCGCGGCTGATGCCCCCGTCGACGTCGTGGTTGCTGCTGCTGGGCAGGGAGTCGGAGCATTCCACCTCGTCGTCGAACAGATCGAACTCCATCTCGGTGTAGATCTTCTTGATCACATCTTCCATGGATTCGATGTACCTGAAAAAGAGTTAGACAGTAAAAACTTAAAAGAGTACTTTATTAGTAAAAATATGGGTGTTCGTTTGAACTCTTTTCAAAAAGGACAGCACTGTAACCCAACATATGAATACTTTCGACTGAACATAGTGTCGTACACTGCTCGTATTACATGAAAACAGGAATCAAATGTTCTTTTATATATATATAGGCAGGAAAGGAAGCACATGTTGGCCAGCAACCCAACGCTCATTTTTAAAGGAAATGGCTCTAAGAGACTGAGAAGGCTAAATGGAGTAATGGACAATAGTATTTTCTGAGCATAAATTCTAAGGACGGTATTATAAGACTACCATTAGAGTATGCGTACAGATTCCTGTCATATAGTTCAGCTTGGCTATATATATCGTCTGAGGAATAAGCTTTACTGTATTTAATGTTTCAACATGTATACTCAACACCAAGAGAATAAAAAGGCCAAAAAAGGAATGCTTAGTATTCATGGTAGTACAAGTATACAACCTAGCAGAATATCTTTTCAAGTTGAATAATTCTGCATTTCCAATGCAGAGAGAAGTTAGAACATTGCTTTCAGATTGACGCAAATTATAAAAGAGTGATCACTCTTATGTCAGTACTCACTGCACAATAATGCTTTATTCTCCTCACCATCAGGGAAGATAAATAACACTTCTACATTATGAATTTGTGCTCCCACAAGGTATCATTATCATGTTCAGTTTACCAATGATGGGGGACTATTTTCCCAAACAAATGTTGTATTAGTTTTCATACTTTTGCTTAGTACGTTCTCCTAGAGGCATCCTGGCAATGCCTGTATTGATTGGCTAGAAAAAACAACCTTCATTACCTTACAGAACTACCCCAATAGCTCAACAAATACATGCTAAACTACTAAGTCATACCTGATCTTAATAGTCTTTTCGGCAAACTCAAGAATATTGTTGGACTGAAATGAATCCCCTTGGAGATTGATATCAATAAACTGCAGAAGGGAGCAGATTTCTTTTATCATCTTCTGTTTGGAACCTTCCTCAATACCAGGTCCAAGTTCAGACTTCATTATCTCCATCCTAAGCAAAATCTGCAGTTCATGTCTGATACATACTTGTTAAGGTGCACAAACCACAAAGTTTAATACATCCACATTTAATTAGCTATTTTCAAAGGCCATACTAAACAAGATCAATGCAAGACTGAAAGGAAAATAAGAGCATTTAAAAAGGATACTCTCGGATTTTGTAAGTTGTGCTGTATTTTGGGATTTGCCGAGATGTAGCACATGCTGTATTTCTGTCTTTGTACTTTGCAACCAGCTCTTTAGGTTTCATCAACAGAATACCAGAAGCTTCACAAGCAATTTTTCCATCGGAAACATCTTCTACTTCCCCACGATTAGAGTATCTCACTGAGATCTTTCCGTGCTTAATCATCAGTGCATGAACAGACAAGCCAACCAAGCGTCCAGCTAAATTCCCCAAATCTGCATCTTCAGAACAAAGACTTTGCTCAATCTTCTGAGGGACACTCCCAAGAAATGCTTCTAAATCTTCCATAGAAGAAAAATCTGAAGTCTCATAGTCCACTGGTTTCTCCACTTTGTTGCAATTTATTTCATCCATTGGTTTGTCCTCTTTGTCACAATCTACTTCATCCACAGAAAAATTGACAAGAGGGGCTGAAGCATCCTCTTCTGAAACTGGATTTTTTGTTTCTGTCTCATCTTTTGAGGACAGATGTTTTTCTTCTTCTGCAACTGCAACTATGCTTGACGAAGTACTAAGACAGTGCTGTTTCACTTGTTTCATCCAACATTTCAAAAACCGCAACTTTTTAGATGTGGCACCATACCTGCTGAAATACAAGTCTTCCAAGTCCACCACCGGCATGCTGCCATCAGCATTTTTTAGGAGCACATCACAGAAGGAGCTCCAAGCGGTCGCCTCAAATAGCTTACTGACCAGCTTGCTTCTCTTCTTCCTCGCACTCTGCTCCTTTGATGTATCAGGCATGCAACTATCTAACAATTCAGGGCATTTTGCAACCACCTGACCAAAACCAGCCCCATTTTTCGCAACATGAAGTAACGCATAGTTCATCGAGAGAGGCACGATAACACCATCTATAGGATTCCCATCACCATCAGAAATTGAAACCATTGCACAATAGTTCTTCCTATGAAGAAACACCAGAATAAGCTGCCAGATTGGCTTGCCTCTCCCAAGCTTATCCTTCTCATCGCCGATCATCAATTCAACAATCTTCTGTGGGAAGAACTCCTTTTCTGCAGCTTCTTCACCGTCAATCTTACCAGCCTCTCGAGACCAACCACGCACCATGGCAGCATCACCATCTCCGGCCATCAACTGCTCCCAACTCCCCACCTCACACACTGCCTTCACATGCATCTTGAATACACTACCACCCCCCAATCGCCATGGCGTGGAGCCAATCACCTCCACCTCACAACCCTTGCAGACCAGCGGCTTGCCCTCCACATCGGCGATCCCCAGCACCACCTCCCCACGGCTTCCACCTTCCTCACCTCCAAGCCCAAGGCCTCCCCACACAAGCCCCGGAGTTGCAACCGCTGATCCCAATGTGACCGCATCGGCGGCCGTGAACCACCACCCTAGCTCCGTCACCGCCCTCCGAACCCCCTCGACGCAGCCGCCGACGGCAACCCAACAGACCTGCACCCCCCTCGCCGCCAGCCGGTCCCTCACCGGCCTGAAAACCCCACGAAATCTCCCTCCGAAGTCCGCGTCTCCCCCGAATTCCTCGAATTCCGCGGCGGCCGTGAAGAGGACTACCAAATTGGGCGTCTCCTCGAAGACGCGGCGGCGACGGATGGACTTTGGGTCGTCGTCCCAGGGGTAGTCGTGCTCGAGCTGGAGGATGGACTTGGCGATGGAGGAGGAAGGGGGCACGCGGTGGTGCGCGCAGGCGGGGAGCGCGAGGCGGCGGAGCGGCGCGAGGGACGCGAGGGTTTCCCGGTGGAGGTGGAAGGAGAGCGGGGTCGGGGCGGCGGGGAGCGGCCTGGGGAGGAGGGAGGAGGAGAGGATCGGGGAGAGGGAGGAGAAGAAGAGCCGCGCGGCGGAGAGGGAGGCGGCCGGGGAGCTGGAGGCGGAGAGGAGGGATGTGGCGGCGGGGAGGACGGCGGCGAGGTAGTGGGAGGCGAGGGACGGGGCGGTGGGGGTACTCGCCTTCGGGGAGGGGAGGAGAGGGTCGACGTCGACGAGGAGGACGACACGGCGGGGCTCGCCGGCGCCGGCCCCGGCCGTCATCGGTGGTCGGCGGCGGCGGCTGAGGGGATCGAGTGGGAGGAAATTTGGTCGGGATAGATCTGTGTGGAATGGTTCGGTTTTTGTTTCTTTTTTCCTTTTTTTATTATTTTTTTAGCGCGGAGGTGAGGGATTTCCAAAATTTTGGCGGGAAGGCGGGATACGGGAAGAGGCTGGCTCGCTGCCGGTGGGCCCCACCCGCAGCGTAGGCCGAGCTCGAGGCCCGTGAAAGCTTGCGGCGGCGGCCGTTGCGCGATTGCGATGTTTCGATCTCTTGAACTTTGTTTGAATTTCGAACCACTTGGTTTGTGTTGAATTTTGTACGAGCTTCGTTGAATTTAACAAGATTTCGTGAAATTTATCGTTGTTGCTAGTATTTCACTCGTAAAACAAGGTTGCAAAGCCTATGCGTGATATACACTTTGGTCGTACTTGTAATCTCATTTCTGAAAATATTAGATAGTGTTTGGTTGCAAGGATGAGATGGGATGGGATGGGATAGGACGAACCCACTTTTAAGGGTGTTTGGTTTAAGGGTAAGTGGGATGGGTTGATCCCTGGATAGGAATATTCCTCTCAGATCCGGGACCAAACCATCCGACAAATTTTGGCGAACGAACTCATCCCACCTAGGACGAGCGCACGACGTGAGACGCGCCGCTTCGCCCCGCATCGCGTGCGTCGCCCTCGAGAGCAATTGCAACTAGCGGCGATGGATCCGGTGACGCCACCCTCGGGAGCAGCTGCAGCTGGCGCCGCCCGCCCGTCTTCACGCACTTCCTCCCGCCCGACCATCGTCGCCTACCCCGCCGTCATCCAGCTCCTCCGCTCGCCCGGCTGCCGGTCGCGCTCCTCCTCTACCCGCCCTCCTGCTCGCCCGCTCGCACCGCTCCTCTGCCTGCCCCGCCATCGTCCAACTCCTCCAATCGTCCAGTCGTCATCGCCCACCGGTCGCCTCCTCCGCCCGCCCGGCCAGCCATCGACTCGCTCCTCCGCCCGCCCGGCCATCGTCGCGCTCCCTCGTCCGCACGTGCTCATCCTCTGTCATCGTCGGTGGTTGCAAACGGCGTCCATCCTATCCCTCTCATGTCCTTTCAACCAAACAAAAAACTGGGATCGTCCCATCCTACAAACTAAACACGTGAGTGGAATCATCCCAACTCTAAAATTAGGGATGGTTTCATCCCATCCCACCTAGTCCCGAAACCAAATACGAGCTTAGGGAATGCTGGTTTTCCTAGGTTGAATTGAGCCCAAGCCAAAGCCAAAAAAAAAAGATTTTTAGTCATCCATTCAGTTTGTTCTAAAATACTCCGTATTAGCATCGCCAAATTGTTTGCCTACGTTTGAATTGAGTGAGCCCATAGGAAAACTTTGACAGGAAACCAAACGGCTAGCTAATCTTTACCAAAAAATTTGGCGATAATCAAACTAGCCTTTAACTACATTGTGGGCACGGACGCACGGTGCACCGTAGGAGTTTTGTGTTCCCTATTTAGCCTTGTTCGGCTAATCACTCTCACAAAGGAATTACAGAAACCAGCATATGTACAAGCCAAAGCCTGGGTTGGGGGATTCTAAGGCTTATTTTTTTTAACTTTAAACTTTAATTTCCTTGTTTTAATACTTTTTAAACTGTTGTATGATATGTTTTTCCAAAAAAAAAATCTATCCAGATGTTGTTTGAAAATTTCAAATAACTTTATTTTTTTAAGTTTATAATTATATTAATACTTTGTTAATCATGTGCTAATGAACTTTTTTTGTTTCGCATACATTGAAAATCTCTTCCCAATTTGAGGGAAAGAACTCAGATAAAACTAGACAATGGTGCACATGTAGAATTTCAGTTTATCTTGCAGTGCAGGCACTTCCAATCTTCTATTTATTCATTCTAAGAGAGGCCTTGAGCTAGGTTCATTTTGCCATCAAACGACAGCTAGCTTGGTATATTATTTCCATGAAATCGAAAACAAATAGCAGATGAATAAATTACAATGGATTGTCTTCTGTGAGAAAAGATGAACATATAAATGGGATAACTACACCTTTTAGGCCTTATTAAGAGATATCGCCAGCAACATGAACATATCAATTTATTTGGTATTGGCAAAACTAAGGTATGTAGTTTGATGACAGTGGCTCCCTATAAAAAATATATATGTAACAGACTCGAGCAAAGTGATAAATCATTTGAACTGCCAAAATGCTTTCTTGGACACCATCAAGCGGAAGAAAAAAGTATTGTGCAGCATCCTGTATTCATGAATCGGTCACGCAGCTACCTACCCAAGAAGGCTTCGACGAATCTGTAAAAAGTACACGAATATACCTTCAGAACAGAGGTAGGAGAGAGAACACACAGCAAATCATGTCTTCACATGCTAAAAACACTAAATACACAAGGTACTCCAATATAAGACCCTGTGTACTATCTTCACTATATCCACAATAATAACGATGCAGATAAATATTCAGCAGAGCCACTTTTCAGAAAGATCAATGGTAAAGGAAAGACACAGTTACATACCTCCGGTAGCTTCTTTCTGAAAACCACCTCTAGTCTAGCATCCAATGTATTTTCACAGACGATCTTTCCATCTCGGGAAGCTAGCACAACTCCACCAGAGCTAAATAAAAATTACAAATATCGGGCATTCAGATCTATATAGTTATCATCTAATAAACATGATTTTGGTTGGTTAGTATAAGAAAAGTGACTATAGCTTCCAGAAAAACAAAGCGAACATATGGGATATTTAAGTGCAATGCAGAACAATGCACAAACACTTGAGCAAAAGAAAATGTAAAGGTGTGAACTGTGGAGCCACGAAGATCTGCTGGTTGTGTTGATGGAAACACCCCTGCCTATTCAGCTATCCTACTTCATGAAAGGCTGGCACTATGACACTCTCAAAGAAAGTAACATATTTGTCCAAAAAATATATTGAGAGACAACATATTCCTTCGTTTAGTATCATGAAGCTATTATATGCCATTTGCTTCTAAGGATCAATGCACATTGCATAAAGATATTCATAGTAATATAGGAGTAGGGTACAATGAAAATTAATGCACTCCAAAAATACAAACAGGTTCTATCACAACACAGGTCAATCACTTGAAAATTTCCAATCAGATATCCAGGTAGGAAGCAGTCATAGAACTTAGGGTAGCAAGTATCAAAATGAGAAATTTGATGACCATGTAAATTGACAAGTATTGTGGTTTATTATATCAGCAAAAGATTGCAACCATTACCAGGAGGGTCCATGTTAGGGTAGCATTGGAACAAAAAATGTGATGACTACAGAAGTATGGAAAATTGGCAAGGAGAGTGGCTTGCAATAGCAAAGATTGAAATCATTACCAGGAGGGTCCATGTGCCTCATAATGACTGGGAGCAGAAGGCAGATAGACATTACGGTCTACCACTATTTCAGGAGGATACACATTTGCTTTGTCTGCATATTCATTCTTTGCAGACTCCAATACTGATTCAACAAGCTCACGATCCTCCTTCCTGCAGCGCAGAATCACAGCTGGCTCTTTCAAACGCAGCAAGCTCTGTTCAGGATTTTTTTTGTGTCAGCTTATCCTCAAGCATGAATAATAATGTACGGACACAAATAATACAAACAATGGTTTCCAAAAGGTAGGCATATTCCAGTCATTCAGTTTAGAGTATGAACATGGACAGATATGTCTAACTGGTCCTCAGCCAAAAAAACAATCTGAATGTATAAGTACTCTCTGTTGATAACTATGAGATTTCCACACAGTTCAAGATTCAAATATCTTAGCTTTTGACAAATAATTAATATGACAATATGTAAGTTTAGTGGCATAGAAGTAATACCATGGATTGTACTTATTTGGCAGTAAATTCAATCTTGATTTCCAAGTTACTGATATGTATGTAAAAGAAATCAACAGTCAAAGTTCGATTCACGCCAAGTCAAATCACACGTTATATGTGTCAATACCTCAAAAAACAGAATATATATTCATGAATAACATTATTGAGTCCCGTCAGATGAAAGAACACGTGAAAAAAATCTACTCGTTATGGGAAAAGCAACAACCACATTTACATATCATGGAGCTTGACAGTAAGTTCTGAAATTGGATACTTAAACCCAAAATACGATCATTTAATTACGAGCCACTCACAGGGAATTACATTAATTACTGGTTCACAATAATGTTCTCTATATTGTATTTCCTTTGCAGCATGTGTGTTCTGATGTGCTTGTTGATGCATTGGAAATTGCATGCATTGATGTTTTGTTGGAAAAAAGAATGCAGCAGGACCACAAATTCATGTACCAGGTCCAAATTACCACATGCAAAAATAACTCTACTGACCTGAACAATAAATATCCTAAGAAGATTCTTGTATACATGGTGATCTCGGCTTATGTACAGTAGCTCTTTCCCTGCTGCCTCCAACATAGACTTCGCTAAATCATCTTGAGCTTGCAGAACTTCAAGTCGGGATTCATTGAGCTGCTTTGAGTATTCACTACACAAAATGCAGCTTAATGAAATCAGAGAACTGACCTCTTGCAATGCTTTCCTTATGGCATCATAGTTTACCACGAATAATTCCATGATGAATGTGACATATATCAATGGGTTGAAAACTATCGATAATGATTTGTGATGAATAACTTGGTATTTTCCAATGTGCAGAATCACAAAAAGTAAATAATCTTTCTTAATAAAGAACAGTACAAACAGGAATAAGAAGTTTACATTTTCTTCTTGATATCACCTTTCTTCTCGTTCCGTTCAAATTCCAGCCTGATCCTCTTCTTTTCAGCTTCCACCAGTTGTAGTTTCTCAATTTGAAATTCCTGAGAAGTTTTACTGCCCATTAACCCATTGAAAGGTATCCCAGTTATCCAACAGAAAGATTATTAGACGGAAGTCAACAGAGTAGTTCATGTGGAGCAAAACTCATTAGTTTTTCACACTTGTTTCTGAATTCCCACTCCATGATAGTACAATTTTTTGTTAAAAAGTCATGGCACTTTCAAATGATGTAGGTCATAAATTGAACAGTAGTACACTCCTAGCACACGAGATAATAAGCAAAACACAGAATGTCACAGTGGGCAACCTATGCAATGCCGTGGATACAAACCACATTAGTATAGCAATCCAACACCACCCAATTGAATCGCTCAAGAGCACAGTTCAGAGTTCAGGCACCCACTGCAGCTTCCCTAATCCCCACGCCCCAACATGTACCCTCCAGGAACGCCGCCATTGTCCGATCCAGGCACAATGCACTCCAATCTGACACTAACCATTGCGCGATCCTTAGTAATAGCAGATCCGATCTTCCGAGACCCCGGATCTCCGCGACCGCGATCGCGCCCGCCCGAGATCCAAATCGCAACGGATCCCTACAAGACGGTAAGGTATGGGAGGGTGAGGGGAAAACTAGGGGATGATACCTCGGCGGCGGCGGCCTCGATCTCGGCGGCCTTCTCGACGGCCTCCTGGCGGATGAAGTCCGTCATCTGCTTCAGTTGCCGCGCCACATCGCCGTCGTTCATCATCGCGGTCTGGGGATGCCCACCCTGGTCCCTTTTCCTCCTCCTCCTCCTCCGGTGATCGCCGGGTCGGCGGGAGACGCCGCGGCGAGGCGGCGATGGGTTTTGATTTGCTCGCGCGTTTGGGTTGCGTGGATGCGTGCGTCGAGGTGGCGATTCGGTTTTGTGACGCGTTCGCGGCGGGGAGTGAGCGATTTTTGTACACGGGGCCCTGAGATTTTTTTTTTTTTTGGATGTTTCTGAAATCAGATCAGGTTTCAAACCACCTGCCGCGGTTATGGTCCTGGTCCAGAGTCCAATCGTTCACCGATTGGTTTGATGGCATGAACTCAAAATGAAATTTCTAACTTTGGATTTTAAATTTGAATTTAGATTTTTTTTCCCGGCAATTAACTATAACGATCATATACTTACATATAAATCACTGCACATCGTACACAAACATCCTAAGGTTACCAAATACCAACATATGCCCACAAGTGAGAATCAAACCAAACTTCACCACAAACAGATGGCTATGTTTTTGCAAGGATGATACAAGAAAAACTATGGCAGTTTTTGGTTTTTACAGCGTCCAAGATGAACGCGTCAGCTAAAGCAGCTCAAATACATCACAGCCGCCAGTAAGACTGTAAAAGTAATTCTTTACTCAGCCATGAACACACAGTTACAATCACACACTTACGAAGACGGCAAGCTCATGGCTTCATCAGAAATTCAGAAGTAGGGGAAGCGCGCCCTCATCACCGCCGGCGACGAGCCGGACTCCTGGCAGAGCGCGTCGAGCTTCCACGCGGGCAGGGACACGACGGCGGCCTCATGGCGGCTCTCCTTTCCGCGGCCGGCCACCGCGCCGCTCGCCGGAGACGGGGAGCCCGGGCTGATGGGCTCCTTGCCCGCCGCCTTCACCGCATCAACGGCGCCGCCGCCACCGCCATCCACCGCCGCCGGCACGACGGTTATCTCAGGCCGCCGGCTCTTCCCTTCCATCTTGCTGCTTCCTGTGCTTCGTCGCAACCTGGAGGAGGCTTCAAAGGCTTGTAGTCTTCTGTGCAATGCGACTGATTAGACTTATTCAGACATCATCCCGGCTTGGTTTATACTACCATACAATAAAAGATGGATTGTGATGGATTGCTTCTCCTCTCCTTTTTGTGGGACAGGATAAGATCAAGACTGATTAGTTTTTCTTCATGGAATTTATTGTTTTACAGATACTGTTGAGTGGATAATGGATCTTGACAAAGACCTGATAGCTATTCTTTGTGGTTGTTTAACCCTATCCTATTCAAGTGGTAATCCTGAGAAGTATACTGAGGTGTGTGGATAATTCAACATGATAGGAGGTCACATATTTTACCCCAATACTCAAAAATTCTAGTAGACATGTAAAAACATCTTTCTATGATCATTCAGGACAAGAAATGGCCATCGAAAGTTCAGTTTCATAGTCTCCAATCTCCATAATCCATATACTCCAGGTTATCATTTTCTCATGTCCGATCCTAAACGAGTAACAGGTTTTCACCTTGGTATAAACAAGTCTAGAATCTATTCTAGCAAATATATATGGAGATGGAATGATACATACAGTGAAAACTTGTACATCAGAAGCAACACATTGCCGGACGAGGAACTGATCAACTGAAAGCTGTCACAAGCCGAACAGAGTATCATTGGTGCCAAAGATCGAACCACCAAACTGCCTGGTGTTCAAGTCACCATCCAAGGCAGACGGGAACCTGTCAAGCCACTGGGCGAGGTTTGGACTGTCAGAGTCCTCAACCCATGGCGAGGTCATGTCGATAGCATCCAGCGCGATGGGATCCCCATCACCCTTCTTCATCTTGGAGTCGGAATGAAGCATGAAATTGTAATGCACATAGGCTTGGTCGGCCAAAGCCTCTTTGTCCAACTTGTTGCGCTTCTCTGAATGATTCCGAACGATTATGCTCCAATCTCTTTGGAAGGTCAGGGTGCTGCAGACCTGGCTGACTATTCTGACGGCAGCATGTTGAAGTGATGGAGCTGAATCACCATATTGTTCCCACCACATCCCTGAACATCAAAAGGTCATTACTAGTTAGAATACACAGGTCAGCAAGCACGTGCAGTACATTAACAATGTTTTATTATTACCATTTACAAATTTAGTGCCACATTTATATATAGTAAAATCTATAAACATTTCGATACCATAAAGTTTGGATTCTTTTTTTTTAAAAATTTCTAACTAATATGTGTGATACCATTGGCTTGTCTGGTTTACATTTAGTTTGTTTTTCTCCCAAATCAGGTGATTGGACCATGGACTGCATGCCTGCAGCAAAGAAATGCTAATGGTGCGATATTTATGTCGCTAGTGACCAGTGGCCTCAAAATGCAGGTCCATTCAGAGATATATATTTGACTGTTCAAATTTTCACACTATGAACAAACAAGGAAAAATTTTTGTTTCCAAAAACATTTGATATTTGACCATAGCAGTTAATTCCAGCTTGCAGGTTTTTATTGCCAAGCATGGGAACCATTTAAACATAGCAATCCACTAGAAATTGGTGAGCCGGTTGGCGTGCTTGCTAATTAGCTCGTTAATACGCCAGTAAAAAACCATATATTTATTAGAGTGTGTTAATAATATTTTTATTTTCATTTTCTAGTGTAATCGTAGCAGATAGTACTCGGAAAAATTAACCAAAAGTCCTAATTGTTTCCACTTTTAGCACGTAAGAGCAATTATAACGTTCAATAAACTGATTTGTGATTAATTGATTAGGTGCATATAGAATATTGTGTTTATCTGTAAACTAATACAATCGGTCCAAGCCACCCACTTTTCCCATTACAGCTAATGACCTTAGCGCCTAGTGGCCCAATTCGTGCCATGGCTCTATGGATGTTGCAGTCAAGTACCTGATCCTTCTCAATCTAGGGTGTTTTCTTCTCTTTTTTTCCCCTCATGGTTGCTCCTGCATTTATCTGTACCGTGCCACCGGACTATAGCACTGCATGTGCGATCGAGTAGCATCTGGCGGCTAGGCTCGCCTGGATGGCCGTGTAGAAGGAGCGCTTGAGTCATTGCATGCCAGCGCAGCGCGTGGGAGGACTGCACGGTACGTGGCGTTCAATGGCAGGCCATGCAGATCTAGCCAATTAGCTAGCAGTATTTCTGCTAGGCTGCTAGCATGAGATTAACTGATCAGCACACCCATTGGCACACCTACAAATTTGCCTATACATGTGTCTCTATAAAATCATACTCCATTTTTGGTTGCTAGTTCCTGGTGCATTGGTAGTAGATATAGTATGCATTGGTATGAGATGTAGTATTAGAATCAAATATTATGGACAAAAAAAATCCATTGTAGTTTGGGAAAAAAAAAAGAAATCATAATCATGATAAAATAGGTGTTGATTTTTTTTAGTATTCCTAATTTTGTGACCGCTGATTTGTTTCCTAATACATTATACTTAAGCATTAGTCAAAGTTTTCAAACTTTGAATTTCCTAAAAACAAGCCTTATATTATTTTTTTCCTTTTAAGGACCGAGGGAGTATTGGTAGCACCCTAGCAGGCCTATGCGAGAGAAGAGCATGCAAGTGAGTAGATGACACTCAACAGTTCTCTCTCCACGCGCATCAATGATTAATTTGGAACAACAGACCAGCTTTTGTTTTCTTCATCTTTCTCTCTCAATGCGGGTGTAGCCGTGTAGGAATAGAACGTTGAGAACACATGCGGCCTGAGTAGCGAGAACATTCTCGTGGATCAGCGTAGCTGAGTTTTTTTGTTTGTTTTTTTATCCCAAGTAAAATCCTTCATTTATCTTGAAGTTTAACCAGGACAAGTGGTTCAATCATCTCGCTGGCAAGCCGCAAGCTTGAGATTAAGCGATTACTGGAGTAACTAATTTCTAACTTTCAATTGTAGGTTTATCCTCTAGTTAATCAATCTATTCTGCTGCATTTTAAGAATATTAGAACAATGCCACTATGATAAATAATACCTGGGGAGGTGTTGTTACGGGCCTCTTTTGCAATGTTAGAGCCAAACATCCCTTGTGCCTTTCGAAAAGCATGCAGCTCCACTGTGATACCTTGCCTTTGGTCAGGGACTGTAAGCACTTTATCCAGAACATGGTAGAATTCCTCCTTAATACTAGTGAAAAATTTGACTTCTGGATTATACTGAATGCTTGGGTTCAGAAAAGCAGCTGCTGAATGAAGAGGTGAATGCAACTCCACCTGCCACTTTTGCTCAACGATATCCAGAAATGACTTGCATTTTCCTTCATCCATTATGTAGTATGTTCTAATAGAGTCCATCACCTTTGTCATAGACTCATATATATAACCAATGGCAGCCTTGCCTCCTGAGACATCCCTCATGACCCTCAATAGAGGTTCAGAAACAGCAGCTATCTCTTCAACTGCTCTCCAAAACTCATCGTCATCAAGGATCTCAACACATGAACTGCTTAAAGACCTATTTGCATACGAAGAAGATGCATAGTCAGAGCTGTGAAACATTTGCTTTAGCTTTGGTCTGTGCCTCAACAATGATTGCAGTGTGAGAAAATCTGATACGCACTTTGTAATTCCTGAACAAACAAGCTCCTGACCAGCTATGCACTTTCTCGTAAGATCAAGAACCCACTTGTTGTTGTAGACAAATCGCGTTATGGTTTGGGCTTGACAGATGCATCGGTTCACCCAATCAATCTTAGAGAAGTCATCCAACATTGAGTTTACACAAGAAGACGCACATGGAGACCAAAAAATGGTGTTATAATTCTGCATGATCAGCTTGTCTACACTGCCATAGTTTATATTCCGATCAGTGATTATTTGCACCACATTGTCTGGACCGACTTCCCGAATCACATCATCAAAGAGTTCGTACAACTGGTGACTTTTGATGTGTGGAGAAGCATCCACTGTCTTCAGGAAGAATGTCCCTAATGGGGATGATACAGAAAAGTTGATGAGAGCTTTTGATTTGTTATCAGTCCATGAATCAGCTAATATAGTGCAGCCTGTTGTCGCCCAATCCTTTTCAATCTCTTTGGTTTTCTGCAAAACCTCTGACTTGAGCTTGTGCAACCACTTTGTCTTCAAAACCTCGGCTGATGGCCCTCGGAATCCCTGTCCACCAAGTGCCTCCATCATGTGCCGGTATGAAACAGAGTCTGCAATATTGTAGTCCAACTTATTCTCAAAAAAGAATTCAGCTATGCATCGTTCGGCTTCCGATGGTAGTGCTGAGCGAGCCTTATTTGACGCAGATGATAGCTTCAGTACTGGAGTAGATACTTCCAATGCAAGGAACTGTGTCTGGTCAGAGGCTGAAGTAATAGCAGGAGAAGTAACTCGCTCTGGAGATGGAGGCTGAGAGGGAAGGTCCCGTATTCTTCTTGGGCGCACCGACAATTCAGTGTCACGTTGCCTCTTGAGAACCTGTGTCTCTCTGCGCTCTTCTTTCGCTGCAATGACAGCCTTCACCTTTTCTATGACATCCGGCTTCACCTTGGTGCAAGGGTTGACGCCTTTGCTCGAGATTTGAGATAGATGGAACTTGAGTCGGCTTATACCACCATTTAGGACCTTGTAGCAGAACCTGCACCTGACCTTGTTCCCTTCCATCTTGTCACAGTACTCCCAGCAGACATCCCTCTCCCGCACTGAAATGTTGTACAGAAATGAGCACGGGTCAGAAATTAGGCTCATATGCATTCATCGCAAGAATGGCCTTAGCCACAAATGGTGAATGGAGAGAGTAAGATACTTTATGGTGAAGCAGAATCCGGCTTCTTCTTATTAAATATCTGCACAAGAAACAGAGCGATGAATTTTCAGAAAGCTGCTGCTTACACTCAGCTACTTATAGTGAAACCTAAGCAAGCAAGTATATTCTGGAACTTAGATGCAATGCAAGTACAAAATAACTCAAAAGACCAAAAAGGACCAAGTAAGGCAGTTCAACTGCTGGAAGAGAGAGTATGTGTGTGCATGAACACAAGTGATTCTAATCCCACTCTTATCTCATTCTTCTTGAAAGATAATTCCAAGTTATTCCCTTTTCATTCAGCAATAGCGGGACGAGCTACTGCTCATTGAGCCGAGTGAACTCAAGCAACGACACCCCGATTCTGCCATCGATCCTGAAACCTGGAGTACTATGAAACTGTGATGCGGATATGGCGGAATCATCAGTACTCCAGTGAAGCAGCAGAAATGGGCACAAAGCTGACATTTCCCCTCATTTTTAGTTTCAAATCCACACGCGCTCGAATCCACATCTGAACCCAACTCAGTAAAGTGGGCGCGCGATTTATAAACAAAAACATCGATTTAATTCGCGAGAAATATAACCCGCTCGCGAAATGACCGCGAGATCCGGGAAGCGCTCCCGAGTTGTCGCCCGTAGGCCGCGGGGAGAGGGAGAAGGCGCTGACCTGAGCAAGCGTGAGGGTTAGCGGCGCAGGTGGGGGAGGAGGAGGAGGAGTAGGATCTCGGTCGAGTAGTTTCTCTCCTCTGCTCTTCTTCTTCTTTCTTCTCCCCCCGATTTTCTCGTCTCCTGGTCGGGAACTCGGGGAGGTTTGGGCAAGCCGCCGCCGCGTCGTCGCGAGCCGAGTCGTTGGGGAAGAGAGAGAGAGAGAGAGAGAGAGAGAGAGAGAGATCAGAGAGAGGAGAAGAGCGTGCTGGATCCAGGAGAAGGCGTGGATGGCAGGATGGGCTCGCGGACACGCCACGCGACGCGAGATTGCCACGAGATGGACCTCATGGACGGCATCGCGCTGTTGGTCCGCGTCTCCGCGAGACTCCGAGAGAGCACGTACGTATTGTCGTATTCGCGTCACGTCGCGGAAAAATAATCGGGAGAAATTACGCGAGTTTTTCCGTCAAACTGGGCCTTGTAAATGGGCCTCCGGATAAAGGAATAAGTTCACCTGATATCCCTAAACTTTATGTCAATTCCGTCTGAGATCCCTAATCCCCAATCCTAGAAATCTCTACCCCTCAACTATTCACAACCATTCAAAGTTGATCCCAAAGCACTATAACCATTTTTTTCTCGTGGTTTCGCTGACGTGGCATACGTTAGTCCCCACATGTAAGTGTGTCGTTGAGGCGTTACAAGCCTCCTCGTCACCTACACGATGCCGGCGACGGCATTACATGACGATACACGAGCTCGGGGTCTCCTCGTTGAACATTTTGTTGTACGACTCCTGCGCGGCAACGATGGCATGCCCAGCGGGCCGTATAGGTACTCCGGCGGTGACAACGACATCATCATGGGCGGGTGCAGTTGTTAACGTAAAAACACGACGGCATGAGAGATTTGCTTAGCTCCAGTGCAGGTTCAAAATAATGATGAGATACGGGTGTGCCAGTCAGTTTGATCCTGCAACTGACAAAATTTGTAAACAGTAAATAAAACAGTCGATCGGCCGACAAGCCAATGGAGCGATTCCAGCCGATACCTATACCAGCTGATATCTAGTATAGATATTGATACTTGAGTAAACGATCATATAAAGGCAATCACCTAATAGTAATATGATAGAATAAGCGTTGATCTTAAGGTTAAAGCATTCATCGGCTGGATGTCCGATATCAATAAATCCAAATGATTAGATAAACAGTGAAACCTTTGTTGCGATCGGCTAAATCCAACTTATATGTAATCCTTATAAGCCGATGCAACGTCCAAATAACTCATCAGCTGAAACTCCGATGAAATCCTTATTGGCAATCAAGAAGCAGGCTAGAGATCATGATTCTAAGCACGACTTAGTAGATCAAACTTAACTGATGCAGCACTAAGTATGAAAAGAAACATAATATTTAGACAATCAGGTTTTTGAGTAATTTTCAGGGTGGTGGATACATTATATAATCTAAGTCAACAAAGTAATCTAGCCGATATCGACAAAACACTAGATGGAGATCGACCGATGCAAGTAGAAAATATTGTCAATCTGGATTATATAAAGTATATTATAACTCATCGGCTAGCACTCCGAGAAAACATTAGCATGAACCTATCGACTTAACAAGATTTATATTATCAACAATAATATAGTAGGTCAAACCTAACTGATGCAGCACGAGATTGTATATGATAATTTAATACTTAATGAACCGATGGATCTGTCTAATGCGATAGATATAACAAATCTATTTAAAACAACATTGTGATTATAGAGATATATCGGCTAAGACAAAAGATCAGACCTAATAGATACAGTCTCAACTAAACCGATGCATCTCTAAACACAATGCAATTAAAATAGAATAAGGTAGGCAAATATATCAACCGAACCAGAGCGATCGAAGAGATCGAAGCAATACAGTCTTGAACAGCACCAATGTAGCCGATATATTCACCGAGACCCGACGGAACGTAGGGTTTACCCCTTCACTGGAGATCGAAAGCCGATGCAGCCGTGTCAGGTGCCAAATTCCGTCGGTTAATAAGTAAAATCCTCAGAAAGCGGGTGGCGATGCGCCGAGAGTAATTTTATTGATCGAGAGATATTTTACAGGGACCCCGGGTGTACGTATTTATACCCATGGGTAGATAATAGTCCATATCAGATACGACTCAAACTTTCCTAATATTACTTTAACCGACGAACAAGTCCTAAGCGGACTCTTGCCAAAAATATCTCTAAGGAAACTACATAATATCCTAATTAATAGATATCTTGCCATGTCGCATCATCCTTTAACTCGGATTTTTCTAGATAAACTTCCTTTAATTGATCTATTTGCTTAACCGAATCCATCAAGAACACAACTACTGGCGACTTGATAACTTCCATCGACCGATCCCAGAACTTTGAAGTTGATTCTGACTCTAGACCGATAGTGACTTCGAGGCTTACCAAATTTCATCGTTAACAATGGTGAGTAGCCGTACGAAATCTGCAGCGGCGGCATAGCCGTCGGCTGCATGGACATTACCGACGTGGGCGCGTAGTACGACAACACGCTCCATGGACCTCGTCGGGTTTTTTCGCCGCGGTGAATGGCAGCGACGGCCACACCGTGGTGTGCTTCCCTGACTTGTGCAGCCACCTGATGAGCGCGTCGTCACCGCATCACTCGCCACCTTGTACAGGCCTGCTCATCATCGGAAAACCAATCAAGTACCAAGAAATCAAATCATGACTCAGGATGGGAATGGTTAGGGTTGGATCGAACCTAAACCGATTTAATCAAGTTTGTTGATCCATGGTTTAATAGAGTCAATCCATCATGGATCCATTATATCAATAGGTTATCTAAATGGATCAGCTACATTACTAGTCGATAAAAAATTATCTTATTACATGTATGTAAAACTCGTGCCCAAAATTTTTAAACTTGCGTGCAAACTATAAAAACTTATCGAATTCAGTCGAGTTTTGTAGGGATAATTTATTGCATAGAGAAGCAACTTTGTGTAAATCTTGAGCCATTTATACATGTGGAGCCCACGAAACACTACTAATATACTAAGAAATTTTCATTATATGTGTGTAAAACTCAGACCCAAAAATTTTAAACTCGTATTCACATTAGAAAAACTTATCAAATTTAGTTGAATTTTGTAGAAATGATTTATTACATAAAGAAGCAACTTTGTTCAAATTTTAAGCCATTTAGACATGCGGGGTCTAAGATGCATTACTAAAATAAAAAATTCTAGTTACACGTGTGAAAAACTCGGATCCAAAATTTTTAAACTTACATTCACACTATAAAAACTTGTTAAATTTAGTTTAATTTTATTGGAATGATCTTTTATAGTGAAGTAACTTTATACAAATTTTTGAAATATTTATAATTTGAAGTTATTTTGGGTTGAACCTCTTAGACCGAGGTTCTAATGGTTCGATCCATTAAGTCTATTTATATTTTTGGAGCGGACCTAAATATCCGTTAGAACGAATTTACGGATAGGATCAGTAGATAAATGGATCGACCCTAGCCGTTCCCATCCTGAATCACAACGCCATGAATCATTACAGATACCAAATGATCAAACCAGCGAAAACTATGCACACCTTCGATGTTCTGGAGCACTTCCTTGACCTTCTTGCACCCCTCGCAGTGGATCGACACCCGGAGCGCGGTGGTCTGCACCAACAAGAACAACAAGGGGGGAAGCGGCACGAGCGGGACAGGGCGATGGCCGGGAGCAGGAGGGCCAAGGGGAGCAGAGCGAGCGGGAGGAGGAGCACGAGTCCGCCACCCGCCCCTCGCCATCCCCACGCGACCACTGCCGATTCACCATCCGGGCTTGCCTGAGGGCTGTGTCGCTGCGGCAAGCTTGTCCTCGAACTTGAGCTTGGGCCCTGGAACTCCAGGAGCAGCTTTTGGACGCAGACGGCGAAGAGGAGGACGAGGTGGGTGGCGTTGACCTCCTCCGGCTGTTCCGGCTGCGCAAGCCGCTCCGGAAGCGCGCGACGGCGACCACGACGAGGGAGAGGAAGGGCTGCGCCATGGCTGATGCGGGGTGGTGGCGATGAGGCGAGCTCTCCGGCCGCCTCCGTCGACCACCCACCATGGCGGCCCAGCACTGGGGCAGCCCGCGCCTCTCCCGCGCGCTCACCTCCGACCACCCGCCCTCGCCGAACGTCGGCACCCAGGCCCTGGCGCGTCGCATGCTCCTCTCGGGAGATGAAGAGAATGGGGGAGGCGAAGACAAAAGGGAAGAGAGAGATGAGGGGAAGATAGTGATGACAGGTGGGCCCACCTTTTTTTCCACATCATCAAAACCAGTCATCAATCTGCTTTGGATCTAATTTAACCCGATTTTATAAGGTAAGTGTGAAGATTTTTAATATTATGGTTTAGAGATATCAATTGAACTCGATGAAAAGATAAAAAACGATAAGTGAACTTATTTCCCGAATAAATGATCGAGTTGATTCACCCGGCTTCCTCCATGGCTCGCTAGGCCGGGCCGATAGCAAAGCTTGTTAGGTGGTGTTCTTTTTTTTTCTAATTAAGATACATTTTTTTCTTGATTTTCGTTAGTATGTTTTTCAAACGGTTGAATGGTATATTTCCTACCACATTTTTTATATAGAATTGCTTTAAAATATTAAATAAACTTATTTTTTAAATTTGTAATAATTAAATTTCAATTAATCATACTTGTTTTGCATGGCTAACTTCGTCTTCATCTTTCTCAGATTCAACGGGACACTAGTATCCCGATCCATATCGTGTATCTTACGATAGATTCTACCAAACCAAAACGATATCGATCCCATCTAATAATATCTTAATTTTTATAATATCTCGATCTTACATTTTATTTTTACATGATACTACGAAATCTTTGGTAATGTCCTGATTCAAGTATCTCTACGATCAAACAAAATATTATTTAAAATAAGGTGAATTGAAAATAATGTAAATTTACATAAAACCTATTAAATTTATCAACCAATATTAAATTCTTTAATTTATACAACACATTATATATTTTAAAATCTGATAATATGCCGATCCAATACACTCCAGATACTATGTACTAAAAATAAAAAATGATTATCTCGATATGGATTGCCTTCGGCAATAGCGCCAGTGCGTTGCCATTGCATCACCAACAGCGGAGCCATCAGCCAGTGCGTGCGTGGAACTGGAACAGGGGCGATTTCCACCGGCGGAGGCCCTCCGCGTTCAGATCGCAGCTACTATTCAGGCCTACCTCCTTGAAGCATCAGCCTCCCAGGAGCCAGCGGCGGATGAGGAGCGTTCCGTGCCGACCGCGATCTCATCTCGGCACACGTGCATTGACGACGTTCTAAGTGATCCTGGTGAAGTGCGTGTGCAGGGGAGGGGAGGTCCGGCCATCGGTGGAGGCGGCTGGAGATCGTAGGTCAGGCAGCGGAGGGTGCACGACCAGGAGATGTTTGATGAAATGTCTCACCGGCGACCGCATCTGTATTGAGCGTACGTACAGAAGATGTTCGATTCGATGGAATGGCTTGATACAAGGCCAATGGCGGTGGTTGTTCCCTCGCTTAACGGGCTCAAGGAAACACCAGAACAGGTAAACCGATTTCTTTACTCCTGGGATAGAAAGCCATTGCGAACTTTTCGATGTTGCAGAACCAATTATCTCCTATGGTTTTATACACTTTATGAGAGAAAAAACGCTGGATATTAGAGGAAGGGCTTTCATACCTGAATTTATTTTTTAAGAGGGATGACCCCCCCCCCCCACCCCACCCCACCCCATTCCTTTCTCTTTTATGCGATTTATGTCCCATATAAGTATTGGTAACAACGAGTGGAAGGTGCTTGAAGAGAGGCTTTATAGTGAGGGTGCCTTCCTTGGTGGAGCTTCACTTAACTACGTGCACTGCTTCGGTCTCTGTCAAGAAATCTGCAGGTAATGCTAGTTCCTACTCTGTTCATATTTTATATTGTGAGTTTTGATTTTTATTTTAATCAAACTTATAGAAAAATATAGTAGCATTTTTAACGCAAAAATAAACATATTATGAAAATATATTCAATCTTAGATTTAATAAAACTAATTCGGTGTTTTAGATGTTGCTATTTTTTCTATAAACTTGATCAAGCTTAAGAATATTTGATTAGGAAAAAAGTCAAAATGAACTATAATATAAAACTGAGGGAGTAGTAATTTGCTCCTCCATATGAGCTGATAAATCATAAAAAATAGAGAATTTTTATAGTCCTTGAGGAGGTACCAAGAGATACCAGGTACTATTATGTAGGACTACCTCCGTTTCAAAATATTTGTCGTTTTGAGTTTTTTTTTAACGTTTGACCATTTATCTTATTCAAAAGATTATGGAATTATTATTTATTTTGTTTATGACTTGATTTATTATCAAAAAATATTTTAAGTATGACTTATCTTTTTTTATATTTGCACTAATTTTTTAAATAAGACGAATGGTCAAACGTTGCAAGCAAAAAAGTCAAAACGACATCTAATTTGGGACGAAGGGAGTAGTATACTTTAATGAATGATGCTCGAGCGAGCGCAAGAAAATCTCCCAGGTCGAACATGCTGGACTGAACATGTTTTTTTTTTATTTCTCAAAACAATGACTTCTCTTTAACATAATCTAGCACCCGCCCCAGTCAGACCTAAACATGCTGATGAGATGATCTGTCAATCGTGAACAGTCCCATCTCCCAACAGATAACTGCAGGTTTGTTGTTGACTCTGAGCAGAATTTCTGAGATTCTTCTTTGAACATTTGCGCGATTACTAAGATTTCGTCATGGATCTCAACAGTTTCCACGATGAATGCCACCGGATGTCCAAGATTCTTATATAAGTCAAGGCCACTGCCAACCATGTTTGACCTGAAGAACGAGTCTCTGGTGGGCGCTAATAATGCACTACTGACTTCCAACTTGCAAGCAAGCTCTTCCTGGTTTCCATATATATGTTTGGTTAGGAGGGATGGACGACACTCATGCGAGTTAGCAAGAAATATCTCCTGAGATGAATACTGCAATCAAGTGGAGGTATTTGTTCTCGCCTTCATCTGTTGTATTACTTCCATTTCTCATCAACTTCATACATCCAGATTGCAAATTGACATTTGCAAGAGACACCCTCCTTCCAGGACAGTCTCTGAATACTAACCAGACTTTAATGTCAGAAAATGGTGCCTTCGAGTTGGGTTTCAACTGCTCAGTCTATTCGTGCTGTGCTATTGCCATCAGGTTCACTAACTCATCATTTTGTACGTATGATTATTTGCCAGTTTGGCAACATAATTTGGAGTGCATATGTGAGTCATCATCAATTAGCCTCTCAGAGAATGGCATATTACAAATAAATGAGGGCTATCGCACACTTTCAATCTCAAATTACACGAGGACTGCTTCCAGATCTGCTGTCGCAGTGCTTCTTGACAATGGAAATCTTGTGGTAAGGGATCAAGTAAATAGTTCCATGGTGTTTTGGCAGAGTTTTGATAACCCAACCGGAGTACTGATCTCTGGAGGGCGCCTGGGATTCAATTCAATCACTGGCAATAACGTCTCCTTATCTTATCCTAGTATTTGGGATGACACATATTCACCAGACTATACTCTTATTACTCTGACAATGGATGCAACTAGAAGGCGAGGGTTTATTATCCAGCGTAATCCTATTGGTTTGGCGTTTTCGGGTACTTTTCCTAGCTGGATAGACATTCATGAAGATGGAGATAATGCGCTAGCATTAAATGGAATGAATGCATACATTCGTTTAAATAGCTCTGGGTTTATTGAATTTGGTAAACAAGACGTATGTAGTTCTGTTCTATGGTCTGCTCCAGAAAGTTTGTGTGACTTTGATTCATACTGTGGACCTTACAGCCTCTGCACTAGATCAGGCTCTTGCATATGCCCTGTTGGTTTTGTTTCACCATACGCAGGAGGATGGAATGGTCTTGGTTGTTCGAGGATGGTGCCTATGAATTGTGAAAGGGGTGTTTCAACTCATCCACAAACGGGATTTTATCCAATAGATGGTGTCTACAGATTTCCTAAGAACTCTTGGTCCTCAGATGCCAGAAGCCTGAAAGAGTGTGAATCCTCTTGCATAAGGGACTGTACCTGCCTTGCCTTTGCTTACAATACAACATGCCTACTTTGGTTTGTGGAGTTGCGGAACACGGTAGTGCTCGACTCTGGTTCAAATGGTAATCGATTGTACATTCGTACCGCTACCAATCAGCAGCAGAATTCGGGCTCTAGAGCTTCTCCTCAATTTTCAAACCAAAAGAAGGTAATTGTTCTATCAATTATGGGTATGTTAGCCGGCATTGCTGTTGTTCTGATTTTTTTGTGGAGATGCCAAATAAAATTACTCACAGCAAAGCTGGTGTATGAAAATGAAATCCTCATGGTTTTCTCGTTTGCCCAAATAAAGAACTCAACAAAAAATTTCTCGGAAAAACTTGGAGAAGGTGGCTTTGGCTCTGTTTTCAAGGGGGCAATTTTAGGTTCCATGACCGTGGCTGTCAAGAAGCTAAAAGACCTTAGACAAGGAGAGAAGCAGTTTCGAGCAGAGGTACAGACTGTTGGGATGATTCAGCACAACAACCTTGTTCGTTTGCTTGGATTCTGTGCTGATGGCAGCAATAGGTTGTTGGTTTATGAGTACTTGACAAATGGCTCCTTAAACTCCCATCTCTTTCGTGGGAATTCTGCAAAGTTATTGAGCTGGGAGCTGCGGTACCAAATAGCACTTGGAACGGCAAGAGGTTTAGCTTATCTGCATGAGGAGTGCAAGGATTGCATTGTACACTGCGACATGAAACCAGATAACATACTTCTTGACTCAGAGTTCTGTCCTAAGATTGCAGATTTCGGTATGGCGAAGCTTCTGGGTCGAGATTTCAGCAGGGCATTGACAACAATGCGAGGGACTATAGGATATCTTGCGCCAGAGTGGATCTCAGGGCTGCCCATTACACACAAGGCAGATGTTTACAGCTATGGAATGATGCTTCTTGAAATCATATCGGGGCGAAGGAACTCAGAGAAGATCAAGGAAGGAAAGCATACTTACTTTCCCATATATGCTGCATGTAAGGTGAATGAAGGTGATGTCATGTGCCTGTTGGATAGGAAGTTGGAGGGAAATGCTGATGCAGAGCAACTGGAGAAAGCTTGCAGGATTGCATGTTGGTGCATTCAGGATGCTGAGGATCACAGGCCAATGATGGGGCAGGTCGTTCACATGCTGGAGGGTGTTATGGATGTTGAGGTCCCTCCTGTTCCGAGGTCACTTCAGTACTTTGTGGGCATGGAGGATAATAATACTCAATCTGCAGAGTGTAACTAATAGCTGAAGTTTCTTTAGGAGCATTAAGTTGGGATTTGTATTGGACATTTGGACAGGATCTTATTCTAATAAGATAAAAAATTGGAGTATTTGAAGTTCATACAATTCTGTATTTTTTTTCTTTCTCTGCAGTCAAATGCAAACTTTTTTGTGTGTGTGTGTGTCCTCCAGGACTTCAGTTTTCTGCTCATGCTTCTCTGGCGTGACTTCTCCGTACATTTGCTTATGTATGTGTAAACTTATGGGCCTGGTCCCTTGTGGCATTGTACAACACATGCAACGCCTATGTTTGTCAGAGATGTGCCGTGCTCTCTGTATACATTGCTTGTTCATACCTGATAGTGAACATTTGAGTGGCTAACAGCACTACCAGCATAAGACTTTAACTGAACTAAAGTTAACTGAACTAAAGGTAGGTCAATGATCTGAGAGTGCCATCTAGACTAGGGCAATCCAATTAAGTTACAATTGAGCCTTAAAATTCTCATTAGGATTGGCCCTTTTTTAGATATACGGAGGTGAAGTTCATCTAAACTTGATTCATGCACAAACACACAAAGCCTATCAGTACTGTCACATCTGGTTTGTCCAACTCCAAGGGAGGTGAAGTGCAGCGCCAGTTGATTCGTGTTAGGCCAACACTACGGCCCAACAGTATCTATATATTTCAGGGCCCAGCCCACCATGGCCCGACCATGGCCCGACCATAATCCAGCAACACTACGGCCCACTATGTGTTAAGATGGGCCTGCTTGACCAACCGCCGGTCCGCCGCATCGCACGGCATGCCGCAGCGGCTGCCGGCTGCCGACGCCGGGGGCATTGGCCTCCGCGAGCGGCTGCGTCCTCGTCGATCGCCGTCGCGGGTGCGGCCGTGCGGGCATCGATGCACCGGCGACTCGCAGGCAGATCATGTTACCGACGCCAGACGGCCAGAGTGTCCCTAATCTGTAGCCGGCCGTGTCGAGGTTGGATGTCCGTCTGGACGAAGCCAAGGTGTTCGACGAAATGGCTCAACAACGAGGGGCATCACCAGCAGCATGCCGGACTGCGTATCCCAGGTAACTGTGCCTTCAACCTTAGGGACGAACATATGTTTCGTTCGCATACTGTGATTATGGTACTGTGCGCGATGAGACACCCCTGGTGGCAATGATAGGTTGGTTCTTCAGAGTAAGGAGAGATTTCTGGTGTGTGCAAGAACATCTTATTAGTAGGAGTTCCTTCATTTTCTTGGCCGGCTGTTCTAATTGACAACACGTTGCCAATGAATTGCTCTGTTTTTGACCAGTCAACGCATAGGTCGTTTGCCCAATGGGCAGATATTGCGATGGTGATTTGCCACTCGATTCTAGCCACTATTGACTTGTAAAATCAAAGCTTGACCGCTTTCTTTTTTAAACAAATTTTCTCTTGACAACCCAGTTTACTGGGTTGAAGGGACAGAGCACCCTTATAGGTAGAAAGCACATTCCCCTACGCCCATTTGCCATTGGTTTTAGCGAGAAAGCTCATTCAAATGAAGAAGGGAAACAAGTGCAAGCCTTTGTTGTTGTCCTCCTCCATGGTAATACTTCTATCATCCAACATCTTCATACATCTCATGTGTCAGTTAGCATATGTAAATAGTGCAGCAGACACCCTCCTGCAAGGGCAATCTCTGCGTGGAAAACAAATGTCTCAAAAGATGGCTCTTTCAAGCTAGGTTTTGATTGGTCTTCTAATTCATTTGGCATATGGTTCACTAACTCAATGTGTGATACATTCCCAGTTTGGGAACCTGATAAGAATTACTCAATCATGGACCCTCAGTCTGCATCACTTACTCTCTTAGAAGATGGCACCCTACAACTACTCAACGATGATTCTCTTCTTTGGTCAACTCATTATGTGAAGAAAACCTCAATTTCTGTTGTTCTAGTACTTCTTGAAGTAGGAAATCTTGTCATAAGAGATGAAGAAAATGATTCCATGGTGCTCTGGCAGAGTGTTGATTATCCAACTGATACGATACTTCCTGGAGGAGGTCTTGGATTCAACAAATTTACTGGCAAGAATATCTCCCTCCTTCACCTCTCTCTTATTCTACTCTAGAGTTAGACACGAGAAGAAGTCGAGGTTTTATAATCCGAGAGATCCCCAGTGGTTGGATGTTTGCTGGCAAATTTCCCAGATGGATAGAAATTCGTGAAGATGGTACCAATTTCGTAATGTTCAATAATGCAGAAACTTACTTGTATTTTGATGGAGCGTCTATCAATCTTTACAAGCTAGGGGAATGCTACCATGGAGGTCCCTATACTCCTCTGTGGTCTTATCCAGAAAATCGCTTTGGATATTGTGGTCCTTATGGACTCTCCTGTTATTCACAATCTTTTTGTATATGCCCTTTCGGTTTTCGCCCGCAGTACATAAAAACATGGGGGCTTTGGGGTTGTTCAAGAATAGTGCCCATAAATTGTGCCGAAGTGATGTTTTATCGAATAGACGATGTCTCTAGCTTTCCTGAAAGCCCTCGATCCTTTACAGTGAGAAGCACAGAAGCGTGTGAAGCTGTTTGTGCAAGTAATTGTTCCTGTACAGTCTACATATACAACGAAACATGCCTACTGTGGTACGGGGTGCTGTGGAACACCACGGTGCTGGACCCTGGTTCTGTTCGGAGGTATATATACATACGCGTTGGCAAACAACAAGAAACAAGTTTCAAGAATAGTAAGCATGGTAATATTATCGTACTAGTAGCAGGTATGTCATCCCTCATCATTGGTGTTGGGTTGAGCCTCTTGTGGAGATTCCATAGAAAGTTATTCACTGCTAAATCAATAGATGCCAGTAGTTCCCTCATGGTCTTCTCTTATTCCCAAGTGAAAAAAGCAACAAAAAATTTCTCTGAGAAACTTGGAGAAGGTGGTTTCGGCAGTGTTTTTAAGGGAACATTACCAGGTTGCTCTGCCATGGCTGTGAAGAAGCTAAAATGTATTGTCCAAGTAGACAAGCAATTCCGTTCAGAGGTGCAGACCATTGGGATAGTTCAACACATAAATCTTGTTTGTCTGCTTGGGTTTTGTGCTGAAGAAAGACACAGGTTGATGGTGTATGAGTATATGCCAAATGGCTCTCTAAGTTCTCATCTGTTCTCAGACAGCTCAGAAAAGTTATGCTGGCAACTGAGATACCATATAGCACTAGGAACTGCTAGAGGTTTGGCTTATCTACATGAGGAATGCAAGGATTGCATTGTGCACTGTGACATGAAACCAGATAACGTACTTCTTGACACTGATTTCTGTCCCAAGATCGCAGACTTTGGTATGGCAAAACTTTTAAATCGAGATTTCAGCAGGGCACTGACAACAATGCGAGGGACTATAGGATATCTTGCACCAGAGTGGATCTCAGGACTACCCATTACACATAAGGCAGATGTTTACAGATATGGAATGATGCTTCTTGAAATCATATCCGGGCGAAGAAACTCGGAGAAGATCAAGGAAGGGAGGCACACTTACTTTCCCATCTATGCTGCATGTAAAGTGAATGAAGGTGATGTGATGTGCCTGTTGGATAGCAGGTTAGAGGGAAATGCTGATGCAGAGCAGCTGGAAAGAGCTTGCAGAATTGCATGCTGGTGCATTCAAGATTATGAGGATCAAAGGCCAATGATGGGGCAAGTTGTTCTCATGCTGGAGGGTGCTATGGATGTTTTAGTCCCTTCTATTCCGATGACACTT
The DNA here is from genome assembly GCA_000573905.2 of Oryza punctata. Taxonomy (NCBI): domain Eukaryota; kingdom Viridiplantae; phylum Streptophyta; class Magnoliopsida; order Poales; family Poaceae; genus Oryza; species Oryza punctata. The sequence continues at coordinate 6,301,540 of CM002488.2, forward strand.
CAGAACTTTGTGGGCATGGAGGATCACTCTACAGATCTGGATACCTTCTGAAACATCTTCTTTTCTTGATTCATGTTTGATATAATGCAACTACACGAAGTCTGTGCTTTTCATGTTTGTGAAACACACAAGCTGGTGTTCGCTGCAGTTTTAAGCGGTGTCTTCAGTTCTTTTTTTTTTTTTTTTTGAGAATACGCATAATAGAATAAGGTGTGCATATCTTTGTATTAGACTCGAGGGGTTTCAGTTCATGGTTTTTTGTCGAGTGACAAGCTCGTTCGTTTATGTAAGTGTAGTCTGTGGGCATGTGGTGTCACGTAATGTATCATGTATGCAAGGCATAATATTCCGAGTTATTGCTTTTCCTCTATGTAAACATTGTGAATTGTTTATAGCGGTATGCTCTATGTTCTTGTAAATATTTGAGAAACTTGCAGCATGACTGACGGCTTAAGGTTGAACAAAGGACGTTGATCCCGGCCTCCTGGGTAGCCGTGGTCTCGTGTAGTTTGGATCAGATCCTAAATTGTTTGAGCTTTTCTACAGTTAAGAGGACATCAGGAGAGGAGATATCATAGTTTTTTATGAAGTATTGAGAGGTACCTCAAATTAACACCGAAAAATTTGGTGCTCTTTGTATATATCTTCTTAGAGGGCTGCTAGGGTATGGTATCCCGTTCGGACGGATAATTTAAGTGATGACATGATATTGATGTTAAAGCTGACATCACTATATGTCACTATATGCGTAGGTAGATGTATGATATCTAATGGTACTGAACATAATACACGAGTATCAGGTCTGATCGGTGGCGGATCCAGGATTTCCCCATGCCCTGGGCCAAATTCATTTGCTATCTCCAAGCCCCTGATAGTGGCATACTAATGCTGTAATGTATGATAAAAGGTACAATACAAATTTGATTATGGTCACACACACACACACACATAAATAAGTACAACTACCTCAGGTTAGTTTCCTCTTAGCCTATAATATCCTTATGGAGCTCTTCAAGCGTAGCTCTAGAAACTTGAACTTATAAAACAAAAAGGAATGACAAAATTGCAAACTAAAGACATGGATTAAAAACACACTTAATAATAAGCAAAGTTAGAACAAGAATTTAAAATACCACCAGAGATCGAGAGGTAGTATCATCTTTCAAGATCTTTCAAAATTTGGAATCATTTTAGTATCTAGCTATTTTCAATGTTTACAAATATGTCTCTCAATATAGCCGACCATATGATAATTGAGCCATTCCTCACCCAACTTATTCCGTAATTGATTTTTTATTATATTCATAACTAAGAAGGTCATTTCAGCTATTGTTGTTGCCACCGATAAAACCAAAAAGCCAACACAAGGGGCTTTGTTCATTGTAACTAACTAGCTTTAGCTCCAGAATTTTTGGATTGGATGGGATGTTGTTGGGGCATAAAAAGATTTCAATATCATCCTAGGGATCATCTTCTAGCTCTAATTCTCTGCTACAAGTTTAAATAAATTGATGCTGGGCTGCGGCAAGCAGGGGTTAGGGGGAAAGCGGGGAGGCGGCCGGGCAGGGTGCTCACGTCGGAGGTCGCGGAGAACGGCGGCGCCGCGGCGTGATGGCGGAGGGAGGAAGCTGGGCAGATTTCGCTCGGCACACGCGGTGTTAGCGCTCTCTCCATCTCTCATTGAGTTTCGCTCTCCCTAGTCACGCTCGCAAACATAGCATCGAGGAGGTGAGAAATTAGGGTTAGCCACCTTTTGGGCCTCGAGCTAAACCTTGTATGAGCAAAAACTTCATAGGTATATATAGGTGGAGGTCCAATACTACTTGGCCCACGCCTTGGACCGTGGACCAGGGTGCCCGGGCCCTGGGTCCGCCACTGGGTCTGATACACTAAAGGTACCATGTATGATACCTATTGGTACCAAACATAATACCTAAGTACCAAGTCTAATACCCCATAGTTACCAAGTACAATACATATATGTACCAGTCATGGTACCTGGATACCAGGTCCGATACGTATAGGTATCAACCGTGGTACCTAGGTACCATGTCCGATACCTATAGGTACCTAAGTATCATGATGCCACTAAAGTATCATTGCAATAAGAGTACAAAATCATTTGTTTATCAATAGAGAGGTTAATAAAAACCAACAAAATAAATCAATTCCAGGAAAAAGTCATCATAACTATAGAAACGCTCGTAGAACATGTAGAACAACTCAAATCAAACTCCAAAACAAACCAATGCAAGAGCTTGGGGGTTGTGAGCCCAAATCTAGGCATATGGATCCACACCTCGAGAGGCCTTGTCCTAGATGATGGTGATCTCATCGACAATGTCCACCTCCTGGAACGTGGTGAGTAGCTCCGCTTCTATCATGTGCTTAGGCATCTACCTCACAATTAGCTTCACGATCTCCTCTACTCCACCCATGTCTCCACCAACAGCAGCGACGGCAGTTGTGACGATAGCTACCTCCACGTCCGACGCGCCACCCGCATGGCGAGCCACTACCATCGCCCCCGTGCTCATGAGGGTGCAAGTCAGAGAGAGAGGGAGAGAGAGAGAGGGTGTGTGTGTGTGGAGGGGAAGGGGAAGAGATAAAGGGATAAGATTGAATAGGTGGTAGGGAGTGGGGGCTAGATATTACTAGTACTAGCAAAAATGCCCACGCGTTGCAATGGATGAAGGCTATTTTAGTCTTATTATTATTGCTATATGGTTTAGCTAGGGTGAAAATCACTGTGGTAATCCGCTTGGATATTCTTTTTAGAAAATCGTGAGTTGCAATTAGGATTCCGACTCTCATCTCAAGTTAGCATGCGAGTTTTTTTAAAAATATTTCTTATACGATTCCTTCTGTATTTTCAAAAGTGTCCCAAGTTAGCATGCGAGTTGTTTAAAGAGATTTCTTATAGGATTCATTCTGTATTTTCAAAAGCAAACGAACTTAAAAAGGATTCAAACACAGATTTGTATTTTCAAAAGTGAACGAACTTAAAAACCGACTCAAACACGGATAACCTACCAAAGCACCGGTAAAAACATCTTCAATTTATATAATAGTAGAGAGTAGAGAAGAGACTAGTAGTTCTCCCGTGTCTACGAGAGTCCGTTCCCTAGATTTTCTTATCTTCTTATGGACTCTGAAAACACTCAAATTATTTTGTTCCCAGGTGACTCTATAAGGTGCAGCCAATCCTCCGCGATGTAGCGGTTTGCCGCCTCTGTCATGTGAACCACGTCCCAGAAGAGACGAGCAGAAGGATCCTCGCAAGTGATCGCACCCTGATCGCCACAGAGAGCAGTCCCAGGCCCTCCACAACAAATGGTAAGAACATCATCTTCAAACCCTGCAGCAATTACAACCATTCAACCTCGCTGCGTCCCTTTGCTGCAAAGATCCTACAGAACATGTACAGAAGTCTGAAGAATCTGATGCACTGTACTACTGACCAAACTTGCCAGGCGACCGCACCATCTCCATGATGGAGCTGAAGAAATCGGCGTAGACGATACTGGCATCCGGGTGCCTGGCCCGGAGATTCCGGAGGGATTGTTGCAGCAGCGAGTTGTGAAGAATTGCTAGCTCGTTCTGCGCCTTCAGGCAGCCGGTAGCCGGGTCGTAGTCATCTGGGCCAGCTTGATCAGCAAACATGGCGAGAATTAGCGGCGTGCAACCTGACGGTGTCATGCCTGGAACGACCAAACTCTTCGCCCCGTGCTTGATCAGCCTCTGCCATCATTAGCAGAGTTCATCGGGTGATCGGTACTAGTATTACTTGTATTCATTTCAGCTCCAGATTAATGTTACATGATTGATTATCATGTAGATAAAAACCTCGATGGCTATGGAGATGGTTTTGATGATATCTGGGACGAACGATCTGATCTCTTGCATGCTCTTCTTTCTGAAGAAGAACTCATAGTCGTTGAATCCGAATTCGCCGACAAATAAGAGCGATCTCCCGAAGAAATCCTTGCATTCTGCAGAGCAAAGGTATGAACTGGTTTTTATGTTCGCCAGTTCTACGCGAATCTGTGATAGTAAATAGTTGCTACTCTTTTACCTTGTGTTGTGCTGCAGAGCGAAGGCTTGAGCGACTCGAACCAGCCCAGCTGATCGCCGAGGCTGGTGTTGACCGGGAACGGGCTGGCGCCCGGAGGATCGCCGGCATGGAAGAAGCTGGAGTCGAGGGCGGTGGCGGCGCCGACTGCGAAGTTTGCGCCGCGGCGGAAGCTCCCGTTGTGCGCCAAGAATGGCGGCAAGAGCGGCACACCCAGGCGTTCGGCTGCAAGCAAGCAAGCAAACAGAGCAAATCCACCATGATCACAGCAAATTCACGCTTGCAGCATCGACGAATCGACGGCGGGGGAAGATGATCGGACCGACGAAGTCGACAACGAGGCGGCCGTCGCAGTTGCGGCCGGTGGGGTGGCCGAAGAAGGTGGAGCCGTAGGGAGGGCGGGTGACGGGGTCGAAGACGGAGTACCAGCCGAAGACGACGGGGTTGTTGCCGGTGTCGGCGTAGGAGTCGCCGAAGCTGAAGATGGCGTCGTAGCGCCGGACGGAGAGGGAGGAGGCGCCGCCGGCGGCGGCCTCCAGCGACGACGAGAGGAGAAGCGAGACGACGGCGGGCAGCCACAACATGATCATCTTTCTTGTTCTGCTCGATGCGGCCTGTCGGTACGGGTGGACAGATTATTGAAGATTTATGAACACTATCTACCAAAATAGGGACATGATGACTACTTCCTCTTTTTAATTTTTTTTTTAAAAAACACGTGCAACATGAACTTCAAGATGTGCCATGAATAGACCATGTGCTCCCTCCGTTCCAAAATATAAACTATTTTGATCAGATGTAATACATCCTAATACTACGAATTTAGATAAACTTCTTATTCAGATTAATAGTACTAGGATATATCACATTCTATCAAAATCTCTTATATTTTGTGATAGAGTGAGTATTTAATAGCACCAAAATTTAACTAAGGTTGGACACTGCTAACAGATTGGTAAGTGTCATATTGATCTTGTAAAAATTGGCTTAAATCAAAACTCTAGCCAAGTACTCCCTCAATCTCCCAAAAAAAACTTAGAAGATAGATTAATTTAGATGTGAAAAGACGAATATTCCTTTCATTAAGAATACATGTCTTTCCTTGGCTTTGATGCTTAGCTAGACTTTTGACATCCCCAAGCTCTGAATAATAATATTTGCACTTGATGATTAGAGGTAGGGGCGGTGATCTCTAACCAAGGAAAAGAAAATGAGGATAGTACAGTCAAATGCTTAAATCTAAAATAAGGGTTTCTAAGATGGAGGGAGTAATATAGTTGTTGGTCAATAGGTATGGCACATTTTAGTAGCAATCCAAAATAATCCAAACTCTTTGAACATCACTATCTTTGTAAGTATTTAAGTTGGGTGCATGAGAATCATTGTACTATTTATTTTTGTTTCGATAAAATAATTTTGTAACAATATAATCTTATCAGCTTTCGTAAATATACTAAACAAAATGGTGGTCAAAATTGCATTTTAAAGTTCACATCAAAACAATATATTTTCAAGACCAAAAGGGAGTGTAATCTAATCAGTTGTCAGTGGTAGAGCCTGTGACTACAGTGAGCTCAAGTGGCAAAGAGATTTTGGTTACCAACAACTTTTCTATATAGGGTTTTCCAGCGATATAAATTGAAGACACAGCGACGGACCCCCAGTGGTTGCTTTGACATGTCTGGGAACTGACTTGGTGACTGTTAGTTAACCCTTTCCGTAAATATTTATATGCTTCAATAAGATTATTCTTCATTGTTGTTTAGTATACCATATAGAAACTTTTGTTACTGAATGACTACCCAGGTATTTTCTAGGTCTCTTATCTTAAAGAGCTACGACATATAAGGGATTGCTTGAGTGGTAGTAACTATTTGATCCTTAGATAATATGGTTATGATAGTCACTAGGGCGGAGCCAAGTCTTGGGCAATAAGGGCTTAAGCCTTAAGTTGGCTCTTTAATCCCACTTGAATCATACTGAAGCTTTAGGCTCCCTTCACAGCCTAAAGCTGATAGGCTTGAAGAATCTTTGGCTCCCTCCAGCCCGCTGTCCCCTATCACAGATCATGTAAACATGATTATGGTAATACAAATGGTTAATTTGACATACCTCATTAACTATTGCAAAAGTACGATTTACCCTCGCTGAATGTACGATACTGGGTATTTGACAACCCATACAAAATATGCAACTAAACGACACTTTCAGGTTAATTAGATATATAGAGGAACGTGTGGATTATGGAGTGCAGAGGAAGGAACAGGGTCACCAAGAAGACGATATGGATAAAGTTGTGTTATTTTCATTGTTCAGTTAGGTGGTACAGCTCAACAGTTTTGTCGAAAAGATCAGTTGCATAAACTACAAAAAAATAATTTAGTGTCACATCACATCATCACATGAGGATATAATAATCAATTAAGTAGTACCACTAGTAGTTTTCAAGGATCTTTCTTGTGTTTCCTGATAAGAAAATCAAGAACTGTTGATGTTGAAAGGCAGTTGTAAAAGGTTAAGGTTGTGTTCGGGAGGTGAGATTAGGAACTAATCTTCCGTGCATGTAAAACGGAGCTACACATTTTACACATTTTCTTATGATTAATTAAGTATTCACTATTTTTTAAAAAATAGATTAATATGATTTTTAAAGCAACTTTCATATAGAATTCTTTTTAAAAAAATACACTGTTTAGCAGTTTGAAAAGTGTGAGTGTGGAATACGAGAGAGGCGAGTTGGAAAAGTTGAGGAAAAAACTTAGCCAAGATTAGTTCGTTTAGCTAATACAACCCTATCGTTTATCGTGAACATGCTTTCAAAACCGTGCAGAAGTACAAATGCACATACAAGTTCGTTCCGAATTAACCTCGAACTGGAGAAAGAAAACCACGGTTCCATACACAACAACAACAACGACGACGACGAATTTTATTCAAATATCCATCCGTTCAGCAGTTTTCTCCACACTTTTATTCAGATCATCTGCAAGAGGCTGACGTTCCTTCACCAAGGAAAATCGACCAGCAACTAACGTTTACATGTGTGTCTCCGATTTGCCGTGCCACATCAATTGTAGGAGGTAGCTCTAGCAGACAAGGTTATGGCACGCAGCCAATCATTGGCGATATAGTGGTAAGCTGCCTCGGTTAAGTGGACGCCATCCCAGAACAAGCTCTTGGATGGATCAGCGCAGGTGGTCGCGCCTTCATCGCCACAGATTATCTCAGTGTTGTAGTGGTATCTCCCGGGACCTCCACAGCAAACGCTAAGAGCATCCTTGCGAAACCCTACAAATTAACGAACATACGAACTTCGATTACTTCAATTCTATGGTTGCACCCATCAATAACATGGAAGCAGATCCTTCGACTTAATTGCACAAGTCACAAACATATTAATCCTACTTTATACAGTGGCTATATATAAGTGGTTTAATTTCACATATATAGTTTAAGTCGAAAGATCACATTTCCATTTGAAATGTCATGTATTTGTAGCACCATATTTTTTATTATGCAATCAGAGATAAAATAATATCCAACTTACATTTCTTTTTACCGTCCTAGCAAATACAGTTAGTTAAAAAACCTCTTGTTTTAGTTGACCACTTCTATTTTGTAAATAAACTTACGAGTATACAAGCATATCATATTATTATAAATGTAGAAAATTATACTCCCTCCTTTTCTTTTAAGCAACGTTCAATTTTTCAATGAACAAATAACGTTCTTAACTACTTAATTTAAAAGTGCAGTTGTTCTCCTTCCTTCCCTAAAACAATCATTCCCTCGCTTTAAAAAAAATCCCCTAAAAAAGGGTAAAAAAATCACCCTTAAAAATCTACGATCTCATATACGGATATATAACTAGAAAAATAAAAAGAAAAGGAGTATCAATTACAACCATTATCAGTTAAAATAGTCAAATATATTCTCAGTTGAAATCATCAAAAATTATGACATGGAAGGAGCATTTATGATGCACATTTATTAAATGATGGGCGTGCATCGCATGGTATTGAGTGGTTACTGGTTAGCAAGCATCCCTTTGTTAAATAATACTACCTTCATCTAAAAATATATATTATTTTTGATTTTTATATCATTTTTTATTTTTAGAATATATTTGACTACTTGTCTTATTTAAAAATAAATGTAATGCAAATATAAAAAATAGTCAGACTTAAAGTACTTTTAACGACAATAAAAAAGCTACCCACAACATAATAAATAATGTTTACATGTCAACAATACCATGTATTTAAAAGTGAAGGGGATACTTTTGTTAATTTTGAATATGTTAGTACTTTTAGTTTAACCACTTCACTTTTACAAAATCAACTTGTAAGTATACAAACATATCATACTACTTCCTCCGTCTTAATGTATGATGTATTAGTTAGTTCAAAATCAGAGGGAGTACGTATCATTTATGATATATATTTTTTTAAATTTTTATATAATGAATTAAAATTCGACCTTTATATCTACAATGCAGATGTACTAGACAGCTAAACAGATTTATTAAATGACTGGCGTGCATCGCATGCTAGCTGCTGAGTGGATGTGGATAGTATAACAAATGTACTGACCAAACTTGTCAGGATTCTGGACCATCTCCGAGACGTGTCTGAACAAATCGGTGTGCACGATGGCGACGTCCGGGTGCTTCTCCCGGAGCTCCTCGACGGCGTCCAGCAGCAGCGAGTTGTGCAGCGTCACTATCTCGTTGGGCTCCTTCAGACAGCCGGTGGTCGCGTCGTACTCCGCCGCGTCGGCGTCGGCGAAGGTGACGAGCACCGGCGGCGAGCACCCCGACGGGATCATGCCCGGAACCACCAGCGTAGTCGCCCCGTCGCCGATCAGCTTCTGCTTTCAGAGTTAATCAATCACTACCAGTACGTTCATTAATTAATCCATGCATGATGTTTGATATATGACTACTACTGTAGTAATTAATTAATGAACTGTTTGATTGTTTAATTTGTTTGAAATTAGCTGACTTTAATTTGTTTGAAATTAGCTGACTGTTTGGTAGGATCAGTCAAAGGTGTTCTTGCCTCGACGGCCATGGAGATGGTACGGATGATGTAAGGGACGAACGATCTGATTTCTTGCATGCTCCTCTTCCCGAAGGAGAAGTGGTAGTCGTTGATGCCGAATTCGCCGACGAAGAAGAGCGATCTGCCGAAGAAATCCTTGCATTCTGCATCGCTAATTAAATACGTGAGCACAAGTGGTTCTTGAAATCTCGATTGGTTAATTAACTCAGCTTAATTAGCTTGGAGATCTCGATCAACAACTGATCGTGAATTCGTGATTAATTAACCACCTTGAGTTGTGCTGCAGAGTGAGGGCTTGAGTGAATCGAACCAACTCAGCTGCACGCTTAGGCTGGTGTTGAGAGGGAACGGGCTGGCGCCCGGAGGATCGCCGGCGTGGAAGAAGCTGGAGTCGAGGGCTGTGGCGCCGCCGACGGCGAAGTTGGCGCCCTGCCGGAAGCTCCCGTTGTGCGACAGGTACGGCGGCACCAACGGCAGGCCCAGGTTTCGAGCTACAAATTAATTAGCAAAAAATGCATGAGAACTTGCATAAAAATTTGTTTAGCCGATTGTTAAGTATCTATATAATCTTTTATCATATTTAGATAGCATATATTCATATATTTAGTGATTTAATTATACAGACAGCATGTATGATGGTACATATGGTATTATTAATAAGTTGCATTAGACCGTCTGTTCATTAACAATCCCCAATCTTCTATCGGTTCTTTTCCTTCCTACTACTTTTGTATCAGCAAAATCCTGTATTGTATCTTCTACGTCACGATTGTTCATGTTCTAAGCGATGAAGAAAATAAGAATAAGTGGTGCAATGCAATGCAGAAACAGGTTGTGTACAATAAAAAATGCCTCGACAAAAATGACTAACTTACCGATGAAGTCAATGACGAGGCGGCCATCGCAGTTACGACCAGTGGGGAGGTCGTCGAAGAAGGTGATGCCGTACGGAGGCCGCATGACAGGGTCGGGGATGTTGTACCATTCAAAAACGACAGGGTTATTGCCGGTGTCAGTGAAGGAGTCGCCGAAACTGAAGATGGCGTCATACTGCCCACCAACAGATTGCGCCGATGAGATGACACGAGGCTCCGGTGGTGAGAGGAGGAGGAGGAGCGCCACCGCCATGGCCGGCATCAACCCTGAGCCCATTTTGTTCACTTTGACTAGCGAGGCTCGTTGTGCACTGCCAAATGTTCGTACAAGAAAACGTTCTATTTATAGGAGCTCCTTTAGTGTGCGCTATATATTATATATGAACCATTAGCAAATCCTATCCACAAACTTCTTCAGTAGTTTATCTTGATTAATATCAATGTTATCTCCATACATACATACATACATATATATTATATATATATATATATATATATATATATATATTACCACATAATTGGCAAAAATTAAAGTTAAGCAATGCGCATAAATATCCTTCTTAAATCGGGATGCGTGCGGCTTAAGGAGCGCTAGCTCCTACCAAAACATGCAACATTTCTTAAATTCAAAAAAGAAAAGGGAAAATATACTCTGTTGAACAGAAGCCAGTACTCCAAGTCTCCAACTATATATTTTATTATGCTCCGAACACTTCAATATAAATTTGATGCTTAGCAAATCCAATTGTCTACATGTCACTCGTTTTGTTAAAGAAAAGAACAATTGATTTTCAATGGCGAAGGTCTCTTGAGGACTAGTGTTAGAAAGCAACCTTATCCCCTCCAACCTCTCGTTGTGGGTGTTGTTTCCATGATTTTTTTTACCCAGACGTGATTTGCGTCTAACGTGTGCCGCCACCGCCATTCCCCATTCGTGTACCAATGAGCCTAGAGAAAACATCTTCCCTCCTCCCGTTACTCCCCTCCCATCCCCTCTCCTCCCGATGGAATCACATCATGCTCGAAGCAGGTCATCGTGGATTCATGGTCATCTTCAACTCCAACAAGATGTACCCAAGCTTTTCGGCCTGCAAGGTTTATCAATCTGGCTAGGCCTTGCTTTAACGAGATTGGTGGTCATGAAGTCGGAGCTGTGGTATCAGTAGGGTTCGACGTGTGGCAACATTGACATGAGCCTAGTTGAGTTGTGTCGGCATGGGCTAGGTTGTTGTCCTGACTCTGGTGTATCCTGATGAAGTCCGAGTCGCCTAGGTATTGGTGTAATGATGATAACGTTGCATCTTTGACAGTGTATGGGTGCCTTGTTTTTTTAGCTTGTTGCCTGTTCATGTGAGCGGCTTTTGTTGAGTGTTGAGCTTGTCCTGCTCTCGTTTCCTTGGTAACTTAGTTTAGTTGGTGGAGTATTATGATAGTCGTGGTTTTCGCTCAGTTTTTTCTAATTAACTGTGCATTGTATGGTTTGATCCTGTTCTCTTCTTAAAATGGGACACTTATCTTTATATAAAATGTTGGTAACGATCTGACCGTTCGAAAAAAAAAAATATCCCCAAGCTTCATCCGTCTCTTACAGCTAGCGCCGCAGGATCTGGCCAGCACCTTCTAACCACTTGATTCCTTATTGCTCCGCTACATACCCCATATTTCCTGCCAGCGCTCTGGCGACACTGCTGCAGCCTCGCCGCACCACCCTAACTATTGGTCTTCCCACCTTCCCGTGCACATCTTTCTCCTTGATAAGCCCCTTCCTCGCTTTCTTCCCAGTCCCAAACCTAATCCAACCACTGTGATTGCTGCAGTGTCACCAAAGCGGAGAAAGTACAGAACTTGATTGCTTTTGCGAAAAAAAAAAACTTGGCTGATGCTAAAAATCCCTTTATTTTGTTATACTCTTCGATCAATCCTCAATAAAAAGTGGTTCACAAACATTTGGTGTACTAAATATCATACAAGAAAAATTGGTGTACTAAATATCATACAAGAAAAAAATCCGTTACAATTAAGGGCCATCTCCACCACATGCATATATATGGAGATTTTGCACGTGCCATAAAGTCGTCGTCGTGCCATCTCAATCGCGTCCCAGCGTTTTCTGGCCAAGATGGGGTGGATTAATTAACCTCTTGACAAGCTATAAAGTCGAGAGAGATCCTTACATTTTGTCTCACATAGATGCAAGCATCCGAGGTGTGACGATGCTTTGCCGGTTAAAAATATTTGATATTTGGAATAATATTTGGTTATTTTTTATAGTTCTGACTACCAACAATTTTTCATACACTTAGATTAGAAAACAAAAGAAATGATATAATAAGTTTGTCAGAATACTATCAAAATATTATGAATTCAGTAGATTTTATAAGCTTATTTTAATATAAAATTATTGATAGAATTTTAAAAGTTTAACCAAATTTTATCCTAAAAATTAAATATTTATGCCCGCTGGGAGTAGTAGTGTGACTTTTATCTGCTGAGTATTTTGTATGCGTATAAGATGTATCATCATCAGCGTGAAAATTTTGAACTTTCAAAATAATTTTCTCTGACGAGTAGTCATGGTCATGCCTCACCGACTTTAAATAAAGTCTAAATTAACTTTCGTTTGTGACCGGAGGGAGGACCTGCTTCAATTATTGATGAATAGAATTTGTGGCTGTCATATCCAACGACATTAACTCATTCAGAACCTGTTTGGTGAGCTTATAACGGTTGTAGATTCTTCTAAAATCAAAAACTGCCTAAAATAGTTTAGATTTTCATCCAAAAATTAAGAAGTTGTAGTTATATAATAAAAAAATAAGTTATATAATCAAAAAATAAATTAATTGATTTTTCTAACTTTTCCAGAGTCACACCAGCTAAATTTCCTCCCACTTCATTCCTAACATGCCCTTAGATTATGGACGTATCCTTAGGTTCACCATGGTTATCAGAAAAATGATCATTATCTCTTTCTGTTCCGTTGCACATCCTCTTCCTACTTTCTGTTAGATTGTAAGAAAGATAGAAACAAACTTTGAAGTCGCATGGGAAAACTATAATTTAAAACCAAGGGAAATAACTAAAATCCAAAAAAATTTCAAACATGCCAAATTAGAAGGACAAACATGAAAGTAAAAAAGTGATAACAAAAAGGCAAGGAAATACATAAGCATTAGAAAAAGGAGATAACCTTATTCAAATGTGCACAGGCGCACTGAGGTGCTTGGTTGGATAGAATTGTTATGATGGAAATTTTCTAACAACCCTACTATTTCCGTCTCTCTAAAAATAAATTTAATATAGAAATGTGTCACATCACACGCATCGTGCAACAAATAAGAGAAAACAACCGGTTGCATGGTTAAAAAAAAATGAATCCCATGCATGCTTTCTGCTCAGTCCCACCCCGGTGCATTCCCAGTCGTATATATCTCCATAAAATTTAACTCTGTTACAACACAAGGACATCCTATTAGTGAGTTTAGAGAGTATGAGATTCATAAATAAATTGCCGAGGGTGGACATTAGACTGGAATTCCTCCCGTCTATTGAGATACACAAATCTCAGCCCTAGAAAAATTTAATCCCTATCTAAGTTCCCAAAAAGAAAAAAAATCTAAATCACCCTTCTAACTTCGTGATCAATCGAATTACCCCCAAAACTTAAATACCAGACATTTTATACTCTCAACTATTCATTCTGAAAAAGTAACCTTATGAGTATGAACTGTTTTGACTTGATCATACACATGGGTTATACCCTCAACTATTCATACTGAAAAAATAACCCCTGAGTATGAGCCATTTCAACTTGATCGTACCCACGTGGTAACCTAATCAGTAAAGAAAATAAAAAAATCCATGGGCCTACTTGTCATCTCTCTCACTCAACCCAATCCCTCCCCAATCCACATGCTCTCTCTCTCACACACAAAAATGCCCCTATGGCTATAGAAGAAGGGTGGAGGAGGAGTTCGTTCGTTCGAGGAGGCGGTGGCCGATGGCGGAGGTGGAGCTCGCTTGGGCAGCCGGTGGTGGAGGCAGGTCCATGCGAAGGTTAGGGTGCTGGAGAACTTGGTTGGAAGAGAGCTACCAGTGGAGCTCAAGCTTGTTCAGGGAGGACGCCGGCGACGAAGTCGAGCTCTCCTTTGGAAGGGCGGTAGAGCTCACGCCTCTCCAGCCATCACCTCCTGGAGCTTGACCGAGTGGAAGAGGCTATAGGTGGCAGCGGAGCTCCAGATCCACATCCATCCTCGCGCCACCGCCATATGTGAAGCTGCCTCTACCACTGTAGGAGAAGAGGGGAGGATCAAGAAATGAAGCTAGGACGTAGAGGATCTAGTTGCGGAGCTTGGCAAGGCACGCGCAGTGTCTCCTCCTTCCCCCCGTCGTTGCCGCCATATTCTCCTCCCGTTCTTCCTCTCCTATCTTTTTCCTCCTCTTCCATGGAGACCAGTGCCCAACGCGATGTGACCAAGGCAAGCAAGGTGTGGTGGACAGTGGTGGTCGTCATTGGGGACAGGTGCGAGGGTGCGGCTTCAGTTCTACCTTGGTTCATCATCTCCACCCTACTTCTGTGGTCATAGGGGCAGAGAGAGAGCAAAGGCGAATAGGGAGGGATTGGGTTGAGGCGGAGAGAGAGGGATGCCACACGTGGGTCTAGGGAGTTATTTTTATCTTCTTTGCTGACTGATTGCCACCTTAACGTCATGTATGCAATCTCAAGTTAAAACCGCTCAGATTAGTGCTTAGGCGGGTTATTTGTCCAATATAAATAATTGAGGGTGTAAAATGTCTGGTATTTGAGTTTGGGGATAATGCGATCGACCGTGATAGTTAGGAGGATAATTCGGACTTTTCCCTTCCCATAGTTCCCATGAGCAACTAATTCTCCTCATTGTGTTTTTAGTATTGCTAGGTTACTTCTCGGTTACCACGGTAACTCTTAATTTTCAAAAAAATTTGGTTTTTACCAGTAACCTCTCGTGTTGTGCCACCACACTGGGCCCCGGAAGTGAAGGGGCTCAACCCCATATATTGTACATAATAGCTCAGAGGAATTAGGAAGCTCAAGAGAGGAAGATGCACATATACATGGAAGAAATTTATTAGTGTCGTATTGAAAGGTTTATCTTTTTAGTTTCGCTCCAAGGCACTAAACTGATAGGGCTGGACCTGCCTTGAAAACTACCAGTAGTACTGCTTAGTAATTGATTGTCGTATCCTCATGCCGTGCCACTGAATTATAGTTTACGCAATTGATATTTTCTAGTACAAAAATACTGTTGAGCTGCACTAGCTAACTGAACAATGATAATGAATATACAATTTTGCCCTTATGGTCTTCTCTCTTCCCCTGTTCCTCCCCTGCACTCCACAGTCCACATGTTTCTATCTAATTAATGGGCGAGTATGGTGATCTGCTATTGAGTACTCCCTGTGTCCCCTATGTCCCTAAATATAAGGGAATTTGGTTGGATATGATGTATACTAGTGCTATGAATCTGGATAAGAAGAGATTCATAGTACTAGGATACGTCTCATTCACCCAAAATCTTTTATATTTTGAGACAGTGGGAGTACATAATTTATCTGAGGATGTAAAATGTTCAGTAACATAGTTTGGTGAAGGTAAATCGTCCTATATTTTTACCATAGTATATGATCTGTGGCAGTGGTCAGAGGGTGGAGCCAGAGATTCTTCAAGCCTAGGGCTTGTATTTTGGCTTAGGTATCCGATTTTCACAAAAGTTTTTAGTATGATTAAAACAGGATTAGGGAGCTAACTTAGGGTTTAAGCTCTTAATTCCTAAGGCTTGGGCGCTTGGCTCCGCCCCTAGGACCATCGTAATGATCAAATAGCCACTACCACTCAAGCAACCTCTTATATATCGTAGCTCTTTAAGATAAGAGACCTAGGAAATAGCCGAGTAGTAATTCCGTTAACTAGCACGTAACAGAAATTTCTCTGTTATATGGCTGAGTTTGAAAGAGCATTTGGGCTTAGCAACTTAGCGGTACATAAATAAGATAAGTCATTAGTACATAACTAATATAAATTTATAACATAATTTAATTTGGATTTTTAAGAACCTTTTATATAAATTTTTATTGTACGAAATATACTATTTAATAATTTAGAAAGTAGATGTACCATAAACAAGGAAAAATTTCAGCTCAAATGCTACTTCAAACTCAGCCTGATTCAATGAATAATAATCTTATTGAAACATATAAGTATTTACGGAGATGAATAACTAGCCGGCCAAGTTTGCTCCCGGGTAGGTCGAGAAATCAGTTGGTCCATCGCTATGTCTTTAATATATATAGCTGAAAAACACAAAATATTGTTGGTAGCAAGGAAAACCTCTTTGTTACATGAGCTCACTGTAGTCACTAGCTCTACCACCGACAACTAATTAATAGACTATTTTAACACTCCCTTTGGTCTTGAGAATATATTGTTTTGTACGTTGATGTTATTTGTTAAGTGCCATTTTGACCACCATTTTGTCTGACACATTTACAAAAGCCGATAAAATTATAGTGTTACAAAATTATTTTTTCAACACAAATAGCATGCAGTGATTCTCATTATCCAACTTACTCCCTCTTCCCATAAATATATATAGGTCATGTTCGTGGGAGCTTAGGATTATAAGAAATAGCTGGTTTATAACCAGCTTATAAAAATATGAAAAAACTGGGTAACTCAGCTTCTGAATCCTATAACTACATGTTTTAAAAATCTGGATTAAAAACTAGATTGTTTGAGAGAGCTTTTGATGACGAGAGAACTGCAATAACCAGAATCTCCCTAAACAGGCTCATAAGCACTTTAGGAATATACGATCTCTCCATTTTGATAAATAGTACTATAATACTATAACTTTAAATTTAAATGGTTACATATTATGATAGTTTGTTTATGTAAATCTATAGCATCTCTTACGTCATCAATCTTTGTAATTTTTTATATTAACAATCAAATTTAAAAATGTTTAAATTTGATGCCCGTTGTGACTTCGTCAATCTCAAGATATACCGCCCAGTGTTCCGGAGGTGCTCATAGGGGTAGGATATGCGTGTGTGCATTCATAGGAGTTAGAGTGCACACATCGTGAGCGCTTGCGATTGTACTGTGTTTATAAGAAAAATTAAAAATGTTTGATTGGGCATTGTTCTAAAAGTGCTTACATTTATGGATAGATAAAATAAATACTTCCTCCATTCTTAATTGTTCATCATATAGTTTTGTTGAGATTATTCTCAAATGATCACCATATTAGTATTCATTTTAAGTCTATTTGTTATCTGTGTATGGGATTAAATGGATATTAGTGCATTCATCCATGCACATAACTCTTTAGTTTAGTTATTGGCTACAAAATAATGGGAATGATGTATGAATCTATTTTGCTATCAGAGCAAATGTAGTGTACTTTTGTAATTATGAATGAAGGGTGTTAAAAGTAAAAAAACACGAATATTAGAGAAGAACCTAATATCAAATAAATAAAAGTGGTGAGATTTCAAACCTAGACCGGCTAGCCCACCACCTTGTGGATCTAGACGGAAAACCCCGGGTGTTTCTAAGTGGTGTTAAAAATAGTTTGGGTTACTTTGGATTGCTCAAAAAAAAAGTGCCTTACCAATTGACCAACAACTTTAATATACTTCGCTAGAGTTGAATGAAGCCATTTTTTTACCAAATCAATATGGCAACCTATCAATTTGTTGTTCACCGTACCTCCCCTCCTATTTTTCCCCGAGAAATTTAACGATATACCACTCAATAGAAGTGGTTTTAACAGAATGCAATCCTCTAGAATGTCGTTATAAAAGTGCTACTCAATAGAGAGGGCTCCATAATAGAATGCCACTTTAGACTGTTTTGAGATTTTTAAAGAGAAATAGCGTGCGAAATAACAAAAATACCCCTAGTTTTCTTTCTCACATGTTAGGGTAATTGCGGCGGCAGCAGCGGCGGCCGGGGGCGCTCGACGGGCGGTGGCGGCGGCAGCCGAGGCGCGTCGACGAGCGGTAGCGGCAGCGGCTGGGGGCGCGTCGATGGGCGGCAACGGCGGCAGTGGCCGGGGGCGCGTCGACGGGCGGCGGCGGCTGGGGGCACGCTCACCCGGTGATGGTGGCGTCAGCCCCGCGCGGCCGAGAAAGAGACCAGAAAATCATCCCTCTCTGGATCTAAACGATAGTACAGGGGTATTTCGGTCATTTCACGAGCGAAGTCTGGAAAAAAAATATAAACAAAATGAAGAAAACCTTAAAATAGCTGAAAGTGACATTCTACTAAGGATCCCCTGTATTGAGTGGTATTTTATAAGGATATTGTAGAGGGTGGCATTCTTTTAAAGCCACCTCTATTGATTGGCATATAGTTAAATTTCTTGTTTTTCCCATCCAGATCGAGAGGAGAGAGAGAGGTGGCGGCGACATCCTGCGCAGGAGCGAGCGACACTGACGTCGTGCGGTGGGGCCAGCGGCGCCCGTTGCCTCCTACCTTCTCTGTCCCTCTTCCTCCATCCCTCCTCTCACTGGCCGCCTCATCCTCTTCAGAGCCGGCGGCAGCGACAGGAAGGAAAGATGGCGACAGCAACTTACTACAGCGCCCTAGTTCCCTCCTCTCTCTCGCCTTCTGCTGCTCCATGCATCCTCCGTCATCCTCCTTAGCTAAGGTAAGAAACCCTAGCACTGTGTAGAATCTCTGTTATTTTGTTTCCACTGCCAGATTTGTGCGATTCCGTTTGCGTGAGATGAATGACCCTTGCTGTCAATTGTTTAAGCACATTGCAATGCATTTGTTTCATCAATTTTTACACAGTAGATAATTTCCTGATGTGAGCAAGTATTAGTATATGATGTGGGCAATTGTGTTCTTACCCCTAGTTTTGATTGTAATTATGATTTTACCCCTAATTTTTAAACTTTGTGATTTTACTCTCACCTTTTTAAACTGAAGCTCAGGTTTACCCCTAGTTTGGATGTCTGTTAGGTATGGCAGATTAAATTAGTTAAACGAAGGGAGAAAAACGATTTACAAGATGCAAAAGGATCTACATACCCCCCAAGACACTACATAGAGTTCTAGACTAAACTCTCTCAGTTAACCTGTCCCCTTCCCAAATCCTAAGTTCAAGTGGTGGCGGTTATTACGTGCGATAACCTTCTCAATTTTCGAAATCACAATAAACCTCGCGGTAACCGCGCGCTTTTCACGGTTATGGATGGGATAGGGTCAGCCTTTCTGGGTCACCTTATATCATGGACTGAACAAGGTCTAGTAGATCTGTTATAGTCCGTGCTGGGCTGGGCTGAAGTTTTGTCTGCCAACATGGGAGAGCGGTGGTACTACCTCGGAGGGAGTCACACTGCTTGGTAGAATATCGACAATGACGGGAGCCAGGAGGTGGACTTCTAGGGGAAGG
The DNA here is from genome assembly GCA_000573905.2 of Oryza punctata. Classification (NCBI taxonomy): domain Eukaryota; kingdom Viridiplantae; phylum Streptophyta; class Magnoliopsida; order Poales; family Poaceae; genus Oryza; species Oryza punctata. The sequence goes on from CM002488.2 coordinate 6,320,993, forward strand.
ATCCTTTGAGCCACCATCCTCCCGGAGCGTGGCACTGAAGACTGCGGCCAAGAAGGACCACTGGCACACAAACCTTCTTCGCTTCGGGCTCGTCGGCCGCAGGAGTGGGCGCAGCGGGGCCAACCTGGGGCATGCGGAAGAAGAGGGCACGGCGAGGGGATGCGTCGCGAGGTGGCACGGTGCGGCTTCGCCAAATAGTCAAGTGGAGGTGGCAAGGTGGGGGTTGTGGGAGATGAGTTGGGGTTTTCCTTAAGTCTTCTTGGGCCTAGCGGACTATGTTACCAGATACGGGGATACAACATTTTTGAAAAAAACAAGGATGCAGGATACGTCTATATGTTATATAAAATTATAAACTCTTGCACGGAAATAAGCCCGTATGATGTCATAGAAATCTTTTCTAGTAATTGTAGTTGAATAAGGTTGGTAAAGCGATTAAGCCCAAAGAATGATCATGTAGACTGAAGACTGCCAACTTGTCAATAATTCAGAGAAATCAAAAGTTCAATGCATACATGTTTATTCTAAAGGAGTAAAGAATAGACACGTCGAGAGTACTAGGGCCATGTTTGGAAAATGGGTTTGTGATATGATTTCCCACCGCTCAAAGGTATTTCAATCTTAGCCATCCATTCTTCTCACCGCATTTCATCTTGTCCCTCCATTCATTTCCATTTCCAATCCCACCCCTCCTAACCCATTTTCCAAACACACCCTAGATGCATTAGATGCTTCCAATTCAAAAGTTTGTTAGATCTAAAAGTGGCACTTTGTACTTAGAAAATAGATAAGGGGAACAAGAAATTTTAAAAAAAATCATTGCAAACACAAGCTTGGCTGCATGGGAGGGGCCAACAACTAAATTGGCCGATGAAACTTGCGTCACTGCTGAAGTTAGTGGTACAAACGATTGGGAGCAGCTGCAAGTTGATGTAAACCTACAGTTGCAATTAAAGCTAGGGGTAAGAACACAATTGCCTTATTATTATTTCTATCCGCCTCGTCCTGTACTAGTATTTTATTCCTTCTTCTATTTAAGCATAAAGTTTTACCATTATTTTGTATATTACTGGAAGTTAATATGTTATCCGCAATTATTTTATCTTTTCTTATTACCAGGATACGAACTTCGGTAATCAGGATTCCTTCCCCTGCAGGAATTATATTTGGCGACGATGAACCGCCGGTTTCTTCATGTGTTGGTCAAAAGCTTCACCAATCATCCCTGCCCCTACACACTGCACAGCATCAACGAGTCAGGCCTTCTCTATCCAGCAGCAGCGAGGCCGAATTGATCAGGAGAAGGTACAAAACTAGAGGAAGACTACCTGCCTGTGTCCTTCCATTATCCCAGCGGCATGCCTTCTTACAGTGGAGGCAGCATGCAGTTCATGTCTCTCGGCCAGAGCAACAACGCCATTATCGGTGTTGACCATGAGTGCCGCACCATCCTTTACAGCACCGACTGGCACGCCATCCGCACAATGCCCAGTATGCACGGCTGCAAATGGTCTCCAGTATCACTTGCAGTGAACAACATGGAGTTGTATCCTCGGCAAGATGGTCATGTCTCCTTTGAGGTGCTCGCTTATGGCAGCCAGCATGCCTATGGCAGCCTGCCCAGAAATCCCAGCAGAACGTACCCGGAGGACTGGTACTGGTGCTCTCTCCCTATGTGCACTACCAAGGATATGGAAAAGACGAGGCACCGCCGGGCTACGACATCTTCGTCAACTACCCTTACAAGATCACGGCGACTGCGGTGGTCGGCGGCGGCTCGAGCATCTGGATATCGACGGCTAGCGTCGGTACTTTTGCCTTTGACACGACGAATGATACCTGGAGCAAGCGGGGCGATTGGGCTCTGCCGTTCCGTGGCAACGCTGAGTACGTCGCCGAGCACGAGCCTCTGGTTTGGCCTCTCGAGTCAGGGTGATGACCTGTTCTGTGCCTCTGATATCGCCACGGCATCACCACCGGTGGTGCTGGACGCGTGGGGGTTGGATCATCTAGGGGTGACGACGTCGCAGGAGTGCTACCATTCCAAGTCATACCTGGTGTACCTGGGCAATGGCAGGTTCTGCGTCGGCAAGTTGTTCCATGTTGAGGAGGGTGACACGGAAACGGAGAGGATTGTGGTGTTGATGGGCGTGGAGGTGGAGGAGCCAAGTGATGGTGACAACAGGGTGCTCAGGATGATCAAGCACAGGTCCAAGCGTTACTGTCTCAGTGCCAACATGACGATCAATCTGGTGGTCGAAAAAGCGATCTGGTTTGCCGGCTTGCCGCACGCTACGTTTTTTCAAGAACAAGAAGTAATCGTTAACCCCGAATTCGCCCACGAAGAAGAGGGAGCATTCTGCAGCACGCTTAGCGTGTCATCTCTAATCTCTCACTAATCCGGTTATTAGCAATTTAGCATGCAATGCGCAGGTAATTAATTGCGTCTGAAATTGAGACACAGAGTGATTAATTAGAGATCTACCTTTTTCATGGTACCTTCTCTCTTTTGTGCGTTAGATCATTAGTGATCAAGGGTCCTAATTAATTCCAATCACAGAAGATCTCATTAACCTTGGGCCGTGCCGCACAGGCTTGAGCGACTCGAACCATTTGAGAGCTGCACGTCGAGGCTGGTGTTGAGGGGGAACTTGCTGCCGGCGCCGGGGATGTCCCTGTCGTGGAAGAAGCCGGCGTCCAGCGCGGTGGCGCCGGAGACGGCGAAGTTGGCGCCACCGCCGAAACTGCCGTCGGCGCCAGGTCCGGCGGCACGAACGGCAGCTCGAGGCCGGCAGCTGCAGGTACGCAGGCGGATCGATCACTTACTCAAGCAAAGTTCAGTGATGGATACCTATTCGACGGCGGCGATGGCGGCGGCGACGTTACCGACGAAGTTGAGGATGAGCCGGCCGTCGCTGCTGCGGCCGGTGGGGTGGCCGAAGGTCTCGCCGTAGGGAGGACGCATGACGTTGGAGGGGAGGGAGTACCACGCGTAGGCCACCGGCTTGTTGCTGGTGTCGGCGAAGAAGTCGCCGAAGTTGAAGATGGAGTGGTAGCGCCGGTGGCCGGCGGCGGAGGGGCAGGCCGACACGGCCGCCGCCGCCGCCTCCGACGCCCGCGAGCAGCAGCAGCAGGTGCAGCGACGTGGCGGCGCATGGCAAGCAGTTGCCCATCTTGACCGACACAGTGACACTGCACCGGCGGCTGCAAGCTTGTCTTTTTTAACAAGGAAAAAGGAAATGATTCTGGCAAGTTAAACATTGACTTGGCGCCTATGGTTTATGAGATTTGCAAGCAGAGTTGAAGAAGTTAATAATACTATCCAAGAAGAATTCAGAGAGCAGGTGTTGTTCTTTGCTTACAGATCAGCAGTGAGCAAATGCTGAATAAGCAAGCTCTGTCCACAAGGCGTTACAATTTTGTAACATGTAATCTTACGACAAAAGAATCATCATCATGCAGGTAAGCAGTACCGTCAAAACACAGGATTCATTCCCCTAGTTCCCTACCTGGAAAGACAAACAACATGATAAACTAGGGGTAGCTTCCAACGAGTGAGGTTCAGGGAGCGGCAGATGAGCTCTCTGCCTTGTTCTGAACATCCACCACCGGAGTGGAGGCCTCCGTCGAGGTCCGTGTCCCGGTATCGGTCCTCCGCACATCTTCAAGCATCCTCACCACGTCCGACATCTTAGGCCGCCGTTCTGGGGTCCTTGAGACACATGCCATGGCGATCTGGAGCATCTCCACCATCTCCTCCTCGATGTTGGGGTACCTCATCAGCTCGACGTCGAACACCTCGGCAGTCCACTCCTCCCGGACAACAGATTGCACCCATCTGACAAGGTGAACAACCTCATTGCCCCCACCAGTGATCTGAACGGGTGATCTCCCGGTCAGGAGCTCGAGTATGAAGACACCAAAGCTGTAGACATCTGAACATTGCGATGCTTTCCTCGAATCTGTGACCTCTGGTGCACAATATCCCAGAGAACGGGACCTTGCAGTGATTGGGTTCATCAGCGATGCCAAGCCGAGGTCGGAGACACAGCCATATTGCTGGTTGTTCAGGAAGACATTTGAGGCCTTGATGTTGCCGTGAACAAATTTCCCATTGTTCTCAGTATGAATGTGTGCAATCCCTCTTGCTGCTCCCAGGGATATCCTTACCCTGGTTTCCCAGTTCAAAGGTGCTCTGTCCTCCCCTCTCTTTCCTGCATGGGGCAAAAAGAGATGGTTACGCTATGAACATCACATTCAATTATGGATAGAATAAATACAATTGGGTTATCTTGCTAATTTATCCTGATCCATTTCAGAAGAAGAAAAATATTCATACCAACATTACTACAACGGATCACAGAAAAATTAATGTGTTTTTATTTTGTTGATGAAATATAAGTATCCGTATTTAGGAATTCGGTCATTTATCTGCAATAAGATGCCACAGCTAAGGAAATATATTGTAATGCTACCATTCTGGCCTTGACATGACTAGTTGACCATACCAAGCATGCCATGTGAACTTGAATTGAACTGGCTCCACATGCAAGATTGCAAGTGAATACAGCTAAGAGCAATGGTGGAGCCTTATAAAATGTACTCCTACCAATCAGCTCGATCTAAATGAGCATGGCAAGTTTAAGACAGAAATCCAAAACAAGGAATATAAATTAGAAGGTTCTAATTTCACATGGCTGCATATAGGCACTAGAGATATTAGAACTATATACCACTTAAAGTGAAACATGAACGGGACACTAAAATTGGCCCAATTAGAAAGGTAAAGAAGTCCGACTGGCATATTCAGCAAGAGTGAAAGAGGATAATTCACATTTACTGAAATAAAAGGTTAAAATCAAAGCAGACAAGAAAGTATATATAGAAAGAGAACCAAATTGACCAAATGTAAACTGGGTTTTACCCCCCAAATATCACAAGTCAAAGGTCTCAAGTTCTCAGGTAGAAAACTCAAAATAATGCAGCCCCGTACCTAGACAAGGACCTGTCGAGTATTTTGTACCCTATATACTTCACTAGTTCAATTATGAAATACATCCAAAATTGTCCACCCTACCATTCAATCAACAGAAGTTTCCTGCCACTAAACAAGTATAGCTAACTTATCTAACTTCCATCCCCTTCCCAAAAGACAAGCAACCTCATATATCTAAGCCATCACAACATTATTCACATTACAAATCATTTTCCTTCGAATTACGACATCTAGATTTTTTTTCTAACTCATCGTGGCACCTCCTAAATCTTAGAAAAGCAGATTCTTGAATATCACACCTATCATTATCATCACCAGTTAACAATGAGACTTATTGACCGAGAGTGACATCTATAAAATATAACAGTAAATTAATTGCAATGTACTAGTACAAGTTAGCATTGATATGATGAGTATGACATCCAGGATTGTTAAGAGAAGTGAACCTGGGGGTTTGGGTTTTCCCTCCTGGTTTGAAAATGATAACAAGAACAAGAGCAAGAACCATACCGTGAAGCATGTTGGATACGCTTCCCCGGCTATAGAAATCGTAGACAAGCAGCTTCTCGTCCTTGGAGTAGTAGTATGCCCGGAGCTCCGCCACATTGGCATGCCGAATCCGGCCAACCAGCTCCATCTGCTGCTCGAAGTCGCGGCGCCCGGCGCTCACCTCCTTGAGCCTCTTCACCACCACCGTGGTGGCGTCCTCCAGCACCGCACGGTACGCCGTGCCGAACGCGCCCTTCCCAAGAACCTCGGCGGAGGCGCGGAGCAGGTCCTCCAAATCGAACGCCAATGCCGGGCCCTCGAAGAACACGATCCGGTTCCCGTCCCCGGCCTTGCCTATCACCGCCTTGGACTCCGGCGACTCCCTCCCCTTCTTCTCCCCACTCTTGCCGGACACGACGCGGCTCACCTCCTCGCCGCCGCCGCTCCTGTTGCAGAACGCAATCAGGAAGACGGCGATGACCGCGGACACCGCGACGCACCCGCCGACAACAATGGCGAGAATGGCCGCCTGGCTGAGCCGCACCCGCCTCTTCGCCGGCGCGCCGGCCGCCGCCGGAGACCCAGAGGGCGGCGCCTCCGCTGGCGACGCCGACGCCGAGCGCGTCACGTTGTTCCCCGCGAACGCTGCGTCCTTGAACCTCAGCAGCGACCTGGGCACGGGGCCGTCGAGACGGTTGTTGGACAGGTTCAAGAACTGGAGCGCCGGGAGGCCGAGGTCCGGGACGCGGCCGGAGAGCGAGTTGTTGGAGAGGTTGAGCGCGACGAGCTGGGTAAGGTTGGAGAGCGCCGCGGGGAGTGTGCCATTGAACCCGTTGAACGAGAGGTCGAGCACCTGCAGGTTCCGGAGGCCCGCGAGCTCCGGCGGAAGAGCGCCGGAGAAGGCATTGAGCTGGAGGTGCAGGCCCGTGAGCGAGGCGAGGGAGAGGAGGTCGTCGGGGAACTGGCCCGAGAGGTTGTTGGCGCGGAGGCTGAGCACCTGCAGCGCGGTGAGCCTGCCGAGCGTGCCCCTCGGCACGGGGCCGGAGAGTCCGAGCCCCGGGAGGCGGAGCGCCACGACGCGTGACCCGTCGCCGCTGCAGGTGACCCCCGTCCAGTTGCCGCAGACGCGCGGGGACGACGCCCAGTTGATGCGGCCCCTGACGCCGCCGCCGCCGCCCAACCCCGCGAGGAAGTCGAGCAGCGCCGCCCTGTCCGCGTCCGGCTCAGCCGCGCACACCACCAGCAGCGCCAGGAACGCCGCCAGGCACAGCAGCCTCGGCGGCGGCATGGCGGAAACCAGCAGAAGAGGAGAAGAGTGCGTGTGGGTCTGGATCTGAGCAGTGGTGAGGGTGGTGGAGATTGGAGAGGAGTCGAAGCAGCAGCTGCTGCTGCTGCTGCTGGCCTGCGGCTGCGAGCGGTTGGGGAAACGTGCGCCAGGGGGAGGGGGGGTTCTTGCTGGGGGTTGGTGCCGCGCGGGCGGGGAGTGGGAGATGGGCGGTGTTTGTTTTGCTGGATTTGTGGGGAGCGGCATGTGCGGGGCGAGGTGTAGGATCGTGGTGGTGGTGGTGGTGGTGGTAGGCAACGGCGCTGCGCGCGCGGTGCACGGGCCGTGTCGGCTGAACGATTTGGCGGGGGCGGGCGCTGCACGAGACCGAGACGCGCCTGTGCTGTGCCGCACGGGTGAACACGACGGCGCCGCTCCTGATGGCTACCGTTTTTTTTGGTTGGGTTCGCATGGTGGCAACTGGCAAGCGCGACGGGACGGGGCACGCACGGCTCGCCTCGCGGGATTTTCACGTGAGCCCGACGCGTTGATAACTGATATGCCCCTGGTGGTGGTGGTGGTGGTAACCGGCACGGGATCGTGAGCGCTTCGGGCTTGAAAGCCTCCTTCGCTGGCTCCCGTTTCTTTTCACCTGGAGCGTTCTGAATTTTGTGATCGTGGGAGATTCTTCTTCGTATGATGGGGCAGAGGATACTTGACACATTCCCGAAGAGGTGTTTCACAGTAGTCTCCATTATCGGTTGAATCAATCTAGACCTTTCATGATTTTTCTAATTTACAACCAAATCTATTTAGGATCATTTGAATCGCAGGAATGAAAAATGAACAAATGGGAAAAACACAGAATTCTAACACGAATCGGATGAGAGAGATAAACTCAAAAGAATTTTTTTCCAAGAGATTGAACCTCTCGTTAATTTTCCTCTAAAATCTCTATAGGATTAGTTATTCCATAGGAATTTTAAAGAATATAATAGGATTCAATCCTTTATTTCGAAGGATTTCATATGAATTTTTTTTCATATAATTAAAATTCTCCAAAATTTCTAAATTTACCTATACATATCAAAGGGGCTCTTAGTTTGCACTGATGATAAAACTCATAAATTAAAGTTGATATTACTTTTACTAACGAAAATATTAGTGGTACAATATTGCCGGTACTCATTTCATTCCAGGGTGGTTGCAGATTGAAATACAGTGCATCATCCTCCCCCTTGTCTGTGGTTGAATCGCATTAACATACTCCAATTCCGTTAATCGCAGCCATGTGACCGCGACATGCTTTCACTACATGTGCCCACTTCCTGTCCAGTGAGCAACCAACCGAAGCCCCAACGACCCTACATGTCGTTCGTTCCCCCAAGTCAAAAGAGCCAAACTTAAACGCGAAAAAAACTTAGTAACAAAGGTTGACAGATGACAAGAGCTGAAACTGCATTAGCAAGAGCAGAAGTAAGATCACACTATTGAGTCTATGACACATCCACATCAACCAACGCAAGCAGCAGGAAGAAGTGGAGGGGGCCTTTTGGATTGGCCCCGGCGGGAAAAGCGTGGCGATCTGCCATGGACTTTGTACAAGCAAAAAGATTGCGAGGTTGGAACCGTGATGATTGCACCCAACGGCAATTGTTCTTGGAAAGAAAGAAAAAAAAAACACTTCAAAAAAAAGGATGGTGAAGAAGAAGAAGAAGAACAGAAAGACAAGTGTGTGCCATCCCTGCAAGCTTGACTTAGCTTTCACTTTTACTTTTTGTCAGATTAGACAGACAAGTTTGAACCATCCATCGCCAGCAATTTGCTGCTTCTCTCTGGCAGTTTCATGCTTGTGGGGCACTGACAGCACTCGCATGCAGTTTTACCACTACTCGTAAACATCATCAAGGGGGTAGTAATCATTGTCAACGCGAAGGAATCAGCAGCAGAAGATTTGCATTATGGATGTGAAGCTGCTAGTGCTACCACCAAAAAGGCTGTTAGCTCACGCTGATTGCTTTTAGCTTTAGGGTTCAAACAAAAGATACGTACGGGTAAGCAACTAAAGCACACAAACACAACAAGGCTAGCTTGTACGTACCCGTCTCCTCTTATTTCGACTCCTAGGATGATGAGTTTGCGATTGCATCATTGGTTCATCATTGAAACGAGGTTAAATCAATTCGCCCGCTATAGTTAGTTTAGTCGACGCGATTAATTAAGCAATATTTATGTGGATGCTGTTCCCAACTACTCGTACCATTGTTGGGATGGAAGGGATGCATTAGTGAGTACTCCAGTACCTTGTTGCATGGAAGGGGTGCATTTGCATGCCATTGTGCAGGCTGGAAACAGCAATGGTGTTTATTCCAAACTGAGCAACTGGAATACCAGCCGTATAAGAGCAAGTAAGTTTAATAGTATGGTTAATTATTAACTATTAATTCGTATCATAACTAATTACAAAGTTGGTTTTATTTTTTCTGAAATCTTTCTTTCTCTCACTATTTAATGTAAATGTTATGGTGTACGTGCATAGCTAGCTCCTGCATGAAAGCTAACGCTTCTTATTTTTCTTTATTTCTTCACATAAATTTATAATTAGCTTAGAGCAAGGATAATAGTAAGTTATAAGACTACTATAAGTTTACGTGGAGGAGAGAGGTAAAAAAATTGAAGGATGCTGACTCTCATGCAGGAGCTATCTTAACACGTGCTACAAGATAAATACATTAAATATATAAATGAGAAAAAGAGTGAAGAAAAAAATTTAATCTTATAATTAATCTATTATATATATGTTGGTTTTAAAATGAGTTAATAAGTAGGAAGTGAGCTCTAAATATACGTATTTAGAAACCTCTCCATGCGTAAAGCCGTACACTGACTCACTGCTCACCGGCCGCCGTCTCCGTATGTCGTACACAAAACTCATTGCTACCTAGTACTACTACTACTCCTACAATACGCTCAATTGATCCATCTGATCACCATGTGCCTCTGCAATATTCTACATGCTTCCCGTGTACTGTACAAAGCAGTATTTGCACGCGTAGCTCAACGTATAGTAGTACTCGATCTCCTCGAGATTATGTATGGGTCGCCCGTCGCCGTTTTCTGAAGGCTGGGTTTTTTGGTGTCCTTTTTTGCAGGGACTTCAGCTGGCTGAATGCTGGGTAGATCGACATGGAACGGACCACTGAGTACACCATGATTTGCAGGCACATGCGCATACGTACCCTACCCCCTCATCTCATCCACCGAACCATCGAGATTTCAATAAATTCTCGTCTACAATTTGTACCGTTTTTGTTTAATCTGTACAGTCACATACGGCTAATTAGTACCACTACCATCTCTTCTTAAAAGAAAAAAAAAACAAAGGTTAATGTAATAGGATATGTTGGCATCATGCTCTTGCTGCCGTGGCAACAACAAAAAAAAAAAGGCAAAGCGATGACGCTGGAGCTTTGATGTGATCAGTGATCTGCATCCGATTTCAAATCGTCTGTAGGAGTATATGCATAGGTGACTTTGAGACGTTTCTCCATCACGCATGGAGGAGCAATCACCAAAACTTTTGGCTTTTGAAGTTGTGAAGTGATTATTCCGTTGTCGGCTCCTTTCCCTTGGTTTGACAGATCTGCTAAGAAGACAGTTCAAAGGCGGGATTAGGAATCGTGTTTGACGGTTAATTCGGTCCCGCGATGTAGCTGAAGCTGCTCAACTACCGTGAAGAGTCACGGGTTGACAGGAGATTTGCAACTTGCTGCCTGGCAGAGTAGCTGGGCAACATAACCTGCCAGATAAAACCAAATTAAAGCTTTAGCTACCGGGTAAACTAGTCTTTGCCCAGCAAAATCTTCACCTCGCCGTCTCGCACAACTCAATTCACCGTAGTCCGTACCCTTGTTCATTGAGAGAACAGTCGAGGAGATGGGACGAGTTTGGGAGCAGCCATGGACACCTCAGCTTATCATCAGCAGCAGCAGCAAGAGACGAATCGTATGATGGATTGATGCTGCCGTTGCCAAGGCAAGGCCAAAGCCAACTAGCCAAAGGCAGCAAACACAACAGGATGAGGGACAGGACACGGGGGAGGGGTTTGGACTTGTCATTTCTCGCCCGTGAGAATGGGGCCAGTCGAGTCGCTAGCGTTGTTTTGGGTATAGTACGCTAGTACGCGCAACGCAACAACACAGGGGGCACGCACAAAGCGACGAACCTGATCACTGCAAAGGATCGTGTCCTTTGTGCTCTTGCCAATTTGCCATATTAGTAGTACTACACGATGGGGTAATGCTGCTGTCGTAAATAATAACAGTGATGAAGGTTATTATTAAACCCATAATTACTGGCACGGAGTTGCAGCTCTGGGGACTTGACAGTGAGTGAGCTCAGGTTGTGGATTTGCCACGGCCCACAGGTCAACACCGTCAGATGGGCCAATTCTTTTGCCGTCTCAGGCAGAAATGAAGTCTATTTTACCTCCCTAAGTACAACTGCAATCCAATCATTATCATTACAAAACTAGCGCGAAAAGAAAAAATCGACAACAATAGTGCAAAGTTCAGACTGATACAGAAACGTATGATCAATTCTGATTAAACTGACAACATCAAGGTCAAGAAACAAACAAGCAATAAAAACTACTAGCAACGGAAGAGATCCCATATCAAACTTCTATAGAATATATATCACTATCATAACCGTCCATCAGGTTTAGAAAGGAAACCGGTATAGGAGGTAATTCAACGTCCACAACGCCTTCCAACATGTGAATAACTTGCCTCATGGATGGCCTGTGGATCTCATCATCCTGGATGCACCAACAAGCAACTCTGCAGGCAACATCCAGCTCCTTCAAACTCGCATTTCCTTCAAGCCTGTCATCAAGCAAGCATAAAACATCTCCTTCGTTCACTTTAGCAGCAGCGTAAAGGGGGAAATACCGATGGTTCCCGTATCTAATTTTCTTAGTACTCCTCCGCCCTGATATTATTTCGAAGAGCACGACACCAAAGCTATAGACATCTGCCTTGTGAGTAATAGGCTGCCCAGATATCCACTCTGGTGCAAGATAGCCAATGGTTCCTCGGATAGTGGTCAGTGCAGCGTTGAATTCCCGTCCAAGAAGCTTTGCCATACCAAAATCTGCAATTTTGGGGCATAACTCTGCATTTAGTAGTATGTTTTCAGGCTTAATGTCACAATGTATGATGGAGTCCCTGCATTCCTCGTGCAGGTAGACCAAACCTCTAGCAATACCAATGACAATCTGAAGGCGAAGATTCCAACTTAATACCCTTGAGGTTTCTGAAAAGAGATGAGAATCCAAAGAACCGTTTGGCATATACTCATAGACCAGCAACCTTCTAGTCCCTCCAGCACAGAATCCCAAAAGACGTACAAGATTGGTATGTTGGATCATCCCAACAGTCTGTACCTCTGTCCGGAACTGCTTCTCTGTGTGCCCTAGGCCTTTCAGCTTCTTCACAGCAACAATCGTTGAACCTGCAATTGTTCCCTTGAAAACGCTTCCAAAGCTCCCTTCCCCAAGTCTGTCAGAGAAGTTTCTTGTAGCTTTCTTGAGCTGTGCATAAGAGTACACCGCAAGAAAACCTTCCATTTTTGCCTGTATTGCAACACATGAGGATCTCTTCTTGTATATCAAAAGCATCATCAACATGATAAGAATAACTGCTATTGACCCAAAAATTAGTATGAAAACCAGTGTGTGCATTCTGTTTTTATTCGGAGAACCTATCCGCATATAAATCTCAGTGTATGGAGGGTTATCAGCTAAAGTCAAATTAAGCAACATGCTGTACCATATCTTGCAGCCAGAATGATATGAGTACGCTGCGCAATAGCATTGACTTAGACAGATAGCTCGACATTCTTCACTAGTTGCTGCCATAACACCCTGAGGATTGTAAGGAAGCCCCTGCAAGTTGTCTACCAAAACAAACGAGTCAGTGGAAACAGCACTTTGACAGTTTGAAGGGATAATTCTAGAGCAGCCACTAACAAAATGTCCAAGCTCCCATTCGTTTGGCTCTGCTGGACTGAAACCATCAATACATTTGCAGGTTCCTGTGCTTGTGCAAATACCAAATGCACCACAGTAAAAAGCACTAACTTTGCAGCTGGAAGGGTAGCTCCACACAGGTTGCCAACCACTAATTGTTGCATTGTCTAACCACTTCAACAAACTGACTTGCCCAAGTTGCAATTTCATGAATTCAATATCATTTGTAATTCCTGGATCATTTAATCGTACCAAACTACCATTTTCTTCGTAGGTAACCATCCAATCCGGAAAGGTTCCAAGATATTTGTCATGCCCATCAATCAACATGATGAATCCCCTCTTCCTAGTTTGGTCAATCATGAGGGTACAATTATAAGGAGGCTTGGACAGAGTAAGCAAGATGTTGGACCCGATGACCATGTCCCATCCAAGCCATGCTCCTGGGAGCAGTTTATCAGCTGGGTGATCGAAGCTCTGCCATGTGACCATAGAAGTGTTGAGCTGATCTCTTACTACAAAGTTTCCATTGTTAAGGATAACTGCCACAGCAGTGACTGATTCATTTCTCGTTGAATTTGAGGTCCATAGAACAGAGCCGAGCTCCTCAATATAAAGTTCGCCTGCACCGATATACAACGTTACATTAGGGAAGTTGGTGATGGGAATTTTGTTTCCCAGCCAAAAGGTTATTGGATTGTTTCTTGACAAGTTCTTGTATCGTATGCCGAGGTAGTGCTTCATACCACTTGGGGAGAAAAAACCCAACTCAAAAATGCCATTTTCTGATACTAAGGTTTCACTGCCTGAGATAGATTGGCCAGGAAAAAGGGTATCTGATGCAACTGCAGTATGGCTACCCATAAATAATATGATCACGTTGAGGATCATTGCAGCAGAGAGGACAGAGAAAGAATGACTGCAGTTCATTTCTTATGTGCAAGCACTATCCCTGAAAAAGAGATAGACATACATAAGGAAATGATCAATATGAGCATACTGAACAAACGAAATTGCAATAAAGGAATACCTCGAGTAAGCATTGAAGAATATCCATGCTGCTCCAGTTTCCTATCACTTTGGCAGTTTTCACGGTGGTGATTAGACTTGTTTAGAAACAGGAAGAACAATGTGTTTGCCACTGAGATCTTTCAACTTAAATGCGTTAAAACTGATAAGGACAGTCAACTACCTAACAGTCACATATTGTACCAAACTGGTCAAGCACCTTTATCTCAATAGTGCTACATATACCTTAAAAAATGATGACTTTTCAGCTTTTCTCTTCATCAATTATACACTTTCTAAGTTAGTGACATGGCCATTAGGTTGGAAAACTACTGTTTTGATCAACGTGTGCTTGCTATGATCAGTTATGTACTTTCAGTCCTGGCATGCAGATGATGTCATGAATAGAAGTACAAAAGTGCATGCATCCTGAAATAAGGAGGGATTTCCTCTGGAAAAGGATTTATCACTACAGGAAGAATTATTGGCCAATTTTACCATTTTAGGCATTTCAATCAAAAGGCAGGAAAGTGGCACGAGCAGACCACTATTACTGGATAGATAGTCCGATTCTGACTTACTGAGTCATTTGCATCCAAACTGGCAGCGGGGCAGGGCAGGGCCAGGTTGGATAATAGGAATGCCCCCGGCCCCGCTCCCCGCATTTCCCCCACCCCTGGCCCCGCTTTGGCCACCGGGTGAAAAACCTCACCCGCCCCCACCCCCGCAGGGGACCCGGCAGGTGAGCGGGGCCCCGCACCACCCGGATTAGTAGCAACTGTGGGGCACCTACTATGGCAGCTAGAGGCGGCGCGCCGCGATGAGGTGACGGTTGGGGGCGGTGACAAGGTGTCTACAGCTAAGGACGGTGGCGACGAGGCGGCTCCAGCCAAGGGCGGCGATGAAGAGGCAACGTTGGCTAGGTGTAGCGCGCTGCAAGGAAGCGACACCGGTCGGGGGCGGAGATGAAGAGGCGACGCCAGCTGGGGACGGCGACGAAGAGGCAGCGCCGGCTCGGGGCGGTGACAGCGAGCTAGGAGGGAGAGACGTGAGAGTCTGAGAGGAGAGAGTTGCGACTGGGTAGGGATTTCAGAAAAATTAGGTTTTGCTTATATAGTCCTTCACCGAATAGTCCAAATGGGCCTTAGAATGTGCTATTTTTTGACTTGTAACTCATACCTTCGAGGTCCCGCGGGTCAACTCCCATCCCCGCCCCCACCCCCGCTCACCCAGGTGAGAATTTCCCCCACCCCTGGCCCCGTAGAGCCGGGTCCCTGGCCCCAACGGGGAAATTGCCACCCCTAAGCCCAACATGGTCTATACCATTTACTTGATACAGTGCAAAACTGGCCTGGCAATTTTATCTGGTCAGAATTTGAGTTCATGGTCCACCAACGTTAGCATTTTTTAATATAATAAAATGGAGAATATCATGAATCAAAAACATATAATAGTAAATTACCTGCAGAAACAAAAGCATTAAAAAACACACCGAAGTAGGATGATAAGGTGCAACCAATCTATGCTAATTTAATGCAAATTTCCATGATCTTCATAGAAGGTAAAAATGTGGTGGAAACTCAATTTAGGTAAAAACTCATGTAAACCCCAACCAAAATGTCGTCTAAATTCACCAAAAAAAAAATCACACATGTAGATGAGATGATGTTACACAACCATGTAAAAATTCTTGTCCAAACTCGATTTCGTTTGTGAGATAAAAAAACAAATTCTCACAAACGAAGTCGAGGTTGGACATGACTTTTTACATGGTTGCATAACATCTCATCTACATGTGTGATTTTCTTGTGAATTTAGATGACTTTTGGTCGGGATTTACACGAATTTTCATCTAAGTTGGGGTTTCCACCGTATATTTACCCCTTAGGATGCAAGACATGCAATGTTTCAACCCACTTGAAAGTTTTCCATGTTAACAATGAAAAGGACTGAATAAAAACAAGAGAAACTGTCACGTTGCTGACTTGGTAGCTAGAAAAAATCATATTAAAATGGTTTTAACTGCTAGAAATAAAAGACTATGTAAAATCTGATGGAGTGGTAGTTGACAGTAGTTTTGGTAAATACACACCAAGCAGTTAGGCCTGGTAATTTTGGTCGTGCAGTATCACCTGCACTGATCTTTAAACATAAACTAGGTGTCTTCTTTGCTCAGTGTCCTTGTAGGTCAGCATGAGGAAACACAACGAGTTTTCAAAAATAAAGAAAGACAGTGGTAGTTGAAAGATATAAAAAATCTCAGGATGCTTGCATTGAAATTCACAAAACTTAACCAAATGTGTAGAACTGAACTATGTCACTGACTAGCATGGAGCAAAATAATCACCCCGGATAAACAAACTTCATCAGATAGCACACACCATAACCTTTTCTTAACTAGCTCTAAGATAGCATAACGTAGCGCCATTAGCAGAGAAAACTTTGCTGGTTTTTTAGCCTTGTGGTTTTCTTCTCTTTTAGCTTATAGTCAAATTTATTTTAAATATATGAAGTAGATTACTGCCAGTGTTTGTTCCAAATGACAGTTGGTTAAGTTCTTACTTTGCTATTATCGAACATTAGTTGTTTGCCAAACAGGGATTGGACCCAGTTCCTTCAGAATGACAGGGATTTTAGTTTAAAAAATCACAGCAATCCTGAAAGGAAAGGATTTGACTTAATCCCCATCGATTCAAACAAGCGGTAGTGAGTTACTAGCACTTCCCATTTCCTCTACTTCCAGATCATGCATATTGTATACCATATGCTAATTGTATATTGCTCACACAAGCCATTTGTGTTGAAGATTTTATAGTGCAAAAACTTCTCAGTTAAACCTATGTGCCAAGCCAATAGTCTATTACTAGCAGTTGACCTTTGACAAGGGAAGCTAGAAAAAAACTGCATATACCATGAACAGTGAAACCACTCATGTGCCTAACGGCTGATGATGATCTCAAAATTGTTGATAAAACTGCTCTACACTTTCCTGCATTTGCTCGTTCAAATTTCAAAATGGAGTTTCGTGTTCATCCTTCAATTGATGGTTCCTAGTCCTGCTCCTCATCATTCCATCCTGCCAAAAGAAGTCCACTTTACTGGACAAATTAAAACACTAAGCCCAAAACAAGGCTACTTTAACTGAACTTATGAAGCAGTGGAACTTTTTTGTTTTTGGGGAATGAAGCAGAGGAACTTGAAAGTGTACAGATGCAAAATCCAAGCATACACACAAAGAAACATAAGGTGGTGTTTGGATAAAGGAACTAAATTTTAGTCCCTGACACATCGGATGTTTGGGCGCTTGTCGGTGTCGTGGGCCCAGGGGTATGTTGACTTAGGGCTTGAGGTGGCCCCGTACGCCCACGTGGCCAGAGTGGGGATCGGGCCCGAGGATGACGTGGCGGCCGCCCACTCTACTTCCCAGCGCCTCCCGCTCACTACCGTAGCAGTGGTCGGGCTCCCCCGACCCCCTCGGGCCACCGCCACGTGTGTCGGAGTAGGTGGGCGCTCCCAGCGCTCACCTACCCCCATTGAGGGCGGCACATGCGGAGTGCGCTTGCGCGCGCGCGTGCCGCATTAAATGCAAGTAGACGCGCACGCGCGCGTCTGACACCGGTCACAGCCGGCTGACCGGTCTGTGACCGGTGCGAATGACTGATGGGACGCGACGAATGATTGACGGGACGCGGCGCAGTACCGGGCGTGCCGTCCGCACGCCGTTAGGTACACTGCACGCCCCGTTGGGTCACGTCAAAATTATGTGAGCCGATTCGGCTCTCTCATCCAGCCAGAGTTGGTAAGCCAGGTCTAATCACCTGGCGCACGTCGCTGTGTACGAGCGGAGCACCCAAGTCTCCGGCTGTTTAATGAAGAATGATGCGCGGCGTCACATACGGATGATGGGCAGCCTGACAAGGGTCACATCGGCACTGCAGAACGGTGGACTTCTGCCTCAAGCAACAGTGTGGCTCTTGATTGTAAAAGAATGTTTCTTCCTTTTCTCTAGAATATAGCCTGTTTGGCCCATGTGGTGTCCCCTTGGGAGTATAAAAGAAGGCCCAGGCCTAAAGGAATGGGGTTCGATCCCTGAGGAAAAAATACACATAATCCCTCACACACAGGAGTAGGGTATTACGCTTCACCGGTGGCCCGAACCTGTATAATCCCTTGCATCACCGCCCTCTCTCGTGCGAAACACTCTACACCGCCGGCGCACTGGAGTGAGCACTGAAACACGCCTCGTGCCCCGGGCCGAACTCACAAAGAGGGGCCCTCACAGTCCCCCGCTGAGGAGTTTACCCTCCGTCAGCTGGTGCGCCAGGTAGGGGAGCGCATACGCGTTTTCAGCTTTTGCTCCTTTTCGTGTGCGCCAAGTCTCGTCGAATAAGCCCTATGGCTGCAGAGGCGGTGGTGTACACCCTCACACCGAGCGCCAGCGACGACGGCGGAGAGCTGCATCCGCGCCGTCGAGCCCACACGTTGTCGCCGCCCCCACGCCGGAGTCCTGGGCGGGGGAAGGCACCAAAGATGCCGGAGGGCGGCACCGCCCTAAGGCGCGCCGCCGTCTGGTCTACGGCGACGGCGGCACTCCTCAGGGTGCCCTCCAGGCGACGGGAGCGCTCCTGCGTCACCCGCCTATCGCCTCAGACCCGGAGGCCCCCGTCCAGCGCTGGCTGGACGATGTGGCCAACCTGGTCAAAAAGCGGCGTAGCAGCAGCTGGACGCCAGCGGCCGTTCGACGGTGGCTGGATCGTCCGGCACCGCAACTGCTGCCTCTTCGTCTGCAAGGCGGAGAGCTCGACGGGCGGCTGCCTACGCCCGCCGTTCGTCCACACTCCCATCGTCGACGTCCACACCCGTTCATGGGCGTCACGAGAGCATATATGGCGGGCCGGACGCTCGGCTCAGCATTGAGCGCTGACGCGACGAGCGCCACGCCACCCAAACGGGGGAGGCGTCGCTTCCACGGCAGCGGTGCGCCCCTTCGGTCATAAGGGTCGGCCCCCCGTTTCTCCCATCGTCGGAGCTGGATGCTGCGCTTTTGTGGTGAGCCTTCGAAATGTCCGATGGCCCCCAAAATTCCGGTCCAGCGTTCCCGAGAAATACGACGGCAGCGTCAACCCCACCGAGTTCCTCCAGATCTATACGACTGGAATAGAGGTGGCGGGGGATGACGACAGGGTCATGGCGAACTTCTTTCCCATGGCCCTAAAAAGCCAAGTGCGGGGTTGGCTCATGAATCTGCCACTCGCCTCGGTCCATTCCTAGGAGGACTTGTGCCAGCAGTTCACTACGAACTTTCAGGGCACATATCCACGCCCAGGAGAAGAAGCGGACCTGCACGCAGTGCAGCGGAGGGACGATGAGTCCCTCCAATCATATATACAACGGTTCTGCCAGGTCCGCAACACCATCCCTTGCATCCCCGCGCACGCGGTAATATACGCGTTTAGGGGAGGCGTGTGGCACAACCGCATGCTGTAAAAGATAGCCTCTAAGGAGCCCAGACCATCGCGCAGCTTTTTGAGCTCGCGGACCGTGTGGCCCGAAAGGAGGCTTGGACCTGGAACTCCTCCGGCTCTGGCGCGGCGGCTGCGGCTGCCCCCGAGTCCGCTGCCCGTTCTGGGCGGCGAGAGGAGGAAGAAAAGGTCAGCCCGCTCCGATGACGAGGGCCATGTCCTCGCCGCCAAAGGCGCTTCGCGGCCTCAGCACAAGGGGAGGGACGCGGGCGACGGGAGGAAGGACGCCGGCGCTCCCAGCCGAGAGCGCCCAGCGGGCAAGTGGTGCTCCATCCACAACACCTCCCTCCACGACCTCGCTGACTGCCGCGCGGTCAAGAGCCTGGCCGAGCGTGTCAGGAAGTAGGGGCAGGAGCGGAAGCAGGAGCACCATGGGGGTAGGCCCCCGACGGCTCCCGCCCGTGACCGGCGAAGCGAGGCCAAGCAGAAGGCCCCCGCCGACGATGGTGACGACGACTTGGGCTTCCAGGAGCATGAGGCCACCGTCGCCACCATAGATGGGGGAGCATGCGCTCATGCTTCCCGCCGCAGCTTCAAGACCATGAAGCGTGAGCTTCTGGCTGCGGTCCCCACTCACGAGGCCGCACGGCGGGCTCGGTGGTAGGAGGTTTCACTCACCTTCGATCAGACTGACCACCCCCGTGTGTTGCTCGGGGGACAGATTGCGATGGTGGTGTCCCCAATCATCTGCAATGTCAAGTTGAGGCGTGTCCTAATAGATGGCGGCGCCGCCCTCAACATCCTCTCCCCCACGGCCTTTGATGTCATCAAGGCCCCGGGGATGAAGCTCCGGTCGTCCCTACCGATCATTGGTGTGAAGCCGGGGCACACGTGGCCTCGAGGTCACATTGACCTCCCGGTCACCTTCGGTGGCCCCAACAACTTCCGCACCGAGCGGATCAACTTCGATGTGGCAGATCTTAATCTGCCCAACAACGCGGTGCTAGGAAGGCCCGTGTTGGTGAAGTTCATGGCGGCCACCCACTACGCCTACCTCCAGATGAAGATGCCGGGCCCGCGTGGCCGCATCACCATCCACGGCGATCTCAAGATCGCGTTGGCTTGCATGGAGCAGCACGCAAGTGACCTCGCCACGGTCCCAAAGCCCGCGGGCGGCGACGAGAGACCCGAGGCCTCTTCGTCTCACGCGCCCCGAGGAAGAGGATGACCTCAAGCGACGAGGTCCCCGTGAAGGAGGTGGCGCTGGCCGGCAATCCGTCCAAGACCGTCAAGATCGGCGGTCGCCTGGACGACAAATAGGAAGACGCGCTCGTCTCCTTACTGCGGGCAAACGCCGACGTCTTCGCGTGGAAGCCGTCGGACATGCCCGTGGTCCCCAGGGAGGTGATCGAGCACCGTCTGGCCGTACGACCGGACGCAAGGCTCGTCCGACAGAAAGTACGATGACAGGCCCCCGAGTGCCAGACCTTCATCCGTGAAGAAGTGGCGCGTCTCTTGGAGTCCGGATTCATCCGGGAGGTCATACATTCGGAGTGGCTCGCGAACCCGATCGTCGTCCCCAAGGCGAACGAGAAGCTCCGGATGTGCATCGACTACACCGACCTCAACAAGGCATGTCCCAAGGACCCTTATCCCCTGTCATGCATAGATCAGATTGTCGACTCCACTGCGGGGTGCGACCTTTTGTGTTTTCTAGATGCATACTCAGGGTATCATCAGATTCGCATGGCTAGGGAGGATGAGGAAAAAACTGCATTCATTACTCCTGTGGGCACTTATTGTTATACAACTATGCCTTTTGATTTAAAGAATGCAGGGCCTACTTTTCAGCGTACCACTCGTATTGCTTTGGATAGTCAAATAGGGTACAATGTTGAGGCGTATGTCGATGACTTGGTTGTGAAAACACGCAACCAAGAGACGCTGCTCTCGGATCTAGCGGAGACCTTCGAGAGTCTCCGCTCCACACGTATGAAGCTGAACCCCGAAAAGCGCGTGTTCGGCGTGTCTGCGGGCAAGCTTCTCGGGTTCCTGGTCTCTGCCCGAGGCATAGAGGCCAACCCCGAGAAGATTAGCGCGATAAATAGGATGCACCCCCCAGCAAACTTAGGGATGTCTAGCGCGTCACGGGATGCATGGCTGCCCTAAGCTGGTTTATATCGAGGCTGGGAAAGAAGGCACTGCCCCTATTTAAGCTCCTCAAGCGCTCCGGGCCGTTCATGTGGACGGAGGAAACTGAGCAAGCCCTCAACCAGTTGAAGGCTTACCTCAGCTCTCCCCCGGTCTTAGTAGCCCAGGAGCTCGAGGAGCCGCTGCTGCTCTACTTAGCGGCGACCCCGCAAGTAGTTAGCGCAGCGCTAGTGGTGGAGCGCGCCGAGGAAAACCCTCGGGCCGTGCCCCACCGTCCCGTGTCGGTACAGCCCGGGCTAGAGTGCAACGAGGGAGCCCGTCAGCCAGGCGAGGGCCCCGGGGCCCCCAGGTTGATGCTGACCCTTTGTCCCCTCGTCAGACATCGTTAGGCGCCCCCGGTCCCCAGGAAGGCCCCGAGGCCACTGAGGGGAGGAGCGGCCCGACGCCTTATGACCCCGAGGCCACCGGCAAGGAGATGGAGTGGGCCCAGTGCGGCCCCTCCCACCATCTGTGTGCAGGATCCGACGCTCATAGCGAAGAGGCTAGGCCCCGCTACAAGGTGCAGCGGCCGGTTTATTTCGTTAGTGAGGCGTTGCGGGATGCCAAGACCCGGTACCCTCAAGCCCAGAAATTGCTCTATGCAACTCTGGTGGCTTCGAGAAAGTTGCGCCATTATTTTCAGGTGCACCGGGTCACGGTGGTGACGCCCTACCCCCTCGGGCAAATCCTCCGCAACCGAGAGGGAACTGGACGAGTGGTCAAGTGGGCCATCGAACTCTCTAAGTTCGATCTCCACTTTGAACCATGCCACGCGATTAAGAGTCAGGCCCTCGCCGATTTCGTGGCAGAGTGGACCCCGACCCCCGAACCCGACCTCGGTTTCCCCAACCCCAAGGCCGGAGCCGATCCCGTGTAATACGCCTCCGTCCCCCATTGGGTGATGCAGTTTGACGGTTCGCTGGCCCTCCAGGGTGCTGGCGCTGGGGTCACTTTGACCTCACCAAACGGGGACATCCTCAAATACATGGTTCGCTTGGATTTTCAGGCAACCAATAATATGGCGGAGTTGCGGGACTCAGAGCGACAGCTGGATTGGGGATCCGCTGCCTCTTGGTTCTTGGCGACTCCCAGCTAGTTGTGAACCAGGTCTCCAAGGAATACCTCCGCTCCAACCCGCAGATGGAGGCCTACATCCGCGAGGTGCGGCGTATGGAGCGCTATTTCGACGGGTTAGAACTACGGCACGTGCCCAGGCGGGACAACACGCTCGCCGACGAGCTGTCAAGGCTCGCCTCGTCACGCGCCCCGACCCCACCGGGTGCCTTTGAAAAAAGGCTCACCCAGCCATTGGCGTGCCCCGAACCCCCGGGGGAATCGGACACTGCCACGTCACCCTTGGGGCCTGATGGAGTCCAGGCCTCGAGGCCCGAGGGGGTCGAGCCCGACCCCCCACGACAAATCACCTGGATGACCGAGATCGAGGCGTTTCTAAATGATGAGACTCTCCCCGACGATCGCGAAGGGAGCGAGCGAGTCATCCGCATCTCCAAGAGGTACGTGTTGGTAGAGGGGGCCCTCTACAGGCGCGGTGCCAATGGAGTCCTCCTCAAATGCATCTCTCGGGACCATGGCATCGAGCTTCTCGCCGATGTCCATGAAGGCGAGTGGCGGCGCTCACTCCGCCTCGCGCACCTTGGTCGGTAAGGCCTTCCGACAGGGTTTCTACTGGCCGACAGCACTCCACGACGCAGCCGATCTGGTCCGGTGATGCAGGGAGTGCCAGTTCCACGCCAAACAAACGCATCTGCCGGCCTAGGCCCTGCAGACCATCCCGCTCTCATGGCCCTTCGCGGTCTAGGGGCTGGACATCTTGGGTCCCTTCAAGAAGGCCCTGGGCGGATACGAGTACCTGTACTTCGCCATCGACAAATTCACCAAATGGCCCGAGGCCTACCTGGTTGTCAAGATCGATAAGCACTCGGCCCTCAAGTTCATTAAGGGCATCACTGCTCGGTACGGGGTGCCTAACCGTATTATCACGGACAACGGCACCCAGTTCACAAGTGAATTGTTTGGCGACTATTGCGATGACATGGGCATCAAACTCTGTTTCGCCTCTCCCGCCCACCCCAAGAGCAATGGTCAAGTGGAGCACGCCAACGCGGAAATCCTCAAGGGCCTCAAGACCAAGACGTACAACGTCCTCAAGAAACATAGCGATTCATAGATCGACAAGCTAACAGCGGTGCTATGGGCGAATCGGACTACCCCAAGTCGTGCGACAGGAGAAAGCCCATTTTTCCTGGTTTACGGCGCAGAGGCGGTCCTCCTATCCGAGCTCACCCTGGGATCTCCTCGGGCCGCCATGTACAATGAGGCTGATCAAGAGCAGCTCCGACGGGACGACCTCAACTACCTTGAAGAACGAAGGCGACGCGCCGCCCTTCGGGCCGCGCGTTACCAGCAGAGCTTAAGGCGCTACCATCAGCGCCATGTCCGGGCCCGGTCACTCAGCATAAATGATCTTGTCCTATGTCGCGTCCAAACGCGTGCTGGACTGAGCAAACTCTCACCCATGTGGGAGGGGCCGTTTAGAGTGATCGGCGTCCCCCGGCCCGGCTCGGTCAGGCTGGCCACGGAAGACGGCACAGAGTTGCCTAACCCGTGGAACATGGAGCACCTTCATTGCTTCTACCCGTAAAGGAGTTGTTGTTGTTGTGCCTCGGGCTCGGGCCAACCCTGCATGCCCCCTCGGGCATGCCAAGTTGGCCGGGGCTCCCACTATCAATATATTCCCTTTTGTCATTTATTTTCTGAATAACAAAGCATTTTTCCTCTATATCCGAATGGTTGTGATTGTTTTTTATGATCTGTCGGATGTTTTGTTTCAACTCAGGCGCTTGTGTTCGTGTTGCTCCCGATGATTCGGACCACCTAGGCGCCGACGGGGCCCAGAACGAGCCGTGGCCCGGGACACGGTGAACCCCGGGGGGAATCGGCAATGACCTACGAACGGGTCCCCACTTACCCCCGATCATCGTGCTCCCTCCCTGGCCAGCCTCGACACGTGGAACTCCCCAAGTGCACTAGCTCCGGCCTTTGTCATTTGGGATAGCAACCCGGACCCGAGTCCCCACTTGAGTCAAAACACCAGATGGATCAACAAAATAGTCCAACCGATTCACACGCATAATCACAAACTAACATAAAATTGTGAAATATTCATTGCAGGCAAATGGAAGCATAGTGTTCAGACATGAAGCAAATAAAACAAGGGGTGCTGGTTATTACAAGATCGGCGCGAAGGCCTCATAAACTTGCTAAGGAAAAAGAAAAGGAGGGGGGCAGTGGCTGCCGGAGTCACGCCTCGCCCGGTCACGCTTCGCCGTTGTTGCCGTCGCCGTCCTTGCCGCCGTCGTCTTCATTGTCGGAGGAGGTCAAGGAGGTCCGGCGCCCCTGGGTCGGCAGGCCACAGTCCAGACGCAGCACCAATCCAAGGTTGACAACCGGTTCTTAACTAAAGTAAAACAAAGTGCATCAGAAAAGTCCGAGCTAGCAAAGACTCTCCTCACTCCGCCATTCCAAGCCTCTACGTTTTCAACAAGACGCGGGGGATGTACCGCTGCACCGCCTGCGTGCGCGGTTAGAAGTAGCAGCCGCCGACCTCCGTCACCGGCGACACGGACTGCACGGTGAAGAACCACCGAGACAGCCGAAGTGTGGGCCATGGCGAAGGAGAGAAAGAACACCGACCGGTGGGGTATTGCGGCGCCGGGCGCGCCTCGCCCAGCACCACCACCTCCTAGTCGGGTACCGCCGGCAGGAACTTGCGCGGCAGGCTGGCCACCCTCTCGTTGGTAATGTGAGAGGGCGGCAGCACGCTGCCTTCAACCGACGAAGAGCCCCGTGCCATCACACTAGAAGGTGATGGGCGCAAGAAAGAGAGAGAGGCAAGAGGAGTGAAGGAGAACGAAGAGAGTTAGGGCGCAAGGAGGCTGTGTTGGGCAAAAGTGGCGAAGGAAGGGATGAATCCCCTCCTCAGCGCCCTTTATACCCTGGCCACCGCCACGACCGGCTCCTCGTTTCCCGCGCCCACTAACTTGCCCCCTCGATTATCGCGCCCACTCCCTCTACTAGCCGCACTACCTTGCCTCCAGCGCGCGTGCGAAATCCCGCTACCGTCATGGCGGTAGAGGGGTGGATCGTATCCGCATTAATTGCGCGCGGTTACCGAGGGATGCGCCATCATTACAACTCCGGAGGGATAGATGGACGTGCCCCGGTTTGCGCACCCTCCCGGATAGTGGGGCCATTACGAGGTAATTGGTCGTCCCACGTTGGGCCCCCACAGGCCTTACGCCGAGGGCTACTGTCGGTGTCGTGGGCCCAAGGGTATGTTGACTTAGGGCTTAAGGCAGCCCCCTACGCCCACGTGGTCATCCCCCAAGGGGGGATCGGGCCCGAGGGTGACGTGGCAGTCGCCCGCTCTACTTCCCAGCGCCTCCCGCTCACTACCGTAGCAGGGGTCGGGCTCCCCCGACCCCCTCGGGCCGCCGCCACGTGTGTCGGAGTAGGTGGGCGCTCCCAGTGCTCACCTACCCCCATTGAGGGCGGCATAGGCGGAGTGCGCTTGCGCACGCGCGTGCCGCATTAAATGCATGTAGACGCGCACGCGCACATCTGACACCGGTCACAGCCGGCTGACCGGTCTGTGACCGGTGCGAATGACGGATGGGACGCGACGAATGACTGATGGGACGCGGCGCAGTACCGGGCGTGCCGTATGCACGCCGTTAGGTACGCTGCACGCCCCGTTGGATCACGTCAAAATTATGTGAGCCGAGTCGGCTCTCTCATCCAGCCGGAGTTGGTAAGCCAGGTCTAATTGCCTGGCGCACGTCGCTACGTACGGGCGGAGCACCCAAGTCTCCGGCTGTTTAATGAAGAATGATGCGCGGCGTCACATACGGATGATGGGTAGCCTGACAAGGGTCACATCGGCACTGCAGAACGGTGGACTTCTGTCTTAAGCAACAGTGTGGCTCTTGATTGTAAAAGAATGTTTCTTCCTTTTCTCTAGAATATAGCCTGTTCGGCCCATGTGGTGTCCTGTTGGGAGTATAAAAGGAGGCCCAAGCCTAGAGCATTGGGGTTCGATCCCTAAGGAAAAAATACACATAATCCCTCACACACAGGAGTAGGGTATTACGCTTCACC
The DNA here is from genome assembly GCA_000573905.2 of Oryza punctata. Taxonomy (NCBI): domain Eukaryota; kingdom Viridiplantae; phylum Streptophyta; class Magnoliopsida; order Poales; family Poaceae; genus Oryza; species Oryza punctata. The sequence goes on from CM002488.2 coordinate 6,347,611, forward strand.
GGTAGCCCGAACCTGTATAATCCCTTGCGTCACCGCCCTCTCTCGTGCGAAACACTCTCTACACCGCCGGCGCACTGGAGTGAGCGCTGAAACACGCCTCGCACCCCGGGCCGAACTCACAAAGGGGGCCTTAACAGTCCCCCGCTGAGGAGTTTACCCTCCGTCTACGCTAATTAAGAGTATTAAACATAGACTAGTAATAAAACTAATTGCATAAATGATAGCTAATTCGCGAGACAAATTTTTTAAGCCTAATTAATCCATAATTAGCACATGTTTACTGTAGCATCACATAGGCTAATCATGGATTAATTAGGCTCAATAGATTCGTCTCGCGAATTAGTCCAGGGTTATAAAATGAGTTTTGTCCTTAATCTATGTTTAATATTTCTAATTAATGTACAAATATTCGATGTGACAGTGACTAAAATTTTATATCGAATGTCTATACAACGTGCAGATAAGGTGCCTATGTTCACAACGTGCAGATAAGGTGGCTCACAACGTGCAGATAAGGTGCCATTGTCTACTCAAGTAGCCCATCGACCCCACAAAGCCACATGACTCTTGGCTGCTTTTCTTGGGTCAAACATTTCATGGCTAATCGTCTGTTCTTCCCTTCTCCTTAATGCAGCTTTCACATTCTTGCGTCACCTTCCCCTGCTATGTATATGGTCAGTGTATATCCACAATTCCACATAGAAGGGTAGTGATCAAATCAAAATCGACAAGCTTGACAATGAGTTAATGACTAGTACAGCATGATTCCTGGCGACATCAACCCGCATTTGAGCCAGTAAATTTCCAATGTGAATTAAAGCCGTATAGTGACTCGTCCTGCCCTAGTGTTCATTCGTCGTTGGTTTCTGTTTTTTTATATATAAAAAAAATACTGTGGCTAACCTGGTTTGGTTAAGAACTTAAGATATTACGTGCCAAGATTTTGCCAAATTAGCTTGTTCCGTGAGGAGTTCCAACCTTACAGAGGGCAACGAAGAAGAGAAGACGAATTAGAGAACAGATTGGAGGAGATATGCAGTTTGCATCCGGCATTCCTAGGAGTGCAGAAGAAAACGAACCTTAGGGTTGCGGGGCTGACGACGAACATCCCGACATGCCGCCGTCCGCATCATCGGCAGCCGCCACCTCCTCCACGCGCGGTTGCTCGCCGTCGACCGTGCCCCGCAGTGCGCTGGACCGCGCCGGCTGCCGGCATCGAACACCCCCGCGGCGCGGGTTCCCCATCCATCCGCCGTCTCCTCCGGACTCCGGCGCCCTCCCCGTCAGACGCCCCCACGGTGCGGCGATGCTAGGCCTCATTGCCGGCCGCAACCCGCACGAGTCACGGAAGCCCACAAGAAACGCAGCATACCCTGGCCCAACTAGAACGGGCCACACGTACGTCGAGTCCTAGCCCAACTAACACGGCCGCAATCTAAAGAATAAGTTTACTTTGACTCCCTTAAGTTGTGGCCGAATCTGATTCATATCCCTCAACCACAATACTCACAATACTGTATATCTCGACTCCCAACTATTAAAATCGGTGCAATTTAACTCCCTCAATAGATTTTGAGGCCGGTTTCATTGACGTGACGGTATTAACCTGATCTTTGTTCCACATGATGTTGATGTGACGCTTATATGGTATTAGAAATAAAAAATGTGAGACTTATTTCTCGTTCGAAAAAAACGTATCATCCTCTCTCCTTACCTCCCCCCCCCCCCCCCTCTTTCTCTCCCCCTTTCTCTTCCCCTTCGGACGCTCGCGGGGAGGGGGGGACCGGATCGGCGGTGACGGCGGGCGGGGGCCGAAGGGGCGGAGGCCTTCCCCGAGCCGTGGCCGGAGCTGCGCGTACAACGCCTGGATGCAGCGGCGCAACAGCAACGCCAGCGCGCGGAGCTCGTTCAGCAGCAACAGCGGCGGCTACAGTCCGCGAAGGGACCGGTTGGTCTGGTGCAGCCTAACGCCCGGGGCCGAGCCTGAGTAGCGCTCAGATGCCGCTTGGCAAGGCAGCGCCATGTCAAAGGAATTCAGAATTCAGCACTGTCCTAGTAGTAGTAGCAGCAGCAGCCTAGTAGGACTCCTCCTCACCATGACCTCGACACCAGTTTAGAATTTGCAGGATAGCTGTAGCATTACAACATCTACTACTACACGTAACAATGCATAGTTATCAAGATAGTATAGAAGTTCAGAACAACGGCACAAGACAAGATATTGACAGAGATGATTATGAGATAAACCTCCATTCTATCCAATCCAACCCCCTAACGAACGGAATTAGTACTGCGGTACACAAGGATGTAAAAAGACTTATGGTTATACCATTGCCATTGAGCCTCCACTATTGCTGCAATGAAAACCAACTCAGTACAGTCAACTACCTAACAGTCCCGTACTGTTGGTATGGCACCAAACTGGCCAAACATCTTTATCTCAATAGTGCTATATATAGCTAAAAATGATAACTTTTTCAGCTTTTCTCCTCATCAATTATATTATCACTTTCCAAGTTAGGGAAATGACACCATTCGGCTGAAAAGCTATTGTTTTGATCAACATGTGCTTGTTATGATCAGTGATGTACTTTCATCCCTGGCATGCTGATAATGTCATGAATAAAACTACAAAAGTACATGCATACTGAAATAAGGAGGGATTTCCTCTGGAATAGGAAAACCACAAAGATGGAGAATATGTAGTGTTAACAAGAGATTTGTCACTGTGGGAAGAATAATTGGCCAATTTTAGCATCTTAGGCATTTCATTTCAGTCAATATAAGGCAGGAAAATGCACAAGCGGACCACTCTTACTGGATAGGCAGATCGATTCTTTCTTTCTTTCTGAGACACTTGCATCCAAAAAGCCCAACATAGCCTGTACCATTGACTTGGTATAGTGAGAAACTGGCCAAACAATTTTACCTGGTCAGAATTTGAGTTCATGGCCCAACATTAGCAGCTTTTAATAAAATGGAGCATATCATGGATGAATAACACATAATGGTAAATTACTAGCACAAACGAAAGCAATGGGAAAAATCACACCAAAGCAACCAGTCTATGCATGAATGCATCTAATGCAAATTTCCACAATCTTCAGAGATGCGCAACACGCATTGTTGAATCGTATGCTACATTCCATCCCACTTTAATGCAAAGTTTTCTATGCTAAAAATGAAAGAAATGCATGAAAACAAGAGAAACGACAATTGCTGACTTGGTGGCAACTGGCAAGATACTCATAGAAAAAATATTTTATCTGATAGCAATAAAAGAACATGGGAAATCTGGTACTAGTTGATAGTAGTTTTGGTAAATACACACTAAGCAGTTAGACTGGTAATTTTGATATTCCAGCATCACCTAAATCTGCACTGATCTTTAAGCATAAACTAGGTGTGCATTCTTTGCTCAGCTGTCCTTGTAATTCCATATGCGAGGAAACACAAGTTTTCAAAAAGAAAGAAAGAAAGTGGTAGTTGAAAGATATAAACAATATCAGCTTGCTTATATTGGAATGTGCAACACCAAAAGTGGAGACGCGGAACTATGTCACTGACTAGCATGGAACAAAAGAATCAACCTGGACAAACAAGCTTCATCAGATAGTGCACACCAAACCTTTTCTTATTTTTGGCTAATTCACTGTCTTTTCCTTCTCCATGATGCGGCTTTTAACAAGTTTGCGTCGCTCTCCCCCGCTATATATGGTCAGTATAGATCCACAATTCCACATCAAAGGTTTAATCATCCAATCAAACTCGACAAGCTTGATAATGACTTGGAAAACGCTGACTCCTGCCGGCATCAGCCCAAAACTGGGCCAAGTCAATTGCCCATGTGGATTAAATCCGTCCAGTGACTCGTCCTGCGCTAGGGTTCATCCATGGTTTACGAGTAAAACTTGCGAGCAAATCAAGTATACTCCTGAGTCCTGAGTTTTTTTTATTCCAACATTAGAGAGGACAACTAAGAAGAGAACTAATTAGAAAAACACATTCGAGATATGCAGTTTGAATCCGTAGGAGTACAACAGGACCAAACGAACCTTAGGGTTGCGGGGGTGACGACGAACATGCCGCCTTCCGCATTGTCGGCAGCCGCCGCCGCCTCCTCCACGCGCGGTCGCTCGCCGTCGACCGTCCCCCGCAGTGCGCTGGACCGCGCCGGCGGCCGGCATCGAACACCCACGCGGCGCGGGTTACCCATCCATCCGCCGTCTCCTCCTCCGGCGGTGCTAGCCTGCTAGGCCTCACTGCCGGTCGCAACCCAACTAGAACGCAGCGTACCCCGGCCCAACTAGAACGGGCCACACGTACGTCGCGTTCTGGCCCAACTACCACTACCACGGCCGCAACATAATTGCTGCTTCTAGCCCACCTATAACGGGCCGTCCTACGAAATGGAATCTTATTAGGGTCACTAATTGGGCTGGAATGGGATTCACAGGAGCCTAGCCTGGTACTGACAGGGAGGGTAAGTAATGCGGCTTCCCTATCCCCGCGCTTCTGTTTCGACATACTCCATTCATCCCAAAATAAATGAACCTAAAATAGAATGTGATGCTTTCTAGTACAACATATTTGGATAAAGAAAACATCACATTTTATCCTAGTTTGGTTTTTATGGGACGCGGGGAGTACATATCAGGTTCTTCTCTATCAGTTTCGCCTAGCCTTTCTCCTTTGGTTTCGTCACCCTCTATATACTGTTGATACGATACACCGTAGCTTCGCTCTAAAATATAAGGAGTTTTACACATGCTGATATGCACATCGTAAAAATCTCTTAATTTTAGGGTTGATTGGATCCATGCTATTGCAAATGTGTCATTTTAGATAAATGTCACTACTGTTCGTCTAGTCGCATCCATGCCATCCAATATGTAAATAACTAAAAACATGCCATCATCGTCACGTTTTTCATCCTCTTCTCCAATTTCGTCTTTTCTCTATCCCTTCCCCTTCTGTAGGATGGCCACAGCAGCAGCGCCGACGCCATCGCGGCCCCACATCTCCAGTATCTCCCTTTCCCTCCAGTGGAGCAGAATGACGGTGCCGCCCAACAACGATGGTGACAACAGTGTTCGATGAAGCCCTGCCTCACACACGCAGCTCCGCCCCACCTAACTCTGGGGGTAGCTCGACGATGATGCGACGTGCCGGGTGGGATCTCGCGGCCGCCGTGCACCCGAACGTCCTGTTGCGCTATGTAGGCGACACCGAGTTTGTGCTTGACCATGCAAGTGGGTCATCAGGAGGAGTTTGGGGCGGGTGGCGGCAGAGCAACAAGCTTGAGCGGGGGTCGCACTTCGCTGATGCCCTCCTCGTAGTCCGACACATTTGGCTCAACAAGGTGGAGAGAAATGGGGAAGAAAGAAGCGGGGAGGATGAATGAATAAGAATATAAGATGGAACTATATGATGACGGAAAATGTGATGATAATGGTATGGTTCCAATTTATGCGTATCCAGGCCCGGTCCTGTCAATTCAGTGGCCTGGAGCGAAGCTAGAAAAATGGACCCTTTAATACAGCTATAATTCCTGAGCTGAGCTAGTGGGCTTTCTAATTCCTATGGGCTATTATGTACATCATATATGGGGTTGGGCTCCTTCACTTCATGGGCCCTGTGCGAAGGCCCAGCTCGACCCCCCCAGGGGCCGGGCCTGTGTGTATCTGAGTGGTATGGATACAAATAAACGAATAGTAATAGTATTTATCTAAAATGATATATATAATGGTATATTTATAATGATATGGATTTAATTAACCCTATATTTTATTAGGACTGAGGTATTATCTTATTGGTGCTTTGATAGAGGCTATTCCTCAAAAGCAAGGCGCTTCGGCCGTTGAAGAAACATAGAAGGATGATGGCGTTTCGGCCATTCAAGAGCCATATAAAGAACTTGCAGTATTGAAGGAACCCGTTTTTCTCCATATCAACTTTGTAGATTCGCAGGTGGTTGTCCCGTATGCTGATCTTGCGTTGTATTCACCGAGAGCTTTTGAGGCAAAATTGTAGGTCACCCTGCTAATTCCATCCATGTTTGTTTTGGAGAAATTAATTCCATCCATGTGATGTGATCATGCAAACTATATTATTATTAATAAAAAGTTAGCAACTACTCCCTTCATTTTAAAATATAACAGTTGAACACTTTTTAGCACTACGCATAAAAAGTGGTGATTGTTATATTTAAGGATAAATATAGATTTGGGAAAAAACACACCTCTTTTCTAATAGAAAAATCGGAATGGCTAAATGACTGGCGAATGATTTTTGAGGCTAAAATCATGCAGATTACTGACCTTGGGATTTGCTTCGCTATTCGTGCTCCGACGACCTTAGCTCTTCTCCTCCAGCTCCGGCGACAGCCTCTCCAACTCCGGCGACCCCGACGGAAGCAATGGAATTAGGGTTTAGGGTCCCGGGTTGGGATGGGGGTGGGAGGGGGTGGGGGAGGGGGAAGAGGGGGATCCCCAGGCTTAGAGGGATGGCCGTGGGAGGTGGCGGCCCGGCGGCGGGCGGTGGACATGGGCGGGTGGCGAGGTGCCGGCGGCGGCGCCGAAGCCGCGGGGCTGGAGGAGGGCGGTGGGCCGGCATCGGCGGCGGGGCAAACGGCTAGGAGACGGCGGATCCGACAGTTAGTGGTTAGGAGGCGGCGGCTAGTGGAGGCGGATCCGGCGGCGGGGAGCCGCCGGAGACGGGGAAGATGGCGGGGCGGGGGCACTCGCGCCGTCCGTTGGGAAAGAGAGGGGGGAGGGGGTAGGGAGGAGGCCGGACGGGAGGAGGGTTGGAGGGGGGCTCGCCGGCGCCGTTGACCCCTTCCGGCCAGCCGGCGAGGCTGTGCGGCGGCACGTGGGTCGGTGGCGCGTGGGGCGGCGGAGGAGCCAACACGCGCACGAGAGGCGGCGGCGGCGGCCTAGAATGGCGGGGGAGGGAGGAGGGGTTAGGGTTAAAATTGCCAGCACGAATCTTAAAGCGATCTAACGGTCTAAAATTCGCATGATTTGTGAGGTGTTTTCTGTCAAATGACATCCAGACAGCCCCTAGAAAAATACTACTTGTGGAAAAGGCATGTTGATTGGAGTAGTAGTTAATTTTGTTGTCTGCTTTTAGCAAGTTGAACGGCAGGGGAGGTGCATCTACCTACCATGTTGGACGTGGGCACGTGCGCGTAGGACCAGAGCGGTTCATGCACGCTCGCGTCGCACGAGTAGCAATTATCCTCGTGACCGCAAAACAGCGACGAATTCAGAGGTTGATGATCATGAGAGCACTTCCGATCATCCGACTCCGACGGCTGCCAGTTCAACTGCATTAGCTCGCCTTCCATTTTCCATGGCGTGCTCGTTCCTCTGCAAGCTATGGCTGCCAACGGAGAGCGCGAGGCCCGCTCGCCCGCCGTCTTCCCGTGCAAGAACGGTGCAGCAGCTCGCCGTCCTCTTCCTCCTGCTCGGAGGCGGTAGTGCCGCGTCGACGACGGACACCATCCTCCCCGGCGAGAGCATCACCGGCAACCAGACGCTCGTCTCCAAGAACGGGGAGTTCGAGCTCGGGTTCTTCAACCCGGGCGTCGGGATCCACTACTTCCTCGGCGTCCGCCTCAGGAAGCTCGAGGGGTACAGCCCCACGTTCTGGATCGGCGACAGGGTCTACGTCGTCGACCTGCCGCGCGCCGCGCTCGAGCTCTTCGGCGACAGCCTCTACATCAAGGAGGACGGTGCCAGCCTCTGGTGGTCGTCGTCGTCCTCATCCTCCTCCTCGGGCGCCACCGCCGCCGTCGCCGTCCTCCTCGACACCGGCGACCTTGTGGTGAGGGACCAGAGGAACTCCTCCCGTGTTCTGTGGCGGAGCTTCGACTACCCCGGCGACGCGCTGCTCCCCGGCGGGAGGCTCGGGCTCGACGTTGCCACCGGGGAGAACGTGTCGCTCACGTTCGAGGGATTCTCCCACAACGGGAGTCTCCGGGCCGACGCGAGCAGGAGGAACGGGTTCGTGCTCACCACCGACGGCCGCGACACCCGCGGCGTGTTCCCGGACTGGATGGTGACCACCCAAGACAACGGCAGCTCACTGGTGCTCAACCACCCCGACGACGCCCCGAATTCCACCGAGTTCTTGCAGCTCAAAGTCGGGCAAGTCAGCCTGGTGCGGTGGTCGGACGCCGACGCCGGCTGGGTACCTCGCTGGACGTTCCCCTCCGGCTGCAAGTCTGGCGGCTTCTTCTGCGGCGACTTCGGCGCCTGCACGACCGGCGGCAAATGCCGGTGCGTCGACGGGTTCACGCCGTCGGACACGAAGGAGTGGGGGCTCGGCTACTTCGTCACCGGCTGCTCGAGGTCTCTCCCGCTGAGCTGCGACGCCAACGGCCAGACCGAGCACGGCGACTCCTTCGCCATTCTTGACAATCTCCAAGGCCTCCCTTACAACGCGCAGGATGTTCCAGTGGCCACTGGTGAGGATTGCAGAGAAGCTTGTCTGAACCAATGCTACTGCGTTGCATACTCAAGTGAATCTGGATGCAAGCTCTGGTATTACGACCTCTACAATCTGAGCTCAGCTGATAAACCTCCATACAGCAAGATCTATGTCCGATTGGGTTCCAAGCTCAGGAGCAAGAGAGGATTGACCACAAGATGGATTGTGCTCTTGGTGGTTGGATCAGTAGCTGTGACTTCTGCAATGTTGGCAGTGTTGCTTCTATGCAGGTACAGGAGAGACTTGTTTGGTTCTAGTAAATTCGTAGTAGAAGGATCTCTGGTTGTCTACTCATATGCACAGATCAAGAAGGCTACGGAGAATTTCTCCGATAAGCTCGGTGAAGGCGGATTCGGAAGCGTTTTCAGAGGTACATTGCCTGGATCAACCACTGCTGTTGCTGTCAAGAATCTCAAAGGGCTCGGGTACGCAGAGAAGCAATTCAGAACAGAAGTGCAGACGGTTGGAATGATCCGGCACACTAATCTTGTCCGTCTCTTGGGATTTTGTGTCAAAGGGAACAGAAAGCTGCTGGTCTATGAGTATATGCCAAATGGATCCTTGGATGCTCATATCTTTTCACAAAAGTCTAGTCCTTTGATTTGGCAAGTTCGATACCAAATTGCGATTGGAATCGCAAGGGGTCTAGCATATCTACATGAAGAATGTGAGCACTGCATCATACACTGCGACATTAAACCCGAAAACATACTACTTGACGAGGAATTCCGCCCCAAGATAGCAGATTTTGGCATGGCAAAGCTTCTTGGACGAGAATTTAACGCGGCACTGACGACGATCCGAGGTACCAGGGGCTATCTCGCACCAGAGTGGCTATATGGACAGCCAATTACCAAGAAGGCAGATGTTTATAGCTTCGGCATCGTGCTGTTCGAGATGATCTCAGGGAGGAGGAGTACTGTCACGACGAAATTCGGGAGCCATAGGTATTTCCCCAGTTACGCAGCTGCGCAAATGCATGAAGGAGATGTTCTGTGCTTGCTGGACAGCAGGTTGGAAGGAAATGCCAATGTAGAGGAGCTCGACATCACCTGTAGAGTCGCCTGTTGGTGCATCCAAGATAGAGAGAGTGACAGGCCATCGATGGGGCAAGTCGTTCGCATGTTGGAAGGTGTTGTTGACACAGAGATGCCTCCAATTCCAGCTTCATTTCAGAACCTTGTGGATGGTGACGACAGTGATATATACGAAGAAAACTGGCGTTTGAGGACACAAGATTAGCGCCAGTTTCCCCCTCCTGTTTTCAAAGGGAGAAGTATTGGTTTCTTGCTGGACCTATTTGATTTCAGCAGATTAATCAGTCAATAGAAATTAGATATATGAACTTGTATGTTGTACTGTAAATGTATAGTGAAAGTTGTTGCTCTAGTCAGCTTTCCTTGACATTATCTGTAGTGCAGATGCGCGTGCATAAAATTGGAGGGTAACATTATCTAAACAAAAGAAACTCTATTTTTCAAAAAAAATATCTAAAAAAATTGGAGGATCAAAATATGATAAAATATCTATATGGACCAATTATAAGCCACTAGTAACCTTGCACGTGCATAGATTATAACTTCCTTCAACATAACACCACGGAATCATAAAAATGGTCCATTATAGAGAACAAATTAATCAACATTCACTATGATTTGAAATCAAGATTGAGAATAAGAAAGAAACACTTCAGTGCATAAGAAATATCATAGTAAAGTGCATATAATACATGTGGGTAAAAAACAAAGCTATATAAATGGAGATGAAATCAGGCTTCATTTCCATTTCAAAGCACACTAAATAATTAAAAAAAAGATCAGTACTTCAGTTCATACAACCGAGCACAATACACTACACATGTCTAGCTTAGAAACTGACGAAAAGACAGTCAAGCTGAATTTGAAGAGAAAGTGTACATTCCATCCAAATTGAACTCGAGTCATCCACCAAATACACCTATAATTGTTTAATGGGAGACTTCAATCTGAATTGTTAAATATATTCACATTCTTGTGGGGGCAAGAATGTTAAATGCGATGGCCTTATGGGCCAAGTCTTTTTTGGGGATTATATGAACAGATACCTATCAAAATCCAGACAGTAAGATGGTTAGCTTCCTGAAGTGAATACAATTTTAGAGGTGAAAGTTTAAGAGAAGTAAAAATTCAAACAAGAATCGATGGTGATAAGCATGAAAGGAACTAAACTGAAGCCAACATTTTATCAACCACTAATCACATGCACAATTGAGGTTTTTTACAAATATTCTGCAATACAAATTGACATGGGTTTGAGTATTTGAGAAAAATACACTTATAGAAGGAATATCTTCAGTAAGTTCAAATCTCAAAATTCTTCCTGTTTTTCTCGTGCTTAACAGTTATGAGAAGAAAAGCTGAATATTCTTGATCTAGTAACTGTCACTTGATTGTATTACGACAAGAAAAACTGAGTATTCTTTTGAGTAATGGCAACTAAAAAATATAGCATTATAGAACATGAGGGAAGAAGTTGTGAATCATCAAATAGTTTGATACCTCTTTGCAAATAAGCATTACATGAAAAAAAATAGTTGCTAAGTTATATGGTTCAGATTTTGCAGGACTCGTAGTGGCAAAAGAAAATACCAAATATTTAGCTCTAGCCAAATAAAGATATTCACATATAGAATTGTGTGCATTCTAGTTTTTTTGGACTCCTAGTAAAAAAACTGTCAATTGCCAATTTACACTCCTACGGAAGGACATCTCAAAGTGCCAGACTCCTGTGTCTGACTGCATATCCATGAAAATCATGTAAGTCTTGTTAAATACTTTTACAGTCTTGCATTCTCAAAACGACACAATTGTAAACTTGGTTGCTCAAGGATAACAAAACTAAAGCATACGTGTTTGCTAAAAAAGATTAATTTGAATGAGATACACACCTCAGAAAACCAGACTTGATATTGTAAAACAAGAGTAAACCACCCTGGAACAACTTCTACAGTTTACAGCTTATAACTTCTAAAGGACATATCCCATCTCCATACGAAGCAATGTTATTTCACCTTGTTCAGAAAGCACAATATACATAGAGATTTTGTCCCACATTATAAGAAAAATGAAATTGTGCATCTTGTAGTTCCAAACTTCTAGAGCATAGAATTGGAAAATGAAATTGTAGGCCATAATAATAGGTGGATATTCAGTTGTGATATTCAGGCCGGCTGCTAAAAATTTTACTAAGCAATGGATTTACAAAATAGACCACAAGATTTAGTCATGGAATTCATGCTCTTTCTTCTTCTTGACCGCTGCTCATGTTGTTGCGATTAACTAAATCACCAAAATTAGTAGATAAATGTTATCGACCTACCATATTCGAGAAAAAAAATGTTATACGTACTACAAACCTTTGGGCAAGGCTACCCTTTCAAAGTATTGACAGTCTACAATTATGCCTGTGAGAATGAAATATGTGCTGTTTTCCTACGACAAATTCAGATAGTGACAAAACCAGCTATCCCTGCAGAAGAGTCAAGGCATAGAAATCAAGCTAGTGTTCACAGTAACATATATAATAGTGAATTAATTTCGTACCAATCATGGCTTGATCAAAGATTAAGTCTGCATGCCTTGATTACATACAAAGAAGGCACATTTTTTTTTGGAAAGGGGTATCCTCAGCATCTTTACCAGCTGCTTGCACATTAGGACTCCCGTTTTGACCCACTTTATCAATTCAACAAAGCAAAGCATGTAGAAAATTTTCTTCTAAAGGAATATTTGCATGCAGAAATTCAGCAGGAAAATTTGTTTGTTAATCCAACACGGATACTCACGTAAAATTGATAGAAAATCTTAAAGGTTACAACCAGTGCATAACACGTAACATGTAACACGAATATTCATTGCTTTTGGTCAAGTCAAAACAAAGAGGATCGAAGATCAGACTCTCTCAACGCAGCAGCTACCTTCAAAAGCACTAATGGCAGTGAATCTTGGATTGGAAGCTTGGAACGCACCTGGGGAGGGAGGAGTGGAGAAGGTTCCTGGCAGTGGGGAGTACCACCGGGAGCGTGGCGGATGAGGGGTGGCGATGTCGGCAGCAAATAGGATGGTGACGGCGACATAGGAGAACGATAAAGCAACCAACCAGGCTGTGTGGCGGTGAAGGAGACTGCCAGCGAGGTGGATATGGGGAGGAGACCGAGCAATTTTGTGGATGGCGAAATCGCGTGTAGGTGGTGCGTCATCGAGGGCGAGATACGGACGGCGTGAGGGTGCGCTGGCGGCTTCGATCTAGAGGGCGCGATGGCGGGATGACGGCGGTGTGATTTGCAGGCGTGCGGGTGTAGCGTGGATGCGGCGGCGTTGGAGGGGCAGTGGATCGGGGATGTTGCGGTGATTTGTGGGCGAAGTCGGAATCGCAGGCTAATCTCGCGTGAATGCGGTAGGGAGAGGGGGAGGGGTGCCCGAGAGAGAGAGGTGGGGAGAGGGGTGAGAGAGAGAGGAGGGGAGAGGGGACAAGTGTCACGATCTGAGGTGTTGGATTAGATGATTATGGATCGTTGGATTTGATGAATGAGGTATGTAGGTGTGTAGTTGGTGAATTATAGGTTAGATGTTTTATGTTCCACATGATGAAGACCACAATGGTTCCTACCGAATCTCACCTTATTTGCGAACAGCCAACCAGTACCAAGCAAATATCTTAAATTTGATAGGTCTATAAAGACTAAAATGTTAATAAACCTGAATCAGAAACCAGTACACTTACACTCCAGATCCCCTTTTCAAATTAGCTTGTTCCGAAAGGAATTTCAGCCTTATAAAGGACAACAACAACAACAAAAAAGATGATTGGAAATCACGTTGAAGATATGCGGTTCACCTCCAGAGTGACAACAAATATACCGGACAATGACATCTGCATCGCCGGCAGCCGACCCCCGCGGCCGCGCGACGTTCTTCCTCTCGCCATCACCATCGGCTGTCCCCCGCAAACCCATCACGAATGCCCGGAGGCCGGAGTCGAACATCTCTTGCATCCTTGCGGGCCTCTCCGCCGCCGCCGTCGCCGCCGCTCGCCGCCCCTTGGACACGGAGACACCGCGGGCTGCGGCAAGCGTTGCCATCACGGAAGCCCACACGAGAAGCAGCATGATCCGGCCCAATGAGAAAAGAGCCTCACGTACCCCCACAATCCTGTTTCGGCCCGAAAAAGTACGGCCTGCACGTACATCACAAGGAATAAGTACACTTGTCATCCCTCAACTTCCGTCGAGTTTGTTTGATTTCCCTAATTCCCAATACCGAAATCTTATCCCCTCAAATGTTTAAAACCACGCAAACTACTATTAGGTCCCAAGGTCCCAAGTCAGTATAGAATTCATTTGCCCTTGTTTTCTCTGACGTGGCAGATGTTTGGGCCCACTTTGTCAGGCACGGTGCCCCCACCCCGACCCCAACCACGCGACGCGGCGGACGATCCAGGACTGGTGTGTGGCGAACCGGGTGCCCATCGGCGAGGCCGACGCCAAGGAGGTGATGGCGGAGGTGTCCGCCGCGGCGAGGCGAGGGGACGCTGCGGCGTGGCCGCCAGGGCCAGGGCCAGGGCGCTCGGGAAAGAGAGCGAACGGAACCGGCGGTGCCTCGCCGGTGCCGGCGCGGCGCGCGCGCTGTCGTCCGCGTTTAGGCAGCTCGCCGGGGAGCCCGTGGAGGGCGCCGCCAACGCCGACGCCGGCGCGCACGCTCGGGGAGATCCTGGCCGCGCTCACGGTATTCTTCCCGCTCGACGAGGAATGCCGCCGTTGCATTGCCTCCACGCCATCGCTCAAGTCGCTCGCCTCGCTGCTCTCCCACGGCGAGCTGACCACGCGGGTGAGCGCCGCCGTCGTGCTCCGCGAGCTCGCCTCCTCCGGCGACGACAGCCACGCCCTGGAGGCCATCCCAAGAACCCACAGCATGTGTGACGCCTCGTCACGAGCCCCGTCTCCTCGCAGACCACCAAGGCGGCCCTGGTTACGGCCTACTACCTCGTATCCTTCAGCGACCGCGCCGCCGCGTGCTTTGCCGAGCTCGGCGTGGTGCCGGCCGTCGTGGAGCTCCTCGTGGACTCCGACAACGGCACGAGCAAGAAGGCCCTGGGCGTGCTTGCTAAGATTGATGCTAAGATAATAAGATGTCCACTTCCATATAGACGAAGTGAGGGAAGCTGGTAGAATCTAGGTTGATGCTAGGATGTCTACTTCCATCTTGCTTTATCAAGAGTTAGGACTTGGCATAACTGAAGTTAATCAATTAAACATGTCATCTGATCTGAGTTTACATGCATGTTTATTTACAATTTACCTAATTTAATGGGAAGCCATGCAGAAAGCTTTTAGCAAATTCATGAAATACATATGCTCTTTAGCCTAATAGACATCAAACCATTTAGAATTCCCCAAATTTAGTTTCACGAATAATTGATGGATCTGCTTGTGTGAGCTTCCTAAAGTTACCTCCCTCCTTGTGCTGACAGAGTGACAGCGTCGTGCCTCCAGCACCGAGGCGCTCCGCGTGGGCGCGTTCCAAAAGCTGCTGCTGCTGCTCAAGATTGACGCGGCGCAGCAGAAGGTGACGGTGACGAGCAACGTCGGCGACGACGTGCTCATCAGGAGGCTGTACAAGTCAGGGAAGCACGCCACGGTGTGGCCGTCGCCGCCGGTTGCCGCGGCGAAGAAGCCCGACGAGGTCGCCGCAGCGCCGCCACCTGCGGCTGCTCCGGCGACCGGGGCGAAGAAGCCGGAGAAGGAGAAGGGCTCGAAGATAGCTGAGGCGAAGAAGCCGCGGCGCCGGAGAAGCCAGCCAAGGCGCCACCGGCCGCACCCGCACCGTCGATGCCCACTCCGGCGCCAGCGTTGTTGTCGTCGGAGCGCCCTCACGGCGGGTTCCCGTACTACGCGCCGCAGACGGTGATGAGCTACGACACACTGACATGTGGGGGCCGGCGTATGCCACATCAGCAAAAACTGGAGAAATGGGACCAACTTTGAACGGTCTTAAATAGTTGAGAGAGAGAGATTTCTGATACTGTGGATTAAGGATCTACTCGATTTAAAGTAAAGGATCTCAGATGAACTTAGATTTGAATCCCTTCCGTGCCAAATTATACGGGCTGCACGTACGTCACAATTCCATTCTAGCCAGGTTTTTTATTTATTTTTTCCCTCGTGTCTGTCGCTGTTGCGGGAGGTGGGAGATCTGAGATTGTGCCGGCCGGCCAGCCGGCGACGGCCGACGGAGGTGGTGGTGGTCACGAGGATGTACCGACAAACTCGACCAGAGGAAGAGCATGGAGGAGATCGAGGCAGCGGCCGCAGAAGAGTAGAAAAATTTGCCCTCTTTCGAAAAAGAATACTTTGTTGGCCACGGCCATTCAGTAATGTGCTTGTGCTCATCAAAGCCAATTTTTAACCATGGCAAAATATTATACATCACCACACCATATCCCGATTTTCCCTCTCCCCCAGCACATAAGATCCCGATTTTTCCGTTTTCCCTCTCCCCTGTCATACCAGATCCTGATTTTTCCGTTTTACAAACCCATTGCTTCTCCATGTGCACTAAATACAAATATTGGAAACTCCATAGTAAAAGAATTACTTTATCTGGTATGTCATCCTCAAATCTGGCCCTCCACCATCAGGATAAATCAATTACGCCTTCCACCATGAGGATAAACAATTACGCTGTACATGATCGCACACAGGAGTATAGCAGTATCTGACATCGAGCGTTATCCTATAGTAAAGGGATTATTATTACCCAATTATTAACAATAAAATTTGGCAATTTTCGTTAATCAAGACCAAATTTCTGTTAATCAAAATACCTTCTAATGAAAATTGCTAAATTTCGTTGTTAACAGCGTCACATTGGATAATAAATACCACTCCTTCTGTCCCAAAATATAAGGGCCGTTTTAGGGGAGTTTTTGGTAGCTGCAGCTTCTCCTAGAATCTCTAGCTGCCAAAAGCTCTCTCAAACAGTCTGTATTTTCACCCACATTCTGAGAAGTTGTAGTTATATAATTCAAAAAATAAACTAGAAGTCCAACACTGAATTTCTCAGCTTTTTCAGATTCTCACCAGCTAGCTTCTCATCAGTTGTTTCTCAGAATTTTAAGCTCCCTGAAACATGACCTAAAAGTAGAACGTAGATGTTACTTAGAACTGGTTGGGTAGGCAAAATGAGTTGGTTTTAAAAGTTGAGAAAGCCTCCGTATCTTATTTTATGATCGAGAATGAAATCAACCTGAGGCTATAGTTGAGGGAGGCAAATGAACTTTCTCAAAAGGTCTAAATTGTGAAGTTCTTATGCGGGCAGGGACTACTTCGCGAAATTGTAGTTGTATACTTGTAGTCGTCCGGTCAAGATGGGCGGCCCCTATGCCTCTGCGTTGCACCCCAGTCACCCTCGCTGGCGGCAACCTGGCACCCTTCGCCGGCAACGGATACCCGTCAACGGCTGCATGCCACAGCCTGCAACCCCTTCGTTGTATGGCGCCGCCGCCGGAGGGCTTCGATTCCCTACATCTCTAATTCTCTATCCCCAACCCCTCCCCCCCCCCCCCCCCGCCCGCCCTCGTGTATGTTTCGCTATCGCTTGACCTGAGTGGGTGGGGATGACGCCGATAATGGAGGAGGCGGTGGCCGGCCGTGGTGGACGCGGAGGAGGAGGCATGCCTTTCCGTGATCATGTGGATGCAAAGGTGCGATTTCTCAACTCAGCCTCCGATTTCCTCATCCATCCAAGCCTTATGTCATGTTGATGCCACTATGTTGTTCCTTCGATTTAGAGTTAAAGAGATATTGGATATGCAGCGATTGCTTTTGCCTATGGTATTATTAATCAAACCTGGTAATGCCAGATTACCAGCAAATTTTTTTTAAACTAAACCGGTAGGAGAACTGCCAATTATATTTTTAATAAGCAGGAGTAAAAACCCTAGACGGGTTACAAGAAAAGAAAAAACAACCACCAGCTGACTGGACAGGCACACAACACTCGCCACCATTCACTAACAACTGAAAACCACTGATGGAGCCAAAAATAGAGTGTCGTTACCAAGCTTGACAAAACAAAATAGGAGGTTCCGATTTTGCAAACGTGTCATCATTGCCGAGCTTGCCAGCAATTGGCCTTTGACCTGAAAGCTACAAAGGGAACGTTGTATCCAATTTGGCCTTCTTTCATGGGGCCATTGGATTTCCCTGCAATGTTTTGAATTCCAAGGGTAGGAGCTACTGTATTTAGGTGCCCATGATATGAAACATAGCAGGAGGTACAATTGCTCTAATATTGCGATAGTTAATCAGTAAATGCTTTCGTCGAATGGTTTTATGCTCATCTGAAGACAGTAGTACACAATGTCAAAGGAAGGTTACCAGGGCAGCAAACTTGCAACTTTTTTATTGCATTTACAGCTAGAACATACAGTTTCTGCATGTCTAATTGCTACTGATTAATCTGCTGACTCTACTGATTAATCCACTGGCAATACTACTTTATACATGCCTAGTTTACTGCTAAAAACTAGTTTTAAATTCTAACTGATTAGTCTGCTCACACCAAGTAGGTCCTGGAGAAACCGAGAGTATCCTTCTAAAAACTGGAGGGGAATCTAGAACTGGTCAACTGATCTCGGGTCCTCAAATTCCAGCTTTCTTCAGAGTATATACCACTGTCTTCACTCTCCATGAGGTTCTGAAATGAAGCTGGAATTGGAGGCATCTCCATATTGACAACACCTTCCAACATGCGAATGACTTGCCCCATTGACGGCCTGTCATTATCTTCATCCTGGATGCACCAACAAGCCACTCTACAGGTGATGTCAAGCTCCTTCACATTAGCATTTCCTTCCAGCCTGCTATCCAGTAAGCACAAAACATCTCCTTCATTCACTTGTATGGCTGCATACGTAGGAAAATAGCGATGGCTCCCAAATTTCATTCTTTCCGTAGACCTTCTCCCTGAGATTATTTCAAAAAGCACAATGCCAAAGCTATAAACATCTGCTTTTTTCGTAATAGGTTGCCCATATATCCACTCTGGTGCAAGATAGCCCATTGTCCCTCGGACGGTGGTCAATGCAGAGTTAAATTCTCGTCCAAGAAGCTTCGCCATACCAAAATCGCAGATTTTGGGGCAAAATTCCTCATCAAGTAGTATGTTTTCAGGTTTAATATCACAATGTATGATGCAGTCCTCACATTCTTCATGCAGATAGGCTAGACCCCTTGCAATACCAAGTGCTATTTGGTATCGGACATGCCAACTCAACAAACTAGATTTTTCTGAAAAGATGTGAGCATCTAAGGATCCATTTGACATATACTCATAAACAAGCAACCTTCTATTCCCGTTGATGCAAAATCCCAAGAGACGGACAAGATTAGTGTGTCGAATCATTCCAACAGTCTGTACTTCTGTTCTGAACTGCTTCTCTGCTTGCCCAACACCTTTCAGATTCTTCACAGCAACAACAGTGGTTGATCCAGGCAATATCCCCCTGAAAACACTTCCGAAACCTCCCTCGCCAAGTTTATCGGAGAAATTCCCCGTAGCTCTCCTGATCTGTGCATAAGAGTAGACAATAAGAGAGCCCTCTACTTCAAACTTACTGGAAGCAAACAAGTCTCTCCTGTATCTGCATAGAAGCACCAGTGCCAACATTGCTGAAGCTACAGCTAATGATCCAACAACCAAGAGCACAATCCATCTTGTGGCCAATCCCCTGTTGCTCTTGAGCTTGGAACCCAAACGGACATAGATCTTGCTGTATGGAGGATTATCAGCGGAGCTCAGATTGTACAGGTTGTGATACCACAGCTTGCATCCAGATTCATCTGAGTATGCAACACAGTAGCATTTGTTCAGGCAAGCAGCTCTGCAATCTTCATCAGTGGCCACTGGTTCATCCTGAGCATTGTAAGGGAGCCCTTTCAACCTGTCAAGAATGGCGAAGGAGTCGTCGTGCTCGGTCTGGCCGTTGGCCTCGCAGCTCAGCGGGAGAGACCTCGAGCAGCCGGTGACGAAGTAGCCGAGCCGCCACTCGTCCGGGTACGACGGCGTGAACCCGTCGACGCACTCGCATCCGCCGCCGCCGGCCGTGCAGGTGCCGAAGTCGCCGCAGAAGAAGGCGCCGGACTTGCAGTCGGAGGGGAACGTCCAGCGAGCCACCCAGCCGGCGGTGGAATCCGACCACCGCATCAGGCTGATCAACCCAAGATTGAACTGCAAGAACTCGGTGGAGTTCGTGGCGTCGTCGGGGTGGTTGAGCACCAGCGAGCTCCCGTTGTCTTCGGAGGTCACCATCCAGTGCGGGAAGACGCCGCGGCTGTCGATGCCATCGGTGGTGAGCACGAACCCGTTCCTCCTGCTCGCGTCGACCTGGAGGCTGCCATTGTGGGAGAAGCCTTTGAATGTGAGGGAGACGTTCGTCCCGGTGGCCGCGTCGAGGCCGAGCCTCCCGCCGGGGAGCAGCGAGTCGCCGGGGTAGTCGAAGCTCCGCCACAGGACGCGTGATGTGTTCCCCTGGTCCCTCACCACCAGGTCGCCGGTGTCGAGGAGGACGGCGGCGGCGCCGCCGCCGCCCGAGGAGGAGGAGCCGTTCCCGGCGACGCTCGACCACCAGAGGCTGACCCCTTCCTCCTTGATGTACAGCTTGTCGGCGAACACCTCCAGCGACACGCCGGGGAGGTCGATGACGCCGACCCTGTCGCCGATCCAGAACGTGGGGCTGTACTCCGCCATGTTCCGCAGCCTGACGCCGAGGAAGTAGTGGATGCCGGAGCCCGGGGTGAAGAACCCGAGCTCGAACCGCCCGTTCTTGGAGACGAGCGTCTGGTTCCCGGCCATCCCCTTGCCCGGGACAATGGTGTCCGTCGACGCGGCCGTCGCCAAGAACGCGCCGCCGCCGGCGAGAAGCAGCAGGAGGACGAGGAGGAACACTAGCGACGGCCCCATTCTTCCACGGGAAGACGGCGACTGAACGCGCCGCACTAGCTCACTGTTGCCATCACCATCAGCGGCCATGGCTTGCAGAGAGAGGAACAAGCAGCTGAGCACGCCATGGATGGAAGGGGAGCCAACTACCAAGCTGGCTTGCTCCTCCTCACCGAATCCGGTTGACGTGGAGTGCTGTCAGCCGTCAGATCTGGAAAATGGAGGGCCAGATTCGTTCCCTGCTCAGCTCGGCGCTTCCCTCATAGAGCGGCACACGGACACGCCTTCGCAATTTTTGGAAAGCAATGGGCGGTTCGGCAACCCGTGCTGTGTGAATTTCAGCTGTTTAGGTAGGCAAGTATCAACTTGGATACAACAGCTCCAAATCTCCTTTCGCTATCCGTTGATAAAATGCAATGCACGCAAAGTTATTTTGTTGACCATCGTCATTTCGGCTGTATTAGAAACTAATCCTTACACACGTAAAAAAAAAACTTAGTATATAATTAATTAATTATTAGTTTTTGTTTTAAAAACAAATTAATATGATTTCTTAAAACAACTTTTGTATAAGTTTTTTACATGTACGCGGAAAATAAGGGTATTGAGTTAGGAACTTCGGAATAACCTAAAGTAGTGTGCTAGTGCTGATAGCGCCACTGTTTTATGAACATATTATCACCCATGGTCAATTTTTTTTCATAGCATTTGTAATTTGTTATCTACAGGGACTGTAAAAGTGGCTATAGATCTTCTTAAAAGATCACCGTTAACCCTCTCCATTTTCGTTTGGGCTTAATTTACTAGCACTATTGGTCTGTAGTGATGTAGTGAAGTGAGAATTTTTTTTATTTTTTATTTTTTATTAAAAGTTTTGCAAAAATAATTTTCTGTTTCAAAGTTTGATGAAAGTAGCCTCCCGCCGCTCTCTGGGAGAGCGATTATTAAAAATCGCCCTTCCAAAGGGCAGCTAATGTGACGTGGTAGACGGTCGTTGGCTCTCTACCGACGGCCGTCTGCATATTTGCAGACGGCCCCCTTGCCGCGCTCTGCTAGGCTGATTTTCCACTGTGCTGGGGGCCGCCTGCAAAAGGGCAGCGGAGGCGCCTGGAATTTTGCAGGCGGCCCCCTTGCCACCCTCTGTAAGGGCGGTTTTTAGCCCCTCCCCTATAAAACCCTTCCCCTCTCTGAAATTCCCATTATAATCACTGGTAATTCCGGAAAAAAAGAGAGAGGGAGGGGTGAGGGGGAGCAGAAGGAGAGCGGCGAAGCCCTGCTGGTTTACTCACTTCATCACAGGTAAATACATCACATTACATTATGTTGTTAATTTATGTTGCATTGCAGTTTTAGTTCCATATTTTTTAGTAGATCTGTAGAACACAATACATTTGTGTAGATCTAGAACACAGAAGAATTTAGTAGGAATTGAGACTTAGGCCGTAGTGTAAATTGAAAAATGTAGTTTAGTTCGATCTGAAGCATGTCATCTATTTGTAGAATTGTGAACATAGGACATAGAACAATATTATAGAAATTGTAACTTAGTGCGGAGTACCGATGAACACGAGGTTAGATCTTATTAGTACGGTATGAATTTATTTAACCTAGTTATTTTTTTCATCAGGCACAATGTCAAATAAGGTCCTATTTCAGATAGTTCACGGTGAATGCAACATTAGATTTGGTGCAGATGTTGTTGATCTGTCAGATTTTGTAATGACATCTAAAGGCATCGATAGGCATGTAGAGATAACATTTCAGTCAATTTATAGTTGGTTGTTGACAAATTTGTATCATGTATCCATGGCACTTCTTTCCTATCTTATCATTACAATGTTTAATTATGATGGTGTATTGTATGCGTACAAATAAAAAATTAATGTGCTTCTATCGGATATATTAACATGGTTCTTTGACGCCCCGTTACGCTCCATTCCTTACAATTGTACGCAATACAAATAACTAACAATATATCATTCGATACTTACTAAATTTTACATACTCTACTTGTTTCTACAAGATAATTAACCTAATACTTCAAAGTCACAAACCGCCTCCTTGACCTCCAATTTGACCTAGTCTATAACTTTATAAAATATACCTGATTTTTCTCTTCTCAGAGTGAGTGATTGCCTACTTTTATTCGTTCAAATACGATAGTTTACATCAAACAAATTTACAAACATTACTCCTGTTTTATTAATTTTCAATATGATGCTTTACTAAAATTTTGTACCAAATGTTTCGATAACAAACAGAATAAAACATATAGAAAACATAAATTGTATGAATAGTACTAAACCGCCCTTACAGAGAGCGGCAAGGGGGCCGCCTGCAAAATTCCAGGCGCCCCCACCGCCCATCTGCAGGCGGCCCCCAGCACAGTGGAAAATCGTCTTAGCAGAGGGCGGCAAGGGGGCCGCCTGCAAAATGTGCAGACGACCGTCGGCCGAGAGCGAACGCTCGTTTGCCACGTCACATTCACCGCCCTCTAGGAGGGCGATTTTTAATAATCACCCTCCCAGAGAGCGGCGGGAGACCAATTTCGTCGAACTTTGAAACAGAGAATTATTTTTGCAAAACTTTTAATAAAAAAATTAAAAATAAAAAAATTCGTTAAGTGACGTAAGTGACTGTTCTTTTCGGGCCTGCACATGAGACCACTTCCCGGCCGGGCTGGTTGGGCTCAATTCTGAACTCTTATCTTATGGGCTCTGTAGTGAAGCCCATCGATAGTTGTATCATGGGATTTTTAGATAGGCCCTTCTTAGATAAGGTCTTTCACATAAACTTCTTGTCCCAAACTTCACTGAAGATGCAGAGATGCTATGCATCCAGGCTGTTCATTTGTTCAGCCTCAACAGGTTTCTGCTCTTTTAATGAACTCCAGCTTTCCTGTTTTATATGACTTGGGGAGAAAAAACAAAGGGAGTATAAAGTCAAGTGGTCAACCTGAACTGAATGTGGCAAATATGCATTCAGGTTGATTTGATGTTCTCCATGTCCCCTGAGCTCAACAGTGCTTTCCTTGGGGTTATCCTGGCCCAGCTTCATTTAGCAGATTGCTGCAGATTATGGTTAGCCTTTGCACCACTCCCTGCTGTTCCCCTCTCATGTTTTTTGACTAAGGTTGGCCATCATGTATAAATATGGCCTCACAGTAATCATGGCCACTTCTTTTGTGCTAGTGTGATCATGGGCTCAGCTCCATGAACTGGATCCAGATAACATTTCCAAAGACGAATACTCGATGATTTGATTGATGTGTGACAATGTACACCGTAAACTAATCGCCACTTGAGCTTGAGATGTATGTATAGGTGAAATTTGTCTGAGTGATTCTGAAAAAATGTAGTTTTGGACTTGCAGGTTGCTTTCAAGACAGAGGTGTTTCCTTCTGAATATCGGTGCGGTGGATCTTTGATTCAGAGTATCTTGAACTACTGAAGAAGCATGGAGCCCAGCAGGAAGCAGGCCAAGCACTACAAGTTCCAAGGCTATTCACCCCGTATTGTCATTGACATAAAACACTCCACTAATTCCTACTATATACTGGTATCAAGATTTACACCTGAGAGTAACTTCAGTTAAAATGTTTTTCAAATGATTCCTTGTTACCACTGGATATCAAGACTTGCACTTTTCTTCAACAACTTAAGTGAACTACTGTGAATATGGTCTAAACTGATAATCCTATAGTTCTCTGACCTTGCATTTGCTGTAAGCCTGTAACCTAGTCATGAGCACAGCAGTTACTGTGATCATCATCGTCCATTTTGCTAAACAATTTTTGAAGGGTTCATATGATATGATCATATGAATCGTCGGTGGTGTTTCTGTAATCTAAAACAGAGGAGCATGGCAGCGCTGCAGCTGCCTGTGCAGCGCATGCGGCAAGTGTCAGCCAGATCCTGTTGTTTTTCTCCCTCTCTCTCAGGCATGCGTGCAAAACACAGACATGGAAAAAAAAGGCTAGCCACTCGATTCTTGGTTATGGTCTATGGATTTTTCTCCCCCTTCTTTTTACAGTCCTGTGCTTTTTCTCTTTAAGAATGGAGTACATTTTTTAACATCCCAAAAAAAGAAGCTCAATTCAGACTTTCAGAGCTTTGTATGTGATCACTGAATCCTGGAAAAGATACTGTCTTTACTCAAAAAAAAATGAATCTTTGTTCGATATATTGTGAACATTGGATAATTAAAGAGTGTGGTAGTCACATTATATTCTGGTCAAATTCAATTTTCGATTTTAGGTTGTATTGTACTTATCGATCGCTTCGCCTCTGGCAGACCAAGATCAGGAAGGCCCACTGAGGCACTGACACCAGAGATCATCAGGTCACATGTAACTGAAGGCCCAAAACCACGTCTAGTAGTAACGTGACACTACATACACCATGAATGTTGTTGGTACATGCAAGTCGAAGACATTTTTTTTACATGCAGTAGAGGCTAAAAAACTTTCCTGACGCTGTTTCTGCACTTCTCTGCAGGCTGCAGCTAGCTGCTCCGTCGGCTCTGCATTTCTGTGCTCTGAACAATTGCAACGCAAAACAGCGGAAAATAGCTCATGGCCATGGCAGCGCTGCGAGCGGAAAATTGTTCATGGTAAGATATGCAAGCAAAAGCAATCTAAGCCTTTGGTTCACTGCATTTTTTGGCCCATTTCACCATTTTGCTGTGTAAAAATGGGCATATTAGGAAGAAATTCAGGTTCAGGTTTGCCATCTTGTGGATGCATTTTGCAAGAAGAGAAAATATATTGGGGATTATTGGGAGGGCAGCCAATTATTATGATGCTTTTGTAATTATGGTTCGTGTTTTGTGGGTTCCTTGCTTTCATCATGTTTTCTTTTCACCGGCTTGCATAATTGTGCCTGACCGGCTAGGCCAGTTTCCAGCTCATTCGAGTTGCTACAAATGCTGCAGGTCGCATGTACTGTAAAGGCGAGAGCGGCTTCTGCAAATCTTGTCCTCGCAGAAAGCATTTTTGGCTTGTACCAAAAGTTCTCAAGCAAAACGATGGCTGTAATGCGAATTATGCAATACGAGTACTACTGTCCCATGTTCCAAACTTTTTTTTAAAAAAAAATATATTGGCAATGCTTCCTGTTGTCTGACTTCAGTTTTTTTCAGTGATACAATCATGGAGATGGAAAAAAATGTTCAGTTCGGCACATTGTTAGCTCATTATGGTCACTTAAATTATGAACACTGAAGTAGTGAAGTATTTAAAAGACAGGAAAAAAAATGAAGTTGCAAATATTCTGTTCCACATCCCAGAAAATAGTTTACTTGAACTGACGCTTGTTAGAAAAAAAATGCTGATATGCAGATCACTTCCAATGCAGCTAAGTAGCTCAAGAACATGCACATCGTATTACATATTTGGGAGTGATGTTAAGCAGCAATACTAATTTAACCAGTAAAATGGCAGGTAGCTACAAGTGATACAAGAGCTGCCTATTGATAATTCAGGTCAATTGGTTGACCATGGTGTATGTTTTGCCTTAGGAAATCGAATGATGTTCTTCAGGCATCATTACACTACAATACTAGTATAATACATTAGTTCGACTGTCACAAGAGCTTGTTCTTGTATAATAATACGCAAAAGCTTGGCTCTAAGTACAATCATAAAGCCAAGCTAATCTAGAGTTTGACCTAAACGAGCTACTATAATATGTTCAGGTATTAAGTGAAGCTCAATCACCCCAATTTCTTTGAAATATTACTACTAGCATCCTAGTGGGCTGATGGACCACAGCGTCCATTTTAACAGACAATTTTGTCCTTTGGGTCCATCCCAATGGCTCGGACAAAACAGTTACTAATATTTCTCCTTTTTCTTAAGCTCAGTCACTGCCTCATCTGCAATTTTCAAGTAAGTGGTGCACCGATTTTTAGATGATGAAGTAGTAGTAGTATTACGATAATTGTCATGCCACTTCCAAGTTCAAGAAAAAGTAGAGGAAAAAAGGCTATATCGCCTATCACTACTAGTGTTGAAAAAGATTCAGAAAGAGTCATTGTTGGTATTAACAATTCGGGATGAAGCCGATACATGGCGAACATCATGGTATGGAGCTGAATCGGTAGGATTCTGTCTACATGTATACGAGAAAACATTACTCTTGCTCGTGCACTCATCACTGACAATCAGGCTTAGCCTCTTCTGAGTTTTTCTGGTGTGCAACTGAGCATATATACAATTATCAACACACCCATAAATGTCTCATATCTGAGCTGCACCACTGTCTGTGAGACTGTAACCACAGCTTCTCTTAGACTGGACACTGGAGTATTAGTATTAGCCATCACTGAACTGTAATATGAAATTCTGAATATCTGAATAGTAGGGAGTACTACATCAGTGGAACTCTTGCAGTTGCCGCAGCTTCACAAGGTCAGAGAACGTACTGGGTCAGTGTAGAGTGTACTAGTTCGATGCTAGCTAAGCTTAGCTCAAATAGTTTTTCTGAAGCTGCAAGAGTAGTGGGAGAAGAGTAGCTCGCCACTACGGGCGCCTATCTGAATTCTGAATGTAGCCTCAGTACTTTTGTTTATGCCACTATATATTTGCAACGTCCAGTCCCAACACCGAGCTAAATTAGAGGTCAAATTCTCTCTGCATTTCGAGGCTAGAATTCGAGGCCAAGAATTCGGCCGCCTTCAAATCGCATGGGAAAGTGAGTCGAGTTTTAATGGCCGCGTGCCTGTTTGGCCGCTGCTCAGCAGCAGCTTCTTCTAGCACTGTAGCATTTCAACGCTTCTCGCAGCCGCAGATACTACAGTGATTTGTGTAGTAAGCCTGGTGCCCGAATGTGTCGGGATTCATCTGTCAAATTCGATGCAAAATCACTACTAATCAATCGAACATCCATATCAAAACCTCAGAAATGTGTACTGAATTTTAGGATACTCACATTCAAGGTTTCATATTAATGTTTTGGATATATGAACATGGTCTGAAATGCTAAACCGCTTGATAAATCGGTCAAGTTTTTAGAAGTCACAATTCTGAGCAAAATTGTGTAAATCTCACCAGTTGATAATCTGGGAAACGGTTTTGTAAACCCTGTTCAAATTTGAACCGTCACGAACAGAACAGTACACAAAACTATCAATTCTGCGTTACGAACAAAAGTACCACACTGATCACACTGACATTTTCCAGCAGAAATATCCGATCCTAAACAACAAGGATCTGAACAAAAGATGATCACTAAACCTGCCTGTACAGTTAACAATAATTAAGCAACAGAGGGAAAAAGGGGCTGGGAATCTCCGGCAAGTCCTAATTATATACTCCAAATTCCCTACTCTAAAAGCAGGCAGAAAAAAGTGTTACAATTGCATCCAGAGAGATTAAATATCTCAGTTGACAAAGGTGACTAGGATTGCTCAGTATCCAAGATTAAACAAGTGATGTTGAGCTCGACCTGCCCATATGCCTACACGAGCAATTGCTTTGATTGGGTTTGTCTATTCGAAATGATTCCTTCGTCTAAATAGTTTTAATTGGAGTTTAGGTGAAGAAAAAAAAAGATGGCTGTGTCGTCGTAGAAGAGGAGGAGTTCGTGCACACGAGTGGGCGACGCAACCACAAGCCGGACCCTAGAAACCAGGTGTCGCCTGGAGAATTAGAATATTGGAAAGATGCATGGAATGGACGGCGACGAGATGTTGTGTACGTATCCAGGGTGGCTCATCGGCTAATTGCTATTCCATGATTGAAATTTTGCAGATCCAGTGACGCGCAGAAAAAGTATTGGCAACATGAACAAGTGGTTTGTAAATTTACCATCAAATAGTGGTGAGAAAATTTTGATATACTGGTATACGTAGGAGTATCGGGGATTGGCAGAGAGAGGGTTTAGAGTATTGCTTTGGTTGTCTGACTTATCGGTACCAGTCATTTACCAGATTTTACGGGATAAAACTGTTTTAAATTTTTGGCTAGTAAAAGAAATAACCAATAGATTTTACCGGACTAGTTGGTCATGGAGTAGAATGATTATAAATTTGAACTACAAATTTTCTCTAAATTTATATCATTTTGGTTGGTTAGTCCCTAGCTTGATATACACCGGTTACCCATAGTAGCTTTGTTTTGAAATCATGGCATGATGTAGAAGATGACTTGGGTTGCAAAATGCTTCTCTTTTCCTTGTGTTTGATTTGTAGAGAAATTGATCAATGTGAATGTAGAAGAAGAATATACATGCTACCAGGATTTAAAAAACCAACAGGAACCGCTTGACTGTCACGGCTATCGATCATTAGTTGGTTCGCATCAAGAAACGCTCGATAAATCAGTTAAGCTAAAATTTAAGGTTTTGCTATGATTTGTTCAGATTTCGTCAACTATCAAGCGGTAATTGTGATAACAGATTAAAATTCTGATAGCAATATTTAGGCGGCAAACGATTTTTCCAACCGTAGAGGGCCACTACATACATTAGAAATTTATTTTCCTTGGAACATTCCTAGGTATAACATATATTCATGGAATACTCGAAATAGGGCCTAATTTTTCCTATTGTTGATTATTATTACTTTTATGCACCGGCATCAACTAGTAGTACTGGTGTAGTTATCACTTTAAGAGTTGAGGGTGTTTTTGGAGTGTAATGAGGACAAGCGTAGGAGCCAAACAAGCCGCATTGCCCCCACTAAGGATCCCACTGTGTTTTGCTGATTCGGACATTGTCTCGTAGACATGTGCACGTTCGGGCCCACCGGGCAGCTGTGCCTGTCTTGGTTTTAAGCTGCTCATCGCGTACTGCATGGTACGGCCATGAACCGAAATAGACATAAAAATTGCTGATAAAAAGGCTAATGCTGGTGTGAGATAATGCTTTAAATTATGTGTGTGCCAAGCTGATGAGAGATGAGACTGAGTGATAAAAAAGATGATCTGGTCTGTTGTTTGCATGTATCCTGGAACTTGCCCTTTGCCGCTTTTCACATGGATTAAAGGCAATCATCAGCTTATGATTTTTTTTCATGGTTGTCAAGACGCAGTACTTCGTGTTGGTTTTGATTGATCGATCTGCATGTATGTGATGGAAAACGGCTACCTGTTCGATCTATAATCCATCGCTCTGAAATTAAAAAATATTAAAATAGCAATGTTCGTAGTATCAGGTGATGTCTAATCTAATACGGACTATTAGATAATTATATTTTGAAATAGATTTAGAAAATGCAGTAATATCTTTTAGATAGTGAGTGGCCAGTACTGTATATACATTTAAATTGTCCATTTGTTGTATTGGTACCACGGATCGGATATGCGCAGATATTTAGGAGTACATGTTTAGCTAGGGAATTTTTAAACTCTTGGCGTTCAGGCTTGAAATGGGAGGGGATCTTCCATTCATTGCACGGCCGGTTTGTTGAAAGCACTTGCTGCAAGCAGTAGTACGATCTACTCAAGATTAATTCTGAAACTCAATTACGCACGTTGATGCCTATACTAGGTCTCCAGCGTTACTCATCGGATTGGAGAGATGCACGGGAAGCCGGCACGATTCGTGCGGTGTACTGTCTGGATTAAAATCTCATTTGATCTTCCTTAGCTGAGTGTACGGGGCTGTTCCGAGTAAACTTGGTGTCAAGGGAAAATGGGGCAGAATTAAGTACCTTGTCGCCTTGTACGTCTGCGAATTGATTTTCGTACTGCACTTGAAAGCTGACAGTTTTATATTGCTGTACTCACCCTCGTGTTGACCTGAAATATTAACCCCCAAAAGAAATGGAATAAAAAGGTACTGGTACTGGTAATGTTTGTATTTCAAACTCCCACGGCCACCACCTCCGCTTTCAATATATGATGCGGTTCACCTTTTCTTCTCAAACTTCGTATCCAACAATATTTGTTCTACTTCTGTGAGAAGAGAGTATCACACTATCACTACATTTGTCATAAAATTTAATTACTTTAAGTGTAACTTGTATACGTATATGTTTGCATAAATATTTGTAGGAAGGTGAATAATTAAATGAACTAGTTAGGTAGCCCGCGCAGTTGCGCTGCTAGGACTCATACAAAATTATCTATTTTTACATATGATTTTACTTAAAATTTGTTAAATATCCATCTTATTGTTTTAGGATTTTGATAGAGTGAACTTATCATCCCCGTATTTCTAATTTTATAGTTTTCAAAAGTCGCTTCGGTCGCTACCCTTGCTCATTCATTTGTCAGTCCTTTATTTACTTGTCGATCTATCACTGTTTCTATTTATTTTTCTTGAAACCTTTAAAAATTAGACTTTTTAGTTTTTAGAGTTCATTGTTTTGTTGGGTTTTGTTTTTATAAATTTTTCAAAGTTCCGTCCCTCCGCTGTCTTCTCTCTTTATTATCATTAAGATTTTAAAAATTGAACACAATTATTGTTTGGGTTCATTTTTTTATGCTAAACCGTTAGCGGCTTTGCCACTGTACTCCTCTACACAGCCCGCCCACTGCCTCCCCTCTTATTGTCATTGAGATTTGAAAATTTGAACATGATTATCATTGGGGTTTATTATTTATTTTCTATAATCCCGCTAACCGCCGTGACCGTTCTACTTAATGGCTCTTCCATCGTCACTCCTCTTAAGCGTCATTGGTATTATATTTGGGGTTTTGTTTATATGTTTATAGTTTTTATATGTCTCATCAACTGACACCACTTTACTCTTTTACGGGCCTATTGTTTTTCCCCTCTTTATTATCATTTGATATCACTGCGTTCTAGATGAACTATTCTTTTCGAAAAATCTATATTTTTTATTTTAATATTTTTTATTTGTAAATTATATTCCTACTTAAACTCTTATATTATTATCTATTTTTGAAATTTATTTTATTTGTTATTCCGAATTTTAATTAATTCATCATATGTTCTAGATGGTCTACTCTTTCAATAGTCTTTATTTTTTTATTACGAATCTTAGTTATTTATAAATTGTATTTCTAGTTGAACTCTTATTTTTATTTTTCTAATTTCTGAATTTATTTTATTTTTATTTTGAATTCTAATTAATCTCATGTTGTGTTATAGATGGATTACTTGTTGTTTCGATATTTATTTTTTATTCTGAATTATAGTTATTTCAAAATTGTTTTCCTACTTGAATTGTTCTTTTTCTTTCCTAATTTCAGAAATTCATGTATACTTTATTGTGAATTTTAATTAACACGTATTGGATTCTTATATGCACTACTATTTCAATATTGCTTATTTTTAATTCCGAATTTCAGTTATTTTGTAGGTTATATTTCTATTTGAACTCTTCTTTTATTTTTCTTCGATTAATGTGGGAATTTCTAACTTCCATAGCAAATGTGGTGCTTTTTTTCGAGCTATCTTAATAATATAATAGATTACTATCCCCGTCCCTAAATATACTTATCCAGATTCATTAAAAAAATAGCAATACATTTTATGATGGATGTAGTAACAAAGTTACTGCATTATATGTATAAAAAAAGCAAATGTAACAGTACCTTTCTTTTTTTTTAAGAAACGCTTGGCAAAACAGAAGAACAGGAGAGAAAATGCATGCGGATTTGGCAGCTCGTGATTTGTCACCACACTGTCTCATCACCGGTCGAAGCGTCGCTTCCGACCCACGTCTGTGCCTCACGGAAGTACCCCAGATCACACCATTCACCAGCGCTAGTAGGAGTACGTGCACAGCCACTGTCACCGACCCGCGCAACGTGGCCCACTTCCAGTCTCCGAACAAACGGCATAGTTAGTCAAACCGCGAGCCGCGCCGTGCCGTGTGGTCCGCGGACAGCGCCCGCATGTCACGACGATTTATTGCATGCCCGCATGGCATATGCCCACGCGTGAGCCGTAACTACACCGTCCGTCTCGTCTCGTCTCGCCCCGGCCGGTCGGATCGGATCCCGCACGCACGGACGGTCAGAATCGGCGTACAGATTTTGGCTTAGTTAAACGGCGATCCCCTAGCTCGTATATCTCGTACGGTGACCACGGCTGTTTTTGCGTTCGAGATCCGAGTGATGGAAACAGCACGGACAAGCTAGAGAGAGCGTGCGAACCGCGCGCTCTGCGCTAGCTGTTGCCACGATGATCGATCGAGCGCACGGCCGGCGTGTGTACATGTCGCGTTGATGGCCTGGGTGTGCGCGGCCAAATTTTGCAACGCATCTCCGCGTGTTATGAAGTATAATAGCTCTGCTAAACATATGGTATATGGGGCTACGTGTAATTCTTTTTATTACACTAGCAAAAATATATGTGCGCTATAACAGGTGAAGATATTTCTTAAAAATGATTGATAAAAACTCATAATAGCAAGTTTGCTATTATTTTAAAAATAATAGCAAACAAAGTTAAAAAACATCTATAGCATTGAACCCGGTTACACTCGCTTCATGGTCATTACACGAAGATTACCTTATATACACATTTCCATAGTCTCACAAATCGATCGGATGGTTATCTCATGAATTGACGTATGTGCATTTTACTATACCTCATGAACCAAAGATTGAAATTTTGATGATTCAATTAGTAAAAGTTTTTTTTACTGTTGATGCAAAGTATTTACAAAGTAATAAATTTATCGCATAAAAAATATTTATGAGTAAAAAGGAGAAAAAGGAAAAAAGAGGAGAAAAGAGAAAATTGTAAGAAGAGGGAGAGAATTAGGATTATCGGGAGAAAAGAAAGGAAAAAAGAGAGAGAAAAAGACGTCGATCGAGAGAGGAGCGTGCACGGCGCCGAGTGGAGGCATGCGTGATGGTGGGGACCGGTTGGGTTGGGCTAGGAGGGGGGTGTTGGGCTGGGATAGGAGTACTATATAATAGTTATTCTAAGCTCACATTGAATCGGATACGAATGATACATAACCAACTCAAAAACCGACTTAAATACAGATGACGTACGAAAATTTCAACGAAAACATGTTTAATTTTTATAATAGTAGAGATATGGGAGATGCTTATATGCACTTCCATACCTACAAAAACATATCCTAACACACGCGGAAAAAGGCAGACTAGTATCACTAAAATTCCATTTAGAGGGCATAAAGGTCCCAATCAGTTTAGTTAAAACATCAAAATATATATAGTTATTCAAGTTGATATTACAAATATTGTTTTTTTTTTGTCATATGCGGCTAAATACGTTGGCCAAGTATTTATTTGGAGTTCGAAACTGAAATTAATGGAATATAAAATCGAGACTCCAATAACTTTGTGTTTGTTAATTTTAAATTTAATTATTTTTTATTATGGTTATTTCTTGAATTATAGCATATGAAAGAGTCGGTGTCAGTCCGAATTTGCTACTCCGTATTTATTAATTTTAAATTCTAGAATTAACACGATAGGACACTAATTGATAGTCCAAGAATGGGAAACAACTGCATATTTATTAATTTGGAATTCTATTAAGTTTTTAAACAACTAATTAAAACTAAAGAGTCCATCTTTATCTCCAATTGGATTTTTAATTTACATGAATTCTTAATATAATCTACAATCATCATAATTTAATTAACTTAATTAACAGTCATATCTATCTGATTAACATGATAACTCTCTTGGAGTGTCCAATTAATATAGGTATATGAATAGATTGAGCTGATTATTTCTACTATGTCTTTTTCAAGAAAAAAAAACTAACTTGCCTTTACATTACCTTCTTTAATAAATTGGTTAGCTTTATGCGGAGTACTACTTTAATTAAGCCTTATAAACAAATTATCCATCATTTTCTGTTCCGAACTATCCAAAAATTTAGTACATGAACGATATATATATTGACACTATCTATTAAAAGCTAACTAGCTAGAGGAGATCGCGGGAGTGTGCATATGTATATGTAGTTATTATTCTCTCTTTTTCCAAAATATAATGATGATGTAGATCTAACTGTCAAATTATCAAGAGAAAATTAATGAAGGGTTAGTTTTCGAATTTACTAGTGCTATACACTTTCAGATGCAGGTGGATGATGACCAAAACCGATGGATCATGCAATGGGATTGAGAGAGGCCAGTGGAGCTTCGGAAATGGTAACTTGCAAGACATGCATGTGCTTAAGGAGAAAGCAAACAGTGCCGCTCCCCGGACGCCAAAATGTTTTGTCGGGGTGAAGTGGCCAAACATATATGGTGGTCTTCGACCGTACGGTTCAGGGGATCAGTTGTCCATAACTAAGATATGCTATTATAACATGGCTGCCTGCAAAAAGAAAAGAGAAGTGGCTAGTTGCTCAATTATGTCGTGGTTTAGCACAGTTAAGACATAGGTAATCTTGCGGTTTTTGAAACCTCGGGTTCTTTAAGTCCAAGTTCATAATCTACTCTCTCACTTCACTTGTTTACCGTGTGCACGTTTTACAAACTGTTAAACAACACGTGTTTTGTAAAAATTTTCTATACAAAAGTTGTTTAAAAAAATCATATTAATATATTTTTAAATTTTCTTAAATTAATGTTTAATTAATTACGTAATAATCCATTGCTCCGTTTTCCATGGTAGAGTAGTAGTACAATGTTTTCCAGAGAACAAAGCAAATGTAGCTTTGGTTACTGAAATGTTCTGGTTGTGTAAAAATGGCATCATGGGATTTCTCATGGAAAATTAAAGTATATTGCATAACAATTTGATATATAGGTTCTCACTAACACAGATGTTTTATGGTGCTGGGAAAGGATGAAAAAGTTTAGGAGTTAGTATCTAATAAGGCCGGCTGAGATGTTACACGAGTACTGCTCGAAAATATTAGAGTTACGGCCAATTTTGAGCATTGTATATCTCGACAATTTCCAAGGTGTCATGTGCTGTAATCGTGCTTAGATTATTCCTCGTGGCTCTTTTACTAACCTGGAATCAAGTTCGGGAGCTTGGATGTCAATTTCAAGTTAACTACTGTGAACTGGTGAAGTGAAGGTCCTTCATGTGCGCCTTAATTGGTTTGTGCATTCCCATGCAAGCCAAGGCTAAAAATGGTTTTGTTATTAGTACTGCATCCCAAGAAGCTTGTAGTGAAGCTGCTACCACTGATCACGAATCGCCTTCTCTCATGCATTTCCATAGAATTGCTCACTACCACAAAAAATCAGACATTCAGACTTTACAAGTCTCTAGGAGAAGAGTGGTGCTGGACAGGCCTTGGTCCAAATGATTAAGATTTGATGAGGCCTCGTAAGACCAAAGGAACATTTATTGAGATTATAAAACATGCATTTTGCGAAAATAAGCAGCGTTGTTTATTGGCCGTTCTGGATGTATGACAAGTGGATTCTAAAAGAAAAAACAATTGCTATTATGAACACCAACTGTTGTTAATTGGCGAAGACCCAGAGTGAGATAGTATAACCGTAGTGTAATACAACTATACAAGAATACAGTATATGCTCTGGTGTTGAACAGGACAGAGCCAGTGCATGCATGCATGCATGGTCAGTCAGGTCATCAGGTGCAGCCTGAAAAGATCCTACCAACCGAGTGATCACAGAGAGTACTAGCTTAGCTTAGCTTGGTGAGCTAAAGCCAAGATTAAACAAACGCAAGGTAACAAGGGGGAAGAGGCTAAACGCGCAGGGGCAAGCAAAGCCACGCAGGAACATCTAGGGGGCGGTGATCCATTGACCCTGTCGCTAATGCCGCGCGCGCGCAAGAGCGCGCCTTAGCTTATTAGTACTAGCGTGGTGGCGAGCCTAGCTAAGCTCTTCGGCCTAATCTGCCCGCGCGCACGGGCGCCGAGAGCGTGCACGCTGCCTGGACAAGCCCGGCTTTGGACGCGCCCACTGCACGCACGCTGACACTGCATGCATGCTCTTCACCTTGCATATGCATACTGTATATATATGGGTATAGCTCACTAGCTAGCTCTAGCCGAACGAGTTTAGCCGTGTAGTATGAAGCAGTAGGGTAGGGGTATTATATAGGCAGCTAAGGGAGATAGCCGGGACATGTAGGCGACGTGTGTGCGGGCAACTTGTTGTAGTAGCAGTAGGCAGGAGTGGTTATGTATTGGTCCATGTGTTGTGCGCGCCCGCGCGTTGGGACGATAGAAAAAACGCAAGAGGGGCAGCAAGCCCCGAGCCGAGCGCGCGGTCGGGCGCCGTGTTCCGTGGGGCTCCCGGCCGATTGCATCCCACCCCGATTTGTCTCGCCCGCCGGCCTTTCTCGCCCCCGCTATATACTCCACTACTCGTACTCCACGACCAGTATTTGTACCCGCGCTCGCGTACTTACGCACGGGCGCCGTGCCGGCTCGGCTCGGCACCGCCTGCTTGTTCGTAGGGACGCGACCGGCAACGGGGAAGGTCGTGACGCGGACGTGTGTCGGTCACTCTCGTCTCGATGAACACGATGCGCCGTGACGGCGACCCTTGCGAATGACATCGTACTCGCCCCTCCTCCTGTTTCGCCCAACGAAAAGACGAGTCGTGTCCAAAAAAAGTCAAGGTAAATCATGCGATGGATCGACCGGTCTGCGGCCGTTGTTCGAGCCGGCTCTCTGATGGTCGTCGCGTCGTCGCAGCGAACGATAGCGAGTGGAACGGGTTGTGGCCGTGGGTCACGCATGCAGGTTATTGGTGCTGTGCGGGGCATGCACGCGGGGCATCTCCGCCGTCCACACAAAAGCCA
Source organism: Oryza punctata (assembly GCA_000573905.2). Lineage (NCBI taxonomy): Eukaryota > Viridiplantae > Streptophyta > Magnoliopsida > Poales > Poaceae > Oryza > Oryza punctata. The sequence goes on from CM002488.2 coordinate 6,384,721, forward strand.
ACGGGTGGCACGACAAATCGCGACCGTTCTCATGAGAAGACCGTGATCTGCAGCGGATATTCGTGTCAGGTCGGCTCATGATTGGCCGCGAGTGCGCGGGGCCCTTGGACACAGCCACACAGGACAAGCGTAGGCCCCTACGTGTACCAAAATACTGTACCGCACGAGTACTGTACATCGCACGTATTGTACACAGTATAATACTGTGGCCTCGTACGGACAGTGGTAGACTACGACGTCTAATGCCAAGAACGTGCTGACAAAACGAGTCTCAAATTACGTAAAAATCTTATAAGCAAAACAACATTCTTCTTCCTTTTTCTTTGCTTTACCGCTGCTACTGAACTAAGCACTGTAGCAAATCGGGCGAGAGAAGAAGATGCATTCTGAGAACCAATTGGGTGCAAACTGTATCAGCATTCACCAAGGCAACAGAGACCAGTAGCAGCAGCACTAGCGCGTCGTTTGAGGTAAACGGTGTGGTGGTGTGTGTTGTGGGGGTCACTGTAAAAACAAAAACAAAACAAAAAGAAACCTTATCAACGGGAAAACCGCGGGGTAAAAACCGAGAGGAAGGAAGGAAACTTCAGATACGGGTGTTTCGTACACGTCAGCGTCACAAGACAGGCACGGGAGGAGGGGAGGCAGATGGGATGGGGAAGGAAGGAAGGATGGTGGGTGAAATTTTTGTGAAATTTTTTACCGCACCGATCGAGGAGCCCGGCCCGCGGCCGAAAAACTATTTTCTTCCGTACCACAGTCGCCTGCAGTGTTACAGCAGGGTAACATGGGCCAGTATAGCCAAAGTAGTGTAAAAAACGGTTGTTCCTACACACAGCAAAAGAAAATTAGCCGCCCCTCTCACATGGGGGTTGGTTCGTCGCCGATCATCTACCGTGCCGTGTCCCCGGTGACTCACCTACAGCTGTGGAGAATGCCAAAAGGAAAAAAAAAAAAAGTTACTGTAGTAGAGACCGTGGGGGAGGACACAGTGCTGCCCCGGTGTTTTACAGCCACCTTGCGCAGCAAGGATGAGCCGCTGTTTTTTTTTCTTGAGCAGCAAGGGGCGCGATGTGACCTACGTGTGGGGCCCGGGCGGGTATTTTTACCGCGCACACTCGCTGGCACCGAGGTCGTCTCGGGGAGTAAATTACATGGGTATCGGTGAATAATGTTGTCGATCCACATGGTTACCGTGAGTTGGTAGTACTGCAAACTCGAATCTGACCGGGCACGCTTCGCCAGGCCGCGGCCGCGCCGCTCGCCTCGCCATGTCGGTCTTTCATGTTTGCCGCGGGTTGGGCCCACATGACAATCACACACCCCCTCTCCGGCCGAGATTTTTACCTTCGGAAACGATCGAGTTTTTGTGTTGGTTTTGAGTAGTGTCATGCTGAGGTGAACACGTGAGCTGCTGCTAACCGTCCGTGTTTCATCAGGAGGAGACTGAGGGTCCCTTTGATCGCATGAATAAAATAACTGAGAATATAAAAAACACATAATTTTTATAGGGATATAAGTGTAAAATAGAAAATTAAAAAACACGAAAAAAACATAGTAATGATCGTTTAATTAAATTGAAAAATAGAGAAAATCGGATGAGAGATATGGAGTCATACAAATTTTTTTCAAGAGGTTAGATCTCTTGCTAATTTTTCTCCAAGATACTTATAGGATTACCACTTTCATAGGATTTTAAAGGATAATATATTATTCAATAGATTTTGAGTGGAATTCTTTTCATATTAAAGCATAATATATCGTATGATTAAAATTTTTTAGTTTTTCCCTACAAATCCAAGAAGCCCGAAATTTTGCCTCAAGTATGGTAGAACTCCGTAGAATACACCGTGCTTCGTGATACCAATTTTAGGTAGTAGTATAAGGTAGTACTACTGCATTTGTACTAAACTTTAAATAGGAGTAGGAAAAAAGGAACAAGATGGGACTTTTTCGGTCGGTCCAAGTCCTTGTAGGTGTCTGGTAACTGGTCCTACATGGCAGTGGGCCTTTGAGTTTACTCACAACATCTTCTCTGGCAGCTGACGATGTGGGGTTATTGCTAGCGTCCTATGAGAAGTGGTACTGCAGCGTAATTCTCATTATACAGATACGACTTTACGAGCGTGAAATTATACTTGGTATGTAGAAGGTGAAAACGATTACAACCATCGAATTTTGAGAAAAATGATAAGAGTAATTTGTTTCTAGATAAACAAAGTGTTTGCCTTGGTTTCTTTTTTTAGCGTGTTATATGTTTCTAGTGAACTCTCGCGTCAAGTGTAGGTATATGAAAGAACAAAAACGAAGTTAAAAATATTCTATAGAAAGATCATCGTAGTAGTAGTACGCTTTTTCTATTGTGTGCCCCAATAGGTTTAATTTTTTATCTTCAAATTTTGCTCATTTCATGTTCTCAAAACAATATTACATTTCTAATGAAGCACATAATGCCACATAATACCTTACTTAGAAAGTGTAAGCACGTGTGCATAAATTTTCAGGTGCGTTTTACTAAAATAGCCGCGTGTCACGGCTCCGAGAATTGAATACTAGTGTGTTTTATACATAACGGCATGTCCTTTTATCTTATTGCTATATTGTACTAAACGACAATCTAATGTTGGAATGAAATTGCAAAATTGATAAAATTTTAAAACTTCAACACACATCATCAATCAATAAATACATACGAGCATAATCTAAATTTGCTGATAAAATTTAATAAATTGAATTTTTTTGCTAGAGAAAACAAGTTTTGATTGGATTTTTTATTGGGTTGCCACCTGATCGATGATCAACTCTTCCAGTTGGTCAAAACTTAAGAGAATTGCAAAAAAAAAATATTGTGCTCCCCTGCAAATATTAACCATGGAGATAGATTATTGCATCATGTCCAACCATGCATGGAAGACGGTACTATTACATATTAAATCTGAGTTGTTTTGGCCATTGCCAAATATTCAACCAGTAAAGATGCCAGCTACAAGGTTTTATTAATTGAGCCTTCTGATTTTTTTTTCTGTTTGTAAGATATGAGTCCAATTTCACTTGATTAATGACTAACAACTGGCAGTTCATTACTCTCGCGGTTTCTCTCCGTCGTTCATTCCCTAGCTATTCGTAGAATCTCATATTACGAAAAAAAAAAAAAGCTAACAAGCCACTCTCGAAAGTTTTTCAAATAGAAAAAGAAAAAGACACTCTCGAGTTTACGGCGTAAACACGTTATTTTATCACTTCAATTAACTTTTTTGAGCAAAGATGCAAGAACAATGACTTATTAATTTTATCTTATCTTAGGTTGGGAGTAGTTCACTCTATTAACTACAGGAACCAACTAAATTGGCACGTTTTGGACAATCAAACCATGAGTAGAGTACAGATCATTTTGCTGATTAGCAAAAGGATACTTACATCATTGCACAGCTATTTACGGTTTCACTTGCCAAACGTGTTTATTAGAATAATAATTTGCCAGCTTAAAGGAAGTTAAATTGGCCCAACATTCGCAAAAAAAAAAATCCTATTAATTGACATTCACATTTGCAGCACCCATCAGATATTTTCAATTTTTCATCGCTGCATCCTTTTTTCAATATTATATGCACCATGTCATTGTTTTCAAGTGCATATCCCGATTTTAAAGCTCACAGTTGCAACGCACAATTCAGCTTGTGGGCTACGCCCCCCTTTGCCTTGGCACCCACGAAGCCTCGTCAACACAAATCAGGTAGACAGAAGCGAAAGATACGTGATTTGGTAAACAGAAAACAAAAACAACTCGAGAAAAATACCAGTACTACAATATTTGACATCGCCCAGTTTAATTGCGGAATTACACCTAGCTATACCAAAAAAAATCCAGCCTTTCCTCAACCCTCCAAAGATTTGACCGTGGAAACACACCCCCACCACCACGCCTCACGTGACCCCCTGACGCAGGCCACTGACCGGTGGGTCCTTGTCCACGCGTCGCCCATCCAGTGGCCCCGCGCGAGATGCGGCGGGCTGTTGCGCGGTCACAGCTCACACGTCGGCGGCTCGCTAGAATCTCCCCTCCGCCCTTCGCCCATCGCTGACAGGTGGGACCCACCCGAGGTACGACCCGTTGCCGTTGGAACTTACTGTCCGCTGGCCGGTCATTTACAGGTGGGGCCGCCATAATTACTGCCACCCCGAAAATGTACTGCCCCAGGTAGTTAGAGTTTACTGCCGCTTAGCCAGGCAGGCACGGCATTTATTTATTTCCACCCTGTTTTCTTCCTCCTCCAAAATTCAAAATTCCATTTTCTAAAAATGTAATATTTTGCTGGGGCCCGAGTGTGAAAAGGCTCCGAAATACTACTACGCCCCGCGGAAAGGCGGAGAGAGAGAAAAAATGGAAGAGAATAAACAAGAAAAAAAATTGCGGTTTCCTGAAATGGGGCTCTGCGATGCTATAAAAGTGGAGGAATCGTCGTCCGCAGCCTTCAGCAACAGCAACCAACAAACACACGCGAAGAGACACATCCCCCTCGTTGGAACGGAGCAAAGCTTCCGCCTTCGTCTTCCTCTTCTTCTCTCCTCCCCCCGTTCATCCCACCAGCTCCCCCGAAAAAATCCCACCAATACCTCATCGCCTTCGTCTCCTTCCTCGCCTCCACGCCAAAAGTCGTTCGCTTTTCCCTCCCTCTCTCCCCCCATCTCCTCTCCTCTGGGTTTTGGGAGGGGGTTCCTCGCGGTGTAGGTGGCGCTGGCTTTTTCTTGGCCGCGAGTCTTTTGGGTTTTAGAAGGTTTCTTGAGGGTTTTGGAGTGGTGGTGGTGGAGGATTGGAGGGGGCTGATGCGAGTGGAATGATGATGATGTGGCCTTTGGAGATGGAGGAGGAGGGGTTTGTGGCTATCAAGAGGACGGAGCATGTCGAGGTGACGTCCTTGGCGGTGGCGGTCGAGGCGGCGCCGTCGGCGAAGGGGAAGGGGAAGGTTGTGGTTGGTGGTGCCGCCGCTGCCGGCGTTGGGCCGACGAGGGTGAGGGTGTTCTGTGATGACTTCGACGCGACTGACTCCTCGAGCGATGAGGATGAGGAGGAGGTGACCGAGCGCCGGCGGGTGAAGCGGTACGTGCAGGAGATTCGGTTACAGCGGGCGGCGGTGGCCGTGCCGCCGGTGAAGGGGAAGGGCGCGGAGGAGTTGTTGCCAGCCGCGGTGGCGGCGAAGATGGCCGAGGCCGCGAAGGCGAGGGTGGTGTTGGCTGGGAGGAAGAGGAAGGCCGGCGGGGTGGACGGCGCCGAGCCGCGGTTCCGCGGCGTTCGGCGGCGTCCGTGGGGGAAGTACGCGGCGGAGATCCGTGACCCGTGGAGGCGGGTGCGGGTGTGGCTCGGCACGTTCGACACCGCCGAGGAGGCCGCCAAGGTGTACGACACGGCGGCCATCCAGCTTCGTGGCCGCGACGCCACCACCAACTTCAACCAGTCCGGGGACGCGGCTGACCTCGACGTCCCTCCCGAGGTCGCAGAGCGCGTCCCGCAGCCGCCGGGGGCGTCCAAGAACGCGTCACCGGCCACCTCCTACGACTCCGGCGAGGAATCCCACGCCGCGGCGGCCTCCCCAACCTCCGTCCTCCGCTCCTTCCCTCCCTCCGCCGTCGTCGCAACTGCCGACACGGCCAACAAGAAGCCGCTGCCGCCGCCTCTCGTCGTCCGCGAGACCGACGAGTCGAGCGACGTCTTTGGCTGCTCCTTCGCCGACGACGGCTGCTTCGCCGGCGAGCTCCCACCTCTCTACACCGACTTCGACCTCCTCGCGGACTTCCCGGAGCCTCCGCTGGACTTCTTGTCCAACCTCCCCGTGGAGCCCTTCTCCCTGGCTCCCTTCTCCAGCAACAACGGGTCACCGGACCTCCACCTCGACGACGACGCCCCATCGCCGGCGGCGGCACAAGTGGACGACTTCTTCCAAGACATCACCGACCTGTTCCAGATCCCCGTCGTCTAGTGCAACAACAACTGTAAAACACCGGATTAGGCACTAATCCGGCCAATTTTGTTTGCGTTTTATCTTTTTTTTCTTTTTCTTTTTTCGTTTTTAGAGGAGAGGAGAGTGAATGAATTTCCCGTCAGTGTAACTGCGGCAGAATACCCACCATCCCTTTGTCAGGGGAAAGCCTTGACGAGGCGAGAGAGATATGAGAAAGTCAAAAGGAGAGGGATTAAGATAAGATCAATGTTGTTGGGTTATGTTTTTTTTAAACCATCGAGAAATTAAGTTATCGGTAATTAGCCAATACTATTAGGATTATCAATCTACCAGTAATTATTCGTTATTCGTTAAGATTTTTTTTGTTTTGTCGCGTGTGTGTTGCAAACAAGCTTGCAATGAAACGACGAGCCGGGGCCAACACGCGGGCGGCGGCCGGCGATGTTTGGATGATTCCCGATACGGCCCCCGATTTCCTCGGCTCCGTTCCGAGGCGTCGGGCGCCGTGCGGTGTTAAATGCAGCAGCGCACCGTGATGCCACCGTTTTCCGCCGAGCTCTCACGGACACTCCCGGTTAGGCTGGAAGCGATTCAACAAGGCGAAGTCGAATTGAAACGAGCCGGCCGTTGCGGCTGGGTTCGCCGGGTGCGGTCAAGAGGAGGACGGCATGAGCGCCTGACAAAGGGGCGTGGGATTAGGAAAAGCCTGCTTTGGGTTGTTAAACTTGCCGTCTTTTCTCGTGGGGAGAGCAGGAGGAGATCGGGGGCGTACTGCACTTCTACTGTCTATTGCTGCAGTGCAAATTCCTCTTTTTGCTTGGGCCTTTTTGACTATACTGTAGTACTGTACACGAAAGACGGAAGAGGCGCCCCCGGCTCCCTCGTCATCGAAAGGGAAGGTAACAATAATCCCAGTTGGAAAATAAATCCTGCTCTAATCAGCAATTGCCTTTTACTGCTCCATGACGTGTAGCATTGTAAAACACGAAAGATTTACCACCATTATACATGTATTGAACGATTTGAGTATAGTGTGCTGAGCGAGAAGCAGGAAGGATACATGGAAAGAAGGTCTGTCCCCTTTGTGTCTATTCTTTTGGTGATAGCCGGTGGCCTTTACTCGAGCATGGGGGAAGAAGAGGAGGAAGGGGGGAGGGAGGCCAGGCCACGGGGTCCTTTTGGTCCTTTTAGGAAGGAGATGGGGAATTCTCTTTTCTTCCTCTTTGCAACACGTACTGCCCTCTTTTGAAGTAGCCTAGCCATTGCAGCTGCTACGACGTACGAGTACGACCATCTATCTGTCCAGCATCCATGTATCGATCGATCCATCGCTGAGCAGCAAGGACGTGCAGTAGCACTGCACTGTACCAGTGTCTTTTTTGCCCTCCCCACCGTATCACAGCTTTATTAAGCCTACGTTACGAGCGTTTTGCCGCTGCTGCTCTTGTGCTTGGCATCTTTGGCGGCCACGCTCTCTCTCTCATCAGGCTTGATCGGGATGTTGCCGGACACGTGCGGGGAAAGGCCGGCCGCGGCCGAAAGACGTTTTTTTTTTCGCTAGCTAGCTCGTGCACGGCCAGGCCCCACGTACGCTTGAGCTGACCAAGCACATTACACACCGTCACGCGTAACCGTTGTGTTCCTACTCACCGACCGGAAGATGGCTTGGCCACGTCGCCGTTTTTTCTTCAGGACATTTCTGTGACGAGTCTTAATTCGCGCTAATCACGCTCTTCTAAGCTGGGCTCCAGCGGCGGAACGGAACGGAGAAGATTTTGTCAAACCACGTCTCTCGGTCAGTGATGAACTGAACCCCCTATATGACAGTGTACTGCTGCTGCTAGTACGACTACCCCCTAGCAAAAGCTAGCTGGAGTAGCAGCGAGTGAGTACAGCAGAGTAGTAACAGCGTTAAGATATTTGGATGCCTTTCTGTCCCAAGTGCCCCCTGGGTCGCTGTCCCCCTCTCCATCACGATATTCACACACCTCTGTGTGCACGTCCTTTGCACGGTCACGCTAGTCCCTACTGTTGGTACGGCCCTCTGGCTTGCTTCCCGAACCCCGAAATCTCTCCCTCCCAGTGGCAGCGGCAGCGGCAGCAAGCAAAGCAAATCAAAGCAAAGCCCTCGCCTCGGTCTGTCCCGTCGAAAAATTTAAGGTACTCGGCTACAGAGCTCGCCGGTTGCGTGGCAAGCAAGCGAGTGGAGAAAAAAAACAAGGGAATGTCGTTGGAACTCGACCATGGAAATTAACCACCGGGCAAAACCGTGCAGCCTACGTGTGGAGATCGAGCATGCAGCCGGTGTAGTGTACGTGTACTGTGCGAGTACGAAGAGGTGAGCTAGTGTACGTACGTGTAACCTAATTGATTCTTTTTTACGAGATGAAAGGTGTAAGGGGTTAATGCTAGAGTTTGTGTTGAATATTTGTATGTAGTCGGCTATAGTTTAGGATTGGAGTTGCACTATATATAGGAATAGAGTAAGAGCCGGACTCTATCCTAGTATCCCTCTTAAATAAAGGGGTGTACATGTTATAACTGCAAGGCGAAGTTAGCATAGCAAGAGGTAGCGGCTGTCGGCAGCATCCGATTGAGGGTAGTTGTAACTCTGATACACTGTAATATGTTGGATCGGGGAGTAGTCCCATAACCAGTATTCCGGGGATGTAACCTTCGGTTGAATCGCGTTAACAAATACCGTGCCTTGGTGTAGTCATCGTATTTGGATCTCCTATGGTGTTTCTTCCGCGTTTGGTTTCCGATGGTGTTTTCGGGACGTTTTTATAACAAGTGGTATCCGAACCTGCGGGAGATCCATGGTAGAGGTACGAGGAGGTGCTTCCCGACGCAACGACTACACAGGATGCTCAGGGACATACATGAATGCAAGGTGGAGCACGACGGCGATCAACGGAATTTGATCGGTGGATCAAACACTTCAGGTCGCGGTCTGAACCGTTCGATGACTTGCTTTCAACAGGGAAATGATCAGACGTGGTGCTCGTGTTGATGGTGGGGGAAGTGATTAGCGATCTAATCGGTGGGTCAGACACTTTGGGTGGGTGGCTTGAACTTTCTGGTGAGCTACTCTCAACAGGGAGACATGGGGCCACAGCTCGGGTTGATGGAAACTAGAGGCGGTCAGTGTTCTTGATCGGTGGAATCGAACACTCCGGACGGGGTGGCCCATGTCTTTTGGTGAGTTGCATTCGATAAGGAGATAGTTAGACGTAGCGCTGTATCCTAGTATCTCTCTTAAATAGAGGGTGGATCTGTTGTAACTGTAAGGCGACTTAGCATAGCGGGAGGTAGCGGCTGCTAGCGACATCTGGTCGAGGGTTGTCGTAACTCTGATACGTTGTAATATGCTTTATCGAGGATGAGTGTTCTGTAATCAATGTCCCAGGGATGTAGGTTTCGGCTGAACCTCGTTAGCAAATATTGTGCCTCGGTTTTATCATCGTGTTTGAATCTCCTATGGTGTTTCTTTCGTGTTTGGTTTTCGATGGTGTTTTTAGGTTGGTTTTATAACGGTTAACCACGTCAAAATAATCAACAAATTCACTCATTTTGATCTATAATTATAATTAGATTACGTCTTATTTGATATAAGTGATTTTGCGGGTTAGTCACATACTATACCCTTAAGCTAGTGTACGTGTACTGTGCGAGTACGAATAGGTGAGCTGCTGAGCTAGGGTGAGGGGAGCTCGTGCTGCTGGGGACATGAGTACAGCGCAAGCTTCTGCCGTCCTCGTCCCTACCAGACCCCAGCCTCGTGTTGGGTTGGTTCATACCTCTGCTTTGGAGTAATTTGTTTGAAGGATAGAGGAAACTCCGGGGCCCATTCGCATATGTGTTATACAGTGTTAATGCTGCTCCTGCTCCTGCTAGCAGCTAGCTGCTCTGCCCTGGCCGGATCCGGCCGGCGAGAAAGGCAAATGCCTCGTGGCAGATTAATTCGCCCCATTTTTTCACTTTAGCACTCGCTGTCAATGTCAAACACCTTGCGATTGTAATTTAATTAGCATTAACTCGGGGAGCTATATTAAGCTCGGATTTCGTTCTGGCCAACTCGCTGGCTACCTAGATTGATTTGGAAATTTTTAGAGGTGTTGTACACTTGTACAAGGTAGGTGGAGTACGTGCATACTAGCCAAAGCTGCTTTATTTCCTTTCTTCGTTTGTTTTGTTTTCTTTATCACCTGTGTTTTCTTAGTAACTGCATGCCAGCTTTGGAGCGCACGAGTGTTGTAGGGTGCTAGCTAGTACAGTCAGTTAAACTGAAGATATTTCCGTGCATCTAGTGCAAAGCTAATACTAGCATTCTAGTAGTAGTTTGGAACCTGAGAAAAAGGCACTTGGGCATGCAATCGCCAAATTAATACTCCTACGGGGCTCCCACAACATAGAGTACGTAGTTAAGGTAGCTATCATGGGCACACGGCTGAGGCTAACATATTTAACAGCCGGTTATTAGTACTTTTTCAGTGTGATGTAGGAGTAGATACTTATGTCCTGCTTTAGGTAATCCTACGTACTCTAGCTAGGCTATATATCTCTGATACCTGGGGTCCAGCTGGTTGGACATTGAGCAAGGCCACAATTGTGCGTGCATATATTGTGTGGTCGTGTGATGAGAGGGAGGCATGCATGTATATCTAAGCATGATATTCCGAGTCAGAGGCTGTCCCCATTGGACGGGAAGCCCTTGGAAAGAGAGTGGCCTAGATGAAAAAGGTTTGCGGCTATGATATATGATTCGGCCTAATGCCATCACAAACACTGTCATGTTGCTTAACCCCAAGCCGGCCACCTGCAATCCTCTTCAGTTTAGTACTACCCGAAAGGACAGCAAAAAAACAGTTATCAAATTTAGCCAACTGACTGGCAAAGCTAGCTCTCTTGAGTCTTGGCCAGTCTATCGATCTCAGGCAGCGTGTTGTTGGTAGCTAGCCGTGCACATGCTTTGCTACAGGTCTCCTACTCTCTCCTCATATGTTTGAATCATTTTGGCAAGCAGGCAGGTAACATCGGAAGGATAAAACTAGCAAGCCAGCCAGCCCGCCGGCCGGCCGAAATTAAAACTAACCGGTTGCTATGCTAGCCGATATATGTATAGCTGCATGCGTCCTTGAAAAGTGCAACTGGTTGCATGTCCTGTTGCGTGATGCTTGTACGTGCTGCCTCTGCTAAGCGCGTACGGCCGGCCGGCGCCACCCCGAGCTGTGCACGCACTGCACACATGAGCACACCGCGCTGTGCCGGATGCGGCACGAACAAGCAAAACTGCCACCCACGGGCCTCCTCCTCGCGGCGGCAAAAGTTGGGTAAAAAAACATCGCGACCGGCACGGCCAGGCTCGGTTAAACAACGCGCCGGGTGAAGCGCCCCTGCGCTTCTGCGCTGCCTGCGGCGGCAGCCGATCGCGATTTTGTCGCGCACTTCGCCACGTTCCGCGCGGCGCGTCGCCCGGTGGGCGAGCCGTTTCCACAGTCTCCGCGTGCGCCAAGGACAAGCCTGGGCGCCACCACTGCCGTCCACATTTCCAGCTGGTGGTGTATAGTGTACTAAGTACGTGCTACCTGCGGACACTCGATGGCACAGTAGTCGTAGTACTACTGGTGTCACAGTCGAGCGACAAGTTTGCCTGCCTGCATTTGTTCTCGTTTGAAATCTTGTTCAACCTGTGATCGATCTGGGGGGTGGAATGTCTTCCGGCTGGTCAAGGATCGGTCGATCGATATGATGCACACCTGATCGAGCAGCGGCCGTAACGGGGTTTGGTGGTGTCCATGATGAGCCGGTGATGCCTGCCTCCGACCCCGTGCAGAGGGTCGGTGAGGCGTTTTACTCCGCTGCCGGCCGGCGATCCATCGACTGGGAATAATCATTAAAAACACCTGCATATATATTTATACCAACTGCTCCTATAGGAGTAGTACTAGTACACACACCAGTGAGTAGTATTTTGACGCTGTACTGGTAGTGTAGTTGTATGCGTGAGCCACAGTGCGCGATCCTGACCTGCGCGGGGCTCTAGGCCATACCGGCCGGTGTGCCATGGTCAGCCAATGCGTGCGTGCGTGCTGCGTGAGCCACAGCGATCACGGGGCTTCTCACGACAAATCTGACGTGACGCGGGGCTCCGAGCCGAAGCCGCTTGCACGCGCCTCTCTGCACGTTGGTCTCGGAGCGTCTCGCGTACTATCTCTCACCGTCGAATTTGCAATCGGCGTCGTGAAACGGGATTGATTTGTGTCGAGCACTCGCATCGGCATCGCGAGCCGATCATTTGCGTGCGGCCGGTGAGCCAATCAAAAGAGGGCTCTGAGTTTTCTGCAAAGACGAGCAGTGAGTGTGGGTGAGTGACCCGGAGGAGGCATGCACTTCACAAAAGAAACTTCTTTACGTATTTTATCACTTTTTTAGGGGCTTTTTCAGAGATAAGATCGAATGGCGAGAGACCTAATCATTCCGGGTAATAATATCTCCAGGAGTTATGTATTTGACTACCTGAACGACATGCGGTCCTAGTACAGGCTCATCCTGTTTCGTTTCTGATCAATGATACAAGTAGGAGCCCCTTGAGATGAATTAACTCTTTCCTTCAATTCTTAAATCTTTACTTACAACATAATGTGCTCAATTTTTTCCCAGGTTACAGTCCGTACTAATTGCCAGTTAATACCACGCAGTTATGAGAAAACTGACAAAACAGTTCTTTTAACAAAGGAGATTGGACACGATATGAGTTGTAGGTAGGCCCTATATACACATTGAGTAAAACACACACAATTCCCTGTGTCACAGAGAGCACGTGATAAATTTTGTGTGGCTAGCTGCCTGATTGGAAAAGGGCAGTGACATCGTTTTAATAGTTGCAGCCATGTGTGGAAACAGCTTGGAGCAGTGTACTGTTTGTGTGATAACCTGTAGGATATTATTGGACCACGTAAACTGCGGCAATTTGGTGGTCCTTGTAGCTCTCTTAAAAACCTCAAATAAAGGACCATTTCATCCCTTGTCAAAGTGTTATGACTAAAAATTAGCATCTAAAAACGGCTATCTGGTGATAGTGATGGGGGCAAGATATGGGCTTTCTACTTCGACATGTAATGTGCTAGAGAAAGGTCAGTTAAAGTTGATGTCGAAAAAAGAGAGGGATGTGTAGACATCATCATCATATAGCAAATCTGCTAGTATATCAGCTGTGAATTTTCAGCTGTCACTAGAAGATGCCCGAGTAGGGGTTATCTTTGTGAAACTTTGTGTAGGAAAAATCTTAGCAGCTTCATCACATACCTATCTTCAGAAAAAAGCTATACGTGTACACAAAAGGCTAAACTACAATTTCGGTTGGTGTTGTGCAAAAGCAGATCAAGTGTACATAGACACATCTTCACAAAAATTCTAGATATGGTCTATATATCCACCAGTTATGCTCGGTTGTCACATGAGATTCTGTTGGAACCTGTGGCACCACACCTATCATAGGAAGATTAATACCACTATATTTTGTTCTTCAAATCAATGGCAGAATTTGAAGTTCTTTCTCAGTTTGTGCCGATGAGAAATCACTGGAGTCCAGCCAAAGTGAATCTAGATACTGAACTCACTGCAGAAGAGCAATAGCTTTCTCGGTTTGTCCAAGGAATATATATGTGTGTACCAGCCATGGAACCTCAAGAATGGAAGTACAGAGGTCTGATGCTAACCTCCTGCAAAACAAACCACAAAGCTCCAAAGCAGAAGGGACTAAAAAGGCCATGCCACCTTTATCTGGCTTTATCACACGGATTAACTTACAAATATGAAGAATCTGTTTGACCAGCCCTACGGCTCCTGCAAAGCTCAAGGCTGTGTGGAGCTGGAATGGTTTATACCGCTGTTACAGGTTAAAAACAGGGTGGTTACAGCCTTAGGAAAGTAAGCAAGTAAAGATATGAGCATGCGAGAATAACTTAAGGGGCCTAGGCCCACATGTCAGCGACATGTATTTTCTAACGTTATTATTTTTACAACGATACCGAACAAAATTATTACATTAGATCGATCGCCTACTTTGTGACAAAATTCATGTAAACTGCAGGCCTCGACAAGGTGGTACATGCTCTCTCTCTCTCTCTCTTCCTTTCCAACTTTTGAAGATTTATTTACATATGCTCCTGCACTGGATTTAGCTCTTCAGTTCTCTTGTTAGTCATGTGCATGTGTGTGATCTTATTTTTGAAACTTCTGTAGTCAAAACTGCAAACAGTCTGTTAAACCGCACAAAATCTGAAGCTGTATCCTATAGATGTTCGTATCTATTTTCAAATGTTCTTTAGTAACGACACACACAGACCAGCTGATGAAGCAAGAGAAGGGGAAGCCAAACACATGAACCTTAATTTCAATCTTTTGAATTCTTCCTCCTATCTCTCTTTCTTTTGGTTTTGGCAGCTTGCTGTTTCTTCTCATTGTAGGGTAGCTTTCCCAACAAGTGCAAGCTAGCTGCAAGCACAAAACTACAACATCTTTATTTGTAAAGCCATCTTGAATATCTCACCTCCTCCTCCTACTTGCATCTGTCCCTTTCACCATGCAAGCAAGGGCTTTTTATTAGGAGTAACTAGGCACTCACTAGACTTGGACATAAATTTGGCTCTTTTATGTGCAACCCCAAAAGGAGCAATGACACGATAAACTGCGTTCGCAGCAACAAGTTTACAGCCGGCACAGTTAAACACGGAAAACGGAGTGATCCATTAGCGCGTGATTAATTAAGTATTAGTTAATTTTTTTTTCAAAAATAGATTAATTTGATTTTTTTAAACAATTTTTGTATAGAAAATTTTTGCAAAAAATACATTATTTAGCAGTTTGAAAAGCGTACGCGCGAAAAATGAGAAAGGTGCGTTGAGAAAATAGGAGAAAGAACACAGCCTAGAGAGGAGGGAAGATAAGCTAGTACAGTACTACACCTGCACACTGCTTGCAACTCCACTTCTTTTTTTTTCTTTTCCTTTGCCACTTGCACTGCATCGATAGACTGTTGTGTTTGACTTATTTTCATCTGGACAAAAAGAGGGAGGAAATGGTGCTGATTTTACTCACGTTTGTGGACAGCCAATTCAATGCGATTTCAGGAACAGGTAAACGACATATGGTTTTCTTGCTGTACCGGTTTTCACCATGGAGAGCAGCTGCATGTCGGTGAGAATATGCACATAGGGAGGAATTGTCCTCTACTCTTCTCTGGTGACACGGAACAGGATACCACATGGCTGGCTGCAACCCAGTTGTATAAAGGGCTCCAAGACCGTTAAAAATTGTAGAGCTGAGGCACAATGCTTGTGTATATTTTGGATATCAACATTTTAAACAAGATCCCTCAATACTTTGCATTTAAAATCTTCTTTTGCAACCAACCAACCAAACTATTCGACAGGCCCCGTTTGTTCTCTCAATTTGGAAGATATTTTCAGCGCACGCGAAACGAGAAAACTTATTAGCACATGATTTATTAAGTATTAATCATTATAAAATTAAAAAATAGATTTATTTGATTTTTTAAACAACTTCTGCATATAAACTTTTTGTCAAAAACACATCATTTAACCATTTGAAAAACGTACTAATAGAAAACGAGAAAGTTGAAGTTTGTAGTTGAGAAAAAGAGCTGAACCGACCCATTTAGACAACCTAGAATTGAGGATTGATGGATAATCTAATTTTTGTGATTACCATTTGAGGGTATAAACGAGTAAATTAACTAGTACGAACTTGAAAGGTTGCTTTCGAAAGGTACTACAAGAAAAGGTTATTCAGAAAAAAAATTCACAAAACACAATGTTAGGAGCTTGAGAAGCAAAGATGTTTTATGTATCCCTTGAGCTAGCTGTATTGACTTATACTATCCTAAAATATAAAATTTTTTATCCATACATCTGTACAAGCACGTGTTTAGATGTATGATTAAAAGTAGTTACATTTTATGACCGATGTAGTAGTAGTTATAGTACTCCTAGGAGTAATTTACTGGGGCGCCTACAATCTCACAGAGTGATAGTCACAGTAATTCAGTAGGAGTAACTCTTGTATTTTCTTTTCTATAGCTGCTGCTGATTGCTTCTTGCCAACGAGCAGAGAGAGCCGGGTAATTTCCAGCAGTTAAATTTTCAGTGACACACCAGGCAAGCCTACGGCTTTTTCCTTCTCTTTGGGCTTTGCGTGCGTGAGCATTGTACTATAGTGAGCGTGCGTGAGCAGTGACACGCAGGCACAGAGTGGTGTGCAGATTCATCAGCTGAAAAGAGGATTTCGCCGTAGCAGCGATCGTCTCTCCTCCCTGCCCACAGACCAAAGTAGTGCAGTGCAAATTGCAGTCATGTACGTGTTGAGTGGACTCGTAGTAGCAGGAGCAGGATCAGCACAGCAGCAGCTTGTCCCTGCTTGCTCGTGTCACGGCTCACCGGTCTCGGAATCCGCGAGCCAAGTGGCCGACTTGTAACCAACCTCTCGCTGATTAGTGTGTAATCTTATGATTAATCGGCTAATCATGATAGTACTCCGTACTGGAGTATCTCTGTCCAAAGTCCAAACTTGCAGGCATTGACGAAAATCACAATTTCACACTTCGACAGCAGCTGAGGTTGGAAAAAAAAAACAGCCGGCATTGACGAATTGACAAAACGAATTCAGGTTTCTTCTCCTCCGCTGCGACATCTCGATATCTCTCTCTCACACACACACCATCGTTTTTGCTTGCATCGCGTTTCGTTTCGTTCGCACGCCACGCGCACGTACGATACGCGAGATCGATGGATGGAATTGGACGACGTGAAAGTACAAACCCTAGCTCCCTAGCTACTACTCCCACGATGCTGCTGCTTTTAACGTCACGGGATCTTTCGCGATACGAAGACGATCGCCACGTAGAAAAATCTCACGGGAAACTCCCAAAAGACTTCGTTGCAACGCAGGGCGGCAAGTTGGTGGCAACATTATTGGTTGCTAGCTCCGTCCTTCTGGTTTGCAGCACGGGGGGCTCCATCGATCTCCACGGACCACGGCGACAACGTCGCGGTCGCCGGCGCCCGCGACGGGGTCCGGGCCGAGCCCCACCGTATCTCGCGTGGATCGATGTGGGCGTAGTACGTGACGTGGTGTCGCGTTACACGGACGGGCAGCGATGGCGACGGCACAGCGCAGGGATGGTGAAGCGACTGGGAAGGAGGAGATCGAATCGGAGGTTGGGATTGGGCACGCAACACATCTCATCAGCGGGACAGTCAACAGCCCTTGCATAACTAACTCTCGATCGCCGCACCTACCTTGATGTTTTTTCTTCGGTACAATCATCTCAAAGAGGAGGAGAATGGATTTTCACGGCTGATGAAACTGTCCAGAGCTGAGTGTAGCTATCCTGTTCACCACCATGGCTTTACCCTACATGCTACATTGCTACTGCTACTACTAGTACTCTCTACTTGTCGGGGTAGTATGCTACACGGCCGCACCGCGTCGCACCACCGAACAAGAGGAAGGAGGACCACTGCAAGGGAGGCTCCGGGCGAGACGAGGTGCGCGTAGGATTTCCTCATCTGTACGTGTCTCTCTGTTGCCGTGTCCGTGACCGTGTAATATGTACTGTGTTGGGATCGGTTAATCGATCGATCTTGCTCTACCTCGCGGTTTTGGCAGGGGAAGACAAGGGCACTGTGCACGCATTAGCATTCCTCCGGTGCATGTACCGGCACATACGTGCAGAAAGACAAGTTGCGAGGCACGGCTGCTGCTGCTACTGCTCGGCCGTTATTACTAGTTGGACATTTTGCCGCAACTAAGGCATAGTAGTTGAGCTCGTCGCGGAGTTTGCGTGCTGAAAACCACCTTTGTTTAGCAGCTGTTTTACAGTCCATCATCCCAAAATAACTCTATGAATCTTATGTTGGGATGTGCATATTCACTGTAGGATGAATCATATCTCATTCTAGATTAAATTATTTTGGGACAGAGAGAGTAGATGGTACGATTATTCCGGACACTGTGTAGGATTGAAACATAACAATCAAACCTAACAGAGAGAGATATATGGTACAAACACAAAAAACTAAATATTATTTGGAATAAAAAGAAACCCTCAAATCTAATGAAGTTGCACCGATTAGATCGGTATAGTAGGTCACACCGCTCTCTTGTCACTTGTCATAGTTGGGATATGCGTAGGCTACGATAGCATAAAACAAAATTTTTCTACTGCGTAAATCAGGA
Organism: Oryza punctata; assembly: GCA_000573905.2. Classification (NCBI taxonomy): domain Eukaryota; kingdom Viridiplantae; phylum Streptophyta; class Magnoliopsida; order Poales; family Poaceae; genus Oryza; species Oryza punctata. The sequence continues at coordinate 6,402,939 of CM002488.2, forward strand.
ACCATGCAAGTATGAGATCATAGATCGTTACCACTCGACGCGCAGCGCAGCGGAAGTATGCGCTAAGGAGTCGAAGGAATCCTCGCGATGTAGCGCGCGCCGATGTAGAGGAAGTAGTCGATCGCAATGGTTCGACCTTCTCCTCCTCGTGCGTTCTCCTCGCCGTGCTCCCATGCCGATCAGCACCGGAATACAGCAGCGCCTCCACCGGTATCCACACGTCCAGGGAAGGAACACCACGCGCAGATGTGCTAGCACCCGCGCGCGGCTAGGGTTTGCTCGTGGAGGGGAGTGGCGGCTAGGGTTTCACGTGGCGTGATCTATTAATCCCGTCGGCCACACCCCCTCACGAATATATAGGAACCACGTCCGGGCCTCCAAGGCCCATAGGAGTCCTACTCGGATCCCTATCCGAATTGAGTGCATATTGGATCTCCATCCAATCCCTTTATTCCGGCCCCTTAAGCGCGCGACCCTGTAGGTTCATGCACACTCGGGTGCAACCCGAAAACTCCTTTTCGGTCCATGTGTCAATAGCGGCCCCTAGCAGAACGTATTAACCCACCGAGCATACATAAAGATCATATCGGCTGAACCTTTAGTGTTTACTTGTATGAACCCCTTTGCCTCACGATATCGATTAAGCTCAAGGCTAGATATGTGCCATCCTCTAATAGCTCAATCATTCACTCGATCATGTGATAGATTATATAACCTGCGATTGACTCCTCAATCACTTTTGGCATGGCCATGCACTTCCATAATCTATAACATCGAGGGGCCCAGATATATCTCTCCATAGGAGAGACAAATCTCATCTTTATTATTCATATCCCACTACATGTTTCATAACACACCCAAAGACTACTTTTATAACTACCCAGTTACGGAATAGCGTTTAGCAGTCCCTAAGTAAGTCACTACACATGTTGGAAACCATGATAATCTCAGGTCTAAGAATTCTATACCAACACTAATCGAGACCACTGATGGCACTACACAAATAGTTCTTGCAGTGTCTCATGTCGGGTCTATCCAACAACATTTTCCCCAACATGTGTCCACATTATCAATTTGGTATCTCCATACCATGATCCATGAGATATGATCATCAATCAATACATGTGCTGATCATTTAATCATATTTGTTCCACATATGATATTTGATCAGGGATCCTTTAGAAATAGCAACATATAACATAAAGAGTCTCATAAATGAATCACATATTCATTAGCCAATAAACAGTTATCTATTTCAAGGAACAATATCAAATAAATATGTAAACATAGTATGTGATACAATCATCTCTATGATTGTCTCTAGGGTATATCACTAACAGTCATACCATACAACCAACACTAATTGGAGCTTCAATCCTCAAAATAACACAACTTAAAAAAATATTAAAACTAGATCAACTTTAATGCTTTCTAGTTGTGTTTACAAGGTGCAACAACATCACCCCTCCCTTAACTTTCGATTAAACTCGAATTCTAAGTTGAACCGTAATTTTTCACTCAACTCCCCTCTTACAAATATCTATATCGAGAGACATCAACTCCTCTTCTATTTGTACCCAAAAGCTACGAATCCAACATGGATAAGGCCATCTTCAATGCTTACCTCCGGATCGAAGCTCTACTCACGGTGTTTAGCTATCGTTTCTTTCCGGGCTAGAATTGTGCTCCTGCAAAGAGACGCAATGCCTAGGCAAGGTACGCATGGCTTTAGCGTTCTCGGCTGCTTTTCACCAAGCCACAGCTTGTGGCTATGCATTAGGCGAAGATCGTGTTCTGTTCACCTTGTTTTTTTAGGTAAAGTATTGTCAAGGCTTTGCCTAGCATTGTAATTTTCATTTAACAAAACAAAAGCAAAGTTATTTACAAGGGCTTTAAATAATTACAAAGATTGTAACCAATCAAAAACAAATTGTTTTTCAAAGGATCTTTCATTCTACACATGCAGAAGAACTTCTTTTCTGAATAAGGCTCTCCACGAGTTCTGTTCACCTTGTTGATTTAGATTTAGAGAGTACCCTTCATTAGAAGATAGGTGTCCAATAAGTAGCCTCAGTCCATATGGCCTATGAGGACACTGCCAGGTGTGACCTCCATTGGGGATGCCCAAAGTAGTCCTAATCCAATAGTAGGAAACTTACCTATGCACGTACACAACTTATCATCACCAGTTCACCAATTATCCACTATAAAATTAATAATATCAAAATTAATATAAATCACATGCCAATGGTTCGTCACAAAATATATAAATCAAAACCATTGATTTTGACAAACAGAGTATCTGTTCATATTAATCTGTGTAAGTAATCTTTTTTTGACGTAGGGTGTATGTTGCAAGGTACTCCTAGACAGGAGTAGGTTGGTTTGACGAGGAGTTCAGTTGATCTTGTTTTCGTACGTGATCTCGTTTCGTCCGGACTATATAGCACTTGGATGACAGATGGGCTCCCGGCCATGGGTCACGTGTGAGCCCTTTTAGGTTTTCGTATTGTTTTGGGCCAGCCCCTATGCGCTATGCCTCTAACAGCAATGCGGGGCGCGGTCTGCCTCTGTGCTCCGGCAACAAAGGGTGGTGTGGCCGTGTGGGTAGCCGGTAGGCAAAGGGCCAAAGGTCACCCACCGGCTACTACTACTCAGGGCACACCACCAATGCCCGGTGACCACCCTGCGGCAGAAGTACTCCCTCCATTAAAAAAAAAACCAATCTAAAATACGATCAACCTATTCTAAAACAATGAACATGAATAAACCTTTTTGAAACGGAGGGAGCATAAACTTTTTCGGGCGGGGGAGACGGAGTAGACACGTAGTACTGGTAAATGAGAAACATATGACATCTTAATAATCACATTTGCACGTACTGGTTATCAAGAAACGGATTGAACACTAGGCCTACAATACGAAAACATCAAATACAGTGGTCCCTTACAACGACAAGTGCTGATAACAGGCTAGTACAAATCTAAGCGAATGCGATAGGTACCTAAACTGACAATTCGATGAGCACAAGAGAACAAATGCCATGATATCCTACGAGTACATACTATAGGAAACATGTACAAACAACATGACCCCTCAACCTCTTGCTAAGAACACATCGAGATCACTAATTCTGGTATCCAGAGCTGTTTCCAACTGTGATGAATTCTCTTGACTGATCATCTTGTAGCTGTATCTACAAGCTGATGGACTCTGCTGTCCGGAAGATAACCAATGTAACTGCAGCAGTGTTATCATGCCAATAGCTAACACTCCAGTATGCCCTAATAATCCACCAAGGGTTTTGATACTGAAACTGTTCCTAGCCAAAGCAAAGCTAGAAGCTACCATCTGCCCCAGGAAATTGGCATTTTTGCTGTCAGCACCAGAATGGCTTCCTAGTTTCTCAGGCTTGTTTACTGACAGAGAAGGCCATGCACCTTGGCAGACATTGCGCACGAATTCCAAAGCTTCATCTATAATTTTCTTATTCACCCCACGGTGTCCATTTAATCTTATTGCAAGCATAATACGACTTTGCTCCAACCTTGCTAGTGAAATATCTCGGTCTGCTTGTTGCTGTGACTGGACAGCCTGCAAAAGAGTTCAAGGCATAATTATACAATTGGTATAATGAAACTAAGCATCAAACATGTCAATCTGTTGAAGCGAGCCTAAGAACAAATGGATGCTTGCCTCGGATGATATTTCTTTCATACACACTGCATAGCATATCCCAGAAGAAAGTGAAGGAAATTTTGTTCAAAGAGCTCAAAAGCTTGGATTCATAACATGGACATTACATTTTTAATATTTACTATCTCTGTCCCAAAATATAAGCATTTCTAGCTATGAATCTACACAGTACTTGTCCAGATTCAAAGTTAGATATGCTTATATTTTGAGACAGAGGAAGTAGATAAACTAGGGGTAGGGGTGAAATTGTTAAAGTAACGTGAATTGTTGAATCACAGAACAGATCAACAGATACATGTATGCATTTCACACAACACAAGGCAACAATAAACAATGGCAACACCACTGAAGATAATTTATATTCACATGTAACGGTGGACAAGTAGGTTGCATCAAACAAACACATTTCATGAATTTCAATCAGGTTTCTAGATAAATTTGTTTCCTGCCTTCCTTGGCTCCTTTAAGGATGTATGCAACATCCTTTATTTCCTTAAAATAAAACGACCCAAAAATTTGAAGTTCCAACCATGCTTTACATATTCCATTATTGAGTGCCTCATAAGCTCATGACTCTCTTTTGTTTGAGAGGATGCTACCCTCTACGTAGGAGGCTAGTTCACTAGTATTATACTTTTCTGGTATTATTATCTCGATTCAGCAAGCAGCTTGGTTGCTTCTTTGGAGGACAAGAACAAATCTACAACTTGCGGGAACAAGAAGTTAACTGACAAAGAAACTACAAGCACTGTATTCATAAAAAAATTTCAAAATTAGCCCAGGAACACTCCCAAGCAAGCAAACAAGTACAGCAAACTGCTAGGGTGTTGAGAAAACCTTAAGCCTTTTAGGTTTCAAAATTATGACTCTTATCTTCTATGTGATAATACTTGCAAGATCAAAACATTTACCAGCTGTTCACATATGGCACTTGAACAGTTCACGGGAAAAAAAAAACAGAACACAGACCTACTAAGAATATAGAAAATATGGAGCACAAAATATGGCACAAAAAGCACCTTTTTATATAAAAAAGAAGCACACATCCTTAATCTATCATGCAGGTGCATGATGCAACTACTTACAAGGAATAATAGAATTGTTGGAAATTCAAAGTAGATTAATAGAGGGCAACTAACGTTCTATCATAGTTTATTCAGAGCTCAAAGAAAATAACCCGAAGCCTAATTTTCATGAATAATTGCCCATCTATGACACTTTGAATTTCGAAACATGCAAATGCTAGTAATTTAAGTGAGTAGTGCCATTCCTTCATGATCATAATTAGTTACTTCCCGTTCCAAATAATAACAATCCTGCTTTGGTACTTGTTCAAGCGAGCGCCCCCAGATACACACATGGGCGTAAACAACTAAACATGCTCTGAATCGTCAGAACAAATGTGGCATCATCCTAAGGTGGTGTTTGGATCCAGTCACTAAATTTTAGTCCCTATAACATCGGATGTTTGGCGCTAATTAAGAGTATTAAACATACACTAATAATAAAACTAATTGCATAAATGAGAGCTAATTCGCGGGATAAATTTTTTAAACCTAATTAATCCATAATTAGCATATGTTTACTGTAGCATCACATAGGCTAATCATGGATTAGTTAGGCTTAATAGATTCGTCTCGCGAATTAGTCCAGGGTTATGAAATGGGTTTTATCCTTAGTCTACGTTTAATACTTCTAATTAGTGTACAAACATTCGATGTACAACCATTCGATGTGACAGAGACTAAAATTTAGTCCCTGAATCCAAACACCACCTAAGCATGGCTTTCAACGTTCAACAAACAGTCGCTTGAATCTACAAGCATTTCGGTATCCTCCCCAAATTAGACAAATAAATCCTCGCAAGTCGCAACCTGCTGTCCATTACAACGTCACATTTCAAGAAATCCACGGCCGCGACTATGCGAGAGGCGATGCTCAGGTTGGTTTGCTCAATCTCACAAGGAAGCAGGGATGGGAGGGTTAGGGAGCTCACAAGGAAGCACTCGAACTGGTCCTCGAGGTCCTCGAGCGCGGCGCGGATGGCGTGGAGGCTCCTCGCCTCCTCCGCCACCGCGTCCAGCGCGGCCGCCTCATCATCGACGACGACATCGCAGCCCTTGACGCTCACGAGGCCCTCCGCGGGCTTGCTGCCCCCGCCGCGGCGGCGGACCGCGCGCAGGAAGTGCGCGCGGGAGAGGGCGTGGATGGCGTCGCTCACCTTGTCGTGGAGGTCCCAGATGGTCTCCAGCACGGCCTCCGCCTCCTCAGGCTCCATCCCGGAAACCCTAGCTCCGGAAGGTTCCAGAATCTTCGCAACCGCCTCCCTCCTTCCCCTAGCCTTCGCAACCGTTTTTTGGAGAATTTTGGAGCTCTTTGGAGGGAGAGGAGTTCCCGAAATTTCTCTAGGACGTTAGGTTAGAGACGACGCGAAAGGGCCAAATTGGATTAATGGGCCGGATGATTCTACATGGGCCTAATATGGGTTAGGCTAAGGCCCGGCTCGGAAAAGGGGGGAGAGTCGAGAGCCTTCGCCTTGTATTCCAGCAACGGCCGCCGGCCGCCGCTGGTTTCGCTTCTTTCCTCTCGCCGCCGCCGGCGCACCCCGCCGCTGTTTGCTCCGCCCCTGAAATACGAATCGGCGGCGCGATTGGGAAGCAACCCTCGGCATACTGTATCGCCTCTCTCTCTCCGGCGGACGTGCTCTGTGCTTTGCTTTCCCCGTCTGTGGTTGGTCGGTGGGCTTGGATCGGCATGGATTCGACGACGATGACGCCGAAGCCGGTGTGCGCGCAGGAGGCGCTCGCGCTGCTCAACTGCGCGGCCGAGTCCAGCTACGACCGCGACAAGTGCCTCGCAGCCCTCGACGCCCTCCGCGCCTGCATCGCCCAGAAGGTGCTCGCCTCTTTCCCCATCCCTTAGCACCATTATCGTATTCCCTCTCTGATTAGCGTGAGTTCTCACATAACAAGAGGGGAAAGGCTTTGCCAAATTGTTGATTTGGCTCTGATAGAACATGGCTTTGTTTTAAGAGATCCTGATTTCCTGATTGTGATTGAGTAGAGTAATCCATTTGATGGGTTGGGATACTACTGCATTCGTAAGATACTACATGAAGACGCCTTCATAGTTGTTATCCAGCTCAGGAACTGTGAAACAAAAGCACCGCATGGGAAGTATCTCACACTTCCTAGACGTGATAAGCTTACAAGCCTTTGTAATCAATTGGTATGCTTATTGATTTACATTCTTTTGCACTTGCTTATAAACGTGAAATTATAACTGCTGGTAATCTGGAGTCTGGACAAGTATATGCGCAATACTGAATAATAAAATAACGTGATTGCTTACCATCATTCTTCCAAGGGCAAAATAATTTTAAAGAAGAAATTATAATTGCTTTTAATCTGGAGTTTGGACAAGTATATGCGCAATGCTGAATAATAAAATAACGTGATTTCTTACCATCATTCTTCCAAGGGCAACATAATTTTAAAGAAGGGGAGTGATTATTACACTGTTTTATACGGGAGTTGAAGTTGCAGTAGCTTACGACTAAAAGTCAATCATCAGCTCAAGTACCACCTTACCAGAAGCGCAGACTGTACTGTTTTTTTGGCACCCAGCAGCATCACCTCCAGCAGCTTACCTTATAGATCTCAAACGATTGAACTTCATTCCGTAGAGCTGTTTTCTTGGATCCATCCTTGTACAGTGTCACTTTGTAGCTACAGTTATTGGACCTTCACAACTACATTCAGAACAGTCAACTCTCTACTAAAGCTTACCTAGTATAACTTAAAATCTTCCAAAAGTATGTGAGTAGGATGAACATTTTTATCTGTCTGTACTCATATTTTTATGGTTTGTTTATGAAAAATCTGGCTGTTTAACGCACCTGTGCTGTCCCAAACAAAATGAAAATACACCGAGAATTATTCAAGTAGTGATCTACTGATCTTCAAGTTGTAAATGATGTCCCAGATTTGCTTTTGCTGGTGACTGGGAGAAAGTTACTAGGGTAAAAGGTAGCTGCACTGTGGAAAACCTCAATTATTTGCAAATGTGTCATATCCAATGTCATTCTAGTAGTGTGGAAGGTTCAGTTGTTGCTTTATGAAGCAGCACTACTGGTTCTATTGCTAAATTGTCATTTTTGCAGATGTTTCCATGCCATGGGAATTTGATTATTCTAATTTAAGTGCTGATGAGATTCTCTTTTCTTTTTGTTGAAATGTTGCAGAAAGTGAAGAAATTTTCCCTGGCTGAGGCAAGCTCCACAGGCACCTCAGAAACTCCAAAAGGAAAATAGAAGTGGGCTGACAATTAGTCAAGAACATCTAGCATTACATCTTTCTTTTTCAGCAAATAGGTTGCTATGTTTTGTCATCAGATATTGTTGTATTTTCAAATCATTCAAGGCTTCAATATGTTGGCTGGAAAAATCATGTAACCAATTGGCACGGTTTGAGCAGATCGATGGAGTGTGATGCAGTTTGGCCTGAGTGACCGATAACATTATACTGTTTTAATAAGCTACAGTAGCTATCTAATGTACATTGTGACGATCAAATGTTTTACTCCATCTATGATACCATGTGTATCATATACAATCTCACAGACATAAATTCAGTTTCTTCCAAGCAGAAAATTTGCAAGGGCAGAGTGCCAGGCATTTCCGAGGAGGCTTGAATCATATGTGGATTCGTCTGTTTCTTTGCTTTGCAAGATGGGGCATTTCGTCGGTTAGTGTGCCAAGCATCTTAAAGCTTTTCTATGTGCAAGTTGGTATTAGGGGAATAAGTTCGAGGCCTTGTTTTTGGAAGGAGAAGCAGCTAATGATAATCTGAAAAAGGTTGGAGTTACTAGCTTCGGCGGCTTATAGTTTATTTTTTAAATTATTGACAATCTAGCCATGAATCTGAATTATCGAGAAGAGCTAAAGATTTAAAAGAAGCCGTGATTATCAGAAGCTAAAATTTGCCTTTGTTGATTGCTGGAAGTCTCTATTGGGCTATGTAGACATGTAGTAAGCCCTTTTTTTTTTTTTTTTTTTTTTTTTTTTTTTTTTTTTTTTTTTTTTTTTTTTACATTCGATAAACACAGATGCTCATAGTACTCGCAAACTAACCCCTATCAAAGTATGCACACACATTTTATCTCTATTAGCACATTCAAAAGATTAAGCTAATAAATCTTGAGATTGACAAAAGCATTTTAGAAGTCTTACCATCAACATATACGTTGTATTTCACTGAAAGAATAAACTGTAAATCGCCCATATCAAATCTTAAAGATTTGATTTTGTGTGGACATTATACTAAGCCAATATTTAGACCTCCTTTGATTCATAGAAATTTCATAGGAAAAAGGTTCAGGATTTGGCACTGTAGCAGCCTTTTGATTCACAAGATTGAAGCATAAATTTTTCTTTGGAACTCATTTCACGAGGAAAACGTAGGAAAGGAAAACATTCATCCTAACCTCTTTTTCTATCATGTGCAGGTAAGATCAAGGTAAACTAGTTGATACCTCGCGTTTTGCTACGGAATATGTAAATGAATGCATGTTATACATTATAAATGATGATAAATGTATATATTTTAATAATGTGGAAATGAAGTGGAGATAATGATTTGATATTGCTTACATATTAAGTTCTAAAAATACAACATAATTCATTATATTTAAAATACTCTAGATAACAATTGCTAATGGGTGATGATATATTGCTAATGGGTGATGATGTGTTACACTTACATGCGATTTAAAATACTCTAAATAATAATTACTAGTGGGTGATGACATATTAAGTTTTAGGAGGTAGTGTCATCAATTTTATACAATTTTATAGTAAGATAGGATGACATATGTACCTATGCATTATTGCTATTACTTTAGACAAAAATGTACACTGTGATTTTGTGGATAAGACCAAAGTTGTATTAATACACTTCCTAACATTTCCTTTCCTATGAAATTCCTATACCCTCTTAAACAATAAGTAATATAATTTTACCATGTTTTACAATTCTATTTACAGATACATTCGTACAGGACTCATGTATTTTTTCTATTCTTATTTTTTTTTCTATCCCGCGTTTTAAAGAAGCACTTAAATGGAGAACGATGATTATTAGATTAAGCAAAAGGAAGACGGGGCAGAGCCGCAGCCGCTGATACAGCGAGAGGGCACACGCAGCGTTAACACGTCGCTGCGAGCGTGCCACGTGGCATCGTCGAGAGTACGCGAGGCGAGGAGCCGTGTCGAGGCGGGCGGCGTCCACCACCTCCTCCTCTCCTTCCATCCCGACTTTCTCGGCGGCGACGCGATTTCTGCACCCTTCGCGGCCTCTCCGGCTCTACCCCCGCCTCCTCCTCACCCTTCACGACGATCCCCCGCGCACCCTCGCCTCCTCCTCCTTCCGATGGGCGCGGAGCAAGCCCCGGAGCCACCGCCGCCGCCGCCTGTGGCGGCGGCCGAGCGCGGGATGGGCTTCGCCGAGCGCGCCGTGGCGGCCGCCGGCGCCGCCGTCGTCTCCGCCGTACTCGTCAACCCGCTCGACGTCGCGAAGGTGAGCTCCGTACGACACAACGCTGAACCGGTGAATTGTGGCCACAACGGAATCGTGGCATGTTGAATTGATCGGGAGGACGCGTTGGGGGAGAAATCGACGTGGTGCTCTTCATCTTAGTTTACGAGCCTAGATTGCATGGGGAAGCATGGGGTTTCGGTGTTGATTTGAGCCCTTATTATTTTTCATCCTGCAGACAAGGTTACAAGCACAGGCGGCCGGAGTTGTCTATAATACGGTAAGCGTGCCATTTCTCTTCCACATAGAGTTTTTTTCGCTGTTCAATAGATGGAGCTGCTGTGCTCACCTGCTTGATCCTATGTTGAATTCTATGTGGAAGGGAACTTATGATTTGTTGAGTATTTGTTGGGTGGATTGCTTATATCTGAAATATTCCTTGTTTGTTTATTTGCTTTTTATCTAAAATGCATTGCTCAGATATGGTCAGATTTTAGGTGCTATCCGTGGTGCAACCCTGGAATGAATGGTTTAGGGCCATCCTGCAGTTCTGAATGCTTTCAGTACAGAGGAACAATGGATGTGTTTTATAAGGTCACTAAACAGGTAATGTTTTGCTTATTGATACTTTCTTATTTACCTTCCTCTATTATGTCGATCTGACTGTTGTAATGATTGATATGCCTCCTGCAGGAAGGAGTTTTTAGACTATGGAGAGGTACTGCTGCAAGCCTAGCATTGGCAGTGCCAACGGTATTTTTTTTCTTTCAGCCGATCGCCACTTTATTCTTTTCGTACCAATGTCTTCTTGTCTGTCTTATAAACCCACAGGTGAAAATATGTATTTGCTATAATCGTTTATCAGTTATCCTGTGTTGTAAACATATGTTTTGTTCTCTCTCTACATTATTCTGTGCAAATACTGAAAGTGACGACCATAATGTTGTCCTTCTGTGGTTTTTCACGATTTCTCTTGGTAGAGGACAAAGAGAAACGAACAGGAAAACAAGTAGTATCAATAGTTAGAGCTACTTTCTGCCAAAAGACATGTTGATCTGCGTGTATATTTGTCTTCTGTAAGAAAAATGATGGAAAGTGCTTGTCTTGTTAAAACTTTTGGGCGTGCCTGTGATATTAGATAGTTTGTAATAATTCTGTTAAAAAGCATGAAGAAGGAAGATGTTAGCGGGGAGAAAATGTGTGCTGAAGGCATTTAATGCGTCTATTGAGTTTTGATGAAACATTCTGATCTGTGAATCTCTTTCCCTAGGAAGGTTTGGGAACATCAGATACATATTGCGCATATCTTATCTGCACATGTATAATGTATTTCAGCTGAAGCATTTGATTTTACCATACTTAACTGATCTAGGATATTAGTATTATATAAAATTCTGGTAATGTACGAACTTGTCTTCTGTTTTTGTCAACATTATAGGCCTGTAGGCTTCTATACTTGGCACTTCGGCAACATCATATACTCTGCATTCTTATATGCTCTCAGTAGACATTGCCATAACAACCTCTCTTTAGCCTAGCGGATAACAAATTATCTTTACTGTGTGATCCTTTAGGTTGGGATATATCTGCCTTCTTACGATCTATTGCGCAATCGGATTGAAGAATATTCAGATCATAGTTTTCCCAAACTGAGACCATACGCTCCTCTTATTGCTGGCTCTGTTGCCCGATCATTGGCATGCATAACTTGTTCACCTATTGAGTTGGCAAGAACACGGATGCAGGTCAGTTTATTGTACCTTCTCTTTTCTCTGTATAACATCCGTGTAGTGTAAAATAAAATTACATGTGTCAACCAATCAAAGGGTGCTGGTGTGAAATTAGGCTGTGCACTCTAGTAACCCAAAGATTTTATAGAGACAACCTCTGCAATGCATAATTCATCCTTTTTGAGAAGTAAAACCAATAACTAGCTCGTGATTCAAAGTTATAAATAACTTTGTTTGAAGTTATAAATAACACTTCAAATTTGTGTTCGAAGTTTTATGTAACACTTCAAATTTGTGCATAAATGAAGCCGTAAAGTGACCTTGTCCATTGTTTATACCTGGACAGCTAAACATCTTTTTTATGATAATGAAACTTATTCTGTCTGGCACTTATTTTTATGCCATTACTTTCTTTTTATATAATTAGGCCTTTAAAGTATCAAATGTTGGAGGGAAACCCCCTGGAATGTGGAAGACTTTGCTTGGTGTGCTTTCATTGAGACAGAGCATCAATCACCCTGAAAATTGTATGTACTTTCCTATGTGCTGTTTGTTAGCCTTGACGAACGAAGCACAAACATGCATTCTCATCTCATTTAAGGGCATCGGCAAAATTGCTAAACTATGTCAACTTAGTTATTCACATAAAGTTATACAGATGTACATTTGAAGCTTTGAACTGAAGCCTTATTGTTTAATTCTTATGAATACGTATTTTACATTGCGAACAGTTCGGTCATACCACCTTCTATGGACTGGTCTCGGAGCACAACTTGCACGTGATGTCCCCTTCTCAGCTATATGCTGGACAGTTCTTGAACCAGTGAGCTACTTTACTGAAGTTTGGTATACTCTGTTCTGGTTTAGATAATTTGGATTCTGCCAAACCTATAGAACTCACTGTGTTTTCCATATCTTGATGCTCTTGCTGCACAGACTAGAAGGCACCTGATAGGAATAGTTGGTGAGAAAAGCAATGCAGCAGTTATATTGGGGGCAAACTTCTCTGCAGGCTTCATTGCTGGAGTTATCTCTGCTGGCGCTACCTGTCCTCTTGATGTCGCCAAGACACGCAGACAAATTGAGGCAAGTTTCTTAGACTGTCCTAAACCAAACTTCTGTTTGTTAGACTTTTCTGTGTGCACTCAATTAGGTCCTTATGCAAAGAGCTTGGAAACAATAACTTGAAAATACTTCTGTTTTGTTATGTTGCTAAACACTCTTCATTTACTAGTTTATGTATTCTCATTTCAGAAGGATCCAGCTAGGGTATTACACATGAACACAAGGCGCATATTGCATGAAGTATGGAGGTATGGCATTACAATTTTATTTAGTAATCTGTTGCTGTATTTTATGTTTAGCAATAGCAAACGTAGTCCATAGGAACAGTTGTTCTTGTGGAATATAGGTGAAGAGCTTGCGCCTGTGGTCTGTCCATAGCTCTTTCAATGGTAAAATATCTGTCAGTATTAGAACTTTGAAGGGATGGGGAAAAAAGGGGTGCAATTGCAAGACTCACTAGGTTATACTAGCACAGAAACATACTACCTATATACTTATGGAGGTAATGTTTTCTTTACAAAAGAAAGGACTAGGGTAGGCTATATGGGTTTGTTGCCAAGCTGTATTCTGAGCTAGTGTGATGCTACTTGACACTTGAATTTTTTTTAAAAAAAATGGTAAGCTCCAGGAATAGTACTTTTTACTCTCATGAACCTTTATTTTTCTAGACATTTCAACTTACAAAAATGCACACTTGCTTAGTGGTGCGTTTTCCCACTATCCTGTTTCCTTGGTTTCCTAACTATCAACAAAAATATAGTAGTCTAGCAACTAAAACAACTTATCCGTAAAATTCAATGCATGTAACACTTTTATACGGCACTTGTTGCAGTAAGGAAGGCATCAGCGGGATATTCAGAGGTGCAGGTCCTCGAATGGCACGGGCAGGGCCTTCAGTGGGCATCGTCGTCTCTTCGTACGAAGTTGTGAAGCACATCATGCACAGGAAACATGCAGAGTTATGACCTTAACAATCTCTTCAGAGCTCAGACGTAGAATTCAACTGCAGCTGAGGCTTTTAGCCATTTTTTTTCTAGTTTACCCAACACGGATCGCTTTAGTGAAAGCCGGTTTATATTCCCTATCTATATGCCTTGCCTACCTTATCAGGAAGGTGAGGCCGAGTGTGTCCCTTCTAATAAAAGGGCAGAATGCCCTAGATGTAAACATTTCTCGTTACGAGAATTCATTGATCCATTCTCCCCGTCTGTGCTCTAAAAGTGAGTTTTGATTGAAAGATGAAAAAAAATGATTACGAACTCTCCAAGCAAACAAGGCAGGGGCCAAATTTGTAGGCACATTTGCTGCAGGGACAAGTTCAGATTTAGTAGCATTTTCTTTTGCCGGATTCGTTTGTGCTTAGTCCGCTCATAAAAGCAGACAACAAACTACGAAAGTACAACTTCGGCATGCTACACAAACTGTTGTTCTTCAGCCGTCAGAAGTTGCAAGGTTTTGTAAAATCCAAATTCACAACATAATCAATATCTCTGATAAACATGTGATCTGCGGAAGTTTTCACTTGCAAAAGCTCCGGATCACATCCAACATAATCCCACGGGCCCAAAAGCCAAATAATTTTGAGCCTAAAATGGCTTTCTTTGCAGAGGCCAGAAACATGCAAAACGAACCGGAGGCTGAGCCTGATAAGACACTGAAACAAAACATAGCTCTGCAAAAAAATTTCGTCTTTTACACTGAAAGATACAAGTAGACAATGAGTCTATCTTAATACAGAAACTAACAGGGTGTTTATCTAACGTCTCTTCCTTCTGCCTCCCTTCTGCTTTCCCTTGCCCTTTTTCTTACCCATTCTCATCTTCTGCTCAGGCGCATCCCGACCCGATGGTTTGGGTGGTGCCAAAAGATGCTTGACATCAAGTATACCATTCTTGAAGTGCCCTTGGGTCGCCCTAAGTACTCGGTCCTCAGGTCTAGTCTTTTGAGCTTTACTGTTCTTGGAATCCCGTTTCCTAAATATTCCAAGTAGTCTTTCCTGTATAGAATTATCATGTTAATCATCGTTAACATCCTAGACAGCAATTTTTTGCAATTTTATTGGGTGGCAGCGACTTCCTGGCCTGGAAAAAGATTTATACAAGCTGAAGTTAAGCATACCTCTTC
This sequence comes from Oryza punctata, assembly GCA_000573905.2. Taxonomy (NCBI): domain Eukaryota; kingdom Viridiplantae; phylum Streptophyta; class Magnoliopsida; order Poales; family Poaceae; genus Oryza; species Oryza punctata. The sequence continues at coordinate 6,418,087 of CM002488.2, forward strand.
CGCTTTCTTCTCTTCTCTTTTCTTTTGGTTCTTCATAGCTGGCTTTGATACACTTAGCGGCATACGGTGCTTCTTAATGGCCTATTGCAGACAATCAAAACTGTAAGATACTGTAATTTTACAGGATAAAGGAACAAAAATGTATTACCTTTCCACCCAACTGAACTACTTTATGGTTCTCTAATTGCTTCCGCTCCTTCCATGTAGATGCACCTAATATAGTTAGCAAGTGAATGCATGTACTTCAATAATTTGTTGAGATCAAAATCGAAGGTTTCAAGGAAGGATGGAACAAAAATCTCGAAAGAAGTAGAGATGAAATGCTTGACAACAAGACAACACAATCCAAACGAAGTTTAACTGATGCAATAGACAAAATCACATATTCATCTTTACTCAATAAATTAAGAAGGGGCAATCTGAAGCCTCTCCACAAACAAATGATCTCCGAAAGCATTTCAGGAACAAAAAGCAAAATAGGGGACATAACAATACCAAACGTTATAAACAGTGGCCACAAAAGGAAGGATGATGTTTAACAAAATGCAGAATTTATGTTCCCTCAACCAAACTCCAACATCATAAGTACAGCAGATAGATGGCAAATGGTCACATGGAATAACTTCTTCCATAGGCACATAGGATAACAATTTTCAATTGTTTCAGATTATGTTTTGCTGCCCAAAAAATTAAAAAAAAAACATCTTGAACTAGCAGCCACATGGTATCATCAAATACCTCAACTAAAACACAGATGCTATTGCTAGTTTTGACATAGTATTTACAGTGAATTCTGCACGCTTCTCACAGGCAATAAGGCTTGCCACTAATCTGATTCATTGAAATCAATTTAAATAAAGATAAATGCTTGCAGACGATATAAAGAAGATACTATCAGCTTTCACAAAAAGTAATATAAGATGAGATAATTACCGAAAAGCTCAACATCTTTCAACAACTTCCCAATATCAATGTCAGGCTCCTCATCATCATCAGACGTGTCACCAGATTTTTCCGCAGCAGGCTTCCGATACATATCCGAAAGGCTTGATCCCTAATGGCAAGAGGAGTATGAATAAGTTAACTCCAAACAGAAACGCAAGATTCAACAGGAGCACCACGAACCAATAAAGTCTTGAGATACAGAAGGGCGAGGGCGGGCTCACCATGAAGTTGTGCCACTCGCCAGTCGACGACGACGACGGCGCCCCAGAGCGGCGGGGCTTCCGGGCACCGGGCGCGGACGGGTCGAAGACGACCTCCGCCGGCGCGTTGGCTGGTGTGGGCTTCGGCCTCCCCTTCACCATCCTCTCCCCTTCCCTCCTCCTCCTGCTCCCACCCTAAATCCCGCGACCAAATCCTACCACCCGGTGAGAAACGAGTCGCAGGGCAACACAAACAAAGGTAACATCCGGCCCAGACGGAGGCGGCGTACCTTGACTCTCCCGTTGGTCGATGCTGCGGCGGCGGCGGCGGCGCGCGCGCCGGAGAAGGTTAGGCCGCAGGCGAAGCGAGGGTTCGGCTGGGAGCAGAGGGGCGGCGCGGGGAGGGAGGAGAGCTCCTGAGGGAGGCTGCACAGGTGGGAGTTGGGTTGGGCTGGGCCAAATCTGGAATTCTGGCATGTACGGGCGGGCCTCGTCATGACCCGTCGGTAAGGGTGTTAATGGGCCTAACTTTTTTTAGTCTACAAAATTTAAGCGCTGGATCTAATCTGGGATGGGTTTAATTTCTATATATTTTTAACCTAAATATATTGGAAAGGGTTGTGAAGAACCCATTACTGGTACCACATAGGGAATAAGTTCACATTAGGTCCTTTGATTTGTCGCCGAGTCTGCAATTCGTGCTTGGACAGAAATACCGGTTATAGCACATCTTTTAACTCACAATACCATATCAAATTTGGTCTCTCGGTAATATAGTGACGGTCAAATTTGGTCTCTCGGTAATATATTGACTGGTTTTGGCTGATGTGGTGAGTGGGACCTACGTGAACCCCACATATTAATGACCAACTCAACTCCCTCCCCTCTCTCACACGCGTTTGGAATGGCATGTCACACTCTCTCACACGCGTTTGGAATGGCATGTCACAGGTGCCATTATGAGAATGTTGTTGATTTTTTAACATACATTTAATCATTCGTCTTATTTTATAAAATATGTAATTATTATATATTTTATTGTAATTTTATTTATCATTAAATGTTGTTTAAGTCTTTTTTTTGTTTGCAGAAAATTTTTAAATAAGATGAATAGTTAAATGTTTGTTAAAATGTTAATAGCATCATATATTAAAAACGAAGGTAGTAAGTGATAAAGAAAAATGTGCCTCACGCCTTATTCCTTAATGATAAAAATCCAATTTAACTCTATTAAATATATGTGGATTTAATATGTAATCCATAACCGTAAAACCGGGTATATGTACCCTTCCAGTGGTTTACGATGATGTGACGTCTATGTAGAAGCCTAGACATCACGGAAATTGAATTAAAGTGGGATCACACATGTCATCTCTTCTCTCTCCTCCTTTCTCTGCCCCCGTCAGGCCTACATGCGGCGCTGCACCTGATGGCAAGCTGGCGACGACGCCCGGCCTACCGCCGACCTGCGCGTGCTGCTTCGTCTTCGCGTGTGTATGCAAAGCTTGGTTTGCAGCTGGTGCGTGTAGGTGGCACTGTCAGCGTAGTACAAAATAGAGTAGTTAATTTCAAGGCGACGACGAGTACGCGAAGATGGAGGGTGCGCAGGAGGAGGATCCGCCGGCGCCGATGGCAAACGAGATGGCGTTGGCTGGCCAGCACATCGTCGCCGCCGGCAGCGATGACCACGCGCGTCATCTAAACGTTGCACATCGTGGGTCGGGGCCAGCAACGGCTCGTGCTCCCTCCGTCGCGGCACCTGCACACAAGCATCGCATCCTCTTTCTTGCATATCCTACTACTTCACTAGCGGTTCCACCGGCGTCACCGCTCGTCGCTATCGGTTTCTACCGCCGGCCTTCGTCGCTATAGGTCGTCGACGTGGGGATGTGGTGATGGTTGTGCGGCTAGAGAAGGCAGGGGCCACACGTTGGAGGAGGGGCCGTTAGTGCGATAATCGGGAGGGGAGCTGTGCTGCGACGGCGACGGCGCGAAGGAGGAGCATCCGGCCGGCGGGGGCGGATCTGGGAATCGGGGCCCCTGCCGGTGGCGGGAGATGGGCAGGTCTCTCTCTCGCGTGCGTCTCATGGCCGCGCGAGCTACAGCCCCACAACAGATCACCCAAGTCCGGCTACACGGGTCTACTGTATTTTCTTTTTCAGAGATAAGTCCCACTAACAGGTGGGTCCCATTGATCAACCGTGCCACGTGGAGGACTCATTTTGTGTTGTTTTAGTATACGAGGGAGGGTATATATATGGTTTTGCGGTTGAGTGATAGAAATTAGATACGAGCTAAATTAAGAAAGTCACATTGAACTTTTTCCTTCCTTAATCATACCATAAATGGGTTCTTGAATTTTCTTGTTTATGATATTATCAAAACAAATTCTCACATACCTGCATATATCTATACATCAAAAGGATCATCTCAAGAAAAAGAAAAGGAAGGAAAAGAAATACTCGTACTCGAATACAGTAGCTTGCTATATACTCCCTCCGTTTTTAAATTTGACGTCGTTGACTTTTTTAAATATGTTTGACCGTTCGTCTTATTCAAAAAATTCAAGTAATTATTAATTCTTTTTCTATCATTTGATTCATTGTTAAATATACTTATATGTGTATATATAGTTTTACATATTTCAAAAAAGAATTGAATAAAACGAACGGTCAAACATGTGCTAAAAAGTTAACGGTGTCAAATATTTAGAAATGGAGGGAATAGCTAATATAGAATAGCAAATCTAAGATGTGACCATCCAGTTATTGGCAACAAAAGGATAAAACAAATTATTGACGCTGGAAGACAACCTTGACGTAGGAGCAATAGAGCACAACACCTGGATGAAGCTGGGAAGTTTGAGTTTCATTGAATTAAAGTCAGATCAAGCACGGTATTCCCCCCTTAAAAAAAAATTCAATCTAGAACATGATCTATCATAGAACAACGAATTTGGATATAAGTGTACAAATTTGTTGGTATATCCACACATATAAGCTGGAACAAGATGAGGCCTTCAGAGAAGGATTAGACATTAACCGCCACATGTGTAAGAAAATCCCCAACACAGTAGAGACAAGTGCTACACACGCGTACACCTGCGTTTAGCATCCTGAAGTACAGTAGTATATAAAGTTATAAGGGCACCGCTAAACTATAGCAATATTCCCATAGTGTATATGGAGTAGGCATTAAGCTGAACCCCACATCTTCCAACCACTTCCTTCTTCCTTTCCCCAACCTTCCAGATCCATTTTCTCTTCCCAACACTTCCCCTTCCAACAGATCCATGAGCTCGCGGAAGCAGACAGACGCGGCGATGACGAAGCTCGCGGGAGCAGTAGGCGGCGTCCCATCCCCCTTTGCGCTCGACAACTCTTCTCCGGTGGCGGACTTGGTGATGAGAACGACGTTCGCGGGCTGATCCACAATGGTGGTGTCCCTTCCCCAAGCGCGACAGATCCATGACGATGGTGGCAGCGTCTCGCGCACGGATCCACGACGACGGCCGGTGACACCTACAACACGGATCCGTGACGGCGGTGGTGGGAGGAGCCTGTAGTGACGGAGGAGGCCTAGGCGCACCGCTCGCTGGAGGAGGTCGTGGCGGCGGTGGCCTGCGGGAGAAGGCTTCCACGGCGGAGGGGGTCCGGGTGCGGTGGCGCCACCCCGCGGGAGAAGGCTGTAGCGGTGGCGGAACTCTGGCAGTGTCAGCACGCAGGTGCCCTTCTCCCCTTTCCTATGGCGGCAAGCAACGGAGAGAGAGGAGTGGTCCAGAGAATATAGATGAAAAAAATGAATTTTCTATTCTTATGGCCGGTCCTTAGCCATATGGGTGGCTCATACAAAAGCTTCTTACAAAGACAACTCTCGTAGTGTATATAGACTCTTTAAGTCTTGTTCGGTTTAGAGGGGATTGAAGATGATTGGAGGGGATTGAGGGGGAATAATTCCACACCACAATAGGTAGGGAATAAATCCCCTCCAATCCCTCCCTCATGGGGATTAAGCGAGCAAGATCTTAGGGGGTTTAAGACCCCCCTCCCCCCATTTTCACATTGTGGATGTTCTAATGGTTGGACTTCTGGAATCAGAGGAGGCAAGCAGTTCCAAGATGGTTGGGCTTCTAGATTAATTCCTTGTGCGGTGAAGAAGACGAACCGACCAACAACGAACTGACGAAAACAGAGTGACTAGGAGAAACAAAGCTTCTATGGCTGGGCTTACAGGTGTACTACTAGAAATCCTACTATCCTAGCCTTGCAATCAAGATCCGACGGCGAAAACACCATATCACAGAAAAATAGTAATAACTATTCTAAATGAGGATAATTATATAGATTTGTAGGACGTCTCTCGTTTCTCATCCCTCGGAGAGGCCAAGCAGTTACCACCAGAAGAATACGGATTTAAATAAAACTAGAAAAATCAACGTGCCAGTTAGCACGCCGATAAACATAACCTATCGAAACATTACTCTGACCAGGATTCCGAGATGGATATCTCACTTCCATACTCAAAGGATGGATGATCACATTACCAAGGCAGATGTTATCGTTTGTTTTAGGCATATAAATATTGTATGCATCTTTTATACTAATTGTTAGAAATATATGAAAAATGAATAAAAATAATCAAGTGATGTCCTAGTCATTGTGCTATTTGTGCTATTTCTATACGGATAAATGTCACACCCCGATCTGACCCCAGATGGGAGCTAGTGCGGGACGCTCCAAATAAATCTGTACGTCGATACCAGTCCCAGGAAATAGCGCTGGTATCACAGAAAGATGGAATATCACAACAACAGCGGTCTCTTTATTAAGAGTAGTCTTACAGTCAGGTTGGGCTACGGATAGACCCCGAGCTCACAACTGCATTACAAAAGAGAAAGGCGGAAGCGAACACTGGGTTAAGGCCACAAGCATAACTTGGAACTACGACGAAACCCTAAAACTGCTCGAAGCCGGACTGCTCTTGGAAGTACTCCTCGTTAGCGGGATCCATCTCCTCTTTGAGAACTGGGGCAGGGTTAATTATATAGAGCAAGGGTGAGTACAGAGAGTACTCAGCAAGTCTTGGGAATTATATGTATATTGCAAGTTTCGTAGAACGACTGTTTGTTTTTGCAACTGATTTTTTTTAAAGCTTTCGAAATGTTTTCTATGAGAGTGCTTCTCAACGACACGAGCTTGATAGTGCATCAAGCCTAGTCGGAGCAGTGCAATGTATCAATCTTTTAAGGATCAAGTGTTGGCTCCCAGTCAACTGATTTTGATGGCCTCCCTGGCCCAGCTGATCCCGTCAGCCACATTTGAAAACAATGATATCCAACCCATCAAGTCAATTTCACAAGCAGTAGGCAAACAAAACTACGCTAAGGAATCACCTCACATCCGCCCATAACCATGGGCACGACTGTTTGAACAGTTTGTTAACCTCTGTAGAGGGGGTACACTTTACCCACACGACGTTACTAGCCTGGGTCACCCAGCCCGTGCAGAACAGCCACGTCTGGTGACTTTAAGGCTTTCACGACAAGGCATTTCTAAAACCGACACAAGGTTACCATATGCCAACGGGAGGGGTCACTCGGACCAACAACAGGTTAGGTCCTAGACCATATTGTGCCAGGAAGCCCAGGGGTCCTCCCCGACACCACCCCGGCGATTCCACTTGTCCCTTGGCATCAAGGCTTCCCAGGTCTAGCTAGTTACTCAGCCAGGGGTGTCCCATTTCACCCATGTGGTCGCACTAATTATGTTTGGATGAAATCCCAAAGGAATTGGTCCTTAAGTGCGAGAACGGGAAAGCGTACTCCCGGTACGTCCCTCGCACTGCGATTTTAGAAATCGTTTTATTTCGCAGGCACCGACCCAAGTGTCGGGTTTTCCAAGTGTTTTGTAAACCCAAGTTTTACCCAACGTTGAAAGTTTTAAATTTTGAGAGAGTCCCCGATGTACGTGCCCAAGGGCTCGAACATCGGGGAACCGATGGTTGACAAGGGTGGTACAAGTATCCAATAGTCAAGGAGGGTATGTGCATCAAATGGGTTGGCTCGGCAGGTTATCTCGCAAACCGCGGCCAAGTACAACATGTGCGACCTATTAATGCATAGTCTGCGAAATGGAAATACTTAGTTTTAAATTTATAGGTGCAAGATGATCAAAGGAGACTTGTCTTGCTCGAGATCTTGGGCTTGCTCCTCGAAATCCGCACAATGCGAGTCTTCGGGCTCTGAAACTACACGCGAAACGGAATGACTCAACAAATGGTGAAAAGAAAGCCCTAATAATGACCTCTAAGTGTGCCATTAGATAGATCTCGATTTTTGAGAAATTTTGGAAGTGGAATGGAGTCAATCGGATGAACGGTTGCGTAGATATGACTTTCCTAAGATTATATGATTTTATGCCTAAAGGAAAAAGGATTATTAAATCCTTTGGAAAGAAAAAGGACAGAGGGATGATTTTTGGACTTCTTGGCTGGGCGTGAGGCGCGGCCCAAGAGGTTTTGCGCGGCGTAGCCGAGCTAACGGGCTGGAGCGCGGGGAGGCGGCCCAAGCGGCGCGCGGGCGTAGGCAGGACGGAGAAGGGAGGGGCCGGTGTGGAGAGAGAGAGGGGCTAGCGGGCCACGGGGACGCGGCCCACGTGACACGCGCACACGAGGCCGGCCGAGGGGGCGTCGGGTCAGCGGGGCGAGCGGGCCAGGCCGGTCGAGGGGCGTCGGGCCAATGGCGCCGAGGAAGGCCGGTGACGGCGAACTCGGCTCGGCACCGAGCGGCGGCGCAGGGGCGAGCGAAACGGCGACGCCGAGCGGAGCGACGACGCCTACAAGTTCTAGCGCACAACATCGAGCTAGCCTACTACCTAGTGGAGGGAGAAGAGGAGAGGGAGAGCGGCGACGAGCGTTACCGCGAGCAGAGGGGCGCCGGAAGAGAGGCCGACAGCACGGGGCGTGATCGCCTCGGCCTCGGGCCGGTGAAGAGGATGGAGAAGGAGCCCAGAGTCCCCTTCCGCGTCCTCGAATGCGGGACGACGACGAGGCGACGACGGAGGAAAGGGCAGCGATGGGATTCGGTGGCGAGTGCGTGAGGGCGACCAAACGGGGGGTGAGGGAGTGGTTTTATAGGGGCGGTGGAGCGCGCGGGGAGTGGTGGTTCACGGGTGCGTGTGGGAGCTAGCGCTCCAAGGCGCTAGCGGCCAAGGCGGTGACAGAGCGGGGTGACGCCCGTGGGAAGGGAAAAAGGGAGAAAAGAGGGAAGAAAGGGGCTCTGCCCCTTGCCGTTTTGGGGAGAGAGAGAAGGAGGAGAGAGGGTGGCAACAGCTCCGAGGCTTGGAGGCATGCGCGCGCAGGCGGCGGCAGAGGGAGCAGCTAGGCGGCGGGGCCCGGGAGGTGACGGCGACGGCAGTGACCAGAGGGTGACGGTGGCGGCGACCACTCGGTCGGCCACGGCCCGCGAAGGGGAAGGAGAGGATTTGGAGAGAGGAAGGGAGCTGGGCCGGTCGAGGAAAACGGCCCGGGAACCAGAGGGAGGCAAAATAGATTTTTGCGGGGAAGATTTGTTTGTATAGAATTAGGATTTGGATTTGATTTTTTTAATCGAGATTTGGACAGATGGAAAATGAGATCTTGGCACACACATGTGACAACACTTTCAATTAAGAACAAATTTCGAAAATAGGTTTTTATTAAAATAGGTTTTTCCCGCTAACGCCGCGACAGAACGGGCGTTACAATAAATCTAAGAACGATTTATTTGACAAACATGTTACATACCCATAGAATTTTGCAAAAGAAAAAATCGAGGTTCAAATGGAACATTAAAAAGTTGGTGCATATTTACAGTCACTCGAGTATCATTTTTGTCTTAGCAAAAGAGACCGTGGACTTGGTTATATAGGTTAACCATGCACCAGCCTAACTGTTGGACCTTTAATAAGTGAATTTTTGGCGTGCTCAGTTCTAACTTGGGAAACACTTGTTTGAATTGTCGTTCTGGGCTCAACTCCGTGAGATTTCTAATTTAAAATCCGGAGCCACATGCAAAAGAGCTCAAAGCAACAACCGACGGAGAAATCATCTTTAATAACTCGGCGGCGAGAGCAAGCCGGTAAGGTCAACAGAGCGGAAGGGCACGATGGCAAGAGCTCTAGTTGTATGGGAGCGTGGCCAGCTCAAGCTGCGATGACATGATTGGTCGTCGCCTCCTCGGTCGCCTGTATTGGGCAATGTGTACGTCTTCGTCTCGTCGTCGACATCGCCGGCTAGAAGTAGGTTGTAGCTCATCGGTGCAAGTAATGATGGCATATGGACGCGAGCTCAACGGCCAACGGGACGGATGCAACCATGGAAAGATGACTGCTGCGGAGAGGAGGGAAGCTTTTTTTCTTTTTGGCATCTCACGATTTTTTTTGGATTTTCTTTCTTCTTGAAAAATTCCAGATTCATCATATTGAAGAAGACCAGAAATGGATTAGACCTCGGAATCTAGACGGCATTTTTTTCCCTAGATTTATCCTTTTCTTTTGTCACGGATGTTTCCAGAATTACCTAGATATTGCTACTCTATTCATTTTCTTGTGCTTTGGTGATGCATGCATGTGGGCAGCGTTTCCGGTGGCCAGGCACAGTGAGTTTTTCTTTTTACCCTAAAATCCTCGATTTATCTTAAAGGTTAACCACGACACATGGTCCAATCAAGATGCACACAAGCTGCCAACTTGAGATTAGTTGATTTTGAATATGGGATTAAGTTTTTATACTACCTTTTATTATTGTAGTTTTGCTTTAAACCACCTTTTAACAAATATTTTCACTTTGAGTTGGGTAAATTTATTTTTGTGACACTCTAGACCACCCTCAACTATTTTATCCATTTATATCAATCTGTTATATATCAAAGCAATAATCTAAACATATATGTGGGAGTTCATTGACGAGTAAAAACTGACGTACTTGAAATTGTTCGAAGTGAAACAAAGGTAAAATTACTCAGTCTAAAGTGAAAACATTGATTAAAGGGTGATCCAAAGCGAAACATTAGTAATAAAAGGTGGTCCAAAGTGAAATTTACTCATTTTTGCATTACACGAAAAGATGCATACATATATGCATGCGCACACAGTATACACGTGAATCACACTCACACACTCATGAGTACACCCCATAGCTTAAAGAGACATGCAACAAATCCCTCTCCTCACTAAAATTCTACTTAAATCACACCCGTGTGCATATAATATTCGTGGGACCAAGCAAGATTTGCAATACCGATCTAAAACCGCAAAAACAACTCACCTTTCGTGAAACTGCTAGTGACCAGTTTGTGAAATTGAGCGGTTTTAGTCGGTTTTTTATGGCGGAATTTGTTGGTTTTTACTAGTTTTTCTCTGATATTGATCGGTTTTCTCCTTGAGAATGAGAATGGTAATGCAAATACAGGCACTAAAATTAAACCTTAAGATTAAACCTTATAGATGAAGTCCTACACCTAGGCTTCACCATCACACTACCAGTACTTCCCTAAATTTAAAATTACTAGTATATTTTCCCATGCATTATAATAGATTTGTTTCTTAAAAAGACATTGTCACCAGCTCGTTATTGTCATCACTTTCACATATCTCATCTCGCAGTTTTAAATATACCTTTTAGCTGATATGTGGGTCTTTTCGGCCCCATACTCTCTCTTTTATTTTTCTTCAAAAAGGTATTCCCTCCATAATAGGGTAATGGCAGATTTTCCTTCTAAGATAATCATATTTTGGAATGAAAGAAATACTAAAGTAGCGGGTTGGTGGTAGGGAGGTGATAGTTCAATACTCCTCACCACTTGCTTCTTTTAAAGAAGTACATAGTATAGATTAAAGTTGGTCACCTGCCAAAATTTCAAATTTTGGTTTGAGTTTTTATCCAGTTAAAATCCAATAACATCACCAGATTTCACCGGTTACACTAATTCTGGCCAAACTGGTATTCCGCATGTGGATCTTTGTAGCTCAGCTTTAAGTTTAACCTCATCATCTCCTCAAAACTAGATAAAGGCTAGAGAAGCACCGGTGTTGTAATGGTGTAGTCATGGGCGTATGACTTTACTGTTAAAAATCTAGTAATAATTTGGTATATTTTAATCTAGAGAAACAATAAAATAAACATGATAATTGTTTAGGTGAGTGATTGAAAACTAGTGCGAAACATGAACATGCTAACATGGACTATAGTATCCAATAACATGTTTAACACTAAGCAAAGGAACACTATCCGGAAAAACCTTGGGATCCAGAAGCACCATTGTTGTTGAGGTTGGTGCTATTACCGTTGCCGTCTCCTCCATTAGCAGAACCAGTGTCGGTGTTGCTGTTACTGTTGTCTACAAACATCTTTCTCCCGTGAATGCACCAGAAGAAGAGGCCGATGCAGAGATGAGCTGAAGTTGATGTAGAGAGCAGTCGCGCGAACAAACGTGCTCCTCAAAAATTTAGATCGTTTATCTACCCGTGCAAGTACTCAATAGGACGGAGTTACGAAGGCCTACTCGTTCAGGAGATCTGTGCGTGCAAAGCACCTGAACCGGGACAACCAGAAGCACAACGCAGAAGCAATGGCTAATCGAACAGAGGAAAACCAGGATGGGAAAAACAGAGAGTCGTCCTCTGTCTTGACCAGGGAAGGATTTGAAGGCATTCTCAGAGAAACGGACGAGACGGGTTTGATGGCTCTTCATCGCCTCCATCTGTTAGCACCTGAACAGGAAATATCAGAAGCACAACGTAGAAGCAGTGGCTATTCGAACAAAGGAAGGACCAGGATGGGAAGAACAGAGAGCCGTCCTCTGTCTCGGCCAGGGGAAGGATTTGAAGACATTCTCAGATAAACGGACAGAACGGGTTTGATGCATGGCTCTTCATGGCCTCCATCTGTTACGGGAGTTTGGCTCATAAAACAAAACAGGTGAAAACGAGAAGCCCATCGTGTCCGTCACACGCCTCGGCTCAGCGTATGCGCACGCATGAGGAAGTCCATCCACTAGTTAACCGGTCAACGGTACACTTAATTTGTAACCAATTTAAGTTAGGATCTTTTCCTGCTGGTTTTTCATGTGATATGAGTCCCTAACCTTAATTGTGGGCTCTTGATATTTACAAGGGTTAATTGGGCTAGGTCCGATCAATTCTAATATTTAATTATTTGGTTTTAAATTGAGGCTAGTGCCCGTAAATATTATCTATAATTGGGTGTGTTTTCGGTAGGATTTTAGTGAAACTATAAATTTACTACTGCCATTTGTTTCTTTAAGTGTATGGGTAAAGGAGTGCATTAGGGGGTTCACGAGTAATGTGGTGTGTGTACATACACGTATATGTAACACAAGAAAATAAACTAGATAAGGCTACAATGTACTTCCTCCATCTAAAAAAATTTAATCTAGAAGGGAATGTGATCTTTCCTAATACAATGAATCTGGATAAAGGATTGTTAAGATTTGTTGTATCACATTCCCTTCTAGATTAAGATTTTTTTTAGCACGGAGAGAGTACTCGTAGTAGAGGAAGCTATGTTCTATAGAGTGAGAGACAAAAGTGTTCCCTCTTAGTGACGTCCAATAAAGTACACATCGTACATCTTTGCATCGTCATTGATCGGTCAGAATTGACAAGTGTAGCTCGTCTGCAGTTCTTGCCGGCACCAAAAACTTTAACAAAACCATTCCGTTCTCCGGTTTCCATATAATTAATCAGTGTGTTAATTTTACTTTTGAAGACTAATCAGTATTCAGTGGAGTTCACACCAGTTGGCTAGCTATGGCCTATGTGTGCACCTAGCCTTCCCACTATTCTCATCTCTGATTCCTCGGAGGGTGGAAGGTAGCAAGATAGCATTCCTATCTCAACTGCTTTTATACATCCTACAAAATTAAACATTCCCTTTTCTTGCACTAACCCAATTGGTAGGGCCAATCCCTAAACTAATCATATGCAAACTGCCTCCTTTATTTACTACTTTTAGAAGGATGTGTCCTAGTGGAAATCTAGTTATCTCAACTGACACCACACAATCACACAGATATATCTCTTGACCTTTAGCTAAGGTTATAGGTCATGCAGCTATATATATTATATCTATATAGCTCACAATTAGGGAAATAACATACTATCTAGTACAAAATCTAAGTACTAACCCTATGATATAGTGTGATATATATGTATATATATTAATTATCTGCACAACATGCATGGAAACACCTTGCACACTTGCAGCTCCTCTACCTTTCTGGCATGTGGTTCTTAAGAAGTGGAATTTTAATCTTGCCTAATTAATTAATTAAGTAGGGTCTCAGTTAATTAACTGCCTAGCTACTTAACTTGATTTGATACTCGATCACGGACCACACGTTAATGACAGAGTTGTTCTAATTTGCTTTTTTGGCATCCAAGTGCACAAACAAGTACGTACGGCCGTAATATTGTTTCCTCGATTCGGTACTGCAATTCAGGCTTTTCGCCAAACTTCGCACCAGCATGCATGCAGCGAAAATTCCCATATGAACACTCACAAAGGCTACTCAAACATGTCATAAATTAAGCTCTTTGATGTGTATGGAAAATGTAACTAGTATGTAGTGGCCTGAATTATGTGCGGGATGCTGTGCAAATTGTCTGATGTTGGAGAACACTCCCAGAATATACTCTCAACTTGTATATATATGTTGCTAGATTCGCATTTGATCAGGTAGCCATCGACCCTTTTGTTGAGAGTACAATTGGATGCACACATATCCTAGTACTAAAAATTCGAATATACTTATGATCAGATTTTTTGTAATCAGATTCTTTGTACTTGGATTTATCTCATCCAGTACTAGATTCTTATAGGATATAGGATTAGGATTGTAGGAGTACCATGTTCTCTCCACTCGTTATAAATCAAATCGTTAGGTGCATTAAGCACCTTATGAGAAACATAACCATTGAGAAATAGCACAATGGTAAAGACCTTTATGAGTGAAAGTGTGAGGCTGCCAACCACGGCTCGAACCCTAGTTACCGTAAAAAAAAAAAAAAGAAGGGAAGGATCCTCCTTATGTGTATTCTCTTTAATTTCTTGGGACCATTGAATACATATTCGAGTATAAATACTCCTAAAATTTATGGAGACCAATTTATATAGGGTTTGAACTTTGATAAGAACTTAGATGCGCAATTGTATCGTCTATCCATCCGATTGTAAATTCAGTACTACTACTTGGAAGGCGATTGCCAGCAAGATAATGGAGAAAAGAATAACAAATCATTGCAAATTAAGGAATAACACCAATGGCAATATAAGTAATAACCGTGGGGGAAATGTTACGTAGCCTTGCACTCAGCAAACTTTTGTCATCACTTTCTGATGTTGCTGGATGGTTGCCGAGGATCAAGGCAGCCAGGGTCCATGCATCTCTATCTTTTGCATGTATCTTATCTAGTACGTACAAACAAGTGCTCCCTAATTATTCCAATCCCCTGCAGAGATATCCGGTAGATTTTTAAAAAAGTCACACTTGGAGAAATTAAAAGGCAATAGTGAAGATAATCTAGATTGGGGATCAGCATGATTGCAGACAGAAACACGATGTTTTTTCTGTTGAATTGATAAAATCAGGATGAAGCTTTTGTGAGAAAAGAAAAAGAGAAGAAAAAAATGTGATAAAAGAATTGGTCACTAGGGCCGGGCAGGGCATAGAATCTGGGGGCGAGGTGGCCCAGGGCCATTAGTGAACGGCCCACTTGATTGGGCCGCTCACTGACTCAACGCGTCACCATGAATATTCTATCTAGCCACCTCTCAAGTTCAATCAATATGTCAAAACATTTTCACAAAAAAAAATCCATCATGTCAACACTACGGAGAATAGTCGAGTGTACGGTAAATTACAGGGTATTATTAGTACTTTTTTTCAATAAAAAGATAGCTTACTTATTACTAGTCAATAATGTCAAATTATTGTTAACTATTACAACGCTTTTAATGGGGGAGGAGCATTTTCCAACCAAACTACAGGGTATTTACTGTTGCCGACTTGCCGTGACCACAGTTGGCCAAATAAACCAGGTTTTCCATGAAAAGATTAATTCTTTGATTTCAAAGTGATCAATATCCTCGTTTTTAAATCCTTGTGTCTATAAGTACGTTTATGTAGGTGAATTTTTATTAGGTTCTCAGGTTTCATTACTAGCCTCCCTTTCAGAGTATGATGTATATTCATTGGCATACGTATATGCTACGTGCATCTTCCATCTCCAGTTACAAGACACACATCCATAAATTTATTTAAAAAAAGTAAAGATAAAAATTAATCAAAATAAGAAATAAGATGATGGGATAAATCCCCAACTCATTTTTATTATTAACTAGCGTTAAACCACATAGATTTTTTTAGCTAGTAATTTTAATGGAACTACGTCACTCATAATGGAATAAGAGATCTTAGCTACCTACCACTAGCACCATTGTGTATAGTATCCCGCTCCCCTTGTGGTAGCGTCGTAGACTAAAAGTAGAGTCAAGTAGGAAGTTCCCAGAGAATAGGTCTCGGTCAATCCCAATCCTTATTCTGAGAATAGTGAGAAAAGCAGTTACTTTATCATCTAAATATCAGAAAAATGGGTTCTCTGGTAATAAAATTTCATAAGATAAAGCCTGCCATTTAATGGCATAATAAAAGATAATGGATTTATGCCTATCCGTATATAGGTAAACTTCAGGTCCGAACAATACATGAAGATAACCTGCATAGTGTTAGATATTTGTTTACCAATAAAAAAATTATCATTACGACAACACCAAATTGACTAACCATCTATAAAAAATAATATTTAACTATTATCTTAAACATATCAGTTCCAAAACATTTACCAACTTTCTTCTTTTAAAAAAATATTTATGGTTGTGCTATCTATGGCTACAGTGCACCTGCAGGCTGACCTACATTGCTAGCAACACAAAATTTTGTTACGGTTGCCAGTAGCGCTGCAGTGTACAGCCGCAGCCAGCCAAGCCGATCATTTTTACACCTTGCTTCTAGCTAGTTGAATGCTTTGAATTAAAATTGCATACTGTAACACCTCAAAAGTTAAGAAAAAGGACAAACGCTGTAAAACCGAATAATAATTATTTTTTCCGGCTAGCTTAATTTATACGTGTATGCCTGGCAACTGAGGCTGCAGCTAGCCATTGCATGCATGCATGCAGCATGCTGCTGAACCTAACCCACTCATGCAAATTCTCCACAGCTTAATTTAACACAAGATGATGTGTGATAACATGATTGTTTGTACGGGCACTCCTATTGCAAAACCCACTGTTATTCGGCTCCAAATTTTGTAGGTGCATGATTCTAAGACTGAGTTCGTTTCAGCGTTTAAGCTGACATTTTCAGCGTCACATGAAACGAGATAAACCGTTAACATATAGTTAGAGTATTAATTATTATAAATTTAAAAAATAATATTTTTATGAAACTTCTATATATAAAAAATTTGTACATAAAATATATTATTTAGCAGTTTAAAAATATGCTTAGAGAGAATGATGAAGTAGCCATTCCGAAAAGCTGATTAGAACGCGCCCTAAGGTACTTCCGAGGGAAGCAAGAATATAGCTAGCCAGATGACATTCCAGATTAGTACCACTTAATTAACTAATAAGCTTCCTATAAAAATAATTTATAACTAAGCTTATCACTCAGAGATGAATGTGCTTGTGCTGTGCTAGTTCATTTTTTTATTTGCTTAGTTCGATCCATGTAGTGGCAAAGCCTATAGCTGACGTGCATGCCCGGTATAGGCTTATAGGCTTTTTCAGTTTGTGAGCTTAGGATGTGTTTTTTTAGAGATGCATTTTTTGTGTAACTTGAGGGCGTGGAACTGAAGAATATGTATGCGTGCTTTATTATGCCCTAGCTAGCTTCACCTTTCACTAATTCGTTCTTGAAATGGTGAGTTAGTAAAGCTTCCATGTGTGTATTTTATACTTAGCAAATTGGCTTCAAAAAATATTGTATAGTTAGAGCGAAAGAGGAAAGATAGCCTCCACTTGCCCCCAAAGTAAACGAACAAACTGCCTTTGTTTCCCTAACCCCTATAGGTCAAAGCTTCAAGTTGCAATGCAGTTAGCAGTCTGAAGCACAAGTCAGAAAGCAGTGTACAGTAGCCCCGCAAAGTACTAGCTTGCTTCTCCTCCTCCGCTAGCCACAAAAGAACATTGTTCTATGAGAAATTTTACGATACTTGAGAAAATACCTCGGGGGTACCTAAATTTTACACTAAAATTTTTGGTACCTTAAGGTACTTAGTACTTGGAGGTACCAAATTTTACATTAGAAAGTATGGTACCTCTCGGTACCTTTTTAAGGATGGTAAAATTACCCTTGTTTTATACTTGTTTTCAAAATTTTCAAAATCAACAAGACATAACTTTAATCACTTAATTATTTTATATAAATAAAAAGTTGAACAATATAATGTTATAAAGTGTTCCTTATAATAAATTTGGAAGCGTTGTTTCCGTACGCTAAAAAGTTACCTTCTAAATAATAATTATGATCAAATTTAACTTATATTGAGGGCACATATTCTAAAACAACATTCTTTTCACTGGAGAGAGTGATTTAAAGCTATGTTTTTGACATGTAAATCAGAAATTTTTAATGGGCATGGAAATTGTTACAGGCACTATAATGTTGTACGTAAGTGTGGGCACTCCTGTTATATACTAGCTATCCAGATTTATAACTTAAAAATAATTATATTTTAGGATGGAAGGATTTTATATATATATATATATATATATATATATATATAATCACCTCACTCCTATATATCTCAAGCTCCTGAGTCCTGACTGGACCACCCTTGGCTTTGTGCTGAGTCTGCTAAGTAGTTGAATTGTATTTGACATGTATACATGTTATTAACTAAATGAAAGCTGAGAATCTCGACCGGCCGGCCGAAACTTTGGTTAGCTAATTAGGCATGAGAGAGAAGGAGAGGGTTAATATCATTTTACTCCATCACACTTTTTAAAGTGCAAAAGCATGACGAATGTTGTGACGAGTCAAACGTGATAACTTAATTTGTAAGGGAATGTTTTGTGGCATTGCAATATAATGTCCTCTCATGACACACACATATACTAGTGATGGATATATATAATAATTATTCTACAATCCCAGACATTCTCTCTCTCATAGGATGTTTGAGTTTGGTAGCCCGCTCCTTTGCAACCATCTCAACTGATCTCACTTTTCTTATAGCTTTTTAAAGTGAAATCATTTACTCAAAAATTTTGTTATGTTGCTTTTCTTTATCATGGAAGGTTCTCAGCATGCACAGTGTGCTATATATATTGAAGGAATCCTCCTATCATCCTGTAAGGGCTTTGTGAGTGCTTGCTTAATTGAATTATTCAATACCAAAATGTCCCTATACAAACTTTTTTTACAAAGTTTTAAAGGTTTTTCTGCATTAATGGATTTTAGTATATTGGGGTGTGTGTGCAATGATGCATATGCCTTGCTGATTTGACACATCGCCTTGAGAAACTTTTTAGATCAGGATGTTAATCATAAAAGATCATGATTGAATTTGTCATATATATTTTTGGACCCTACCAAATCGAGCGTACATGATACTGTGTGATACACAACTCTCCTGAAGGTGGTGTTTGGTACAGTACTATGTATCGATCAATATGAAGCATACACCCCACCTCAAATTTTACCTTCTTTTTTACCGCGTACAAAATGTTTCATTTGCTTTTGGATGATTGCTTCAGCGGCATGCATTCATTTGAATCCTCGAGCACGAGAGGTTCTTCAAGGAGATCGATGTGTATATATGTTCATACGGTGACATGGGTTTTTTCCTTGGTATATATAAGTCAAGCCTTTTCATGCGTCGATCTCATACGCAGGGGTGGATCCAGAAAAAAGAAATTAGGGGATAAACCTACGTGGAAGAGCTCACTACAAGATAATTGAGCTATTGTCACCAAATTATTAAAACAAAAAATAATTCGTGGCAATATATTGTACTATTGTAATGATATTTTTTGTGACAAAAAATTATGTTTTATTGCAATGATTTACAATCATTGTTTTATTTAGTAGTTTTTTGCAATAGAAGATGAGCTATCGCTACAAAAAAATATTACTATTGCAAAAAAAAACATGTTCTATCGCTACAATTTTAATTTCTGTGGTAATTTGCATAGTACATGGTTGTGGTATGTTAATTTTACTATTCATTTTGCTACGATCAATAAATTCGTTGGAATAAAAAATCATCTCATAATTTAACTTAATTGTTTCATATGGATATGGATTGGGATAAATTTTATATGAAAATTATAACTCTCAATGAGATCTACAAATTTTATAGGTGGCAAATGTTTGTAGTGGCTTCCGCACCCTAAGCCTAAACTCTCATCCATGGTGATAAAAATGAAAGGGGGACTTGGGTGGCTGGAGAAGGTAGGGGGATCAACCCTCCCAGCACCTAAGTTGGATCGCCCCTAAACTTAAGCCATTTATATGGTTTTTAAACCCTTTGGTTTAAATCTTGAAAATAAACCACTAGAACTTATTTTGAAATAAATAATTTAACTTTCCAATCAAACCACCCGAGATAGAATTAATGCATAGCCTTGACATACCATAAATAATAGTGTTGCAAGTTACTAATTTATTATAAAGCGCATTAGCTATTTATCACACCATATCATTTAAAGTTGTCATGTCATGCCAACTAGGATAGCGTCACAAAAAGGTTCATATCAAGAACAATAAGTTTGGTATGATTTATTTTGAAAACTATGTTTAAAAAATTTCAAAAACAAATAAAAAAGATCATCCACATGTCATCTCTTGCATGAGGGGATATCTTTTTCATAGATAATGGAATTAGATTAAATCTAACCTTTGCTTCAACATAGGTTACAACAAATTATTACAAAGAATGCAACACATAAGACTGCGGATAATAATTCGAGATTTAACAAGGAGTCCAAAACCAAAAAAACCATACAGACAAAGACATTTAAACATGAACCTATCCTACTACTAAACCTCCATCAATAGTTGGTGAAAATTTGTATGACCATTCTTTCTCTAAACTCCGACATCAAGCTCCCTTTGTCGTTGTCCACCTCGCATCCACTGCAAATCAACAGATCGTATGTCAAGAAACCATCCTCATCATTTGTTGCCACACCTGTTAGTGGAGTGAAGGTTGGTACAGGCACACAATTTGCTAAGGACCTCAAAAAACCTGATGCCAACAACCGAGAGAACTCCAATCAGCACCTTAAAAGAAGACATGGTGTCAAGAATCATAGGTCGTGCAATAGATTATTATATGTTTAGTTATATGGAATAGATTTATAAAATTAATGATTTAATTTTGTGGATAATGTATACATATTAAGTTATTTGTTAGACCATGGTCTCAGCGGTAGTTATTCCGATCAAACCGAGGTGTTGTACCTCAATCCCCTCGATGATATGACGTATGATATACCCTTTACAAAGGGTCCATTTTGACAGGTTAACAATTATGGATTTAGTTAACTCAGTGAACCTAAATCTTTATTATTGTTATTGAGTGAGACTTGTAAATAGTGACTCGATAGCTAACTCTGTCTATATAAAAGGCTGGTCTGTGATCCTTATGTGGCATGTGATCTGTATGAAGGGTTTGTGGTTGTTAAATCATGGCTCTATTTTAGGATAAAACTAGGTTTTGACCGTAAAATAAATGTTCTAAAGAACTGCATAGACATGGGTTACCAACCCGTATCTATCTCCACTTTTCAAGTCACGAACATTCTTTAGAATAAATGTTTGTGATCTTTTACTCATGACACGAACGTGGACGAAATGAAGTGTCTATGATCTAGCTAAGATAATTATCACAAAAACCATTTGTGACCATTGTTTACATTCACAGATAAGCTGGGAAACAACGTCTATGATATGTACACATTATGGATGCTTATCTTTTCGGTCATCATAGACGTATATCCAGGGACTTGAAACGAACATGTCTGTAATCGACGTTAATTGTACGTGTTGGTAATCTATTCCTATACAACATAAGGTTTCTCAACTGTTTTCTTCTTTCTCTTATACTTCCATATCTTTAAAAAAAATACGCGGCAGCAGAAGCATATACCTCGGACTGACACAAAAATAGCAGCCTACCATCTAATTCTTGCAAGAAAAACAAAGCCGTTCCTCTTTTTTCCAAAAACAAACTAAATAATCCTATCTTGAGTCTTATCCGAACGGATGACTCGAACGATTATTCCTATCCGAAATATTCCTTAAAAACCCACCGTAAACAACGTTTATCCAGCCGATAAAACACATGGTGGTTAATTAACATCGATCGACTCCTAACAACCTTAGATAATATCCCTATTAACAACAACTAACCAGCTAAAATTAAACATACATGCACCATGCGCATGCACGGGAGGAAACGTACGTATGTACACGGTGCAAAAATATACAGAAACACGTACTCCATCGATCGCACGTACGGCCGGATCGGTTGAAATCGATCAACCGGCGGCGACGATTTTGCCGGCGAATTTACACACACTGCACGAGCTAAGCCAAGCTAAGCTCGCGTCGCGTCCCTACTCCGGCAAGCGCCCCACCCCCTTCACCCAACCGAAACCACCAACGACGCCCACGCGCGACGCGATCGATCGCGAGCGAACTCCTCTACAATTCCGTATAAGTATAACGCCCCCCTCTTTCATCTCCTCCTCCTCCTCCTCCTCTCCATCCCTCTCTTCCTCTTCTCCCGCTCCCGCGCGCCTCCTCCTAGTCTTGTGCTGATCCTCCGCTTCCGGATCAAGAGATCCCGTCTCCCATTTTTTTCATCCCAGTTTGTTTGTTGTGTGTATTACCTCTTCTCTTATCCAAGAAGCGAGAATTATACGGCAATTTCAGAGGTGAGAATTGTCCCTGTTTCTCGGACTAGCGGTGGCGACGGATCGCGAGAAGCACCAAGAAGAGCATATGCTCCGTGTTCGTATATATAAATTTCAATCCTCGGAGTATCGTCACTCCACCGCAACTGCATCAGCTTGCTCCTTCTCGTCGTCGTTCGCGATCGCCACCGGCAGGCAGTGACAGGCAGGATGGACTGCTTCGCGGAGACTGAGGGGAAGAGGGCGCATGACCCGCTGTACCAGCGGCGCGCGGCGGCGGCGACGACGCCGGCGACGGGAGTGCCGGTGGACAACGTGGACAAGGTGGTGGACGTGCCCGGGGCGGTGATCGTCGGCGCCGGGCCGGCGGGGCTGGCCGTCGGCGCCCTGCTGGGGCTGCACGGCATCGCCTACGTCGTGCTGGAGCGGTGCGGATGCATCGCGTCGCTGTGGCGCCACCGCACGTACGACCGCCTCTGCCTCCACCTCCCCAAGCGCTTCTGCGAGCTCCCGCTCATGCCGTTCCCGGCGAGTTTCCCGGAGTACCCGACGCGGGACCAGTTCCTCGGCTACCTCGACGCCTACGTGCGGGAGTTCGGCGTCGAGCCGGTGTTCTGGCGGGCGGTGATAAGCGCCGAGTACGACGGGGAGTCGTGGTGGGTGTACACAAAGGAGGTGGTCACGGCGGCGGTCGGCGGCGAGAAGGCCGTCCTCGGGTGCACCATGACGGTGTACCGGAGCAAGTGGCTCGTCGTGGCCACCGGCGAGAACGCGGAGCCCGTCGTGCCGGAGATGGACGGCGCGGGAAGGTTCAAGGGCCAGATCATGCACTCCAGCGAGTACCGCAACGGCGTCGGCTACGCCGGGAAGAAGGTCCTCGTCGTCGGCTGCGGTAATTCCGGCATGGAGGTGTCCCTCGACCTCTGCAACCACAATGCGCGCGCATCCATGGTTGTGCGCGACACGGTGAGAAATACGTGCACTTGTTGTGATCAAAACACAAAAGAAAGATTTGGTCTTTGTTTCTTGTTTCTTCTCCTCCTTTTCGCACACACTGCACCGCCCATATTTGTTTTGTTTTTTTTTGTCTGGGATTTTATCGTCTTTTGTTGGTTGTTCAGATGGAATACTACTGATTTCTCAAATGATTATGATCACTAGCAGCTGGGAGAGCCTGAAAAGAATCTGATAACTTCAGGATTTGTTTAATTAATAGTAAACACATTAGATAAAAGAAGATGCATGCACAAACAAACAGATTAAACAAAAGGTGATATTTGCATCTTTTCCATTGGTGCAACCTTTTTCCTTATACTTAATCACCTCTTGCACAGACTCGCACTGTCTGTCTGATCTTCTTTTTGTGCATAAGCATGAGTCTAGCAAAGTGATCAGTCTAGTTGGCATCACACTTGATCTCACGTGTTCATACACTTCCCTAAGCACACAAAAAATAATTGCTAGTTTCTGATCTCGCGCTG
This sequence comes from Oryza punctata, assembly GCA_000573905.2. Lineage (NCBI taxonomy): Eukaryota > Viridiplantae > Streptophyta > Magnoliopsida > Poales > Poaceae > Oryza > Oryza punctata. The sequence continues at coordinate 6,441,698 of CM002488.2, forward strand.
CATGTGTTAACATAGCTTTTCTTTTCTCGGTAAAAAGGCAGAGAGCTTCAGCCATGCATGCCAAGAAAGAGGCTGCGATTCTCTAAGGAACTTTCTTGGGATTCATGAGCATGCGCTAGCTAGCTTGTGATGATCTTTTTGAAGAAGAAAACAAAGGATATAAAAGAACAAAACCAACTAGATTTGGACCGATATAACAGTTTAAGTTTCCAAAATAGTTCAGTTTAATTAATTATATAGCGTTCTACCTATTTATTAACTAACAACAGCACTAACTTGTGTCATTTGGAATGCTAATAACGGTTATGGCAATAAAACTCTTCGCGATTGGCCTGTTGGTACTTTATAAAAATTCGATCAATATGCATGATACTTTCTGTTTATATACTTTTTTCTCCTCATTGGAATGTGAATTTGCATAGCATTAATAAAAATACCCTGATGATGATAAGCATATTCATGTGGAAGCTGCACCCAAGTTGTTTGCCCCCATAGAACTTTGCAAAGCAAGATGTAGTACAACCTCTTGCTACCACCTGCAACCTGCAGAACATATCAGCAAAGAAAAAAAAAGGCAGAACCTCTCCCAAGTGTTTGGGCCCCAAGCCCTGCCTTTTCTTATGTTTCTCTCTCTTTTTTTTTAAGCCCTTTAGTTTCCTTCATTTAACTTGTGTCCATGTCACAAACAAAACAAAAAACCAGCCACTTTGATGTTGTGCTTCTCCTTTCGGTGTTATTTTATAATATTCCCACAAAATGAAATAATAAAATAAACCTTCCTTTGCAAACTGATTGCAACTGTAACTGATGATGTGTTACCAAATTATATTCAAATCTTATTCTGATTTGTGAAGCTGATGATGCAGTCGATCTGTCTGTCTCTAGCTAGCTAAGTGATATCTTTTTCATATGCTTCAGGTGCATGTCCTACCTAGAGAAATCCTGGGGTTCTCCACTTTCGGTCTGTCTATGTTTCTCCTCAGGTGGTTACCTGTCCAAATGGTGGATCGGTTGGTTCTCCTGTTGGCACTCCTCGTGATCGGTGACACGGCCCGCCTGGGCATCCCACGGCCCAGCCTTGGCCCCTTCGAGCTCAAGTGTGTGTCCGGTAAGACGCCGGTGCTCGACGTCGGAACCCTAGCCAAGATCAAGTCCGGGCACATCAAGGTTGGTATTAACTGGGCCCTTTAATTTGACTAACTTAACATATATACTCTCTCCCAATTGCATGTAACCTGGCTCTCCTAACATTTCACATTCACTTGGTGATGATTGATATGCAGGTGGCCCCAGCAATACAATGCTTCCAAGAACATGGCGTGGAGTTTGTGGATGGCAGTACTGAAGACTTTGATGTTGTCATCCTTGCCACTGGATATAAAAGCAATGTGCCATATTGGTTAAAGGTATGCACATATATACATGCGTTGTATTTATTCTCTACATGATTCTCTACGCAAGTTTATCATCATCATATACTATATGGTATTACCTCTGTTTCATATTATAAGTCGTTTGATTTTTTTCTAGTCAAATTTCTTTAAGTTTAACCAATTTTATAAAAAAATATATTGGTATTTTCAACTCAAAATAAGCATATTGTCAAAATATATTCAATGTTAGATTAAATGAAACTAATTTGATATTTTAGATGTTGCTAATTTTTTCTTTAAATTTAATCAAACTTAACAAAATTTGACTTAGGAAAAAAGTCAAACGACTTATAATATGAAACGGAGGGAGTACATGCCAACTGATTAAAAAATGATCTTGTTCTTGGTGTGTAAATAGGAGAAAGAATTCTTCTCTGAGAAAGATGGCTTCCCAAGAAAGAGAAATGGGTGGAAAGGTCAGAATGGCCTGTACGCTGTTGGGTTCGCAAGGCGCGGTCTCTCGGGAGTGTCCATGGACGCCAACAACATTGTGCAGGACATTGTGCAGCGTTGGCACGATATGGGCTATGAAAGAAGTGAGAACAAGTAGTGACATGGAATGGAACCCACTTGTTTTGATCAGAGCATTTTTCTTGTAGACACATCATGTGCTGGTCTGGTTTATATTTCGCTCTAACAGGTAGATATAAGCCTGAAAAAGCCATCAGGACAATCTACCGGTGCATATGCATGCATATATACTTCGATCAGGCTAGTGCATCTCATTTTTTTCCCCACCTCATAATGTATATAAGTCATGGTATAGGCAGTAATCATTTGTTGCAATTTAGTGATATGATTTGGCCGGCCTAGTTTTAACTGGAAGAAGTGAAACTAGATTATTGAGTTTGAGGGAGAATAGCCTAATTAGTTTAGTTTTGGTCCCGCGCGCTTGTCTTTTTTGAGAAAGCTTTGATTTTATTTCTTTTTTTTCATTTTGGCAATTGTTGTCATGTTATTTTGTAAGTGTCAATTGTAACAAACACAACATTTGCAATAATCTATGCTCTGATAGATTTTCTGTTCTATTGTTTTCACATTATAGTCTTCTTACTCTCAATTTTGCCTTAATTAGTGTGTACTTACAGTGGGTACCAATGGAGAGAAGAGATAGACCCTATGGTAAATCAACAATACCAAACATATATTATCTAATGCATGTTTCAGTATGCATATTACCTTTCAAGATGAATCCCACGTATACCATACCAATATCAGCTAAGAGTTGAAATTGTTTGGTTGGTTTCTCTAGGAGAGATGGAGCTAAAGCTCTGCTGAATAGACCCTTGCCCTTAGTATTCACCGTAACGCGAGAACCTGGTGTCGATATTTTCTTACATATATGGACGGTGCTTTCAATTATTTCGTCATCATTCTGTACCAATATGTATCGATCCCAAGGACCACACCACCACCACAAATCAGGCCACTACGAGCATGTATGCAGTACCGTTCAAACCCTGGTTTTATGATGTCGATCCATCCTACATGCAATCAAAGTACCCTCTCACTCTCAGCAGCTAGCTAGAGTCAGAGGAAGGAGATGCATTTTTCTTTGCCGAAAACCAAAAGGGGCTCTGAAACCTTATGCCCTAATTGGCCCAGTTGCATGTCTGCGCTGTCTCTCATCTGAGACTCTGTACACATATATTCGAGAAGAGGCATATTCCGGCCCCGGCCTCTGAGCTGTCGCGCCAACGGTATCCAGGCAGCAGCTAACTAGCAGAGAGAGCTGCTCCTTAGCTTTTCTGAAGCCATGATTCCGTCTCATCTCCATCATTTCCCACTTTGATCGAACAAGAGCTGCAAGATGCAAGAGAGAGATACTGTGATTCTGTCCGTCGATGGCAACAAGGTGGTGTGCTTATGGGGCACGGGCGGCGCCGCAGGATCGCCGAGCGCCCTGCGTAGTGCTGCCACTGCACCCAGCGCCGCACTTGGCGTTGTACTCGGCACACGTAGGTAGGGTTCCGTCCCTGCATCATTGCGCTCTTGCTCGGAGGACACCATTAACTCCATTCCATGCATGTATTGCTGTCTGCATACGTCATGCACTGCACGGTGCTTGATTTTTCAGCTGGGAATATATGCTTGGTTATATTTATATTGCTTGACACGAGCCTACGAGGGTTGCCAACGACATGTGAAAGTAGACTGAACTTGTGTTGAATAGAATTTGCATATGCTTTCAAAATGGCAACTTTGAAGTATACTTGCAATTATGCGATGGATGCAAGGGCATGTTCTTTATAGATGATTGATGATTTATGAAACTGAGTTTATGATAAATTTGAGGGGACAAACGACTGAATTAAATATTAAAAATTGACTTAAAAAATCTAATAAATACAGATGAAGATTTTGTTGTAAAAATCATATATAACGTTTATAAGCTTGGAAAGTGTGCCCACAATAATCCGTAATTCATAAACTGATCAGATTAGTTTGAAACAGATATTTGACTAGATTATTATCGTAGATAATCTACTTAAGTATGGATAAATTAAATATTTTAATACACAAACTTAAAATACCTTATAATAAGTGGTCTATGAACTGCGGCAGAAGAATTTTTATTTATAAAACATATATTTAGAGGTATAAGTTAAATAGTTCAGGGCAGTAATTTGATGAAGTAGCTAAAAACATCGAGTCAAGTAGAGTTGTGTGTGACGTGGTTCATTGAGTATGGCCAAAAAGGTTCTGATAAATTCTAAAAACATTACTTAACTTAGATTGTTGTTGTGTCACAACATCACTCGATAAATATGCATAATCAAATTTGATATTTTTTAACAAACAAAAATGGTAATCCCAAGTATGAACTTGATTGCTTTTTTGGCTATGTTTGTTATCTTTGTTTCACCATGTTTAGATTACTTGTCACTTGTCAGTAAATGGATGTATAATCATCTACGTTGTCTTTCAAATATATAGAACTATTTACAAAGCGTGAAAATAAAGAAGACATACAAACACTCTATAGTGTATAAATAGTTAAAACTAATGGTAGTCCAGTCAAAATATATTAGTGGTCAAAATTAAATAGTGCAAAATATTTGTAAATGGAGAAGTATTAAATGGAGAGGAGGCAAATACCCGTACTCCTTCATCCAAAAATATAAGAACATTTAAGTTTTTTTTTCTAAAAAAGATTAAGACTTTGTTTAAGAAACTTCTAGCAGCTACAGCTTCCCACATAATCTCCAACTCCCCAAACAGTTCAGATTATCACCTAAATTCTAATAATATGTAGTTGTAGAATATAGAAAATGAACTAGAAGTCAGAAGTTGAAAAACTCGATTTCTCTATACTCTTAAAAGCTGGCTACCAACCAAGAAATTTTAGAATCTTAAACTCTCTCAAATCGAACCTAAGATTAATGTGAGAAATGGTTATAATATTATGAAGTATGTAAAAAGAATAAATGAAAAATGGTTATAGTCTGTTGAGATGAAAAGGTCGGTAAGATACTCTACTAATCACGATGTTCGGTAGACATGACATACTTGAAATCTATATGCATGCCCATAAACTGCAACCAAATAGATGCATAATATATGATGTGACCTGATCGTGAACCGAACCATAAGTGCAAAGCAGAACCCAAAAGGATAGATGAGGCTAACAGGGGCTTTTCTTGGAACTTGTTTTTAGTGAAGGTTGCTTTTCTGCTTTTTAGTCCCATCTGATCGTCAACAGCGACCTAGTTGCACTTGGTTCACATCTGGAGCATCATCAAGATCTTATATATTCTCCAACATAGAGTGCATTTTATGCCGTAGCACTTTTGTCTAGCGAGCAATAATAGTGCAAGTAGTATATAAAAAGTTGGGAAACTATTTTAAACCATGTAGGACGTTTCTTATATTCAGTATAAACAATTAATAAAAATAAATCGATATAGTTAGATAAATAGATAAGTGTGTTATATATTCCTGCACAAACATGTACTATCAAATTTGATCTACAAGTAAAAGGAAAAAACATTGAAATGTACGGTTATATTTGCAATTGCATTTATTATTAGGTTTTTTACATATTATTTTTTAAAAGAATTTTCATAATGGTTTACGGCCATAGTGGATGGGGCAAATGCCATTAGAGGATAGGAGCAATAGCGATGAAAGGGGAGAGATATTTAAAATGGGATAGTCGGAGAAATGGTGAATGAGGAAACATGGGTAACTCTTTCATGGTAACGTAGTTGGAGACAGCAACACCAAATAGATGAACCAAGGGGAACTCTTTCATGAACAACATAGCTATGTTACTCCTAATGTTATTGTCCTAATGTTATTGGTAAGCTATATAAGCAATCTGGTATAAAAATAACCTATACATATGATACAAATATGTTTACAAAGGAAAAAAGGGCAACAAAAATCACGGGGAATCCTAATAACATAGATGGGAATCATTACTCCACGATTTCGTCAAAAACCACGAAAACTGGTCTCAACTAAAACCAATAAAGTTCAAATACTTTTTTAAAAAATAAATTCCGAATTTTTTTAGTTTGATCAAATTATCGAAAGGTTTTAAATACGGTGTCCCCTGATATCACCGGTTATCGCGATAACCCAACGGCTATCCTCGATATTGTAAACCGTGAAGTAATACAAGTAGGCAAGCAGCATCAAAGACAACTGCTCTGTTCTGTCCACGGAAGATCAGATAAACAGAGTGAAACTACCAATCCAACTACACCGGGGAAAATATCAAGCGCGCGAGCCTCTCAACCGTCGTGGGCGAACTACACACACGCCGCTGCCACTGTACACCAATCGAGCACGTCTGCTGCATGCTTTTGCCATAGCTGCTATCCATTTGCTACCTGCTGTGCCTTTCACCAAAGAACCCCCCTCAGCTCCTAGCTTATCTACCCGATTGAGATCGCCACTACTCACGCCCAAATGGCTAGTAGCTCGATGGCACATCGACGACTCACGCACATTTGTTTGAGAGATCGATCGACCAGTCCGTCGATTCTGAAGTGACAGCGAGCTGCATATATATCAATCGATCGATCAAGCGAACTACTGCATGTCATCTCATCGGTTCGTGGATAGGCAGGCCAGCGATCGAGCTGGGGTTGATCCGTTGCCATTTGCGGGCCAAAAGCTAAAAGCTGACCTGATCACCACACCTGAACATCGCTTTCTCCAAGGAGGAGAGATTTAGCCGTCGGTACTCGGTACTCTCGGTCGTCGCGGTCGCGCGGCATGCAGGGGTGAGGAGTTGCACATGCGCTGCGTACATCTGGCCATCCTGGGTGGCGCGGAATCTTTGGCCAGAAATGATTGGTTTTGAGAGAGAAGAAAGCTTGGGGGTATCGTATCGAGCATTCGAGCGTGGTTTGGTTCCGTTCCGCGGCAAGTTGCGCGCGACGGGGGAAGTGGCGGTCCCGAGCGTTGCGGGACAAACGCTGACATCCATGAACAGTGGCGGGGAGAGGAGGGAGGAGCGAAACGGAACTCGCCGCCGGGTGGGGTAAAGTATTACCGGGACGGTGATGTGAAACCATCAACTATATTGGAGCATCTTCAACAGTTTCTCCATCTCACTTTGTTTAAGTTAAAATTTAGTAATTATAGACGAAAACTACACTCCAACAATCACTCCATCCCATCCGACTGACCGAACTTCTCTCACTTACTAAACTTAGCCATCCTATTACGCTTGTCATCTATAGGTTCCACCATGTTTTTTCTCATTCACGCGTAGAAACGACCGCAGAGCGGGGAGGGTCGATAGGGATGGAGGGAGCGGGTGGCGGCGGGGCCGCTCAGCGACGAGGGAAGGAAGGAGGACGAGGCCGGTGAGGACAAGGATGGCTTGCCGGACTAGACCACCTCGCGCGCACGGCCGTCGCGTCGCTGCATCCCCCTCCCAGGCGGAGTTGAGGTCGTCGTCATTGTCTGTCATCACCCTCCCAACACCGTCGTCATTTGTCGTCACCCTTCCAGCACCGCTGTCATCCCCTTCCCTGTTGAAGATTCTCTAGCTCTAGCTGTCGCGCCCTGGTCATGGCCCTCCGTCACCCGGTCATGCCCGATAACTCCCCCTACTGCTTGCCCCATCCGTCAGCCAGTCATCTAGACCTTGGTGATCCCTCGTCCCCCCTCTTCCTCCATCAGGGGCCTAGCCGTGTGTTAACGCTAAAATTTGGTAAGATTCTTAGTGGATTTGATCAAGAAAAGAGGTCAATCAACCGATGAAAATTTATCTAGAAAAGAAAAAGTTCAATAAAGAATCATGAAGACCACGGCATGGCAGTTTAGTTCTATTTATTAATTAGACAAGGTTCAGTAGTTTTCCTTTTATCTTTAGAAAGTGTTTATCTAGTGTATGATTAGGACTTGTATATTTCTTTTTATCTTTAGGAAACTTGTGTCGTGTCTGATATGATCTATTGTACACCCATGGGTATAAATATGTACATTCAGGATCTTGTAATCTATCTCTCGATCAATACAACTACTCTCGGCGCATCGCCACTCTCTTTTCCGAGGTTTTTACTTATCACCGGTGGAACTTGGCACCTGACGCGGGGCTGCATCGGTTTTCAATCTCCGGTGAAGGGGTAAGTTCTACGTTCCGTTGGCCCTGACAATCTTATCGGCTACGTTGGTGTTGTTCAAGATTGCATCGTTCTCGACCTCTTGAATCGCTCTAGTTTGGTTGGTATGTTTGTCTACCTATTTATTATATTTCTTAATTAATCTTAGCCTATGATTCGATTTATCTATATCGACCAAATCTTTGCTAGGTTTTGCCGGTATCGGCTAAATTGTTTTCTTGATCTAGATTAGCTAAGATATCAACCACCCTAAAAATTAGTCGAAGACTTGATTGTTTAGACTTTATGCTTCTTAGTATACTTTGCGATGCATCATCCCTAACCGTGCTTAGAATCATAAAGGCTAATATGTCTTTGATTATAATAATAGTTTCATTGTGGTTTCAGCCAATGAATTATATGGATGTTGCATCGGCTTAAAAGGATTACATACAAGTTATTTTTAGTAGATCGCAACAAAGATTTCATTAATTATTTAATCGTGTGGATTTATTGAAATCGGATCTCCAGCTGATGTATGCTTTAACCATCGGATCAACACTTATTTTATCATATCAGTATTAGCCGATTGGTTTCTATTGGTTTATATTATTGTTTCATTACATTATCATCAGCCGATTGTATTTATATCATTATCTATACTGAATATATAGCCGATTGTTCAAAACCCTATCGATATCGGCTAGCATTGACATCGGCTGGTATTGCTCTATCGATTCGTTAGCCGATCGACTCTTTGGTGATCAAAATATTTATCTATCTTGTCAGTTTTAGGATCAAACTGACTGGCACGCCCGTATCTCATCAAAATTTTGGACCTACACTGGAGCTAAGCAGATGTTCCAGGCCGGTGTGTTCGTCGACTTAGTTCGCGCCAACACAGATCCGGCACCATCGGCCGAGCGCGGATTTTTCGTCAATACCGTGCCAGAACACCACCAGGCTACAGGTTTCCACAGTTTCACCGTCGACGTCACTCCGCTGCCTTCCCTCTCACCACCGATGACTTTGCCTTCATAGGAACCATGAAACGGTGATTGGGAGGAAGGAGAAGTGAAGGAATGAGTGAGAGACTAACATATGGGTCCAAACTAAAATATAGATGGGGCGGATATACTCATCAATGTGTTGGGCCAATGTTGTGTACTAGATAATATGCGTTTTAGGTCTAGACCAGAAAGTAGGAGAGGGGTCTGGGGTGTGGGACGACGCGGACTGTAGCTGGGGCGATCGCCCCATGCCGCCTGATGGGTGTGTCCGCCCCTGGGTCCGATTGTTATAGACATAGAATGAAGAGTTTAGATAGAGAAGCTATTGGAGTGAACAACGAGTTTGACTTGCCAAATCAGATACAGAATTAGCTATATGGGTATTTGGGGAGTTTGATTTGGATAGTCCGTTGGGGATGCTCTAAGGTCTTGTTTAGTTTATCTCTTACAAAGAAATTGATGAGATTTGATGTGTATTTATTTCATATTTAGATGGTGTAAAATTATTTTTCCTATAATATTTTTCTCAATTATTAGAGATTAAGAGATTCAATTCTAACTCGGGAGGAAGAAGGGAAGGGAATGGCCAACCTGACATGACGGTATTATTGGCGGCACCTCCAATGGCGCTATCCTGCGACACTTGTGCGCTCGCGAGTCCACGTGCGTTCCCGCCACTGGTTCTGACGGGAAAAGTGCCGGGGAGCTCTCCAATTCCTAGCCACAAGGAGATTCATTCGTGCATTGTTCTCTTTGCAGAAATGCTAATGGGTTTGTGTTCTCCGGTTCCTAGCCACTAGGAGATCCATGCATGCATGTTCTGATCTTTGCAGAAATGCCAATGGCTTTGGGTTGTCAATTTGTCATATCGATGTAGCGTGCCTGCTGTATCTCACTATGTTAGTGATTCACACAACCATAAAATCGTATATTTTTATTAAGAAGAATAATGGTTAAGTGTTACTTCTAATAATATATAAAATTTTGTAAGATTTTTATAGGTACCGTGTTTAGAGGTAGGTATAAGTGTAATAGTAAAATACATTGAGCATAATCTTATTAACAATTTTTTTAAAAAATATTTAAATACTTTAGAGTCCGTCTAAAACTACTAGATATTGAGCTTTTGAACATGTTAATTTGATCCAAATAACCCCTGAATCATATTATATTAGGTGGTTTTCCTATGTGGCGCACAAACTCATTAATGGTTCTACCATGTTGGCACGTGCACACGATGATTCTGCCATCATGTTTTCACCACTAACAGAACAAGAAAAAAATGTATAGGAACGAATTTTTTTTTATTTACATAGTGGTTTGACTAGTGTGTTGACATGGGAAAAACGTTGAGTCAGCATACGCTGCAAGCAAAAGGCTAGTTAACAGAAACGCTTAGGGCTTGAAACAACAAAGCCTATGAGACTAAAGTCAATATCCAACTTAATAAGCTTTTAGATAAGTTTGAGGGGGTAATTAATTGGACTTCCTTTTTCAAGTTATCTCTCTAGCTAAACTAGCCGGCACCATGATCTCATCATCGCTTAATCACATCATGTTGTTTTGCCGACGTTGATGGGATCGGTGCACACAGGGCCGCAGAATGAACGATCGATCGATGGAAAGAGCACGCGTCAGGCATCTCCCGGACCTACACAAAGGTACTACTCCTATAAGCTGATCGACCGATCGATGGATCGATGTTATGTCGTGTGTGCAAAGGGGAGAGCCAATGGGGGCCAAAGGGATGGTCTTCGTCGTCATTCCTACCCACCTTTCGCTCGGCATTTGGCATATCCAGATGATAATCATGAGGACACATATTGAGGGTTCCGTATTTAATTCCTTCCTTCCGCTTTGTTGTCCATTATTATTAGGGCCGAGGTATACTAGCAGCTGCTTCCATTCAGTGCCACATGATGCATCCTGACGTGACACATAGATATGCACGCGACGACATGGTGGTCCGCGCGGATGGAGTATCTGTGCGATCGAGTTGAACAAGCTATTTTAGGTGGAGTTAACGATTAGACGGTTACCGTTAGATTTACGTGGTTTTAAAATTAATAAAGTTATTGTACGTGATAACCGTGTAATAATCGTACGGTTTTGTAAACCTCGCGCCCGATACAGGAGAAGCGCAAAGGCTAGTTACATTGCTACGCTGCAACCCACAGAGATCGATCCGTCGATGCATCAGCATGTGTGATGCATCATGCATGTGTTTAGGGGCGCTTTAGGGTTAGCATGTGGAGTAGTAGTATTTGGCAGCTTTACACATGTATGTCGTTCTGGTCTTGGCGAATTTCAACCCTTCTTTGCCCTATTGCGGTTTCTAGAATTAATAATGCAGCTTTTTTTCCCTGACTTGTTGCATGTACACTCATGATCTGCTGGGAACAGCGTCATGGAATTTACTCCGATAAATTTTGTGAAAACACATCTAGTTATGGTGTAAAGTTGCGAGGATAGCAGGTTCCAAAGTCTTGGTACCTACAACTACCCACAATGGCGTGCATTTTTAACAAATTTAGCGATGTCTTTGATTTATCGTTGGCCTCCATCCCTACTTGCGTTACAAGGACACACTTAGGTATGAGTGTTTACACTTTTCGATTGGATTATATATCATGGCCACGGCGGTGTCATCGAATTCACGAAAATAATTGAAAAGCGCAAAAAGTTGGAAATATTTAGGAATCAAAATTTGAATTTGAATTCCCCAAGTTCGACCACCAACCCTCAAAAATCGGTTCAAAAATACCCGAAAATGGAACGAAAGTGTTCATGAGTACACGTCCTCTGTATATCTCTACTACCTAAAAAAATTAAAACGTTTCTATCGTTCATCATAAACAAAGAGTGAAAAGAAAATCCGATTTCCCTAAAAAACGAAAAACAAAAAAGTTCGTAAAAAAATAAAGAAAGGCTAAAAAAAATCTGATTCCCCTAAAAAAGTGGCAAAAAAAACATCCAAAAAAAATTAAAGAAAGACTTTAAAAAGTCCAATTTGTACTTGTTGATGAAAATCCGCGCTCGGCCGATAGTGCTAGATCTGTGTTGGTGCGAGCTAAGTCGACGAATACAATGACATGGGAGATCTGCTTAGCTCCAGTGTAGGTCCTAAAATTGATGAGATGCAGGCATGCTAGTCAGTTTGATCCTGCAACTGACAAGATATATAAAGAGCAGATCAAAGAGTTGATTAGCTAACAAGCCAATGGAGTGATTCCAGCCAATGTTGATAAGGTTTTGAGCAATCGGCTGTATGTTCAGTGTAGATTCTGATACTTTAGTAAATAATCACTACTACATAAACCATTTTTCCTGGCGGTCATTTTGGGTCTTCCCTGGCGGTATTTAGCACCGCCACAAAGCAAAGGCAAGTGAAAATGTAGCATCTACGCTGACGGTGACCAACCGCTAGAGAAGATAGGTTTTTCCTGGCGGACGAATTAAGTTGACCGCCAGCGAAAATCATTTTTTCTGGCGGCAAAATTAAGTGGACCACCAGCAAAAATCATTTTAGCTAGCGGCAAAATCCATTTTAGCTAGCAGCTGGGTAAGGACAACCGCCAGCAAAAATTGTTTCCCTGCCAAAAAAATCAAAATCGAAATGTTTTGCTACATTTTCAAATCCAACATCCAGAGAGCACTACATCGTTTTCACTCCATTCTCAACATGCAAACATCAAACAACATGCATCAACAGTCATCATCGCAAATCCATTCATCAGTCACAAAGTTCATATCATCACAAATTGATTAATCAATCACAAAGTAAATCACAAATAGAAGGGGAAGGAAGGAAGGACGGCGGCGGATCCGACCTCCCCGCCCGAGCCCGGCCTCCCCGCGGCCCAGCGGCGGCGGATCCGGCCTCCCCGTGTCCCGGCAGCGGTGGATCCGGCCTCCCCGCCCGAGCCCGGCCTCCCCGCGTCCCGGTGGCGGTGGATCCAGCCTCCCCGTGGCCTGGCGGCGGCGGATCCGGCCTCCCCGCCCGAGCCCGAGCGCCGCCGCCCGTGCCCGAGCTCCGCCGCCCGCGCCCGTGAGCCGCCGCCCATGCCCGAGAGCCGTCGCCCGCTCCCGAGCACCGCCTGTAGATTTGGAGGGAGAGAGGGAGTGGAGGGAGGAGGAGGAGAAAGGATAAGGATGAGGATAAGGAGGGAGTGTGGGGGAGGTGATTTTATAGCGTCAAATTTTATTTCGCTGACGGTGTTGTTACCTGCCGCCAGCAAAAATAGAGATATTTTTTATGGCAGGCCTCTTAGTGTGGCCGCCAGCGAAAATCGATTTTTGCTAGCGGTCCATAACCCCTCACCGCTCGTTCCATTTTTAATGGCGGTTTTTGCCTCTAACCGCCAGCGAAAATTATAGGACAACGCCAGGAAAAATCATTTTTGTAGTAGTGAATGATATAAAGACAATCGGTTGATGATAATATAATAAAATAATAATATAATCTAATAGAAACCGAAACCAATCGGCTAATAGTAATATGATAGAATAATTGCTTGAGCCGAAGGCTAAGCATACATCAGCTGGTGTCCCAAAGTCATCAAATCCAAACGATTAGATAAACAGTGAAACCTTTGTTACAATCGGCTAAATCCAACTTATATGTTATCCTTATAAGCCGATGCAATATCCAGATAATTCATTGGCTGAAACCCTGATGAAACTCTTATTGGCAATCAAGAAGCAGGGTAGAGATTATGGTTCTAAGCACGACTTAGTAGATCAAACTTAACTGATGCAGCACTAAGTATGAAAAGAAACATAATATCTAGACAAACAAGTCTTTGACTGATTTTCAGAGTGGTAGATACATTATATAATCTAAGCCAACAAAGTAATCTAGCCAATATCGATAAAACCCTAGATGGAGATCGATCGATGCAAATAGAAAACATTGTCAATCTAGATTATATAATGCATATGATAACTCGACGTCTTACATGGACAAGGTCAGAGTGTCGAAGCGATGGAAGTACTAATCTCGACAATACAAGCCGCCATAACAATCCTTACTCTCGTCGAAGATCGAAACCGATGCAACCAAACTTGAAACAAGAATTCATCGAAAGTAAAAGGGTGTCGATGCACTGAAAGTAGATTGTGTTGATCTGTGGAGATAGATTACAAAGACCCTGGGTATATATATTTATACCCATGGGTAGATACTAGTCCATATTGGACAAGACACAAGTTTTCTAAAGATAAAAAGAAAACTATTATATCATGCCTAATTAATAGATAGAATTAAACTGTAATGTCGTGGTCTTCATGATTCCTTATTGAACTTAGTCTTTTCCAGATAAATTTTCATCGGTTGATTAACCTTTTTCCTTGACCGAATCCATTAAAAATATTACCAAATTTTGGTGTTAACAGTACTCAATGCAAAAAGATAGGAAAAAAGGTGGAAAAAACCAGACGTCCGTAGAAAAATAAAAAAAGGGCGAACAAAAACATACACAACAAAAGTCTGATTCCCTAAAAATACGGTGAAAAAAGGGGTCCGTAAAAAGACAAAAAAACATCCTGTAAGTACGCAATGCGAAAAAAAGGTAAAAAGGGCGAAAAAAACCTTAAAATTCCCAAAAAAGCAAAAAATCTGGAAAAAACCGCCTTAAAAAATCGGTTTGGCATCACACAACGCGAAAAAGAATCGTCTGATTCTATGGAAAAAACATTGTCCGTGATAAAAAAGGCGAAAAAAGTTGAAAAAAAGTCGTCTATAAGAAAGAAAAAACAACGAAAAAATTGTCCAATTCGTACACAACGCAAAAACTGCTGAAAAAAGTCATCAGAATAAATAAGCCCTAAAAGGGTGAAAAATCCGTTCAATTTCTACGCAATGCGAAAAAACCAAACCACCTCCGAAATAACTGGTTCGACATCACACCACGGAAAAAAAACCATCTTATTGCATGCAATGCGAAAAAAACAACGCAATGCGGAAAACAAAACCAATCCGATTGCATGCAACATGAAAAAACAATCTGATTACAGGGGAAAAAAAGTTTGGCACAACGTAACGCGAAAAAAAGTCTTATCCACGCAACGTGAAAAAAATAACCATCCGATTCCAAGGAAAAAAACTGAAAAAAAAGCGTAAAAAATTGTTTCACCGAATTAAAAAAAGTCTTATTCACGGAAAATATCTTCGTTAAAAAAAGGTTCCTCTGGAAAAACCAGTTCGCGAAAAAAACAGTTCCGCACAACGTTACGCTCGATATTTCTCTCTCTCTCAAAGGCAAAACCATCAATTTCTTCTCCGGGTCGGTTTCTCGGCAACGTACTTTTCAGATTTTTCATGCACGTGTTGACGTACTTTCCAAGTCCCGCGAGCATCCTCCGCACGTCACCAAATCAGTTTGGATCTGGTTTTTTCGCACGTATATATCCAGTTCATGAACACAATTTGATTCAATCCATTTTGGTCCGTTTTGAGATTTTTTTTCCATTGTAGAGATAATGTCCATCACCAAAGATTGACCGTGTTGGTGTCGATCAAGTACGACGCGTGTGGCCCATAAAAAAAATCCTTGATCTGAGTGTGTGCCAAATAAGAGCTGCAAGCAAAGCTTCATTGAGACCTAAACTCCTCTCGTCACCTAGCACCTTGCTATCACCAAGTGGCCAAAGTCAATCACCGCAAGCCCATGATGTGCTCTTGACATTTGTCCATGTGAGACTCGAGGCAAGAGAAAGTTTCCATACATTTATCTATAAGGTTTAAATTGGTGCAACCAAACTACATGATATAAAACCAACCTAGCTCTCTGCAACGTCTAAATAGTGGTCTAAATTTTAGATCTATCATATGACAAAGGTCTATAAATTTAGAAAAAATCAATAGCTCTAACTCCCGTTTCGGATTAATTATTGATATTGATTTGACTATTGATATTTCATACGTAAGATAGATGTAGTGTAGTTACTAATTTGAGTATAGATTAAAATAATATATGTTCATCCTCGTCTCTCCGTCCTCTCACTTGCTTTTATTACTTTTATTGTAGTCTTATTCACCTTTCTCGTTTTCTCTAACTTGTTAGGATTCGGTATACCTTTTTCCGTAGCAACACACGGATACTTTGCTAGTAACATTATAAACACAAAAAAGTTCCTACTAACCAATTATGCGCTTCTTCCTCAAACTCAATCACGGGAGGATGTGTGCAAAGAGTGGTGAGCGAGTTGGTTTGACCAATCAGAGCATGTAGTAGTAATGAATATGGAGCAGCCATACTCGATTACTCGTACTAGTCCACTATGTGTATATCCACCGAAATAGTATATATACTCGTACATTACTGTACACAACAAGGACAAAGTGGTACCAATAATGATGCTGCAGCAGCAGGGGCTTTGTCCTAACACACCCATTATACTCAGATTCCGGCCGGCACGGAAAAGATTCCACCTCTTTGTTGAGGCAGAGATCTACAGATCCAGCCATGCAGGGGCTCTCTACTCCGTAGTGGCCGGCCGGCTTGCAGCCACCGCGCGCCGGGGGTAACGTAGCCGCCGCGCCATTGGCCCGTGAGACCCACACGCCCACACATGTCGGCCCGTATTGTATTATGCCCACGCGCCAACGCGGCCGGCCACGCCCATGCACTGCACAGTTTTCGTTTGGTTTGGTTGGATGTTGATGTGGATTGCGCTTGCGCCATCGCAACCTGAAATGATGGGAAAAGCGCGCGTCTGGGCCGCCCGAAGAGACCTTTTTTTTCTCCTCCCTGGATCGTACGTCCTCCTCGATCGTGTCCTGCCGTTTTTAGGATGGCAAATTCCATCGGGTCGTTCCGGTGCGGGGTCGGGGCCCCGCGCGCCCGCGCTGTCGCGTTTTCGCGATCGGGTCGAGCGCTGTGGCAGGGGTGCTCGCGATCACCTGCGCCCGTCGTTTCGTTTCAGTCGTCGTCGACCGTGCGAGTGCGAGAGATGGAAGGACGCAAGGTGCTTCACATCGTCAGATCACGGGGGGTACGTAGTGGTGGACGGTGTGCGTGTGTGGTGGGTTGCTGTATGTACGTGTTGGTGGGCGGCGCGTGTTCCCAAAAAATTGTTGCTGCGGTCCCATTGTTCGTCGGCTAGAATTTATCCGGCATTCCGGCCAAGAACAAAGAGGACACTGTACAGTAACTTTCTTTTCTCCGAAACACATGCGCTCAGCACGGTACACTCCCATCTACGAATAAGCATATGCACACATTTACGACAAAACGAAAATCAGCCATAAACGAATTAAAGAACTCGTGTTGAACCTAAAACTTAAACTTGAGTAACTAAGTTCCGCCATAAGAAATCATATGGACTACGCTCAGTTCATCTGCACGGCTTCTTTTCAGATTATCACTCGAGATTATTTACTCTACTCTTCTTGAGAACAATATTTCTAAAAAAAAAAACCTATTGCATCGATTAAACCACGTGTTCTAACTTATTTGTTACTATCACAACATATAATATATTTAATCATTTGTTCTAACTTATTTGTTACTATCAGAACATATAATATATTTAATCATCCACACAATTAACTAGATAATCCATGGGCTTTCATCCATAAACAATCTATTCAGAATGCTTGACTTAACTCAAAGAGTCCATCTATATATACAGTGTTACATGCAAATGTACATGTCTCGTGTAAATGATTGAGTATTTGAGCCTGCGATGCGGTATGTCCACCATATTTTTCCTTGCAATTATTCCCTACAAATAGTTCCTTAGTTTTGCTCCTATATATATAACCTTGCATATAGCATTGGAAGTTTTCCTATTTGTGTGTTACATTTTTGCCATCCAGCTATGTACATTCATATTTTATTCCGATAGAGTTTTCCTACAACTAACCTTGAAAACTTTGTGTCAATTCTCGGTACTAGCCAAGCCCCTAGAAAAAAATAATTTGCTTATTTTGAACTTTGGTCCACTGAAGAGACCTACCTTCTTCATATGGGCTGTATGGACCTCTCGTAGCCCAATTAGAGCAAGATAGGGACCTAGAATAGCTATTTGGGCCACGCTGTATGTTGTCTATGTTTTATTTTCATTTTCAACCCTTCTACTCGGAATCGCATACAGAATAGTGTTTGTGAAACAGTGTTTGTGAAATCTCAATACTATATTCCGAGTAGAAGGGTTGAAAATGAAAATAAGATGAAATCTCAATACTATCTCGTAACCCTTCTACGCTATTTTCATTTTCAAGACTGTCCCTTATGGTGTTTGTGAAATCTCGTGTCCTTGTAAAGTACATTCTAAAACATCGTTAGAGCTATGACGGTAAAATATACTCCCTTTGTTTTTTTTTAATGTGGTTAGTTTATTTTTAACTAACTAACGTTATAAAAAGGATGGAGGAGTAATGTCTTCCCAGATTGTCTCATATGGAGTGTGCTTTACAGACTACGCTGATGTTCGATACACCACTATTTGTGACATCGCACAAGGATATGAGATTTCACGAACACCATATGAGATAATCTTGAGAATACGATCTAGTCTGATTCTGCGAAATCCATACTCTCAGTTCGTTCATATATAAGTTAGTTTTGATTTTGCATGTTTATAGAGTGATCTATCACATATTAATTTATCTTGTTTGATTTTTTAAAAAACTTTTTAAACTATTTAAGTGACATATAAATAATGAAGGAACATCACTCGAGAGTTTACAATAGTTTCCCGTATCCCGTATCATAAGAGGTGAATCCATGCTGCAGATATGGACAAGGACAAAATTCCATGACAATTGGCAAAGCAATCGGTTAGCTTTCTCCAGGGATCTGGGACCTCAAATCAAATCAAACCATCTGGATTCGTTTTGGAATCAGGATCTAGACCTGGTTGGCTGGAGTAAAATAGCCCGCAATTTCGCCAATCGTAAGCAGCAAAAGATTACACATAAATAGTAATTTCATATCCACAAGTGCTCCCAAGAAAAGGGTCTACCTTTTGCCTTCCTCTTCTTGTTCATTGAGGTAGCTGCTGAAAGCAACCTTTTTCCTTGTCTTGATTGAAAACACCTCACAAAGTCACAAGCACCATTTTTTTTTTTGTATTGGGATTCTCCTCCATTTCCTGTAGAAGTAAAAAAATTCAAACGGGAAATTGAAAATATCCAGTGCATCTTTGAGCTTTTGTAGATCCACAGAGGATAAAAAAGAAGCATATTTCACAGGTTTTAGTAATGCGAATTAGCAAAAGGGTGTTTGTTTATTTTTCTGAACTGAAAAAAAAATCACAACAGAGTAAAAATGCCACTATCTAAGAATCCCAGCAAGAAAAGAACTCGATCGATTTTACTAGTGTCACAACTGCGTTACTGCCTCAAACAATGTTATTGTATCTGTAATAGCAGTACACCGGAAAAGGTTTTCCCAGACAACGAAGGGGATTGATCATCATCATCATCATTTGGCAAACCTATAATGCCAATCTACACGAACTCTGCAGCAACAATGCTCTCTGAAAATCTCATCTTCTTGCGGCGCGCTACGAGCCTCAGAACTGCTGCCACAATGAATTCTAGCCTATGTACAACACTGCACTCTCAGGGATGATTCAGTTCTCCTCCATGACCAGCCTCTGGTCGGTGTTGCTGCTAGCCAAGAACCGGAGGGCCAGCTCGTAGGCCGAGAAGATGGCGCCGTTGACGACGAACGCCCGCGCGACGGCGGTGCCGAGGCCGCGCCACAGCACGGGGAGCCCTTCCTCCCTGACGCTCCGCCGGAAGCAGTCGACGATGCCGCGGTACCTCGGCGGGTAGCTCTGCGCCTGCAGCCGCGACTTCACCACGTCAAGCGGGTAGCAGCAGACCCAGCTGGCGACGCCGGCGAGGCCGCCGGAGACGAGCATGGTGGCGAGGCTCTCCTGCTCCCCGCCGTGCCCGCGGCAGCCCGGGTGCAGCCGCTCCCGCGCGTACTCGTATGTCCAGAAGTACACGCCGTGCGCCGGCGCGTCTCGGAGCGCGGTCACGGCGAGCCCGCGGTATATGCCGCGGACGCCCTCCTTCCGCAGGATGTCACGCGCCATGTCCACCGGGCCGTGGTGGTCGCCAGGCCGGCGGTGCTTCTGCCCGGCCGCCTCCAGCTGCAGCCTGATCTTGACGAGCTCAACGGGGGACAGGATCAGCGTTTGCAGTGCCCCGGTCCCAACGCCGGCGAGCGCCACGCTAGTGTACGACGGTGGCTCCGACATGGAGCTCGGTGGATCGATCGACCGCGACAGGATGGCGAAGACTTGGAAGACCATTGCATTCTGCAACAGAAAAAACACACACAAGACTTTGAGGTCGTCTCGACATAAGGAAATCCTTGTACAACAAAATAACCATCAGATCAACAAGATTCTTGCTTCACAAAATTTTGAATTTTTTTTCCATAAAAATGGACTTTGGCCTAATGTTTGGCAACATCAGAGACACGAAACGTACGCATCATCAGCGTACGTTGCTGCCTTTATTGGCTATTCACGGCTGCATAATGCAGAGGCCACACCATGTGAGCAGCCTGAAATGAGGACGTGGCAACTGGCAACAGTACTACACAGAACTACTGAAGCAAACATGTGAATATGTTTCTCTCTCCAAAAAGGAAAAAAACATGTGAATGAATATGTGAGAGGCAGGGCCCATCATCTTTTAGCTCAGCTAAGCATCCAGCCAGAAATTAATTCTCTTGGATCTATCTACCCTGACGGCCCAAATGGGCTGAGTGATCAGTGCAAGCAATCTCACTAAAGCTACCCCTACAAAACATGCAAGAATTGCGCCTGTATCCAGCAGAGAAGCTTCTAGTAGTTACATGTTTGATTACTGTGTATGGTTGTGTTTTGCCATTGCAATCCTACAAGAACAGGAGGTAGCAAAAATTGCAACTAGTTTTCGAACGCGACAAGCAAGGGAAATGGCTATCTAGTCATTTCACCGTCAATGTAGAGCCGTAATTAAATGGCTAGCTCATCAGATAGTCACCTAGTTTTGTCATAGATGGTGATGTCATGCGTTTGTTTGAACAACATTTCTTTTCATAGAAGGACTTCTTTATGGTAAAAAAAAAAGATGAGATGTGGATTGAAACAGCTCTATGTAGAAAGGTCAGGTTCAAATAAAGCAAGAAAAGGAGGAAGACGTATCAAAATACTCCTGGGATTCATAACTCCGAACAGTTCGCGTGCGAGTTCATGGTCATCACGGGGGAAAGCGATCTGTTGCTGACCTGGAACGCGACGGAGGCGAGGGGCGCGCCCATGCCGCGGTAGAGCGCGGAGGGGCCCTCGGCACGGAGGATTCCGCGGAGCAGCGATGCGGCGGACGCGGGGCGCCCCGGCGCGGCGGTGATCCCGGGGCTGACGGGCGGCGGCGGCTGCTGCAGGCGGATGCGGAGCGTGTCGAGCGGGTGGCCCGCCAGCACCCCGGCCATGCCCCCGACTCCCCCCGCCACGAACTCCTTCCCCCAGCTGCTCGCCAAGAACTCCGGCCAGAACTCCATCGACACCCAACCAAAAACCAACAACGACCATCCAAGAACGGGGCACCCGCCTTGCCTGCACGGCAAGATCGAAGGCGTTTCTTGACTCGTTTCAACGCGCGGATTTAGAGCGAAGAACCCGTGCTGGATTGGCGAGTCGAGAGGGATAGAGGAGGCGGCGCGGTGGCGAGGACGGCGAGGAGGGGGATCGGGGGGATGGAATGGAAGGGGAATGGGCGAGGCGAACGACGAGGTGGGGGGGCGTGGTATTTGTGGGCGCGCGGGGTGGGATTGGCGCGAAGGAAACGGCCAATCGCTCTTTTCCCGAGAGCACCGTGGGGCCCGCGTGGACCGAATACATGAGTACTCCTCCAATCTGTTACGGCTTGCGTAGGATGGAGCTGCTTGTGCTAGCTGTTGTTCTTCTCGTAGCCACTCGGCAGCAAATTCGGTGGCGAACTGGCGATGGTCGCATGTACGTAGTACTGTAGTAGCAGGTACGTAGTAAGCATTTACGCTGTTGCCAAATCAAGTTTATTGGGGGAGATTTTGTTTGCATTGTCAGTAGTTCAGTTTATTATCCTGCCAACTCAAGCACGTCTCGCGTTATTACTCCAGTAGCTAATCTTGGCTTCTTCAGGTGCACGCAGGGTTAGAATTTAGTGAGCATTAAGGTGGTGTACATTAATATAGTGAGCATTAATGGAGTAGCAGATTTGCTCCAAACAAATAATCGAGTTAATCAGTGCTTTTGATCAGCAAAGAGTATCATCGGCTCATCGCCCCGGCCCGGCCGGCAAAATCACGTGCCAGTTTCACCACGTCCACGTCTCCCGCAGGCACGTGTATCCTGCAGGCCTAACCAACCATCGATCTACTATCTACACACGCCACGGATCGGTTCACCGTCACATCCACGACTGCGTGGTGCGTGCGAGCGAGTTGCGACGCTCCACCGATCGAACGGACGAGAGGGGCAACAAAAAAAATAAAACGCGGGTTGGTCGTCGTCTCGTCGCGGCCCCGGCCCGCGGCCGGTCTCTCTCGTGGTCTCGTGGAGAACGAACAAGATGAAGAAATGTCGTGGAGGGAGGACGTACGGTTCATGGTATACGCTGCTCTCTCTCTTTCTGTAGGTTGCGGTACTTACGCGAGTGACCAGGCGAGTTGGGCATCGAGCGACATGGAAAGGTCTATGTGGAAGTGGAACTGCACATGCCGGCTTAGGTGATGATGACGCCGCACGTAGACGACGTTTCCGGACGGAGCCATGTTCCATCACGAAAGAGATGTTGGTCGCCCATGAATGAGGGCCGGTTTCGTGTAACTTTTGGCCAACCCATCATATGTTTGCCACGTGTATACTCACTCTCTCCTGTCGGAGAGAAATAGAGAAAATGTTTTGAATTATCGGTATCAACAATATACAGATTTAGTGATTCTTTGCCATTCAACACCCGAACTTCTAAAACCGAATGAATGACCAACATCCCAACGGTTTTGAAGGCGATCGATATCGATACTACATGATGCACACATGATGGCGTTTTGGGCATGTGTTAATCTAGTCACAAGCTAAGGAAAAATACATTTGAAAAGTATAACTGGCTCCATATATCATCAATCACTTCATCTTTTTCCTTCTCCTCTCTCTCATGCACTATGACCAAATTGGCCATAGCTCCACCTACCACAATGGTAGAGATGATGGTGAGGTAGCCGCAGCGACAACGGAAGTAGGGCTGTTAACGAACCGAGCTCGAGCGAGCTGCCTACCTAGCTTGAGCCGAGCTTGAACCGAGCCTAATCCATCTTCGAGTGGATTAGGCTCGGCTCAAGCTTGAGTAGGCTTGCGAGCTTGATCGGGTATATTTTGATGATAAAAATTTATAAAAAACAATAATTTTAATTAATAATGTTGAAAAGATGATTATGAGAACTTAAGATTAATATATTATGCTAAAATACACTAACTTTTCACAAGAACATATACTAATTTATCCTTAAACTACCAACTTACCATATAAGAGATAAAAATTACACACACAATTAGATTAGTGAGAAGCTCGAGCTCAGCTCGACAAAGCTCGTGAGCTTGTAGTTCCGCTCATTAAGATTTTGAATCGAGTTTGAGGCGAGCCGAACTCGAGCAGCTCACGAGCCTCGAGCTTTTTTGACAGCCCTAAACAGAAGCCCCTCCCCCCTCTCTCCTCTCTCTACGTCGGCACCAAGGAGGACAGATTGACCGTTGCAAGCCAGTTGCCACCGAACTCTAAGGCAGATCCGTCAGGATGGGGGAGACGAGGAGGTCTTCCCTCATGACTAGGGGTTAAGCGCTGCCGCCACCATATTTGTCGGATAAGATGAGATTAAAAGGGACCATGGGCTGGGAGCATGAGGTCGAGGCAGTGGGTCAAACATACACCAACATGAATATTGCATTTACATATGAGATGGGTCCAATCCTATAAGACAAATGAATGTACATATTTTCAATAAAATTATAACCTACTCTCATAGTTCTCGGGATGTATAGCTAAAGTTATACTCCATTGGTTCCATTCCAGAATATAAGCATTTTTTATATAAATATGGACAATTAATGTTTATTCGTCCATATTCATTGACAAAAATGTTTAGTAGCAATAAATACTTATATTTTGAAATAGATGTTGTACTAAACTATATTCTTAATAAAAATAGTTCGGACTCCGTTAGAACCCGGGATTCTAAAGACAAAAGAATAAGAAAATATAGGATTTCAATGTCATGGTCTAATGAATCCTCTCGATATGTAAAAGGAAAAAGTACGAATTACCCCTCTAAACTATCGCGGTCGACCGAATTACCCCCTGAACCCGAAAACAAGACACGGTTCACCCTGAACTTTCAATATTGGATGAATTAACCCCCCTCGACCCAATCTAGAGCGGTTTTGTTTTACGTGGCATACGCGTGGCAATCCGGTCAGCATTTTCTTTTAAAAAATATTTGTGGGACCCACCAATCACACCTCCTTTCCTCTCTTCCTCTCTCTTCTCTCTCTCTTGCGCGCACGGCGCACACAGCGACGCGGGCGTGGCGGAGAGGCAGATGGTGGACGGAGGTGGCGGTGAGGCGGGGCGTGGTGGTGGGCGGCGGCCCGAGGTCGAACGGCGGGGCGTGGCGGTGGGCGGCGGTGCAGGGGCGGGAGGTGGACAATGGAGGCGGAGGCCGGAGCTGGGTGGCGAGCGGCGGCGGGCGCGGCTGGGTAGCGCCGGCGGGTGCGACGGGACAGTGGCGAAGCGGCGTGGAGATGGAGATGGAGGTGGAAGGGGAAGTCGGCGCGCACGGCGGCGCCCGTGGTGGGGCGTGGCGGAGAGGCGGATGGCGGACGGTGGCGGCGGCGAGGCGGAGCTGTGGTGGAGAGGTAGGCGACGCCCGGTGGCGGAGAGGCAGGCGACGCCCGGAGGTGGGGGCCAACTCGTCTTCCCCTCTGATCTCCCTCCGCTCCCACCCCCAATGGCGGATCCCGACAACGCCGTTGTGTGTGCCGACCGCCCGCCCACCGCTCGTCCCTGCGCCCTCACCCACTGCTTTTCCCTGTGCCGCTGCCCACCGTCCGTCCTTACGCCCCGCACAACGCCCGTCCACGCCGCCCACCCGCCCGCCCCGCCCACCGCCTGTTCCCGCGCCACCGTGCGAGCCATGCGCGCAGGAGAGAGAGAAGAGAGAGGAAGAGGGGAGAAGAAGAGGAAGAGGAGAGAGAGAAGAGAGAGAAAGAGAGGAGAGGATGTATGACAAGTGGGTCCCATAATTTTTTTAAAAAGAAAATGCTGACCGGATTGCCACGCATACGCCACATAGGACAAAACCGCTCTGGATTGGGTCGAAAGGGGGTAATTCGTCAAATATTGAAAGTTCAGGGTGAACAATGTCTGATTTTCGGGTTCAGGGGGTAATTCGGTCGACCCCGATAGTTCAGGGGGTATTTCATACTTTTTCCTATGTAAAATACAGGAATCATTCAAACATGTCGTTTGGTTGCTTCAAAGAAAAATTGCAATGGAATTTCGAGAGAGGTGGATACTAACGGCCTCATTGTTTCGCTTATACTTGTGCTTATCAGCCAAAATTTGAATTTTCAACCTTAAATTTGAAGTTGATTTTAAGGCTTTTTCATTGAAGTTTATTTTTCAGCCTTGGCTTTTAGATCACTAAGAACACAGATATAAAAGTTTTATTTACAAATTATTTTTTGTTCGCAAATATGCCATTCGGCTTATTCCCCGAATAAGCCAAACGATGGGGGCCTAAGCATGATTCCTCTAAGGTTGAACCTGATGTTCGAAATCCTTCAAATTTCCTATGAAATGAGATAATCCATATGAATTTCAAAGAATTATTTGTGGCTCAATTTCAATGGAGCACATAGGAAATTTTTCACACATTTAAAATTCGTCCAAATATCATAGTTCTAAATGTGCCTTAGTAAAATGAACGAACGATCTCTAAACTCGTGAGTGTGTCATCTAAATCCCTAAAATTGTCGTGGGTGCCATATAAGTTCAAACAAGCTCTAACCTGCTAGGTGTGCTGATGTGGTATGCCATGGTGACGCCTACATGTAAGAACATATTTCCTCCTATCTTTTTTAATTATTTTTCAAAATCAAAATCATTTTTTCTCCTCTCTCCTCCCTTTTTATTTTTTCTACGTAACTAACATTTATATCCCACTAACACCAATGACAAGTTCGGAGTAAAAAAACATTTTGAGAGTTTACTGACCTACTACCTCCGTTTCATATTAGTCATTTGACTTTTTTCCTAATCAAACTTAAATTTTATTAAGTTTGATCAAGTTTATAGAAAAAATTAGAAACATCTAAAATATCAAATTAGTTTCATTTAATCTAACATTGAATATATTATGATAATAAATTTGGTTTGAGTTGAAAATACTAATATATTTTTTATAAATTTGATCAAACTTAGAGAAGTTTGACAAGGAAAAAGTCAAACGACTTATAATATAAAACGGAGGGAGTAGATAACACCACAAAAGTTTAAGAACCACTCATACACCTCACTCTAGTTTGAAATTGAAATTTACTGCTATTCTGAAGCCATGTCCCGAAGAAATGCATGTCTCAATTCTCATACACGATTAGCCCTTTTTGGTGAACCTATCCACCGGATTTCGAGTCCTACATTATCACTTATGCTCGTATTTATGGTCAATTATTTAGAATTATTTAAACGACTTCTCCGCAGCTCACACTCATTGTAACTTCGTTAATATCAAAATATACCGATCCTATACATTTGTGCGTCCATAGCGGTAACGCATGTTCATAATTTTTTGTTCTTAATTTTTTTTTCACAAACAGTACCTATACCTGCTATCTGTCCTTACCGCAGAAGCACATAGGAGTACGGAAATACCAAACTTGTTTAGGAACGACCGATGATCATCTTTTCATTTCCTGCGAGTGAAAAATACCTTCCCCGTGGTTCTAGTGGCCCCCAGGAAGCCAGGAATCGATGATATCCACAACCCCCGATTCTTTCGCGGACGGGGCAACGTGGGCCACGATCCCCTCGACCCCACCCACCAGTCTAATTGGGTAGACCCAGTCCAAAATAGTAATCCCCCAACCGTCGCCACTCTAGACCCTACCGTTTTTCATACCCACACCACTTTGACCAATGACAGGTGGGACCCACCTCACATGGAGCCCACATGCCATTGGCTCCCCCGCGGCCGTCTCCGAGTCGTCTACTACCCGCGTGGCCTCGCCTCGTCTTCTCCTCTTTTCCTCGCCTCCTCAGCAAATAATTTCCAGAAAAATCGAAAAACCCCTCGAAAAACGGCGGAACGGGTGGAGAGAGAGAGAGAGAGAGAGAGAGAGAGTGAAGGAGCTAAAGATGAGGCCTTCGAAGAAGAAATCGAAGAAGAAGAAGCCCTCGCCGGCGGCGACGGCCGGCGCGGCGCCGACCCCTCCGGCGGCGGATGGGGCGGAGGGTTCCTCCTCCTCCTCCTCGGGCGCGTCGTGCTCGCCGCGGTCGGAAACCCTAACCCTAGCTGCGGCGGCGTCGGAGACCGAGTCGAGTAGCAGCTGCGAGGCGTCCACGCGCTCGTCGTCGGTGTTCAACCCCGGCTCGTCGGGGGTCGCCTCGACCTCCTCCCTCTCCGCCTTCTCCTCATCGGCCTCCACCGCGTCGTCGTCGGCCACCGGCGACGAGCGGCGGGACATGGCGTGGCTGCTGGACGCCTTCGGCAGCGCCACGATCGACCAGGTGGACTCCGCCTACCGCGAGGCCGGCGGTGACGTCTTCCTCGCGGCCGGCATCCTTGGCTCCTCACCGGAAACGCAGCCCTCTCCACCTCCTCGGCCTCCGGATCTCTCGCCGCGGGCCAGATCTGGTGGCAGGAAAGCCAATAGGAGACCAAAGAAGGTAGCCGTGGCTGCGACCGGGATGGTTGCGGACGTGATTGGTAAGGGATACACGCGACCTGCCACTTCGCCCGTAAACAAAACGAATGCGTGGAAGGGCAATGCTTGGAAAGATGGAAGTGGCGACCGCAGGTACAGTGTTGAAGAAGCTGAACAGTTCCTTTGCTCTATGCTGGGGGATAATTCGGAGCTTGGCATGGGTGTTGTCAGAGATGTGCTCGGTAAGCTGCTTTTGCTCTTACTTTAAAAAAATGCATTTTTTCCTGTTATAAGAGCCCAGCAGAATTATAATACATCAAAGAATGAAATAAAGATATAAACACTTCCACCACACAACAGGAGAGCAGCTACGATTCAAAAGATACAATTTTTTCCCCAAGGAATGGTTGGTTATTGTTTACAAAATGGATGTAGCAAATGGGAAAAGAGAATTCAAATGCCATCCATAACATTGCACAGTTCATAAGCCAATCTAGTAAAAGGAGCAAATATACTGTTTGATTGAACTTAGAAAATGTGATGATTAGTTTTTAAATTTCTTTATGTGGCTGCAGATGGCAAACTAATTCTGGGTTCTATTCTTGTGCTAACTACCTGATCTGCTAATATTCCATATGAATTGTTATTATTACTCTCTCCAGTCAATAATATTTGACGTTAGTACTACTACTACTAATCTTAGCTATCCCAATGCAGAATATTATTGATTAGTTGGGGTATTAATGCTTGAAATGAAAGGGCAATAGAGTCTATCTGGTTCTCAAATCTGTGGCAATTAGGTTTGATTATGCCTCTTCCTGCACAAATGTGTCTGAGGCTGTGGTGGATTTGGGATGAAGTCCTATAGGAAGGTTCTTCAGAAGATTGATTTTTTGTTTGAAACATTGTAGAAGCCCTGAACAAATAGAGCAAGATTCTTGTATGATGAGTCATTTGAACTTGTGTTAAGACAACATACATTGTGGTGCACCGTTATTCTCTTAGGCCAAGCATTGGGATGTGAAGGAGATTGTTGCCTACGGTGATTGCTTTATGCTAAGTTCTTGCATAAACTAAGAATGACAGCATACTGATTTCCATCATAGATCAACTTTCTACCTTTCAATGTCATGGACATAGGCTGGTTTTCTTACATACATATGGGTAGCATTCTGCAGTTGAAAATGATTCATACATTCAGTTAAATAGCTGCATGCTTGTAAATGTTATTTATATGCGAAACTGCTGCATAATTTACTCATACAACTGCTGAAGTTACGTTTTCGTCATTAAACTAGTCGTTGGATGAAATTTGGTGTGTGTTGAAACTTGAAAGTTGATCCATTTTTATGGTTTCATTGAATGTTATACCAAATCTTTCACTTTTATGCTTACTAAAACTAATGGAGGGCAAAATATTTTTTTTACCTTAAGATTTTATTATTTGCAATTGGTCAGACAGTTGGAAGTGGAAATGATTCTTACTGGAATGAGTTTCTGATGTTACTTCCCTCTACTGTTCAGGTCAATATGGATGCGATGTTGAGAAGGTAAGGATTTATCTTATTGGGTCCATTTCTTAGTGACTTCCAGCTATGTTTTTACGTCCTGAATGGAAAAAAAATTGCCTTTTGGTTGGAGGTAGAATTTCACTTTTCTTCGCGGGAACTATTTTCAGCTCGTTTCTTTTCCAAACTCAAAACAAGCATCTATGCATTTATGCAAGTTAGCACACTATTCTGGGAATTTCCACTCGTTAATCATGCACATTTGCAAAAATAAGTTGTCATTTTTTTGCACATGAAAACAACCATGCGAGTAAATCAAATGTTTTTTCTCGTACATGATGTCATGTTGAACACATGCAATTACATGTGAAAAATACCTTGTAATCATTTGTTACCAATATCCGTCATGACTTATGACATTGCGCAGGCGATACCAATTATCTTGAATAGTGTTCCAGTTGGTCTACTGTGGTTGCGAAAGAGAGCCTTTGTGCTAGACACAAGATGCGGACAGTAAGAAACACATGTTATAGTACATGCGGAACATGTCTAGCCACTGCAGATTGCAGTGTCTTGTGTCTATTGACAAAAAACAATCGATAGACATCAAATACCATCAACAGTTGCAGCCATTTGTGACATTGATGGGTAAGGTCGTGATGGTAGGGAGTAACACAGCTGTGTTGCACAATTCTTGTATACTGGATGTAACCTGGCATAATCCTTTTTTAATATTATCACCTTATTCTTGTAAGAGCATTTCTCCATCTAATCATTTTCGTAGTATCCAGTGTAGGTAGGTCTTGATATTCTAAACCAGATTGGCTTGTTCTCATGATAAGTTGGTCACATCGATGTAATTTTTTTGTCATATCTAAGCAGGGATGAATCTGGGTCAGCCCACAGTTACCCACCAACCCACACCACTTTATTTGATTTCAATTTTCTACCTGATATGTACAAGGAAATCGGAGAGATGTTCACTTTCATCCTTATGTCTCGATGATTTGAATCAAAATTTTCTCTGCCAATATTTTTTTCGGTGTGGGAGACTAATTTGATGGTTTATACTGAATTTTCACATGTTAAACCAAAAGGAAGGTTGTAAAGCAAGGGATTGTTATCTAGGTTCCATGAAATTATCTAATCAACTAGCATTTCCTCTTGTTCCCTGAAAGAATTGCGTGCTGTAAGTTTTCAGCTATTTGTTCAGAAGTTTCACAAATTAAAATGCTTTCAGGCTCTGGACGCATTACTTGATATCTCGGGTATGTATTCCCTTCAAAACATGGAAAGGTGTTTCCCGAATGCTCAAATAAATGGCATGAGCTCTCCAAACATCTTCCTAGGAAATGGACTATCTGAGGAAGTGTCAACTGCAGGCATTAAAAAGATTTCATACCAGGTGTTTACATAGCACTATCTACAATCAGATGCGTATATGTCGTACTGAAAATTTAGAGTATTCTTAGTTCACTCATGCATATATTAGTGATTACTATTGAGGTCACTACAATTATCTTTTTTACGAATTATATTATGTGGGACCATGGATAGACTACCATATAATATTGTACTCCCTCCCTTTCATATTATAAGTTGCTTTGACTTTTTTAAAGTCAAACTTTTTGAAAGTTTGATCAAGTTTATAGAAAAATATAGCAATATTTATGTCAAATTAGTTTTATTAAATCTAATATTGAATATATTTTGATAGTTTCTTTGTTTTATGATGAAAATATTATTATATTTTTCTATAAACTTGGTCAAAGCTAAAAAAGGTTGACTTAGAAAAAAGTCAAAACGACTTAATATGAAACGGAGGGAGTAGTTATCAGTGCAGGTATTATTGTATCTTCTTGCTTGCTAATATATATGTATTACAGCCTTCTAAGATAAGAAGGTATCTTTCAAGGCACCACCAGTAACCATTTGTTTTTAGGAGCTGCTGATTTGTGGTTTTAGTGCTAACAAGACAAACAAGAATGATATAAATTGTTTTGGTTTTCTTGTTCACTTTTGACACTGATAGAGATCCTTGCACAGAGCGAGATATCAAACATTTGGAATTCAACTTGCTATCCTATTGATTGACATGATATGTACAGTCTGTTAAGCATGCTTGTGATTCCTTGTTATTCCTTAGTACCTTCTAGATACTTATATTATTTCAACTAGATTCTTGCAACCCTTGTTAAACTATTATCTAACATTATAGTTTTGTTCAGTTTACAGATGAAATGCCAAACATGGCATATAATCGTTCCGAAAATGAGCACGGATTCCTTTGGGGCGAGCTTCAGAGAAGGTGGGTAATAATTTGCCAATATATAAGCTGATTTTTGCTATCTTATGCGTCAAATTGATAATATATGGATATACCTATGCATTATTCTTGCACCTTGTCCTGTATATTATTTTGTTTGGATAGATGTGTTTGGGAGAAACAATAGAAAATCTTTGATCATGGGACATGTTCTCAGTCGATCGGATAGAAACTTAAGTTGCCTAGATACATCAGATTGCATGTTGTTCATTACTAAAGTTGCAACTTTCCTAGGAATGCTAAAATATGGTCTTTATAACGGACAAACAAGTTATGTGACCTTATTTTTTGCAGTCAAGGCTTGTATCTCTTGCAATGTTTTGACCTTACCGGTTTAACTTGTAAATTTTTTGCTAAGTGCAGGTGCATATACTAACTTTGTTTATTTACTTCAATAGCGCAGATTGTATAACTAGTTAGTTGCTAGACATATATCAGTAATCTCAACTCTTTTTTTGCACTCGTGACTGTTTCTATGTTATCTGTGCTCAACAGCTACTTGGAGGTTGCATGTGAGGAGCCCCACTCGACATCATCACCTACAAGATCAACAAGCTCGATATCTAAGACACCACAACAAGTGCTCGATTCACTGTTCAAAATACCTGAACAACGCACATATGACCCAAGTTCCATGGATTGGAAGAAGGTAGTTAAGAGGCTGCAGTCATTCAATTCTCCCATCACATCAAGCAATCAAGAAAAACCAAAAAATGGTATGTGTTGTTTAGCCACTGTTATTTGTGTCGTTATTTGTATTTCTTTTTGCATCACATTGAATTTTTTCCTTCACTTTATTTCTGGCAAATTTTTCTGTATCCATCTTCTAACTCTCTAGCATGTTTTCACATTCTTATTCAGTGGCTTCCTCATGTCACTCTAGAATGAATTCTGGGAAGTGTAGCTGTTTGAGCTACCTAATAAGATCAATAATTGTATGACTTTCATTTCATACCAGTTTATGTATGGACATAATAATGCCTTTAGTTTTGAGCACATGCCTAATACAGTAAAATTGTTTTTCCCTTCGTGTTTCAACTGTCATTTGTTGTGCTTTGTTATTGTTACATTTGATACTTCTGAAAAGATATAACATCTACTTCTCTCATTAAGGGAATGGGTATCAAGAATTTCGTACTGTCGCTGGAAGGCATTATGATACAATGAAAACATATTATCAGAAAGTAAGAGGGATTTTTTTAATCTGAGTTCTCCTTGTGCTACTATTATTGTATACTCTATCTTTTGTTTTTCTTATTGCCTCCTGTCATTTCTTCCTATGCAGGCTGCCATGGCATATTCCAAAGGAGAAAAATCTTATGCCTCCTATCTCGCAGAGGAGGTCTGATATCCAATTTTAAGTTGTTAATGCTGAGATGACTATGATGATTCAATAAAAGAAAGAAGGCAGGGTGATAGCAGATAGGTTTTAGGGGTTTCTGATGTAGTGCAGGGATACTCATACAGTTAAAATATTTCCAGGATAAGTTCTTTAGGAACATTTCTTATGCCAATAGACTGCAATTTTCGCAAAGTTTAAAACTTCTCATAGGCTGTTAAGTCTCAGTAACTTCCTTATGCCTCCGTATCCAAATTCTGTCTTTTTAGGGGAAGCATTACCGTGAATTAGCTCGCATGGAAGATGAGAGAGCTAGTAGGGAAATATTTGAAGCCAGGTAATTTGCATAACTTTCCCAGCTATTACTTTTAAATCACACCTGACTGCTAATCTTCTGTTTGCAGAAATAAGCATATAACGAATACAGTGACTATTGACCTGCATGGGCAACATGTTAAACAAGCCATGAGGCTTCTTAAGGTTCACATGATGATTTGTGTATGCATGCCAAGTGAGTATTCTCGTATGACCCGATTGGGTGCTACATAGATTATCAGCATTATTGCTATTTATTCAACTTTGATTTGGTCTAATGCTTCATGGTCCTACTGTTGTCTTCTTTCTTGTGCTCTTATAAACAGCCACCTTTCTTAGAGTAATTACTGGTTGTGGTGTAGAAGGCACAGGGAAGGGAAAAATAAAGCGAGCGGTAAGTATTTGCTTAGACAAGTCGGAACATTTTGCTCACGTGTGCCTGCTTGTTGTCATGCTTTGTTTCTGCAGTAATTTATAGTATTGTCAGCAACTCAGCATGTTATTAAAACTGAGCTGCCCTCATGAAATGTTTGGTTGGATACCTTGGTACCTTCCTGTGTTATATAGTATTCTATCTCGTGGCAGTTATACGACCCCACTATAATAGAATGCTTTTAGCATGCAGCTCTTGGCAGCGTCTGTGTTGCTAATCTTTACTCTTTCAATATGTAGACACGTACTCTTAATTGGTCAATCTCATTACCTAATGTACCATGCTTTTGAATTCTGTAAAAATGGCTTTGGTAGGTTGCCGAGCTTGTGGAGAAGGAAGGCGTTGAATGGCATGAGGAAAATGCCGGGACCATAGTACTAAGGCTTGGTGGCCCAAGGGAGTATCGCTTCCTTGAACATGACAGTGATTCTGATTGAGCCTCGGGTGTCTGTTTTGAGGAAACTTGACATAGATTAACGGCCGTTCTAATCTATGTATCTCCTGTATCTATCTGTATTTACATGTGTTGTAATTATGGATAGGTGACCTAGGTCGTCCTCTGATGTATGGCTGTAGTTTTTGACATACAGGCTCAGGAATAGCAAGGAGTAGAGAACAGGTGCTGTCTGATGTAATGATCGTTGTAGGCTCTGATTTAATGATCGTTGTAGGCTGCTAACCTTGTAATGAACTCTAGCTATATACCTGTCTAATTGTTTTGATGTGATGCTCAAGATAACTTATGTCTTGAATGTCAACATTTCAACTCTCAGACAATTGGTCTACTAATGGAACTATCAGAAACAAAATTAGCTGTGAAATTTAGCATCTGTTGTAGGGCATACGCAAGAGCACGAACTTTACCGTTTTCGAGTTAATATGATGGGTGCACTTGCCTACGTGCGGATGAATGTGCGCCAGGTTGTGATCGTTTGACCAGCCGTAGTCATCTCGTCTCTGAAGAGAAAAACAATCTGTCAAGACTAAAACATGATTAAAATGAAATGTTCCATTCGAAAATTCTCATCTCCGAACAGAAAAGCAAACTGTCAAAACTAAATCACGATCAAAATCAAATGTTTCTTTTGAAATAGACAAGTACTCAACCATATAATAATTATCTCTTCATTCTAAAAAGGAAAAACTTTTAGGTTTGAACTTAGACTATGTTTAAATTCGCAGCTAGAAGAGTTTTTTAACAATGTGAGTATATGATAACTGCATAACATAAGAAAAAAAAATACAAATACATGAGTATGTTGTTTTGGTCTTTGTTCGTATACGGCTATACGCTACTACTTCCATCCAAAAAAACATAATAAGTTATCCAGATTCATAGATAAGCGATGTGAGTATTATATTCCTTGTAGTGGAACTAACACGTTTATCTCCTACATTTACACGGTTGCTCGTATTACAACTAATTTATTTTGTCAGTGATAAACAATGTAGACATCGACATGCTCATAAGGGATAAGGTGTACGCATGTTCATAGAGATGATTATGTGCGTGTTGTGAGCGCACACGTTTGTATTGTATTTTAAAAGAATCGTAGCTAAAAATGCTTATATATTAGGAAACATGGAGTATATAAGTTTATACGATAAAACGACTATTTTACGACTTTGTTGTTGTTCATTAGATCACACCAGCTTTACGGCCAAATTGTCTCGGAGGGACGCTAGCACACAGGGGCGCTGGGCCTTTTGCACTTGCTCTTTGCAGCGCGCCAGCGCCGCGAAACGGCTTCAACGAGGACATACATACGCGGCCCAGCCCAGCTTTGCTTCGCCGTCCAGCTTACTCTCGATGGCCGCCGCCGCCGCCGCCATCCTCAGCGCCGCCCTCCGCCGGAGCCGTCCGGCCACCGCGGCGCTCCTCCTCCACCGTCCCCTCCCGTCCTGTCGAAGCCTTCCGCCTCCGCTTCTTCCTTCTCTCGGTAAGTCCCCCCTCTCCCCTCTCGAACCAAACCCCTAAACCCTCTCCTCCCTCTTCGTACGTCTCACCATCCAGCTCCCCAATGCAGGCCGAGCTTCTCCTCTCCTCCCCCGATTTCCAGGCTCCGCCGGATTCAGGTACTCCACAGTAGCCGATGAGTCGACGGCCCCCGCGAAGCCCAAGGGCAAGGCCAGGAAGAACCCCATGAAGCAGTCCCGCTTCGACTTCACCAAGGTGGACGCCGCGCTCCTACCCACTGTCATCCTCGTCGGCCGACCCAACGTTGGCAAGTCCGCTCTGTTCAACCGGTGAGAGACGCCCCCTGCGTAGTTTGCTTGTGTATCGTCTATCGTGAGGTCCGCATTTCCACGAACATGTTTTAGGTTATTTTGTTTTCTTGCAGCTTCCTACTAGTGGAAGATTCGCAGTGCAAGACAACCCTTTGTTACTATTGTAACTTATGGTTGCGACCATGTTAATGATACTACACGTTACACAACAGATATGAATTTTCTGAAGTTACTTAGCTTGCAGTTTCATGCACATATTTTAATTTTTATGATAACATATAAACACCTTCTCTAACATTTTGCATTCTGCAATAACATATGCAACCTTATTATGTCTTTTTATACATCGAGTATGTTGGCACATTTCCTTGGACAGCTTTATGTATTTCATGAATACGTGTTCACCACAATTTGGTCTGCTGACATACTGACAAATGTTTCATCATTATACTGCTCTGATCAGTTTATGCTTAGGCATTGCAGTTTGCATTGTTTGCCACTATCTTATTCTCTTGAAATGTTTGCTTCTGACTTAGAGTTGTTTTGATCATTGAAACTAGATTTATACGAAGAAGGGAGGCATTGGTGTACAATACACCCGGGGACCATGTCACCCGTGACATTCGTGAAGGAGTTGCCAAGCTTGGTGATCTCCGTTTCCGTGTGCTTGACTCGGCTGGACTTGAGACAGCAGCAACATCTGGTAGCATCCTTGCTCGAACAGCTGACATGACTGGGAATGTGTTAGCTAGATCTCAATTTGCCATTTTCTTGATTGATGTCAGGTGAGTAGGCTATGGTTTGATTTCAAGTTCTCGTCATTGAATCAAGTTAAATTGTTGGCACTTGTTGCCTATTAAAAGAGTGATGATTTGTTTAGGGATGGTCTACAGCCACTGGATCTTGAGGTTGGACAATGGCTGCGGAGACATGCATCTGGGATACATACCATTGTAGCAATGAACAAGTCTGAGCCACTTGATGAGCATGGAGTGCTGACTGCGGCTGCTGGGGAAGCCCATAGGTTGGGTTTTGGTGACCCAGTTGCAATATCTGCAGAGACAGGCCTGGGGATGGCAGAGCTTTATGAGATACTAAGGCCATTGTTTGAGGACTACATGTTTCAGCTAACAAACAGTAAGTACTCATTATTGCTCGTTTGTGTTGATGTTCAGTAACACGACTGACTCCATGCTTCCTCGTTGGTCAAGCATCTTTACCTTCTACTGTCATACTGATTGAGAGATATTTAGTACAATATTCATCTCTACGATGAATTCTTCTTAGCTGAACGTTTAGGTATCAAGGTTTCTCTAAACAATATGATATCTTCATCTGGTTAATCTGTCCTTTTTATTCTGCCCAAGTAGAAATGGTATCTTGACAGTTGGGACTAGTTTATTTCTTTCTATTTGCATGCGCATTACTGAGGAACTGGTTTTATTGTTATGGAGGGATCAACAAATGAGTGACCACAGTTCAAGGCAATAGTCTTCTGTGTTTGCTTATAATGTTATACTTTCTCTCAAGCAAACAATATTGCCATTGATGAACACTTAAATATGATAGATGGACTCAACCAAGATGACCCTACCTCTGAGGCTGAGACAGAAGCCCATGAAGGTGATGAAAGCAAGTTACCTTTGCAATTGGCAATTGTGGGGCGTCCTAATGTTGGGAAGTCTACCCTACTGAATACCTTGTTGCAAGAACAAAGAGTTCTGGTTGGCCCAGAGGCAGGCTTGACAAGGGACTCTATTCGCACTCAGTTTCAGTTTGACAATCGAACTGTATATTTGGTAAATTCCTCTTTATGAGTTCAATATTCTATTTTTTCACTTTTATGTGTGCTTGTGTTGTGAACTTTAGTGGTGTTATACTATGATATGCCACTCAGCCTTTTTTTTTCTTAAATAAAATCAGTAATAACCTGTGAGTTCAACAATCTTGCAGCATATTGTCTTATCTCTGTTTATGTTGTCCAAATAATGATTTTTTGCCAGAACATAATTATTAATTGTTTAAAAATATTATCATCATGACAGCAAAGACAACTGTTGTGCTTCTGTTATGTTCATTTTAGTCTCTTTGACTGACTCTCGCGAGTCACAGCAAAGTTTCATCTAAGATCCAGGAGATTAACCATTAGAATTTTATTCAGTTCATCCTTCTGTTGTTCTTGCTGCTTTATTCGTGAAACCAAAGAACTTGTGTTGTTGTCTTGCTGAGATGATCTTCAACAAAAAAGTTAACAATGCCAAAGATTCAAAATGCTTTCTGTCCCAAAAATGTATTATGGAACACATTTATACCACGATGCGTTATAACAGTGAACTGATCTAAGATCTAAAGAGGGCATTATGTTTATCTAGCTGATGGTTTAGTCAAGGAGTCATGTCATTCAGAGGCTCATCATGGAAGATCTGTTGGATAGAGCTCCAAATCTAAAACGGATCTTGAATTGTGGAACTGGAAAAAGGTAGCTCCACCTCCTATATATTACTGGAGCAGATCCACCTTCTCCGCTCTTAAAAAAATTAAGAACCCAGTAGTATTTAGTTGGGCTCCAACTACACCAGACAAGGATTTAGGAGCTGAAGCCCTGCCAAACAGGCCTGTAATTCATCTAGTTGGAGTGTGTCAAATTCACTCAAAGTTGCGATTGCACGGTGCAATCTAAGAGCTCATATCATAATGTCCATGCAAGCTATCTGTCTGAACGGAGTCATCATTTTCATTTTTCCTTTTGTTTCGTGGTGCAGGTGGACACTGCAGGTTGGATGGAAAGGTCAGGAAAGGAGAAAGGTCCAGCATCATTGAGTGTGGTGCAGTCAAGAAAGAATCTGATGAGAGCTCATATTGTAGCTCTTGTTCTGGATGGAGAAAAGGTACTTAATTTCATGCTGACATGCTCTGAGCCAATGACCTGCATATTTCTTACTATCCTTCTTTCTATATGGTTAAGGGACAACATTTTCAATGCTCCCCTGTTCCGTAGTTTAGTCTTTTTTTTTTTCATTATGAACTCCAACTGAATATCTTTTACTATGGGTTTCTGGTGCCATGTTATTAATGTGGCATATATTCATGCCCCTTTTGGAATGTGGAAAAAAATCCTGATTTGTGCTTGAGCAGGGCGTGCTATTCAACCTCTCAAGCCATGATTTACTAATGGAGGCATCACTACCTATGTATACTTTTGTCTAAATATTTGAGGGAATAAATGATAACTCAATACACCGTGATGTTCTTCTTCTTTACCACTTGCATTCTCTAGATCTGGACATCACCTGGGTTATTTGCTCTTTAACCTTGATATGCATAAATTCTATTTCAACTCACCAAGTACAAAGAGTCACACAGAGGATGAACAACCTCATCAAGAATGTCAACGTTGTTTAAATACTCTGCTAGAAACTAAATTGCACTAGTCATGGGGCTGTAAAGTGTTAGTATTGGATGTGTTGGTGGTTGTAAATCATAGTTGATGTACTTTTCACATTTATGGCGAGTGCCACTACCTTTTTATGTAAAATACGTGTGAAATTTGGTCCAGTGCCAGGTATATTTTTTAGTCATTTATTTTGTAGCAATCACCTTCTCAATATTATTACTGCTTAACCGTAACTCTGTTTAATATACTGCATTTAGTTTTTGTAAGCTTGATGTTCTAATGTCAGTCCTATGTCAAACTAATAAGCACCAGAAGCAACATAGTCAATGTTTAAATTGAATATACCAGTCTGATCCTTTGCATGTCTATGCATTTGCTGTCATTTGATTTTTAATGGCCAATGCCATAACAAATCTTTATTAATTTGTAGATTGCGAAGTCTAAGAGTAGCATGAATCACCCTGAAGTTCTGATAGCACGGCAAGCAATAGAAGAAGGTCGTGGACTTGTTGTGATTGTCAACAAAATGGATCTTCTTAGGGAAAACCGGCCATTGTTTGACAAAGTGATAGATGCTGTTCCTAAAGAAATCCAGACAGTTATTCCCCAGGTTTGCTTTCTTGGTGTACTAACCTTCAGCCTTGACCTATGGGTTTATTATACTGGTAATATGATTCTGGAAACTCTTGGAGACTTGCGTTTCCAATTGATTCTGGGAAAGCTTTCTGATTATTTGTTCTTTAATTGAAACCTTGCCAAGTTTATTATCAGTTTCTTTTCGTCAACAAGCTTGATGTTTTATTATCAATTTAGTGCTTTTGGAGTATTACTCATGAGATGCTTTGTTTCCCGATGGAGTATGATGAATGGAAGATTGAAGTTTCTTTGTTTTGGTTGTTATTGCACATGGAGATGTCTTGCTCGGTCTACTGATGGAGTGTAGATATTGAGGTTCATTTTGATGGATCGTCCATGTTCTTTATTGACAAACCACTTGAATTCTTTAGAGTGTCTGCTAATGGCTGGAAATGTGCAAGCTAATCTCTGTCTTATTTTCTGACCTTTCCAGAGCAGGTTGCATATCTATTAATGATTTAATGTTGTAATATCATTACGAAATATGAACTGTTGCTTTTCTAGTGCATTTCATATAACTTTCGATTCACTGAAAAGGAAGAATGACAGTGAACCATTTTACCAGAATATATCGGTAGTTTGCTTCATATTTTGACAGGGAACCACATGGCAAAATATACTAATTTTCTCCTGTTTTCTGGCAGGTTACAGGAATACCAGTTGTGTTTATGTCTGCGTTGGAGGGTAGGGGGCGGATTGCTGTCATGCGCCAGGTTATAGATACTTATGAGAAATGGTGTTTAAGGTTGTCGACCTCACGGCTGAACCGTTGGTTGCGTAAGGTAAACATCCTGCTCAAGTGTTCAATGCTCACATTGGCATTACACAACTTGCTTTTAGGGTGTGTGACAAGTAGGAATTGCAAGTGACATGGTTGTTAAGGCGTCGCTATAGCGCTAAGGCGCTCCCAGGGATCAAGGCGTCCCTCCGCCTTAAGGGCATAACACAGGGAGGGAGAGAGGGAGAAGTTAAGGCAGAAGCAACTTCCCCTTCTTCCTTGTTCTCTGCTCCATGTCATCCCCCATCTTGCTTCCCCCTTAGCTCTGGTCTCCACTACCTTTCCTTTTCTCTCCCTGTACCAGATTGATTTGAGTCAGGGGAGCAGCCAGATCCATCCAAGTCAGGGAAGGAGCACATGCAGAGTGGAGCGCTGGATTCATTCTAAAATCAGTGGGGAAGGAGCACAGAAAGAGGAGAAGAGCTTGCGCGAGGAAGAAGCCGACATGAGGAAGAAGAAGCGACGTCGAGGCGGTGCTGTGAGAGGAGAGACTCGCCTGACACCTGTTAGGGTTATCTCTTTGAACTTGGGCTAGCATGGGCTTTGTGGGTGACATGGGCTTTGTGGGCTGGTCTGCTAAGCTAATTTTCTTTCTCTCCCTCTTCTAATCACTACTGATAGCATGGATTATGGTGTTGCCTCGCTTTACCGCTATAGCGATAAGGCAAGGGTGATCCACCTCAGGTCACCTTACACCTTAACAACCATGGCAAGTGATGTAAATGTAGGATAGCAACAAGTACTCCCTCTGTCCAGAAATACACAGACATCTAGAGTTTGAAATCTGTCCAATAATTTGAGGACATCCCCATCTACTTCCCCATATCAACCAATCACAACCATCCTTCACCTCAACCTTAGGGTCCGTTTAGTAGAGTTCTAACTCCTAAATTTAACTCCAGGAGTTGGGTCTGGAGTGGAGTTGTGGAGCTGCTTAAAACAAGCTCCACCTCTCTAATTCATTTTGTGAGAGAACTCCACCCAGCTCCACTCCCATTTTTGGTGAGCTGAAACTGTTTGACTGAGCTCCAGCTCCAGGAGAGGTGGAGCTGGAGCTATGCCAAACAGACCCTTAATCTCTCCAAAAAAAAACCCTCAAGATATCCTTATATTTTTTGAAGGGAGTAGTACTTAAATATGTTCTGTTGGATTGAATTTAGATGGTGTATGGCTGTATATTAAAGTGAGTTACCTTCACTAGGTGGAATATTGTGCTTGCAAAATGGAATAATCAGGGGGTTGTTGAGAAATACTCCATCCGTCCCAAAAAAAACCCACTTCTGGGTATGGATGTGGACATAGTGTATGTTCGCATTCATACCCAGAAGTGGGTTTTTTTTGGGACGGAGGGAGCATCAATTTGTATTGCAGTGGTTGATCTAAGCCATCTGTACTTATAGATATCAGATTTCCATAGTTCTTTTTTTTAGGACTAGTTCTTATGAGACATCTTTGCCATTCTCTACTTTGACCACATGTTGTCTTCCTTTCAATTCCTCGTGACAGGTTATGAGCAGACATTCCTGGAAAGATTCAGCCACCCAGCCAAAAGTGAAGTACTTCACTCAGGTGAAAGCGCGGCCACCGACGTTTGTTGCCTTTATGAGTGGGAAGGTTCAGCTATCTGATACAGATATAAGGTTCTTGACAAAATCTCTCAAAGAAGATTTCGACATTGGAGGGATACCAATCCGGGTTGTACAGCGCTCCATTCCTAGAAAAGAGACTGTAAAAAGCAACAACAGGAATACCGGGCCTAGGATCAATACCAGGATGAGAACAGATAAAAGGACAACAGTATCTGAACCCACTACGTCATGAGGATGCTGGTACGAGCTAACCCTACAGAAGCGGTTGCTTTGTTAGAAGGTGAACTATCAGATGGAACTGAAGCTGCTGCATTTCAATCAAAAAAAAAATGTGGCTAGTTGAAAGAGCTTTGCTGCCTGCACCGGAAGTGATCAAGATGGTAGCCTTTTGCTGCCGTTGAGAAGAAACGAAAGCTGGATCAAAATAAGCAATCTAACTGTGTTGTGAAATTAATTTCTCCTCCTGAGAACTGTGGGAAGCTGCACCCTACTTCGATTATCGCAGCCTGAAGGCACAACGGTGTGGTAGTGTTTACAAAGAAGCACAATGGATGGAGTATGACATCGAACTTTTAAGTTTGTCAAAATATGTCAGGACGAAATCCTGTATTCTGTATTGTACAGATAATAGTTAAAGATGTTCTGAGCTATGACACATTCAGAAGTTCTCCCTAACAGAATCAAACCACTTCTGTATACATAATCAGGATGCTAAGGCATTGACCACGTAACAAAATATACAAACCACGTGCTGGTCGAAACAATGTGTAACGAATTACTGTGCTGCAT
Source organism: Oryza punctata (assembly GCA_000573905.2). Lineage (NCBI taxonomy): Eukaryota > Viridiplantae > Streptophyta > Magnoliopsida > Poales > Poaceae > Oryza > Oryza punctata. Next base: position 6,484,946 of record CM002488.2, read on the forward strand.
CTAACTAATCCTAGACGACCAAACTCAATCGAGCGGCTCACAGCGACGTATCTCAACCTCACTGGAGATTTAGGAGAGTATAATTAATCAGAGGAGAGAAAGCAACACGAGGTAGAGCCGAGAGAGCGTGCTAAGCTAATCCCTCGCCGAAGCAACGCACCCACCCCCGCAAATCCCCCAGATTCCAAGCCCAAATCCAACGAAACGCTCCCACACCTCACCCCACACCTCGCCCGCCTCATCGCCACCGTGACTCTTTTAACAGCAGCGCCGCTCCATCCACCGCCATGCCGCGCGGCCGCTCCACCACCACCTCCTCGTCGGCGTCCAACCCCTTCCATGCCTTCGCCTCCACCCTCCCCTTCCTCCCCTCCCCAACCTCCGCCTCGCCCTCGCCCTCGCCCCCGGCTCCCCACCTCGCCGTCCCGCTCATCCTCCCCGTCAACTCCTCCTCCTCCGCCGCCGCGTCCCCCGAGTCGAACCGTGGGGGTCACCCGACGCCGGGCGCGCGGATGGCCGCGGCGTCAGGCGGTAAGGCGGGGGGTGGAGGTGTGGGGAAGGGCGGGGGCCCCGCGTTCGTGGGGCAGGTGTTCACCATGCTCGACCCCTCCGGGAACGGCCTCATGGCCGTCACCACCCGCTTCGAGCTCCCCCAATTCCTCGCCAGCAGGTACCATTCCTTCCGTGGAGGGTTTGCTTCCTACGCAGCTCTGTTGATGGCGTCGCCCGATGTAAGATTGGGACCTTCGTTATTGCTAGCACGAGATGTCACCTGCTTGTCTTGCGTGCGAATTGTGTGCTAGACTATGCTGTTCTTAGATTTGGTTATATCACATAATCTAGGAGAAATTCTGTAGCTGCCAACCGCTGCCATGAATCAATGTTTCATCAGAAGTGGTTCTATTAGTATTACATTGATAAATCCATCTAACCCAGTGTGCGAACATTGCAACTCCACCACACGTTTGGGCACATTATCCACCTTGACGCCAGCACATAGGAAACCAAAATGGCAGGCTATATTGTTTTGTTGTTTACTAGAACCTGCTGACCATCAGACCAAAATGGGATTGAGCCATGTATGTAATCCTACACCATAGTCCATAACCTGAAGCAACTTCAGTAAGCCGTAAGCATGTAACCGTAGATGTGCATACAGTGAAATGTGAATATTAGTTTTTTTTTTATCTTGAGATGCTGAAATACTATCATTTGCAAGCTACTACTTTGTTGGGTTGGCTTGCCTAGTAACTTACACTCTCAGATAACAATTCAGATTGTTGATTGTAACATACAATGGCATCATAATGAATTAGTTCTCCGCTGAATTGCACTTTTCAAATTTATTTTCTCAGGACTCCTATGTGGTTCAAAAGGATCTTATCACCATTGAAGAAGAGTGAAAATGGTCCAGTATTTAGGTTCTTTATGGATTTGAATGATGCAGGTATTTTCTCTTACACATCTGATACACCAAAAACTTGGTAGTCCAGAGTTGCCTATTAGGCAGGCCATTTTCTTCACTCCTTAATTATTCTTCTGGCCTATGTTTGCCCTATTATATAGTTATTTCAGGTTTGGATCTCCTATGTCTAGAAATAACTTTTCATTCCTGAAAACTTTCCTTGCATTTGTAATATGGGATAATTGCTTATTTGACCCCGTTTCAAAGGCTAACTACAAATCCGACCCTACTTTTTTTACTTTGCTTATTTGGCCCTGCTTTTCAAAATAGAATATACTGTTTGACCCTGATTCTCTACACAGTTAGGGTTTCATTTAAGAAAACGAAAAAAAAATCAATTTATTAGTCAAACTGACCAAAATACCCTCACCTCACCCTTATCCATATCCCTATCTCTCTCTCGCTAACCATTCTCGATGCAAGCGGCAGCGCCGGCGCCAGTGCACGGAGGGGGCGGCGGCGTAGGCGCGCGGGAGGAGGGAGGCGGCGCCGCCGGCTGCGCGCACCGGCACCAGCGCACGGAGGAGACAACTGCGCAGGCGCGCAGAAGGAGGGAGCCGGTGGCGCACAGAGGGAGGAGGCGGCGCCACTGGCACGCGGAGGGAAGAGGAGGAGGCGCCGGTGTGAGAGGGAGGGAAGCGGCGCCGAAGCCAGCACACGGAGGAGCTGGCGGCAGCCGGTGCACGGAGGGAGGAGGTGCTCCTCATCCTCCAGGCGCTGCTCATCCTCCTCCTCAGCCGCCTCCTTGCCCTCCTGCTTCGCCCGCTCTACCAGCCCAAGGTCATCGCCGGCATCCTCCTTGGCCCCTCCGTGCTCGGCCGCAACAAGCCCTACCTACGCGCGCTCTTCCCGCTGTGGAGTGCTTGTGCTCGAGTCCGTCGCCAGCCTCGACCTCCTCTTTGTCCTCTTCCTCGTCGGCCTCGAGCTCGACCTCCGCTCCGTGCGACGCAGCGGCCACCGCGCCTTCACCATCGCATTCGTGTGCAGCGTCAGCGTCGCCTTCGTCCTCCGCAGCGAGCTCCCCGGCGCCGCGCAGGCCGGCTACGTGCTGTTCCTCGTGTTCATGGGTGCTGCTTGTGCTGGCTGTGGCCATCTCTGGCAGTGGTGGTCCGGCCGGGCGATGTGCTCACCTGGAGGTGGTTTTTTGACCTCCATGTGATTTTCTTCAATTTGTAATAATAGGTGAAGTTTAACTGGGTCAAATAAGAAGGGCAAAAGGGACTATTTGCCCCTTAGTTAACACCGTTTACTCGCCTTAACAGAATAGGGTCAGCTTTTATCTTCGATTTTGAAAAGCGGGGTCAAATAAGCAAAGTAAAAAAAGTAGGGTCAGATTGGTAGTTAGCCTTCGAAACAGGGTCAAATGCGCAATTGCCCCTTGTAATATAGATACATCTGATCACTTGCTTTCACGTAACTTAGTTTTCAAACACTTAGTTATTGCAGGGAATTATTTTAGCTAACTTGGTTTAAAATATTCAGTATCTTATGTTAAGCGCCTAAATGTGCCAAGTGGTATGGTGGGGGCTTGTCGCCTTGATGTAGCATACGAGCATTTCAAGGTAGGTATGATGATTTTTTTTAATATGTGGTTTTGCCTGAATGTTTATGCTATTTTTTGTAATATGCATTTTTACTCTAGTATATTTATTTATCACCCATCGCACACACATACACTATGCTAGTCATTTTCATATCTGCATACCAAACATTTAGCATCTTGTATTCATCATATTCCCTGTAATTGTTATTTTGCAGGAAAAGCCTCAAATGTTCCAGTTTGTTCCAAGTGAAAAGCAGGTTTTTGCTGAAACATTTCTGTTTTGCATAAATTTGAACATGTCATTTAGAGACTATTACTTTTTCCATTATAGGTTAAGGCTGCCAATAAGCTCTTAAAGTCTCTTCCTCAAAGGAGAAGAAGGAAAAAACTTGATGGTGTCCCTGTCTTTAGTGCTCAAAACTTAAATATTGCCGTGGCAACGAATGATGGAATTAGATGGTATGGATTGAATTCTTGATTTTTTTTACTGTTTCTTTGAGAAGAATATGCAATTATATTTTTTCCACAGATGTTCATTATAAGCTTGCCAAACACGTGCTCATTTTCCTATGAACTGACAGCATTGTGAACCAAGCAACATTGATTTATTCTTTATTCTTAAACTTTACTCAACATTAGGTGCTGATTTCTGTCAAATGTCAATATGTTTGGATTACTTACACATGGTCAACTAAAATGTTATCTTGTATTTGTGGTTTCTTCAGTGAAGTTCCATTTTCTGTCTATAGCAGTTCTTGTTCAGAGTGGATGCTTCTATTTGGTGATAGGAAAGAAAGCATAGGAGATCCTTTAGGTGTATTCAGTATTTGTTTGAAAGCACAATATGAATTCTGCTGCTGATCACAATTTCAGGTATACACCATATTTTTTTGATAAAAACTTGTTGGACAATATTCTTGAAGCTTCAATGGATCAACATTTTCACTCGATGGTCCAAAATCGCCACACACGGCGTAGGAGAGATATTGTTGATGATAGTTTGACATCCGAAATGATGGAAGAAAGTGCAGACAGTTTCCTTGAGCCTCCAGAGGTAATATGATCATTAGCTATGCACGAGATGTCTCCAATCTCTTCTACAATTTTTTTGGTCCCCTAAAATTGCTAGGAATGTTGATGTAGGTACAAGAATTGATGAATGAGATTGGTCCAGTTGGGATACCGCTAAATGTTGTAACGAAAGCAGCGGAGATTCAATTTCTTGATGTTGTTGATAAAATGCTTCTAGGAAATAAGTGGTTGAGAAAAGCTACTGGCATACAGCCACAATTCCCCTATGTCGTTGACTCATTTGAAGAAAGGTGCATCCTCAATGCATGTTCAAATTATTTACTGCCTCTTACTTTTTTTTAATACAGAACTGCTTCATCTACTGCTATTAACTTGAGGGAGATTAACTGGCCAAGCTGATTTAGATTGGTCATGAAATACTTCTATGATTTTTTTTAAACATGTTTGAATTTAGTTTTGACTACGCCTACCCTGATTATTTCACATATTTAAAATAAGCTGCTTCTATTAGCTCAGTAGCTTGATGACCTTGTTTAGTGTACAGAGAAGGTTGTTAAAAAATTGAGATCTGACCTTGAGAAGAGGAGAGAAAAAATGGTTAACTTGATTATTGGCGGCCTAAGAAATAATCAAACTTCTGAGATACTGAAACAAATGATTTAACCTGTTATTTTCTTGTGTGAATACTCATTGATAGCCTACACTAATTTAACTAGTTCATCAGTTTCTCTTAGTTCCACCTTTTGCTTCATTCATGTCTTTGTTTTGTTCACTCTCAGGACTGCTGCTGCAATTGACAGGGCTGCTACCGCCAGTAGTAGTTTTACTGCTTCAAAGGATTCTGATTGCTTCCAAATTAGTAAACCAGAAACTTTGGAGTCAGACGTTGATAACAGCAACCATGGAAAACATGAGAACTCAAATAATGGCCAATCTCACTTCCCGTTTGGCAACCTGCTTCCTAATATATGGCCAGGTCATGATAGAAGTTTCAAAGCACAAGGAAGAGACAAAACATTCAGAAGGTCTGTTCTTCCTCATCTTTCCCTTCCCTCTTGCTGTCATGCACATGAAGTGTACACTCTATGCCGCAATTTTCGTTTTGTGCTTTGTTTGTACTTTGTTTGTTTATCATAATCTATTTAATAAGTCGCTTTGTTTATTTGTATAATCTTTATCAGTTATATTCATGCACAAATTTTCAAATCATCTTTGTTTGATGAACAGATGTGATGCCAGCATCAACAATGATTTACAAGCCAACCCACTTCTCCCCAAAATCACGATGGTTGGTATCTCCATGGGTGAAGGTGGACAGATGAGCAAAGCCAACTTGAAGAAGACAATGGAAGACTTGACTAAAGAGTTAGAACAAGCAGGCGAGAAGACTATCTTTAGCGATGAGAAAGACCCACTGTTTGTTGCCAACGTTGGCGATTACTCACGGATAACTAAGATTAGCTCTACATGAGACGATGAAGCGCTCCTGTCCACATTGCAGCTTATGCACGTCTCACATACTGAATTTTTAACAAAATCAGCCATGATAGTCAATGCTACAATGCTAATCTGGAAGCACGGGTTATAGTTCAGTAAATGTGTATTACCACTTTAGGATTTCTAGGTCTGGTAAATCTGTATATTGCCACTTCCTAGGATTTCCGGATATACTTTGGTGGTCATATGGTGGCAGTGTGCATAGAATGTATGTAGAGCAGAGTTCAGAAAGCAAGAAAATATGTTTTTTCTGAATTAGTTATGAACTACATGGTGAGTGAACATATAGCATTGAAACAACATATTCTTTAGTTCTGTTCTTAGCTTGACTGGAGAAATGCATTAAGGTGCTTCCTTTCAGTAGCTGGATAGCATCTTTGTGTGTATTATGTTATCTATCAGTATTTGGAATGAATTTGTAAAGAGCATGTGCATCCCATGGGCGATGATGTCGGCATAGATGCGAAATTGTCACTCAGAGCAAGAACAACATCCAGAGTTTATTAAGACTCACGTTAGGAGATGGGAAGGATTACCAAAACACTGTGCAGCCGTTTCCGACAACAGTTTTACCCCTGCAGCCTTGGTGACGACATTATGGCAGGCTCTGATGCTCGAAGCCACCAACAGAAAAATCATTTGTTCTCGGGTAGTTTTCCATCCTTTTCTGCGTCTTCAGCGGCGGCAGCTGCAGCATTTGCAGCCTCGTCCAAGCCCATCTTCTGCAGCGCATTCGCGAAGCCATCCACGTCCACGGCAGTTATCTTGTATGGCGTGTGGCTGGGACCTGGAAAACTCCGGGTTTCCACTTCCTGCTTATACTCGGATAGAGCCTTGTTGATGACATGGCCGACATTCCCAAATTGTTTGCAGAATTTCGGTGTGACCTGCAGTAGAGCAGCAAGCGCTACATTCAGCTCGGCACAACTCACATCAGGGTAAAGCTGCTTACTGACATTGAAAGGACGTTGTCATTTTACCTTGGCATGGTGTGGATGTTGCATCATCCCTAACAAGTCATGGTAAACTAAGACCTGAATTACAAAGAAATTGACATGAGCGCTTCATAAGCAAATAATGGGATAAGCAGTTGTTGCATGAAACATAAAATTATGTATTCACAGAACTCAAGTGACATTTGAGCAGAGCATTAAACTTGCATACTCTGCATCAGCAAGGTATTTTAGCAGATTTTATTGAAGTTATTCAAGGAAATTGTACTTGGTGTGCTACAGGACAATTGCATATGCATCGACGAAATGTTGCAGAATCAGCATAGATACAACTGGCTTAATCTAAATTACTATTGAGGAACATGAACATATATCTGTAGGAGTGCATAGTATGACGAATGATTGAACCTGCCCACTGCAGAATGGTCCAGCACCAATTCCAATGGTTGGGATTTGCAATGCTGATGTTGCGGCAGCTGCCACAGGAGCTGGCACACACTCCAACACAACCGAGAAGCAACCAGCCTCCTGCAAGGCAAGTGCTGTCTCCACAACCTACAAAAACAATCAGAACAACATGGGGCAAATCTATTCATGAAGAGAGAAGATCAATCAGGATAAGAGTTAAGTTAACAACAAAATCAAGAGAATCGCACCTTTACAGCACTATCAACCGTCCTCCCTTGTGGTCGAAATCCACCAAGCACGCTAATAGCCTGCGGCGTGAGCCCAACATGCCCCATTACAGCGATTCCAGCCTCCACAATAGCCTTAGCCGCACTGATTCTCGAAGGTGCACCTCCTTCCAGCTTGATTGCATCCATTCCACCTTCTTTTAGCACCCTCACCGCTGAGTCAACAGCCTATTACGAATAAAGCAGACACCATGAAAATCTCAATGTCTCATATGTATGCATGCATGCATGTGAAATTCTTAAAAGTATTTGGCAAGCTGATCTTTTGGGTTACTTTATACTGTTTTGAGTTGTAATTTTAGCATATGTCAGTGTTCTAAAGTTAAGAAACAGAGCTCTACTGACAGTTCAAGTCTCAACAACTTCTCATGTGTGATCGAAAGGTGAACAAAATAACACAAGTACACATATTTCATTGTTTTGTATAAAATAAACTTCATCTGATAACAGAAACTTTGTGATAAGAATAACCAAGATCAATCAAATTCCTTAGAACACATAAGATGCTACATCGTCAACCAAACACAATCTGCTTTTGTAATCACAAGGGGGTAATTTTGCGCCTTTGTTGACATCCCAATTGTAGCAAACAGATATAATATTGCAAGACAACCCAATTTTGTTCTTCCTGCATGAACTCGCATAGCTATTTTCTCAGTAGTAATCGTGAATAGAAAAAAAGTTAAACACTGGGTCTATCAAATGAAAATTCAGATGTGGAACGGAATCAATCGGCAACGCGGCGGCATATAGCATCGATGGGGTGAATGAGAAAGGCGCGTGTACCCGCGTGGACGAGGACTCGTAGCACCCGAAGGGGAGGTCGCCGACGAGGAGCGGCCTGGTGGCGCCGCGGGCGACGGCGCGGCAGTGCTCGAGCATGACGTCGAGCGAGATTGGGAGCGTGGTGTCGTGGCCGTGCACCACCATGGCCGCCGAGTCCCCGACGAGGCAGACGTCGATCCCGGCCGAGTCGACGTGCACCGCGGACGGGTAGTCGTAGGCGGTGACGACGGTGATGGGCTCCCCGCGTCGGTGCTTCCCTCGGAGCGTCGTCACCGTCACGCGCCGCGCCGCCGCCCCCGCCCCAGCCGTCCCCTCCGCCGCCACATCCTGCGGCCGCGGCCCGCCGTAGACGGCCGACTCCGGCACGTTGCTCAGCAGCCGCCGCCGCGCCAGGTGCCGGAACGCCCGCCGCATCATCATCATCGCGTGAGGCGGCGCCGCGCCGCGCGGCGAGTGAGTGTGCGGTGCGGTGCGCGTGTGGTGATTGGTGCGAGGCGAGGCGGCGAGAGCGACGGGGACAAGTGGGATGCCGAGAGGTTTTGGGTGGGGTTTACATTGGGACTTTGGGTGGAAATGGGGTCCAGATTAATTGTACAGTCACGAGTGAATACGGGAGCGTGAGGTTTTGATCCAACCGCTGGTAAATGTTTCAGGATATTTGATTTCAGCCCACCTAAACCTAACCGATGTGATGGTTTCTATTCGGAATAAGTTCACTTTTGGTCCCTCATACTTGAGGGCGAGTTTGAAAAACGTCCTCGAACCGCAACGTATAGCGTGACCCTAATCTTGTACAACCAATATAAATAGGATCCCAAGGCAATATTATGCCTGGTATTGAGTGACTTGTTGAGTTGACTAGGGTCAACTCTGCTGAGTTAGCGTGGGACCCATATGGGTCCCACGTGTTAGGGCCCCTACCTCTCTCTCTTCCGCCAGGCAACAGGCCGGCGCCGCCTGACACAACAGCGATGCCCTTCCTCGACTAGGTCGAGCTCGCATTGGTGGTGCCCTTCTCCTTGCTCGGCTCTTCTCCCGTCGGCCGTCGTTCTTCTCCTAACCGGTCGCCGCCCTTATTCCATCGGACAGATCAAGGACAGGAGCTCGAGCTCGAGTTTGAGCCACCGTCGACCTCGTGGCAAATGGTACAACACTGGAGCGAGAGTGAGTGGGGGCCAGAACCGCGATGGAGAGAGAGGGGAGCGGGAATTGGCCGGTGCGGTAGGGAGAAGGGCGACGGTAGGTGACCTCACCGAGCTCAAGTTAGCTCGGTGAGGGAGGCCGGGACGGGGCTCGGGCAATAGGAGAGCAGCGAACTCATCGTCTTCATCGCCGTAGGGAATGGCTTGTCAGCGCGGAGACGGATGACGGCTCGTCGACACGGGGAGCGACGACGGCTCGTCGTCTTCACCGGGCATAGATAGCGGTTCATCGGCGAGGGTAATGGCACCAGTGCGGCCCTCTTTCTCGCCACCTGCGCCACTGCGAAATGCCGCAGCACCCTCCCCGGCATGAATCACATGCATCATGGGATCTTCATCTGGGCCGCCACCGGCGCCGCAGCCGCCCTCCGACATCTCTCGCCCCCACTTCGGCCAGCCGTCGAAAGTAGAATGAGAAAAAGGAAGCGGAGAGAGAGAGGACAGTGAAGGGAGAGATTATGTGGGGCCCACCATGTTGTTTATTTGTTTTTCTAACTGAAATGGCACGTAGGCAGCCACGTTGCCATATTTATGCCACGTAGACATCATGTGGAATAAAACTGCTATTCAAATTGCTTAGGGATGTAAATGGATCTGGTTTTCATAGTTAGGGTATCCTCTGTGTGGTTTTGCGGTTTGAATCAAACTGAGGCTATAGTTGAGGGACTTAATATGAACTATTCATCCTAGTAACCGATATGGCCCAAAATCGGCCCAATCAAACAACCTTACGTACTGTGTATTACAAGACTGCACATAAATCACATTTTAGGTTAAGCTAGCCTAGTTTCTTAGGCAAATTAAGTGAAGCTAGATTGAAATTTGATCGGGAGTAGAATGATGTGTGATGCATAACTCTTTTCTTGTTTTCTAGAATTTTAGGCTCCGCTCGGCAGTGTTAGGAATCGCTGCATGAAGCAAAGCCATCTTTCTTCTTGGAATTAGCTATGCAGTGTACTGAAGCCAGCATTCCCCGAGCATGGCCATGGTTGTATTTTGTATATACCTATATATGATGATCAATCTTACGTCGTTATCATGATCAACCAGTGTATGTACTCATCATTTTATCTAATTGGAGTAAATTTCGAAAATCTACATGTGTATTGTTCAAACTATTACAAAACTAGATGTTAAACTATATATTTAATAATAAACTTATCACAAATCTATAAGTTTACGGCCAATTTAATTACAAAATAACTATGACGTTTATAGCTCCAAAGGTAATACTATGTATTTAAAATATGTAGTTTTATGATAACTTTGATATTAGGGTAATTTTACCATCCTTGAAAAGGTACCGGGAGTTACCATATTTTCTAGTGTAAAATTTGGTACCTCCAAGTATTAAGTATCTCGAGGTACCAAAAATTTTAGTGTAAAATTTAGGTACCTCAAGGTACTTTCTCAAGAACCGTAAAATTTCTCTTGATATTAGAATTGTAGTTGTGGTACCTAGCGTTAGATCTGTAGTATTTTAAAAATGCATTCAATATTAAATATGTACTTTTGTGATATCATATATTAAATCTATAGTTTATGATAGTTTGATAAAACAGTTGTAGTTTGCTGACATTTACTTACCTAATTAACATGGTCTATGCCATCAAAGTGAACATTCATTATATTCATTTTTCTAATATCTTTTTTTTGCGGGATCTAATATAATTTTACAAACATGCGACTATCTTATAAAAAATAGGAGTACTACTTTGCTACAAATTTTGCTGAACACTTTCCAAAACCACAACAATAGCATATGAATTTATTACAGAATTAGAACTTTGTCACCAATGGAGAATCTATATGATAGGTTTGAGTGCACTCGCCATACATACGTCATGCATACAACAATCACATTATACTTCCTAAAAAGAAGGAAGATCCCCATCCATGGTCAAATACACCTAAAGAAGGATCATAACACTGGATGGATGGATCTTCACTCTTCAGATTCAGCTTCATTCAACAGCCAAACCATTTATTTGTTTTAGGAACAATCAGGCATAGATCTTGTTTAGCTGCGGCGTTCCATTTATCTCTTTCTCTGAATATTCAACTGCATCAGCTGCAGCATCAGCTGCCACATCCAGGCCTTTCTTCTTTAGAGCATTCAGAAAGGCATCAACGTCTGTGTCAGCTAGTTTGTAGGGCGTGTGACTTGGACCCGGGAAAGACTGGGTTTCCACCTCTTGCTTGTACTTGGACAGAGCTCTGTTAATGGCGTCCCCAATGTTACCATACTGTTTGCAGAATTTCGGTGATACCTGTATTCATATTCAGAGTTAGCAGCAGAAGTGCAGTAAGCTGAATGAAAAATTGGAACATGGCAAAATGGTTTAGGAAGGATCAGTAAAAGGGGTGACATTTTATTACCTTGGCATGAAGTGGGTGTTGGAACGTCCCTAACAGGTCATGGTAGACTAACACCTGCGGGAGAAATTCAAATATGTTGATATGAGGGGTCTGAATTCCAGTTTCAATTACGCATGCTGCTACACAATATTGAAGCTTAAGTATAATTTCAAGAGAATGCGCTACTTTTTTTAAAAAAAAAATAGTTGGGTGGCCCTCGCAATTACGTGGCTAGCACCCATACAAATTTTTTTATTTTTTACATATAATTTTACTCAAAATTTGTTAAATATCTATCTCATTGTCTTAGGACCGAACTTTATCATTCGCGTGTTTCTAATTTTATAGTTTTTAAAAGTAGCTACGGTCGCTACACCTTACTTATTTGTCATGTCTTTATTTCTTTATCAATATATCGCTATTTCTATTCATCTTCCATGAAACCTTTAAAAATTAGATTCTTTAGTTTTAGAGTTCATTGTCTTGTTGGGTTTTGTTTTTATAATTTTTTTAAAGTTCTGTCAAACACCGACACGGTACTCCTCTATGGTCCCTCCGCTGCCTGCTCTCTTTATTATCATTGGGATTTTAAAAATCGAACATAGTTATCGTTTGGGTTTATTTTTTACTTTTTATAAGTCCCGCTAAACCGTCAACGGCTTTACCACTGTACTCCTCTACACGCGACCTGCTCGCTGCCTCCCCTATTTATTGTCATTGAGATTTTAAAAATTGAACATTATTATCATTGGGGTTTATTTTTTATTTTTTAGAATCCCACCAACTGCTGTGACCGTGCTGTTTAATGGCTTGTCCGTTGTCCCGCCTCGTAATCATCATTATCTTTCAATATTTCTTTTTTTAATTCTGAATTTCAGTAATTTCTAAATTGTATTTCTATATGGACTCTAACCTCTACTTTTAATTTTCTTATTTTTTAATTCTGAATTCCCATTAGTTCTATTGTATACCGGCATGGATTCTAATCTTCTCTTCCTATATTTCTTATTTTTAATTCTGAATTTCAGCTATTTTTAAATTGTATTCCTATATAAACTCTGTTTTTTCTTTTTCTCTGATTAATATAAGAATTTCTAGGCCATGAGAACGAACATGGGACTTCTTTTTCTATTCATTTAATAAGTTAATAGATTAATGATATTTATTAGTTAGTGTACAGTGAACCTGCCCACTGCAGAATGGCCCGGCACCGATGCCAATGGTCGGGATCTGCAGCGCCGATGTCGCGGCCGCCGCCACCGGAGCTGGCACGCACTCCAGCACGACGGCGAAGCAGCCGGCATCCTGTAACGCGAGCGCCGCCTCGATAACCTGCAAGTGCACAATCAAGCAGATCAATCAGTAGCTAGCTCACGCCGCTGCGTCGTGCACCGCCGGACGCGCTCACGCACCTTGACGGCGCTCTCGACCGTCTTCCCCTGTGGCCGGAACCCGCCGAGCGCGCTGACGGACTGCGGCGTGAGACCGATGTGCCCCATGACGGCGATCCCGGCGTCCACGATGGCCTTCGCCGCGCTGATCCTCGACGGCGTGCTTCCTTCCAGCTTGATCGAGTCCACGCCGCCTTCTTTCATCACCCTCACCGCCGAAGCGACAGCCTATACGATACGTGTCAGTTACTCAGTTTGTTCATGTGCTTGGTGGGGCGTTGAGCTCATCAATGGCGTGGCATCTGTACGTCTAGATTTACCTGTGCGGTGGAGGACTCGTATGTGCCGAACGGGAGGTCGCCGACGAGGAACGTCCTGGTCGCGCCGCGCGCCACGGCGCGGCAGTGCTCGATCATGAGGTCGAGCGTGATGGGGAGTGTGTTGTCGTGGCCGTGCGCGACCATGGCGGCGGAGTCGCCGACGAGGCAGATGTCGAACCCAGCGGCGTCGATGTGCACCCCGGACGGGTAGTCGTAGGCGGTCACCATGCTGATCGGCTCCCCGCGCCGGTGCTTCCCGCGGAGCGTCGCCAGCGTCACGCGCCGCGCCACCGCAGACGGCGCCTGCTGTGCGCCGCCCCCGTAGATGGCCGGCTCCGCCGGCGCCCCGTTGCTCATCACCCGCCGCGCCACGTGCCTATGCGGCGGCGGCGATCCTCCCGTACGCGTGCTGCACCGCAGTTGGCGGGAGAGCGATGAGGCAACGGTGCTGCTGCTTGGCGGGAACATGGCGCTGGTGTCCAGGAGAAGTCTGGGGGTTAGGAGGCGGGAGAAAGACATGTCGTCTATTCGGGAGCTTGCCTAGTGGCTACTGGTGCTAGGTAAGCTTCTTTGAATTTCAGCTGCAATTTGGTGCTCTTGAGTTGCTAAGGCACATGAATATATAGCAAGTACTCCTGTTCTAGAATGTAGCTAGATGCAGATCGATGACTGTGTCAATATTTTGAGCTCGAGTGAAGCACATCAAAGAGATATGGGTTTAAATTAAAAAAATCATCACGTCAAGGTAACTAAAATTTTATAGAGGCGTGGGAAGTGCAGGGGTTATATGATGTCGAGGCCGTTCATTTTGCTATTTACCAATCCACTAACGTTTTTTAAAAAAGCTCAGTCGACTTTTAACCCTAGTGGAGGCATTGAGCCATCGAGCATGGTGTAGCTGACGGAAAGGGAAGTGGAAGACACTACTACAAAATGGATTTTTCCTAACGGATATTTTGAATGTTCTTAAGCGGACAACGCTACTGCCAGCAACCAATGGTAAGTGAATTATTTTCACTGACGACCCCTAGATGCCATTATGATTTGAAAATGGTGAGGTAGTGGGATGTGTTTGATCATTTAAATCGGATTGGCATCAACAACAGAGAATGATGGATGTCTTCATCCCATATAATCCCAAAAATTAAGTGGAATCATCAACATTGGTTGGATTGGTATGAAAATACAGTCCCTAAGAGTAAGGTTCACTTACGTGCTTCCCAAATGTTGCATAGTTATTTTGCTTTAACAAGATGCTTGTATTTGGCAAATTATTAGATCTTTTGTCCCTAAGGATTTCCTAGGTATGCCATCATCATGTTCCCCTTTCAAATCCTCTTCGACTTGATATGCTGGGAAGTGTCTTCACCGTTAGCTCTACTCTATTATGTTTTTCAACAAAGATAAATTTGTGATGATTGGATCTAGTTGTCCAGAGGTTAAGGGAAAGGCAAAAGGGGCAAGGTTAAGGGAGAAGAAAAGAAGGTGTGGCCATAGATCAAGTGTGACGATAAGGAGGTGAGGGCAAACAGGGACATGGCGAGGCAACGATTACTAACTAATATTATAGGTCAAGAGAGAAGAAAATGAAGCGAGGATAAAAGGGTATCTCACAAAGCGGTGGTAACGAGGTTTTAGCTTAACGCATTGAACAATGAAATGGAAGATTCGCCGCTTGAAAGGAGCGGCAACTTTCTTACTAGTTGTTGATGAGGTTGGGATGCTCAGTGGTGCCACCTTCCATGCGCATTGCATGAAAAGGTGGATAGCTACTCGTGCTTTGTGTTCTCGATCCATCACCCGTAAATGTTAAAGCACGTAATATTGAAGGCTTTGTTCATTAGTTGCGAGCTAGTTTAGAATTATAACTAGGTTATCTTACAAATTAAATGTAGTGGCATCAACGATGCAATTCGATTTCATATGAGTACGGTAATTTATATGTTGAATTCGTCTTTTTATATTTCGACGTGTGAGTTGAGTTTGGACCTAAAATTTTATAGAGTTGTATAGACATGTTAGATGAGTATTATCACTTTTTTCTAGAATTTTTCATAACTGTTTAGATAATTTTTAAGCAAACGATAGAATATCTTCTTGGGTGATTAAAATAGTTTCTCGTCCAAACAATCATCGAACAAATAATCGATTTGGCTTCCTTTTAAAAATCGTTTTTCTTTTATTGTTCAGTATTTGCTTGGTGACATGCATGCATGGTTGTAGGCTTGTAACCCATGCTGTGATCGCATCAGCGCCAGCTGAGACTCATCGTCCCATTCGATCGGAAAAAAATAGTACTAGCAGGCCAGTGTTCCCATCTTTTTGTTCGAAAAGAAGAGTTCACATCGTGAGATCAGTTCTTCCCTTGTCCGGGAATAAACCATGACTCGACACCTCCCAATCAAGCAAGGCAATCGGATTCCAGGTCATTACTATACTTGCTTCCCTTACCATCTTTAACGAAAACATTTTTTAATGATCAGTCGGGACTCGTGCAAACATGGACAGCTAGCCAACCCCACCTGCTGATAACTGAGAATTTTTTTAGAAATAATTTGTTTAATAGAAAATTGTAAAAATATAGTCCAGTCATCCAAAATCGTAAATTTAACACTCTATCGAACCACCAAAATTTGATAGAGTACATATCGAACAGCCGTTGTTCGATAGACACTAGTAAAAAAAACCCCTATAGGTGCCGGTTGGGAACTGGCTATAGGTGCCAGTTTCCCAGTCGGCACCTATTCATCGGCACCTTTGCCTCAATCTTATTGGTGCCGATTCTAAAACTGGCACCTATACTATTTAAAAAATAAAAAAAAGATGGCCCCCTACACTGCCGCCGGCCTTCTCCACCGCCGCCGCCCCTACACTGACCGCACCGCCAGCTCGCCGCGCCAGTCGTCACCCCACGTCGTGCTAGAGGAGAACGGAAGGGGGGAGGTCCCCTGGGAGAGAGGAGGCCGGCGAGATCCAGACCCCCTCCACCACCACCACCGTCGCCGCCACCTCGCCGCGCCGGCCTCCACCTCACCCGCGCAGCCGCGAGGAGAGGAAGGTGAGAGGGGAGCGAGCCTCCTCCAGCTGTCAGCTGATGTGCCAGCAACGCCCACGCTCGCACCGGCCGGTCTTCTCCACCGCCGCGCCGCCACCTCGCCCGTGCCGGCCGGTCTTCTCCACCGTCGCGCCGCCACCTCGCCCGTGCCGGTCGGTCTTCTCCACCGCCGTGCCGCCCTAGAGGAGGAGAGAAGGGGGGAGGGCCCCCGGGCAGGGAGAGGGCCGCCGCCCATCCTTCTCCGTAGCTCGGCTTCGAGTGGACGAGAGAGAGAGGACGAGAGAGAGAGAGATGGATGGATGGATGGATAAGGGATGGATGGATAAGGCCGGCCGGCACTTAGGTGGTCGGTGGCTCCCGGTTTTTTTAAATAGGTGCCGGTTTTTATAAAGAAACCGGTACCTATACTAATTTTATAGGTGTCGGTTCTGGTAAAAAACCGGCACCTATACTATAGGTGCCGGTTTTTCTTTAGAATTGAAACCTATATTTATATTATAGGTGTCGGTTCTATTTAAAAACCGGCACCTATAGTATAGGTGCCGGTTCTATATTTTTTCATCCTGCGGAGAGGTGGGAGAAAGCTTATAGGTGCCGGTTTTAAATGAACCGGCACCTATAAGGTCGGTCCCTATGAGGGTTTTTGTAGTAGTGAGAGGACCTATCAAACTACCGTTGTTCGATAGGGCCTATTCGACGGGATGGTAGAATTTTTTTCAATTATTTTATGATGCATGTGTGCATGTCCTAATGTGCATGAGGTACCATGTTTGAACGTAGGCTACTCGACAGACCTGTACCTTTTACAATATTTTTTCCGAACCCATGACCCTACTTATCGAACTACGGTTGTTCGGCAAGCTATCTGATATATATCATATCACACTTCGATTATTCGATAAGATGGTAAACTTACGATTTCCCCTAATCGATCTATATTTTTACAATTTTCTATCAAAATCGTATTAGTTCTATGAAAAATCGATAACTGACAGGACTGAACCGTTTGAGCTCGACGCATGCTATAGAAACAAGCCAAGTGTTTTTACTTAATTAATTACTCCAAATTTCGCCGTAAAAAATGCAAACACTTGTTTAGTTTAGCGTGACATGGCCAAATCATAGATCGTGTCAGCGATGACGTGCAGTGTGAAGTGCGAACTTGTCCCTACACACTGATGAGCGAATATGGCCTGTCGATCTCTTGAGTGGCTGGCCTGTTCCCGTCACGCGTTTCATGCATGGCAGCGTGGAGATGGCAGAGAGATCGCTCAGTCCGTCGCACTCGCGCAGACACCGATCGGATACTTGGTGCAAATTAGGCGCGTCTAGTGTGTGTTGATTGATTCGAGTTGGTGAATGAGATGGTGCATGTACCACCCCTAGTCGAACTCAGGCGAAAGCAGTTACAGATTTATGTGAACAGTGGACTCTGTCGGGTCGGCGGGTGGCGGAGAGATAGTGAGAGCACGTGGGTTCCATGTGGATTTTATGAGGTCATTCACAGTGGACCTCCGTGTCATTCGCCCGAGCACCCGACACCGAATATTCGTCTCCACATTGGTCACTCGCGGAGCCAAACGAAGCACGTGGGGCTAAAATTGAACATACGGACTTCGCCTCCATCGAGGACGTGTGGCGCGGGGAGAAAGATGGGGCATCGCGTTGTGGAGGTCGTCGTCTCGTCGCTCCGTGGCTTCGCGTATTCCCCACCCATGCTCTCCTCTTGCGCCAACAACTCGCGAGAACGAGAGGGACGGTGACAAGAAGGCGGCACGGTGAGAAGAGGAGCCTACCAGCGACCTAGGAGCACCACTGTCGGGATCCACCACGTCACCGCCAACGCCCGCCTCAGGGTCCTCCGCCACTGAGGTAACTCCACCGCACCGCCTCCCGATCCGCGCCGCTTGGAGCTCGCCGGCCACGTCATTCCCCGATCCACGCCTCCCGGAGCTGGCCGGTGCGCTGGCGGGAGCTCGGCGGCCACACCGCCCCTCGAGGCGAGAGGGGAGAGGTGGTGGTGGCCACTCGCGTTAGCCGGTCGTGAGTGGAGGAGTGATGTGGCTCCAACATCAACGTCGGCGGAGTGAGGAGGGGAGGGGCACTAGCGGTGGGTGGTAGGGAGGGCCGCTCAGGGGCGAAGCTACGTAGGCTGAGGGGGGTGCACATGAACCCCCTTGCATTTCTGTTTTCAGTGCTTGATATCATCTTTTTTTCCACATATGCACCCCCTCAGCATAGTTGCGTACACCCCCGACGGCTGGCTAGAGCGTGGCGAGACTGGTGCACGGGCGTGAGGTCACTTAGCCGTAGGCATTCAATTGGAGGCCAGTTTGCTGCACGAGCCTAGTGCTTTGTTCTTTTGTTTTATCACTTTACTGATCATGTGTACCACCAGTATATGCTTATATTCATATTAAGTATTAATATTTCAATTTGAGTAGTCGTGGCACTAGCCCTGCATAGAAAGAGAAAAAAAACTCTCTTTTTTCACATGTACATTTCTCGAACTGGTAAACCGTGCGTCGTTTTTAAAAAAATTCTATAAAAAATTGCTTTAAAAAACCATATCAATCCATGTTTCAAGTTTAAAATTTTTAGTATTTAATTAATCATATGCTAATGATTTATCCCATTTTGTGTATCGATGGTTTATCAATTATCTTGTATATCATGACTTTAAAATTTGATGTGCCACTAAAATACAGTGGAGTGATGTACCCTCCTCTAATTTGTTCTAGCTTCGCCACTGGAGCCGCTGAGGGGGAGAGGGGTGCCGGCGGCGGGCTAGCCGAGGAGGCCGGAGTAAGGTCTAGGGAGAGGATGAGGGAGAGGGAGGGGAAGGAGTTTTATATTATTTTCTAGATTTTAGGGTGTTCAGTGTGAATTTGGACCTCCATACAAATTGAGAAAAATTTGAGAACTGAAACAAAAATATCGGGGGCTGAAATATAAAACTATAGCTACTCCTAGAGTCACATGCATTGTAAAGAACCAGAATATTATTAGACTCGTGGTTTTAACCTACGTGACACTTCGAGACTCGTGACGCACTGTGAATGATTTGATAGTTTTGCTTTACAGCCACGATCGTAAGAAAATAAAATTAACGAAGCAATAAAAATGTGAGTTCTTTTACGCTGCTAGAAGTGATCCTAGCTCTCCGTTTGGCTTACTGCTCGTGCTTATCCATATGTCTTAGTAGCAAGAAATAATTTGTGAATAATAAACTTTTATATACATGTAGCATCGTAAAAACAAATGTTGTAAAATAAACTATGATAAAAAAGACACAAAACCAACTTCGGAAAAAAATAAACTTAAATTTTAGCTTATATTTTTATAAATATAAGAGAAATAATGGGATTGTCCATCTAACCTCTTTAGAACTCTACAAAATTCCTAGCCATTGCATATTGACAGTATGATTTTTCTAACTGAATGTATCTTTCCATCAATAAGTCTGGAAAAAGAAAAAAATGGAAAGTACTAATGGACACAATTATCCCTCTAAGTAGGTGATTACCCGTGATTTGTTACGAGAATTACTAAGCAATATTCAATATGTTTTTTTCAACAATCGATCTATGAGTAAAAAGGAAGAAAGAACTAATGTAGTTTATCAGTACTATTCGTAAAACATACAACTGATATCCGAGCTTCGATGCGAAATATATTAATAATATATGTTAAGTACTATAAATATGATAGATAGATTAAAGTATTGTAAAAATAATGTGAGGGATGGTGATTGGATACGCATGTTGATTTGTAAAATTGAATAGATTGTAAATAATGTTGTAAGCTTGCATAAGGTTTGATATATAATAGTTGCTAGTGAACGATGATGTGTCATGGTTGTATATTTTGAAGTTTAAATTTAGTGGGTTGTAATATTTATGAAAGGTATAAAACCGAAACTTTTGGTTTCAAATTCCAAATAAAAACTATATCTCTAGTATTTGAAATAAGTATAAACAATTAAACATGCAACAAAGTAAGTTTTGTATGCTTGGAAGAGAAAATAGATTTGAAGGTTATATTGGGTGCCATTGTGTGAAACGCAAAGCAAATGTACTTAGAAAGTTCAAACTATTTTTGAACTTTCCTTATGAACCGAAAGTAAAATGCCAGATAAATTTAATTTTTACATATAATTTTCTTATTATATTACGAAATTTCAATGCTCAGGTTAGGTACATACTTTTCTTTTTCTTATTATACTGCAATAATTACCATTAATAGACATTAAACACTAATTAATAAATGTTCATCCTATTACCCTCCGGTTCCATACTTTTAACGTTTTGTACGAGTTTTAGATTAAATAAAAAAATTGGCCATCCGTAATTCTAACAATATTTATTTTGAAGATTAGAATAGTCTAAAAGGCAGAGTACTTCAAAATTAAATATCTACTCCTTCCATCTCACATTAAATTTATTTTTTAAAAACTGAACTTATTTTAGAATGGAAATATTACTCTTTATATATATATATATATATATATATATATTAATTTTTATGTTTTACAATCTAATATATGAGTGTAACTGAGGCTCCCATTGGTTGGCTTAATCAGTCAAAGAAAAAGCTAAATTTTGAATTTCCAAGCTTAATTTTGAGATTGATTTTGAGATATTTTCACCATAGTTTTTTTTCAATATTGACTTTTAAGTCACCAAGAACACATTTATAAAAATTTTACGTACAAATTTATTTTTATTTCCTAATAAGCTGTTTTGGCTTATTAGGAAACAAGCTAAACGATGGGGACCTGAAATGCTCAACTGATTAGGTTGGTTATTTTATGGTGGAACCAGTTTACTCGGGTTTAAATCCTAAATTTAACATGGATGCTCGTATTTACGGTTAATTATTTTTCCAGTGGTAAACAACGTAACGAGAAGTTCGTATTTAACTTTTCAATCTCAAGATAGGCCTAGCAGACCTAATTTTTTTCAAGATAGACCTGCCATACCTATTTAAATTTTTAAAGGTGCTCATAGGGAAGGGTACATGAGTATGCGTACATTGAAAACGTTTACATTCCTAATATGTTTAAAAAGAAATGTTTTGGATCTCCCAAAACATATGAAGCGTTTACATCTGTAATGTGTTTAAAAGAAATGTTTTGGATCTCCCAAAACATATGAAATATGAAATATTTAGGGGAGTTTTTATCAGGTACAGCTTATCATAAATCAAAAGGTCTCCGAACAATCTATATATTCAGATTCTGATAAATTGAATGTAGCAAATGAACTGGATTAATAGCCAGAAAAATCAGCATTTTCAGATCCTCAGCCAGTAGCTTCTCAGAATAAAAGCTTCCCAAGCAACCCCGGAGTATCTCTCCCAAATCCCAATCGCATGAGCGGCACGGCAGGGGGCGCGGCGATCGTGCCGTTGCCGGGCGCGTTGCTCGTGAGCCTCGTGGCCTGGTGGAATGCATGGGCATATGGTGTGAGCCGCGAGGAGCGATCGTTGATCTAGCCGTGCACAAGTTGGTTTCTGCACCCCGGATATGGACATATGGCACTACTTAAAAATACGATTTTTCTTTTTCTCGTTTTACTGTAGATGGATCGTGATCTCGTCTGTAAAAAGTCACCATACAATTCTACTAAAATTATTTTTTTTCATATAATTCTCTTAAGAAACCACTTATTAGAAATCTAACTTACCTCGTCTTCCCTCTCAAGACTAATTTTTTTAACTTTTCTCAATCTTCTCTCACTTCTTATCCCCCAATGCTCTCTCACTTCCTCTCCTCTTCCCCTCTCTCTATCCTCTTCCTCTCTTCTCTAACAGTCACGGGTAGTCACTGACGCTCGACGGTCACGGATAGTAACGACAACGGATCCACCATCCTCACCCTCACGAGCGCAGGCGGACGGATCCACTGCCCCGATGGTGAGAGTAACGGTAGCAGGCAAACGGTGACGGGCGATTAGCAGATCCACCACCCCCGCCCTCGCGAGCATCGGCGGTGGGTGGATCCGCCGCCCCCTGATGGTGGGAGCGGTGGCAGTGGCCGGTGGGTATTTTTTCTTTGTTGTGATTTATTTTTATTTTTATTTTTCATGCGATCCACGTAAACATTCGCATTCGCATGTGAAAATAAGCTAGCAACATGTAAAAATAGTGATTTTTCTAATTTCTTGTATAGATTGGTATCCCAACCGAAAAGAAAAATAGGTTTTGATCTCCTGGAAAAATGGTTTTGAAATAGTGTGGTGCAGTATAGCTAGCGTACGTCCACATGAACGTTGCAAAGCGGCGCGTATAACTTCGTCGTGACAGACTCGATCCCGCATACGATTCACGTACGATTAACCAACCACTCGTGTTCTTTATTGCTCCAAAAGCCCGGAATTAGACAAGTTCGTACACCATTAGAGTGTTTTAGAAGACGTCGGAGAGGGTGGGGAGCTTGAGCTCGCCGGACTTGGTGAGCGGCAGGGTGAAGTTGCCGAGGATGGGGAGGTCGACGGTGAGGCCGACCCTCATCTCGTAGTCGATGTCCCAGTCCCTGCCGGCGTCCTTGGCGAGGCTCACCAGGAAGTCGTACGGCACCTTCACCGGGATGTCCAGCCGCGTGGTGTCGCCGGCAGTGAGCGACCCCGGGTCGGGCATCGTCCCCGACGCCACCTCCCTCCCGGCGCTCTTCAGCGAGTAGCTCACCTCGCAGATCGGGATGGAGTGAGAGTACGGGTTGCGCACGTCCACGCGCCCGGCGAGTGTGGCGCCGCCGCGGCCGACGCTCTGGAACGACAGGTCGGCCAGCTCCGCCTCCGGCTTCTGCACCCGCGCCACCTTGTCCGCCACGAACCCCTTCGCCTTGTCCACCAGCTGCGCCATTGTTTGTTGCTCGATCTCTCTTCGATCTTTCTAGCTAGCTGATCACACAACTTAACACCCTGATTTTGATTGGTTGATCGAACGCTCGGTTAATCTGTCGTCGTCGTTGCTGTACTGTGAGGAGTAACTTCGCTCGTCGTACGTGCTAAATACAGGCGAGATGGAGCTCCGGCGGCCGACACGTCCGTGGGGTGCGTGGTAGGACGCGTGTCGACACCGGCATGGCTCCGCCGCTAACCGCTTGACGAGTGTACTCGCGCCATTAGTTTTTGCAGTGTTGCTCGCGAGAAGACGTCTTCTGCTTGGACAGTTGGAGCATGTCGTACCTACTAGTACTAGTATGACTATGCTCGTGTGATGTGCATTCTGGGCTAGGCTAACAGATGCCTAGTTTTGTGCAATGGGCTCTGGCCCAGTAGCTCCTAGGTCAATGAACTACTCACCTTCTCATCTCTGCTTTGATGACTGAAAAAAGGAAGTTGTGACTCATCAGCTCACTCCGCTCGTGTTTGGCTCGTTAAGAATTGTTAACAAGTTAAGTAAATATTTTAGCTCGTTATGTATAACGAGTCACCTCACTTGCGAGTACTAGGGGTGAAAAAACGAGGTGGTTATTTCCCTGCCGCCTACCCAACCCCCAACCCCCAGACTTACGGGAAAAATATGAGAAAAAAGATATTTGATATTATCCGAGTTTAAATCCGAATCCATAAAAAATATGGGTTAGGATACGGAAACCATATTATAGAACATATGTGAAAATTTATTATAAATTCACATATAAAAGATTAGTTAATCACTATTTTTATGAGCTCACATGTAATATTATATAATTTGTTCTTTGATGTATCTCTTTTAACACTTTAATTGTCTTCTCATATTAAATATCTATGAGATAGAGATACAAATAAATATTCGTTCCCGAATCCGATTCAAAAATAATATGGTATAGGATACGGGATGAATAAGATATTATCTGACACTACCCATACCCGATTCCGAATTTAAAGGAATATATGGATTAGGATATGGGGATGTTGTGATCCAAGTGTACCCGCCCGTTTTCACCCCTTTGCGAGCTAAATATGCCAATGGAATATATTAAGCGAGCAGCCCTAGAGTCTAAGATGACATTAGGGGTGGTAATGTAGTGTTGTCGAGATGCAAAGTTGACTCACCGTGTCCGTACATCGCCGGTGAGAGCACGTCTCCTCCCAATTAATTGGTGGAGTTGAAGTAGGCGTGCATCGTTTCTTTGTCCCTACCGCTAGTGCCGCAGCCACACTCTGCCAAAACGGACCACCTACACCCCCTTGTCGCCGACCTCCCTCCACCGCTACCCCCTGCTACGGACGCGCTTGCCGATCATTGTCCCTCTTCCTACCGAGCAAGCTCCTAGGGAAGAGGGGAAATGTGGGGAGAGGTGTAAGTCCACTTACATGTGAGTCAAAATAGTCATCCATACTGCCTTGTGATCTTATTTAACTCGATTTTTTAAAAAATAGGGGTTTAATATTTATGGTATTATGGTTTAAGGATGTAATTCAAACTCGATATTAGGATGAGGGATATAATGGGTGCGTTTGGATCCAAGGCAAGCACGGGCCTAGTCATGATAGGCTAGTCGTTTGGAATCGAAAAAAATCCTAGCTTGTGGGGGCGAGCTAGCCCATAGGGGTGAGAAAAGGTTGGGTCACAAGGGAGAGCCGAATCGGCTCGCCTCCGATGGCAAGCTACTCGTGGGAAAAAAATTGTTGATAAGGATGAAGCGATTTTCTCCTAAAGCTGCTACCTTCTTCAACAACCAGTCTCCCAATTTCGCAGTCCTCTTCCTCCACTCTTCGCCAAAGAATCGAGCTCGCAGATCTCGTCGCTCTAAGAGCATCACCAAGAGTATCCCTATATTTCATTCCCAAAATAATTTTTATGGGAATCCTAAACAGAATTTAAGCTATAAAAATAGTACTCCTTCCAAGAGACTTGCTAAAATGGCTTCTTAGAAATTAAAAGGTGGGGACCCACACGAAACTACCAACTGAAATAGTCTACCCTCTCCCTCCCATGAGATTGCATCAGCCGAGCGAGTAGTGATCGCGCTAGATCACCGATCGGTGTCGTCCCTCTTTAGTCTCTATGCGATCTAGCGAGATCGATCCTGGCACTGCTCTCCTCCTCCAGCCTCCCAGCCTCCATTCCCTCCCGTCGCCTCTGTCTTCTGCTCCTTGCCCTCGTCGTTGGGCAATCTTCTATTTCTGATTCCTCTCTGAAGAAATAAGGAGAGATATCCAAATGCTATTGTCAAAACCTTTACACATATATTTCAACAGCAACAAGTAGCAAATGTCACATAGATAGCAGGGAATAAATTTTTACTCTAGTGAAACAAGAAGTCGAAGTTCTGAATCTTGATTCTGAAGCCGAATTTTGCTGGACTTGAAAACTCATTTTTATTTTCCATCCAACAATAACCATGGACAATGGGGTGCATGAACTTGGGGAACTATATAAACTGGGAATGAACTGTTGCAACTTGCAGCAATTTTCCTTTTTCAACATAAAACAGAAGCAGGAGCAGTAGTAAACTACAGTTTTGTTGACGACGAAATTTGGTAAATCATGCATTGAATTTGGAGTTAAGACCGAAGCGGATTTGGAAGGAAATCGGTAATAGAAACAGAGTATAAATCGGCTGATATCGGATCAGACAAGGAAGCCGATGTAGCCGATTCCGACAAGGGGATGTTGGAACCATTGTCGGGTTCGTTTAAAGTGCTTCATGAGGATTGCCACGTGTGGATTGAGTCCGAAAAAGACAATTGTATCTATTAATTAGGAAGAGTTTGTTAGTTTCCTTTTATCTTTAGGAAAGTGTGTTTAGTGTCCAATAAGGACTTTATGTTTTCCTTTTATCTTTAGGAAAGTTTGAGCCGTGTCCGATATGGACTAGTATCTATCCATGGGTATAAATATGTACACCCGGGGTCTATGTAACTTATCTCTGGATCAATACAACTACTCTCGGCGCATCGCCACCCTCTTTCTGAGGTTTTTTTTTTACTTATCAACCGGCGGAATTTGGCACCTGACGCGGGGCTGCATCGACTTTCGATCTCCGGCGAAGGGGTAAGCTCTATATTCCGTCGGGTCCTGGTGAATTTATCGGCTACATTGGTGTTATTCAAGGCTGCATCGCTTCGATCTCTTGGATCGCGCTGGTTCGGTTGATATATTTACCTGATATCTCAATTCTATCTTAATTGCATTGTGTTTAGAGATGCATCGGTTTAGTTGGGACTGTCTCGGTTAAGTCTGATCTTCTGTCTTAGCCGGTATATCTCTACAATCACAATGTTGTTTTAAATAGATTTGTTACATCTATCACATTAAACAGATCTATCAGCTCATTAAGTATTAAATTATCATATATAATCCCGTGCTGCATCGGTTAGGTTCGACCTACTAGATTGTTGTTGATAATATAAATCTTGTTAAGCCGATAGGTTCATGCTAATGTTTTATCGGAGTGCTAGCCGATGAGTTATCATATACGTTATATAATCTAGATTGACAATGTTTTCTACTTGCATCGGCCGATCTCCATCTAGGGTTTTATCGATATCGGCTAGATTACTTTGTTGGTTTAGATTATATAATGTATCCACCACTCTGAAAATCAGTCAAAGGCTTGATTGTCTAGATATTATGTTTCTTTTCATACTTAGTGTTGCATCAGTTAAGTTTGATCTACTAAGTCGTACTTAGTACCATACTTTCTAGCCTGCTTCTTGATTGCCAATAAGGGTTTCATCGGGGTTTCAGCCGATGAGTTATCTGGACGTTGTATCGGCTCAGAGGATTATATATAATTTGGATTTAGCCGATGGTAACAAAGGTTTCACTGTTTATCTAATCATTTGGATTTATTGACATCGGACCTCCAGCCAATGTATGCTTTAACCTTCGGATCATTGCTTATTCAATCTATCATTATTAGCCGATTGGTTGCTACTGGATTATATTATTGTTATATTACATTATCATCAGCCGATTATCTTTATGTCATTATTTACTCAAGTATCAAGATCTATATTGGATATCGGCTGGTATCGGCATCGGCTGGAATCACTCCATCGGCTTGTCAGCCGATTGGCTGTTTTATCTGCTATTCATATATCTTGTCAGTTGCAGGATCAAACTGACTGGCACGCCCGCATCTCATTATTATTTTGGACCTGCACTGGAGCTAAGCAGATCTCCCAGGCTGTCGTGTTTTTATGTTAACACCGTGCGGGAAGGAGCGAAGTACGATGGATTGGGAGCCAAATCTCGTCCCTAGAAGTGGAGAACGAGTAATCCAGGTTTGGGATTTCCAACTATTGAGAGCTTCGCTAGGGACTCTGTTGGAGTCTTTTTTAAACGAAAATCTTTATATTTCAGGATTGGGAATCATATAGGGATATTATTAGTGATGCTCTAGAGAGCAAGGTGATTCGTTGAAGGAACCAAACGGCTAGCCACTAATTCTTGCCATACTAAGCAAACCAACCAAACAAAACAAATATGGCAAGCCTGGCAAGCTGGCAACGAGTTGGCTTGCCCTTACCGAGCTAGGCTAGCTGGGCAATGGAACAAAACAGACCCAATGTGAACTTATTCCTCTATGCTTTGATGTATAGATGGTCAAACGGGCCGTCCGACCCGACCTACATGCTGGATTGGGTTGTGCCCACCCACGAGCAGAACTAACGGCCCAGGCATGACCCAATAAGACTCGGGCTGTGTCGGGCCGATCCGAAGGTACAATAGCCCATCGTGCTTCTCCATAGAATAAGTCTAATAATCTCCCTCATCTCTTTGGACCGTGTCTTATTAAATATGGTTGAAATAAATCTATTTTCATCCCTCTTCTCTTTAGTCTATGTCTTATATGACTGAACTAAGTCTATTTGGGTTCCTGTACTATTTTTCTCCTGTGCTCATTGGACCGCGCTATACTGGGCTAGCCCACCGTACCAAGGCATTGGCCCAGACACAGGCCAACTATCGGGTCAGACTGGTACGGGCCCAACACCAATCGTGTCGTGTCGTGCTTGGGCTTTTTGGCCATCTATGCTTTGATGGGTTGACTGCCTGACTGGGCAGCCGTGCAGTGCAGCAGTGCAGTCATTTGCTCTGCTTTCTAGACTGGGCCTAAATACATGCCCATTTTCTCGCCGTGGGCTCCGGCCTGGTAACTTCAAGGCCCATGAACTATTCACCTGCTCATCACTGCTTTGTTTATTCATCCCTGCATGCCGCATGCTCCTGCCTCAAGATTATGAACGAAGAACAGGGTTGATAAAGATAATCGTTCTTCGTGTGCTTCCCTGTGGTTATTATATATCTTATCCTTCCTTCGGAACTAGTAGTCGTGTGGGGTGAACTTCAATACGTCCACTAGATTGTTTACCAATTAACAACTTACTACCTTCATCTTAAAATACTTGTCACTTTGAGTATTTGTTTGTAAATTTTGATCATTCGTCTTATTTAAAAAATTATAGAATTATAATTTATTTTTTGACTTGTTTTATTATCAAAAATACTTTAAACCTAAATTTTTCTTTTTTATATTTGCATTAATTTTTTAAATAAGACGAATGATTAAATTTTACAAGAAAAAGTTCAAAGCGACAACTATTTTGAGGCGGAGGTAATACCATATAACAGTGTTTAACTGCATGTACTGCGAGCCGAAAGAACAAAACGTGGACAGACACCTATCCCTCTGATACAGGAGTAAATCTGTTGCAATGTGGTCACCAATGTTAGCAGAAGACAGACGGACCCCGTCAGATTTTGAAACTGAGAACGCCCCTCCAATTCAAATGCCCACTTCCCTTTGTTAACGCGTCGGTTAACGTAGATCGCAAGAGATTTAGCGACAAGATCTACTGCTGAATCTTTCCCCTGTTAGATACACCCGGATATAAAATTTGATTCCTGTATCATCTTCCTCGTGCTCTGCAGCATCGTGCACTCGTGCATCCATGGATGGCTAGCTTCGTTGTCCAGGTGCAGTGATCTCTCTTCCTCTCCACCAAGCTCTGCTGATTGCTGCAACCTCCATGGATAAGTTTTTCAGAGCTTTTCCGGCTATCAAGATTGCCACTGTTGGTGCCCCGTGATGTGCCCACGTACGGCGCGCTGTCCGAGCTAGATCCATGGCGTTTCCGGACACCGGACAGAACATGTCTCCTGCAGAGATCGGTCAGTGCGAGCAAGACACTAGCCGAGCCGAGCAGGGCGAGACAGCCTCTGCCGCTGCGTGCAGATTGGCAGCAGCGGCCTACGAAAAGGATGCGTCGCACATGGCTCTCCGATCCGGGACGAGTCATTGCTGCACATTCACGGCGTACGTACGTGCGTGCGCTGAACTTTCACCGGATCTGATCCACACAAAAATGTCACTACCACTTACCAGATGGAGAAGCTGGGGCAGGCAGTGTAATTAATCTCTTCCTGTAAAACGTATCAAGATATCTGACAGAGTCACCCAACAGTTACTATATAATTGTATCACAGTATCAGTCTGGTAATTTGATTGATTAGCAGAGTTCAGAATAGAGAAGATTAAGGAGATTGCTCGTCCATGGCAGTATAGTAGTAGTAGCCCTTATGTCTTCATCTGAAGTACGTACTTGCTAAATTGTTCAACTTGAGCCTGCACGTGATACGAGCACACCAACGTACAAGGATAAGAAAGGTTAGTTAATTACTTACAGTTCTGGAAGTGGATTGATGCCAACGCCTAACAGGAATCCGAAGTGATCGAGTGAAGCTCCCCCCAAGGTAGGTGGCAAGATCTGAACCCAAATAAAATAGAAGTTGCAACTCAAGCAGAGTTCAACGTACACCGGTTGGTACTTGCTCTCTTGCTACTAGGTACTACTCCTATAAACTTGGTTTCTTCTACTGTTCTGATCTCCTTGCAAATGGCCGTAACTTTATTAACAAGTGCTAGTGAAAGGGGAAAAGGAAAAGGTGCAACAAGGTGAGAAAAGGAGTAGTAGTAGCTTTTTTGCAACAGCGCGATATCCTGTGGCTCTCGAGGGAAACAGTGTACATGTAGTGGGTGTTCATGGCGCGCCGTCGCGTTGCATGGTGGTGAGTCCGTGAGACGAATGCAGCGACGCTGTACTCACTTGCGTGTAGTGTAGAGCAGAGCAGCTAGCTGAGCTGAGCTGACCAGAGAGATTCCCGCGCCAATCCATGTGCAGTCACTGAAACTGGCGAGAGACTTCACGTGTGACGCAGTACTACTGTAGGAGTAGTACTATTGCATGGCTCCGTGCCTCCGTAGTACCGACTGCAAGTACTCACGTACGCTCCGGTCCCCGGTT
This sequence comes from Oryza punctata, assembly GCA_000573905.2. Classification (NCBI taxonomy): domain Eukaryota; kingdom Viridiplantae; phylum Streptophyta; class Magnoliopsida; order Poales; family Poaceae; genus Oryza; species Oryza punctata. The sequence goes on from CM002488.2 coordinate 6,515,489, forward strand.
TACCCGTGCTACAATAGTCTCCTCCACACAGAATTTTGAAGTCTCCTCTCACGCATAAGCACAAAATCCGCCTGATGAGAAAAAAGGTTTTCTACATCGGTGTGTGCTGGCATTCTTCTTCACAGATTCGGCCTTCAAGATTTTGAGCCAAGTCTATTTTTGATGTTGTCTATATGGTACTTGTTTCATCATTTGCCGTTTGTTATCCATGTTAGCTTTAGGTGCGATATTTGGCAAGTGGTCTAAATTAAAGTCAAGTTTGGCACCACAAGTTAGCTAGCACACGTGATCTTGTATTATTGTGGGATATAAACCAAGATACCAAACAACCTTACCCTAAGTCCCTAACTATGATTTATCCCACACATACATGCATGACGGTTGAAGTGGTAACATGACGCCATTTTTTTTTAAGATAATGAATTCATTTCGGTATTTGCTTAAAAAAATATAGCTAATTATTACAGAAGTTGTAGGATGGATGGCAACAAATTACAAAAACACAAAGATGATGTATACTAAGATGCTATAATAGTACATGTAAAGTCACCTACTTAGCAACTCCATGACACTAAATAGCTGAAAGGGTTTTATATATGCCAGGTCGAGAGGAGCGTTGACAACAATATGATAATGTTTGCATATAGCCACAAGCTAGAGGAGGACCGTGGATGTAGGTGTGAGGACATCGTATTTAGAGTGGTTAGGAGGCAATGGGCACATCAAACGCAGACAAGCAAGAAAAGGCAACATGAAGGATCGATTTACATAGTAGGGTAGGAGGAAGAGTGGATTGAAAGAGGGCAATGGCAGTACTTGCCGGTGCTAGTGACTAGGTGGGACATTGGAGTTTTTGTCTAGTATATAAGTACGTCGTATAATGTTAACTAGCTAGAATGTATACGTGTCTCTTTATATATAGAGAGAGAGAAAATATATTGTGCCTATTAAATCACAAAAGAACACTGCTGCCTCTTACTCTCTCTGGAGTAGAAAAAAAATCAACTTTTATATCTAGACTTAGGTTATAATCAAATCCATGTATAAAAGTTTTTCTTTTTCTAGAGTGGAGGGAGTTAGTAATAGGAGTGAGGTTTATACTCTTCACATGTGTTTGGTAAACAGAGGGGATAAGATTTCTTGATCTGATCTTAATGGCTAAAACAATTGTGTACAACAGTCCAAGATCAATCTAGCCACTCCATATGCCATATATATGTCCTTAATGTTACTCTAACTCGTTGAGGTGTGTACTGCGTTCATGTATCTTTGTAAATCTCAGTGCCACTCCGCAGATCATTCCCAAATCAAAGTAAACAATGCACATGCGTGCAAATCAGAATCCCATCTGCTGATAGAGCAAGTTCCTCTGTTCCTGCCAGTTTGCACATGTCGTCCGAGCACCGAGCACACACGTACGCTAGTACAAAGCTGCAGGGCAAAGCAGGAACAGTGCTTGTGATCAACTTGGAGGAGGTTTAGGTGATAACGCATCAGAACTTAATGTGAATGAAAGTTATGGACCCCATAGGGCGTACTGCACATTTTTAATGGCTTAATTACTGTTTCCTACTGATATCGTAATCTCCTCTACGCCTGACCACAGCGTTACTAATAGTAGCATGATATTGCACCTTCAGGGACAACAATTAAAATCTGTACTGGGATACTGTATTCTGAAACAGGAAGGAAACTCTTGACTCTTGAGCAGCTACTGGTAAGATAAAGGCTGGGAATTTTATAACCTCTTAAGAGACAAATCGAGCATCCTGGGACCCTTTTTGTTCCTATGAAATCATTAGCGGTTTGGAGCAAGGCGGCAGAGTCACCATCAAATCATCAATCAGAGCCGAGGCCCACCTTATATTAGTGTGCTATACATTTATTAGCCACCAGGAGCATTCTATCCCTGAAAATAGCTTATCATGATCGATCAAGCGCTCCTGCAGCAGCCACCAAACAGTGGCAGTAACTCTCATGCCGTTCATTGTGTGGACCGCAGTCTTACTAAGAGCACCATCGGTCTAATAAATAAAAAAAACTAAAATTTAAATTTTTTAAACTTGATATGAAGTTAATTATAAGATATTTTTAATGTATTTTTTAACATTAGCTTTTAAGACGTTACGAAAGTTTTACCTATAAATTAATTTTTATTTTTTAATAAACTGTTTTAGTGTATTAGGAAATATGGGTACGCTCTAAATTTTGCAATCTCTCAATCCTCGTAAGCGATGAAGCTGTGAGCTGCGAGCTGATCTGACCCGCATGGTTCGTGACAGCGAGGAGATGATTTGTTTTCCTCCCGCCTCCTTGTCATCAGCGCCACGCCAATCAAGTAATCAACCATCCCGTCACGGCATTCCCGGCATGCTTTCCAACGCGTCGTCGTGTCGTCGTTGCCTCGACATGTTGGCGTTGCCGTCTTGGCTTTAGCCTTCGTACGTGTCCCTCCCTCCCCGAGGCGCGCGCGCACACACACACGCACGCACGCCCGCACACAAGGCGCTCGGGTACGTCCCCCACTCCATGCGCGCACCGTGCCGGCCGCGCGCCCGCGCCTCGCCGTGCCGTAACCACCCAACGCGAGCGCCATGCCAACCAGGAGCTCGACGCGGCGAACACATCACGTGCCAAGGGGGGGCACACACGTCTACCGGTCGATCGTATAGTACCAAATGATTCAGGCTAGTACGTACGCGTCTCCGGCCGTGGCACCAGCCGGCACGCGCGCTATCAGCTGGTCCAGCCGCGGCGCGGTGATCAGCCACCCGGCCGGTCTCCCTCACGAACCGTGTGCTCGTCTCACCTGTGCGTAGCTTGGCCGTATGCGTTGCCCGCTAATAATAATCTCCCGCTGGGAGCCTGGGACCGACGCCGGCGCTTGTCTACTAACAGTGTTTATTAGGCCCTGATTGGTGCAATGCGAGAGGGATGGAATAAAATCACGCATCCTCTGAGCGAGACGGATGGATCATGGTTCATGGATGGATGGATGCACGGAGCCCACAGCCATGGCGACGGAATGAATAGCGGTGGACGTGCTGTGGTAAATGCTCAACTGGCCGGTGCTGCAGCAGCTGCTTTAACTTCGGCTCGGGTCGGACGAGTGGTGAACCAGAACCACTCCATCTATCATCGGTGGACACGGACTAGGAAGACTAGGGCTTGCGTTGCTCGCGGCATTGGATTCCCGACTCGTGGATCGGTGGATACGGTTCACGTTTATGTTATTCTGACATTATAAAAGTGGAGCGATTAGTCATCTACTCCTATACTCCACTCATCTTGATCTAAGAAAATCAATGCTGTTAATGAACGAGCGGCTGCCTGCGTCAGGCTGACGGGCATGGCCCATGGCAACAAATGAGCAAGCTTCCGAACGGGTGAAGACGTATGGGGGGAGGTCTACTCCACGAATGTTCGCAAGTGAGAGAATCTCGCGAACTACCCGACAGCCTTTCATCCTTCCTCATGTCTAATTACACGCCTAATTACGGCCTAATCATGATTAGCACCTATCCAGTATTTAGTTGCTTCAGTTAAAAGACCAAGTCCACGCATGATTCACCGTTTCTGTTACTAGGTTTGTTAGGATTGTATTCTATTTTATTGGATAATTAGTTGATTTCCCGCGCTTTACTGCGGGAATTACTAAGCAATTTTCAATATACTTTTTTCAACAATCGAGCTAGGAGTACAAAGAAAAAATAATGAAACATGAGGGTTTATTGGTACTTATCATAACACAAACAAATAATACTCACGATTTAATGTGGAACATATTGATAAGTGTATGTTAAAAATGATAAAAATGATAGATATATTTGTTAAAATATTATGAAAATAATATGAGAGGTGATACTTAGATATACTTGTACGTTGATTTGTATAATTAAGTAAATTGTTGATTTGTATAATTAAGTAAATTATAGATGATGTTGTATGCTTATGTGAAGTTAAATACTTCTTGTAATTATTGCTAGTGATGATGATGTGGTATGGTTGTATGTTGAATTTTAAGAATTAGTGGGTATCAACTTTATAATTACAAAGGATATCTGGTGATGATCAGTATTTTTCAATTTCTATTGAAATTTATACACTAAATTAACTTTCTAATTGCAAATATAAGTTTAGATATATAAAATCTATACATATAAAGTTTATATACATAATATATATATATATATATATATATATATATATATATATATATATATATATATATATATATATATATATATAGAAAGTTATATACACGATAACATAAAGAAGTTTGCCTAGATATCCACACACACACACACATATATATATATATACAGAAAGTCTATACTTAAAGAGTTTGCGCTGACATAATTCATATAAAAAGGTTTCCATTAAAAAAGGCTATAGAGAAGACTAACGGAAAAAAATCTGAAGAAAAAACGGGAGTGGAACAATAGACAAACTTGGTACTACCATGAGTTACGGGATAAATCACGTAAAACTAGGAAAATGAAAAACTGAAAAATGGAATATAACGCACCGTCGTGAATCCTCTGATCTTCCTCATTCCGACCAATTCGCGATCTCGGCTAGTGTCGAACGTTCACGCACTAACCGTTCCGGACGTATATGGTACGTCCAAGAAGGTTTATTAACAGCCGGCGCCGTAGATCCACATCCGGAATCAATGCCGACGCAGGCAGCAGTAACAACTCCGGTGTATGTCGATGCCACGTCGTAGTAATAACGCCCTAGTAGTAGGCTTGGTACGTAGTGTAGCTTCTGTCACGTACCGCCCGTGTTGTACGTATGTGAGTATACAGTGTGCATACACACTCCCATGATGCAGTGCTGTGGCTGTATTTACACGGGCGGTAGTACGCTTGTGAGTCGTAGTAGTAGCATCATAAGCCCAGCTATACGCGCCTACGAGTCGCGCCAAGCCGCAAGCGTACGTGACGCGCGCGCGCACCGAAGCACCCATGCCACCGGCCGGGCAGAGGCCGGCCACCCCGTCACGAACCTCCCCAGCGTCTCGTCGTCTCGCGCGACCGCCCGCGCGCGCCGTGACGAGATGGCACCGACGCTATCTGCGCCCACTCCACGCGCGCGGCCGCGCGGCGTACGTGCGTGGGTGGCCTCGGCGCTGTCACCTTTCGCGGCGACCGAGGCGAGAGACGGGGGAGACCCCAACCGGCAGACGCGACGGCACGGCACGCCGAGGCGATCGAGCTGTGTCGCCTGTGCCTCCTGCCGGCTGCCGCGACGGACTTGACGGAAAAGACGATGTTGGTTGTGAAAAAAAGCGGCGGATCGCGACGTGTTGCTCGCGGCCTCGCGCGGGGGAGGGCGCACGGCGCCTTTTCTCGAACGGAAACAGAGATTCGGGCGTGCAAACCGGACGGGGGAAAAGCACGGTGCAAAATCAGCTTTTCTTTTGTCTCTCGGGGCTTGGTTTTATCCCCCGAGTTTCACACACGGCAGGCATAGTGGTAAAGCTGCCCGCCCCGACACAGCCGTCTTTTCTCAGCAACACGATATTGTGACACAAGACAACCAAAGTCACACGATATGCCTAGCTATCACCCCCGCCCCCACATGACCCCATCGCATGCACAAATTCTGATGGAAAAAAGAAAACGACCGAGAAAGTCAAGAGATGTAACAACACTCTGACCAACCACTGATAGTAGTAAAACGAGATTACGAGGGGCAGGGAGGGGAGCAATTCAGTAGAGAGCGACTTCACATGGGAGATGGAAATATTTTACATGCACACTGCTAAGCTAGCACTACCAGATTATTGAGCTAAGACGGCGGCGAGCAATTACAGATAGGAACAAGGTAGGAGTTTCATCGCGGCCAAAAAGATAATCTTTTGCCACGTTGAGACAAGCCGCACACATGCACGTTTTTTTTTTTATCACGGCATCATGTGTTCGATATCAACAACTAATAATACTACTACTAGCGTCTAAGCTACGGTCTGAGCACGGCGATCACCATTTGTCCGTAGCGGCGAATCGGCCGGTCCGCGTCACGCGCCGCCGTCGCCGCCGCCGCCACCATCCTTGGTGTCGGCCCTTCCGCCGTCCCTCGTGTCGCTCATTGACCGCAGCAACGGCGACTCCGACCCTACAGCGAGAGGTGTCACTACGTTGTGTGATAGGGTCACTAGGAGGTGGGCCATAGGGGGGGTGATGGTTACCTTTGGATGCGTTGAACGAGCGCTTGCAGTGCGCGATGGCGCTCTGGATGCCATCCTGCAGCTGCAGCAGCGAATCGTCGCGGCGCTGCGGCTGCTGCCCGGCGGTGGATGGTGGTGGCGGCGGCGAGGGAGACGGTGCGGCAGCGACGGCGGAGGACGCAGACCGGCTCTTGCCGAGGCGCTTGCAGACCTGCTTCAGCCCGGCTGGCACGCTGGCGCGGGGCGCGCGCACGCCGCAAGCGACGACGACCGGCTGCGGCGGCGCTGGGGCCACCGCCGCCGCTGCCGTGGTAGGAGGCTGGGTGGGCGCCGGGGAGGGGGAAGGGGAAGGTGACGGCGAGGGTTCGGTCTCCAGGTCCGTCTCCTCGCCCTCGCTGGCGCTGGCGAAGCGGAGGCGCTCGCCGTAGCGGCGGGAGACCTTGACGTAGAGTGGCTTGATCTTGTTCAGGTACTTGAGCAGCATCTCCTTCGCGAAGCGCCGCTCCTCGGCGGTGATGGCCGCCGCCTCGGGAGTCTGCAGCGCCTGCACAGGCGGCCTGGCTGCGCCGGCGCCAGCGCCGGCGTCCGAGGTGCGAGAGCTGTTGTCGCGTGTGAAGAGCGAGACGAAGGGCGCGTCGTCCACACGGAACTTGATCAAGAAACGGTTCGTCTTCGGCGCCGGGGAACCGCCGCCGCCATTACATTCCGCCGGGACAGGGACCTTCGGCTTCCTGAGCTTCAGCAGCAGCACGCGGAACTTGGTCGCCGGCCGGAGGAACGACGCCGGCGCCGCCGCCGCCTCCTCCGACACCAGCTCCACCACCTTCGCGTCACCGGACTCACCACCCGGCGCCACCGCGTCGTCCACGGCCACCACCTCGCCGCCGGACGCGACATCCCCCGCGACAGAAAAGTTGAACTCGACCCTCTCCTCCTCCGCGTCGGACGCGGCACTCTCGTCGCCGGGCACCGCGAACTCCAGGTCAAAGAACGACGCGTCGTCATCCACCTCTCCTCCTCCACCCCCACCTCCGCCGTCTTCGCACGCCGACGCGGCTATGGTGGTGGCCGGCACGGCCGCGCCCTTGTTGCCGGCAACCGCGCCGCCGCGCAAGAACTTGAGGAAGGTGAACGACTCCATGCCACACAACGCAACGCAAGACAGCAGCCGCAGTGAGCTTCCTTCACTCGCGTTTCTTGCTCTCACTACTAGCTCCTACTACCTACTACTGCCTCAACACTCAGAAAAGGACTCTTTTGGGGAGCCTTTTGAGGAGGAGAGGACCGGAGGAGGAAGAGAGAGGTCGGAGAATGAGGTGATGCATCAAGGACTAGATGAGCGGAGCGAGCGGGTCAGTCAGCCAGTGACCTCCCGTGGGCCGTAGCTCTGCGGCGGACGTGTGCCACCGAGGTGCTCGCGCCATCCTGTCCGTTCATCGCGGACTCCAGGGTGATGGGTGAGTCGGGGTCGAACGATATGGGAGGCATTTGGTACGAGTCTGCATGTGTCAACTAAAGCTAAGCTGGTTTGGTTTTTCGGGTTTGATCTTGTCGGAATTTTGTTGGCCTTGTCACTTCTGCAATTCTCTGTATTTGAAAGAGTAGTTTGAATTAGAATTTTGTACCTTACTCATCAAATGCACGTGTACAGTAGTTCGTTTGGACCACTTCATATCTTCTTTAACTAATTAAATGTCCAACGGATAAATGTGAATTATATGTATGCACTTGTCCCTCTAGATAAATAAACTTGATTTTAGGGATGAAATAGATAGGCACAATATATATAATAACTAGCTTGTAATATGAAAGTATAAGAAGGAGTAGTTGGTAAGAAATATAAAATAGACTTGGTGGGGTGGCAGTCTTGTAGATTCGCTTCAATCACCATTTCCTTATTTTAGAAGTGTAAAGATTTGTGTGTCGCATCTCTCTTATCAAATACAATATGAATCTTGGTAGATATCATTGTATCCATTTTCTGTTTCTATCTCGATCACATGATAGTCGAGAAGGAAAAACTAATCTTGTTTGGTTAGTCTAATACTGTAATGTTACGTGCCTAATAAGGTATAACTAGATTTAGTTATTTCAAAAGGGGTTTGGCCGAGAAAGTTGAGGTATCTTGTCGAGAGGAATTCGAAGAAGATGCACCGTGAGCATTTTATCGGGGGTGCCGGGGTGTACATAAGTACCAAAACCAAAACCAAACAGGCTCTATATTTAATGAAATTTTCATGCCCATCATTTCCCTAAACCATGATACAAGGAATAATGGCGTCCAACCAGAAGCAGTCATTGGCAAACGATGACAGTGACACAGAAGAGAACGCTGCAGTGCATTATGCGTACCCACGTAAGAGTACTACCATCACAATGATATTTACTCGACACTTTGGAGAGGGAAGGCCATGATGGAATCATCCGAGCCTGACACGAAAATGATGACTCTTGAGATACAGTATCACTTCTACTTCTACAGATGTGAGACACAGCTGGGACTTGGGAGGCTTGATCAGTCAATCATTTGGAGGAGAATGGATGCTGCAAGCCTGCAAAGTGGAGTTTGAGCGAGACCCAGTAGGAGTAGCGTAATGTGCAATGCAAATATGCTGATGATACAATTATTTTTTTTCTAGAGCATAATGTAAAGAAAGCAAAGAATATGAAGCTGCTATTAACCGCTTTTAAAAAATTATCTGGTCTAAAAATAAATTTTCACAAGAGTGAATTATTCTGCTTTGGTAAGGCGTTTTGAGCAATATTCAAATATTTTTGGAGATAAAATAGGAGAGTTTCATGTTAGATATATTAGCGTTCCTATGTATTATAGAAAGCTTAGTAACAATGATTGGTTAATAATTGAGAAAAAACTTAGTAGTTGGAAAGGTACATATATGTTTGTTGGAGGGAGGTTGGTTCTGATTAATTCTGTGTTATTAAGCCTAGTTACGTTTATGATATTTTTTTTAGATTTCTAAAGGGGTTTTGCAAAAAATTATTTATTATAGATCCTGATTATTTTGATAAGGAGATGAGCATAAAAATAAATATATACTAACAAGATGGGACAATATATGTCAGCCAAAAGATCGGGGTGGACTTGGTGTTCATAATTTAGAAATCTAAAACCAGTGTTTATTAAGCAAACGTTGTTTAAATTAATAAATGAACAATGTGTGTGGCAAGACTTATTGAAGAGAAAATATCTTAGTACTAAATCAATAAACCAGGTCGAGAGGAAACAAGGGGATTCCCATTTCTAATCTGGTCTGATAAAGGTTAAAAGTTTCTTTTTGAATATGGGTTCCTGGATGGTTAACAATGGTGAGCAAGTTAGATTTTGGGAGGATAAGTGGTTAGGAATTTCTTCTTTAAAGAACAAATATCCGTCGTTGTATTATATAGTTAGAAGGAAAAATGCCTCAATCGCAAGTGTTATAGGTTCTGTTCCGCTTAATGTTTCCTTCAGGAGAGCTTTAGTTGGGTAAAATTTGGCCAACTGGCATAATTTGCGTGCTTCGATTGTGCATATTAATTTAACGGAGGACGATGACTTATTTAGATGAAACTTTCATCAAATGATCAATTTTCTGTTCGATCCATGTACTTAGCTCTAATTAATAATTGATATGTAGAGATGAATAAGATTATTTAGAACTTAAGATGTCCCTTAAGATTAAAATTTTTATGTGGTATCTCCTTAAAGGAACTATGTTAACAAAAGATAATTTGGCTAAGAGGAATTGGAATGGTAGTCTGACATGTTTTTTACGAAGAATGAATCAATCTACTATCTTTTCCCGAATTGTCATTTTTCTATATTCTTTGGAGATTAATTCAATTCTCATTTGGATTACACCCTACACGTAGTGTTTCTCACATGTTTGGAAATTGACTCATGGGTGTTCATACAAAAATAAAGAAACTTATTCTTATGGAAGCTTGAGACTGCCGTTGTATGTTAGGTTCTTTGATTCAGTAGAAATGGTATGGTTTTTATAAAACACCGTTAAAATCTTATTTATTTGCAGATACTTTTCAGGGTAACATATCGGCTCCAGTCTTGGGCTCAACTGCAAAGGCATGACTATGATATCAAGCTAATAAATGATGCATGTCGAAAACTTGAGTCGATAATTACGCACCTTTTCACCAACTTCGGATTAAGATTATCAAATTGAATTCAGTAATTGAGAGTTCTTTTATCGTGTGTTGGTGTTTATTAGTTTGTGTTTGTTTTATATTATGATAATATGTATTGAGTTTCTTTATTTGTGTACTTTATAATAGTTGATTGTAGCTCATGGATTAAAGATCAAGATGTTATTCCACTATCTTAAAAAATTTGATCACGGCAAACATGGTATGGCCTCGCCGAGTCACCGGTCTGGACTCCTAATATGTCAGTATGTCACAGTACAGTATCATGCCTTCTAATGTGATACACTACCGTCCGTTTGTGAGGGGCAGTTCCATATTATTCCTGGACTTTATTCTTTCCCCCTTTTCCCACTTCACCTCTCTCTTTTTTCACGCGCACGCTTTTCAAACTGCTAAACGGTGTGTTTTTTTAAAAAGTTTTTATACAAAAAGTTACTTAAAAAATCAAATTAATCTATTTTTGAAAAAAATTAGCTAAAATTTAATTAATCACACGCTAATAGATCGCTATGTTTTCCGTGTTAATTGGGAACAAGCAGCAACAAAACGAAGCCCTAGTCTCTTCCTTTTTTTCTCTTTTTTTCCCTTGTCAGGGGCAGTTCCACTTAATTGGCATTTTGGCAATCTGCAACGTTGCCCTTCGTTCGAGTGGGGCTCAAGAAAGAAAACTTAATCGTTTTTTCACGTACATACTTTTCGAATTATTAAACAATATACTTTGTTAATTTATTTTTAAATTTAAACTAATTAATATTTAATTAATTATACGTTAATACCTTAACTCCTTTTACGTATTTCTCTTTCTTCTCGATCACTATCAACCGTAACACGCTTTGAGAATGTATAATCGTTTTGGTATTCGATTCGAAGATGAGATGAATAGTAGGCAAGTAGCTCGAGATGGTTTAGCTTGCTGCTGTCCAATTCAGACTTTTTTATCATGGCCCATCTACGTGGGTTGGGGTCAGTTAGGCAAGAGGCGGCCCAAAGTCGCTACTCGCGTGGGCCTCGTGGGTGTGATTGTGTGAGCCTGTGAGCTCCAATCCCAACAGTTTCCTTTTCTCTCTCGCTTTTAATTGAACAGAATAAGCCCCATTTTGTCTTTCTCAACTCAAAGGCAGGACACAAACCGAATTTGTGAGATGTTCTACTCTTGCTGCAGCCTGCGCTCGCGCTAGTTTGTTCATGGTTTCTCGACACGGAAATGTGAATATGCGTGTAGGCAACTAGAATAACAGATACACGGAAATGTGAATGTGCGTGTAGGCAACTAGAATAACAGATTAACAGATAGAAAAACCAGCCTTTGCTAACGATTCAACCTGTAACACCAGCCTTGGTTTGCTTCATACAATATTAAGGGTTAAGGCCATACGCATTGACGCGACATCCTCTTTGAAATGCTATTTTTCGTTTTCCACGTGAATAGTACCATTCCCTCTATTTCATGTTGTAAAACACTTTAATTTTTTTATTTAAGCTTAATTAAGCTTGTAAACAAATTAGCAATATCTAAAACACCAAATTAGTTTTTATTAAATTCAACACTGCGTATATTTTGATATTGTTTTGTATTTGGAATGTTACTATATTTTAATATAAACTTAATCAAACTTACAAGAAGTTTGACCAGCGTATTATAATATAAAAAAGTTTGACCAGCGTATTATAATATAAAAAAGGTTTGACCAGCGTATTATAATATAGAGTAATTTGCATCCACGGTGCATCAACTTAGCGAGTGGTGTAATTTGATGCAAGAACTTGATAAATTAGCATACGAGTGCAACAACTTAGCAGATGAGTGCAATTTAGTGTAAAAACTTTATAAGTGAGCATGCAGGTGTAATAACTTGCAAGTTGAGTACAATGAAATGAAATAAGTTAAGAAGTTATGCGACTACTTAATTACTCATAGCATTTTTTATACAAATCCAATTTTTAAGTATGCTAGCACGGATTTATATAAGCATATTAAAGTTTTCATTCTAATATCTGAAAGTCAATTAAACTTTACTTATATAGAAAATATTATATTTCAGATGAGTTTTGACAAGGTGAAGAAAAAAAATCCAAACAGGTGGTGTAAATTGGATGTCCAATGTAATTCCTAAAGATTAAATTCAAAATTATAAGATAGTATCAGTAGAATTGTTACGTGATGGCATAGTAAAATCTTGAAAAAAAGAACTTCACCTAACACTAGTTAACCAAAGCAACACATACTTAACCAAGTTGCTACACCAAAAAACTAAATTGTCAAATTCTTGTACTATAATACACTCACTTAACAAGTTGTTGCACTCGGAGGTTCAATTCTTAAATTCTTGTACTGTATTGCACACACGTTATATCATGGGTGTAATTTACTCTATAATACATAAGGGAGGGAGTACTTCTGTTTTTAAGATTGAATAGTGGAGTACACTAGGTTGTGTTCTTTAGCCTAAGTTCCTAACTCACCTTTACTGTTTTTCATGTGCACGCTTTTCAAATTGTTAAACAATGTGTATTTTTGCATTAAAAAATATATAGAAAAATTGTTTTAAAAATTATATTAATTTATTTTTCAAGTCTTTTTCGTTAACCTATCGTTCCGTTTTACAGGTGAAGGTGAGGGTTTCTAACTTATCCCAAAGATCACAACCTACTTATAACTCCGGAGAAGTGGTGAAAAGAAAAACCCAAAGGATCAACTTCAATTTCAAACAGAGGTTAGACGAGCTTCAAAAGATTTGGTCGGATCGCGCAATGCGCTGAGAGAGAAAGGGAGGGGAGACGGAAGAGAGATGCAGAAAATTTGAAGTTGCGGGCACGAAAATGTCCGGATTCCCCACGCGGACGCAGAGACATTTGGACACCGTACGAATCCGTGTGGTGGGCCCATGCCACGTTGGCCATTTTGGGATAGTAGCAGTAGGCCGGATACTCTACAAATCAAAAAGGACGCAGAGATTCCGAATTCAAGCAGATCGTGGGGCCCAGTCCAGCAGAAAAGCTGGCCGTCCGCCGCAGGGGTAGGGTGGTGCCCGCCACGTTGATTCCGGGGCCCTTTTGCTACTCTCCTCCTGGTCCTCCTTTCTTGCTAGAGGCACCCATACTGTTACCCCCAACAGCTTGTAGGGTCAATTAACGCACACGACTATCACTAGTCATGATTGAGTTTCACAAATCGAGATTGATATAACTGGTCATTACAGCGAGAGATATGTGGAAAGGAACATTCGACACTACAAGGACATAATTAACATATAGAACTGGCTATTCACTCATGATGCAATATAGTTGTTTGTGAAAACAGACTATCATATAGCACGAAGATGTGGGAATTGATATAATACGGTCATATTTGCACAATCATGCACTGGTGCTGTAGACTGCAAACAATGACTATCTCAGACTCCCTAGCACACCACTTATATTATATCGAGTTTGGCAAGTCTATTTGAGTTAGATTAATGCTGCATCCGATGGTGTGGATTGGTTGAGCTAGTTAGTGGCATGGAAATCAAAGCAGGTGATTAGCGAAGGATTAATTAAATATTAACTATTATAAACTTGAAAATATTTGATTTGTAAGAAACACCTATATAAAAAGTTTTTTCCTCGAAACATATCGTTTAGCAGTTTGAGAAACAACTCTATAAATGAGAAAATAGCTCAACCCATCAGCTGATAAGAACCCAACCTTAGACTCATATTGGTGTAGCCATAATGGTGGCAGTACTAGTTTTTATGCAATTTTCACGCTCCAAAAACTCTCAATGTAAAACAATATTATCTTTTGTTATAGACCAGTTTGGATAGTATAACCTCGAACAAGTTTTTTTTTTCCTGAAGTGAGAAATTCATTGTGACAATCTAGTATTCTACTTTAATTGATAAGCAAAGTCTAAATAGATACTTCTCCATATCTAAAGAGATTGTCTTTTTACAGTGAATCTGGAGTCCTTGATAGTGTTATCCAGGCCTGTAGTTAAAAAGCTATCCAAGTTCATAGCCAAAATGATACTCTTTAGGAGTAATATCCATGTTCATAGCTAAAAATATACTCTTTTAGAGACTGTACTCACTATAGAGAAAAAAATATTTGATATTGAGAAAAACTCTTTCAATGTTAAACAAATTTGAGATAAGGGAGCATGTGAAAAACCCAAATCATCACAAACATTATCTTAACCAACTTTTATAACCTCAAACAAGTTTTTTTTCTAAAATTAAAGTTCATTGTAACAATATACTAGTATTCTACTATAATTGATAGCAAATTTTTAAAAGATACTCCCTCCGTCCTAAAAGAATATCTTTTTACTATAAATAGTATCTAGGTTCAAATGTGATAAAAAGTGTCTTTTTAGCTATCAACCTGGATTGTATCCATTATCCAGGTTCTACTGTGTTCATAGCTAAAGACACATTCTTTAAGGATGGATCTGAGTTGTACTCTCCACTATAGTGAAAAATATTTGACGTCGAGAAAACTGAACTCGAATAATCAACATCAAATAAATTTGATGGATGGGAGTACATGAAAAAAAAACAAACTAGCTCTGTTCAGCATGAGCTGATTTGGAGGAAAACCCCCTCGTTCTCCACGCTCAAGCTTCCCGAATTACTAACTAATGCATTGTTTGCAAAAAAAACTATAGAAAAGTTGTTTTCAAAAATCATATTCCAATTTTAATTTAAAATATTTAATACTACCTCCATTCCATAAAAAATGGATTTATAGGGATTAAGAATATATTAGGATAGACAAATGACTACATTAACCTTATTTAATGAACATAGTACATGCACACAGTTCATCTATATACTTGATTAGAAGGAAGGTTGAGATAATGGGTTAGAGATGAGATTGAAGGAAGATTTACAAGGAAATGTAGTCGGTTTGGTGAGCCCCACGTTAGTCGAAATACAATTTTTATGCGATAAAGATTCAAAGGTAAAAATTTATTTTTTATCGTATGGAGGTAATACACAATTAATTATATGTTACAATTAATTATATGGTAACGACTCACCTCATTCTACGTTTCTTCTCAATCTTATCTTTTTTCCCTCATCTCAAACACACTCGAGTACCCCAAGCATTTCCCATCCAACCCCCTGTGTAGCCAGTAGGACATGCGTATTGTGGTCCTCCCGCAAAAGCTCCCCACCGTCCACCCCGATCGCTTTCGACCGTCCAATCCAAATCCAACGTCCACGATTCCCCCATCTGCCCTAAACCCCATCCCCCCATATAAAACCCCTTCTACACCGTTTCCACGTCTCCTCAACTCAGATCTCCCCCATTTCAACTCCTCTCCTCCACTTTACCCCATCGAGCAGCGGAGCGGCGATGGCGGAGCAGCTGCACGCGGAGGGCGGCGCGAGCCCCAAGTCGGAGACGCTGATGGAGAAGATCGCCGACAAGCTCCACATCGGAGGCGGGGACGGCTCGTCGTCCGACTCCGACGCCGACGAGCGCAAGCAGCCGAAGCCCTCGGCGCCGCCTGCCCCCGCGGAGGTCGCCACCGAGTCGTTCGTTGACTCGGCCGCTGCGGCGGCGGCCGAGGCCAAGGCCAAGGTGTTCCGCCTCTTCGGACGCGAGGAGCCGATCCACAAGGTGCTCGGTGGAGGCAAACGTATGGCTCTTTCTCTGCTGATGATCTCTCATCGATGCTCTCCTTTTTAAGCTGATTTGATTTGGGATGGTTAGAAGGGGTTGAGGATGGGCTGGATCTGGATTGATTGGGAGTGTTGGGTTTCGGGCTAGATCTGGTAGATTAAGGCTTGGGTAATGAGAGTAGGGTTTTAGCCTTTTGACACGTGTGCGTATCTGTTTAGATCTATGGGTGTTTGATTTGGAGTGTTTAGATATCTTTGACAAATCGAAGCAACTAGTTTGACCCTCACCTTGCTGGTGACTTCAAATTTTGCCAATGTAGGTTGTATCCGTAGATATACTTGTGTACAATATGATCTGTGTGATTTTCATTTATTCGTATCTGTTTAAGTAAGTGTCTACATGCTTAGCTTCGATGAATCATAAACGATTGTGACAAAGAAAAACATATGCTCGTATCTGTCAGGATCCATGGGAAGCGAGGTTTTGATTGGTATGTAAAAAGTAATGGCATAATTGAATATGCAGTTCATGATTTTCTTGGTTGGTCTGTCACATTATTGCCTGCTGGTGTGTTAGCACTGGTCCCTTCAGAATGATGATGAGCATGAATTAAACTGTTTCAGTAATTAGCAATGCACTTCTCTGCTCTGTTACACAGTATAGGTTTCAAGGTTGGTACTAATTAGCAATACACTTCTCTGCTCCGTTACACAGTTAAACCGTAGCTAACACCAATCATGTTGAATAAACAAAGCACTGGTCTAATAAGACGTGCAAAGCATGTGGATCCAGGATGCTCCTTATTCTAGTGAATCCTTATCGATAGATGCAAAGGATTACTCTAAGTCGCATGTGTTGTTGATGATTGCTATATTTGTCTGGGATTGTTATTCTTCTGCTGTCCTGCCTTCAAAACAATCATCTTTGCTCTCTCCGTAAGGGTGGTCATATTTTGTGGTTGAGGTGCAATTTAAATTCTGTGCTCATGTTATATAAGCCTGATTATCTATCATTCATCCTGCCATATTCATTGCATTTCTCTATTTGCAGCCGCTGATGTGTTCCTATGGAGGAATAGGAACATCTCTGCTGGTGTACTAGGCGGTGCCACCGCGATCTGGATCCTTTTTGAATTGCTTGGCTACCACCTCTTGACTTTCGTTTGCCATGGGCTCATATTCTCTTTGGGTCTTCTCTTTCTCTGGTCTAATGCTTCGTCATTTATTAACAAGTAAGATTGTTTTTCAGCTCTTTCACAACATGTTCAAGTTTTGGCAAAGCATAATCATGTTCCACAGGTAGATAATTACATAAACAAGGTCCTCTAATCCGTGCCTTTATTTCAGGTCTCCCCCGCGGATCCCGGAGGTGATTATTCCTGAAGATTTGGTTCTCAACATTGCACTATCTACACGTTATGAGATCAACAGGGCCTTTGCCAATCTTCGTCAGATTGCTCTTGGCCGGGACATCAAGAAGTTCCTTATTGTATGTCTGATGCTTTTGTGTATGAATAATAATTGTTCCCACAGCAAACTGGATATTTATGATCTGTACTGCACTTTTAGGTGATTGCTGGCCTTTGGTTGCTTTCTGTTCTTGGGAGCTGCTGCAACTTCTTGACCTTGGTTTATATCGGTAAGTGGTTTGGGCTACTTTGGAGAGAGCTATTCTTTATTACTTCTTCAAACTATGGATTTGACTAATGTTGGATCTTTTGGCATAAGACCTCTTCAAGGCAGCAACTTGGCTAATGTTGGATCTTTTGCTTCTTATGACAAACAGTTTTTGTGGTGCTACACACAGTCCCAATCCTGTATGAGAAGTATGAAGATCAGATTGACTCCTATGGTGAGAAGGGGTGGGTTGAGATTAAGAAACAGTATGCCGTGTTTGATGCTAAGGTCCTGAGTAAAGTACCAAGGGGCCCCTTGAAAGACAAGAAGCACTAAAAAGAGGTGATACAATGCCTCTTGGCAGGCGATGATAGTGGTTGGGTTGTGGTTCTTGAGATGCATCGCTGCTGTCGTTGTGGTATGAGCACCGCTATCACCTATTGCCTTGTGTTGTGTATGGCTCTTTTGTTGTCTGATCTTGATGAGAGTAGCCAAGTAGCTTGCCCCACAACAAGCAGCTGAAGCCCATGTTTTGCTCCATCGCTGTTTGATTTTGATCTGTAAGATGTCGCATGCATATTGTTTATGTGATATTGTTTTGCTACTTAGATTGCTTCATTTTGGAATTTGGTCTTATTTATGAACAAATGTTGAGACTAGATGGTCATCTACCCGTGATTTTGCTGTTGACGTTGGTGAAAAATCTTGTTATGATTGTGCTATTAAAAGTTCAGCCTGCAATGTGCTCATTTTGTTTTCAATATGAAGATGCACAAAATTTGTTTTCAATATGAAGATGCACAAAATTTCGGACATACACCAAAATTTTGAAGCTGATCAAAACTTTGGCTTTAGTATGGTTGATATTGATGGGACATGGAAAAATTTGTGGTGTTGCGTCGCTCACCGACTCAATTTTGGAATGCAGAATCCTTTTCTATCCATAATGAAGTTCTAATATTGAAACATCATCTGATGCTGCTTTGTAAAGGCTTATATGGGACCAAACTTGGGTCGCTTTGACTCGAGCCCTTGATCCTTGATAAGCAAAGGTACACTTGGGCTTCTGATATTCCACTTTTGCTCTTCTTACAGGTTCATCTGTGTGAGCTGCCACAGCTTTCTCACATGCCAATGTTTTGAGTAACCATGATCTCATTATGGGCAGCACTACCTGTCTACCTTTGCTTCTTTGCTTCCTCACAAGCCATTTGTTTAGAGTGCAATTAAGCTCACAACCTGGCTAACAAGCTACACTTTCGCTCTCAAAAGATGATTCTTCCGCGTCATTGTTCGTGCGATGCACTTCGATTCTTTCTACAGCTAGCCGGCATCGCTGGAACTAGTGGTATAAGGGCCTGTTTGGTTGGTGCCAGTCACTATTGTTTAGTTTGATCAAATGTGGTAAGTGTATGGTTTGTTTTTGTCCATACTTTCTTGTTTTTGGCCCAACTCCTAACTAAAGTTCGTCATAGCTGTGACCATCAATTTTTGAGCCACACGATTTGCAGGCACAAAATTGTGTCAATTTGAGGTGGCCATCCAAACATGCATGAAATATTTCGCACAGGATATCACAATTGAGTGACAAAAGTTGAGAGGCTTGCGGATCGAGTTGTAATAGTGAATCTCTCCCTAAATTGTAATTGCTGATTAGACTGGCTACTTTATTGAAAATATAACTTGTGGAGAACAATCATACCTGTGGCAAGCGTGTTACTACTTCCAGTAGGTGTAGAACTACTGAAGTGCAGAGAAATGTACTAATATGAATATCCAAAAGGGAAGAAATCATGCCATAATTAATACAAGAGACACCAATCAGTACTCATTTGAAAACAAGATATAATACTATTATTTATTTAGGGGCAGTTTGGATCCACCTACTAAATTTTAGTCCTTTTCACATCGAATGTTTGTACACTAATTAGAAGTATTAAACGTAGACTAAGGATAAAACCTATTTCATAACTCTAGACTAATTCGCGAGATGAATCTATTGAACCTAATTAATCCATGATTAGTCTATGTGATGATATAGTAAACATGTGCTAATTATGGATTAATTAGGCTTAAAAAATTTATCTCGCCAATTAGCTCTCATTTATGCAATTAGTTTTATTATTAGTCTATGTTTAATACTCTTAATTAGCACCCAAACATCCGATGTGGCAGAGACTAAAATTTAATCACTGGATCCACACCACCTTAGATTAAGCTCATCCACCTGATGGTTAAGTGGACATATAATTATTAAAATCCACTTACAATTCATCACCTTTGAGACTTGAGAGAGATCATTAACTAGTAATGCTAGACCACCACCGATAATATAAGCTAGTCTGCTCAAATCAAACTACCAACTCGATCATCTTGCTATCATTAAGATCGTAACGCTTGGACCTCAGCTTGCTCATCCTGAGCTTCCCCGCTGCTGCCACCATCATCATCACTAATCCGCTCCACCTCCACGTCCATCAGCACAGCGAAAGTCTCGATCCCGACGTGATCCTCGTCGGAAACGTGGAACATCTTGGCGATGAAGAACTTGCCATCGCCCAGGTAAACCATGTACGACTTGCCGGAGGTAAACCATGTAGGACTTGCCGGGGATGCAGTCCGGCGGTAGCGCCCTACGCGCAGACGCCGCCGTCGTGAGATCAGAGGGGAATTTAACTATTTGCTACTTTTAGATTTGGTAATTATTCAAATACTTGTTTAGGTTTGCACTTAATTTTTTTGCCCCTCTTAAGAGGTGGTCTCTTAACTATTTACCACTTTTGCCTACGTTGCATGTCAACGTGGTAAACTCGGGTGAAAAATGGTGTGGGATCCACTCGTCAGTCTCCCCCCCGGCTCTTTCTCTTCCCCATCGACGCCGGCATCGCCCCTCTTCTCCACCGTGCCTCGCCAGCGCCGCCTCGCAGCCGACTACCGCTAGCACCAGCCCCGCAACAAACGCCAGGGACCCCCATCGCCGAGCGGCGGAGGAGGTGGAGCCGCCAGACGGACTCCTTGCGACGGTGGAGGAAGCGGCCGGCGGTGGCAACGGAGGTAGAGCGGCAACGGCGACGGCCGCGGCGGAGGAGGCAAGGTGGTGATGGAGGAGGCAGAGCAATGGCGCCAGTTGAGGAGGCGGAGCAGTGGCGACAGTGGAGGAAGAGGGCGACGAAGGAGGCAGATCAGCGGTGTATAGACTCCTCGCAGTGGTGGAGGAGGTAGAGCGACGACCACGGCGGCGGCGGTGGAGGCAAAGCAGTGACGGAGAAGGCGGAGCCGCCGGAAGGACTCCTCACGACGATGGAGGAAGCGGAGAGGCGACATCAATGAAGGAGGAGGGCATCGACGGAGGTAGAACGGTGACAGATGAGGCAGAGCAACGACGGTGGAGGAGGCGGAGCGGCACCGACGTCGAAGGGTGCAAGCGCGGTGGAGAAAGAGGACGATGCTAGTGTCGATGGGGAAGAGGAAGAGCGGGGAGAGATGAAGGGAGGAAGAGACTGACGAGTGAGTCCCACACCATTTTTCACCCGAGTTAGCCACATTAGCATGCCACGTAGGCAAAAGTGGTAAATAGTTAAGAGACCACCTCTTAAGAGGAGAAAAAATTAAGTGCAAACCTAAGAAGGGAATTTGAATATTGCCGAACCTAAAAGTGGTAAATAGTTAAATTTCCCGAGATCGGAAGCACACAACTGCTCGCTACCCTACTCTGACCGAGGCCGTAGTCGGCGATGAACTCCGCGGCTCATCGGCACCACCGGATAGCTTGTTCCACCAGCAATTCGTAGTGTTGAAGGAGGAAGATCAGGCGCCGGCCGTCGATATCCACAGCCGCGATCGAGTCGCCGACCACCGCGGTGGCCGTGATCTCGTAAGGGAACTCGATGGCGTCGCCGCAGTCGTGGAAGTATGGTGGCTCGTTGTCGGCGTCTCGGATGTAGTGAGGAGGTGGGAGAGATTGCCAGTATCAATCCCGGCGGTAGGAGTAGGCCGGACAGCTTGGGCGGCGGCTGGCCGTAGTACAGCACCTCGAAGGCGTTGGAGCCAGGCGCACGGATGCGCGAGTCCATGACGTAGAGGCTGCCGTTGACGGTGGCCGACATCGGCTGCCACTTGGTGCGGCCCTGCCGCCCTGGTGGTCGACGCCGATGATGACGCCGGTGAGGCAGGCGGTGGTAGGCGTCGGCGTCGGCCGGTCTCAAGGATGATGAAGAAGAAGATGATGATCCATTAGGGCTTGGTAGTGGTGATGGGTAGAAGAAGCTTGAGGCGTCGATGGTGTGCAGTGCAGCGAGTAGGTGGATGGACGGTCGTACAAGTTGCTGACCACCACGCGGAGAAGCCGGCGGCTCATCGTCGTCCGTCGCCGGAAATGATTCCTCCGGTGATTGATTGATGAATGAACGATGAGTCACGAAGTGGCGGCGGTGCGCGGGATTTTATTGAGTATGTTGCGATCTGTTAAATCATGGGCCGGAAAGATACGGTGGGCTGGGCCATCTGAAAGCAATACCACGTCCAGTGCAGGGTAGTAATGTAAACAAAATTTTGATTTTCATTTTTTGAAAATGCGGCGCTATAAATATAGCCGGTCTCTATTCCGTATTATTATACTTTTAATTCATTAATGCAGATTGATCAAAATCTAACGCATTAAAATAAAAGATAATGGTGAAAATATATATAAGAAGTCGCACATCTAGAATCGCTCCTCAGAGGAGCAGTCATCGACAAAAAAAACTAGTGAAATTTCGATCAAATTTATCAGAGGTTGAAGTTTGATTTTATTTTTTTAAAAAAATTAGCCCATTTATCAAGCAGTTTTTAAATGCAGACCGGCTCGATAAAGTTGATGATCACGATAATCGAGTTGTTATCATCGTATTTTGAAATCTGATACACCGCCTAATGTCATATTCTTCTACTGTATACTTATCATTTTTTTTTCACAATTACATGGTAGACAATCATCAACCTTAATATGTGCTCTTTTTAAAAAGTTGTGCTCAGTGCTGAGCGCCTGAGCGTCAGCGTCGGTGATACACGTGTAGCTCTACTTACCGAGCCAAGCCAACACATGTTTTTTGAGCGCTCCCAGTCGTCCACGCGCGGGCGCAGGGGGCGAACCCTAGTCCCCGCCACTGCCACCCTCCCCTCCTCTCCCCTACCTTGCCACCGCCGGAGCACGCTGCTGAAGTGCGTCGCCGGAAACCACGCGGCCGCCGAGACGTCGGCGGCAGGCTGAAACCCCGGAGACGGTCCGTTCTTCAGTGCGAGGAGGTGGCACGCGTGCCGGGAAGACCGTGCGATGGCGCGTCACGAGGCGGAGGATCCAGCGTCGCCGCCGCCGGATCTACCCCCCGCGGCTAGATCCGGCGCTCCCGTCGCCGGATGTGGCCGGAGAGCGCGGGCGATGACGCGGGCGACGACTGGGAGGGATGGCGGCGGGAGGCCGCGAGGTTGCTGGCTGCTGCGGCTGGCGAGAGGCGCAGGAGACGGCGGCGGCCGGATGACGGAAGGCACGAGCGATGGCTCCGACTGCCCGACGAGAGCGCGCGAGCGACGCAGTGGTCGGCCAATGGGAGGCGCGGGCAACGACAGCGGCTCGCCGGAGGAAGACCCGTGGCGAGGCACGCCCGACGCCGGTGGAGGACGACGGCGTGAGCCAGCGACGGCGGACGACGCCGTGGCGTGATGAGGAGTGGCCGGTGATAGCAGAGGACGGCGCGACACGATGAAGAGCGGCCGGGGACGGTGGTGAAGCTCCTGGTGTCAACGCATGTGGCCGGCGATGGTGGTGGTGCTCTCGGTGGTCGGTGGGGTGGCTGTGGTCAGCGAGGCGATGGCCGACGCAGGTCGCGCCGAGGACTGCGAGGCTGACCCGGCTACGTGCTAACCGCTGGTGCACAGCGGCGGTGTGGCTGCCGTGGTGGGAGGATGGAGGTGACGGCGATGCGACCAGGTGGCCCGTTGTGAACACGGGCAGCCTGGCCGAGGCGGTGACGATGGTAGCACCATAAGGGAGGTGTTGAAGCCTGTGGCCAGCTTCCATTACAAGCGTCTATCCTTTTGCAGTGATGGCTTGCCGTCGTAAGATGGCCACATTGGACGGATTAGTGCTAGGGAGCGGGGATCCATTCTTCTCTCTCACCCTCTTTCTGTCCAACCCATCCACGTGGATAGATTTGAAGCACGACAAGGGTCGAGATTATTCTTTGATGGCCGGCCGACGGCAAGGCATCGGCGTGGTAGCTGTGCGTCGAAGGGGATTAGCTGCTGGTACTGCTGGATCTGACATGAACAGCGGGCGAAGGCCTAGCCTGCGGGCCGGCAAAGGCGACGCCTATGGGCGCTATTTTCCTCTTGGGGCGGTGTTGCATTTTCTATCCTCTCCCAATAGGTTCTTCAGGTGAAAACCATGTCCTGGTTCTCTAGGACAGGCGGCGACGGCGCTATTGGTGTAGTTTCCTCCTTGGAGGCATCGTTTAGAAGGCCCATTCTTTAGGGGTGTTGTGTGCTTGTCCTGTTTTTAGCAGTAGGATCAGACGTAGATGCGTGGTGTGGATGTATGTTGGAGGCATGCCACTAGGGCCTTCGACCGAGGCTGCCGAAACCGCTTCGGCTCGGGTGAAGCAGCCGATTGAGGGCCATGAAGTCCACCCTAGGTGAAGCAGAAGGCGAAGCACGGGAGTCTAGCTGCTACAGAAAGCGCCTTCGCCAGAAAGCTGAAGAGGGCCATAGGGCCTAGTTGGGCCGTTCGCCAGGGACAGCGTAGGTTAAATCCCATCAAGGGGTCCAAGATTAAATAGATACTAGTTGCCCTTCTAGATGTCCCTATCATAAGAGTACCAATGTAATTTCCCTTGTACACATTAGTCCTAGGGTGCATGAGCTTGTACTAAGGCTACAAATAGCCCCATAGGAACTTATTAAGGGGGATCCCAAAAAATATATTATTAATACACATTGCTTTACTGTTCAAACTGTGTGAACCACGTCTTTCGACGTGCATAGTTGTCATTCGACAACAGCTGACGCCGACCATGGGGAACCCACGGCGAAACCACTGATGCCACCCAAGAAATCGGTGAGAGAGAGAGAGAGTTGCGCCTAGGAGAAAGGAGCGCGAAGGCGAACCGGAGATGGCTGGCGAAGATCCCGCAAGTACCAAAGCAGAATCGGAGCAGCGAGAAGGCGAAGGGGGTGGAGAGCAACTGGGGGGCGAAGCTGGGCAGACGGTCGAAGTCACGATCCAAGCAGCTACTTCTACCATCCCCACAACTCAACTCACCTCAACCCAACTAGGCACGGAAGTCGAAGCATCTGCGGTGCAGAGGACGGAGATGGAAATCATGCGACAAGACATGACGAGGTTGCAGGACACACTTCGTGAAATGCAAGAGAAACATCAAGCGTATGAAGCTGCCCTGCAAGCCAAGTCAACCTCTTCGGCAAGACCCATCCCATCTTCGACATCCACGACGACCACAATGACAATCCAAGCTTCGACCGTGCAAGCGACTCAAGTTTCGACTCATACGGTGCAGCCAACTTCGACAGTCCAAGTGACTCAAGCTTCGACCCACATGGTGCATTCTACTTCGGTCGTTCAAGCGCGCCTCATCGCTCAGGCAACAATGGTGCCAGCACGATCGACGGCTGCGCCAATCCCACTCGTGAGACCGATTCAAGCGCCAACACCGCAAGCTTCGATGGATGCTTCTTCGGCTTTCCAGGCACAATTCCAAGCATTTCTTCAACAATTGGGTCAACCCCACATGATTCCAAGCACAACCCCTTCGGTCCAAGCCGTTGGGGGATCAAGCCAAGGCGCAATGACATGGCAGCCGTCGTATCAGCATGACGCTCATTTTCTAGCTCAGGCAGCTTCGGAAAACCCTCAAGGTGTAACAGTTGGTCCGGATGGCGTTTCGCAAGCTGTTCAGCCAAACGTCTTGGCTCTAATTCAAGTGCAAACAATGGCTTCGCCATTTGCACAACCATACCCGGGTCTTTCACCATAGTATCAGCAAGGTACGACGTCAAGGGCAGGAGGCGAAAAGAGGTTACCATTGAGCTGGGGGTTGAAAAATCATCCCATCCCTCCCAGTTCAAGTACCCGCCAGTGATAAGGTATTCAGGCGAAACCGATCCAAGCGAGTTCTTGTCGATTTACGAATTGGCAATCGAAGCAGCTCATGGCGACGAAAACACCAAGGCGAAGGTAATACATCTTGCTCTGGAGGGAATCGCCTGATCCTGGTACTTTAATTTACTACCAAGTAGCATTTACTCATGGGAACAACTACGTGATGTTTTTGTCGTGAATTTCCGGGGGACCTACAAGGAACTGAAAACTCAGCAAGATCTGTTCGGCATTTGGCAAAAGCCGGGCGAATCTACAAGGGAGTATGCAATGCACTTTTCGCAAGCAAGATATCAAGTACAGGACATCACCGAAGCCTTTGTGATCAATGTCGCATCGGTAGGCCTTCGCCGTGGCGAACTTACAAGAAAAATTGCAAGAAAAGAGCCCCAGACTATCGAACATCTCTTCCGTATCATCGATGGATATGCCGCGGCGAAGAAGAGACCAAACGAAGGCTTGAAATTCAAGCCGATTACGACAAGGCTGCTGCCTCTCAAGCAAGTTCACAAGAATCCGAAGTTGTACCGGTGGTGAATCGCCCCGTGTTGCCAGCGAACCAAGCTCCACCTCCAAGGCAAGCCCCAGTCCCGATGACATGGAAAAGATTTCGCACCGAGAAGGGCAAGCTGATGATGGCGGTTGAAGAGATCCAGAACCTTCGCAAGGACTTCGACACAAGTCAAGCAGGCAACCAAGAGCAATCATTGCGAAAATGTGAAGAAGGACAAGTACTGTATGTACCATGGTAAATCATCACACACCACTGAGCAGTGCCGAAACATACAACATCGCGGTCACCTTCAAGTCCCAAGATC
This sequence comes from Oryza punctata, assembly GCA_000573905.2. Lineage (NCBI taxonomy): Eukaryota > Viridiplantae > Streptophyta > Magnoliopsida > Poales > Poaceae > Oryza > Oryza punctata. Next base: position 6,542,025 of record CM002488.2, read on the forward strand.
CAACAATCCAAGGGGTGAAGAGGTACCACGCGAAGCATATCAAGAAAAACCACCACAAGGCAAACAACGTCATGAGGGGCCAAGAAGGGTAATACAAGTAATAATAAGAGTTGATCCAGATCCACAACCATCGAAGCGTCACAAAAAAAATGCAAGCTCGTGTTGTGCACAATATAGCTGTGGCTTCGGTGGCTGATGGGAGTACCAAGATTCTTAGCTCAAGAAATCTCTTTTGGCCCCGTGGACGCAGAATGAGTGTTTTTCCTCACCAAGATCCCCTGGTGGTGTCGGCCCTGATTGCTGGTTGTGAAGTTCAGCGCATTCTGGTAGATGGCGACAGTTCGATAGATGTTATCTTTGCTAATGCTTATTCACGGATGGGGCTGCCAGCACCCGCTTCACTTCGTGGTTTCGGAGGAGAAGCGGTCCAAGTCTTGGGATAAGCAAGGTTGGCAGTCACTTTCGGCAATGCAAAAAACAGACGTGAAGAGTTGATTCTGCTTGATATCGTCGATATCCCGTACAACTACAATGTCATTTTTGACTGTGTCACGCTAAACAAGTTTGAAGCTATCACCCACCACAATTTTCTCAAGCTCAAAGTGACAGGTCCAGCTGGGGTGATCATGGTCAAGGGGTTACAGGCTTCGGCCGCGCAAGGGGACGAAACAAGAGCAGTTAAATGAGAGGTTAATATTGTATATTTTCTTTTTTCCTATCTATAATCTCTCAGGACTATAGATTTGTATTTTACTCATGCTTTATCGATAGAAACGTCGTACTGGGTTGTTTAAAAAAAGCACCCTAGGCCACGGTAAGTAAAGTAACCATCGTAGGCTTATTTCGGCTCAGATTGCTGCTACAGCAGCGGATTCAGCTCAGATTGCTGCTGCAGCAGCGGCTGTATGACGAGCTACAATACCACCACTACCACACAAAACAAAACATGACCGTTTCAACTGCTTCGCTGTACAGCCATAGTCTAGCTCTACCGTACAAGCTCATAGCATTCCTATGATAAATCGGTAACCACCATAGTAGTCTAATCGAGCCTGTTCATATTTAGGTTCTAAACAATTTTAAATTTTAGCAGAGTTTACATTGTTTCGTTAGTAACCACTCGGTTATCACGGTTATCAATGAAACCGCAGGTCAGATGTTGCATTGGACCATTGGTAAACCCTGCCGTGTAGCGCACATAGGATTATCTGATATCTCACATGTTTCGTACAGAACTGGAAAATGTTTTTTGAGTCCTCCACGGGCAGTATTGTTGTTCTCGCTTCATCTTAAGCTTATCGATTAGTAACAACTTTTATTTCTATCCCAAAATAACTCAACCTACAATTATTTCCTTCGTCCCAAAATAATTCAACTTAAAATAAGATGTAACATATCCTATAGCAATGAATATAGACAAGTCAATGTCTATATTCCTTATTTTGGTACAGAGGGAGTATGCAAAAAGAGCACAGGGATGGAATTCAAAAAAAGAGAGAAGAAAACAAACGTCCGCTCCGGATTCATTATTCTGAAGCACAACCACCGAAGGCATGCAATGCACAGTCTCTGGGTATGGAAGTTCTCTATCAAGTTTTACAACAAAAAACCGGTTTCATAACCAGACTCCTTTGGTCCCAAACGTTCTTAACTGGTGGAACTTAAAACACCGGACTATTTTCACATGGTTGTTTTCCGTCTATGCTAGTTTTCAAATTATGTTCATACACTCTGGACATTCAGATAGTTCAGAGGAAGTATGTCAACTGTTGTTTCTTTCTGGAGCCTCCTTCACCATACAACTCATTCCATTGCTTCAGCTCACCCATTATTGTTCCTTCAGCAGCAAAGCTTGCCGCCACCTGCATTTCAAAGTTCCGCAAAATGTTAACAAGCAAGTATAATGCTAAACAGTTTTTCAGTTTTGTACTTTTGTATTAGCAAGATTTACGTTTCTGTGTATGTTTATGAATTCTAAATCGAACTGTAACAAAAGATTCACCTGGTTCTTTGCTTCTTTCAAATCTGTCATGTTTAGTGGCCTTAGTATGATCGCCTCGTCCTTCTCTTTCATCTTCGAAGCATCTGATGCATTGCCTCCTTGTTCCCGCTTCTTCTTCTCCTGAAGATATTAGGCATATATGTTTTACTTTTAGTATAAAATTCCACAAAATTGTCACTAATGAATGCTTAAATATCGCATTGACTAGATTACCAGTTCCTTCTTTCTTTCCTTTTGGATCAGTTCCCTCACTGGACGATACGCTGCTGTTGTGCACAGGTTCTGTCACACAGCAGACTACTGAGTTAACCAAAGAGTTCTTTGGGATGACATAGATTCATGTCTTATGATACTGACCTTTAGATCACTGCCACTATATCCTTCAGTCATGGTGGCTAGTTCCTTATAGTCTAGCCCGCCATCAACTTTCTCCTTTGACAGAAGGCTCCTCAAAATCAATTCCCGACTTTCCAATGATGGCAGGCCGACCATGATCCTAAAGAAGCAAGGCAACACACTCAGGCATGGAACAATGGAAAGGGGCTAAAAAATGTTTAGATACAGATGAGAGAACTAGCATCTAGCAAGGAAGAGATGCAAACCTGCGCTCAAACCTTCGAATGATAGCTTCATCAAGATCAAAGGGTCGGTTGGTCGCAGCAAGGACAAGAATTCTTTGATCTGGTCTTGACAAGAGGCCATCCCAGTGTGTCATGAACTCATTTTTTATCTTCCTCATTGCCTCGTGCTCTCCAGCTCTGTTCCGCTGACCCAGCATGCTGTCGACCTCATCGACAAAAATGATCGTTGGTGATACCTTGGCAGCTAATGTGAACAATGCTCTAACATTCTTTTCATCTTCACCAAACCATTTCGATGTGATAGTTGACATTGAAACATTTATGAAACTCGCTTGAGCTTCATTTGCAATAGCCTTGGCTAGCATCGTCTTGCCAGTTCCAGGAGGACCAAAAAGCAATATACCTCTGCAAGGTTTAAGAAGACCCCCTTTAAAGAGATCAGGTCTTTTGAGAGGGAGCATGACAAGTTCTTGAAGGGATTCTTTGATATCACTTAATGCACCAATATCATCAAATGTAACACCGATTTCATTAGCAGGTATCACTTCAGGTCTGATGCGCTTTTCAAACTCATTGTCTGGTGGCATTTCCTGAATACACGAAAAGGATGCAATTACACATTATCAAAATTAGTTTCATGGGGCTTGTGCAAGTAACATAAAACGGCACAAGATATTTTTTTTTAAGAACCACGTATGATATACCAAAGCCATAAAAAAAACCTTTCAATAATTGATTTCAAGGAACTACGTTTTATTCTACACAGTATTTAACAGAACGACACTTCCATAATAACCAATGGTTCTGCAATAGTTTCACCAGTGTACGTGTGCTTTAGACTTTTGGTTAATGCTCTTACTGGTGCTTTTGCAGCTGGAGGTGGATTATCCTTCTTCTCGAATTTCTCTGGCTCTGTTTTGCTCTCAACAGGAGGGGCAGCAGCAGCAGTAGGAGGTACTGGTGGTAGCAAAGTTGCAGGTTTTGTTCCTGATTTTGCAGCAAATGGAGCAATTCCCCTGTCAGCCACCTGTATGTGAGGCATAATACATGAATAACTACAACTTTGAATCAGCAGAATATTCTGAATTTCCTGAAGCGTATGAAGTTAGTCCAAAAGCAGTAGAAATAAAACAAACCTTCGAAACATCACACTTTGCTTCCAACTTCATGCTATCCTTATCATACATCTTGTTCTCTTGAAAAATTTCCAATGCATGGGACAAGCTGTGTCACGAGGAGTCATAAAGTGGAGAAGAGATGAAGAAACCAACAGACAACTATACAAAAATGCTAAGTACCTCTTTGCAGATAGAAGTAATTTTCCATTTCGGTACTCCGGATCTTTCTTATTCATCAGGTGATAAGAAACCGCTGATACCACAATCTCCTCAATGTACCTACCTAGAACCATTGTATCAGATAGGCATATCGAGCCTAAATCATCACACTCAAGGTCGTTTTCTGCAAGGACTTCCGTAATATGGTTCCGGTTATCCTGGAACTGAATCATCTTCATATCTTCTTCTAATTGGGAGTTCCAGCTCACAAGGTGGTTCTCATTTTCTGGTGGCTTGATTTCGATGTTGTATGGAAATAAAGCAGTTAGTCTTTCATCCAACTCTTCATCAGAGTCCATTTCCACAATTCTCGAACCAAGGACTAGCACTGGTCCTTCAAGTTTATTCAGTAGTTTTTCAAACATGACATACATTTTTGTGGACTTGTGAAGAAACTTCTCAACATCTCTTATGTAGAGGACAATTGGGTTCTTCTTAGATACTGAATGCAGAACCTTGTATACCGCTTGCACCAAAATCTTCTCATCAAAAGTCCAGCTACTAGCACGTCTGAGAGAACCTGCAGTGTTTAATCAAATACAACATGACTCGTGAGAAACAGAAATAGGTGCAAAATACAAGAAGCCTCAGGACAAATTTTGTGTGCAAGAGATTTTGATATGACCTGGATTATTTGGAGGGCCTTGTGACGCCAGACTACTCATATCAGATGAAGTCGAGGCATTCCTTTTAAGCTTTGGGAAGCTGCTCGTACTTTCAGAGCTCCTGCAAAATGCATAAAGAAAACATATCAACAGCACCCAATGATTTGAAGTTTCTGTAACAGGTAACAGGTTCACAGAAGCACAATTTCCCCGTACCTTAATTTCATGTCTGTCATGCTGCTTTGTCTACGAATAGTTCCTGTGATAAAAAAAAAAACCAAACTAAGATAACAAATATACAGCTGCAAAACTTCCGAGGTAGAATGAAATACATAATTCAGTTATGCTCTACAGAGTACAGCAGCAAAACTTCCGAGGTAGAACGAAGCACATAATTCAGTTATGCTCTACTTTCTGTACATGCAAGCAAATTCAATTATTTTTTTAAGGCAAGCACTATTACATTCCTTTACAGAATCAGAATTTCAGACCAAATTGAGGCTAAATTATGTGAAGTCAAGAACAGTTGTTTTGTGCTTTGTTGGCAATAAGTTTGCTTCACAGAAACTAATTCATTCTCTCAGTTCAGCAGGAATTGTAGTTTTCTGAAATTCTGTTTGAATACCGATGCCATTCATCCATATATATTTTTTTATACCGGAATGACCGAAGGAGGTCATCCAAATGACCTAACAGCATGTACAGACGGAATCACTAGATAACATCATAAACTTTTTTCTTTCAGATAACTGAGAATGACAGCAACATGGTTGTATTCAAGATCTCAACTGTGTAGTGTGCAAAAGTGTGAAATTCACATGAAAATAATGTTCCATCCAGTTTGTTCTAATAAAATGAAACCAGAAAGTTCATGTCGGCTGCTGAGCAGAGTTGCAATAATTCAATGCAAGAACTGAAGCAGACTACTGACAAAGCAAAAGGAACTATTGTGCCCTACTTCAGAATAAGGAACAGTCAAACATTTCTTATTGTGAAGTCGATCATGTCACCTTTGGGTTTCTCCTTTTGTGGTAGAATCGAAAGAGATCCAAGTAATCCAGACACCTTTTCAAGGGTTGTCTCAGAGATGGATCTTTTGAAAGACTGATAAGGAGAAAGTGCTCACAAGTTAATTAGTAAATTAGTTAAACTTGCCACTATTTGGGCAGTTAAAAAACTCTAAACTTCGTGAAAATGTAGGAAAGTGCACTACAATGTCAAGAATAAGCAAAACAGGACAGACGAATTTATATTCTAAGGTTCGGAAATCAGAAGAATGGTGACCTTACAACAAATACGACCAACTTCAGGATGTCAACAGAAGAAGTGTGTCGATTCTTACCGAGTCTGTGCTGCTACCACCACCATATTTGCTATGGATCTGTAAGGAAGAAAAAACCACATTACAACATACTTAAATGTACACGAAAGGAAATCTGTGCCAGCCAAACTCACCTTTATGAGAAAATCTGTAGGATCTAGCAACAGCAATTTTGCTTCAAAATAGTGAGCAAGCGCTTTGGCAAGCATTTGCTGGTAAAGTTCTTCAAGATAGGAACTTAATCAGTCTTAACTTAGTCAGGGCAGAAGAAGAGTGATTCAGCAACTCCTTAACTTGTACAAATGAAATATGATTTACCTGCAGGGCCTGACAACAGAATTGCACGGCTAGCTGGCGCAAGATTCCTGGTGTATTTTGAGATGTCTGCTTGCTTCAAGTGAACATACGCCGCGCTTGTCAGCAAGACACGTGTTTGCTCGCTGCAAATCATAGTTTTGAGGAAAAAGAGAAACAGAGGATGATGACATGAAGGGGGAAAAGGAAATGAACGTGTACATTGAAAAAGAGCACACAGTGCTAGAAATCTATCGTTCATCTAGCATCTTCCTTATACTGTTGGGCGATCATTAAAGTTGAATTCCAGCTAATATTTGATCTTGAAAGTGAACAAACCAGACGTTTGATGTCTCATCCCTGTTTTTCTGTATGTTCTATCGTCCCCTTTTTTTTAACCAATTCTACCACCACTACCTTTCAAGGCCGCCATTCTTCAATCACACAGAGGAAAATTTCAGAAAGCAGAGTTGTCTTCGCCTCCCACGCAAAATTTTGAAGAAGCTAATAATCTATAGAAATATAGCAGTGTCACTGTCTTCAGTCGGAGCGTTCATTTTGTGATATCCGAGCCAAAAGATCGTAGAAACCTTTCAAATCATTTCTCTCTCTCTCTCTCTCTCTCTCTCTCTCTCTCTCTCTCTCTCTCTCTCTCTCTCTCTCTTTCTAATTTGTCAAAGTACGCAGTTCATCTGTAAATCTGTTGCTTGCATATCACAGACACAGAAGAAGTTGTGCATGGTAATAACAGAGGAAAAAACATATCCTCTGCACAGGACAAAACAGAGGGGAAAAATCCTAGCAAAAAAAAAAACTGACGACGCAAGGTGATGGAACAGTTGCATAGCTCGATGAACGGGAGGGAGGGAAAAAAAAACATGTTGATGTTAATCACCTGAGGTAGTAGGGGAACCCATCGAAGGTGACCCTGCTGTCCGCGCCATCGACGACGAGGCGGCGGAGCTCCTGCTCTACCCTCTCCACCGTGACCCCGACCCTCGCCTGGCCACCGCCGCCGCCTGCCCACGGCGCGGACGCCAGCCCCAGCCCCACCCCGACGCCTATCCCGATCCCCACCGCCGACATCACCACGTGCTTCCCCTCCATCCCCTCCTCCCGCCGCCGGCGCTCGTCCTCGGGGCGCGCGCGCGCCTAGCAAGGTGGCGAGATGGAGCGATCGATCGGTGGCGGGCGCGGCGAGCGGAGGTGGAGGAGGAGCCAGGAGAGGGTTAATGCGGGGGAGGGGGGGGAGGTGGGCGGAATGGGTGGCTCGGCGAGAATTCGAGATGGATGGATGGGGGAAGGGAGGAAGAACCAACAGGTGCTCGATCGCCGCGGGTTTCTCGGTGCTTCTGCTGCTGCGGCCTGCGTGCTGCGTGATGCGTGTGCTGCGTCGCGGCGGGGGGTGTGGGCACTGGGCAAATCCGGGGCGGGCACGCGGGCGCGTACGTGTGCTATTTCATGGGAGAGGTGGCGCACTGTGGCGCTGTCCAAAGTCCAAAGGAGGGGGGAGGGGAGGTTTTCTGTATGGGCCACTCGGTTTCTCTAGAATTGCGTGCTAGTGCATGACTGTTTCCCCTGTTTTTGTTTTTTTTTTTACTTTTTTTAGCGAGTTAATAGTAAAGCCAACTATTATCCTGTTTTTCTTTACTTTTTTTCTAGAGTAATAAGTTTAATAGTGAAAACACAAACTATGGCTTATAGCCCATATCAGAATTAATATGGATAGTAGATAAGGTATAAAGTTATTTCTATTTTTCTTCTTCTCTCTATCTCTCGCTTATGTATTTAATATATTCATTTTAAAATAGGTGAATAGCTAACTCTTGCATAAAAGTCAGCTCTCTTTATTTTTTATATTATCTCTTCTCTATATAAATTTATAGTTGGTTTATAGTCTATTATTAAATTTGCTCTTAGGAAGGTATTGATTGGTTTTTATATTGAGAACCAAAAAAGATATTTGTAATGATTCAGTGCATTTATCATGGTTGGTACCTTCGATAATTCAAAGCTATAGAAATTCATATAAAAATAATTAAAAATGGAGTATACACTATACAGCAATACTATTTCACTGTTTTGTCCTCCCATCGACACAATCTGGTGCAATGACCACGGATAGAAGGGCGTAAAGATATAGAAAATTACTATATCCGTTCTAAAATATAATAATTTAGAACTAGATAAGATACCTACGAATGTAGAGTCATCTACACTATTATATTATAGCATATCTAGATTCATAGATACTAGAATGTGTTGATAGGTGATACCCGTAGACCGGATGTATAGGGTATTAGGGTACGTTGATACTAGGATCTACACGAAATAACATCAAACAAACAAGGAAACAAAGATTATATGAGATTGATATGGAAAATCACATAGTACAATGAGAACCGACGATTCCGACCTTACTGGCGAGATCCTTGTCGAGATAATTCGATGAGATCTCCCAGCGAGTAAGCTTTGTGTCCTTCGGATTGCAGAATATGGTGGATGTGTTGGCGGTATGATTCGATCCCCTAAACCCCTCAGGGGGTGTTCCTTTTATACCGTGAATCACCTTAGTCTCCAAGTAGAACTCAGAGACTACGGACCCCGCACGATATAGTATAATCCTGATTCTCTCTGAGTAGGACTCCATTAACCACTTGCCTGTGAGAGTAAATTCCACAATCCTTCGGTAATTTACTTTGTTTTATACGGAAATAAGCCATACACGCAAAGATATACCATATTCGTATATTCCATCAATCGTAGTATACGAGGTATATCTTATTCGTAACATATATTTTATCATAATTATATTATCACTTTGCTTCTATATTTTAGTACGGACGAATTACTACTCAGGACAAATTTTCCATAGACTCCAGTTGCTGTATGTAACTACCACCCGTCTTCTTCTTCTTGAGGCAGCAGCAGTGGAATCCGCAGCCAGTCCTACTGCTCCATCGCTCAAAACCATGCATGTCAGCGTATGCATATTCGTTCAGTACCCGGATTTGATTCGATTGGCTACAACTTGCCTGGCAGGCATGATGAACCTGCCCATGCGCCCATGCCCGTGCACCGTCACCGTGCTTCAGATGCAGACGCTCCGATCCAATGCAACGATGATATCATTTCAGGCACAAAATCGACTGTTGCATGCGTAATGTAGGAGTGCGCGATACATCATCATTCATTGCCCATAACTTGCTTGTAGTTGTGCACGTAGTAGTACTTGCCGCGTCCCGGTGCAACGCATGATACTATCGCGCATCTCGCCGCAAAAATCTACTCGTGCTAGCTCCCGCCGCCAGGGTGCACCGTACCGAGGCGCCTGCATGCGTTTCGTCGTGCGTGCGTATACACACTGAAGTCACGCCATGTCGTCGTCGTCGTTATCTATAACCACGGTGTTATCTGCGTGAATATAGGGATTTTTAGGGTTGAACATGGCTATTAAGAAAGTGGGTAAAATTAAATAAGAGAAGATTGTCATTGGTTGAGAAGTGAAGGTAGGTGGAAAAATTGAATGGTGGGGGGTTGTGATTGGTTGATAAGAGAAGGTTGGTGAAGAAATTGTTATATTTGGAATAAATTTTGAATGCTTAAAGTTGTTATATTTTGAGACGGAGGGAGTACTTTCTTGACCACGAAATAAATTAATCTAATATTAGATGTGATATTATATAATTATTCAGATTTCCAGTATTATTATAATGTGCTACATTACCAAATTAACTTATTACTCTACGCTGCCTCCGGTACGTCGTCGTTGAGTTATCTTCTTGTTTTTTTTTCTTACTTTGCCACCCGTCCTCTCTCGCCGGTGTGCGCGGTGACGACTCATCGCGGATATATAAGGAAAGGAAAACTGAACTGCATAAATGCAGAGCAGGGAGAGGGAGGAGGAGGAGAACGTTCTAGTACTCCGCATAGCTAGCGCTGTGTTAATACGCTTCGAAAAAAAATACTGCTACACGGTGCAACGTGGCAGCTGGCCACTGGCTTGTGGAGGGCTACGTGGCGCGCATGCGGGATGCCTAGGAGGACGATAAGCCGAACAAAAAGAATACCTCACGTCGCATGTGGGCGCCCACGCGTTTTGCGGCATGGCCCATGCGACGCCGAGATATTTACGTCACGCGCCCGCCTCGTTAACGGGCCTTCTTGCGGCCCACGAAATCGCGGCCTGCCAACCGAGCCCACCTCCTTCCCTGGTGATCTTGGACGCGCCGCGTGTGGCACGTGAACATCCCTCCCGGCGGCGAGGTCGGCGGCGGCAGCGCGCGTAGGAGGCCGGCCTCGGTGGGGAAGACGAGGGAGGGGTAGCGAGAGGGCGGGCGCGGCCGGTGAGCAGCTGCTCCGGCGGAGCGCCACCCACCTAACTGAAGCGGCGGGCGGCGTCGCGCGGTAGGGCTAGCCGGTGGTCGTCGTCGTCCGTCCTCTCCACCTGTTTCGGCATCTCGGTAAGAGTCGTTCCCTCCTTGTTGTTAACCCCAATCGACGAGAGCAGGGTTTACGAGTCTGATTCCGCCCGTTCCTCGCCTGAATTGCAGGCGTGTGATAAACCGCCGTGAATTTAGGAGTGGAGAGCCTTTTTGGGGGGGGGGGGGGGGGGGGGGTGATTTTCGAGGCAAGCTGCTCGGCATGTTCCGACCGCCGGGCGCTTTCGGAGCCGCACCCCTGCCGCTGCCGCCGTCGCCGCAGCAACAACAGCCTCAGCCATGGCAGTGGCAGCCACCGGCCGCTACATCCTTTTGGCAGCGGGACAATGTGCGAGAGCATGTGGGGAGGCTGCAGGAAACTATCGAATTAGCCAGTGCAATGTGAGTTCCTGAACCGCCTAAAGCTAGCGATAACCATGTAACTTTGTCTCAAAATTGAAGGCATTTCCTTTACTAATTTATTAGACCTTTTTTGTGGACTAAAAATGGAATTGAATTGGCAGGATAAATGAGCTCGAGGAAATTGCGCTAGCTAGGAACTCGGGCGATGCTAGCGCGCAAGAACCTGACTTGTCTTCAGCAAAATTGTCATCAGAGACTGATGGTTCTTCTGCAGATAGGCCCCGGCATTTCGTTGAGCTTGCTAGAGCTATGAAGATTAGTCAAGACACTCATGAGTCTCTGGCCATAGATGCTGCTAATTATCTTTGTTCTGAGCTTCAGAACCTTCTTGCACCTATTTATCCTGCTGTGAACCAAGGGGGTCCTTGGGAAGAGAGGTCTGCAATGATTCGGTTAGCTCAGAAGCTGCAGAAATCCAAGAGAAATAAACGATGGAGAAAGAGAAAAAGAAAGCATGTTGCAGAGCTTTTCCAGAAGGTGAACTCGTCCATTTGTTTTTCTGCTTATATCGTGATCAAATCAAAGTGACCATTGATCATAATGACATCAATTGTCTTGGATGTTTCACAGGAGCATGCAGATTATGATAGAATTGATCAGGAAGCTGATGAATGGAGGGCTAGGCAAATAGCCAAGGACATTGCGCAGCGCAAGGTTCTTTCTTATTTTTGAATGTCATTTTGTTAGTGGGGTTGTTTTGGGTAAAACTACACTGTTGCTCCACAGATGATCAATTCATTGATACTGTGAAATCAGGTGGAAAACATGAAGCAAATTGCCAAGAAAAAAGCAAATGAGGAAAGAAAGCGTCTAGAATCTGAGGTAAAGTTAATGCTTACATTGTGGTGTGGAAATCATGCTTGTTTGTGGACATCTGCGTGGAAGTCGTGAGCACTATGTTTCATTAATTCATTTGCATATACTGCTGAATTACTATACACTGTGATACCTTGAGAATTTGTTAAGTTGTAGTAAGCATTAAGTTACACCATTTTTATCTTTGACCTTATCTGATTTTCTATGAATTTAGGGAACTCTATAAGCTTGCTTCTAAAATTTGTTAAGGTCTTGTATATTTGTGTTTGATATGCTGCAATCCAACATCTTCAATTACACCACCTTCCTACCTGTTTTCTTTCATTCAGAATTACTGTGCAATCAGTTTGCGAATTCTTGAGTGGTTATTTCAGTATGTTATATTTAGATTCCAAGCTATTAATATTCTCTGTAGAAATTGTAAATTTAAGAGTGGCAAATAAAATAGTCTTGTTTTCTAGAAAACTAATTTTCTCAATACAAATATTTTATTTTCAGCTTGAGCTTGCCCTAATGGTCGAGAAACTACAGGAGCTTCGCTCTATAAGAGTTCAAAAAATGAAGAAACAAGGCAGGATATATTCATCTACCCATTATTTTTAAGAATTCCGTCCTTTTCATTTATTTCAATATATGAGTCCATCAAACTTATAGTCATGATCCAAAGAGGCGCAAAATACAGGAAATGGTTAATACATGGGGGTCAATCTTACTGTAATGGGTCAATCATATTGTAATGCTTCAAGAATTTGTCCCTTGTTTAAATGATTGCCAAATTTTGGCATTCCCATTCTTCTCTGTCATATCTGATGCATTTCTGGCCAATCTGTTTGCCAAATGGGTGATATATGAAAACTTCACCAAAATATTTACTATAAATTATGGTAGGCTCGTGGGAACAAACTAAAATCACCTGCAAACTTTGCCTTTTCCTTGTTAGTGGTTGCTTTTCCCCCTGTTTTGGTACAGTTTATCAACCTGAACACATGGAAATGGAGACTGATGCATGAGTTGCCATGTAATATATTTCAGGTCATTTTCTGCCAGAAGAAGATGATAAATATCTTGAGCGTGTTAAGGCTGCAGTTGAGGAAGAGGAGCGCCAAGCTGCAAGTGCTGCTCGGACTGATGCTGCCAAGAATGCTATTCTGACTGCAGAAGAGTCAAGGAAGGCTGTGCAGTGGACAAATTCAAGAGAAGATGATTCTGAACATGCCAAAAGTGCACCAACACTGGAACAGAACCAGAGAGATCCAGGAATAAGCGGTCGAAGTCATCATGCAAGTCAAAAAACAGAGCATGAACTTCATAAAGATGACGGCAAAGGGCATGGGCATTATGATTCTATTTCCAGCCTGCCTTTTGAGTTCTACCATTATTATCATGGAAGCAGCTACGACATGGGGACACTCATTGAGGTAACTTATGCTTGCTTTTCAACTTCATGCTACCATTAAGGTTTTGTGGAGTGTATATAAGACCTAGGCTTTGCACTATCAGTCTGTCACAGCCAAAATTCTGAACTAGGCTTTACATATCAATCTACCAGAGTCATAGATATGGCATGGCGGGTTTCACACTTCCATTGCACACCATCATTGGCTTATCTGGGAGTTTTGCAAATGCTTCATGTGTTAATCAGTTAATGTGATTTATACCAAAGTGAGTGTTTTAGGTTGATTCTATCAATGGTCTCATATCAGTGCAAATCTGCAATTAGTCAATATGTTTTTTGATTGGGAATTACTCAATAGATTCACTCAGCCATCATGTCTGTATTCCACCTTTGATTGCAGGTACGCAGGATGTGGGATTCCTTTATTAGAGCTGGAGGAAGGTATGACTTTCACTCTGCTAAATATAATATGCAAACTAAATTCACTCAACAAGCATCTTTGCCATACAACAAGAAACAATAGAAATATATTTGCTGATTCTCTGAAGAACTAATGCCAAGATGAGAAAAGTAGAACTCATGAGATTATATAATGTTCTAGTGATTTGGGTTATATATGAGGTTTCCGCCATAGGAAAGTGCAATCTCGAATGATGGTTGTTGGATACATTCACAGTTTGTTGGGCTACTTGTATAGTACTCTGTAACACTTTCTTGTAATTTCAGTACCGATGTAGTTTTGTAGTGCTGAATGTCCTGTGGTTTTTTCAAGCCAGCTAATAACTTATGGTAGCATTCATCTTACTTAATTGAAGTGATCTGATGATAGGATTTAGTACATTGTGCTCTCGATTATAGTGCTTTACCATGTGAAACGAATTCTATGTAGCATTCTCTTATTTAACAGTGCAATTGTCTCACCTGCCTGCAGCCGAATACCTGGGCACTGGGTTCAGCCACCCTCTCCAGCTGATGAAGTATGGGCATCATATTTAGTGCAGCCCAAGTAACTCCACTTAGCTGTAATGAACTTAATCTTCTTCTGCCTAACCACTGGAAGTTTTCAAGGTTATCACAAGGCAAACTAGGTACTTGAGTTACTAATTTTCCCCTTCATGTCAACTATTAATGCAGAAATTTGATTTAGTATGTAGCCAATTGCATTGATCAAATTTAAATTGACTAAGCAAAGTTCAATTGCTTGCACTATGAACCCTCTGTTAAACACTTAATTATCTTATAGTTTCACATGAGTTATCCAATATAAGGCGCTGCGAGTTTCTTCACCAGCATAAACAATAAAACATCATTACAAAGAAATCGTGTTCCGGTCTATGCTTTTTCCAGGATGTCTTTTTGCACATCCATGATATGCTCCACTTATGGTCTGAAAATTTTAATCTTATCACTATTAATCCAGGATGTCTTTTTGTTGACTGTGGAGCAAGATTGACACTGTCAGTGACCCAGTTCTGAACTTCTGATAAGTGATAACCGCTTCTGCAGTCGAGTCACCATTGTAGTTCAAATGTGTTGCTTTGTCAGTTCTATGTAATCAAGTCTTAAACATTGGAAACACCATTAAACTTCTTTGCCTTCTCTAAAGAGAACTTATTGTGGTTCATCTGTTCATGCCAAGGATCAAATTGGATGTATACAATTCAGAATTGCAAACTCATTTTATATTCCGAGTCAAGAAAAGTGAAGAAAAATGCTAGAATGGGCATCCCTTTTCTGATAATGGTATGCAGACATGGTGGAGGCTTTTCTATGTGATGATTACTGGCCACAGGTCCTTTTCTGACCTGTTGAGTAGCTCATGACAACTACCAGATTGTGACTCAAAACCAATGGGATTTTACATATTTAGATCAACCAGTGTAGTTCCTCTGCACTGCTCTAATTGTTACTAATGCATGGAGACATCATCTTATGCACTCATCCATTCTTATGGTGTTAAACTGAACGTACAAAACTATTGTAGGCTGTTGCTTAGACTGTAAGCTATATATTCAACAGGCTGGTGATGTACCTTGAATACATGTTAGCAATCGTTTGCCCCCTTCCTGATGATATTCCACAGTAACCTGCATCATGAATCACCACCTGAGAAATGAATAGCTTAGCATATGAGCTATAATGTTCCAGCATTTGATCAAATACCCAGTACAGCCAAAGATTATCATGAAATCTAAAACACTGTTGTATGAAAATTACATATTCATAACGTAACCTTAGTTACTAATTATAGTTATAGTATTTATTAAGTTAGTACCACAATACCAGTTAAATTTTACCTTATGTCTCTCTCTCTCTCTCTCTCTCTCTATATATATATATATATATATATATATATATATATAAATATATATATATATATATATATATATATATATATATATATTCTACTTTGTTTAAAGTTTCTGAGAAGCGTTGTATTGTTGCATCAGATACCTTGGTGAAGATTTGAACCGAGGAATGTTTTGGATTCAATTTTCTGAGTAAGATAGGACTAAGAAGTGGACCGGCAAATCTAGACTTGGAACTGTATCTAGCAATAGTCAATAGATACGAGCAAATAGCTTCATAACATGATAGCTTAGATGAATAGCGGACTTGTTCTTTAGCTTATAATTTCAATACATTTTATTCATACTGAGTACTTGACCATTTCTATCTCCGTGCATCACTTTTCCTGCAGCTGCATTTTGGGACTATTGGTTAGGACTTCAGCTTTTCCCCTATGATGAGCCATATAGATGAGGCCCGGAGAAAAAGATGACCAACGAAAAAATTGTGGACACCATTAGGAGAAAACAAGAGGTTAGTGAATTGGATGGCATTAGCACCCAATACTATATATATCTATAATAGAGTAATAAGGACACGGCATAATGCCTGCTGCCTTTCTTGTTGTGCTTGCTTGCTCCTCCCATTTTCTTATCTCTTTGAGGTGATTAGTGATTACACAGACCAACAACTGAATCCTAAAGCTCGTAATGACAAATTTGATGATACTCGCAATTATGGAAAGATATCTTATTGCTTTCATGAAAAAATAATGCTGCTTTAGTCATTGAAGAATTATTGGGTGCACCTGGTTTTTAGGCCTCATAGGAAACGAAGCATTCTATCATGATGAAAGAATGTTGATTTTTCCTGGATTTTGAGAAAACTGTGCTTACCAAGTAACCCTCTGACTTTGTTGGGACGGTTTCTTTTCTGCATTTGGGCATGACGGGTTAGAAAGCAGGTCAATGAAGCAAAGCAAAGGTCGCATGCAAAAAAAATTTCTCCTCCCTGCGGGTGACAAGAAAAAGTTGTTTTGAACATCGACATGTTCTTTAAAATGCGACTGACCACTAATTTCTGTCAAAAAAACGGCAATAAAAGTATAGCATTATTAAAGTTATTTTCAAGTCAATTTTAAACATATGACTTTCAGATATCCAACATAAGCATTTTAAAAGATATTTATGTTCAAGGTTTATAAGGTTTGACTTAAAACATGTCCGAAAAATGATATGTTCTCGCGACAAAGGTAGTTTCTTAGTTTGTTGCCAGAAACTCAATTTACAAAAAAAAAAAAAAAGATCCCTCACACAAGGGGAGATTACATTCAAAATTTATAAACAAATCAATATCCCAACTTTCTCCATCTGAATTATATTATTGGTTTAAACCATTTTGAATGTAATTCAGTTGCTAAAGGTCAAAAACAACTTAATCGTACTGTCTTTTTTCAAAAGGGTAACCAAGCTTGACTATTTTCCTTTTGTTTCACCTTTTAGATTGTATTAATTTATACAGGATTGTCCTTTCGTTTAAATTAAAGCGTGACACCTTTGGCTCTTTTGCGCTTTTCATTTCCCCTCATCTTTCTTGCAAAAATGACCTTAATTTTGACATCCCCTTTTCCACATAATCTGGTGTGACATTCTCCTCAACTAGGCTGTACGTGTACCTGCCTGGTCATGCACTCATGCCAAGTGCTAATGATGCTTTAAAGAAAAACCTAGGATATGTTTATTTCGCAACATTTCTTTACTATGTCTAACCACCTTAGACATGCCGCAATAATCAGTCAGGTTTGTATTGATCGCAGGAGTTATGGCAAGCATCTGTATATAGCTTCTCTGGGTATATGCCAGATTCTGTTTTACCTTGTTTTAAATTCTGTTTTACTCGTGGCTAAGAATTTATTGGTCACACTGTCTAGTGTGCCACGCTTTGGTTAACATACCTCTGGTAATGTTACGCTCCAATTGGATAGCCCAGGCATCTCACATAAAACTACATTGCTCTCACGATTAAGCTTTTAATAACAATGACACAACGAGTCCATAATTAGTTCATGAGGTCCAAGTATTTTATTACGGAATTGCTACAAAACTTACAACAGTTTTCTTGGCAAAAAAACTATCAATTTTTCAGCCCTCAGATTCGTTCCGAGATTCGTGCGTGCAAGATAGAAGAAAATAGTGCAGTACACAAGAGTCGATGATGCGCCCTCCCGTAAAATAGGACAGCGCCCAAACCACTGAGCCAGCTCAAGTGTTGATTTTTAATTGAATGGTTACATACAGTTTAATTAGCTGCGCAGTTAGACCCCTAACTTTTCCGATAATTTTGTTATATTTCTACCCTCTTACGAGCTTGCTAGCAATGTTTTGGTACCTCGTTTCCATCAAACATCCTACAGGTATTACTGTGCTTTAATATACTTACGTAACAATTACACTCTAGTTATATAATAGTTACATTACACTTACACTTTAATTACACTTACACCTTAATTACACTTACACTTTAGTTACAAAATAGTTACATAGCACTTACATTCTATTCTAGTTACATAGCACTTACATTCTAGTTACATAGTAGTTACATGATAGTTATAAGGTAGTTTTAGGATTTGCAATTTTTTTGGGGAGCATACATATTACTTTTGAATTTGAAAGTTATTTTTATAAGTTGACCAATTTCTTACCGTTCAATCAGCTTAGGTGCTAAGATTAGTGTTTTGATGATAAATCCTGTGGTTGAAAAATTTGAAAGTTTTTGATCTCAAAAACTGTCGACAACTCACTAGCTAGTCCCATTTTATTATCAGAGCTAACACTCTTCTAAAACGCAGAAATTTTACAATTCGTATGTTTTAGTTTAATTCCTCCGAAAATATTTCCAAATCCCTCCACCGTATAGGATTATTGACTGGATTATCATACTGAATTATCTAAATGATTATAGCTATAAATTATATATTTAATAAATAAACTTAACAAGTAGCTTATAACAAGAAAACTAATTAGGACCTCTTTGAATCGCAGGATTGAGAAAATATAGGAATAGAAAAAACATAGGATTTTAATACGAATGCAAGTGTAAAATAGATTGTAAAACACAGGAAAAACACAGGAATGACCGTTTGATTAGACCATAGGAAAAACACAGAAATTAGAGAAGAGATAAAAACTCAAAGGAAAGTTTCCATGAGGTAGATTCTACCTCATGTTAGATTTCCTTCAAAACTTGTATGGCATTAGGTATTCCATAGGAATTTCATAAGATTCATTACTTTGATTTAAAGGGTTATATAGGAAAAATTCCTATAAAAATGGAACCTTAATCAAAGGGGGCCTAAACAATGTAGCAGAGGAAAGTTTTTTTTTTTAAGAAAATGTATTTTTAGAGCATAGAGCAAACAATCTGTGACAATTATTCGTTGAAGTGGCTGAAAAAGAAACATGACCTAAGTGAAGTCGAATTGCAACCCACAGTAGTTTTCCTCTCCCACACCGTCGCCTCTTAGCTACCCGTAGTTTCATGTCTAATTGTTACTCCCTCTGATCAGGTATATTTGATATTGAAATTATTTACTCCCTCCATTTCATATTTAAGCCGTTTTGACTTATTTCTAATCAAATATTTTTAAGTTTGATTAATTTATAGAAAAATATAATTGCATTTTCAACACAAAATAAACATATTATTAAAATAATTTAATGTTAAATTTAATTAAACTAATATGATGTTTTAGAAGTTGCTAAATTTATCTATAAACTTAATCAAACAATCAAACTTTCTTTAAAAAAAATCAAAGTGAACGGGTGAAGTATTTTAATATTCTCACCATCAGATATATGAAGTACATATACTACTACTAGATTAGAGAAGTACTCCTTTTATCTAAAAACTAATTTAGTATTGGATGGGATTTTTTTATAGCACTATGAATCTGGACGGAGTAGTTCGTTTGTGCGAGGATGTTACTCTTGTCTCTGCATGATTGTAGAATGGAGACCACAAGGTGGTGTAAACTTCCGTATATAAATTGGACGTGCGAGGCTGAGAGACGCACACATGACACACCGGACAAGGCGAGCGAAAGAGATAATTTAGCTGCCTCTGCAACCAACGTCAAGAGATCGCCCATATTACAGTGTGTGCTGTGTGCTTAATCTGTCAAACTCTCGAGGTAAGTTCACTTTTGTGTCTCCAGAATCTCCCAAAAATCTTTCGTTTTCCACACTTCTGAGTTCTGACTGATAGAGTACAGTATTGTTCCTAGCTGCACGAATCACGATGCATCGGTAATTTCTATTTGCGCGCCTTGGACCCCACATGTCATGCTAACGCAGCCTCTCACGTACATGGGTTGGGGGCCCACCTGGACGAGCCCGAGCCCCGAGACAAGGCGCCCGGCTAAGCTAAGCCGTTGATTCCACTCACTGGGATCCCAGATCGACGGCCAGAAATGACCCCACGTCGGACCCACCACACCTCGAGTCCGACACTCCGGCCCCACAAGCAGCCACACAGAGAGAATCCTCGCCACCTTCGCGGCCACCCACCGATCGCCGCCGCGCCCCACGACCACCGCCCAGCTCCGCCGCCTCCGCCTCGCCGGCAGGCGCCGACATGACCGGACTCCTCCTGCATTCCCTTCCCCCACGTGCATCCCGCCCGGGTAAATCATCCTTCCATGGCGATGGAAAATGCTTTTCTTTTTCTTCTCTTTTTGGTGTGATTTTTGCTGAATCTGAAGCCCAGGGGAGAGGAGACGACCAAAAAAAAAAAAACCCTCAAAATTTCCAGCCTTCGTCTTCCTCTCGACACGCTTCTCGACTAGCAGGATGCCCTACCAGTTAGGGATGCTCTTGTTTTCGCTACAGAATTATTCTCTGAAAGCGACGGTGCCACGTCTCTGGCATGGTTTTCTTTCAGACTTTGATCAGTCGGTGACTTTCTGTTCTTGAGTTCGGTAGGAGGGGTAGTGAGATGGTGTCAGTGATGGGGAGAAACCTTGAGCTAGCGTTGTCTGCCAGATTGTGCAGGCAGTTCGTTTTCAGTTCAGAAAGCTTGTCGTTGGCCTTGTTCATTTGTAGGTGTCGCTGATGATAGAAAGATACGCGTTTACATGCAAGAATTTGTTGGCCTTGTTCATTTTTAGGTGTCGCAGATCATAGAAAGATACGCATTTACATGCAAGAATGGGGCAGGGTAGAGGAAATTTGGAGAGGATTTTCAGTTTCTGTTCCATTTTGGTTGATGGTGATTGCTGAGAGAGTGATACAGCACAAGAAATCAAGGACAGGTGTCCTTATGCATGCATCCGTTCATGACATTTGGTAATGATTTAGTATGATAGTGTCACCAGATAAATTTATCATATAAAGATCATATGCCAAGATTAAAACTTAGGTGCCTATCTGAAGAAGATACATTGTAAGAAAACCTGCAGAACTGCTTCCTTTTGTCCCTACTGCTGATGATTATGGCCGGCAGGGTATGCAGTTATTTACTGGAGAAAGTAGTAGCTTATCTGCATAAACAAGTTTTCACACCATACTTTTCACATCCTTTTTTGTTTGTTTGTAGAGATGCGTGCAAATAAGAGGACAGTGTAGGTATGATAAGCGAATCGAGCACATTCTGTCGTGCCATCGACGACTCCCGAAAGCGCTATGATTAAGTGGTCAATTTTGATTAAGTGGTCAATTTCATGGTGTTGAGATTTTTGACAGAGACCGGCCGAAGATTTTGCAGTCAGACAAACTGGTAGAAGATTCAGAGCTTTCCTGCACTGCATGGGTGCCTTGCCCTGCCCTGCCTGATGGGCAGCTTTCCTTGCAACTTGCAAGAAAACCGTAGATCAATCGATCTAACTACTCAGCAACCGATCATTTCATCTTTCTGATTGATGCTCCTATTTCCTATACTGAGTCTGTTTTTGCAGTAGATGCCATCATCGATGTATCTGACTTACTGTTATGTTGCCCAGATTTGCTCACACTCTTCACAACCATGAGCTGATGAGTGATGAGACTAGACGACTAGAGACCAATGCTGGTTGCCAATTGCCGGGATTACCAGCCATCCAGGACAGATTCTGCCATTTATGTCTCTGGAATTCCCTGCCTAACATTGCTAAACCTGCAGCCAGAACCAAAACTTGAGTGCCACAAGTGCCAAGGTTGGCTTTGATGTCCTGCACGAAAGCCACACATATGTACGGCCCAGAATGCATCTGCATTGGACTACAATCTCTGCCTAATCAGGGTGCACTGTTTGCTGGTTTGAAGTTGCATTCAATGGTGCCGTATAAATGCACTCACTGATCAAGCTAGCAGAAAACATTGGCAATACTTGTGTAGGGTTCAGATAAGCGGACAGCATCTTCTTCTGATTCTGATAAGATAAGCAGAAAGTTTGAAGCTTGGTTTGGTCTCACAGTGAACTCAATGTCGTTGCCTAAGCCACATTGCAAATTGTGCTCCCGTAAGACAAATCTCATGGCTGAAATATCACTAGTTCTATCTGTTCTTGGACACTAGCAATGTGATCTCAACTGTCCAATCTTGATTCTTCTTCTTATGATGAAGATGGTTTACATGTCTTGCAGGTTTCCCAAGGTTGATGGAAGCTGACAAATCCAGTGTACCGCCGCGACCGGTGGCCGGAGATGTTCACATCCCGGTGAGCCTCTTTGCCGAGGAGCCAATCTTCAGGGTAAGTTTCGGGAGCTTCATGGTTAACGCAGATCACCTGATCGGAGCACGAGTATGAACAGTCGCGTGCCGGTGTAGGAGGGGCACGGCGGCGACCTGCTCATCACCATGGCGTCCTCCCCGGACACCACGTCGGCGTTCCACGCGGCGCGCCCGGTATCCATCAGCCTGCCGGCGTCGCCGACCGGGTTCGATGTCGCCAGGTCGGAGGTGGAGCTCCAGCGGCACGCCATGACGGACACCCCGTGCATGCTGCCGCTGCCGGGGTGGCCGCCGGTGATGGCCGTCGCTCAGCCCGACAGGATGATGTTCCGCTCCCAGCCGATCGCCGTCCTCGGCGGCGCGTCCGCTCTGCCCCAGCAGAGCAACAGAAGCTCCCAGGTGCGCGACGGCTCGAGCCGCGGTGGCGCGCCGCGCGCAGCGACGACGACGACGGGCAAGGCGCGCACGCGCCGGGACACCAGCTACGACTCGTTCAAGACGTGGTCAGGGAAGCTGGAGAAGCAGATCACCACCCACCTGCGAGGCGCCCGGCAGCAGCAGCAGCCTCAGCAGCAACAACAACAGCAGCCAGAGCAGCAGCGGCAGGATGAGGAACCCGAGGAAGACGACGCGCCGGCGGCGGCGGCGACGGCGACCAGCAGCCGGCCGTACTCGTCGATGCCGAGAGTGCAACGCTTCTTCGCGGCGCTGGAAGGCCCCGAGCTTGACAAACTACGGGTACACCATGAGCAACCCTCTCCCTGTCGTCTCGCATTGGTCGAACAGTTGGCATACACCCTAGTACGTAGTAGCTCACGCGCCGCCGTCGTGGTGGTGTTGGTGTCGTGTCGTCGGCAGTCGTCGGAGGAGCTGGTCCTACCGTCCGACAAGACGTGGCCGTTCCTGCTCCGGTTCCCGGTGTCGGCGTTCGGCATGTGCATGGGCATGAGCAGCCAGGCGATCCTGTGGAAGAACATCGCCATCTCGACGTCGACGAGGTTCCTGCACATCACCGTCAAGATCAACCTGGTGCTCTGGTGCGTCTCCGTGGCGCTCATGTGCGCCGTGTCGGCGCTGTACGCGTGCAAGGTCGTCTTCTACTTCGAGGCCGTCCGGCGAGAGTACTACCACCCGGTGCGCGTCAACTTCTTCTTCGCGCCATGGATCGCCTGCCTGTTCCTCGCCATCGGCGTGCCGCAGCTGGTGGCGGAGAGCCTCCCGCACTGGTTGTGGTACCTGCTCATGGCGCCGATCGTGTGCCTGGAGCTCAAGATCTACGGGCAGTGGATCTCCGGCGGGCAGCGGCGGCTGTCGAGGGTGGCGAACCCGTCGAACCACCTGTCCATCGTCGGCAACTTCGTCGGCGCGCTGCTCGGCGCCATCATGGGGCTCAGGGAGGGCCCCATCTTCTTCTTCGCCGTCGGTCTCGCCCACTACATCGTGCTGTTCGTCACGCTGTACCAGCGGCTTCCCACCAGCGAGACGCTCCCGCGCGACCTCCACCCCGTCTTCTTCCTCTTCGTCGCCGCCCCCAGCGTCGCCTGCCTCGCCTGGGCCAGGATCACCGGCGACTTCGGCTACGGCTCCCGCATCGCCTACTTCATCGCCATGTTCCTCTACGCCTCGCTGGTACGCTACGTACGCACACACACTGCCTAGCCATCTATCTACGCCGCCGCGGCCATTGCAGCAGCTGATGCATCGATCTTTCGTTTGCGTGTGCAGGCGGTGAGGATCAACCTGTTCAGGGGGTTCAGGTTCTCGCTGGCGTGGTGGGCGTACACGTTCCCGATGACGAGCGCGGCGATCGCGTCGATCCGGTACTCGTCGGAGGTGAAGAACGCGTTCACGCAGTCGCTGTGCATCGTGCTGTCCGTGCTGGCGACGCTCACGGTGACGGCGCTGTTCCTCACCACGCTGCTGCACGCCGCCGTGCACCGCGACCTCTTCCCCAACGACATCTCCATCGCCATCACCGAGCGCAAGCTCAAGCCCATCGCCGAGATCCACGAGCAGCAGCGGCTCGACAAGAATGCCGCCACCGCGGACGTCCATTCCGACGTCGCCTGCAAGGACCTCGAAGCCGGCGTGCCGGCGCCGTCATTGTACGCCGGCGATCGATCGACTACGACGACGACGGCGACTGACCCGTGCCCATTCGCCGGGCACTGACGTTCTGACCATGTGATCGATGGATCAGCCAACTACATGGACTAACTCACACGACGATCGATGTGGTTAAGAGAGACATGCACGTGTGCACGTCTGTGTAAATAATTAATTAGCTTGCTGTTAACTAGTACTTGTACGTGCAACGTGGCGATGTAGCTAGGAGATTGAGTTGTTGACGACTTAAGATACGGCTAGCTAGCTAGCTAGCGCCAGCAACAGCAATAAGTCCGACTGTCTCAGGAGCATGCAATGTACAATTGTTCAGTATTGTCTCAGCCTCTCAGGTTGGGTTGGCCTGCACTCGAGTCAGCCTGCAGGAGCATACCACAACAAGGAAAAAGTCCATTTGCACCCCTTAGCTATGGGCCGAGTTTGATTCGCGTCCCTCAACGTAAAAGAGGCTCTTTTAGCTGTTAAAGCCAAGCCAATTGACATCGCTCGACTGTTTTGAAAGCGGTTTTAGGTGTGTTGCCCCCTCAGTCGGCCACCCAATCCCCTCCTTGTCCGCCTGGAGGGGAGGCCATCGCACCATTGAGGAGCAACTGAGAGAGAGGTAGGTCATCACCATCGCTGTAGAGCTCACCATCACCAGTTGCGAAGGAGGGACCACAGAGGACGCACGGGTATGGAGACTTCCTCAACTATAAAAATGTCTTCCTAAATAGCAGTGAGGTGGCTATGGATTGTACAATACCATGAGCCCGCAACAATTAATGCCTCCCCAAATTTTGGAAGAGTTCGATGCTTTTCAGTCCAGGTTTCTTGTTCTCACACAGAGATCGAAGTTCGATAAAATTTCGGAGTCTTTGGATCATCAAACAGTCCGATATATATTTAATTTAGATTTAGCCAAAAACACTTCACTTTCAAATCAAGACAAAGAGTGAGGTTCGGTAAAATACGAATAGTCCGAGACATCATACACTCCACTAGACATCGGATAGTCCGATGTTTTTTTTAGAGCAAAGCATTATCCTCAAACAAAGAGTTAGAATCGGTAAAAAATTGGATTGTTTTAAAGATCGATTAGTTTGGTATCAAATCGGATAGTCTGACGAGAAAACAACATGAACTCTTAATTAACAGGAACGTGTGTATTCAACAAATTACTCCGGACAGTATATGAATGTGGTATCTTTTTTAATAGCATGAATAAAGCAAAGTTTACGAGAATGGTTACACAAGATGCAGCTATATCTTTCATTTAAATCAACAACTCACTTTGAACCTTGCAACATCTCAGCAAACTTCATGAGTAAATCTCTATTTGTTGTCATTAACACCAAAATAATGGGATTCTAGATACATTTTCACTTCATAGTTTCATACAAGAGAGCATCGACGGGAAAAAGCATTTGCATCTAAGCGGAGATTTTTTTTCCCTTCGAAAATGTAGGTGGGCCGTATTTCATTTTGGGTTTGGTTGAAAGAGATTACTGCGGCTGTACACTAACAGCAGCAAAAGTCACAGTATTTATAGGGTTTAATATTTCGGTTTGGTCATTTGTATCGGGGGTGATCGAAATACAAATTTGATCAAATTTGAACAAAATATTACCAAATTCACAAAAAAATGAAAAAAATAAAAATTTCAGCCGAAATAATATCATACCAGGGGGTCCAATAGATCCGAAATTTCCGACGATCCGAAATTTTGAACCCACTTGAGGTAATGCAGCTACCGTGGCAATCAGCTGCAGCATCGCCCTAACGAACATATCCTTTAATAAGAGAAGAAATACCAATGTCACACCACCGATGCTAGAGAATTTATTTCACAAACAAAATTAACTAATTTATGCTAGTTGCTAGATGATCAATGGTACTCGATCAAACTAGAGCTGGGACTTGGGCCGTGCCGGGCTAGCACGGTCCAACCCGTCATGCTTCGTGCAAGAACTGGCCGTGCAGGCCCGGCACGGCCTACTAATCGTGCCGGGCCGTGCTAGCCCGAGGTGGAGAAGAAAGGGCCCAAGCACGGCCCACTTGTTACCTGAGGCTAAGTGGCCGCGCATAGCCGCCACCGCCGCGGCGTGCGGCCGCGCATAGCCTCCGCCGCCTCGCTGCTCAGCCCACACCGAGGGCTGCCGACGCCGACGCCGAGGACTGACGCCGCTGCCTGCCGCGGTGCCGCCGATGCCCGACGCTCGACGCCGAGGACCGACGCCTAGGGTTTTCACCTGCTGCGGGTGATTGGCGGCAGCGCTGGCGCCGGTGCGGTAGCCGCGCAGAGCCTCCGCCGCCTCGCCGCTCAGCCCGCACCGAGGGCTGCCGACGCCGACGCCGAGGACCGACACTGCTGCCTGCCGCGGTGCTGCCGACGCCCGACGCCCGACGCCAAGGACCGACGCCTAGGGTTTTCGCCTGCTGCGGGTGATTGGCAGCGGCGCTGGTGCCGGTGCGGTAGCCGCGCACGCACGCGCTCGACGCGCACCAGCAGCACCTACCTCCTAATCTCCTCATGCAGTCGCGCTCGCGGAGTCGCGGTAGTACCGCGGCGGTACGGGCCGACTCCTGCGCTACTCATGCTGGGCTGGCCTTCGGTCCTTCGGGCCATTTTCGTGCTGGGCTGGCCAGGCACGGCCCAATGGCCGTGCCGTGCCGTGCCGCCCAGCGTGCCTCAACTTACGGCCCAGGCACGGCCCAACTACGGACCGTGCCAGCCCAGTCCATTTCCGTGCCGTGCTGGGCCGTGCTTTCCTCGTGCTGGGCCATCGTGCCTTGGGCCGGCCCGAGAAAGCACGGCCCAAGTCCCAGCTCTAGATGAAACTACAATTTGTTTCTGAAGATCATTATGAACTAGTTCAAGGGTACTCGATCGACGATCAAGCTACCAGATAGATCGTCATGTTGCTACTGGGACGGTAACGCTTGGCCCTGATCTTCCTGAGCTTCCCCTGTTGCCACCACCTGCACCTCCACGCCCATCAACACCGCAAACCTCTCCGTCCTCCGTGTAATCTTCCTCAACGTGGAACAGCTTGCCGATGCAGAACCTGCCATTGCCGAGGTGCACCAGGTAGGACTTGGTCGGGTAGCACTCCTCCCGCGTCGTCACCCCTAGATTATCCAACCCCCATTCGTCCAGCACCACCGGCGGCGATGACGCCGCCGCGGCGAGATCAGAGGCGCAGAGCTGGTCGCCGTGGCGCGAGAGGCCGACGTGCTCGGCGTTGCCCCTGAACGGCAGCGCCCACTGGCCCTGCTTGCTCCAGGTGTCGTTCGTCGTGTCGAAGGCGAACGTGCCGACGCCCGCCGTCGATATCCAGAGATGCGAGTCGTCGCCGACCACCGCGGTTGCCGTGATCGCGTAAGGGTGTTTGACGGGTTCGCCGTCGTGTTCGCCGCGAGCGACACGGGTGACCATTTTACCCCGTGCATGTCGGGCAACGCGCGGATGGCGTGCCAGTCGGTGCAGTAGAGGATGGTGCGGAGCTCGTGGTCGACGCCGACGCTGACGTTCTTGCTCCGGCCGAGTGACATGAACTCCGCTCTGCCTCCATGGCAAGAACGCGGGTAGCTGGGATAATTGAAGGACACGGTGCGATCAGGCAGGTGGTCTTCCTCAAGTTTCGTAGCTTCTCCTGATCCATTGCTGGGTCTTGACGACGACAATGGATAGAAGAAGCTCGAGGCATTGATGCTGTGCAGCTAGGAGGGGCAGGGATGGTCGGTGAAGCTTTTGACCAACACGTGAAGAAACCGGAGGCTCATCGTCGCCGGAAATAATTAATTCCGGCCGGCGGCGGAAGCAGATCGCCGGGCGGAGAGAGATCGATCGGCACAGCGCAGACGACGGCTCGGCGGACTCGATGACTAGGGCGCGACGAGTCAGGGTTTTTTGCCCAGCGACACAGGCTGAATCGTCTAAACCGGCACAATTTGCCAAAGACGGGTTGGGTTGGCATGCACTTGGCTGGCACAGGTTCACCTACCGTCCCTCAACTTTACGTCAAGTCTGTCTAACATCCCTTACATCCAATACCAAAAATCTTCACACCTAAACAATACGAAACCGTGCAAAATAGGTCCTATGACAGTATATGGGTGGTTTCACTGACGTGGAATAATCCTAATCAGCAAAATAAAAATAAAAATAAAATATGGGGTCGACATGTAAGTGAAATAGAAGAAAAATGTTGAGCCCGCATGTCAAGCCATCATCTTTCTTTTCTTCCCAAGACCAGGACAACCGACGGGAGGGGGGCGGCGGCGCGCCGAAGGGAGAGGTGGGGGCATCGGCGGACGAAGCGGCCACGCACAAAGCCGGCGGGCAGCGGGCGGTGCGCGGTGGCGGGGGTGGAGTGCAGAGGACGGCGGCGGTGGACACCGTAGGGAGGATGGCGCGATAGATAATGAGGATGACGACGATGCAGTGGGCGGATTAGGCTGGAGAGGATGACGACGATGTGCTTGGGGTTTCATTGGGAGACGATGACGATGACTCGCCCTCCTCGTCTCCCCCTTTCCCGTCGGCCTCCTCTACTCCTCTCCTACCGGCACGACCTGCGCAACTGGCCTCCTCTCCCCCTTCTCCCACTGACGCGGCCGGCCTCCTCTTCCCCTTCTCTCGCCGGCACGGGTGGCGAGCTCTCCCCCCTCTCCCGCCAGCGCGGCCAACACAGCTGACCTCCTCTCTCTCTTCTCCCACCGGCGTGGTCGGCAGCCTCTCCCCTTTCTCGCGCTGATGCGGTCGGTCGCCTCTCCCGCCGACACCCCCACATGCGCATCCTCCGCCTTGTCACCTCCACGCTCCGCGTCAAGCAGGACTCCCTTACCGGTGACCCTAGAGTGTGCCCCCAACCCCTCCATCCTCTGCTTCTCCCCGCAACTCCCATGGGAGGAGTCCCACGAGCCGCTCCACGACGGCACCTTCGCCAAGCAGCCGGCGGGAGAGCGGGAGAGAAGGCCAGTCGAAGTGGGGAGAGATGAGGCCGGTGGGAGAGGGGGAAAGAGGTGGCCGCCGCCACTGCTCTCGCCCGCCCCCGCTGCCAGTTGTCGCCGCCGTCACCCGCCACCCACCGCTAGTTGCCGCCACCGCTTGGCTGAAGAGGAGAAGAGAAGAGAATAGAATAAAAGAAAAGAGAAAAGGGAAGGAAAAAAAATATGGACCCTACATTTTTTTTCTTCTCACTTACATGTTGGCCCCACATATTTTTTTTTATTTTTTTTTTGCTGACTAGGATGTCGTGTCAGCTAAAGGAAAAAGATGATGCTGACACGTGGGTCCCATATTTTTCCTTCTCACTTACATGTGGGTCCCACATATTGTTTGTTTTTTTGCTAATTAGGATGCTACGTCAGTAAAACCGGCTAGATATCTTTACTGCCTCGGAACCTTTCTTGGATGGTTTTACATAGTTCGGGGGTAAATATTTCTGGTATTGCGGTTAGGGGGAGCTCAGACAGACTTGGGGTAGAATTGAGGGAGGTCATATGAACTTATTTCCACTTGAGTCACTCCGGCCGGTCAGCCTTCGTGCCCAACATTTATTCCCATATGGGCCAGCCCATGTCTCAGGAAATATGTAATGTAAATCACACATGCAAGAAACCTTGAAAATCTACATCACAAAAAGTAAAACTTTTACTGATGGATAAATTTGAGAGTACAAAACTTACTGATATGAAAAAATCTCAGACATCCAATTTTTTATCCAATAGTAGTTTTCAAGTTTTCACTAAATATGTGTGATTTTTACTAAATATTTTCCCACATATCTCTAGTACTTTATAGAAAGTGTAGTCGTACTCCTTCCATCGCTTACCACCGTACGTTACAGGTAGGAGGTAGTTCGCTCCTCAGTGTGTGTAATCAATCCTAGTAGGATCCCGTCCTCAATCCACTCACCCACTGTTACCAAAGCACGGACATATTACTAGGTATGGAACAAGGCCAAATCGTTTCGCTGTTCAGGAGAGGTTTAAGTTGAAGGTAGCAATTAGGATGCGTGCATGTGCAAATGTGTGCATGCACGGCACGTTGGGTACAGCGAATCGAGCCCCTGCACTGCACGCACGCAGGCGAGCTAGCTAGCTCCATGCATCATGCATGCACATGCATGAACAATGGATTATGGATCAAAGCGATCGAGTGGCCGGCATGGCATGGTCCCGATCGATCGAGAGAGTGCATGCCGACGCGTCCGATCGTGCTGCTCATCGATCTACTGCTAGTACGCTAGTACCAGTAGCATGTTTCTTTTTCTGTGCATGACTCTTTAAGAGGTACTATAAACATCCAAACACAAATCTTCTTCATAACACATAAATTTAAACAGTGAGGTAGAGAAGGGAAGAAATGTGAGAGATAAGGAGTCACCTCTCAACCATTTTCTACCCAGAAACTATCAAGTAATTTTCATACTTATTATGTCATATAGATACTAGGTATAGCTATATATCTTCAAACTAAATTCTCATCCAATCTCTCTTCTCTCTCATTTTATCCACTTATCTCTTTGTTTTCATTTTTGGTTATTGTGTAGACATGGTTTCTTGCATGGTGTTTTCAACTTTTTACCTAACTCTCTTGCTACATCAGAATTTTGCTTATGTGGTGGTGCATTTAATACTATTGGGGATGACCTCATGCAAGAGGCAACTCCTACACAAAATTCAAGATAAAAGGAGAGAGAGGAAAAATAGATTGGGCAAATAAACATTAGGGCTAGTGTATTAGAAATAGTATAGATGCAATATATTGTACATGTTATCTCTACATTTATTAGTTGATGATGTGGTTAAGATTAGAGGTAGCACTCACCTCTCTTATAAAACTTATCCTAACTCGACGGGGAGCTGCATGTTGAAACAATAAATCAACTGCATAATAAATGAAACGCAACAATACTGTAGATTGAAAAAAAGAAAAAAATAAAATCCTATATGAGTACGTCACACGACGCGATCATGCACGCATTACCATCAAAACTGTACAGTACTAAGTTACTGCTAGTTAACGTATATTCACAGTTAAACTTATTTTTTTCGTTGCAACTTGTAGAAGTTAAATTTAATCTTGCATATATGTTTGTAGAGTTTTCTTATCTATCACATGTCGATATATCTTCTTGAAATTTTTTTAAAAAAATTATAATCATTTGAATAACATACAAACAACAAGGATGTACCCTCGAGGTTCGAGGTTTAGAATAGTTTCTAATTCCCTTACTTCGTTGATGGTTCATTATATTGTTCAATTTCCCTAACAACCATTAATTAATGCATGTTCTTAATTGAACAAGTAATATGTTCGTGCTTTACAACGGGTCGGGTACATATAATTAAAAATTGATTTAGTGGGTGGATTCAAGATAAAGTATGAGATAGATCCCATACAATTGTGGATTGATTGGGTGGGTGGACGGATTAAGAAGGAAGTATTGGATCCTACCGTGATTACGGAACCTCCACGTCGGTGAGAAAAGGAACGGGAGGAAGATGGCTGCGTTTGATGACAAAACTTACATGGAGCAGGACTTTCATTCGTTTTTAGCTTGTGATGATGTGCAACTAGCTAGAAACAGTAGCGCAGAGTGTGCTAGAGTTTGTGAGTAGGCGATCAACAATATGCCTTGCGTGAAAGAAACGGTTTGGACAAAAAACCATATCGATCAACTCGAACGATTCTCACGCTCTCCGATCTCCGGCTCCACCACACTTAGCTCGTACTAGTACGTACGTGGCTCCCCCTGTTTTACACGCCAACAAGCTAGGCAATAATGTGTCATCCCTGGACCATCTGGTACGCCAAGTAAAGTCTCTTCGCTCCACTTAACACAACGTGACCCATGAGCCCGCGAAGGTGCTAATCCATCAACCATCGATCACTAAAAGGCATCACACCGCAAGTCACCCCATCTTAAGGGTTTGTTTTTTCCCCTTTTCCCAACTCACATCTCTCGTTTTGCACGTGCACGCTTTCAAACTCCTAAACGGTGTGTTTTTTATAAAAAGTTTCTATACAAAAGTTGCTTTAAAAAAAATCAAATTAATCTATTTTTGAAAAAAATTAGCTAAAACTTAATTAATCACGCGCTAATGAATCGCTCCGTTTTTCGTGTTCACTGTGCACTTTTGGAACAGCCAGTCAGGAACACTGCCTAAGTGTACACATATTACGCTCTATCCATTCCAAAATAAATTTATTTATCACCCACTCTACACATACCAATACAAAATAAAAAAAACTATTGTCAAATCCCAATGTAATTATTCATCACTTTATCTATTTTTAATATATTTATTTTTTATTTTCACAAACTCGAATACAATGATTAATTTTATTACTCCAGAATATTATGGGACGGATGGAATGCCAATCCCTCCTCTACCTGGTTCCCTCCTGTTCCGTGCACTTGCCTCCTCTCTTTGATTGGTTTCTCACTTTCTCATCACTTCTCACCAGGCGGGAGGGGACCCAGGCGACGCGACACGGGCACGAGCGCGCGACAAGCGTAGGACAAGAGGCGACACGTCAGTCGCACGTACATCTGCCTCCCTGGCCTCCTTTGGAGTTTTGGACTTTTCGCTGATTCATGCATGCCCCCCCCCCCCCCCCCCCCCCCCCCTCTCTCGATCGATCGATCTATTGGCTCTTTTGCTCTTGCATGTACAGCGTGAAGTACAGTATACGTATACACGTGCATATATATGTGATGAGACTAGGTACAGATAATGTATATACAGTGTGTGTATATGACAGTGTACATGTCATTGCGTCTGCCATACATCCACTGTAAACGTGGAGCTTGACTCTTTGAGAGATACAGCTCATTGAGACATATATGCATGTTTGGTCGCAATTTTATATCAGAATATATATATCTTCATAAAGTAATAAATATGTGCAATTATGAAAGTGTAGTTTTTCAACATAACACATAAAGACTGGATAGGCACTTCATAGGCTGATCATCTTATAAGTTGCAATTGTAGTATTAACCATTATAAACTTAAAAATAATTTTATTTAGTTTTCTAAAGAAACTTTGATATGAAAAAGTTTTTAAAATACTTATCATTAAACAGTTTGGTAAGTGTGACGAGAAAGTATAGTCCCTTATAAGCATATTACAACGGGGCCTAAGTAATACAAAATCATCGATATTTAAAGGTTGAGTCTCACTATGATACTCTCTACTAGTAGTGTGAAACAATCCGAACTATTGATATCTTTTGATCGAATGGTTCAAATTTATTTGTACTACCACCCTAGTTAGTGATAGTACAAACATGAAGCGTCATTACTATAGAAAAATGGTGGGAGGGGTATAATCTTTATTTAGCAGTGATTAAACTTTTTTTATTTTATCTTTTGATGGAATATGTGCGTTAACAATGGAATGGATAACCACAAAACGATGTAAACGGAAAAAAAAACATAAATAATAAAGTTACTCATAATTTCTATATTAATAAATTACTATTATCCTTAATAACAAATTGTACAAGTTATTTTTACTAATGGTATAATATTACCAATAGAAACATTGGAGCATCGCTCTTAAAGATTTAAAAGCTCGACATAATCCTATACTATATCCAAACCGCAATTAATGATTTGTGACTGAAACGAGTACTCCAGGTTATTGGCCGAACGGAGCTGCTTGGCTGCAAGCCAAGAGCGTGCGTCTAACCGCAAGAGTCCACGTCGTTTGAGGAATCTGATGCGGATGCAATTGCAAATATATATGCAACACATGCCCTCGGCTCGAATGGCTAGCTAGCTAGCTAGCTGCTTCCAGCAATCCGACACAACCAACTCCAAGCGATCGATCACGAGGCCCCTATATATATGCAGTTTTAATCCCCTGCTGATCTCCTCGATCTGACACGATTTCCGAGGCAACTGTATCATCAGCTCCGTTCAAAGAAACCCCATGCAGCAGCTAGCTGTTCCAGAGGAAGATTCGTAGTAGTCGTATTGCATTTTTTACAGCAAAATTAATGGTACAGTATGATTCGATTCGGTACGAACAGAGAGAAACCATTTCCCCGTGTTTCAAACGACCAACAGTGTACGTACGTCATCCCGATAGATCGATGATATCATATCCATGCTTGCACGTACTACTACATGTTAAGAAAAAAACCGATACTACAGACTTCGATTATTCTATTCATCTGCATGCGTTTGATTGGGTCGAGATTGGTTAGGTTGGATCGAACATACTAGCTCCGTCAAAAAAAAACATAATTTTACGTTTTTTTCTAACGTTTGATGATTTATCTTATTTGAAAAAAATGATTAATATTTTTATTATTATTAGATAATAAAATATGAATAGTACTTTAAGCGTCTGACTATTTTTTTATTTTTTAATAAAATTTTCAAATAAAATGAACTATCCAACTATCAAACGTTGGAGACGGAAACTCACAACTGCACTTAAAATTGGACGTATGAAGTATTACTCACAACTGCACTTAAAATGGAACGGATGAAGTATTTTTTAGTTATTTGGTTTGAGAATAGGGGGGATTGGATTATCCTTGAGACCGTGAGGTGTTTGCTAGGATTGAAGGGAATTAAGGGGAATAACTCTACACCATAATAGGTGTGGAATATTTTTTTCTCCAACCTCTTCTTCTTGGGGATTAACCGAACACGACTTAGGGAATATTTCCCTCAAGTCTGGGTTGCCCTTTATCTAAAAAACTGACATACTAATTCAACTCACTTTTTTTCTTTCGTAACGACAAAAAACACATGATTATTCTATTTATCTACTGTTCCAGCAAAAACAATGATCAATTGTATACAGTTTCGTATTATAAGTCGTTTGACTTTTTTACTAGTCAAACTTGTTTAAGTTTAATCAAGTTCATAGAAAAATTTAGCAACATCTGTAGTATTAAATTAGTTTATTAAATCTAACATTGAACATATTTTGATAATATATTTGTTTTGTATTGAAAATAGTATTATATTTTTCTATGCACTTGATTAAACTTAAAAGAAGTTTAATTAGAAAAAAAATCAAATAACTTGTAATATGAATAAGATGGAAGTATGTTCATGCACGCGCGCGTGATGATGATCGGGATACATGCACTGATCGATATGCACACCACTCCAACTCCTGTAGTGTGGTAGGAGGAATCGTTCACTGTTTCGTACATTTGTTATTTGCACACACTGTTCTTTCGGTGCACTGCACATACGCACGCATGGGGCGAGCAACCCTTGTCGGTCGATCGACGAACAAAAACTGTTCGTCATCGCTAGTACGAGTCCAGCCGGCCAACAGTTACCGCCATGGCGTTGACACCACGACGACGACGACGACTGACTATATATGTTTTTTTACGTTAAAAACCACTAAAATAAAATACTCCCTCCATTTTTAAATATTTGATACCGTTGATTTTTTAGCACATGACCGTTCGTCCTATTCATTTCTTTTTTGAAATATGTAAAACTATATGTACACATATAAGTATATTTAACAATGAATCGAATTATAGAAAAAGAATTAATAATTATTTGAATTTTTTGAATAAGACGAACGGTCAAACATATTTAAAAAAGTCAAAAGCGTTAAATATTTAGAAACAGAGGGAGAAGTAAATAAGGGATTGATTCTATATATACCGAAAAGCCTAGACCCGATAGCTATAGAGTTTTTCCTTGGCAGAGCTGCTCTCCCTTCACCTTTGTGAACGATCTCCACAAAGGACGTACGCTTGGATTTGGATGCATGTATGCAAACTCCATGTACAGCGACGTACGAAGTACAAGTACTAGTATACTACAGAAGCATGCATGCATGCTGTGCTGTTGCAGTACGTACTGTCGGCTCAATCTTGCGTCAAGTCGATCAGCAGCTGTTGATCGATCACATGTGCTGGCTGGCTAGCTTGTCACGTCAAGCACAAATGTTGAGCTTGATATAACTGGTGTGGTGCGTTTCATCCACATAAAACTTCTTTTTTTTTTTTTTTTGGAAATTATCGACATAGAACTTAAGATGCGTTCATAAACGTACGCATGGTTGTCTTGCATTCAGCTCATATATTTCTTTTGTAACCAAGTTCAGAACTACTTCTACTAGGTACATCATATTACTGATCCCTTATTCTAAAATATAAGCATTACTACATTCTTTAACAAAAACTAAGGTTACAGTATTTCAATGGTCAATTTTATTACCTTTGAAATTAATTAGATTCTCTTCTCTCAAGCATCTCATCGGCTAAAAATATATCGATTACAGTGTATTAGAATCGGTGCTAAAAAATACTTATATTTTAAAATGAAGAGAGTACGTAGAAAACATACATAGTAGGGTTCATTTTAGTTTAGAGCGGGTTTGAGTAAATTCACTTTGCTGCTTGCCTTATTAGATTGTATGCCAATTGTATACCTTAAGCTATCTCACCCTCCTCTCAGTTTTGAGGCGTATTAAAAACACTACTAGAAAAACGATTTTTACCAACTGTGAATAGATGATCCTAAAAATTATCGCAACTTCATAACATATTAGAATTATGAGAACTTTAACAAAAGTTCTCATAATTACAGTGTATTAGAACTTTCGGTTACAGTGTATTAGAACTTTCGGTTCTAATACAGTGTATTAGAACTTTCGGTTACAGTGTACTAGAACCCTTGATATCGATTACAGTGTATTAGAACTTTCGGTTCAAATCGGAACTTCCGGTTCAAATCGGAACTTCCGGTATGGGATTGGAAGTTCCGGTCTTAACCGAAAAGTTTGGCGTATAACAGAATAAAATACTAGCTATGAACTTGTAGCTCGAACAAATAAAATATATATGAATCAAAAGTTAACAAACAATGTATCTAAGCAAGATATAATATCACCAACTATATCAATTAAGCATACAAGTAGATCGGGTTAAAACAAGATCAAGCACAATATGAGAGAAGACAATAATGAGCAAGCTAAGAGAGGAGACACGT
The DNA here is from genome assembly GCA_000573905.2 of Oryza punctata. Taxonomy (NCBI): domain Eukaryota; kingdom Viridiplantae; phylum Streptophyta; class Magnoliopsida; order Poales; family Poaceae; genus Oryza; species Oryza punctata. The sequence continues at coordinate 6,579,316 of CM002488.2, forward strand.
TGATTTGTTTCCCGAAGTTCGGATCCACGGATCCTACGTCTCCGTTGAGGGGCCACAAAGGCCGAGTCTATTTGAACCCTTTCCTCACGTGGTTGCACAAATGCACTCCTCGATTTCACTCTTGATTTTTTTCTCTTGCGGAGGCGAAATCGAAGCCTTCATAAACTTTTCAAGGCACACTACAATCTTGGGTGCTTACCGGCGACGACTAACTGTCTAGGAGACCTTAGTCCCAAGAGTAACAAACACAATAAAAAATTTACTTGCTATGAACTCGAGTGCTCAAAGTATAGAGTGAATCTCACTAGTTCTCAACTTCTCAATCTCCCAATCCAACTATCTCCCCTTCTCAAATCCCTCTCACAAAGTGTCATATACTCAAATATAGAGATCCCAATTAAATGAAAGTGAATAACTTAGATCAAATATATGCATAACTAAAGTATATGATTTGCTCCCCCTAAATGTATGCATACAAATTTTTTGTGTGAAGCAAGAGTATGCATAAAAGGATATAAAACATTGAGAGCTTATCATATACAAGAATAGAAGGCATTTATCAAATATAGACATTAAAATAAAAACATACTTTCATCATCTCCATGTTCTCAATGTAAAAAAACTAAATAAGATATGACTCAAATAAAACATTAGTCTCACATGTATATGTAATCACATGGAAATATTATATATGAACATATGAGTGTGTGCATGGAGAGAAGGAATGATACATATAACTTAATCTCCGTGCACTTCATTCTTGTTGTGATTTAGGTCCATCATCAACAAATATTTCTATCTCAACTCATATGAAGTCTGGGAACCACCTCTCACAATTTTCACTTTCATATCCACATGTGACTAGTAGACAAATAAATGCTTACAAAAATATTACTCTGATGTAATTGGATTTATTAGTAATCATCAAAACCAAATTAATGACACTTGAACTTTCAACTTGCTTCTATTTTACCAGCCGGACCAAAAAACACCCGTTTATAACCGTTTGCAAAACTAGCTAGAGACCCCCTAGATTTAGCATTGCTTACGAAAATCAATTTTACAGGCGAAACATTAAGAGATACGCCTGTGAAAATACCTTTATTCTCGCAGGTGGACCTCTTAAGACTCCGCCTGGAAAAATACGATTTTCGTAGGCGGGACCTTAAGTGGTCCGGCTGCAAAATGTGAAGATGCTAATAAATTTCGGTTAAGTCCCATAGGTCCTCCTCCATCTCCTCTTCTCCCTCAACCCTCTCTCCCTCCACCTATTCCCTCTAGCCCACACTCCTCCCCCACCTCTACCCTATCCCCCTCCCACACCATCTCCTCAAGCTTCCAGGCCGTGACAACAATGGCAACGGCGACAATGACCGCCGTGACGACGACAACATCGGCGACAGGATCTGCTACTGGCTACCGACACCAACGGTGCCTGGATCCACCGCTGGTCTGCCTCGGGCGCACGGTTCCGCCGCCGGCCGACCTCGGGGCCGCGGATCCACTGCCAACCATCCTTGGGAGCACGGATCCTCCACCGACCGACCACAGGAGCGTGGATCCGCCACCGACCGTCGTTGGGGACGCGGATCCACCACTGGCCGTCCTCGGGACCACGGATCACTGATCCACCACCGGTTTGCTTGGGAGCGGAGGTAGGAGTGCGTGGCAGCAGAATCGACCGCGGCGGCGTCTGGGGTGTGAATGGATTTTTGCTTTGTGTTGATATGTGATGAATGTGTTGAATGGATTTGAGGATTATGATGAATTTGTTTAATGGATTTTAGGATTGTGATGAATTTGTGAATGGATTAGGAGGATTTTTGGATCTACTCATATGAGGATTTTTAAATTTAATTGTTTTTGTGGACCACTTTAGGAGTCCGGCGGCCGTCTACCCGCCTGCAAAAAATACACTATTTTTGCAGACCTTTGCCTTCAGGCGGTTGGGTTGGCCGCCTATGAAAAGTTGGTTTGGCCGACTGCAAAAATGAATCTTCTAGTAGTGAAAATATCGTTGAATCAAGAGAACGGAGGACAATGATAAATCCATAATCTCGCTAGATGGGGTACCTAGAACTCATCGATGCTCGATCGACAGAGAGAGCCTCATACATCAAGAAGAAGACGACGACGACGACATACACCACATGGCCAACAGCGGTAAACCTAAAAAAATAGTGGGTGTCTAATTAATAAACTAATTATTGGATAATACTGTTATTAACATATCCTAATAATATAGAAATGGACAAGCTATATATCCAGTATCCGGTGCACCAGGGTAGCTGCATGCAGGAACGCCCCTGCGAGCCAGTGGATTTCGAACCGATGGCCTAGATCAGTTGACTGGCAGATTGGAACACCAATCCCAGCTGGGAACTTGATCGCCAATGCTGTGTATACACATGTAAGTATAGTAAATAACCTTATAGGAATTACTCTCTCCGTTTCGTATTATAAATTATTTGATTTTTCTAAGTCAAACTTTTTTAAATTGATTAAATTTGTAGATAAATATACTAATATTTTTAATATAAAACACATAATATCAAAATATATTTAATATTAAATTTAACGAAACTAATTTGGTATCGTAGATGTTTCTAATTTTTCTATAAACTTAATTAAATATAAGAAACTTTTGATTAAGAAAAAAATCAAACTAGTTGTAATATAAAACGGAGGGAGTATCAGGGTAAGGATACAGCCGTAGAGTAGCATGTAGTAGAACCATACTACTATACCATTTTCCTTTCTTTTGCTAGGAGTACATGGAATAAGGCCTGGTTAGACGGCACTACAGTTGCAGGCTATTCAGGATAAGAAGGTGAGGACACTATAGAGGCAAAAGGGCCCAACAGGTTGCAGGTGATTTGATGTTGGGGAGAAATGCGTTTTCAAATCGAGGCTGTACGCTTGCCACTGCAACAGTACCTAGTCTCCTTTTTTGAAACTCAATGTTGATCAACAGAAAATTTTCCAGAAATTCTACGGGCATGCCTCCAAACAAGCCAGCCTCAAAAACCCTGCATGCAGCGATACTGTTCAGAGAAACCCTGTTGGAAGTGGAGTGTGCTCTCTTAACTTCGTTTTGTTTTTTCAACTGTTACAAAACTGTCACCAAGGTACACATTTTATGCTATGTGTCAAGCTACAGAAAACCTACATTCTGTCCTAGTAAAAAACATACTCCTATAACATTGTTGAAAAATGTTGAACATCTGATCAAATTATGCAGTACATTACTGAATTTCCTTCCCTGAAGAATTGCAGTTTGTGTGTGTATCTTTTCAGATTTAGTTTGATTTCTCATTTATCTGTTCTTGAGCTAGGCAGTGTGCTGGTAGCTGGTCACTTGTGGTAGAGCTAAACTACTTCTGGTTCAGTCAGTAGGGGCATGGTACCTCTGCCCCAGCCTTAGACAAGAAAGCATATGAATGAATGGAGTAGTAATGGCCATTGGAATGTTGCCTATGGATGCGAAAAGCAGAGGCTAGTTATTGGAGGATAAGGACATGTATCTGCTCAAAGTAATGCTAGGCCAAGGACTCCTGCCACGCCTAGATGGGAGAGTTGTTGAATGCAGCGTCTATGATTGATGCCCAATGCATATACTATGCACCATACACGCTGCAATTTATACCAAGACTACACTTTTCATGGTTTGTTTGGTTCTTCGCCTTATCGGCTTGTTTTGGTAGCAAACCAAGCATCCCAACTAATGCATTCATATTGCTAGATTTTGCCGAGCCCGAAAAAGATATCAGCTACAAGAGTTGGTTACTACGTCAATGGTTTAACTACTCTCTTCGTTTCAGAATGTATGGTACGTGTTTTTGTTTTGTCCGACCAAGTTTATATTTTTTTTATAATACATTTTGAAAAAGATTGACTTAGGTTAATTAAAACCAACTCCTTACATTCTGAAACAGAAGGATTACACAATATTCTTATTGGTGGAAATAGTATATACCAGAAGAGTATATGATTTTAGAAATGCAGGGTATGTGTATTTGTGGATTGTGAAATGCGTTCTTTGGCTGAAAGCATCAGAATTCAGAAGCTGCAGAAAGGAGTAAAGGCAAGGGGGTGGATGCAGTGCAGAGGAGAGGGCGTTGGAAACATCCTCTTTGGCAGGCGAAATAATGTGTCCATCCATTTCAAATGTTGCATTGGCTAGCTACTAGTACTAGCACATACTACGAACAGAAGAAGATGCCACCGTTGGCTAGCTAGGTGGAGAGTACTCTCCCCCTACCCTGCGGCGCGAGACGCAATATAATACTGACCCCGGTTCCTTCGGATCTGAGCGCAGCATTCATGGCGATCGATCCATGCAGCACACCGGTGTGGATGGAATGTGTATCAGAGCTCAGAGGAGACCACGCATGTCTGCACATCGTTTTGTGTGCTTCGTCGTACTGTACCACTACTGTTCATTCCTACTCGGCTACTACTCGTATACAAAGCCTCAACTATCATTGCAAATGTTACTGTAACTAGTTACTACTTCCTTCATCCTATCAAAATCAACCGAGTATTGAATGACACATCATAGCACCACGAAACTAGATAGATATACTAGTACTATGAAACCTCTTTTTAGATTTGGATAAATATCTATCTAGATTCGTAGTACCATAGTATGTTAACATCGACTACTAAGCTAAGTTTTTATGGAACCTAGGAAGTACTCCTACATCTACTACTCCTACTAAGGGCAAGTCTAATAATGTAGCCAGCTGCTAATTGTATATATCTTTACAGTTTACCTCTCAGTTCACTCATATAGTGGTTAGCTCTTAACTATAAATATATGGTCCACCTATCTCTTACAAATTTTGTTGGTTCATGTGTCTAAACTAGCTATAAGTTTACAGCCCGCTTCTCCTCTCTCTACTCTTCTCTCTCATCCAACTCAGCATTCAATCTTCTTAGAGCCCACTATTATACTTGCTCTAACAAGATGCTGCTAATAATAACTGAAACTCATCAAGGCATGCGATTTTGTCTGCCTGTCCGAAAGATCAACGGAGCCAGGCTCGCTCCTCTCCCACGTGATGCGAGTATGTGACTGGAGGTAACATAGTACAGTAGCCCCTCACAAGGTGATTGTGACTTTGTGAGCTTCCTCTGCTAACATTGCGAACAAAAGGCAGCTATAGCTCCTAGTACTCCATTTACACCCGACGCAGCTGCAGGAAGCTACCACGAATGTACTATGCCTGATGCAACGATGCATTGAAAGCTAGCACTAGCACCAAGCTCCTAGTTATAGGCTGTTTACCCTAAAACTTCACTGTTTGCCTGCTCAAACCTACTCCTACATATTTCTGGCAACCTAGATGAGATGATCAACCGATCAAGAAGAAGAAGAAGAAGAAAAAGAAGCCGGCCGGGGACCATAGAGACGATGCAGAGAGTCGTAAGTATATCGGTATATATGCTGAGGCCAATGCGAAGAAGGCGGGGGCCCCTCCTCTGCGGTTGCGACGCATGCATGATGCATCGCCGTTGCAGATCTGTTGCAGTGGCTATCCTTAATTAGCTTATCCCTTGTGGTCTCTGCGACTAGCTGCGATCTGTAGGGATGGAGAAGGAGGCAGGAGGGAAGGAGAAGCAGAGAGAAGGGCGTCGAGAAGTAGCGTTGTGCAGCCTCGTGTTTTCGTTATGCAAAATCCCCTGCAGCCTCGTGCTGTGTCTCCTCTCCGCGCAATTCACGTGCAGTAGATGGATCCATCGATGGCTTTGTGATTAAACGGCCCCTTTTTTTGTCAGGGTGAAAATCCCAGTCAGAGCGAGAAAATCCGTATGGGACTCTCTCCGTTCCAATATATAATAGCTCTGAATGGGATTAGATTCATTCTAGGACTATAAATCTAGATATGGTATGTTCAGATTCATAGTCTTAGGATGGATCTAATCTTATCCTAAATTGCTACATATCGAAACGGATAGAGTACTATGCAACTAAAACACGCTTACTAATAGTTGCAGAGTCACAGGCTGAAATGACGCTCTGTCACATGCTCGCTCCTTATCATTAACCAACACAATGCATTCATGGGTAGTACGGTTCAAGTTCACGTTCTATCGAAGGAGTTTAAAATTTTGAGAAATACTTGATCGGTGGTCAGTTTTTATAATCTTAAAATACTAGTAGGTCTCAGTTTTTAGTTTGTATTTATATTCTATATTCTATAACTATATTTTTCTAAAATCTTTTGTGGAGTTTCTGATTATTAGAGTAGCTACGACAATCCGAACATGCCCTGAATGGTTGTATACCACCCAGGCAGCACGTGACCCGCCTTTTCCCCGCACGTCCCCTTGCCTGCCTGCGGCCCAGCCAGTCCGCTGTACACACCTCTCCCCCGTTTCAAAATCGCGGCGTCTCCCGCTATATATAACGCCACTGCCTCGCCGCCGCTGCTACCACCTCTCGCACTGTGTCACTGGCTGAGCTAGTACCAATGGCAATGGATCATCGCAGTGGTGGTGGGAGGAGCAGGAGCAGCAGCCGGCTGCGGGACAGGCTGGCGAGGATGTTCCGGCCGGGGGCGCTGCTCCGGTCGACGTGCAACAACCACGCCACCGCGTCGACGTCCTCGTCGTCGGCGGCGGCGGCGGCGGGTGGGGTGGTGACGGCGGACAAGAAGACGCCGTCCGCTTGCTCGTCCAGCAGGGCGCTGCTCGCCGCCGACGCCGCGGCGGCGGTCGACTACTGCGGCAGGGAGTCGTTCTTGGCGTCCTCCCGCCGCGACTACTGCGGCTACGACGCGGCGCTCGTCGGCCGCACCGAGTCGTTCTCCACCGCGCTCGACCGTCTCCACCGCCGCGGCGGCGGCGGCGGCAATCCGCTGCCACCGTCGAGGTTCTCCGTCGACGCGTCGCCGAAGAAGGAGGATGTGGCGGCGGCGGCCAAGGAGAAGGAGATGACCACCCGCGAAGTTCAGAGCTTCCACTACCACCACCACCGCCGCCATGGCAGCCTCGGTGGCGGCGGCGGGAAGAGTGATAAGGCCAGAAGGCTGCTCTCCAACCCCTACGGCTTCAGCACGTCCGACGACGCCGACACCGACGGCGAAGACGTCTTCAGCAGCGACGCCGACGACCGCGGCGGCCGCGTCGTTGGCGGGGGCGGCGGCGGCGGCGCCAAGAAGGGGGAAAACGAAGCATTCTTCTCCTCCTCACGAAGCTTCTCCTCCGACTCCTCCGAGTTCTACACCAAGAAGAAGAACAAGTCCAAGAAGAAGTCCCCCTCCACCGCATCGTCCAAGGCGCCGCCACCTCCTCCGACGAGGCACCAGAGGCGAAAGCGCCGCGCGGCGAGCAGCTGCGACACGTGCGGCGTGAGGGACGGGTTCCGCCCCGTCGTGTCGGCGGCGGAGGAGCAGGTCCGGCGTGGGTTCGCCGTCGTGAAGCGGTCGCGGGACCCGTACTCCGACTTCCGGTCGTCCATGGTGGAGATGGTCGTCGGCCGGCAGCTGTTCGGCGCGGCGGAGCTGGAGCGGCTGCTCCGGTCGTACCTCTCCCTGAACGCGCCGCGCCACCACCCCGTCATCCTCCAGGCCTTCTCCGACATCTGGGTCGTCCTCCATGGCGGCTAGCTACTAGCTAGCTTAGCCTTAATAAAGAGAAAAAAATATCACCGTGTTTAATTAGCTCAGTCCCAGGATGATTAATCACTGAGATTAATTAGCAAGAACTATCTTGATTAATTATGTGTGTTAATTAATTAATCTTTATCAGAGTTTAATTAATCTCCTCTTGTGTTGATTAATTGCCTCTCATGTATAATGATGAGTTGGTTAATTTGATCTTAATTAATTACACTTGGGCATGCATGCATGGATGCACTGGACAGTGGACACTGGTGTGTGTGTGATGTACCTGTACTGTTCTTGGTTCTGACCAACCTTGGTTTATCACTCTAGTATTATTTTTTTTTTTGAAGACTGGGAGAATCTGATTTGGAAGGGGATTCGGATTGACCAGAGAGTGAGGTATGGTTTGTTTGGTAGCCAGAGAGAAGCTGTGCTGCGCGCGTTTGAACTTTGGGATCAATCATTTGGAAATCATGATTGTATGCATACGAGCTAGTACTGTTCCTATTTGTGTCGGCAATTATTGGGTGGAATTTTGATCAGTTTAAATTTGAAAATTGATCAGTGTGCACCTTTCAGGAAAAAAAAAAGAGAAGAATTTATCATCAGAGTAACACGGTTCACCATATGGTTACATAGCTCCTAGTTTTTTTTTCCTCTTAATCATAAACTAGGGTCTTTCGTTCGCATAATACAAAATCCAAGTGACTTGAGGTAAGTTCAGATGCATATTGACAAGCGGCTACAAGTCAAAATGACACTTAAATTGGAGTAAAAGCAACTATACCCTCACTTTATACTCTTGCTCTGCTGAAAAAGAGAGAGACATATATACTGCCAAACAAACAGCCCAGGATATCATCACAAGCTTATTATTCATCCATCTAGAGACAACCATGCCCGGTCAAATTTCAAACGGGACACTATACAAATTCTCCTTTGAGCATTACCACATGTATTGGAGGCAGTACTAGTACTATAGTACTAGTAATACATGAAGTAGTATTACATCAATCTCCTCAAAAGAACAGATGCCTTTGCCGGCACAAGAGGTCAAAGGAAAAAGGGAATGGAAGATGGCAATAGAGTATGCCTTTCTATGCTCACATCACTAGCTTGGGATTTGAGCCTTTGCATTTGCTGCTCTGCTCTGCTCTCGATCTCTCTCCTGCATAGCCTTTCACCTCTCTCACCACAGATCCAGGTTTCCTCCAGGTGTGTTCAGTCTAACACAAGCAAAGGGTACTACTACTACTTGTATACTACTCCAGTACAAGTGGTGTCCTCTACTAGTAGAAGTACATGTAGTAGGAGTACATGATTTGAGTTCAGTTAGTATAGCTAGGAGCATTAGTAGTAGTAAGACGTTGAAATTACCTTGGAGCAGGTGCTGCATCTTTCTCCAAGGACATTCAGAAAAGTTCTGAGGAAAAGGTTTAGGCTAACTATAGGATCCAAATATACTCTAGGTTTATTTGCATTTGAACTTGGGAAAAGGTGGTGGCCTTGGCGCATTGTCCAGATCATGCTCTTGGATTGCCCTGTTTGCTCGAGGGAATTAAGTTTAGTTAATTGGCTGTGGGATTAGGTTTGTGGGGCAGTGCTTCAATTAATTAAGGACAGGATATGCCACTGCACCAAAGTCGAACTTGTTGCTTTCTGCTTAGGACTTTAGTGATACTATTAGAAGGGACACCAGCCAAGTGACCTGAATGCCATGCCATGCCATGCCTTTGTAGTACTAGCTTTGCGTGTGGGGGTACTCCATATTATTCACATTGACATTTGGGACGCTAACTACTTTGCTACATTGTCTTGGCAGCATTGAGTTGTACTTGTGTGCATGTATGGTTTAAATTACTCCTAACACTAATACTGTTTTCCTACTGAACATGTCCCAAGCGAATTAACTTGATGACATGACAGTGCATTTTGTCTTGCTAGAAGCATGCATGCGCGCCTATGGACTATGACACATTTGGCACACATTGCCATTTCAGATGAAGCCTGACCATTCAAATGTCCCTATTTTCAGCATTGCAAATCAAATCAAATCAGCTCGAGCTACACAATTCAAGTGAGTGACCAACGGTGTGCTAGCTAGCTAGCTTTTTCACTATTTCTCGAAGCAGATTTCAAGCACGCATGCAGCACGCTGTCCTGTCCTGTAGCTGCCTGCAATGCTAGTTTGACCATGCTCTTAAGGTTAATGTAAGAAAACTTTGTTTAATGATATTTCAAAATGAAACTTTGTTTAATGATCTTAATTTCAAAAAAGAACTTTGTTACTAACACAAAGTGTTCTCTCACTTCCAAGTCAATAGAAAAAGCAGCTACTATAGTACCTGTGTTACCTTTTGACTTGGAGGCTAATCTCCACGTTTTCTGCTTTGGAAAGATCGCTTTTAGTCAGCCTAAAAGGTTATCGATCGATCACCTCGGTAGTGGCCTCAACTGTTTGCTGCAGAATTTGCAGATCAAAACACGGTGCATTGGCGATCGGTGGTAGTAGTACAAATTAGTAAAAGCCAACAATGAACACAGTATAAAAGCAAGTGTGTACAATTAATAAGTACGGACACTGTTTAATTCCTTCCCTATATATAGAGAGAATTAATGCCTCGTCGTTTTTCTGTGTATCATCCAAATAATTATAAAAATAATTTTAAAAAATAACATGATACATTAATATGTCACGTATCACTCCATAAACATATAAAATTTATCCCTTTTATAAGTTGTAAAAAAATATTACTGTACATGATATATATAATCTGATTTGTTCTTGTTTTCTAACTATCTTTTAAAGGAAATTCTAGCTACTATTCAAATAGCATGCGATACATGTGAGGCCATGCATTCTCTTGAGAGATTAGGATCCATTAATTAGCTAGAGGTTCAGTGAACATGTACACGAGCTGGCTAGCTAAATACACGTACGCGCACTATACGTACGTACGGTGTGCATGGTGAGCGTGAACAGTCGGATTGTACATTTTGCTGGGGGTGATGTACTACATACTACAGTGGCGCCACGTTCTTTGAGAGAGTGCGAAACATTGTTTGTAGTGGCGGGCAGGCAGTCATGTCATGCATGTGTACACGTACGTCCCTGCCCGGCCTCCACAGTTCGCGATGCTGTATAACCTTGTCATAGTAGCGCTATTGTTGAGTTTCTTCGGTCTCCTCTTCTCTCGGTGGATTCTTAATTAATTAACTTTTTTTTCCTTGACGGTCGTTTAAAACGAACGATTGTCGAAACTGAATTTGGTAATATGAAAAGAGCTAACGTATAAGATGGAAAGTGAATAGGTTATGAGATAAATGATTTAGATAGATTCAGATCTTCTTGAAAAAAGTAATACCCTACTTCTGTTTCGGAGATTCATTCAGCCGAATGGTATTTTGATCTTATCGACGGGGATACCCGTAGACCGGATGTATAGGGTATTAGGGTACGTTGATACTAGAATCTACACGAAACAACATCAAGCAAACAAGAAGACAAAGATTATACTGGTTTAATCCCCTCGTAAGGTAATAGCCCTAATCCAGTTTCACTGTTTATCTAATCGTTTGGATTTAATGAATAAATCTATCATTACTAGTCGATTGGTTTCTACTGGATTATATTATTGTTTTATTACATTATCATCAGCCGATTATCTTTATGTCATTATTTACTCAAGTATCAAGATCTATACTGGATATCGGCTGATATCGGTATCGGCTGGAATTACTCCATCAGCTTGTCAGCCGATTGACTGCTTTATCTGCTATTCACTTATCTTGTCAGTTGCAGGATCAAACTGATTGGCACGCTCGCATCTCATTATTATTTTGGACCTGCACTGGAGCTAAGCAGATCTCGCAGGCCATCGTGTTTTTACGTCAACAACTTGCAATGCTAAATACAAATAAATTTGTTCCAATTTGTAATTATATCGGTTTTGCAGGTTTTGATGCTTAACTCTTGAAAATGTGAATGGCATATGTGAATGGATGTGATCACCGAATGTTAATTGTTTTGTGAATTGTTGTGCATGGGGTTGCTGGGAAAGGGAATATATATATATATATATATATATATATATATATATATATATATATGTCATTTTGCAGCGGGCATGGCTAGCAAAGGCCCGAGGATAGCCAAAAAACAAAATTTATTTTTGGGTAAAATACACATATGTTACGGGGTTTAACTAAAGTCCGATTGAGATGTAATTATCCGTGATGGGCTTAACTTTAAGCTCGATTGAGATGTCGTCATTCATAACGGGCTAAACTTTAAGCCCGATTGAGATGACCACATCTGTGACAGGCTTAACATTAAGCCCGATTGAGATGCGTGACCGGCGCCGTACCATACCATCTCAAGTACAAGCCCGTCACGGATGAGATTATCGGTGACGGACCATAGTTTAGTCTTAGTTTGACTTGTCTACTTGATCAAACCTATCGGTGACGGGGTTTAATCTTGACCCGATAGAAATAGCTGCCATCCATGACGGTCAAATATCCGATAGAGATGACTTATCACATCACTGACCTTTGGTTCGTGATGGGATTCGTTCCTAACACCGAAGAGTTTTACCGTCCGATTGAGATGAGATATCCCGTGCTAGTGAGTAGTACAGTATAGCTGAGACGTACAAGTACAGTGAGTAGAGATAGGCCGATAGGGAGGGGGGGGGGGGGGGGGGGGGGGCTTTGAGCTCGATCTGCCGCGCTGCATGCAGCCGGGCCGGACGATCAGCTTTGTGATCTAAAAGCTGCCTGTGCCGTGGCTGGTTTCCTGCATCATGCGACGGCGCGCGTCGAGGCGTTGGCGGCACGCGTGGTCGTCAATCACGACGCGTCCGCGGTGATGGCGGGCTGCCGGTCGCCGGCTTCGGCGCTTGTAGCCATGTGTACATGCAGGAAGGAGCGGATCCATGAAGAAATAAAAACTCCAACCTCTTTCAGAAGGTTTAGTGGAGACCGGTTTCCATAGTCCAATACCGGTAGTGGAAACTGAGTCCCCATTAGTCCCATAGTAGATTCGTCACTGCATGCATATTATTAGTTACTGGTGGTAGCTAGCACTCCCCTCAATATGTTGCACATATGGTACAAATTTTCTTTGTTTTTCTTGGTGTGCTATATTCTTTCTTCGTGGAAGATTAAATTGCCAACAACATTCTTTACATCCACAACACCTAATGAGAGGACTCTTTGTGTAGAAAGGGATTACTAGCTTGCACTGTAAAAAAAAAAACTGTTTATACACCACCCGAGTAAAACCCCTGCTCAGGATATTGTTAGGATGTCCAAACCGTTGCCATCCTCCTCCTTGTAACTTCCCTATCACCATCCTCCTCTACATTATCTAGCTATGGAGTCCCTGCATTACCATCCTCCTTCGTGTTTAACATCATACCATTGAATTCGCTACCACTTCCCACCAGCCTCTAACGCTCTAACGACAAGCTTCCCTCGTCATTCACACTGGCCCACCGACCTCCTATTCTCCCATGGCTGAGGTGGTGCCATTGTACTAACACTGCACCATCCATTCCTCTAAGTTGGGACACCTCCCAGCTTGCCTAGGTTCGTCGGAACACGCATTATAGAGCAAATCGCAAGGTCAGTATTCAAGTAATTCAGTCCATAATCATCGACTGATATATAGCATTTCCAAAAAGTTCTTGAAAAAAAGTCATATAATCACGGAAAAAAAGAGAGAAACATATCATCATGGGTTTACTGATGAATCTTTTAGATGAGGCGTCAGGGAAAGCTCATGGATTATGCTCTGACGACTCTTTTAGCTGAGGCAGGGATATATGGAAGTTGGGCTTGTCAGACCGACACTATCTAACTACTTTATCACTGACTATCGATCAAGTAACTAACTAAGCACGTGTGAACAAAAAGATATCTTTTTTTCTCTTTCCAATTTTTAATTGGATGTGATTGTAATTTTAAAGCTGAATGCTACTGTACTTCTTTTTGGTGTGAAATTGATGCCTTCTTGTGCTGATTTGAGTTGAACTTCGGATGGAAGTGTTGGTGAGCAATTAAACGGACAGTTTACAAAAAAAAAAGGTTGACTAAAAAGTCCCAAATTCCAGTTCAATGTTTCTGCAATCCTAGTAGGAAGCGGTCGATCGACAGCAGAATCTGGTTCTACGCCAAGTTGCCGATCCCCCCGTAGGCCCGTCCAGCGAAGAGAGAGAGAGAGTGAGAGGGAGGGGAATGACAAACAGATCGGAGTGAATGCTCACATTCCGTGTTGCCTGGCAGTGAGAGTTTGGCATCTTCCTGCGGGCAATTCGGGCAGAACGGCGACCGAGGCAAAAACAAAGCGACCTCGTCGGGCTCCGCGCCGGTGTCACGCGACGACAGACGACTGTCGTCTGTCGACGTACGCTACGCATGCACGCATGGGCTCTCGGCTCTCGCTGCGTCGATGTCGCTGGACATTGCCATCCTGCGTAGGAGTAGAGTAGCTAGGCGCGCATGCCGGCCGCAGCGACGCCCAGCGGCTTGCGGTCCACTGCCGTTCTCGCCGTCGACACGTACGGGAGGGCGGAAGCAGCCGACCGGGCCGCGTCCCGCGCCGGCGTCGCGGCTGGGGCTCCCATGATCCCCATCCCCGTCGTATACTCGTATGCGGTTTGTGCCAGCGGCTGCTGCCGGTTTACCTGTCTGTCGCTGCAAGTTTGGTGATGTTTTGAATCAGCTTGCAGGCAACACTCGAACAATCGAGTATTATGGGCCTGTGTGGGCCTCGGAGGAAGTCCATTAAACAACATCGTCGATGGGCCGACTTTAGTTGGGCCCACCGTGTGCTGTTGTTTCTAATCACCACAGTCCCGACGGCACTAATAAGCAGCAGCGAGCCAGTGATTCTTTCTTTCTAGTACTACTAGTAGTAGAGCATTCCCTAGGTCGTTAAGTAAGTGTAGTTTTAGCTAGTAAGACAAAATATAAAGAGGTTAAAAGATTATTATGCTTAATGTGGAGAAAAAGGAGAAAGAGAAGAGAGTATTATTAGCTTAATGATTAAAAATGAGGAGAAAAATATACAGTAATATTAAATATGCCCAGTGGACCACTCTAAACCACACTCTTTAAGGGGTAAATTCTCAAGCTAAAATTACACTTATTTAGAGATAGAGTGAGTATTTATACTTATGCTTGCACATGGATGCATCTAGAATTCTACTCTAGATCCGGTATCCTACTAGTCAAGTCGTACTACAGTACTACGGAGTATGCATGTAACGTAACTTGTAGCAGTAGCAATACGGGAAGAAACTGCTGAGATTTTAGTAACACGCACGCACGCCACAGCCGACACGAATGACACACGGCTCTCAAACAGGGCATGCAGGCAAAGTTAATCCTCCTTGGCTCCTCGCGTCGTCATTATCCGGAAGAGTTAAAGTGTTATGCTGGTAATTACTAGCTACTCCCTCCATTTTATATTATAAATCGTACTTAATAAAATATTATGTTAATATGAATTATATAAATTTAATTAAACTTAATAAAATATGACTAGAAAAAAAATCAAATAACTCATGATATTAACAGAGCATGAGTCCCTCAACGGGGGACAGTGAGGATCCCCTTGTGTGAGTTCGGCCGGGGATGTAAGGCGAAATCCGCACTCCGATGCGAGAGGGATTGAAAGAGGAGTGCCGAGAGAAAACGTGACATGGGGAGTTATACAGGTTCGCGTAATACCCTACTCCTGTGTGTTGGTTGATTAGAGTTTGTATTTTTTGGAAAAGGAATCATTCTCCTTTCTCTAGGCCTGGGCCTCCTTTATACCATAAGGGGCTATCACATGGGCTAACAGATTGCTTCCTAGAGAATGGAAAACATTCTTTTACATTTAAGAGCGGTCTTGTCGCTTGTCACAGAAGTCACACAAACAGTAGCCGCAGCATGACTTCTGTCTATCAGACGTGTGACGAGGAGAGTCCCTACTTAATGGGTGGAGACTTGCATGCTTCGTCCGTATCGGGAGATGTTCGCCGTCTTGACCGGGCCCGATTTACCCAACTCTGGTTGGATAAAAGGGTAGAAAGGACTTCATCATTTTGATGGGACCTGACAGGGTGGCCGTGCTCCGCCTGATGTGCAGCCGGTGCACGGGCGCCACGCCACCGTCCCATTGGTCAGTCCGATCGATTGCACGGATCGGTCAGTCGGTGTAACCGGTGTCTCACCGGTCACGCACGCACCATATGCCACATTAAATGCGGTGAGGGGCACGCGTTTGTGCCGCCATTAATACGGTTAGGTGAGCGCTAGAAACGCCCACCTAACCTCGCCATGTGGCGGTGGCGCGGAGGGGTCAGGGTGGCTCGACCCCTGCGATGGCAAAGCGTGAGGGGAGCGGAGATCAGATAGGGTGACCGCCATCTCACTCTCGGGTTTGACCCCTCCTCGGGAAGGGTCACGTGGGTGCAAGGGATCACCTCAAGCTCTTAGTCTCTATACCTAGGCTCACAACGGAGGTAGTTGTGAAACAGAGAAAGCACGTAAGTCTCTATACCACCACATATTAACATAGTTGTTAATATGTTAGTATGAAACGGAGGTGGTAGTAGAAAGCGGTTGAGTGCACGCAAAGATCATTTCCTCAGCTTACATACGGCCAAACAAATCACCACCTGCCTGTACGTTCAACTGTTCTTCTAGTGACACACCTCCTTCTCCTCCTCCTATACGTCAACACTGAACACGCGGGGCCATTGAATCGTGTGCCCACATGCATATGCCGTCCGAGTCAGCTGCAGTTGCGTGTGCCAAAGTCGCAAAAGGCTATCTCTCGTCAGTTCCGTGCACGCAGCATGCATGGGAGGCATTCGCACGGCTGATCTGCCTGAAACACACGTACTCCCTCCACTCCCTACTCCTACGCACGCAGCCGTGAGATTAGCCTTGCGATTTGGCCGCCCCGCGCCATAGCGTTGAGATTTCCAGCGAGTTAATTACTGTCGACGACGAGGTTTGAGAGTTACCGTGCAGAGATATTTCCGGACGGTGACAAGGAAAATATCCTCGGCTGATTGATGGATCGGACAGCGAGGGAGGCAGAGGGCGACCCAGAAAAGCAAAGCAAGCGAGGACGACGAGGCGGCCCACTGCGGCCACGTGGCGCGGCCCGTCTGCGGAGATGAGGTTGCTTCAACGTGTGGCCACCTCGTCTTGTGCTTGCGCCTTCCCCGCAACCAAAGATCTTTTTGTCCTCACTCAGTAACTCGTCCGAACACTTGTCTAATCCTCTTGCCAAACTAAAATTAAACGTGCAGCATCACCACTCTGCTGCTAATTGCCGGTATTCCAATCTGGCCCCGCATGGCCAGCAATTATTGATGCTGTCGTGCCGATAATTTCTTGACGAAAAGGACATATAATGTTGTAATTAGAGGTAGATAAATTCTGGAGAAGAAATTAGCAATGGCTTGTCTCAAATCATTATGACTCAGTTTAAAATTTCTCTTTTCACAAATTAATCCATTGGATTTGGACCTGAACATAATTTCGAAACTTGCCAAGGGTATTTCACCAAGCCGTACGCATTATTTAATCGATGGTGAAGTGGTGGGCACACGCCCTCTCCTAAAACTAAGGAACCCAACCCCACACACACAAAAAAAAAAGCGTAGGACGTGCGAAAAAGAGCACGAAATCCTTATCCCCCCGAGCTCGCGGCGACGCCATGGCCGCCGCCGCCGCCGCCGCGGTGGTCCACCTCTCCATCCACGGCCGCCTCCGCCTCCACCGCTCGCCGGAGTTCCACGCCCGGGCCTGCCACCGCCCGTCGCTGCTCCGGTGCCGCGCGTTCAAGCAGGAGGCCGATAACGGCGGGGAGGAGGCTTCGTCGTCGCCGCTGACGACGACGACCGAGGCGCGGAGGCGCAGGAAGGGCCCGCTGTACAAGCTGAAGGCGGCGATTCAGGGGCTCGCCGGGTCGCGGGCGGCGGCCGCGGAGGTGTACGGGGGCGAGTACCAGCGCGCCGTCGAGAAGGCCGAGGAGATCTTCTTCTCGGTGAGCTCCATTCCTGAACCCCCTCAAGCTCCCCCGCATGCGCAGTTTCTCTGCATGATATGGCCGATTTTTTTTTCATCTTCTCGTGTGATCTGATGCGGTAATTAGTACGACTGCCTTAATTGTTGCCACGTATCGGGAGGCTCAACCACTCAATGCGTTAGCGAGCACTACTACCTTAATCAGCTCAACTGCTTAGCTGCATATGGGAATTGAACCCATCAGATGCTACAGCTACAACTGAGTTTAGGTGATCTATGTTGTTTCAATGGGAGTTAAGATCCAATACACTAGCTGTGGCACAAATCGATGTGCTGATCAACACTGATCAGCTTGTTTCTGAATACAGTAGGCTCGTGTTACTGTAAAAGTCTGTAATGCCAGTTCCCTTTATGTTATATGTGCTGGAGAGCAAGATTCTGCCTGCAGTAAAATTGATTACAGGCCTGTGACACAATTGCCTGGGCAGAAGATGCGTTTCGTAGCCAGCAGTGTCATTTTGTGTAGCATTTGTTGCTTTTGAAACTATTTTAAAATTCTTTGAAACCCGCTCTTGATTAAATTTACTACGTCCCTCATTTATATGGGCCTAGATTCTCTGGTTGTTGCTTCTACCATTGTATGGGGGCCATGGGCTGCAAGGTTCCTGGTTTTACATGCCCAACTGCAAGTGCACAGGCCTGCTTTATAGTTCAATTGAATTGCTTCCTAAGCGTGCTGTTTCTTTGTATTGATATATATAAATAAAATGTCCAGTATCGGCTGATTCCGACCTAAGCATATCGGCAATTTTCTGTTTGTTGCAAGCCTGAACAGGGTTGTTTAGTAGATGCTGCTATTTAGGGTGATTGCGTTGTGCCTACTCATGCACTGACCAATGAAGTTATGCACTTCTTTTTCTGAATTTATCAGTACTGAGTAGTAGAATCAACTCCTTTTCTAAAATAGGTGTTTTTTTTTCAAATTGACTGATTTCCTTCTTTTCAGCTTGCTACACAGGTAGGCCGTTATGTTATCACTATGATGAGCAGCGGTGTTGTACTTGGAGTTGGATTTCAGTTATCAGGTTAGTTACAATCATTTGATGTATTGCATTGCCTTTGGATACTTCTGTTTTTTCCCCCTAAAGGTCATTTTTTCAGAGTTTCAGTAATGACCTAGCTACCTTTCTATTTAGGCGGAGACAGCCAAATGAATACACTAATTTGGTATAGTTGGCTCGGGGGAGTAATTATTGGCACAATGCTAGGTGCTAACAATGTCCTAGAGGAGCACTGCAAAGCTGGACCTCGCAATGTTGTCATAACTGGAAGGTAACCCATTTTACATTCTTCCTTTGACATGCCATCTGAATCTTTTGACTCTGAGTACAGGTCAAAGGTAATAATCAAATCTAATGAATTTATTCCTAGATAGGAAGT
This sequence comes from Oryza punctata, assembly GCA_000573905.2. NCBI lineage: Eukaryota > Viridiplantae > Streptophyta > Magnoliopsida > Poales > Poaceae > Oryza > Oryza punctata. Next base: position 6,598,401 of record CM002488.2, read on the forward strand.
ACTATTTCTCCTTCTATTATTCTCTATTTTCTTATTTGATGAGTGGAGTATAACTATAATAATCACCAACTATATACGGGTTGGTGCATAGAGGAGATTATGAGGTGCGGTCATATGAACAAATCATTAAAGTAGCCTCATAAACATGTTAATATAAACATGACTTCTCATTGCATCCATTGTGAGCTTATTTCTTATTAGTGTCCATGTTCTGCAATCAATGTCGAACTTATAGTTTTATTTTGGCAGCACAAGAGGATTAGGGAAAGCACTTGCTCGGGAGTTTCTTCTTTCTGGAGATCGTGTTGTAATTGCTTCACGCAGGTGGAACTCTTAGACATGTAGCTCAATATGTGTTGTTGTTGCATATCCATGAGATTCTTTCTCATGAAATGCAATGCCTTGTCCTAGTTTTAAATATCCTCTTTTTTGAAGGCAGCCCTGAATCGGTCCTTCAGACCATCAACGAGCTTGAAGAGAACATACAGGAGGGCTTGTCTGTTGCGAAAAAGAAACAGAGAGAAATTTTGCTACATGCCAAGGTTGTTGGTACATCATGTGATGTTTGTAAACCAGAAGATGTGAAAAAGTTGGTGAACTTTGCCAAGGATGAGCTTGGATCAATTGATATTTGGGTAAATAATTTACTTTTACATATCTAACTTCATCATTTATTCTGCATTATTTCATGGTTGGGTACTCAATTGGATACTTGGATTGAGTGCACAAGTTTTTCGTACTTATAACCTTTTTGTTTTGTTCTGTACTGTGACATTGCAGAATGTACTTAACATGTGCTATTCTTCTTATTCTTATGTATAGATAAATAATGCTGGCACAAACAAAGGTTTTAGGCCACTGGTAAATTTTTCAGATGAAGATATTTCTCAGGTAAGTTAGTTATCTTCGGAAAATCTGAGTCTTTTCCATTATAATGGAGTTCACAGAACTATATTCATCATGCAACCTGGCTTAGCTATTTCATCTTATTTTTCTTTCTGCTTAGCCTGAACTACTTTATTGTTTCCTTTTTTGTCTGCAGATTGTCTCAACAAACCTAGTTGGCTCTTTACTGTGCACCAGAGAAGCCATGAATGTCATGCAGTACCAAGAAAAGGGAGGTCACATATTTAACATGGATGGAGCAGGTTCTGGAGGATCAAGTACACCATTGACAGCTGTGTAAGTACCTAATGATTTCAAATTTTTAATGCTCCATTGTTCGTGTAGCTCTTATACTGGACAGGGATATTGTCTTGTGGTTTCCTCATTGGCTAAAAACTAGTATAATTGTATTGGTGTTGTTACTTGTGCAGTGAAACTAAAACTGACACTATTTTGCAAACTTGCAGTTATGGTTCAACTAAGTGTGGCCTTAGACAGTTTCAAGCATCACTTCTGAAGGAAAGCAGAAGATCAAAAGTCGGTGTACACACTGCCTCTCCTGGAATGGTCCTTACGGACCTCCTTTTGAGGTAACCTCTGAAGTTATTTAGATGCAATAATTGATGATTTGATTGTTTAGTTCATTCTGAACTTCAATATATTGATCGCTTGGTGCACTTGTTGTCCAAACCACATTATGTGTATTAGATAGTAAAACAAGATAAGACTTCAAGTGCATAAGAAGTTTTCAGTAAGATCTTAATGGAACCACACATATTGGTTAATAAGAATTTCATGCTATCTTCATTTAGAATTTATTTTCAATAATCAACAATCAGAATATGTCTCCTTTTGTTGAATGGGGAACAGTCAAAATTTTGAGATATGTGGCAACTATTATTTGTTTCAATTCTTTCTAGGATTTGATATGTGGCAACTATTTCTGTAGAATCAGCTTCACATTAATTATTAAGTTGTTTTTTTTCTACTACATTTCTAGCTCTTGTTTTTCCTATCTGCTATAATCCCCACACAAGATTGATGACATGGTAAACTGGGTGTGTGGCAGTTTATCGGAACCTGAAAGAATTAATGTTCCATACCTGTGCAAATACTCTGCTTGTTAATCCAGTTCAAAGTTGTGATGTGGCACATACTTTATACTAGTAAGACTTCATAGTTTCCATCAACACAAATAACCTGTGAGATAACTTCCAGATATAATTATTACAAATGACTAATGCACTGGAAAGTTCAAACATATTAATATATTTTTTATTGATAATCCTATATATGGAGAATAATATGTTTTTTTAACTTCAATTGATGGTGCATGCTGCTTCTTCCATATTTATCTGGTCAGCTCTTCTGTTGCCACATGCCCAACTATGCAGACTGCTTTAGTTGACTAATCCTTGTATCTTTTGCAGCGGTTCTTCTCTGAGAAATAAACAGATGTTCAATTTAATATGTGAGCTTCCAGAAACAGTTGCAAGGACATTGGTTCCAAGGATGCGAGTTGCGAAAGGAAGTGGAAAGGCGATAAACTACCTGACACCACCAAGGATCTTGCTTGCCTTGGTTACTGCATGGGTTCGCCGAGGCCGATGGTTTGATGAAGAGGTATGTTTCTTCTCTATGCAGCTAGTACTTTTCAGCTTTACCTTTTATTTCAGCAACGCCAGTATATGAAATATGCTGAATTCCTGCAGAAGCCATGCGTGCAAACATGATTGTTGCTTTCATTATTATGCATCTTGCATGTACTTTTCATGATATTGAACCTCAAGACTTTTGAGCTATTATGCTTCTGAAATAGTGAAATATACATTTCTAGAGAGAGCACCAAGCTCTTCTACTGTTGCACCAAATGTATAAAGAACTCATTGTTGAATATAAAGAACACTGGACATAGACTATTCAAATTATGCTTGTGGTGATTTTCTTGCAAGTTGTGCTAAATAAGCAGTATTCGTTCTAATACTGGATCATCCAGGCGAGTCAGATCATAATGAAGCTTCAGACCAGTGTCCAGTTGTGTCAGGTCTCTAGTACGTAAGAGCCATAGATAGGGCCTGTCTTGATGGTTCAGTTTCCAGGTTCATTATGACCAGCTCAGTCCATCACCTTTACTGCTAGTTGGCCAGAGCTCTTCTGGAAGGCCTTAGGCTGGTCCTCCCCTCAATGGCTTCAATCACCTGGTTCCACCATGGCTTAGCTCGGTCCATCAGTCTCAGTGCTATTGTTTGTACTGCATGTTAGTAAATATGACATGGGAGTAGTTAATTCTCACATGTATTGCTGGATCTCAGCTAGTCCACATGAAATCCAGCAACAGATTTAACTGCAGAGAATGATAGGGGTTTTAAAAAGCAACTGTACCCATCAAATGATTGCACTCTAGTACTATTTTGGGGCTGAAATGGACAGCAAGTATACACATATTGATGTTTTTTTTTTGGGTATCTCACTGATTTATTGACTGATTTTGGGAAAGAAAACCACCTGCAACTTTGGTACTGTCGAAGCTTCTCACCATTAGATTGACAATTATGAATGGAAAAACTGAATGAACACGTTTATTATTTTTGCAAGATATTTAGGAAACAAGACATTTGAGAAAAAAATGATAAGAAGTGGGTAATAATTTAATTATAAGTCAGTCCGTGTTCCTTAAGAATCTTTCACAATATAACTTAAGAAAAGTGCTGTATGCATCACTGTATAGATCGATGTCTTTTGTGATGGACAATGCTCCAATCATCCTATGTGCAAGGTTGAAAATCAAACAGCTGAAGTAAAAAAAATATTCTTACAAATTAGAGATCAGCATATCAGGCAACTTTATGGCTTTATGCATACTCCACAGTTCATAATAATTTCAGTTTGATGATTAATTCATGTGAATGTGTGACTGATCATAAGCACATTGCAGGGAAGAGCAGTATATGCAGCTGAGGCTGATAGAATCCGTAATTGGGCTGAAAGTCGAGCACGCTTCTCGTTCACAGACGCCATGGAGATGTACACGGAGAACACATGGGTTTCCGTGTTCTCGCTCTCTGTCGTCTGTGCCTTCATAATTCTTTCCAGCTCAGGTGGACCTCTTCCAGGCACATGATCCTCGGAGTTGCCGAACTAGATGGCTACACACCATTTTTCTTCAGTACGGGGATTCTATTATGTATTGATATATGACACACAAAACTTATGAAGGGGGGAAATTGAACCCAGAAAGCTTACTACGTACATACGCCGAACGGTGAGAAGCATCAGCTGCCACTCACCATTTAAGGTCAAGCTAACCATGTGCTCAGTAAAAATGGGTAAATAGCATTTGTTGTGTGGGCATTCCACTGTTTGTAAGCTGACTTGTAAAAAACGTGTATCTGAGCTAAACTGAGCACGAACAGATTTGATGGACAATGTTATCTGCTGTACATGCATGTAGTAATGTAGCTTTGATAACTGTAACTCTCTGGTCGTCGCTTCCAGTTGCACCCATTCAAGACAGTATGTCAGTATGTTGCAGCCAAGAGCCACCAATAGAACTGAAAGTAAGTGAAAGTAATCAAGCTTGCATGTACTGCTATGTATATATATGATTCATCATTCTGTTTTGTATCACAAGAAAAGCTTCTTCAAAGCACAAAAGCAAAGCTACCAGTAATCCTGTGGTTTTGTCCGTTTGAGTTATTGATCACAGCAGGGGAGATGCAGAAGTTGCATTAAGGTATACTACTACTATCATTTAGTATGCAGTTTGTTTGACACCTGCAGTCTTGCAGAGTAATGATTCTTCTTGATGGGGAAGCAGAGCTTTCACCTCACCTCGTACAAACAATGTACGGATTCTGTGTGCGAGCCATTGTGAGCAAGGGGCTTCGTTTCTTCCAAAAGAAAAAAAAAATACAGACTAGTGCTTTTTTCATGAAAAATATCTGGTGAGTGGAGAGTGCACACGCTGATGAGCAGCCGGAGCATGCGTTGGCAACTTTTTCTGAACTACAAGCTGGAGACGTCGTGAGGCTTTCTTTCCGAGAGTCGATAGCAGCGTGCACTTCTGAAGTTGGATGTCGATTTCTCCCTTTTTCTGCTGCAGTGGCACCTTCCATTAGTTGGAGGGTGGAAGCTTCCTGCTTGAGTGAGTCCGAGGACCCAATGTCTCCAATCCTGTCTCTTCTGTATTGTTGTTGGAGTACAAGTGAATTTTGCGTTATTCTCTATTTATTAGCCTAAGTTTTAGGTTGAACTGATGGATCCATATATGCCCTTTAATTTTCCATCAGCTTAAGCACTGGGGTTAAAATAAAATATGCATGCAAACTCTTTCTTACTCACATGCATTTTGTATTCATACAGATACATATAGCATCTGGAAACTTATTCCAACCTATACACAAAAAGAACAAAAAAAACACTTGCATTTGCTTAGCTGACTGAAATCTCACTAATCTACTGCTACTTCGATTGGATTAACCTACTACAGACAAGTTGACTCTGCCCTGGCCGGGCAGTGAACATGGCTGGTACAGTAGTACTCCTCTTGGACCTCTGATTGCAGCTTGCTACCAGCAGCAGCCACGGTGGCCTTTGTTTTGCATCTCTCTGTTTGATTCACCTAGCAAAGCCACTTCTTGGCCTTTTTCTACTCTTCAACATTGCCATCATCATGTACATACATGCCACAGCCAGACCAGTACAGATTATTCCAATGTGGCGTGGTGTTCATCCTGAACAGTGGCTGATCGATGTGCCTTGAGGTCAATGATCTTTTGTCTCTTGAGGCGACTAGACGGTGTGAGTGCTCTCCAAGATTGAACTCAACCGTCCGATCCACTTGTGTTGGAAGGCTCCTTTTTATGGGTTGCTTTGCAGCAGGATGAAGCCATGGAGGAATTCATGTAGTCATGTATTGTATGCAAATGTAAGTGGTCTGTGGAGCCCCCAAGACAAAAGAATTATTGGAGAATAATTTTGCTTGTCCTCATGGAGAAATGGTTTGTCGCACATGGACAAGGTTAGGTCTCACTCGGTAAACTAGCTTTACTATCCAACCGTGCCTCCTTCACAACACAGGAATGTTACACGAATCGGTTCAGTTTTTGTTCTAGTTGGTTTCTTTCGTTTATATTTTTTAATAATTAAAAGGTTTATTGAACTTAACCAATTACATCAAGATAATACAGTTATCTGAGAATACTTCTGATCTCTGCATAATTAATATGCACAAAGTGAAAACGTACACACCCACACACTAGGTTTCCTCAAAACAAAAGAAACTACAGAAATTTTATATGAATTTTACAAGAATCAATTCAATTTATATCGGAACTGGAGTTCCGAAAAGGCTGAAGTTGCCAACTTACCACCAAGGAGGCAAGGACAAAATTAACCCATTTTAAAATCTTGAAGCAACAGAAATAAAATGGATAGAGGCAGAGTAGTTGTACAATCTATTCCACGACAAGACGAATCCCACACTAATTAAGTCACTGATTTGAACTAGTATCACAAAGGGGGATTAGGCTAAGCTATCCGGCCCGGTGCGTCACAGCATCATATTCATATCTCATATTTAATTGGTGGCCGTTATCATATGAGGACATGAGGTTTAGCCTCTTGGAATGTTTATCCAAATTCCAGAACGATCAAAAGATGTTCATGCATGGGGCTTGTCTATAGCTGAAGGCGATGTGCATGCATCAGAATATACCCAACACGACGCACGCGTGGACAGGATATATTGCATCTGCATGAAATGAAATGGCATATTTTTGATATTGCGCGATGTGTGCATGCATGGCCAGTGCAAAGTCACACACATGTGAGCATGTTGGGGGCAGAATGATCGAAAGCAACGGCCACTGTCGAATCTGCAACCTTTTTATTTTTGGCGTAATGTCGTGTGGTCTTGTGTAGAGTTTGTACCGAGCTATTGCTTTGCAAGATTTGATGTCATGTTTTGGTATAAAAAGGTCGATGTAATATGTCTTCCTTTCTTCCAAGGGAAATTTGAGCATGCATGGAACATAACCCATTGGGTTATATAATTGTATTTTTTTAAAAAAAAAGAAAAAAAAATGAAGATATAGACAGTTATAATCTGTGATATATATAGTCCGTTGTCTGTCAGAAAAAAAATGTGCACATAATATCCTGATATGTTTTTACTTTTCGACAATAGTTGGGATATATAAGCTTGGGGAGATATACAAACTATGATTGACATGAACTATTGGAGTAACTAACTAATCTAATCCATAATCATTTATAGATATGCATGCTCTGCTTTTCAGTTCAAGTGTCAGGCACCTTCTGTCTCTCTCTTAAAGGAGGAGAGGAAGCATGTGCTATCCTTGGACTATGCTACTGAAAAAAAAAATCAATGGCCTGAAGCAGAGGTCATGATAGATATGTACCCTAAAAATCAGAATTGGCGTAATGCTGCAATGGGCCTACGGTGGCTGAAGCAAATTAAATTTCAATAATTTTTACTGATCTGCTAGCTGTATTTTTCAGAGAAATTCAGACATGAATAATTTGTGGACAATATAATGTAAATTCTTGACGATATGTTACCGTGGTTTGATCATATTGTCGTAGGAGACTCAAATAATTAGAATTTTAGAACTGTGCACGGACATAGAACCCATCAGAATTCACGTGCTATTTTTTTTTAAAAGGAGGGCAAAAGCTTTGCCTCGTATATTGATAGAGATGGAGAAAATAGAGAGCAAAAGAATTATGTACAGGGCTAGTCTAAAAAAGAACTAAGCCCGCAAAAGGTGATGGTTAAGTGATATATCCCAAAATTCCGAACTCTTGAAGCTTAGAGGCTCCTACTTTGACCCATGCCTGACCTTCCTCTTTTATCTTGGCGAGGATGGATGCCGGTGGCGATGCAGTGTTTCGAAAAATTCTTGCATTTCGCTCACACCATATTTCCCAGGAGACCAAGATCACCAAAGTACGCAGGGGAATGCGGGGGTTGTTGGGAGAATCTACCACAAGGTTCCACCATTGTTCTACCGAGTCGCAATCGCTCCATTTGATCATTTGGAGGTCGGTTTGAGTCCACCTTTGTATTTCTGTCCAGACCCGCTTTGTAACTCTACAGTGTGCCAACAGGTGGACTGTTGATTCATCAATTATGCAGCACAACGGGCAAATCTTCTGGTTTTGCCATCCTCTCTTCTCAAGTCTGTTAGCTGTCCAGAGCCTGTTTTGGGTAGCGAGCCAGGAGAAGAATTTGCATTTTGGAGGGGCCAACACTTTCCAGATAGTTTGATTGAAGACAGACCTCGTGGCCCCCAGGAATCAGAGCCTGTAGGCAGACTTTGCTGAGTATTGATCATTGGCTGTCAAATCCCAGTGGATGCTATCTTGGTCTTCAGTCAGGGGGTTCATTCTTCTGATCATAGTCCATAGGCGGACGAACTGCTGAACGTGATCCGCCTGAGTGATGCGGAGGATGTCGATGTCTCTGACCCAGTTGCTTTCCTGCAGGGCATCATGGACAGATCTATTCTTTCGTTTTGAGGCCATATAGATGTCTGGGGCGATTTTCTGAGGAGTTTGGTTCTCTAGCCACTTGGAGTCCCAAAAGCGAGCAGTTCTACCGTTGCCGATTGTTATGGTTGTTGCGGCTGAAAAAAGCTCCCTATCTTCCTGATTGCACGGAACCGCCGTTCCCACCCAAGGATTCTCCAGGGCCGTCCATTCATACCATAGCCACCTAAGCCGCAAGACAGAGGCGAAACGCTGAAGGTCCATTACTCCTAGTCCTCCCAGGTCTTTGGGCCTGCAGACTCTTTTCCAGTTGACCTTGCATTTCCCCCCATAAATGTTTTCCCCTCCTGCCCAGAGAAATTTCCTTCTTATTTTATCGATGTCCTCTAAGGTTCCATCCGGAAGCTTCAGGGAGGTTAAGTGGTAAATGGGCTGCGCTGTGAGAACTGTTTTGGTTAAACAGATCCTTGCGGCCGCTGACATCATTTTCCCTTGCCAGGGAGCCAGGCGCGATCGACACTTGTCTAGCAGCGGTTGGAGATGGACTTTCTTCAACCTTCCTACCACCAGTGGTAGTCCGAGATATTTCATAGGTAAATTTGTTAGCCCTACCGGGAAGATGCTCGTGATGGTGCTGAGGTCGATGGTGCCGCATCGAATTGGGGCAATTTGGCTTTTGTTCATATTGGTTTGGAGGCCAGTCACTTTTCCAAAACTTTTTAGGATTTCAGTCAGGCTTGTCATATCCTGGACACTTGGATTGACGAAGATGGCCGCATCGTCAGCATATAGGGAGGTTCTAAATCTTGGTGCTCGTCCTCTAAGAGGGGTGAGAAGTCCCAGATCTGTTGCTTTCTCAAGGAGGTGGTGAAGAGGGTCAATAGCAAGGATGAACAGCAGAGGGGACAAGGGGTCTCCCTGTCGCAAGCCTCGGCCGTGCTTTATTGGCGCACCTGGGCAACCGTTCAACAGGACTCTAGTTGCTGAGGAGACAAGGATGTTCGAGATCCAATTGGTCCATCGAGGGGGAAAGCCTTTTCGCTGGAGGAGATCAATGAGGTAATCCCACCTCACTGAGTCAAAAGCCTTGGAAATATCAAGCTTGAGTAGGAGAGCTGGTGTTCTTGTTTGGTGGAAAGTTCTCGCCAAATTCCTTATGTACATGAAATTGTCGTGTATGCTTCTTTTTTTGATGAAAGCACTCTGTGCGTGGCTAATGAGGGATCCTATGTGAGGCTATAAGCGGAGGGCGAGTATTTTGGAGAGCAATTTGCCGACACCATGAATGAGGCTAATTGGTCTGTAGTCGCCTATGGACTCCGCCCCTTCCTTTTTTGGTATGAGCACCCCATTGGCGGAGTTAAGGATAGGGAGATTATTGCTTCGCTGTTGGTCGAAAGAATGGATAACCGCCATGACATCTGCTTTGATTATTTCCCAGCAAGCCTTGTAGAAGGCCCCAGTAAATCCGTCTGGGCCTGGCGCCTTGTCTCCTGGTAATTGTTTTAAAGCTACATGAACTTCCTCCTTGGAAATGGGACTGCTAATCATCGAACAATCCAAGATTGGTAAGTTTAGGATATCCTAGTCTAAGTCAATGGAGCGTTGAGCTGGGCGTGCCAAGAAAGCTTCAAAGTGGTCTTTTATGATGGCCGCTTTCTCCTCGTGCTTGACTCTCCACATATTTCCAATGCGAAGCCTTTGGATGAAGTTTTTCCTCCTTCGAGCATTCATTTTGAGATGGAAGTATTTTGTGTTGGCATCGCCTTCTCTGAGGTTGGTTATTCTGGATGCTTGCTTTTTACACGCTCTCTCGACGATTGCCAAGCCGAGGACTCTGTCTTTAAGATTTCTTCTGAGTTGTAGTTCGGGCTGACTAAGGTTCCTTGATTCTTGTGCGATATCTAGGTGGAGAATAACCTCAAGGGCCATATGAAGTTGCAGTTTACTCTGAGAGATGAGATTTCTGCTCCAGGATCTCAAGCTATCGGCCGTTACCCCAAGTTTATGGAAAAGTCTGTGGTGGGCTTCATGGTGTGGCTGCTCCATATTCCAGGCAGTAGACACTACATCTTGGAAGCCAGGCAGGTGAATCCAGAAATTCTCAAACCGGAAGGTTTTGACACGCGGGGCTTCTCCTTGTCCAGTGAGTAGCAGTGGGCAGTGATCCGACAAGGAGGTTGAGAGGGCGTGCAGAAGGTGTTTCTTAAAGGTTGTATCCCAATTAGCGTTGCAAAAGAAGCGATCCAGTTTGACGAGGGTTGGCTTCTCCTGTTCATTGCTCCAAGTGTACCGCCTATTTTGAAGAGTGATTTCTTTAAGTTCGCAGGCGTTGAGGGTTTCTTTAAACATTCGCATCTGCCTAGGGTTGAGATTGGCATTATTCTTGTCCAAGGCCTTGTAAATTATGTTGAAGTCCCCCACCACCAGCCAGTTTGAGTTATTAGTTGGCATTGTATCCCGCAGTTCTTGTAAGAAGGCTCGCTTTGCACTGTCTCTTGTTGGTCCGTAGACCATCGTGAGGAAGAAGGAGGTCTCGCAGGCTTTAATGAAAACCTTGGCTGTCAGAGTGTAGGTGCCAAGTGTAAAATTCGTAAGATCCACCACATCATCGTTCCGGAGAACGAGGATTCCTCCTCTTGTTCCTAGTGGCCCCATCGCTGGCTTGTAACGAAAGGAACGTAGAAGTCCTCCACCTAAGGAGGCAGCAAGCCTTGCGTCAATGTCGCGCATTTTAGTCTCTTGCAAGCAGGCGATGTGTGGTCTTGCCATTTGTAGCGTTTCTCTCACTGTTGTTCTTCTAGCCGGTCTATTCAGCCCACGGACGTTCCATGAAATGATGTCAACTATTGGGTATGTCATTGAAAGCAGAATGACTCGTGCTGGGAGGTTTTCATGCTTGCTGTGACAAATGGGCCGGTCCAGCATGCGTTGTGGGTCTGGGCGAGTGGGCTACCTAGAGGTGGTTTGGGCCGGTTGCAAAGAAGAGTAGAGGAGAGCCTGTTTCCGTGGTGGGGCTGTGGGGAGGACACATGTTGGCGAAGCACAGTGGGCTGGCCCATTTGCTTGTATGAAAAGCTGTCCACCGGCACGCCGCCGCTGTATGCAGTCGACGGAAAGGGGGCGCCATCGATCCGTCTTTGTTTGGGCAACCAGTAAACGGAAAGCGATGGGAAAAAGGATCATCGGCCGAGATCTTTGCTAGTGTCAACGTTCCCAGCATCACTGTCGGCTTCTTCGTACCTATGTCGTTTGCCGGCCTCGTCTTGGCCGGCGTCGTTCCCGAATTCGTCATGCCTTTGTCAGTTTTGGTGAAACTATTGGGGTTCGCGCGAGATCGCCTGGAGGTTACTAACGGTTGGGTGTGGAGTTGCGGCACCGGGGTAGTAGGTTTGCGGAGTTGCTGCGAAATCAAGGTCGAGTCTCGATACGAAGTGATGCCGCTCGCCGCCGACACGCGTGTCCCAGTCTCACGCCACAGGAAAGCAAAGAAAAGGGGATACATGGAGAAGAGAGCCTCCAACCATCGGAACACAGCTCCTGACTCATGCCGAAGCTGCCAGTTCCTCCAGGGCGCCGCCATCCATCGGGCCCATGTACTTCACCAGCACCGCGTCCGCTGCCGCCGCGTCCTCCTTGTTGAGTCTGAAGAGATGTTCAAGCACGTCGATTGCATCTTGGGGGAGAGGTACGTTGAACATGGCCTTGAAGTCGGACACTGCTTTCTCGGTGAGGGTTCCTTCCGGCAGTGTCAGTCCCATCCTGCGACAGAGGTTCAGTTGCGCCCTCAGCGACATCGGCAGGCCGGCTAGCGGCTTCGCAGCCAGCCTTGGACTCCTCCGTCTTCCTTTGCCCGCTGGAGATGGTGACGCTGGTGTCTGCATCTGCACGACAGGAGAGAAATTGCACGATGGTGGCGTGCGGAGAAGCGGAGGCTGAATGTTTGCGAAGAGAAGACGCGGTGCTATTGGCGATACCTGGGAGCCATCGTCCGCATCTGCGTTCGCCGCCGGATCAAGGGTGCCGAGGTCGGGCACCGTCGTCGTTCCGCCGTTGTCGGACGTCAGCCCCGCCGGGATGTCGTTGACAACAGTAAAAGTCGTGGCCTCATGCTGCGGGGAGATATCCAGCTTTTCCAGCTGGGCGGCCAGCTGCGTGACACTTTGCATGGCGTTCGGAGCGGGCGTCGGCGCCGCGGTCAGGACGAGCGTTGGCGCCGTTGAGGTCGGCCCGAGTTCCGGCACTGTGGCAAGCTCGTTGATCTCCACTGCTGCGCCAGCTGCCACTAGGAGGTTCCGAATAACCCCTTCTGCCGTGGCCGCCATGATTGCTGCGTTGATACGAGCGAAGACTCGAGTAGCAGGGACAGCCGCCTCCCCTTTGTCTGTGGACCGGGCTTCAATCCTAGGTGTGCGGTGAGGACGCAGTGGAGGGAGAATGGGAAGCACCCTCCCCAAGAAAGCCTGGGGCGTCGCCGGTGGCTGTGCATGGGCCACCGCTGTCTGGGGATGGCAAGGCTGAAAGACAGGGGAGGTGGACCGCCGTCGCGGTCGTTGTTGTCGTTCTCCTTGTCGTCGCACGTACCTCCTTGGTGGTGGCGGCTGTCCGATGGCCGTTGTCGCCATAGTCGCGATCGCGGGCTCGTGATGAGCGCGTACGCTCGTGCCTAAAGTTGGCATCCACCGCACGGTGACCAGGCTGTCCGTGCGCGATGTCGCGGCTCGCATTGTCGCGGTCTTCATCGTCGTGCTCGTCTCGCCGCCAGCCCCGACCGCGGTCAGCGTCGGGATGATCGTTGTTGTACTTTCCTTTTGGGTCGCGACGTCTGGCATCATCGTGCCTGTCATCCCTGTCGCCGCGTCGCCCGCCAAGGTCGCGGCGGGCATCGTCGCGCCTATCATCTCTGATGTCGCGTCGTCCGTCGAGGTCGCCGCGGCGCCAGCCGTCTTCTCTCGTCGTCTTACTGCCCTGGTCACGGGGATCCCTGGCCAGGGCGCCAGTGTTGTCGTCAACGTCCTTCGCCCGACCGCGCCGGAAGGTGTAGGTCTGCGGAGGTGGCGGATGGTGGGGGAAGTTCTCGAAGCGGCGCAGAGGAGGGCGCTCGCCATCAAGAACCCCCAAATGCCACGGTGGAAGAGTGCGCGACGCCGGCCGGCAGGACTTCGGATTGCGGAGGTCCACTGCCGCCGCTGTGTAGTCATGGATCTCCTCGATGTGGAAGAGAACCGGGTGCTTGACACCTTGCTGCCAGTGCTCCGGTGGCTGCTCCAAAATTGTGACCGATTCAAGCTGCGGGTCTCGAATCTGCCGCGTGATCGTCACCCAAACATGCTTGTGGATGCGGCTTGGGTTGGGCGTCCATGCCCACAGCGAAATCACCCGTGTATCGCCAGTATCAACGGGGTAAACGAGGTCGGTCTCCACCATCTCCAGGGTGCATGTCCTACTGATGATACGCTCAGCAACGTCCGGTGCCCACAGGTGCATCGACACGTCGTTAAGGCAGAGCTTCACTCTGTACATGAGTGCCGAGCCGGCGGTGTTCTTCAGGCTACGCCACTGGATGAAATGGACCTCGATTCCACGGGCTTTAGCGAAGCCTTGCTTCACCGCCTCCTCACAGTGGCTTCTGTGCTTGAACTTCAGAATGAAGGCCTCCGGGTGGTGAAGCGCGACGGCCAGCTCGCCGGCGCGGAGGCCGAACTCGTTGGAGATGGCGCGCTCAACTTCCTTGGCCGTGACCATTGGAGGGGCGTGCATCGCCCAGGTGACGGCGGCGGTGCTCTCCCATTCGCGCAGCTCAACATCGATGGCATGGGAGGTTGGGATGAAGAGGACGTCTTCAAGCGGGCGCGTCTCAGGATCTCCCAGCTGTGCCATGACTGCAAAGGGCGGCCGCGGCGGCGGTGGTGGCAGGGACTCTGTTTCTTTGTGGGGTGGTGGGGTGGGGAGTTTGGGGATAGGGGGCGTCACAGCGAAGGCCGGAAAGCGGGGAAGATCGGCGTCTTCTGTCAGCGACAGGGGGGCGACTGGGTGGTGAGGGGGATCTGGCTCTTCTTGGAGGGGCGCATCGGGTTCTGGGGGGATGATGAGCTGATGGCTGGAAACGGGGGATTTGCAGTGTCTTGCTCTGTGCCCAATGCGATTACACGCAAAACAGCGCGGCGGGTCGCGGCACACCGACGCACGGTGGTCTCGAGTGAGGCAGACGAAGCAGCGACCTCTGGTTCTTGCCTTAAATTCTTCCAGAGAGAGGGAGACTCGCCATCCAGCTGTGCGGTCAGTTCCATCTTGTCGCCTTGATTCCAGCCGGTGGCGTGAATGCTCGTTCGTTCTCCACCAGCGTCGGGGGTGTACCGTTGTCCAGCCAGGCCCAGCCGGCTTGAATGCTTTGCTTGGTGTCGTACGCATAGGGTGAGAGCTTCCCGTCCTCTCCAGCTCGTAGGCGTGGCGGTAGGCGTCGTGTCACGGCGAAGGCACAGTAATGGTCGACTTCAATGCTGGGCGCGGCGGTGGTTGAGCGAGCAGCTGAGGGGAGGTGGCGCCGGGTCTGGCTCGGACTACCTCGGCGAAAGAGCGAGGGCGAGCCAGGGGCTCCGGAGTCTCAGAGACGTGGGAGACGCTGCCGGACGGTCTTGGCGATCTGGATTTGGGCGGTGGAGGTGGCGGCGACGGATCCCAGGACTTACCCATGGAGACTAGCCGCCTGCAGCTGCTGGGAGATAGGTTGACTGGTGGCCAGAACGCAGCTGAGAGCTGCTGCGGGTGACGGAGGAGCGTGGGCGCCGTCGGCTGGAGCGCCGGCGGTGGTAGGGGTGGAGCGCGCTGCGGCATTTCAAACCCCTGTGTCGACCTAATATTAACACATTGAAATCCGGTTCGTTTGAATTCACGTGCTATGAATGCTGAGATTCCTGCATGTTACCTTTGTGTCTACATGCATGATGAATTGCTCAGATAAAATGATCTTTCTAAAAGAAAAAAATATATAGTTGATGATTGCCAAACATTTCCAATCATTACAATGAACAAAAAATTTGGAAGGATTATGATGCAGGCAGTGGGGTTAATTCAATAGAGATTTTGGTTATCATGATCGAATTTCATTGAGTTAGACATACGTTTGGTTTGCAGCCACACCCGCACGAAAATATTACTTTTTTACTATCTAGGTCCCACATGTCACTAATGTGTAATGGTGCTGTGAGATTTTCGTCTCGCTGGCACCGGTGTCGCGCTGATTATGATAACCTAACCTACTCGAGTTTAGCCACAATAAATGTGGCAAATTTGGGCAACTTATGTACTCTAAACCAAAGATAGTGACAATGTTCACGAGTTTTGTATGCTAAACGGTTTGGTCAACACGTTGAGCTGGATTCACTCACGCGCTCTAGGCTACTACCGATCATGCCATTCTTTTAGTTTCAATTTCGCAGTAGCTATCTAATCAATTGATCACAGTATTTCTGTAGTACTACCATACTAGTACCAAAATTCCAGTGTTGTGCAATCCTGGGGAAATTTCTGTTTGACCAGATACCTCAGCATATGTAACAATAATATAAGGGACCATTTGGTTCCTTAATTTTTTTACATAATAAAATAAAATCCCGACCTTTACTCAAAGAGTTACAATCAACTATTACACAAATTCACATAAACTTAAAAAAACAAGTCTTGAAAAAACACACCAATAAGACTAAAAAGAACACAAGCTAATAATTAACCACACAAAACAAAAGCCCATTGCTCATTGAATCCTATTGGTGAATCTCCAACCAAAGTTGGTAAAAAACTGCATAACCATTGATTCAAGTAGTCGATATACAGATTTTATTAGCTTGATGTTCTCATCACACCTTGGTAGTTGAGCCTAAAACCAGAGCTAGTAAGTTACCTTGAAAAGGATCTGCATATAGGATACAGACAGAGATTTATCAAAAACCATATCATTTCTACTCAATCATAAATCTCAACATATAGCAGATGCTCCTACAAGAATGAGTTTTTTGGTTCCTTTATCAACACCCACAAGCCAATTCCCAAAGATATGAGAAATACTATGTGGAAGATATAAACCAAAAGAAATTTGTAAAGCTCTCCATAGAAACTTTGCATAATGGCATTCCAAAAATAGATGTTGAATAGTCTCATTTTTCATACAGAAACAACATCTAAACTACCATTCCAATTTCTCCTAGCCAAATTATCCTTTGTTAAAACAAATCTTTTAAGTAAGTACCACATAAAAATTTTAATCTTAAGAGGCAACTTGAGTTTCCAAATGATCTTATTCCTCTCAACATAACCATTGTTAATTAAAGCTAGATACATAGAACGGATAGATAATTGACCATTTTGATGAAGATTCCATCGAAATATATCACTTTCCTACGTCAAATGAATATGCATAATTGAAGCACACAAATTATGCCAATTAATCAAATTCTGACCTACTAAATTTGTCCTAAAAGAAACATTTAGTGGAACAGTATTCATTACCTCGAATACCTGTATTTTCTTCCAAGGGTAAGTCATAAACTTTTTCTCACTTCCTACAATTAATTTAGAGCGATGCTCCGGTACTATCTATTTGTAGTATTATGTATTTTCTTCCAAGGGTAATTCATAAACTTTTTCTCACTTCCTACAATTAATTTAGAGCGATGCTCCGGTACTATCTATTTGTAGTATTATAGTATCAGTAATATTAAGGATAAATTAGTAATTTACTAATTCAATGATTACGAGTAATTTTATTATTTATGTTTTTTCCCGGCTAGATCGATACGTGGTTGTCCATTATGTTGGCATTGCTCATATTCCATCAAAAAATCGAAAAAGAAGGAAAAAAATTTAGTCACTACTGAATGTCAATTATACCCCTATTTTTTGAGACAATAATACCCCTCCATATTTCTACTACAGTTAACTAAGGTGGTAGTAGAAAACAATATGGACTATTCGATCAAATGAGATCAACGGTTCAGATTATTTTTTATTACCAGTAGAGAGCACCGGAGTGAGGCTCATTAATTTATCTTAATACCAAAATATATAATAGATTAGCTACAAGATGACTTCAATTTTTCTTTCCTCTTTTTTTTCTCACTTATACATTTAATGTATTTATCTTATAACATGTGTTAAGCTACCTCTTACATGAGAGCTAACACTTTTTATTTTTTTTTTAATTTCTCCTACACATAAGTTTATAGTAGGCTTATAACCCACTATTATCCTTGCACTTATTAAAATTGTTAGTTATACTTAGCAAACAACAAAATTTGCATGTGAAAAAGTCAATTAATACACCCCTAACAAAAACCAATCCCCAATAATGATAAATCGGACACTAGCCATGGATGATCAAATCTGCCAAAATCAAATGCGGAAAACGAGGGCATCGACATTTATGCATAAAACACCCAACGGGATTTAATTTGCAACACAAAACGCCATCAATTTAGTTCTGACTTGCTTTTCAGTTGTTCCATATACTCATTTGCTACTCCTACCTGCTGTCAATCTTACAAGACATGCAAGTAAACACAGCCACAGAAACGGTGTACGAAGAGCCAAATGCAATTAATGATTAACTTTGCTTGCATACGCACCGATTCTAGCTTGAATAAGACTGTTAGCTATAGTAAGTAATTGATTAAAGATCAAGAGATCAAATCAAGCAAATATCAACCAATCATGCTTCAAACTCCCATCGTTAAGGCCTAGCTGTATCAACCACGTATTAAGATCAATCATAGATTCATTAACCATGTCCACGTCATATCAAACTACACTCCAAATTTAACCTTGCTAGATAGCTGCCATAGGCTTGCGTAGATCATCTTTGGTGTTGACACTTGTATACTATGTGCACATAGGGTGATGGCTGTGGTGGACACAGAATCTATATAGTGATTGCGTACATCAAACCATATAATCACAAACCGCGTACCCGCGCTAAGTAGGCTCTAGAGTAAACCACATCAAGGACGGATCCAGAATCTATTTAGAGGAGGGACTCATCATCTTCTCCCTCCTTTCAACCTCCCTACTCTTCTTCATCTTTTTAAGTGAGGGACATCCGTGTCACTCTTACCATCCCGATCATCTCCCAATTCCTGATGATCTGGGATGTTGTGCTTCCTATCCAGCTCTCGTTGGGCACGAAGGATCGTCTTATCTGGCGTTGGACCAACGACCAACGTTACTGGGCTTGCTCGATCTACCAGGCGTTTGTCCTTGGCCAACACTCATTTGTTTGTGCCAATCTGTTCTGGCAAGCAAAAGGCCATGTCAAATGCAAACTTTTCCTCTGACTTGCGTTTCAACAGTTTTTGGACGGGTGATCTTCTGCAAAAGCGTGGTATCGATAGTCACTCGGTCTGTCCCTTTTGCGCTCAGGATCTTGAGACGACAAACCACATCCTCCTGGCATGTGTATTCGCTTGTTAGGTCTGGTACTGTGTGCTGTCTCCTCCTGGCTGGGTTGTCCTCACTCCTTCCCGTGGCGGCTCGCTCCAGGTCTGGTGGCCAACTTCTAGGGCTTGCTTGCCTGAGCATCTTCGAGTGGGCTTCGACTCTCTAGTCCTCCTAGTCTCTTGGCAACTGTGTAAGTAGTGAAACCCCAGGGTTTTCGGTTTTTCTCTCTCCTCGGTCTCAGCAGTTCCGGAGTCCATCCTCCAGTAAGGTTGTCTGTGGTCTTCTGCTGGCGCGGCTGCTCTTGGGGGCTTGTTGGGAGTGTAGTAGGGTTCTGACACCACCTTCCCTCTACATAGGAGCAACATTTTCCTCTACATAGGAGCAACATTTTCAGTAGTAGTTTTTCCTTTTCTTAGCAGTCCTTTTGTTTTTCTCTTTGTTCCTTGTCCCTAGGCAATGGCCGTCTGGCAGATTGCGTTGTGTAACAAAAACTATGCTTTCTTCTAATATACTGATGTGCAATCCTTTTGCACGTTCGAAAAAAAACTCTTCATCTGTCTCTTCTTCCCCCTTCCCCCTTCCTTCTCACCTTTTTTCGATAGGGATCCAGCGGGGGGATTCGAGCTCCCTCAACACCCATTTGGATCCACCCTTAACCACGCTAATATAATAGTATCCCCATTTTAAATTATTAGTCGTTCTAGATTCTCTCTAAGTTAAATATGTATCATTAATTTTTTGAAATCCATATAGTTTAACTACGTGTCGTTTATATATTATGAAACTATTCGTTAGGGTGAATCTAAGAATATGAATCTCGTGATGTTAAACTATAATAGAAATTGATGGTTAAATATTAATATCTTTGACCTTGGATAAACCCAGAACGATATGAGCATTTCAATTCAAAAATATATATTTTAAAAAATTGACACACCACAATAAAGAAGAAAAATAACGTGCCTATTGCTTGAATCACAATTTCCTAGGTATTATTCTCTATTAAAAAATAAAGCTTAGCATAGTTTGCTTCGTTAGGACATTACCAACAATTTTCCTGTTAGGATATAACCAATGGCACAAAATCAATACCATTAGATTTGTATTTAAAAGTAATACAAGTATGTATAGTTTTATTTAGTAAAATGATTATTAGTCAAAACAAAATTCATCTCATAATAAAAAATATAGACGGAGTAATTGATGAATTACCCTACATACCCAACCAAAGCCAATCATCAATTGCGAAGTGTGTGATTCTCAATTTATTAGGTTTCTTGTAGTAGAACCAGTTCACTCAGGTTTAAGTTTCAGACTTGACACGGTTGTTTATATTTATAGCTAATTATTTTTTATGGTAGGCTATACATTTATCCACATCGAGACTTATCCACATCGAGACGCATGTGGCCTGCGTTTGCATCGTGTCTAAAAAAAAGCAAAAAGAAAGGCCAATCATTAGTAATCAAAATTTCACCGTGCTAGCTCGAGTGATCATCTCTCTTATCTAGTTATCTTAAATACATATATACCCCTAACTTTTTCCTTGAAACCACCGTATATTTCCCTAGTCGCCTGCTTTTATGGATCAAATTGTCCAATCCTTTGGGAAAAAAATGCCGCTCTTCAGTTTTCACCCGTACATTTGACATGGCAACTCTCTCAAACAATAATAAATATTTGCATGAATCCATAGTACTATCTTATGAGTAATGACACGTCACCCTCTCCCTTAGCTCAGACGACAAGTGTGGCCGCGAAAAAGGATATAGTAGCATGAGCAAGTGAGTAACCTCATCTTTCCCAACTCACATCTCGTGTTCCGTACGTATATTTTTTAAACTATTAAACGGTATATTTTTTATAAAAATTTCTATACAAAAGTTGTTTTTAAAAAATCATATTAATCTATTTTAAAAAATAGTAAATACTTAATTAATTATAAAAAATATGTCGTTCTATTTTGCATGCGTGGAGGTGAGTTCCCACCTCCGAACACAGCCTAAGTGAGTAACCCCTTCACTGACGCGTGGGCCCTTCTCGATGTAACGCCACCCTCACCTAAGTCACCGTCGCGCGTAACGCCCTGCTCATAATCACGCCGTGAGAGAGAAGCAAGCGTGAGCCTGACACCGTGTCCCCACGCGACAGCACCCACGTCACTGACAGATGGACCCCAGGAGGAACGGGGTTGCTTAGCCGAAAAGCGCGGGTAGGAGGAGATGTCGCCGTGTGATTTTTTTTAATTTTTAAAATACACCATTCCAATACTTGTTTTAAGATCTGTGATCACAACATTATTTGATCATGCCATTCTCGTAAGATAAAATTGTTACACCCATAACTAAAATATTTAGATTTTAGAAATAAATATTAGAATTGTTTGGCTTTAAAATAAAAT
This sequence comes from Oryza punctata, assembly GCA_000573905.2. Lineage (NCBI taxonomy): Eukaryota > Viridiplantae > Streptophyta > Magnoliopsida > Poales > Poaceae > Oryza > Oryza punctata. The sequence continues at coordinate 6,619,627 of CM002488.2, forward strand.
AGAATAACTATATTTTCTTTTAAAAGAATAATAAAAATTCTCGCCGTGTTCTTCTTCCCCTCCCTTCGTCCTCCCTCCGACCCGCTCGATTCCCCGCGCTTTTATTCCCTTCTCTCTCTCTCTTTCTTCTTCTCCCCCACGTCGCGTCGCCACTCGCCAGTAGACTCCACTGGGTGGAGGAGGAGGAGGTGGTGGTGGTAGTAGTAGTTCTCTCTCCCCACAGGTCGCAATCCGCTCCAATTCCCCACCACCACTATCACCGCCTCGAGCGAAAAAGTTTTTGCCTCTTTTCTTGGTTCCGCTTTGTTCTTGTTCTCTTCTTGCTCGTGGTGTGGTAGTCTTCGACTCGTTGTTGTTGTTGTGGTGGTGGTGGTGGTGGTGGTCAGTGAGTGGTGGCGATGTCGTCGCCGTCGCCGCAGCCTCCGGCGGCTAACCAGACGGCGGCGCCACCTCCGGCGAATAACTCCTCTTCGTCGTCCCCTTCGCCGCCGTCGCAGGGCTCGTTGTCTCCGCCCTCGCTGACGCCTCCCACAGCGCCATCGCCTCCGTCGACCACGCCCTCCTCGCCGCCGGCGGAGAAAGCGACGCCTGCTGTGGCGGCGGCGGCGGCGCCAGCGTCGAGCTCGGGGCTGACGACGCCCGTGGTGGTGGGGATCGCGGTGGGCGGGCTCGTCGTGCTGCTGCTCGTCACCATCCTGCTCGTCTGCTTGTTCAAGAAGAAGAAGCGGCACCACCACCACCCTCCCCCGCCGCCGCCGCCGCACCTCCTGCACTACTACGGCCACCCGCCGCCGCCGCCGCCGCCCCCGCCGCCGTTCAAAGGTGAGGGATGGAGATGGCACCTCTAAATTCCTACTTGCCTTGTCCTGGAGGAGATATACAGATCTTCTGTTTCTTTTTGTCTCACTAGCATAGCAACACAGCTGCAAGACGTTGCTATCAACTCAAATTTTTGCTAAATTGTTGTCCTTGGTAAATTTTTTTTTTTGGATTTCTTGAACAATTTTCAAGGACTGATTCTTGTTTGTTATGGGATGAAAGAACATATTGTTAGGCAAAAATACAGGATATAGGTCTTTGGTGTAGATTGTGCTAAGTTTAGCATGGATGGAGTAGTGGAGGTGTGGATTACCAGTAAATCACTTGTGTTTGAGATAACACAAAGGGGTAATTCTGGAAAGGAAGTGACAAGACCTGACATGGTCGTGTAGTTCTGAGGTTACCTTACTTTTAAGCCAAATCATTTGGAAAACAAAAAACATGTCATTTTCTTACTTTTTCATTCTTGAGTTAACCATCACAGAGTTGAATATGTTTCTTTACATATCTTTAATCTGTGTGCAATCATCTCAAAAAGAACAAAAAAAGAAGTGCAATCAGTCATTTCATTCTCATATCATTCTGCATTGGTAAAATCTATTTGGAATATTAACTATGATCAGCGGTCTTTTCAGTACAATTCTTGCTGAGCTGCAGGGGATCACTATGGTGGGGTGTACCAAAATTGGCAGCAAAATGGTCCTCCACCTCCACCTGATCATGTGCTGAAGAAGGTGCCTTCGCATCCTTCCCCTCCACCACCTCCTGCTCCACTAAATGTACACAGTGGTGGTTCTGGCTCAAATTACTCCGGTGGCGACAACAGCCAACCTCTAGTGTCACCTGGTGCTGCACTGGGTTTTTCAAGGTGTACTTTCACTTATGAGGACTTGTCAGCGGCGACCGATGGATTCTCCGATGCTAATCTGCTCGGACAGGGCGGTTTTGGGTATGTTCACAAAGGAGTTCTGCTGAATGGGACAGAGGTTGCTGTCAAGCAATTGAGAGATGGGAGTGGGCAGGGAGAGCGTGAATTCCAGGCGGAGGTTGAGATTATCAGCCGGGTACATCACAAGCATCTTGTAACATTGGTCGGTTATTGCATTTCTGGAGGAAAGAGGTTGCTTGTCTATGAGTATGTTCCAAACAACACATTGGAACTCCACTTGCACGGTACTCTCTTCTTGTGATTTCATTCTCATACCGCTTCTTGCTTAATTTCAAGATTCTCTATATAATTTGTGCGTAAAAGAGAATTAGAATGAGTGAATACTAAATTGATTTTAAACAAATTTAGGACATTTCTCTCTTGCTAGAATACAATAGACAGATTAACCTATTGCATTACTAAGAGAAATAAAATCCCATGACTTATTACAATTCAGTGAAATCCCTCCATCCTAACTGTTGAGTAATTTCATCAATGCTCAATTAGGCAAGTACATGAATTCCTGGGAGATATCATCTTTCATGTCATTTTCTTCAGTTAAAATCATATTGTTCTGTGATCTGTGAGAATTATAATAAACAACATGTAGTATTTGATGCCAAAGAGAAAAGGAGAAAAATACTCTCTAGGTTCTTCTATTTCCATTTTATGTAAACCCTGAAATTCGCCTTGGAACAACTGTCAATCTGTCATGAAAACCACCCTCTATCTCATTTGGTTTGTTTGCTCTTGAGCATTTGTTAATGGCTATTTTCACCTCTTTCAGGGAGAGGCCGACCAACCATGGAATGGCCTACAAGACTACGTATTGCTTTGGGTGCTGCGAAGGGATTGGCATATCTTCATGAAGATTGTGAGCGAACACCCATATCTACTCGTTATGCTTTTGGTTTCATTTTCCACTTTCTTACGGGTATACATGCCTATTATGTCCTGATTTTATCTCACACACTTTACAGGCCACCCTAAGATCATTCACCGTGACATAAAGTCAGCAAATATTCTTCTTGATGCAAGATTTGAAGCAAAGGTGTGCTATACATTTTCTGTTTTAGAAGTGCATACTGATTATTAGCTAGATCCACCAAAGACTTTACAAATCAATATTTACATTGCAATCTTCTGATAAGAACTAAAGCACATTTTGTGAGCAAACAGTAACCATCCATTCACTTACTCAAGCTGGTCACATGAACTGATTTAAAATACCAAGGTGGTTTTGACTGTTCTGATCTACTATGGTCAACTGGTAATCTGCTTGAAGGCGTACACAATTTTGACATAGGCTAAACTTTTCTGTCTACCTGATGAGTAAATTAAGAGAAATACCAGTAGGCATATATCCAATCATGATTACAGTTACAGAATTGATACCAGCATACTACCAAATTGTTTGATGTGTAATTTGCTAAGTAAAACTCTTTTACAGGTGGCAGATTTTGGACTTGCAAAATTGACTTCTGATAATAACACTCATGTTTCAACCAGAGTAATGGGCACATTTGGGTATGTTCTATCTACTCGTGTAGCATCATTTCATATTTTCGAAAAACAAGATTAATAAAATTATGTACAATAAACAATCATTTTTTAAGCTAGTACATTACAGGATCTGCTGTATCAAAATTAGTTCCCTTGTAATACTTTTCCTGTCCTTAGGTACCTTGCACCAGAGTATGCATCATCTGGTCAGCTCACCGAGAAATCAGATGTCTTTTCTTTTGGAGTAATGCTTCTTGAGCTAATAACTGGCCGCCGTCCTGTGAGATCGAACCAATCACAGATGGATGATAGCTTGGTTGATTGGGTAAGTTATTTCTCGAAACTAATTGACTTTGTTGTCAACGATACTTTCAGAGGTTTCGTTAAAAAAAAAAACTTTCAGAGGTTATGCGATTTATTTCAGTATACTTATCTTGGATTTTATGAATACAACCCAATACAACCTCAGATTATCTCATGATTTATTTTATATTGAGGTTGTATTCATAAAATCCAAGATAAGACCTCAATATACTTTCAGAGGTTTCTGTTGTAATTAATTTTATGAATACAACCCAATCATATATTGAGGTCCATATTTGAAAATTTAAGTAACAGCATTTTATACATAATTTTCGATGAATCTAGTATCCAGATACAATATGTCCTTCTGTATGATCAAGTACTTTGTCCTTTATGTTTACTCTTGGCATTCGTGTACATCTTTCTATACTCTACTTTCTTGGACTGTTGATCATCTTGTAAACTTCTTCTACAGTCTAGATAACGAGTTCCTCGTGCCTATTTCCTGAGCATGTGTTATTTTCTCTGACAATCTTCTTTTTTGCTAGGATGACCGAAGGAGGTCATCCGAATGTTATTAAGATAGAGGATCTGACAATCTTCTACACCATTAATTGATTTTATTCCTCCTACCTGAAGGCAAGGCCTTTAATGATGCGAGCATCAGATGATGGTAATTATGATGCTTTAGTGGATCCACGGCTAGGACAGGAGTACAATGGTAACGAGATGGCGAGGATGATTGCTTGTGCAGCTGCGTGCGTACGCCATTCTGCGCGCCGACGCCCACGGATGAGCCAGGTACCTTCTTGTAGTTCAAGATTCCTGTTCTTTACTTTCAATAGTTTTAATCAGAACAGATTCATACAGGACAACAAAGTTCAGTGTAAAATATATTGTTTACAGTGGACTATCAGCTACGCTAGTTTCACTTCCAGTGACAAATGATTCTATGTAATCACAAGAAGGCAACATATAATTTTTATCCATCTCTCAAATCCTAACTACCGTTTGATTGATGCAATGAACAACAGGTTGTCCGGGCCTTGGAAGGCGATGTGTCATTGGATGATCTGAACGAAGGTGTTCGTCCTGGCCATAGCCGATTCTTGGGATCATACAACAGCAACGAGTACGACACGGGCCATTACAACGAGGACCTGAAGAAATTCAGGAAGATGGCATTTGGCAGTGGCAATCTAGAGAGCAGCCAGCAAACACCGACCACTGAGTTCGTCCCGAATCGATCCGTATCAATGGGGGATGCCCATCAAATACCGGAGACGGAGATGGAGATGGGGAGTGTGAAGAAAGATGGAGACAGCAATGGCACCGGAGACAGTCAGGCTTCATGAGATAACCTCATCTTCTTGTTTTTTTAGGACATTGCAACTACCGTAGCTTGTAAAGTCCCAGCCTTAGCTGAAAATTCTCATAAGTTGCTGACATTGTTTGCAACGAACCGAAATTGTTTGGTTGAGATATATATAGTTCTCGGTAGCTGCAATTCACTGCTTCTTTTCAATGAATCTTTCCTGTGCACCTTTCTGTTTTGCATTACATTTTTGTCGCTTGACATATTGTTGTTTCAGAATTTGCCACCAGATTGTGTTCATCTCTAGATACAACTGCAGTCCAGACTCCAGAGCAACCCAACAAAAGTAAGAATTGGACAAAAATTCTGTAGAACAGAATTGCGAGCTGGACTCCTCTCTGTTTCATGCTGTTTCTGGCTGGACTCTGAAGTGTGATGGTTGGTAGAAGAAAGCTGATGCAGATGCTGTTGAATTCAGACATCAGGACCATACAGAGACAGGCATATGAATTCGTTGGACCAGGCTGTACTGGAAACTTGTGCTTCTCTGTCACTTCTCATTTTGATTTTGATTGGTGCAGCCCAAGAATCCCATGTTCTGTCGTCAGGCAGTTTGCTTCTGTATTGCAAACAGCAGAAAGGTTGCAATTGTAGCTGCAAACGGCAGTAATGCACTCCTATGGAATTTCACAAAATTTAATTAGTAAGTTTTTAAAATTTGTCCAGTGTAATTTCCATCTAAAAAAGCTGATCCCTTTGTTCTTTCCCATGGACATAACATGGACTATCGAAGATCAATCCGTAAAGTTGAATTGTTATGAAAAGGACAACCACTTATGTATTGTTGGGCCGAGGATATCTTGTGGTCCGGTTTATGTATACCTCTATATAATTTTAAAAATCTTTTTTAAAAAAATTACACAAACAGAAATATTCACGTTTTTGAAAAAAAAATCAAATATAACAGAACAATTGTTTAATTCACCGTCCAACTGTTATAAGCTGTGCTCATATGTTAATGATTGCGAAGTATAAACTACACATGCTTTCACTATCGCTTGGACTAATTTTACAAGTCACCATCAAAACCACAAACAATCTCTCCATTCTCCAACAAGTAAGCGAATGGCTATTAGAGAAACCAAAATCCAATGCACGGTAGTAATTTCTCAAAAATAAAAAAAATGCACGGTAGTACACAGACACCGTTGTCCAAACGGGGCTGAACACAAAATTTAGAAGGCGTTATGTTTCGGTTGAGCTATTTTCTCTATTTGTGTTAGCACATTTTTATAAATTGTTTCGTGCAAAAACTTTATTACTTTTAAAAAATCAAATAAATTTGTTTTTTACCTTTTAATAATTAATATCGATTAATCATATACTAACACTCTTTTTATGTTATACGTGTGGCTAATCATCACTTCAAAACGCACTTTAGACGAAATAAATCCCATAAATAAATTAGCCAGACCATCCAAGCATCCACTCCATCCAACCAACCAACCAACAAACGAACAAAAAATCCCTCCAAAAAAACGCCTTTTTTTTTTCTTGAGCACACACAAGAGTCACGCCAATCCCAAAGCAAATCGGCCAAGAGAAGCGCAAAGATCAACCCCGTCTCTTTGCTTCTCTCCTGATCTCCTCTCCTCCCCTCCCTCGCGCGCCGCCGATCCGTCCGCCGCCTCCAGATCCGCGCCCATGGCGTCGCGCAGGCGAATGCTCCTCAAGGTCATCATCCTCGGTGACAGCGGGTGCGGAAAAAAAATCCCCCCTTTTCGTTCACTTTCCTTGGGGAGTTCTTTTTGGGCGAAATTTATTCTGTTTTCTGATCGCTGATGCGTCTCTTTTTCGTTGGCAGGGTCGGGAAGACGTCTCTGATGAACCAGTAAGATCAAGGGGCAATCTTGTGTTGTCCGATTCGTCAAATTTGAGGGGGGTTTTTTAGGGATTTTTTGAAGGGGGCTTCGCGATGTTGAATGATGGGTGGTTTTTCTTTTTTTTGTTCAGGTACGTGAACAAGAAGTTCAGCAATCAGTACAAAGCGACGATCGGCGCGGATTTCCTGACCAAGGAGGTGCAGATCGACGACCGGCTCTTCACATTGCAGGTTCGGTCTAATCTGGTTTCCCAGAATCACTTCACAGCTTCATCGCAGCTGGATTTTGGTGCGTGGTGATAGTTTCTGTTGGGGAATCATTGGAATGGCTTTAGATCTTGCAGAGAAGTATGGAAATTGGGGATTAGGGCGTGATGCACATGTTCCGTTGACTGATTGTGATCGGAATTGCATTTTTGCCAAATCGTGCAGACCTGATTTAGCTTGACCGTCTACTAGTACTGTAGGTTTGGTCTAAACGACAGTGGATTCAGATAATTTTGGGGGAACAGTAAAATCATTTAGCTTGTTTTCGCTCAAAAGAAAAAAAAACATTTTGCTCGTGACAAATTAAAGAGTTTAGGTATTCAGGTCGCACTGGTGATATTCTTGTTTTATTTTAGTGTGAGATACTTGTGCAGCCATCATGTAATTGCTTATTGGAGAAGTTAATGAGATTACAAAACATGTAAAACACAAATATGATAGAAAGGATAGAGCAGTTACTACAAAATTGTTTTTGTTCCACTCTGTTTACACAAATTGGAAGGCATATTTCATAGCTCCTTCCATAAGCTACAATGAGGATTATGTTATGATTGCATAAGTACATCAAGTTATCTCTAGTTCAGTACTGCATTTGGTTACTGTTTGTACAACGATACAATCTCTCAAGGATGAGGTTCTTAGCATGGTATTGCTTCCTAATGTGGGTTACTAGTGCTAGTGTCTGGGTTCTGTACCACCTGTATCTGGGATTCTGCATTATCTTTTTATTGTTTGAACAAGAACTGCAGTTGGATTGGGGCAATAAGTTGTACCTTAGGTCTCTTCCCTGGTTTGATCACAGCTGACTGACAATGCCAAAACTTAAATTCACTTTCCTGCATTTGTTGGAATAAAGTCTGTAGTCTTCAATTTATACATAACTCCTAAATCAGCAAAGTAACTCCAATCTTTGCTGCTGTAGCTCAACACTAATAATTATTACCAATATCTGCTGGTTTAAGTGTTATAACTCATAGGAATACTAGAATATATGGCAATCAAAGTGGTACCTTGTCAAACAGTAACTCTGTGTACATTTAAGCTAATACTTGTGTGTTTACCTGCAATTTAGATTTGGGACACAGCGGGACAGGAGCGATTTCAGAGTCTTGGTGTGGCATTTTACCGGGGAGCTGACTGCTGTGTTCTTGTATATGATGTCAATGTTACCAAGTCATTTGAAAGGCTCAACAGCTGGCGTGAGGAATTCCTAATTCAAGTAAGTAGCTTACTTATTGATTACCCAAAATTCCAAATGTACTGCAATCTTTTTGTTGAAAGTAAGAATGATTATTCCCCATGCAGGCTAGCCCATCAGATCCAGATAATTTCCCTTTTGTCGTACTTGGAAACAAAATTGATGTTGATGGTGGTAATAGCCGGACTGTGAGTATTTGTCCTCATAGAACTGCCTTTAGCATCTGATTTCCTGATTTGCTTTGTGCTGTTCTTAACCTAGTTGTTTTTCCAGGTTTCTGAGAAGAAAGCTAAAGCATGGTGTGCTTCTAAGGGGAACATCCCTTATTTTGAGACGTCTGCTAAAGAAGGATTCAACGTGGAGGCTGCTTTTGAGTGTATAGCAAGGAATGCTATCAAGAATGAACCGGAAGAAGAAATGTAAGTTTATTATCTTGCAGACTCCCGGTAGAAGCATCGATTAAAAAAATATTATTCCTCAATTCTTTTTCCTGATAAGGGGAACATTTAGAAGTAGTAACTCAGAGATGGACTACAGCATGCAAATCAGGCAGTTCAATGACACTGCTATAATTTTGTAGATATCTTCCTGATACAATTGATGTTGGGGGTGCTGGAAGGCAACAACGCTCGTCAGGCTGCGAATGCTAGAAGATATGGCACCAGCGATATCGCCAGTTGATTCTACCGGATCGGTGTTGATCATCATCCTCACCTCTTCCAATGTGTGATATCTTTAGTTTGAAACCTCTATCTATGTCCAATGCTACATATGGTTTGTTTAGTGCTCTCCAACATAACTGGAGAAGATTCATTTGTAACTGTTTTTACTCCTACCTTTGTATTTGCTAGATGTTAGAGTTGGGATACCCCTTTAGCCTTTCTACCATTCTGTTTGATTGCTGCAGTGCACATATCTTTTTCTGTTTGATTGCTGCAGTTCATATCTGGAGAGATCAAAACATGTTCTGTGAAAGCTTGTAAATTGACAGAACAACAACCTATCAATCTGGTTCTGTTCTCTGCCCATTTTGATGGTAGAGCTAACCAGATCTGTATCTATATGGCTTGCTTCTTGCTACAATACAATCCTTCCTTTATGTCTTGGTTGATGTACAGTTCATGTCCCTGCTCTGTACTCATTTTAATCCATTGAATTATTTGCTCGTTTGGACTTTAAAGGTTCTGTTTTTTGGCCACAAAAATACAAAATACGGTTGTGAAATTGCCCTTTTTTTCTCTGGAAAGATCGTTCATTTGCCCTGAGCATTCAACCATGTCCAGGACCAACGAGAACTACATTTTCGTCTTTATTTTAGGTTAAAGTATACCACTTGCACTCTAGCAGCCATGCATGCCTGAATTAAATGTTCTTCTTTTTTTGAAAAAAAAATCTCTTATTTCGAAGAAAAATACAAACACCTGTACATCTCAAACAGTTTCCCTTTCGGTGTAGATTTGTTCCCATTTTGGAGTAGAGCAGAGTACACTCGTCCAGAAATGGAGCTCTCACCTCTCTTCCTCCTCGCCGCGCTCGTGCTCGTGCCCGTGTTCACCTTGCTGAGCTTCTCGTCGGCGAAGAAACCAGGCGATGGCGGCGGCCGGCGGCTGCCGCTTCCTCCGTCGCCGCGGGGTGTCCCGTTTCTGGGACACCTACCGCTTCTTGGCGCCTTGCCGCACCGGACGCTCCGGTCGATGGCCGAGGCGCACGGGCCGGTGATGCTGCTCTGGTTCGGCCGCGTGCCCACCGTCGTGGCGTCGTCGGCGGCCGCGGCGCAGGAGGCCATGAGGACGCGCGACCTGGCGTTCGCGAGCCGCGCCAGGGTGCGCATGGCGGAGCGGCTCATCTACGGCCGCGACATGGTGTTCGCGCCCTACGGCGAGTTCTGGCGCCAGGCGCGCCGCGTCAGCGTGCTCCACCTCCTCAGCCCGCGCCGCATCGCCTCCTTCCGTGGCGTCCGGGAGCAGGAGGTCGCCGCGCTGCTCGACCGCGTCCGGCGGCGCCGCCACGGCGGCGGCGGGACCGTGAACCTGAGCGACCTGCTCATGTCCTACTCCAACGGCGTCATCTCGCGCGCCGCGTTCGGCGACGGCGGGTACGGTCTCGACGGCGACGAGGGCGGCGAGAAGCTGAGGGAGCTGTTCGCCAACTTCGAGGCGCTTCTCGGGACGGCGACGGTGGGGGAGTTCGTGCCGTGGCTGGCATGGGTGGACAAGCTGATGGGCCTCGACGCCAAGGCGGCGCGCATATCGTCCCCGCTGGACGGCTTGCTGGAGCGTGTCATCGCGGACCACCGCGAGCGCCGCTGCCGTCGCCGCCACCCCAGCCAGCCGGACGGCAGCGACGGCGAGGTGGAAGTCGATCACCGGGACTTCGTGGACGTGCTGCTGGACGTGAGCGAGGCGGAGGAGGGCGCCGGCGCCGGCGCCGGAGAAGTGCTGTTCGACACCGTCGCCATCAAGGCCATTATCCTGGTGCGTACTTACATTGCGCGTGACATATAATACTGCAAAATCATCTCTTCTAAATATGCCACTTCATCAAAGTCCAAATGATATAATCCTAATTTCCATGACAAATCCACACCAGTATATCTATCTTAGGTTAGGTTCAAAGTATCATGTTCATAGTCAAACAATGTTTTCATCTCACTTTAATTTCAATGTTACTACTACAGTATTACATCTACAATTGTTAATTAAACATAACTATCAGTAATTCAGTACCATAAATGACGCATGAACTCTGAAAAAGCAGGACATGATAGCAGCCGCCACAGACACCACCTTCTCGACCTTGGAAAGGGCCATGGCCGAGCTCATCAACCACCGTCCCGTCATGCGCAAGCTGCAGGGCGAGATCCGCGCGGCCGTCGGCGTCCCGGCCGCCATCGGCGAAGTCACCGAGGACCACCTCGGCGAGCTTCGGTTCCTCAGGGCCGTGATCAAGGAGACGCTCCGGCTGCACGCGCCGGTGCCGCTGCTCGTGCCCCGCGAGACGGTGGAGGACACGGAGCTGCTGGGTTACCGCGTCCCGGCGCGCACGCGGGTGGTCATCAACGCGTGGGCCATCGGCCGCGACGCGGCGGCGTGGGGAGACCGCGCGGAGGAGTTCGTGCCGGAGCGGTGGTTCGACGGCGGCGGCGAGGCGGTGGAGTACGCGGCGCAGCTGGGGCAGGATTTCCGGTTCGTGCCGTTCGGCGCCGGTAGGAGGGGCTGCCCCGGCGCCGGGTTCGCCGCGCCGAGCGTCGAGCTCGCGCTGGCTAGCCTGCTGTACCACTTTGACTGGGAGCTGCCGCCGCCGGCCACCGGCGCCGGCGGAACGGCGACGTCGAAGCTGGACATGGGCGAGCTGTACGGGCTGTCCATGAGTCTCAAGGCGGCGTTGAATCTAGTCGCTAAGCCGTGGTCTCCTTGAGCGTCTTAATTTCTACTCAGTCCATTTTATATTATAAATAATTTTAACTTTTTCTCAGTTATTTGATTAAGTTTATAGAAAAATTTAGTAATATATAAAAAAAACTTAACGTATTTGTGTATACATAAATACACTCCCGAGTGAATGTCTATTTAGATGACAAGTTCAGCATATCTGGTTTCATTCTCTACCTATTTTGTTGGCAATGCGGGTCAGATAGATCCTTAGCCATATTTGAAGAGCTAGAGATTTTAAAAACAATTAAAAAAGTAGCAGTACTTAAAATATGAAAAAAATCAAGATTTTCCTGCTTCTAATTACTTAGTTCACATTATATTATAATATATTTATATTATAGTTACAACTAAAAGTATTTTACTTAAAAAATTTGTAGCAATTTTGAAGGTAGTTATTTTTTAATAATTTTAGATGAAAATCTGGATTATTTGTGAAGTCCAAGATTCTGGAGAATACAGAAGCGGTTCCTCCGAGCTATCTTTGCCTCGTATATATGTTGCCAAATATTTTCAGATTCTTTTTCTCTATATATTTGATATTTTGAGCAGTGAGCGGCCAAGATGTAAATGAGGTGTGCACGCACATTGAGTTGTAAAAATCCAACTCCATTTGGACATAAAAACCTTTGTTTGTTTTTCCTGGTTGATGTGTAGTTCATGTCTGCGGTCAGTAATCTCATGCATGATTGCTCCTTTTGATGGTGAATCACTTTAGACTTTGGAGAGGCTCTGTGTATGTAGACTCCAACTACTGTCGTCGAATTGCCAATTTCTCTGGAAGGATTGTGCTGAGTTTCAACTACAGCGACTACCAGCGAGAGCTACATTTTTGTTTCATTTTGATTTCGTCAACATCAAAACCGAAAAATATGTCACTGGTAAATACGTAATATCATTTCCACTTGAGATCTTTAATTTGCAGCCAACATTTTGGCTTTCCCATCGGCACATAAATTGTTCAGTGACATGCATGCACACCTGGATTAAATCTTTCCTTAGAACAAAATGTCATTTTTGGAAAGATAAACACAACCATGTCTGAACAGTAAAAATACCTCATTTTTGAGAGACGAAGACAACCATTTACCTCTAATTAAGTGCCATTTAATTACTGTCATTTGTCAAAAACGGTGAAACGGATCGAGCAGAGTATAGTTGTGCAGATATGAAGTTCTCGTCGCTTGCTGCGGTGTTGCACTCACCTCTCCTCCTCGTCTTCTCATGCCTGATCGTCTCGTCCACCAAGAGGACTCCTCCGTCCTGCGGCGATGGCGGCCGGCGGCTGCCGCTTCCTCCGTCACCGCCGGGTGTTCCGCTACTCGGACATCTACCGCTTCTTGGCTCCTTGCCGCACCGGAAGTTCCGGTCGATGGCCGAGGCGCATGGGCCGGTGATGCTGCTGCGGTTCGGTCGCCAGGCCCGGCTCTGGGGCAGATCAAACAGGGCGACAGGGTCCATCCTAACTAGAGTCAACGTGGTAAGATTAGGATTTGTTAGAAAACTATCGTAAGGTTTTTACAGATTTGTAAACATCGGATCGCCTCAAGATTATGCATGAAGAGAAAAAATTTGTTAGAAAGAAATTTTTACATCCCATTGCTATCTAATCAAAACATTATTGAATACGAGTTTTAATAAGTTGTAGTTATAATGCAGTTACACTTCAATTATACTATAGTTACATATGAAAGTTTTTGACTAAAAAACGTTTTTTAATACTCCCTTTAAGATTAGTTAATTCTGTACTATCTACTACTCCTGATTATCTACTAGTATCTACATAATATTGATTAGTGAATTAATAAAGATTCGAGATTCAACAATCAAAATTGCATGTATAGATAGATTCTTGTTGATAATATATATTTGCTTTATAATTTTAGGTGTTGAAAACTTATAAATTTACTCAATAAGCATTTTATGGTGCTAAGTAAAGAGGAAAAAAAAAACAAGATCAGTTTTAAGTGCTGATTTTTTCTATTTCTAACAGCATATATAAGAGATATTATCAATGTTCATTTCTCACTATGATTAGATTTGAAAACATATTTTGAAAACGAAAAGTGTGAATATACAAATAATACGTGATCTACAGGGGAGAGCGCGTAAGTTTACCCTAGGATCTTTAGAATTGTAGAGCCGGCCCTGTCGGCCGCGTGCCCACCGTCGTGGCGTCGGCGGCAGCGGCGCCGGAGGAGGTGATGAAGACCCGGGACCGGGCGTTCGCGAGCCGGCCCAGGGTGCGCATGGTGGAGCGGCCCCTCTACGGCCGCGACATGGTGTTCGCGCCCTATGGCGAGTTCTGGCGCCAGGCGCAACGCATCACCGTGCTCCACCTCAGCCCGCGCCGCGTCCTCTCCTTCCGCGGCGTCCGGGAGCAGGAGGTCGCCGCACTGCTCGACCGCGTCCGGCGCCGCCGCCGCGGCGAGACCGTGAACCTGAGTGACCTGCTCATGTCCTACGCCCACGGCGTCATCTCGCGGGCCGCGTTCGGCGTCGGCGCGTACGGGTTCGACGGAGACGATGGGGGGAGAGAAGCTGAGGAAGCTGTTCGCCGACTTCGAGGGGCTTCTCGGGACGATGACGGTGGGGGAGTTCGTGCCATGGCACGCGAGTGTTCATCAACGCGACGCGGAGGAGTTCGTGCCGGAGCGGTGGCTCGAGGGCGGCGGCGCGCGGCATGGATATGGTGGAGTACGCGCAGCAACTGGGGCAGGACTTCAGGTTCGTGCCGTTCGGCGCCGGGAGGAGAGGCTGCCCCGGCGTCGGGTTCGCCGCGCTGAGCGTCGAGCTGGCGCTCGCCAACCTGCTATACCACTTCGACTGGGGAGCTGCCATTGTCGCCGGCCAACGGGATCACGGCGACGACGAGGCTGGACATGGACGAGCTGTTCGGATTGTCCATGCGTCTCAAGGCGGATCTGAATCTAGTTGCCAAGCCGTGGTCTCCTGGAGCATCTTAATTTCTCTATATACTATATCTCGTTATAATGTGTATCAAACTTTCATTTGTGTGACTGTGTTGATGCTGCTTATGTATGTACATATATATGATGAGTTTGCACAGAGAATGTTTTTTTCTAAATAAAGGAATATTTTTATTCCAATCTCTGCATGAAGTAGTTCTAGTTTAAGATTAACAGTGCTAATAAAGTAGCACCCTTCACAAAATTCAAGTTTGAATGAAAAATACACTTAAACAGAAAGCCTATCACTTCCTTCGTCTCGGGATTTTGTTACCATAAGACAGCATATTACTTTCCACCTATATTAACTTTAGTATTATACTTTACATTTCACATACTAGGTTCCATGAATAAAAAAAACAGGCTCGATGCATCGGCTCAATTCCAGCTGATGCATCAAGCAACTTCCCATCACCCCTGAAATCATCCCCATTATCCCAATTACCCAGAGTCCACAAAGAAGATCAAGTTCATCCAAAAAATCTAATAGAAATGAATTGGAATTAACATTCTCGCAAGTTCATTGATAAGTTAATACATCATATACAGTTAACATCAACACATGCACAAGAAAAAAATCCCAACGCACAAATTCACCGTTCACTAGGAACATTGCCGTCACCCGTCGGAGGCCGTGTCGGCTTTAACTGTTCCGGCACCTATAGTACCGCTCTGTATTTGCCTTCTTGTAATAGTGCCGTGTGAAGGACTGTAGACCCAACATAGTGAGCCCAATTAATCATCGGCTCTGAAGTCTGAAATCCGTATATGCAAAGGTTGTCGAGTACTCGAAACAAGAGGTAATCTCAACTACGGCCTCAAATAAAATCATATATTTTTTCATTCTTTTTAATTAGAAATATAATTATATGCAATTAGAAAGTACATTTTTTCCTCAAACATATACAAACACAAGGCCCATATACACGCGTGCACCTTTACCTTATGGACACGCGCATACACTCCCTACCTATATGGCTATATGTGCATGTTCTAAGGACTGAGTTGTCCTTAAGTCTGACAAAACCACTACATGTGTATTGTTTGTTCACGGGCATGTCACCCTGTTAAGAAAGACTCATGTTAAGCTGAAGACTCCAACTGAAGTGAGTTTGTTTCACCACAAATATAATTAACCTAAGTAAACTAAGCTACTCTTATTTCCATTTGCAACAGAAGTTGTTGCTGCCAGCACTACTACAAAACAGGTGATAGGTGCCGGTTGGGAACCGGCCATAGGTGCCGGATTTCCCAACAGGCACCAAGATAGCGACACCTTTGAGGTCCCCGGATGCAAAACAAAAAGGTCGGCTCGATGCATCGGCTCAATTCCGAGCCGATGCATCGAGCGCATTCCCCCACTTCGCCCTAAAAATCACCCCAAAATCAATCCACAATGAACAAAATCAATCCAGTCATTATCACAACAACACAACAACAACAACATCATCACAACAACACACACACCACAAACAACAACAACACAATATGTCCCCTCCACCGGATCCTCTCGAGGGAGCAGCCGACGTCGCTGCCGCCGCTGGATCCACGAAAGAAGCCACCGGCGTTGGATTCGCCACTGAAGAAGCTTGGGCTAGGGGGGGTGTAGAGGACCGCTAGATCCGCCTCTGTCGAATCTGCTCGCGGGAGCGCCGATGCCACCGCCACCGCCACGGGAGAAGCTTGGGCACGGAGGGTGAGGGGGGAGGGGGTAGAGGACTGCCAGATCCAGCCCGCGGGAGCCGCCACCACCATCGCCTCTATCAGATCTGTTGCCAGCGAGGGAGATGAGAGGGGGAAGGGATGGGGAAGAGAGTGGAGTCGGTGGAGAGGAGATGAGAGGGAGTGAGAGAGAGAGACGGGTGAGAGGAGGGGAGCGAGTGGATAAGGATTCCCCCTTACCTTCCCACGATGTCTTCATCCACTAGATCAGCACCCTGTGCGCTAAAAAACGGCTCTCTCTCTCAGCTCGGCTCGGCTCGGCACCTATAATATATTATAGGTGTCGATTTTAATTAACCAATACATATAATATATTAAAGGTGCCGGTTTAAAAAACGATATCTATAGTATAGGTGTCGGTTTCTCTAGAACCAACACCTATAGTCACTTAAAGGTGCTGTTTTTTTTTTGTATTTTCAATCGTGGAGGTGGGAAAAACACTGTAAGTGTCGATTTTAGCTGCTCGGGCACCTATAATACCGACCTGTATGTGCAGCCTACCCTGGCATTGTGCACCTTCCCATTCCTATAGTAAGCCACCCATCAGATACAAACGAGCAACATTATGAGCGTGCATCTCTCAGAACATTTGTGTTCAGTATGGTCCAAATCTATGTGCAAATGAACCCAAGTTCCAAAGTTTATTTCATATGTATATATATATCCTTCTCCCGCACCCGCCTTCCATCACCTCACTCCCAGGTTCTCCTCTCGATATCCCTTCTCTCATTTTTTTTCTTCTGGAAATAAACCTTAGTTTTTCTCTTTTCTAGAAAAATTAAAAATAATTTGGTGAATTCTGTAAAATCAAGGAGTTGATTTAGATTTTGTGATGAAAATATTGGTGGTTTGCTAATGTTAATTTGGAGATTTTTGAGATGGTAGATTTTGTGAAGTGTGCAGTTTTGGTTGACTCTGGCGGTCAGACCGGCTGAGTGCTGCCAGTCAAACCGCAGGTGTTGCGGCGGTCAGACCGGCCAGCCCGACGGTCTGACCGGTAGGATCCTGATCAATGTCGGTTTCGGGTTGTTTTGTTGGATTTGGATATTTCCTTCGGGGATTTGGCTTCTAGATGATTTCTATGCGTATGGATACTGTTGGTATACTAATGTGAGTCAAGTTGGGACGAACTTGGGCTCGGAATATGGTTTCTTGGTTGTTGCATGTGTAGGTGTTGCTTGAGGCCTCGGGAGAGTGTTGCCGGTGATAGATCGGAGTCGACTTGGAAGAAGTTGATGTTCAGGGATCAAGAGATCACGCGGGATACTTAAGGCTAGAGGACAATGCACGTGGTGATGAAGAAATCCATATGGTATACAAGAGAGATTGTGTACGTATGGAAAGAGGAGTCGAATTTGGAAGGGAGTCCAAATTTGGAAAGTTTGATTAAGATAAGGAAAGAGATAAATTGTTTACTTGCAAGAGATGGTTTCCTACGTGGGTTAGGAGTCCTAAGTTGTGTTAGATTCGTGGGCTTTGGACAGCCTACTTCATGTATAAATAGAGATGGAGGGTGAGACCTCCCGGTATCGGTTTTAGAGAGACTAGAGTTGAGAGAAAGTTAGGGTTTCGAATTTAGTTCGAGATTTTGGTGAGGAGTGCTGTTGGTGCACTTTGTAAACACTAGTTGATGCAATAAAGTCGAAAAGTTTCAATCTACATCTTCGAGTTTGTTATCTACCGATGTTTCTGGGTCCCGATGGTCTAACCGTAGGTGTGCGCGGTCTGACCGGTGGGATAGCGGCGGTCTGACCGAGGGTGTTCGGACGGTCTAATTGGTGAGGCTACGGCGGTCTGATCGGTGGCAGGAGGGCGGTCTGACCGGCGGCGACAGGACTTCGTCGACGTCTTCGTTCGAGGGTAATCTTTAATTCCGCAAAAGATTTTTGGGTTTTTGGTTTTCCCTACCATTCACCCCCCTCTGGTAAGTTTGCTTGATCTTGTGCGATCCTACAAGTGGTATCAGAGCCACGTTTTTCTATTTGATCTTTACCGGTCTTTAGATTTGTTGCCATGGTTGAAAAGTTTTCAAGTAAACCTCATATTTACAATGGAGTTCATTTTGATTATTGGAAGAAAAAGATGGAGTCTTATATTACATCTCAAGGCTATGATATCTGGATGAAAGTTGCTTCTGTTTATGAGATTCCTGATCGTATTGAAACTACTGCCCAGAAAACTGATTTAGAAAACAATTGTAAAGCACGAAATATTCTTCTTAGTGGGATTTCTCGTTCTGATTTTGATCGTGTTTCACATCTTGCAACTGCTAATGAGATTTGGAAAGTTTTAAATAATTTTCATACTGGATCTACTAACATTAAGGAGTTGCGAAAAGATGTTTTCAAAAAGAACTACATTAAATTTGAGATGAGTTTGGGTGAGTCTTTGGATGATTATTTGGGCCGTTTCAATAAAATTTTGAGTGATCTTAGATCTGTTGATGATTCTTATGATGTTAACTATTCTCAATCTGAGGTTGCTCGTCACTTTATGAATGGTCTTGATATGAGAGTTTGGGATGTTAAAGTGATTTCTATTCAGGAATCTGTTGACATGAACACTTTGACTTTGGATATTCTTTATACTAAATTGAAAACCTATGAGATGAATATTCTTTCAAAAAGAACAGATTCGAAATCTACTGCTTTGGTGTCTTCATCTGGATCTGCTTTGGATACTTCTCTTAAAGATGTACTTGCTGTCTTTAATGCCATGTCCGATGATCAACTGGAAGAGATCAGTGAGGAGGACTTGGTTTTGGTTGCTAACAGATTTTCTCGAGCTATAAGTAATGTCAGGTACAGGAAAAGAGGAGGACCACCTCGTTGCTTTCATTGTGGAGGACTTGGTCATCTTGGAGCTCATTGTCCCAAGCTTGGAAGGAATCCAAAGGAAGAATCTCAAGATGAAACCAAGAACACCAAGCAGAACAAGAAGCAATTAAAGAACATGAAGATGAAGAAGTTCTATCAGAAGGCACTTGACGAGGCATTTACAGCTGTGCAAGAATCAAGTGATGTTGAGTTTGAAAGTGATGAAGATGATGACAAGGGAACAAAGGCAAGAATGATGTTTGTCTCATGGCTAGAAGCATGGATGAAGTTTCTGACTCTGATAATGAGGTAACACATATTCCTAGTGTTGAATATCTTCAAGAAGTGATTGCTAGACTTGGTTACAAAATTTCTAAATTTGAGAAAAAGATTAGTCAACATGAAACTACTATTGAGTCTCTTAATGCTGAAAATTCCAGAATAAAATCTCTTGTTTCTGATAATGATGAATGTAAGTCTTGTGAGGTTTTATTCGAAGAAATTGAAGCTGTTAGAGGTGTTAATAGGTCTCATGTTAAAAAGATTAATAAATTTGAATCTTGTCTTGCTTTGAGCTTTGCCATGAACACTAGATTGGTTGATGAATTGTTTTTAACTAAGAGAGCTTTGAATAAATGTCAAATTGCTTTGTTTGCTGGTTCGATGTTTAATTTAATTAGCTCTAAGAGGATTAAACAATCTAGTGAAAAACCCTGTTTGACATGTGTTGCTAATAAGATGAAACTAAAAGATGCTCTAGGTCGTGTTAAGCACATGGAGGAAATTGTCAAACAAGATGAGGTTCTTTCTTGTTTGACTTGTAGAAAACAAAAAGGTCTTTTGGATGCTTGCAAAAATTGTGCTAATCTTACTCAAGAGGTTTCTTACTTAAAAAGTTCTTTGCAAAGATTTTCTGATGGTAAAAAGAACCTCAACATGATTCTTGATCAATCTAGGGTTAGCACACACAATCGTGGTTTAGGTTTTGATCCTTATGCTCATCATACTAGACATCCTCCTGTTGTTTTAGGTGCTGGTGCTAGAGGTGGTGAAATTTTGCTTAAACCTGAGCCTAAGAACACTATGTTTAAATCTGCTGGCATCATGACTACTTTGAGTACATCATCTTCAAAAACCAATGTTGTGCATGCAAAACCTTCTGTTGTTTCTCGTGTTGCTAAGTCATCTATTTCTACAAATACTTCTAATCATCATGAAAAATATACTTGTTCATTTTGTGGAAAAGATGGTCATCTTGTTGGTTTCTGTTTTAGACTTGCTAGAAAACAGGAAAAGGAACGAGAAATTGCTTTTGCGAAAAAGAAATGGCAAAAATCATGTTTTGTCCCGAGACAGGCGGTCAGACTGCAGCAGTACCGGCGGTCAGACCGGCGCTTTAACCCCGGTCAGACCGGCGGTAAGCCTTCGGTCAGACCGCAGGTACCTCCGCGGTCAGACCGGCCTCGGGTAGATTTTTCTAATAGGAAACGGTTTGAATTTTCTACTGGTTATGCTCCTGTTGGTTTTGGTCGTGTGTCTCAGTACTGGATTTCTAAATTTTTATTATCTAACCCCAGTACCGAGGCTTCGACTTCTGCTTGTGTGTAGGCTCTTTTAGCGAGGAAGGAGAACGTGTGGATTGTGGATTCCGGTTGTTCGCGACACATGACCGGTGATAAAAATTGGTTCTCCTCCCTCAAGAAGGCATCAAGGAAGGATTCAATTATCTTCGGTGATGCCTCTACTAGTATGATCACCGCTACTGGATCTGTCAAGGTAAGTGACAAGTTTACATTGAATGATATCGCTTTGGTTCAGAATTTGAAGTACAATTTGCTCTCCGTTTCTCAAATTGTGGATGAGGATTTTGATGTGTTATTTAAGAAAACTGGAAGTAAGGTCTTTAATTCTTCTGGCGATGTTGTGCTTAATGTTTCTCGTTATGGAAGAGTTTTTAAGGCTGATTTTGAAAGAAGTGTTTCTTCAGAGATTACATGTCTTGTTGCAAAATTTTCTAAAAATGTGATGTTTTGGCATCGTAGACTTGGACATGTAGGCTTTGATCATCTCACTAGACTTAGTGGTTCTGATCTTGTTCGTGGTTTGCCTAAACTTAAGAAAGATCTTGATTTGGTTTGTTCGCCATGTCGTCATGCTAAGATGGTTGCTTTTTCACATACTCCTATTATTTCTGTGATGACGGATGCACCGGGACAGCTACTACATATGGACACTGTTGGTCCAGCTAGAGTGCAATCCGTTGGAGGAAAGTTTGTATCTTCGTTTGGCTCTTGAATTTTCTGGATCTTTAAGAACTATACGAAGTGATAATGGTGGTGAGTTCAAAAATGCTTCTTTTGAGAATTTTTGTAAAGAAAAAGGTCTTGAACATCAATTTCCGTCTCCACGGGTTCCTCAACAAAATGGTGTTGTTGAAAGAAAAAATCGTTCTTTGGTTGAAATGGCTAGGACTATGCTTGATGAATATCATACACCTAGGAGATTTTGGGCTGAAGCTGTTAACACTGCTTGTTATATTTCCAATCGTGTTTTCTTGAGATCAAAACTTGGAAAAACTTCTTACGAGCTTCGCTTTGGTCATACCTAAGATTTCACAATTGCGTGTTTTTGGGTGTAAGTGCTTTGTGTTAAAATCAGGAAATTTGGATAAATTTGAGTCACGTTCTACTGATGGGCTTATACTTGGTTATTCTGCACATTCTCGAGGTTACCGTGTACTTGTTTTAGACACTAACAAAATTGTTGAGACTTGCGAAGTCACTTTTGATGAGGCTAGTCCTGGAACTAGACCCGAAATTTTAGGTACATTATCACAAGTTCAGGGGGAGGATATTTTCGTGGAGAAAAGCGATGATGAGGAAGATGATGAACCGACGGCCGGTCAGATCGGGGCCATGGCCGGTCAGACCGTCGACCCACCGCCGGTCAGACCGCAGGTAGAGGAGCGGTCAGACCGGCCTGGGGGTGATTCATCGGGTTCGTCAGGTGCTGATAATAGAGGACCTCCAGAAGTATCTACTTCGTCAAATCATGATGCAGAACACGAAATTTCATCAGATGTTACTGCTCCACTTCATATTCAACGACGACATCTTCCAGAACAGATAATAGGTAATATTGGAGAACGTACAACAAGGTCTAAGGTAACAACTCGTGATACTCATGTGAATTATGCATTTGCTGCTACTTTTGAACCTAAAGATGTTACTCATGCCTTAACTGATGAATCGTGGATCAATGCCATGCATGAAGAACTTGAGAATTTTGAAAGAAACAAAGTTTGGTCTTTAGTTGAACCTCCTGTTGGTCATAATATCATTGGAACTAAATGAGTTTTCAAAAACAAACAAAATGAGGATGGTTTGATTGTGAGAAATAAGGCTAGGCTTGTTGCTCAGGGTTTTACTCAAATGGAGGGGTTGGATTATGATGAAACTTTTGCTCCTGTTGCTAGAATTGAAGCAATTAGACTTTTGTTGGCTTTTGCTGCTTCAAAAGGTTTTAAATTGTTTCAAATGGATGTGAAAAGTGCTTTTCTTAATGGTTATATACAGGAGGAAGTTTATGTAAAACAACCACCTGGTTTTGAAAATTCTGATTTTCCCAACCATGTTTTTCGTTTGTCAAAAGCTTTGTATGGTTTGAAACAAGCTCCAAGAGCATGGTATGATCGTTTGAAAAACTTTTTGCTAGCTAAAGGTTTTACAATGGGAAAAGTGGATAAAACACTCTTTGTTCTCAAGCATGCTAATGATCAACTTTTTGTTCAGATTTATGTGGATGATATCATCTTTGGTTGTTCCTCTCACCCTTTGGTTGTGGAGTTTGCTGAGACTATGCGCAGGGAATTTGAAATGAGTATGATGGGAGAGTTGACTTACTTTTTGGGATTTCAAATCAAGCAAATGAAGCAAGGAACGTTTGTGCATCAAATGAAGTACACCAAGGATCTTTTAAGGAGCTTCAAGATGGCGGATTGCAAGCCAATTTCTACACCAATGGGATCAACTGCTATGTTGGATCCGGATGAGGATGGTGAAGTTGTGGATCAAAAAGAGTATAGGAGCATGATTGGATCTTTGCTCTATCTCGCTGCTTCGAGAGCGGACATTCAATTTGCTGTATGTTTGTGTGCTCGTTTTCAAGCTTCTCCACGTGCTTCACATCGTCAAGCTGTTAAACGCATCATGAGGTATTTGCAACACACTCTAGAATTTGGAATTTGGTATTCTACGTCATCTTCTATATGCTTGAGTGGTTATTCGGATGCGGATTTTGGTGGGTGTAGAATTGATAGGAAAAGTACAAGTGGAACATGTCATTTTCTTGGTACTTCTTTGATTGCTTGGTCTTCTAGGAAACAATCTAATGTTGCTCAATCAACTACTGAGTCTGAATATGTTGCTGCTACTAGTTGTTGTTCTCAGATTCTTTGGCTTGTTTCAACTTTGAAAGATTATGGTCTTACTTTTGAGAAAGTTCCTCTTCTTTGTGATAACACTAGTGCTAGTAATATTACTAAGAATCCTGTACAACACTCATGCACGAAGCACATTGATATTCGCTATCACTTTTTGAGGGATCATGTTGAGAAGGGAGATGTTGAATTGGCTTTTGTTGATACTAAATTGCAATTGGCGGATATTTTCACGAAACCGTTGGATTCTTCTCGATTTGCTTTTCTTCGAGGAGAGTTGGGGATTGTTCATCCTTTTGGCATCAATTGAGGGGGAGTTTTGGCTCGTTATTGCACTCGTGTTTTCTTTTCTTCTTTTGATTTTTCTTTTTTGCATACATGTTTTATTCATGCATGGTGTGATAAAAAAAATGAAAAACATAAAAATTTAAAAAATAGAAAAAGAGGAAGAGCTTTGTTTGTGCCTTAGTATATTCAAGTATATGATAGCAATACATGTTAGGTGATATGATGACTATGCTAGCTTGTGTGCATGTTAGTTTTTATATAAGCTTTTGATATTGTATTTAAGTGATTTGATACATGACATATAATTTATCACTTGAATTAAGCAAATATGCAATAATGATGCTAGCATATGGTTTGATTTATAAATGCTTTATATATATGCTTTATTGCATTGTTATTTCTCAAATAGCTTTGTAGTTGCTTATTGTGAAAGAGAATGAAAAAATATATAAAAAAAATTAATACCGAATCCTTGGAAACAGTCTTGACGACAAGGACGTATTCGATGCGAGCAAAAATAATGGGTACCGAATCCTTGGAAACAGTCTTACGACAAGGACGTACCCGGAATAATAAAAAATAAAAAGGCTCAAATCATAGTGAAAAATTCTCTTGATTGTTTTGTGCTAAAGCTAGTTTGAGAAAGAGTGATAAATGCAATAGGTGTATATGTATAATGTTTGTTTTTCAATCTATGTGCTTGTTAATATATTGCATTATAAATCGTTTGAAGTCATGAATCTTTAGTGTTGATTTGATCTTTTTGACAATATCTTCGGTTCATGTTTCCACTACTATGCATGCTTGTTATCTAGATTGTCATGCTATCTACCTTGTTATTGCAACACATGTTCTTGAATTGTTTTTGGTATAGCAAAGCTCTTCGAAAATAAAAATATAAAGGTTGATGAACTCATTGTCAAAAGGGGGAGAACAAGGTAATAATTTGTGCATAATTGTCATAAGTAGAGGAATTTCCTCCTTTTCAAAAGTGAGAGATTTTTCTTTGAAAATTTTTGGCATTGAAGATGCTTTTTGGATTTGCTACACAAAACACCACAAACCATTTGTTGTTTGCCAATGATTTTCATCAAGGGGGAGATTGTAAAATCAAGGAGTTGATTTAGATTTTGTAATGAAAATATTGGTGGTTTGCTAATGTTAATTTGGAGATTTTTGAGATGGTTGATTTTGTGAAGTGTGCAGTTGATGTTCAGGGATCAAGAGATCACGCGGGATACTTAAGGCTAGAGGACAATGCACGTGGTGATGAAGAAATCCATATGGTATACAAGAGAGATTGTGTACGTATGGAAAGAGGAGTCGAATTTGGAAGGGAGTCCAAATTTGGAAAGTTTGATTAAGATAAGGAAAGAGATAAATTGTTTACTTGCAAGAGATGGTTTCCTACGTGGGTTAGGAGTCCTAAGTTGTGTTAGATTCGTGGGCTTTGCACAACCTACTTCATGTATAAATAGAGAGGGAGGGTGAGGCCTCCCGGTATCGGTTTTAGAGAGACTAGAGTTGAGAGAAAGTTAGGGTTTCGAATTTAGTTCGAGATTTTGGTGAGGAGTGCTGTTGGTGCACTTTGTAAACACTAGTTGATGCAATAAAGTCGAAAAGTTTCAATCTACATCTTCGAGTTTGTTATCTACCGATGTTTCTGGGTCCCGACGGTCTAACCGCAGGTGTGCGCGGTCTGACCGGCGGGATAGCGGCGGTCTGACCGAGGGTGTTCGGACGGTCTAACCGGTGAGAGTACGGCGGTCTGATCGGCGGCAGGAGGGCGGTCTGACCGGCGGCGACAGGACTTCATCGACGTCTTCGTTCGAGGGTAATCTTTAATTCCGCAAAAGATTTTTGGGTTTTTGGTTTTCCCTACCATTCACCCCCCTCTGGTAGGTTTGCTTGATCTTGTGCGATCCTACAAATTCAAGACTT
Source organism: Oryza punctata (assembly GCA_000573905.2). Lineage (NCBI taxonomy): Eukaryota > Viridiplantae > Streptophyta > Magnoliopsida > Poales > Poaceae > Oryza > Oryza punctata. Next base: position 6,645,447 of record CM002488.2, read on the forward strand.
GAACACATGATCTCGTGGTTCATGGGAAGCTCTCCTAACCAATTCACCCTACGACACTTTGTAATTAGAGATTATTGTTTGCTTGCTTTGTATATTTGTTCAAATTTTGTTAGAACAAATCAATTATGTTACTATGATTCAGTAGTAACGTGTTAACGACGAAATTTGGTAAACCTCAAAGTCATCATCGGCCTAGAATGAGTATTGGCTTCAGAGTCTTGGAATCAGCCGACGGGCATTATCAATCGCCAACAGTCGGATTCTTATCAAATTCGGTTAAGGAAATTAATCTATTAAAGGAAGCTTATTCAAAAGAGACCGAGTCCAAGGAGGATACGGCATGACAGTTTATCTATTAATTAGGAAGAGTCTGTTAGTTTCCTTTTATCTTTAGAAAAGTGTATTTAGTGTCCGATAAGGACTTTTGTTTTTCCATTTATCTTTAGGAAGGTTTGAGTCGTGTCCGATATGGACTTGTATCTACCCATGGGTATAAATATGTACACTCGAGGTCCATGTAAATTATCTCTCGATCAATTCAACTTCGGCGCATCGCCATCTTTTACCCTTTTTACTTTCGACGAGTTCTTGTCTCAAGTTGGGCTGCATCGACTTCGATCTCTGACGAGGGGTAAGGCTTGTTATGGCGGCTTACATTATCGGGATTAGTGATTCCATCGCTTCGGCACTCTAATCTTGTTCATGTAAGTCGTCGAGTTATCATATACATTATATAATCTAGATTGACAATGTTTTCTACTTGCATCGGCCGATCTCCATCTAGGGTTTTGTCGATATCGGCTAGATTAGTTTGTTCGCTTAGATTATATAATGTATCCACCACCCTGAAAATCAGTCAAAAGCTTGATTGTCTAGATATTATGTTTCTTTTCATACTTAGTGTTGCATCAGTTAAGTTTGATCTACTAAATCGTGCTTAGAACCATAATCTCTAGCATGCTTCTTGATTGCCAACAAGGGTTTCATCGGGGTTTCAGCCGATGAGTTGTCTGGACATTGTATCGGCTTACAAGGATTACTTACAAGTTGGTTTTAGCCGATGACAACAAAGGTTTCACTGTTTATCTAATCGTTTGGATTTAATGACAACGGATCTCCAGCCGATGTATGCTTTAACCTTCGAATCAGTGCTTATTTAATCTATCATTACTAGCCGATTGGTTACTATTGGATTATACTATTGTTATATTACATTATCATCAGCCGACTATCTTTATATCATTATTTACTCAAGTATCAAGATCTATACTGGATATCGGCTGGTATCGGCATCGGCTAAAATTACTATATCGGCTCATCAGCCGATCGGCTCTTTGATATTCAATTTATATATATTGACAGTTGCAGGATCAAATTGACTGGCACGCCCGCATCTCATTATTATTTTGGACCTGCACTAGAGCTAAGTAGATCTCTCAGGCCGTCGTGTTTTTACGTCAACATAACGTTATCGCAAAAGTGCAGTAGCATGATACGTTACTGCAAAACTTATAGTCTGTTACTGCACTTCCGGCAGTAACATCATGATGAAAATTGCAGTAACAGAGAACGTGTGTTGATGCAAAAAACGCACACTGGCCTAAGAGATTTGCTTTAATCTAGTGCAGGTTCAAAACTTGCTTTCAGGTTCAAGGGCGTGCCAGTTGATTTGATCCTGCAATCAACAAGATGAAACATGCAAGTTTTATTAGTAAACGATAATCAATTGGCTAGGAAGTTGATATCATATGGTGATGTAACCTAGCCGATGTAGTGTAAGGTGAATCGGCTGTAAGGCATATTCAATGACAAATCAACCCTAAACTTGGTCTATCGGCTGTAAATATCAGTATTATATAATCTATAAATCAATATTACTTTAGAAATCAGCAATTGGAATAGATCGGACTTAACCGAGACAGTATAAGTTGTCCAAGTCTAAAATAACATGAAATAACGATTATATGTATTCATATTATAGCCGATGTCCAGATTTAAGCATGTATCGGCTATAGCTCCGATACAACCTTATACTAAGATATTCTCATGCAACAAATATATCTAACTTCTGTCAATCAGATTGGCAGTGAGTCGAATATATTTATATCAGATTAGATCCTGATATAAGGGGCAGATATTAAACAAAGCATAAAACTATGTAAAACAACTATACCAGGTAAGATCGGCTGAAACCCCGATACTATCCTTATTAACAACCATAAAGCAGGCTAGAGATTATAATTTTAAGCACGACTTAGTAGATCAAACTTAACTGATGCAATACTAAGTATGAGAAGAAGCATAATATTTAGACAATCAAGCCGATGGTTGCCTTTTCAGGATGGTAGATATACTATATAATTTAAACCAACAAATCAATCTAGCCGTTATCGACAAAACCCTAGATAGAGATCGGTCGATGTAAGTAGAAAGCATTGTCAATCTAAATTATATAATATATATGATAACTCGGAGATTCACAAAATAGAATTAGAGTGTCACAAAGATGTAAGCAATAACTCCGATAATGTAAACCGCCATAACAAGCTTTACCTTTTCGCCGAAGATCGAAATCGATGCAGCTCGACTCGAAAGCAAGAACTCGTCGAAACAAGTAACGAAAAAGGTTTGATGATGCGCCGAGATTGGATTGAACTGATGTTAATTATTTACAAGATCTCGGGCTTATATTTATACCCGAAAACACAAACTTGTCCATGATGGACACGACTTATATTATCCTAATACGACTCCAACTAACAAACAAGTCCCTTCGGCGGACTCTTACCAAAAATATCTATAAGGAAATTACATAAAACCCTAATTAATAGATACAATTGCCTATCTCGGACTCTATCCTTATCTGGCATTATCATTGAAGCCCTTCTTTCGAATCTGACATTGATCATGCAACCCATATCGGCTGTATCGGCTAACCATATCAAACTCGGAATCGACCGATACAAACTTCCAGCTGATGCACACTCTGTTTCCGAGAATTCCGCATATCTTTAAATCCGCTTCTAATTGGATCCAGTTTACGATTCATATGCTTGCCAAATTTCATCGTCAACAATGTGTAACAATAACTGTGGTAGTACTGCTTGTGTAGAGCTAAAACCTTTAAATCTCAATCTTTAGAGAGCAACATCTATCAAATGTTATCTTGTTTTTCTAATCCGTTTGCACCATAATATTCATAAAAAAGTGTTTAACCAAACTAGATCATCATGAATATTTTTTGATGTTGTTACTGTGAAAATCAATCGTGTTACTACATATTGACTGTCGTGTTACTACACTGTTCCTGCGAGACGAGAACTGAAAAGAGCTAAGTCTCTATCTTTAGAGAGCAATATCTCTCACATCATATCTTGTTTTTCCTAATCCGTTTCCACCATAATGTTCGTAAAAAAAGTGCTTAACGAAACTAGATCCATCATGACTATTTTTTTACGTAGTTATTGTGAAAAGCAATCGTGTTACTGCACGTTGACCGTCGTGTTACTACGTCGTTCCTATGAGACGAGAACTGAATTACTACATAAAAATGGAAGTGTTATAGCAGGACTGTTATACGTTACCACATATTTATGCAGTAACACTATCCAAGAATTGCTATAAGACACTTTGTTACTACAAAACTTAGTCTTTACTGCAATCTTACAGTAACGTTTTGATGAGATTGTAGTAACATACAACAAACAATAGTAACAAGTAATGCTATAGTATTACTACTTACGGAGTGTCAAATTCCAAAAGAATCAAACTTTGAAGAACAATATCTCTCACGTGATGTATGGTATTTTTAAACTGTTTGCACCATTATCGGTGACACGGGCCCGGGGGTATCAAGGCTGAAGACATGAGGCGGCCCCCTGCACCCACGTGGCACTCCCCCGAGGGGGGGTCGGGCCAGAGGGTGCGGTGGCGGCTGCCCTCTCCAGCCTCTGTTCCTCCCTCGCTCCGCTGCCCTGGGGTCGGGCTCCCCGACCCCCCATGCTTGCACCACGTGTGCGGGGTTAGGTGAGCATCTCCAACGACCACCTAACCCCATTAATGGCGGCTCAGACCAGCGTCCCACGTTGCATTTAATGCGGCGTGGGGCGTGCGTGGCCGGTCTGACACCGGTCACGCTGACTGACCGATCTGTGACCGGCCGAATGATTGATGGGACGGCGGCGCAGCGCTTGCACGCTGACCTCGCGTCAGGTGGTGTGCAGCACGCTCCGTTCTGTCCCGTCAGAATGATGAGAGCCTTTTTTGCCTCTCATTCCGACCGGAGTTGGTATGTTAGCTCCGGTCAGATGGCGCCCATCTCCCGGTATGGACGGAACACACAAGTCTCCGCCCATTTAATAGGGAATGACGCGGGCATCCCCCTTGTCAGTCGGCTAATCGGATGGGAGTCACGCCGCAGCGACTGTGCGTGCGACTTCTGGGTCAAGCGACGAGACAACTCTTAAATGTAAAAGGATTTTTTCCTTCTCCAGGAAGTAGCCTATTGGCCCATGTGGTAACCCCTTGAGATATAAAAGGAGGCCCGGGCTTGGTGAAAGGGGGGATTCCTGAAAAAACATACACTCATCAACCACACACACAGGAGTAGGGTATTATGCCTCGCCGGCGGCCCGAACCTGTATAATCCCCTGCATCTCATCTTCTTCGAGCAACTATCCCTCTCGGTATCCCTCTCTCTCTCTCTCATATTGGAGCGCGAATTTCACCCTGCGTCCCCGCCGAACTCACAAAGGGGGTCCTCACTGCCCCCCGTTGAGGAGCACACGCTCCGTCAACCATGATGCTAGAAAAAGTGCTTATTAAAAGTAGATCCGTCATGACTATATTTCAACTATATTTGAGCTTTGTTACTGCATGTAAGACACAATATTACTGCACAGTGGTCATCGTGTTACTACATTTTTCCGCGAGACGAGAGTTGAGAAGAGGTGGGTGGTGGGGGAGTTAGCAGGCGGTTTGATCGATGTGGGGGTGCTTTGACCGACCTTTGACTGAGGTGGGAGGTGGGTTTCAGGTTCTTAGAAGGGAGAGGAAGTGGGTTTGGTCCTTGGGAAGGAGGGGGTATAGAATAGCTATTCTATATCCCGGGTGTAAAATAATTTTGCTATATATGTATACATATATATATATATATGTACGTATATATGTATGTACACACATATATATGCACATACTCGTGTATATATGTATACATGAATATATTTATGTATACATGCATATACATACATACATACATATACGTATATATACATACATACATACATACATATATACATATATATATATATATAATAAATGAATCTAGGCTAAAACATTATACCTTAGCGGGAATTGTGGCATTATGTTAGGTGATTTGGCTTTTTGGGAATGATATAGTCTTCAATGGCTCTATTTTAATTTCTTTTTTAGGTGATTTTCAGGGGAATATATTGCGCTCATCAATGGCTGTTTTTGCTTAAGAAAGAAGAAAGTGACTTGGTAAAGGAGGGTTGCAAGCTTTTGAAAGGCAAAATATTGCAGTTATTTGCTAAGCCCAGCTGGAGTTTGAGGAAAAGACTAGAAGCCTAGCTTTTCTTTTCTCGTTTTAAAGGGCTTGTGTTGAGTTTGCTTGCTGTTTTGATTTGAGTGGGAGTCTTACTACTCATGGCATGTTGGTCCTGCGAAGTTTGTTGGATGAGGTTTGAGTCCATGTACTTTAGGGGTGATGTGTTAGCTATGTACATCCCCTTTAGATGTAGATGCTGGTTTAATCTATTTTCTAAAAAAATATATGAATATGAATATATGTAGATCGATATTCCTTCTTATCGTAGCATCCATTTGAAAGAGACTGGGGGAGAAGAGTGCAAAATACATGCTATCATCAGTAGTCGTCAGTTTGTAGTATCGTCCAGAAATTTTATTTCTCCATAATGGGAAAAGAAATTGCACGTTCATTGTTGCACATATATATGGATTTCGGCCTCATTTCCATTTCCATCACATATCACTTCCTGTGGGCCATGCTCAGATTTCGTCGCTAAAACCATCATGGCAAATGAGGTAGAAAACGTACGTGTCAAGAGTTCTACACGATGTTAAGAGTGTAAATATAAATTCCTTTTTTGGTTCGAACTAATAGAGCAGATAGATAAACTGGAGGCTCGCACGGATGCACTAGCTTCCTGTTAATTCCTCTGTTAAAAAAACTATTTTTTCTATATTTTTTATACCATTTAAACATAAATTATATTTAGATTTGTATAAAAAATTATTTTTTTATGGAACGGAGAGAGTATATTGCGTGCGTGCATCGTCCAGCATCAGCATGCATGATGATCGATGAATTGGATGTCAAACATAGCAGGAGCCGTGCCTAGATTCGTCGCTGAAATCATCATGGATACATGATTCACACGCGTCTAATTTGTACGTTCCCGTTGAAATTACTCCCATTGCTGCTGTTGCGTGATTGCATTGCGGGTGATGCCAAATAGTACTGCTAGATAATTTCTCGCGCGTTACAGCGGAACATTTGTATACCAAATAGCTACCATTTACAGAAAAGAACAAAACATGAAAAACATGAGATAGAAAAACAAAATTGTGACTGAAGTTTTGTGATTTACATACTTTTACTTGATAAATCTGACATGCCTACCAAATAAAATACCGCAATGATGAATATAGTTAACTATTGTATATTAGCGCTTTGGTGGAAGAGATTCTTTAACTCAATTTTTGGAAAATCGACATATTCAATGCATGTAAAACGGTGAATGCAAGTGGAGCAACTTGTTTGGCAACCTTATGCGTAAACACTCGGGCAATAGGTTTTGGTAGGGCAATTTGATAACCTGTAGGACAATACTTTTCCATCAGCATCAGTCCTGTCGAAACTAGATTTCGGCAATAAGAAAAGGGGGTGACAGTCAAGACGGAAAAAAGTAGATGGGTTATGAGATAAAGAGTTTAGACAGGTTCAGGCCTTCACAAAGAAGTAATACCCTACTCCTTTTTCGGGGGTTTTGCCTCCGAGTTGTGTATTGATCTTACGAAAAGTTTATGTCCCCAAGGGATCCCTTATACTCCTTATATATCCTGAGGATGAAGATTTACAAGATACATCCAGTCCGACACGGTCTAGATCTTCCCTAATTGATTTACAATCTTAACATACTAGGTATCCGGGCTATGCTTTAATAAAGAAAGCAATATAATACTCGAATCCTAGTACTACTCATATTTTGTTTACATAACGCACCTCTATATTCAGTCGGATATTCTATATCTGTGGGTATATGGGTACCATAATATCCACAAGTCCATTCATAAAGAGCAGGGTAATAAAATGTCATATTCATAGAAATATTATTTCAGATACCAAACTTATACACAAACTTGAAAAAAGAGTATATAGGCATCAACTATACCACTAAAGAATGAACAATATGTCACCAAATTGTATCAACTGGGGAGAAAAATAATTAAACCTGTCTCACGGTACACAATGGAGGACAACCATGGTTATATTAGCGTAGCACCAAGGTATTAGTGGAAGCAGACCACGGCGGTAGTGCAATGAGCATTGACAATGGTGAGAGGTGGGGAGCTTACATGGACCATGAATCATCCAACCCTGATCATGTACTAACACTTAGAATTAATTACTAGCTCTATTGATTTATGGTAGTACTATTGCTTAACCGCTATACATATTGTAGGTCGACTCGTTTTCTTCAAATGCTTAATTAACTGCAGGTCAATTCGTTTTCCTAGTGTAATTGAAGAAGCCGGAGGCTTTTCACTTTCCTTGAGATCCAACATCCAGGGTGTTAGTGTTAGTGCGACGTAGTAACGATAATGTAATATGATAATGTGCCTAATTGTGCACTAAACGCATGAGCCTCAGTGTTAGTGGGATGTACTAATAGCAGTGTGAATATGATAACATGGCTAACCGTGGATGCACTAATTAATCGATGAAATCTCAGGCATCCATTGAAGATCTAATGGCCAAACTAAATTGGGATGATGTGGCACGCTGTCAGTAGAGAGAATTAGAGTTAGTGGGGAAAAAAGGATGACGTGGCGCAACGGGGTGTAAGTTTTATAATAATAACTTATAGATATCCTATATATCACTTCATAGGATAAAGAGATATATAGGATATTGTACTACGTGTCGCTCATGAGACTGCCACCGAATTTACCGCACCCTGTCATATGTACCACTTATCCAACACACCGAGTGAATTCTGACGCGTGCGAGACGTGAGAATCCAAAGTGCATAAAACCGGCCCACACCCTGCTGCTGCGGCTGCACGCGCGCGGCCACCAAACAAACACCTTGCATGCACGCGCGCAACCATGGCCGTCTCGCTCGTCGTCGTCGTCGTCGTCGCCATCGTTGTGCCGCTCCTGTACCTCGTGCTGCTTCCCGCCGGGAAGAGGAGGTGTGCTGGGAGGTTTCCGCCGTCGCCGCCGTGGGGGCTCCCGCTGCTCGGCCACCTCCACCTGCTCGGCGCGCTGCCGCACCGGGCGCTCCGGTCCCTCGCCGCGGCGCACGGCCCGGTGCTGCTGCTCCGTCTCGGACGCGTTCCCGTGGTGTTCGTGTCGTCCGCGGCCGCCGCCGAGGAGGTGATGCGGTCGCGCGACCTGGAGTTCGCGAGCCGTCCCAGGAGCGCCGTGGCCGAGCGGCTGCTGTACGGCCACGACGTCGCGTTCGCGCCCTACGGCGAGTACTGGCGCCAGACGCGCCGCATCTGCGTGGTCCACCTCCTCAGCGCGCGCCGCGTGCTCTCGTTCCGCCGCGTCAGGGAGGAGGAGGCCGCCGCTCTCGTCGGCCGCGTCCGCGCCGCCGCGCTCGCGCCCGGGGCGCGTGGCGCCGTCGATTTGATCGAGCACCTCATCGCCTACTCCAACACCGTCGTCTCCCGCGCCGTGTTCGGCGACGAGAGCGCGCGCGGCTTGTACGGCGACGTCGACAGGGGGCGCGCGCTGAGGAAGCTGTTCGACGACTTCGTGCAGCTTCTCGGGCAAGAGCCGATGGGGGAGCTCCAGCCGTGGCTCGGGTGGGTGGACTCTCTCAGGGGGCTTGAGGGGAAGGTGCGGCGCACGTTTGAGGCGCTCGACAGCATCCTCGAGAAGGTGATCGACGACCACCGTCGCCGCCGCCGTGAAGTCGGTAGGCAGATGGACGACAGTGGCGGCGATCACCGGGATTTCGTGGACGTGTTGCTCGACGTCAACGAGATGGACAAGGACGCTGGTATTCAGCTCGGCACGATCGAAATCAAGGGCATTATAATGGTACGTACGAATCGAGCATATATGCTACTTGGATTGAAAAACGGTTTCGCTTACTGTCGACAGATAATATCTCTATCTCTGCTACTTAAAAAATTAAAAATGTTTCCGTCTTCCGTCAGGGGCCGAATATACGCTTGCGGCCTGAGGCGGAGGATAGGAGTGAGGAAAGTGGACCGGAATGGGATGTAAATTAGAATTTTTTTTATCCGTCAGAGACATCAATTAGACTTTCGGTTTTTGTGAACCGAACGTGCGCTTGCGGGTTGAGGTGGAGGAGAGAGGCCGGGAGGAGAGGTAAATTAGACTTTCTGTTACTCGCTGGGCTACGGGTTAAGCTTGTTGGACCGAACGTGCCAAAAAGAAAAAAAAGGTTTTTATATAGATTTTTATTTAAATAAATATTGAAATGGTGTTTGTATTATTAAAATTAGCAATTGATCTCTGAAAATTCCGAGAAAATTTCAAATAGTGTAATTAATCATGGATAATTTAACAAAAATTAAATCCAACCATGTAATTTTATTTCTCGCACTTACTTTACTTTACTTATAAATTAATTTAATTCTACACCTACCTACTTTATTCTGGAAATTTTGTATTTTAATTAATTGCATAATGTAAATTTTTCTCAATTTTCTCGTCTTTTCTCCCTGTTGCAACGCACGGGCAATTTTTCTAGTAATGTAAAAAAATTGATAAAATAGTTTAACATGTGATATATATCACTTCACAAACATATAAGTTTAAATTTAACTTCTATAAGGAAAAAACTCAAATATGATTATGAGTACATGTATTCTAGTTAGAGGCGAATTTGATATTCTTTTTACAATTTATGGAGATTGAATTTGAATTTGCATATTTTTGAAGTGATATACCACATATCAATATATCTTACCAAATTCATTTCAAATATTTTATAATTATTTAGATGACATGCAGGAACAAGGGAACATCCCCTCAAGGATTAGAATCCATTTCTTGTACTATGTTCCACTAGTTGATTTGTTTTCGATGGCAACACTGATGTGACAGGACATGTTCGCGGCGGGCACGGACACCACGACAACGGTGATGGAATGGGCCATGGCGGAGTTGATCACCCATCCGGATGCAATGCGCAACGTGCAAGATGAGATCAAGGCGGTTGTTGGCATCACCGGCCATGTCACAGAGGACCACTTGGACAGGCTACCTTACCTCAAGGCTGTGCTTAAGGAGACGTTCCGGTTGCACCCGCCGCTCCCACTACTTGTGCCACATGAACCACCGGCAGACACCAAGATCCTAGGCTACAACATCCCAGCACACACCCGAATAGTGATCAACGCATGGACCATCGGTCGTGACCGGGCGACATGGGGAGAGCATGCTGAGGAGTTCATACCAGAGAGATTCCTAGAGAGCGGCTTGGACTACAAGGGGCAAGACTTTGTACTAGTGCCATTTGGTGCCGGTAGGAGGGGGTGCCCTGGGGTCGGGTTCGCTGTGCTAGCCATGGAGATGGCATTAGCGAGCTTGCTGTACAATTTCGATTGGGAGACGAGAGTAGTGGATAGGAGGAGCGAGTTCAGGACTTCATCACTAGACATGAGTGAGACGAATGGGCTCTCCGTGCGTCTTAAGTATGGACTACCCCTCGTTGCTAAATCGCGCTTTCCTTAATGTAAAAGGGAATGTATGTATTTATGATGCCACCTTAAAAAAACAATTTTTAACATGAATTTCATGATATAATTCCACCATCTTAAATTGTAGATTCCATGTATTTCAGCATTGACATTATAAATTTTAAACCTTATGTTGTAAAATTTGAAATCTTACACCATAGTTTTTTCCCCCTAATATCACTATATAGAAGTGTTAGGATAAGAGGCATTGATTGCATATTATTTGATTTTTAAAATATATATAAATCCAAAATAACATAAAGGTAAAAAACCAAAATAAGAGTCATGAAAGATGAAATAGGAGAGATAAAACATATTTTCATAGGAGGGCAAGTTAATTAGAAATCACAAAGTGGAAAAAATGACTGAAATAAAAAATGGTGCCAGTTTTTTTAGTCAGCTGCCTGATCATCAGCCTTGAACTTTGTATGCACTAGGGGGCTAGATCGAATCAGATCTCACCTCAACACACCTCAAAATCAACAATTTGCTACTCCATCCTTCCTAAATTGCTCATCACATAATGAAAATCAAAATTTCTCAAATTGATCATCATATAACCGCATGTATACGGATTTCCTCGTAGTATAATTAGTGCAACACAAGAAAATATGGTGCATGTTAAGGGTATAATTGTGTATTGTGTTTTAATTGATGCATGTATTGTGAGAGAATGTGTGCATATTGGGCATAGCGTCTTGATCGATACAGGTTAAATAATCTTTGATCTTGATGTACAAACATGAATATCAATTTAGGATGGAGAAAGTTTTTATCAATCCCTAATCTTATTTTATTGCCAGTGGTGTACAATTTCTCTCTCCATTTTCAAATATAGCTATGCTTTATAGCTATGCACGGATTTTAAGGAATATAGGTAAAATAAAGTGGTGGATGGTATAAATTAGATACTATATCAATGGCCAAATTAAACCCCTAGAAAAACGAGAATAGGTAGTATATTTTCTATTTTACCCAATAGAGAAAGACAAAACGAAATCGTTATTTGTCTAGATCAATTTGCATAGGTAGTATATTTTCTATTTTACCCACCACTGATATTGACATCCATCATCACCGGAGTTGTTATGATGGTAAGTGGGGTCATTTGTTGGATATGCTTTAATGGCTCTAGCGAGGAAATATCTAGTCGAATAACTGGTTTAGTACAATACAACTCAGTTACTCTCTTTTGTTATCTTCCGCTTCAATTCAACTTCAGTCATTGATGCTGATGTGGTGAAATTCAATCAACAAAATAATCGGCCACTGATCGTGGAGATGTTATTTCCTGATTTGAGTAAGATAATAACTACATATAACTCGCAAGCTGATGCGAAACAATGGTTAAGTTTCTCACTAATTGAAGTTGTTTTCTTTATATTTAGAGTGGTGTTTTATGTAGTTTTCTTGGTTTTAACTAATGCTATGTTCTTTCCATGACTTTGGAGGGTGATTTGCAATGCACGTGAGGCGAGAAAACTTATTAGCACATGATTAATTAAGTGTTAACTATTATAAACTTTAAAAATCGATTTATTTGATTTTTTTAAAACTACTTATATATTTTTATATATATAATTCGTATTATTTAACCGTTTGAAAAACGCGCTAACGGAAAATGAGAAAGTTAAAGTTTGGAGTTGAAAAGAACTGGGCCTAAGTTATCATTTTGTAAGTCACGGTCTTTAACATCTAACCTTGTAATAGTTGATTGTACCTTTTTGGAACAAAGTTTGAAATGAATTTCGTTATTTTAAAAAAAAAACATATCACCATCAGTATTCATTTTGACTTTCAGAGTTACAGTACATGTATGAACTTAGCTTCTAGCAGGAACGTCCTCTCCAGTTAGGCCATTCGTACTGTATTCACGTCCGAATAAAAATTCAAAAAAATATACTATTTCTCATACATGTTTTCAATTTTTTTAAAAAAATATACAAACCTCACACCACCGCACCAGCTTGACGAAGATGCAAGGCAGATGAGATAGACGGTGGCGTGGCGTCAACATACGCAACCGCATCAGTACCGCGAGCGCTGTCGCGGTGATGCGGCCTGCAGTCTATAGCCACGCACGGTCGCGCAGATTGGACGTGTGGTGGCACCACCAGGGCACCCAATTTATTCGATTGCCGCGCAGTGAACAAGATCGACGGATGTAAATCGGGATGTAATTTTTTTATTTTAGGGATGTAAATCGGGATGCAATTAAGAAAACTACTTGAATTAATTAAGAAAACTGAATCAGATTCATCGATCGAGTTTAACTATTTGAGTCTAGGCCTAACAAATGGAGAATATTTGGTTTGGTTGCTCGATTCACAGAATAAAAATTGGACGCCCTGACGCTGCTAACTACAGGTAGCTAGTTTCTTCTCCTTCCCTTCTCTTGAATTATTTTTTCTCGTAAATTATTTATCCGATTTACAATCTGATTTCAACGTTATATTCGTTATAATTAAATCTTCATAATAAGATATCATATGATTATATTCTGATAAAAACACATGTGTTTCAAACCATTAAAACTCGATGTTTCATACGTGATAGCAATACGTTAGAATGTGTGTTTTCACTGTGTTTCACGAAACTCATCTCCACTCTCTCCACTCCATCCATCCATGCATGCATACATTTAGCGATCTTGAAAATGATTTTTCTCCTAAACTACTTATCCGATATATGATCCGATCATACCGTTGTATTCACTGTAATTAAATCTTTACAACAAGATATTGTCTGATTATATTCTGATGAAAAAACATATGTTTCAATCCGTTAGCACCTGATGTTTCATATGCGATGGCAACATGTTTCGACGTATGTTTTCACTATGTTTCACATAAAAATGATTTAGTGTCTCATTTTTTTCACCATGTGTAACTTAATATTTCACTGGTGATCAATTTGGAATTTTCTCCCTAACAAATCTATCAAAGAAGACAACCACGCTAGTTAATTAGCTGGAACAAAAGCGACCACGCTATTTAACCGCCATCGATCCATGTGCTGAACAAATCACGGTTCAGCGCGACCAATCTGTGCAACCGCGTCGGTTCCACGCAATTGGAATGCGGCACCGTCCATGATCCACGCGCAGTTGCGTGTGATGGCATCGCACCACCATCTTTTCCATCTGTCTTGTGTCTTCGAGGGTGGCGTGTCCCTCGTTCCTAGCTTGCGAGGTATGTATATTTAATATTTCAAAAAAATTAAAAACATGTATTCTCTCCATTCCAAAATTGATAACTAGTTTAGTATACATTAAGATTTAAGTAAAAAGATTATAGTGCCTCCTCATTAAATGATGTATGGTTAGGATTGAAGTGATAGTTGGAGGGTATAAGAGAGAAAAATTTAAATGGAAGAAGATGGATTGGACCAATAGTACTTTATAGTGATAAATATTTTAAAACAAAATTTAAATCATAGAAAGATAACTATTTTGGGATAGGTAGTATATATATTACGTATACAACATCGTGAGAAATAAGTTATATTTCAAAAAATAATTCCTCAACATTATCACTTGTCACTTTGCTCCCATTCGCGGTTAAGTTTTATCGTGAGGAAAGATACAGTTTCTGGTAGTGATTTGCTAGGCTACAGTGTAATACAAAGTGCTGGCCTATCCTTCCATCCACCCAGCTGCTTGCTGCTGCGCGCAACTGCAACCAAGCATACAAACGCTCTGGCTTTGCTGTTGCACGCACGCGCGCAAACAATGGCCGTCTCACTCCTCGTACTCGCCATCGTCGTCGTACCGCTCCTGTACCTCGCGCTGCTTCCCGCCATGAAGTACAGGAGGAGCAATGGCCCTGCGAGGTGGGAGAACTACGGCGATGGTCGGCGCCGGAGGCGGCTGCCGCCGTCGCCGCCGTGGGGGCTCCCGCTGCTCGGCCACCTCCACCTGCTCGGCGCGCTGCCGCACCGGGCGCTCCGGTCCCTCGCCGCGTCGCACGGGCCGGTGCTGCTGCTCCGTCTCGGGCGCGTGCCGGTGGTGGTCGTGTCGTCGGCGGCCGCGGCCGAGGAGGTGATGCGTGCGCGCGACCTGGCGTTCGCGAGCCGGCCCAGGAGCGCCATGGCCGAGCGGCTGCTGTACGGCCGCGACGTCGCGTTCGCGCCCTACGGCGAGTACTGGCGCCAGGCGCGCCGCATCTGCGTGGTCCACCTCCTCAGCGCGCGCCGCGTGCTCTCGTTCCGCCGCATCAGGGAGGAGGAGGCCAGCGCGCTCGTCGACCGCGTCCGCGCCGCCGCGCTCGCGCCCGGGGCGCGGGGCGCCGTCGATTTGGTCGAGCACCTCATCGCCTACTCCAACACCGTCGTCTCCCGCGCCGTGTTCGGCGACGAGAGCGCGCGTGGCTTGTATGACAACTTGTACGGGGGGCGCGAGATGAAGAAGGTGTTCGAAGGCTTCGCGGAGTTGCTCGGGCAAGAGCCGATGCGGGAGCTCCTGCCATGGCTCGGCCGGTGGGTGGACGCCTTGAGGGGGCTGGACGGGAAGGTGCAGCGCACGTTTGAGGCGCTCGACAGCATCCTCGAGAAGGTGATCGACGACCACCGTCGCCGCCGCCGTGAAGTCGGCAGGAAGATGGACGACGATGACGGCGGCGGCGATCACCGGGATTTCGTGGAAGTGTTACTCGATGTGAACGAGACAGATAAGGACGCAGGCGTTCATCTCGGCACGACCGAAATCAAGGCCATTATCCTGGTACGAATTGTCATTGAATTGTCATTGAAACCTATATATGCACCCGTAAGTAAATTCATTCATATACTTGATTTGTTTCTGGCGTCGACACGGACGCGAGCAGGACATGTTCGCGGCGGGCACGGACACCACGAAGACGGCAATGGAATGGGCCATGGCGGAGCTGATCACCCACCAGGACGCAATGCGCAAGGCGCAGGACGAGATCAGGGCGGTCGCCGGGGTCGCCGGCCGCGTCACGGAGGACCAGATGGACAAGCTGCCTTACCTCAAGGCCGTGATCAAGGAGACGCTCCGGCTGCACCCACCAAACCCACTGCTCGTGCCACACGAACCACCGGCAGACGCTGAGATCCAGGGCTACACCGTCCCGGCGCACACCCGGGTATTGATCAACGCGTGGACAATCGGCCGTGACCCGACAACATGGGGAGAGCACGCTGAGAAGTTCATGCCAGAGAGGTTCCTGGATAACAGCGTGGACTACAAGGGGCAGGACTTTGTGCTAGTCCCATTCGGCGCCGGTAGGAGGGGGTGCCCCGGAGTCGAGTTCGCTGTGCCGACCATGGAGATGGCATTGGCGAGATTGCTGTACAATTTCAACTGGGAGACGAGACCGGTGGATAGGAGGAGCAAGTTGGGCACGTCATCACTGGACATGAGCGAGGTGAATGGGATCTCTGTGCGTCTTAAGTATGGACTACCCCTCGTTACAAAATCATGTTTTCCTTAATGTAAAAGCGATTGTATGTATTTATGATGGCATATTAAAAAATAAATTTTTAACATGAATTTCATGATATAATTCCACCATCTTAAATTGTAGATTCCATGTATTTTAGTATTGACATTATAAATTTCAAACCTTACGTTGTAAAATTTGAAATCTTACACCACAGTTTTTTTCCCTAATATCACTATATATAAGTGTTAGGATAAGAGGCATTGGTTGCATATTATTTGATTTTTAAAAAATATATAAATCCAAATTAACATATAGGTAAAAACCAAAATAAGAGTCACGAAAAATAAAATAGGAGAGAGAAAAACATATTTCAATCGGGCGACATGGGGAGAGCATGCTGAGGAGTTCATACCATAGAGATTCTTGGAGAGCGGCTTGGACTACAAGGGGCAAGACTTTGTGCTAGTGCCATTCGATACCGGTATGAAGGGGTGCCCCAGGTCGAGTTCGCTATGCCGACCATGGAGATGGCATTGGCGAGATTGTTGTACAATTTCAACTGGGCATGTCATCGCTGGACATGAGCGAGGTGAATGGGATCTCTGTGCGTCTCAAGTATGGGCTGCCTCTCATTGCTAAATCACACTTTCCTTAAGGGACTAAGCATTTATGATGCTGTATTTTTAGTAAAAAAAAGTTAAAATGTTCAACATGAATTTCACGACAAAATGGAGGAGACTCCAAATTAGGCGTCCGATTCCTCTAAAAAATTGGTCGACCAAAGGTTTCAGTTGACAACAGGTAAAACATAAAGTTATATATGGTATAGCAATTGAAACATTTATTTTTTTTCAAACAAAGCTAGAACACACATTGAAACATGTCGCTATCGCATTTGAAACAGAGTTTTTATGGGTTGAAACATATGTTTTCCTTTCATCAAAATATAATCATGTGATATATTGTTGTAAAGATTTAATTACAACGAATACACCAGTACGATCGGATAAATTGTTTATGAGAAAAATTATTTTGAAGACCGCTATATGTATGCATGCATGCATGGAGTGGAGAGAGAGTGGCAAGAGAAAGAGTAATAGCAGGCAATGCCTAAATTTTGTGAAACACTATTGAAAACACACAAAGTTATGGTATATGAAACATTAAGTTATAATGGTTTGAAACATATATTTTTTCATCAAAATATAATCATGTAATATCTTGTTATACATATTTGATTACAACGAATGAAAAGATGTTATCGGATCGTAGCTAGGATAAAGTATATTGGATTCATCAATCCAGCTTAACTATTTGAATCTAGGCTAACAAAACAAGAATATTTGGATCACTCGCACAATTCACGGAATAAAAATCGGACACCCTGATAATGTAGACTGTAGGTAGCTAGTTTCTTCTCCTTCCATCCTTCTATCTCTATTTTTTCTCCTAAACTAATTATCCGATTTACAATCCGATCACATCTGTCGAGGGAGTGATTTTCCACGGACAACGGGATGGGGGTGCAGAGCCCGCCCCTCGGGTTTGAAGATCTGACCAGGGGGTTGGCTGTGAATGGTAAAGATGTTACTCGCAAAGAGTCCAAGGAACACACAAAATTATACAGGTTCAGGCCACCTGGAGGTGTAATACCCTACTCCTGTTCTTGGTCATTTTTATCTGGGTCCAACCGAACACAAGCTAGCTCTTTCAATCAAGAAAAACCCAACCCACACTAAGTGATATGTCCCCTTCCTTTTATAGTTCAAGGAGAGGCTCACAATACCATCTAAAAGCTACCTGGAAACTTGTTGCTTTTGTTGTCTTGTCGTTACCATTTGGTTCCCTTGAACGCATCCCGAGAAATCTACCAAAATCCTACTGTTAGATTGCCCCCAGGGTCCCCGAGCACTTTCCTGTGCAGGTTGGGTCCCCTTGCTGTCCACCACGTGCCATGGGGTGGGCCTGGAGGTGACCCGACCTCACCAAGAGAGCGCCACGATTCCCCCTTCACCCAGTTGTGCAACCGTGTGTCTCTGGGCATGCGCGACGCGTGTCCAGATGCGCTCGTCCCACATGACTCAGCGCTGCCGTCTATTCAACGTCATTTCAATCCCATCGGCTTGGAAACTCTTTTCCAAAACCTGTTTCATTTAAAGCTTCAATTGTAGGGTTGCAGCTAGTAGGGAGGACGAAGGCTTGACATTTGCAAGTATGCGCCCGCATCTCCGTGCCCCTTAACAGGAAATCAGGGTGTTTTAGACGAGCTTCTGGAAGATATCGTTGATGATGGGGATATGTGATTTTATACGTCTCCACACTCCTCTCAAGAACGCGAGACTTGTAAAGGTAATAAGAGGTCGGGTCCCAGGCAGGTTGGGACCCAGACACCCTCATTGCTTTTTTCTTAAGATATATATCTTATATGTCTCCACACTCCTCTCAAGAGTGTGAGACTTATAAGGATAGTAAGGAGCCGGGTCCCGGACAGGTTGGGACCCAGGCTGCCCTTGTTGCTTCTTTATCTTAAGAAGTAGATCTTGTATGTCTCGACGCTCTCCTAAGGAAGAGTGTGAAACCTATAAGGATAATGGGGGGGCAGGCCCCAAGCAGGTTGGTTCCCGAGCCCCTCATTATCTACAAATTTTGATATGTGAATCTTATAGGTCTCAACACTCTTCTTCCATGAAGAATGTGAGCTCTATAAGAGTTGAGCGGGAGGGACCCCAGATTCCAGTCCAAACTAGGATTCGGGCTCCTCTAAGTTTGTAATCCAAAAAGTAGATCTTATATGACTCGACGCTCTTCTAGGAAGAGTGTCAAACCTACAAGGATAATGGGGATCGGGTCCTAGGCAGGCTGGGTCCCGGACCCCTCATTATCTACAAACTTTCAGATATGAATCTTATAAGTTTCGACACTCTTCTTCCGTGAAGAATGTAAGCTAGCAGTGATATGGTTGGCCCAGGGTCCCAGACAGGACCGGAACTCTGGTCCACCAAGTTACTCAAGACAGGCTAGGGGCCCAGGCTTCTTCCCAGAAGTGGGCCCCATACTCCTGCTTAACGATTGATGTTTTTGTTTAATGATGACTTAATTAGGGGTTAATTTTATAGTTAAATCATTAATATCTTGGGGAAAGGGGTACCCTGGTTCCCATTTCACCGATAACATCGTTATATTCGTTGTATGATTATATTTTGATAAAATAAGAACATGTGTTTCAAACCGTTTAAACTCGATGTTTCATATGCGATAGTTACATGTTTCAATGGGTGTCTACACCGTGTTTCAATAAAACTCACTCATACTCTCTCTCCCCTCTCTCTCTCCACTCCACCCATCCATGCATACATGCATTTAGTGATCTTCAAAACGATTTTTCTCCTAAACTACTTATCTGATCTACGATTTGATCACACCGTTTATTCGTTATAATTAAATCTTTATAATATGATATCACATTATTATATGTTTCAATCCATCAACAATCAATGTTTCATACGTGATAGCGAGACATGTTTCGACATGTGTCTTCATTGTGTTTCAAAAAAAAGAATAAATGATTCAGCGGCTCATTTTTGTTTTACCATGTGTAACTTAATATTTCACTGGTGGTCAACTGAAATATTTGACCGTCCGATTCTTTTAAAGACAATCGGGCACTCGGTTTGGAGTTTTTTCCCTAACAAATCTATCGAAGAAAGCAACCACACTAATTAATTAGCTCAAAGAAAAGCGACCACACTATTTAATCGCCATTGATCCATCTACCGAACAAATCGCGGTTCAGGACGACCAATTTGTGTGACCATGTCGATTCCACGCAATTGGAATGCGGCACCGTCCATGGGGCGGTCACGTGTGATGGTGTTGCACCACCGTCTCTTCCATCTGTCTCGTGTCTTCGCGGGTGACGCGCCCCTCGTCCCTAGCCCGCCAGGTATGTATATTTCCACAAAAATTTTAAAAACATGCACTCTCTCTGTTCTAAAATACTTGTCATTTTAGATAGTTTAGCATAGATTAAGATTTAAGTAAAAATACTATAGTGCACCTCATTAAAATGATGTATGGTTAGGATTGAAGTGGTAGTTGGAGGGTATAATAAATAAAATTTTAAATGGAAGAAGATGGATGGGACCAATAGTACTTTGAAGTGATAAGTATTTTAGAACAATATTTAACTTATAGAACGACAATTATTTTGAGATGGAGGTAGTATTATACTACGTACACAAAATCCTGATAAATAAGTTATATTTAAAAAATAATAGTTCCTAAACATTCCTTAATATTAATACCTTTGTTCAGATTCGTAGTATTAGGATGTATCATCCGATACTAGATTAGTTTTTTACGAGATGAAAGGAATATGTTAAAAGATAAAGAATAAATGTGAGCAAGTTTGAGAATCAACCAAGATTATGTGGTTCAAACCATAATGATACTTTGCTAAGTGCATCTCTGCGACTTCACGAAAAACCTCGGATGTCATTGTCCTATGTTTAAGACGATGGATAAATGGACTAGGCGACTGGCCATGATGGAACGATTGACCTCTAAACATTACTATTCCATCCGTCTCAAAATATGATAAAAGATTTTGAATGGATAAAACACTTTCTTGATAGTCCTTATCTATATTGATAAGATTTGTAGTATTAAGAAATACTCCCTCCATCCCATAATATAAGGGATTTTGAGTTTTTGCTTGTACTGTTTGATAACTTATCTTATTCAAAAAATTTTGGAATTATTTTTTACTTTTTGTGACTTACTTTATTATCCAAAGTACTTTACGCTCAACTTTTCGTTTTTTATATTTGCATAAATTTTTTGAATAAGATGAGTGGTCAAACATTACAAGCAAAAACTCAAAATCCCTTATATTATGAGACGGAGGAAGTATATCATTAGTCTAAAATCATTTATATTTTAAGACAGGATAGTACAATTGGTACGCTTTAATTTTATATGGCTCAAAACAAATCCCGTACACATAGACGGCCCACAAACCTACTGTACTGAAAGATTGTTTGGAATCTTTGGACCCGTGTTTAACCAGAGCCACAAGTTCAGTTCCAATACATACATAAAAAGGCCGGTAGTAGTATTGCTGTACTGTTTCATCCCAAAATAATTTTATTTTTCACCCATCACGGATATACCACTAAAAAGCTATTACTCTCTCCGAGCTGATAATACTTATAGTTTTGAACGAGAGTGAGGTCAAACTTTGATTTTGAACAAGAGTGAGGTCAAACTTTAAAATATTTGATTATGAATAAATTCTAAAATATTATATTTAAAATACGGTGACTATACATATGTGTAGATTAGTTTTAAAAAATACGTTAATAAAATCATATATTTGTTAACACTTCTATACATATTATAATAAAAAATAGTGATCGAAGTTGTTTTTAGACCGTGTACTCGTCCAAAACGATTAGTATTATTAATCCGAAGGGGTAGAATAACCCTCATTCTATCAAATCCTAATATAATTATTCTTCACTTATCTTGTTCGGATACATTTATCCTTTATTTATACAAATTCAATGTAATGATTGTTTGAAAGATAAAGTTGTTTTGAACAAATAATATGATGAAAAATAAAGTTATTTCGTGACAAAGGGAATATCCTGTCATATTCTTCTATCATTGTTACCGATGTAGAATTAAATCAACAATTACCATCACACATTCATACATTCACACATCAGCCGACTCATCCAAGCCTGATCCAAGTTGTGATGATGGTCAGTAGATAAAATGTCACCATCAGTTTCTACTGTTACTTTCATTTTATATTACAAGTCACTTCGATTTTTCTCTACTTAAATTTTTTTACGTTTATAGAAACATATAGCAATAATTTTAACACAAGATAAAACACGTATCAGGTGTTGTTGCTCCATCCATTCATCCACCCAGCTGCCGCGCGCAGCTACAAAAAGGCAAATTAAACAAACGCTTTGCTGCCCGCGCGCGCAAACAGTGGTGCAACAATGGCCGTCTCACTTGTCGTTCTCCTCTTTGTCCTCGCCATCGTCGTACCGCTCGTACTGCTTCCAGTTGTGAACAGGAGTAATGGGCCTGAGAGGTGGGAGGACGACGGACATGGTCGGCGCCGGAGGAGGCTGCCGCCGTCGCCGCCGTGGGGGCTCCCGCTGCTCGATCGGCCGGCCACCTCTACCTGCTCGGCGCGCTGCCGCACCGGGCGCTCCGGTCCCTCGCCGCGGCGCACGGGCCGGTGCTGCTGCTCCGGCTCGGGCGCGTGCCGGTGG
Source organism: Oryza punctata (assembly GCA_000573905.2). Classification (NCBI taxonomy): domain Eukaryota; kingdom Viridiplantae; phylum Streptophyta; class Magnoliopsida; order Poales; family Poaceae; genus Oryza; species Oryza punctata. The sequence goes on from CM002488.2 coordinate 6,668,128, forward strand.
TGGTCGTGTCGTCGGCGGCCGCGGCCAAGGAGTTGATGCGGGCGCGCGACGAGGCGTTCGCGAGCCGCCCCCGGATCGCCATGGCCGAGCGGCTGCTCTACGGCGGCCGCGACGTCGCGTTCGCGCCCTACGGCGAGTACTGGGCGCCGCGTCTGCGTGGTCCACCTCCTCAGCGCGCGCCGCGTGCTCTCCTTCCGCCGCGTCAGGGAGGAGGAGGTCGCCGCGCTGGTCGAACGCGTCCGCGACGCCGCCGCCCCCGGTCGCCCCGTCGTCGACCTGTCCGGGCTCCTCGTCGCCTACTCCATCACCGTCCTCACGCCCGCCGCGTTCGGCGACGAGAGCACGCGTAACCTGTACGCCGGCGACAGGGGGCACAAGATGAGGAAGGTGTTCGACAACTTCGCGAGGTTGCTCGGGACGGAGCCGATGGGGGAGCTCTTGCCATGGCTAGGTTGGGTGGACGCTTTGAGGGGATTGGAGGGGAAGGCGCAGATCGACGATCATCGTCGCCGCCGTGAAGGCGGCCGGCGTATGGACGACGACGGCTATCACCGGGATTTCGTGGACGTGTTGCTCGACGTCATCGAGACGGACAAGGACGCTGGTATTCAGCTCGGCACGATCGAAATCAAGGGCATTATACTGGTACGTTCGAATCGAGTATATATGCTACTTGGATTGAAACAAAAGCGGTACGGCTTAATAGGAAAAAATAATTATGAGCAAAACTTTATATACATATATATATATGTGTCCAGCGATGGATCAGAACAAGATTGGAGAAGGGACACATCTCCTTCTTTCTTCTTCGGTCTCTCCTACTCTTCATTTTCTCCTTCTTCTCCTTTCCTCTCTCCTTCTATCAATGGTGCTTCAACGGGGTAGGGGGACTCGAGTTTCCTCAGCACCCGCGCTGGATCTACCCCTGTATATATCCATATCGATATATTAAAAAGCATTAGCAAAACTATTCTACATCTGGGGAAGCTATTCTATACCCCCTCCCTCCCAATGACCAAACCCATCTCCCCTCCGTCCAAAACCCACCTCACACCTCGGTCAAATCATCCCCACGTCGGTCAAATCCCGATCAACCCGTCTACTAACTCCCCCCATTACCTACTTCTTCTTAGCTCTCGTCATGCGGGAATAGTGCAGTAACACGATGATCACTGTGCAGAATACTGTGTCGTACGTGCAGTAACAAAGTTCAAATATAGTTATGACGAATCTACTTTTGATAGCATCATGGTGCAAATAGTTTAAAAAATCATATATCACATGAGAGATACTGTTCTTCAAAGCTTGTTTTTTTTGGAATTTGATACTCCACAAGTAGTAAAAATATAGTATTACTTGTTACTATTGTCTGTTGTACGTTACTACAATCTCATCACAACGTTACTGTAAGATTGCAGTAAAGACTAAGTTTTGCAGTAACAAAGTGTCTTACTGTAATTCTTGGATAGTGTTACTGCATAAACATGTGGTAATGTGTAATAATCATGCAGTAACACTTCCATTTTGTGCAGTTCTCGTCTCGTAAAAACGGCGTAGTAATACGACGATCAACGTGCAGTAACAAGATTGCTTTCCACATTAACAACATTAAAAAAATAGTCATGATGTATCTAGTTTCGTTAAATACTATTTTTACGAATGTTATGGTGCAAACGGATTAGAAAAAGAAGATATGATATGAGAGATATTGCTCTCTAAAGATAAAGACTTACCTCTTTTCAGTTCTTGTCTCGCAGGAACGGTGTAATAACACGATGGTCAATGTGCAGTAACACGACTGATTTCTGTAGTAACGACGTCAAAAAATTACCATGATGGATCTAGTTTCGTTAAACACTTTTTTATGAACATTATGGTGCAAACGGCTTAGAAAAACAAGATAGGAATTGAGAGATATTGCTCTCTAAATATTGAGATTTAAAGGTTTTACCTCTATACAAGCAGTAATACTGTTGTTACTGTTACACGTTCTCTTTTACTGAAATTTTCATCATGATGTTACTGCCGGAAGTGTAGTAATAGACTATAAGTTTTGCAGTAACGTATCATGTTACTACACTTTTTCGATAACGTTACTACCGAATCATAGTAACAAGGTATGATTCCTACAGTAACATAATTGATTTGTTCTCACAAAATTTGAATAGATATACAAAGCAAACAGACAATAATATCTAATCACATAGTATCATAGAGTGAATTGGTTAATTAGGAGAGTTTTGCATGAACTATGAGATAATGTGTTCAAATCTTAAATTCACCAAAGGTGGGGAGAGAACGAAAAAAAGAAAAAAAAAGAGGGTGTCGGGAGGGAGAGGAGGAGTGGGAGGAGGAATGGGTGTAGAATAGTTATACTATAGGGGGTGTAAAATAGTCTTGCTCTATCGATATATTTAAAAGCAAATACTGTAAAATAATCTATGATGAGAGAAATCATAAGATCAACTTAATTTATTCAAATTTTGGCTTATAAGCGGTACAGGAAAGCGAAACGATGGAAACATAAATCTAACGAACAGCACCACGAGTTCCGCAGCAAGTATCCACAATAGAAATAATACAACACCACGCTGGCGACGCGTCGGCGGCCGACGACGACGAGGCTGCGACGACCGCGATGCCCGGAGCTTGTCATCATCAACCGCGACCACCGGCCGAGCAGCACGAGGCCGCGACGCCCGCCGCCGCCGCCGCGAGCCGTTTCTGATCCCTCCTCTCCTCTTTCAGCCGGCGCTTCTCCTCGAGGCTCGCTACGAGCTTCTGCCTCCGGTGCTCGGGCATGCGGCGCCAGTACTCCTCCTTCACCTTGCCGATCAGCGACCGGACCTCCTCCCTGTCGGCGGCGCCGTACTCCGGCCACCGCGCCATGCCGCGCTCCCGCATGAGCCTCTCGTACGACGGCTTGATCTCGTTGATCCTCAGGTTGTAGAGGATCCAGTAGCCGATGCGCGTCATCCTGATGAGCCGCTGGTGCGCCTGCGACCACACGCCGTGCCCGCTCCTGATGAGGAACGTCGAGCGCCGGGCGAACTGCCTCCGGTATATCTTGAGCCCGAAGCGTTTCGACGGCCACCCGCCATGGATGAGCTGCAGCAGTCGCCGCCTCTCCTTTCTCCCTTTTCGTTGATCCGAGCTGTCCATACTTTGGACAAGATCAAGTTCTGAAAATCCGGCCTCGTCGCGTCCATATACGAATATACTTATATACGTAATATAACTGCCTTCGTTTGAATCGGTAGAGTACGTATCTCTAGTTGGATACGAGTACGTGTACTACCGGGACATGCGCAAGTACTAAATACAATAGGCCTTTTTTTTTGCTCGCTCGTTCGGGACGACGTACGTGGTTGTTTCCGTATTAGTTTATTATGTTTTGGATCTATATTTATCCTGTAGAGGTTAGCTGTAAATAGCGAGATACGATCTTCCCAATTATACACCGTACTACAATTTTTTTTTACAAAAACACGGTACAAACGCATGCGCTCACAACACGCGCACAGTCACTCCTATAAACACACACCCTCCATGTGACGTGACTCTATGAGTACATCCGGAAGACTAGACAAATTAATGAAGTCACTACAGGCGCCGGCGCTTACAACGCGCGCACAGTCACCCTTATGAACGCACACCCTCCCTATGACTCTATGAGCACCTCCTAAAGACTGGGCAAATTAACACGCACACAGTCACCTTTACGAACGCACACCCTCCCTATGACTATATGAGCACCTCTGAAAGACTGGGTAAATTAACGAAGTCACCACGGGCGCCTCCGAAAGATTGAGCCGGCGAAATTGACGAAGCCTGGGTGGGTTGGTTCCACCACAAGGAACCTAACCAGTTGAGCTACTTTTGATTGACAGGGGTAAGGCCCTGTTCTTTTTTTATTAACATAAAGATTTTACATCAGTTTTCGTTAACACGTTTTTTTGAATTGATAATCGATATATTTTATACAAAAACTTTACCTCCCTCCATCCCGGTTTGATCATCCCCTGAACACAGGGCACCAAGATCAAGAATACCAAAATATTCATCATTCTCAAATTAATTCTTATTGGTTAAGGAGCTCTATCGCTTCGTATCCCTTGGGTTGCTTATGTTTTAAATATTGCATGCTATTGCACCAATAAAAATTAATCTTGTTGGGTTGAATGCAATACATTCAATAATACATATTTACTTTTTGCACAAATAAAAAAACACTTGTTAGGTTATGATCATTTTGGGAAGACCTCAAAAATCTTATGGAGTGATCAAAATGGGATGGAGGGAATATATATAAGTTGCTTTAAAATATCAGATGAATTCGTTTTTAAGATTAAAATAATTAAAACTTAATTAATCATGCGCTAATGACTTCCTCATTTTATGTGCCCATACTTTATCTTCATCTTCAGTAAACTCAAACGGGCCCTAAGTACGATTTACCCTCAACTTAAAAGAAGGTTTACCCCTTACCCCTCCCAACTATGAAACCAGACAAAATCACTTATAATCTGGACAAAATAACTTAGCCCAACATATGGCTAGGTGGCACACTCGTGGCAATATAGCCAGCAAGTAGAATTTAAAAAGTTTAGCTTGGCTCACATGTCACTACTTCACCCAACTTATTTCTCGCCACTCCCATCTCTCTTTCTCGGCGACAACTTGGTGGAGACATTGACAACAACAAGGAAAGAAGGTCAGGGGAGACGGTGATCCTTCTTCCTCCCTACTCCCCCCTATTTCTCTCTTTTGGTTTCTGGGTTGCAATGGGTAGCTTGGAGGATTGGATCGATGACAACGGAGAGAGCCTAGAGCCTAATGGAGGTTTGTCAGTGTTTATTAAATAGGAATAATGAAACTAAGGGTAGGCCAAGCCGAAAGGTCGATGGTGACACAAGACAAAGTTTATATTCTAGACGAGAGAATACCTTGCTTCTATTTGGTAGGGGTGCAAGTGTAGGTGTGAATCGTGAATTAGGGTTTTCGGTCGTATCCGTCAGTGTATGCTTCAAGTTTGTACTACCTCTGTCCCAACAAAATTCAAATTTTGTTCCAAAATAAGTGCAATCCTACCATACTAAATATGAAACATCAATCAAATCCCATTCAAATTTCTCTATATCTTACCCTCAAGTACTATCCCACTCCCTACCATCTCTCGTTTAATAGAGGATGTTTGGGTAATTTTCTCTCCATCTTATTTTTCCCTCTCACTTCTAAAAATTCACTTATAGTAGGATGGATGGACTAGAGCAGAAGTGTCACAAAACGTTCCAGAAAGAAAAGTTACAAACCATTTGTACACATACGGAGGTGCTGATCCGCGATCAACCGCATGCGGCTGCACCCGCTCAACCAGTTTCACCCCTCTAGTCTCATCTGTACGTTTATATATAATATACATATATATAAACTTTGTATAATTATGTATAAAAACTATATATACACATGAAAAATTATACATACACTATACGTACAAACTTTGTGCATATATATTACGTACATATGTACGCACGGATAACATATACATACGTATATATGGACGTGTAAAAAAATCTATATGTATACATACAAACTTGGTACGTATGTGACATATACGTATAAATTTTGTACATATAAATTTAAACCGAATTCAAAAATTAAATTGATAATGAAATGTATAGGCTATGAGGCCGTATGCTTGTATTTCGGTCCACTTCAAATTTAGATTGCTCAACAGAGAGAAAAATAAAAATAAAATAGCCCACGTTGTGCTACCCGAGTATCTGGGCGGTCCAAAAGTAACAATTACATCCGTCTGTTCCATCTAGGGGTGGAAACGAGCTAAAACATAAGCTCGGCTCGTTTCCTGGCTCGAGCCAGATGGAGCTGGCTTGCGAGCCTTCTCGTTGAAGCACATCTTCGTATATAATTTGTAATTATTAAAGAACAAGAAAAAATCATCGACATGTAAAATCAAAATAAGTTCATATATTTAATCCTTCAAAATTTAGATGATAAGTTGCATATTAACAAATAATAACTCCACTATAAAATAAAATCATCCATATATTTACATGATAGCATAGGCTCACGAGTCAAACAAACAGCTCGTGAGCTTGCTCGTTTCAGCAATAAGCTAAAAAGAAGGCTTGGGCTTAGATCGTTTAGCATTCGAGCTGAACCGAGCTAAATGAACTCGAGCCAAGCCCGAGCATTCTTTTTTCACCCCTAGTTCCATCCAAATTCAACACGGCTCGTTTATTTCGTGGCCATGAAGCAACACGATGCCAGCCTGGACAGGCCGCTGCTTGCCTGTCTTTCTTTCTCTCTCCAAGACCCGGCCCAATATGAATCACCGGCCCGGCCCAACATAAAATCGGACGAGTCCTTTTGGACTCTATCCAAATCCAACACGTAACTGTTGTTTCGTGGGCACGAAGCCACATGTGCCAGCCTGGACAGGCCACGGGATGCCTGGCCCATTATAAATAGAGGATCCTCCTTGGGCTCCCGTCCCATCCAACCCAACACGAGCGGAGTGAGCCCAATCCATCCAAAAGTGAGGAGATGGCTCGTTTGATGATCCGTTTCCCCGGCCAGCTACCGGCTTTCGGAGAAGGTGGGAAGCGGCTACCCGGACTCGACCTCGTCTTCCCCGCGACGGGCGTCTCCAACTCCTTCGATGCCCTCTCCTCGATGCCGATGGAGCCCTCGGATCAGGACGGCGAGCACCACCACCACCCCGAGCAGGGCGACAAGGAGGATCTCCACGCCGAGCAGGGCGACGAGAGCAGCGACGAGGAGGAGGAGGAGCTCCACGCCGAGCGCAGTGACGAGGGGGTGGTGCTGGCGGAGGACGAGCACGAGCAGCAGCGCCACGGCGAGCACTTGACCAAGAGCAGCGACGAGGAGGGCGCGGTTCGGGAGGAGGAGGAGGGGCACGAGGAGGCGCCCTCCCGCAACTGGTGCGCGTGGTACATCTTCTTCGTCGTCGCTGCAGCATTCATCCTCGTCGCGATCGCCTTCCAGTAGTGCGCAGTTTTGGTCCTCGCTCTCTCCGTATCTTCCTTGTGTGTGTGTGGCGGCGTGGCGCGCGGCTTCGTGTTCGGTTCGGTGTCTTCCACACTCCGAAGTGTTTGTTTAGTTCATACCATTCTAGGAACAAACCTGCAGTTTCAGAAATGAAATGAGAAATCTCGCCTGATGGCTGATCCACGTTTACCAACTACTGGAATTATTCATCCCCTCTCCTCTTCGATCGGCTCTTCATCTTCTACTAACATGGATGAATTATTGCACAGCTTCTTCCTCTTCCTGTGATCCTGCTGCCTCTGCAGATTTGAGGCAGTCGCGGGCACGAGCTGCGTGATCCGGGCGCTGGTCGACGACGCGACGCCGGCGAGGTCGTCGAGGCAGCTCGCGACACTGGTGATCAGAACGGCGAGCACGCCGATGGTCAGGCCATGGCATGGAGACACCGGGGCGATCGAGGCGGCGGCCGGTGGCCTGGGAGGCTGCGACGGTTGGCTTCGGCACGGGCTCGTGTGTGACATTGGCGCGGTACGGTGAGGAGACAGGAGGCGGCGCCGCCGCCGCCGCGGTGACATGCTCGTTGTCGTTGGTAGCAGCATGCAGTCAAGAGTCTTGTGTTGTAAGATTCGTGCGCTGGGGATGGGGTTTGAACTTTGGACCCGTGATATTTTTTTTCTTTTTTAATTCAAATTCCTCTCTCCATCGGGTACCGCACGCTCTAGGCCGTACCGTTGCTTTCCAGATTTGTGGGCGATTTCGTCGGCGTCATCACCGGTGGATTCTCCGGCGACGAGCTCCGTCCGTCGGCGGTCATCGTTCCGGCTGTCCCGGCGCTGGGCTCGGGTATCGCGCTCCTCGGTCATGGAGGTGATTTCCACTGACGCGGGAGGGAGGAGGCGATTTGGTCGATGGGCGATTTCATCGGCGCCGCCGCCGGTGGATTCCTTCGTCGGAGAGATCCCCCGGGCCTTTCGCGGTGCTTGGCGGTTTCACCTCTGCAGCAACAGCGGCGGTGAGGTCCCTGCTTTTTTTTCCTATGTGTTTCCCCACTTTTTGTTGTTTGGTGCGGCCGTGCGAGCGGGAATTGATCTGGTATGCACAGTGCTTCGAGCTTGATCTGGCGGCTTGAGGGATTGAGATTTTTTTTTCATCCGGAGAGCATGCTGCTGCGCCGATTTGGGGGCTATTTTTCTTCTGATGTTTTGTCTGGAGGTGCTAGTGTTGGGTTTTCTCTCGAGGGTTTGGGCGAAGAGCTTCGCCTGGTGTTGATATTTTCGCAGGAGTCTCGATTTCGGGAGCGATTTTTCTCATCCGAACATCTCTAGTTTTCCCTGGCAGCGAGCTATCATCTGTTCTTTCGTTGATGAGGAGTTTTAACCAGTGCTCTATGTTTTTTGCATGGTGCATTGTTAGAGATGCTATGGAACTTGATTTTCTGCCTGGTTTCTGGTCAATCTGACCAGGCAAAAAGTCAATTCTCATGTTGGTTTTGCTCTGCTTGGGGGTTCTGTTGGGCGTTATGGCTTACTAGAGAATGATTGGGTTTTTAATGGAATTCTGGTAAAAAGTCCTTTGCAAATATAGTTTATAAACCTTTTTTTTTTGTCGTTTTTGCAGCGCTGGATAATTCTGCAAAAGGGGGAAGACTGCTAAGGTTTAGCCAAGACGAATGATAAGATCATGGCAAGTTGAGGAGTGCCAAGCCAAATAGCCAATCGTTCTTCCTGACAACATCATTGTCTAGGCTGCACTCTTCTGTTGTTGTTTGCTCTTGACATAAACTTTGTTTCCGGTGGTTTATGTAGGATCGGTGCCTTCCCCCTGAAAAAGTTGGCTTCCCCAGCAGACTGTGGTGTGTTGGGTAGTCTGTGTTAGGTTGTTTCCTTTTTTTACGTCTTGTGAAGACTCTGTTCTCCTGTTTCGGTTTTGTTTTAAATCCGGGTAATGAGAATTTACCTTCTGTCTAAAAAAAACCAGTGCTCTAGGTATTGTTTTTTCTTCTTAGTATTTTTTCCCAATTCCACCGCCATTGTGTGTTTTGCATGCTCACTAACACAGTGTTGAACCTTTTGTGCTAGGATTTCCTCCTTTTAGTTTCAGTGATCTTCACTAATCATGTTGCCCTCCTGCAGTGACCTGTTATCAAGGTATACTTTCCTCTCCTTTTTATTTGGGGGGGAAGGTTTGTGCCAGTGTGTGTGTATGCTTTACTATTATGGGACTAGCTATCCATCACGCGACAGATTTCTAGGTCCAAATCACACAATTTTTGGTAGTTAGATTAGACTGTTTTAATCACTTGATTAGAAGAATCCATACATGTATCAACGTATAGTAAGTATATATATTGCATAAAAAATATATTACCAACTCATATACTAAAAGTTACAGTATAATTACATTATAGTTACAGTATTGTTACAATGTAACAATAGTGTAATTACACTGTAATTATAGTATAATTACATTGTAACTATAGAGGAACTATACTGTAACTATAATATAATTACATTGTAACTATAGAATAACTACATTGTAACTCCACAGAAATGTTATTTTGCATCTTCAACTCATAAGGGTCCTTGCTCAGTTGGTATAGTCTCACGCGGGCAAACTAGAGGTCTTTGGATCGATCCTGCTTGCATGTACTTCGTTTGTATTTTTCCTCTTACTTAGTAGCACGAATCTTGACGCAAATTGGACGGTAAAAAAATTCAACAGATTTCTAACAGAAAATCTCGCGACAGATTTCTAGCAAATCCGTACTATTATTTATCATTTAATTTCTGCTTAAAACAAACTCTCATCTCTTCCTTTGCTTGATCTGTGTATGCACATATATTTTATCATGTATTATGATATATTCTTTGTTCCCAGATATGCATTTGGTCCATATTGTTTCTTATTCATTAGGCCTTGTTTACTTCTCTGTATGTAGTTTACCTTGTCCCCAGAGTTTAGATAGAGAGTCATGTCATGGAATCACGTCTGTGTTGTTAGTTTGGAGGTCTTTGTTCTCTTTTGTTCAGAGAAGTATCTTTTATATATGGTTCCACTTACAGCTTTAAAAATCAGATTATGAGCAGACACTACTGAAAAGCCTGTAAGAAATACATAGAAGTTGAAGAAGTTATGCGCTTCTTTTGTACTTTCAAACACCATGTTTAACTCTGGTATATAACTCTTGTCGCTTTCTTGATTGCTCTCTTGTGATGTCAGGGGAAGTTCTCAATGTCTTGTTCACACAATTCTTCCTCTGAATTTTGGTCTACAGGTTCCTCTTGATGCGGCTCACATTTTTCTGTCTCATGATCTACCCTTTCATCTGTCAGACTGCCCTGTGAGTAGAACAAATCATTTACTTTTTTTATTAAATTTGGTTTGTTACATTTTCTCTTATACCAGATCATTATAAACCTTGTTATATTCCTTGGATGCGAACATAGTGAATTGCAAATGATTGATTTCATCTTCATCATTCTCTTCTAGATGATTCTTTTCTTGTAAAAAGCTCATCATGTCATTGTGCTGCACAGTAAATAATTTACAGTTATATAAAGCCCCATGTTTTTCACTCTTGATAGTTATATTAGTTTTTTTAAATTTTTTCAATATATTCTAACTGTGATCTTCTTAGCTAGTCAGTTATTATTATTATTATTAACTTTTAGAGACTTTTGCACTTTATCCATATTGCACTTTCAAATAACTTTTTTTTATGAAAGTGATATACCTGTTTGTCATTGTTTCTTTACTCGATGTCCTGCACATATTGCTCACTTGAAAGTCCTCTATCCGCTGATATATAATCCTTTGTATAGGAAAAATAATTATTGACATGTATAGGTTGGACAGGAAACAGAATTGATGAAATAATCATTTTTTTTCTTTCTGATTACTTCAATGTAGCAGCAAGTAGTGTTGATACTTTTTTGTATTACTATTGGAGTTAGCACTTACTATTCTCATTCCTCTTCCTACTGATCTACAACTAACTCTTCTTCATCTTCCTCTTCCTCTTCTTTTCTTATTGTATTTTCTTTTGGAATCTGGTAATATCGTAAGTTCGTTACTATTAGCTAGCACATGCAAGGAGGGACTGCTTGATTTCAGTTACGAAGCGATGAGTTTTTTTTTCTTTAGTTCAGGAACATTGTCAGCTCTTTAGTGTGTGACTTTGCTATAGTTTAAAATGATTCTTCCCAAACATTAGAGATTAAAATTTTGTTCTTAGCTCAGGAAGACTTGGCATTCATATATGCCAAGTGTGCAGCAGAGCTATAGATGCAAACATAATAAGTCCTAGCTGATACATCAGTATTAGTAAATTTCACAGATTAGTTTTTTGTCACACTAAATTTTCTGTTTTCATTTCAAGGGAAGTGAATTTTGTTAGCATTGTTTTTACATCAGGTGGAGGACAAGTGTGCAGCAGATAAATTTCTTCTACTGGGGGAAAGCTGAACTACTGTGTCGATAACAATTCATAGTTTTCAGTTGGAGCACCAGGGAGGTAAACACCAAATCTAAATATTGAGACATTCAATCCCCACGCTAGTTAGCTAATTAAGTATGACGTTGGTGTTCATGAATAACATTAGTGTGGGTCGGACCAGTGAAGATTAAGTATTCATCTAGATTTTCTCCATGTTTATCATCCATTTGTTCTTGTTCTTCTTTATTTCTTCTTTGATTTTGTTAATCTCTGCTGCAGCTAGCAATGCCTTTTTTGGATCTATCTCCCTGTGACCTTCGTGTTGTTCTGAGGAAGAAGACGACGACGGTGTCTTTTGTGTTTGTTATCCCCTGGTCAATTGCACAAACAGAGAAGGTCTGGGCTTTTGTTGGGTCAAGTTTCCTGTTTTCTTTTATATATTTTTAGGCATCCAATAAAAATCATGTAAATAGAGAATAAACCACAGCCTAAGAAGAAATACATAGGTGAATGTTGCACCGAAATCTGGCCGTACAATTGTTTGACTGAGATGGCTAACAAAAAACATTCGAATGTTCTCTAGAGACAATCGATGGTAATATTCGAAATGGGGATTTGTGGATTTGGATGGTAAAGTGTATTCCCTCTATTCCCTTCCCCCCCCCCCCCCCCCCCCCCCCCCCCCCCACAAAAAAAAAGTGAGCTGCATCTTCCGCGACTTTCGGTCCACTTTCGGGTCTACTGCAGCTCATTGTGATTTGGATTGGGACTTGGGAATGTGTTGGATTGGATGTGAAACTAGCAAGGCTATCTGGGACTGGGACGTGCGGCGCGCGTGAGCGACTCGAAGCAGAACTGCACAAGCGCGTGCTCGCCCATTTATCTCGGCTCGTTTCGCGAAGCACGAATCCTAAAGCGCGGAGATGCACGAACCCGTATGGATTTCTAGTGCACAAGCTCGTAGTATATGCACAAGAAATAATTAACAAACGTATGGATTTCTAGTACAGTGCAGTGTTCTGCACATATTTCAACCACATCAAGTTACAGAATCGCTTGTACAAACATACAGTGACACAGTAGAACTTCAGCAATATTTTCCTTGGCATTAAACATTGGAACAAATCTCTACACAGATATTGATGCTCAGCTCTGCTTGGCACTGCAATTGAGCTTAAAACAATTGCTACCAGAGCAGCAAGTGTTTCTCTTTTCCAGTTTTCTTTTTCATGGATCAGCCAAAGCATACAAAGGTCGATCCAAATGACGAGAAAAATTTTCTGGGATGACCGGTGTTTTGCAGTTTGATGTTACTGGATCCAGGACCATGCCTGATCCAAATCAAACCTTGCCCTTCTGGCCTTCAATTTTCTGGAACGATGTGAACCATTGCTTCCAAGGTGCATCTCCTTGTTGATCGATCCACGACAAGAAGCAACTGTCTAAGAGGCAGAACAGGTTCACGTAAAGGAGTTGATATCGCACGGGGATGAAGCGGAAGTTTGCGATTTGCACGGCTGGCCAGATGGTTCCCCCTAGAACTAGAGCAGGAATGAAGTCCCTCTTCACATCATCCTTCACCTGCTCTACGCTCCTTCCAGATGCAAGGCCCACATATGAGAAGAACAAGAGAAGATCTACTGGTCCAAAGAGGAGACCATCTGCAGCAACTTTTGAGGCAACAAATTTGAAGGTCTTCGGCTGGTATCTCCTCAGGATGAAGCGGTCCAAGTATTCATACCTAGGTGACAGAAACGAGCATAAGTTATATGACAGCTTGTTCGACAAAATTGCTTCAGAACATGATTCTCTCACTCTTTTAAGCAAAAGCATGTTTGCAGGGGAACATGGATTTCAGAATATCCTATGTTTTGCATATGAGTAGACTGCAACAAGTAAGTGAGAGGAAACTGTGGAATTGCCATTCATAACAAAAACAAACACAATAATGTAGGGGAGGGCAGTACAAGTCCATCAGCAAGTATTATTATTTATATTCAATTAATAGCTTACTTCACAAAAAAAGGATGCATATGATCGTGTTATTCATTTGAACTTTTGTATAATACAGTTTACTATAGAAAGATATGCACTGTTAAGCGGTCTCAAATACCAAAATCTTCCCAGTTGAAAACCTTGTAGTCAATTAATATGTAGAACACTAACCACAAAGCAGACCAGATCAATCACTAAATGCTCTCCAGAGAAGAATATTCTACTACACATAACTAATGAACGGTAAGCATGAAAATGCAAGAAATTGTGACATGGTGAAAAACAAGTTGATGTTGAAGTGGATTGTTAAGCACACAAATGAACATAAAAAATGACTATAGTCTGATGACTTTCTCTTATTATGTTAGACAAAGATGTATCAGTTCATCAAAAAGAAAGAATACCAGTTCTATAAAGATAGCACCCACTGCATTCAATCTAACCCACTATTCAATAAATATCCAAACTTAAAAGAACTAAAAGGATCAAGATATATTCAAGCGAAACATCTGATATTTATATCTTCGGTTTTTCATAAGTAGGTTGAACCCATTGATACTAATACGATAAAGTGGCATTCATATCATTAACTAGATATGACAACCTAAATGGAAAAGCTCAGTGCAGGATGAGGATTATGTCTTCCATGTCACCTATTTTCACTTTTCCTTAATCAACACCATGTTGCTGGTTGGGACTGGGAGAGATAAAGTCTGCTAGCGGAATTTCAGTTGTTAATGGTGTAAAACCTCCAAAAACTTCTTGCCAGTTTATGTTCGTAAGAAAGGAATCCACAAACAAAAGTGACCCTAACATCATCAATATGGAAAAGGATAGAACTAACCAGTAATGTCCAACTGGTCCAACGAAAGCAAATCCAAATGAGCTTGTGATGCCCACCCTCTTCCAATCGATTTTGAACTCTTTATCTTTATCCTGAAAAGTGACAATTTTGAAATTGTAGGATGAGGAAACTTCTTGGAAGAGATGGTGAGAAATAATATAAGGTTGAAAGTGCCCCTGGACCACTTGTAAGGTGTCCCATAGTTCAAACAAAATCCATGTCCGAATTCCTTAGATTTCCCAAGCTCTTAGCTGAACAAAGGCACCATGAACAGCAATAAATATCTTGTTTCAACTAACTTTCCTGTGCATAGCAACATAACCAAATCTTTAGCTGCCACCACATCAATTCTGTTTACCAAAAAAGGTAACCAGAAAAGTACTTCTGACCATGATAGCGTAAGATAGAACCATTGGTTGGCTTTGAAACATGATCTCATCTAAACACTGGTTTAACGATTACCAAAAAAATATTTCGCTGATTGAAATCAAGGTATTAACCAGTTAGCTATTTAGGGATTAACCACCGAACTTCCTATGTAATAGAGGCAGTAACCAAATCAAGCTCACCATCTATCTGATCTCGATGCTGAAATAGAAAATACATCAAAGCTACAGGATTTGAGTATGACGCTATTACCTAAGAAAAATCAAACCTGCCAGGCCATTTTTAGCAACAGAAAAATCATGCATCCTACCAGCAGACGACTAGATTGTTCTCAAACCACCCGGGTGATACCATGATTATGCAAAGTAGATCCTAGGGCTGCAAGCAGAAGAACATCAGCCCAAAATTGCACTATTTATGTTATCAAACCATCGTTATCACCGCCATTCTCCACCCAAAATATTCCCATTCCTTTATACCAAAGCTAACCGGCCAGAGAACAAAACACAAATCCGTCCATTCTCAACATACAGGAGTTAATAACCTTGTTACCAAGTGCAAGTTTTTTGATATACTATCTCGGATTACCAATCCATTAGCCACCTCCAATCGATTAGACACCTCCCTACGCCCTAAAAATGCCCCCCTTTTGCTAGGTATCCTCCAGCTCCCAGCCAAAGAAGAGGAATTGCTTGCTCACAAAAATCAACAAGCCACACACCCCAGGAGAGTCCTCGGATCGATAGATTGAAACGAAAAGGCCGGTAGGAGAGGAGCAGGCGGGGTTGGTTGGCTACCTCGGGAGGATTCTTGGCGTGGTGGTGGTGGTGGTGGGAGCGTCCGGGGGCGGAGTAGTGGGTGACGGCCTGGGCGCCGATGTCGCCGAAGCCCCAGAGGATGCCGGAGCTGACCACCTGCGTGCGCACGGGGTGGGTGGCCAGGCACTGCTGGTACCACCGCCATAGCCGCCGCATCCCCACGGGGGAAGGAGGAGGAGAGAATTGGCGACGGGGAGAGGAGAGGAAAGGGAAGGCGAGGGCGTGTGTGTCTTTCTCTTCCTTGTGTTTGTTTCTTTCTTTTTTTCCTTGTGAATTTTCCGGTTAGGGTTTGGTGGCAACCATGGTGGTTGGAATGGAACAATTTTTAGGAGCATCAAGCCAGTCAGATTAGGGAGTTTCCGAGATAGGAGTGCAAGAGTTCAGGTCAAAGAATACAGTTTAATGCACATGTGGATGGAGTATTTAAACATTTCATGATTCTATATAATTAAAAAATTAATTCAGTGTACCTCCAATAATTCTGGGGTGATGTAGTTCTAAATAATTATGGAAATCATATCTAAATAATGAAAGCACTAAGCTTTCACGGAACTTGATTGGACCATATCATCAGAAAATTATAGATTGTCAGATGCAGTAAGCTGTAGAGTAGTTATCATTAGATCTTGAAACGATCTAAATAAATGTTATTCGAAGAGAAGATTTTTCCTCGCAAATCTATAGTAGTATGTGAAAATTCTCAATACTTGATTTCGACAAGTACAAACTAGGTACATGATTAGGTAACCGTAAAACAATAATAAACCTGTTATAGTATAAGAGGGGAAAAAACACTTGAAAAAATGTGATTGTTTCCTTCAAATAAGCTACTATAAGTACAAGACCCAATACTCTCACATTGGAAAAAAAAGTTGTGATAT
The DNA here is from genome assembly GCA_000573905.2 of Oryza punctata. NCBI lineage: Eukaryota > Viridiplantae > Streptophyta > Magnoliopsida > Poales > Poaceae > Oryza > Oryza punctata. The sequence goes on from CM002488.2 coordinate 6,684,520, forward strand.
TAGTTGTAACTTTTTAAATCCAATTTTAAACCTTGAAGAGAATATGCTACCATCTATCTCAAAGCTCTGAAACATAGTATGATAAGTCGTAACTCGTAATACTTATTACTAACTTTAAAAATAATTTTTGATACAACTTTTACATATGCTTTTTAGCGACTTAAAAACGAACATAAAAAAACAAACTACGGTGGAAAAACATTAAAATCAACTCTAAAATTTTCTTTATTAATTCAAATTTTGGCCACTACTGTTAGGCTGATATGTTGATGAAGGCTTTTTTGGAACGCATGATTTGAAACACAAATTAACAGTAAAAGTGCAGAAATAGGATGTTATGTTCTAATATAATCCTATAAAGATTTCAAAACACAGGAATAGTAGAGTTGGTGTTTGGATTTTTCACAGAAATAAAATTAGGAATTTTAAAGTAAATATTTTTGTTCCCCGCAAAAAAAAGTAAATCTTTTTGCTAGAGAGGAAGAAAGAGAATGCATTGGATTTCTTAGAGGAAAATAAAACATAAGGTATGACTCATGTTTAGGCCCCCTTTGAAATAAAGAAAAAACATAAGAATTCCAAAAGATTTATACCATAAGGAAAATAATCCTATGGGACCCTTTGAAACAAAGAATTGATTCCTACCAATTCCTTTAAAATTCCTATGGAATGGACTATTGTAGAGAAATTTTGGAGGAAAATTAGCATGAGGTTTTACCTCATGTTTTCTTCTTCCCATGTCTTGAATTTCCACTTTTTCCTGTGTGACTATCAAATGATAGTTTTGAAGTTTTTTTTTGTGTTTTCAAATCCCCTAGAAATCCGATGAACACGACATTCATTCCAATGTTTTTTCTATTCCTATGTTTTAACAATCATTCGTTTCAAAGGAGCCCTTATTTTCCTATTGAATGGAGGGATTCTTTTATTTTAAAAGAAATCAATCCATAGGAAATTTGACATCCCTATTCCTTTGGTACAAAGGGCCTCGTATGAAAACTTTTTTGAGATTTTCGATCCTCTATAAATACTTTAAAAAACCTTCAATACAAAGGAGCCCGAAGTTAAAACAAATGGTAGTCAAAATCTATAGTACTTTACAAATATGTTAGGAGGTATATTTGCGGGTATATAAGTGTGGTGTTGAGTGTGTAATAATGTATGTACGTGTGTTTCTATCATGTAATGGAAAAAATCTATCCATAATTATAAATTCACAAGTGCAATGATAAGATTGGTTACTACTTTATCTCTCCTAAAATATAATAACTTTTGAATGGATGAGATATATCTTAATACTATGAATCTGAAAAAATACGTTTTATCTATCTAAAAATTATTATATTTTAGAATGGAGGGAGAAACTCAGTACTTACAAAAGTGATTTTTGTTAGCGCTTTGAAATAAAAGGGCTTCGCTCGATCCATCCATCGAACGCTGCGTCAGGTCAAGCGACCACACGGTCTCCCGATCCAGCGGCCACGACCGGGCCTCGCGGGATCGGACGCCTCCCGGCAAACGGCGCCAACGCGGCCGCACCGGAGCCTCACCAAATCGGCGACGAAGCGACACTCCTCGGCGTCCGGTCCAGTCCACAGCTCACCCGGGCAAACGGCAACACGGCGCCCACCGCCAAAGCGGCCGCGCGCTCCTCCGCCACCCGTTCACTCGTCATCCCCTCCCACCTCTCGAAACCAAAAAAAAAAAAGAAAAGTGGACGCCGCCTGCGCCTCTCGTTCCTCCACGTCGGTCCGCCGCTGCTCGCCTAGCTTGCTCGCTACTCTCCGTGGTCACTGGTCAGTGGCTACTGGCTGGCACGCGCGCACGCGGCGTGTGCGTGGAGGTTGGGAGCGAGGCGCACTGGCCACCAGCTGCAGCTGCAGCTCGCTCTTGGCCATGAACGCTCGCTGCTGCCAGTAGCTAGCTAAGCTTCTTCCTCCTCCGGCCGCCGCGCGGGCGGATTCTCAGGTGAACGCACACTCTCGCACGCTCGTCCGTCCGTCTTCTACCGGGCTTCGTCCTGAATTAGCTTCTCTTATCTCTCTCTCTCTCTCGTAGCCAGTTTCTTGTCGACTGACGCTCTGCAACTGGTTGTTGTTTTTTTACTTTGCTAGTATAAAATGATTCTGCTGATATAATCTGTGGAAACAATGGAATTTCTACACTTGAATTGGTCTAGGCTTCAGGATAAGGCCGGTTTTATATTTCAGATCCTGAGCTGATTTTGTTTCTGTTTTTTTTTTTTAGCTCTCGTAGTTTGAGTGTCCATCAACTGCTTTGGCCATTGGATTTGTTAATACAGCACGTGTTCCACGAAATATGAAGATGATGTTGATTATCATGACGCTGCTGTAATTCTGTAAAGGATTGCCATCATTGTTAGGAATTTAGGATGCACCTTGAGATCAGACAAATATCGTATCTTGCTCTTAGCAGCTTTTCAGAAATATGCAATTTTTTTGGGTTTTAAAAACAGGAGTAGGAACATCAATTTCACCTATATACTCGGTATTTCTTGCCCACTGACTGCATTGGTGCAGTACATGTGTTGGGGACTTCGCTGTAATTGAGTTCCTCTGTCTGATGCCTCTCAAATTGTGGCATCTGAATTTCTGGCATTACGGTTTCAGGTAGAGGAGCTGGCTGACAGAAACATAGTACCATGGTAGAGAACGGTGTGCAACTCACATTGACCTCCACTGTGAAGACCAATGGCAAGATAAGAATCAATGGAGAAGTGCTAAACGGATCACATCTCAAAGTAATCTTTTTCTTATATAATTGCACACGTCGTTTGTTTCATCTCTGTGACTGTCTACCTGAGATAACGAAGAACACTTCGATTGATTTCTCTGTGTGTATGTGCAGGAGAAGCACGAAGCTGGCAGCAATGGCGCCCTGCAGCCATCGAACGGGCAGGCAAAGCAGCCGCCGCCGCTGCAGAAGCAGAAGCTGCTCTGCACGACGTGCGGCAAGGGGCACACGTGCCAGGCGGTGATCGCCCGGACGCGGCAGATGCGCGCCCTGATCGACGCGAGGAAGCCGTACCAGGCGCACTCGGCGTTCCGCCACCTCGTCGACGACGGCCACCGCCCGTCGCTGGTGACGTACACCACGCTGCTCACCGCGCTGACGAGCCAGCGGGTGTTCGACTCCATCCCGTGGCTGCTCGCCGAGGTGGAGGACGCCGGGCTCCGGCCGGACTCCATCTTCTTCAACGCGCTCATCAACTCGCTCGTCGAGGCCGGACGGATGGGTGAGGCGACGAACACCTTCCTCAGGATGGGCCACTCCGGCTGCCGCCCCACGGTGAGCACGTTCAACACGCTGATCAAGGGCTACGGCATCGCCGGCCGCCCGGAGGAGTCGCAGCGGGTGTTCGACATGATGGCCTCCGGCGCCGGCGGCGAGGCGGGCGCGGCGGCGGCGGTCAGGCCGAACCTGACGACGTACAACATCCTCGTCAAAGCGTGGTGCGACGCTGGGAGGCTGGAGGAGGCGTGGCGGGTGGTGGCGAGGATGCGCGCGGCGGGCGCCGAGCCCGACGTCGTCACGTACAACACCCTCGCCAGCGCGTACGCCAAGAACGACGAGACGTGGCGCGCCGAGGAGCTCGTCGTGGAGATGGCGCAGCAGGCAGGGCTCCGCACCAGCGAGCGCACCTGGGGCATCATCGTCGGCGGCTACTGCCGGGAGGGCCGGCTCGGCGAGGCGTTCCGCTGCGTCCGCCAGATGAAGGACGCCGGCGTGCTCCCCAACGTCATCGTCTTCAACACGCTGCTCAAGGGCTTCCTCGACGCCAACGACATGGCCGCCGTCGACGACGTGAGCTATGACAAAACAATGACCACCAAGAACAGTAAAAGAAATCGACTTTTAATGTCCATCTTGTGTTCTTGCAGGTTCTTAGGCTGATGGAGCAGTTCGGGATCAAGCCGGACATCGTGACCTACAGCCACCAGCTGAACGCGCTGAGCTCCATGGGGCACATGGCCAAGTGCATGAAGGTGTTCGACAAAATGATCGAGGCGGGGATCGAGCCGGACCCGCAGGTGTACAGCATCCTCGCCAAGGGATACGTGCGCGCGCAGCAGCCGGAGAAGGCGGAGGAGCTCCTGCGCCAGATGGGACGCCTCGGCGTCCGCCCCAACGTCGTCACCTTCACCACCGTCATCAGCGGGTGGTGCAGCGTCGCCGACATGGGCAACGCCATGAGGGTCTACGCCGCCATGCGCGACGCCGGCGTGCGCCCAAACCTCAGGACGTTCGAGACCCTCATCTGGGGCTACAGCGAGCAGAAGCAGCCATGGAAGGCCGAGGAGGTGCTCCAGATGATGCAGGATTCCGGAGTCCGGCCGAAGCAGACCACCTACTGCCTCGTCGCCGACGCGTGGAAGGCCGTCGGCCTGGTCGAGAACGCCAACCGGGCGCTCGGCTCTTCCTCCTCCGGCGAACTCCTCGACGACGACGACGACGAGGAGCCGCACTTCCCAGACAACCATGGCGACGACAAGCTGCAGAGCTTCGAAAGAACCAATGGACATGCCAAGAGTGACACCTCACGATCCATGCAGGTGACACGCGCGCTAGGCAGCACGAGTCTTGCTTCCATGAGCTTGAAGATGACGAAGTCGTCATCGTCGCCGCCGCCGTCGCTGCTCCGGCGATCGTGCCGGCTTCCGGTGAGATCCTCGTGGCTTTGCAGGAAGCAGCTTCAGATGCAGTGTGGAGTGTACGGCCAGAGCATCAGCTCACTCAAGATGGTGTTCCTCAGTTAGAGGCCATCTTGTGTTGTACTGTTGTTATTCAGTAAAAAAAAAGAAAGTACACTGGAAGTGGCAGGAACCTGTAAATCACAATTCTTACTATTTCTCAACAACACATTGGATGATTTCTGCTGGTGCCAACAACTGTCTTCAGGTGTCTCAAAAATTTTGGAAAGAAGACTCAGAATATGTTATGTATGATAGCAATTGTATGTGGATCTCTCTGCATGAACAGCTTGTTTTCCCAGAAAACACTGAAGATATATTGCTAACTCTGGGCATTTACTCTGTTGTGCAGTGGAAGTATGTGCTATGTCTAGTCCAATGAATCAGGTGACTGTCATAGCTAAGGATAGAAACATAACTGAAATTGGTGAATGATTATGTGAATTGTGAAGATATACAATTAGAATGAAACTCCGTTCAGGAGACTGCTTCATTATTTTTCCCTTGAATTCCTTTTGGACCATTGATCAATGAAATTAAAACAGAGGATATTACTTTAACCGGCTTTTGGATTACTGTGGAAAACTCTAAAACTTGTGGCACCACACAGTAGAATTAACAAATGAAACACTGCTAAAAAATATGCTAGCAAAAGATATCAACACCGCAAAATTGGAAGATAAAACTACTGCTTATTTCTTGTTTGCCCATGTCATGAAGGACCTAAATATCTACATGCTCACAACCATTATTGAGATTATAGAAGCCCAATGCACTGCATCAGGTGTAACTACAAGCATTTTGGGTAAACCTGATCGGCTTGGAGCTATCAGAATCGATAACAACCGGGCATTTCACACGCTTTGTGTGTGTCACCCTCACAAGCTTACCAATCACATACCCTCTAGCTCTTACCACCAAGTCTAGAGTCAGTGGCACTGCACCTCCAGCACTCGACAAGGCGAGCGTTGCTCCGGCTCCATAGAGAGGGATCTTTTCGCCGTGAATGATCGCCGAGGCGACATGATGGCTTGACCTTGGCTGGTAGAACTTCTCCAACTGCAGATCAACAGGTTGAATATAATTAGAAGGGTTGTAGTTCATATGGAAGAGGAATTCCAGTACAGAAATTCTGGTGCCGAAGGCGCTGCTACCTGACCGTTGGCGATCGCAATTTGCGAGAACATGATCCGAATCGACGTCGAAGAAACATGAATGCCGAACATCGTAGAAGGGTTGTGAACGTTTATCTTCAGAGAGCAGTTCATTGTCACCAGCTTTGTTGGCACCCCGGTCCGGTCTGTACCTTCTCCAGCGTAAAAGTTCCCCACTGTCAAGCTCTGAAGAAAATAACACAAAACAAACTCTTAGTACCATGCTACTAGAATCAGATAAAGATCAGTAAATTTAACAAGTTCAAAAAACCATCACAAACTCATCATGAATTTGTGTTCTTTATGAACCATACCTAACATATATAATTTGGATCGAATTCAGTGTATACCTTGACAAGAACTTCATGTTTGCATTTTGAATTTGTGCTCTTGATGAACCATACCGAACATATATAGTTTGAATCGAATTCAGTGTATACCTTGACAAGAACTTCAGGTTTGTAATGGCGAGCAATTCCCCAGACGATGAGGCAAACCAGGGTGAAGGCTAGAACAAGAAGGGAGAACCGGAAGGCGAGGACGCAGCATCTGGATGGCTCATAGCCATCATCATCGAACTCGTCGTACACGCCTTCCTCCTCCTCGTCGATGATGGCGTCGACGTCGCGCCACCCCTTCCGCCTCCGGCCGCCGCCGCCGACGCCGCCCCTGCTCCTCCCGGACGCCGACCGGAGGTTGCCGGAGAAGCGGCTGGCGGAGGAGACCCTGGAGTGGCGGCCGAATGAGGAGGAGTGGTGCGACGGCGAGTCGATCGGGCTGTTGTTGTACACCGGCGTGGCCTGCGTCGACGGCGACTTGTCGCCGTCGTCGTGGGAGTCGCGCGACGGGCTCTGGACGTAGTACGCGGCCGCCTTCGGCGACCGCGACGGCGACGACGTCGCGAGGCTCGTCATGTCGGACTCCGACGTCGCCGGCTTCATCCTCCTTGGATGTCAAAGCTAGCTTCGCGCGCCGTCCAGCTGCTGAGCTGTGCTCTGAATCTGATCGAGTTTAGTTCTTGCTGAAACTGAACCTGCAATCACCAGAAGCATCTGAAGATGACAACTTATTGAACTTATCTGAAGAAAAAAGCCAATATCTTGTTTAGCATGAGCTGTAGACAATATTCAGTTTCAATCAAACCTACTTTTGTTTGAATGTATGAAACAGTCGTGTCCAAGACTCAACTGAAAAAGAAAAAAAAACAAACTTACTGTACATCTCTATCCTAAAAAAGCAGTTCATCCTAGAAAGATTTATTAGAGGAAGAGAGAAAACCCGTAAGAAAAGCAACTGCAAGCATACACATTTTTGTCCATGAAGACGAAAGGTACATGGAGAATGTACAGCTATGGAAATTGAGAAAAAGAACAAAGAACAAATAAATCCAAAACCTGGAGGAACAAAGAAATTTGGGAAGGAGGGAGTACCTTGCAATGGCAGATCTCATCAAAATCCCATCTTTCTCAAACAACTCCAAGATTTTCGCTGGAACAAAGAATTGCAAGCATGAGTCCCGAGAAGAACCCGGCCAAGAGACACATAGGACTAATCTAGCTACATCGATTTTCGCAAACAGAAAAGGGAGCAGAAACAGGGTGAACATTTGCGTTGAAAATGCTGTCTGCAAGTGAGGACCATGCCACGTGTAGCACCCAACTCAACAGTGGACAGAAAGGTGGCACTGCTACCACCGATGCAGCAATGCTTTGATCTCGCCAAGTGTCACCACCCCCCCCCCCCCCCCCCCCCCCCCAGCAATTCTGTTTGTTCAGAAGAAACAGTGTGTGCGTTTCTTTTTTCACTTTTTTTTTTCTAAGTAGTAGTAAGAAAATTTCGTGGGATGTGGAGGGAATAAAAAAAAGTTCATCCGCATTCGCAACCTGATCACATAAAGCCCATCGATCTGTATACGGTGATCAAATCAGAAGGGAGAAAAGAAGAAGCAAGATAAACCAACCTAGTTTCAAAAAACAATCGGATTCAGAAAAAAAAAAAAAAAACCATCTCTTCCTCCCCGCACAGCTCTGATGATGGAACTGGGATTTGTGAAGGCCGAAACGGATCGAATCGAATGGAATTCGTGTCCCCCCAAAAAAAGAAACACCCGCAAGAATGCTTCTCCGAGAACCAGCGAGGAAGAGGGAAGGGCGAGGGGAAGACGACGACGCTTGCCTCTTCGATCTTCTTCTTCTTCTCCACCGCGCCCGCATGTACGTAGCCGCTGAAACCCACACCACGCGGCGGCGAGGCGAGTGACGACGGGCGGGGGACGCGAGGACACGGAGAGAGATGGGCTCTCGTCGGGGGTGGGGGTCCCGCCTTTTGAGCAGCGTCATCGTGCAAGGTGCAACCAGCCCACACGCTACATATACACACCACCACACTTGTTGTCACTTTTGTCATCCGGATGCGCTCGTGTATTCCCTCCCCCCCCCCCCCCCCCCCCCCCCCAAAATAAAAAAACGTAAACCAGGAGTAGGGTGGATCAGAAAAAGATTGAAGGGACCCATCTTTTTCTTTCTTCGCTAGATCCATCCTTTGTAAGGAGGAGATGTGATTAGTACAATAAATTTTTTACTCGGTTGAGTTTTTTTAACGGATGGAGTATATAAAGCAAACACTTTGGATAAGAATAAATATTTACATTTTACTCACTTCGTTTCTATGTTATAACTTGCTTTGATTTTTTTAGTCAAACTAATTTAGATTTAACCAAGTTAATAAAAAAAATTTAGCAACATTTATAACAAGTATCAAATTAGTTTTATTAAGTTAGTTTTATTAAATGTAACATGGAATATATTTTGATAATAAGTTTTTTTAATGTTGAAGAAAAAGATAAAATGATTTATAATATGAAACGAGGGAAGTAATTCTTTTTTTAAAAATTTACAAATAGATTTTCAACGCCAGTGTCATTGACGCTAGCCCCTTCACTGACTTAGCTTCTCTATAAGGTAAGGGTGTCAACGCTAGTGTCATTGATGAAAAAAAACTATTTCTGAAATAAGTTTTTATGCAAGTTTATTTATAGAATAAGTTAGAAAAAAGATTAAAATGTAAAAAGTTCAGACCCACCAGTTGATCCGCGGATATACTCTACCTGAAATAATACTCTACCTGAAATAGCAATGGCCATGCCGTTTCCACTGAAAAATTAAATCTTTATTACTGGATCGTCCCAGACCAATGTTCACAAAAGGAAAGAGAATTTTCACATCCTGAAACACAAATTCAGATATACACGGCGCATTCGTCGATTTGTCCTTGCATGCGATCGAATCAGAATTACAGTCACCAAGACACCGAGTCACACCACCTGCGTCAGCAGCGGCTTGCCGGCGACATGCGCCTCAAGGTTGCCAAGAACCAGGTCGGCCATGGCCGTGCGCGTCTCGTGCGTCGCGCTCCCGACGTGCGGCACCAGCACGACGTTGTCCATCCCGAACAGCGCCTCGGGCACGTTCGGCTCGTCCTCGAACACGTCCAGCCCGGCGCCGCCGAGCCGGCCGTCGATGAGCGCCGCCACCATCGCCGCCTCGTCGACGTGAGGTCCCCGGCCGATGTTGATCAGCACGCCCTTCGGCCCCAGCGCCTCCATCACCTCCCGGTTCACGATGTGCCGGGTGTGCTCGTTCAGCGGGCACGCCACCACCAGCACGTCGCTGCTCGCCGCGAGCTCCACCACCGACGGGTAGTAGGTGTAGCTGGGGTGTTCCTGCTTCGTTCTCTGGTAGTAGTTCACCGGGCAGTCGAAGGCCTCCACGCGCTTCGCGACGGCCAGCCCGATCCTGCCCAGACCGATGATGCCAACTCTCTTCCCACTGAACTGCAAAAAGGATAAACAAAAACTCTTATCAGAAGATCATATCATGTTGAACAAAGAAAGATGGTTTTTTTAAAGGAAGATGAGAAAGCTAATAGGGCGATAACAAAACTGGGAATAGTAGTATAGGCTCTGACAAAATGGAAAATGTAAGCAGGAGAAACTGAGAATATGTGAATATATCCAAAGACGGAGATATCAACTTCTGGCATTGATCATCTTATTTATCATGGTTGATTGAATGACAGCCATAAGGCCGAAAACATGATGTCTTACAAAAGAGTGGCATGTCCTTAATGATGGGTAAAATGCAGGACTGATAAAAAGAACATAGAAAACTAATTGGGATTACAAAATGTCTCATAATCATCCGAGACTCCTAACAGCAACAATCAGATGACTGGGGTGAGTAAAGGCCGATTCAATACGTGTGCCTCTAGATTTCGTAGAACTAGATCAGCCATTGCCCGGCATGTTTCTTCTGTGTCACTCCCCACATGAGGCACTAAAACAACGTTATCTAAATCAAAAAGCTGCTCTGGAGCAAAGGGCTCATCCTCAAACACATCAAGGCCAGCTCCTCCCAAGCGTTTTTCAAGAAGCGCGGATACAAGCTCAGGTTCATCCACATGTGCTCCGCGAGCAATGTTTATGAGCACTCCCTCTGGTCCTAGTGCATCAATGACCTTACGGTTTACAATGTGGCGGGTCTCTGGATTAAGTGAGCATGCTACAACGAGCACATCACAGTTGGCTGCCAGGTCAACAACATTTGGATAAAATTTGTACTTTGGAAATGGTTTCTCTGATCTTGAGTGATAGCTGATTGGGCAATCAAATGCCTCCGCTCTTTTTGCTACAGCTAAGCCTATCCTGCCAAGCCCCAGAATACCAATTCTTTTACCACTGAACTGCAGAAAAATAAGAATACCAAGCATTACATTCCCACGAACACACCAATCTATGCATAATCAATTGAACGTTAGCAGATTAATCTTTCTTCTAGCTATATTGTCCTTCAGATAGTGCATCTGAACATAATGTTTACTGTAATGCAATTTCAATTGTATGGAGAAGTTCTCCAGGCACAATAACAGGAGCATATGCATAATAAAATGGATGGATAAACTCTGGTAAATAGACCAACATCCTAATATATGACTGCTATCAGTGCGCCACTCAGTAAGAACCATCTGCAACCCAAAATTAGCACCCAGCATTATGAGATGAGTAACTTCTGAACACGATGATTCTCTTTAGACCCATAGAAAATCAATGCAACTACAATCAGCAACAACCTGCTCGAAACAAGTTTAAATTTCAGCCAAATAAGATGCATTTCCAACTCACAAAAACACATCCGCCAGAGCTCTGAAAGACTGAAACCATTTTCCAGTTGATGTATGAATGATGAAATCAGATTTAACTGTCTGTCATCTAAGGAAGATATCTAATGATATGAAGCAAAAATTGAGCCATATCTAATCAAGACCAACAATTTCTCACTTCATGCAGTCCCTTTCTGACTTATTTTCCTTTCATTCAATCGTATTCCACAGTACCCAATAGTAGCCAACAGTTCGTGCTGTACCATCCGTTATAGTGCTATATTTGCTTCGACTAAACCAAACAGTAAATAAATTAAGGAATAAAACTAAGATTTTTTTTTTTTGTTTGAGAAAGATCGAGCAAATCATCATTAGATAATTTAGAATGAAAACTAAGGTTTTTTTAGGAAGTTTAAGCAAATCGTAATAACTGGATAATATTACTAGTACTCAAACGGAAGCTAAGGAATTCGGAAACAAACCGACCCGAGTGGTGAGCGTGAAGTCGCCCTTGGACTTCCAGAGGCCCGCGCGGACGTATCGGTCGGCCTGGGGGATCTTGCGGAGCGCGGCGATGGCGAGCCCCACGGCGAGGTCGGCGACGTCGTCGGTGAGGACGTCGGGGGTGTTGGTGACGCGGATCCCGCGGGCGCGGCACGCGGCGAGGTCGACGCGGTCGATGCCGACGGAGAAGGAGGAGACGATCTCGAGCGACGGGAGCGCGTCGATCATGGCGGCGTCCACGCCGTGGGGGGCGTAGGGGACGACGGCGCGGATGGAGGCCGCGTGGGCGCGGAGGAATTCGTCGCGGCGGTCGGCGGGGGACTCCCAGAGGCGGAAGAGGCGGCACCGCCGGTCCAGTTCCTGCTCCAGGTAGGCGTTCATCGGCGCCACCAGCAGCACGCCCAGGGACTCCATCGCCGCCTCACCTCGCCGTGGCGGGCTCCGGAGGAGGAGGAGGATTGGTGTGTGGTGGTGGGTCGCCGGCGTCGCCGGCCGTGTCCTATACTCCTATTTGGCGACGGATTTGCTGCGGGGGAAAAAGAAATAAAAAAATCGCCAACCACTCACCACAACTCCACATGTCCACAGGTCCACAACATTCACAAATCTCGTACTAGTACTAACTACTCTTTGTTCGTAAAGAGGACTTGATGAGTTGCTCGCTTTGGATTAAACCATCGAGTCCTGATTAAGGCTGTGTGCATACTTAAAATTGAGCGATATATTTTTTTAGAAGTAATTAAGTATTTATTATTTTTTTAAAAAATAAATTAATATGATTTTTTAAAGTAACTTCTGTACGAAAATCTTTTGTAAAAAGACACCGTTTATCAGTTTGATCAGCGTGCGCACGGAAGAGAGATGGGAAATGTGGCGGAAGAAAAAAGCTTTAAGAAATAAAAAAGGAAAGGAAGTGCTTGCTATGTTTTCTTCAGGGGTGGGGAGCCCTCCCCTCCATACGTAAAACGGAGCAATAGATTAATACATGATTAATTAAGCATTGATATTAGCTATAAAAAAACTTAAATGATGGATTAATATGATTTTTAAGCAACTTTTCTATAAAACATTTTTTTGCAAAAAAAAAAAAGCATCGCGCGTGGAAAACTAAGAGAGGTGAGTTGAGAATGAGTTGAGAATTTAGGCTAAAGAACACTCGCACCCTCACGTAAAATGAAAAATATCTCAGATAAAACACGCCCTTTAGATCAGATTGGCGCCAAATCCATTACCACTAGTATACGCTCTCTTTCTCAAAACAACTTCATTTTTTTGGACTATACCAATACAAAACCAAAATGAATAAAATATCCTTACTAAATGAATAAAATACCCTTACTTTCACAAATCTCAGTCCAATTATCCCTCTTTATCTATTTTCAATGTATTTACTTTTCACTTTCACAAGCTTCGATGCAATAATTATTTAGAAATAAAATTATTTTAGGATAAATGGGAGGAGCCAAAAAAAATTTATTGTAAAACGGAGGAGGTAGGTCCGTTGTAATGTAGTACAGACATATTACTAGTTAAAAAATCTTTTTTTCCCATCGTCTGTTCAAATATAGATATAGAGATAGAAAAGCTTTAAAAGCCTTAATTGGAACTACACCATGAAGTGCCTTATGAAATGAAAACAAAAACTGTCCTTACTCATTGCTCTTTGCGATTCATAGATTCCTCAGCATTGTTCATTCATCGAATGGAAAAAGAAAAATGAAACACTTCTCTTTTGTCTATTCATCATGCCTTCATGCCATGTGCACAAATTACAACTGTTTCTTGGTGAAGACAAAACTCCATCCTTTCTTAGGCAACTCTCTAAATCATTGCACATTTTTACACGGGTGAAATGTAACACAAGATAGATACAAACTGGAAACTGGAGATCATGAGAAGTGCCAGCCAAGTGGAGAACAAAGCTAGAAATTCTCCAAGGATGCAAGAACCACCTATGCTTCATTTTCCCAGATCAATGTACCCACATGTCCAAAGCAGCTTCCTCAATAAGCCCTGAGAGAATGCTCTCCCCAACATGTCTTATGAAGCACTGTGTTTCCTCCATGAAAATCCAATCTTCCCAGCCCATATCCCACACGCTGTTGATCGACGCATCTGTGCATCTCAGATCCTTCTCCAGCTTCATGTATAGTGTGTCTTTTGTAGTGTAGCCATCGTCGTCTTCGGTATAGATGCTCAGCTTTCGAGTCGCATCGTGAATATCTGTCAGCAATGCCTCCAGTGAGGAGTATGGTGCTGTTCTACATTTCTGGCTCCAATTTCCCGTGTAACACAAGCTGTTTTGCTGGCGATGCTTCCGCTCCAGCTGCTCTATTGCGGTGTCCACGAAAAGCTCATGGTTACCCATCTGGGCCTTGCGGATACCTTTAAATCGGTTGATCAGATGACCCGGTTCACCGATGCCAATGAGTTCTGCTGCCCGGGTAAGGAATGGTTGGTCACTTAGGAGAAGCAGACTCATCTCATCTTTTATTTCGACTTCATTTTTTGATACTAAGTGTGTTGATGGGTGAAAAGCATCTCCGTTAGCTGAATCGGTTCTTTCCACAGAGCTGGTAGTCACTGAAGCTTCATAGGATTCATTCAAATCTTCCCGAATGCCTGTCATGAAAAGCTTTCTGTTTAGTGTGGAAACACCTATTTTCATTGCAAGAGCGAACATTTAGGTTTTGAAGTGATGAAATTAATCATCTTGGACTGTTATTAGATACAAACCTGTAAATAGAAGTGGAATTAATGTCTACAAAAGTTAAAGCGGAATACAGTGTAAATCACCAATATAGGCTGTCCTAGAGTATATGCAGTCAAACACTCTTAATTTCGACAACCAATTTGTACATTTTTATCAAATACATCGATTTGTTCTGTATTCCCTATCTATATTTCTGTGGTTTCTAGCAATATATAATATTTTGTACACCATGTCAACATCGAAGATAGCAATAAATACCTACATTTAATGATGGAGAGTATGTTTAAACATTCCACTTGCAAATAAGCAGTAAATTCCTCACTACATGGTTCATTCCGAATTTCAACATTCGATTGAAGTTCAATATTTGAAATCTTCTTACTTCTCAGGCTTCAAATTGTATTAGGGACAAATAAAAATGAAAGCATGTTTAGAAGAACGAAAAGAAATTCAGCGTTCCTTACCATCAAGGCTAGGCTCTGTGTCCCAATCAACAACACTTTGGCAGCTTTCATCACTAGGTGTTGCGCTATGTTCAGTGGATGGACCATCAACTTGGATGAACTCTCTGTGCAGCTCATATGCCTATATTAGGAGCAAAAAAGATCTCATGATTTAAGAGAAATAAATTATTTCAACGAACTGTTCCAATTCAAGATCTGAATGATTTAACTGAAACTTCTAGAGGGGAAAAAAAGATAAATGCTTGTTTTTACATCTGAAGGTACAATGCTTCAAAATAGTTTAATATTTCAGATGAATAAAATATTTCCAGGCTATGCTATAATAGAAGATGCATACCACGATGTCATCAATAGTTGAGTTCTTGCGACTTCTACCGGACACTGCCTTCTCCCTCAAATTACTAGGTGCTTTACGTGCGACCGGCTTCCTTGTGCGACATGTTGAAGAGCTGCTACTTGATGCAATCATTGATTTCTTATCAGGCCTTTTCACTGTATTAGCACTAGAACGGGATGCTGATCCTGTTTTAGACTTGGTATCCTTCCTCCCTTCTCTGTTCCTATAAGTCAAATGAGGTCTTTGTTTGTCACTACTTCTCCTGCCCTTTTCAGTGGTCTCTTTTATTTGTTGCTTTCGACTTGTGTGAGATACAACCTTGATATCCTTGGCTACTCGGGTTTGAGGTTGCTCAATGCCTTTTTCCCTCCTAATTGTTTTCATTGAATCAATCTCATTAACCACAGTAGAATCATACAGAGAAACAATACTTTTTCGGGAATAAGGAAAACTCATATGAGCATCATTTTGCTGGACCTTAGGCATCTCAATATCAAAAAGTGCCCTTGGTGAACTTACTGTCTTCATTGACTCGTCTTTTTTGAAGGTACTGCTATTGTGTGTAGGCAATCCATCAAGGCCCATGAGCTTTGCTACCAAGCTTGGAGATTTGGACTTCTCAGACTGCCCTGGTGCACAAGATGGCAATGATCTTGGCGCTGCCTTCTTCTGCTCATTAGGCTTGGATAACGAATACTTGTTTGGCGTGTAATGTAATGACTGGCTCATGGAAGCATGTTCATCATTGGGATATACCGACAGGATGTTCTTCCTGTAAAAGCTATCCTTGATCACTCTTTTCAGCTCATCAGTAGAATTCCTTAATTCCCCATCCAATCCACTGCTGGCGCTTCTACCCACCATCTTCTTGGCGCTTGACACTTCTGACAGGGCTCCATGGAATCCAATTGTGTCTGGTGATTTCTCACAAGCCTCTGGCCTTCTCTTCTTGTTTGACACTCTCATGCTCCGTGACGCAGTCTGGAACTTCTCGAGCATCGCAAGCGAATCCTGGAGGTCCATGGCTCCTCTTAGGAGGTCCTCCGCGAAGCGCCTCGAGAGTGAGGATGCCATCAGGTAATCTTTCTGCAACATCATGGACATATCCTCCCTGTTGCTTTGTGATGGGCTCCAATCCCGGCCTTGGCAGCCTCGACAAACCGTAGGTTGCAATGTGACAACACAAGGGACAGCACATTGAGCTGTTTCAGGGTAGCTGCTCTCTTTGGTTTTGGAGGGAAGACTCTTTGAAAGGGATCTGCAAACCACCGACCTGAAACTGTCTTGATGCATTTTCTCTATTCTCTGGAGCAACATAAGAAAGACAAATTGGCAAACCGAAATGGTCAGAAAATAACAACAGATACTAAACAAATTCAAGTGAGCAAATTATCCTACAGGTCAGACTGAGGAGGGAGGAAAGCTTACATTATCTTGAATCTTTATAAAATAGTTTATGAAGGAGGTGTCAATTTAAGAACTTGTTTCCTTCAGGAATTGGTGTCTGTTTTATCCTGAAGCTGCAAATCACAAGAAAGCTACTCTTACAGAGGGAAATATAGAAAATTAGGATATCATATATGTATGACAAGATATCATATACCCAGGTTATCTTTTGCAAGAAATAATGCAAAAAAAAATGAATGTCAAGGAGAAGCAGTTGAAGAAGTGGTTACAAGAAAGAAAGCTACTACGAGGGTTCTCTATCTGCCCACGGAATATCCGTGCATTGACCAACTACCTACCTGGCCTTCTCTCGATTCACCAATGCTCGAATTTCATATGGATCATGTCAAGAATAAAGAACTGATAGCTCATAAGCAGTGCACTACACTTTTCTCTTATAGAAAGGTGAAAAGGGAAAGGGGGAAAGTGAATCAAGATGGTGAAAAGCTGGGAAGGTAGTAGTTTGTAGTTAGAGGTTGTTTGCTCTCATTAACTCTGTACATGACTCCCATACTGTAAAATCAAACATGCAAATCTTAAACCCAAAGTCCCAAACTGCCTATTACTACAACAGTGTAATGAATCATGTATCAACACTGGACAGTTTCTTTTTTATCTCCCCAAAGACACGGAATCCTCCAAATTTTACTGTAGAGCGCCAAAAAAAACCCAAATTAACTAGCTAAACAAGATGACCAATAAACAATAAACTCCCCTGCATTCTTCTTGTTATTACCTCCCCCCAACTAAACAAGCAAAAAAAAAAAAAAAGAGTGGCCAAGCAATCGAACTCACCGAAGCACTTGCAAGGGAAGAAGAGAGAGAGAAAATAAAAGCTTTTTTCAGAAACCATCTGTATGACTATCTCCGATTATCAACTCAATCCCCAACCCCCAAGATTGTCAGTTTACAACCAAAAGAGAAGCCAAGAAGGAAGAGGGGAACAAATGGCACCCACCTCTAGCTCCTCTTCGCAAGAACGCAGGCCTATCTCTCCGAGGTTCGTCTGCTGCAACTGCAAGCCTGCAACTGGCTGATTGGCGCCTCCAAGATCTGTGCAAGAAGAAGAAGAAGAAGGCCAAGAAGGCTACTATAGTATACTGCTGCTACGACGACTAGCTACTGCAGCGGCATGTGGGCTTGTGCAGTGACCTCCTACTGCTGCCACTACCACGGCACAGTGCTAGTGGTGGCCATTAGGAGAGAGCTCAGCTCAGCTCTGTCTTTTGATGAGCAGTGAAGGGAGGAAGGGGACAGGTTGCCTCCGGTGGTGGGCTCGTTTACTTTGACCATGCCTTCTCTTCTCTGATGATGATTGATGAGGTCACTCACTCTCAGGGAGGGTATGTGTCTCTGTGCAGTGGGGCCATTGTGTCATACTCAGACAGGTTCCATCTCTGAAGTTCTTTTTTTTCCTTAAAATTTGTAGCTTATCCCCATTTGATTTATTCCCTTTTTGATTAAAAATTCAGATTTTATATCAATTTCTATTAATACGTTTTTCAAACTATTAAATGGTGCATTAAGTGAATATCATTGTCATGAATTATTTGTCTAATTATTGTAAAAATAAATTAAATATGTAAGAAATAAGCTTAACAAATATTTAGAAAAATCGGTTAAAATAATATAGTATAAGAAGTATTTTAGGAAAAAAAAATTTGAAGCGTGGAGCAAATACTATTAGTAAGTTGTTTTAATAAACCAGTGAATAATCTAAAAGGAACATGCCGGTAGTACAGGTTATAGCAAAAGGAAAGGAATTGCATGTTGCCTGTTTCTCAGGATTTCTCTTGGATGGTTGGGTAGGAGTAGTTGGTTGTCTGAAACATTGATATTTAGATTTGACGTAGGCATTTAATTTTACCCGGTTTTCTTGTCCAAGGTTTCCTGGTGCTGCAATTTATCATGGCACTTTTATAAGATTTAGCATCCGTGCTCATGGGCAGGCATAGTGACCACACAATCTTTAATTGCATATGCGGGCAGCAGGACAATAACAATAATGATCCCGGGGTGAAATATTGTTTTTACAAGAGGGAGCAGAACAAAATACTACTACTGGAGTTACTGAATTAGGGCTACTTTTAAAAACATGGTTATAAAATACATATGAATAGAAAAAAATTATATAGAATCACATATGATCCTAAAATACAGGAATACTAGATTCACCGTTTTTGAATGGTTCGCATGAATTTACATGTGATAGAGAGATGGAGAGAGTGTATTGAACTTCTTAAAGGAAAACAAAAACAGGATGTTTGAGCTCATACTTATTTTTCTATGGAACTGAAGGCATAGTAGGTAGAAGGCCAGTCCATAGGACATAGGAATTCATGCATATCATTCCTTTGTTCCAAAGGTACTTGAGTTGGGTGTTTGTTTCTAAAGAAAATGAAAATTAAGTTAAGACAAGGTACATGAAAGTCATTAGTCCATGCTTATTGAATTTTAATTATTACAAATTTATAAAACGAATTTATCTGATATTTTTAGAGTAAACTTTTATATACAAAGTTTTCGTACAAAACACGTTGTTTAGTAGTTTGAAAATAGAAACTTAGGTAAAATTCACATCTTAATCAGAAATAACAGTAATATTTTTTTCCTAAGATTCAAACCCTCTAAAATTCCCAAGAAAATCCTTCCATCCAAAGGAGAGTATTCAGTTTTTGGGACTACTTTGAGATAAGGGGCCACCAATCCCGACCTAACAAAGGTTTGCTAGGGACCAGACCAGAGACCAGGCCATGATCAGAGGAGAGTTTGTCGTAACAGCAGGGGGGGAAATCAGACAAAGACACATCATTAACGGCGGTGCCCGACCATCGTGAACCACGTTTTTCTTCAGAGTTTCAGACCATCTGAAAATAATGCAACTCTCTGAAGTTTTGAATCTTGCCAGTGAGTCAGTGAGAATGTGTCCTCGCATAGTCGTCCTTCAGCTGTAGGGAGAGAGAGGCCCCATGGGGCATGGCGCATGTGCCGGCAACACCGAGTCCGGATCGAAGCTCCGTCACCTCTGACCGGAGAGAGATCGAGATCTCCCAAGTCTCCAATTCCAATTCCCCGAACTAACCAACCAATCCCAACCATACTCCAGAGCAGAAGGGAAAATTTGGAATGTGTTAGGATCCGTTTGGTAGTACTCCAACTTCTAAATTTAACTTTAGAAGTTGAATCTAAAATGGAGTTGTGGAGCTGTCTAAACACAGCTCCGTTTCTCGAGTACATTTTGTGAGAGATCTTCACCCAACTTCACTCATTTTTAGTGGAGCTAAAATTATTTAGCTGAGCTCCAGCTTCAGGAGAGAGGTAGAGTTGGAACCGTGCCAAATAGACCCATACTGCTACGAGGATTTGCTACATGCTCCTAGTGGTAGTAGCTTCCGGTCGGTGAACCCGCGCGTGTCGTGCGTCCGGCGCGTCGGTGCGGCAGGGCCACGTCCATATGCTGCCGCCTCCGTTCGATCTTTGCATTTGGTTTGGACGGAGGCCGCGCCGCGCGGATCGACGCGGTGGACGTGCGTGCGGTTGCAGGGGGAGCACATGTGAGCGGCAGCACGGCTCATCTGCTGCTGCGACTGCGCGATACGGTGGCGTACTACGTACGTGGTGTGGTGGTGATGCTGCTGCTGCCACGAGTTTGTCCACTTGGTGGTGGATTAAATATGGGGTAATGTCTTAGTAATAGTGGTGTTGGTAGTGGTGGAGTAGTGCTACCGTAGTTGTAGTATTGATTATGAGCCTCATTAATTGCCATAATAAGTCAGAGTAAAAACAAAAAATATAATTTTTCAAACTTAATTTCGAATTTTAATTTCAAGATATTTTTAACGTAGTTTCTTTTAAGAATTGGCTTTTAAGTCACTACGAAAACATATAAAAAGTTTTACTCATAAATTAATTTTTTTATTCCTAATAAATCATTCTGGCTTATTAAGAAGGATTAATTGGATACATGCAACTGCAAATATACCAATTCACAAAATACCACTACTATTCAGTATATCGACTATGTGTCATCGGAAGTTGGAGAGATTGGAACCGTACCACTCCATAACATTTTTCCCAAAAAATTCCGTTAGCCCCAACTACACGTAAGCCCCACCTCCCTCCCCCTCTTTTTTCTTTCCCATTCCTCTCTCCATCACCGTAGATGCGGCAGGAGGTGTCATCGTCACCATCGTCGTTTTAGAGAGGGAGGTCAGGTCGGGCTGCGCCTGCATCATCGTCGTCGTCGAGCGCCTCGTCTCGGAGCCGGTGAGCCACGTGGTCTCTATCACCGTTCAGGGTAGGAGGAGGTGGTGGTGGTGGACGACGAGTACACTTCCTTGCCGCCGTCACCAAGGACCTCCATGATGCGCGGAAGCCGGAGAGGTGTGCCACTAGCGCCAGCAGCAAGGACCCGTTCCTCAAGTACACCATGCTCTCTTCCTCCACCTCGTCGTCGACGGCGGCGGCGCTGCACCACAACCCACAGAAGCTGAGGGGCGGCGGTGAGGGTTAGCTGATGGAGGAAGAGATGGGGAAGAAATCCATTGCTAGTACGCCGCTCTGATGGTTCACTTCGCCGTTGTCGCCATTATCATCGCCCTCCTCACTGTCAAGGCCGCCGTGCAGGCTCCGGGAGTGCCCCCAACCATCTCTGCACCGATCGGCACCCTCGCTGGCTTCTCCGCTTACACCACCACCGGCTCACTCCCATCACGGGGATGGAGGAAGAGATGGAGAAGAAAGAAGAGGGATGATGGAGGAAGATGGAACTGACACGTGGGTCCCACGTCCAGGGGTCTGACGAAAAACGTGATGGAGTGGCACGGTTCCAATTTCCCCAATTTTCAGTGGCACGTAGCCGATATGCTGAATAGTAGTGGTATTTTTTTTGAATTGATATATTTGCAATGGCATGGATCTAGTTAGGGAAGAAATATGGGCAAACGATGAGTATCTATGGATACATGGGAGGATCATGGTTCCCGCGATATCCTGGGGATGAAACAAAATCTCAACCGTGCCCTAGGCACAATCTCCGGGTACAGGAAAGTTACCTTTATCAAGGTTGTGTTATTTATCTAAGTTCTCAACTCACTTCTCTCATTTTCCACGTGTACAATTCCCAAACTATTAAACGATACTTCCTCCATCCTAAACATAGGGTGTTCTTTTTTAAAGGAAAATCAAACTCGGTAACTTTTAACTAATAATCATACTAACCATATTTACGCTAAGCATTATGCATGTTATATCACTAGATTCATATATTTTTAAGTACTTTCATGTGATGTTAATTTTATATTCATTGGAAACATAATATATAATTATAAAATAATGATTAAAGTATATCATTGAAGACCGTGTAAAAAATATAGACCTTATAATTTGAGACGGAGGGAGTACTTTTTTTGAAAAAAGTTTATACAGGAAAGTTGTTTTAAAAATCATATTAATCCATTTTTCATTTTTTATATCTAATAATTAATTAATCATGTGTTAATCTATCTTTGTTTTGCGTGGGAAGGGAAGAGGTTCCCAACTGCTCCAGAAGAACACAACTCAAGTTGTGACTGAGACACTCCAAGCACATATCTGATGACATATCATGGTCAATAAAATTTTTTCTCCTCTTTTTGATCACTCTCCGGTTTCCACATTTAGGGCTATTAAAGAGCCGAGCTCAAACGAGTTTGTTGTCTAGACTCGAGCTCGATACAAGCTCGAGCCAAGCATGTAAAACCTTCGAGCTTTCAGATAGGCTCGTTCAAAATCGACTACCTGGTTTGGCCTATCAATATAACTATGCATTTCAAGGGTAAATTTTTAAAAAATAATAATTAATTTCTAGTTCATAAAGAATAAAAATTATACGATGCCAATACAAGCTACTTCATTGTGGAATGTCATTTGATCTCGTAGTTTATTAAATAAATAATAAAAATTATATATTGTTTGGTTCGTTGGAAGCCCGGTGCGATAAAGCTCGCGAGCTTTGGTACAGACTCAGACTCAGCTCGTTGAGCCGAGATAGAATCAAGCTCGAGGAGCTGATGAGGTTCGAGCTTTTTTTTTTTTTTTCTGACAGCCCTATATCCGCATCGCCACTATTTGTGTGGAGGTTGGGGTTAAGCCATCATCCGACACTAGTTACGGCCGTGCAGAAAATGCGGATGATGGATGTGTTCGAATGTGATTACTATCGTGGTGGCTATGGTTGCGACAATTTTAAATTGATGTAGCTTGTACCAGTGGCTTTCATTTGCCTGAGGTAGTGTTCGGATACATGAACTAAATTTTAGTACCTGTCACATTGAATGTTTGGATGCTAATTAAGAGTATTAAATATAGACTAATAATAAAACTAATTGTATAAATGAGAGCTAATTCGCGAGATAAATTTTTTAAGCCTAATTAATACATAATTAGCACATGTTTACTGTAGCATCACATAAACTAATCATGGATTAATTAGGCTCAATAGATTTATCTCGTAAATTAGTCCAGGGTTATGAAAATATTTTATTTTTAATCTACGTTTAATACTTCTAATTAGTGTAAAAATATTCGATGTGATATGAACTAAAACTTTTTAAGTCCCATCCAAACGGGCACGCCACAGCGGCTGCAATAAGCAATCACATCCGATAAAGGCCGATGGTATTGTTGATCGACCATCACTTCTAAGATATTGGTTCCACGCTCTCAATGAAATTGACCACGATTTCCTTTGTATATGTCGCACCAACATAACTCTTGTGGCACCTAAGGGTGTGTGCATAAAATTGAAAATGTCATTAGATAGAGTAATATGGATTAAAGGTGTATTATAAGTACCTATAAAAACGACACATGCATGTTTAGATTTGCATGATCAAAATAACACTAGATGATAAAAAGCATAAATGTGATGTGGCTGACTACCAGGTGCACACGAGCACAAAATTGTTGTTAAGTGAAGTAGTAACTTTTAGCTTTTGTACCAGTTACAGATTCACAAAATTATTTAATTGTTAGATTAAATTTATATAAGTGAAGTCACGTACCTATAACTTTTTCGCTGGACATGTACCTATAACTTTATTCCTACGGTTAACAAAGATGAATCTCCGAATGGCACGTAAAACTTAACACAATAACTAGTACTACTAAAGAGGATCCTAATAACATGAGTCACATACCTCCGAATGACACGTAAAACTTAACACAATAACTAGTACTACTAAAGAGGATACTAATAACATGAGTCACATGCACGATGAGATGACTATCTCATAATTCTCTATGCATTGGCAATGGTGTCCGTCCAACTTGATAGATTTAGTCTCAAAGAACATACGTGGTATAGTCTAGTGAGATTTCTCATCTTCCGTAGAAGTAGGTTGACTTGGATAGAATAAAATCATAAAATAAAACGGAGTGGTTTGTCTTGGTTTTACCCTTAAGGAAAAGGTGGGAGATCTTGACCATGATGCCAATAGCTTGGATTAGCCATGGTTTCGAGCTTTTTCATGGGTGACTATGCAATGTGCTTAGACTATGGCACTGGGTTTCAAAAGAGAGGACCCATAAGCAAGGATTGATATGGTCAATCAAAAGTTAATCAGAGCAAAATCATAAAAAAAAAGATAAAAAAAGGAGCAAAGAGTGAGCGAGGAGAGAAAGGAGACCATAGGAAAGTTCGCTTGTTCAAATGTCGGGTCAACTCAGGCTCGAAAAAAGCCCGAGACTAACAACATCATGAAATGCTAGGTTCCGAGCCTTGGGCTTTCCCGAGCTTTCCGGTTTCAAAGTGTAGCCCTGACCTTCAGCAATTGGACTATTCGGTCGGGCCTTTTCGGGCTGGGTGAGCTGGGCTCAGTTTGAACATGCTAAGCCCAATAGTAGCCTAGTGACAATGGGCTCACCAACTTAGTGAAAAATGTTAAGAGTAAATATGTCACAATGTTTTCAAACACAACACTTATTTTCATTGGCAGGTGTAGCTCGTGCTACAATTAAATTTTTAGGTATAAAACAGTGAACATACACATTAGTTCTTGGAGTATGCTGAAATTGGTTATTTTCACCTGGAACAATTGCAAACGAAATAGGAGTATTTACGGAAAAGGGAAACATACCATGGGAGAAACATCAACATTGTTAAGCAGAATACACATGTACGGACCATTTATTGCCACCTAAATTTCAACATTTCCAAACGTAAGCAACAGTGAAAACTCACACGTAAAGTCAATTCTAATTGTTTCAGCATTTCATTTTGTACGCGCAAACAATTAATTCTGTTCCAGTTGCCTCGTTTCCAAATAATAACCATCCAAAAAAAAGGTAGACAAAAACAACAAACCAACGACTAGCCTAGCCGCAATCCAGCCGTTGGCATTCAAAAATTGCCGAAGCGGGGGCAAGGCGGCGGCGCGGAACGGACGGCCCAGATCGTGCGCATCCCACGTGGCCAATCACCCACCGTCCATTTCACACCCAACCCGCCTCCCCGCGCCCTCGCGTCCCCGTCCGTTTTGCAGAAACCACCCTGGAAAAGTCGCCAAATAGCCATCCGCTCCTCCTCTCATCTTCCCCGTCTCCTCTTCCAAAATTCCGCCGCGCCGCCGATGCGCGCCGCGGCCGCCGGCGAAGTCCCCCCTCCTCCTATGCAGCCGCCGCCTCCGTGCTCCGCCACCTTGTTCCACCTCCCAGGCGCCTCCCCGTTCTCCCCACCTCCGCAATCCCGCCGTCATCGCCGGCGGCGTCCGCAGCAGCAGCCGCGGTGGTTGAGCGTCTGGTAGGATTCGGGCCACCCAGATCCAGGCGGAAGGGACGCTCCCTCCGGACAAGGCGGTGGCACGGCAGGCGTCTCGCGTCCAGGCTCGCCGTCGCCAAAAGCGGTTGGTAATCTGGTATCTCTCTCTGCTTGATTAATTGTTGTTTTAGGATGGTTTCTTCATTGGTGATTGGGTTGAAGTGTTGTGCTGCTTTGAATTTGAATATGGAGGAGGTGCTGTGCTATACGATATAAACCGAGTTACGAGCCCAGATAATTCGTGTCACTAAGATCTATGTTATATATATTTGTCTGGCAAAATTCCACAGCGAAAGTTAGATTCTTTTAGCACCAAATAAACCTGAAACCCAGACAGAGGAGGTCCATATTTTTAGGTAATGGTAAACAATGAGATAATTTACATTTAGCAGAAAATAAAATCCTCAAATCTAAAAGGAGAAATCACATTTTACTTCCCTAAACTATTTTATATATTGCAGAAAGCTTAAGGTTTACCCCCCCTAAATGTGAAATTAGCTACTTTAGTAGTTCGGAGGGTAGAATGAGTTAACAAGTAGATTTGCAGAATAGTTTTTGGAAGCAAAGAGGAGTTTTTCCCCATTTGTCCACTTGACTGCATATCATCCAACCACCTACATATACATTTGGGTGAATGATGCATTTTTTAGTTTTCATAAAGATGTACAACGAGGGGATGGTGTAGACACATTATCACCCCAACTCGTTTTTTAGATAAAAGATTATGCGATCCATCTCTATAAGAAAACCAAAGTGACATGAATTCTACCCCAACTCCTTTGAAATGAGAATTCATGTTCTTATGAGGGTAGTCAATGTTGTGTCCTCCATGCATTCCTGAATGCTTCTACTGTTACATCTTGTGACAAGATCTTCATTCCTCCAATTCTTTTGCAGCTTATGATCGCTTATCCCTTGAAGCAACTCCCTGAAGGCCTCACTGAGGCTTGAAAATATAATGATTTTTATATCCCTTGGAGGTTTATACTTCAAAGTGAGGATTGATTGTCTTCACTCATGATGACAAGCGATAACGGAAAGGCTCCAGATAAGAGTGGAGAGTCTTCTGGACCTCCACCGGCTCCTCAAGAAGGAGAAATCAGCACTGAACCAAAAAGGCGACGACCTCTCAATGGGTAAAAGGCTAAAAGCTCTTTTGACTATGGTAATGTATATTGTACTAAATTTTGTTTTGTTTCTTTGTCCTTGTAAATTTAGGAGGACCACTGGTCCGACACGGCGTTCTACCAAAGGAAATTGGACCCCTGAAGAGGTATACCACATGAATGTCATCTTGTGTTTCTGTTGACAAAGAGTCCTTTTCCTGTACAAATAATTAAATGGTGACTGAAAATCCTATTTTATGTATTGTTGAGGATGATCGACTCTAGACATCTAATGTGTTTACTGGCAAAAACCTGTAATTTTTTAGTATGAAAAAACATTTCATTTTAAATCCTGGCTCTTGTGTGGAGGCTCGAGTTGCTTCATTCCTACAAACCATGTTGAATATGATAATTTACTAACGAGTGGATTGCATGTATTCTGAGGGGAATCATAAACTTCATTCTTCTACCTTGGGGTTTCCTGCTTTGTTCTGTTTTGGTAATATATTCATGTGCAATTATGTTCTGATTCTATGCTTTGTAAATTGTAACCAGCAGCATTTTGGTTCTATTTTGTATATGCCTTTTAATGCCTCAGCGATATGTGAGCCTGGACCCATCTTATCAGCCTCTCATGTATCGTTTAAAATTTCCAAGTGTCCTATACATAAATTTTCTTGTTTACACGGGTTAATATTATGCAAATGTGATATTCAAATGTAGGACGCCATATTGTCCAGAGCTGTTCAGACATACAATGGGAAGAACTGGAAAAAAATAGGTATGTTCTTTCGATTGATGCATTGATGTGGAAAGTCAAGCAATGATTCTATTTGGCTATTTCCTTAGTCCTTACTCTTTATCATTGTATTTCTACTGTATCTTTTAGCTGACATACTTTTCTTTTTCTTGAATTCTTTATGGTTGTTTTTTGTATGCTAGAATATATAAACAAAATAAAATAGCCTTCTAAAATCCATTTCATATATCATTTTACTGATTTTATTGAGAGAGGAAATACTTGAAAAGTTTGCCCTTGGGCATCTACATAACACAGCATTCTATAGCGTATCATGCATATGTTAGACTCCCTTTTTTTTGTGCATTTGCTTTACGATTACATACTGTTGTATGGCAATTCATGTCAGGTTCTAACAGGAACAATATTTTTATTTCACAATATTATACTTGACATATAATGCATTTTTACCATATTGTTCTCAAGGCTTCCTTTGTCTAACAATTGTTTATATTAGTACTTTAGTGCACTAGGATATCATAAACTAATCAGCATATTTTATATTTTATCTTCGATATTATGCTAACTCATTTACAGGAAAGCATTCTGCTGTTTCATTAACTTACACTCTAGACATGATTTTCTGGCATTCTTTTTCCTACCCTGTTGATGAGATTTCCTGTATATTGTTAAAAATCCAAGCTTTGACAAAGAACATTCTACTTTTCTAGCGGAATGTTTTCCAGATAGAACCGATGTACAATGCTTGCACAGGTGGCAAAAGGTTCTAAACCCTGAATTAGTCAAAGGGCCATGGTCTAAAGAAGTAAGCATGCTATTTGATTTATTTTCATCTCTTAAATTATACTGAATGGTTAGTCATCTTACGCTCACAATGACGTGCTCCTTTTTTCAGGAAGATGACATCATAGTTCAGATGGTAAACAAACTTGGACCAAAGAAATGGTCAACCATTGCTCAAGCTTTGCCTGGACGTATAGGAAAGCAATGTCGAGAACGGTAATGCCATGAAAATTGCTTATTCCATTTTATTTTATTCAATCTAGCTTGCACCAAAATATTTTGTGGGGCTCAACAGGATAGCTTCTTTGTGCTAGCAACTACTGCTTTCTTCTAGTCCTTTGTTCTGCAGATGAATGTAGGTTTTCTTTTGACATAGTTCCTCCATAGACCATTATGTTGTACAATGATGGCTGCCAAACCATGTGGTGGATTGTTAATAAAATTTATTTTAACAATGCAGTATTTTGTAAATTATCCTAACTTTGTTTCTTAATATGCATGGTAGTATTATTTTTAATTTGAGTATCATTATTATGGATTGGATCCCTTACAGATGTACCATCTAATCTGCATTTAGGTGGTACAACCATCTTAACCCTGGCATAAACAAGGAGGCATGGACACAAGAAGAGGAAATTACCCTCGTACATGCTCATCGGATGTATGGAAATAAATGGGCCGAGCTGACAAAATTTTTACCAGGAAGGTAACGTTTCATCCTTATCTAAGTGCTGCTTGAAATTAATCTATGTTTTTTTCCATGAAATGATGCATGCGGAATTTTATTTTACTGCCATTTTGACACATCTATTCAAGTATAACATTCTTGCCTTCTCTAGCTGTTTATGACCTAATGCATGACTTTTGCTCAATTAATTCTTGTTTTTTTAAGAAATCTTTTATACTATTGAAATCATTGGATTTTAAAATTCTGTTTCCCCTATCAGGACGGACAACTCAATTAAAAATCACTGGAACAGTTCGGTAAAGAAGAAAGTCAATTCTTACATGTCATCAGGTTTACTTACCCAAGTTTCGTGTCTCCCTCTAAATGAATATTCTGCGAATTGTAATTCCTCGCCAGCGATGACCCAACAAAACAGTGAAGATAGTGGCTGTTTTGTTGTTCGAGAGGTTGAAAATTCATCAGGGTGTAGTCAATCATCACTTGCCAAGGTTTCTTGCTCCCAAGTGCACGATACCACTGTGCCATTGGGCTGTGATTTGCAAGTAAATGCGAATGTTGACAAGAATGAAGCACATGATTCTCAATCTTCCATGGGTCCCGAAGCATGCTATACTTCTGTGGAGGCTGTTGCATCTGCTTTGCCTGCTGTGCAAAGCCATGTTTCTTCCTCTAACTTGGATCCAGATCAACACTTGCAAGATGAGTTTGCTCAAGGACTGAATTTGGACATGACCATAGATGAAATGCCAAGTGTTCCTAGTTTTGCAGACAACCAGGCTGTTTGTAGTATAGAAAATCATGAAAGATCTCTGGAGCCATATGATATAGCAATGGAGGTGCCTCTCTCTATGTTATCAAGTGATTCTGGAGCTGAGCAAAAACTACATTTCATGTCCGAGGCTGACTTCAACAGTCCTAATTGTCTGAAATCTGAACTCTGGCAGGATATTTCCTTACAAAACCTTCTTTCTGGACCTGATGCAGTTGAAGCTGATTCATTTTCAAGATCAAATCACCAACCGGGTGTATATTCCTCTGAAGCAGATGCCCATTTTTTAGCACCACCCTACATGCCACAGACATCAAATTCTTCCAGTGTGCTGGGAGCTGCTGATGACCAAAGTCCACAGATGTCAGTACCTCCATCTCTTATCTGTTCAAATGTTATGATTGATGATGCACCTTTTGATAATAGGTCAGGGCGAAAGGAAATGCCACTTTCTCAGGCAGAAGTGGTCACCCAATCTTCCAGTTCTTCTGGTGATGCTGAAATGTTTGCTAACCCTGGTAGTAGCAATGACAGACATGTTCCTTCTTCAACGATGGAAAGCATACCTGAATGTGGGGACCAACAGGTTACTAGTGCGGAAGAACCTGAAGCCAGTCTAGAGAAAGAACCATCGCTTACACAGAGTGTGACTGCACCAGATGAACAGGACAAGGGAGCCCTCTTCTATGAACCTCCTCGTTTTCCAAGCTTGGATGTTCCATTTGTCAGTTGCGATCTTGTAACCTCTGGTGATCTCCAAGAGTTTAGTCCCCTTGGCATTCGGCAGTTAATGCATTCAACTATGAATGTCTGCACACCAATGAGATTGTGGGGTTCCCCTACTCATGATGAAAGCACTGGCGTTTTGCTGAAGAGTGCTGCCAAAAGCTTCATATGCACGCCATCAATACTGAAGAAACGGCACAGAGATCTCTTGTCTCCTATTCCAGATAAAAGAATCGAGAAGAAATATGGGACTGAAAAGGATCGTGGGGTATCAGACACATCCTCCACTGGCATTAAAACAAGCTGTATCAATGCCACTAAAGACGATGCACTTATAACTACAGTTTTGCGCATTGAGCGATCTGCTTCTTCTAAATCTTTGGAAAAGAAACTTGTTTTCTCTGATGAAAACAAGGAAAATTTGGGCTACACAACTGAACAGGCAAAAGATGGACAGAGTGCTGGAAATGACGAACACATGGACGAGCAGACAAGAGGGGAACGCCGTTCTGCAAGAAATGTAGCTACTACCTATGATGACCTTTCAGGCAATTTAGTAAGTACTTCCAGTTTCTGATGATATTTAGCTTGTCAGTAGTACCTTATTTCTTTGAGGAGGTGGACCAAGTTAATGCCCTGAATGGCTTAGTGTAGCAAGTGCTTTTTAACCATGTTAGTAGTATGAAATATGGGGGCTGGGCAGACCGGGACAAAATGGCAAATGAGTTCTCCTGATGATCTTGTTCTTATCTATATTGTTGTTTGATGCAGCAACCTGCAGGTATTCTTATTGAGCACAGCTGCGATGATCCCGTTTCACCAGATTATGGCAAAAATACCATGAATCAAAAGCTGAACACAAATGTGAAATCTTTATCAGTCTGTAAGGAGGGAATGTGTGCTAAATCAAAGCCCACGGAACTCATCGTGGAGAAATCTTCACCATGCATAAATGTGGATTATGAATATGTAAATATGTAAGACTTCACACCACTCACATGTTCCTTTGTTGTTTTCCATCAGATTCCTTTTTTGGTGATCTTCTCAGATTGTGTGAAAATCAAAGTTTTATGGAAACTGATCTCTAGTGAATGACGAGTTCCTCCTTTTCTTGATATTAACAAGCATCAATGCATTGAACCCATACTCCTGCATGCTTCTGAATAGTTGTGAAGTCTGCTAAACCTACACTTAAACTGGGAGTTGCAGGTTTTTCATGTTGAACTTAGTTCAGTGGTGTGGCATACTTCACTTTCCTGATATCTAACTTAGATACTTAATCCAGTACAAGATTTATGAAGTTAATGCTCATTCTTGTCTATGAAATCAGAATATCCCTTCAAGAGCTTCCATCTTTAGACAGAAACTGAAAAATATTTTCGTATCAAATGAATTATCATAAGCCTTTCAGCCACCATCTTACTGGAATTAGCACACGTTATTTCATCTGAAATGTGGGTTTAATTCCCTAATGCATTTAGGATAATACATTAGGGAATTAAACCCACTACTGAAGTCTGAAGAGATTGTTTTATGATCCTTGTTCCTTCAGTTAATTTGTCGTTCTGAAATTCTGAACCGTTGCTCTTGTTAGATTGGCTGATACCCCAGGTATCAAAAGAGGACTAGAATCTCCTTCAGCATGGAAGTCCCCTTGGTTCGTCGATATGCAATTTCAGGTACATTTAGCTCTTTTTAAATTTTATTTCTCATGTTCATATTGTGTCATATAGAAATCCAGTGTTTGGAACAAGCATGGACCACCCTTGATCTAAGTGGATGGAAATATATTGGAGGACTACTGGGTTGTGCCTGAGAATGGTTTTTCATCAATCCCTCGTGCTGTCACGCATTTGGTACTTTGCTTACTGTTATTTTCTTAGGTTAACTTCTTCTGTTCATATGTTCCTCCCAGGGTTCATACTTCGCCAGCCCAGCTGATAGAACTTACGACGCGCTAGGATTGGTGAAGCAGATAAATGTGCAGACTGCTGCTGCTTTGGCAGAAGCCCGTGAGGTACTGGCAAGCGGCGGTCAATGTGACAACATAAGCTCTGATAATGAAAACACGGGGAATCCAGATGCCAAGAAGGAACCAGGGACAACCAAATTGCAAACAAAAATCATGGTACGCGGCAGTGAACTGCCCTTGCGTTAATATTCTTAGCTATGTAGCTCTTGCAAATCTTGGTTTGTGAGTGCCAAAATGGTAGCAATTTGTTCAAAATTAGGGAAAAAAAAAGAGGATAGCAGTCGTTTTTTTTTTCTGTAATTGGTCACTTTTGAGCATAAATTAACATCCTCAGTAATATCATTGTTTAACTGTATTACCACTATTGATTGTAATTCTTATCCATATTTTTCAGGCAGAGGGGAGAATCCTGGATTTCGAGTGTACCACACCTGTAAGATCATCAGATAAAAATGCTGGCAGCAGTCTGGGAAGATATCTGAGCTCACCCATTCCTTCGTCCCATCTCCTGAAAAGTTTTAGATAGGTTGATATATCATATATGAGGATTACACCTCAGACTTGCTGTAACAATCATTATGCGAATGTTCTTTGTTCATTACCGTAAAAAACGTGCTTCTTGTGACTGCTCTCGAGCTTACAATTTCAGCCCAGAAGCTACATTATTCTGCTCTATGATCACACCCCTGGCTACTATAAATTCTTCAAGTTTATGCCTGTTTTACTCAAATCCTGCACCAAGATTTGCATTTTCAGCTATAAACCCTTGAACGAATTTGCTGGAAATCTGTCGCAAGATTTACGGTTAGAAATCTGTAGATTTTTTAACCGTACGATTTGCATCAAAGATCTGTGTTGCATAGTAAAGACAATCGATCCTAGGAACTCTAGCTTGTACTGGTTGATGTTGAACAACCGAGCAAGTAATATTTGCAGTTAAGAAGGCAAATAATAATTTTACTCAAGTTACAACACAGTTACATAATAATTGCATTAAAGTTACAATTTAACTACACTACAGTACAATGTAACTATAATTTAATTACACTGTAACTTTTAGTAGATGGGTTGGTAATATTTTTTTCAATGTAAAGATCTAGCAAATAAACTATATGTAATATATATAATTAATATATGTTGATACATGTACTTTTCTAATCCAGTGATCAGACGAGTCTAATCCAACTATCCAAAATCTGTGTGATTTGAACCCAGAAATCTGTCGCGTGATAAATAGCTAGTCCCATTCATTCCTGTTTAATGTTTCACATATTCATAATCCACATTATGCATGGTGAAGATTTCTCCAGGCTCTTCACCAGAAAATTCGGGTGGATAAGCAGTAGTTGAAATTTCGAGTTTATCGTTTGTGAAAGCCAGGTGGATAATTATGCTTTGGTGGAGTGTAATAGCTAGATTTCAGCAAAGTATGGTGCTAAACTTCAAGTTTGGAACTTCGGACTGTGCCATAGCTGAAAGCATGTAGCCAGCTAGTCATGGTCCCAGGAAAATGTGGTGCCATGGCCTGAATGTGGATGTGAGCAAGGTTCTTTGACGTTAATTTTGGGGTTAGTATGCAGGCACAGATCTGTGCAGAGCATCTTCAAGACAACATTTAAACCATCACAGAAGATTCGTGCAAAATTACAACATGAGCTCTCTCAAGCCAAATTTAAACCATGCAAACAAAGTACAACTTTATAAGGTACATAATGCAGCATGTGCAAACTACTCCAACCATACAAACAAAGTACAACTTTATAAGGTACATAATGCAGCATGTGCAAACTACTCCCTCTGTTCCAAATTATAAGATTCATATATTTTTTTATCATGCTTTCAATGATATACTTTGATTATTAATTTGTTTTATATTATATCATGAACAACTATAAAATTAGTATCACATGAAGGTATTTTGATGTAACATACATAATACTTGGCATCATTATTATAGTGTAATTATTAGTCAAAAGTTACTGAATTTGATTTTCTGAAAAATATAAGAACACCCTCTAAAGGATGGAGGGAGTATCAGAGAGACAACATTTTGGAATTTTTCCTTTGGAATTTGAAGGATATTTGGCTGATTTTTATAAGAATTGAACTAATCCCCCGTGCTCCAAAGATGCCTTAGCGTTTTTTTTTTCTTATCGGGTCACACTAAAAAGAACACAAGTAATGTCGCAAAAGATTCTTACCCTTTACCCAATTTCACAAGCAATTGGATCACAAGGACTATATCGAACAACTAGAAGAGATAATAGCTCAACTATTGTATAGAATCATCACAGAAGATGCCATAATGGCACAGAAGCGAGAACTCAAACTTCAGACTCTGAAGTTCCTACAATTTTCAAAAAGAATTTACCGGTTCATCACTGAAGTAAAAAAGGAGTACAAAAAGCACAGATATTAATAAGTAAACATTAATTATCATGAGTGCCTCTTGCAACAGCTAAACTAAGCGGGGATATACCCCGCTCCTCCATGATTCCTACCAGGCTCAGTCAAACTGTACTTTCTCCAGTTCACCAATCATTTCCTCGAACTGCAGGATAACAATAAACATTTAAAGGTATAGCGACATACACATTATTTGTAGAAGAAATAGTGAAATGATGGTAGTGGACTATCACAGCAAGGGAAAAATGTCAAGTGGGGTATGGGTACCTTTAAAATCTGTCTCAAAAAGTAATCACCGTGGCGCTTGACTGGTTTGGACTCCATTACATGAATAACATCCTGCATGGTTGCACATAAATTATATGCAGTTAATTATAGTGTCAAACTAGCTGCATAATGGCATACGCCAATAATGCCTTAAGTAACTATTAGCTACCTCTGAGTAAGCAAAAGGAAGGATCATAATGATAAGTCATCACATAAAAGCCAAACCCAAATATTCAAGAACTAAATATCAACTTGAAACTGGAGAATTCCCAATGTTACAGAAAAAAGCTTTACAGCTATACAATTTACACAAGAAATGGTTACAAAAATATTCTGGGCCTCAGAGAAGGGTATTATTATGGCACATTACCTCCTTAATGTAGAAATTAAAGTCTGCGCTGGAAACAATCTTTCCATTATTGTCAACTGCATGCATTTTGTGCTTGTATGTCATCAGGATAGACCTGTACAAATATTGACTTAAGTTCTTCATGGCCCTTTGAAATATTACCAAGAAAAGTTAATTATCATACAAACCTAAGTGTTGCCTCATCCACTTCCATATATTGCGCAAGTTTGGCAATGGTTATTGTTGAATACAATTTTAGATAGCTTCTGATCCCTGAAAGCAACTGTTGTTGCTTTACTTCATAAAGGAACAACTTCAATTGAAGGCGGTATGCGTCCTGTTACAAAATAGTAAAACAATGAACATAATGTAGGAAACAAGAAAGTTCCTATAGAATTAGATATCCAAAATAATCAGAAACACACCATTTCGTATAATGAACAAAAGGGTAATATTAGCCTACATTCTATCATTCGCATGTGACAAGATAACATGCCTATTTTTTATGACTCCTTTAGGAGCTTTAAATGGAATTTAAACAACCGGAATGTTTTACTGCAGTATAATTTACTTTGTTTAACAGGGAAGAACAATTTCACCCTAAAATTGAATGTGCAATAGTCTGAAACAAGGAAAAGTAACGAAAGGGCTATTCGATTTTATAATTTGTTTTTGGGAAAGAGTGAATTGGCTGTCAGAACTTTGGCGAACTTAATAAAGTCCATGAGAAGTAGGCAAAAGGGCTCAAGGAGTGACATCCAGTAGCTGCAGTTGCGAACAAAACACCAGGAGACAAATTTCTAGATTGACTGCAGTAACAACTAGATAGGACGTATCTATGAACCAGAAAAGTACATTATTATTTAACACCAATAGCACTACCTGGTTATAATTTGTAAGTGGCTGATCCAGAGCTGGAGGTGATGGAGTAATAAACTTGGGGCATGCGTATGAAAACAGTTCATCATATGCAGCATAGGCTTCATCATCAAACCTCTGCATCTTTGTCATTTTGTCATTATACTTTTCTTTCAGCTGGGTGCTAACATTCTCATCGATGAGGTTGTGCTGCGGGCATAAGGAGAGGCAAATTGCCAACAAGGCATACATCTGTTCATTTTTCTTCAAGAACTGGTCATACTGTGGGGACTTCTGATGGTACTGCTTATATTTCAGAATGTACAGCAGGATTTTGTTGAATTCACGTATGGCTTCAGCATATCTACCAGAAGAATATAGCATTAGCTAAAAACAACCCATCTTGGGCAATTTCAAGAAAGAGAATTAAAAATTAAATTCACCAAATGGGGTTTTACTGAAAAGAATGCTTATTTCCTAGGTGAGGGCGTGAGGCTGTACAACATGACTCAATCTAAATTTACTGAAAATAATGCTTATATCTTAGGACACATTTCATGTTGATTAAGTACAATTTGAACATAGAAGAGCAATAAACTCTGCGTCTAACATGGCACTGTAGATTGAAGTATCCATTGATTTCAAGGGACGAGTCAATGAACTTTAGTACCTGCGCATCATAAGATTCGCAAAGCCATAGTGGTAGATAGCGGAGATGTGACTCCCAATCACAATGGTGTAGACCCCTTGCTGGTTAAGGTCGATTGGTGCCAAGCACTTGAGGCCAGTGTGGTAATCCCCAAGGAGGCAGTGCATCCTGAGCAGCCCAATCATGCTGTAATAACCGAGCATCTTGAGCACATTGCTGCCACCCTGGTAGTCGTAGCCGTCAGTGGCAGTGAACTGCTCGAGCCCTTCCTTCTCCCTCTCCAGAATCTGCGCGATCATGGACTTCTCCACCAGCGCTTGCAGGTAATTGAGAACCCCGTACACATTCCACGCCTGCCGCAATTCAGCAAAACCGCATTAGATTGTACACCACAAGCTAAGAACAATTCAGCAAATCACATTAGATTGTTTACTTTGTCGAACTGCTTGAGCTGGTGGAGCTCGTCGGGGGACTTGTTCTTGAGCTTGGCGCGGTACTGGCAGAAGCTCTGAAACTGGTAGACGAACTCGTCGACCATGTCCCAGAGCCACTGGTTGGGGAGCTGCATGTTGACGACGCCGTGGAGGACGACGCTGAAGAGGTCGCAGTAGTTGGCCCACGACTCGGCACGCTGGCCGGCTGTGAGCGGGGAGGACGACGACGACGAGGCCCGCGCGTAGGCGTGGCGGTACCAGAGCTCCCTGTAGAGGAGGAGGAAGACGTGGTCGCCGTCGCAGTAGGGCGAGACGGCCTCCGCCGCCGGCCACGGCGCATCGCGGAAGAGGCGGTCGGAGAGCCGCTGGAACCCGCCCTCGTACATCTGGTGGATCTCGTACACGTTCTTGTCCCTGATGTGCCTGTACATGTGCGCCACGAACGTCTTCACCGAGTCCGGCACGTAGCTCGGGTCGTACGCCGCCCCGCCGCCGCCGCCATCCTCCGCCGCCGCCATTGCTAGGGTTTCGCTTCCGGCGGCGCGTGGGGAGCCAGGGAGAAAGACGAAGACGCCTCGCCCCTCGGGCTTTTGTTTTTGTCGCCTCAAGTGGGCTGTAATGGGCCTCCGTTTTCGGCCTACGTGGATTATGGGCCATAGTGGGCCTGGTAGTGGAGGCCCACGTGAGGGAAAGCGACAGTTATGGTGTGGGACAGCTCAGATCCATCCGACAAGCCGCCACCTACCAAATGAACTCGTTAACTTTCCTCAAAAATAAAAAAAAGATTTTTTTTTTTTTTGGGAGAGCTAATTTGGCGCGGAGAAATTTCCAAGAAAAGAAAAGAGGAGGAAATCGTTAACAAGGCGGGTGCGGGGGCATCGCATCTGGAGGTGGAGGCCAATCGCTCGCTCGCCGGCGACCCGAATCCGGCCAGGTAGGGCGGCTGGCCGGAGCAAGGGTGGGTGGGTGGTTGGCCGGGCGGGCGGGCGGGGCCTCACCACGTTCCTCCTCGCCGCCGGAGCGAGGGTAGCGGCGGCGGTGGCCGGTGGGAGGAGGGGAGGGGGAGAGGAAGCATGGCCGGCTCCATGGTGGACCGGGCGACCAGCGACATGCTCATCGGGCCCGACTGGGCCAAGAACATGGAGATCTGCGACATCTGCAACCGCGACCCCGGGTACGTGCTCCTCCTCCGACGCCGACGCCGATCCGTGGCGGGCAGCTGAGCTTGATCTGCCGCGAGCGGTGGTGTTGTGGTTTCTCGTTGGGATGATGAGACACACCGGCGCGTAATTGGATCCTTTGATTAGCATGCGATTGGGATGGTGGTGAGTGAATGCTAGTAGTACTAATAGATGAGGGGAGATCAGGATTTTCGGTGGCGGTGGATCTGGCTCTGTTTTGCTCCTCTCGTATCCTGGTTCGCCATGAGGTCTTTGATTGTGATGAAGTTTCGGGAATGGCTAGATAGAATTGCTGGGAATTGGTGCTTGCCTGCCGTTCAATTGGCGTATTTGGTGAGGTGACAAAATGATGTGCAGTTAGTTTAATTTGCAAGAGCGTGGTGGTATTCATGGATTCACTGGCAAATTGCTAGTGGAACCAACCGTAACCGAGGAGGAAGTATGAGCTACCATATGGAATAACATTGCTTTCATAAATATTTTTCAGTAACCTGCGAGTTTCATAACTAGTAGATAAAAAAGGGGCTGCAGAGAAGGCTTTCATTGAGCCAGGATGGTTCATAGATATTATTGTGAAAAGGTTGAAAAATGGAAATGGTGAATGTTTGCTTGCCACTGCAACTTGACTGTTCTCTTCAAACAAATGACAACTGACCCATTTGACTTGGGATGCATTTGTCAGCTGCTGTAAAAATTAGGTTAGCTTACATTAATCCTACTAAGATTAGTTTAGCCCAATTTTTGTGCTTGGCAGCTAACAACATTAATCAAAACTAGTGATTATCTAGAGGAGGAGGAGGTTAGCTGGAGAGAGAATAGAACTCAGGAGGTTAGTTAAATGTCTCCAAGATTATTTGGTTATTTAAACGTCTACCGCACTTATTAACCTGAAAACCTAACAAGCACAGCTTTAGGATAGATCGTGAAGCATTAATTGCATATTAGAGTGCCTTTAATTCCTTATTGTAAGGCAGCTACTTGAATGCTGCTTCATGATTCACCTACATGCTTATTTAAACTAGTATTGCTGTACTGCTGCTGCAAGGTATGATCTTTATTAGGAGTTGAATATTTACTTAGCATACAGCTACTAGCGGTATTAGTCATCAGTTCTTACAACTAAGTTAGTGGTTGAGGCCACCAAAAGTTTGATGCGGTTGGGCTGTTTAACGTGTCTGCTGGTTTTGATTAGGCGATGATTCTGTTCCTGTCTAGAGGTTTTATAGTTTGCCTTGATTCATAGTCAAGTATTGTGATTGGAAACCAAATGGTTGAGTTGACTCTGAAGATGAATATTTATCGTATTGTAAATAATTTCTTTCTTTTTGGTTTGTCAATTATTGATGAGCAAACATTTGTCATGTATCAGGCAATCAAAAGATGTTGTTAAGGCACTCAAGAAAAGGATTGGGCACAAAAATCCAAAAGTCCAAATTCTTGCGCTAACTGTGAGTTTATCATAACTTTACATCATTTTTAAAAGTGGTGCTAATGGTAAAAGCAATGGGAAGAATCTCTTCTCCATGTGTTTTAACATCAAGCATATATGTCTATTGCTCAGCTATATTTGTGTGTTTCTTTTGTTCATTAACCACTGCTGTTCCACTCTGTATTAGTATTATTGTCCAATATTTCATGAACATTTGTTAATGTAATGATTAGTTACAACCATGCAACCTGCAGCAGCATTAGCACAAAGGAACATCATTTCGTAATAAACATGTGTGTATTAATTCCTTGTCCAGTCCGCGAAGGGGGAGGGAGGGAGATTTGATGAGGATACAACTTATTTTACCTATGCTTCATTATTATTTTGGAGATGTATCTTGTGCAGGACAACTTGTACAGGATGTAAAATGAATAATATACTGGTTTTTTTTGGGGCTCTGTTTCAGCTCTTGGAAACTGCAATCAAGAACTGTGGGGATATATTCCACATGCATGTTGCAGAAAGAGATGTGTTGCATGAGATGGTGAAGATAGTGAAGAAAAAGGTTCAATATGCTCCATAGTTTTGATCTCAAGCTGTTTTGTTTTGGTGTGCTGAATATGATGGCATGTTCTTGTCCTATTACAGTCTGATCAGAATGTCAAAGAGAAGATATTAGCTATGATAGATACATGGCAAGAAGCATTCGGGGGACCACGCGCAAGATATCCACAATATTATGCAGCATACCATGACTTGGTGGTATGGTTTTGAAGCCCAGATTGGTTTATCAAGCTCTGAAGTTTTTCTCACACTGAGTTTTCCGTATTCAGAAGTTGTTGCATTGTTTGATCATGTGATTAATTGGTTACTGGTCTATCTATATTTGTTAAAATTAAGGGAATTTGCCTTGCTGTTTGACATAGTTATCCTCCTATCTCACTGTTGCAGCGTGCTGGAGCTGCATTTCCCAAGAGATCTGAACGACCTGCACCATTGTTTAATGGCCAGTCTCCAGCAGGCAGAAATATGCGTAGTCCTGATCAACAGGATGAAGCTGAATCTTCTGCTGGAAATGACTTTCCTGCTTTGAGGTGTGCTTTCATACTTTTCATTTTTCATTTTCTGATTCGATAATATCTTTTCCTTTATGTTCTCTTTACTGGTTTGAGATTATCACATGATTGTTCATGTGGAAAACTATAACTATTAGAAGATCACTAGTCGGCACCTCCTGCTGATCTGTTTAGCACAGTTTGTGTGTAAAGTGCTATGACAATACTAGCGTAGCACCTAATTGCCTGTGTTGCAATGAATCTCAAATAAATATACCATAAATTCTAAACTTAAAACAAATAAAATACACCCTAAAAAAATTGCATACACCATGCACATCACATCAATTGACACCTTATATGCACATGTGCAGCGCAGAGGGTGTAATCCTTTATAAAAGATAGTACAAATAATTTGAATATGTTTGTGTAAACCCATCCACAAAAGAATCCTTGATAGAATGGGGATGGATGTAGAGCACTTCATCACAACCACCAACACCAAGGCACCAATTCCTTTGAAGGAGTAAAGATGGTCGTTATTTCTTTTGTTGCGTCTCCAGTGAGCACCTTTGAATAACTCATCTACTTCACCTTGCTTTGCCTGCAGTTTCTCTAACCTTATATTCTTTTTCTGTCATTTGAATTAAAATTGAAAAGCATGCTTATATTTTCAGCATGTCAGAGATTCAGAATGCTCGTGGTATAATGGATGTGCTAGCCGAGATGCTAAATGCTTTAGACCCTGGAAACAGAGAGGTACTGATAACACTCTTACCTTGCCTTTAAACTCAAGCTGCACAAAAAAAAAGTGCACATCTAAACGTTAGTGTCACAAATACCTGTTAAAGAAAACTATCCATCTTGTTTTATTTTGAGAAATAACTCCTGACCTTTTAATTTGAGAAATGGTCTTGTTCTAACCACATAAAACTTACTATGCTGTGGCGTGTTTTTGCCCTTACTTGCTTATGTTCTATAAACATTGAGTATATGACACGTTAGCCTGTAGTCTATCAAATGTTCATTGATTTCAAGCAGCATTACTTGAAATACCATTTGCCTGGTTGCCGTGTACCTTATATTGTTATGGAGTCTATTTGGTATGGTAGCTAAGGTATCGAAGCACGAACATGGTATACCACTGTTTTCATGCTTTTGATAACACTCATATGTGGGTTTGGACACCCATATTTAGAAATCTTAGCATAAAGGAGTACTCCATTATACTGGAAGAATAAACAGAAGTCTAAATGGGATTTTATTTCGAGGTTCAAATTTGTACTTATATGTCATACTCTCAGCTCCATACTTAGTTACTTAACAACCTCCTTTTGTGTTGTTAAGGTTTATTGATTATGTTTGTCTGACTACTCTGTACACAGGGACTAAGGCAGGAGGTAATTGTGGAGCTTGTTGATCAGTGTCGCACTTACAAGCAGAGAGTGGTACTACTAGTTAATGCTACCGCGTGAGTAAATCTAATATTTGGTGAATATAGTTTTTCCTTTCTAAGATATGGATGAAGTTGGCTGACTGAACTTCCTTGACAACCCTGGATTATGGGCATGTGTCTGAGTAGAGGATGGTAAAAAGGATGGTCTTTGTCATTTTTGTGGATTAATCTTTATAACATTTCCTCCTATGTGAGATATAATGTTATTGCTCAAGAAGAGCTGATCATAAGAATTATCTTATCATCTTATAAAGCATTTGGATCCAAATATAAAATATTCACTCATGAAAAGCTGGCAAAAGTAGCTTCCTCGGCTGGCATCTGTATGATCTCATTTAACTATTTATTGCAACATATATATACTAAAATGCTGGTTTCGCCATTTACAGGGATGAGGAACTTATGTCACAAGGGCTTGCACTGAATGATGACTTGCAACGTGTTCTCGCAAAACACGATGCAATTGCTGCAGGCATTGCAGTTCGAGTGGAGAAGAAACCTAAGTCTCTGCAGGCACTTGTAGACACTGAGGATTCCATGAACCAAGACTCTAAGAAAGAGCAGGCACTTGTAGATATTGAGGATCCCACAACCCAAGAGACTAATAAAGAACCAAGCCAAAGGTTATAATCTTCTCCTGTCACATTTGCATATTTCTTATTTCTAGATAATATTGAATGATATCAGCCCCATGTGCATGTGATTTTTGTGCATAAATGCTGGAAACAATTTTTTTAATAGTAACTAGCCATTATTCTGGATCAACAAGTGCTTAAACACGGTAATATAGTTCTTCAGTTTTGGTGATGTGTAATATTGTACCATCCACTATGTTTCTATGGGTATTTCAGGCTTCTCCTTTTCCATTGCAGAGTTCTATTCTTCTAAACTGCTAATTATACTTGGTCTAAAGAACAAACAAGTTTGTACATTGTAATTGATCATTACAGTTTTACAGTTTCTGCTATTGGCAGCAATTTGCCCAGTTTGGTCCCAATGTAGTGTAGCTTTGTAGGCTTGTGAACATATGCACTGCCGGACAACATGTTGTCATGTGTATAAAATTTCCTATTTATGTTCCTGATAAAGCCAGTATCATGAACACCGATTAAAAATCCAAAAGGTCACCACCTTTGCTGCTTACCTCCTACATATGCATATATATTTTTTGTTTATGAACACCCCTACAAGTCTGGTAACATCCGGAAGCAAAACTCTAAAAATCAATGTATTTATCACTTGCCCCTGACAGGTACTTTTTTTTTGTTTTTATCAACACCCCTACAATCCATTTTATCATCAAATTATCCCCTGGGGCTAAATTTTTCCCATCTTCTCACTACATGATTTCTCTCGTTTAATCATAAAAGGTCAGTGGCTATATGGCAGCCCAATGACATCTACAAATGCTAGTGAACAATCACACCCTTATTGGTGGCTCCCTTTCTGCACATTACTAGTATAGCAAAATTATTAGGACATGTTGGAGGGTAGGCCCATGCCGACCTATTTGCATATGTACATCTTATACATGGTAGCCACTGTTTGCATATGAGGAACCTTGGCCTGTGACTAATTGACTCCTCATGGTAATCACTGTGTCTCACTGATTGGGGCCCTTAA
This sequence comes from Oryza punctata, assembly GCA_000573905.2. Classification (NCBI taxonomy): domain Eukaryota; kingdom Viridiplantae; phylum Streptophyta; class Magnoliopsida; order Poales; family Poaceae; genus Oryza; species Oryza punctata. The sequence goes on from CM002488.2 coordinate 6,728,315, forward strand.
CTGCTACCTGGTGTGGTATCAGTTTTTTTTTTCTACATTAAATCTACAATCCGACTGTTCTTATTGATGGTATTGGAAACCGTACTGCTGTGTCATTTAACTTTTACAAATTTGTTGAATATCCGTTTTCTGTAACTTATGGTAGAGGGTGTTTTGGTAGCAAACAGAGAAAACTGTGGCTCTCAGCTCTGGAAGGTATTGTAGAATTAAAAAGATAGTTGTTCAGAGAAAGCACGTAGGTAGAACCTTCTCTCTCTAATATAAAGATAAATGTGCATTTCTTGAATCTAGCCAAATTTTATGATCCAAACTGCATATTTAGTGTTGATTTGTTTGTTTCTCTTGGTTTTCATAGTATCACTAGACCATAGTGATGCTCTATGTTTGTAACTTTTTTTGATTATTTATCATGTTTTACCTGGCTTCTTTAATAACATCTGTTTGCATGTGACCTGCCTTTGTAACAGTGCCAGTGAGCAGTCACCATTTGAGCAACTAGCACTTCCAGCACCTCCGGTGTCAAATGGTTCAGCAATCCCAGCACCAAAATCCGATCTTGGCGTCGATCTTCTTAGCTGGGATGACAACCCATCTACAACAGAAAATTCACTAGCACTTGTCCCGGTCACTGATCCAGTAGTTGATTCTACTCCAAGTCAAAATGCACTAGCTATCGTTGACATATTCTCCCAAAACAACGCCACCAATAACATTGCCAAACCAGCGGATCCCTTTGGTGTTAATTCTAGCTCTACTCTTCCTGGGTCACAGCCATACAATGCTCCAACCCAGCATCCTCTGCAAGCACAGCAGCCTCAGCAGGTGGGGCTCTATCCTAATGGAGGAGCTGTGAACCCTGGAGCACCGTATAACACAAGTTCTGGGTGGAATGGTCAAATTGCGAACCATGCGACGCCTCCAGTGCAGCAAACAGTGAATTATGGTATTGCAATTCATTTATACATTTACATTTGTCAACCTTTTTCCTACACCATCCCTATCATTGGATGTCAGAACCACACATGTCCATGCTTGTGTTCTGTTTGAGGTTTGAAGAAATTCTGATGGGTCTCCTGAATTTTGTAGATGAGCAAAGTGGAGCCCTTCCCCCACCTCCTTGGGAAGCTCAGTCAGCGCCAAGCGGTGACATGTCAAATGGAGGTATGCAGTCTCACCCGGTGTCAAGCGGCCAATTCGGAGGTATGCCATCTCTCCCAACATCATCAAACCAGATGGGTGGGATGCAGCCCTTGCACCCGCAGATGAACCCTATGGGAGGTCCACAAGCCCACCCAATGTACAACAACCAACAACTGGGAGCCATGCTACCTCCAGCCATGCAACCCAGTCAACCTGCTGTAACCCAGATGCAACCAGGCTTTGCGAACCAATTCGGTTCGATGCCGCAACACTCCATGCCAGGAATGCAATTCCCCGGGATGCAACCTTCGCCGATGCCAGGAGCGCAGCCAGTCATGATGTATGCGCAACCGATGATGATGCCGGGTATGCAGTTTGCAGCCATGCCACAACCACGAATGTATGGCCCCCAGATGTCCCAGTACCGGCTTGTGCAGCAGCAAGCGGCACAATACTACAGCAACAGCCAAGGGAGGCCAACATACTACGCTGGTATGAATGACCTCTCCCAGAAAATGTCTGGCCTCTCCATGCAAGACAGCTCTTACATGGGGATGAACAGCTCTTCCTACTCTACAACACCCTCATCATCTTCCATGGGGCAACCTATAAAGCCATCGAAGCCTGAGGACAAGCTGTTTGGAGATCTTCTTAGCATTGCCAAGACAAAGCAGAACAAGGCTTAATGAAAAACAATCAAATCGAGTAAAAAAAGTGTGAGGAGGTCTAATGTCTCGTGTAATTGTTACACATTTTTTTCCCACGTGGCTTGATCATACGCTGTTGTAGCATTTGAATGTATAATCTTGTTCCGGTTTTGTACGATGCCCCCGATTGATTTCATTTGATTCGTTATATATACAGTACCGTGTGTACTGATCACGGCCGCTGGTAAATTAAATGATCTAGTAATAAGCACATATATTTTTTCCCCTTGATATACTGTCATTAATAGCATGACTCTGTCCGTACTTGCCTTGGCGCCAGTCTCTGCTGTACTCTACCTGCTAAAATAGGCATCTTCGATGAACGCCACCCGATCTAGATATGATATGGATTTCTTTATTGATGGTACGCAACAACTAGTCTATTGTCCATATACTCCTACATGTATTGTGTCAAAAGAGCGCAGGCCAGTCTGCGTCACCACATATTTACTGCCCCGCTGGAGATCTGGCTGCCAATAGAAGAGAGGTAAATTAAAGCCTACGATGTGAAAGGTGTGGAACCGGAGGATGATATCTACTTTGTGTTATATCATCACCAATCTTTCACATTTTCATAACCTTTTACATTGTAAAGGTTTCATAATTTTTAACGTTTTGGATAAGGTTTTGGTTACGTTTTACAGCTTTGACTATCAATAACTTTAAATATAGAGTAAATTTCACAAAACTACATATATTTTGATCAAATTACCATAAAACTACAAATTTAAGACGATATATCACAAAACTACAAATTTAACACTATACTTCTCACACAATTGTATATATTTAAGTCGCAAAATTAGAGATTTAGTAATAAAGTTATCACAAAACTATAGGTTTAGTGTTAATTTAATCACAAAACTTAGACGATTATTACTCAAACATAACACTTGTACTAAGGATTTAAACTCTAAAATATGTAGTTTTGTGATAATTTTGTTATTAAATATGTAGTTTTACGATACTTCATCTTAAATCTGTAGTTTTGTGATAAATTTAGTATTAAATCTATAGTTTTATGGTACATCACCTTAAATCTGTAGTTTTGTAATAATTTGACTAAAGTATATATACTTATGTGAAATTTACTCTTAAATATATTTAGTTTAAAAGTATTTGAACAAGATATATAATTTTATCTTACAAAATGCTTTAATAAAAGTAAAATTATATTTATTTATTATACATATTATAATAAAAAAGATAGTCAAAGATATATTTTAAAGACCATGATATTGTTCAAAATGAACTGGAGGGGGTATTGTTACAATCGATGCTTCAAATTATTAGTATTATTACCCCAGTCTTACAAACCATTTCTATTTTGCAGTTCAATTACCTAGGAGCTCCTTAATTATCTTTCTCTCTCTCTCTCTGATACTGTTAACTTTATTATGTCAGTTTTGAGACTTTGACAACCAATACATCTCAAAATATTATATATAGTTTGAAAACACAGAAATCATATTGGCAAATATTTCTTTCTTTGTAATTACTTTTGCAATATTACAATTTTCATTACACCCTCTATCCAAAATATAACTTTTACCTAAGTATATATTTCAGAGAAACAGTTGTCCAGATATACAGCTAAAAGTAATCATATTTACAAACGAAGGCGGTAGATATTGTTATAGAACAACTGTTGTCAAAGTTGCATGATATCCATATACTGCACTGTAGGAGCTTGGAATTGAGCATGCATGCATGCGCGCATTAATTTTTATGCAGCGGCACACCGGCCGGGCGTGTGATCTAGTACACTGCCATGTCTGTACTCTGCGCGCCTAGCTGCATATGCCACGCATCGCTCATGATCGATCGGTCGCTTCCCGGCTTCCGTATGCCGCCTTCATCGGTAGCAAATTAACCTACCTACCCGTAACCCGTCCCCCATTGCATTGCATGCGCTGCTTAATTGTGCCGTCACGCGTACAAAGGCTGCAGGCATGTTTAATCTGTTGCCACTTTCAACCTTAAACGCTTTTCAGCTCTTACTACCTCACTAAGTATTCGGTAGTTCTGGAAGTTCCATTTATTAAAACTCTATCAGAATTTTGGCAAAGGCATCAAAGTAAACAAAATCAACACTATATATATCGAAATTTGGTAATACCAAATATGCCAAAATTCGGTATTACCAAAATATGATATATATATATATATATGGTTGATTTGGACAACAAGGTGAACAAGCCATACGTTTCATTCACCGTCCAAATTTGCCATATCTAACTTCCACAAATTAAAATGCGTAGTGCCACGAAAAATGTGGTAAAAAAGATAAGTGCCATAATTAGTTAGATAGAGTTTGTTGCCTAGAAATTAAGTGTATGATACGTATAACACGTACGGTTCTAAGTAATTACGGTAACCGTATAAAAAATGTTGTGACATGAACTAATTAATCGTATGCCTTAAAAATTATGGCATGTCTAAAGCTGTGTTAGTTCGGATAGCACTTCGGCCGAGTTAGTTCGTGCTAGTTAGTGCCACATATATCGAGACAGGTAATTAGCATATGATTAATTAAGTATTGAAAAACCATACTATGATTTTGAAGAAACTTTTAGATATTTTTTTATGAAACGTATCGTTTAATAATCTATAAAAACATGCTTACAATATACAAGAAAGTAGTAGATCCTATAGTTTATAAGAACTCTTCGTCTAAGAGACGTGGTAAACTTACACTCCTATTAAAGAAAAGCTAATTCTATGAATAAATCTTGATAACACTATATATGTCTAGATTTATCTTTAAGATTGTGTTTTTTTACGGAGGGAGTAGACGTGAACGAAAGAAAGCTCAAACTCTCATGTTGTACACGCCGTCGTCATTTCCCACACGCGTACAAGCCGTATAGACTAAATAGAGCTTTGCTTCAGATACACGCACTTGCTAGCTATAGCTTGCACGTACTACGTACATACATAAAGTTAATTCCATGCGCCATTGCTGTACATCATCGCGTGTACACAGTACATAAGTACGTATATATCTATCCCCTGGCATGTATATCCACTTCCCAGTATGCATGCATGACAAGCAAGGCATGTACGTACTTCCTTTAGTTACAATAGAGTATATGTTCAAATTTGTATAGAAAAGTTGATTCTTTATGTAATAAAGGGAGTACATATTATGGCAATATGCAGCTCGAGGTAATGATTAACTCAATTGCTAATTATTACCGCGTGCACACGTAGCTAATTAAATCTTCGATATGCTTTATATATAGAGATGAGTGATATATATATATTATCACTTTCAAGTTTATAATTAAACAATACGATCTCTTCGACAATTTTTTACATCAATATTTTCTTAGAAAACCTTTTCTTAACAACTTTTTCAACCGAGCTTAGAATATTTAATTCATTCATATATATCAATTAATCATTCCACGCTTCTTCTTCATATTCTCCTTTCATTTTCCGGCTTTTCCTATGTCCAGTTAATTAGCTAGCTATGAATTAATAATTAATACAGTTGTATATACGTGCACAGATGTTATGGGCATTGGACGGGGGCACAGGGCTAAAGCAATGAATCAGATTTCTCAATGTTCTTCTTTCTCTCCGGTGTAAATCTACGTACGTACGCAATCCGGCTATTCTTTTGTCAGTGTTTATTAACCCATCATAACCTTAGATCGTGACAACATACTTCCTCCATCCAAAATGAATACAATGAATCTGTATATACCCATATACATATTCGTTGTACTTGGTATCTCGTATATCTCTATACTGTTTTTTTAAGGATGAAAAGAGAGTATATATATCACCTGCGAGGCCGTGATCCAGGTGATGCTGCAATATATAATCTTCAGCCTTGAGGCCGCAGCTGCATACGTAAGCTAGCTAGCTCTCCCTCCGATCTGACCTGTTGCGCAATCCTTCTCGCGCGCTGCCGCCGCGTGAGCAACTATAGCTAAGCTATATATGCATAGCTTCGATCGTTTCGCCACATAATTATTAATTTAATTGCTTTGTACATATACCCAAGATAATAAATAGCGTTTATAGCGCCCGTAATAGCGGTCACTATAGCGGTAGCGGACCTCTACCACTACCGCTACAAGGTAGCAGACTGCAAATAGCGTATTGGAATTTAGCGGTCGCTGTAGCGCTTCACGACCGCTATAGTAGTCTGCTATAGCGATTCGCGATAGCTATAGCAGCCCGCTATTGACTTTGTTATATCGCTATAATGTTTAAACCGTGCGCTTCACATATGGATCGAATAACTTAGCATTTTGTACCTTCTTTATCTTATATATTTTTATGTTATTTCATAATTTTTATTTTATGAAATGTAGGAGTAATTAAACATACAGTCTAAATTTTAAATTTTAAGTGAAACTTAATGTTAATATTGATATACAATCTAAATTTATGGTTATTTTTCTTAATTCCACTATTGGAACTTAGCGGCCGCAATAGCGCCCGCTATCCGCAATTCGCTACCCAGATGCTAATATACTACCAACCCGCTATACGCTATTTATTACCTTGCATATATGTAAAAGAGAAAAAATAATGCTTAATTAATTGTTGTGGTGACTGTTAGCTGTATAGGCTGTTGGGGCAGGATGAGAGTGATGGGGAAAGGGACGAGATAAGAAAGATGATGATACTGGGCGATATGGACAAATTATAGAGCAGTCCAGTTGTCTAGCTAATGGCCGATGTGACCCGGCCAATTTATTTAATGACCAATGGGATCCAATTATGTTAACCCATGCCTCGATCAGTGATATATATATATATATATATACATATATATATATATATATATATATACATATATATATATATAATAGATACGTTATACTAGAAAACGTATAATCTGATTCGATTATTATATTTTAGGATGAAAGGAGTACACATATTTATATAAAAACAGTGAACTGAATTTTTATATTATATTATTGATTATCAACGTATTGATCGAACTTTAATTTTTTATTTTTCTGTAACAACTTATCCTTCAACTGGGACGCATGTCAGCATGCATGTGTGACCATGCAGTAATATAAGGTTAGATTTTCTTAATTTTAGTTATTAATTAGGAGTATTTGATTAACTAATAGATAACTACTAGGTATTCCTTATCGATCGGAAAAAAACTGATAATAAATAGGATCGAGTATAATTCTCAAGATGAAAAACATCGATCGTCTGATGATGTCGTACTTGTCTGCACGATCTGTTTTCAACTTTGCACACATATTTGTGCATTACACACGATATTATAAACTGAACTGTACAGAAGTGAAAAGGCTTTAATTATGAACTTATATATTTCTGGAAGAAGTTATATATGAACTTATATACTACTCCTGTCATAGATGAGCATATACATTGGTCTACTCCCCTTGTGTTTTGGCATGACCCCACGAGTTCGCTATATAATTTCAAATTATTTCATCATTTGTCACGTTGAACCAAATATTCATATATTTTTTGGCAAATTCATGAATATAGTTCTCAGTTTCATAACCACCAATTAATTAAGCTCTCTTCTGCCAACACTATACACAATTACATGAATCTAGTAGCCTCCTGCTAAAAAAAGGCATCTAGCAGATGATTATTATTAAAGCATATATAAATTTACATCTCATTCATCTAGCACATGATCTGTCTGGTGTACTCATGCGCAGCAGAGGGATTAATTAGTGCACCATCAACAGATATAATGTCTGCGAAATTACCACTGATCTCTTTTCCTTTTTTTTTTCTGAACATATATCACTGAGATCTCTTTTCTTGCTATATGGAGGGGTTGATCATATACTTTCTGGACTGACATAAGCTAGATTCCAATATTCCATCCATCACCACTGAAAACGCTCTCTGGATATGGACCAGACCAATTATATGAACCCCACAAACACCAGGCCAGAACTGCATGAGCCTCTTGCATATATGACCGGCTAGTAATTCATGCATTATGCATGTGTACGTTTGTTAATTAATACTTAAATATGGGTTAATATATATCTGTCACGCACCCAATGTCGTTTTGTAATCTCTTTTGGCCTACTTATATAGTACGTACATCCATCATAATGCCTTCCTTGACTAGCTAGCTAGCTATAGCCGGTAGTTCGATCGATCAAGTCATTACACATCAAATTAATCGACATGTACGTTTCTTAATTACTTAATTAGTAGTTTAATACTATAATCTATGCTACAAATATTAATTTATTCCCGCTTGTGTGAGGTAGTACTAGCAATTCATTTTTCATCAATCCCACACATACTGATAAAAAATAGAAAGATCAAAATATTTCTACTTTATCAACTCCTAATGTAACTATTTCTTACTTTATCTATTTCTAATACAAGTATTCTTTATTTTTATAAATTAATTTCGGTACAATAATTACTCTAAATTAAATTTATTTTGAGATAAATGAAAAAAAGCTAAAACTGAATTTATTATGGAATGAAAAGAGTAGTACTCCTAGCAAAGTACAGTGGGTTTCTGTTCATCGTGTGCTGATCTACTGTACTCCGTACTCTCGAGACACTAGCTATTAGTCATCGAGTGTACTAGCTAATACTCCTACCTGATGGTGCTACGTATACTAATATTTTTTCTCTATATTATAAAAGAATATGCACTATCCAGAAGAGAGATATCTCTCTCCTTGGCAATCTTTAGATCCACGAAAAACTCTGATCTGAGAATCCTATAGCTAAGCTATTCCCTGATCTTATGGATGGGACGTCCTAGTTAATTGCTTGCTAGGTTTTTCCACCCGGGGAGCAGTATGCTTTACGTACCACAGATATTGTACCTAGTTAATTATACTTCCGAGTAGTTTTTTCAGTTGTTGCTTTGCTAGATATTACTGGCTGATAGCTCTGTGCTCTCTTAGAAACATTATTTACGTTTTCTTTAGCTTAAGTACACACTGCATATATACTCCATCTAAAAAGAGACTGTGTACTAGTGCATCCATTCCAAAATATAAACCAGCATTTCTAAGTTGTTTAATATTTAAGGTTGGGAGAAAAGAATTCACTGTTCATTAATCAATAAATAAGAAATGAATGAGTGTGAAAGGATAGGTGGGAGTAAGACAAAAATAAATTGAATAGAAAGTGATTAAGATGAATGGTAGTAATGTAAAGAACGTTATAAATTCTTATACTTTAGAATAAGTTTGTATCCTATAAGATATTTTGGGATGACGTATAAAATATATAGGTTCAGCCTTGGGTACCACGCCACATGTAGTACATACAAAAGTTTATGAGTGTTTTATCATTTGTAGATTATCTTGCTACACATGCATACCAAGAAAATATCCTACTATGCCATCTTTTTTTTTCTTCCATAAGAGCAACAAATTAAAAATATGCATATCAGATCACTTGCTAGCGTCCTATAAACTTCAATTCAGATAATTAATTAATTTATATTTCCAATATAATATAATCTGAGGTACGTTATTACGATACTAGTGCATGAATTTGTAAAAGATACGGTGTCAATTAGTACCGCGCTTTTTTTTTTCCGTGATGCCACAAAAGAAACTCATACGGAAGTTCAAGAAAACTGTACGTGGAGTCTATATAAAGAATTCCCTATTTGTCCCAAGCTTGTAGATATATGGATTGTAACGATGCAATATCAGGAGATGTGAATTCTCTTGTTTTACTATGGACGTGACTACATAGCTAGTGGTAGCTAGTTTGTCTAAACCAGCTACCACTCAATCTATAAGAGACATCATCCACCTATACTTCAAATACAATTTTCTCTTAAACTACTCATCCAATCTACGATCGATTACACCGTTGTGTTCGTAACAATTAAATCTTTACAATAAGATCTCATAAGATTATATTTTGATGAAAAATCACAAATTACTTTTATAATATGTCTAAATTACTTTTAGATTTCACTAAGTTACTTCTTAAACATACAAAAGTAAATTCAATAAAGGTTAAAAGTAATTTACATATATTATATATATATATATATTATATAAGTAACTTATAACCAAAAGAAAGTAACTTTAATTAATACCTTTTTTCATTGAACAAATTATCATATATATAATTATCATATATATAAGTTACTTTTAGATCTGATTAAAATACTTCCTATACATTCATAATGCTCTGAGGTGATTGCTTTTATTATTGTTTTTAGTTAATTCCATAATTTGTGCTGATTAATTTAATTTCTAGATAGAGTCATGTTTTTATATCTACAACGGATTTACTTCAAATGACATTCAAAGTTACATTCGTTTTGTTCTAAGTTACTTCTATAATATATGTAAATTACTTTTAGGCTTTACTAAATTTACTTTTGTATGTCTAAGAAGTAACTTAGTGGAATCTAAAAGTAATTTAGACATATCATAAAAGTAATTTGTGATTTTTCATCAAAATATAATCATGTGAGATCTTGTTGTAAAGATTTAATTGTTACAAACACAACGGTGTAATCGGATTATAGATCGAATAAGTAATTTAAGAGAAAATTTCATAAGAAGAAAAAAATATGCACAACCTAATAGCAAAAACTACTTGCATGCGTGTCTGTAACGCTACTAGTACTTCTCACGTAATTGTCCGCGTCGCTCGTTAAATCTAAATCGAGATGCCTCTCGAAATAGATTTTACGTTTTACTATATATCTCTTTGTTTGCATAGATGTCGTTAACATTTCCCTTTTAAATCTGTAACATTTTTTATACTATGGTGCAATATGGGTGTCACGACCAAAACACACACACACACATATATATATATAGCGTTTATCATCTTCCCATAATTGCTACTATAGTATAGTGCAAAATGTGCATGCTCTGAAAATAATTGTAGTGCAAAGCTAGTATATGCCCCTTTTCACTTCCAAAATTTTCGACCATGAGATCGCTCCTTTCGTGCTTGGAAATGGTGAAAAATTCAGGCCATTTACAAAATGTTTGATAATTTTTTTACATTGTGGATTTACCGCTTTGATATTGTAACCATTTTTTTTTGCGATATCCCTTTTTTCCTTTTTATCCATATGATTTTATTTACATGGCTCCTTGCTTTCACTACTGGAGATGCATAAAGATGGAGAATCTTTAGTTCGGGTTGGTGTTACCAACCGGGACTAAATATATTTTTTTAGTACCGGTTGGTAACATCAATCGGGATTAAAGATGTCTTCAAGATCTAGTTAAAAAGAAAGTATCTCTGTACAGGTCAGACGTGTGTGGTACGTGAGATGTTAACGCGCGTGAAGCTGAGGTAAGAGATCTTAAGTTCGAATCCCGTAGCCCGCATATTTTTTAGTTGAGTATGCATCTTTAGTATCGGTTATTTCAACCGGTATTAAAAATCAAGATATTTAGTCCTGAAAATTTAGTCTCGGTTGCTATAACCGATACTAAAGGAGGTTACGAACCGGTAGTAAAGAGGCATTCTCTAGCAGTGTTTAATCCTTCATAATGTGTGACAATTTATTTAATTATACTGTGGATTTACCGCTTGACCTAAATTCACCATATTAATCAAATTATATGAAGTACGTATTGTCTTGATTCGCAACACCCCCTCCCCGCAGGCGTGCGATACGTCTGCCAGTGGTCGTGTTGTTTATATCCACGGACCGTGTGAGTTCAACATCGTGATTATTTATGTCCTTTTTCAATATTCCCCTTCCTTAATATTTTCTCTCTCTCTTTTTTACCTCGTTGTGTTTGATTCAATTTACCTATTTCCATTGTTTCAATTCTTAAATATCTTTTTTCTAGCTTCGATATATTTGGTTTTCTCCATTTTGCCCCGATCGATCTTGGTAGCTTTTTCTCTCTCGTACCAAACATTTCCATTTCTCCCCGATCTACGTTCCCATGGTAGTCTAGGCTAGTAATAAGTGCAAAATTGCCATCGCAAATATAATCCCCTCTTTATTGATCTTCTTTTGTCTTGCGCCTCACTACCAGATCATAGCGTGAAAATTCTACTATATAATTAATTTAATTATTTTCTGCCTACATGTGCACCTCATTTCTGGAATGCTTGTATGCATATTAGCTAAAATATGTTTATTAAAAAACAATTAGGTGTGGATGGATCGGAGCGCACAATGCTATAAAAATTAAATCAAGGACATTTAGCGGCAAGCAACGATCTATCTTTGTCATAACATAGTCTTCACAAGTGGGAGAAAGAGGGAACATGAGTGAATTTGGTGTGGATGGATCGGAACGTAAGTACAATGAACACACACAAGAGGAAACTAAGCGGCCAAGGTGTGGTAGCCTGGTAGGTGGGGGTAAAGGGAGGAAGCATCAGTCTGAAAAAAAGAGAGGGATGGGACACACAATCACATAAATTAATTAAAAGGTTTGCATATATATATATATATATACATATACACATATATATACATATATATAATATATACATATACATATATACACATGCGCTCACGAATTATAGGGAAGAAAAAACAAATCAATGAATATTTGGATAGAACTTGCTGTAAACTAAGGGGTTCAAAAATACCGATATTTTTTAATGGTGGGAAATAATTAAGAAGATTATATAGTTTAAGTGTTTAACCCTTACCATATATAATAATTAATTTCATCATAATATAATGCTGAGGAGAACCCAAAATTAGTTCTTAGGTTTCGATATTGTTGGGCGTGACTTGTTTTGTTGAGTTTTAAATACACAAAGCTAACAACTATTGACTAGAAGATAATTATTGTTAAGCTAATTGCTTATCTTCTGTTTTACTTGACGTTTTAATTTTTCATGGTTTCTGAGGTACAATTTTGAGTATTTTTTAAAAATATAATCATAAAATTGTTACTAATATGTTTGATGACACAATTTTTATTTCTGAACATATGAACAGTCAAATTTCAGAGTATATTATATATCCTCATATTTTTTATAAAACAAATAATCATCCATCCAAAACAAACCCCTGTATATGACCCACACCAAACCCTGACCAAATCATCCACTAAACATTGATCTCCCCCCTTAAACTCATGCAATTAATATATGACAGTATATACTCCAGTACTCCACCACAAAAGAGAGAGAGAGAGATGTTGCTTTCTGAGGTGCACTATTTGGTGTGCACATTGCCTCACCAAAATGAAAAGGCATCACAGCAGCAGCAAACCACCACCATTATTTTGTCCTTTTGCTTCACACAGTCCCCCTCCTTGAATGCTTTGATTGCTTTCCTCCACCAAGCTACTACTAGCCCCCACACACCCATTTTTTTAATTTATTATCATTATTTAATTGCTGCACCCTGGTTAGGGTTGGGTTTGGGTTAAGCCACCTGTGGTTAGGGTTAGGGTTAGGGTTTCCTTTTGGCTGGCTGGCTGTGTGTGCCCCTCTCTCTGCATAGGTTTGCGTGAGCAAAAGGTAGTGGGGGTCTCTATATGCTGTGTGGATGGGTGAATGGATCGGGTGGTGTGTGTGGCATCTGATTCGGTCTCCCCCACCCATTTCATTTCAGATCCTGGATTCTCTGTGCACAGATGCTTCTGTAATCCTCCATGCTGCCTCTGCTGCGTGCTTGGCCGCCAAGACTGATGAGATTGTGGAGAAACCCATCCGGTTGCCTTCTTTTCTTGAAAGTGACCTGTAAATGAAAAAAAAAATACTAATGCTGTTTTAAATTTGAGAAGGAAATCCTTTTTTTATACAGGAAGGAATTTAATTAAGTACTTTGCTGTAAGTTATGGCAAATTAGGGCAGTAGCTTAGTATACCTTTTGAAATTACTTAGATTTAGTTATGCCATTGTGTAGTGGAAATAATAGAATGTGCAAGTACTATATAAATGTAAGAATTGGTAAGCGGTTTAGAGGAAAAGGACACGTCTCAAGCAAAAATGTATATTGACATAAATAAACCTGATCAATTCCAAAATAGGGCATATATATGTTTTCTAAAGTAAAATAAAAGCATAGTAAATAATCGTAACATTTCCTAGTGGCTTTTGCTGATTAAATTAATCTTCTTATTAGAAATCTACTTTTGGCATATATACGGTCCCAAATCGCTACCATCTAAATTTTGGAAGTAATTTTTTGAACGCTTGTTTTTATACAATTGGTGGCCATATGCAATCCAACGGATTTATTGCATGGTTTGTTTTTAAATATTGGAATGAACATGTCCTCTAGCTATTTTGTAAAACCACTTACAGTACTAGACGCACTATTTTTTTTAATTAACAAGATGTATGTGTTGTGTATAAAAACTCCTACCTGGCCCCCTATTTTGTAAAACGTACCGCAACTACTGAACTTCAGTCGTCAAACAAGGGCTTATGCATGTTTTGCATGATAAGATAAAGCACGAAACTCTTAAAAATTCTATAATAGCTATATATTAGTTACATATATTTTCTTGTAAGGGCCTATGCATATTTTTTTACAGGTTCATTTGAATGTTAATTTGTTCCAAATCACCGTAATCCAAATTATAGAAGTGTTTTTAGTCGAGTTTTTAACTACATTAATTGATGTTTGCAATCATAAGTCCAATGAGCTTATCGCAGGTGTATGTAGTTAGACATGGTGTAGATTACGTTATGCTGTGTGTTTTATTGTATTTGCTAGTACTCTCTTGAAAAAAAAATCTCTACTCAGTAATTAATTGAATTATTTTGTGCTTACCCTTATGCTCACGAATGCTAGGATGTATATTGATCAACTCCTTCAAAGAGTGTGCAAAAATGCGGGTCCAAATTAACTTCTTGCAAGAAAGGTATTACTGATCGAGGGCAGATACTATACCGATATTATCCATGTATATGCATCCACAAAAGGTATGACATGTAGTAGAACGTACGTATACATCCCGTAAAAATGCTCGTAAACTAAGTTAATGTTGTTGCGATTCCTTGTATTTAATTGCACGGGTTTAATTTGGCCTACAATAATATGATGTGAGTCATGTGACAGACAGCAAATACGTCCAATATTGCTTCCGTAGAATTGAAGGTTGCAGCTTAATTTAATTACCTATTAGATCAAACAAAAGAAAGTGGTACAGATCAACCCCCCATGCAATTCAAACTTTCCGAAGTAATCCGTAAACTAAACGAAGATGGAAAAAGGGGGAAACTGAAGAGATTCTTATTGCTAATCACTGCAAATATATATTTGTCCAAAGATCCGATGCAAATGTGAACTAAGCTAGCTAATTATATAATTGATCCATGTGAAGAAACTAACTGGAAAAAGAACACAAATTAAACAAGAAGTAGGAACAGAAACAAAAACGTACGCACTGACCTCAGGTTGACGATGCTTCCGATGTAATTAACGTGTGCCTTTTGTCAGAAATTATAGACACTGACCAGGTTAACTGGGGATTCTAGAAGCGATGAAGTTGATGAAAATATAGGTTGCCGGTGATCTGTATAAGGATGATAAGTATAATCCTGAAGTTGTAGACGATTTTACAGCTGAGACCGTCACGAAAGATACGGTTAATTCCTGGTAGTACACCTATATATATATGAACGTTAACAGGCTGAACAAAAAATGGGTTCAAAACAATAGAGATGTGTATCGATTTCCATGTTATATCCCGAGCTGGGAATTTCAGCAATAGAAACGTGATCAATACTCCTGAGCAAGATGATTTTCAAAATGGCCTGGAGATAAATTTGCAGACGACGGACGGCACATGTGCATGCCAAATTTTTCACAAATTAAAGGTGATTAATTGTGAAAGGTAAAATTGAGTAGTTAAGAGTACAACGCATAGTCAATTTTACCTTTCACAATTAAGCACCTTTAATTTGTGAAAAATTATAGGTGCCGGTTCTTTTAGAAAACCGGTACCTATACTATTGATACCGATTTTTTTCTCTAGAATCGGTACTTATAGTGTTCAAAAGTACTGGTTCTAATTTTTTCATCGCACGGAGGTGGGAAGAGGTACATAGAACCAGCACCTATGAGCCAATACCTATGAGGAGTTTTATATAGTGAATCGAACTGCTGGTGCAAATTTTGTTCATGCATGAAACCACACAAACAGTAGTCAGACATATATACTCAGGAGAGAGATGATCAATGCCAAATGGATTAATCCGAAAACTCCGTGAAGAGGTGCTTGACAAATTAATAGAAATAAGAATAAGAAATGCGCTTTGGTGCTTATGGATTGATCACCTATTTGTGTCCATTATCTTTTTTTTCTTTTTGAATCATGCGTTTGCCCTTTTTAAATCGACTGAGAATCAACATATATATTAGTTCTTAGCGAAGAAAAAATCATAGAGAGGCAGGAAAGATGTATATATATGATGTTAATTCATCCACTTTCCTGTTTCTTACTTGTTCTTTGATAATGTTATAGACGTCGTGCATATATATATAGGATATAGGATAGTTAACAATTTTTTCTTTTAAAATTCATATATACCATTTTTACTATGTGAGATATATGTGTGTCACACACTGAAAGATTATATTACCGGAATCAAATAAACCATGCCATTTATGCTTTTAGCATATTGGATATCTACTATCTATATATATGTGTGTGTGTCCACGACACATTTACTACTTGCTGGAGAGGTATACATTCATTGATCAAAAGGGTAATGCTAACACCATAAACTAATTTAATCTGTTGCAGTAGTATCTACTTCTTTGTGAAATTATGAGCTTTTTGATCTAAACAAAGGAATTAAACCTAGCTACAAGAACCAAACGCTGCCAAAACCCATTCCAGTTATTTGCTGATATGTACAGTAGCTAGGGCCAGTGGTATGCTCTGTTGTGCTGATGTAGCGATGAGGGCACATGTTTCACATCTCCCGAGGATGGAAACATGCATCCACGTCCACACAGACCACCTTCACACAATTAATTACTACTCTTGCTTGTAGCTTTTCTTTCCACATCACCACTATCCTCTCATACTTCCTCTCGTAGAAAAAATGGTGAGTTTTGCTACTCTCGAGTCGTCACTTTTATTATATTACCGTTCGTGACACTGACACGTGGGACCATCGTGAGTAAATAACATGTGGACCACCCATTTTGTTTTGTGAAGGGGCAAAATAGTAAATCCCCCTCCCCCTCTCAACCCACCCTCCCCCAACCTCGCCCTGGTCCCACACCCCCGCGCCTCTCTCTTTCTCTCTCTCCGCCTCTCCAAAACCCTAGCACGTGACTTTTCCCCATCCACCTTCCCAAATTCCCGTTGGAGCCACCGCCGCCGCCGCCTGGATCTGTGCCCCGCCTCCCTGGTTCCCGATAGAGTCATCGTCATCTTGCCTCGGAGCTGCGCCCCCGCCTCCACGTCGCCGACAGACCCGTCCGCCGGTGGTTGCGTCGTCTCCCACCTTGGATCGGTAAGTCTCTCATCGTGATTATTTCCGTCCTTTTTTGTGTTCTTCCTTTTCTTTTCTGTTTTCTCTCTAGCTTTAGTTTAATATTGTTGGTCCCATCGATTTAATCCTCTGAGTTTGTTGGATTCGATCTATTTAGGTTTCGCCGTTTTGCTTTGATCTTGGTTCTTGGCCCCAATCTAGGTTCCTACGGTAGATTTAGGTCGATGACTAAAAAATTTTCCGTGGGGATTTAATCCCCTTTTGATTAATCACCTTATTAGCCATATACCCCATCTAATCGATTGTTTCATGGAGAAATATTTTATCTTCGTGACGCATGGAAGGCGTGGTTAGGGCTGACAAAAAAGCTCGAGGCTCGCAATCAGCTCTCGAGCCGAACGAGCCGAACTCAAGCCTATGCCAAAGCTCACGAGCTTTGTTGAGCTGAGCTCGATCTAGATCCAAACGAGCCTAATAGTATATGATTTTTTTATATGCACTTGTATGGATTCACACAATGAATTAGTATTTGTTGGCATCATATATTTATCTTATTCCTTTTCTCCTCTTTCATTAATGTGATTAACAAGAAATTAATTATTTTTATCAAGAGATTATATATCCTTAAAATGTATGTTCTACTACTTATGAGCCATGCTTGGTGGTCGAGGTCGAGCCAATCCTGCTTGGAAGCTCGAAGATTCTACGGGCTTGCTTGAGCTTGTGTTAAACTCGAGCCTAGGTAGGCGACCTCAGCTCGTTGATAGCCCTAGGCGTGGTCTAGGAAGAAAGTGGTCTTCTTGGATGAGAATTTTCTCCTCCTTGGTGCTCCTACTAGAAAAGATGTTAGCTATCGCCTAGTAGGCCTCGGATCTATCGTTGAATGGATCTCGCTGGACAGGCTGGGTAGCAAAGGGTTCAAAAATGCGACGATAATTGCTCGTTTATCATCGTTATTGACCTTATTGAGCTGATACGGAACGAAACCAACTTGGTAAATAGGTCAATTTCAAAAGAAACAAGCTTAGAAAATTTGTCCAATTTCACCAGTGTTCGTTAGTAACTGAGTGGTAACCACATTTATCGACAAAACTGCTTAGGAGAGCTATTTGGTGATGGAATGGTTTTTAAAACTTTGGGCCGGATTAGCAGTACGGTGGCTTTTGTGAAGAGTCTAGGTAGCCTCATAGGTGCTTTTGCCTTAGTTGTACTATCCTACTGGCTCGATAGGGGAAGCTATTGGCTTGATTCGACAACCAATGGAAGGGAAAATAGTGTGACTAGCTTGCTATTGTGTTTGAGCATCATTGATGATGTAATTTGGGTGGATGGTGCCATGTGTGGGTGTCGATCTAGGAGACTATGAATCTAGTGAATCCTCGCTAAGCAGATGCCCAACGACATCATGCAGCTACGTGTCGTCTTATGTGGAATGGGCAACAACGTAGGAATGCTAGCTCTACTAGGATTGGTGACCGCATTATGGCCAAGTGTCCGTTGACTGCTCAAAGCAGCAACGTTGTTTCTGTTGAGGGGGTGCCTTTGAGGTGTTGTCGGTAGTAGGCAAAGCTCTTGGTCAATGGTTTAGAGCATGCCAACCATGCTCGCGGTAGAATAGGGTTGGAATATATTGCACTAACATACATTGGATTGAAGAAAAACAACAATTTTGATCTAGAAAAGAGAACACACAAACACACACACACACACACAAGCATGCATCCGCGCGCACACAAACTTTGGACATTGCTACACCTCTTCTCTGGCTACCACTGTCTTCGATCGCCAAGCGTGGTTGTGTTGACCTCCCTTCTTGGCTGCCACTTGTCCACTTCAAATCCATAACAACAACATCTTCCTTCTTCTACAACTGTTACTATTGTTCTTGAAGAGGTTCTTGTCCTACCGACTTACTAAAGACCAACCATTGGTTGGCGGAGCATCTCGAGACCTCTATGCCAAAGTAGCATTGAGAGGTCAATGGCACGTAGGACCATCACTCCGTCTGCATTGACTAGTCAGAGATGAGTCTGGACAATTTCAACCCATAAAAACAGCCTACAATTTGATTCATCTATTGGTTCTTGTCGTCTCCCCATGGTCCTGCATCTTGATTATTTATGATCTTTCTTAGTTATTCCTTTAGATTTAATCTACCTAATCATGTCATTTTAATACTTTGATTTCTCTTGATTGGATTTGGCCTACTTTGGTTTCACCATCTTAGCGCCCCAATATGATCTTGGTAGCCCTTTTTTTCCTTGCACTAAACATTTTCGATTCTCGACTCCAATCTAAGTTCCCATGGTAGATTTAGGTCAATGAGTGAAAAATAATTTCCCTTAGAATTTAATCCCCTTTTTGAGTAATTAGCCTTGTACTTCCTCAAATCGATGGTTTCATGGATTAAGATTTGATCTTTGTGGCACACGGATGGGGCATGGCTTAGGAAGAAAATAAGCTCATTGGATTGGTATTTTCTCCTCCATGCTCCTATTGGTAAAAGTATTAGCTTTCGTCGCATAGGCTTATAGCTATCATTTCATTGGGTTAGTTGGATAGTCAGGTTAGAGCGGGATTTGAAAATGTGACAGTAACCACTCGTTTATTGTGGTTATCGAGCCTTATCAAGCTCGTACAAATCAAGACTACTTGGTAAACATGCCAATTTCAAAAAATTTGAAACTCCCATTTAGCTTTTTCTTTGGAAAATTTTATCCATTTTCGCCACGTTCTCGTTAGTAACCAAGCAATAACCATGGTTGTTGATGAAACTGCTTGGGAGCGGTACTCGGTGACCAAACAATTTTTGAAACCCTAGGTTAAAGAAGCAGTGGTGGCTTCGGGGAAGCCTAACATTATGCGGACTACTGCGTTGGTTGTACTTTTATGCCAATTCAATAGGGAAGCCATTGGCTCGATTCGGCATTCGGTGGCAGGGAAAATGGCATGACTGTCATTTTCAATCAATTGGCTTTCTATCATGTTCAAGCGTCAGTGACCATGTGATTTGGGTAGATGGTGTCACATAGGGCATCCGCAGATGACAACGCACATGGGTGTCAACAAGCGACTGCATGTGTTGGCGTCAATAATTTAGCATTAGAGGTGCCGGCTTAATGTTGGGAGGTTGTGGATATGGAGATATCTCCCCTACACGTAGGCGTCGATGGCTACATGTGCGTACGTGTCGTCCTGCATAGGATGGGTAGCGACGGAGGAAGGGTGGCTTTGTTGACTTGTAGCCGCACTAAGGCCAACTGCCTATTGACAATGAATTAAGTTGTTTTTGTTCAAGAAGAAACAACCTTTTGAGCTAGGCAACATCGGTATACATCATGTCGTTCTCTAGGTCAATGGCACTTAGAGTCGGGGCATGCCACCCATGCCTATTACAACATGGTTGTTATGTGCATGTGGCAAGGGCACACATTGCACGTCCCCATTGTCTAACCTCGTAGACTATGAGTTTGAGAGAAGAAACCCAGCTGAAAGGCCGACATCAAATCCATTTTATCTACGCCGAGAACTAAGGTTTATTGTTCTATATAGATTAGGACACATACGTATGTCGTGCATGGGATGGTGAGAGCCGATAACACACATGGTTTGCGTACGTACCATTGGTGACATTTCCATAGTTATACGGTATATCGATTGAACATTCGATAGAAATAAGAACATATATGTGGTATATTTAACTTGGTACAATATATAGCGGTTGGAACATTGCACTGCATTCGCTCCATCCAAACTAAGAGAAATTTCTAGCGTACGTAAAACGAGAAAGGTAATTAGCACATAATTAGCTAATTATTAACTATTATAAATTTGAAAAATGTATTTATTTGATTTTTTTAAAACAACTTCTATATATATATATTTTTAAAAATACACCATTTAACATTTTGAAAAGTGTGCTAACGGAAAACGAGAAAATTGAAGTTTGGAGTTGAAAGAAAAGAACTAGATGCCTTGGTAGGATCGAAGAAAACCGCTGTAGTTTTAACATGTTAAACACCACATTGTGAGTAGTTGATTGAGGCTAAAAAAACCAACACAAACAAACACAGATAACACATGAATAAAGATGTGGCAATCAACTCTGTTGATCTATATTTTGTCAGAGTTTGATATATCTCTGCTTTCTGCATTTTAAAACTACTTATATTACCACTCACTGCGTGTTATATAATACTCTACTTTATAGGTTTCGAGTATAAGAACACACATACATACATACATACAATTTTTACTCCTACGTATTTACCAGCAGGTAACAAAGGTAAAATATTTACCATATACGCGTGATATTATACTATAGCAAGCTGCTATACCTACCTACTCGGAGAGTAGAGTACAGTAGTACATGGGGCTTATTTTATCATTTTACTGGAGATAGAAGAAGAGGAAAGGAGAGAGAAAGAGTGGAAGGAAAGCCGTGCGGGCCCCACCCACGCAGCAGCCATGGCAGGGCAGGGCGGAGTGGTACAAATCACCCTATTTCTTTTTTCCTCCTCTTTTTCCTCCACTCCAAAATCCCTTCTTACCCTATTCCCCACTATTCCCCTCCCCGTAGCTTCTTCCTCCTTCCTCCTCCTGCACTCGCCGCCGCCTCCGCCGCCGTGGGTGCTCCTCCCCGGCCGTCCCAGCCGCCCACCTCTACCTCCCCCAGACGCAGCCGCGTTCCGGGAGCCACTCGGAACCCACCGCGTGCGTGCCCTCCTATCTCCTTCCTCCCCGGGAGGAGGCGACCCCGTCGATCGATCTCCCTCTCTCCTGGCGCCACCGCGTCTTAGCTTCTTCGATTCCACCGCCGCACCGCCGCATCTCCCCCTCCGACGACGACTACTACTACTCTTCTCCGACAAGCCCTCCCCCCTCCCGCTCTCGCGCCGTCGGCGGGCCAGCGGTCCAGTGACGGGAGGAGGTAGAAGAAGCAGCAGCAGCTAGCTCCGGGAAGAGGTCGACGGCGCGCCGGGTAGATCGCGCACCGCACCGCCTCCGTCGGCTGTCGGAGCAAACTCCAGGTAATCAACTAACTTTCCGCCCAGGGGATTTTGATTGATTTCTTCACGCAGCTCCTCCTCCACGGATCGACCCATCCAATTTCGCCTCGATTTACTTCCGATTTCCTCCCCCCTCCCCCCCAAATAAACACTTTTTTTTTTTTTTTACCTTTCGGGTTGGGGGGTTTCGGTTTTGGGGGTTCAGTTCAGCTCAGCCGAAACCCCATGCCCCACGTTAGGTCCGCCCCTTTCCAGCTGTGCATCTCCCTCTCGGGCCTCGAGCTCCTCGCCTCCATGGAAACCAAACCCATGGCCGCCTATATTTCATGTCTCGGAAAAGAATCGCGTCTTTTGCGGGGAACCTCGCGGCTACGTACGAGCCCTAGTTACCGCGCGGATTTAGTTACGGCGGTTTATGCGCACCTCTAGGTTTAGATCTACCCCTCTCTCTCTCTCTCTCTATCTCTGCATGCATGTGTCTATCTAGCTAACCTGTATTATTTGGAAGGTTAATTATGGTTGTGTATATGTGGCGCGGTAATTAATTATTTTCGCCCTCTTTGTTTGTCTAGGTTTTGAGGAATTTACTTCTTGCTATAATTTTGCCCGCTCGAATTTCCGGTGTTCTTATATTCCATGAGCTGATTGAAGTGAATATATTGTGCGTGCGTGCATGCTACATCGGCGTGACTTCTTCTTGGCTACTTCGTTAATTGCTTTCTTCTTCTGGTTTCTGTTTCAGGTTGCTCTAGCGTGCAGCGGCTAGCTGATTGATTGTCTTCTGTGATATATCCAAAGCAGCGGCTAGTTTGGATGGTTGATGTGCTTCGCTGCGTTACAAGATCACTGCTGGATTGATTTGAGTTGTGCCTCGGCTGTGCTAGCTTAGCTGCTGCGTGTTAATTCTCTCCTCGTCGTGGTGATCGATATGGAGGTTGTTGCAATAGAGGAGGGAGCTCGTGTTGTTGGGACGAACTGTATGCTTGCTCGTGGTGGAACTGGTGCTGTAGCGCCAGTGTTGGAGCTGACGACGATGCCTCGTCAGGATGCAGCCGCTGAAGCTGGTGTAGACGAACCGGCACAACACCAATGCGAGCATTTCTCCATAAGGTAATCATTTTCTGTATTCCAATTCTGGTATCGCGTTGTGGATGAATAATGAATTGGCATGTCATGCCATATAGCACTGTTTGATGGAAGAGTATGATTGATCGTGGTTTTGCACAGTTGTTGTTGGGACTTATATGGTCATCTGTTTTGTACGACCCAGCATTTTCGTATACGCTGGGTTGGACATGCTTATGACTTTGGTTCGATTTAGGAAGTCAATACATCCACTACTAGCTCTATATCTAGCCATGTGAACTCATTTATGCCATAGCAGCTAGCAGGCTAGCAGCAAAATATATATATATATATATATATTTGCATATATGTTGGTGTTTCATGTATCTTTATACTCTGCGTACATCCATTAATATCTTCAATGTATGAATCTGAGCACATGATTGTCAGTACTACACATACGCATTCCTGTATGTGTGTTCATTAGGTGTTTCATCGTATTTGTTTGTGTTGGGGTGCGCATGCATTTATTCAGGCCATGCTGTAGCTAGATTTGTGTTTGTATATTATTTCTTTTGAACAAGCTGATTACTAATTAACTTAACCTTTTGAGGGTACTCATATATTGGGCCCTACATTTTTGTAATCAATTTTCCTTTGTGCCAAGGTTCAGCAAAACTTTTTATCATAAGCAAGTTTACATGTTAGGAGATTCTTAGAACTGATGGTTTCTTCATATTTGCATTATGTTTGATTTGATAGTCCATTATTATTCTAAGCCATTTCAAGTGTTCAGAGATTCTAGAGATGATATATATATATATATATACATATATATCAACCATAGACTTGTCACTTTTTGGTTTACTACTTTCTTGAACTAATTAGATTATTTTTGTAGTTTATCCTGTCATGTTATTTCTATTATCTTTGAATTCAAACTGCAGTACTTAGATTCTTGAAGGTCCTTTTTTTCTGGATTGTACAAGCTATGTATGAAATGCCTACCTCGCAGCATCCTTTAGATTATGTAGGGCCTTTTCGGAGTTTATCAGTTGTATATTGACTGAAGCACGCAATGTGCTATATATATGTGCCATGCATCTTTATGATGATAATCTTATTTTTCTTGTACCAGAGGTTATGTTGCTCTTCTTCAGAAGAAGGATCCAAAATTCTGCTCTCTATCTCGGATTTTCCATGACCAGAAAAAATGTGATGAACACAAATCTAGTTCAAGCCCATTTTCTGTAGCAAAGTTTCGACGATGGGATTGCTCGAAGTGCTTGGATAAGTTGAAAACTTCAGATAATGGAACAGCACCAAGAACACTTCCCGCAAAGCTGGATGGCACAAGTGATGGTTGTTCCATCACATTTGTTCGGAGCACTTTTGTGCCTGCTAGTGTTGGTTCCCAAAAAGTGTCTCCTAGCACACAATCATCTCAAGGGAAGAGTGCTGATAGATCAACTCTTCCGAAGAGTGTGCAAGAAGGCAATGACTCCAAATGTAATGCGCCTTCTAGCAAGAATGGAGCTGCTGAGGCCAACACTGATCCACCCATGAAAGGTATGGTAGATGGCCTTTTAAATTCCTAAGTAGGATTTTATTTAAGGTATAGAATAAACTGATGTTTGTGTGATTTTCTCAGATTTGCAATGGCTAGCCCAAAATTATGATATGGCAACAAATATCTCTGAGGACAACATTTCTGTTGATGTTGGGGATTTACCTGAAGTTCCCCAGATTACATGGCACATAGAAGGAAATGGTGCAGATCAACCTCCATCCACTCCAAAACTTTCTGAAGTGGTCCTCAAAAGAAATGAAGATGAAAATGGAAAAACTGAAGATATTCTTGTTACTGAGCAGTGCAATTTGACCAAAGATCCGAAACCAATGTCTGGACAGAAATGTGATCAGGTTGCTGAGCCGTGCAATTTGACCAAAGATCCGAAACCATTGTCTGGGCAGAAATGTGATCAGGTCTGCAATGAGCCATGTGAAGAAGTTGTTCTCAAAAGAAGCTCCCAATCTAAGACGAAGACGGATAAGAAGTTGATGAAGAAGCAGCAGCACAGCAAGAAACGCACTGCCCAGGCTGATGTTTCAGATGTAAAGCTTTCTCGGAGAAAGCCAAAAAAGGTGCGGCTTCTATCAGAAATTATAAATGCTAACCAGGTTGAGGATTCTAGAAGCGATGAACTTCATCATGAAAATGTCGCTGATCCCTGTGAGGATGATAGAAGTATCATCCCGGTGGAAGTAAGCATGGATATTCCTGTTAGCAACCAGACAGTGGGAGAAGATGGGTTAAAATCAAGTAAGAACAAGACAAAACGCAAATGCTCTGATGTTGTGGATGATGGATCATCACTTATGAGCTGGCTGAATGGAAAAAGGAAAAGAACAAATGGAAATGTGCATCACACAGTTGTGCATCCAGCTGGGAATTTGAGCAATACAAAAGTGACACCCACTGCGAGTAATCAGCATGATGATGAGGATGATACTGAAAATGGTCTTGACACAAATATGCATAAGACAGATGTCTGTCAGCATGTATCAGAAATCTCCACGCAGAGGTGCTCATCAAAGGGGAAAACAGCGGGTTTGAGTAGGAGGAAAACACATTCAGCTGCTAGTACCAAATATGGTGGTGAAAGCACCAGAAACGGTCAGAACATACCTGTACTCAGCGCAAAAGATCAATGCCAGATGGAAACTGAAAACTCTGTTCTGAGTCGCTTGGAAAAGGTACAACTTTTGTGAATCATGAGGAATTTTTGCTTTTTAAATTGACTGAATCAACATTTATCTGGATGAAGAAATAATATTGGTGTATAACAATGTTAAGAAAGATGCATACAATATTTATTTATATGCTTTCCACTGTTCTTCTTTACTTATGTTTTGATACTCTGTTTGTTTGTGTGTGTCTCTGTGTGTGTGTGTGCGTGTGTGTGTGTGTGTGTTTGCGTGTGTGTGCATGTGTGCGCGCGCGCGCACGTGTGAGTGCACGTGCGTGGCGCAATATTCTTTTTTAGACTGAGATTATAGTGATTGTAATGGACTGACATTTTCCTCATTTCTCATCTCAGGTTTCTCCAGCTGAGCATGATATCCAAATTATTTCTGGCCTTCATGAGCAGAGTCTACCCAAGAAGAAAATGAAGCAAAATCTTGAAGTGACTCGTGAAAAACAGACCATGATAGATGACATCCCCATGGATATTGTTGAACTGCTAGCTAAAAACCAGCATGAGAGGCAGCTTATGACTGAGACTGATTGTTCTGACATCAGCCGTATTCGATCCAAGACAACTGCTGATGATGATTGTGTTATAGTAGCTGCCAAGGATGGTTCCGATTATGCATCAAGTGTGTTTGACACTAATTCCCAACAGAAGTCCTTGGCATCCCAAAGTACACAGAAGGAGTTACAGGGTCATTTGGCATTGACCACAGAAGATACTACTCCACATCCTCAGAACTTACAGATTTCTGACCATTCAAAGTCTACTCAGGAACAGCAGACGCATTTGCGGATGGAAGAAATGGTCACTATTGCTGCAAGCTCACCACTATTTTCACATAATGATGATCAGTATATTGCTGAAGCACCAACTGAACATTGGGGCCGTAAGGACGCAAAGAAGCTAACGTGGGAGCAATTTAAGGCCGCTACAAGAAATTCTCCAGCAGCAACATGTGGTGCTCAATTTAGACCTGGTATGCAAGCAGTTGACTTGACTTCTACTCATGTCATGGGATCTTCCAGCAATTATGCATCTGCGCCACTGGACCGCTATGCTGAAAGAGCAGTTAACCAGGTCCATGCAAGAAATTTTCCAAGTACAATAGCAACCATGGAAGCTAGTAAGTTATGTGATCGGAGAAATGCTGGACAAGTAGTCTTATATCCTAAAGAATCCATGCCTGCAACACATCTTCTAAGAATGATGGATCCATCAACATTAGCAAGCTTCCCCAACTATGTAACTTCTAGCAGGAACCAGATGGAGTCTCAACTTCATAATTTTCAGTATGCACCTAATCAGTACAAAGGATCAACTAGCACATCATATGGCAGTAACATAAATGGAAAGATTCCATTGACATTCGAAGACTTATCACGGCATCAGATGCATGATTTGCACAGACCTTTACGCCCACATCCTAGAGTTGGTGTGCTTGGCTCCTTGCTGCAGAAGGAAATTGCAAACTGGTCGGAGAACTGTGGCACACAATCTGGTTATAAGTTGGGAGTGTCGACAGGGATAACATCGCATCAGATGAACAGAAAGGAACATTTTGAAGCCTTGAATTCTGGAATGTTTTCAGCAAAATGGAATGCATTGCAGTTGGGTTCTGTTAGCTCCAGTGCAGATTTTTTATCAGCGAGGAACAGCATAGCTCAATCTTGGACCAGAGGCAAGGGTAAAATGGTTCATCCCTTGGATAGGTTTGTGAGACAGGATATCTGTGTAACTAACAAGAATCCAGCTGATTTTACTACAATCAGTAACGATAACGAGTATATGGATTACCGGTGAAGCAGAAAGTGGTGTGCATAATTCTGAAACATTTACAATCATACATTTCATCTTTATGGCGCCAAACAGTCATACTGTAAGAGAGGAGGGCTTTGCTGGATCTGCTGTAAGGTAAGTTGATTTTTTTTCTTCTTGCAAGTTCATCAGTTTAACAAAAAAGAACGATTGCTTATGTTACTAAGGATGGTTCTTGCAGGCTTCTTGTAAGTTGTGGATGCCCCATTTTCTGGATGGGAACCTACCAGACAGTGAACATGGGCTTTGCAAGGTGCAGCATCCGGTTTTTGTTTTGCCAGTCCAAGAAATGATCCTCCTGTTACTTTGTAGTTGTACTCATACTAATGCGCTTGTTTGTACAAGGAGAAATGTGTAACCTTATTGAAAAAATGTCTCCCCCATTTTGTAATTACCATAAGGAGGTTTACAGTGTTGTGAGCTGTGTGTGACTGACGGTGAGAAATGGTTTTGTCGGTGTTAAGGTTGAACGACTAGCTCTCGTTCTGAATGTGTTGTAAACTTCTAGATTGATGCGTTACCTTACTCTTGAAGTCAACACCGGAGAATTTACAGTACTTTTTTGCCGTGTCATTTTTCTGGATGTCTGTGATCTGAAGAAGCTGAGTATGCTTCTTGTTTCTTGTACTCCATCCCTGGATAAAAGAGCAAACAAGTCTAGTTTGCTCTTTTTCAGTCATGTATGTTCTTCTTTCTTTGCTTCGATTGCTTGTCCTGATGGTAACATGGATGATGATACCATAATCTGACTTCCTTAGGATATCTTCAAAGTTCAAAGTATAAAAGAAAAGGTTGAAGCATGTGGCTTCTTTTTTGTTTGTTTGTTTGGTTTGTTAGGTCCAGTAGTTTCCAGCATTTTGCAAAGGAAGTGAAAGGAGATAAGGGTAAAGGTAGCCATCCAGAAGAGCACATCTTATTACCAGGGAAAAAATTTCTGGAGCTTTTACAACATCAGAAAAAAGAGAAAGGGAAACAAAAGGAGCTCCACTGCAGTACAAAAGAGAACGAGGTTCCTCCTAGCTGCAAGCAATGTTGCTTCCACCATGATCCAATTTTGGTGGGACGGGAATGGAAATTGAGGAAGAAACTCTCTACATTTTAATACTTAGGTAGGGAATCTACATTTTAATACTTAGGTAGGGAATAGGAGTTGGAAAGAAATTCCCACTTAAAGTTGCCTAGACACATTTTAGTCATCCATTTTCAATTAAGATCTAATCTCCATCTAAACTTCTACTAATCACAATTGCCTCTATCAAATAAGAGATTGGGATTAAAAATTAAATTGCCATGCTAATATCACCATCAATTCTCTCATTCAAACTTCCAACCCTCTTCCCTCGGGTTTCTAAACAAGTTGAGTGGGGAATGTGTGTATTTGAAACTCAGATGAGAACCCCATTAAATCCTTCTATACAACGATTTTTCCCTTTTAGACGATTTGACACTCATAGATCTATGACATATAGCTCCACGTGTCAACGAGCCATGGGATAGCACAATTTGAAATTACCGCCTGAAGGAGTGACAAATGCTCGTGCTTCCGCCTCCCTAATTCCCACCGGAGACATCACATATTGCTTAATTCATGTCCCGTCTATGCATCACCATAGTCTGTCAGTGAATGAGCCACCTCCCACCATGCACTGATAAGTCCCTCATCGTGATTATTTATGTCCATTTTGCATTCTCCCTTTTCTTTTTCTATCCCTAGGTTTGATTTAATCTACTTCAATGCCTCGTTTTAATCCTTTGATTTCTCTTTGTTGGATTTGTTCTACTTGTGTTTTGTCCCGATCTAGGTTCTTAGCTCGTAGATTTAAGCCGGTGAGTGAAAAAAATTCCCCTACGAATTTAATTCACTTTTTGTTATTAGTAGTCTTTAGCCATATATCTCCTCAACTCGATTGTTTCATGGAGAAATATATGGTCTTGGTGACGCACGGAAGAGGCCTGGTATAGGAAGGAAGGTGCCTTCTCAGCTATGGATTTTCTCATCCTTGCTCCTGCTGAAAAAGATATTAACTTTCGCCTTATAGATCTTAGAGATATCATTTCATTGATTTTGCTAAGTAGACAGGCCAAAGCAGGATTTTAAAAATTCGACGGTAACTGTTCATTTATCATGGTTATTGAACCGAGTGTTCAAGATCATGATGTTGCTTGTGTTGAGGGGGTGCTGCCATTTGAGACATAATCGGTAGATGCAGACCTCTAGGTCAATGGTAAGCAGGCCAGAGCATACCAATCATGCATATGGTAGCATAGAGGTTGGTGTAGATTGCACTAAATTTTACATTGGCCACAAGAGAACATTCATCCTACTAACTACTATACTAACATGTTAAACAAAACATTATCAACAATTGATCTAGACAACACACAAACACAACATTGAACACACACAAAAAAAAACACAATGGAAGAACTCACAAACAAATAGAATGTTGTCACGCCTCCTATCACCACCGTGTCAACTTCCCTCCGATCCCTAGGCACATCCATCTCGACCTCTCTCCCCGGCCAACATCACGTTCTTTTGAAATCCACCACCACCACTTGAAGCCTTCTTCCCATACTATTGCTAATGTTCTTCAAGAGGTTTTATTTAAAAGAGGACCCTCACATTTATTTAAAAGCACTAGTTGATACGTCATACATTGTTGTAGGACATTGTGGTTATTAAAAAAATTGCGAAACTTTATGGTTACAAACAAATTTGGAGAAATAAAAACACAAAATAGATGCGCAAAAATAATTGTTGTGCTTTTCAAACTCGTCAAACAATTAGCGACCTAATGATACAATTTGAAGGTTCTCATACCAAAGGTAATATGTGCGTATGGTTCATCAAACGATCGAGATGGCTCAAATCAGATAAAGGATATCGACCTAACATGACCCATATTTATGGGTGATGTGGCCTCATGTATCATCAACTTTCTATGAGTTATTGCCTCTTATTAGTTGTAATTATATTGATAAACATATTTGCTATGATACTTGCTACAGAAAATCAGTGGAGGAGAAACTTTCATTTTTGACATATTGGTTTGCTTTAAGAATCGTGAGCGGGATGAAAAACAAAAATAATAATAGAGGGATTGGTCATGGGAGTTTCATTTTTACTTGTATGATAGTAGAGATGAGAATCACAGTGAGTATGAATGAGAATTGAATTGCTCAGATTTATCTCATCGTACTTAGAATGGAATTCTCTCCCAATTACCTACACATACCCAAGTGTTAAAAAGACGGGAGTTCGCTCTTAAACTTCCTTCCTAATCCCTCATAAAACTTTCACATCCACCAACCAAACAATAGACTTAACAATTCTCACCCCTTAAACTTTCATTCCCACAATCCCACGTAACAATTCCTCCAACCAAACACGTTGTAAGCATTATGCAGGAGAGCTGGACTCGAACCCGCGACACGCAGAGTACCTCACGTGTGCACCCTCGCTATTGAGTTATAATCTAATTACATATAACACTCATGAGTTTTGCATTGTAATAACACTACTTTTATACTATTTATATGTTATATCTAACAACTTTTAGAGAAGTTCTTGAAAAAAAAGCGTGTTTTACACACGAGTCTTTGCATGTGAGGTTTCGATAGAAAAATAAAAAAGAAAATGTCTTTCACACATTGATATATACATCAAGTAGGGGATGTGCCAGACTGACGGGGTCGTCTTCCTCAGCCAGTCAAACCCGTCCACCCGCCGCCCGCCGCGCTCGCCGGCCAAAAACCAGTCGCGCGCCCGCATGGGCGGCAGCCCGGCGCCGCCCCCGGCGTGGATGGCCACTGGTGCCCGGAAGTGGCTGGAGGAAGCCGGCGTCGCCTTCGACGGCTCCGACCGCCGCGCCTTCAACGCGCTGCCCCTCGCCGGCGCGCGCGTCTCCCTCGCCGAGGGCGGCCGCGCCGTCTGCTCTCTCCGCGTGCCCGCCCAGCTCACGGTACGTGTCCCATCCCCTCCCCCACGGCGCCGTCTGCTTCCGCCGCCGCGCGTCCTCCGCTCTCGCCGGCGTTTCTTGGTTTGATTTTGACATCGCGCGGCCGGCGGCGCAGGACGCGGAGGGGAACTGGCACCCGGGGGCGATCGCGGCGGCGGCTGACGACGTGTGCGCGGCGGCGATCATGTCGGTGGAGGGCATCATCAAGGTCTCCGTCCACTACGACATCTCCTACTTCTCGCCGGCCAAGCTCCATGTGCGTAAACCTACCAACCTACTTCCCCATTGCCATTTTTTCCTAGCAATTTCTTGTCCCGATACGCCAATAGAGGAGAAAAAAAAAAGAAGAGAGAACAGAACAGCGAATAGTTTAGGTTAGCACGACACGATCACAATCAATCGACCAATGGTTGACTCTTCGTATCGTTTTTCTATTTTTTTCTCTTTTCATTTTTTGTTGGCATGCGTGAGCGTGACCACTCTGCTTCGTGAATGATAAAATCAAAGTTTTTTTTTCAAGCACTACAAAAAGTAACAAGTAAACTAGATTATCGGTTCGTTCATGCTGGAACAAGTATGATTATATTCTGATGAATAATAAGATTTATAATTTGCATTTGTGTTAAGGAACCTAATTAACAGGTTATTTTTAGCGCCAAGAATTTCGTTTTAACTATCTTTTATTTACTGTCCACGAAAAAAAAACTATTTTATTTACATACAATGTGCAATACTGCAATGTAAAGCATAGTTATGTTTTTCTGGAGACCTTTATGAACCATTACTTCTTGGAGTTGTTAGGCAAGCTCTTTCATGATCAAGACTTCAAGATTGCAAAGTTCTCATTCATTTCTGTCAATTGGACTTGGGTTGCTTGGTTGTTTCTAGTACAAGCCCCTCTTAAGTCTTCTTAGGCTAAGATGCACCAGAATCAGAATTCCCAGAAGCAACCATGATTCGGTGACACTGTAGTAGTCAAAACAGCAAATTTTGATTCGGTGACACCAAAAGATCGGCACTTCAGTTTATAGATAAAACTATATTCTGGTTCTGAATTCTAGTTTATAGACCTAAATTCAAGTCGTGTAAAGATAGGTTGTTATCTTTCAGTGTCATCGAAACCGTATTTTTCCAACAAGTTTAGTCCGGAACATTTTCGGTTGCAACACATTGTGCTTTCAGAACATATTCTATTTAGAGCCCAAACCAGGCATCTCCTTTGTCCAGACGCTTCTCTGTAACGATCCAATTTGTACTTGTCAAATTAATTCCACTAAAACCAATTACTTTTGAAATAATGCTCGCTGCTATTCTCATTTCCGGAAACTTCGACAGAGCAACATCATTCTGTTAGCTTTTCGCAAGGTTGAGAAATCTTGAAAAATCTCTTGAGTGTGACTGATGCAAACCTTGCTGAACTCTGTACTGCAGGAGGAAGTTGAGCTGGACGGCAGGGTGGTGGAACAGAAAGGGAAGATGACGGCGGTGACGGTGGAGATCCGGAAGAAGGATTCCGGCGAGCTGGTGGCGATCGGCCGGCAGTGGATGTCAGCCACCAGGCCAAAGAAGGATCAAGCAAGCAGCAAGCTGTGACTCTGAACCAGGTATGCCTACCTAGCTCCCAATGGAGTTTCAGTTCATCTATTGCTCACCTTAGCAACCATCAAGGTGATTGTAACTTTGTGTGTTGCAAGAAAATTCTCTCTCATCTTTGTATTCTTAAACATACTGGATTTTAATTTAATTGAAAGGGTATAGAGAACTAGAGATCCATGTTGCCAATATGAATTGTCCAAAAAAGATGATAAATTTTTGTGATTGTGAAAGGGGACAGCTGGACATGGTCTATACTCTATACTCTAAAGCCTCAACCACTAACTTAATAATAAACATCTAAATTAGTAAATTACTCCTGGACTCCTCGTCGTTGTGAAAGGACGACGGAAACGTGATCATAAGAATTAAGAATTATAATCGATATTAGTTAAATCTTATCTGAAAGGGAAGTCACCGTGCAAAATACACAAAGCTTTTCATCATGAAGGAGATGAAGAAGAGTTTTGCTCAGAGAGTGAGGCAGCAGGTCAACGCGGCGCAATCAGGCAAGCAAGCAAGCGCGAACGCGGTAGCCGGTAACATGGACGGCGAGTCGCCGCCGCCGCCGCCGCCGGCGGCGCTGCGGCTGGCCGCCATGGCGAGGAAGTGGCTGGAGAACCCCTGCGACTCGTTGGCCAGGAGCAGAGAACACGCCTGCGGCGACGCGTTCAACACGGTGGTGATGCCCGGGTTCCGCGTCTCCCTCGCCGAGCCCGGCCGCCTCGTCTGCTCCTTCCGCGTCCCCGCCACCGTCACCGTGCGTGCGCACCCGCGTCCTCCTTTCCCGGCGACCATGTCGCCGCCGTACGTGTTCGTTTGCGCATCGAGTCTCACTCTCACCTGCTGTTGTTGGTTTCTGCGGCGGTGCGGCGTCGCAGGACGCGGACGGGAGGTGGCACGCGGGGGCGATGGCGGCGGCGGTGGACAACCTGTGCTCGGCGGTGGTCTACACGGCGGACGGCGTGCACAGGTTCACCGTCAACCAGGCCATGTCCTTCTTCTCCCCCGCCGCGCACGGCGTACGTCCGTCCATGGATCATCGATCATCTTGCTCTCTTCTCCGGTGAATCGCTAGCCATTAACACTGACGATTGCGCAGGAGGAGGTGGAGATGGATGGGCGGGTGGCGCACCGGAAGGGGAAGATGACGGCCGCCGTCGTGGAGGTGCGGAGGAAGGCGTCCGGCGAGCTGGTGGCGATAGGGAGGCAGTGGATGACCTCTACCCGGGCGAGGCCGGAGAAGAATGGCGGGAGCAGGAGCAAACTCTGAAATGAAAATTTCCTCTATTTTTTTTTCTTTTCTGATTTGATCATCTCAACACCTCTTGATAAAGAGAAGACAGTTATGATGACGTCCATTCAAAAGTGCCAGTAAGTAAACTGTTGTAAATTCTCAAGATGGTTTAAAAACTCTTTTCTTCTAGTAATATCAAGTAGGAGTATGAATACAAAGCCAGCAACTTTTCTTTTTTTTTTTTTCTGTTTTTGCGATGAAAGAAATCAGTAATTCAGTATGGACATGATCAATATGTACATATTGCAGGTCATGTAAAAGTGTGCCAACAAAAGTAAATCAAATTACAAACATATCATCTCTATCTCCTCACTTTATTCACCACAAGGAATACCCCCACACTTAATTATTCCTTAATCTCCCTCCAGTGTCCATTAATCTGAACAATCCTTTTCTCCACAATAATCTGAATGATCGGATCAAGTCAATCCCCAAGCCTGCAAACCGAGAGATGCCCAATGTGAGTGCCACAAACATATCATCATTCTCAACCACCTCTGCTCTCTCACAATTCCTTAACCAATAAACAGAAGAAAATTCCATTTCGTTTCCAAACCTGAATTCTGCCGTCGGATGTCCCGACGACGAGCACATCGCCGTCGCCGTCGACGGCCATGCACTGGACCCGGCCACCGCCGCCGGCCTGGAGAGCGCCGATCCTGGTCAGCTTCTCCCTCGACCAGATCTCCACGACGCCATTCCTGGAGCCGAGGTACACCAGGTCCGAGCTCACCACCATTGACCTCACCTCCACCGACGACGGTATCGTCCCGACCAGGCTGTAGTTCGAGCTGCTCCATATCTGCACCCAAAAAGAAGAACAAAAATTCACATCCCATTTCATCATCACCACAAATCAGATAAATGTTTCCAGAGTTGAAAGTTGTATGATAGGAGTTGAATGTTTTGTATGAAAGTACACATTTTCGGTTGAAATTACTCCCTACGTTTTATATTATAAGTTTAATCAAGTTTATAGAAAAATATAATAGTATTTACAACACAAAACAAGATTTAATGAAACTAATTTGATATTTTTATATGTTGCTAAATTTTTTCTATAAACTTAATTAAATTTAATAAAGTTTGACTAAGAAAAAAGTTAAACAATTTATAATATAAACGGAGGGAGTAAATGATTTGAGTTTAAACTTTGGCGTGTTTCAAACTCTCAACACTTTATCAAGCTTTCCGCGAGTTTTTCCTTTTTGTTTTTTGCACCTTGACTGATGCGCCGTCGAGCGAGTTGCTGCCGGTGTAGACGAGGTCGCCGTGAAGATGCAGAGAGTAGATCGGGTTGGCCTTGCCGATGATCCTCTTGCTCCCTTGCTGGATCGCGCCGATCGTCCCGCTCGCCAGGTCGATCTCCTGCACGCCGCCGTCGCTGCAGCCGCAGAAGAGCTTCCCGTGCACCAGCGCCATGGATCTCACCACCTTGCTCGCGTTCAGGACCTTGGAGCTGACGCCTTTGTTCCAGCTTAGCACCTGCAACACCACAGGCCGACCAAGTTAGCTTAGCCATCCATCCATGGCGTCTCGCCGGAAAGATAATGACCTGCGATAGTGCGAGATCACCTTGACGCCGCCGGAGCCCTGCGGCGCGAAGCAGGCCATGGCGGCGGCGACGGCGAGGCTCTGCACGGGGTCCTTGGCGTCGTGGACCTCGACGCACCGGGGGGCGTCTCGTAGCTGCCACACCTGATGATCAGGTGTTCAGGCGGAGATTATAAGCGTTAAGTTGTGAAATTTATGCAATGTTCTTGATTCTGCCAAGAAAATTCAGACATACTCTGATGGTTCTATCCAGTGATCCACTGAACAGTTTCTCCTCTGAGTGTAGCACTGCTAAGCTGGTGATTGCTTTTGTGTGTTCTTGGGATTCGTGGACTAGCCGAAGGATATTCTCACTTCCCTCCCACACCTGAAAATTAAAATTTCACAGATTTCTGAAACTGAAACTACAATGTTACAATCTCAGAAAAAATATGGAATTTTGAAAGATTTAATTAAACCTTTAGCGTTCCATCAGAGTGTCCGGAGAAGATGTAGCCCTTGAAGTAGGCGATCGATGTGACCTCACCATTCGAGCTGCAGTCTGCGTGATTGAGCTCCTTATGATTCCACATATCCTGCAACAAGAACAGAAATCTTCAGTAAAACTGGAATTTCAGATTTGCTGCAAGAACAGCTGAGAAAATGCAATTACAATGCTGGATTCTTGTCCATCTGACAGCAGCTTGAGCATCTCGAACGCGAGGCCGGACGATTTCTTCAGATCCCTGAGCGTCTTGAGCACGTCCTTGATGTACGTCGTGATCTCGTGCATTCCCTCTGAAATTTCACAATGTTTGGATAAAAATGTTCAGAGAATTTTTTTTTTCTGAACCAAAAATTTCAGAGGTATATATCACTCTCTTTCTTTTCTGAAATTCTTGTGGCAAGATCGGTAATGGACAGTGACCGACCGCGATCGTTCATGAAGCTCCTGAGCGCCACCATGGCGAGGGCCCTGTCGCTGCCGTGCTTGCCTGACCGGAGGACGAGCACGAGCTGCCGGAGCAGGCACACCCTGGCGGCGCCGAGCACGCCGGTGTCGGGGAGGAGGGAGAGCATGCGGACCAGCCACGCCGCCGACACGAGGCTCGCCGTGAACAGCTCGCCGTTCTTGGCCGCCACGAGGCACTCCGACAGCGCCTCGAACACCAGCCCGAATTCATGGCTGACCACCGCGTACGCCGCCTTCCTCTCCCACTCCGCCGCCGCCTTCTCTTCCTCCTGCGAAAAAAAAATGCATCGAAAGTAAACTCGATGTATGAAATTCAGCAGTTTTTTTGCTATTCATATGGGGAATTTATTTTTTTTTATATCACGACGTGTCTGTTAGTTTAGATCTAATATTTTATAGATATATTGTATAAGTGTTATCAAATCTTTTCAGAATTGTTCATAACCATCTAAATAATTTTTAATCAAACAAGTGGATATCCTCAATATGATCAAAATAGTTTTTTTTTCTGAATCTGATATTACCATTTCGTCCTCGCCGCCGCGAGAAATGCTGAGATCGTGCGATGGCCGGTGCCTCTCTTTCACCCTGGCAAGCTTTAGCAGAGATGAGCGTGAGAGCGGCCGGCCCGACGAGGAGAACTTGCCGGAGAGATTCATGATGGTCTCGGCGGCGAGCAGCTGGCTCCTGGGGAAATCCGAGTTCTTGAGGCACTGGATGAGGCTGTCCACTGCTTCCTCCCTGTACATGCTGATCTTCCTCGGCTCCACCTGACAAACCATTACGCATTGATCTCGCCATCAAACATGAGGTTTTCTGTGATACAAATCTGAAGAAATGTTGCGAGAAAAGGTTTTTTTTTTGTTTGTTTTTACTAGGAGATCTAGCTGAAGGAGTAGCCCTGCAACGACAGGGCTCTGCTCCGGAGTGGCGGATTGCAGGTACACGAGAAGCGTGTGCATCATGCTGAATGAGCTCGCCTCCTTGATCGCCCGAAGAAGACGGTCAGCTACCGATCGCCTGAAAAAAAATTAAGATTTTTCGGAGAGTAGATTTTAGATTATCGTGGAAATACACTCTCGCTATTTGTATACTATTTAAATAGTTACAAAAAATTTGAAAAACACTAAGAAAGATATGGTAAATATATAACGCTATAAATATGCTAGTTAAAATTTAACTTTTACGATTTGTAAAAAAGATTAATTATAACTAATTAATATATATTCATAATTAAATTTATTTTTTTATTATAATATGTAAAAGTTAAATTTGATTTGTGGAGTGGTATATGATATATTAATCTTTGGGTTACCGTTTCAGCTTGAGCAGTTCGGAGAGGAGCCGCACGATGTCGAACTTGTCGCCGTCGCCGACGACGTGGAAGGCGTCGAGGACTGCGGCGAGGGCCGAGTTCTCGACTATGCTGTTCCGGCAATGGCCGTCCTCGGCGACGCACCGCAGTAGGATTCTCACGGCGGCGACCCTCTCCTCGACCTGCTCGGCTTCCAAGCTCGCCGCCACGCTCCTGACGAATCTCTCGGAGACTAGGGCGGACTTGGGCACCGCCGGCGACGAGCTGTCCCGGCCGCCTTCGAGGAGGATCTGGCTCAGGAGGATCACCGACGCGGCCTTCGGCTTGACGCACATGTTGATCGCGCCGTCGTCGGCTCGCCGGATGGTGGAGACCAGCGCGTCGGCCATGTCCATCTCGACGAGCTGCTCCGGCGAGGGGGAGAGGAGGTAGATGAGCGAGACGGCCTCGACGAGGCCTTTCTTGAAGAGTGCGACGAGGCAGTCCATGTCGGAGTCGACCCTCGTCAGCGTCTGCACGACGGCGTCGTCGCGGGAGGCGAGCTCGGCGAGGAGGAAGACGGCCACCTGGAGCACCTGCGCGCTCACGGAGTTGAAGAGGATCTCCACGAAGCCGTTGACGACGGCGGGCTTGGCGAGCGGCGCGGCCAGGACGACATGCTCGGCGCCGGCCTCGCGCCATAGCCGCTCGATCCGGAGCACAGACCTCTCCGAGTCGGCGAGCTCCTCCGACATGCAGAGGCAGGACACCGCGGCGCGGAGCTCGCCGACGGCGCTATCGAGGGACGCCTGCACGATGACGCTGGTCGGCGACGGCGCGCTGGCCTGGCTCACGGTGGCGTCCGGCGACGGCGAGCTGATCTTGAACGGCGCGGCGGGGCTATCCATCGTCGTCGGTGGCGTCGTCGGCGCCTCCGGCGTGGGCGCGGAGACGGCGGCGGGGTTCTGGTCGCGCCAGGCGGCGATGAGGCGCTTGAGGACGTAGTTGGTGTTGGGGAGGTGGGCGCCGTGGAGGCGGTGGCGCGTGATGGGGCAGGTGGCGTTGCCGCGGTCGAGCCACTCCTGGATGGCGCGGCGCTCGTACGTCTGCCCGGTCTCGAGCGTGACGGGGTCGTCGAACACCTGGCTCGTGATCGGGCACACGAAGTCCTTGGGCGTCGCCACCACCACCACCTGCTGCTGCTGCGGCCGCCGCGCCAGGTCGCCGCCACCGCCGCCCATCACAGAACTGCATTAAGAATCCGCCGCCCCGGCGTCGCCATCGTCACATCGGGAACGGTGTTGTTTTGGAGGCGAGCGCTGGAAAGCTAGCTAGCTTACCTCGCGTGCTCCGGAGAGAGCAGAGCGGCGGCGGCGTCGTCGTCGTCTTCTTCCTCGCCGCGTGGACGCGCTCTGCCAGGCCGTGACAGCAGCGAGGCCGTGTGCTTTTCCTAGGAGACGAGACATCAGCATTGGAACCTCAGCTCAGCTCAGCTATGATCTGTTCTACTTTGCATTTTAAAACAACTCTTTTTTGTTTATGAAAAACCTCGCCTGCATCTTCTCTAATTACGTATTAAACGAGTTGCACCAAGACTAGTTCAGAGCACAGACCTCTCTGACGGCGAGGAGCTCGGACGAGGAGGGGGAGTCCATGCTGTCGTCAGAAGGCGTCGCCGGCGACGGCGAGTGCTCGGCTCGCAACCTCGCCACCGGGCTTCCTCGGCGAGTGGTCGGCGGCGGCGGCGGCTGGTCCTGGACTATGAGGTGCGGCGGAACGCGTTGCGGGTACAGGCTGGGTGGCCGCATCAGCTCCCTCCGGCCCTTGCCGCTGCCCTGCCGCGGGTACAGGTCGGCCACCTCGTCGGCGTCCGCCCAGATCGGCTGCAAAGATCACCGGAACATGACGTCACTATGGTGTCGACACCGTCGAGCACGCTGATGGGATAGGTTTGTGTCGTAGCATTACATTGTACCGTACGTCGTTCTGCGAGCTGACGGCCTCCTCGGTCTCTGCCGTGGTCTCATCGTCGTCGTCGCCGTCCTGGTCGTCGTCTCCGACGCCGAATACGAGCTCTGGAGGCGGTAGCGGCGGGGAGGATGCCTTTGCCGCCTCGCCGGCTTCAAGGATCTTCTTTAGGTAGAGCGCGTACGCTGTGCAGTTCGCGTCGAGCACCTTCTCGTACTCGCGCTCCAGGTCCCTCATCTCCTGCGCCTGGGCGCCGCTCATCAGGGAGAGTACCCTCATCGCCGATATCGCCGCGGTCTCCACGGACCCGTCCTCGCCGCGCTGGGACGCCGCCGCCGCGGCGGCTGCGGCAGCGGCGGACGCGCGGCGCGCAGCGAAGTGCCGCATGACGGGGAGGAGGCGCGGCGCGAAGAGCGCCTCGAAGGCCGCGGGCGCGATCTCGTGCCGCGCGAGCGCCGGGTCGAGCGCAAAGAGGTCCAGCACCGCGGCCGCCGCCACCGCCGCACCGCCGCGGCGGCGCGAGGCGGACGCGAGCGCGAGGAGGAGGCACGACAGCGGGGTCGCTGCGGGGAGCGACAGAAGCAGCCGCTCGGCGGTGCGGAGGGAGGACGGCGACGGCGGAGCGGACGCGGCGGTGTCGAGCGCGTCCGACACGAGCGACAGCGCCTGCAGCGTCGCCGCCGGGTGCT
Organism: Oryza punctata; assembly: GCA_000573905.2. Classification (NCBI taxonomy): domain Eukaryota; kingdom Viridiplantae; phylum Streptophyta; class Magnoliopsida; order Poales; family Poaceae; genus Oryza; species Oryza punctata. Next base: position 6,769,485 of record CM002488.2, read on the forward strand.
GCTGCTGCCGCTGCTGCCCCCCACCGCCCGCCGCAGCGGCGGAGAACAGGTGTCGCCGGAGGAGCGGGTCGGCGATGAGCTCCGCGAGGAACGCCGCGGTGTGCGCCACCACCGACGAGTACGTCGGCGTCGGCCCCGCCATGTCTGACGAGCACCACGCACACACAAACCACGGGATGGTTTTGACTCGGGGCATCGTAGAGGCAAGGTGACGCGCAAAGACTAAAATGCCCATGAGCTCTGACAAGTCATATGCCTACTCGAGCAGGGGTAGGACCGATTTTTCGTTCCATCGGGGTTTAAATTATGGCGGGAGAGAGGAGACCGGACTTGGTTCTCGGGCGGCAGCGGCCGGCAAAACGGCCGCCTGACGCGTGGTCGCCGCCGCGCCGGAAAGGAACATTTCGGAGGGGCTCGCCATGGCTGTTTCATGGAAGTCAATGGCACTAGCTAGCTAGCTTGTTTAATTACTACAAGTTGGAAGATTTATTAATCCAGAGGATTATGTGATGTGTTAATTATGGTTTTGGAAATTAAGAAAGGAAGTTTTTGTCTACTGTTATTAGAGTCGATATTGACTATAAGAGATGGAGTATTTCCATGGGGGTTCGGTTGCAAACGCTGTAATTGTCACCAGAAATATTAGGGATGACCGAATGAGCTAGAACATGCCAAATGGAGCCAAGAGAGACGATCACATCACAAAATCAGTACTATTAGCTAGAGTGGTTTGGATATAATTGATATAGAAATTATCATCTTGTTATGCACCCGCCGTTATGACTTGTGGGAATATATATAGTAAGTGGTCTCTTAGTTCAAAGATCTTTGTAATCCAAATACTATACCTTCGTTTCAAATGTACGATTTTAACTTATTTAAACATGACACTTTGATCATCCATTTTATTAAAAAATACATAAATATTTTTTATTTTGTTAACTTATTTTCTCATATTAAATGTATTTTGATCATAACTTATATTTTTACATATTTGCATTAAATTTTTTAATAATCTGAATAATCAAATGTCATGTTCAAAAGTCAATAACATCATATAGTTTAAAACCGATATAGTATTTTTTTTTCATACTTGTACACAAGTAACATTTTTATTTTTGTTTGGGTGACTATCTAAATATCTATCAACAAATTTTCAAACTCAAATATATATACAGTATAATTTATTGTAATTAAATTGTAATTTTTGCATTGTAACTATGTATACCTTTCGAAAATGCTTCATGTGAGATCGTGGGATCGAATACCCTCACCCGTCCGCACACTATATTTTATTTCTTACTTGTTTGGATAAATCTCAGAGTAAATATAACGGTTTAAAATTACGTGGAAGTTACATGCAATATAATTATAATTGTATGGAAAACATTTATCAACATATATATTAAAGGCCGGTATGACAAAATCGTTTGTTAATTTGGTTTGGGCATGCATGGGTTCTTGCAACCAACTAGGTTGGGTGACAGATAATTTTTTTCTCACTTTTTTTCTGGAAACATAATTCAATGTGAAACGTACTACTGCATATTCCAAGCTGAGTGTTTCAAAGTACAAATGACCAATTTAATCACGGTGACGAGGTCACGTAAACGTGGCACGGCCAATTATTTGTCTGCAACTGGAGCACTTATAACAACTAAGTTGGGTTGGCAAATCGGTCCATGGCGTAGAATTAAGTTGCAGGCGTGGATCGATCACATGTCCACCACGATGTCGTCTGCGGCGCCGGCGCCGGCGAGGAGCGGGACGAACTTGAGCATGACGTCGACGGCGTTCTGCGCGGCGATGCCGAGGAACTCGCTGGCCTCGTTGCCGAGCGAGGAGCCGCCGCCGGCGAGGTCGGAGAGGGAGCGGATGGTGAGGAAGGGGACGCCGTGCTGGTGCGCCACGAGCGCCACGGCGGCGCTCTCCATCTCCACCGGCGTGCACCCGAACTTGGCCCGCAGGAACTGCCGGTAGCCGGCGTTGTCGAGGAACACGTTGGCGCTGCACCCCCTGCTCACCCTCGTCACCCTCGGCGCCCGCGGCAGGCACGTCGTCGCGTTCACGCACGCCGGCAGCTCCATCTCCTGCACCGCCGCGTGTCAGCCAACCGATGATTATTTTTATTTTTGAATTTTTTAAAATTTTAATTTTGAAAATAAAATCTTCCGAAACTTATCAAATTGACCACGTACGTTCATACATAGCGAACCTGATAGTTTTATCGTGCCACACGATTAAATAACACTACTGTCACGCTAATCAGATTAACGACGTAGCTAAATAACGCTAATCATACTAACCAGATAGTGGTTTTGGCATACCTCTAGCTTTTGGGCGAGGGAGAAGTAGAGGCTGCTGACGGGGACCCAGAAGGCGTGGCGGCGCTGCTCCGGCGTGCCGGAGACGGGGAAGATCTCCTCGGGCTGGAACCAGATGCTGTTGAGCTCGTTCGGCGAGCGGCCGCCGGCGGTGTAGTCGGAGAAGTTGAGGAAGCCGAACTGGCGGGTGTAGTCGCCGGCGGCCTCGAGCGGCAGCTCGTTCTCCGGCCCGTCGCCGTAGCGCTGCCAGTTCCAGAGGGAGAGGTGCGCCCACTGCTCCGGGATGGTGACGTCGCCGATCTGGAGCCCCTCGTCGGCGTTGCCGGCGATGCCCCAGTGCACGATGCCCTTCACCCTGAACAGGCTCAGTAGCAGCTGGGTCGTCAGCCCAGCATTCAGCTGCATGAATAATTGCGGATTAATTAATTCGATTAGGGACACATATTAATTAACAGTTTTTTTGATAGGTAGGATCGAATAACATAATTATTGCAGTCACGTACCATGCTAAGCCCTGTCATGACCATGACAACGTTTTGGCCGCCAATGGAACCGAAGCGAAACCTTCGTCCTTTAATTAGCAGGAAAAAAAATTCAAGCATCAATAATGTATGTGTTAATTAACGTTTTAATTGGTCGTGTTAATCAGTTCATGCAAAGTCTTCTTCAGTACTAAACGTTAATTCACTCGTCCATTTCAGTTTGTGATCAGTATATATCAAACATGCACTATTCAGGTAGCACATCTGTAGCTAGGCACATCCCTTTCTCGCCATGTACATGAACTTAATTAAGTCACACGTATAGTACACCGTTAATTTGATTCGTCCTGATCATTGTGATCACTGTCCGGCTGTCCGCTGACAGTGATATTATTACCGGCAACTTTCAGGTGATTATATTATCGCATGCATACTATCATACATATATCTCATTAGTTCTGTTTAACAGAGCTTTAGCTTTATTTTTTTAAGCTAGAACCCAACTAAACAGTTTTCATCCAAAAGAAAATAATACGGACTAAAATATGCTCACAAAATAAACTAGTGAAATGAAGTTGGGTCATTTAGATTACTCCACAATTTCACTTTAAACTTAACTCTTATTCTTATTGTTGAATTTAGGAGCTGAATTAAGCCCTGTCAAATAGGGCCTAATTAACTGCCCAAATAGTTAACTCACGAGGAGTCTGCATGCTGCATACAGTTGATGAAATTACTTAATTGGATGTTAATGGTTAATTTACCTTGGACGTCGAGGTAGGGGAGGGTAGGGCTGAGGGAGAAGCTTGGGGAGCTGAGGACGGGGTCCATCTCGTAGGCGTTGGGCACGACGAGCCCCACGAACGGGCCACCGCGGTTCGCTCGCCGGACGGCCGACCACGTCTTCGCCGAGATGAACCCCTCCGCCGCCGCCGCCATCATCGCCGCTGCCACGACGCCGGCCAGGACCAGCCGCCTCATCACCATGGCTAGTGGCTAGCTACGTACCTAGCTACTAGCTGTAGCTTAATTAGTTCTCTCACTCGATCTTACACCCCTCTCTACTATAGACTACTTAGCTATCACAAAAAGCTTAATTAACTTTTTAGTCAGATCAGTCCTGATCTGGACAGCCTAATTCGTGTGTGTGTGCAGGCATTTGTGTGGTGGTCTGGTGTATATATAGATATAGAGAGGTTGCAGGGCTGTTTGATTGTTTACAAATTTTATATTATGGGTAGTTTTCTTTTTGAAAAAAAATCGATTTTACTCTCCCGAACTATTTTATTGGAGCACTTAACCCCCTAAACTATTTACATTTTACACACCGAAACTATTGAAAACAGTTCACTTCACCACCTAACGCTATTTCTCTTCTTTAATTAGTTCTCGTTGTATAAGTCATATTTTGAAAGCCTACCATAATATTGAAAACATTCTTTTTGATTTACTGTTCACATTGGTTGAAAGCACTTCAAACTGTTTTAAAAATCAAAATTTTAAAGTTCAAGCGAACGCTATGAAAAAAATTCAAAATATTTTTGAACTTTGGTAATGGTGTTATCTATGGGTCTAACAAACTTCAGCTTAAAAACAACTTGTATAAAGAATAATAAAAAAGATTATCAAGGAGTAAAATGAACCATTTTTAATAGTTTAGAGGTAACATCAGCTTAAAAAATAGTTTAGGGGTTAATTAAGAGATCCATTAAATTAGTTTGGGAGAGTAAAATGGACTTCTTTCTTTATTTTTTAAGTTGAATCTCCTTAAATTTGAATAATAACAATTACAACACCAAATTAATTTTATTAATAAATCTTATTAAATGTATTTTTGATAGCATGTTTGATTTGTGTAGAAAATATTGTTGTGTTTTTTATAAGTTCAATCAAACTAAAAACTATTGAAGAAAAATCAAAATAACTTATAACATAAAACTGAGCACGCGAGTAGACAGTGAGTGAAGGTGGGAAATTAGGGGGTTTTTTTCTTGCCTAATTAAACACACCGGCCAATTAGCTTAATAACTTAAGCCGCCCCTCCTGCATTTCGTGATCGAGAGGGACATGTAATTTATATATTTGTGTTTGTATATAATCAAACACGTACTGCTACAATTAATTAAGTCGAGTTAGTGAGATTTGACGCTTCGTTTTCGTCAGTGGCCGATCAATTAGAAAAACCGACCATGCTTCTTCCTGAGGAAAGGAAAACGGATCACGCATATCACGCGAGCTTGCTCATGACAATACATTAGTAAGGAATGATATTGGTGCTGTACGTACTGTGCTAGCTAGCTAGTATTTCCACCAGCTACCGATTTTTTTTATTGAAATAACCGACCTGATAATTAATTTCTTGCCCTATATCGTTAGTTTATGGATTTACTTCTCTCTGCAATGGAAGAAAACTAGAATAAACACAGAATTTCTCTGAGAACAACCAAATAAGAAGCTACTATATATAACGCTGCACAGACGTTTTGAAGCTGTTTGATCGGGATGACTTTTACACATATATTAAAGAAGTCCAACAAAGGCAAATCAATGGTGTTAAATTTGCTCTATACAAGAAATTAATCAAGCTAGCTAGCTAGTGCTCTATATATACTACCTTAGAGTTCAATTTGTCTTTTACTTCTTAATATGTATATATATAGATTGGGTATGAAGTTATTTTTTATGACATATGTCTCATGTATCAATGTCATTATTTTTTAAAAGAAGATTCTATAAATATTTATTTTGATATACGAGAAGTTAGAACAAATGAGGAATATCCCCTTCAGAAATCAAAAGAAACATATATCTGTGCTCTAATAGCAAGTGGTGAATATGTATGATGCAGGGAAAAAAAAAAGAAGGAGAAGTCAAACCCAGAGCCATAATTAGTCGATCAAAATCAGATGGTCATCATAATCTATATGTAAGTAAGTACTCTACCTGTATAAATAAATGTACGGCGTACCAAACTTTGATTTTGCATGTTAAAGAAAAAAGAGAGAACTTCTTAAATTGCCTAGTTCCTTCCTCATACTTACCAATATTGGATGAAAATTTCGTACTCTTAACAGTCATATACTGTTACTTGTTACTGGAGTAGTATTTTTTGTGCTAAAATATAGAAACGTAGGGTTTATTTGGCACAACTCCAGTTTTTATGGAGTTAGAGTTCAGCTAAACAGTTTCGGCTCCACCTAAAATGAGAGTGGAGCTGGGTGAAACTCTCTCATAAGATGAACTAGAAAAGTGGAGCTAAAGACCTGTTTGGCATAGCTCCAGCTCCACCTCTTCTGGAGCTGGAGCTCAGCCAAGCAGTTTTAGCTCCACCTAAAATGGGAGTGGAGTTTGGTTTAAGCAGCTCCACAACTTCACTCCAGACCTAACTCTTGGAGTTAAATTTAGAAGTTGAAGCTCTACCAAACGGGTCTTAAGTTTATGCAGCTCCACCACTGCACTCTAGACATAACTTCCGAAGTTAGATTTAGAAATTTGAGCTCTAGTGTATCGACTAGGACACAACTGAGCAGATGGTGCAACGCCTTGGTTTTTCACTAGCTGTGGCTGACAGAATGTGATCGGAGACCCATCATGGGCCGTACTTTAGCCCAACAAAGGTCCATGGACAAATGCACTTAGTCTAGGGCCTGAAGCCTTTTCGGGCTGTAACTATACAGTTCCCCGCGAGAAGGCGAAGCCCCCATCTACTCAGTGCCATTCTGTTTCTGAAGAGTACTTAATTTTAACAGCAGTAGTTTCCACTAAAAAAAATATCAGCAATAGTTTGAATAACACCACCTTAATCGGTCAAATTATTCCGAAAACGTAATCTGAGAAACAATTTGAACAGCAAGGAAATGTATATTATATACGTACGTAGCAATGTGTGCAGTAGTACATATTTATGCGCATATATATATATATATGTATACTTGCATAGCATCAAGAGCAATCAGCCTTAATCATGACAGATTGACTGCTCCTGATGGTATGTATTTCGATCATCGATCAACAGCTAATTAATTAAGCCCTATAAACTCCATAGGGAGAAATTAATCGTTTAAAATCACACAAAACCAAACAAACCAAAATAACAGTACATGCATGCTTGCATTTTGGCCAAAACTTCACCATCGTTGCGCGAGTCGTCGTCTGTGCGTATGATCGAAGATGATGAACGCATACAGTAGGCCCGGCCTACCGCAGGACGTTCATGCCGGCGAGGGGCGGCGCGCCGCCGGCGGTGGCCCAGAAGTCGGAGCCGACGACGACGTCGTTGTCGGCGGCGAGGTGCGGCATGCACGAGACCGGGACCAGGCACAGCCCTCTGCTCCTCAGGTCCTTTTTCTCCTGCTGCTTGTTGCCGTCTTTTTCTGCATCCTGTATATTAATTTACACGTATGAATGCATGCGTGAATGCCTAATTAATTCAGAGTATATATATTATTTACTACTGTACCTTATATGTATGCATGCTTGGTATAGTAAATTAGTTAATTACATAAATGGCTTAATTAATCTGGCGCTAACTAAGCTGCTTTATTCAGGCCTGCATTATCCGCTGTGGCATTGATGTGTTGATTGCTACAGTTTAGCAACTGAAAAACATGCATGCATGCCAGAAACACACATATATAAACGTACTGAAAACAAGATGGGCTGGTCGCATTGCATCATATCGGTTCAATTCTAAGAACATTAATTTAGCAAGATTTTACTGAATAAAATGCACCACATATATACTCCTACATATATAAGATACTACAGTATGCTACCTGGCCAGGGAACTCCGGGAAGAGGCCATCAGTGCTCCTTTCTCCTGCCATTATTCCCTGCATATTTGCACACCTGCTAGCAATGAGATCGAAATTGAAGCTGAAGCACGGAGAGAGACAGAACGTGCAAAAAGCTTAGCTGAAATCATCTAGCTACCCGACGTGCATATATCATTGAATCACATGTGCTACCTAGCTAGCTAGATCGATGGAGATATATATATGTAGTTAGCCCCTCCATATCACGGTCCATACCTGGAACCTCTGTCCCTACCTTAATTTTCTCACTAGTTATAATTTCAAGTTCAGTATAGCAGGCTATAATAATTTTTTATGCTAGTATATACAAAGTTAAAGCAAAAGGAGTTGTTAATTTGTGAGACTGGATTAACTGGCGAGATTTCCTGTTAACTGTGTTATGACCTAATCTGTGTGTAGATTGATTTTAGTACCTCACATGAGATAAAAGGCTAGCTAATGGTTATTAGCTAGCTTCTTTTACAGAAATCATTGTAAAATTATTAACTGGGGACTAACGGTACTTATTAATTAAGGAGCTGGTTGATCCAGCATATATATTGCAAATACATCGATCAAAACATATACATTATATTAAATCCTATAGGCCTCACACCCAATATAAAAACCATTCCCGTGTAGGGATCTGGACCACCGTAAGCGTACTCACTTCGGACGATTACTTGGACGTGTGTTAGAATTAAAGTATTACATATAGAACTTGAATAGTATAAACCCCCATAATTTTTTTTTTCAAAAGAACATGAACTGTACCAATATGCATGTAATTAATATTTTTAAAAGATTGATATAATGTTATTGTTTGCTTTTGCGCGTAAATGTTGAACATATTTTATGTATTTCTGTGGTCTTGTTTTTAAAAATTAATGCATGAATTTGGAAGACCGCGAGCATATACGTGTGTGTTTGTAGTGTGTATTGTGTACAGTAGATCGATGGCCATAATTGTGCCAATGTGTAATGAGTAAAAAGGTGCATTGGCCTTGCTAGCTACCTACTCCCTCCGTCTCATAATATAAGGGATTTTGACTATAGAATTGTATAGCTAAAATCTATTATAGTATTAAAGTAATAGAAAAAGAAGCATCCACGTTCACTCTCACGGTCTAGAAATTCTCATATTAATCGGAGAAAAAGAAAAATAAGAGTCCATGTCAAAATACAATTTAAAAATAGCTGAAATTCAGAATCAAAGAAGGAATATTGGAAGAGAAGAATAAAGTCCTTACAGGAATACAATTTAGAACTAACTAAAATTCGGAATTAAAAAAAGAAAAATTAAAACTAGAGGTTAGAGTCCATATAGAAATACAATTCAAAAATAACTAAAATTCGGAATTAAAAAATAAGAAATATTAAAAGATGAGTTTAGGGTCCATGTAGAAATACAATTAGAATTAACAAAAATTCGGAATAAAAAAATAAATTTGGGATTAAAAAACAAAAGAATATTGGAAGAGGAGAATAGAATCCATACATGAATACAATCTAGAATTAATTGAAATTCAGAATTAAAAAAGAGAAAAAAAACTAGAGGTTAGAGCCCATATAGAAATATAATTCAAAAATAGCTAAAATTCAAAATATAAAAAGGAATATTGGACGAAGAGTCTAGAGTCCATATAGGATTAGGGGTACAAGTTAGAAATAACTAAAATTCGAAATTAAAAAAAGAAATATTAAAAGATGAGTTTAGAGTTCATATAAAAATATAATAAGAAATAACATAAATTCAAAATTAAAAACTAAAAAATATTGAAAGATGAGACTAGAGTTCTTATTGGTAAAAGTTGAGTCTAAGTTCATATAGGAGTAAGTCCATACATGAGTATAATTTATAAATAACGAAAATTCGACATAACAAAAATAAGGTATATTGGTAGAAAAGTCTAGAGTCCATATAGTAATTTAGAACTAATTGAAAATCCAAATTTAAAAAACAAGAAAAATTAAAAGTAAAATTTAGAGTCCATACATAAATATAATTTATAAATAAATAATATTAGAAATTAAATAAAATAAGGACGATTGGGAGTGAAGTATAGAGTCCATATAAAAATACAATTTTGAAATAACTCAAATTGAAAATTAAAAATAAGGAATATTGGTAGAAAGAGTTTATAGTCCACATAGAAATACAATTTACAAATCGCAAAAATTTGAAATAAAAAATTGAAAGAGGTGCTTATGTATGAATACAATTCAGAAATAACTAAAAATCAATATTTAAAAATAAGAATTGAAAGAAGGAAATAACTAAATGTTAGAATAAAAATTAATTAATAACTATCACATATATACAATATAATTATATTATATATTGGTTAGTTTGGTCAAGTTAGTATTGAATTTAAAATTACTTTGCTAGTTTAATATATTTTAATGATATAATATGAATATATATATATTATCGTATCAGAAAAATACAATGATGCTAGCCGTGCAATCTGCGCGAACCACCATGCTAGTTCCTTATATTATGGGACGGAGAGAGTACTACCTACTATTACGTAGTACTCCATCTGTTCTTATATGATATTGTTGATTTTTCAAAATACGCATGACCATTAATTCATCTTATTTGAAAAATTATACTTTATTATTTATCATTTATTTTATTATAATTTGATTTATCTTTAAATATTTTTTAAGTGTGACTTAAATTTTTATATATTTGCAAAAATAATTGATCAAAATGAACGGTTAAATGTTTGTTAAAAAATTAACGAAGGTATATATATTAAAAAGCGAAGGTAATATATATATATATATATATATATATATATATATATATATATATATATATATATATCAGGTTTCGACAAAACACACACTAATTATTTCCTTCTGTTTCTTGTGAAGTGACTGGTGATCCTGATGAGTACATATATTGATAATGTACTCCTATATATTGCATTTAATTTCTCCTTTCTCCTATACATATATACACTACTAGCTATAATTATATTATCGTAGTACTGATCCATATATGCTCATCCTTTCCTTTTCTTTTGAGTCACAAAGCATCGATTACTTTCAAAAAGAGTGAAAATAAATGGTACGTGTGTATATATAGTTATTGTAAAGGACACCAGAAAGCTTCATCTACTTTTGCTACTAATACAATTCTTACCTCCTTGCAAAAGCTTCTCCATGCATGCTAATTAACCTATCATATACATACAACAAGCCAAAGTCGAAACTTCAATTTATTTCTAAGGCACATATTCCTTTAGTTGCACGTGCCCAACTAAGCTTCTTAATTAACCGCAAGTACACTTTCACGTACCTAAGTACTTTAGCTCACACATGCGTCTAAACGACTAGAGTTGCATACGCATATATAATATGATCACTGAGAGAGAGAGAGAGAGAGAGACTTACAGTTTGCTGTTGTATAGGGTTCGCGGAGCAGCACTGCCCTAAGTATGGGTAGCTGAGAGCCTACAAATTAATTAGAGAACGAGTATTAGCTAGTCATGTACTCACATAAGTATATATATACGTGGCAATATCACAATTGCATGGATATGCATTTGCCACCAAGATCAGTTCCGTATTTAATTCTCAACACGAATTACATTTATTTTTTTTAACTACTCGACACCAAGTTACTCCTCAATGCAATAAGTGGAAATGTACAGGAGTGCATTATTACTGAATTACTGATCATATATCTGAATCACTAGCTAGCAATAGAACAAGACAGCACACAAGTTGCATGTACTAGTACATGCATGCGTGCAACTTGCTGCTGTGGCTTCTGCCTGATGCGCAGGCTGCAGCTGCTACGGTGACCCAACAGCCATGCCCTGCTTATGCAAACTCGCTTTAACAGCGTGCTCTTACACCTAGCCCCACACATGCAGTACCCTTCAATTCCTCTCTCTGTTTTTTTTTTTGGTTCACCTATTCACATAATAATTTCTATCACATGTATGCGTATACGCCCCACATCCTGCTGCTAACTCACATCTATATATATATATATATATATATATATATATATATATATATATATATATATATATATATATATATATGATGCACGAGACAAATCAAAACTGAAAAACAGAAAATTTTGAGCTTTCCTTTTGATGAAGATAGAGAAAACATGCATATGCATTAATTAGTTGATAGCTAATTGGTACTACGATATATAATCATTCTGAAAAATACTTGATATAATCAATTATCAGAAATTATTAACATATGCATCAGAGACAAACACACACATGCACTCTGAAATTAATTAGAACTCTCTCTATATATATATGGAAATGATAGAAATGGAGTGGTTTATTAATTACTCATTTTATTCTAAAATATAATAATTTTATATTTTGGGAGGAAGGAGGGGAGTAATTTGCCAGGGTGAGAGAAGGGGTTGGACCTCAATTTGACCCAGGAGGAATCTAATGTAACCAATGGTCTCTTGCAGTACGGATGCAGTGTCAGTCTGCAAAAGAAGGAACACGTATACATGTCAGGGACTTGCTTTACTTTCACTCACACGACTCCTATAAAGTGAAAGAAGCTGCTGCATGCAGCTCAAAAGCAAGGAGAGATGGGCAGAAACTACACTATGCTACTCCAGTACATTTGTTAATTTGTACTACGTGTTAGCAGTACATTTGGTGTGTGTTAGCAGCAGTTGCAAAAAGAAAAAAGCTTGAGTTCAAAGCCTACATGCACGAGAGATTCAGCTGTACAAACAATCATGCGTAAGAATATTTTTGACATGTTGTGCATGAACTAGAACTGCGTCTGACTAGCTTCTCTCTGTTTCATAAAAAATTAAATTCTAGCTATAGATCTAGATAAATATTTATTTAGATTTATAGTTAGGATTTAATTCTTTTTAAAACGGAGGGAGGGAGTAGAATACATGCATGCACATGCAAAGTATAAAATCTACTGTTAGTAGACATATTTGGTGCTAGGCTAGCCTAGCTCTTTGTGTTCAGCTTACAAATATAATGCAGTGCACTATTACTTAACTATTGATGTGTGGTTAATTAAGTTGCCGTAGTACGTACCTTGCCAAATGGGGAAACTATCTGGTGAAGTGCTGTTATTCTGTCCCCAAGCCTCTCCTTCCTGACCTGAAATAAAATGTTTGGTATAGAAGAGATACAAAGTAGTATTGTAATGTACATGCAACGCTTTCTAAATGAAAACATGATCACATACACAAGACCTACGACAAAATTAAATCCATCAGAAACCAGAGAAATCTTAAACTGTTAATGTTAATTTCCCTTTCATGCATCTTTTGTTTTACAAGCTAGATTATATATGCGAGATTAACAATTACTTAACTAATCTCGGTGATAGTACTTGATCAGTGCAAGATAGATTCTAAATTAATGCGGTTAGCTAGGCACAAGATGACATATACAGTAATCCAAAGATAAAATGAGATATGAAAAGGAGTGCGTGAAGAAACCTTTAGGGTAGATTGCGCTGAAGAAGAGGCCTGAACCCTAGCCTTCTTGAGAGCCGAACCTGTCTCTATGCTGTTACACTGCAGCAGAGAAACAACAGATTAAACAAGCCAATACAAGCAAGAACCATCATGAGGCCATTCCATCCTTGTCCCAAGATGAGCAAAACTATACTCCTATATAGCTAGCTAGCTAATAAGGTCAATATATAGTTAGCTCACGACACAGACTTTATTCATGTAAAAATAAATAACTTTGCCCGTGTGGTTAGCTCCCAAGATGATGCGCAATTAAAGTTGGATCCATCTCTACAACCTTAGCAAGAGATCATCATGAAAGCAAGATCCGAATGAAAAGTTCGTAACATGGGATCAGGTTTGGCACATGTACATGCATATGCAGCAAACAAAAAGCGATTTTTCCTAAGGGACATGGAAATTGTAGTAGCTTTTCATCAAAGGAGGAAAAAATTGTAGCAAAGCTCAAAAGAGTCATTTTGCACAATTACCAAGGAGATCACATCATTGAGCACGCAGAAAAGAAGAAATCAACCTAGCTAGCCATCAACTAAAACACCTCAAATGAAGCAATCCTTGTAAATTAACGAAGAGGTTACATTGCAAAATTTCCATATAAATTAAATTTGTAGTTTTTTTAAGTAGCTACTTCCTCCCTCCAAAATATTGCTACCTAGTATTGAATGAGATATATCCTAACACTACGAATCTGGATAGGTCTTATTCAGATTCATAGTGCTAGGATATGTCCCATCTAATACTATATAGTAACATCTTGGGAAGGAATTAGTAGATAATAGTTTTCTCACCTCCGACGAGTTATCTGACTGGCCATGGTGTTTCCTCGTCAACTCCGGCGCCGGCGCCGGAGCCGCCGCGCTGTTGGAGAACTCCATCATGCTGCTGCCGAGGCCGCTGGTGGTGACGCATGACCTAGGAGAGGATGCTGCCATCAGCATCTGGCTCAGCTGCGACTTGCAGCTGCTTGCCTCCGGCGACGCCTGGATCTCCTCTCCGGCTGCGGCGGCGCCGTGTCCATAGAAATCATAAGCTGCAGCAGATGCCTCGTGAAGCAAAGAGCCCTCATCATCTAGCCCTTTCGACAGGAGAGCTGTGGCAGTACTGTATTTCTCGTGATCTCCAACTAATCCACCACTGCTTATGATTTGTAGTTTCCCAAGGCAAGTACATGTATATACACATATGCAGGAAGAAACAATTAGTGACAAGTTAGTGCCATGCATGTGCGAGATGTACATGTGATTAATTACTGATTAGCAAGCACCCAAAAGCAGAATAAAGCATTCAGCAGACAACTGCTTTAACTACTTTCCTTGCCAGAAGTAATTAACCTAATTTGCAGTGACTAATTAACAGAGTTTTTGCATGAATCAAAGCAGTGCACACCTACAAATCTCATGACTAGATTGATCATAGATAATTCAGATATATATGGAGAGGTCGAGCTAGAGGGTAATTACAGAAGCAGTTGTCTCCATGACTGATCTGGCATGCCGCTCTCCTGCTGCACATCACCATGGAAGCTCCCAAGAGGATGAAGACCAGTGCTGCAATTCACCTCAGGAATGTTCAGGCATGGCGATGAAGAAGATGTATGGAGCAGCTGCTGGGGGAGGAAGAGCATGGAGGCTGGGGACGAAGCTGCATCTTGCTCCTCAGCGCAAGGCGGCAGCCTCAAGCTGCCCATGATGCTGCTGCTGCTGTTGCTTGTGCCACCCCACACCATCTTGAACTCCCCTCCCCTACTCAACATGCTTAATTGAGAGCACAAAATAAGTGCATGAGAGAGAGAAAAGAATTCTTCTTGCAATTGCAACAAGATATATCAAGTTGATATCTCTTGTTGTGTGTTGTTGTTGTTGCAAATTTCCTGTGCACATCTCAGGTGCAATCTTTAAGGTCTCTCATGGCTTTTTTAGACCTTTCTTTCATAGCTCCTTTATCTTTCTAGAGATGGGTCTAGTGAGAGAGAGAGAGAGAAACAAAAGAGAGAGGAGATGAGAGAGATTGGGGGGAAAATGGGCATGGCATGTTTGGAGAGGAATCTGGGCTTTTGTTTTGTTTGTTTTCTCTTCCTTTTGCTTCACTCCTTTCATTTCTGAACTTTCCCCTGCAATTCTTCTCCTCCTTTTGTGATGCCCATTTTTTTTTCCTTTTTTTTTCTCGCCTCCTCTCTCTCTCCACTTTTGCTTTATCAACAGAAGTGATGAGGGAAAGCTATGTGCGACACACAATTTCTGGGCAAAAGGGAGCAGTTTATGGAGGGTTGGCATTAGTTAATTGGTTCTTATAATAACTCAACTATAATTAATTAAGTATTGGTTGGTGACAGTTACCAGCAAGAGCCTTACTACCTTATCCGGTCAAGGTTCTTTGATTTGGATTTACTCAAGTCTCCAGTACTGATCAGCTTTTTTTTTAGTATATACGATTTTAAATAGATCCACCATTTAGCGCCCTTAACGCCGGTAATTAGCGCATCCGTGCTTTAAAAAAATCTAACTTTTAACTCGTTAGAGTGGTGGAACCAATCCAACCGAGTTCAAGTTCTAAACTAATTAACACGGGTGCTCACATTTACAACTAATTACATTTTCAGTGATCGATAACGAGTCATCCGTAGTAACTTCGTCAATCTCAAGATATGACAGCTCAGTTCAGAGGTGTTAGTATAGGTAAAGTATGTGTGTTCATTTGAGTAAGTGTTTCCAAAAATATTATCTTTCAATATTTTGCTTTCAGTTATAATATACTGCCTACAACTACAAAACTACCAAATAATGATCATATATAGTAAGGGTTCGCAAAACGTAATCACTCTGTTATAACGGTCATTATATATCGATATTCCGAAGTGAGAGTAGCTCAATCAGTTAGGTTCCCATGCATGTCGTAGGAGATGTACCCGTCAACAACGAGATAACGTCCGTGGTGACTTCGTTAATCTTAAGATATGATAACTCGGTCTTCCTGAGATGCTTATAGGGATAACGTGTGCGTGTGTGAGTAGTAAGTGTGCGCGTGTTGTGACTTGTGAGCGTTTGTGTGAGTATTGTGTTTATTAAAAAAATCGATCTTATTAATGAGGTGCACATCAGTAATATTTGGTGGAATTCGATACAATTCAGCAAATTGTTTCAATTCTTTTAGTTCAAATTTAGCATTTTTCAACACACATGCTCACCACCCACGGCATGCATGGAGACTTGAGGATAAAGGCTGCTTATATCCATGAACTAAACAAAATTCCCGCTATTATTATATAGCATTCCCATGTGCTTAAATACATGGGCACTGAAATTTTAACTCCTAATCTAGCCGTAGCTGAAATCATACACACACACAACTCGACCCCTCTACTTAAATTAATTTTTGCATGCTTAATTTCAGTTTATCCACAACATATATATGCAGCATGCAAACATATATATGTGGTCAAATAATATATACTCAATGTATATATACTTACAAGATAAGAAACTTGGGTTGATGATTAAATCCACCAAACCCTAGCTAGCAGTATAGCAGGCCACCATATATTTATAGCTAATTTAGCTTGCGTTAATTACACACTTACCGACGACGTACCCCGGCCCTTTCGATCAATAATTCCATCCATGCATTGTGTGATAGATTGACTTGAGATAGACGCTACTGGCTAATACCTAAATCATCGATCGACACTACTGCACTGACGACACTTGCATGAGACGTAGACACACACAGCTGCAGCTGCAGTAGTGATGTATCGATCAATATCGCTATCGATCGTGGCCGTCGATGGATGGACGCACGCACACGTGGCGATCTTGCTGGCTCGATAAGCTAGCATATGCGTCGCATGCGTGATTGATGGATGGGTATGGATTGTAAAAAAAATAAAATTAGATAAAACTTTTGTATATACTCGTATATTTTAGCGATTTGAAAGTCGATCGCTACAAAATAAACAACTATAAGAAAACATCAAGATTAACTATAAAATAAAGTTTTTAAACTCATGTTTAGTCACGGTTATAAGCTGAAGAGCAAATGATGGGATATACATACTCGCTCTATCTTAAAAAAAAATAAACCCTAGCTATGTATATAGACATGCATCATATCTAGATACATAGGTAGAGTTTACCTTTTTTTTTTTACGGAGGGAGTATATGTCGTGTACTTTATATAGTTCTCAACTCATCTATCTCGTTTTCCGCATGTACATTTCTGAATTTGCTAAACGATACGCTTTTTACAAAATTTTTCAAAAAATTGCTTTTAGAAAAATCATATTAATTTTTTAAAAAATAGTTAATATTTAATTAACTATACGTTAATGAATCGTTCTGTTTTACGCGTGCGGGTTATTAGTTCCCATTCCATCCCCAATATCGGAACACAGCCATAGTCAAACCAGGAATGATTTGTACGGTTGAGATTCCTCAGTTAGTTGCTTGATTGCTCCCTGCGTACGTCTCCGGACTCTCGGAGATCGACATTAGTAATTCTTTCGATCGATCGATGGATTGATGATCGAATCGAATCTATGTATTTGTGTGGTGGCCCATGCATCGGGAGGTCGCGTGTACATGGAGCATGGATGCATAATTGGCTAGCTAATTGCCCAAAAGAAGAAGCAACCTACTAATCCTATAGATGATGCATACATACATGGCCTAGACTGTTAGCTAGTTGGCATTATAATTTGGTTAATTATGTACGGCCCAGCCGGACATCGATTGATCAGTTGGGTGCTAGTCTTAATTAATTTGACCAGATTAATGATCGTTTGGCTTAACTGATAAGCACTAATCGTTGCAAGGGAGTGTAGCCCTTTTTTTCCTTCATTTTTAATACTTTTGTAATTTGTATAGTTCAGTTCAATTCTCGGAGAAGGTTCAGAGCAGAGGTAGGCGAAGCAGCTAGCAGAGAGCACCTGTGCTATTCCGGTCCATGTCTACGAGAGGCCCACATCGGCGCAGACGTGGGCTTTACGCGCAAGGGGATTTGTACAGGCAGGTTGTCTAAGGGCCGGCCGGTCCAATTGTGCCGGAATTACGACCCAGTTACCGAGTAGGCTGGCCTTCTAAATGGACCGTGGTCGAGCCCATTTGTGAACCGGACCATCTATAACGAGCCCATCGTAACTTAATCTGGGTATCTTGTGTGTGTTGCCGTGTTGGTCGTCTGAAACACTACTGTTTGACAAAGTTTTGTCCATGAAAAAGATGAATTATATTCTTCTGATCCATCGATGAGTCTTGAGCAATTACAGCATCATTCATTCCTGATTCATCTTCTGACGTACTATTTATTTCGTTTCTGCACTACGTACTGTTCGACACGCTGTATAAGTGTATCCATCCTCAAATTAAAGTGCCAAAGTGGAAGCTGGCATGAATTGCAGCAAATCCTGTCGATAAAACTCGGAACCCACTAGTGGCTACCCTAATAATTTTTTTCGCAATCTCTCAAAGAAACTCCTCTTCAATCTATGCGGTTCTTCTCGTGCTACCTCTATGGCTATATGTTTCTAATTAACTACAGAATACGTAGATAAATACATGTTATACATTATAGAAATTGTAGTTGTATATGTTTAAATAATACGAAAATGATGTGGAGATAATGATTTGACATTGCTTGAATATCGAGTTAAAAAATACAACAAAATTATAAATGTTATATCATGTTTGCATGATATTTAAAATACTCTACAATAATTGTTAGTGAGTGATGATGTGACACACTTGCATGTGATTTAAAATACTCTAGATAATAATTGCTAGTGGATAATGATGTGACACAATTGCATGTTGAGTTTTATAAGTTAGTGGATATCAACTTTATAGTAAGATAGGATTGTCGTTGCTCGCCAACATTTTCAATTGTGATATTAGTATTTTTGGATTATATCATTTTTTTGCTAAGCGATAAATTATATGGTTATATTTAACACACGATATGATTTGACAATATGTTACATTTACAAATATTTGTAAATTTGTTGCTAAAATAAGAGTGACAAAAGGACGTGTATGAATAATGTCTGGTAACAAGTATTTTGGAATGGATGAGTGTATCACCACTGGGTGCACCTCTCATCCTTTATTTAAATATATTCCTGAAAAGAACTGAATTTTAAATTTTGAAACTTAATTTTAGAATTATTTTGAAGTTTTTTAATCTGAATCTACTTTCAATATTAACTTTTAAATCACAAATAATACACATATAAAAATGTTACCTATAAACTATTTTATATTACTTCGTTTATATTTTTACAACTTATTAGCCGTAGATCAAGCAATCAGAACCGTAGACTTTTAATGCTGCCGTTAGTCTCTCTCTCTCTCTCTCTCTCTCTCACACACACACATATATATATATATGGACTCATTTCATTCAGTCAAATATATTTGCACAAAGAAATGGGTTGGGTTTGATCGATCGATTGAGAGACAATAATATGCAAGTGGAGTTAAGTGAGTGAATCCTCCACATTCTGTTGTCGGGAACAAGTTTCCGGCGGTCAACTTCTCGATCCACTCCTCTTTTCGTCATTCCCTCTGCTGGCCTTTTGTTTCACTTTTCTCCTACCATATGCATCTCATTTATCTATTTATTTATTCACTTTTCACTAGCAATTAATTAATTAAGTACTATGCTCTACCTTAATACTCCGTCCCATTGAAAGGTGTACACGTATTCAAAGATTCAAATATTCAGTATAAGTTAAGTTTTATTTGACAAAAATAATGTTATTGGATTAATATTTGAATTATTTTTTTACTACAAACATTACAAACATTATAGTATCTAGAAAAATTAAAAACGTTTTAAAGACTGTATTAAGTTTGATCGCGTCAAATAACCAGTGGAACGGGAGTGATTCTCAACTGAAGAAACAAACCTACCCATCGATGCAGTAGTAAGATTTGAGAAATGCTAGCTGCAAGTGGCTTTAAACAAGTAGTAATCCACTTGCTAGCAATGTGCAGAACTGCAGATCACATCACGCAGTGCATGAACTGCTTACATCTAAGAAGGTGTAAAATGTGCCGGCAGGCTGCACATGGCGAGGCTTTTTTTGTATCAGAAAATGCAGTGATCTTATAGATAGATGTTGTAGCACCGACATTCTTCAGATATCCATCTCGACGATCGACGACGACGACGACCGTTTTTCAACACCACCCAGATTCGACTGATCATATATGTTCATATCGAGGCCCATTCATCAGTGCTGGGCCACGAGCAAACCCTAGCTTGTCGATCAATGGGTACAGAGACTCCAATGCAAAGGATCTCCATGTCGCGTTGTACACCAACAGTTGTGGTACTGGAGGAGCTGCAGCTGCAGGAACATGATCATCTGCAGCTAGTGCAGTTGGCTACTCTGCACGTTCCCTTTTACTTGACACTGTTGATTGAGGTGATTTTATCTTATACCAATAAAAACTTTTAAATTAAGATGCTTTGATGAACGTATAGGTTTAATAGTTTTATGTAGCATGCAAAACACGTTGGAAAAGATGATTCCTCCAAAGTTTGTATCCGGTGTCAAGTAAAAAGGAAACAGAGAAAGCTAGCAGCTCGGCTGCACGCCATGATCAGGTGCTCTCTGATATGGACGTGTACCCGCGCTGTACACTGAGCCAAGCCCATTTGTAGGCCGGCCTCACAAAAGAACATTGCCAGAAGTATCCGTGAAGACATGGGATGCAAAATATGTTATATAATACCGACCCCGAAACCACATTAGTAAACAAATGTGGAAGAAAACACCATAGCAGATTCAAACATGATGATGACACGGAGATAAGATATATGTTAACGAGATTCAACCGAATCCTACATCCCGGAGCACTGATTAAGAGCGCTTCTCGCGATCTAGCATATTACAGCGTAGCAGAGTTACAACGACCCTCGGCCGGACGTCGCCGATAGTCACTCCCTCTCGCTATGTCAAGTCACCATATGGTTACAACAGTTTTACCTCTCTATTTAAGCAAGATTCTATGATAGTCTGACTCTTACTCTATTTCTATACCTAGTACAACTCCAAATCCTAAATTGTAACCGACTACATATACATATTCGATACAAATTCTAACAAAATCCTCTGTATTTGTATCGTATAGGTGTAACAACAAAAGTAATTATATTTTTGGACCGATGGAGTGAATAGAAATGATAGTCCAATTAATATAATATACTACATAACAAATTTACTGCAGCATATGATCTGAGTCACTGGAGAATTTTAAGGGCTTCATTAGCACAACTCACTACTACATAAACGATTTTTCATGACGTTACCCTATAATTTTCGCTGATGGTCATACGCAAAAACCGCCAGCAAAAACATAACGAGAGGTGGGGGGCTACGGACCGCCAGCGAAAACCGATTTTCGCTGGCGGCCACGCTAAGAGGTCCGCCATAAAAAACAAACATATTTTTCGAGGCAGACCTCTTAAGTGTCCGTCAGTGAAAAATCTCGTTTTCGCTGGCGATAGGTAAAGAGGACTGCTGCAAAATTTTTTTTGAGGTGAATATATAACACCGCATCCACCGCCCCCACCCCGCATCACTCCCTTCTCCCTCAATCTCTCCACCTCTCTCCCTTCTCCCTCGCTCGGTCTCTCCTTCTCCCTTCCTTCTCGACCGTCGCCGGCTGCCGTCGCCACCACCGCTGCTGGCTGCCGTCGCCTCTACCGACTCTCCGCGACGGCGGGGAGCGGCCTCCTCCTCTCTGCCGCTGGCTGCCATGAGCTCGAGGCCGGATCCGGCCGCCGTGACGTCGGTGCAGACCGGATCCGCCGCCGTGACGATGGGCAGGGGTGGAGCCACCGCGATAGCGAGGGAGGCTGGATCCGCCACCGCGACGACACGGGTGGCCGGAGCCGCAGCCGCGATGAAGGGGGAGGCCGGATCCGCCGCCGCGATGATAGGGGAGGCCGGATCCGCCGCTGCGACGATGACGCGATCGCCGCAGGGCCACAGATTGCGGATCCTGTCGCCGGATGGTCGTGGGCGGTGGATCTGGCCGCAGGAGGGGCGCGAGCGCCGGATCGGGCCGCCTCCAACCTCGAGGCAGTGACGGCGATGATGACGATCATCGCAGCGACGACGATGGCAACGGGGGGCAGATCCGGTCGACGATCGGGGCACGATGGTTGGAGACCGGTGACGGCCTCCCTTCCCTCCCCTCCCTCTCCTCCCTCTCCCCGATCTAGCCGTAGGGAGACGGCGGCGGCAGTAGCCGAGGGGGTGGCTTCGGTGGCGCCGACATCAACCTCTAAGGTCACCGGTGATGACAACGACTGATGTGTATGTGTTGATGCATGTTTGCATGTTGAAAATGCTGTGAGAAATCGATGTAGATGTTTGGACTGTTGGATGCTGTGAGAATGATGTAGATGTTGCATGTTGATGATTGAATCTGATCTCTTGATGTGATTTGAAAATTGAAAATGCAGCAATGTTCCTGAATGTGGATTTTTTTGCTAGCAGTTACAGGGTAGCTGCATGTGGTTATTTCACTTTTTTGCCTCAAAATTGATTATCGCTGGCGGCGCCGACTTAACACAGACGCTAGCAAAATCCAATTATCACTGCCGGTCCTCATATGGATGCTGCCAGCGAAGATAATTTTCGCTGGCGGTTGCCTTAGGCCGCCAGCTAAAACATCTCTTCTCTAGCGATTGGTCGCCGCCAGTGAATATGCTTCATTTTCACTTGTCTTTGATCTCTGGTGGTGCCTGTGGCCATGAGCGAAAATGTGTTTTGACCGTCACAAAAAATCATTTTTGTAGTAGTGGCTCCAACTCTAGCTTCATCTCTTCTGAAGCTAGAGTCCAACCAAACTGTTTTAGTTTCATCAAAAAAAAAGGAGTGGAGCCCCCAAAGTTTTAGTTTCATTAAAAAAGGAGTGGAGCCGGTCGAAGTGCTCTCCCAAAATGAACTAGCGAGGTGAAACTAAGTTTATGCTATTTCACAACTCTACTTTAGACCTAACTTCTAAAGCTAAATTTAAGAGTTGTAAATATACCAAACGGATTCTTAATGTATATCAGGACTGTGCACACTCTGCATTAAACCTCTATTGCAGTGCGGCGATTATGTCATCGTTTGATCAGATATCAGCCGTGCATGGTAGAACGATCAGAACGACGTGGACGTTGAAAATGATAAGGATTTACCTCATATATAACTCGTGCAAGTGCTAAATTAATTTTTTTTGTTGACTTCAAGTCTCGCTACCACTAGCCTGATTCTCCGGCTGCTGCCGCCCATAATCATTCCAGCTTGCAATCGGTTGAAATTAACAACAATCAAGTGAACCAACTAGGCATGACTTTCCACTAAAAAAAACTAGGAATAATTTGATCGTTGATCTTGGCAGCTGGAAATTTTCAGAGAGCTGATTAAGGGCTACTTTGGTTTGTGGCCAAACTCAACCAAACTAAAAAAAAATTTGGCACGTTAAAAAAGTTGCCATCTATCTATCTAGTTGTAGCAAAAAAAAAGGAATAAAATTATCTGGCTTAGTTTTACAACCTAAAATATAACATTGAAAGCAAACCAAAAAAAAAAGTCTAGCCAAATTTTATACCAAAAAGAAAATAATGCCAATTTTTGTCATTGTAAAAAAAAGAGAAGAAAAAGAAGAGAGAGCTGAGACAAGGTTACAAATGTTAAACAACTACACATGCCCCATATACATGTTGTCAAGTTCGCCTTGTCACAAATTAGTGTCAAGTTTACATATGATGGACAATGGTATGGTTATTTGGTCTTAATTTGTTGGATCAAACGGTAAGGTTTCATTGTAAAGCC
Organism: Oryza punctata; assembly: GCA_000573905.2. Taxonomy (NCBI): domain Eukaryota; kingdom Viridiplantae; phylum Streptophyta; class Magnoliopsida; order Poales; family Poaceae; genus Oryza; species Oryza punctata. Next base: position 6,793,418 of record CM002488.2, read on the forward strand.
TTAAGTTACAGTATATTTCCCCCTAATGCTGTGGTCGTTTGTACTAGTTGGAAACTCCTCCCCTGTGCACAGAAAACGAAGCAGTGAATTAACGTATGATTAATTAAGTATTAAGCACAGAAAACGAAGCAGTGAATTAACGTATGATTAATTAAGTATTAAGCTAAACAATTTAAAAGATAAATTAATATGATTTTTAAAGCAAATTTTCTAGAAAATTTTCGTAAAAAATGTAGAATTATGTGATGATTAATCTTGATGATGAACAATTGTCAAATGTGAGTGTTTGTGAAAATTCGGTAAATAGTGTTTTCTGACGGTGAACATTGCGATCGGCACTGGGTGCCGGACAGACCGGGCAGGAGACGCCGATCGGACCGGAGATATCTGGGCGGTCTGACTGGGTAGCCCGACGGTTACACCGGTAGACTCTACGAAGGAGTCGGTTTCGGATTGTTTTCGTGGACTTTCTAAATTGCTTCATGTTTATAACTTCTAGATGATTTCTATTCGTATGTGATACTATTGTGTGTTGATGTGAGTTAACTTGGTGCAAACTTGTACTCGGATATAGAGTTTGTTTGTTGTTCATGTGCAGGTGTTGCTTGAGGCTATGCGAGTATAGCCGGTGATGGATCGGGACTAGGCTTGGGAGAAGTTGAGGTCCAGACGGTCAAGGATATCACGCGGGATGCTTAGGCTAGAGAACAATGCACGTGGAGCTGAAGGTTTCCATATGGCATACACGTGGTGTTGTGTGCGTATGGAAAGAGTCAAATTTGGATTGGAGTCCAAGTTTGGAAAGATTAGAGTTTGTAAAGTTTATTTCTTGTACGGAAAGGTTTCCTAGGGGACTAGGACTTCTTGTATGAGATGGATTCGTGGTTAGAGGCAGCCATGTTTTGGGTATAAATAGATGAAGGGTTGAGGCTAGAAGATGTCGACTTTTTGGTAGAGATAAGTTAGGGTTAGGTTTGAGGTTTCTATCCTAGTTCGTAAGTTGAGGGGAGTGCTTTAGATGCACTTTATAAACACATATTGATGCAATAAAGTTGATCTACTTTCAAGAGTTTCGTCGATATGTGTTTTTCTAGATCTCGACGGTTCGACAGACAACAAGGCGACGGTCTAACCAGCGGTGTGGCGATAGTCTAACCGGAGGCGATCAATCGGTTAGACCGACGGCGGCGAGCAGCGGCAAGGAGGAGGCAGCGGTTCAACCGGCCGAACAACACCGGTTAGACCGGCGGCATAGGAGTGATCAGACCGGTGTGTACACAGTGATCAGACCGGCTACATCGACTTCATTGATTTGAGGGTAACTTTTATTTCCGCTAAAAGTTTTTGGTTTTGGGGTTACAACCATTCACCCCCTTTGGTTGGCTTAGTTCTTATGATTCAATCCGACAAAAAACACATCATTTAGTAGTTTGAAAAATGTGCACGTGGAAAATAAGAGATAATAGGTTAGGAAAATTGAGAGAAAAACACAGCCTAAATCTAGCCTTCATCGTTTCGACTCGACGACGATGTCTCTGGAGCAACATTTTCTTCTTAAAGGCGTTGCTCCACAAAAAACCATACTTGAAATCCGACCTAAAATCCTTTGGTCTGGTCTTTTACTGATTGGATTCGGCCACGACAACATAGAGCTCCTCTTTCCGGTTGAGATTGACAACCACATGATCGGCACCAGAGCGATCGATCGAGCGCCGGCCGAGATGCATCGAATCGTATGGGCATCGCTTGGATTCATCCGCGATGAACAGCTTCCCTCCATGTGCGCCACATGCTGTGCTAGCTGCAGCTATCTAGGAGGGCATATATCTGAATATATATATGATGTTCATGGTCATGGCTGCAGTTGCTTGAAGGGTTGGACGAACTGCTAGCCTCTGGAGTTTCTCGTCAGGTATGGGGATGATTTAATTGGGATCACGCCAAGCTATAGCTACTACCATCAAGCATCGACAGTGTTCTAGATTCTGACCGTGATGAACGTACTGATGACGATCGGTTGGGTTGGTCAGGGAAATGACGAAGAAATAAAATATAAGTTCAGGAAGTTCAGAGAAAATTTACTGACGAAATTGATCGAGATATGCAATCACCGTTGCGTGTTGAGTGGGCAGTTTCTGTACATAAATCTTATCACAGTATTAATCACGAGTTCTCCCTCCAATCCATATTATAAGACACTTTATCTTGAGTCAAACTTTTTTTAAATACGATAATATCTATACAATTCTAAATTAAATTTATTAAACCCACCATCGAATATATATGTTTGGTATATTTGTTTTGCGATGAAAATTTTGCTATATTTTATATAAATTTGTAAAACTTAAAAGAAGTTAACTTAGAACAAACCTAATTAAATTATAGAATAGAGGGTGTAAAAATTAAAAACTGGCAGGAAACCACTATCAGTGGTGGTGACCTGGTGGGTGCACTGAACATGTCGGAAAATTAAAATGGAATAGTGTGGTCTAGCTTAGCAGTCCAAATCTGGACAAACATTGACAGTTACTTATGGGGGGAGACGATGAGCTAATCCTTCCATGGACAGTCAAGAAGGGTCAAAAAATAAAGCAGTGGTTTATCTCGACCGAGCAAAATTTTCCCACTGATAACTTGCGATCGACATGTGACGCAGATGCATCATGCATGTCATCCTCAGGGTGTGTAATTATCATGCAGTGGTGGCAAGGTGAGCAGTAGAAATTTGGTCACGTTTTCTCAAGGGTGGGTCGTTCATCAGGTTCAGTGTACTTTGGCGACATTGGTTGTCAATTTGTTGCGGTTTGCACATCAGTTTCTGATGTTGCATCAACTGAAACTAACTTGTCTTAAAAAAAAGGTGAAATTAACTTGGATCATGCATGCATGCCGGCTGTAGAGATTAACGATGGAAACAATATATATATATATATATATATATATATATATATATATATATATATATATATATATATTATATTCTTTTCGCTCGTTTTTCTACCTGTCGTGATCGGAGCAGAAGAGAAGAAGCATCGGCAGCACAGAAGCAGAAGGAAGGACAGGCAAAGGCAGCAGCAGAGGCAAGTGATGAGAAGGGTGCAGAAGAGACAAGCAGGGACACACACGAACAACCCTTTTTTCCTTTATGTCGTCCGCGTCCGACGCTGCAGCTAGACTGCGTTGCTTGCCGCTGCCTCCCACCCGTGCCCGAGATCCTCGGAACTCATCGCACGCTAGCGCCGCTGCTGCGCTTGCGATTTCGGCGGAGTGGTCAAGTACGAGCGCTGCACAAGCGTACGTACGCTTCTGCGGATTTGTATCATCTGCCGGCCAGCCGTGCGGGAGGATATCGATGGAGGATATCGATGGATAAGAAGTACTCCCTTTCCTTCGTTTCAAAATAATTTAATCTATCTCAGCAGGATTTATCGAATCGTTTTAAATAGAGGTATCACCAGATCGTACGGTTAACACGATACGGTGGTTTCGGAAACTAAGAAAGTAAGTTACCGCACGTAATAACTGTATTAACCGCGTGATTATCGTATAGTTCTATAAACTTTGGTATGAGACTAATATAGTATTATGAAATATCATATCTCATACTAGTAAGTTAACTTATTTTGAAATGAAGGGAGCGAACTGAATTAACTGATGATACTTCTACTTCCTATTATTTTTTTATTCCAAAATAAATAAATCTAGTAGTATAAAATATGATATGATGTAGTACGATATATATATATATATATGAGGTTTGTAATATTAGATATGTTAGTAGATATGTTGTTTGTTTATTTTTAAGATAAAAAAAAATATATATGCATGATGTGCAACTTGTATACCACTACAGAGAGAGAGAGAGTACAGACAGTGTTACTGGTGTTAATGGATGCTTGCCGGGCCGGTAGAGCTAGCTAGTAGTCTACTCCTAGGTGCGGTGCAGGCTTGTCGGCTCTACTCCTAGTGCGAGGCGTACGTACATTAACGTGTCGACCTGCTGATCGATCGATGTTGCACCGTGGCGTACGTACTGTACGTGACATGCCGCGCATATGGTTGTCAACCGTGTGTGGCAATGCACCGGGGATATACGAACCGTCTACGGCGATGGAGGAGTTTCTACCTACCTACTGAAGTTTATCCTAAAATTAGAAGCTCTCAGACCAGTCCAGCTCTTGATCCAGGTTCTGATAAGTGATGATAAGTGAGAAGTTATAGTTGTAGAATCCAGAAAATAAAATAGAAATTAGAAGCTTCTAGTTTTTTAGATTATCAGAAACTAACTATCAATTAGCTGTTTTTCAGAAGCTTAAACTCTAGTATCGTTTGAGGTGGCATCCAATGGTGTGGGTGTCTGCGTGCGTGGCGGTGGATCAACCCCTTCGCTTGACTAGTTTCCATAGTGTTAGTTACTTAGTTATGCTGACCTAAAAAAATTAAGGGGATGAAAAGCTAATCAGAAGAGAGAAAAATATAAGCGAACCAGCTCTACTTATGAACCTCTAAACTAAAATAAAGACGGAATGAATGAGGTGGATGCAAGATACTTCCTCTGTTTCATATTATAAGTTGTTTGACTTTTTTCCTAGTTAAACTTTGTTAAGTTTGATCAAATTTATAGAAAAAATTAGCAACATCTCAAATATCAAATTAGTTTCATTTAATCTAACATTGAATATATTTTAAAAATACGTTTGTTTGAGTTGGAAATACTAATATATTTTTTTATAAATTTGATCAAACTTAGAGAAGTTTGACTAGGTAAAAAGCCAAACGACTTATAATATGAAATGGAGGTAGTAGATAAGAGTGGATGATAATTTATTTTTTAAAAGAGACATCTATTATATATATATGTGTGTGTATATACATACTCTTTAATTTTGTTAAAAAAAACAAGCCCTAAAAATAAATTTGGACATACTCTAGTATTATTTTAGATTAAGATTTAATTTTTATAGGATCGAGGAAGTAGTTTTTGTCAGTGTCAATGATAAGGTATAACTCTTATACATGGGTTCATGGAATATGACAATACCATGTACCTAATAGTATACGGGAATGTATCCTTTAATTAAGAAAATACGATGTATAAAGAAGGAAATTATCTTCCCGGAATAGGAGGAGTCAGAGTCATAGTAGTAAAAGATAAGATCTCCTTAAGTCCGTATCCCACTCTATTTCTTTAATTTCTACATAATTAGAGAGAAAGATGATCTACGCTATATATACAAGGCCCCCTCATCAAGGGAGGGGCATCGAGTTACGAGTCATAGCCAAAGCCACATCTAGAAACATTCAGGAGTAAGCCAACGCCGCATTCGTCAAGTAGATCTCGTCGGGCCATTTTTGATAGGTCTTAGTCGGCTGTCAGTGTCCTAGGCCTAGGGGTATGGCGACTGTGGGCTTGAGGCAGCCCCGTCTGTCCACGTGGCCATCCCCCAAGGGGCGAGAAGGCCCGAGGACGACGTGGCGGCCGCCCTCCCATGGCGCACTACCCCCTCGGGGGAAGGTCCAGCGGGGGTCGGGCTCCCCCGACCCCCTCGGGTCGTCGCCACGTGCCTCGAAGTGGGTGAGCGCTCCCAACGCTCACCTACCCATATTAAATGCCGGTGCAGGCGTAGTGCGCCTGCGCCGCGCGCATGCCGCATCTATTGCGAAGTGACGCGCACACATCTGACACCGGTCACCGCCGGCTGACCGGCGTGAGACCGGTGCGAATGACCGATGGGATGGCGTACAGTGCCGCGCGTGCCGGCGCACGCGCGGTAGGTATGATACGCTTTCCAATGGAGCTGCGTCAAGATCATAGGGGCCGATCCGGCTCCCGCGCCATGTCAGGGTTGGTGCGTCTGGTCTAATCACCTGGCGCATCGCACGGCTTACGGTGGACAGCCGGATTCCAGCCGTTTAATAAAGAACGACGTGCTGGGCCGACCGCCATGATGGGCGGTTTGACCGATGCCATGCTAGATATACAGGAGCGGAAGACTTCTACTCCAAGCCACGGCATAGATTACATCTGTAAAATATTTTTCTCCTTTCTCTCTAGAAAACCGCCTGTTTGGCCCCTGTGGTGTCCCCTTGAGGTATAAAAGGAGGCCCAGGCCTAGAGGAAGGGGGTTGGATTCTTCTTTCCACTTCTGCTCGCCGGTTGCAGCCAGCTGAGGCCAACCCCGGAGAGCTAGAATCCTCATACACATAATCCACCACACAGGAGTAGGGTATTACGCCTCATCGATAGCCCGAACCTGTATAATCGCTCGTGTGTCACCGTTCTCTAGCAGGCGATCTCAATCCCCACCGGCCTCACCGGAGCCGAGCCTAAGGAGACATCTTTCACGCACCCCTGGGCCGAACTCAAAAAGGGGGTCCGCACAGTCCCCCACTGCGGAGTGTTCCATCCGACAGCTGGCGTGCCCGGTAGGGGGCGCGTAAAAGCTTCCTTAGCTTTTCGCTCTTTGCGTGATCACCAAGCTTCGCCGAGTCAGCCCTATGGCTGAAGAGGCGGTGCTCCACACCCCCACACCGAGCGCGGACGACGATGGCGGGGAGCTACATCCTCGTCGCCAGATGCGCGTTCCGTCACCGCCTCCCCGCCAGAGCCCAGAGCGGGAGAAGGCGCCGAAGGAGCCGGAGGGCTCCGCCACCTCCCAGCGGCCCAGTGACGAGCGACGGCGTTACTCCAAGGCGTGCCGCCGACTGGCCTACGGTGACGGTGGCACTCCTCAAGGTGCCCTCCAGGCGGCAGGGGCGCTCCTGCGCCATCCGCCCATTGCCGCGGACCCAGAGGCCCCCGTCCAACGTTGGCTAGACGACGTGGCCAACCTGGTCAAGGCGGCGCACCAGCAGCTGGGCGCTAGCGGCCGCCCGTCGATGGCCGAATCGTCCGGCACCGCGACTGCAACCTCTTCGTCCGCAAGGCGAAGAGCGCGATGAGCGGCGGCTCATGAACGCCGCGCATCCTCCGTGCCCTCGTCGACGCCCACGGCTTCTCGCGGGCGTCACGAGAATTTTTATGATGAGCCAGATGCCCGGCTCAATATCGAGCGCTGGCGCGATGAGCGCCGCGCTACCCAAGCGGGAGAGGGCGCCGCGTCCACGGCCACCGTGCGCCCTAGTGGCCCTAGAGGTAGGCCCCCCGTTTCCCCCGTCGTTGGGGCTGGATGCCGCGCCTTTATGGCAAGCCTTCAGAATGTCCGATGGCCCCTAAAGTTCCGGCCCAGCATCCCGGAAAAGTACGACAGAAGCGTCAACCCCACCGAGTTCCTCCAGATCTACACGACTGGAATCGAGGCGGCGAGGGGTGACGATAGGGTCATGGCGAACTACTTCCCCATGGCCCTAAAAGGCCAGGCGCGGGGTTGGCTCATGAACCTGCCACCCGCTTCGGTCCACTCCTGGGAGGATCTGTGCCAACAGTTCACCACGAACTTTCAAGGCACTTACCCGCACCCAGGGGAGGAAGCCGACCTGCACGCGGTGCAGCGGAGGGACGGGGAGTCCCTCCGGTCATATATCCAGCGGTTGTGCCAGGTCCGCAACACCATCCCGTGTATCCCCGCGCATGCGGTGATATACGCGTTTAGAGGAGGCGTGCGGCACAACCGCATGCTGGAGAAGATTGCCTCCAAGGAGCCCCAGACTACCGCGCAGCTCTTCGAGCTCGCGGACCGCGTGGCCCATAAGGAGGAGGCGTGGACCTGGAACTCCTCCAGCTCTGGCGCGGCGGCTGTGGCTGCCCCCGGGTCTGCCGCCCATTCTGGGCAGCAAGAAAGGAGGAAGAAGAGGAGGACTGCCCGCGCTGGTGACGAGGGGCACATCCTCGCCGCTGAGGATGGCCCGCGGCCCCCGCGTAAGAGGAAGGCTACGGAGGGCAGCAAGAGGAGCCCTGCTGCCCCTGGCCGAGAGCGCCAGGTTGGTAAATGGTGCTCCGTACATGACACCTCCCTCCACGACCTCACCGAGTGTCGCGCGGTCAAAGGATTGGCCGAGCGCATCAAGAAGTGGGGGGAGGAGCGGGGTCAGGAGCGCCGTGAGGGCCAGAACCTCACGGCCCCTACCCGCGACCGGCGAAGTGAGGCCAAGAAAAAGGCACCCGCCGACGATGATGGCGACGACGACTTGGGCTTTCAGGAGCCTGAGGCCACCGTCGCCACCATGGACGGGGGAGTGTGTGCTCACGCTTCCCGCCGCAGCTTCAAGACCATGAAGCGCGAGCTTCTGGCTGCGGTCCCCACCCACGAGGCCTCACGGCGGGCCAGGTGGTCGGAGGTCCCTCTCACCTTCGACCAAACCGACCACCCTCCGTGCGTGGCCAGGGGTGGGCAAATCGCGATGGTGGTCTCCCCCACCATTTGCAATGTCAGGTTGAGGCGTGTCCTGATAGATGGCGGCGCCGCCCTCAACATCCTTTCCCCCACGGCCTATGACCTCATCAAGGTCTCGGGGATGAAGCTCCTGCCGTCTCTGCCAATCATCGGCGTGATGCTGGGGCACACATGACCTCGAGGTCACATTGACCTCCCGGTCACGTTCGGTGGCCCTGACAACTTCCACACCGAGCAGATAGACTTCGATGTGGCGGACCTCCATCTGCCCTACAACGCGGTTCTGGGGAGACCCGCGTTGGTGAAGTTCATGGCGGCCACCCACTACGCCTACCTCCAGATGAAGATGCCGGGCCCATGCGGCCCCATCACCATCAACGGTGATCTCAAGATCGCGCTGGCTTGCACGGAACAGCGCGCAACCGACCTTGCCGCGGTTCCAAAGCTCGCGGGCGGTAACGAGGAGCATGGCGCCTCCTCGTCTCACGCCCCGAGGAAGCGGATGGCCCCAGGCGACGAGGTCCCCATCAAGGAGGTGGCGCTGGCCGGCGACCTATCCAAGACCGTCAAGATCGGCGGTCAGCTGGACGGCAAACCTTTTTGAGTTCGGCCCAAGGGTGCGTGAAAGAGGCCTCCTTAGGCCCGGCTCCGGTGAGACCGGTGGGGATTGAGATCGCCTGCTAGAGAACGGTGACACACGAGCGATTATACAGGTTTGGGCCGCTGATAAGGCGTAATACCATACTCTTGTGTGGTGGATTATGTGTATGAGAATTCTAGCTCTCCAGGGTTGGCCTCAGCTGGCTGCAACCGGCGAGGAGAAGTGGAAAGAAGAATCTAACCCCCTTCCTCTAGGCCTGGGCCTCCTTTTATACCTCAAGGGGACACCACAGGGGTCAAACAGGCAGTTTTCTAGAGAGAAAAGAGAAAAATATTTTACAGATGTAATCTATGCCGTGGCTTGGAGTAGAAGTCTTCCTCTCCTATATATCCGGCATGGCATCGGTCAAACCGCCCATCATGGCGGTCGGCCCAGCACGTCGTTCTTCATTAAACGGCTGGAATCCAGCTGTCCACCGTAAGCCGTGCGATGCGCCAGGTGATTAGACCAGACGCACCAACCCTGACGTGGCGTGGGAGCCGGATCGGCCCCTACGATCTTGACACAGCTCCATTGGGAAGCGTATCATACCTACCGCGCGTGCGCCGGCACGCGCGGCACTGTACGCCATCCCATCGGTCATTCGCACCGGTCAGCCGGCGGTGACCGGTGTCAGATGTGTGCGCGTCGCTTCGCAATAGATGTGGCATGCGCGCGGCGCAGGCACACTACGCCTGCACCGGCATTTAATACGGGTAGGTGAGCGCTGGGAGCGCTCACCCACTTCGAGGCACGTGGCGACGGCCCGAGGGGGTCGGGGGAGCCCGACCCCCGCTGGACCTTCCCCCGAGGGGGTAGCGCGCCATGGGAGGGCGGCTGCCACGTCGTCCTCGGGCCTTCTCGCCCCTCGGGGGATGGCCACGTGGACGGACGGGGCAGCCTCAAGCCCACAGTCGCCATACCCCTTGGCCAGGACACCGACATCGGCGAATTAGTTAAGTCATCCTACTTTCCATTGTAATCTGTGTGGTATTTTCATCCATATAAACTTATAAACTGGAGTAGGGTTATTACTTATCTTGAGAGCACGAACCAGTATAAATCCTTATCTTTTGTCTCGTAGATTCGATCTCACGTATACCCTGATTTCAACGATCCCCATACTCTACAAATACCGTCTGCGGGTATAGACCGTCGATAGTTTTTATGCATAATTCTATATTATATGGAAATATAAAACTACTCCTACATGATAGTTTGACTTTGTGTGTTGAGATTGTCTTTTTTTAAGGACTCGTACAAAACAACGAAGTTTCAAGATTACAAGATTACAACCAGGAAAAAAACAGACACACCACCTCAACAAGATAAAGTTGTTTATAATAGGTGTTGAATATACTAGTCTTATTAATTTACATTTGGATTTTAAGTTGTAATAAGTAGTAGGTGTGAAGTTAGAGTCGAACTCTGTAACCCGATAACCTTTAAATATTGTAGAACGGGGCACCACAATAACATAGTAATGTAGAGGATAATTTAGTACAGGTGTGCATGAAAGAGGATGACGACGAGATCATGGACTTGTAGCGGTTAGATATACTATATTGATTAGGGAAACACTTATAATTAAAGTTCCGAGAATGTAGGTTTCGACTGATTCTCGTAACAAATATAATGTATATTCTTGTATTATCATTTAATATGTATGAGTTGATTCATAGCTGAAGTGATCGGGAAGATTAATCACCTTTAATTATGCTATATCGGATAACTTTTGTAACGGAGGCAATGTACATAACAAAACAACTCAATACATCACGGATCTCAACGTGGATCCAACGGCAACTAGGCTAGCTAGGACCACATACACCTAGATGCAAAAAGTCCTCCCTGTCACAACACCATCAACACAAAATACTCCAGCAGCAGTAACATTTTGATTAGCAGTGCCACTAACCATGATGATTACACAAAGACTTTTCATGCATGCATGCATGGGCAGTAATTAAGTGGGTTTTGCTAGCTAATCTTTTCCCACAAGGAGCAAACACACACGCACGCACCGGAGATGAAAAGGTGTTTTGCAACAGCCAACAGCTATATATATATATAGTCTTTCTACGTACTAGGAGTATTATAATGGCAGACAACAACACACGCATGCATCTGCATGGGGGAGAGGTAAAAAAAAGGAAAAAGAGCATGTACTCACCCTATGTTCTAGAACGGAATTGCAAGGAGAAAAGTTGGTGCCTGCCTTGTGTTTTAACCCAATAATCGATGTGGTTTTGCTTTATAACTTTGCTCCATAAGATTAAATGAATGGTTAATCTCGTCTTAAGTATGTAGGGGGGCAAAAGAGGAAGCACTTTTCACTCTTCAAAGGCGTGCTGTTTTTACTGGCAAGCTAGCAAGGCAGCATCAAACAACCACAGTAGTGTCGTTGTAAAGTTGTCATAGGGACTACTCGAGGAAGCTATAAGGCTCTCTCTCTCTCTAAAAGTGAGTGAGCAACACCGCATTTTGATGTTGTCTATTATACCCCTGCAGGGAGCATGAACGAGAAATATAGTGTAAAGTAATTGTATCCGAAGGAGAAATGTTGTAGTGTTGTATCTTCAATCTTGTATGCATGCATTGATGCATATGCGCACTAATAACCAACAATATGTGTGATCATGTGCAACATGTGAGAATGTTATATGACGCTCAATAACTAAGCAAAACAGCACGCCAGTAAGAGGGCTTTGTGCATATTTGACTAGCAGCCCCTCTGCCTTGTCGTCTCCTCTCTTGACTCCTCGCATCTCCTCTCTCCTCTGCCTTACCACGCCCGAGTAGGTCATCGGTGTGCTATGCGGCTGCGAGGAAGGCGGTGGTGGGGCTATTCCACGAGGACCTTGGGAGACAGAAGGAGGGAGTCGAGTCGAGGGTTCCCGCCCCTAGATCTGGCGGCTTGGGAGGCGGCGGGGCCATGGGAGGCGATTGTCGGTCCTGTGCCTAGCCACGCGCCAGTGAAGGTGGTCAGGAGGGTGGTTGGTGCTGGAGATGATGGGGTTGTGTGCGGCGATGGCCGGGCTCACGCCTGGCCACGAGCGGCAGCGAAGGTGGTCGGGAGGGCTGGCGGCGCGGAAGATGTCAGGGCCGTGGGCGGCATTGGTTGGACGGCAGTGGAGGTAGTCGGGAGGGCGGCGCCGCGGCGGGCAACGGTGAGACGTCGGCGACAGCGTCTCTTTGGGTAGCGGCGGGTGCTGTTGAGGTCGGTGGCGGCGGGTTTAGCGAAGGATGGCGGCGGCCTAAGCATCGACTACCAGTCCTTGGCAGAGAGAAGGCGGATCCGGTGAAGGTGGTTCCGTAGGCAGCAACGACCCTAGGGGTGGCGAATGCCTGGGAGTCTGGGTGGAAGAGGATATCCTCGACGGCGGCGGCAGAGGACTCCGATAGAGGCGGTGACCCTAGGGTTGGCGACGGGCTGGGAGTGTGAGAGATGGAGGAGGATTCCGATGTTGGCGGTGGCCCTATGGGCGGAGGAGGCCTAGGAATCCGGCGAAGCGGAAGCGGATCTTCTGGCTCACGTTTGGTTGGCTAGTTCTGTCTGGACAACGATGGATGAAGGTGGGTATTCGGCGGTGCGTGGCGTCAGTTCACTTGAAGCGGATGAAGATGGCACTAGTGGAGTTTCGCAGCGACAGTGCACTAGGGGCGGTGATGACTAGATAATTTCCACTCGTCAAATTTGACCATTTCAGAAGAGGATGTTGGGAAGCATGGAAGGACCCAGGTCGTAGGTTTTTCTTTTTTGGTTGTGTGTTCTTGTCTTTGTTGAGGTGTGAGTCTAAGTACTCTTGTATCCTTTTGCTGTGTATATCCCTCGTAAATATTGAGGTCGGATTAATGAAAATCCATTATCTAAAAAAATGATGCTCAATAATTAGTCAATTAGTTTTTTTTTCTTTTATTTCCTGATAACCATGTCCATTACACAATGGAATATGAAGTTAATTACTTCTTTCGTTTCAAATTATATTAGTAAATTTCACATTAACCAAGGAGCTATGACAAACATTGTCACCCTCATTAATAATATTTTTAAAGCAACCATAAACTCTAATTAGTTGAGACGAGCCAATAGAACCATGATCCCGTTGATGAGTTTATTTCTTCCAAAGCAGTCATTTTTACATAATAGAAGTTTTATTAAGACTCAGTCAAATACACCAAGATGATACATTACAATTAAGCTTACCCCTGACCTTTGCATAAATGAACACAGCCATAAAAAGAACCTATCTAAACCTCATCACGAAAACAAACAAATTAGAGGCTATCAATCCGTAGACTAGATTGCCACCCATGCTCCTGAGTGAAAAAACTTCCTTGCCACCTGGTCCAAACATCGAGGTACCGCTGCAATAGTATCCCGAAATCCCGGTTTGTGGAGGATAGCCCAGGTGCATAACCACCGGGTGACTAAAGAAATATCCTGTAAAAGAGAATACAACATTTTGTTATAAAAAATTATCTCATTTTTGCTTAGCCAAATGGACCAACAAAGAATTATCGCACCCATCAAAAGCAGATTTCTCATGTCTTTAGGAACACATGTAAGCCAACGCCCAAACATATGGGTAACATTTTGAGGAGGTTGAAAATTAGAAGTCATATGAATAACCGACCATACCAAGCGAGCTACTTGACATTGGAAGAACAAATGTTGAATGGTTCCATCCTTATGATAAAAGAAACATTTCTTACTACCTTTCAATTTTTGCTTAGCTAGGTTATCCTTGGTTAGAATTACTCCTCAATATAAGTACCAAGGAAAATCTTAACTTTGAGTGGTGCCTTAATGTTCCAAAGCAATTATAAACACTAATTAGTTGAGACGAGCCAATATAAGAGCTGTGATTGCATTGGTATGTGGTTGTGTTGATGAAGAGTAGTGAGGGAAGTTCACTGGCTTTGGAAGGTGAGAATGATAAATATTTTGCTAAAAAATGAATCCTTGAAACGACAAGTCACTATGAAAAACACTTTTTTAAGACACCAGAATTTTATTTCTACGGGAGTGCTGGGCATAATAAAATCTTGTTGTAATAACGGCCAGGGGCACAATTAATAAAGTGTATTTTCACCTGTGGTGGTTGAATCGCTTGTGAAAACTCAAAATTTAATTTTTCACAGCCATTTTGTTAGAGGTGGTACTCAACAGCCACTGCAAATGCAATTTTCAGCCGCCTGGAAAAATGAATCTTTTAGTATCGAGTAATTTGAAACAGAAGGATTATTGAGTAACAAGATATGAAAAAATAAATATAAATGTGATTTCTAATCGATGTTTCAGCTACATATCATTAGGAAGATAGGATTTTGTCGTATAACCTCAATCCTTTTAATTTATCTTTTAGAACTCACTAACCATATGTCTATTGGCACAAACCAAAGATGTTAAATAATTTTATAATTAAAACAATTACCCACTCTATTCCAAAATATAATAACTTGTAGATTCCAAACTCCTACTGCCTACTCAGTGGCTTTATTATAGCCCCAACTAGTCGAGCTTGTACCTCACTTATTCCGAAAGGCAACCAAGTCTTTTTAAAACTCTACCTAATACCCACATCGAAGGATAAAACTTGTTATATTTTAGGGCTTGTTTAGTTTATTGCCAAAATCAGCCTTACAAATTTTGACATTGCTAAATTTTATTAAGTCAACAAACTAAATAAAACTTTACCATCACAATATTAGAAATTCCTACCAATATTTGGTAATTCTATAAACTTCTTCTCACAAAACAATTACCAAAATTTGGTAAGGTGTCAAACTAAACACTACTCTCACATCTTGAACTTGCCAAAATTTTGGCATTGCCAAGTTTTGGCTTTACCAACAGATGATACAGTATTTTTTTGGCAATAAACTGAACAGGTCCTTAGAATGGAAGAAATTAATACTTGAATGGACAAACATTTTGTCCCGTGAAAAAAAAAATATATAGCGGATGGACTGTCGCGCGACCGGCCGGCCAGAACGTCGCCGTCAGTCGGTGCGTCGTTCTGATCTTCTCCGGCCGGTGACGGACGACGACCTTTCCTGCCCATCACTGCCCCCTCTACCAGCGCGTGTGTCCATCCTCCTTCGTCTTCTATACGCGATCGATTATATAAGTTATTATTATTATTATTATTACACGTACGTGACTCTGAATTTCTGATGCCACATGTACTGTACTGTTCATGGGAATGAATATTGTCAAGTTAGATCATCCTTTGGTTTAAATCGATCATCTCATTCCAGCCATGAATGGATACTGGTGGATCACCACTAAATTTGAGTTGATATATTCTAGGTGTGCCATTTCTGTTGGAACTTGGAAATTCCAGCCCACACAGAGTTGTTGTGTTAGCTACCAAAAGCCTCTGCAGGGTCTTTTGTTTTCATTTGCTTGCTGGTTGGCTTATCAATCACTGTACCTAAAATTTAAATTTTAAACCTTAATTTTTTATTTGAAGTTTGGGAATTTTTTCGTTCATTGCTTTATTTTTCAACCCGATCTTTTAAACCATTAATAATATATGTATTTAAAAAAACTATTGTACCTATAAATTATCTTTGATTGCTTCATTCGTATCCTGACATCGTTACACCTACAGTAGTGGCTATTT
The DNA here is from genome assembly GCA_000573905.2 of Oryza punctata. Classification (NCBI taxonomy): domain Eukaryota; kingdom Viridiplantae; phylum Streptophyta; class Magnoliopsida; order Poales; family Poaceae; genus Oryza; species Oryza punctata. Next base: position 6,809,023 of record CM002488.2, read on the forward strand.
TGTCAGTATGGCCTTCGATCATGTATGCATATATATACCCCTTTGTTGTCTAGCTAGTTGTATGCATATACTTTCATGTAGAACTGCAACGAAATCAAGCTCATATCAAGGCCTGAAGAAGCTGCACATATGTCCTATTGTTGGCGAGGGTCGATCCAATGGCCCCCCTCCTTGTGAATTCTTATCAAATGATCAATGTCCAGTCGCATTCATCTACCAAAGCTTCAGTACTTTCAGTACCAAACCATGTAGGCTGGGGCTTACAAGTTGTCAAGCCGAATGGGGCCATGCTGCATTTTGCATTGGCCTTGTTGCTTGTTTCGACCAAACCAGTCTGCAACATGCATTCATATAGTCATATAAAGGGAAATTGGAAGTGTACCTGTCTTGGTTATATCTACATGCATTTAATTGAGGCTGAAAAAACAGTACTAGTAGTAGCTCGAGAGCATCATGTGAACATAACCTTTTGACATATATTTGACGATTCATTTTACTTAAAATTTTTGTATTAAAATATGATAAATATACGTCATGCAAGTACTCGTAATAAGAAAACAAATCACAACAAAACAAATAATAATTAAATAATTCTATAAAAAGATGTATGATCAAACTTTTGTCCAAAAGTCAAGATGTTAAACACTAAAAAGGAGAGAGTATGTAGCAAAAGGTGGGGAAAATAAAAGGCAAATTTTACTGTAGGACATCTCAAATTTGTGTAATTTGCTACTGGATATCGAAAAAATGTGTTACGGCTGAAAGACATTAAAAAACTAGTAATTTACTATTGGACACTTTCAGCTTAATTGGAGAGATAAATTTATGCTTCAAACATGGTGTCAAAGTAAAATTTTAGAAATTATGACTGTAAAAAATAGAAAATTTATGCAACTTTAAATTTTTCATCACCCCAAATACATCACAAGCATACATTATATTCCATCTTCGCTCCAGATTCAGCTCAAAATCTTTTTTACCCTAGGGGCATTCTAGTCTTTCGAAGAATTTCTCTATCCAATTAAACCGAGCGTATGTCCTCCAACGACAAATTACCAGTTTTCTAAAGTATGTTGTGACACGTTTTTATGATGTATATCAGCAAATTACACAAATTTTGAATATCATGTTCAAAATTTTGCCAAAATAAAAATAATATCTTTTGTCATGAAATTCCTGTCGATCATATCTTAAAACCCAATAAATAAATGAAACTATATCGATATATTTTGTATGTGTCCAGATAGTTGCGGATCTATTGATCCCAAAGAGAGATGGATCTCCATACCGTGAGTTTTTAATTTGTCTCTGGTATATAAGAATATAATTCATATATTCAAACAACCTTGATATAAACTTGTTAATTAAACAATAGATGATGCAGGAAAAAACCTACAAAACGAACATTTTAATTTGTTAACTTAGGGGTGTTCAGCTGTTGATTTTATTGCAGCGCTGTTTGACACCTAGTGCTGATTAGAAGCTACATCCCCAGCGACAGGCCGCCGAACAAGCCCTTAATTAAACAGCTTCTGAGTAAATCTAAAATCCTCAAAATATATCTAGTTTCCCGACCACCGTGGATCATTTAATATCACACTTAGTTTTAATCATGTTTCAGTGATTTATAATTGAGCCTCCAACAAGTGCTCTATCTTTTTTTAAAAAAAATGTCAAGAAATGTGGCTAGCATAACTGAACTAGCATTGCCATGCTTGGCATGATTAGCTAATGTCACGATATATATTTAGCCACGCCTATATTAAAAGAGTACTACTAGTTTGCCTTGCGGTCGGGTAACTGGCCACATAAATTAGTTTTAGAAAATAAGCTGGCAAAGAGTATCTTATAATAATATTCTATAGAAACAATTATAAACATGCCACACCTATCCTGTACACCATCATTTCGGAAATATATCTTATAATTGTGATGACGATGAATCTGTCATCCAACGAACTATATTATATAAGTACATTTTATTTACTAATTCTTTATTTGTTTTAATATTATAAAATAATCCTTCCATATGTCAACTATTTATTATATCATCTCTAAAATACAAACCTTATTACGTAAATATATCTACATGGACGAATTGTTTAAAAACCTCACAATTATTTCGTTTCAAACATTATACACCTTCTATCCCCAGATATAACAATTTTTACCTATGTATTCGAACATATCTATTTGGACAAGGATACGTCCAGATATATAGCTAAAAATTGCTATATTTTATAACGGAGATAATACCATTATAATTCATATTTAAATGTATGTATCAAAGTAAAGATATTTAGATAAGTAAAATTGGACACATAAAAAATAAAAAGTAAATGTAGTAGTATATACTTCTTTACAAATCCATAATGGTGGCAGCATGAATCTACCACTTTACCATTGTTTTTACATTTTATACAAATTTATTTCTGATATTATTTTATTATGGAATAGTCCAAATATTCGATTCAAACAGCAAATGACACTAACATATTCAATAATTTTTTTATATCTATGACATATTATATTATTTTTTATGCATAGCAAAATATGGGCATTTTTGCTAGTAGTAGTAAAACAATAAACAACAGTTAGCAATGAGCAACAGAAGCATCAAGTAGGCGGCAGCAGCAACCTCTCCACTATCTACTCTACTCCACACTTGCTCATCTCATCTCTCATCTCTTTCCTTCCCTCTCCCTCCTGTAGGAATCCAAAACCGCCTCCACTCTCCACTCCTCTCCGGCATCCAGTTCATGTCCTCGCGCTCCCCATGTCGCCGCCCCTCGAGCTCGACTACATAGGCCTCTCGCCGCCGCCCTCCTCCTCCACCTCCGCCGCCCGCGCGGACGACGTCGACCTGAAGGGCACCGAGCTCCGCCTCGGGCTCCCTGGTTCCGAGTCGCCGGAACGCCGCCCTGCGGCCACGGCCACTGCCACTGCCACCACGCTTGAGCTGCTGCCCGCCAAGGGTGCCAAGCGCGTGTTCTCCGACGAGGCCACGCTGACGCCGCCCGCTGCCGCCGGGAAGGGCAAGGCGGCGGCGGTGAGGGAGGGGGAGGAGGTGGAGGAGGCTGAGGAGGAGGAGGACAAGAAGGTTGCCGCGCCGCCGCAGCCGGCTGCGAAGTAGGTGCCCTTTGCTCCTGCGGATTCCGTAGATTTTTTTATTCATGTTTTTTTTTCTTGGTGCCATGTCGTGTTCTTGTTGGTGGTGGATGCTGCCTTGCTGCTGGTCGGTGTGGTTGGAGAGCGAGTGGGTGATGAGTTTGAAGGAAAAAAAAATTCTTACAAGAAAGGGATTTTTTTTGTGGGTGATTTAGTTAGCATGCGAGAAGGTGAAATTGGGTGGCAAAATTTGAGGCAGCTCTTTTGTGGATTCGCAAAAGAGACTTTTTTTCTATGGGAATTGGGTGGCAAAATTCGCATTTTTCTGCTTTTTTCATTTGTTTTTTTAACTTTGTGGCGCGTTTTGGATTTAGCTTGATCTCTTGGGTTTAGAACCGTTCAAAAGTTTGTTTTTTTTTTTCCAGCTTTGCTTAGTTCCTTTTTTAGTTTCTTCTAAAATTTATACTCCTTTTCCCCCTAAGATTAATTGTATGAGTGCGTTCTTTTCCTCCTTTTTTTTTCATTTGAATCATTAAAATACTTGTGATAACCTGATATTTCAAAGTTTGAGCTGGCTACCTTTGAAATGGTCAAATTTCTTCCTCCCCTCTTAGATCAAAGTTCACAGAAAAATCAGTTGTTTGGTCGTTTTCAGTTTTTTTGTCGACCCACCGTTGAACAATTATTGCGGATTCTTCTTTCTGGTATTGATTTGTTTTCTTGTTCTTGTACATTTATGCTGAGTTATTACTTGCAATGATGTGTGCTTGTGCAGGGCTCAGGTAGTGGGATGGCCACCAATCCGCAGCTACCGCAAGAACACGATGGCAACCAACCAGATGAAGAGCAGCAAGGAGGATGCTGATGCTAAGCAGGGTCAGGGTTTCCTGTACGTCAAGGTTAGCATGGATGGTGCACCATATCTGAGGAAGGTTGACCTCAAAACTTACAAGAACTACAAGGACATGTCTTTGGGTCTCGAGAAAATGTTCATTGGCTTCAGCACCGGTGAGGTTTCTCTGATGCAAGTAGTTTATTTAAGCTACAACAGAATTTAATCTTAATTGGCTGAAACTCACCTTCGCACACCATGTTACACGAAAAGAAATAATGGAGTTATCGTTACTATGTTTCGAGTAATTTTTAGGTTTATTAGAGCACATGAGGATTGTTTCAGTGACAGGCCAAACATTTGAATGCACCGGATTTTGTTTGTTAAAGCGATCAGACGGCCATTATGTTTGGAAATCCCACCAAATTTTGACCTTGCTAGTTGTCTATCAATGCGATTTGCGTGCCAATTGTTCTAAGAAAAAAGATATTTGTAGCATATTACATGTGATGTGGCTCTTTTAGGATCTTTTCTACTGACCAGGTGGTGCAGACTAACCACCGGAGTACTAATTGTGCTTATTTCGTAGGTGAAATACTTACACAGATATGCTTCTACTTCTACTAGTTTTCATGAGTTATTTAGTTTTTCTCTGATATTGTAGACTAGAGTTTGTGTCTGGGTGCATGTACCTGATCAGATCTTGAATGCAGACAACCTGTTTTATTAATATGATACTTACCGATACATTTCTCGTTTAACTTATCTATCTCCGACTATACAAAGTATAGTTCCTCACAGAATAAAAGAACTAAGGTACATAGGATGCATTGCCTGTATTTTCAGCATAACCATCAATGAAGGGTAAAACCTTATCTCAGTTTATTAATGGTAAATATCTACATGAGCAGTTGTATCATACTGTCACAAATTACGAATACACGGGTAAAATAACAGCGCTATGTAGGTTTTGGTGGATTTTAGCATGAAGGGAACCTTTGTGCTATTTGTTTATTTGGACTGACAGGCAGTAGTTGGTCTAATGCCATACCTGGTAAGGAAGGTGCTGAGAACCAGAAAGATGGTGAATATGTGTTAACCTACGAAGACAAGGATGGTGACTGGATGCTGGTTGGTGATGTTCCATGGGAGTAAGTACACCTGTACCATCTAACTAAAATAGCAATTATGGCTGGTGAATATGATTGTTGCTCTTCTCACTGAATTTATCATTTATCTGTTGTCTTACTTTTGATGCAATCGCAGGATGTTCACCGACTCTTGCCGGAGGCTCAGAATTATGAAAGGCTCAGATGCAATTGGACTTGGTAAGTTCAAATTGTTATGCAGATTCCCTCCCTTGCTCTTAGGGAATACATGTGTGTATCTACAGATTTTTTTTGTTCTGTTTTTGAGGTTAATATTGTCATTTGTATTTTTTACTTCCATTTTGTCTTTAAGCTGTTCTCAACCCAGGTTTGTTCCATTATTTATGCCAAAGCTTTAGACCAGAAGACCTCACTCTCGAAAATACCACTTAGTGGGACTTAAACATGTTTCTAGTAAAGCGTAAATACTTTTGGCAGAAAAAGATAAATCAGTGAACACTAGTTTCCTTATGTTTCTTTTGTGTAAAGTTATAAATGTTTCCTAGGTTTTATAAAACTCTCTTACTCTTCCATTTTCGTTAGGTTTTTTCCCTCGTTCTAAAAAAGAGTGAGACAAATATACTCTGGAACATTACTTTGCTAAAACCCGAGTTAGCCAAGGCTTTCGTTCGTATGCTGGAGCCAAGTAGTACAAGCTGCCAGCCCCAGTTGAGAAAGCATGTCTTGTGGAAATTTTTTAGTACAATTCTGATATTTTATCAGCAACTGAACGATGCCACTAAAAGAGCAGAGTGACATGCAAACAGATATTATCAATATTTAAGTATTTAAGTCAAGCCAACTTTGGAGCCAAAATAGTGTCTTTGCTTGTTCCGACTCTGATTGCTTAAGTGAAAACTAGATGGAGTCTCATCAACCACAACCTAAATAGACACAATTTATTAGTATTAGGATGAACATAGTAGTATGCACCGGTTTTTATGAAGAGAGGGGCTAAAAATTACTCTTCCTTCAAGATCATAGCTCACAAATATGAATCACTAACTATAAATGATTAACAATCTTGGAATGGTAAAAGCTTCTGAACATCATCCTGTTTTACCAAATAATAGCTATAATAATAATTTACCTTGACATACATAATTTATTTGTGCCTTTTGTCTTTTGTTTTTTCAGCCCCAAGAGCAGGGGAAAAGTCCAAGAACAGAAACTAGAATGGTCATTGCCCACAGTTGAAAGCAAAACGGAGACATCAACTGACTGTAGGGCAGTTTCTCAAAACCATAATTTAATAGTTTTACAGGATCACCATATGATCTGTATTACATGGTTTGCTATTCTGCAAGTAAAAAAAAGAACTCTTTAAGACTCTCTTATGTTAGGTTTGCAACATCTCCTAGAGATGTATGCTCTATTCGGTTGCACGAGTCTTTGTATGTGTAGTATTTCCATCCATGTAAATGGTTGGTATGCAGTGCGCTACCGCTATTATTGAGCACTCCTACCTATCCTTCAAGTGTTGTCCTGAAACGTATGTTCCTGTCACGTAAGTGTTTAAATGTTTTTAAGAGGTTCCTGAAGATGTATTATTATTCATATGACTTCATTTGGAGCACACTTATGCTAGTTTTTTTTTCTACACCACACCTCAATCATACATCCCTATTTCGTTGATCACGATGTTATGTGAAACTGATGAACTAGTCCAAGTTTAGCAAACCTTATGGTTACTTTACATTTCAAAACTAGGCGTATTAGATGGTAAAGCAATGCTTATTTGCCAGCTTTGATGTGTTGTTGCTGAGTAGGGACATACATGCACGGGCTCATATCATTATCTTTTGAAGGTTATGATGGTTGCTCTATACTATGGTTTAAAAGGGCTTCCTCAACCATCATTCAGGTTGTATAAAAATACCATAGCTCAATGGTCAATGATGGCTTATGATCCCTTAGAATCAGGCTTTCTTTTTCCCCTCTCGTTGCCTGCAGTATCTGCTGTTTCTGCTTCCTTCCTATAGAATTGATGCTCCACTCTGTCCCTCCTTTGTGTTCCTTTTCCCCTTTCCCATTGCTTGTGTCTGCTAGTTGGTGTGCATGTAAAGCTGGGCAGAATGTATTCCATGAAACACATTTTGAGATTTAGTTATAGTGATCATGCCTTAGTTTAACTCCAAGTGCCCATATTTGAATTTTTCCTATCCTCCTTGTAGTAGATTGCAAGATGTTGCATTTCTAGTGCTGAATTTATTCCATGCAGAGATGGTGACTACCCCTCCTAGGGTTTACCATCTGTTGATTCCAAGTGGCTGGTGTGAGAGAACATGGATGTGGAGCATTGCATATCATTCATTCAGTTAATGTGTGTGGCAAGTCAATTCTTTCCTTATCCTGCCTGCCCCTGGTATTGCTTTGTAGTACTTGTTGATATAATACCAAGCAGAGCAGCATCCACTACTACTACTAGTGATGCCTACCAAGGCACTGGAATAATAATCCTTTTGATGAAAGGTCAGTTTGCTTGCTTGCTTCCTCTATGTGGTCCTGCCCTACCACTATCATGCTATGGAGTATGCTTTAGCATGCTGGATTTACAATTCCAAGCCACCTTGTGATCCTGTTAGCTTATTGTGAGTGTATAGTACTCTCTGTTTTAGTGTTTTTTGAATAAATATACGTCACTGTTGACTTCTGGATATGTGTTTAACCCATTCTTACTAGTCACTAAGTCGCTCTTTGCACGACCATCAATATCCACCCATAAGAATTTACTTAATATCTTGCAATGCAATTTTGTGTGCAATGAATAGTACTAAGAAACTATCATGTTATTTATATTTATCAAGAAAATAGGAGTTCACGATAGATAGGACGAGGCGTGGGAAGCTAATTCATTGCATTGATTTTGCACATTTAACTGTTCACCAGTATATATACAGATGAATTTGAACAAAAGATTGTAACAACACAACATTATAAATGTTTCTCTCTGTGAAAGCAAGCGTAGTTTAATTAGTTTAATTGATTATGTTCATGGTGGTGAAACCTACCCACTCAGCTTCAAATTCTTATGAGTCAACCACCACCTCTTACTGCTGGAGAATCCATCTTTAATCCCAGTTTGTAATCCTTTTTAATCCCGGTTTTGCAACCAGGACGGACAATCCGAGATTAAAGATAGGTTAGTCCCGGTTGAAATAACCAGGATTAGTACCGGCTGGTGTTTTTTTAATGTTTATTTGTTGCTGGCTGCTTTCTTATACATATGCATATCCATACCAACGTATACCTAATTAAAAAAATTCGTAAGCCTTCCGGTAGAAAATTTTCATCCATCGTCAAAAAAAAATTTCATCATGCTTGCGATAACAAGGACAGATTCCGGTAGAAAATTTTCATCAACAAAAAGAACACAAATCCTAGAAAAAATACTGCTACAAGACTACAAGAACAGATTTCATCAACACAAGAACATCACAAGGACACTAAGAAAATACAGCAGCCGGAAGGGGAAGGAGTTGCCGTCGCCGCCATCGTCGTAGGGACGCCGGGCCACCGACGGCTCCCCTCCGCTGAATCGGTGGAGGGGAGGGTGCCACAGCCGCTGGGACGCCGACCCGCCGCCGGGACGCCGGACCACCACCGCCTCCCCTCCCGTCCCGCTAGATCTATCGCGCCGCCGGGACACTGCTGCATCCCCTCCTCTCCCCTCCCGCTGGATCCGGGACGCTGGGCCACCACCGGGACACCGGGTCGCTGCCGCGGGGCCGCCGTCAGGACGCTGGGTCGCTGCCGTCGGGTCACCACCGCCCGCCACCATCGAGGGGCGGAGAGGCGGCGCCGCCCGTTGCCACCCGCGGAAGGAGAGCTACCGTCGCTGAGGAGAACGAGAGAGGAGTAGCTCGCCGGCCAGTAGAAGGAGAGGGAGAGAGGAGGCGGAGAGAACAAGAGAGGAGAGGAGAGGATAAGGGAGAGATAAATGATAAGGTAGAGAGAGGGAGAGGGGTAATTAAAAAGGGGGAGAGAAGTGTTGATCCTTAATAACGGTTGGTGCCAAGAACCGATACTAAAGATTTCAGGTGGCCTATCAAGGTTTGAAAAAAGTGAACTAGGATTAAAAATAATCTTTAGTACCGGTTGGTGTACTAAAAATCATATCGAGCCGTTGGGATTAGGAACCGGTACCGGTTCGTAAGAGAACCGAGAGATTTGTGATTTTGATAGATCGAGCAAAATCGGTTCTCCAGTAGTACCTTCTGCACCTGCAAAGTTTTTCTCTCCTGCAAAGTGCAGAGTTTCCTACAGAATTCAGAGTATTCTCTAACCATGTGTTTCTGTACTTTTATTTACTCTCTTTTTTATACTGCCAAAGATTTGGCCGTGTTATTTAAATGAAGTTTCTGCTAGGTACAAATGCATACTCCTGGAACTGGGATCTGCATAGCCTCTCCTCAACAGTTCGAATTCCTATTCTTGGTAAATATAAAATTTAGAAATAAACTAGAACGATTCCATTTTTTCATATTCTCACCAGCTACATACTCATCTCTCCGCTTATATCTTACCCAATCCTCCCTACCAAACACGAACATGCAAACTTTTGCATATGGGCATATGGCTTCCATGCAAGATGTCCGAAAAATTTAGGGGCTACTCGACTAGAGGTTAATAATAACTTTACCACAACGCAATTAACCATAAGTGTGATGAGTGACTTAAAGTTGGTCGATAACTTATAAGCCATAAATGTAGCAAATCTTTGGCTAAAATTTTAGAGCACGGCATGTGGGACCAATGTACTAACAAAATATGGTTTGGCTCGCCAGTGATTTTTAGGCCGAGTTCGATGTGGCTGATTTTGATAGAATTTCTATTGGCGCGTGAAATGAGAAGTCATTAAAAATAAACTTATTTGTTTTTTAATAAAAAATATATATAGAAAATTTTTACACAAAATACTCGTGTAGCGGTTAAAAAAACAGAGAAATTGCCATTTGGAATTGTCCTTTAGAACTCAACAGCAGCTTGATAAACTTTGGGCTGCCAACCAAAAACAGTTCATAGCAGCATCTCAAACAGGAACACAAATGCAGCTCGCACTGAATTTTCCAAGTCAAACGAAAACATATTGGATTAAATTTTTAGATCCCATGCAAACAGGAACACAAATGCCTTAAAAAAACAATCAAAGATCGATCAGGAAGGCAAGAAATTATGAGCCGGGGCCACCACCCAGGCCACTCGACACCATCATAGAGCATGGCTTGCCCAGTGCCCACTATTGCCTCCCACAGCCACCCTGGTGGGTCCCACGCGAAAGGGACCCTGCCTCCCTCACCCACCACGCACACGCCATGGCCCCACCTCCGCGTCACTGACAGTGGGCCCGCCAGAACGTCGGTCCACATGTCAGCGCCCCACCTGCACGTACCCATGCCCAGGCTAACCACGCGCACCACTGCTTTATCAACCCAGTCGCTCGTGGGGCCGATTTGAGGGCGAGAAGCGGGGCCCATCGCGTGAGGTATACACCTGCAGGTGGGCCCCACGCATTAGTAGCTCAGGAAATAGTACACCTGGTTCGGCGGGAACAGCGGGATGGATAGATTGAACTGAACTGGCCCCAGCGAAGCCGACGTGGGAGCTTTCTCCCGCTGACGTGGCACGCTAATCTGACCTGACTGTGGGGCCCACCTTCGATTGTGCCACTGGGCCCCAGCTGGCTGGAGCTTCCACTCTTTTTTTTTAATAAGTTAATCTGACGTCCCTCAATTTTACGTTGAGTTTGTCTGAGATACCCCTAACCCCAATACCAGAAATGTGTATCTTGAACTATGTAAAACCGTTCAAAAAGATTCCGAGGTATTATAGGTACTTGATTTCGCTAACGTGGCATCCTAGTCACAAAAAATTAAAAAAATAAATATCTAGGGCCCACATGTAAATAAGAAAAAAATGTGGGACCCACGTGTCAGCATCATCTTCTTCCTTTCGCTGACGTGATATCTTAGTCAGCAAAAAAATTAAAAAATATTTGGGGCCCACGTATAAGTGAGAAGAAAAAAATTGTACGGTCCACATCTTTTTTTCCCTCTTTTCTCTTTTCTTTTATTCTCTTCTCGCTCTTCTCCTCTCCTCCTCTCTAGTCGAGCGGCGACGGCAACTGGTAGTGGTCGCATCTTCCCCCCTCCCGCCGGTGTGGCCGGCATCCTCAGCCCCTCTCTCGCCGACCTCATCTCCCCCCATTCTAGCTGGCCTCCTCTCCCCCTCTCCCGCGGTCGCGCCGACCGCCTCTCGATGGGGAAGCTGTGGACTCCTCTACCCATGGGTTGCACTCATCGGCGGTGGGCTCGACGGTGCGGAGCACCTTCCAGTCGGCGTCGTGCAATGATGCCACCAGCGACCACTACCTGTTGGCCAGCGCGACCGCGGGAGAGGGGAGAGAAGGCCGGTCGGAGTGGGGGGTGAGGATGCCGGCCGTGCTGGCAGGAGAGGGGGAAAGAGGTGGCGGCCACCGCCGCCGCTTTCATCTACCACCTACCGCTCAGCTGGAGAGGAGAGGAAAGGAGAGGAGAAGAGGAAAGAGAGGGAAAAAAAGATGTGGACCCTATAATTTTTTCTTCTCACTTACATGTGGGTCTCACATACTTTTTTTATTTTTTTTTACTAATAGGATGCCACGTCAACGAAAGGAAGAAGATGATTATCGGTGTTGTGGGTCCAGGGGTATAGAGGGTGTTGTCGAAGTGACGACTGCATACGTCGAAGGACGTGGTTACTCAATAGTTGTTGGGAAAAGTAAAGTGTATTAAATTAAGGATTTTTTTAGGGATCCCCCTTCACATGGCCCTAGGGGGTTATTTATAGTCCTATTACAGGTCCCCCTATTAGGGTTTAGGTTTTACAGGAAAATTTACATGGTCACCCTTATGAAAGGGACATTTGTATGGGTATATAGTGTAATTAAGATACATAAGCCTCTAACGGGCCAATTGGCGACTGCTGGCCCACCGGCCAACGGGCCAGAGCGGTTGGACCGGCCCCTTGGGCCTTCTTGGAGCAGGGCTCAATATGGCGAAGTCACCCTCCTTCAGCATACGCCCTTCGCCATTCAGCCTTCGCCCAGGGCACGTTTAGACTTGCGGGGACACAACGCGACTCTTCACCCTTCGCCGCCTTCGCCCCGTGGTCTTCGCCATAAGGCTTCGCCCCGATGAACCTTAGACGCCTCAAGTCTGAATCCTCGCTGCTTGCTTGGTTTCGGCAGGTCTGGTCGAAGGGTCTCATGACATACCGCCAACAAGCCCCTCACGGGCAAGGGTGAGATAGGAGCTTCGGCCGAGACCGTGCAAACCATGTGGTATGGTATGAGGCGCTCCCTTTCGACCGATGCTCCTGCCGAAACCGATATTGTGCTCCTGCAAAGAATGTATGCGTTGTGTGTATGTCGGCCCTGATTTTATAGCATAGGAAACCATATGTGTTCACAAATACCAACTCCCTGGATCGATAGGTTGGTATACACACATTACAAATCTGGTACACATAGTCTGCATCACATAGTTTTACAATACCAAATAGTACATGGGAACCTGAGTAGGTTCTAATAGGCCGTGTCTGGCCAGATACAATACCAAATAACATAGAATAAGATAGGATAGCGGAAGTGAGGCTGCGGCGGTCTACCCATACTCCACAGGCATCGACTGGGGATTAGTCCCTATGGTTCCTCCGTACCATCCCCCTCCTCGAGGATCAGTTCGACTGGCATGTCCTCATCATCAAAAACTAAAAGGGTAGAAATATGCAAGGGTGAGTACCAACCGTACTCAGCAAGTCACCACTATAGAAATGCAACAAATGCGTATAGGGATCCAAGGCAGGTTTCGGTTTATTTGCGTGAAGCCAGTTTTCGCAAATTATTTCACAAGCCTATGACCTAGCAGATTTAACCATGGCAAAATGTCGCTATGTAAATGTCATCATTTATTTAGGAGTTCCTTCATCGCAATTCAACCTTCCCGCACATGGGGCAAGGTTACACATGTTTTATTTATCCCAACCTATTCTAAATAATTTAAAAGTATGTGAGTCTAGTCAAGAGTAATACAAGTCCCGGCGCTCATTAACCGCGAGCACGGCTATTCGAATAGTTTAATTTACTCACACTGCAGTGGATGTACGCTTTTAATCCCACACTCCGTGACGCACCCAACACATGAAACTTGTCACGGCCCGGTTTTTCAGTTACCCTCACATGGCGGCACCCGCTCCAAGGACTATGAATCCCCATTGCACCCCCGGCGCCACATTCCTACCTCGAGCCGGTTGTGAGGGGAGTCTTGGTGTTCCCGAGATTAAAGGTTACATTATACATATATAAAGCTTTGACGTCATTAAACCACACACTTCCACATTTCCATACCGATATCCAGAACCTACCATGTCTGGGGTGCCACCCCATGAGAATAACCTAGTCCACCGGGTCTAACCCTACTCAAGAAGTGTGGTCGTACTGGGTTCGTTTCCTGTTTAGCTTCTTGACTCGGTCCTTAACTGACTAGGGTCGGCGGCTTACCGTTCCCAGAACCACCCATATTCTATTCGTGCCACCCCAGTCGAAATCATTTTTGTTCAATTAAGTTTTTGGGTTTTCACAAAGGTTTTCGTGTGGTGGGTGGCGCTTATGTCTCCACCCAATTTCCAACAACCACTCCCGTCGAGTGACTAGTATTCCCACATTCACATGTCCCATATGCGGAATGTATAACGTCTATATAAGCAGGGCTAAGCAGTAGATAAATAATCACGCATAAATTAATATACACAGGTAACAAAGGAATGTAAATACATAAGGATAGAAAATTTCAAAGGTAAGGCTTAAACAAGTGTAGGTACGCGTTTTCAATATTAGCATGCAATTTTATTTATAACCAACACATTTATAAAAGTAGGATCAACATGTTCAAGGGAGGTGCGTAGTGACTTGCCTTGCTCAATCGGGGGTTCGTCCTCAACTAGCTCGGTTTCCTCCTCGCAAATGTACCCTATCCGGATGCAGAATAAAGTCACATACTATTCGCCAACACATAAAAGAGCCAAAAATTCCAGAAAAATCAAAAAAATAACCAAACCAGTGCCATTGCATAGATCTTGATTTTAGAAAGATTTTGATGAAAGTTTCATTCAAATCTAACTTAAAACGAGGGAGATATGGAATTCGAAAGGTTGGAAAAGTTTTAAATCAAAAAAAAGGAAAAAGGTCTGATGGGTGGGACTGCCCTTATCTCCTCATGTGCAGGTTCTGTTGTGTTTTTTTAAATGGATGTGGGACCCGTGTGTAAGCCCCTCTCTCTCCTTCTCTTCTTCTCTATCTCGTTTTTCTCTCTCTCACACACACACAGAGGCGACAGGAGGAGGAGGAGGGCATGGTGGCGGCGGACGGCCGGGGTAGTGGCCGGGCTCGGCGGCTAGTCGACGCGCGCCAGCGGCCGGTGGCTGGGGCGGCGCCTGCCGGGACGACGCGCATGGTGGCGGCCGGGTGCGGCGGCACGGCGCGCGGCTTGCATGGCCGGTGGCTGCACGCGGCGGTGACTAGTGCGGAGGCAGCTAGACTGGTGGCGCGGCGAGGCTGCGCGCACGGTGGCGACGTCGCAGAAACACAACAAAACAAGGAAAGACGGCAAGGAAGAAGGTGAGCAAAAGAAAACAGAGGAGGTAGACGCTCACCTTGCGGCAGCCGGGTAGCGGCACACCGAGTGAGCTCCGGTTGTCGAGGTACGGCTTAGGCGCGCGGATCGTCCTCGAGCTCCCGGTGTTCGTCCGAGGTCCGCCGGGTGTGGTTTTCAGGTTTTTAGCTCAAGTTTTAGTGATTACGTCAAAGGTTTCCGTTCTAACGTTCCAATCGTTTCAACCGTTCGTTCGTTCGACCGAGCTACACACTTCCCTACCTCGCCCAGCACGGTTGCCTGCCTTTCCACTTGCCCAACCTAAGTCTAGCTCATGGCAAGGCGGCGGCTATGCGCATCCTGGGGAGGGGGTGAAGGGGCTGGTTGGAGAGGGATAGAGGGAGAGGATGAGGTGAGGCAATGTGGCGTGTTCGAACCCGATCGGCTTTTATAGCCTCCGAGTGTGGGAGCCAGCCATTGAAGTGCTTTCAATGTTTCACCCGGGCGTGCGGCTAAGGTTGGTGAACGGCCCTGGCTGCTGGCGAGGGGAGGAAGGTGTAGACGACGATGATGTATCGGCGGCTTGCACACGCGCGCATGCTTGCTAGTAGTATATACAAAGGTGAAACCCTAAAGGGTGACGAGCCATACCCCAAGCCTCCGGCGACGGGCCTCCGCTTCGCTCCGTCCGAAGTCGGCCTTTATATGAATTTGAATCACAACTCAACACGGCGCGCGGCGACATCGTCGCCGAAAACAGTACTAGGGAGGAGGATTGGACTTTATCCTTTATTGCTAACCCAACAGGAATGAGTGGCTTGGGGAGGCAACATGGACTTTTCTAGGGAAAAAGGCTTGCAGCAAGAAGGCCACGGTAGAGGGAGTTTAAGCGGACTTTTTGGAGCAAAACTACTTTCGGTTGGGGGGAAAATCTTGGAACAAAATCAAAAAATTCGGAGGAGTAGAAAAATTGGAAATTTTCAATAAAAGTTTGGCACTGGCATAAAACAAATAAAGAAATTGTTGGCATGTCGCAAAATTATAAAAATAAATTAGAGATGATTTTTGGTCGGTGTATTTTTATTTAGGAATTTTCTCAGGGTGTTACAGTGTACGTGTATTGTTGTGGTTAGTTTTTTTTACAGTTTTCGCCTTCCGCGAACGGCTAAGTTGTCCTTATTGTTTCACTGGGCCGAAATGAACAGTGATGGGCTTTCCCTCGAGGGCTCGTCACTGTGCGGCCTGGTTCATGGGAATTTACCGTTTCGCCTACCCTTGCGACACGTGGCAGCTTGTGATTGGGTGGGAAGGCGAAACGTCACCTGGTGGGCTATATATCCCCCTTCCCCCTTTTCACCGCCTTTACCCCTGTCATTTTCACCGCAAGCACTCTCTTTCTCCATCCTTTACTCTTGTGGTGCTCTTTGAGTCATTGAACCTTTTCGCCCGTTGACCTCTTTCGCCACTGCACATTTCCTTCGACATGGCCCCTCGCAAGCCGAACCCTGCCTCCGCGACGGGTCCCGATCCCGGCCGGATCGATGATGACACCACCGCGTTTTTAGGGGCATCGCTAGTGGACGACGACGAGTTGGCGAAACTGGTCAGCTTAGGCGCGGTGGTGGAGGGGCGGCCTTCGTCCCGGGAGAGGCCGTGGTGCCGAAGCCGGGCGACAACCAGACGGTGGTGTTCGCCGTCTTCTTCGAGGCGGGGCTTCGATTTCCTTGCAACGTGTTGTTGCTGGAGATCGTTCGCCTTTTCCAGGTGGAGCTCCCCCAGCTGAGCCCTTCGGCGCTTATCCGGATCGCCATCTTCGACTAGGCGTGTCGGACCGCGGGGTTCAAACCGAGCGCCGAGCTTTTCGACGCCGTGTTCTTCGCCACCGTGAACTCGAACATGGTGGTTACCTCGGCCGGGACGAAGAAGACGGTGTTTCGGGAGCGTGAACTTCAATGTTCGCCCCGAGCGCTCCGATTTATGGCCGGTGAACGCCGCCATGTCGAAGTGGGATCGCCACTGGATGGCAAAGTGGTTCTACCACTCTATCCCCTTCGAGGCTGGGTCCGAGGCGGCGAAGACCCTCCAGTGGCGGCGCAGGGCGATTGCGCCGAACCGGAAGCCCAAGGTCGCCGTCAGCGGAGCTATGGAAGCGCGGTTCACCCTGCTGCGCGAGGTCTGCTCCCGCCTGAGCTGCCGCGATCTGGTGGAGGAATTTTGCATGCTTCGCATCTTCCCCCTCTCCCAGTCGTGGCAGGTCGAAGTTGACCGAGACGAGGAGGTCGGCGGCTTGCCGAAGCTCATCATGCCTGCGGGGGCGAACGGTGAGTTTATGCTTTTTTCGAGTGCATTTTTGTTTCGCTCCTTTTTCCCCGTTCAACGCCTAATGCGATGACATTTCTCTTTTTCACAGTGTTGACTCTCGCCCAGGCCGACACCGAAGCCCGAAAAATGATAGGCGATGTGTCGGTCACCAAGTTTAGCCAGCTGCTAACGCGGTAAGCGGCTGGCAGGGCGAACCGGGTGTATGTCGGCGAACTCCCCCCCCGGCCGAAGCCCTTCAAGGCCGACAGCGATGAGGGTACCTCCAAGAAGCAGATGCGTGGGCAGGTGAAGTTGGCCCCCCGAAAGCGGGGGGCCCCTGTGTGACATCCCGGCCTAGAGCTTAATAGGATTAATAGAATACTCATATCAACAAGTTGCAACTTCTTTTCCGAAAGCCGATCTCCAAAGAACTATGAGGTTAAGCGTGCTTGGCCTGGAGCAATTGGGGATGGGTGCCGACCGGGAAATTCTTCCCGGGTGCGCACGAGTGAGGACAAAGTGTGCAGAAAAGACTTGTGTTGGTCTGTGAGGGCAGTCTATGTCCTAGGAAAGCTGCCAGAAGTAAGTGGGCCCGGCCTTGGAGAGGCGGGACGTGGCCTAGAGCTTAATAGGATTAATAGAATACTCATATCAACAAGTTGCAACTTCTTTTCCAGAAACCGATCTCCAAAGAACTATGAGGTTAAGCGTGCTTGGCCTGGAGCAATTTGGGATGGGTGACCGACCCGGAAATTCTTCCCGGGTGCGCACGAGTGAGGACAAAGTGTGCAGAAAAGACTTGTGTTAGTCTGTGAGGGCAGTCTATGTCCTAGGAAAGCTGCCAGAAGTAAGTGGGCCCAGCCTTGGAGAGGCGGGACGTTACACCCTGCCTCCACCGATTCCGACGCCGATGACGAGGATACCGTCGAAGAGCAGGAGGACATGGGGGAGACGGAGGTCGCGGACGAGGCCGCTAACAGCCACTCTGGGACACGTGGCTACACCTCGACTCCAAGCCCCGAGCACGTCAAGACTGGGGTGGAGTTGAACTGCCCCCCCCCCCCCCCGCCGGAAGGATGTGGAGGGGGCGAAAGCGTTGGTCGCGATCGCCGTAGCCAAGATGGCGAAGGGGGAGCCAGTCAGGAAGACTCCCCAGAAGAAGGGGCTCATCGAGATCACTCGTGTTTTCAGCGATGACGAGTCCTTGGACGAAACCCCCACTTCGCCAGCTGGTCGAAGCTTGGGTCTCTCGACCGCCCCGGGTGCTGCGACCGATGCGGACAGGGCGAAAGGAAGCGTCGCTAGGGCTTCGGCCTCAGCTGAGCGGGTCGTGAAGACTGCTGCCAGGGTCTTCGGCAGCCCTGTTCACCAACCGCTCGTTTCGCTGCTTGCCGTTGGCAAGGGTAAGAAGGCGGCCGAGACGTCCGCTTCGGACTCCTCTCTGGCGCCGCCCCGCTTCGCCCCTGGCGATTTCGAGACCCGGGCGGAGCTTATCCCCTTCGTCGAGGCGGTAAGCAACATCGTTGCCCCGGCTGGCGGCCCGAGCCTGTTCACCGAACTGAATGAGTTCGGCGAGGGCTGTTCCGCCGTCAAGAGCCTAGCGGTCCGGGTATGTTGATTGATTTTGATTTTTGATTTTTTTATATATTGTTGTTTTCGACAACCTGTCTTAACGTTCGCCTTTTCTTTTCCTCCCCTTTTTCTCAACCAGATCCTCGCGGCCCACTATTCGACCGAGCGAACTATGCGGGTCCGCCTTGACGACTTGAAGAACCGTCTTCGAGCCAAGGACGACGAACTGGGCTGCAAGGGCCTAGAGATGGAAGGCCTCGCCTGCTCCCTCAAAGAGGCGAAGGCCGAACATAAGCGGCTCCAGGCTGAGCTGGAAAAGGGCAGCGAGGTGAAAGCGGAGATCGAGCGCCTCAGGGCTGAGCTCAAGAAGGAGCAGGGACATTCCGCCGCCTTGACGGACTACTACAATCTCATGGAGCCGAAGATGGAGGCTCTTCGCCTGGAGGCCAACAAGGCGGAGGTGAATTCGCAGCGGCTTGCATGGGAGGAGGCGAAAGGCACCAAGTCTGCCAAGACAGCGTGCCGCACGCTTCGCCTTGCCCTTACTGACATGGGGGCAAGGGTGCGGGGTGTTCCAGGCGAAGACGCTTCCGCCTTCGAGTTCTCAGAATGGACTCAGCAGGCTGGCGGTGCGGTCTCAGACTGTGCCACCACGTACGGCGATTGTTGTGCGCGCATGTCAGCGGCCTTCGCCATGGGCCTGCTGCAGTAGTCTGGATGCGAGCACATCGCCAAGTTCCCCGACTATGCGAAGGGGGACTGGGAGGTCAGTGCTCAGGACGTTTCGCCTACACTTCGTGCTTGGCACAAACAGTTCTGGCAGAAGGACGGCCGATCTACCGCCAAGGCACGCCTGCTCGAGCAACTGGCGAAGGTGGAGGCGGCGGACCAGGACGAAGAGCCCGCGGCCGAAAGGGGTGGAGGCGATGCCCAAGATCACCCAGAGGTGTGAGGCCCTCCGCCCACTTATCTAGATTTTGGTAGTTTTCCTTTTTGGGCGTTTGCCGTGTAGGGCGAACGATATAAATATGGTCGATGGCTAACCTTATTGTAGCTTGTTTAACATATGAAATATATGACAAGTTTCGCCAATTATTGTGTTTGATGCCTTTTGCACTTGTGCTCGCATTGCTTCGCATAAGAAAGAGTGCTTGCTCTTTTCGCCCACCCTACGTGTTTTGCTTGGCCTTAATTTTGCATTTTGCCATTTAATTTTTATACTGTCTTATCAGGGTCTACGCCAAAAACTGTGTGTTCGGCCCCCCTTTGGGGATTGGCGAAGCAAAAACGAGAAGTTTGTCGCGGTAAAGGATTTGCCGAAGGTCCGGTATCCATTTCGGCCTATCTATCGCGAGATGACAATAAACGGCAACAGTTACAAGGTCCTGAATGTTGCTAGCTGGATGCGAATGCACCCCGAGCGAACCCTGGAGGACTACGACCGTGTCCACGCGGAACGCCTAGAGGGCATGGTTCGCTTTTGGCGAAATCATTGG
This sequence comes from Oryza punctata, assembly GCA_000573905.2. Lineage (NCBI taxonomy): Eukaryota > Viridiplantae > Streptophyta > Magnoliopsida > Poales > Poaceae > Oryza > Oryza punctata. The sequence goes on from CM002488.2 coordinate 6,829,109, forward strand.
AGGACCAATCGGCAGGAGGCGATCGCCCAGCGTCGTTATAGCCTAGCTTGTGTTTCGCCCCCTTCTCCCCTTAGGGTAGTACATGACATAGCAGTGATGACAAACCTAGTTCGCCGGATCATTCCTTAGGGAGTGGCAGTTGTTTTGGGGGTGAAGATGTAATCTATTTGTAAACTAGGCTGTAAGGCCTGTTGTATTTTTTTCACCTGTACCATGTTGTATGGCATGTATTCTTTGATTATTTTTTCGAAGTTAATAAAGATGTGTTTTTATTCCCTTTTTACTATTTTTCGCATTATCACTTTTCGTGCTTTCGTTAGGTCGAAGTATGTCGGCCCTTTGCGTATATTAGCAAAATAGGTCTGCTGACTTTTCAGCTTTCGGCTTCCGTTTTCGATCTGTGGTACTTCGCACTGAGAGAAGCACTTACGTTTTCGTGTAGATCGAGTATAACGGTGTTCGGTTAGTTATTTTCCGAAACAAGCTGTCGCGGTTTCAACGTTCGGCGAGCAATGCTTCGGCCGATTCGTTTCGCCCCCCTGGCGTTTTCGCTGATCAGGCGTTTGCCTTGAGGTTTTTCCACGAATTATCATGTACACAAGTAAAAAAAGGCGAAAGACACAAAGATTTTATATTGGTTCAGGCATCCAGGGTGGATAATAGCCCTACGTCCAATTTTTTTCTTTTTTCATTTTCCCCCCTTTTTTGTATTTTTGTGCCGAAAGGCTTACATAATGAGAGATGCCGAAAAGGTCTATACAACAGTCTGTACATTTTTACAATTTGGCGAATGGGGTGCCACCCTTCCTAAACGTAGAAACGCTTAAGAGAAGCAGCGTTCCACGAATGGTCGAACTCTTCGCCTTCCAGTGTTCCTAGGCGAAAGGAGCCTGTCCTTGACCTGTGCTTGATGAGGTACGACCCTTCCCACTTCGGTTCAAGCTTCCCGATTGCTACCGGGTTCGCCTTCTTCCTTAGGACGAGATGGCCAGGCAATAGCTCTGTTGGTCGAACTTTTTTGTTGTAAGTTGTCGAAGTGCTAGTGGAGTATTTGCGCATGTGTTCTAGTGCTTCGACTCTTACCCCCTCGAGGAGTTCGAGCGACACTTCGCGCCCATCTTCGCCTCCAGAGAACATCACCCTTGGCGAATTAGCCCCTAGCTCTATTGGGGTCATTGCTTCGTCCCCATAGAGAAGCATGAATGGGCTAAACTTGGTTGGCCTTGTTGGGGTCGTCCGAAGGGCCCAGAGAACGGATAGCATTTCGTCTGGCCATCTGCCCTTCGCCGCCCCCTCAAGCCTTTTCTTGAGCGCCTCCAAGATCTTACTATTTGTATGTTCGGCAGCCTATTTGACTGCGGGTGCGTGATCGAAGCGAACCTGATTTCCAAGTTTAGTCCTTCGCACATTTCTCCGAATTTATCAGAGTCAAATTGCTTGTCGTTGTCCGTGATGAGCTCTTTTGGCACTCCGAAACGGCAAACAATGTTCTTCCAAGCGAACTTCTGCACTGCTGCCGAAGTGATCGCGCCGAGTGGTTCGGCCTCGATCCAACGGGAGAAGTATTCGATGGCTACAATTGCGAACTTGTACCCATTTCGCGCCACAGGGAATGGGCCAATGATATCTAGCCCCCACCTGGTGAAAGGCCAGACTGGTGCGATGGGCTGTAGCTCATATTGTGGTGCAGTTTGGCTTCGGCCATGTCGCTGGCAGCTTTCGCACTTTTGGCTTGCTCAACACAAACTTTCAGCACAGTGGGCCAATACACTCCCTGGCGAAACACTCTGGAGGCAACCGTTCTTGCGGCCTGGTGTGCACCGCACAGCCCCTGGTGTATTTCTTTCACCATTTCCTCACCTTCGGCGAAGGAGATGCATCGAAGCAAGGGTTGGAGCACCCCAGAGCAATACAGCTGCCCCGAGACCAGCTTGTACTGTTTGGCTCTGATCTGTAAGCGTTTCGCTTCTGCTTCATCCTCTGGGAGCCAGCCTTTCTTGAGGTACTTCACGAACGGAGTTCGCCAGTCCTCTGGGTCTTCGCCCAGCTCTGCCTGGTCAATTGCCATGATATCCAGGGTTTCTGTGGGCACGCTTGGTGCATACAAGACTTCAGAAAAGATGCCTGGTGAATGCGGGCCTCCACAGGCGGCAGATTTCGCCAGGGTATCTGCTTCCTCATTCTGGCCTCTAGGTAAGTGTTCGACCGTTATGCCGGTAAAGCACTTTTCCATATATTGAACAGTCTCCAGGTACCTCTTCATTCCTTCTTCTTTTGCCTCGAAGGACTTGTCAACATGACTTGCCACCAGTTTGGAGTTTGTTCGGATGAGCAAACGCCGAACCCGCAATGCTTTCACCTTTCTTAGACCCAATAATACAGCTTCGTACTCTGCCGTGTTATTGGTCGTGTCGAACTGCAGCCTTGCGGCATATCGAATCGGCACACCCCTGGCGAAGTGAGTATTGCCGCGGCGCCCGCCCCCCTGTGCGACCACGAGCCGTCGGAGTGCATTATCCAAGGCTGTTCAATGGGCTGGGGTTCAGGGGCGAACGCCGGTGTCCATTCGGCCATGAAGTTGGCTAGGACTTGGGACTTGATGGCAGTGCGGGCGACAAAATGCAGGTCGAATGGAGATAACTCCACTGCCCACTTGCTGAGCTGACCAGAAATTTCCTTGCCCCGGAGCACTTCGCCCAAAGGATACTGCGATGGTACAGTGACTTTGTGGGCCTTATCTTCGCCCCTTGCAAGGCCTCGGAGACGAAGTACACTGGTTTCTGTCCTGATTCTGTCTCTTGGACAAAAGCTGCACTGACCGCCACCGGCGAAGCTGCTAGATAGAGCAACAGTTCGCTCCCCGGTGCAGGGCTGACCAATGCGGGTGGGCTTTGCAGATATTGCTTTAGCTCGTCGAACGGTACTTGGCATTCGGGTGTCCAGCTAAACTTTCCCGCGCCCCGGAGGGTCTTGAAGAAGGGCAGACCCCTTTCGGTCGCCTTTGAGAGAAATCGACTGAGCGCCGCAATTCGGCCTGCGAGCCTTTGTACTTCGCGTACGCTCGACGGGGGCTTCATTTGCTGAATGGCGTCGATTTTCTCGGGGTTCGCCTCGATACCCCTTTCGGAAACAAGAAAACCCAACAACTTGCCCACGCGAACTCCAAAAACACATTTCTCAGGGTTTAGTTTCATACCCACCGCACGCAAGTTGTCGAAGGTCTCCTGCAAGTCAGACGCATGGTCGAAAGCCTTGCGGCTTTTAACGACGATATCGTCGATGTAGGCCTCCACATTTTGCCCCAACTGTTTGTGAAGCACCTTGTACACCAGCCTGGCGAACGTTGCCCCGGCGTTTCTCAGGCCGAAAGGCATCCTGAGGTGGCAGAAAGTGCCGAACGGCGTGATGAAGGCTGTCTTGGGGATGTCGCCCGGATTCATGTGGATCTGGTGGTAGCCTGAGTACACATCCAAAAAGCTCGTGAGCTACCACCAACTGTACTTGGCCTAGGACTTGAACTGCTTCACCGCCGAAATCGCGAAGCGAGGCCGGTGCTTGAGTGAGGGCTAGGGTTGGCAGCCCCATCTTGGCATATGCTTCGGTGAAGATGACATCGGCTGAGCTTCCTCCGTCGACCAGAATTCGCCGGACTTCGAAGCTGGCTACCTCAGCTGAGATCACCAGGGGGTCTTGATGCGGGAACAGCACTCCTTCGGCATCTTCCGGCCCAAAAGAGATTTGCTGATTCAAGTACTTCGGAGCCCCTTCGCCCGCCGCGATGATGTTGTGCACCATTCGCAGCTGCATCTTCTTTTGCCGCTTCGACGGTTGGACCGGCGGGTCGGCGCTTGTAATCACTTGAATTACTCTGCGCTGCACGTCTTGGCGCTGTTCGGCTGGGGGTGCCTGCTCTTGAACAGCTTCGCGAGGTGCTTCGACAGCAGCCCCTTGTTGTGGCCGTGGTTCTTGAGCGTTGCCCCGCTGACGAATGTTTAGGCATTGCTCGGTGGTGTGCGAAGATCGTCCATGATAGGCGCAATAGAGGTCTTTTCTGACCTTCTTGCGAACAGACTGTTGGTGGCTGCCTCCTTGCTGGGCGTCAAACTCCTTGCGGAGGGCTTGTACCTCTTCGACAGCCATCACAGCCTTGCCCGTGCGGTTAGTTCTGAATTTTCTCCAAGTCATGGGAGCTTGGCTCGGCCTTGGTGGCTGTCCTTGGTTCGCCAGTTGAGGTTGGCGAACGGTGAGATGAGCTGGTTCGGCGACATGTGCTTGTATTTGGGCTTGGGCAGCGGCGATGGAGGCTTTATCGTACTCGGCTTGGATTGCTTGCCTTCGTTTGGAATCCTCTTCGCCCCTTGCGTACCCGTCAATGAAGCGAAGCAGGTGCTCGAGAGTCTGCAGTTCCTTGTTGGCGATTTTTCTTGTGAGTTCGCCTTCAAGCAGCCCGGCCGAAGCGGCGTTGATGACGGATGCTTCGGTTATATCTTGAACTTGGCATCGGGCTTGCGAGAAACGACGCATGTACTCCCGTATTGATTCCCCTGGCCTCTGGCGAATGCCGAGCAAATGTTGTTGCGTCTTCGGCTCCTCATAGGTGCCTCGAAAGTTAAGGACAAAGACATCGCGCAATTGCTCCCATGAGTAAATGCTATTAGCTGGTAAATTGAAGTACCAAGAACGGGCGATCCCGTCTAGAGCAAGATGGATTACCTTTGCTTTGGTATTTTCGTCGCTGTGAGCGGCTTCGATCGCGGACTCGTAGATGGACAGAAACTCTTTTGGGTCTGTTTCGCCCGAGTATCGCGGAACAGGTGGGAACTTGAACTGGAGTGGGATTGGACGAATCTTGATTCCCCCACTTAGCGGCAGCCCCTTTTCGTCCCCTGCCTTGCTCATCGCGCCTTGCAGCGAGGGCCTGTTCGATTGTGGGTATGGCGTGGCAAAGGGCGAAGTCATGGCTTGCGCGTGTGGCTGGGCCACAGTGTTCGGCGGCCCGGTCCTGAACGGTGGCGCTTGGGTGGCGTTGCTGAAGTCGAACTGCGGTCCTTGACTCCATGGCGAAGCCCACGGCCCGGGTTGGTTCGATAGCAGCCAACCGGGTGCGCCCTGTCCTGCGCTCCCCTCCGGTTGGGCCGAAGGGGTTGTACTTGACATGTTGTGGGGTTGATTGAGTTGCTGAAGGAAAGCTTGAAGCTTTGCCTGCAAGGCCGAAGCCCCCTCCACCATTGCTTGTGACATTTGACCGGGTGGTGAGGGGTGTACTTGGGCCGCGGCCGGCCGAATCTGCGGCTGCACACCAGGGATCGGGTGTGTTGTTGCGGCCAAAGGTTGCCCAGCGAAGTACACCGGTGTTTGCGTGGCTTGTGACGGAAGGGCCTGAACCGGCGCTTGCGGGTAGACTTGAGGTGGGATGTAGCCCGCCGAATACTGGAGAATTGGGGCCGAAGCGACCTTGGCCTGCCGTGCTACCTCGTATGCTTGATGTTGCTCTTGCATTTGGCGAAGCATGTCCTGAAGTCGCGTCATGTTCTGGCGTATGGCTTCCATGCCGGCTTCGGCTTGCGCTTCAAGGTTGGGGTTGGCTTGCACAGCAGCGAGCGCGGTCGAAGTCGTAGCCGGTTGTGACGAAGTGTCTTGGGGCGCCACCAGCTGACTTGCCGGAAGGATCTCTGGCGCCTACCCCGCCGAAGCGACCGGAGCCGAAAGCAGTGGTTGCGGTGCGGGTGCCGAAGCCGATGGTGCTGCCCCAGTTTCGACGATGGACGACGAAGGCTCTGCTCCTTCTTCGGTGGCCATCGCCTCTCCTGCTGTTGCACTCTCCTTTTGGTTAGCAACCCTCTCCTTTGCGACCTTCTTCTGTGGCATTCGCTCTCAGTGGTTTCGCTCGGAGTTCCCCACGGTCGGCGCTAGCTGTTGTCAAAGTGACGACTGCATATGCCGAAGGACGTGGTTACTCAACAGTTGTTGGGAAAAGTAAAGTGTATTAAATTAAGGATTTTTTCGGGATCCCCCCTTCACATGGCTCCAGGGGGCTATTTATAGTCCTATTACAGGTCCCCCTATTAGGGTTTAGGTTTTACAGGGAAATTTACATGGTCACCCTTATGAAAGGGACATTTGTATGGGTATATAGTGTAATTAAGATACATAAGCCTCTAACGGGCCAATTGGCGACTGCTGGCCCACCGGCCAACGGGCCAGAGCGGTTGGACCGGCCCCTTGGGCCTTCTTGGAGCAGGGCTCAATATGGCGAAGTCACCCTCCTTCAGCATACGCCCTTCGCCATTCAGCCTTCGCCCAGGGCACGTTTAGACTTGCGGGGACACAATGCGACTCTTCACCCTTCGCCGCCTTCGCCCCGTGGTCTTCGCCATAAGGCTTCGCCCCGATGAACCTTAGACGCCTCAAGTCTGAATCCTCGCTGCTTGCTTGGTTTCGGCAGGTCTGGTCGAAGGGTCTTATGACATACCGCTAACAGAGGGTAAGGGCTTGATGCGGGCCCCTGCGCCCACGTGGCCCTCCCCCAAGGGGGGTTGGGCCCGAGGGTGAGGTGGCGGCCGCCCTCTCTAACCTCCGCTCCCCTACCGCTCTACTATCGCAGGGGTCGGGCTGCCCCGACCCCTCCACGCTTCCGCCACGTGTGTAGTTAGGTGAGCGGTTCCAACGCTCACCTAACTGCATTAATTGTGGCTCAGACGAGCGCATCTCATCGCGCGTCTCACCGCATTTAATGCGATAAGGAGCGTGCGTGCTCGGTCTAACATCGGTCACGCCGACTGACCGGTCAGAATGACCGATGGGACAGCGGTGTGGTGCCAGCGCACTGGCTGCACGTCGGTCGAAGCACGGTACGCGTCGTCAGGTCCCATCGGAATAATGAGGCCTTTTTTGCCTCTTAATTCAACCGGAGTTGGTGGGTCAGCTACTGTCATATGACGCCCGTCGCCCGGTACGGACGGAGCACACAAGTCTCCGCCCGTTTAATGGGGAATGACACGGGCATCACCCGGGTCAGACAGCCGATCAGATAGGAGTCACGCTACGGATACTATGCGTGTGACTTATGCGCCAAGCGACAAGACCGCTCTTAAATGTGAAAGAATGTTTTCCTTTCTTTGGAAGGTAGCATGTTGGCCCATGTGGTAGCCCCTTAAAGTATAAAAGGAGACCTAGGCCTAGAGAAATGGGTTTTTTTGGTTCGACCTCTGAAAGAACACAAACTCTAATCAACCACACACAGAAGTAGGGTATTACGCCTCGCTGACGGCCTGAACCTGTATAATCCCCTGTGTCACGTTTTCTCTGGGCACTCCTCTTTCAATCTCTCTCGCACCGGAGTACGGATTCTGTCCTGCATCCTCGGCCGAACTCACACAAGGGGGGCCTCACTGTCCCCCGTTAAGGAGCTCACGCTCCGTCAATGATGCTGACACGTGGGCCCCACTTTTTTCTTCTCACTTACATGTGGGCCCCAAATATTTATTTTTTTTATTTTTTGCTGACTAGGATGCCACATCAGCGAAACCAGGTATTTGTATTACCTCGGGATCTTTTTTGGACGGTTTTGCATAGTTCAGGGTAGATATTTCTGTACACATTTCTTATATTACGGTTAGGGGATCTCAGACATGTCTGACTCGGCGTACAATTGAGGGATGTGAGGTGAACTTATTCCTTTTTTTCTGACAGAGAAAGCGACCTGAAGCCCAATTCGAGGAGGCCCATCGTGATGAAATTTACCCAGAATCGGGCCGGTTAACGTGATGCAGAATCCACTACTTGGGCCAAATGTGTAGCCATCTTCTTGTGGTTTCGTTGCTAGTTCGGCCAGAAAGCCCATCAATTCCCACGCGGAAAAAAGCAGGAAAGGCCCACACTTGGCCACTTTAGTTAGCTAGTCATCTGAGCTACTCTCTCGGTCTAAAAATAACTTCATTTTTCACCATTTTATTTGTCCAAAATAAGTTAGCGCAATAATTTCATTGGAAGTTGATGAAAGTGGGAACGAATACATTGGAACTAAATAAAGTGAGAGACAATTGTATTAAGGTTTGATAAAATGAATAACATTTTATTTCTTTTGCTTTTGCATTGATATGTATAGGATTGGTGAAAATATAAAGTTATTTTGGGACGGAAGTAATACTGAGCTACCATTCTTTTATTAAGAAAATTAATCAATCAAAGATTCAAAGAGCTCCTTGATCTTGATAGCATGATAAAGAACATGTCGTGGTCACATGTTCCACAATATGTATGTAGGGACTGTTTATATGGTATTTGATAGAAAACACTCTGAAATTTATGAATTCGTAGACTATTGGATTGCTTTGAGCTTAATACAACTCTCAACCCTAATCCCTTCTTTTGTCCCTCATTTAGTCCCGCCACCATAATTTTACCTTGCACACGAGTGCCCCTCCCCCCTGCATTGCCTGCCCGTCCTCGCTTGTTAGCTTGAATGCGCCAACGACTTTGGCGAGACCCTCGCTAGCTGGTCTCCTCCCCAAGCAGACAACGGCAAGTGTCCATGCCCTGTCGTCTTCCCGATCTTCGGCGGCTCTCCCGCTAGGCCTCCTATCTGGTCAGGATCCCAACACACCCACCATAAAACACTGGCCTGCCATTGGGTGCTAACCTCGTGGCTTCCATCGTCTCGTTGTATGTCCTTTTCCGACACCCATTGCCAGACCGCCATCTCCCACCTGGGGAACTTCCACCTCACACCCCGAAACCCAAACCCTAAAATTCACTGCCGTTTGTCGGGGTTGCCGAAGCTAGCTAGGGCCGTCATAACACATACCATAAAACAAATCCTAAGATAAGAAATCTACAATATTTTAGCCCAATTTTCTATGGAATATGATTTAGCAATACCCTTATATATCGTTGTGTTCATCTAGTTGAGCAAAGATTATACGGAGTATAATATATTCTTTGGGGATACATGTACCGCCAGTTGGCTATAAGGCACTGTGCTACTGATCGCTTGGGCTAATCAAACAACTTGAAAATAAAAGGCGAAACGAACTGAATTATCAAGTCAGAGAGCAAGTACATACACACACCAGCAAAAACCACTATACATAAATATATCGTTGTCATCTTTGAGTTGGATCTACCAGAGAGATCTTCCAAAAATCGGCGCCCCAATCTGTAAACATCCTGAGCTATCCCAGCACGCAATTAACAAACGGTTCTTGATATCTGAACAGTGCTTCGAGATGCATGTTAAGTTGTTAACAAATTCAGACAGCGGTAAACGTTAACATGCGAGGTAGCTAGCAGATCACATCGATCTCCCTCCCGTGTCCTAGGAAGATCACGTCTCGATCAAAACCATTCGATCATCCACCCAGTCGTCGTTGCTTAATTAGAAAATCGTCTCATATCAGTTTGAGATCAGCGAAGATCTCTGCCATAATACCAGCGAGATTAGCAGTTGAATTAGTTTCCCGGACACACTTGCTTAATTTGTAGTAATTCGATGCTGATTTGCACGTATTAATTCCGATCCATTTGGCACTTGGCAGCACAAGCAAAGGTCAGTAGTTAACCTACAACGAGGCTGCAGCTAGTAGCTAGCTAAGCCAAGCTGCCACCGGGAAGCTTCGATTTACTCTAATCACACACACTAATCATCATCATCGAACGATCAGATGCTTCCGACTACTGCAAAAATTAAAATATCCCGGTCAATCCCACGCGTATCTCTCCGGTCCTTGCATGAAATATTAGAAATTAACATTATATATCATGCATGCCCTATAAGGATCTAGATACGATTTCATTTGCATCATATATTCCCATTAATTATTTCTGGTTCAGAGCAGTGTACTATATATATTACACAGTTGTTGCGTCAACTACACGAGTTGACAATTGTTTAATGCGTGTGATTAGCAGTCTGAAAAAGGCAGGACATGAGAGAGAGAGAGAGAGAGAGAGAGAGGCACGCACGCATGATTGATTGGATCGATATCATCAAATTGATGATCCATTTTGATCGATCGTTAGATCGAGAGATCCAATCCGTGCTGGATATACGCAGTTGGGGCTGCAATTTGCATTCCGCGACATGCGTGGCCTCCTTGAAAATGTGCCTCACCGGACGCATGGCGACTATCATATTCATGCACAAACTATAAAATATATGCACACCCCATCTCACCTGCTACGGAGATCTCGCCAACGGTTGTCACTGACATGTGAGCCCAGATCTTTCCGTTCTAATATAAGTCCATCTATTGTGGTAAAATATTACATTCTATATTATGTGTATTTATATTAGAACGGATGGAATATGTATATTATATGATTTGATGAGCTTCTAATGTGGGTTGTATATTATATTTGACATGACGTCGCAAAAGTCACCAACTGTTGCATTGCAATGGCAGAATGGGTAGCTAGGTAGGGATCGTTCTTGGAAGTAGAACTCGGGAGATTGGCGCCATAGAAAATCGCTGGAGCAGATCGGCCTGAATCTTTCTTAGGATCCATTAATTTGAGCTTAATTTGCTATGACGTCGTGATCGTTGAGCTCGCTAGCTAGCTAGCTACCAGCTCTTCCTCCCATGTGGCTTCAGCTATAGTAGCTAGCTCCTGTATAAATAGGTAGCTGGTCGCCGTCGCTGCAGCTACCACACTTGCATTGCTCGATCGAAGAAGTAGACGACCACGTAGAGGTTGGTACAGCTGGTTGATGGGCAGCAGCCACGCCGGCGGCGAGATGTGCATGGAAGGCGGCAGGGCGGCGGCGGCCGGGAGGCGCGGGGGGAAGAAGGCGGCGGAGCAGCAGCACAAGGTCGCCAAGCAGCCGCAGCGCGGGCTCGGCGTCGCGCAGCTGGAGAAGATCCGCCTCCACAACCAGATGGTGGCCGCCCTCCGCTCCGCCGCCGCCGGCGACGTCGCGCCGTCTCCGCCACCGCCGCCGCAGCCGTTCGCGGCGCCCTACCATTTGCCGTTGCAGGATTGCTACGAGGCGGCGGATCACCGGAGGATCGCCGCCGGCGTGCAGCAGTACTACGAGGGCATGCTGCCGTACGGCTCCGGCCGGCTGGCAGTGGCGGCGGCGTCGCCGGCGTTCGTCGCGTATGACGTGAAGGGTGACCACTGCCAGTATGGCTCGTCGGAGCAGCAGAGGCAGCCGCAGTACTACTCCTGGATGAGCTCCAGTTACGACGACTACTCCGGCGGCCGGAGCAGCGCCGGGAGCTCGTCGGAGGAGCTGGATTTGGAGCTGAGATTGTAGTAGCTGATTAACCTGTAGGTTATTCCAGCAATTTTTGTTGGTTTCTGATTAATTAAAGAATGTTGTGCGTGGGCGAAGCATCATGCATGATCTGGAGCTTAATCACAGGAATATAACCAACAATCACTAGCTACTAGCTTAATTTGATTAGAGGCGCTGTTACATTGGTACTACTCTGTACTTAATGATGCTAGCTGGTTCATCTGGATTACTGGACGTGGTAATGTACTGCGCTGTAAATTAATCTTGATTAAAGGCACCACCGGAAATGTTGTCTTTCTGTTTCATCCATGATCCATGCCGTTGAATTCCTAACATTATGTACAGCCATGTACCACCAAGAAGGCAAGAACTATATATACTGTCGTCATGTAATTCGAACACAATTCTTTGTGTGTTTTCTCCCTCAGAAAATCGTATTTTCAATGCCGATGTTTTCGCTTAATTTCAGGTCTCCAACCAAACAACGAAACAGTCGGTATGCTAATCAAGTAGTAGAAACCATTATAAATTTACTTTCACACAAGCGCTATGTATATATTCCCTTTGGTTAATTGGTTCTCCGTCCGTCCCACTTAAAGGCGCGTAAATATTTAACTAATAAATAGTTGATTATAAAATAAATTTTGTTTGATAAAAATAATATTATTAAATTATCATTTAAATTTATTTTTTTTATGAGTATGATTTTATTGCTAAAAACGATAGCATGTTAGAAATTTATTGTTAAAGATTAGTTTTGAAGATCCTAATTTTTCACTGGAGGCCAAAAGCTATCTTCGCCAGCGAAAATACTTCTTCACTTGTGATTTGCCGTCGCCTAACAAAATGGTGCATCTTCACTAGCCTTTGGTCCCTGCTGGATCTATAGGCACCAGCGATAACCTGTTTTGGTAGAAAAAAAATGTTTTTCGTAGTAGTGATCGTAGTAAGTTTGATCGTGCCTTAGTGAGTAGAAGGAAGAGAGTACTAATGTTCAATCTGTCGGCAAACAGTGGAGAAACATGTTGTCTTATTTTTTTTCCTCGGTGGTGTTCGGGAGTCCACTAACTGCACGGAAAACGGAAAACATTGTGATTTATTAATGTATAATTAATTAAGTATTAGTTGAAAATAATTTTAAAAATTGATTAATATAATTTTTTAAACAATTTTCGTATAAAAATATTTTTTAAAAAATATTATTTAATAGTTTAAAAAGCGTGTACGCGGAAAATGAAATAGGTGAGTTGGGAAAGTGAAGGAAAAAAAACTCAACATGCCTTAAAACTCACAAACCAATTGGCCCATAACACTAGAATGGGCCATCCGATTGCTCCCACCAGCTGCAAGCCCACCGCCCAAGGCCCAACTACCCCCAGGCCTCACACAAAGTTGGTCTACTGGGCTTCACTCCAGACCTGACAAAAAAAAAGGCCCACTCGTCGGTTTCACTCCCACTCGCAATGACGTGGCCAGCCGCGCCACCACCGACACCGCCTCAAAATCTCCTCGCGTCCAGGTGGCACTTACGACGTGGCAACCCTTGCCCACAAGGGCGAAGCGCCACGCCGCCACGCACCCAAAAACAAATTACTTACATTAATCGTAAGTAATAAAAATAAAACAAATTATTTACATTAATAATAATAATAAAATAAATCGGCACCATTTCCTTCTCGTCCTCTTCCGACGCCGCGTCGCTCACCCGCCACCAGAAATAAAGGCAGGCGAGGCACGCACGCACTCGCGCGCGCCGCCTCCACCTGCTCTGCTCGATCGCCCGCTGCGACGTCGGCGCCAAGCAACAACCGCGACGCCTCCTCGTCGTCGTCTTCCTGCTTAGCCCAATCCCCAAGCCAGAATTCCTCGGGGGGTTCGGTTCACGCGGCGCGGGCGGGAGTGGAGTGGAGTGGAGGGAGGGCAGGAAGGGCATGGACCGCATCGTCGGCGGCAAGTTCAAGCTCGGGCGGAAGATCGGCTGCGGCTCCTTCGGGGAGATCTACCTCGGTAAGCGCGCGGCGCTCGATTTTCGTTTCCGGTGGGACTAGGGTTGCGGCGGCGACCGGCGGCGGCGGGGGTGGGGGGGTTTTACTGCGTGTCATCTGATGATGTTATTGCTGTTGTTCCTGCTGCAGCAACGCACGTGGACACCTACGAGATCGCCGCGGTGAAGATTGTGAGTCCCGCCTCTCTGAAATTCTGTTCGATTTTCTCGATTCGATCAGTTGCTGTTTATTCTGCCGTACTACGACGAATTAGTGTTTCGATGTTCCGATTGCTTTGATGAAAATTTCAAGTTATAGTTGGTTGTTTTATGGTAGCCTTTTGGGTTGCTGATGATAAAGATTGAAGTGCTGGTAAAATCATGCGGTTAGAACTTACAAGGATCGGGGATGAGTAGCCGCTATTAGGCACTTACTTTTTCTTATCTTAGTTTAGTTGTAACGCTACTTGGCTATTTCTCTTGCGTGATAATGAGTGTGGATGGAGGTTGACTGGTGGTAGGCCATGATTACGCTTGGCGTAGCGGAGTTGCATTGGTAGTGCTTTAAGCAAGAGCTGTGACGAGGAACTCTGGGGTGAGAGAGCCGAAAGTTAGTGTTGCTTGAATCAGATTCCTTCTTTGATGAGTACAAGTTGTTTGTGCTTTTGTCCTGTTTAATCCCCCTTGCTTCTTTGATGGCTTATACAACACAGTTGCATGCTCTGTTTGTAGAAGTTTAATTTGATTGCCTCGTTTAATTATCAGGAGAGTAGCAAGACGAAGCATCCCCAGCTGTTTTATGAGGCGAAGCTCTACAACGCCCTCCAAGGAGGAAGTAGGCCCTGTATACGGTTCTACATAGTGCAATTGTGCACTCTGTTTTGATGAGATCATGAGTTGATTAGAAAAAAAATTATGGCATCCAGGTGGCATTGCAAATGTTAAGTGGTGTGGTGTAGATGGAGAGGAAAATGTCCTCGTCATCGATTTGCTTGGACCGAGCTTAGAGGATCTGTTTGTCTATTGCGGCAGGAAATTCACACTGAAGACAGTTCTAATGTTGGCGGACCAGATGGTAACTAATATCTTGCATTGCTTAATTCATTTTATTCAACACACAATCGATAGTGTGCAAAAACTTGGAGAATGGCAACATTCTTTTCAGAAGTTTGAATAATGGTGAGAGTTTTTAAATTTCTTTGGATAGTCCCCTGTTGTCTTGTTCTCTCACAATAGTCACTGAACACGAAAGTTCATTTCTAACAGTTATCTAAAATATTTCACTACAAAGTTTCCCAATCGTCGTGCTGATTCAACAAAAAAGAACAAAAGGAAGTGTAGCTCTCTTTTGACATGCAGAACTTAGTTTTACAACTTTTCGCCTGCAGTTGTCCTTGTACCAACTCAATCCATTTTTTTCTCTTCTTTGCATGCATGAGTTGGGCACTGTGAATGATTAAGTTAAGACTTTTTCTGTAAATAATTATGACAGATTACAAGAATTGAGTTTATGCATTCCAAAGGATACTTGCACAGAGATATAAAGCCTGACAATTTTCTGATGGGTCTTGGTCGGAAAGCAAATCAGGTACCGATTACTGAGTGTGACAACATTCAGGCTCCTTGTAGGGATTAATATGCTAGCTAATTTTGTTTCCCTACTCTTGATTATCAGGTATACATAATTGATTTTGGACTTGCAAAAAGATATCGGGATTCCACTACAAATCGTCATATCCCTTATAGGTACTTTTGCATTTGTAAGATTTACTGCTTTATAACGTTGGTTCCGCTTCCTTGTATCACCAGTATATACATTTAACTGTGATTCAAAAGCTTATCATGATGACCTTTTGCAGAGAAAATAAGAACCTGACTGGCACTGCACGGTATGCAAGTTGCAACACTCATCTTGGGGTTGGTAAGTTGTGACTGGTAGTTGCCAAATCATTTTGAAATTTTTTATTTATTTAATTTTTTTGACATCATTGTTGGATTCTATTGACAGAACAAAGTCGGAGGGATGATTTAGAATCTCTTGGTTATGTTCTTCTATATTTTCTCCGAGGAAGGTAAGCATATATTTTCTGCTTTCTAGCAAAGTATGTCAATGATCTTCACATGTGGTGAAGTGTTCTAGGCCAGTATCTGAGCGTGTTGTGCTTAAATTAATATATTTATTTACAGTGAAATAATAGCACAGAGCAGATGTTTTTTATATATTTGGTTGCTAGATAAATATGATATCTTAAGAAGTTTCAAGCACTTAGCCACTTCAAAGTTCCAACTACAGTATCTTTAAAGTATGCAATCACGCTGCTTTTTCTAGGAAAAACTGTAGATCTCCTCAGTCACCAAAACCACAACACCAGCATACCTCATCAGTCACGTAGCAACTATTTGGCACTAGAAGGTGGGCACCTGCTCTTATTTTAGGACCAGATATATTTTGTTAACACCTGCAAAGTATTTACACAAATGATTAATGCAGTATGCAGTAGTTTGCTAAAGTTTCCCTGCCATATTTTTGCCAATTTCTGTCTAATCAATGCCATGCTTCCACTCCAGATTAGTTTAGGTGCATATCAAAGATATCATAATTTTCTTTTTCAGATCTAAGACAATATTCTTATGCTAACCATTTTTTAACGCACTTCTCTGTGAAGCCTCCCATGGCAGGGACTTAAAGCTGCAACAAAGAAGCAGAAGTATGACAAGATATGTGAGAAGAAGATTTCAACACCTATTGAGGTTCATATTTCATAAACGTATCAAGAAGGTTATGGCAAATGAATACTGTTTAGTTTGTTTCTGACTGACAGACACTTCTATTAGGTGTTATGCAAATCCTGTCCAGTGGAATTTGCTTCTTACTTCCACTACTGTCATTCCTTGACATTTGATCAACGACCCGATTATGCCTTTGTGAAGCGCCTTTTCCGTGACTTGTTTACGCGGCAAGGTATTAAGTGGTACCAATCAGTATGTTCAGAATTCTGTTATTCCAAGCTCCAACATATTATAATTGTCTCTATATGTTTCATATTAATATCCAATATTTTTTTTATCTTTTACAGGCTATGAGTTTGATTATGTCTTTGACTGGACTGTGTTGAGATATAAACAAGGCCAAAAGGCTCAGGTATATTGTCTTGGGTCAAAATAGCCTACTTAGTGTTGATTTGGCATTTGTGATATGTTTTAGTTTACCTCCAGTCCCATCATTCATCAATTTTCTCAGCTGTGATGCTGTCAACACGTGGTGTATTTGTGGCCTTGGGTGTTTATCTGGCACTTGTCTGTCACTTAACTTTATGAACATTTATTTGCTTGCTGTATACTAATTTTGTGTATTTGATATGGTTCTTATTTTCCAAAAAGTGCTATATTGTTGCCACGTGAATACTGCTTATCACTTTAGTAATAAAATCATCAAAATTCAAATGGAAAGATAATGGATTTGGCTTTATGGATCAAATTTGTACCATAACTAACTGGAGGGTGTGCGGTTTAGTGAGACATCGTGCATTTATCAAGGGTTTTTCATAATGTTCTCGCGAGAATCTTCATGTGTTTTGGTACGGTGCTTTCGGTTTAGTTATATTCATTTCTTTTATTTTTGTACTTTACTTGCTTTGGTTTGTGGGGCTCATCTTGGGTTTTATGAGCCTACTGCAACTCACATGGGTGTGATGGTTGCGCAGGGGCGGGCCTAGGATTTTCAGGTTGGGTATTCGAAGTGGGAAGGGGTAAAAGAACTTTTTTACTACCCAAATTTCAATATTTGATATGTATAATTGCATATAGTTCTAAATTAATAGTTGTACAATATATAGCAGTATAAGCATATTTTTTTTATAAATTTACATGTAAAATTGGCCATACATTGAATATGTTTAGCATATGAAAGTACTAAACTACTAATTGACAAAACATATCAACTATGTACATGATAGAAAATGCCAAAATGATAAGAAATCTTACAATTTAGAGAGGAACTTACCATTTCTTGATATTTTGAAAACAAGTGATGATATCATCATCGTCCTTCAAATTAACCGCGGGAACATTCTTCCTCTTCCTCTTCATATTTCAGACCTACAAATCAACAAACGGTCTTTAAATTTAAATTTAAGTACCAACCATTCCATACTTTTTGAAAAATATGAGCACTACAATTCTAAAAAAAAGCACAAAGCTTCACAAATCACAAGGTTCAGATTGGCACTTTGGGACAAGATTCAACGTTCAATTGTTCAAACATATGCAATCAATCAACCATCCTTGGATTCAAATGGAAAAAAAATGCTCCCTAATCGAAAATCACAGCACTACAGTAGGCACTAGCGGACAATACCTTGAGCCGTTAGGTGTCTCAGCCTCTCCCAGCGGCGGTCAGGCGCAGGGTGGCGACGGGGAGGCATTGGGCAGTGGCGCGGTGTCGGCACGAAGGCGAGCAGGCTTGGCGGCTTATCGGACCAGCGGCGGCAGCGGCGCGTGCTGAGAGGAGGTGGACAGGAGGAGATGGGAATGGGGAGGTGAGAAGTTAGGGTGAACTCGAGTTTGGACTTGTTTAGACTATTAGGCCTATGGGTCTGAAATAATAAGGAGAGGATGAAGGTGGGAGGATGCCAAACATTTTTAATTGGGCTTCTTAGGATGCATATGCATTTTTTTCTATTTTTTCTTATATACATATGAAATATATATTTCATATATGCAATTTTTTGTCAAAAATCTTGGGTATTCATTTGCATACCCATGAATCACATTAGGCCCGCCCCTGCGGTTGCGGTTGTTATTTTTGTAGAACTGTTAGTGGTTCTGGAGAACATCAAAATCCATGGTATATTTAAGTGATGGCCTGACTTTTTCACGGCCTGTTTGTAGCATGGTTCCAGAGCAACTATTACAAGAGCAATCCCTGGGGACCTTGACAAACCAGCAGGTAAAAGAATTTTTCTGCCCTTTCATAATCAGATGCCTATCGAGTTCATTGTCTGTTTGAATGTGTAGTCCATACTAGAAAATATATGAAAATGACTTGATAAAATTTCTTAAAAATATGTAAACCTCTAGGTGTAAATGGTGCTTTCCATCATAATGAAGCCCGGGAGCAGACAGGGCCAAGCCATCTGGCAGGGTCAGCTGCACAATTGCAGGTGAAACGGGCAACTGAGAGAGGTCCCCACCCTAACATTCAGCGTACTGAGAATATTGTAAGTCCACTAGACTACTAGAGTGCTTGCATGCAACTTGCTTTTATAGTTTGGGAAATAGTTATATTGATACTTATGCACTCACATGAGATGTAATTTATTATCGCTAGTTTTGTTTTAATTGCTTCTTTGGATAACATTCCAGATAATTTCTGGAATTGTGGAATTTTAAGTGCAAGCAAGAAACTAATCATTAACATTTTCTGTAAGTTGGAGTATAAAATTAGTGTAGTGGTATTAATTATGCAAGTATGATGTCATTAAATCTTGTTTGCAGTATTTGGTCATAATCTTCTGCTCTGTATAATGGGTTTACTATATCTTGCCAGCCTAGGAAGTAAATTAGCAGAGGTGCAAGTGCAACAAAGTACCTTCATATGTTGTTAATTAGCATTGGTAGATCACACTTGTGGCTTATTTTCTGAAATCTCTCATGTACAGAAGAAATGAGTTTGTAGTATGTGCCAAAAAAAACGTTTCGCACAAATAACCTGTATAATTGTTCATTTCCCCTTCATCTGTTAATTTCTTGAGTCATCATTTTGTTCATAAGTTGGTTGATATCTTCAATTTCAGACACAAGACATGACTGCGAGAAAGCATCTCGCCGCATCTGTTCTACCTGGTGCCGAGTGGAAAAAAGATGGTGATGCAAGGCAACTAGGGCAGCTTGATGCTTTACATCAGAAACAGAGTTTTGTCAGCAATACTGGCTCATCCAGTGGTCGGTTTCCAATATTCCTGCATGATTCGCCTGCAAATTGACAGGTAAACTTTTGACAATATTTTTTTTTGATCAATTCTAACAATAGAATTCCACTTATTCTCTTGTTTTTCCTTTACAAATTTCTGTTTCTGAATAGCAGAATAGGTCATCTATTATATGAGGCAGCGGGGAAATGCTCAGAAGATGCTCCATCTATTTCAAGTGGTTCAGATTCATGTATCGCTAAGTCAATTAATCACAATGCATAATGTATGTTAGTAAGGTGGCTGCAGATTCGTTTGATGATGATGCTACCTGCTAATTATGCAAGGTTTGCTCGCTGTTGTGATGAATGATCCAGCAGTTTGTTTAGACTGCTGCTTAAACATTTTATTGTTACAGGATTCGATAACATGTAAATTGTTTATATGTTAATAGATATATGGTATGGGCATATTGCAATAATGATGATCCAGACTTCTTCAGTACGCACCATATATACAATTTATTTCTTGAAGTTGGCATCGTATTCTGAAATAATTTCAGCAATAGGTACTGACGATGCAAAAGATCTGAACAGAGGCATATACTTAAGTTCATGGAAATTCCCTGGAAATTTTTAGTAGGTGATTTATATTTTGCGTAGTTTTTACTTCATAGATTTACATTTAGAAATGGGCATGTTGAGTTTCTCAGATATTATGCATCATCATCAGGGCATGATGTTACAAATCCTCTACCTCGGGTCTATCCTTTGTCAACCTCCTGCACAGCCAGAAAGGAAAAAAGGCGTTGGCACCAGGTGATGAGGAATGAGTCAGGTATTAGCAAAACCAAAGAAGATATTCGTAAATGAAGTCATTGGAGCTGGTACAGCCTCTTATCAATTTAGTTATTGCAGTGTAAGTTACATATATTTTCCATCTGGTGAAGCATCTACATTATGTCTATCTCATGAAATTATATTATACCATAGAAGATCTATTCATATGGTTGTTGAAAGATTAGGGTTCTCAGGAAGGTTATGTATTTTGCTTTCATCATACTAGCCTTTTGGTGAAAGATATTTTGTGCCTCTTTTATACTGACTTGTATAATTGTATTAGAGTAGTATAGAGGAAACTCTTGTGTACATGATACTAGGTTTCACCTAGCTGTATAATTGTATTAACTCATTTGCTGATAACAGCTAGGTGAAACCTAGTATCATGTACACAAGAGTTTCCTCTATACTACTCTAATACAATTATACAAGTCAGTATAAAAGAGGCAAAGTCAAACACAGAATTATGCTGGATTGATATTACTGAACAAAAGTTCAATAATAATTAGCATCAGATCTCATGTTTGTCTGTTATCAAAGGATTGTATGGGTGCATCATGAACAGCTATATTGGTTTTATGTTGCTATTGAGCATAGAAGAATTTTGTTCCTTTGATTTCATTGTATTGATATTTTGTTTGTTGGAGCTTTGATGCCACTTATTTGACAGGTTTGCTTTTTGATCCACAGCTCTGCTGTTCAATTTTCCTTGGACAAACTTGGATCAGGTTAGGTGGTTCATTCTTTGGCCACTCCAGGTTTTCTGTACCATAAACAAGGTCATTTACAGTCTTGACATGTGGTGAGTGCGGTATCAATACATTAATCACATCCCCATATGTCGATATAAACCATCCCCATGTAGTAACATACCGTAATTGTGACTTCTTTCTTGATTTATCAATTGTCGATGAATTTTTGCATTATTAATCTTCTGGTCATGGCTTGTACATATTCAATCAAATAGGGGAGGAGGAGAATTATGCTATCTATCGAGAATCGACATCAGGTGCATTCATGACTTTGATTCTGCGCTACTGATTGGCACAGGAATCTCTCTTTTGGTATGTATGCTACTCCTTACTTTTGCAGTGCGACCTCCAAGTTTTGAGTTTTGACAGCGTTTATTCGTCAATGCTGCTCTTGTTGTGTTACTCGCCGTTTGGATCATTTCCAAGTTCCATGATAGTGATTTGCTAGTGGTACATTGGTACTTGCACCACCAATGTGTTATGTATATTCTTTTGTTTTGTCCCCATGTCCTTCTGTCTAATCCTTGGAAAAGGGAAAGAGGAGAAGAGGCTTTGTCTTTCTTTTTTCCTTCTGTTAATGGGCATGTATTTAGGGTTTTGTCGGGCAAACAGCACCTTCCACTACTGCGAGACTGCCAAAAGCATCTTTTCACTAACTATGTAGTGTCACTTTAATCTTTTGTTACACGAATGGCTATAAATGTTGTGCTTACTTTATGAAGTGTTTATTCTTTTGCCATGTAAAATAAAGGGAATATTTGTTGTAACATGGTTCAGTACAACCGGCATTATTTCGATGGGAAATACAAATCGCAAATTCAAGTGCAAAACAAGTTGTCTCCTGCAACTTGATATCAGAAAGCACATTTAGGATAGACACCGTTTGCTCTTCAGATTATCAGATGCATTCAAATTTTAAAATTTTAATTTTAGAGTTGATTTTGTTTTTTAATCATTTTCAGTATTGATTTTTAAGTCGTTAATAACATATCTGTAAGGTTTTACCCATATCATTTTTTTTTTGCTAAGAAGTGTTATTACTTCTATAATGAAACGATGCAAGTGATGAATCATAATCTGCTGTTCACTGAACTTGGAAAAGAACGCTAGAGCTTTTTATCAAACTTGATGTGACTGCCAACAGCATGATGAGTTGATGACATTGCTAAACAAGAAAACAGGCTGTAGATTTAATCTCTACGTTGCTGTTCGAGTGGAGCTTTAGCGGCCAAAACCATTAGTCTGCCCTGGACACACCAAAATTGAGCAATGATTAAAAGGAAACACACCTCGGCTTAGTGCATCGCATCATACCTAAGCAACACTCTGATCTCCATAATTTGTCTGATTTTTTTATTTTGTTGTCTTAAAACTCTCTTCAGCTCTCTTTTCTGAGAGTCCTGGAGGGCCATAAGGGTCAGTTTGGATTAAGTGATTTGGATCCGGGTATATTTACATAGTCCAAATTTGAGAACAAATGTCCATAATTAAGGTGGATATATTATTCACCTTTGCGTATGTTTTAGAGAGTCATCCTAACCATGTTCATCAGTTCATGCCCTATTGCACAAGCCCATTGGGTAAAAGAAATCATTTGGTTGGGGCAAAGTCCTGAAAGTGCAAAGTGTGCAACTCTAACCACCATTGTACATCTTTGTATTAATGTATTTGCAAAACCCTAACAACATTACTACAATAATGAAGAACATATATAAACATTCAACAAAATTGATAGTCTCATTCGGATATCTTCCTCTTTTTTTCCAACTGAAAGGAAAATTAGTTATCTTCTCTTGCAAAGATTGCAACAGTCTTTACAGGAATTTATCAACTGCTATAAAAAAATTAAAATGCTTGTTTTGAAGGAGCATTTGCAATAGAAGAACGTCCACAATAGGTTCAATCCGTATCTGTTCTTTTTTCTCTATCACTAAAGAAGATCCACAATAGGTTCTCTTCATTCGATGAGCAAAATGCTTCGTGTGATCGAGCTGCGGAAAACCCGGATTGCAAGTGAATAATTTGCCTTAAAAATTGGAATAAATTTCTCTGATTAAGAAGAGAGATAAGAAAAAGAAGACCTGAATCATTGTCTTTCTTTTTGAACTAAGGAATCATTATCTTTCCGTAAATATACCAATCATGAACCATCTTTGTATCACAACTCCTGGGGTGAAGCAGACAAGACCGTGTGATCTGATGGAACGCGAAATTATCTCTAGTTTATAAGCTAGTTGGAGTAAATCATCATAAGGCTGGCTAATTAAAATGTAATGCGCTTAATGGTGTCTTGGGGCTTGCCCATTTCTCTTTTCTTTCTCTCTGAAGTTCTAGATGATACTGGCTCATATCATGGGCACTGCACTTTATTCTAGTATCTTGTTGCTACCAATGATTTAGATTATGCTTGCGCACGTAAGAACATCATCACCCAATTATATATAATAGCCGTATATACTTAGTATCTCTAATTAAAGTATTACACCATGCATTTGATCCTGAGTGAAAAATGCCCAGTATATGGAATGCTTTCTTTCATTTATTCTGTTTTCTCATCAAGAATGATCATTAAGTAACTTGGGTTCAGTCTTTCAGAATTCAGAGAATTTTTTAACTGAATTCTGAAAGAGTAAACTGAAATCTTGAAGACAGACAGAAATTCACATTGGACATGCTATGCTAATTGAGTTGCTAACCAAAATGGTAACAACTACATGTCTTGCTCAGTTATTCCTGTGATAATGATAATAAAACAAGACTGCATTTCTCAAACCAAAAGTCACAAGACACCAAGGGCTCCGCAGAAGGCACACTAGAAACAGTCCGTTCTTCCAAAGGCAAACTTTGAGCTCTTTTGTAGAGATGCCATGGAAATGCAAAAAAAGAAAAAAAAAAGTGACACGATTAGAACCCACTAACTATTGCATGATCCCTTGAGCACAATTAATAACACTGCCTACCCCTCTTGTCTTTTTCCTAGCTCCCATAAATAGGACAACCTGACAGTGTCCTCCCTCTGTACTTTGTCTGAACTTTCATTTGAGTTGCTTCCGACAGTGAGCTTATGACTTGATCCTAATCTCCATCCTACCTCCAAACTCAGTCCCAATCCTTCCAAATCTATCATCCACCATCAATTTCTAAGTTTGTGTAAGTTTGCTAAAATCCATATTCTGATTCTCCTCCTCAATTTGTTCATGGTATGATACACTTTTAGCTGCAGTTCATCCTACACAAAAAAGGCTACTAATTAACTTGTTGACATGTAAATTGAAGCTATAATGAATCAAATGGATTTTGCTGATTTCCACTCCACGCTTCAGGTAATGGAGCAATGCCGCCATCAGCAGCAGAGCAATGGCCAGCAGCTGCAGAGGCTGGAGGGCATTGAGGAAGAAGGCGGCGCCGCCGAGAAGTGGCCGCCGCCGACGACTGTCCGACCGCCGGAGACGCCGACGGAGACGATGGAATTCTTGGCGAGGTCATGGAGCCTGTCGGCCGCGGAGATCTCCAAGGCTCTCAAGGTCCTCAGCGGCAAGGGCGTCCCCGACGACGTCCACGACGTCGCCGGCGACAGGAAGGAGCGGAGGTCACCGGCGACCATGGACGGCCGCCGCCATGAACAGGCAAGCGAGGAGAACGAGACAGCATCTATGGTGAAACAATTATGAATCATCACGTGACGTGCTGTATGATGCATGGCATGCAGAGAGCGGGCGCGTCGTCAATGGCGGCGGCGGCGGCAGCGCAGGGCGGCGCAATGAGCCCGCCCATCTCTCCCCGGGGCAACCTGGACGTGAAGCTTCTCCGGGCGACGGCGGCGGCGGCGGCGGCGGCGGGGGGGAGAGGTGGGGGCAGCAAGACGACGATGGGCACGTGGATCAAGGAGCAGAAGGAGCGGAAGCGCGCCGAGGCGAGGTCACGCAACGCGCAGGCCTACGCGGCGACTTCCGTGGCCGGCGTCGCCGCGGCGGTGGCTGCGCTGGTCGCCGGCGCGGTGTTCTCACCTCCTCCACCTCCTGCGGACCGCCCCAAGAACGGTGGCGCCGCCGCACCCGCCGCCGGAGCGGCAGGCGCGAAGACGGCGGCGGCCATCGCGTCCGCGGCCGCGCTGGTGGCATCGCACTGCGTGGAGATGGCACAGGCGATCGGCGCCAGCCACGACCAGATCCTCGGCGCCATCCACTCCGCCGTGAACGCGCAGACCAGCGGCGACATCATGGCGCTCACCGCCGGCGCCGCCACGGCCCTGCGCGGCGCGGCGATGCTGAGGGCGAGGCTCCACAAGGAGATCCAGGCCGCCGCCCTCCCCGGCGGCGGCGGCGACACCAGCGGCAGAGAGCCCGAGAGGGACACGTCGCCCTTCGCCTTCGTCTCCAGAGGCGGCGAGCTTCTCAAGCGCACAAGACAAGGCACGATAACACTACAAAATTCTCCCAAAAAAGATCTCAAATTTTCATACAATTCACCAAAATCCAATCCAATCCAAATAACACCCACGCATACATGCGCATCACATTGCAGGCATACTCCACTGGAAATTGGTCACAGTCTACATGAACTCCAACCTGCAGGTGATCATCAAGATGAGGAGCGCGCATATGGCCGGCACTTTCATCAAGACCAAGAAATGTAAAGTTCAAACTGAACACCATGATCTCTTATCTCACCATGATTTTGATACGATGAACTGATGTGCGTTTGCAAATCACTTGCAGTTGTTGTTCTTGACATCTGCTCGGAGATTCCGGCGTGGGCGGGGAGGGAGGTGGAGGAGGGGAGCCACAGGAGGGGATACTTCGGGATCAAGACGGTGGAGAGGGTGATCGAGTTCGAGTGCAGGAGCAAGTTCGAGCAGCACAAGTGGGTTCAGGGAATCACCGAGATGCTCAACCGCCGAGACACCATGAAAAATTAAAATGTTCCCATGTAAATGTCAAAAGGAAACATTTGTGTGGTTTGTGTGAGGATTGGGAGTGAAGATTTCCATGTTCTCTGTTATAGCTGACATTGTTACTGCAAATCCATCATCAAGAAAAATGTTCCCAGAATCTTGGATAAGCATAACAATCTTTCACTAATATCAAACCAGACGAGTAGGGGGGGTTACCATCTCAATCAAGCGATCGAGCAGCAAATCACTGAACTGGGCACTCAACTGGAATCCAGAAGAACTACCATGATCTCTCATGGCTCTCAAAGATCATCAGTGCACGGTCGATGGAGAAGTTATTACAGTGATGTACATCAGTTTTATTAGCGCAGAGTTATCTCGTGTTAATGGCCACATATTATTTTTCAATTTTCATCAACTTTGTGTCTTTATCAGCGGCGTAGTTGCATGTACAACACCAATTAACCTTACTTGATTACATCAAGTCAAGTCTCTAATTTAGAATCCTACCTCAGTATGCACACCACTGCTAAAACTCCCTCATCATATCAGCTTACAAAGAACACCGTTTATCGGACTAATCACTGCTTGAATATCTGGAATTTGATAGTCCAATTTCTTTTTTTAAAAAAGGATTTTCCATGTTCTGATTTTTGTATCACTTCTGGCATCTGCAGTTGTTGCTAAATATAAACCAAACAACAAAAAAAAAAGATATTTCATGTTCTGATTTTTGTGTGTGATTCTGATTACTTAAGTTGATGCTAAATGTCATATATAACCAAAATCTCAACATAAACTGAAAGTCACACAGATATAGCCAACATTCATGACCACAAGACAACTTATCATACTTAGCAGGTTCACAAGGCCTTCTGGTTCATGAGCATCAAACACCAAAACTACTGCAAGAGGACCATGACAAATTTGCGGGATATAGGAAAGCAAAATCTAATCAAAGAGGGAGAATCCAAGGTCATCTTCACTTTCTTCCTTCTCCTCTTCCTTCTTCTCCTCAGCTTTGGGGGCCTCGGCAGCAGCTCCACCAGCTGCAGCACCGCCAGCAGCAGCACCTCCAATGGCAGCACCACCACCAACAGCACCGATGATCACCTGCAAAAAATTGAGGTCAGCACTATATAAAATTTGGTTATATATAAGTGGTATGACCGTATGAGTCACGCATGCGACTATAGCTTTGGTTGAATGTCAGTGACACCACAAAAGAATGGCACCACAAACTTACCAATTAACAGGTTACTTCCTGGCATAAATTGCCAACCAACAGCAAGAGAATTGACAATCATAAAAATATAAGATCACAGAGCCACAGGCTGTAATGCTAAGAAACACAATAAAAATCTGTAGATACCAATTTCTATGTCATAGCTAGTAGTTAGGCCAGACAGATAATTGACACAACCGATGCCAACCCGTTTATCTATTTCAAAGGTGAACTAGCAGTAAAATCTGGAAACGAGCACGATATCTATATATGAAATTTGGGCTAGCAGGCAATACCCAAAATATTTCTTTTGCACACACGAACGAATTGAAAAACTAGAATCATTATTATCTGCTGAATTCCAGTTGCAATGTGATGCACTTGACGCCTAAATATCGAGGCCAGAACAGCACCAAACATCAATCAACCGTGGTACAACAACTTACCCATCAACACCAAATATCTGACACTAAAGCAACTTAATTATTGCCTATTTAGATCCAACCAGAACAATAAAACGGTTAAAACACATGGATTACAAGAGA
Organism: Oryza punctata; assembly: GCA_000573905.2. Classification (NCBI taxonomy): domain Eukaryota; kingdom Viridiplantae; phylum Streptophyta; class Magnoliopsida; order Poales; family Poaceae; genus Oryza; species Oryza punctata. The sequence goes on from CM002488.2 coordinate 6,856,496, forward strand.
TGGATTTATAGCAGTATCGAGAACTAAAAGTAACCAACGCATCTGACGAAATAGCGCCGTGACGACATAGATCAGCATGACAATGGCGAATCGAATAACAGCAGCAGCGATAGAGATGGTGGGCGCGGAGCAGACCTGGAAGACGGCGGAGCTGGGGGTGACCATGGCGAAGGAGGACTGGACCCCCGCGGCCGAGTCGGCTGCGGACGCGGCGGCGACGAGGCGGCGCTGCAGCTCGTAGGGGGTGGCGGCGGAGGCCTCGAGATCGCCCTTGAGCTGCTTGGCCGTCCACTCCTCGCCGGAGCTCCGGCACACGAAGGTGTACACGCCCATGACGCGGCGGCGGCGGCGATGTAGAAGGAGGCTTCGGGAAGGTTAGCGAGGCGAGGCGAGATCGAAGCCCTAGTCGCGGGGTCCCGAGCTTATGTAGTGGTCTGCTGCTGGGCCTACTTTGGCCGGCCTAGGAAAAGCCCATGATGGGAAACTGTTACAAGTCGGCCTGGCCCATAAAACTATGGGCCACAAATTTCCGCTTTTTTTTTGGATTTGTCCTCTTGATGATCGGCTCCTCCAAGGATTACTCAACACTGGTGGCTCAAGACGAACAAAAAGAATTGCATCTGTTGGGATTACTGAACACTGCTGTGCTACCAAAAAGTGAACGAGAAATTCTATGCCTCTTGAACCCAAAATCATAGAACAGATCCTGAAAATACAGAAATCTTATTATTTATTTTGTTTATGTATTTCTTTAGGTCAGGATATACATTATCCGAATAGTGGCCCTTTGACACGTGGATCGTATCGATCATTGGATCCAAATGTCAGTATCGATCATTGGATCCAAATATCAGTGATATAATACCTGCAGAGGATCTCGATTGATATTATCTTACTTTTAATAAAGGTTTTATCGCGATATTGGAAGTACAAGCATGCAACCTGTTTTTCTACGTAAGGCCTGTGATTGCAACTCATTGACTCCCTACCTGAACAACTTCGTGCAACAACCGTACAAATCTTTTTTGTCGAAATGATCTCTTAGAGATTATCCGGATATTATTATGATAGAGGAAAAAAAGTTAAAAAAAAATTCATCGATAATTGGTTATCGAGCAAGCATGTACACCAAAATGCATGTCCTGAAACCACACGCTAAACGCACAGACACAAACTATAAAGAGAGCAACAAATCATCAAACGTGTCACCGCTAGCCTAAAAGGAGGGATATTAAGATTACAAGACATTTAGACCATCTGTCACCATCTCCGATGAACGAGAGGTGCTTAGAAAAAAAAAAAAGAAAAGAAAAAACAAGATGTGTCCACGTGATTAAGCATCCATCTTTCTCCGATGCAATCACGAAAGCACTCGAGAAAGTTTTACCATCACAACAGCTTTCATTCTACGATCGATCTCCTAATCAAGCCTGAAAATTTCAGTGGCATTTCAACACTGAAACCGCATGTTCAGTTTGCAAACCTGGGACCAGTTGGCCGGCCGACCGAACGCCCAAACTGACACCGAGTTGCTTGCTTACGCACTCACTGACGTAGATAGGCGCCGGTGCAGAGCCGGCGAGCGGCGAACTGCAGCCACTAGCGGCTAAGGCCGGCTCACCGGCCAAGCCGCCACCGTCGCCGCGTGGCCTTCCCCACCAACCACTCCGGCGGCTCGCTTTCTTCTCCACCGACTCCCACTATGTTCGCTTTCCCTTTCCCCTCCCTCCCCCAATATATCTCCTTCTCCTCCTCCTCGCCGTCGCCGCAACCAGTAAAAATCCAATCTTTTCCTCCTCCGTGGGTGCTCTCTCTCTCTCTCTCTCACACACACACACACACACTCTCACACTCACACACACGCACAGACCAATTTCTGATTCATTGTCGTCTTGCTAGGTTTAGCCTGGCAGGTGTTTGATCCAGAGTTTGTCAATTGGGAGCTAGTGGTGGTATTTGTTTTTATGGATTTTGTTGGGAAAAGATTGTGTTCTGGGGGTACATGTTATCAGCTGATTGAATCAACTATGTTATCATGTTAAAAAATGCTATTTATGTCAGCTAATCAAGATTATCATTCTTGACTGATGAACTCCTCCTTTGTTTCAGGCTGTTAACAGTCCAATGTCTAGTTACACTCACTTCATCTCGTTTCCGTTGGGTATCCACCCACAACTTGTTCGCAACCTGAAGGAATTCAAGAGCTCAATCCTGACTTCTGATAAATGTAGAGGTAAGGATAAGGACCTAAGTAAAGGTTCTATATTTCTATAGTTCTATGGATGAAATGGACTATGAACACAAGCAATTAGAAAGACCTAATGTTTCAATAGAATGCAAGTCCAAGCATAGGAGTCTGTCAGAGTAAAAGTGGATAATAAAGGCTCCCACCCTGGTCTCAAATCTTTGCTGATTTTGCAAGTACCTTATGTTCCATTTTGAAGTTTTTTCCCCCTTTTGTCAACTCTACAAAGTCCACTTTTGGAACTTCTGGATTCGTTTGCGTCAATAATTGCACTTTTATATAAGAAGTACTACACACATGTGTAGGTTGTTTATGAGGGAACACGCTATCATTTTAGGCTAAATAGAAATAAGTAATAGTAAAGAAGTCTATATGCATATGGATTTTTGTAAATATCCTCCAACTCCAAGTTTCGATCATGTCAATTGTGTGAACAAAGCATAACAGAGAAATATGAAGATGGCCATGTCCTCCTCTCTTTCAGTACAAATCAATCAACTAGGGTATGTCTATGAAGAAAGCAAGATGCGCAGCTCTAGTTTAAGTTGTCAATTCGAGAGTTTTGTATCTGAAGTTCTGTTCTTATTCGTAACATGCCACACTGTTGATTTTGGAAATGATAGATTCTACTGAATTGCTGATGTGAGATAACTGCACCAGTAGCTCGCTATTTTTAATAATGAAAATAATAAGGTAAGCAAGTGGAAAAAATTTGAATTTTGGGGGGTTAGGAAAAAAGAAAAGAAACTCTTGTTTGCAGAACAAATCGTGTATCTGTATTTTGTTTTCTACATTTTTGTTGTATACCTGCGGCATCTTGGCAGTACTAAATGCATTGCTTGTTCTACCATTTCTACATTACAAATTCTTCAGCATTGAACTAAGCTTTTTTATCACTTGTAGGTTTCCACATCGACGAGTCAATATTTGCTATTCCCGAATCACTTCACCTAACGGTTCTTATGTTGCTGCTTAAGGGTGAGGACATTGCTAAGGCTTCCCGTGTGCTCCAGGTATTTTTCATTTGAGAATTATTATGTTATTGTCTGAGACGACAGTAAGGAACTTAATGCATTACTTGGTGGATGCAGTCAGTATCAGACAAAGTAATGAAAGTCTTGAAAAGGAGACCTATCTCCATACAGCTTAGAGGTCTGGTAAGTTGCCATTCTTGAACAGTTCTGGCTGTAAGCTCATTTGGGCGTATATATTTGGAAGAACAAATATAGATATTCGAGGCAGAGAACAGAGAATTTGTTCCTGAACGCTTTGCTCACCATAGTCTGTACTTGCTTAATCTCCTTTGATAAATATATTATTGCTGTGAAGCACATTTTAATTAATGCTAGTACCTATTTATTAAAGGTATCTGTACCTTTTCTCCCACTTTTTCCAATGATTCAAAGTTCCAACGAGAATATTTCATTCCAGAAATGCATGAAAAGCTCACCAGATGAGGCCTTGGTAGTATATGCTCCTGTGCTGGAAGTTGGTGAACAGGAACGCCTTCAACAAGTTTGCGGTATCCTTTGAACTTCTGATGATTGATGAGAAATCGGTCTATTCAATATGAATACTTAGAATTTCATAGGAAGCAACTTGTACGCTTATAGTTAGATGTAACTTGTTAATATCTGTTAACAAACGTTCTTCGGGACATATCATGTGAAAACTCATGTTTTCAATACGATCTTAATTACAAAGTCGCACCTGTACAGTTTGAGATGTCTTATTGATGGAACATGTTTTTTAGAGCAAGGATAATAGTAGAGCTCACTTCCTACTATTAATCCATCTTAAAGCCAACATATATAATAGATTAGTTATAAGGTTGGCTATAATTTTCTTCTCCTCTCTCTATCTCTCACTTATTATTTGTCTTGGAACTTGTGTTAAGCTAACTCTTGCATGAGAGCTAACACTCTTAATTTTTTGTTACCTCTCTCCTCCACATAAGTTTATAGTAAGCTTATAGCTCATTATTATACTTGCTCTTAGGTGGTAGAGGCCCTCATAAATCATGTATTCAACATGTGAACCATCGCTTAACATACAGCCCACATGAAAAGCTTGCATTTATTGCACTTGTAGTTGATAAGTTCCAATCTTTTTATGCAAAATGTTGTTCCTTCACTTCCTTTTACTTAATCAGACATTATAATTGATGCCTTTACCAGCTCAAACCTAGCACCTAAAAGTGATGAGAAGCGAGAACTGAAGGTTAGTAAATACTGTCTCCAACCCAAATGTATGATGTTGGTTAGTTTATTTTTAACTAACCAACGTCATACAAAAAGAAACAGAGGGAGTATATATGTATATATATCAAAGCATTGCTCTCTTTCGTTTCCGTGACATCAACATATAGTTCTTCTCTGAAGCTAATAGTTGTTCTGAAAGCTGTATTGTCCACCAAAAACATATTGAAATGGGAGATAACATCTTATTGTCAATAAAACTGTAGTCTAGTTCGACTATTGGATGAGTATAGAATGCATATTTTTCATACAATTGTTATGTTATATTTTATTTCCAAAAAAACTTTGTAACTAACTTAAGTACTTCCATTATTGTTCTTGATTTTCCTTTTGTAATTGTTTGGCGAAATATTAAGCATTGCACTGAAACAGCACAGTTTGATGCTAAAATTGTATCCTCTTCTCAAACTGCAGTTGCACGTGACCGTGATGAATGAAAGGTTCAGGAAGGGGTAACGCAGTAAATCTTTTCTCTGCATCTTGATAATTCATCATATATGTACCATGAGCTTACCTTGACTACCTTGTTCTCACTGCAGCTCCTACTGTCCTGGTTCATTTGATGCTCGAGAGATAATCAAAACATACAAGGAACATGTATGGGGAGAATATATCATTCCCGAAATTCATCTTTGTAAGACATCCAGGTTTGATGAAAGTGGACACTACTACTGCTGCTCTTCGATTCCCTTGCCCGGGAATATGCAAGCGGAGCGAGCCTCGGAATAACCATATCACGGTGCTGAAATAATTCACCAGTATCATCCCCTAAGGATGAAACTGCGGTTTACTGTTACTGAACCAATAATGTGCCATTGTTGGTGTGGCACTGTTGAGTGAGTGAGTTCATATAGGTCTTTTCTTTTGATAGTGGAATAAGCAGCCATGCATAATCCTGTGTGGCAACTCTTTGTTTTTTTTTTCTTCTTAATATGAAGCAGGAGCTACCTGCCCTCCTTCATGAGGTTTAGTACCTCAAGAATAATCCTGTGTGGTGTTGTAAACCTGTTGTTGGTCTGGACCATGTACATTAACACTGCAAGTTTATTTCTCTGTTGCTATTACTACTACATCTTCAGTTTGAACTCGTCAATCATCTTAGCTCTCATGTGCTGTTTGGCTGCTGTACTGGGCTGGAGGTAGCAGTGCTTTTGCATGTTCGTCGTTCTTGAAGTTCTCTTCACAACTCAATCCATCCTTTTTGAGAGTGTTTTCACGGCTGGCTCTCTCACTGGCAGGTGGGCCCTGGTCCCGCATGTCAGTGGGAGCATTCAACCGCAGAAATGAAATACAATCTCACCCTTGAGAGGACTCTTAGAGAGCTTCGATCACTCCTACGTGATGATGTCTGTTGGTGTGATGTGAGTATGTGACAGAGAAGGAACATCACCAGCCTACGAACCAAAAATTGCATATGCAGAAGTGCAGAGAAAAGACAGGGTTGCAGCTGCTTCTTGTTAATTTGGCACCAGGAAGAAACATTTTTTTGCATCAAAGCAGATGTCAACAGTGCAAAAACATACTGTCAATAGTACAAGAGTGGCCATAGTATGTGATGACAGAATCATACGACTGCCTGTATAAGAAAAACATGGCAATGCTGAACTTACCAGAATGCCCAACGAACAATGCTGAACAAAATTGGATCGAAATAAATTAGCGCACAATTTACAATTATAAAAAGGTCGGTAGCTGATGACAAGAAAGAATTTCAAAAGGGGAAATTTTAGGTTGTGAGTTGTGACACTATTATGACTGTTGAGATAAAAAAGGCTACTCCTACATGATTACATAACCTTATATATAAAAGAAACTTTAAAATTTATGTGCCATCAATTACACATATTTACTCTACAAAGGTATACGGCCACTAGTTTTTATTGCCTACAATTTACCATTAGTGACCGATACCGGTACGTGAAAGAATATAGGATCCATCTGGTTGAGGGGGGGGAGTTTTTAGAAGAAATTGGAAGTTTAGAGGGATGAAACTATTAACTGTTCTATTTGGTTGAGAGATATAAGAGTTGTGGTAGGATGGGGATGGGAAATTGAGGGAAGAACTCTATCCTTTCTAGTATCTGGGAGGGTAGTAATTGGAAAAGAATTCCTTCTTTATTTTTTCTAAACAAATCTCAACCATCTATTTTTATTTTTATTTAAGATCTAATCTCCGACTAAACTCCATATCAATTCCTACCACCTCTACCAAACAAGAGTTTGGAACTAAAAATCAAATTCCCATGTTAATCTCACTATAAATTCCCTTTGTCTAAACTTGCAATCCTCTTCTCTCAAGTTACCAATCCTCGTAATGTGAAGCCTAAATGCCCCTACCAAATTATCGGTGAAATGTTACTTTTCTATATTTAGTTTGCTATCAAAATTTATCGATAATGCACAAGTGATATGAAAACTGGTACTAGTAAAACTTGACTAGGTTTTAGCATTGCTAAAATTTGATACGAGCAAACCAAAACAACCCCAAATGTTTTGGGCACGTCACACGTACTCCCTCCATTCTTAAAAAAAAAAACTCAATACAAAATTATTCTAGTGTTATGAATATAAACAGTCGGTACTATTATAATATGTCTCATTCGTATTAAGTTTATTTTTCGGATTTGCTAATAATTGTCGACGAGCAAAATCAGGGATCGTTTCCCAACCTCAAAGTTGCAAACGAGTTGACCTAACCAACTGAATAGACGAACATTTCGTATTAGTTACAGTAATTATGGTGTAATTATTGTATACTTACATACCAGTTACACACCGTAACTACAATGTAACCTCTATGTAATTTATGTATAAAAACTTTAATACCTATATATAAGTTATATTATAATTATAGTATAGTTATGGTTGGAATTATATTCTAACAATCATACAATTATATTTGAAAGTTTTTCGCTAAAAAACTTGCGGTAGTTTTTTAAATAGTTACTTATTTTTTAGGTAAATATTGCTACAGAACATCACGATTTCATGGTTTTAGCTGTAGGACACCGCGCGAAGTGACTTTTGGAGGAAAAACTCACAAAAGTTGGATATTTGCTAGTGGACACCTGTTGACGTAAAAACACGATGGCCTGAGAGATCTGTTTAACTTCAGTGCAGGTCCAGAATAATGATAAGATATGGGCGTACAAGTAAATTTGATCATGCAACTGACAAGATAGATAAAAATTCTGATCACCAAATAGTCGATCGGCTGATCAGCCGATAGAGCGATACCAGCCGATGTCGATACGGTTTTGAACAATCAGCCATATATCCAATGTAGATAATGATATAAATACAATCAGTTGATGTTAATGTAATGAAACAATAATATAATCCACCAGAAACTAATCGATTAGTAATGATATGATAGAATAAGTAATCCAATGGTTAAAGTATACATCGGCTGGAGGTCCAAAACTTACTTTCGGGTTCAAGAGCGTGCTAGTTGATTTGATCCTGCAATCAACAAGATGAAACATGCAAGTTTTATTAGTAAACGATAATCGATCGGTTAGGAAGCCGATGTCATATCATGATGTAACTTAGCCGATACAGTGTAGGATGAATCGGCTGTAAGGCATATTCGATGACAAACCAACCCTAAACTTGATCCATCGGCTGTAAATATCAATACTATATAATCTATAAATCAATATTACTTTAAAAATCAGTAATTGTGATATATCGGACTTAACCAAGATATTATAAATTACCCAAGTCTAAAATAACATGAAATAACGACTATATGTATTCATATTATAGATGATGTCCAGATTTAAGCATGTATCGGCTATAGCTCCGATACAACCTTATATTAGGATATTCTCATGCAACAAATTTATCTAATTATCACCAATCAGATTGGTGGTAAGTCTAATATATTTATATTAGATTAGATCCTGGTATAAGAGGCAGATATAGTATATTAAACAAAGCACAAAACTATGTAAAACAACTATACCAGGTAAGATCGGCTGAAACCCCGATACTATCCTTATTAACGACCATAAAGCAGGCTAAAAATTATGTTTCTAAGCACGACTTAATAGATCAAACTTAATTGATGCAGTAATAAGTATAAAAAGAAGCATAATATATAGACAATCAAGCCGATGGTTGCCTTTTCAGGATGGTAGATATATTATATAATTTAAACCAACAAGTCAATCTAACTGTTATCGATAAAACCCTAGATAGAGATCGACCGATGCAAGTAGAAAGCATTATCAATCTAGATTATATAATATATATGATAACTTAGTGATTAGCAAGATGGAATTAGAGTGTCATAGAGATGTAAGCACTAATTCCGACAATGCAAACCGCCATAACAAGTTTTACCTCTTCGCCGAAGATCGAAACCGATGCAGCTCGACTCGAAAACAAGAACACGTCAAAACAAAGTAACGAAAAAGGTTGGCGATGCGCCGAGATTGATTGAACTAATGTTAATTATTTACAAGATCTCGGGCTTACATTTATATCCGAAAGTACAAACTTGTCCGTAGTGGACACGACTCATATTGTCCTAATAAAACTCCAACTAACAAACAAGTCCCTCAGGCGGACTCTTACAAAACATATATACAAGGAAATTATATAAAATCCTAATTAATAGATACAACTGCCTATCTCGGACTCTATCCTTGTCTGGCAACGTCATTGTAATCCTTCTTTCGAACCCGACATTGATCATGTAACCAATATCGGTTGTATCAGCTGTCCATATTAAACTCAGTGTCAGCCAATACAATCTTCTAGCCGATGCACACTCTGCTTCCGAGAATCCCGCATATCTTTAAATCCGCTTCGAATTGGATCCCATTTCCGATTCATATGCTTGCCAAATTTCATCGTCAACAAAGTTCTAAAATGCCCTTGGGCCCACACGTAAGATCTTCCATCTCTCTATCCCCTCCTCCCACTCTTCCATGGCTGGTGCTGTTGCAACCGCCGGCACCACCCCATGACTGTCGCCGCCAACGCAACGGCATCCTCGCTGACGACATCGTGGTGCTCCTTGTCGCGCTCTCCTACCATGACCGCTTGCCTGCCATTGTCGACCTCGCCACCGATCATCTCCGACCTGCCACCATCTCCACCACCTCCGCCCGACCTGCATCGCTGCGAGTCATCTTCGTTTGTCCCACCATCGGCGCACGAGGGGAACTCCTATCCGTCGCTATGGAGGCTCCGCTCTGGAGCGTTGGGAAGCCCTCGCCTCCGTTTCCTCCTTCGCCTCCGCGCGGCCTTGTTCTCCGCCGACGTCGCCCGAGCCTCCTGCGCAGGACTAGCGCTGTCGTCATCCGCCACACCGCCTTCTCCATCGTTACGCCATCCTCCGTGAAGACCCACGTGTTGGCGTGGTCCGCGGCCACCGAGCAGGCCGCGCGTGCTCTTGGCGCCGCCGCCATCCCACACCGCGCACCAGGAGAAGATAGAAAGGAGGGAAAGAGAAAGGAAGAGAAAGAGAAAGAAGGGACAATTTGATCAAGCCGTGTAAAAAGGTGGATCCCTCTTGACTAGTGAGCACGAAAACATTAATTTAATGGATGGAGTGTTCATTGGTAAATTACCACATTTACATAGTGCGTTTTCCAAAAATATTTTTATACTATATTTTACATTTAAAACGAAGTCACGATATCATGTAGTAAATTTTACTATTTTTTTAATGGTAAGGAGAGACTATATGCAACCAGTTACCACTAGCGGGCAGCCGATCAGGCAGTCAGGCGGGCTAAACCGGAAGAAGCCGCCGCCGCCGCCGCCGCCGCCGCCGTCTCTGAGCCGCACGGCCTCCGCAACAACAACGCCGTTGGGTTTCTCCACCCATGTTCGCTTGCGCTTCACTCGCAAGGTTCGCTATCCCTCTCCCCCCAACCACGTCCTCCTTCCTTCCTCCTCGTCCTCGCCAAGGAAAACCAGTAAAAATCCAATCTTTTTTCCTCGATCGAAGCGCGGGAGGAGCACCCAGATCGTTGGGTAACCGCTCTCTTTCTGTCTCTTACCAATTTCTGTCTCCTTGTTTGTCTTGCTAGGTTCAGTCGGCTCGCTCGCCCTCTATGCGCCGCCGGTTCCACGCTGCGCTTCCTCCAGGTCAAGGTCCGACTCCTGCTTCCGGTTGTTTTGTTTTTGTTTTGTACATTATTTGTACTGGATGGATGAATATTTGAGCTAGGCTATTAGAAACTGATAACATTGTTAAGTCTAATTGAACCGCAGTGTGTCGATTGGGAACTAGTAATGGGGATTTTTTGGGATTTTGTTGAAAAAAGTTTATGCTTTGAGGGCTTATGTACTTATCAATTGATTGGATCAAGAATGGGTTTGAACAGCTATGCCATTGCCACATGTGTTACCTCTTTATTGTGTTCATCTTCTGCGGTATGCTGTGGCCGTCCATGTTTAACTTAATGAGTTGCGTGTAGCACTTAGGCTGGCCTTGAGATCGAATACCAATCTCGCAGGCCTGAAAATTGTCTAGTTCTTCACAGTGCCAAAATTTTGGGCACCTTGTTATCTGCTTCTACTAGTTCTTTTCATGTGTGTGCCGTCATCGGAGCTTCTGTGTTACATCACCACAGTATGGCGTTTTACATGATAGTAATTTGACCATGACAGGGACCTGTTAATCAAAATAGTATTCACTCACTTATAATGGAAGGCACACAAAGAGCCTCGAATAATGCAGCAAAACACAAGAAAAGAAAGTCTACTGTGCAGAGATGGAGGCCAATCTCCACAGAAGCCGCTGCTCCAAAAGGTAAGCCCCATTTGCTACCTGCTACTGCTAATACCTTGAGTCAAGATCATAGTGCATTCAAACCTGGATATGCCCTAGTCATGATTGGACTTTGCCAATCTAAGTTGCTGTAAAGATAATATCCATCTATCTCTAAATTTCCTTTCCTTAACTTGTTTGTGTATAGTATTGGGTGGCATTTCTGAATCATCTTATATTCCACATGATGCAGCCGACCTTAATGAGATGTCAGGTCCTGTAAGCAAACAAGTGGAAGAGAATTTGGCCTCAGATGGAACAACTAATGTTGTTATTGAAGTTTCCACCTACGATGCATCCTTGCCAGAAAATAAAGTAGCCGCAGAAGACACTATGGAGGATGCTATCTTCAATAAGGACCTAGATAGGTCCAATCTATCTGAAAAGTGTTCCTCTTCTGTTCAGGTATGGTGGATGGATATGTATGACAATTAATGTCTTTTTTCCCTGTAAAAAGCTCAATGTATGAGTGACATTTACCAGTATTCTTTTCAAATATTCATATATTCTGTTCTTTTCTAGGTAGATGCTCCTCTGATGCGCTTTCTGAAAGGAAAAGGGTATCGGTCTCTTGAACCTGTTTCAAATATGCACCATCCTCAGTTGAGGATAATGCTGGCCTGTCTCTCTCTGAGACTATGAGAATCAATCATATTCTTTGGCATGCAGTGGAACTATGCAGAAGCAGATTGAAGAGGAGACTGGGGTCAAAATTATATTTCCATCTTCTAAGGAGGAAACATGTGTTGGTAAAAATATACTGTTTATTTTTCAAGTATGCTTGATGAAATAAGCTTTTGGTAACTTTGAAGCTAATGTTTGTGCTATATTGATTATTTTTAGTTCTTGAAGCTAAAACTACTGAAGATATTAGAAAGGCTTCTGAGAAAATTGCAAAGGTTCTTGAAGAGGTATGCATGTGATGCACTTTTTTTATGATAAAGGAAGCTTTATTGATCTTAAAAAATTACATCAAGATGATACAATTACTCTAAGACCAGTCCCAGCCTCTGCATGTCTAAGATGCACACAACTTATGATTATTACAAAAGAAAAGAAGAAGAAGAAGAAGAAGAGCGATACAACAACAAATATCATCCCGCCGCGAACTACAACCGCAAGCGATCTTCATGCTTGTACGCATGTGGTGCACTGCTGCAATGGCTTATATCCTGATACACTGTGCATGTATCTTCTGTCTCTGTTACTATATTATTGGAGCACAATAGTTTGTGGTGCTTATTACACTAACATTCTTATTCATGTCCTCTTGATTATTTAATGAAAAATACAAGCTATGATAGTTATCAATGTCAAAGTTTAAAGGCCTTACTATGTTAACAATAATATATCAATGCACGAAAATTGGTACAGGATACCTCTTATATTTCTTGCAGTAGCACTAAACTAGTCCCAGTTAAAGTTGTCAAAAGGTGTAAAGTTGTGCCTTCCATCACCAGTGAGCTACTCACAAATATAAACTGCTGCCACCTGATATGATAAAGTCATGTTTGAAATCCTATTTATGTCAGCTAATCATGGTGCTGAGCTCCTCCTTTTGTTTCAGGCCGTTAAAAGTCCAATGCTAGATTACTCTCACTTCATTTCGCTTCCATTGGCTATCCACCCAAGCCTTGTTGAGAAGCTGAACCACTTCCAGTGCTCAATTCTTGGGACTTCTTCTAATGTAGATAGTGATAAGGGTGAGGACCTAAGTGAAGGTTCTATGGATGAAATGGACCATGAACAGAAGCAAGAAGAGAGCCCTAGTGTTTCAATAAAGGTGCAAGCCCATGAGGAGTCTGTCAGAGTTAAAATGGATATTAAGGGCTCCCAACCAGGTCTAAAAGCTTTGCTGATTTTCCTGCTAGTTTGTGTTCTTGGAGTTTTTTCATTGTCAACTATATCAAGTCCACCTTTTGGAACTTTCTATAGTACAAGTCAGTTACACAACTAAGAGGGCTGATGTGTTTGTGAAGAGTTAGATGTGCAGCTCTAATTTTTAAGCTTTCAAGTTGGGAAGTTTTGTATTGAAGTTTTATTTCTTATTTTTAGCATTCCATACTGTTGATTTTGGTGACGAGAATCAAATGATTGTGAGTAATATTGCAGATGTGACATTAACTAGTATCTCTATGTTTAACAATGAAAATAATAAGGCAAGCTAGTAAGAATATTTGAAGGTCGGAAATTAAGAAAAAAAAGTTATCTTGTTTGCAAAGCAAGTCTCATGTCTGTGCTTTGTTATCTAAATTTTGTTGTATACCTGTGGCGTATTGATGGTACTTAATCCATTGCTTCATATGCAATTTTCACATTACAAGTTTTACGCTCTTCAGGCATTGAACTAAGCTTTCTTATCATTTGTAGATTTTGGCATCGACAAGTCAATATTTATTCAACCCAAAACATTTCACCTAACGGTTCTTATGTTGAAGCTATGGAATAAGGATCGCATTGCTAAGGCTTCTGATGTGCTCCAGGTAATTTCCGTTTCCAGATTATTGTGGTTTATTGTCTGAGACGACAGTAAGGAACTTAATGCGTTACCTTGTGGATACAGTCAGTATCATCCCAAGTAATGGAAGCCTTGGAAAACCGACCAATCTCCATACAACTTAGAGGTCTGGTGAGTTACCATTCTCGAATAGTTCTGGCTGGAAGCTCATTTGTGCATACAGTTGGAATAGCAAATGTAGATAATTCGAGCCAGAGAACAAAATATATGTTTCTATTGCTGCAAACCACATTTTAATACCTGTTTATAAAAGGTATCTGTACTGTTTCTCCCACCTTTTCCAATAATTCAAAGTTCCAATGAGAATATTTCATTCCAGACATGCATGAAAGGCTCACCAGCTAGGGCCAGGGTAGTATATGCTCCCGTGCTGGAAGTTGGTGAAGAGGGACGCCTACAACGTGCTTGCAGTATCCTTTGAAATTCTGATGATTGATGAGAAGTCAGTCTATTTAATATGAATCTTTAGAATTTCCTAAGAAGCATTCTGTGCTTATAGATGTAATTCTGTTAGTATCTGTTAATAAACATTCTTGGGGACATACCAAGTGAAAGCCTGTGTTTGCGTACCTCTTGCAGTCACATGTGCACTGTTTAAGATGCCTTTATTGATGGAGTGTATTTTGTGGCTTTTAGGTAGTACGAAGCCCTCATAAATCATGTATTCAACATTTGATGAGGGTATTGGAAAAAATAGTCGTGGTATTTCTATATTAGGTTTTCATGACTGTAATGTATCCATCACTTAACATACAGCCCACATGACAAGCTTACATAATTGCACTTACATTAGATAAGGTCCAATCTTCTTTATGCAAAATGTTGCTCCTTCACTTCCTTTCACTTTATCAGAAGTTATAACTGATGCCTTTGTCAAGTCAGGCCTGGTACTTGAAAGGGATGCAAGGCAAGAATTGAAGGTTAGTAAATATATATCAAAGCACTGTTCTTGTTAGCTTCGTTGACATCTACATGTAGTTCTTTGAAGCTAATAGTTGTTATGAAATCATTGGCAGCAGCGTTGTCCACTAAAAACATAATGAAATGGCAGATATTATCTGCTTGTTGATAACTGTAGACCAGTTTGATTATCGGATGAGTCTGAAATGCACATTTTATTTCTTATTTCTAGAAAAACTTCATGATTAACTTCAGCACTTCCATTACTATTCTGGACTATGTTTGCAATTGTTTGAGGGAAAAATTATGCATTGCTCTGAAACAGCAATATTTGATGCTAAAATTGTTTTCTTCTTTTCAACTGCAGTTGCACGCGACCATAATGAATGTGAGGCACAGGAAGAGGTGATTCTCTCTTCATCTTGGTAATTCATGGTCTATGGTCTATGTACTGCCGGCTTAACTTGACTACATTGTTCTCGCTGCAGCAAGAAACGGAACCAAAGAAACGACTCATTCGATGCTCGGAATATATTCAGAAAATACAGGGAACATGACTGGGGCGAATACCTCATTCCCGAGATCCATCTTTCGCAGCGATTCAAGTTCGATGAAAGAGGGTACTATTACTGCTGCTCTTCAATCCCCTTGCCCGCGGCGGAGATGCAAATGGAGTGAGTTTCATAATAAACACATTTCAGTGTTTAAATCTTTCACCAGTATCATCATCCCATTAGGACGACTTTGCGGGTTACTGTTACTGAACCAATAATGTGCCATGTGTTGTGCTTTGTTTTGTTCTAGAGTGTGGCATGCTCAGTCTATGGAGTTGATATAGGCCTCTCTTTTGATAGTGGGATAGGCAATCATGCATCATGCTGTGGTGTTGTCAATGGCAGTCGGCTCCCTGGAGTGGTTGATGTAGTTTTTGGTCTGGCCCGTGTACAACCACGCCTGCAATTTTCTCTGTCGTTGCCCTGAGTTTCAACTCTACCAATCATCTTATTTAGCCCAGTAGAGTGTGAGTGTACTGTTTGTCTCGTCTACTGGGCTAAAGTTTGTACAAGTGCTTTTGCGCTATTTGTATTTTGTCGTTCTTGGGATCCTCTTGACTAGGAATTGAAAATGGTCACGGAAATTCCTGACTGATCTACCCGTTTCCAAATAAATGGTACTGTTTCCTATTCTTGCCATATATACATTTTGATTTTTGTTTTTAATTTCTCTCAGCATATTGTTGTTGATATTGTGTAGTTAAATTGATAAATATAGTCGATTTCCTACCGATTGAGAATCGTTTCCAAAGAGATGTTACCATCCTGTGTGTCTCACTGCTATGTGGGCCCTGATCCCGCGTGTTAGTGAGAGTGCATGCACGGTAGCAAAAATGAAGAAGCGAAATGTGATGTCATCCTTGATTCTCTTGTCAAGAGATAATAGAGATCCAAAGGTATGTGCTGCTGTCTGTTGGTATGCGACTGTGTGACAGAGATGGAACATCACCGGCCTAGTGCGCGTAGAGCTCCCTTTCCATTTTGTCTTAGATCCAGGCTTTATATGTTCGTGTCTTGTAAATGTGACCCGAGGCGACAAAAGCGTGCACGAAAAGCAGCTTTGTATCCATCCAAAAATCCCTGTCCAAAACGTAAGGATATGCACTACTAGGGAAACGATTCGTTTTCGCAGTCGAGACTCATTTCACTGAGTGTGTGCGCGTCACGCAACCTGACGACTTGGATGGACGACGCCATCCATCGCGGCTTCACCCCCGCATCCATCACTCTAGTTTTTTTTGGTTGAAACCAATGGAATATCACAAAAACCGATCGGTTTTCGTAAAATCGTTAGGTCTTGGTTTCGTGAAAACCGACCAGTATTAGCCGGTTTTTATACGGTGTTGATGGAAATTCGCTGGGTTTTACAGGTTTTCGATCGGCTTTCGGTAAATTGGTGAAGAGCGGTTTCTACTTTAAAATTGAATAGTTAAACCTTGGCATGCATGTCCAGTCAGTGTCAGGCTCACTGACCATGGCTTAATATAATGACAATTACACTATCACTACTGTTTGTGCCTAACTGCGCTCTAATTTAACTTTGTGCCAGTTAACTGATCTATTTGTTGGCAATGTGATCTCTGCCTTGGGAGAGCCTGCCTAGCGCCCTAGCCATACGATTATTACATGTACTTGTATTGTAGTCTCAGGAAGACTAGCTTAGCGACCGGGAGGCTGGGCTATATATGTACAAAAAAATATAGCTATTTCTTGAGTTTTTAGTAGTTTTCTTAAATATTAAGGGGAGAGGTAAATTACTATTGTTCTTTATTAATTGTTCCGGTCGGTAGGAAGCTCGCCGGGTGAAGGGTTGTGAAGATGAGAGCCATTTTATAAAGATTTAATCACACAAACACCTCTTCCACTTTTAGAAGTATAGTTACTCCAATATTAATAGCATGACAGCGTACCAATAGGGGTGGATCCAGAAAAAAAAAATAGTGAGGACTGAATAAACTAGAAAAAGTCTCTAGCCCCCACATCCCGAGTATTTATGGATGAAATTTTTAGAGGGTACTTAGGGGGGTCTCCATGATCCCGGGGACGGTAGGGGGGTCTCGAGACCCTCCAGCCTCCATGGTGGATCCGCCCCTGCGTGCCGATATGGTAGAAGATCCTACGTATCATATTCTGTCACGCCGGTGTATGTGGCATAATAGGGTTAATTGACCACGTCATAAAAAGATTCAGATTTAGAATTATAGTTTGAGAGGGGCTTTTTAAAAAAAATATTAAAATAAAAGGGTTTAAATAATAAAAAAATTCACGTACCATCTACTCTCCTGATCCATTGAAAACTTATCTCCTCACGCAGAGACGCTAGTGCGCGCACGTACAGCAAATGCCTGCACAAATCCACAATATATATGCATGCTGCTGTCAGTGTGGTCTCGTTTTCTGCCTCGAAAATGACCCGGAGACATTGTTGTTTTCTCCGGTGCTCTATCGATCTCACCACACAATATATCGAGCAATCCGTTCGTGAACGATGAACCCAATCGGATAATACACGGTTTGCACGTACCGTGGGTAGATCACCGAAATTAAAGACCCTACAAATTATGTTTTCAACTTAAACATCGGTGCGACGAAAACCACTTCCTACTATTTTCGTCTTAAAATATTACTACCTTAGACTTTACCTATTTTATATTCAGATTATCTCATCCTTCCTGTGCTAAGTCTCAACATTCTGAGATAGAAATTGTATTTCTCATCGTCTCACCATGTTTAATTTCTCTCTCACTAACCTTGCTAGCGCTATATATATATATTTAGGCGTCAGTTGATACACTTCAGCATCCAGCTCACCACCACCTCTTCTCCAACCTCGCGGGGATCATCGATCACCTAGCTAGCTTGTGAGTGACACGTCACCCACACGCGCGCGCCACGGACATGGCGAAGCTCGCGCTCGGCCACCACCGCGAGGCCACCGACCCCGGCTGCCTCCGCGCCCTCCTCGCCGAGCTCCTCCTCACCTTCCTCTTCGTCTTCTCCGGCGTCGGCTCCGCCATGGCCGCCGGTAAGCACATCATTTTCTTCTCCTACTTTGATCTTTTCATCTCTGATAACTAGATGTTGTCCATGCATTAATGTATAGCTAAACTGGGCGGCGGCGGCGGCGGCGACACGATAATGGAGCTGACGGCGGTGGCGGCGGCGCACGCGCTGGTGGTCGCCGTCATGGTCTCAGCGGGGCTGCACGTCTCCGGCGGCCACATCAACCCGGCCGTCACGCTCGGCCTCGCCGTCGGCGGCCACATCACGCTCTTCCGCTCCGCGCTCTACGTCGTCGCCCAGCTGCTCGGCTCTTCCCTCGCATGCCTCCTCCTCGCCGTCCTCACCGGCGGCGAGGCCACCCCGGTGCACGCGCCGGCCGCCGGCGTCGGCGCCGCGCGCGGCGTGGTCATGGAGGCCGTGCTCACCTTCTCCCTCCTCTTCGCCGTCTACGCCACCGTCGTCGACCAGCGCCGCGCCGTGGGCGCGCTCGGCCCGCTCCTCGTCGGCCTCGTCGTCGGCGCCAACATCCTCGCCGGCGGGCCATACTCCGGCGCCTCCATGAACCCGGCCCGCTCCTTCGGCCCGGCCCTCGCCGCCGGCAACTGGGCCGACCACTGGGTCTACTGGGTTGGGCCGCTTATAGGTGGGCCTTTAGCTGGGCTGGCCTACGAGGGCCTCTTCATGGGACCGCCCGGCCATGAGCCCCTCCCTAGGAATGACGCCGACTTCTAAGCTCTAATTAGGCCTTAATAACTTCGATCTCGAGCTATTAAAGATTATAAAATGTATAAGAAGTGATCGGTATTTAGGTGCACGTAATTTCTACAATAAGCATTTGGGCTAGATTTGATTCTGGATTAAGTCTTCCATTGGTTGGGCTAAGAATGGTTAACAGGCCAGGTCGGCTTGGTCGGTGGATATTGGGCCGTCTTCATCACTCTCTATTTGAGTTTCCTGTACTACTAGTATGAACCAATGTTATTTGATTTTTTTAAAAAAAATACCTTTTTTTTAAAAAAAAACTGCAACTATAAGCCTGTGCTATTTTGTCAATACTATAATTACATTTCGCGTAAAACGGTGGAAACATTTAATAGAGGCCGTATATATAGTTGAGCAATCGGATTCGGTCATGATAGTCCCTGAAGAACATTGACGAGCTAGAGGTGTCACCGTGACACCGTGTCAGTGAAAAAAAGAGAATTCCCCGTATCGATTTGTCCGCGCGCACCGACGCAAGGGCTGATCCAATAGCTGAAGTGAACATCCACCCCTTGATTGTCATATGGTGATGTTCGTTTCTTCTGAATTCATAAGATAAAAAGATAAAGTTAGGATGAGAAAATGTATTAGTATATAATTAATTGGATTTCACACAAAATATATCTATATAGAAAGTTTTTATACAAAATATATCTTAGCAGTTTAAAAGAATCTGCATCTTAATAAGAAAAGAACGGAACCTTACAAGTTGCTACTACACTTAACAGCATAACCACATGATAGGAAGCACAGCCAATTGGCCTATCTGGTTGCTGTCAGCAGTAGCCTAGCTCCAGTGGAGAGTGACACGACGATCACCAGTACTCCAAGCATATTCATTCGTGCCAAGCTATTATCTTGCATCGATTGGTCGATCTCGCCGAGCTCCAAAACAATCAAAGACTGATATCTCAACAAGATATACTGTAGTCTAGTAGTACTGTGTAACTGTGTATGTCAGCTTCCGACAAGTTGGAACAGGTTAGTGCCTGACAACGAGATTACAAGAACGTCACTAGACCGACGTCGAGATATCGAAAGTAGTACTCCAGCAGAGACGTGCGAGCAAAGCTTAAGTACGAGGAGCGCGACTCACTGGATTCAGATTCAGAGAACTCGAGTTAGTCAACAGAGTGGAAGCAAAGCGTCAGAATATTTCTTCTCCTTTTCATTTTTCATTTTCGTATTCCCTTTTCTTTTGGCGAAACGCGCGTCTCGTGATTTCAATCTTTGGAAAGAAAATTTGAGATTATTTCGATGCACAGAATTCGGAGTACGGGATTTGCCTCTGTCTGCTCTCGTGGCATAGGATCAGTAGGAGGAAAAGATCAATCGATTTGAGCAATCCTGGTTCGACAGATGGCAAGTTTACCTGGTCGTCGTGATCAGTTTGTTTGCTCGGAGACAATCACGGCGAGGTCCACTTGGTGTCGTGTCATGTCACCTCTGCATTCTGTCCTGACGATTGGTTCCAGAGTTGCATATTCGCAAGAAATTCTTAGCTTTAACTTCAGTTCTACTAGAGGAGAGGGTGTAACCGTGTAATCAACTCTATCAGCAACACGTAACCTGATCGATTCCCCTGCAGTTATACAGATCGAATGGTTTGCTTGCTCAAATCTGGCAGATCACGATGTTCACCGCCCAAAAGATCTCCCTGCCGGCATACATGGATAACGGCAACATGTTAAGAAAGCAAGCAGAGATAACAGAGATGAGATGGTCGAAAAATTAAACAAGATGCTTTTTTTTGTCTGTCCGAGAAGTACATACTACTACAATTTGGTGTGACAGTGTGCACATGTTCGTGCAGGCAGTTGATCGATGCGTGTACGTGCATGTACAGCACCTCCTTTGCAGTAATCCAGTGCGTCGATGCAGAAATTTCAAGCTCACCATTATGAGCTTTTTTGACTTGCATGAAAACATATCTGATCTCCTCTCATGCTCTCACTATATATAAAGCTTATTTAGCTTTTCCTTTTTGTCCATGGAAAAATTGTTTCCAACTTTCCACCGATCACTTAGCTAGCTAGCTAGCTAGCTAAGATTCAGTGCCTCGTCTCGATCATCTTTATCATCGATCAGAGACCAACCATTCAGCATATCGTTCGATCGATCGCCTAACTTTGCTGTTAGCTAGCCATATATATTTGGATTTATATTGTTGTCAAATATATATTGATTGATCGATCGATCGGTGATCGGTCTATGCCGTTATTGCCGATGACGAAGCTGGAGCTCGGCCACCGCGGCGAGGCGTGGGAGCCCGGCTGCCTCCGCGCCGTCGTCGGCGAGCTCCTCTTCACCTTCCTCTTCGTCTTCGTTGGTGTCGCCTCCACCATCACCGCC
The DNA here is from genome assembly GCA_000573905.2 of Oryza punctata. Taxonomy (NCBI): domain Eukaryota; kingdom Viridiplantae; phylum Streptophyta; class Magnoliopsida; order Poales; family Poaceae; genus Oryza; species Oryza punctata. Next base: position 6,877,878 of record CM002488.2, read on the forward strand.
GGTAAATCGTTAGCTACTACTTATAACTAATTTCTCTATGTAATAATCACTGCGAGAACAACATTAATTGATAGTGTATTATATAATATCCGTATTAATAAACTTATAGCGGTGTGTTTTACGATAGAAGTTGGAGATGTAATCCATTTTCATTATCCAAGAAATATAACATTCGTATTTACCATGTGTGTGGTTAATTATTATTTTTTTAGGGAAGGCGGCGGGTGGGGCTGACGAGGCGTCGGCGGTGACGGCGGCGGCGATGGCGCAGGCGCTGGTGGTGGCGGTGCTGGCGACGGCAGGGTTCCACGTCTCCGGCGGCCACCTCAACCCGGCCGTCACGCTGGCCCTCGCCGTCGGCGGCCACATCACGCTCTTCCGCTCCGCGCTCTACGTCGTCGCCCAGCTCGCCGGCTCCTCCCTCGCGTGCCTCCTCCTCCGGTGCCTCACCGGCGGCGAGGCCACGCCGGTGCACGCGCTGGCGGACGGGGTGGGGCCCATCCAGGGCGTGGTGGCGGAGGCCGTGTTCACGTTCACGCTGCTGCTGGTGATCTGCGCCACCATCCTTGACCCGAGGAAGGCGGCGCCGCCGGGGACAGGGCCGCTGCTGACGGGGCTCCTCGTCGGGGCCAACACCGTCGCCGGCGGCGCGCTCACCGGCGCGTCCATGAACCCGGCGAGGTCGTTCGGGCCGGCGCTGGCCACCGGCGTGTGGGCCCACCACTGGGTCTACTGGGTCGGGCCGCTGGCAGGTGGGCCCCTCGCGGTGGTGGCCTACGAGCTTCTGTTCATGGACGTGGACGACGCCGGTGGGGCCCACCAGCCGCTGCCGCAGGAGTGAGGTGGCTCGGCGCTATCACGTCCACGTGGCTTCGGGAGATTGCACGGCGTACGTGTGCGTGCGTTTTCGGCCGTTGATTGGCTGCGCGATGCGAGATCTTCTTCTCGTTTCCGGATGGAATTATTCTTTTTTTTTTTGCGTTTGCTTTTCCATTTCCCATTTTGTTCAAAAAAGAAAAACAGAGGCGTATGTGTAAATGTGGGTGTTGTTTCTTTTTCTTTGTGTGTGTGTATGTGCCGGTACTCGCAAGGTTTGGTTCATCGAAAATATGGAATGTAATGCATCCATTACGAGGAATAATAAGCATTTTAAAATATTATATCCGTGTGTGATACAGTTCTGAGTTCGGACGGTGCGTGAAGGAGAAAGGGAGGACACTGGTCACTGCTGCAAACATGATAGAAGTAATTCGGAATAAGTTCCCCTACCGTTCCTCAACTTTACACTGAGTTTATTTGACAACCTTTATTCTTAATACCAGAAATTTTCATCCCTAAAATATACAAAACCGTTCAATTTAGATCCTATAGCAGTATAGATGTCTGATTTCACTGACGTGTCATCCTAGTCAGCAAAATAAAATTAAAATAATATGTGGATCCCACATGTAAGTGAAGTGAGAAGAAAAAATATGGGGCCCACCTATCAGCCCAATCATCTTAGAGAGGGGGAGGCCAGCTAGGGAGGAGGGAGAGGATGCCGGATGCATCGGTGGGAGAGGGGGGAGAGAGACGGACTGCGTGCCGGTGGCCTAGAGCGCCTCGTCTAGAAGCTTCGCTTTGCCGAGCTCGCCATCATGCGGCTCGAGTCAAGCCTCCGCTTCGTGCGCAGTGAGATGGAGGCCAGCGGCGGTGGCGACAATGACCTCCTCGAGACGTGCGACCGGATCCGTTGCCCCCTGTCCTGTCGGCATCATCCCTCCTCTCCGGCCAACCTCCTCTCCCCTGACTTCACCGCCAGTAGCCGCGGGTTGCGGGCGGAGAGGCACCGGTAGCTGCGACAGTGGTAGCGGCTCCACCGGACGTTGTCGTCGTCGGGAAGCGTCCGGCGGCGGACCGGCTTGACGAGCTCTTCCCGTCGGCGGTCCCTGACGAGGTGCCCAGCATCGCCATCTCTAGCACACATGACAAGGTTGAGGAGCGGCCCGACAATGAACCCAACTACCGCCACCTCCTCACCGCCCCTGCCGGTGCCACCTCCTCACCGCCCAGCCGCCAAGGCCGCCTCCTTACCGCCCCTAGTCGACGTCGCCTCCTCCTCGCCCCAAGCCATCGAACATCGTTGGCTAGTTGTTGCCGCAGGCCCCAGCTGACGCCCCCACACCACCTTTCTCGCCACCCCGGCTGCAACGGCCGCCGCCACCATCACCTCGTCGAGGAAGGAGAGACCAAGAGCAGGGGAGAGAGGAGAGGAGGGAGAGAGAGCAGGGGGGAGAGAGAAGGCGGAGATTGAGGATGACAGGTAGGGCCCACTTTCGGTTTTTGCCACATCATCGTCTAGTCAGCACGAGTGGACCGGGTCAAATTGCCACGTCAATGAAACCAGGTATCTATACTGCTATAGAATCTAAATTGGACGGTTTTATATAGTTTAGGGGGTGAAGATTTATGGTATTAATGATAAGAGATATCAAACAAACTCGGTGTAAAGCTGAGAGATGGCAGGTGAACGTATTCCAAGTAATTCATCGTGTAATGACTTATTATTGGGCCGATATTTTCATTTGGGCCAAGTCATAAGCCCGTACGTGCTTGTACCTCTCCCATCTTTTTTTTATATCTACTACCTCCGTTTCTCGTCGTTTGACTTTTTTATAGTAAGCTTGATTAAGTTTATAGAAAAAATTAGCAACATCTAAAATATGAAATTAGTTTCATTTAGTCTAACATTGAATATATTTTGCTAATATGTTTGATTTGGGTTGAAAATACTAATATATTTTTTCTATAAACTTGATCAAAATTAAAGAAATTTAATTAGAAAAAAGTTAAACAACTTATAATATGAAACGGAGGGAGTACATATCATGTGACAGTTTTTTTTCACTAAAATCACACGAATATAACTACAGTATAATTTATACCATAATTATAATATATGTAAGTAGTACAGTAATATGTAAGTGTCATGTAAATACACAAAACGCTATGTAAATTATTCAACAATTTTCCTAGTCAAATTACACCGTAAAAACAAATGTATTTACGCTATAATATGATGAACCTCATATTTTCTTTTTTCACCCGATCGGTTGCCATGCTAAATTCACCGTTTTTCTTAGCAAGCAAATCTATTCATGCATGAAAAGCTTCAATGTCTCAGCTGGGACTTGCCAGCTTGCTCTGATTGTTGCTGCTCGATCCGACGAATACACGCGCCCGAGGACGCGTCGCGGCTCTACATGCCACAGTTAATTTGTTTGTGATCAAACGAGAAAAACATGAATCTTTAACGTAAAATCAATGGTAAAAAAATCGTGTGATTTCTATTTCTAAGAAGAAATCACACGAAAGATTTAGAGCAAAACTGTTTTTCCTTTTTGTAAAAAGTTCAGTTTGTCTTCTTTAACCATTGACCGGATCTGATTCCCTAAACAATGCCCAGAATATCATATTTTACGATTAATAGTTGAGAAAATTAAAATGGACTTTACTCTTCTTCTTCTTCTTCTTCTTCCTCTTTTTTGCTAACGGGGACAAGACTGTGTACATGCACGTACTTACTCATCTAGCCCAGCCCACTGGTCCGTCCTACCCTGGTCCACGAACCATGTGCGCGTGGGCCGTACCATTTACGGCACGGCCCGCCACCTCCTCCCTCCTCCATCGCCGCTGCTACGCCGTACTTGCGCTCGTCGGCGCGGCGAGAGACAAGACCAAAAGAGATATAGATCAATCGCAATGGGTCCCACACGATTTCGTCTCATCCAAACATTTTTTTACTGCAATTTTTGCACTAGTGGTGAAAGTACTACTCGATGCAACTACTATTACCCAAGCAATTTTTTTTGCACTGTAGAAAAAAAATGTTCCTAATATTATTACACAGTTCTGCACGCGATCTGCAAGACCCGATCGATCGATCGATTCGACGGTTAATTCCTTCCTCGCGCATGCATGCAACCCAAACTAATTCATCAGCTTGAGGAACAGAAATTTGCTAATTAACCACGATCAAGAGCGAGCTGGTTAATTAGGCATGCATGGCGTGTCAACGTGTCGTAGCCGTCGTCGTAGAGATACGTGCGATGTCACCCTCGGCTCGTCCGCCGCTTCTCCACCCACACCGGCGACAGCACGGGCGTCGCGCCGAGCCCGACCACCACCTCCGCCTCTTCCTCGGCGACGACCACCGCCGCCGCCTCGTCCCTCGCCTCCGTGTCCTTCCCTGCAGCAGGCGACATCTCCGCCGCCTCCTCCTCGCCGACGACGACGCCGTCGTTGTCGTCGTCGTCCAGGTCGTCCTCGTCGTCGTCTTCCTCCTCCTCCTTCCCGACCACCCGTATCCTCCACACCTTGACGCTCTTGTCCAGCCCGGCGCTGTACACCACCATGCTTCCCTCCACCTCGCCGGCCTCGCCGCCGCCCACCGCCAGGCACCGCACCGGCCCGCGGTGTCCCTCGATCACGGCGAGGCACGTGTGCGACGTGCTCCCTCCCTTCCCGTCGCGCCGCCACACGCGCATGGTGGCGTCCTCCGACCCGCTCACCACCACCCGCCCGCTGCAGCCGGAGGTGAGGCAGAAGACGGCCAGGCGGTGGCCCTTGAGGAACCCGGCGTGCGCCGGCCGCCCCGCGCTCGCCTCCTTCTCCCACACGTTCACGTACCCGTCGGAGGAGCCGGCGTAGAGGAAGCACCGGCGGGTGGTGGTCGTGGCGGCGTGGCAGAGCGTCAGCGCGTTCACCGGGGACAGCTCGGAGCGGAGGACGATGATGAGGGCGTGTGTCGTGCCGCCGTACACGCGCCGCCACATCTTGACGGTGCCGTCGGCGGAGCCGGTGAAGATGCAGCCGTCGGCCTCGTTGATGAGCATGGCGTTGATGGCGCCGTCGTGGGCGACGAACGAGTCGGCGCAGCTGCCGTCGGAGAGCTTCCATGCCTTGACGGTGTGGTCGTGTGATGCCGTGTAGAGGAGCCCCGCGACGGCGTGGAGCACGAGGCACGACACGGTGTCGCGGTGGTGCGGCGGCCGCCTCTTGGTGAAGGAGAGGATGCCGCCCTTCGCCGGGAGCGTGGCGGCCTTCTTGGCGCGGATGTGGTCGCACACGGCGGAGGCGCACACCGTCCACACGCGGACGTGGTGGTCGCGGCTGTGGGAGGTGACGAGCGTGCCGCCGCACGCGGCGATCGCCGGGACGCGGCCGCGGCCGACGTCGAGGTACCCGCGGTTGAAGCACCCGGGCGCCGCCCACGCCCGGACGCGGCCGCTGTCGGACGCCGTGAACAGCACCCCCCTCGCGACGGCGAGCGCGTGCACGTCGCCGTCGAGCCGGTGCAGCGCGGAGAGGCAGTGGTAGATCGCCGCCGGCGACGGCGGGAACCGAACCCTCCCGTGGAGCGGCGACTGCACCCACGGCGAGCACATCCCCCCGACACCACCACCACCACCACCACCACCACCACCAACACCCCCTCCCCCAACGCCGACCAACCCCGGCAGCTCCACCCCATGCACCGACGAGAGGCTCAGCCTCGGCGGCGTGTGTGGCACCGCCTCCCTCGCCGGCGACCGCGCGTAGTGGTGGTGCACCGGCGTCCGCGCCGCCGCCGCCGCCGCCGCCGCTGGCCGCGCCTTCCAATCCTCCTCAAAGAAGCTAAAGCTCTTCCTCCTCCCAAACTCCATAACTAGAGCTAGCTAGCTACCTACCTCTCCCTGCACCACTAAAAGCTCCGATCCAGCTCACTCTACCAGCTACCACCACGACGACGACAATGGCGACGACGACGACACGGCCGAATTGATCGCATCCATACTATAGCTAAGCTAAGCTAGCTACTGCCACCAACGCCACGTTACCGGGTAGGTTTTGATTCCGATCGATCGATCGATCGATCGAGTAGACGTATAAATCGATCTCTCGCGCGCGCGGGGATCAAAGAAACGAGGCGGTGGATGGGTACGTGGACGGCGAGGATGCGGTGGTGGTGGTACCACGGCGGGTGCGCCATAACTCGCCGGAGTTAAGGAGGGCGGAGAGTAAATGGCGCGCGGGGGCGTACGTACGTGCTGGGATAGTAAGAAGATATGGGCAAAGAGGGTAAGATCGATCGATCGATCTCGCATGCACGTGGTCGACCGCGCGTACGTACGTACTCGCCGGAGGTAAATATGGCCACGGCCACGGCGGCCATGGCCGGCGACGCATGCGGCGGCGGCCGAGGAGAGAGGACATCGGACGGTTGAGAGGATCTTGCAAGATCTCCTCGCGAGATCGATCGAGTTGATGGCCAGATCGATCTTGCGGGTGTGTGTCAGTGTGTGTACGTACGGCGCGCGTGCAGTAGGGCAAGCTAGGCAAGGCTAGCTACAAACGTCGACGTCGTCCCGGCAAGGAACTGCATGGTTTATTTACTGCAGAGTGTACTACCGCAAGAGCATCTCCAAGAGGTGCCCAAAAGTTAGTTTCTAAAATCTATGAATTGGGATCATTGTAAAAAATTTTAGGCTCAAAAATAGCGCCGAGAATTTTTTTTTTGGCGCGGATGAGTAAAAAAGTGATGCGAGGTGTGCGATTGGAATGGCGTACATATTCCCAAATTCAGGTGGGATTGGCACTGGTTTTATATGTGGGTAAATTTTATGATCTTGATTGGAAATCTGTTGGAGGCTTGATTTCGATGAAAATCCCAAAAGTTATTTTTTAGGAACTTGTTTGGGTCTCTCTTGGAGATGCTCTAAGAAAAGGGCTAGTGGTGAATTTGGTGATGTCATCTCTAGTGGGATTGTTACTTTGTTCGGCCATGGACAATGCGCTACGCTGGCGAGTGTCTTCGTAGGATCCACGAACTCCATCCGTCTCAAAATAAATCAATCTAGGATTGGATATGACACTACATGGTACATCGTCCTATCCAATCCTAGATTGGTTTATTTTAGGATGGAGGGAGTAGGTCATAGGCTGCACGCGTGCTGCTGTGGAGAAGAGAGAGGGTGTGGCGTAGTGGGAGCCCATGTGTCATCGTGGGGACGCTCGTGCCTTTTGCGAGGCACGAGTGCCAAGGCATTGGCATATGACACTATAGGGGATCAGTGATCGGAGGAGGCCTCCTCGACCGCCGTGGCATGCTTCACCCTTGACCTTGCACCATCTATCCCATTGAGATTCTTTGCATGCTTGCATCATTTGTGTGTCTCACTATCGTCGAGGTTGTCGTCGGCGTCGATCGCCCCGATCTTCGTCTCCCACGTTGCCTCGATATGCTGTGGCCGCGATTTCCAGTGAGAAGGAGATTATAAAGGGAGTTTAGATTATAAAACAGAGTTGGGAAAATAGAAAGATTTTAAAAATTCCAAAGATTAATCCTAAAATCGAATCCTAAAATTCAAAATGATCAGTTTTAAATTATAATAGATATATTGATTCGCCAAACTCAAGTAGCTGAGTAATGGTGGACCAGCCATGTAGTCAAAGCGAAATTGTAGCAAATATATGCATTTTGTCTTTTTTTTCATATAATATGAATTTTTATCTTTTAACTTATACGAAAGCTATACACTAAGCCTTTCTTTCCCTTGACCCACGTATAACTCTATCACTCTCCCTTCCTACCAACCGCCCCTCCTTCCAACAAGCCAAAGAAAAACTCCTTAGGCTTCGTTCGGGAGGAGGGGTTGAGAACCCTCCTCCCCTAGCACGCAAAACGAATTACATATTATTGCATGATTAATTAAGTATTAACTAATTTTTTTTAAAAATGGATTAATATGATTTTTTAAAACAACTTTCAAATAGAATTTTTTTTCAAAAAATACACCGTTTAGTAGTTTGAAAAGCGTGCGCGCGAAAAACGAGAAAGGTGTTGTTGTTGTTTAGTGTTGTTGTTGTTGTTTGCCCGTTTAATTAGAACTGTCTCTATATCCAACCATTTGCTCCGCTAAGAATTATTTTCAACTAGTTGTCTCCCACATCTATGACATCCCTAGCTCGTTGCCTCTCAACACTAGCCACACCAAACCCCTTTGCCAAATAAAAACATACACCACTACCATTTCCCTCTATGGCTTTGGCGGCATTATGCATCCACACCGTCTTCAACCCTTGATCCTAACCTTCACCCCCACCCTACAACACTAATTAATTCCTCCTTTGGAAACGCGGATCACCATACCCAAATCATTCAGGGATTGAATTAAAATATGATTCCCACATGGAAATTCAATAAAATTATGTGAAATCAATACGTTATGAAGGACGCTTAGCTAATTAATCATGAATCCCACCTCCTTGTTTGCAAGTGTTATATATTATCTACATCCTAAAATATAAGGGATTTTAGCTACACATTAATTTGTATTGCTAAAATCCCTTAAAAATATTTTTAAGATGAAGAGAAGTAGTAGCAAATTAACTCCCAAATGTTATTGCTTAATTACTGATCATTTAACGTATATATAAGTGCATAAAATTATATCAGCCGGCAGGCCACTGTTTGCTCGATCTACCTAGGGGTACAACAGGAGAGTACAGGCAATGAGGTAATTCATCAAGGCCTGGTGCTGCGGACGAGGTATATCCATTCAGTACACAATATAAACTATCGGAGACCGTACGCACGACTGATCAGTCGAAGCGATGTACGTATGTGTATTCGTACGGCTGCATTACAACATGTCGGTTGATGATCAGTCGAGACGTGAATTGAAGAAGAAATGCAAGAACTGTTTAGAGTCTTATACTCTTGTATATATGCTTGTAGCCATGTACGTATAGCGTATATATGTATATATTCTGGTCCAGCTTTTTAGTAAGCCATTTGGATTATTATAATATATATGCAGTTATGAATTAGCTAGAAGCCAGAAGTATATGTAGTAAGCCACAGAAGATGGTTTTTCGCTGGCGGCTGTCTTAAGCCAGTCGCCAGCGAAAACGTTCTATACTAGCGGCTGACTAATGAGGGCCGCCAGCGAAAACGCCCTTCACCGAGGCCATAGGGCTACGTGGCCCGCTAGCAAAAATGCTCTTCGCTAGTTACATACTGACACGTGGTCTGCCTGCGAAGATTTTTATTTTTAAAATTTGAACTATTTTTTGGTTTGTTCGTGTATTTATGAATCACATACGGAAGATATATTTGTTCGAGCTATCGATAATAAATATTTTCTTATTATATTGCTTGCGACCGCTATTGATAATTGATATACATACGTACGCAATATGAAAATCAAAGGCACGATCGATAATTATATTAATGCAAGGTATTAATTAACATACATAATTTTGAAGCACTTATATATATACACATAGATATTGGATGATGATCATATCCAAGTACTACAATGTCTTACAACTCGACCAACTGGCATGTATGTGAAATTTAAATTGTAGCTTGCTTCAGTTAGAAAGGCACTCGTTTTCAAGCAAGATCAACACTCCTTTATAAAAAAAACCTCCCAAGTTTATCCCGGTGACAACACTCATGGTGGATGAAATAGCACATGTCTTATTATATGTTCTGAATGGCTTGATCATCCAGCTCCCTTTCACCCTTAGGGAATTTTGGAAACTGCATCGAGATCATGGCAACGAAAATTGTTAGCAATTCAAACTTAACAATTAATTTAATAAATGTATTTATGTCTTGCACTTATATCTTCATAATTCTTGCAGTATCTCCTGTTGACCCTAGAGACCCGCTTTACCCAGTTTCCAGCGAAGATTGATCTTCGCTGGCGATCCCCTGCCCCCATCCCTCGTTACCTTTTTGCAAGCGGAGAAGCATCGGGCCACCGGTGAAAGAATAAGGTGCCATCTTGAAAAAACCTTTTTTTAATATTAACGTTTTTCTTTGATTGGCCGGTCTAGTCAATTCAAACTTAACCATATTTAATTAAGGCTGGGTTTGGAGCACCGATCGGGATTAATATCTGAAATCACATGGACAGTAAAATTATTTCCTACAAATTGATACTCGCTTTTAGAACCACGATGCAAAGTTAATACTCCCTCTCCACCTGACATGAATATATTTGACATTCAAAACAAGATTCGCTTTAAGTTTTAAAACTTTGACCCATCAAGCTAAGTTTTCATTATAACATAATATACTCCCTCCATTTATATAAGATAACATTAACTGTGAGATATATGTTTGACCATTCGTCTTATTCAAAAAGTTTATGCAAATATAAAATATTCCATCTATCCTAAAATATAAACTTTCTAGTTATAGATCTTGATAACTACATATCCAGATGTATAGCTAAAGTTGTTATATTTTGAGATAGGTATGTAAGTCTTGCTTAAAGTATCTAAAAGTTCCTCCCGGTCATCCTGTCCACTCCCTCTCCTTCCAATCTCCTCTCTTTTGATCTCCTCCTTTTCTTTTTTTTTCACTTTTTTCTCTTCCAATTTTTTTTTCACTTTTTTCTCTTCCAATTTTCTCTACTCATAAATACTTTTCTTTAGAAATTATCATTAAGGTGTATGTGGCAAATTGTTACTTTGCAAATGTTTTTCATCTACATGTAAAAACTTTTACTAATTGAATAATCAAAATTTCAATCTTTGATCAATGACGTATATCAGAATATACACGTGTCAACTTATGGAATAGTTACATGATCAATTTGTGAGGCTTTGGAAATGTGTATATAAGGGATTTTTCGTGCGATGACGCATGAAGCAAGCGTAACCGGGTTCAATACTATATATGATCTCTGACATTGCTTTGCTATTGTTTTGTTTGTCTTGTTTTGGTTTGTTGTTTAAAGTGGCGGAGTTTTTATATATCAATCGTGAAAATTATCTTTACCTATTGCAACGCACATACATTTTTACTAGTATATTATAAACGAGTAAACCGGGGGAGTAGTCATAGTTTTAAAACAAATATACCGAGTAAAAAATGCTAGGTTTAATGAATTAATTGATTTGGTGGTGTATTTTACATTTTTTGATAAATTTGACTAGACTTGATAAGTTCAAAATGATTTGTATTATACTCCCCCAACTTCAAAATACGGAACGCATTTTGTTTGGTTATAATAAAACTTTAACCAACAATTACTTTTTGAATATAACTTATGTGAAGCAAAATTGATATTACTAGATTTACATTCAAAAGTATTTTCGTATGATTATACTTTTGTGTCACATAAATAACACATTAAGAAAGCAACAGTACAGTTAAAGCTTCTAACAAAATAAGATACACAATATATTTTGAAATGGAGGTAGTAAGATGATGAAAGGAGTAATTAATTAAGCTAAGCCCGTTCTAGATCGCCCGAGAATTACCGTTTTGGCTAATATAATGGCATGTAATAATGCACATATAATTGACAGCTGTTACCTACGTCCGTACGTGCCACTTAATAGGCCTATATGGTCTATGCCTATGGCACTTAACATTCGTGCTCCTGCTGTCGCGTGTCGTACGTCGTCGACTTCTTCCCCGGCGCCGATCGATCGATCGACGGCGGGGCCCTGGCCGGCCGGCGGATCCCAGCCATAATTAAGCTTTATACGTGCGTGCATGGCGCATTTCTTGGATCTCTCATGCTGCATCAGTCAGATCACTGAGATATGTATATCGATCAGCAGGCTAGCTATACTATGAGGTTGTTTAGGTAGGGCTAAAATTTTTTTAAGCTCATATCACATCGGATGTTTGGACGCTAATTTGGAGTATTAAACATAGACTAATAAAAAAACTAATTTTATAAATGAGAGCTAATCTGCGAGACGAATTTTTTAAGCCTAATTAATCCATAATTATGAAAAGTTTATTGTAGCATTACATTATTAAATCATGGCGTAATTAGACTCAAAAGATTCATCTCGCGAATTAGTCCAAGGTTATGGAATGGGTTTTATAATTAGTGTATGTTTAATACTCCAAATTAGTATCCAAACATCCGATTTGATACGGACTTGGAATAAGTCCTGTTTCCCGAACATCACCTATGTCTATGAATGAATGTCTTCCTACTATATTACTACCTCTGTCCCATTTTAAAAGCAACCATGAATTTCCATATCCAACTTTAATCATTCATATTATTTGAAAAAGTTCTTTAAAAAATTAAAAAACATAAATCACGCATAAAGTACTATTCATGTGTTATTATCTAATAACAGAAAATACTAATCATAAAAAATTTCAGATAAGATGAATGATCAAAGTTGGACAAAAAAAACTTATGACTACGTTTAAAATGGGACGGAGGGAGTACGTACTCCTACTAGCTAGTTAATTGCCCCTACACTACATGGTTAAAGTACTTAAGTGCTGCAACTAGCCATTTTTTTAATTTTTTAATTTTTTTAATTTTTAGTTGAAAAAATAAACCCTTTCAAAACGTATTTCTAATATCTGAATCTTTTGACCACGCCAGCCGGACTGACGTGGCAAAACAACCCTGCCACGCCGGTCTAGCTAGCGTACAACATTATTGGACCAAGCCGATCTAATTAGCATGACAACGTTATTTGGCCACACGCCACCTTGGCTAGCGTGGCAAGATAAAATTATCACGCCCATAGTGTGTGGCGTGTTAGTCTTGTTTTGCCACGCCAGACGAACTGGTATGGATAAAATGTTCAGATTTTAAAAATAAGTTTTGAAAGAGTTTATTTTTAAAACTAAAAATTCAAAAAATAAAAAAAAAATCGAAGCTAGCTAGCGACTTACTCCGGTCTCATTCCTAAATAATAATATATTCTACCCCGCGCATTACTAAATAAGCAAATGTGACGCGATAAAATTAGGTGAGATATATATAAGAATGGTATAACTTTAGTAAATGAAGAAATGCATAATCAAAATTTTATTAGGAAAACTTTAATACATGAACTAACAATTAAGAAAACGATGATAATACGTTCATATCATCAATGCATAATTATTGGTCTCTTTTGTGGTCAAAATTGAATAAGTGATATAACATATAATTTTTCTCTTGAATAGAACATCAAGGATGCGATGACCATAATATAGTGTTGGCTGGCAATCTCTGCTTGCTATGGTTTGTTTTCGAAGATGAAACAAACTTTGATTCAAGTTTGCGCTGCATTCATTAAGAAAAACTGTGTCCATCTATCGAGACAATATGGAAATGGATGTCGATGTCTCGGTGACATCCTAAAGGGAGATTTTCATATAAACAGATATATATTGTCCAATAGAGAAGGGATTAGAGATGTGATGCACGTAGAAAATAGGAAAAATTACACTGTAATTATGAGGAATATGTGTAAGAAGATCACACTAAAATACAAAATGATGAAACATGAACAGAGCAACCTATTCTTGACTGGCACGTATTCTTGGCTGATTCTATCAGTGGTACATTCACCAATGAGTACAGGAATCGTCAGCAAAACATATGGGCTTATAGAGAGAGGTATATGTTCTTAATTCTTCTTCAAGCTCATGCATGTGAAATTGAAGATGAAGATAAATGAAACGGTAACGGTGGCTTAGAATTTACGACATAGGGATCTATATATTGGTTCCTAGATTAAATAGAGAGAATATTTAGAGAAGAAAAGTAGCAGTGATTTATGGCATCCACTTTAATAAGAGTATCCTACATAAAAAGTAGAGTTATGTTGCAATGGCATAAGTATCCAATGCTTATAAGCCTCACTACGATACTCTCTACTGCTAATAGAAAACAATATGAACCGTTGATCTCATTTAATCGAAGGGTTTAGATCTATTTGTACTACCACCCCAGTTAACGGTAGTAGAAACGTGAAAAGATATTATTGTTAAAAAAATAGGTGTGGAGGGTATGATTGTCATTTAGCAGTGAAACCTGTTTTTCTTTTTTTTTTGTTTTTTCGATGGAATATGAGCAATACCAGCGGGATGGATTATCACAGTTTGATCTAGACGAAAAAATACATAAATAACAAAACTATCCCTAATCACCGTATTAGTGAATTACTAACTTACCACTTAATAACGAACGGTTCAGATTAGAACAATCCAAGATTGTTTAGCATGGTCTTTTCAATACATTCACCAATGCCATCAAAGTAGAAGAGAAATTGTGATAATCAAAATTGATTTTGAAAAGGCATTTGACACAGTGGAACATGAAGTCATCCTGGAAATGATGAAGCACAAAGGATTTGATGAAAAATGGAGAGGTTGGATACAAAACGTTCCTTCAACAGCTACCACCTCAATTCTCTTAAAGGAGTCCCGGGTTCTCCATTCATATGCAAAAGGGGTGTCAGACAGGGAGACCCTCTCACCCCACTTCTATTTGTTCTTGCGGCTAATCTCTTGCAATCCATCATTAAGAGAGCCCACAGTCATAATCTTCTGACACAACCAATTCCGACTAGCTCAGGTCTCTTCCCAATAATACAGTATGCATAAGACACCCTTATTATCATGAAAGCTGATCAACGGGAGATATTTTGTCTAAGAACTCTCCTGCAAATTTTTGCTCAAAACACTAGTTTGAAAATCAATTTCCACAAGTCATGCATGATTCCTATCAATGTTGCTTCAGACAAAATGCAAATCTTAGCATGAACCCTAGGATGTCAAATTGGAACTATGCCTTTCACCTACTTAGGAATTCCCATGGGAAACACAAAACCAAGAGTTATTGATTATGTTGCATTGATAGACAGAATAGAAAGAAGGATGTCACCAATGGAAACTTTCCTCAATTATGGGCAGAGATTAACCTTGGTTAATTCAGTTCTTTCTTCGCTCCCCATATATTACATGTGCACTTTAAAGTTACCAAAAAAAGATCACCTTGCACATAAACAGAGCTTGCAGACACTGTCTCTAGAGAAAATCAACTGATGTTTCAGCCAAAACTCAATCCCTAGCAGCATGAGACTTGGTATGTAAACCCAAAGACAAAGGGGGTTTGGGCATCATTGACCTAGAATACCAAAACATTGCTCTTCTAATGAAGCATCTTGATAAATTCTTTAACAAGCATGAACTCCCATGGGTAAAACTTATCTGGACTAAGTACTATCTCAATGCAGACCTACCACCTCATGCTTGCAAAAGAAACAAGGTCGTTTTGGTGGAAAGATATTTTCAGATTAACCCTTTTGTTTAGAGCAATCACGAAGACAACAATTCAGGGTTGAGACATGACTCTTTTCTGGAAAGATAAATGGAATTGGACTGACAACACTTTGACAGAAAGATTTAGCACTCTTTTCTCCTTTGTAGCAAAGGAAGATATCTCAGTCTTTGATTTTCTGTCAGAACAAAATATAGAAAACCTGTTCCACCTACCATTATCCACCCAAGCAATGCAGGAATGGCTCACAATACAGACTAACCTCGCTCATATCTCTCTTAATAGCTCGGAAGATATATGGGGATACAAGTGGAACAAGCCCCCTTTTTCAGACAAAGGTGGTTTACTCTCTCTTTTTCACTCACATCACACCTAATCTACCTCTCACCCTCATTTGGAAGAGCAAATGCACCCTGAAGCTAAAAGCCTTTCTATGGCTTCTTCTTGTGGATCATCTGAACACGATGGAATTATTGCACAGGAAAAATCTCACTGTTAACAGTGGGCCCAATGGTATATTATGTTCTTTATCAACCACCGAAGATTTCAAGCATTTTTTCTTCACTTGCCTCTTTGCAATCCGCTATTGGAATTATCTTAGTATTCACTGGCAAACAAGCCAAGATTTCATGATCATGGTAATCTTAGCAAAAAGAGATTTTGGCCACTCCTTTTTATTGAAACAATTGTAGTGGCTCTTTGGAATATCTGGAAAAGAAGATTTCATTTTCAACAACTATCAACCTTCTTTCAACACTTGGAAGTCACAATTTATAGAGGAATTTACTCTACTTTTGCATATAGTAAAAGTTCAAGATCGTCCTCTATAGCAATCATGGATTGACAACTTGTAATTTTTCTTCATCATAAGTACAATCTCTTGCAAATATATTCTTCTTTTTTAATGCATTGTAGTACGAGGCTCTCCTGCTGTTTTCCCGTCAAAAGAAACTATACTGTTAGTGTAATATATTATTAGTAAAGAGCACAGGAACATCAGTCTTAGATTTAAGAGAACGATATTCATATCACATATACTCTCCCATCTAATGGCTGATATAATAGGAATGACGTGGATGCACCTAATTAATCACAACTAATAGGGATACTTGTATAGGATATCCCTTTTTAAGCACCGATCAACTAATTAAAAGTGCTCACATTCATGTATATTGGAATTATTGTCTCAGAGGGAGTAGCTAGATCAGCTGCTGCAGATGGATATCATATGCGTTTAATTAAGTGTGTTCATATACGACGAATCGAGGACCAGCTTCTACCCGTACTACAGAAGCGCGTACTGCATGGTGGTACACACTAGTGTAAAAGCGACCTACTATCGTTTGCATTTGCATATGGGGCTAGCTAGCTAGCTTTAGCTTCTGCTTCGGTGGCCGACTTAATTTTTTGATCTATACGTTGTCGTCGTCTCTTGATTAATTAATCGAGGAGAGAATCTATTTTATACCAGTGAGTTTGCTCGAGTTCAACGATTTACTATCGATATTGTCTTTTTCTATAATATACTGGTGATTTTATCAATTTTTCTACACTATGATATTGGGCTAGGTTTTCTTTTCAAAAATACCCAAATACCCTTATGGACATATAATATTAACAATCGATTTATCTCATTAGAAGTTTAAAAAAGTGTGAAAACTTTTATGTCACTTTCTTACACAATATGAAAATTTGTATAGAAGTTTCAAGGTTTTTGCATTTTTATTTTTTTGAAAAAAATATAAATTATCTGTTATATGCTATATAAAATACTTTTTATTGTTATTTTTAATAAAAATCATCTTTCATACACTACATAAGATATTTTTGTTTTATTATCTCTTGTATAAGCAAATTCTCTCTCATATACCACATAAAAATATTTTTTCTAAAAACTAAATGTACCAGAAAAAACTTAAAACTTGTATACAAAACTTCCACGTTCTATAAGGAGGCAACAGTAGTAAAATTGAACCACCGTGATCGTCGCTAGCTTATTTAAAGATGTCGGCAAGCGTTGTCACTCGTCAGCCTAGCTTTCGGCCAGGGTAAAATTACGTAAACCATCTCAATTATCACTTTAGTTTTAAGTTTTCACATTCATAGCTCCCTTTTTAAAAGAAAAATGGTAACCCACCTGGCCATTCAACATTAAATTGCTCCTCCGTACACATGAGTAACTAATTAATTCGGTCCATTTCTTTCAACGTGGATTTGTTATCAATCACCTCCTTGCTCGGTCTTCTCTCCGTTCATAGCCGTCTTAATTAGCTTCTTGCTTCGAATTAGCTTAAAAAGAGCTCGATCACCTCATAGCCACGCTAGACATAAACCCAACTTGATTTATATGATCCACCGCGAATCCACATCGAAAGAAATTAATTATCTGAACAAGCTAGATTTAACATGTATCGGCTGGACGGTTTTTCACAACAAAATAGGTTACGGGGTAGAATATCAAAAGTGACAATTGACATGCGATTTTGCCTTGGGCCAGTGAACAACATTACTGCTGTTGAGGCCAATAGTGTGTCGTGGAGGCCCACAATCGATCGAATTAGGCTGGGCAACGCCCTTGTCATCCATGCCCCGTTGTGTTATGTGCATGTACAGTACTGATGGGCCCATGCATGCTTGCAGAGGTGCGGTAGTGAGCACTGTTATCCTATCAGTTGATGCCCACTGATTTCTAAAATTCGATATACAAGTGTATCAAATTATCACCTACTGGTAATTATTATCTAAAGTATTTCAAATTATATGTAAGTATACTACATCATCATTCATAGCATCTATTATTTAGAGTATTTTAAATATCGTACAAACATGTTTTGTTGTATATTTGGAACTTAATATGTAAGTAATATCAAATCATTATTTCCATATTATTTTTAACATTATTTAAATATATACCTCTATCATTTCTGTAATGTATAACATTCATTCATTTACATATCCTGATCCGTAGTAAAACGTAGGATATCAACTAGTTTATATACACGTGTATCTTCACTCAGCTAGCCTTCATAGGAAAGAAGTAGGAGAAGAAGAAGAAAGAAACAAATTAAACATGCACACTGTGCAGGTAGCCAAGACAGTTATGCATGTGGCGCCATGGCGGAGCAGAGAAGCAACCCTAAAATTTTGGTTTATGTGTTTGTGTCTTTCTGTTGCATCGTACACACGTCCTAGCTAGCTAGCTCGTTCCCTTTCTGTGTTGGCTAGCTAGCTAGCAATTGTTGCTGTTAATTTGTGGTGTCCTAGCTAGCTAGCTGTGTCTCTCTGTGTTAATTGTTGGCCCTGTAACGTACATGTACTCCTTCGCAATTAGGATAGAGATTATGCACACAGATGTCAAAATATATCGTGAGATCTAGCAGTACGTACTAAAGTATCATCAGCAATGAATTAATCGAAAACACACATGCGTTGTGATGATTAGTTTATGAGTAATGTTGGATCTAGAAAATAGTATCACATGAGTTATTCATGTCAAAATAACATGATTTCCAAAGTGCATTATATGTTGGTTTGATCTCTCCACTAATTTGCTGAGACTTAGCGTGTGGGACACCGTCCACCCCCAGCTACCCACGATCGAGCGTACGTACGGCAAATCACGCTACGATAGGAGGCGTTTTTTTGCTAATTAAATTTGATTTTTTATCGACGCCAGCGCATAAGATCGAAGAGAGAAGGAATCATGTGCAACTAAGGATGATCTCTCGCATACCTAAACCTAAACTTCTATTAATTCCAGCTGCCTATTTGTTTTTAAGATAATGAAAATAAATTTTGAGTCCGGCCTCTGTCAACAGATACACGGGCACACGGCAAGGTTTAGCCTATTGCATGAGGATCTACAGCAAGCGGCTTGGAGATCTCCTGCTTCACACTGCTTAAAAACGATTTCTCCGAACAACCCTTTCAATTTTTACAAACAGAATAAAAGAAAATTCGTATGCAAAAAAAATTTAGAGAATGTACAATAAAAACCCACCTGCAAAAAGCTACTTTTACAAACGGGCCTCTTAACTAGTACTCCTATATCGGATAGGCAACACGAGTAAAAAATTTAACTAGTATATTGAATTTAAGCGAGAAAGTACTAATTACATCGATACAAGCGAAGTTAATGGAACTTATTTTCTCACTAGAGATCGATACTGATGCAGCCCAAGCTCGAAAAACAACAACTCGTCAAAAGCTAAATTAGAGCAATGACACACCAAAAATTGTATATTGATATGTTGATATCTTACAAAGATCCTAAACAAACATATTTATATCCATGGGTTGAGACAATTTTGACTCATACACGACCTGATCAGCTATCTTATAAAAAAGAAACTGAATCAGTCCGACTCAAACATGACTTGATTAGCTCAGGACTCTATTAATAGAAAAGGTATCAAACAAACCTTCTCTGATACGGAAGTTGGTAAAAAAAAACATGTCTAAAACTGACCATAAAAGTCCGATACACTTATCAACTGTGATAGCTAGAACCACGCGTCGGTTTCTCATTTGATTTGGTCTTGATTAACGTAATTGTTAAATTTTACTGTTAACAAACTCGAGTTCACATTATTAATAGGGATAATTTATTAATTTTATAGGAATAATTTATTATATAAAGCAACTGCCCTAACATATCTACGCTAATCTCAGCGACGCCCCTCTTTCACCTGTACCATGTTGTTTGCTACTCTACATCTACAACACCTACGTAAATAAAACAACAATATGGCTTCTTCCACCAATCAATATCATAGTCAGTTTTGTATAAATTTAATTATTAGGCGATCATGTTTGTGAAATAAATCGCTAACATATTAGCATTGGGATTATTACCAAGAAGTCACATGCTAGATTTGCATTGTCTATCAACCGTGGCACTACTAGAAGAAGGGTTTTTCCTCGCAGCCACTTTATGTTTTCTATGATGGCCGGCGCTACCGCCAGCAACTAAAAATCAGTGAAAATGAACAATCTTCATAGCAACTAAACTGATTTTCATAAGCGGTTAAGTTACGATGACCGTCAGGGAATATGATTTTCGAGCGCAAAAAAAATCGCAAATCCGCTGCACAACCACTAGGAAAAGTTGATTTTCGAGCGAAAGAGTTTGCAAATCCACTAGTGTGCCCAATCTCCGCCACCGGATGCGCCGGCCGCGCCTCAAGCCATCATCAGATCCACCACCTGCCTCCACCGCCGGTGGCGACCCACCACCCTGAGCCGCCGGATCCACAGCCCGGGCCCTAAGTTGCTGCCTGCCCGCCAGATCTGGGAGAGAGGAGGGGGTCGAGGAGCCGCGCTGGAGCCCGGCCGTCATCGCAACATCTGCCGTCGTCATCGTCGTGGTGGCAGCCGTCATCGTCCTTGAGATCGCCGTCGAGCACCACCGCTGCCGGATCCGTCCCCTCCACCGTCACCGCCGCTAGCTAGATGTGGGAGAGGGAGGGGAGGCGGCTAGGCTAGATCCTCCTCGGCCTCGCCGCCACCGCTGTCGAGCCCCACCGTAGCCTCCACCGCTCCCAGCGCGCGCAATCCGTCCAACCACTGCCACTGCCACCACCAGCCACCATTGGCACCCCTTTGCTGCTGCCGAGCCATCGTCGCCGAATCGAGAGATGGAGAGGTGAGGGAGGAGCCGGATCTGAGAGAGGGTTGGAGGGAGAGCCCGCTGCAACAGTGGTGAGGGTGTGTTGACGATGAAATTTGGCAAGCTAATTGATAACAATGAATCGAAACGAAGCCCAAATTCGAAGCGGAATTAAAGATATGCGGGATTCTCGAAAACAGAGTGTGCATCGGTTGGAAGACCATATCGGCTGGAAACCGAATCTGATCTGGATAGCCGATATGACCGATATTGCATGCATAGTCAATATCGGGTTCGGGAGAGAGTTTGAGATAATGTTGCCAGGAAATGATAGAGTACATAATTGGCAATTGTATCTATTAATTAGGATTATCTGTAATTTCCTTATATCGGTAAGAGTTCGTCTGAGGGACTTGTTTACTAGTTAGATTTGTATTAGGACAATATGAGTTGTGTCCATGTTGGACAATGTTTGTATTTTCGGGTATAAATATAGACCCGAGATCTTATGAAAAAAATAACAACAGTTCAATCAATCTCGGCGCATCACCAAACCTTTTTAGTTTTCTACTTTCGACAAGTTCTTGCTTTCGAGTCGAGCTGCATCAATTTGATCTTCGGCGAAGAGGTATGTCTTGTTATGGCGGTTTGCACTATCGGAATTAGTGCTTACATCTTTATGACACTCTAATTCTATCTTGTAAATCTCCGAGTTATCATATACATTATATAATTTAGATTGACAATGCTATCTATCCATATCGGCTGATTTCTATCTAGGGTTTTACCGATAACGGCTAGATTGACTTGTTGGTTTGAATTATATAATGTATCCATCATCCCGAAAAGGCAACCATCGGTTTGATTGTCTGGATATTATGTTTTTTTATACTTAATGCTACATCAGTTAAGTTTGATCTATTAAGTCGTGTTGAGAATTATGATCTCTAGCCTGCTTTATGGTTGTTAATAAGGATAGTATCAGGGTTTCAGTCGATCTTATCTGGTATAGCTGTTTCACATAGTTTTATGCTTTGTTTAATATGTTATATTTGCCCCTTATATCAGGATCTAATCTAATATAAATATATTGGACTTACTATCAATCTGATTGACTATCAATCTGATTGATAAAAGTTGAATATATTTATTGCAAGAGAATATCCTAGTATAATGTTGTATTGGAGCTATAGCCGATACATGCTTAAATCTGAACATCGGCTATGACATGAGTACACATAATCGTTATTTCATGCTATTTTAGACTTGGGCAATTTATATTGTCTCGGTTCAGTCCGATCTATCCCAATTGCTTATTTATAAAGTAATATTGATTTATAGTTTATGTAATACTGATATTTTCAGCCGATGTATCAGTTTTAGGGTTAGTTTTATCATTGAACATACCTTACAACCGATCCATGTTATATTGCATCGGCTAGGTTAAATCACGATATGATATCGGCTAACTGGCCAATTGACTATCGTCTACTAATAAATTTGCACATTCTATCTTGTTGATTGCAGGATCAAATCAACTGGCACGCCCTTCGAACCTAAAAGTAAGTTTTGGACCTGCACTAGAGTAAAGCAAATCTCTCAGGCCAGTGTGTGTTTTTTGCATCAACAGGGTGGTGGTGGCAAGGGAAGGGGAAGAGGGAGGAGTGGTGGTGGTGGCCGCTATAGCGGCGGTGGTGGGAGTCGCCACTGTTGGATCCGCCGCCAAACAGAGTCGCCCAAGCTCCGCCGCCACCCATGGATGCCACCGTTGAACGGACTCGCCAGGCTCTGCCGCCCGTGGGGAAGGATGAGGAGACGAGTGCACCCAAGCTCCGAACTACGTCGGTGGGGAAGAAGAAAAGGTAAGGGAGGAGGGAGAAGGAGGAAGAAAAGGAGATGGGACTTATCTGAGGTTGGCATTAATATGACGAATTTTTTCCTGGCAGTCCTCTCTACCAGCAGCTAGCGAAAATGATTTTTCATAGCGGTCACTTAAGATGTCCGTCTGTAAAAATAACTCTATTTTTGCAAGCGTACCACTTAGGTGACCATCAGCGAAAATAGATTTCCGCTAGTGGTTCTTAGCACCACGTCCCTCGATACATTTTCACAAGCAGAGTTAGATTTTGATCTCCAGTGAAAAAAAGGTGCCACCATAAAAAACCCTTTTTTCTAGTAGCGTGGTTCACTAAGAGCCAACCTCCTTTAGACCATACGGTTACTATTTTTCTAGACCCAAGAAGTTATACTTACATAATACAAAAAGCTAGTTAGAACTCTGGAAGCTAGAAGCTGGTTTCCCCCCGTTTCTCATAAGTTGGATTCTCGATATCTACCTCTCATAATCTAAAACTTTCTGAACAAATCATAATTATTGGTTGCCGGCGGTTCATATTATTACAAACTGCTATCCAATGCTTTAATATATGGTGCACAGGAGTAGCATAAGCTAGCTGTATATTTCGAAAAAGCAAAACAAACCATGAAGCAACTAGTAAAACTGATTAACAGGGGAGTGTGAACAGGCGATCACTCATATCAGTCTCATCGTATCATATCACACCCTCATGGCGGCTAGTAAATAGAACGGCATTATTGATTGTGTCAGGAATTAAACACCTAGGCCCCGGCTGTTTATAATATCTGAATCTGTCTATATGAACAATTTCATTCTTTTAATTTTCCCATTTTCAGGAGGGGCCCTGCCTTACCTATCCTTTCTTGATGTGTGTCAGAAGATCCATCCGTCTGCATATGATGATCCAGAAAATGCAGTAAATACGATGAGATACTAGGACTATTGAGCATAGCACATAACGGATGAAAATAAAGATTAAATTGATACACGTAACACGAAAAACTATTAGTATATAATTAATTAAATTTAAATTATTATGTACTTGATAAATGAATATATTTCATATTTTAAAGCAATATATATAGTTATATATAGAAAGTTTTTGCATGAAATACATCATTTAGTAGTTTAAAAACGTGCTAACAGAAACCAAGGTAAAATCTGAATCTTATTAAAAGAAAACAAGGTTGTATCCTTGTTTGGTGGAGCTGATAATATTTGGAAGAATTCTTTTGTTTCTATTTTAAATAACTGCAATTTAACTTATAAACTCCATACCAACCGTAGATATATGATCTGAGTTGTACTAAACAACTAAAATACCAGCATAAGCATATCTGCATATGAGATCCAGAGTTGTATCAAACAGAGGCTAGATTCTCAAATTTTCAAGAGTGAAGTGAGCAGATATACTTTAGGAAATACATATGAATAATAATGAAACTATGTTTTTCTTTCTCCATAACTCCAGATCATAGATTTGGAGTGCTACCAAACAAGCCGCTAGATCCAAGCAATATGTATGTGTAGTGGCCAAATATAGGAACAGCTTGTTTGACATAGCTAATTTTGATTGTTAACACTAACTAGTTTTAGATACAACCTAGCGTCATTTTATTGTTTTCTCACTCTAAATCTGGAGTACTAAGATAGATGTATCTCATGTATAAACTAAAGGCTTGTTTGACATAGCTAATTTTGATTGTTAACACTAACTAGTTTTAGATACAACCTAGCGTCATTTTATTGTTTTTTCACTCTAAATCTGGAGATAGATGTATCTCATGTATAAACTAAAGTTTTACCCTAAATTTATTTGCCTTCATTAGAAACCACAATTTAATTAAGGCCATGTTTATATTGAAGCATTTTCAAAGGAATTTCTAAGCATTCAATCCCGAAAAGGAAAAATCTATAGAGCCAATTGGTATGAAGGCATTAGACACTATTACACAAATGCACAAAAGAGGCAGAACTATAGATGCTAGAAATGCTAGAACCGGCACCTACAGTGTTTTTCACACTTGAGCGTGCGTCCGCGAGGTGCCGTTCGGGAGAACCAGCACCTATATGGTGACATAGATGCCAATTCTTGATAAAAACCCAGCACCTATAAGGTTTTCATGTTATACGAGATGTTTTTTTAAAAAAAACACATATAATAAACTTATAGGTGCCTTTTTTAAAAAAAACTGATATATATACTAGAACAACCCGAGCCGACCAAGCCGAGCCCACTCATGCAGCCCCGTCCTTATCCTCTCCCTTTGTCCTTCTCTTCTCAGCTCTGGTCCTTATCCTTCTCCTCCCTTCGCATGTGCTCTCTCTCTCACTTCTTTCTCTCAACTCGACCGATGCCTCGGTGGCAGCATGCGGCGGCACTTGCCCCTCCGTGGCACGCGTGATGACAGCTCACACGCAGATCCGACGACGGCGAGGGCTCGCGCCTGCGGATTCAACGGTGGTAGGAGATCACCATCGGGTGGATCCAGCAGCGCGGGTGCCCTCCTCGGTGAGCTATGGCGGTGGTGGAGTACTCCACTGAGGCGATAGCTCCGCCCCCTCCCCGACGGCTGCCCCCGCCGCCACCACCGTACATTCTATCCTCCTCCTCCGTCACCGTCTTCTCTAGCTACGTCGCCCAGTCGCCTCCTCAAGGCCTCGTCAAGAGCTCAAGGCCGTCGGATCCAGCCGTCACAAGCTCGGGGGCTGCCAGATCCAGCGTCCATTAAGCTCATGTAAGTCTGATCCATCGGCGTGCAAGGTCTAGGAATGCTACATGGCGACACGGAGTGAAGGCAACAACGACCTACCCACCTCCCTCAACAGCGGGCTCCCCACACCTTCGGCGACGACAGCCTCCCCTCACCTCGAGGGCCACCACGAGGTCGGGTGCGGTGACAACGGAGGTGTAAGGGTGCGCACGACCGACGATGGTTTGATTATGTGTGTTCATGTTTTCTTCCTAAGTTGGGGATATTCTTGATTCGCCATGTTGTTGATTTTGGGATTCAGTTGTGGCCTGAGTTGAGGATGTTCTTGATTTTGTTCTCAACTCATAGTGTTGCTTTTAGTGATATGGAGGGTGCCTCCCGTGGGCATGCATCTCCTTCCCTATGAGACTCTTGCTTCCCTTTGGAAGAGGCGTACCCCTACTTCAATTTTCATCTGATGTTATTATTTCTGGGATTCAGTTCTTGGGTCAAAGCATCAATTCGAGCCTATGCATCGAACCAACTTGTTTTTTCATTCCTGGAACTTCAAAGATGTCAGTTCCTAAACCAGAACCTTTGATTCTCCATACAAAGTGTCACTTATAGAGTGTCGGTTGGGAAATCCAGCACCTATGCCGGTTCCCAACCGACACCAAAGTGCTTTTATGTAGTAGTGGAAGCAAATGAAAAACAAAGAAGTCTCCCTTCCCTCCACTCTTGAGTCATAACATAGAGCTTTTTCCATGAGAGGAGAGAGAGGGCGAGAGATGGAGAAGTGGATAAGAGGACATGGTAGACAGATACCCATTCATTTTTTAACAGATTGCGCCATTGACTTTTGAACATGCGTGTTTGACTATTTATATTATTAAAAAATATGTAATTATTATTTATCTGGTTTATCATTAAAGGTACTCTAAGCATGATATACATTTTCCATATTTACACAATAGTTTTGAAAATGAGATGAATTGTCAAATGTATGTACAAAAGTCAATATCATTATGTATTAGAAAAATAAAGGGAGTAATCCGTAAAAAGAGATGAGCATAGGGTTTCATGTAATTAAGGTTCTGAGAATTCTTATGTTGTACATCTATATTTTTTTTACTCCTTCCGTTCCAAAAATATAAATATGAAATGATTGCTTATTTACCATTATCACGTTATCTAACTACTCCTATATAATACACCCTCCGTCGTAAAATATAACAATTTTAGGTTTTATAATTTATCCCAAAATATAACAGTTTCTTCGCAAACATTCTCTTTTTAACAAATCACAACTCTCCACCATTCAATTTTTTCACTTACCACTACTTCTCATCCAATCACAATATTCCCCCCTTTTAATCGTACCTACTTTCTTAATAACCATAACTAACTCTAAAAATCCTTATATTCTGATATAGAGGTAGTAGCAACTTAAGGAACTGGAATAGAAAAGGAATGGAATCAAAGGTAAAACAAAAACAAAAGATAATTGATTTGTGTCGAAAATCGCAGGTAAGGGGAAAATGTTTTCCCCTAGGAGCATCGGCCTATTTCATGGCCTCCTCTCCATACCCCTTTTCCAAAAACGGATATCAGCTCCACACAACTATTTACACCTCAACGGATATCAGCTCCCCACAGCTTTTCTAGCTGTTCCTCTTAGAGCAAGGTCAATAGTATCGCTGGCTGCTAGCTCCAAAATATCATTATCTTATCAAAAACCAATTTAGAGCTAACTTATACAATACGTTAGCTATAAGCTGGCTGCAAGTTAAGGCAATGACAAGTTAATATTTTGCATGGGCATATCAACTATAGGATCAATGCTGCCATTCATCTTTGTAGCCACCAACGGTGTAGCAGTGGGCACTGGCTCACAACAAAAGCCACATCAAACACAGGTAAAATGGCAGGAGTAGAGGATTGAGAGGGTTCTCTGTGGGACCCACATAACACACTTTTTATGACCCCTGCTAGCTGCATCCATGTGGGGAGCCGTGCAAGCGCCCGGCGCTAGAAGAAGCACCCGCTTGCATCTCTCTCTTTGATTATCTTTTCTTAATCTAGAATTAGAAATTTTGGAGCTCGCTTAACTATTCTATTGTACCTGCTCTTAGACCAAAGAGCTGGCTCCTTTCCAACAATGCGACTCGCTTGTACGGAATAGCCTTAGCAGAAATGAAGGTTAAGAAGTAATATGGTTAGGATCAGATGAGATGAAAAATTAAGTAAATGAAGAGATTAAATGTGAAATAACTTTGATTGGTTAAAACGAGGAAGTAGATGGATATATAAATACTTATCATGTTAGAAAAAAAATTTGAATATCCTATCTTATACGTACTAACAGAGGGGGTTCGGTTTTTTCAATATATAGTTTGTCTGCATCCTAACATTTTCTTCCCTATAATTTCATTCGTGTGACTTGTTTTCGTGCATTCAAAGCAGGCCCCAGCAAGTATGCATGTAGTAAATTAAGCAGGCCCATGATCATCAAATAATGGATATGTATCCAGCGGGCAGGAATATTCACATCGGGACATCGATCGATCTATCTGTCAAATCTCAAATCAAAGCTTGTTGGTGTGTGTTAGTGTGGTAGGGTGGTCGCAAGAAAGCAAGCAAGCAAGCATATACTACTACTCCTAATACTCCATGTGTGTGCACTTAATTATGCAGGCATTCAACGCATTAGTGGCTTCATGACTACTCCAGGTCGTTGCTAGGATTTGGTGAGGAAACGGGTGGCCATCACTGCAGCTGGGTGCCACTGCTGCCACACAGCTAGTAGTGATAGATCGAGCTATATATATATATACTCCTTCCATTTTATAAAAATCAATATATCCTAGTACTATAAATCTATTACTATGAATCTGATATGTGTGAGTTTGATTTTTTAAGGGACGAAAGGAGTATGATTTTTTAAGGGACGAAAGGAGTAGTTAATTACCTACAATAAAAAACCAACTTAATATATGATATTGATATGTGCAATTACTATGAATAGGTTGATTTTTTTAAAGTGAGTAGTCAATTACCTATTACCTACAGGATATATCAATCATTGATATGGGACTGGTTAATTGTGCCACCAGCTGATTGCTTGAGATTATTTACGCGTGCTGAGACATCAAGCTAGGTGGGCGACGCATGTACGCCGGCCAGTGACGTTCGGAGAGGCGGCGGTTGGGGTTGGACCCGGCCGTACGTTCTCGTTGGTGGCCGGCCGGCCTCGTGGTCGGGGGCCGCGCGCTCGGGTAGCTTGCACTAACGTACGGCGTCGTGATGCTGTAATAAGACGCGTTCTTGGGACAGGTGGTGGTCGTCATACCTAACCGGTCATCCGTAACTCCTACATGTCTCGAATAACTTCGCCTCTAGCAACAAGTTATAAAATAACATGTTAAAATATAAAATATAACAGTATGAAATACCCATCTCTAATAAGTTATAAAATAATATGTTAAAATATAACGGTATGGAATATTTATCATAAAGCTCGTCTATAACGGGTATAGTTTTCAACTAATAGACAAGCGGTTAGAACTCTTTTTCAAGGTAACAACCAGATATAGGACAACTTTTTTTAATGGTGTTTCAAAACGTTAAACAAAATTTCATCACTTCGAGAAAAATGTTTCGATGTGTTTAAAGATATTGGCTGTAGCACCAAGAAACCAATACGTAAAACATTACAAAAAAAATCTGCAATATCAAGAAAAAAATTATCGATGAGCAACTTCGGGACAACGGTGGGTGAGGCTCATGACTTTAACGCGGCGATGCACATTATATGCTAGGACAACATCTACTAAAACAGAGAGCAACACTCAAATTTAATACTTATGAGAAAGTGCAACAAATTGGTAAACGCGATCCTAGTATGTTTTCTTTCTCTACTCCAGTGACTAGATTCACCTCATTTATCTACAATCTTCTCGAGTGTGGATCCTATACGCCTGATTCTATGCCGCCAACTTGCTCCGTGTCATCACAACTCTTACCATGCCATTCTCCTTGATGGCGGTTTTGCTTGCGCCGTTGTTTGCTTTGCTCTTCTCCTTAAGGGCCTCGAGGATAGAACGCGTGAGGAGGAAGACTTGCTTGATGGTAACTACAACAATGGCACATGCAACTAGCTTCTCTAGGTTGGGTCATGACGGGGAGAAAGCAGTTGTAACGGTTGGTTGGTGCGGTGAGTGTGAGAGAGAAAGAAAGGGGGAACATGAAGAAGGAGGGACGAGACAAAGGAGTAGAGGACGTCTGATATCTGGGTTTGTATTATATTGAACACTCACCACAAGTATTTTCCAACCAAATACGCCCGCGATCATTAGGGGCACATTGCCCAACATTTTTAAACACATGCCTAATTAAACTCACTGGTACACAAACAATAATAAGGATAACCATAAAATTCTCATAACATATTGTCGAAACTAGATTTCGGCAATAGAAAAAGGGGTGGCAATCAAGCTAGAAAAGTAGATGGGTTATGAGACAAAGGGTTTAGACAGGTTTAGGCCTTCACGAAGAAGTAATACCCTACTCCTGTTTCGGGGTTTTGCCTCCGAGTTGTGTATTGATCTTATGAAAAGCTTCTGTCCCCATGGGGTCCCCTATCCTCCTTATATACCCGGAAGATGGAGATTTACAAGATAAGATCTAAACCGACACGGTTAGACCTTCATAATCGGTATACAATCTTACCATACTAGGTATCCGGGTTCTAACTTGTCATACAAGACAATATCTTACCCGAATCCTAATACACATCATATTCTATTTACATAACATACCCCTATTACCAGTCGGATATTCTATGTCTGTGGGTATATGGGTATCATAATATCCACAGTAGCCCCTGAGACCTTTACAGTCGACGAGACAATCTTCACTTCAAACAATAATCATCATCTTCAAGTACTTCAATCATCTCTGCCATGATCTCCTAGGCGTCGAATCCAAAATCACGCGACTGTGAAGGGCTAAAAATTAAAAAATATTTCCAGGTGCATCGAATAGATGCACCTAATTAGGTGTAGCCCCCGACTATATGCTTAGTTGGAAAAACTAAACATATAGTCAGAACTAATATGCATAAGCCGAGTGGTTTTATGAGCCACTTTAACAGTAAAGAGACAGAAAATCTCATCTATGAAAATTATAAGGCATATGCGGTATACAATCCAAGCAAATCAAACTCATAAGGATTTACCGACTGCCTAAAAGAATGACCAAATATATTATCAGCCTAAGCTTGAATATAGGTCAATAAAAATACTCGCTTACGCGATAATACGTACACTGACGTGCACATTTATGAAACAAGGCATATATGGTAGAAATCTTTAACAAGATTCTCCAATCACCTATTAAAAGCCAAAGTAATAATACTTGGTTAATTGAATATGCTCACTGACGTGATAACACGTGCATTTGTTGCTCCCCGAAGAAATTAAATCGCAACAGCACAAAAAATCACTGATATACTCTTCCCTGCTCATCACATGGAAGAATTTAAGCCTCCAAGGACATATATCAAACTTTCCTAAAATGATGGCAACAGTCAATCCCAAAATCACGGCCCATTTAGTGCTCGAAACACTATCCAACCGTTATAGGAACCACCGCTCCGCCTTCCTCGTTTATTTCGCTCAAAATTCCCCAAACCGCGCACAGTACTGGCGATTTAGGGTTTTCGATCCACATTTGCTCAAACTCCAATCCTCAATCCCTCGTATCAAGCTTTCTTGCGGTCCACCCCCAGCACAAACTCCCCTTCATCACTTCCCAAAAAACCCTAACATTCTGCCCAGATTCAGCCACACTCATGGCCGAAGAGAGAGAAATCCCCTTTGAGCAGTGGGCAAAGTCCGATGTAAAGGAAACACACTTGCTGGAGATGGTGAAGGACGGAGTCCTACCCGCCAAGGAGATTATCGGATGGCGTCCGGCATACGGCGAGGAATTTCCAACCCCCGACACCGGTGAAATTGTGGTATTCACTTCTTTCTTCTACTCTGGTTTCGCTTTGCCTGCATCTTCCTTTTTCCGCGGTCTTCTTGCATTTTACAAAATCCAGATCTATCACTTAAATCCCAATTCTATTCTTCACATTGCCAACTTTATCCACCTTTGCGAAGCCTTCCTTGGTATCCATCCGCATTTTGCTCTATTCCGCCGCATCTTCTACCTCAAACCCCAGCCTGACAAAAATAATCCTTGCGTAGTCGGTGGGTCCGGGTTCCAATTGCGAGGAACTCTGACTCAAAAGTATTTTTCTCTTCCCTTCAAGACTTCCAACAAAGGATGGCACTCGAATTGGTTTTATATCTCAAATCCTTCCCCCAGTCTTCCCGAGTTCGTCGGCCTTCCACCCATTCCCCAGGAAAACTGGAAAAATTTCCCAGACAGCACTGAGTTGGCCCAAGCCAATGAATTGCTTCTCCGACTGGTTGGAATCAAACAACAGGGCTTGCAAGAGGAACAAATCACTCGGCACTTCATCAAGTGCCGACTGGCCCCGATCAAGGAGAGCAGTAAGCCGGCTTACGAATATGAGGGCCAGTCGGATCCTAATCGCGAAGACCCGAATTCCATTGATTACAAAATCATGTGCAACCGGATGTACAAGATGTTTTCTTCTGGGATTGCGATCGACTACAACCACAAACTGCCGGTCACTCCATACGGCCTGGTTCGACCTCCTCCTGAGGTAAAAATCCACCACTTGGTTATTTGTCTATCTCCAGTCTATCTATTAATTTATCTTTATTGACTTGATCCTACTTAATAGGATAATAAATGATTTTCTTCAAATCCCCCAACTCCTGTCTTGAAAGAAACTGCCCCAAAAAACCCTCTCCCGACTGGTGGTCCAAAGATCGACTCAGCTGGGAAGAGCAAGCGGGGTATCGAAGAAAATATTCCCAAACAGAAGTTGAAGAAAAGAAAACTCGCTGTCAGCGACTCCGAGGATGAACAATCCGGGTCGCAAACGAGCGACAAGCCGGCTCAAACCAAATCGCCAGCCGGTCGGCCTGTGCCAAAAATCCGGAGATCAACAAGGTAACACTCTCGCCATAATATCATCATTGCTGACTTCTTCAAAATACTCATATAGTTTGAATCTGTCAATCTCCAGAAAACCCCAAAATATTGATTTGGGTAAAAAGGGTGATGTGCCACCTGTCTCAGGCGAACCACACCGAGAGCCTCGAGTTTTTAGTCAGTCGGGGAAACTTGTAGAAGACGCCGAACTCCAGCCCCCGACTGGCAACCAGTCGAAGCAAGATTCCTGCATGCCTGAGACCGCAGCTCCAACAGAAAATCAACAAAGAAATGATGACATCCCGACTGATGCACCTACTGCGCCTGCCGAGCCAGCCGAAGTAATTCCAATAAATCCTGACCAAGATCCGGTTATGGCAGAAGCGAACGCAGTGGCTGATCCAGTCGGGGAGCCAAACCAAGCTTCAAAGAAAAGCTCCAAAATTATCTCTGGTATGTTGCACTGCTGTATTACAGTTTGATCCATCTGTCGTATAGCTTATTTTTATTAATCCGTAAATTAGGCCCACTGACTGATGACAAAGAGGAAGAAATTCCAAGGATTAAAGCTGCCGAAGATTCCCTTCCTCCAATCAAACTTTTATGGAGAGATAGAGATGGCACTCCTCAAGGCATCATCGTCAGTCGTCAGGGCGAAAACGAGGAACTGGAATCATTGAAGAAACATCTGACCGAGTCCACCCGTCTCATGAATGTAAGCATAAATTGTACTCTTCTGCCTTATTTACAGCATATTGCTTATATGGCGCATTATCCAGAGAATCCATATGAGGAATGAGGCAAAAACAGACGCCTTAGAAAAGCTTGTGCCTCATCTTGAAACCCTCAATCAAGTTCAAGCGGAACTGGCCAAGACACGTGAAGATGCTCAAGCTAAAGAGCAGAAATTGAAAAATCAGATCAATGAGCTAATGGAAGCCAGCTTTAACCACAGGGGCACCATCGGAGGTATAAATCCTTCCATTGCATTTTGCTGTAAATCCATGCTGTAGACCTGACTAAATTGCTTTTAATCCTTCAGCTCAAGCCTCAATGATAGAATCCCTGACAGCCCGAGTTAAAGAACTCGAGAAAAACAATACTTGGCTAGAAACTGGCAAGCTTGAAGCTGAAACTGCCCTCGAAGGTAAGATAACAGCTTTGAAAAATTCATTTAATATAATGCCGTGTCATTTAAGAACCATTCCATCTTGGATATATGTAGAACACAAAATCAAGACTCGTGCTCAATTTGAAGTGTTTGCCGAGAGGATCAAAAAGGCTGAAACTGTTAGAGACGATATCGCCAATACTGCTGCCCCAGTGCTAAATGCAATCTTCCAAAACGGACTTGGGAGCAGTGAAAAAGATGCAGTCCAAATATTCGAAGGCCTCCGTACTGCTCCAACAAAATATTTCAAAAATATCAAGGATGCTGCAATGATGGGTGCCAGTCAAGCAATGGCAATCATGAAGTCCCTGTATCCTCGAATAGAGATTGAAGCAGTCGGGGATGGCTTTGTAGATAGGATTACTAACGAGCAGGCCATTGAATTGATCAACCAAGCTCAGGACTCGGCCGAAAAGCTCGCAGTAGATGTGTTAGAAAATTTCCAATCTTGATTGTACAGTATCCTTAAGCAATGTATGATGACTTATTTATACCATGAAATAGACTAAGGACCCAGTTTCAAATTTCTTAAAATTTTTGTCTGATTGGTTCAAGCCTAGAACTTGTTGCAATCATCGAAAAATTTTTAGTCCTTCTCTGCTGGACCTAAGTCTAAACAGGGCCAATGACAAGTCATAAACAAGACAAAAGAAATACTATATTATTATCAGTAGCCCCCGACTAACCACTCGGCCACACTTAGGTGAGTGGGTAGTCTAAGGAAGAGATGTACAAAAATAGCTCTTAAGCATAAAATCGTCGAAGATGCTCTATATTCCACGAGTTATCCACCAAAGTTCCGTCTTCACGCTTGAGTCGGTAGGCTCCTGGGCGAGTGACTTCTGCTATTATAAACGGTCCTTCCCATAGGGGTGATAGTTTGTGCCGATCTTTAGTCGTCTGAATCTTCCGTAGAACCATGTCACCAATTATGAAAGCGCGTGATTTGACACTGCGATTGTGGTAACATCGTAGACCTTGTAAATATCTGGCCGACTGGATTAACGCCGCTTCTCTTGCTTCTTCCAGTCGGGTGAGATCATCGATTCTGTCGGTATCGTGACGTTCTTCATTGAAATTGCGGACTCTCAAGGATTCGAACTCCATCTCACTCGGCAACATGGCTTCTGCGCCGTATACCAAGAAGAAAGGTGACTGGCCCGTAGCCTGACTCGGAGTTGTACGTAGCGACCATAAAACTGAAGGCAACTCTTCTGTCCACCGACTGGCATACGGGCGTAGTCTGTCAAAAACTCGAGCCTTGATTCCTTGGAGCACCATGCCGTTTGCACGCTCAACTTGACCATTGCTCATTGGGTGAGCGACTGATGCATAGCAAATCTTGATACCAAAGTCTTCGCAGAAATCTTTGAACACGCCACCAGTAAATTGTGTGCCATTGTCAGTGATAATCCGGTTCGGCACGCCAAAACGGTGAACAATGTTGATGAAGAAGTCGCGCGCCTTGTCCGCAGTGATCGTTGCCACCGGTTTTGCTTCAATCCATTTGGAGAATTTATCCACAGCGACGAAAAGATGAGTAAATCCACCTTGCGCCCTCTTGAACGGACCCACCATGTCCAGTCCCCAGACCGCAAAAGGCCAAGAAAGGGGAATAGTTTGTAGCTCCTGTGCTGGCAAGTGGGTTTGTTTCGCAAAGAATTGACAACCTTCACATGTGTGAACAATTTTGTCGGCGTCACTGACTGCTGTAGGCCAGAAAAAGCCTTGTCGATATGCCTTCCCGACTAAGGTCCTTGCTGCCGCGTGATTCCCGCATACTCCCGAGTGAATATCATTTAGAAGTTGGACGTCGTCTTCAATGGAGATGCATCTCTGCAATATTCCAGATGGGCTTTTCTTATATAACTCCTCTTCCACAAGGGCATAAGTTTTAGAGCGGCGGTGAATCCGTTCAGCTTCGTTCTTGTCGGAGGGCAATTCCTGATCCTTAAGATACTTGATGAAAGGCGTCCTCCAGTCGGTGTTAAGCAGCAAAACCTGTTCCCCGGACTCATCTTTAACAGTTGATTGATTCGAAACCGTGGGTTGGTGAAGATGCTCGACGAAGACATCCGATGGAGCCGCTTCTCATTTTGAACCGAAATTAGCCAGTCGGTCGGCTGCTTCATTGTTGTGCCGGAGAACATGGGTTAACTCCAAACCATCAAACTTGTCTTCAAGCTTGCGCACTTCTTGTCGGTAGGCCGCCATGTTGTCGTTGAGGCATGTCCAGTCTTTCATCACTTGGTTGACCACAAGTTGAGAATACCCTCGAACTATTAGCCTGCGAATCCCTAAGGATATGGCAATCCGTAATCCATGCAAGAGTGCTTCATATTCTGCCACATTGTGTGATGCTGGAAAATGAATCCATAAAACGTAGCTAAGGCGTTCTCCAGTCGGGGAAATCAGAACAACCCCTGCTCCGCATCCTGAAATTCTTTTTGATCCGTCAAAGTGCATCGTCCAATACTCGATTTTTTCTGCAGGAACGTCTTCTTGGCACTCGGTCCACTCGGCAACGAAGTCGGCCAGCACCTGGGATTTAATTGAAACTCGAGGCTTGAAAGTTATATCCAAAGGCATTAACTCTAAAGCCCACTTTGCAATGCGACCAGTAACTTCTTTGTTGCGAAGGATTTCACCGAGTGGAAATGATGTGACCACTGTGACTGGGTGGCTTTGAAAATAATGAGCCAGCTTCCTGACCGTGATTAGAACTCCATAAAGTAGTTTCTGCACTTGAGGATATCTTGTCTTTGAATCAACAAGGACTTCGCTAACGAAGTAGAAGGGCATTCCACGTTCTCCAAGTCTTGAAACAAATCTGCTGAGTGCTGCCATGCATCCCGTGAGTTTTTGAACATCCTTCTGAGAACTCGGCGGCTTCATATTCAATATAGCATTGATTTTCTCCGGGTTAGCTTCAATTCCTCTCCGAGAGACCATGAATCCAAGTAGCTTTCCTGACGGTACTCCAAAAGTGCACTTCTCGGGGTTCAACTTCATCCTGAAGGCGCGTATATTGGCAAATGTTTCCTCCAGGTCTTGAATCAGGTCATCTTTCTGCTTAGTCTTGATGACGACGTCGTCGACATACGCTTCCACATTCCGTCCGAGTTGTGTCGCTAGGCATCGCTGAATCATGCGTTGATATGTAGCCCCTGCGTTCTTCAGCCCAAAAGGCATAGTAATGTAACAGTAGGCGCCGAACGGTGTGATGAATGAAGTCTTCAGGCAGTCGGACTCCTTGAGGCTGATCTGATGATATCCCGAGTAGCAATCTAGAAAACTGAGCAGTTCGCAGCCGGCTGTTGAATCTACTATTTGATCTATCCTTGGTAAACCGAAAGGGTCCTTGGGACATGCTTTGTTCAAATCTGTGTAGTCGACGGACATGCGCCATTGACCAGTCTTCTTGCGAACCAATACCGGGTTGGCTAGCCAGTCGGGGTGGTAAACTTCCTTGATGAAACCTGCTGCTAACAGCTTGGTTAATTCCTCCTTGATAGCTTCTCTTCTGTCCTGTGCAAATCGGCGGAGTCGTTGCTTGATAGGTTTCGCGTCTTCTCTAACATTTAAAGAGTGCTCAATCACCTCTCTAGGAATACCAGGCATATCGGATGGCTTCCAGGCAAAGATATCTTTATTAGCTTGAAGAAAGGTGATGAGCGCGCTTTCCTATTTGCTATCTAACTCAGCGCCTATTACAGCAGTTTTGGTAGGATCAGAAGGATCTAAGGGAATTTTCTTTGTCTTGGCGTCGCCTTCTCCGGTCTTGGCCACCTTGCCGACTGGTTTTTCACCGTCTTGTGATGTTGATGCAGCTAGTCGGACTTCCTGCTGGCCGAGTGATCTCTCACGAGATTGGGCCAACTCGCAGTTGTCCTTGTCGCATGTGAGGGCTTGCTTGACGTCGCTCCGTAGGGATATGACTCCGCGTGGCCCTGGTATCTTCATCATCATGTAGGTGTAGTGGGGAATCGCCATGAACTTGGCAAGTGCCGGTCGACCGAGTATGGCGTGGTAAGCTGTTTCGAAGTCGGCCACCTCGAAGCTGATGTTCTCTGTCCGAAAATTCTCCTTGGTCCCGAAGGTTACTGGGAGAGTGATTTGGCCGAGTGGCGTGGAAGACAGCCCCGGGATAACTCCGTGAAAGGGGGCGTTACTCGGCTTCATCTCGGATCGAGGAATCTGCATCTCATCCAAAGTCTTGGCGAAGAGAATATTGAGTGCGCTGCCACCATCGATGAGGGTGCGCTTGAGCTTGACGTTGCGAACAACTGGGTCTAGTACCAGGGGGTACCGCCCCGGGTGGACCACTCGGTCGGGATGGTCCGAGCGGTCAAACTTGATTGGGACTTCCGACCATCGCAGGTATTGGGGGGTTGCAGGTTGTGCCGCATTGACCTCTCTGTCAGTGAGCTTCTGCTTCCTCTTGGACTCGTAGGCGAGTGGGCCACCGAAAATATGGTTGAGCTCGCTCCTAGGATCTTGGTACGCTCCTTGGCTTGGCTCCTCGTCATCTTTCTTTTTCTGAGTTGAAGTATCTTCTCCTTCGGTTGGTTTCTTGACTTGGGCGGCGTATTTTTCCGCGAATTGTTTGTAGATGAAGCAGTCCTTAGCAGCGTGCCCCTTGCCGGGATGATGCGTGCACGGCCCGTTCATAATTTTGTCGTAGGAGTTGACTCGAGGGCGTTGGCTCTGATAGTTTTGATTTGAAGTCGCAGCGACCAGATCCTCAGGCTTGCGCTTGTGCTCTCTGTGTTTTGTGTTGTTCCCACTGGGCCCTGGTGCGGAGTCGTGATCCTTCTTCTTCCAGGTTCCCACCGACTGCTTTGATGCTTTCACTGCGTCGTCGGACTTAGCGTACTCGGTTGCCTTCTCAAACATCTGCTTGACTGTCCTTGGAGGTTTGCGGCTGAATTTGCCGATCAGGAGATCGTTGCGTAGTCCCCGAGTGAATGCGGCGATGATATTGTCGTCGGTGATATCGGAGATCTTGTTGCGCTTCTCGGAAAAACGCCGTATGTACTCGTTGAGGGTCTCGTCCGGCTTCTGGACGATGTTGTAGAGCTCAAAGTGGGTCCCAGGACGCTCGAAAGTGCCCTGGAAGTTGGCGACGAAGCGATCGCGAAGTTCGCTCCAAGTGTCGATTGTGCCTCTCGGGAGTCCAGCGAGCCAATTCCTGGCTGAATCAGTTAGTGCGACCGGAAGGTAGTTTGCCATAACTTTACTGTCGCCTCCTGCTGCGCGAATTGCGAGCGTGTAGACGGTTAACCATGATTCTGGGTCGGTTTTACCATCGTACTTCTCGATGCCGGTCGGCTTAAAACCAGTCGGCCAATTCACTCGACGCAGATCTCGGGTGAAAGCTGGAACTCCATCGCAGTCATCGTCGTCTTGGATCGTGATACCCCTCTCACGTCGTCTTTGATTAAGGGTGTCTCTCAGGTCGATTGAAGCCCTAGGTGGACTGTGGTAGTCGGATTGAATCCGCCTGTCTCTGGCATACTGTGGTGGTCGGGTTTGGTTTGCTGGGGGAGAGTGTACCGACTGGTCTCGTCGTGCTCTGCTATGGTCGGCGCGTGAGTTGGTCTTGCTTGTGCTGTCTCTGACTCTTGACGGAGGGGCGCGGCTACCACTCGGCGCCTTGGAGGTTGACTGACTGGGTCGCCGACTGGATTCGGCACGTGGTACTGTAGCTGCGACCAAGGTCTTGACTTGATTTATCAGCGGAGTAACGTGTGCTGGCGCAACAGCTGCCAATGTATCAAGGAGGGTGACCGCGCCGACTGCATTCTGCTGCGGTGTGAGGAAGATGTTGGTATTATCGACCACTGTTTGCCCGATTGCATCCCTCGCCTTGCGACCTGCCACGGCCAGATCTTGAAGTCTTCGGTCTTCGTCTTCTTTGCGTCTTGCCTCCTCAGCTTTTCTGCGCTGTCGCTCTTGATCTGCTTGGGCTTGACGCTCTTGTTCGAGTTTCGCTCTATCTTCTTGAAGTCGGGCGCGCTCTTGCTCTAATTGAATTCTTTCTTGTCCGACTCGGACTGCTTCTTCCGCTTGTAATCTTGCAGCTATATCAGCATCAGTTTCGTTGTTGGCCATGAAAACGCCGTTGAAAGCTGGTGTGTAGTTATCGTCTGAAGTGGCATCGTCTGCAGCGTTGGTGTCAGGTGGGTTGCCATGTACGCTTTCCTCCGAGGAGCTAGCATAGGCAGCGAGTTCGGTGGAAGAACATGATCCGAGTTTTGGCAGAACAACGTTGACGTCTCTGAAGCCGGACCCAGAAATTGGATCCGCTGGTAACTCCATGGTGATGGTGGGGTAGATTAGATCGTCTTGAGGAGTGCTTGATGAAGAATCCGAAGTCGATGTAGTCGTACTCTCGAAGTGAATCGTTGTCTTGCAGCTGGAAAAGATTTTGATGCTAATCTCAGCCATGTTCGGTAACCCGAGTGGCTGAGAGATGCGATCTACTCCTGACTGCGTCTTGGTGCTGATCCTAGCCATATTCGGTAACCCGAGTGGCCAAGAGATGCGATCTACTCCCGACTGGTTCGAAGCCGAGTCGGAGAGAGATATCTTGCCGAAGTTGTTGGTGATGAAGTCGAGGCTGCCGAAACGGTACGCCTGCCCCGGAGGAAAGGCGAAGTCATCGATGCCTGATGAAGATCCCATCCTACTTGATTGGCGATGAACTTGACGCTTCCCTACCTGGCGCGCCAACTATCGAAACTAGATTTCGGCAATAGAAAAAGGGGGTGGCAATCAAGCTAGAAAAGTAGATGGGTTATGAGACAAAGGGTTTAGACAGGTTCAGGCCTTCACGAAGAAGTAATACCCTACTCCTGTTTCGGGGTTTTGCCTCCGAGTTATGTATTGATCTTATGAAAAGCTTCTGTCCCCAAGGGGTCCCCTATCCTCCTTATATACCCGGAAGATGGAGATTTACAAGATAAGATCTAAACCGACACGGTTAGACCTTCATAATCGGTATACAATCTTACCATACTAGGTATCCGGGTTCTAACTTGTCATACAAGACAATATCTTACCCGAATCCTAATACACATCATATTCTATTTACATAACATACCCCTATTACCAGTCGGATATTCTATGTCTGTGGGTATATGGGTACCATAATATCCACACATATACTCGTTATCGTTACACTTGTGAGCTATGTTACCTTGATACGGCGCACAGCTCCGTGTCCGTGTCTGTATCGGATATGTCCTCGGATACGGATACGTATCGGATACGCTCCGATACGTCTCCCTGATTAACCAGGTTTCCAAATAAAAATAATAATTAAGGATATGCTGCCGATACATTTCGATACGCCGCCACTAGCCGCCGCCGCCCCAGCCCGACGCAGTGACAAGAAACCGAGCGCAGGCGGCAGGCTGCGCAGCGCGCCAGCACGCCTCCACCCTTCGCGGCCGGGCATCGCAGAGCCTCGACGGTGGCTCCGCCGTCCGCCGGCCGTTGTGGTGCCGCCGCAAAATGCCGTATCCCCGTATCGCTGTATCGCGTATCTGTATCCTGTATCAAAGGTAACATAGCTTGTGAGGGCTAATTTCCGATTTCGATCACTTATTGCAGAACATGCATGGATAGATCGGCAGCAGGCCAGCAATGCAACAAAGGGAGTGCGCTTACTGGGTGGGCTAGCTACGGCTAGCACTAAAGCATAGATATTACTGCATAGTAAGCCCGCTAACAGGCCCGTTAGGCCCAAGCCCGACTAACTATACAATTCCGTATTTTTTTATCTTCCTGTAGAGCTTCAGAATATTTTTTTTGGTTGTGCAAACCAAAAGGAATGGTGATTTTGGGTTGTGCCAGGTCTGAAACCAAGTGGATTTATTTTTTGTCCCATATTTTTCTATTATTTTTTTTACCGGGAATCAAATCCCAAAATGTTCAAATAATCTAACCTCAAATGTTCCAATCCAGATTTCAAAGATTTAAAAATAACAAAATGATGGTGCGGAGGATGAAGGGAACACAAAGGAAAAGCTAGTGATGAGGAATGACCTGTGTGAATATCTGAAAAGACATAGAAAAAACAGTTCCCATAGATCGACCAAATTATTTTGCCTTGGCTCATTGGCTGCCAAAGAGATGGTAATATATGCCTTGTTTATGATAGTTCGAAATTTTAAGAAACAACCGATAAAGAATATGACAAACATAGTTTTCTTAGCTGTTGGCTTGAAGTCTATTTTTAAAATTCAGTAGCTACTTATTCTTAGAATCTAGATAAAATTTTAAATTGTTTGGAGGACATAGAGATTTAGGAGAAAGTGGAGTTGCGACTTCCGAGTAACTCTCTAATTTAGATAAACATAAAAGTACTCATGTAATAGTGTGTACGTGCCTCTTCTTTATAATTAAGAAAAAAAATAGTTGATAACGAGATGCTCGTGATAACTTTATCAATCTCAAGTTGGTTCAATCTTTCGAATGTGTTTATAGGGGTAGGATATGTACATGCGCCGTGAGCAACTAACTGCGTAAAAAAGAACTTTGGTCGTGGAAAAAATGCAAGGGCAACAAAGAAGGATGATTATGGTCCTCTTTGGTAGGAGCCGAATATTCCTAACTCCATAAATCCATGGATTTATATCCGTAATTACGTTAATATAGCATTTTAGATAAACCATATGTTCTCGTTTAGGATGAAATTTAAAATTTTGAACCACTACAATTTCACATATAAACTTCAAAATCTACTATGGACATGATATTTAGGTTCTTTTGAAGGAGTTTCTGCAACTCCTAAATTCTCCAGTTGCCTCTAGCAGCTGTAACTTCTCACAGAATCTCCACTAATCAAAAACTTTCTCAAACAGTCCAGATTTTCACTTAGATTCTAAGAATCTGTATTTGTAGAATATAGAAAATGAACTAAAATCCAAAAGTTGGGTTTCTTAGCTCCTCTAAATTCTCACCAGTTAGCTTCTCACCAACTGTTTCTCGAAATTTTGAACTCCTCCAGCCAAACAGAGCCTATACATAAACCGAGATGACTTAAATCTGGAGCAAATGACGAAAATGCCCTCGGCACCGTAGCCCAGCTGGCCTGCTCCCCGGTAATCCCATCCGGGAGCTCCTCCGTCCGTCGCTTCGCTTGAACGCCTCCTCCGCCCCCCTTAAACCCCCTGAACCTGAAGCGGAGGAGGAAGCCATGCCGCAACTGCCCTCCCCTCTCCGCCGCCTCCTCCCGCTCTCCCAAACCCTAGCCGCCGCCGCCGCCGCCGCCGCCACCCCGGCCCCGCTCCTCCACCTCTCCCGCCGCCTCTTGTCCTCCTCCTCCGCCTCCCCTTTCCCTCGCGCCGCGGCCCTCCGCGCCCTCGCCTACCGCGGCGGCCAGGCAGGAGGAGGAGGAGGTCGCCGCGGCCACCACAACCACCTCCTCCGACGCGGGAACAGCACGCTCGGGAAGAGGAGCAAGGAGAAGATGGGCGGCGGCGGCGGAGGAGGAGGAGGAGGGGGAGGGGGAGGGGAGGCGGAGGTGGCGTTCAACAAGACGCGCGCGGAGGGGAAGGACGGGAGGAAGGGCAGGAGCATGGAGCTCAAGAGCCGCAAGCTCAACCCCGTCAACACCATCTGCTACGTGCAGGTGAGCGATTGCGATCCCCCCCCACGCCACCCTCCCGATGGTGTCGTTAAGCCGCTCTGCTTTCAGCTCAGCTCGATTAGGTGGGGATTGCCTGCTTTTTGTGCTACATTTGTATCCTAAGACGTCACGATATCGACCAACGCAAAGCGCGAAAGCTGTTTTTCTCAGGAAGCAGTTCGTATATATACGATTATATGCCTTTTAGCACAAAGTTTGTACCTGCTGCAACCCTTCTATGGTGATTGCGCATGTTGGGTTCCTTCATGAACTTGGCGAGCACAGTTAATTCCTGGGCTTACTTGGGATACAAAACATGCCACATTGGAGTATGGCGCGCTATCTTTTGCCTTGTGTTTCAGTATGTCGATTACAATTCTTTTTTTGCTTTGTAAGAATGTGCATATGTTGCCTTTCTGCTGACCTAACTATCGGCATAGGCTAAAATGTTATCCCAAATTGATTGCGACAGATGCCTTACTTAGGTTTAAAGGGAGTATAGCATCTGAACCAAACTTTAAACCTATTATCTGTGTGCTAAGAAAATTTTAAAATAATAATTTTTGTCATGATGCCAAAGTTCATCGGAAGATATACATATTAATGCCACCACGTTCATCGGAGGATATACATATTAATGCAAATTGGTAGAAATGATTCAGAACTTCAATGCTCTGATGATTACGATGTTGATAATCACTTGTAGGGGTGTATATTCTGGGTTTTCCTTTACCTGTTGAAAACCAAAAAACTATGTTGTCAGGGTCTTGTGGATGCTGCAGTTGCCGGCAGGCAAAGCAAGCGATCAAATCAAGCTAGTTTAGCAAGGGTGAGAAAACTAGGTATGAGCGCCCATAGAGGTCTAGAATGCAATCATTCCAGCTGTTTTTGTGTCACCCCATTCAGAGATAGTTGTTCAGTTAATCAACGCCCTCACTTAGATTAACTCATGGGAACAGGGACAAATTCCTTTCCGGTGATCTTACCCCTTTGTTCTTGGCTTCTTGCTGTGCAGATACTTGGTACAGGAATGGACACACAAGATACCTCACCTTCCATTTTACTCTTCTTTGACAAACAGAGGTTTATATTTAATGCTGGCGAGGTATGATCTGCAGCACTTGTATTTGTTTGAACATCACTCTCTCTCTCTCTCTCTCTCTCTCTCTCTCTCTCTATCTCTGACATACTTATGTTTTTAATTAATGTGCTTCTTAAGTGCACAAGTTGTTCCTAACCTATAGCTGCCTTTGGGGTAAATTTGTATCTCAGCTCTATTGAGTTCCATTTGTCTTGCTTTTTTATGTGTATTGCTCTGTACTTTATTTATCTAATTTTATCATCCTTAACCAGTTTGTCATGTCTTATTTTGGTGAATTTAGTGTGTTAAATAACAACTTTGCTGTCTGATAGGGTCTTCAACGTTTCTGCACTGAACACAAGATAAAGTTATCAAAGGTATGAGATCCTTCTCGCCAATGCATTGATCATGTTTCTTTATCCTTGTTTGATTGTGTTTGTAAACCAGCAACTTACTTAAATGATGATTCTCCACCTCCCAGATTGACCACATATTTTTGACTCGTGTATGCTCAGAAACTGCAGGGGGCCTTCCAGGTAAATTTGATCACTCTATGTACTGAACTACTGTCCTTGTATGATGAACTGTGATTATATCTGTGACATAATTGTTTCTTTTCCTTCTTTTCATTTTGTAGGACTGGTGCTGACTCTGGCAGGCATAGGAGAAGAGGGCATGTCGGTGAGATCGCATGATTTCTTCATTCCCTTCTTTTCAGTACTACCTAATTGCCAACTCATCCTGTTATACCTTTTCTGC
The DNA here is from genome assembly GCA_000573905.2 of Oryza punctata. Lineage (NCBI taxonomy): Eukaryota > Viridiplantae > Streptophyta > Magnoliopsida > Poales > Poaceae > Oryza > Oryza punctata. The sequence goes on from CM002488.2 coordinate 6,922,830, forward strand.
ATACTGATTGTATTGTTCCCCTTTTTTTGCAACATAGGTGAATATATGGGGCCCTTCTGACCTAGATTTTTTAGCTAGTGCAATGAGATCCTTTATCCCAAATAGAGCAATGCTTCACACACATAGCTTTGGTGTGGAACAAAATGTGTCTTCTTCCCAATCTAAAGATGCTATTGTCATTGTTGATGACGAAGTAGTTCGAATATCTGCAATGTTTGTCAAACCAAGATATAATAATGAAGCCAGTAGCTTGAACGACTCCAACTTGAAGCCTGGTGATACTGCTATCATTTATGCATGTGAACTGCCAGAACTTAAAGGAAAGTTTGACCCTGCTAAGGCTGCTGCCCTTGGTCTCAAGCCTGGACCAAAATATCGTGAACTTCAGCTCGGGAACTCTGTGCAGTCTGATGCATTCGATAAAATGGTTAGTACTGAATACTGAGATATTTAAACTGTAATCTGTTTGTAGAATTATAAATAGTATTCTTTCATGATTCGTTTGTAATTTTTTTTCATTGATTCAAGCTTGAGCCTATGCCACCAGGTAGATCAGTGCTGCCCGTGGGGAACCTAACTTTTCTTTTGGAGGCTGTTGTGTTCACTGTTCAGCGATTCATCTGGATGGGGTGCACTATATAGTTTCATGTATAGATTGCTGATGTAATATTTTATTAGTCTTTAAAGATGTTAAATACTAAATTAAGTAGTGCTGCTTGACCATCTGCTGTTCTTTCCTTGATAATGTAATTTAAATGTTCTCTTGATGATGTAATTTAAATGTTTTCTGTAATTTAAGCTTTGGATCTTACTTCAGATATTAATTGCATGCACAAGATAACTGGATGAAAATTTCTTGTGTACAACTCATTTAGTTTACCAATTTCTAGGTTCATCCAAGTGATGTTCTTGGCCCGTCGATTCCTGGACCTACTGTACTTTTGGTGGATTGCCCTACAAAATATCATATGCACGAACTATTTTCCCTGCAATCTCTTGTACGCTTTTATGAAGATTCTTCCGAGCAAGCAGGGAGTCCCAAGAAAGTAAATTGTGTAATCCACTTGGGCCCATCTTCTGTGACCAAAGCTCTCGATTATCAGAACTGGATGAGAAAATTTGGTGTCACACAGCATATCATGGCAGGGCATGAAATGTAAGATTCAGTTTCGTTCACTGTTTTATGTATGTTTTTCATGAAGTGCAGCCCCAATTATTGGCTTTTCTAGTTTGAACTTAGGTTAAAACTATTGTTGTTACTAAATCTGAAGTCAACTTTTTTTTACAAAAGAAGTGAGAAATTCCATATTGTAGAAATGTTTAACTTGGTGAAATTGATGTGTAACTTCTAGGAATGAATTTATATGTAGTGATTGCATATTGTGAAGTTTTACTTGTCACTGTATTATCTTCATCAGTTCCTAATTGATAATTAGTGAAGTTTTGCTTGATCTCACTATGAAAAATTGCAACTTGTAAGGTACTTCTTGATACTTTTCCACCTCTGTAAAACACCATTTTGTTATTGTATAATATCTGTTTTAGGATTTTGGAACCCTCAGTTATCACCAGAGGTTAATTTTTCAACCTAAATGCTTAAACCATTCGCTTAACATTGTCTAACTTTTTAAATCTGGCTTAAATCCAATCCCTGTGATGATATTTGTGGTGTTTTTGCCACGCGTGCCCTCTTTTATGCTGTTTTAGTGTTCTCATGTACAGTTGTTGCTACCAACTGGCACATGGATGAGTCAGTTCATTTCTAACACAAGTGTGGTTCATCCGGATATAGTAGGATCTGCGTGGCAGAAACAACTACAAATACTGCCATCTTGTTAGTTATTATCCAGTTCTAAAATTTGGGCATGTGATGGGACTTTTTCCTCCTATGTGCAGTAAAAACATGGAAATTCCTATCCTGAAGGGTAGTGCAAGGATATCATCACGTCTTCATTTTGTATGCCCTCATCTCTTCCCATCCTCTGGATTTTGGCCTGTGGAACCTGTAAATGATGTTGATTCAGAGAAGAATAAGGTAGCTTCCAGTAAGATACATAATGCCAGATAAATATAAAAATGCATTCTGCTTGTATACGTGAAATTTTCTTACCATTTTTTCAGGTTTCTTCATTGCAAGCCTGTGAAAGTGTGTCAGCGGCTAATCTTCTGAAGGTCTGGCTAACTCTATAATCATACTGTATTTCCCTGTTAGCACTTATCACGCGCATGTTTTTGTTAATCTATCTGGCATTTGTATTTCTGGACTTTGTGGTTTCAAATATAGATGTGAAAACTCAACTGATAATTTGTCTCGAAACTTAACATGTGTCAACCTACCACACTATACCTTTTTAAAGCAGCATGACTAGGATTTCCACTCCTATGCAATGCAATTGTAATGGTGCTCCCTAATAACCTTCTGTGATGAATGTCTCGGTCATTATTTCTTGATGATTTTTGCACAGAGTTGTTTTTTACCCTACGTCAGTTCATCGTCAGTTTGAATATATGCACCTTGCAATTATTTTCGACACCATGCTTTGGTACACAATCACAATCTAGAAGCTGAGAATGAGAAATTCTTCTCATAAAAGATATCACATAAAAATGAAACTGACAGGAAGGAGAGATAAATCATAAAAAATGTGCATCATCTATGTGACCGGTTGCTGGTTAAACTTTCTTTGGTTCAGTGCAATGTTGTTTATTACATTAGTGGGTTTTCCCTTTCAGTTTCATCTGCGTCCATATGCTCAACTGGGGCTGGACAGAGCGTCTATACCAAGCCTTACTACTTACGAAGATATTGTAGACGAGCTCTTGTCGGAGATCCCAGAGATTAAAGAAGTTCCTGAACAGATTAGCAAGTTCTGGCAAAGTAATTCAGTTGGCAAGCATATGCTCATGGTTGAAGAGCCATGGATTACTGAGAATTCCTCTGTTTGTGATGTTGTAGACGAAAAGAGTAATTCAGGTAAGTTACAAGACGGCACTCCATTGAGAGCAAGTGGCTGGAGAAAGCACCCAAAGGACACTCCTGATATTCCTTGCTGTGTGGAGAATGCAACAAGAGAAGATATGGAAATTACCTTTTTGGGTACGGGTTCATCCCAACCTTCAAAATATCGGAACGTAAGTTCCATATATATTAACCTGTTTGCACAAGGAGGTATACTTCTTGATTGCGGTGAAGGAACCTTAGGGCAATTGAAAAGAAGGTTAGTTCTTACATACTTCATCATTAGGTAATTGAAAGAGGCATGTTATTTCATATTTGTAGTCATGACACTTCTTTTGTAGGTTTGGTGTAAGTGGTGCTGATGATGCTGTGAAAGGTTTGAAGTGTATTTGGATTTCCCATATTCATGCTGATCACCACACAGGTGTAGCTAGAGTTCTTGCTTTGAGGTCAAAATTGTTAAAAGGGGTACCTCACAAACCCTTACTTGTTATTGGACCAAGACCACTTGAAAGATTTCTAAATGCATATTCAACACTTGAAGATCTTGATATGCAGTTCCTAGACTGCAGGCAGACTTTAAAGCCTAGTATAGAGGCTTTTCTCGGTGACAGTGTTACTGAATCTGCCACATCTCAACTTGAAAGCACTATATTTGCTCCTGGAAGTAAAATGGAGAACTACAGCCGGAAGCCTGCAAGTCCAAGAGATACTACAGCTCTAACTAATTTGAAAGGAGTCCTACATGAATCAGGTTTGGAAATTCTTTACAGTGTCCCAGTTCTGCACTGTCCACAGGCGTTTGGAGTTGTTCTGAGAGCCAAGGAGAAGGTGAGCAGTGCTGGAAAAGTTATTCCAGGATGGAAGGTTGTTTATTCAGGTGACACGAGGCCCTGCCCAGCTCTTGTAGATGCGTCCAGAGACGCCACAATACTAATACATGAGGTAAGATGAACATATTTTATCTTTTGGACAACTAATTCCATTGATCAACTTGATATCCACTGCCATTTCCATGGTGTCTATGATTATATATTCCTCCCTTTTGAGCGCTTGCCATCACTGCTTATGCTCCAAGGTAGTTTCCAAAAGTTCAATATATTATTTGAGTTATCACTTCTGTTTTGTCTGTCTGTCCTAATGTCCTGTAGTACAATATTTCACACTCCAATTAATGTGGACCACAAGTGGCCAAGTGCATCACCAACCTTGCATATTTTTGTATATATTGTTAGCTGCAGAATGTTCTCTTCTAATTATTATTGATGATGTTAATCACTAAATGACTATAATGGTACTGCCTGTCTTAAATGTACAATACTCGTTTCTTCAGGCAACATTTGAGGATAGTATGAAGGATGAGGCGATTGCGAGGAACCATAGTACAACAAAGGAGGCCATAGCAGTAGGCACATCAGCTGGAGCATACCGTATAATCTTGACCCACTTCAGCCAAAGATACCCTAAAATCCCAGTTTTTGATGAGGTTGATATGCAGAAGACTTGCATAGCGTTCGACCTGATGAGTGTGAATCTCGCGGACTTGCCAGTACTGCCAAAGGTTCTACCTCACCTGAAGCTCTTGTTCAAAGATGAGATGGTGGTTGACGAATCTGATGAGGTCCAGGAGGCTGTTATGTAGTACTGATATAGATAGAACAGTATTCAACATTTTAAATAGAATGATTTTTGACCTGAGAATCCAATTGTAGACAGTGCATCCATGCGATAAATTACTAGTGAGGCCAACCACCCTGCAGTGCGATATAATAGTGTATAATTTGTTCTTAGTTGTACTGTCAATTTTGGCATTATCTTGTGCAATAAACATTGTCGGCTATTTGCAAGTCTTGTATGTGTAAACTTGAAAAGCAAGCGTGCAACCTGCCCCTCTAATTTTCTAGCATTTTGATGGACAGTTCAGGATTTGCCGTTAGAGACGATGCGTTCAATTATGTGTCAAGTTAAATTTTACTATCTGTGCATACTTGGGGTTTCAGTGTTTCACAGAGTGAGTCCCACTTCAGCCTCACATGTTCCTCGTTTCTCACTCAAGGCACGCCCTCCAAACCCCAATTTTAAAAAGATCCACTTTCAGTTTTAAATTCTTGGATTTGTTTCTTTAGTTAAAAATGCTGGACTGAAGAAGTCTTTGATTTTAAAAAGTCCTTAAATTTCATCTTAAAATCCCAGGCTTTAAACTGAGGTGTGGGATGAATTACCATTTGCAGGAAACCGACAATCTTAGGGAATGGGATCCTCCACATTAGTTTTACCCATTTCTGCACCATTTGCTCAGCGGTGGAGTTCAAATCGATCGCTATTGTAAAAATAGTACTATAACAACAAAATGCCACTGTTTGTGGCATCAATCTACTATGCTACTCAAATGGGTGTTTGGTTCATATCCACGCTTTGTCATACCACACTTTTAACTACCACAATCAGTTGTGGTTTATTATACTTTTTCGATAGCACATGTGCCGCATATCATAAACTTTATTTTTTTTTTCTAACTTTGTCACACTTTGTGACTAGCAGTAGTATAGCCCCGATCGATAGATAGTTTTGACCTCAGTGCGGGGTAGAAGTGAGATTGAAGTTACCGAGTGCTCGCTTTATTTAGCTGTCACAACATTCCTGTAAGTTCAAAAAAAAAGCTACCTTTTGAACGATTTGTTGGTCACACACTGCATCGTTCTTTACTCTATTCGTCCTGTTGATTGAGAATAAGTGTTTTCCGAGCACATAAAAACATGTGAATAGTCTGTATTCCAGAAAAGTCTCTACTTTTGTGACTCCCACAACTTGCCTAACCTTAATTGTAGCAAAGTGCGACTGGTAACCAAACACTTTACAATGATCCTCTAGAGTAATGTAGAGAGGATCTAGATCCTAATCTTAGACATCTCATCTATATCAATTGGTATAGAAAGAGTATTGTAAAGTATTCGCACCCCTTGTCCCTTTAAGCACGTCTAACAGATTGAGCTGATATATTAAGATTAACAAAACCACCGTAGATTTTTTGCTATCGATGCACATAACATGTGCACTAAAGGAAAGTAGTAAATACGAAGCACTAGTCGTAGGTACAAACACCGGTATTGAGTCGAAGGTTCTAGTTTCAAAATATGATTTCGCTTCTTCTAATATATTAAAACACATTTTTTACATGATCTTAAAGAAAATGACTTAAAATTTTGAAAGTTTGATTTCGAACACGATAGTACAAAGGTGACACAAGACTTTCTAGTGCTATATACTAGTACTCCCTCTATTTCATATTATAAATCATTTGATTTTTTCCTAATCAAACTTTGTTAAGTTTGATCAAATTTATAGAAAAAATGAGCAACATCTAAAATATCAATTTAGTTTCATTTAATCTGACATTGAGTATATTTTGATAATATGTTTGTTTTGAGTTGAAAACACTAATATATTTTTTAATAAACTAGAAAAACTTTAAAAAATTTGATTAGAAAAAAAATTAAATCATTTATAATATGAAACGGTGGGAGTAGAGGTGTAGAACCTTGTGTTGCCCCACTGCCACTCACCCTCCTCACTGTTGGGCTGGCTCTATACGTGGCCAAATGGGCCGTGCCAAGCCGGGTCGGCCCGAGCACAGCAACACTGTGCATGGCCCAGGCCCCGCACGGCACGGCGGCCTGTGGGCCGTGCCGGCACGGCCCGTTAAGTCGTGTCGTGCTTGGGCCCGTGGGCCGGCACGCCACGGCACGGATCCTGTAGCAGGCCGGCACGGTACGGCATGGCCCGTCGACGGCACGGACGCGTCTCCACGCGCGCACGGGAGGGCGCGCCACGAGCAGCCAGGCGGCCAGCCGGCGCGTGCCGCGTGGCGACAGGGTACGGCGGCAGGCGGGCCCGGCGCTTGTGCGGGAGCGGGAGCAGCCGTTGGGGACGAATCGGACGGCGCCACGTGTCTCGCAACGGCTATTTCAACGACTATTTTTGAGAAGTAGCCGTTGGAGCTCGAAAAAATTCAAAAAATATCAAAAAATTCTGAAAAAATATGAAAATTCTTTCTATAAATAGGGCAGCCACCCCCAGCATTCTAAATCATCCAAACCTTACATTTTGTGCTCTCTTGTGTGCTCTTTTGTGTGATAGTTCGATTTTTTGACTTGGACAAAATTTGACCCTAAAATAAAAAATAGTTTGTGATTTCGAAATAGTGCATACCAGAAGTGTAAATCTAAGGTGGTGAGAAAGAATTACGGTATCTATTCATATTTATGTGTTATTTGTATTTTTTTGTTTTTGTGAATAAATATTCTGAAATTTGTTTATATTGTTTTCATATTCCAGAATGGACGTTCCGAACTTTCCGTCATTCACGTTAGGTGATTTTGACCCTAATTACATGTCCGGGTCATTCCCAACTGGTGAGTATGATATCACCGGATCGACTCCAACACCACCAGTTGTGGACGAGGTACCGCTGGGTTCCGAAGGATCTGGCACTATGAGCGGGAGTACATCGACGTACACCGGCTCAAAGACATCAAGAACTTCCGGTGTTTGGCAACATTTTGATGAGGTGGCCGTGATAGGCCCCGACGGAACGCAGGTAACATACGCGAGATGTAGAATATGCAAAAATAAATTATCTGCAAAATCATCTGGTGGAACAGGACACTTGAAGAGACATGCTGAGGCTTGTGCAAAGAAGCAAGGAATTCAACTACGACAGCAGCAACTACTACTAAATCCCGATGATACGGTACGTACATGGGAGTACGATCCTATGGTAGCTCAAGAATCGCTTGTCCGTTTAATTGCTAGACAAGATTTACCTTTGAACTTTGGTGAGAGTGCTGCATTTGAAAATTACATCAAAACTTCTCATAATCCTAGGTTTCAATCTGTTAGTAGACAAACCACACCCCGTGATTTGAAAAATTACTATGACAAAGATTGTGAATCACTCAAGGAATTATTTAGTACATGAACCTTTTCTGTTAGTGTCACCTCAGACTCAGACATTTGGAGTAGTAGGGCAAAAGAGGATTATCTTAGTGTAGTTGTACATTTCATTAATGATGACTAGCAAATGCAAAAAAAAGTTCTTGGACTTAGGCTAATTGATGTTTCACATACTGGTGAAAATATAGCAGAGAGAATTCGAGAGGTTATTAATGAGTATAGCCTTACAGATAAAATCTTTGCTATAACAATGGATAATGCATCTGCTAATTCTAGGGCCATGGAAATTCTGCAACCATTACTTTGTACTTATGCTTAATCATTTCTTCTACATCAGCAATGTGCATGCCATATTATTAATCTAATTGTTAAAAGTGGTTTTAAGAGAGTGAATGTACACATCGGCGCTGTTCGGCAAGCAATCACGTGGTTAACTGGTTCTAACCCACGGATTGCACAGTGGAGAAGGTATTGTCGTGCATCAGATATGCGCCCACGTAAGTTTATGACCGATGCGGAACATCGGTGGAATGCAACTTATTATATGTTAAAGGTTGTCATACCTTATAAGGAATTAGTTACTGTTTTTCTTCAAACACATAATGGGCCAAGAAATAGTGACGGGCAGCCAATACTGACTGGCCATACTTGGCACGTTGTTGAAAGGTTTTATCAATTTCTTGAAACGTTTCATGATTGTACTCTTCTTTTATCTCAAGTATATTATCCAACAGCTAATTTAATTTTGCATAACATTCTTGAAATTGCCATTTTGTTCAAAGACTATGAAAATGATGAACTTTTAATGCCCGCAGTCTTTAGTATGAAACAAAAATATCTTAAATATTGGAAAAACATCCCCATGTTGTATGCTTTTGCATTTATTCTTGATCCTAGGGGAAAATTACGGGGATTCCTCAATATTATATCACTTATTGGAGATACTATTAATGTTGACTATTCTACCTACTATTCTGATGTTAGAACTAAATTATATGAGGTATTTGGAAAGTACGAATTAAAGTTTCAGGGAGTTCGCTTGCAAAGACCTCCACCAGCCCCTGCAGCAGGTAAGAAAAAATTACAGTGGAGCAGAATTTGGGGTGGCTCATCTTCTAGCCATGGTGGTGGTAGCAGTTCGTCAACAACAAGTGGGGACGCTAGATCGCATGGTCCCGATGAAGAGTTGTCCAACTATTTGGATAGCGACGCTATCAGGCATGAATCATTAGACTTCAACGTGCTCGGGTGGTGGAATGATCACAAGATGTCATATCCTGTGCTTTCTAAACTAGCACGGGATGTGTTGACGGTGCCCGTCTCTTCGGTATCCTCCGAATCGGCCTTCAGTCTATGCGGGAGAATTATCGAGGACAGGAGAACAAGTCTGAGCAGCGATCACGTAGAAATGCTACTAAGCGTCAAAGACTGGGAGCTAGCTGCAGAACATGCCCGATACACTGCTGACAACCAAGAATTGGTCGCTCAGTTCGAAAACCTTTATTTCGATGACGACCAACGAGAGTAGCTACTTTGTATTTTAAGTAATGACCCATAAGCTGTACTCTTTTCTTTGTCATGGTTTTCTCAAATATGAGTTTTTAGATGACAAAGTTTTTAACGAGGCAGCATGTATCATGTAAAACATCAATAAAGGTCATTACTCTTTTTCCCATATTTTGTTAAACTTTTTATAAATATAATTATTTTCCTATTTTTTTCAACTACTACTAGTCATTATTTTTCATTGCACCGGACAAATCTTTGGTCCTATTTGAATTTTTTCAGTTGTCAAGGCAACCAACCGACCGACCGACGCTGACACAGGTCATAGGGTGACAGGGCCGCAGGCCGCCACGCGTCGCCCGCAGCCCGGCCGACCCCACCTCGGCGCGCGCCTTCCCGCTTTCCCAACGGTTTCCCGCCCGTCGGCCACGCGGCCCGCGCGCGCGCCAACACTGCTGCCTGCCCTGTCGTGCCGAGAGCCGATGCTGGGCCGCCGCGCGACGTCCTGGGCCGGAGTGCCGCCCACGACCCGTGTCGGCTTCGCGTGCCCGTGCCGGCACGGCACGGCCCGACGCTCCCACGAGCCGTGCCTGGGCCGGGGATATGGTCCATGGGTCGGCACGGTACGATCCGCTACAGTGGCCGTGCCTAACGGGCCGTGCCGCTGGTGGGCCCGTACCGTGCTGGGCGGGCCGCCCATTTAGCCTGGTACAGCTGGCTCCCCCGATCCCCTCCCCTGATCCCCTCCCGTCATCAACAAAGGAAAGCGAAACGGTTATCGCGTTAACTCCCCCGCCCTTCCCCGACCCGCCACTAGAAGCTTCCATCCACCCACGCCTCCCTCCTCCTCCCCGCCGCACGCGCCGCTCACCCGCGCCGCCCACCTCCCCTCCCCTCCCTCCTAGACCCGGTCCACCGCCGCCTCTCAGATCCGCCGGTGCGGCGGCGGCGGCTTGGTTCCCACCTAGGGTTTCGCCGTCCCCGATCGGAGGGAGGAGGAAGGAGCGATGGATCAGAGCAGGCGGGCGGTGGAGTCGTACTGGAGGTCGCGGATGGTGGACGGCGTGACGGCGGACGACGACAAGGTGGCCCCCGTCTACAAGCTCGAGGAGATCTGCGAGCTCCTGCGCGCCTCCGACGCCAGCATCGTCAAGGAGGTCGCTGACTTCGTCCTCAAGCGACTCGACAACAAGAGCCCCGTCGTCAAGCAGAAGGTTCCCCTCCCCTCCCCTCCCCCTTCTCTGATCTCGGGTGCTCTCCCTTCTGTGATCTCGGGTGCTCGGGTAGGTTGACCCGACGCGGGACATGGTATTAGTCTATTAGGTGGGCGGCGGTGCGGTGGCGAGGTGGATCGATCGTTGAGTACTCGTGGATTGGTGTTTTTGTGTCCTCGTTGATGATTAGTTCTGTGGCCACGGTTCTGATTCTTGGAACACGCGAACTCTGAATGGTTGAAGGACGGCGCAAATATTTGGGGAGTGATTGAGTGTGTGACTGATAATTTGTGATTGTTTTGAGTTCATGGCTGTCTCCTGGATTGCCGATCAGTTTAGGGGAGAAGAGCTGTCAAAGATATAGCTCTGTTTTGGCTTTCTGGATGTGGGTTTAATAAGGCAAATCGCGAAAGTAGAGAATTGCAATTTTTGCATTAAATGGTTATTGGTTGTGCGCCACAGCCACTAGGCATAAAAGGAGAAAATTGATAATTTGACACTTATTCCGTTGCCAATTTGCTTTAATTGACAATGGTGAGGATGGCATGTGGGACTATCTGAGTGAATGAAAGTGGGCTAGGATGTCAAATAATCGAAGCTCATTTTAAGAAGTGTCAAATTATCAAATCTCTTGGCATATAAAAGAGCATGGCCTTGGTGAAGGTGTAAGGGAGAAGCTGGCTATATTTTTATTCTTCACTACTAGGTGGCAACAACTTCTTGCTGACCTGGAGTTGATGGCCTGTTACTATGTATTCAAGTTAGCTAGAATGGATTTATGTGTCGTAGCCCCTATCAATTGAAATTAAAAACTAGCCTACTGCTTCTTGAAGATTCTTTCCATCTAACTATCTTGCATGTAACTGTTCCAAATCGACCGAGACCTTAGTGGTTTGTGTGGTTGTTTTTGGTGCACGCTGTTTTCTAAAGCAGAGGCCTTATGTGCTAATGAACTACAACAATTATTATAGCCATGGACCAATGAAAGGTATTTTTGTAAACTATGGTGTCTACTTTTGATTTGGATTTAAGGGATGGTTTTTTTGGGTTTAATGCTGAACCAAACACATACATTTGAGATTGTTTAGTGAACTTGAATGTGAATTCACATTACAATTTGTAATAACTATTTGAATTTTATAAATGAATTGCTTCCATTCATGGCGTGTTGCGTTCTGATTCCTGATCTCATGATGGTAAGCTGACCCTCTCTGTGTGAAGGAAATGCTGCTTATGGGCCTAATATTTGCTTTGCTAAGCATTTGTACTGAATGTTACACGTCAGTCCTGGGCAGTGGTACATTGCACCTTTTGCAATCATGATATGGTGACCCCCGCATATATCATAGAATATACCCTAATGTTTTCAATACAATTTTTAAGATGCCCTAACTTATGTCTAACATTTTAAGTACGGTGCTGGTTATTTATTGAGGACACTAGCTTCTGTTCTTCAATTCTGTACTAACCTTTTCAATTGCTCGTTTCCAGGCTTTGCGGTTGATTAAATATGCTGTTGGGAAGTCTGGTACTGATTTCAAGCGGGAAATGCAACGGCACTCAGCAGCTATGCGCCAACTTGTTCACTACAAGGGACACCCTGACCCCTTGAAAGGGGATTCTCTTAATAAGGCTGTCCGTGAAACTGCAAATGATGCTATTGCTGCTATTTTCTCCACAGAGGACCCTAAACCTGCTGTTACAACAGAAGGTCTTGGCAAGCGCATACAGGGTTTTGGAAATACCAATTTTGAGCCATCAAGAGATGACAAAAAATCTTTCCTTAGTGAGCTAAGTGAAGTAGTGGGCATTGGCAGTGCTTCCATTAAACAGGGTTTGAGCAACTTTGCTGCTTCTCATTCATCAATAATAGCAAATGATAATGGTGGTCCGTACAAGAGCCCAAACCTTCGTAGGTCTCTGACCACAGAAACTGATAAATATGGCAGGTATGATCCAAGTGAAATTCAAGGCGAGAGCCGTTCTTCATCTGGTGCTTCAAAGAATGTAACTACTGGTTCATGGGGTCCTAGTCCATCCAGTTCTGCACCGACTGATGATACTGGTTCAAGTCAAACAGGGGTTAAGACTCGTGAGGAGAGACTTTTAGATACAATTGCAACATCAAGTGGTGTGCGGTTGCAGCCAACACGAGATGCTCTGCAAATATTTCTAACAGAAGCTGCCAAATTGGACGCAGTTGCTTTGAGCCTTGCCCTTGAGAACAAATTGAATTCTCCTTTATGGCAGGTGACTTTACGATGTCCTTTGTTAGTCTACTTTAACCTTACAAGTTACAATAGTTGTACGGCAAAGGGATGGGGGTAAACCTAAAGTCTATACTATGGTTTTAACTCTTGTGGCAAGTGGCTAGTGTATATTGATGCACGAATCGATATTTTCTCTTATACCGCAGGAAGAACTTTTGATAGCTAATATATAGATACTTTAAACATATGCATGTTTGTTCAAAATTTGACAAGTATTTGTCAAGATTTCAAAACTTCAAAAGTAAAAACACTATTTATATGGAAAAGTTTCATTTCCTACCACACAAACTGGTTATGAGTTGACTTGTGATCATCAGTCTCTGCACATTTTTTTATGGTAGAAGTTCAGAGCTGTATATATATAATAGAGAGCGGTATGTAAACATAATGATGCTTAACTCAGCATCCAATTTTCAAGACAGTGCATAATTTATTTGAATAATAAATTAATAATATGTGAAAAACGCAGTTCCGGAATGAACTTTTTGCATGATAAAAGTGCTTAGTTAAGGGCTTTTCCGCCCGCCTCCCTACTGTTGCGGTTCATGACATGTCTTAGCACATTTATATAGATTTACCCAGTAGGCAGCATACTGGGTCTGGACAAAATATTAGGCAGTGAGCAGCAAATCCTCTTAACCTGGTCAGAAGAATCAAAATTTTTTGCCTTGTTATACATTCCAATTTTGAATGGAAGTCCGCTAGCACCTGGACTTTAAAACCAGGCATCTAACCGCCCTAACTTTGCAATACTTTCATATAACCCCTGAAGTGGTTTTGCACAGTGGTTTCGCCTATAACCCCCTCCATATACGGCTCATTCAAAGTTTAGCGAGGGTACATGAACTTCCATTGGTGCAAAGGTTTATTTCTACAAGGGGTTAGCAATACGGAGTATGTTCAGAATTAGTACATTCATTATTTATGATGTTCTCTGACCTTTTCATACATTTTTGATAGAGTCTTATCTCACATTATTTATATACATGGTTAGATCATATTGATAATATCATTTTGTCTTGACCAAGCACTTCCACCATTCTTTTCACCTCGTATTTTCATAAATATTCAATACATTTGTTTTACTTCTCAGGTTCGCATGAAGGCAATTTGTGTATTGGAAGCAATTGTAAGGAAACAGGATACTGATCCTTATTCAATCATTACTTCATATTTCTGTGAGAACAGTGCATCTGTTGTTAGATGCTGTGAGCTTCCGCAGGTTTCTCTCAGAGAAAAGGCTTCGAAGGTCAGTAAAGTTGCAAGCCATTAATAAAAAAATATGATAGAAGTATAATGCTTTGCATCTCTTTAATTCTCTCTCTCTCTAGGTTATAGCTATTTCTACCTCAAATTGTCACTATATAATAAACCGTGCCATTTTCTTAGGTCTTAAATCTGCTGATTGGGGAACAACCTACTGGAAGCAATAGTTTTTCAGAAACAAAGACTACAGTACCTGCTGCACAGATGCCTGATTTGATTGATACAGGGGATCAAGATGACCCCGGAGCTCAAAATTCAGCTCAGGAAGGCAGCGAGAGGATAATGGGGAATAGCACATTTACTTCTTCGGTTGATGATTTGCTGGGTGGTGAACCTATTGCTGATATGAGTACCACCACCAGTAATGGTAATGGAGGTGATCCATTTGCAGACGTATCATTCCATGAGGCAGCTGAGACTAAGGATACTAATGACCTATTCTCAGGGATGACGGTAGAAGAAAAAACAACAGCAGCCTTGCATGATAGCTCATCAATAAACAAAAATGAATTGCCCGATATATTTGGCAGCAGCCCTGAGCCATTCTTCCAAGAAAGAGTAGAGGATAAAGGAACCGTGAATGATTTGATGGCTGGTTTGAACCTTAATGGAACTGCCCAAGCTCAGCCTGGGGTTAAAACAGAATCTAACAATACTGTCAATGTTTCACAGCTCTTTGACATGAACAGTCAGACAAGCAATGTGGCTAATTCTGCAGCAATGACTGGTATTCTTGGCCAAAGCTTTTATCAGCAACAGCAGGTTCCCTTGCAGTACAACTTGCCATCACAGATGGTGTTAAATCCAGCATTTGCTGGGCAGCAATTAAACTATGGTGCTATGAGTGTTCTTCTTGCTCAGCAGCAGCAGCTGCTGCAAAATCTAGGAAATTTCAATGCTGGGTTGGGACATTCGTCTTTGAATGCATTGAACAGCGGAAATGCATCTGTGCTTCCTGATATCTTCAATTCAAGTAACCAACCTCAACATGTTGCTGTGATGAGCAACTCAAAGAAGGAAGAAACTAAAGCTTTTGATTTTGTTTCGGTATGCGCTTTCATCCTGTCCCTGATTTCTTCTTTCATTTCATATAGACATGCCAATATTACCAGCTGTCATAATGCTTGGGCAGTATGAACCTAATACTAGTTGCATAAGATTTGTTACTTAGTTGACATCGGAAACACCAGACGTTGTTGTTGACAGTTCTAGTTTTCTTTCAGGATCATCTTGCAGCAGCACGTGGTTCAAAAAAGTAACCTGACAACGATGGGCATGCTCAGAATGTAGCAACAACGCATTCGTTTGGCTTCACGCAAACTTCGTTCATAACTTCATATCAGAAGAGCTCCATCGATTAGCTGGATGAAATCTCAGGACAGGTTTTGCATTTTGTGCTGCAACAGATGACCCAAGAAAGAAAGAATTCACGATGGACGGGAGATTGTGTTGTATCATGTATCTAGACAAAGGTCGATTCTTCTGTTGAAATAAGTTGTGCTTATCTTCTCAGTTTCTTTTGATGCTTTGCCTCTTTTTTCTTTTAAAGAGTCGGACATTGTAGATTGTTCTCGGGCGGGATTTTGTTTTTGCTGCTGTACAACAACATATTGGTTCTTTTGATGGGAATTGTAAAGCTTGCTACGTTAATAACAGGTGCCATACGGGAATAATGCTTCGTGAACCACTGAACCATATGTTGCTCAGTTGACTGTGAACTGCCTGCATAGTGTAGATTTATGTATCCACAGTTTATGAAGTATCTAGTGAGAAAATTACTGACAAAATAGAGTTGTGCACTTGTGCTAGAGATCAACATTGTTGAAGCCTTGCAGTGAAGATGCTTTGTAAGGTGAAGTGTGATTTTAGAAGGAATTCGAGTTGATTCTTTTTTTGAAAGAAAAAGAAAATTTTCTTGAATCATCATTAACATTTCTCGGAAGAAACAATAGGAATAAATCATAAAAGTGAAAAAATAACCATTAGATGGGAAGCAAGTCAAGTTCAGTCTAATCGATGATCAACCAGGCTAGGAATCTATGTATTTGGCTCTATCCCAAATGCTGCTGTTGTCTCCGGGCCATCTTGGCCATCAAATTTGTTGTTAACACATGCAAACTATGGCAAATAAATGAGTGCATGACGTATGGGTTATAGGTGGTGTTTGAAATTGATGAGATGAAAATTAAGTTGGTGCATGTAAAATGAAAAAAGTTATTCGCACATGATTAATTAAGTTTTAATTAGTACAGACTTGATAAATGAATATACTCCTTCCGTCCCATAATATAAGGGATTTTAGCTATAGAATTTTATAACCAAAATCCTTTATATTATGAGACTGAGGGAATATTTGATATTTGAGTATGTACTTTGACTGAATTATCGTAAAACTATAGATTTAAGACGTATCAGAAAACTATATATTTAACATAAAATTTAAGGTCAAACATCACAAAACTACATATTTAATACTCAAATTATCAAAAAAAACTACATATTTTACAGTTTAAATTTCTACTACTATTATGTTAGAGTTATAAATATTATAGTTTTGTACTTAACTTAGCGCAAAACATATAGTTTTATAATAATTTTATTACTGAACATAATACTCTATCTTGAATATGTAATTTTTCGATAAATTTGGTTTTACATTTATAGTTTTGTGATACATCGTCTCAAATCTGTAATATTATGATATTCTGGACAAAGTTCATGTAGTTTTATGACATTTAATCTTGATATTTTAAAGTAATTTTTATATAGAAATTTTTCGTACAGAATACACTGTTAAATAGTTTTAAAACCATCCAATTTTAACCGGACAATATTAAATGAAGTTGTCTGAATTTCGATTAAGAAAAAACTCCTTTTTTTTTTCTCGTTGACAATTGAGACCAAAAACTTTTTCCAGACTGTGTAGCCTACCGTACGGCCTCCTCCTACTCATCCACAACCAACGTGTCGAATAAACGGCACCGGACTTTCTTCCCCGGGGGGACCACGCCACTGAAGATCCTTCGATCCGGGGACCCACCTGCGACCAGGTCTTACTGACATCCCTGGCCCACACGTGGACTCCGGCTCCAACTCTGCACTTCGCTTTCCTTTTCCTTCCCTTCCGAGTACTACACCTGCCCACACGTCGAACCGGAGTCGCCTACGCCCGAGTCCCCCAGAGCCCCGCCACTGACGCATGGGCCAGGGGGGAGCGATCCCCGCGCCGCTGGGGCCCACTGGTCAGCCGCCGCCGCCGCCGCGGGTGCGACCCGGTCGCATAAAATCGCTACGCGCACACGGCTTTTTTTGTTTTGTGCCCAAGCTGTCGCCTCGGCCGCACCCGCACTCTCGTCCACCGCGAGCGAGCGCGTCCTCCTCCTCTGTCGCCGGCGGCGGCGGCTATGGACTTCGGGTGAGTTGCCCCCATCCTCGCCGCTGGAAGACCGACCGACCGGACGGCGGTTCTCCTCTTCCCGGCGTTATTTTAGGATTTTTTTTTACCTTTTTTTTAATGTGGTGTAGGTACGTCGGCGTGGGGCAGGGGAGCTCGTCGTCGTCGTCGTCGGCGTCGTGCCGCGCGGCGGACGTGGCGGCATGGGGATCCTCCTCCCAGCAGCAGCAGAAACGGCAGCGGTGCCAGGTCGTGACCCACCCCGCTGCCCTGTTCCGTCCCGTCCCGTAAATTTCGCTTTCCCCGAGATTGATCTTAGCGTTTGTGGGATTTGCGGTGTCGAAATCTCCGCGTGATTCCGGCAGCGATCGAGGTGCATCGCGTTTAGGAGGTTTGGGCAGGGTCAGGAATTGGGGGTTTTCGTGGGGGGAAGGTTCGATCCTCGCACTAGGGTTTGGGTTTTTGGTAGGTTTCACGTTGAGTTCTCGTGCAGCGCGGGCTACCAGAGGGGAAGAAGGTGATGCCGGAGAGGAGGAAGAACGCGGCGTGGGGACAGTGGCCTAGTTTAGGCCGCGCGGTGGGGAATGGCTGGTTGGCTTGCCGGTGCTGGCACCGTGCCGCATTAGAGGCAGACGCGCTCGCCAAGCGTCTTGCGAGTACCAGGAATGGGGAATTGGGGATTGGGTATGATGGCGGTTCAGTGGATGGGGAAAGGTGGGATTACTGTTTGGGTCTATGTGTTTGGAGGGGCAAATCCAATCCATTGTATTTTCATCTGATAATCGGAAACTCGACTGATTTAGGGGTTAAAAACATTCAAATAATTTTTAGTCAATCTATTAATTGTTTTGGAATCAAGGGGCAAGATTCATTTGTGCAGCATCTAGCCTTTTTTGGGTTGATTGGTGCAATGCCAGCACTAACATGTCATTACTCTGATCTTGGCTTCTGTAAATAATTTGAAGTGCAACTACAGTTCTCCAATCTCCACAATTTTCACCAGCACCTTTTTATCTTTCACTTTTGAGGACTGACAACCATTCTATTGAAGAAATTTTGAGGAAATTGATCTTTTCCCCAAAGTTAGTTAGTAGGCCATCTATTTTATGCCCCATGTTTGAGTGAAAACTATATCTTTTGCCTCAATTGAAAGCTTTTACCCCCATAGGATGACACTTCTTCAGAGCAAGTGGCTGGAGAAAACACCCAAAATGCAAATTATTTGCACACTTCATAGACATCTGTCTGCTGCAGATTTCTAGTCAGCCGGTCTTACTTTTTTGTGACTTTTCTTGTCATAGTTAGGAATGTAGTGGAGAGTCAATTCATTTTACAAATTATTTTGATACATTTGTCGTTAGCTGATATAAGTACTGGTTAGCCAGTTATTGTTATTCTATAGTAACATACTTATTCAACAGGGTTCTTCTGATGACCAAGTTGGATCGAGCACAAGTAATTCTTTGCAAATGTCAGAACCAGAGCCTCAAGATTTTGATAATGGAGAAAATGAGGAAGAAGATTACTATCTGGACGAGGACGATTGCATTTATGATGATGGCGATGGATATGATTATGAATTTGATGGCGGTGACTACTTCAACCAACGTCTTGCTGATAAATTTGATGATTTGGATTTGCCTCCAGGCGTGGAGGCTACTGTACCTTGGCTTCAGAAAATTATAACTAACGAAGAGCAAAGCAGTTCCAAGTTGACAGTTGAAGATGAAAGCGCAAATAAATCTCAGTTGTTCAAACAGTTTGACACTGTTAAAATTTTCTCTGATCATCATTATGCTGCAACATCAGGGGAAGTGGTAATATGCTAAATTTGTTGCTTGCTTTTGTTTTATGCTTGTTTTAGATCTGTTAATTCATTTTTCCTCCATGTTTACATTATCTTAGACAAAGAGAGACTGGGTGAAGAGAATTCAGCATGACTGGAAACTTTTGGAGAAAGATTTACCAGGTTAGCTATTTGCCTATTGGCATAATGAGTTAGTTTGTTTTAGAGTGTGAGTTTCCACACTCTAACCATGCATTTTGATGCAATTAGTGCTAATAGTTTGTTGGTCAATAATCCAGCACAAGCATTGACTATGCTGCTTACATTAGCCTATTGACTATATGCTCGTCATGTAAGTGCCATGTTATAAGTTGAACACATTGTTCATGGTTTGAATATGTAACCTGAATTTCCCTTTGAGAAACGTATTTCATCCTGTCCTTTTGATAAGGCTTCATGTAGATGTGATGCTATTTCCTGTCCTTTCCTCTTATTGTTTTATTCTCAGTGTGGAACTTACGTCTGCCTGCACAGACCATTATCTTTTACTACTATTTAGTGAGAGGGTAATAAAGTTATTTTCCTTCTCAATCTTAGAACCTACATCTTTGAGCCTGGTTAAAGTGCGCCTTATAAAAAGGACCATATTTGAGTTATTTTTTCTTATAACACTATCAGTTCTCAAGTTTGTTTCCAAATGTTGTTTATGTTACACCTGCTTTTCGTCTGTAAAAGTTTTTTGGGAATCCTGTGGTGGGTTTGTTTCCAAATGTTGTTTACGTTATGCTGATCACCTGCTTTTTGTCTGTAAACATTCTTGGGAATTCTTCAGTGAGTTTGGAGATAGTGAATGATGCTTATGTTAGGATTTAGCATCCTGTCGCTCACCATTCATAACTCATAGATGTTGAACATAACAGAAAAAAAAAACTTTAGAGGATTTGGACAAATTATAGCTTTGTGTGTTGCAGTTTGTTTCAGTGTAATCTGAATCCTGATTATTGTTGTTTTATGTAGCATCTATTTATGTCCGTGTTGCTGAAGATAGAATGGACCTTCTTAGGGCTGCTATTATCGGACCTAAGGGAACACCGTACCATGATGGGCTCTTCTTCTTTGATATTCAATTTAATAGCTCTTACCCTACTAATCCTCCGGTATGTACCTAAGTCTCAGCACTGCTTTTATGACATTTTCACCTTTTTTGTTGAAATATTTGTTGTTGATGGTGTTGCAGTCAGTATACTACCACTCTGGCGGACTACGGATTAACCCAAACTTATACAATAATGGAAAAGTATGCCTTAGTCTTCTTGGTACCTGGACAGGTAGTGGTTGTGAGACGTGGAATCCATCTCAGTCAACCATGCTACAAGTGCTTGTCTCCATTCAAGCTCTCATTTTGAATGAGAAGCCTTACTTCAATGAGCCAGGATATGCATCCTACGCCAATAGTGTATCTGGAGAGCGGACTGCTATGGAGTATAACGACAACACATTTCTGCACTCATGCAGGACAATGCTCTACTCACTTCGGCGGCCTCCAGAGGTAATATTTTTGTTAATTTTTGCATTGACTCTAAAGCTGAAAATAAAGGAATGTGTCACTTTAATGCAACCTGGAAACCCTACCCAGTAAACAATACTTGTGACATGACAATACTTTGCCACGACTGCCATATTGAAGTACTGATTATGGTTAGCACGCAGAACATAGAGATTGATCATGAAGTGGTGATTTTTTTTCTTGAAAATAATGATTATAGGTGGACGATGAAATAGAGAGGCCTGCTGAATAAACACACGTGATTTGACTCTAGCTTGGTGCTGGATTATGTTACCAAAATAATCCTACTTCCGATTTTTAACATAACAATCTCATTTCCCCCACAATATCAGACAAATGAAGTAAATCACAAAGTGGAACAAGTCTCCGAACCGCTTTAACACTCTTCTCTTTGCACCCTCGCAGCACTTCGCCGAGCTTGTTACCAGCCACTTCCGGGAGCACGGGCACACCATCCTGGCAGCATGCAGGTACTACATGGAAGGCCACAAGGTCGGATCGGTGGTCCCCGAAGAGGAGGAGGAGCCGGAGTACGGCGACGCGGGAGCATCCACCAGCAGCGCCAACGCCGTCGCCGCCGCGCTGAAGCCGCGGCCGGACAAGGTGGATTCCGTCAGTAGACGCCTCACGTTCAACGACAACCTCAAGACGCTGTTCGAGGAGCTCCTGATGGAGTTCAACGTGAAGGGCGCCGACACGGCCAAGTTTCTCGCCGAGAAGGTGAAGAAGAGTTCTGGTGCAACAACTACTGTAACGGTAGGAGGCGCCCGTAATGCAGCAGAAGTGGTGGATGAGTGGATGGATTAGTCTGCTTTGCCTAACTGCAGAGAAGTTAATCTCTTTCTCTCTCTCTCTGTTTTTTTTTTTCTTTTGGTAGTACATAAATAGCTTATGGTTGCTAGGACTTGACTGGGCGGAACCTGTTGACCTAGATGATGAATTAGAGAGATGCCTATCTCAAGGCTCTTATTAAGTTTATAATCTGGACATGAATAGTTTGTTTGCAATCTCATGTTACATGTACATATGATCGATCGAGATGGACGTGTTCCTGCTTCGTACGGTGCATAGCAAGTGTCATGTATTACGACGTACTACATCAAAATCTCTCTATCTCTCTCTCTCTCTCTCTCTCTCTCTGATGTAACGTTTGTACGTAACGTTTGTCTACTCTCTCTCTGATGATGAATCAAGTTTAACATCAAAATATGAAATGATAAACAGTTTGCACTGAATCCGGGGTGCATCATCCACCAATCATGCACATGGAAATATCTCTCTCTTGCTACAACTACACCCAAAAACCAAGGCGATTTCATATAGATCTACCTATGTTGTCCTAGTTGAATGTGCAATCTAGCCTTCTAAGAAGGCCCTTCTTCACTCACTCTACCATGCATGATCACTCTCAACTTACAAAGCTAAACACCAAAACCTTCTTGTTTACATCAAGTGATCCATCCAAAACATCCACATTGCATCGAGCGGCAAGCGATCGATGATCACCTGAACCAGTCGAGGCCTCGCATTTTTGTAATTGGTTTAACACGATTAAAGTTTATACTCTTGTCGGGTAATTTGCATGATCCAGATGAGATCATGGCGTCCGGTCCACCTATGGCACCGTGACCTGCAGGTCGCCGTCGCGGCGAGGAGCGGCTCGGGCGAGGAGGAGGAGGCCGTCCGCTGCGCCACGCTCCCGGTAGCTCCAGAACGTGGCGTCGTTCACGGCCGCGGCGAGATGATCCGCCGGCGGCGTGGCCTGGCCTCGGCACCGGCGGAGCAGCAGCGCCATGCCGAGGCCGCCCTCGCCGCGGGACTCGAGGCGCGCCTGCCACGCGGGGGGCCGGAAGGCGCGCACCTCGACGGCGTCGCCGTCGTGCATGGCGTGGCGCGACGCGAACAGCGACCACTGCCCCGTGAGGCGGTACGCGCGGCAGGTCGGGGAGCGGTCGCGCTTGAGCGCCATGGCGTAGGCGCGGCCCAGGCGGTCGAACGCCGGGACGGGGAGGCCGCCGCCGTCCCCCGTGAGCACCAGGTGGCGCTCGCCCGGCGTCAGCATGCCCAGCAGCGGCGACGTCCTGACGAGTCCCTCCGGGAGGACGAGGCGGGCCTTCTCGCGGCTGCGGTCCGACGGGGTCAGCCGCTTCGTGAGCACCAGCGCCGGCCGCGAGATACGGAGGCGGAGCAGCTCGGCACGCAGCCCGTCGTCTTCCTCCACGGCGGGAGGAAGAGGAGGAGGAGGAGGAACATCCGGCCGCTTGCCCTCGAACCCTCCCTGTCCCCTGCCGTGGTTCGCCATCTCCTGGATCGTCCACGCCGCCGCGTACGGGTGGTGCCGCAGGAACCTCTTCTTGGGCGGGAGCATCTCCGGCGGGACGCCGGCGAACGCGCCCTCACCGTCACCTGACACCGCAACGGGCGGCAGGTGCTCGACGAAATGTCCCCTCACCGAACGGCACAGCAGGTCCCGCCCGGAGGAGGCCGGGATCGTCGCCGTCCCATGCCAGAGCGGGAACCGGATGGCGCCGGGCGGGGGAGGGCATGGTGGCGGCAATGGCAGCCCGAAGCAGGAGGTGGGGAGGCAGAAGGGAGGTGGAGGCGGCGGCGGCGGCGGAGGAGGCAACCGGTGATGACGTAGTGGCAGCGGCGGCGGCGGCGGGCGGCGGCGCGTCTTGCTTGGAGGCGAAGGAGGAGGAGGGGCGGAGGGGGACCAGAAGAGGAAGGGAGATTGGAGATGGAGAGGCCCCATTCTCATTCTCATTCTCTCCTCTCCTCGTGAGGTGAGATGGTGGCACTTGGCACTCACAAGCCTTCGGCCTTCCTTGTTCTCTTGGGGTGGCTACCACAGTTGCTATGAGATTAGCGCATACAGTGATGGTAAAGTGTTGTCTTGCCGCGTCAGATGAGGTGATGTGTGAATCAGTTCTGTATCTTGGGATATGCGTGAGTTTATTTGTAGGGGTTTCCTTTTAGATCGAAAAAAAGAAGTTTGGAAAGTTCTAATGTTGCTAAATAGAGCGTGTAAAGTTGGGTTTATCGAGAGGAATAAGAGATAGTGTGATATGGTATGCTCGAGAAAATCCAGCGGAGATGTGAAGCTAGCACCGATCACATGTAGTGCACCTTGGATTAGAGCGAAGCTTGTCGGGTCGCATTTGTCAGGTGTGCAGCAGAAAACAATGACACATCACCCAAGATGAGGGATAGATCATATGTATCGGTCTTATGTTTTTTAAAGTGGATCCCATCTTTTATCCAACTTGATTCTATAAAGAGTTTCTTTTTATGATGTTCTCTACTAAAGTGTTGTACTACAAGTAGAAATGATCCAAGTGGTTGATTTCTAGGTACTGTATTTTCCTACATATATACTTTAGACATCTTGATCATATACATAGCCTCTATTACGCACTGTCCGGTGGTACAACAACATGAGGCCTCACGCAACTAGTCTCTACCCTTAACCGTGTCCATTCGTGCCCGCCAAGTCAACCTCCTATCGGTGTCGGTTATTTCACTGCATGCAAGCTAACAATCCTATTCTTCGTCCCCTTATGTTAGTATTAAGTGTTAAGCACATCCAATTAAAAAGCGTGATAATTTCTAAGGTGGAGATGATGTGGTTTTCTCACCAAGTTCAATCCAATTTAATAAGTCCTTACTAATGAAGAAGCTCATAATTCTCCCATAGGGTACTATGAACTGGATCCGGCCTAACTATGAAGGACCTTCTTTAGGTTGTTCTACAGTTTGACGACGTGAAATAAGTTTTGCCGCTGAAACCTAGTGCTTGCTCTATACTTTGACTTGGTGCTTGAACTATTTCTTGTTCTTTTATCTCCTAGAATAATTTGTTACTTTATTACTATACAATAAGTTGTGGGTTCTACTGTTCCAAAGAAATAGCTTTCATTCTTCCTCGTTCCTTTTCTCTATGTAAGGTCTGTGACATGGCATCTCTCATCGTTCAATTTCTCGAGAGCGCATATTTTTCTCTTGTACTCTCTCTATTTTTTAATAGATGACATTGTCGACTTTTGAACACACGATCGATCATTCATCTTATTAAAATTCTTTGTGCAAATATATAAGAATATAAATTATACTTAAAATATGTTCAGTCATAAAACAACTCACAAACAAAATAAGTACGTAATTTTTTGTAATAAAACGAATGGTGAAATGTGTACCTAAAAGTTAATAGCATGATCTATTAAAAAATTACATAGATAGTTAAGTTGTAACCTTCAGCCACTTCACTATACACATGACAAATGTATATGGAATATATTCAAACTCGATCTTTTTTTTTTAATGAACTCGATCAATTTCAAGATAGAGGAAGAAGAGAAACTTAAGGCCCAACAAAACCTGGGCCTGAGCCAAGCCCAAAGAGGCAGCGGCCCTAAGGCCCAACGGCCCAAGCCCAACAGCTTACTCTCGAGTCTCGAGCCATCCAAGCCAAAGCCCTAGCCGCCTCGTCCCCACCCAATCCTCCTCCGGCCTCGCAGTCGCAGCTCGCCGCGCTCCCGCATCTCCGGCCGGCGATCCACCGGGGAGAGGAGCTCGAGATGAGCTTGCGGCCGGGCAGGGCGCACTCCCTCGCCGCGTCTCCCCTCCACACCCAGCTCCCTGCTAGGTCTAGGCCCCTGCTGAGGCTGAGCACCACCATCAGCTGCGCCGCCATGAAGTCGTACAGGCTGTCGGAGCTCACCGACGCCGAGGTCGGCGGCCTCAAGGCGCGCCCTCGCATCGACTTCTCCTCCATTTTCGGCACGGTGAGATGGAGACGGGATTACTAGTCCAGCGCTGCGTGAACTGTGGCTGATTGTCTCTGAACCGATGAGGGTTTGTCTTCTTTTATGTGATTAGGTCAATCCGATTGTTGAAGACGTGCGCGTGCGAGGCGATGCTGCGGTTAAGGAGTAAGTGATGATGATGGATGCAATGTTCGATCCTTTTGGACCATGTATAGCATGATTTTTGTTTTGACTTGCTGCTGGGTTTGGTGTGCTCAGTTATACAGTGAAGTTCGACAAGGTTGCACTCGATAATGTGGTTGTGCGTGTTAGCGATCTTCCGGATGTGGAGGTATTTACCTTGTATTAGTTATATGATGACTGGATGTGAATGCTTGGTGCTAAACTTTTGTGTTCTAGTCTAGAATTATGTTGTGAACTCTGTGTACTTGCATTCAGATCCTTCAAATGCTAAGTGATAGGTGTGCCTAAAGGCGTTAATTTGGGGGGGGGGGGGGGGGGGTTAACTATGTTTTCATTACTTGCTGGATGGGTTTCAGTTGCCTTACATGTATGAATCTTGTAGCTTGATCCAGCTGTGAAGGAAGCCTTTGATGTGGCATATGACAACATTTATGCCTTCCACGTTTCGCAAAAGTTGCCTGAAAAGACCGTTGAGAATATGAAAGTAAGATCTGCCTGTTGATCCCATTTAGCACTAATGCCCTCACTGCCTTTACCTTACTCTCATACCTTTTGACTTGTGAACTCTTCCCTGGATGTATTGAAGGGTGTAAGATGTAAAAGAATAACAAGATGCATTGGTTCAGTCGGGCTTTATGTCCCAGGTGGCACTGCAGTATTGCCTTCCACTGCATTGATGCTTGCTGTGGTATGGTCATGTTTGCTCAAGTGCTCTCAGTGTTAACTCATCATTCTCTTCTCATTGTTTTTTTTACAATTTGATATAGTAAATCTCTTTCTACCAGCCTGCACAGATTGCTGGTTGCAAAACTGTCGTTCTTGCCACACCCCCTAGTCGTGATGGTAGCATATGTAAGGTACTATTTTATTGGATGCAGGATTGCTGCTATTTCTGAGAAGTTGATATGTTTGTGTTTCTAATGTTGAATTATTTGGAATTGGTTATTGTTCTTGTCCTCCGCAGGAGGTTCTTTACTGTGCTAAAAAAGCTGGTGTGACACATATATTGAAAGCTGGAGGAGCTCAGGTAGAAGGACATTTGATAGTTCATACCATATCTTGTGTTCCCACTATGCCGTTGAGTTAAATTATTGTTGTTTTCTTTCAGGCTATCTCAGCCATGGCATGGGGAACAGTCTCATGCCCAAAGGTACTTGGAATCTTTTATTATGTAACTTGTAGAGGCTATTTTTAGGTGCACCATGCAGGGGATAGGGGCTGTGGTCTTCTCTTTACTCTATATGATTGTTAAAGAACTGCAAATATGGGTATATGATTTAACTAGCTTAAGCAGTTTTTGTGATAGGATTCTGAGTGGATTCGTATTCTTCTAATACAAACTAAGGAAATACATATGCACTACTGATTCTGTTTGCCTGGCTTATTGTCACTAGTGTTAGCAGACTTCAGAAATGCTTTAGTTGCACTAGTATTTTTCTGTACTCATTTATTCATAACAATTGTGTCATTTCCATTATTTGTGGTGATCAACTTATATACTATCTTTGTAGGTTGAAAAAATATTTGGACCTGGTAATCAGTATGTTACGGCTGCAAAAATGATTCTTCAGGTTCTATTCTGATCATTCTGTAAAATCATGAACATTATCTACCTAGGTGACAATATTTTTCTTGTTTGATGACAGAACAGTGAAGCCATGGTTTCTATAGACATGCCTGCTGGCCCTTCAGAAGTATTAGTGATTGCGGATAAATATGCAAACCCAGTTCATGTTGCTGCTGATCTGCTATCTCAGGTATCTTCTATTCTTAATATCCCGCTTCATACTGGTGAAATGTGTACAACATTGAACTTCCTCTACTCTTTGAAATGCCATACTTGAGAATACGAGGCATACAAATTACATGGTGTTGTGAAGCTTTTTGAAGTATCATATTGTGTTATATAACAGTTTGTTCAAAATTTTAGGCGGAGCATGGCCCAGACAGTCAGGTTGTTCTAGTTGTTGCGGGAGACGGTGTTGATTTGGGTGCTATTGAGGCAGAAGTTAGCAAGCAGTGCTCTGCTCTTCCTAGAGGAGAGTTTGCTTCGAAAGCTCTCGGCCACAGTTTCACTGTTTTTGCGAAAGACATGGTTGAGGTAATTCTTCATTCCTGCCCACTATCGGATTATTTATAATTTGGAAGGCACGTACTATACATCACTGGAATTTAAGGTCATAGAATTTTGCAGCATGCATGAAGGTAAATGAAAATTATCTGATCTATTGCTGCTCCCAGGGATTGTTGACAGCCCCCTCTCTTTCGTCCTTTTGTAGGCAATTTCATTCTCCAATATGTATGCCCCTGAGCATTTGATCATCAATGTAAAGGATGCTGAGCAATGGGAGGATCTTGTTGAGAATGCAGGTATAGGCATACTTGTCAGCTTCTTAATCTTGACCTGAACACTTTCATACTTCAATGGTAATCTCAGGCGACCGTTTTTTCATCACAGGGTCGGTTTTCTTGGGACAATGGACCCCGGAGAGCGTGGGCGACTACGCAAGCGGCACGAACCATGTCCTTCCAACCTATGGTTACGCAAGGATGTACAGCGGCGTGTCGCTGAACTCATTCCTCAAATACATCACCGTCCAGTCCTTGTCAGAGGAAGGGCTGAGAAGGCTGGGTCCGCATGTCGCAAAGATGGCTGAAGTCGAAGGACTAGAGGCTCACAGAAGAGCTGTTACCCTCAGGCTTCAGGACATCGAAGCCACTGTAACCGTGTAGATGTGTTACCATGATCGATTTGTTCTAGGGGCCAACTTGGATACAGAGGACAAGAATCTGTGAAACACCCTAATGAGAAGGGGTGATCCAGCTGTTACTCAAAATAAGGCCCATCCATATTGAATCTTTGATCCATCTATGAATATAAGGTTTATTGAATATGTTACGCTTCTTTAAGTATTCAAGAGGGGTTAAACTTATGTGCAAATGGTGTACATTTCTAGTATTAGATTGACAGCAGGGTTTAACTTGCTTTATGTTTCTCTGTAGATACCGTGATGACTTGCACTTGATAATGCCAATCTAGGTATAACACATGTGATTTCACATCAGCACAAGACATCAAAAATTGCAAGATTATACAATGTCCATGTTCCAACATCCAACATCCCCAGTGCTTATCTATACACATAAGTGAAGCGGCATACGCAATCTGCGGTCTATAATAATCTCATCATCTTTGTAAGGTTATTAGGTTAGCGATCTTAAATCACCGAAACAGCTGCCATTGGCAGGCATGGCGGTCTAGTTTTTTTTTTAACTCCGGAATCTCACTCAGCTTCACGATAGAGCAGTTTCGACGGTTTGATGAAGGAAACCGGGAGGCGACATCGGTGGCATCGCTTCTTCCTGGGCATCAACCATTTCTAGGATCTTTCTTACAGTGGCTTGCAAATGATCACCACTGCCTTGGGTTATATTTGGATGAATAGACTCCTTGTTTTTGAGATCCATATTTGATGACTTAACTTTTGCATGCGCTTTTGCTGAAGTTACCGCGGTGGTGAATACGCCAGATTCCTTGAGACCACGAATGATAGCCTGCAAAGATGAATCATTCAAGAGATGAGTTGTTGTTGCCTTCAATGTTGAGATAAAGGTACTCCTAATAGAAGTTTGAGATTGTGACTTGCCATTGGGGCATATATGCGTGTCAACACACCCTTCCTCAAAAGCTTCAAATTGGTATCTTTGTCGTTCCATAAAACATGTTCCCGGAACCTGAAGAGAACAAGTCAGACAAATACAATCTCTAGTTAAGGGAGAGAGTAGGGAGGGTGCAGGCTGCAGGAGGGAAGGGGTGTTTACCAGTTCCTCATTTCCTCCTCGGTAGCTGTTGATGCAATTATAAAGGCCTGACATGTAAGAGTGGATCCAAATTTATTAGTGTTATCAAACTAGCTGCTTACACAATTAGCTATGCTATGCAACGTCACAAATAAGTTATCCCATTACAAGCTACAACAGTTGCTATTGGCAAATTTATGATAGAGAGAACGCAGAGAACATCTTCTCATTCTTAAGAGACTGTTGTTGGTACCATACAACTTAACGTTGCATTGTTGCTATAATTCAAATGAGATCAATGCAGAACATAAACCAAAAGAATAAAAGATGTTTGACCATGTAAGCAACAAGTCAACCAACATTACAAATGAAACGAAGGGAAAGAACACAAATAAACTCACCAATCTGTCAAATTCCAAGATAAAACATCGTTTCACATCTTCCTTTGTCGGCTTGCAGCCACACCTATCTCTCCTTGAAGTTAAGTCTGAGAACTTTGTGTAAGTGTAATGCAGAATAGCAGCTTCCTCCAACTTGATTTCACTACATGAATGTAAAAACAGTTGATTAAACTAACCAGTACAAATGAGCTGAAATTTGTTCGCTGAACAACTTTTGTGCTATAAAAAAAATCTCCATGTTTCCAGATATATGTCATCTTACTTTGGGGTTTTCATGTAATTATGCCATCTATGAGCACCGTTTGGACGCAGATGCTCCTGAACCCTTGCTGCTGATTTCCCATTACCATAGGTGAGAAAATAGTTTGGATTGCCGCGTGTTGCTTCTTTGTATAGGCCAAAATATGTATCCTTTGGAAGATGATCATAATTTTTCTTAAACATGGAAACCTACAGGATAAAAAAAAACTGATAAGAACTTTATAGAGAATTTGATGGATGATAGTTGAGCTATGAAATCTGTAGACAACAGATTTTGGCCAGAAAACTAAACAACAGCTTGAAGCATATGGACGCACATTATTGATCATACACATATTAACTAGGAAAAATGGTTAACTAGTCTCCATCTCTCCACCAAGCAACAAGACTTTATCCACATGAAGCTTTTCTTTTGACAGGATACACAAAGGAGAATTAGTATTTTCAATTTCCTAGCACAATGCAAAACGAAAGCTAACACTGTGACTAAAGCAGGGCAATTCTGAATCCATACTTCTAGGCTTTTATTACCTCCGTCCTAAAATATATGATGTCGTTGAATTTTAACGTGACATTTGATCATTCGTCTTATTAAAAAAATTGTATAAATTAATTTATTCTGTTGTGACTTATTTCATCATTAAAGAAGCAATAACCTTAATTCACACTTTTACATATTTATACTAAATTTTTGAATAAGGTGAATGGTCAAACATTGCGAAAAGCTACCAGCGTCATATATTTTGGGACAGAGGGAGTAGCTTTTAAGCATGCACCTGGACCCAGTAACTAGGGCTCTTGCTGATGGCTGCCAAAATTAGTGAGCTTCTCTTTGATTTGCTCACACCGTTTCCTCACAGGTATAAAGTTCTAATAGCACGGCAAATTACAGGCAAAATCTTGTCCTCCTACACAGCATGAAATGCTACAGCCTCACATAAAGTGTTTGCAAAATGCCAGCTATCATTTATTTTTCCTCTGGAGAAACATTTTTGCAGTGGTTTCCATAAAATTGTGCCTTCTGTTGTGGTATATAGGCAATCTTTTCCTCTACTTTTCTTAGTTATATTAGAATCAGTAATAGCTTACACACCTCTGTGAAAGGATCTTTGATGTCATCCCGCTCAATGCTGCTCTCCTGAGGAAAATATACAACAATTAGATTGTGAAGCAGGCTACATCTTCTACAGCAAATTTATTCTGCAACTCACATAGTTGGGGAAGATAACCATGTCAACATTATCAGGAACATCTAAAAGCAATCGCCTCAGAGAGTACTCCCGGGCACCAGCTGGATGAATTAACTCATCAGTATCAAGATGAATGATCCAATCCATGCCAGCATCCTGAGAATATAAAACAGGGGGAAGCTCAAGTCAAACTCATCACCAAACACAGAGCTTTTTGGAAATCCAAACAAACAACATCATGCAAAATGCCTTCATAAGTAAGCATATCATTATAATCTTGTGCGCCAACTGCCAACTACGGTTCATGTAAAATCACATCATTCATATTGCATTGGCACAGTAGCATAACATATTGTGGTGATTGGGATCTCTTAATTTTTTGCTGCTAGCAGTAGCAACTGGGCTAACATTTATAGTGGACCGTGAAAAATGATATGTGAATTATTGATGAAGGTTGCTTTTTTTTTTGCAACTTTACATACATTCGTTGCACCATCGCATTACTCACCACCCTACACGTCAGGGAGAAGAGAATAATATAACAACAAAAAGGTTGATAAGTTAATTATAATTTATACCAGAATTATTCCCGTTTACTGTGG
Organism: Oryza punctata; assembly: GCA_000573905.2. Lineage (NCBI taxonomy): Eukaryota > Viridiplantae > Streptophyta > Magnoliopsida > Poales > Poaceae > Oryza > Oryza punctata. The sequence continues at coordinate 6,954,946 of CM002488.2, forward strand.
TACTGTTACTCAAACCACCTCATATCTACATGTTTGTGTTGTTTTATGCTGCATGGTTCAACAGCCAGGATGGAACATGATATGGTGATAATTATGGTTCCCCTTAGAAATTGAGGGGAAATAGCATAACAGTAGCTAAAAAATGGGTAAAACAAAAAGGCTTTGGTGCTTTTGAATCAAAATTGTGATAATCATTAGTACAAAAGAGCATGAATGTCAATAGTGAATCAAGAGAGCAGGAACATGTATAAGGAACAGCTCATACCCTTGCCATAACAATAGCCATTTCCATGTTCAGCGATTGCTTGACAAATAGTTCATAATTGCACGGTTTGTAAAAGAAACCTGCCAGCCAAGTCTCATTCCAAATGCGACTGAAAATTGTTGTACATTAAAAATCAGATCACGAAAAATACAGGTAAACTTGTTAGCAACATACACATATTTCACTTGCACAAGGGAAACAAAATACAGGACACAAACAACACGAATACTTCAGAAATAGGAAAATGCTCAGATCTTGTAAAAATGGGTTTGATTAACAAAAATGTTATAGAATCAAGAAGATTGGTTCACATCTTTACGACTAGAACCCAACCACATCATTTGAAGCAAACAGTATAAGACTTAATCACTGCATTTCTAATATATATTATGTTAAAGCAGTGTCTTAGAAGATTTAAATTTTATAGATATTCAGTGTACCAGTCTCCAAGAAGACCTCATTTTACAAAAAGAAACTCTAAACAGCTTCTCAGTACATCACCATACCTTCTGTCCTGTTTCTCTTTCAGTTCTTTAGTTCTGTAAATGATTTTTACACCCTAAATTAAAGACAAAAAGAAGTTAGAACTAGATCTGGTGAAAGTCATACAAGTGCACAATGAAAGGGTGCAGAGTTGTTTACCCGAATGGATTCAAGAACTGATGTAACAGCTGGTTTTGCAGCCTCTCCTTCAACAAAAAGGAAAAAGTGTGAAACACCGATGACCTTGTGGTAATACAACCATGGAAGAATTTGGTGCAAGCCCGCAGATGTGCTTCCCGTGATACAGATCTGCATATCATGAAGATATATCCAGGGACATAATTAGCTCAACATAAGCTCATGCCGTGCTGCGCAAGACTCTAGACATGCATACCACATTCTCACAAATAAGACAAAATTTAGTTTTGATGTTCAAATTAAAAACAATTTGAGGCATTGTCATCTGAGTTCTCTTTTACATAAACTATGTCAAACCGTACGAGGGTGCATGAATCATGCTTTCCGGAGTTGCTATGCAAGATATACTACTTGGGTACAACTCCATGCGCCATCCATTTCAATGCACAATACAAGATGTTCAAATACCAAAATTTTAATGGCACACACAAGGAACATGCAAGACTGCAAATCAACCAACACCCACAAACCCTGTCAAACAAAGTTCTTCGAAGAACACACCACCCAACATTGCTTTGTGTCAAACACGTTTCCTATCACTGGGCTACAGAATGCGCTTGAAAAAGACAATCTCTAAGTGACTAGTAACCTCTAAATCACAACACAAACAGGGCTCAATTTGATGCAATAGTTTACAAGCAAGTCAGCAACACCACAATCTATAACAAATAAGTCAGCATTGAAGTAACCAAAAAAACCCTAGCAACTTGTTTGGTTGGAGGGAGTTGGTGATAGGGAATGGGAGTTTAGGATATCTGGGAGTTTAAGTCTGTAGTTTGGTTGGAAGTGTTGGGAATTTGAGAGGTTTTGGGATGGGAAATTAAGGGGTCCAACTCCCACCGATCTATTACCTGGTGGTGGTTGGGGAGGGGGGGGGGGCAGTTAATTCGTGAGACTGAGGGAATTCGACGTGAAAAGGCGAGAATGCCCTCAGCTTGGTGTCCTCAATGCACGTCCCGCAAAAGCTCCGTTGCCGCTGGAAAAAAAAAACGCCGCAAAAAATCCCTTCCGCTTCTCATTCACGCGCGAAGAAATCCACTACCCAGGTGAGACTCCCACGAAGAAATCCACTATTTCAGGTGAGATTAATCCTCTGCCATTTATTTTCTCGCTGCAACTCTCCCTGGAATTTCCCTTATCATATCAAGATTCTCCTCTTTCTTGTTTCTTGCATCATCGGACCATCATCGCAGCAGTACTGGTTGCCAGTAATTTGTTGGTTTCTCCTATACAGATCGATGAAAGGATAGCTAACTAGGGGAAAAATACTACGGTACTGTTCTGTTGCTTATTTTACCACATCCTTTTCCTATTCTATCTGTTCCTCCCAGGCAGAAACTCAATTCCAAATTTTTCTTTTTCACTTTTGATTTGCAGTTCTACAGACCAAAAAGCACAAGGTATTGGGGTGATTTTGCTCTCCTTTGTACTTCCTCATTTTTTTCTCAGAATGAATTCTTTCCTCCATGTATGATCTGTTTAAAATTTTTGGACAGATTCTTCTTGTTTTCTTCATGGAGAACTTATATGCATACCAACCTAGTTTGACTTGCATCAAAATTGACATTTAAAATATCAATTTAGTTAGGTCTGTTTCCTGTCCATGAGTATTGTAGATCTATTTCTTACAAGGTTTTCTGTTTTTTAGAAAGGGGCGTAGTGTGTTCCTCAATTTATTGCCTGGTACATACAGAATGGAGGAGGATTTAATCAGAATCAAAATGCACCATGGGGGTTCTTTTTCAAAGGAAGGTGAACTTTGCTATGTTGGAGGCCAAGTCTCTATTTTTCGCAACTGTGTCAGTGAGAGGATGTCATACTTTTGTCTAGTAGACATGGCTAAAGATGTAGGTTTCTATGCTGGAGATGAATTATTTTATGCTATCCCTGGTTATAATCATGAAAATGGGATCGACAAGCTTCATGATGATCATTCAGTTCATAAAATGTTGAATCATACAAAGAAAAGCAAGTCGGCAGAACTTTATATTAAGCATCTTGAACAAGGTGTAAGTGCTACTCCAAGATTTGGACAAGATGTTGCAGATAATCATGTGGAGGTACTGTACTTAGAATTTTTTTCCTTGTGCAAGTATTTTTGTTACATCTGTTTGTATTAATATTTTTCTTTTGGCTATTATGTAGTCTCGTGAAGGAGCTGGTCCTCTATTCATGAAGCCGATGCTGCATTTTGATAAGTTGTGTGAAATTTACGCTAGTGATTTGGCTAAAGGAGGGAATGCTAAAGGTCCTGGAGATCAACAGCATGCAGAAGGTTTTGTAGCTGTAGATGACGAGGGTTTTTGCTGATGTTGATACTCTTGAGACGAGCCTTTGCAATGTGTACAATTCCTTTGCTAAGTTCCTGGAAGCTGAAAAGGACAATGGCATACAACTGGCGATGATGAATAGAGTTGATGTTCAGGAGGATACTAAAAAAACCAAGCTGTTTGATGCAATCAAGGAATTACCAAACTTTTCCATTGAAGAGGTTGTCATGGCTGTTCGGATAATTGGTAGAGATGCTGGAAATATTGATCTTTTCTTAGCAATGTCTCCTGACTACCAGGTGGTATTTGTTCGTCAGGAGCTTGAGGCGGCAAAAAGAAATTAGATGCATGTTTTGGCTTTTAACTTAAAAGTTACAATTGTTTTTCTATTTAAGATTTACAGTATGTAGTATGACGTGTTAATTCATCAGACATGTCATTTTTATTCCCTTAATATGATTTTGTTGGCCACTTCAATGAGTCTCATGATTTTAAATTTTAATTGTGGTTATATTAACTGGTGCCACAATTTGGTGCAATCCTGCCGTGCAGTTCACTGTTCAACTAGAAGCAAATGAGTTAAATAGTCCATGGGTATTTTAGTAATGTAAAACTTTCATCCCATTCCCAAACCTACCTACCAAACAGAGGTTTTAAACATCGCCTAACATTACCACCTTTAACCTCTATCTTAAACCAAACAAGGGATGGGGACTAAAAATGTTCATCCCATGACCAATCCCACCATCAACTCCCCCCTTCAAACTCCCATTCCTCTTCCCTTCTCTTGCCAAACAGGCCGTAGAAGATAGGCCTTTGCCCGCAGAACAGGCCTACACACAAAGCAAGCGTCCTCAAACCCTGGAAATACCATTTGATGCCATCGCCGTATTGCCCTGCAAATATATTGCTACATTCCACGAAGATGACTATCTCATCCTCGCGCAGGACAGAAACGTGATCTCACCAAAACATTATATTTCAGGCTACTTTTGGATCTCTTAATATCATATCACGGCTTTAACAGTAGCTACTTTCGGATTCATATCTAAAGCAAGCGCAATTCAGTGGCAGGAGGTTCACATCGAGGCCACTCTGGAGACGAGATCTCCAGGCGCAGATCAGATCGGGAGCAGAAACCGCACCTTGGGGGTTAGTCTCGCATCGGAGTCGAAGCCCCACCCGCGGTAGAGAGAGATGCCGCCGTGCGAGGAGGACGCCGCGCTCCGGCCGAGGATCTCGGCGCAGTCGGCGGCCGCGGAGGAGGACAACGAGGAGGTGACGGCGAAGTAGGACCCGCCGCCGCCGCCGCCTCCCGACGAGGAGGAGGAGGAGGATCCGAGCGGGCTGTTCTCCATCCCGGGGAACCTCTGCGTCTCCGCGGGCCACGCCGCGCCTGCCGGGTCGCGCATCCCGCCGCGCCACTGCAGCGCGAAGGCGAACGCCGCCAGCGCCATCGGCAGCAGCGTGAGGAGCAGCAGCACCCGCGCCGCCCCGCTGCCTCCCCCTCCTCCTCCTCCGCCGCCGCCCGAGGCGGAGCCCCCGCCGCGGTATCCCGCCATCGCGGTGGTTGGTGGAGTTGGACAGCGACGCCTCCTCCCCCCACTGGATAGTCGGTTTGTACTCTCCTCGAGCCTCGACTCCACTCCAGCGTTGCACTTGCACGCGAAGACGACGAGAGAGGTGAGGTTAATGGGCCGGTTAGAACGAGATGAATGGGCCGGACAGGCCGATATTAATGGGCCGGTTGGGGTAAGCAAATGTAGTAAGTTTATATTAGGTCCCTTATCTTGGCATCAAGTTCCAACCGCAATATAAGATATAACACGTTGTTCAACTTGCATTTCTGGAGGTAGCCAAGGGTCCCAGGGAAATATTATGCGTGGTTTTCGGCAGACATGGCGAGTTGACTAGGGTCAACCCGACTGAAGTCAACGTGAAACTCACGTCACGTGTTAGACCCCTTATCTCTCTTTCTTCACCCATCTATGCCGCTTGACACCGCGCGGACGAGCTGGAGAAGCTGCAATCGAAGAAGAGGAGAGAAGTGAGGTGTGAGATTAATGGGCCGGTGAGTACGAGATGTTGGGCCGGATAGGCCGAGATTAATGGGCCGGGTGGGGTAAGCAAATCTGCATACTGAATCACACTACATTTGTCTACAACCACTTGCTATCATCACCAAGCAAAGATGGAAAGGAAAAACTTGTGAATCCAATACACGATCATGGCGACAGTGCACTCTGTACGCAGCATGCCATGTTACATGTTCCCAATACCATGGCCTACTCTGCTCACCTGCGTTGGTTCATGGCAAATCGGCAACGCACCCCACTGCAGATCTTACTAGGAGCACTGTATATCTCTACCTCATGTTGACATAGTTTTCAGTTTTTAGGTTTTTTTTTTGTTCTGAGAAATTTTCCATCTCCTATATGTTGTAGAGAACTGAGGATTCTCATATCTTTCCATAATTCTCGTGTGGCCAAGTGCCACTAAGTTGTTGATAGTTCAGGGTATTCGAATATTCTCTAAAGAATGTTTACAGAATTCTTATAAACTTTATGTCTAAGAATTCTATGAAAAACATAGTAGCTAAATATTCTCAACGTGTTACATAAGAACTTTTTTTTTATAATAGTTTGGTTTTCCGTGATATTTTTCATTCCTTTGCGTAAATAGACTAATATGGTATCTGAAAGAACACCAGACCAAATAAGTTTCGGTTCGTCAGAAAAGAATGAAGACAGAAAGTTGTTGCTCCTGCTCCTGCTCCTGCTAATCAAAAGTCCAAGACATCTTTTTTGCTCTGCAATGGAGTAGTAACAAGACGCAGCCATGAACCAATTCAGATATGTACATTTTCAGATGGCACTTACACACACACGTACCGTGGTACATTTATCTATACACAGATCATATGATATGAGACCATATATATATAACTATACAAGGATGCATGCATGCTGCCATGTTGGTTAGTTTCATAATTAGCTGCATTGCACATGTTGTGTCGCCTCGCCCTGATGAGTGGCAGTGATTGGCGCTGCGATGTCCGGAGGCCCAGGATGCATGTTGTCTTTGCATCTGGGCAATGATCCTGTCCGTCGAAAAGAGCAATTGTTTTCAACTTAATTAATTATCTGTGATAATTGGTTCTGCTGATTATTGTGCCGCATAAATGTTAGTACGGCTCTGTCATGCAATTGTGGCGAATATTCAGACATTTGAGCTACTTCATGCAGAAATAGGAGTACATGTTTTACATGTCACTTGGATGATTTTTTTTTAAAGGTCTAGGTTATTTCTAATATCAATACATAAACATTGTAAAAGTTTTATTTCATTCACAAAATAATTCATGTAATCAATAACAACATAATACTACTAATTAGTTATAGTTAATCAATAACAGCATAATACTCCTACTAGCTATCACCACCATGGCATAATAACTACCAAGGGGTGTATTTAGCAACCTGCAGCTAGAAGAGGCACTGCTGATGTTTCCTTAGTGAGCAGAACTTGTGGTTCAATTTTCATATTATCATAATCATAGCACTGTCATGTAAATTGGGTAGATGGAATACAAGCATCACTTGCTACATCAACAGTGACACTTGCTACTATATCATGACACAATTTCTTCTACACACTACAAGGACATCCAGGGATAACAAGTTTTCCTTGCCAGCTATATCAATCCATTCAATATAGTGTGAGCATCACTTGGGCTAAACCTAAAGTTATATATTACTACCTGGATTGTTTATAAATATCAGATATATATAGTAACATTTAACTAATTAATTTGAGCCGTTGTGTTAGTTTTCAAATGTCCTGATTTTCTCGACTTTATGAACATATCGATAACATGTTTCCATGACGGGGGAGTATGGGTTTTCAAAGTTTTTTTTTAAAAAAAGATATGTGTTAAAAAAATAGATGCACAACGGAGACACGAATTTAACGTGGAAAACCCTTGCAGGAAAAATCACGGGCGCCGACCGGCAATAATCACTATTGAGGAGTTGATTACAAACGTAGGGAATAACAGTGGAAACTTCTCTCCCTTCCCGTACGGCTTACAAGAGTATATATAGTAGATAAAAGGAAAGACACCTAATAGGAAACGATTAGGAGTCCTACTAGGAAACTAATCATAGTCCTACTAGAAGACTAATCCGAATATATTGTGGGCTCAAATTCGGATCACATATTTAACAATCTCCATCTTGAGACGAATTTCCTCTTGTAGCATAAAAAACATCAATCTCCAAAAATACCTCATGTAGGTAAAATCACCGCGCGCCAAATAGTCTCTAGGACTATACTGTAACACCAACCAAGCTTGAGCAAAACTCAAACTTAGTAGCAGGAACTGGCTTTGTCATCATATCAGCTGGATTATCATGAGTACTTATCTTACATACTTTGATATCACCTTCAGCAATCACACCTCGAATAAAGTGATATCTCACATCAATGTGTTTTGTTCTCTCATGAAACATCCGATCCTTTGTAAGGCATATTGTACTTTGACTATCACAAAATATATCAACGCAAGACATTACTCCACAAAGCTCAGTATACAAACCTCTAAGCTAAATAGCTTCTTTACAAGCTTCAGAAATAGCCATATACTCTGCTTCAGTAGTAGATAAGGCAACAGTTGCTTGCAAACTTGCCTTCCAACTAACAGCACATCCTCCAATAGTGAAAACATAACATGTGAGTGATCTTCTCCTATCCAAATCTCCAGCAAAATCTGAATCCACATAACCAACAAGTCCATCTCTAGATTTCCCAAACTGCAAACAAGCATTAGAGGTACCACGTAGGTATCTGAAAATCCATTGAACAGCTTTCCAATGCTCTTTGCCAGGATTAGCCATGTATCTACTGACAACACTCAATGCATGTGATAAGTCAGGACGAGAACAGACCATGGCATACATAAGTGAACCAACTGCACTTGAATATGGAACTCTAGACATGTACTCAACATCATAATCTGACTGTGGACATAAATCTGAAGATAATCTGAAATGTGTAGCTAAAGGAATACTCACTGGTTTTGCATCATGCATATTGAAACGACGAAGGACCTTCTCAATATAACCTTTCTGACTAAGATATAACTTGCCAGACTCTCTTTCTCTAGTAATTTCCATACCGAGAATTTTCTTAGCTGCACCCAAATCCTTCATCTCAAATTCACTACTCAATTATGCCTTCAACTTTACTATCTCTGCTTTGTCTTTTGCAGCAATCAACATATCATCAACATAAAGAAGCAAATATATAGCTGAACCATCAACCACTTTGAGATAAACACAGCTATCATAATTGGATCTTCTAAACTTCTGAGAAAGTATGAAAGAGTCAAATCTCTTATACCACTGTCTAGACGACTGCTTCAACTCATAAAGAGATTTCTTTAACCTACAGACTAGGTTCTCTTTTCCAGGAACAACAAAACCTTCAGGCTGCTCCATATAAATGTCCTCTTCTAACTCCCCATGTAAAAATGCAGTTTTAACATCCATTTGCTCTAGTTCATAATCATGCATTGCAACAATACTGAGTAATGTGCGAATTGAACTATGCTTCACAACAGGGGAAAAGACATCATTGAAATAAATACCTGGAATCTGGCTATAACCTTTAGCAACTAATCTTGCTTTGTATCTTGCCTCATCAGTTGGAGATATACCTTCCTTTCTTTTGAAGATCCACTTGCAACGGATAGGTTTCTTCTCCTTTGGCAACTTCACCAATTCCCAAGTATGATTCTTTTCAAGTGACTCCATCTCATCATGCATAGCAGTTATCCATCTATTGCAATCATCAGAAACAATAGCCTCAGAATATGAAGAAGGTTCTGCATTACCTTCAATTTCCTCTGCCACACTCAAAGCATAAGTAATTATGTTCGCTTCTTCAATATATCTTCGAGGAGGTTTAGTATTTCTTTTGGGCTTATCTTTTGCAATAGAATGTTTTGGAGACTGCTCAACAGTAGAAGAATCTGAATCTTCACTAACAGGTGCATCTTGGTTAACAGCAACATCATCCTTTTCTGGTGCATGCCCTGAACTGATCAAGTGCTCCACCTGCACACTTGCTTTCTGCTGACTCTCAACAGGAACATTAGTAGAAGGTTTGTCATGTAACATAACTGATTCATGGAAGACAATATTTCTACTAATCACAACCTTTTTTGTTTCAGGACACCATAACTTATAGCCTTTCACACCAGACGGATAACCAAGAAAAATGCACTTAATAGCTCTAGGCTCCAATTTACCATTATCAACATGAGCATAAGCAGTACAGCCAAATACTCTTAAGTCTGAATAATTTGCTGGGGAATCAGACCATACCTCAATTGGAGTCTTCTTATCAATAGCATAACTGGGTGATCTATTAATAAGATTACAAGCAGCGGAAACAGCTTCTACCCAAAACTGTTTAGGCAAACCTGCATTAGACAACATACAACGGGCCTCTGATATAATTGTCCTGTTCATACGCTCAGCTACGCCGTTTTGTTAAGGTGTATGAGGAACGGTGTAGTGACGCACAATGCCTTCAGACTTGCAATATGATTTAAATATCTTAGAACAGAACTCCATCCCATTGTCAGTACGAAGTATTTTCACCTTCCTTTCAGTTTGTCTTTCAACCATAGTCTTCCACTCTTTAAACGCATTAAAAGCTTGATATTTGTGCATCAAGAAATAAGGCCAAACTTTTCACGAATAATCATCAACTATAATCATCATATAACGAGCACCTCCAAAAGATGTCTTACGAGCAGGCCCCAATAAATCAGAATGCACATAATCAAGAATACCTTCTGTAGTATGCGTAGATGTGTTGAATTTCACCCTCTTATGCTTGCCAAATATACAATGCTCACAAAATTTGAGCTTCCCGATGCCTTGTCCATCTAGCAATCCTCGCTTGCTCAATTCTGTCAAACCAATTTCACTCATATGCCCAAGACGCATATGCCAAAGATTAGTAGCATCGGCATTAGATAATGAATCTGAAACTGCAGCAACATTACCTAATATAGTTGTACCTCGCAGATGGTACAGGTCGGCAGTTTTAATATCAGCTTTCATCACAATAAGATCCTTTGGTTACCTTCAAAATTCCATCTCCACCGGAATATTTGTACCCTTTGTGATCAAGAGTACATAAAGAGATGAGACTCCTCTTCAAATTTGGAATATGCCGCACATCTGACAATATTCTGATACAACCATCAAACATCTTGATCTGAATTGTTCCAATACCTGCAACCTTGCATGGTGTATTATCACCCATCAAAACAGTTCCACCTTGCACAGGCTCATAGGTGGCAAACCAATCCCTGTTCGGGCACATGTGATAGGTGCAAGCAGTATCAAGAATCCACTGGTCACTAGTTTGTGCACAACCAGCATAAGCAACAAGCAATTCTGCACCAGGTTTATCATCAGTAATAACTGCGGCTTTTCCTTTCTCTTCTTTATTACCTTTTGGCCTATAACTTCCGGTTCTCTTGTCTTTGTTCTGTGGCTTCCAACACTCAGAGATATCATGTCCATCTCTCTTGCAGTCTTTGCATGACTTATACCTGCCTCTGGACTTTGATCTTCCATGATAGCTACTTGAACTTTTATCTCCTGACTGGTTCTTTGTGTTCTTCTCCTGTTGCCTGCCCCGAACAACCAAGCCTTCTGCTTGTGAACTTGAACTTTCAGAGGGTACCATCTTCTTCATTTTTTCTTTGGCATGCAAAGCTTCATAAACTTCTTTCAAAGTTAGAGTATCACGACTATAAAGAATAGTATCCCTGAAGTTTGCATATGAGCTAGGCAATGAACACCATAGAATAAGGCCTAAATCCTCTTCATCATACTTTACCTCCATAGACTCAAGGTCAGCAATAATTTCCTTGAAAGTGGAGAGATGATCCATCACAGACTCATCGTCTTGCAACTTGTGCAAAAATAACTTTTGCTTCAGGTGCATTTTACTGGTCAGATCCTTAGTCATGCATATCTGTTCCAGCTTCAACCACAGCCCACCGGCTGTCTTCTCCTTAAGCACCTCCTGTAAAACATTGTTAGATAGATGAAGATGAATATATGACATAGCCTTACGATCCCTTTTCTTCTTATCATCAGACCAATCCGTAGTCCTCTTGTTAAATCCAGATAGCGCATCATCGAGGTCTTACTGTGCAAGGACGGCTCGCATCTTCACTTGCCATAGTGAGAATCTTGTGTCTCGGTCCAGGAGCGGTAGATCATACTTCAAACTCGCCATGGGAATTAATCTCGTGTGGTAGCGTAGATCTAAAAAACTCCTCGGTGCACAAGCTTTTCTTTTCACGCGATGTCGGAGGACGACAGATGATCTTGCCGAACGAAGCGATGAGACGATGACGCCGGCGGCGGGGATAGTAGTGGATCGGATCTCCAATGCTCTGATACCACTTGTTAAGACAATAGATGCACAACGGAGACACAAATTTAACGTGGAAAACCCTTGCGGGAAAAACCACGGGCGCTGACCGGCAATGATCACTATTGAGGAGTTGATTACAAACGTAGGGAATAACAGTACGAATTTCTCTCCCTTCCCGTATGGCTTACAAGAGTATATATAGGAGATAAAAGGAAAGACACCTAATAGGAAACGACTATGAGTCCTACTAGGAAACTAATCATAGTCCTACTAGGAGACTAATCCGAATATATTGTGGGCTCAAATTCGGATCACATATTTAACAATATGGACAATCAGTGAGAAGCTTGCTAATGATTTGAACTTCATAATTGTAATGATAACTAGTAAATTCAAATATGCAATTTATCATGAGGTAATTAGACCTGGGAACCATCAATCTCTATTCTTGAGCCATACATATGGTGGTCCTGGTCTCCTGGCCCTGTGACCCCCTGGACTTCCTGGCTTGGCTAAACCACCAGACCAACCACCAACACATCCCAATCATTCAAGACAACTCCATGTAACTTGTCCAACTAAACTCCAAAAGGAAATGATAACATGAGATCAGTTTTATCTTGATAGAACTGTTTGCACTAGCTAATATTAGGAAAAAAACATGAAAATATCTTCTTCAATTCCTTTTCCAACTGTATGTACGAATAGTTTATCTCACTAACTTAATGTGTCGTGTGACGGATATTTTCTAAGCGCATGCTCCATAACTATAACTCGTAGAGAGTACATGTGTCAAGTTAGATTTTTTTTCTACAATACTATTTCTTCAGAAAATATATTTTTATGTTATTTACCTCCTAGTAATAAATAATATTAGCAGACAAATTATATAAAGATAAACAAAAGAGAGTCAAAGAAAAGGTAAATATCACTAAAAAGAAGATTCCATCCCCTGTTTGTCTTTATCAAAAACCTATCCTTTCCGAAAATGACCAATGGAAGGAATCTAGTCCCCATGGTTTGTTATGTATTGTGCTTTTTGACAACAAGCTTTAGATTCCTATGAATCTTTCTCTTTTTTCTATCGAGTGCGTAAACTTAAAAATAGCCACATCATTCTTGTGCAATTCATTCAGCTGTAAGCAATTGTATTTATCTGTTTATGTTCAAGCTCTGCCACAGGTTGCAGCTAAGGCTCCGTTTGTTCTAGCTGAACGAACTTGGTATATATTAAGAGGAAAAGCACGTGATTAATTAAGTATCAACCATTACAAACTTAAAAAATATAAATTTATTTGATTTTTAAAAGAGACTTTTATATATGAAATTTTATACAGTTTAAGAAACATGTTTACGGTAGAAAAGAGAATTAGCCCAATAGAACCAGATGAAGCGAATTTCAAACAAGAAGTTCTTTCATAAGTAAAAAAGTGAATAAATCCCAATTAAGCCAATAGATGAATATTCTAGCTAGCTTTAATCATACTATGTGCCTCTTTTTCACGGTGACACTCCTGGCGCAAGACAGGATATATTGTCATTGAAGTACCCCATGTGTGTGGACCTTGTGATGCACGCTTGAGTGATGAACTAAAACAGCGACAAAGCGCCCAAGGTATTAGCAGGGGAAAAAAATTAAAGAGCTGAAATGACTACTTTGGCCCTGACCTAAACAGCAAAAGAAAATATCAAGGCAAAACTTAAATATCAATCAACATCTTCCCTTTTCTTAATTTCCTTTTGAGCCCCCCTCTCTACCCTTCTCTATTTTGTTGAATTAATTAATCAGTTAATTTTCCCTTTCAATCTTTTTTTCAGAACTCTTTTTTTTTAAAAAAAACTCCCCTTTCAATCTCTCTCTCTCTTTTTTTCCCTGAAAGATATTCGTGCAGTGACGATCGAGAGAAGAAGCAGAGCGTGATTAGGATCAAGCTCACGTCGTTTTCGCCGTGCCACTGATTGATATCTGGCTCTAGCTTGCTTGCTTGCTTGCTTCAGGTTCCTAAGTAATTATCTCTAAATAATTAAGCTTCCGTGCCATGATTTGGTACACATGTAGTAGTAGTGTCCAGCTTATTTGTCACTGAATTTATATTCCTCGTGCTTATCTTGTAAGGAAAAGTTTGGATATATGAAGATGATGTCATTACCTAGGTCCAGTAGCTTGAAGTCCAATGTTCAAACTTGGAAATTTTTTTTTCTATATGATGTTGCTGTTTTCCTAATAGAATATTGGTGGACTTTATTCACGTGTAAATATTTGATACATAAATATGAGATATATCGGTGTAATATTGATATTTGAGAAATACCATGATAAAATTAATTTATTGGCCAACATTGTGTATTGGATATTGTGCCGATGTTCTAGAGAAACAAGTACGTAGGCATAACAAAAATCTGTATGTGTTCTTTTGGAAAAAAAAAATGATACGGTGTGCATAAAATTTCTATGATAATTTGATAAAGCCTTTACCTCGAATTAAAGTTCATCTAAGTGTACACGTAGTTTGTCTAGATTACAAAAGAACATCCTTAATTAGGATATTATCTAGTACTAATTCTTTCAGTGATAAATATTTAGTATTTAGGGCAAGATTTAGTTAAACTTCTAACACTTTGACTACCAATAATTTTCCAAATATTTGAGTTAAGAAAAATGATATACCTATATTTGCCTTGGCACTATAATATTGCTAGATTTGTTGGTCGAAGTTTTACAAATCTGACTTAATCTTACTTCAAAGTTAAAATATTTATGGTCAGATGGAGTGGTATGTATGAAAAGACGCATATCATACACGGTATAATTCATGGAAAAATTAATTGCAAAGGCCAGACATGTCCTTCCCACCTAACCATTTTTGTTTACGTACGTATATGCAATCAAATTAAGTTGACCACGACATATAAGCAAGATTTTCTCCCCCTAAGGTAACCAATGAATCAACAACAACAAACTGTAGCATGCACATATATCCACAGCCATTAATTTGTATTACAATTGGAGAGGGTGCGTATATATGCTATCTTCATCACACCTCAAGCTGAAAATTTCAAAACAAAAGAGAAAAAAATATGGATAATATACACAAGCTCCTTATCATGACCAACAAACATATGAATATAATTACACATGTTTAATCACCCCCAAAAAAGCAACAAACCCCACATAAATTAATTTACAACCGATGAGGCGACCATATATAATATATATAGGAGAGAGAAAGGATCAAAGGGTGAAAGAATTTAATAACAAATGTTCTTGCATGCCAAGTGTGTGTATCTTGATTTACTTACTTTTGTGCAGACAGAGAGAGTGTGATCACATTAACTTAATCTTGACTTTAATTACCATCAGCTAAGCTTAGCTAAGCTAGCTTAGCTTTGCTTGCTTCTGCAGTGATCACTGCTTCTCCGGCTCAGCTGCCGGCGCCGCGGCTTCCGCCGCCGCCGCCTCCGCCGGCTTCTCCTCCTCCTTCTTCTCCTCCACCACCTCCGTCGACGGCGCCGCCTCCGCAGCGGCGGCGGCTGGCTCGGCCGGGGCCGCCTCCTCCTTCTTCTCCTCCTCCACGGCGACTTCCCGGGAGGTGGTCTCCGCCGCCGGCGCCGGCGCCTCCGCCTCCGGCTCGGCCTTGGGCTCCTCCTTGGGAACGAAAGGCGCGACCTTCTCCAGGATGAAGGCGATCGCCGGCGAGAGCGGCGTCGTGCCGGACTTGGCCACCGCGTCGCTCACCGCCTTGGCTCCGGGGAATTCTGAGAAAAAAAAGGTCATTAGTTTCATTTTAAAAAGTATTAAAGAAAATTTAAAATATTTTTTATTGTTTGCATAAAAAAATTTGTAGGACTACCTAACGAACAAATATATGCTTATTCAGGAACATACATGTTAAAATATTTTCAGATGTATACACTAAAGAAAGGACTGGTTTTTATATGAATTGGAAAAAATAAGTGGCTGAAGTTTAATTAAAAACTGTGGTAGTTTCGTTTGTTTTTTGTTCGACTGGTTTGGTTCTCGTCTGCGTCAGCTAAAGAAACGGAGTTTGCATGTGAGATTCTGTTCAAACAAACATAGGTGAGAAGATTCCTCTGAAGTTCATGTTCTAGCAAGAGGGAATACAGTCTAGATTGTTTTTTCAGAGGGCAAATAGTAAAGGTCTCTATCGAATAAAACATAAGAAATGGATAATAAACAAGATTGCTAAAAGAAACCAGGGATTCTATTTGCTTAGACAAAAGGTGATTGATAAATGACACCTATTTTTTTTAAAAAAAACTCCCTTTGTGTTATGGTCTATTTTGGAAATAATACACTAAAGTGAATAAGTGATAAATGTTCTTTATTTTCATTAAAATTCATTTTAAAATAAAATACAAAAAAAGTTAACTTTTTAAAAAGAAAATTGTAACTATTCTATTCAACAAGTCATGCATCATGTAATCAAATACAAACCAAGAACTAATTGATTTTGTTAATTCTTACCAATCTTAGCCAATTCCTCAAGGAACTTAGTGACTGCAGGAGCGTTCTTCTTGATTTTGCTGGCTGTTTTTTTGTCCTTTAACAAAGCCTACAATATTTTTTACAGATAAACATGCAAATTATTATCACTTGAGCAAGTATGT
Source organism: Oryza punctata (assembly GCA_000573905.2). NCBI lineage: Eukaryota > Viridiplantae > Streptophyta > Magnoliopsida > Poales > Poaceae > Oryza > Oryza punctata. Next base: position 6,971,257 of record CM002488.2, read on the forward strand.
CCTCAAGCAACCTAAAAAACAACTGAAAAATTCTTACCTTAATCTCAGGAGGAGATGATTCAACAACCTCCACAACCTTGGGCTCTAGCTCGGTCTTCTTGTCATCAATCTCCTTGCCAATCTCCTCCTACACAAATACATGACACCCAATTAGTATAAAAAATGTGAAAATAAACACAAGACATAATTTCAATTTTCAAGTGTCTCTGTGTATGAATTCGTAGCTACCTTGTTGAATGATTTCAAGAACTCAGCAGCAGCAGCCTTCTTGCCATCCTTATCAAAGATCTTGTTGAGTCCAGAGAGAACCTTGGTCTTCCAAACACTTGTCATATCTCTCCTTCAAGAATTAATCTCTACTACTCCAACTGTCCAACATGGCGAAAAACAAAATAGCATAAATAATCCATAACAAAATCACTTCTTAAGAAAAAGAAACAAAATTCCATAGGAGAGCTCATATACCATGGAACTAAACATGCATGCATGAAGGATGAAACCAAAGAAATTATCAAAGTAATCAGGCTAGAAAAGAAGCTTACATGAAGCAAGGAGAAGAAGAGAGATAGATGCCTCTTGCTTGTGTGATGTGTTGTGTAGCTTGGGATCACCAGCAGCCTATCAATGGGCAGCAGTACAGGAGCCACCTTGCCATGAGAGTGATATATAATGGGCAGGCCAGAAAGCCACCCTGAACTTGGAGAGATTTACATGTCTGCCCCTGCAGATGACAGCATGGTTGCAGTGAGGTGGCAGGGGCATAAATGTCAAAATGGAGAAGATTATGGAAGGGGTGTCATTAAGCCACGGATGACATGATGGTGGGTCGTGGAGCCTTGCAAACTGCGCTGGAGGAGAGAGAAAGAGGGAGAGCATTTTTACTAGGATCCTCTGTGTTACTATGACTTTGTGGTCTTTATCAACTGAATGAATGCCAAGAAAATTACAAAGGGGATGTTAGGTTATGCTAAATTGCAGTTATACAGCCGGTCAGCCGCAGTAGCTGCAGCTGCCACCGTGATCCTCTTGTTTTTTACTGTAGCTGCTGCGGTAAAGCAACCACATCTAACATTATTGAACACCTCCTTAGATTTGAGTAATTATTTGCAAATAAGAGACATAATAAGGAAAATATTAGCAAAAATATAGGGCTAAGCTCAGATACTGTAGTTGTTGCTACAGTGCAGCCATCTATTATTGCTACAAGAAGTCTGGCTTGGCTTAACTATTGGTATTGCCCATAGCTAGCACAACCAAGCGAGTTCATAGATTATGCTTAGATGTTATTTTATAAAATCGAAGTATCCAATTTAAAGATTAATAATTTTTAAAACTATATGTGATATTTTTTGTTCCTTGTTTCCTTGTTTCCCTAGAAGATCACGTAGTTGTTTAGTATATTTTTTTTTTTCCTATTTAGTACTTAGAATAACTATTCAGGAATAGTGTTAGTTTTAATTTTAACATTTGTTGATAACAAGTTCATATCAAAACTGGTAACTTTCCTGTAAGAAGTTAGAATGATATAAAAAAATGACAATCTCCCTCTCCTATATAACTTTCACTTTTTTTAGAATAGTATTTACTCAATGACATATGATGATCAAACTTCATTGTAACACCACCACCTTATCTATAGCGAATTAATTCAATGAAATATCAATTGATTTTTGCTAAATTGCAATAACTAATATATCACTATCCAAATTGTTCTTGATTTCTTTATATAAATCGAGAAAAAATTATGTGCGATCACATCACAAATACAATATATTAACACCCCGTAAAATATTCCACCTTTGCCGTCTCTGCTTCTCCGGTTATGCTGCCTATACATCAACACACCCTTGCCCCCACAGAAGATCAGGGACAGCCAGATAATCCTAACACTGTCCATGACAATGGCATTCCTGCGTGTGGCCCACACCTTCTCGACGCTGGGCCCCACACCTTCCAAGAGAGAAGTAGCGTGAGCACCTCGAAGAAGCAACTACCCCCAAGCCAATCACAGCGCTCATCCTGGCCAAGAAGCCAACATGACGCAGCAAGAGAGTATACTCGCAATCACAAAGCAATTGGATTAACCAGAAGTTTAATGGAACAAAGCCCAAGCTAACCTGCCACCTAATGGTCTCAGGTTGGACAAAATCCAGCAGCCCTGCTGGTACTATTGTTTAGTTAACTTGCAGCACTATATTATTTGCTAGTAGAATACTCTTGTGATCTTCTCCAAGATTTTTATTACTAGGGTTTTAAGGAGAGGAGAGGAGGGACAATACACAAATAGGGTGTTGTTGTACTCCAATGTGCTGGCATGAATGGTTACATCTACCAGCATGACAGCTCCCTTCCCAAGTGACCGTATGCATTGCCACGTCGGATGTACGCAGTGTATGTCTACATTAAGGGAAAAAACTTGTTATGTTCTCTTGTACTCTTTAAGTGATTCTTGCAAACTATAGCAATGTGTTGCAAATTATAGCAAAAGTATTTCTTAAGTGATTCTCGCAAATTATGGCAAATTGTGAGAACTTCCGCACTCGTCAAGAAGAAGAAGGAGAAGAAAAAAGAGCATGTGTGTCACGACTTCTTTTGGGGACATAAGAATTTCTTTTATGAATTTATAAGTACGAATAAAATGTTTTATACAGAATTTACAAGACTCAAATTTTTTAAAACCAATGTTTGTTGTATTTTGGATGACAAATTGCCAAGTTAGTATAATGATACTGATAACTACCATGAAAAAAATGAAAGAAAACAAAACAAAAACGTAGGCCCTCCTCTACTGTCCTGCATAATATTAAAATTCGTGTCCACTTGTCACATGACAGCCCTCATTTGCTGTCACCTGTTTATGAGCCAGGTAACGAGACCAGCTAACTGATGCATATACCTCAATCAACACACACCAATTCTTAGCTTGAAAATTATTGTTTTTTTTTTTGCATTTTTTTTGTTCTATAGTCAGCAAGCTATGCTTGAGTGTGTGCAGCACACAAGCAACCATGGTGGTGTACTTCAACTCTGTTTCCTGCACACAATTAATTAGGTCAGAAATGGCTTCCTGAAAAAGATAACCAGGGAGCCCCAGGAATCAAATTTTCCAGGTCAAGTTACTTGTGATAACTGAACACTCAACTGATGAGCTAAGATTAATACCAACGGAATAAAACTTTCCCTTGCAAATGCTGTTTGTGTCACCACAATCAAATCAGGTTATTATTCAGGATAACCAACCATCCATCCAAATAGCAAGTTTTTTGTTGCCTTCTTGAGGACAGAGCAATTTCCTCAAAATTAAAAGAGAAACTGCGGGGATTTTTCAGGAGAAATATTAAGGTCCTTGCCAGCGCATTTGCCATGGTAATGGGACGTGCAAAAGGCATTTGCCAAGAAAACATTTATTCACATCCTAAAATTCTTGGCTATAGAATATGAATTATATGTAATCATCTGGCCCCACAAAAAATGCATTGTACATGTATTCCTAATTGTGCAACTATTTATTCTACTAGAACACTTGGTATTAATTATTCAAGCCACCCGATTTAGGAGCACCATCTTACAATGATCGAAGATGCATTTGTAATCATATTTCTCGTGTACGTATGAAGTGATTACATAGTACCATCTCACAGTGATCTAGGAATCTCTTACAAATATTCACAACATATAAAGAATAGTGTTAGTTGCTTTTACACTAATAAAATTCTTAAACAGTGACACCCCCTGAGCATCTATATCCAACTACTACTTATGCTCAAACACAAAAGTTTAGTAGGCTAGCTATTGTTTTCCAATGCATATACAAAGCTACATATACATAATACATGCAAATATTCTCTTAGATAAGTAGTGAAGTACACGCATAAATACACAATGACCCTTAACCACAGATCATGAAAAATACAGGAACTAATAAATACATGAATCAATCATGCTTATGAACCCATCAAGCTCAAATTAATCCAATCAATCATGCATGTTCAAAACATTGCTGTGGTGAACATGCAACGCAATCTTCTCGAACCCTCCAGGCCAATTAGTTAGCTGTCATAACAACTGGAAGAGAGGCGATATATACCTGTCGTTGCTAACCGTGATTTGCTAAAGGCACAGTTGGCACGATCTCTGTAGATTACATTTTTTTCATATGATTAATTAGTTCTTAGTACAATATGATTGTGCTACACGTAGGTATGCACGTCTAAACAGCTGTGCTTAGCTTCCAGTATGGAAATATGTTGAGCATGACTTCTTCAAGAAGATTGCATTGACAGGGACATTGACAAAATATTTTTCACATTCTTAATGCATTTGCCCATAAAAATATTTTTTTCCTTGGAATAGATATGTCCAGATACAATGATCTAAGCATCTCGCTGAATCACCGTTCAAGTCGATCACATCAGCTGCATGTATCTGCCAACAGAAGAACAGAACAAGTTGAAAAAGAAAAACTGAAGCTGGTATGTGTAGAAGAAGAGCACTTTTTTTAACTAGAAACATCAAGAATACTAGCACTTATTCAGAATGAGCACTGTTAAAAATGGGGTGCTCTTATTGGGATTTCACAAGAGCAACACGAACAGACTCTCCCATACATCAACCTGGGAGACGCCCAGGTTGGCAGCTAATATTTCCAAGTATCATGCCATTACAAACAAGATGTTTAAGCTTTGCTGCAGGACTCCGATGTACAATGTACTGAAAACCATGGATCATCTAGGTACAGGGAAAAGAACAGCAGAAGGGGAAGAGAGAAGAAAGCACATCAGTACCATAAAAGTTACCACACAGCAGAAGCATCGATCTAGAATCTACACTCAGCCAAACCACCTGAAAGAACAGGGGAGGCAAGCAGTATGCCTTGCATCAAGGTTATATGGACGGTCTGCGGCGCAACCCGGCATAGGTGCTTCTGGAGGAAGAATTCAGTCAGCAACTGTAACTAATCCTGGGTTTATTTTTCTAGTTCAGCATGTTGCGTCGCGAAAGAATTCAGTCGGAACTGAGGGTGGGCAGTGCTTCTTCGCCACAAATTTGTACTGCAGACACAAAGGTACAGGAGGTCAGCACTAGAAACAGTACAGATAACTGAAGAAATGGGGAGGATATGCAGTTTATACCTTATGTTGGGTATATTTCTCCCTGATAGCAGGAAGGTTACTCCCAGGACCAACACTGAAAAGGCGGTGCAATGCCTTTACGCAGTCGCTTAACTCTGACGACTTGTATTGTGTGTAGTGAGCAAGGGTGGAATTCTGCTTCCAATTTACAATGAGAAGCATATGTTAGCTCTTGTTTTTTTTTTTATTTCAATGTTGATTTAAAATATGAATGAAAAGTTCAATACGATGATGCCACCACGTACCCAAGGGTGCTTTGTTGGCTGAAGTATGAATTTAGCCAGGAAAATAGCTGATGCCGCCACTAGTGAAGGAGGGTAAGAAAGTAGATTGTACTCCAGCAGTGATAGCTCAGCAACATAATTGGCTAGGAACTCAAGATGCAATGCTGGGTCCTGCGCAATGAAAAGCTGTTAATTCAATGCAATATATAGTTAGTATGGAATTGCAGCAAGCAGGAGATGATTAAGAGAGCAGCACCTCATCAGATACTTGTGCAACACGGACAAATCTCCTGTTGTAGGCAAGAAGAGAGTTATTAGAGTTCGATTCATTCCAGCATTATAGACATCGATGAGATGAACGAGAAAAGAACCTCAAAAAGCATTTTGCTGTAGGTGCAGTCATCTCAAACTTCAGGTAATTCAGGACAGAAGCTTCCATTTCCAAAACCTGATAATCTATGTGTTAGTCATGGAGATAAACAAAGCAATGTTCACAGATATGCAAAACAAACCTCATCTCTGAAGTATGTGTTGTCAGTTATATAGCAGAATTCTTCTACTTGAGGTGCACATATCTCCTCGTATTTTCTGATGTATGAACAAGCCAAAATCAGTACGCAACAATCAGATGCAAACTAAGAATAAATTGGAAAAAAAATGCTAGTCAGATCTTACGCAGCAATAAGCATACAAGCAACACCAAGTAATTGCAGTCTTTGACGATTGATCTCATTGCCAGAAAGATAACGGTCAATGTAGTTAACTGTCAGGTATAATGTATCAGGAACAAGACGATATTCTTCAGCGACCTGCACAGAGGAAAAGCGAAAATACAGTGGTAAGTAACAAGTGTGGCCTTTAGGCTCCTACCAACTAAAAAAATTGTTCGGTATAAAAGCTTACTTCCACAAGCCAGTCTATCAGGATCGCCCTCATGCTTGGGTTTACATCCTTTTGGATTGTTTCCATAAAATCAGTTGATGGACGTTTCCTGGTCTGCTTCAAGTCAAATAGAAAATCACAATGTAAATATGAAATTCAACCTAGATTTGAAATCACTGTGCTCAGGTCAGATTAAGTGTCATTTGGTCAAACTGACTGCAGTAGTGCAGTCCATGTCACAGAAAACATAATGAGGAATTAAAATACTTCAAGAGCATTTTGATTACAACAATCGAAGTAATGTTCATATTCGTCGGTTCATTGAGTCAATGATTTAAGCAGATAACTTCACTACAATTTCTCCATATTATACTGTGCTTCTACTGGCTCTAAGGAATTTCAATATGAAGGCCATTAAATGGAACCCACAATTCAGAAGAAAATTCTTTTTATTCAAGAATGTTTTATGTAAGGTGTTTACATAATATGCAGAACAGAACTACTGGCTCTAAGGAATTTCAATATGAAGGCCGTTAAATGGAACCCACAATTCAGAAGATTTTTTTTTATTCAAGAATGTTTTTATGTAAGATGTTTACATAATATGCAGAACAGAACTACTGAAAATTGATGGTTGCAAAGCATGTCTGGTATTTGATGATAAGGTGCATAATGTAGGTGCACCAACATAGAGAAAAGCAGAAAATAACGGATTGTGGAGAAATTTGAAAAAAATGTCCTGAGAAATTACATTGGAATAATGCCTTATATCAGTTATAACCATTGGACCAGGGATGTGCACTTCTTCTCTTCTTAATTTATAGTCTCATCAAAGTAACTTTTTTACTTGTGTTTCATATGGATGCAATCAAGTCTGAAATCATGAGGAAGCAAAACAAAGCCTTCCTCTGAAAACATACTACAATGGAAAACAATTTCTTACAGTGCTCAAGGGAAGTATTTTCAGAGAAACAAGTTGTAGTACAGAATGTATTACCTCAGCCTCGCGCAAGTGCATATAGATATCAGAAGCAAGAGTAGCACACAACTGCGGATCCTCGTAGTTATTGTCAACATCACAAATTTGGTCGATTTCCATTGGGGAAGGAGCATCCTTCTTCCACTTAGTTTCTGCGAAAGAAACAAGGGATAAGATCAATCAACCATTCTAATAGAATGCACCATCTAGCACAAATTCTAGCTATAACTGTGCATTTCAGCAACCAAAACACACCTTCAACATCTCCATCCTCCGAGATACGCAGATTCTCGTTTGCTCTTCGCTGCAAGGAACCTAGAACTGCGGAGGAATCCCCATTATCAATATACTCAAAGTCTGGGCTTTTCATTGAGTCGCATGTCGACATCGTCTCGTCAACCGAAACTGAATCTCCTGAATGCATAGGAGAGACGAAGCTGCTGCAGGGTACAGTGACAGGTGGGGGTGCAGCAGTCGGCACAATGCTAGGCACTTTAGGAGGAAGAGCAGATTCCTTCTGTGCGGCGCTCTCATGGCGGGATATGACCGGAGCCGGCTTGGTGTAAGCCGATTTCACCGCGGAGGCTCGATTGGTGCCCACATTGCGGCCACTGGCCAAAGATCCCTTCTTCACAGGTGCAGCTGAGGTAGCTGAATTCAACTTCTGCAGGAGGATGGAACAAAAGTAATGAATTTAGAACTTATTTCAATCTGTTCATTTGGGATTCCAGACCACAAGCATGAAAAGTAAGTAAAAATTTAGAAACATTAGCAGCACGCAAATATCATATTACCAATAGAAGATTCCAAAGCAAGCAAACATACAAAAACACTTCACGAATACCAAGAAAGCTTGATTTTGAACTTTTGAAGGTGCCAATAAACTTTATGCTCAAGTGAATTTAGCCTGTTGACCCTGGATGCTCCCCAAGAAACCAATCAATCAAATAATCATGAAAAGAAGCCTAAAAATCAGCAAGGAAAAATATTGTGGATTGAAAGAGGAGAATCCTCAAAATCAGCAAGGAAAAAATGTGGCAGAGGTCCAAATTTGAATGGGAACAGCAACTAAAAAAATAAATGGCAAGAAAATCTTGGGGATTGGAAGAGGAGAATCGTTTGTAGGCTAAACAACGAGAAATTGAAGAAATGAAAATCTTGTAGTCTGAAAGAACTCAACAAGACGGATTCAAGAAACACTATTTTTGCTTGAAACCAACAGATCGAGGCGTATGTCCTCCACAAGATGAAAAAAAAGAAAGCAAAATCATATCCAGATCGCTTCGGCAATTTCCGAATCAAAAAACTCCCAATCCAAGAACGCAGAAAAGCGCACTCGATCCGTCCCAAGAACCCAAGAGGAACCACCAAGAAAGCAAAAGAAACTAAGAAAGCCGCCCACCCAAAACCATCCGAAACAAAGCACATACCAAAAGATCTCGACCCAAACCGCGCAAAGAACAAATCTTCGAGAGAGAGAAAAAAAATACAAGCGATCCATCACGTACCGCATTGCCGACCTTCCCGGGGGCGGCGGCGGCGGGCCCCCTCCCCCCACCCGCGGCGGCGACGTTGCTGATGTTGCTGAGCGCCACGCGCTTCTTGGCCGCGGCGGCGCCCGCTGCCGCCTTCCCTCCTCCCTCCCCCACCGCGGGTCGCTTCGCCGCCGCCGCCGACAACGACGACGACGAGCGGCGGGAGGCGGCGACACCTAGGTTGCTCGACATCGGCGGCACGGCAACTACCACCGGAACCCCTCCTCCTCCTGCTACTCCAGGTACGGGGCTAGGGTTTGCGAGGGCAGCGGAGGCGAGGGTTTGGATCCTTCCCGACAGAGGCCAGGGGGGGATTGGGAGGAGGAGAAGCGAAGCGAAGAGAGGAGAGGAGAGGAGAGGGGATGGAAGAAAAAGGGAGAGGAGTGCTGTTTCAAGAAAACACCCCTGTACTTTCGATTTTTTCCAGTTTTGGGCCTACTATACCCTACTAACCATCTATTGCTGCTCACATTTTCTTCTAGGGTAGTAGTAGTAATAAGCAGTTCAGTTGTTCAAATTTCAAACAGCAGCATGTGCTTCAACCTTGCTATAATCTGGTTGGGTTGCGGTTATTTTATCCGTAATCGGTTTTAGTTATTCGGCCGTTTTTTCGCCTTGTGGGTGGGTTATTACGTTTCCGACCATTTTTCATGAATACAGTGGATGTAGAGCTAAATTAATTGTGTGTTACTACTTCTTTTGTCGTGCACGGTAACGGATATTTAACAGGATATTGATGGTTAGAGTTTCATGTTTTTTACTTGGAAATGTATCCAAAATAACCTTTGTTTTCGATAGTGGAGGGAGCGCTCCGATATGAGTATCATACCGAAGATTTATTATAACTGAATAGGAAGGTCTGAAACTTGTGTAAAACAGTGTGTTTTAAAGATTGAAGGCATTACTATTCTACCATACATGTCGGATATCTATAACTAACGGTCGAGGAGTTTAAAATGTGTACAACGGACAGGAAGTTTAAAATGTATCCAAAATTACATGTTTTTAATATTTGAGGGAGTACCATGGTATAGTACCCATATATTACGATGGAGAAGTTTAAAATACGTCCAACGGTCGGGAAGTTTAAAATATGTTGACGGGCGGGAAGTTAAAAATGTGTCTCAATAGACATGTTTTTTGGATATTTATAGTTAACGGCTAGGTCAGACGCAAGATTAAACCTTTCTTAATTGTGTGGAAGGCTATTATGAAAAGTTTTAATAAGACCATAATGGCACAGTATTGCCAATGAAAATACCCCATATAAACACAATTTGCCTAATCGTGCACCTATAGAAAACTTTGCGACCACAGTTGCACACGTACAATGTTCATTTTTGCTCTGGTTATTCCAAATTCCTGTTCATTGACTCTCAAATCATCAGCTGTCAAAGCACTAATAAGATTAAGATTTGACTTTTGTCCCTTTGTGGTCAGTTGATACTCCTGCTTCTGTTTTTGAATTTTGAAATCTGAATCCCCAGGTGAGATGGGTGTGGAGGACTCCTTTGTCACAGTGCAATTTAGGGAGGACCAAGAAGATGTCATCAATTCATCAATGTAGTACTACTGCATGGAAAGAGAGCACAACCACAGCAAAAGGCTGCGTGTGGATGGAGTGTTCAACGGTGCGCTCCCTTTCTTTATTCCAAAAAAAAAAAAAAAAAAACAAATCCCCATTTGTTTATCGCCACATCCAGTGGAGGGAAACGGGCGCGTTTGAATCGTCGATCCATCGCAGCCGTCCATCTGCTCAGAGACGGCGGCGAAACGCCCTCGCGTGGAGGAGCGTGCTGGGCCCCACCTGTCAGCCCGGTGCGGTGCGCTCACCGAACGTGAGGCGGAGGGAGGTCACGTGTCGCCTCGCCTTGAGCTTCTTTTTTTTTTTTGGTCTGGGTGACATGAGAGGGCACGGTGAGGATTACCCGGGAGGTGAGCGGAAGAGGGCTTCGTCTGGATTTAAATTTTTTCGAACTGATTGGGGGAGAGAGAGTGATTTGGGATCTCGGGGTGTGCATTCGTTCAAATTTCAAAAAGTTCAAAAGAACGTTGCGGCAGACAACGTGGGGACCCACCTGCCTGCCGCCGTGGCCGTGATGCCGTTTGTTCAGTGACCGTTTGTTCATGCGTGTGTAGTGAACTGGTGAACGGGGTGTGCAAGAATCGCATCTGTTGATTAGTAATAGTACACTAATGTTTGTGTTTGGCAAATCTTTTTTATCTTTGGATTTTATAGGAAATGATTTGGTAGCTTCTCTAAAAATAGAAGGCAAATCCTATGTTGTAAATTAGACTAAATGCTAAAAGGACCATTTTGGGGGTGTGTGATTCTCTTTTATTGATTTAGTAGTAATACCTTTTCCAGGAGAATTGAATTGTTCGTAGGAATAGAACGGTAGTACTAGTTTTTTTTTTCCTTGAAAAGAAATGCAAGTGTTTTGTGTATTGAAGATCCTTGGAATTTATTAGTACAACCTTGGAATTTGGTGGGAACGAAACACTACAGTTCTTATAGGGCAGTAGTAATATGAATCTCTAGGTGTTACCTCTAAATATGCCATATAAAAGTAGTATTCCCTCCGTTCCATAAAAAATCTAATTCTGGATTTGAATTTGCATTAAATTTTTTATGTGACTGGGGAGAAGGTGATAAGATGGCGGAGAGAAGTAAGAAGAGAGAGCATGAGAGCAATTTGTATAGAAGAGACAATTGTCACCTCTAATTTTGTTCGTGTTAAGAGGTAGTGTATGCAATGCATCACCTATACACTAACTCTAGCACACTAATCCCAATATTTTTATTTTATTTGTTTGTCCAATCCATTCTTCCTTTTACCTTTTGTTCATAGAGTTTGTGTGGAGGTCGTCCATTAGAGCAAGGTCAATAGTACTAGCTTAAAAAACTCTCACCTCAACAAAATAGGAGATAATGTGTACAATAGTGAGTTGTACGTACATCTAACCTCTATGCACTACTCTCTAGCACATACATTTTATTTGTTTAATCTAACCAATCACTAGTGTGTCTGTGGGCTCTTCGACCTGAGGCGGGAGGGTGAAGGAGCGACAACCTCGATGGTGTTCCCGTGACTGGAGCTCAACAGCGGATTGGTCTCTCTTCTCCTCCCAGTGAGCTGGAGTGTCACGGTGACCACCACGAGGATGACGTGGGAGGCGGCAGTGAGAGGAGGGATCTGTTGTCCCCGTATCTCGCCGCCACCAGTGGACGGATTTGGCGCCTTACATGGAGCTCCTCCTCGCTGGCGCGCTGGCAACGAGCTCCGTCACCGCTATCTCCATCGATTTGCTTCCACCCCCGCATCTAACCTATGTCTCCGCTCACCGTCATCGACCATGTCCATGTGACAATCGAGAAGAGTGGCAATCGAGCTCTCCTAGCCAAGTACCTTCCTCTTCACCGACGGTCTCGAGTTTCTTGCTAGTGATATGTGTGGTCAAGACCTCTTCTCTCTCCTCCTTTGCAAGCTTTTTAGGTAAGTAACTCAGTTCTTTACTAGGATCCAAGCAACATCACAAAGCCATGGTCCCCTACCATCTTTCTCTTCCACTACAGCACACATCCTACGTGGTGCAATGAATCAACATGACAAGTTGGTGCACCGTGAATGACCTAACAAAGTTTAAGAAAGCTAGCCCCATATAAACGTGGCAGTGGGATAGTTGTCCTTATTGGCATGAGGTCCTGTATATATGTGAAGTACTAGTTGATATTGCACTTGTAAGGCAAAATGGACTCTTTGCACAGGGTTAGTGTCAAAAGCCTAATGCACGAATGCTCGTGACATGGGCATCTCGCGAATGCTTTCTGACAGCGAAAAGACAAATATGCCAAGTTAGGGTTAGGGTTAGAGTTTCGGGGGTAGGGTAGGAGGGGAATGGAGGCGCTGGGGGTGGGGGAGTGGGGGATCGAGTTTAGAGGATGGTCTGGGAGACGGTGGATCGGCGGTGGGTGGCGAACAAGGGTGGGCGGCGAGGTGGCAACGTTGCCGCCGTAGCCACGAGGTCTACAACAGGCGGTGGGCCAACGTTAGCGGCAGATGCAAAGCGAGGCGAAGGGGAGAAGGGGAGGAGGCTGGCCGAGCAGAGCCTCACCAGCACGTTGACGCCCTTCGGCACCGGTGGGGGAGGGGGAGGAGATTGAGCAACAACATGGTGGGGTGGGCGGTGGGTAGTGGAGAAAATAACTGACCTAGTGGTGAATCTTTTCGGAGGGAGGAGGAGAGAGGTAGGTTGCCTGAGGAGGTGTAGCGAGCTTGCCGGAGGAAGGTCGTCGCCATCGCTAGAGGTATGCGACTCGCTCGCTCTCGTGCCGTCGCATGAGCGGTGGGTGGAGGTGTGGAGCTATGGGGATTGAAGGATCAAGAGAGAAGATAAAAGGTAGAGAGAGGAGAAGGTGGTTTGTTGGGCTGTTGGGTTGTCAGAGTGTTTGCGGGCCGTGAACGCCTGACCACTAGGCCCACCTGGGTTAGTGTAGGCGACATACATATTCTATGTTCGTCGACGAAAATTCGTATGATTGATCGCCTAGCAATAGCAAACCATATAATTTCTCTTAGTATAATGCTACTTCATTTCTATATAAACCATTTTTATTTTTCACAATAAATGAATCACGTTACTAGGTGTAATGGTATTTTTCTCCTCACAAAGAGACACATTTTTAAGTGGAAACAGTCCACTTCAAATTCCTCAAATATACATTGAGTTTTATTCACATCTCTCAACTATAAAAAGGTATATAGCATCCCTCAACTTCTGAAACCAACACGAATCAAGTCCCCCAGCTATTTTTATAGTGGTTTCGACTGACGTGTCACATTGCATGTGCTGACTCATCATTTGAACTGGCCCTACTTATGATCCACATGTGAGCCTATATTGTCATCTTCCTCCTCACACACACTCTCTCTCTCTCTCTTCTCTCTCCTTTTCTCTAGAGATGACAGAGACACTGTGCGGGATTGAGTCGAAGATCCTCGAAAAAAAGGATTGAGTCAAAGGCGAAGGGAGGCGGAGCACTGTAGGCACTCGGAGCTCCCGTTAGAGCTACTCCACAACTCCACCTTACTGCTGCCGCGGTGTTCTCGTACTCCTCCTTCTAGCACCCATGCGACGGCGCCTCGCACGAGCATGCCACGTGCGACGGCGGGAGCATGTGTCCTGCCATGTTGGTCCTAGGGAAGCTTGCAACGCGGAGATGATAGGTCGTTGTAGGAGAGAGCTCGTGGTGGCGGTGGCGTGGTGGTCCACTGCATCTCCAGTGACCGCCTTGGCCTTGGTCCTGGGCGTTGTGACATCGCACAACGAGGAGGATCCTACACACTCTCTCTGTTCTATAAAAATCAAACCCAGTACCAAACGAGTATCTGGTTTTAAGGTTGAGAGACGTTACTATTAAAGATAACCATTCGATGAGGGACATAACATGAACTTTTCCTTTTTAAGTTGATCCAAATTCGTATGGAACCATGATGTATAGCAACGTAACATGGGCCTTGGGCCGTCGAAGCAAGTCCAGCCAACCACACTACCCCACGGTTCCCAGCGCCGCCGCTCCTTTGCAGGCCGTACGCCGGAGCTTCTCGTGAACACCGCCGCGGCTTGGCCATCTCCCCTGCCGACGAGGCGACCGCTTCAACCACCGCCTCTTCTCTTCTCTTCTCCGCTCCTCTCCCCGCCGCCGCCGCCGCCTGCCGCCGGCCGCCGCATTGCGCAGCCCGCGCCCCTCCCTCACGCGCACGAGCCCCACGCGCGCGCACGTCCTCTTAAAATTTAGCCGATGCCTCATCTCCTCCTCTCCATCCACCTATTCTCGCCCCCCTCTCCTCTTCCTCCTCCTCCTCCTCCCCCTCCCCCGCCTCCGCACCCACATCCAGGCCGTCCCGTCGCCGCTGGATGCGGGCTGATCGATCCCTTGCCGGCCGGCGCGACCGCGGTGCGTCCATGGTGGCGCGCCTTGGCCTCTCTTCTATCACAGCGATCTCTCGCCGTGGAGCTTGAAGGCTCCCCCCCCCCCCCCCCCCCCCCCCGCGTTGGTTCGATCGATCACTACTAGGTCCGTACAACGATCATCTTGTTTTTTTTTTTTTAATTTCGTTCTTTGCTTGTGTGACCATTCTTTGCTCGAGTTTGTTGTGATTGGTGGGAGATTCTTCTACGGATGATGAATTCTCTTTTTTTCTTCTCTCCCATGCATTGGAGGAGGTAGGGGATTGGGTATCGATCTGTTAGGTTCAGTCTTCAGTTTGATTGATTGATTCAATATGTTCGTTTACACCTGTTTGGTTTAGAATCTACAATTTAGCATCATGATTATTTCGACGTGCTGGTTTGACCTTGCTAGGAAATGGCACCCATGTGTTGTGAGTCAAAAGGTCAAGTATAGAAGTGCCTTTTGTTATACTCTAAACACATAGTATGCTTGTTTGGCTCGATATCGAAAAACTATAATGATGGACAGTACGTTCTAGGAGACACGGGGGAATGCAAAAAGAATTAAAAAAAAGGTGAATGCATATGATTTGATGATCTATGTATGCATTCGTTGGACCTGCATTTACTATTCTCGGAGATACTCTTCTCCATTGACCTTGTCTGTTTGAGTTCCATGTAAATGTATCTGGAACAAATTCTGTTGTCTCACATTCTGGTTGATTTTGAAATCTATTGTCGTTGCAAAAGTTGTTGGTGTTCATTCTGATATATGTGACTGATATACTTATGAACTCAGGCAGTAAATGATTAGTGCAGTAACCATTATCATCGCTGATTTGTTGCTGTCCTAATCAGTTCCATTTGTGAAGTTTCAGATGAACTCCATGTCATACAAGAAGCTGTCCATAACGAATGACAGAATGGATTTCAATACTCATGGAAATGCAGCCCCCAATGGCACGTTACATCGTAATCAATCATGTGTTTCAGCCAATCCATCCACAACCTCCAAACCAACAGCGCAATCTCAAATCCCTTCCGATAAGAAATCAGGCCCCAGGAAGAAATCTGATCCAGCTGACAAAATAACCCCAAATCCTATGACAAACCGAGCAACAAATTCAGCATCATCAACAACAAAGTCTGAAGCAACCGGCACAACTCCGGCCAATGATTCCCGTGTGACATCTAGACAAGGTAGCAGCATTGCCAGAAGCAACAGCCTGGACAGCTACAGCTACGGCCAGGTGAAGCGGCACACCGGAGGCGACCGCCGGTGGGACGCCGTCAGGTTGGCCAGCTCCGTGGACTGCCCCCTCAGCCTCGTCCACTTCAGGCTGCTCAAGCGGCTCGGGTACGGCGACATCGGTAGCGTGTACCTCGTGGAGCTCCGGGACACCGACGCCTTCTTCGCGATGAAGGTGATGGACAAGGAGTCGCTCATCAGCAGGAACAAGCTGGTCCGGGCACAGACCGAGAGGGAGATCCTGGCCCTTCTTGATCATCCCTTCCTCCCTACATTGTACACCCACTTCGAGACCGACAAGTTCTACTGCCTCGTCATGGAGTACTGCTCCGGCGGCAACCTCCATTCGCTCCGGCAGAGGCAGCACAACAAGCATTTCAACGAGCAAGCTGCAAGGTTGGTTTTGGTACATTTTCAAGATCACTCCAGCATTCTCTTTGCCTCACCATACTACATACAATGCTTGCACATTGACATGGATATAAGTCATTGAGTAAATTTCCCTTTACATCAGGTTTAGCACATGTTTTCACTTTACACCGGGAATTATTGAACTCTAAGTTTCACTTAACATTGGGACACATCATCATATACCTATATAAATTTCAAGAAGTTTCGTAAGATCTGAATAAAACTTTATGAAGCAATGGTCTAAATTGAAGAAGCATCGTAAGTCCCCATTCACATTTTACAAGATTTCACAAATTTTGCAACGTATTTCAAAACATATTGGTATAAAAGTGAAAATACATGCTAAACTCGGTGTAAATTAAGTGGAACACGGGACACTTTACCCCGGGTGTAAATTGCTTTACTCTAAGACATCTGCTCACCATGATTCTGAAAATTTCTGAATGTTTTGATCAGGTTCTACGCCTCCGAGGTGTTGCTTGCGCTGGAGTACTTGCACATGCTAGGCATTGTGTACAGAGACCTCAAGCCTGAGAACGTCCTTGTCCGGGACGATGGCCACATCATGCTCTCCGACTTCGACCTGTCGCTGCGGTGCTCAGTGTGCCCGATGCTGGTGAAGTCGTCGTCGGTGCACGCTGGCGCCAACGGCGTCGTCAAGGGCCTCGCCGTCGGCAGCAGCGCCGCAGGCGACAGCGACGGCATCGGCTGCATGCAGCCGTCGGCGTTCTTCCCGCGGATCCTCCCAAAGAGGAATCGCAAGACGTCCAAGTCGGACCTCGGACTCCTCCACGGCTCGCCACTGGAGTTCAACGCCGAGCCGACGGACGCCCGGTCCATGTCGTTCGTCGGCACGCACGAGTACCTGGCGCCGGAGATCATCCGCGGCGAGGGCCATGGCAGCGCCGTCGACTGGTGGACGTTCGGGGTGTTCCTCTACGAGCTCATCCACGGCATGACGCCGTTCAAGGGGAGCAGCAACCGCGCCACGCTCTGCAACGTCGTCGAGCAGCCGCTCCGGTTCCCCGACGGCGGCGGTGGCGCGTTCCCGCCGGCGCCGGTGGCGAGCGGCGTCGCGCGGGACCTCATCCGGGGCCTCCTGGTGAAGGACCCCGGCAAGAGGATCGCGTCGAGGAGGGGCGCCACCGAGATCAAGCAGCATCCCTTCTTCGAAGGCGTCAACTGGGCGCTCGTGCGCAGCGCTCACCCGCCATCGGTGCCTGACCCCGTCGACTTCAGCCAGTTCGGCGCGAGGGAGAACCCGCCGCCGGCGACCGCGGCGGCGCCGACGAAGGTGTCCAAGCCGGCGGCCGCCGCGAGCGACTCCTCCTCCGGCGACTTCGAGTACTTCTAGGTGCAGAGGGATCAGCTCGATCTGTGAGTATTTCTAGGACTGAAATACATTAGATACAGAAAAAATACAGTCTTTTTTATTCTTTCTTACTGTTGTATTGCTCCCTTAATTACAGTAACATACATGATTCTTGGAATCCTAGTATACGCATGTACGAACAATGTGATAGTTTGTTGCTAACAATGACTAATGAACTGTAAAATATTCTGTTACACAACTGACGGATGCAGATGTTCATTTCTTAGTTGATCAAGCTTGCCTCATATGCAGCTCATTTCTTGGCTGATCAAACCTGCCCCATGCAGATGTTCATTTCTTACTATAGCTTAGCTGAACTAAATTGTCTCATGCAGATGTTCCTCATGCAAATTTCTTACTATAGCTTAGCTGATGAAACTTGCTTCGCGAGACACACTATTCTTTGCCGTCTTAAAAAAAATGATCTACGTGAACCTTCGAGTTTCATCAGTTTAAACTTGCTCTTAGATGCTAAAGGGTTTACAAATGCAATGGAGGCTAAAAAAACCGCACCCCAGATCGGTATAATTGTGGTTACCGACAAAAAAAAAACTAGTAAAACCCAGAAAAATTTGGCAATAATTTAAACTTTAGTTTGATTTTAACTTGATCTGTTGTTCAAGAGGTCTCACAAACCAGACCAGCGTCGATATGTCCTACTGTGAATATTTCATTTCATATTTGGAACCCTGGCTAAACCCCCGCACAAACCAAATTTGCGGTAGTATACAATTTCGAGCATAAATGATGTCTTGAGTTGAAAAACGTCATCAAAATGGACGTCTTCAAGACAAAAATAGAACACTGAACACGCTCTGCTCTGTCTGTTACCACGTAAATATAGGCATATAAACTAGTGCAACAGGTTCTATTAAAAAATTAAAATGCAACAGGTTCAAGCCTAGGCTGGCAGAATTGGACCACGTTTCGATCATCCAATTGGTGTATCACCAGAAACAGCTACTAAACAAATGGCTAGCACTGAACTCAACCCGAATTCTTGCATAATTAATCCGAACGATCTTGCCTCCAAACAAAAACCTAAACAGTATGTGTAACGATTGCTATGATCTATACACCATTTTCACTTTTGAGTTAGGCAGGTGAACTGCAATGGTCAAATGCTCTGACGATTCTAGTTGCTGGTACACTCAACGATCTCATCTGCGGCAGCCGGCGAGTCTCTTGTCAGTTTCAGGAAGCGAGTGCGGTTCGCGGCCAAGTCCTTCCTGAGCAGTTCAGAATACTTCTCCAGTGACTTCTTGAAATCTGCAAACGATCTGTTGTTGCAGGGATGCTTGGTGCCCTTCCCAGAGGATGATCCAACGACTGCGCCAGATATGTATGCATCGCACGCATCCAGGATGACGCGCTCACGCTCATGGAAGTGGTGTGCAACAAGGGACTCAAAATGCTGCAGTGAATGAAAGGTGTGTGAGACCAATTCGATCTCATCAAGAAAAGAACAGTACTGCAAGAGGTATATGGAATAGAATTGTGTTTCTAGGACTTTGAAGGTACATGGGTGGTGATGTTTCAGAAACAAAAGTTCTTGCGCTGATGCGCTCACTTATTCAGCTGTTTATTTGCAACAGCGTACCGTCAATACTTAAAACACATATAAATTAAATGCCTGTCTTTGTTAGTTAAATGCGCCCACATATAAATTTTGAAGTTGGCAATTTCATGAAGCGACACAACACAATTTTCTGGCTGGAAAACCGCTCTCCAGCCAATTGGATGCCTGCTAAAGAGTTTCACGGAGTGACAAGTACGGTTGTTACAGCATGACTAATTGACTTAGTAGGTTGTTATAGTAATTCCAAACTGTATATCAGTATTTAAAAGCATATAGAAACAGAGAGCAGTTCATTTTATCTGGATGACTGTACAAGCACTGATATAATCCTGACAGCTGAAAGTCTTCTATAACTATCTTTTCCAGCTTGGAGACT
Source organism: Oryza punctata (assembly GCA_000573905.2). Taxonomy (NCBI): domain Eukaryota; kingdom Viridiplantae; phylum Streptophyta; class Magnoliopsida; order Poales; family Poaceae; genus Oryza; species Oryza punctata. The sequence continues at coordinate 6,990,951 of CM002488.2, forward strand.
TGTGAAATTACCACTTTTAACTTGACAAGAGATGGGATTCTGTAGTTACCTTTGGAGGCTTCCGAAGTGAATACATCATTGTCCTGCAGGATAGTAGGAAGGCAGTCTGATTATAAGCCAACGAGTTCTTTTCTCCAGGAGCTGTATTGGCCGAATTTTTGTTGCCTGGCTCATTGAAGTATGGTTTATCATTCAACACAAGACCCTGGATGGAAACCAGCACCTGCAGTATGGTGGATTTTGACTTGCCCCACTTCTCGCATCCAGTACCCCACCAGGTGTTCAGCAGGCTAAGGCAAACTTTCCCACTCTCATACAAGTTTGGATTTAGCCGAAGCCCACCCGAATGGTAATGAACTTTCTGTAAACATTGGATATTATTTTAAAGAGGTTATATCAATGGTGGTAGTAACATAAAAATAATGGTGGAAAGCGTGTGTGAAGTGGTTTCATACCGGTGGAGATTGTGGGTATTCAGAAGGAAAGCGAACATCAAAGAAGAACAGACCATCATGATATGGAGTTCCAGCTGGCCCAACAATAACAGCCCTCAGCAGATCAATCCTATCCTCATAAGCTCTAACATAGATAGATTCTGCATGATTGAAACCAGACTGAGATGCAAGTTTCTAGTATTGAAGACATCAGCTAATTTCAGGCACAGTTCCTCTAAACGAAAGACTTAAGGCACAAATGTAAACTGTATGTAATGATACTTCTGATACATTAGCTTCCTTCAGCAACATGATTTGATATATGCACATTCTTTTCCATTTGTCCCATTACCCAAACTTAGAAAGATTAAGTTCTGAAGATGTGTTATGCTACTATGACAAGATTGCATGGAAAAGGGACAGATAAATGCAGACCATAACTAAAAGATGTGACACACTAGCTAGTTCGGGATTCAGCAACAGTCGTGACGAAACTCCCAACCACACAAGCAAATTGGTATAACCAATGAATACATCCTATTCAAACCCAGACAGAGCATGTGACTACCTTTAACTCAAGAAAGATTTCAATCGTATTCTGTTGGCATGTCAAACAGATCAGACATATTGGCATAAAACAGAGGTCAGTACAAGAAAGGACTATTATATGTGTTCACCATCTAGGCACTGACGGATTGATAAAAATGAATACAATGATTTGCCATATAAAAGAATGTACTGACCAGGTAGATCTTTCTGTAGAAGCTTCCATTCATTTTGGATTGTCTTCACCCAATCTTTGGAGGTCTGGTCAGTGGTCACAGATAAAGACAGGAAATTAATTCACAGTTGGATCTAGTGATAGAAATAGAATTCATAAAACGGCACAGCTTACCTTCCCTGGTGAATTCTTTGCATAGTAATGATCAGAAAAATCTTGAACAACATCAAATTGGCTAAACAAATTGTAACCATCACTTCCAGATCCATATTCTGTCCTTGTCATTGATGATATAACACTTGAACATTCAGGCTCATGTTTCTGCACTGATAGCACAGTACCATTCCCACTAGAAAAGGGATCCAAAAGGCTGTTGTTTGTACTGACATTTGCACTGGGGTGTGGAGCGGCAACTGAAAGTCAGTAGAGTAACTAATTTCAAACCACGACGTTATTAAAAAAAAAGCACATCAATCTTAAGACAGAGATACAGAATGGGATATGGAAGCTCGCTTAACTGCAAAAAAGAGGTTTACTTGGCATCAGTACTAACTACTGACAGCAAAGCAAAGAGTGATGAACATTTAGAAAATGTGTAGCTCTGTTAAAGTAACAAATATCCCCCTTTTGGGGAATGGGAGGGGAGGACCCTAAATTTTCATTGATTTTATTCTTTAAAAGAACAGGTTCAGCAACATGAAGCATGAGAATTACTAAAACAAATAAGTAGGAACAAGTTGAATGAAAAGATACCTTTACAAAGAGGATTAATGGCTTTGCCTGCATGAAAAATATTCTTTTATTAGAAAACGCCAGGCAGAAAGCAAAACACTTGATTTTATCTTTCTGAAACAAAATGAGAAGAACTCCGTGCTTTTCAGAGGGATATGCAGATTTTGCGGCTGGGTATACAGGCTAATGAAATATTAAGTTTTTTTTCTTTATACAGTTTAACACACTTCAAAACAATGTTGACAACCAAGAATCATGGATTCATAACACCAGACTATCCACTAGTTCACTCTCCAGTGGATGTATTCAACCACACTAGTAGCACTCTGAATCTGTCAAGATTAAGTTTATACTCTACATATCACATTTTGGTATACTTTGTTAACATAAAAGCATCTGGTATAACAATCTAGACCAATGTACAGCAGCCACAATTATCCAACAATTTCAATCCATTATGACCCATTTAATCTGCAGTATCTCTTCACCGGAAAACGCATTCATATTTTCTTTTAAAAAAAAATGCAGAATTCATGGAAGAAAGAGTACACAAGACAGAACTGATAATATGCCATCAGAAGAGGAAAGCATCTTTGGATCAATCAAACAAACAGAAGCAGCTGATGTAAAGATGATGTTAAATAGGGGCCAGTAGTGCAGCTGTACAGCACCTTTCTTCTTGGAATCCTTCTTCTTAACACAAAACAGCTCGAGCACCTTGTTTAGAACCATCCTTAAAACCCGCTTCACGCAGAACGCACCTGAAACACATGAGACGTCAGACGCCACCATCAGAATTAGACAGCCAGAATAGGGATCCTGCACGTCCAAAATAAATCATTTTTTCATCGAGCATAACTGAAAAGGGGAAAAAAAACTCTATCTTGTTGAAGAATCCCAACTCCCCAAGCAACTACTATTTTCTCCCTTTCATTTACTTTTAGTTGTATTTACTCATCAGTGAACTTTCCGGTTAGAACTCTTGTTCATCTGCCTCACCTGTCGGCGTCTACCTCCACACACTCCAATCAGTGACATAATCGAAGGCTCTGGTCCAATGGGGCCGGGACACCATTACCCCCCAAGAACAGACAAAAAAGGGGAAAAAAAGAGAAAAAGGCCATCGAGTGAGAGAGCACTGAAAGCAAGAAGCCAAGAAACGCTAACTACAGCAACAGAACAAATCCCACAAGCAAAAAAAAAAAAAGGAATAAACTTGGACCGTCGCCATCTATGAACAGGAGTACTAAGTACTCGACCACCCGCAATTCCACGGAGAAAACGAAGAGATCGTGAAGGTGGTGGTACAACAGCAAAAGAAAGAAACCGCCGCCCAAGCGATCGGCCATCCCGGATACGCAGCCGCGCCTCGAAACAAAGAAACAAAAGAAAGAAAAGAAAAGAAAAGAAAAGAAAAGGAAAGGAAAGGAAAGGAAACCCTTTCCCCGCAAGAACGACGGCTGCATCGATCAACCAAGAAGAAGAAGAAGAAGAAGAAAACCTCGGGTTTGTCGGAGGATCGAGCACAGCACGTCGTCGCCGCTGCAGTGGGTGGTGGGATGGAGGAGGGAGGGGTTTCAGCTGCTGCTACTGCTCCACTGCGCCGCGTAGGAGGAGTGAATCGCGGGGTGATGGTGGGAGAGACAAGAGACGAGAGAAACGAGAGAGAGCCCGGGAGGGGTCACACCGACCGCACCGCCACGGGGCCCTAGCAGCTTGCGTGCCCCGCGAGGAAAAAGAACCAAACCAAAGTTTAGTTTAGTTTGCTGCGTCGCACGGCGGCGGCGTCTCGTCGTGGTGTACCGGAATTGGGGCGTGGCCCCGACCGTATGGCTGCCACGCGAGGATTCGGGTTGCTTGGGGAAACGGAAGGGGAGGGGGTGACCTGGCTTGGCGCTTTCCGGAAGGAGACGAGCGCTGCGCGTCGAGTGTGCACCTACGTTTAGGAATTCTTTTTTGGCTTATTCGCTTTACTCCCATTTTCAATCAAATTTTGGTAAAATAGCAATATAAATATAGCTTATATATATTTATCATATCTTACCTCACCAAGATAACAAACCAAACAATACCCACATACCATTACCTTTTTAAATTTTGGTATCACCAAACATTGTAATTTTGATGTTACCAAAAGTTAAAATTGGTAAAACTTATTTTGTCATCGAAGTTAAAACAATCTCGCAGCGCGACGTTCTCGCAAGCACAAAACCAACTCAGAATCCCCTCTCGCCGTAAATGTCGTCACATCCATCCCCTGATAAGAAAATGGATGTGTGCAATTTATGTGTGCAATTAGGATGTGTTTGGTTACCTGTATGAAGGGTGGTTTAAATGTGCGGGTGCAAGAGGATGTTGTTTGGTTGCCTGCACGGCCATCGGGGCCTAGATCCACGCGTGCAAAACGGCCCCCGTAGCCGGAAACGCCCGAGTTGAGCTTCGCTCTCCATGCAGACTGCGCTCGTGCAGGTGACGTGACGCGCGGGTGCAGGTGTGGGGATAAGTGGATGCAGGAAAGCTATCTTCGTATGCATGTAGGGAAAGTGGTGAGCCTACAAGAAAAATTACGGAAACTAACATATACAACGCTTTAAATTTTAGCTAATAATATATTTAACATATGCTAAAACAACTAAAGACTGAAAGTATACCATGGGAACTTCACGGGGTAGGGATGGTTTGACGTGATGAGACATCACAAATATGGGGATGGCTACTACACGCATATGCTATAGCGATTAAACATAACTTTTATAATAGATGAATAAATAGATAGTTCAGTTAAAAAATATTTACGGGAAGTTCAGTTAAAAATATTTACGGGAAGTTCAGTTAAAAATATTTAAAATATAAGCTAACATTGAAGTTAAAAGTTTTAAAAGTTGATTTGAAAGTTTGAATTTGAATCGAAAGTTTTAAAGTTTAAGTTGAAAGTATCAGCCTTCGGAAAAAAGTGGATAGCGCTGATAAAATGGTTTAATTACCAAAAACAAAAGGAAAAAAATCAGAACTAATAACGTGAATTTATACTAACTAAATACAACGCTAATCATGGTTTTAATTCGGAATAAGTTTACTTTAGGTCCCTTAATTTATTGTCCAATCTGATTTTCATTCCTTGACCACAAAACTGGATACAGCGCATCCCCCAACTTACAAAATCAGACAAACGAGATCCCTCGGTAGTATTTCCCCGGTTTTGATTGACGTGGCGCCTACGTAGCTCCTTTGACTAGGTCTTCGTCTCACATGGCATTGACGTGGCGCTTACGTGGCAATTCGATCCGGAAAAGTAATTAAACCTGTGGGACCTACATGTCAGTTACACACAAAATAATAATAAATAGTGGGACCCACATGTCATCATCTCCCCTCCCCTCTTCTCTCTGTCCTCTCTCTCTCCCCCATGTCAGGTCGCCAGGAGCAGGGCGGAGCGGAGCAAGCGGCGCGACGATGGGCGGAGCGGCAACGGGCGGAGCAGCGGCGGCGGAGCAGAGCGGGCGGCAGGCGGAGCGACGGTGCACGAAGCCAATAGGCGGAGCGGCGCGGGCGGAGGTAGGCGAGCTCCTCACCCTCTCCACCTCCTACTCTGCGTCCGTTGTCCCTCCTTTGCGCTCAACCACCGCACCAGAGCCCTCCCCCTCCTTCGACTCCGACGATGAGGATGCACATCAGGGGAGGAATACAGCAGCGGCTGCAACACGTTAGTCTCAGCGGTATCTGAAATCTCCTCGCCAGCTACCACTCCTGTATTCCCGCCGATGGGTTGGCATGCTCGAGTATGCGGCAAGGAAGACGTGGCTCCAATCTCGGTTGTGCGGTGGTGAAGAAGGCCTTGGTCAATGTCGATCCAGGAGGGGCATGAAGTGGAGGATTAGGGGGAGCCGCTGGTGCCCGTTGCCGTTGTCGTCCTCCTCACCATTCTCCATCGGTCGCCGCTCCTCACCATCTGTCGCGGGAACATAGGGGAGGGCGAGAGAGATAGGTCAAGAGAGATGAAAAGGGGGAGGATGGCGTCGGAGGGGATGATGATAAGGAGGCATCGCGAAGCTGCTCGAGCCCATTTCGTGGGAGCAACCAGTGGCTCTGCTCCGCACGACCGCGGAGACGACCCCCGTGATGATGGCGGTCGTGCAGTGCACGAGTGAGACCGACCTCACGAGCAAGAAGCTTGTGGCGCCCCAAACTATGTCGGTCTAAGAATATGAACCGACATAGGCTGGAGGTCACATTATTACCTGTGACAACAATACCAGTCCCAGGATACACAAGCTGATACTCACAGAATAACAGTAGAAACCAGAAATAACAAAGTTTTATTACAGCACTAGTGGAGGTCTCCAACTACTACCGTCATGGACAAACCCTAGACCGGTAGGAAACTGGAAGGACAAAGTACACGCAGGCGAAAGCATAGAAGTAGTGGTGGACAACATGGAAAGTAGAACGCTAGAAGCATTATGACAATACACGCCGTGAAACACCTCACCTTACCAAACACATGTGGATCAGACATGACCGACAAAGGAGAGCTCACTACAAGGCTTTTCTATAACCAACCCATAAATGCCCCATGTCATACAGATGGATGGAATCTCTCTACCAAGCATCAGGCCAAATTTCAGGCCCTCATCTACTCAGGCCTCATCGCATGGACCCCGACACATCCCCACTGCAGGAGATTGCCATACTCCACCACACTGGTGCTCCTCAACTGCCAACATGCTAGGCAACTACGTTTTAGCTACTTACTCGGCTAGTGGCATCCCATTATACCCGTGTGGTCGCACTATTTTATGCTCGGATGAATTTCCTAAAGGAATCGGTCCTTATGGATTGTGCGTAGCCAAACCACCAAGGTACTAACTCCCACACCATCAAGTTTTATAAATCACTTCTCCGCTTTGTAACCAAGCCGACATCTCACCGGGTTTTAAAATAAATGAAAAACAGTAAATATCTAAGTTTTCCCATACGACAGTACAACCGTGGCCTATAGGTAGTCTATTTCAGGATTGTGAATACCGATAGAAATATATGGTGGAGCTACTAAAGGGAGGGGTTACCAAATCCTACTTAATAAAAGTGCAACTACTAGGAGGGTCCAAAGACTCGTACTCGAATCGTGGCCGAACAGTGTAACCTAAACATGCGATTTAGCAACCAAAATAATTAATTAGAAATATGGGTGCAACAAGTGGTCAAGGAGGCTTGCCTTGATTCCTGGTAATTATCGGGGCATCGAACTCTTGCGCGTACCCTCCGTTGGTCTAGGGCTCTATTCGCAAGAAAACAAACAATACATAAAACCACTGCTAGAAATTAATTAAACACAGAAAAGGTAGATTCACTTAGTAAAAGAGAGTTTTTAGAAAGATTTTGGGACTCGAACGAGGTCAAACGGAGTCACGAATAAAAAGATATGGATTTTTGAAGTTCAGAGGATTTCATCTTTCTTATGGAGAGGAATGATCTACTCTCAGTTGGACGAAATACTCAGGGAGACATGGAGTGGAAAGAGGAAGGGCTACTACCTTCGGTATGGGAGAGTAGAGCGACGGTGACCGCAATGTGGAGTGGAGGTGGCGTCTGGGTGTGTGTCTGGGTGTGTGTGTGGTCTTTTTTTGGACAAGCGTGCGTGCGATGCCGGACTCACGCGAGGTACTCGAGTGGTCCTCCGCGGTCGTTGCGATGGGACGCGGCGCTGCCCCTCCGCTTGATAGCTGAAGTGCTTAGCTTGTGCATGCATGGCTCCTGCTTACTCGTGGAGGCAGGGATGGAGTAAATGGGGAGTGATAAATGCATGCCTAGTTTCTGCTATACCTTGCCCTGTGTGTGTGCAGAAAAAAAAGGCCTCTCATGGAGAGAGTTTATGGTGGCAGGCTCTTTGGCTCGATGGGGTGAGTCAGTGGACATGCAGGGTAGGGGATGGAGTTAATGGAGGTTGATACATGCATGCCTAGCTGTTGCCACCTAGTGTTTGCCTCTTGTGTGTAGAGGAGCTGATGCAATCTCATGATGGTGGGGCAGTCATGTGGGCTAGATCAGTGTTTAGGCATGACTACATGAGACAAAAGGAGACGTTGTGCTGCCGGCTCTTTAGGTGAAGCGATGGCTAAACGCAAATGCATTAATTTGCTGGAGGCAACACAAAATGATGGAGGCTGCACACGAGTGATCAATCTAACTTTTGACCCGTCAAGACAAACGGGCAGTACGCTACTAGTATCCGAAAAGATGGAAGAGGCCAAGCCGGGGAGGATTGTAGCTTTCATCATTTTCGTCCTCATGCGATTAAATTCCACGTGGCTTCGCTGGTGTGTAGGTAAGAAGAAAAACCGGGTTAGGGTTTGGAAGGATGTTTAAACTAAGAGGAAAATATTCACCAGTTGGTCGAGATGAAAAAAAATGGAAATTGATATATATATATATATATATATGTATATATATATAATATATTGGAGAGAGAATTTTATTCGGCACGGTCGAAATTTCCAAACCTGCAAATTTGACCAATGGCAAATTTTTTTTAGAGCCCATATAGGACTAAAAGGCACTAATAAAAAAAATCAAGAATTTTAGAAAATAGCGGGTGTTACAAAGCTCTTCATCCATGGCCTCGGTTGGGCGTCAGAGCCAACGACCTCCGCTCCGCGTTCTCTCGCTTCGGTGAGCTCGAGGACTGTCGTGTCATCTCCAACAAGCAATCTGGCATATATAAGGGCACAACTTCATCCTCTTCCGCTCCCGCCGCTCCGTGCTCCACGCCCTCCACCGCCCATATGCCGAAAAGGGGAAGGGAGAGGTGTACGGAACAGTGTCGACCCTCTTTTCTGCTGGCTCAGACATGACTCAGGAGAGAGGAGGAAGAAGACTGCTCGGGAGAGAGGGGGAGAGAAGAGGAGAGAGGGCGGAGAGGAGAGGAGGGGAGTGAGAATGACATGTGAGGCCCACGTGGGTTCCACCATTGTTAATTATTTTTTGGTGCAACTGACATGTGGGTCCATGGTTTTTATTATTTTTCAAATCAAATTACCACATAAGCACCACGTCAATACCACGTGGGATGAAGACTTAGTCAAATAAGCCACGTCAGCAAAACCATGGACAATGCTGCGAGGGATCTTGTTTGCATAGGTTTTATAAGTTGGGGGATGGTTTTTGTTCTAGGACAAAAATCAGATTGAATGACAACTTGAGGCACCTAGAGTGAACTTATTCCTTTTAATTCCCGGTTCCAAATTTGAGTAGGTCATGAGGCCCGACGGCACCGAAGGCGCAGCTGCTCGGGCCGCACGGACATGTGCGCGACTTGTGTCCTTGGCGCAGCTGCAGCGAATAGGATTTTCACACAAATATTGATTTTCTCTCTTGGTAAGGAAACCAGATAAGAATAGGAATAAGTTCATTTTTGCTCCCTCAAAAAGTTGGTCTAATCTGGTTTTGTATCCTCAACTGCAATCGGATAGCTTGATCCTTCAATTATTAAAACCGTGTAATTTAACTTCCTTAACGGTTTTTGCTGATATGGCTTATTGATCCAATCTAGTCGGATGAATCAGCATGCATGACCCACATGTCAGTGTCACCTTTTCTTCCTTTCTCTCTCCTCCTTTCCCCACACAGGTGCACGATGACAACGCTGACAAGCTCGAGACGAAGGTGAGTGAATTAAGGTTGTGTTCAGGAGTAAGGGTTGGGCTGGCACGGAAAACGGAGCAGCGATTAGCACGTGATTAATTAGGTATTTACTAATTTTTTTTTTCAAAAATGGATTAATATAATTTTTTAAGCAATTTTTATATATAAACTTTTTTTAAAAAAACATATCGTTTAGTAGTTTCAAAAACGTGCGCGCGGAAAATGAGGGAGAGGAGTTGGGAACGAAGGTAACAAACGAAGCCTAAGTCTACTCGACTTCCCTTGCATCGAGGCCAACCGTCACACCACCCTCGCCTCTCCCTCCCCTACCCCCTTGCCAACCATGGTGCACTGCCCGGCCACTCCCACCTCACCTTCCGCCGTCTTTGCCCTCCGCGTTGCCAAGTGCGGCAGCAACCAACGTCCGCTGCCACCTCGCCTTTCGCCTTGCTCTGCTGGTGCTGGGTTGACGAAGCTCGGCTCACTTTAACCACGCAGAACCTGATTCTTCTTTTGCTCTTTCTTTTTTCTCTTGGAAAAAAAAATTTCGAAGCTCATAGTAGCTCATGGCGGCGGCGACAGCTTGCGCTTCGACTTCGTGGGCGATGGCCGGGGCAGGAGGCAACGATAGGTCGGGAGGAGGAGGAGTGGACGACATGGATGATGGATGAGTTGGAGGGCGTGCGCTGAATCGTGCTGAAGCCCTTCAAAGTCCCTCCGCAAGAATTGCCGGTATCTTGTTGAGGCCCAATCTAGTACAACTAATTTCGGCCTCTTTTTTTGTGGGCCCCTATCCAGGCCCATAAACGTGGACGGGTCGGTGAATTCTAAATTTACATTTGAACCGTGTAAACACTGGTGTTATATGTTTCAAAAGTTTTTAGTTTCGATTGAGAACTAGATGATTAAATCTTTCATCTAGTTAAACTTTATGCCAGTTTTTTTTTCAAATTTCAATTCTACCAAAATTAAAAAACCAAAAAAACCCATTACAATGAAGATATATTTTTTTCACGGGCACTTGCCACTCTCCTGTCCTACCACATTTCAGAACGGCGATTCTTCCCTTGAAAAGTTTGCGGTACTGCTCATCCAAGTGCCTATGGTCTTAGGCCTGTTTGGTTTGGAAAAAAAGATATAGAAAATTTAGAGGATTTTAATCCTATAGGAAAATTTCCTATGACTTTGAAACAAAGATTGAATCCTATTCTATCATATCCTTTAAAATTCTCATGGAACGGGTAATCTTATAAATATTTGGATGAAATTTAACAAGAACTCTAACCTCTTTAAAAAATTTTCTGAGTGTATCTCTTACATTCGGTTCCTATGTTTTTTTTCTAATCAAACAGTCTTTACTGTGTATTTTTACATTTTATAATATTCCATTTTATTCTTATATTCCTATCAGAATTCTATTTTTTTAATTCCTCTGTTTTCGTGTTCCTGCGATACAAAGGAGCACTTACTAAATACTCCTAACAATAACACCTTTTGAAAAAACATTCTACTATCTACAGACTCGTGAAGCTTTTCAAAACAATAGAGCAGCTCTCCTTGAAGAAAAAATAAAAATACAAATAAAAACCTCTGGTGATATTGCTGACACCCCCGTCAAATCAATTAGTCACCGCTTCCACGGAGCTGAACGGTCAGCTCGTTTCCATGACTACCGTCTTTACTCTCTTTCCCGTTCACATTTCAAAACCCCAAACCCCCATAAACTTCGGAATCGAGGTGAGCGGAGTTCGGAGAGAGATCAACCCGAGGGCGGCGGCGAGGCTATCGTCCGGCGGCAATGGCGATGGATCCGCCCATCAAAGCAAGTTCTTTTTCACCCTCTTTCTCGGCTGCCCCTAATGTACTTCGCTTATTTATTGTTCCTCCAGTTGATTGATTAGAGACCGATGGGGAGGAGGGTTCTTTGATTTTTTCCACCGAGTTCTCTTGAATAGTCGGTAAATGGCGTCGGATTAATGCCCTTTGATCAAAACAAAAATGGCGGTGGATTTGGGGCTAAAAGTTGGTATCTTTGTATTTGATTTCATCTTCTTGGCTGCCTTTTGTTGTGATTCTTCGACACAACACGAGTGGGAGACTGAAGAGAGTCACTCTGTCTGTGTTTTGAGAGAGACTTGTTCCTGAAAATTTCCCATGTTTCCTTCGGATGATCCAATATTTCACCTATTTCGTATGGTTATTTAGTCTTCCGGGAGATTCTGTTCCCTTTTTTTTTATCAATCTGGTTGTACTGCTCATTGTTGGATACGATTTTTTTTTGTTTTCTGTTTTTAATGAATGAAATATTGATATTTACTTCCATGGGTGACTGGAATCTATTTCGTTCTGTCCTTTTGGTTGGTTGTTCTTCAGCCGAAGAGAGGGAGACCGCCAGGTTCCAAGCCCGCGAAGAGCAAGATGGAGCAGAAGATGGAATTAGTCCATCAAAGGCTCGCCTTGCTTGACAGCAGCAGTGGCAGCGACAGGGAGGACGATTTAGAGCTGAGGGTGAGATCTTGCATCGAATGATTTCACATCTAATGCGATATGGATGTTCTTCTTGTTGTAGGGCATTCATAGTAGGACAGTTTCTAAAAAGAAAAAAAAAACAGAGGCATCATATAGCTGGGTGTACGCCAAATCTGGATCTTGATTTGATAGGATGATCTACTGGTACTTAAATACTACCCTGGATAATTCATGTATTGCAGCACATCTGTATGTTGGTAGGTTCGCGGATATGTATTCTAATTCCTCGAAGGGATGTCTCCTTGTTCTTGCATATATCTAAATAGTTACGTGATTGTTGTCAGGTCACTTACGTACACATATGCTTTGTACATATTAATATATATTGAGTTAATTTTTCTATAAATTTGGTCAAAGTTAGAGAAATTTTGACTTAGGACAAAACTAAAAAACACCTTAAATTATGGAACGGCAGGGCTACTTCTTAAGTTCATTCCAGCATTTTTTAGGTTATGTTTTTCTTTTCTTTCCTGTTGATACTCAGTAACATCTTGTAGCCCCTATAATCAATCATGTATTTACCATGCTATCAAGAATATATATTCTTTTTGTAGTTGCAGAATTATAAGCTTGCTTTTGTTGTTGCTCCACAGGCTATAGTAATTGATTGTGATGATGATATGGATGACGTGGTGGAGGTTGTTCCTTTGAAAGTAAGGGCAATGCTGCTTTTGTTAGGAGGTGTTTTCTTTCCCTCAAGGGGACATCTTCTCGTTGTGTGCATATCGCCCGAAAAGTCATAAAAAAATTGAAAACAATTGAATAGATAGATCAATATTTGACATATCATTCCACAAGTATACAAGTTCAAATTTGACCTATACAAGTAGAAATAGTTGTATAAGTCAAATTTGAACATGCATATTTGTGGAGTGATATGTCACATATTGATCTATCTTGTCAACTCTTTTCAATTTTTTTATTACTTTTGGGTGACATGCACAAAACATGACATGCCCCCTCGAGGGACAAATAGACTTCCCCATTTGGTTATCTGTGTACAATGGTGTAAGTTCATATGATATAAACTACATGCGCATCAGTTGCTCTACGTAGAGCATCCCTGTCAACAATGCTACATCATTGATAGCACTCTATGTAGCAACAATATTTTCAATTGCACAAACTCTCAATATCTTCCTCCTTATTATCTCATAATTTCATTTCATTAATTTCATCTCAATAACTTATTGATTAACCATTCTGATTGTTCTTGGATTTCCTTATTGTGCAAGATATTGAGGCCAAAAGAAGTGGACAGTGAACAAAGAATGGTTCCTGCCGTTCCTCAAACATGCCAGAATACTAGCAATGGACGCACTAACACCACTAAAGTAAGATGTGTTCACCAACTTTATCTGTGCTGTGTGAATGCAGTATGAACATTCCTTATATTGGAAAGAAATTGTAAAAGGACTTTCAATTTTCATCTATAATGCTCATAATGCCCCTAAAGATTATTATATCATAAGCCATAACATTTAGGAATTTGATTGGCTGGCTCAAATCTCTGGTTTCCAATTAAAAAAAATCACATAATGTGATACTGGAACACATCTCCAAACTTTATTCCGTGGAATTCTCCATTTCCTTCCCACTTGCTGTATAGTGTATATGAAACCATTTACTTTTGAGCTCCATTATTCATAACTGAATGAGTTGTGACTTATAACAGGTGCCAACTAAGGGCCAAAATAAATGTGCAAGGTATTCCAGCTCTCCTTGTTCTTCTTATGAAAAAAACTGCTTATATAGCTCTCAAGCTTGTTCAATCACACACAGTTATCTTCCAAAAAAATCTAGTGTTCAGGAGTTCTGTGGATCTGCTATGGAGAGAGCTCAAGAGATTCAAACGAAGTTACAAGCAGAGCATCCTAGCTTTGTAAAATATATGTTACATTCACATGTTGTCAGCGGATTTTGGCTGGTAAGGGTTGTAGATTGCTAGTTTTTCTCATGCTTGTTAGTTGCTGAAGCCTTAGATAATTGTTTCTTTATGAACAGGCTGTGGAAAAGCACCTTTTCTGCAGAAACATACAAATTGCATTTACTATTAGAAGATTTTATTTGTCAACAAATGCTATCACTAAAATTAGAAAGTAAAAGTTCAAAGCGCGTTATTGATCTTATTTGAAACTTCCTGCTGTTCTATTAACATGTTCTAAATTTCTTTTTCGTTAAATTTTGTTTTAGGAAGAGAAGTTTCACACAAACATGTTATATCCAACTTATGTACATTTCCTGCATGTAATAGCTCTTTCTGCTTGAGTGCTTGTGCTTTATGAAAATGACTGACACTAGTTTTGCACAAGCCACCTGGAAACTCCTTTCTGGTTTTCTCTGCATCTGGCTGTTGTTCTCTGCAGGGACTACCAGCTGGCTTCTGCAACAAGCATCTCCCAAAGCATGACACTGAAATTATACTTGAAGATGAGAACGGGAGCAACCATAAGACGAATTACCTGGGTGGTAAGCAGGGACTCAGTGCTGGATGGAGAGGTTTTGCGATCAATCATAATATCAAGGTTGGCGATGTTGTGGTATTTGAGCTTGTGAGAACAACAAAATTCAAGGCAAGTGTTTCTGAAACGCTTGATCACGTTTTTTTCCAAGTCAACTACTACTTACTTGATTGTTTCTTTATAATCTTCATTCATACCCATTCTTGAGTTCCCTTGTGGGTTCAGTCCTCCCTAATCCAATAACACAGTCTCCTCTTGTTTCTTCATGCCTTACATTCAGGTGCATATAGTTAGAGAGAATAACATCAGCACAACTGACGGAGCACCCGGTCTCGTGAGTTTTGACGCCTGCAAGAAACGGAAGATATCGAGTGAGTCAAAGTTTATACTGTTAGTTTTGCACCTTGAAATGTGTTAAACATGGGAATATAAGCTAACTATTGAATCTCTCGAATCATGTGCTATGTTCTACATGACAGAAGAAGCTACTGATAATGCCACCAAGCCTAAGGAGGATCCAAAGACTACTAGAGTCAGTAGCAAAGTGGCTCATGATGATACCCAGAATCTAGTTTGCGAAACAATAGATGGCATCAGGTTTTCAGACTTGGAGATGAGCTTTGACAACGTGATGAGCTTCAGTAACTTCAACATTATCGTGGACGGTTTGATCATTGACTGCAAGTTCCCCGATCACCAGCGTAGGACGTACTACGAGCTGTGCTGCGCCCAGAAGTCGTTCCTCCACAATCATCTGCTTAGGCAGCTGAGCCTCACGCTCGTCGTGGGGGTGATCATGGAGACGATCAACATCGCAGAGGGCATTAGGGCCTGCGGGGCGGGTACCTCCTCGCAAGAGGACTTCCTGATCTGGAAGAAGACGCTGCAGTCATTCGAGCTGCTGGGAATGAATGTTGCGTTCTTGCTCAAGCGCGTTGATGATCTTCTCAGCCTCCCTGACCAACGGATGGATCTATCGGAGTGTGGCAAGTACAATGAGCTGAAGCTCGAGCAATCTCGCGCTGGGGAGAAGGTGAAAGCTCTGGAGTCCATGATGTTGACAGTGAAGGATGTGCTGAAGAAGATTGATGCCGAGATGGAGGAGATGGAGTCAAGTGTGAGAAACCACGACATTGCGCTGCGGAAGATCGCCACTGCGCCATGGTGATCCTGCTTGACATCTGGGGTACTTGTCTGAAACATTTTGGGCTCGTCATTCAGAGTTTCAGATGATGATGATGATGCACTGGGAAACCTTCGTGGTGAGTGGCTGAGTGGTGAATCCTGCTAGGCTCAAGGACTGACCACATTTTTGTGTACATTTCTTCAGTTGCTACCACGCAGCTCAATGCCTATCTAGAACTGTTCAGCAACCTGTCTAGGAATCAGGATGCTGTTTTTACACGATAAATCGTGTAACAGAAGTTGTAAATTTTGGGGGCGAATGCGCTGTAAATAGTGCAGGAAATGCGAGGAAGACATGCAGAGCACTACTCTAAATTATTTCAGACTCAGTCATTCAGTGCACCCTGTTCTTGGTGCCTGTTTGGTTGGTCGGTAAAGGAGGCGTGATCTGAATACCGGATCACCTTCAGTAAATTTCAGATTGTTCTAATTGACATATAACAAATTTGTCATTTCTTTTAGCAAGCTTGCTTTTCCATATGTTTCCAATTCAGATAGTATATTTTATGGTGGAATGCATGAGTTCCTTGCTTTGCCGTGTATAACCCTTTTATTTTACTGGTCAAATAGCCGTGTATTGCAATGAGTTACGTAAAAGAAAAAAAAAAGGGGTCTTTTTGTTGAGAAAAAAATGGTTGCGGCTATTTGGTTGAAACGAGATTCTTTATCTTAAAAAGACAAAAAGAAAAGGGGCATACTTAGTGTAGTTGTTAAAGTGAGACATAAATCCTTTTTCACGTGACAATGAAATTCTCATTACCAACAAATTGTGCAGTGTAATTAACTTAAATGTACAGATGAAACTAAAATGTTCATGAGTTTTTAACTTGAATAGAGGTGAAAAAGGATCAAAGCAATATAACATTAAATGGCTGCAACCGAGTAGAAGCACCCAATTTCCTCTTTCCGGAGAGGAAGAGCAACTTGGTGACTCGACTCTGCAACACATAGAGCAGAGGACTCACATGTGTGCTGCTCTCATGGCCCCTCACGTCAGTGGTGGTGGCGGCATCATCACCACAAGTCTTTCAAAAGGACTATGGAAAATGATAAAGTATTTAACACCGTTAAGTTTTCTTAGTGAAATTGAGACAGACACAAGCTTTGAAGGTATTGTCACATATTTACCGTAATTTCTAGAGAGCTCCTGCCGATTAGTGTTTTTACTTTTTTTTTTTTGAACGACTCACGAGACGGTGCGAAGTTATATTGATAGAGCATGAAAAAGTTACAATATTACAACTCTGGAGGGTCATAACCAGGAAAAAGGAAAAAGAATACCACCCCCCACACACCGACAGCGCCAACACACATGACCAGGAGGAGGCTAGCACCGAACCGCCCGCCGCTAAGCGTGACCGGCGGCCGCTAGACCAACAAAGGAACACAGACGAGATCGCCCTACAGCTAGGGGGTGCCAAAACGACGTATTCAAGAAAAAAAGCGACGGAAAACCGTCGCCGCCGTCTGTCGGGGCTCAAAAGAGCCAGGACTGGGCTTTCGCCCGGCAACCGCCCTTGAGGGGTGAGACAGCACGACAACACCCTCAGGAGGGGGAATTAACCATCGTTGTCGGCCCGGCCAAGGCCGGCTGGGTTTTCACCCGCCGCTCACCACCTGCGAATCCACGGCTGACGCACCGATGCTCCACCACCACTCAACCTCTGCTGACATGTGGGACCCCTGCACCAGCGCCCCCGCCGGCTAGCCTTCGTGCGCCGAAGATCGCGCCACACCCACCGGCATCTCATCCTCGCACCAGGATCGCCTCCTCCACCGCCGGCCGCGCCTCTCGCGCCAATCCGGCCTCCCTCCATCAGCCGCGCCTCTCGCGCCAAGTCGGCCTCCATCTCCGCCGCCCGCGCCTCTCGCGCCGAGCCGGCCTCCGCTGCCATCGGCTGCGCCTCTCTGCGCCAAGCCGGTCTCCGACCCCTGCTCCGTACTCTCCCGTGCCGGCCAGATGCAACTGTCTGCCACGCCCTCGGCTAGCCGACCGAGGCCACCATGCCACCTCCCACCACCACCACAGCCGCTGCTTCCGACACCACCTCGCCGCCGGCCAGCCACAGCCCCATCACCGTCGTCCAGCCACTACCGCAACCGTCGCCACGAGTTCCGCGCCGCTGCCTCCGCCGCGAGGGCCCCAATGCCACAGCAGTCGACAGCCGCCAATGCCGTCGACCAGCCACCGTGCTGTCGCCGCCGACAAGCCACTGCTGCCACCGTCGCCATGAAATCCGCGCCGTTGCCACCGTCGCCGTCAGCACGCCCGCTTCCCCGCCGCCCGCCGTTAGCCCCGCCAGATCCGGCCAAAAGGGCGCGGATTTGGGCGGGGGTTTCCGCCGCCGCCAGCCCTGTCCGCCGCCACCACGCACCTCCAGCTGCCGCCGCCACCACTCCACCCCACCGCCAAGCGCCACCCCGCCAGATCCGGCCGGGTGAGCGCGAATCCGGACGGTTTGCCACCGTCGCTGCCACCGAGCGCGCGCTGGGCGAAGCCCCGCCGCCGCCGTCCCCGCGGTCGCGCGGCTTTGCCGACGCCCGCTCAGGCGGCGGCGAGGCAGAGAAGGAGGGGGGAGGAGGAAGAAGACGGCGGCGGCGTTGCCTCTCGTGTCGCCCGTGGGGAGAGCGACGCGAGAGTCAACCTAAACTTGCTCGACTTCGCCGCCAGCCCTGTCCGCCGCCACCACGCACCTCCAGCTGCCGCCGCCACCACTCCGCCCCGCTGCCAAGCGCCACCCCGCCAGATCCGGCCGGGCGAGCGCGGATCCGGACGGTTTGCCACCGTCGCTGCCCGGCCAGCTCCCTGGGCCGCCGAGCGCGCGCTGGGCGAAGCCCCGCCGCCCCTGTCCCCGCGGCCGCGCGGCTTTGTCAGCGCCCGCTCAGGCGGTGGCGAGGCAGAGAAGGAGGGGGGAGGAGGAAGAAGACGGCGGCGGCGTCGCCTCTCGTGTCACCCGTGGGGAGGGCGATGCGAGAGTCAACCTAAACTTGATTCACGGCGGTATCATCCTCAGATATTTGTGTTTTTACTCATTCATAAGCAAATCGGAATGTATCTGTTCAAATTTTAGCTTTTGCAGATATGATTCCTTTGGGCAACAAATGGCATCTGGACATATGTCCACCTCAAACTAATGGTAATGTGGTCATATTTTCCACAGGTTAGATACTAACCATTTCGTACGTCTCTCACGTTTGACGTTTTTGGTTTCATGCATGGGTTTCTTCGAAGATGGCATCCCCAAGGACGAGAGAGAATTACTATTATCCTTCCATAGATGAGTTCTAGGATACGAACACCCGAAATGATGGTACAGATGCAGTCCATAAGGGTAGAAGTATCTCTTCTACTAGATCCATGCATCATTCCAAAATTGTAAGGTATATATCTTAAAACATTTCTTAAGATATAGTTTATCAGTTAATATGGTTTATCAACTGAAAGTGCATATCGCGGTCAAATAGTACATGCTTCCTTCGATTCAACATAATGACACACATCTAAAAGAGTTGAAGATATATAATAACTAATATAACTAAAACTATATCTTAAAACATTTCTTAAGATATAGTTTATCGGCTGATAATATAGTACCCTTCCAAAATACAGCTACCTTAGAGTATCCCGAGGAGATCATCTATATTTGATCCTCCAAATACCCATATAGAGTATCATCCAAAAAAAATTCCTCATCCATATCCCTTCCAACTCCAACAAATCATCCATATTCCATCATCCTATATTTTAGTAATATTTCCCAACTAACTTTACACTTGTATTTTAAGAGATATTTTTTGAACGACTTAATTTTAATTGTGTTATTTATCGCGATAATATTTTGATTAAATTTTAACGGAAATATTTTTAATTGACATATTTAATATGTAAACGCAACCCATCAATTATGTATGCAATACTCAATTATCTATGGCAATCCTAATGATGTATTGATGTATGCAACATGTATGTGCTCACAATTAATCATATTATTCTTGCATACAACATAAATGTCACAAACCATTAATTTCTAACAATAACCAGTACATAGTACATCAAATCCTACACGGCATACAACTTAAAAGTTCACAACCCATACAGTTCTTACAAGCAACAATACATAATTCATCAAAGCCTACACGGCATACAACATAAAAGTTCACAACCCATTAGGAAATAGCAATAAATATCGCATATCCATACATCACGAACTCAATCCATATGAGCCTTTATGATCTCCTACTGCAAACGCAAGTAATAAGCTTTTCTTGGCCCATCCATAGCACTAAGATCCATGTTCATAATTCTTTCTTCTCTGTCATGAGTCTCTAAATCTAGCTTTCGTTTTTCTACTTTCAACCTCTCTTTCTCTAGTGAAATAACTTCACCCAACCGGTCATTTCAGGGATTGTTCACTCATCTCCTTTTTCTCCGACCACATGTTATTTAATGCAATAACTACAGGACTACTCTTACTTGAGCATGAAGAAGTATTACCTCATGCGTGTTTTGCCTTTTCCACCTTCTTCCCAGGTGGTCTCACCAACGGATCAGAGGTATTAATGTTGAGGCTGCAATGAAATTCACTAGAGTTTGTGCTTGCAGATGGTATCACCAAAGGATCAACATTTGACTTCTGCTTTTTCTGGGACAACCTATCGTTCCACTTTGGATGATGATGCAAAATCTCCCAACAATGCATTAAAGAAAATGTCTTCTTCTCTTCTGACTTGTACAAAGTAGTAGCCTGAGTGATCTGCACAAATTAGCAAGGTCAATAATTGGAAAAACAATAATTTTTAAAGCAAGATGCTAGCTGAATTAGATGCATACATAATCTTGAACAGTCATTCCACTTTGAGGTCTATTAAGAATCTGCTCATAATACCCACAAAACTTATTAACTTGTTCTTGAATGGTACCCCAACGGTTGTTAAGTGAATTTTGGTTACGATCTGAGAGGAAATCTTTGTTTTCATGGAAGTATTGATGAATCCTTGCCCAATAGGAGTCATGGTGTTGCTCAGTACCTGTGATTGCATCTAAAGTTGTATTCAGCCAAGCCGACACCAACATTTGATCTTCCGCAATGCTGAAATTTTTTGATCTCTTATTGTTGGGTCTAGAGGATCCCCCAACTTCAGCACTTGGCTGTTCACCAACCATAGGACTGTGTTGTGACTGCTGTCCAGTTGGAGGGAAATTTCGACTAGGGTCCCAACTTTCTACATCAACGTTTGACCCCAACAAATTAACATAGCTATCCATGGATTCACCTAGCAAGGAAAATTGTAGCAACATAAATAAAATGAACGTAAAAGCACAACAAAAATATATAGCAATGTTATCTATTCCTATTGCCTTTTCTTTGCTCAATGAACATAAAAGAAAAGTTAAATAAACCTACACAAAAATATATATCAATGTACTCTATTCCTATTGCCTCTTCTCTGCTCACTGAACCTGAACCTATTTCTCTGCGCGTAGTACAACCAGAGCCGTATTGCCTCTTCTCTGCTCACTGAACCTGAACCTATTTCTCTGCGCGTAGTACAACCAGAGCCGGCGAGTGGCGACAGGCATGCGGCCGTGGGTCGCCGGTGGCCGGGCAAGCGAGGGGCCGCTGCGGGTGGCCGGAGAGGAGCGCAGACGGCCGGGGAGGAGGCAGGCGGACTAGCGGCTGGGCGGAGAGGAGTCAGCCGGCGGTGGGCGAGGGAGGCAGTCGGCGGCGGGCGGGAGAGGCAGGCGGCGGCGGTCGCGGAGGCGGGCCGATGCGCGACGACCGCGGTAGCCCGGAGAGGACGCAGCCGGCGGCGGGCGACAGAGGGGTGGAGAAGGCAGGCAGCGGCCGCGGGCAGGGCGACGGCGGTAGTCGGCGACCGCGCGGCTCCGGCTAGATCTGGTACGCCTCTCCCTCTCCTCTCTCGGTTACACCCTTCCTCTCCACCCTCCGCGAAAAAAATCAACAACGGGCATAGGGTACTCACCTTCGCCGGCCGGCGAGGACGGCAATGGAGGGGAGGTCGCGCCAGAGGGGAGAGTCATGCCGGAGGGGAGGTCGCGGAAGTCCAAATCGGGGCGGGAGCTCGATCCAGACGCGGTTGTTGCGATATAGCGTGAGGAAAGAGACACGCTATTTTTTGCTTTTCTCTCTCCTTCTTTGGTGCATCCTCTAGTTTTGGAGGACTGCATAACACATCTGCTGGAGTTTGTTTTTTCGCTCCTATACACCAAATTACATATGGAGTACCGGGTAGCGTTTCTCCTGGGGATGCTTTTAGCTTCCTAATTCAAATTTGAACTTGCGAGTTTTGGAGGTTGCAGATCCTACCGACAAGATACTACCATTGAAATTTGTTGTTCTTGATGCAAACATGTAGTACAAATAATCCCACATAAATGTACAAAACGATCTTATTCTGACACGTGTTTCTGAACGCACAACTTCAGTGGCTAGTCTCTGAATGAAACTCCAGTCGTTGCATCTAGCGGGCCAGGGTAGCCAAACAGACGCCGGATAAGACCATCGCCAAAAGCTGCAATTGCAAGAGATAATCAAGCGTTAATTACCATTAGCTGTAAAGCCAAATTAACTGCAGATAATGCAGTCAGCCAAAATTAAGCCGACTAATGGTCAGATGTAAACACACCTATTTTCAAGAAACTGTCAGGAAGCTCAAGCTTTGACCCAAACCTTCCTGGAGGAGTAGTTAACGTCTCCTTGGTCTGTGAATCGAAGGTAGGGTTGTCTATGATCACATTGACGAAGACCCATAGATAGCGCTTCACATCATCCATATTGAAGTTACTCTTCTTATAGCGCTTATTCAGAAAGTTCATTAGATGGGTGGTAATCTGCTCCGTGACGTAATCAACGTGGGTTCCACCTTTTACTGTCTCAAGTCCGTTTACAAAGCTGACCTGCAAAACCCAAAAAAAGAAGAGTAAAATGCAGCAACAACCATGGCATATAACTAAGAAGCTACTCTGATATAAACATAACCAAACATTTACCTGCTGAAAGTGTCCAGCATCACTCAGGCTCAAACAGACCTCACACCAATCATTTAACTTCTCGTAAACTCTGAAATCGATCAAGAAGGCAAGGTGAATTCAGCTAATTAGAAAGACAAAACCATTAGGGATAGATTTCGATCACTCAAGAAACTAATATGCTCATTCGAAACTAAGCACAATAACCTTGGAAGCCCTGCTCTTGATCTGTCACTGACAGGGGAATCAATATACAGGCGCACATAATCGTCGAAGTTGTCTATAAGCAGCCTCACGCCATCCCACTCAACTCGCACGGAGTCTCCTAGAATGCCTGCCATATCAACCACTCTCTTCCACATGAGCGTCACATGATCCTCTTCGAGGTAGGTCATGTTGAACCTAGCAAGATCTGGCTTGAAGGTGATCATGGTCCAGTT
This sequence comes from Oryza punctata, assembly GCA_000573905.2. Taxonomy (NCBI): domain Eukaryota; kingdom Viridiplantae; phylum Streptophyta; class Magnoliopsida; order Poales; family Poaceae; genus Oryza; species Oryza punctata. The sequence continues at coordinate 7,014,086 of CM002488.2, forward strand.
CTCCCCTTGATTGCAGTCTGTGATATGGGGCACTGATTTCTTCCCCATGTTCTCAGAGAAAACCTGCAAAAGCATTCAAGGAGCAAGTAACATCGGATCTATATTGTTCTAATAGTAAACTGACCTAGCCAATAATGCTCCTTGAAAGTAGTAACTACATCTAAAACTCAGAAAATTTGTTGATAATACAGAATTTGCATGCCCATTCTAGCAAGAGGCCAGGCCTCCCACTTCCATTAGTAGGAATGCAGATAGACTTGCACAGAGTTTTTTGGATTCACTGACTACTACCTGGCAACTACATTCCTCCAAAGGCCAACCAAGTTTTCTAAAAACAGAGAAAAGCAGCAGGATCAGATCTAGACATCGAATAAACGACGACGAGTATATATCAACAACAAAGCCGATAACCCCTGTCCAGTAACAAGGTCATAGAGTAGGCAAAGAAAACATACAATGATCATAGGAAATACTGGTCATAGAGTAGGCAAAGAAAACATATCATGATCCTAGGAGATACTGGTCATAGTGTGCAGGATCTAACAGTTAGAAGAATCAATAAAAGTGGTACACTCGTATGCTACATGCTCTTTCTGGTTTTCTAATTTACGATGCTTTTGATTTTTTAAGATATATTTATTATTTATTTTACTAAAAAAATATGTAATTATCGTTTGTTTTATTATGACTGGATGATGTACCATCGAATGACTTAAGTGTGACTTATATTTTTTTGCATTTGTACAAAAAATTTGAATGAGACGAAGGATCAAACGTTCATTTAAAAAATCAACAACATCATATTTTAAAAAACAAAGGTAGTATCAAATTTAGCACAGTGGAGTTGATTTGTGAGGGTGTGACGCTTCCGAGAGAATAGAGTGTACTGTGCTCAGAATTCGCTCGCTCACCTGCTTGTACTTCTTCATGCGGGACCCGTCTGCGATCTCAACGATGAACTCCGTCGAAAACAGGTTGGCGAGCTTGACACCGTAGCCGCCGCCGTCGTCGTTCGTCGTCTTGTTCCAATCATCCTCTTTGTCGTCGTCATGGAGGTGGCCGAAGAACATCTCCGGCGCGTAGACGCCCCGCTTCTCGTCGAGGAGCTCGACGGGGACGACGCCGCGGCCGTTGTAGAAGACGGAGACGCTGCGCTCGACGACGTCGACCTCGACGGAGAGGGTGTCCATGGAGGGGTCGCGCCGCTTGTTGCTCGCGGCGTGGACGAGGACCTCGTCGAAGATCCTGTGGAGGCCCGGGCGGTAGGTCACCTCGCGTGGCACCATGACGTAGCCGTCGTTGACCCAGAACGTCTGCGTGCGCTTCTCCGACGAGCCGACGTAGCCGTCCGGCTGCAGGAGGATGCGCGCGCAGCGGTGATGCGGCCGGACCTCGACCGCAGCTGGCGGTTCATGGCGCGGCGGCGCTATGATTCGGGTGGCGTTGTGGAATGGGGAATCTGGTGGGGGGTAGAGATGCGGTTGCGGGCTTGCGGCGTTTTATCGAACACATTGAACGTGGGCCGATCCACTAAAACGAAAGGTCGGTCAGCCCACTAGACTAACACACGACGGGCTACGGCCGACGCTCTGCTTCATGGGCCATGCCGCTTCATACCACGCCAACTCGAGAAAGAAAAAGTCCAATTTGATTTCCTCAAAGCTATCCCTACTTAAAAAATCTGGATATTTCCCATCAACACCCCGCGGTTTCGTCCATAAGTGCGTTCATCCGCGTGATTTTTCCAATCGCCACTGTCCGATACGATTTCGTTCATTGGTGGTTTTGTTTAGAGCCACAAAGCATCGAAGCCCAGAACTGTTGGTGTGGTTGTCACACATGTTCGTTGCCACAAGGAGCGCGAGGGGAGCTCGGGCGAGGAGGGGAAACGGGAGAGGATGGCCGAGGGCGGGGTTTTATGGATGCGGGAAGGCGGAACCGCAACTGGGCATGGTTGAATCACCGGCCGGAGTGGGAGAGAGAGAGAGGAGGCGACGGCGTGGCCGGATTTCGCGGGGAGAGTGGGGGGTTTTGGTGGAGGAGAAGATGGGCGGCGACCGCGCGGAGTGGGGAAGCAGGAGATGCGCGGGAGAGGCGGCGACGTCGGGAGGAAGCGGTGGCTATGGCAGTTGCCGGCCGGAGATAGGAGATGACCCTGATAGGTGGGCCCCACCTGTCGGCGGCTAGGGGGAGGCGAGGGACGCGATGCAGACTTGAAGAGAAAGGGAGGAAAATAGGTCGACGACCCAACAAGGAGGGAGGAGGAAGAGGGAGAGGGCCGGCCCGAGGGGAGAGAGGAGGAAGAAGGCCGCGGGGAGGAAGGATGGACTTGGGCCGAAAAAATGACCCAAGGACAAGGAGGGAGTTAATTTGTTTTTCAATTTATTTAATTGATTAAATGAACTTTGTGCTATTAAAATTAGGTCTTGAGCTCCGAAATTTTATGGAAAATTTCAGAGAGTATTTTAGAGCACGGAGAATATTACAAAAATATTTTCGGCCATGATTTTTAAAAGAAATTTTAATTCTCTCATTATTTCACTTGATTACATTTCTTTGATTTTTAATATAATTTCTAGAAATGCATTATTTAATAATTTTTAATCCCGAACGAAAATCGGCGCATGACAATAGCCCCAACTACCATCTTTAGTACCGGTTGGTGTAGATCTTTTTTCTTTTTTCCCAAATGTTTTTTATTGCTCGCTGATTTTTATATACATGATGTATGTATAAATTCATACACACACACATATATATGCATGTATATATATGATGTATATATAATTTTTTCTCCTTTAATATATACATGTCTTTATATATATTTATAAGTACATAGATCTATGTATATATATATATATATTTAATTATAAATATATATGTCTTCATATAAAGACATATATATTTATAATTAATTACATATACATACATATATCAACGTGAGACATAAAAATAGAACTAAATACATATAAGTTATTCCCTACACATGATTAATATAAATAGACAAGTTAGTAAATACATGTAATATTACAATCATTGTTAATTTCTAATTCTCTATCGTAGGTTGAGGATGACGAATAGGTTTTCCATCTTCGTGAAATTCTCCCATCGGACTAACAATCTCGTCCATGATAAATCCCATCATTTATTCTTGAAAAGCCTTTATGAAGTCCGTGTGTGGGAGTTGGTCTGTCAGCCAAACAATCTACCATTTTGAAAAACAATTCGATACAAAATATATGAAGTCAATAAGAAACATAGTAAATAATCTATGAATGATGTTTATGTATATCCAGATCCTTGTCACTGGTGATGCTATATGCTACGGTGTGCATGTACTGACAAATATAATAGCAAGACAGGTTGTTCCCCTGTCCCTGTTTATGAAATATATATTATTTCTGTAAGATAAGTGAGATATATAATTTTGGACCGTCCTTACGGGAAAGTTCATCCTCGGTTCCAGTTCTTCTTTGAATGCCCCGCGGACGGTTGTACGGAACCGTGCCCATGCCCTGTAGTTGCAACATATGATTAATGATCCGAGATCTGTATAGTAGCGAAAGCAGTAATCATAATGACAGTGGAATAGATGGCAGTACCTGTTAAGCACGTAAAAAATGTGTGTAATGGTTTTCTTGGGTTTTGACATGGAGTCTAAGACATAGATCTTGCTTGCAGAAAGATCTATAACAAAAAGGATCAAGTGGAAGCTGCAAATTGCGTGAGATGATATGAATAGGAGAAGGAAATTGTTACAAAAGGCGGTAAAAAGTCACCTTGTGTTGTAAGGCAATACTATAAAGGTCTTGTAATGTTGCTGCACCAGGAATTTTAAAATGTTATCCGCTGTTTGTTTTTCAAATTTTTCCAGATTCTTGCAATTAACTCTGTAAGGGTCCATAAAACCAACTCTGTAAGATCCCTGCTTTCGGCATCGTTGAATCTCCATTCTAGGAAAGAAAATATGTGATCAGGTATGCAAACATGGTAAATATTGTAAAGAACCTACGATGAGCTAAGTAACGAAATAAAATTGAATGACACTTACAAAACCTATATACTGATAAGAGAGATGTCGAGGGCGTCTAGGTGGTATACATCGAAGACGTCCTCGTAACGGACCCACATAGTTTCATCTCCATTGAAGTAATCGGTGTGTTTAATCCTCACACCAAATATCTCTCTACCTTTGGCTGTTTTTTTCCATGTAACATTGATGGAATCGGTACATCTGTGTAGAGAGGCTATTCAACTGCTTAGGCTTAATGAGTGGTTTGTGCAAGGTAAATTTGTACTTGAGATCCTCTACCATCGCTATCTCGATAGGCTCTAGGCCTAGCAGTTGCGCCTTAGTCAGTTTTGTATCTCTGATAAACTCTTCAATATTAATTTCATGCTCATATAGCATCGGCTCAATGTCTTGCTTTACTTGTTTTCCGAGCTGAGAGACTTCTTTTTTCTTTCCTTTGGACTTCTGAAAAGACTTAATTATTGATCGGTCGTAGTCTGATGGTAAGCTCTTTTTAACTCGGACTGGAGGAGGAAGAAGACTATATAAAGAACATGATCTTTAGTTACCAACCGGTACTAAAGATCAATATAATCTTTAGTACCAGTTGATGAAACCAACCGGTACTAAAGTGTTGATCTTTAGTACCGGTTGATAACACTAATCGGTATTAAAGATCTCGGACGGTCTGCCATGACCTGACAAAAAGTGAACCGGGATTAAAGATGTTCTTTAGTACCGGTTGGTGTTATCAACCGATAGTATTATCAACCGGTACTAAAGATCATAAATAATCGTTGGGTTTACGAACCAGTGATTTGTGATTTTAACCGATCGAATAAAGATCGATTCTCCAGTAGTGCGACGAGCGCGTGATCTGATCATCTGAATACCGGCCGGATGCATGCAACGGTCGTCTCGATCGGTGCCTGCAGAATCCACGGACTACACATGTATCCCAGCTGTGGCACGTGGGTTTGCCAAATTAACTTGATCAGGAATACCTGGTTGACAAATTAATACTCACATCAGTAACTATAGGTAGTAATTATGATCATTAAACCTACGGCCTCGGTCGTGAAAAAGAAAATTTTTAATTCTGATTATATATCTGGACTGTTCAGATTTACGATTGGTATTGGTTTTTTTCAGTTGTTATATTATAAATCGATGATAAACTAGTCAGGTTAAAAAAATTTCAAATTTCTCAATGAAATATGTTTGGTTTTCACTCATTTTCGTCGGTGAACGTGCAGTTATCGTGATAACTGGTGCAACCGCTTAGGAGCGATATTCAGTTTGTCGATGATTTTGAAAGGGGAAACTCTTTTAATCACCCGAGTGGATGTCCACCCGTTTAATGCATGTTATCTAAATAGTTAGGAAAAAATTTTAAAAAAAATTAACAAGATAGATAAATATGTAATATATCGCTTTAAAAACATGCAATTCAAAAATTCAACTTTAACAAATTGTAACAAAAATAACAAATAAAACTCAAATTAATATACATATATTTACAGTTAAATTTATTATTTTTGTTATAACATATAAAAGTTGAATTTGAACTTGCATGTCTGTGGAGTGATATATTATATATTGCTCTAACTTGTCAATTTTTTTAAAAATTTTTCATAACTATTTAGTTGACATGCAATAAACGGGTGGACATTCACCCAGGTGATTATGGTCATTAAACCTATAGCCTCGGTCGTGAAAAAGAAAAGTTTTAATTCTGATTATATATCTGGACAAGTGAATGTTTGTTCAGATTTATAATTGGTATTGGTTTTTTCAGTTGTTATATTACAAATGGATGATAAACTAGTTAGGTTAAAAAAATTTCAAATTTCTCAATGAAATATGTTTGGCTTTCACTCGTTTTCGTCGGTGAATGTGCGGTTATCGTGATAACTGGTGCAACCGCTTAGGAGCGGTATTCAGTTTGCCGATGATTTTGTAAGCTCTGATGGCCGCTGCTACGTTGGATGGAAGCATTACACAGCACCAGCTGCTGACTGTGCCGTGTTTTATCAACGTTTTTGCTAAAAAAAAAAAGACTAGCCGCTATTTCAATGTGTTTGGTTTATGACTGATTGGAGGTGGCCGGCCATGTTAGTAAACCGGAGCGGCTGCCGGAATGGCGGATTACCGGTGGCCGGCCGGTGTCGGTGAAGCGGCCGGTGCATGATTTGCACATGCACACACACCGATCTCGCAACGAACAAGCACTCGCCGAGTCGCCGGCACGAGTGGATGGGAGTAATGCGATACCACATCACCATTTACTCCTATCGGCATCGCATCCACAGGTTTATCCTTTTCTGTTTGCTTTTGGTGCACATTTTTTTTCTCTTAAACTGATCACAATTTAGAGTTTTCCATTGCGAATTGTATGAGTTACCCTCGTAGTTTAAAATCGGTGTGTAAATGCACACAAAATCCAGTCTCGACACACCCAAAACATTTGGCAATATGAGCATCACCGGAATTGCAAAAGAAAAAAAAGGTGAATTCCGAAGCAAAGAATGGCCGGTGTGAAGCCAACTCAGCGAACACTCGCAGCTATAAATTCTCTGCTCAGTCACTTGTCTCACTTTTGCTCCACTTATTACACCAAACTGAGATTTGCGAGCATATTTTGCATGGCCCATGCCACGCTCGGTTCGCCTGAGCCGGCAAAGCCTCGGCTCCGGTGCGCCGACGGCGGCCACCGCCGCCGCCTTCTCGTCGTCCTGTGCATCGTCGGCTTGGCGCTCGCCGTCGGCGTCGCCGTGTCGGTGGCGATCGCCGTCTTGGGGAGGTCGAGAATGACGTCGTCCGGTGGTGGCCGGGCGCCACGGGGGCGCGCGCCGACCGAGGCAATCGCGCGCACGTGCGGGGTGACGCTGTACCCGGAGCTGTGCGTCAGCACTCTCATGGGGTTCCCCGGCGCCGTCGGCGCCGGCGACGCCGAGCTCGTGCCGATGTCGCTCAACGCGACGCACCGCTGCGTGGTGGACGCGCTGTTCAACGCGACGGCGCTCGGCGGCGCGGCGGCGCTGCTCCCCGGGGCGAGGTCCAGCGCCGCGTACGGTGACTGCGTGGAGCTCCTCGACGCCGCGGCGGAGCTCCTCGCGCGGTCGGTCGGTGCCATCGCCGCGCCGCCGCCGTCGCCGGACTCGGTCGACGACGACACGGCGGGCCGGGACGACGACGACGTCATGACGTGGCTCAGCGCGGCGCTCACAAGCCACGACACTTGCCAGGACAGCCTCCAAGAAGTCGGCGTCGGCGGCGACGACGACGACGACAGCCACATCAAGCCGCAGATGCTCGATTACCTCGGCAACCTCGGGGAGCACCTCAGCAACAGCCTCGCCATCTTCGCCGCGAGGGGAAGGCCCGGCGGCGAGCTCTCCGACGTCCCTGGCCACAGTCAGCTCCACAGACGGCTACTAACCAGCGACGACCACAACGACGTCAGCTTCCCAAGGTGGGTGAGAGACAACGACCGGCGGCTCCTTCAGGCCGCCACCGCCGCCGAGATCGAGCCCGACATGGTCGTCGCCAAGGACGGCACGGGGACTCACCGGAAGATCCGCGACGCGATCAAGGCGGCGCCGGAGCACAGCCGTCGCCGCGTCGTGATATACATCAAGGCCGGCGTGTACATCGAGAACGTCAAGATCGGCCGCAGGAAGACCAACCTCATGCTCGTCGGCGACGGCGCCGGCAAGACCGTCGTCGTCGGCTACCGCAGCGTCCACGACAACTACACCACCTTCCACACCGCGACGCTAGGTACGTACTAGCACTGTACACACAGATGCACCAATGGCGGAGCACGTCGCTGATCGTGTCGGTCTTCCTCGCCGCAGCGGTGGCCGGAGCGGGGTTCATCATGCGGGACATGACGGTGGAGAACCGCGCCGGCGCGGCGAGGCACCAGGCCGTGGCGCTGCTGGTGAGCGGCGACCATGCGGTGGTGTACCGGAGCGCCGTGCTGGGGTACCAGGACACGCTGTACGCGCACGCGCAGCGGCAGTTCTACCGCGACTGCGACGTCGCCGGCACGGTGGACTTCGTGTTCGGGAACGCCGCCGTGGTGCTGCAGAACTGCACGCTGTGGGCGCGGCGGCCGCTGCCGGGGCAGAAGAACACGGTGACGGCGCAGGGGCGGCGCGACCCGAACCAGAGCACCGGCATCTCCGTGCACGGCTGCAGGCTCCTCCCTTCGCCGGAGCTCGAGCTCGCGCCGGCGGCGCGGCGCGACCACCCGACGTACCTCGGCCGGCCGTGGAAGCCGTACTCGAGGGCGGTGTACATGATGTCGTACATGGCGGACCACGTGCACGCCGCCGGCTGGCTCGCCTGGGACGCGTCGGGGCGCGCACCGGACACGCTCTACTACGGCGAGTACCGCAACTCCGGCCCCGGCGCGGCCGTCGGCGGGCGCGTGTCGTGGCCGGGGCACCGCGTCATCAAACTGCCGGAGGAGGCCATGGAGTTCACCGTCGGGAGGTTCATCGGCGGCTACTCCTGGCTGCCGCCCACCGGCGTCGCCTTCGTAGCCGGTCTGACCGTATGAGGCAGCCGATTCACTGACTCAATTAGGATTAGGTGGCAGTAAAAGCAGGTGTAATTTTTCAAGGATGATGTAATCACCTGCATGCACAAGCTAACTGATTCGGGAAAATGTTTATTAATAATTAATTTGTAGGCATGAATTTGGATTGAGAAATGATAATTTTGAGTTGGGCACAAAAACACCATGAATTTGAATGAATAAACCTGTCAAAAATTATACAGTACCGATATTTTTGCAATGTGGGTGCAGCAATGAGGATGCAGGTGAAAATAGTACTAGCTAGCTAGCTACCCTGGAATTAAAAGATGTCAAGCAAAAAGCTCCTTTTGATTGTCACTTAGGCTGATCACAATATCACAGAGAGAATATATGCTTTGTCTTTGCATTAGATTTCCAGGAAATAGTACCTGCTAGATGGGTGTGGGGCTTACCACTAGAAGATCGAAAGAACCAAAAGCTAGCATAAAGAGAGAATATCAGAGAGTGGCTTATAATTGATGAACTATTGCCACAAAATTCCTGGCACAAATTCTTAGCTAAAATATCGTGTATTTGTGCTCCTTATCTTATATTTAGGGTATTAATTGTGTATTTTGTTCGACAATCTTCAACTATTTTTTTCCCGGCAAAGCAGTAAAATGTATCAACATCGACAATGACAAATGATAAAAACAAACAATAAAATCTAAACATAAACAATTGGATCCAAACCTTCACATAAATACATAATCATGCGCAATCATCTGTACATGGTCCCAAGCTCTCTCATGGGATTCAATTCTGTTTGCTTGGGCATGGAAGGCATGCATTCAAGTTGATATATCCAATGGTGTTTTCGTCTGTCATTTCCTACTTAGCTAGAAGGCCATTGATCAGTGCATATGCCTTTTGAAAGCAAGCAGAGCCTTTTTATCTCAACTAACCCAGAAAAAACCCAAAGGTGCAGTTTCTTTTGCTGCCAAAGTAGAAGCTAGCTAGCACACGTAGGAGATTCAAAATTAAATTTGTGAGGCAATGTGGAGCCCTTGGAAGAATCAATCTTGTGCATAATGATTTGTGCCTCAAGGTTCACAGATTCACATGTTTTACAAGCATAATGCAACTGTTAGAAAACAGGCACAAATTTTTAAAGCAAAATTAAGGTAACTCTAATCTGATGGACAATGTCCATGTTAAAATTGGCTCATTTGAAAAGTGAATTAAAGAAGCCCAAATAAAGAACTCCATATTCTATTTTTCGTAACACGTAGTATCAGAGCATTTTAAAGAAGTACGGATCCAATTAGTACATGTTTACATGAATTAGTACATGTTTGCATTCATGTAACTGAATCATGTTTTTGTTTATAACTTAGTATGTGTATTTCATTCAAACGTTGTTATGGAGAGTGACCAGTTGGCCGGGTCTCAAGACTCCGAAAAGTAAGAGAAAGAGAAAAAAAATAAACGAAAAATAAATTAGGAAGATACACATCAGTTAAGTCCAGCTTTGCGATGGAGGACGCCAGTTGGATCCATGGCGCGCGGCGCGGCCGGCCTAGTTGCCGCCGAGGCCGGTGGCGTTCTTGACGGCGCCGGCGGCGCCCTGCGCGATCTGCTGCACCTGCGCGCCCGCCTGCTGCGCGAGCCCGCCGGCCTGGCTAGCGCCCTCCCGCGACGCCTCCTGCGCCGCGCTCGCCGCGCCGTGCGCCTTCTCCACCGCATCCTCCCTCCTCGCCTGCGCGTGGCCCGCCGCCTCGCCGGCCTTGTAGCTGAGCTGGTTGGCTTGGTCGGCCATGGCGATCGATCAAGCTGCTGCTGCTCCTCGTCCTCGAATTCGAATATAAACGCCGCTGATCTCTGTACTTCTTTGGCGTTGCTGTCTCCCTGGCTCGAGGCGAGAGGCGCGGCCGCCATTTATAGGCGTGGCCGGCGCCGGCGTGCTGTCGCTTCGCCTACATTGCCGGTGCAGCTTGGCATGCGCGCCCCGGCCGCCGCACGACGAGGAGGAGAACGAGGGCGGCCGTGTCCTCCGCCACGTGCGCGCGGCGCGCGCGCACGCACTGCACGAGAGGCGCGGAGACGCGGGCCGCGCTGCCGTCCGATCGTCTGGGGGACTGGGGGCTACCGGGCTAGTGATAGATGGGCCGAAATGGGATTGCAACCAGAAGCCCGTAATGGATGGACCGTAAAGGTGCTATGACGGGAAGATGTGACGGGAAAAAGATATAACGCGTACCTAACCTTTCAAAGATGTTGCGGCCTGGGCCGAGGCGGCATCGGCAGAGGAACGAGAATTTTTTTATTTTTATTTTTTTAAATATTTATAGGAATATTATAGCGCTGGAAAAAATTGCAGAAATAGACCCTACCGCTCTGGCAGAGGGCGGAAAGGTGACGTAGCACACGCGCGCGGGACGGCCGTTTAGGGTGCACTGGCCATTTTGCAGGCAGCCCCCTTGCCGCCCTGGCAGAGGGCGGCAAGGTGCAGCAAGGGGGTCGCCTGCAAAATTCACATAGCTCCTCGACCTGGGGCCTGCTATTTTGCAGGCGGCCCCTTGCCGCCCTTTGCCAGGGCGGTAGGCTCCAGCGTCTATATAAGGCCTGCTGCCCTGCAAAGCAGCTCATTTGCTGCTCTCTCCATTCCTTCTCTCATCTGCACAGTAAAAGAAAGGGAGAAGGGGAGGAGAAGAGAAGAAGAGGCGAAGTCCTGCCGGTTTGAAACTTCGATTTCAGGTAATATTTCTAGATCATATACATGATTAAATGTATGATATTAACTAGGGTTTTAGTTGTATTTTTGTAGAACTATTTTTAAATAAATGTACTATATGATCTAGGGTTTTAGTAGGGGAATTGTAGCACTTTGTATTGTTAGATGTAGGTAACTTAGTAGATCTGTAGTAATTATAGTAATTAGATTTGTAGTTTTAAATGTTTGTGAGTAGCATTACAGTAGCATACTTAAAAATTGTGGTACATTTCAAATAAGATATTACGTTGTACTCGTTTATTATGTAAAATAGTGACATAGTGATTTACTTACAGATATGTCCAGTAAACTTATATTTCAACTGTACCATGGTCAAGGAAACGTCCGTTACGGGCCGACTAGGGTAGATCTGTCAGAATTTATTGTAACAGCAAGGGGAATTGATAGACCAGCTGAGAGAAGTGTAACTTCTATTAAAAAATGGTTGATGAGGGGCTTGGGAGTTGATCCACAGACAAGTGATATTACAATCTATGTTGTAGTAAGTCGGGCAACTGAGGGTTTTTATTGGGAACTAATGCTAGTTCAAAACTCTCAGATGTGGAGATGGTATGTGGAGAATGCATTGCAATGCGGGTGGCCTCTAGCTATGCTTCCATATGTTCATCCGAAGGATCCAAATGTGGAGATGAACATGGATGATGGCAAGGGGCCAAGTGCTGAAGTGAATGAGACTAGAGTGGATGAAGTCAACACATTAGAAGAAGATGTCGTAGTACCTTCAGTAGGCATGCAACCTGGTGGAGTGGCTGACGAGGGGGAGACTGTCGGTGCCATTGTGGACGAAATGGAAAGAGAGGATTCTGACAACGAGCGTGTAGAAGAAGATGATTTGTTAGATGATGAGGAGAACAATATTAATCCAGCTGAATGGGTAGTGATGATTTTTCTGGTCTAGTCGTATCTGAAGGGGAAAATGTGAGATGGGAGTACAAAGAGAATGAGGTTATTCAGGGAGCAAAGTATGGTGATGGAGAAGACATGAATGACGCGGTGAAACATTTTGCAGTGTCACTGCAAAGAGAGTTTTGGGTTGCCAAGTCGAACCGGTCACCATATGAAGTTAGGTGTGTTAATGAAAAAGACGGGTGTCCCTCGAGAGTGCATGCTTATAAGGGAAAATGGAAGGATTACTGGACAGTGTCAGTCGTTACCAAGTATACATGTTATCTACCTGGTGTTCAGAAATACCACAAGAATATTACATGTGCATTTGTCGCATCTGAGATGTATGCGCACGTCGTGGACAATCTGACATATGAACCAAAGTCAATAATTTGTTATATCGAAGAGAAATTCAAGTATACTATTAGCTATGCCAAGGCGTGGAGGGCAGAACAGAAAATAATAGAGATGCGATTTGGAACTTATGAAGCCTCATATGACAATTTGCCACGTCTACTATCTGTTATCCAACAAAGAAACCCTGGGAGCTCTTGTGCAATCAAGACATTCCCCTCAATTGATCATCCTGGCAAGATTGTGCTGCAAAGAGCCTTCTTAGCTCTACATGCATGTAAGATGGCATTCGTGCACTATCGTCCAGTTCTTTGCATTGATGGGACATTCTTGACCGGGAAGTACCGGAGCCAGATACTAACAACAATTGGAGTAGATGGGAACAATCAGGTATTGCCCTTGGCATTTGCTTTTGTCGAGAGTGAGAACACCAACAGCTGGTACTGGTTCCTCCATCTGGTTAAAAAAGAAGTTGTTGGTATGAGGCCCAATGTGTGCCTAATACACGACAGGCACGCTGGTATGCTTCGAGCGATAGAAAAGTTAAAATTTGGGAGTATGGATAGAGGATACCCTGTTGAGTGGGATGATGTACAGAGTAGGTGGTGCATGCGTCATATGGGAGCTAATTTCTTCAAGCAATTCAAGAACAAGGAGCTGATGAATATGTTCAAGAGGCTATGCAGTCAGAACCAGGAGAAGAAATTCAATGAGCTTTGGAAGAGGTTGGACGAGTTGATAACAAAATGCAATGATCAGCGTGCAGTGAGACCAGCGAGCGCCGTTCTTGACCCTCCTCAAGCACTCGGAGCTCTCCCAACAGATAGTCCAACATTGGTTAGGAGAACTGGAGAGCAGATTCGGAAATTCTCTCAGTGGATTGAGAATGAGCCAAAAGAGAAATGGGCCAAGGCTTATGACACAGGTGGTGCTAGATATGGTATAATGACAACAAATTTGGCGGAAGTTTACAATTGGGTGATGCGTGGTGTTCGTGGACTCCCACTAGTTGGTATAGTGGAGTTCATTTTACATGGGACATGTAGGTATTTTAGGGAGCGGTTCCAAGCAATTCTTCCCTCCATACCGAACAACAATATTATTTTTGGCACCTTCATGGAGAAAAAGCTAGCAGAGTGGCGTACGAAGGCCGTGAAACATCGAGCTCTAGTGCAAGGTACCCAACAACACAGGTTTGAGGTACTCTGTCAAGATAAGGCAGGCAGGGGTATCTACCGCAAGAGAGTAAAGCAGGAGCGTGTTCTCAAAGCCGACGACACATGTCATTGCTCATGTAGAAAGCCGAAGCTGCTCCACAGGCCATGCACCCATGTCATTGCTGCGGCATCGGAGTGTGGCATCCAAGATAGAGTATATGTGTCACAATACTTCTCTAAGCAAGCAATATATCACACATGGAGTGGCGAGATTTATGGCTTCGGTATAGTTCTCTAATCAAACAACCACCTGTACACAATAACTTGGTTTTTTTGTCGTTGACACTAATACAATACATTAATTTGCAGGTACTCGCACAAGGGTTAGCAGTCAGCTGGTAACTGGCCCGCCAAGCTGGGCCCTTTTGTCGACGACTGGTTGCTCGCAACCGAGGAGGTCGTGGACCACGCGGGAGAGCCACACACGGAGGAGGGGTACCAGGCGTACCTAGGCTGGTACTAGCCACGCACCCGTACTAGGGTCACCTTCGCTCCACGGAGCAATAGGCCCACGCCGCGAGCGCAAGAGACCTCTACGCCAGGCACCGCGACCAGGACTTCGCTCGTGCTGTGAGTACCCTGCATCGCACCAAAGCCTTCTAAGCCTTTCTGTTGGTCAAATGTTACGAGTATTTACGTACAAATGTACCGTGCAGGTCATTGAGTGCAACAGGGTTGTCGTTGATGCTTCAGCGGCGATCCAACGGTTAGGTGCGGGGATTGAGGTCGGCGCAGACGAGCACCTATCGGCGTACACGCGGATACGGGACTCGATGCGCTCGATTCTCCGTGCGCTCACCTATCGGGCTGCCGACGTTGCTCAGGCAGACGCAGCACCACAGGTTCGACCCCGGCCGATTGCTCCTCGTCAAGCTGCGCACGTTCCTAGGCCGACACCCCCTCCCTTCGGAGGTACGTATATTCAAGGTTTATTTGTACATGCCCCCACAAGTTTTAAAAAACAATATTATATCGACAATCAATTGATATGCAATTTATGTGTAGGCTTCGCTCAGTTTGGGACGATGCAGGCCACCCACTCCTGGCAGGCTGCAGGGTCATCGTCCGAGGTAGGTGCATCGGCCTCGTAGTCTGCGTCGTTCTAGCAGGACGCCGGGACTTCGTCACAGGCGGCCGACACATCGTGGTAGGCTCCTAGCGGGACATCGTTGGAGCACGGGTGGGCTTCCGCCATGCACTTCGACCTCAGCGACTTCGACTTATCGGAGTCGACAGAGGACGTCCTCGATCCCTCATAGCTGGGAGGCGCACCGCCGGTGCATACGCAGGAGCATTCGCCCTCCACTCTGCACCCAGACCCCCGTGCTACTCGGGCTATCCCATTGGATCGCTTCACGTACTCCCAGGACCACGTGCGAGCGCAGGCCCGGAGGACCAAGCGGGGTCGCGGTGCGGGGCAATAGAGTAGACTTCTGTTTTCTTATTTTCTTGACACGCTAGTACTCTATGCCTGTAGACTGAATACATTGTTCATATTCGAGCGCTTTCGTAGACTTCACCGTTACTTTTTACAAAAGCACGATACCTTTCGGTGCATGCACGAATACTTTCGGCTGCACCGATACAGCCTCGTTTATTCGCGTGCAATACGACTGCGGAATCGCTGCTAATGCCCTTACACTTTCTCAAACGTCAAATCTTCCATGTCACATCAGCACACGTCCATTCTTACTTTCGGTGTCATGCCACCCTTTTAAAGGGCGGCAGGGTATACATCCGCATACGTCCAATCTTCTTTCGGCGTCATGCCGTCCAATCTTACTTTCGGCGTCATGCCACCCTTTAAATGGGCGGCAGGGTATACATCCGCATACGTCCAATCTTACTTTCGGCGGCATGCCGCCCTTTAAAAGGGCGGCAGGGTATACATCCGCATACGTCCAATCTTACTTTCAGCGGCAATCAGGCCGACCCACTCTGCCCCATGATGTACACATGTGAAGATTATCACTGCGATTTTGGTGCCTATATAACGAGCGCTGCAGCACAATATTTCTTCATCTAAGGCCTCCAACAAGAGCTAGCACAACCCTTCATCCCACCAGCTTTCGGCAATGGCTAGATGCCGGGGCATTGAGGATCCCAACTAGCGTAGCGATCCTTGTGCATACCTATTCCCACCTTAGTGCCAGCGGCCTCTCTGCCTTTGCGGTGACCGATGCCAACTAATGGCTTCGCGGGATCCAGACATACGAGGAAGGCGCTTTTTTAGGTGCTCTAACTATGACCAAGAGGTATTTCACTCTCGTGCACTATGCTTATTCAAATGTGATGCGTGATTGTTTACTCTTCATCCTACTCTATTCGTCAGACCCATGCTATGGCTTGTGGATACATCGAATGGGTCGATACAGAAAATCCCGTTCTCAACATGACCACCTGTTTACAAGAACGACGCTGGTATTTCTCATCAGAAAGTACTGAGCAATACTTGCAGAGAAAGGCAGCTTATGAATGCCAACGTCGTGAACAACAGTGCGACTGGCGGGTGCTAACGGGCGCACTCCCTCCATGGGGAGCCCATCCAAAATGCAGATGCGGTGATCGTTGTCAGGTTCTCCGTTCTACAAAGCCTAGTAGTTTGAGTCAGCGGTTCTTTGTTTGCCCAAATATTCTAGACGATGATTTCATGGTAAAAATATTTTCATTACCATGAATCCTATTTTATCACAAGCTTCACTAACTTTGTTCGCTTCACATCTATTCATTTCTCCTAGGAACCTCCAAGAAGATGTCCATACAAACAATGGATAGACACCAAAAAGGTTCTAAGAGATCCAAATTCCCGTGTGGTGCAGCTTGAATTGCCAGAGCAATACAGGTTCACTAAAGCGCAGTTTGAGAGGGGAGAGGGATCCTCACGTAGGGGTTAGCTATTATCGGATAACTTACCTTACTCAAATATGTAATGTCATGTTTCGTTGTCCCATTACTATATCATCGTCGTGTTCAACTCTTGCACTATATTTCTTCTAGTTCGAATCTATTCTCATCTATGTAACCGCAATGGAATCAGATATATCCTGTTTAAATTGTACTACTACTTATTTACGTGACATAATTATCCTTATTTCAGTATATATAATGTTTCTGCGACCGAGACTATGATAGGCTCATATCATTTTCGTACATTAATACCACAAATAAGTTACAACATCAACTCTTATTTAAAATAGGAATTACAAAACAACCAACTTCAATACAATTGATAAAGCTTGTTTACATTTAAAAATTATCAACAAGCTTTATCAACAAAGAACTCTTTAAATGTAATCAACAAAGTTTAACCTATTGTAAAAAATTAAAATTAGTTAGTGCTGAATTGTGGGTTAGCCACCTTGCCGCCCTTGCCTAGGGTGGCAAGGGACCCCAGGTAGACTTCCTAAACCCTAAGGCTGACCGGCAAGGGGCCAAATGAAAAGTTGCCACCTTGCCTCCCTTGCAGAGAGCGGCAAGGGACAGAACCGTTAGACGCGCACACGACGCCGTGAAAGCACACACGGTGTCGTGTGTCACGTCACCTTGCTGCCCTGTGTCAGGGCGGCAGGGTCTATTTCTGTAATTTTTTCCGATGCTATAATATTTCTGTAAATATTTAAAAAAAATAAAAAAATTCGAGGAATGAGGGATGCGTTATATGTATTCTGATTGAGGGACGATTTTAAAACTGGACGTGAACTTCTTCCTACCGTGACGATTGTGCGTGCAGCGCATAATAAATGGCCCGGATGTACGGCCCGTCCGGTGTCTACGGTCGCCATCAGATTATATTACGTTTAAATAAAATAATGCAGGAAGAGTACTCACCATCCGTTGTAGTCTAGCTGGTTAGGATACTCGGCTCTCACCCGAGAGACCCGGGTTCGAGTCCCGGCAACGGAATTTTTTTTATCCTTATTCTATGGTATTTTCTTTTGTTAGCCCTTATATTCTATGGTATTTTGTTTTGTTTTGCTTTTGTTTCACATGGGCAGGTGTACGTCGAAGTGAGGTGTGCAGCAACCATGCCAAAAAGCAAGCGAAAGACGACGACGATTTGGCCTCTTTTTCCGAAGGGAAAAGAAGGCGCAATCAACGCGAGATGTTGCTTACACACTAAGCTCCCCGCGAGCGAGAGCTTTGCGTCCCAAAAGAAAAAGAAGCCAAAGAAATACTATTACTGCAGAAAGAACACCGAACCTCATCAGCTAATCCCCAACTTTGTTTCAGTTAATTTCCTGTTTGGTGGAGTCCGCGTCCTAACTTCTTTTCCCTTTCGCTCATCGCTTTGCTCTCCTTTGCTTTTTTGCTTAGTCAAGTCACACTCGTAATACCAAGTTTATCCCATTGCTCGACAAATCCAAGACAATCAGTGAAGCTGTGCATATCAGCAGTTCAGCGTAGGCACAAGTCAAGCTAACACGACAGTAACAGCTTCACTGCTTAACTGACACGGAAGGAATCGAACGTGAAGCTGAAGCATCCATCAATCCAATCATCGAACCAACGGCCACGATTCGTTGCCCTTAGAACACACGTCCTCACATCTCCCAGGGGTATGTAATAACCGATCGGATATTGATATGCTCCGAGTCCATCCAAAATGACGATATTGTATGGGTTTATGAAAATAATCAGTAGATATGGATACGGATTCAAATAATATAGTGTGGATACAACTGTATATCTCTAAAATTCGAAAGATACATATTATCCAACATTTTCATCGATTACCCGATATGTAGATCCGAAATTATTAGCCCACGTACCCACTCTATCTACTCCATACATCATGAGTTGATGATATGGCGATCTAGGAGTTGACCCATTCCCTAACCCATTCGCTATCTACTCCATACATCAATACAGTACGAGGCTTTCACCGATCTCATCTCATGACCGTACGCCGACACAACGCAGGGATGCAGCGAGTAGCAAGGGGAACCCTTTTGGCCCTTCCCCTTTCACCTCCTAGGCTCTAAATCTTGTGATCTCCAACGTGGCAACGACCCATCACACGATGACCGACAGTGGCAAGCAACTTGATACCGTATTGATTTTATATACGTGCAACATCCCATAATTTTAACCCTTTTTTCGAACCTAAGTCGAAGTGGCTCCATACCATTTTCGACATCCAAAATCCTCCGTTTTGGTACCCGCTACAACCACTATCCGTTACCGATTTCACCCCTACAACCCTCTCTCCTCTCCCCGACAGCCGACAGCAGCAGCTGCGGAGGCTGCCGCGAGAAGCCTCCACTTCGCCGCGCGCTCCACTTTGCAGCAGCACATGCCGCCCAACCACTCATTCATCCGTAAAGCGGCGCCACCCCGCGCAAGCCAACAAATGCGGTGCGGCCGCCACGCGCAACCACTTCCCACTCTCCACTAACCACGCATGCAACCGCCGCCAAGAACCCGCGATCCGGCCATCGCCGGCGACGTCGCGGCGCGGCGAGGTCCCCCGTCGCTGCAGACGCCTGGGCCGCCGCCGGTAAGGCAGGTGCAGCCGCCGTGGCAGGTAAGGCATGGTCCGCCTCCGGTGGTGCCGACGAGGCCGGTGCGGCAGCACGGCTACTACTACGAGGAGGAGCAGAGGCCGCTGCACGTGAGGCCGGCGCGGTCGTCGTCGTCCGCGGTGGCGTCGTGCCTCGTGGCGGCGGCGTTCCTGGCGCTGGCGGTGGGCGGGGCGGGGGCGGCGCTGTTCGTGTTGTTCAGGCCGCGGCCGCCAGACATCGCGGTGGCGGCGGTGCGGCTGCCGGTGTTCGCGTCTGGCCCGAACGGCACGGTGGCGTTCACGTTCGAGCAGACGGCCGCCGTGCGCAACCCCAACCGCGCGCCGCTCGCGCACTTCGACAGCTCGCTCCGCGTCGCCTACGCCGGCGGCGAGCTGGGCTCCGTCTACATCCCCGCCGGCCTCATCGACGGCGGCCGCACCAAGGACATGTCCGCCAGCTTCGCCGTCCCGGCGTTCGCCGCGGCCACACCGGCGCCGCTGCCGCAGGAGCAGATGGCCACAGCCGCCGCCTCGGCACAGCAGCAGCCGGCGGCGGCAGCGGTGATGGAGGTCGACTCGCTGCTGGTGGTAAAGGGGAGGGTGACGGTGCTGCGTGTGCTGACGCACCATGTGGAGGCGGCCAAGGTGTGCCGCGTCGGCGTCTCGCCGGTGGACGGCAAGGTGCTCGGCTTCCGGTGCTGAACACCACTATTAGCCTTTGGATTTGGATGAAACCAAATTAAGCCGAGATATTGTGGGAAAGAATGTAACTTAATTTAAATTCTGCAGAAACCAACAGTCCCGTAAAATTTCGAGCTCGAAACTTGTGGTGTAATGGTAGAAGATATATGTAATATGTTCCATTCTTAAGACACGGTGAAACACCAGAGTATCAGTAGCATTTTAGCTCAAAGCTACCAAGGTTGTTCAAGTTCTACATCTAGACCATCTCAAGTTGTTGCATGCTAAAAATATTGCATTTAGCATTTTAGCTCAAGACAAATAGGCCCTTCATACTTAAGGTTGTTCTATCTCAAGTTGTTGCACTGCATGCCAAAATCTCTGACTACAGAAGATGATAATCTGGCAATGAGAATGACCTTTCTCCAGCAGCATAACCGGACATACTCGATTGCAGCTAAAACGTCAAGTCACAAGACATTCCATATCTCCATGCAGCTTTGCATGGTAAGGAAGACGACAGTATGAGCCTTGTCCATCAGCCTGAACATTCAATTCTTACATAGTGAGTTTGCAAAGAGCATATACTATTTCGGAGGTCGAAAAGCCGACTCTACACAGCAATTAGCCAGAAAGTGGCGCTCCAAGAATTAAGGGATTCTTCATCCATCAGGATAGGCCAGGTCGATGACGAGGGTTTATACTACAATGGGTTTAGTTTGGATGATCTTTGTTGGGAGGAATAGGCAAAAAAAAAAAAAAAACACTGAATAAGAGCTACACTACTACTCGCTTGAATGGGCAGATGCGGGAGAAGCCATCGAAGCATCTGTTGAGCCAGCATCGATTTGGGGTGCACGGAGAACTCAAGTTCCAGCACCGTAACAGGAGGCCTGACTGTTACTCTCAGTCACCATATCTTGTTCTTGACCCAGAAGAGCATCAGTACTATCCCAATCACAATGGCAACAGGGGCGTACTTGCGAATAAGGGCCTGAAAACCATGAAGGAAAGCCTTGTCACGGACATGAAAACAGGTGAAGTGGTAATGCAGATCAGGTGTTTGTTATGCTTAACAGTCCACCAGTGTTAGACATGAGAGACTCCCATAATCCCACGTGCGTTGATGAACATAGTTTGGAGGTATAGCATGAATTCATATGCTCAACAAATAAAGGATGTAGACATGTTCTAAGCATTAGTGTGTCAAATTGATGGAAACAGGACCAACTTAGTCATCGACTTGTTGAGCACAAATTCATTTTTTTAATTCTCCAGGAGCAATGGAGGTAAGGAAATTTGAAGTGGAGTTGCTGGAACTAAGCAAGTACAATTTCATGGATGTTGAAAATAACTTGCAATTGCCCATCAACCATTCTACGAAATAATGGACTCTTGATGTATAATTTTGAGAAAAGTAAAGTGTCATAATTCTAGAAAGCAAATGAGTAGACTCCCTTAAGACTTCCATGAATAAAAAGCAGTCGCAATTTATCACATGTCCAATATAAATTCACAATTTATTGAAATATTAATTTCAGATTAGCTGATTGGAGATTCAGATTGCCAGATGGTAAATGCAGTAAAGGGAATAAGGGATCACACCTGACGATTGAGATCCTTCGCCTTCTCCGCATAAATTCTAGTATCAGAGGTCAACCTATTGGACATTTCACTCACCTCTGCAAACAGAAAACTTTCACTGAGCAACAGTTGGGAAATGTAAACCTCTAAGAATGCAACAAAATGTGAGATGAGACTGCAACTGATCTTGCCAAAAGTGAAGCACTCATGCAAAACTGTCAAAGTGTGGGATTACAGGCAACACAAAGAAACAAACAGCTTTGGTGTGTTCTTGAAAAAAGTAGAGATTCAGAAACAACATTAAGGAAGTCAGAATTCAGAAATACCCCTGCACTGGAGCAAGCAATTCAAAAGGAACCATGAGGGTAAGAAATATTAATAAGATGTGAAACAGCAAAAGGGCCTATTGAAGGAAAACACAAAATATAACAATACGCAGATGAACGAAAACACAATCCAAGTAATTTTAGGGCAATATAGTTTGTTAAACCAAATTGATTTTGTGAATCTGACCGCTCACCTATTCACTGATAGTCTTTCAAGTAAATGCATAAACTCAAGTTAATCTTATATGCATAGAAATCATTGACAAGTCCATTGTGCTACAAAATTATAATGAACGATGCAGCATAATGCAGATAAGGTGCAATGGCAAACTCACGATCTAGTTTTTCACCAACACCGAGAACTTCTTGAACATTGCGAGTCATAATCTGGTGCACCTCATAGAGCTCATCATTCAACTTGGCCAGGTTCCTTTGGGTTCTGGTATCCAAATACAACTTCTTCGTCTTCTGTATGAAAGTGTCTAAATAGGAATATATAAGCCATTAACTAGTAGAATTAAGATAATGAGTATAAAGAAAGATATCACATGAATGTAAGAACCATACCGAACTTAATAAAAGCATATGGTCTTGCAGCAGTTTCAATTTGGTTGCCATTGACCCTCTCGAATTCATTTTTGAGATCTTCTAGGTACTGGAAAGCAAGTTTCTTCGGATAAGAGCGGTCACACATTGTCAAATAGCACACACGGCCCTCGATGATGTAACTGTTTGGTTAAATCAAGGTGCAACAAGAGTACCATAAATGGTTTTCACAAGGCAAACAGGCTGATAATTCACGAAAGGATTTGCTTTATAACATGTCATTAGTAACACAACTTTCCTGGCATCTGGTGCCATTAACATCTAAGTATATGACGAAAGGCAGATGATGCGTATAGGGCATAGAATATAGAAGTTCTTGCAGATGCAAAAATGGGTAGTGGTAGACCAAGTAAAATGTCTGATACAATACTTATTACTCACCATTCACTCCCCCATAAGCAGCAAGAATACGTTGTCAATGGAATGAGCGGGTAAATTTAAAATAAAGAGGAAAACTAAACAGAGTGTGTATGTATCAACCAACATATCTAGTTGGAATCATTGTCTTTGCTGCTGCAATTAAAATTTGTAGCCTAAAACCATAAAAAGGGTAACCATGAGTTAATCTTTTGGGAATTGGCACGAAACCCCTATAAAAAATCACGAGGGAATAGTCTTTTTTCAACAGGAACTCTAAAGCTGCAGATAGCATAAGGATTAAGGATACTGGAAAAGGTACGGCCCAGTCTCAATTGACATCCTTGATGCTTCATGTTGCCCTTTCGATAAGTTCTTGAACAACAGTTTAGCTTGCTGCTTGTAGAAATCAGCATCCTTCAGATCCCGACCATCATCTAATCCCTCCACTAACGGAAGGCCATCAGTAACACGTGCTATCATTGTCAGCTTCACCATTTTGGATATACAGTGTGAAATGAACTAGCATAGGCAATCTGAAAGTGCCACCTGCATGGTAAAGCAGAAAAAGGGTAGTAGATACATTAGACATGTCTCATAGTCAAACTTAGCTGCAAAGTTTTAATGATCAGTGTGAATTCAACTTAATGCAATGGGCCAGATCTAGTTTGGAGAAATTTCATTTTAATCACTATGTCTAAACCGGAGTGCAAATAGTACTACCATGGGACTCATTATCCAACTTCTCAAACAGTAACAGAGTAACGTACATTAAGCTTCCTAGTTTCAAAGGGCAGACGCAATCCATACAAGAGCCAACATGAATGCATGATGGTGATCAAACAAACTGCATCAGAACAGGTGGAAGTCGTCTAAAATTTTGCATTCTTCAATCAATCACTATCTACACATGTTAAAAGCCTACGACAACCAATACCAGTAAAACTTTAGATTATAAAATATAAGTGCATATTCGGTATTCTTAAGCTTGGCAGGAACACCAAGCACTTACAAACTAATCATACGCCCTGCATAACACTAGTGAGACTAGTAACAACAATGTTACGATCAACCTAGAAAGTGCAGAAACCTGACCAAATTCAGCCAAAGTAGATAGCTAACAGTCTGTGCATATAGCCCTATAGACCAATTTCCCTGTAACACTACATAATTGACCACTCTTCCAGCTAATATCGACCACTCTTGCAGGTAATGAAGCAAATATCTGCTTAATGTGGGGGGCATGGGGTTTCAACTGAACCCCTAATTATTTTTTGGAAACAAACTGCTCGCAAAACAAACCCCCAATGTCAGTACGGCACCCAGCAGCGAAGAAATCCGGAATCAACCAAGGGCTTGTTCGGAATCAACTACGCGTGGAACTATTCCCCTCCAAATCCCATTCAATCTCCTTGGGGGGATATCCAATCACGGATGGATCCCCAATCTACGCCACGCCGGCTCGTGAAGCGGCCACAGGAGAAGGGGAGGGCTAAGCGAGGAGAACAAATACTACCTTCAATATCGATTCGGACCGCGAGGTGGGGCGCCGGTGGGATGAGCCGGCCGCGTCGCCGCCCCCGGCGAACCCGCTCGCCGGCGATCGGGGGAGGAGAGGAGCCCGTCCGCCGCCGTGCCTCCGGCGGTAGCGCAGAGAGAGAGAGAGAGAGAGAGTAAAGTGAAGGAGGGAGGTAGATGAACTGATGAAGGGTGCACTTAGCATTTTGGTTGGGTGAACGCCATTTTTTCTCAAAAGTTTTGTTTGAAATTGAAATTCCTGCTACTATTCGAAACTCATTTTCGCCCAAAGTGGGAAGTTGAATAAAGTCAGATCGACAATTATAAGCTTTGTTATAGTGATATACATGTGTTTCCTTTAGAAGAAAAAAATTGCATATGACGTATCGTGATGTCTATAGCATTGTGTGCGCTTGGATATATATATAATTGGAAAAAACAAAGGTTTTCATAATAAATTTTGATTTGGTCTTTGTGTTATTGCTGGTTTGGGAGTTCGAATTAATATTTATATCAGCGGAACATGTTTCAAGTTCCCATGATTTCATCCTCATGAGGAAGCTTCAAAGGTATCATTCAATTACTTGTCACAAAATTTTGGGACAAACCCTTGCTTCAAATAAAAAACACTGAACATGCAAGATGTTGATGAAATATTCACAATCCCTTAATTTACAACATTCTTCACTTACATTAATTTACAATCAACAATGAGAAATATCTTAGGTAGGAAGGACCAATGTTCCTTCTTGATTATTCATGAAGGTGATATCTGAACATAAATGGGACTTACATTACTTACAAGTTGACTTATCACACACATTCAAAGCCATAAACCACAACCATCTAGAGGAGCATTTCAGTTCAAGAGTTCATCGAGATGGCGATCCATGATCCCTGGGATGGCTTCCATGAATGCCTTTTCACCTGTCCCAGGAAGAACAACATCCTCTGCCTCTTCAACAATCTCTTCGATCTTTGATTTGGTTGTGATGTTCTCCCTACACAACATGTTACCAATCTCGTATGGAGTTAGACCTCTTGCGGCACCCTTCTTTAACATCATGGTGCTTAGACGAAAAACACAAACACACTTAGATGATGGTTCACAACCATTGAGCTTGAGCAACTTGATATCCTCTTCCTCATCAAGTGACTTTATGTAGTCAAGGGTTTCAACATTGAAAGGCTGGCGTGCTTGTGGCCAGTAAAGCCAATCAAATGTGCAGTCTTCAAACTGTAAATTGTTTAGAAGACAAATCAATTATTAAAATTGAAATCGTTCAAACATTGTTTATAATGGTAGAAATTTTAGCGATGGATATTAAAAGGGGTACATAGTGAGTCATCGTGAAAATTACTCCCTCTGCCCCAAAATATAATGCTCCTACAATTTTAGGAAAGCCAACATTTGCAAACATTGACTAATAATTGAACTAGGAATACATATGTTTAGTGCCATGCATGTGGCATCATTAGACTTGAATTTGTCGCATTATGTCAATTTTGTAGTTGTTGATATTATATTATACAAGGAATTAATGGTCAAAGTTTTACATTGAAAACCGTTTAACAAAGTTATACACCTTATATTTTGGTATGGAATGAGCAACTCTTTATGGAGATTAGTGACTATGAGTGATCATAGATTCTAATTTTCACTAAAAAAATGAAGTTCAAAACAAAAAAAACAAAATACTTACGCTTTCTGGCAAACAATACCCATGATCAATTGGTATTAGCTCAATCTGCCCATTCTCATCCTTACGAATCAATATATTTCCGCCATGGCGATCCGCGTTAGCTAGCCTCATATCCAAAACAGCAATCTTGTGCACCTCTTGCACAGGGAAATCCCTAGGACCAAACTCCTCGCAACTCCCAGAATTCTTCACGAACATCTGTAAGGACCCAATTTTCGGTTCTTTCTCCTCGCAGTCATACCTAGTCTGATCAACATAACCATTCAAGCATCGAACAAGAACAGTAGGAGGAACACCAGCAAACCCTAGTTCATCGCTCACGCGATAACCACTAACAGGATGGTCAAGAATGTATGCTGCAACCTCCCTAAATGCACCTTCACCGACTCTTGTTCCTCTCTTTAATCCTTCTCCATCACTGGACAAAGGGTAGCCATTAGGGTTGTCCTTTGCCATTGGCTCTTCGTTTATTGGCTTGAAAACAGCAACATACTCTTGGCCTGATGAATCTAGCATGAAGTAGACTCCCCCAGTTCCCTCTGAGGACATCACAGGTGTGTGCTCCATTTCTAGCCCAGCAAGTGTAGCTTCGATCATACCCGTAATTGTTGGAGTAAGGGTAACACTTGGATTGACAACAATTGGTTCAATCAGGGCACATTTCTCCTTGGCATCATCAAATTGTAAATTATTTCCGATGTCAGAAGCAATAGATAATTGATCAAAAGAATCATCTATTTCTTTTCCACTAAAAGTTTCCGACTTGTTTGCAAGAAAATCAGTATCAGAAGTGTTGTTTTCACAAATGGTGGAGATTAATGTGCTTTCATCAAGCTTTTCACCATTGACCAAAGTCATGCTCTCTCCAATACCATCGAGACTTTCAACATTTCTTGAAATCTCTTGCTTCATATATCTAGCATTTTGACGTTGGTCCACTTGGAACTTAAACTTCCTTCTATAAACAGTCCTCACAGCGGTTCGTCGCGGATCTGATAGTCGGATCACAAGATGAAGCACACTTCCATACCTCACCCCATAGTCACGGATACGGCTATCATTGCGAGAGAGCTCTCTGCCTTCGAATACCAGCCTTTGGTTTCTCGCTACAAATCCTTTGCTGTTTTGGATCCGAAGCTTCACTGTAGCGACCGAATCAGACTCAAGCACTTGCATTTTGGCTAGAGGAACGCCGGGCACTGCAAGGTAGAGCAAGAAGACCTCTGGTGTATGATGATATGAAGATTGATCACCATCTAATTGTGCAACAACCAGGTCCAAAGCATCGTTGCTTGGGCTCACTGCAATGCCAGTTGATGACATGCTCTTCTCAACAATAGTTTCTTTGATATGCACCACAAACTTTCAGTAGCGCCTATGGAAGTTGTGAGGGATGTATTTTTAATCACAGTACCTTGGAAGCCATCTCCAGAAATCAACTCCTATATGAAGAGAAATAATCCTAAGAACATAGATAATGGAAATTCGCACGAATTTCAAATATGGTTATTGTGAAATCAATTAAAATAATATGTGTTAGGACATCAATCCACGATTTTGATTTGATAATTTTAATCACATTACATAATCACAATACGCTAAATAAATTGAACAGAGTGTTGCCACACAAAAGGACACATCCATAAAAGTAGCTCCCACAAGACCTGTAGTGTACTTAAATGATATAATTTTCCCACATTTAAGTAAAGATTATAATACACTAGAAGTACTCCCTAAACTTGTTGCATGTGTCATATCGATCCCTTAACTTTGAGAAAAAACACAAATCTAACCTCCTAATCTTATTGAATACCATATACTCTTTCAGATAATGGCGTGGTTACCACCTATCTCTCTCTCTTCATCCCTCTCCCCTTAAACTCGGTCTTCAAAGTTTAGGGACTAGGACGATGCCACACAACAAATTTAAGGACCAACAATGTATTTTACTCTATATATTACCTTCAAATCTATCCTCCACACAATATATTACAATAAGTGTGAAACTAATAATCAAAATCCACAGAATATACCCATCAACACATGAATTTGTAAGAAAAGGGGGTTAGGATTTAGAGAAAAGTGGCCAATAAAATAAATGAGGTGGATATACATATATAGTGTGGTACATAAATGATACTTACCAAAGTGATGGGTATGAATATGTTTAGGCAAACATTGAACTAAGAAGAGTTCAGCCTTCAACCTCTTGAAGGAGGACTAAAGCAAACAAACATGAGTGAGATTTTTGGGAGCTGGGAGAGGGCAATGATAACAACTTAGTGCCCAGTCTTGTTTATATAGCCTCAAACTAGGAACAAAGGTGAGTTTAACATTAATTGTTGACATAGGATTTAATTTTTTTTGGTGTACAAGATTGCCCCTGCAAGAAGTAGGATTTGTAAAATCATTTTTCCTGCTTTGGCCCTAGATCATTTGCACCAAATCTTTTTTGTTTGCTTCTGCAGAATATGAGCTTGCATTTGTTTCTGCAGCATATTATGCATTATTATACTCCATGGATATGATTATTAAGAGTCCAACTATTAGTTGTTGCTAGCACTCTGAGCTTCAAATATGGCATGCATGCTCTAAAATGATACTACCTCCCTTCTTAAATAATTGACACTGACAATATTCAATTTCAAACCACTTCATTTAGCAAAATATTAGAAATATCTGAAAATATGTTATGTCATCGAAGCGTGCAGCATCAAATATTATAATCATACAACTTTCATTATCTAATCATACACATTTCATTTATCGAAGTGACATGGCAATAATCAATAGTGTCAATTACTCGAAAACACAGAGAGGACATGCATTTATTTATATTTTTATGTGGCATATTTCAGTTTTTTTGTTTCTGTTTTCTTGAGAATTGGTGAAAAATTTTGCTAAACTTCTTTTTTTATTGAATCAAATAGTGAGGTTAGGGATTTTTCTTTCGTGTCCTTCTCTTTAAGCGTGTGTTAGGACCTTGGGGGGGGGGGAGGGAGAGGGGGCGCTTTCGCAGGTTTGATGGTGTGCATGTGTGGTGGTGTTTGGGCATGTGTCTTTCTTGTAATCGCAAAAAGAAATATTACTTATACAAGAGAATAATAGGTACGAGATTTTTTTAGCATGCAAGTTTCAAAAATATCCTTACAAATACTTTCTTGATTTAAGTATTAAAAATATGATTTGTTCTCATTATAAAAAAAACAACATTTTTCCCATTCTAGCAAACTATGCTAAGTGTTTTTCATGTAAAAATATCATGGAACACTACAATTTCATAGTACTAATAATGTTTTTATAGAAAAAATAATTATAGGACAAAGAATCCACTACACAGGTCCTTATATAGAGGACTTAATAATGTTCTAAGAAATTATTGTGGCTATACTTACACAGGTCCTTTTTCTTATCCTCCATGTAGAACAAAAAAACTCATAAACAACATCGAAACCCCTTGGATGATGAAGATTATATGTCATCCCGTCAAATTCCGACATAATTCTTCCCGTGGTTAGATCATTTTCTGATGAGAAGCACGACGGTTTGACTGATGATGCATGCCATCATCAACAATCGACTCCTGCAACCATGAGCCAAAGGAAAATGCAAAAATAGAAAAACAATTGTATCATCTACTAAGGAAAGCCATTGATCTGAAGGGAGCAAGTAGAAAGAGAACAAGAGTTGAGAGGAGATGGGGGCGAGGGGAGGGGGAGGAGAGAAATGTGTCGAGTAGAACACTCACACCCCCTTCTTCATAGCTAGTTGGTTCGATTACAAAACGTGAAAGGACGGGAAAGAAATTTGTTAGAATGTTTGCCGTGGTGCCTCACTGAGCAACGCCAAAAAAAAGGGCAGTCGTATCCACGTGTCAACTTGACGTTTATATTTGCTTGAACTTCCGAATATGGGCCTTCCATTTTTATACACTGTATTCCTCCCATAGTATCTAATGCTTAAAAAAAAATTATTGGGACAAACGTAAAGTGGTAAAATCAACATTAAATTTGTTCTTAGTAATTTTGGTTTGGTGCCAATGTTGTTATACCACATAAATATTCAAAACTGTAGGTCACAGAGGATCTCTTAGAAGCTTAGGAAGCAAGTGGCAGTTTAGCAAATATAGGAAACATGTGAGGGTAGAATTTAAGGAAGGTGAGTGGCATTTCACAATATTAAAGCTAATTTAAAGGGCATGGTGGTGTATTGAAGAGAGATTTCGTCACGAAGTGGATGTCGGTGAAAATGAGGAACAAACCAAAATATGACAGTATGATATGCCTATAGTCTTGACGTGGCCATCGATAACCTTTGTGATGCATATACAACAAAAATGGTTGGTAGGATCACGCTTGAGAAGAGTTTGCCGTATGGTATAAATTGTTCATATCTTCTTCTTGTTGTTTCCTTACACGCGTGGATGCAATGAAAGCTTGCGGCAAAGAAAAAGGATCCGTTTTGTGACTAGGATTGTCCCAGAGGGAATGCGACCTTGCTCACAAAAGGTCTTGTTTTTTTTGTTCTCTACATGGAAGGATAGAAAGTTTTCTGGCAGTATGCAACAGCAAGACAGGAGATTTGACCATGTTCTTTGATGAGCCTGAACCGTGGAAGAAATAAGATCATTGTGGCATTTTGCCCTTTTGACAGAAGTGATTTGCTTCTCTTCCCATTAGCGTCTTAGGATGAGAACTTTTCCAGGAAGTATGCAAAAGAAGTTGTGAGGTGTGACACTATCCCTTGGATGACTGGATGGCGTAGTGTGTAAGTATATTCCATGTATAGGAAAATGTGATTCCATTGTTGTGTTGCTCTTTACAAAGTTTATACGTATATATTTTACCTACATTTTTTTTGTTTGATTAAAAAGGATATAAAGTTTTCCTGGAATCATATAGGGCGGTCGGGGGATTCCTGACAGAAATGCAACCAGGCTGTGATGCTGTTCTGTAAAGAAAAAGCTTTTTTGGTGTTTATATATCTTTCTGTTTGCTCACATGAGGATGGAAGTTCCCTCTACATGTATGTATGCAGCAAGAAATGTGACCGTATTGCGTGCTGAGGCTGGATATTATGGAGAATGTGACACTGCCGTTGTGTTGATCTGTGGAAATTTCATGCGCATATGTATCCATTTGTTTGCCTACAAGTTAACTACAGAGGAAGAGGAGTTTTTTCTGAAATTATGCAGGGAATAAAATGTGACTCTGTATTGTTCACTATTAAAAGATGTATATTTATTATACGTTATTCTTGAACAGTGTTGCGGAAATTCAGCCTCCTTGTCATCTTATTTAATCATGGGAAGATATTATTTCTCCCTGGGATTATCAAACAAAAGTTTGGCGCTATACCATATTCTCACTTAGCCAAGATCCCTCCATTACCTCCTGCCCATTACTCTCAAGTCTCAACTCTCTTAGCTCATCTTGACAAGGACATCAACACATTACTAATGTCATCAGTTCATCACATAAGATTGTCCTGAAGCAAAATAAATATCAATGCATATAGGTCCAATCTGGACAAATGGGTGAAGATCAGCTTGCCTATGCCAATCGTCCAGAATAACTGATCAAAACTGCTGATATCATCGTAGGTGTCCAACCATGTTTTGTTGTCATATTGTAGCCCTTCAGAATAACCAGAGCCACCACTTGAAAAATAGTCACATCTCCATCTCAAGATTCTTCGCTTCCTGGCATTCAATGGTTGAAGATGCTGAAATTTGCTGATGCAAATAACTGAAATTTGCTTGCAGTTGGACTAATGGAATTCACAATTTAATAGCAGGAAGCAAAAAATGCAGTTTCAGATCCAACCGAACTGAAGACAACAGAGAGCTTGAACGCTCGATCAGCCAACCTGTAAGATATGGGGTGCCATATACACACATTTTACTTTACAAGAGCGTCCTACCCTCCTAATGTTTGTTTAGCAAAGGTACAACATGAAGGCGTTGCCTCGGAGCATACAAAAAACAGTAAGACATGGCAACGGGATAGATGTTATCCGGCCACAAAGTGGAGTTCAGTTTCATTTTTTTCTTCTGAATGTTGTGATTGCTTAGCTACAGAGATTCGGTATGCAGGCACCATCCGGGGTCTGCTGCTCCTTCCAGATCCGGCCAGTGATCCTCAGCTTCAGCTCTTTTCGGTCACCTCCCGAGAAGAACAGCGCCATGTTCCTCTGGATGATGAGGCCGTCATGGCTGTCTCGCACCTTCCGATGGCTGTCCCGAACACTTCGGGGGGTGCCCTCCCATACCATTTTCCTGCCGTTTGCACCGACCTCGAGGCTGTAGCTATAGTTCCTTGCCTCATTTTCGTCACCCATGAAACGGAGAAAGGCCATATATACTGGTGCCATCCCAAGCTGGAAGGCCTCAAAGTGCAGGCAGAAGTATTGCCCGAAACAGTGGAAGACCTACTCACATGACAGCAATTCAATGTTTCAATATTTCGAGGATACAGTTTCCACAAGATAAGTCTTATATGTACCACAAAGGTATTATAGTTCAAATAAGAATAACAAGAGCGACACAGTCTATTATAGATACTTACCGTCAGCATCCAGGTGGCATTTTCGACTTCTCGCGGGTTTGACTTGACATATCTATGGTTGAATGTGCAACCACTATGCATATCAACTTTGTGATCATCCCTCAAATGGGCAACAAGATAAGGGATATCACCCACCACAGCACACTCAGAACCAGCATAGGGGCAATTGTATGGTCTAAACATGCATTGCGCTTCATGTTTTATCTTGCTGTAGTATGGGAAGATTTCTGGGCACCCCAAAGAGCAGTACTTACAGGGAAGCTCAAGCGATTCAGCTACTTTCTCCAGTGCCAAACACCTGATATCACCAAGCTCTTGTCTGCATGTAGGGCAACGGTTGTGTACCCTAGCTTTGCAGGTGGAACACAAAGTGTGTCCATTTTGGCACTGCAATTAGATTCGAAGACATGAGAATCATATCCAAAGATCAGAAGTTCAGAACTACAGAATGAGACTCTTCAGGTTTACACCACTAGATTAATCTGATTCCTTGATACAACGAATTGGAAAACCAAGTGTGTGGTTAGAATTGCTTATTGAAATTCAGCTTATGTATTCCCTAAGGATCCTCAAATGATCCATTTTAGGTTAATTAAGTTCTACCCAATATGTATACTTCATCAGTATCATTGTATTCCTTCCATTTTATAACTACTGCTAAAAGGGAAAACTCACCATGCCTAAATGCTAAAGATACTATTTTTATAAATTCTGCTAAAGATGAATCGAATGACCTGCAGGCATGATTATTTTGGCAGCTCATTCCAGATTATAAAAGATACTAGCCATCCAATTCTAACAGTTGATCATTTGCAAGATCCAAAATTCCTGCTTCTTCTTAGGCATCGAAATGTCAGAAAGGTGCACTGAAATTACTAGAAAAACAATGCAGGAAATGAACAATCATCGGCCAATTGATAAGCTAACTCAACAACTTGTGCACGAGAATAACAGAACAGATCACCGAAAAATTATTCAGAAATAGACAACACCAATCCGGAGCCCCAGAGAACACCAAGATCCCAGGAAATTCTGAACGACCAAGAGGATGTCTACCCCCCCCCCCCCCCCCCCCCAATTGTGCCAATAGCAATCATCGAATTGGATGCTCCATCCAATCACAATTGAAATCAAATCGAGACAGACATGGCGAAAATAACATTTTTCTTCTCTTCGCTCTAAAATTCAACCCGATTCTGAGGTTCCCAAGCTCAGATGCACAAAGATCCCCATTCCGAACGCCACGAATCGCGCACCAATCAAATATATGCAGCGCTGAATCAAGCGAGATTCGAGAACCCGAGGGCGAATCAAGCGGGGGGGGGGGGGGGGGGCTCACCTGGTGGATCGGCGGGTACATGGAGTTGGTGCAGACGGGGCACTCGAGCAGCTCGTGCACGCCGCTCCCGGCCGCCGCGCCTCCTCCTCCCCCTCCCCCACCCTTGGAGCACGCCGCCGCCCGCGCGGCCGCCGCGGCCGCCAGGAGCGCGCCGTGCGCGTGCAGCGCGATGCCGACGTCGTCCGCGGCGTCCATGGCGACGGCGCCGCCACCGCCACCTCCGCCGGAGGAGGAGGAGTCCGGCAGCGACAGGCACTCGACGCTGTCCACGTCCATGGCCGCGCCGCACCCCCACCCCCACCCCACCCCGCGCCGCGCCGCCTGCCACGAAACGGAGGAATTGGGGGGCACGGCGGGTGGGCACGGGGCTCCGGCGAGTTGCCTTTGTGGCGGTGGTGCGCCGCGGATTGCGGGGTAAAGAAAAAAGAATAAACGAAAGCGAGAGAGAGAAAAGGGGGGAGCTTTTGGCTGAGAATAGATGGGGGATTAGGTGAGGCGGAGGCGCTATTATTGCTGGGAGCGGAGCTGGATGGATGCGGGATGCCGTCTCGTCTCCGCTGGGTTGGGGTTGGGCTTATGATGGTGGTGGTGGCGCCGGCGACACCGATGGACCCCGCACCGGCGAGCACGGCGACGACTGGATGACTTCCTTTTTTTTTTTTTTTGAGGAGTAAATTTTGAG
The DNA here is from genome assembly GCA_000573905.2 of Oryza punctata. Lineage (NCBI taxonomy): Eukaryota > Viridiplantae > Streptophyta > Magnoliopsida > Poales > Poaceae > Oryza > Oryza punctata. The sequence continues at coordinate 7,048,738 of CM002488.2, forward strand.
TGAGATGAGTGACTGACTTTGCTGCCAGTCTTGGTTTACCAAGTTATCCGGATGTGATATTGACGTGTTGTGATGTAATGTGATACGGGTGATACCGACAACATAAATGCAGCCATAATTCCTGGGTTTCCTGGGTGCCTCAGTGACTGCCTGGATTGGGATGAGTAGGAGTAGTACTTTCTGGGGTGGTGTTGGAACCTTGGATGGTGTTTGAATAAAAACGAAGATAAGTGTTTTACTTAAAACTTGATGATATTAACGTAGGTTAATTGAGTTTTAATTATTATAAACTGAAAAATGTATTTAATAATATTTTAGAGTAATTTATATATAAAAAGTTTTCGCACGAAATATTCCGTTTAACATTTTTAAAAGCATGTCACGAATATCCAAATTTCATCTAACTTTTATTAAAGAAAAGAACAAGGATGTTATTAGTAAGATGAAATTTAACTCATCTTGATTATGTTCAGATTCATTATCATAAGATGAATTAAATTCTAGGTTGCAATATTTTTGAACAAAGCCAGTAGTATTCTATGTACTTTTTTATATTCATAGTTGGTGGCTAATCGAGTACTCTCTTTGATAATTCTTATCGTTTTGGATAAGAGCACGATCTTAAAAAAGTAATTTTGATCACTATTTTTTATTATAATATGTATAGAAGTGTTAACAAATATATGGTTTTATTGAAGTCTCTATACATTTAGTCACCATAGTTCAAACATAAATATTTTAGAAATTATTTATAATCAAAGATTTTATTATTTGATCTCACCCTTATCCAAAGCGATAAATATTTTCAGTCCGGAGAGAGTATTATATATTTTAGAATAAAGAGAATACGAGGTATTTTTGCATAATTTTTTTTCACAAAAGATAGCTGCTGTACAGATACCAAAGATGGGTAATCTGCATGATATGGAACTATGGCTGTGTTCGGTTGCAATGCAGCTAGCAAGCACAATAATTTTTGTAAATAGCAATGGATATATACTGGCTAACTGTGTTGTATATGTTGTATCAAGTAGCCGATCGAACGGCGGGCAGAGGTCAAGGGGGCTCGGAGATCTAGACTTCGAACCCGCAACACCGCCACCGCCGCCGTTCCCCGTGCCTAGCGCCGTCCACCGGCCGCCGGCGTGGAGCAGAATACCAGCCGCCGGTGGCGATAGCGGCTAGGTCCATTGGACGGCGGCAGTGCGTGGCTGGACGAGGCGAGCGTGCCGGCGCCGCCGGCCGGCGGTGAGCCTGGGAAATGTCGGCTGCCATGCGAGTGTAACTGTCAGTTTCTGTTTGTGCAACTGATGGAATTCAGATGAGGAGGAGAGAAGAGATAGCGTTTTTATCTTGACGACTTTTAAATTCTATGAAGATTCCACACGAACCGAATAAAATGAGAACAAATTAGAAAGTATTGGTGGTTCGTTTGGTTGGTGATAGTATATGCAGAGTTTCAGCACAAGACAAGAATTAACTGAACAGGAACACTATAGGAGCATTATATTGTACAAAATCAGTGTTTCCTGGACCTAGCAAACCGGCAGGGAGAAGCTCGCTCCTAAAACAATCAAGCCAAAGTTCTTATGTAAGTTAGGACCAACGTTTCACACAAGCGGTTCCATGGTCTAGCGGTTAGGACATTGGACTCTGAATCCAGTAACCCGAGTTCAAATCTCGGTGGAACCTCTTTTTGCAATATTTTTTCTGCCTTTTTTCTTTGGCTCGTTTATACGATTGGCTGTTTGATATTAATTTTTTTTTTTGGCTCGTTTACACGATTGGCTGTTCAATATTATGTTTTTTTTTTGGCTCATTCACACGACTGGCTGCTCAATTCTTCATGGAAGAACACATAAAGAAATAAATGTTTATTTCCCAAGAAAAATAAATCCAACGAGCAACATCCACCTTGCATTATCCCACCACAAGGTAAGCAGCTAACGTGGCTCCCAGTTCGTCCTCCAATCTTTCCCCCAAAATTTCCACCTCCATTTCACTCTCTCTCTCTCTCTCTCTCTCTCTCTCATCTCACCGGGAGGAGGAAGCAGAGGAGAGGGCAGGAGGCGCATCAATGGCGGCCTCCCTGTGGCTGCAGCTCCCTGCTCCACCTGCTGCTGCTGCCGCCGTCCACAACCCCGTCTTCCTCTCAGGCAACCTCAGCTCTTCTCTGCTCTGCAAGAGGCATCCACAGGCGGCCAGAGGGAGCATTCTGTGCAGCAGCAGCAGCAGCAGCTCATCCAACACTTCTGCTTCTGTGGTGACCAAGGAGCAAGAGGCAGTTGCTGCTGCTTCCTCTCAAGAGGAAGGAGTAGTAGTTCCTGGGACTGAATTTGTCAGCTACAGGGATGACCCCAACTTCAGGTAAATATACTAGTATGCGTACTTTTGTTTTCTGAGATGGAGCTTCATGTTTCAGAATCTATAATTGGAATGTTATAAGCATCAATCAGCGGTTCTTGGCTTCTGAATTTGATATAATAGATATTAAAATTGTCTTGTACTCCGTATCAACGAATGGTTCCATGGTCTAGCGGTTAGGACATTGGACTCTGAATCCAGTAACCCGAGTTCAAATCTCGGTGGAACCTACCTTTCCCCTTGCTTTTTTCATCTGTGCGTATATATATTGGTTAGAGTGGCCTTCTTTTTTTTTCATCTGTGTGCGTATATATATTGGTTAGAGTGGCCTTCTTTTTTTTCATCTGTTTGCGTATATACGTTGGTTAGAGTGGCAAGCACTTTTTTTTTTCCTTTCATCTGTACATATATTGTCTAGAGTAACAAGCACCACTCTTGATTTGTAAGCTAAAGTTCTGCTCTTTTTTTTTCTGAAAAAAAAAACTTCTGAAGATTGCAGAAAAGCTGCCTTATGTACATGTAGTAAGATTCTTGTATCAAAGAAGAGAAAAATTCAAATATACCAGCTGAACTTTTTCTTGCTTCTTCCTGACAACGCCGTCTGCATAACTGCGTATGTATGTGCAGGGGATGCAGAGGGTGCGGGCGGGAGGAGGTGGAGAGGGGTTGCAATGGCGAGGGGAGGATCCAGGGCGGCATAGCCACCGTCCCCGGTTTCGGGTGGTGGCCGATCAAGGCGTACCGGCCGTGCCCCGGCTTCGTCGCCTCCGGTGGCCGGTACCGGAGGCAGGGGCAGAGCATGGATGATGTCGCTTCCGGCAAGGGGAAGAAGGTCCCCTCCAACATAAAACAAAAGGTATTACTACTCTCTGCGTTTCTTTTTTATGACATTGGTTATCATCGTACATTTTGGGACGAAAGGATTTTTTTTTATGATGTTGGTTATCATCGTACATTTTAGAATGGAGGGATTTCTTTTTTATGATGTTGGTTATCGTCGTATATTTTAGGATGGAGGGATTCTTTTTTATGATGTTGGTTATCGTCATACATTTTAGGATGGATGAAGTATTTGATTACGAGCTTATGACACAACACAGTTCATTCCATTATCACATGATTACGAGTATATAATGTTTATAGGAATTTCATAGATAACGGAGAATTGTTCCGAGAAAAGAAACACACTCCTTTTATGATTTTCGTAGGAATTTCACAGAAAACAGAGAATTCTCCTTTTAGGATTTCATATACAGATATTTATACAGGTCCGTTCGGAACACAAGAATTTCACAGAAAGCACACTCCTTTTAGGATTCCGAACGGACCTGTATAAATCTTGCTCGTACAGTGTAACATATCAGTTGATCTCACTTGGGTTTTCCAACTTGCAGTGAGAGCTGAGAGGTGATCCAGTCCAAGAAATTTCAAGCATGGAAATGTAAGCAAATTTATCTATGAGATGATCACCAAGGATAGCTTCCAGAATTATTTCAGACTTTAACATTCTCTAGGCTGGACAAGGATGTTCAAAACTTCAAATCCAGCCTGCAAAACTCTGTAGCTGACGTAATATCCCAGTGTCTCATGGCATTCATGGGTTGCATATTGCTACCAGGTGTAATAGCGAAATTGTATCGAAACTTTGAAAGTACTACTATCCTATGATAAGAGTAGCAATATAAGATTGTTAATTTACTGGCTTGATTACTCTTGAGCCTTGACACTGCGACATTATTGGTAATGCTGTTGCTGAATGTATTATGAACAAAGGCAAAAAAGTATTAAACTGGTACTCCCTCCATCCTAAAATGAATTTATTTTTGACTCCTCCTATTTATCCCAAAATAAATTTACTTTTTAAGCAAGTAGAGGATAAATGCATTAGGAATAGATAAATTGAGAAATAATTATATTGATATTTGATAAAGTGGAGGTATTCTTTTTTTTTATCTTGTATTAGTATGCATGGGATAGGTGAAAATAAACTTATTTTGAGTCGGAGGGTCATTTTCAGAATATATACAAACAAACTTTAAAAATGCTGGATTTAAAACATAGGCTAACGTTATTACGATTAGTGATTTGAAAATTGAATCAAACGGCAACACCACGCATGCAATTGTGTTGATGCCAGATAAAGGTGGTGATACCCTAGTTATACATCCATAGCTACAACAGCTTTGGATCATCATCACTTAAAGATCAGCAAGAGAAATTGGAACTGGTATCATCAAAGTTGGGTTTCTTCATTGATGATAAAGCTGCTTTCTACACCATGTTCAAAACAAAAATTCCTTGCATCATCCAGCAGGAAAGTTCAGAAACTACAAGCATTTCAATAAATTAATGGAGAAGGTACATCCCGTTTGCATGTTCCTTCAATTCTTTCCTACCTGCTCTATTATCTTCCTCTGACAAGATGCAAAAGAGCTAATGAAAGGGTATTATCTTCCTTTGACAAGATGCAAAAGAGCTGATGAAAGGTTAAAAAAAAAAAAGCTAACAGAGAGTAATCTGTTGCAACTAGCAAAATGACAGAGTAACTTAACAGCATATGGTATGCCAGTAACATCAAGATTGTTTGTTTCCTCAAATGCTAACATCAAGATTGTTGCACAATGCATTCTGCAGGCGCAAAGCCATCAAGCCATCATCTATCACTGGCAAACTCCAATCTGAAGGAAATGCCTACAGTCTTATGTTATCACCGCAGGTGGGGAGGCCTTGATCCAAATGGATTGCTTCCAGGAGTAGCTGGTGAAGGAATTGTCGGTGAAGCCTGCGATGCTCTCTGAAAAAGTGAAGACATCAGATCCATTGTCGTATCACCATTTTCCATTCTTCTGAATTCAATACATTTTGGGGAAAAATAGAAATTTGAAGAAGATGCATATTATAAATGGTGAGCACAAACGAAGTATAAACAATTTGAACCTGGACCTCATCCTAGAATTCGCCAGTTTCCACACGGGTAAGTTAAATAGTTAGCTGACTGAGATTTTACCCTATCTAAGAAGAATATATGCACAATAATTTACAGTATTGCTGTACAGATGTCTTAACAAAAGTATAACTTGTACTAGTATGTTACAATATTAGATGCTAGTTCATATGTAAGTTAACATTGCTAACATAAGCCATAGAATGGGTGTGCATCCTGCTATGCACTAATTTGCACATGTTACATTGTTACTTCTATTTAATCAGTCACAATTTGATCAAACAAATGATCATCAATTGACTGCAGCCACAAAGTTATACTTCTTATATCATCAAACAAGTCCTTTTCTTCAAAATGGAACATATACTATCTAGCAGACCCCTCTGGCTTCCCCTTTGCTCTCACAGGGCAGCTACCTGCATCCTACATATATCTAGTTTCAGGAAAAACAAAAACCAAGCTTACCATATCAGATTCTCTAGAAGACCCATCTGACCTCCCATTTGCTCTCAAAGTGACAAGGCAGCTACATGCATCCTACAGATATCTAGTTTTGGAAAAAAAAAAAAGAAGCTAAGTGTATTAGATTCTCTAGCAGAGCCCTCCAGCAGTCCGGCCTCCCCTCCGTTGTTAGAATGCAAGCAGTGTACTTGCTACAGTAGCACTTCATAAAAATAGAGAATCCTATTCATTATCTAACTGTAACTCTGGATGACAAGAAATTACTAAATTTGGACATTTAAGTTCACCTGTAACATTCCTGGTTGAGTGATATAAGCCATGAGCTGTTGCTTTTTCTTGCTGAACAAATCCTTAACTTGGTTCAACAAATCTTCTTGTCTTTTCATATCCTCAAGAAGCCTTTCCTTTTCCCAATTCTTATGTTTAACTTGCTCCTCCAGTTCAGTGATAGTTACAGGTAAGTTTGAGACCCCAAGATTTGCAGTTACAGGAAATTTTATTCCTAAGCTTGTCCTTCAAAAGTAAGGTCATGTATAATCATTAACAAAAAAAGAGGTGGAATTAAGCTTAATATGCTTGTTACAGAACAGTGCAAATTAGTGTTACCAGACTATTTTATAGTAAGTAAATTAGGGTAATGTATCACGCATGTACTCATAAAATGAAAGGACAATTAAATATCACCGAAGGACCCACAATATGCAGAACACTAATGATCAATTAACAGTATGATGTGATGTTAAAGGATAAATCCATATAATTGCATACCTATTACCTAGGCAGAATGAGCCATTAGGTCTTAGTATAGCACCATCAAGAGAAACAGCACCATCATTTATCAAAGGAATAGCATTTCGCAATTCAGCTCTAGTCTTGTAGACTTGCAACTGAGAAAACAGGCTGTAAAACAAAGTTTCCCTAAGACCATGGCCCCCAGCTGTGAGACAACTCAAATTTGCCTGGTCCAAATGTATCATATTTACTGCAAAACCAAGAAAACCAGGAGGAAACTCTCCACTAGGCAACCTTGGTTTATGTAAAAGAAGTTTCCTCTGAGGATCATCAATCATAAAATCACCAGAAAATGGCCTGCAAATTGTAATAGTTATAATGTTAAGGTGTTCATCCAGTAGAGTCCAAAATATAACGGCACAATGAAAACACACCTTATATTTTCAAGACAAAAGACAGTGAATCTTCCATCTAAAAATTTTCCAATTGTGCGACCTAATCCATGAATGCCACTGGTTTTATCAACCATACCTTCCTTGTCATATATTTCAAGACCCTCGACACCATCATAAGTCTTGCAGACGACACCAAGCATATTGTCCAATCCCAAGTACTCAGAGAGTACCCTATAAGAAATTCATAAGAATAAATGGGTACCTCAAAAGTAAACAAAAAATTCTGCCCATTAACTTTGCACCAGTTTGTGCACTAAATCTTATGTCAAAACAAAGAGAGAAAAATGACCTGCTGAGGTTGTCATTATTTATTTTTCCCAAGGTAGCTACGACACCAAGGACATCTTTCATCACTGGCAGCTTTGATGCATGCTGATAATGACGGACCTTCAGTTGGCATATAATCCCAGCTGCTGTCTCGTCCTGTTTGAGTATACTTTGAATAGTGCGCCGTTCAGCTTCTTCAACAGATGTGTCATTATTTGCAATTGCCGCCATCGATGAATAATAATTGCCTATTTTAACTGAGAAAAGCTCCAGGGTTCAGCATATAAATAGGGGCAATAAGTTAAAGAAAAAGTATACGGAATTATGGAAATGAGTTAAAGAAAGAGTAAATGGAATTATTGATAGCTTTGATATCTTTATCCAAATGACATTACTTGCACGATAAATTCAAATTTACCGCAGCCATCTAATGCAATAATCCAATGGTGCTAAGAACATTAGATAATAAGAAAGGTGGACAACAAGGCTCATGCAAAAAGATTCCAATTTCCAAGATAAATTTTGCAATAGCTGGGTAGTCCTACCACTAATGCAGAGATGCTGTCTCAACAATCAACTTCCAATGTTCTACTCAAAGAGGCCTCAATTGATTTAGATAGATGCATATGTCATGCAAAGTAGTAGCACACTAGCACCTAAAGGCACACACGCAGCAGCAGCAAATGCCACAGTTGGCTTGCCATATGGCCCTTAGGATAAGCATGAGCAGTAAGTAACACATGAATCAGGACGCAAGTTGTTTTTGGTCTACCTCTACCAATGTATGTCAGATTTGCTTGTCAGCATTAGAATTATTGCATTAGGGTATATCAGTTCCTACACATGTTACAGCTTATCATATACTCCCTCCATTCTTAAATAGATGATGTCTCAGAATGTGTATAGTCAACCTCAAAATTTAAATCATCAATATTTACAAAAATATTAAGATATACTAATATGCAAAAAATGATATTAACAGATTCATCATGAAAAACACTTTCATGCAGTTATATTCTTAATATTTTTTATAAATATATTATTAGAAAGGTTAATTATCAAACATATGCATTGGAGACTGTATTGATATCCAAAACATCAAGTAAAAAGGAACGGAGCTAGTATAAAGTAAACCAAGCCATTAGCTCCTATTGGGCAAACAACGGCTCAACAGACCTGTTCATGTTGAGTCTCTATCTCTCTCTACCTCCACTGAGCACCTTTGCTATCTTAGCTCTTTCTCCATTAACCCATGTCTACTGGCCACATCTAACAGTAGCTATCCTACATTGTGTACCAAAGTACATGACAATGCAATCCACTCACAAGGATGTTCATTCATCCCAAATACTGTGAGTTCCTCTTCCGATGATATCATTAACTACGTTTAGGTATTTTCACTGTTTTAAATATTTAAGTTGGTGATGTTTGGTTTCACACCCCATCCCTCCTCTCACATAAATAATTTCATGCCAACATATGGTTCCTTCATCCTCTTCACAGATCCATGACTCCACATCTGGCCGACTAGAACGTACATATAAAACTCGGGTTTACAGAAAATATCTAACATACTAAAAATTAATGATCACAAGCTCCATAATTAATAATTAACAGGTCTTATTTACCAAAAACTAGGTTTCACAAGGCACGAATTATACACTATAGTGTTTAATTAATGATCTACGCACGCTTATTCTGCATCACGGTACCGATATATAGCATTACCAGACTACACGAATATAACCACGAATCTGTAAATTAAAAGTATATACAAAACCAAGGTGTCACAGGGCATTAGGATCTCACTTCCCAGGTCGGCGCACGACTCCTCGACGGCATTGAGCTCTGACTTGAGAAACCTGATGTTCTCCTCGTGGTGGTTCACCTTGAGCGCCAGCTTCTGCAGCTCGTCCTGCATCACCTGCAGAGCAGGCGCGCACACACACACCCACCCAATATCAGACATGAAGAATTCCCATACTCGCATCAACAAAAGCATTGAACCGGATCAACAGGCGGCATGCATCACCGGAGGCACACACAACCTTACTGTTGAACTCATGCATCACCGGAGGCACACACAACCTTACTGTTGAACTCGAATATCGTCAGTGTCAGAGGTTGAGGAGGTGGAGCCTCCATGCCGCGCTCTGCAGGTTGAACCGCCACAGGTACGAGAGCTAGGCGACCAACCAATCTGCAATCACGGAGAGCGGAAACAAGGGGTTCAGGTACTCCAAATCACGCCCAAACAACGCGAATTCGAGCAGCGCCGGACCGAGATTTCCTAGACGAACAGGAATTCGCAATTCATCAAAAAAAAAAAGAAGAGAAAAAAAAACCAAGAAACGGTAGCGGAGCAAAGACGGAGAGGGTAAGATGGCGAAATCCGAAGAGGGGAAAACTCACCTCCCCACCGTCGCCGCCGCAGCGAGCTGAGGCCACCGGAGCGGCGCGGCGCGGCGCGGCGAACGAGCGCGCGCCAGAGACTAGTAGGAGACGGTGGCAGATGGAGGAGATCAGCGTGGGAAACTTAGGAGGGAGAGACTCGGTTTGGTGTGGGGGCGCAGGGGAATGGAGATGGGGAATTTTGGATTGCTAGGAAGTACGAGTGTATATATACGAGTAAATATACTATTTTTTAGGTTAATTAAATGCATATACCACTCTAAATGGCCCAATTATCAGTATAAAAGGGTCTCCCAAATTATAAGTTCTATATTTTTTACACGATCTTTAGTGATATATTTTTACCATTAATTTATTTCATATTATATCATCAACAACTTGGTATCACATAAAAGTGTTTTAAAATATGAATCTAATGATATAATATACATAATATACTTGGCGTAGATATTGTTAGTGTAATTATTAGTAAAAAGTTACCAAGTTTAATTTTTCTAAAAATAAATGTGTCCTATGATTTGGGACGGAGGGAGTATTATAGAAGTTGAAAGTGGATAAGTGCTACTTAGACTTCTCCAAATTAGAACTGTGCCATTATACATGCCCCAACCACCCTTGCATCAATTTTTTACTTATGGTATTTTTGTATGGACCATATTACCTCGTCGATTGTATTGATTTGATTTGGTAGTTGTGCCCTCCATTCTTAGAGAGAGTCGTCAGAATTCGAGATGGATCATAGGTTGTTGGTAGGGGAGGGAGGGGAAAGATGGGGAAACTAGCATCCCCGTCGCCGCCACATGCTTGTTGTCTTCGTTGATAGCGACCAGAGCGTTCATATAGGGCATTGTCACTCTGCATCTGTCTCTCGGCGTCCATAAGTTGTAGGCCATCATTGTCAACTAGATGGGAGTCGTGTTGCAATAGATCATGGCCTCGCTCACATGCTTGTCGTGATCATGGTGCATGCCCTAGACTAGGGATTGACCTTACTGCTATCGTCACACGTGACGACTCTGGATGCTATGTCCTCATCGTCCTCTGCCGGTCCTATCTCTCACGCCGTGGGAAGAAGGCGGTGGCCGCAGGGATCCCTTGTGTTGTCGTAGGAGAGGACCATCCTGAAGTGCCTCCCGCTGATGGAGACCATCCTGGCCTTGACTTCCGGGGTAGCGACTATTCGAGGTCTAGGACTACGAGGTGTGGCTATTGCAAGTACAACAGTAATGCGTGTGATACCTTATGCACACATCGTCGGCTGACCCGTGAACAAAAGTGTCAACCGACTAGCGGTTGGCTCCATCCTGCGCAACCATAGAAGCGGCGGGTCAATGTTGTTGATGCAGAGGCGGAGTTTGGCTAGGTTGCCGAGAAGGGCAACGACCACCGCCGCAGGGTTGTCGAGGTCTGCCACCACTGTGGCGGCACACGCCGAGGTTCACATCGAGGGAACTTCGCGGTGCGTGATAAGCAGGATGTCGCCATGGCCCACCAGGCTATCTGTTGTCACCAACGACGAATGTGGATGAGGTGGGCATCAATAGGGGCAATATGGTATATATGAAAATATTGTATCTGAAAAAATTGATTCAAAGGTAGTTGGGGCGTTTATGATGACATGGTTCTAGTTTAGAGATTTCTTAATGACACCCATTCGGTTTTAGCCTTTGGAGTGGCCAAGTTCCAATTAGGCATTTATATAATGGCACGATCTAATTAACATCATTTTTTAAGAGCATTTACAGCGTGAGTTGTTTTGGTACTATATACTTATTAAACATGTGATATGTAGCTTCTGAGTTATCCTAAAGGAGGAATATGTGCTTTTTACGTTGAAAACACTTTGCTCAATTGTTTTTTGCTGTTAAAGTAGTGCTCACTTGTTAGAGAGGATTGTGGCGGGTCATCTAAGATTCACCATTTCTTCAACTCACGTTCGTCGAACGGGTATACGAGTTTTTTCACTTATTCTCTCTTGCTATCTTCTTATGACATATGTGCACACCCTTCTCTACGTGAGTCTAAACTATAATTAAACATGTATAAAGACGAGTTTTATCTAGTTTTAGAAGTTGCGGAATAGGCTCTATCCAGTTCTATTCTTCAATATCAATAATTAAGAATTAAGGGACCGGAATATTTTCATTATCACTTGTTCTAACTATATCCACTAAAATTAAAATACAACGATCTCTAGATAGCACTTCTCAAACTTGATCATCCATAGAGGACTCGTCATATTGCATGTTGTATTCTTATGTTCAATTCTGTTATCTAGGATGAATTTGATCTTTGTGAGAGATTCCTATAGAAGACAAAATCATGTAGGATTGTGTTTTTTTACCATAAACTATGGGCCGATACAGTACTACGAATTATTTGGCTGCATCAGTAATGTTACACAAAGATAAAAGGATATTGAAGGAGGTGGTCCTCTTTGCTAGTACTCTGTATTAACATCAACGATACACATCTTTAATTCTTTATTATCACTTTCTACTTTAAGAGCACAGTTACCATCCTTCCTTAACCTTCTCTATCCCATGTATAAAAAAAACTTCAGAATAAAACTCGGCGTAAATCAACCAAAAAAAATAGGTAAAAAAATTAAACATGTTTCACGTATCCAATCAAACCACGTTCTCCAGATCCCGTGCACTCGTTACGACGCCCGGGCATTTGGCTTGTAAAAGAGAAATACAGTGATGTACAGAACAGATACTTCTCGAGACACAATTCCTCCGTACTCTTTCATATGTTTATTCGAATTGCTTATTAGTAAATAAAACATCCTTATATAAGTAAAACTTATATATATATATTTTTCGCAACACATAAATAAATGCTGTAAAATAAACTATAATGAAAAAACCAAAAGTTCAAATTCAAAATCAATTTAAAATTTTACTAAGCTAAACAATGAGGACATTAAAGGGGGCTTTATCCTGACTGTATATTTTACTCCGCCGATCGCCTCCCCAAGCAAGCAAGCAGCCGCTCTGAGCAAAGACGGACGACGCCGGCGACCATGGCGGGGCTCGCGCACCTCGTCCTCGCTCTGCTCTTCCTCCTGGCGCTCCTCCCGCCGGCCGCGCGGGGCACGGAGACGCCGCAGTACACGACGGTGCACGCGGAGTCCGACTTCGAGGTGCGGCGCTACCGCGACACCGTCTGGATGTCCGCCCCCTCCGACGACATCTCCTTCCACGTCGCCACCAAGCTCGGGTTCCACCGGTAAGCAAGCCGCCCCGATCCGAGACCTCGTCGTTGGATTGATAAGGGGGGGTTGGGGAATCAGCCGCTTGTATTGGTTAGGGTTCGTCTTCGCTGTAGAACGAAACTCCAGGGTAGGTAGATTTTTGGTGAGCACAGCGCTTCGATTTGCTCGTTTTCGGTGCTAATTGCTCTGCAGGGATGGAAAATTCGGTGAATTGTAGAAGAGATTGATGAGTAAAATCGATGCTTATCGCCGTTCGACTTTAGCAAGATGCTTGTTCATTTCAGTTGAGAATTGGGAAGAATGTGGTCTTGAGTTGAGACAGTATTGTGATGTTAAATGCTCTTTATCTAGAAAGAACAGGATCTTTGTGAGAAATCTCTATAGCAGGATTTTTTCTTTTTTGTAGGATTGTGTTGTTAACCATAAATTAGGGGGCTGCTCTTCATCTTAGGAACTGATACTGCCAAGTCTTTGGTTGCATGAGGGAAGAACTCTCCATGTAATGCAGAGATAAAAGGCATTATCTGTTGGATTTGCCGGAGAGCTAATTGATCCGTTGGATTCTTTTGCCACTTTTACCTCACAAAACTCCCAAGTCCCAACTATATTACATTTGTTGGATATATTAGCACCTTGTGATTATTTTATAATTCCTAAGATAACAATTAACAACATGGTAGCGTGTGAGTTCATCAGATTCACTACTACATTGATCTTCGTTCATAGTTCTCTCTCATTTGCACCTTTTTGAAATTCAGTTTCCCTGTTGGTAGAATTTATTTTACTAGATCCTACAAGCACTAACTCTTTATGTTGTTCCTGCCAGATTGTTCCAGTACCTGATGGGCGCAAACCTTAACTCCTCCAGGATCAGGATGACAACTCCCATCCTAACTAGCATCGTCCCAGGTGCAGGGCCGCTGCACTCCTCGGCTTACTTTGTGCGGCTCTACTTACCAGCGAAGTTCCAGGCTTCGCCTCCTGTGCCTCTCCCCGAACTGAACCTCCACCCAGATAGGTGGCCAAGCCACTGCATTGCAGTGAGGAGCTTCTCAGGTTATGCACGGGATAACAATGTTGTTGAGGAAGCAGAGAAACTCGCATTGAGCTTGAGCCGGTCACCATGGGCTAATTCCACAAACTACCCTAGCAAGAGTGCCTACTCAATTGCGCAGTATAACAACCCCTTTCGCATCATTGGCCGTCTCAATGAGGTGTGGTTCGATGTTGAGTGCAAGTCCACTGGTGTTGAGGCATACTAAAACGACGATTTTACTGTGCACTATCACAAAAAAAAACAGGCTTAGTGTGTATTAGTGCCACATAAGCCATGTACATATTTGTATATATGTGTTCATGGTGATGAACTCTGATGATAAAGCTGGTGGCCTTTGTGGTGCGTCAATCCATCAGTGATGAAATGACACAGCAGATGTCAATTGTAATGATCCACTATGTACTCCCATGTTGCAAGCTCGAGTGCTCGACTCAGACTGATCTTGCATGTACATTGTGTGGCTAATGTGATGTTTCCACTGCAATTGTCAGTTGTCACAGCCCTGATGCCTTTCCCAACTTATGACCGAAGAAAAGCTTACATTTTAACTAAAGAGTAAGTTAGTAAACAAAATTGTACTTGTATAATATAACTGCTCACAAATACACAAATGAATTTGTACAGATGAGCTGAACCTACTAAACCATCATCTGTCAAGCTAATTGTACATCTGATTCTGTAAAATGGTGAAGAACATTTAACATTTTGTCTTGAACAAATGCTACTATCTCCGTCCCAAAATAAGTGCAGTTTTGCACTATTCATATTTAACGTTTCACCGTCCGTCTTATTTGAAAAATTTTTATGATTAGTATTTTTGTTGTTATTAGATGATAAAACATGAATAGTACTTTATGTGTGACTAATTTTTTTTAATTTTTTTATAATTTTTTTTCAAATAAGACAATGGTTAAACGTTGGATACGGAAACCCATGGTTGCACTTATTTTGGGACGAACGTAGTACTCGATATTAGTGAAGTACTCCAAATATATATACAAGTAGATACTGCATGAATCCTCTCTTGCTAATTTGATTTGCTTGGATCTGCTAATTCAGAGAAGGCATGGAGCATACTTGCTCACTTCAGAGCTACAATCTCTTTTACTCCAGAGAGAAGAACAATGGCAAAGCCTGCTAAGGAGATTATTTGACACATAGTTTCATGCAAGAACTGACACACTTGTAACAACGACCACTACCAAAATTGACTACTCCTACAATGATTAAGAAGAATCATTACAGGAAAAATACCTGCTTTCTATCTGGTCCTACAAGCTGCGTTAATCGATCATAGGACATGGTCACCTCATTGGTATAGTAGGCAGACGAGAACAGCAGCCAGCAAGACTAGGAATGCCGCAAAAATCCACTTCCAGTTCAGGATTTTTGGTTCAATGGACCTCACTGTGTCAGGTGTGCTGCAGGCACCGGAATTATCCTCTGGTGCAGCAGTAATCTCATCTTCCTCCTCTCCAAGAGTGTCAGCAGTTCTCTTCACCTTTTACCATATTAATAAATATCGTAGGGTAAATTACCAATAAGAACATACGTAGTAGTAATTGTGCTTGACAAAAGTTCCAAAAGAACAAAGTTCGCTTGAAAGAAATAAATATGTTAACGCACAACCGTAGCAAGTTTTGATCCTTAGAGACAAGAACCCCAGCTGTGAATGCTTATAAAATCTGAGTTATGCTAGTAGCGCTTTGCACTATCAGGTGATTACTCATGGAAGAGAGAGCATGGTGGGTGGGAAATTTCAATGTAAAGAGTTGTTTTCTACACAGATGATTGTCTTCAATGATGCAACAATTGTGGTAAATTTGAGAACTACAAAGAGGATCAGAACCGAAGAATTTGCTGCTTCTACATGTTTGAAAACAAGACATGGCAAGAACTTACCTTGGTTCGTGTAGGTGAATAATCTGGGACTATTTTCTCCATTACTTTAGTGGTCTTGAGTTCATCTTCACTAGCAGTAACTTTGTTGCTTAGTAGTGTAACTTCATTAATATTTTCTTTGCACTTTTGAACCAACACCCTGTTCTTCTTTGTCAGTGTAACAATCTGTAGAGAGCAGATACCGGGAAGCTGATTAAGAAGCCAGGAGTACATATATTCTTATTTATATTAGTAATTTCTGCAACACTGTTAACTGAGAAAAGGAGGATGCAGTCATAGGATTAATATCCAAAGGAATTTATGAATAAAATAACTAATTTTGATTAGCACCAGTCTGTTGAAAGGTCTGATGCCTAAAAAAGGCTAAAACATGCCAAAGAAAGAGCAGAACATTCAGAACTAAAAGAAGTAAAGAAACATAATGCAGATTTTATGAAAATTAAATACAAATATGAACCATTTTTTGTCTGTTCAGTGTTTCTACTCAAAGCATTAGTGATCTCAAAATATGAGCTTGGTATATTGACTATATGACGGTGAAAAAAAATCCTGCATATGTCTATCTATGATTAACTGATTGCCTGGCTCCAAGAATAGTCTTCATTCTTTTTATCTTTTGGCGCTTCTGTTTCAACCGGAAGTCCAGAATCCCAAAGATATTATTTGAACAGTGTGAATCATAAGCATCAAATGGTAAAACTCATACAAAGTACAGTTACATAACATACAAAGAACATAAATACACAGGACAAAGTTAAAATACTGGCAACAGTATTTTTTTTTCTTGAATAATAAAATTTATACCTGTAAATGAAGGCGTTCTCTTTCCAATGCAAGTTTTGCAACCAAGTCAGTGATAGTTTTAGTTTTAATCCCAATATATTTTGCTGCGGACATCTTCAGTTGGTTGGCTCTGCACAGTGAGTTCTCTAAACTTTCTACTCGACCTCTCAGAAATGACAACTCTTCACTAAGCTCTAAGTTAGTGTCTGTTAGCAATGTACATTTTGATTCAGCATTCTCAGCTCTGGTTTCAGCTTTCAAATATTTTTCCTTTAGATCATCAATCACCTGCTCCATATCAGACATTGAAGACTTAAACATACTGTGCTGTTCGACAATAGCCTCAATCGATGCTTTTGCATGCTGTAACTGAGTTTCTGACTCCTTAAGCTTCTCCTCCAGTAAGCCAGCCCTATCTGACCCCTGACTTTTAAGGGATTTTAGCTCCTCATCAAGTTGTATATTAGTGTGAGAAAGTTGTTTGCACTGTGCTTCAGCATTCTGTGTTCTACTTTCTGCTCTGAAAACAGCATCTTTAATATCACTAACAATATTTTCAAATGTGCTCATCTCAGACCGTGGCATATTCTGCGCTTTGTCAACTTCATTTGGTCCTGTTGATGCAATTGTCAATGGCAATCCAGACTTAGATTCCCTCATCCATTCCTCTAGATGCTGAATTTTATCCTGCAAATTCAAGAACTCAGAGTCTGGTTGGGCTTGACTCGGCATCGCTTCCCAAATTACCTTTTCAGTGTCTTGTTTCATGTTCTCTAGAGTGCTATTAGAACCATTCGATTCCGTCAAGCTTTGCTCTAACTTTGATTTAAGGTCACCTTCCCTACGAATTGATGCACTTAGGTGGAACTGTATTGTATTAACTTTACCGATAAGTTCCTTTGACGCTCCAAGAAACAATTCAGATGCATTTTCAGCTGCAAACATTCTTTCAGAGATCGCTTCAACTGATTCCTCCAAGAAATATGATTCATGTTCTACATGATGCAGCTTAAGCTTGAGCTCTTCCATAACAGATTCTGAATCATGTAACTTCTTTCCGAGATCCAGTTCACTTGCTATTGACTGATTTAACATCTGCAGAGTATTTCTTTGTTCCTCAGCGGGTACAGCTGAGCGAGATGAAACATGACCATTCTCATATCCACCATCTTCGCTAGCTCCTGTACAAATGCAATTGTCAGAAAAAACATACAAGCAAACAGCTAGCACTAGTAGCACCAGACTAACATGAGCATACCAGAGTTGTCGTGAGAAGGGTCTATGACTTTCTCAAAGTTTGCCGATTGTCTTCTAATAGCAGAAATAAGGTCCTGCATCTGGTTCAAAGACACGGCTGCATCTTGGAGCTTACTGTTCACCTCACTCGCTGAATCTTCATCAGAATCCACCATCTTCTCAGCATTCCCGATATCCACTTCAATAGAATCAACTAATTTCTCCAACTCCTTGACTTCCGAATCTAGAATACAATGCAAGAGATCAAATTCAGAAACCCTCTTAACCGACTCGGTCGATATCGACTCTGCATCCAGCATGAGGGGCTCGATCTCAGTTGCGCGATGGGCTATCTCCATCAACAGCATCTCCAAATTCAGCAGCTTCTCCGAGCCAAATGCGATCCCGAGGTCGACCCTTGTTTGAATTTCCGCGATACTCTCTCCGTTCCTGTCGTCTTCACCTGACAGTAGGATGTTCTCACGGAGGTAATCACCACCGTCCTGGATGCTCTCGGTATCCATATGATCTCTTGCTTTCTTTTTCGTCTTCAATGTATCTATCTCCTGCGTATTGGATCGTGCAAACGAACAAACAGGGGACAAAACATGGTAGATGAGAGAGGAAAAGGAAAGAACTCAAAGGAAGTAGGAAATGGAAGAAACGGAAAACTCGGAGGAGCAAATTCGTCACCCAGTGCAGGACGCTCGTGATCGAAAACTCGAACCACACGCATCGCGAAATCATCACCTCGGCACACGCAAACGCAGCTCGGTGCGAGCCACACCGACCTCGCCGCCGAGCCACTCGGCGGCGGCGGTGACGGCGGCGGCGACCGATCGGCCCGTGCGTTAGGTAGGGTGGGAGATGGGGGAGGAGCGGGAATCGAGGAGGATCCTTACCCGGCGCGGCGCGGAGAGAGAGAGAGAGAGCCGGACGCCGTCGAGCTCGCTCGCTCGGTCGCACGCGCGGCGGCCGTGGGTTGGCGTCGCGATCAGGTGGGAGGCGAGGCGAGGGATTTGATTGATTGTGCGCCAGCGCGACGAGGTTGGAGGCGAGGTTTTGGTTACCGTTTTTCTCGCTGATTCGTCGGGAGCGGCCGTGTGGCGGAGGCGGAGCCGCCACGAGGTGGTGATGTGGCCGGCGTGGGTTGGGCAGAGGCCGGTCGGCCACACAAGCAGCACAGGTGGCATCGTCACGACAAAAGAACAAAGATGCGTGTACGGATTTGGTGCTACGAGACCGTCGAGACAGGGAAAACAAACATAAAGAAGTCATACAGAAACCTAACGATTCCACCCTCCTCCCTTCATCCCAAGATAAATTTGGATTCAAAACTTTATCCTAAAATAAATTAATTTCTACCTTGTTATCTATACTCTCAATTAACAAATCGAAAAATTTTATTACTTCAATACCCCTTACTTATCAACCCATAAATACTAATTTACTATTATTGAAGGGTATTATGATCTTTTATTCTCTCTTAAATTTACATTATTTTACAAATTTACATTATTTTGCATTGAGATTCTAGGAGTTGCTTATTTCAAATACTAATTTACTATTATTGAAGGGTATTATGATCTTTTATCCTCTCTTAATTTTGCATTACGATTCTAGGAGTTGCTTATGTGTGGAACAGAGGGGTACACCCACCGTACTCCCTCTGTTCCATAGAAACCCAATCCCAACCATGATTCAACCTACGGTGTACCCCTTCGTCCAATCAAAACCCAATCCTTAGTAGATGCAAAGCGAACGAAATTAGGCAACGGCAGAAATGGGCAGATGGAAGTTGTTAGTACTAGTAAGCTTGCATTGCAACAGCTCAATGCATTCAAAAACAGAGGAAATGACATCAGGATTGCGAGCTCCAATCAAAGTCTGCAACAGTTTTTGTAACCCAACCCAACAGAGGGGTGATGACCGATGACAATACACGTCGGCAATATATCATTTCACGCGCCAGACCAAGGCATTCAGCCAAGAAGGGCAAAAATTACAGCAAAGTTCCACCAGGATGGCACACGCCTACGCTGGCAATATTCTCGGGGTATCCTCCACAAATGTTCATGTTTTCCGGGGAAAACGAACCTCTTCCACACCAAAAAAGAAAACTTCCAAATTCCAATCAAAGAGACATCCTCCACCACAATGTTCATGTTTTTCCACCAGTATATGATTTAGACATCCTTCCTCTCCCAAGACCAACCTACACATGCCAGAAATATTGCAAGGATGAAACAGAAGACCAGCTTGACCCGACCGACCAACAGACTCCCTGAGACTCATCCTTTGACAAAACCCCATGGAAACAACGCAAATGCCTTACAGCAACGCCATTGGCTCCTGAAACATTCAGAGGAGGTTTAGAGAAACTGAAATAAACAAATAGTATAGTGGTTTGCAAATATTCTAGACGAGGTACTAACAAAAGGAAATATTCAAGGAACAAATAAGTAATTGGCATGTCTGGACTACAACAAAGCAAAGCATTCAGGATCAAGATAGACTGCTTCTCATGATTCTAGCTAATACAAGACCCACCAAACAAACATTTCTCTGCAATCTGCATACAAAGGAATTGTGAATTGAAAATATATTCTCAATGTTATTAAACAGTAGCATCTATACTTTGGTTATTCCAACTTGCTTACATCCTAGATAAGCCTGCATTGAACTGTGTCCATATGCTTTTCTGTAAGTTTCATCCATCCCAAGTCATGGAATATGTATTTGCAGAACAATCATGAGTAGGATTCCTAAAACCTAATTCAATGTGTTACCAACTAGGAGAGTTTAGAACATGATCTTGATTCTGATTCAGCTTTGGACGGTGTTTCCTAAGGCTCATGACTGACGCCATAATAATAAATAATAATGGACAAAAACTTGGAACATACTAGAATAAGTTTCAATGTTCATCACTAAGACATGTCAGGCTTGGAGGGGTTGTTTTATTTTTGCATCACCATATTTCTCACACGAAATTTTCCTATCAATAAGTTATATATGTACTTCTGCCTGCAAGTGACATGAACCGTAATAACTAAATAATATTCCGCATTATGTTTCAGATTGCCAATTCAATTAAATCCTAATGGCAATTTAGTACTATATTTCCCAACCCATGTCTGAACACATAGCAACTAAACATAAAAGGCCTAACATCAGTGCAGTTTAAAATTTGATTTCAAGTAATAATAGAAAGTTTATGGCTTTATGCTCCAAGATGATAGAGAAATCTTGATAAAGAGTTCTTTACACCCTAACCCAAAAGAATTGTTAAATGTGACCCAGGTGTCCTGTATGGAAGGGCTCCAAGATGATAGAGAAATCTTGATAGAGTTCTTTACACCCTAAACCCAAAAGAACTGTTAAGCGTGACCCATGTGTCCTGTATGGAAGGGCTATGCCAGGGATAACAAACTCATGAGTCATGACCAACTCACAGAAACTTCCACCTACATAGTTGTCACAGTCAACATGAATCCTGATACTATCTGGGTATTTAATCCAATATGTGACCAATTCTACTTTGTGACTAAAAAAGAAAAACTTTGGTGCGACATAAACCACGGGATAATAAGATAACATAATCTATTGAATGACTCGGTAAGACAGAAACTATTAATGGGTCTAGCCACAATGTGCATAATTATATCCTTTTCTACACAGAACATGGCATGTCTATTATAAAGTTGAAGCACCAAACTAAGAAAATAAGTTGTACAAAGGAAAACATTACAGTTTATAGGATCATCAAACCGAGATTTTGTTGCATGTGTCCAACGGAAAGTTCACTTACAGCTAATATTAGAATTTATAGATGAACAACCTCCATATTTTGAAGGCACAACAAATGAAAATGCATTGGATTTACTCTAACACAATAAATGGGAAGGAACTGAGAGGTTGTTTACCTAGACAATGTTGGTATTGTAAGCTGCACAAAGTTGAATAAGAGCGCCTTTGTTTGCAGGATCCACATTCTGCTCAATGATAGGACCAAATCTCCCAGGAGATTGCGCAGAAAGCGTGGCCAAGGAGGTGACCAGAAACTGCTTTGGATCATTTACTTCTTTCAACAGATAATCTTCACTCTTTCCAGCATATTGAAGACGTACAAATGAGACAGAATAACCTGATGTCCTCTGACTATCTGCATCAGCACCATCATTCTGCTCTTGCTGTGCCCCATCTTGATCCGTTCTGGACAACAATGCAACAATGCTGTCAAGCAATTTGCCCCAAGTTTGGGCTGCTGCAGCATCCAACAGCACTGCAGATTCACAGATCAACTTCGTTGATGCAACTGATGTCAGCTTAACTTCAACAGTCCCTTTGATGAATTTAAGATTGGGAATCCAAAAGCGCTGAAGGATTGTCATGAAAATATTTGGCTGAATTGCATCGACAGAACTGACAAGAACACCTGGTCCATATTTAACCACCACTAAGGACATGAAGACCACAAGAGAATTCACAAACTTCACTGCTTGCCTTGTCTGTAGTCGAGTAAACAGAGCACTCCATATCTCATTTATGTGAGGATTCATGATGTCAAAACTCACATTTTCCACAAGTGTGTTAAGCATGTAGAAGGCAGAATCTTCAGTACTGCTCCGAGAAAGGAGACTGCGGAATATCACTAAGATATTCGGTAGCCTGCCCTCTTGGTTAAGCTCATTTGGAATTTTCCGAAGGAATGCTCTCAGCAAGCGAACCAAGGCAGGCACACACGGTGGACGGTCCCAGGTAGCATTACTGAGCAGGACACCAAACAGCTGCATGTAGTTCTGTGAGAGAGGTGGTCGACTCAAATTGACAAGTTGTGCAAATATCTGGAAAGCATATGGCCAGAACTCTGAGATGTCCTCAACCAATATCCTCTGGAGCACCGGGAAGAGGCTTGCCTCAAACACAGGAAGTAGTGCTGGGTCCTGCTCACCAGCTCGACCAATCACAGCTGCCAGGGCTTCAAATAAGTAATGGTTAAAATCAGGGTTCTTGGGGTTATTACACACTTCCATAAGAATACCCACAATGCGAGCAGTAATCTCATGAACAATTTGCCCGGCAATATTAGCAATCCCAAGCACTCTCATCAGGCACTTCATCAGATAGGGGTTCTCATATGATTCAGGAAAACTTAGTGCCTTGGACAGGTTCTGAACAATCTGCTGGGCATATGGGTTGATATCAGCAGCAACATAGCGTGGAGCCCTGGTAACCACGTTCGCACCTGGTACCGGTACAATATCCTTGATGATCAGAAGGTTCTCAATAAAGGTCGCAGCATAGGAATGGACAACATTTGACTCATGTATCAGGAACCTTATTACACTTGGAAGCAGTGCCAATGCAGTGGCTTTGGGGATTTGATCCTTGAATTCCTTCAAGAACCTCAGGACAGTGGCCTTCAGCATGGGTTCAGATTCCCAATCAGGGGCCTGCAGCTCAGGCACGATCACAGATGTAAAGAAGCTCTCCATATCAACCACCGGTGTCCCACCCCCTGTGGCACCAGGCTTCTGCATAAGAGAAATAACAAGGTATATTGCAGCATCCTTCTCTTTCCAGTTGTTCGTCCGATCAGCTGCATATGCAGCCAACATCTGCTGGACCTGTGCTGATACAAGTGCAGCCACCTGCTCCCGGCAATTTGCCGCAAGCCCCCGCAGCAACCGGCATGCAGCCCGCCTCAGTGTATCTGCATCACTCCCCTCGGCATCACGCCTAACATATTCCACCCAGTTCCCCTCAAACAGCTCCTCATCATCATCTCGTAACCGCAGGTTAGGAACAACAACACTATCACATATCTGCTTCATTGCCTCAGGGCTACCAAACAACGCGTGGTGCACACTCTCAGCAACCGTTGTCAAAAATCTTATTGCAGTCACTGCAAGCTGCCCACGGGATGGTGAGACAGATGGTGCCATGAGGAGGCCCCAGACCGCCTCAACAAACTCCTTCAGATATCCCCTGAACTCCTCTTCGTACTTCTCCATGTACAGCTGCAAGTTATCACACACGGCAGCGCGGAGCGCATCCGGGGCACCGTCTGCCTCTATCGCTGGCGGGTAGGAGGTGGTGAGGAACGCACGGAACTCCGTCATCCACTCACGCATGTGGTCCTCGAAGAACTCGGGCAGATCGATGGAGTTGAGCGAATAGAAGATCTCGCAGCACAGGCGAAGGCACTCAAACACCGGGCGGGATTCAGGCGGGGTCACCGTGGCTGCAGCGGCCTGAAGGCGGCGGGAGGTGGAGAGGAAGACCTCGAGTAGGGGAGCGGCGAAGTTCTCGAGGCAGTACTTGAGGTCGAGGCGGATGGTGTTGCTGTCGAAGGCATTGCGGAAGCGGGAGAAGAGGGAGGCCGCCGCGGCGAGGAGGGAGTTGGTCGCCGGGATGTCCCCGGCGGAGAGGGCGGTGCCGAGGGAGGAGACGATGGAAGGGAGGAGCGACTCCCACCTGGCAGGGAAGTCGGAGGCCGCGGCGGCGGCGAGGGCCTCCGAGAGCTGCGCCTGGATGAGGGGCGGCGCGGTGAGGAGGAGCTGGAGGAGGTTCGCCTTGATGATGGCGCAGTCGGAGGGCGGGAGGTGGTCGGCGGCGTCGTCGCCGTCGGGGGAGGGCTTGGGCCAGCGGCGGCGGAGGAGATTCTTGAACTGGACGGAGGCGGCGAGCCTTGCCTGCGGGTCGTGGCGCGGGGAGGAGGCGAGGCCGAGGAGCGCGAGCCCGAACCCCGGTGAGCACTTGGCCGACTCGATGCTCTGCTCGGCGGCGCGGCGCGCGGCGGCATCCGGGGAGAGCGACTGCGCGAACCACCCCGCCAGGGTGTCGAGCGTCTCCGGCGCCACCTCCATTCCCGCCGCCGCGGCGATCTAGCAGAAGGCGGCTAGGGTTTCGTGGAGATCGGGAGAGGAGGTAGGGTTTTTGAAATTTCTCTTGGGGAAGGGGAGCCGAAGAGAGAGAGAGAAGAAATGCTACTGCTAGGGTCGGTCGATGCGAGGAAGAGATGGGAAAAGAGGAGAGAGCTGAGCCGTTGGATTTGGGCCTTCTTGGAGAGAGAGAAAGGCTGGGCCCGTGAGCCCACCAAGTTTGCTAGCCCATCTCGGGACGGCTCACCGCGGCGGCGGCGGCGGCGGCGCGGCAACATGTCCCGCTGCGTCCGCCGCTCGTCGGGGCGCACCGCCGGAGGCCGCTTCGGCACGGGGATCGATGGCGCGGAGGACGCGCACTCAACAGCCTCCTCGCCGCGGCCGTCGCCCGCGGCGACCACGTGCTCGCCGTCTCCCTGTTCAACCGCGCGGCGCGGGACGGCGGCGCCGGTGGGGTGGTGGTGTACCCCACCGTGCACACCTACGGCATCCTCGTCGACTGCGGCTGCCGCGCGGGCAGCATGGGCCTCGCCTTGGCCTCCGTCGGGCGCATCGTCAAGACCGGGTGGAGGGTGGAGGCCGTCGCCTTCACCCGCCTGATCAGGCGGCTCTGCGCCGAGAAGAAGGTAGGTGACGCCATGGACCTGGTGGCTGGTGCTCCGGAGGATGCCGGAGCTTGGGTGCGCCCCCAATGTCGTCTCCTACAACGCTCCTCTCAAGGGGCTATGCGGATGGTAGGAGGAGCCAAGAGGCTCTCGATCTGCTCCACGCCATGGATGGAATCGGAGGTGACACCTTGCCCCATGTGGCACGGTCATGGATGGTTTCTTCAAGGAGGGTGAAGTGGACAAAGCTTATGGCCTACTCCGAGAAATGCGAGCACGGGGGATTTCCCCAAATGTTGTGACTGAGGCTACTACTCAACTGTTGCTGGGTTTTGCAAGGCTCGAGCGATGGAGAAGGCCGAGAAGGTCCTTGATGACATGGTGTAGAATGGTCTCATGCCAGTTTGCACAACATACACTAGCTTGATCCACGGATATTCTACGAAAGGGCAGATTAAAGAGGCGGTTAGATTGCTCGAAGTGATGTCTAGGCAGGGTCTGGCACCAAGTATTGTTACTTACAACTGGTTGATGGGAACTCTTTGCAAGAACAGAAGATGGCACCAAGTATTGTTACTTACAACTGGTTGCTGGGAACTCTTTGCAAGAACAGAAGATGCACTGAGGCTAGAAAGGTTTTCAATTGCCTAGTCGAAAGGGGTTTGAAACCTGATGTTACTTCATACGGCATTCTGCTTCACGGGTATGCTTCCAAAGGAGCTCCTGTTGAGATGAACATCCTTGACTTGATGGTAAGAAATAATATGGCACATGATCAACATATTTTCAGCATACTGATACATGCATGTGCTAAACATGAAATGGTTGATGAGGCAATGCTTATATATTAAGGAGATGCGTTCGCAAGGATTGAACCCTGATATAGTCAACTACGGAACTGTAATGGATGCTCTTTGTTGTAAAGGCAGGGTAGAGGATGCTATGTCCCATTTCGACCAGATGATTGATGAGGGCATCAGTCCTGATATTGTTATTTTTACCTCCCTAATTCATTGTTTTTTGCCAGTGGGAATTGGGAGAAGGGTGTGGAATTAGTTTCAGAAATGATAAATAAAGGCATCAGTCCCAATGTCGTGTTTTTCACTATGATTGTAGGCAACCTTTGCAAGGTAAGAAGAATCGTGGAAGCCGAAAATATCTTTAACTTGATGGTATGGACTTGCCAAAACCCTAATGTTGTTGCATATAACACATTAATAAGTGGATATTGTTCAGCCAGAGAAATGGACAGATCAATGGCACTATTTCATGATATGGTCTCAACTGGCTTGAAACCTGATGTTGTTACCTACAATACACTGATAAATACCTACTATAGTGATGGGAAGACAGACAACCACAATGCATCGCAGTTCTAGGTGGACTCTGTAAGAATTTCTCGGATCTTTTATTAGCATGTACAGATCCAATTTTAGCAACAATATCATTGAACTGCAGAGAAGCATGTATAACAAGTTCTGATTTTCTTTGCTAGTTTGTCTTGCTACAGCTTAAAGCTTTTATATGTAACAAGAGCAGTTTTTCTGTTCACGGAACTTCTCTAAGTATCATAATGACCCTGTTGTGTATGGGTAGAGGGCCAGGATTTGATCCCCTATGTCCATAGAAAATGCATGCCATAAGTCTAGAACTATTCTATAGATTTGTTATAAATGTCTGAATTAGTGCTGCAACTAATAAGCTTAGCAGGTTCAAACTTTTTGCGTAAACCAGTATTTTGGTTGGTTAGCTTCCAGCCATTCGTGCGGGATGGAGTACTCCAATTCCAGGAGTAGAGGTATGTTTCTTGAGTAAACCATAGTTTCTACTTTGTTGTTTTCACCGTGTACAATATCCATATAGCGTACCAATTGAATGTGATGGATCCAGTATCCTCCTCCATGCTTCATGACTTAAAAACATTTTCATATCTTTGTTCCAATATGTTGCACTGCAGGTGCTGGTGGTTATACATAGCCACTTTGAACAAGTACTTTTGTGAGACTGGAATCCATTATTTGATTTGTCTTGTTCATGTCATGCTTGATGCTTGGAGTAATTGTCTGGTCATTTGGATTAGGTTAAGATTCAAGATATGATATCAGAGGCACCATGTGTACATAATTCTACCTTTTCTTCTGTTCTTTCCTGGGGATTGCATGCTTGAACCTTTCTATGTGGCATCTAGTGTTGAGTGGAAACTTTTAAGTTTACAGTTTCCCAGTGTACTGAACTGATTATTTAGGTTGCTATCAAAGTAAATAATACTAAAAAGGATGATGTATATGTGAGAGAGCGAATGTCTCAACCGATAAATGTATTGAATCACGGTGAGGATTACATATAGGCATCGACCTTCCAAAGAACATTCATCCGATTTATAGAAGTAGTATCGGGAGGTTTTAGGAAGGGAGCCAATCAAGAGATATGTGTTATATATAGTCTAACTACCCCCGCAATGGCAAGTGGCAACGTCGTTAGCGAACGTTGAGATTGGAGCGAAACTCGGTGAAGACCAGTGTAGGAAGCCCCTTAGTGAAGGTGTCGGCCTACTGGGACGTTGTGGGCTCGTGAAGGACACGTACGGCACGACGGCGACTTTTCCCGGACGAAGTGGAGATCGATCTCAACATGCTTGGAATACTGATGCTGCATCGGGTTGGAGGAGAGATAGACCGCGCTAACATTGTCGTAGTAGACCACGGTGGCACGTGACGGTGGGGAGTGAAGCTCATGGAGAAGTGACGTAGCCAAGTGACCTCGGCGATGGCACGGTACTCAGCTTCAGCGCTGAAAGAAGACACCATGTGCTGACTCTTAGAGGACCATGACACTAGGTTGTCCCTGAGGAAGACCGCATAACCTGAGGTGGAGCGGCGGGTGTCAAGACAACTGGCCCAGTCGACGTCCGAGTAGACAACAAGGTCGTAGGCAGTCGACCTCTGCATGTGGAGTCCCAGTTCCAGAGTGCCACGAATGTATATGAGGATCCTTTTGAGGGCACCTAAGTGAGCCTCACGAGGATCATGCATGTGAAGGCAGACCTGTTGAACAACATAAGAGATGTCAAGCCTGGTGAAGGTCAAGTACTGAAGTGCACCGGCGAGACTGCGGAAATCTGTAGGATCGGACACTAGGGGGGTCCATCAACTGAGAGCTTGGCGCTGGTGTCAACAGGGGTGTGGCAGGGCTTGCAGTCGGCCATGCCTGCACGATCGAGGATGTCGATGCAGTACTGCCACTAAGCAGGAGACCAGAGGACTACCGGGTGACACTGATGCCAAGAAAAGTGACTGAGGGAGCCAAGATCCTTCATGGAGAACTCTGCCTGGAGAGCCGAGATGGTCCACTGGAGCAGCTTGGTGGAGGAAGCCGTCAGAACGTTGTCGTCGACATAGAGGAGCAGGTAGACGGTGCCGGATCCTCGGTGAAGGATGAAGAGCGACGTGTCGGACTTGGCCTCGACGAATCCAACAAACTGCAAGAAGGAGGCAAATCGGTTGTACCACGCTCGCGGTGCTTGCTTGAGCCATTCAAGGACTTGTTGAGGTAGCATACCATGTTGAGGTGGGAGGAATCGACGAAGCCTGGAGGCTATATGCAGTGGACGGTCTCCTGAAGGGTGCCATGGAGGAAGGCGTTCTTGACATCAAGTTGATGAACCGGCCAGTCTCGGGACGCAGCAAGGCTAAGGACAGTGCGCACCATGGCGGTCTTGATGACGGGGCAAAAGGTCTCGTCGAAGTCGACGTCGGGGCGTTGGGTGAAGTCGCGAAGAACCCAACGAGCCTTGTATCTGTCGAGTGAGCTATTGGCGTGAAACTTGTGCTTGAAGATCCACTTGTCGGTGACAACATTCACGTCGGCGGGTCGTGGGACGAGATCCCAGGTGTGATTGTCAAGGAGGGAGTTGTACTCTTCTTCCATAGCACAGCGCTAGTGGGGATTCGCGAGAGCCGCCCGGTAGGTCTTGGGGAAGGAAGACAACGGGGTGGCGTGGAGGTCAAAGTCGAGCGACGTCCTTGCAGATGCCGGCCTTGGCGCGAGTCGTCATGACATGATCGTTGACGATCGGCGAGGCGCCCAGGGCGGATGACGGCGTTAGCGTGCCAGGAACACGGGAGGATATCGCGCGCGCCTGGGGATTTCAGGCACTGGTGGAAGTGGAGGCCCTCCCGGTCGAGAGGCGGTGTGGCGCGGCAACCTGCCGTGTGCCTGGGCCGGCTCAGTGGGTGAGGCCGGCCAAGCGGGCAAGGCTGGCCCAGAAGGCGAGGTCGACCCAGCGGACGACACCGGCCCACTTGAACCAGCAGGTGGTGGCGATGCAGCAGGCGAATCGGCCCATGCGGTCGTGGACTCTAAGAGGTCGACTCAATGGTAGATGGCGATCGCTCAAGCCAAGAGGGCGAGCTGACCACCACTGGTGCTGATGCCACAGGCGCCGATGCTGTGTCCAGAGGTGGCGACCGGTGAGATGATCCAATGGGTGCCTGCACAGGTGCTGAGAAGTCCTCCTAGAAATTGAGACAGTAGCACCGGTGACATTGTTAGTGATCTCGGCTAATGGGAGAGTACTCATCAAACACGACATGCCTCGAAATAATAACCCTGTTGGACAGGGGGTCGAAACACTGATACCCTTTGTGGTGGAGGGGGTAGCCGAGGAACACGCACATGGTGGATCGGGGAGCAAGTTTATGAGGTGTGGTGGCGGAAAGATTGGAGTAGCATTTGCAACCGAAAACATGTAGGTCCGAATAGGAGGGATGGGTACCATGGAGTGCGAAGAAGGGTGTATGGTGACCAAGGGTTTTGGTGGGATGTCGGTTGATGAGATGTGTGGCGGTGTAGGGAGCTTTGGCCCAGAAAGTTCCGGGGAGGTTGGCCTGAAAGTGCAAGGAGCGGGTGATGTTATTGAGGGAGCGGAGGATGCATTCAGCTTTACCGTTCTGTGGCGAGGTGTGGGGGTAGGACACCGTTAGTGAGGAAGAAGGTTCGGGCAGCGGAGTTATGAAACTTGCGGCTATTGTCACACTGAATGCTGCGGATGTTAGTGGCAAATTGAGTTTTGACATAAGCGAAAAAATGCAACAAAGTGGTGAAAGTGTCGAATTTAAGGCGTAAGGGAAAGGTCCACACAAAATGGGAACAATCGTCAAGAATGACAAGGTAATATTAAATCCGGAGACACTAACAACGGAAGATGTCCATAAATCGCAATGAATTAACTCAAAGTTTGCCGAGGCCCTGGTAAAGTATCTGAATTGATGTAATAGGGCTAGATTGGAAACTCTTGGTACACTTAACTTTTGTTGTAATATATTCACATCGGTGATCGAGCCAATTTTATGTAACTCAAACACTTAACTTTTCTGAGACAAACCATCGGCTAACTGGCATCCAAGTCGATTTGACGTGCAAAAGGTTTTCTAAGTTCAAAAAATTTCGATCTCAATTTCTTTTCGTCCTGGTATATGCCCCCTTAATTTTGTAGTAAGAGAACACATGCTGCAATCTTATAATTTGTCTAAGGGCGATAGTAAATATCGGCCATCTAAAGGCGATGTAACGACATCGGCTATTTATCATGCATCGGCACAACACAGCCGATCACGAGTTAACCCAAACACTTGGGTAATATTTCCTCAAGTATTTGCCATTGAGAGTTATTCCAAAAACTTCTCCGTCAAGTCCTTTCAACATATAAGCTCCTTTTGAAACACACTTATGAATCCGAAAAAGTCCTTCCCAATTAGGTGATCATTTACCAAATTTATTATCTCTCGTCCCTATCAGCAATATCAACTTCCAAACAAGTTCTCCTTCTTCAAAAGATTTGGGTACAACCTTCTTATTATAATGTCTTGCAACCCTTTCCTTATCTCTCTTAACTTTCTCCAGGCTCGCAACCGTGATTGCACCAATTCTTCTGACTCATCAACCAGAAGATTGTGATAATCATCGGCTGATAACTAATCTTGTAAAGAAATCCTTCGTGGGCCGATGTTAGTTTCCCAAGGCAAAACAACTTCATGCCCATAAACCAATTGATAAGGTGGAACTTGGATAAATCCATGACATGTCATCCGATAGGACCATAGTGCTTCGGTCAAAATAGTATGCCACTTCTTCGGGTATTCAACAATTTTTCTCTTGACCAACTTGATCAAACTCTTGTTAGATGCTTTAGCCTGCCCATTAGCTTGTGCATAGTATGGTGAAGAATTCAGTAAGTTAACCCCCATGCTCTCAGCAAATTGAACAAACTCATCGGACACAAAAATAGACCCTTGATCAGTTGTAATCGTCTGTGGCACACCAAATCGATATATGATATGCTCCTTAATGAACTGAATAGCATCTCCAGAATCAACTTTCTTCAATGGAATTGCTTCAACCCACTTTGTAAAGTAATTTGTAGCTACTAAATAAATTTATGCCCCTTGCTAGATGGTGCATTTATCTAGCCGATCATATCAATTCCCCAACTTCTAAACGACCATGGCTTGATAATTGGATTCATAGCCGATGCTGGTGCTCTTTGAATTGCTCTAAACTTCTGACAATCTTGACAATCTTTGTAATATTTAAAGCAATCCTTCAACATTGTCAGCCAAAAATACCCAACTCTTCAAAGCAACCAGTTCATTCTGTGAGTCGATTGATGAGTACCACATATACCTTCATGAACTTCGCCCATCACAACTTTGGCTTCATTGGCACTTAAACACTTGAGCAACACTCCATCAATTGTTCGATAGTACATGTCATCATCCAGCAAAACAT
Source organism: Oryza punctata (assembly GCA_000573905.2). Classification (NCBI taxonomy): domain Eukaryota; kingdom Viridiplantae; phylum Streptophyta; class Magnoliopsida; order Poales; family Poaceae; genus Oryza; species Oryza punctata. Next base: position 7,080,850 of record CM002488.2, read on the forward strand.
ACCTCAAAACTTTATACTTTAATTTCCTCGAAGCCGATTGAGAAGGATTCTTCAAATAATCAATCACATCATACCTCCAATCATCAGCTGAGATTGTAGCGATTTCTATTTCAACATCTTTAGACATCGGCTTATAGCTAGATGCACCTTGAGCTAGATCATTGGCTTCAAAATTATGCTCTCTGGAAATATGCTTTAAAGTCACCATCTTGAAATCTTTCATCAGCTCCTAACACCTTTCATTATAAACTCTCAAGACATCATTCTTGCACTCATATTCTCCAGACAATTGATTAATCACCAATAATGAATCACCCATGATTTCGATAGCATCATCCTCCACTTCTTCAACCACTGCAAACCTTTCAAAACTGCCTCATATTCAGCATGATTATTGGTGTAATAAGGTTTGATAGTAAAAGAAAATTCAAAGCTTGCCTCCATAGGCGATATGATGACTAAGTGTCGACCCCCAATTTTGCAAATCGGAGATCTTATGTGTTTATCCGTACCAATCCCTGGATCAGTAGTTGGTACACACATACATAGCTGGATCACAACATATCACGGATGAATTCAGGCTAAAAGGTTAAGTACTTACATTAGGGCCAGGCAGGCTAACATTTATCAGAGAACAACAGCGGTATACAAAACAATACAAGGGCCCGGTTGACATGCCACAGGCAGCCGACTGGGGAACGAGACCTAGAACGGGACCGCACTCCGATCATCCTGTTAAGTACGCAAGCGTACCAACAAGGGCTTCTCTTCAGGCACTCTGCTAAAAGATATATATAGAGCAACAATGAGTACAAAAGTACTCAACAAGCCACCACACAAGAATGCATATGATAGAAGGTATTTCAAGGAATGGCTTTCGGTCTTTTTGCGTAAAGCAAATTTTGTAAATCCTTTCACAAGCCTAAGACCTAGCATAGACTGATCAAATTTTAATACCATAGTTCATTAATCAACGACGGTTCTATCCACCATCTATTGTCATCCCAAGGATAGCTTCCCGTCATTGAGTCGTCATGGTTTTCTGAGGACGTCCACCTTCCCTCCTCTCAGGAAGTGGCTCCATCAGCATAAAAATCATCATGTATCATCCCATCCCACACCAGTTAAGAATTTAGAGTCTAGCCAAGTGTACTACATGTCCCGGTGCTCAATATCCGCGAGCACGGCTATTCGAATAGATTTGGTTTACTCACACTGCAGTGGATGTACACTTTACCCGCACTCCGCAACTGCCCAACACATGAGCCTCGTCCCAACACATGAGACGCGTCGCGGCAAAGCCTTTCGATAACCTTGCATTGGCAGTACCCGCTCCATGAACTATCATCCTCATGCACTCTAGGCGTATCTGTTTCTAGCAGTGAGAGGAGTTCTGGCGCTCCTGGGAAGGGAAGTCTCACACGCATGTAAAGTTTATAGTTTAAGTTTAGATTCTTACTCTCACACACGTGGCAGTCCTACAAATGGCGACACCGACGTAGGGCACGCATCGCGGCCCTACCTCAACGGCTGCCCCACCGTAGCGCACCTGCCTCACACACGGGGGTGAACCATCTATGCAAGGATACTGCCTCTGCTAGGCTATCTAGTCCGCTAGGTCTATACCCATCCGAGAAGTGCGGTTGTACGAGGGTCGTTTCATGCTTAACTTCATGGCTCTGTCCTTAACTGACCGGGGATGGTACTAGCCTTTTCCAGATACCACCCAAATCCACCATCCGCCCCGGTCGAAAACAGTTGTTTAGTTTCATTTCTCCTTTCACAAATCATGTCATCATATCATGGCAATGTGGCGCTCATGTCTCCACATGCTGCATCTCAATTACCTTCCCAAAGGTAATTGCCCAAGCACATAGCATTTTGATAAAGATGAGTATGCATGATTCTAGAATAGCATTACTAAGCATTTGTCATAATTGACTAGGGACTCATACGTAAACATGGTTACAAGGGGATATGGGGTAAACAATATTCGAGGCATGGCATAACAACAAGTAGGATGTTCATCATTGCATGCAACTTTATTTGCAAACAAAATAATTTCGCAATTTGGGATCAATATGTTCAAGGAATAGTGATGACTTGCCTTGCTTAGGATAGCCCTTACTCTATAATCTTGATCAACCTTCTCCTCTTGGAAGCTGCATACGTTGCCTCACGACTAATCGATACACCAATGCGAGAAAAACCAATATTCAACCAACAATCAACATGCGCAAACATTTATACATATCGGAGTCATACCTAGGGTTGCTCATGCTACTCGTGCTTCTATCTAAATACAACGATCGTACACTAAAGGAGGTTTTATTCTATTTAATTAAAATTTATGGTACGGTTCTGTGGTTGGATAGACTTAGGATTAACCAGATAACAACAGTGAATCATCTATATTATTATTTTATTAGTGGAGTTATTATTAAATGATGGACATATTTCACTCATTATTATAAAAGGTTTAATAATTATCCAAGCTTATACGTTAGATTTGTGAGGTTGTTAATATTAGATGTGCAGATTATCTTATTACATAATTTTATAATGGATAATCCTAATCCACCGTTGGGCTACTATTATATGAGGTCAAGATTTATAACTGGTATTTCCTCTATCTTAGATATTTTATCTTATAATTTATAGTTTGATAGGTACAACCATAAATGACTGTGTTACCGTAGGTGTAAACATGGGTTTACCGCATGTGCAATTAGGATGGCTAAATTATCTGCTATCAAAATAAAATGGTCAGGTCCTACAGGCTTAAGTTTGGTTTTTGCCGATGACTAGGCCTAGGATCAACCAAGTCATCATAGTGCAATATCCATATTATTATCCTGCCAATAGATGTAGGGTTCTTTGAATGAATGTATGACGTGTGCATTTTAATTAACTGAGTATAATCAAATGTCGATAAAAATCCATGCTCTGTAGATTGTATCAGTTCTACGCCTATCATATCAAACTTATCGTCACCTAGCGGGTTAAATGGTTACTTGATATGACTCTCAATTTAGTATCATTTACACATATCATATAATATTTAGTTTAGAGGTACACCACAAAGTGCCATTGTACTATAATTTGGGTGTACAATGAGAGTGTGCCCATAAATATATTATGGCTTGATTATTCTTTGGTCATGCACGGTTTAATACAAGTTATCCTGAACAAGTGATAATACGAGTCCAATATCTTGGTACTGTTTAGTCAACTAAGGGTTCTTTACCAACCTCAATATATACTACTCCATATGATTTTGTATTAAGAAAATTTATTTAGGCGACTTAATCATACGGGCTCTGTTATTATTCCACCTACATAAGCTGTGGACTTATCTAAGCATGCTCATACTTTAGTTAGAAATATACAAGGCTAAACTTTATTTAATTTATTTATAAGTCATGGGTTTAATTATATTTGGACATAGATTAATAAATGTCCTAGTATTTCCCTATATACCAACTAATTCGAAACACTAGATATAATTCAATTTATGTGATTGCTACGGTGATAAAAATTAGGTTAAAGATAATTATTTTACTGTACAAGATAAATTTTATTTATTAGCACACCATTTAGGTTAACGATTCGTTCCACCTCTTGATATTAATTATTTTATAATTATAAATATATTTAATTAATTAGTGAATTATATACCATTGGAAAGAGCATGAATTTAGATAAATTTAGGTTTAAGTTTCACTTGAGTCGGAGTTAAAACGAATAAGTTACGCTTGTTTAAAAATTCAAATTTGAATTAATCCGGGAAATTGTGAAAAGTTACTGTGCACTAACCTGGGCCCACCTGTCATATCCCTGTCTCTCTCTCTTTTTCCTTTTCTTTCTCCTTCTTTCTTCTCTCTCTCTTCCTCGCCGGTTGCTCCTCTGCTCCCTCTCCTCTCGGCTCCTCTCTTCCCTCCCTCCTAGCCGAGCGGCGGCGGGCGGGCGCGGCGGTGGTTGGGCGCTGCGGCGGGTAAGCGCGCGGCGGGCGAGCGGGCGCGACGGCGGGCGCGGCGAGCGCGCGGCGGCGGGCGCGTGGTGGCGGACCGGGGCCCGGGGGGGAAATTTATAGGGGGCGATAGGGGGCGATGCCTGACCCGGTGGGACGGACGGGATGGCGCGGGGCTCGGTGACGTGCGGCGCAGGGCGCGAGGGCGCGGTACGGTGGCGTGGGCGCGGCGTGGCGCGCGTACGGTGCGATGTGGGCGGGGGTACGGCGGCGAGGGCGCGACATGTCGCGACGTGAGCACGGCAGCCAGCGGGCGGCGCGCGACAGCGGCCCGGGTGCGGCGGCCGCGGGCGACGGCAGGGCGACGTGCGCGCGTGCAGGCGGGCGTGCATGCGTGCGGCGCAGTATGCACGCGCGCGGCTCGAGGCGCGCAGGCAGGGGCGGCGACGCGACGATGCGACGGATAGTGGCGGCGGCTCGGGGCGCAAGGCGGCAGCGCACGGCGCGGCGTGCGGGTGCGGGCTGACGGTGACAGCGCGCGGTGCGCGGCGGTCGGTGTGCGGCAGCTGTGCAGGCGCGGCACGGGAGTGATGGCGACGGTTGGCAGCGGCGATGCGACGCGGCGTGGCGCGCGCACGGCTCGAGGCACAGAGCGAGCACGTGGCGTGCAATGAATAGTACATTTTAGGATTTAATGGATTTTTAGGGTTCTAGTTGATTTAAAAATTGAGGAAAAATGCAATTTAAATTCGTACTTCCACGTAAGCATTTGAGTGACAATTTTAAGCATTCCAATGTGATTTTGCCCAAAATTTAATATTGTCCATTATTTAATATTTATTATAGATTGTTTCATGTTTTGTCACTTAAAACCTCCTATGTTTTGGAATTTATTTACATTCACCCACCAATAAATTCTTATTATATTAATTTGGATTTTTCCCTAAAAGTTGTGATGGTGCAAATATATTTCTATTGTATTAATTACATGAGGTTAGCCCCAAAATTAGCATAGGTAATTTTTGGTGGCTTCTGATACTCCTAAAACAAATTAAAATATTCTAGGGTGGCCTTTGTTAATATAATAGCACATTTGTTTTAATTTATTTATAGGTTAGTTTCTTTTATATGGAGAGATTTAATCTATTTAATTATAATCTCCTAATGCAATTTGGAGTTTGGTGCAGGATTAATCTACATGTCGAATTAAATACTCCCGTAATTCTATTTTATATACAGGGCTTAGTTTATTTGAATGATTATCATTTAATGTGTATTCATATTTCATGGGACATCCTGAGACTCGGTACCATATTGATCTCAATATTAAATCAAATACTCCCATGAGTCTATTTTACATATAGAGGTCAATTTAGTTATATGACCAATTATTTTATATGAGTGAATTTTATGCAACGGGAGACTCGATAAATTGTTTTAAATATTAATTTAAATATTCCAACGAAACACTCATATATAATAGGGTCATTGTAATGGTGACCATTATTTCATGTGTACTTATATTCTATGACACTCATCACATGGTCAAAGTATTTATTATTTGATTTGTACTTTATATTACAGAAGTTAATAATTATATTTGCACTTTATTTGGCTTGCTCTCTTTTGCAAAAATATTTATAGGGTTAATAATAACTTATGTATTCTGGTGAATTATATTTATTACTCAAATATAGATCTTTACCTTACTTTCATTGTGACCACTTATAGTTTTGGCAGACAACAGCAACCATAACATCCAGCATGATGCAAAAGTTTTAAAAAGTTCAAAATTTTAGTGATTTTTATTGCCGGAATTTTCAGGGTGTTATACTAAGCCGATACCACAACCATAAGTACACACTAACCCATCAAAGAACAAAGTCCAAGGGACCAACTCGACAAAGTCCAAGGCGATATGATGTTCTACAATGAAATCGGCTATCGCTCGCCCTTTGATTGCCTTAGCCGATTCATATTTAAGATCGAACTCAGTCAAAGCAAAAATCCACTTCCCAATCCGTCCTTTTAGCACAGGAGCCGAAAGCATATATTTGATCACATCGGCTTTACAAACCACCGTGCACTCGTTAGATAGGAGATAATGCCTTAACTTGGTGCAAGAAAAATATAAACATAAGCACAATTTCTCCACCGTGGTATATCTTGTCTCAGCATCCAAAAGTCATCTACTCAAGTAAAATATAGCTCTCTCTTTTCTTAATAAACTCTTGGATGAAGACTGAGCCGATTGACTTATCATCGGCCGACAAATACAACTTGAAGGACACCCCTTTTGTGGTGGAATTAGAACTGGAGGAGTACTCAAGTATTCTTTTATTTCATCCAAAGCTTTCTGTTGCTTCTCTCCCCAAACAAACTCTTGATCGGCTTTCAACCTAAGTAGTGGAGTAAATGGTTCTATCCTTCCAGATAAATTAGATATGAATCTCCTTATAAAAATAATCTTGCTGATCAGAGATAGCAGCTCTGTCTTGTCTTCAGGAGGCTTGATTTCCTTGATAGCATTAACACTTCGTTGTGCAACCTCTATTCCTCTTTCATGAACAAGAAAACCGAGGAACTGTCTAGCCGATACTCCAAAGGCACACTTGATAGGGTTCATCTTTAAACCATATTTTTTTGTCATCTCCAAACATTTCTTAAATCGGCTATACGTTCATCAATCTCCTTTGACTTGACAACAACATCATCAATATCTACTTCTACCAACAAGTCCGTTAGGTCATGAAAAATATAGTTCATTGCTCTCTAATATTGTTAACGTAAAAACACGATGACCTAGGAGATCTGCTTAGCTCCAGTGCAGGTCCAAAATAATAATGAGATACGGGCATGCCACTTAGTTTGATCCTGCAACTGACAAGATATATAAATTGAATATCAAAGAGTCGGTCGGCTGACAAGCCGATATAGTAACCAGCCGATGCCAATATCCAGTATAGATCTTGATACTTGAGTAAATCATGACATAAAGATAATCGGATGATGGTAATGTAATAAAACAATAATATAATCCAGTAGAAACCAATCAGCTAGTATTGATAGATTGAATAAGCACTGATCCGAAGGTTAAAGAATTCATTGGCTGGAGGTCTGATGTCGTTAAATCCAAACAATTAGATAAAGAGTGAAATCTTTGTTGTCATTGGCTCAAACCAACTTGTATGTAATCCATGTAAGCCGATGAAACATCCAGATAACTCATCGGCTTAAACCCCGATGAAACCCTTATTGGCAATTAAGAAGTAGGCTAGAGATTATGGTTCTAAGCACGACTTAGTAGATCAAACTTAACTGATGCAACACTAAGTATGAAAAGAAACATAATATCTAGACAATCAAGTTTTTCACTAATTTTCAGGGTGGTTGATACATTATAGTTGACGATGGAATTTGGTAAGCATGAGAAATCGGAAACGGGATCCAATCCGAAGTAGAGTTGAAGATATGCAGGATTGATGTTGGATTCAAAAGAAGGACTTTGATGTCGGAAACTGGTTGCGTGATTGATGTCGGATTCAAAAGAAGGACTTTGATGATATTGCCAGATAAGGATGGAGTCTAAGCTAGGCAATTGTATCTATTAATTAGGATTTTAATATAATTTTCTTATAGATATTTTCGGTAAGAGTCCGCCTAAGGGACTTATCCGTTGGTTAGAGTTGTATTAGGAAAGTATGAGTTGTGTCTGTTATGGACAAGTTTGTATATTCGGGTATAAATATAAGCCCAAAGTCTTGTAAATAATAGACATCAGTTCAATCCAATCTCGGCGCATCGCCAACCTTTTTGGTTACTTTGTTTCGACGAGTTCTTACTTTCGAGTCGAGCTGCATCGGTTTCGATCTTCGACGAAGAGATAGAACTTGTTATGGCGGTTTGCATTATCAGGATTAGTGCTTATATCTTTATGACACTATAATCTTATTTTGTGAATCTCCGAGTTATCATATTGTTGACGATGAAATTTGGTAAGTCTCGAAGCCATCATCGGCCTAGAGTCAGTATCGGCTTCAGAGTTCTGGAATTGGCCGATGAAAGCTATCAATCGCCGATAGTCGGATTCTTACCAAATTCGGTTAAGGAAATTAATCTATTAAAGGAAGCTTATCCAACAGAGACCGAGTTCAAGGAGGATGCGGCATGGTAGTTTATCTATTAATTAGGAAGAGTTTGTTAGTTTCCTTTTATTTTTAGGTAAGTGTGTTTAGTGTCCAATAAAGATTTTATGTTATTCCTTTTATCTTTAGGAAAGTTTGAGTCGTGTCCGATATGTACTCCATGGGTATAAATATGTACACCCGGGTCCATGTAAATTATCTCTCAATCAATACAACTATTCTCAGCGCATCGCCACCCTTTTTCTGAGGTTTTTACTTATCAACCGGTAGAATTTGGCACCTATCGTGGGGCTGCATCGGCTTTCGATCTCCGGTGAAGGGGTAATCCCTACGTTTCGTCAGGGCCTGGTGAATATATCGGCTACATTGGTGTTGTTCAAGGCTACATCGCTTCGATCTCTTGGATCGCTCTGGTTCGGTTGTTATATTTGTCTATCTGATATCTCAATTCTATTTTAATTGCATTGTGTTTAGAGATGCATCGGTTTAGTTGGGACTTGGGACTGTCTCGGTTAGGTCTGATATTCTGTCATAGCCGATATATCTCTACAATCACAATGTTATTTTAAATAGATTTGTTATATTCATCACATTAGACAGATCTATCGGTTCATTAAGTATTAGATTATCATATACAATCTCGTGCTGCATTGGTTAGGTTCGAACTACTAGATCGTTGTTGATAATATAAATCTTGTTAAGTCGATATGTTCATACTAATGTTTTATTGAGTGCTAGCCATTGAGTTATCATATACGTTATATAATCTGGATTGACAATGTTTTCTACTTACATCGGTCGATCTCCATTTAGGGTTTTATCGATATCCGCTAGATTGCTTTGTTGGCTTAGATTATATAATGTATCAACCACCCTGAGATATATCGGCTAAGACAGAAGATCAAACCTAACCGAGACAGTCCCAACTACTAAACTGATGCGTCTCTAAACACAATGCAATTGAAATATAATTGAAATATCAGGTAGGTAGATATACCAACCGAACTAGAGTGATCCAAGAGATCGAAGCGATGTAGCCTTGAACAACACCAACGTATCCAATATATTCACCAAGACCCGGCGGAACGTAGGGCTTACTCCTTCGCCGGAGATCGAGAGCCAATGCAACCCCGCGTCAGGTGCCAAATTCCGCCGGTTGATAAATAAAAACCTCAGAAATAGGGTGGCGATGCGCCGGGAGTAGTTCTATTGATCGATAGATAGATTACAATGACCCGGGGTGTATATATTTATACCCATGGAGATACTAGTCCATATAGGACACGACACAAACCTTCCTAAAGATAAAAGGAAAACATAAAGTCCTTGTTGGACATTAAACACACTTTCCAAAAATTAAAAGAAAACTAATTGACTCTGCTTAATTAATAGATAAATTGTCATGTTGCATCCTCCTTGAACTCGGACTCTTCTGGATAAACTTCCTTTAATTAACTAATTTCCTTAACAGAATCCATGGAGAATACAACTACTGTCGATTGATAATGCCCATCGGCCGATTCCAAGACTCTGAAGCCGATACTCACTCTAGGCCGATGATGACTTTGAGGCTTACCAAATTTCGTCGTTAACAGATATGTAGCACCAGCACTTTTTAATCCGAAGGTCATCGCAACCCACTCAAACAAGTCGATTGCACCAGGACACCTGAAAGCAGTCTTGTGGATGTCTTCTTCTGCCATAAAAATTTGATTGTATCCTGCATTGCCAGCCATAAAACTTATAATCTTATGTCCGAATGTTGCATCCACCAACAAATCGACAATCAGCATAAGGTATTCATCCTTGGGTGTAGCCTTGTTCAAATTCCTGAAATCTATACAAACTATGAGTTTGTCGTTGCACTTTATCACTAGTACTATATTTGAAACCCACTCAGCATATCTGTATGGCCAAATGAAATTGGCATCATACAACCTTATAATTTCGACCTTGATAGCATCATACATCTTTGCCTTGCAACGCCTAGGTGGTTGTTTGTATGGCCGAAATCCCGGTTTAATAGGAAGCCGATGTTCAACAATAGATCGGTTAAGTCCTGGCATCTCATAGTATTCCCATGCAAAGCAATCTTTATATTCCTTTAATAATTCTATCAATTTTTCTCTAAATGTACTTGATAAATTTCTACTAATAAATATCGGCCTAGGTTTATCGCCTGGTCCAATGTCAACTTCTAGTTCATCGACCGACATAAATACTTGACCTAACTTGCCATCGAGATCATCTATAGTATCCTTGGTGTAAAAATTTGAACCCTCCACGACGCACTCAAAGCAATAATTGGGGCTCTCCATCTCCAATTGGCTGTATATCACAATCGGATACTTTTAGATAATCTCAGTCCCAAACTTCTCCAGATAAATAATCAACTCCTTCTATCTCCCAAATAGTTAAATCGACATTAGCAACATTAACTGACCTGTCGGCTGGCACGATTTCTATTTGGTCCCCTTGCCATTGGATCAAGCTTTGGTGCATGGTCGAAGGGATGCAGCAATTGGCATGAATCCAGTCCCTTCCCAACAACAAACTATAGGAGCCCTTCTCGTCAATGACAAAAAAAAGTGGTACGAATTGTTTTGCTGCCGATGGTTAGCTCAACGTTTAAAACTCCTTTGGTTTCTGAGGGGTTCCCGCCAAAATCTTTTAGCACCATATTTGTCTTGATCAAACTTCTGCAGTCTCCCCTAGCTTTCTAAAGGTAGAATAGGGCATCAAATTGACAACAGCTCCTCCATCAACCAACATCTTTGACATCGGTCTACCCTTGACAAATCCTTTTACATATAATGGTTTAAGATGCCAATGCTCTGTTCCTTCAGGCTTCTCAAATACGACTTGCTCAGGTGATAGGACCAACTTATCCAAGGATTCCTCAAAAACTTCTACATTGGCTTGATCTGCATTGTATTCTGCTGGTAATATGAAAACCATATTTACTAAAGAAGATGCACCAGCTTTTCCCTTGAGCTTTGCAAGTTGCTTCTCTTTATCGGCCTCGACCTAATCGGTTGGTACAACCTTGCTCTTAACACGCCACTTTTTCCTGGTCCTCTTTAGTCGATGGCAATTTCTTGCTCTACCTCTTTGCATCTGCCCTCTGTTTCGCATTCTTTGGACCCTTCTCTTTTGATTCTTGGTGAATATGCCAGAGGGACACCATTTTGGATGCTTGGTTGCGGGTTCTTCTTCAGCTTCATCTTCAAGATAGTCTTGGTGAATCGGCCCCAGTCTTTGATGAACAGGCAATCTTTTCTGCACTGGCCGATTCTCCTTCCTGGCTGCATTTGTCCTATTAGGACTTCCCAAGTACCTTGAATCAAGATCACTGCACCCTGGGCAATCTTCTATTGATGGCATCCTCATCCCTTCATTCCAGCAAAATCTGAAAAACCCGTACCCCCAATGAGGATCAAAGCAGCAATCTTCCTCAATATATCTTTCTTCTTGCCTCTCATGCCTCTTGTGGTACTTGTTAATCATCCTATCTGAGTTGAACTTATTAATCCGATAACTCCTCCTATCGGCTAACTCCTCATAGGCACTTGTATGCACCATGTTGACTAGAAAAGGATGGCCATCAATCTTCATAGGCTTCTTGGTATCATCAAACTTGATTCTCCCTTGTTCTATAGCCGATTGGATCTGTTGTCCGAAGATTTTGCATTCATTGGTGCTATGAGATCCTATATTATGCCACTTGCAATACTTCCTTTTCTTCAACTCCTCAGTTGATGGAATCACATGGCCTACTGGCAACTGGATTTGTTTCTCTTGAAGAAATAAGTCAAATATTTTATCGACTTTGGTGATATCAAAATCAAACCTTTCTTCCTTTCCAGAGCTCTTAACCTTTCTATCGGCTTTGGTGATATCAAAGTCAAAAGGTGTTGTCAACATAAATTATTTAGCACGTTATGAAATTAATTTATTACCAAAGTTGATTGTAGTTTAATGTCATTTTTTGTGAGTATATTCCATTCATCAATTATGTCTAACATCATCCCAACTAATGCCCATGGAACTCAGGAAGCGTCTTGGTTTTACCTTTGTTTAAATAAATGCATGCGTGTGTGTCTATATGGCTCAAGATTTTAGTTTATGTTGGCAAATTTTCTCGAAAACGGTAAAGCCGGAAATGAAAATGATTTCGGAAATATCGGAAAACCAAAAACGAAGTATACGAACGGGGCCATGTCGGTATCGATCGGAAGCCAATAATAAACATCAGAACCATTGAACTATAAAACCACACGTTTAATTTTGCGTAATTATATAATATTATATAATAAAATAAATTGAAGGTTCGCTATGTAAATTATAAATTTTCTTCTTTTAACTTTGTACTCAAGTTAGGGAGTTAGGGATTTGGTTGAGAAGTTGATGGGCCTCTAAACTATGGGTCAAATATATAAATTTAAGAATACGGTAAAAGTCAGAAATGGTCGGTATGCAGCAAAATCATTTCGGTTTTCATTTCCATTTAGTTTTCGTCGGTAACCATTTCCACATTGCTCGGCTGGTAAAAATCGAAGACGAGCATTTTTCTACTGACCTATATAAAGTATGTATGGATGTATAATTAAAATCATCTTCACCGTTGCAACGCACGGGCATTTTTCTAGTTAGATGAAAATTTGGATATTCATGGCACGCTTTTCAAACTGCTAAACAGTGTGCAAACTTTATATATGGAAGTTTCTCTAAAATCTATACCTATACCTAATTAAAAAATACGCAAAGCTTTCGGTGAAATTTTCGTCCGTCCTCACCTTGTCCGCAACATCCCAAGTCCAACACACAACAAATCATCTAGAGTTAGCATCAAATAACACACAAATTTTTAAACCAGATCGTGTTAGATCCCAAATACAAGAATTGAAGAACGGCAAAACAGAGATGAAAAACAAATCGAACAGAAATTGAGCCACCGGACCTCGCCGGAGACACGAGCTGCAAGAGTTTGCCGCCGTGGAGCTTCAGCCACCGCCGCCTTCGAGGTGTTGCCACTGCCTCCCATGGCCAGATCCGGCGAGGAGGGGGCGCCGAGTGGCCGGTGGTCGTGGCTTGCCGAGCTGCGCCACCGCTGCCCACCACCGCCTCCCAAGGCCAGATCTGGTGAGGAGTGGGGCGGCAGCCGCACCACACCGTCGAGCTTCAGCCGCTGCCACCGACATCAAGGTGCCGCCACCACCTCCCAAGGGCACATTCCGCTAGGAGGGGGCGCGGAGTGGCCAAGCTACGCCGCCGCCACCCGCCACCGCCTCCCAAGGCCAGATTCGGCAAGCATCAGGCCGGATCTGGTGAGGAGCAGAGCAGCGGCGACACCCCGATGAGTTGGAAAGGCTCCGACGTTGAGGAGATGGAGAGCACCGCCGATGGAGGAAGGGGGAGAGGGAGTGGCGGAGTGGGAGAGGTGCCACCGGTGGGTCCCCTCCCCGTCGTCCCGCCGTGCCGACGAGACGGGAGGAAGAGGGGGAGATGGAGCAGCGCCGCCGGTGGGAGGAGGGGGAGGGGGAGCAGCGCTGCCGGTGAGTCCCCTCCCCATCGCCGCGCCATGCCGGCGAGACGGGAGGAAGAGGGGGAGATGGAGCGGTGCCACCGGTGGAGGTAGAGGCGACGCCTGTGGGGTAGGGAGAGGGTGAGCGGTGGAGGGGGAGGGGCGCCGCCGCCGCCGTTGTTTTGAGAGAAGGGGAGGGGAAATGATTTTAGTGTTAGGGTTTGGGCTGCTGAATTTTTATATAGCTCGAGATCAATTAGGACCGTCCATCAAATCGGACAGCTTCGGCTTCTCCCGCGTCGGGCCGGGCGCCGTTCCTAGGACTCCTACACTATTGGGTCGTGTGTATGCTCCGCATGGAATAAGTTCACTTTAGATCCCTTAGGTTGTCCCTGAATTTGTTCCCAGGCCGCCCACACTATTGGGCCACCTCATGGGCTACGAATACGTTTCGCATGGAATAAGTTCACTTGAGGTCCCTTGAGTTGTCCCCGAATCTGATTTGCTAGAAAGCTGTTGTAAGTTTTTCGCCCCCAAAACTTTCATATTTGTGACCATCGGATCACCTCAAGATTTATGCATCTAGAGAAAAAATTTCTAGAAAGAAATTTTTACATGTGTCATGCATAAGATCCTAGTGCTATCTAACCAAAACATTGTTGAATACAAGTTTTAATAAGTTGTATCGTAGTTATAGTGTAGTTACAGTGCAGTTACAATGTAATTACACTTCAATTATACTATAGTTACATCTGAAAGTTTTTGACAAAAAAAACTTGTAACAGTTTTTTCTAGATACTCCCTTGTTTGTACCGTTAAATTATTTTAGTTTCTTCCATTGTAACACACGAGCACTCCTACTAATCATAAAAATATTGATATGGTGAAATTTCTACTGGGAGTGGCCTTAGAGCAAGTATTAAGCCTTTTATCACTAGTATCAAGGTGCCATGTGGACATATATAATGATGTGGAGGATAGAAGAGAGAGGAGGAGCTATCCCTTATGTAAATGTACCAATTTATTGTTCTTTCTCTCTCGTATTTCTTAAAGTTTGTGTGGAGGTTGTCCCAAATTAGGAACAATTGCTTATTTGACCCTGTTTGGAAGCCTAACAACCAAACTGACCCTACTTTTTCTAGTTTGCTTATTTGACCCTGCTTTTCAAAAACGAACACTCCGTCTGACACCGTTTCCACTACACCGTCAATGTTTCATTTTTTAAGAAAAAAGAAATATAATTATTATTCGTAATGACCAAACTATCCTTGAGAAACCCTATCCATATCTAACCCAATCCATTCACTCCCGTCTCACTCTCGTATATCGGTTGCGGCGGCGGCGCACGGAGGGGATGAGCGGTCGTGCCGGCTCGTGGAGGGAGGGAGGGAGCGGCTGCGGCTGTGGCTACAAAGGGGCACGGAGGGGTGGATCCACACCGGCGCCGCCTCGTGAAGGGAGGGAGCGGCGGCAGAGGGGCGCGGAGGGAGCGGATCCGTGCCGGCGTGGCCTCGTGGAGGGAGGGAGCGGCGTCGCGCGGGACCCGGGCGGAGAAAGCTGCAGGGGCGGCAGTGATGAGGTGGATCTAGCAACAACTCGATGGCGACGGCGTTCAACATTGGGCAAGGAGAGGATCAGCGGCGGCGGTGTTGCCTCGATCTGAACGGGGAGGACGGCGGGTGGTGGCGCTGCTCCTTCTCGCTCCGAACAGGGATAACGGCGGCGCGGTCAAAGGCTATGGAGCAGTGATGCTTCTCTTTGATCCGAACGAGGATGAAGACAGCGACGGGCGGTGGCACGGTGCTCACCGGCGTGGGGCGTGGGAAGTCGTCGCCGGGCATGGAGGGAGGTGCCGGAGGTTGTGGCTGTCCGGCTTATCCAACCCAAATTGGGTCAAATAAACAAAAACTTTAAAAATATAGGGTCAAATAAACAAGGGCACAAACATTATTTTTTTGTCTAAGTTAACACCGTTATTGTTGACTTCACGGAAGAGGGTCAGACCTGATCTTCGGTTTTGAAAATGAGAGTGAAATGAGCAAACTTGAAATAGTAGGATCAAATTGGTAGTTAGGTTTCAAAACGGGGTCAAAAACGCAATTGCCCTCTTAAATTAATAAGTAGATGCGGATAAAAATAGAGGTGGCTCTCCGCGCGCAAGGCCTACATGTAACTATGAAACATGAACTGTGAAACATCAAAAATAAAACATTTTATTGTATGAGCAATTTTAACCATCAATTCATTTATTTCTTGGGTAGTACCTTTGAAAATTTAAAAATGACACCTACCGAAATGACCTAAGCAATATATTAGCCGGTAGTCATATTAATCTGACGTGGAAGAGGGAAATTAGATTAGAGAAAGAAGTTGGCGCTTCTGTAGTCACCCGATCGGCACGAGCGCCAAGGTGCGCTGACAACCTGACCCAAGTACAATGCACACAGAGCCCGCAAAGAATATAAAAAGTTTATTTGTTCATATTAGAGTATGTGCATATGGAGCCTAATCTGTATACACGGGCCATAACATCAGCTTTAGAGTCGATAATAGCCTTTTCGATTATCCTCTGGCCATAACATCAGCTTTAGAGTCGATAATAGCCTTTTCGATTATCCTTGCTGTAATATAATACACAGTGGTATGCATACGTGGTCTGTGTAAAATAGATGTTAAGAGAGGTCATTGCAATTAAGGGGTCTCAGGATTGAAAAATTATAGAACTAGAAAGAAAGAAAGAAAGATATGTCATAACAATACACGTGCAAAATTTGAGGATTGAAAAACACATGAATTTTGTATGAGTGGGTGTTTGATTGGACCGTAGAGAAACATACTGATTGGTAAATTGGAATTCTTATCTATTTATATCCATCCTAAAGTAAGGCCCTATTTGAGATAGGTAAAATTAATGGACCGATGGATTATCTGATTTTTTACAAGCGAATGAATTAACGAAGTTCAAAAGTCATGTTAGGAAAGTATACCAAAAAATTTTATATAGAATTTTTTTTCATAAAATGCAAAGTTTAGGAGCTATCTTATGAAGCATGCAAATAAAAAAATTCCAAAAACAGAATCAGGAAAAGAACATTGCCTAATTCATTAGACAAGTTGGTAGAAGTATAGATTTTTGATTCCTATGATTTTTCCCTATTTGGTTTGGTTTCAAAACTTGTCCAACCAACACATCGACAACTTTAATACTTCATCTATGAATTTGAAGCCAAATGTGCCAAATCAATACAAGTTGAGAACCTTGTCCTACCCAAAATGTTTTTAGTGCCAAAGCAAGGGTAGCAATCCAAACATGCTCTATGTGTTCTCTACATTTCAAAGAGGCCCTAATCCACACATAGGCCATGTCTGGTGTACATGATGTCATCCATATATAGTAGCAGAATAGAGATAGCACTACCTCCCGTATACCGAAATGTGAAGTAGTAATTGGCCAGCTAGGGCCGAGTAAATGTTTACATGCAGCTTCACCTCGTGGGTGAACATCAAAGGATCACAAGAACGGCTCTAGTAGTGGAGTAGTAAAAAGGATCACAAACTATGATACTCACAAGAGCAGAACAAAGTGATAGAGGCTGTGCATCAATCCTGACGTAGGTTTAGTACTCCTGATTTAACTTGCAGAGTAATGAGCATGTATAATCCTTGTACTCAGCACTCCTCAGCCGCCTCTTGCAGACAAAACACCTGGATGCTTCCCTTCCGTGGAGTGGCACCAGATGGCCGCCCAGAGCATGAGCTGAGGAGAACTCGTACACACAAATCAGTACAGCATTGTATAGTGAGGTTCGAACAAAAGCAAAATATTGTACGGTACACTATGAGTACTCCTACTAGCCATCAGTATATTTACCTGAATACCATCGAATGCATCGTACAGGGCGCCCGTGGCATCATTTGGTATAACCATGCAAGCCTGATCAAGGTACTGCGTGATTCCTACCCACGAGTGGGTCTTGTGATGACCGCAATGTGCCTGTGCAAAACCACACTCGCAATCAAAGCAGAAGGCGTCTCTCAGATAGCTGTCGATGTCACTATCAGGCTGAGACCTCGGAAGGCATGTCTTGCTCTTCAAAAGCTAAATCAAATTGTAAAATCAAATCAGTAAAGAAACATTCAGTGACACGAACACGAAGCGAACTCGCTTGAGTAGAACACTGTACCATGTACCGCAGGCACAGGTGTCCCCAGCACTCAGATAGTGATTTTAGTGGAGTATCACATTTAGCACACTCGCTTTCGAGCTTTTTTTCCCAAACACACATCGAAACTAGCAAGCAATCTCAACGCAGAACCGTTTCCTAGCTAGTACATAAACTCGCAATGCAAGCTGAAGAATAAAGAAAAGAATTGCAAGACATCATCCAATGAGTTGACCCTTACAGACAATGCCACATAAGAGGCTAGAGTGCACCAGGCTGGGAAAACAAAGAGAAGCTGAAGAGTTGTGACGAATGCCATTCATTTGGCGATACAAAGCCCCATCCCGAATAAGAATTTTTTGCGTGTTTGCTTGCAAAAGATAGATTACCGACGTGAATAAACCTTATCAGCAAGAAAATTGTGCAAACAGCTTTCAGAGATATGCAGTCAGCAAACTGAAGATTTCTGAACTTGCAACCACAACATAAGTTCGGTGCACGAAATCTACACTCGAATCAAACTTGCCAAAGCATTTGAAAGCAAACACTACATAATGTAGCTTCTTCGCTTCTAGAGACAGAAGTGACGCAATAACCTACCGCATCAAGAACTCATCACATACAGCACACATCGAAACGCTAAGAACTAGACACGGAAATCGATCCCCATTACCACCCCCAGTCCCGACAATTAAATTGAATTTGCGATTAAAAAAAGCACGTGACACCGATCCGGATACCAATCTCCACCCTCCCCCTAGTTCCCCGCACATCAAGTCTCCATCTAATGTTCCACATAGAATGCACATGCCGCATTCCCTACATTTCCAACAATAATACAAAAGATGGAATCAAAGTCTGGTCAGAAACATATTAGGTTAAAAATGTTAGCAATTTTGCAGGACATTCTGTGGTACATCATTCAAACAGAGAAGACAGGAACATGCAAGTTCATTGTGTTTATTTTAAGATAAAAATATTAGGATAGACTTTGTATTTTAAGAAGAAAATAGGCACCCAAATTCGACTTGATGAAACTTTTGGTCGAGGCGTACACCCACACTAGCTATTGAAACACCAGGAATTGCTATAGAGGGGAGTGAATATAGAAATTCAAGACTTGCCCTCGAAAGTACTCGTTAAAAGGGTTTCTCAAAATTCTTACTTAAATCGCAGCTATTAGAGAAGCCGGACCGAAAAAAGATGTGAGAAGAAAAGTCGGAACTAGAGGAGAGGTGAGAGAGAGAAAGCAAAACCCATCATCGCAAAATCCAAATTACAAAAAGAAAAGCGGAATTTAAATTGCGAAATTTAACTTGCGGAATTTAAATGAAAAGGCAAAGACAAATGAAATTCTTCAAATCATTTTATTCATAGGTGTTACATAACAATAGTTCAACGAGGAGCAAACATACACCTTAAATTTAAATTAAATTCAAACACAAAAGCCCCTCGGCAAACACACTCCAAACTCACACCAAAATTCTCTCACAAAAGCCCATTTAACAAACACACTCCAAACTCACACCAAAACTCTCTCATAGAGCAACTCAAAATATTACCAAAGAGACATAAGGAGCACCCTCTCCCATGCCTCTACCCCATCTATTTATAGCCTCAAGGTAGCTGAAATCCAAATGCGAAATCCCTGAAATGCCCTTGAAACTTGACCCCTACTTAGCCTCGTCTCAGCCTTTAGATCAAGATCCGATGCACCAGGAGCAGCCACGTCGTCGCCACACCGGGATCAACCCGCGCCACACCGAGCCGTAGAAGATCCGACGCGTTATCACCTCGGGATCCCGTGCGCTCCAATCGCCTTGCGCCACGTAGCTCTCAACACGTGAGAGCGCGCGCTCCTCCCGGCCGGGCCCGCATGCCAGCGAGCCGAACCGCGTGCTCCTTCGCGCCGTGGGTCCCGTGCCGCGCGAGACGGCGCTTTTTCTCCGCGCGGCCGAGTCGCCGCTCGCCACGCGTCACCGCCGCTTTGACTGCGTCCGCGCCGCATCGTGGGAGGGAGCGATCGAATCCGGAGCCACCACGTCTCGAGCCGAATCAGGAGGCGCCACTTGTTCTCTTCCCATGCGCGTCGCTCGTGCGGGGAGACAGCCAGATGGGCTGCGAGACACACTGGCTCAACAGCATCTTGGACCAGCTCTTGGTTGGGCCTTGTGCCTTGACTAGCCCACGAGCTAGCCTGCCCAACGAGACAAGCCAGCCTCCTGCTAGGCCCATATGCTAAGGCCTGGTCGGCTGTGCTTCCAGCCAAGTGCAACATGCACATTTCTCCCATTGGCTGCATGCTACAGTACCACGTGTACTGTAGCACCGCTTGCTCCTTCTCTTTCTTGATTTTCTTCGCGAATTCCGGTGCTTGCACTTACCTTGCAAAGCCCGTTGCGAAGTCCTCCCGATATAGTATTCGTCCACCGCCTTGTACTCAACCTTATCATCCGGCATCCTTAATCGTTCTGGACCTCAACTCCTTCCTAAGTCGAGTCCCGATCCGCCGTTGACCAAAAGTTGACTACCTGCACACACTTAAACAAACCACCGTTGTTTGGGCACAGATATCGCAACCGGACCCACGTTAGTCACACACACCGCAGACATAACAATTTCCAGCACTCGCCAATTTTCCATCACAAATACAACAAAAACTACACATGGTTTCACAGCTATCAACCAACTAAGCTGCCTTAATTCCTTACACAAGAGACACCAGAAAGAATGGTGCACAGGTACGCAATGTTTGGTCGCCTCGCAATCGGTTTCGAAAGTACATAAACAAGAAGGGGATTAGGAATCCCACACCTCCCAAAACAAAATGAAAGTCTGCTTGTCAAAGTGGCTTCATCAACATACTCAATTGGGTATGAAACTTACTACACATTGGTGATGGCCAAACTACACCTGAATATGATGGACCAGTAGCATGCAGCTCGCTTTCGAGCTCTTTTTCCTAACACACATCGAAACTAGCAAGCAATCTCAACGCAGAACCGTTTCCGATTTCTGAACTTGCAACCCCAACATAAGTTCGGTGTAGGAAATCTACACCTGAATCAAGCTTGCCAAAGCATTTGAAAGCAAACACTATAGAATCTAGCTTCTTCGCTTCTAGAGACCGAAGTGACGCAATAACCTACCGCATCAAGAACTCATCACACACAGCACACATCGAAACGCTAAGAACCAGACACAGAAATCGATCGCCATTACCACCCCCAGTCCCGACAATTAAATTGAATTTGCGATTAAAAAGCATGAGACACCGATCCGGATACCAATCTCCACCCCCCAGTTCCCCGCACATCAAGTCTCCATCTGATGTTCCACACAGAATACACATATCACGTTCCCTACATTTCCAACAATAATATAAAAGATGGAATCAAAGTCCGATCAGAAACATATCAGGTTAAAAATGTCAGCAATTTTGAAGGACATTCTGTGATACATCATTCAAACAGAGAAGACAGGAACAAGCGAGTTCATTGTGTTTATTTTAAGATAAAAAAATTAGGATCGACTTTGTATTTTAAGAAGAAAATAGGCACCCAAATTCGAATTGATGAAACTTTTGGTCTAGGCGTACACCCACACTAGCTATCGACCAACTAAGCTGGCTTAGTTCCTTACACAAGAGACACCAGAAAGAACGGTGCATAGGTACGGAATGTTTGGTCGCCTCGCAATCGGTTTGCGAAAGTACATAAACAAGAAGGGGATTAGGAATCCACACCTCCCAACACAAAATGAAAGTCTGCTTGTTAAAGTGGCTTCATCAACATACTCAATTGGGTATGAAACTTACTACACATTGGTGATGGCTAAACTATACCTGAATATGATGGACCGCTAGCATGCAGCTCGCTTCCGAGCTCTTTTTCCCAACACACATCGAAACTAGTAAGCAACCTCAACGCAGAACCGTTTCCTAGCTAGTACCTACACTCGCAATGCAAGCTGAAGAATAAAGAAAAGAATTGCGAGACATCATCCAATGGGTTGACCCTTACAGACAATGCCACATAAGAGGACAGAGTGTGCACCAGGCTAGGAAAACAAAGAGAAGATGAAGAGTTGTGACGAATGCCATTCATTTGGCGAAACAAAGCCCCATCCCGAATAAGAATTTTTTTCGTGTTTGTTTGCAAAAGATAGATTACCAACGTGAATAAACCTTATCAGCAAGAAAATTGTGCAAACAGCTATCAGAGATATGCAATCAGCAAACTGAAGATTTCTGAACTTGCAACCCCAACAGAAGTTTGGTACAGGAAATCTACACCCGAATCAAACTTGCCAAAGCATTTGAAAGCAAACATTACAGAATCTAGCTTCTTCGCTTCTAGAGACCGAAGTGACGCAATAACCTACCGCATCAAGAACTCATCATACACAGCACACATCGAAACGTTAAGAATCAGACAGAAATCGATCACCATTACCACCCCCAGTCCCGACAATAATTGAATGTGTGATTAAAAAAAAAGCACGAGACACCGATTCAGATACCAATCTCCACCCCGCTCCCCACCCACCCAACCACACAAACATACAAACCACCGGCCTCGGTTGCTTCACAAACCCTCAAACGAAGAACCGGCCGCAAAGAAGATGACGACGAACTAACCAGAGAACAACGCCTCCTGCGGCTGTGGCCACCTCCAGCGCTGCGGTCGCCGGCTGACGCGCGCAAACTCCATCGACGCGACGCTTCCTGCAGTGCTCGATGTTATTACACGCGAGAAGAGAAGGTGAAGGAGAGGGGAATCGTACTGGCCGTCGTCCCGGCCCGCGGTCGCCGCCGCCGCCGCCGGGGGTGCGCGCCCTCCCGCTACTCCCTTGTTCGCCTCCGCCCGCGGCATCCTGTGGATGCTGATCAAACCGCGAGAACTAGATTCTCAGACAGAGAAGAGACGACGAAGGAAAGCGGAAACGTACAGGACGTCGTCGGCCGCGGCCGCTGCGGTGGCGGCCCCGCCGTCCGCTGTCGCCGCCGCCGGCATCCTACGCCGCGTACAGGAGCGAATCGTGATTTGAGTTTGTGAGAGAAACGGGGCGAGGAGAGCGTGTCTGCTCGATCGGAGGCGAGCAAATGAAAGGGGGAGAATCTTCCAGAAACGAGGCGGGAGTTTATATAGCTTCCGTGTGCCGTAAGCACCAAGCCACCGGATGATGTTGTTTAGTCTACTAATCACTATACTTAGTTAAGTGATTAGTTTCATTAATACTGACAGTATCTTAGAGGCAAAATGAAACTTTCAACCTTATCATATATATAACGAAACAGTAAGACTGGGTTGATGACTGATGGTAATAATATTACATACTCCCATTGTCGCTAACTTATTTCATAATATTTTATCAACGATCATAAAATTTACATCATATGGAAGTAATTTCTAACACAAACCTTATGATATCCATACATGATTTAATATACACTGTTAGTTCAATTATTGCTAGTGGAGTAAATTTTGCGTTGGGCCATTTTATTGATTAAACTTTGGTTAATGAAGGCACAGTGTTTTAGCGCATAAACACACTGGCAGTCATGGAGGTTGTCCTGTGAGCCAAGCCAGATGTGAGGATATTAAGGCTCTCTTTTGAATCAAAGGAAAAATCATAGGAATTCTAGAGGATTTTATCCTATGTGAAATAATCCTATAGAGTACTTTGAAACAAAGGATTGTTTCCTACCAATTCCTTCGAAATTCCTATGGAATTACCTTACTAGAGTAATTTTGGAGGAAAATAAGCATGAGGTCTTATCTCATGTTTTCCTCTTCATGTGTCTAAAATTTCTACATTTTTCATGTGTACTAATTAAACGATAGTTTGAAGATTTTCCTGTGTTTGAAAATTCCATAGGAATCCAATAAGTATAACATTCTATCCCTATCACTAGTACAGAAATGATTTTCCTGTACGAGCACCCTAATGGGTTACACGCGGACCATAAGTGTTCGCGTCTGTAAAAATTGAACCTCATTTTTGCATACGGCTGTTTAAGAGACCTGTATGCAAAAATCTATTTTCTCGGGCGGGTCTCTGGCTCGTATGCTAAAATAGATTAATTTCGCATGCGGGCCTGTTAAAAGGCCTACCTGGGAAAAGTCCAGTAGACCTCCCTACAACGTAAAATAGCTAACTCTCCTTCGTTCTTATCCACTCCCATCTCATTCTCTTTCCTTATCCTCTCCACAACTCCCATATCTCATAGCTGAGCAGCGGCGGGCTCGACGGCCGGAGCTCGTGAATCCGGCGACAACAGCGGTTGTGGCAAGCTCGGGCGGTAGCCAGCTCGGCCTCCGACCGCGCCAATCCCGCAGCCTCTCCTCCCTCTCTCCCTCGGCTTCTTCGATCCCAGCGGCCGGAGGTTGCGGAGCAGCGGATCCGGCCGAGGCGGATCCACCAACGGCAGTGACTTCAAGCAACGACAACGAGGAGGACGGTGGCGACGAATGGCTTCTAGGGTTAGGGGTTCGGGTTTTTTGGATTTTTATTTTTTTGGATTTTTCTTTTTTGCGTGCGGTCGACATAAGCAACCGCACGCGACAATAAGATTTTTGCGTGCGGGTGTGCCACCCACATGGAAAAAGGCGATTTTCGCAGACCCTTCTGAGCAAACAGGCCTCTCTACCGCACGCAAAAACCCATGTTTGGCCGTCTGAGAAAATTGTTTTTTACTAGCGTATGCTTTTCGTATTCCTCTGTGTTTCTCAATCCTGCGTTTTAAATGGACCCTAAATATATTTTTTTTCAAATGTGATACAGCTAGAGAGGTGTGGATAAAGATAGGAATTTGGAACAAAATTGAGAAGATTCTGAATATTGATCGATCGGGTTCTGTTTCACTAGAAGAAATAATCATGAGGGGAGGTACGTTACCACACCTCATAATTTGGGATTTGCTGAACTTGTTTTGATAGGGGAATGGTATATTTGGTGGGAAAGGAGGCAAATGATGAATGTTCAAATGATTCAGATGGCTACTAGACCAGCTATATCTATTATTGCTCTTACACTAAATTATAAAATGGCAAGGAAAAAACCGAATGCGAAATCACGGGAAGGATGGCATACACCTCCTGAAGAAATTCTCAAGGTAAATGTAGATGCTTCTTTTGATATTGTTTCGAGTACAGGAGGAGCCGAAGCAGTCATACGAGATGCACAAGGAAATTTTGTAGCTGGTTCTTACAGGTACTTGCCTCATGTTGCTGATGCCGCGGTAGCAGAAGCCTACGCCCTCAGAGCCGGAAAGGACTCGGCAGATTGGTTGTTAAAATATTATTTACCCAAACAGACTGCTTGCAAGCGGTGGAAACAAGCTTTTCGGCAACAACGTCGGCAAATTTTTTCATGAATGCAATATTTTAACATGTGATTTTGCAGAAGTCTCTGTTGAGCACTGTAATAGGGAAGCCGGATTCTTGGCACATGTTTTATCTAAAGATGCATCTGATTTGAAGAGTTCTTGTAATCGGGTTGATGAGCAGGGTTTTTTTTTTAACTGAACGTTCTGTGTTTCCATATCATAAAAGAGTGCCAATTTAAATGACTTTCTAAAAATATGGCCCTGAGTGAAATTGAATCAATTATATATCGGTTTCTTGTGCTAATTGCTATGGCTGTCTCCTGTGTTATAGACGGTTTCTGTTGATATCTCGCCCAGTTAAAAGGGGAAAAAAAAGTAAAACTACACGTCAATGCTTGGAAACATGTGGAGTTCAAAGTTTAACTTGTACATTACATGGACTAAACGGAGGTTGAAAACGGCTAATTAGTCGCTCGAAAAATGAATATACATGATTAGCATATACCATCCATTCCAAAATAATTGTATTTCTACCATTCAAAATTTATCCTAAAAAATTATATTTTTGCTGAGGTAGGACCCAACCCTTGTTTTATTGTCTCAACCTTCTTTGAATCAGGTACTCCCTCCATCCCAAATTATATGGCACCATTTCTTTTAGGAAAATAAAATTCGGTAACTTTTGACTAAGAATCATACTAACTATATCTATAATAAGTATTATGCATGTTGTATCACTATATTCATATTATTTTGAAGTGTTTTCATATGATGTTAATTTCATATTTATTGAAAACTTTACATAGAATAAATTAATAGTCAAAGTATATCTGTATAAAAAAATATAGATCTTATAATTTGGAACAGGGGAGTATATGAATGGAATGTATGCATGAGGGTGATTATTAAATAGGTTATTATGGTAAATTGTGTTGGTTGATAATCTGTGTTTAGTTTTCGAGAAATACAATTATTTTGGGACGGGTAGTAATTAATTAAGTATTAATTAATAAAAGTTTAAAAATAAATATATTTGATTATGTTAAAACAACTTTCAACATTGAAGTTTTCACATGAAACGCACAACCATCTCATTTTAGAACCACCCTAAATAACTTTTAATATATTTTTATTGAAGCATACTCGATGCGAGAACGAAACAATGAACTTCGGTATTATTTTTTATTTAACGTACACAAACTTCAGAGTTTTACTTAGAGAACTTTCAATGAGAGTTTCATTCTCATCAAGTAGGATGCTATCAACATTTTTTTATGATGTGACAAAAAAATTAATGAGGTGAGAGATAAAATAAGTTTCATCTAGGTAAAACCATGTTTACACTGTTTCCAATACAATTTATGTTTACACTGTTCTCAATACAATTTATCAGTATTTATCTTTTATCTGTATGAGCTATTTCAATAAAAAAACAGGAATATGCACCTTAATTAACCAATTCTTGGTAAGATACTATCCAAAACGTCAAATCAATTCGAAACCAGAGGGAGTAAGTGTTTTGTTGCTTACGTGGCATCCTTGGAAACATAAAAAAGTTAACACCTCCCACTAGAAAGAACACAGATCACAGATGTGCCTACTGGCCCATGTAGCCCAGCTGCCCCGAGTAACATGCTCTTGAGAAACAAACAAAAGCACAGAATTATCAGAAAAGCAGGTGACTTCTTTCCCAACTCATGCATTTGACGAGATGTAGTGTTTATGGTTCTGCCACAAGCAATAAACTAAGAACATGGTATTCTCTCCAATAAACAACAAAAAGAGAAAACTACACCGACCACAAAAGCCTACCATACAACAATGGCAGTTCTAACTTGAGAGCTTTGTCTTCCCCTTGCATCGCTAAGTCAGAATCTGAGCTTTCTTTCTCTGCCTACAAACTTCTTCTATCAACAACACTGAAAGGTGGGTGGATGGGTGTCCGTCCAACCGACTGCTTGCTGCTTGTCTGCAAGCAGCGAACGAAGTAAAGCTGCCTCTACCGGTGGCGCCCACTCCCCAACTGATTCTACCCTGAGTTCATCGCGCGAGACATGGCGGCAATCACCTTCTCCCTCGTTTGCTGTTCGGCGCCAGGGCACTTGATGATGAAAGAATGCACGGCTGTGCCGTTGTTGCTTGTGATCTTCGACTCCCCTGCATGGACTTCTGCCTCTTCGAAAGCTTGGAAGATGGCCCTGACAGGGTGGTTTTCCATGGGGCTCATCACTCGGACTAGAACCTCATCCTGAACCACCTGAATGTCCACCTCCGGTCGAGGCGTCCGCTCCCTCGGATCGACCATTCCAGACTCGATAAGCCTTTCTCGCTCTACCTCCATCTCTTTGAGCTTCTTCTGTAGGTCAGTGATGTATGTTATGGCGTCACCAAGGAGGGATGCCTTGTCCATTTTTGATATGTTGGGTACAACAGCTCTCAGTGCATAGAATCGCTGGTTGAGCTTCTCCCTCCTCTGGCGCTCGGCCTCAACATGATTTAGTGGCTCTTCCCTCCCGTTTGCAGGCTTTCTTCCCCTCTTTCTAGGCCGCCGGTCTTCTATTGCAGGTGGCGGACCTTCGTCTTTACATAAGCCATCCACCTCTGCACCCTCCCCATCAATACCAGCTGGTTTTTTAGTCAAAACACCAGGTTTGGAACTGGTCCCAGCACTAAAATCTATTTGCCTGGGAGCCTGAGGCTGCAACTGCTGCTGACTCACTAGTTGCTGTGGCTTTACTATCTGATGTGGTTTCTGGAGCTGTGGTAGTTTCTGAAGTGGTGATGCTTTCTGAAGCTGAAACTGTGTTGCAGTAGGGCTGTCGACAACTCCATTGTTGCGCGGTGTGGCTTCATTGCTCACAATCAATATACCATTGCCAAACTTCTGCTGATGAGAATTCAGGCCCCGAGCCTGACTCCAAGTGAAATTCTGCAAACCTCTCTGGACATTGGGAAGCAATGAGCTCCCACCACCAGCAGTCCTTTGTTCCCACGACCTTTCATCTGCCTTTGACACGCCAGTTCCTGGGCCTGCTGAAGGCCGGCCAAGGTTAAGGTCCTTCCCAAAAATCTTTGCCAAACCTGGTGACTTATCTGCAGGGCCATTCCCCTCATGTCTCTGAACTCCAGCTTTATTGCCAATTGCCCCGGCAAACACAGATCTTATGGTCTGGAGAGTGTCAGAACTCTCTGCTACCTGTTGCATCGAACCCAGCTCAAGTACACCACTCTCAAATGGAACTAGCACAATAGTTCTAAATCCTGCAGCATTTGCAAGGTATCCCCGGTAACAGTAATTGGCAGGAAATACGTTACGTTCAGTATTGGGAATCCAGAGGGGCACGCCTGCTGCAAATACTTGACCAGGGCCACCAGCACGGCGTGGAAATGCAAAGTACATAGATGCTAGAAAAAACATCTCTGTGTCTGTCACCTGATCAATGCCTGGGGCATAATCCTCCTCGTCAACACCTCCAAATGCTGAGTGCAATCGCTGCAGCACACGCTTGCGCATCCTCTGTTTGGCCTCGTCGCTACCTGCAGAAGCAGCAGGTCCCATCTCACCATCACGAGGCTCGCGGCAAGAGCCATCCCCCCATCCAAGGACAAGGTCACCGGACTTTGTGCGCGATAGCTGCCAGAAAATGGCATAGTTCCAACCAGCACCAGGACGGTCTGATTCGACAAGCTCCTGGAGTCTATTTTGCAAGTCCACGGGCAAAGATGCAGCAACAAGGCCCTCGGATATGGCACCACCTCCTTTTGTCAAGTAAGCAAAAGCATCTGTTCCAAGCACACTGGCGCTGAGCGCTCGGTCCTCGTCAGTCCATGTACCACCAGTTCCGCCGTTGGCACCATCCTCATCAACCTCCATCTTCATCACCATAATACCTACTCAAGATAGTATATATATCAGGCCAAATATAGCACTAAAAATACGTAATACTCACAAGAATTGACTGGTCAGACACCACAAGCACAGTTTTAGACAAATACAAGCAACAAAATATCATTTGGACTTAATGAATAATCGGGCGATGAACTCAAAATAACAGGAACAAAACTCCTAGTTACCATCCAGCTAAAAACACTGTGATAAGTGACTAAAAATTTTTACTGCTCTTACGTGAAGAAAGATTATACTAACGGACACGGAATCGCTAAATAACCCACTCAAATAACAGAGATCGTCCACAAAGTGTGCAACGAGAATTTAAAAACTATCCTGGCATTTTATATGGCACCATTTCAACGGATAAAAGACATCGAGGAAAAAAACACGATTGAACTATATCCAAATCTGACCCGGCAAAAAGCGATATAACCAGTAAATTTCCTATTTCTTTCAAGCTAGGATACAGCCAAAACACCCGTGCCGATCGCGGCCAATCAGATTCCACCCTAAGCAAACCCTCCCCTCCTCCTCCTCCCGCCTCAACCCCCAGCTCGTCAACCCCAACCATCCCAAACCCCCCATCCATTTCACTCTTCCGCAACAGCAAGCAGCTACAACAACAACAACAACAACAAACTAGTACAGTAGATACGGTAAATTCTCACAGTGCAGCAGGCAGCGGATGAAATCTCACCGTGCTGGGGCTCCCGCGCCCCAATCGGCGCCGCGGCGACGGAATCCAGGACGGACGGGGCCCCGCTCCTTCCCGGCGCCCCGAGAAAAGAAGAGGCGGGCCCCTCCCTCCCCCCGCCGCTGGTGGCTGAATCCGAGCACCCCCGGCGACGGCGACGCCCGGATCTCCCCTCCACCCCCCACGCTAGCGCGAGGGTCCCCGAATTCGCCGCGCGCGCAGGAGGCGGTGGTGGTGGTGGTGGTGGTGCCTCTGGTTTCTCTGGTTCGCGAGGGGATTTCGGGGGCGGAGGAGGGAGGCGACTTGTGATGTGGAGAGAGAGGAGGAGGAGGGGAGGTGTGAAAGGAGAACGAGGGTGGCCTTGCCTTTTCTACCCCGGTGGGATTGGATCCCGAGCCGAGCCGACACGAGACGAGACGCGGCTCGTTGGGGGGCGGGGGGTGGAGGAGCCGGCTCGATCGCCGACCCCTGGGCTCTTCTCGGCTCGGGGACTGGTGGTCTGTTCATACCTCATACAGTGTGGTTGCATGCTCTACGAGCATTCCCGTCAATAGGAGGTTAGAGGGCTTGTTTGGTTTAGAGAAATTTTAACTCGTAGGAATAGGAAATTCGGTGGAGTAGGGAAATATGCACACATCATATGATTTTAAGAGGTTTGAGTTGATGATTCTTTTTCTACGTTTTCTCTTTACAACTTGAAGGGAAAGGAAAATTTCCTTTGGTTTTTCTATACTCATTCCTACAAATCGAATGGCGCTATATGAATTAATTCTTAGGAATCAAAATCTTTTGTTTTTCCTTCAAACCAAGTAAGCCCAGAAAATGAGGAGGATGGGTTGATTTGTTAATCGGGTTAAGTTAAAATAGGGGACAATTGATTTATAATATGGTTTTTACATGTGGAGTACCTTTGGTTTATTAATACATCGTGTTAATATTTGAGGAGTTAGAAATGGTAAAATTTACTAAATGAGTTTCAACAAATTTATTCGATTTCAAAATCATGGAACGGGTTTCCCTGTTCCAGCACAACATCTTTCTCACATTAGCACTAGCAGGTATAAGATATTTACAAACATTCTTACAAATAGCGATGTTGTAGATATAGGATGTTCGAGTCGCTCCGTGGCGCATGGGAGATCCAGATACCGGCTCACTCCAAGCCATTGTTTATATTTGTTTGCGACCGCTTGCTTTCTTTCACCGATGGATTTGTGATATTCATTTGGGTAGGGACAAAAATGAACTAACTAATGAGTAAGATTGAGCACTGCATATAATTCAGATGCAATTAAACCACCGCTATAAATTGTAGAATGAGCAATCTAAACTAGTGTTTATTCCCCTCAACTGTAACCTCGTGAGCTCCCTGAATTCGCCAGGATCAAAGCACGTGCAGGGCGGAGAGGCGGAGGCGACGATGGCGATGGTGGTGATGCGCGTGAAGAGATTTCGGGGAAGGGGAGGGGGAGGAGGAGACAACTTGTGATGTGGGGAGAGGGGAGGTGTGAAAGGAGAACGAAGAGGGAGCCTTGCCTTTTCTACCCCTGGTGGGATTGGATCCCAAGCCGATGGATTTGTGGCTCATGAGGGTGAGGAGCTAGCTCAATCCAAGCCTTGGACTCTTCTCAGCTCGAGACTATTGATTTGTTAGTATGGTGACCACGTGCTATTTGAGCATTCGAGGAGATGGAGGTTGAGGGGGGTTGGTCTATTTGTTAATCGGGTTAAGCCACAAGAAGAGATAAGTGATTTATAGTGTGGTTTTTACTAGAGTAATTTTGGTTTATAATACTATCCTATTTGATGGATTATTCATAAGGGTGCAAGCGAGCAGGTGCGTAAACCCACTTATAGTACAAATAAGCGGGTAACCCGGTACCCGCTTATTTATACTATAAGTGGGTTCGCGGGCCTGCACGCTTGCACCCCTAATTTTCAATCTTATGTTAATATTGAAGGAGCTAGAAATTGTAAAAAATACTGGGTGAGTAAATGAACAGTGCTTTAAATAGATTTAGTTCATTAAATTTCAAAACCATGTTTTCCCTATTCATGTCCATCTTCTTCCTCCCCCTAGGCACTAGTGGGTATAAAAATGTAGTATTTAAACTTCCCTATATTTACAAGTGTTGATAGATGTAGGATGCCCAAGCCACTTCGTAGAGCATAGGGGAGCCGGCTCGCTCCAAGTCGTAGCTTACGTCTTGCTTTCTTTCACAGGTGGAAGTGATATTTGTGACATTTATTAAAATTTAGAACCATGGGGTTTCATGCCCCTTCCACATTCTTCCTTCGATTGGCACTAACGGGTATGAGAAAGATTTCGTACTTTGTAAGATATTTGTGGACTTTCCTAAATATGGCAATGTGGTAGATATAGTATGCCTGAGCTGCTCGGTAGTGCTTTGGGGCTTTGGGAGAGAGGGGCTCACTCCAAGCCATTTTGCTTACATTTGTTTGGTACATATTACTTTCTTTTACCACGATGGATATGTAGCATTTGTGATATTTATTTAGGCAGGGATAAAGATGAATTAACACATTAGTATGATTGAGCAATGCAGATAATTTAGCTATTGTGAGTAAACATGCTTAAGATTGCAATTGAATCACTATTGTAAACGCAAAATAAGCAAGCCAAACTAGACTTTCTTCCCCTCAGTACATCTGGAGAGAAATGCATTTCCAAGAACAACTCCAAAATCCTCTTCAAATTGTGCTCTTTGTTTGCCCATTTGGCTAGCTAGCCAAAAAAGATGTATCTTCATTTCTCCATATGTCATGTGTGCTCCAACAACCTCTCCATCAACAGTCTCCACTCTGATAGTGGGATCCACATATCAGTCTCTCTCCCATACTTCCTCCTTTCTTTGCCTAGCTATCGTCCGTTCCATTTCTCAATCTCCCCTCTTCACTGACTACTTCTAGGCCTCTACCACTAATGCGAGGATATCACCAATGAGCTCAGCCTTGCAAAGGAGGAGTCAACAATGCTAGGTCGGAGGAGGAGTCGGAACGTAGAGCTCGACCATGTTGACCTTGCTCCACCCTTCTTGGCAATAGGCAAAACAGTTATGGAAGAAGGCCACGCAAGGAGGTCGGGAGAGGTGTTGCCTCAAGTCAATGGTGGAAGACGACAATGCAACAAACTGGAGTGAGGTGTACTTGTCCCGGGGAAGGGTAGGTAAGGTGGCACTGGGAGCCCAGGTGATGCATCAGTTGAGTCAACAACGATGATGGACTATAGCGGCAGTGGCGCTGGGACAAGGGGAGCGAGAGGGAATGAGTGTGAACCACGACTTCTCACATATGTGATAGAGGGGGAGGGAGAGAGAGAGAGAAAGAGAGGGTCAGCATGGGACCCACGGCATACCATTGGTTATGGCATGCAATCTAGCCATCAAAGGGAGGCCTGCTAATTCGCAAGTATTCAGAGGTTGATATTTTGACGTTTGCTAAAATTTAGCTTGGAGAACCATTTAGCAAGCATTTTGGTGTTGCTATAAGGAACTAAGCAAACATTTGTCTGTACTTACAATAATTCTATAGTGTAAACAAATCTCAACACCTCAACGAATAAGATTTACACATGTTAGGGTTCTTGCACTACACCTAAGATAAAAATGTGAATCAAGTCTTTTCCCTCCATCATCATGATCTCCGCTTAGTGGTTTGGATCTTAACACTTCACTATATAAAGCATCCCTCGTCGACCCAAGCTAACCCTAATATAATACCCCCTCCCACCGCTTCCCCCTTCTTCCTCCATTGCCTCCCCTATTCCATGTGATGCCTTCAAACTCCACCGTATAGACCGGCGAGTCCTGTCGGCTTCCTTCGTTACTACCAATTCTCTTCGGCCCTCATCTTCTTCATAGGCGAATAGTGTCAACAAGATTGGCAGACCCTTGTTGCACATGTTCGAGTTTGTTGTGCCCATAACCTCAACATCCCCTACCTCAGGGGGGCTTGAAGTTGGGGTGTGGTGCCATCATGGAACCAAATTTTGGTACCTCAACAGATATGGAAGGTAACTATAAATGGTAAGATTTTATTCTTAAAAAAACTATATATATATATAGGTAACTAAAACATTAAAGAAGCCTTAGTTGTGCTAGTGTCAAAGCCAAGGCATGACCACTGGGGACAACCACCTTGGCTGATCGATACACGGTGAGAGGTAGAAACATGTGTTATCGGTATCAAATGATGCCGACAGCTAGTCATTGTGTGGAGTTTACCTAGGCTCGTAAAAATGAATCCATAAAATGAAATTTCCAATTCACCGGTACTTGTTTGACAAGTTTTAGGTGTTTTTGGATGATATAAATGATGAGCAACCAAAATATTAATCTAGGAATTAATAGCTTTAGCAGTAGTAAAACTTCACATGTGAAATATCTGTGAATAGAAAATTTTTATATATTTACATTACATAAAAGCAATTCTTGTAGGAGTAGGATACTGTGGTTGGTAGCGTACAAAAAATCCCATATGTTCATATACGCTTCTCTCTTACCTTCACGGCTTTGCTCCAGCCGGCACTAAACTCCTAACTTTACATCTGTATACACATCACCAGGCTACGGCTACATGCTCTTTCGGTTTCACTTAAAACAAAATACACCTCGTCCTTTCCTTGTTTTTTTTTACTTTGTCCGATCAGACATTTGCTCGATCACCCGCAGAAGATCCTGGACGCTACGCAAGTCGATCCCCTCTCCGCCTTCACGTGAACACACACCTCCTTTCCTCGGCTCGGCTCGGCTCGAGCCGTGAGCCGGGAAGCCGCGGCTGCACCCTCCTCCTCCTCCGCGTGAGCGAGCACGTGCGCGGCGCGTGTCGCTGGGATCGGGAAGGCGACTCAGGGGGGGCTCGTGACGCCACGTGAGCCGTGCGCCCCCGCCCGAGGAGGAGAGGAGCCCTGCACCACGTCCTCCACCCCCCACAGATTCACACGCGACGCTGACGTGCGGGGACCACGCATAGGTGGGCCCCACCTCGCAGTCACGCGGAGAGGTGGTGGTGGCGGGTGAGTGGGGCCATCGGCGCGTGTGCGTGGCGTGACGAGGTGGTGGGAAACGTGAACTATATTTAAGGAAAACGTGACACGTTTTAGGGCGCCCCCCCCCCCCCGCGCTAATGCTAATGACTCTGCCCCCCCTCACGCGGGGCGTGTCCGCCACGGGAGGCTGACGTATGGGGCCCGCGAGCGCGAGGGTAGGGCGGGTCCCACGTAGGCGTGACTCAGGCGGGTAGGTTCGTGGGTGCGCGGTGACGCGGCTGGCTGCTCCCCCTCCCCGGGTGATTATTAGATGATTAATTAGCGCTTAATGCATGTGTTAACCTCCGAAAAACAAGTTGGGGGCGAGGCGACACGAGAAAAGGCGTGCGGGGATTAGATGTGGGGGCCAACGTGATGGGCGTGCACCTCATGACCGCGCGCGCCGCCGCCGCCGCCCGGAGGCCGCACGCCGTCGTGGCCGGAATTGCCTGCGCTTTCTGTTGTTCATTTCGTTTTACACGTCACTGTCCATTTCGCTTTACGCGTCATGGGCTGCCGTGAGTCTCCTGGTAACCAGCTGTTGTGGGATTTGCATCGTCTGATATTAGGGAGGTAAGGGTAAGTACAGTAATGGTCCATATGTTACCTCTAAAATTACCATATAGAATTAGGTGATAAGATGAAAGAGAAAAGTGAGGAGAGAGATAATGAACCACACCTAAATTAAGAGGTAACCTCTACACAAACTTCAAGAAGGATGTGAGAATATTAAGTATATTGGTATTTGTGTATTAGGGGTGACATATTGTATATCTTACCTCTTAATTTATTAATGAGTGATATGGACGAATTTGAAGGTGGTGACCATATCTACTATAGCACTTACCCTAGTAGCTGAGGTAATGCCCCGTTTGCACTGTTTTACTGTGCAAACAGTGCAAAAGTTCTGTTCACTGATTTACTGTTGAGTACTGTAGCACTCAGTATCGTCCATCCACGTTTAATCTAATGGCTGAAAAACGCCAATGGTAGAGAGTATTGTAGCTCTCTACCATTGTATCAATGGCAGAGGATATGTTCCTGCTGTTGGGTGTGTTCAGTTGCCATTTTTTGGCTGCTGTAGCCAGTACCCATGGATGTTTGCTGTAGCCACCTATATACACCGCACGCAGCAACAGCTGCTTGAAAAATTACAGCCGAACACACCAGTTGTCTCATTGAGGGTGTCTATCTATTGTTGCGTCTTACATGTGTACAGCATGGTGATCAGTTTCTGTGCACAGACGGGCGCGATGCATTGTATATATGCTTTACTTTTGGGGTATTTGTAGATTTGTCATTGGTATTTTTAATTTTACAAGAATGCCGCTTGATTGTCTAGTGGTATTTCTGCAATTTTCTAGTGGTAATCATGCAATAACGATTCAAACCAATGATAAATTTACAATTGTCCCTTTAGTTTTTTACCGAGTGTCGTATTAGACTGTGTGTATTGTAGGCTCTTCTTCTAGATTATGTTTGTAAAATGAAAATCAAATGTTATTTTCAATATATTGGATTATTAGCATAACGTGATAATTTGGTTATTTCCACCAGGTTAATAAAACGCATAAGTTGTATGTACCTTTCTATTATGATTTTATAAGGGATTTACAACAGGTCCTGTTTACATTGAATGAAATCGAGAGAAAAGGAAAAGGGGATACAAGGCCTATGCTTACGGCATTGACTTAGTGACCGACTATCAAACCTGTAAAAAAAATAGTTGGAAACAATCTTGCCTCACGCTACAACGTTGTTTCTTCAGCTATCGGGCTCACCACCTCAGCCTTTTATCGTCGCTGTTGGTTAAAGGCCCTATTTGTTCCATTTTTTTCTACACCGATCAACTCGCCACGACGATAATGGTGTCAAACTCTCGCCAGAGCTGTTTGGTGATTTTCTTTCTTCTTTCACATTACCAGAGGAATGAGTTCGCCACAACAATAAAGCAATCTGATTGCCCCTAATGGTACTGAGGATGAACCACCAAAACTATTAGGATAATAGGATGTCATCAATTGATTTGTCGTGCAGGTCATATAGCAAGCTCTGATCAGGATGTGGCAATCATCTTGCACCTAGCCAATCAGCCGTCCGGCACCCCTGGTGGGTAGTGGACAACCAGCCATGCAGAATAGGGGCAATGTACCGAGTTAATTGTTTCTTACTTTCCATGGGTAACCGACAAATTAGTTGTGGGCTAAGATATTCAACCTAAATAAAACTTGTTGGAGTAACATAATTTATTTATTTACCATGAAGTAGATCAAAGTTTCTCAAGAACTTAAATCAAAACTTTTTAGGCCTAGGCTTTTAACTTTTGAGAGAGACTATTTTGCACATTCAGGACCACCAGTAATATGCCCGTGCTAAATGCTATAGTACAATTCAATTTTTCTTTAATAACTTCTAGAATTTCATGTTAGCAAAAAATATTTTTATACGATATGTGCAATTGAGCTTCAATTCAATTCATATCGTACATCAAATATAGTTCACGCAAAGTACAATAATATGATATTGCGTGAGCACAATAAATCTTGTTAAATTTAATTATATATAATCAATTCAGTATACAATATACAAGGACAATATACGTTTAAAAAATATGTTCAAAAAGTATAGATTTGTTCCATTAATTTGTTGCGACTGCAAAAAAAAAAGAAAGCTCTTGATTCAATCATTTGAGGTCAGTCAGAGCCAAAGTTCGGGCAAGTTTAGAATGAAGTTATCTCAGAATCATTACAAAGCTCACTTAAAACTTCACAAGATCCAACTAAATTTACACACGTATTCAGAGATATATGTTTTTAGAATTCATTATTACAAACGTATCCAGAGACATATGTCAGCATCATAAATTTTTCATGCTAGCAACCAGCTGAAGAGGTGCACAGATCGGATTGGTATGCATTGGGTTTGTAAACTGCGATCACTAGTGGTTTGATCCGACGTCGCAGATGGGGGGAATGTTGTGTGTGCTTAAGCTTATGTTCCGTGTAGTGATATGTATAATATGCGGTCTGTTTTGGTCATTCGTGTGCTACCAGTCTATTGGAGAGCATTTGCATTCAAAATTTGTCTGGTCTAAGAAATTTTAGGAATTTAATAGTTTCAATGCTGAGCTATTACTAGACATTCATTTGCTATTTTTTTTGAGTTATTTAGCATAGTTTATTTAAATGAATCACGGGAGAGCTGCAGTGGCGTACCTAGGATTTTTTAAGTGAGGGTTTGGTAAACTAGTTAGTTTATAAAATAACATAATATTTTATTATTATATAATATTATCTATTTTTAATATTTTATTTTATTCTAAATAGGTATAATAATGAACATTATTTTGTTTGTAATTTACATCGTATTTTCTATATTATAAGTTATTTAAGTTTTTTTTCCTGATTTTAATTTCTTTAACATTAACCTAGTTTAGAGAAAAATGCATTGACATATATAATAACCAATAAATGTTAGAGGACATGTCTAGTGAAAAATAAGCTAAGTGTTGGAAGTTCGTGAAAATCATACCTAAAAGTTTTGTAAATTCATGAAAAAAATTACTAGAGATAGGCATAGACATGAAATCCATTCTCACCAAATCTCAAGTTCAAAGTCAACTTCATTTGGGAAAAAAAAAAAGACAGATTTCATGTGAATAGTGTTATGTTACTGTTCACCCAAAATTTGTCTTTTTTGTTTCTCCCAAATGAAGTTGAGTTTGGACTTGAGATTTGGTGAGAATGTATTTCATATCTATGCCTATATCTAGTAATGTTTTTATGAATTTATAAAACTTTTAGGTATGATTTTCACGAATTTATAACACTTAGCTCATTTTCACCGGATATGTCCTCTAACATTTATTGATTATTATATATGTCAATGCATTTTTATCTACCCATCTAATTAATTTTAAGTTATATAACAGAACATAAGACATGCA
This sequence comes from Oryza punctata, assembly GCA_000573905.2. NCBI lineage: Eukaryota > Viridiplantae > Streptophyta > Magnoliopsida > Poales > Poaceae > Oryza > Oryza punctata. Next base: position 7,119,561 of record CM002488.2, read on the forward strand.
AATGTATATAGTAAAAGTCACAACTCTCAATATTTATAGTGAACTATAATCATTAGATTCATAACAAATGTCACTCTATAATTTATCCATATAAACTATAGATATTTATATAACTATATAGCATTGGATATTATCTTTATATATTATTAGTTAAGAGAATACAAGATTATGTTGATGAAAAATATCTTTTAAATTCTAAAAGTAGATAAGTTACTTGGCACGGTAATCACTAGTAACTCATGTAAAATTTACTACTAACTAATATTGTTAATATGTCATGAGAATTACTACTAACTTATAATCAATATACATTACATAGTGTGTGTACATAAAGTAACTAGCAGTGTTTAGCTGCAAGGTATGGTGGGTAGAGCTAGCATTATCATTATTGAAAGTAGAGAAGAATAAGATAACAAGAAGATGGAATAACGGAAAAAATCCAGGATAAATTTTTAGCTTTACCTATGGTAAAGAACAAATTTGTGTTAAAATTAAGAAATTTTAACACAATATTACTAAACTATTGATAAATTTGAGTATATTATACCATGGATGTGAGTAATGTTTTCCTTCATGTTCGTGGTTAGTGAATAACCTCCTCTATTTCTTAATTTCTCTCAAAGTCCTATTAGGATGGCACGTTGAGGTGATAAGTGTACAATATTTATTGGTTGCCTGGCAAGTAATATTAATCATGACTAGCTATATTTTGGTGCCACATTTTTCAATAAAAATCAAAACGTATATCGTGAATTTGATATTTTACAATTTCAATTACATATATTTATACTATAAATTTTAAATCTTAGAACATGTTTTTTCAATGCTCGCCGTATAGGAACTATGAAAAATTAATTATCTATTTGATTAGATTATTTTTATTGGTAGCCTGGCAAGTGATATTAATCATGAATAGCTATATTTTTTGGTACCACATTTTTCAATAAAAAAATCAAAACGTATACCGTAAATTCCATATATTACCATTTCAATTCCATATATTTATACTATAAATTTTAAATCTTAGAACATGTTTTTTCAATGCTCGTCGTATAGGAACTATGAAACAAATAATTATCTATTTGATTAAAAATATTAGTTTAAAATAACATATAATTAAAAAATCAATAAAAAGTGTTAGAAAGGGTATCAATGTTTCATATTCCAGGTGGTTAAGTATCCGTGCATAATTGTGCCTAAGAAGGAAGAAAAAATCGTTATGCGGGGTGCCTTGAGGATATTTCCTTGTCTACTCGAGGTTGATTCCGACTCCTCGTAGGGTGTGGATCCCTAAAGTTGATGCTAAAACCACTTGATGTAGTTGCAAAATTATCAACCATCCCTCTGTTTCTATCGACTGAGATTAATTTCTCCTAATTAACTCTATTAATCAGTGTTGATTTAGTGAGAAAATATTTTCCTTTTTAACAATGAGATGAGTAACATAGATGTGTATATCTCCGTGAGATCGGTTTATCCTCATTCTGCGTATTGAATTTTTTTTGGCTCGGACAACACTAATTGAAATTGATCTAATAAAAACAAAAAGAAAATGTATATGATTTCTAGATTATGTTGTGCTTGCATGTTTTTTTGGTAAAAGAGTGCATTATTATTTTTAGTGTTGGTTGGAGTGTAATCGTTGTTATGGAAGGGAACATCTTAAAAAAGTAGTTTCCCTTTAATTCTACACCAATAAGTTAATTAGGTGAGATGAGATGTCTTAATTGATCTCATACGTACAAACAAAAGAATGACTATGAGTTTCCTAAATCCTCCAATAGGTTGTCAAATGGCCAGGTCTTTCCATATCGGCCCGGGCATGTATATACAATTCACAACCTAGGAATGGCATGACCCTTGGCTACAAGTCATGCTGGCACGACCCATCTAGCCATGTTGTGCTTGGGCCGCCACCTTAGCCTCACGTGCCAACATAACAAGTGCATGTAGCAATCCAGCATGACATGGCCTAGGAATGGCACAGCACGGCCTGGCCCGTGCGACATGGTGGTGACCGACGACTGGCACCGGCCAACAACTGCCAGTTGAGCAACTACCATCCAAGTAGGAGCTAGTAGGAAAGAAGAAGGGAAGAATCGAGGAAGCCAGGGGCTCAGGGCAGAGGAAGTGATGATGAGCAAGAGGAAGTGATGATGGATGCTCATCGATGTAGGCCTGCACTGTGGCGTGGTGGCATTATCTGCCCCATTCTAAGTGTGTCGGTCGTTGAGGGCTTACCGGCTCAGGGTAGAGGAAGTAGGAAGCGAAGGGCCATGACAGTGCTTAATGAGGATGAGGAGGAATGTGTTATCGGTGAGTGGAGGACCTCGCTAGAGCTTCACCAAAGTTTGTGCGGCAGGATGCAATGAACTCTATTCATGTTTTTTTCTTGGTACATATTGAATTTGGGTTACGAACCTCCACACTACCCACGTACCATAATTGTGCCAGGCCAACATGACACAACCTGACATTTCATTAGGTCGTGCCTAGGCTCTAGCCTCAGCATGTGGGTCGGCACGACACAACCCATTCGGTGAGCCGTATCTAATCGGGTCAGGGACAACGTACATATTTATCCACTGTCTCAGCCCTGTAAAAAGCAAAATAAAAATCAATTGTCTTAATGGCCTAGCCCTAGGGGATCCTGAGTTCCTGACCTATTGTGAGTTTTCCTGATTTCTGACGGGGAATTTAACTATTTGGCACTTTTACGGACTGCCACTCGTGAGATGTCATTCTTCCGAAGGAACTTACAGAAATGCCATTGGAGAGAGAAAAAGAGAGAGAAATATTTACACATTGCCAATTTGCATATGTGGAAGGATATGTCACCTTGCCAACGTGGACATGGGCATGAGAGTGAACCATTTGTCCCTGGTTTGATCTCAGTGTATATTGAATATGCTAACATATAAATACAATATTTGATCAATTGTATACTATATATACTAGCATATGAATAGATTTTTCATGTTTAAATTATTTTATGGATTTATCCCGTGCAAAAATTTTAGTAATGTGAACAAGATATGAGAGGATAAATTTGTAACGGAAATAGTTGGAGTACAATAAACCTATTGGATTTGCTAGCATATATGTTTGTATATAGTTGCTCAAGTATTGTAGGTGTATTTTATCCGCATACTCAATGTACACTAATATCAAACGAGGGCAAACGAGTCATTTTCATATCCCCTCTATGTTGGCAATGTGACATGTCCTTCTACATATGCAAAATTAGCAAATTGCAAAGATTACTCTCTCTCCAGTGGCATCTCAATAGCCTAGTTGTAAAAATCAAACCGAACCGAGGATTAAAAAAGGGAATCAGTGCCTAGTCCGAAGATGTAATTGACTTGAGAAAAATAATTTAAATCGGATGGTTTTCTGCAGAACCAAAGGAAAAGTGAGTTGGCCTAGGATCAAACCCCTGATGGACAAGGCCCGTGGGTTCTTTCAAAACCCTACATAGTACTTAAATATTTTCATACCAAACACATATAAAAAGCGAGCATATGTCATTTTAGACCCAACCCTCAACTTTTCTAAGAAAAATAATTGGACCCATTACTACCTCTACATGCATACATGCGTGTGCACCTGATTATTTAGGCTAGTTGTTATAGTGGTTTTAGAGACGAAATAAATATATATTTTATATGTTGATGAAACCAAAATTCTCGATAAAATATAGTATAATTTTATTATTTTATTAAATCGATGGTTGAACCGGTTAATGATTGGATTCACCGGTTGGAACACCGGTCGTGTTTAGAGACGAGGGGCAATACGTAGGTCGTCCCAGGGCCTGCGCCGATCCCAAATTCCCCATCCGTCCCGCGAGCGAGCAGAGGCGGGCGCCGTCGCTCGTCCTGCCACATCCGCCGCCTGCGCCGATCCCCATCCATCCCGCGAGCGAGCGAGCAGGGGCGCCGTCGTTCGTCCTGCTGCTTCCGCCGCATCCTGGTTAGCACATCCTCTTTCCCATCTCTCTCTACTCACGCCCCTTTTTTTTTTTATCGAATTTGCGTTAACCCTAGCTTCTGTTCTAGAAATTTGCCTTAGCCTTAATACTAATAACAGTTTGTTTGTTCCCAAAAAGTTTGGGGGTTCAACTGAACCCCCATGTCCCATGTTAGATCCGCCCATGGAGAGCTGTGGGCTATATGTTATCTAGCATAGTAGGTGATCACTTATCTTCTCTGCTGCTCTCCTTTTCTCTGTTCATGTAGGGGAAGACATGGCTTCGCGCTCAACGCCTTCCAAGAGGCCGTTTCAAAAGAATTCGTCAGAGCAGAATGGCCGGGGCAAGTGGCAGAAAACAAAACACAATTCTTCGCAGCAGCCTCCACTGATAGTGCAGCCTGGTGTTCCTATTTTCCGCATCCTCTGCCCTACTTCAAAATCTGGGAATGTCATTGGCAAGGGTGGAGGTATCATTGCAAAGATAAGGCAAGATACCGGAGTAAGAATCAGGGTTGATGAAGTAGTCCCTGGTTGTGACGAGAGGGTTATTGTCATAACTGCCATTGATAAGGACAAAGAAGTTAGTAATGAGCAAACTAAGGAGAATGACGGAGGTGTGGCTTGTTCTGTTGATGGCGACCATGGAAAGGAGAAGGACCATACTAAGGAAGAAAAGGATGAAAGTAGCAAAGAAATGGATGATTTAGAGAAAGGCCTTGGCAAGGAAGAAAATGATGAGTTAGAAAAAGATCATGATAAGGAGGAAAGGGATGAGTCAGGGAAAGACCATGATAAGAAAGCAGATGATTCCTCTGTTGGAAAAGATACAAATTCTGAGCCAGAGCCACAGCTGGAGCCAGAGAAGGGAATGCCATTAGCCGTGAAGGCCATTTTGCTTGTATTTGATCGGATTTTTGTAAATGAAATGGAAAATGAAACAGGAGATGCATCTGGTGAGAGAAATCATGTTTCATTGAGATTATTGGTACTAGACAGCCAAGTAGGTTGGCTTTTGGGAAAGAATGGTAGTGTGATTAAGCAAATGTCTACTGACAGTTGCTGTGAAATTCGAGTTTCAAAGGAGAAGCTTCCGTTGTGTGCTTTACCCCGAGATGAACTTTGCCAGGTAATTTTTCAGAATTGGATTTTCATTGTCTTGATCACTACTGGTCTTTTTTGTAATATCTGTTAGATTATGCATCAGAAAATAGTTTACGGTACTCTTCATATATCATTTCTACAGATCACTGGAGAGCTTGACTCAGTCAGGAAAGGTCTAAATACAGTTGCCCAGTTGCTATTTGCTCATCCTCCTAAAGAGAGCGATGTTCCTGGTGCTCATCCTTCTGGTTCATCATCTCGTTCATTCTTCAATCGGCTAGATGTTCTTCCTCCAGGAATGCAACCTAACCTCCATATCCCTTTTCAAGGGCCAAATGCTGCTTCTCTTCCCAATTTTCCTGAAGCTCTAATGCATGGCCATGGCCCAGTACCCCCTGAACCCCTTACTTTTAGGTTGTTATGCTCAAGTGACAAGGTTGGAGGTATAATAGGGAAGGGTGGAAATAATATCAAGACTATTCAGAATGATACGGGCTGTGAAATAAAGGTTCTTGATACTGTTCCAAAATCAGAAGATCGCATCGTATTTATCTCTGGACCTGCGGTAACCACTTTCTATCTCTCTTGATAGTATTCGTTTAATCAATACCAGTTTAGTCCATTTGTAACCTGCTTTGTAGTAGCTAGTAGCCCATTAGTGCTAGAAATATATATTCAGGATCCATCTGTCTCAGAAATAGCATCCAGTGGAACTATAGGACATATATTTTTTGATTCTCCATCTTTAGTTCTGCATTTGTACCACTGTATGAAATGGCAAAATATTAGTGTAACATAGTTGCCAGGCAGCCTATAGTACTATAGTCACATGCCTTTTGATATTCCATACTTCATTGTTTCTAGTGTTTTGGATATTTCGATGCTCTAAAAAATTATAATACTATAGTCACATACTTTTTGATATTCCATCTTTAATTATGCATTGGCTACCATTGCATAGAGCTTCAAAACATTAGTGCAATATAGTCGCCAGGCAGCCTGCCGTTAATCTTGAAAAACTCAATATTAAAATTCCAATAGAACTGTTGTTTTTATGTGCATCGAGACAGGAGCAGGACATGTATACTGTTGTGCTAGAAAGTTGGATGCACAAAATTTTAATTACATCTCTGCTTACTGTGGAGCTTTTGTTCTTAATTTTGACACTTGAGGCAGTTGTTAGAAATATGTAACTTGCAATGGACTTAGCTCTGACCATATCTTGTTATTACTATCTAATGTGTTCTCAAGATAGACAGTCGCTGATGATTAATGTCACTAATCCATTCAATATTCATTTGCCTCTGTTCTGTAGCATCCTGGTGATGGAATTTCCCCTGCACAGAATGCAATTCTGCATGTGCAGCGTAAAATTGTACCAACCTCTAACACCGAGGGTCCTGCAATATGTAGGCTGATTGTTTCACCTAACCAAGTTGGTTGCCTTCTTGGCAAAGGTGGTAGTATCATAGCTGAAATGAGGAAGCTATCAGGAGCACATATAATAGTGCTGAGCAAAGACAAGATCCCAAAGGGCGTCCCAGAAAATGATGAAGTTGTTCAGGTATGTTTTCTACTGTTGTCTTGCACACCCAGGGCTTGAATCCTGATTACCGCGTTTGTGCCCACCTCCCTGCATAAGGTTTTGTTGGGTCCCTTCTTTAAAGCTAAGTTAAGGGGGATGTCCTCCCCCTTGGTCGAGTTATTTTAGATCTTATATGTCCAAAATTCTACTTAGACATGTCATTATGTATCTTGACTTGCCTATGCTCCTTTTTTTTCTACGATTTTTTCTTGTATGATACTTCCTTTTCTTTTGGATAATTGATTTGCAAAATTGGTATTGTTTCAGATTAGTGGGACCTCTGAAGCTATTCAGGAAGCTCTAATGCAGATAACTGCAAGACTGCGGAACCATCTTTTCCGGGACAGAATGGCTTCAACAGTCCCTAATGTGCAGCCACCTTTTGGTTTGATGGATCCTCAATTTGGTCCATTTGCGGGAAACCATGATTCTATGTCTCCTAGGATTTTTCCTAACGTGCCTCAGTTTCATAAAGATTTTATAGGACGACCATTGGATGAGATGTCTGCTCCTTGGACCATGAAGGTATCATCTATGTATTCTTTTTTTTTTCACTTTAAGATATCATGGACCGTGCTATGAAGATACAAGTTGCTTGCATCTTTTTTCTCCATTCTCCCTTTGTTGAGATGCTTGCAATGCTATCAAAGACCAGCATAGTTCCCTGTTTTATGTATATTAGGCACCAGATGCGTTCCTGCCTTGTTATAAGTTCTGGTTGTAATTGCCTTCAGCCTGGAGTTCCTTTGTTATGTTCGCAATATTAAGCTGAAGATCCCTATGAGTGTCTCTTTGGACACAAAGTATGTGTTTACCTTGCTTTGTTTGACACTTTAGCAGTATGTGCTTACCTTGCTTTATTTGACACTTTAGCTGGGAACCAAATTTGGTTATCCGAGTGTGGCATTCCACAAGGTGCCATATTTGTCACCCCCTTTTTCTGTGAATAAGTAATTTAAAGCTGGTGTCAGAAGTGTTTAAGTCATCACTAGAGTAGGGAAATTATTGATGGTTGAAGATATGGCAGGATGCATTGGTATTCTAACAGTATAAACAAGTACAATTGGGAAGAAAATAGCTTGTGTTATGATTTTCCTTACCATTGTGATCGTTACTTTGTAGGGATTGCAGGATGTTGGTGATCCGATGTTAATGCCTGATATCCCAGGAATGGTGCATAGAGGAATGGGTGGATTTCCTGGGTTTGTTTCTTGTCTTGGCTTGAATACGTTTTTCTGTTGATGAACAGCATTGAAAACATCATGTGTTTAATTGTATTGCAGGCCTGGTCAGCCATCTATGATATCAACCATAACTGCAGATGTCATGGTTCCAAAATTAGTTTTACCTGCTCTATGTGGGGAAGATGGAGGCTGTTTAAATAGAATTCGTGAGGTTTGTATTCAACTAGTTCATTTTGTAGCATATCCAGTAATGATTGGATGTGTCATCTGACATAATTAAGGTCATGTGCAGTTTTCAGGGGCTAAGATAACAGTTGCAGATCCAATGGCTAATGCAATCGACACTGCTATTTTGATATCTGGCACACCAGATCAGATGCATGCAGCCCGAAGTCTTATTCAAGCATTTGTCCTAAGTGAACCACTAGCCCCCTGATATTTCAAATACTTGAAGGTAGTGACCATGGACTGGTTAAGTTGCTGGTGATATTTATTGTGTGGGCAATGAAGCTAGTGACCTTATGTGTTCATATTTATGAATATGCATGCCCTGTTTGCAGACTTGCATATGGTCGAAGAGGCTAATTATGCTGAATAGTGACTAAAATTCAACATGATGGATCTTTGCTTGGTTCTTTGGAAAATATCCCAGTCTTTCCATTATGAGATAGAAATGCTACGGTTAGCTGCAAAGTTCTCTTTTCATGCAAGCTACATGCTTGGATCTGGAAAGCTTCAATTGTTTTTTTTTTGTATGAGGAGTCCATCATGTTGATTTTGTGAACTTAAATTAAGGAAACTAGCCTAATTATTGCTTGATATATGTACATTGGTAAGAGACATTGATGCAGTTTCAAGTCTCTATTCCAGTACCCTAATATGAATTAAGTACATGGCGTCTCCAAGTATCAGTTTATTTACTATATATAAGTAATTTTCCAAATGATAAGATGCATAACAATATGTGGGAGTGTGAGGCTGCTCAGTGCTCAAGATAGATCTGGAACTTGTAACAAAATGATAGTAGAGAAAGAACAATGATAAGCTAGACGCCGTAGTAGATGGAAGAAGATTGCTGGAAGAGATATTGGCAGTAGGGAGGACCGAAGGAGAGCAGATGAATATCAAGGCCTTTTCCTTCTTCCTTCAAGCTCATCACTGAGGCGATTGCCCAAATACTGTTTTCAAGATGTCGTCACAAATGATAAACGTGTCTATTTCAGGAAGCTCGTAGTGCTCTTGTTAACTGAAGGTGGGTTTGGTGACACATATCGTCCATGGGGTCCTCTCTGTCTACCTCTGTGGGCCTTTTGTGACTGGCTGCAATGTGTAGATTGGTGATTTTTGCTCAATTCAGATATCTATCAGATATTATTTTGTGAAGTTTGAGCCATACATTTCTGCTTCTATCGTTTGCAGAAACTGTATTGTGTATTGGTCCTTCCCTGCTGTATTGACATAATTACTGAATAGTGAACTCAACAAATTTGCAACCTTTGAGATGGTTGAACTGCAGACGTATGCTGACTTTGCATATACGTGCTAATTTCTAAAATTATTTAAATATACAATAGAAGGTCTATTTCATTTATGCATTTAGGAAAGAAACTTTATCTTGTTTTCTCACTAGTCCTTTTTACTCATGTCCAATTTAATAGATGTGTATTGATTAATGATTCATTTCCGATTCACGTGTTGTGTGAACCAAACCCTAGTCACTTGTATATGTCCCTGAGGGAAAGCAAAAAAGGCTACAAGAACAAATAAAGAATTGCAGGAGCTTGCCATGATGAATCTTCCATTATCATGAGGTGTGATGAACAATTATGTAGCCAACTGAAATCCCTGTTCTATTGCTTGTAATTTGAACAATAATCGAAACTTGATCTCATATGAGTATTATGCAATTCTAATGGTGGGAGCTCCATGCCTTTAAGGGATATATGGAGGATTATGGGTAGTGATTAGTGGTTGTCTATCCAAATGGTGACTGTTAACAGTATGGGGTTACCTTTTATCTTTCAAGGTAAATTTTATCCTCATTGAATACCAGGATTATAGTTGCAACCTTGAGAAAATTAGTAAATCAAATGTACCATATTTTATATAATTATGATGCTTTTAGACGATTTGAAGCAAAATTTCAGAATAAACATGATGTGGATTTTTGTCTGCCTTGTTTGTATTGCAGATTGATCAAATAAACTATAAAGGGTATGTTTAATTAGCTTTTATATTTTCATCTGTTTTTTTAATTCTTTATCATCATAGCTCTGTTTGCTATTTGCTTTTGAGAACTAGCTAAGCAGTGGAGATACACCAGTGACACCCTTGGTTACTTGATGATTCTGTTTCCCAAGGTCAGAATTTTGATGAGATATTGACCGATAGTTCAGCTCCTTGTTTGCGGTCGGTTATGATCTTCTCATGTATGGTTATCATTGCTATATCAGCATTGGAAGCTGCAGTCCAGAAGGTATGGGCACACCTTTATGTTTGACAACTTTTTCTACCTTAGAAGTGTTCATTGAACGAGTTGTCCGAATGTTTTTCACCTTTTCTTTTGGTTGGGTCTCTTTTCATATGCAGGCTTGTCATCTGAAAAAGATTAAGGCCTAGAGAAACCAGCATTGTTACCACGAAAAATGGCAATTGGTTTCTTTTTGCCGGGTTGTATTGTTTTGTCTAATTTGTCTTTATCCTTTTTTTTTTGTGTGTCCTCTTTGTACATACCATATCAAAATTGGTCCAGCTCATCCTTTAATGTGAGTGCTCATTGATTTTTGGTTGGTTTCAAAAGTTAATAGAACGCTCTGCATTCTCTTCAATTGACATATTAAGTTATGAAAAATTATGTTATTTGACTAATGACTACGTTGGTTTAATTCTACGGCTCCCTTACTAGTGCTTGGCAACAATGATTTTGGAGCTTGGCATTTATGTTGTGTACCATTGCTACATGTTTTCTTTATATTTTGTAACCCTGTTTACTGTCATATAGATAGTGCTATAGTAGTTCTTTACTGGGGTATGTAGTACTTTTTTGCGAATTGGTTAGGCATACTAATTTTTATTCAACTTGCAGTTCATATTTTCTGTCTACTATGACCAGGTTTTAAAAACAGAGATGGATTAAGTCCGAAACTATCCTAATTTCGGCTTTCACCTGAAACCACCAGGTTCTTTTGTACCGAATGATGGCCAATATGTAGCTTGCAATCTTTTGAATTGAGTTTTCCAGTTTCTGGTGTTCAGAAACTAACAAACAATTCATAGGCCTTTCCTTGGTGCCAGTACGAGTCGTGGACAGTCTTGGCTCCTGGGAGTTGTGCTTTGCTCCGTTTGGCGTTTTTTCCATAACTTCATCTGTCTGTTTACGTATATACGCTCATCCGCTTAAAAAACTAAATCTGTATGTTCTATCCCTTTTAGCATCAACAATCAAACCATGTCATGTTTGGCTGGCCTTCAAGGCAGTAGAATCAACACTCAAAAATACTTAGGCCGATGTTTGCAGATTTTGAACAATAATATCTGTATTCTTCTGTACACACTTCACAAACATTGGCCTCAAGCAACCCCATTATTCTGGTGATCCAGCTTCCAGCTGTGCGTACTACAGAATTGTCAAGCATGTTGCAGAAAAGAGCTTGTGGCAAGAACTGCATGAGAATGACATGCGCAATGCAGCCAAAGATGAAACTACGCTGGCGAGTTACAGTTACGCCCAATTGTTTCCAGTTGACTACATGGGTCTCATACTCTCGTAACATGCCAAGACACGTCATGAGTAAGGTGGGCCCACCTGCTCAGTGACGTCTGAAATTCCGAATGCAGCATCTTGTGTTGGTAAAATACGAGTAGTGGTCAGGAAAGGAAGGAAGAACTAGCAGCATAGTTTTACAGTTGGGACTATCCTGTGAACTATCAGCCTCAGGTATCTATCTACTTCGCTGTCAAACAACCTGTACTGCATCAGTTCATGGGTTTTACGTGAACTTAATGCTGTTTTTTTTCCTGCAGTTTCACAGCTGAGATGCACTGTGACGATACTTCGATATCGTGAGTCTACAACTAGCTGTGAATCACGTTTCCTGTTATCTCCCGGGCATTCAGGATGTAAAGGTCTCTGATCTGTGATCTCCCTGTTCTTATCCTTAGTTATGCAGTAAAAACCAGTTGCTTGCACTCTAACTAACTATTGAGTTAATCATCGTATCTAATTGCGGCTTTGGGGTATGCTTTATGCATGGTTCTTAGATGGTTACTAGAGACATCTTTATTCAAGGACTATGAACAATTTGAGATGTTTCACAAGTACATAAGTATTAGAGCCAATTCTCCCATTGTTTATACCTTTTAGATTATATAAGTTGTAGCCAAAATTTAAATTCTAAAAATGATTTTGGGATTTTTCATCGTAGTTTATTTTCTGATGTTTGTGTTTAAATTGCTAAAACACACGCACATATATAAGTTTTATTTACAAATTATTATTTGGTTATTGATAAGCCGTAACGGACGACTTATAGGTCCTATTTGGGAGCTTAAGATTTTGAGAACCAGCTGGTTGATAGCCAGCTTCTAATAATCTGGAAAAGCTGGATTTTTTAGCTTCTGACTTCTAGTTCATTTTCTAGATTCTACAACTAAAACTTGTTAGAATCTGGATCAAAAATTGGACTGTTTGGGGAGCTTCTGATTCTATGAGAAACTTCTATGAGAAACTGTAGCAGCTAGAAGCTCCCCAAACATACCCATAATTATCATAGGCGTAACAATGACAGTGCAAGATAACCTCTTTATCTTGTAAACCCTTTCGAGAAGTACATGGTTATTTGATTGCTTGCGCCACTCTAGGCTCTAGCTTAATCCATACTCCTTTCATCCTTAAAAAGGAAAATCTAATTCTAGCTATGATTGAGATCCTCTAACTTAAGTCACATGACTTTGAGTCACTGGTATATGGATCCTATTTGCTATGTGCTCATGTCTATTACGGTAGAGGATCTCAATATTAGATTTTGTTTGGAATGGAGGGTGTACGATTCTTCGGTTTTCACCGTGATCTGGCTGATTAGATGCAATTTAGTCCGTTTAGTTGCTGTATCCTGCCACTGTGGTTAACTATTGATATCCTGTTTGGTCAAATGCACGCTCAATTTTTGGCTTAACCCCTGCCACTGATTTTTCGAGACGAGAGGAAATCAAATATGAAATGAAATCTAATTCCAGTGGCGCAGAGGTGCAGAAGCAAACTCGCCAAGGAGAGCATTGACGTTAACCCGGCAGGAGCAGCCGTCCAGCTCTCACTTGATCATCTTATCGCTACTCAGCCACTCAAAACCATCCTTTGCCTTTCCCTCCACAACTTGAACAAGAGAAAGTGTGAGACGCCATCACTAGCTCCAAGCTACTCAGTTCACAGAGCTGAGCTGAGCTAGCCATGGGGTGCGCGGGCTCCAAGGACGTCACGGTGGCCGACGTCTACCGGCCGCCGCCGACGAGCGTCTCGCTGTTCGACGTCAGCGCAATCGAGGAGCCCTGGCTCATCGCCACAGGCAAGAAGAACGACGGCGACGAGGAGGAGGCCAGCGAGGAGGAGGATGATGAAGAAGAAGAGGAGGAGGAGGAGGAAGGCAAGAAGCCCACCACCACCACCGTGATGCCGCTCCCGCTGCTCGACAAGCTCGACGGCTACGACCTCGCGCCGGCGTCGTGGTCGGAGGTCAGCAAGGCCCTGGAGGACATCAAGCCTACGCTCAACTCCAATACGGCGGAGAACGCCAAGAAGAAGACCAAGAAGAAGAAGAAGAAGAAGCAGCCGCCGCCGCCGCCGCCGACGACGACGACGACGGCGCAGCCTGAGCCGGCGAAGGCACCGTCGGTGCCTGCCACGGCGAAGGCGTCGTCCCTGCGTGGCGCTAACGAGGAGGTTGACAGGAGGCCGCCGCCGCCGGAGCTCACCGGGCGGCGCGTCGTGAAGGACAACCCTTTCCTGATGCGCGATCGCGAGAACAAGGGGAACGACGGGGCCGCGGCGGCGGCGGCGGCGGCGAGGTGGCGGCGGAGGGACCCGTTCGAGGGGTACCCCGAGCGGCGGCCTCCGGGTGCCTCGGGCGGCGGGGTGGTGCTGTACACCACGACGCTCCGCGGCGTGCGGCGCACGTTCGAGGACTGCGAGCTTACGCGGCAGGCGGTGGAGACGTGCGCCGAGGCCGTGTCGGCGGCGGGGGGATCCCCCGTCGTCGTGGACGAGCGCGACGTGTCGCTGCACGGGGAGTACCTGCGCGAGCTCCGCGAGCTCGCCGGCGAGGGCGAGGGTGGCGCCGCGCCCCCGCGCCTCTTCGTCATGGGCCGCTACCTCGGCGGCGCCGACGCGTGCGCCGAGCTCGCCGAGAGCGGCAAGCTGCGCGAGATGATGCGCTGGGCCAGGGCGCGCGGCGAGGCCTGCACCGCCAAGGACGGCCGCGGCTGCGAGGGCTGCGGCGGCGCGCGGTTCGTCCCGTGCTGGGAGTGCGGCGGCAGCTGCAAGGTGGTCGCCGCCGCCGGCGACGTCGAGCGGTGCGCCAAGTGCAACGAGAACGGCCTCATGCTGTGCCCCATCTGCCACTGATGTGCTCCACCGCCGCGAATCCTTCTAGCGTTTATCCATAATATACTCGTATAATTGTGAGTTTAAACTACACTCTATTAGTGGTTTATAAATGGGAATTAATTAAAATGGTATATAGTGCTTGTAATAGTATTGTATAGCAGTGTATTTTTGTAAATCCTTTTTGATGATTTATTGGAACAATCGTCTTAATTGTTCAAAATTAATCTATAAAGCTAGCCTATATAAACCAGTCAACCACTCCCAGCTCCGTTACATCTGATAGTGTAATAATAAATAAAAATAAATAAATATAGTAAATAATTTGAGCAAGTCAATCTAAACACGCTGTCAAGGACTATACTAGTGGAAGGGAGAGCGTTGAGATCCAAACGCCAACAGCTCCCACATGGATGCCCGTTATGAATTTGAATTAATTTCTATTTTTCCTTCGTGGATCTAGTAATCTATTAGGCCGACATAATTATTTAGTATGGATATGCGTTGCAAGCTTGCAGCTGAAACGGTCCCTAGCCAAAGAAAAACAAACATTAGCAGAAGGTTATGAATAATGTCAAATCTCGATCATGTACATTAAAACTCCAAAAGGTTTTCAAGTGATGGATCACAAAGTGAGTGAGTAGGTCAACTCCAACATATTACAACCTACATAACCAACACTTCATGCCACCAGAGCTAAACTACTAAATTCAGGAAAATTATTTTTCTTTAATTGAGATGTGTTTGCTATTGTTTGTAATGTTCGTCACATACAGACATGATCTCTAGCGTTTAAAATCAGAATGAGAACTTTGTTTCTAGAGGTTATAGCCGATCAGGTGCCAATAATTAATTGAAGCTTAGGGAAATAAGTATTAATGGAAACACCATAGTTATTTTTCCCCACTACAAATTTATCCAAGAACCACTATTAGTTTTATTCCGTAAATCCACCTTAGATCATTTTCTTTTTAATAAACTTACAAAAAGTAAGAAAGGAAAAAAAGAGTGAGAAAAGTTAAAGAAAATCATTTTTTGAAAAAACACATTTATTATTATTATTATTATTATTATTATTATTATTATTATTATTATTTTCCAAAACTCAAGTGTGAACCAGTCCAGTGTCCAGACTGGCCCCCTTCGTCTCCATTCCGTTGCTGTACCAACGACACCGCCACCGCCACCACCACCACCACCTCTCTCCCCCCGAAATCCTCGTGAATCTCTCGCTCTCTCGCCGCCGCCGACGACGACCACCACGACGCTGCCTCGGATGCTCCCGGCCTCGCACCCGCTGCTCTACGCCTGCGCCTACCGGGACAGCGCCCTCGTCGCCGACCTCGCCCACGCCCCGCCCGACGACGGCGCCGCCGGCGACGACGCCCCGGCGGTCGCGGCCGCGCTCGTCGCCGGGGCGCCCGCGCACCACCGGCACGTCACCCACACCGCGTCGGGGCGGGCGCACGCCGTGCTCCTCGCGCCGCCGCTCGTGCTCGCGGCGGTCTCGCGGGCCCCGCAGCTCCCGTCGTCCCACCTGCTGCTCTTCCTCCGGCGACTCCGATGCCTTCCGGGGAACCGGATGCGGGACGAGATGCCACGGCTGGCGCTCCGCCTGCCGTTCCCCGACGAGGAGGCGCTCGCGCGGGAGGCCGTGGAGGTGGCCGCCGCGGAGGCCGAGGCTGAGGAGGCGGAGCGGAGGGAAGGTGAGCTCGGGCGGAGGACGCCCAAGAGGGAGCGCCGCGCCCGCAGCGGCGGCGCCGGGTGGACGTGGAGGCGGAAGCTATGGCTCATCGTCCTCGCGGATCTCGTGCTCCTCTTCGTCCTCTTCGCTGCCTGGCTCGCCGTCTGCAAGGGATTCAGCTGCATTGGTCGGTAAATAGATAAAAAGGTAATAACAACTTCTCTACTTCACCGAATTGATCTCGCGTTCACTTTAATTGGCTATGTTTTTTGATTCGGCGGTGGAAACCAACAGAAAACATAGTTAGTACTCTAACAACAACGGTTGTGAGGTAGAATTGCAGAGTACAGACCGATCAAACTTCATAATTAGTAGTTTCCTACCACTGAATGGGTTGGTTGTTGGTGTTGACTACTTCCATTTTGTTGGATGAAGAGTAAAGGAACTGGAACATCATGGTTGTTTCAGTGGTATTCAACTTTTTAACATGATCGCTCATCGCATTCAAGTAGTTGAATGGCATTTGTAGTCTGTAACTGGGAAATATTACCTTCAAATAAGTAACAAGCACGATAATCTGATCTGGAGGGTCAGGGTTTAGATGAAGATTACCTGAAAAGGATGAGGTGCAAGTCAGAGGTGAAAGTGGCAATGGCTGATCCAGTAGTTGATGAATCTTGTCCTGCTTTAATTCTATGCTGCATGGGATTTGCAAAATTTTGTTACATATCTCCCTTTATTCAAACCCTGTATTGCCTACAGGGTGTATTTGAGATATCGAACTAAAAAAATTTGAATCGAATTCATCTTATTAAACTAATTTGGGCTAGTTTCAGTCTGAATTCTGAACTAAGTTCAAAACTCAATTACAGTAAGCATATCAAATGTATCATACATTTCATATCCATCATAGTATCATACACATGTATCAGACAATTTTTAATATGGGTGCCTAGTCTGCGGAACATTAATTAATTTTCAAATATCTTTGTATAACCCTCCATGTTTAAAAGTTAATTTTCAGAAGGCGTTTTTATACAAGCGTACTGAATTCAACTTTCCTTCCAATTATTTTAATTTAACATCGCAAATCTTACTCAGTTTTTGCAGCCAATATGTTATAACTAAAGCAACTAAACAAGATTTTTAAAAAAGAAAATTAGTTGAACTAATCAATTTTAAATTTTTTAAAAAGAAAGTTATGACTTATGACCATTTACAAAGACTTATAAAATTCTGATTCATTGACAGATTCAAATTGAGTGTGCTTCCTGGGATCCTCGTATCCTATAACCCATTGCGATCCTGACAATATGGCTAAACCGTATATTGCACCCAAGTTCTTTGAGTGAACTAGAACACAAAGGTTAAGTGCATCTGTCCTGCTGTCACCGTGTCCCTGTAAGCTGCGAAAAAGACGATGACCCAAGTGGAATGGGAATCTCTAACTAAGCGTCAACCATTCATCTGGATGTTGTCCACAAGCTCTGTGCTTTTGATCTGGGTACAGACCTGACCAAGATCTGCGCTTTTGATGGCATCCTCATGGCTGGATATAATGATACTGGATATGGTAGTTGGCAGAAGAGCAAAAGATGCTGGTTCACCATTTGAGACTGAAGGTTAAATAGGATAATTGGAAATTAGGCTTATGATTCCTACTTTTAAGCATTAGATGCTGGATCTGACCAGCCCCAACATCTAGGAATCACTCATACCTTAAATTGCAGGTGATCTATGATTGTCACAAGCCTCTGTTTTTCCTTGAGAGATTCTTAACTAGCACAATCAGGAATATTGTAGTCCCTATATTCTCACCATTCTCAGCTTCATTTTTGTAATCGGCAGTTTGATTGTGCAGATACCATCTGCTGATGGCAGATCCAAGAATTTCGTGTTAGGGGAACACAGTTGAAAAGAGAGCTGATCAATTTTTTTTCTATTTACAATTTAGTATGAGCAACTCAAATCAGAAGTCACGATTTTTTTTTCTCTAGAAGTAGCACTGAACGAATTTCAAATCTCTTATTGTACGTATATTTTTATGGATATGTCATGTATATAGCTTCTTGGTATGTGCTCCTCCTTTTCTGATGAAACGAAAAGGCAGGACCTCTGCCAATCAATTATAGAGGTGAGGGAAAATACAGTGATGCAGGGTACATCTCCGCTGCCAAGAGGCCCTCCTTGAGCTAACTCATCCTACGAGGGGTGAGGTACAAAACACCCGAAATACGTAAAACAAGTTAGTTTGTCCTTCTGATGGAGCACAGCATATGCTGTTGCTCAATGTCCTCCATTCCTCTTGTATGCTGGCAATGTCCTGGGCAGTGGCTGATATGTGTTGGAAGATCTGTCCGTTGAGTTCCTTCCACATGTTCCACATGATGTAGATGATGATCCCCTTAAGTTCCCTCTGCATGTCTTTAGTAATTAGCTGGGCCACTTGCTATTTGTTAAGCGGGTCGGGTCCACTTGATGGATGATCTCAAAATGCCCAAATCAGGGCTAAGAACTAGACTTCCATCGTGGAGGGACTGAGGGACATTGCAATTTGCAATATATGTGTACTACGGTTTCTTGGTGTGTATTGAAAAGGACACAATTTTGCTGATAATACCATCTTCAAATCGCCAAATTATCCACTGTTAGAATCTTGTTTTCGACTAGAAGCCATGGGAAGAATTTGCATTTGAGTTTTGTTGCAGAAGCTGCTTTGGAGATTGGATCCCCTCATCTGTTATGCCAATGAAAGTGTGGTAGCCCTCCGCATGCCATACTAACAATTAGAGCAACTCAACAGACTCCCACAAATGCAGCTAGATATCACCCAGCACCCTCCCACGCACACACACAAAAGTAAAATACCCTCATTGGCTGACCCATAGTCCTGGACCAGTTCTAGAGGAGCACTTGTAAAGATCTTTGGGTTTTGGTTCTTTCTTAAATCTATTACTGTAAGCTGCCTTACTTTTCACTGGTAAATAACAAACAGTGCTTTAACACCTGCTAAATCTATGTTTCTTTTCTTGTTCATGTATCATATATATATATATATATATATATATATATATATATATATATATATATATATATATATATATATATATATATATATAGCCAACTCACGGGTAGAAGCATAACCCCTCTTCATAATGACAATGTAGCTTCTGAAAACGAGCAGAGCTCATATGGTAGAATGGCTATGTTAACTACTTCATGTGGAGTTTCCAGTTTGTGCAACCCACGATTCTGTGAGCTAACTAGATGAAAAGAGGATATGCTATCCCATAGTCCATCTCCCTGTGTAAAAGCTGTTTATAATCTTTTATACTCTAAAATATGATATAGGTTTGTTTATATTTACCAGGCTGCATCGATCTATTGAGCAGATATTGATATTTACCCTTTACATTACAGTTTGCTTGTACGGGCGGGTATTCCAAACAAAATAGTAATGGTTTGTACTCACATTATTCTTCTTCATTTTGGGTCATAAGTGCCATGTGTGTACATATCCCCCTATAACGATGTTTGTGAGCATGCAAAAGTGTGCAATCTTTGTTTCCTTTCCCTGTTGATGTCAGTGCCAATATTATGACTTTGAGGAGGGAACAATGGATCCTTATTTGATTAATGTTTTTCTGCGAGTGAGAAATGTGCAAATGTTTCTGATTTTGAGAGCAGCATGAATTTAGGGTATTAATCAGTTCAAAATGGAGTAGTTTATTGAAACTGCTCAGAGGTTATGTTGAATTGTTTCTGATGATCCCTTGCCATTTTTGTCATGATGCAGGGTGCTAGGTTTCAAGACAAAAAAAGTGTGGAGATTATTTATGCAGTAGTTTCTCCTTATGCATGATGCAATGGAAATTGGAAAGTGATGACCGTGTGCAGCCTTACAGGCACTCAGCGGCAACTGTTAGGGACTCCCTGTCATATGGCATCTTTGAAAAATGAAGCCCAATGGTCTTGCCTAGACTTCATAAGTTTGAATTTGTTGGTTTGGTTGAGGACATCTGTAAACCCAGTAGTGTGATTTTTTCGTTCATTTACTATACAAAGCAAGTGTTGAAATTTTGCCTCATCGATCTTGTGCCCCCCCCCCCCCCCCCCCCACACACACACACATTGTTCAGGACAGACCCAGATATATCTGAATCCTACTGTCACCTTACACAATACAAAGAAAATGGTCTCTCTTCTGTTGCAAGTGTTACATCAACGAAAATTTAACTTTCCCATATGAACCATTTGATAATTCAGTTTCAAGATCTCCAGGTGATGAACCATTTGATATGCATGGCTCCAGCAGATAGGCCAGGAGGGAATGAGAGTTGAGGCCAGGTGCAATGCGTGTATGTGTAGCCTGTGTTGGATCCAACATTCAGATTGCTGGCAATTAACAGAATTTCAATGTGTTTCAGCAGCCACCGGATTTCTCCATGCTTACCAGGAGCTTACTGATGAATGATGGTGCTAAAAAGCTCGAAATAATATTGTAGCTGGAACAGGCCCTCTAACGAATTCAGCCAGATTAGTTCATGTCAACAAACTTAGCCCACAGACAACCACGAATTCAACCCACCTCTTCCCAAAAACCAATTGAGCCCATGAAAGCCCAGGAGTGAAATAGAGCCGCCTAATTCCTGTCAACGACATTAGCCTACAAAGAAATAAGTCTACTTGCGGTTCCTCAACTTTACATCGAGTTTGTTTGATATCCTTTATCTCCGATCTCAGAAATCTTCACCCTTAAACTATACAAAACCATACAATTTAGATCTTAGTATGATGTTTGGTTTCGCTGACGTAGCATCGTAGTCAGTAAAATAAAAATAAAAATAATATATGGGTCTCATGTGTAAGTGAAGTGAGATGTCATCCCATTATCTTATAGAGGGGGAGGCCGGCCGGAGAAGGGGGAGAGGCTCCACCTCTTATCTTCACTATTAGAGTGAGGGAGGTGGCGACGTTGGCGCGGGCTTGTAGGCCGACCGCGTCGGTGGATTGACGGGAAGGAGCCGATGACGCAGGGGCTGGAGTTGAGCGGCGTCGCCTTTCGTGTTACAAAAGTCAGTCGATATAGCGGAACGACGACTAACCTTCTCGATCGCTTCAGTCATTGATTACCCAAGACACGTCAGATGACGACACAGGAACACACGATATTTGTTAACGGAGTTCAGCCGAAGCCTACATCTCCGGGGGCTCTGATTATGGGCGCTCCTCCCCAATCAATATAGCATCTAGCCGCTACGAGTCCATAGCCATGCCACCATCATCTCCCTGCGTGTCTACACTACATTGTAATCACCATAATTACATTGTGGTGCCCCCTCTCTATTTAAGAGAGATCATATAGTCCGACTCTTACTCTAGTCCTAACACCTATTACAACTCCAAGTCCAACTCCTAGTAGGACTAGTATATTCGACACCTATTCTAACAAACTCCACCTTGACGAATATACGCCACCTAGAAGCAGTAGAATCACCATGTCGATCCACCGGTCCTCCAGACTTGGGTTGTCTTCCTTTCGCAGCTACACCACGAGCCGCCCGACGAGCCTGCACCAGACTCACCGCCTTCAAGAGACTCCGCTATCCTTGTAACTTCTTCCTTTGGACTCCACCTGCAATAGTGCTCCACCTTCTCACCTATCATCTTAGTCGTCTTGCCAAGCGAAATTGAACTCCTCCTTAGCTATCACATCATAGACTCCTCGAAGACCATGTTCACCTTCATCTTCTGTCTTTAATTTGTTCTTATCTAATCCATGGCCAGATAACCCATGTCATCACCAAATAGATAAATCAAACATACCAGACTGACGAAGAACCCTTTCTTCTTTGTAGTCTTATGAACCAAGCTAACAAATCCAACATCCACGCTTTTCGCATCCGTAGACTGAATCCATGATATTTTGAGAAATTCACCATTGTCTCGAGTCATCGAAGAAATTACACCATAATGCTTGCTCTTCCTGTTCAGTGACGCAGATTTCTTATATCCCCATCATGCTGACCTGCATATCTTGGATATATCCTGTACTGCCAAACAATATCGTTGACCCCATCAACGATATTTGACCCGCTGTTGCCCGAGATTTTTCTTCAGTTCTGGCCTAACTCCATATATCTCAACTCCTCTCGTCAAGTCCCAGATATATCATGTCTCCGCCAGATAATTCCATATGCGACCTAACTAGCCCGTTGCCACCAGTCTACTTGCCCTTTTCACCTGTAAACTATCCATCTGTAGAGCCTTCTTGCCCTTCTTTTGAATCTATTTACAAGTTTCTGTAGCAAACTACCCGTTAGCTACAACCCGATTTAACTGTCCAAGCTCCGTAGTCTTAACCAGTCCGTCGGTCTGACCACCCTACTAGCCCAGTCCAACCGTCAAACACGCACACCTCGCGCACCTCCTCCCGAACCATATACTCACTACATCACCTTGATCACCACATAGCTGCACCATGCCTCTCGTCTCATGCCCGTGAGCCACGCTGACCTGCAACACCACCGCACAAACACTGCATCTTGCTAGCTATTCATGAGACCTCTTGCATGCAGCTAAGAAAGCTCAGTAGCCGTCCGAAGTTAGTCTGCCACAGAACCTAGCCGAGCCTCCTAGAGATTGATTCGGTTTCGAGCTTACACTACCGTGTCCTGATCCAAGGCACTTACTCCATCTCCGACACCCCTGCAATCTCTGTTTGCAATCGTTCTCTTTGCTCGCTAGTTCTGCTCATGGCTTCCTGTTCAGTCACCATGCGCTTGTATACGTGTATAGCACATACTCTATATGCGTTGTCCGTGCCATCGCACGCATCGCAGTCGCAGCCCTCGTGTTCACCGTCCATGACCACGTCGTCCTCGGCCCTGCACGTCCACCACGCCGCGCCACGCTCGTCGGTTTCGCCCTTCCGCCGCTAGCCTCCCCGCCGCCGCGGATTCACGACCACCGCGTGCGTCGGGCGCGCCGTCCATAGCGCTACCCCTCCGATCTCTCCGTCACCTTCGGTCACGCCCAGCCCCGTCTTCCGGTCACGTTCCGCCATCGCCGGTCTGATCGCAGGCGAGGTCGCCGCCTCCGCAACGTCCTCGTTGTCGCCATCGATCTAATCGCCACGGCTAACGATCTCCTGTCGATGCGCGATCCCCACCTCGTGTTTCCTCCTCCAAATGTCTTCTTGATCCAATACTGAAACCTTTTGCTCTGATACCACTTGTTACAAAAGTCAGTCGATATAGCGGAACGACGACTAACCTTCTCGATCGCTTCAGTCATTGATTACCCAAGACACGTCAGATGACGACACAGGAACACACGATATTTGTTAACGGAGTTCAGCCGAAGCCTACATCTCCGGGGCTCTAATTATGGGTGCTCCTCCCCAATCAATATAGCACCTAGCCGCTACGAGTCCATGGCCATGCCGCTATCATCTCCCTGCGTGTCTACGCTACATTGTAGTCGCCATAATTACATTGTGGTACCCCCTCTCTATTTAAGAGAGATCCTAGGATAGATTCCGACTCTTACTCTAGTCCTAACACATATTAAAACTCCAAGTCCAACTCCTAGTTGGACTAGTATATTCGACTCCTAGTAGGGCGAAACCGATGAGCGTGGCGCGGCGCGGCGTGGGGAGGCGGCAGCGCCAGTTGTGGGAGGGAATGCGGCGATCGTGAAGGCGGCCGAGGCGGTGGGGCTCAAGTCGATGTACAGTGACACCGAGAGGGAGCAGAGCAAGCACGCCATCGCGGTCGCCGCGGCGACCGCAGCTGCGGCAGACGCGGCCGTGGTGGTGGCACAAGCGGCCGTGGAGGTCGTCCTCCTCACCAGTCAGGGATCACCCACCTCGTCGCTATTCGTCTGCTTTCCTAGGATTCTTGGTGAGTGAACCCAACAACTTCCCACCTCTTCCAAGAAGAACAGTGTCTGCTTTTGTTCTTGATTTGTTCGTCTTCTTTGGCGACGTGCTCATTTTGAGTTCATCCACTGTTCCAGTTGATTTCCTTTTCCCAAAAAAGATTAAGAGATGATTAGTTAGATTAGATTTTTTTTTGGCTTAGGCGAAGAAGGCTCTGCGAGCGCTCAAGGCGCTGGTGAAGCTGCAGGCTCTAGTGCGCGGCTACCTGGTGCGGAGGCAGGCGGCGGCGACGCTGCAGACCATGCAGGCGCTCGTCCGCGACTCCACGCGCAGGCCGCCATCCGCGTCGCCCGCTCGTCACGCGCCGCGCTACCGCCGCTGCACCTCCACCACCACCCTCCCGTCCAGCTGCCTCTCCCACCTCTTCCACCGACATCCTTTCCCCCCTCTCCAGCCGGCCTCCCCATCTCAAAGATGGGTCTAACATTTTTTTCTTCTCACTTACATGTGAAATTCACATATTATTTTTATTTTGTTGACTAGCATACCACATGAACTTCTAGACATCTATACTACTATGGGATTTAAATTGCCCGATTTTGTATAGTCTAGGGGTGGAGATTTATGTATTGGAGGTAAGGGATATCAAACAAACCGATGTAAAGTTGAGGAACCGCAGTGAACTTATTCAGCCTACAAATGAATTCGGCCTACGAGTGATTTAGGCCCACGAAAGTTTCACCAACGAATTCATCCCACCTATGCATTTGGCCCACCTTATTCCAGCCCTAGAATTTAGACCACCACTGAAATTGGCCCAGTTAATTTCCTTTAACGAGTTTGGCTCACAGATGGAATTAGCCTACTTCATTTCTGTCAACGAATTCAGCCCCCAAGAGAATTAAGCCCATTTAGTTCCCGGTCAACGAATTCAACCCCCAAACAGATTTGGCCGAGGTAATTCACGTCAGCGAATTCGGCCAACAAATGAATTAGGCCCACATATTTCCCTTCAGCAAATTCGACCCACCACTGAATTTGCCTACTGATCTCTCGTACACTAATTGGGCCCTACTATCAGAGACAAATTCAGCCCACTTATTTCATGACAACGAAATAGGCCGAGATAATTTTCGTCGACATATTCTGCCCACGAGTGAATACAGCCCACTAAAATCCATCATGGAATTAGCCTACTAATGAATTTGACCCTCTTATTCTATCCAATGACTCGGCCCACCACTGAATTTGGCCTACTTAATTCTCGTCAGAACATTTGGCCTACGGATTAATTTGGCCCACGTTTGGCCTACGTAATTCCCATCAACCAATCCGGCCCACGTTTGCCCTACGTAATTCCCATCAAACGATTTTAGGCCACAAAGGAATTCGACCCAAGTAAATCCCGTCAACAACCACTTAAGGAATAAGTTCATTTGGAATCCCTTAACTTTCAATGAAACCGATCTTCGTCATTCGACCAGAAAACCAGATACAACGGATCACTCAACTATAAAAACCGGTGCCCATGATGATTTAAACGGTGGTTTTAGCTTACGTGGCGCTTACGTGGCTAAATTGACCCAGTCTTCATCTCGACGTGGCATTGACGTGGTAATTTGATTATAAAATTAATAAAAACAGTGACCCCATATGTCAGTTACACAACAAAACTAATTAAAAATGGTGGGGTCCATGTGGGCCACACATATCATTCTCACCCCTCCTCTCTAACTCTCTCCCCTCTCCCCTCTCTCTCCTCTCTTCCTACTCCAGCCTCCAGGGCGTCGAGACGAGCGGCGATCGGCGGTGTGCACGGCGCGACGGGCGGCGTCGGGGGGCCGTGACGCGGCGGTGGCGATGCAAGAAAATGGGAGGGCGTCGGTGGCGGAAGCGTTGGGACTGCGTTTCTCCCCAACGGTCGCCGCCCGTCGTGCCATCCTCCCTGCCGGTAGCTACCCATCTTTTCACCGTCCATCACGCCACCCTCCCCGCCGACCGCTCGTCGCGCTGTCCTCCCCGCTGGCCACCGCTCGTCCCGGCGCCCTGGATTGGGGACCCCCTCCTAGCGCTCCCACCGTCGACGCCCTCCCCTTTTCTTGCGACGTCGCTGCCGCCACATCGTCAGCCCCCGACGCCGCCCGTCACGCCGTCCACCCCGCCGGCCGCTGCTCGTCTCAGTTCCCTGGAGGCTAGAGTGCGAAGAGAGGAGAGAGGGGAGATAGTTGAAGAGAGGGGAGACAATCAGAGAGGAGGAAGAAGAGGAGGGGTGAGAATGATATATGGGGTCCACATGGGGCCCACTGTTTTTATTAATTTTCGAATCAAATTGTTACGTCAATGCCACGTTAGATGAAAGCTAGGTCAATTTAGTCACGTAAGCGCCACGTAAGCTAAAATCGTTGTCCAAACCGCTATGGGATCTATATTGCACCGGTTTGATAGTTGAGGGATCCGTTGTATATGGTTTTCTGATTGAATGACAAAAATCGAATTCGTTGACAAGTTAAGAGACCTCAGATGAACTTATTTTTCACCACTTAATACTCGTCGGTAAATTCGGCCCACAACTGAATTGGGCCTACCGAATTCTCATCAATGAATTCGGCCCACGAAGTGAATTTGTCCCACCTACTCGTTCACAGCGCCGCCCGAGGCCCCGAGGCCGGGTCGAAGGCGCCGGCGAGGACCACCCGGATCTCGCGGCCGCAGACCACCGGCCTGTCGCGCACACCGCGGCGGCGCGGGTGCACGCAGCTCCCGGCGTCCCACCACCAGCTGCTTTTCCTCCCGGCAGCTTCGATGGCGATGCGATGCTTCCCCGAGGCCAGGATGTGAGACGGAGATGCGGCGACTGGCGCTCCCCCTGACGTTCCCGGCGACGGCGAGGTCGCTGCCGCGTCCTCTTCGTTGCCTGGCTCGACCGTGTGCAGGGGATTCAGCTGCATTGGCCGGTAAGGCCCGGTAAGTAGGTTAACAACAAGCTTCTCTACTTCACGAAATTTTTCTCTCTTTCTATTGGTCTCTCTATGATGAGAATTATGCAAAAATTTGTGCATACGAGAACACCATGAATGTATTATCCGGTTCAAAATGAGCGTCTTCTCTTTGTCAGTGCTAAGTTGTTATATTGAATTTTCTAAGGACATATGTAAACCCTGCAGTGTGCTTCTTTTGTTCATTTAGCAAATGATGAAGATTCATCTGAATCCTTCCACAATCTTTGTTTTACCCCGCTCTATTCCAAGTGTTAGTTCATGTGATTGATTGCTCCCATCCTCATCTTAGCCTATGGAGCTTTGCTGATTTTTCACTCACATCTCTCGTCTTCTTGGACGTTGTGGCGTTGGACATTTTGTTTTCAACAGTGCATTCCAATCATCTGAACATCAATTGAACTGTACAAACTACACCCATATGCTGAAGCTGTATTGAGCTGTTTGCCAAATGTCTGTCAGAGCCACCACTGAGAGTCTGATACTCCAATGCCATCAAATATTGTGCAATAACGCAGTAACCATCCTGCCCTGGGTTATCTGAGACATTTGAGAATTTTGCAGCAAACTTATCCATGGTGCATCAACATCTGGACTCAAATCTCTCCATGAAAAAGCCCATGCATGCACAGGGCAGAAATTCTTCAGTTCCTTCTCATCACCAGTCAGTCCCCATGGTCATTTCAGAAGGCCAAAACTAGATAGACAACGCACATTGCAGAAAGGAAACCATGTCCCCAGCTGCATAAACCCCTCTGCACCAATTCAGCAGCTGCATCACTGCATCAGATAATTGTCTTTTTGGATCCTTTTTATTTTTCGCGCGTCATTTCTCTGCATCGCATCAGGTCAATTCTATCACCTAACGCTGGAATGCACATGCTGTTGGCCCATTTCACTCCAACAGTCTGCAGTGCATTCCAAGATCCTGGACAGAAAGCTTTCACTCCCTAATCTGCACTCGTGCTCATGCACATGCAGTAACAGTGTGATAACAGTGCGATCTACTGATCTTTGATAGAATCATCTAGTTTTTGACACTGAATTTTCAGCAGGATATCTCCCCTGTGCTGTTGCCGTTGGTGATCTTCGGGTGCGGTAACCGGCATAAAAAGGGGTCATCAGCAGTAGTTGGTGTCACAGAAAGAACCCCAGGTGATGAGACATTTTGATATGTATGGCCCCTGGCAATCAAGCAGCAGATAGGCCAGGAGAGAATGAGAACTGAGGCCAAGTGCAATGCTTGTATGTGTAGACAGTGTTGGATCCAACATTCAGATTTCTGGAAGTGGCAATTAACAGGATTGCAGTGTGTCTCAGCAGCCAATGGATTTCTCTATGCTTATCAGCATCCACTTCAGGGGGTCTAGTGATGATGATTATGATAAACTTGAGCTCAAAACATCAGGAATCAAGGACATAAAAATATATTAGCAGAAACAGGGAAGAAGGAGGTGCGAAGGAAAGGCGAAAATCGCTTTATTCTCGCAGCGCGAAGAAATGCCATTCCAGTGATGAAAAATACAGGCAGAGGATGCAACTGTGTGCCGACAAGTGGATCCATATCAATGGCCTTAAGCCGTCCTTTAATGGTCAGAGATGCAAATGCCTGCCTTCCATAGTAGAGCCTAACCCCTTGCTAATGGTTCTTTAATTTTCTAAGTCCCTTCCACTAGCCTGCTTTTAGGCCATATAATTATCTCGTACCACGCCAAACACTTTGCTTATTGCTCACATGAACGCATCACTGAAGAAGCATCACAAACCAGAGTTCATTGGATGGGAGAATCGATCGACAGTATGAAAGCTTGCCATGTTATTCTGTCGGGATTGCGAGCAAGATTAGTTTAATGGCAGTTGAGGCTAAGTGCTTGGCTGCTTTGAATCAAGAATGTGATCTTTGTTATCATAACTATATATGAGATATGCAGTCTAAGATATAGCAACAGATTAGGATGAATTGGGGAAGCATCATGCGAAAATTCACGGTGCACCGGAGCTGAGGAGAAAATATTTTCTGTTCTGCAGAGTGGAGCATGATTTGCTATGAAATATGGTCAAGATAGGTGCAACAACTTGTAAGGCATATTCTCTTCCAATCCTATATATATAGGGCCTCTTCTCTTCACTATTAGGCTCAGATTGTTAATGTTATTGCCTGTCTATTCATGGCTTAGAAGAAGCCAGTAGATTGTCTAGGGTATGCTTTGCCTCAAAGCTTAGAAAAAGTTTGATAACACTGACATATTTCCTGGCAAGACTTGAAGTCAATCTAACTCATAGTTGCCAAGAAGTCATTAAACTAGTAATTAACCTAGGTGCTGTACATTGTGATCTCGTCTCAAGATTACATGGACGGTTGTTGAAGCTACATATAGTAAATCTTGCACAGTTTTTCTGAAAATACTGTGTTCCCTCTAAAATGTACACCGCACCTTGTATTATTCAGATTGTCAAGTCATGTATATTATACAATTCTATATACTTTGGATGGTCCAATGCCCTGTGAGATGGCACTGTCAACTACTAGCAATTAAACAGTGAACCTAGTGCCAAAACAGTCTTTGTTTCTTACAATCTAATGTTAAGTGCCTGTTAGTCAATATCTTCCCATTTTGTCTTCTTGTAGAACACCATTAGAGGAGCAAAATTGTTTCCCAGATGCTGCTACCTTGATGCCTTAAGCTACAATAGGTGACAACTGAACTAGTCCATTTAGTTGAGCTAAGTACTAGTGTCATGGGTCAGTGAGCATAGTACATACATGGACTTGAACAACTGTTGTGATTACCATAAACTAGCATCATTAAGATTAGATTAAGCATTAAGTATGGGGGACCAGGACATTGCCAAATAGAAGGGCAGGAAAACTTCCACATAATCCCACTGCAAACGACAGATCCAACAGCATAACATCCGAATAATCTCCAAATTATTGTCATGGTATTTGTTAATGATCAAGTGGATCTGTCTCCTGAATATTTGTTTTCCTTAATGTCTTCCCCTTCTCTTTCCCAATCAGTCAGCAAACCAAACAGGATGCTGTATTGCTGTAATGCCTTGTTTCCCCATAGACCCTTGAATTGGCACTGTCTCATGGTTTGCCTACCATATGATTGAGCTTAATTGTCACAGCTCATCATAGTAGAATTACACATAAACTTCTTGAGCTAATTATTGGTATATTCTTGAGCATTCTTCAGATACTCTCCATGTGAATGACAAAGATCCTTGCGCATCTCGGACCGATTCTCGCGCTTTTAGAACATTTTCATGATCCTTTTTAATATTCATAATCCTGTTGGTGTTTTTTTAATTCTCTTGGAGCTTAGAAACGAAACAGAACAAAACAAACATATACAACAAAACTATTTTTATGTACGTCCAATGGTTTAGTAACACCAGGCAACTGGTAATTTGGGCAAATATGTATGATAATACCAGCTGAATTCAACATTTGCAAGTTGTGTTACTGAACATTTTTAGTATTAATTTAGGCAGTGAAAGACTGACGAAAATGCTACTGAAGTACTAGGGAACTGTGCGTTTCATTTTCAGTACTTCCAATAGCTTCCAAGCAAGCCGTGCAGGGACAGCAAGAGTAGGTTGCATGGAAATGTCAGCTTGTGTTGGATAAGCAGGGAGTAGAAAGCAAGTGACGAAGGCATTAGCACTAATAAAAGTTTCACTTTGGTCCAAAGCAAGTACAGTTGTTGGGTAGCGTTTGTTAAGTCCACCCTTGCCGTTAGGTTTCCAACAGTATTAACTGACAGATGGGACCACCCAAGCGTGTTAGTACGATATAGATGTAATACATTGTTCATGGGATTTTGTAGGAAGTACTCTTATTAATTAATCACCTATATTGAAGTGTAACAGTGGTTAATTTCTGTCAAATGGCTTCGCCCTTCAGTAAATAATTAATCGTCTATACTTTTTTATGTAATGAAATTTAACCGTTAATTGGGGCTTCCCCATTTGACTGGCCTATCCTGGGAGGAGAAAGAGAGAATATCGCATTACTTTCACATTGTAGTAAATGTTCACGGTTGGTCATAATTTTTTCGGTCATATGTCATGTCAACAAGGACTATGAACTGCGGAAGAAGTAAAATTATATTCTTTTTTGACAAAAATAAAATCATGTGATGTACTTAATAAAATAAAAAAAAGAAGGTAGTCTTTAGTCTACCTACCTTTTCTATATACCATATTAAACTTATAGGGACTTTCATCCATTTATTTTTTTTCGTCCATATCTTTGCTGAATAAATGCTGTCACTCATGAGGAAATGAATCATTGTTTCTAGTGTACCAGTACTTCCAAAGCAGGGGCGAATTCAAGAAATCAAACCACCGTCCACTGGATCACTAGTTTCATCATACTGTAGTGATGTTAGGGACACAACCTTAAACCATGAGGTAATACTTATGGTTTATCAGGGGTCATCGGAGTCACAGAACTTTAGTGGTTGTATATCCATCCCTATTAATAAGTTATAGATATTTTGGACATCGACATTCTCTTAGTAAATTATAGATATTTTGAACAATAACATCCTCAAAATACAACATCGACCAACAATTTATATCATACTCCCTTTTTTTTTGTTAAAATCATATTGGAAGAAAGCTTAATTGAAGCCACGTCCAAAACATAAATACATCTAATCCAAGAAAAACCGGATCAAATGATGTACTACCTCCGTCCCAAAATACTTATCGCTTTAAGTTTTTGTTTGTAAATTTTGATCATTTATCTTATTCAAAAATTATAGAATTATTATTTATTTTGTTTGTGACTTGCTTTATTATCAAAAGTACTTTGAGCTTAACTTTTTCTTTTTTATATTTATATTATTTTTTTAAATAAGATGAATGATCAAAACGTTGCAAGTAAAAAGTTAAAGTGATCGCTAATTTAGAACGGAGAAAGTAGTATACAGTACTTGGACAAGAGGAAGTAAAACCTCGGCGCCCAACGCCCAGATAAGGTACACGTCGTGTCCTTGTTGACGTCAGCATGAGGTAATTAAACCCATGACTAAATGGCATGTCATGGGTGATGGTGACAACCGTTGCCTAGGAAAGGTACTGGGACCCTTGCCTCACCTATTTGTCACCTTTCACGGTTCAATTCAATTCAATTCATTCAATGAGGATTTTCTACACGCAATCCCTTGTAATTCAACTTGCTACACCCTGTAGCTAGGCCTTTATGTTGGACAATTGCTGGTTCAGTGAACTGATTAGGGCCAAATTTTAGGCACCATGTATAAAACTCTATAGACGAAACTTTAGACTATCATTGAAGTTCACATATATTTCTTAGTAACCTCCTCATAAGTAGGTATGTCAAGCGATTATAATAATATCATCTATATAAATATTAGATGTAACACAAACATATATGAAACTTGACTTCTAGTGTCAATTCTCTAATTTAACTTAGAACAGTGGTAACTGAAGTTCTACTTTTATAGAGCGTTTATACTCACTATACTATACTCCTTTTGTCCCAGAATATTGCAACAAAGGACTAGATAGAACGTATTCTAGTACTACCAATCTGCATAGAGATTACACAAATTCATAGTATTGGTGTACATCTCACCCGATTCTAAATTGCTATATTCTGAGACGGAAGGAGTACTACCTCCAGTGATTGAAATTTTGGACCCCAACAAGCAACTATCTCACCAGAAATTTTTGGACTTAAATTTTTTTATGAATTTAATCAAAATTATCCAAATTCGGTTAAACTTTCCAACAATTTCATGAAAAGAGTAAAAAAAACACCGAAAATTCAGCCTAAACTAAAAAGCAAAGCCTGACTACTATAATTAAAACTTATCTTTAATTCAATTAGTTAAGTTCCTCGTACTGAAATCTAATGTTCCAGTCTCCGACTCAGTATGGCCTTGCAGTGACTTCTATTGCCTCTCGCGCACGTGCCTGTCACCGGCCGGTAGGGGTATGTACCTCGCTATCTTCTAAACTCATCAATTGTATGTGACCACATAATGCCTACCAGATCGCCAAAGCCGTAGGGGATCCTAGTGAGATGTTGACACCAGAGATGACATTTGTTTTTTTGGCCGTGATTATTTCAGCTACAATTAAATCCCTCCCAATATTTTCCATTTTTCTCATGTGCATGGAAGCATCTGTCTGTCCACACTCCCACTCGTGCACGGTGCTGACATGCTGCTGCGTGGGGCCCAGCCTGTGTTTGTAGGAGAGCAACAAATAGCTTGGTTCAATGCACGGCTTTGCAATGCAAACCTGTCTCGCTTGCTCCTATTCTCACCGTGTCCTGTCTCCTCCGCTCTCAAATGCACGGTTTTTTATTATTAACATGTGAGCTTAGGAATTATCGGGTTCACATATCAGTAATAAAGGTACGTAACTTCGACTGTAGATCCTGATCCATTTGATTAGTGCTTGCTCTTCTCCGGTTTAGGTTTCCATTTTAACATGAACTTAGTACATCCTCCATCTCAAAATCCCAAATACAATTTCTGTAAGTAAGTTGATTGTTTTTGAACGGATGGAGTTGAAGTAAGATGGAAGTGAGAGTGGTGCTCCAATCCCATGCATAGTAGGATGGCTAAGTTATATCTCAGTACCATTGGTATACATGTTAAGTTATTTGTGTTTTAGTGCTTAGTGGTTTGTGTAATACAGGACTAGTCAGGGACGGAGCTAGGATTTTAAGCCATTGGGATCATGCCATCGGGTCATCTGACCCCACGATATTACTGCAGTTCGCCCCTAGGACTAGCATAATTATATGGCGTAAGCCTCCTATCTATTCTATTGGTACGTGGTATGAGTATTTTTATTTATGTAATAATGACAAAATTGTATGTCAAATGAGGCAGGAGCCACAAAATAAAAACAATATGTTTTTATATAATTATAGAAACAAGAATGGACATATTAATCTATACCAATAAAAGTAGAATCTTTCTTTTTCTGCAAGTGCATTTATTCCCAACCTTGTGGAGTCATATTTAATAACAGAATGTACTACTATAATCGGTAAGGAGTTCCATAAGTAAACTGCAAAGTGCACATACTGTGCAAATCACTGCGCCGCAGCCGTAAAATGGCCGGCTGCAAGAGCTGAGCTAGCAGACATAATTAGTGCGAGTTCAAACGAGAGATTAGCCTATGATTACCTCTATATAGCCATCTGCCATGTCATTCTTTTTAATTTTTAGGCCAGGTGCACCTAGGCTCTTTGCATCAATTTGCTATGGAGACACAATATGTGAGTTCACTCTTTGCAGGGCTGACAGATAGCTATATAGTATTGCTAGAGCTGGATTTTTCACCTTTTGAATTTTTTTCCTATAAATACACTAAAAAACTTATTATATAAATGAATCCTTTTTCTATTACAAATAGATCCTCGGTGCTAATAACATATTAGTCTTTCACTTTCACTGGAAAGTGATGAGAACGATGCCAATGTCATTGGTGCCATTATGTTGGATCACAGTACTAACAATGTTGGTGCCGTAAAAAGATCTATTTCTAAATAAGTTCTTTTAGAGTCTATTTGCAGAATAATTTTTCTAAAAGGATCAAAAGGAAAACTCCTAATTGCTAGAGTTCAACCAACGCTGTGAATAGTAACTTATATGAGCTTGTTTCTTCCAAACTACATCTGCCTTTGGGCTAAAAGGTGAAAAGTAGTGCAATAATATATTTCATTAGTTTTGCATTTTGTTTGACTGGAGACTAAAATCTGACGCACACACAAACACATTACATGCAAGCGCGAGCTTCCTTTACACCAACGACACCTATATACACGTGTGCATGTACAACGTCTCTATAACTGTTATTAGGTGTACATCAAACTGTACATTTCTGAAAAAAAACGGGCCTCGTGGCTAGGCTAGCTAGATGCACATTCATACACCTAGTCATTTAGCATATCTAATCTCGTCGAATTCAATACTTTTATTTGATCCATACAAATATATAAATACACGTTGACTATAAATTTTGGACCAGCAAAACTAATATAAATGTTTTTTTTCAAAGTGATATATATAAAAATATAGCTATAACCAATAAACTACGACGTGTATTTAAAGCCACTATACCATATATAGCTTTTGGTTCCCATATGGAGGCGGGTGCTTGCGAGTGCATATAAGAACTTTGGAGTCATTGGCACCAACAAACCATATGTACCCGTGTGTGTGAGAGAGAGATCTATAGAGGGGGGGCCACAGTGCAAAGAGGGTGGTGAAAAAGTTAGCATGCATAACCCTAGCACTACACATCTACCAGTATGCTTAACCCATATGCAAGAAAAGCTATATCTGATTTTAATTAATCTCTGAAGGGATTGATCATTGATTCCATAATATTAAATTAATCACACTTCGAATTTCTTAGGCTCCTTTTACAGGCTTGCAAAAGCTAGCATTGCGTGCATGTATATATGTTTAATGGAGTCTCACTAGAGTCACTACGAATATTCCCCACCCAGCAACAAGAGATTAGTACTACATAACAAAGTGAGAGATCACTAATGACAGGAGAAAAAAGATTATTATTATTGGATATTTATTAAGTATAATTAAAGTACGAGGAGGCTGCGAATGATTGAGCCCTTGTTGTAGTAGAGGGCAGCTGGCATTGCAATATCTTTTTGCCGATGAGGATGTCGAGTTCTGATAGATATTGTAAGGATTTTTTTGAGGTATTATATTTGATGATCGTGCATTGTATTTCTTCAATTGGTGTACCACTTCGATTATTTAAAATGGTATATTTCTTCGAATGCTACGTGACAAATGCGTGCAACTTAAATTGGAGACATCGTTCAATTGGTAAGCCAAGGGCAAACCCCCAGGTCTTTTGGAGACATTATAAATTTGATCGAATATTTTCTAATCTCAAATCGCTCAATTGGAATTCGACACACGCACAATTGAAGGTTAATTATCGTTGAAGTAGCATGCTCTAAAATTGTGTCTTTTTAATATCATATATGGACCCTCTTTAAATATTTTTAAAGGTGTAAAGATGTTCCTGTAAATGGTGGGAGTTAGAGCCATAGACTACAACTTTGAATAAAAATGAAGAACTTGCCAATTTCCCAACAGTTATTCATTATTGGCACTACATTCTCCCTCTCAATATTTCTGATTTAAATTATAATATCAGTTAGAGACTAAGCCACATAAAAAATGGAAAAAAATATGATTCACGCCCCATAATTAACTTTACCTTGATTGACGTTGTAGAATCCAAGCTAACAGGCGTGTGTCGATATTCAATATATGGTGGGTAAGTTCATGAGGGACCTGATGTTTCGATAAGGGGGCTTCAGGTTATGATCGCTCACTTTTTAAGATTTTTTTAACTAATTCATAATTAATCATGCGCTAATATGCCGCTCCGTTTTATGTCTATGGAGGATTAGTTCCCAACCCATACCAAAGAACACAGCCAAGATATGGTGGAAACAAATTTTCACTACAACAAAAATAACTTTGTAGAGATATTTTTCTAATATTATGGAGACACTTTCCAAATGTCTTTGCAATTCTGTAGAGGCATCTTAAAAACTACGCCATAAATATCTTATGGTAAATTGTCTCTATAAACGAAGAAGAGACATTTAATACAATATCTCTATGTCTTGTGGCATTTGGTATTTATTTTATATCTATAAGAGAGCATATGAATTCTCTAGAGACATTAAGTTGTACCACAATCATACCAAACAATGTGAAAAAAGAGAAAAAAATAATTTCCCTTGCTACTACCGACCTTTAAACTTATGACCTCTTGGGTGAATTATTCTTTTCAATGCACTAACCAACTCAACCTCATGTCATTAGTTGTATGTTTATGCCTTGTGTTACTTATATCTAATTCTTTAGTATATATTATTGTTCAAAGAAATGCCTTAAGAAAATAATACCCTTACATATCAGGCATATGTTAAAGTGCCAGAATAATCCATCTAGAGTAAAAATTTTCGAGGCAATTTTTTAAAATATCTCTACAATGTAGACCTCTTGATTTAGAGGCCAATTGAAAATCGCCTCTACAAAAATATCTTTACATGATATTTTTATTGTATTTTTTTACGTAGGTTTTCGAGAAAACCAAGCCCTTTCCTCCACTACAGTAACCTAAGTCACATAGTTCTTTCTTGGAGTGCTTGCCTCTTTTTGAGTCTATCTATGGCTTATATACATCAAGATGCTCCCCATCGGGGACACTGACCAAACTACTCTTACATACATCATGACACCACTATACCTCGCACCACGCACCACACGCTCTACCAACTTGTGGAGCTTGCCATCTCAGACATGCTCCATGGTGATACCTTGAGACGCGTGTGGGACATGATACCTATTTTTCCCAGGTAATAAGGGGTTGTAGTGAGAGGGGGAAGGCTGATGTGCTGAACCATTGGTCTTACATGGGTTTAACCGATTGTGTGAGCACCACAAATTAAATGAGACTTGACAATGTGAACAAAGAGGAATGACAAATATAACACACATGCTTACTGCGTGTGCACAATATCCAATACCTTGCATCACATTGAGATCGGTCAAGACCAGAACACTTCTACGCCTCTCTTTTCAGTGGTCGCGGGCCAACCAACTAGTGGCCACGGAACCACCCTACTTGAGGACCACCGCGCCACGTCACCTGGTGCCGCATGCCTGCCATGCTCGATATCCGTTTATTATGATATCACTTAGCTGCTACATGCATACCCTGCTCACGAGCCACCGTGCCTCGTCTGGTGGTCATGGGCCACACTTTGTTGACTGGCACAAGCGGGTTCACCATGTCGAGGATTGTTGCACCACGTGGCGTGCTCTCTATCTATCGTAGGACTAATCTCTTCTATTTCAAATAATTATAGGCGTATTTATTTTTTTAAAAATAAGAGAAGTGATGACTCTTTAACATAACCTAGAAATGCACACAACGATTACATCACCTAACACTAGACTAAAAAGCCAAAAAAAATATAAAAAATAAACTATCATGTTAAGGTTAATATAGAAAGGCGTTCGTCCCGTAGCACAGACCACTATAAGATCATCTTCTTCAACTCTATGGTTGCAGAAAAATGTTATGAGATTTTGAGTCATCACAGAAATGCCGTCGAAAAACAGGTTGACTCTCGTTGATAGTGCTAGATTCAATCGCGGTAAATGTTACATAGAGGGAT
This sequence comes from Oryza punctata, assembly GCA_000573905.2. Classification (NCBI taxonomy): domain Eukaryota; kingdom Viridiplantae; phylum Streptophyta; class Magnoliopsida; order Poales; family Poaceae; genus Oryza; species Oryza punctata. The sequence goes on from CM002488.2 coordinate 7,157,793, forward strand.
TAATTTACCCCGGATCTCAAAATACCAATTCTCGATGGTGATACCTTCAAGATGGGAACACGGCTGATCACTTGATCAGATCAATTAATAGAGTCACTTTCTTGAGGCAAAATAAGATTAATTTACTTGCTCACTTTTCTTACTGTGAGAGCAGCTAAGCTAGCGAAGTTGACACATGGAGATTCCAGATTCTTGCACTTGATCGCTCCTTTAATTTGGAATCTTCGCTAAAAAAACACCACCTTTTTCTTACATCCATCAGAAGAAGATCAATTCGTTTATCTTATGTCCAATCCTATGTTTAATTATATGCTTTTCAAAAGTTAAACGTACTCCGATCACATGTGTATCTGAAAAGTATGAGCAGTAGAACTCTAGAACTGGAGAAGAGCAAATGTACTTACTTATAAACTGTAGGAGAAGTTAAAGCACTAAAAAAATATCCTGAATTTAATTATATTAAACATTTATATAAGCATTTACGTCTAGTTTATAAAAAAAAAGACCTATCCCCAAATTTATTTATTCTTTTTAAGTTTTTTCCATTCTAGTGCCATATATACACACATTAAGATAATAATTGGATGTAACTTATTTGAATCAAAGGTAGCTAGTAATGCATTCTATTATCAAGAAAAAAAATATAGACACCAATATTAGGGACTAATTACTATCACCTATTAACGGACATGATTAACCAATGAGCGTTCATTAGTTAATTATATTAAGTTATTAACCGCTCATCCACATCATGCGTGCATGTATGGTGTTTATTTTTAATCAGTAACTGAAGTTATCATGACTTTTTTGCCTCGAAAGGAGTCGGTTAATTACTTTACTTACATGGACAAGTACGTATGTACTGTACTGCCGGAGAACGTATAGATACAGGAGAACGTATTCTTGTACGCACACAACACAAGACTCGCATGTATATATTGCATTGGCGTTGAGTGCACGAACATGCAGTTGGTGCACAAAAATGGCGTGAGTGCAATGGTCTTCTTGTAAGAAAAAAAAAGGGGTCCAAATCCTGGAAAAAAGAGAAACCGATTTCTAAAAAACTTTAACCGTTGTTGAACTGACCTGTCAACAGGATAAAAAAAATAACAGAAATAACTAGAACACGATTTCCGTCTAAAAGAGGGGGAAAAGGTAAGTACGTTTGTGACAGAAAAGTAGGGTGCATTTTTACATATTCACCCACCATGTTTTATCTTTTCACGATGATGAGTGGATTTTGGTTTAGTCCCAAAATAACCTGGTACTTTACCATAATTCGTTTTCATTTATAGAGCTGCGTTGGTATGGAGTAATTGATTAGTAGAACATTTGCACGATTGATGCGAAACTTTTTAATTATGAGATAAAATTTTTGTACTATGCGATTACATTATACTCTAATGGTAGAGGTAGAACTCACGGATTTAAGAAATGGAGAAGCTGATGAAGATGCCTATCACGGCTAAGCGACTAACCATTGATGCAGAGTGAGTTAAAAAGGGCAACCGGTCTGATGTGGTGATCGAAACAAGTGATGATGTGCGTCGCAGTGTCGAAGGCATGGTCTTGAGCGGCACGATGATAATCCTAGTATTTGCGCAGGGGATCATTCCATCGCTTACCATCCTGCGGTTGGATTTTAATAGTACCTGTTATAGCACATACTCTCTCCATTAAAAAAACTTAACCTAGACAGAAATACGAATAGTACAACGAATCAGGATAATCTTTTTGTCCAGATTCGTTGTATTAAGATGGATTACATCTCATCTAGGTTAAGTTTTTTTTCTATGGAAGAAGTATGTACATGATGCTACCTCCCAAGGATGCACAATAAAACTGCTCTTATAACTTTTCTTTCAGGGATTATAACTCATATTTTAACTTGATGTCATGGCCAACTAGCGGCTTAAACATTTATACATCAAGAACTAATATTATGATGACATATACGGACAGCCTTAAATTCTACACAAATTAGTTCAAGCTTCCATATGTGCATATTACACATTATTCCTTAATTTCTCCTTTTCATTTGGTGTTAATTTGCACAGGAAGGGCCAACATTTAAAAGAATGTGCATGCTACACACAGGGGCCAGAAAGCATATATACGATGAATCACACAAACTAAACTTCACAAAGTAGCCCCTGCATGGAATTATTGGGTGGCTGAGTGGTGGGCCATGTACAGTGTGCATCTCACTGTTGGTTTGGTTTGACCGGTCTAGATTGGCAGCGATGTCATGTCATCTCATCTCATCAGGTGGTGGCCATGGGCAGGAGATCGTCCGGCCCCCACGGCATCCGCTGCTGCTGCCTCTGCACGTGTAGCATGTAATCCTCTGCGTCCTTTTCGCCGTGCAGCTTAATTACACCTAGCTTTCAGATCTTCAAATCTCCAATGCCCGTGCATGCGTACGTGTCAGCGTGTAGCATGGGCCAAATGGACTTTGCTGCTGGCTCTGCATGATTGCTTTGTGCGTCGCATGATCAAAGTTCTTCGGAGGGAGAAGAAAAAAATTGTCATGATGATTTGGCTGATATGCGGGTTTACGTTTAGGGCATAATAAACCCGTGTTTTATATATGAGCGTTTGTTTTTTCAAGAGAATTTCTCGTGTTAGGAAAACAATATTTCATTGCTCTATCGTCGCGTCAAAGATTTGGTTACGCCATCTCTACCGGTAAATTCTCACTTGCAATAGATTTTTATCGAATAGATCAACCTCCACACGATCTTCTCGTGTACCATGCTATCACTGAACTAGCCTTAATCTCTCTAATATGGGAATACGTCATATCAGATATCCCATCTCTACTCAATCATTTCTCTTGCAAGGAATGAGAAAAGGTGTGACTACATCGGGAGTGGTTTCTAAACGGAAAAATATATAGGGGCTTCAGTGTAGTTGAAACTTTCATTATTCTAAATTTACGAAGGGAAGGTTCTGAGGTAAGCACAAGCATGTTTTTATCAAGAGAAGATAAAATGATTTTTACTAGAAAACTTGCACACACTTGTCGTAATATCCATTACTTGGAAGTTGAGGACTACACAACCTTTAACAACAATTTTGATAGACAATAAATAGTTTTGGTGATAGAGCAAGTTGGGTGCATCCACGTGGTTGTCATAAAAAACAGGTCATCATATTGAGAACACAGATCAGGTATACTTTCACTAATATGCTAAAATCTCCCTTACTCTATCTCTAGAGAAAAGAACGTCACTTTTCACAATAGTGAAATCATCCATAAATACATCAAAAACTTTTTATTGATAGTGAAATCATTTACTGTAAGCTTTTGCCAATAGTGAAATCATCGATAGTGAAAACATGAGAATCATTTATTGAATCATCGATAGTGAAAAGTTTGACAAGTGAAATCATCAGTAAAGAAATCATTTACTATAAGTTTTTGCTAAAGAACTTACATAAATGCTATACTATCTAGTATTATTTTATTGGTGGACAATTGCACTAACCAAAGTCGTGTCGATAAATATGAGAAATAATAAATAAACTTTACAGATAAAGCTATTCAGTACATGGCCACAAAAAAATATATCAAGGTAACAACTAGGCTCGCATATTTTATTACTCTACGTCGGGTCAAACATTTGGTCACTCTATCTCTAACAATAAACTTTCACTTATGACATCAATGGAATCATCATCTCATTACGATGTGCTTGATCGAATTAGTCAACCCCACAAGATATTGTTAGGTAGGGATTCTATCCACAGCTACCCATATCTCTCCAAGCTGGGACACAACTCTATCGGAGCATCCCATCTCTATACAACCATTTCTCTTGCAAATGAACAGAAAGCAATAGTGATACGATCAAAGAACTTGCAAGTGGTGATTGCAATAACCAAAGTCATAGCAACAAAAATGTAAAATAATAATTAAATGTTAGACATAGAGCTATTTAGTATGCTACCAACTAAAATACATCATGATAATAAGTTGTGTCAAAAGATTTTTATCACTCAATACGACATTGGTGAAACCATCAACTCATTCGTTGAACTCTGATCAAATAGTAGGCGTGCTATCACTAAGCTACCCCTGTCACTCTAAGGTGGGAAGCGGCCCTACCAACGCATTCCATATCTACACAACCATTTCTCTATTGTGGGAAGAGAGTATGGCAACTTTCGCAACCATTTCGCCAGCAAGAGAAGGGAAGAGAATATGTGGCAACATTAGGGATGGTTTCCAATTGAGACAATGATTTGGTTTCTCATAGAGGACTTGCACCAATGTTGTATTTCTATTATTTTGCACGTGGACAATCGTAGTGATCAAATTTGTGGTAACAAATGTGACAAATAATAAGTAAATTTTAGAAACGGAGATATTTAGTATGAGGCTACCTAAAATACTCATGGTAACAAGTTGGATCAAAGATTTGTTCACTCTATTTTTAGGTCAAAGATTTGATCACTATATCTCCAACAACAAATTCTTGCTTACAACACTAATGAAATCAAATCATCATCTCATTAGTTGGACTTTTATCGAATAGGTCATCCTCCACAGGATGTTCTCACGTAGGCATGCTATCACTAGGCTACCTTTATCTCTCTAAGGCAGGAGGCATCCCTACTCAAGCATCTCATCTCTACACAACCATTTCTTTGGTGAGGGAAGAGAAAGTTTAGCAACACCCATGATGGTTTCTAATTATTATTGGGACAATGATTCCATTTTTACCAGGGAACTTTCACAAATGTTGTATAATATAAATTAGTTTGGGGTGGATGTTTTGCGTTGGTCAAAGTCATTGCAACAAATATGATGAAAAATATTAAATTTTTGAGATGGAGTTATTTAGTATGCAGCCACCTAAAATATGTCATGAAAAGAAATCGAGTCGAAGATTTGATCATTCTATATCGCTACCAATAAATTCTCACTTATGACACCGGTGAATCATCTTTGCTAATTGGACTTCGATACGTCAACCTCTACATGATGTTCTCATGTAAGCGTGCTACACTAGGCTACTCATATCTCTTTAAGGTGGAAAGTGACCCTATCAAAGCATCCCATCTCTGCGTAACCATTTTTCTAGCGATGGAATACAAAGTATAGCATCTCTCATAGAACCATGCATCCGGCAAGAGAAGAGAAATTCTAGCAACATCAGGGATGGTTCCTTTTTTTTGGAGGGGATGATGATTCAGTTTTTACTAAAGAACTTGCACAAATGCTATACTAATACATTATTTGGTGGGTGGATTATTGCATTGATCAAAGTTATAGAAAAAAGAGATATAATAATTACATTTTATATATGGAGCTATTTGGTATTCAATCACCTGAAATACGTCACAATATTAAGTTGGTGAAAGATTCGGTCACTGTCGTCAGGTCAAATATTTGATCACTCTATCTCCAGCAATTAATTATCACTTGCGACACAGGTGAAATCATCATCTCATTAGTTGGACTTCAATTGAATAGGTCTGCCGCCACGTGCACGTAGGCATGTTATCGTTGTGCTACCCCCATTTCTCTAAGCTAGGAAGTGGGCCTACTGAAGTATCCTATTTCTTCACAACCATTTCTCTAGCTAGGGAAGAGAAAGTGTATAACCTCCCACAACCATTTCTCTAGCAATTGTAGAGAAAGTGTACCAACACCAATGATGTTTTATAACTTTTGTTGGGACAATGATTCGGTTTTTACCAGAGAACTTGCACAACTGGTGCACTATCTATTATTTTGCGGGTGAATGATTGCAGTGACAATGGGATGATGATTTCACCGGTTACGTAAGTGAGAATTTATTGTTAGTGATCAAACCTTTGACTCCACGATAGAGTGACCATGTCTTTGACCCGACTTTGTTACTATGACATATGTTTAGGTAGTCACATACTAAATAGCTCCATCTCTAAAACTTAATTGTTATTTGTCATATTTATTTCTCTACCTTTAGCATCTCTTCTGCCACTTCAGCCTCATCATCTTCTTTCTCTCCCTATCCCTCTGCACCACCGTAGCTTTATTTAAAGGGTTGAGCCTAACAAACGCTCTGACACAGGAAAGCACCACCCGTGACCAAACCAGATACCGGCCAAGACCACCTCCACCTCCTCCCTCCTCACTTGGCACTTGCTGATCTTCTCCTCACTTTGCTCGTTCCCTAGAGAGGCCAAATGGTATACTATCTATTACTTTGCGGATGGACATAGTTGCATTGACAAAATTCATAGCAACAAATATGACAAATAACAATTAAGTTTTAGAGATGGAGCTATTTAGTATGTGGCCACCGAAAAGATGTCACAGTAACGAGTCAGGTTGAACGATGCAGTCAATCTATCTTCAAGTCAAAGATCCGATCACTTCATCTCTGACAATTGAAACTTACATCATCGGTAAAATCATCATCCCATTACACCCCCTCTTTGCCTTCTCTACCACTCTCCACCACTACGACTTTCTTTAATGGGGTGAGCCTAACAAACGCTCTAACACGGGAAAGCACCACCCGATGACTATACTAGAGAAAAGCCAAGACCACCTCCACCTCCACCCTCCTCACTTGGCCTTCGATTCTCCTCACGAATAGGTCAACCGCCACACGATATTCTCACGTAGGCGTGCTATCACTATGCTGCCCCTATCTATCTAAGGCAAAGACTAAGTCATTTCACGTCAAAAAAAAAAGTACTCGGCCATACCATAAGCATCTCATTTCTACGCGATCATTTTATGTAGCTACATATAGAGAAACGTGTAGGAGACACAAACAACCACACTTCTAGCAAGTGATGAGAAAGTGTACCAAACACAAAGTATGACTTCTCATTTATAGAATATACAGGGGCTCCTTTGCAAAAGAAATATGTGTGGGTGTGTGTGTGGGGGGGGGGAGAAATAGGAAGAAAGACAAGGGGGTGAGGCAGAAGTGTTTAAAGCCCATAAAGCGCAGCACTGTAACGCCGCCGTTATGCTTCTGCCTCCTCCTCTCCTCTTCTGCCGCTGCCGCCTCTCTTCGCCTCCTCTCTCTCTCTCTCTTCCTCTCCACCACCGCGGCTTTCTTTAATGGGGTGAGCCTAACCAACGCCCCTGACACACGAGAAGCGAGCAGAGCACCACCACCCGGTGACCACACCACCACCACCCAAACACCCCCCCCCCCCCCTCCCTCCCTCCTCCTCACTCTCCTCTCCTCTTCTTCTCTCACTTCGCTCGCTCGCTCGCCAGGAGACGCCACCAGCCGCCGCCATGTCGTCGCAAGGTGACGCGCTCCTCTGGTTCTTGGTTCTTTATTGTTTTATTTTCTTTCCCGGGAGGAGGAGGAGGAGCACGACGACGAGGTTTCATGGCGGTTTTGTTGGGTTTGGGCGCATGCAGGAGGGGTAGGGGACCCGGAGCTGTTTGCGGAGCTGTGGCGGGCCTGCGCGGGGCCGCTGGTGGAGGTGCCGCAGCGGGACGAGAGGGTGTTCTACTTCCTCCAGGGCCACCTCGAGCAGGTTCGTGCCTCTCGCCGCCGCCGGCAATTCTTTGGTTTGTCCCCTTCCATTCTTGATGATGACGCGCTTCTTCTTGTTGTTGTTGTTTGTTGTTCAGCTGCAAGAGCCGACGGACCCGGCGTTGCTGGCGGAGCAAATCAAGATGTTCCAGGTGCCGTACAAGATCCTCTGCAAGGTCGTCAACGTCGAGCTCAAGGTAATCTCTCTCTCCGGTTGTGGGGGGAGGCATAGAGAGGAGAAGAAGAAGAAGAAAAAAAAGGTCTCGCCTTTGGGTGCTTTATCCCCCGTAATTCTCTTACGTTTCCTTGTTTGTTTGTGGCTGCAGGCCGAGACGGAAACCGACGAGGTGTTCGCGCAGATTACCCTGCAGCCTGACCCGGATGTGAGTGGTGACCACCAACGTTTTTTTTTTTTTTTTTGTTCTCTTGTCGCCTCCTCTGATGGTTTTGGAATGTACTTTGTGTTGCCTGTTCTGCAATCGTGGGGGATCCTTTTGGGTTCCCATGAATTTTGATCCTGCTTTCTTGTCCTGAATTTTTGGCATGTTTTAAAGCGGCCTTTTTACTGAAAGTAATTTACTTGATGTGCACTTTGGAACACATTTGGGTAGTGTTTTATGTCGAATTGGCCCGGAAAAGGCAGCAATTTTGGGTTTGGTGTGTGAAAAAGGGGGAGTGATTTGGGGCTCCACTGTTTTTCAGCAAGAGAATCTGCCAACATTACCTGACCCGCCCCTGCCGGAGCAGCCGAGGCCTGTGGTGCACTCCTTCTGCAAGATCCTGACCCCGTCCGACACCAGCACCCATGGCGGGTTCTCCGTGCTCCGACGGCATGCCAACGAGTGCCTCCCGCCACTGGTATGCGTAATTCTCATGGTTTTTGGTGATAGTATGTTCCGGTATGTATGTCAAAACCATTTCTTGTTTGTTGTTAATCAGGATATGTCCATGGCGACACCGACCCAAGAGCTCATCACAAAGGACCTTCATGGATCTGAGTGGAGGTTTAAGCACATCTATAGGGGTATGCAATTTTTTGTTTTTGTTCTCTTAGTTGTCTGCTCAATGGTTCTCTAATCATTTCACCACCATACCATGAGCAAAATTGTACTAAGCTTTATGTGCATGCTGGCGCTTATTCGTGCAATTCTTGGCTTTCTAGGCCAACCCCGTAGGCATCTTCTGACTACTGGATGGAGCACGTTTGTGACATCAAAGAAGCTGATTTCTGGCGACGCATTTGTCTACTTGAGGTTACATCCCCACTTACCTTCAGTGCTTGTTACTCTTCAGTTATATACAAGTTTATGCTGATGTTCATAAGATGTATGTATCAAAAGGGTCATGCATATTTTGTTTTTGTAGGAGCGAGACAGGAGAGCAGCGTGTCGGAGTGAGGCGTCTTGTGCAGAAACAGAGCACAATGCCAGCATCTGTTATATCAAGCCAAAGCATGCATCTTGGTGTGCTTGCAAGTGCATCTCATGCTATCAAGACTAATTCCATTTTCCTAGTGTACTACAGGCCAAGGTTGGGCCATTCCTACCATCATTTGTTATGATACAACTGTCCTTATTCTCTGATAATGGGTGCTGTTGTTTGTTTGTTTTAAAGGTTAAGCCAAAGTCAATATATTGTTAGTGTGAATAAGTACCTTGCGGCTAGTAAGGTTGGATTTAATGTGGGCATGAGGTTTAAGATGAGTTTTGAAGGGGAAGACGTCCCGGTTAAAAAGTAATGGTTTTACCTCTGGTTTCATGTGTTTCTATTTCAGTTTCTTCTTGATATGTTGCAACATCTCATATTCAAATGGTCGATGTAATTTTTAAACCTGTAGGTTTTCTGGAACAATAGTTGGTGAAGGTGATCTTTCTCTGCAGTGGTCAGGTTCTGAATGGAAGTCCTTGAAGGTAAGATCAGTTGTTGTTTTAGCTTTCTTTTCTTAAACAGTGCTGATTGCCATCTCAATTATTCTTGATGTAGGTCCAATGGGATGAAGTCACAAATGTTAATGGCCCTGAGAGGGTTTCCCCTTGGGAAATTGAAACATGTGATGGCACTGCACCTACCATCAATGTACCCCTGCAATCAGCAACGAAAAACAAGCGGCCTAGGGAGCCAAGTGAAACTCTTGATCTTCAATCACTGGGTATGACATTCATTTGTGAATAGCTCAACTTGCCAATAAATTGTGGAATTATTTAGCTTTTAACACTTTTGTTTTCGTTGCAGAACCAGCTCAAGAGTTTTGGCTATCTGGAATGCCACAACAGCATGAGAAGACAGGTATTGGTTCCAGTGAACCTAATTGTATCTCTGGACATCAAGTTGTTTGGCCAGGCGAGCATCCAGGATATGGTGCCGTGAGTAGTAGTTCAGTTTGTCAGAATCCGCTTGTACTCGAAAGTTGGTTGAAGGATTTCAACTCTTCAAGCAAGGGTGTCTCCCCTACCTTGTCAGAGATTTCTCAGAAACTTTTTCAGGTTACCAGCAATGAAGCAAGAATTGTTACATGGCCTGCGCGTTCTGCTTATCAAGCTGAGGAGCCAACTTCCAAGTTGTCTTCGAACACCGCTGTCTGTGGTTACCGAACTGAAGAAGTCACTCCAAATGCGTCCAAGGTTGTCGAAGGAAAAAAGGAACCTGGCATGTTTCGTCTCTTTGGTGTGGATTTGATGAAATGTACCAGCATATCTACCACCACCGACAAGTCAAATGTAGGGGCAGGAGAAACTTCAGCCAAAGGTACTGGTTCTCATGAAGACTCTGGTCAGCTGTCAGCATTCTCAAAAGTGACAAAAGAACATATTGGTGCGGATGAAAGCCCCCGAGAGATCCAAAGCCATCAGAATTACACCGGAAGAACTCGCATAAAGGTATAAATTGTATCTCTGTCTCCCCCTTGCTTCTTAAACTGTAACTGACTCAATATTTCTACTAGGTTCAAATGCATGGAAATGCTGTGGGCAGAGCTGTGGATCTGGCTAATCTAGATGGGTATGAGCAACTGATGAATGAGCTGGAAGAGATGTTCAATATAAACGACCTCAAACAAAAATGGAAGGTGGCTTTCACTGATGATGAGGGCGACACAATGGAAGTTGGAGATGATCCTTGGCTGTAAGCTTCTGCATATTTTTAATAGAGTGACAGATTATTGTTCATCCGACAAGAACTTATGACTGTATATATTTGTGACACCTGCAGGGAATTTTGCCAGATGGTCAGAAAGATTGTGCTCTATCCCATTGAAGACGAGAAGAAGATCGAGCCTCACCCGAAGTTACTGTCTTCGGCTAATCCAGAGCAGGATCAGAAGACTGAATTTTAGGAGGGAGGCTAGGGCTGAAAGGTGGATTTTTTAGCCTTTCACCGTTGAAGCGTTGGTGGCTGTCATTTTGTCGTTGGAGATGGTCGTAGCTGAAAAAATGGTGGCTACTGGCTAGTTCGTATTGATGCAACAGATTTGTTGCTGGTGTCAAAAACTGTTTCTTCACAAGCATTTTGAAGAACAAATTGATGTAACATAGGTTTCAAAAAAAAAAAGATTTGACAATGTCTCTTTAGTAGTTTGCTCAAGTTTAGTCAAAACCTTAATGATGCTCAAGGAATAACGTGAAGCTATAAAACTGGTGTGTAAGTTCTGTAAATATTATAAGGGAGTTTATAATTTTGTGATATTAGCTTTCACCCTTTATAATTTAGTGGTATATTGACATGTAGATTTCATTTTTCTTGATCAGTTTGATCGTCTGACCTTGCTATCAGATGTACTGAGCGATGATTCTCAAGATTTTCACTATTGCGAGTTAACATTCTAAAATTTCAAGGCGAAAGTGGTTATACCACTTCTGAATTCTGTTTTTTTTTTCTTTTTGGGTTTGTTTGTTGACTGAACATCCTTGTCAATAGAGAATGAAACTTCCTGTATAATGGTTCCAAATTTTCAACTTGGAAAAAAACGATGCCTAACGTACTTACGATCCAAATGGAGGGAAGGCTTGAAAAACGAGCTGGGATCTAGATTTTTCAGAAGGAAGGGTTAGTTACCCTCGCTCTCATTTCCGCGGCCAAAATGAAAGTTTATTTTAAGTTTGATTCTAAGACTTTTTTTATTGGTTTTTAAATCGCTAAGGAGTCGTACGTATGCAAGTTTTACCCACACATAAATTATTCTAAGTTGCCTCGTTCATTTTTCCATGCCTTATCAGCCCCTAGAGCAAACCACGAGAGAATTCAAGAAGACTTTGTCCATTCATCAGGATGCTGGTTCGTTTCCTACCTCAATAGCCTTCGAAAGGCATGAAATTTTTCCAGTATCTTCGTAGGTTTCAGTTCCTACGAAGATACTCGGCGTGAGGCGCGAGAGACGGGATGGATGGACGCGTGATCGTCGACAGGGTCAGCGCCGGCGATGGGGTGGTTACTCCTCCGTGCAGATGTGCGTGCGTGCGGTGCGGGGGCGGCAGGGTCGCCGTCCATCGCCGGCCTTGTCCCCTGTCGGAGCCTGCCCCGGCAACGCAACCACCGCGCACGCGCGATGCCAAAAGCCAGCAAAGATTAACGGGCAGGCCGAGCTCTGTATGTGGCTCATCATCTGCGGAAAAAGCCCAACCAACCGTGCGTCGATCGACGTGTTGCCGGGCCTCCTATAGAAACCCGAAAAAAGTCTTTTTTTTTTTTTGTCTTCCGAGACTATGAACCCCGGAGGTTTTGATTCGTATTTCTCAACCGTAAAATTAATTTATGCAAGTTCAATTTTGACATCTTGTAATTGTAAGATCACTTGCTTACCTTTATGTTTTGAGTTTTAGGCTTTCAGCATTACTTTAATGATCATCTTGCAACTAGTAGAAGTTCCCTTTGACTGTTAAAACCGTGTCAAATATTGACCTCCCTCGATTGTTCTGAGAACGATCTACGTGGGCGCTTACGTGGTGAGTACGAGAGAGAGGTCAAATTGACACGGTGTTAACCATCGAGGAAGTCTCTGTATCCGATTTTACAGGTACGCGAATTAAATTTGACATATAATTAAAAAGGATGTGAAACGGACCTTTTCCTCTTAAAAAAAACACATGTGCTTTTGCCAGGCCTGATCAGTAGAACGATTCAGGCATTCAGGCCCACATCTGCCAATGCCTTAACCACCGCGCCGTGCCGCCGTTGCCACTTGCCGCTAATCGGAAGCACAAACCGGCAGGGGCGTACCTATGTGTAGTTTACAGACTGTCTAATTCCAGCTAATTTATATCATAATAATTAGTATAATCGATCAATAATTAAATAATTAAATAATTAGTATAAATTTTATTCTGGATAACCGGGCATGCATAATTACTCCTCCTCCCATTGATGGCGAGGCGGCCGGCACGGCGGTCTGCGTGCGGTGTACCAGCAAGTAGGAGTAGCCCGGTGCCCACGCGAGGGAGGCAGTGCAAAGTAGAGTATGTATATGGTGGTCTCCTCCCAATCTTGTAGGTGGTCGCCCTGCTGGACTCTGTTGAAGCGCTGCAGCAACTGGAACCGTGTCTCCCTCGAAAGGTTGGTCAGGCGGTTCAATGTTCGGGGCTAGTTGGCAGGTTTCGCGATGAACGGTAGCCACTTCTTCTTTACTGAAACTGTAACTCCTAATCGGCCAAATTAAAAAGGAACAAAATTATGTTATATCCCTTCTGGCATATACATATGCCCATCTGAGTTCGGGTCTTCCACTCAGCTTTTATAGGAACGAGCGTGAGGTTGTGTATATCAGTGTCTACGTTTGTTTGGGTTACATAAAAAACAAATTGAAATAAAAACTTTTTAGCATTTTTTAAGATTTCGTTGATTTTAATTGTTTTTTGAGTGACTATCACGATCAGTGATGAAACCGCTTTGGAACCCATCTTGATATATGAATGGTTTGACTAACATTTGTAGTTAGAGGAGTAAGGATGGCGTGACTGTATCCTCGTAGGTGAGTCATGCCATCTCTACGCTTAGGGATATTTAACAATATTTTCTTAAGGTAAAATTTGCTCGTTGTCGCAAGACAAAGAGACTATTAATCACGAGCGATTTTTTATAAGAAAAGACATCTATACTTTACATATACCGTCGTCTATTTTGTAACTATTGTTTTAAAATTATGTTAACAATAAAATTTGGTAAATCTCGAAGTCATTTTCAGCCTAGAGTGAGTATCGACTTCAGAGTCCTGAAATCAGTCGATGGGCATTATCAATTGCCAATAGTTGTATTTTTCATAGATTCGGTTAAGGAAATTAATTAATTAAAGGAAGTTTATCCAGAAGAGTCTAAGTTCAAGGAGGATACGGCATGACAGTTTATCTATTAATTAGTTAGAGTTGTTAGTTTTCTTTTATCTTTAGGAAAGTGTGTTTAGTGTCCAATAAAGATTTTATGTTTTTCCTTTTATCTTTATGAAAATTTGTGTCGTGTTCGATATGTACTAGTATCTACCCATGGATATAAATATGTACACCCAGGGTCTCTGTAAATTATCTCTCGATCAATACAACTACTCTCGGCGCATCGTCACCCTCTTTCTGAGGGTTTTTACTTATCAACCGGTGAAATTTGGCACCTAATGTAGGGATGCATCAGTTTTCGATCTCTGACGAAGGGGTAAGTCCTACGTTCCGTCAGATTCTAGTGAATATATCGGCTATATTGGAGTTGTTCAAGGCTGCATCGTTTTGATCTCTTGGATCGCTCTGATTCGGTTGACATACTTACCTACCTGATATCTCAATTCTATTTTAATTGTATTGTGTTTAGAGACGCATCGGTTTAGTTGGGACTGTCTCGGTTAAGTCTGATCTTCTGTCTTAGCCGATATATCTCTACAATCACAATGTTATTTTAAATAGATTTGTTATATCTATCACATTAGATAGATCTATCGACTCATCAAGTATTAGATTATCGTATACAATCTCGTGCTGCATCAGTTAGGTTCGACCTACTAGATTGTTGTTGATAATGTAAATCTTGTTAAGCCGATAGCTAATGTTTTATCGGAGTGCTAGCCGATGAGCTATCATATACGTTATATAATCCAGATTGATAATGTTTTCTACTTGTATCGGTCGATCTCCATCTAGGGTTTTATCAATATCGGCTAGATTACTTTGTTAGCTTATATTATATAATGTATCCACCACCCTGAAAATCAGTCAAAGGTTTGATTGTATAGATATTATGTTTCTTTTCATACTTAGTGCTGCATCAGTTAAGTTTTATCTACTAAGTCATGCTTAGAACCATAATCTCTAGCCTGCTTCTTGATTGCCAATAAGGGTTTCATCGGGGTTTCAGCCGATAAGTTATCTGGACGTTGCATCAGCTTACAAGGATTACTTACAAGTTGATTTTAGCCGATGACAACAAAGGTTTCACTGTTTATTTAATTATTTGAATTTAATAACATCATATCTCCAGCCAATGAATATTTTAACCTTTGGATCAACACTTATTCTATCATATTACTTATTGGCATCGGCTGGAATCACTCCATCGGTTTATCAGCCGATTGGCTGTTTTATCTGTTGTTTACATATCTTGTCAGATCCAGAATCAAACTGACTAGCACGCCCGTATCTCATCATTATTTTGGACCTGCACTGTAGCTAAGCAGATCTCCTAGACCGTCGTGTTTTTATATCAACAAATTGCTAATAACATAGTACTAACTATTGCCCCCATCGGTTGGCCTAATAAGCCAAAACAAAAGTCAAAATTTGAATTTTCAAACTTGATTTTGAAGTTGATTTTAAGATATTTTCAACGTAATTTCTTTTTAACGTTGGCTTTTAAATCATTACAAATAAATATATAAAAGTTTTACCTATAAATTATTTTTTATTTCCTAATAAACCATTTTGGCTTATTAGGGAATAAGGTAACCGATGAGACCCTATAAAGCTTTTAGTCATAAATTATTTTTATTTGCTTAGCTCATTGTAGCTTCAACCGATCAGATCTTTTTCACCCACACATTCATACATAGGATCACGTGAACCACGGCTGTGTTCTTGTGCTAGCTTTCCAAACTTAACTCTCTCGTTTTTCTACACGCACGCTTCCCAAACTACTAAACGATATTTTTTAAAATAAAATTATGTACAAAAATTTCTTAAAAAATCATATTAATCTATTTTAAAATTCTTTTTACTAATACATAACTAATTATACGTTAATAAATTATTCTGTTTTTTATGTGCGAGAGAGAGATTAGTTCCCACCTCACTCCAGAGAAAACAGCGGAAGTAGCAGTATTAAAAACCTCATCTCAAGAACTACACACTGCTTGTGCACATTTCCCTGTAGCCAACTATCTATCTGATCTCCCCACCGGTCCATTTACACAACCCTACTGTTACTGTGCAATCCTACACAATCCATGCTGTCCTTCACCTACATACATGCATGGTTGCCCTGGGCCCACTCCCCTAACCATTGCTCTGCTTGTGGGCCCCACATAGCAGTCTCACATTGCAGGGTACACCTAGCCAACGCCAAGGAAGGAGCAATAACCAATACTAGTACCAGTACCAGAGTACCAGTAGTGTCACTTGTGTGAATGAATGGCCCTCTGCCACAGGCAAACCTCTCTCATTTGCTCTTTGCTCCCCCACCAGCATTTTTAGGAGGAAAAAAGAGCCAATTTTTTTTTTCACTCCTAGTCCTATCCCCTTCTTTCCCTAACCCCTTCACACTCCATTTCCATCACCATCTCCTCCTTTCTTCCTCCTCTTAGCTGCTGCTACTTCTCTGGGCCCTCGCCTTGCCCCTGCCCTTCTCATGTCGCCAGCCACCGGCCGCTAGTGCCTTGCTGCGAGCCAACCACGAGGCCCCGAGGCAGATCTTGCCTTAGGTTGGTCAGGCGTGCCGGCTCGCCGGGGAGGAGGGCGAGGGGTTTTCTTGGGTTTGGCTGAGGAGGGTGAGGAGGGGTTTGGGTGTTCTTGGTTGGGAGGAATTTGTTTTCTTGGCATTTGGCAAGGGTGGGATTTTTTTTTTGTTTGTTTCCGTATCTGGTGCGGCGGCGGTGGCGGTGGCTCCGGCCATGGAGGCAATCACGATGTCTCCGTCCTCCGTCTCCTCCCACCAACTCGACGTCGACGCTGCCTCCACCAGCGAGGACATGTCGTCGTTGCAGGAAGGCCTCCTCTTCTCGGACAGCCTCAAGGTATGTGATGAATGCGATGTGTCACTGTGTGTCTTTGCTTCTTCTCCCATCTCCTTTTGTTGCCATGGATCTAGGTAGAAATCGGGCTGCATCTGTTGATTTCTTGGCGGTGTTTAAGAAGTGTAAAAACATGATGATGACGGGTCTTGTTCTGGGGGGTCACACTCAGTTGTGTCTTTTGTGCCGTTTTGTCCATGTCAATCACAAGATTTTGTCCCTGGTTTGGTACTAGCAATCAGGATAGGCTATCTCTAGTTGTCCCCTTTCCAAGCTTCACTGTAGTTGTAATGTTTGAATGTTCTTACCATGCCTTCTACTTTTACCACGTGGTTGTAAATTTCTAATCTTGTATAGTACTCTATGAAAAATCATGTGTTGCTTGTATAATTGGCTATGCAACTCTGCAGTGGCTTAATCTTTTTAATTACTTTTTCCCTAATTGAGAAAAATGGCGCCTAGAAGACAGAGACCCAATTCCATGGGCTCTTACTGGTAGAAAGAAGCAACATTACTTGTAATTTCATGGGCTCTTTGTCCATTTCGAATTCTGGACGGCTTAATTTCCTTTAGCAAGTTGATCAGTCTATTGGTGTGACTGTGAACCAATGGCATGCAAGGTTGCATTGTTTTGTCAAAATTTTCGGTGCTCAGGATAAAGAATTTAGGATCCTTGTTCACAACGAAACCCCACATGCCTTCACATTAGTTAATTAGTAATGTTTCTCCCATATGTAGCTGAGCTGGCATTTCTTATAGTACTGTATCTCCTGTGCTGGGCTTAAATTATATTTCTTTGTAGGACCTGAGGAATCTACGTTCACAGCTATACTCAGCGGCGGAATATTTTGAAGTATTTTACAGAAACAATTCTCAGAAATCTACGTAAGATCTTTTGTTTTATTTGGATCTCTGTTTCATTGTTTACCATGCTGCATTAAATTAAGGGTAAAACAAAACTACACTGATCTGCTGCTGTAGGGTGATGACAAGTCTGAAAGATTACACAGTTGAGGCCCTTGTTAGCACTGTAGACCATCTGGGCTTTGTGTCATACAAGGTGGATAACCTTGTCAAGGAAAGATCCGACGAGGTTAATGAGACAGAATTTCGAGTATCCTCAGTTGAGCAGGTATAATATTCATATGTGCACTGAGTTTAAAGGTCATTTTGTATATGGTCTGTTAACTACCTTGTGTAATTTTCTTAACATGGAGTGAATATCACATACATTTTTTAATCTTCTAGTACTTGAGTATGGCCTCATTTATTACAGAATGCTGGGTTTAATGTCTGCTAACCTTCGGAACATTGCTCAATATGATTACAGAGAGTACGGATTTGCCAACAGACAATCGACCAGGAGGGAAGATCTCAACAATCTCTTCTCATTAGAGCACCAAAATACCACAGGCGTTACATATTGCCAGGCAAATTCCTACTCAGTTTTGTTATGCTTTTTATATGATGCCTTCTTGTAAAATCACTCATCACTGTGGTTATGTTGTATAGGCGCAGATATAGTGGAATCAGCCATTCATCCAGTTTCAGAACCTCCACGGTATAGCAGGCAACATATGAGCCGTAAAATGCACAAGTCACAATCTAGTAAGTTTACTGCATTTCTGATTTTTTTTAGAGAGAAGAACTGTCATTGATTTCGAAACTGCTTTTCTTCCTGCAGTCTCTACGCCAGTTGGCAGGCAATCTACAATGAGGTAAACAGATAGCTCTCAGAACCCTGTTTTATATTTGCTCCTGAGTCAAATTGTTTATAAGCTTATCCACTGATTGTTCTTTATTTTTAAAGATATACTGGGAGATTTGATTTCAATACATCTTATGTCACAGGAGCGTGCGTTCACCATCTCCTTCAGCTCGTGGCACGCATCATCGATCACGGTCCTTGTCACCTTCTCGAAAAGCACGAGCTAAATCCCCATCTCCCCAAATCATCAACACACAAACAAAAGGCAATGCTGTCTTCCCTAGATGGTTTATACTTGTTTCTGAATGAGAAAATGTCATGTTCTTTGAATGTTAAGCTTTCAGAAAACATGTCTAAACTATTTTAATTCCTTTTGCTGTGCAGAAACAAGAGCAGGTTCACCAATACCGAATTCCAATCCCCTTGCACGATCTGCCACGGTTGCAAGAAGGCCACCTGTTCATCCAAAGCATTTTGTATGTTTACTATAGTACCAAATTATATATTTACTTTAAGGAGATAACATTTATCTGTTAAATATAAATTACATATCCTACTAGATCCTTAGCAAAGCCTACATCATTTGTTTTCCTGGAGTTCAATCGTATTCAGAAGAAATTTTTATTTCTTGCTTCTGATGTAATATTTCTTGCAGAGACAAACTTCAATGCAGTTACACTCTGACTGGAGCAATCACAAAGAGCAGGAGAAAAGCTCAAGCAAAGGCAGGGGGTTCCTCAAATCATTGCTCACAAGGCGTCGGTGGAGGAACGATGAGTCATTGTACAGCTACTTGGACGAGTACTGATTTGTTAAATGTTACTGTTAACCAACTCACTTGTTCACTTATCTGATTTTTGAGATTTTAGCTTTTGTCCAAATGGAGGCATTTTCGCCTTATCTTTCTGTCATTTTCATGTGTGTATACAATGAGGGCCTATCATCAGTGTTGCTAATGGCATTGCGCAAGTGTATCCATCAGCAACTAATAGGCTGTTCAGATAAGCTTCCCCAATTCCATTTTCAGTACTCATATGCTCTCCATTTCTCCTGATACCAAGGTACAATCACAAGCACAACAGTCACAATTTCACTACAGATCAATCGTAAGCCATCTTATGCCCTCTCTGATGGTGTGAACTTGTCTCATATGGTGGTCCATTGATGTTTTTCTACCTTGTGACTGTTGGCAATCTTGTCATACATGGAGCTGGTTGGCAGTTTGTGTTGAGGGGGTCCCTGAGGCTGTGGTTGCAATTGCTAGGAACTAGTGCTAGAAAATGGCAGATGACAAACATGGCCCTCAGTTTTTGTCATAATCTGTCTGTGAATAAGTGGATTAGCCTTTGAAAGAAGAGAATTGGAGTTGTATGTATATCCTATTTGATCAATGGGGCACATCATTATGCATTTGCCATGATTGAGCTCACATGTGATTGGACAAACCTTAGTGGTTAGTAAGTGTTTTAACATAAGCAAAGTCCAAGAGTAGTATTGCTATAATAATGCCAACATGGCTAGTACTTGCTAGGTTGCTGTGCGCTTCCCGGGTGGAACCAACTTGCTTCTTCCAACTCCAGTAAAGTAATGAAACATGATACTTTTTTTAGTCCACTAACCCTTATCTCTTGAGTGATTAGACTTCACTCATGGCAATGTCTTGTTTTAAGGAACCATGTCGTTTGGCTGCCAGGAAACTCTCAGAAGCATGCCAATCCAAAAGTCCAAACCCTGATCTAGTATTATAATAGTATATGATTATATCCCATGCTGCTATACAATTTTCAATGAACTTGGATATGTCCAAGCTCCAAAGAAAAGTCCAGAGAGAGGACCATTCTTTCGCATATAATCTACTAGTAGAACAAAGATTACCGGGTATCCTATGTATATCTAATATTTTATATATCAAGCAAAATTATATTATATACGGTCAAAGCAACTTGAAAAAAAAAAGGAAAATTCAAGTTTCCAATCAATTCTAATCACTTCTTTTTTTTTCTCTTGATGGAATGGATAGATTTATTGGGCCAATACTGGGCATTAGTCCGATTGATATACAAATATATCCTTAGAAAATGGGTCATCTAAAAGAGAAGCACAGATATGAGTGGGCCCCAGGTGCCATAGAGCCCACTGACACCTAGGCCCACAAATTGTCTGAGCCTCGTTCGATTGGGCCTAGGTCATCACAAATCACAAGGAATAAAAATGGGCCTCCATATTCTGCATCTTATGAGCCATACTGCATATTATGAAAGATACTCACGCTTACATGTGGGCCCACATACTGCTTAGCCGGTTAGACCACGTCAGTGAAAATCACCCTCAAAATCATCGAGGAAGTTATTTTATACCGATGTTAATCATGAATCAAGATATCTACTATTGTGATTGAGGGATATGATTTAAGATTATCAAAATGAACTTATTCCCAAATCACAATGGTTGCATCTTAAAAATGGGCCTCCTTTTATTTTTCATTTCTTTTGCTGCGAGAATTCGTGCAACCGTACTGTCCTAGATGAATACGGAAGGACTAAACGACATCAACTTGAAAAATACTATGCGCAGTTTTCACAAGAGAAATATCTACAAATTTAAAAATTATAACAAGAAAACTTTCAAGCAAAGTAGTGGTTGGTGGCCAATCAGCTGCTTCCCTCGGTTTCTCCTACTGGTATACCGTTCCTGTTTCTTTAAATTTCTCCCATTTCTTTGTTATTTTTCATGGAGCACATAGATTGATGTGTACCTTTTGTTTTGTTTATTTCATTTGGAATAATCTGTTTGATGAAATGTTGTGACGACAAAAAAAAGAAAGAAATAAGAAAATCATTCTGTCATTCTCATAATTTTTTGAAGACGTCTTTGACTCCCTCAGCTATTGGAAAACAAAAAGGGACAAAATATTACTACTTGTGACAATCTGGCCAAGTATGCATACAAAGAATTTTTAAAAAAGAGAGCCAAACAAACTAAATGATCTGTACATACTGTCACGATAGGGATTCGAGGTGTATGTGCTGCTCTAGTCCTATCTTCACACACGGTGCATATGCATCTTGTAGCGAAATTTTATAATACGAAAGATGCAAACGAGAACATTGTATCTAACTACTAAGTTTAACCCTTCTTGACAACGACTCTATGTGCTTCAGTAGTTGATTGTATCTAACTGCTAAGTTTAACCCTTCTTGACAACGACCATATGTGCTTCAGTAGTTGAGTACATAGTTATTGAGACCGGACCGATAATTGAGCCGGTAAAATTTTTGGTTCAATTGTTCACTGGTTCAACCGGTTGAACTATTAGTCTAACCTAGTTCGATAGGTATTAAATATATTAATCATTCCTTCAAAAACACAATAAGCATGATAGTTTGGTGGTGGTGGTGAGTGAGTTTCCTCCCTCACACATGGTCCTGTGTTCGAATATCACCTAAGTCACTTTTTTCCTTATTTTCCCCCGCCGCTCCCCTACACGCACGTTCTCACCGGTCTAATCGATACCGGTTCACTTGCATATCCGGTCTTTTTAACTGGATCGGACCGGTGTAGACTCTGGTTCCGGTTTTTTCCGGTCGAACCACCGGTCCGGTCCGATCCTAATAACTATGGTTGAGTAGACGAGGGAAGAACCAACACTATAACATGTTTTTTCCCTTAATCAAAGAAAATATGATGGTTTAGTTAAGGTCTTTGGTTTGGTTTTAACAACTTTTTAGCTCTCATTAAATTATGCACACTTTTTTTGCCAGTGTGCAGTTTCTTTGTAATAGAAGCAGTAGGTGATGGTCCGAGGTACTGTTTGATTTATATATATATAATTTGTTTGGTGCTCCACGCTGCCCGGGCTCCATATTTCAAATTGAGTATATACCCAATTCAAATGAGTATAAATTTTTTAAAATGTTTAGGTATTAGCATTAGCTACTTTACTAACTAGTTCAAAACAAGTTTGAACTATTTTTGGTTAGATTTTGATTCTAGGTATATAACATCCAAACATATAATTAGTTAGGTATGTAATAATGTATAATCAAATAAAGTTGAATTTAAGTTGTTTTATTGCTAGGTATAGGTATGAATCAAATTCTTATACTTAGGTATATAGTCACAATTTAAAAATTTTGAATGAACTTTTGCATTTCACACCATGATGCCCCATTCTATATAGAAACTCTATTTTATATATATATATATATATATATATATATATATAAACTCCCTTAATTATGTAAGTGCATTATTATATTTGCACTCCCTCCATTGCATTTATTCTGAGAAAAAAACATACAGTGAAATCTCAAAATCTTATATCATACTACACTATATGCCAAATACTTATATCTTCTCCTGAGCGACACTTTCACATAGCTATATTTTTTATAGTTTTTATAAATATAATATTTAGCGAAAATATCGATAAAACATTTGCATTGAACATAATGTTTAAAACGTCTCGCTCTAAGTAAAAGAAATATTATAATAGCATCTAGCTTGGTACCACATCTCATATACTTAATCTTTAGAAATTATGCACACTTACATAATCAAAATGTTAGACAGAGCCCTGTGGACTATCCATGGTGCAGCCGCAGTTTGGTGTTTCGAACCAATGGATTAGCTTCACAAACACGATTACATATAACACATGTTCATAGAATCGCAGACTAACCTTGCTGTCCCTCTCCCTTGAACATAGGTTATTTTAGATAAACAAACCTTGCTGTCCATCTCCCTGGAAGCAAAACCACTTGCTAGTTGCTAATATTGCTTGACAGGAAGATGGTCGACACAAAATTCAGCACTTGCAACTCTCTGACCATCGACATGGATCCATCATTCATCTGAGCTATACGCCAATCAATGATGGTTATCATTACCATTAAGTATACTTACTAGTTGGTAATGCTTTATTAGTGCTGTTGATTAGTAGTAGTAGACCTCTTAGTCAAAATAAATAAATAAAATAAAGAAGCTGTAGATGTCCATGTCCATAGTGCTCTGGCTTGTGGATGCGATTCTTTTGTCCGAGAGGTGCTGTAGTCGTTTCAAATTCCCATCGACCATTGGTTAGTGTTTTCTGTGGGCAAGTTGGGCGTTGGTTGGGAAAGCGATGGAAGATGCTCATGATTCCACCCAAAAAACTGAACAATATCGAATATGCAACAGCATATATAAGGTCACGTTTGGCACTGTAAATACACTAGTGAATTAGAAAGAGAAATTGTGAAAAAAAAGTGTTTCAGATATATGCTTCGGAATCTTTGAGTGTGCTTTTTTTTCCCTCTCCGTTGGAACGCATGAATATTACAAGTTTTTCACAGGAACTAGCTAAATTCATGTAAATCTAAAATTAATTAAATTATGAAAATCTATAATTGATATTATGTCGTTATGCTAAATTTGAGATACCTCAAGTGCGTATAAATACGCTGGAAGATAAATAGTATACATAACCGTATATGAAAACTATACATATTAATTTTAAACCTCTAAATTAAATTATAGCAAAATTACTAAATTAAGACTTTAACATACAGACAGATACATATCGATTTTGAATTTTGAAGTTATTAAATATAAGAAAACAAAAATAATATAAGAAATACAGAGTATTAGATTGGATTGTAATTACTGATATTATTTTTGGAACTATGAATGGAACAAAATTATTTTGTCTTTAGAACTTTAAAAATTTTCACATGCACATTTCAATAAAAGATATAATAATTACAAAATTGAATTGAAAAAACCGATGAAATTAACATATGGTTAAAAATTTTAATATTATACTACCTCAGCCCTAAAATATAAAGAAAATCTCTTCCGTTATTGAATGAAGGTAGTAGTATCTAGGATAAAAACCTAAAATATAAAGAAAATCTCTTCTGTCATAGAATGAAGGTAGTAGTACTAGGGATGAAAATGATCGGAAATAGTCGAAATCAGTAACATCACTTCGAAAATGATGCTCGATTGGTCAGTAATTAATTATATTTACCAATTTTAACTACTTAAAATTGGCATCAATATGGTGCAGCAAGAAACTAAAAATAATAAACAAATTTTACACATTGGAAAAATTGGAAACAATATGACTTATACGGAAATGACGTTCGGTTGCCGGGAATTTTCATGACTATTTTCATTGTTGGTAGTACCAGTTCAGTAACAATAGATTGTGCAACACGCGTTGACGACCAATAGATCCCTAATTCCTAAACTAATTGAGTATCTACAGAGCATATATATACACCGCCTTCCTTCGCAAATTGTATCCAAAGCCATTCAGATTCATCATAAGCTCAAGCTCGATTATTTTTTAGCATGGTCTTCTCCTGGCTCTTGTTGAAGCTCCGCCACTAAACGACCAGTAAACTCGGAGATCCACCGCTTGTACTGTCATTTTAAATTCCGCTCCTTATCGAAGGAAGAAGATGAGATGAGAACGTATCATATATTTCACCGTCGTTTTCTCGTAATTCCATGGTCGGCATGCAACCGATCCTTGGTCATTTATATCACGTGGTCCCCCTTTTTTTTATTTTCTTTTTTTGCTAAGTTGCAGTTGCAGGTCGACCGATCGAGGTCGACACGGACTTGTGTAATAGTAGCTGCATATATACTTGGATTTGACTGCAGAAAAATCGAGAAGAAACTAAACATGAGCACAAAAAAAATTCACAATCCCGTTGATCAGCACGACTTCCCTGTCAAAGTACCTGTCGAGAAGATCTCATCCATCAATCGTGATATATGTGGCACACGCAATTATATACGCAAAACGTACAAATACAAAATAAAGTGTCTGGAGATATGGTTTGTTCGTTCGTTTTCTTCATTGCCTTTTTTTTTTTCTCTCGTAGCCATTAATGAATTGAAAATGGTGAGGCAAAGTGTCAAGTCGCAGGCACGCGACAATGGCCAGCACTGTTCGAGTCACCACGTCGCAGCCTCGCGTAGGCGTAGTAGAGGCAGAGCAGAGTACCCCCTGGTGTTGTATCGGATGGGAGGCGGCAAGAGGCGTCCCGATTCCGTACGCACCTTTGTTAGGCAAGTTGATGGTCCATGTTACAACTTGTTTATATATATATGGTGAATTGCTGAGTATATTATATGTTATATTACTGTAGCAGGAGGAGTATCAATCAGGTAAGCAGTGTTTGCGGGTTCGTCGCCATGTGGCCAACTAGAGACGCCGTGGATCAGTCATCAGTGGACGCAGCGCGGCCACAGGAAGAGTATTGGACGTATGGAAGTAGGGTATTAGTACGGACTATCTCCATCTTATAAAAAATCAACTTCTGAAGATGAATCTGGATAAGCATTTATCTAAGTTCATGATAGAAGTTTTCTTTTTTTAAAACAAAAAGAGTACACATACTACCTAGCACCGGGCAAACAACGACTGATTGTTATTAAAAACCGGTCCCAATAGCCCATCGAGATCTAATCACGGAAGAAACGTTACGTGAGATTCAAACCTGATGACGATACCGAGATACAATATTTGGTAACGGAGTTTAGTTGAAGCCTACATCTCTCTTTTCCCCGATCCATCATATTACAATGTATCAGTGTTACAACGATATTCGATCGGACGTCTCCAGTAGCTGATACCTTTTCGTCTATGCTAAACCGTCGTGCGGTTACAAAAGATCCGTCTCTCTAATTAAGAGAGAACCTATGATATAACGACTTTTACTTTATTCTTATATCTAGTGTCTCATACAGCTCTAAGTTCTAAACTGTAACTCACTTTGTACACATATTTGACACAAACTCTAACACTGAGAATTGCTTGCAAAATAGGAAAAAAAAGTAAAGTTTAAACTTAACCATATTTCTTTCTTTCAGTAATGGTTTTACTACCGTTAAACAGCAAAATATAAAAGTTGTACCTATAAATATTTTTCATTGATTCATTTACTTTTACACGGTTATCAGTAACTCAAAGCCTGAAACGGTATGTTGCTACTTGGTAGGAGAGGCTCCGTGCAATTCCGTGCAGTAGGGAGTACAAGCCACTCACAAGGCAGGCAGATGCGATCCAGCCGACCTGGCAGTCTTGGATCACGGCCGTCCGCCACCGCCAGCCAAACCGGGCCCCTGCCACCCCGAGGCTCCGACGCATCCCTCATGTGCTCACGCGCGCTCGACCTCGACTTACCCCTCGCAAGTGGCACCACTAATCAAACCCCGTCTCCGCGCGCCGCGGGATCGCACGCTCTGCGCTGCCCCCGCGCTGATTCCCGCTAGAATACGGCAAAAAACGCCGCGCCGCCGCTGCACCGATCGCGAGAGCTCACCTGGTGGGCGGGCCGACGCCGCAGGCGCGTCTCCTCCTTGCCGACCGGGGGGACGCGGTTGCCGGAGCGCGTCGCGCGCAGCGAGAAAACGCCCGCGCGCGCGGGCACGCCCACTGAGGGCGCTACACGTGGTTGCGCGGCTTTGCTCCGTGGCTGCGTTGGTGGTGGTGGTGATTATTTTGCCACGGCGCCACGCTGGAATGCACCCGGGGGAGTTCAGGGTTGGGTTGTTGTTTTGTTTAGTTATTTATTTTTGCCTGCCTGTGTGGGGGTTGCATCTGGTGGGGGAGGGGGGCGGCGTGGTGCGCGGTCGAGTTTCGTGCATTTGTGACAACTTGCTCTTATTCTACTCCCCCCTGTGCTGTGAACCAAGGTAGTGCTCGCGGTTTCAAAAGTGTCGTGATTCTATCCGGTGTGACTATAATATATATGCACACTTGCCCCTTGTTAAAGACTCCTCACTACATGTACAAATGAATCTAACACGGTTTTATAATTGCTTTGTAACTTTGTAAACAAACGATGGCATTGGCCACTTGCAGTTTTTTTTTTTTATAAAAGCGGTGTGAATGTATTTTGTGCGATTAACTGGGTTTGTCCGATTATGGCAGTTGTATTTACATACTATTTGTGCCACTCTCCCACGAAAATGGAACCTTGACATCATTAGCGGCTTAAAAGAAGTATATAAAGTGCCTTTCAGCATTAATATGTTTAATAAAAGTCTTGCTATGGATGAATGCATAGATTCAACTTTGTTGTTGGTCGTTGAATGGTTCTTGACACTGAAATAATAAAAGAAAAAACAGTGTATACAGTATGCACCTCACAGGGTTTATAAAACTGTTCAATCACTAAATACTACTGGAAAGCGATTTTATCGATAACCATAGTTATCATTCGTTTATCGATGAAAACAAGTGAAATTCAAACAAACTTTCTTAAAAGTTGAGGTTTATTTTGATTTTCTTTTTGAACTTGGGCGATTCACGAAATGTTTTATCCGTTCATTATTCATACGAGCTTGATACGACCTAATATATCACTCAATACCGATCCGAGCAATTTTGTTGATAACCTTGGTTACTATTCAGTTATCAATGAGAACTTGTGAAATTCAGACAAACTTTACAAAAGGTTTAAATTTCAGTTACCGAGTGATTTCATTTCAGTAAGACAATAAAAGAGCGCGGTCGCCTTCGTTAAACGTGGATACCTCATAATCCATGTAGACTCCGGGAGGCACTAAGCAAATAATGCAACACCAGCTCCAACTCTAAGGCTCCTCCAATGTGGCATCGTGATTCCTCCTGCATCTTCCCAATCCATCACCACTCTCTCCCATCGAGCAGGGCGGGAGGAAGGGATGGAGGCAAACAAAGAGCCTGCTTAGAGAAGATTCTAACCGCTGCATCTTTTTCCAAAATCTAAAACTCCTATAAATAATCTAGCTTTTCGTCTAAATTTTAGGAGGATGTAGTTGTAGTATCTTAAAAATAAACCATAAACCAAAAAACTTATAGAAACTAGTTATCAAACAGTTGCTTATTAAGAATCTCAAGCTTTCTAAATAGACCCAAACATAATAGGGAGGGTGGGCCCCACAGGGCAGCGACATGAGCGGATCTGCCCCACTTGTCCACGCCATCGCCATTATCTTATTATTATTCCGGTCCACTACGCGCCACACCACGACCAGCCACATTTGATCCCCTCCATTCTCTTCTCCTTCTCTACTCTCCCACCATAATGGCCAAGCTCCCCTCCCTCTCCCCACTCCTTCTCCCGCCTCTCCTCCTCCTCCTCCTCACCAGCCGCCGCGTCGCCTCCTCCTCCTCCTCCTCCGCCGCCGCCGCAGCAGCAGCAGCGCAGCCTTGAGTGGAGAGGAGGAAAAGGATGGAGGTTGACCCGTCGTCGTCTTCTGCGGGTGCGGGCGCCGGAGGGGAAGGAGGGGGCGTCGGCGATTTGTGGCCGTTCGACTCGCTCACCACGTCGCTGCTGTTCTCGTCGGTGTCGACCTCGCCGCAGCTCCCGCCGCTGCCGGCGTCGTCCTCGTCGTGGCTCACGCCGCCCTCGCCGCTGTGGCTCTTCGACGAGCGCCAGCTGCTCCCGCTCGACATGGGGCCACCCGCTGTCCCCACCACCGCGCCGCCCGCCGTGGCCGCCACTCCCAAGGCCGCCGACTCCGTCGTGGTCGAGGATGTCCATCGGACCCGCTCCGGTGAGCCTTCTTCCTCGTCTTAATTGGGGGACTCGATCCTCTCGCTTCGTTTTGGTTGGGATGTTTCTTTTCTTGTTGCTGGATCGTACAATTTGGAACGAATAAGGGAGAGGGAGAAAGAAAGAAAAAAAGATCGAAATTGACCTTCACTGGGATTTTTATTCTCATCTTTGGCTCGCGTTGTGGATTCGTTCTTCGGGAATCTTTTCTGGCTGCTCCAAAGTTGAAGCAGAGGGGCAGCTGGAATCTTGCTGTTATTCCTGTCGTTGGGACGCTAACCTTACCTCCACTGCATGATCCATGAAGTTTCCGAGCTTTATGTTTGACTTTCTTGCCTTCTTTTTGGCATATTTCTTGGCTGTATAAAAGATTTGCCTTGTTGATTTATGGAAGAAGACAGAATCTTTGCACTTGCTCTTGCAACAGAATGGATAAAATGTTGTAAAGTTAGTTGGTATGTGTTTTGTTGCAATGATATGCTCGTTTTGTTTAATTTGCGTGCTTTCTTTCTATCTATTTTTTTTGTGTTAATTTTTATCTTTTCTTTCTGTCTGACTTCGTGGTGGTAATGCGCGTTTTTTTAATGCAAATGATTGCCAAGATCGGTTGATGGTTAATTGGATTCCACTATAGGAGGTAGGGGGAGTATTTGCTACACTAAATTAACTGTGCATACAAAAAAGATGACCCTTTTGAAGTGCTATTGTTGCCTGACTCATTTACTTTATAGCAATGCATGGCACTGCTTTCCTGTGTGTCCCTAATAGTGTGGTGCCTCTAAAGCGTGGATTAAGTAGTGGATTATGACGCCATGGACAGTACTAGCTAGATTGTATAGTTGAAGCAGTTGGATAACGCTTTGCTTGTCTCATTATATTATAGTACTAGTATTTAATACCAGGACAATTTGATGAACTTTATTTATGTGCTTAATAAACTAGGACTAATCCATTTCATTAATTGGTGACTCAAGAAATGGTTTTGGATTTGTGATGGGATTTGCAGCATTGTCGATTCACTTCATTGAAAAAAGCATGAAGCAATTACAGTTATCAAACTTGATAAGAAATTTAGTGTGCCCTTATTGAAACATGGATTTGTTTGTTGCAATAGCGCTAGGTTTGGAACAAATGGTCAGGCATAGCGAAACTTATTATCCATTCAATTAGCAATGTGTGCTCTTCTTCTTTTATAAAATGGTCAGGCTGTTTTCCCCTGACGGTATTGCATGCTTTTCTGTTATTTAGGGAATTCCGACACGACTAGTAAGAGAGTTGATCAGATTAATAGCAAATGGCAGTTTCACCTATCTCTTGATGATAACACGGACAGCTCTTGCTTGTTCAAGGAGAGGCTCACACAGGCTCTTAGATACTTCAAGGAGTCCACAGATCAACATCTGTTGGTTCAGGTTTGGGCACCAGTTAAGAGTGGAGACCGGTACGTGCTTACTACGTCAGGACAGCCATTTGTACTTGACCAACAGAGTATTGGGCTACTTCAGTACAGGGCTGTATCCATGATGTACATGTTCTCGGTGGATGGAGAAAATGCCGGAGAGCTGGGGCTACCTGGGCGTGTGTACAAACAAAAGGTTCCTGAGTGGACACCAAATGTGCAGTATTACAGCAGTACTGAGTACCCACGCCTTAACCATGCAATCAGTTACAATGTTCATGGTACTGTAGCCTTGCCTGTTTTTGATCCATCTGTTCACTCCTGTATTGCGGTTGTTGAACTTATAATGACATCAAAAAAGATCAACTATGCTGGTGAGGTTGATAAAGTCTGCAAAGCTCTTGAGGTTAGTCTTTTCTTTGCCTGCTGTATACTTTTTTTGCTTGGATACCACATTAACACGCAGATGGTACTGGTTGTCTGGTTGGATATGTGGACATTATATCGTTAACTAGCAGCTGTATTAACCATATGTAGCATAAGTTTTGTCTAATCTAGTTACATCTTACATTCTGGTACTATCTTGTGCTACTTGCAGGCAGTAAATCTCAAAAGCACAGAGATATTGGACCATCCGAATGTCCAGGTGTGCGTTCAATCAATGTAGACATATAAGTTTTCCTGTTTCCACTGTGGGGATGGCTTATGCTCATTTTTTAATCTTCTTTCTTGCTCAGATATGCAATGAAGGCCGCCAATCTGCTCTGGTGGAGATACTGGAGATCTTGACGGTCGTATGTGAAGAGCACAAGCTTCCTTTGGCTCAAACCTGGGTTCCCTGCAAGTATCGAAGTGTACTGGCACATGGCGGTGGTGTTAAGAAGAGTTGTTTGAGCTTTGATGGAAGTTGCATGGGGGAGGTTTGCATGTCAACCAGTGATGTGGCATTTCATGTTATTGATGCTCATATGTGGGGATTTAGAGATGCATGTATAGAACATCACCTACAGAAGGGACAAGGAGTTTCTGGGAAGGCTTTTATCTATCGTCGACCTTGCTTTTCTAAAGATATCAGTCAGTTCTGCAAGTTGGAGTATCCCCTTGTACACTATGCTCGAATGTTTGGTCTAGCTGGCTGCTTTGCAATATGTTTGCAAAGCATGTATACTGGAGATGATGATTATATATTAGAGTTCTTCATGCCACCAAATTGCAGAAACGAAGATGATCAAAATGCCTTTTTGGAGTCCATATTAGCTCGAATGAAGAAGTGTCTTCGTACCCTAAAGGTAGTTGGCAATGGAGACTCCAATGAAATTTGTCTTCAAATAAGTAATGTGCTAATAATTGAGAATGAAGATTTGAAGACAAATGTGCACTTTGAGAATTCTGAAGGTTGCTTTCGTGAATCGCCTGAAAGTAATGGAAGCCAAAGAGTCCATGAGGTTGATAATGGTGACAACAAAGTTTCAACCATGTCAGAGAGACATTTGCTAGCTGATGACAACTCCCAAAACAACGGGGCATCTGTTGGCAGGCCAAATGGTAGTGGTGCTTCTGATTCGCTTCACAAAAGTAACAAGCCCCCTGAAAGGAGACGGGGAAAGGCTGAAAAAACAATCAGCTTAGACGTTCTTCAGCAGTATTTCTCAGGAAGCCTTAAAAATGCAGCAAAAAGCCTTGGTGGTATGACTCTAGTATTTGAGCTCATATTTCTCTTTCTTTTATGTCCCACTCTTTCTGACATGCCCACTCTACTATGGTCACATTAAATGCAAGAATTAATTTTTGCTTCCAATTCATGACAATTTAGTCCTGGCTAGTGCAGGTACATAGTTACTAGGAACACAATTTGATTTGGTCAAGGAATGAGTTTGTGGCACACCACTGTTTTCTCAAAAAAATTGTAGGAACGCTGCATGACGTGCTGCAAGTAGTACTGGGTCACGCATATGTGCATGGGTCAATGAATCTGTTTATGTGGTATGCGTGGGGTTGTATACTTCTATCTAGTGAACCAGTGAAGTATGCACATGGAAATGAAAATTTTATTTTGCTGCCTACCTGTATTTATTCATTTTAGACTGAAATGTAGCTTGCAGATATGCATTTCTATTTTGCATGCATCTGCCTTTTTATTCTATTTATTATGGAAACATGTTTTTGATATAGTTGACATTCGGGATATTAGTTTTGTTTTCATTTTGTTAATAACCTGATGCCATCACTAGGTGTGTCACAGGTATTAGTGATATTTGTTCAAGGTGAAATCTAGAGCTGCTGATGGTACATTTAGTGAAGAGATATCTGGATTTAGATTTGAAGGGATAGTTATGAGAAATTGTGATTCTCCCATTTAACATTGGAACATACCACTGTAATGGAGGAAACTTTGTTTTTGACAATATATAAGCTTTTTCACATGAAGCACATTACATGGTTAATTCTCCAAAGATGATCGTGCTCTTTCTTTTGTTTTTGAACAATATGCCAACGCTCTTTGTAGTTGATATCATTTTGTTGAACAAAGGTTCTCGGTTAGAGAAAGATGATGTGCTATTATAGTTTTTTTTTTCTTTAAGGCTTACACTGTGGTTGTATATTCACCGAGACCTGCAGACTTGAAACACAATTCTCATGCAGACCTCCCCCATGCTATGCAACTTACATGAAAGAGATAACATGGACGAATTTGGTTGTTATATATGTAAAAACAAAACAAGTTGTTTGTGCGTATCCCTAGTTTTGTGCACTGGTTCACTACACTTGAACCTTTTAACGATCTTCTTTCCCTTGTCATTTCTTAAATCGAATTGAGGGAATAGATGTGTAGAAAATTGAATTTTTCAATGATGACAACATTTTAGGTAGTTTGACTATTGGATAGCATTAACTAATTCTATTTTTCTATTTGACAGTGTGTCCCACAACCATGAAACGCATCTGCAGGCAACATGGGATCTCTCGTTGGCCATCTCGAAAAATTAACAAGGTCAACCGGTCTCTCTCAAAACTAAAGCAGGTAATTGAGTCTGTTCAAGGCTCAGATGCGGCATTTAATCTCACATCTATCACAGGTCCTCTCCCTATTCCTGTTGGACCTTCATCAGATTCTCAGAATATAGAGAAAGCAAGTCCAAATAAAGTTGCAGAACTTTCAAATCTGGCTGTTGAGGGGGACAGAGATTCATCCTTGCAAAGGCCAATAGAAAATGATGGCAACTTAGCTATATTGCTGTCACAGCAAGGGTTTATAGATGCAAACAATAATTTACAACTTGAAGCTGACAAAGCTTCTCACTCGAGAAGCTCATCTGGAGAAGGCAGTATAAACTCACGTACCTCAGAGGCCTCATGCCAGGGAAGTCCTGCAAACCAGACATTTGTTTGCAAACCAATTGCATCGACATTCGCCGAACCACAATTAATTCCAGAAGCGTTTACGAAAGAGCCCTTTCAAGAACCAGCACTACCGCTTTCCAGGATGCTCATTGAGGATTCTGGAAGTTCAAAAGATTTGAAGAATCTCTTCACTTCAGCAGTTGACCAACCATTTTTAGCACGTTCAAGCAATTTGGCACTGATGCAAAATTCAGGGACAGTGACAATAAAGGCGAGCTTTAAGGAAGACATTGTCAGGTTCCGCTTCCCGTGTTCCGGTAGCGTTACTGCATTGAAAGATGAAGTAGCCAAAAGGCTAAGGATGGATGTTGGCATGTTCGATATCAAGTATCTCGACGATGATCATGAGTGGGTGAAATTGGCATGCAACGCGGACTTGGAAGAATGCATGGAGATCTCACGGCATTCTGGTAGCCATGTCATCAGGCTATTGGTTAGCGATGTCACGGCCCACCTTGGTAGTTCCTGTGGAAGCTCTGGTTGATAATTCAGGTCAACATTTTCTTTTCCTTTGTTCCATGGGTGCGCACGTGTTCCGCGAGGTCAGTCTCACCTGTTGTTAATCTAGTTCTCGTGCTAGATAGCAGTAGCTGCTTCATTGTGTTTGATTATTGTATCAATTTTTGGTTCGAATACATGTACTTGTGCAAAACAGCACTTGTAGTCAATACTGTACATATTAAGCCCCTGGTGCTGGAAAATTCTGATTTTCAAGTTACAAAGGGTAATTGGTATAATACTAATATTTTCGCTGTCCAGAAGTTGATTAGTTTTGGAGCCACATTCTTTTTTTTTTTTCAGTTTCAGTTGACCTGAAGTTTTTAAGATTTTGGAGGCTCAGTTCGGCCATTCATTCTATTCGCAGCTGCATTTTCTTAAGGAAAGAACTAAGGGCATCATATGAACTTTTCCCAGTTTTTTAACTATTGTCAGAGAGTAGTTGCCGTCCAAAATTCAATTACAGTTATACATTATCCAGTAAAATATTTAGCCACATTCAGGGATACAGACTAGAGATGAATGACTTTTCCAGTAGAATCGTTATTTTATTTTATTTTTGGAGATGTCCAGCCATGTTACTGATAAAACGCCAGTGAGATACTGAGATGTATCTCTTGTTTCTTCATTGGTATCTCTCTGTCGATGACAAGCCTGGCATTTTAACTATCTCAAATAACCATCACGGTATTGAGATCCTGTAAGGAGGTGAAATTTCAACAGTATGCAAAACCGACAGATCTTTTGCATAAATGCAAGTCACCCACATGTCTGGTAAGAAAAAAATATCGACGAGTATATTACCGGTATATGTGCTATCAATGAGCCTCAATATTCACCATATTCATCGGCCAATAATTGCTTGGGCCAGACAATAGTTTGTACCATGAGGAACCAAAGATATCAGTAGCAGTGGCATCAGTGACCCAATGCTAATGCCACATCTCAAATCCGGAATGAATGATCTAACTCTTATATACACCCCCGTAAACGCTTGGAGCCTTTTGGACCGATTTTTTTTTTTAAAAAAGGTTTGTGATCTGGTGGAAATGTTCTAGCACTCGACCATATACTCGTGTAACCAATCAACTACATGTATCAGCTCAGGGAGTTCACATATGCTGTGCAATAATGCAAATACAGAATTTTCGATACAGTTAGTCAAGCAATCACTCACCAACTGCAAACATTTCTGTTCATTTAGATTCAGGAGTGTCAGCTCCACTGTTTCATCAGGGAATTTCACATTTCGCAGGACAACCGAGTTGTTAGTCTCACCACTTCATAGACATAAATGAGAACAACTTCAGAAACGTAAATTAGAACAGAAACGTGAAACCTCAAGTGACAGTAGGGAATAGTGTAACAAATCAAACGGGCGTGCCTAGAGGAGAATAGGGCAAAAAACGAGACGCACAAGAGCGGGGCGCGGCCGGGCGCCCAACTAATCCCGCAATCCCGTTGCGGCCCAACCAGTACTGGACACACACGGGCCTCACGTAGGCCGGAATTCCGTTCCGGCCCAACCTATACGGGCCGCACGCACGTAGGCTGGAACCCTCTCCCAGCTCAACTTGGATGGGCCACATGCCACACATCATCCTTCTTTTCCTGTTGGGTTTCGCGTCTCGTGTTATCGCTAGGCCATCCGACCTGTGGCCTGCTGGGTGGATTTCACATTGGGCCTGCGAGGCAGGGACGCCTCACCGGGCCCCAGCCCAGCCAAGCCCAGCCCAGCTGCTCGACTTTGAACAGCAGTTAAGCTAACAGACCACAAGCACACATGGCAGAAACCAGATCATCTCTCATCACGGTGTGGCTGAGCACAAAGTTCTCTTCCAATTCTGTCGAATCACATTCATGATTCAAGTTACAGATACATCAACGACACTACATTTCTAGGCAGCAGTCACTTTGCCAATTCTGATTCATGTATATGCACAGGCCCGGCTGACGACCCAGACAACCGACATCGAGGAGAGGTAATGCTGCCCTCTCCTGAACTCAAGCCTGGCTAGAAATGTCCTGGCATCCGACATCTGCCTGACGAACTTGGTGAATCTGTTCCAGTTGTGAAACTCAAACAGGCTTTTGTTCATCCTGACATAGTTGAAGGAGAAAGATGTCCCTGAGGTGCCACCTGAGTAGAGCCTTGAGCTTTTGATGACTTGATTCAGCAACGTATCGTCGAGCCTTGTCACGGAGTTTTCGCCGTTCAGAGGTAGATTGCACATATTAGCGGCGACTATAAGTTGCCGGAGAGTACCTTCTGGGCTGCTCTTGGGGTTATTTCTCTCCTCATCCCTCAGGTCAAAACAACTGCAGCACAAGGCAGCCTTGTACCTAGCAAACATTTGAGCAATAGGAAGATAACCGTTCCTCAACAATGTGTTGTAGTAACCAGCAGTCAGTTCTGATGGGTGCGAACATGTATAATAGTGCCAGTGTATGGCAGAAACCTTTCCGGCGATGGTCACACCGGTACCAGAGAAGACAGCATCAGCAACCATGCATAATCTCTCCCCATGGAGAAGCAGCATTCCTGAATACCACTCAAGGAAAAACCGACCATAAGGAGTATTCCAGCATCCACCGTCAGCACGGAAAAAACTAGTTTCTTCAGGGTTCTGTCGTGAGCCATCTGTGCTGGCTGGACCACCGTTTCCCCAATCTTGCATGCCAATAAGTCGTGCACGAGCACTCAGTGATGCTTGCATGAACTGTCCACATAAAACAAAATATGGTGATTGCAAGTCTATCTTTTGATGCTAGATGGCAAACTAAAGAGCCCTTCAGTAAATCATACAATAGCACTAAGGAAATTGGTACACAACATAAAGCACTTTATCTATTGAGGTTTGACTTAAGATAAAAGACATGGGCTTTTTATATCTACATAATTCAGTATTGCTTCCTCAAAAGGAAAGGGTATATGGCAGGCTTAACAGTTGAAGCCCCTTTAGCTTCAGATCAAGTGCTTAGAAGCTGAAACAAGGGCCAAAATGTCTGTTTATTCATTTTCTTGTTCAATAAAGGTAAATAATATCTTTACACACAGAAGTTTGATATAAGCTCGAACAGGAGCCAAGTGACTTGATTTTAAGTTGGAAAGTTACATACAGGCTGACTTACCATGTAATCTAGTTGGTTTAAACACGTGAACGTGAAACCTATAGCATATACCATGGTTAGTAAATCTTGGGATCAATCATTAGATACCCCCAAAGAATACATTTTTAGCATGCAAATATTATATATATAAGCGATATTAGGCTAACATCTTTGATGTTGTGTACCTTGTCATAACATTGAAACTCCCCGAGTTCAGATGAGATGCCTGGCTGACTTAATTTCTCAGTTGGGCATGATGGATACCTAAGCTCACCTCCTGGGCCCATTCCAATTTGAACTTCCTGAAAGACAATTATTATATGAGGCTTACAACCTACTGGTGCTGCTTAAATACCAAGAAAGAGCACAAACTGTCACTATAGCCCCAAGGTACTCTTTAAAAGCATCTCGAAAGCTCCTCATGAAGTCTGAATAAGCCTGCATTGGTGATCTTCCCTTCAGAATCGGAAGTATATCACATCCAAGTGAGATGTATTCTTTATTTCTTCGTTGATATCTATCCGTATATGACAAATCTGGCAACTTATCCATCTCCTCAAGTACCCATTTAGGTAGAGGAATCCTGAAAACAGGTGAAGTGAAATTTCAACAATGAGCAACAGAAAGATCTTTTGCATGAACACAATATACATCAAATTCAAACCCTCACTTGTATATAATTATCTGGCAACAAGGAATGATGAGCAGGTTGGTGTATATAGGAAGGTAAAAGGCTAACTTGGAAAGCAAGATTTGAAAACAATTATGAAGCAAATATGTAACAAAATTCTGATTCGATCACGGTGGCTTCGCAATCTATATGTAATAACTTTTGTTTTAGTAGATAATAGAGAATACTAGTTCCAAGTTCAATATTACTACCAAGTGTGTGGACTTTTGGCAGAATGCATATACACCACATTTAGCATCCAACTGTTGATCGAAATTCTTGGCAAAATGCCATGTAGCTAACTTTCGCTTTCACAATTACATCAATTAGGCAACTGGCAAGATATACTGCAGTCATGTATTCCTAGGTAAAAAAAAAAAATCAGGTATAGTACAGATCGACTCAAAGGACAAGACAGTAAAAATACTTAGTTTGACTGACAAAAGATCAAAGAAACTAAAGTCTAAAGCAGTGACATGAATTTCATGTATAACACAACATGAACCGATGTGTCTGGACGCATGCACCACTGTGACAATATCTGCCTTGACCATGCTCATGAATTTTGAACTTGATTAAATGACCACGACAAAAATACAACAACTTTCTAGATTACTTGTTTCGCTGTCTTGTAGCCAGGCCTTGATGTGCAGAACTGCAGATTGTAGTTATCATTTACTTAAGGGTGACATCATCACTGGCAAGTTGGTGCCCTGGTGGCAGGATGACCAGTGGTGGTAGGCATAGACTACCAGTACAGCAACAAGAGAAACTAGAGGGGTTTTAAAAAGGCAATTGGGAAGGAAATTGTTATTTATTGCTTGATCCTGAAAAGTTATTTGGCAGATATACTCAAACTAACATCCAAGAACATGCATCTCTACTCTTTCCTATTCTTCATCTTATCTATGCTGATCTTAGGGTTCTCACATTACAACAATGGTCACTGGTAGATATACTATAATAATATATAAGTCCAGGTATTTGCTTATTAAGTCTACAAGTCTGTTTAAGATCTCTTTTCTCTTCAACTGTTCCTATTTTTTGATCTAGTCACAAACGTATATGCCACTGTTATCCAGATATGTGCATATCTGAGGGGCTCCAATAGGGGAAACTACCTAGTTTAGAAACAAAGTCCACTTCCATTCACATACATACAGTTTTAGTGACACCAATAGGAGAAAACTACATATAATCTGAAGATACTTTGCACATATATCTCCACAAAACCACAAAGTAAAATGCAAATCCCACACATATTCTGTGGATCTACAGTATATACAAGCATGCTCACTGGCTCAAGGGATCACGGTTAGGGACAGAGCTACAAGATTCTGATGCAGGGTTCATATACTAAGAGCTGAACACCAAGGTGTACAGAAACAAAAATGTTTTCCATGACTTGAGCTGTTTACGTTCCAACTTACAACTTAATATTATCTTACTCAAAAGAGGCAAGATAGTAGGGCAAGCACTGAGTCCAGTAATTTTTGCTGGTACAATCTCAGTGTCTCTCACATAATCATTGTCTCCATTGCCACCTCCATCATAAACCATTGTGAAGAAAGATGACATGAGGGGAAAAGGAAGTCTTTCGGCCTATTAGTTCCATTTCTCCTGCATCACCTTATTAAGAAATGACCTCACCATAGGGACCTTTTATTTTTATGTTCGATGAAATCATTTTATTGTTAGGTGAACAAAGTCTGCACAATGTCAAGATACAACGTACAAAAACTTGAGTAATTCTGTTCTACCTACCTAAATAACCAATAGTCATAAATGCATGTGATGCCATGTAACATAAGCATCTGCGTAAGGCTCAAGTCAAGTGCTAGGTTCTGATTACCACATACTGTTCTTTGGACGTTGGCATTAAATATTAAGCAAGTTCATTGATCAAGTACAATATATACCCTCAGTGAACCGCAAACAATGACATGTCTAGAGCATACACACACAAAGAAGAATGGAGAGGGAAAGTGTATAATTTCATTAACAATTGCATTAATGTTATTTGCTAGTGGTCGACACTGTTGGATCCTTTGCGGCATGTTGTAAACTTGTAATTGTGTGTATAATGTTTCCTACTCAACTTTCAGCTCTAGAAAATTGCCGAGTACTCCCACAAAATATGCTTTGATCTCAAATGGAACAAACATGGTAGAATACCTCCTTACAACAGGAGTAGCCATAATTCAAAGTTAATCCATGAATATTAGAGGCCAAGGAATTATAATAAACACCCCTACCCAACATTTACATGTTATGGATCACAGCCTCCATGACACAAGTTTGGTCCTGTGAACATATAATTTTCCTCCTTTTCCAAATAGACTAAAAATGCCACGTTTCAATCTGGAAAACTCTACTCCTACATCCACCACACAAACGCTTCACAGTCCATAAAAGAAGTTTCTAATCTGGTCGCAATGTTAGAAATTTGCACATGATGCCAACCTTATGATCACGCATTCTGTTGTACTTCATACTTGATGACCTATCTACATTCATCGCTGTTCAGAAAGCTAACCTTTGGTGCAAAACTGCAGCATTTTTTGTACAATTGTGCCGAGAGAAAATCAAACTACCATTCTCTTAGAACATACAAACATCTACTCCTAATTTAAGAGGGTTGCGGTCTCCAGTAGTTTCACATTTTGCAGGGAATGTTCATTGCACAAAACACGTATTACAGCGGAAATTACTTCACACAAACCTAAAACCTAACATCCGAGCAACAAATGAAACGGAAGCGAGAGACATAGGGAGAGGGAGAGACGCACACGCACCATGGAGGGTCGTGCGGGCCGGCGCCGCACTGGTGGAAGGCGAGGATGGCGCGCACGCGGAGCCCGTATCGGCGCGCCATGGCGGCGAGCTCGAGGTACCCTGCCCAGTCGTACACCCCGGGCCCCTGCCGCTCCACGACCCCCCACCACAGCTCGACCGCTACCCCGGCCACCCCGGCCCCCGCCAGCGCCGCGAGCGACGCCGCCATGGCGCGCCGCCGCGCCACCCTCCCCCCCGGCCCCACGGCGTCCACGGGGAGCGTCACGTACACGGGCGCCGCCGGAGGGGGCGGCGGCGACACGTAGTGGATCTCCCCCCCGCCTCCCCCGCTTCCCCCATAGGACGACGAGGAGGAGGGGGAGGGGGAGGACGCGGAGGAGGACGCGGACGACGAGTAGCGGCGGCGGAAGCGGGAGGAGGCGGCGGCGAGGCGGAGGAGAGGGGCGCGGCGGTGGTGGTGGTGGCCGGACGCGGGTGGGTGAGGCTGCGGCGGAGGCGCGGTGATCGCCGCCATTGGTGGTGACTTTGCTTCGCCTGCTCTCCTCGCTGTTCAATCAGCTCAGCTGCTGAATACTACTTTCTCTGAATTTTTCTGTTCTTTTCTTTTTTTTTTCGATGGCGTTGTTGTTGCTGCTGCTGCTGCTGCCTGGGCGCCTGGCTAACTAGGCCTTCAGAAAAAAGAAAAAAAAATGGACGGTCGCAAGCTTCTTTGAGACCAGTAGTTTCTGCGAGGTTTAAATATCTGATTTTATAATTTATAGGTGTAATTAGTACAATCGCAATAATTCAAAAGGATAGTGATAAAGCCTGAACTCCACTCGATATGCTCAGGGATCTGGTTGTCCCGATTTTTCGGTGAGTTGATGATAACTACGATTTGGAAGAAATGTTGACGACCTGACTATAACCGTACGAGACGTTGTTGTGTTGATACACCTCTCCGGGGGTTGTTGATCTTGCCGGCGCAAATCAACCTTATTTCTGCAAGCAAATCGAAAAAACAAACAAAAACAAGATAAAAACAATCTGAATTGTAAATAGGAATTAGATACTAATAATAAGTTGGGGTTTCGTAACGAACAAACCGGCGATCTAACAGATCACGGGATTACATGGCAAAGTAGTGAAGCTAAATTTTATCTAAACAAAACCTGAGAAACCCTAAAGGATTTGGGATACCTAGCTATTTAAGGAGGTGGGAGGACGACCAAGGGGTTCCTAGGGTCGTGCTCTGCCAGGTTGGGATGCCCCACATGGACCCCACATGGGTCGGGGTCCCAAATGAAGTTAGAAGCCCATAGGCACATTATAGGTATTGCAACACCTTGTTTATGTAATTGCGGCTAACTGAGATAGAATTTGGATATGTGGATGGATCCATAGAAAAGAGGACTCCGAGATCTTTTCATCAAGTACTCACGGGCCGAAAACGGAGCTCGTATGTAGATTTGGCAACCATTTAAAGTCAACGCTGCTGCAGGTGGCTGAATTGGATTCGATAACTTGGACTGTTTGATCTTGATATCTTCCGGTTGAACTATGATGTGAGCAATGGTTATATCCATAGTAGTCATGGTCACATCATCCTTCCATTCTTCATAGAAAACCGTCCTCGGTTTTTCAATGTGGTGATCTTCACGTAATCCTTTTAAAACAATCTGTTTCTTTAAATCAAAACAAGACAAACTCGAAATAACATGATTAGTCACTATAAATATTCCGTAGACTACCATGTCCTTGCATTACTATAAGAGGTTCTAAATCTGAATATATATATATATATATATATATATATATATATATTCTATGCACCAAATATACTTCTCTATCATTATATTTACCAAAGATATGAAATATAATATTAGTTGGATATGGCAAATTAGACATAGAAAATAATTTCTCATTCAAATTATCATGCTCACAAAAATCACCAAATTGAACATAGCCCAAAGTATTTAAAGAAGATATCAATTAATGTTCCTCAACTTCATAAGCAATCTGAATAACATGCTTGAAATCAGCACACAAAGAAACACTAGAAATAGCATGTTCATTCACTAGTTGTGACGTGGATATAAGTGAAACATTATCACACAACTTTTCTTTATCACAAGGAACAACAAATAAATCAACTTGTAACAAAAGAATCTCAGCAATTGGTTCCACCAATGGTTGCTCGACTGTAGCATGAAAAGTGGACATGTATAGCTCAGCTTGAGAATAGTCACCTTCATTTACTTCATCACCATTTAATTTATCTTGCGAACTTTCTTCAGACATCACAGGTGCATCATGGTTCTCTTCTTTCTTCTCAAGAACATCATTCTCCTCCTCTTGTTGAATGTTCGGAACTCCCTACAAAACATTAGTAACAGGAGATACAAAAGATTGCTCCTCCCAGTTTGCACATCATCATTGCACAACGATATAGGAGATTCAAAAACAGGAGATAAATCACATTATTCATGTTTTCTCGAATTTGATATGAAATCTTGTAAAATTTGACTCTCAATGCTACGAGCAAGCATGAATAGATGTTCAATATGATTATATGTCACATTAGCAAGCATAACCTGAATTTCAAACTTAAGCCACTTGAAAAATCTACGCATTGTATTCTCATTGCATTCTTTTATATCACTGTAGATGATACAAACTTTAAATTCATAGATGTACTCTCTAATAGTTTGTTCATCTTATTTCAAATGTTCTAATTTCTCAAGAAGAGTACATTTGTAATAAGAACTCATAAAATGTTTTCTCATCATGGTTTTGCATTCATCTCAAGTTTCAGATTTATTACTAACATGACTCCACCAAAATAAAGCAGAAGAGGTAAACTTATTACTAGCAACCTTAACCATTTGAGCATCCAAAAATTCATACTTATCAAATTCATTGTCTACTGCTATCTCCCAATCAATATAGCAACAGGATCATACTTACCACCGTAGAATGGTAACCTAGATTCAACTCGTGCAAAATTATAGTCATGTACCTCATATGCATCACGTGCACAAGTCATCATATCTCGTCGAAGGTGAAGAAGTCGATGTTGATCATGACCATCTCGTATCCCCTTGTGCAATCCTACCATGGTTAGTAGCAAACAAGAAACACACACAAGAATATGCACACTCCTATCAACTACTAGGTAGTGGAGACTCAAATATCACACACACTCAAGCTTTTAACTAAGCTCTTACAAGATCTTACCAAAGCAAACGGAATGGTGACCACATCAACTCAACCTAGACCCAATGGAGATTGGATGTATCGATGCCTTGGCAAACACTTGCTGTACGGCTACAATCAAATCTGTGGAGCTCGTAGGCTTAAATATGTAGCAAAAGAGTAGCAAATGCTCAAATCAGAGAATGTAAAGTTGAATAATTGTTCAAAGTCAGTACCCTGTTGGTCCTAAGCTAGAACATACTAGAGACGCGAGCCTAGACACAAAGGATACCACAAGATAACACTAAGAACAACTCAAACATAACTTTGATATACAAAATAAAACTCAAAGATAACAACTGATTTTCTCTTTTTTTTCTTTCTTTTTTTGTTGGGCCTTTTTGTTTTCTTTTTTTAGCACCTTTCTGCCTTTTTTCCCTTTTTTTTAAGAAAAACGACCCAAGGACCTGAATGCAAGATTACAGGGACTCAAATGTAAATATAAAAAATACAAGGACTGAAATGTAAAAGTCCAAACCCTAAATTTGATCAAAAAAATGGAATGCTCTCCTCGTATGGATTCCGTGTTTGAAAACAGAATTCGAATCTGACACCAAGTTTTCTTTTACCAAGGTGTAGCAACTCACGGTATAGACTGAAACCAAGAGGAGAGGGAGGGAGTCGACTTGAATTGAACCGAAA
Source organism: Oryza punctata (assembly GCA_000573905.2). Taxonomy (NCBI): domain Eukaryota; kingdom Viridiplantae; phylum Streptophyta; class Magnoliopsida; order Poales; family Poaceae; genus Oryza; species Oryza punctata. The sequence continues at coordinate 7,202,483 of CM002488.2, forward strand.
GGAGAGGAAGTCGGACTCGGTCAAAGTGGAAAGCTTGGCCTTAGATGGAAACAAACCAACCAAACTGATCTAATCTACAAACTTTCCACCCTTCCTTCTTCCTCGCGTGCAAAACAGAAGCACAGACACAACCAAACTACGGCCGAACAGGACACAAACCACATGACAGCAAGCCTAGCGACTTGATAACTTCAAAACCAACCGACAGAAACTACCTGAAACGAGAAAAATGGAACCCTAGCAGCAACACAATTCCGTTTTCGAAGATCCCGATGACAATGAAGACACGGCGGCGGTGGCAACAGTTGTACTAGACATGACCAGAACTCGAAACTCTAAACGGACTAGACGCTAAGACTAGCAACACGACACGACGATACAACACAAAACTCAACAATGCAAATACTAAAAGGAACAATGCAATGGCACAAATATGGCGAGGTGATGGATGCAAATTTTTTATATGGCTATTTTCTAGTTATAGGTACATAAAAAGCTCACCGAGCAATGAAAACTCTGATACCACTTGATAAACTCTGAGCTCCACTTGATATGCTCAGGGATCTGGTTGTCCCGATCTTTAGGTGAGTTGATGATACCTATGATTTTGGATAAACATTGATGACCCGACTACAACCGTACGAGACATTGTTGTGTTGCACCTTAGCGATCGATACACCTCTCCGTGGGTTGTTGATCTTGCCGACGCAGATCAACCTTATTCCTACAAGCAAATCGAAAAAATAAGCAAGAACAAGATAAAAACAATCTGAATTATAAATAGAAATTGAATACGAATGATAAGTTGGGGTTCCGTAACGAGCAAACCGGCGATCTAACAGATCATGGGATTACACGGCAAAGTAGCGAAGCTAAACTTTAATCTAAGCAAAACCCGAAAAACCCTAAAGGGATACCTAGATATTTAAGGAGGTGGGAGGATAACCAAGGGGTCCCTAGGATCGTGCTCCACCAGGTTGGGATGCCCCACATGGGCCCCACATGGGTCCGGTGTACTAAATGAAGTTACAAGCCCATAGGCCCATTATAGGTGTTGCAACACCTTATTTCTATAATTGCGGCTAACTGAGATAGAATTTGGATATGTGGCTGGATCCATTAAAAAGATGACTCCGAGATGTTTCCATCAAGTACTCACGGGTCGAAAACGGAGCTCGTATGCAGATTTGGTAGCCATTTGAAGTCAACGCTGCTGCAGGTGACCGAATTGGATTCTAGAAGTTTGATCTTGATATCTTCCGGTTGAATTATGATGTAAGCAATGGTTATATCCATAGTAATCATGGTCACATCAGATAGTTCGGACTTTTCCCGTTTTAAAATCCAAACTTAAAATAATAAATTTGAATGAAATTTGGCAAATACTGCTTGACCTAGAGGCTCTAGATCCAATCGTACATCGGAATAAACCTGCGCAACATTACAAACCCATTTACAGTTATTTCATGCTAATAATATAAATATTCCTAGCTTATTTAACAGTCTCGTCTTTTAAACTACAAGGTTAGCGTTTTCGATGAAAACTGATCAAAAACCGTGAAATCTTAAGTTTTTGAGCGGGATGAAAGCAAATTTCGAGTAAAATTTCGAATGATTCTCTAGAATTCAGATTTGAAACGATAAGTTCGACCAAAATAATCGAAAATTTGACGAAAACTATTACACCGTCGAGGATTAAAGATTCCAACAGCTAACGTTTAATTGGAAAGGTGAACCCTGAAAGACATGCATCTAATATTCAATCAGAAAGGTGAACCTTGGAGGACGATGAATAGCTAATTTCTGAAGCCAAATGACTGTGCCATCGGGTAACACATGGGGTCGCGATCGTCACGACGCACAACACAGGGGCCAAGCGCGTTGGGCGGTGGAGCTTGTCCACCGTTTTTAATTTCACCCCGGCCAGTGCCATTTTTTAACAGCGACCACTGTATTTTGGTTGCTTCTAAGCTTCGTATAATCACATCATTTCTTGGGTACGAGGCTCAATATATGTTTTGTTTTTACCATATCACCAAACGTGTTTTTCTTCTCTTTCTGTTAAATAAAATAAATGTATGCCTAGTGAAAAAGGACTTATCACCTATTCAATTCGTAAACCTAATGGCAGTGGTGCCCTTGGTTAAAAGGAGTGTTTTTCAGTCATTTGTACCATAATATGTATAACCAAATCAATAATGGCAGTACTGGACAAATGTTGGAATCTAAAATTTATTATATTACAGAATTGCTAAAAAAAGTCACCACATTCGTTTTTGAAGGTTAGAAGTAGAGATTCCCCATATTATTATTAATAATTATATAAATATTTAAAATGTTAGATTGTGGTAGGTTTAAATTATAATGGTGTAGGTCGATCAATGCAGTTTTATACAAATACAATTATATCTAATTTTACTTTTTAAATAAGAGTTTTATATACAATCCAATTCTATTTAAAATTTTATTGTAAAAGATACAATTGCATCTATAAAAATAAAATATAGAGTTGCATACCAAATCTAATTTTACTTCAGTTATCTTAGTTCCGCACAAAATTGCATAGGGTATCCCCTAGTTCAAAAAATATATATCAGTTACCAATGTTTCCAACTAAAGTGTGACTTTCCATGTATCTGAATAGACGTGATACGTTAGTAAATCACAAATATATGTGGCAAACATATCAACACTCACAATGTAATTTCCCATAGATCGTGTGAGGGGGTGAGGAAACATGGGCGGCGTGAATGGATTAAAGCGAATTAGTTTACATTTCTTTTTATTTGTTTTGAGTGTAAAGACAGATGACCCTTGTAAGAGAGTAGAGTTGACATTTCAAATTCAAATTTTTTACATCTTAAATTTACATTATACGTGCGGGTAATCGGCATGTATACGTACGTGCCGACATTACAAACCTTTGTTCCCACTTGATGTTTACCGGTAGTGGCGTTGCATATGCTGCGTACAACACGACACCAATTTTTTTGTAACGACCACTGTTTTAAATGTTTCACAGCATAACACAGTCACATCGCTCTCATGTGTCATGTTGGTTTATGAGGCTAAATATATGTTTCGTTCGTCTTATCCGATCAATCACACGTTTTCCTCTCTATTAAATAAAAAAATTGGACTTGGTTTTCTCTCCTATTTTTAAATGAATAGCATTGCTGTCCCAGTTAAACGACAAGAAAACGGTTCCTTCAAGTTCTCACACTTTTATACATCAAATTAAGTAGATCTACTAGCTTGGTTCCTGCAATTATGATTGCAGAGTGCAACCCCCATTTGCCCCATTCAATTTCTTTTGAAGGAAATACCTTCCAAATAATCAAGACTGGAATTTTCCGCTTCGATTTGGTGTGAATGCCAGGTTATTCCTATATATCAACAACCTAGCTATACGAGCAGAGAAATATCTGAGGTGAAGTCATGGGTGCTTAACTCCACTCACCATGGTTATGCCCACAAATATTATGTACACACGTGAGTGCGCTTTCAATAGAAATTTAGCTAGGTATGGGTAAGAGATGTGATGCTGGTTTCCGTTTCTTCAAGCATGTGTTAGGAGGCACACTTGTGGATGTGTGAGTGTGGTGTGCGTGTGCGGTGATGTGTGTGTGTTTGTGTCATCTGTATAATACAAAAACAACCTATATGAGAGCTAATCTAATCATAGCTTAAATATTTTTACAAATTATACAGAATATTTTTAAGATTATAGTGAGGATTATGGGGCATGAGTGGAAATTACATAGGGATCAAACCCTAGCTACCCAATATATATTTCCACCCCTGTATACGAGGGCTCTTTAAAAAATTATAACGAGGTGTCAGGCGATAGAAGGGTTTGGTTGAAATTATACAGATAAACGAGAGGAGCTTTAAAATAGCATATCACGTGCCAAGGAGAAAAGATTGAGAAAACGGAAATGGTGGGAGTTTAACTAGCTGGAGATATATCTACGACAATAGTTTCCATTTTGCAGTCAATACGACAAAGGGTAAAAATCTTGCGGCCTCACAAAACAACCTGTGTACCAGGCTACCAGCTTCAGATTAATAAATCAATTTAAGTTTTCTGGATGTGGATTAGCCAATGACTATTTAGGGAAAGAAAACATCGGGTGTATGCCACGTCATACCGGCCCCTGTGACACGGAGCAGTTAATAAGACAGCATCATCATCATCCAAACTTCTCGAGGAAGCTGCCCGGCTGATTTGACAATCTCTTATTTTAAACTCCATTTGTTTGATCATTATTCATCCTAACAAGCTTAAGCTAAACTCTGCCAATTGCCTTTCTTTAATTTGTTTGTAGTATATACTACAAGAGAGATTATAACCCTTGAGGGATCAGAAGGATCAACAGTTGAGCTGTTCTAAAAACATCAACCGTGGTAAATACAAAACATATACAAGTTCAGTTACGTTAAACATATGCATGCGTGCAGACCTAAGGTAAGAAAGATTCAAGTAACAAGGGCGCCAATACCTGTGCTCCATGACAGGCATGTGTATGTGTATGTGCTACACCAGTCATCGGATGGAACAATTCTAAAATTTTGATTTAGAGTCTCATTACGGTGCTCTCTCTACTTTTCTACTGGTAGTAAAAATCAATCTAAACCGTTGATTTCATCTGATCGAAGGATTCAGATTTATTTATACTACCATTCTAGTTAGCGGTAGTAGAAATATAGAGAGATATTATTATAAAAAAGGTGCGGAGAGGTATAATTATCATTTAGCTGTAACTAAACGTTTTTCCTTCTTTTTAACTGGAACTGAACGTTTTTCATTCTTTTTTAGCTTTTTGATGGAATATAAGCGATGTCAACGCAATGGATGACCACATATCGATCTAGCCGGGAAAAAACATAAATGACAAAGTTACTCGTAATCACTGTATTAGTAAATTACTAATTTACCCTTAATACTACTGGTACTATAATACTATAAGCAGAGAGCACCGAAACATCACTCTTTAATTTAATGCAAATTTTATTCAAATTCACATCCTTCCAACAGGTAACCAGCGATGTGCAAGGCATGCATGGGTATATCTATAGTTTAAACCGCTCCCCACATCAAATATTTTTTGTGCAATTATACTAGTTGGCAAGTCCTATATTAAGATGCCACAACTCTTCGCATACTTATCCTTCACATCCAATGAAAACACTTCCTGTACTATCAACATTATCTGCCTGTACTCTTTATCATTATCTCTTGAGCATTTCATAGTTTCAAATACACATATTGCCGCCTTCTCTCCCTCTCAGCGTGTCACCAGCTTGTAACACACATTCGCGCCAAAAATGTTGTCGGAGAAGGCTCGGTGGATCGCCGCCGTTGTGCTCAGGGTGGCGGCCGCCGGCGCCGCGGCCGTCGCGGCGGTGCTCATGGCCATGAGCCACGAGGAGGTCACCGTGTTCGGCATCGAGGTGCAGGCCAAGTTCCGCTACACTCCATCGCTCGTGTAAGTTGTTAGCACTATAGGCACATTTCAGGCAGTTCACTTTGTTGTCAAAAATAACCTTACCAAGTTTTGATTCTACTAAAATTTTATTACAAGGTAATAATCCAAATATTGCCAAAACTTGTCTTCACTACGGAACTTTGAAAATTCTGAAATCTTCCCCTCAAAAAACTTAATAAAAGTAGCAAATCAAATATAACTTACATATATATCTCAACCCTAACAAATATTGGTAATGCCAAAATTTGACATTAATTACCAAAATTTGGTAAGGTTGGTTAATTTAGACATCAAAGTGAACAGCACCTTCGTTTGAATTTGCAGTTGCTGTTCCTGAAGAATTTTAGTCACGCCATCAATCTCCTTGCTGCTGCAGGTTCTTCGTCGCGGCCAACGCCGCCGTGAGCGCGTGCAGCGTCGTCGTCCTCCTCGTGCCGTCGGCGGCGAGCAAGCTCACCGCGAGGCTGCTGCTCATGGCTGACGTGGTGGGTTGGAACTTGGAAGCAAACTTAAATCTGCTCGATCGGTTTTTAGCAAGTTCAGTTTGAATTTGCCTGAATTCTGATGAAACTTATAATCACCGTGTGAGAGCTGGATTGTATACATATGCATGCAGGTGCTCGGCATGGTGCTCACCGGAGCCGTGGCGGCGGCGGGGGCCATGTCGGAGCTGGGGAAGAACGGGAACAGCCACGCCGGCTGGATTGCGATCTGCGACCAGGTGCCGGTCTTCTGCGACCGCGTCAAGTCGGCTCTCGTCGCCGGCTCCGTCGCCATCGTCCTCTACTACCTCATGCTCATGTACACCATTTACATACTCCCCATGTTTCCATGAGCAGCTCTACTAGCCTTTTAGGGTATAGTTGTCGTGTCAGTCAGTATTACACCATCCGTTTGAAAATAAATCAACTTTTGTCTACGTACAGAATCATGTACAAAAGTTGATTTATTTTGGAACATGGGTTTTGTACTTTTGTCAGTGAGATTTGCAGCTGTTTTTTTAAAGAGGTTTTCTATCATCCTTGAAGAGTTATATATATAGCTATCGGGTGAGAATGTCGCCGACAGTGGATAATAATTGCAGGTGGGAAGAAGTACCTGTATATGGTAGGAGGTCCGTACCTCTTCAAGGATAGGAGAAAATATCTTTTTCTGGTACATAAATCTTGTATAGGCTTTTCCGTAGCAGTGATGATCAAACAGTATGAAAGCCCATAGTTTCTGTATACAGCTAGCTAGTGATATATGATTGCAACTGCTACTATTTTGTAAACTGAAAAAAATGTAAGTTTGTGTTATGGCTTCTTAATCTAGTATGAGGTGTAAATAAGACTGTACATTTCAGAATATTCAAGTTTGCCTAGTACGTTTGACACATCAGTTGTTTATGTTATCCGCGATTTGATTAAGGTCCAAATTTCCTTCGACCAGTTATTGCATGACAGGGTTAAGAGGTCGCAATCTCAGTCGGTTAAAAATGACATTATTTTGTGAGTAAAGAAATCTCCTGTGGAGTCAACTTAAAGGATACAGACAAAAAACCCCTCTTGTCCCCTCTTGGTTTAATAACAAGGTTTAGTGCTCAAGTCATGACTCATGATCAAATGATAGCCAATTAGGAGCCCTGTTCCTCCCAGATGGCTGGTCATTTAGGAAATTTCTTCCTTTTTTATTAAGGGTGCAAATTGGTTTTCATAATCATAGTCATTCAGCATTTCTCTTCCTCTTTCTTAACGGTGCAGTTGGCTCACTTGGTTGTCATATTCATTCTCAGTTTCTCACTCAGAAAGCCAGAGGTCATGGGGTAAAATCCAGAAAAATCTACTTAATGTACCTACATAAGCAGTAGTTGTGAGTCTCTTTTTATACCTGAGCAACCATATTGGCTGCTAATGATAGCTTTGCTTAGACTGGGTTAAAAAAAGTTCACTTTTCAGTGCATCACTAGTTGATCCTTGTAAACAGTTTATATTCACATCAACAACTATATCTGAGAGGGTCGATCTGTGTGACCTATCCATGCTATTTCAAGAATGAAGTTTGTCTAATCAGGGTGTGCTAATATACATGATAGAAATGCAGACACCCAAGAAAAGAAGAAGAAGAACAGATACTAATACTGATAGGTATGGTCACTATACATGTGTGCTGTCATGTTAAGGGCATGAAGCATAGCCTCTCCTCGCTTGTTTACAGTGAAGACGCACATGCCACCGTTGTTCACATCAATGGAACGAAACCTGAATGATTCAATTGCTATTTCAGAAAAAGGGTAAAGGAAATGTTTGCAACTTTGTAAGTTGGGTAATATTGTGAAGCAACTTGTAATGTTCTCAACGATTTTTTCCAATCCTAGTGTACATAAGACTCCAAACCGTAGCCATATGAAAGGTCCAACTTGCCTCTCGGGAGGAAGACCTAGCGCGGTGCAGATGAGTGCTCGCAAAATAGATTTATGAGTAACGACCAACATATTTTCTCCCTGGCACGAAAAATGAAAAGAACAGAATGAATGTTCAAGATAACACAAAAGAAGAGAATTTGAAAGGTTGAAAGGTTCATACTGGAGTAAGCAAGATTTCCTTCCAAGCTTCTCTTGCTGTTCCCCATAACTTCCGAACTGGGTATATGCCATTGACCTGGAAATTTGAAGGATCCTCCCTCCATCTGGTGTACAACTCTGGATATTCCTTCTTAGCATCCGCTGCCTCCAAGTATTTACTAAGGTCATTTTGCGTAAATGGACAGTAAGACTGAAGAGACAGAAGCTTTGTGCAAGCAACGACATACCATTGGTCATGCCCTCTAAAAAGAACAGATGAGCCTCTTTTAAGGAATCAAGAAAAATAAGAGGCTCATCCTTCCCTTTCCATATAATTTCGGCGGTTGACTGCATCGAAAAAACACCTTAGTAAAGCATTATGTCTTATTTAGGCAACAGACAATCGTTTCATATTAGAAATATTGAATTAGAACCTTTGCCCGTGAGATAGGACTAGAGAAACAAACATCGAATTTCATATTTGCAAGGGCATAGCGACATTTCTCCGCCTGCTTGGCACCAGTTTCTGTTAACACGGACAGATTTGAGCTTCCCTAGACAAAAGCAACTGGTTCATTAACGCATTCAAAAAGGCATCTTGATTATTGAGGAAATTTCACAAATAAAGTTGCAAATATTAGTTCACTCTTGTCGCAGCAATATTTGTTATATGTATTATATTATTAAGACAGGCCGAAAAAATGCACCACGTTCACTGTAAAGATTAAAAATTCTCATTTTAATCGAAGAAAGAGATAAAAAGAGTCCAAGTAGAAATATAATCTAAAAAAAACTGAAATTGGGAAAAAAAGCAATATTGAAAGAGTAGTCCATACAAGTACCTAATACGTGATTAATTAAAATTTGAAAAAATAAATAAATAAAATTTTGAAACTAAGGAAAGAAAAATAAAAGTTCAAGTAGGAATATAATTTTGAAATAACTAAAATAAAAAATAAATATTAAAACAACAATTAATCCATCTATAACACAACACGGGATTAATTAGAATTCGAAATAAAAAATAAAATAAAATCAAAAATTAGAAAAATAAAAATAAGAGTTCAACTAGAAATACAATTTATAAATAACTAAAATTCGTAATAAAAAATAAATACTATTGAAAGAATAGACCATCTAAGAACATATGACGCGATTAATTAAAATTCGCAATAACAAATAAAATAAATTTCGAAAATAGAAAAATAATTATAAGAGTTTAGGTAGGAATAAAATTTACAAATAAAAAATATTAAAATGAAAATATGGGTTTTTCGAAAAGAATAGTTCATATAGAACACAACGATATCAAATAGCAATAAAGAGGGAAAAACAATATACCTGTAAAGGAGTAAAGTGGTGGTAGTTGATAGGACATATAAAAACTATAAACATTTAAACAAAACCCCAAATAAAATCCCATGACGATTAAGAGGAGGGATAACGGATAAACCATTAAGCAGCACGATCGTGACAGTTGGCGGGATTCTAGAAAGTAAAAAAAAATCTCAATGATAATCATATTCAATTTTTAAAATCTCAATGACAATAAAGAGGGGAGGCAGCGGGCAGGTCGCGAGTAGAGGAGTACAGTGGCAAAACCACTAACGGTTTAGCGGGACTTCTAAAAAGTAAAAAATGAACCCAAACGATAATTATATTTGATTTTTAAAATCCCAATGATAATAAAGAGAGAAGACAGCGGAGGGGCCATAGAGGAGTACAGTGGCGGTGTTTGATGGAACTTTAAAAATTTTATAAAAACAAAACCCAACAAGACAATGAACTCTAAAAACTAAAAAAGTCTAATTTTAAAGGTTTTTGAAAAATGAATAGAAATAGTGATAAATCGATAAGCAAATAAAGGCCTGACAAATGAGTAAGGGGTAGCGACCGAAAGCGACTTTTAAAAACTATAAAATTAGAAACACGCTGATGATAAAGTTCGGTCTTTTAAAATCCTAAGATAGATATTTAACAAATTTTAAGTAAAATCATATGTAAAAAATAAATAATTTTGTATGGGTGCTGGCCGCGCAATTGCGCGGGCCACCCAACTAGTTCTTTTTGAAACATAATGCAAGTCTCTCTATGCAATTGCACAATAACTATAAATTTAATGTCTATAAGTAGCTCAAACTCTTTTCTTCAGTCACTAAATGTTAACATAGCCTATCTATTGCAAGTTGGAAAAAATAACAGAATTAGGCAGATTAACAACATAAAGACCTAGTGTCAAAAAGAAAAAAACAATAACATAAAGACCTGAAATCCTGAACCCTCTGATTAGCATACCAACAGGTATCATAAACAAATTGTTAAAATGATTGATTGTTCATGAAGTCTAATGAACACCTTAACTTTAGTACCAACCTGGACACGGCTTTCTGCATTCCAAGAGCTCAAACCATGCCTCACAAGAGTAATCTTCTTTGACGAAGTTAAGATCTCATTCGTAAGCGATGTTGTTGCTCCTCTGAAGCCGTAAGCAGCACCGGTCACGGATGCCTCATTGTCAGGAGGGATTTCTACAGATACATTGCTCACACCACTATGAGCTGCTCTGATGGTAACAACCCTGAGTTTGCCTACAGAAGTAAGAGCAAGTGAGCAACAGATCACAAAACACACGGTACAAATTCAGAATGTGTTCAGGCATAAGTACAGTAATTTCAGTCTACCGTATAATTAAAATTAAATTTGACTAAAAACCATGAAAAAACTACTCCTGTTGATGAGAAATTCCTAGGAATGCTCTGCTGCCATTCAGAGGCTTGGGCTTCAGGGAAATGCTCATGACATACAATTTTCGACCATGTAAATTCAGAGCCCTTAAATACTAATCATGATTTCACTTCCAAGGTTGTTACCTTATCAAAATAAAACGAAAAATTTCACTACAACAACTTATCCTACGCATACGAGGGTAACAACTAACAAGTGACCGAATTGCAAGCAACTTCAAACTTGAAACAATAATTTAAAAAAGAAATCAAAGAACAAACACGAAAAATAAGGGAAACTGGAAGGGGTAATGAGATACCGGCGCGCTTGCGGAGGTGCGGCGGAGCGTGGGGTGGGGCCGCGCGGAGGCGGCCGCCGGCGGGCAGGGACGGGAGGCACGCCGCCGGCGAAGGCAGCGTCGCCAGCGAAGCGGAGCCCATCTCTTGGCTTCGTCTGGACTTCTGGAGACGACCAGCTAGTTCCTCAGGGGCAGCGTACAAATATCCACCGGTTATTTCGGATAAAGTTTGAATTTACCTACTTTTTGCAGAGAGAAAAAAATGTAGGGGAATATCGCAAGAACCAGCAAATTTCCTCCAAAATCGTTTGAAAATCCTATATCTAGATTAAAACATCGCACGGTCCTCCGTGATGTGATGAAACATTTTGGATATTCGCACTTTACATAACTTGTTTGAAACTGCAGTGTTAACCTGGAATCATAAATTTGAATCCCTCATTTTGTCCGGACATTTTGTTTGTGAAGGATGTAACGCCTAATTTGGTCCCTTGAGGCCTTGACAATGACTTGCGATTTGTGAACAGGTTCTTGCACTTCTTCCACTGCTGCCACAAACCAAAAGAAGATATTTCTGTCGCCTAGGAATTCAGCAGTAGCATATTCTATCAGAACACAAAACCCAAAAAATCTTCAGGGACTCGAACACAAGTTACAAGCGTATAATATCCAAGGAATTTACCTGTGTTTTGTTCTTTTGTTTTCCCTTACAGTTCTCCCCCAGAATTACAGGAGTTTCATGATTTGACGACAACGCTAGAGAAGTTCCAGTCAAAACATCAATTTCACACACATGAACACCACGATTTCAGGAAAAAAAAAAAGGAGAAAATTTTAACCTTCAGTACAGGCAAGATTTTTGAAAGCTTTAGCTGCTCCGATCAGCAGAATAGTTACTCATGTATCTCCAGTTATCTAGGTGCAGCTGTCATATTAATTAAGCCTACAGAAAGAATACTCCCAACAAAGGATTACAATCTTTTTGTTTAACCAATGGAATTTCCTAGTTCTTTGAGTTACAAACAATCTTTTTGTTGATATGAACAGAAGCAACGGAACTCAAAATACAAACAAAATGAGTTCAGTGATAGCATACAGGATAACAAGGCCAGGCATAACAAGATAGGAAAACAGTGTTCCTTTCCCATTAAAAATAACCAAGGACTTGCCCGCCCACATTTTGCCTAATTGCTTCCTCATGGTCCAGAACACCATTTGGAGTTGTGATCACGACATAGCCCATTAACACTGCTGCATAAGAAACAGGGCACCGTGTAAGCAATACCACACTACGCAAAATGAGGGAGTAGAGCATTAAACTGATACCCAAATTTGGAAGTAGCCCATTGCAAAAGTATATCTGAATCGGGTAACGACCGGCGGGGGGCGGGGGGTGTCGGTGCAGCTGTTTCCTCGTGTCGATGGAGGTTTGGTCAGTGGCGGAGCATTGAAGCGATAGCTATGGATCGGCAGGGGAGGGCGGAGGGTGAAAACCTAGCCCGGGCTGGCAACGACGGGGCTTCGAGCGTCGTCTTCCCTCTTGGGGGCGTTGTCGAGCCTTCCCCTCCCTCGGGCGGGGCTGCCGGGTGAAAACCCTGTCTCGGTTCTCCCTGAAACCTCAACGGACAGCGGCGGCGGTGCTAATCATCGCTCTTCTCCCTAGAGACGTCTTCCAGGAAGCCCTCTTGCCAAAACTTCTCTTAGGCAATTGGCGCAGGCTCACTCTAGATGTCATGTCCTCTTGCGGCGACGCCTTAGTCTATGCAAGTTGGCCACGTTGGCAAGCCTTAGGGGGGAGAGTGGTTCCATCTTCTCTCTCACCCTCTCCCCCTCAACCCTAAAATCGTGGATATAGTTGAGCTTGGTTGCTGGCTGTTAGAGCTTGGTTTTGGGCGGTTTCGATTGTAGCTTCCGTGTGGGTCTAGCAGCGGCCGGTCCGGTGCTAGCCTTCTCCTTGTTTGTTGTAGGCGCTGTCGGCGCATGATGGTGGTGGTGGAATTTTTTTCCTAGCTACTGCCTTCCAGGTACTAGTCTTATATTTTTTTTTCTGCTCTATTCAATGAATCATCGCGTCGTGTGGTGGTGATCGTTCAACAAAACAAGTCAATTACATACACACTAAGCAACACCAATTAGTTGCGTAATATAATATCCCTGAAAATGTCATAAATGGCAGTGGGAAAACCCCATTTTTGCAAGAGATCAAATTAGACAAAGTGGCTTACTACCCCAAAAGGATAGCCCATGCCCCATGGTCCATGTCTCCATGGATCTCTTAGTCAATCATTTGTTTTCTTTCTGAAAGGTCGTTTGCACCAGGGACACTTCATCAACAGCGCTACTTATAATTTTTCTCCCAATCCATATTTTACTGCAATTCTGCAACTTCTCAAAATATTTTGCACGGACATGTTAAAAGAGTGTTCATGATACTAACAACAATTACGCTAATTACGCTAATTGTACAATACAATGCAACTAAGAAGGTACAATACAATTATGCTAATTAGAAACATCAATTATTAAAATTTTATCAGGGAATAAGTGTTCATGATACTAAGACATTGTTAGGCTACTGATCTAGTCGAACATTTAGTTGCTCCTAAACATAATTTACACAATTGATATTACATATATTCCATTACTTTCAACAAGAGAGTACATACCGTTGATGCAAAAACACGACGGTCTGGGATATTTGCTTAACTTCCGTACAGGTCCAAATCTTGCTTTCGGGTTCAGGACGTGTTAGTTGGTTTGATCCTACAACCGACAAGAATAAACAGGAAAATCTAGTTAGTGAACGACAACCGATCGACTAAAGGGCTGATGACATATCGCTATGACCTAGCTGATGCAATTAGACTGAATCAGCTGTAAGGTGTAGATGGAATAAATATGAAGCAACCTAGCTAGATATGTTCCATCGACTGTAGAGATTAACAACGTGTAATCTAAAATTCGGTGTTCTCTTGAGTACAAGCAATAGAGATAGACCGAACCAAATCGAAACAGTAGATATTGCTTATATCCAAGATCATATAAATTAGAGATTATAAGTGCTTATGTCATAGCTGATGATACAGTTTAAGTATGAAAAGATAATCTATTGGCTATAGCTCCGATACAGTCTTATACAATAATATCAATCTATAGTAAATATATTAAACAAATATCAATCTCAGATAGATTAGATCTGATCAAGATCAATTACAAGCTTAATATATTTAAATAAGTGATATTCTCATACAAGGGGCAAATATAACATGTTAAGTAAGATTAAACATATGAAAAACATGCAAAACAGATATATCAGATAAGATCGACTGAAACCCCGATGTTACCCTTATTAGCAATCATAAAGCAAGTTAGTTCTGACAATTTCAAGCATGTCTTAGTAGGTCAAACTCAATTGATGCAACACTCAGTATGAAAGGAAGTATAAGATCTAAACAATCGAGCCGATGATTGATTTTTAGGGTGGTGGATACCCTAACTAATATAAATCAATGAAAGATGTTTAACCAATATCGACAAAACCCTTGGTAAGGCCTGGTCGATATAAGTAAACAAAGTCGTCGACTTAGATTAGCTAGGATTTATGATAACAGACAAGTCTTACCTCTTGTCGAATATCGAAGCCGATGCAACCTGACTCGAAACAAGAACTCGTCGAGAAAAACGAAAAGTAAAAGTGTGGCGATGCGCCGAGAGTATATTGAATTGTTGTTGTTTTTCTTACAAGACTCTGGGCATCTATTTATAACCGAAATATACAAACTTGTCCATATTGGACATGACTGAAACTTGCCTAAGTTACAGAATAAACAAACAAGTCCCTAGACGGACTCTTACTACAAATTTCTTAAAGGAAACAACTTATTATCCTAATTAATAGATACAATTGCCTATCCCGGATTCCATCTTTGTTTGGCAAAATCTTTTAAGTTCCAAACCAAACCCAACACGAACTCGATAATATCTGTATCGGATACCCGAGTCCGATTCTGTATCGACCGATACAGTCTCCAGCTGATATGCAATTTGTTTTTGGAAACGAGTTATCCCTTCCAAATCCGCTTTGGTTCTATCCACTCTGAATCCCTTTGCCAAAATTTACTGTTAACACATACAATATCTAGCACTCAAATCCAGAATTTATGAGATCTTCATCAACAACTGACTATAGTATGTAAGCGGCAAAAATGTGTAGATAGAATACCTCCCGTGTTTGAAGCATCCAAATTCTGTATTGTGTTCTATTTCCTTCGCTCTAATATCCTACCTATAAGTAAGATCCTTACAATCTTTAATCCTTCAATGAAGCTCTACATTGATTTTTTTTCCAACTCTATGAGGATCGATGTCCTCAAAATTTTTGATGTACCCTGCAAAATATTGAAACTTTAATTGTCAGAAAATAACTGAACAGATAACAGATGTTGGTTAAACAAATTAAGGGCACTGAGCAAAATCAGAATATTTCCTGTACTTTTTTTCGCACGCAGAAGCCAAAATAAAAGAAGCAAACAGGCAAGGCAGTATGCCAACTATCACTTTGTTTTCCTTTGCCTGCTATCCATTTACTGCTATGGTGCATAACAGCATGCATTCAAAACTGAAGACGGGTTTAGTAAGGCAAACATTCTTAACTTGTCAACACGCCAATTAAGAAGCTCAAAGGCCTCAAGCGCAGCATAATCTGGGGAATAGCGAACACATACCAGACCTGAACAGCTAAAAAGGCAGGAGAATATAGCAGAGACTACAAAACAGCTTGGCAAAGCTACCAAATAAAAAATCTACGAGTAGCATTTTATGAATATATCCCAATAGCAATTCACAGTTTCACACTAACTCACCACATTTCGTCCATCCAGATGGGGTAAATTATAAGCCGATTATCAAGCCTAGGTACCGAAACATCCCACATACTCTGAACTGAGAGTGAAATTGTAGCATACTCTGAATTGAAATTCTAGCATCAGGTGGGCAGCATGACCAGACCACCCCCAGTAGAGCATCTGTCACAACTCACAACTAATCCAAAACATTATGCTATGCTTGACGGGATTTCTTCAGTGCAACACGGGAGCAGCAGGAAGAGGCTGGTAGATGGATAGGGTTTAGTACACACCACAGGAGCGCGCCCGTCGCCTTCGCCTTCCCCGCGCTCGCCGTCGTGCGCCGCGCCGCGCGTCGTTCAGGACCCGCCGCACCATCTGCTCGGAGTAACTCCTCTCGCCGCCGCCGCCGCCGCCGCTCGCACAAACATAGTCGCGGGTTGAGGTGGGCCGTTCGAGAGTCCATGGGCTGAAAGAAGTGGCTGCTTGGGCTGGGCCCAATGAGCCACCGTTTGGATGGGCAAGTGAGGGGGTGGGCTCATGCCTAATTGGCCTCTAATAATCCGTAAGTTGTAACGAGTCAGTCACATATAATTTAGGAAAGATTGGAAGCTCGTAAAATTAATGGGTTAGGTTCATATAATTAGAGAGGGGACAGTGGTTACTTTTCACGTATGGAAGACTATGCTTTTGATTTTTTTAAGTTAATTTTTTTTAACTTTGATCAAGTTATAGAAAAATATAGCAATATATTCAACATGAAACAAAGAAAGCTATCAATATATATTTAATGTTAGATTTAGCAAAAGTAATTTGGTGCTATAAATGTTACTATTTTTCCTATAAACTTGATCAAACTTTAATAAATTTAATTTTCAAAATATCAAAGTGACTTATATTATAAAGTTATAATATAAAACAGAGTGAGTATAAGAGGTAAGCAAAATCCCTATGGGTGAATTTGTGCTAAGTGATTTTTAATTTTTTCTACTAAAAATAACTTCTTCATGCAAAACGTGATAAACCTCTAGCCACCAAACTTTCCCCAATTAATCATTATTAGTTTCTTTTGTTTCGTTCTCGGGTTCATTAGATATGGGCTTGTGCTAAATAAACACTACTACAAAAATGATTTTCCTGTACAAGCGCCTCCTTAGATTGCAGATGGACCGTAACTAGTCGCGTCTGCGAAAATCGTCCTCCATTTTCGTGTGCGGCTCCTTAAGAGGACGGCACGGAAAAATCGATTTTCGCAAACGGGCCTCTTAAGTGGACCGTACGGAAAAATCGATTTTCGCAGACTCTCTTAAGGGGACCGCACGGAAAAATCGATTTTCACAGATGGGCCTCTTAAGCGGACCGCACGGAAAAATCGATTTTCGCAAACGGGCCTCTTAAGTGGACCGTACGGAAAAATCGATTTTCGCAGACTCTCTTAAGGGGACCGCACGGAAAAATCGATTTTCACAGATGGGCCTCTTAAGCGGACCGCACGGAAAAATCGATTTTCGCAAACGGGCCTCTTAAGTGGACCGTACGGAAAAATCGATTTTCGCAGACTCTCTTAAGGGGACCGCACGGAAAAATCGATTTTCGCATATGGGCTTCTTAAGTGGACCGCACGCAAATTTTTTTATCCCATCCTCTCTCTCTTTTCCCTCTCACTTACTTCAAAATTTTCACCTCCTCTCTCTCTTCTTTTCCTTTTTATTTTCACTCCTCTCTCTTTCTATCCTCTCTCTCTTCGACTCTTCCCCTCCTCTGCTCCGAGCGCGCGGGACGCAGGAGGCGGCCGGCTCAGCACCGCCACCGCCGAGGTGGCGGCCGGGAGCGGGTGGGAGGTGGCGCGGTGGCTGGAGACCGGCGGCGCCACTTCGGGCGCTAGCACAGCAGCTGGAGACTGGATCCGCGCTGCCTCGCCGCCGTCGCCGACGAGGAGGAGGAGGACACGGCCGGGAGTGGCCCCGCGATGGTCCTCTCCGCCACCTCCGCCGCTGCGCGTGCGCGATGGCCGGATCTGCGCCACCGCCGCCGCTGACGACAATGAGGAGGAGGCGGCCGAGAGCGGTGCCACCCTCCCCACGCGAGGCAGTGGCGGATCTGGCGGTGGTGAGGCACGGCGGCCGTCGCCCGCGTGGATCCGACTGCGGCCGCCATCCCCCCGCGCGGCAGCGGCGGATCGGACAGTGGGGAGGCGCAGCGGCGGCGGCTGGCTAGGGTTAGGGTTAGGTTTTGTGTTTTGGAATTTTTTTTTGTGATTTTCCATTTTTGCGTGCGGTCCACTTAACCCGACCGCACGAGAAGATCAATTATCCCGTGCGGTCGGTATAACGCAACCGCATGGGATAATCTATTATCCCGTGCGGACGAGTTAAGCGGACCGCATGGGAAGTTTATTTTTCCGTGCGGTTAGGACACCCGCACGCGAAAATGTTTATTTTCACAGACCCCTATGTGCAGACGGCCTAATTCTCCGCACAAAAAAACGTGTTTTGACCGTACGGAAAAATGTAATCTCTAGTAGTGAAAGCTTGGTTGTAATTAGTTTTTGTTTTATAGTGGACCGATCAACGTGATGCCTTCTTCTAAGAAACATAGCTATCAACTGTAATCAGAGATTCCACTCAATACCATCTAAAATGGTGATGATGAAATGTGTGCAGTCAAATCTAAATATATTAACTTCTATAAATATATAGTTTAAAAGTTAAAGATAAAACATGTACATTAATTGGAGACTATCTTGAATGGAGGTAACACTGTAGGTTCTATTTGAAGAGTTTAAGATTATAAAAAGTAGTGAATTCTGAAGAAACAACTGGTTTAGTTCATTTTTCAGATTTTATAATTACAATTTTCTAGAATCTGGATAAGAACTAGATTATTTGTGGAGCTTTTTATTCTATAAGTTTTTCAAACATGCCCTATGTATGCTACTCACTATGGAAAATAATATACTTGCATTTGTTAATTCAAAACATAATTGAATACCTTATTTGGATTATAGTTGGTTGATTTCTCTATACACTTGTCTGGATTTAATATTTTCAAAATTTTAAATTTAGTTACCAGTGGATCCATCCCTGCACCTAATATTTTCTACTCCTATCCACAAATGCAAGGACTTTTGTCTTTTCTTAAAGATAGAGGCTAAGGTTGAGAGAAATAGGTCCTCGTTGGTAAGCTAAATGCTTTGGCTGATAAGTCAAAGTTGCCTTCTTTAATTCAAAAGAAAATCCATTGGTTGGCTTATTTTGCTTAAATGGCTAGAAGAAGGATTTTCTGCAGCTGTTGGTTGTAGCTCCTAGCTTTTAGCTTACGGACCCCACCAATATTATTAGATAAATTGAATAGAATTGAATACAACATTTCATCATCTAAACGCGGGGTTTTACCAAGAAGGTATCCTGTGTGACAAAGAAATTTGTTGTACAGGACAAAACAAAGCAGCTAATTAAGTAATATGCATTTGAATTTGATTGTCTCGACCGGCTGATGAATAGTATCATCAGATCAGGCCGTCGATGTACTCCTCGACGGTGACGTACTCCATGTCCGGATACAGCTCCGTCGCCTCGACGCCGACGAAGCCGATGGCGATCTGCCCGCACGACGCCACCCCGGGCAGCAACGTCGAGTGCACCATGGCCAACTGAGGTTGAGCGGGAACGGGGATGCTATATATAAATATATATATCCACCACCCGAAATTATTTATGTATAGAGCAGATTAATTAATTAATTAATTAATTAATGAGCCAGCTAACTCGTTAAGCTCTTAAATTGATATTAATTGATTCAAATTTTTACCTTCGATTTTTCTTGCAAGCTCTTCCTCAGGAACATAGCATTTCTCGAGGTCCCTGCCGATCTTCTTCTCCCACACAGAGACGAGCTGATTGAGAGAGCACAAATTCGCAGGTGGCCGCACATACAGTATCTTGTTAAGTGTTCGTGGATCCTCCACGGCTTTGATTGTCACTGTGCTTATATCCTTCTCGTCCACGAACATTGCTGATATGTTTAATATAATTATGATCCATATATCAAGTATATGTATATATTTATGGAGATCGATTAAATTAATCAGTTTATCATTACATGTACGTATAATTTGATTGAAACTATCTTGAAGAGTTCTCTTTTTTTGAAAAAAAAGTAATTGATTGACTAGTTTAGCTAGCTATGCGATAATTATGTCCATGCATATGGACGATGATACTCTCGATCACGAATAACTATCGGCTTTTAGTACTTCAATAATAACTTACTGACTTTCACATTGCTTGAAAAATAACCACTAAATTTCATCTACTGCGGGTCAAAACCGATAATTATTCATGAACTACAGGGGGGTATCATTTCTTGTGGGTGGGACGATGATTTCTTTAATTTCATTTTTGTAGAAAAAATACAAAGGCATTAGCTTTTAGTTTGTTCACTTTATTTTTAAAACAAATGAATTATTTACGATAAAACACTATGAAAATTAAAGGCCTTAAAATAATACTCTCATGACCATATATAACCTTTTTGTTTACCGTCACCAAAGATGGTTGCCGTGGTGACCGGGGGGGGCATCAGCTTCAGGGTTTCCGGCCTTGGGCAGCAGGAAGCTATGAATCCAATAGCCGCATACGATGGTGTGAGGAATCCTTGAAGCTGTCACAGCTTCGCGGACTCGAAGCTTGGCTCCCACGATGCTTCTCGCTGGTTCCAGCATCTGCTCCGCTAGCTCCACATTGCAGCCATATTCAGATGGCACGAACCGCTGCATGTGTTTTCTTTTTCATATGTGTAATAGATTGCAATAATGATAAAAAAAACAAGGTACGTACTTTTTCTGATTTATCTTATAACATTTTAAGGTTTTAAATAGATTCATGCATGAATTCATATATGTTGTATATATGTGTCCAATTTTATACGAATGTTAGTGAATATATACGAGGGATGTAGAGATCAAAATATTTTATTAAAAAAAAAAGAGATTTAGAGGGAGAGACGTCCCTCCAAAAATAGTTTTTAAGAAGAAATTGTGAGCATGTTGGGGATTGTATACGGGACCTCGGAGTTGAAACCATACACTTCTTATCACTGTACCGTTAAGTACATCTCGGATCAAAATATCTTATAATGTGGGAAGATTTGAAGTCGTATAGTGCGTACTACCTTGACACTACCAGCATCCTGTATTGCTTCCATGATCTTAAGCTGGTTCACCACCAGTTCATCCGGCGTAGTGTGACCGATGGCGCAGATGACCACGTCGGCGTTCTTGATAGCCGCCACCAGAATCTCATGGTCGTTGACGTCCCCCTGCAGATTAATATAATACGTGATAAATATATGCTCTCTTTTTGTTTCTTTTTAATGACGTTGGTTAGTTCAGCATCAAACATTTAAGAACAGGAAGTATCATATTAGTAGATCAACGAAGCTAGTTAATCTGATATACTGTGTAAAATTTGGTATCTTCAGCTACCAGCAATTTTACTGCAAAATTTACGTGCCTCGATGTACTTTCTCAAAGAATCATAAAATTTTCCAACCTTAAAATAGTTAATACAACTACTACGTACATAGACAAGTCTGGCTCCATTGTTACAGAGTTCCTCTATGAGCTTGGCCTTGGCGGGGTTGTCGGCTCGAGCGCCGGCGGTGGCCGAGCGGACGAGCACCACCGTCGGGTGGCCGGCGTTGAGGCTCGCCGCCGTGAGGTGCCACCCGACTCTCCCCATCCCGCCTATCACCAGAATCCTACTACTCGCCATGTTCTTCCTCTCCTCACTTGATTGGCCGGCCGGCTAGCTAGCTTGCGATGTGTGTGTTTGAGATTCTAGCTACTTTGTAACTGGCTTCTCGTGTGGTAGCGCTCTAACATAATCGCCTCGCGGCAATGTGTTTTCAAGCTTAAATAGACAGAGCGGGACACTAGCTGCTAGTTAGAAGCTCACTTTTTAAGGTAGTTGTTTGTTTGGCATTGTATTGGCTCCCCTCGTGTTCAAATTCTTGATCCACCACTTATTGGTGGTACCGCGATATATCGAAAAAGACATAATTTAATTGAAAATTTTCTTAAACATTCTGAGTAATCTAAAAATGACCCATACATTACAACGGAGAAACTAAAATCATTATAATCATCAGATAATTTTAGGATTAAAGTCTATTATTTGAGCCTTAGTTTTAAGGGAAAAAGATTGTTGTCCAAAGATTGCTGTAACTTCATGTCACACCTGGTGTGTGAAGACTCTATAATTGAGTAAAGTTTCCCATTTCCCTGAAAAAAAAAACACTATAAGATAGTCTATTTATTATCCACCAGTTCCAACATCATCTAGGATTATATTGGAAAAAGAAAACTCACATCCTTTTCAAATAGGCCTAGGGACATAACATCTATTGTCTATATGTTTTTACTCAGCTCCTAAATTCGATTTGTTTACCATGGCCCTCGCTGCACTGAAGTGCAATCTAGAAGTTAAGAAAATGAGAGAAAGCTCAGAAGGAGAGGATGGTCATCCGAGAAATTTTTTTAGGAATAATACTATTTTATAAAGAATTGTAAAAATAGAGATCGCTCGATTGAAATCACAAGTTTAGTACCCTATCGAACAACCAAGTTCGACAGGGTACATATCAACAACTTCAATACGATTAGTACTAAAAATAATAATTAAAGGAACAATTAAAGGTGCCAATTTAGCAAAAGACAGTTAGTCTTGTTGTCGTCACCGTGGGGAGGATTTGATGTGGAAAGAGAGAGAAACCACCTAGTGGTGCACCATCGGAGATGCCAAAGTATTCTATCGAGTCCCCGGCGATAAGGCGGCGAGTTACTCGTGCTTCATTTTTGCAGCACATTTGTTGGGCCTTGGAATCTTTTTCGGCTTATGCCAAATTAATGAGAGGCTAAGAATTTTATTCGGTTACTAGTCGAGTGACCATGCATTTCATTGGATATTTCATATAAGCGTATCAAAAGTTATAATCTCAACAGTTCTAATCATTTTGATATTAGTATAGTGTCATATTTTTCTTGTTCAGTATCTTTTCAGCGAAATGGTATATGGTTTTTCAGGAAATTACTTTATTTTCATCGATCAACTATACATCACTAATTAATACCCAGTAAATTTTGCGTACATGACTTGTTTGAAACTTCAGCGAATCTCTCTCTTTCTTTTAGCGACCACATGAATCTCTTGTTTCATCCAACACTTTTGTGAAGGATGTAATGCCTCACTTGCTCACTTGAGGTTGAGCCCTTGCCAACGACTTTTCAGGTTGAGGCTTTTGACAATGGCTCTTCTGAACAGTTTGTCCACTCCCGCCACAGATAATTTATCTGAAGATGTTTATGCCACCTAGGAAGACTTTTCTGAACATTAGCATATTCTATAAGAAAAAAATCTTTCCCTGACACACTGGGTAACACCTATTAGCTGCATAATATAATTTCCTTGAAAATGTATGTATTACCCACTCATCAATTCATGTCATAAATGTAAGGGGGAAAACCACATTTTTGCGAGAAATCAATTTAGACAAAGTGGCTTATCACCCCAAAAGCATAGCCCATGGTCTATGGATCCCATAATTTGTATTTCCTTTCAAAAGGCCATTTGCATCAGGGTCACTGGACCAACAATGTTACTAATCATTTTTATTATCATCCATATTTTACTGATTTAACAACTCAAAATATTTTGGGCTAACATGTTAAAACAGTCTGCTGCCTCAGAAAAACAATTGCAACAAAGAAGGCACAATAAAATTATGGTCATTAGAAATATCAACTACTAGTATTAAAGTTCTCTAAGGGACCAAGACATTTTTAGGCTACTGCCTGATCTAGTCAAACATTTAGTTCCTCCTAAACATAATTTACACAGTTGATATTGCATATTTTCCATTACTTTCAACAAGAGAGTACATACAATATGTAGCATGCAAATCAATAACTTATTGGATCTTCATCCAAAACTGATTGAATATGTCAACGGTAAAAATTGAGATGGAATACTTGCCGTGTTTGAAGCATCCGAATTCTGTATTGTTCTGTTTCCTTCGCTCTAATATCCTGCCTAAATATAAGAGCCTTACAATCTTTAATCCTTCCATGAAGCTCTACATTGATTTTTTCCATCTATATGAGGATCGACGACCTCACTTTTTATGTACCCTGCAAAACATTGAAACTCAGACTCTAAATGTCAGGAATAACTGGGCAGATAACAGATGTTGGATAAACAAGGATATTGAGCAATATCAGAACATTTTCTGTACTTTTTCGCCTGCAGAAGCCAAAATAAAAGGAGAAAACAGAGAAGGCAGTATGCCAAGCATCATTTTGTTTTCCATGGGTTTGTTATCCATTTATCATTATGGTGCATAACGTCAACATTTGAATCATAAGACTGGTGGCAAACACTCTTAACTTGTCGTCAGATGAAATGAGTACTGGAAATTCAAAGGTCTCAAGCACAGCTAAAAAGGCTAAAAAACAGCTCGGAAAGCAACCAATAAAAAAATCTAGCATCTTATGAATTTGTAAACTCACAATTTCACACGACACAAACCAAAAAACACTTCGTCCATACAGGGGAAAATGTAAGGCGTAGAAAGTCAATTTGTCAAGCCTGGCTAGGTACGGAAAGATCCCACATACTCTGAACTGAAATGCTTGCATCAGGTGGCCCCTAATCCAAAGAAATCGGTCTTAACATCAGGAGATTACTTCGTTCCTCTCACTAAAACCCAAGCATCCCATCCGCCACAATTAATCGAATCATACGCTATGATTGGTGGGATTAGGACTCGTAAATCGCACCACCAACAGATTTGAGACTCCTCCCCCCGCACATGAATGAAATCCTACTTTTTTTTTTCTTTTTTGCGGGGAATGCCGGAATGGGGAGTGGACTGAGGGGTAGCACGCACCTCGGTGCTTCATGATGTTGAGGAAGGAGACCATGACGCCGGTGATGGGCCACAGGAGCTCCGTCGCTTTCCCGTGCCGCTCCGCGCTCACCATCGCGCACAGCCCGTCGTTCAGGATGCGCCACCCCATATGCTCCGGGGTAACTCCTCCACCCTACCGTCTCTAGCTCCGCCCGCCTCTCCCCCTCGCCTCGCCTCGCTTCCCGAACAGCCGCTGCCGCCGCCGCCACCGCCGCTCGCGAGGGCCGCGGCGAGGGGAGAACTTGCGCTCGCGCAAGTTGCAGGTTGAAATGGGCCGTTTTAAGGGTCACGTGGAGCTGAGAGAAGCGAGGAATATGTTCATTTCAGGTCTCTTAATTTAACGTAGAGTATAAAATTTATCCCTAACCAAAATACAATATATTACGTGTTCTTGAACTCCCGATGAAACTGGTGTGAAAATTTATCCCAAAACGATTTAGGTAGCGGTTTTAACTGATGTGATATTAAGTGGTTGATTTAACTTGAGTCCTTATCCCACATGGCAAAGACGTGAAACTTGTAATCATTAAAAAAAAATTAAAAAAAACGTACGACTCACATGTCAACCATTATCCGGTATAAAAAAATAGTGGATCCCACCTTCCTTTTCTCTTTTTTTTGCCCTCTATTTTCCTTTCTTGCTGCACGGGAGGGGTCAGACACGAAGACATTCATATTGAAGGCACGGAAATAAGTACGTAGTAGCATGTAAACAACATTACATTTGCACCAAATAATTCTACACATGCACAGTAAGAGATCGACCAATGGGAACACAACAAAAGTACTGCTTCTAATGGGCTAATTTTCAAAGGCTAATGAGTAATGATTTGTTGGCCTCGCCCGCGCCCTGCAGGTGCACGCAGGTGATGCTGCGCGACTGCTGCCCCCATGTTCTCCCTCCTCCATGGAATGGACGGGGAGCCGGCCGCCAGCCAGGCCACTTATGGGCTGACGACGACGAGAATCGACAGCAGAAGGCGGTGGCGCTACGTGCTTAATCCGCTTATGCACCGGTTCTAGAGTTGAAGGATACGTTATATCTGGTATTTTGATTTAGGGATAAATTTTACGGGCTGTCTATATAGAATTCGTATGATTTTTGAGGGCTCTATCATTCACATTTTTTTAGCCATAGGATCTACATCCAACAACTTAGAAAAACTGATACAATGAAAAATTTAAAAAAAGACAAATCAGATATTAGACTCTTTTAACACCAATTTTCTGTTAGCCCAAATCCAGATCCAGATCCAGAATAGCCCATTAGAAAAAAACAGACCTAAGATACAAAAGTTTAAGAAAAACAAAAAATAAAAAGCCCATAATTTTTTCACAAAAACAACACAGGCCCAGTAAAAAGACCAAATATGTAAAAAAATTTTGGAAGCCCAAATCGAGATCTAGGAAAGCCCAATATCCAAACAGGCCCAATCAGAGCAAAAAGGAAACAACCCTGTACAGCCTGTCACGTGAACAAACTTGGAAGCCAAGTTGAAGAAAAGGTAGTCACGTGAACAACCAGGTATGGACCACACTTTACAGATCGATTCCGAGGCAAACATTGGGCTAGGAGAAGAGAAAAAGAAGAGAAAAGGCGATTCCAAATCGCAGATGGAAGAATCAAAAAGTACAATCTCAGATTCAAAGAGATGTCGTGTTAGAAAGAAGAAATCAACGAAAACTTCTGCAGAAGAGCAAATTGAGATCGAAAATCTTGGGAAGAATAAAGATCAAGAGGAACAAAAGATGAAGAGAAACAAGAAGGCAGCAATTGAAGGTTAGTTCATACAATTCAAATTTTGCTGTACAATTCAAATCCTCATCTTAACTGCTGTTATACAATTCAAATCCTGAAAAAAAGAACAAAGAGAGAATTTAGTTCACAGAAGAACGTGTAGATACAGTTTAAGTAAATGCAAGACTTGTTGATTTATTATTATACAATGCAGAAACAAAGATCCACTACTTAGCATCATAAAGTCACAAAAGACAAGTCTCTTAGGATCAGTACTAGTGACAAATTCATGAGTACTAGTGATAAATTTGAAGTGATTGATCTATAAATTTGACATATATTGTCTGAAAACTTAATCTAAAAAACTACATTATGAAAATTTTCAGAACAAACTAACCATACATTTACTAGAATTTACAAGCCACATCATAATTTCCATTTCTTTTCAGAAAACACATAATTAGAGAAACAAGTAGCACTTCAGTTTTTTTCAATTTTATCTAGTCAGCCAAGTTGTGAAGCAACAGAATTTAGAAAAGAATGAATGATTCAAAGTTCAGAGCTACTAGAACAAATAAGATGCTACCAAACTAGAATTGGAAGCAAACATTGTAGAATTATTAACCAATCTTCCTAAAGATCAGTCTCAAAAAATCAAAGATACATAAACAAGTACCTGTTTGGTTCTCTATTTAACAGTATTCTTTCAAACTTCAAAACCTGAAGGAAAAAAAAACCAAAAAAGATTGTACAGATTAGATAACTGAAAGTAACCAGTTCAATTAAATACAAAATTTACATAATAACATGATGATTTAAGATGACTATCAAACTGTGCTCTAAATAGAAAAAATATAAAAAAACAACCTATATTTGTTGTAAGAACAAGTTAATAGCAGTTATATTATATTTTAGATACCTAAATAATCTGCAATTTCAGGGAAAACATAAAAGGATAGTAGTTTAGTGTTCCTTGATGTGTGATTTAGTATGACAATGATTCAGTTAATAACTTTCATAT
Organism: Oryza punctata; assembly: GCA_000573905.2. Taxonomy (NCBI): domain Eukaryota; kingdom Viridiplantae; phylum Streptophyta; class Magnoliopsida; order Poales; family Poaceae; genus Oryza; species Oryza punctata. Next base: position 7,230,106 of record CM002488.2, read on the forward strand.
TAACCAGTAGTTTCATATTTTGCTGACTTTGCCATTTACAAAAGCATCCAGGACAATGTACACAGAACAATTAGAAAACACATATCATACAGAAATACAAAAACATTTAAATACTTGCTTCGTGATTTCTTAGCAGGTGTCATAGAAAAGGGAAAAGATGCAAAAGTTCATGCAAAAGTTCTAAGGAAAGATCCAAAAAAGAACAAAAATGGAGCAAGGAGAAGAGGAAACACAAAGAGAAATTCCAGTCAATTTCCAAACTCAGATCCAAAAAGAGAAGATTTCAAATTCAGATTCAAAGAAATCATCAGGAAGAAAGAAGAATTTACAGTTAGATTGTTTAAAAATTACAAATAAAAAACACTGTAGTTCCAATAATAAATCACTGCAAGTCGTTCAAAATAAGTAAGAATCTACATTTGTAAATTAAGTGTAATAGCAATGTAACTACCAATGTAACAACAGGTAGAGTGTGATGTAACACACTTCATGATATAATCTTAAATTTACATCAGCAAAATGAAATATAACTGAACATCCACTATTACTGAAATAATATGAACTAGCTAACTGAAATATACCAAGATTGACTACCATTTAGAACAACACCACATCATTTTGTAGAATTAATCCTGGACACTCAATAATCCTGAGAAGCAATAAAAAACTTTGTGCTAGTTCTTACATTTGGGAAACATACTTAGTTCCATCAAGAAGTAATGAGTTTCAATTCTAGAATAGACAACAAACAGAATCACAAGATAGAAAAATAAAGTGCAGATCAATATTCAGTTACAGAAATCGAGTCAATCAAAATACAGAACTACCACATGTTTGAAAAATAGAAATGCATTAACATTGGGTTTAATTATGAGACTTCTCAGAACAAACAATCCAGGCCTACAATTCTACACACAAGTTTTAACATTGAAATTGACAATTCAGACAAATTTCAGAAATTACTAAAAGTACAAATGTAATTACTACGAAGAGATCAATGCACAAACTTTCGAATGAAAAAATATTGCCATCAGATACAAAAAAAACACACAAAGCTCTGCAATTCATCTGACAAGAAATTTCATCATTCTTGTAACTTAGGATGATTAATTTTCTCGCCTGATGAATTGCAGAACTCTGATTTGCTTAGTTAAAAATTTATTTATCATCATCTGGCAAAAAATCTGAAATAAACAACAAGAAGAATTAATTAAAAAAGAGCAAAACGAAATTTCAAATACAGTTTAAATTTTAACAAAATCAATCTTGATTTAACAAAATCTTGCATACAAATATCATAGTGACCAAATATCAAATTTTGACTACTTGTGAGCAACAAAAACTGCAAAGAATCTAGTGACATGATAATAAAATCATGTCACTAAACCCTTTGCAGATTTTGTCAATCAAAAGAAATCAGATTACTGAACATTGCTAAACATTCAGAAACATGTTGTGTTGGGACTATACATATTCAAAAATATATTGTCCTGTACGGCTAGAAACTATTGTTGTGCACCATATACATTCAGACAAAAAAACAGTAGCAACATGTAATACAATTAATTTAATGCAACGCAATACAGATCAGGCACTATTTAGATTCAAAATAATCAAACAGAATACCATAAGTGTCATACAAAAATAAGAGTTATAGAGATTCATATGTTGTGTTTCAAAAAGTGAACTGAATTAAATTTATTCTTTTGCAGGAAAGACAGGAAATGAAGTTGGAAGGATTATAACTTTGGATAAATCAATTACAGGTCAGAACTCAAAAAAATCAAATTCAAATACAGATCAGCATAGTCTGGTGTTTCAAAACGCTCTCATGTCAAGCGTGAGAGGCTAAAGATAATCCATTAACATTATAAATGGAAAACTTAGCCCCACACGCCTGACATGAGAGCGTTACTGCAAACAATTATAACTCAAACATGTCATCATTTCTGTATTTGACAAAATAAATAAAAATTAAAGTTTAAATTAACAAATCGGAAAACAATGCAATCAAATACACATCAGAAATTTTGGTGTTGCAAAACGCTCTCATGTCAAGCGTGAGAGGCGAATGATAATCCATTAACTTTTATAAATGGAAAATTTAGTCCGACACGCCTGACATGAGAGCGTTACTACAAACAAATAGAGTTCAAACACCATATCATCATTTGTGTATTCTAAAAAAAACCATTTCTGTATTTTTACTCATGAAACTTATTTTTTTGCAGGAATAACAAAAAATGAAGTTCGAAGAAGCCGTGCTTTGCATGAATCAATTATAGGTAAGAATTTACAGTTAGATTGTTTAAAAATTACAAATAAAAAACACTGTAGTTCCAATAATAAATCACTGTAAGTCGTTAATAAGTAAGAATCTAAACAACACTCAATCTGAATATAACTCTGGTGAATCAATGTAAACTTCAGGTGCAATAACATCGATTAGAGTACTAATTGTATGATTTGTTTGCAGGATTGACACAAAATACAGAAGAAGAAAGAAGCAGTAATCTGAATGCATCAATTAGTGGTAAGTATTTGATTGCAGCGATCAGAATCAGAAATTCTTGACCGCATCAATTAGTATTAGTATTTGACTGTAGTTCTAATATGTACAAGTTTGTACTAAGACTTAAATAAAAACAAAAACTACAGTACAAACATTGCATAAGACAATTAGAACTCTTGGATATTTAAAATTCAAATTTTGTTCTGAAATTAAAAATTTTGTTCAAACACCATATCATCATTTGTGTATATTAAAAAAATCATTTCTGTATTTGTGCTCATGAAACTTATTTCTTTTGCAGGAATAACAAAAAAAGAAGTTGAAAGAAGCTGTGCTTTGCATGAATCAATTATAGGTAAGAATTTACAGTTAGATTGTTTAAAAATTACAAATAAAAAACACTATAATTCCAATAATAAATCACTGTAAGTCATTCGAAATAAGTAAGAATCTAAAAAAGCACTACATATTGTGTTGGGACTATACATATTCAAAAATATACTGTCCCGTATGTCCTGTACGGCTATAAACTATTGTTGTGCACTATATACATTCAGACAAAAAATCAGTAGCAACATGTAATACAATTAATTTGATGCAACGCAATACAGATCATGCACTATTTTGATTCAAAATAATCAAACAGAATATCATAAGTGTCATAAAAAATACGACTTATAGAGATTCATATGTTGTGTTTCAAAAAATGAACTGAATTAAATTTATTCTTTTGCAAGAAAGGCAAGAAATGAAGTTGGAAGGATTATAACTTTGGATGAATCAAGTACAGGTCAGAACGCAAACAAAATCGAAAAACAAACTAACTTTGCAAGTACTAGAACTTACAAGCAACATCATAATTTTCATTTCTTTTCAGAACAAACATAAATAATTAGAGAAACAAGTAGCACTTCAGTTTTTTTCAATTTTATATAGTCAGCTAAGTTCTGAATCAGTAGAATTCAGAAAAGTTCAGATATTTAACAAAACTAGAATGGTCCAAAGTTTAGAGTTTCAGCAGAAAGATCCAAATTCAGAGCTACTAGAAAAAAAGATGCTACCAAACTAGAATTTGATGCAAACATTGCATAATTATTAATCATTCAGAATAAAGCATATAGATGCATTAATCATATTTATGCATGAAAATGCCATCAGATATTAAAAGAAACACCTCAAAACTCTGAGCGTCATCAGACAAGAAATTAAATCATTGTTTTCACTAGAAATATTACAAAAATTTGTGCTGAAATCAGCAATTTGAAACAAGTTACAGTTAAAGAGCAATAAAATTACATATAAAAATGACTGTAATTCTAGTTTTAGTTCACTGTAATTTATAATCTTGTGTTTTAAACCTTCTTTTTTTTGCAGGCAACAAAGAAAATGGACAAGCAGGGATAAGCATTTCTTTGGACACAAAAAAGGTATACAAAAACAAACTAACTATGCAAGTACTAGAACTTACAAGCAACATCATAATTTCCACTTCTTTTTAGAACAAACATAAATAATTTCACTTTGAATCACTAGTAAAAGAAATCTAGAAAAAGATTAATTTCATAAAGCTCTTAATTACAAATCTACTTAATTCAATTACATTAACACTTTTGTATTGAAGGAAATAAAGAAATTGGAGAAGCAGGAAGAAGCATTTCTTTGGATACAGGTACTATTACCACTTTGAATTGTATCTTTTCAGAATATGGAGTTGGATACAGGTACTATTCAGAATATAAATCAATTCTTTTGACAAAACATAATGCAAATACATTGATTTCAGGTAAGAAACATAATTAGTTTTAAATATAATATCCAAAGATCACATTTAGACCAAAAATCATAGTTAAAATATAATTTAGCTGATTTGAATTATATATTATCAAACAATCTCACACAAATAGACAATTAGTGATTTCATGAGGACATAAACTATTTCATTTAGAATTAAACATGCAGAAACTCGTAGTATGTGCATATTCTAATTTTTAAAACAAGTTACAGTGAAGTAATAATAAAATTACAGTTAAGAAACACTGTAATTATAGTATTAGTTCACTGCAACTAATGAAAAAGAAAATAAAATTAACACTTTAGTTCACTAGTAAGTAATTTGGAGATAGATTAATCTCATAAGGTGGATAATTACTGTTCAAATGATTTGATTATTTGGTTTGATTTTTTTATATAGGAAACAAAGATAGTGTGGAAGCAGGAAGAAGCATTTCTTTTGATACATCTAATTATTTTTCAGGATTGACAGAAAATGAAGAAGGAAGAAGTAGTAAGTAGTTGATTAAAATAAAAACAAAAATATGACAGGTAATATGAATACATGAGTATAAACTCAAATTGACTTTTTTTTGCAGGTATCACAATTGAATTGTCAGAAGGAGAAAGAAGCATTCAATCAAAAACAATTCAGAATATGAGTCAATCAGTATTGACAGATCATAACACAACTACTATAATTTCAGGTAACAAAAAAACTTACATGTATCTTCATTGTAAATTGCTTGAAATGATCTTGATTTTTCTTCTGAACTAGTACATACAGGAGAAAGTTAAAATTCATTAGTTTGAATCTAATATGAAATTTGTATTTTCTTTTCCAATAAATTGCAGATCAAAGAATGGGAAATGATGATCTCCAAAGATCACATCAACAATGCAATGTCATCCAAACAATGAACTATAGTACATTTGATGAGTTATCCAATTTGACATCAGGGGAAAATGCAGTGAGTTCAAATAGTCAAATTTACTTAAATTATTTTCAATATATTTTGTACTAATTGATACAATATTAAATTTGCAGTTTCCAAACATATCTTATACAAGCCTCATGGAACAAATCATTTCATCACAGCCTACAATTTCAGATATGCAGGTAAAAAAATGTTGAATAAATGATTTTTTTACATATTTGAGATTAAAAATAATTAACAAAAGAATTTAATTTTGTTGTAATGAACAGGACGATATATTGAGACAATCAAACTATGTTGCTAGCCCTACAACATTTCAGGTAAATGTATGATCATCAGAAATTGTTATGATTACTTCAGATGTAAAAAATTTAAATTTGAACAAATCAAATATTTGATTGGGTTTGCAGAATTCAATGATAATAACAACAAATCGTACAGATGACAGCAATGTTGATTTCGAATATGATGCTATGAATGAGGTTTGAAAAGACTAATTAATTATCATAAATAGTCATATGACAATTGTTATAATGATGACTGGAATTTTATTAAAAATGCAAGGATGATGAGAATTTGGAAGATAATGCAATGGACAATTGGTCTATGGACATATTCAATTTCAGAATTGTTGAAAATGTAAGTACACATTATTAAATTGTTTCTATCAATATTAATATTATACAAACATCATGCTGTTATTATAACTCAATGAAGTCCATGTTTTGTAGATTTTTCTTGCTAAATTATGTCTAAATGCAGGAACATACTTCTGTGGACAATATTGAAGATTCAGATAATATAACAAGAAATGCAGAAAGTGATACAAATACTGAATCAGGTTCAAATGAAGAGCTCACAGAAGAAGATATCAATAATTTTCTAGAGCAACAACAAGATGAAGCTCAGAAAGGAAATAATGCAGCAATAGATTCAAAGTACATACCAAGAGTTGGAATGATGTTCAAATCAGATACTGAAGCACAGGATTTCTTCAATTTTTATGCTTTGCTTGCTGGATTCTCAATTCTCAGAGCTCATAGCTACCATACAACTAGCAAGAAAAAAAATGGGGAGATTACTAGAATCACATATAGATGCAATAGATATGGAAAATCAAATTCTGAAAAAAAGAAGGCAACTGCAGAAGAGATAGTTGTTTCAGATAGAAACACAAAAGAAATAGAGGCAACAAATTGTAATTGTGCTGTTGTGATTAAGGAAAACAATTTGATTTGGTCTATATCAAGGGTTGATTTAGATCACAATCATCAGCTAAGTCCCAGAGATGAAGTACGATTTTTGAAATCACACAAACACATGACTGCTGAAGAAAAAAATGCTCATACGGACATTGGAAGAATGCAACATTCCAACAAGGCACATGCTAGTGATTCTATCAGTTCTAAGAGGAGGATTAACATCTTTGCCCTATACTAAGAAGGATGTAAGCAATGTAAGAACCACAATAAATAGGGAGACAAGTAGAAATGACATGATGCAAGTTCTGGAATTTTTCAGAAGAAAAAAAGAGAAAGACCCAAAATTCTTTTATGAGTTTGATTTGGATGAGAATAAAAAGGTGAAAAATCTGTTTTGGACAGATGGAAGGTCCAGAGATTGGTATGAAATATTTGGTGATGTGGTCAGTTTTGATACAACCTACTTCACAAACAGATACAATCTACCTTTTGCTCCATTTGTTGGGATTTCAGGACATGGTAATACTATTATATTTGGCTGTGCATTTTTGCATGATGATACTACAGAAACTTTTAAATGGTTGTTCAGAACTTTCTTGAAAGCTATGTCAAAGAAAGAACCAAAAACAATTATTACTGACCAGGACGGAGCAATGAGATCAGCAATTAAGCAAATATTTACAAAAGCAAAACACAGGAATTGCTTCTTTCACATTGTCAAGAAAGCATTCAATCTATCTGGTAAATTGTTCAAATCAAAAGAGGGACTATATGATGAGTATGAAGACATCATAAATAACTCAGTGACTGAAGAAGAGTTTGAGTATTTATGGCATGAAATGATGGAATCATTTGAGGTTCAGCACATAAATTTTCTGAAGCACATGTGGTCAATTAGAAAGAGATTTATACCAGCTTACTTCAAAACAGATTTTTGTCCTTTCATAAAAAGCACAGCACTAAGTGAAGGAACAAATTCAAGATTCAAAAACAACGTTGGACCACAATACAGCATAACTTCATTTTTGACAGAGTATGAAAGAGTTATGGATACTATTCAGAATTTGGAGCAGTATGATGATCACATTTCAAGAACAAAGAGGCCAAGCAAACTATGGTCTCATTACTATATTGAGTACCAAGCAGTGAAATTGTATAACTCAAAAATATTCATAAAGTTTCAAGTTGAGTTAAAGAGAACAACAAGATTTCAGATTCATGAAGTTGAGAAGTTCAGAACCTATGAAGTATTTCTTGCAATGAATCAAATGATCAAAGTAATCAGACGAAGAAAATACCTTGTCATGGTAGATTATGAAAGAGAGGAATTCACTTGCATTTGCTCAAAATTTGAGAAGGATGGTCTTCTTTGCTCCCACATATTGAAAGTTATGCTTCACCTCAACATCATGAAGATACCAGAAAGATATATTATTGAAAGATGGAGAAAAAAAGAATTCAAAGAAAATGCTGCAAATGAAAATAGAATCACACCTTTATCAGACAGTTCTATTCTGAGATTCAACATCTTGTCAAGGAGAAGTTCTGAGATAGCATCAAAAGGATCCAAGAACACAGAAACTTTTCAGTTTGCAATGGAAGAAATGGATAAAATTGAGAAGGCATTGATCTCAATGAACACAACACAAAATGTTGAAAATCACATCAACAATGTCAATGCTGCTGTCAATGAAGAATCAGAAGAAAATGCTGATCAAATCTTGCTAGATCCAGAAATTGCGAAGTCTAAAGGAAGACCATCGCAAAGATACAAAACAATAAGAGAAGAAATTCAGAACAAAGAACTTTATCACTGCAGTCATTGTCACCATACAGATCATACGTTCCCAACATGTCCACTAAAGCATATTGAATTTGACTTGCCAAGTAAAAAAAGGAGGAAAACAAAAAACACTACTGAAAAGGTAATTAACCTTTTTAGAAGCACATTAGAAATATTATGAACTAATGACAATGTAACAAGGAGCTAAATTTTGATTGCAGGGTGAAGGAGAGCAGAAAAAGATTCAAGTTTCAAAGAAAAGGAAAGCACAAGAACAAGAGTAGTCTGAATCTCATGAGAAGGACAACAACAGGAACAGTTAGAAACAAAAAAAATCAAAAAGAAGATATTCATCATTGGCTGCATAGGGAACAGACTATATAGAATATTATTTGGTACTGTTGAGCAGAAGAGACAGTATTAGAATTTACATGTATTTGTCTAAAACCAGATCATGTACTCTGGATATTTACTGAAATGTACTTGCTGATACAGACTTAAATGCACTCTGGAAATACTATGGATATACTATCTGATATTTACTATGGATATACTATATGGATAAATTGTTTTCTAAAATGTTGATGTAATTACAGAATCTTGGAGAGTACAAAACTTGAACAGATTACTTCAGCCCTTAAAAAAAAGAAAAACCAAACAAATAAATTTAAAATTTAACATAAAAACACATATTATTCATTAAAGAGTTAAATTTTTTACAAAATTACCTGAACACAGCAATCAGTTACTAATTTCTTGATGTTTGTATGCAGCATTGAGTTGTCCGGATGAAAAAAAAGTCGGTTGACATACTGAATTCTTATGTTTGCAATATCTTTTTGAGAAAAATGGTTTGTAAGTTGAACCCTTGGAGCCCATACTTCCATGAATTTCAATGTGAAAATACCACAATCTACACTGAGAATGAAAAAAGAAATACTATTAATACAGAGAAGATCTAGAATTCAAATCAAAGTTATTTCAATTGAAAATAATGATTATAATGCACTAATTAAATGATTATGGACAATAGTTTAGATGGATTTAATAATAAAATGTACTTACAGGTTATTTTGGCGCGGTACAGGAGGATAAATGATTTGGAAATCATCAAAGCTTATTTGAAACTCAGTCATAATTGATTTCCAAGCAAGAGCAAAATTTGATGTCTACAAAAACAAAAACAAAATTATGATACCATCTAGACAACCACTTAAATAAATAAATAAATATATATATTACAAAAGAGAAATGATTATGCATACCAATCTAAGCTTAACTTGCTCTTGATATGGAGATCCTTCTTCATTTAAAGAATCTAAGAATACGAAAAGCTTGTCTTTCAAATGGACAATGAAAACAAACCAGTGGCGCTTGTACAAGATTGGAAACAATAGCTGAAGTAAAAAAATTAATAAAAACTATCATTACAAGATTGAATTTAAAAATTAATTCTAATATCACAGGATTATATTATATGATAATTTCTATTACTAGTTTGTAATTTCACTAACCATTTCACAGGATTCAACAGGTCTGGCTTTAGATGCTCCAGTAAAACATTTTTTCAATGAACTGAAGTCAGTTTTTGCAGGGTGCTTAAGAAGGTCATCCTGTTTCAAAATATTGAAATCAATGTAATTATATTTTGAGCTAAATAGATTATAAAACCAAAAAAAAGAACTACTAAGGTAAACAGCACGTATATTAAAACTACAACTGAATTAAAATGCAAGTGTAGAGAAAATATGTTTGACATAGTCAATTGACAAAGTATAAACAGGACTGAATCTGCATTATAAAATAATAAAATGATGAGAAGGACATCTTAGCATCAGAAGATCAGAAGTAGTTCAAACAAATAAAACTAATTGAAGAATTAGCAAAGAAGTGGGATCATACAGAAAACTAAGCAGAGCAAAACTAAATAACTCACAAATATGCAGTTTCAGTTTCAGATAGAAGAAAAACAATAGATATACAAAGATTACAAATTTCTGGAACATTGAAAGAAAACTTAATTGAAAAGCATAAATTACAGTAAAATTGTTAAGGAATTACAAAATAAAAGGACTGTAAATGTAGTTCTAATATAGTGTAAATTATAATTCTTCAGAATTTAAGTACATGATATAGTACAAAAAAATGTTTCAAAGTTTGTTTTGAACAATCTGAATTTTAAATTTACCAACATTTTTATACATAAATGAGCCAATAACATAATGTGTTACAAAAAGGAAACTAAAAAGATATGAAAAAACAAACTTACTCCTATTGAAGAGAAGAAGTAATGCTTCTTTGATTTTGACGGATGAGTAAGATGAAACAAAAATCGACAGAAAACGGATACAACAAAATTTGACAATTCATTTCCAAGCTTGAATGATCCTCCAAAAGAGCTAAATTTACAGTGAACACCATCTATTTCCACAGCAATTTGGCTACATATTAAAAAATATAAAATTTCACAATAGAAACTATTATTCATAACAATTTAACAAACTTATGAAAACAAAATTATAATACTTACTCATGGTATTTGGTTGATGATAGATAGCAAACAGAATTGTATATTTGCCTCTCATATTGTGACACTGGGAAAGATGACCTCAGAGGTGTATAAGGATCAATACAATACTTGGTAGGATTGATAACTCTTCTAAGGCCATGATTAATCTGGTTTGTTGCAGAAGTGCTTGCATCCAAATTTTTGACATTGCATAACATAGCTCTTTCTGGACTAGCATAAGTTTTCTTGTTTTTTTGAGATTGAGGAAGAATCCTGTTCATCTTATTGTATAACATGTTTGTGTTGTTTCCAGTATCAACACAAGTTTTAGAGAATTTCTTTTCACCAATAAAGACAACATCAGGTGATTCCTGATATTAAAAGACAAATGATGTTAAATTTTAGAAGAAATAACTTTATGAGTTTAAATTTAATAAAGTACACTATTACTTAAATACATATAGGAATAAAAACTGAATACAAATTAATGCATGCAGTGAACTCAGAATATATACTCAAAGGAAAAATGGTTAGAATAGCAAAAAACTACAAATTTGCTATCTAATTGAATGGAAAATGAAAACTAACAAATATTTTTAAAAAAAACTAAAAGAAAAGCATAAAGCAATACCTTCAAATTATCATTGTTGCGTTTGTCATTCTCTTCGTTATCATTGAAAGAAGCCAAAGGTGATACTGAATTTGGTAATGTCTCTATATACAGCTTATCCTAAAAAAAAAGTAATGATAAAAACAAAAAGAAAGAAAACATCTTTAATTATTTAGAATAATTAAAAAATTAATTAAATTTATACTTCAGAATTACCTCACTATCTGAACATATTATTGGACTGTCAGCATTGTCATTCATAATTTGACTTAACTTTCTTGGAGTGATCTGGAAAAAGAATTTACAAAATAAATTAAGTACGACAGAAAAATAATAATGTTAAACATCATAAATAATATATTGAAATTACCTTCTTTTTTATTGCATGGTTAGAAGGGTCCGGAGAGTATGAATCAGGAATGATTTTATGTGTTGGTGTAGTTTCAATGTGCAAATCATCATCAGAATCCAAAATTTTAAAATTTGGAATATCATGGCCAATCAAAATGGGTTGTCTGTGATTGATTAAATGTAATCTTGAATTTGAAAGCCTTTGACCAATTTCGTTTGCTACTACAGAAAAAAATACAAAACTAAAATTAATATAAAAAGTGCAGAATGCATATAAAATGAAAACTGGTTATGAAATAATAAAATTGAATAAGTAACTTAGAACTATGTAAACAAAACTGAAATCTATGTCACTATAAGTGAATATAACAGCAAAAATTATCTGAACTGAAATTTTTATAGAGTTACAGTGAAATTGTAAAGAAATTACATATATGCAACACTGTAATTCCTATATAAAATCATTGTAAATCATGAAATTTATTCAAATTAGCAGTGATATGATACAAGAACAAATGAGATTCAGTACAGAACAAAAATAAAATTAATAAAAAAAGAGCTGAGCAAAATTAGCAGTGATATTATACAATAACTACAAAATAATGCACATCAGGAAAAAAAATGGAAATGTAAAATTATAACCTGTAGTAGCATGAGTTTTCTTTGTTTGAATACTTGATGGTTGAGTCAACGGAGCCTTACCTTCAATTTATTGATATAAAGATGAAAAAACAATTTAGAATTGATATTATTTGTAAAACTAAAAATAAATTGAAAACAGAACTAAAAAGTTAAAAATTTACCTTTTTTATATAGCTTTTTCATTATATCAGCAACTGCTGCTTGTTCAAGCTACAACAAAGAAAAAAATAAGTTAATAATTTAATTAATCAAAGCAACAATAATTATGATATGAAGATTTACATTGTTTCACCTTTTCAGGAAAATAATGATTTGTAGCTGTTTGAACATTCTTATCATCATCAAATACCCTATTACTGTTTCCCTTAAAAAAGATAAACAACAAGTTGAAAAATGGTTGTCACTACATAGATAAATATGCATTTGTTAAATAAAAAATTAAAAGATAAATAAATAAATACATGAAAGAACTTACAATTGGAGTTGATTTGTCATCATTTTGGTCAACATTTTTGCCATCATCAGGTTGTCCAACATTAATGTTTTCTTCAATTACTGGATCAACTGATTAATAAAAAATGGAAAAAATGTAGTTTGATTTGTGAAATTAGTGCAAATAGTTGAATTACAGAAAAGTTAAGATAAGGACCTGAAATTTTTTCATGAGCAGGTTGAGTTGGATAATTGTTGCTCCATTTAGCTAACAACATCAGAACATCTATGACAAGTTTCTTAGGTCTGTTATCAATCATATCTTCTTCTTTTCCGAAATGATGATACAGCAAATCACAAATATTGTCTTGAAAATCAAGTGGTAGAAGATCTCCAACAGAAGTTTTGAGCATTTCAGCAAAAGAACATTGATTTTTATTCGCATCCACATTGTCATTTTCAATTTCAATCTAAACAAAAAGAAAAGAAAAGACAATTACTAGTTGAATATAGATACAAATTAGTGTAGATTCAATTTTTTTTAAAAAAATAAATATATCATCAGAAATTACCTTTTCATAACAAGTAGAAGAAATATCTTTTACTGGTCTTCTTCCATAAATTCCATCTGAGATCTTATCAAATTTTGCATGGTCCTTAATCATTGAATTTTTCCAAACTTTTATTCTTGGTACAGAAGATGGTATTTTCCTTAATCCGAAATTCAGAAAATCCAAGTAATTCACCTAATAATAATGATGCAGGAATTAGTAGTAAAACAAATCAATACTGAATTTGAGCATTTAGCAAAAAAGTAATCTAGTATAGAAAGATCAAATAATAAGTAGTACATGATCTTGAAAGCTAGAAAAACATGTTAATAAAGCATGTTCTACAATTCAGCTCCAATTAAGCAACTTGCATGTACAAAAGGGAAAACAAAAAATATCAAAATGTTTAGACAACAGAAGTGTATATCTTGCAAACTTTGAAAAATAGAAGACTAAATCCTAATAAAAAATTCAAACATATATCATAGAAATGAAGAAATCTAATAGGCAAAATTAGAAAAATGAGAAGCAAAAAAGCTGAGAACATACAATTGACAACATATCATGTCAAACAAAGAACAACAGATCATAATAAAATACAAATGCAAATAGAAGATGTTTTTATAATATTAAGAAAACACTTAAAACTTACCGCTAGGTAAAAGAGACATCCACCAAAAGTTTTGGACTTGTCAAGTTTGCTAATATTCAGCATCAACCAATCGTAAACTAACTTGCACCAGTCCAACTTGTGAATGCAATTCATATCTTCAAAAGCACTTAGATATTTGGTACTGGGAATCAAAGAAGAGTTTGGGCAGAGGAAACAATTGAGAGAAACCATCATAAAACACATTAGAATCTGTTCATCAGAAAGGTCTTCAATGTTTATCAACTTTGCACCAAAGAATTGCACAGAGGGAATTGTTGTTATTGCAAAAGAGTCTAAAATATTTCTTTTGCCAAGATCAGAATTAGAATGGATAGATTTACCTCCAAGAGGTAATCCAAGTACAATGTGAACAGATTCTTTGTTCAAAGGAATTACTTTGTCCCTAACAATTATATCCGATGAATTGATGTCTACTTGATTAGCAATCCAAGTTGCAAAACTGTTAGGAACAAAGCATTGTTCAAAATGAAGCATGTTATGGAAACAAGAGTTTGAAATAACAATTTTGTGATGGGGAGTTAGGGAAGCAAGAACTTCTGAAAAATATTTCACAGAGAATCTAGATGAAGAATCAGGTTTCACATCATCAACTTTAGATTTGCCCTGAAAAAGAATATATATATATATTAAAATAGGCTAATAAATAAGAACTGAAAATGAAATTTTGTAAAACAAACAAATTACCTTCATTTTATAATCAGCAATGTTGGATGGAATATTTAACTTTTGTTTCAAATTGTTGAAAACTTGATCCATGTGAATTTCATACAAAGCTTGCTTAATCACATTGTCATTATCCAATTGAAATTGGTCACATCTTTTCTTCTACAAAAAGAAACATAAAAATAAACAAAAATTATGCAAAGTCTTGTTTACTTAATGGAAATTATGCAATAACAGTAGTAAAAAAAGATATTACCTTCTTCTTGTCATCATCAATAACTACATTCTTGCTCAACTTTCTTTTCAAAGTCTTCAAAAGCTGATTAGTAGAAATCTCATGGAAAGAATCTTTTACATGTGCTTCTGAAGGTCCAGCAATATCCTATAATAAATAAGAAATGCATATGAAAAACTAAAATAGATGTCACACCATATATGTGAATTGAATTCAATACCATACAGGAAATCGGAATAAACAAGGATAAGGATTAAAACATAAAGGAAATGCGATTGTATAACACCAATCAGTAACTTGGTACAAATAAAGCAAATCTGAATGTCACACATAAAAGGTATTAAAACAACACAATGGCTGCATATCACCACATGAATGAAGCATTTATATATAAATTAGAAGAAAACAGTAATTCCACTATGAATATCACAAATGGGCATAGAACAAACTTACTTGTCTTTCAGAATTTTCCTCGGAATTGCATTTAAAATCATCATCATCAGAAAAAGTTTCTGAATCTGAACTGGAGTGCTTTTGATTACCCATCTAATAATTAAAACAAATAAGAATTTAAATCAAAATCTACATTATAAGATCTAGAGTTAACACACAACATTTTATCAAAATAAATCAGCTAACAAGCTGAACACATAGATAACATCCACCGATCACAGATGGAAACATGAACAAATTAGTAACACACAGCTTCAAACCCTAACATCCAGATTACAAAATATACGATTATAAATGAAAAAAAATAAGAACAAAAGGGAAGTGAGTATATCACACATCACACATCACACATCACAACTCACATATCACACATCAGAGATCACAGAT
Source organism: Oryza punctata (assembly GCA_000573905.2). Classification (NCBI taxonomy): domain Eukaryota; kingdom Viridiplantae; phylum Streptophyta; class Magnoliopsida; order Poales; family Poaceae; genus Oryza; species Oryza punctata. Next base: position 7,245,817 of record CM002488.2, read on the forward strand.
CACAGATCCTTGCATGAAAAAAAGATCACACATCTCACCACTGAGCACAAGAAGAATACACACGAATCGAGCAGTAAAACTAGATCTAACAATACAAATCGCATATCACACATCAGATATCACAGATCACAGATCACAGATCATTGCATCGAAAAAAACGGATCACACATCTCACCACTGAGCACAGGGAGAATACACACTAATCGAGCAGGAAAACAACTAAACTAAGAAAACAAAAAACTAATAAATGATGCTCGAGAATAAGCAAGCAAATCTCACCACTGCAAACGAGCTCGATGAAAAATCGCCACCGCTGCAAACGAAATCGGAATCACCGCTATTGCGTAGCCTGCACGAATCCACGCCACGACGTCGCCTCCGCCACAGCGTCAACTCCGTCGCGCCGTCGCCTCGGCCAAGTCGTCGGCTCACGGAGTCGCCGCCGAGATCACCGGCCAAATCGCCGGATGAAACGATGAGGACGAGACAAAAGGAAATGAAAAATCTCTCTCTATCTTTCTCTAGACTCAGACAACTCTTTCTCCGGCGCGGATTTCAAAATTGAACAGTAAGTGGGCCCCACAGAACTCTCTCGAGCACAACAGAAAAAGTGCTTCCCACGTGCAGCCCAAACCCACCTGCAGCAGCCCACACCTAAAAGTAATCAAAAGCCCCAAAAAAAACAAGCACGAATCAAAAAGAAGATCAGAGGGACTAAAAAACGAATGATGCAGCCCATGTTTTTCATGCGACTGAAATACAGCCATCCCCTAAATTTTATACTTGACGTTAAATTGAAAGACCTAAAGTGAATTTATTCCAAAGAAGCGGCTGGTGCGGCTTTCAGGTTAGCATTTTATATGGGCCGAAGGCAAGAAAAGGACCTCATGGGCCCCTATTAATCTCTACCTTTTCTCCCTGAGGAAATAAGTCTACTTTACATCCCTTATCTTAACATCTGTAGACACATGTATGCATAGGAAAATAATCGAATAACGAGAATCGGATAATATCGATCTTTCTCAAAACAAGAAAAAGGAAATGAAAGAGAAAACCTCTCAACTTATAAAACCACAACACTTGGTTTAAACTAGATAGAAAGATAAGTTTAAATCTGTAAATCTTGATCCCTCAATTTATAAAACCGGGTTAAATTAGCTCTCATAATAGTATGGCTTGTTGGTTTTGCTAATATGATACCCTAATCAGCAACACTAAAACAAAAAACATGTGAAACACATATGTAAATGACCACCTCACTGCCTCCCCTCGTCTTCTCCATGCCAACGAGCTTCTCCTGCCGGTGGTGAGCTCAGTGGCGACGTGCAGCTCTCCGGCAACGTGCTGTCCGCCGAGATACCGCTGCAGATCGGTGCGATGCGGAACCTTAGTTTACTCCATTTTGACAATAACCAGCTCACGGCTCACCCTGCCACCGGAGATTGTTAACCAGCAGGCCCGTCGATCAGCAGGGCCAAGGTAGCCAACTGAACAGGGCCCCCTAATTTTCTGGCGTCCCACATTACAATTAAATAAGCATTAGCATTATCTTAATTAGAGATAAAAGTCTAAATTAGACCTATTAAGTGTAGTGCTCACGATGCAACTGTTCATTTTGATCTGGTAAAGACGTCGTCGCCGCATCATACTCAGTTGCTCGCATAGACATGTACAAATTAACGAAGTGATGTTCTATGCTTTGGCTTCACCTCCAACTGTCCAATGTCTCGTCTCCGTCGCTGTCTCGTCTCGCCTCTCATGCCCTGAACCCATCGAGACGTCGATCGTTGATGTCATGCGCCGCACCCGTGCCGCCATATTGAGCAGCACTGGACCGCTGAACACCAGTAAGACAGTGTTTTCATCAGTGAAATAGTGAACAACAGCGCAGAAACATTGGTAAGCAGAATTACTTAGTAAGAACACAATGATTCAGTGAAGTTCAATACTTCCATATATGTTCTCTAGTATAATATTTTATTTTCTTTTATTCCTAAGCTTAGCCTAGATATCATGATTTTTTAAAATTTTGAATCACTGATAATTTAGCTTATAAATTAGGGATAATTTCGTTCATATCCCTACTTTAATATCTAATATTGATTTTACCTCTACTTTTTAGGGTTTTCGTTTTTACCTCCTTTTTTGAACCGAAAGATCATTCTGCCCCTACTTTGGATGGTGAATTTAACGGTGTTAAGTAATTGGCAAAATGACATTTGTACTCTCTCCTTTCTCTGTTCATTAATTGTGTTTTTACCTCCATTTTATGCATGTATCTTTGGAACTTTATTTTTGTGAGTATATTAAAAATTAAATGACGCACATTGACTAATATAACAATTTGGATATATTATAATTTGGCGGAATTTTGACAAAATTTCAGCAGCATTTTGATAGAACTTGAATAAACTTTTGACAACATTTTACACAATCATATGAAGTCATATAACACCATTACAAAGTATCACAACATAGTAGCCAACACCAACACAGTACCACATATTACAAATCTAGATCATAGAGGGTATAAATGTCATTTTTTGCAATTACTTAACACCGGTAACTTCACTATCCAAAGTAGGGGCAAAATGATCATTAAGTTCAAAAACGTGGGGGTAAAACAAAAACCTAAAAAGTAGGGGTAAAAACAATATTAAATATCAAAGTAGGGGCAACGAAATTGCCCCTATAAATTATAAACATGTTACAATCCTCGAGTCTCATAATATTTTCTAGAAATAAAAAATATAGTTTTATTATTTTTTTCAATTTTAATCCATATTCATTTCATCAACTTCAAACTTCAACTTCATTGTTTTTCACCAACATATTTTTCAAACTGTTAAATTGTGTGTTTTTTTAAAAAGTTATATAGAAGTTGTTTTAAAAAATCAAATAAATTTATTTTTCAAATTTATAATACTTAATTAATCATGTGCTAATGAGTTTCCTTATAAAGAGAGAATGAACTTAGGGCCCCATTTTACATTTCGCACCGGGACCTTAAATTCATAGAGATGGCCCTATCAACCAGCTGCTGCCGACCAACCTGAACAAGTTCAACATGTAGTACAATCCGCTCCTTGCCAGCAGAGAAAGCCACATGCCGCCATTAGAGGACGTGGGATGTTTCCAAGAACCATTGCACCGTGGTTCATTTTCTCGATACCCTCATCATCGCCTTCATCATCGTCACGGTCGTATTCATCATGGCCAATCTGATGAGCGCGTGGTTCCCGGTGGACAAGGACCCGAACCGATCCCCGCGAGTTCAGTGGGGGAGGATTTTCGAGCTCGACAAACTTCACTATTACTATTATTTACTATAAAAATTGTACCATCAATTTATTCGATCATATTAAGTTTAGTAAATTTAATGGAATTTTTGCCAGCGACAGCGTCGCTCTCCTGCGAGAACCCCATGTGCGGCGACGGTAGCGGCGAGTGAGGGGCGTTCCATTTGTTCTGCCTGTTCTTCTACGTCAAACACAGATGATCCAATACATCGAGCGCGTCGACAGTCGGTAAGGAATGGAGGAGCTCGGAGTGGACACCACAGGCCCACATCTGCGTTTTGCTTTTCGCATTTGCTTTTATATATAGTTGATAACCACGTTCACTAACAACTGATAAGTGCTCTCTTTTTTCTCACAAAGTTAATTTTGTCATCTCAATTTTTTGTAAATCATTGGATAAATGATCTATGATGCAAATTATATGATATCTCCTGCCATATATTATCTCAACTATTTCTGACATTCGCTTGACTTAACAAATGTTGCGCATTATGCAACACAATTAAAGTCAGCCATTTAGCTATATATAAAATAAAGGGACTAGTTACACAATTTTTATAGAAAATCATGAAAAAAGTTTGAATGTATCTATAACTGCATAACCACGGTGTAATTACATTGTCACTATACTATTACAATATTACAATAATGTAACTTCTATGAATACCATCAAAACTTGTGGCCAGGCGTAGCGGCTAGCGTTTTGTGCTTGCAGCCCTACTCATGAGTTCGCTCTGCTGTGCCGCTTGTGTGGGCAAAAAAAAAAGTCTCTCCCCTATGCAGCACGATTCTCAAAGCATATCCGACGGCTGGAAAATCGATTTTCTATGCATGCACGAATCTCAAAGCACACCTGTGGACTTGGAAAAAAAATCTCTCCCCCCTTTTTTGTCAAGCAGTATCGCAATTCTGTAAAATAAATCCATCTTGCACCATATGTTCACCTATATTGGATCTTTTCCTAGCAAAGCACAACGTTTTCAATTTTTTTTCTAGTTTTATTAAGAAACCATCCTGCATCACCAAGTACGACATATATTTTCTTAGAGGAAAAGCCAACAGATAATAGCAAACTTATATATATTGATCTGCAAAACATACAAACCCAGCAACTATATATAGCATGTACTACTGATGTGGTCTCGATCGATATATATGTATGATCGTGTGTCGCCTTGTCGATCATCACACAATTAGTCCGTTGATGTACTCCTCGACAGAGACGTAGTTCATGCTTGGATACAGCTCCGTCGCCTCCACTTCGTTGTCGTTGCAGTTGTCAGATGCATCATCGCCGCCGACGGTGATCTGCTCGCACGCCGCCGACGGCACCCCGGCCAGCAACGTCGAGTGCACCATGGCCAGCTGAAAGTTGAGCGGGAAAGGGGATGCTACACACACCCACCGTCGTCGTCCCAAATCAAAGTAGAATGGATTAGTGAGTCGCATCCCTCGTTAACTCGTGCTTAGGCCCTTTCGGTTTAAAGAGAATTAGAAGGGATCAGAGAGAATTAAGGGAAAATAATTTCACACCATAAATGTGAAATAAATTCTCTTCAGTCCTCCCTTTTAGATATTAACTGAACAAAGCTTTAATAATGGATACTGTATTTTATTTATATTATAAACCTTTTTAACTTGTCCGAAGTTAAATTTTTAAGATTAACTGAAGTTTATATAAAAAAAATATAGTAGAATTCTAAAGAACATATATAACATAAAATTATACTGCCTCCGTTTTTTATATATGACGCCATTAATTTTTTACATCATGTTTAATCATTTATCTGATTAAAAACTTTAAGTAAATATCTTTTATTTGGTTGCGGCTTGATTTATCACTAAAGTAACTTTAAGAAATATATTGTTAAGATTTGCATAAAATTTTTGAATAAAACGAATGATTGTAACAAAAATCAAGGACATCATATATTAAAAAATAGAGGGGATATTCGTTTGTGTATTTGATGGAACTAACTTGGTTAAAATAAAAAAATAAGTTTGACTTAATACAAACCTAAAACGTATTATTAGAAATGAATGGAGTGATTATTATCTTGTCTTACTTACTTTGGACTTTTCTCGTAAGCTCTTCCTCAAGGATATAGCATTTCTCGAGGTTCTTGCCGATTTTCCTCTCCCACAGAGAGACGAGCTGATGAAGAGAGCACAAGTTCGCGGGTGGCCGCACGTGTAGTACCTTGTTAAGTGTTCGTGGGTCATCCACGGCTTTGATAGTCACCGTGCTCATGTCCTTCTCGTTCACAAACATCGCTGATATGTACGTAATTAAACAATCGAACGCATACATATATATGGAGATCGATCAGTAGTGTTAACTGCAACACTGAACATCTCTTATTTTTTTGTTTACTGAAATTATTTTTACTGATGCTATCAAATTAATATATCCAACCTTGATGTTTACCGTCACCGAAGATGGTTACCCTGGTGACAGGGGGACCATCAGCTTCAGGGTCTCCAGCCTTAGGCAGCAAGAAGCCATGATTCCAGTAGCTGCATATGATGGTGTGAGGAATCTCTGAAGCTCTCAGAGCTTCACGGACTCGAAGCTTGGCTCCCAAAATGCTTCTCGCTGGCTCCAACATCTGATCTGCTAGCTCCAAATTGCAGCCATATTCAGATGGCACGAACCGCTGCATGTAATGTTTTCTTTTTCTTTTTAGTAAGGAAAGATAATATCTTCGTAAGTTTTTTCGATCAAAAACTTTCAAACATAGCCATAGCATATAATCAATCACTATATGTGCATGCTAGTGTAGTAGCTAGTACTACTTTGACATTGCCGGTATCCTGGATTGCCCGCATGATCTTAAGCTGGCTCTCCACCTCCTCCGGCGAAGTGTGACCAACGGCGGAGATCACCACGTCGGCGTGCTCCATCGCCGCCACCAGACTCTCGTGGTCCTTGATGTCGCCCTTCATACATGCATGAAAAGTATACGTACATGCTTTTTTAATAATGGAATAAGTATACGTATATATAATTCGATTAACTAATGTATAGTACGTGATAAAGAGATCAACGAAGTTTAATCTATCATCTAACAAAAGTTAGTAATGTATAGCAATTAATTTGATCGTTTTGGAGTACGTACATTGACAATTCTGGCTCCATGGTTATGGAGCTCCTCAAGGAGCTTGGCCCTGACGGGGTCGTCGGCTCCGGCGCCGGCGGTGGCCGGACGTACGAGCACCGCCGTCGGGTGACCAGCGTTGAGGCTCGCTGCCACGAGGTGCCGCCCGATTCTCCCCGTCCCGCCTATCACCAGAATCCTACTACTCGCCATGTTTTTCCTCTCCTCACTTGATTGGCCGGCCGGCTAGCTAGCTTGCGATGTGTGTGTTTGAGATTCTATCTACTTTGTAACTGGCTTCTTGTGCGGTAGCGCTCTAACATAATCGCCTCGCGGCAATGTGTTTTCAAGCTTATATAGAGAGAGCGGGACACTAGCTGCTAGTTAGAAGCTCACTTTTTAAGGTTGTTGTTTGTTTGGCATTGTATTGGCTTCCCTCGTGTTCAAATTCTCGATCCACCGCTTATTGGTGGTACCGCGCCATATTGAAAAAATATAAATTGACTGAAGAATTTCTTAAACATTCTGAGCAATCTAAAAAGACCCAAGCGTTACAAAGGAGAAACTAAAATTGTGATAATCATTAGATAATTTTAGGATCTAAATTCTATTATTTGAGGCTTAGTTTTAAGGGAAAAATATTATTGTCCAAAGATTGCTGTAACTTCATGTCACACCTGGTATGTGAAGACTCTATAATTTAAGTAAAGTATCCCTTTTCCCCGAAAAAAAAACACTATGAGATAGTCTATTTATTATCCACCAGTTCCAACATCATCTAGGATTATTTTGGAAAAAGAAAACTCACATCCTGGTTCAAATGGACCATAACACGATCTGCAAATTGGACCCTGCGTGGCTGTGTGTCTCGTACTCTTGTACTCTCGTATCACGATCTTGGTTTCAAAAATAGAAGAATTTAAAATTGGACCCTAACACAGACTGCACGTTTTGCAGGGACGCAATATCGACTGGACACTTAACCCTGATCGATCCACTCAAATATATTCTTTTTATGAAGTTATAGTCCATTAAATCTAAAGCTTAACGTACAACCATATCGCATCATCACCCACTAGCAATAATTACATATTTAACATCATCCAATCATACAACATCATCTACAATTTATTTAATTCTATAAATCAACGTGCAAGCATATCCAATCATTATCCCTTACATCATTTTCATAATATTTTAACAAATATATATATATTATTTTTACAATATTTAACATATACTTATCAATATGTTTCACATTAAAACACGGGTATTTCATGATAAGTGATGATATACCTTGATGTTTTGTTTTTTCCTTTTTACTCCTAGTCTGATTGTTAAAAAAATATATTGAGAATTATTTAGTAATTTCCGCAGTAAGGTGTGGGGAATCACCTAGTATACAGAAGACCATAACAATTTTCGCTCAATGTTAACAAGTCTAAGACGCTAACCACAATTTTTGCTCAATGTTGACAAGTCTAAGACGATAACCAATCTGAATGTGCATCATAATTAAAAGGAAAAGTCTATACGTACTAACTTTTTCTTACTAAATTCTTACTAACACTGACATGTCATACTATGAGTGTATCTAAATTTTTTATAACTTTTATCTCCCTAAATTAAACGGTTGAGATGATTATTAGTATAAATTTAGTAAGAAATTTTTAGTATGTGTAGCAGTGCTCCAATTGAAAAGGAGTGAACCAAAGTATTTAAGGACCTTAACCGGAAGCACAAAGTGAGTAACAACAAAAGCTTGATGATGGATGAGCGTTCTTTGTTCTTGCTGTTTGGCACGACACCACATGTATATATATTGTTCAGGGGCTATTAATTACTTGGTTCATTGGTTGTCATCAGTTGTTGTCATGCGGACCGATAGATTCCACAAACGAGCAATAATAATTAAAGGAACAATTAAAGGTGTCAATTTAGCAAAGGATAGTTAGTCTTGTCGTCGTCACCACGGGGAGGATTTGATGTGGAAAGAGGGAGAAACCACCTAGTGGTGCACCATCGGAGATGTCAAAGTATTCTATCGAGTTCTCGGTGATAAAGCGGTGAGTTACTTGTGCTTCATTTTTGTAATACATTTGTTGGGCCTTGGAATTTTTTTCGGCTTATACCAAATTAATGAGAGGCTAGAAATTTTGTTCGGTTACTAGTCGAGTGACCATACATTTCATTGGATTTCATATAAGCGTATCAAAAGTTATAATCTCAACAGTTCTAATCATTTTGATATTAGTATAGTGTCATATTTTCTTGTTCAGTATCCTTTCAGCGAAATGGTATATGGTTTTTCAGGAAATTACTTTATTTTCATCGATCAACTATACATCACTAATTAATACCCAGTAAATTTTGCGTACATGACTTGTTTGAAACTTCAGCGAATCTCTCTCTTTCTTTTGGCGACCACATGAATCTCTCGTTTCATCCAACAAAAGGATGTAATGCCTCACTTGCTCACTTGAGGTTGAGCCCTTGACAATGACTTTTCAGGTTGAGGCCTTTGACAACGGCTCTTCTGAACAGCTTGTCCACTCCCACCACAGATAATTTATCTGAAGATGTTTATGGCACCTAGGAAGACTTTTCTGAACAGTGGTATATTCTATAAGAAAAAATATTTCCCTGACACACTGGGTAACACCTATTAGCTGCATAATATAATTTCCTTGAAAATGTATGTATTACCCACTCATCAATTCATGTCATAAATGTAAGGGGGACGAAAACCACATTTTTGCGAGAAATCAATTTAGACAAAGTGGCTTATCACCCCAAAAGCATAGCCCATGGTCTATGGATCCCATAATTTGTATTTCCTTTCAAAAGGCCATTTGCATCAGGGTCACTGGACCAACAATGTTACTAATTATTTTTATTATCATCCATATTTTACTGATTCAACAACTCAAAATATTTTGGGCTAACATGTTAAAACAGTCTGCTGCCTCAGAAAAACAATATCAACAAAGAAGGCACAATAAAATTATGGTCATTAGAAATATCAACTACTAGTATTAAAGTTCTCTAAGGGACCAAGACATTTTTAGGCTACACTACTTAAAAAAGGATTTTTCCGTGCGGGCAAAAAGGGTTTTCCGTGCGGAGGTTTTGCCCGTCTGCACCCAGGTGTCTGGGAAAATCAATATTTTCGCGTGCGGGCGACCCAACCGCACGGGATAATCATTTTCCCGTGCGGTCGGATTAAGTGGACCGCATGGGATAATCGATTATCCCGTGTGGTCAAATTATACCGCCCGCACGGACCCAAAAATAGCAAAAAAAAAAAAAAAGAAAATCAGGACCGGGCGCCGCCGCCGCCGGATCCGGGCAGCGGAGGGCGGGAGAGGGGCGCTGCTGCCGGATCCGGGCGCCGGCCGCCTCGCTCCACGCCGGCGCCGGCCGCCTCGCTCCGCACCACCCGCGACTCCGTGCGCGCCGGCCATCTAGTCAAACATTTAGTTCCTCCTAAACATAATTTACACAGTTGATATTGCGTATTTTCCATTACTTTCAACAAGAGAGTACATACAATATTTAGCATGCAAATCAATAACTTATTGGATCTTCATCCAAAACTTTATTGAATATGTCAACGGTAAAAATTGAGATGGAATACTTGCCGTGTTTGAAGCATCCGAATTCTGTATTGTTCTATTTCCTTCGCTCTAATATCCTGCCTAAATGTAAGAGCCTTACAATCTTTAATCCTTCCATGAAGCTCTACATTGATTTTTCCATCTATATGAGGATCGACGACCTCACATTTGTTTATGTACCCTGCAAAACATTGAAACTCAGACTACTACACAAACGATTTTTCTGTACGAGACCCCATGATTTTTGCATACAGACCATAACTTGCCGCGTCTGGGAAAATCGAGCGGCATTTTCGCATACGGCTCCTTAAGACGCCCGTATGGAAAAATCGATTTTCCCATATGTGCCACTTAAGAGGTCCGTATGTAAAAATGAGCTCATTTTTGCATATGGACCTCTTAAGTGGGCTGTATGGGAAAATCGATTTTTCCATACCGGCATCTTAAGGAGCCGTATGCGAAAATAAAATTTGAAAATTTAAAACTAGTTTATCTCACTCATATGAACTTCAAATTGGATGATTCTTTTTCCTAAATGTTTCTAAAATCATGCTCTATCCTGTTATTGTGTTGTTACTGCTATTATTTTGGCCATTTTTTCTTGTGACTTTGTTTTATTAATTAAAAATTTAAATTTCAAAACATCAAATAATATTTTGAAGCAGTAAATAATTTCAGCTGAGAAAGTAACGAACAAAAAAGTTGTAGAACTCATCAAGACATACAACTTTTATTTCGATCATTTATTGATCCGACAAAGTGATAGTGTTCATAAAATTTGCATATCTCTCTTATAGTTTGTAAAATCATATGAGAGGTATGTAAATTTTGTGAACAATATTACTATCACTTTGTCGGATGAAGAAATAATCAAAATAAAAGTTGTAGATCTTGATGAGTTATACAACTTTGTTGTTGATGACTTTTCAGTTCAAATCATTTAATATTTGAAAATATTGTTTGAAATTATCATATTTTGAAATTCAAATTAAAACTGTTGAAACAAAGTCATATTGAAAAATGACCAAAACAAAAGTTGTAGATCTTGATGTGTTATACAACTTTATTGTTGACAATTTTTCTATTTGAAATCATTTTAATACCTGATTTTATTTTAATTTCTTATATTTTAAATTTCAAATTTTATATAGTACAATTAAAATCGGATGGAGAAATGACCAAAAGAAAATTGATAGATCTCAATGAGTTCTACAACTTTTTTTGACAACTTTTTCAAATGGGTTCATTTAGTATCATAAAATTCGATTCAAAGTTCTCATATTTTTAAATTAATTTTTCTTAATCCCTCCTCACCACTTCAAATTTTTTCCAACTCCACTCCACCCTCTCCCCCTCTCTCTCCTAATTATTTACTCTACTCTCTCTCTTTTCTCCACTCTCTCTCTTTCTTCTCTCCTCCCTCTCTCACCGGCGGCCGAGAGCAGGGGCGACGATGGCACCGGCGGCCGAGAGCAGGGGCCGCGGATCTGGCGGCTCCACCCTCGGGAGGCCCGGATCCACCCCCGTAGGGAGCGGCTGCGGCAACGGCGGCGGCAAGCGGCGAGGGCGGCGGATCCGGTGATGCCGACCTCGGCAAGGCCGGATCTGCCGCCCTAGGGAGCGGCTGCGGCTACGGTGACGGTGAGCAGCGGATCCGATGGCGCTGGGAGCGGCTCCGGTGACGGCGTCGGCAGGCGGCAAGGGCGGCTCGCCGTGCGGCGGCTGGGGGCTCGGCGCTCAGCGGTGGGCGGCGGGCACGACGCCGTGGCAGCGCGTCTCGGGCGCCGGCCGCGATGGTCGACAGCGGGTGGCGGCGTGGATCGGGCGCCGGCGACACGAATCTGGCGCGGCGGGTGGCGGGCGGCCGGCTAGGGTTTGATTTTTTTCGGTCTTTTATTTTTGCGTGCGGGTGCACCACCCGCGCACAAAAATAGCGATTTTTCCAGACCCCTGGGCGCGTGCGGTTAGTCCTACCGCACGCGAAAACCTTCCAGCACCCGCACGCGAAAATCAAATTTTCGCGTGCGGGTGCACTACCCGCGCACAAAAATAGTGATTTTTCCAGACCCCTGGGCGCGTGCGGTTAGTCCTACCGCACGCGAAAGCGTTCTAGGATCGCTTGGAAAAATCTATTTTGTACTAGTGAATGTCAGGAATAACTCGGCAGATAACAGATGTTGGATAGACAAGGAAATTGAGCAATATAATATCAGAACATTTTCTGTACTTTTTCGCCTGCAGAAGCCAAAATAAAAGGAGAAAACAGAGAAGGCAGTATGCCAAGCATCACTTTGTTTTCCATGGGTTTGTTATCCATTTATCATTATGGTGCATAACGTCAACATTTGAATCATAAGACTGGTGGCAAACACTCTTAACTTGTCGTCAGATGAAATGAGTACTGGAAACTCAAAGGTCTCAAGCACAGCTAAAAAGGATTCGCGGATATAACAAAAGCTAAAAAACATCTCGGCAAAGCAACCAATAAAAAATCTAGCATCTTATGAATATGTAAACTCACAATTTCACACGACACAAACCAAAAAACATTTCGTCCATACAGGGGCAAATGTAAGGCGTAGCAAGTCAATTTGTCAAGCCTGGCTAGGTACCGAAAGATCCCACATACTCTGAACTGAAATGCTTGCATCAGGTGGCCCCTAATCCAAAGAAATCGGTCTTAACATCAGGAGATTACTTCGTTCCTCTCACTAAATTCGCCATTGTTACGGTTTGGACCACCCCGAATGATTTTTTCAGTACACACCAATGACCTTAAATATATCGGTTCTGGTATACGGGCAAACTCCTCTATGTATGGTCTATATATTTACCAAAAAGTCGCCTAACTTCCCTTTTGGCAAATATATGGACCATATATAGAGGACTTTGCTCGTGTACCAAAGCCGATGTTTAAGATCGTTGATGTGTACTGAAAAAATCATTCGGGGTGGTCCAAACTACAAAAATAACAAATTTACCCAGTCCAAAGTGAAAAGATAGGTTTAAAGATGATCAAAAGTAAAATTTAGGTAATAAAAGGTGGCTCAAAGTGAAATTTACTCTTAAAAACTAAAATTCCATTAAACATTCTAAAAACGCTCCTAAGTCACTACGTGCCACTCTATAAATGCTCCTAGACTATCATGGGGCAGAAAACATCCAAACCATCTATTTTCTTTTAAATCGATGGACATGTTATTTTGGATCATTAGATTAGATCTTTTAAAAATCCACCATAAAAACGCTCCTAAACCGTCACGTGACACTCTATAAACGTTACTAAACCACCACGTGGCAGAAAACATTCAAACCATTTATTTTCATTTAAATCGGTGAATCTGTTATTTTAGACCATTATATTAGATCTTTTAAAAATCCACCACTCCTAATCTTCTTCTGTGTACGTACTAGGGTGTATACAACAGGAAAGAAAAAACCTCCCTCCTAATCTACTGCACGTGCACGTATGACACAATTATTTGTGTGTGAACTTTTCTTTTTGAACAATTTTTATGCACGAGAAGTTTTGTAGGAGTCGGTCTCAGCAAGATGAACAAACCTGCCTTCTGAATATCTGATACGTATAACAACTTAGCACAACGCATAATCCATGCATTAATTTGTACACCTATCGAAAAACATCCATCCATAATCACAGTACAAAATTGTAGTGTTGTGCCCGTTGTCAATGTCATTAGAGATCGAAGTACATTCGTGTATGTACGACGACAAGAAAAATGCGTACAAACTGTTCGCTTGGATAAAAGCCAAAAAAATACATATGTATGTAGGACACACCGTTCTCCCAAAAACAAGATACATAATACCTACGTATGTAAGATCGGGAAAAAAAATCAATTCTCCCCTCTCGATACTCAAATTAAAAGTTGTTATGTTTGTATGCTTATGATCTGTCCGCCTAAACTTACATTAGTACAAGCTATTCGCTGAAAAAACAAGCATCCTACCTAAGGGCGTACTATTGCACGGGAAAAAAATTAAAGAAGAAAAAACAAAAGTTCAGATCTATGATACAAGAAAGAAATATCAAAACCCACTAACTCATGTGTTAGTGATGAGAGATTGTTACTCGAGCTATTGGAGAACAGGGATATTATTACTACTTACTAATTTCAAGACCCAGCTAAAATTATCCGTGTCCATTCTTGGTGGAGACTTTTCTAAAAGCGAACAAACTGATCTGATCCTTCGAAAGCTGGTGATGATGCCGCTATATTAAAGCACATGGGATGAATATGAAATACTCCTATATACGAGTGATTTTATAGTTTTTAAGAGGTATCATATTCTTTAATCTAAAATTTAGTAACTCTAATATTAGAAGGTACAAAAATTTACGCTAAAAGCATGTAATACCTGTTAAGAATCAATAAAGTTTTTTATATACATCAATATATATGTGTGTCACATCATTGTTGCCTTGTATACCTGTTCACGGACCGTTGGCTGTCATCAGTGTCGTCATGCTCATGCAAGGGATCGATCGACGTGGAGTCGACCTCAGTTTGTACGGGAAGCAACCATGGAGCGCGGGGCAAAGGAGGCCTCAAGGAATGTATACCTGTATGTATTGGAGTTAATTCTTAAGCCTGATCTTAGCCTATGCATGATCACCTTTTCTTATGCGGAATTTGGTGGTTTACTGACAGGATCTCGATGAAGCCATGAGTCGCGTTGGTGTAATGGTAGTATGGCGTTGGAGATGGGTTCACGGTGCGGCAGCGGTGACAAGAACACCACGGTGCAGCAGTAGCGATGGAATTCGCCCTTCTCTCCCCTTCAACACGCCTTAAGATCGGTAGTCTGAGTGTCTTGGGAATGGCTTATCGTACGTGTGTCGTCACCCGTACACCGGGTTAAGGTTCTCTTTATAATGCGTGATGAGAGGATCGGGGGCGATTCCTTCTCGAGGAAAACGGCGCGTCCAATCATAGCGCTAAGGAGAGAAATGTGCAAGAGGATGCGTGAGACTCGCTCCTCAACATTAGGAAGGGCATGGGCCTAGATGGGCTGAGTCCAATGCTCTCATTTCTGCCTCGGTGGCCAAAGATCAATCTAACATTCTCCCACTTGATCGTTAAGGCTAACGAGTCCAGTCTTAGTAAAATAGTAAACCAAAGCAGTGAGTCATAGCAGTCAACATAACGCTATTATGACAACAGTACCTATAGTCACCATAATACCTTGATAGGAATCGACTTACTCTAATTGGGTGTTGATTGATTCATATGCCCCTATATCTAGGATTTCATCAAAGGCATTACTTTTCATATGTGCTAGCTAGAAACATAAACATAGTTAAACTTAAGTCATAAGCCTTTGTATTGTGGATCCATGAGCACAAACTTAATATTAAGGTGCTAATTTAGTGATTTGATCCTGGGACCTATCTTTCACAACATAGTGTAAGTGTGTTTGGCACAAACACATGACGTTGTTACTTGAATAGTAAACTGCGAGTTATAATTTTGCGCAATCTCATTATCGCAGTACATTGAGTGGTTTGAAAGCTGTCTACCACTCTTAGAGTCTTAGTTTCGGGAAAATACTCTTTAGTCATACCCCTGCTCATTAACATGTCACAAACTTAGTCTGCATTGTCGACTATGCAGTATAATAATATTTGGAGCTATTAACCATGGACTTTGCTCCTTATGCAAGAATGAGAACATAACTTAATATGGATATTATCCATACATGCATGAATAACTTAACCTAAAAGTCATTAGAATTTCTTATTGTGAGCATGCCATCTTCGAACGTCTTACAAATAATGCAAGATATCCTAATATTTTAACAGATACTCTTATTCTGAACTTAAATCTACCAAGGTTCTTGATACATAATACAAAGCCTGTATGCATCCAGACCTAACGCTTATTGTGCTTCTGACAGCTGAAACATAGGGAATTAGCTTAACTTTATTTGATTAACTAATTCCCCTTAATTAGAGCAGGTGTGACAGAACAACCTCACATTATATCCCAAAATTTCCATCACCGTATGAAAGTAAATAAGTCTAGTATTCCTTTGGACTTAAACTTAAACGCAAATCCCTTCACTGATACACCTCTTACTTATGTGCTTGCTAATGAGACATTTGACATATAGAATACTAGTAAGGTTAATTTCCACCCTTAGGCAATTATCCATCCACCTCACTCAACTTAAACTTGAATTTACTAATGACCTTATGGGATTTAAGGTACCATTTTATATTGAAGCCTAATTGATATCCTCAGATGAATTTCATAAGATTGCAATATTTATGTGGCTTGCCTTCCACAACCAATTTCTTGGTCATGCTGTGTACACAAATTAACTTAGGCAAGTCAACATAATAATTGCTATTTAAATATCCATCTATCGAAACAATTAGTGTCATGACACTTAATTAGTCATTCTTAAGGGAAAGAATATTTTACTTAGTTTCCTCCTCCTTGTGAAAGACTCTTTTCTACAAGCTTAATCCCAAATATTTGAATATCCCTTTTAGAGCCATACTTATTTGTGGATATATCTACACACTATTTAACTCTTCAAGAAATTTCCAACTGATTCAGGACATAGCTAATGCTCGTAGATAAACACTCTATGTCATAGACCACTTAAATGCATTACAAGGTAGATAATTATTCATGATAAAGCTCTTAACACTAAGTTCCTACGAATTACAACATTATTCTTAAGCTCCCACATATTTCATTATTCTAAAGACAAGTCTAATTTATGGGCAACTATACCAAATCCAATAAAATTAGTTGGAATTTAGTATTGTGCCTTTTGGAATAGTCTCTTAGCGAAGAAGATATAACTTTAGTGGAATCTATTTCTTGGTGAAAGAAAACTTTACAATTTAATGTTCCTCTACTATCCTTAAAGACTAGAGAATTAGTAAAGGTGTTTCTATTGTAATGAGACATAATCTTCCCCTTCGAAATGTGACTTAAGTAATAATGTCACAATTTCGATGAGGTCTCATACAACATACAACATCACAAATATCCAACACAGTATCATAATGGAGCGATTATAATTTGTCTCGCTCGAAGGCAAGACTCAACTTTATTATTGAATTCAATGAATAATCCTTATTATCAAACTCAATATTGTAGACATACTCATCAATGGAAATAAGTTTGAAAACATAAATGAATAACGTAACAAAATGAAACAACAAAGGTCTTCCTAGACTAAGGGAAGATCGTCGGATGTCTCCTCATCAAAATTTATTCCCATTAAGGTGACTTTGTTCCCCTTCTTTTCTATATTGAATAAGTGCAATGCACCTATGTCATTCACCAAGAATTAAAGGGCTGTGACATCCCGGCCCAAGGCTTAATAGGATTAATAGAATACTCATATCAACAAGTTGCAACTTCTTTTCCGGAAGCCGATCTCCAAAGAACTATGAGGTTAAGCGTGCTTGGCCTGGAGCAATTTGGGATGGGTGACCGACCGGGAAATTCTTCCCGGGTGCGCACGAGCGAGGACAAAGTGTGCGGAAAAGACTTGTGTTGGTCTGTGAGGACAGTCTATGTCCTAGGAAAGTTGCCAGAAGTAAGTGGGCCCGACCTCGGAGAGGCGGGACGTTACACATTAGGTGTTACATAAATGTGCCATAAGTATGGGCAATAATATTCCAATTAGTAAATTTACCCTTCTAAGGAAACCATTTTCTGAAGCCCTCGCAGTTCTCTTGCTCATGCCCAGACTTATGGCAAAGCTTGCAGACCATTATAACACTTGACTCATTGGGCTCATCAATGAGATTCTCGTTGGTCTTTAGAGCTTCAGTGGGGAAAGCTTGCTTATTATGCCTTTTGGCATATTGTCGCTCTTCCTCATCAACAGCATGACTTATTAATTCTCTAATAGACCATTTATCCTTTTGAGTATCATAGCTTTTCTTTAGTGATTCAAAAAATTGATGGCAATGAATTCATAATGAAATAGACAAGAAAATCATTAGAAATAGTCATGTCCATAGCTCTTAGACGCTGAACCGCGTTGACGATTGACATTATGTGTGTTGCCACACCAGTTTTACCATCATTGTGGGATTGGCGCAACCTTGTAATGAGGGGATCAACATAAATAGTAGGGGAGCCTCTAAAGGCTTCCTCCACATGTGCCATATAACCCTTGGCGGTATCAGCACTTGGAATGTCGTTTCTAATGCCAGGTGAAATTGAATCCTTGATGACCATTAGGCTCATGCGATTTGCTTCCTCCCATAATTCCACCCTCTTTTCATAAGCCCTCTTATCATTAAGGGCCACATCATGAGTGGGAGCAACAAGAGCATCTTCTCGCATAGCAATGTCATAGTCGAGAAGCCCAAGAGTAAGTCGCACCCTTTCCTTCCATTGCTGGAAATTCGTGCCATTAAGTTGCTCAATATGAGCAACAACGTTATTCGGAGCTGAAAATTTAATGATAAATGAAATTAGCAAATAATAGATAATATGTATAATTAATCCTACGTTGGTCTGATTAATCATGCACATCAGCATAATCTTTCACTCTATAAGATAAAAGTAAAACCACATCATTATCACTAAAAGAAAGTGCATTAATTGTACACATAATTAAATAAGTCTTTTACTCCATAGCATCACTTAGTCACAAGGTAGCAAAATGCCAAGACATTAATGTGCATAAACATCATGCTTATAATGTTCCACTCTATAATACCGTTGGGTCAAAATAGAGCGAAACGACATGATTGAGGTAAGATGCATTAATTATGCACATAAATAATATTATACCCCATAATGCCATAAGGCAAGATGGAATAATATCATATTAGAACATAAAGTGACAATTAATGCGCATAATTTCATAAGATTTCAAATTTATTTCACCATAGGGCAAGAAATGAAGCTAAGTGCCCAGATGTCACCAAAATTAATAGAAGCATTAAATTCTACTTCATAATACCGTTGGGCCAAAATAAAGCAAAATTGACATTAGTATCCGAATAATGAAAAATCCTAAATCGTAATTTCCGTTGGGCTTAAACGATAAAAGCAATAAATTACAAATTCTAGCCAAATTTCTCGTTGGTTCCATTTAGCTAGAAATGATTTTAGTTGCATAAAGAATTTATAATGCAAATTTATGGCATGAAATAATGGCTTAAACTGATTAAATGTATTTACATAAACAGAAAAACATTAACTCGGGAAAAATTTAAAAGAAATTTTATTTTGGCACGAGAGCCGGCCGCGGCCCAAAAGGCACGCGCCGGCCCATCCATGCGCGCGGAGGCGCGCGCGGCCCGTGAGAGGAGCGCGGCCCGTTAGTGCTGTGCGGCCCGTGAGCAGCAAGCTTGGACGCGCGGCCCATTAGGCGCATGCAGCCCGACTCGTCCGCGGGCCCGTGAGTGCGAACCGTCGGATCATGATGGACGGCTAAGATCAACCGAACCGAAAAAAATACCCCAGCCGAAAAAAACCCTAACCCTAACTCATTCTCCCCCTCTTCCCCGACATTTCCGGCGCAAGGAGCACGCGGCGGCGGCGATGCCGTGCCGGCGCAAACGGCGGCGGCAAGGCTCCCGTGCGCGGCGAGCTAATGCCGCGCACGGCTCCGGCGGGAAGAGGCGAGCGGCGGCGGTGGTGTGCCCGCGGAGCGGCGACGCGGAGGCCCCGTGCGTGGCCAGCTTGATGCCGCGCATGTCTCCCGCGGGGTCCAAAACGACGGCGCGCAGCTAAGGCCGGCGGCGTTGTGCGAAGATGGCGGCGACGGTGGTCATGACGTGCGGCGGACTGATGCGAGCGTGAGGCCGGTCCGTGACGGTGGCTAAGGGGATGCACAGCGACGTGTGAAGCCGTGCACTATTCGCACGAAGACGGTGAGGAGCTCGCAGACGCACGTGCACGGCAAGGCCTTATGCCACACGCGGCCATACTCCGACGACCTGATCCCAATCCCGGTGAGTCCAAGTCAAATCCATTAGGGTTTCTCATTGATTTGGGGATTCGCCGGTTCAGGATCGACTTGATTTGGGATTTAATTTTGGGAAATTTCTGAAATTAGGGTTTCAGGCTTTCTGAATTTGGGAAAATTTTGGGGGTTTTTTTTTTTAAATCAACCCCGATCTGAGTCCCCTCCTTCTTATTGCTACCCAAGCCAAAAATTGAATAGGAATAGCTTTCTAAAACATAAAACTTAGCCCTAGTCGCGATCAACAGAATATGAAACATGATTTGACTTAATTTCAACATGAACAAAATCTAACAGTATGCTAGTGCTACTCATTATTGGAATACTTAGTTTTTACTTCAGTTAGCTTCACGATTATTACAAAGCCATACCACAGAACGATAAATTGGTGACACCACACTAGCATATGCTATAAAGCATTTTTCGTGCAATCGCGCCCCTACGCGGTGATAAATTTTAGATCGGAACCTATACCACCTCTTATGTGCCGATTCTAAAAGTAAATTGCTACATGTAATTTTATCGTCCTATGTGTGCCAGGATCTTAATCACCAACCGGCGCATATGAAGCCCGACTAACAGTCCCCGACGGCCCATCTAATGTCCGGTGCAGGGCAGCTTAAATGTCAATAATCGCTAGCACAACAACAACTCTGTTGTAGCAGCACTACTACAGGCCTACTCTCGGTCAGGGGCCCATGGGATTCGGGGTCTCAGTCTGGCCGCCCTTCTGCCCTGCCCCGAGCTCTATATCATAGTACAAAACTCTGAACACAGTTTTTCTGCAGCTGCACCTAGGGCTACCGTCCGATCGATTAAGCCATCCAGCACAATAGCATCTGAGTTCGAATCTTGAGGTATCGTGTACTACGTCCGAATCTTGAGACGCATCCAGCGGTAATGAGTCTAGGTGCAGTTGCACCTAGGTTAAGAAAAGACTTTCCCACAAAACTCTCTTATCTCGGTCACTTTTTGGATTTAGAGTGCTTTGAGATTTAATTATGTACTACAATGCCTTGACCCAACTGAATGATCAAGCAACCAGTCACCACGCCACTACTGTCGTGCTCGTTCCTGTACCCTAGCTTTAACGGCACATGAAAGACGGTGCCGCCAACAATTTTTTAAAAAAAGTTTCAAATAATATAGACAATTATTGATACGAAAACTTATATTTACGTTTAAAATGGGATGAAAGGATTATTAATTATCTAGTGCCTGACGATGACGACGATGTCACATTAATTATAGCGCAACAAATAACACCCCTGCATGCACGTGCATATGGTACGTAGTTCATGCATGCAAGAGGAGGCCGTCGAGGTAGTCGTCGACGGTGAGGAAGTCCATCTCCGGGTACAGCTCCGTCGCCTCCACTCCGACGGCCGGGTTGATCGCCTGCTCGCACACGCCGGCCACCAGCGTCGAGTGCACCATCGCCAGCTGAAAGTTCACCGGGAACGGAGCCTCTGCACCAAATGCCAACCACACAACATGTACGACACAATATTCAATGCTTCATCGAGCAGCAACTGACCAAAATACTTCAGGAGTAGCTAGCTACAGCCTACAGGTAGCTTGTACTAATATATATACGAAGGTTAATTAAATATTTACCTTGGACTTTCTTGGCAAGCTGCAGGTCGGAGACGTAGCGTTTCTCGAGGGTGTTGCCGGACTTCTTCTCCCAGAGACGGACGAGCTGGCCCAGCGACAGCTTGTTCGCCGGCGGCCGCACGTACAGGATCTTGTTCGCCGCCCTCTCGTCCTCCACCGCCTTTATCACCACCACGCTCATGTCCTTCTCGTCCACGAAGATGGCTGCAAAAACACAATTCATTATTAATTCCACTGGATAATTAACTAATTAGCTACTCTCTCGTCTCTCCGTTTTACATTATAAGTTGTGTGATGTTTGTTTTTTTTTCTTAGTTAAATTTTATTAAGTTTGACTAAATTTATATAAAAATTTAGTAACATCTGAAATATCAAATTAATTTCACTAAATCTAACATCAATAATATGTTTGTTTTGTGTTAAGAATATTACTATATTTTTCTATAAATTTGATCAAATTTAAAAAAGTTTAATTAGGAAAAAGTTAAACGATTATAATATAAAATAAAGAGGCAGTTTGTAGTAGTGATGGTTAATATTAACCTCGCTGGGTGTCGTCGCCGTAGACGGTGGCGATGGCGGAGGGAGGGCGGTCGATGAGAGGGTCACCGAGGCGAGGGAGCATGAAGCCGTGGGCCCAATAGCTGCAGACGAATGTGTAGGGGATCCCGGCGGCTCTGACGGCCTCACGAACGCGGACCTTGGCGGCGATGATGCTCCTCGCTGGCTCCAGCGTCCCATCCTTCGTCTGCTCCACGTCGCATCCGTACTCCGACGGCACGAATCGCTGCATATATATGTAGTCTCAAATTAAATTTGTTCATTTCAAGTGCGCGGTATGTGCAATATGCTCCTTCCGTTCTGAAATATATATATATATATATATATATATATATATATATATATATATATATATATATATATATATATATATATATATATATATATATATATATATATGACGTCGTAAGTTGACTTTTCGTATAAGCTTTGATTTGAAAATTTAATTAGTATTAATATGTAAAATTATAAGTTAAGATTGATTATAGTTTATTTGATAGTAAAACAAGTCACAAAAAAATAAATAATATTTATATATTTTTAAATAAGATAAGTGGTTAAGTGTTATGTGAAAAGTCAATGGTATCATACATTTTTAGAATAGATGAAATACTACATAAGATGATGTAATTAATTAATGCTTAGGTTAGCTTATATATATTGATGGTAAAATATTTTATGTGTTCCTAGTCGAACTAAAAAATCCACGTACTAATCTAAATAAAAAGATTTTGTGTGTTCTACTCACTCTATTCTAAAATATATAAAAAAACTGAAGTTCTTCACGAGAATCAAACAAATGTGTATGATTGGTTGAGACGAGGAAGTAGATGAAAAATTAAATAGGAGAGTAATAATTAATTAGTTTATTTATACCTTGACATTTCCGGCCTCCTTGATCGCCTCGACGACCTTAAGCTGGCCGTCCAGCTCCACCGTCCCACGGTGGCCGACGGCGGAGATCACCACGTCCGCCTGCCTGATCGCCGCCACCAAGCTCTCGCGGTCGTTCATGTCGCCCTGGGTGCGCGCCATTTTACCCATAAATTAATTTAACTCTGAAACGCAGCTAGAGCTAGCTAATCTAGCTGGTTGTTAATGAAGAACAACTTCAGCTAAGCTTGGTTTACGTAGACGATGGTGGCTCCGCCTGCGACGAGGGAAGCCAGGAGCTTCGCCTTGTCGGAGTCGACGTCGGCGGCGGCGGCCGGCGGGCGGACGAGCACGAGCGTCGGGTGGCCGGCGTCGAGGCTCGCGGCGACGATGTGCCGGCCGATGATCCCCGTGCCGCCGATCACCAGGATCGTACTGCCGCTTCTTGACGCCTTCGTCATCGTCGTAGGTGTCGAACTGATAACTACGCGCGTGTGTGTGGGGGGTCTAATTAAGGGGGGAGTGGTGCGAGTATGTTTATGCATGCCTCCTTCGTGCCTGTATATATAGGCGGCTTAGCTGGAGTAGCTAACCACACTATACGCGAATTACTCCATCCCGACATTTAACTACTTGCATTTAGTAATTTATCACTCATAGTTTATAACATGTAGACCCTCATATGTGCATGATATGTGGATCCAATGTCAAATCATTAAATACCCTCATATGTGCATGATATGTGGATCCAATGTCAAATCACTAAATACCTCATATGTGCATGATATGTGAATCCAATGTCAAATCACTAAATATCACAAATAGGTAAATTTCTCAAATAACAGGGTAAGTAGAAGCATGCTAGAACTTTCTTTAATATTAATATTGACTCGTGTCGATTACCTCCTACCAAGGACTTCATCACAGTAATACCAGCCGAAACTTTCCTTAGGTACGAATATGATGTTCAAAGCACGTTTCTCTAGACGCCTTAAAAAAGGTCTAAATACCCACGAAAACACCTTCTAACTTATATCTCTGTCCTAAAATACAGTAACTTAAAATCAAATATGGCACATCCCACTAGTATGAATCCGGACAGGATTCCAAATCCATAATTCTAGGATGTATTTCATTCGATTCTAGGTTATTATATTTTGAGATTGAAAAAGTAGCTAACACACGCTTAACCTTTTGGTTACGAGTTTTAAAAAAAATTTCGGTCACGTGATCAAGTCAGATTGGCATCACGAAACAGCGCTACCACACTCGGATCCCTTTGTGGGTGTACTAGAGTCTGACTTCACCATTCTACCGGGATTGGTGTGATAAAATAACATTAGCAACATGACATGTGCCTATTGTGAGTGGCATGGTGTTATTTTGCTACACCGAACGTGGTGGCGTAGCCAGAAGGTTTTGATATGTTTTAGCATGCATGCTTTATTTTTATAATTAGAAAGGTTTTTAGAGAAGTAATGAAAATTAAGCCATCAGTTCTAACTTATTTAGCAATGGAAAAAACATATATAGTAAAGTTCTTCTAGATGTGTGAATAGCTTTTTGCATTTTGATTCTAGAAACTCCCGAAGCTGCTCGCTCCAACATGAAAAATATGCGTACATAGTACTCGATATAGGATAATAGGAAGCAGCAGCGTTTTTCTAGACCCTTGATACTCTGGTCTTTATATTTACACATCAATTAACAACTCATCAGCATGATGATGGAACATATATATATAACGAGCATATGGGAAAAAAAAGGTGCATATATATATACTAGGAGAGACAGACTTTCCCCTTTAATTTACAACGGAGCCGTTGGGTTAGCATTGACCAGTAGCGATTATGTCTTATACAACTCTATCTCATGTACATATATATATATATATGGTGTATATATATGCGCTAGTTCACATATGCAAGTAGCATTATTCATAAGCAAAATTAATGGTCCGTACACAACTATATATATTGTATTTCCAGCAGAGCAAATTAAATGCAAAATTAGCGCATGCATCACGCCAATCGCACAAGATGAGCTGAGCTGACCGAGCCTCCAAAATGTAGTCCAAAATTAACTTTAATCCTCCTTGAGAGGGTCGTCCGTCTCATGTGAAGATCAGTTCATTTTCCCTTTAAAAAGGTTTATATTTATAGCTCTTTTACTTACTCTTTTTACAAATCAAGATAGTATTAAATGAGTCTTATCTTTCAAATATCCCTTATCTGTCTGGTAATACTATTTTTTTATAAAAGAAAAACTTTGATTTTTTCTCCTCCGTACTTCGCATTCGAAGTGCTAGAAATCAACTCTATCAGGGACGGAGGTAGTACCATATGGTTATAAAAGTTTAAAGTTAAATGGAAAATATATATTATTGTACATGTTGCAGCATGTATATCTTTCCGTATGCAAGGATCAAATATGATTTATACATAAAGTATATCAAATCCAAAACCGTGGATGCTACTACACGTTTTTTAGTTTGATTTGTTTTTTTCCATATATAAGATATAACCTCATTTACATGTTTGTGCAAACATATTTATGGCTAATACTCTCTCAAGGTAAGTGATGATATACCCGTCGATAACGAGTCGCCTACGATAACTTCGTCAATCTTAATATATCAGTTCGGTTTCTTAGTAATGCTCGTCAAAGTAGGATGTGTGTGCATTCATAAGATTGAGTGTCTATGTTTGTACCGTGCTTAAAAAATTGTATGACGCATTTATCTATTTATCTATTTTCCTAGAAAAATCCAGTACGTAGACTTGAACCACATATACACAGTATATCAAGTGTGTAACCCTTTTGCTAAAAAGAAGTTCTATATTAACATAGGGCATGTTAATATAGGAAGTTTATGGTAGTTGCAACTTCTTCTAAAATAAAAAACTCCTTTAAATATTGCATCTAGCTTTTTCGTTCAGATTCTGAGAAGTCTTAAGTCCATAATCTAGGAAAATAAACTAGAAATCAAATTCTCACCAGCTGAATTCCTATCAACTGCTTCTTATAAGGTTTCACAGACCATAGAGTTAATCAGAGCCAGCCAGCCAGGGCAGGAGGAATTAAACTACCATGCAGGGTCGTCGCGCGCGCGCGTCGTGGGAATGCACGAGACGAGACGCCGTCATGCATGGCGTACGACTATACGAACTCGCATTGCTCCTTTGATATCACATTCTCACGCAAAGTCGCAAGGAAAATTAACCAACCATCTCTCGTATAGGAAATTAGGAATACGTATGCACCGGCCGTTCGGCCGGCAGGCAGGTCGTCGTTTAGCTTAATTGGATCTCCAGAAGAAGAGGCGTATGATGCTGATATGCAGATGCAACAACCAACGCGTCCATTCGCATGGTTCGGTGGTCACCGGCCGGAAACGACCGGCGTGCATATGCATGCCATGTAATTTCTCCCCACTTGTTGCGTTCATTTCGTCGGCTGCGCACGCCACCCAGCTTGACCGGCCAATTCAGTTAGTACGTACAAAATTCCTCCATATGTTGCGGGCGATTAATAAGTATATTGGTTCCAATTCTGTAGTATACAAGATATATATGATCCGTGAAAACGACACACAACACACAGCGTATATATATGTACAAGTGTTCTGAGTTCTGACTCGAACTTTTGGATATAGTTGGAGCCGTAGCTGCATCTGTCAAGAATTTCAAGGCAATGTGTAGTGATAATTCCACAGAAAAAAAAAAGTCGATCTCAGAGTTTTTGTTTTAAGAAAATGCACTGGACCGTAAACATTTTCAAACCTTTTATTATCTGAGAGTTTTTAAGCCTAACGGCAGGCAACGATGAGACCGGAATGTCAAACATCTTTATTATCTTAAAAAAAGAGTGATTTTTGCAGTGGCTACGACCATAATGCTAGGAGGTGGGAGGACTGCTAGATTTTGGCACTCACGCTGGCTACAAAAATAAGATACCCAAAATGATCACACCGGTAATCTTTGCGGTCCCAAGACAGCCAAAAAAAAAAGGACATATTCGTACATGAAGCCTTATCTTCCAATACTAATCACGGCAACAGGCCACCTCCAACGATTTCTCAAGCTGTGGTCCATGATCTGACAGGTTAGCGTACTAGGCTACACAACAAAGTTGACATACTGCCTACAATTCCTTGGCGCGATAGGGACAATCTCTAACCAATCAATCTGGAGGCCACCCAGCCTAAATGCAAGTTATCCTAGATCGTGTTGGACAGCAGACAGAGTACAAGGGAGAGAGTAGTCGAATCAATAAATATATCCACTATATCATAGTACTATTATAAAAACGGTGCTACACACGAAATGTATGCAGACTCTCGAGAAAAATCTGGACAGAGATACGAGCTTGGGTGAATCTCGACCTACAAATGTTAGTGTGGGACACATGCATGCAAATGGAGGAATTGATGGTGACAACGACTACCTCAGGCGTCCGGAAATCCAAGGAAGCCCCTAAAATTCATCGCTCATCATCTTGATTGTTTGGGAACTCTAGTGTGAAATAAACGTATGGACTTTTCGACACGTCACCACCACACCTATCACCATCATCTCCAAGATCAAAGAAGAGTTAGTGTCTTGGATAAAAACAGGGGCGTTAAAACTAAAGGAACTTAATGTTTTGGCATATATTTTCTAGTCCTTTTCCTTTTTGGGGCGCTTGCTTTTTTGGCTTGGCCCTGTAAAGTTTTTATCACTTTGTTACTCTACTAAGTAGATACGAGGCAAAGCTCCTGCCATCTTCTTGAAATAGAAAAAAAGAAAAAAAAATGATTTTACTGTCTTTGATTGAGCTACCGACTTTTAGTATGGTACTGTACATTAGCTCAGGTAACAAGAAGTGCCAAAAGCTTTTTTAAAAAAGGTAAAATTTGCTGCAGGTCACTAAAAAATGTGTAATTAGCTGTGGGATATCGCAAAGATGTGAACTTACACGAGGACACTTCAAAAGTGTGGTGATTTGAGCATTAAAATGTAATATCCAACCAATTAATGAGAGATAAACCACACAAAATAACAATTTCGCCCTTCTTCTTCTCCCTTCTCTCGGTCTTCTTCCGGCTTACTTGCAGCGAGCTCCACCGGCTTGCCCATGGCGGACAGCCGCTCGGCATGTGAGTCTTAGAGGTTCTTGGGTACCTACCGAGGTGTCGCCGAGTTTGTTGAGGATTAGACGAAGGCGGTGACTCGTGGAATACCTCGGCGGCGGTGCTCCTTCACAGCGAATGTCGACGGCGAAACTTTGGATAATGGCTGCTGCAAAAGAGTGCGCACAGGGTTGGTAGGGTCCTAGGGATGTTCCATAAGCAAATAATCGGACTTGAGCTCACTGGAGAGGAAGAAATCGGTGACGGTGGCTCATAGAACGGTTCAGTGGCAGCGGGGAGCTCCGGGACGACGACATCGGCTCGATCTGCCCCGCAAACTGGAATTCTAGTGCACGTGCAGTGTTAAAGAAGTCCTAGTGAAGCTCCACACGCGAGGAATTTGATTGGGGCTCACCGGTGAAGGAGGGATTGGTGACGACGGCTTCAGATCAACACCCGGGAAGAGGAGGCCGAACTCCATGCCTCTTGCATCTCCGGTTAGGATTCTTGGGGGGTCTTTAAGGGGAGATAAAGGCGGTGTTGATGGCGTGGTGGCTCGCCTTATCCGGTCCACGGCGGCTGGAATGCCTAGGTTGACATGGTGGCGACGCTACGAGCATGCTCCCAGGCGTCTATGTGCACGGCAGTGTTCCTGTCAACTCACTACATGGAAGGGGATGAGGTTAGAGGGAATGAAATCGGTGTCTTGAGGAGGTAATGGAACGTGGATGAGATTGGGACGACGACGGCTCGATGGCGATCGGCGCCGTCCTTCTTGGTGGCCGGTGATGAGAAAAAAGTGGAAGGGGAAATTGGAGCTCTCTCTCTCTGGTTTCTTCAGCACAAGGGTGGAGTGTGACAAGAGACGACGTGATCTGGGAGATAGAGGGCAAACCCGTCGTCGCCACGTCGAGGTCCTGCGTCAAACACAGCCAGTGTTGATCTCTCTATCTCTCTCTCGCGCGCGTTCTTGAGCAATGGAGGATGGTGTATAGACATTGGGCAAGCTCAAGTGGCTGCCAAGTGGGCCCAGGGCGTATTAGGCTAGGTATGGGTGAGAGGGTAGGGTAAGATAATAAGGACAAAACTATCATTTTATGTGGTTTCTATCTTATCAATTGGGTGGATATTATATTTTAATGTTTACAATGTCATGCAACAAATTACCACACTTTTGGAGTGTCCTCGGACAAATTCACATCTTTACGGTGTCCCACAGCTAATTACACAATTTTTGAGTGTCCTGAAGACCATAAAATTTCTCGCGATAACAACCGGGTTTTTACTTTCACATGCTAGCTCTAATTAAAAACTTCCCATGTTTCATAATATAATTCCCTTTGACTTTTTTATCAAATTTTTCTAAGTTTAACCAAATTAATAAAAAACATAGCAATATTTCAAATACAAAATAAATATATTATTAAATTATATTAAAAGTTAGTTTTAATGAAACTAATTTGATATTGTAAATATGTTGTTATTTTTTTCTATGAATTTGATTAACTTGAAGAAGTATGATTAGAAAAAAATCAATGTGATTTATAATATGGAATGGATGGAGTATTAGCTAACGTAGAATGTTTATTGATCTGTTGAATAGTAGTAGGCACTGTAACTCAACAACGTACCTCATGCTTATGCGATACTGCGTAGATATGTTGTCACCCCCCAATTAAAACAGGAAACTTTAAACATCGGTCACATACTTTCATTTAATATTAATAACTTCACTAAGACGTGTACTTAAGATGGGATTATATATTTATATATAGTTGACACTCCATGCACCCTTCTGAAGCGTTGCGTATCTATAGGCAATCTATAAATGTACTTATGACATTGATGGGTTTTCTTATTCTACGTAAGTCAACACATAAACCAGAAGATTACATGTATGAGAGACAGAATGGGGAATGGTTGAGCATTATTTCTTCGCGCAGAGAAGATTATATGTATGAGAGATAATGGGGAATGGTTGAGCATTATTTCTTCGCGCAGAGATATTTGTTTATTTGGTGGTTTACATCGCCAACTGCCGCTCTTGCTGACTAGTTAACACTAAGTCATCTTCTTAGTCTAGATAAAAACTATTAATCCCTCATCATCCAGAACATATGTTTCTTGTCGTCCTCTCTGTCGTCAATGGCTTGCTCTATCGTAAGCATCTACATCATGGATAAATCCATGGTGGTACTTCTAAATGCACAGAATAATTTAAGCAATCACACAATGTACGCGCATTGTTTTTATCTTTAGGTGCATATAATTCCTTCAATTTTAGTGTTGTTTTAATTCTAAAACTTAGGAGTAGCTAAGAAAAGAAAGAAGTCTATTTTACTCCCCAAAACTAATTGAGTAGATCACTTAATCCCCTAAACTATGCTATTTAATCCCCAAAAGAAAGAAAAAGGGATAATTGCTTATTTGACCTTGTTTTGAAAACTACCGATCTGACCCTACTTTTTTTAATTTGCTTATTTGACCCAACTTTTCCAAATCGAACATACCGTTTGACCCTATCTGCTCTACACCGTTAGGGTTTCATTTGAAAAAAGAAAAAAAAGTCAATTTACTATTCAAACAGACCAAAATACCCTCACTTCACCCTATCCATCTCCTGCCCCGACTCTATCTCTCTCTCGCATGTCTCTCAGCGCGAGCAGTGGTAGCACCGGTGCTAGCGCGAGGGAGGGAAGCGGGCTCGGCAGCGCAAGCGCGCGGAAGGAGGGAGGCGATGGCGGCGACTGGCATCGGAGGGAAGAAGCGGCGCCACGAGGAGGGAAGAGGAGGCGTCGCCGGCGCATGGAGGAACGAAGGAGGCGGCGCCGGCACAGGTGCGCGGAAGGAGGGAGACGGCGGCGGCAGGCGTGTGGAAGAAGGGAGACGGTGGCAGCGGTGGCAGGCGTGCGGAAGGAGGAAGGCGATGGTGGTAGCCGGTACGCTGAGGGAAGAGGAGGCACCACCGGCGCGCGGAGGAAGGCAGCGGGCCCGATGGTGGAGCTCGAGCTTTGAGCCTGTGACGGCTGGATCCAGCGAGGGAGGGACGACAATGGCTCGGCGGCGACGAGCAGTGGTAGCGGCGGCGCCAGCGCGAGGAAGGGAAGGGGACTTAGCGGCGTAGGTGCGCGGAAGGAGGGAGGTGGTGGCGGCGGCTAGCGCCGGAGCGAAGATGCGGTACCGCAGGCGCACAGGAAGAGGAGGCGCCATCAGCTCGCGGAGGAAGGAAGGAGGCGGCGTCAGTGCAAGCGCGCGGAAGGAGGGAGATGGCGGCAGGCATGCGAAAGGAGGGAGACGGCGACGGCGAGGAGTGGCGGCGGTGCTCGGGCTATGCCAGGTGGATCTGGCGAGGCCTAGGTATGCGAGCTACCGGCGCCACCTGCCTTCTCCCTGCAAGTGGAGGTCAGGAGAAGAGAAAAGAGAGGAGGATAGGAGAAGAGAGAAATGATGGGTGGATCCCACGTATAATAGGATCAAATGAGTAAGGGTAGAAGGAATTTTTTTGTGCTTCAGTTAACACCGTTACATACCCTTAATAGAATAGGGTTATACCGTATCTTCAATTTTGAAAAGAAGGGTCAAATGAGCAAAGTTGATAAAAGATGATCAAATCTTAACAGAATAGAGTCAAATGCACAATTGCCCCAAAGAAAAAAAGTATGCTAGGTGAAAAAAAAGCAACTGAGCTCGCGATAACTGAGCACAAAGTACACGATACTCGGAGCTCAGATAAGGGGAGGATGAATGAGGATGGGATAGAAATCACCAAATGTTAATACGTGGATCTCTAATGGAAGAGTCAAAATTTATCAAACGGGGGATCAAAACGTACATAAAGCATAGTCATCAAACTTCAAAACTCAAATTTTCTGAGTCAGATGGATGCCATACCTACAAACTCACGGTCACGGATATGCTTCCTTGACAAATTCGCAATATTGTCTCACAATATTTCTACTGAATACAAACTCGCGTGTACGCGGCTTGCACGCAACAGAAGATAAAATCATGCATACATAGTTCCATGCATCATACCAAATGTGCTCCGGTGCATCGTTGTGGTTATCATCAAACTTTGAAACCCAACTTTACATGGATGGAAAGGCAAACTTTAAAAAACCACAATAAGGTTTACTAGCAAGAGGAACAGTTTGCTTCATCATCTACGCGAGCATCGCATTTTTGGTCTCGCACACACAAGTGACGCTTCCAAACCCTGAAATATGCAGAAATTCATTAATGGCCACTGCTGATGTTTTACATGGCAAGGCCGTGCATGGCCAGAGGACGGTGTTGGTGTTATGATGCTATTCCATGTTTAAAAAAAGATTGTTTTGATGCCATTTACCTGACAATCAACAGTATCCAAGATTTCAATAATTTTCCTCACTTTTTTCTGATAAAAGTTTGACCTTTCCCATGGTCCCCAAGATTTTTGGTGTTACAAGAAAAGTCTAGCACATGAAAGTTTAGCACATGAAAGTTTAACTATTAACTTCATGTGACAAATTGTAGGCAGTGCAGACCTAAGTTATGATTTTAATCTTCTAATGGTTTTAGAATTTACAAGTGGGAATATGAGCTACAGTTTGATAGCTGACACAAAATGGAACAGCACCAAAGGGTCCTGCAACATGACAGGGAGAAGATATACGAAATTTGTCATAAAAGAGTTAGTAACCTCCCTCGGGACACCAGGCATGTTAGAGGGTTTCCAGGCGAAGATGTCCATGTTGATCCGGAGGAAGATGACGAGTGCGTCTTCCTATTTGGGACCGAGACCGTCTCCTATGATGCCGTTTTTGACAGGGTAGCCGGGTCAAGGATGATCTTCTTGACCAGCGCTTCAGTCGGCTCCAAGGAGGTCTTGGCAGCGGGTAACTCGGTGTCGTCGGGTGATCGAGTAGATGTGTCGGCTGCGATGGCTTCTTGATGCAATGAAGCTTCGATTGACTTGGCCATATTGCAATTCTCCTTGTCGCAGGCAAATGACTGCTTGATGTCGGCTCGGAGGATTATGATGTCGTGTGGCCCAGGCATTTTCATCATGGCATAGGCGTAATGCGTCCGGGACGGTCATGAACTTGGCTGTTGCTAGCCTGCCGAAGATAGCGTGGTAAGTAGTTTCGAAGTCAGCCACCTTGAAGATGACGTTCTCAATTCTGAAGTTGGTGGGGTCACTGAAAGTGACGAGTGTTACTTGCCCAAGAGGTGTTGACGAGGTGCCCGGGATGACATCATGGAACGACGACTTTCTTGGTCGGAGTAATGAGCGAGACAACCCCATGTCCCGGAAGGTTTTGGAGATGAGTATGTTGAGGGCACTACCGCCATCGACGAGTACCCTCTTGAGCCGTACACCTTCGACAACTGGGTCGAGGACGAGTAGGTAGCGACCCGAATGCGGCACATGATCCAGGTGATCGGATTGATCAAAAGTGATGGGTGTCTCCGACCATTAGAGGTATTGGGGAGTGGCGCTGACGGAGTTGATTTCCCTCTCAATGAGCTTATGCTTGCGCTTGGACTCGTAGGCGTCTAGGCCCCCGTAGATGTGGTTGAGCTCAGCGTAAGGGAGGTGCCTTGCCATCGTCTTGAGTGGTCGGGCACACCTCTTTAGGCTGGGTGGGTTTGTCGGCAAGTCGCTGCGCGTACTATTTGAGTAGCCAGTAATCCTTTACCAAAAGGTTGGTCTTGGGGTGGTAGAGGCAGGAACCCTCCATGAGCTTGTTGAAGTCATCTGATCTGGGAACTCTTGGGCGCTAGTTGTAGTTGCCTCGCTCAGCAATATGGACCTCCTCTTCTCCTTTACGCTTCACGCCCTTGTTCTTGGACGACTCAGCGTGATCGCGTCTGGGTTGGTTGGGCTGTCGTTTCTTGATTTGGGCAGCAACCGCCATCTCCGAGTTGGCATCCTTGTTAGCCCAATCGAACATTTGGCGCATGCTTGTGGGTCCACCTGAACCGGCGGAGGTCTTCCGAGCCCACCACTTGATGAAGTCTTCATTCTTGCAGCCCTGGTAGAAGGTTGTCATCATGTCCGAGTCCTTGACATGGGGGCCATCATGTCCGAGTCCTTGACATGGGGATGGTGTTACGTCTCTCCGTGAACCACCGGATGTAGTCGGAGAAGCGCTCGTTGTCGCCCTGGGTGATCTGACAGAGGTCTCATCGAGTTCCACAATGTGGAAACGTGCCCTAGAAGTTGGCGATGAACTGAGCCTTCAACTCAGCCCAGCCGTCAACGATGTTCTCCGGGAGGCTAGTTCGCCAAGCTCGGGTAGCTGAAGTCAGCATGATCGGTAGGTAGTTGGCCATCACGCACTGGTCACTGCTAGTAGTTTGGATGGTGGAGTAGAAGGAGAGCTAGGAGACGGGGTTAAATTTTCCATCGTACTTGTCGATCCCCATCGGTTTGAAGTTACTGGGCCATTCTACCCGACGAAGCATGTCGATGAAGGCAGGGATCCCTTCGGCCGGGCCCTCATGACAGGCTGATGTCCGAGTACCCTGTCCAAGTGATCTTGGACTGGGGGTCGCACCACAATGCGTCCATCGGGCATGTACTTCGCCCATCAGCAAATTCCCTCGGTGTCGGCTTTGTGAATGCGGGCTCGCTCAGCTTCGCGCTGATGATAATGCTCGTTCATGACGTTACGAAGGTCGGCGATTTGCTTCGATCTTGTCACGCAACTCTCTAGTGCGCAGGCTTGATCTTGAGCACGCAGCCTGGGAATGCTAGTGATGGAGAAGTCGGGTGCCATGCTGGCGAGACAGCCGTTTGGACGACTCGATGCCTGTGTTGGAGACGGTCGGCGCCATTTCTTGGTGTTGAAGAGTGGTAGCCTCAACCATGGCTTTCACTTGGGCCACGGTCGTGTTGAGGGCGTGATTCTCAATCATGTTGATGGTGTTGAGAAGAGCCTTGGCCGCCACGATGTTGTGTTGTGGTGTCATGAAGACGTCGTGGTCCCCATCATGGTCTGGAGTATCGCATCTTGGGCAGCCTAGCCACGTTGGCAAAGTTTTGTACACCGTCCGTTGATGTCCTCATGCTGCTCCTTGAGATGACGCTCTTCCTCTTCGCGCGTGCCTCGGCGTCCGGTTCCTCCCCTAGGATGACGAAGACGTCACAAGCCGAGCAAGTGGACGAGGAAACACTCCCGGAGCTCTCAAGGTCTGAGTCCAAAAGACGGATGAACTCATCCACGAACCCAACCTAGCAAGGGTCAAACTCAGTCGGTGTCCGAGGACGGTGACGCGTGGCCCGGAGAGGCTGAGTGCTTGGGCGAGTCTGAGTGCCCTCGGGACGTGGTGCAACATCCTTGCCAATGTTGGCGAGGCAGCCAGCAGAGAGCGCCGGGTGTCGGCGATGGAGCGGATAGTGGAGCCCGTCTTGGTTGTGATGAAGTCGATGGATTCGAAATGGAACTCCATCTCGGGAGAAAAGTGCAGCGCCTCAAGTCCACAACACAGCCGGTGATGTCGGGAGAGACCCGAGGCAAGGTGGCCAGTTCGATTAGCAATAAAGGAAAGGGAGCTGAAGGAGATCTTCCTGCCAGCAGAGAGCACGGCGTCATTGGTGAAGACGAGTCCTGGAGATGCCATCTCCTCCTTAGGCAATAAGGATCAAGCATGCCCCTACCTAGCGCGCCAACTGTCGATTCTTATGATCAGCAATATTATTTATAGGGTGCACTAGATCAAGGTGAGATGGTGACACAGATGGTTTATACTGGTTCAAGCCCTCAACGTGAGGTAATACCCTAGTCCAGTTATATGTAGATTGGATCTGTGTAGATGTGCGCAGCACGGCGTTGGAATAGCTCGCCGCCATGATCCCTTATAATATGGGTACCTACCATCTATTTACACGGGATAAGATGGGTACCTACCTACCTTTATCTCTTTCTTAACTTACAAGTTGCTCGCATGGACCTAAGGCACCGTAACACCCTGAAATTTTCAAATTTTAATATACGAAAACAAAAAATTGGAATAATGAAAACTATTTTTCAAATTTCCCTCATGTTGGTTTTTATTGGATTTCTTTTGTTTTCTTGTTGTACCGATGCCAAAATTAAATCAAATAAAAGGATTAACGAATTTAGAATGATATTTATTAAAGAACCATGATTATGAAATAATATTAATTAATAAATATTTGCAAATAAAAGCAAATACTAAATTATTTTCCTAAACGCCCTCCCCTCTACCTCCCCAGAAACATCCAGAACAAAAACCCTCCTTCCCTTCGTAAACCCAAAGTCCCTAGGGATGCCTATCACCAAACCGTAACCCTGTCTAGCAGAAGTCCGCTTTACTTCCCCCTGTTTTCTCTTACTTCTCCTTTTCTTTCCTTTTTCCTCCTCCCTTATCTGGCCCAGCCGCCAGGTAAGTCGAGCTGCCCTAGCTCGGTTGTCAAGCCAAGTAACTAGCCCAAGCCGTCCAGCCTGCCTTGGCCTAACGACCAAGCTAATCTAGCAAACTAGACGAGTCGAACCGTCGCCTGCTCAATCCCCACCCATGACGGAGCCCGGCCATCGCCGTCATTGCGTCGCACCCAAGTCACCGGAGCCCACGCTGATGCCCTTGTCGCCTTCCACCCATTCCAACGCGCGTTGGAGACGTTGCAAATCATCGAGCCGCTCACACAAACCATAGCAACCGAGCCGCTCAGCCCGGATGCACGCGAGGTGCTCGACATGGTATTGTGTCACACCGTGCGCCGAACCGCTCGCGCATCGTCTGTTGCATCACTCCAAACAGCACTGCTGCTCCTCACCGACCGCCTTCGGTGCTCCATCGTGCGCCGCACCGGGCCACCCGCGCTCTGTTTCGGTGCCGCAACAAGAGACCAACGCCACGATGTCCATCCATGCCTGATGTTCGCACGACCAAGTAGGCACCAGTCATCACACCAGTGGGCCCACGATGATGACTTCGGCGTTCGCACCCCATACCGCGCTTGCGTTAGCCGTCCTTACCGCACAGGGAAAACATTGCATAGCCACAACGTCGTAGACTGCCGCTCACCCAACCCCTCGCCATCACGCGGCCTGGGAGAAACCAAGTGACCGACTGTCGCTGCCCGCCCTATCTATAGCTTCCACGCGCCCAGGGGCAATCGAGCGACCGCTGGAAGCTCCACTTCCACGGCCCCGCACTTGCCTTCCCTTGCCCGACCCCGTAACCGTTGCCCTGGTGCAGTAGCCCAGCAAGCAAGGCACTCGCTCACCATCCCCACACATGTCGAGCTGGAGCAAGAAAGTAGCGGGTCGATCTCGAGTTCGCCGAGACCCTACCATCGGATAGAAACGCGAGGATGAACAGCGGGTGGACTTTGTCGTCGTGCTGTTGCCGTGAAAGGACGAACCGCAAGACGAGGAAGAACCACGAGCTCGATGGTCCCTAACCCGTTCCCCTGCGCTCGTCGTTTTGCCATTGTCGCCGCTTCGATGTGCCACTTCCCGACTGCCGCTCGGTGAGCAATCAAGTCGTCTATCCTCCCTCGCACGCCGTCATTCCTGGTTGCCGTTGCCCGCACCACTGCCGGTGTCGCCGCGCTCGTGGGACACCGCGCACACAGCGCCATGCTGACCGCACTCTCCCCGCGCGACTCAAACAGCGAAAAGCCGTTCTTCGCAACCCAGCCCTCCCGCAACAAGCTATCTTGCCTATGCCTACCCCACGATTGTAGTCCGCGGCGAACCGATTGATTTGGACGTGACCCGCCGGAGCACCGCCGCCGTCATATCGTCGACACCCGGTTCGGTCCACTGAGGCCAACCAGCCACAGCTCGGTTCTGCGTGGGCAAAAGGAGGGGAAACCTTCCCCTAACCACGGAGAACCTCCCTAGAACGAAATGTAGACGACGAATTTGTCGGTGACCCGAACGAAGCCCCGCCACGACTATGGCAACCATGAGTTCCCACCTCCGTGGCCTGCCGATGACGAACTGTTCCTGCTGAACCCAGCAAGGGGAAAGCCCTCCTATCATCCGTTAGATGCCCTCCCGAGCAATGAGTTTACCGGATACCGCCCCGGTCACCGGAATCTGTCATCGCTACCGAGCTGCCCCTTTTGTCGCCTGGATATCATGGGTTGAATCCAACCAAATTGGCGGCCAAAACAAAATCCCCTCGATGTGGCGGAGTCGCTTAGACCATCTCCGTGCTCAGGACTGTACTAGTTCACTAGTTCACTGCCACCCCTATCGCTTGGCTTGCACGCAAGAGCCTCCGCCTCTGGCAACAATAGCTGCAGGTTCTTGGGTCTTGTGCAATGCCGCACGGACCACCGCCGCTGCTCCACGAGAGAGCGAGAGAAACGAGAGAACAAAGCAGAAAGGAAGAAGGAAGAAGAGTGTGAGGCTGACGTGGGGGACCCATCTCATTAATCTTTTGGTTAAAAGTTAATGATCGTGAATAGTGTTAAAAACCAACTAAGCTATCAGCATGACATGTGGGCCACACTTGCTAATAAAACCTATTCGAGATCATGTTCAAAGTATGTGTCACTAACATGTGGGACCAAGGCCATTTTAATCGTCAAATTGTCTGGTAAACACTTGAGCCTGGCCCCACATGTCATCAGCTTAGTATTTTCTCTTTGAAAAATAAATGCTTTGCTAAATAAAAATTGTTGGCCATACCTATCATATTTTGCTATAGAAAAATAATTCCATAAAAAAGGTAAATGGTTGAATAGAAGGTTTTGCAATTAATTTGAATTAATTCAAATTTGAATCTTTCAAATGCCATAACTCACTCGTTTTAAATCGGATTTAAATGAAACTTTCACCAAAGTTCTTCTGAAATCAAGAGCTATCCAATAGCACTGGTTTTGCATTTTTATCCCTTTTTCTAGGATTTTGCCCTTTGCGTTAGAATAGGAAGACCGATTTTTGACATGTCGTTCACCGAACAGGTTAAGTTTGTAAAGAAGGAGAAGCCGTAGCAGTCGACGAGGAGCCGTTGACTGAGCAGGCAAGTCACTACGTTCCCCTCCTTGAGCATGTTGATCCTATTTTTTATAAATGTATTGATTCCAAATAAAATTGCATGCTAATTATAAAATTTGTACCTAAACTAGTCTGTGAGTCATCCTTCAAATTGTTATCTATATTCCTTGTTGTCTGAGTCTATTATTTTGCATGGTCAATTATTGACATTGCTTACCCTTGCTTGTTTACACGAACTTACAGTCCATGTTGGTCTATGGATGTGAATACAAAGTGTGAGTGATTGTCGGAAGACGAGTGGAGACATGAGCGCCACCCACAAATCAAAACCTTTGCAAAAACCAAAAACTTAATGAAACAAAATAATTTCCACTAGGGCAGCACGAATAGAATATGGGTGGTTCTATGAAACGACAAGTCGTCGACCCTAGTCAGTTAAGGACCGAGTCAAGAACCTATGCAGGAAACAAATAGAGTACGACCGCATTTCTCAATTGGGCTTAGACCTAGTGGATTAGGTAACCCGAGTGCGGCGGCACCCTAGTCATGGTGGTTCTGTATGTGAATGGTTGTGATGTTGTGATGATTGATAATGAGCGAAACCTAAAATGCACCCTAATTATATATGTATTATAATCGCATGGATACCTCAGGAGCGCCAAGACTCCTCTCACTACCGGCTCAAGGTAGGGTTGGGCGTCGGGGTGCATGAGGGTTCATAGTCCTTGGAGTTGGTGCCGCAATGCAAGGGAAACCGAAAAACCATGTCGTGACAAGTCTCATGTATTGGGTGCATCATGGATTGCGGGATTAAAAGCATACATCCATTGCAGTGTGAGTATACCAATCTATTCGAATAGCCGTGCTCGCGCTTAATTGAACGTCAGGACTTGTACTACTCTTGACTAGCCTCATAAGTTTTAATCCTGCTTAGAATAGGTGGTAGGTGTGACCTTGCCCGATGTGCGGGAAGGTCCGAATGGGTATAAAACTGGAAGCGAGTGTAAATCGGACCATGCGAGGCTTGGGGAAGGTGAATGAAATGGATTGTGAAATCTAGCTTTATGCAAATAAACCAAGTCATCCTTGAACTGTGTGCACTAAATGCATTTTGTATGCACTAAATGCATTTTGTAGTAGTGGCTTGCTGAGTACGGTTCGTACTCACCTTGCTTAATTAAGCCTTTTAGAAGGTGTTGGAGCCGACCCATACGTGTGCTATGCTAACAAAGATATGCCAAAGATGGCGGAGTAGGGACCTAGGTTCACCAATCGCTGTCTGTGGAATGAGATGGATCGTCGCTGCTTCACTTCCGCTACTTCATGTACTTCTTTTGGTATGTTGTAATGTAATGGCCATGCTTGGTCTATTTGGATCCTTCTCAGGCAACCCTTGTATCATTAATGTACTATAATACTTTTATAATAATATCAGCTATATGATGTGCAACTCCGTCGTATGTGTACCATCTACTGATCCAGTGAATGGTATTGTAAACACATGGGGTTTCTGGTGTACAAAACCTAGGGCCCAAAGGCACTCGACCCATCCTATGCCTTACAACCCAAAGGCCCTACCGTGGGTACCCGGGTATCGTATACCCCACATAACCACTAGTAATATTTCTCAGGAAACAACTATACGATACTAATCGTTAGTCTCATTGAGCATTTCTATAGTTGTACAGGAGTTTGCCCGAAAACATAGCCTTCTAGTAAAATGATGTGCAATTGTATTCTTGATATCTTTTGGAAGTGGAAACTAGATAGTACTAAACATGTAGCGAGCTGAACTTAAGTTTTTCAAAGCATCTTTGAGAAATCAGTTATACCTTCCATGTAATTCAATGTTTTGAATTTCAACAAAAGAAAGAAACGCTCCTAAAGATATGAGTTTAGTGTCATAATGATGAAATCAATTGAAAATAGCATTTTGCCTATTAAGCTAGAGAAGGAGATGGATAATACTTTCTTTTGGCAAATAAACAAGCAATAAAAAGATAGCAGAAATGTAGGTGAAGCATTATGATCTCAGAAAAACTCAGTGATAGGTACTTTAGGAGTGGGCTGCACAGTTTCAACCTTTAACCTTGGATGATTGATCTAGAAACATGCATTTAGGGAAAAAAAACATGTTCAACTTTCTCCTTGACCATACTAGTCAAAGAAACCTTTGGCATTACATCTTTTGAAAAAGGACTTGTTGGAAAATTCGAAAGACCAATTCTGCATATTTCTTTGTTCAAACAAATGGAAATGTTTTCAAGAGTTTGAAGCTCCTATTTGGATATTTCGTAGTTCTCTATTCTACAACTCCCTATTGACCCCAATATTTAAATCCTAGATTATTGACCATAACAAATGGGCCACCCTATGCTTCCACGGCTTTACTATAAACAAAACATTTTTCTCTTCCCTCCCTGACTCCCTGTGCAACAAATTAGCACCAGTTCCTGACTCCATATATGACAAAACATCTCTTTCTCCTCGCCGTCTCATGTACTGACCCACCAAAGCATCCGCTCTCAGCTTATTTTCACACTTGTATGGCTTATTTTCGCACTTAAATTGGTTTGAAAATTCATGGTCTTATTAGTCCCTTCTCTAATGTTGAAAAGCTTTCCGCTTTCCCCACGCCGTGACTTTAGCACGAGAGATTTAACTAATTGCTACTACTGCCCCTGGTCTCGATTACTACATTCCCAATCAGAAACCCATTGTTCTGTATCCTGAAAGCAACAGCAAATCTCCCGTAGCATCCAACCTCCCTCCCATAGTTCCAATTCCAAATCCCTCATCTAATTTACAGATCAAATTCTTCGATCAAGTCAACTGCTCATCCAAGTTCAATCAAGATCCAGTTGGGTCAAGTCAAGAGTCTTCGTTCCAAACAGATCTAATAAAGTAATCTACTACTAGTCAAGTAAGCAAAGCAGAGATGCAGCTAGGGTTCAAGAGCGTACCATCTCCACAAAAGCTGCAACCATTACCATCACCACCATCATCTAAGGGGCCTCGCGGTGCACGAAGAAGGCGTAGAAGCCGGCGACGATGGTGCCGAGGCCTATCACCCACACGCCCACGGCGCCCCAGAGCGGCATGATGGCGGCGACCTTGTAGGAGAACATGAGCGTGAGGAGCGTGGAGAGCCCCCACACCGTCGCCTTCAGCGGCGCCCGGGCCTGCCCCGCGGGGGCGCGCTCCAGCAGGTGGAGGCAGCGGAAGAGCGCGATGAGCGCGAGGTAGGCGACGGCGACGAAGGCCACCGCCGAGGGGTCGCCGCTGGAGCGGTAGATCGCCATGCCGCAGTTGAAGCTCAGGAAGGCGAACCCCAGCGACGGCAGCCATCCCGGCCGGCCGCCGCGATCCATCGCCGGCGGGCGGCGGCGCAACGCGGCTGCTCCGATCGGATCTCGCGTCGGGAAATTAAATCTGACTATGAACGAACGATTGGTCGGTGGTGGATAGCGTGGTATTTGCGAAAAAGAAAAAAGGGAAATTGCTAGAGTTACTCCCAGCAACAACCCCAAAATCGGATCCAAATTTGAGCTTGGGCCTTTCGAACCTCAAATGTGAAGTTTAAATTTAAAAACTAGATCTCCAACGGCTAGTAGAATTTCCAACGGATAGTTTGTGCTACTCTACTGTAGTAAAATTTAGCATGGCAGTGGCAACGGAAAAGAGGGGAAAAAAAACAAACGATGTGTGTGCCAAATTTTCAACACCTTTCTGGCTTTCTCCCATTTAAAGGGGCTCATCTAAGGCGATTTCCACATGGGCCTCCACTAATTTTACACAGGAAAGTTTTTCTTTTATGTTAAACATTTTTCTTGTGCACGGAAATAGCGAAAAGGCACCCGATAACTAGACGAGCCCAACTACCAGTGGCTGCTGGGGGGAAGTTCTGTGTACCATATATGGGCAACCGCTAGCATTTCCTATAGTAATATGATACGTTATGGGCCCCACTTTTTCGAAAAGGTAGTGTAGCTGGCCC
Organism: Oryza punctata; assembly: GCA_000573905.2. NCBI lineage: Eukaryota > Viridiplantae > Streptophyta > Magnoliopsida > Poales > Poaceae > Oryza > Oryza punctata. The sequence continues at coordinate 7,288,928 of CM002488.2, forward strand.
AAGGCCCAATACGGTAATCCACAATTACTCTTTTCAGAAAATGAAGGAATAAGTTCATTTGAGGTCCCTTAACTTGACAGCGAGTTTGATTTCATCCCTACACCGCAATACCAGATACAACGGGTCTCTTAACTATCAAAACCGGTATTCCTTGGTGGCTTGGTTGGTGGTTTTAGCTGACGTGGTGCCTACGTGGCTTATTTGACTTGGTCCTCATCCAACGTGGCGGTGATGTAGCATTGGAAGCAAAATATAAATATTAAATATTAAAACAAAAAGTGGGGCCCACATGTTAGTTAGAACAAAATAGTGGGACCCACATGTCAGAGGGTCCCACCATCCTCTCTATCTCCACAGACGAGCGCATGTAGAGAGGGAGAAGGGCGGGAGCGCGAATGGTGGTGACTAGCAGTGTCTTGGAGGAGGGCGTCGGTGTCGATGCGGGAGCTTCTCCTACGGCCGCGCGCCTCATTCCCCTCTCCCCTCTCCCTCCCTAGAGGTCAGCGGCGAGTAGTGGGAGAGGAGATGGGTAGTTGTTGATGCAAAAAACACACACTGGCGTGGGAGATCTGCTTAACTCCAGTGCAGGTCCAAAACTTGCTTTCGGGTTCAAAGGCGTGCCAGTTGATTTAATCCTGCAATCAACAAGATGAAACATGCAAATTTTATTAGTAAAAGATAATCGATCAGCTAGGAAGCCGATGTTATATCGTGATGTAACCTAGCCGTTACAGTATAGGTTGAATCGGCTGTAAGGCATATTCAATGATAAACTAACCCTAAACTTGATCCGTCGACTGTAAATATCAATATTATATAATCTATAAGTCAATATTACTTTAAAAATCAGCAATTAGGATAAATCGGACTTAATCGAGACAGTATAAATTGCTCAAGTCTAAAACAACATAAAATAACGATTATATCTACTCATGTCATAGCCGACGTCCAGATTTAAGCACGTATCGGCTATAGCTCCGATACAACCTTATATTAGGATATTCTCTTGCAACGAATATATCTAACTATCACTAATCGGATTGACAGTAAGTCCAGTATATTTATATTAGATTAGATCCTGATATAAGGGGCAGATATAGCATATTAAACAAAGCAAAGAACTATGTAAAACAACTCTACTAGGTAAGATCGGCTGAAACTCCGATACTATCCTTATTAACAACCATAAAGCAGGCTAGAGATTATGATTCTAAACACAACTTAATAGATCAAACTTAACTGATGCAGCATTAAGTATAAAAAGAAACATAATATCTAGACAATCAAGCCAATGGTTATCTTTTCGGGATGATAGATACATTATATAATTCAAACCAACAAAGTAATCGAACCATTATCGACAAAACCCTAGACAGAAATTGGCCGATGCAAGTAGATAGCATTGTTAATCTAGACTATATAATATATATGATAACTCAGAGATTTACAAGATAGAATTAGAGTGTCATAAAGATGTAAGTACTAATTCCGATAATGCAAACCACCATAACAAGTTTTACCTCTTCGCCGAAGATCGAAATCGATGCAACTCGACTCAAAAGCAAGAACTTGTCGAAAGTGAAAAGTAAAAGGCTGGCGATGCACCGAGATTGATTGAACTGGTGTTGTTTTATTCATAAGATCTTGGGCTTATATTTATACCCAAAAATACAAACTTGTCCATTATGGACACGACTCATATCGTCCTAATACAACTCCAACTAGCAAACAAGTCCCTTAAGCGGACTCTTACCGAAAATATCTATAAGGAAATTAAATAAAATCCTAATTAATAGATACAATTGTCAATCTTGGACTCTATCCTTGCCTGGCAACATCACCACAATTCTTCTCTCGAACCCGACATTGATTATGCAACCAATATCAGCTGTATCGGCTATCCATATCAGACAGTTCCAACCGATACAGACTTCCAGCTGATGCACACTCTATTTCCGAGAATCCCACATATCTTCAAATCCACCTCGAATTGGACTTCGTTTCCGATTCATATGCTTGCCAAATTTCATCGTCAACAGTAGTGATGGGTCACCACCGAGAGAGGGTGGCGGGCGGCAAGAGAGGAGCTGAGCGGTAGGAGAGGAGTTGCATGGCGGCGGTGGCCACCAGTCCGGCACACCGTGCTTCGTATGGTCAGGGCAACGGTCGAGGCCATCGATTTCGTCGCCCCCGTTGGAACGCACCTGCTCCTCAGCACCATCGACCACATTTGCTTCCTCCCTCTGCCACGTCGCTGACCTTTCCAAAGCCGTGACCAACGACATCGAAGACAAGCTCGAAGGAAGTAAGGTACATGTTGCTTCGTCGGCGCCACCATCCCGAGCTCCAGCGAGAGTGGAGCAGCGTGCGGCGGGCGGTGGCTGGCAGCATAAGAGCGAGCTCCACGTAGCCTCGCCACTATCCCATCTCCATCCTCATCGCCTCCGGGTGGGGCAATAGAGCGGGGGGCTAGTAGTCGTCGTCGTCGGGCATGATTTTTATTATTTTTCCAGGATCGAATTACCACGTAAGCGCCACATCAATGAGAAGCCACGTAGGCACCACGTCATCTAAAACCACCTTGGGACTTATGTTGCACCGGTTTTGATAGTTGAGAGACCTGTTGTATCTCGTTTTCTGGTTGAATGACTGAAAGGGTCACTTAGGCCTAGAGGGGGGAATAGGCTAATTCAAAAACTTAAAAAATGCGGAAGCGGAGGTTTTCGGAAATTCCGAAAATCACGGAAAGTGCACACTACTAAAGAAATGCTAGATCTAGCTACTCACAAACTTATCTTCTTCTCTTTTCTTCTTCTCATCTCTTCTTACTCATCCCCTCTTCTCTCTATCCTCTCTCTCCAGTAGGGCAGGCGGTCACCATCAGGCGGAGCAGCGACATGATTTGTCGCAGAATAATCGGGCCAGCTCATCGTCTCCGTCGAACAGCACTAGCATCCGGTCGCAGAGCGGCGGCGGCGACAGGAGGGCCTCCCTGACACCGCTGGCCACGGCGGCAGTGGCGGCGAACCACATCTCCAAGAATCGCCACAAGTCGCGGCCTTCCACCGCCCCGTGGTGCACGGCCACCCCGACCGCCACGCCCCCTCCACCGGAGAATCCGCCGACGAACTCCATCACCTGCGCCACCATGATGGGCACGGGGAGCTCATCAGGGCGGATGTCCGGGACGAGCTTCTGGAGCATGTCCTTGTCATGCTCCTCCCCTTCATCGACGAGCCTCCCGAAGTGTTGACGTAAAAACACGATGGCCTGGGAGATCTGCTTAGCTCCAGTACAGGTCCAGAATAATGATGAGATGCGGGCCTGCCAGTCAGTTTGATCCTGCAACTGACAAGATATACAAATTGAAGATCAAAAGAGCTGATCGGCTGATAAGCCGATGTAGTTAATCCAGTCTATGCCGATACTAGCTGATATCGATAGGGTTGTGAACAATCGACAATATATCCAATGTAGATAATGATATAAATACAATCGGCTGGTGATAATGCAATGAAACAATAGTATAGTCCAGTAGAAACCAATCGGCTAGTAATGATAGATTGAATAAGCACTGATCCGAAGGTTAAAACATTCATCGGCTGGAGATCCGATGTTGTTAAATCCAAACAATTACATAAACAAACCTTTATTGCAATCGGCTAAATCCAACTTGTATGCAATCCTTATAAGCTGATACAATGTCGAGATAACTCATCGGCTGAAACCCTGATGAAACCCTTATTGGCAATCAAGAAGCAGGCTAGAGATTATGGTTCTAAGCACGACTTAGTAGATCAAACTTAACTGATGCAGCACTAAGTATGAAAAGAAACATAATATCTAGACAATCAAGCCTTTGACTGATTTTCAGGGTGGTAGATACATTATATAATCTAAGTCAACAAAGTAATCTAGCCGATATCGATAAAACCCTAGATAGAGATTGACCGATGCAAGTAGAAAACATTGTCAATCTAGATTATATAACGTATATGATAACTCGACAACTTACATGGACAAGATTAGAGTGTCGAAGCGATGGAAGCACTAATCCCGACAACGCAAGCCACCATAACAAGCCTTACCCCTCGTCAGAGATCGAAACCAATGCAGCCCAACTTGAAACAAGAACTTATCGAAAGGTAAAGTAAAAAGGGTGGCGATGCGCCGAAGTTGTATTGATCGAGAGATAATTTACATGGATCCCGGGTGTACATATTTATACCTATGGGTAGATACTAGTCCATATCGGACACGACTCAAACTTTCCTAAAGGTAAAGGAAAAACATAAAGTCCTTATTGGACACTAAACACACTTTCATAAAGATAAAAGAAAACTAACAGACTCTTCCTAATTAATAGATAAATTGTCATGCCGCATTCTCCTTAAACTCAGTCTCTTTTGGATAAGCTTTCTTTAATAGATTAATTTCCTTAACCGAATTTGGTAAGAATCCGACTGTTGGCGATTGATAGCTTCCATCGGCTGATTCTAGAACTCTGAAGCCGATACTGGCTCTAGACTGATGATGATTTTGAAGCTTACCAAAATTCGTCATTAACACGAAGTCGAGGTCCGTCTCGGCCTCCACGAATGCCACGCTGCCACCGGCCGAAGCCCCTCCCTTAACCGAGTCCAACAAGCGTTAGATTTGTGTGCAGCGGCGGTGGACGCCGCAAGACACCGGAGATCAGGAGGACAACGGCGGGGACGGCTCGATGCCGTGCAGCGTCCGTCGCCGCTGCACGCAAATCTAGCGCTCACCCATCTCTGTCGCCGCTCCTCCGACCGCTCGCCGCCGCCTGGTGCCCGCTGCAGCTCCCCCCTCTGCGGTAAGAAAAAGGATAAGGGAAGAAGAAAAGAGAAGAGGAAGAAGATGATGCTGACATGTGGCCCCACATTTTTCCTACTCACTTACATGTGGACCCCACATATTTATTTATTTTATTTTTTGCTGACTAGGATACCACATCAGTGAAACCAAACATCTATAATGTCTCGGGATCTTTTTTGAATGGTTTTACATAGTTAGTTCAAGGTACACATTTCTGTTATTGTAGTTAGAGGATGTCAGACAGACTCGACGTAAAATAGGTGAACTTATTCCGTATGAGTATGACTACTGATACGAAGCGCTTGTACCGTTGTAGAGCCCACGTAACTTGGGCCGTATTTTGCAGTGACACATACAAAAATGTGAAAAGGTTCACTTTAGGTCCCTCTATCACTAATTCAAAATAGTAATTAAATTTTCTAACTAAGTTCCAATTTTTATAAATGAACTTTTGAGGGTTACATCGTAAGTTACTACAGTATTTTCATTGAGTGGAGAAAATCACAAAAAATATGATGGTGGATCCATGGATAAATAACTTCATCTATTACAGTTTCGATCATGTTTGCCCTTACTTTCATTTCCAATATTTATTTTGCTCCCGCTTTTTAGGGTTTTTATTTTTGCCCCCTTTTTTGAAACGAAGCAACATATTGTCCCTACTTTGGATGGACAAGTTAACGGTATTAAGTATTTGATAAAAGGACATTTATACTCTCACTTCACTTCTTTTCTTGTGGTACATTTGTCCCTCATTTTGTACGTATAGTATGGAACTTGAATTTTTTGAAGATATTTAAAATCAAATATCTTCAAAAAATTCTTCCAAGGAATAATTTTGTTATATTTAGTTTTAAATATATTAAAAAAATACAAGTTCCATACTATAGGTACGAAATGAGGAATAAATGTGCAACAAAAGTGAGGTTAGAAATATCCTTTTATCAAATAGTTAACACCGTTAACTTATCCATTCAAAGTAGGGGCAGTTGTTGCTTCGTTTTAAAAAAGCGGGAGCAAAAACAAAAACCTAAAAAACAAGAAAAAAATCAATATTTAAGATGAAAGTAGAGATAATAGTGAAATTGCCCCTAACATAAATGGTACTCACGCATGAATACACTTTTAATAGTGAGATATGTCCGCGAATGAATGAATATGGCGTCATGCGTTGTGATATGTATGCATGTCCGTCGTCACAAAGATTATTCATTTTACCGTATCTTACCACGTCATGATTTTTATCATGTACGGCAGTTCTATTGTACCACATCGATGGAATTGGTGTAGCAAAAAGTTCAAACTTTAAAGAAAGTTTTTAATTATACTAAAAAAGTTTGAACAAAAAAAACTGTGTGCGTTCCTTAGGAAAAGCTTGTGTCTTTATGGAACAAATAGTGCCATAGTGGTGTATTAGTGTTGGCATCAAAAGGAAGCTCTTATGATCACATAAAAATCTCGAAGGCCAAATCTATCCATGTCCATCAATGTCGTTTGAAACCTCTATGTATTTGTCTGACATGTGTGTAAAATAAATGGTTCCTCTGTTTTCTTATTTAACATTTCAGAGTATTAACATAGCAAATAGAAGTTAAAATCAATCTTTGAACACTAATATGTTTGAGTTATTTTATAAGTCTTGATCGATAAAATATTAGAAGATATCATATTTTCTAGTGTAAAAATTAGTAACTCTCGGTATTTGTATCTTCAGTTCGATGGTACCAAATTTATAAACTTTTGGTATCTTTCGGTGCCTCGTAAGGATAATGTGATTTCAAAAGTAGGTATCGCCAGATTTCCTACTAAAATTACAGTTTACAATTTTAATTTACGATTTCAACAAATGTAAAATATAGAGAAGACAAACATCAAGAGCATATACTGGCGCATATATCACCTTCAACCCCCACGCCTATAAGATGTACTAGTATAAACCTGAGGATGAGGTTTGAACCCTATCCAACTCGTATCAACAAACCGTATCCGTTTCGCCGCAGCACCTACCAATGCTCCATCCCTGCATAACGTATGCCGCCACCACCACCACATGTGTTTTGACGTGTCCTCGTCGTGCTCAAATTCGATATGCCGCGATGCATATATATATATATATATATGCAAACTGATGGCGAACGCATGAGGAATCTTTGCCATGGGATGCTCGTTGTTCACACTTGGGACCATGCATGTATACAAGCTTTACATGTGTGGGGTTAATGCCCTCCTGCATTTTAGCCACCAAATTTATATATAGGATGGTAAGTTAAAACAATACCTTCACTATTCACACGTTACATTTGTCTTTTTTAATCTTTCTTTGCCTATCAAGCTTCAGTTTAATTTTTTTATGAAACACAGTACATACACAGATACTTACTGTAGATTTTTCTAGTCTACTATCTTAACTGTGTAGCTTAAATATGATCACCCTGATAGTGAACAATTAGAGTAACTTACCCTGATAGTGAACAATTAGAGTAACTTACCGTTATTTGAAGTCATCAATGTAGTAGTTGTTCTTTTGATGCCGATGACCGGAGTGGATGTAGATATTGTAGAAGCCTCTCGAACCACCTCTTGAGTTATCGTTGTCGTTGTAGGTGTAGTAGTCGTCGTAGTGTTGCGGATAATGTCACCGGCTTGATCCCGAAGGGTTCACCGGTGATCAACAACGAGGTGGCGCGGCCATGCGGTCGCCACCTACGGTACCTTGGGATAACCACAAGTTCCCAATGTCTTAGTGATTGGATAGTCTATAGCATTAAATTCATTCCAAATATCCTAATTCACTTATCCTTGAATCTTGCTCTCCACAAGTCAGGAGTAGCCCTCGCTCCCAATCGCCGAGTTCGTTCGTGCTAGGAGACGCACGTGGGAGTACGAAAAGAGGTCGACGTTTTTTATGTGGCCTCATTTAAAAAAAAAGGTAAAATTAGGCTATCTCTTGAAGGAGAGGATATTTTTATCCCTTAAATTCTATTAGATATTTTTATTAAAAAATTAGGGGATTAAATTTTGATAGTCTGTTATGCTGCGTTTAGGAGGAGATGCTGGGAACCTCTCACCCGTGAACGGAAACAAAATTGCTCATTAGCATATAATTAATTAAGTATTGTGTAAAAAAATACTTTAAATGGGTTAATATGAATGTTATACCAACTTTCGTGTAGAAACTTTTAGAAAAAAAAACGTATCGTTTAGCGCTTCAGAAACCTGCACCAAAGTACGAGATAGTGGAGTTGAGTGAAAATGCTTGGGCTCCCATGCATCAGAACCATCTCTAAAACTATTTATATCGTGTCTAGAATTGTAATTCTGCAAATATTTATACTTTAAAATGTTTATACTCCACCCTGTAGAGCAGACAGGAGACGGGGATAGGCAGGCCGCCTGGCCGGGACGCGGAGCCACGCGTTGCTGGCTGCGCCGCTGACGAGTCGGTTTCCATCCTCCTGTCCGCAGCAAACGGCAAAACCCAGTTTATTACCCAGGACGGCTCACTGCAGCGCGCGCGGGGTGCCGGCCGTCCGCCGCCCGGCCGGGCCGGCTAAAAATTGTCGCGCTCGATCTTCCTCCCCTCTCCTTGTCGCCGTCTACCATCCCAACCCCACCACCGCGCGCGCGTCACGTCGCAACGAGAGAGAGAGCGCACGCAGTAGCCTTACCCTATAAACGCCAAGGCGAAGCAGCAGCAGCATGAGTCCCACCTCCCCCCCACCCACCCCCAGTCCAGTACTCGTCTGTGTAGCTTCTTCCCCGATCTTGTCCTCGCAGCCGCGGCGCCATGGGCTCCTACGTTCAAGGTGAGGAGAGATGCTTTTGCTTGCCGTTGAGCTGGATGCCTGGATTAGCTGTATGTGTCATGGATTGTGTTCGTGTTCACCTGTTCTTATCTCTTTCCTCGATCTTTTTTCCTTTTTCAGGGGAGGATGAGGTTCCCGTGTACGAATCTGGAGCAGAGGTGAGTTCCATTGATCATCCTCCTCACCTCAATTTGTTCTAACTTAGCCGGTGGTGAAGAAAAAGATCTCGGAGATCGAATTAGTGAGAGAACATTAGAAGCGCGTATTTTTGGGGGAGATTAATTTAAGATTTTTAATGCATGCATTGCATGCCTGGATATATCTTTAATTAATTTGGGAATTTGAGCGTTGGGCAACAACGCTTTGGCACATCGATCCTCTCCTGTTCGTCACAGCCCACATACTGACAATGGGACACCGCCGGCCGGTTGGTGGCCGGAGATGATGCCTGATACGCAATTAAAATCTGATAAACAAAAGGACGAAATGAGCACCAAATTATATAATGTTTTTAGTGAGAACTGACGTGTACTTTGTTTGGAGGATTCATTCTTTTTGGTTTGTTGCTTTCTGTTCCTTGCGGATGAGTAGATAAACACTATCCTACAAATTAATCCAGATACATGCAGGAACACTACTAGTACTACCACTAGTTTTATAATTAAAGTTACCAGGTGCCTCACCTATTTTTTTAGTTATTTTTTAATGGGATGTATAAGTTATGCCGTAGAAAAAAAATAATTATTTAAAAATGAGTGGAATAATGATAGTAAAAAAACTCAATGAAAGAACAAATAAATTTTCCACGGAATGAGTTCTCGAAAGGGCTTTCGTTGAGCGGCATCTGAGAAAACGATTTATGCCCATACATTACATCCAACGGTTCAGCTCGGCCCATCAATGATTGATGAATTTATCTGCGCAGCTGGTCCGAAAGAAACCTCTGAACTTTGAATTTGATCGTTCAAACAGAAAATTTTGTATGGATTTTACAGTAAACAGTGTCCAGTACCAAAGAATATCAAAAAACCTTCAAATTAATCGTCTCTTCTCACTGGTGCAGATCGTCCAGAAGCTGCAGGAGAAATGGAAGTCCGCGGCGGCGCCGTTCCCGGCGATGTACTCGAGCGTCCTGGGCGGCATCATCCTGGACCCGGCGATGATGTCCGTCCCGCTCGACGACCATATGGTCCACCGCGGCCACGGCGTGTTCGACACCGCCATGATCCTCGACGGCCACCTCTACGAGCTCGACCCGCACCTCGACCGCTTCCTCCGCTCCGCCGCTAAGGCCCGGATCGGCACCCCGTTCCCGCGCGACACGCTCCGCAGCATCCTCGTCCAGATGACGGCGGCGTCCAACTGCCGGAGGGGATCCATCCGCTACTGGCTCAGTGCCGGCGGCGGCGACTTCCTCCTGTCCTCCGCCGGCTGCGCCGGCCCGGCGTTCTACGCCGTAGTCATCCCGACTGACTACTCCCAGTGCCGCCACGGCGTTCGCGCGGTCACCACGTCGGTGCCCATGAAGCCACCGCTGTTCGCCACTATGAAGAACGTCAACTACCTCCCCAACGTGCTGTCCATCATGGACGCCGAGGACCGCGGCGCGTTCGCGTCGGTGTGGGTGGACAGCGACGGGAACGTCGCCGAGGGACCCATGATGAACGTGGCGTTCGTCACCGTCGCCGGCGAGCTGGTGCTCCCCGCGTTCGACAACATCCTCACCGGGTGCACCGCCAAGCGGCTGCTCGCGCTAGCGCCGAGGCTGGTGGAGTCCGGCCTCCTCAAGGCCGTCACCACCCGCCACATCGCCGCCGACGAAGCCAAGCGCTGCTCCGCCGAGATGGCGTTCGTCGGCAGCGGCCTCCCCATCCTGCCCATCGTTGAGTGGGACGACCAGCCCATCGGCGACGGTACGATAATATATACTATCTTCATCTTAAAATATAATAATTTTATATTGAATAAGATATATTATGGTGAATTTAAATATGGGTCTTATCTAGATTCATAATATTATATGTCCAATCATTTACTACCTCTATTTCATATTACAAATCGTTTAACTTTTTTGCTAGTCAAATTTCTCTAAATTTGATTAAATTTATAGAAAAATATATTAGTATTTTCAACTGAAAACAAGTTAAATTAAATTAAATTAATTTGATATATTAGATGTTGCTAATTTTTCTATAAACTTAATCAAATTTAATAAATTTTGATAAAAAAAATCAAACAACTTATATTATAAAACGGAGGAAGCACTGAGTTGTTATATTTTAGAACGGAGTAAATACATCCATGGACCAGCTGCTGACCATTGATCGATCGATTCTTTGCCGCCATTGACGCGCTTTGTGATGCAGGGAAGGTGGGGAAGACGATGATGGCGCTGTCGGACCTGCTCTGGGAGGACATGAAGTCGGGGCCGGACAGGATCGCGGTTCCGTACAAGTGATGGATGCAGTACGTAACGTTTCGTACTTTCGTTTCCCCTTGCATTGTGTTCGTGTAAGGTTTGTATGACTTCTGTATTCATACGTGTCGTCAACGTAATCCTTGTATTTTGCGGTGTATTTAGTACTGTATGAGTGTATGTGTGTATCGACTGATCAATAAGCGAATGAATATGGACACTCTCAATTCCAAATGTACTGTATACCTGATGGTCAGACTGAAATCCTGAGAAATTTGAGTCAACCAATCCTAGACACGGTTATGAGTGTGTTCTTCTACCTTGAGACACACAGTCCTTTCTTTATTTCTTCATTTTTCATTGTCCAATTTGCCGGCGAGCTTGGAGGAGGGTTGTGTGGTCATTGAAACAGTGCAGTGGTCACCGGAGTCAGTGGAGACAAAGAAGTCGCGCGAGGAGTTCCATGAAGAGAAGAATCATCTTGAGCTAAAAGACACAGAAAAACCAAAGTATTGAAACCCAATGTTAGGATGAGGAAAATCTTATTGGTCACATGAGTAATATAGCAAAGCTATTTATACTTTGAATATCTTGTGCACACTACATCTCTCCTGTTTAGGAAGAGGATTTCATAACGGATGTCCACCTAGCACGAAAAACAAAGGACATGCCTTGACATCCATGTACACATCACATGATCACTACCTCTATTGTACTTCATATGTTTTGTATTCACGTGCGTCAATGCGTTAAATCTCGAGATGGTTTTGAGCGAAAGAGGGGAAAGTATCTGCTTGGGCTCACCGGCCCAGTGTACTTCCCTGGTCCAGTGGAGCCTGAAAGCCTTTCTTTTGTTTGAAAAAAAAGAATAAGTCCACTACCCGTCCCTCATCTTCACCTCTAGTTTAACGGTATTCCAAAACCACAATACAAGAAATCATAAACCCCAACTTGTAAAACCGGGTTAAATTAGATCCTCCGGTAGTACGGATGGTTGGTTTCGCTGATGCGACAAGTTGATTTGGTCCACTACTAGACACTTACGTAACAAACAAAAAATAGAAGTGGGTCTCACATGTTATCCTCACTCCCCCCTCTCCCTCTTCTCTCTCCCCCACCCTTTTCTCTCCATCATGGCGGTGGTGGAGGCTGAACCGGAGCATGACAACATCTTCAAATTCGAGAACCCCGCGAACTCAATGGGTACGTGTGAGAGAGAGCAGCAGTAGAGTCTAAGGAAGGTGAACTCGCGAAAGGTGAAGAGCCACGAGTTGAGCTTGCTGTTGATATACGATAACCGGAGGGTCGGCTCTAGGTCAAAGAAACCGCCATTGAGGGAGAGGTGGAGGAGCCAACTGTGCAAGGCGCTAATTGACTAGGAGCGATTGCATGTGGCGAGGTGGAAGGGAAGGTGTGGACGGTTGCAGTGTAGTGGAGGAGTAGCTCGTCCATGTCGGAGGCGCTAATGTTGGGGCTGCTGAGGATGCCATTGGTAGGAAGCACCTCCTAGTGGCGGTGGCATGCTCGGGACAACGCCGAGGTGCAGACCAGTAGACCCACCACTTATATGTGTAGGTGGGAGAGGATTTTGTCGAGGACATTGAGGGGGATCGAATCCAGGGTGTCCGGCGCCGCCCAGTCAGTGGCTACGACTGCAATTCCGCCATTCTTCCATAAATCCCCATTCCTCACTCACTTCCCCTTTTCTCTCTCCCTCCTATCCCCCATCCCTTTCTCTCCATCATGGGGGAGCCCTGTAACACCCTGAAAATTCCGGTAATAAAAATCACTAAAATTTCGAACTTTTAAAACTTTTGCATCATGCTGGACGTTATAGTTGCTATTGTTTGCCAAATTATATATTGTCACACTAATGAGATAAATTGTGGATAAACGACTCGGTAATAAATCTAGTCTACAAGAACACATAATTTATTATTAACCCTATAAACATTTTTGCACAAGGAAGCAAGCCAAATAAAGTGCAACGTAATTATTAACTTCTGTAATACAAAGTACAGATCAAATAATAAATACTTTAACCATGTGATGAGTGTCATAAAATATAAGTACGCATGAAATAATGGTCACCACTACAATGACCTTATTAGATATGAATGTTTCGTTGGAATATTTAATTTAATATTTAGAACAATTTATCAAGTCTTCCGTTGCATAAAATTCGCTCATATAAAATAATTGGTCATATAACCAAATTGACCTCTATATGTAAAATAGGCACATGAGTGTATTTGATTCAATATTGAGATCAATATTGTACCGAGTCTCAGAATATCCCACGAAATATAAATACACATTAAATGACAATCATCCAAATAAACTAAGCCCTATATATAAAATAGAATTACGGGAGTATTTAATTCGACATATAGATTAATACTGCACCAAACTCCAGATTGCATTAGGAGATTATAATTAAATAGATTAAATCTCTCCATATAAAAGAAACTAACCTATAAATAAATTAAAACAAATGTGCTATTATATTAACAAAGGCCACCCTAGAATATTTTAATTAATTTTAAAAATATCGAAAGTCTCCAAAATTATCTAGACTAATTTTCGGGATTTAACCTCATTTGAACAATGCAATGAAAATATATTTGTGCCATCACAACTTTGGGTTAAACTAGACTTTTAGACACTAAGTATTAAATTTGCTTGCCTAGAAAATTTACGGATCAAACCCCTTTCATTTTCCTATTTAAATTCCTCCCTAACCCTAAAAATCCAAAAGGTAGGAAATTATTAAATCTATCATAAATCTTAATATTGGTCGATATGAAGTTGTGGGCAAAATCACATTAGAATACGTAAAATTATCCCTCAAATGCCTAGGAGGAGATACAAATTTTAATTACAATTTTTCCTCGATTTTTAAGTCAACCGAACCCTAAAAATCAAAAAAAGGGGAAATGTCACTGTTCATTTGCCCCTAGGTGTTCGACCGGTTTCCCCTAGGCGTCGCCGTCGCTCCCTGCATGCGCCGCGCGTACGCCGCGCCCGCGTCGCCATCGCCCCGCGTGCGCCTCGAGCTCCGCGCCCGCCGCGCGCCTATCACCATCGCCGTGCGCGCGCCCACGCCCTGCCACCGCCCGCCCGCGCGCGCCGCCCGCTCGCGCCTCGCGCCGTCCCGCGCCCGCGCGCCCGCGCCGCCCGCCGCCGCCCTGCCGTGCTGAGCCTGCCGCCCGCGCCGCTCACCGCCGCCCTGCCGCGCCGAGGCCGCCGCCCGCGCCACCCGCCGCCCTGTCGCGTGCCTACGCCGCGCGCCGCTCACGCCCACGCCGCGCGCCGCCCTCGCGCCCTGCACCCGCACACACCGTACCGCCGCCGTACTCCCACCCACGTCGCGCACGACGCCGCCCTCGCCGCCGTACTCCCGCCCACGTCGCGTCGTACGCGCGCCACGCCGCGCCCACGCCACCGTACCGCGCCCTCGCGCCGTGCCGCTCGCCTCGAGCCCCACGCGCCGCACCGTCCCATCCGTCGGCCCCCTTTGCCCCCTATAAAATCTCCCCCCCCCGGCGCTCCCGCTCACCACCGCGCCCACCCGCCGCCGCGCGCTCGCCGCCCCTGTCAGCCACGCCGCCGCGCGCCTGCCCGCCGTTCGCCACTGCGCCGCTCACCACCGCGCCCACCCGCCGCCGCCGTCATGCCCACGCTGCTGCCGCCGCTCGGCTAGGGGGAGAAAGAGGGAGCAAGCCGAAAGAAAGAGAAGCAGAGCAGGAAAGAGAGAGGAGAAGAAGCAGGAGGAAGAAGAAGAAGAAAAAAAAAAGGAAGGGAAAAGAAAAGAAAAGGAAGAAGGGAAAGAGAGAGAGAGAAAAACCTCAGGTGGGCCCCACCTCTGTTCTGTGCACAGTACATTTACACAATTTTTGGATTTAATTCGAATCGAAACCTTTTAACGAGCATAACTTATTCATTTTAGCTCCGATTTGGGTGAAACTTGAACCTAAATTTATCTAAATTCATGCTCTTTCCAATGGTATATGATTCACTATTTAATAAAATATATTTATTTTATAATACCAATCAATAAAATAAAGGTTAACCGAAATAGTGTGCTAATAAATACAAATTGATATTGTACAGTAAACTTGGTAGGAGAATAATTATCTTTAACATGTTTTATTACTGTAGGAACCATGTAAACTATTTAGAAAATATTTTTTTATTGAAGCATAGAAGATTCTGGTGCCATATATTAATCTGTCCAAATATGATTAAACCCATGACTTATAAACTATTTAAATAAAGTTTAGCCTTTTAATTTTGTAGATAAAATATGAGTACACTTAGGCCAGTTCATAGCTTATTTACGAGAAATAATAACAGCGCTAATGTGATTAAATCACCTACACGAAATTAATAAATGTCATATTGTATGGGGTAGTGTATATATAATTTGGTTGTCATCCATTAATTAACTAAACAAGAGTCACCCTAATTGCATATGCGGTATAAGTTGTATTGAAAAGCTCATGGACAATAGGCAATCGAACCCATGGATATTCTTGCACACATATACTGTACAGTTTCTAATAAGTGGCAAGTGTTTAGAAAATAATCCAATATTAATACATCCTTGACTCACGTGTGCGGTACATTCGTATCTACACATACGGTAACACGGTCACTTATGGTTGCACCTATTAAACTATATCTAAGATAGATAAAATACTAATTATAAATCTTAACCTCATATAATGGTAGATCAATATAATGGTAGATCGACTCTGACTTAGAATTATTTATTATAAAGCTATGCATGAAGATAATCTGTAACAATGATATTATTGACCTCTTTATAATAGCGAGTAAAATATGTCCATGACTAAAATAACGACTCCATTGATAGAATAATAATATAGATGATGTACTATGGTGATTTGATTGATCCTAGACCTATCACATAGCAAAAACCAAACTTAAGCCTTTAGGACCTAGTCATTTTATTTTGATAGCAGATGATTTAGCCATCCTCCTATAGCTCAGTAGTTAGACTAAACCATATATTAGCAAAAAGGTATATCTCATATATTACGCTAGTTAGTATCATTGGAGCCGTCATGCTAATAGAGAGAATAAGAAACCTTGGGCCTTAGCGTGTTGGAATCCATTAGCAAGCCGGTATAGTATGAGCCACCCTAGGTGTGACCCCATCAATTATATTTGGTTGCGCACATTTGATTGTTGTTTGAATATTGGTTTTTCTCGCGTATTATAGTATTGGTGTGTCGATTAGTCGTGAGGCAACGTATGCAGCTCCAGGAGGAGAAGATTGATCAAGATTATAGAGGAAGGACTATCCCGAGCAAGGCAAGTCATCACTATTCCTTGAACATATCGATCCCAATTGCGAAATTATTTTGTTTGCAAATAAAGTTGCATGCAATGATGAACATCCTACTTGTTGTTATGCCATGCCTTGAATATTGTTCACCCCATATCCCCTTGTAACCATGTTACGTATGAGTCCCTAGTCAATTATGACAAATGCTTAGTAATGCTATTCTAGAATCATGCATACTCATGTTTATCAAAACGCTATATGCTTGGGCAATTACCTTTGGGAAGGTAATTGAGATGCGGCATGTGGAGACATGAGCGCCACATTGCCATGATATGACGACATGATTTGTGAAAGGAGAAATGAAACTAAACAACTGTTTTCGACTGGGGCGGATGGTGGATTTGGGTGGTATCTGGAAAAGGCTAGTACCGTCCCCGGTCAGTTAAGGACCGAGCTATGAAGTTAAGCATGAAACGACCCTCGTACAACCGCACTTCTCGGATGGGTATAGACCTAGCGGACTAGATAGCCGAGCAGAGGCAGTATCCTTGCATAGATGGTTCACCCCCGTGTGTGAGGCAGGTGCGCTACGGTGGGGCAGCCGTTGAGGTAGGGCCGCGATGCGTGCCCTACGTCGGTGTCGCCATTTGTAGGACTGCCACGCGTGTGAGAGTGAGAATCTAAACTTAAACTATAAACTATAAACTTTACGTGCGTGTGAGACTTCCCTTCCCGGGAGCGCCAGAACTCCTCTCACTGCTAGAAATAGATACGCCTAGAGTGCATGAGGATGATAGTTCATGGAGCGGGTACTGCCAATGCAAGGTTATCGAAATGCTTTGCCGTGACGCGTCTCATGTGTTGAGACGAGGCTCATGTGTTGGGCAGTCGCGGAGTGCGGGTAAAGTGTACATCCACTGCAGTGTGAGTAAACCAAATCTATTCGAATAGCCGTGGATATTGAGCACCGGGACATGTATTACACTTGGCTAGACTCTAAATTCTTAACTTGTGTGGGATGGGATGATACATGATGATTTTTATGCTGATGGAGCCACTTCCTGAGAGGAGGGAAGGTGGATGTCCTCAGAAAACCATGACGACTCAATGACGGGAAGCTATCCTTGGGATGACAATGGATGGTGGACAGAACCGTCGTTGATTAATGAACCATGATATTAAAATTTGATCAGTCTATGCTAGGTCTTAGGTTTGTGAAAGGATTTACAAAATTTGCTTTACGCAAAAGAACCGAAAGCCATTCCTTGAAATGCCTTCTACCATATGCATTCTTGTGTGGTGGCTTGTTGAGTACTTCTGTACTCACTGTTGCTCTATATATATCTTTTAGCAGAGTGCCTGAAGAGAAGCCCTTGTTGGTACGCTTGCGTACTTAACAAGATGATCGGAGTGCGGTCCCGTTCTAGGTCTCGTTCCCCAGTCGACTGCCTGTGGCATGACAACCGGGCCCTTGTATTGTTTTGTCTTCCGCTGTTGTTCTCTGATAGTTGTTGGCCTGCCTGGCCCTAATGTAAGTACTTACCTCTTTTAGACTGAATTCATCCGTGATATGTTGTGATCCGGCTATGTGTGTGTGTACCAACTACTGATCCAGGGATTGGTATGGATAAACACATAAGATTTCCGATTTGCAAAATCGGGGGTCGACAAGCCCGAACCAAAGTAGGAACGACTATATTGGAGCAGGGTGCCTTCTCACGGATGACTGGCGAGCTAGCTCCCTCCTTTTTTCCTCCGCCTCCCGTGGACAGGTTTGCCGACGGCTACATCACTCCTCGCCGGCAAGCTCTTGGGGAAGGGGAAGAGAGGGGAGAGATGGAGAAGAGAGGATATAGGTGGAGAGATGTGAAAGTCCACTTACATGTATGCCCCACATGTTTTATTATTATCTTTTTGCTGACTAGGATACCACATCAAAGAAACTAGCCATCGATGATGCCATGGGATCTAACTTGAACAGTTTTTGTAATGTAGGGGGTGATGATTTCTAATATTACAGTTTATGGGTGTCAATTAAACTCGACGTAAAAAAAAAAAGGCAAATGAACATATTCTTGAAAAAAAAAAGCATTTAACTCACGGCCCATTTAGCTTCCAGGAACTTAGGCCCAGCCCAACTCCGTCAACCCTACAGCCGCTACGCCTGCAAGCCTACATGAACCTACACCCACCCACCCCCACCGCCCCCCTCGTCTTCTCCACCCCCACGCCACCACCACCACCACCACCGCACTCCCAACTCCCCAACAGCACGCTAGGGTTTCCCCCAACCACCACCACCCCCACCCCCGCCAAAACCCCGATCCCCGCCTCCGCCACCGTCGCCGATGTCGACCCCCGCGGCGGGCGAGAAGCCGGCGCTGAGGAAGCCGGTGTTCACCAAGGTGGACCAGCTCAAGCCGGTCACCAGCGGCCACACCCTCACCGTCAAGGTCGTCAGCGCCACCCCTGTCCCGGGCCGCGCAAGGCCTGGCGTCGCCGCCCCGTCTCGCCCCCCGCGCATCGCGGAGTGCCTCGTCGGCGATGACACCGGCGCCATCGTCTTCACCGCCCGCAACGAGCAAGGTGGGTGAGGGGGGGTCACTGACTGAACTGAGCTCTTTTGGTCTTTCGCCGTGTCGGTGCGGGTTTTTGGGACGCCGGATTCGTTAGGCCACGATCTGGGTCGCGCCGATCTGTTTGGATTGGTAGATGATCGGGTAAATCGTGTAGGATTCTTCATATACGTTGCTTACAGATTGAATGAAGAAAGTATCGCGGAGAGATAAGAAAAGTTAGTGGGAAGAAATACCTTCTTTTCCCTTCTATTTTATTACCTGCGGTCGTGCCATGGTTTCCACGCGGAATCTTGAATTGTTCTGCGTGGCTACTTTAGATGTCAATGTCTTTATCCAATGCAGTGCTGTTGACAGGTGGTCTGTTATTACCATGATAAAAATTTTCCAATTCCCTGTTTTTATCGAGATGCAATTTTTCTTTCTGTTCGTCCTACTAAAAGTTAGATGATGGGTGACGGGGAATTGTATTTAGATGCAGATTTTGTTTCTGTTCATCGTACCAAACTTTAGGTGATGGGTGACTGAATTGTATTTAGATAGTGATCCAGTGATTCCACTAGCTGGCGTTATGGTTGTATTCCAAAGTGATTCGTTTATTTCAAGTAGGGATGGCCAAGTAGCGAAGCTATGGCACTGTTTGGATTATTTTTGACACCTTAGTTTGTTAGTGGTGTATCACACAATCTTCTATGGCAGACAAATGCCTACTATCAATATGGCAAAAGTCCACAAGGAAATGGTTATCTTATAGGTATGTCCTGGATGAGCTACATTGTCGTTCCAAGTAGTTGGCCGATCACTAGTGAATAGTCAGCACCAATTCACTACCATTACTACATCCTAATTCTCTGTTTGCCCTTTTTACTCTGGGACATTAGGACAATAGTTGAGTCTTATCCTGTATTATCACATTACTCCTTTATGCCCATATGAGGTTATTATTCTATTTTTAGCCCGGAGTTCCTGGCAACCTAATATTAGATTAATGAAATAACATGCTCCTGCAGTTTTTTTTATTTGTTTTTTTATTGTCCCGGTGAGATGCTATTTTCATTCTACATTCATGAAATAATTTGTCTTTTATCTGATCAATGATCTTACCACATATATTTCTTTTGTTTGGACAGAGTCCAACATGCCATAATAATAATTCTATTCTTTCGTCATCCAATGTCATTACTTGTCTGTTTTCTACACTGGAAAGTTTTTTATATAGTTGGATATGATGTGTTGTAAATGTGGAGGCTTGTAAAACTGTTGAAAAGGAGATAATTCACATGGCTGTTGCATTTTTTACTATCCTATATTTGTACTGTTATTATCCACAAATAGCATGACTAAATTTCAAGGTTTAGGAACATAGCAAAATGAGAAGTTTTGTAACTTCAGCCAATGTTGTTAAGTAATTTCTTGTTACATACTACACTATCATTTGTAGCTACCAGATCATGTGTCAGGATCCTATAGTCCTGCTGTTTGTCGGCTAAATTCTTGTATGATCTTTTGGGTTTGCTTCTTATATTACCCATGCTATTTGTCAGTTAACAATTCGTTTGTGTATAGTCTTGGGCAGTATCATGATTAATAATCTTATGACAATGTCTGGGCTAATGAATATACCTATGTATGCTATCATTTCTTTTTGACAGTTCACGTATGCTAAGAATCTGTTAGTCATGCTATTTGTCGGCTGTATGATTCTTTGGGGTTGCCACTTTATAGTCTTATACATCGATTATACTCTCATGATTTACGAGTTTGTTGATTTTTGTGCCATGTACTGATATGCTCTTCTACTATGCAGTTGACTTGTTGAAGCCTGGTGCTACAGTGATCATGCGCAATGCTAAAATTGACATGTTCAAAGGCTCGATGAGGCTTGCTGTGGACAAGTGGGGGCGTATAGAGGCTACAGAACCTGCCAGCTTTACTGTTAAGGAGGGCAACAACTTGTCGCTAGTAGAGTATGAGTTGGTTAACGTGGCCGAGTAATTGTCGGTTGAGTCGCCCCTTCCCCTGCCATAAAAAGGAAGCGCGATGACTGAGAATATTATGAACCCTTTGCCTAAGCATGTTTATTTGGTATGGTGGTAGTAGATAAGATCCAAGATTGAACCGAGTTTATCCATGGTATGCGTCTACTAAGTGGTGATTCCTCTTGTTACCTGTTGCTGCCTGTATTGCTGCTGTGATGGAACAAGCTCAGCAGGGTGACATGTTGCTAGAGTACCAGTTATCAATGGAATTAATTGTTGCAAATCCTCCATTTGGTGAAAATTGCCAGATTGCCTTTTTGTGACTGCTGTAATATCTGTGTGTCTCTCCAAAATGTCAAGCGTGAGCTATGTCAGGTGCTCGCTTAAGTTTTAACCATTCCTGAAACGTTAACAGAATAACAGCCAATTGCCAGTGGTACAAACAACGTTTTTGACACAGTTGCCGCAACAATCTCCCGCCAAGAAAAGGAAAAAAAAAACTCTTGGTTCATAGTGACACCTATAAAAAGCCATGCTTACGTGGATTAGAGAATTCAATCAAAATCAAATTAACGAGGTGAAGGTAAACGAATCGATCAACCAACGACGTGAAGGTAAACCAATATGGCAGACCCTGCCGGCGCCGGCGCCGGCGCCGCCGGTGAGCAGGAGGCGCCGTCGGTGGAGGCGGCGTTCGCGGGGCAGCCGCCACCGCCGTGGTGGCAGCAGGTGACGGCGAGGTCGGTGGTCGTGAGCGTCGTGCTCGGCACGCTGTTCAGCTTCATGGCGATGCGGACCGGCCTCACCGCCGGCTTCGTGCCGTCGTTCAACATGTCGGCGAGCCTCCTCAGCTTCTTCGTCATCAAGTCGTGGACGCGCCTCATGGCACGGTGCGGCGTCGCCTCCCAGCCCTTCACCAGGCAGGAGAACGTCGTCGTCCAGACATGCGTGATCTCCTGCGCCGCATTGTCAATCTACGGTACCCGTATTGTTCTCCCCGCGTGTCCTCCAGCAAATAACCACGTTTTTTTTCTATCACCTCCAACGGTCGGTCGGTCCGTTAGTCGATCGATCGTTGGACGTTGATCTCCTGCGTTGTTTTTTATGAGGGGATGTACGTCTGTGCAGGTGGTTTCACGAGCTACCTGCTGGCGATGAACGGGACGGTGGCCAAGGCGGCCGGCGGAGCAATGGACGGCCGGGATGTGTACACGTTACACATCGGGAAGATCGTGGCCTTCCTCTTCCTCGTCACCTTCTCCAGCTTGTTCTGCACTCTGCCGCTGAGGAAGGTGCGTATCATCGATTCATCATCGCAAATTCACCCTACCATTTCAGGCCTATTTAACACACACACAGTAACAGGTAAAAACAAAATTTAATCTCTGATTAACCAACCACTCCCCTGTTCATTTCTCGGCAGACAATGATAGTGGACTACAAGCTGACATACCCATCTGGTTCAGCCGTTGCCGGCATCGTCAACAGCTTCCACACACCTAAGGGAGCAACAAAAGCAACGTAATTAACATCTCATTTCAGTTCATGCAAAAAATTCACCAAAGAGTAATCATCAACCGGCATGTTCATTTAATTTCCCCAATGTTGATCAGATTACAAGTCAATGCGATGTTCAAATCCGTGGCCGGGAGCTTCACGTGGGCGTTCTTCCAGTGGTTCTACACGGGGGGAGACGGGTGCGGATTCCAGGCTTTCCCGCTGTTTGGGCTCGAGGCGTACAAGGAGAAGTTCTACTTCGACTTCTCGGCGAGCCTCGTCGGCGTCGGCATGATCTGTCCTTACCTGATCAACTTCTCCATGCTCCTTGGATCCATCTCCTCTTCCTGGTTCATCTGGCCTGCGTTACAGGCCAAGCAGGGGGAATGGTACACTGATCCTTCCCCGTCCAGCTTCAAGGGAATCAATGGATACAAGGTTAGAAAAATAATAACTCCTTTTTTGATAACTCGTTTTTGATAGATGATACGGTTGACTTTTAACATAGCGTTTGATCATTCGCAAGTTATATGTTAAAGTATAAGTCATATTAAAGTTTCTTTAATAGTAAAATATACCATAACAAAAATAAGTGATATTTATGTAATATTTTTAATAAGAGAAATAATCAAATATTATGTTAAAAGTCAACAATATCATCTATTAAGAAATATTAAGAAACAGAGAGAGTGTTGTAGTTTCTCAATGGTAATCAGTGCAGCGTCCATTCTTCTTTTTTACTTGTCGTTTTTAACATTGGTATGCCACCATTGCACATGTTTTCCACCAAATTTGTATTCCTTGTGATCATAAATATTTGACTTTTAGAATAGATCCGATCAAACTTTCGAAACCTGGATCAAATCCTATCATAAATGTTAAATATTTATGACTAGAGGTACATAGTAATTTGCTTTGACGTGACAAATCTTCATTTCGTGCGTACAGGCGGTAAATTTTAATATTTGCGTTTGATCGAATAAATGCAACACATCTAGTATTTGAGAACGAAGAGAAGAGAGAAATCGGCGAGATCTCTCTGTACATCTCACTGACCACTTTGTGCTTGGACCGAACATGCAGGTGCCCATGGGGGTAGCCATGGTGCTCGGGGATTGCCTGTTCCAGCTAGGCGCGATCAGCGTCAAGGCGGCGCAGCACTACCGCAAGGGGCGGCAGGAGCAGAAGCTCGCCGTCGATGGCGCGGCGGACGACGGCGTCGGCGGCGGCTGTGGCCCCGACGACGACGAGCACAAGTGGCATGCCAAGTACGACGAGCGGCGCAGGAACCAGGTGTTCCTGAACGACGGGATCCCCGACCACTTCGCGGTGGCCGGGTACGTCGCGCTGGCGGCGCTCTCGACGGCGCTGGTGCCGCGCATCTTCCCGCAGATCCGGTACCACCACGTCGCCGTCTGCTACGCGGTGGCGCCGCTCCTGGCGTTCTGCAACTCGTACACCTCCGGGCTGATGGACTGGTCGCTGGCAACGGTGTACGGGAAGCTCGCCATCTTCGTGGTCGGTGCGTCGGTCGGCGCCGCGTCGGGCGGCGTGATCGCCGGGCTCGCCGCGTGCGGCGTCATGATGGTGGTCATCGGCGACGCCGCCGAGCTGATGCACGACTTCAAGACGGCGTACCTGACGCTCACCTCGCCGGTGTCCATGTTCGCCAGTCAGGCCATCGGCACGGCGCTCGGTTGCGTCGTCAACCCGGGCGTCTTCCTCACGTTCCAGTGGCTCGCCGGCGCGGACCACCCGCTGGGCGACTCCGGCTCGACGTACATGGCGCCGATGGCCATCGCCTACCGCGGCATCGCCGTGCTCAGCGTGGAGGGCGTCGGCACCCTACCAAGACACTCCATCACGCTCTGCGCCACCTGCTTCGCCGTGGCGGTATTCCTGGACACGGCGGGGGCGGTGGCGAGGGCGATGCGGTGGAGGGTGGGTGGCTGGGTGCCGAACCCGATGGCCATGGCGATCCCGTTCTTCGTCGGGCCGACGTTCGCCATCGACATGTGCGTCGGCAGCCTGCTGCTGATGGCGTGGCGGAGGGTGGACAAGCAGGGCGCCGCCACGCTGGCGGTCGTGGTGGCCTCCGGGCTCATCTGCGGCGAAGGGCTGTGGACGCTGCCGTCGGCGGTGCTCGCCATGCTCAAGGTGCAGCCGCCCATCTGCATGAAGTTCCTCTCCAGATACCAGAGCCAGCAGATGTGGCAGCACTTCGTGCCCGACGCCGTGGATGGCCACCACGCCATGACGCATCAATGATCTAGGCTACAGGCTACTACTCAGCTTGTAAATTGGCGGGAGGGGAGACCATATTGTTTGTGAATTGTGAGTAGGAGCAATGGAACATTATTTTACAGGTGAGGTTTAAATGGGTCTGACTGATGAAAAGTGAGAGCTGCTGGTGTTCAACAAATCAAATCAAGCACATGAAAACGAAAACCAAGCTGACCAGTGACCAACAACCAAATCTAGATGGTTTTTGATTGGCCACCCATGGTTGGTCAGAAAATGAAACATAGGGTCCAAGAAAATGTAACGTCAACAAAAGGAGTTAGCATGACAAAATCAACTGACATCAAAATCAATATCAAAGTTGTCAGAGTTTCATATGATTTTGGGTCCAATACTCCAATATGGACCGGAACAAATCAAACACACCACAAAAGCATATGAATATATGATCCATGTCAGTAATGCTAAAATATGCCAGAATGTCATGCACCACGAAAGCATTTTAAATCAATGGATCAAAAGAAAAAAAACCGGTAACATTTTACAGTAGCTAGCAACGCATACATTGGTAAACCAATGGTTTCCATTACAAAAGGATCTGGTCAATAAAGAGGGACAAAGGGTCTGAGAAATATCCAAATTAGTTCATTAATTAAGCCGTCTTCATAGTTCAAATAAAGAAAAAGAAAATAGTGCTTCCTTTTCTAACTAATTCTGCAGGCTCACAAATGAACTTGACGGACTGCTAATCTCCTGGTTCCAGAAGCAGGCTGGCGTCATACTCCATCAGTATCAGCTGTTGTCCAAGAATAGTAATTCAGCATAATCCATCAGTTTCAGCTGTTGTCCAACAGTATTAAGTCAACATAATTATTCCGAATTGAAGCAAAAGATATCTAAAACTACTGCTGTTACTTTTAGCTTATTTCACAATCAAATGCCAAGTCATAAGCTCCTCCATGATTGGAAGGAAATAGAGTAAAAAAAAAGCTAAAACAAAAGAGTGTTGGTACCCCTGTAGGACAGGATGCAACTAAGTATTTTTCCTCATTTAACATCATGTGCAGATAACACTGATCTTTGGGTGAAATCTCAGTATGTCTCACCAAAAGATTCAGTGTTGCTCATTCACTCAGCAGAGTTTTAGATTGCATAGAAGTTCCCAAAAAAAAAAATCATCAGTACATTTTCTTCAATGTTTCCATTGGACAGTTTTTAACTCTTCATCTTCTCTGTAAACATACAAGTGATATTCATAAATTAAAACTAGGTTTGGTGATAATCTACAGCTATAAATTACTAAATAGCATAGCATCCATAAATATCTCAATAACGGTGGGGACATTTTAGTGTTCACCTTTCCCAGTTGGTATTCATCTAGTTTCATCTTGTCCTACAACAAGAAATGAAAAGAAGAATAAAAAACGACTCTCTTTCATCAAACAGGACTGGAGAATTATGTCAACAAAAGATGACTGGCGTCAAACTAATCGATGGAAACAAGACATATGTTTGCATCTATGCTAGCAGAGTTGAAGTGCTAATGCTAGGATACAGAAGTGGAAGGAATGAAACAAATGATACACCCAAATCGTTATGCACATTTGGGCCAATGCTAACCAAGAGTAATACAGTAGAAACACATTTATTCTGCGCATTAGGATCAACTATGGCAGGTCAGTACTTCCAGTAGCACGATGTTAGCTTTGAGCCGGGTTATCAGTTACAATGAGCACAGAATTGGCCAATGGTTCACATCATCAAAATGACTACCGAAACTTATGAATCATCATGCATCTGAAGAGGAAAATAATGACTTCAGTTTTTACCTTCCGTGAGCCACCCGAGGCCTTGGCCGGGAACGGCGAGCATGGACGTCATCCGCGCGGCGGCGGTGGCGCTGTGCAGAGGCAGCAGGGATTCCACGCATACGCTCAGCTCAACAGGCGACCTGCGCAAACAACGACTCCGGCGCCATCAGTCCCTGTACCTCCCCTGACACTCTGCAAGAAGGGGAACGGCGGGCGGGGGGGTCGTCTCGTACCTGAGGATGCGAGAGGGCGTCGCCAGCGCGCGACGGAGAGACGGACGCGCCGCAGTGGAGGATGCGGACGCGGACCTCGCTGGCGCGGCGCGCAGGAGAGAGGCGGACGAACGGAGCAGCGACCTCGCGGCGGCGGCGGCGGCCATCTCGTAGCGTGGTATTCCGAGATGGGGTTTCGTTTCCGGTAAGCTTTTGCTCCTGCAGTGGCAGATACTGTAATTTGCGTGATTCAATTTGGGCCGTCCATTTGGGCCGAGTTATTTGGGCCGAGTTATTTGGGCCGGGTTTTTGGTTCTTCCTTTTTCTGGGGTTCGCTTCGAAGCCTCGGCCTCTTTTGCTTCCCCTCCCTCCCGTCTCCCCCCAAAATCCCCAACGGCGGCGGCGGCGTGCGGCGGCGGCGAGGGTTTTAGTAGGCTGCGGGGCGGAGAACGCCGGGAACGCGAGCCGCGTCGCGCGACCTAGCCTACTCCTCTCTTCCTTCTCCGCCTCCGGATTGATTGCGGGGCGGCCGGCCGTGTTGTCAGGATGAGGGTGAAGGTGATATCGCGCTCCACCGACGAATTCACGCGGGAGCGCAGCCAGGACCTGCAGGTGCGACGCGTCCCCACTTCCCCTTGGCTGCTTCTGTTTCTGTTTGTAGGTTTGATTGGTAGCAGTGATGAGAGCGCGATGTAGACATGTAGTCTTCATGCTTTAGTTCTATGATATGGTACAGTACGAAAATTGTTGTTGCAATCTGCTTGTAGTTTCTGAAGCAACGAGTGTGTTTGCACTCTAGGACGGATGAGTAGTATAAATATATGTCTAGTCAATTTGGTGTAGCTGCAAAGTTTCTAGGGGCTAATTTTGATCCCCTTTTGCTGCAGTTGTGTTGCTTTTCTCGAATTTATCGCTTGCCATGTGGTATAAATCGATGCCTAAGAACCACTGCAGAGTTTCCTTTTTCTAGTTTGGTTCTAGCTAAGGTTAAAAGAAGAGCTTTGTTTCAAATATCTGGACAAAGTATTGGTTGGAGAGATGTCTCGTTGTTGCTTTGCATTCTAGGTTAATATAGTAGATATGTACCGTCCATTTTTTTAGTCAAGCGATTTACATAATTATGAAGTTGGGCTTTGGATCCTTGTTTTTTTTTCCCTGAAAATACACTGATTTTTTGAATGCTATGGCTAAAACACTAGGTTCAGGTCATTGAAAGTTTGTCTGGTCACTTGCTTAGGCCAATATGATTACTATGGTTCCAGCCACTGACATTTTCTATCTCATTTGTTACTCCCAACAGAAAGTATTCCGCAATTATGATCCAGCACTTCGTTCTCAGGAGAAAGCGGTTGAATACACCAGGGCTCTTAATGCTGCGAAGTTAGAGAAGGTTTGTGTGTCATTTCTTCTGTGTTAATTTTTCTTTTTTTCATGCTATAGATTTCGCTGTAAATTTTGCTGCTGTCTGCAGATATTTGCTAGGCCATTTATTGGAGCAATGGATGGCCATGTTGATGCTGTATCATGCATGGCGAAAAACCCCAATTATTTGAAAGCAATATTTTCTGGCTCAATGGATGGGGGTAATTACCATACTTCTGTACTAGGCTGCTGGTTTTGTCTCCTGATGTTTTTAAGCATTCTTATTTGTGCCTTTGATAAAGTACTAGTTCAATCAAATGATCAATACAGTAGGCCATAATATGCAGACCTTTAGTTTTCTGTCTTTTGAGCCTGGGGGTGATACTCACATCAGGTGTTTTGTCTGTGTACATTTGCATAGCTAGTTACTAAGCACTAACTCTTGTCTTCTGATGCACTTAGAAACTACTTTGTGAACCCAAACATTTGTTTGCATTTCCTGTGGACTGCTTGAGAGTCCGTAATTGATTGAAAAAGAGAATATCGAATGCATATATTCCAAGTGAACTGCTATTTTTGTGCATTAATTGTATCTGATTATGCATTCTGGCAGCTGATATAATAGTGATATTATCAGGAATTGGTGTTTATGACATAACAGCAGTGTGCATTTGTGTTGTCATTTTTATAAGCATAATTTGGTTGTATTATGTCAGAATTATACATGCTGTGGCCATTTTATGTAATTTTAGAAACTGGAATTGATTTTGGTTCACTCTCTATTCCTGCTATGTCGAAGCAGATGATTTTATTCATTTATTCAGAACAAAGTGACAATCATGCACTGCTTTATCATAGTTATATTTGGATCTGAAATGGTTAACTATAGCTTCTGTTTTGCTGGCAGATATTCGTCTGTGGGACATTGCTGCAAGGTACTATATAACAGTGGTGATACTCTCGCCAGAGGATCATCCTTTTTTATTATGTCCAAACTCGTGTCACCAGTTGGTTCATCTATGCATATCCTTATCCATGTTGCTACTAGATCAGTTCTTAATTATGTCACTTACAAATGTAATTTTCTTTTTGTTGATTAACAAAAACAGGAAGACAGTCTGCCAGTTCCCTGGACATCAGGGTGCTGTGAGGGGTTTGGCGACGTCTACCGATGGTGATCTTCTAGTATCCTGTGGTGTTGACTGCACGTAAGTTCAATTTATGGTTGTCTTATGAAGCAATCTTATTCCCAAACACAGTCTTAGTTGAGTACTGAAAGTCTGAAGTTGAAGCTGCCACAAGCTTAACCCCAACTAAAGAACCCTTTTGTACACGTTTACTTTTATGGTTTAGGACCCATTTGTACTAATGAAGCAAATGGTACCTTGCATATAAGTACATACTGGTTACACATGTATTGAACAAACCTGTACAAGTAGGCTCTAATATTGGTTTTACTTCATTTAAATCAACCTTCTCAATGTACAAAGTAAAAAGTGTAATTGAGGAATACCGGTTGTCTGTTCTTACTGTGTGCACTTATCCATCCGTTGCAGTGTTCGACTATGGAAAGTCCCTATGCTCAAGATGGTAGACACTAATGATGCTATTGGAGATGCTTCTCAGGTATACACTGAATGCACACGGCTACATTCTTTTGCCTTATCCCGGTTATATCTTATTTGATTAACTTGTTACTGTTTATAGCCTTCAGCGGTCTACACCTGGAAGCATGCGTTTTGGTAAGAGTATGCTTTGTTATGTTCCAGATTTATTTGAAACTATAGCCTTTAGGTTCCCAGGTTGATCACCAGGTTTCTTTTCTCATTATTTTAGGGGTGTTGACCACCAGTGGGATGGCAATCTTTTTGCAACTGTAGGTGCTCAGGTTGATATATGGGATCAGAACAGGTAGAATATTTGAGGATTCACTTGCAGCAGTTTTTCTTTCGTTTGATTCATTGCCAGCACTGACACTTTCATCATTTATATAGGTCAGAGCCAATAAATAGCTTTGAATGGGGTAAAGATACAGTTCTGTCCGTGAGATTTAATCCTGGAGAACCTGATGTTCTAATTACATCAGCTAGGTAATTACATCAGCTAGGAGAAATAACTGATGACTAATTATTTTAAAATTCATGTTCTCCTTTTGAATCATAATGTGGACACTTTTTTAATTTCTTGCTCAATGACCTTGATGCCAGTTTTTGTCAATCCTATTTCTTGGCTGTGAATATTGTCATTTAATGTTTTTTGCCTCTGAAAAAACTTCTTAACACAGTAATGTGGGATGATATCAATTTTGCAGTGATCGGAGTATAACACTTTATGATCTACGCATGTCATCCCCAGCTAGAAAGTTAATCATGAAGGTTTGTTGAATTCTATTTTATTTGTGGATGCTTGTCAAACCTTAAATTTCAAAGCGATACATGTTTATGCACATTGTTGATTCTGTCATGCAGAAAAAGTTTACTTTGTTCTCATAGACAGCTAAAAGATGTCTGTGCTAGCTAGTGTAGTAGTTAATAATGTCTCCCTCGGTTGTTTTCTGCTATAGTTGCTGCATCATTTATTCATTACCAAGCCAAAAATATAAGTGAAAACAATTAGCTTATGAAGAAAAAGAAAATCCTTCTCCACTTGAAAATGGATGGGCTCTAAAAATAGCTACTACCTCCATCCAAAATATAAGAAATTTGGGGTTGGACATGGGTATTAAGAAAGTAGGTGGAATTAAATGGAAGGAAGGTTGTGGTTGGTTGAGAATAGGAAGTATATGGAGAAATTAAATGGGGAAAGTTATGATTGGTTGAGAAGGGAATGTAGGTGGAGAAGTTACTATATTTCGGGGAATTTTGAATGCTAGAAGTTGCTACAGTTTGGGACGGTGGGAGTACTGTTTTCCCTTTTATTTTTTCTGCCGGTTCCAGCTTGCTATTTGAGTAACTGAAGAACTATATCAAGAAGCTAATGTAACTTTTGCTTATGCAGACAAGGTGCAACTCAATATGCTGGAACCCTAGGGAGCCTATGAACTTCACTGCTGTAAGATTTATATGTTTGTTGTATATGATGCTGACTGTCGCAATATTTGAACTATATGCTATAGTTCTGGAGCTTACTTATCAAGCTTTCCTTACAAATAGTGCAGGCCTAAGCTATGTTTTGGTCTTTTTATCATCTTAACATCTGTCCTGATACTTTTGTTGCTAGGCAAATGAGGATACAAATTGTTATTCCTTTGATGCTAGAAAGCTGGATGAAGCCAAAGTTGTTCACAAGGGCCATGTTTCAGCAGTGTAAGTAGTATTTTGATTTTGGAAGCTTTTTTCTTTCTGATACCCCATTTCTTTAAAGTAGATATATCTGCAAAATTGATCCCTTGGTAAAGAAAAAAAGGGTAGTAGATATATATGCAAAGACTGATTCCTCGGGAAAGAAAAAAAAGGTCAATTTGCCCATTTATTGCACTGGGGTATTAAATAAACATATGATAAGTTCTAAACTCATAGAACCAACGCAATTTTGTACAAATATAAGAAGTGCATACATATATGGCATGACATCAATAAGCTATTGAGGATCTTGGCAGAAGGTTTGTGTGTGAAATCCAGTCCTCCGCAAAAGATCCTATAAGTATCAAACATATGCAAAGTTAATACAATTGATCTTTTCACGGATCCCATTATATCTTGCATCTTTTGTTCCTCTCTTCTTTATTCTGGGAAGTCATTCTTACATGAACGTTCTTCACAGGATGGACATTGATTATTCACCAACAGGGCGTGAATTTGTTACAGGTTCCTATGATAGAACAGTATGTGAACTCTTGAAGATCCTACAATGACCTTTCATTCTAGACATGTATTGGTGATTTTTCATTAACAACTTTGTTGTGCGTTTGGCAGGTACGGATCTTCCAATATAATGGTGATCATAGCAGAGAGATATACCATACTAAGAGGATGCAAAGGTTCTTTTCCATTATTTTATTGGCTTTCTAACTTTAACTGATGCTACTTTCTAAGATCAACCATCAGAGTGTTCTCAATCTAATAGACATCAAGTAGATCAAATATAACATTCATCTTCAAATGCTTATATAGCTGATGTTTGTTACCTGTCAGACAGTTATCTTATTGAACACAGCTTTATGGGGTTTCCATTGCATCAATTACGTCTGAATCATTTTACCTCATATCTTTGCAGGGTGTTTTGTGTGAAATACACCTATGATGGAACCTATTTGGTTTCTGGCAGTGATGATACAAATCTTCGGCTGTGGAAGTCCAAAGCTTCGGAACAGTTGGGAGTTGTAAGTTTCTAACACCATCTGCTGTTTGCCAGTTGTGCAATGTCTTGGCATGTTTCTTACCTGCTCATATGTCTTGTGATTTTCACTCACCCTCTTGCTACGAATTGGAAGCTAATTTGGACAAGAAACTTGGTTTCTCACCGTAGAATGTAGTGCTTAACAAAGGAACATATCAACAACCATTTGTTTTTCACTTGCTCATAATTGCTCTTCTGTGCTATTATCATACACTGACATCAGACAAAAGTGCCGTGCTGAATTAACCAACATAAAATGTTGGCTATACATGGCCAGTGAGAGAAAGGGAAGAGAAACTCATACAGTTCGCTAATGTTGAGTCGTTGACTGTAAAGCAGCGAAGTTTGGGTTCTGTTACTCTGTAGAACAGAAACTTCTAGTGCAGTTTAAAACAACCAGCATGCTGTCCAATATAACTGATGCACGATCACAAGGAAATTGTCATATGTTAGCACCCCAAAACATAAATACAACACCTAACAGTCAACTACTGTGTTCCAGATTTCCTGTCGAAAACTGTGAACCAATTTAAAGTAATTGAGAATTAATGGCAAGGATAACTCTAATTGAATGCAGGGAGTACATTGTTTTCACAATGTTATGTAGAAATAAGAGAGTAATAACTCTTGATTTACTGTGTTGGCCAAAATATATTTGTTTCTGTTCAAGTTCATTTACAGGAATACCCCTGCCTTGCTTCAATCTGCAATGAACGATTAAGAAGTGCTGCTAGGTGCTAGGGTGTTCTTATGTGCCAGAGTGGTCTTGTGAGGTGCTAGCTTACATCAGCATAGACTAGCCCGGACATAGAGCTCATGCAAAGCCACAATCAAGATGCCTTATCCACTGCAATATGGAACTCACTGAATGCTCTTCTGTTTCAGTAGGATTTGTTGTGCAATTCTGCCTTGTATGCTTGATGTTTGCTGATCATTAACACGGGTTTTATCTTATTCTTAGAAATAGTTGTAACGCTCGGTACCTTGTTTATGTTTTCCTTCTGTTAGTTCATGAACATTTGCTCTGACATTGGTTGCATGTCTTACCATGTCCATTGTTTTGCCTTCCTTTTTTCCCTAGGTGCACAGGTCTTATTGTCATTGAACAAAGCAACTGATATATTGCGCATTATTGTTTCATGTTTGCATTTCACTTCAGCGTATTTTCTAATGCATTATTGTCCTTTTGCAGCTTCTTCCAAGAGAGCGCAGAAAACAAGAATACCTAGATGCTGTCAAGGAGCGGTATAAGCACCTTCCCGAAGTCAAGCGGATTGTGAGGTAATATAACTGCCTCTTGACGTGGGGAAGTTCCACGTACTTTGTATAGATCATCTCGTTTACAACCCCCATAATTGGATTGAAACAATGATTTTATTGACGTCGCATGGGTGGTGTTTCACTGCAGGCATAGGCACTTACCTAAGCCAATCTACAAGGCGGCCAACTTGAGGCGAACAATGATTGAAGCAGAAAACCGTAAAGAAGAAAGGAGGCGCGCGCACAGTGCCCCCGGGAGCATGCCTGTGCAGCCCTTCAGGAAGAGAAGAATCATCAAAGAAGTAGAGTAAAATGGAATATGTGTGGCACAAAACTAAACGCCGCGATTTTACTGGTCCAGTTCAAGATGGGGACATGTCTAATCATGTACCAAACCATTCATCGGAGAGTGACGTCTGTTACAAACAGAGTTGTGAAAGCAGCCAGCAGCAGAAAGCGGATGGGGTCTATGCTTCAGTTTACAAGTGCTGATATTTTTTGCTCCTACTCATTTTGTTGTATCATTTTGCTTGTAATGATTTATGGACCTTCTCGTTATGTATTTCATAATTATTTTTCTGAGTAACCTGTGTAACAGCTGGTATGTCGAATTGGCAATACATGTGTGGCCTTGTCAGCACGCTGAATGTTCTGACTCACCCGGTGCTTTGGACTTCGTTAACGTGAAAGGTCACTACTACTGTCTTTAGCTAGCCTCTATACAGATCTGTGGCAAATAATTGCAGAAGAAGTTTAGGTTCGGTTCAAATCTGGAGTTCAGGACAGATGGAGGTGCAAAAGTCAAAAGGTCATCATCAATCGTTGGCATATTGTACAGCGATTTGCATGATCTTGTGGCGTCGAGCTGCAGTCGTCGTCACGTTCAGGTACGATGTACGTGCGGCGCCACTCGTCCAAGGTCGTACATGTCCGGGCAGCAGTGTGACACTGAAGCGACGAATGAGAGGACGAGCCTGGCAAATATTTTATATATGTATATATATATATTATATTATATATATTTTAGGATCTATATACATATATGATCGAGAACTCAACTTACTACATCCGATGCTTGATGCCGATTAACTGAGGCTAATTTTTTCTTTAAAAATAAAAGAAAACTAATGAATAACATGTACTACTACACTTGTTTCTGAATATAAGCAATTTTTAGGATTTCAATTATATATGTATGATATAAGTATTTTGGGGACACTGGTTCCAATACATGTAAATCCGAGCATTTTTCAGCCAATCAGTTGCTTAGGAGGGGAATCCAAACAAATTCAAATTTTGGCCAATTAGGTGACTGAAAGAAAATCTCTCCACTGCTAAACAACCAAGAACTTAATTATATGTAGGAATGGAGGGGAGGGCACACATCTCCTACAGTTGGTGTATATATATATCCAAATTGTAAAGAGAAAATCGTACAAGTCACCGACGTGGTAGAACAACACTACAACAGTAAGTGTAAGTTCCTTGGTTATTTATCAATTTACCAGCTGTCCAAAATATATAGCAGTCCGTGTACGTTCCATCTCAAAACATTTTATATTTTACACGCAACTCTCAGGTAGGTATGCATGTCGATCGCCTGCATCTCTGCATGCACATTCCATGAGAGCAAAAACCCAGAGATCGTCAATGCAAACACAAGACACACTAGCTAGTTTACACATCGAGCTCGTCTACACGCATTGGGTGCATGATGAATCGATTCACACACTGACGAAGCTACTACAAGTCGACGAGTTGCATTGCCTTCTCACCGTGGAGACCGGCCGGTCGAAGCAGAGAAGAGAGGGGGGTTTTTTTTCGACGGCGGCGCGGAGGAGACGATCGGTCTGATCGATGTATCAGCCGGCGCCGCCGCTCGCCGCCGGTGGCACCTTAGGGATGCCCTGCTTGTGCAGCTCAGACATGACGCTGTCCAGCGACGGTGGCTTGAGGCCGAGGGGAAGCGGCAACCATGTCTTCACTAAAACATCTCCAATGGCTGCGTCTATGCTCTCCTTGGACTGCAACCGATCGACAAAATTAAGCATATATACATACCGGAGTTAAAAAAAGGAATAAAAATTCATCAGATCAGTGTGGTTTATGTTTGTTTGACATATCTTCAGATCCGAAATTTCTTAGAGATGAGTATTCCTAGATCTAAAAATCTATAGATTTGAATTTACGATAAATAATTTTGATCCTATTTTAGAGAGAACATATAGAATTTTAAATCACTGTAATTTGACTTCCGAACTCCAAACCCAACATATACCTAGAACTTGGAGTTGTGCTGAATAGGCCTTGAGACCACATTCTTCATATGACTTACGTGGAAAAGCACAATTTAAATGCTATTAAAAATACTGTGATGAGGACGTTAATGGATTTTATTTTTAGCATCCATCTGTTTTAGCGTGTGTTAAAGGAAAAAAAAGCGAAGTGCATATATACACACCGGATGGGCATCGAGCTGAAGCTGCAAGGCAGCGAGTTTATTCCCCTGCGGCGGCAACGGCGGCGGGATCGGTCTGTACATGGGGTGCGGCACCATTCCTGGCACCGGCGGTACAGGAAACCTCTGCAACTGTACATAACACATACGCACCAGCCAAAAATATAAGCATTTGAAATTTATATAAAAATATAAGCATTAGAAGTACTTGAAATTTGTTGACAAATATAAGGATCCATTAAGTACAATTGCTTATCTTATTATTCACTTCTCAGTTAAATTTTCTCCATTCTCATCGGTTGGCTTATTCCCTAATAAGTCAAAACGGCTTATTAAGGAATAAAAAATAATTTATAGGTAAAATTTTTATATATTTATTTGTAACGATTTAAAAGCCAACGCTAAAAAAAATTACGTTGAAAATATCTTAAAATCAACTTCAAAATCAAGTTTGAAAATTCAAATTTTGGCTTTTGCTTTGGCTTATTAGGCCAACCGATGAGACTCTAAGCTCATGAATACTTATATTTATGAACTAAGAGAGTACTAGCAATTTATAAGGAGTTCAATGGTTGGTTTCTGATTAATAGCATATATATGCTCCGTAGACGGCAACCTTTTAATTTCTCTCATTCTCAAAATAGTCCTTCTCCATTGCATGAGATTTTTGCAATTTTTCCCTACTAGCCTACTCCCACCGTCAAAAAAAAATCTAATTGGAGATGGAAGCTATCCAGATTTATTATACTAAGTTCTATAAGTTCTATATTTAACTAGGTTAGATTTTTTTTTTATGAAGCGAGTGGAGAAAAAGAAAGGACTGTTTGTACTTAGCAGTAGTAAGCTTGAAATTACCATGGCGGCTGGAGGCAACGGTGGCGGCATACACGGCGTCCCCGGTGTCACTGCCTGCGGGCCCCACTTCCTCGCCGCCTGCATGCATGAAAACCCCAGGCGTCAGCTCAGATTAAAGTTCACACAACATTAGATGCAGCCAAAGCAAAGCATCGCTGGAAAAGCAATCCAGCTATAGAGTATAGTGTCACACTGTCACATGCACGATACGTCACGTCACAGAGGAAACAGTTCTTTTTTTCTTTTTTCGTACGCACGTTATACTGCTGCTGCCAGTACGCCGCCGGGTCCACCGGCGCCGGCTGGTGGCCGTGCGCCCACGCCGCCGGCAGCGGCGGCGGCGGCGGCGGCGCCAGGTGGCGCGGCCAGACGGGCAGCAACGGCGGTGGCTGCGGCGAGGGTGGTGCGGCGGCGGTGGGATCGACGCCGGCGGTCGGGTGGCCCCACACGTGCAGAGGCCGGCAGAACGGTGGAGGGTGCGGCGGGGGAGGCACCATCGTCGCCGCCGCCGCGGCGGCGGGGTGCGGCGGAGGGAAACCGATGGTCGGCATGACCCACGGGGCAACCGCCGCCGTGGCGGCGGCGTCCTTCCTTGGCCCGCCGCCGGCTGCCACCGCGGCGGCGGCGGTGTACATCTGCCGCTTCTGCGTCCAGCTCGCCGCCTCCGCCTCCCTCGCCATCAGATGCTTCCTGTGCGACCGATATTTCTGCACGCAGTACACGCACAATATAAATTAGTAACTCACTCATCAACTTAAACAAATATAGTAGTAGTATGTATCAGCTCAGCTGCTACCGTTTAATTGCTTTTTTAGGTAGCTGCCGCATAATTGTTAAACAACATTTTAAGTAAAAGTTTCGATAAAAGCACCAGTATCATAAAAAAGACTAGCTTTTCAAGATTAAAGGAGAATTTCGTTAAAAAAAAATATTGTACCCGGTCTCTGCAAACGTCCTCCAGCTAGTTACTACCATCTCCTTTACAAAATATAAGTATTTTTATGATCTAAAATTTATATTACAATACAAATATTTGTAGGATGTTGATTCCAATACACAGAAATCTATGTATTCCAAACTAATTAAAAGCATTGGAAAGGAATTGAAACAATTTAAAATTTTGACTAAGACTCTGATTCCCACCATCCCAATTTAATCATTACATAAAAATTTTGAGATCTTTCTAAAATGATCATCCTCTAATAAATGTCTCTTCGTTCATTTGTGAAAAAAGTAAATGAGTATTATTGAATACGTTGCATGTAACCAATTAAGATTAATTTTTATTGGTGCAGTGCCATGTAATATTTAAAACGTGATACAATTCATAGGCTACGAAGCCAATGTAGCATCTTGACCGATGAAGATTAATTTCATAACGATAAATGTTTTATTGTTCTGGTCTCTACGCTCTTTGCTTAGATAATGATTAAGCTGGGATGGATGAAGCAATACAATTGAAAGTGATTTTTTATTCAATCTTAATCTTTACTAAACAATTAATTAAGAGATGTCTATATTTTATAATGGATGGAGAGTACTACACTATTACTAGCTTAGCTGTAATTGTTTCTATTTCACACCTTCGAAATACAAACTTTATTTTTTTAAAAAAATATATTTAATTGTATGCGGTCATTTTCTTCTGTTTCATGTGAAATTTCTATGCCCTCGATTCCCAGAGGTAACACGACTTCATCCGGGGTAAGTAACAAAACGATGCAACAAGCTAGCGGTGGAGCATGCGGGGACGACCGTGGCAGTGGCGGCTTGTGGCATGGCGACTACTCGGCTTTGGCGCGTCGCCGTTGCACGGTTTGAGCCAGAGGAATAATATCCTATTCCTAGCTTTAGCTTGGTTATGATGCGAGTCTAATCTCTTGCTCTTGCCTGCTTCTGCTTGCCTTGCATCTGCACTGCTGCATGCCTAGCTATACTTGTTTGCATGCATGCATTGCTCGTCTTTAAAAGAGACTTTAATAACCTTTAGCTAGCTAGTAGCATGCAGCACCTGGTAAAAAAACTTGGCATGCCTAGCTAATTACTTCGTGCAAGATGGTGCGGTAAAAACAAAGATGCATGCAAATGTTTTGACTCAAAATGCTTGTTTAATTAGTTGCTACCACTCTCAAATTAAGATGCGAATGGTTTACTCTACACAGTTTTTCGTTTGATCAAAACTGAAGATGATTAGTATTGACTAGTATACGTATGCATTATTGTAAGGTGCCATGAGCTCTTGGTTGACTCAAGGGAGTAATTAATAATTCATGCTGCGGAGTAACTCGTACTAGTCGCTACTACTACGTTACGTACATCAGGGCTACTGGCATCGTTTGTCGCGGCGCCAGGTTTTTGGACAATGCTCTCTGTACTATGTTCCCCCCAGATCTAGGCCTGACAGTGTCACAACTCGCAAAATATATAGATGTACTGTATACTATTCCTAGCATATATTATGGTACAGCATATATATAAATAATAACGAACTTTTTGGTGTGCAATGCAAGGCCATATATATTATATACAACTACAAGAGTATGATTTCCGTTGCCATCTGAAAGACAATTAATTAGTACTGTATGTATGCCTCTTTTAGTTAACTCTCCTGAAGAGAGAGATAATCTAACGAAATTAGTGTAACCATCAGGTACTACAGGATATAATTAATACTGAAATTACTATACACCTGGAGATGGCTGGCGATGTTGTGGCGAGTGAGGCACTCGATGCCCATGAGCTCAAGGATCCTGGACGGCACGGCCTTGTCGATCCCCAGCTGCTCCACCGCCTGCACGAACCGCCGATGCAACTCCGGCGTCCAGTCCACCTGCAACACACATATCCACCAAATACCAATCTATAACCCATCCATCACAACCCATATATTTTATCCCGTCCGTTTAATCAACTCATACTAATTTCACTGTGCTGCCTACATGGCATCTACTCCTCCTACATGCCTCTGCTGACTGTTACTGCACAGCTAGCTAGCAACAGTGGCCCATTGGCCATTGCAGATGGACGGTCGAGTGAGCGAGATACATACGTACTCTCTACATCTTAAAATATGATAATTTTTTCATCAATATTTTTTTCCAATTAATCAGAATCATCCATCATTCTTTTTTTCATCTACTTTTACATTTTAATCAATCATAATCTCTACTCATTTAAATATATGTAATTTCTTAATAACCTTAGCTCTGGACAGGACAGAGGGAGAGTATGTCGATCGAGAGATCGACAGGACGTACTACTGCACGCCAGCATCCTACTACGTACTCTCTGCATGTGTCTCAGCGTCTGTGCTGGTCAGGCCTAGCTAGCTAGCAGCTACCCACTCTATCCAAGAATTACTAGCTATGAGCTTCCCGTGACATCGTCGATCAACCAACCGCACGGCCGGCCTCTCTACTTCTCCTCCCGAGATCTATCCTGCGAACGACCGAATCCATCGCCCTCTCTGTCGGTGTCTCCCCCGCGCCGCGTAGCTAGCGTTCGATCCATCCGTAAAAAAGGGCTACTCCTACACGGGGATTTCGATCCGCGCCCTATTCAATGCCTCCGCGCCCACATGTGTGTGTGTGTGTGTGTGCAGATTGCCCCCATCCTCCTCGTGACGCGTCCGTCGTGCATGGCGTTAGCAGCAGCAGCAGCGTGTGGTTTGCATCTGCGCCTCTGTCTAGAGCTAGTAATTTGAATCTGCAGCAGGACGCTGCTTAGTTCGTTTGTTGTCTTCTGCATGCCGTTTGTCTGTATATCAGTCAGATCTGCTCGTCAGAATTGTTTTTTGTTAGTATATACTCTTATGTGCCGATATATGATTAGTTTGAGCTAACTTCTCATCTCAACTGAGGAACTAATTAACTGCGATGCCGTTTTGATTTGTTTTTGTTTTTGCTCCCTTGTGTGGTAGAGCTGTGTGTACATGTGTGTGCATGGTGCTTGATAAAATAGTTAGGGCTGAAAGTGTTGTGTGGTTGGCGTGGTAGTAGGGATATACCTTTACCTTGCGCTTGCCGTGGGAGTTCTTGCCGGCCGCCGCCGATGACGATGACGACGACGGCTTCCTCTTGCTGTGGCCCTCTGCCGACGGCGACGACGACTTGGCGGCGCCGTCGCACCCGGCGGCGGCCGAGGAATCCTCCGTCGTCACCGCGCTCAGGACCTCGTCGGTGGCGCCGCCGTTCTTCCCGTCTTTCTCCTCCAGCAACGACGACGACCTTTCCTCGTTGTCCTTCTTCTTCCCCGGCGGTGGCGACGGCGACCCGTCGTAGTCGGCGGCGGTGGTTTCACCTTGCTTCACGTCTTCCTTGGCTCCTGAAGCAGCAGCTGCCTCGCCGGGGCTCGCCGCCGACGTCTGCTGCGGCTCCTCGTCCGGGGAGCTGGCGAACTCGGCGAGGAGCTCCGTGGGGTCGACCTCGAGGTCCGGGAGGATGTCGCCGTCGTCGGCGTGGAAGAACGGCACGTCGCAGCAGCTGAAGTCGATGTACTCGAGCAGGCTGTCGTCGACGATGAACGCGTCGACCTCGTCGACGACGTCGGCCGACGACGGCGCGGGGACGAAGCCGACGACATGGTGGCCGCCGACGCCCGCCCGCTGATCCGCCTTAGGGCTTCGAAGTGTGGACACCTCAAGCATCCCAATCTCTCCCTCTATACCTCGCAAGATCGGTAGGCGACCAAGAAATATATTTACTTCAAAATCTCCAGCTCTAAGCCTCTAATTCGCAGCTATATATACATGTTAAATTCAACCACTATATGGTTGAAGATATCTGATGTGTCTGCTGGATTAGAGGCAAAGCTGGGATCGAAGAGAGCAAGCAACAACTACAAGATGCTTATGCATGGATGGTGTCAGTGCATGGGCAAGCTCTCTCTAATGGAGATCTCTCAAGCTAACTAATGGATAGGAAGGAGAGGAAGAAGATGGGGAGAGAGAAAGGAGAGGAAGGGGGGAGAGAGAGAGGAGAACAAGACTAGTTTGGTGGTGATTTTGGAGTATTAGAGGAGAGAGGCCAACGCATGTCGACCACAAACCTCCTCGAGATTAATTTCTCTCTCTACAACCTGCTTTTTAGGGTTCTTTCTTTCTGCCAAATTAAATTAACTCGTCTCTCTTTCTCTCTCTACACACCGGCTGGTAGCATAGCATATGACACACACTAGGGCACCGCAGCGTTTATCTGTCATATATACGACGATATCTCAGTGACCCTGCCGACTGAATTTGACGGATGCAACTTGCCAAAACAATAATTCTGGTGAGCATGTGTACGCCTGTCTCGTTGGGCATTTTGTGCGCAACTGGACATATACATTCTACAACTTATTATATTACTACTCATCATTATTATGTACGGTAGACTATATGTTTAACATATTTGTTACTCCCTCAGTTTTATATTATAAATCACTTTGATTTTTTCATTAGCCAAATTTTTTTAAGTTTAATCAAATTTATAAAAAAATATAATAGCATTTTCAATATAAAATAAACATATTATCAAAATATATTCAATGTTAGATTCAATAAAACTAACATGGTGTTATAGATTTAGCTAATTTTTCTATAAACTTAATCAAACTTAAAAAAATTAATTTGATTACGAAAAAGTTAAAACGACTTATAGTATGAAACGAAGAGAGTATAACAACCTAGTACTAACTAGGCTAGATATTATCCAGTACTACGAATCTAGACAGAGTTAGACAGAGTATCTGTCTAGATTCATAGTATTAGTTAGATTGTGTCTAATCTAGTGGTAAGTTGTTATATTTTATGATAGGGTACAAATCATAGGAGTACTTCCTTTAGAGCTACTTGATGTGATGGACAGTTTTGGACTATAAGTTATAGTCAAACTTTTGTAAACT
Source organism: Oryza punctata (assembly GCA_000573905.2). Lineage (NCBI taxonomy): Eukaryota > Viridiplantae > Streptophyta > Magnoliopsida > Poales > Poaceae > Oryza > Oryza punctata. The sequence continues at coordinate 7,331,775 of CM002488.2, forward strand.
TTGACATTTGGCTAGTTTTTGAAATAGTAAATTTCATAACATAAAAATGGTATGCGCGGATTTATCTTCAGATCACTTCCACTGTTGTAGCAGGGACTAAGGGTTTGTTTGGTTGCTACTTGCTACCCCTGAGGAAGATTTGCCTGGCCAGAGACCTCGCTGAGACGCGCCTGTGTGTTGTTTGGTTCGCATCCGGAGCGGCTGAACCTTTGCCTGACCTGAGTTTGCTCAGGCGTCAATCGTCATCATTAGCTTGGCTGAGGCGACGTAAATTGGTGGCATGAGCGTGGAAGCCGTGCTGCCTGAGTGTGAAATGTGATTTTATTAATCTAAGCACACATCACTTGCTTTCTAGTATGGTACATGCAGCCGTATGCATGTATAGATGCAGTTTTTTTTAGCTTTGGAATGGATGGATGACGTGCTCGTTATGGAGCTTATAATTATTAAATTAAAACCTAATTAACATGGATGAACTCAATAGTATCTCTCAAGGACTAATTATGAATGCATTATGAAAAGAATCCAGTTACCAGTGTATAATCCCATCTTATCTTTTTTTTTCTTTTTTTTTTGAATCACAGTACAAATGCAGACGTTCACAACGCGTGCACACTCACCCCTATGAACACACACGCACATCCTATCTCTATGAGCACCTCCGCAAGACTGGGCCGACATATCTTGATATTGACGAAATCATCACAGGCGCCTCATTGTCGACGTGTACGTCGCCTACCACTGAAAGATCAATAATTAGCCGTACATACGAGCACCCGTGTCAAATCTAGGATTTTATCACGGTGGGATAGTTCCACTGCAAGGAATCTAACCAGTTGAGCTACGCTCACTTCGCATCATCTTATCTTTTCTGAGGCGACCAACCAAACAAACTCATCTCAGGGATTGCCTGATGAGGCAGATTCCATCGAAATCTCAAGGAACCCTTAGGCATGCAGTTTTTCCAGACAAGTTTCTCAAGTCACTAACCAAACAGACCCTAAGGGCCACACCTCTTATTCGACCATGACACGACTTCGAGCATATTCTAAGCAAAGGTAAATAGTTCTCGAGTTTCTAACAGGTAACTGGATAAAGATCAAGCTGTGCGGGGGAAACAACGCGCCAACTAGGTGAATAGTGCTCGAGCTGGTTGTCTGGGTGGATATAATTTGAGAATACTACAAGAGGCGAATGGTACACGAAGAACAAGAAAGGGTCATGGTAGATATGCCATCGGGAAAGAATATTCTCATAGAAGATACTGAGGGGATCACTCCAACCACTACTACGAGCTGGCGCCAGTGATCCCTAGGGACAACCTAAATGTACGAATATGCCCTTAGGGTTCCAAGCTTTTCGGTCCATTATATCGTAATCTTGTTAGATTTTATAAAATTGTTATTAAAGGTCAAGTATTTTGACAGAGGGGGTACTTGACTATAAATTTTGTCAAAAATAATTGTTTGATTTTTCATATTTCTTGCTTTAGTTATCCTTTACACCAGCCCATGCACCTTCCAATTGTTCTCCAACCAAATCGAGGAAAGTTTTAAGTCACATTTCATTGGGAAGGAAAAGTCTGGTGGACAAACATTTCATTGTATGTCATCTAGGTGTCTGAACTCTTAAAATATATTGTTCGATCCCAGAACTTGTATTGGATGTCATATAAGTCCAAACAAGTTCCAACCCGCTCCATATGTTGATGTGGCATGCGAAGGTGGTGCCTATGTGTCGGTGGGAGTCATATAAAAAAATTGAAACTAAGAGAGAGAGAGAGAGGAAAAGGATGTTTTTAAACTTTGAAAAATTAAAATAAAAAAGAGAGCAGAGAGAGGAGAAAAGTATGTTTTTATTTTCTATATATGACTGACCTGGGTCCCATTAACACGTAGGCATCACCATGACATGTCACATCAACGCACAGAGAGGATTGGAGCCCGTTTGAACTTATATGATAGCCAAGATAAGTTCGAAGACTTAAAACGCATTTCAAGAGTTCGGGGACGTACATGAGACAACCGCATAAGTTTAAATACTGCGCGTGCACTTTACTCTAAATTTTATATGTAAAAACATTTTGAGATAATGCCTCATAATAGGCTGGATCGGATGCGTGTGGGTCGATCGGACCGAATGTGTTCGCACATGGCTCAGATGCGCAGTGTTTGCTCATTAGACCTACCCCCATTGGGCTAGGGTATATTCATGTCCGTCGCTCCCCAAGATGTTGTCTCCAAATTGTGATGTGGCATTGGCTAGGTTGAACCGTTGAAGATAGATGCTGGCTGATCAGCACAATTGGACATGCATGATCTTATTGAGGCCTCCTTTGGAATGGAGAATTTTAATATAAGAATTTTATCAGAATTGAACTGTTGATGTGAAAATGCTATAAATTTCCTATTTTAAAGGATACCTTAATTAAATTGCTAACTGGGTATGTGTGCTGTGCGCACAAGTTTGGACCTTTGGTTGTAAGAACATGCATGCTGCATGCATCATATACTCCTAAATTTGGAGAGCACAATAAACAACTTCACACAATTGTATAGTTCTCCGACCTTTACCCTGTACATGTTTGCATTCTACGTACAAGTTGATCTCAACCTTTGATATAATTTTTCCCTGTCATCCTGGAGTATATAACCATGCACCTCATATATATGATCTCACCGTACAATTAGAATGATATGTATGGCATGGCTTAATTGGCCGTGTACAAAGGCCGGGTTACATTATTTCAATTAATCTATTATCTTAAAAAAAATTGACATGGCTTAATTAGCACCGCATATATGTTCTGTTCATTATTAATTAACAAATAATCTGTGTTGAGATGGTTTCTTCCCTTTTTCTTGTTTCGTCATCTTATGTTTAGGCGTATTTAGGAGTAGTTTATAAGCTGATGATTTAAGGCCACATATATAATTCAAAGCTTGATCAATTACTCTCATAGACGAAAACCAAAAAACTGCTACTAGTAGTAGCTTTGTGACTTGTTAGTGTATAAGAATGGAAGAAAATAAATTTAAAATAACATAACATAACGAAAAGGCTGTTTGTTAATTGTCTATTTGATATATTCAGGCTTTGGATCTACCCTATGGTTGTGTTCGGCTCTTTTGGTTCCCATCCTCCCATTTCTCATTTTTTACGCGCACGCTTTCCAACCTGTTAAATGGTGTACTTTTTGAAAAAAAAGTTTTATGGAAAAGTTGCTTTAAAAAATCATACTAACCTATTTTTAATTTTTTTAACTAATACTTAATTAATCGTGCACTAATTTTTTTCGTGTGGGAGATAAGCGTTCCCAACCCTCACCAAAGAACACAGTGTATAAGCAGGCCAATAAGCCCAAAGAATGAGGGGCAAGGGTGCATGACTCATATTTTGACAGCCGTTTAATTGTGTACCTGGATACACTGTTTATTCTAGTACATACTAGAAAATAGCACTGTTAGAAGTTAAAAAAAAATACTATCTACATTATACAAAAAGGAGAACATGCATCATGTGATATATATATGCTCCATCGTTTAATTTTTATCATCCGCAACTAAAATTTTAATTTGAATGTTTTTCATCATATCATGGTTTATTTTTTAATTGGCTTTAATTTAAAGTCACTAAAAACGCTACAGATATAAAAGCTTTAGCTATAAATTATTTTTTACTCCATCCATCCAAAAATATAAGACGCAACCACTACTAATGTAAATACCAAGAAAAAATATCATCGCCTTCTCGTTTGCATCACTACAATAAATACTATATATGCATGCATCTAATGGGACTAGAGATTTTTAAGGGTGGAGGATTTAAAAAAAGAAACGAATTAAAGAATAGGGGGAGGTGCTAGTTAATTACATATATGCATATGCGCCTTATATAAGAAAACAATGACAAAAAAGTGATTATGCCTTATATTTTGAGATGAATGAAGTAGTTGCTAATAAACTTTATAGCTTGTCGGAGCCCGAGCTCCAATAGCAGGGAGCAGCGATACCCCCTCCCCCCTCTCTCTCTCTTGATTCGGTCGGTGTGCGGTAACAAGCCGACAATCGTAAGAAGCAGGCAGTTTATACAGTTTCGAGTCACTCAAAAAACATATAACACCCTATTCATGTGTTCTTATCTGGATCCCTTAATGCAATGTGTACAAGATGTTAAGCTTCTCCTATCCTAGAGCTGGAGAGGATTCCTGTCCTTAGTGGGGTTTTGGTTGGTAGTTTCAAGATGCAAATCTCTCGTGTGTTTTTAAACACAGGTCCTCTTCTTCTAAGTAGTCTTGGTCCTTCTTTTATAGTTGTAAGGGGACACCACAGTGATCGATTTCTTACAAATAGATCCCAATACATAAGCTAGGTGTAGGTTGTCTTGTCGTTTCCTGAGAGTGGGCCCAATCATCGGGCCTAGCTAGGGTGGAGGCCTCACTGCCCTACCACCCATCTTGAGAGTGCATGCAAGGCTTTGAGTGGAAGCCTAGGGCACTATGGACGCCCGTGGGCGCGGGCCTACCTGTCAGCCTTAGGTGGAAGAAAGTGTAGGGTGATTGTGGGCCCATTCAACCATGCTGCCTAACAGCCCACGCTCTTCCTCTGTAGGGGTGATAATGGTGCTTGTGATGGCTGTGTAGGTGTTGTCGTGCTGGGTTGTTATACGTCGCCTCGCATCGAATGTGAGGCTTGCTTGGGTTAATGCACTATTGCTACTTTGAACATCTCGCAGGGGCCGTGCATGGGGGCAAGTGGCAGTTGTGCCCTGAGCAACCCACATGGGTTGTGCTCGGGGACAGGCGGTAGCTGTGCTCCAAGCTCGGGCCTAGGCCAGCCTTCACATGAATGATCCCTAGGGCCGGGATATGAGCTCGAGTCCGACTAGCAGCCGCAGGGATGATCCCGAGCTCACCACCTCCGGGGGTGGGCCTAGCTAAGGCTCTTTTTATGCTTCTCCTCAGGTGTACCCATTACATGGATCCGATTGATGGTGACATGGGCCATCTGATCTTGACAATGTGTGAATGGGTGCCCCGAGCAGCCTGCTGTGGTGACCCGGGTTCTTATTTAATAGACACAGCTTATAACCAAACGCAGGTGAAATGATTTCTTGTTTAATTGGTTGAAATTAAAGTAATAGACACATGCGCACATACCACAAGACACACGTATAGCTGCACAGTTAGACAGCTCCATCGGTGGTTGGTTGGATCTAACTATATATATACTTACCTTTGTTTGTAGAACCGAGGTTCTAGAAATTTGCTAGTGAGTAGCTATCCGATGAGAATGTGAAAAACTTAGTTTTCTAGATTTTAACTTATAATTTATTTTCTAAAATATATAGCTTTTCGTTCTTACAAACCGAGTAAAAGCTAAAAAAAAATCTTAGGGAGACCAGAGATTCGTTCTGAGCGAAGCCGCTACCGTAGCTTCGAGAAACTCCAGCAAACAAGGCATTAATTTGTATATTGCTGATCAAGTTAATATACAGTAGCATATATACATACACAGTAGCATATATACTACTCCTATTAGTCAAGCAGTTTAAAATAAAAGGAAAAAGAAAAAGAAAAACTCAGCAGAGCACACTGGAACTCGCTGTTGCCAAACGCCCGGGGCCAATGGCCCACATGACATTGGCTCGTACAGCTCTACAGTAGTGTACGTACACACGTGCACTGCTAGAAACCCTTTTTCCAAACGGTAAAACCGGTTTTCGCAAGCAGTTCGGTGGCTCGCCTCTCTTACGATGTAGAAATGAAGATTTTCATGGATGGGTGATCTAGCCGTGTGAGAAAACCTATACTTTCTAAACGCGATTTGATTACGTCGGGATTTGTCCATACTTTTTTATTCCAGCAATCAACGGATGAACAACATTTTTTTCTCCTATTTTCTCTCAAAGAATATGCCTTAGTGGCTTAGCCTGGTTAATAAATTTAGACGGATGAAGTTTTAGCGTCTCGTATATCCATGCTCGATCCATATCATGTACATATGTAAATGATCATATTATGAATAAAATCAAAATAGAGTCGTTTCAACCAAAACATGATAATACATATATCTCGTAATTAATACAACAATATGATCAACTAATATTCACTAGTGCTTATAATAACATTTTTTCTCATCTAAGTATTCTATTGTAGCTTAAAGTTGCAAAATTAGCTCACAAAAGTTATCTTTTAAAACTGCACAATTCTTTACATTGCACCGATAAAATTTTAAAAGAACGGCGAGAATAGAAGAGGAAATCATGTATCTAACCTGGTATAGCAATTTCAAGTTCAAAATTAACCTCCCGTGTTTGTTGCTATATTCTGGAGAGAAACTTTGAATTGGAACGAAAGGAGCTCATGCTGAAGCATAGTTTATTGGTCGATTATCGCAGACGGGTCTCTTAACAGCTCACCTACGGTAGTGTACGTTCGCAGTCGAGTCTCGACTCGGACCGATATTATCATAGGCGGATGGTGTACGGTTCGCTTGGTGGATGAAGGGTGGTTCATCTATGTGAAAATCGTTTATATATGTAGTAGGGGTGGTAGGTGTCAGCAGCTGGCCACTGCGTGCGTACGTCGTGCAAGTGCAACGACGACGTGCCCGCGGCTCGCACCGCAGCACCGGGCGGGCCGCCGCCGCGCGCGGCACACCACGTTGTGGCCGGACACACGCCAGCGCTCACCCCGGGGCCCATCCGTGCATGCATGCATATATGCAAATCCTACAGCAACAGTACACACTGTATGCGCATGGCTGTGTATTAGCTCTAATTAACCGGCAGTGTATAGTAACGTAGTATATACAGTACTTTTTTTTGGTGATAACATGTACTATACGTGTACATAGTACATATATACTTATTCTACACAATCCATGCATTTGTCTATTAGGACGAAAAAAATAGGGGTCAGGGTGTACATTTCTCCCCTTTTTGTGCATGATATGCATGCATGGTGCATCCTCTCGATCATCCGCGAGAGAAAGAAAGTCTACGCTCTACGGCGCGCGCGTGAGAGAGACTCGTGAACAGCCAGTATATGCAAGGAGAGGGGTTGGGAGATGTGGGACAGCGACGGCGTGCATATCAGCTGGAGTCTGCACCCGCAGCTGCCGATGACGACGACGGTAAAAAGCAGCTAGCTACCTTGTTGAGATAATCAGCATCTCGTGTCAGCGACCAATCGATCGAGAGGGCGCCTTGCGCTTGTCTTTTCCCGGCCCGGTCCATAATGTACGTAGTTCTGGTAGTAGCAGCAATTACAAATACAATACAATACAAAACAATATATATATATAATTGCGATTTACAAGCACCACACGTCGTTTTCTTCCTTGTGCGATGCATGATGCCCCGGGCAGAGTACACTAGTGATATGTGCTCCCGGCCGGGCCATGGGCCTTTGATCTTTGCGTGGTGGACGTCGCTCCATGCGTCTTTTTTCTGTTGCTCTCGCTCGCTACCTCACTGCACGTCACTCTCTGGCGACTGGCGCTAGCTTAGCTTGCGTATCTCCCGCTGGATCTGGTGCCGAGATCAAGGGCCAAGGGCCTCTTCTGAACGCAGGAGGAACAAGAAAATTTGTACGAGGGCAGTAGCTACAGAACACTTAAATGTTAAATTTAACAGTTTTTTTTAGTGAAATCTATACTAAGCACTCTATTCATCCAAAAAGATAAATCTAGATTAAGATGATACATAATTCAAGCATATCCAGATTTATAATACTAGATTATATCTTATTCTTATCTAGATTAATATTTTTTTGGAACGGAGGGAGTAGATCTGACACCATAGATCAACAACTAAATAGTTACTACACAAAATCAGGAAAGCCTCGTTCAGCCGCGTGTGACTCATCGTTCTCGTCGCGCCATGATTCGGTGCGGGGAAATCGAACCGGAGCGCGGCGAGCTGATGGATGGTCCGGCAGTGTCGCGCGCACACTAACGTGTGTCCAGCTCTGTTGGTGTGACTCACAATCAGCCATGCTTGGCGCGCGATTTGCCGGCTAGGCTTGGGGTGTGCTGCGGCTGCTGCCTGCCTACCTATGAGAGAGCTAGGCCGGCCTGCAAGTGGTTATCATTCACAACCGAGGATTTCTTGTTTCTTTTTTTTACCATTACGACACGATTAAGATGGTGATGTTTGTGTGGCGCGCAGACTGGCGGAGCTCGCCGGTGAGAAGCCGGGAGCTCACTGGCTTCCCTCGCTCCCGACCGACACCGGTAGCGCCGGTGCCCTCCGCATCTCCGCTCTCATCATTCACGCCGGTAGCACCCCTCCCCTAGGTACCTCCGCCCACATCAGCTGTGATACAAGAAGAAGAAGAAGATGAGGGATAGAGAAGAAAGAAGATGGAGAAGGTAGGAGATGGATGGAAAATGTGACGGTAGTGATATGGTTTTAATTTTGTAAAATTCCAGTGACATAGCTATTAATAGATGAATTATAGTGATATTTATCTGAAATGATATATTTGCAATGACATGGATCGAATTAACCATGTTATAAAATGCATATTTTCACCAATAAAATGACCCTACACACCTAGCGTGTCATGCTATCATATTAATGCATACATCCTCTATTTCAGAAAAACAAAACTTCTTAACGTAGCCTACATCTAGAAGCATTCAAATCTATACCCGTAAGCCAAAAAGAACATGACCTTAGTATTAGTACTATATGCTCTACTTCAAATCTATGACAATATGATCATGCTTCACCCCGTGACATGGAAAATGATTGATTAATTAGTTAGGCTCTATTAATTGTCAATCATTTCGAGAAGATCTGTTGTAAAAAATTAAAATAAAATAAACTGATGAAATTTTACTTCCGGCCAAGATCTTGGCCAGAAAAGCTCCATCCCCCCTCCCAGGGGCAAATTGGCACCCCCAAACAAATTTCACAGAATCTAAAGTACCAGAAAATGTCAACCATTACTTGTTTCTGGCAGCTCTGCTTGGCTGCTCCTCGGCACACAGCCTGCGTACGGACACACGGCAACACTTACATAAATTTCCCGGATCGTGATGTGTCATTTACATCTTCACATTATTATCTACTAGACCGACAAGCCTCTCCGGGACATGAACAACTGCCCTGTTGAATCACAATCCCTGTACATGAATGTGCAGCATCAATGCATGTGTGTGTGAGCCAAAGACACATGTGTGTGTTCCTGAATAAGACGATCCGAGTTGGCCTCTGATTGCATAGTTCAACAGTTGCATCCTTGCCCCCATGTGTGACAATGCAATCCCTAGAGTCAGAGGGCTAAAATCTGCAGCAGATCAGTGACCCACGTTGGGCAATTAAGCTATATGCTACCAATTAGATATGCATATTAATACATAGCTGTCCTTTTTTTCCCAGTTAATAATTCATAATGTCTTTATCATTTGCCTGTATATACAGACTATATAGAGAATATATCTAACTTGTTCTCCAACATTTCTGGCACTCGGTACGTACGCAATAATCTCTTTTGCGCAAAACTACCTTTGTTTGATTTTTTTGGCATGCCACAATTTTCTAGCTATTTCCCAACTCCGTTATCTCTTTGTATTTTCTGCAAAAAAAAAGACCCCGGGAGCCGGGGATGGGGGGAGGGTCAAATTGAATTGTACTCCCTCCGTCCTAATAAAAACCAATCTAAAATATGATGTAATATTTTTTTTTACAATGAATCTGAATCAGATTTATTGTACTAAAATATGAGTCACATCCCGTCCTATATTGGTTTTCTATGAGATCGATGGAGGGAGTAGTGATCAAATGATTACTCTTCGTTCAGAGTGAACAGTTCATCTAATATCAATGGATTTTTTTTCTGTGTGTTTCTTATAAGGATATGAGAACATTCGAGACTGTCTTTATTAGTTAAAAAAGCAAGGCGATTCCATCAAGATACCATTTTTTTCTCACACACTACCTAATCAGGGTAATTACTATAAATCCTACATATTATCCCTAAATTTATCACATAGAATTATGTGATGAGGTGGATGAGAGAAGTTTAGAGAGAGAATGAGTCACCCCTCATGCAAGGGACAACCTTATCTCCAAGAAAAGAACGATGCTCCGGTACTCTGTACTTGTAGTATTATACTACTAGTAATATTAAGGGTAAATTAGAAATTTACTAATACAATAATTATGAGTAACTTTATCATTTATATATGTTTTTTCCTGACTAGATCGATACGTGGTTATCTATTATGTTAGTATTGCTCATATTCCATCAAAAAATAAAAAAAGAAGGAAAAAATTTAATCGCTGCTAAATGACAATTATAACCCTATTTTTTTACAATAATATTCATCCACATTTTTATTACTGCTAATTAGGGTGGTAGTAAAAAGTAATCTGAACCCTTCGATCAAATGAAATCAACGGTAGATTGTTTTCTACTACCAGTAGAGAGCACCGGAGTGAGGCTTCCAAGAAAAATTAAGATGATGTAAGAGTAAATTAATATTAGGTTTATGTACCCATTAGATATGATATATTATATATACATGTTATCTCTTAATTAATGAGAAGATAATATATCTCTAAATTAATGGGAAGAGAATATAATTTAAATTAGAGATGGTATTAACCTACCCTATAAAACTTGCACTCAGTGTGTATCACACGCTCGACGTACAGGTGATTGGCTCGACGGTAACTTAATTGATTGTACTCACAGGCATGAAAGACAATCCAACACGGCATAAATGACTGAGCCTTATCCACTGCTAATCCAACTAATTATTTAATTAATGAAAAGAGAGGAGCATAGAGACACGATCGATGCTTCACCCGTGTGTGACTAACCTGTGGCCACCAAACTTTCCCCAATTAATGAAGCAGCCGCAGCATCATCAGCACAGCGGCAGGTAGCTTCGTCGCCGTCGTCACAGGATGAGGAGGAGAGAAGGGAAAAAAAAAGATGAAGAAAAGGAATGGGATTTGGACGTGGGTAGACGCGGAAACCGACGTGCCACGCCGACGCCGACGTTTTTAGCCCGCGCGTCCACGAGATTGGCTCTACGCGCGCGCGCGGGGAGCCGAGAATTATTACCGCTGATTTTGCTGTGTTCTCTTGGCTTTTTGGCTCGGCGGGCGCGCGTGGGGCGCGTGGCGTCTTGCACTTGTTTCGTTTTCGGGTCTCTCCGGGTTGGAGAATCTTTTCGCGGTTTGTGCCGCATCGGGGGCCGTCTGGTGCCTGCGTTTCACCGGAGAAACGGGAGGGCAGGTTGCTGGAGGTGATAATTGGGGGTGGGGGTTTTGGTTCCATTCGGGCCGTTAACTTCAGAACACGGAGAATTTCTCTCTTTTTGGGGGAGAAAATGTGTGAGAATAGAACTGATTTTATGTGAGGATCGTTATCAAGCTGTATGTGACGAGTTGAGTTGTCGCCGTCGGATAGTGGTTGGGTAGTCAGCAAGACCTAACAACGGTCTGGACTGCGGACTGCCCGTGTTGCGGAATCTTTTATGGACTGCGTGGTTAAGTTTAGTTCTCATGGGCCTAATGTTCTACGCTTGGAATAAGTATATTTTGGCTCCCTCATCTTTTGTTTCTAATTGAATCGTCTCCCTCAACCGTAAAACCGGGTATAACGACTTCTCCAATTTCTAAAACCGGTGCAAATCTACTCCTTCAATAGTTTTAGAAGTGGTTTTTGCTGACCGTGGTTGACTCATTGAGTCAACAGGTGTGACCCGGTGTCTTCCTATTCATCTCTCCTCACAAGTCAGTGACCTCTCTTCCTTCACTCTCCCGTCTCTTCTCTTCCCTATGACCCATCTCTCTCCACCTCTCTCGGTGGTTTCTAGGGGTGGCCGGTGGCAGAAGAGGAGAGGGCACTAGAGCATCAGTCGAGGTGCGGGGAGGTGGTGAGAGGGACGCGGCGGAGTGTGTCGCCATGTATTGCTACTTCTCGTTGGTCATTGTCGACCTCGTCATCCTCGCGACGGTCCGCGTGCCCGCCACACCGCCCATGATGCCCACTGCCACCGCTAGGAGGAAGGATATGGACAAGCTCGTCGCTCGGGATGCCTCCTCGAGGTCGCTGGCTGTAGCGGCCGCAAAAGGTCAAGAAGGTGGATTAGAAGCCGGTGGCCGTCGTGGTCTTGTAGAGTGGTCAGAGGCGGCCGAGGCTGGCAGCTGTGCGATGTACCATCTCCTGCAAAAAGGAGTTGGAGCAACCATCTCTGGTACCATTGTTCGAGAAGATTACAACAGAGGAGGAGCGGCGGCGGAGGTAGACATCGAGATGGTGGTGCTACGAAGACACTGCCCCCATCCCTCAAGCAGGTCGTAGAATCTAGCTGCGTGAGCACAAGTGAGGCCTTGATGACAACATGGAAGACGGCAATAGCTGACACCCTCGTCAATCTCCTGCGATGGTCTCCCATTCCTTTGCTCGAGCTCAGGAGAGGCGACGTGGACATGGGGCAACTCCAGCGCGTAGAGGAGGCCCCTTCATCAGCTCTTTTCGCATCCTTCCTACTCCTCGTCCCCTTTGCGCCTTCCTTCGTCACCGCTAGTGACATCTCCGTCGACCGCGGGGATCCCCTCCCAAGCAGGAAATTGACAAGTGGACTGACCAAGAATTGGACATCCTCCGTCGTAAGATGGTGAAGCACCTCGACGACCGCTGCACATCAGAGAGCATGATTCACCACAACTTCCTCACTCTACGGCGGTGACGATAATCCCACGCCACTGTCGCCTTGGTCCTCTTCTGTCGGGTGCCATCCTAGAGATCATGAGGAAGAGAGGGGAGAAGTGGAGAGATGGAGAATAGAGGAGGCTAGAGGAGGAAGATAGTGTGCCTGACATGTGAGTCCCCACCCACTGACTCAGCGAGTCAACCACGATCAACCTGCCACGCCAGCAAAAATCACTTTCCAAACCGCTAAAGAAGTAGATTTGCACTGGTATCCTTTTAGAAGATAAGGAAAATGTTATGCCCAATTTTACGGTTGTGGTAGACGATTTAACCCGGAACAAGAGTTGAGGGATAGTAAATTAGACTTATTTCTCCACCCTTAACACCGGCTTGTACGGAGACATTAGCCTCACAAAACGCTCGTAGAATTTGTGGAGATGAAGAGTTCCGTGGCCCATGTAACTGCCCGCTCGCTGTGACAGGGCCCACCTTGCCAGACCGTGCGGCGAAAGAAACTGCCCCCGCCATGCTAGCCCAGCCCAACGCGGTGACAATGACAACTGACAAAGCAGAGCGCCGCCGCTCCTGGCGATGGGGAAACGCGGAGTCGCCGGTCGTCGCTCATCGGGATGGTGACGGACGGACTAGTGGACTATGCAAGAACGGAGCAGCAGCTGAACTTGATCTCTCTGATTCTATTTTTTTTGCCAAATTTCTCCGCTGTATTAGCGGATGATCGATCCTTTAGAAATAATCTTGTATTTTCGATAGAAAATGAGTAAATATGACAAAACCTTACTTAGGTTTTAGGCATTTTTATCGTAAAACACCATGTATTACTAGTTATTTTAATAAACTTTAGATTTTAAGGCAAAATGTTTAGTGTAGCCTTACGTATAACAAAATATCATCGATTTGGGCAATATGTTTGTGCAGAAAAAAATAGTATGAGATATTCTTTAGTACATATACACATTATCCCCATCTTCAACTAGCATTGATTATTGGTAATATGAATATTTATATGTATATGTAACCTATATTAACGTGACATCATTAATTTTTTTATTTTTTTTTGCAAATCATGCAGTATGAGAGAGAGGAAAATGATAAAATTACACGTGAGGGATATGTAATTGAGCCTACTAATGTGGATACATTTTAAAAGTTAGCATACATAATATCGTAAATATAATTATTTTACTAAATACATGATTTGGTGAAATATTCTATCCTAAAACCTAGGGTTTTGGGAAATATACTCCTAGAAAATTTGCCACCGATTACCTTGTACATTGTACTAAAGCATACAGACAGGAGTATTGGCTTTATAAACTGTTGTACGAGTACATATATCATACTCTGAAGGCGCAAGCCTGCCGGGCCTTTTGTCGGGCCTACATTACACCCAACCCAACCTCGTATACGCCTTCTGTCCATCAAACTCCGACTCGCCGACGTCCACCGGCGAACGCACGGGCGCACGGCCCACGCCGCGGACGCAGAGCCCGCCCCGAACCCAACACCATCACCACCCACTCCTTCTCGAACCTTCCACTCCCACCACGCTTAGCCTAAGCCTACCTAGCGCCCTAGCCTAGCCAACCCCCTTCCTCGCGGCCCGACGCGACGCCGAGACCGAGCCGGCGGCTGCGTCTCCTTCCTTCTCCCATCCCATCCCACCCACCGTCGGCGCGGCGGAGCGAGGGGGACGAGGTGGGGACGCACAAGGCAGGCAAGATTCGAGAGGCCGGCGGAGCCAAGCGGAGGGCGCCCGCCTCGTCGTCGTCGTCTTCCGCCGCGCGCCCCGGCCGCTGCCGGCGCAGGGAGGCGCCCCCGCCGCCGCCGCCGCCGCCACCGCCGCCGCAGAGGGAGATGGGGGTCGACTACTACAAGGTCCTCGGCGTCGACCGCGGCGCCGGGGACGATGACCTCAAGAAGGCCTACCACAAGCTCGCCATGCGGTGGCACCCCGACAAGAACCCCACCAACAACAAGAAGGAGGCCGAGGCCAAGTTCAAGCAGATCTCCGAGGCCTACGAGGTTGCCCTCACCCCCCGCATATCCCATCTCCTCCTCCTCTTCCTGCGAAGATTGGTTTTTCGTAGTTCGATGTAGCGGCTCGATCCGTTATCTCGGCGGTTTCTGCCGACAAGTGGAAGAAGATTGATGTTCTTTCTTTGCGGAAGAAGTAATCAACCTTGCCATTGGAAACCTACATCATCATCAATCCTACAAAGATCATGTTTTGATTCCTCCTGGCAACCTAGGGTATGAATATATCAGACGCGATCATAACTTGTATTGGTTGTTACCCTTAGTCCTGTATATGGAGGGGAAGAATTTCTTTGTCATGTTATTCGTGTGCGAATCGTTCTAGCTTCAGTGTTTACTGCAATTTAGCGCGCCTAATTTTCCTTATGTCTAAATAAGGAATAGAGGCGAACCGACCTTATTTGGCACGCTAAGTGTTTTGATGAGTAAATAGGGAATACTCTATCCCTTTTACAATACTTTGATTATGGGCTTGTTGCCACGGGTGCGGTACTGCAGCCAGAAACACTAGGCGACGCGGCAGCTGCGGCCGCAAAAATCGTAGCCAAGCAGCACCTATGCTACTAAGGGCATGTCATAGCATAATTTATGTTATACATTCTGAATGATTCTTTATCCACGATTGAAGGTTCTGGTATGAGGCTAATGCTAGGTAAACAATTATTTCAAGTTAAGTAAAAAGATCTGCAGATCCAAAATGTAACCCAGCCATTTGGTATCTTTTATTTTCTAGAATACGCATTGTTGAGTTGTGATTTTCATTCCATGGTTGGTATTTTCTTTTAGTGCAACATAACAGCTTAGTTTATTTTAATCCAGTCCTTGCAATGATTGACAGTTTTCCACCCGTTGTTGATATTTTTCGATCTGTTTATTAATGCTATTTTTTACCTTTTAGGTCCTTAGTGATCCCCAGAAACGCACGATCTATGACCAGGTAGGGGAAGAAGGGCTCAAGGGGCAGCCACCCCCTGGTGCGGGAGGTCCTGGAGCATCTTCCTTCTACCCTGGTGGTGCCCATTCCAACTCTTTTCACTTCAACCCGAGGAGTGCAGACGACATTTTTGCCGAGTTCTTTGGATTCCGTGGTCCTTTCTCTAGCATGGGTGGCATGCCGGGTGTAAGTGGAGGCATGAGAGGGGACCCAAGGTTCCCAGGGTTTGGCAATGAATATTTCTCTTCACGCTTTGGTGGTGAGGGTTCCACCAGTATGCATCAGCCGTCACACCAACTACCGAAACCTCCGCCCATTGAGAACCGCCTTCCAGTTAGCCTTGCAGATCTGTACAAGGGTGTAACAAAAAAGATGAAGATCTCAAGAGAGATTATAGACTTCAGCGGGTAAGCCTCCATTTTTTTCGATGACTTTAAAACTTAGTGTAAGCACCTTGTGTGAGCAAGATTATTTACTCATGTGTGCCAATTGCATATTCATCATTTCATTGGTGTTGCAATGTATTGCTTTGTTGCTATTGAGCTACATAAATGGCTACATTAACTTTTCATAGATAGGAATCACCTACTAATCACTTTATCGTTATTTTTGGGAAATGAAAGCTTATCGTTGCTGGAAAATAGCCTGCTTCTATCGTGCATAATGGTGTGTTTCTAGGTTTAACACTTGATGTGACAATCAAGTACTATAGACTTTGGAGCTTGATACTGTTTGTTGTCATACTGTAGTTTGTAAGCCGTGCAGTATTGCCATGATATTTGTTGTAACATGTGAGAGATTTGAAGCTGTATCGGTCATTCTATCACATTGAACATCTTATGTCTACCATCGTAATGTTTGCCATCCATTGACACCATTTTACATTTTTTTTAAAAAAAATGAAGAAGATAATTTACTAGGCAGTTCTCTGTTGGGAACATGATCTCCTTATATATGGAGAATTGTCTGAGTTTCATCAAATAATTTCCATTGAACTAAAACTTGTATAGAGCAAAAACAGCTCGCTGTTTTCAAGTGGACTGATATGTGAGGCTCATGATAGCACATCACATCCCAATCCCCTAAATGGCCTTGATATTGTCCTCTCCCCTTGTTAATTAATACATCTTCTTTTCTTGATATGGCTTCCTTGATCTTTTCCGCTTTTGCCAAGTATTGTTGATTACTTGGCGGGGTCACATCTTCAAGCTGGCTCTATTAGACATTCGCGGAGGGTGACAAGAACCTGCAACCCAGTAATGTATAAGTTGATGGCTTGCGAACAGGGATCTCATATTCAATAGTGTCTAAGCTATTGTACTTTAGGTTTGGGATTTTGGAATCATTGAGGCCTGGTTTGCAACAAGGCCAATTCCTGGCACATACACGTGTTTGGGATTTTGGAATTGTTGAGGCCTTGTTTGCAACAAGGCCAAATTCCTGGCACATACACGTGTAAGGGAACGGATTTGGACCCATCCAAACAAGGTCTAAAGGATCATAATATTGTACGGAACATTTAGGCATTCCTATGAGAGCACTTAAGTCAAACATCCTAGTTGTTTCTTCTGCCACACCTTTAGGTCTACTTGCATCCCTATTTTTTGGGGCCAATTTGCTTGGTACCGTCAGAAAAAAAATCTTGGGAGTTGGAAAATACCATTGTATATATCGTTGACATGTACCACATGACATTGTCACATAAGTGGATATTTTCCAACTCGTGTATCTCCACGATGGTATTTTTCAAATTTTCTCATTATTTTAGTGTCAAGTACAGTGTTCTTCGTCCTATTCAATTAGCTTTAATGTCATCAAGAGGGGAATGATTCATGATCATTAAGGAACAAAAACAAAACCAGTTTTACCATATGATGTTTGTGCAGAAACCTGTAAATAGCAATGACATACCATTTATAACATGTACTGTTGTAACTACATGGATTGCAGTTTCGTATTTTCTCTTTTAGTACACCTTTATCATCGTTATTCTGGCAATTTCTGATAAGTAAATTTATTAAATATTTATATCAGAGCGCCAATCACCAAGGCTTATTGGTTGGTATGGAAGAAAGTTATCAACCTCTAGATTCATGCTAGTGTAACGGCTGTCCTATTTTGTGTAGCAAATCTATGTAACTCATATTTTTGTTAAGCATTGCTGACGTGATGTTTAATTGGATACAGAGACATTATGAACAAATTGGTGACATTAGCAAGGAATTGTTACTTGAGATTTACTTGCAACAATCTTTTTTATTGTCTTCTTATGGCTGTGACGTGGCTTTGAAAAGGTGTTCCTGACATATTGGGTTATCCTGTAATTAGTTTGTAAGTTTGCAAAATGTAATAATTCCTTTTAGCTCTTCTTTCAAAACACAGAAGTGCAGCAAAACTAAGCATTAAAAATTATAATTCCTTTTGATTTTCTGCCACATGATTAGCTGATATTGTTTCCTCCTGTTGTTTATGACACATGTTTTCAATCTTCAGGGGGTGGTATTCCTACTTTTCATTTTATTCTTCAAAGAAACTGATTTTACATCACATCTGTGAATTCTTTATGGGTACCTTATGTTAAATTCTGTGTACTTGTCTGCATGCTAATTTTACTATTCGTAACAGGAGAGTTTCACAGCAGGAGGAAATTTTGCAGATAGAAGTAAAGCCAGGTTGGAAGAAGGGGACAAAGATCACTTTTGAAGAGAAGGGGAATCAAGCTCCAAACATGAAACCTGCTGATATTGTTTTCATAATTGAGGAGAAGCCCCATGACATTTTCACCAGGGAGGGAAATGATCTTGTTATAATGGAGAAAATATCTTTGGTGGAAGCGCTTACTGGGTATACTGCTCGTATCATTACGCTTGATGCGCGAAGTCTGTCAGTGCCCATTAATTCAGTCATCCATCCCGACTATGTAGAGGTGGTCCCTGGAGAAGGCATGCCTAATCCAAAAGGGCCCAATAAGAAGGGAGATCTGAAGATTAAATTCAACATCAGATTCCCTTCCAGGCTGACATCTGATCAAAAAGCGGGGTTCAAAAGGCTCTTGGGTTCTTAAGCCTGTTCGAATGAATTTCGTAAAAGTGACTGTGAATATTGGTGGTACCTAGCGAGGTAGATTTCTATTGGTTCTGGGGGACAAAAGGCAAGAAGTTAGAAAAAAAAGAAAGATGATTTCATAACATATCAGTAATAGGTTGTTATATGTTGTTTTTTATCCCCATAATTTACTGAAGATTTGACATGTGCTGGCTTTTTGAATGCTCTTCCTCTAGCTAACCTGCGGGTTGCAGGGTACACACAACTACACAAGGTGAGGCTCCATTTGGAACCTGGGATTTTGTTTTAACATTTCTTGAGGCAATTACTGCTTTCATATGAATCCTGTAAAATCCTGCATTGCAAGTAGACACTGAAACTTGAGTCTGGCAAGGGTTAAGCCTCCTTTAAAACACATGCTATTTTCAGAATTTTTATAGAAATCAGTTGATTTCCATAGAAATCAGGGGGAAAATTCGAGCGCTCCAAAGTGTTGGCCTTAGAGGAAGTTTTACTCCTGCCCTAGTTTTCAGAAAAATTACCTTGTCTCGTGGCTTGTCGAAATTCAGAGTTTTCTTTTGTAGTATGCAGCACTAGGTCCTACCGTAAGAAGAGGAGTTCGATCCTTGACAAATATCTTAGGAACTGGTATTTGTTAAGGTTAGAACTTAATATTAGGAGGCAAGTTGAAAAGTATGTTTTCCTTGATTGCTCTGTATCAAAGCTTTATGTGTAACCGGCTTTACGCAGATCACAGTTTGTGGAGACGGCTAAAAGCTTAACTAGTTGCCACTGGTTAAGTTCACGCCACATTGGCACTACTGACGATTTTCATTTCCAAAAACACAACATCATCGTCAGAGCCAACAAAGAGAAGGTCACAGACACAAATAACATCCTCGGTTATTACATACAAAATAAAATGAAAAGCTTTTCCAAGTATGAGCGTTTATTTCTACACATTTGGGCTCTCTCGACAATCAACTGATGATAACCAATCTTACCACCGCAATGTGCTGTTCAACACCAGACTAGGAACAATTTGACCAAATAACCCCAAAAGCAAAAACAAGATACGGCAGAAGACGCCATGATCCTCGCGCATGTCCCTGAGGCGAGTAAAACTAACGCACGCACCGCAGCCACCTTACCATATTCACAGAGACCACCTCATCATGCGCTCTTCGCCTGTACCAAATCAAGAGAAGCAATTAAAATGATATCCATTTTTCTCATGCCTAGTTACTTCTTACTCTGATGAATATATTCAATTGTAAAACTATCAAAACCATGTCCATTATGTATTATTGAATCACCTTGCGGGTTATAATGTCAAGAACACATGAAATAATGCACAAAATAACTCCATGTTTGGTTTCTCTGTAACCATGATGTACTGAGGTTGCCAATCGTACAATTGTTACTTTCATTTCTAAACAGGAAGAACTGGGAAGAATATTGGCATTGGTAAATTCAGCAATCTCAATCTAAGGGTGGTACGTTACTTTAGTTTTCCTTTAATGTTGATCTGTTGGATAAACCATGTCTCAGTAACCCAAGTGCAGTAATAATTGGAATACCGGAGCAACCAACAAAGTGTTTACATAATAGCCTTTCAAAATGATTTCAGTTATTTTTAGAAACTTAGTGCCATCATTATGTGCAATTGCAGCTATATCGCAATTAAAAAAAATACAATCATAACGCTGCTGTGAGTACATGTATTCACATGTACGAGATATTGTAATGAACTTACCCTTTTCTCCTCTTCGATCTTAGCCTTGATGTACGAGTAGATGGCAACACCAGCTATGGCAATGCAAGTACCAATTCCAGTCTGTGTGGTAATTTTGTTGCCTGTTTAACATATGATTTACCAAGTGTTAAGCTAGGCATAAACACATCAAACAAAAAACGGAAGGAACAGAACAAAATTGTAATTTCAATTCATAAAGGCATGGGAAAAAAATTTACTCACCAAAAACAATGATAGAGAATCCAATGACGAAAACCCTTTTCAACACATTGCCAACAGCATGCGTCAGAGGGGCCACTCGCTCCAGAGTGTTTGTAGCAACCTGCATGACATGATTGCATTAGTAATGTTCTAACTCATAATAGATGAAAGATAGTCCATGAAAAACTTGGAGACTGTTTACATAAGAATGAAACTTGGGTACATCCCATGAAGCACAGAAATACGAAGAATATGATGGTTTGCATGGCATGAAAACTGGTTACCTGGTTATAGAGGTGGTAGAACAGTCCCACGAAGAAAAGGTCAGAAACGAACTTTGTCAGGCCTACTTTTGCAATTGCATCGTTAAAACCATGCTGCAATAGTGTAGGTCCCTCGATCTGCAAGTTGATCATGGAAAGACGAATACCAGCATTAAGCATAATGCACGAATAATATTATACTTCTTGGACCAAATTTATCACACTTACGATCACTGCAGGTGGAATGCACACAATGAGGGCAATTATTGAGATATAAGCATACACATTGGTGCTATCCATATCAGTCTGCAACAGTGAAAATGGTTTTAACGTCAGAAAGGTCAGAAATCCCATGAAGCAAAAAAATGTGATGAATCAACAGATTAGCACAAAAGAGGCACAAACCATAGCTTTCTTGGAATAAATGCTCCGGTAAGTGAACGAGATGTTAGAGATCATAGCATTGATGAAGCCAGTCCAGTTAAATGAAAGTTCAGTCAATGATGCCATTGAAACACCTGGTAATCTCAATGTGGTTAAATAGGTTGAAACAAAAAAGCACAAAGCATGTGGCAGACATTACAGAATTGAAAGAACCTTCAAATACTCAGTAGCACGAGTGCGACACAATGAAATAATGGAAGCATAACAAAAGGAGCATGGTCAAATTAAATTGATCAATATATTCTTAATCCTTTTAGTTTAGTACTAAATCAACGTGAAGTCTTAATTAAGGAATTACCAAGCACGACAGGGGCAAGAGACAACCAAAGAGGCAAGGGAACTTGCTGTCCAAGGACAAACTGGGTAGCCGCTGCATTGAAGAAGGGCTCCAGAGCTACAATGCAGTTGGGCAACATAAAAATATTAGCATATAGAACAAAACTGGGACGAAATTCAAGAATGAAATATGCACCAAAGAAAAAAGCACCTTTAATGGTGTGGGCAAATGAAACTGCAACAGCAGCAAACGACACGTTGCTAGTGACATGACCAAGAGCATGGCACAACGCCACTGGAAAGAGCAGCTTCAAGAGTGTCGAATTGATAGGCTACAAAAAGACAGGGTTCTTTTTCATCAGTTTGTTGCTGATTTCCGTATTAGATGCATTGTCTTGGATGGGTAGAAACTGATAATTCATGAGAAATTATTTTAGTTTCTTCGAATGTATGAAAGATGGATTATGAAGCTCAATCTTAGTTTCGATTTTTTATGTTGACCGCTGTAAGAGCCGCCAAGGAAATAACATCACAATGGAAGGTGGTACAAATTACCGCACGCTTTGGGAGCCCGACGGTCCAGCTCACGAGGCAGTACACGACACCAACAAGCAGATGGATCACCGACACAAAGCTGCAGCAAGCAGTACGTTTGTTGTTCATATTATGACCCTATGTCATAACCCAGCTACAAAATGGAATGCGAGATCATGCAGCTTGCTAATGCTCACTGCTGCAAAGCAATGGGGTGAACAATAGCAATACACTTACTATGGATAGGGGAAATAGTTGTATATCTTCTTGTTGAGAATGTTGAATATAACATTCAAGAAGTACCTACAAGATCATTTACACAAAATGGCAATATTTAAACAACCGAATAATCGCTGCAAAATCAATTCAATCCGACGAACAATGCAGAGGTGAAGCTCATGCGATTATTGCAGTAGAAAACCATACCACATGAAGAAGAAGAAGCCGGTGATCAAGGCGGGGTACTTCTCCAGGAACCCCGCTGGCTTCGCTTCCCTAACAAAACCAAATCAGAAAAACAATCATCAAAAAAGTAAAAAAAAAAAAAAAAACCTCTGAGCTGATTCCGATTTAAGATTCATCCATATCACACTCCACTGACACATATACTACAAAAGATTAATAGATTATCGAGTGAGCCCCATCGATCAGAACTGTTTGTGGCTGCAAGAGGGACCAGCATTCGGGGGTTCCATTTGAAACCGAAGCTTCTGCGCCGCGAAATTTAAAAATAGAAAGCGAAATAAGATTAAAAAAAAAAGAAAGCGAAATGCTACAAGCAACTGCGAGCGCTCCGGGGCGGCGGCGGAGCACGAGCAGCGGCGCAAATGGGGCGTTGTTTTTTCACACCCGGCGCGTGGTTGGATGGGTGGGGGTCGGCCGCGCGCGCGACGCGAGATTCGACACTAACCAAATGGGCTCTAGTTCTAGAAGGTTCCAGAGCGTAGAGGGAGCGGCGCGGAGCGGCACTCACCCTGAGGTGGCGGCGGAGGGCGGGCGGAGCGCCTGCCTCCTGACGGCCTGCGACGACGACGGAGGCGGCAGAAGGCCTCCGGCGGCGGGGAGGAGCAGCACCGGGCGGAGCTGCCTGCCCCACACGAGCTGGCCTCCATCGGGGACGACGGCGGCTGCGGCTGCGGCGCACCTCGCGGCGTGGAAGGGCGCGGGCGTCGCGACGGCCTGGGCAGGGGCCGCGCGGCGGAGGCGGAGAAGTCCGGCCACGCCGGTGGCGCCGCCGGAGAGCGTCCCGAGCGCCGGCATTGGGAGGGTAGCGTGGGGGGTTGTGGAGGTGGAGGAGGAGAGGAGGGTTTGCGGATAAGTTTATGGGTGGGAGTGGGAGGCGCGCGGCGAGGGGGGGAGGGATTTGGGTGGCGGAGGCGAGCTCGGGGCGGATAGAGTGGACCTCCTCGCCGTTGCGACGCGAGCGGAGGGGAGGGAGCACGTCGCCGTCAAGGTTGGTGACGCAGCGAGGCGAGCGAAAGAGGTATTTGGGGGGGAAGTTGTCACGATATTTTTGAGAGGTGGGGAAGGTGAAGTGGCCAAGTGGAGTGGAGGGCGTGAGGCTTTGGCGTGGAAAAGGAGCGGACTGGAGCACACTGGGCGTGGGCGTGGGCGGACCGGATGACATGGAAAAGGAGGGAAATCCGAACGAATATTTTGTTATTGGGGAGAATACGACGGTTTTCTTTAGATTTTTGTGTGAAATTTGTCGGGGTTCAAAGTGGTATCGGGATCACCTGAAGTTACTGCTTGGAATATCCGTGCTTTTTTCTTGAATGAAATGGACCATATTATAAAGGTCGTAGCTAGAAATTGGAAGCTCCAATGTAAAACATATAATGAGATTTTATAAATTTTAAATATACAATGTAGAACAGAAAAAAAACGAAGATTATCACGGTGGCTTATAGTTTGTATGTGTCTTAGCGCCATGATAACATAGAAATAGAAAGTTGTGCCGATTTTTATTACTTGTACAGTCTATTTTTTTCCTTTTTGTTCTCCACTAATAGATTTTGGGGTCCCAAATATTTTAAGGCCCTGAACAGGTGGACAGCTTGTATCTGCCGGTCTACTGTCTTGCATATTGTTTGTTAGCTTGGACCTTGGAGTACACTAGTAATGCTGCACTGATCTAGCCCATCTAGCACACGGTAGTCGATCACATGGACACAGCGGCGAGCAGCGAGCTAGAAGAACATCTCGTTGCTCGTATCGTACCCGCATCAGGGACGTGGCTGTCAGCATCTCGATATATGGTTGATACAGTAGTATAGTTGCAACGTGCAGTGGTGCTCGTGCAGGACTGCAGGTGCAGCATTACTTCTTGGGGTTTGGAGTCGAGGATTATCGGGCTGAAAGTAATCTGTTTACAACCCAGCCCATAAGAGGAACTTTTGTCATTCCGACTTGGAATAAGTTCATGTTAGGTCCCTTAACTTGTCAACGAATCCGATTTTCGTCCTTCAACCAAAAAATCAGATACAACGGGTCTCTCAACTGTCAAAACCAGTGCAAAACAGGTCTCAAGATGGTTTGGATAACGGTTTCAGCTGGCGTGACACTTACATGGCTAATTTGACTCGATCTTCATCGGACGTGGCATTGACACGGTAGTGGCTGGTGGCACGGTCGGTGATGGCGTGGCACTCGTCGAGCACGCCGAAGGGGGCGAAGGTGGCGCCCATCGCGGCGGCGGTGACGCCGGAGCCGAGGCCACGAAGAGGCGGCAGTGGGCAGCGTCGGATGCCACGGTGGCGGCAAGGCGGGAGAGCGCAGGGTGGAGTTTCGTGTTGGAGTTACAAAATTACAAGATCTTAAGCTTTAGCCTATGAACAATCACCTTTACTCGAATTATAATTAATCTACTGACCTGCACTAGAAGCCATTGATCTTCTGATTTTCTTCTTCTTTCTGCTTTGCTTCTCTTTTCCTCGCTAGATTGCGCTAGTGACTGATATAGCGTCACGAACCCCTTCTAGTGCAATTGCCGATTGGAGGCTTTAGGGTTTAGGGTTTTGCGAGAAATTAGAGTGTCCTCTCCTCTCTACGGTTCTTCTATTTATAGCATTGGTGGGGCTCGGGAGCTTATCTCCTATTAATACTCAAAATTAGTTTTAACCGAGCACAAAACTAATTTCTCTTCTTATCTCTTTACATCGGACTAGTAGGCTCATTCAATAAAATCAACCAACATTCTCCCCTTGATTTTGAGACTTACTAACGAGTCCACTAAGTAACATAGCTCCCCAAAGCAATGTGTCATAACAACATTAAGCGTCATTAAGACAACAAGACTTATTTACTATAATACTTAAATAAACTCAACTTTACTTAATGGTGTTGATCGATGCTTATGCTCCCCATTTCTAGGATCATATTCAAAAGCAATGACTCAGTCCCATGCCGGCTACATGTTCTTTAAATAAGTTAGGAGGTAAGCCTTTGGTTAGCGGATCCATGAGCATTAATTTAGTACTAATGTACTCAACGTTAATTGTTTGATCCTGTACTCTATCTTTCACAACATGAAACTTAATGTCAATGTGTTTGGCAGCTTCACTTGACTTGTTGTTACTCGTATAGAATACTGCAGCCTCATTATCGCAGTATATTGTCAGTGGTTTGGCTATGCTGTCAACCACTCTTAATTCCAGGATGAAATTCATAAACCATACGGCCTGCCCCGTTGCATGATAGCATGCTACAAATTCTGCCTGCATTGTTGATGATGCAGTAAGCATCTATTTGGAGCTTTTCCATGAAATAGCTCGCCCCGCCAAGGTGAAGATGTAACCTGAAGTGGATTTCTTAGTGTCTAATCACCCTGCGAAGTCAGCGTCTGAATAGCCTAAGCTTCAAGCTTATCAGACCTCTTATATGTGAGCATGTAATGCTTAGTTCCTTGCAAATAACGCAAGACTTTCTTAACTCCTTTTCAGTGGTCCAATCATGGATTAGATAAAAATCTGCCAAGCATCCCAGTAACGAATGCCAAATCTGGTCGCGTACAAACTTGTGCATACATTAAGCTTCCAACAGCTAAAGCATATGGTACCGTCTTCATTTCTTTAGTTTCTAAGTCATTTCTTGGGCTTTGGAATGAACCAAATTTATCCTCTTTTATTATTGGAGAAGGGGTCATAGAGCATTTGCTCATATTATATTTTTCCAACACTTTGGAAATATATCCTCCCTGAGATAATCCCAGTACTCCTTTGGACCTATCTCAGCGAATTTCAATGCCCAAGACATAAGATGCCTCATCGAGATCTTTCATATTAAATTTTGATGACAAAAATTCTTTACTTTCTCGCAGCAGATTCTTATCACTGCTTGCTAATAGAATGTCATCAACATAGAGTACTAGTATGATGAATTTCACACTTTTGTTCTTCATATAAATGCAGTTGTCCACCTCATTTTCCTTAAATCTGAAATTCTTAATCACTTCATCGAATTTAAGGTACCATTGTTTGGATGCTTGCTTAAGTCCATAAATGGATTTCTTCAGTTTGAGTGCTAAATGGTCTTTTCCTTCCACAACAAAACCTTCCGGTTGTGCCATGTAGACATTCTCTTTTAAATCACCATTTAGAAATGCAGTCTTAACATACATTTGATGGAGTTCTAAGTCATAGTGAGCCACTAAAGCCATGACAATTCTAAATGAGTCTTTCTTAGAGACAGGAGAAAATGTATTATTATAATCAATTCCTTCTCTTTGCGAAAAACCTTAGCCACAAGCCTTGCTTTGAATTGTTCGATGTTCCCTTTAGAGTCTAGCTTAGTTTTATAGACCCATTTACAACCTACTATTTTGACTCCTTTAGGAACTTCTACTAGATTCCACACTTTGTTTTGGATCATTGATTTTAGTTCATCTTCCATGGCTTGAAACCAATTGGATGAATTTTTACTACTTATGGCTTCTTTAAATGAGGTGGGGTCATCTACCTTCCCTATATCTTCATTCATATAAACTTCATCATAATCGGGAATGGCAGATTTCCTTGCCCGCTGTGATCTTCTTAATTGTTGACTTTCATCATTGTTCACATGCGGTTGAGCATCTTCCTATGGAGATTTTTCTTCATTTTGTGTCGCAGAATTCTGTTGAGGCTCATTATTTTCATCATTATTACCATCAACACTTTCTTCAACATTAGGTGCAGAGCCAAAGGGTCCAGAATTACCCATTGTTGGTGGCACTATATTTTGTGGCACAGTCTGAATAATTGGAATATTAGTCTCTCGGATTTCCGGAATTGGAACATTAGCCCGAATTTCCTCGATTAATCTCCTTATCTTGTGAGCTCCCTGCTTCATTATTTTCTAGAAAGACAACGTGTCTAGTCTCCACAAATTTAGTGACATGGTCTGGACAATAAAACCGGTATCCCTTAGATCTTTCTGGATATCCGATGAAATGACAGCTCACAGTTTTAAGATCTAGTTTCTTCAATTGTGGGTTAAATATTCTGGCTTCTGCACGGCAGCCCCATATGTGTAAATAATTTAGTGTCGGCTTTCTTCCGGTCCATAATTCATAAGGAGTCTTAGGCACCGACTTGCTTAGAATTCTGTTTATTATATGGGCAGCTGTCTTTAATGCTTCAATCCACAATTTATTTGACAGAGTAGAATGACTTAGCATACTGCACCATATCCATCAATGTGTGGTTGCGTCGTTCTGCTGAGGTTCTCCAGGCATGGAATATTGGGCAACAATCCCAGATATAAGGCAAATGGACCAGGAATTTGCCCAAATGGGGCATGCTTCCCGTAGTATTCACCACCACGATCTGATCTCACAACTTTAATTTTAGCATTATGCTGATTTTCCACTTCGGCCTTAAATATCTTAAATTTCTCAAGAGATTCAGAACGATCATTGATGGGGTAAATATAGCCATAATGGGAATAAATCTGTGAATGTGATGAACAAGTCAAAGCCATCCACAGATGTTACTGGGAACGGTCCACAAATATCAGTGTGAATTATTTCAAGTGGACTTGTGCTCCGAGTGGCCCCTTTCTTAATTGTGTTAGCGAATTTTCCCTTAATGCAATCTACACAATGACCCATGTCAGAAAAATCTAAGAGGAGGAGTACTTCTTTTTTAATGAGACGTTCAATTCTCCCCCTAAAAATGTGGCCCAAACAGTAGTGCCATAATTTCGATGACGTCTCAGCTTTATCATTACAGGCATTTATAACATTCATCACAGAGTCATCCAAAGAGATCAAATAGATTTTGTCTTGCACGAAGGCAAGACCCACAACTTTATTATCAAACTTCATATAACATGTTCTCTTTGTAAAATGATAGTCATAACCTGTCTCTGCTAAGACTCTAACTAAAATAAGATCTCTCTTAATAGAGGGAGCAAATAAGACATTATTTAAAATTAAATTGTAGCCATTAGGGAGTCTAAGTGTGAGGTCTCCAACAACCCTCACTTCAATCTCCGCTCCATCAGCTACTCTTAGGCTTTGCTCCCCTTTTGCTACCTCTGGACAGTACTAAATCCCTGTAATGAGTTAGAAACGTGCACAGTGGCACCTGAGTCAACCCACCAGGTATTAAGGGAAAATTCAGTATAAAGAGATTCATTAACATTAGATATCTCATTTAATTCATTAGTACCTTTCTTGGCTAGCACGCTTTGAAGCATGGGCAATTTCTTTGCCAATGTCCATCAGTCTCGCAGAAAGGACAATATGGACTCTTAGAAGGACTAGCTGAAGTTTGAGTCTTTGTAGCAGTAGAGTTACTCCCTCCGTGCTTCTGAGAGTGGTCCTGCTTATTCTTCTTGCTGTTAGATGATTCTCCTTGATACATCTTTCTTTTGCCTTTGATATTGGCATTAGCGAGGTTGAGTTGGTCTTTAAGCTTTTGTTTCTCAGCTCTCTAACGCTCTTCCTCTTCCACTGAATGTGAAATTAGCTCCTACATGGTCCACTATTCTTTCTGAGTATTATAATTGATCTTAAAAGGACCAAAGTCAGGACCAAGAGAGCTCATAATAAAGTGCACTAAAAAACCTTCAGTGACATCCATATCCATGGACTTAAGTTGATGTGCCGAATGAGTCATCTCAAGGATGTGCTTTCTAATGCTTCCTTTGCCATTATAGCTGCTAGTAATCATCTTGCTAATGATTGTACTAGCATAAGTCTTAGTGGAGGATCTAAAATTCTCTTCAATATTGGCTAAGTATGTCTTTGCATTATCAGAGTCAACGATTCCTCCAATAATGTCTTTAGCGATGTAGTTCTTAATGTACATCAAGGACATCCT
The DNA here is from genome assembly GCA_000573905.2 of Oryza punctata. Taxonomy (NCBI): domain Eukaryota; kingdom Viridiplantae; phylum Streptophyta; class Magnoliopsida; order Poales; family Poaceae; genus Oryza; species Oryza punctata. The sequence continues at coordinate 7,361,266 of CM002488.2, forward strand.
ATTGGACTTCTCCCAAGCAGCTAAGTTATCTTTGTAAGTCCACTCGGCATTCTCATAATCTTCCTCATTCATATCAAGTTCCTCGGCTGTTTGAGGTTCCTCGGGAATATCTCTCTTAAGGCCAAGTCATAATCCAACATGGCTAAGTTTAAAAGCACAACATTTTTCCAATCAGTGTAGTTAGATCCATCAAGGGGAACAACAATCTGAAGCTGTCCCAATGCTGAAAAAAACATTTAACACATTAATAATGCACATAATCGATTTACGTTGGCTTAATAAATCACATGCGAATAAACTTTAGAATTTTCATAGTCAATCACCGTTGGGCAGAAATAACCATGAAATAATTAAATTAATTTCTTAATTACATCACCGTTGGGTAGAAATAATCAAGGAATAATAATTTTAATAAATTTGACATGAAATTATAATGATGTTGGTCAAAAAAATAATTCCATATCATGACTTCTTTCTAGCCAAACTTCACGTTGGTTCCATTTTACTAGAAATAATTTATTTAGGGGCTAAAATAATTTTTTTCAGCAACTTTATTTAGCTAAGAAGGCTTATAAATGAATTTATTAATATTTGTAATCATAAAAATGGCGGGATTTAATTAAAATAGCTTTTGGCCCATGTCTTCCAAAGCTGACCCAAACTTGGGTCGGCCCGTCTTCGCGCATGCGACGCTTGGGGCGAGCGGCGCGGCCCAACTTCGCGAAGCCGGCCCAAAAAATAGAGTCGGCGGTGAGCTTAGCGCAGTCCATGTGCGGCCCACGAGCGCTTCCATAGTCCAGTAGGCCGTGTAGTCGTGGCGATGGCGGCCCGACGTGGGGTGAATGTGAGCCGTCCGATCTGATGAATGGCTCCGATCGTCCTCGCGCCGGATGAGGGTTAACCCTAACCCTAGATCATTCACTCTCTCCCTTCTCTTCCCGATCCGTTCTCCAGCGATGCGAGTGAGTGGACGCGGTGACGGCGGTCCAGCGAGCTGGTGTGCGCATGCGGCGACGAGCGCCGTGCGGCTCCTGCTTCGCCGGCTAGGGGGGTGCACTCGAGGGTGGCATCAAGCCGTGCCACGGTGTCGACGGTCCGGTGAGGCGGACGCGCAAACGGTGATGAGCATTGAGTGGCCCGAACCTCGTCGGTGGGAGAGCGAAGCTAATCGAGGCGACGCCAAGCCGACGCTTCCCGTCCCCGGCAAGGGACAGTGGAAGGGTACTTCATGACGGCGCGAGCACGGGGAAACCCGACGCGACCGCGAGGAGGTGAAGGTGCGGTGGTGCCGCTTCCCGGGAAGCTCCGGTGAGTTTAGGGGCTTCAAGTCCGGTAAGTAACACGAACCTTTAGCTTGATTGATTTGGATTTTAACTATTAGGGTGTTGACGATGAAATTTGGTAAGCATATGAATCGGAATCGAGATCCAATCTGAAGCGGATTTGAAGATATGCGGAATTCTTGGAAACAAAGTGCGCATCAGTTGGAAGTTTGTATCGGTCGATACCGAGTTTGATATGGTTAGCCGATACAGCCGATATTGGTTAAATTGGTTACGTGATCAATGTCGGATTCAAGAGAATGACTTCAATGAGATTGCCAGACAAGGATAGAGTCTAAGATAGGCAATTGTATTTATTAATTAGGATTTTATGTAATTCGTTATAGATATTTTCGGTAAGAGTCCACCTAAGGGACTTGTTTTGTCGATTAGAGTTGTATTAGGGAAGTATGAGTCGTGTCTATTACGGATAAGTTTGTATTCGAGTATAAATATAAGCCTGAGTGTCGGTGACATGGGACCAGGGGTATGCCGACTTTGGGTTTGAGGCGGCCCTGTACGCCCACGTGGCCATCCCCCGAAGGGGGATCGGGCCCGAGAGTGGCGTGGCGGCCGCCCTTCTAAGACATGGCGCCCCCCGGGGGATATCGCGGTAGGGGTCGGGCTCCCCCGACCCCCTCGGGCTGCCACCACGTGTGGCGGAGTAAGTGAGCATTCCCAGCGCTCACCTACCTCCATTAATGACGGAGCAGCCATAGTGCACCTGCGCGCACGCGCGCCGCATTAAATGCGAGAAGACGCGCACGCGCACGGGACTAACACCGGTAACGATTGGCTGACCGGCCTGTGCCTGGTGCAAATGACCAATGGGACACAACACAGTACTGGGCATGCCACCGCAAGCCCGATAGGTATGCTACATCTCCCGTCAGGTCACATCAAAGCCGTGTGAGCCGTTTCGGCTCACACACCTCACCAGAGTTGGTGCGTCAGGTCTAATCACTTGGCATGCATCGCCGTTCGACAGTTGGACAAGCAAGTCTCTGGCTGTTTAATGAAGAATGACGTGCGGTGCCACTCACAGAGAACGGGCAGTCTGACAGGAGTCGTGTCGGTGCCACAGGACGGTGGACTTCTGCCGCAAGCCACAGTATAGCCCTTAAATTGTAAAACAGTTTTTTCCTTTTCTCTAGATTGTAGCCTGTCTAGCCCATGTGGTGTCCCCTTGGAGTATAAAAGGAGGCCCAGGCCTAGAGTAAGGGGGTTGGATCTTTTTGGTTCGACTCTTGAGAGCAAGAAACACACAGATAGTCCATCTCACAGGAGTAGGGTATTACGCCTCGCCGGCGGCCCGAACCTGTATAATCGCTCGCGTGCCGCTGCCCTCTCTCGGGTCAAACTTTCTCTTTACTTCCCCGCATCACCAGTGCACCGGAATTGGGGCCGGGAGGGCCTCTCTCTTGCGCCCTGGGCCGAACCTCAAAAGGGGGAGCCTCCATAGTCCTCCGTTGCGGAGTTTTCCCTCCGACAGCTGGCGCGCCAGGTAGGGGCGCATAGACGCACTCCTCGATTTCCATCTCTTCCGTGCACGCCAAGTTTCGCCGAGTCAGCCCTATGGCTGAAGAGGCGGTGCTCCGCACGCCCACACCGAGCATTAGCGACGACGGCGGGGAGTTGCATCCCCGTCGTCGAGCGCACACCCCGTCGCCGCCTCCGCACCGGAGTCCCAGACAGGGGAAAGCGCAGGAGGCGCTTGAGGGCTCTACCACCTCCCCACAGCCCAGCGACGAACGGCGGCGCCGTCCCGAGGAGCGCCGCCGTTTAGTCTACGTCGACGGCGGCACCCCTCAGGGCGCCCTTCAGGCGGCGGGAGCGCTCCTGCGCCATCCGCCTATCGCCGCAGGTCCAGAGGCCCCCGTCCAGCGCTGGCTGGACGATGTGGCCAACTTGGTCAAGGTGGCACAGCAGCAGCTGGACACCGGTGGCCGCTCATCGGCAGCCGGATTGTCCGGCACCGCGACTGCTGCCTCTTCGTAGGTAAGGCGAAGGGCACTACGGGTGGCGGTCCATGCCCGCCACTCGTCCTCGCTTCCCTCGTCGACGCGCACGGCCACTCGCGGGCATCACGAGAGCATATATGCTGGGCCGGATGCCCGGCTCAACATCGAGCGCCGGCGCGATGAGCGCCGCGCTAACCAAACGGGAGAGGGCGCCGCGTCTTCGGCCGACGCGCGCCCCAGCGGCCATGAGGGTAGGCCCCCCGTTTTCCCCGTCGTCGGGGTGCCGTGCCTTTGTGGCGAGTCTTTGGAATATCCGATGACCCCCAAAGTTCCGGCCCAGCATCCCGGAGAAATACGACGGTAGCGTCAACCCCACCGAGTTCCTCCAGATCTATACGACTGGAATAGAAGCAGCGGGGGGGTGACGACAGGATCATGGTGAATTACTTTCCCATGGCCCTAAAAGGCCAAGCGCGGGGTTGGCTCATGAACTTGCCACCCGCCTCGGTCCACTCCTAGGAGGACCTGTGCCAACAGTTCACCACAAACTTTCAGGGCACATATCCACACCCAGGAGAAGAAGCTGATCTGCACGCAGTGCAACGGAGGGACGATGAGTCCCTCCGGTCATATATACAGTGGTTCTGCCAGATCCGCAATACCATCCCCTGTATCCCCGTGCACGCGGTGATATATGCGTTCAGGGAAGGCGTGCGGCATAACCACATGCTGGAGAAAATCGCCTCCAAGGAGCCCCAGACCACCGCGCAGCTTTTTGAGCTCGCGGGCCGTGTGGCCCGGAAGGAGGAGGCGTGGACCTGGAACTCCTCCGGCTCTGGCGCGGCGGCTACGGCTGCCCCCGAGTCCACTGCCTGTTCCGGGCAGCGGGAGAAGAGGAGGAAGAAGAGGACTGCCCGCGCCGGTGATGAGGGGCATGTTCTCACCGTCGAAGGCGCTTCGCAGCCCCCGCGTAAGGGGAGGGCTGCGGATGACGGTAGGAGGAACGCCGGCGCTCCCGGTCGGGAGCGCCAGGCAGGCAAGTGGTGCTCCGTGCACAACACCTCCCTCCACGACCTCACTGACTGCCGCGTGGTCAAGGGCTTGGCCGAGTGCATCAAGAAGTGGGGGGAGGAGCAGGGGCAGGAACGCCGTGTGGGCCAGGGCCCCGCGGCCCCTACCCGCGACCAGCGAAATGAGGCCAAGCAGAAGGCCCTCGCTGATGATGATGGCAATGACGACTTGGGCTTCCAGGAGCCTGAGGCCACCGTCGCCACCATGGATGATGGAGCATGTGCTCATGCTTCCCGCCGCAGCTTCAAGACCATGAAGCGCGAGCTTTTGGTTGCAGTGCCCACTCATGAGGCCGCACGGCGGGCTCGGTGCTCGGAGGTCCCACTCACCTTCGACCAGACCGACCACCCCCCATGCGTTGCCCGGGGTGGACAGATGTCGATGGTGGTCTCTCCCACCATTTGCAATGTCAAGTTGAGGCGCGTCCTTATAGATGGCGACGCCGCCTTCAACATCCTCTCGCCCACGGCCTATGACCTCATCAAGGTCCCGGGCATGAAGCTCCAGCCGTCCCTGCCGATCATCAGTGTGACGCCGGGGCACACATGGCCTAGAGGTGACATCGACCACCCGGTTACGTTCGGTGGCCCCCACAATTTCCGCACCGAGCGGATTAACTTCGATGTGGCGGATCTAAATCTGCCCTACAAGGCGGTGTTGGGGAGGCCCGCCTTGGTGAAGTTCATGGCGGACACCTACTACGCAGATGAAGATGCCAGGCCCGCATGGCCCCATCACCATCTACGGCGATCTCAAGATCGCACTAGCTTGCGCGGAGCAGCCCTCGCCGCAGTCGCAAAGCCCATGGGCGGTGACGAGAGGCCCGAGGCCTCTTCGTCCCACGCCCCGAGGAAGCGGATGACCTCGGGCGACGAGGTCCCCGTGAAGGAGGTGGCGTTGGCCGGCGACCCGTCCAAGACTGTCAAGATTGGCGGTCAACTGGACGACAAATAGGGAGACGCGCTCGTCTCCTTGCTGCGAGCAAACGCTGACGTCTTCACATGGAAGCCGTCGGACATGCCCGAGGTCCCCAGGGAGGTGATCGAGCACCATCTGGCCGTGCGGCCGGGCGTAAGGCCCGTCCGGCAGAAAGTACGGCGATAGGCCCCCGAGCGCCAAGCCTTGATCCGTGAAGAGGTGGCGCGTCTGCTGGAGGCCGGATTCATCTGAGAGGTCATACATCCGGAGTGGCTTGCAAACCTGGTCGTCGTCCCCAAGGCAAATGACAAGCTCCGGACGTGCATCGACTACACCGACCTCAACAAGGCATGTCCTAAGGACCCTTATCCCCTGCCACGCATAGATCAGATTGTCGACTCCACTGCGAGGTGCGACCTTTTGTGTTTCTTAGATGCATACTCAGGGTATCATCAGATTCGCATGGCTAGGGAGGATGAGGAAAAAACTGCATTCATTACTCCTGTAGGCACCTATTGTTATACAACTATGCCTTTTGGTTTAAAGAATGCAGGCCCTACTTTTCAGCGTACTACTCGTATTACTTTGGGTAGTCAAATATGGCGTAATGTTGAGGCATATGTCGATGACTTGGTTGTGAAAACACGCAACCAAGAGACGCTACTCTCGGATCTAGCGGAGACCTTTGAGAGTCTCCGCTCCACGCGCATGAAGCTGAACCCCGAAAAGTGCGTGTTCGGCGTGCCTGCAGGCAAACTTCTCGGGTTCTTGGTCTCAGCCCGAGGCATAGAGGCCAACCCTGAGAAGATTAGCGCGATAGATAAGATGCGCCCCCCAACAAGCTTAGGGATGTCCAGCGCGTCACTAGATGCATGGCTGCCCTTAGTCGATTTATATCGAGGTTGGGAGAGAAGGCGCTACCCCTATTTAAATTCCTCAAGTGCTCCGGGCCGTTTAGGTGGACGGAGGAAGCTGAGCAAGCCCTCAACCAGTTGAAGGTTTATCTTAGCTCCCCTCGGTCCTAGTGGCCCCCGAGCCCGAGGAGCCGCTGCTGCTCTACTTAGCGGCAACCCCGCAAGTAGTCAACACGGCGCTAGTGGTGGAGTGCGCCGAGGAGTGCCGTTGGCTTGCGCTCCGCTGCCCCGTGTCGATGCAGCCCGGGCTAGAGGCCAATGAAGGAGCCTGTCAGCCAGGCGAGGGCCCCGGGGCCCCCTAGGTTGACGGTGGCCCTCCGTCCTCTCGTCAGACGTCGTTAGGTGCCCCCGGTCCCCAGGACGCCGCCGAGGCCACTGAGGGGAGGAGTGGCCCGACGACTTCTGACCCCAAGGCTGCCGGCACGGAGATGGAGTGGGCCCAGAGCGGCCCCTCCCATTATTTATGTGCGGGATCCGATGCCCTTAGCAAAGAAGCGAGGCCCCGCCGAAAGGTGCAGCGACCAGTTTACTCCGTTAGTGAGGCATTACGGGATGCCAAGACCCGGTACCCTCAGGCACAGAAGTTGCTCTACGCAGTTTTGGTGGCCTCGAGGAAATTGCGCCATTACTTCCAGGCGCACCGGGTCACAGTAGTAACGTCCTATCCCCTCGGGCAAATCCTCCGTAACCGCGAGGGGACCAGGCGAGTGGTCAAGTGGGCCATTAAACTCTCCGAGTTCGATCTCCACTTTGAACCACGCCACGCAATAAAGAGTCAGGCTTTCACCGATTTTGTGGCAGAGTGGAGCCCGACCCCCAACCCGACTTCGGGTTCCCCGACCCCGAGGCCGGAGCTGATCCCTCACAGCAAACCACCAGCCCCCATTGGGTGATGCAGTTTGATGGCTGGCTCGCCCTCTAGGGTGCTGGTGCTAGGGTCACTTTGACCTCACCAAACGGGGATATTCTCAAATATTTGGTTCGCCTTGCTTTCGGGCAACCAATAATATGGCGAAGTACGAGGGGCTACTTGCGGGACTTGGAGCGGCGGCTGGAATGGGGATCCGCCACCTCTTGGTTCTCGGCGACTCTCAGCTGGTCGTGAACCAGGTCTCCAAGGAGTACCGCTGCTCCGACCCGCAAATGGAGGCCTACGTTCACGAGGTGCGGCATATGGAGCACCATTTTGACGGGTTAGAACTACGGCGCGTGCCCAGGCGAGACAATGCGCTCGCCGACGAGTTGTCACGACTCGCCTCGTCATGCGCCCCAACCCCACCGGGTGCCTTTGAAGAAAGGCTCACCCAGCCGTCGGCGCGTCTTGATCTCCCGGGGGATTCAGACGCTGCCATGCCACCCTCGGGGCCCGAGGGAGTCCAGGCCCCGAGGCCCGAGGGGGTTGAACCCGACCCTCCAAGAAAAATCACCTGGATGACTGAGATCTAGGCATTCCTAAAAGATGAAACTCTCCCTGAGGATCGCGAGGGGAGCGAGCGAATCATCCGCATCTCCAAGAGGTACGTGTTGGTAGAGGGGGGCCTCTACCGACGCAGTGCCAATGGAGTCCTCCTCAAATGCATCCCTCGGGACTATGGCATCGAGCTCCTCGCCGATGTCCACGAAGGCGAGTACGGCGCTCATTCCGCCTCGCGCACCTTGGTCGGTAAGGCCTTCCAACAGGGTTTCTACTGGCCGACAGCGCTCCAGGATGCAGCCGATCTGGTCAGGCGATGCAGGGCATGTCAATTCCACGCCAAGCAAACGCATCTGCCGGCCCAGGCCCTCCAGACCATCCTGCTCTCATGGCCCTTTGCAGTCTGGGGGCTGGACATCTTGGGTCCATTCAAGAAAGCAATGGGCGGGTACGAGTACCTCTACGTCGCCATCGACAAGTTCACCAAGTGGCCCGAGGCCTACCCAATCATCAAGATCGACAAGCACTCGGCCCTCAAGTTTATCAAGGGAATCACTGCCTGGTTCGGGGCGCCCAACCGTATCATTATGGAAACGGCACCCAGTTCACAAGTGAACTGTTCGGCAACTATTGCGAAGACATGGGCATCAAGCTCTGTTTCGCCGCTCCCGCCCACCCAAGAGCAATGATCAAGTGGAGCGCGCCAATGCGGAAATCCTCAAAGGCCTCAAGACCAAGACGTACAACGTCCTCAAGAAACACGACGACTCATGGATCGATGAGCTACCAGCGGTGCTATGGGCCAACCGGACTACCCCGAGCCGTGCCACAGGGTAAACACCGTTTTTCCTAGTTTACGGCACGGAGGCGGTCCTCCCATCCGAGCTCACCCTGGGATCTCCGCGAGCCGCCCTGTACAACGAGGCAGATCAAGAGCACCTCCGACGGGAGGACCTCGACTACCTTGAAGAACGAAGGCGGAGCACCACCCTTTGGGCCGCGCGTTACCAGCAGAGCCTAAGGCGCTACCATCAGCGCCATGTCCGGGCCCGATCGCTCAGCATAAACGATCTTGTCCTACGCTGCGTCCAAACGCGTGCTGGACTGAGCAAACTCTCACCCATGTGGGAGGGGCCGTTTCGAGTGATCGGCGTCCCCCGGCCAGGCTCGGTCAGGCTGGCCACGGAGGATGGCACCGAGTTGCCTAACCTGTGGAACATCGAACACCTTCGTTGCTTCTACCCATAAAGGAGTCGTTGTGTTGTACCTCGGGCTCGGGCCAACCCCGCGTGCCCCCTCAGGCACGGCAAAGTTGGCCGGGGGCTCCCACTATCAATATACTCTCCTTTCGCATTTATTTTCTAAGTAGCAGAGTTCCTTCTTATATATTCGTTCGATCCAACTGTGATTTCTTCCTCGCGTGATCTGTTGGGTGTTGTTGACGATGAAATTTGAGAAGCTTGTGAATCGGAAACCAGATCCAATCCGAAGCGGATTCGAAGATATGCAGAAATCTCGGAAACAGAGTGCGCATTGGCTGGAGTCTGTATCGGCTGGAAACCGAGTCCGATTGAGATAGCCGATGTAGCCGTTATTGCATGTGAAGTCATTATCAGAATCAACAGAGAGCTTATTATGGTATTGCCGGGCAAGGATAGAGTCCAAGATTGGCAATTGTATCTATTAATTAGGAATATATGTAATTTTCTTATAGATATTTTCGGTAAGAGTCCGCCTAAGGGACTTGTTCGCTAGATGGATTTGTATTAGGTTAATACGAGTTGTGTCCGTGATGGACAATGTTTGTATTTTTCAGGTACAAATATAGACCCGAGGTCTTGTAAATAAACAACAACCAAGTTCAATCAATCTCGGTGCATCGCCAACCTTTGTTTTCTATTTTTGACAAGTTCATGCTTTCGAGTCGTGTTGCATCAGCTTGATCTTCGACGACAAGGTAAGTCTTGTCATGGCGGTTTGTATCATCGGAACTAGTGCTTACATCTTGATGACACTCTAGTTCAATTTTGTAAACTTCTGGGTTATCATATACGTTATATAATTTAGATTGACAATGTAATATATTCGTATCGGCCGATCTCTATCTAGGGTTTTGCTGGTGACAAATAGATTGTCTTGCTGGTTAAGTTATATAATGTATCCACCATCCCGAAAAGGCAACCATCGGCTTGATTGTCTAGATATCATGCTTCTTTTCATACTTAGTGCTGCATCAGTTAAGTTTGATCTACTAAGTCGTGTTCTGAATCATGATCTCTAGCCTGTTTTATGGTTGTTAGTAAGGATAGTATCGGGGTTTCAGCCGATCTTATCTGGTATAGATGTTTTACATAGTTTTATGCTTTGTTTAATGTTCTATATCTACCCCTTATATCAGGATCTAATCTAATACAAATATATAGGACTTATTATCAATCTAATTGATGTTAGTTGAATATTTGTTGCAAGAGAATATCCTACTATAAGGTCGTATCGGAGCTATAGCCGATACATGCTTAAATCTGGACTTCGGCTATAGCATGAGTATATATAATTGTTATTTCATATTATTTTAGACTTGAGCAATTTATATTGTCTCGGTTCAGTCCGATCTATCCCAATTGCTTATTTCTAAAGTAATATGGATATATTGATTATGTAATACTGATCTTTTCAGCCGATGTACTAGTTTTAGAGTTAGTTCATCATTGATAAATACCTTATAGTCGATTCATGCTATATTGCATCGGCTAGGTTACATCACGATACGATATCGACTAACTGGCCGATTGCATATTTCTTCTTGTTGATTGCAGGATCAAATCAACTGGCACGCCCTCGAACCTAAAGAAGAAGTTTTGGACCTGCACTAGAGTAAAGCAAATCTCTCAGGCCTGTGTGTGTTTTTTGCATCAACACGTGTTTTGTCTTAACTCGGGGCGCTTGTGTTCGTGTCGCTCCCGGTGGTTCGCACCGTCTAGACGCCGACGGGGCCCAGAGCGAGCCGTGCCCCGAGAAAAATTGAACTCCCGGGGAACTCGCCAATGGCCCACAATCGGGTCCGCACTTACCCCGGTCATCGTGCTCTCGGCCTGGCCAGTCTCGACATGTGGAACTCCCCAAGTGCACTAGCTCCGGTCCCTATCATTTGGGATAGCGGCCCGAACCCGAACCCCCGCTTAAGTCAAAACGTCGGACGTATCAACAAGGGAAATACAGTCGGAGCACAAGGCAAAATCACGAACTAACATAAATCCGTGGGATATTCATTGCAGGGAAATAGAAATGCAAACATAAGGCAAAATATCGATTATTACATGATCGGCACGAAGGCCAAGTATACAAGCACAATAAAAAAGAAGGCGGAGGGAGCTGTCAGCCGTGGGCCTCGGCCTGTGGGGTCATGCCTCGCCGCCATCATCGCTGCCGCCGCCACCGGTGTTATCATCGTCGTCGCCCTCGTCATCGTCATCGGAGGCCGGCGAAGGGGCGAACCAGGGGGCCGTCCCCTCAAAGGAGTGGACAATCTCCCGGGTGGCCTCTCGGACTCGGGCGCGGGCCACTGCCTCGGTCCCCGGCGGGAAGTCGTCGAAGACGGCCCACGGGGAGAAGTCGGGGTGGCGGGCCTGGCAGCTGGCCAGCACCAGCTCCACCGTTCCCTCGATGAGGCCCTTCAAGCAGGCCTTTATGGTCTCCTCGATGTCCTCCGGGAGCCTCCCGAGGTCCTCGGCCATGTTGGTGAGGCGGTGGGCGACCCCGGCCGGGGTGTCGTCGAAGCTGTAGATGCGGCCCAGCCGGACGCCCGCCTCGTGCCCAGCGCGCTCCAGCTTCGCGGCGGTGTCCTGGAGCATGCCGAGGCCCATGTCCTTGGCCAGCTTGAGGGCCTCGACCTCCCCGGTGCGGGCTGTCAGGAATTCCTGCAGTGCGGTGGCGGTCTCCGCGGCCATGGCAAGGTGGGCGGCAAGGTCACTCTGGCCCTCGGGCGCCCCGGCGCCCCGAGCCATCTCCTCGATCTCCTTGGCGCGCGCCTCGAGCTCGGCGGCGCGCTTGTCCAAGGCGGCCCTCTCGGCGCGAGCGCTCTCCATCTACGCGAGTTCGCGCGTCATCACTGCCTCCTCGCGCCTCGAGACCTCCACCTCGCGCCCAGCAATCAGGTTTGCGCGTTCCTCGCGGACACGCAAACCCTCGGACAGCTGCCGGTTCGCGGCCTCGGATTCCGCGAGAGCTCGGGTCTGCTCGGTGAGGGCGGCCTCGCGAAGACGGAGCGCGGCCTCCATCTCCACGGCGGCAGCTTCGTGCGTTGCCAAGGTCTCCTCCCGCGCCTTGAGCTCATCGGCACGGACACGCAGATTCCTGGCACGCGCCACTAGGTCATCCTCGCGGCGTTGGATGGCGGCTTCCGCTTCGGCCGCCTTCTGCTCCCGGGCCGCGACGGCGTGCAAGACACCCCGCGCGGCGTCGCGCTGGCGTGTTAGGTTGGTGGAGAGCTACTCATACTGGCGGCGGAGCTCCAGGGTGCTCCTCTCCATGGACACGATCGCAGCAAGCGCCGCGACCCTCTCCTCCTCCACCTCCCTGGTGATCTCCGCCAGGGCGTCGGTGCGTGCGTCGATTGACGCAAGGTGGGCGGTGTGGGCCTTCCGGCCAGCCTCCACCATGGCCTCCAGGGAACGGCACCCCTCGGCTAGCCGCTCGCACTCCGTGGCCAGCTTGGCCCGCTCCCCCGCCAAGGCCTGCAGCTGGGCGTTGAGCCCGTCCACCACGGCGGAGTTGGCCGTCACCATGGCCTGGAGCAGGGGCTCCGCACCCAGCGGCGTAGAGGCGGAGAAGGACCTCCGGCGGCCCGGCCCCAGCGGGGACTCGGGCTCAGCCTCGGGGATTTGGTTGGCCTTGGGCCCCGGGCCACCACTCTCTCCCCTGCTGGCCAACACCAGCTGCCAGAGCCAGATTGCCTCGGCCTCCTCCTAGGCGTGGGCCTCTTCGGCCTCCCGTGCGGGTGCTTCGGCCTGCCGAGCACGGCCGCCTCGCGAGCGGCTTCTTCAGCCTGCCGCAGGCGTGCCTCGGCCGCTCATAGGTCGGCGGCCTGTCGGGCCGCCACCTTGGCCGACCGCCTCTCGGCCTCGGCCCCTGCAGGCCTGCCGGTCTTGGACTGGCGGGGGGCTCCCCGAGGCGGGAGGTCACTGGACAGGAGAGGCCAAGAACAAAACATACATAAACGACATGAAGGGAAAAGGAGGGGAGCGTCCCCTGTTGGGGGTGGAACCGTACCTGCAGGCTCGACGCTTGAACGTCCACTTCGGGGCTCTATGATGCCCCCCTTGCTGGGCTTTGTCCCCTGGCGAGGTGCGGTCTCCCCCAGCTTGCGGAGCCGCTTCATCTTCTTTTCTCCCCGGGTGGGGGCGATGGCGAGCCGCCCGCCGATCGCTTCCCCGGGGCGCTCTCGGCTCCACCCCCTCGGGGTGGAGAGGGGGAGGGGAGCTCTCCCCGTGTTTGCGCTTCCCCTTGGGGTCCTCGGAGCGGCTGCCCCCGGAACTACCGCCGTGGGGGTCAACCAGGTGGTCCAAGACGACGTCATACGCCTCCCAGAGGGTGACAATCGACCGCCATGTCGGCCTCTGCATCGGCGGACGAGTCGGGAGTCGGAGGCGGCGCTGGTCGGGCAGACCAGTATAGAACGAGACGCTCTTCCAATCATCCCACTTCTTGCGCAGGACACAGGGGATGTACCGCTGCGCCACCTGCGCCCGCGGCTGTAAGTAGCAGTCGCCGATCTTCGTCGGCGGCGACACCGACTAGGCGGTGTAGAACCATCTGAACAGTCGGAGGGTGGGCCTCACCCCCACAAACATCCCGCACAGGCGTGCGAAGATGGCCAACGTCATCACGGCGTTGGGGGTGAGGTGCGCCATATGGAGGTCATAGTAGTTCAAGACCTCCAAGAAGAAGCGTGAAAATGGCGGGATGAACCCCACCATGGCAAAAGGGAGGAAGAAGACCGATCGGTCTTGGAACTGCGGCGCCAGGCGCGCTTCGCCCAGCATTACCGCCTCCCGGTCGGGCACCACCGGCATAAATTTGCGCGGTAGGTTGGCCATGCGGTCATTGTAGATCCGCGACGGTGGCAGCACGCTGCCCTCAATCGGTGAAGATCCCCGTGCCATCGCACTGGAGGAAGAAGGACGCGAGGAAGAGTGTGTGTGGCGAGAAGGGCGCTAGGAGACGAAGGAAGCAAGGGCGCAAGGAAACTGCGTTGGGCGAAAGTGGCGAAGAAAGGGGAAAACCCCCATCTTGATGTCCTTTATACCCCAGCCGCTACCGCGCCCGGCTCCTCGTTTCCCGTGCCCACTATCTCGCCCCCTCGATTATCGCGCGCACTTCCTCCATTATCCCCAATACTCCGTTTCCGGTGCGCGTGCAAAACGTCGCAACCGTCACGGAGATAGAGGGATAGATCGCGTCTGTCTTAATGGCGCGCGTGGTTGCCGAGAGATACGCCATCATCACAACTCTGGGCATGCAGGCGGACGTGCCCCGTTTTGCCGCACCACCCCCGGTAATGAGGCCGTTACGTGGTAATGGCCCATTACCGCTGAGAGGTGTCTTGCACATCGCCCCGGATAATGAGGCCATTACGGAGTAATGGCCCGTTAATCGCTGAGAGGCGTCTCTTCCTTCCTTTGCGCAGAAACAGCGACCGTTCACCTTTCCGAGAACCTGGGCCCACGTAGCGCTGGGCCAACTGGGTGGCGTTAAACTTGGTGGGCCCGTAGTGGGCCCAGGGGCCAGGGGTATACCGACTTTGGGTTTGAGGCGGCCCCGTACGCCCACGTGGCCATCCCCCGAAGGGGGATCGGGCCCGAGAGTGGCGTGGCGGCCGCCCTCCTAAGACATGGTGCCCCCGGGGGATATCGCGGCAGGGGTCGGGCTCCCCTGACCCCCTCGGGCTGCCGCCACGTGTGGCGGAGTAGGCAGTGCTCACCTACCTCCATTAATGACGGAGCAGCCGTAGTGCGCCTGCATGCGCGCCCCCCATTAAATGCGAGAAGACGCGCACGCGCGCGGAACTGACACCGGTCATGGTCGGCTGACCGGCCTGTGACTAGTGCGAATGACCTATGGGACACAACACAGTACTTGGCATGCCGCCGCAAGCCCGGTAGGTATGCTACGTCTCCCGTCAGGTCACATCAAAGCCGTGTGAGCCGTTTCGGCTCACACAGCTTACCGGAGTTGGTGCGTCAGGTCTAATCACCTGGCACACATCGCCGTTCGATGGTTGGATAAGTAAGTCTCCGGCCGTTTAATGAAGAATGACGTGCGGTGTTACGCACAGAGAACGGGCAGTCTGACAGGAGTCGTGTCGGCACCACAGGACGATGGACTTCTGCCGCAAGCCACAGTATAGCCCTTAAATTGTAAAACAACTTTTTCCTTTTCTCTAGATTTTAGCATGTCCGGCCCATGTGGTGCCCCCTTGGAGTATAAAAGGAGGCCCAGGCCTAGAGGAAGGGGATTGGATCTTTTTAGTTCGACTCTTGAGAGCAAGAAACACACAGATAGTCCATCTCACAGGAGTAAGGTATTACGCCTTGCCGGCAGCCCGAACCTGTATAATCGCTTGCGTGCCGCTGCCCTCTCTCGGGTGAAACTTTCTCTTTACTTCCCCGCATCACCAATGCACCGGAATTGGGGCCGGGAGCGCCTCTCTCTTGCGCCCTGGGCTGAACCTCAAAAGGGGGAGCCTCCATAATCCCTCGCTGCGGACTTTTCCCTGCGACACCGAGGTCTTGTAAATAATTAACATTAGTTCAATCCAATTTCGGTGCATCACCACCTTCTCACATTACTTTGTTTCGATGAGTTCTTACTTTTGAGTCGAGCTGCATCGGTTTCGATCTTCGATAACGAGGTAATTACTTGTTATGATGGTTTGGTTCTCGGGATTAGTGCTTACATCTTTATGACACTCTAATCTTGATCATATAATTCATCGAATCATCATATATGTTATATAATCTAGATTGATAATGTTTTCTACTGGCATCGACCAACCTCTATCTAAGGTTTTGTCGATAACGGCTAGATCGACTTGTTGGCTTGGATTGTATAATATATCTACCATCCAAAAAAGACAACCATCAGCTTGTTTGTCTAGATATTATGCTTCTTTTTATACATAGTGCCGCATTAGTTATGTTTGATCTACTAAGTCGTGCTTAGAAGCATAATCTCTAGCCTGCTTTATGGTCGTTAATATGGATAGTATCGGGGTTTCAGCCGATCTTACCTAGTATAGTTATTTTACACAGTCTTATATCTTGTTCAATATACTATATCTGCCCCTTATATCAGGATCTTAACTAATATAAATATATTGAGCTTACTACCAATCTAATTGATAGTAGTTTTATATATTTGTTGTAAGATAATATCTTATACTAGTATCGGAGCTATAGCCGATACATGCTTAAATCTGAACATCGGTTATGATCAAATACATATAATCGTTATTTCATGTTATTCTAGATCTGGGCAATTTATACTGTCTCGGTTAAGTCCAATCTATCCCAATTACTGATTTCTAAAGTAATACCGATTTATAGATTATATAATATTGATATTTACAGCCGACGGATCAAGTTTAGGGTTGATTTATTATTAAGAATATGCCTTACAACGAATTCACCTCACAATGCATCGACTAGGTTACGTCATGATATGACATTGGCTTCCTAGCCTATCGATTATCATTTACTAATATTATTTGCATATTTTATCTTATTGATTACAGGATCAAATCAATTGGCATGCCCGCATTTAATCATCATTTAGGACCTGCACTAGAGTAAAGCAAATCTCTTAGATCATTGTGTGTTTTTTTGAATCAGCATAGGGTTCTTACCCGAAATTAGGGTTCTTCGAATTTGGGGAATTTTGTCGGGAAATTTTAATCTTGTTTATTCCCTCTTCCCAAGTTTGGGAAGTTTCAATCTCGTTTATCCCCTATTAATTTTTTTGGGAACTTCAATCTAGTTTATCCCTTTGGTCAATTTCGGGGAATTTTAATCTAGTTTATCCTCTTTTCCCTTAGTTTTTCTTTGGATGCTTGCCGAAAGCCTCTAGCATCGGTTTACGCTTCCTGGGTAAGGGGATTGGGAATTTCAATCTGGTTTATTCTAATCCCCTAAGCTGAGTTTAAATTGCATCAAACCGAATAAAATTTAGGCATAGATGGCTTAAGCAGGGATGATGAGATTACGAGGGATTGATTAGGCTAAAGATCATCTCTGATACCACAATGTTGGAGGCACAAAATTACAAGATCTTAAACTTTAGCCTATGAAAAATCACCTTTACTCGAATTACAATTAATCTACTGACCTACACTGGAAGTCATTGATCTTCTGATTTTCTTCTTCTTTCTACTTTGCTTCTCTTTTCCTCGCTAGATTGCGCCGGTGACTGATATAGCATCACGAACCCTTCCAGTGCAATTGCCGATCGGAGGCTGTAGAGTTTAGGGGTTTTGCGAGAAATTAGAGTGTCCTCTCCTCTCTACGGTTCTTCTATTTATAGGACTGGTGGGGCTCGGGAACTTATCTCCTATTAATACTCAAAATTAGTTTTAACCAATCACAAACTCATTTCTCTTCTTATCTCTTTACATCGGACTAGTGCAACCAACATTTCGAAGGCAGGCCTCGACCAGGAAACCCCCACCACGTCTCCCGGCGATTCTCTCTACATGGCTCGGAAAAGTAAGCAGAGGCGGCAGGTGGCGGCGGAAGTGGAGCAAGCCGAGCGAGAAATGGCAGGGGATGAAGCCGTGGAGGAGGAGGAGGACGAGGACGACACGGAGATGAATCGGTCGTCGTCGTCGGCGGCGGCGGCCGATGACCGCGAGGAGGAGGAGGAGGAAGGCATCGAGGGGATCTCGTTCTGGGTCTCGGCGACCTTGGCGCCGATCTCGCGGAGGATCTCGGAGCGCCAGCGCTCGGCGTCGGCGCCGAAGGACGAGCATCCACAGGTCCAGGTAGAGATGATCCTCACACGGGCATAAGAAGTGCCAAAAGGGGGAGGACGGGAGAAGCAGCCACGGCGACTGCGGGCGTATCGCGACCACCGCCCTCCCCGCTGCCGCGCGCCAGGAGGAGCAGATCGACCGGAATCGCGCGATGCCCCCCAGCTCGACGAGGCCGCCGCCGATCTCGGAGAGGAGCTCCGATGACAGGTCGGACCAGCCCGTGGCAAAAACGGCGATGACGAACCTGGTTCGGTATAGTGTTGGGTGGTTACGGGGGATCGCCGTAACCGCCCTCGTCGGTTTATTCGCGAGTTGGGGGCTCCGCGGCGATGGTGTCCACGCACGGGAAAGGGAAGGCGACATTGAAGAGTTGTCGTGGAGAGACGACGCCGGAGAGGACGACCGATCGGTAGGTTAGTACACGAAGGAAAGAATGGTTAATTACATGATTAATTAGTCGTTTGCAATGCATGACTCTGGAGTTAAGCCAGATGACCACGAAGCACGGGAGCAGCGCCCTCGGATTCAACAGGTAGAGCTCCTCGATGTTGGAGTAGGGCCCGACCTTGCCGGCGAGCGAGTCGAAGCCGGTCTGTCCGGCGAACTCCTTGAAGTTCTCGAGCGGCTTGTGCACCCTGCCGACGATGACCCTACACACCAGCAGCGCTTTGCGCGTCGCCGCCGGAGGCTGGGATGGACTCGTAGGCACGGCCGCCGGTGGACATGGTGAAGACGCTGACGCCCGTCTTGCCTTCCTTCTTGGAGGACAAGCCGTGGCGGGTGATGCGGCAGACGGCGCACTTGGCCGCCGCCTTCGTCCCCTTCGGCGCGCTCGACGAGTGCCACGCTGCGCCACCAGCACGAGGGTCCCACTATTTTTTAATCGTATTATTTAACTGATATACGGACTTTTTATTTTTTAAATTATTAAATTTTCTTTATGTGCAACGTTAATACCACATCTGAGGAAGACCGAGTCAAACTAGCTACGTAGGTGCCACGTTAGCTGAAACCACCATCCAAACCATTTTAGAACCTATTTTACACCGATTTAATAGTTGAAGGACCCGTTGTATATGATCTTTTGGTTGAAGGATGAAAATCGGATTGGTTGACAAATTAAGGGACATCAGATAACTTATTCCTTCCGGCTTTGATTTTACGATGGGATGACCCAAGGATCTCAGCGCACGGTGGAGGCCCATTGTTGCTGTTCCTTGTCACGCTCATTTGGAGGCCCATTATTGATATTCCTTCTCACACTCGGCTGTGTTCTTTCCCGCTCATTTCCTAACTCATCTCCCACATTATTCGTGCGCACGCTTTTCAAACTACTAAACGATATGTTTTTTAAAAAAATTTTATAGGAAACTTGCTTTAAAAAATCAGACTAATCCATTTTTCGAGTTTTAGCAAATACATAATTAATCTCGTTCTAAGCGTTTGCTTTGTTTTCCGTGTCGGGAGGCAAGGTTAGGAACTTGCCTCCCGAACACAGCACAGCACGTGATCATTTATTTTCTGAGGTGTTTTATCCTTCTTTTAATAACTTAAAAGCATATAGACCATGGTAAAAATTAGAAAAAAAATAAAAATAGATCATTCTATATTTTTTTTAAATACTAGATGGGTTTCCGTGCATTGAAACAGAAAAGCTATGCATCAATTTCAAATCATAAAGATGTTAAACAATCATCGAGTCAATTTATTGTACCGAAAACCTTAATATAGCATAAATAATAATTATGTCACAATCTTGTAAGGAAAAAGATATGCATCAATTTCACTTTTATATGTTGCTGGAAACAGGATTTCGCTATAATCGATTTGTCCCAATCTCGCATCTCTTTGCAAACACAATTCTTGACATGGATCATGTGCCTCTAAAGTAAGATTTTTGTTTGTATTTCCTCTGTTGTTTTGAGCTCTGCAAAACCTCAACTCACATGCTGAACAGTATTAGAAGGATAAAATAATGTCTCCAATGCTAAACCAATACTTGACTCAGCTAAATAAACTAAGCCCCTCCTGAAACGTGGGATAAAAAGATAAAAAATAAGAAAAACACAGGATTTTGATAAAAACGCAAGTGAAAATAGAGAATTGCAACACACAGAAAAAAATAAAGGAATGATGTTTGAGTGAGACCATTGGAAAAATGCGGCCAAATGAGAGACTAAAAAAATTCCAAGAAATTAAAATCTCTTGCTAACTTTCCTTCAAACTCTCTATTAGCATTGTCCATTCCATAGAATTTCAAAGGAAATCCAAAATATTATCCATTCCATAGGAGTTTTAAAAGAAAATGATATGATCAATCCTTTGTCTCAAACGACTTAACGGAATTTTTTCTATAGAATTAAAATCCTCCACAATCACGTATCTGTATGGAATTTAATGGCTTTAAAAAAAAACGAAGCATCATTGGAGCAGTAAAGAATAAAATAAGCATTTACTACTCCAACTGAATTTTTGTAGATAGCATTGGCATAAAACTTTCAAGTCACTCATCTCCTTACCTCAGCCTCTTACATTTTGATCTGAAAATAGAGTTGCCTCCTAAGGAGCGTGGCATGTGACATTGTATTTTAGCTTTCAATGTGATGATTTTGCTGTAATAATGTAGTAATGTTTCTGCAGTTGACATATTCATCTTTCCAAACTCCAATTTTCAATGTCAACCAGACTCTTGTTTTTGATTTATTTCTATATGTATATGTTCTCCTAGATGTCAGCCCTTGCAGATTTTGGTTCAACTTTGTCATCCCCATGACTGCTATAATGCATCAGCAACAGTAGACATATAATATAATATATAATATTCTATTTGTTACATTGCAGTTGGTTTAACAGTGCAACTCGATGAAATTCTGATTTGGGTGGCTAAGTAACTGAAATAATAATGCTGAGTTGATCAGTTTACATTTTCATTTTCCTAGAAACATTGAAGCTTGCGGCCTTTTTAGAACTAATCCGGAACAAGACTTTGCTCGAAGAAACCTTTTGCTGCTCATGAACTACCCAGCAAAATTGGTATCATAAGGCTCAACCATAAATTCTGTGTATATATGTTGATATTTGATTTAGTACCATTTTCAAATGATGGCTTGCTTAGCCATTCCACATTTAATATAGTATTCCTGATGAACAACCATAAACGAATTTTGTTTACCTTTTGTAGATGGTGATATCCCTCGGTGATGAAGGACAGACGGGTGGACAGGGTACTGGATCCACCTGCCGTCAGGATCATGCGATGGCCGGCGAACTTGCGGGCGGCGTCCGATGTGGAGCAAACGGGACCAACGCCTGATCAACATATTTCAAAGTTTAAAAGTGTGATGAGGGCATATATATTACCAAAATAAAAATATACAATTGTGATTTTTGATATTACAGAAGCACAATGCATTGCATGTAGTATCCGAAATCAGTTAAAAATCAGGCATCCGTTCACATGTAACAATAGTCACCAACTTCTAAAATCATATTCAACTTTACCAAATAACTTTGCCCCAGATGCACAAAAGTATAAAAAAAATTCAAGATTGTCAACAATGCACTGGTTGTAATTAGACTAACTCTTAATCAGCCACCTCATCTTCGCTGAACTTACAACTATGCTAGAGAGCCTCCATTTCTCTATCTGGTTGTCTGGCCCTTCATGCACCAAGAAAGAAGTATATTGTTTCAGAAGATAAACATGGACACATTTGCATCTTTTGCTTTTCCTAAACTTTTTTGTTCGGTTTTAAAGCAATCAAAGAGATTTATAGTGTCATTCGTACTACTGGATTACCTCCATTTGCTGGAGGGCTAATTTTAGAAAACAGAAAGCAACTTCAGTTAAAAGACACAGAAGTATGGCTTAAGGAAATAGGGCCAATAAGCATGTCAGCCAAATTTTTTTATATGTATCAGAACTTAATTCTTTAGAACTTAACTGCAAGTGTGCAAAATAGGAAAACAGATGCTCGATACTGATTTATCTGGTTGTTTCTCATATTAAAGAAAGGAAATTGAATATTTAACAGGTAAAATATAAGGTACGCTGAGATCAGCAGCATGGTGTACATGCAAATTAGAACAGACAATAATTCACATTAGCAATAGTGAGCGACAGTCTGAAAACTTAACATGCCTAAGAGGTAGCAACACCTACTGGGAATGCATTTTTAATCTAACATTCTAATAGCAATATATATCATTATGATATTTTTGGAACAACTTGAAAATGGAAAGTGATCGAGCAGGATGCTTACCTTGTTCGTAGTATAAAACAACGGCGAGGCAACACCCTTGAAAGCAGTTGATCTGCATAGCGTACATATAAATAACATCATATTTTTCAGCAATTAAGCTAAACTGAGAGTCAAGACAAAAATGCATGTCAAGCAATAAAGGGTTTGAACTTCTATTTGAACCATGATTCAGAGTATCTTAAGAGCATGACCAACAGCTACCCAAAATTCAATCCCCTAAATAATTTTGTTGAGAACTCTGATGCTCTAAGTCAAAACTTGTAAAAATGTGAAAAGGAAAATTGAAACCAGTTGCCATAGAAAAATATAAATGTTCGCTTAAAAAATATCAATATAGTGCTTTCAGAAATATAGAGTTGATCACCTCCAGGTGATAGTGTACATATATCAATATAGTGCTTTCAATATTTCAATAGTTGAAGCATGTAATTTCTGTGCAAATTATTGATGCAAGTCTTTTTGGCAGCAGGATTAGTTACTGGTTTACCTTTTTGATGGGGTTGACGTCGCTGGAATGAGCACGGATGGAGGCGTGCACAGAGTGCTACAGTCCTTGTGGGTCCCGGTGACAGCGTGATGGATAGACAACCTGATGGTGGCGCAATGGAGGGATCACCGATGACCTGAAGGTGGTGCGGTGGAAAGGGATCCAGTGGAGAAGGGGGTGGTTACTTATAAGCACATTACCCTGATTTGATCACCCTAGGTCTCAAGCTCCAGCAATCTGAATGGTTGAAATAATAGAGGAAATCAGCAGGTATAGCAAAGTATCATTCCCTACAATCCTACAATCCTCGGTATTAGATAGATGAAAGCAGTAAGGAACATGGCTAAATTGCAGCGAATATATATGATACGTCGATCCATGTTAAAGGGTAAATGATAAAAGAATTTAACTGAAAAAGAATGTGAATCAGAAAAAAATTGTGAATAAACTTTTTTATCCATCTCCTAAAGCAATTGTCTGTATTTTTACCATAAATGCTAATTCACTAAAAGAAAATCTGGAAGTGTGCATCTCTGTTCCCATAACATAAAAGGTAGTGTTTTCACGAAGAACTTGACTAAGTAGAACTGAATTTAGTCATCTTATCCAGTGGCGGAGCTGGAGAGGAATAGAGGGGGTGCACCACTTCATTATGTATATAGTGGGATATAAACTGCTCAAGCAATATTGTTCTAGATAGAGATACTTATGAATGTTTTACCAGCAATAATTCAACTTTAAGTGATGGTGATGTAAAAAAAAGCGATAAAAATGCTTACCAAAATGTGACGAAATTAGATGATATCAGCCAACCTTAGTATACTCAAATCACCTACAACGTAGATCATCATAATTTAATTTGCAACCAAATAACTGCGAAATTAAGATCTTATGTTCTAATTTCAGTAGCTTTGCTTGCAAACTAAGATCAAATTGATTAATTGATAAAAAACTACAGCTAAGAAAAGAAGACATAAGAAACATTTTGAGATCTTGCCTGTTGTGTTCAAGATATTGAAGGAAAAGGAATACGATTGGATCTAAATGGCACAGCGGTCGGCAGCTGGTGAGAGCGATGGTCCTGTGCACAGCAAGAAGACGAACCACTCCGATGAGGCGGTGACGAGGGTTACGACTTGTGGACTCATCACTCATGGCCGAAGGTGTCAGCACCGGTTCACCGGGAGGATTGAAGGTGAAGAGGCACGACAAACCATGAGAAAAATAGGGTAAAGGATGTGAACATCCAGTTGCCGTCATGCAGCATCGAGTAAAAAGAAACCCTCCTAGTCCATGCCTGTAAAGGATTTTGCTCTTCCTTGCATGGGCCTGGTCACGCATGACATTGCTCATGGGCCGATTTTTGTCTTCTTTGTCGTTCTAGGTTGTCAAGGGGTACACCAACTAGGCCCCAGGGGGGTGCACACATGGTCAAATTGGGGTGGTAAGGGTTGTTTTTGTTTTTGGACCTGGGTGTTTAGGAACCCCCTCCAACCCATTGGGCTCCGCCCCTGATCATATCACAGGGGTTCATTTTGTTAACAAACCTCTGCATCTCAAGCCAAAATGGAAATGAAGCACATGAA
This sequence comes from Oryza punctata, assembly GCA_000573905.2. NCBI lineage: Eukaryota > Viridiplantae > Streptophyta > Magnoliopsida > Poales > Poaceae > Oryza > Oryza punctata. The sequence goes on from CM002488.2 coordinate 7,385,225, forward strand.
TTGAACAACTAAACATATAATGAGATGGATATATGATTCACAACAGGGAAGGGGAAAACGCACAAACATCTTACTTGTTCATCCGTGGATTGATAGCAGTGTGCTGGGGAGGGAAGGGAGGGCTCCGGCGGCCAGGGACGGCGAGGACGGTGGCGAGTATCGATGGCAGCGGCGGTGGGGGAGTGAGCTGGTTGAGGAGGACGGCGAGGGCGGCAGGAAGAATTGATGGTAGCGGCGGCGCGGGACGGTTAGGGGAATCGCGGCGACGGTGGGGGAGGGAGCTAGTGGAGGAGGATGGCGTGGGTGGCGGGGAGGATCGATGGCGTTGAAGCTAGTGGGGAGGACGGTGATGGCGGTGGCGAGGATGGCAGGGATGATTGATGGCGGCGATAGTGGGGAGGGAGCTGGTGGAGGATGGCGTGGGCAGCGGGGAGGATCAATGGCGACGGCAGTGTAGTGGGGGAGGGAGGGGAGGGCTCCGGCGGCCAGGGATGACCAGGACAACGGCGAGTATCGATGGCGGCGGTGGTGGGGGAGGGAGCTTGTTAACAAAATAGATGCACAACGGAGACATGAATTTAACGTGGAAAACCCTTGCGGAAAAAAACCACGGGCGCCGACCGGCAATAATAACTGTAGAGGAGTTAATTACAAACGTAGGGAAATAACAATGGGAACATCACCCCTTCCCGTATGGTTTACAAGAGTATATATAGGGGATATAAGGAAAGACACCTAATAGGAAATGACAGGGAGTCCTACTAGGAAACTAATCCAAATATATTGTAGGCCTAAATTCGGATCACATATTTAACAATCTCCACCTTGAGATGAATTTTCTCTTGTAGCATAAAAACATCAATCACCAAAAAATATCTCATGTAGGTAAAATTACCACGCACCAAATAGTCTCTAGGACTACTGTAACACCAACCAAGCTTGAGCAAAACTCAAACTTAGTAGCAGGAACTGACTTTGTCATCATATCAACTGGATTATCATGAGTACTTATCTTGCATACTTTGACATCACCTTCAGCAATCACACCTCGAATAAAGTGATACCTCACATCAATGTGTTTTTTTCTCTCATGGAACATCTGATCCTTTGTAAGGCATATTGCACTTTGACTATCACAAAAATATCAATGCAAGACGTAACTCCACAAAGCTCAGTATACAAACCTCTAAGCCAAATAGCTTCTTTACAAGCTTCAGAAATAGCCATATACTCTGCTTCAGTAGTAGATAAGGCAACAGTTACTTGCAAACTTACCTTCCAACTAACAGCACATCCGCCAATAGTGAAAACATAACCTGTGAGTGATCTTCTTCTATCCAAATCTCCAGCAAAATCTGAATCCACATAACCGACAAGTCCATCTCTAGATCTCCCAAACTGCAAACAAGCACTAGAAGTACCACGTAGGTATCTGAAAATCCACTGAATAGCTTTCCAATGCTCTTTGTCAGGATTAGCCATGCATCTACTGACAACACTCAATGCATGTGATAAGTCAGGACGAGAACATACCATGGCATATATAAGTGAACCAACTGCACTTGAATATGAAACTCTAGATATGTACTCAACATCATAATCTGACTGTGGACATAAATCTGAAGATAATCTGAAATGTGCAGCTAAAGGAATACTCACTGGTTTTGCATCATGCATATTGAAACGACAAAGAACATTTTCAATATGACCTTTCTGACTAAGATATAACTTGCTAGACTGTCTTTCTCTAGTAATTTCCATACCGAGAATTTTCTTAGCTGCACCCAAATCCTTCATATCAAATTCACTACTCAATTGTGCCTTCAACTTTGCTATCTTTGCTTTGTCTTTTGCAGCAATCAACGTATCATCGAAATAAAGAAGCAAATATATAGTTGAACCATCAACAACTTTGAGATAAACACAGCTATCATAATTGGATATTCTAAACTTCTGAGAAAGCATGAAAGAGTCAAATCTCTTATACCACTGTCTAGGCGACTGCTTCAACCAATAAAAAGATTTTTTTTAACCTACAGACTAGGTTCTCTTTTCCAGGAACAACAAAACCTTCAGGTTGCTCCATATAAATGTCCTTTTCTAACTCCCATGTAAAAATGTTGTTTTGACATCCATTTGCTCTAGTTTATAATCATGCATTGCAACAATACTGAGTAATGTGTGAATTGAACTATGCTTCACAACAGGGGAAAAGACATCATTGAAATCAATACATGGAATCTGGCTATAACCTTTAGCAACTAACCTTGCTTTGTAGCTCACCTTATCAGTTAGAGATATACCTTCCTTTCTTTTGAAGATCCACTTGCAACGGATAGGTTTCTTCTCCTTTGGCAACTTCACCAATTCCCAAGTACGATTCTTTTCAAGTGACTCCATCTCATCATGCATAGCAGTTATCCATCTATTGCAATCATCAGAAACAATAGCCTCAGAACATGGAGAAGGTTCTGCATTACCTTCAATTTCCTCTACCACACTCAAAGCATAAGCAACTATGTTCGCTTCTTCAATATATCTTTGAGAAGGTTTAGTATTTATTTTGGGCTTATCTTTTGCAATAGAATGCTTTGGAGACTGCTCAACAATAGAAGAATCTGAATCTTTACTAACAGGTGCATCTTGGTTAATAGCAACATCATCCTTTTCTGGTGCATGCCCTGAACTGATCAAGTGCTCCACCTGCACACTTGCTTTCTGCTGACTCTCAACAGGAACATTAGTAGAAGATTTGTCATGTAACATAATTGATTCATAGAAGACAACATTTCTACTAATCACAACCTTTTTTGTTTCAGGACACCATAACTTATAGCCTTTCACACCAGATGAATAACCAAGAAAAATACACTTAATAGCTCTAGGCTCCAAATAGTCTTAAGTCTAAATAATTTGCTGGGGAACCAGACCATACCTCAATTGGAGTGATCTTATCAATAGCATAACTGGGTGATCTATTAATAAGATAACAAGCAGTGGAAACAACTTCTGCCCAAAACTGTTTAGGCAAACCTGTATTAGACAACATACAACGGGCCTTTGATATAATTGTCCTGTTCATACGCTTAACTACGCCGTTTTGTTGAGGTGTATGAGGAACGGTGTAGTGACGCACAATGCCTTCAGACTTGCAATATGATTTAAATATCTTAGAACAGAACTCCATCCCATTGTCAGTACGAAGTATTTTCACCTTCCTTTCAGTTTGTCTTTCAACCATAGTCTTCCACTCTTTAAACGCATCAAAAGCTTGATATTTGTGCTTCAAGAAAGAAGGCCAAACTTTTCGCGAATAATTATCAATGATAGTAATCATATAACGAGCACCTCCAAAAGATGTCTTACGAGCAGACCTCCATAGATCAGAATGCACATAATCAAGAATACCTTCAGTAGTATGTGTAGATGTGTTGAACTTCACCCTCTTATGCTGACCAAAGATGCAATGCTCACAAAATTTGAGCTTCCCGATGCTTTGTCCATCTAGCAATCCTCGCTTGTTCAATTCTGCCAAACCAATTTCACTCATATGCCCAACACGTATATTTCAAGGATTAGTAGCATCGGAATTAGATAATGAATCTGAAACTATAGCAACATTACCTAATACAGTTGTACCTCGCAGATGGTACAGGTCAGCAGTTTTAATATCAGCTTTCATCACAACAAGAGACCTTTTGTTACCTTCAAAATTCCGTCTCCACCAAAATATTTGTACCCTTTGCGATCAAGAGTACATAAAGAGATGAGACTTCTCTTCAAATTTGGAATATGCCACACATCTGACAATGTTCTGATACAGCCATCAAACATCTTGATCTGAATTGTTCCAATACCTGCAACCTTGCATGGTGTATTATCACCCATCAAAACAGTACCACCTTGCACAGACTCATAAGTGGCAAACCAATCCCTGTTCGGGTACATGTGATAGGTGCAAGCAGTATCAAGAATCCACTGGTCACTAGTTTGTGCACAACCAGCATAAGCAACAAGCAATTCTGCATCAGGTTTATCATCAGTAACAACTGCGGCTTTACCTTCCTCTTCTTTATTATCCTTCGGTCTATAACTTCCGGTTCTCTTGTCTTTGTTCTGTAACTTCCAACACTCAGAGATATCATTTCCATCTCTCTTGCAGTATTTGCATGACTTATACCTACCTCTGGACTTTGATCTTCCACGATAGCTACTTGAACTTTTATCTCTTGACTGGTTCTTTGTGTTCTTCTCCTGTTGCATGCCCCGAACAACCAAGCCTTCTGCTTGTGAACTTGAATTTTCAGAGGGTACCATCTTCTTCATCTTTTCTTTGGCATGCAAAGCTTCATAAACTTCTTTCAAAGTTAGAGTATCACGACTATAAAGAATAGAATCCCTGAAGTTTGCATATGAGCTAGGCAATGAACACAGTAGAATAAGGCCTAAATCCTCTTCATCATACTTTACCTCCATAGACTCAAGGTTAGCAACAATTTCCTTGAAAGTGGACAGATGATCCATCACAAACTCATCATCTTGCAACTTGTGCAAAAATAACTTTTGCTTCAGGTGCATCTTACTGGTCAGATCCTTAGTCATGCATATCTGTTCCAACTTCAACCACAACCCACCGGCTGTCTTCTCCTTAAGCACCTCCTGCAAAATATTGTTAGATAGATGAAGATGAATAGGCATAGCCTTACGATCCCTTTTTTTCTCATCATCGGACCAATCGGTAGTCCTCTTGTCAAATCCAGATAGCGCATCATCGAGATCTTGCTGTGCAAGAACGGCTCGCATCTTCACTTGCCATAGTGAGAATCTTGTGTCGCGGTCCAGGAGCGGTAGATCATACTTCAAACTCGCCATGGGAATTAATCCTGAATTTGCTAGTAAGAAATTAATGTAAACCTAGCAGAAACGCGAACCTTTGGGTGCACTTTCTCGTGTGCACATAGCGTAGATCTAGATCCTCTTGGTACAAAAGCTTGTGTGGCCCTAGTAATTTCACTTCTTGAAATCAGCTACCAGGAGCACTCGGTGGATTCTTTTTTTTGTCTCGGGAACCACACGCATCAGGTTGGCTTGCTTTGTGCTACTTTTCCTTAGACTAGTAATCATGCACGTGCAAGGCACGTCGGTATCATATTCAGTTAGAAGTCCACTATTCCTTAAGCAACCACAAAGAGTAATTCATAAGATAGAAATGAAAAACCTTGGTGGTGATTCTCAGTGTGTGACAAGTCATCATCATCAAGGTTGACAATAAAGTATTGTTTATCCAAATCGTCAAGATGCTGCACAGTCATGACAGTTTTCAGAGGAATATAGACAATTAGGCAAAAGTCAGGAGACTGAAAGCAAGCCTGTCCATTTTCTATGAAGAACCTTCTAATCAGAACCAAGTAAGCTGGTGACAAATCAAATTATAATAAAGGTTTACCGCCCAAAACAATGGAACATTTCATAGTGTAGTATCTAATTAAACAAAAAAATAAATATGAATAAATTTATTATTGAGCAGTGGCATTATAACAGATCTGCCCTCTTCCGAAAAAAAGGAAAATATGACACAAAAGGGCCTATAACAGTGCATGCTTACTTCTAGTGATTACACAAAAGAATTAAACCGCAAGCACCACCATTATTTGCCATTGGGACTAATTATATTTGATAAATAGTAAACATTCTAAAGCATAAACCAAAATCCATATACTATGATAGTGGTGCACAATATTATTTATTCTAAAAGGCGCAATGGGGCTGCAAAAATGATCGAGTTGTGCACATTTTGTCCTATAACTAATTTGCCTAAGGGGTAGAGGGTATATCGATAACTTCAACTCTTGGAGGGATAGTGAATCCCTTATTGCTGGTGCGCTTCTTTTTTGGCACTGGCTCAATCACCACTTCATCATCTTCAACTATCACCACTTCTGGCTCTGCTGGATCATTGTTTTGTTCTCCCAATTGCATTAGCTCTTGCTTCCTATAGGTCACAACAATCTTAATGGCGTCATGCAGGCTTGGTTCTTTCAACAAGGAGTTTCTCACCTCTGCATCCATTATAACAAAGATTACACATACATTTAGTTAATGGTTCTTCAAAAGTAATAGCAAAATTTTGAGATGTTGTACTTTCCAACAAAGCATACCGCTGGTAGTCACGATTGTGCAAAAACATCAGTGTAGTTGCTGCTGTGGTGGATAGGCAATCTGAAACATAAATGTCTTTCGTGTTTGATAATGACAGCAAGTAAAAGACAGTGAATTGATCGAAACATGAAAATATGACTTACTTGAAGCTTTATCAACCTCCAATGCCATGGCAACAACTATGCCACGTAGAGTTTCACTTGTGATAAGCTGGGACCGATAAAAGTCCGCGACTTCATCAAAAGCACGCAAGAAAGCAACTTGATAGCTACACCAACAGAGAGAAAAGTTGCGTAATCAAACTCAGTTTCAGAAACAGAGAGAACAGTTGCGTAATCAAACTCAGTTTCATAATTGCACACAAATATAAGTTGGAATTTGACTTACTTGGAATCCATCAAAGCAACCTCTCTAACACTGTTTGGAAATCTTGCATAGTGGTCTTCAGGACCGACATCACACACAATGGCAGCAACATCTGTACATATGTGAACATGTTTCAGAGTTAGTTTCAGCAAGAAAAAACACCAAAAAATACACTTGTGGCTCGATACATCATACCAATAATTGCACCATTAGGCAGACCGAAAACTTCAGCAAAAGTCAGAGCTGATTATCAGAAGAGAGCCCTTAGTAACGATCAAAGGAGGACGAAAGGTGTAGAAATACAGTGGCGATGAACTGTACCGAAGTAGTGAGATTGGGGCTAGCTTTATACAGGGGGGAGGGGACGGATTGGGAGTAAACAGCGCCGCGGACGCACCAGCGATCCATTGGCCTGAAACAATGCTTTCCTGGTTTACAGTGTTGACAAAAAAAACTGACATCGATCCTTTAACCGGGAAGGAACAACACTTTCCTAGTTTCCAACGACGAAATATTGTTTTACAGTATTGACAACAAACTTCCCGCGATCACATACCCGGAGAAATCGTCTTACCGTTTTTACAATACCTATGAACTCGCCTTCCTAATTCCAAACGGTTCAGCCATAAAGAGCGTACCTTTTTTATTCGTGAAAGAGTCGGGAAGGCAAAAATCAAGGGAGACGCCATGCACCTAGCTGAGATGGAGGGTGGAATCCAGGGTAGCGTCCTTCACGGCTGTGTGTTTCTTTTCGGATTCTTGATATCTGTAGAACTTGATATCTGTTCAACTTGTACCTGAAAGGATGAAGATTAAGTGTCATTTCCACATCATGCAGCACAGAAACTTTACCATTTAAGAGCTTATTAATGACTTGCACATAATATCTTAGAAACTTTACCATTTAAGTATCAATACGCCTCAGATACTCAAAAACCACTTTAGGGATGTTGTGTTTAGCTTCATTATCCTGAAAATTCAATAGGTGCACCATGAATTCTTTCTTCAGTTCGTACCCATCCTGTGTACCAAATATATCGTAAGAGGGTAGAAAAATTAAAAGTCAGAATATGGCTTAAAATTTGGTAGTTGGTGCTCACCGTGCATATTGGTGTTTCAAGCATTTCACCGTTCCATGTGCGCATGAAGTTGAACACCAAAAATCCTGTCAATTCCCTACAAAAGAAATGTTTGTTATATTTTAACGTCATCTAGCAGTTCTTTCTGATTAGGTTTTTGCAAGTTACCATGTATCGACTTTTCGAACATATGGTGGGATTTTACGAACCCATTGGCTCAGATCGTCACTCCATCCAGGAATGAGCACTTCAAAGGCACGGTTAAGGTGTTTAGCGAGGTGTGCAATCTTCAATGCATACTTTGCAGTTGGGCAGTCTCGAAACATATTACTTAGTGGGATTGAGTCAACTATATATATTGTTCTTTTCTCCATGTCAAGCACAAACAATATATAATGGTCGAGGAACACAAATGGCATCATGAACTGCAATTGGAGTAATAGTTAAATAGATGTAAATAACATTGACATTGCAAAAGGGAGCGAGTATAACCATCTTAGAGGATGCGAGGCCATAATCTATCCATGGCCATCGATCGATGGATCTTGCAAATGTCGTGACATCAACATTCTTACGCCACAATGGATGACGTCCGAAATCGCACAATTTCTTCAAGGGAAAAAACGGAGGGCCATAAAAAATGATGCAAAGGTTAAAATGTAATGGTAGGAAAAATCAGATTGCATAACGGGTAGAATTACACAAAATCTCAGGTCCAAGAAGTGCTTTATGACAGCACTCTCAAACCCATTAAAAAAAGGAATCTTATTGCACGCAAGCTTCCGAATAGCCATGTTGAAACACTCATTGCCCAATGGTTGATCAATCTGAAGCGATTCCTGAATTTGTTTGAGATCAAACGGATCGGATATGGTTTTGAGCTCACAATCCACTCTTTCCTGGACATGCATATCAGATATATTAGTAAAAAAAATAAAAGGATGCATTGCACTAAATGAATATGGAAAAATGTATTACTCCAGGGATGACTCCTGATCGTCATGCAATATGTAATTGTAAAGTCCATCAAGTAAATCTTGTCTGCCCACCGGCATCAGGGCTGTGGAATGCTCATGTACCGTTTGATCTCCAGACAGGGCATCTTGATTTATCTGAGCACCATATATTGAGCATAATAATAAGCGAATGAATATATCATCACCTGTGCCCGATGTAGTTGCAGAATTCTTCCTATTCCTATTTTCACGGTTCTTTTGAACTAGAGCTGCCTTCTCCTCAACGCTGAGTGACACGTACCGCTCACGGTCTCGTTGTCTTCTTAATTCATTTGCAGTTAATTTAGGAATGCCGTCCATCGCTATGAGTTACAACCTTCAAGCACAGAACCTAGGCATATATATACTCGGGGAACCACAAATTTCAAAGATCTGCAAGGAAATAGGAAGAAAAAGAAGGATTAAATTCATATGGAGGTGTTTTGCATGTGCTGTTGCCATTATTCAGTACAAACTTTGCATCAATATATGCGATTCAATTGCATCAATATATGTGATTCAATTGCATAGGGGAAGTCAACAACATATATGAGACTCAATTGCACAGGGGGACTCAACAACAAATGTATATCATGCAAAGTCTCCATTAATTCGTACTGAAACCCGACGGGAGCAAACCGGCGCAAGAAGAACCTGTCATGTGGATTGCAGCGACGGCGGAAGGGGAAGAAATCGGTTCCGGCGAGGGCATCGGTGGACTACGACGGCGTCGGCAGAGGATGAGGAGCACCGGCGGGAGAAGCGGCGCGTGTTGGCGGTGGCGGTGACGCCGGAAGGAGGAAGAGGGCGGAGGACGAGGAGCACCGGTGGGAGCAGTGGTGGCGGGGCGAGCAGAATCGACGCGTGAGGAGGAGCACCGGCGGGAGAAGCGGCGCGTGTTGGCGGTGACGCCGGAAGGAGGAAGAGGGCGGAGGAGGAGGAGCGCCAGCATGAGCAGTGGTGGCGGGGCGAGGAGAATCGGCAGCGGTAGCAAACGCGGTGGGGAGTCAGCGCACGGTCATCGCGCTTGGAGGAGGAAGCGGACATGCGGTCATCGCGGTTGGAGGAGGAAGTGGACGGATAGGATATTGGACGGATAGGAGCGATGGCGGTTGGACGATCTGGATTAGGAGAGACGCAGATGGACGGTACAGATTAAACCAGTGATTTCACCAGTAGGATTGGAGGGGGGCAACTCCTCCTTTTTATATTAGTACTAGTAATATGCCCGTGCTAACGCTACGATAATATTTAGCTATACAAACCAAATGATCAAAATAGGATGCCTATGTATTTTGGCAATCAAGTATATGAGTATATAATGATAGATCGGCCCTGTTTGTTTCAGCTTAGAATTATTATAATCTGGATTATTAGGAGCAAGCTGAAATAAACATGTAGATTATTATGATAGATTATTATAATATATAAGCTAGAAGCCAAATTAGTATAATCTAGTAATCTCCTCTAAGGGTGCTTTTTTTGGATTATTGGGTGACTAAAGACCCACTACCCCTAGGTAATTCTAAACTAATTACCCCCTCCGCCATCGGATCAGGTCCGACTCCTCTCCTTCCCGACTGCTCCTCTTTCCCGACTCCGCGCCGCCACCTCCTCCTCCCCAAGCCGCGGCACCGCCACCTCCACTGACATAAATTTTACCCTGTTGACTCGGGCTATCCAAATCGAATGGAATTTCTAGCTCCATATAAAGGGACCAAATACCATTTACCAAAGTTTCGAGCGGGTCCGCGTCCTAGTGGCAAGAAGGAGGTGTTCAACCACTTACATTCATCTCTTCGTAACGTGGTTGAGAGTTCATTTGGAGTTTTGAAGATGAAATGGAGAATTCTATTGGACTTACCGAGTTATCCGATGCTCAAGCAAACAAAAATAATACATGCATGCATAGCGCTTCATAATTTCATTCGAGATAGTAGATTGAGTGATGAAGAGTTTGATCGATGTGATAATGATGAAAACTATATGCCCATGCCTTCATCTCAAGGAAATGCTAGTGAATTGGGAGACGAAGAGGGCGACGCAAATATCTTCCGTGATGCAAATATATATAACATGTATATCCTCACGCACCAAATTTGAGCTACCACTGATATGGGCTTACATTGAGTTGCATAGATGACGAAATAACGCTCACATCTCTTACTACCTTGACAATTATAAAAAGAGTACAAAATCGTTTGTGCGATGGTATTTCATGGAATTCACACTTATTGCTGGCATTTTTTGGAACTAGGCGCTTGTCAATAGTATTTCTTGTATTTTCTCTTGATTTATAGATAATGCCTTTACCTCTGCATACTCCAAGTTCACCTAACAGGTTTATGATACAGCCTACAGAATGTATGCCTTGATAAAAAAAACTGCTCTTGCCTGAGCAGTGAATAACTTACTTACCAATATCTTGCTTGAGCAGTAAACTGGTCATCAGCTTCTTTTGCTTTTCCTCAACTATTTTTCAGTAAAGATACACCTCAGTCATTCACGATAATAATAATAAAAACAAAATATGATGTCTTTATCCCAGAGCAATTGGTAAAAAAACATACTTATAAATTTAGAATTTATAGCTCATAATCAAAACATAGATTGAGTTCAGATTCATGCTGTCACAAGTACGGAAAAAAGACAAACCATGTAACTTCATGTTGCTTTTTTTTCTCTCTGCAACCATAGCTCCTGCTCATCAAGTGATGTACACATATAGCATAAATGAAGCACTCTAGAGGAAAATGTTACATTCAAGTGTGCACATGATTATTCTATTGAAATAAAAGCGATGTTAAAAAGTTAAAATACTATAGCTAGATCGAAGGCATTGGACAAGGTACTGACCTCCTCTTAATTTCTCTTGCTAAAGGCATTGACAGAAGAATAAGCACTTGCCTTATTCAGAGAAAAACAGTGTCGAGTTTATATCCACCCGTTGGACCTGCAAACAAAACTGAATGAAAAGAGATATATTTTTCACACCGGGTTCCAGACAACCACCTCCTTGTGCAAGAGCTTACTATAAAACATTTACATAAGAAGAGTAACAACTGCTTCTGTTCCCCATATCACATTAAGCTGTACATATTAACTATCTTTAATGATTTGTAGAGACAAGAAGTAAGAAACATGAGACAATATTTCAGTATCAGTATGGCCAATATCACCATTAGTAATTTCCAAAATGCCTGAGTCAGTCAGAGTTATAGTGAAAAATAAACATGCATGATATGCTATGCCATGATAAAAATATGAGTTCAGACAGTAAGGCCTAAAAAGACATCATGACTAACTTACCAACATCTTGCCAGTCTGATTCTAAAATCACATAAGTGTCTTTCCAAATCGTATGTATGTTTTACATAAAGAATAAAACCAAGAATTGATCCTGAAATGTTGGTGTAAAGTACGGTTTACCCCTTTCCACGAGCATATCATGGGTACACTAAGAAAGTTTTTTTTTTCTTTTATGCGTAAAAAGAGGAGACGTGTCACAGATTAAACCTAAAGAATAAATTTCGAAGACTCACTCCTTGAAACATTCAGAGAGAAATACGATCTCAACAGATGCATATGCAGATCAAAGCCTCCAGATTTCTTTAACAACATATATACCGTGTTCCAGTGTAACAACACCTCACAAACTTGTAATCTATAATTTCAAATATTTTCAAGAAATAGTACATGGATTGAGAACTTGTCCAATGTTAAATTGGGAGTAAGCTTCTTATTATCCATTACTTTCTATCTCTGATACAGGGTTACCGTCAGCATTACGATGTGAACACAAAAATATGGACATCTACCAACCGTCTCCAATTGGACTGAGCAATAAGCTCTATGAATACTACAGAGAACAGCACTTTCACCTCTAGCATTTGTTACTGCTCAGTTCTTACAAATGTTCTGATTAACCAAAGCACTCAGAATCAATCTTACTTACCACTCAACTGGGACCAAGCTAATTGCAGTACTCCATTTTGTCATACAAAGGATCCAGCAGTTAGAATATCCGAGGTGCTCATACCAGTGTTAACCTGCATAAATGAAGGCGTCGGTAACAGTTTGTAATCATAAATAATAGGAATGTGAAATCCACGCTATAAGAAAAACTAAAGGATAATGATATTAACCATTCTTGTTTCTCGTTACATCTAGCGATACTTTGCATCTACAGGATGTGTCTCTCCAAATCGTGTGTACATTTTACATAAAGAATAAAACTAAGAATTGATCCTGAAATGTTAGTGTAAAATAAGGCGATTCGGTTTACCCCTTTTCATCAGCACAGTTCATGTGTACACTAAGGAATTCTTTTTTACAGGTTTTTAAAGGAATGATTTTTATTCCAAAAATCTTAGAAAGAATTAATACATAATTTGACCAACAGCCAAGAGACAAATTACGAGGAATATATATTTCATTATTTCTTAATCATCGCAAATGAAACCATTAAAGATCACAATTTACCCATTTTTACAATACAGGGGATCAAAATTACCCATTTCACCAAAAAAAAATTCCTCAGGTCTGAATTTTTTGTTTATATCAATGCTAGAGATGCACCCTAATTTTGTTTGTGAGTAACGAGCCCACCTTATTATTTGAACTCATAGCTGATCAATTAGTAATAGCAAAACATATACTATATGTACTGAAAATACATTCAATCACTACTAATATAATTGGAATACAACATGTGTCAAGCTAAAACAATCGAAATGGATGAACAACATCAGGAGTAAGAACGAATTAGAGAAGTAGAGTAGCAAAGGAGGGGAGCAGAGAAGGGTTCGTCGGGTTCGTCACAATAGAGGAGCAGATGAGGAGGGAAGAATACCTGGGTGGGGTGTCGGCGATGAGGGTGGACGGGGGAGGAATGCGTGTGACGACGACGACAGTGGTGCCGATCTGGCCGAGGACGGATGCGACGACGACGGAGGGGCGGCGGGTCTAGGGTTTCGGCGATGGTAGGGAAGGGGGGAAGGTGCGGCGACGGACGACGGGCAGCGCAGGTTGGGTTTTCAGGGTACAGGGGTTAGGGGTGGGCGCGCGGCGGGTGGCAGCACGTCAAGTGGAAAGGGCGGAGGGGCTCAGGCGGCGGAGGGAGGTGGGCCGAGGACGAATGGGGAGGGGTGGCGGTGGGTGGGGCTTCGGTGGCATCGGGTGTCGGTAGTGACGGGTGACTGCGAGAGAGAGGAGGGCAAAGGCGGCGGCATCGGGTGAGTGCGATAGAGATGGGGAAGAGCAATAGAGAGGAGGGCAGAGGCGGAGGCGGCGACGTCTGCGCGTGAGGGGATGGGTGTGGCCGGACGTGCGGGGAGGGGAGGGTGATGGGGAGACGTGGTGTTGTGGGCTGATCGGAACCGTCGGATTCGATCGATTTGGATCGTTCGATGTGTCACACGATGAATGAGTAAAACGCTTTGTTGAATTATAGGGTAGATAGATTGATGGGATGCTGCCTCTGCTTGCGCGTGGCTGCGGAGGCATCATGGATGGCTGCTGCGACGCCTTTTTCTCCTCACACGTAGGCAACAACTACGCCGCGAACACGCCGGTGATCGAGAAATAGTAGATTGATCTCCAATGGCTCTGATACCACTTGTTAAGAAAATAAATGCACAACGGAGACATGAATTTAACGTGGAAAACCCTTGCGGGAAAAACCACGGGCGCCGACCGGCAATAATCACTATAGAGGAGTTGATTACAAACATAGGGGAATAACAATGGGAATGTCACCCCTTCCCGTACGGCTTACAAGAGTATACATAGGGGATATAAGCAAAGACACCTAATAGGAAACGACAGGGAGTCCTACTAGGAAACTAATCCGAATATATTGTAGGCCTAAATTCGGATCACATATTTAACAGAGCTGGTGGAGGAGGATGGCGTGGGTGGTGGGGAGGATCGATGGCGTCGAAGCTGGTGGGGGAGGACGGCGATGGCAACAACGAGGACCGCAAGGACGATCAATGGCGGCGGTAGTGGGGGAGGGAGCTAGTGGAGGACGGCGTGGGTGGCGGGCAGGATCGATGGCGGTGGCGGCGCGGGACGGTGGGGGAGCCAGCTGGTGGAGGACGACGGCGAGGGCGAGAAGGAGCGAGGAAGGGCAGAGAGAAGCGTACTGGGTGTACTGGGTGGTTGGAGTGCGATGGCGTGGGTGGATAGGGGCGTCTGGAGCGTTGATCTCGTGGGAGGATCCTAGGAAACATCTCGATCGTTCGATTGTTCAGAACTCACCACCACCGGTACAATTTTTTTAAGTAGTAAAGAAACCTATTTGGCCACATTCCCCGACGTGCTGTCAGTTCCAATATTTTTCTTTTAGACATGTAAACAAGTTATTGCAGTGTTTATTTTATGGTTCTATGGTCCAAACGGGGAATGAGGTCCTCTAACATAACGTCATAGAGATGTGGCTGCTAACATGTGGCCTTCATTAGCTTCGGGTCTACTCCGCATATGTTAGTGACCACGTTATTGAAAAGTTCACTCTTGACGTTAGAGGAACTTCTTTCTCAAGCTCTAATGGCATCCATTTTAGGAATTTTTTATTTTTAATTTTTTTATTAAAAATTTTGCAAAAATAATTTTTTGTTTCAAAGTTTGACAAAAGTAGCCTCCCGCCGCCCTCTGGGAGGGCGATTATTAAAAATCGCCCATCCAAAGAGCGGCGATTGTGACGTGGCAGATGGCCATTGGTTCTCTACCGACGGCCGTCTGCACATTTTGCAGGCGGCCCCCTTGCCGCCAATTCAGAGGGCGATTTTTACTATGCCGGGGGGCCGCCTGCAAAAGGGCGGCCGGAGGGCTTGGAATTTGCAGGCGGCCCCCTTGCCGCCCTTTAGAAGGGCGGTTTTTAACCCCTCCCCTATAAAACCCTTCCCCTCTCTGAAATTCGCATTTTAATCACTCGTAATTCCAGAAAAAAGAAAGAGGGAGGGGTGAGGGGAAGCAGAAGGAGAGCAGCGAAGCCCTGCTGGTTTGCGCACTTCATCACAGGTAAATACATCACATTACATTGTGTTGTTAATTTATGTTGAATTGCAGTTGTAGTTCCATAATTTTTAGTAGATCTATAGAAGACAACACATTTGTGTAGATCTAGAACATAGTAGATTTTAGTAGGAATTGAGACTTAGGCCGTAGTGTAAATTGAAAATTGTAGTTTAGTTCGATCTGAAGCGCGCCATCTATTTGTAGAATTGTGGATATAGGACACAGAATAATATTGTAGAAATTGTAACTTAGTGCGGAGTACCGATGAACATGATGTTAGATCTTATTAGTACGGTATGAACTTAGTTAACCTAGTTTTTTTTAATCAGGCACAATGTCAAATAAGGTCCTATTTCAGATAGTTCACGGTGAAGGGAACCTTAGATTTGGTCCAGATGGTGTTGATTTGTCAGATTTTGTAATGACATCTAAGGGCATCGACAGGCCTGCAAAGAGAACATTTCAGTCAATTTACAGTTGGTTGTTGAGAGGATTTAGAATAGACCCAGAAGTCTACAAAATGTCAGTATCTGTTGTAGTGAGTCGTGCAACAGAAGGTTATTTTTGGGAACTAATGCCGATGGATAGTACTGTTGCATGGAGACGATATGTGGAGATGGCTTTTGAACGGTCATGGCCCCTTGTTATATTTGTGTCGCTGCAAGAGAAAGATGCAAATGTTTCAGTGAGAACCGATGATGTCGAGGGTCCTAGCAGTGCGGCTGATGTTGTTGGACCATCGATGCAAAGTGAGCAAAATCAAACAAGGGTAGAGCAGGTCATCGGCATGGCGGATGAGGGGGAGAGAGTCGGTACAATCATTGATGAAATGGAGAGGGAAGATTCGGATAATGAGCAAGCGGAGGGCGACGCATCATCCGATGAGGAAGGTGATGTAATGCCCACTGATTGGACAAACGAGGATTTCTCTGGACTTGTTCTCTCAGAGGGTCATCATGTACCCTGGGAATACAAGGAGAACGAGGTAATTGAGGGTGCTAGATATGCCCATAAGGACGAGATGAAGGAGGCGGTCAAGCATTGGGCAGGTTCCTTGCAGAGAGAGTTTAGGGTGGTCAAATCAACCAACTATGTGTATGAAGTGAGGTGCATGAAGGAAGATTGTCCCTGGCGTGTCCACGCATATAAGGAAGATTATTGGAAAGTTAGCATTGTGACCGAGCACAAGTGCTATTTACAAGGGGTGGAGAAGTATCACCGGAATATCACATCAGCTTTTGTGGCAAGTGAGGTGTACGACAGTGTTGTTTCTAACATTGGCTTTGAACCAAGATCAATTATCAGCCACATTGAAAACAAATTCAAGTACATCATAAGCTATGCGAAGGCCTGGAGAGCTAAACAAAAGATTCTTGAGATGAGGTATGGAACATTTGAAGCATTCTATGATAATTTGCCTCGTCTGTTAGCAACCATTGCCCAGAGGAATAGTAATACTTACTATGACCTCCACACATTTCCATCGGCTGATGATCCAACGAAGATGGTGTTGCAAAGAGCCTTTTTCTCATTGGGTGCTTGCATCAACGCTTTTGTGCAATGTCGACCTGTTCTATGCATAGATGGAACTTTTTTAACAGGTAAATATCGTGGTCAGACAGTAATTGGGTGTGATGGCAACAATCAGGTTTTACCTATGGCTTTTGCATTTGTGGAGAGTGGGAACACTGAAAGCTGGTACTGGTTCCTGGAGAGAGTGCGCATAGCAGTTGTGCGTATGAGGCCCAATGTTTGCCTTATACATGACCGTCATGCGGGCATGTTGCGGGCTATTGACTACTTGCAGAACGGTTGGGATGAGAAGGGACTACCAGCAAAGTGGCCTAATGTTCGGAGTCGGTGGTGCATGCGTCACATGGGTGCTAACTTCTACAAGCAATTCAAGAACAAACATCCTATGGATCTTTTCAAGAGGCTGTGTTCTCAAAATCAAGAGAAGAAATTTAATGAGTTGTGGAGAAGGCTGGATGAGTTGATAACGAAGCAAACTAACGAGCAATCTCGCCGACCACAAGTTGAAGGTGACGAGCCTCCAATACCTCCTGGTGCATTACATGACGACCCACCGACAATGAGAAGGAGGTCGGGGTCATCCATCAGATGTTTCACACATTGGATTGAGAATGAACCTAAGGAGAAGTGGTCTTTGTTGTATGACACTGATGGATCTCGGTATGGCATAATGACAACCAATTTGGCCGAGGTATACAACTGGGTAATGCGCGGAGTTCGGGTACTTCCATTGGTTGCTATTGTTGAATTCATCCTTCACGGCACACAGGCCTACTTCAGGGATCGATATCAGAAAATTGGTCCATCAATGACTAATAACAATGTAGTATTTGGCCACGTCGTGACTAAGTACATGGAAGATAAAATCAAAAAGGCACGAAGGCATAGAGTTGTTGCTCAAGGCACACAAGTTCATCGGTACTACTTATGCATTACATTTCTTTTGCCTTTTGTACCTGTAAATCAGTACTACTATTGGTTTTACTACTCCATGTGGTTCTCTCCCCTTTATCATCCTTGTCATTCGTACCATGGTACAATAAATTATGCATACGACAACACACTTTTGGCGCATCACGGTACTGTCAGTTCCACTAAAGCGCACAGTCCACCACAGCACGAGTTGTCACGATCAACTTTCGGCGCTGCTTACTGACATAAAGTGAGCCGAGGCCGTGCGTGCTCGTGTCGTCACATCGATTGAAATTTACAACTTTCATTTAGTGCAGATATATTGCACTACGTGAGGGGCTATATAATTGACCAGTCGAAGGCAACCCGTTCATATCTTCGTTCCACCTATCGCACAAATTTACGGAATGGAACCACCATTTCTTGAGCGTCTGAACTAGAGAAGCGATCCTCTCGCCGGTTGGTTTCCACCATGGTGTGACCGTCCTTTGTGCGATTGTGGGGATGGATGCATACTCAAGTCGTCCCTCATGGTACAAACTCGGGGTAGGAGATTCTTCCAATGCGCGAACGTTGATCAGGTATGGTTCATCTACTCGCAGTTCCAATAGATAGAACACTAACGGCTTTGTACAAAACCGTAACATATGTTGCAGTCATATCATACACTGTGCAACTTCATTGAGTGGGTAGACATGGAGAACCCATGATTCGATGGAACAAGTCCATACCCACGTAGTGAAACAAGATCGAATTACCTAAGGCGGAAGGATGAATATGAACGCTGAATTGCTGCTGAAACTTTAGAATGGCGGGTAAATCCCCTGGGACTCCCCACATGGCGTGAACGTCCAGAGTGTCATTGTGGTGACCGTTGTTAGGTCATACGGTCCGTAAGGCACCGAACTCGCGAACAAAGATGCTTCGCGTGTCCAAACATTGTCGATGATGATTTCGTCGTAAGTGCAATTCTTCTTTTCATCACTCAATGCTATTATCATGACCTTAAATATCCCCACAATGTGTGTACGTAGGAGGATGTAAGGAAATGTCAATTCATACAATGGATCGACACTGCCAGAGTTACTTCCAATGGCGGGCCGATAATGCAACCTGAACCGACCACACAATTGATTCAGGCTTGGATGGACGAACGTCGGGTAGAAATTGCAAGCTTAGACTGGAGGAACAATCCATTAGGGTTACCTAAATGGTCGGAGCGTCCCAAGTGTGGTTGTCAAGATCGTTGCCAGGTGGCTACCTCCTTTGCAGAACAAACATTTGGCAGGAGATATTTTGTCTGCCCCAATGTAGACAACAATTTCATTGTATGTCCAACTTTTTCCAAATTGCCCTACTATTTGCACAATATTTCTACCCTTACTGACTAATCTTATTAATTTCGTAGGGAAATCCAAGGATGTGTCAATTTACTCAGTGGATAGACATTGTTACTCCATCCTACCATGGCCAAAAGATAACAGATTCTGAAACAGAAAGAGAGTATCAACGATGGAAGGACCATGAAAATACAACGCATATTGACCCACCTAGAAGGGGCTAGTAGATTAGCGCAATCTACATTCGTCGGGACCGACAAATTTGTATCGTGTATCCATGGCACTTCTTTCCTATCTTATCATTACGATGTTTAATTATGATGGTGTATTGCATGCGTACAAATAAAAAATATCGAATATATTAACATGGTTCTTTGACGCCCCGTTACGATCCTTTCCTTACAATTGTACGCAATACAAATACCTAACAATATGTCATCCGATACTTACTAAATTTTACATACTCTTCTTGTTTCTACAAGATCATTAACCTAATGCTTCACACACCGCATCCTCGACCTACAATTTGACCTAGTCTTTAACTTTATAAAATATATCTAATTTTTCTCTTCTCAGAGTGAGTGTTTACCTACTTTTATTCGTCCAAATATCATAGTTTACATCAAACAAATTTACAATCATTACTCCTATTTTATTATTTTTCAATATGATGAATTACTAAAATTTTGTACTGAATATTTCGATAACAAACATAATAAAACATATGAAAACCCTAATCTGAATGAACAGTTAAAACCGTCATTCTAAAGGGCGGTAAGGGCGCCGCCTGCAAAATTCCAGGCCCCCCGACCGCCCTTTTGCAGGCGGCCCCCTGGCGCAGTAAAAACCGCCCTCTGAATTGGCAGCAAGGGGGCCGCCTGCAAAATATGCAGATGGTCATCGGCAGAGAGCCGACGGTCGTCTGCCACGTCACAATCACCGTCCTTTGGATGGGCGATTTTTAATAATCGCCCTCCCAGAGGGCGGCGGGAGGTTAATTTTGTCAAACTTTGAAACAAAAAATTATTTTTGCAAAACTTTTAATAAAAAAAATTAAAAATAAAAAAAATTCTCCATTTTAGCAGACGGACGTACCAAGGCTGACGAGATGGAGGCCCAAAGCTGCATTTTTGTATTACTCAAAAGGAATAAGTTCACCTGGCGTCCCTTAATTGTACATCGAGTCTATCTGAGATCCCCTAACCGTAATACCAGAGTGTACCCCTGAACTATGTAAAACCATCCACAAAAGATCTCGAGGCAGTATGGATACCTGGTTTCACTGATGTTGCATCCTAGTCAGCAAAAAATAAAAAAATATATGTGGGGCCTAGTGTAAGTGAGAAGGAAAAATGTGGGGCCCACGTATCAACACTGAAAGTGCATCTAGGCCCCTAATGATTTTGGTGATTAATAACAATGCGATTAGAGAGGACTAAAAATTTTATTGAGTAATGTGTGAAGGAATGTTAGTTCTTGAAAATGCATGGTTCAATGCAAAGCCCCGTGAAAGCGAGAAAACAATGTGATGCGGCATATGAGAAAACGAGTGTTAGTTCTTTATTTGTGTCATTATGAAAGCCGTACAATAAAGGGGGATGATGCATTGGTGATGACGAATGAGTTAGGTGTTCAAAAATTTATTCTTTCTAGTGATATCTTCTCATTTGTGCTTTGTCTGAGCTTTTCGGACTTGTCCGATATGCCATGTCGGAATTTCCGAAAAAGTCTAAGAGAAAAACAAACTTCGGGTGGTTTTCGGACTTGTCCGAAAACAACTTTCGGAATTTCCAAAAAGGTTGCGCAGAAAACTATCCCTCTAGACGTTTTCGAACTTGTCCGAAAGACATTTTCAGAATTTCCGAAGAAGTGCATTTCCAAACCATCTCTCTGGACATTTTCGGAGTTGCTCGAAAATGTTTTTCGGAATTTCCGAAAAAGGCAGTGAACAGCACATCCCTCGAGTTGTTTTCAGATTTGTCCAAAATTCATTTTTGGAATTTCCGAAAAATGGTTTGGTACTTTTCATTTTCGGATTTGTTCAAAAAATTTTCGGAAGTGCTGAAAATCGCAGTTGGTTTCTTTGTGATTCGTTGTTCTGGAGATTTTCGGACTTGTCCGAAAAGTTCTTTCGGAATTTCCGAAAAATGAGATTTTTGCCTATAACGAGCAGATATGTGAGTAGGAGTATAAATACCCCACTCCCTCTCCAAGTCAAGCTGCTGCTCTCATTGCAAAAATTGGTGCCCTTGGCTTGCTACTCTTGAGATACACTTTTAAGCCTTGCTTGCTCGATTCCCCCGTGCACCGGTTTTCGATTTGGATTTGGTGTGTGTGTGAGAGTTGTGGTTTCGAGTTTGTGTGAGTGCTTGGTGTTGACTTCGTGACGATTTGCGAGCACTGGCTTCATTCCCAAGAGATCTTTACATCATTCATTACTCTTGGAGGTTGAGGACTCCTAGACCGTTAGGTGTTACTCTTGAGCCACCGAATTACTTGTGGTTGGCCGGGAGAAGTTTGTGAAGGTTGGATCTCACCTCCGAAAGGAAGAGATACCACTAGTGGAAGGATGAGTGTTTTGTGCAACCTCTTAAGGAAAGGGTTAGCAAAGACCCGGCTCTTTGTGAGCTCCTCAATAGAGAGTAGAATCCCCTCAAGGATTCGAACTTCGGGAACAACTCATCTTGCAAGAATCTCGGTGAAATCCCTCTCTCCCTCCTCTAGATTTACTTGCTTGTGCCGCTATAATTCTAGTTGTTATTTGTGCTAGTGATTTAAGTTTGTGAGTAGCTAGATCTAGCATTTCTTCAGTAGTGCGCACTTTCTGTGATTTTCGGAATTTCCGAAAACCTCTGCTTTCGTATTTTCTTAAGTTTTCAAATTAGCCTATTCACCCCCCTCTAGGCCTAAGTGACCCTTTCAAGCATCATCTTCTTCCTTTCGCTGACATGGCATCCTAGTCAAAAAATTAAAAAAGTATGTGGGGCCCACATGTAAGTGATAAGAAGAAAAAAATATAGGGTCCACATCTTTTTTTATTTTCCTTCTCTTTTCTCTTTCCTTTTATTCTCTTCTCTTATCTTCTCTTCCTCTCTCTTTAGCCGAGCGGCAGCGGTAGCTGGCGGCGGGCGGCGGGCGAGAGCAGCGACAGCTTCTTTCCCCCTCTTCCACCGGCACGACCAGCATCCTCACCCTCTCTCTTGCTGGCCTCATCTCCCCCACTCCGGCCGGCCTCCTCTCCCCCTCTCCCGCGGTCGCGCATGTCGCCTCTCTCTCCCTCTCCCTCCGGCCGCTTGGCAAAGGTGGCGTCGTGGAGCGACTCGTGCACCTCCTTCGCGACCGATGCGGCTCGGCGGGTGGGCATAGTAGGAGGGGTGGAGCTGCGTAGGGTAGCCTCTTGCGAGCTTCTCCGTCGCCATGTCATAGTGGTGGTGCCGGGGCGTGGCGCGCCCTCGCCAGCTTCTTCCTCACCGAGCACGCGCGCACTAGGTGTGGTCGTGCGTGATCTCGCGCGTCGTTTCCCGTGCGTGCGCCTCGGATCTCCGCTGCTCCGCCTGCCTGCTACGCCCACCGACCGCTAGCTCGCGCTTGCTCGCCACCGCCGCCGCTTCGCGCCGCCGCCACCTCCTCACCGCCCAACCGCTCACGCTGCCTCCTCACCGCCCCTAGTCGGCGTCGCCTCCTCGCTGGCCCAAGCCGTCGACCATCGTCGAATCGTCGTTGCCGCGGGACCCAGACGACGCCCCCATGCCACCTCCTTGCCGCCCCGGCTGCAACGGCTACCGCCATCCTCACCTCGTCGAGAGAGGAGAGATCAAGAGCATGGGAGAGAGAGGGGAGGAGGGAGGGAAAGCAAGGAAAGAGATAAGGTGGGGACTGAGGATGACATGTGGGGCCCACTTTCGTTTTTGCCACATTAGCATCTAGTCAGTATGAGTGGACCGGGTCAAATTGCCGCGTCAGCAAAAAAAACAAGTGTCTGTACTACCATAGGACCTAAATTGAACGGTTTTGTATAGGTTAGGGGTGAAGATTTATGATATTGAGGATAAGAGATATCAAACAAATTTGGTGTAAAGTTGAGGAACGGCAGGTGAACTTATTCATACTAAAAATGAAGGGTGTGATCATCTGATGGATGGTCGTGACATGATTCGGTCTCAGTGGACATGGGCTTGAATTCACGCAGTTCAATCTAAAATCTAATACTCCTTCACTCATCATCTAAAAAAGAATCCTCCTTCAGTGCGTGTGACAGCGGCATGTGTAGTACGCACAGCCCCAGTCTGACTGAACATGAGTTTTCCCCATCAAATCCCCCATATCTTGGGATAATCTTAACCAAAAACTCCTATAAAATTCACGGAAAATTTTAATATTTGAATCATGGCCATGTGCATTTTTTTTTTTGTTTTTGTATGCGTGTTTTTTCCTCACATACTCCTACAAGGGACCAGGTTTGGAATAAAGGCGTCAGAAGTTAATTATGGTTCAGCCTGTACATTTGTAGGTAATCAAAAGAGGCTTTCCAATCCAAGGTAACATTCGTGATGTCCCTGTCGGGCACTCGGTCTACACGTCTCGAGCCACACTGGCCGGCCCAGTGATGTAGCTCGACAGAGCAATGGCGTTTGTAAATTAAATTAAATTAAATTGATCGAACAGAGCAGGGTGGTCCGCCTGCCTAACTTGGATGGTGATCCATCGATCGATGTAACATACTGGCGAGTATCATCAATCTGCGGTGGTCTAATTAGCCTGTCCAAAGCTCGCCATTATGGCGATGTGTGATCATCCAGCTGACCGTGTCCAGTGCACCTTTTAATTTCTTTTGTTTGAATCAACGATCTGATGATTGATCGTCCAAAAATGACATCTTCTTTGGTTTTTCCTGTACAGTATAATCCATCAAATATGTACAGTGATGTTGTGCACACCAATTTTTTTTCCCCGCGTGTGACACGCTCCAATCTTCTCCATGTCACGCGCACTCGCACTCCGGGTCCATTGCTGCTACCTGCAGTTGCAGCTTTCTGAATTCTGGGCTTGCAGTGCAGATTGTGATTGCAGATGGAGCAGTTGCAAGTTTGACAGTGAGTTGACTGGCTGGTCCAAGCAGCTCCGACAGCTTTTCTGCAAGCTGAGCCTACTCAAATCCGTTCATCATGGGGACCACCTCCCGGCTTTGCCCCGACGAAACTTCCGACAGGGAGGCCGGCAAGGCAACCACTACAGTACATCATCATCCACCCATGCACAACCAACTAGTACTAGTAGAAGCAGCAAGTGATTAATTTGCTTAAGTATTGGTAGTATCTCTCATGGCCGAAGTGAGCAAAATGAGAGGGTGATGTGTTGGGGGAGGAGATGTTTCCTTTCCAAATGCTCTCAAGAAAATGTTGGTTTCAGATGCTGAAGAGATGATGGGGAGACTGGCTTCGGAGATGCTGAAGAAACGCAAGCTTGATTCCTTAAGTACAAGGTGCGATTCTTCACCGTTCAGGTCCATGATTCACTTGCCTGTTGAAAATTTTGGTGCCACCCAAAACTGGGGCTTTATAATACAGTGGATGTATATTCGGAGTTCGTGCTTTTCTGAAAGTCATCAAGGCTAATGACGCGACTAATCATGGTTAGGACTCCACTTAGCTTTAGTACATTGCTCATCTAGACGAACAGCGCGCTTCATGCTGCCACTTGCACTTGATGCGATCACACCGTATTCTGCCAAGGACTTACTTTTGACAAACGACGAAGAATCGCATCAAGTTTTCGTTCCCTTCTCAGGATCATGGATAAAACCAAACCGACGTATCGTCGCATAATATATATCCCTTCTGGTTCTCTCGGTCTCTCGCTGTCTCAATCTGGGCCATCCAAACCGGAGAAACCAACGGCTCAGCTCTCTTCTTCAGAGTGAGTGAGTGAGCTGTTTACTACTCCTTGGACAGTTGGACGAAGTAGACAAGAACAGAGACGGAATTGAAAAACAAAATCACGGACTCGACGACGACGAGGGCGTCGGCCGGCGACGTGGCGCGCCACCGCGATCGGCCGGAACAATCCGAGCCGTCCGATGGTAACCAGGCGCTAGGTGCAGGTGCAGGTGCTCCACACACACGCGCCGCCGATCTTGACCTCCTCGCCGTCCCCGCGGCCGTTTTCACACGCGCGACGTGGAGACGGAATCACGTCGCGTCCACGGCAGCCAGGGTCGGCTAATGAATCCGCCGTTTGTGATTGTGGTTTGTGTCCGTGCCCCGCCAGTGGCTGGCCCAGTTGGCCAGTTGTTTTTTTCGGAGCTCTACCTGTGGAATGTGGTATGCTCTCTACCTTCAAAAAAAAAAAAACTAATCTATGTGAAAATTTGACACCATCTTAATATTAAATCACCATCTAGATTGGTGTCCCTGACTTCAGAGGTCTAGAGCCTTGCATGTTTTGGCCCAGTCATATTTTGGTGAATTTTTGTAGAGTTACAATTTGTTTCAGTGAAACTAGCTGGGTGGCACGCGCAATTACGTGGTTAGCACCAATACAAAATTATTTATTTATTACATATGATTTTACTTAAAATTTATTAAATATCTATCTCGTTGTTTTAGAATTTTGAAATATCAAACTTTATCATCCGCATGTTTCTAGTTTTTAAAAGTCGCTTCGGTCGCTACCCCTTACACATTTGTCAGGTTTTTATTTGTTTATCGATCTATCACTATTTCTATTCATCTTCTGTGAAATCTTTAAAAATTAGATCTTTTAGTTTTTAGAGTTCATTATCTTGTTAGGTTTTGTTTTTATATTTTTTAAAAGTTCCATCAAATACCATTACTGTATTCCTCTACAGTCCCTCCGCTGCCTCATCTCTTTATTACCATTGGGATTTTAAAAATCGAACATAATTATCGTTTGGATTCATTTTTTACTTTTTAGAAATCCCGCTAAACCGTCAGCGGCTTTACCACTATACACCTCTACGCGCGATCCGTCCGCCGTCTCCCCTCTTTATTGTCATTGAGATTTTAAAATTTAAACATGATTATCATTGAGGTTCATTTTTTCCACTTTCTAGAATCCCGCCAATTACCGCGACCGTGCTACTTAATCCGTTGTCCCTCCTTTTAATCATCATTGGGATTCTTTTTAGGATTTTGTTCATATGTTTACAGTTTTTATATATCCCATCAATTACCACCACTTTACTCTTTTACAAGCCTATTGTTTTCTCCTCTTTATTGTCATTTGATACCATTGTGTTCTAGATGAACTATTCTTTTCAAAAAATCCATAATTTTCATTTCAATTTTTTATTTGTAAATTGTATTCCTACTTAAACTCTTATAACTATTTTTCTATTTTTGAAATTTATTTTATTTATTATTCCGAATTTTAATTAATCTCGTTGTATGTTCTAGATGATCTATTCTTTCAATAGTCTTTATTTTTTTATTACAAATTTTAGTTATTTATAAATTGTATTTATAGCTGAACTCTTTTTCTTATTTTTCTAATTTCTGAATTTTTTTTTATTTTTTATTTCGAATTCTAATTAATCTCGTGTTGTGTCATAGATGGATTAATTGTTATTTCAATATTTCTTTTTATTCTAAATTTTAGTTATTTCAAAATTGTATTCCTACTTGTACTCTTCTTTTTATTTCCTAATTTGAGAAATTTATTTTGTTTTTTATTTTGAATTTTAATTAATTATGTATTGGGTTCTTATATGGACTTCTTTTTCAATTTTCTTATTTTTAATTCCGAATTTCGGTTATTTTTTAGATTGTATTTCTACTTGGACTCTTCTTTTCTTTTTCTTCGATTAATGTGGTAATTTCTAGTCTCCACGGTGAACGTGATGTTTTCTTTTCGAGCTGTCTTAATAATATAATAGATTCTAATGAGATGTAATCTTTTGTTAAAGAAAAAGGTTATTTGAAAGACTACGGTTATGCAATTATACTGGTAGGGCCATTGGAACTATCCATGGTTTATACAAGCATGCCGAATGCGTTCACCGCTAACAACCGCTCGGTATTACGTGGTGCCATTTCTCAAAGAGATTCTACAAAACTCCA
Source organism: Oryza punctata (assembly GCA_000573905.2). Classification (NCBI taxonomy): domain Eukaryota; kingdom Viridiplantae; phylum Streptophyta; class Magnoliopsida; order Poales; family Poaceae; genus Oryza; species Oryza punctata. The sequence continues at coordinate 7,412,707 of CM002488.2, forward strand.
AACTTTTCCTTCAAAATGCTTTAATAAAAGGATAATATATTTGTTTCATATTTCATACAGCAGCAACTTTTAAAGAAGAATTGTGCACAGCACAACCACAACTTGTGCCCTCTCTAGAATATCAACATGAAGAACACATCCTTCATAACAAAAGGAAGCATAAAAGAATAATTCACAGCATTGCTGCTGCCGTCGTCGTCGTTGTAGTGGCTCGGTTAGGCATAGTGCCAAACACTGCCGCTACGTCTGCGTCCGATGGCGATGGCCATTCAGCCACCGCGGCAACCTACACAAACACACAAAAGAGAAAAATGGAGGATGCCAGCGTTGACGCCAAGACCGACCTTTTTGTTCTCTCTATCTACTGGTCTTGTCCAAAAGAAAAGTTTAGGGATGCTAGCTTTGCCTTAATTTGGAGTCAAGGAAAGGGTTGAACTAATTGGGGCCCTAATTATCACCCTGTCCACTTCCCTTAGACCAAACCAGTCGACCACATTGGAAAATTTTGGAATGTTCCAAAGTGGAGAGATGGAGCTGCTAAGCATGCGTGATGGGCACCGGCCTGGAGAAAACTGTGACATTCCATTCATATCTTCATGTGCTAGAACTTTATCGTGGGTTTGTTGGCTTATTTCATAACCAAATTTAGATTTTAAATTTTAATTTCATGTTTGATTGTTGAGAAATTAATTGTCGTAGTTTATTTTTTTCAATATTGACTTTTGCTAAGAATATATATATAAATTTTAACTGTAAATTATTTTTAGATGATTTCATCATTTTTTTCACGGCCTGTCAGCCGTCTAGCACTACTATCTGTTATGATATTTTCTTCTCAACTTTGGTTATTAATTGTTCATTTAACTTTTACACTAAGAGCTAGTTCAAAAGTACTCAATGTATGATGAACTATCAAATTTTGTGATAATATACGAGGTACATAACAAATTAACATATTACAACGTTAAAAAGGATGATTTTCGTTAAGTTTTCTAAGAAACTAATAATAGAAGAGTATTGGGGAAAAAATCATTATTTAGGAGCTTACGGATTAATCGTGCCCACAATAAACCCTACTCCGTAGTATTTTGTAAAGGAAAATAACTAGGTCTAAATAGAGCTTTGTAATACACACATAAACAGGAGGCACTATGGCTCTCCATGCTCAATCGTCCCAAAATAATTTAATTTTTATATACGAATATGAACTTAATATACCAGTAATGGATTAAGACGTCTTAGAGTAAGGATAATAGTAGAGGTCACTTCCTAGTATTAATCCATCTTAAAACCAACATATATAATAGATTAAGTTATAAGTATTAATCCATCTTAAAACCAACATATATAATAGGTTGAGTTATAAGGTTGGCTTTAATTTTTCTTCTTCTCTCTTACTTATACACTTATACGTTTAAAGTATTTGTTTTGAAGCACGTGTTAAGCTAGCCCTTGCATGAGAGCTAACACCCTTCATTTCCTTTTTGTTATCTTTTTTCTTCAAATAAATTTACATTAGGTTTATATAGCTCACTGTTATCCCTGCTATGTTATTATGATCTAGTACTGTACTGGTGATACGTGTCTTTGGCCTCCACATCAATTGATGTATGCACGCAACCATTTTCGGCACCCAATACCTCGTACTCTAATTAATCCTTGTTAATAGTAGCGATGTACAGAGTACAGTGCTGTATGATTCCTTTCTTTAGCATCACCTTGTCTCACGCACAAACTCCTCACTCTGTTGCGAACCGTGGCCCATCAGCGACGTTGCTGGCTGCAGCACAGCGGTTGCCTACGAGTCGATCGATCTCTCGTTGCTTTTAAGCGTGCTCCAAAGGCTAAAAGCCAAACCTTTTGGAATCGTTTTAATATCCAGGCCAGCCGGCTAACCTTTAAAGCGAAGCACTAACCTGAGCACCATCCTCAGGTTAGATTGGTTAGCACACCAACCCAACAAGGCTTTCTTTGTGGATTGGAGTATTCTCATGAGATTGACTGTGAAATTGAGCCATTGGAGGTATATGTTGAAATTTGAATCACTCTCGATTCAAAAAGGAGCACTGAGTGGTTCTTTTTCAAGTGCAGTAGGGTTAGTTGAGTTGCAACTACATTTGTTTTTCTAAAAAGAAAGATTTTAGATGAAATATTTAATAATCCACGGTATTCACAGTTTAGTAACCTAAACTTCAACATACCAATACCAATATGTCTACACTCTCTTTTTCTATGTTAGTGAGGATCTTTTTTTGATAGAGTTCTAACTTCAAAATTTTAATTCTCAAAGTTTAAAATGAAGTGGAGTAGCCAAACCCTATTTCAGCACTCTAATTCATTTTGTGAGAGCGCTCTAGCCCGCTCTACTACTTGAGTGGAGCTGGGGCTTTGCTAAGTAGGCAACTCTGTTCTTTTCTCCAACTCGCTTCAACTTTCTCGTTTCCATTAGCATACTTTTCAAATATTAAATGATACGTTTTTTTTGAAAAAAGTCTATATATACAAGTTGTTAAAAAAATTAAATAAATCTATTTTCAAGTTTATAATAATTAATACTTAATTAATCGTTTAATTAATTGTGTGCTAATGAGGTTTTTCGTTTTGTGTGTGCTACATATCTTACTCCTTTGGAGTGGATCGAATGAAGCCTAACTACTAGTGTTTTGATCAAAATCTGGTCAAACTTTTCAAACTTTAAATATCAGCAATTTTTAATATACTTAGTTTGGAAAAAATGGCATGTGTAGATATGTCTTGGAAAAATACTACTATCATCATCTCATAAAATCGTTTAAAATAAAATTATAGTCAAAACCACACCTTCAAATACCGTGAAAAAGTTCAAATGTTAAGTATATTTCATTGGATGGGGGTAGAACTTAGTTTTTTTTATTTAAGAACCAAGCTTTTGGGACCTCAAACAACGATATCGCCATATTGGCGCCATTTAAACACTCTTCCACATGTGACATATTTCCACTTCTTCTGCCGTTTTGCTACGTCTGAATTTGAACAGTGATATCTCTTGGCTGTCCTGGCACCATTCAGATTTTTTCATAAGCCGCGTGTCCTGGCAAAATTAAGATAAGATGGAATTGAACAGTACTATCTCCTATCTGGCTATGAAAAAGAAAAAAAAGAGGCAGATCATTGTGGCCCAAGCAGATCACTCACACTGTAGTAACTTAGATATATTGTGATGAGATGAGCTTTGGGGGGGCTAGTGATGATGATTGCTAGAAGGCTGGCCATGCCATTTTGATTACAATCGCATTTGCAGAGATGGAATAAAGGGTTCGTGATCGATCTCTTTACCTCTCCTTTTCGAATGATACGATTTGCCATGCATGACAGAAAGCCGTATATAGGTGTGTAGTAGAGGTGTAGTACTCCTTTTCTCCCAACACCTCTCATGGTCGAATCATATCTGACATGACAAAATTGACGAATCGATCGGCTCAATCATTTCCGGAGATGAAAAATGTGAAATTGTGGTAGTTTCGTCGTGTAATCTATCAACCATTTAACTTCAAATTTAACCTGTATTTTGCTCAAAATCCTTGTGTTGATCAAAACAACTCTTTGTCAAACAATCAGTAGCAGAGAGCTTCCATTCACTCTGAGACAAAGTTACAAGAAGCAAAGTTCACCATGTTTATCTCCTGGTCTTCTTTACTCTATCGTACTAGAGATATTACTTTATCTTTTTTATTAGTACTTTGTTATCATGCTTAGAATATTCTGGACGGTTTAAGGATTCCAGCTAGTTTAGTACCACCAGTTTGAGACTTTGCGTTATTAATAAAGTTGGATGCTAATCCATGCGTGATCTGCGCCTTTACGGCGAGGGACAAGAGGCGATCGCACTAGCCGTCTCCCCATCCTGAATCGACGGCTCCTGCATGCCTTCCCAAACAGAAACCTACAAAGAGGACACACGTCACACGGCCAAATTATTAGTGATCTGGTTAGTTAATTGCTACAGCTGGGCCATGCTCGGATTAGGACCTCTTAAGAATGCTTGTAGGAAATTAAAACAGCCAAATTACTCCTAATGAATTTGAATAATTTCACTGTAGTTAATCCTACACATTTCTCAAAAGGGAAGAAAAGAGCATAAGAAAGAGAGAATAATTCGATGCATATCTATCAGGGCAAGTAACGGCCATGGCACACATAGAAATGTACGGATGTCACATTGGTGATTGATTTGGTGGTATATTTATATAGTTAGTTGCCGGTGGTTAGCATAAATGGATATATGCTAAATGAATATTTGCTTTGCTAAGCTAATTGCTTCCAACCCAACCGGTGCATGTGGAATGCAAATGAGACCTCCGCGAAGCTGACCGTCCACCCACCCACCAGCAGCAACATAAAAACCTGTCCTGGCATTGCTAGGTTGCTACCTCCTACTCTAGCTTTGTCTTTTCGAGTATTCTCCTTTTTAAAATAATTTATTTTCACTCATCTCGTACATACTAATACAAAATAAAAAGATAGAATACCCTCACTTTATCAAATCACAATCCAATTATTCATCACTTTATCTATCTCTTAATACAATTATTCTCTATCACAAATTGCGATGCATGATTATTCTAAAATTAAACTTATTTTGAGATAAGCGAAAGGAGCTTAAAAATGAATTTATTACGGGTCAGAAGAAGTAGATAATTAAGCCAATACATGATGATTCTCTGTGTGCTAGCAAACTAGGAGTAACAAGTACTCCACTGTATAAGTTAAATTTACCTGGAGATTTAATAAAAGAAATGCACACAATCTTATTAGAAAATTTTAAAATATTTCCAGAAACACATTTCAAAATAGTAAGAAAAAACAGACTGCTTTGTTTTTTTCTTTAAAATGGCTCTCAGCACCATGGCTGAAAGCTCGCCTCAAACAACAAACACAGCTACGGTATTGGTATCGTTCTTTTTATGGTAATGAATAAAATCCGTCCTCAACTTTAAATAGGAGCTGCAGTCATATCGTTATTGTTCCTGACATGGTGAAAAGTGAAATAAAATCAGTTTTGGAGATAACCATTTGTTTTTCTAAAAAATAAGGCGCAAAAATGTAAAAAGAAAAAGAACTCTTCAAGGATCGTTTTAAGTTGTTAGTTCTTGGATATCCACGTGCTTAATTACCACTGATTGTCTAATTACCACCTGCTGGGATGGGAAAAAAAAACTTCACGTACGTACACACGTACCTTCGGCGAAAATCCATGCGTTATGTGCGACACAATCCTAGTTGTACAGTGACAAATATTCTCCCAAATCACCACCTGCACATTTGTTCAATCTGGCAATTGGTTCCCACTTCTGCTGTACTACCGACCGTGCGATACACACCCCATGTGATCAGAATATACGCAGACATATATCATACTGTATACATATGTATCTACCGGCCGGCCATGTGGATTTGGGGATTGCGAGTGGAATTATGTGATGTAGTGCTATGTTTTCAGTTAACAACCTGCTCTGTCACTATATTATTGCCGAATATTCTGGTTATAATTAGGATTAGGCAAATAATAATCTTGTGGCTCGGAGTTAGAGAAACAGAGAAGGGGTATATCTCCGTTCTCCAACGAACGGATGTGGTAGAATGCATGGCTTGCTGGAGGCAACAAGGAAAAAAGCAATCTGATGGCAGGTGATAATTGTTCAGCCAACCGGGAGATGAAGATAAATGTTAAAATCCAGTAGACTGTCGTAATGCAAAAGGTGATGTGTATGGTTGTACGTAGCTGATAACTGACATGTTGAGACATAGTGATTTTTTTTTTTTGCGAGACATTTTGTGATGACTTAAATCATGGTATGTAGCATATTCCATTTGCAACATATATCATTCTGATCTACCTGTTAGAGCTACCGTTCTCAATTTTACAACTTATTTACCTGTTAGAGCTACCGTTCTCAATTTTACAACTTATTTATCTCTTAGTATTTTCCGTAGAAAAAAAAACTGAGACTGTTAAAAATAAAGGCATAAAGATCGAATCTCAAAATCATTTATTATTATTTTTCCGATCATTCAACCTATAAGTGACAACCATAAAAATACGTTAGAAACAAGCACCACAACATAAATACGTCTCTAGACAAGAAAATTACCTCGAGAACAACAAATCGGAACGATCATATACATATTTATATTTGTACCTGCCATATTCGGTTGCCATACTAGCACTATACTAGTACTAGCACAGCGCCAACTATCCGTACGCCCACCACGTCCGACCACCGTACAAGTACAACGCCAACGCCAACCCCGGCGATGCCCGGAGAGAAGCGAGAGGAAACAAACCCACCGGGGCCGACCGGGACCAACCGACCGACCAAGCAAGCAAGCGCCCAAACGACGGTTGGGTTTGGGGCGTTGGGTACGTGATGCCCTGATGCCAAAGCTACCTAGCTAGCAGCACGCTCCCATTGAAATCGACCGAGGATTCCGGATTCCGACGAGGTGGTACGCATGGATGGACCAGCCTAGCCGCATGCGCATGCGGTGCAGGCCTCCCTCGAAACGCATACCTTTCCATTCCATCCGGCCATCCACGCAAACCCTGCACACATGCGAATATTTGTGTGCGCTGTACAGTTACCGATCTTTTTTTGTTGTTACTACACATGTCGTTTTCTGTTAATTCTGGAAATGAGCAGAAGATAATGTTTCCTTTTGGATAATGATGTGCAAATTAATAGCATGCATGGATAATCACTTGCGCTGATTCTCACTCCCACTTGCAACTTTGATCTTGATCGATAGCCAAGTATGTGAATGTTGCTAGACCTCTAACCTATTGAGCCACCTAATTATTCTCGTTTTTTTTTGGAGGGAAATACTTTTGTATAAGAGTAAATTTTGGAGAAGTTTAATTTTTAATGTAACCTATCAGCTTGCTACAATATTAGCGACCAAAAAGGTATGATGACAACATTTGAAATCATCAAAGAAGCAAAACTTTGTTAGAACCCTCATTATAGGCAAACTGAGCCCAGATGTCATACATACTTTGCTTGATGGGTGGAACGGTGTGCCACGTCATCATGCTACGCCCATGTCTGCAAGTGGGCAACACGCAAGGCTGGAAGCGACACGTTTTGTGTACAAGTACATCTTTCGTGTAATTAAAAACATAGTTCGTAAATGTAAACGTGAAGGAAAAACATAGCGCACAAAATTATGTTTTCTAAACGTAAAAATGTGAGGAGGTAACTTCTTCCAAACTTCTACGACAATTCAGTACCACGGTACTATCATCCCGCACTGTTGAGTCACTTGAATCCGCGGTTTGACCGCTACAGAATCAACCGGGCCCACAACCCAGTGGCTCAAACACAGCCAAAAGCAGAGCATCTCGATCGTCTACTTCCCCTGCCCCGCTGCCCCGTACCCCAACACAACAGGTCAAACCGCAAGTCTCCCCCATGTTTTACTGATCCGATTAATCTATTCTTCTCGTAAAAAGTTAAAAAGAAAAAAAACCGATTGTTTCGACCCATCCACTCCCACTCTATACTCAGCTCAGCTCAGCTACTCTCCCACTTGCTTCCGCTGCTTCTCCTCTCCATAAAGAGCACCCACCAACTCGACCTCTGCTCCCATTGCCGCCGCCAATGCCGGCCTCCACGGCCTCGCCACCGCCGCACCTCGTCTGAACCCCCGTCTTGCTGCCGCCGGAAACCTCGCCGAGAATTTAACCATGGGGTCTGGCTCACTCCTCCTTCTCCCCCTCCTGCTGGTGCTCGTCGTCGTCAATGTCGGGCTGGCGGTGAACCAGGACGGGCTCTACCTGCTCGACGCGAAGCGCGCGCTCGCCGTCCCGGATGGCGCGCTGGCGAACTGGAACGCGCGCGACGCCACGCCCTGCAACTGGATGGGCGTCTCCTGCGACGCCGCCGCTGGTGGCGCCGTGACGGGGATCTCCCTCGCGGGCTTCAACCTCACCGGGTCTTTCCCCGCGGCGCTGTGCCGCCTCCCGCGCGTCGCGTCCATCGACCTGAGCGACAACTACATCGGCCCCAACCTGAGCTCCGACGCCGTCGCCCGGTGCAAGGCGCTACGGCGGCTCGACCTGTCCATGAACTCGCTCGTCGGCCCGCTCCCCGACGCGCTCGCGGCCCTCCCGGAGCTCGTGTACCTCAAGCTCGACAGCAACAACTTCTCCGGCCCGATACCGGAGTCGTTCGGCCGGTTCAAGAAGCTCGAGTCGCTCTCCCTCGTCTACAACCTGCTCGGCGGCGAGGTCCCGCCGTTCCTCGGTGGCTTGTCCACGCTCCGGGAGCTCAACCTGTCGTACAACCCGTTCGTGGCGGGTCCCGTGCCCGCCGAGCTCGGCAACCTCACCGCTCTCCGCGTGCTCTGGCTCGCCGGCTGCAACCTCGTCGGCGCCATCCCGGCGTCTCTCGGCAGGCTCGGGAACCTCACGGACCTCGACCTGTCGACGAACGCGCTCACCGGCTCGATACCGCCGGAGATTACGCGGCTGACGAGCGTCGTGCAGATCGAGCTGTACAACAACTCGCTCACCGGGCCGATCCCCAAGGGGTTCGGCAAGCTAGCGGAGCTCCAGGGCGTAGACTTCGCCATGAACAGGCTCTACGGCGCCATCCCGGATGACTTCTTCGAGGCGCCGAAGCTGGAGAGCGTGCACCTGTACGCCAACTCCCTCACGGGGCCCGTGCCGGAGTCGGTGGCGAAGGCGGCGTCGCTCGTCGAGCTGCGGCTGTTCGCGAACAAGCTGAACGGCACGCTGCCGGCCGACCTCGGCAAGAACAGTCCTCTGGTGTGCGTGGACATGTCCGACAACTCCATCTCCGGCGAGATCCCGCCGGCGATATGCGACCGCGGTGAGCTCGAGGAGCTGCTTATGCTCGACAATATGCTCTCCGGGCGCATCCCCGACGGGCTCGGGCGGTGCCGGAGGCTCCGGCGTGTGCGGCTGTCGAACAACAGGCTCGACGGCGATGTGCCCGCCGCGGTCTGGGGCCTGCCGCACATGTCGCTGCTCGAGCTCAACGACAACCAGCTCACCGGAGTGATCTCTCCGGTCATCGGCGGCGCGGCCAACCTGTCCAAGCTGGTGCTGTCCAATAACCGGCTAACTGGTAGCATCCCACCGGAAATTGGCTCGGCCTCGAAGCTGTACGAGCTCTCCGCCGACGGCAACATGCTCTCCGGCCCGCTCCCTGGGTCTCTTGGCGGCCTCGAAGAGCTCGGCCGACTTGTTCTCCGGAACAACTCGTTGTCAGGTCAGCTGCTCCGGGGAATCCATTCTTGGAAGAAGCTTAGTGAGCTCAACCTCGGCGACAATGGCTTTACCGGAGCCATTCCAGCAGAGCTCGGTGATTTGCCGGTGCTGAACTACCTTGACCTCTCCGGCAACCGTCTCACCGGCGAGGTACCAATGCAATTGGAGAATCTGAAGCTGAACCAGTTCAATGTTTCCAACAACCAGCTCAGTGGTCCGCTTCCACCACAGTATGCGACGGCAGCATATCGAAGCAGCTTCTTGGGTAACCCGGGGCTGTGTGGAGATAATGCCGATCTATGTCCCAATTCACAAGGAGGGCCTAGATCCCGCGCTGGCTTTGCCTGGATGATGCGCTCAATTTTCATATTTGCGGCTGTTGTTCTGGTTGCTGGAGTTGGCTGGTTCTACTGGAGGTACCGGAGCTTTAACAATTCTAAGCTAAGTGCCGACCGTTCGAAATGGTCATTGACATCATTCCACAAGCTCTCATTCAGTGAGTATGACATCCTGGATTGTCTTGATGAGGATAATGTGATTGGTAGTGGCGCATCCGGGAAGGTGTATAAGGCAGTGCTCAGCAATGGTGAGGTGGTTGCCGTTAAGAAGCTATGGGGGTTAAAGAAGGGGATGGATGTTGAGAACGGCGGTGAAGGATCCGCAGCTGACAACAGCTTTGAGGCTGAGGTGAAGACTCTTGGTAAGATTCGTCACAAGAACATCGTCAAGCTATGGTGTAGCTGCACGCACAATGACACCAAGCTGCTGGTGTACGAGTACATGCCCAATGGTAGCCTAGGAGATGTGCTACACAGCAGCAAGGCTGGCTTGTTGGATTGGTCGACACGGTACAAGATTGCACTGGATGCAGCAGAGGGGCTATCCTATCTTCACCATGACTGCGTCCCGGCGATTGTCCACAGGGATGTCAAATCGAACAACATCCTCTTGGACGCTGAATTCGGTGCCCGTGTTGCGGACTTTGGGGTTGCCAAAGTGGTAGAGGCCACTGTCCGGGGCCCCAAGTCGATGTCAGTTATCGCAGGTTCATGTGGTTACATTGCACCTGGTAAGTCTCACTAATTGTTTCAGAGCTAAGTTTCAGTTTATCCTTCTATAGAATTGTGAATCTGATATACTTGTTTTGTGCAGAGTATGCATACACACTCCGCGTTAATGAGAAGAGCGACATATACAGCTTCGGAGTGGTTCTCCTTGAGCTCGTGACTGGGAAGCCGCCCGTCGATCCAGAGTTCGGTGAGAAGGACCTAGTGAAGTGGGTGTGCAGCACAATTGATCAGAAAGGAGTAGAACATGTCCTTGATAGCAAGCTCGACATGACCTTCAAGGATGAGATCAACAGGGTGCTGAACATCGGCCTCCTCTGCTCGAGCTCCCTACCAATCAACCGCCCGGCGATGCGCAGAGTTGTCAAGATGCTGCAAGAAGTACGCGCCGAGGCCACAAGGCCAAGGCTGGAGAAGGACGGCAAGCTGTCGCCGTACTACTACGAGGACGCCTCCGATCAAGGGAACAGCGTGTAAGGCCATGAAACTTCTCCCCAAATCTGTAGAGCTGTAGGTAGGAAAACTGCATTCGTAACCCAGTTGTGTCCAAAATTCTATAGTTGCTGATTTTGAGCGCTGAATTTGCTCGCCGCCGACGCCGGCCTCCGACAGCACGGTTAACTCTGGAGCTGTGCTCTCCAGTCCGGCAATGGAGGACAGTAAGCTGGTGGGTGCCCGGTGTTCTTGGTTGTCCTTGCTGTATGTGGGCCGTGCCATTGATGCCGGTAGGGCAGATCACTCGTCTGCTGTCCATCGAGAGAAGAAAAGTTTGTGAACGGAATCAAATGTAGGTGTGTACTGTAATTAGTACTGCTACTTTGCCTTTTCTCCTGAGATAAGCTAGGAGTATTGTTCAAGGCTCATGGTGATGGCCCATGGGGTGGTTGGATCAACTATTTCCTGCTATTCAACTCCGCAGGGGAGATGAAAATAGAATGCAAACGAGTGAATGAATGAATCTGACCTCTTAATTACCGGTACCACTTGTTGCTGTAACGCTGTTTGCTTCTGAATTTCTGAACATTTCATCCTCAACCAAAATGATTGTGTGTTCTCTGTACCGAGAACTATTTGATGTGCCATTTTTATACGGATCAATCATTCGACTACTCCATCCTGCCGTTGCTGTACCATTACAGTACACGTCGCAGTTTGGATTGGCATTTGGCAAGCTGTTCGAATCTCACATGGGAGCCGGGGTTTCGCGCCGTGTCAAGAGTTTCCATGCGTTTTCAATGCGCGGGCGCTCATCAATGGGGCTTGCGGCTGTCGGTTGCGCGATGGATACGACAGTGGCAGGAGGGTTTGATTACTGGAGTGATTAGATTGGACAGCAGCAAGAGTATGGGGTGGGGTTCTCTCGGCCAGCGCGTCGCTTTGGAATTTGGATTTCGAGTTGTTTGCATCGAAGAGGTCATGTTTTGAATTGTGGTTTCTACCGTTCTACGATGTCATCTTGGTGTTTCTGGTGTTCCAGATGCAGGGGTTCGGTTCGGTGTAGGAGCCCGTGCTGGAGTGACCCTGAAGTCTCCATGGCACGCCGTGCTGTCTCTCGGCGAATCTGTTGTGCTTGGCGCCGTTGCGGAACCGAGAAGGCGTTGTGGGCTGCTCGTTGAACATGGGCCGTCTCTGTTCGGCGTTGGGCTGAGATTTGTGAGAATCCAGAACGCCAGGCGGCCGTGCGAAATGGGCCACCACAATGGCCACCGGCGTCCGCCACTCGAGGCCCAGAATTGGATATGATTAGTAGTACATCAAAATTTCTTATATTATAGAATAATTAAAAGGAATAAAATCACTTATATTATGGGACGAAGCGTGAGTAGCGTGGACCGGTGAAGAGCGAGACGCTCGCGACTCGCGAGTGCACGGATTCGCAGGGGAAAAGGCACGCGATGCTGGGAGTTCGTGCGCGCGGGAGAAGCGTTCTCAGCCGCGGCAGGCGTGCTCGCCTGCTCGGCCCAATAGAAATCTCCCCCAATTCTGGGCCTCGAGTGGCGGACGCCGGTGGCCATTGTGGTGGCCCATTTCGCACGGCCGCCTGGCGTTCTGGATCCTCACAAATCTCAGCCCAACGCCGAACAGAGACGGCCCATGTTCAACGAGCAGCCCACAACGCCTTCTCGGTTCCGCGAATTTTTTTTATTTTTAATTTTTGTTATTAAAAGTTTTGCAAAAATAATTTTTAGTTTGAAAGTTCTACAAAAGTAGTCTCCCGCCGCCCTCTTACAGGGCGATTATTAAAAATCGCCCAACCAACGGACGGTTTTTGTGACGTGGCAGACGGCCGTCGGCTCTCTGCACATTTTGCAGGCGGCCCCCTAACCGCCAACCTAGAGGGCGGTTTTTACTGTGCTGGGGGGCCGCCTGCAAAAGGGCGGCGGGGGGGCCTGGAATTTTGCAGGCGGCCCCCTTGCCGACCTTTGGAAGGGCGGTTTTTAACCCCACCATTATAAGAACCTTCCCCTCCCTGAAATTCGCATTATAATCACTCGAAATTCCAGAAAAAAAGAAAGAGGGAGGGGTGAGGGGGAGCAGAAGGAAAGCGGCGAAGCCCTGCTGGTTTGCGGAGTTCATCACAGGTAAATACATCACATTACAATGTGTTGTTAATTTAGGGTCAATTGCAGTTGTAGTTCGTTAATTTTTAGTAGATCTATAGAAGACAACACTTTTGTGTAGATGTAGAATATAGTAGATTTTAGTAGGATTTGAGACTTAGGCCATAGTGTAAATTGAAAAATGTAGTTTAGTTCGATTTGAAGCACGCCATCTATTTGTAGAACTGTGGACATAGGACACAGAACATTATTGGAGAAATTGTAAATTAGTGCGGAGTACCGATGAACATGATGTTAGATCTTATCAGTACGGGATGAACATAGTTAACATAGTTATTTTTTTAATCAGGCACAATGTCAAGTAAGGTCCTATTTCAGATAGTTCACGGTGAAGGGAATCTTAGATTTGGTCCAGAAGGTGTTGATTTGTCAGATTTTGTAATGACATCTAAGGGCATCGACAGGCCTGCAGAGAGAACATTTCAGTCAATTTATAGTTGGTTGTTGAGAGGTTTTAGAATAGACCAAGAAGTGTACACAATGTCAATATCTGTTGTAGTGAGTCGTGCAACAGAAGGTTATTTTTGGGAACTAATGCCGATGGATAGTACTGTTGTATGGAGACGTTATGTGGAGATGGCTTTTGAACGGTCATGGCCCCTTGTTATATTTGTGTCGGTGCAGGAAAAAGATGCAAATGTTTCAGTGAGAACCGATGATGTCGAGGGTCCTAGCAATGCGGGTGATGTCGTTGGACCATCGATGCAAAGTGAGCAAAACCAAACAAGGGTACAGCAGGCCATGGGCATGGCGGATGAGGGGGAGAGGGTCCATACAATCGTTGATGAAATGGAGAGGGAAGATTCGGATAATGAGCAAGCGGAGGGCGACGCATCATCCGATGAGGAAGGTGATGTAATGTCCACTGATTGGACCAACGAGGATTTCTCTGGACTAGTTATCTCAGAGGGTCATCATGTACCGTGGGAATATAAGGAGAACGAGGTAATTGAGGGTGCTAGGTATGCTCATAAGGATGAGATGAAGGAGGCGGTCAAGCATTGGGCAGTTTCCTTGCAGAGAGAGTTTAGGGTGGTCAAATCAACGAACTATGTGTATGAAGTGAGGTGCATGAAGGAAGATTGTCCCTGGCGTGTGCATGCATATAAGGGGAAATGGAATGATTATTGGAAAGTTAGCATTGTGACCGAGCACCAGTGCTATTTACAAGGGGTGGAAAAGTATCACCGGAATATCACATCAGCTTTCGTGGCAAGTGAGATGTACGGTAGTGTTGTTTCTAACATTGGCTTTGAACCAAGATCTATTATCAGCCACATTGAAAACAAATTCAAGTACACGATAAGCTATGCGAAGGCCTGGAGAGCTAAACAAAAAATTCTTGAGATGAGGTATGGAACATTTGAAGCATCGTATGATAATTTGCCTCGTCTGTTATCAACCATTGCCCAGAGGAATAGTAATACTTACTATGACCTCCACACATTTCCATTGGCTAATGATCCAACGAAGATGGTGTTGCAAAGAGCCTTTTTCTCATTGGGTGCTTGCATAAACGCTTTTGTGCACTGTCGACCTGTTCTATGCATAGATGGAACTTTTTTAACTGGTAAATACCGTGGTCAGATATTGATAGCAATTGGGTGTGATGGTAACAATCAGGTTCTACCTATGGCTTTTGCATTTGTAGAGAGTGAGAACACTGAAAGCTGGTACTGGTTTTTAGAGAGAGTGCGCATAGCAGTTGTACGTATGAGACCCAATGTTTGCCTTATACATGACCGTCATGCCGGCATATTGCGGGCTATTGACTACTTGCAGAATGGTTGGGATGAGAAGGGACTACCAGCAAAGTGGCATGATGTTCGGAGTCGGTGGTGCATGCGTCACATGGGTGCTAACTTCTACAAGCAATTCAAGAACAAGCATCTTATGGATCTTTTCAAGAGGCTGTGTTCTCAAAATCAAGAGAAAAAATTTAATGAGCTGTGGAGAAGGTTGGATGAGTTGACAACGAAGCAAACTGACGAGCAATCTCGCCGATCACAAGTTGAAGGTGACGAGACTCCAATACCTCTTGGTGCTTTACATGACGACCCACCGACAATGAGAAGGAGGTCGGGGTCATCCATCAGATGTTTCACACATTGGATTGAGAATGAACCTAAGGAGAAGTGGTCATTGTTGTACGACACTGATGGATCTCGGTATGGCATAATGACAACTAATTTGGCTGAGGTATACAATTGGGTAATGCGCGGAGTTCGGGTACTTCCATTGGTTGCTATTGTTGAATTCATCCTTCACGGCACACAGGCATACTTCAGGGATCGTTACCAGAAAATTGGTCCATCAATGAGTAATAACAATGTAGTATTTGGCCACGTCGTGACTAAGTACATGGAAGATAAAATCAAAAAGGCACGGAGGCATAGAGTTGTTGCTCAAGGCACACAAGTTCATCGGTACGAAGTAATGTGTGTTGATAGGAGCAGGCGTGGCATCTATCGTAAGCAAGCAGTGCAGGAATGTGTCCTGAAGGCGGATGGTGGATGTAGCTGTAGTTGTATGAAGCCTAAGCTTCGACACCTGCCATGCTCACACGTACTTGCCGCAGCCGGTGATTGTGGCATATGTCCCGATGTGTACGTATCACATTATTTTAGGAAAGAAGCAATCTTTCATACATGGAGTGAGGAGATATATGGCTTCGGCATCTCTGGGACGTACACAACTCTGAGGCCCCAAGTTCTTTACGTTCCTGATCCATCCAAGCTAAGGGTGAAGAAGGGTCGGCGTAAGACAAGACGCATCAGGAACGACATGGATGAGTCCGAGGCAGGTGGGAGGACTCTACGCTGCAGCAGGTGCGACGAGCGTGGCCATACGTACAAGAAATGCCCGAAGGATGCAGAAGTTCCTAGCGGCGCTGATGCTAGCCCGTCTGGACAGGGAAGTGATGGAAGGCGACCACCAGGGGAAGGAACAACAAGCAGGCATCCACGGCCAAGGCGTTCTCGAGTGCTAGGCGATTCCATGGTGTAACATAGCTATCGAGTTACGAATTAGACTGCTCGTGTGTTATTTGTAGTGTTCGGAGTATGTACTTCTGCCGTCACATTTCAATTCAGGTTGCTGTAATGCGTTAGTACAATATTATTGTAATTGCAGTGTGTATTCGGACTGGCGACAGTGGTATTTGCATTTTTATGTTGCAGTTCTCGTAACTGGTACTCGTATTGTGTATTTGCAGTTATTTTGAAGCCGAAATATTTTGTACTGTCACAGAATATATGTTTTCACATATTTGTTAATAATTGTAGATGTTACAATCTGATCTTCCGTATGTTGCAGCGTCGGTACGCTCACGTCCAGGTCAGACGTAGTTACCCGGAGTTCGTGTTCGAGTTCGACCGTCTCTAGCCGAACGACGTCATCTGGGAGCCTTACAGAGCTGAGGCCGTTGCTGCGAGAGCACCGTTAGGACTCTCGTCGTTGTGCACCCGCGACCAGGCTTACTGGCTGACGACGGTGCCTCTGGTGTTCGACATCTGCGTCGAGCCTCACTGCCCGCAGCGTGTGCTGAGACAGTTTGGTTTGCGGCAGGGTTTCCCGGGCAACACGAACCCCCCCGTACCGCACGGAGACCACTCGTGAGTGCCAACAGTAATATTTAAAATTGCAATGTTTTACTTAACTCATCGAGCCGTAAAATTTACCTTTCTCGACAGGTTGACTCGACGAGGACAGCAAGCAGGCGCACTTTGGGCTCCCCGGGTACAGCACTACATTGATGACTGGGTGATTGCTACAGAAGAGGTGGTCGATGAGCTTTTCGTCCACACTGAGGAGCACTACCGTGACTACCTCCGCTGGTACCTACCTCGCACCCGTGCGCGTGTCACATTCACTCCTGCCGTCCCTGAGCCGCACCTTCCCGCTGTGACGGACGTGTATCCCACGCACCGTGACCGAGACTACTTCATGGGGGTACGTCGCCATTGTATAACTTTCTTCAATTCTTTAATTTGTCTTATGCCGTTAGTGACATGAACTGCAGTTTTTACTTTCACGTTGAATAGGCCGATGCCGCACGGGCTATCAATGCAGATATGAATGCCATTGCACCGAGGTTGGACGCAGGCTTGTACTTGACTGAGCCTGAGCAGAGGGCCGTGTTCGACCGGATGAGGGGCAAGATGCGCTCGGTCATGCGCGTCTTCTCCTGTCGCAGCGCACTCGCCGTCGTTCCTCCACGTGGTCCTGTACAGCCACGTCCACGCGCCTCTGCGGGCGGTCCCACACGACCTACAGTGGGGGGTTCACATGGTACTGCTCCCACAAGAGGTTAGTTCTATTATGTTCTTGATTTTGTAGAAAGACATAACTACATCGTGATCTAACATTCCATCGTCGCAGGACCTCGTATGCCTTCAGGCGGGTTCGCCGGCTTCGACACGGGCTTCGCAGGCACGACCTCCGCATTCCGAGGCACGTCCGGCGCGTTCGCAGGCTCGGCCGCAGCGTTCGCCGGCACGACGGGCGCGTTCACCGACACTTCTGGTGCCTTCGCCAGCTCTTCCACCAGATCGTCGATCCCTTGGCCACACGGTAATGTAATCTTTGTTAGTACTAGTAAATACCTATATGAAAATGATGGTCATTCTTCTACAGGGTTTCACGCAGGGATCTTCGGTACAGGTGCCTCCTCCTCTCACGCCGGTGGGTCAGGTCCTACTGGCCATTTCTACGACGACGACTTGGAGGGAGGGCAGGACCAGGACATACTAGGTTCCTCTCAGCTTGGAGGAGCTCCAGAGGCGCATACCCAGGAGCAGCCGGATGTCACACCAGCTCAGGCGGGGAGAGTAGGCCGTGCCGTTCCACCGGACCGGCTAACGTACTCTCAGGGACACGTTAGAGCGCAGGGTAGGAGGGACAGGGGCAAGAGGCCTCGTCAGTAGTGTACTACCACTTTATTACTTGTGATTTACTTGTCTTTTGCCTTTTGTACCTGTTAATCACTACTACTATTGGTTTTACTACTCCATTTGGTTCTCTCCCTTTTATCGTCCTTATCGTTCGTACCATGGTACAATAAATTATGCGTACGACAACACACTTTCGGCGCAACACGGTACTGTCAGTTCCACTAAAGCGCACAGTCCACCACAACACGAATTGTCACGATCAACTTTCGGCGTTGCATACTGTCATAAAGTGAGACGAGTTGGTGCATGCTCGTCTTGTCACATCGATTGAACTATACAACTTTTTTTAGGTGCAGATATATTGCACTACGTGAGGGGCTATATAATTGACCAGTCGAAGGCAACCCGTCCATACCAGCTCTTCCACCTATCGCACAAATTCCCGTAATGGAATCACCATTTCTTGAGCGTCTGAACTGGCGAAGCGATCCTTTCGCCGGTTGGTTTCCCCCATGGTGTGACCGTCCTTTGTGCGATTGTGGGGATGGATGCATACTGAAGTCATCCATCATGGCACAAACTCGAGGCAGGAGATTCTTCCAATGCGCTAACGTTGATCAGGTATGGTTCGTCTACTCGCAGTTCCACTAGATAGAACACTAACTAATCTGTACATAATCGTAACATATTTTGCAGTCATATTCTACACTGTGCAACTTCATTGAGTGGGTAGACATGGAGAACCCACGATCGGATGGAACACGTCCATACCCACGTAGTGAAACAAGATCGGAGTACCTACGACGAAAGGATGAATATGAACGCCGAATTATTGCTGAAACTTTACATTGGCGGGTCAATCCCCTGGGACTCCCGACATGGCGTGAACGTCCAGAGTGTCATTGTGGTGACCGTTGTCAGGTCATACGGTCCGTAAGGCACCGAACTCGCGGACAAAGATGCTTCGCGTGTCCAAACATTATCAATGATGACTTTGTCGTAAGTGCAATTTTTCTTTTCATCGCGCATCACTCTTATCATGGCCTTATATATCCCCATAATGTGTGTACGTAGGAGGATGTAAGGAAATGTCAATTCATACAATGGATCGACACGGCCAGAGTTACTTCCAACGGCGGGCCGATAACACAACCTGAACCCACCACACAATTCATTCATGCTTGGATGGAGTACGAACGTCGGGTACAAATTGCAAGCTTAGATTGGAGGAACAATCCATTAGGGTTACCTAAATGGTCGGAGCGTCCCAAGTGTGGTTGTCGAGATCGCTGCCAGGTTGCTACCTCCTTTGCAGAACAAACATTTGGCAGGAGATATTTTGTCTGCCCCAATGTAGACAACGATTTCGTTGTATGCCTAACTTTTTCCAAATTGCCCTTCGATTTGTACAATATTTCTACCCTTACTCACTAATTGCAATAATTTCATAGGGCAATCCAAGGA
Organism: Oryza punctata; assembly: GCA_000573905.2. Lineage (NCBI taxonomy): Eukaryota > Viridiplantae > Streptophyta > Magnoliopsida > Poales > Poaceae > Oryza > Oryza punctata. The sequence continues at coordinate 7,432,022 of CM002488.2, forward strand.
TGTGTCGATTTACTCAGTGGATCGAGATTGTTACTCCATCCTATCATGGCCAACAGATAACAGATTCTGAAACAGAAAGAGAGTACTAACGATTGAAGGACCATGAAAATGCAACGCATATTGACTCAGATAGAAGGGGCTAGTAGGATGACGCAATCTCCACTCTGAGCGACAAATTTGTATCGTGTATCCATCGCACTTTTTTCCTACCTTATCATTACGATGTTTAATTATGATGGTGTATTGCATGCGTACAAATAAAAAATATCAGATATATTAACATGGTTCTTTGCTGCCCCGTAACGATCCTTTCCTTACAATTGTACGCAGTACAAATACCTAATAATATATCATCCGGTACTTACTAAATTTTACATACTCTTCTTGTTTCTACAAGATCATTAACCTAATGCTTCAAAATCACACACCACATCCTCGATCGACAATTTCACCTAGTCTTTACCTTTATAAAATATACCTGATTTTTCTCTTCTCACAGTGCGTGTTACCTACTTTTATTCATCCAAATATCATAGTTTACATCAAAGAAATTTATAATCATTACACCTCTTTTATTAGTTTTCAAGTCGATGGATTACTAAAATTTTTTACCGAATATTTCGATAACAAGTATAATAAAACGTATGGAAACCCTAACAAGTATAATAAAACGTATGGAAACCCTAATCTCAGTGGAGGGTTAAAAACCGCCCTTCCAAAGGGCGGCAAGGGGGCCGACTGCAAAATTCCAGGCCCCCCGCCGCCATTTTGCAGGCGGCCCCCAGCACAGTAAAAACCGCCCTCTAGATTGGCGGTTAGGGGGCCGCCTGCAAAAGGTGCAGACGGCCGTCGGTAGAGAGCCAACGGCCGTCTGCCACGTCACAAAAACCGCCCGTTGGTTGGGCGATTTTTAATAATCGCCCTGTAAGAGGGCGGCGGGAGACTACTTTTGTAGAACTTTCAAACTAAAAATTATTTTTGTAAAACTTTTAATAACAAAAATTAAAAATAAAAAAAATTCCGGTTCCGCAACGGCGCCAAGCACAACAGATTCGCCGAGAGACAGCACGGCGTGCCATGGAGACTTCAGGGTCACTCCAGCACGGGCTCCTACACCGAACCGAACCCCTGCATCTGGAACACCAGAAACACCAAGATGACATCGTAGAACCCCTTCCCCCTCTCCGCTTCTCTCCGCAGCCACCGAAACGGCAACCGCGAAAAGCTCGCCGGTCGCCACTCCTCCTCCTCTTCCTGGCCTCCCTGCATTGGTCTCCAGTCTCCACCCCGTGACAAAATCCCCACGGATTCAAAACTCTTTCCAATCCACCCTATCTCGGTATCTCCTCAAAAACCCTAGCTGCTCCACCTCCTGTACTAGTCCTAGTCCTCTCTCCCCCCATCTCCCGCGTACGGCGTCATCTGAGCGAGCTCGAATGGCGCCTCCTCCTCCGCCTCCGTCGACGTCGTGGGTGATCCTGAGCCGGGAGGTGCGCGCGTGCGGCGACGGCGGCGGGCTCCTGCTGCCGGAGGGCGCCGACCTCTCCCTCGAACTCGCCGCGCCACCGCGCGTCGCGAAGCTCGCCGTGTCCCGGCGCATCTCGCCGGCCAAGGTGGACTCCAGCGCCAGGCGGAAGTCCACCTTCGTCATCGCGATCGACCCCTCCGGCGTTTAATTGCTCTAGTATTAGTACATATCTAATTGCTCGCTCTTGCGTTTAATCTCATGGCTTGATTGGTTGATTTGTGCGTTTGATGTGTCATGTTCATTGGTGTGCAAGGTGGCATGTGTAGAAAACTCTGTTTATCATGGTACCGTACTAGTTGTGAATTCAGAGCATACGATGTTCATGTCAATTGCTTGCCTAGCTGTTTGGTCATTCATGTTAATCTTGATGGTTCATATACATTTCGTTAGATTTTGAGTAAATTTTGGTCTAGGACGTGAAGTGACCTTCTTCTATATAATTCGGCTCTTGCATCTCTTCCACAAGCTGAGATGATTCTTAAACTGGTGCGTAATATTTTTAGCTGCTCTACTGTTTTATATCCATATGCGTGTATTGGCATATAGGCAGTTATCTTTAAAGAACAGCACATCATTAGCATTTTGTTTCTTAGGCCGAGATGTAGGTCCTGAATGCAAGCATCTGGATGGAAAATTAATGTTCCTAATTACAATAATTCAATGTATCTTGTATGTAGTAATTGCTACTCTTTACGGTAGAATTACCATCTCATTCATATTGTTCGTATGAACAGTTGTGCACATTGATTGCAGATGAATCACACATCAAGCAAGTTTATAGGCAGTTAACATTTCCCTCTTTTCATTCTTCAGTTGGGACCATTTTGCTGTATCTTGTTATTCTTGACATTTACACCAGCTTCTTGCAGTATCAGATGATTAGTTCCTCTTGCTCTTCCTATTCTATAATTCATAATATGCATATTATTTCCATGGCAGTCATCTAACACTGTTTTAATTGCACAAGATTATAACCTCTTCCCTGGTCTATCAAAGATAAATTAAACTCTTCCTGTCACTCATATCAAGCTATTTTTCTATCTGTTATTGGTTCATCTTCATTTTCTCCTATTCATAACAGAAAGCTGACTAGTTTTTTTTCAAGTGAAATGCATGTTTTTTTAGAGTTTTAACTAACACGTGTTCTCTTTGATTGAAGGGAAGAGTAGCTTTGAACAGATGGCGGAAGGGTGAGTTCTTCCCCCTGTTCTTGAACAGATGGCGGCGCGCGTCCTATTTTTTCTGTCCCTCCTGAATCCGTCGCAGAAAAAAAAAACAAACACCCTCCTCCTCCTTCCCCTTCGCCTTCGTCTTCGTCTTCCTCCTCCTCGCTTCTGGTTTCCGGCGTGCAGTTCTCGCCGGGATCATGTGCTCTCCGCCCATGGACGCGCGCCGCTGCGCGCGCCTCCGCCCCACCTACAGGGAAGGCCGACGACGCAGAGCGGCGCGCGGCGCACGCGCGCGGCAAAGCGCCCTCGTCGACCTGCATCCCGGCGGTCGACGGCGCACGGCGGCGCTCACGTGCAGCATCTTGCTCGTACAGCAGCAAGGTCGGCGAGTCGAGCACCTGCTCGAGGGCCCCGAGGCTCGGGAAGAGGAGCTTTCAACAAATGGTGGAAGGGTGAGTTTTTCCCCCTGTTCTTGAACCCTAGGGGACATTGGGTTCATCTTTTTGTGTGGCTCTTGACTGGGTGAGGGTTTCTGGATGGAGTTGTGTGAGAAAAGATTGGGTTCTTGGTTCAATTGCGGTACAGAGATTTGGGATTCGGGATCGAATTTTGTTGGGAATAATTGGATTGCGTTTCTTGCTGTTTGATCTCTGAATCTCTGATTGGTTTGGTTCAATGCAGATCGCTTTCATGGTGCAGGACGACATTTGCTGACCTTTCCCTTGTTGAGAGGAAGGCCAAGGTGTCCTCCGGCCTCTTCGACGAAGAAGAGGAGGAGGAGGAGGGGGACTTCTTCTACTGCGTCGCACGGGAGTGCCGCGCTGTCGTCGAGGAGGATCATCCGAACCAGGCAGTTGGGCATGAGACTCTGCGCGTCAAGCTCGTACGCGGACGAGGAAACTATCTGGTTGTGATTGGCGATAAGCCGTGGAGCTGGTTCTTCGGCGGGATGGAGGTACGCCGGATGCAAGTTGTTCATTGCTTGATCCTGCCTGAATTGTTGATTGTTTGATCGTCGAAGTTCAGTTGAATTGGTTGCTGCTGTTCTTGACCATTTCGACGTGTTTCTTCCTTTCAGTCGATTCCCGTGGAGAAGGGCAAGGGGAAGCTGGTCCCCCTGCGTCCACGGAGCGGGCGACGCTGCACGGCGTGCGCGGACGTGCTGGTAGCCTCCGAGAGTGCGCTGTTTTGCACGTTCCAGTGCAGGGTGCGCTCTGGCGAGGCCGCCGGACACCGTTGGGCGCAGAATCTCCTCCTGGAGGAATTCGCTGTGCTGTGCGGGAGGTTCGACCGTGTTTGCGGGGTTTTTCCGGCTGAGTCATTCTGTGGCAGTTGCTGCGGGAGTCATCATTCGTGCGCGCCAGGGACAGCCGCCAGCAAGAACTCCAGGTTCACCACCGGCCGCGTGGTCGATAGCGACGGCCGCACGGTGGTTCGCCATGTCAGTGACCCAGACGGCGGGCGCTGCCGGGGAATTTGCATGATCTGTAACGGTGACGTCGCCTCGGCGGATCACGCGTGCCTCCGTAGCCTACAGGTTTGTTCAGTACTACTTACCGTTCAGTAGTTGAAACTTTTTCAGTCATTCAATTCGTGTGCTGCTTGCCTTGACGCTGCTGATTAACTTGTGACACAACACAGTTGGTGGCTGAGGAGGCGGCCGCGTTCTCCAACGAGCGACATTCTAGAGATGCGTTCTGTTTCGACTGTGCAGGGGGTTTCTCCTCGGTGGTGTGTGACCATCATCGCGGGCACACTTGGCTCCATGTGTGCTTGCATGATGGCCACCATGGCGTACTCCTCCCAGAGGATATCGCCTCATCGTGGATACTGACGGGCTTGGACGCCGTCCAGGTATGGAGTTTGCTATACTAATCTAGCACTGGTCCTTTATCGGTTTATATCGTCTCACTCTGTGCATGTCTCGGCTGTTTTCAGTATGTCACCGACCCTGCAGTACCACCAGGTCATCGCATCATCACGATCCGTCGACCAAGGACAGCCCGATGCCGTCAGTGTCAGTCCAGGGTGTTAAAAGAAAATAGATGTACAACGGAGATACGAATTTAACGTGAAAAATCCTTACGGGAAAAACCAAATAGATGTACAACGGAGACACGAATTTAACGTGGAAAATCCTTGCGGGAAAAACCACGGGCGCCGATCGGCAATAATCACTATTGAGGAATTAATTACAAACGTAGGGAATAACAGTGGAAAGTTATCTCTCTTCTCGTACGGTTTACAAGAGTATATATAGGAGATATAAGAGATAACAACTAATAAGAAACAATAGGGAATCCTACTAGGAAACTAATCCTAGTCCTACTAGGAAACTAATCCGACTCAAATTCGGATCACATATTTAACAATCTCCACCTTAAGATGAATTTCCTCTTGTAGCATAAAAATCATCAATCTTCAAAAATACCTCATGTAGATAAAATCACCGCGCGCCAAATAGTCTCTAGGACTATACTGTAACACCAACCAAGCTTGAGCAAAACTCAAACTTAGTAGCAGGAATTGACTTTGTCATCATATCAGCTGGATTATCATGAATACTTATCTTGCATACTTTGACATCACCTTCAGCAATCACACCTCGTATAAAGTGATATCTCGCATCAATGTGCTTTGTTCTCTCATGGAACATCTGATCCTTTGTAAGGCATATTGCACTTTGACTATCACAAAATATATCAATGCAAGACGTAACTCCACAAAGCTCAGTATACAAACCTCTAAGCCAAATAGTTTCTTTACAAGCTTCAGAAATAACCATATACTCTGCTTCAGTAGTAGATAAGGCAACAGTTACTTACAAACTTGCCTTCTAACTAACAGCACATCCTTCAATAGTGAAAACATAACCTGTGAGTGATCTTCTTCTATCTAAATCTCCAGCAAAATCTGAATCCACATAACCAACAAGTCCATCTCTAGATCTCCCAAACTGCAAACAAGCATTAGAGGTACCACGTAGGTATCTGAAAATTCATTGAACAACTTTCCAATGCTCTTTGCCAGGATTAGCCATGTATCTACTGACAACACTCAATGCATATGATAAGTCAGGACGAGAACATATCATGGCATACATAAGTGAACCAACTGCACTTGAATATGAACTCTAGACATGTACTCAACATCATAATCTGACTGTGGACATAAATCTGAAGATAATCTGAAATATGCAGCTAAAGGAATACTCACTGGTTTTGCATCATGCATATTGAAACGACGAAGGACCTTCTCAATATAACCTTTCTGACTAAGATATAACTTGCCAGACTCTCTTTCTCTAGTAATTCCATACCGAGAATTTTCTTAGCTACACCCAAATCCTTCATCTCAAATTCACTACTCAATTGTGCCTTCAACTTTGCTATCTCTGCTTTGTCTTTTGCAGCAATCAACATATCATCAACATAAAGAAGCAAATATATAGCTGAACCATCAACCATTTTGAGATAAACACAGGTATCATAATTGGATCTTCTAAACTTCTGAGAAAGCATGAAAGAGTCAAATCTCTTATACCACTGTCTAGGCGACTGCTTCAACCCATAAAGAGATTTCTTTAACCTACAGACTAGGTTCTCTTTTACAGGAACAACAAAACCTTTAGGCTGCTCCATATAAATGTCCTCTTCTAACTCCCCATCTAAAAATGCAGTTTTAACATCCATTTGCTCTAGTTCATAATCATGCATTGCAACAATACTGAGTAATGTATGAATTGAACTATGCTTCACAACAGGGGAAAAGATATCATTGAAATCAATACCTGGAATCTGGCTATAACCTTTAGCAACTAATCTCGCTTTGTATCTTGCCTCATCAGTTGGAGATATACCTTCCTTTCTTTTGAAGATCCACTTGCAACGGATAGGTTTCTTCACCTTTGGCAACTTCACCAATTCCCAAGTACGATTCTTTTCAAGTGACTCCATCTCATCATGCATAGCAGTTATCCATCTATTACAATCATTAGAAATAATAGCCTCAGAAGATGAAGAAGGTTCTGCATTACCTTCAATTTTTTCTGTCACACTCAAAGCATAAGCAACTATGTTCGCTTCAATATATCTTCGAGGAGGTTTAGTATTTCTTTTGGGCTTATCTTTTGCAATAGAATGCTTTGGAGATTGCTCAACAGTAGAATAATCTGAATCTTCACTAACAGGTGCATCTTGGTTAATAGCAACATCATCCTTTTCTGGTGCATGCCCTGAATTGATCAAGTGCTCCACCTGCACACTTGCTTTCTGCTGACTCAGAAACATTAGTAGAAGGTTTGTCATGTAACATAACTGATTCATGTAAGACAATATTTCTACTAATCACAACCTTTTTTGTTTCAGGACACCATAACTTATAGCCTTTCACACCAGACGGATCACCAAGAAAAATGCACTTAATAGCTCTAGGCTCCAATTTACCATTATCAACATGAGCATAAGCAGTACAACCAAATACTCTTAAGTCTGAATAATTTGCTGGGGAACCAGACTATATCTCAATTGGAGTCTTCTTATTAATAGCATAACTGGGTGATCTATTAATAAGATAACAAGCAGTGGAAACAACTTCTGCCCAAAACTGTTTAGGTAAACCTGCATTAGACAACATACAACGGGCCTTTGATATAATTGTCCTATTCATACACTCAGCTACGCTGTTTTGTTGAGGTGTATGAGGAACGGTGTAGTGACGCACAATGCCTTCAGACTTGCAATATGATTTAAATATCTTAGAACAGAACTCTATCCCATTGTCTGTACGAAGTATTTTCACCTTCCTTTCAGTTTGTCTTTCAACCATAGTCTTCCACTCTTTAAACGCATTAAAAGCTTGATATTTGTGCTTCAAGAAATAAGGCCAAACTTTTCGCGAATAATCATCAACGATAGTCATCATATAACGAGCACCTCCAAAAGATGTCTTACGAGCAGGCCCCATAAATCAGAATGCACATAATCAAGAATACCTTCTGTAGTATGCGTAGATGTGTTGAATTTCACCCTCTTGTGCTTGCCAAAGATGCAATGCTCACAAAATTTGAGCTTCCCGATGCCTTGTCCATCTAGCAATCCTCGCTTGCTCAATTCTGCCAAACCAATTTCACTCATATGCCCAAGACGCATATGCCAAAGATTAGTAGCATCGGCATTAGATAATGAATCTGAAACTGCAGCAACATTACCTAATATAGTTGTACCTCGCAGATGGTACAGGTCGGCAGTTTTAATATCAGCTTTCATCACAACAAGAGATCCTTTGGTTACCTTCAAAATTCCGTCTCCACTGGAATATTTGTACCCTTTGCGATCAAGAGTACATAAAGAGATGAGACTCCTCTTCAAATTTGGAATATGCCGCACATCTGACAATGTTCTGATACAGCCATCAAACATCTTGATCTGAATTGTTCCAATACCTACAACCTTGCATGGTGTATTATCACCCATCAGAACAGTTCAACCTTGCACAGGCTCATAGGTGGCAAACTAATCCCTATTCGGGCACATGTGATAGGTGCAAGCAGTATCAAGAATCCACTGGTCACTAGTTTGTGCACAACCAGCATAAGCAACAAACAATTCTGCACCAGGTTTATCATCAGTAATAACTGCGGCTTTTCCTTTCTCTTCTTTATTACCTTTTGGTCTATAACTTCCGGTTCTCTTGTCTTTGTTCTGTAGCTTCCAATGCTCAGAGATATCATATCCATCTCTCTTGCAGTATTTGCATGACTTGTACCTGCCTCTGGACTTTGATCTTCCATGATAGCTACTTGAACTTTTATCTCCTGACTGGTTCTTTGTGTTCTTCTCCTGTTGCCTGCCCCGAACAACCAAGCCTTCTGCTTGTGAACTTGAACTTTCAGAGGTACCATCTTCTTCATTTTTTCTTTGGCATGCAAAGCTTCATAAACTTCTTTCAAAGTTAGAGTATCACGACTATAAAGAATAGTACCCCTGAAGTTTGCATATGAGCTAGGCAATGAACACAATAGAATAATGCCTAAATCCTCTTCATCATACTTTACCTCCATAGACTCAAGGTCAGCAACAATTTCCTTGAAAGTGGATAGATGATCCATCACATACTCATCGTCTTGCAACTTGTGCAAAAATAACTTTTGCTTCAGGTGCATCTTACTGGTCAGATTCTTAGTCATGCATATCTGTTCTAACTTCAACCACAGCCCACCAGTTGTCTTCTCCTTAAGCACCTCCTGTAAAATATTATTAGATAGATGAAGATGAATATATGACATAGCCTTACGATCCCCTTTTCTTCTCATCATCAGACCAATCCGTAGTCCTCTTGTTAATTCCAGATAGCGCATCATCGAGGTCTTACTGTGCAAGGACGGCTCGCATCTTCACTTGCCATAGTGAGAATCTTGTGTCTCAGTCCAGGAGCGGTAGATCATACTTCAAACTCGCCATGGGAATTAATCTCGTGTGCACGTAGCGTAGATCTAAAAACTCCTCGGTGCACAAGCTTTTCTTTTCGCGCGATGTCGGAGGACGACAGATGATCTTGTCGAACGAAGCGATGAGACAATGACGCCGGCGGCGGGGATAGTAGTAGATCGGATCTCCAATGCTCTGATACCACTTGTTAAGAAAATAGATGCACAACGTAGACACGAATTTAACGTGGAAAACCCTTGCGGGAAAAATCACGGGCGCCGACCGGCAATAATCACTATTGAGGAGTTGATTACAAACGTAGGGAATAACAGTGGGAACTTCTCTCTCTTCCCGTACGGCTTACAAGAGTATATATAGGAGATATAAGAGAGAACACATAATAGGAAACAACAGGGAATCCTACTAGAAAACTAATCCTAGTCCTACTAAAAAAACTAATCCGACTCAAATTCGGATCACATATTTAACACAGGGTGTCAGCTGACATCGTTTTGGATTGTTCCGTCACGTGTAAGCTGGCACTTTACTACACATGAGAGCTTTTGCTTCTCTGGAGAAGATCAGCAGAACCAGTCCATGCTCCTCCGGTAGAACTGCTAGTTTGTGCTAGCTCTGACTCGGCAGTCTTATAGTGCTCTGTCGTCTGGATATCGACACACCTGATACTTGTACTGCTTGCTACGATCATCTATGCTCTTCCTCGCATTAATTTCCTCTTTGCATTATCAGTCTCTAGTTCTCCAGGAGTACTACGTGGAGAATATTGATTGATTTGCTATGTTCGATGACCGCTCACACTCTTGATTACTAATACTACTCACTCCTGTGTGATTGATTGTGGCACTCGAAATCAGCGAGCGTCTGGAGACCGATTTTGTTGTCGTGCAGTCTGTGATAGCTTTGTTTGGTTTATTCGTTGTCCAATTGGTTGCAAATGATGTAATAGTTTAAAAGTTTGGTAAATTAACTATGGCCAAAAATTTGTGATGGTGTTGAATGAAAGCTTGATGGAAATATTTTGAAAGCTTTGAGATACCAGCAAAAATACCCGTGCGTTACAACTTACAATGGGTAAAGACAAACTTTCGATCATTCGTCTCCCAACAAGAAAACTAAAATTATGAAAAATTTCCGACGATTAGGTTTCAACTTTTAATATCAGTAGTACCCTTAAATTTTGAAGATGTGAAATATGAATTTAGCGGTGCAAGGCTAGCTATTCGAATTAGGGTTCGTCTAGTTTCTTCTTATGTGACAATGAAATAAACGAAACGGCAGATTTGATCTGGTGACGCTGCCGGCGTAGGATGTTGATGCAGTCCAAACGATCATCTGGTTCACTGGATTTTTTGTAAATGCAAATAAACGCAATGATAGCTTGGCATTTGCTTCTACATAGGAAAAAAAACATTGCCTAACGTCGCAATCCTAAAATAGCCCTATTATACGATCATAGACAAAGTAATAGTCAAAACTAATGACCAACATTTGTCTTCCACCAGTGAATCTAATGCACCATTATTAGTGTGAAATTATCAGTAGTTGAGTCACAATGTAAATTCAACTATGCTATAAATTATACGAGCCAGGAAATTAATTGTTCTTAGTCTCTTATGTCAAATTGGTAAATGCACACATAGAGTTGATAAACCTTTAAACAATATGTATTTAGTCATATAAATACATATTTAGTCGTATGAATAGATCCGCACCTAATAGCACTATAGCAGCAATAAGGGGTACTACTAAGTACGTACATGCTTTGCTCAATACAAATGCAAAACTTTTTTTAAAAAAGATTGCATCAAATACACAATACAAACTTGGTGGTGGATAAATAAATGGTTTCAAGTTTATCTCAAAATATACCAGCTTTTTCACCCGCCGCCTCATCTCTATCAACCATATATGACGTAGTTCTATAGACTTAATATATTTGATCCCTCACCTTAATTTAACAGTGATTAAGGGGAGGGGTCACATTGAATGGGGATGGTTGTGATTATTTGAGATGAAAACAATATGTGAAGAAATTAAACGAGAGAGATGGGATACCAGGATTGAGTTGATGCTAGTGATGGTGATGCATTGAAGCAACACGTATTGTTCCTGTGAACTGTTGCACGTTTATCTCATCATGTAGCTCTCTCAACGGCTTGGCAAGCACAACAAGTTCAGATAGATGAGCAGAAAATCAACGAAGCCATCGTCACAACATAGTAACCACATTGGCACGAAACAAACTGAGTTGGAAACAAAGCGAGTTTGCAAGCGGATGCAAACACGCGCTTGAATCGGATGCGTGATTGCGTGTGGCGGGTGACGGTGCAAAAGTGAAAGCGAAAGCGAACGCAAACGACGAGGGCGGAGGGCAAGCTCCAAGCAGGGGAGTCGGACTATGTATTAAATTTTGCAAAAAAGAAAAAAGGAATCTGAGCGTAACTTGGACAACCGACGAAAATACGGTGAGTACGGAATCATCTTCAATTTTTATAATAGTTAAAGATAGCAGAGGGGTCCATGCATTGCAACGGGATTTGAAAAAAAATATGGTAACGGTTCAACCTCGTTATCAAGTATATTTGAAAAAAAAACCCCATCAGATAAAAAACCAGACATCTTTCACCCTTAACTATCAATACTGGATGAACCCCCAGCAACTTTGCAAGCGGTTTTAGCCTACGTCGCAGTCCAGTCAGCAAATATTTATGCAAAAACCGATCGGGCCCACATGTCATATCTCTCTCATCTCTATCTCATTCCCTCTCACACCTTTCTCTCTTTCGTGCACGTCAGACATTGAGGAAAGCCCCACGTGCCGACGGAGGCACACCAGCGGCTGCAAGCGTCCTCGCGGTGGAGGCCGAGGAGGAGGCGCATGCTGGCCGCTGCGAGCGTCCTCGCGGCGAAGGCAACTCGGACCGGTGGAGGGGAGCCAAAGAACGGCGGCGGCTGGCGGGGACTTGTGTGAGAAAATGGCGATCGGTGGCCTTCCCTTGAGTTGCATGAGAAGACCCACCCCTCGCGGGGAGGGAGAAGAGAGAGAGAGGAGGTTGAGAGGTAGACAGCGGCCACGGGCAGGGACGGCAGAGGCACCTCAGAGCGGCGGAGGGGCAACCGAGGAGAACGGCGGCGGACGAGGATGGCGGAGTGGCGCCAACGCTCGATTCTCTCCCTCTCAACCCCTCCTCTCTCTTCCCCCTCCCTACGAGGGGTGGGTCTTCTCGCGCAACTCAGGGGACGACCGCCGCTCGCCATTTTCTGGCGCAAGTCCCCGCCCACTGCCACTGCTCCGAGCTACCTCCGTCGTCCCCGCCCAATGCCGCTGTTCCTGGCTCCCCCTCCGCTGGTCCGAGTTGTGTTCGCCTTCCTCGCCTGCCGCCGCTCCAAGCTGCCTCCACCTTCCCCACCCACCCGTTACTGCCAAATTTTTCCTAACACATACCAATGAAGACAGCCTGGGTAAGGCAGCGTGGAAGTAGAGATCGGTGATCATTCAACAACAGAGACGACATGTCAAAACTTATTAGAGAGAGCTAAGTGGATCAAGGAAATAGAAATTTTTGCCATTTAATTTGTATAGTCACGTAATATGAATAAAATTTATTAATGATTACTTATTTTTCTTCCCTTTTCTTTTGATTTTTTATTTTTTTATCGAACCTTTTTTTATATCATGTAAAAATAAGTTTAAGAAAGTTATTGTGCTCTTAGTTAATCAATTAAGAGTGTGATCCCGTGCGTATTCATACATGTAGATGGAAGAGTATGATCTTTTTTTTCTAACAAAGAGGAGTTTAACTTGCAGTGTCATCTTAATGATTTTTAAGGAAATATAAATTCTTTTCTTGAAGATTCTTAATGTTGAGAAGTTCACATGGGCCAAGATTTTTCTGTGTCCACACAGCCAATCTATCTACGGTAGATGGCAGCAGTGGCCCGTATTACCCAGCCTACTGCCTGATTGTCGCGCTGCTAAAGGACGAAAGCACCGGCGTGAACAAACGGAATCGGATGTGGCTTAGAAATCACGTACTCTTTTTTCTTTTTGGGAAAAGCTAGATACCGGTATCCCGATACTACCACCCACGATGGTATCGTCTTCCTCCTCATTCCCCAGAGCACGAACACATGCATGCGGCAGCAGAGCAACGCTGGTATCGAGCATGCGGCAACAGAGGAAGAAGAGAGAGAGGGGAGCTCGCTGGAGAAGGCCCCCGGCTGCCTCACCTCGCTGCTCCATCGGGTATGCAGCGCAACGGGTGACGAGTTCCGGCGTGACGATGGAGGACGCAGCTGCCGGCGACGAGCTCTGCGTGTGGCGTTGATGACGGAGGACGCAGCCGCCGACGTGGGGTGTGACAGTGGAGGACGCGGCCGCCGGCGACGAGTTCCGACATGGAGCGTTGACGACGGAGGACACGACAGCCGGCGACTTGCTCTGACGTGGGACGTGACGACAGAGGACGTGGCTGCCGGTGTGGGGCGTGACAGCGGAGGACGCGGCCGCTGACGACTTGCTCCGACGTGGGACGTGACGACGGAGGACGCGGCCGCTGGCGACGAGCCTAGCATGGGGCGTGGATGACAGAGGAGCGGCCGCCGGCGACAAGCTCCATTGTGGCATGGACAGTGGAGGATACGACCACCGGCGACAAGCTCCCGCGTGGGACGTGGACGGTGGGACAACCGGCGACGACACTTTGGTGCCCGCCTCCTGATACGTCGCAAGTATCACATGATACGTGGTAAGAATTGCCTGATTCCTAACAGGTATCACCTGATACCAGCAAGTATCACATGACACGTGGTTGGAATCACCTGATACCTGATAGGTATCACCTGATACCTCGCAAGTATCACATGATTTATGGTAGGAATCGCATGATACCTGACAGGTATCACCTGATACCTAACAAGTATCACATGATAAATGATAGGAATCGCTTGATACCTTGCAAGTATCTCCTGATACCGGTTAGATATTAGAACATGATACCTCAGAGGTATCAGGACCTGATACCTAACCGGTATCATCCCGTCCCAACGGGATTTCGTTGTATAGCAGCCCTCTTTTGAGAAACACAAGCTCTCTCTCAATGTGCTGCTGCTTCCCTGCTCTGCGTCGCTTGCCCTAGTTCAACCGCGCAAGCTCTCCGTGTGGGAGAGAAGGAGCTTGCCGGCGGCGCCCAGTTGACGCGGACAGACGGCGCGACACGAACGGGTGATGATACGTGACTTCGGAGAGACGGAGTGGTACGGAATAAAATAGTTTGTGTTCTTGGTGGTATGTTTTCAAACGTTACGAATTGAGTGATAAATTCTGAAAGTGGTGCGAATTGGATAGCATATTCTGAAAATTCTCCCTATAGGCCATAGTTTTCCACCCGAGAACCACCCCACCGCTTCGCCCCCCGCTTGCCCCTTTCCCCCATCCCGTCCGCCGCGTCGTGCGGTGCCGGTAGCCACAGCAAGGGCCACATCGTCGGAGGCGCTTACCCCTGGGCTGGCCGGGATCGCCTGCCGGCTGCCGCCACCGCCGCCCACGCTCCAGAACGCGCGCCTCCATCATCAACAGGTCAGTTGGGACTATCCGTAAGTGTTCTTTTTTCTTTTTGACGGGTAGAGGCTACTAAAATTTTGGATTATCGGTAAGATTACTTTCGAAATATAGAAGCCGAATCGGAGAAAGGCATACGTTTCAGAGTCGGAGAAAGGCATACGTTTGAGAGTCGGAAGCTGTGTCCTGTGGAACACGGATAAATTCACAATGTCCCCTCCCCCCCCCCCCCCCCCCCCCCCCCCTCTCTCTCTCTCTATCGCTGCAGACTCTCAAGAAAGCAAATCCGATCCCAAAAAAAAACCAGGCCTTGTGGAGATGTCGCCGCCGCCGATGCCGCTGTCGGTGGTGCAGGACGGCAAGATGTACTTCGCAATGAAGAAGCTGCCGTTGGAGGACCTGACGCAGACTTGTGGCACTTCCACATCGTCGTGCCGGTCACCGTCGACGCCGCCACCGGCCGGCCAACCTTCCAAAACCGCGACGCGGAGGGGTACAGGATATTCCCGCGCATCATCGCCGACGACATCGTCTCGCACGACTACGCCACGCCTCTCACCAGGGACGCCTACTGCGCGAGCTGCCAGGTCGCCTTCTGCGCCGCCTCCTGCCACCACCACTACGACCACCACCGGAACGGCGACGATGACCCGGTCCCCGACTCCGTCCTCCGAATCGAGGAGGAGGGCGGCGGCGGGCGGCGGTGCGTGCGGTCGACGGGCTCCGATTGGTGGCTCCCTTACCTGGAGAGCGTCCTCGGTGACCCGGTGCACGAGGGCGAGGACGAGCGCGGGGAGTACTACGAGCTACTGCCGATACTGACGAGGCCGCCGAGCAGCTGCACGCACTGCCACCGCCATATCGGAATCAAGTTCGCCTCACACTGCAACATGGCCTGCTACAACAGCCACCAAGGGGAGGTCGCGGAGCGGAGGCGGCGGCGGGAGGCCAGGAACGCGGCCCGCGGGATCGCCAAGCTGCAGCTCGATTGATTTCGTTTGATCTACCAAGAATAAGCAAATCACCCCAATTGTTTGTTATTGGGGTTACTATTTGTATTCTAGCTACTACTCCATATTGCTTTGTAACAAATTAATGATGATGGCTTCATATCACCTCGAACTAGTTGGATGGCCCGCGCAATTACGCGGCTAACACCCATACAAAATTATTTATTTTTTTACATATGATTTTACTTAAAATTTGTTAAATATTTATCTCGTTATCTTACGATTTTGAAAGACCGAACTTTATCATCCGCGTGTTTCTAATTTTATAGGTTTTAAAAGTCGCTTTGATCACTACCCTTACTCATTCATTTGTCAGGCCTTTATTTGCTTATCGATCTATCGCTATTTCTATTCATCTTCAATGAAATCTTTAAAAATTAGTTTTTTGAGTTTATTGTCTTGTTGGGTTTTGTTTTTATAATTTTTTTAAAGTTCCGTCAAACACCACCACTCTTCGTTGTCTCCTCTCTTTATTATCATTGGGATTTTAAAAATCGAACATAATTATCGTATGGGTTATTTTTTTACTTTTTAGAAATCCCGCTAAACCGTCTGTAGCTTTGCCACTCTACGCGCAACCCGTCCGCTGCCTTCTCTTTATTGTCATTGAGATTTAAAAAATTGAACATGATTATCAATGGGATTTACTTTTTTACTTTATAGAATCCCACCAACTACCGCGACCGTACTGCTTAATGGCTTATCCGTTGTACTTTCTCTTAATCATTATTGGGATTCTATTTGGGGTTTTCTTTATACGTTTATAGTTTTTATATGTGCGATCAACTATCACCACTTTACTTTTTTACATGCCTATTGTTTTTTTCCTCTTTATTATCATTTGATATCATTATGTTCTAGATGAACTATTCTTTTCGAAAAATCCATATTTTCATTTTAATATTTTATTGGTGTGTTCTAGAATTTTAATTAATCTTGTCATATGTCTAGATGGTCTATTCTTTCAATAGTCTTTATTTTTTATTACGAATTTTAGTTATTTATAAATTGTATTTCTAGTTGAACTCTTATTTTTATTTTTCTAATTTCTGAATTTATTTTATTTTTAATTCGAATTCTAATTAATCTCGTGTTGTGTTATAGATGGATTAATTGTTGTTTTATTATTTCTTTTTTAGTCTGAATTTTAGTTATTTCAAAATTGTATTCTTACTTGAACTCTTCTTTTTCTTTCCTAATTTCAGAAATTTATTTATTTTTATGCTGAATTTTAATTAATCACGTATTGGGTTCTTATATGGACTCCTATTTCAATATTGCTTATTTTTAATCCCGAATTTCAGTTATTTTTTACATTGTATTTCTACTTGTACTCTTCTTTTCTTTTTCTTGGATTAATGTGGGAACTTCTAGCCCTCCACAGCGAACGTGATGTCTTCTTTCGAGCTGTCTTAATAATATAACTAGCTGGGTGACCCGCGCAATTGCGCGGCTAGCACCCATACAAAATTATATATTTTTTACATATCATTTTACTTAAAAAATTTTAAATATCTATCTCGTTATCTTAAAATTTTGAAAGACCGAACTTTATCAACCACATGTTTCTAATTTTATAGTTTTTAAAAGTCGCTTCAGTCGCTAACCCTTACTCATTTGTCAGACATTTATTTGCTTGTTGATCTATTATTATTTTTATTCATCTTCCATTCAACCTTTAAAAATTAGATCTTTTAGTTTTTAGAATTCATTGTCTTGTTGGATTTTGTTTTTATAATTTTTTTAAAGTTCCGTCAAACACCGCCACTGTACTCCTCTATGACCCCTCCGCTGCCTCCTTTTTTTATTATAATTGGGATTTTAAAAATCGAACATAATTACCATTTGAGTTCCTTTTTACTTTTTAGAAGTCTCGCTAAACCGTCAGCGACTTTGCCTTGGTACTCCTCTACGCGCGACCCGCCCGTTGTCTCCCCTCTTTATTGTCATTGAGATTTTAAAAATTGAACATCATTATCATTGGGGTTTATTTTTTACTTTCTAGAATCCCACCAATTATCGTGACCGTGCTGCTTAATTGCTTGTACGTTGTCTCTCATCTTAATTGTCACTGAGATTCTATTTGGGATTTTGTTTATATGTTTATAGTTTTTATATATCCCATCAACTACCACCACTTTACTCCTTTACATACCTATTGTTTTCCCCTCTTTATTATCATTTGATATTGTTGGGTTCTAGATGAACTATTCTTTTCGAAAAATCCATATTTTTCATTTTAATATTTTTTATTTGTAAATTGTATTCCTACTTGAACTCCTATAATTATTTTTCTATCTTCGAAATTTATTTTATTTGTTATTCCAAATTTTAATTAATCTCGTGATATGTTCTAGATGGTCTATTCTTTCAATAGCCTTTATTTTTTATTACAAATTTTAGTTATTTATAAATTGTATTTCTAGTTAAACTCTTATTTTTATTTTTCTAATTTATAAATTTATTTTGTTTTTATTCCGAATTCTAATTAATCTCGTGTTGTGTTATGGATTGATTAATTGTTGTTTCAATATTTCTTTTTTATTATGAATTTTAGTTATTTCAAAATTGTATTCCTACTTGAACTCTTCTTTTTCTTTCTTAATTTCAGAAATTTATTTATTTTTTATTTCGAATTTTAATTAATCACGTACTGGGTTTTTATATGGACTTCTCTTTTAATATTGCTTATTTTTAATTCCGAAATTCAGTTAATTTTTAGATTGTATTTCTATTTGGATTCTTCTTTTCTTTTTCTTCGATTAATGTGGGAATTTCTAGCCTACACAATGAACGAATGTGGTATCTTCTTTTCGAGTTGTTTTAATAATATAAATAGATGTTTTCAGAAAAAAGAACAACCTTTTGCCTCTCTGTTGGCAGTTTTGCTCTCCTTTTTTCTTCAGTCTGCTAGCTGTACCAGGGAACATATATATAGTTCTTAAAAAAAAGGCAATCCATTTTTATAACCATTGCAAGATAACTAGTGTACTTAGCTGATAAAAAGTAATACATTTGAGATACAAATACAAGTACTTTTGGAAGCAAACATTTAGATTCTAAATTGGTAAAGACAAATTAAACTAGGAAAGTACAAGGTTGATATGGAACTAATAAACTCTAATTCTGTTGTTGCTGACCACCAAATTTTTGCCACATGTGCTCTAGCAAATCTCCTTTCAGACACTGATGTGTTTGTCGATCATGGATAGCCCTGTTTGTCTCTAGAACCTCTTGAAATCCATATATTGGTCCATGGTCAAGTCCTGTCATTTGAGTAGAATACTGCCCTTGTTCATCTGTATTGTCATCTGGTATATCATATGAGCCTCTTTCATCCTCAACTATCATGTTGTGCAAAATAATGCATGCATACATTATATCTGCAAGCTCTTTACTTTCCCAAATACGTGCCGGTGACGTATGATGGCCCAACGTTTTTGCAAAACCCCAAAGGCTCTTTCCACATCTTTTCTTGCTGATGCTTGACACCGGCCATATAATTTGTGCTTAGCACTCTATGGCCTGGTGATTGATTTAGCAAATGCAGCCCACTCCGGATAAATTCCATCAGCTAAATAGTATCCCATATTATATATTATATTGCGTACCATTGATGGTAAACTGAACAGGAGGTGCTCTTCCTTGTAGCATTTGAGTGAATAATGGGGACCGGTCCAACACATTAATATAATTGTTTGAACCAGCAGCACCAAAAAAAGCATACCAAATCCATAAGTCCAAAGAGGCAACTGCTTCACGCATAATAGTGGGTACTCCATAGTCACCATGTGTAAATTGACCCTTCCATGCAACCGGACAATTTTGTCATTCACAATGCATGCAGTCAATACTCCCCAACATCCCAGGAAATCCATGTGCCTCTCCAAATTGAAGTAAACGTTGAATATCCTCCACTGTAAGCCTACCCAAATATTGTTCGCCAAACAAATACCGCACACCTTGAACAAAATTGATCATGCACTCCATTGTTGGGCTTTTTGCAACCCCAAAGGTCTCATCCATAAGATCAGTTGGTGTACCATATGCCAACATTCGCATGGCAGCGGTGCAATTTTGCAATGGTGATAAACCTACCTTGCCAAATGCATCTCGCCTTAGATGAAAATATGGAGACCAAACACCAAGAGTGTGTACAATGCGCAAAAAAAGATGTCTCCTCATGCGAAATATCCTCCGGAACTGATCATCGGTGTACAATGGATTATCTGAAAAATATTTAGAAAATAATCTATTGTGGCCATTTTCATGATTTCTACTGATGTACCTCCTTGTGTAGCCCCTCAGCTGATTAGACCTACCAGTTAGGTGTGCCATCAGTCTCGCTTCAAGTTGAGCTTCGAGCCGAGGTTCAAGCTGAGCTTCCATAGGGTCATTAATTTCTTTACTTGTCATATCTTCAAGCCTCTCACTAGTGATGGACTCATCGGAATGACTAGAATTATCTTGTGACTCAGTAGACATCGTTTTTGGAGATGGGTTACTATGTTGGTAAGAAGCTGAAGGAAAGGAAAGGGAATGCTATCTTGCTGAAGTGCATGTCTTATTTATAGATGGTTCATCCTGCTAGCTATGTGTAAAATTGATGCTTTGCTTGTGCTTCCATTCTAACGGCTAGTTTCCAACAGCTAGATTTTTGAACAGCAATGTCTTGCTTTTTGGATGTATTCCAATAGCTAGATTTTAGACAACTATGTCTTGCTTTTTGGGTGTATTCCAACGACTAGATTCTAAACAACCATGCCTTGCTTTTCTATGTATTCAAACCACCATATTATCAAATGTTGTGCTAATTATTATCAGCGTATATTTTTTACAAGCTGTTGAAGAAACGATTTGCTGCTGTTATGGGACAAATTAGAGACTACAAAGCAAAACGTTCAGACTTATTATGATTATGGGCCAAATATTATCATTTCATATGCCTCTTGAAGGTGAAATATTACATTCATCATTCACTGAGTGCTCAATACAACAATTACTTACCCTACAAACCTATGACAAGTCTAAATATTACTAGCTAGTTGATCATAGAGCACATAGTGATACACTAAGTACTAGGGGTACAAACATAACTTAGGGATCATTTATTCTTCTGCAAGTTCTGTAGCTAGCTTTTCGAGGACAGCTTCATGCCTCTTGAGTTTTGCATCACAAAAATTGGTTGTTTCTTTGTCCAGCAACTTTAAGTATGTATGATACTTCTCCATCCTAGTTTGTTCATTCTTTGCTTCCGCCGATTTGGTTGTTGCTTCTGTTAATTTCAACACTGCTTGTGCTCTCAATTTTTACAAGTTCATTGAAGAGAACAAAATTTTGACATGGCTGGTCCCCCAAAGGAGATGGTGTAGGTTTTTTTCCTTTCCCTTTAAGCTTGGCTTTGGCTTTTTTCCTGCCCCTCAGGGCGCTTCTCTTTTCAGTTGGTCTCCTCCTCGGTGTCTTGGTGGGATGATGGTGTATATGCACCTGATTCAGAAATCTTAGTCCTCTTGTTCTTGCTATCCTCTTCAATGATCTGTCGCCATTTTGGTTGATACTTTAATTCTCTCCACATATACTCTAATGTGAAAGATTTATCATTGTTTTCTGATTTATATACTGCATGGGCTTTCTCCATGATCATATCATCAGAGTGTCCACTGCTCCAGGTTCTTCTAGCTTGAGAATAAGCTCCACAAAACTTTGCAATATCCTTCTTAACATCACCCCAATGTGTCTTGCATTGCACGACTATCCTTTTGCAGTTATTGCTAGATGTATTACTGTTGAACTCTGCAGCAACATCCCTCCAATAGTATTCTCCCTTCTTGTCATTGCCATTTATAGAATCTAGTGAGTTATTCAACCAAGAGCTGAGGAGTCATAAATTTTCTTCTTCGGTCCAGTTGACCCGTGTCTCTCTTCTCGGTGCCTCTTGGCTATTATCACTTGACTCTTCAATGTTAACCAAATTGTTCTCTTCTTGTCTTGCAGGGCATTGAGAGGCTAATTCTGATCCTTGAGAAGAGGCTGACCCGACAACTTGATTTGGTGAGTGCACCCAACTTTCTTGAGGATGAAAACCTTAAAAGCTTATGGGTGCAGATTGTAACCAATTTGCTTGCTGCTGAAAACCTTGAAAGTTTGGAGAAGAACCACCATATAGGTGAAAGTTGGTTGGAGGACCAAAAAGGGTGGAAGGTTTGGAAATTAGGTGGTGAGGCTTGGGTAAACTGTGGGGATTGGGAAAATTGTGATTGAGAGAAAGTTGAGGGGAGTTGAGTAGGAGGGGAGTTTTGGCTAGAATGTTGGCTTGGGGAGTCTTGGTTTAACAAGTTCATGAAACCTCTCTTGGAGGAATCTATCTCAATTAGCAAAGTTTCACAAAATATGTATGTGTTCATTCAACATGTTCATGAAATCTTGAATCATCTCTGTTTTTTAGAGCATGGCAAGAAGCACAAAGCATGCAACGGTTGGGGGCATGCAGTGGCTGGGGGAGAAGCAACGGTTGGAAGGAGCAACGGCCACCTGCATTTTTAAATTTGTTGTTAGAAAACGCTATGTACATGTTATTTTTATTCCACTTTCACGGTGATTAATATCATGTAGTAAGCAGTCATTTAATACTTACTACCTAGGTTTTTATAACATTGTGGGTGCCCCTACGACAGATGATAAAATGGAACAAATTTTGAAAATATACTGTTTATCGGATGATTTTGCAAAAATATACCGGATAGCGAAGGATTTGCGGAAATATACCATCGGTATCGCTCTTTAGAAGTGCGATACCGATGTTCACACCTGCGAAAAGCGATGTCGCGGCGTAATCGCTATTTGAACATGCGATAACAACGGTGAGCTGGCGGTATCGCGCAATTGAACAGCGCAACCGTTGGGGTATCGCTTTCCCATAGCGCGGGTGTGGCACGTGGAGATTACCCCTCGGTGTCGCTTTTTCGACGTGCGAGACCGCTATCGCTCTCGCTTTCTGAAAGTGCGAGAGCGCTCCATCTCGCTCTGCGCGCGCGACACTGGTGACGCGGCATGCGCGAGAGCGGGATGGCATGGGCGAGCGCAGTGGGCTAGCGCTGTCGCGCTTTCAGACGGCGAAACCGCTCGCGGTCTTGCGCTAAGCGTGCGCGAAGGCGATGGCTGTGGCGGTCGTCGGTGTCACGCTAAGCGTGCGCAAGAGCGATGGCTGTGGCGGTCGTCGGTGTCGCGCTAAGCGTGCGCGAGACCGTTCTCGGTCTCGCCGTCCGCATGCGCACCGACGCCTTTTGCTGCGCTTTATTTCCCCTCTCTCTTTTTCTTTTTCTTTTTCTTTTTCTTTTTAGGAAAGGTGACGTTGCAGTCACATCCTGCCAGCTATTTCTTCAGCTCCTCAGCTGTAAACCGCTCTCCGAGTTCGAATCCAATGCGCGAAACGCATAAAATGAGAGGAGGAGAGGAGGAGATGGTCCTCACAGGGGTGAACTGAGGAGGAGAGGAAGAGGAAGGGAAGCTAGGAGGCAGTGGAGATAGGAGGCAGTGGAGAGGAGGATAAATTGACAAGTAAGTTGATTAGTTTTTTATTAGCACAAATTAGTACGATGAAGATATGAAAATATTAGTTCACGTAGTTTATATTAGTGTTAGTACGATGAGGATATAGAAAATATTAGTTCACGTAGTTTATATTAGTGTTAGTTAATATATGTTTTTAATTATGTTAGAGGAAAATTGAGGTACGTATTAGTTCCTGCATTATATTTTGTTAGGTCACATGTAAAAATAGAAATGTAGAAAGTTAATAGAGGCGATTAGGGTTAAAAAATAGGTAGACGTAATTAATCTGTAAGGTATAAAAGTATAATAGAAGTTGCAAATAATTTGTACATAGTAGTAATTATAAGTTATAATTAATTAGTAGTTCATGTGATGTTTAATTTTATATATACGGCCAATATTATATGTAACAAATGAAAAAAAACTAAAATAGAATATAGTTCTATTTGTAGGACACATATATAAGGTTTCATATAGTAACGGGAATTTTATATGAGCAAATTGGTTGAAAAGGAGAAGGCAAGACAAGGTACGGTACTGTAATGGAAGATGTAGTAAAATGTTACTGTAATTAATAGACAGTTTGTAATTAATTTGGTATCGACATGGAAGAGGAGTTAAATAAATTTATGTCGCTGCAACTAATTCTGTAGTATAATAAATTGGTAGTTATGATTAATTTGATTCTGTAATTAATCAAGTGAAGTTGAACTTAGTTCTATTAATTAATCATGTTATGATTATTTTGTAGATAAATTTGTAGTAAGTGATTGTCTAACAATTATTACTCCGTGGGAAAGTAAAGTTACGGTCCGTAACATAATTTATAGTTTAAGTTTCAATATAATAAATGAACTCATCCAAAATTGTAATAGTTGTATTGTTTCGGAGGTCATATCTAAGTAGTTACAAACATAATTCATCGGATAAATAATAGAAAGAGCTAACCGAAATGATTTTAACTTAGCTGCCGTCTATGTTTGTTCGGTGCACGTAGTCATTTGTTGTATTAAAATTAATTGATATGTATAATTAATTGTCACCTCAACATGTGGATTATGCAGTGAAAATAACATTGACGGAGCAATTGTTATATGATATAGCTGGTTAAAAAGGAGTAGTAATAAACTTTGATTCCGCAAATTTTACACGAGCAAGCTGGTTAAAAAGGAGTAGGCGGGATCTGATAAACGCAGGTAAATATTTTATCATCATAATTATGTACAATATGATATGGTTGTGGTCTTTAAGTATTACATACTCTTATACTTAAATTAATTGTAATAGTTGTTATTACTTACGTGTTAATTAATCTGTATTAATTTTATTGTCATGTGTTTATTTTTAATGTGGAAGTTGTAGTAAGAATATAAATAATTTATCGCATTGTCATCTATTCATAAGTAAATAATTTATGGTTATGTACTTATTTATTTTTTTATAACAAGTAGATGATTTTTTTAAAAAATATGGAAATATAAAATATTAGTTATTATTACAATTTTTGTAACGAAAAAACAGTATCCGTGTAAACTAATTTTAGTCGTGAATACCACACGTTTGTTCTGTAAGACTTCCTTACGGAGTAGTCGGTGTTGTCTGCAATGGCAGGGATGTCGGCATTTAGAGTGTATTTCGGTGATGGTGAAATTACGGAAAATAAAAGTGGTGTCGATCTGAGCAACTTTATGCAATGCACACTATACCATCCAAATCCAGACACCCTTACCATGCCCGAAGTTTGGTACTGGTTAACCTGCACATTTTCTTTGGATCCGGGTATACATAATGTTAACGTGAGGGTTATGTGGAGCCGATCGGCCAACAACATAAGATGGGAGTTAAAAAATGTGACACGGAGTAAGGCCTGGCAGGATTGGCTCACTGGCTGTAGGAGACGGGGATATGAATTTGTCATGCTGGTGCAGGCATGTGAAGGCAGAGTCCCCACGGAGAGCGCGGCGGGGCAATCCAGCAACTGGGGGGAGTTGGGATCTAGTTCACACGAAGAAGATGAAGTTGTGGCTCCCCATCGTGGTGGCGATGTTGGTCCTGACATTCAAAATCTTTCCATACAAGGAGATGATGTGGTCAACCGCCATCCTACTGGTGAAGCCGATGAAGGGGAGGAGATACCTGCTATAGTTGAAGAAATTGAGAGGGTGGACCGACATGCACTCGAAGATGAGGAAAACCTCACTGTTGAAGGGAATGATGACGAAGATGACCAAGATGTTGAGGAAGTACCTATGCCTGCTTCGTGGAACCTTCAAGACCCTGGTTATATTGCAGAAAACTCTTGTCAAGATTCAATCTGGTTCTACGGGGATGGCCAAATCAATCTGGGTGTAATGTTTCCTGACAAAATTGGTTTGCAAGACGCAGTAAAGTAATGGTCATTCAAGATGCAAAGGCAGTTCAGGGTTGTCAGGTCTAGCAAGAGTGAGTACACGGTCGTCTGTGAGACGGAAGGTTGCACCTTCCGTCTTCATGGTCACGTGCCAAAGTACGAGTCTTACTGGATTGTGTCTAAACTGCATGAACACTCCTGTCTGCTTCGGAACACTAGGGAGTCCCACCGCAACCTGACCGCGGCATACGTCGCCAACAAGTACTACAAGGAAATTATGGAAGGTGATGACCTGCCTGTGCGGCACATAATAAAATTGGTGGAGAAAGGTGAACAGTACACAATTAGTTACCACAAGGCTTGGAGGGCGAAGCAGAAGGCCATGGAGAAAAGATATGGGACATTTGAAGAAGCATATGACACACTGCCACAGATGCTTCACATTCTGAAGAGCAGGATCCCTGGGACCTACGTTGCTGTGCAGGATCGGGAGTCAGTTCGGCCTCCCAATTATCTTGTCATGCAGCGGGCATTCTTCGCATTCAGAGCATGCATTCATGTGTTCCAGTGCTCGAGGCTGGTGCTGTGTGTCGACGGTACTTTCCTAACTGGGAAGTACCGAGGCCAGTTATTAACGGCGGTTGGAGCGGATGCGAACAACCAGATAATTCCGGTAGCTTTCGCTTTTGTTGAAAGCGAGAACTATGAAAGCTGGTTGTGGTTCTTGCAACACCTAAAGTGGGGAGTGGTGCAAAATCGCACATCGATATGCATCATCCATGACCAGAATGCCGGTCTGTTGAAGGCAATCAAACAGCTCCAGGAGGATGCTTGCGGTGCATACTACTGGCCTGACATGCATAGCCGTTGGTGCATGCGGCACATGGGAGCCAATTTTTTCAAGCAATTCAACAATCGGCGGCTGATGAACATGTTCAAGCGGTTGTGCAAGGCAAATCAGTCTACAAAGTTCGATGAGCTTTGGAAACAACTTGACGAAGGGACAAGGACACACATCCGGTCAAAGCAGAGCAACAACAACCCGCACGATGTACATGTCCCCCAGGCCCTGGAACCAATGGATGACCTTATTCCATCAAATGGAAAGAAGCGTAGGTCATCACAGAATATCAAATATTTCACCCATTGGATTGAGTGCAAGCCGAATGATAAGTGGGCACTCCTGCATGACACTAATGGGGCTAGGCATGGCATAATGACCACTAATCTTGCAGAGGCGTACAATGCGGTTCTTCGCAAATTAAGGCCTTTACCTCTAACTGCTATTGTTGAAGGCATTATGCACAGGACAACGATGTGGATGAGGATGAGGCGGGCAGCGGCGTTGCAACAAATGTCTAATGCACAAACACGTTTCTGCAAAAAGATGGCAGAGTACCTCCAAGAGAAGGCTAACAAGGCAAGATTTCACACAGTCATTACCATTGGGAACGTCAGACGAAGGTGGGAAGTCACATGTCTCACTAAAGGGGGTTTTGGATCTTCTACTGGAGTCATGACTCATGAAGTTACTCTAGGGCACGAATCTGATAACACGTGTTCGTGCTCTTGCAATAAGCCGAAGCTTCTTCATATGCTATGTAGCCATGTCCTGGCCGCGTGCGCTAAAATTAAGCTTGATTCAACATCGTAAGTGTCGACGTTCTACCTAAAAGATAGAGTGCTTAATGCATGGAGTGCTGAGATCCTCGGGTGGAGGTCCCTCCAACACCTAGTTGAAAGTGGGGGTGATAACAGGATCTATGTGCCAGACTTGGATCTGTTGAAGGCTGGTAAGGGTAGAAGACAAACACGGTGCTTAAGAAATGATATGGATGCATCCGAAGCGGGAGGACCTGTGCGGTGATGTGAGGACTGTCTTCAGTACGGGCACCGCACTAAAGATTGCAAGAACAACAAGGAGGGCACATCTTCTAGCATGGAACCTAGGCAACAACGTGCGAGGAGGAATAGAAGGGGCTCTCAGGGGGCTCATGATAGGGAGGATAGAAACCTGCAGTAGTTATCATCTACACTATCTGGTTATGTATGTTCGGTCATGATATGTGTGTTGCATTACGTTGTAGTTCAATAGGTTTGTAATATGTTAGTCAATAAGTATGTGTAATATTTACTTTATTCTGGTAATGTTGTAGTACTTTATTGTAAGGTGTTACCAAGTTTGTAACATTTGTAAACCTATTTCGTAAGGTGTGGTCGAGTTTGTAATCGTACTCTGAGAAAATTTTATTCCTTACTTTCATGCATTATGTATTTTTTCGTATATGCACTTGATGAAATTTCTAATTTACCCATGCTCACAATGATCGTCCAGATTTGGAAGAGGAGTGGCCTTACCTGTTGCTTAGCAAAGAGATCGATGCACGACATCGTGCAAAAAAGATATCTGATGGAAATTCTTGTTCTACTCTACCTGTCCTGATACCGCGTACAGCCGGATGGTGGGGTATTGATCCACGATGGAAGCCGAGGTACATAAATGGTTAAAGTTCACAACATATTGATATCGTACTTTCACATATCGCAATGTGACTAATAAATTTCATCATAGGTTGTTAGCTGCAGGTCTTCTTACCTTCGTTCAGATGACGCAGGCAAGGATGTAATTCGATGCTAGAGAACCTAAACAAAAACAAATGGGGGCACATAGCAAGTGTCGACAAAATATCGACAAGTCACTACTTATGGCACTGGTTGATGGTGGAGGCCAGAGACACATACATTCCATCTACCGTGCGAAGAAATGACCATAACTTTGCAGGATGTGTCTATGCTCACGGGGTTGCCCATAGCCGGCCAGGCAATTGTACTTCCAGACCCTCCGGAAGATTGGAGAGAAGATATTGTATCACGATATGCATGTATTCTGCCACGTTACTCTACCGGTGATACAGACGATAACGAGGACAAAATATTTTTCTCTGAAAAGGAAACTCATGGCCCCATATTGAAGTGGTTGTCACAGTTTGAGGTAATTGAATATTTTTAATTAAGGCATAATCCGTTCACATTCAAATGTCTCACAACACATTGTTTTTTTGTTAGGTGCGATATATGCCCGACGATGTCCAGGAGTACGAACTGACGTTGTACCTTGAGGCCTATCTACTTTGGCTGTTTGGTTGGGTGATGTTCACTGGCTCGCACGGGAACAGTGTGGACGCCAGGCTTATCCCCCTTGCTAGGCAAATTGTTGAAGGTAATGTAGCGCCATCTGCACAGTTCAGCTGGGGATCAGCCGTCCTTGCAGCCACGTACCGTGGATTTTGTGACGCTTGTCTTAAGACCACACAGAAGGAGGCGATTTTCACGGGGTGTCCACTTTTGGTCAAGTTGTGGTCGTACGAGCACTTCTCGTTCGGACGTCCATACATGAGCGTGGCCGTGGCCCAGCAGAACGATTACACTGACGCAGTTGATGATCATCCTACCTTCGTACTCGCTGGTGCTACGGACCGGTACGTATGCTTGCATTAAAGAAATATTTCTATCAATTCAATGATACTGCATAACTAAATCTGCAATCTCCGATCGTGCAGCCACAGTGGGCGAGAATCCAGATGCACAATGTGTACGAGTACTTCACCGAGTCGTTCGAAAGCCTTAGGGAAAATGAAGTTCGGTGAACTCCGTACGCGAACGAAGAGGCCAATTTGCGTGCACCAAATGGAGTTAGCATCTTATGCTACCGCGATGAAGCGTACTGGATGACACGAAAAATACTGGTGTACAACATATTTGTCGAGGGGTACAATGTCCAAAGGGTAATGCGTCAGATGGGATTGTACCAGCAAGTCCTAGTGCCTACTGGACTTCACCTTCCACCAGATATGCACACGTGTGTTGTTATTTTACATCGCTAAATTTATGTGCTCTCCAACATTGCGAGATATAATTAACATCTATTTGTTGTATTTTTGTTTCAGGCAAACGAGGCAAGCTGACAACAGGTATCGTCGATCCATGCACTTAAGGATGACCCCCTGGATAGAGGCGTGGTCGCAAGCATTGAATGATGTCGTCCACGACACAAGGGCATACGATCACAACACTTACGAGCAATACATGGCCTGGTACTCATCGCAGACTCGCATCCGGCTGCTTGCACCCGAGGATCCCGACGAGCGAGGTCCACCGAATATTGGGCAAATATATGATATGCAGCACGCACTGCCCGCTCACTTGACGGTACTACTCGCATTTAATTATTTTGTAGCATCGGTTTCTCCTTACACAGGGGGTTCCAATTTCTAACACCGTTGCTCCGTTCCATGCAGACCGACATTGCAGGGGAGTTAGTAAGGGAGGCGCAAACGTTGTGGGAGAAGCTTAGAGATGGTATCGCGGGTACCAACCAGGAAGTCATGGCCGCGGTCGACTCCCTCCGTAGAAAAGGTAAGCGAATCATGCGGCTCGCGTCGTGCCGACATTCCTCGGACGTCTGTACTACGGCAACATCAAGAAGGACGTTCGAGCAAATGTCGGAGCGTCCATCCACCTCTTCCCGGCCTTCCACCTCAGCCCGCCCTTCAGCCTCCGCGCGACGATCCACTGATGGTCGTGCTGCAGTAAGGTCAACTTCGGTTCGTGAGGCACCAACTATTCCGACTATCCCAGAAATCACTCAAATGTCGGAGCGCCTAGGAGGCTTCGGTCCAAACCAAGGTAAAATACGTTATTACACAATGACAAAATACGTGCCATTTATATTAAAGAGTAATTTATTTGTTCGCAGCACAACCGGAACGGGCCCCCCACATAGCTCTGCGCCCATCACCTCTCAATTCCAGGGTGGGTTTGCGGTGTTCGCTGGTACGGGATAGCTCATAAATAGACTGATTTATTTTTCCAATGGTTTATGTGAATTGACTAAATGATGTTTTCCAATTGATGACAAAGGGAACGCGAATGGTCCGTCCCGTGCCTCAGATGCCTCATCCAAGGCCACATATGATTCCTCAAATGATGCCCGATGTGCCAACCTCACACTGGCAAGGGGGATTTGCACCATTTGCAGGTCCGTGTACATTCAGTACCATATTGTCACGCATATGTCAGCTGGAAATTTAACTTATTGTTAATGAATTGCGTATACAGGGACTAGCCAATGTATCCCTACCATACCGCGAGTGGACGCAGAATTTATCGGTCAAGGGGGGTTTACGTCGTTAGGCGGTCAGTCTCCACTTACATCTAATTTCGCGTATTTATTATTTCAAATTATTAATTTTTCATGTGTAGGAGCCTTATTGACTATTTATTTCCTGTTATTAACAGGGCCTACTCAGTCGGTTCCCCTGCATGCACCTACATATGACACCAACCCATGGCAAAGACAATTCATTGATTACGGTGGTACGCACAACCATCATGATGTATACACATATATCGATGGCACTTTCCCGCCTTACATGACTCCCACTTCAACAAACGATAATAACTCCGTGACTTTTATATGGATGCAAGGCACGTAGTTTGGTGCTGGAGTACAGGGTTACATGGACTTGTTGCAACAAGGTGATTGGCTATTTGGTCAATATCCCTCCCATCGTAATGAAATTCCATATATGCAAGCACCGTCAACAGGTTTGGATTTTTTTTGTGAAATTGTTGTTTGCTCCAGCTTTGATAATTTCATTGATATCTACATTGCTTCTGTAGGGTCATTTCGCCCTGAACTAATGGCAGGGTTTAGGCCTTACACTTCATCGTACGGCGACATGTCCAGCTTCGGTGGAGGGTCGTCATCGGTACCCAATGAGCTTCGGGCTTCGCAAACTGATGATGCACCGCAGATGACCCAGCCCACACAACCAGACGATGGCGATTTACAAGGAAACATTCATGACCCACGTAGATCTAACCGTGAGCGCCATGAGCCAAACCGTCTGTCACTCTCAGGGCCTCGACATGCCGTAGGACGAAGAAAAAAAACTACAAGTAAGCGAACTGAGACATCTAGGACTATGACTGACCATGATGACGAGTAGAAGTTAACATTATGTCTTCATGTCTTCATGGTCACCCTGTCTGAACCTTGCTATGCTTGTGGCTTTCTATTACTATTCCCCCACATTATTTCTTTGTACTGGTTAATCTTCATGTTATGTACGATGCTCTGTAGTTCATAAACTTCTTCATATTTGTACGGCCTTTTTTGTACGCAGTTCACACATATGATTTTTGGTTAACTACTAATTATTCTTACGAGAGCTAACAATAATAATAGTGTCACGAACTAAATTAATAGTGCAGTCTCGATGCTAATCGTGCGGTTCAAATTGGATATTACTTTTACTTTTTACATACTCTCATACTTAAATTACACACTAATTAATTTCTACAGAGATGCAATCATACGCACCTAAAATGGTGGGACATGTAATCATATGTGAAATGCAATCATACACCTGAAATTACTTTTTACATACTATATTTGCAATCACGGACAGTGGGCGTGAATCAATCATTCATAATTAAACAATGAAGATTCCTCCCCGCCGAAAGCTATTTCGTCGCGTGGTAATTACTAAATCAAACAGTTAAACAGCATGTGCCACGGCATGTGACAGTGTCCCTTTGTAATTATTCACTTCACGAGTGAAGCCGTCGTCTCTTCCTAATAATTATCACTGCAGCTTCTTGCAATCCACTATAAGTACAAACCAAACCTAGCGCACTAACTACATCTCATCGCTTCTGAGCAACTTTGTTTTGTATATTCTTAGGCCCGATCTTGTGGCAGGAACTGGGTAGTTAGTGAACTCGCTCTATGTTATTCGTTCACTTGCAACACGGCTCCTGTCAACTCTTTTTTTCAAGAGGAGGCATTCGTTTATGAATATGACCTACTACTGCAAATTCATAAACTCGGTATTGCATATTCTTAGGCCCGGTCTTGTGGCAAGAACTGGGTACTTCGTTAACTCACTACCCGGTTCTTGTCACAAGACCGAGTATATAAATATGCAAAGGTGGTTTTCTCTGTGAATATGATATTTTCTAAATTCCTATTCTTCATTAACTTAGTAAAAATTGATCCGAATTATCTCTCTAATCCTTTATATATTTTTCCTATATTCTAAATTCGTATATTGTTTCTTTCCTATCTGTATTTGTAACTGACATCATTATTTTGAAAATTCCAAGATATTTATTTTTCTTCTCGTAGCCGCGTACACATTCTTTGTCTATTTTCAATATATACATATTCCTTATGTTCATTTATGTTTATATATGTTGCACACATAATAAAAAATTATACTTTCAACTCCCTCCGTCCCGGAAAAAATGAATCTAGTACTACGATATGTCACATGCAATACTAGGTTGGGTTTTTTTATGGGACGGAGGGAGTACGTAGCAACGGCAACATGAAATATTAGCGATTTGCACAACGGATTAAATTAGCGGGTCGCGCAATTAGCTCACGGTCTCGCTCTCTCAAAGAGCGAGACCAAAGCCGCGGTCGCCTGGCCCCGCTACGGTATCGCGCTACGAAAGCGCGATACCGTTGCGCTCTCGCTGCCGCGTAGCGCGAGACCGCCCCATGCGTCGTCCGGCCACACCGCTTCGGTCTCGCGCAAGCCGGCAGCGACAACGCGTGCGCTATCGCGCCCTCAAAGTGCGAGACCGCCTCGTGCCTCGCGTGCGTCAAGCGGCGTCGGACGGCCCACGGGATGGCTGCGAGACCGCTTCGCTCTCGCACTATGCGAGCGCGATACCGATGCCATCTCGCTCAATTAGCGATATCGCCGACGCTTTCGCGCGTATATTACGCGATATCGCGCTCTCGCTGTTTGAAAGAGCGACGGAAGTATAATTCCGCAAATCCGCTCCTAATCAGTTTATTCTTATAAATCCGATGGAAAGCACTAATATTTTCAAAAAATTTTCTGATAAAATGCCCTTGTGTGTTCGGCTGGGCTGAAGCAGGGCGGGTGCGACTCGCGAGGGTGAGGGGTGGCCGGGTGGCTGTTGCGACGGCCGACTCGGTCGCAGGAAGGCTGAAGCACCAAGCTCACGTGACACACGTCGCGCCTGCGGTGCGCACGTTAGAACTCGCTTTTCCCCGCGGATGGGTTTCGTGCAATTCTCGGAGCCGCGGCGCGGGCGTCTCGCTCCTCGATCCTCACGAGCTCTCCACGCTCCCCAACGCGGCAACGCACCGGACTTCGGTTGCATCGCGGCAGCGTAGTCGTAGACACGGGCTGGTCCGGCGCTTGCGGCGAATATTTCCGTTCACGTCGATGCGGCTCGTCTGCCTTTCCCCGACCTGCCCCTCCCCGCACACACCGAAACGGCAACTGCCAAAAGAAAAAGAAGATCACCCATCCTCCTCCAGCTCTGCATTTCTGGTCTCCACCACGCGACAAAAACCAAGGATTGGTTCAAACTCGTCTTACCAATCAATCTTTCCCATTTCTCTCCGTTGCATAGCATTGATTCGATTTGCTCATCCCCTCCTCAAACCCTAGCTTCTAGTCATCGATCGCCGCTCTGCCTCTAACTCGCACCAAGCGCGAATGGCGCCTCCGTCGTGGGTGATCCTGAGCCGCGAGCCGCGCGTGTGCGGCGACGGCGAAGGCGGCAACGACCCCGTCCTGCCGCAGGGCGCCGACGTCGCCCTCTCCCTCGCCGCGCCGCCGCTCGTCGCGGTGCTCTCGGTGTCCCCGCGCGTCTCGCCGGCCGAGGTGGACCCCTGCGCCAGGTGCAAGTCCCCCTTCGTCCTCGCGCTCGACCCCTCCGCGGGGCTCGTCCTCCTCCTCGCGCCGCCGCCACCGTCCCCTGACGACTCCGGCGACCTGCGGTCCTGGACCGACCCCGACGGCAACGAGCGCACGTTCCGCGTTAGCCTCATCCCGCGCCCGCTCTACTTCGTCTGCGACGTCGCCGCCGCCACCGCCTCCCACGTCCCCGACCCGGAGCGCCTCATCTTCAACAACGACCTCGGCGTCATCGCCGCGCCAGGAGGAGGCGGGGGGAACTACATGGTCGTCGAGCTCCAGACCATCGTTGGCGACGACGAGGCCACCCTGCTCTGCTTCTCGTCCGTGACCGGCGAGTGGGAGGAGAAGGACGTCGACAACCCACTGCCGAGCTGGATCTGGACCTTCTACGACGTCATCTGCCACGACGGCAAGCTCTGGTGGGTGGACACCGCGGCGGGCCTCCTCTTCTGCGATCCGTTCGCCGATGAGCCGGACATGAAGTACGTTCCTCTGGACATGGTACAGGAGGACGACCTCCAATCTGAAGACGAAGACGAAGACGATGACTGCGGCTACTGCGCCGAGAGAGCGCTCGCCACCGGCCGCATCGTGCAGCTGAGCGACGGCAAGTTCAGGTGTGTGCAGGTGAGCTCTGCAAGCGACGGCGCCGCTCCCGAGGTCTCCATGCGCACGCTGGTTGATCCAGAGACCGCGGAGTGGGCGCTCGAGTACGCGGTGAGCTTCGCCGACATCTGGGCCAGCGAGAGCTACAAGGCGACCAAGCTGCCGGAGAAGGCCCCTGAACTCAGGAACGCGTTCGTCCACCCCAAGAACCCGGACGTGCTGTACTTCTTCCCGGAGAAGCATCTCTTGGGCGTCGACGTGCGCTCGAGGAAGGTCGTGGAGTACGAGGCCCGAGACTCTTCTGAAAGCGTTCTTCCATGGAAACTCCCACCCGCGCTCTCCGCAGGTAATACGATTCCGCAAGCTTCACATTTTCCTTAGACACCACTCCTAGTGTGCATCCTGTCAATGTTCTCGTATGCACCATGGGACTTGCTCTAATGTCAAGTACTGATCCAATTGTTCTTGTGTGTGTGTTGAGGAACTACAGATTAATATGCTCGATCCTATCTGCTTTGCGTTTAATCTCGTTGCTTGATTGGTTAATTTGTGTGTTTGATGTGTCATGTTGATTGGTGTGTCGTGTGTATGTGGCAAGTGTACAAAACTATGTGAATTCTCAGCAGACCGGTGTTCATGTGAGTTGCTTGCTTAGCTGTTTGTTTCCTAGAGTTCGATAGATTTGGACAAATTTTGGTCTAGAACGTGTAGTGATTATCTTCTATAGATCTTACTTTTGCATTTCGCATTCTTTACACGTATGTGCACATCTCTTCCGCAAGCAGAGCTAAAAAAAAAAAATTGGATGCTACCGTGCTAGCTTCATTTTTTAGCTGCTTTATTGTTTTATGTCCATATTCCCACAGAAGGAGTAGTACTTCATAAGTTTTCTTTTACAAGATTTCTAGTTTGAAATTTTCTTTTCATGGACCGTTGTGTATGTTAGTAGAGTAATACGTCTTCCATCATTGACCCATTTTGTGAAATGAAAATTGCCACCAGGTAATCTATGAGAGTTATTTTTCCCTTAAGTAAGTTCTTCATTTTCTACTATGTATAACAACAGGCTAGCTAGTTTTTATCAAATCTATTACATATTTTTGTGAATTTTTTGACTAACTTATGTTTCCATTGGTTAAAGGTCTGTCTCGGGAGGGTGCTGCCACTGCCAATGGTGCGAATAATGGAGTGCCATCTGCATCGCCGGCTTCCCTGCCGCCGTCTGTGCCAATGGAGTCTAGACTCTAGAGTGGGTTCCTGTGTCGAGTGAAGAAGCCGGTTGGCATTTTGGAGTGTTCTTCACCTGCCTCTTGAGAATGGCTGCAGTATTTGCTACTCCTGTCCGTGATGTCTTAATTTAAGTTTTTTTTAAGCTTCACTTATGTGTGAACGGTATTACAGTTGAACTTATTTCGGTAGCAGTAAAGCTCTCAGTAACTGCATGCTTGCATAATTAACTCTGCAGTTTTATTATTGCCCTTTCGTTATGCTCCTCTTGGTTATTGTTTCTGATGTTGCATCCTCAAAATTGTCAACTTATATATGTCAATATGTGTCTAACGAATTTCTGCTTGCGTGAATATCACGGGAAAAGCCAATTTACACACTCCGACTTGGCCACTCCAAGAAAAATTCTGAGATTTTCTTTGTAACATTGAGTTTTTTCCCATGTATTTTTTCCTTTTCTATTTTTTTTTTTTTTTTGCAGAGGCAGATGACAGCATGACTATGTTATCGTTATCATTGACTGATTGACATGATCAAGATACGTTTCCACTTTAATAAATCATCGTAGTATCTTGTTAATATATTTTAAGGATTTCATTAATTTTAAAAAATATCTTATAAGGATTAAACTATGCTAAAATTTGTTTGTGTCAGACTATTAGTTACTACCTGTAATGACATGCATCTCATTTGTTATTTTTTTGCACACTAAGACCAATCACAGTGCAAACTAGGAATCTGATAAACTTCATGTGCTAAATAGATTGAGGGAATCATTTGTCCTCACAGTGTATGTGACCTCTTAAATGAACTCAAGTGGACCCAGATTCAGCCTCGAGCAGTGAGCTAAACTCATAAGAGCAAGGATAATAGTAGAGCTCACTTTCTACTATTAACCCATCTTAAAACTAACATATATAATAGATTAGCTATAAGGTTGGCTATAATTTTCTTCTCCTCTCTCTATCTCTCACTTATATATTTAATATATTTATCTTGGAGCTTGTGTTAAGCTAACTCTTGGAGAGCTAACACTCTTAATTTTTTATTACCTCTCTCCTACACATAAGTTTATAGTAAGCTTATAACTTATTATTATACTTGCTCTAAGAGAATGGTGCAGCAAGGAGACTACCCTGCCACCACGGGCGTGAGGCGTGTCCCTCCTTGTGTTGCCTCAAGCGCAGGTGAGAAACCCGTTTCCTAACAAAGGACCGTGAAACCAAATTTGGAAATGACCCACGATGTCACATAGGCAACACTCCGATATATCGCACGAGTCCACGTACCACATCCTCGTACTGTGACCGGCCTAATATCTTTCACTTGCCCGGTCAAACCTCCAAGCCCATTTTGCGTAGCTGGCAAGGCAAAGCCTTCTAGACCGCATGGTTGGCGCATCCTCTCCAGTCGTCAGCCTATTTAAACGGCCCAAACCCCGTGGGCTCTGCTTCGAAAGCGAATTGGACAACACGCAATTCCGTTACGTGTTTCCTCGAGAAGATGCAAGGGGGAGAGAGCAGCGGAGGGGGAGGTGGCCTGCAACCCGCGGCGATGGAGCTCGGATCCGCCGACACCGGGGGAGCGAAGACTGCAGCGGCGGCTGGAAGTGGAGTTCAGCACCCCCGTCACCTAGCTGGAGAAGCTCGAGCGCCTGGTGGAGCGTCCGGCGAGGCACCTCAAGATCTTCTCCCTCGTCATCGACCACTACATAGACCTGGCGAGAGGTGAGCTCGTCAGGCGATTCCTCGCCGGCGCCAAGCAGTCCACCGTCGCACGCATCTACGTCCACCTGCGCAACAGTTCGGCATCCACCGACGAGCACCTATACGTCCACCTGCGCAGTAGTTCGGCGAGGGACAGGGTCACCTTCTACTTCCACTATCTGAACCCGCTCCCTCAGAGCCTCACGCTCCACGCCTCCACGGGATAACCTTCTCCGCCCGATTGTTCGACTGGGTCTCCCCGCCCTTCGCCCACATCACGACTATCCACCTCAACTCCGTCCGCATCACGGACGAATTGCTCGCCGGCATGGTCTCCTTTTGCCAGCCCGTTCTCCGCGTCCTCAAGGTGCTCTACTGCACTAGACTTTGCGATGTCTCCATCTGGGCACCGATGTTGCGGTTCTTCACCGTCACGGCGTGCGAAGATCTCGAGAGTTTGCTGCTCATCAACGCCAATCGCCTCCGCTCCTACCACTACAGCGGCAACCCCAGCTCGTTCTACATCCCTCCCGGCGCCGGCAGGCTCACCGACCTTTACATTTGTAGCGCTACTACTCTGATGCCCGGTCAGGTGTCGATGAATGGAACAGGTTCAGGGACGCCCTACCTATCCTCTCCAACATCACCGCCCTCACCATCTGCAGCAATTCCCTCAAGGTATGTATGCTCTATCGATCTCTTCCGACTCTTCGCCCCGTTCCACCATTTCATTTCACTTAATTTGCTGCTATTTCGTTAGCTCATCGATGATGGATTTTTCGTTAACGCTGCCCTCTCTTTAGATTTTGTCCTCCTTGCGTGGTGTTAAGGTGGCCAACTTCCGGAGCCTGAGAGAGCTACAGTTTCTCATGTTTGAAATGAAGGCCGTCGACCTTGATAACACCTATGGGTTCCTCAGGACATGCACCCGCTCCAATCTGACGGAGCTCTTTGTGCAGGTGCCAATCCATTATAAATTGCATTTTGTAGTACTGTGTTTTGCCGTTTTGTTGCGTCTGATTTCGTTATCTGTATCTGCAGCTCCCAACACCCAGTGATCATGGGCTTTTTGAACATGATCTCATTGGCGAGCAGAGGCAAAACACGCTAGAGGATGGCCTGGCTAATCTTGAGGTGGCAAAGATCGTGAACTTCAATTGGTGCCGGCACGAGCTGAAGCTCTTGATCTTTCTGTTGAAGAAGGCTAGCCGCAACCGGACTGCTGCTTGTTTCTCCCAGAAGGATGCCGTCAGTGCTTGGTCTTCATCAAGAAGACCTTTCTCGTATCCAAGCAGCTTTAACCTGTGGCCAGCTACGTGTCATCCGTATTTTGGAATATCGCTATTCTGCATACCTTCCAATTCATTCAAAGATCTAGAAGAAGTTTTAGTCGTTAGTTACAGATTGACTAGTGGACAATAAACAGACAATTTAGAATTTCAGAGTAGCTGAGTTTGAGTTCCAGTGGACTAGGTAGTGGACAATTCAGAGTTCTAGTCTTTAGCATTAGGGACTAGCTAGTGGACAATAAACCGAGCAATTCAGAGTATGATGGGTCTGACTTCTTAATCAGATTCAGAGCTTAAGTCCGTTAGCTGCTCTATTAGATCAGGTAAGGATCATATGTTACAGGACAGGAGAATAGAGAATCATACACATTGTTTCATGTCATTGCTTTTTCATTCGCATGGTCTGTTGAATGATCTCCGAGGGACACATTGCCTGTTGCTTTCGTCTTCCTAATTTTCAAGACATGCACAAAAGTTTGTACAGATATATTCAGGAGTACTATTGACATGCAGAATTGTGGAGGTACAAACAGAAAGTATGTAAACAGGTCAGAGCAATTCAGAGTATGCTGAGTTCTAGTTCTTAATCAGCATTCAGAGATAGACTTCTCTACAGATATGTTACAAGACAACTGAGTAGAGAACAGATAGTCATTTACAGAGTTTCATATAATTGCTTTTCATTTGCATGGTCTGTTGTAGGGTTGAAGATAGTTTCCGTCCGTCCCGACCATTTTTCGGATTCGGATAGGTTCGGTCGGAGCTATCCGGAAATTCTCGGATTCGGAAACGAGTTCGGATTTTTTTTCTCGAAAACGAAAACAAATACAGTAATGGTATTATCCGTTGGAATCGGAAAACGGTCGGAAACTATCCGGGAATTTTGTTCGGATATCCGCAGACATGGATCAAATTTCAGAAAAATTACGTATATATACATAACATTTTCATACAGAGTCATATGAAGATAAACTTTATATCAAAATTGTAGAGCTCGATGAGATCTACAACTTTCTTGTTGACTATTTTATTATTTGAGATCATTTAAAGGTATAAATATTCATTATAAAATACCATATCTGTTTTTACAAAATCGCATATCTATAATTCCACCGACATCTGATGAAGATGTGTTCCATATCAATATTGTAGAATACAATGGTATCTACCTCTTTGTAGCTTATAACATTTGTATTTGAAAATGTTTAAAGTAGAAAACAAACACTATAATTTTCAAAGATGTGCAATAAAATAAATAACATATCCGATTTATACAATAAGAACTTGATAAGTGATATGGTAAGTAAGCTATACATGTAGTAAAAGGCATTGGGATTAGAAAATAAATAATCATATTTTCATGTGGATCTCTTAGGGGAACGACCATGAAAATTGATTTTCACATACGATTTTGGGACACCTACAAAATTGACAATATAAATGTTGGAAACGTTGATCTAAAATAACAAGCGATATCTCTTCCTTGATTAAGTAAACTCAATTTGAGGGGATTTTTATATACCGGCAAATATTCATTACCGTATTTGTTCCGTTCCGTATTCGCTCTGTATTTGTATTCGATAATATTCGATTTCATTTCCATATCCGGGTTTTCGAGTCCGATTCCGATTCCCAAAAAAATATAAAAACTATTGTCGAAACGACAACTGCATGCATCGAAGGACGTGGATACTCAACAGTTGTTGGGAAAGTAAAGTGTCATAAATTTTGTATTAAAATCGGATCTCCTTTTACAAGGCCCAAGGGGGCTATTTATAACCCTATTACAGATCTCTCTATTAGGGTTTAGGGCTACTACAGGGGAATTTACATGGTCGCCCTCGTAAAGGGACCCTTTCATGGGTATTCAATGTAATTAGAGTGCGCGTGGGCCCTCAATGGGCCACCTGGTGGCTACTGGTTCTTTGGCCCATGGACCGGGGCGATTGGGCCGGCCCATCGGCCCTTCTTGGAGTAGGTCCGCCCTGGCGAAGCCATCCTCCTTCGGCGCATGCCTTCGCCATGTAGGCTTCGCCCAGGCCGACCGGAGCTCCATGTGGCTCCTTGCCATCGGGCTTCGCCACCGGCTTTCGCTGTTGGGCTTCGCCCCACAAGCCTTGGTGCTGGGAGATCGGATCCTCACCGCTTGGTTGGTTTCGGCAGGCTTGGTCGAAGGCCCTCATGGCATACTGCCAACAAGCCCCTCACGGGCAAGGGTGAGATAGGAGCTTCGGCCAAGACCGTACGTGCAAACCATGTAGTATGGTATGAGGCGCCCCCTTTCGACCGATGCTCCTGCCGAAACCCATCTTTCTGGATCCTGCAAAAAATTTGCGACATGCGAAAAAGGATTATAGTGTATGGTCTTCGCCCATCTCGAGCAGTTGTGGGGATTTTTTTTACCGGTCCTTATGTGAGCAGTGTTGGGCCTTCGCCTTTTTATGAACAGTGGAGTGGCCCATGTCACTTTGTTGGGTCTTAGCGAATCAGTGATGGGCCGCTGGACCGCGGCGAACAGTAGTGGGCTTTTTGTTTCTGGAACCCGTTACCGCACGGTCTGACCCATGGGATTTTACCGTTTCGCCCACCCCGCGACACGTGGCCGCTCCTGATTGGCTGGGGAGGCGAAGCGTCATTCGGTGAGATATATATTCTCACCCCCCGTTTTCACCGTCGCTACCCTTGTCACTTTCACCGTAGTTACTTTCCTCTCCACTTGCTCTCGGCTAATCGCTTAGCGACCTACTTCGCCCAAGTAACCCTTTTCACCAACAAACTTCCTCTTCGCCCATGGCTCGCCGCAAGCCGAGCCCAGTCATCGTAACCGGACCCGATCCCGGCCGGATCGACGACGACACCACAGCCTTCCTGGGGGCTTCGCTCGTCGATGATGACGAGTTGGCCAGAATGGTTGACGCCGGCCTGGTGGCGGAGTATAGCCAGCTGCTGACTCGGCAGGCAGCTGGCAGGACGAACCGCGTTTATGCCGGCGAGCTCCCCCCAAGGGTGAAGCCATTTAAGGCGGATGGCAAAGCCGGCCCTTCACGGAAACTCCTGCGGGGGCAGGTGAGGTTCGCCCCCCGCAAGCAGAAGGCCCCCGTCCCAACGGACTCCGACGTCGAAGGAGACGAGGATGCCGAAGGGGAGGAAGCGGGAGAGGCCGAGGCTGCGGGCGAAGAGGCTGGCGACGAGGCGGGCGATAGCCGTTCTGGGACGCGCGGTTATACGCCAACTCCTAGCCCAGAGCGTGCCGAAACTGGGGCGGAATCGGCCTCTTCGCCCCTGCGCCGAAAAGACGTGGAGGGCGCCAAGGCCCTAGTTGCCATTGCCGCGGCTAAGGCGGCGAAGAGCGGCGCCGCGAGGCCTGCCCCCCGGAGGAAAGGGGTTGTCGCCATCGCCAACGCCTTCAGTGACGAGGAATCGTCGGGTCGCACGCCCACTTCGCCCGCGGGGCGCAGCCCTGGGGTGACCGGTGAGGCCGGGGCTTTGGCTTCGGCCGAATTGGTGATTGAGGCGGCCGCCCGGGTCTTCACTAGCCCGGCCCGTCGACCCATTTCGCCGCTCGTCGTCGACAAGGGCAAGAAGGCGGCTGAGGGGTCCGGCTCTGAGCACTCTCAGGGACCGCCTCGCTTCGCCCCCGGGGACTTCGAAACTCGGGCGGAGGTCGTCCCCTTCGTGGAGGGGTGAGCAAGCTCGTTTCGCCGGCCGGCGGCCCCAGCCTCTTCGCCAAGCTCAATGAGTTCGACGAGGGGTGTTCCGCCGTGAAGAGTTTGGCTGTGCGAGTATGTTCTTGTAAGCTCCTTCGCTCTTTTTCCTTTTTTACACTTGGCTTACAATTCGCCCTTACTTTTTCGCCAGCTTCTAGCGGCCCATTGTTCTACCGAACGGACAATGCGGGCCCGCCTGGATGGTTTGAAAAACCGACTCCGGGCGAAGGACGATGAGCTAGGCCGAAGAGGCCTCG
Organism: Oryza punctata; assembly: GCA_000573905.2. Taxonomy (NCBI): domain Eukaryota; kingdom Viridiplantae; phylum Streptophyta; class Magnoliopsida; order Poales; family Poaceae; genus Oryza; species Oryza punctata. The sequence continues at coordinate 7,475,181 of CM002488.2, forward strand.
AGATGGAGGGACTTGCCCGGTCCCTCCGAGAGGCGCAGGCGGAAAATAAACGCTTTCAGGCCGAGCTCGAGAAAGGCAGCGAGGCGAAGGCCGAAATCGACCGCCTCACGGCCGAGCTGGCAAGGGAGCGAGAGCAAACCGCCATGCTCACAGCATACTATGATTCGGCGGAGCCCCAAATGGAAGCCCTTCGCCAGAGGACGCGCAAGGCGGAGGAAAAGGCAAAACACCTTGCCGGAGAAGCGGCCCAGATGACCGAGGCGGCGAAGGCATCCTGTTGCACCCTTCGCCTTGCCCTTACGGACATTGGGGCGAAGGCAGGCGATGTTCCCGGCGAAGATGCCTCCGCGCTCGACTTCTGCAATTGGACCCAAGAGGCCGGCTGCGCGGTTTCCGACTGCGCCACGGCGTACGGCGATTGCTGTGCGCGCGTGTCGGTGGCCTTCGCCGTGGGGCTACTTCAACAGCACGGGTGCGAGCACGTCGCCCGGTTTCCCGAGTTCGCGAAGGGGGACTGGGAAGTCAACTCCCAAGACGTGTCGCCCGCTCTCCGTGCCTGGCGAAGGCAATTCTGGCAGAAGGAGGGCCGCTCTGCCACCAAGTCCCGCCTGCTTGAGCAGCTGGTGAAGTCGGAGGCGGTGGACCAGGGCGAAGAACCAGCTGCGCGGGGCGGAGGAGGAGCCGAAGACCACCCCGAGGTGTGAGGCCCTCCGCCCGTCTACTTTTGTAATTTTTTCTTTTGTTCTTCGCCGTTTTAGGGGCGAATTATGTAAATATGGCTAAGGCCTTGAACTAGTTGAAATATATGACTCCTTTCACCATTTATATCATTTTTGTGTGACGCGCGAACTGTTTGAGATGTTTTTGTGATTCTCTCGCCTAGTTCTTTCGCGTCCACTTTTCTCTTCTTCCGCTCGCCTGCGTGACACTCCCATTTTTGCAGGGTCAATGCCGAAAGCTTTGTGTTCGGAACCCTCTTGGGGATTGGCGAAGCAAAAATGAGAAGTTCATTGCGGTGAAGAATTTGCCGAAGGTTTGATACCAGCTTCGGCCTTTCTACCGTGAAATGACAATCAATGGGAACAGCTACAAAGTTGTGAGCGTCGCTAACTGGATGCAAACCCATCCTGGGCGAACGCTGGAGGACTTCGATCGTGTCCATGTGGCGCGCCTGGAGGGCATGGTCCGTTTCTGGCGAAACCATCGGCGGACCGATCGGCAGGAGGCGATCGCCCGGCGGCGCTACGCCCTTACTGTAGTTTCGTCCCCCTCTCCTCTTAGGGTAGTGTACAATATCAGCAGTGATGACGAACTATGTTCGCCGGATCACTCCTTTAGTAGTTGCCTTGGGGGCGAAGATGTAATTTTCTTGTAAGCGAACGTTTCAGACCGTTTCACCTGTATCGTGTTACAGTGTAAGTTGTTGAGTGTATTTTCAATGTTTAATAAAGATGTGCTTTTGTTTCCTTTTCGCCATTTTCTGCATTGTCACATTTTGTGCTTTTGTTGGGTCGTGATACATCGACCCCTTTGCGTGTATTGGGGAAATAGGCTTGCTGACTTTTCAGCTTTCGACTTCCGTTGTCGATCTTTTGCACTTTGCATTTATCGGCTTAATTTTGTGCGGATCGACTATAACGGTGTTCGGGGTTTTTTTTCCGAAACAAGCTGTCGCGGTTTCAACGTTCGGAGAGCGATGCTTCGACCGATTCATTTCGCCCCCTGGCCCTTTCGCTGATCAGGCGTTTGCCTTGGGGTTTTTCCACGAATTATCATGCACATAAGTAAAAAAAGGCGAAAAACACAGAAATTTTATACCGGTTCGGGCCTCCAGAGTGGATAACAGCCCTAAGTCCAGTTTTTTTTCTTTTTCATTTTCTCCTTTCTTTTGTATTTTTGCGCCGAACGGCTTACAAAAATGGCAGTTGCCGAAGAGCTAGATGGTAATATGTACACTTTTACATGCTGGCGAATAGGGTGCCACCCTCTAGACATAGAAATGCTTGAGTGAAGCGGTGTTCCATGAGTGATCGAACTCTTCGCCTCCCAGTGTTGCTAGGTGAAAAGAACCCGTCCTTGACCTGTGCTTGATGAGATAGGGCCCCTCCCATTTCGACTCAAGCTTTCCAACCGCTGCTGGGTTCGCCTTTTTCCTTAAGACGACTTGGCCTGGCGGGAACTCTGTCAGGCGAACCTTCTTGTTGTAGGTTGCCGAAGTGCTTGTGGCATACTTGCGCATGTGCTCCAGCGCTTCGACTCGCACTCCTTCCAGGAGTTCGAGCGACACTTCGCGCCTGTCTTCGCCCCCCGAGAACATCACCCTTGGTGAGTTAGCCCCTAGCTCTATTGGGGTCATTGCTTCGTCTCCGTAAAGGAGCATCAATGGGCTGCACTTGGTTGGCCTCGTGGGAGTCGTTCGGAGAGCCCAAAGGACGGACAGCATTTCGTCTGGCCATTTGCCCTTCGTCGCCCCCTCAAGCCTTTTTTTGAGCGCCTCCAAGATCTTGCCATTTGCGCGTTCGGCCGCCCCGTTCGACTGTGGGTGTGTGACCGATGCGAACCTGATTTCAAGGTTCAGCCCTTCGCACATCTCTCTGAACTTGTCAGAGTCGAATTGCTTGCCATTGTCTGTGATGAATTCCCTTGGAACTCCAAAACGGCAAAGAATGTTTTTCCAGACAAACTTCTGCACTGCCGCCGAAGTGATCGTGCCGAGTGGTTCGGCCTCGATCCAGTGAGAAAAGTACTCGATGGCCACAATTGCAAACTTGTAACCATTTCGCGCTGCTGGGAATGGGCTGATGATGTCCAGCCCCCACCTGGCGAAGGGCCATACTGGAGCGATCGGCTGCAACTCATACTGTGGGGCGGTTTGGCTTCGGCCATGCCGTTGGCAGCCTTCGCACCTTTTGGCGTGCGCCACGCAAACTTTCAGCACGGTTGGCCAATATACTCCTTGGCGAAACACCTTGGAGGCGACAGTTCTGGCAGCTTGGTGTGCCCCACAAAGTCCCTGGTGAATTTCCTTCACCATCTCTTCGCCCTCGACGAAGGAAACGCAGCGAAGCAAAGGTTGGAGCACTCCAGAGCGGTACAACTGCCCTGAAACCAGCCTGTACCGCCTGGCCCTGATTTGCAGGCGTTTCGCCTCCGCTTCGTCATCCGGAAGCCAGCCGTCTTTGAGGTACTTCACGAACGGTGTTCGTCAGTCCTCTGGGGCTTCGCCCATGGCAGTCTGGTTTATGGCCATGACATCCTCGATTCCTTTGGGCACGCTTGGTGCATACAGGATTTCAAAGAAGATGCCTGGCGAATGCGGTCCTCCGCAAGCAGCAGATTTCGCCAGGGCGTCAGCCTCCTCATTCTGCCCCCTGGGCAAGTGTTCGACCGTTACACCAGCGAAACACTTTTCCATTGACCGAATGGCCTCCAAGTATCTCTTCATCCCTTCATCTTTTGCCACAAAAGATTTGTCAACATGACAGGCCACTAGCTTGGAGTCCGTTCGAATGAGTAAATGCCGAACTCCTAGTGCCTTCGCCTTCCTTAGGCCCAGCAGGACTGCTTCGTATTCCGCCGTGTTGTTGGTTGTGTCGAACTGCAGCCTTGCGGCGTACCGAATCGGCACGCCCCCCGGCAAAGTGAGTACGGTCGCGGCGCCCGCCCCACTGTGCGACCACGAACCATCGGAGTGCATGGTCCATGGTTGTTCGACAGGTTGAGGTTCGGGAGCAGACGCCGGAGTCCACTCGACCACAAAATCGGCCAGGACTTGAGATTTGATGGCGGTGCGTGCCACGAAGTGCAAGTCGAAGGGGGATAGCTCTGCTGCCCACTTGCTGAGTCTGCCAGAGATTTCTTTACCCCGCAGTACTTTGCCCAGGGGGTATTGCGAAGGCACTATGATTTTGTGGGCCTGGAAGTAGTGCTTGAGCTTGCACGAAGCCATCACCAGGGCGTAAGCGAGCTTTTCCATTTCAATGTACCGGCGTCTTCGCCCCCTGTAATGCTTCGGAGACAAAGTACACCGGTTTCTGCGCTGATTCTGTCTCTTGGACTAGGACTGCGCTGACCGCCATTGGCGAAGCCGCTAGATACAATAGCATTTCGCTTCCTGGTGTTGGGTTGACCAGGGCAGGTGGGCTTTGCAAATACTGCTTTAGCTCTTCGAATGCGGCCTGGCATTCAGGAGTCCAGTTAAACTTGCTTGCACCCCGGAGGGTCTTAAAAAATGGCAGGCCCTTTTCGGCTGCTTTTGAGAGAAAACGATTGAGTGCCGCAATTCGGCCCGTGAGCTTTTGTACTTCGCGTACGCTCGACGGTGGCCTCATTTGCTAAATGGCATCGATTTTCTCGGGGTTCGCCTCGATACCCCTTTCGGAAACAAGAAAACCCAACAACTTGCCGGCGCGAACTCCAAAAACACACTTCTCTGGGTTTAGTTTCATACCCGCCGCACGCAAGTTGTCGAAGGTCTCTTGCAAATCGAACACATGGTCAAAGGCCTTACGGCTTTTCACGACAATGTCATCGACGTACGCCTCCACGTTTCGCCCCAGTTGTTTGCGAAGCACCTTGTACACCAGCCTGGCGAACGTTGCTCCGGCGTTCCTCAGGCCGAAAGGCATCCTGAGGTGGCAGAAAGTGCCGAACGGCGTGATGAAGGCAGTCTTGGCGATGTCGTCTGGATTCATGCGGATCTGATGATAGCCAGAGTAAGCATCCAAGAAGCTCATGAGCTCGCAGCCAGCCGTCGAATCAATAAGCTGATCGATCCGCGGCAAGGGGAAGTCGTCCTTCGGACAAACCTTGTTGAGGTCCGTGAAGTCGACGCACATGCGCCACTTGCCATTCGACTTCTTTACCAAGACCGGGTTCGCCAGCCACTCCGGGTGATCAATTTCCCTGATCACCCCGGCCCTGAGAAGCTTTTGCACTTCGGCCTTCGCTGCTTCTTGGCGATCAGCGGACATCTTGCGCAGCTTCTGCTTCCTTGGCTTGACGTCCGGCTTGACGGCCAGGTGATGCATGATGAGCTCTGGCGAAACGCCTCCCACTTCGCTGGGGCTCCAGGCGAAGATGTCGATGTTTCTCTTGAGCATTTCCAGGACTTTTGCGGCTTCTTCTTCGCCTAGATCGCCTCCTAGCTGGACGAGCTTCGACGGTTCTGCCTCACTCACTTGCACCTTGATTACCTTGCCGTGAGGGGCTGGCTTCGGTGCCCGGTTAGCATGTGGTTCGGTCTCCACGTTGTGCACCGCCCTGCTGATGACAGCCAAGTCGCCTTTCGGCGCAGCCGAAGGCTGAAGCCCCTTGACAACAATCACCCCTGCCGGACCCGGCATCTTGAGCTTGAGGTAGTTGTGGTGGGAGATGGCTTCAAACTTGTTCAGGGTTGCGCGGTCGAAGATGGCTTTGTAGCCGTACGGGATGTCGACGACGTCGAACAATATCTGCTCTTCGCGTCTGTTTTCGCCCGTGCCGAAGACAACCCTCAACCGTGCCTGGCCGAGGACCTGAACCACCTCACCGCCGAAACCGTGAAGCGAGGCCGGCGCCTGAGTGAGGGCCGAAGTTGGTAGCCCCATCCTGGCGTATGCCTCGGCGAAGATGACATCAACCGAGCTACCTCCATCGACCAGAATGCGCCGGACTTCGAAGCCGGCCACTTCAGCCGAAATCACCAGGGGGTCTTGGTGCGGGAACAGCACTCCTTCAGCATCTTCCAGCCCGAAGAAAATTTGCTAGCTCAAGTACTTTGGGACCCCTTCGCCTGTGGCGGTGATGTTGTGCACCGTTCGCAGTTGCGACTTCTTCTGTCGCTTCGACAGCGGGACTGGTGGATCAGCCCTTGTGATTACTTGAATAATTCGGTGTTGCGCGTCTTGGTGCTGTTCGGCTGGAGGTGACTGTTCCTGGGCCGCTTCGCGGGGCGCTTCGACAGCGACACCCTGATTTGGCATTGGTTCGTGGGCGTTGTTTCGCTGGTGGATGTTTCGGCACTGCTCAGTGGTGTGCGAAGACCGCCCATGATAGGCGCAATAGAGATCTTTTCTGACCTTTTTACGAATGGGTTGCTGATGGCTTCCACCCTGTTGGGCGTCGAACTCCTTGCGGAGCGCTTGTACTTCTTCGACAGCCATGATCGACTTGTCTGTTCGGTCGGTCCTGAATTTCCTCCAGGTCATGGGAGCTTGGCCTTGCCGGGGCGGCTACCCCTGGTTCGCCGGCTGGGGCTGGCGAACAGCGGGGGGAGCCGGTTCGACGACTTGCGCTTGCGTTTGAGCTTGGGCCGCAGCGATGGAGGCTTTGTTGTACTCGGCTTGAATCGCCTGTCTTCGCTTGGAGTCTTCTTCGCCTCTTGCGTACCCATCAATGATGCGAAGCAGGTGCTCAAGGGTTTGCGGCTCCTTGTTGGCGATCTTTCTTGTGAGTTCGCCCTCGAGCAACCCGGCCGAAGCGGCGTTGATGACGGATGCCTCCGTTATGTCTTGAACTTCGCATCGTGCTTGCGAGAAGCGACGCATGTACTCTCGTATTGATTCGCCCGGCCTCTGGCGAATGCCGAGCAAATGCTGCTGCGTCTTCGGCTCCTCGTAGGTGCCTCGGAAGTTGAGGATGAAAACATCACGCAATTGCTCCCATGAGTAAATGCTATTGGATGGCAGATTGAAATACCAAGAACGGGCGATGCCGTCAAGGGCGAGATGGATTACCTTCGCCTTGGTGTTTTCATCGCCGTGAGCAGCTTCGATTGCGGACTCGTAGATTGAGAGGAACTCTTTTGGGTCTGTTTCGCCCGAGTACCGCGGAACGGGTGGGAATTTGAACTAACGTGGGATCGGACGATTTTTGATCCCCCCACTCAGTGGTAGTCCCTTTTCGCCCCCGGCCTTTCCCACTGTGCCCTGCAGCGAAGGCCCGCTTGACTGTGGATACGGCGTGGCGAAGGGCGAGGTGATGGCCTGGGGGAGCGGTTGGGCTGCGACGTTCGGCGGCCCGCTTCCGAACGGTGGCGCTTGGGTGGTGTTGTAGAAGTCGAACTGTTGCCCCCGATTCCAGGGCGAAGCCCCTGGCACAGGTGGGTTCGACGGTAGCCACCCTGAAGCGCCTTGGCCGGAGCCCCCCTCCGGCTGAGCCGAAGGGGTTATGCTTGAGATGTGGGGTTGATTGAGCTGCTGAAGGAAAGCTTGAAGCTGTGCCTACAATGCCGAGGCCCCCTCCGCCATTGCTCGTGACATTTGACCGGGCGAAGGGTGTGCTTGGATCGTGGGAGGCCGAACCGGCGCTTGCTGATAGGCTTGAGGCGGGATGTAACCTGCCGAATACTAGAGGATGGGGGCCGGAGCGATCTTGGCCTGCCGTGCCGCTTCGTACGCCTGTTGCTGCTCCTGCATTTGTCGAAGCATGTCCTGGAGTCGTGCCATGTTCTGTCGCATGGCCTCCATGTTCGCTTCGGCTTGTGCGTCAAGGCCGGGATCGACTTGTGCAGCGGCGATTGTTGTCGAAGCCGGCTGCGTTGCCGAAGGGATTTCCAGTACCTGCTCCGCCGGAGTGGTCGAGGCCGAAGGCGGTGGTTGCAGCGCTGGCGCCGAAGCCACCGGCACAGCCGCCACCCCGGCAGGCGCCGGAGGCTCCGTGCCTTCGCCAGCGGCCATCACCTCTTCGACTGTGCCTTCCTTTGGGTTTGCAACCCTCTCTTTTGAGACCTTTTTCGGTGGCATTCGCTCTCAGTGGTTTCGCTCAGAGGTCCCCACGGTCGACGCCAGCTGTTGTCGAAACGACAACTGCATGCATCGAAGGACGTGGATACTCAACAGTTGTTGGGAAAGTAAAGTGTCATAAATTTTGTATTAAAATCGGATCTCCTTTTACAAGGCCCAAGGGGGCTATTTATAACCCTATTACAGATCTCTCTATTAGGGTTTAGGGCTACTACAGGGGAATTTACATGGTCGCCCTCGTAAAGGGACCCTTTCATGGGTATTCAATGTAATTAGAGTGCGCGTGGGCCCTCAATGGGCCACCTGGTGGCTACTGGTTCTTTGGCCCATGGACCGGGGCGATTGGGCCGGCCCATCGGCCCTTCTTGGAGCAGGTCCGCCCTGGCGAAGCCATCCTCCTTCGGCGCATGCCTTCACCATGTAGGCTTCGCCCAGGCCGACCGGAGCTCCATGTGGCTCCTTGCCATCGGGCTTCGCCACCGGCTTTCGCTGTTGGGCTTCGCCCCACAAGTCTTGGTGCTGGGAGATCGGATCCTCGCCGCTTGGTTGGTTTCGGCAGGCTTGGTCGAAGGGCCTCATGGCATACTGCCAACAAAAACAAATATGATAAAGCTGGTTTCCGTCCGTTTCCAATCCGTTTTCATCCGTAGTCTGTTGAATGATCTCTGATTCACACATTGCTTGTTGCTTGCCTCTGCCTAATTTTCAAGACACGCACAAAAGTTTGTACATTATATTCAGGAGTACTATTCAAATGCAGAATTGCAGAGTTACAAACACATAGCTACACTCACTGATTATATAACCGACTTGAAAAAAATCGGAGAGTATGAAAAAGACATACCAAAGTACACTTATTTAACACAAAAAACTACTTGTACATAACTACTAAAAATGTACACAAAGTACACTTATTTATTAAGAAGTATATGTTACGTAGTCTCTGCCTCAATGTAGACAAGCGCTGCCGAGCTAAGCTAAAACTGTACACCTCGTCGGCCTCGGATGCCGTTAACGGCATCGCCGGCGATCCTGGAGCTGGAGGAGGTACACGTCGTCGATGGCGAAGCCAAAAAATGGCAAATGTGTCTGGAAGAAGTAATCATGTTTGCGTCATCGAACGCAAAGCGAAAATGGCAAATGGGCCGCTACACCTAAGGCCCATTTTGCGTGGGTTGGCAGGGATCCAATATTGGAGGAATAAGTCCATTTTGCCTTCCTCATCTCTTGCCCTTGTGTGAATAACATCCCCCAACCGAAAACCCGGGTATAACGCCTCCTTTATCTCTTAAAACCAGAGCAAATGATCTACCTCAGCGGTTTGGCAGGCGGTTTCGTCCGACGTGGCGTCGTTGACCCGGTTGACGAGCTGACTCAGCGTGTGGGACCCACATGTCAGTGTGACGCACGCGGCCGGGGCGCGGGCGTGGGCGCGCGCGGCGCAGCGGCGAGGTTGGCAGCGCGGCGGTGCGCGGTGGCGGCGGCGCGCCTGCGAGGTCGCAGCGCGGGAGGCAGCGTGCGGGAAGGCGGCGCGGCAGCGACTGCGCAGGCGGCGGCTGGGCGGCTGCAGCGGCGTGGCGGTGGGCGGCGAGCGGCGTGGCAGAGGGTGCGTGGGGCGGTGCAGGCGGAGGCGGCGTGGCAGGTGGTGCGGCCGATCTCCCCGGCCGCGGGCACGGAATCCTCGCGGCGCGCAACATCCGGGAGGGGGAGGTCATCCTCACTGAGCAGCCGCTGCTCCTCTACCCGGCCTCGCTCGCCTCCCTCCCCTCCTTCTGCTCCGCCTGCTTCCGCTCCCTCCCCGCCGCTGCGCCCTGCCCCTCCTGCGCCGCCGCGGGATTCTGCTCCCCGTCCTGCGTCGCCGCCTCCCACCCGCGCCTCCTCTGTGCCGCCCTCTCCGGCGGCGGCGGCGGCGGCGGAAACCTCGCGTCCGCCGCGGAGCCGCACCAGGAACCGCTCCTCTTCCTCCTCTCCGCCTACTCCCTCCCGGAGGACTCCCTCCGGTGCTCCTCTCCCTCTCCTCCTCCACGGCGCCGTCCCCAACCGACCAGGACCCGGCGAGCCTGCACGCCATGGTGGCGGCGCTGGTGCCGGCGCAGATGCTTCCCCCGGGGTTCTCGCCGGACCTCACGGCGGCGCTCCTCTCCAAGGACATGGTAAAAGGCGCCGGAGATGCTCCTCGGTAAGCCGGACTACGACGAGCTCGTGGACGTCTGGTCGCTCGGCTGCGTGATGGGCGAGCTCCTACGGCGGCGGCTGCGGCGGCAGGTGGTGCGGCCCCGCGCCGGTCGCTGGCCGCCGCCGCCCGCCGCACCCTGGCCGCGCACCACCGCGCACGCCACCGTCGCCCCGGCCGCGCGCCACCACCGCCGCGCCCGCGCGCCGCCTCCCGCGCTGCTGCCTCGCGGGCGCGCCGCCGCCACCGCGCACCGCCGCGCTACCAACCTCGCCGCTGCGCCGCGGGCGCCCACGCCCGCGCCCTGGCCGCGTGCGTCACACTGACATGTGGGTCCCACACGCTGAGTCAGCTCGTCAACCGGGTCAACGACGCCACGTCGGACGAAACCGCCTACCAAACCTCTGAGGGAGATCATTTACTCTGGTTTTAAGAGATGAATGAGGCGTTATACTCGGGGTTCCGGTTGGGGATGTTATTCACACAAGGGCAAGAGATGAGGGAGGCACAATGGACTTATTCCAATATTGGACCATCCTTTTCGGCCTATTTAAGGGCCTAGCACAGTGGCCTCCACTTCGAATTGCAGAACACGCAAAAGCCGTTACGTTAGCTTCTCCCAGAAGGCGCAAGTGGGAGGGGTCGGGGAGAGAGGTGGGGCTGTGGCCAACTCGCGGTCGCGGCAATGGCGCACCAATTCCTCGCCGGAGGCGGAGTGGAGAGGCTGGGGCGAGACGGCGGAGAAACATCGGCGCCGGCGGACGTGGCTCTCCCGGTGATCCGCTCCCGGCAATTCCCGCCCGAGGTGTTCACCCGCATCCTGACGCGCTTCCCGCTCAAGGACGCCGTCCACACGTCGGTGCTCTCCACCGCGTGGCATGACCTCTGGTGGAGGCTGCGACCGCCGGACGACTCGCTGGAGGTGGACTACAAGCCCGGAAACTCCTACTCCACGGCGGGGCAGCTCCGGATGCTGGAGCGCCGGAAGGGCCGGCACCTCAAGCGCTTCTCTCTCGTCGTAAACGACGCTGACGCTACGAGCGGCGGCCTCCTCCACCGCTTCCTCCAGCACGCCTTCGCATGCGACGCCGAGGACCTCCGCATCGATCTGCGCAGCGAGGCGGCGAAGAAGATATTCCTGTCTTTTAGAAGTAATTAATAAAAATAGAGCGATCTTCCGGTACTGTAGTACACTGCCAGTAATATTAAGAGTATATTAGTAGTTTACTAATACAATGATCACGAGTAACTTGTTATTTATATTTTTTATCGATACATGATTATCTATTATGTTAGTATTGTAAGTACATTAGGCATGAAAAAAAATTAGCATTGCGTGCTACGGGCTCTCGCGCCACGGTCAGCTAGCCCCGCGTGCGCGGCAGCTCGATCGCGTCGGTGCGCCGAGACGGGGCGTGGGTTTACGACTACGAGCGCACAGGCCTCGTAACTCGTTAGAAACCCAAATCCGCGTGTGCGCGGTGTGCCGGGCTGACGTCGCGGGGAGAGGCCGCGGGAAACGGGCGGGGCCAGCAGGAGCGCGACCGATACACCGCCCGCGCGCGCCCCACACCACACACACATCGCCCGGGTGAAAATTTGATCGCGTGTGGCGTGCTGGCCCAGGTTGATACGGAATTCTCCGTGGGCACAAGTACGCGTGCTGCCTTAGCCTAACCCCTTCGTATCGTACCGAGGCCCAGTAACTATTATAGTTTGAGCCTCGCTCCAGCCCTCTCTACTGGTATTAGAAAATAATCTAAACAATCAATCTTATTTAATTGAAGGATTTAGATTACTTTCTACTACCACCCTAGTTAACGGTAGTAGAAATATGGAGGGGTATTATTATCAAAAAATAAAGGTATAATTATCATTTAGCAGTGACTAAACTTTTTTTCTTCTTTTTGATTTCTTGATGGGATATTAGCAATACCAATATAATGGATAACCACATATCGATCTAGCTGGAAAAAACATAAATCATAAAGTTACTCGTAATCATTATATTAATAAATTACTAATTTAGTCTTAATATTACTGGCAGTATAATACTAGTAAATAGTACCGGAGCATCGCTCTTTAGTTTTTGTAGTTTAGCTACTCGACTTTGATCTTTCTCTCAACGCACATTGAAGCTATTTCCCTTATTTTCAAAATAAACAAACCTAATATAAGACATCAGACGTACGTATTTTAATACTACTAATCTGAATTGGAAGTACGTAGTTAGCTACAGTTTTATACTACGGGTCTACAGGTTCCAGTTGCTGCTGCTATTCGTTTTGAATATGAACTAAGGGCTGTGTTAAGGAGGAAGGATCGACCCTTTCTCCACGGCATGCAAAACAAAATAAGTATTAGCGTATAATTAATTAAGTATTAGAAAAAAACTTGAAAACGAATTCATATTATTTTTTAAAACAACTTTCCTACATATAATTATTACAAAATACACACCGTTTAGTAGTTTAGGAAACATGTGCTTGGAAAACGAGGCGTAGAAGATGGGACACTAGTTTACCTTAATCAGTACTATTACCTCTACTACCTATATGAGTTTGATAACAGCAAGTGTAATAGCAAACTATAAGCTATCTACAAGTATATGTAGAGAAGAGAGAGGAGAGAGAAGAAAATTAGGAGAGATTTATAACTAACTGTAGCACGTACTCTAAAATCTAAAATATTATGTGTATGAGTGGTGTGCCAAATACTAAATACTAATAGTGTAGTGTATATTTACATGAAACATCGTATTGTTAGACTACTAAATAAATTAGCTGTAGATGATTTTAGAGCTAGCTATTAGCTATACTATTAAACTTGTTCTAAAGCTTAATCTCTCTTATTCAACATGGTAATAAATGCCTATGCAACAAAAACTATACCAAAATATAGCTGAGTTACACATATAGATGGAATATAGGATATTACTAAGTTAGCATGACTTAACTAGTTTGGTTCTTTTTTAGAACGAGTTCAAGTTCTAAGCTTAGCATTGGTGCTCATATTTAAGGATAATTATTTATTATTTTTTTCATTGATAGGTAATGTACCTGTTAACATCAAGGTGCTCGTTATGAATTCATCAATCTAGATATGTTGGCTCAGTTTGAGAGGTGCTCGCACAGGTAGACGATATACCCGTTAAAATTAAGGTGTCTGTGGTGACTTTAACAATCTAAATATACCAGGTATAAAAAAAATCTAGATATATCGGGTAATTTTTAAAGATGTTCAAAGAGCTATAGTGTACGTGTGTGCATTTATATGGGTGAGTGCGCGTGTATAATGAGTACCGGTGTACGTGCTTTGTTTAGGAGAAAAAGATACTCTGCAGTCGACTGCACCGTGCACCGTGCCTTTGTCACTGATATATGGTTCCGAGGATTCTCGGGCTTACATGTCAGTGATAAAGCCACGGTGCAATCGACTCTGGATCCTGATCCTAGGCAAACGCAAGCGCATCAGCCCGCGGTGATCGCGTGCTGCACTGCACTGCTAGTAGCATGCGCCGCACGGGGACCAAGCACAAGCGCGCGCGTGGCAACGACTCAACGAGAGCACTGTGCCTTTCTGAGACCGCACCGCACCATACGTCTTGGGCTCTCGGCGAAACGGCGGCCGGTGGATTTGGGTTGGGTGGAGGACTGCGCCGATTGAGATAAAGGGCTGGATGCCTCGTACGAAGCCGATGCTGCTGGGACATGGGTCCGGCTTGGCAGAAGCGCGACTGATGCAGCGTGCCAACTGCCAACCTTAGGATTCGTTTGGGAAGCTTAATTTTGAGAAGCAGCTGGTTGATAGTTAATTTCTGAGAATCTAGAAGCACTTGTGGATCCAGTGGGTGGTCCCGGGATAAAAAAATATTTAATATTAATATATATGTATGTGAGAAAAAACTTAGGAAAAAACTCTCATTAATATATTATAATGTATCTTATCAATATATTAGATATATTTTTAATTAATTTATACTTTATTACCTTATTATATTTAAGGTATTTAAACAATGATGTAAGTTGGACCACCAATATTAAAATCCTAGATGCGTCACTGTCTGGAAAAACTGATTTTCCTAGTTTCTGATTTTAGCTTATTTTCTGAATTTTACAATTACAATTTCTTATAATTTATATAAAAACTGAACTGTTTGGAAAGACCCTAAGGTTTGAGCGCTGGGTGGCGCGTCGGCCCAGGCTGATCCGGAATTCTCCGTGGGCACAACAACCTAACTACGCGTGCAACTCTTTTGTACCAAGGTCCGAGGTGCAGAGCCATACTCGCAGTGGCTACTGTCTTCGATCGTTTGCTCATCGGAGCTAAACCCGTCTACATATTATTTTTTTGCGAGATATTAAGTTAGGTATTTAGGACAAGTATAATAGTTGAGCTTGTTATTACAGCTAAAGTAGTACACGTCATCGATAGATTATCCCTTACAACAGTAAACAAGTGAGACAAAAGTTCTTTTCATTAGTTCACCGACTAGCCTCATGCAGTGACATTTCTTTTTATCTTGCGCTGAGTTGATAATTAAACCAACATCCATGTTTCTCCCCCACTTTACCTCTCTTTCGCATTAGTATATATTGGTCTTAGTTTTATATTATTGCACATACAGGTATGTTTTATTCTATGGTTCGAATTTGTCATAGTTCGGTTTGGGTATGATTTAATGATGTTGTTTTGCAAACAGTTCACACGTTATACATTTATCACAAAACTAAGAATTTGAGGTTGCTAAAGCTATTTTTTCCAATATGCAAATACAATATAATACGTTAACAAGAAAATGGTTTTAGTTGTATGGAGTATAAACTAGACTGAAGCAATTAATACAAAGGTAAGGACCTACTATTGGTTGTAGCTTCACCCGTTTGTTAACATGATAAGATTCCATAGATCATAGATCCAACTGAAACCTTGATGCCCCTCATATCTTCGAGTTCTTTTCGACTAGATGAACACCTATCGGTATAACCACTCTCTCTATTATCTATAGTTGTGGCATCAAGTTTCATCCACACTAGGACTGCCTATGCTCGCTATGCTTTTGGCTCTACCTTCTCCACCCCACCCGGAAGAACTAGCAGCGCACAAATGCTACCTACAGTTGTTTTTCTAACCCCGACTATATGGCACCCTTACCATTTCACTCTATTATCCTACCTCACCTCTCATTTCTAATCTGAATGCTCATTGTGCAATAGAACCTACAACCTCCTTCACCAATTCAAAATTTTCAAATAATTATGTATAACTTCAATCAAATGTAGCTACGATTGATAGTTTTGGAACATAAACTTTTTTACCAGTGGGCGACTTCATGCTTTCAACTCGAATTTCATGCCTCAGCTGGTGATGTTGGGGTAGAACCTTTGCACACATTCTAGTCAGAAATTTGATGAATTGTTTTCTTTTTATTCGAGTGACAATGAATTCTTCGATGATTTTCTTATTGTACCCTTTAAGGGTTCCTTTGAATCGCAAGATTAAAAGAACAAGAGATAATTCAAGAAATACCATTGACAAGCATCCAAATCCAATAAATACCATCAAGAAGTGTGAGTGCCAAGAAATTCCATTGTACAAATGATTTTATCCCAGAAATACCATCGTGGTTAGGGTTTCGTCCATTCCGCGCCGTTAAATGCACTGTTCATTCTATAGCACTTAACGAAGGGTTGCTAACGGAACGCTAACGATGATGGTATTTTTGGGATAAAGTCGTTTGTACAATGGCATTTCTTGAAACTCGCACTTGTCGATGATAATTTTTTTTGATTTGAACACTTATCAATGGTATTTCTTGTATTATCTCAAAGAACAATGGAATAAGAAAAACATAGCAATGAATTTTCATGCTCTTTTGAATACCGAGGGATCTTAAAACACAAATATTTGAGCTAGTGCCTTTGGATGGTTCACAGGAAATAGATCAAATGAATTTTACGGTGATCACTTATAGAAGAGAGAGAAAGTAGAGAGAGAAAGGGAGAGAGTGCATGGGCTTGGCAAAAGAAACAAAAACATGAGCTCTTGGCCTATTCTTATTTTCCTTTGGAATGGAAGTGTAGGAAGTCATTCCATAGGATTTTGCCTAAGCCTTTTCCTTAAATCCAAATAACCATATAGAATTGTAATCCTTAGGAATTCTATCCTCTAAAATTTTCATGAAAATCCTCCAATCCAAAGAGGCCTAAACTCCTTTGTGCGGAGTATGGGCATAAAGTTTTTAGTGCCCTAAAAAGGTAACCAAATCACCCAATGTTAAGCATAATAAGAGCAAGGCTAATGGTACAGCCTGTTGTTGACTCCAAAAGTGATCACATCATTCTACTATAGCCAAAGCTAAAAGCTAATGAATACAATAATGAACTGCATATACATCTCTACACACTTCCCATAGCTAGCTTTGAATTTTATAATCTTCACTTAACTGTTGAAATTGGCTGAGAGCAGCCGCTAGGATGCATGCATGAGAAAAGGGTTGTGACCAGGGTTCTCCTTCCCCTCTCAGCCGGGGTAACCGCACCCCCGCGGCTTCGCTGTTACCGCGGTAACCGCGAGAAACCGCGCAAAAATCGCGATGAAGAAATATTTGAATTCAAAAATTTGGTGATATCGCGGTTTGGGCGCGGTAATCGCGCGGTTTGCCGCGGTATCGTGGCGGTTATCGCTGCCTGTGCAGACTGTTGAGTATGGAAAGAAAAACAGGGAATAAAAACAAAAATATGGTTAAATGCATGTAGAAAATAGGGATAATAGGAAAAATATGTACAATACTTAGACATTTAACTATTGAGTGTAAAATAAAAAAATTCGGCATGACCTTTGCTCTATTATGGAGTTCGAAGCATTTCAACATTTCATAGCATAATAATTGATCAACAACAATTCAACAACGTCACATTTGAAAGCATTATGAAGTCCACAAAAAGGATATAGAATGACATAGCTAGGTGTTCCACTGATTGTAAGCCATATGGTACTCTTCAGTTGACATGAGCATCAAACCGTGAGAGTGTAGTAACCCCGTCTTTTAGTCTTGCCAAGTTTGACCTGTCCATGATGCTGTTGATTGCCACTGAGCGTACAACTAAGCATACCACTCGGGCTCTCTCCATTCATACACCCATGTAGGAGCAGGATAATCGGAGGCTTGGGGACGGCTGTACACGTACGATTCATAGCCACCTTCAATGCTGAAGGCACTGAATGAGCTATAGCTATCCTGGGGCATGTCATAGTGTTGTTGATGGTGACGGTCACTTGGATAAATGGTAGTACGTTGCGAGGTTGGAGCACCATGATCCCGGTCCTAGGTAGCATGAGTGAAGTCGGCCTCACCTGCAAATGAAATAGTACGAAGAAGATTAATGAGTCGTGAATGACAAGTAGAAGGTTGTAAAACAAAGTGAACAACATCGTACCAGTGAATTGAATCGGGCTATGGTGATCTGACATAGGCTGGTGACCCCTCGAAGGCACATCAGTAGTTCCTTGGCCTCCTTGACCAGCATCATCTCCATCATCTGTATCAGTTTTGGAGCTACTGTTATCGGACTCTTGGTACTCCGGGCTTCCTTGAGTCTCTTCATCACTGTCGACAGTCGTAGACCGTGTGGATTTACCTTTGCCCTTCGATTTTTTGGATGAAGGTGCTTTTGGCCCCTGTCGAGTCTTTCTTTTTCCAATGTGACTGTCGCCTATGTTTTCATCAGCCCACTGGGCAACACTAGAAGCCCCGGTAGTCCTGCGAAGGTTAGTCAAGTCTACTTGGTCAGCTACTAGTGGACTTGGCACCGGTGCTTCACTCTCAGTTGAGTCCTCATCGAGTTTAGGGTAAGCATTAGAACGAGCATTGTCCATCCAGTCTTTGATTTGATTGTTGGTGTAATTTACTTCGTTTTTTTAACCAAAGGTGTTATAAGTTACTGTCTACTACAGGTGGTTACCATAATGTCTACGTATCAAAGGAAAAACTAACTAGAATCATATCCATTTAATTAACTTCACTACATTTAAATGTTTTCCCTTGTATAATTTTCTACATAATGTCCTTGTACCAAAAAAAATCAACAATGCTTTTGTCCCATTTTAATCATATATATGTTTACATTTTTCTTTAATGTGTCATCAGTTTTTTATCTTCTCTATTGATATTATGAAAGTAAATAAATCGGTGGTTAAACTGAGCTAATCGTGAGTTACCCGCGATTACCGCGCAGTTTGGAACGATTCCCGTCCAGAACCGCGCGATAACCGCGAGAAGGCAGCGAGTAGGCAGCGGCTTACCTCGTTCCCGTCGGTGCAGACGATTACCGTGGCTTACCGCGCGATTACCGCACCAAATCGCGCGGTTTCGCCGCTCGCCAGCGCGTCCAGGCCGGATCTGGCGGCGGCTTGCGTGGTTCTGTCGCCCAGGAGCTCCAGCAAGTGACTAGTATGGATGAGGATAGGAGAGAGTAGCTGGGAGATATTTTCTCCACTAATGAGTCTTAATGGGCCTAATGAACAGTGCGAAGTTCAGCCCACTCTGTTTTTCAGATTTATTTGATTCCTTTTCGGTTTAGCCATATAATTTGAATTTCTCTAACTAGTTTTCAAAAAGTTTATTCACCATATGATTCTAAAATTCAAGAGCTACATCCAATAATTTTTCTGATTTTTTTTCGTTTTTTTCCGGAATTTTTGGATTTGGATGAATTTCACTAAACCCTAATCACCGGCTACTGCTGCCGCTCCCGCGGTAAGCGCGGTAACCGCGGTTACCACGTGGTAGGGCAAACCCTGGTTGTGACGTAACATTGGCAGCAACTTACAGTCGGATTGCAAATTAGTCGCCGAACTGCTCAATCTCTCTCTCTCTCTTCCCTTCACCTCTCCAACTCACTACTCAAATCTACGTGTAATCACTACTGCTGGCGCTATGAAGATTATTGTACCTGCTCTAAACCCTACTACTGTTACTGTATCTATGTGGCTGACCTACGACTAGCTTGTTGTGTCATCTACTCTGTCCACAAATCTCTGGACGACTGGATCTCAGTACCCAGCTATCGCCCGCGGATATCCCGCCGTCAGATCCCACCATCCCGTGGGCATATGGCCCCCGCTTTGACGGCCACCGCTTCATCCAAATGGCTTCGGCAACGGCGGCACAAACCAATCAATCACAATCGATCACTGGAAACGCCCGAGTTTTCCCATGGAGCCCACCGCACATGGAGAGCCAGCTCTCCCCCACATGCCGTTTCTCACGAAGTCATAACTTCCACGAGCTCAGCTCAGCTCAAGTTTTCATTTTGCAGCTCATGTACACACATCTCGTCGTCCAATCGATCAGCTACTCCACAAAAAAAAAGAAAAAGAAACCAATAAAATTAAATTGACCAACACAGCATCGGCTGGCTAGCCAGCCAACCAAACCAGGGGAGCCTAATCAACACCCAACCGACGCCCGCCTAAGCATGATTGCGACCAGATTAATCAACTGCTTCGGTGATGCGAGATGAGCTAGCTTGTATAGCTAGCAAATGATCGATTTGATACGGCCGTGTTTTTTTATCCCATTTTTTTTCTCAATTCAACGTACATATAGTACGTAATAGTTGACGTTGTACGTGGTGAGAATATGGGATCGATCGATCACTCGATAGCGCTCACACCGTGTTGCGATCGCTAGGTTTCGTGACACATGCGCGTACGTGTTTATCACGAGTGATCATAGTAGACGGCGACTTCTCTAGAGATGCTATCCAGTGACGTGGAAATTAACCCGTACTACATGATAGCAAGCGTGGTCGATTCTTGATTGCGATGTATTTGGTCGCAGCCTGAACCGTAAACAAATGGCACACTAAATGACACGTCTCGAGAAACATATATTCCTTGCATCTGTACGTTTCACTGAATTCCCCGTTGCTATACCGGATTCGGTTCTTCTCGCCGAAGTAACCACCATGCATTCAACTCTCAACAAATTAATCAGCGACAATCACATGTGTCACGTCATCTGGTTGTGGTACGTACTACACGAGAGATGGAACTAACAGGAAGAAAACGAAATGAAATTATTGATAGTATTAGGCTATGGTCCCATCGTTTGGCTTATTCGAGAAATAAATTAAACGATATATTTGTAAACGAAAAATAATTTGTAAATAAAACTTTTATATTCGTGTTTTTAGCAATCTAAAAGCTAAGGCTGAAAAATAAACTTCAATGAAAAAACCTTAAAATCAACTCTAAATTTAAGGTTAAAAATTTAAATTTTGGCTGATAAGTATAAACATAAGCGAAATGATGAGGCTGTATTATTAGCTCCTCCCTCCATCATTTTATATTATAAATCGTTATGATTTTTCTCCTAATCAAAATCTATTAACTTAATAAAGTAATAGAAAAAGAAACCTCCACGTTTACTCACAATATAGAAAATCTCACATTAATCGAAACAAAATAAGAGAAAAAAGAAAACACCAAGTGTATCAGGATTAGGTCGTAGAAATAGACAAGAAAAGTAGAAGTAATGAAACAAGAGTTTAGTGACCATATAGCAATACAATTTACAAATAACAAAATTCAGGATTAAAAATAAATAAATATTAGAAGGGGAGTCTAGAGTCCACATAGAGATCCAATTTAGAAAGAATTGAAATTAGAAATTAAAAATAAGAAATATTAAAATAAGTGTTTAGATTCCATATAGTAATAAAATTTATAAATAACTAAAAATTCAAAATTCATAAAAAATAATATTGGAACAGGAGTCTACAGTCCATTTAGAAATGACTAATATTCAAAATTAAGAAATAATTAATAAATGGCACGTAATATTGGTATATAAAATACAATATTCATATCATATAGCAACATAATTTAAATTGCAGAATTAAAAAAGAAATTTTAGAAGAGTGTAGAGTCCATATAGAAATATAATTCAGAAATAAATTAATTTAGAAATTTAAAAATAAGAAATATTGAAAGAATTGTTTAGAGTCCATATAAGAATAATTTTTAAAATAACGGAATTTTGAAATAAAAAACTAAGAAATATTGAAAGAGGAGTTTGAAATTCATATAGAAATACAATTTAGAAATAACTAAAATTCAAAATTAAGAAATAATTAAGAACTAGCATATATATATATAATATAATATGAATATCATATATTGGTTAGTTTGGTGTAAATAATTTAAAATTATGTTGTTATTTTTATATATTTTAATAATAAAATGAAAATATATATGCTATTATGTGAGAAAATATAACTATGCTAAACGCGTAACTACGCGGGCCATCTTAAGATTTGATCATGTTTATAAAAAAATTAATAATATCTACTACACCAATTTAATTTCATTAAATATAATATTTATAATAATATTAAATATATTTGTTTTTATAGAAAATATTGCTATAATTTTTATAACTTCACAAATTTTAAAATATTTGATTAGAAAAAAAAATCAAATCCACGTATAATATGAAGGGGAGGTACTACAATTGTGTGGTTGTATATCAATGAAGCTTATCAATTACTGATCCAATCAATAATGTGCGAGTAATGCGATGAATGATGATGAATTGTCATCTGGCATATGCATGTGGCTGGCCCACCGCCGCAAGCGGGCCCCACCGTCGCCTCGCCTCGCAACAAAACCGGAGCACTCGAGCGAGAAAACGGACAAGATAGCGGCGTCCTCGCTTCGCATCGCTCTCGATCAGCTCAGCACCGCGCCGCGCCACGCCACGCCACGCCACGCCACGCCACCACCCACCCCGGCTCGAGGCCAATCCAGAGTTGCCGGGCGGCCACGCAGGCGGGCATGAGCTTGACGGGGCATGGCGGCGCCGGCGGCGAGGGGACGGCGCCGGCGTTGGAGCTGCTGGATGAGTACTGGTTCTTTAGCAACACGCTTGGGAAGAACGGGAGGCATGGCGGCGGCGGCGGGGGGCGGCCGCCGATGCTGCCCAGGTCGCCGTCGACGGTGAGTGGTGGTGGGCGGCCGGGTAAGGGGCAGGGCGCCGGGAAGGAAGGGGCGGAGGCGGTGGGGACGTCGAGGCTGTTCGCGTCCTCGGGGCGGAGGCTCCTCCGGACGCCGTCGCTCCCGTCGCCGCGCGTCGGGATGGAGATTGCCAAGGAGGACGAGGAAGTCGTCGAGGAGGCCCCGGTGGCGGCGGGTGGTGGCAGCCAGGAAGCGGACGCGGAGGACGACGACCTGAACTGGAGCTCGATATACGAGGGCGTGCTCCGCACAAGGATTGCCGAGGAAGGTGTCAGGTCGGCGCTGCGGCGGGCGCCGTCGATGCCCGTCACGTCGTCCGCGACAGGGCGCGACGACGACGCCCGGCGCGAGGAGGCGGCGGCGGCGGCGTCCACGGGGTCCACGATGCCGCGCATGTCCAGGCTCAGGCACGCGCACAGCACGCTGGAGAGACACTGCCGCTCGCACACGCCCACCACCAAGGTACGCACGCCCACCCCAAACGCCATTGACCGCCATGGCAATCGAGCCGGACATGGATGATGATCGATCGAGTTTAACCCATTGACCCTTGCAGTCTGACCGGACGCCGAGGACGTCGGACGGCGGCCATCGAAGGCAGCCGCCGCGGCGAGAGCTGCGGTCGTTCAGCGCGAACCAGCAGCCGCTCGTCCGGCACCAGAGCCTGTTCCACGACAAGAAATGGAAGAGCTTGAGCGACCTGGAGTCGATCGAGGTGCAGGGGTTCAGGGACCTGGGCTTCGTGTTCGACCAGGAGGAGCTCCGCGAGAGCCTCGCCGACGTCCTCCCTGGCCTCCGCGGCAAGGCCACCACCACCAAGACTCCCACCGGCTCCGGCTCCGCCAGCGACAACGACGACGCAAACACAAACACAACCGCCACCGGCAGCGACACCGTCGCCGCCGTGCGGCGGCCGTACCTGTCGGAGGCGTGGTACCACGTGCGACGGCCGGCGCCCCGGCCGGCGGCGGCGGCGGCGTTGAGGCTGCAGCAGGCGGACGCGAGGTCCGCGGCGGAGATGAAGGACCAGCTTCGGATGTGGGCGCAAGCCGTGGCGTGCAACGTCCGACAAGAGTGTTAAAATTGGATCGATACGTGGCGTCGACCGGGACACGATCACACGAGTTTTACCGCGGAAACCCAAAGGCACCAACTCGATGATACTACTACCACTTCAGTAGTTGAGTTTTGTTACTTTTTCGCCTGCAAATTCCATTCCAAGAGGATGATACTCCATCTAGGTAGATGTTCAGTGCTCTTCCATTTTTTTTTCTTTTTCTTCTTTATATCCTCCTTTGATTGATCTATGAATAATATGGTGGCAACCGCCCTATTCTTTTTGTTATACTCAAATGAAAGAATTTACAATCTATAATGTTGAGAGAGTTCTTGCAAAAAATTCATTTGGAACACCAACGCAGTAAGGGTGGATATTTCATTTCCTAAGAAATTGTTGCGGAATCCAGAGGTTCCAAGGACAGCCAACTGGAGACGTTAGCCCGTTACTAGCATGTATAGTATATAATCTTCACCAAAAAGAGAATACTATATCAATGTTACTGCAAATATAGCAAAATTCTGGGGCATTGGATCAGGCAACATAATGATGCAAGTGAAAATGTTGCTGTTATGGTCAGGAGTTTTTGGCTGATACTAACATAGCAGGAGAGCAAGGAGACGCATACCCGGCTGTCCGGCCAATCCCCATGTGCCGGTTTCTGGCTACCAGCAGGCAAGTCCAAAAACAATGTTTGGAATCTGGACAGTTCGGTGCCGATAACACGAGAGATCCAATGACAAACAGCATACAGTACGCATCATCAGATGTCAGATATGAATATGATCGAGCAAACTCGAATCGGCACTGATTGCGGCCGACTCGCCGTATTTTTGTGCCATGTTAAGCACCAGCTGCAGCAGTAGCAGACTAGTAACAGCAGAACGTAACATGGACTCATCGAGATACGAGCCATTAATTGAACGGGAAAAACTGACAGCCCAAGATCGGTTCAGCCAAACCAGGACGTTGTAACAGACTCGTCCAAAGATAGTGATAGTATGACCTGTTTTACACAGATTCACTGAAAGTTGACAATATTTGATAAATATTAGTAGTAAACATTTGATGAATTCCACGGTAAACGCAAAATCTAACCAATTCCAGCAATCAGTCGAGGACTTTCTATCTGATGAAGCTGAACGTGCACTCCATACCGGATGGCAAATCCCATCGGCAAGGAAAAATCACTAATCAGCTTCAAGTGTCTCAAAATTTTGAAAGGTTCCACATACTGGAGCTAGCTATACAAGGGCCAAATGTGCTGTCAGCCATGATACCATAAACAAGCTGCCAGCATTTTGTCCCTGTCTACAAAAGATGGCCTACAATTCCTAAAGCAAATAATAGACCCCCTGAAAGTTTGCCCTGCCATGCATTGTTTGGTGCTAGTAGTTTAAGTATAGATACTGTCAACAGCACCATTTGATTCAGTTCAGTAATTCAAATTACTGACCGGATAAGCTAGCACCGCCAGCAGATCTTCTCAAGACCGCACCTTGCAGAAGATAAGAAGCCTTGTTCCGGACCTGGATGAAACAATATTGTCCTGTATAACCAAGATGAAGAAATGGGTAAAAACCAACTGAAAGAATGCAATGTTTTAGCACCTTTGAGGCATATAATCTCCAGTCTGTGCATCCTATTTGGGTTGAACAATTCCGCAGATAATTACGCCAGGAATTAATGATCGCATGCTTATCTCTAAAGGCATCACTTGAGAAGAGTAAGTTATCCATCAAAACTAGGTGTACGTACAGACAGAAAAAGTTGCATTCTTTATCCTTCACATTTATGGACGTGAGTGACTTCAAGATCTTCTCAGCATTTGCCACCTGAATATGCAGAATACACAAACATTTAAGGGCTAGCACAGCCATAGCAAAAGGTAGTTCATATTGAAGAGACATGTTCATCAATCATGCTTACCTTAAGGCCAAAGCTAATCTTGAGGAATTGTAGGGCCAGTTGGCTCCTCAAGAATTTGCTACGGTAATCAGTCCCAGTAATGCAGTCAACAATCCTTAAACAATTAAGGTCCATTGTGACTCTGTAATGTTATGAAGTTGACTTCAGATAGGCAAATATCATAAGCAAAAGCCATGTGAGCTACTATTCTTTTAACAAAATACCATGAGTTACTGTACATGAAACATTACAAGAGATGTAACAGAGTTGTATGGAAGCTAAAGTCCTCAATTAGAGAAAACTGCACCAACAAGATTCACTGCCGACATAACTTGTTGAGGAAGCATTTTTGCATCCTAGTCAATATCTAACTAATGTATTCGCCCATAAATTACTCCAGCACTTGTTCAATTGGGCATCGGTATACCATGAAAAGATAAATGGTTACAAATTACCAATACAAATCTTTAGTCTTAAAAATAAGACGTCTCCAAAAAATTTTACCTCTGAGAAATGGACTGAGCCACTGTTAGACAACTACTTTCCCATTCACTTGAATTGAAGTACAAGATAAGTGAACTCAGACAGTCTCCCAAAATAAGCAGCAGGCCTTCAAGTTGTCGATCCAAAAATAAGGAAATAACAATAACAAGGAGTTCTTCTGCCTCAGAAGATGAGAAGATAGAATGCACATTTCTGTAAATAAAATAAATTGTACATTCAAATGGAATTAACTTGGTACAAAAAGAACAGTAGAACTACTGAAAAACTAGTTAATATCATAATATTTATCATTTTAGAAGGATTAAATGAATAGAGATTTGCATATCACCATAGAAAAAGACATCATTATCACAAATAGTGGAACAATAAAGACACACTGGAAGCCTGAACATCAGAACAGGACAGAATCATGAAACTATGTCCAAGTAGCAGTAGAACAATTCTAGAATGTTATCATCGCAAAATATAGCGACTGCAGATATGGGCAGAATTTTGCATCATATTGGGAGAACATCAGTATGCAAGAAAGAACTAGAAATATCCAGGTCTAATATAACTATGAGCTATCAGCTATATAAGCAATAACACACAAATTTATACTGATCATTTTATTTTAGCCAAGACTTGAGAGATTACAGCACAAAAGAACTCTGTATTGAAACTCACAAGCAAATATGAAGTTACAACAATCATTTGATGTTAAATTGTTAATATGATAATAGCATTTTTTGTTTTAGATTTTGTGAATGACACACAAGCGTTAACACCTAATGCAATGTAATCTCTGTATCATAACTTCAGAAGCTTCCACTTACCTGATTTTGCAGCAAGTAGATATAATCTTTAACCATTCAATGATGTTTTGAGGTGGGCCATCATCTGAAGTATCCGATAACAAATATGAAAAAGCTTAATTTTTTGAATTTCCAAACTATTGGGAACTAATTCAGAAATAACGAAATAAACACAAAATTTT
Source organism: Oryza punctata (assembly GCA_000573905.2). Taxonomy (NCBI): domain Eukaryota; kingdom Viridiplantae; phylum Streptophyta; class Magnoliopsida; order Poales; family Poaceae; genus Oryza; species Oryza punctata. The sequence continues at coordinate 7,501,544 of CM002488.2, forward strand.
CAGGAATGATCATAATCACGAGGCTGAAAATTAGTGAATTAAAAATTTGAGTGCACTGTAAATAAATGACAACTGATAAATAAAGGAGGAACAATCTGTATGGAACCAACCTGCAATCACACTTTCAGAGGTGGAAACTTCAGTGCGATTATCAAATATATATCCATAGTTGAGTATGGCACTCTTTAGAACAGAGTAGCTTGGAAAGTGTCCAATGTCGACAGAGAGTTTATCAGCCTGTAATGAATAAAAAATTACATACAGAATCTTCAAAGGTATAACACAAAAATCATATATTTGCTTATAAATATGTTACCTCATTTAGGGAAAGAACATTGTCCCAAAAGTCAGATGCAGCAACTCGAAACTTCTTATTACACGAGTACAACACTGTAGCTAGTGGTGTTAAGCATACACAGTGTAATCAAACAATTAATAACTGGAAAAAAACATACATATCAATTCTTACATTTGGTTAGTGCCCAAGATGCTATAGAGTCTTCAACAGAGCCATGTAAGAGGACCAACTTCAAAAGCCATCCATCCACCAACAAGCCTTCTAGAAACCCTTCTCCTACACAAATAGCAGTAGAGAAATGTTGAAGTAACAGACAAACAGAAGAATATTATGCCATAATGGTACAGTGTGAGAAGAAGAAAAGCTCAAATAAACGCAAAGACAAGTCAAATAATATCATCTTTTTTGGTAAGTCTTGAAATTGAGATGCTCGTAACAGAACTAACCTTGTTCAATGTTTAGATCAAAACCTAAATGCTCATGTGCAGAAAATGATTGCAGAAGTTGACAATTTTCAACTCCTGTGGCACTAGGAATGGAAGGGGATTTCTGCAGGCACAGTTCATAAGGATATTTTAGTTTTAAAAAAACTGTGCTTAGCTGGAGCACTCAACATTAACTGAATAAATGTAGGGTCATTTGACCTGGCAGCCGAAAACTCTTTGACCCCATTGGGGCACATCATCACCAGCATCCAACTCTTTTGACTGTAAATTCAATAATGTATTAGAGACAGGAATATACTTAGAAAATGTAAAAGTTTTATGAACAGATGTTTGTTTGAAAACTACCTGCTCCTCATACTCCTCAACAAATTTGCGAAACTTAATCTCCTTCTCCCTCACTTTCTTGTCTTCATCATCTGAATTATACCCTTTGGATCCATGCTTGGACTCAACACCAGAAGCTTTAAGCTCATCCTTACCACTTGCAAAGAAGTCCTCCAAAAGATCATCCAACCCAATAACCTTCTTCCTGCAAAGAAAATGGGCAATGGTAAATTAAATAAATCACTAAAATGGTCGTACTACCTGCACCAAAACTGTTATTAACACATTTTCACACCTTGAGGGCAAACGATTCCAATTGTAACTAACAATATATATCATTACACATCTTGTCAGCTAACCAGTGACCACTCATCAAACGAATCTTCTGCAAACACCACGGAACCATCGACCAAGTGCTACTCTACTAGTTCAATCCTACTACCAAACATCAAGTTCGACCAATCGACAATAACCTGTCGAAGCAAGGGTATTGCAGTTTCACTTTATCCCCTAAAACCCTATAAAATCAGAAGAAGGGAAACCCCCGCAACAAGCGAAATCCCCCCCCCCCCCCCCCCCTCCTACTCGAAACCCGACCATACGCGCCAGATGAAATTGCCCAAAAATGGAACTCGAAACTCGACATCCACTCCACCCCCAACCCCGCCGCCCCACACGCCGCCTCCGCCCAAATCGCCACCCAAAAACAGAAACAGGAGGTAGAATGGGGACGGATTGCCACCTCTTGGCGGGGCGCCCCTTGGGGAGGAGGGGATCCTCCTTCTCGAAGTCGAGGGGATCGTCCAGCAGCATCTCTCCCCGGCGATTCCTCGCTCGCGAGCTCGCGCGAAGGCGGGGAGGGTTTGTGGCTCCGGGTGCTTCGCAGTCGCCGCAAACCTGTCGACGCCGTCCGAGAGGTGTGGAGGGATGAAGGAGCGGATGCGCCGTGCTTGCTAATTTTTCTCCCGTTTTGTAACTGCCCTCAAGCCCACTGAGCCCATCTTAAGAACAGGCCCAATAACGACAACAGCCCAATAGCGGCTGGCGGTGATGCGGTGCGTTTTTATTTCTTTATTTACTAGCAGATAGGCCAGTGCGTCGGTGCGTTGCAACGGGATTTGAGATGGTAATAGTTCTACCTCGTAATCATATATATTTTGAAAAGAATCACCTCAAACTTAAAAATCAGACATTTTTCACTCTCAACTATCAATACCGGATGAAACCTCCCAATAACTTTGCAAGTGGTTTTATTCAAAAACCGATGGGGCTCATCCGTCAGATTTCTCCCCTCTCTGTCTCTGTCCCCTCTCACACTTCTCTCTCTCGCGTGCGCAGATGTTGAGGAGAGCCCCACGCACCGGGCGGAGGCGCACCGGTGGCTACGAGCGTCCTCGCGGCGAAGACCGAGGAGGAGGCGCACGTCGGCCGCCGCGAGTGTCCTCGCGGTGGAGGTAGCTCGGACCGACGGAGAGGGAGCCAAGAACGGCGGTGGCAGGTCGGGACTTGCGCGAGAAAATGGCGAGAGGCGACCTTCCTCGGAGTGGCGTGAGAAGACCCACTCCTCATAGGGAGGGAGAAGAGAGAGATGGGGTTGAGAGGGAGAGAATCAAGCGTCGGTGCCACTCTGAGATGCCTCTGTCGTCCCCGTTCACCGCCACTGCTCCGAATTGCCTCACCCATCCTCTCCCGCCGCCGCCGCTGTCCTCGGCTCCCTCTCCGCTATGCCAAGCTGCCTCTGCCTTACCCACCCGCCACCATCACTCCGAGCTACGTGCGCCCGCCGCTGCCGCTCTTCTCGGCTCCCCCTCCACTAGCTACTCGGTGATAGAGAGAGTTGGAACCGAGATGAGAAGAGATAGAGGATTGGGGAAAGAGAGAGACATACATAGAGAGGTGAGCAAAAAGAGATAGAGAGGATCAGACTGACAGGTGGAGTCGTCGATTTAAAAAAGAAGAATTGTTGAGTAAGGGTGGTAATTCATCCGGTATTAATAGTTGAGGGTGAAAGTGCTGATGCAAAAAAACACACACCGACCAGGGAGATCTGTTTAACTCCAGTGCAGGTCCAAAACTTGCTTTCAGGTTCAAGGACGTGCCAGTTGATTTGATCCTGCAATCAACAAGATGAAACATGCAAGTCTTATTAGTAAATGATAATCCATCGGCCAGGAAGCCAATGTCATATTGTGACGTAACCTAGCCGATGCAGTAAATTGTGAATCGGCTGTAAGGCATATTCGATGATGAATCAACCCTAAATTTAGTACATCGGCTGAAAATATCAGTATTACATAATCTATAAATCAATATTACTTTAGAAATAAACAATTGGGATAGATAGGACTTTACCGAGATAGTATAAATTGCCGAAGTCTAAAATAACATGAAATAACAATTATATGTACTCATGTCATAGCCGATGTTCAGATTTAAGCATATATCAGCTATAGCTCCGATACAACCTTATATTAAGATATTCTCTTGCAACAAATATACCTAACTACTACCAATCAGATTGGCAGCAAGTCTGATATATTTATATTAGATTAGATCCTGATATAAGAGGCATATATAGTATATTAAATAAAGCATAAAACCATGTAAAACAACTATACCAGGTAAGATTGACTGAAACCCCGATACTATCCTTATTAACAACCATAAAGCAGGCTAGAGATCATGATTCTAAACACGACTTAATAGATCAAACTTAACTGATGCAGCATTAAGTATGAAAAGAAGCATAATATCTAGACAATCAAGCCGATGGTTACCTTTTCAGGATGGTGGATACATTATATAATTTAAACCAACAAATCAATCTAACCGTTATCGACAAAACCCTATATAGAGATCGGCTGATGCAGGTAGATAGCATTGTCAATCTAGATTATATAATATATATGATAACTCGGAGATTCGCAAGATAGAATTAGATTGTCATAAAGATTTAAGCACTAATTCCGATAATGCAAACCGCCATAACAAGCCTTACCACTTAGCCGAAGATCAAAACCGATACACTCGACTCGAAAGCAAGAGATCATCGAAAGTAAAAGTAAAAGTTTGGCGATGCGCCGAGATTGATTGAACTGGCGTTGTTATTATTCACAAGATCCCGGGCTTATATTTATACCCGAAAATACAAACTTGTCCGTTATGGACGACTCATATTGTCCTAATACATCTCCAACTAGCAAACAAGTCCCTTAAGCGAACTCTTACCGAAAATATCTACAAGGAAATTACATAAAATCCTAATTAGTAGATACAATTGCCAATCTTGGACTCCATCCTTGTCTGGCAACATCATCACAATCCCTCTTTCGAACCCGATATTAATCATATAACCAGTATTGGCTGCATCGGCTATCCATATTAAACTCGGTTCCAGCCGATACGCACTCTGCTTTCGAGAATCCCGCACATCTTCAAATCCGCTTCGAATTGGATCTCGTTTCCGATTCATATACTTACCAAATTTCATTGTCAACAGAAAGATGTCTAGTTTTCAAGTCAGATGGGTAATTCGTACTCACCTAATAGTGGGTATAATACTAACTTTTCCCTAATTTTTATAATAGAGAGAGGAGACACCTTTAATTTTTATAATAATAGAGATATAAATAAAGAGGTTGGATGACCGAAACACTACGGATCTATTAAATAGGTATAGGTAAAGATAAAGATATGAAATATACTCATTTTGTTTTTTTAATAAATGTAGTAAAATGGTTGTATATCGTATCGATCAACGGACTAGTAAAATGTCTGTACGTTATGATAAACCGGATCAATATAATTAAAGGTGGACTAGGAGTAGGGCCGGACCCAGGGTGGTGTCAGGTCGAAAAACCTAATTCGCGAACGTTTGCGGGAAGCAATGTCAGCGAACGTTTCCTTTTCAGTTCACCCCACGGCGTGCATACCATAGCTAATGTCGTGTACACAAGAAAACCTAGCTGGCATTGTCATTTTCCTTGAAGGGGCCATGGGCCTTAATAGTCCATCCATATATTTTTCTAATTTGTACATTTTAATTTTTTCTATTATACCGTTTAATATAAAAATTTTATCTATTTACTAATAGAAATTTTATGAGTAGTAAGTTTGTTTTTTTAATTCAGATATTTATATGTACAAAGTTTATACACTATTTAATATTTTTTGTGAATTGTTTTTTAATTCATTTGAAATTTGTATGGGCAAAATTTATAGGTGCAACATTTATGCGTAGAAACTTTCTATGCACAAAGTTTAGACGCATGAAATATCTATGCATAAAGTTTGTATGTGTAAACTCTTTTACGTATAAATTTTTTTTAGAGAGGGATTACACACCGTTTCATTTGTTTTAATTTTGTATTTACAAAAACTAGGAATGTAGCCCGCGCATATGAGTGGGCACCTTATTTAACGCTATTTTAAATTTTACTATTAATGTTTTTAAGTGTGGGTGATTTTTTATTAAAATATTCTTTCAACATATTCTAAGTGTATTTTTCCAAATAATTTGTTTGGGATTGCTTTAAATGTCGGTTGTAATTTTGGTTCCTATGAAAGTGTATCATTTATACTATGTGTATTTCTTTTTAATATTTAGCATATCTTATAGATATATAGAATTTCTAAAGTAATAATTTTATCCTTATATACTATATATGTCTTTATGGATTTTAGGATATATTAATTCAAGATATTTTTTATTAAAAACATAGATTGTTTTATCTAATCAAAGACATACTTCTACTCTCTCTAGTCAATAAATCCTTCAACTTTTTTGCCAAAATATAAAGGATTTTAAGTACTACTTATGTTATCGACCACATCTCATTAATTGTTTTCTCAATCTTATACCTATCACCTTTTTACTCTCCACATATAGGGCCCTTTGAATCAAAGGATATATGGAGGGATTTCATAGGATTGAAATCCTATAGGAAATTTAATTTCATATGTAGTCCTTTGATTCAAAGGATTGAAGTTCTCCAAATCCTGTAAAATTCCTATGGAATGGCTCATTATATTGCATGTAGCTTTTGGACTAAACTTAGTAAGAGGTCCAACCTCTTGGAAAAACCCTTTGAGTCTATCTCTCTCATCCGATTCAAACGATCATTCATTTGTTTTTTGTCTTTTATATTTTGCAATCCTCCTTTTTTATTTACACTTGCATTTCTATCATAATTCTGTGTTTTTCTTATTACTCTGTTTTTTCATTCCTATGATTTAAGGGGCCCTTAATAAGAGTATCATAGTAACTATTTGTTAGTGTTATGGATAAGGTATACTCAATAGTCTTAGGTTAAACTCGTGGGGTCCACCATATACCAAGTCTTATATGAAATCATGCTTCATATACGAAAGGTATTACGGATAAGGAAGGAGAATCAGAATTCTACACATAAACTACAAGAACTACTCAGATCATATCCGTACTTGTCTCCCTAATTCTTCTGGACAAGGGGACATCTATGGGTATAAATACAAGATCCCCTAGGAGGAGAAGGGCAATCTGGTGCCCACAGGGAGGCACGCAACAGTCAGAATAGACACCAAGAAACGTCGCCAGACATCGACATCAGAGATAAGCCTAGACATACCCAATTTGGTGCCTTCGGAGACCAACAAGAGGGATCTAGCGCTATCTCTGATCTCGCCGAGTTCGTATTCGAGAATGAAGACTACCCCGTGTTGACCACGGGTGTGGTTCATGCCACCGTGTCGACGACGACTAGATAGGTTATCCCAAATATTGTACTTGAGTGATTCTGATGAATAAAAGCAACACTGGCTTCTTCTAAAAGGAGTAGAGTTATTACCTGCCAGTTGAGGGGGCCCGAACCTGTATAAAAATCCATGTCTCCGGTCTCTTTTACCTCATTCTCGTGTATATCCTGGTATCAACGAGTACAATATATGGGATAACCTATCTAGTTGTCGTCTGCTTAGCAGCATAGATCTCCAACACGTATTGGACGACAGGGTAGTTTTTCTTCTCGAATACGAACTCAGCGAGATCAGATATAGCACTAGATCCATCTTGTCGGCCTCCGCGGCACCAGATTGGATATGCCTGATAGGGTATTTTACCTCAAAAGTAGAAAAAATATATCAGATTTTCTTTTTTTCCTTAGATTTTATTTGATTTTTTTTATATTTTCATTCTTTCAATCTCTAAAATGTTTGAATTTTGCAATTTAGAACGAACGGTCGACAACATCGATCAGAGTGTAGTTTGGTTAGAATTAATTGGCACACATGTTCTTGAAGATAGATCTAATAACTAAAATTATATGTTCATCAAACTAAATAAAAGCTGACGACCTAGAATTGTTTTCTTAGAATTTCTAATATGAAGAGAATAAGGGGGAGAGGTGAGTACGTACTACAACTACATCCACGTACGTACAGGCCGGCCAGGGGTGGGGCCATGGAGGTTGAGAGGTGGTTATTATTTTTCTTTCTTATTATCTAATGGTTAAAAATAATGGGACCACCAGATTAGATAAAAACTAACGGTTTAAATGTTATGTTTTTTCTTAGAATTTTTCGAATTTATTAAAACACCACGTGGTGTCTTAAGAACGTTTGTAGGAGTGTCATATGGTGGCTCAGGAGTGTTTATAGGATGTTTATTGGATTTTAAGTATATAATAGATTTACATGAATAAAATTTACATGTACAAACTTTCAATGTATAAAGTATATATATGTGAAGTATGTATGTATACAGTTTTCAAGTTTAAACTTTTTATACGTATAGAGTAAAGGTAAGAACACTATCAGGGCATATATTTAGGAACGATCACTTCAGAAGAGCAAATGGATTGATCCTTCAAGCATTCCACACTATTTTGATTTACATCCTAATTCTTGAGTAAATGTGAGCAAATCATAGGATTCCCGATCCTTGTCTCTAATGATAATGTGTCCATTCTGGAAAACATCTTCGATTGCTTGAGCTGATGATTCTTCTTAAGCATGGACTTACGAAAGCCTGCAAATCGCTTGGCCATGACAGGAACAAACTATGAGGGAGGAGCATTAATTTCCGTCGGCGAACTCCACATTGCACCCACACCGCGCCTTATCGACTTCCCTGCGCTTCTGCCTCCGCACTCCATGTCGGCGCCCACAAAATGCCTCCCAAGATGGCACCCTGCTTGAGCTTCAGTTGTCGAGAAGTAGCTCGGGGATGGTCATGCCAAGCAGTGGTGGCAGCCCAACAGAATGGGATCGGCGGCGTCCCATGTTCTCGAGCTTCCCCGTTTCCGCCATCATAGCCCAAGAAGACGCAAATGGAACTGGAGCAATGTCATTTGGCGCTGCCCCGAGCTCACGCGTCCTCTATCCTCTCAATCCACCGCGGCCTCTTTCTCCCTCCCTCCACCGCGCTGCTGCCGTGTCAATCTAACCCTAAGCCAGCGGCTTCCATCCTGGCAATGGTGACCTGGGCGGAGAGGCGTCCGACGATGGTATTCCCTTTCCCTACGTGCACCACCGCCTTTGCCCCACCTTACTGCCACAGCCACAGATCGCCGATGAGGCAAGTGACTGCACCTGAGATGTTTATGATTTGCATTCATTTTCAGCAAAAAAAAGGGTCCTAATTTAAAATTGGTTTTAATTTGCATTAACTAATATAAAAAAGTTACTTCATACGTACAGATGTTTGATTTGCATTCATTATCAACAAAATTTGTCATCAAATATTTGTAAAAGTTACTTTTTGCAGATGTTTATTATTTGCATTCATTTTCAGCAAAAAATGGTTTTAATTTGCATTTATAATAAAAATTGCTCCCAAATATTTGTAAAAGTTACATTACTCCCTCCTTCCCTAAATGTTTGACGCAATTGACTTTTTTAAATATATTTAACCGTTCATCTTATTTAAAAAATTTAAGTAATTATTAATTTTTTTTATCATTTGATTCATTGTTAAGTACATATTTCACAAAAGTTTTTAAATAAGATGAACGGTCAAACATATTTAAAAAAGTCATAGGAAGGAGAGAGTATTTGCATTTATTTTCAGAAAAAAAATGGTTTTAATTTGTATTATAATAAAAAATTGGTCCCGGCGGGGCTCGAACCCGCGACCTTCGGCTCATAAGACCAACGCTCTGACCAACTGAGCTACGGGACCTTCTTAAATTAATTTTGCTTATAATATTTTATTTCTTATACTGAGCGAATTTTGCACATCACTATGGTCCATGGATTTGTCCGGAGCAAACCCTCTTCTAACATGGGCATGGCACTCTGTCTCTGTATACCTATGTAGTATATCATATGATATAATGATTATATCTTCTCATGTTCCTTAAAAGAGTCACTCGGAAGTGATGGTGTGCTCTTCTGATGTACTGAACGCTTTGCTACCCTCCGTGATGTGCAAATTTCCAACTGGTTTTATTGGACCAGCAATAACACTAACACCTAGCCTCTAGTCACTTATGTCAGCATAAACAGAAAACCCCAGCTACCAAGGTCAATTACGAACTAGCATATAGACAAAAATTCCTCACAAAACCAATACCACAACCACAAACAAGCCAAAACCACAAGCCAAAACCAATGTAGACGTACGCAGAACCAACGGACACACTGAATGACAACACCATCACCCACACCCCAACGTACATCAGTTCATGAGCTTCACTGAAAATTCGTCAGCAACGACGACAGTGCCGAATTGTTGGACCTTTCTCCAGGTGAGGATGAGGGGATCCAAGAATTAACAGCACATTCTGGCCAGCAAACTAAAAAAGAGCAGATTAATTTTGTGATCATTAATTCCAACCAACACAAAACAGAATTTCCATACGGGGCCCTTAATTCGGTCCTTGCTTGCATGCTGCCTCTTAATTATCGACGCCGACCGGCCGCGCGTCGCTCCCCCGTGTATACGCATCCAGCCTACAGCTTCATTCGCCAGCGCCGCGCCTATGTGTACAGATAAAGACCCGACGCCGCCTACGCGCCACATGCGCTCGCGCCCATGGCTGTTGCACGCACGCACGCAGACACGCCAGCGACGACGTAGCTAGGCTAGCCACATGTGCGTACGAAACACACGGTAGGTGAGCGCTCGCCATCGGCGCGCACCCTGCAACACCACGCTGACTGAACCCGATCATCCGGTGACGACGTGCGGCGCGCCGCGCATCACGCGCGCTCCTCGTCATCGTCGTCGTACGTCCAGCTGCATGCATGCCACAGTCGCGCGCGCGACCAACATATTTATTTTTAGCAGAAATATGTTGCAACAGGTCAGTCTCGTATATTTGGAGATTGATTGGGCAGATGGATTGAGGATAAAACACTACATTCTGCAGTGGTTGTCTCATGTGAAGGACCATACAACCTTAATTATACGCACGTTGGGAGGGAACAAAAGTTAAGAACGACTCCGCTACTAAACTTAATTGCTCGCCAGTGACCACGACCCTACACTCGAAAAGAAAAAAAGATTGACTTGCCAAACATTTTACCGGTGCTGCTTATTAATTGTACCATAGCTGGCCTTGAACTGGTATGGGTTTGAGAGAAAAAAAAAAAAACTAGTTGTGTACTCAGGTTTGGAAGTAGAGTCTACGTATTGATGTACGTGGTCCTGCTGATCTGTACTTTGGGTCTAGTGGAGTCAAGACGACATGTTCGTCATTAAGTACGAGATGGAACGCATCACTGATGACGAAACGAATGGAGTAGTACATAATTACACACATGTGACACACACTCATCATAGTACATACATGGATATCACCGAGGGAAAGCGAGCGAAGATGACGACGAGTTTTCAACTGATGATGATGGCAGTGACGATTGCTAACACCCTGGTGCTCGGTGGCAACAGTTTTGCTGACCTTGCATATGTAGTACAGCAAGGCTATATTTGTTTGACCGTTGCTACACGTAATAAATTTACTTACTAAATTTATACTAATAATCATTTCAACCGTTTGATTTAAATATATAGAAATTATAAAAAATCTAAACGCGCTCATCACATGACACATTAGTGTTAGTACGAATTCAGAAAGAAAAAGTTAGTACGCGTAGCCTTTTTCTATTTGTTTGGAAACCAAGTAGCACCTGGCCACGTAGGATCGACTTGTACAAGTGAATCTCACATTTTTTTCCTTTTCAATAAAATACATACATATTCAACCCAAATACAAAATCTGTGTGATAATGTCCATCAATCTAGCAAATCACTCTCATAACGTGATATCTTTTTCTTTAATGACTCTCCGTTTTCTATTTATAACCGGGTCAATTATTTTCAACATTTTATGGCTGGATTTCCAGATCATAGCATATATTCCAAAAATTTTTCCAATGAAGCAAATTGAGCAGTAACTAAGGAGTAAATAAATGATTTCCATGTTTTATGTGCATTGGTGCATACCAAGACAAGGAAGCTGACCTAACCAAGTAACAATTCGTGGCTCCATATCTGAGCGGTCGCTTCGGTCCATGACGCGTTCACACCTCGACAAGTAGACCACCGCCCTGATCACTCGCCGCCCCGCGCGCACGCGATCGTATCGATCGATCCCTCCTCGCTCCCAAATGCAAGGAGCCAGGTCGGCGGCGGCGATGGCGGCGGCGGCCGACGAGGAAAGGGAGGTGCGGAGGGCGGTGGAGGAGAAGCCGGTGGTGGTGGTGGGGCGGCGTGGGTGCTGCATGGCGCACGTCGCGCGACGCCTGCTGCTGGGGCAGGGCGCGAACCCGGCGGTGCTCGAGGTCGGCGACGACGCCGACCCGGCGGCGCTCGTCGACGCCGCGCTGCAGGCCCGCCGGCGCAAGGACGGCGACAAGGCGGCGGCGGGCGACGGCGGCGGAGCGGCGGTGGCCTTCCCGGCGGTGTTCATCGGCGGGAGGCTGGTGGGCGGGCTCGACCGGCTCATGGCCATGCACATGGCCGGTGAGCTCGTGCCGGTCTTGAAGCAGGCAGGAGCCCTGTGGCTCTGAGTTCTTCGTCATTAGCGATGAGAGAGTCATTAGGCTTAAAACATATGCATATGTCCCTTTTGATCTTTGGTAACTGTGTATTTGTTTGTGCTCGTTCTCGATACAATTCTATCTTTCCGTAGTTTCGAAACTTCAGAGAAACAGAGCTGATCAATCAAGAGATGTTCACAAGTCATCATGAATTTGATTTGATTGAATTAGATCGCTCCCAAATCGTAGTTTGGTTGATCCCAACCATGCCACAGAATATAAGTATGTATTCTCCATGTTGATCTATGCAACTCTGATCGGCACATCAAATTTGTTTACATGAATGTTTCATTCACCAGTCAAGCTCATCAGATAGCAGAGGTTTGCACGCGACAATAACTGCTTCTCGAAATTTTAAACTCCCTAAATAGAACATATACATGCTTGCTTGTCATTACTTGATCATGTTAATGGACTAATGGGTTTATTATCTGTGGAGATAGTTGGTTTTATATAGTTGACTCGACTTTCGACATGCAACGATTGATGGTTATCAGTCTTGTCGATCCTGTCCTCGTTCAGAATTTGAAAAATGTTGAAGTAGAAATTTTGAATTTTTTTTTTGAGTTTCGGTGGTTTCCATTGGTGATCGGTCGTCGCTGTTATTGGTGAAACATGTGGGGCGTGGTTTTTGCTGAGCAGGTGGGAGCAATTTTCGATGGGCAAAAGGGTTTTGTAAACCCTCTAAACTTGTCCAATGGTTTAGTCCATATATTGGGCGTGTTATCACTTGTCAGTGAACAAGATTTACTCCTCAGGTTCACCTTTTCTAATTAAGTGCTGAATCTCGAGTCTCAGAGATATGATTTTTTTTTCTGAATTTTGATAAATTTTGAACAAATTTCAGTTGAATTTAACTATTTTAAATTTGAGTTCTCGAAAACCAATCAAAAATTCACTTGGAATATATCTTTTTGCGCTTATTCTTGATACATTTCTATATCTGCATCGATCACTACCTGAAAGCTCTACTAATCCGCTGACTGCTTTGAGATGGGAGATGGGCTACTCGTGTCTTTCATGGGCTTAGATAGATTCGCAACAGGAAGAGAAAGTCTGAATTACGTTCCTCAACTATGGATCGCATTTAATTCGCGTGAATTAAAAGCACAGCCAGGTATACGACGTCCCTCAGTTATCAATACCGTTCATTTTACGTTCCAAGCTAAATAAGGCCTCACATGGTCACACGAATATGAAAGAAAAGTGTATGTGGTGGTGGGGTGGGGGTGAGGAGGAGGTGTGAATAGCGTGGCAACTCGAGATTAAGCTCATCTAACTTACTTTTTTTAACTTAGGTCACTTAAGGGGTCTACATATAAGTGATTTAAAGTTAGAGGGAAGTAAGACAGATCATCCCAAGAGCCAAGAGATGTATATCTTGAGAAGCACCCGACGTGCAACAGTGGCAAAGCACTGAATTGATTATTATCTGGATGGAACATCCGTGTTGCACTTCTAGCTGATCATCTTGACATTATACACGGGCTTGATAATCTTTTGCCACCAGAAGACGGATTTTTTTTTATTTTTTATTTTATTTATTAAAAGATTTAAAAAATAATTTTCCATTTCGAAAATTTACGAAACTTAGTCGCCTACCGCTATCTAGGAAGACGATATTTAAAAATCATCCTCCCAGAGAGCGAATTTTCCTACGTGGTACATGGCCGTTGGCAGACGGCTAACGATCAGCCAACGGAGTCACAAAAAATTTGTAGGCGGTCCTCTTGCCGCCCTCCTAGAGAGCTTTCGCTCAAGGGGGCCACCTGCAAAAATGCTGGGAGGATGGCCTGGGTTTTTTTGCAGGTGACCCCCTTGCCGCCCTCCCGGAGGATGATTTTTCTCTTAAGGGGGCCACCTGCAAAAGTGTTGGGAGGGTGGCCTGGGTTTTTTACAGGCGGCCCCCTAACCGCCCTTCCAGAGAGCGATTTTTAACTATTAAGTTTTCTCTTGTAAGTTTGTTATTATTTTGCATTGTTTTGATAACGAACTAAGCATTTACAATTGCAATGATTTATTTCTCACTAGGATTGGACCCCTAGGAGGGGGTTTTTTACATCTAAAATGTTAGTTAGGTAAGTTGCGTATAAATTTCGTTTAAATTGAATCATGTAATAACATGCACAATTGAATATAGAATTTAGGAAAATATAAGCATTTACTTAGAAATATGAAGGTATACAATGCATTTGGGCGTCAAATAAACTTTCTAAACTGGAAGGATACAATCTCATTAATTTATAATTTTTGACGCATTTAGTAACACACCATCATAATTAAACATCATTATAATAAAATAGTTCAGAACTGTCATCGATACACGATACTAATTTGTAGGTCCCGACGAAACGATCCTGTGGTTATCTACGGTCCCCTCCTGCGTCGTTCATCGAGTATTGTATTTTCGTGCTCCTTCAATCGCTGGTACTCCACTTGTATTTCACACTCAGTTACATTTTGGCCATGATATGTTGGAGTGACATTGTCGATCCACAAGGTGAATGCACACATGCTTGGATTGCCCTAAGAAATAAACGTAGTTAGTCAGTTAGGGTAGTGATATTATGCAGATCGTAGTGAAATTGGAAAAATGTAAGACGTACAACGAAGTTGTTGTCTACGTTGGGGCAGATGAAATATCTCATGCCAAATGTTTGTTCTGTAAAGGAGGTAGCCACCTGACAGCGATCTCTAAATGACACTTTGGACGCTCCGACCATTTGGGTAAACCTAATGGATTTTGCTGTCAGTTTAAGCTTGCAATTTCTACCCGACGTTCGTACTCCATCCATGCATGAATGAATTGTCTTGTCGGCTCAGGTTGCATTATCGTTCCACCAATGGGAGTCATTCTCACCGCATCGATCCACTGTACGAACTGACATTTTCTGCCATCCTCCTGTTTGTACAATTTTATTAGGTACGGTAAGTGCATGAAACTAGTGGTTAGTGGTAAAGAAAAACTGTTACTTACAACGAAATCGTCGTCGACAGTGTTAGGACAAACGGAACATCTTTGTCCTCGAGTTCATTGTCCTCGATAGTGGTGGAGTGGCTTGGCACCGGCGACGGTGCAGCACCGGCGCAGGGGAGGGATGGCGGCGGCTCTAAGCAGAGGAGAGGAAAGGGAGGGAATAGGCTGGGGCAGGGGGAGGAGGAGGAAGAAGAAGAGCCAGCTGTACCTTCGGTACAACGAGCTCCGAGACTTCGACGATTCCGCTCTGAGTTGTGAAAATGGAGTGTGAGCTCCGATGAAGTGAACAGGGATTTGCGGTAAGTTTTCTTGGGTATTTATACTCCCTCGTGCGCTTCCGGATGGGAGCTTGACGACGAGAATGACCATTGATGTGCTTGTGCCTGCTGTTCCGGCTACATGGCTCTCTCTGTTGCTGCTACCAGACTTTCTCGGCGAGAGGTGCGGGACGGAATTTGAAAGGGAAGAAATGACGACGCTTAAATAATTTCTAAACAGAGATTTTTTAATGAAATCGCGGGCATTACACGCTTCCCCTTAGGGATGGCAACGGGCAGGGTCGGGCACGGGCAGAGCGAATCCATGCCCGGCCCAAGATCCTCGTGCCTGCGCCCGACCCATGCCCGCAAAGCCTATCGGGCAAAACCCCGCACCCGTGCCCATGCCCGTCAGGCACGGGGGCATGCCCGATGGGTACCCACTCGCGCCTGTGCGCCTCCGCCCGCTCCCATGCGCCGCCGTCCACCGCCCGCTCCCGTGCGTCACCGTCTCACCGGCCACAGACCGTGCCTATGCACTGCCGCCTCGCTGGCCGCAGACCGCACCCATGCGCCGCGTCGCAGGCCACCGCTCGCGCCCGTTGTTGTTGGCTATATATATGTCCCTAGTTAATGGGCCAAATGGGCCAAGAGGAAGGGGTATGAGAATGAAGGCATGGGCTAAAATCAATAATACATGCACTGGGTCGGGCATGGGTTATCCGCGTGTAGAAAATGAGACCCGGCTACCACCACCACATTGTCGGGTCTCGGGCGGGCGTGCCCACAGGCAAAATATTACACCCATGCCCGTGCCCATCGGGCCGGGTATCTGCGGATACCTAGACCCGTGGGTAAAATTGCCATCCCTACTTCCCCTCCCGCACCCGTCCTCCGCTGCATCATCCCCGTCCTCACCTCCTTGGCCTCACCGCCGCCTCCTCTCCTCCCTCCCCGCCGCCTCCTTCCCTCTCACGCCCCACCTCCACCGACTCATCCCCTTCCTCGCCTCCTCTCCTCCCTCCCTCCCCGCCGCCGCCTCCCTTCCCATGTGCCTCCGTCGCCGCCTCATCCCCGCCCTCGCCTCCTGAGGAGCTCGGCGTTGGGTGAGAACGATGACGACGAGGAGGAGAAGTAGGGGTGGATGGAAAGCTCATAGCTTATTAGCTCGCTCGGCTCGTGACAAGCTCGGCTCGGCTTAACTCTTTTCATTTTCCTAACGAGACGAGCTGGCATTTTAGCTCATTAGAGATAACGAGCCAGCTCGAGCTCGTTCGCGAGTTGCTCGCGATCCTTAACGAGCTGGGGTAGCCCACACCTTAACAGGCCAAAAGCCTGCTCTTTCACCAAGCTTGTGGCCCATATGTGCAAGAAGGCCCATTTAAAAGCATCAAAACCCTATCTCTACTCCCTCGTCCCCACACAAGCTCAACCTAGCCGCTAACGCCGCACGCGACTCTACCCGAACGGATGCCAGCCCTTAGCACCTGGCGCCGCCCGCATGCGCTCGTTGCCGCCTACCCCCAGTGCCCACTGCCACTTGCCCCAACGCCTAACACCATCAACCCCAGAGCCCGGCACTGTCCACCCCCAGCGCTTGGTGCCACCGCTCGCCTGCTCCACCACCTACCCACCTGATATCGACACTCGCCTGTAGCACTGACTGGCAACGAGCACGAACGCATCCACTTGCTGCAAGTTCCGGCGAGCTCGAGCTTGTCTCCTTCGTTGTTGAGCTCCTCTGCATGGTCCAAGTGCCGGCGAGGTTGAGCTTCTCCCCTCCACCGAGCTCTTCCCCGTGGTGGCCGGCTAGCTCGAGCTCGTCTCCTTCACTGTTCAGATGCTCCGCGTGGTCGTAGTGCCGACGAGGTCAAGCTCATCCCCTCTGTCGTCGAGCTCATCCCCATGGTCGCTTTAAAAGGCTAAATGAGCTCCTTTCTCTCTTTTCCCGTGGCTCGCGAGCCAAACGCGTCGAGCCGAGCTGGGTTTCTAGCTCGTTAGGATAATGAGCCGAGCCGAGCCAGCTCGTTATCTTAACGAGCTAGACCGAGCCGAGCTGAGCTAGCTCGTTATCCAGCCCTAAGGAGAGGGCCACCCTGTCACCCGACAACACCAACAGTCTACCGATTGACAAGTGGGTCCCATCTGATGACTCAGCCAGTCAATGGGTCAAAGATGCCACGTGGGACAAAACCGCCTCCTAAGTCATCCGAGGAGTCGATTTGCAAAGGTTTTGTGAGTTGGAGGATGTGATATACCTAGTTTTGTGATTGAGGGATGCGATTCAACAAGGGGAATGAATTGAGGGAGGCAAAGTAGACTTATTCCTACGGCGGAGCGACGGGCCGGTGCGGTGTGGTGTTCGCGAGTTGAGGCCCAACATTGTGCTGTGCGGTATCCCACCGGCCACCGCGGGGGATGATCGACTCGTCGGTACGTACGCCGATGGACGGAAGTGTAAACTGTGATGAATATAAATATCTATACTTTTTAAGTAGACTAGGTCAGGTTAGATTAGACGAGATTTACTTTTTTATTTACAAAAAATATATTCTTTAAAATCCATCCTTCTAAGAGAAGGGGTCTAAATGTAAATCATTTATTTGCATTTAGACCTTGTCTGTCGGTTTGAACTGCTAAAACAATAGTGATAAAATATAAATTTATATATATCTCGACAAGAATACAACTTTTATACAAAGTTTGTCTTAGTCAAAGGTCATTTAAAATGTAGATATGAGATGTTGTAAAAATATTATTTAAGATTCCGTAACGAACATTTGAACTCCTAAATGATCTTAAATGAAAAAGTTATTAACTCTCCTCGCGCTCTTAAATTTTGTGTCTCTCTTAAATTTTGACACAAAGTTTCTTTTTATTTGACTTCATATGACATATTTGTAAATTATAAATTACAAAGTTGATGAGCTATACAGACTAATTTGCATTTAAGCCCCTTCTCACTCTCCTATTGGATGATTGTTTTTTTCTAAAAAAAGCCCATCCTAATGACCTTAGGATATATTTCTATAAACAAACAAATAAATAATCCATTGTTTACTCAATTCATTTTTTATTTGCCCTTATAATAATAAAGTAAAGACCTTTGTTCCCCAGTTTCATCTCGAAACCTTGGAAAATTTAACAAATTACCACCTTTACGTTTGACAATTATCCAAGTACCATACCCTTGTTAGTTTTAGGTCCCGTTTGAATCTCCAATTTCACCAGAGTAAGAAAGAAATTGTGATCATTAAGCTCTGATTGTAAAAAAGGATCACTTCCCTTCAGATACCTAGGTTTGCCTATAGGAAATTCTAAGCCTAAGGTCAGTGACTATGCTCCTGTGATTGATAGGATTGGAAGAAGGCTTTCCTCAATCTCTTGTTACCTAAATTATGGCCAAAGGTTGACAATGGTGAACTCAGTTCTTTCAGCTCTACCAACATATTGCATGTGCACACTCAAACTGCCAAAAAAAAGTAATCTAACACATTGATAGGGCCAGAAAACACTGTTTATGGAGGAAAACAATTGAGGTTTCTGTAAAATCACATTCACTGGCAGCATGGGACTTGGTTTGTAAACCAAAACACAACGGAGGTTTAGGGATCATCAACCTGGAATTACAGAACATTGCTCTTCTCCTGAAACAGTTAGACAAATTCTATAACAAGACACATCTTCCATGTGTAAAGCTAGTCTGAAACAGATACTATGCAAATGCTGCAGTACCCCTCATGCTTACAAAGAGATAGGGTCTTTTCTGGTGGAAAGACATCTTCAGACTCATCCCACTGTTCAGAGCAATCACATCGATAAAACTAGAATGTGGGGATACTGTTCTTCTTGGGAAAGACAAATGGAATGGACAAATTTTGTAAGAACAATTTCCAATCCTCTTTTTTATGCTAGAGATGAAGATCTATCACTTTTCAAATTCTCTCTTCACAAATGAATTGGGTAACCTATTTCATTTACCACTCTCGACACAAGCTCTTTCTCAGTGGAATGATGTATTACAGATTTTGCACACCTGACCTGCCACTAATATTCATGACCAATGGATATACCAATGGGTCAGTACAAAGTATCAAGCCAAGAAGGTTTACTCTCTTTTCTTTCAGCATATCTAACCAGATCTACCCCTAACATGTACTCCCTCCGTCCCAAATTATAGGACGTCTCATTTTCTAGGAAATTCAAACTCGGTAACTTTTGAGTAATGATTATACTAACCATATCTATGCTAAGTATTATACATGTTATATCACTAGATTCATATTTTAAAGTACTTTCATGTGATGCTGATTCCATATTTATTGGTAACATAACAAAAAATAAATAAATAATCAAAGCAAGTCATTGAAGATCGTGTATGAAAAATATAGGCCTTACAATTTGGGACGGAGGAAGTATTTGGAAAGTAGGTGCACACTGAAACTCAAGGTCTTCATCTGGCTTCTTTTAATGGATCATTTGAACGCAAAAGATATGCTCCAAAGGAAGAACTTCCACATCATTTCAAACTCCAACTGTGCTATATGCAATGCTACACTCACAGAAGATATTTGCATCTTTTCTTCACTTGTTCTTTCGCGGCACAATGCTGGAACTTTGTGGGCATAGATTGGAATACAGACATGGAATTTATGAATGTGGCAGTCTCAGCGAATCAAAACTTTGGGCTCCCATTCTTCTTTGATGTTTTTGCAACCACAGCTTGGAATATTTGGAAAATCAGGATGACCATGTCTTTAACAATACCACACCAAACTTCAACCTTTGGAAACACCTCTTTAGGGATGATTTTACTCTTCTTTTGTTTAGAGCAAAGGAGCAAAAACGTCCACAAATGCAACCATGGATTGATAACCTCTAAAATCTCTCTCCCCCACCCCCTGTAAAACTTCTTGCAAATACTTCCATGTCTCAATATATTTTACAGTAGGAGCCTCTCCTACTATTTTCCGTCAAAAAAATAAACTATGGCACGCAAAACGAGACATGTGATTAATTAAGTTTTAGTTATTACAAACTTAAAAATGGATTTTTCCAATATTTTAAAACAACTTCTATATAAAAAGCGTTCACACAAAATACACCGTTTAGCGGTTTGAAAAGTATGATAATGGAAATCGAGGAAAAATCCGTATCTTAATATGTTTAGGATGGGGTCTTACACTTACAAATTTGCCATTGAAGATAGAAGCTTTTCTAATTATTTGCCACTTTTGGCACTGTGAAGCGCCACATGGGCATGCTAGCATCGAGGGGCACACGAAATGTCCATTCTACCCCTGCCTTCAGAACCCTAAATCAATCTCTAGCCTCTCTCCATTTTTATCCCGTTCTGTGTACTGTCGTAGTCGACGGACAATGTTGTGCCGCATCCACACTCGTCGGCCTTGCGCCCACCCTCATCCTTCTCCATTGCCACCATCGACGGGCGGAATCGACATCACCTCCATGCCCACTGCCTCGAGCCAGCCACAGTGCCTCGCGTGGGACAGGAGCAAAGGAAGAGCACCATCGTTGTTCTGAGGCATGAGCTATGACCACGTTGTTCTGAGCTATGTCCCGCCCAAATATTGTTTCAATTTCAACCTAATTTTCCGAGGCATTTAAGTATTTTTCACATGTCATAGACGTACATATGGTGGTCAATTGTTAAATGCCACTTTTTTTATCAAATCACATTGAGGGAGGCCCCACGGTATATATATTAATTTTTAGGAGTATATGTACAAAATGATAAAGAAGGAACATTTAACTATTTACCACTTTTAAGACGTAACAATTAAGGATTTGCCGTTCGCTGTTATGATATATGGACCCTCATGTGTTGATGGCATGTGGGTCTAGTGGTAAATCCTTTATCACCACCTATAAGAGCAGCAAATAGTTAATTATTCCAGCAAACAAGGAGAAAAAAAAAGAAAAAGGGTGTGTTGCAAGAGAGTGGCGAATACTTAAATATCTCTAATTTTCTAGTAAATTGCTAGCTTTTCAGCGCTTGGCTACCAGGATAGAATGGACATTTCGCATTCCATAGTGAAATAATTACACAGTGCCAATTTTGTAATTTTAAAATTAAAAGTGGATTTAGATAACTACCAAACGTAAAAGTTGAGAAACAGTTAAATTTCCGTGAAACCTAGGTCAATTTCACATCTCCTCCAAGTCGGAAAAACGAGAACCCCATGGCGGCGGCGGCGTCGTCGTCGTCGCGGCCGCCGTGGGTTATACTCCAGCGAGTGCCACGAGCGATCCACCTACCCGGCATCCCTTCCTACTCCCAGTTCTCTCTTGCGCACGCGGCGCCCCCGGGCATCTCCGAGCTAGCCCTCGACCCGGCCGGCTACGGTCGCGAACAGGCCATCCTCGCCTTGGACCCCTCCGGCGTGCTCCTGGTCGCCTGCACCTTCCAGTGCTCCATCTCGCCTCCGCCCGCTGACGGGAGCACGGCCAAGGACGTCATGAGCTACATCCTCTGCGACTTGCCCGAGGACGACCTCTACCTTGTTCCCAATCCCCGCGGCGGGCCTCGGCCTTTTGACCACCACGCCGGCAACAATGCCGGCCTCATCGTCGGTCCTGGAGTCGACAACCACTGGAACCGCATGGTGGTCGAGCTCCTCCTGCCCGACCGCTTCGGCGACGACAGTGCCGCCGCCGCCGCCACGCTCCTCTGCTACTGGACGGGCAATGGCGAATGGGTTAACAAGACGGTGAACTACTACCTACGCTCGACGGTCGACGGCCAGCTCACGCCGCCATGGTGCACCGCCCGCGTGTTCTCCTACCAGCAGCAGCTCTGGTGGGTAGACCTCTCGCGGGGCATTCTCACCTGTGACCCTTTTCACGACTCGTCGCTGCTTCGCTTGGTGTTACTCCCGCCTGGAGAAGAAGCTTGCGATCAATCCTCCCTTTCGTGATGATATTAACAAGTATCGCTGCGTCAATCTCAGCGACGGAAAGTTGCGGTTTGTGAGAGTGAGTAAAGGTGCTCGAGTTCCAAAGATTGCCATGTGGACACTAGATGAGCAATCTTTCGCTTGGACACAAGATTACAATGTGAGCTTTCGAGATATCTGAGAGCATGAGAGCTACAGGAGGACCCGGCTGCCGAAGAGACGGCCCGTGCTCGCGCTGATCCATCCCTTTTCTCCAAAAATTGTGTATTTTCTCCTGGAGAAGCAACTCTTAATTTGGTGTGAACCTGGCCACCAAAGAGGTCGAAGAGTGTGCGAAGTTTGATTATAAGAAAAGAATGATGGAGTCCTCAAACTCTTCCTTGCTTGGGAACTGCCCCCTTCACTGATCAGCAACTCACCAGGTGTGATCTATAGTCTCTGTCCCTACTTTGAACCTCTTTTATAAATTGTTTGCTTAGGTTTACTATAGTCTCTGCTGTATATAGTATAGGTTTTAGGTTTACATATGAGAACAAGAAGCAAGCAAATGATTTTATTGCGTTGTGTGCAGTGGCGGTTCTAGAACCAAATCATAGCTATGGCGTAGTCGATGTAAACCAAAAGCAATGCATGCCATAAGACGAAACACTTTTGCAATTACACTAATAAAAAGACATGATATATAATAGAACAATTGACTATAATATTGCTCTTTCAAACAGAGAAGTTAATAATTATATTCTAGTTTCAAAATATATATAATTTCACGCAACAATTTGCAACCAAAATATTGAGTTAGTTGTAGGTCAAAAGAAAATTAATAGGACTTATTTAAGTGGACTAAATAACCTATTATTCCTTGCAAGTAGAAGTTAATTGTTGAATATCGACGAGCTAAATGTACATCACTACAGCAGTAAATCAAATTGTTTGAACTCTCATACTTCTCACTGCCGCTATCATTTTTCTGTAATTGGCGAGTCGAACTAGAAATTTGCATCAAGGAACATCACAAGAGCAGAAGACTAGTTTAATTTTTATCACAAGAACCGGCCATTGCTGCTGTTGTCGCCTGTCAACTCTTGCGTTGGCTGCTGCTCTCTAGAGTGTTGACTATCGCTGGCTGCAACACACACAAACGATGCAACTGGGGATTTTAGTGGCAGTTTGCAAGCTAGACTGAGGGCATGTACACATAGTTATTCCCCTATCTAGGCCCAGCGCAGGAATTGCGCGCTTCCGTCTCGCGCCTCCAAGGTGTGATTAATTGTTCAGCTAAGATGCCACTGGTCGGCCACCGATCGCCTGCTTGAGCGATGGGGAAGTTCGGATCAGGTTATTTACGCCAGTAAGTACCTATGGCAGCTGCCACAGCTTGCCACAGCCTGCCGCTGGCTGTGTGTTCACATGAAAAACGAGTCATTTATTTATTTATAAGAGTAGTAGCGTATATATAGGAATGGTAAGTGAGGAAAGTACAGTTACAGGTACTGCCTCCAAGTTGTAGTATGAGTATATGACCTATACTTAGAAATAGTTTCAAAAATAAAACAACTATCTTTTAGATAAACGGTTTTGCTCGAAAAATGAAAAGAAATATGCTGTAACCTTGTTGTATTTTTGTTTTCAGCAGAACCAATGGAAAAAGATGGGTCACCTCGCGCTTCATCATTTTATAAAACTGCAGAGTCATTTAGTAATTCTTTTCTAGATTGTTACATGGAAATTCGATCTGAACAGATGGTAAGGATTTCACTCAAGCATCTAAACAAGAATATAAAAAAAGAGGTACACATTTCATAACTTGTTTGACTTAATTAATAGAAGGTCGCTTATTGTACTAATGTTTCTTTATTATTATGCAGGGCAATAAATTTAGGCAACCCGAGTACATTTATTCGTGCTTCTCTAATGAGAAAGAATAAGGTTCTTTGACGAATAGGAAATATGTGCATTTATTTTTTTCTGTTCTCATTGAATCAAAGAAATTAATAATATTCTCTGAGTTTCTTAATAGCACAGAACAGTGGAATGCGCCAATCTGATAAATTGTAGGGTTCTGAATCTCGACAACAGTAATGGTATATATAGGCATTTATTTGTTCCATATTATTTTCTATAATTTTTCCAATTTGTTTTTTAACATTTTCATACAAATATTTCTAATATTATGAATTACTCTTATTTTCTCTAAATTTTTTCTCTCATCTTCAACCATAAAATTTTCTTAAGAGAGGATGACACATAGAAACATAGCATGAAATATAATATATCAATCATACATCAATAGAGGATAAAATTGCTAACATTTTCAATCCCTTAGATTTGTGTAATATATCACCAAAATATTTTCACAAAAAATTTTGACAGCACATCTCTTCCTCCTCCTTCACTTTGTTGGCAGCAATGGCTCGTGCTGGAGGAGGAAGAAGAAGAATAAAAATGAAGAGAACTTTAGTCCCGGTTGGTATAATTAATCGGGACTAAAGTTACGATCTTTAGTCCCACTTGGTATTACCAAGTGGGACTAAAGATCGTTGATAGCTTGACGCGGCCGATCTTTAGTCCCGGTTGGTAACGGGACTAAAGATTATTGGTAGCATGACACGGTCTGACAATATTTAAATCGGGACTAAAAATGTTCTTTAGTCCCGGTTGGTATTTTCAATTGGGATTAAAGATCATAAAGTTTCATTGGGTTTTTGAATCAGTGCTAAAGATATTCTTTAGCAACCTTTCCTATTCGAACCCGAACCAATGTGATTTTTACCATCCGAATAAACATCAGTTAATCTCGAGTAGTGTAGATGTTATGTATTAATTACGGAGTATTATGGATGTGCAACTTAGTTCATCAATCGGAACAATCACACCAATACGCGCGCATGCACATATGAGTTTGTAAATTTATGTGAGCAGAGCGATTTTACACCCTTGCCGCGGCCGGTTGGTTTCATACATCGCGAGTTGAGGCTGTCGGCCGGGCCCGTGCCGTCACGTGCAGGTTCATCTGAGGCACCGATTGATGCGCGCAGATAAGTACGATCTCCGAGCGGAATGTCATGTCCCAGCCGTCGGCGAGATCACCAGCAGCGAGCAGGACACGGTAATGAACGATTTAAGACCAGGAATGGAGTAGCAGCTGGCAGAATGAGAAGAACTGCATACAGATAGGTAGGGAAGAACACTAGGCAACGATAGAATTTCAGCTTATTTCTTCGATGGATTCGGAGTACACGTTAGAATTTAAGAATTGGTTGCTTTAGTACATGGGTGCGGCACACACGCTAGCAGGTAGCAGCGACGAAGCAAGGATTTAAATATTGGAGGGGCCTAAGATTATTGGAGAGACCTAATAAACTATTTCTTAAGTTAATAATCTAATTGATTATAATTAGATAATTATGTATAAAGTATATTAGAGGGGGGTCAGGCCACTGGCCTATCTCCGTCACTGTACAGTAGGGGTATGTGCCTATGTGGAAATGACACAAAGACTCATGTTAGCACATGTTCCTTGCTACTTTTCGGCGCGAACAACCACACGGTGCAAGGAACGGCGGTTACAGCCCGCGGGCCGCCAGGCCCCGATCGAGCGGACGACGGCACGACACAACTACCATACACGCGGTTGGGTCATAGCGCCATAGCTTGGATAGCTCGTGAATTACCCACCCTGAAGGCCCGAACCACACAATCGTGCACACAGTCCAAAACTCCAAAACATATGATCATGTGGTAAAGAATATCGTGTCCTTCAACCAATACATTTATCTTCTAAAAAAACTAGTGCTCCATCCGATTTTTAATGTATGAACTTTTAAGATACATTTGATCATTCATCTTATTTAAAAAATTAAGTAATTATTATTTATTTTATCGTGAGTTGATTTATCATCAAATGTTCTTTAAATATGATATAAATATTTTTATATTGCATAAAAAATTGAATAAGACGAATGGTCAAATGTTGATAAAAAAATCAACGGTATTATACATTAAAAATTAAAAATAGAGGGAGTACAAGATTTGTACTTATTTTATTATATTATATATTGATTATTAGTAGAAGCAGAAGGTAGGTACAAGACATCTCTGCCTTAGCATGTACATTTGAGAACCATGAGGTGTTGGTTAGACTCCTCACCGGATTACAGGGTATCACATACGCGGGACAATAGATTCCTCATTCCCCGTAGCAAGTTTAGTAGTAGGCTATAAACCAACTATAAACAAAAGAGAGATAAAACGAAAAATGAGAGAGATAAAACGAAAAATGAGGAGTACTCTCGTGCAAGAACTAGCTCTATGCATGCTCCAAGGTAAATACGTTAATTAAATATACTACAACAGAAAACACAATAGGTACCGGTTGTGAACCCCACATAGGTGCCGGATTTCCTAGCAGACACCTAGAAAGCGTCACTGATATGGAGGGGAAATAGGTGTTGATTCTGGTGTCGGTTTATAACTGGCACCTTTGAGGTTCCACAAATAAAAAAAAGTCAACTCGATGCATCGGCTCGATTCGAGCTTATGCATCGAGTCGAGCAGCTCCCCTTCACCCCAACCAATCCAAGAACATTCAACCACACAAAGAACCCTAAGAACATCCACCGTTACCGCCTCAACTCCTGCCGTTGCCCGGCGCTGCCACCTCCCTACCGCCGCCGCACGTCGCTGCTGGGCCACTCCCTCCTCTCTCGCAGGATATGGCGAAGGGGAGGGTGCCGCCGCCGTCGGGTCACCACCGTGGGTGGGTGTGGTGGATGGAGGAGGGGGAGAGGAGAAGGAAGAAGAGAAGTGGGTGGGTGCGGTGGGTTTAACCCACCGGTTCGGCTCAGCTCGTTTTACCTATAATATTATAGGTGTCGGTTTTTAATTAACCAACACCTATAATATATTATAGGTTCCGATTTTTTTGAGAAAACCGATACTTATAATATAGGTGTCTGTTTTTCTCAAGAATTGGAACCTATAGTCTCTTAAAGGTATCGGTTTTTTGTGTTTTCAACTTGTGGAGGTGGGAAAAACATGATAGGTGTCGATTTTAGCTCTTTCGACACCTATAGTTCCGATCTGTATGTGTAATGATAAGTGAGAGATAAGAGTGGAGAAAAAAATAGAAGCAACTTATAGCTAAGCTATTATAAATATTAGATCTAATATAAATTTATAGCTAGTGGTAATATAAATTTATAGCTAGTGGCTGGATTTACTACTAAACTTGCTGTCAGGAAGGATGGAAGCAAGGGAATGGGAAGGAGAGGTGGTTACGTGCATGATGCAGTTGCCGACAGTTAACTTTGAGGGAGGCTTGTTTATTTCATCACAGTCGCGCGCGTGCAAGCCGTCCTCCACCTCAACCAGCCTGGGAACATGAGAGTGAAGGAGAGATCGAGAGCTGGACGCGCTCGACGCGTAGGCACACGTGTTTGTCGAGTTCTGTCCTCCCCCACTCCCTCCATGGCTCCATAGCAAGGTTCACAAAATCGACGGAATTTCATGAAAATTGATCGGTTTTGTAATACTGCTAGGTCTCGGTTTGTGAAAATCGATCGGTATTAGCCTGTTTCTGTACGATATTGATAGAAATTCATCGGTTTTTACCATTTTTGGTCGGATTTTGTAAACCGGTGAGGAGTGGTTTTTATTCGAAATCGAAAAGGTAAACCCTGCTCCATAGCACTGCCTAAGCTCACCATTCACCATTCACCCCATTGTCACCCAAGTCGAGTGAGAGACCACCCTTGCTCCCTTCCTCCACTTTTCCTTTCGTCGGTTGTGGAAAAGGAGGCCTCCCCAGCCACCATCGTGTCATCTTTGTCTCCATCTCTTTCACGTTCCACTCTATCTACACCATATCTAAAAACCTTTTTTTTATAGTGAGAGAAAGAGAGCATGAAAGAAATAGAGCTGATCTATAGCTAACCTATTATACATGTTAACTCTAATATAGGTTTATAGCTAGTTGTTAGCTCTACTATTAAACTTTCTCTGAAGGTGAGTCCTACTCAACTACTCGAAACGGCTACTTCCTCGTTCTCCGCGAACACACTTCCTAAGTTATTAAACTGTGAGTTTTGTGAAAAAGTTTTCATATAGAATTTTGATAAATAAATAAATTGATTCAATTTTTAAGTTTATAGTAATTAATACTTAGTTATTTGTGTGTTAATGGCTTATTTTACGTTCTGCCGAAAATCACAGCCCAATCTATATATGAAGCCTTAATTTTCTTGGTTTCTAAATCAGTATAAAATTAATTACAAGCGGTCGATCGACGTCGCAGGAAAAACATCTGAATCTTTTACACAAGTAGGTGGCTTTAGTTTTTATTGCCAGCTTTGGTTAATTTTCTTCCTTTTATTTTTTTGGCACACGTGGCTCTGCATTCGGAACGCCTCCCCCACTCAGAAAGAACAAAAGCGAGGCAGCATGTACACGAGAGATAAAAGGAAAAAAAAAAGAGGCCTAGCTAGCTATCCTAATGTTTGTGCACTTTAATTTTCTTTTCCAAAGTAGAGTTTTTAGCTACAGCTAGCCTAGCTTGCACACCCGCACGTTCTGCTCTTCATTTTGAGAAAGTCGCCTAGCTCTTCACTCTAATTAATTAACATTAGTGTCTCTACAAAAACCAAGAAATTTATGCTGAGGTGATGAACTGATCGATCAAGAATATGTTATTTTGATTATATGCTATCGATCGATCTGAGAATGCGCGCTATAGCTAACTAGGGATATTCTTTTTCATACTCCAACGAACTAGTAGTTCCCAACCACGGGTGGAGTGAAATCCAACAAAAAAATCAGTAACTAAAAGAATAAAAAGCTTTTATTTAAGTTATAGAAGAATTCCTGAACCCAAGAATTCAAAATAACAAGTTCCTCTTTACCCGAAAAAAAGAACCACTTAGAATAGCCAAACAGATTATATTTGTCGAGAAATGCAAAATGATATGGAGATGACCCTCATTACTTGTTTGAAGAGAAAATTCGATCCATAGCACAGGAAAAAACCTGCTACCAAAAAATAGCGCAACAAATTTCCCACTTCGATGAGAAGCACATGCCACAGGTTTTCCTTCGATACATAGCACTTCCGTCACATTTTGAGCTAACGGTGTTAGATTGGAGTAGAAAATTTTATCCTCGGACTAATTTACCCTTCGTTTTCAACCAGGTCATCTCGTCGTCGCAGCCCCGAGCGGAGTAGCTGCCGCGCCATTCGCGGTCGAGAAAGGAACCATCGTCGTCGCCCCGTTGCGCCTTGCAGCCGTCTCATGGACCAACCGTGCACGGTCAAACCACTCGCTAGCCGTCACCGTTATCGCCTCACCGCACCTTGCAAGCAGCAGACGCCGCCGCCGCCGCCATCGACCAAGGCGCCGCGCCTCTCAGCCTCCGTGCGGAGCAGCCACGTGCAGTCATCGCCGTCGAGCAACCACTGTCATTGCCGCGCTTCGCGGCTAAAAGATCAAGTCCTCTAACTTTGTGTTAGGAGGAGTTTTGGTGATTAATGACAACGGTTGTTGGAACTAACCTTTGCTATGAGTTTGTGATGATAGGTTATGTTTCGGCATCAAGCAAAAAGGTTGATGACTTATATGTGAGGATCAAGTGATAGGATTGTGGATGGATGACAACAAAGATGATACTTCACATATCGGGAATCAACAAGAGTCGAATGTTGATAATGAGAATGCTTGGTGAGATCCCATCATGAGTTGATGGACATGTTGAAGAAGATAAATACCATGATTGAAGATTGATGAAAATGAAGATGGTGTGAGAAGCTAGAAGATGGAGTTTATCGGTTGACGATAACCAAAGAGAAGAGATTGAAGATCCGGGTATGAAGTGGATACCTATGACAAGACGGTGAAGCGCGAGCGAAACTCGGGTACGATGGACCATGCGGTGGTGAAGGGCAAGCAAAGGGCTTGGTGTCGACGAACCAAATCCGGTGGAGAAGGGCGAGTGAAGATATTGTCGTGAAGGACCGTGCGAGGCCATTTGAAGCTATGAATTATCCGTATCAATCATTTGAGAAATGGAAGATACAATGCCAAAGATAAAGAATATGCGATTTATTGATAATCAAGAAGGGCATTGATCAAGTCAAAGGTATAATTGATTTGAGACTAATGTTCTTATTGAGTTGTAGGAGAATAGTCTAGATGGTGAAACGACTTTGACATTGACAACCCTCAAAGTGAAGAAAGAAGATGGTGTAAAAGCATTTCTATTGGTATAACTTTTCTGTTTGCATGAGTATAGGAATGTCGTACTATTAAAAGGGATGCAACGTTAATGTCTTTGTTTATATCTCGGTACTCAAAGTGACCTATGCAAGTGCTACCTTAAGAGAAACCCAAGTTTTAGTCTATCCTATGAGTGTTTTTTGAGCTTTTTTTTGGTGAGGTTGGGTAGACCTTTCAATAAGCTTTCCATAGAATCCAAGTTCATCGAAATCGGACTCCGGAGCAAGAAGTTATGGATTTTTCCTCGGGTGTTGTCAGGTGGTCAGGAGACTCCAGGCCGAGACCCGGAGACTCCGGGTCTGTGCAAGCCAAGGCTTCCAAGAGACTCCAGAAATGGACCTCCAGGCACCCGAAAGGGCTTACCGGAGACTCCGAGCGAAATCCCGGAGACTTCGGGCCTGTACTGACCTGAGCCTAATGGCTAGTTTTTAGGGTGTCCAGGAGACTCTGGGCATGGGACCCAGATACTCCGGGACTGCACAAAGATGTGAGCAACGACTAGTTTTTGAAGAGATCGGGTATTTGAACCCCTTCACCCCGTCTATACATGGTTGCTGACTTTGGGAAAGATTAGAACCATCCAAAACCAAAGAGTCACTCCCCAATATCATACCTTTGTAGTAGAAATCTTTGTGAGTGAGATTTGAGAAGGGGATTTGAGAAGAGAAGGGATTTGGGGTTGAGAGAGAGAGAGGTTGAGAAGAGAAGTTGAGAGCTAGTTAGCTTCACTTCAATCTTTGAGCACTTGAGTTCATAGCAAGCAAGTCTTCGATTGTATTTGTAACTCTTGGAGGTTAAGCCTCTGTAACACCCCAGGTAACCACGTACCTAGAGTGCCACACCAAAATACACTCAAAACCACTAACTCCCAAAATTATTAGAAATTTTGGTAGAGTCTTCCCTATAAATACGGACATCCACGACAGGCAGTTATAAGATAAATCAATAACAAAATAATCCACACATTCCAGACCATCCTAGCTCCAAGAAATCCACATGAAAATAATAACCAAAACTTTAAATGACCTTTACAAGTTCTACACAAAACTTATGCTAAGCAGCATCATAAACTAAAACTAAATTTCAATAGTGTGCAATAAAGTGTGTAGTCCAAGGGTGCTACTTCCGTCCCATGCAGATCCATATCATTAGGTATCTAGAAACCAAATTAAATACAAGGGTGAGTAAAAAAATACTCAGCAAGTACAATACTTGAATTAGTAAAGCATACACAGATTTAGTGCAATAAGAAACATATAAGAAAGATTTGATTTTCTTTATTTTAAAACAAAGAAGTCAAAAAGTAGTAGTTCCCTACCGGGCACGTGTGAACATCCTCTTAGTATTACCGGTAAGCCGAGCAAGTGTAATCAGCGCTTCTCAAGGATCATGAATAAAGATCCAAATTCCACTTCCACGACAACGAATGGTAATTGAATAATGTAAACAAAACATCTAGAACAATGAAACAGAAATAATGTTGTGAACTTGAATATTAAGTGAAACATGAATATGTAGCATAACATTAGAACCACACAATCAATAATAGTAAGCATTCGAATAATAATTATGTAAGTGAAAACTGAACAAAGCAACCTAGTTTGTCCATCACACAAGTCTGTCTTGTACTTGCCTTAACTCCTTCAATAACCCGGCTCAACTCCTCCAATGTTGGAACCCTCCACACCTGTGGGGCAAAACTACGAATAAACCACTATATTCAACTAATGATAGTTACAAGGGATATTTACTAAAATAGAAACCTAGAATATATTTTTTTTACCAATCGTGTTAAACAACCTATAGCAGTTTAATTATTGTTTTACACGTAACTCGCAAACCGCCTAATGGAATCTGGCAAAGAATACAACTTCAGTCATCTAGACAAAATTGTCTACAACTTTCATGTTGGGCGAAAAGTCAATTAAGCTGTTGTAGGTCTCAGATTAAGGAAAACTAATTATTGTCCCTATTAAAACATACCCTTTCACCAATTAAGCTGTTGTAGGTCTCAGATTAAGGAAAACTAATTATTGTCCCTATTAAAACAGACCCAGTCAGCAGTAATGTTTCTGTTGTTTCTTCTAAAGCATTCGTGCGAAACCAGAACCGATAGAAAGATATCGACGATGACTACAAACTTTATTTAGGACTCCAAAACTGAATCTTGATCATTTGATACCAGATTTGAAAATACAGTTTCCAGCCCATAATCAAGAACCTCAAAAATTGCACAAGCGGCTATCGAATCAATGTCTATTTGAATCTTATACTTCTAGGGAGTAAACAAAAGTACCGTTACAACGAGGATACTTGAATTTGAGAACAAAACCACCAGTTGTGAAGTCACTGAAATCCCCAAAATCGCTCGGCCTTTACCTTCCCTTCTTCCTCCCGTTCTCCTGCTTCCGCTGCTCTCTAAACCCTTCTCCTCTCTCACTGATGCAGTAGCAGCCAGCAACATACCATGCAGCAGCAATCGCATGGAATCATTAGTAGCAGCAGCCATAGATCAGATCGGCAGCAGCAAGAGCTCACCAGGAAGAGGCAGAATGGAAAGGAACCACCGGTTGCGATGGATGATGATGGCTGCGGCGACCGGCAACGACCGTGGTGGCGGCGGCGCAGAAGCGGCGGCGGCAACCGGGATGACAGTAGTGGCGACAGGAGCGCAGGAGCGGTGGCGGCTAGGACTGTAGCGATCTCTCCTTTTTCCCTTTTCTTTTTTTTGTTGGTTATATAAAGAGACTAGAAAGGAGATCTAACGGCCCACATCGATTCAATTCCCGGGACTTCGTTCAGACTCTGATTACTGTAAACTTATAGTATACTTCGCAGTACTCGACAAGCTCTATGCATCCACAGTTCCTGATCGCCTATTCGAACAATGTTTTAAAAGTTGAACTTTTGCACGTTTGTTCTAATATTTCCCGAAATACCCTAATTCGAAACTCGGGGTATTACATTTGTCCCCCAACAATCGAATTCGCCCATATACACTCCAGAGAACCTTGACGTACTTGATAGTTCTATGCCTCAGCGCCCTCTCAGATTCCTCCAATATTCTTATAGGATGGGACTCAAATGTCAAATCTTGCTCAATGGTCACCAGCTCTATGGTAATATGATGTTCAGGGTCTCTCAAATATTTTCTCAACATGGAAATATGGAATACATCATGAACACCTTTCATGGACTCTGGTAACACGAGGCGATACACTAGGATTCCAACCATTTCCACTACGAGAATGGACCAATATACCTCGGGCTAAGTTTGCCTTTCGTTCCAAATCTCACAACACCTTTGGTAGGAGATACCTTTAGAAGTACTTGATCACCCACTTTAAACTTTAACTCCCATCTTCTGACATCGGCATAGCTCTTGTTCCTACTTTGAGCTGCAAGCATGTGTTGTTGTATTTCGGCTATCCATTCTGTGGTTTGTTGAACCCAATCGGGTCCTAAAACAGTCCTCTCCCCTATGGAATCCCAACACAATGGGGATCGACACTTTCTTCCATAAAGTGCCTCATACGATGCCATTCGAATGCTAGCATCGTAACTGTTGTTGTAAGAAACTTCTATAAGCAGCAAATGATCCTCCCAACTGCGTTTCCATGAAAGAATACATGATCTCAACATATCCTCTAGAGTTTGAATAGTCTGCTCAGATTGACCATCAGTTTGAGGGTGAAAAGCCATACTGAATTTCAATTGAGTATCAAATGCCTCTTGCACAGATTGCCAGAACTTAGAAGAAAGTTTAGCATCCCTATCAGAAACAATCGAGCGAGGCATACCGTGTAACTTCACTATCTCACGTGTATAGATCGGTGCCAAGTCACTCGGGAATAAGTGGTGTGAACAGGAATCAAGTGTGCCACCTTACTCAGATGATCTACAACCACCCAGATGGCATCCTTTCCTCGTGGAGTATGAGGTAGCCCAACCACGAAATTCATAGCAATATCATCCCAAGGCCATACAAGAACTTCCAATGATTGTAACTTTCCAGTAGGACTCTTATGTTCAACCTTTACTCGCTGACATACTCCACATGATGCCACGTACTTTTCCACATATTCTTTCATCCTCTTCCACCAATAGATCTTCTTTAGATCATGATACATCTTGTTCTCGCCAGGATGCATAGTATAAGGAGTTCGGTGTGCTTCTCGCAAAATCTCTTTCTTGACTTCAACTTTCTGTGGAACACATAAATGCTCATGGAACCGCACAGCTCCTGAGGAATCCAAAGTAAAATCCCCAGTCTTTCCTTCCTTTAAACGTTTCTTAACTTGTTGCAGCAATCGATCGTGTTGTTGGGGCTCTAGTACTCGTTGGGGTATGGCGGACTCAAGAATGACTCGTGACTCGATACTCGTCACTCCCGAATAACAATATGAGATATTCATCTGTTCAAAATCAGTTATCAAACAACTCACAGTTGGAGGAACGACCTTACGGCTTAGAGCATTTGCAACCACATACGCCTTACCCGGTGTATATTGAATGTTGAGATCATAATCTTTTATCAACTCCATCCACCTTCTCTGCCTTAAGTTCAAATACTTCTGAGTGAAAATGTATTTGAGACTCTTATGATTAGTGGAAACATCACAAGACTCTCCATACAGGTAGTGCCTCCAAATCTTGAGAGCAAAAACCACTGCTGCAAGCTCAAGATCATGAGTGGGGTACTTCTGCTCATGCTTCTTTAACTGCCTAGACGCATAAGCTATAACATTGCCCTCTTGCATAAGAACACAACCAAGGCCTACTCGTGAAGCATCGGAATAGATAGTGAAACGCTTACCCGGTTGTGGCCAAGTATGCACTGGAGCCATCACCAGCCTCTGTTTCAATTGTTGGAAACTACGCTCACATTGGTCCGTCCATTGAAACTTCACATCCTTATGTGTTAGCATCATCATTGGTTTAGCAATAATAGAAAAATCCTTCACGAAGAGTCGATAGTACCCTGCCATACCCTCTAGCCCATTCGATGGGTAGACCAACTTACACATACCATCCTACTTACACTTTCGTTCTCGCTTCATGTAAAAAGGTTAACCCGGGGAGTGATATCATTGGAGGGACAAGCCCTTATAAGTTGGTTCCAACCTTGCTAAACTAGCAAAGGTGGTACTAAACATGCGCACACAGCTTTCATGGGTCACACAGGCCTAATCCTAATTGGGTCAGGATGTCACAGCCTCCTAGACGACAAGGCGTCACCCGGTGAGGTCCTAAGCATGTGGTGAGCCGCAGGAAGTTTGTGAAGGTTTTCCTCACCTCCGCAAGGAAAGAGGTAATTTAGTGGAATCCGAACTATCTTCTAGGAGGTTGTGTGGTAGAGCAAGCTTCACTGGTGGATTGGGGCTCGTCGTCCAAGCTTGGACCTTGGGGTCGCTTGGAGACTTGCAAATCCTAGGTGGTTGCTTGGAAACCTAGACTTCCTCGTGGTTGATAGCTTGGTGAGGAAAGTGGTTGAATGAGACCCCGCTTCCTTCGGATCTTCCTCAATGGAGACGTAGAATTCTTTGAGGAGAATCCGAACATCGGGAAACAAATATTTTATCTCCGTCTCTCTCTTGTGCATTTACCGTTATTATGCTTAATATTGCTCAATCTATTTGCATGCTTGTTTGATCTAGTTGGTGACTATACTTATTGCTTATATAACTTGTTTTTCATATTTTAGTTCAAGTAGATTTTGTGCTAGTGGTTTGTTCCCCTTTGGAGGACGTTTTCCTACCTAACCCGGAGACTCCGATCTTCCAAGCCCGGAGACTCCGGGTGTTACTAATCCGCTGAAAAAATAGTTTTTAAATTTTAGGAAACGCCTATTCACTCCCCTTTAAGCGACATCAAGGTCCTTTCAACAACTGCACGTGGTTGAGCCACCTGTGAGGCCGCCGCCGTCATCGACCAAGCTACTGAAGACCGATGCCTCTTAAGCAGTGCCGACGGTCTCAACCACGAGAGCACCACCCGGAGGTAGGGCGGAGGAGCCGAGGTCCATTGGGTGGTGGCCAAGGACCGGCATTAGAGACGAGAGCGCCGACGCCAACGAGGATGGTCGCAAATCTGGCCGCACTGTAGATGCAGAGGGTAGAGAGGTGGTGTCGAGGCCGATGGCCCGATGGGTGGAGACGGAGTTGACAACACTGTTGGGAGTGGCGTCAACGGAGGGGACTCGGTGGCTGGTGGAGAACTCCCGGTAGCGGTGGCCAAGGTCGACAGGGGTCAGTGGTGGTACGGGGTGCTATACAGAGAGGAGTAAGGGCAAATTAATCTTTCTTCATCCCAACTCACATGTCTGGATGGCAAATATGACAGGAGTGCTACAAATCGAAGAAAAATTAGTGGTATGTGTTTCTAGTTGAAAGGTGGAAGTTTTAATGTTGTTTTTTACCGACTTTTTTCAGTGCTATGGATTGAATTTTATCTTGTTTGATTCATCATCTGATCGGTCAATTAAACCCATCTCAGCACACAAATGACATAATGTCTTGATTTCCAGTACGTAATTATGTATACGTCAGGGAAGCTAACAGGATATATAACAATTGTATACATCAGGAAGCTAACAGGATATATAACAATTGAATATAAGCAAGATCGATACAGTTTCCTGTCAAATCAGATTGATTAATTTATCTATCGTTTCGGGAACGACCTATATAGTTCAATGAAGAAATAACCATTAGCTAGCAGCCTAGCCACCACCCCTTGTGATGGTGAAACTACACTGACCATTGCCCAAGGTCAATACAAGGAAGCAAACATACTCATAGTGACAAGGCTTCTCTTTTTTCCAAACCTCTCTTTGTTAGTTTTGTTTTCCCAAAGTACTATAAATATATACATTGCTCCTCTTCCTCCCAAGCTGCATGCCTTGCTACTGCTAGCAATGCAATGCAAGGCAATACAAGAAAACAAATTAAAATGGGGACCAAAAAGTTGCAAATTTTCTGTGGACTTTGGAAAGGAATCTTGTGTCTCTTTAGAAAGCCTGTGGAGCCCTAGGGGCATGAGGAGAGAATATCCTAGGGCCTGCAAGAGTTCATACGCTAGAGTCCAAGGGGTTAACACTAATCAAATCCCCAAAGGCCAAAAAGGCTAATTATCCTCCCCCTCATGGGGACCAATACTATTAGAGGGGCATAAATCTGGTTTAGGGCCTTGGGACTAAAGTCAGCTCGCAAGCAGACGCCTTCCCACACTTCCAAATATTCACCTGCAGCCAGCAGCCAGCCACACTTCTTCTACTAGCTTTGTGATATATGTTTTGCATGCAATGTGCATGCATGACCTGCACTGCAGCTGCAGCTGCTGCTGCTTGATGCGATCTTGTTTGCATGATATTCTCGATCACATTGGATTTCGGAAGAGCTGTGCAAAGTTTAATTGTAATTAACTGATCATACACCTCGCGTCTCTAAAATCCAACACGTTGCCGGTAGTACGACTGAGTGATCTGACTGACATGACATGTTCATGACACTACCCATGCATGCATTTAATTAATTAGCATTTGTTTTTTGCTTTGAGTCATGCATGAATGTATCTTCTTATTAACATCGACGACATATATGTGTGGGATTACTTTTTGAGTGGCTTGGTTAAATTATCATCTTATGCTTCAAATTAAAGGCGCTTTTTAAGATGTATATTCAGAAATTGAAATGAGAAACCTCAAAAGAAATATAGCCAGCTAAATTAAGGATCGATTCGATCGTATTAATGAATGATCCCTCTATGACTCTATCTCCTTAATTACCGCAATGTTGGAAGCAAGTACAGAACTCAAATTTATAATGTTTGGAAGGTAAAAGTAAAAATTACACCCCCTCTCTACTAGTTATCCTAGCTATGCCATTTTAGTTCTACGAGAGACCAGGTGAAAGCTTCCATCAGTGTGTGACAAGCGAGACACGACAGAGTACAAGTACTTAGCTCTGCAAAATTTGCGGTTAATTATCATAACTAGATACAATTAAACGCTGTGGCCAACTACTATAGTTAATTAATTACCAGCTCCTCGCAGATAGCTAGACATATCCACAGTTTTATACTCATCCAGTCAGAGATTTTAAACAGTGTAGTTGGTCACCATCTCCTATCCCTGACATACACTGCTTCCATGGAGCTACTCCATGAGTAGAGAGGAATCTAATTCTAAGTGAGACAAGCATGTGACCATCAGACACATCAGCTGACTAGGCATTGCATGCATGTTACAGTACGTGTTAGGTATATATGTGTGCATGCAAGTTGCTGTAATTAATCTGAAGCCTTAATTAAATTTAAGCCGATGTTTGTGTGACCACACACTCTGCCCTGACCAGCAGCATCGATCCAAACCAATCATTTCTAAATGACGCAGCTTAATCTGTATGGTTATGCATGTAATGTAGTTGTGGACGCATGTTGGTTTGAATTTGAGAATCGTCCATGAGGATTTGCACTAGTTACATACGTACAAAAGACCTGCTTGACGTACGCTGAATTTATATTTAGTAGTATATGACTATACGTGCGTACAGAAAGTCATGGAATGGTAAACTACTGTTCGTCTTGGCATGCATATGTATGCATGTTGCTGTTTCTTTTTTTAAAGGGTGACTAATTGTTAATTAATTTACAGATGGGTTAAGAAAGGATTTGCATTTGCAAGAGACAAACATGAGAAGTCTATGCATGCATGGCAGTGGTGCGTACGTACGTACGTACTATACGTGTTGTGTTGCATGCCGGCATATATGTTACGTCCTGCAGGGTGCATGTAAATATGGCAGGCGTTGACAACATTAATTGCCTACATGAATTAACTGGGGCTAGTGTCAAAATTAACTGGCTCTAGCTTAATCAACAAACCAAGTTGCGGTAGAAATCAAATTAAAACTCTCAGCACCCAGCACCCCATATATGCACGAAAGAGCGAGTCATGTACAAGCAACGTTCGTACGCGGCCGGATACACGTACATACATGTACGGCATGTACTAGTACTCTACTGGTTACTGATAGTCGATCAGATTAACTAGGGAATCAATAAAGCTGACATCGTATGCATGTGCACGAGAGATCGATCGATCAGTACTGGATACATGTAGCATATATATGTCTAGAAACATGTGAGATTTAGATGCACAACCTGCAGTGCTAGCTCCTTTGACCTCTCTGTTAATAATCGATCACCACCACCATCTCGATCTCCTCTATTTAACTAGTCTTCCAATACCACACTACTACCTGCAAATTTGCAGA
Source organism: Oryza punctata (assembly GCA_000573905.2). Classification (NCBI taxonomy): domain Eukaryota; kingdom Viridiplantae; phylum Streptophyta; class Magnoliopsida; order Poales; family Poaceae; genus Oryza; species Oryza punctata. The sequence continues at coordinate 7,541,321 of CM002488.2, forward strand.
ATAGAGAGAGAAGATTATTGATGTGTATGCGAGCGAGCAGACGCAAGCAGGTTGGCGCCATCCAGCGACAAATATTCCAGCCGCTGTCGCTTCCGCCGTCGCCTTCCCGCTGGGCCCTGGCCGCTCCTCTCTCTTCGCGACTTCGCTTCGCGCGCGGCGCCCGCACCGCACGTGCCCGCCGCGCCGCCCGCCCGCGTACGTGTAGCTGGGGCTCACTGCTCACCATCATCGTCGTCGTTGTCGCACGCGCGCCCGATCGATTATGGCTACGACAACGTACGTAGGTTCTCCTATCTATTAAAACAGACTTAAAATGTAGCACCACGTTCGCTATGAAAACTAGAAATTCTCACATTAATCGAAGAAATCCAAATAGAAATACAATTTAAAAATAACTAAATTTAGATAAGTTTGTATATTCGGTATAAATATAGGTCCAAGGTCTTGTAAATAATTAACATCAGTCTAATACAATTACGGCACATCGCCAACCTTTTCATTACTTTGTTTCAACGAGTTCTTACTTTCGAGTCGAGCTGCATCGGTTTCGATCTTGGACAAAGAGGTAAAACTTGTTATGGTGGTTTGCATTATCAGAATTAGTGCTTACATCTTTACGATACTAATTTTATTTTGTGAAATCACCGAGTTATCATATATATTATATAATCTAGATTGATAATGTTTTCTACTTGCATCGGCTTATCTCTTTTTAGGGTTTCATCGATAATGGCTAGATTGACTTGTTAACTTAGATTATATAATGTATCTACCATCCTGAAAAGATGATCATTGGCTTGATTGTTTAGATATTATGTTTCTTCTCATACTTAGTGCTGCATCAGTTAAGTTTGATCTACTAAATCGTGGTTAGAATTATAATCTCTAGCCTGTTGTATGGTCATTAATAAGGATAGTATCGGTGTTTCAGCCGATCTTACTTAATATAGTTGTTTTGTATAGATTGATATCTTGTTTAATATACTATATCTGCCCCTTATATCAGGATCTCAATTAATATTAATATATTAAGCTCATTATCAATCTAATTGATGTTAATTTAGTATATTTGTTGCAAGATTATATCCTAGTATAAGTTAGTATTGGAGTTATAACCAATACATGCTTAAATTTAGACATCGGCTATGATATAGACGTATATAATCGTTATTTCGTGTTATTTTGGATCTAGGCAACTTATACTGTCTCGGTTAAGTCCGATCTATCCCAATTGCTGATTTCTAAAGTAATATCGATTTGTGGATTATATAATGTCAATCTCTACAGCCGATGGACCAGGTTTAGGGTTTATTTATTCTTATAGATATACCTTACAACCGATTCACCTCACACTGCATCGGCTAGGTTACATTACGATACGACATCGGCTTTTTAGCCGATCAACTATCGTTTACTAATAACATTTGCATGTTTCATCTTGTTGATTGCAGGATCAAATCAAATGGCACACCCTTGAACTCAAAAGTAAGCTTTGGACCTGCACTGGAGTTAAGCAGATCTCTCAGATTAGTGTGTGTTTTTTACACCAACAAATCCCAATGACAATAAAAAAGGGAGGTAGCGGGCAGATCGTAGAGGAGTAAAGTCACGGATGGTTTGGTGGGACTTTTAGAAAGTAAAACATGAACCCAAACGATAATTATATTCGATTTTTAAAATCTTAATGACAATAAAGAGAGGAGGCAGTGAACAGGCCGCAAAGGAGTAGAGTGGTGGCTTTTGGTGGAACTCCTAAAAATTATAAAAACAAAACCCAACGAGAAACACTAAAAACCACAAGGTCAAAATTTTAAAGGTTATTACAAGAAGGATGAAAGAAAGTAGTGGTAGATCAAGTAAGCAAATAAAGCGGTGACAAAGAACTAAAGGGTATTGACTGGTGTGACTTTTAAAAACACCGAGATGGTAAGATTCGGTCCTTCAAAGTCTGAAGATAACGAGATAACTATTTAACAAATTTTAAGTAAAAAATTATATGTAAAAAATAGATAATTATGTATGGGTGTTAGTCGTGCAATTGCGTGGGACCACCCATCTCGTTACTGATCAATTAACCAAATTAGCACGCACGTGCAGAGTAATTAATCAAGTTTAATTTGCTGGCTAGCAATGAAATTTGGTAGAGTAGTAAGAGGATTTGCATTGTAATTTGTCTCCTAATCCATGGAGATGTCTCGATCTGCGCGTGGGGGATGACGATGCTGGTTTGTCTCGTGCGTGCGCTAGCTTAGCTCCCTGTGCAGTGGTAGCTAGCTACTACTACCGTGTCACTGCCGTCTCGTGTGCTATGCTACTACTACATACGTAGAATGGCATCCAAGGCGAGTAGAAAGGCTAGCTGCGTATACTAGTGGTTTGACCTTCGGATGCATAGTTAGCTAGCCTATGCGTGCGTAATTTGGAGTGAAATATATATTGGCAACTTTTTAGGGGGGGGGGGGGGGGGGGGGAATATTATATAGTTGATAGCTAGCTGTAGCGAGCTAATGGAGAAATTATTAATTACCTCGTTCACACTTGCTGTTGATTCACGATCAGAATTAAGCAGAGACTGTAAATTAAGTTCTCAAAAAGAAGAAAAAGAGACTGTAAATGCAGCAGCAAGTTCTCCGCATATGCATGGGAGTACGATATAGCTAAAGCGAATCTGTGTAGTAGTTCTCGGGCCAACCGTTCTTGTATATTGTTTTCATTTAATTTTCAAGGAAGTTAGCGTGCAAGAAAAAGAAAGAAAGAAACAGCGTTCGTTGTTAATTTATTTGGATGCACCATTTTGTCTGTTTTTGATTTATCTCGCCAGTTCTTTTAAAATAAAAACGGTACTAACTTTTAAGCGAAGCTATGTATATTCTTTACAAATTAACAAATCTAGGATGACAGGATTCTTCACATCAAAAGGCAGAACTTAATCAAGGAAAAAAAAGCAGCACTTAAGAGGATTTTGCTGTCTCAATAACTACTTTTTAGACAACGTCTTCCATGAATCGAGTTATTTTAGCTTAATCATACCAAATTTTGAGAGAAATGGATTGGTTTGCCCCTATGCATTTAATATTCCATCTATCTTGATACTATTTTGTCATTTTTACACTGGCGCAGATAATGAAAAAGAAACGCCGACGATCAGATATTGACGCAAGAGATCACTCTCCTCCTAGCATAGAAATTAAATTACTAATCCATCGATCTCTTCAGTCTAGTCAGCAAGAACATAATAATTTTAACCATGGCAATTAGCTAGTCAAAACGATCAATAAGACGACAACAAATTCGACCACATGAGTCCCACTATAACACCCTTTTTATCAGCCTCAAATTAATACAGGTCAAGTCAGGACCAAGTGATTCTAATCCTATCAAGGGACCCCGCTTGAGATGACGGCTCAAACAATATCCATTGACAATGGTAGCAAAGCCCTTTTCTTGATTTTGATCCAATCAATCTAGTAGTATGTAACAACTAACAAGCTAGTTTACAAAAACTTAACAAGGTGTGTGCCTGCATGTGGGTCCAGCTTGTCAGGCCAGAGAAAGTAGCTGCCCATGCATTGCACTGTTGCAGTGCAGGCTCCAGAGGCAGCAGCTGCAGTAGTTTACCTTTGCAGTGGGAGAGGGAGGAAGGCTGAGATTTGATGAGAAGGGGGATATGCAGATGCAGGAAGCATCACATTATGGGCTAATCATGCCAAATGCAAAGGCACCAAGCCACAGCTTTTTACCACCCCCTCCTTCCCCTTTCCCTATCTTTCTCCTCATCATATGTGTCATGATGCATTGCACACCCACACACTAGCTACACTAGCTTACCCTTGCTATGCTCTGCCTGCACAAACACCTAAAGACACACCTTTCAACTTTCACCTTTTTACCACTCCAAATATTTTATTCTCACACATACACACACACAACCACAATCTCTCTCCATCTCACTCTCACTAGCAAAGATCTATATTTATCCTGCCTTGATGGTTTTGTTGTTGCCACTAGCTAGCAAAGCTTATTTATGCTTGGGGTAATGACCCATACCTAAGAACAAAAGTTGCCCTTTTGTCTCCAAAGGGAACTAGTCAAGTAGAAGAGGAGATCGATCAGCAACTAGTTTGATCCAAGAAGATCGATTAATTAGGAAGCCAACGACAAGCTTAGCAATTTGATAACAATGGCGAGTAGTGAAGCCGCAGCCATCTCCAACCCTTTCGCTCCTCTCACCAACCATCAGCAAGAACACCCTCCTGCTCCTCCTCCTCCCGCCAAGAAGAAGCGCAATCTCCCCGGCACACCAGGCAAGTGCACAATTAACCTCTTCTAATCTAGATCACAAAATCTTAATTTCCATTTTGCTGTACGTGTTGACTGACGGCGATGTCGGTGGTGCAGACCCGGAGGCGGAGGTGATCGCGCTGTCGCCGAGGACTCTGATGGCGACGAACAGGTTCGTGTGCGAGATCTGCGGGAAGGGATTCCAGCGAGACCAGAACCTGCAGCTGCACCGGCGAGGTCACAACCTGCCATGGAAGCTACGGCAGCGGAGTGGGAAGGAGCCGAGGAAGCGGGTGTACGTGTGCCCGGAGAAGAGCTGCGTCCACCACAACCCGTCGCGCGCGCTCGGCGACCTCACCGGCATCAAGAAGCACTTCTGCCGCAAGCACGGCGAGAAGAAGTGGAAGTGCGACAAGTGCTCCAAGCGCTACGCCGTCCAGTCCGACTGGAAGGCACACTCCAAGACCTGCGGGACCCGCGAGTACCGCTGCGACTGCGGCACCCTCTTCTCCAGGTACGCACGCCATGGCCGCCGCGCGCCGTGTCGCGCGAGCTCCAGGCTTTGATATGATCGTCGAGGATGGTGGCGATGGATGGCGATATAGCTTTGTAGCTTAACGGCGATGCATTGCATGGTTGGATCATGCAGGAGGGACAGCTTCATCACGCACCGCGCGTTCTGCGACGCTCTGGCGGAGGAGACGGCGAGGCTGAACGCGGCGTCTGGCGCCGCGGCGGCGGCAGCGGCGGCGGCCACGTCGGTGTGTGGGCAGAGCTACCTGTTCGCTGGGTCGGGTGGGCCGGGGATGGCGGCAGTGCGGCATCCAAACATGATGCTGCCGCCGCCGGCTGGTGCGAACCTTAGGGCGGGTCAGATGTTCGGTCCGGCGGCGGGGGGCGTCGGTGGGGACCTGTGCGACGGCGGCGTGGCGCGGCACGGCGGGCTGTCGCTGTGGGGCGGCGAGGCGTTGCCGTCCATGGGCCACATTGGCGTCCTGGCAAGTGGTGGCGCGGGGACAGTGCCGCCGCAGCTGTACGCGGATCTCTTCGCTCCGAGCTCCGCCGCGCCGCCGCCGTTCGACGCGGCGCAGCTGAACTGGCTGTATGGGAACGGCAAGCTCTCGTCGTCGAATGCCAGCGAGCTGACGAGCGCCACGGCAGCGGCTGCGGCGAAGGAGGCGGACAGCGTGCCGTCCGTGTTCAGCAACCAGCAGCACGCCAAGCCCGCGGCGCCCACCGACATGTCCGCGACGGCTCTGCTGCAGAAGGCCGCGCAGATCGGCGCCGTGACGTCCACCGCCGCGATGCCCCTAGCGTCCCCGTTCGAGCCGACCAAGTCCGGCGCCACCGCCTCGCCGGCCGACGAGTGCGGCAAGTTCGACGGTGCAGCTCTGTTCGCCGCAAGCCATCACAATGCAAACCTCGGCGGCGCAATGAGCGAGCTCACGGCGGCCGCCGGCAACGTCCCTTACGACGTCTTATCGGCGGTGCGCCATGCCGGCCTGAAGGACGCCGGCGGCGTCGGGAGAGAGGAGACTAGGGATTTCTTGGGCGTTGGCGTGCAAGCACTGTGCTCGTCGTCGATACATGGGTGGATTTAAACCTTAATTTGCATGCCAATTCTGTAGCCATGGAGAGATTAGTTAGTGCTAATTTTGAAGCTATGTAAGCAAGTAAGCTACAGTGGAGTGAAGCATGCATGCAAGCTCACAAAGGGCTCAAGAAGAGCACCTAATTTAATTTACTAAAATTTAATTTCTTGTTTTCACAAACCATATGCTCTTAATTGTGTTACTTGCACTTAATGGAACTTGAGCCATGATGATAGGGTTGAACTAACTAATCGAGGGAGTTCATCATTGTTATTTTGCAAATGCTCTAGTGTGTTGATGCCTTGATGGAAGAGGACATGAGCAAGGAGAAGACAAGCAAAGGTAACTGGCAAGCAAAAAGGTGGCAAGAGATCTATGCATATTCTCAAGAACCATTAATCAAAGAGTATCTCCCTTTAGTTTACTACTTTGTTCTTAAGAAAAAAGGCAATTGGGGATGTCACTTTACAACTCTATTATTGCACAAACCAAATTAATTACCTTTTCAATGCAGATAGCTTGATCCTGTTTTTAACATATGTGCATTTTTATTTCTAGCCTTAGTGGCATATATATAAAGGATGATCTTTGTCCCTAATAATAAACAATTTTTAAGTAGATGTCTTGCTGTGCTTAGCCAAATGTCAAATGGTCTAAGGTTGAAGTAAGCTAAAGGGGAGCTTGCAACACAGCAATGGGGTGCCCAATAACCTACCAACAAGGGGAGGTGGTTATCCAGTTGAGGATGCCACTGGTTTTGGCCTTCCAGAAATTTGCATTTGATTACTGATGCACATCCACACACACAGGTTAGTGCTTGCTGCTTAACTTAATTGCCTATTTGTCTGTATGCTTTTAGTGCATTTTAGTTGTAATGGAAGGTGTGCTGATACAGGATCTGCTATGGAGATATTTCCACTAGTTATTTTGTTAAAGACTTCATGGGCTAGTGTTCATGGAAAGCATGAAGAGCTTTGCTTGATCTAATTGTGTCAAAAAAAAATTAAGTGATCCTTAGTACATGAGTGCACATTGTACTGGGGCAAAAAATAGCAAAAAGTTGAATAAATATGAAGTGTGGTAGTTTTATATTATTGGATATATTGTATATTTAGGTCAGACAACCCCAACAATCTTCAATGAAATCTGTTGTTCAAATGTTTATATATATAGAAGATGATACTATGAATTAAATATGAGCAGTGTATTGTGAGACCGACCAGTATCGCAATTTTTCTAAATCTGTGGTTGATCGGAGGTAACTGTTATACTTGCAAAAGAAAATAGCTACGTAAGGGTACTTCTTACAGTTAGTCAGTATCAACTTTGAACTACATAAGATAGCACCGACTAGCTAGCTATCACTTTTGTTAAAGAGCCAAAAAGCTAATTAATGTATGGAATTGGCTAGGGCATAGCATGTGTAGTTGGGCATGTTTGAGAGGCTGTCAACAGTAAAAATGTTAATTTTTTTACCTAGATGATAAAAAAAATAATTGTTACGAGAAATCCATGCATTGTTGCGTAGTAGTTTAGTCAAGTTATTACCGAAAGCTAACGGTGCATGCCTAAAGCGAATTGAAACACCACCCTTATCGCACAAGATGCACTACTACATAAACCGTTTTTGCATGTGACTAAAACATATTTTTGCATGCGGTTGGGCCAACCGCATACGCCAAAATATCTGCAAAAATCGGATTTTTCACATGTGGATAGTACAACCGCATACGAAAATGGGAATTTCGCATGCAGTCTCTTATACCAGCCGCATGCAAAAATAAATTTAGTGAAAAAAATATAAACCAAAAAACCCCCCAAACCCTAGCCGCCACCGGAGCATCCCGGCGGTGGCGGATCCGGCCTCCCCGCGTCCCGGCGGCGGCGGATCCGGCCTCCCCGCCCGAGCACCGCCGCCCGCGCCCGACCTCTGCCGCCTGCGCCGGTGAGCCGCCGCGCGCTCTCGAGCGCCGCCGGCCCGCGGCCCGGCGGCGGCAGATCCGGCCTCCCCGCTCGAGCCCGAGCGCCGCCGCCTGCGCCGGTGAGCCGCCGCCCGCTCTCGAGCGCCGCCGCCCGCGCCTGACCTCCGCCGCCTGCGCCCGTGAGCCGCCGCCCGCTCTCGACTGCCGCCGCCCGTGCCAGAGCTCGCCGCCGCCCGCTCCCGACCGCCATCGTTGCCACCCGCCCGCCGCTCGGTGAGAGAGAGAGGAAATGAGGAGAGAATGAGATAGAGATAGAGGTGAAGGAAGAGAGGGGAAAATATCAGAGGGGAGAGAGAGAGGGGGTGAGGATAAAAGGTGAAAAAAATTGATAAGAGGGGAAAAAATTAATTTAAAAATATGAAAACTTCGAATCGAATTTTATGATACTAAATGAACTCATTTGAAAAAGTAATCAAAAACAAAGTTGTAGAACTCATTGAGATCTACCAATTTTCTTTTGGCCATTTCTCCATCCGATTTTAATTGAACTATATAAAATTTGAATTTTAAAATATAAGAAATTAAAAAAAAATCAGGTAGTAAAATGATTTCAAATAGAAAAATTGTCAACAACAAAGTTGTGTATCTACAACTTTTGTTTTGGTTATTTTTCTATATGAATTTGTTTCAACAATTTTAATTTAAATTTTAAAATATGACAACTTCAAACAATATTTTCTAATATTAAATGATTTCAACTGAAAAATTCATCAACAATAAAATTGTATAACTCATCAAGATCTATAACTTTTATTTTAATCATTTCTTCATCCGATGAAGTGATAGTAACATTGTTCACAAAATTTACATTTCTCTCATATTGTTTTATAAACTATAAGAGAGATATACAAATTTTGTGAATAATTTTACTATAACTTTGTCGGATGAAGAAATGATCAAAAGAAAAGTTGTATATCTTGATGTGTTCTACAACTTTTATGTTCATGACTTTTTCAGCTGAAATTATTTACTGCTTCAAAATATTATTTGATGTTTTAAAATTTAAATTTTTAATTGATAAAACAAAGTCACAAGAAAAAATGATCAAAATAATAGCAGTAACAACATAATAACATGATAGAGCATGATTTTAGAAAAATTTAGGAAAAAAAATCATCCAATTTGAAGTTTATATGAGTGAGATAAACTAGTTTTAAATTTTCAAATTTTATTTTCGCATACGGCTCCTTAAGACGCCCGTATGGAAAAATCGATTTTTCCATGCGGGCTCTTAAGTGGTCCGCATGCAAAAATAAGATCATTTTTGCATGCGGACCACTTAAGTGGCTTAAGGAGCCGTTTACGAAAATGCCGCTTGATTTTTTCAGAAGTGGCAAGTTATGGTCCGTATGCAAAAATCATGGGGTCTTGTACAGAAAAATCGTTTGTGTAGTAGTGAAGAACAAAACTACCTGAACGATATTATTCTTTTTCGAGAACTCTAGATTATAGATTATACTGTGTTATGATATTTATGTGCTTTCTTGAAGAATAAGTTCATGCATTTTCATTAGTCCAAATGACCAATGGGCTGACAGCCATATATAGGACATGACAAAATAAGAGTGTGTTCAGATAGTTGTCTAAATTAACCCTACCATAAAATCGATAAAAAACAGTGGAACCAGAAAACAAGGTCAATAATTAATTTATAGGTATTGTTTATTTTCTTGGTAAATGATAGTTCTTTCGTTTCTTTAACTTAGTTCAAATTAAACAAGAGAAATTAATCGAATAGATGGCTCGAATACGTCAGATCGTCGACACAAACAGAATTTCTGAAAATTTGCAACCACTCAGTTACCCCTTTACCCCACTTTTGATTCGAAAATTTTAATTTATGTGTGCTTGTTTGACAAGAAAATACGGTTTGAAGTGGAATTAGTCAAAAGTCAAAACTCGAAAAGAAATTCATCACAAAAAGAAGTCCACATTCCGTCCCGCAGTCCCGTTCCGTTCCGTTCCGCTTCACAGGAAGCCGACCAATCAGCGCCTCCCCCTTGTATTGCTTCCTCCATCGAATCGAATCGAATCGAATCCCCTCTCCCACGATTCCACCAATCCTCCGCCGCCGGAGAGGAGGAGGAAATAGCTGCCGCCGCCAATGGCGCTACCGGTGGCGAAGCTGGGGACGCTGGCGCTGCGGACGCTGTCCAAGCCCATCGCCAGCCGCCTCAAGAACCAGGCCGCCGTCCACCCCAAGTTCCGCAACTTCATCATCAGCATCGCCCAGGTCGGCTTCCTCGTCCTCGTCCTTCTCCTTGTGCTGTGTTCTTCGGAGAAAGTAGCTCCTAAGGGAAGGGATTTTTGGTAACGAAATGATCGGAACAGCATCCGTTTGGCTCGTGCGAAGGGGATCTGGTTAGGGCTATTTACTCCAATATCCATTTCTTGGTAATGAAAAACTTACGTACTTAATGAAATGTGTGCCCCTCGGGTAAAGAAATGTGTGCCCGTGAAAGGGGATTTTGCAGAGTTGACAGAATGAAAGATAAAGAATTACAGAGTAGGAGGAGGAAATGTAGCTGTCTTGAATCTTGATGATACTTCAGTATAGTACCATTTGGCGAATGGGTGTAGCAATTTCCAAGAAGCAACTTTAGCTGTTTGGTATTGTGCCAGCATTTTGTAGTGATTAGTGCTAATTGGTTGGTTCTAAAGAATTTAGGAAGAACGGTGATGAACTAGTTTAATTGTAGGTCAGTTGGTCTTGATCATCAGCTGATAGATTCGTCAACAAGTGTTTCGTCCCATTTGAAGTTGTTTGATTCTGGCTCCTCAGAAATGGCTGGACACTGATCTATGATAGGTTTCTGTCTGTGATGTGCACTCTCTGCCATATATGCAGCTTCATATTTCACCTGTCTGACTTAGAAAACACATCATATATTCTTTTAGTTAGAGAAATAGAAATACAGGGAGCATGAACCTCGAGGAAATTTATCCGTCTGTAGGCTTTTATGCTTTTGGAAATTTGTACAGCTGGCTATTTCTAAGATTATAGTATATGTGCTAGAGCCCTCTCAAATATATTTGTGCTATGGGCTATGGCCGTATCCTTGGTTCCCTTACGGGGTCTCAAATATAGTGAACTGACTGTAACTATAACAATTGTTACAGGTTAATCATCGTATTACTACAAGGATACAAAGGCGCATTTATGGGCATGCAACAGATGTGGAAATCACACCTTTAAATGAGGATAAAGCTGTACAAGCTGCTACGGATCTCATCGGAGAAGCCTTTATTTTTTCGGTACTTCACTTAACCTATAATGAACTTTGTATGCCAAAGAGATTTATAATAGCCACAAGAATATATTGCTAGGCTGAAGTAGCGTTGCTCTGTAATGTGAAAAAATAAAGAAAATAATTGAAATATCAGGAAATGAAACCTGCATCTTTTTTATTTTAGGTTGCTGTTGCTGCTTTAATTTTTGAGGTGCAAAGAAGTGCAAGGTCAGAGGCTAGGAAGGAGGAAGCCCGTAAACAGGAACTTGAGGTAGTACTTTCTAGCGTGGTCCAGTCTTAACATTGAATCATTTCCATATTTTCTCCTGGAATTTGAACTAACATAAATATGTTACAACAGTTAACAGCCATATATCCCATATTCCTATTTAATCTTACACGGAAGAATGAACCTAAAAAAAAACTAACTATAAGCCCTTATGCTGTAGCCAGAGTAATTTAAATTTGATAGTCCATAGGAGTATAACTCATGATTGCAGTTTGGGTTCTGAAAACTTGTCATGTAAATACGGAGATGGACACCTCTAGTATCATAACGGCTAGACCTGTTCATTCTGGGTTTACTCAATCCGTTTAAGAGAATCAACGTGCTTAGTGTCGTAATTAGCTTAGCTGCCAGAGGACACATCAGAAAAATTACTATGCCCAGTTTTGCACAGTTCATCCAAAATCGGGAATGAACAGCCCAAATAACGACACTGAATCTTCTATAAGAAAACAATTGGCAGGTTGCAACCCAATTTAGTTTAATCATCAGGAACTGGTCATGATCGACGCGTAACGTATCAGGTGATAAGACATGCTTTAGTACTATGCCTCCTGCAGCCGTTTTCAGCTGTCGCAGCCACAGCCGCTGCAGCAGCAAGCAGACCGAACATGTCCCGTGTAATACGGACTTATGTCATAAATTTATGGAATGCACATGCAGAAATGTTTTTAATGAACTGCTAGGTGTTCTTCAACCACACCTTGAATGCCACCCTTTAGAAACATTTTGAAGTGTGAAATCACTATTTTCCTTGGTAAAGCTTTGCATGTGGAACGAGGGTACTTTGCCGACCTAGTAATTAACCAAAATAACGAAATACCTATTTACTAGTCACTGTTGACCAAAATATCTTCTATTAACTATTAATTTAAAATCTTACTTCCTGCCAGAATATTATTAGAATATGTAAAGTAGGTCATTCTTGATATGAAATGTTATAAGAAGTTGATCACTGGTCTACTTGACAATATATCATTTATCTTCATGGTAAATTAGCGATATGCGTAGGTTGAGAGAGATGTTTGTTTTGATTTCCAGCTTCCTTATTGATAATGCCAAAATATAGCTTAACGGTTGTTTTTATTGGTCTCAAGGAATTGAAACAACGGGAAGAGAGTTTATCTAAAGATTTGGAAGATCTTAAACTGAGGCTTGCTGAGATTGAGCGCCTCGCTAAAGGACGAGGCCTTTCAGGAATCTTGAACTTAAAAGGTGTTCATGGAGCGGAAAGCAGCAAGGCAGCAACACCTGCTTGATCAATCAAATAATCTTGGGTCAGGCAAAACAGGATGATATGTTGTTAAGTAGATGCGCAAAACACTTCAAAATTTCACTGATATGTTTTGTGATTCTAATGTGGCAGTCCATTGCCATGCCCATTCTTTTGGTGTATGGATCAAAATATATGCCGGCTGATCCATAGACACCCTAAAATAATAGAGCCCAAGGATAGAAAAAGGCACTGTATCATGTAGGTTACTTCTGGGTAAGTAACTCTAGAACAAGTTCAAAAGAGTAAAAATGAATGTGATCTTATACTTTGCTTACACATCACGCACATAGCTATGACTGAACTGAATGCCTTCTTTTACTCTGTCTAGTGATATTTGTCGAGATTGATTGCATAATCAGAAGTAAATGATTTCAACAGATTCTATCTGTTGCTAAACTAATTTGTGCCAGGAACCATGGTTCAAAAATAACTAATCGTTATGTTCTGCTGCACAGTTGGAAATGACCTTTCCACTATCTTGAAAAACACATTCAGTAAATATAACTGAATGTCTGAATGCAAGCACACATCTTTTGTGCCGCTGCATTCTGGAAGAAAAATATTTGTTCGTAGACAACATACATACCACTGATACATTTTTCTACTACATAAATAATTCAGATGGTACATTACTCGGTTGATATAGTACATTTTTCTACTACATTCCACTGAAACATTACTCATTTGACCCCAAACTCACATGGTATATTGGTAGTGTCGCTGTACGCAGCTAGTGTCAGAAAGATGCAGTATACTACTACTTTGTACTGAATAACTACTGATGATGCGTTAGAAGTTTCCATGACCCTATTTCTGCGGTGAAATCTTCCTGTGAGCAACCTACAAAACCGTAAACCCTACTTTCACCTTACCATCTTGTGAGTGTATATATACGTGTACATGCATGTACACGCAATCTCTCTCCTTGCCGACTCGCATCCTGCCATTACATGCATCTACGCTCCGAGCTTGCAGCTGAGTTTGTAGAGATCGTTGTCGGCTTCGCCGTCGTGGGCACGGTGGTGACCGGCCGACGACGACCGACATGACCGGCGGCGGCAGCGGCGGCGCCGGCGCGTGCGCGGTGTGCAAGCACCAGCGGCGCAAGTGCGAGCCCAACTGCGAGCTGGCCGCCTACTTCCCGGCGAACAGGATGAACGACTTCCGCGCGCTGCACCTCGTCTTCGGGGTGGCCAACCTCACCAAGCTCATCAAGGCCAACGCCACCGAGGCGGCGCGCCGCCGCGCCGCCGAGACGCTCACCTGGGAGGCGCGGTGGCGGGAGCGCGACCCCTCCGAGGGATGCTACCGCGAGGTCTCCTGCCTCCGCCGCGACAACGCCGTCCTGCGCGCCGAGAATGCCGCGCTACGCCGCCAGGCCGAGCAGTGCGTGTGCTGCGGCGGCGCCGGCGCCACTGTCGCCGTCGCCAGGCACGCCTCGTCGACGACGCTGCAGCAACACCACCAGCACCAGCTGCTGCTGGTCTCGGCGTACAACGGCGCCACCGCAAGGCCTGGCAATGTTCCGCACAACGCCACCGTCGTGCCTTCCGGCTTCTCCGGCGGCTGCTACAACGGCAACGCCGCCGGCGCTGCCGGCGTCCGCGGTGTCAACGGCAATGGAGCCATGTCCGTGCGTGCGCTGCCTCATGTGCAAGCTCCGGCGACGCAGACCGTGACCGGCTTCCTCGCGCAGGGCGACCGGTACCACGCCGCGCCGGTTTGCCCGGCGGCGAACGGAGGGAGGGGCGGCGCCGCCGCTGCCGTGCCGAGGTCTGGTACAGCTGTCAGAGGTCAGGGTGATTCCAGGGACAAGAGCGACGCTAGGTAAGCTGAAAGAACTGTGTTTCTTTTGTTGAAGGTTCAGGGCTTTGCATGGTGGATGTATTGGCTTCTCTGCGTTGTGTTTTGCAACTGCAGGTGATGCTGGCAGCAAATGGCCTTCTTGAGTTCTTGTACGTTCATCAGCTTCAGAGATGAGTTTCATGCAAGTAGCAGCATTGCCAGAAAAGCATTAGCAATAATATGCTGCAAAAGTACTAATTAACTTCTAGGAATCAGCTAAAAGCTCGAGCAATAATATGCATGAATATATTCATTTGATGTACGGTTAAGAGACAATAATGCTATCATCTCACAGAAGAAATGAATATAATCATTTCGGTTACTCCTTTAAGTTGTTAGTGCTGAACCGAAGTAAGTTGCTGGAGCTAAACGACAATGACAAAACACTAAGGCCAACTGAATCAATTTGATATGTGTATGAATGACAGAACAGTAATAAAATTCATGTCTTTGAAGACGAAATGGAAACTAATATATTTCCCCTGTAATCATCATTTAAGTGGAGAAATGAAAACACGACTTGTAGCACCCATGGTACGAGCTCACTGGAAGGCTTCTTTCTGCTCAAACCTCAAAAACAAACTCAAAATTCTGCATGGCTCGATGTGGGACACTGACAACCAGGTTCAAGTCATGTGCAGGGAGGGTAGAAGACCAGTCACAGAAATTAACAAGTCTCTTTAGGTACTTGTGCTTCATTATCCCCAACTGAGCCAACATCACCATTGCTAATAAAGATCCACAAAAATGAATAAAATCAGCCATGTCCTTATGAGCACGAGTATGCAAATTTAGGAAAGCTCACCTTGACTGAGCAGGATTTTGCAATGAGAGTGAGTCAACTTGCATTGTTACAGGGCCATCGTTCACTAAAGAAACCTACAAAAGCAATGATTTTACATCTTAAAGGGTAATAGAGCACAAAAAGGCAATTACAGCATATGTTCATTCAGAGGCACCTTCATCATTGCTCCAAAAACGCCATCTGCCAAGACGAGTTAAAAGTATAGACATGTTAGAAATAGGTCATCTGACAATGGCTTACAATAAATAAATTGTGTTCTCTGAGCAAATACTTAATATAAATGTTCATGGTAATATATCAGGGAAAGTCAAAGGAAAAATAATAAAAGAGTTGGACAATTATAATATATTGATAGCAGAAGTTACTATGGTGCATTACAATACCGGCAATACATCTTAGTATGTGCTTTATAAAATAATCTTCAGTGTAGGAACCATGAGAAACATGGAAAAAATCACTTAAATCCGCAACACACCAACATAACCATATTTGTGTGGATTACAAAAGAACAAATTGTAATAATAAGAACATCAATTAGATAACCAGGAACTCAGGACTGCTAGTTGCATAGTGCAAAAAGAAATGTTAGATATGCATTATATATTACCTTTCACTGCATCAGCTGAGTATGATTTCTGGAACTTCTCGACTAAAGAAGCATAGAATGGCTTTGCTTTAGCAGGTGGCATAGCCACATGAAAATCTGGCTTGTTACCCTTCAGGATTCCATATAAGGTAAATTGACTGACTGAATAGTATATCAGCTTAGAAACAGTGTCAATAACAATAAAGCTACTAAGCTTATGGATTTCCAAATCTGGGACTAGAATGCTGTATTATATTACCTAATAGAACTTCAAATTTCCGTTGCATAACCTGCAGGGAAGGAGAAGGTTATTTATGTTCGTTGTCAAGCTTCAAATGAAGTACAGGAGATATAAGCCACATGCTTGAATAGGTTGTTTTTGTCATACTGATACCAAGATGAGTCAAGACTTACACTCTGATCCCATGCTTTTTCAGTCTTCTCATTAGGAAATAGCCTCATATTCAGAACCTTCCGACAACTGTGTAAGGTCATGTTAGTATGAGAATGACAATATAACACAAGGATACATTTACTGAAGATGTGAGCATAAACAAACTTGCACGAAACACAAAGATGAAACTTTTGCAATTGAACTAGAACCGAGAAGCTTTTCCAAACTATACACGTTTCCAGAGCAAACATGGCAACACATACTACTAGTATCATTCATTGATTTATCAACAACCATCATTTCCTCTCCATTCTGCATTACGAATTTTTTGATATCTCCCTCCACTAACACAGTTAACTGATTACTGAATAAACACATAGCAATTAACACATTCCAGATTCAGTGAGATGCGAGAACGAAATAGTAAGAGCAGATAAGCAGGCGAGCATGGACGGAGAGGGAAGGTACACACATGTAGTCGGCGTCAGCGTCGGTGTCTGCCTCGTGGACGCCGACGAGCACGAGGAGGCCGGGGCCAATCGCCGACACCACCCGCCCCTCCACCTGCAACCAAAGCCCACGGGAACCAACCAATCAGGCATCAGCCGCTTGCCTCCTAGCTAACGAGTGGGAGAGGGCGCCCGCTCACCTCGACGCTGGCCGAGAGGACGCGCTGCACCACGGCCCTCATCTCCCTCTTCCTTGTCGCCTCCGCCGCGCCGGATCTCTTGGCCCCGCGTGCGTCGCCGGGCGAGTCGCCGGAGACACACTCGGACGGCGGCTCTGGGGTTGGGCGGAGCTCGGAGCCAGTGGGACTGTGGGACGGATGGGCCGAGGAAATTGTCCACGATTTTTTGGTGGGCCTATATGGGCCGGGCATTATGAGAACAGGTTGAAAATTTCTTTTGGTTTACTGCTGATTTCTGTTACTCCCTCCGTACCAACCTAGCACCGGATCGAACATTTACTACTACAATAAATCCGAATAGGTAGCATGTTCATATTTATAGTCCTAGAAAATATCTCATCCGATCTTAGGTTCTTATATTTTGGAACGGAGAGAGTACTGACTAAGGATATTATCCCCAAATTTGATTTGTTTTTCCCCTGAAATCATTCAATACCTGAAGGAATATAACAGGCTATTCATGCTCAATTGTGTTACGACTTCGCCAACATTTCCTAAAAAAAAAAAAATCTTTGCCACCAAAGACATGAGAGTGGTATCCTGAAACCTCTCTTGTAGTCATGTTCTTACAAGTTACAGTATGAACTTATGATTTACATGGACGTATATAAATCTGAGTAGGTAACTTTACAACATGAGCATGCTTTGTTGTATTTTACATGTAACACGATCTCTAAAGTAATTTGTTATTCTTCAACACGTATTATTCTACAAGCACAACAAAGCAAAACCTACCACTACCAGCAGCAGCAGCAGCTGCTGATCTTGCAATCATTGTGAGGTCTGAGCACTAGTTTGTTTTTCAGCTGCTTCTCCTGAAGCACCATCTCCATTGCCATTTTCTGTTGTCGGATGACCATCAATAGATTTACCCTCAACAGGAATAGGCCCTTCTTTCACCAACTCAGATGCTTGAGCTTCAGTCTGCTCTGGGATATCAGACAGCTTGTCCTCTGGTTTCTTCCTGGAAATCTTTCTACTCAGTATGCTTGTCAGTGATCTACCTGGCTCACCTGCATTTTTCTCCATCACCTTTGCTACATCTTCTGTCAAGTTCTCTGCATTTTCCACACTGCTTGTCGGTTTCGCATCTTCATCGACTACTATCTTTATCGATGTCCTCTTCTCCCCAGCCTCCTTAAGGTTTGGACGTGGAGTTTGTGGGATCTTTGGATCAAGCTCTGTTGCACTCTGAGGCCCTGGCGTTGTAGGAATACTGGGATCAATATCACGGAAACTTCCCTTCTTCAAGCTCTTCCGGAAAAAGGAGCCAAAACTGAACCCCCCTTGTCCACTGCTTTTTGGGGTAGGCGCATCCTTTGATTTGTCAACTTCTTTGTAAATCTCCGTGTCAGGATTACGTGCCCGCCCTTTCCGCGATTCCCATGTCTTGGGAACTCCAGTGCCAGGGCGATGCACATATAATCCTCCAGGTTGTTCTTGCCCATCAATGTTAATGTGCTCCACTTCATCTACTAAGACTTTCTTTTCATCAGGCAATTCATCAGCATCCAACTTGTTGACCGAGGTTGATATTGGTAGTTCAGCATGAACTTTCTTTGATGATTCTTCCAAACCTGCTATATCCTTCTGCAAAAACAATTGGGAATGAGTTTAGGAAGGGGTGAACTTCAACAGTTTAAACATGTAATCGCAGTTTCCTTTTAAAAGCTTTGAATGCATAATGTATAGTTTAGCTCAACAGTTGTTTTACTAGATAATATTCTGATGAAGAGGATGTGTCTAGTGTTATCAATCATTTTGCTGCAACTTCCCTACCTTCATGAAATGACTACTTACATGTTCCAAAAACATGCGGCAAAAAATTTAAAAGGTTATCACCAACCTCTGATATATCTTCAACTGTTATTGCCAAGTGAATCCTTCCTTTCTTGACATTCTTGAGTGATATCCATTTGTCATGTCTCTGACCACCCCTCAGCTCATGGATATCTATAGTACATGTTCTGTAAACAAAATGGAATGTAATGTACTTTCACATTTTTTTTCTAGTAAAATACCAAATAGGTCAATTCAATATGAAACATCAGAAAGGCTAACTCCGAAGCGGAGGTAAAATAAGTGCCAAGTTGTCATCTTTTACAAATTCAAACTGAATCACAGCAATAAGTTGACATCAAATATAGCTGCTATGCGAACAGAACAAACAGTATCCTATATATTTCCTGACCATTTACCAACATGAGTTCAGTAAACAGGACATACCCAAGCGAGTCATCAAACATGTGGTCCTTATCACGCACTTCCATAACAAGTTCATTTAATGATTCCCATGATGTAATGGGTATTTTGAATTCTTCAAACCACTTTGGGGATAGTGTTTTCTTCTGTATCTGTGTTTGGAATTTAAAAGGACCAAGGCGACCTTTCACATAAGGGTCCGAGAGTCCTAAATAATTGGAATGTAAGGTGAGTCAAAATCAAACAATGGGCAACACAAACATCAATGCAGGAAATCCTCACCATTCATATCAGATGGTATCATGTCGGTTCCTTCTAGAATCTCAAGTTTCACATATGCTACAGGAGGTCTCTCCTCAATGCTGAACCAGTCATTGTCTGCAGAATGTGAAGAAGTCAATGCAAAGTAAACAGCAAGGATGTTTATCATTTTCTTTCCTTGAAACAAGACTGGAAGTCTGTCATCAGAGACAGTTAGAAAGAGAAATAATCTTCTAAAAAAGGGTTAGAAAGAGAAATACTCTTCTAAAAAGGGTAGGTTAAAAAACACAAGGCAATGACAGGGTTTGAAGGGGCCTATCCTATTAGCATTTTCTAGAACACTTGGCGAAAGCAAGTGGCCTAAAGAGTCTGATTCATATTGACAATAGACTATACCCTACAATTGTTGGAAGCTAACACAAAATATAGGAGGATTGAAAGGAAAACAACAGGAATGAAAGGGGATTCCTGAAACACAAGCAGAAAGCAAAGCTTCGTCCTACCTGAGGGAGTCGATACAAACTTTTCCACATCG
Source organism: Oryza punctata (assembly GCA_000573905.2). Taxonomy (NCBI): domain Eukaryota; kingdom Viridiplantae; phylum Streptophyta; class Magnoliopsida; order Poales; family Poaceae; genus Oryza; species Oryza punctata. Next base: position 7,561,284 of record CM002488.2, read on the forward strand.
ATAACAAGCATATTGGGCTGGTAGAAGAAAAGTTGCATTAGCAAGGAAAAAATATACAATGGACAGCCTACAGCCAAGGTTCATAAAAAGATTGAATGAGAACATATAATAGTTGTAAAAATCTAACCTCAACTAATGTCTGCCCAAATGCAGTATCCATCAACTTATCCTGGAAAAAAAAATCCAAGGGGCCAAGTGTTCAGTAAAAAACAAAATCACTAACATTAGAGAAACCAAAATTATGGTACAGGAGAATTACCAGCCATCCTGAAATTCCTGGAAACTCAGTGACATCAAGCCCATGACCAATGAGTGGCTTTACAGTCATCTGAAAATAAGGAGGCTCCACAAAACATAGTCTTACACGGCCAAGAAATGGCCAACTCCGGACAAACTTCACACCGACTAGAATCTGCATGATGAACATATGCATGTTCTGAGTACATTGTAAGGCAAGAAACTGTTTATTATGTATAACGAACGAATATATGTGGAAACTCTATATTAACTTTTTATCCTGTTTTCCTGGGGAGGGTTTTGTACAGTAATATTTTGTTAATACATTCAAACAGTTCAGCACCTCTCTTACATATTTAGATAATGAACTCCCTTTACTATTTCACTTTCTTAAAAATAAGAAGAATATGCATCTCCTTTCTTGACCATGAAGTTCCCATTCCCTCTGTTAGCATCACAATCAGGTTATAGCACTCAGAACAGAGTAACTGCAAACAACCTACACAAGCAACAATGGTGCTTGCCTAGAACTATTTGCTTCCATTAAGATAACGAAGGATTTTTTTTCCTGTTCCTTTCGCTGGGTCAACATATATCCTTATCTGTTTTTCAATCAAGGTTAGTAGAGAACATTGACCATTTTTGAGCAAGAGGTTAATAAAAAAATTATGCCATCAAACTTCTTTTTGGAGAATTATGTTACTCATTTAGTTTGGAGTTAACATGTTCATTTGAGTACAATGAACACGAAAGATTGAGAGATTTCTGCAATATGTGCATCTTGTTAATCTGTATAATTTGTTCACATACTATTTGGATATCAGAGGCAACATCATTATAACATAAATTTCCATCCACTTAGGATGAAAGGAGCTTTCTTATGTTAAAGGGTAATATGCCATACTTGTGTCAGCACCAAATATAAATAGTATGTTAGTCTGTATGCTTTCGTTAGAACTACAAATGAATAGCTTGGATGATTTCAAGATCAAAATAGTGAAAAACCCTGAAAAAGTTAAGTGCACCTAAATGAAGAAGACTGTAAAAGATACAAATAAATCTAGTGATTGGACTTAGTGTAGTATCACCGACATAAAACTTACCATTAGATATAAACAACACAGAGCTTGAAAATCCATGTGCTGTAACGGCTTTAAAAGTTAATTACTTCTAATAGTATGTTGATCTTGTTAGTGACAGAGTAATGAAACTAAGTAGATAAATTGCATCCCCTTAAAAAACCTAGAACTTGCCTTTCCCTCAACATGCATGCTAGTCAAATGCATGTTTGCAGTCATTCCAAGTCCGACACTCTTATGCAGCTGCATAGAAAGTACAGCACTCATATCTTCAGCAGATAGAAAATTCATCCCAATCTCCAGAACCTGGCCATCAGATGGCACAAAAATCATTACAAATTTACCACAGAAGAAAAAGATATATTCATATCAGAAGACATTAGTACCCACCAAATGGTCATCATCTGATGTCTCAGGTAAAACTCTCATTGAAGTAAACAGTGGTGAATTCCTTCCCATATACAGCTCCTGAACTCCAGCTTTACTCTGTGGAATAACTACAACAGTTGAGCTATTGAGGGCAATTCCTACTTAAAGAAACAAAAATAAATTTATAAACATTCATGGCAAAAGTAGAACTTGAAGGTACAATTCATATAGTGGAATATCATCAATTACAAAAGCAAGGGACAAGAAGGAAACCATACAACTGTCCAAGGTTTGAACTTATCCAAGAACCATGGTATGATGGGTCGTAGAAGTTGTGATACGATCTTCTCCATACAGATAGGCCACATCTTTTTTATTGCATAATTTAACCAGCGTACTGACTCTGCATCAGATAGCAGCTGATACATAAAACAAAATGAGCTAAATCTACTATAGCGTTCTCAGACGTCTCAGTAGAAATAGAAAAGGAGCAAAAGAATGTGAGAGGGTTCATCCTTGCAAAATTTAAAAGAAGAACAAATCATAGAAAGAAGCATACTCTTCGTTGGTAGGCAGATTTCATTTCCTCATGTTGTATTCTCTTTCGCAATCTCATCGAACAGCGGGCATTTACCTACAACGAAAGCTAACACAATATTTACTTTGGTTCTGGAACGAAACAGTAACATATTTTTGTTTCTTTCCGATTATGTGATGTGTGAGACATGTAGATTCATCTATCTTGGCAGTATTGAACTATGAACTCCACTCTCTCTTTCTAAAAGAGAAATAAATTCTATTACATAACATAAACTTTAGTACTATATCCAATTATGACCTATTAATTCCATAAAATAGGGCCCAAATACAAAATTATGGAGTAGATAAGATTAATGGGGCCATTATTGTTGTTCCTACCATTGTACCAACTAACATCAACATGGAGAGAGAACTATCAATTAGCAGCATCTTCCCAGTGGTAATCAACCAACCATAGCACACAAACAACCTTAGCATGTTCAACCATTCCAAAGCATGTCGCTGTACATCATTTTCTCCAATACACACTAAGAATTACACACTCAAGAGTTAAGAAAGCGCAACCGGAATCAGATACTAAATCAGTCGCATCGCGGAAAGGAAAGGAAAGGAAAATTTTCTGATAGAAACAAAAGGCAAAAAGAACCTCCCAGAGAGTGATGCATTCATCACAACTGTCACCTAAGCATGCGGTTGTTGTTGTAAAGGAGCTCAAAAAAGAGAGAGAGAAAATCGCATCAACTTATCAGCGAGGGGCGCGCGCGGCAGCGGCAGAAGAGCACCGTACCATGTAGAGGTAGAGGAAGGCGAGGAGGAAGAGGATGGAGTGGCGGAAGCCGAAGGAGCCGGCGACCCACAGCGCGCTCAGCACGAGGCCGATGTGGTACACGATGGGCAGCTCGCCGGCGTCCATCCCCACCTCCGCTCCGCAGCTGGCGGCCGCTCTCCCTCCTGTATCTCTGCTCCGCCGCGAACCCCCCCCCCCTCCGGCCGGCCGGCGAGCCGGCGAGCCGGCGATCTCTTTTGCCGCGAAGAGTGAGTCGGAAGTGGCGGGCGCGAATCTGGGTGGAAACGGTGGCGCACGCACGGACAAGGGACAAAGGCGAGAGAGAGGCGTGGTCTGGTCCGGAAAAGTTATTTTGGGAAATTTTAGGGGGCTAAGTGAGAAACTGTAGCCAGAAAGGCACCCAACGTCAACCAACAGAAAAAGGACTCCGGCTCGGTCAGGTTCATGTCATCATGTGCCAATGGACACAACCTTTTTTTCGTGGGTGCTTGTTGTTCAACACTGTCAAGTTTTGGTAATATTAAAAATTTTGTAAATTGCTAAATTTTAGTAATGTAGAGGGATATATTTTGGTGGTATAACCCTAAGAGTGGAAACTTCGAATGAAGAAAAATGTGTCAAGGTCGAAATAGTTATTCTATGTGTTAGGTTTGTTGTTTTATCAATTTTAAGTAAGGTTGAAATGAAAACAAACCAAATAAACCTTTATTTACGGTAGATTTTACAAAATATTAGAAGACTAGCTAATATAGTAATATTACTAGTCCTATCTATAAATTTTAGTATTTCTAACTCCACTATTATATATACACAATCTTTACACGGTCAGTAGTTGTGAGTGTAGAGGACTGGAAATTTGATGAGGCGTGGAGGACTAAAAGTTTATGAGATCTATCTCTAGTTACAAACAAACAAGAACAACAGATTAATTGAATTCCACACCACGAAATCAGTGAGATACTAACCCTACACACCATGACATCAATGAAATCCTAACATACACAGTTTTCACCGGTATTTTAGTTGATTTTTTTTCTAAACGAATCATACTCGCACACTGTCTCGTGTGATTCGTTTCAAAAGAAAAAAGTCAACTAAAATACTCTATGGTAGTGATTAGTGAACTATAGTAACTAGCACTCTGCAACTTGGCCCTTTAACAAATATTAGACATTTAGACACATCGTTTTGCTTATATTTATAATTATTCATACTGCTTATTAATAACTAAAATTTTTAATATAGTTTATATGTAAAACATCTATATAAATGTTCTTATCTATTTAAAAACAAATACCGTAAATTAAGCAACGATAAAAAATAAAATCAAACACCAAACCAGCCACACGTCTAACACCTAACGTCAGCTTGTAATACTAGTACTAACTTTGTACTGGTATTACAAATAATAATTAACCAGAGACGCTGACTTGTTTATCTTGCCGACACGGATATATTCCCGGGGCGATGGCTTCACCTCACCTGCCTGCCGCCACGCGGCCACGTCGTCCTCACGTGCCGACGCTAATCTCAAACCCCGTCCTCACCGTGCGATCTGGAGCGCGTTATTTGTCGCTTAAGTGGACATGCCATATCTTAACAGCAAGAAACTTAAGGCTTAAGCTAAACAAGTGTCCACAGTACATACGTAATCCAAATGGTAAAATCTAAATCGAGAAGCCTCTCGGTTTAGCGTTAACCAGTAACGAACCAATTTATAAGAAAGACTGCTACACGTGCTGACGTGCATGCTTGTTTTTCATGTTAGACATGCATGTCTTTTTCTTCTTCTTATAAAGTTTTCTCTCAAATTACTTATCCGATCTACAATCCGATTACACCATTGTGTTCGTTACAATTAAATCTTCACTACAAGATCTTACATGATTATATTACGATGAAAAAATATTTATATTTGTAAATTACTTTTATTATATACATAAGTTACTTTTATTATATATATAAGTTACGTTTAGATTTGACTAAGTTACTTCTTAGACATATAAAAGTAAATTCAATAAAGTCTAAAAGTAATTTACATATATTATAAAAGTATCTTAAAACAAAACGGAAACATACTATTGCATTTTTCAAGTTGAAAGGAAAAACTAGATGGAGAACAAACCAGCTACCACTAGTTGTGTAGTCACGTCCAATTAAAAAAAGGCATGCATTAAAGTTACTTTCTTTTTTTATAAGTACTTCTATAATATATGCAAATTACTTTTAAACTTTATTGAGTTTACTTTTACATGTCGAAGAAGTAATTTAGTGAAATCTAAAAGTAATTTAGATATATTATAAAAGTAATTTATAATTTTTCATCAAAATATAATTATGTGAGATCTTATTATAAAGATTTAACTAGCATGGTGGTCCGCGCAGATTGCGCGGCTAGTATCGTTATATTTTTCTCGTGTAATAGTTTAGATATTTTCAAATTTTATAACTAAATATATTAAACGGCAACATAATTTTAAATTATGTACTAACTTGACTAAACTAACCCATGCATGATATTCATATTGTACTATATGATAGCTATTAATTATTTTTAATTTTGAATTTTAGTTATTTTTAAAATTAATTTCTATATAGACCCTAGACTACTCTTTCAATATTCCTTATTTCTCAATTTCGTATTTCTTAATTTTATTTCTATATGGAATATGGACTCCTCTTTCAATATTCCTTTTTCTTAATTCCAAATTTTAGTTATTTGTAAATTTTATTTCCATATGGACTGTAAATCTTCTTTCAATATTCCTTATTGTTTTAATTTTGAATTTTTGTTATTTGTAAGTTGTATTCCTATATGGACTCTAGATGTTTTTCTAATATTACTTTTTTATAATTCCGAATTTTAGTTATTTAGAAATTATATTCTTATATGGACTCTAGACTTTTTTTAATATTTTTTATTCTTAATTCCAAATTTTTGTTATTTATAAATTGTATTCCTATTTGGACTCTATACTCTTCTCCCAATCTTGTTTATTTTATAATTCTGAATTTTAGTTATTTCTAAATTGTATTTATATATGGATTCTAAACTCTAATTTTAATTTTCTTTTTTTAATTCTGACTTTCAGCTAGTTCTAAATTTCTGTATGAACTCTAGTATTCCAATATTCCTATTTTCAAATCCAATTTTTTTTATTTTTAAATTTTATTCCTATATGGACTCTAAACTCTTCTTCCAATATTCCCTATCTTTTATTTCGAATTTTGGTTATTTATCAAATGTATTACTATATGGACTCTAGACTCTTTTCCCAATCTTCCTAGTTTTTTTAATTTCGAATTTTAACTATTTTCAAATTGTAGATAGACAAAAAAAAACTCAAATTTTATTTTTTTTAATTCTGACTTTTCGTTTGTTCTAAATTCCTATATGGACTCTAGATCTTCTTCCAATATTCTTATTCCTTTTTAATTCCAAATTTTTGTTATTTCTAATTGTATTTCAATATGGACTCTAAACTTATCTATCTATATTCCTTATTTTTTAATTCTATTTTTTGGTTTTTTTTCTAAGTTATATTATATATGTACTCTCTTTCAACATTCCTTATTTTTTTAATTTGGAATTCTAGTTATTTCTAAATTATATTTCTATATGGACTCTCACCTCTAATTTTAATTTTTCTTATTTTTTAATTCTGAATTTCAGTTGGGTCTAAATTGTATACGTGTATGGACTCTAGCCTCCTATTCCGATATTCCTTATTTTTTAATTCCGAATTTCAGCTATTTTTAAATTGTATTTCTATATGGACTCTATTATTTCTTTTTCTCCGATTAATGTGAGAATTTCTAGACCATGAGAGCAAACGTGGTGCCTCCTTTTTCTATTACTTTAATATTTCTAAATTATATTTCTATATGGACTCTCACCTCTAATTTTAATTTTTCTTATTTTTTAATTCCGAATTTCAGTTGGGTCTAAATTGTATACCTGTATGGACTCTAGCCTCCTATTCCAATATTCCTTATCTTTTAATTCCGAATTTCAGCTATTTTTAAATTATATTTTTATATGGACTCTGTTTTTTCTTTTTCTCCGATTAATGTGAGAATTTCTAGACCATAAGAGCAAACGTGGTGACTCCTTTTTCTATTACTTTAATAAGTTAATAGATTGTTACGAACACAACGGTACAATCGGATCGTAGATTGGATGAGTAGTTTAAGAGAAAATTTTATTTGAAGTATAGGTGGATAGGGTCTCTCATAGATGAAGTGGTAGCTGATTTAGATAAACCAGCTACTACTACTAGCTATGTAGTCACGTCCAATCCAAATGGATTATATCATGCGTCAAGCTGAACAATTATTCTCGAGGATATAATCCATTTGGATTTTGGATCACCCGGGATCCACCGGAAACGATGCGGTGGGTCCACCGGTCCACGTACGATTGTTGCTGTACTTAATTAGGCTGGAGATATTGTCAGGATTCAGAAAGCGATGGCCTGTGGATTTTCGTGCATGTACGTGCCATGTTGGGCCAAGGTTGTTCAATAGGGTACTTCTCTTGTGAGCGATTGATGATGGTGCACCAGAGAGCATTCTATCGGTGCCATCTGGCGTTAATTATGCTGTTTGATTGAGCAGATTAATTAACCTGCTTGTGTTGTGGGTTCTGAGAGAATCTCCAATCCTAACGAGACGAGACGAGACACCGTGCTTTCATGCTCTTCCGAGAACCAGATTCTTCGATATGCCCACGCGTCAGAAACTCAGAATGGTCGGCGCGCATATCTCTCCTCTTCTTTTTCTGATAAATTAACTAGTAATTAGGCTCCTCTCTTTATTTGAATAGATATTTTCAGCGTACGCGGAACCAGAAAACTCATTAACACGTGATTAATTAAATATTAATTATTATAAAATAAAAAATATTTAACTTTTTAAATAACTTATGCCTAGAAATCTATATAAGAACGTACAATTTAAACGTTTGAAAAACATTTATACCTTTCTCTTTTTCAGCTTTTAATTGCATCAGTCGATTTATACAACTTAACATGATACCAAAGCGAAAATGTTTCGAGTTCCAATCCTAATATTCGAGGGTGAGAGAAACTAAGAAAACGACCAATTTATCGAGGGCCCGACACGGTCGTAATAAGATGCCACACGGTCCCGTTCGTCGATCAGTATCACGAGCCATTATTATTTCCTTTCTCGCGATAGGAACAGTAGAATGGATCCACACGGCCAATCTGGACCGTCGGTCACGCATCGGACGGACCACGCGCTCGAGGCCCCCGACCCCGTCGCTGTACACCCGAGTTGGCTAAACGCCTCGCGCGAGCTCATCACCAGTGTGAACGCGCCAGGAAGGAAGAAGAGAGGAGGAGATGGGCGGCGGCGGCGGCGGCGAGGGCGAGAAGGCCAAGGGAGGCGGCGGTGGCGGCGGAGGAGGAGGAGGAGGAGAGTACGGGACGTTCCAGGGCCCGCCCAGCTACCCGCCCCCGCGCCCGCCGGTCGTCGGGTACCCGCAGCCCGCGCCGCCGCCGGGGCTCTACGGCCATGGCGATCCCTACTACCGCCCCCGCGGCGGGTACCAGGCCATTCCCGGTAATGTTCTGGCCTGCCTGGTATGGGGGATCACGAGGGATGCGGGTTAGGTCTGGACTGGAATTTCAGTGGTGCGTGATCAGGCTCAAATCGTAGAGGGGTTCTGCTTGATCTGAACCATCTAGAACTGGTTGATGAGCGCTGTGTGGAAATTGGGGTGAATTGGATGACTAGAGGGCGGTTTCTTACAGATCTTTGGCATGATCACGCGATCGGGGATCCGAAATCCTATGTACTTGAAATTTCCTGTGCTTTGTCTGATTGAAGTTTTTACTGCCATCATGCAAAATTTTTAGTGTTGTTGGTCCAAAAGATATGCAAAATCTTAGGTGGTCTGCTTGAAACTTAGGTGATGTCCAGTTGTAGGTGAGTTGTTTGCTCCTGTTGTTTACAACTCATTGCTCCATTACTCCATAAACCTGGGCAGCTAGTGTAATGACGACTGGGTGGTGCCTAATGGCAAAGTTAGCACCTTTAATATCTTTTAGCTTGAATGGAGTTTTGTTGTGTAATCAACAGTGAAATATTACGTTTTTGTATATTGTGGCGCATGGAGTTCGATTTATCTGACATAAAAAGCAGTCCTTAACAGAATCTAGTTAGTCCAGTCTTTATGTATTTATATTCAAAATTAACTAGTACTTATTCAGATCAATTTTGTTATATCTTTTTTTAGATAATGGATAGAAATCTGGCCTCTATATCCACAGGTGGATATACACAGCAAAGATCAGTTTTGTTATATGGTTTTTACCAGACATTTTAACCTTTGTTCTACTTTCAGCTCGAGATTATGAAGCAGGTGTTCGTGGACATAGTCATGATCGCCTTCCTTGCTGTGGGATCGGCTTTGGCTGGTTTCTGTAAGTGATCACTGCTTTGTTCTTCTATTTATTACTTGTAGCAACATCATCTCTGAAATCTGAAAAAAAAAAACACCCCAAAAATTTTAGGTGCACCATGCCATTTCTTTTGATATACCTGCTTATCCTCATTACAAACCTTGTTTTGTAGATTCATAGTCGGTTTCTTCCTCGGTGCTATTCCCTGGTATGTCGGAGCATTCCTACTGTGGTGTTCTAGAGTGGACTACAGGGAGAAACCAGGATATGTAGCATGCGCTATGGCGGTAAGTAACATAATTCATTCTTGAATTCGTCGGATACTGTAACAGCATTTGTTTTGATTCTTATTGCAGTGCATTGTACCATTTCTGCCCCTACTTTATCTGTTCTTTTTTGGTCTGTGTGATCAATCTTATAAGATTAGTACTTGTCATTTATAAGGAATACATAATTCCATTTTTCATACTTGTGTGTTGAAACTTGAAATATATTTCTCATGACATGCTGATGTAATATTAGTTCACCTCAGGATTGTACATGAAGTTTGTGTGCGCTTGTTTTTGGTTCCTCGTGTAGCTGGTTACATGGATAATCCTCATAAACCAAAAATGAATGGTCAAGCACATTGGCTATTTTTCCTTCTTGCTCTTGTAAGACATGAAGTTTGGTTTCTAAAAACAAAGCAATTACCAGAATTTGTTATGCAAATACTGAATTATGCATCATCAGGAGCAAGCAGCGAACTAGGAATTGGAATGATGTCTTATTCATGTTAGCCTTAGCATTCCAGTAGAAAAAAAAAACTATTTACAAGTACAACAATGAACTTGTATCTGATCTCTATTTTTTTTAATGTTGGTTCAGAATAATAATATAGTAACTTCATTCAATCATATATAGTATATATCTTCGATTACTGTTTTTAATGTTTGAAGCATCTCTGCTCTTCACCGGTTGCACGCTTGCATGAGCCAATACCATTGTAATTCACGCATGAGTTTTCAACATGTATGTAGCCAGAGCATATGTATGCAACAAGGATCGAGTCCAGAGAATGTTGTCCTACTTTTAACACAATGCATTCATTGATGCATATTTTCTTGGTAGCTTGTATTTGTTTAAATTTCAATCATTCTAATGGTGTTTTTACGATGTAACAGGCTGTCCTTGCCACAATTGCTATAATAATTGGAGCTACCGCTGGAGCTGCTTAATTACATTTTACATTGTGCTGTTACTGTACATACTGTATATTTCATGGATGCACAAAGATTTAGTATGTCGTCTGCGATGTACCTGATTCAGCTTTTCTTTTTCTATTTGATTTTTTAATGTTTAACAAGGAGAAAGGAGCCCTTGTTCATGGTCATAAATAAATCAGGTTGAGACGATTTCGCCTTATGAATACCTGAACATCAAATGTGTCAGCAAAATAAAAGTTTTGGCTGGGTTTTTAACTTTTTGGTCATTGTCAGTTGCTGTTCTAGTAGTCACTTGCTCGATCTGACAAGAATTATCTGATGAGGTCTGCAGATTCGTTATCCCATCGCCGAGCTTTTAAACTACTACGTATAGCAACAACATAGTACATGATGAAACATATACTAATACTATGAATCTAGACATATTTGTACTACTAGAATACCAAGGCGATGATCAGTAGCTGGTTCGGGAGGATGATCAGTGACACTGAGACACGGCCTAGACTCCTGCGGTAGGCAGCAACGAAGAGTTTTTCGCAATAAGTGAAAACCTGACGGAGCAATGTCGTATGGAGGGGGAAGGTCCATGTGTCGTCAACTTCTTTACTCGGAGAAGAAACAATGGCGGAGGAATAAGCATGTTCTTTCTGGTATTAGTTTGCTATATTTTGATATTTTGATATGGAGAGTAGTAACGTAGGACGGTAGGACTAATAAAGCTTAATAAAGTTAGCTATTTGGATTACAAAACAGTCAGATTCACAGTTAATATCAATATACGAGGCTTGTACCCTACGCCATTCGAAAGAAAATTCATATTATCTTTGGCTAAAGAAGTAAAAGAACACGATGCATTGACAAAATTCGGTTTGCTACGATTTATTCACATACAGCGACTTAAGGTGCCTATACATGAGCTTGCTATCATGCACGGCCAACTGGAGTTCATAATCATCTGACCACCATTGCTGCAACCCATGAGCTTCAAGGAACGTCTTTGGTCCTTTGGCAATCACAAACAGCTTGGAGTGAGTCCCAGAATGGCCCTCATGCTTCTCGGCAGTAACAGTGGCGACACCACTACGATCAGCATAAAAGCAACAAATGTAGTCACAGCTGTTTACGTACAGGTTTGGCACCCATCTCTTTACCTCCTTGATCAGCTTTTCTTCTCCAATTTCAGAGGCTGCTCCTCCATCCTCTCTTGGGTGAGAAAGTTCGCTAGCATTTGAAGAACTACCACTGATATATCTCTTCAACACCTTGTCGGCTTTCTCCTGAAGTTTCCTCAGAGCCATGCCAAGTGAGACTGACGGTGGATTGAACAGATGGCATTCTACAAAGATCCCATCTTGGGCCAAAGTCTTGCCAACCTGCAGTGCAAAGCCTGCCCCCAGGGAATGCCCAGCAATGCACACATTGCTGCTGCCATGCTTGTCGATCACCGACTTGAGCGCTTCGAGAGCACCGGTGAACCTGACAGAGCCCCTCAAGCTCTCCATGGTGAAGAACCGGAAGTCGTCTTCGAGGTCTCTCACAACTGTCGATTGCTTAAGTATTGTTCCCCTTATTGCGAGGACAACCTTCGGGGCGCCATTAGGTCTCAACACTATCAAGTCTGATAGTGCAGAAAGCTGGTCCCATTCTAGAAGCACCCCATATATGGATCCATCTCTAGAATCAATTAGAGGACGCACCAGCTTGTACTTGAATGGCTTCCACCAGTTAGGAGCAAGGGCGCTTTCACCGTTTCTCTTCTCCTGCCTGTCTAGCTCCATTAGATACGCAGCCTGAACAAAGCATGAAACTGCAATTCTTCTGTAGTTGGGATCTGTCCTGCAGAAGCATCAATGATGCTGTTAATCAGTGCTACCCACATTATAAGTTTAATTATCAAACATTACAAAAGTCATGATCTCAAGAAATAGAAGCAAAACAGAGAAATCATATCCCTAGGACAAGAATTTGGACTAAATTTCAGTTACATTTCAACAAAATTATGGACAGACACTTTACATAGCAAGTACTACTAGTATTTTCTTTTGTTCAATGCATCATGTTAAAGCCTTAAAATTTTACATGTTCCTTTACCTGAAAATTATTTCCACCGCACGACCAGCATTCTACAAGCTGATATGACAAACGGTCAACCTCCATATTGCCAACAATCCTAGTTACTACTTCATTCAATTTCTTTACAGCCTTGACCGGTGATAAAAAGAAAACATGATTTTGGCATGGTAGTATCTAGTTGCCATCATACTGAAATGTGACAAACACACATTACCTCGACAATTGGTTGCGACAGCTGTTTGCACCACATTGCTCTGCTTTTTCAGTTATGTATGAGTGTATGACTTCTCAATGGACAACTGTATTTTTTACATAATAGTATAATACTGTATCTTTTAGGACTAGCTCTGTAGGTTTCATGAAGAAACACCAGGAATCCTTAAGCTCCATGCACACGACTGGCACGAGGTTCGATCAAATAGCACGAAAAATCCCTGAACTCCACGCAGAGTTAACCATTTCTCAGGCAGGTAAAAATCCCCTAACAGTTCAGAGTTATAGACAAGTAACCCAAGCACCCGTAACACTCCCAAAATCTCAGACGTGTAATGGTGTAAACAGAAACCGTACGCGAGTGACCGAGAATGGCAGCATATACGCATGTTCATGGAGGATCCCGACTTGAGCGGAAGGAGGAGAGGAGGGAGGGAGGGAAGAGAGGAATGGGTCGAGAAACCAACCAGCTCGAGCGGATGAGGTCCCTCCAGCCGGGGTTAGAGATGTTGCGGGGCCCCGTCGCGTGGAACTCCCACAACACCGGCTTCCCGCCTCCGCCGCCGCCGTTGCTCCCCATCGATCGATCCCCTCCGCCCGTCGGTCTCGCACCACCGGTTGATTAGCGGAGAAGGAAAGGCGGGAGTGGGGCGGCGCGCCGGTGCCGCCGATCGAGGAGGCGCTCGCGTGGCCGGCTCGTCGACGTCGGAGAAAAGGAAGGGGGTGGATGGATCCGTGGGCAGTGGCCCCCGCGCGGGGAATATACGGGCGCCAACGCGGCGGCGGGTGGGAAATCTCGCGCGGCGCTGATGCACACGCACCGGCCTCTCCAGGTCGTTTTTTTTTTTCTACTGTACTTTTGCGTGTTCGGTTGCGAGGTCAAGCGGTCAAGGCGTCACGCTGCGTTCTGTTGCATGTTGTTGGTGGTCACCTGTAGCTAGGAAACAAACGGAATCAAACAGAAATAACCTTTTTAGGTGTACTAGGCTAAATTTGGGGTACAAACTCCTCAGACCAACGTGTATTGTATAGACTTATATACCAGTCACTTAAAAGGCAGAAGAAGTAAGTTTGAGAATTCGATTAGCAAATTTTAGAGTAAATTTCACAAAACTATAGGTACTTTGATTAAATTATCATAAAACAACGTATCTAATATAATGTATCATAAAACAATAGATTTAACACTAAATTTATCACAGAATTACGTACTTAAGGTAAAATATCGAAACTACAAATTTAATAACAAAGTTACCACAAAACTATATTTTTTATATCAATTTTGATCACAAAACTTAGATATTTATAACTCAAACATAACATTAGTGCTAAGAATTTAAATTTTCTGTGATAATCTTATTATTAATCTATAGTTTTGTAATATTTAGCTTTAAATATGTAGTTTTGTGATAAACCTATTATTAAATCTATGGTTTTGTGATATATCACTTTAAATATGTAGTTCTACGATAATTTGATAAAGTATCTACTCCCTCCGTCCCATAATATAAGGGATTTTGGCTATAAAATTGTATAGTCAAAATCCCTTATATTATGGAACGGATGGAGTATATTTTTTGAAAATTACTTCAAATTTTAATATGGGCACGGATATTTGGTTTTTCATCAGTTTTTTTATGCCAAGTACGGTGTATATTTCAATGTGTTCAGGTGCAATATTCTAATAGGGTGTCTAAAGTCCCGTTCCACCTGTTTCACTTCACGGGGCATGGTTTCTCTACTGCCCTAATAAAGAAATGTGTAAGAAGCTCAACGTCTAGGGTCTGTTTGAGTTCACCGAAGATGAATAAATTAAGTATGGACAAACAAAACGAAAAAACCATTAGTGTATGTAATTATTTTAAACTAACTTCTATAAAGAACGTCTTTGTACAAAATACACCGTTTAGTAGTTTAAAAAACGTGCTAACGAAAATCAAGGTAAAATATGTATTTTAATTAGAAAAGAATGGGTCATAGTAATATGCAAAATTGTAATATGTATTATGCTGGAAGATGACTAAGGCTGAGTTCAGCACTAGTTTCCCAACTCACTCCCCTCGTTTTCCACGTTCACACTTTTCAAACTGCTAAACGTTACGTTTTTTGCAAAAAAAAATTCTATACGAAATTTTCTTTAAAAAATTATATTGATCCATTTTTTAAAAAATATAGCTAATGCTTAATTAATCACGTACTAATGGACCGTTCCGTTTTTTTGCAGGAGGGATTTGTTCCCAACCACATCTGCCGAAAGCAGTCTAAGGTTGTGTTCTTAAATCTTAACTCAAGGTTCTCAACCTCCACTCTCTCGTATCCCTCACGCACGCTTCCCAAACTACTAAACGGTATGTTTTTTACAAAATTTTTCTATAGAAAAGTTGTAAAAAATCATATTAATTAATTTTCAAAGTTTTTTAAAATAATACTTAATTAATCATGTGTTAATCCTTTGTTTCGTTTTTCGTGTGGATGGAAGGGGTTCCCAATCCCTCCGAAAGAACCCAAAGTAAAGGATTCTAATAAAAAGATGGTATTGCCATCAACTATAGAATAACGCTATAGTAATTTAATCCATCTGTCCAACCTCGCACTGTTGATGTTAACCCAGTGTTTAGGACATTGTGCTTGTTTGAGTTGCTCATGGGAAGTTTGAGGATCTTCATCCCTCTCAGTTAGTTGCTGACACAATTAACTGTTATTAACTATTCTTGTTGTTTGTACATTATAAATAATTTTACAAAATAAAACATATGCTCCTGTAGATATGGGGCTTCTTTATTTTGTAGTCACTTTCAAACCTTTTTTCTGGCTATACTAGTAGAATTCCCGTACTTTGTTACGGGATTGAAAGAAAAATCAAATGACGTGGAAAAATATAGTGCTTATCATTATCATTGTAATTTTTAATTAAATATAGAGTATATGAGTATCAATTAAATATGCACGCTGCAAAAAATAATCACTATGACTTCATCTTGGGTTGTGACTATTGTTTATTTTAATCATTCTCATCCACTCCAATGACCCAAGTCCATCTTACTACAGTAGAAAAAAGCTTAGTCTATCTACATAGAGTTAATAAAAGTTATCTGATGGCTAACCCAAGGTAAATTCGACAATTGAGAAGTGATGGATGAAGACGCATGAGGTCAAAAGCACTGGCGATGTCATCGATTTAGCTGCGCCCAAAATGACAAGATAGGGGGAGGAAAAGATGGGAGAAAGGAATAGAGAGGAGTCATCGGACCCAACCTTGCCGTGCATCACTGCCGGAGTGAGTAAAGGGGAGAGAGGGAGAGAAAGGAACAGCGGGCCTCAACATCTCTTGTGCGCCGCTGAAGTAATTAGAGGGGCAGGAGCTGCCGGAGTGAGCAACACCACCCATTGTCCCACCGATGGGAAGAGAGGGAAGAGGAGAGATGAAGCAAGAAGGGTAAGGAGGAAAAAGGGCAAACGTGTCCAAAATTTTTAATAAATACACCGAATGGGTAAGTATAAGCATATCTCTAATAGCTGTAAAAATATAATGGTATGAATCCAATATATCATACTAATGATATTTTTTAAAACGGGTAAGTTAGGTAGTGACAGGATTCCAACAAATCCTAATAAATAAAGGATAGTGGGGGTAAGATGGAATGAAATTTATCGTAGTTTATTTTTCACTATTAACTTTTTAATTCGTTAAGATCTTATATATAATATTTTTACTTACCAATTATTTTAATAAATGTTATGATTTATAACCAGCTATAAACGTAACGATGAAAACCTTGAATGAGAGATAATTGTTGTAATAAGTACTAATATAATATACTACTAGAAATCTTTTTATTTTGAACAATAAATAATTATGATTTAAATGCTAGAAGTTTGTATATTTTAAAATGGAAGGGGTAATATTCAGGTAGAAACAAAATTTCTCCTAATATCCCAAATCAAAAGCAAAGCAAAGCCACAGTGTTCAATCGTTGTGGAGCTGCCGTCTCGTCGGCCGTCGGTCGGTCTAGAGCTGTTAAACCGTGCCAATGCACTCGCGACGGAGCACCTGACGCTGTCGGCCCTACTTCGCGCACCAGCCGATGACAACCGGGCCCCACACCTGTGGGCCCCACATGTAAGCGTGAGCCTCGAGCTCCCCACCCACAGAGCGTCGGCGCGCCGCACCGCACGCACACCGACCCAGCGAGGCGAACGGTGTCCGTCCGATCCGTGTCGAGATCTCGGGCCGCCTCGGAGACCGGGCCCCACCGCCCCACCCCCACATTTCGAATTCAAACCAATCCCCTTCCCCGTCTCACTTCCCTCTCCTCCTCCTCCTCCTCCTCCTCCCAATAGAAGCTTCCAGAGGCCCAGGGCGGCGCGGCGGCGGCGGCTCGGGGGGGAACGAGGGCGGGGGTGAGGCAGAGGGGGAGGAATGGCGGCGGAGCCGCGGAGGGTGTCGTTCCGCGACGGCCGCCTCGCGTCGCGGAAGGCGGAGGAGGCTGGTAAGATCTCTTCTCCCTTGGGCCCGATACCGATCGAGGGGGTTCTTCGATTGGTGGATCGCTTTCATGGAGGTCTCCTCGAGGGTTCCATGGTTTGCTTGCTTGCGGGTTGCTCTGCTGCTCGGGGTTTTAGAGTTTAGACGGGTTTGTGGGGGCAGCTCTTGGTCTTTTTTTAGGTGGGGGCATTGCCGCTAACTTAGGTGGAGTGCTTGCGAGAATCGCGCGCTGGGGTTCCATTTTGTGATCGTTTTTGGGCGCTTCTATGCGGAGGCCCCGAATTAATCTTACGGCCAGTACGCGATATGATGCATATCTTTTGCTTCTATTGATTAAATTGCGATAGTCTTTGCTATTATGAGATCTAGTTCTTCTGCTTCGACCGTGGTTTCTGCAAGGAATGCGTTTAGAGAGCTAGTTTTCAGTGATTCTCCAAGCTGTCTCGTGCAGGTTCAATTCCAATGATCCGTAGATAAATTTCTATAAGCAATAGCCGCATGGATCCCATCCTTGTCTCCAGAATAATATAGTACTGTAAATAATATTAATAAAATATAGCACGCAAAATTTCTCTGATATTCTAATGCTGGCTGGTTTAGCTTTCGTTAAATTCGTTGGCTGATTGTAGTTTCTTTGATTTCGGCAAGCATTGAGGCGGCACCAGGCTGCAATCTGGCTTGAGAGCATGATAGGGCCCTTCGGCCTCTCCCGGTATCCATCGGAGCAAGAATTTGTTGCCGCTGTAAGGAATGGCATTGTCCTATGCAAGGCAATTAACAAAATACAACCAGGCGCTGTGTCAAAGGTCGTCGCTAATGCCTCCTGTGATAGCCAGCCATCGACGGCTTTCCAGTATTTTGAGAACATCCGGAACTTCTTGGTTGCTGTTCAAGAGCTGAAGCTTCCATGCTTTGAGGCCTCTGATTTGGAAAAGGTTGCTACTTTACTATGCTTAGAAAGTTAATCCTGATGGTGGGATGCGTAATCACCCAGAAAATTGTGTTGCTTCTGCAGGACAATATTGATGCTGGGTCAGTAGGCAAAATTGTCGATTGTGTCATTTCCTTGAAGTCTTACCATGAGTGGAAGCAACGGGGAGGAAGTAATGGGCCCCTCAAGCACTTGAAATCACCTCTGGCAACACGTTCTGCAAGTCATGTTCAGTCTGAATATGTTTGTTCCGGATCTTCTTCCACCCCAAAACGTCTAGATTTGGTAGAGACTGATACCGAGAGACAACCAAATCAAAATGTGGGTCCTAATTGTCAAGGTTTGTGATGCATTTCTTGATGAGGACATCCTCCATTATTACCCGCTGGCACTCTTGGAACACATGATACAGTTTATGTATAACTTTTATTGCCTATTTTTTTTACATGTACATAATAACTTGTTTGCATTGACATCATCATCAACAATGTAACCAGCTATGTATTGTGCATTTTCAGAGGCAATGGAAAGACTTCAGAAGGTTATTTTGGACTGCATGATAAGTTGCAAAGAAAATTTGGACAATGATTCTCTGAAAAAGGTTATTAGTCAAAAATGATACGAGGATTCTAGTTACATGTATTGTACTGTTTAAATCATGATCCATGTTTTTGACATGTTTTAATCATCATTCCAGGATCCATATAAGTTAGTTGGAACTATTTTATCACGTCAGCTGGAAAAGGAACAGGTACACTGTAATGCCATCTATTTTTTATGTTTAAAACCCTACTTCATCCATGATTTCGTTTTGCTTAGACTTTTTTCAACATATATAAGTTATCCTGTTGCCAACATTTATCTCCACTGTCATGTGAGTGAAATAATTCGACCTATTGAAACATGGAATATTGGTATATGATCATAACATAGGAGATTTGAGAAATACAAGTAATAGCTATCCACCAGCGAAAATGGCTATGCTACACAATGATTGCAATGATGAACCTTGGTGTCGTTTGTCATCTAAAGTATAGTATTATGTCATTCTCATTGCACCTTTGCAAATATCATCTAGTTTGGACCAGCAATTCATTGGGGTGATTAATCATGGAACTCTTTTGAGGTATCTTCAGGCACTTTTTGGTATTAATTTGAGTACTTTTGGCTTCAAACAGAAAAAAATAAGCACATCTTTGCAGTGATTTCTACCATCTTTGTGTCATATACGCAAGCTAAGCGATTGGTCAAATGATTTTTAGCAATTTGCAGCTGTGGTCCTACCCTATTAGTTGAAGTGCTATTATTTGCAACAGAGCATTGGAAACTTCTTTTTCAATCATAAGTCCATGTCTATTCAGATGGTTGTTGTACCAAATATTTTTCTATTCCCTAATCACCATCTCAATGAAATTTGTACCATCCTATTTGTTTCCATGCATCTTGTATTCTTCTTCGTCAAGTGTACAGTTTCACAAATACGTGATGTGTAACTCTGCCTTCCATAGATGATCACCTATATTGCATAATTTAATCATAACTTGTTTAGATCTCTAATTATAACTGTGTTGTTCCTCTATACTACCACTAACAAATATCCCACTTTACTTTGTATTCTGTACATGCATGGATTCAATACACCCTTTAGGGTTAATAATTAGGGTCACCTTGTTGTGCTGTTCAATATGCTGACCACTAAATTTTTTTGTTTAGTTTCACTGTGCTGAACAATAATATTTAGAAGTAATATATGGTAAAAAGCTGAAATTGGCATATCTGATCTGTCACATTTTATTATCTGACTTTTGCACCAAGGTAATACCAGGTTTTTCTTGTTTATGCTGTTAAATTTGTGCATTTTGCGCAATAAAATATGACCATTTTGGTTGGACTTGTTGTTTATTCATCTGTTTGTCAATGTCTACAGGTACTTTCTGAATTTGAGTAATATTTCAGTCAACACTAACTATAGCAGAAATGATGCTTTTTAATGCAGTTCGAACCTCTTCTTCAACTCTTTTCTCCAGAAGGTGTTACAGTTAAAAATGGATCATGTCCACCTATTGAGGTACTGTTTTTGCAATTATTTATTGGGAATTTCAATTCACCTTTGCATTTATTAGTAAAAGACTAAAAGTAGGAGCTGGTTTTGGTTTAAATGTTAGCAGTTGTAAGCGAAGAACAACATTTTGTATTTAAGCAGTGATGCATTCTCTTAGCTTGACATACTGTATATTTTTTCTCTTTTGGTCATTATGTTAAAAAGTTATGAGCTATTTTGCATTTTATTCACAAGCTATATTAGGCTTACTAACATACTTCACAATTGAGATGCAGAATAAATTCTAGTACTTACTACATCCTAGAATGGAATAAATTCATACTAAATTCTAAGAAATTCACTAGTAGACATAATACTCCTGGTCACGTAAAATTTTAGAACTTCGAATGTTAATACCTTTTAATTATTTAGACTGGATTTGAAAATTATATGCATAGATTTTCAGACAAATACTTTCATAGCAGAGGGAGTACTAATTTTCAAGACAGTTTGTCTGCTGAAATAAGTTCTTTTCTTCGATTCAAATCCTTGCCTCAAGATTTCCCGAATTTGTTCTAGAACTTACAGGGCCTAAAAAACTGGTTATGCTGTAATAGGGCCTATCATTCATAAGGCTTGTGGTAGGGTAATTATTTTTTAAGAAAATCAGATTTAGACAATTTGCAAATATGATTATGATCTGTCTAAAACACTGATAGCATATGCCATATGCACACTTCTAGTTGTGTTGGCATTGTTGCATTTTGTTATATTCTGGCAATGTGGTAGGCTAATTATTTTTTAAGAAAATCAGATTTAATGCAAATATGATTATGATCTTTCTAAAACACTGATAGCATATGCCATATGGACACTTCTAGTTGTGTTGTATTGATCAATAAATATAAGAAAATATGTAAGAACAATTTGGTAAAACATTCTTATTTTAAAGCCTGGAAGCAATTTTAAGGCCTTGATGTCTAATATAAAACCGTTTTTTCCTTCTGAGTTTGCATGTTCAGTCATTCCAATTATCACTGAGCAGTCAGGTAGTCAACATGTACATAATTATGATACGTTATACCATTGTGCCTTGTAGAGTTCAAACTCACAGGTTGAAAATAGACGGCGCCTCTTGCAAGCACAGGAATCTGAACTTTTGGTGAGATATCATGCTGCTATGTGTATTATATTTAGATTTAATAGTTACCATCATCCACTCAAGGTTTCATTTCAATTCATGATCATTTATTTTTCTTGTTTATATCAGTTATTACCAGTTACATTATGAATTCTATTCTGTGCTTCTGAAATCCACAATTACCATACAAGTTCTGTCGTAGATTGATATTAATGGTGCATTTACCTCTTGGTAACTTACTTGGTTTACATGTGTTCTTTTTTTGTATCCTATTATAATGAAATGTCTTATTTTACAGGAACTGAAGACTATGTTTCAAGAGGTTAAAGTTGACTTTAGGACTTTGAAGACCCAGTTTCAAGATGATATCATTAAATTAGGTGCAATCTTTGGACCTAGTCAGAACAAACCTTTTTTTAATTATTTTTTTGGTATCCGAGAAAATGACATCAAACATTAATGATGTGGAATAACAATTCAACTTAAACTTACAGGTGATAATGTACAAGGGCTTTCCAAAGCAGCTCTTGGTTATAACCAAGCTGTGAAAGAAAACAAAAGCTTGTATAACATGCTTCAAGAATTGCGAGGTATCACATGGTATAGTCCTTTTTTGACCATTAATGTTATTATTGGAGTAATTTCTGAGAACTTTTCAGGAAATATCCGAGTATTCTGCCGGATAAGACCACTTATTAACTCAGAGTCAATTTCTTCGATTGAACATATTGGACATGATGGCTCAATAATGGTCTGTGATCCACTTAAGTCGCAAACTACACGTAAGATATTCCAATTCAACAAAATTTTTGGGCCAACAACTACTCAAGGTAACATGGGTGTAAACTGTACAAA
The DNA here is from genome assembly GCA_000573905.2 of Oryza punctata. Classification (NCBI taxonomy): domain Eukaryota; kingdom Viridiplantae; phylum Streptophyta; class Magnoliopsida; order Poales; family Poaceae; genus Oryza; species Oryza punctata. The sequence continues at coordinate 7,583,669 of CM002488.2, forward strand.
GTGGTATCGGCCATTATCCGTTTGTTTTGTCTTCATATTGTTTTTCTTTTACAGATGAGGTTTATAAGGAGACTCAATCTTTAGTTAGATCGGTAATGGATGGCTATAACGTATGCATATTTGCTTACGGGCAGACAGGTTCCGGAAAAACTCATACAATGGTATAAACTAAACCATATTTTGTACAGTGGCTCCTTATTTGCCTGACAACTTATTTGATCACATCTAATTGTTCTTTTATGGTGCATATGATGATTAGTGTGGTCCATCTGGTGGGTTGCCATCTCAAGATTTGGGAATCAGTTATATGGCTCTGAACGATCTCTTCAAGACATCAACTTCTAGGGAAGATGTAAAGTATGATATACATGTACAGATGGTTGAAATATACAATGAGCAAGTTCGTGACCTTTTAAATGAAGACACTTCAAGCACTAAATATCCTTTTATGCCTTCTATGCTATTATTGCTAGTTTCTTTCTAATATTATCAAATTTGCTATGGTGCACGAGGGAGTTTTACTCGTGTGGAAAATTTGTTGGTGTTAGTTCCTGACATTGATTTTACATTAGATATAAGGACTTCAAGCAATGGTCTGTTGAATCTTCCAGATGCAAAAATGTGCCCAGTGCAGTCTCCCTCTGACGTTATCAATTTGATGCTGCTGGGTGAAAAGCACCGGGCTTCCAGTCCAACAGCAATGAACCATAGAAGCAGTCGTTCCCATAGGTTTTTATCAGCACATCTTTTGGCTAGTTATCCTTTTGGTTTGTTGTCTTTCTAATAGTTGTTGCAATTGACATTTTTAATCTTTTTTTTCTGCAGTATCTTGACTGTCCATGTTAATGGGAAGGACATGTCTGGCAATGTAACCCGTAGCAGTTTGCATTTGGTAGATCTTGCAGGAAGCGAAAGAGTTGATAGATCAGAAGCCACAGGAGACAGGTTGAAGGAGGCTCAGCACATTAACAAGTCACTTTCCTGCCTAGGAGATGTCATCACGGCCTTAGCTCAGAAGAATTCTCACATTCCCTACAGAAATAGCAAACTCACCCAATTGCTGCAGAGTTCATTAGGTATATAGTTCTCCCTTTAAACATGTTGTTTGCATTAGCTGTTTTAGCTATGGATACCAATATGACTGATCAACATATTGATCCGTCCCTCTTGATGGTATATGTCTTATCTTGTGTCTCACACTTTATTAGCATCATAATAGGGGGAAACGCGAAGACGCTAATGTTTGCCCACATAAGTCCGGAGGCAGATTCATATGTAGAAACTCTTAGCACACTGAAATTTGCTCAAAGGGCTTCTTGCGTTGAACTTGGAACTGCACATGCAAACAAAGAAAGCAATGAAATAAGAGAGCTTAAAGAGCAGGTACTTTTTTTTCTGTTACCACATAAGTTTTTTTCTTTTAAACACATTAATCCTAGATTTGCTACAATGAATAATATAATGTGACCGTCCTATTAAGAAGTTGTAATGCAGTAAAATTGTTGTTTTGGTTGAAATGCTGGACTGAAGTGTGTTTTCTCCCAACAAAATGTTTACATTTATCTTTGTGGAACAAATGTTTTTTGTTTACTGTTCCACGTACTTATGTCTGACCCTTTTTTTTCATTCGTTCAACAGAATAAAATACATCTAATGTACAACCTATTTTCAGGTAGAAAATCTCAAGAGGGCACTTGCAGCCAAAGAGCTGGAAAAATCATCATTTAAACTAAAGGAAAATACAGTGGTGAGGGAGAGAGCAAAACAAGTACCAGAGCGCACCCCACCAAGGCCACGTAGGTTAAGCCTAGAGAATACTGGTATTGGCAAAGGTAGCATACCTGACAGAAAGGGACCAAAATCCCCTCTTTCAGTGACTAAGTTGAACAGAGATCATGCTACAATTCATGACAGCATTGATGGCTTCAATCACCACATCATGCACCAAGGATCAGTAATGCAGGTACTCGTGCTCTTATATCTTAATAGCTTCATATTGTCTAATGCTGTAGCAACTGACCCGTTGCCTTTCTTCACCAATTGTAAAAAGATTTCTGCAACATCCTCTGAAGATCCAGTTAGAGAGGAGACCGAGAAGATAATTACTACAGTTGACACAGTTCCCTTTTGTGGACTACACCCTGATGCTTCTATTTCGTCCAAGCAATCAGGATTGGATACTCTCCTGAGAACACCTTGTAGATCAAGGAACTTGAACTTGGAAGTTGGTCGGACCGATGAACCTTCTTCTTCTGCCAAATTGGAGAAAATGACCTCGAGTAATGCAACGAAGAAAGGATCACATTTAAGAAAATCCATTCAAAGCAGCATAGGAAAATTGATCCATGGCTCTGAAAGAAGGTATGTATAGCATGCTCTTCAGTATGTTTTTATCACAAACCAACATACAGTGTTTCTGAAGTGTTGAATCTTTCTCTGCTATTTGTAAATATGTTGCAGGAATGTTCAACATTTAGGACAAGCAACTCCTGCTAAAATTGCTAGTAACACAAACAATGATGGTCCATCTCCAATTACAGCTGATTTAAGGTTAAGGAGAAGACAATCACTAACAGGTCTCCCACCACCACCATTGACCATGTCACGTAGATCATCTCTAGGAGGGAAGTCAGATATAGGTAAGTTTTTCTGAACCAAGAAAATTCTAATTTTCTTTGGTTCACATCCTTAAAATTGTGGTGACAAAGGTTGTCTTGTCATTTGATGGAAGGTGCTAAAAATAGCACAATCAATGCATGTGCTGCCATCGAGTACAAGCCATTGCCATTCTCCTGGGTCAGATGGCCTGAACAATATCAATGTGAATTCTCTATTCTTTCCTGACCGATCCTTAGCTTCCCATGCCACTATTACCATCTATTACCTGCTCGCATTGCCGTTTCCCATATATATAGTAATGCTTGAATCTTGATAAACATACCGGCATGCAACCCAAGGCCACATCATCAACATCCGTGATTCTTGCCCATTACCTTTTGAGCCCATATGTGTCTTCCTGAAAATATTGTTACGTAGCTCACAATGGATGTTTTAGACTGGATTTTATTCATTCCTAACTGCATTAAGAGGAAAAATTCTGTCAAACAAAAGACCCATCTGATTTATTTTGCTTTAGATCCTTCTGCCCTGTTAAAACAAACGAAGTTTTGTGTGATGAATGATGATCCTCAGTTCTTACTGAAAGAACAATTTGTTTGGTTTGCAGGTAACAATAAAAGAGGTCCCAAGACACCACCCCCGGTGAATTCAGCTGCAAAGGCGAAGAGATGGCTGTGAGTCTGAAGAGAAATAAAAAAGTTTCACTTCAAGCTGAGGGTACAAGCCTTTGCCAAGGCTGAAACATTCTTCCAAGTCACCGGTGAACTTTAGCTCCTGTTTATGCTGAAAAGGCTCATCTTCATAGGAAACCCATTTTTCAGACTTCAGAGCAGGGTAACATCTAGGTTACATTCTTTGTAACGATTGGGACTTTTTAGGAGGTTATAAAGATTGAACCTTAGAAGACGGGAAGACGAAACAGTGGTTGTGTCCTTGTGTTACATTCTGATACTTTTGGTGTCCCAATATAGCAATCTATAATCGGATTTGATATATTATAGTACTATGAATCTGAACATACCTTTGTTCATGTTCAGATTGATAGAACTAAGCTACATCAATTCTAATACAAGGTTGTTATATATTGGTACGGAGTGAGTATGCTATAGACTTCTTAACGAAATGCAATGCAAGTGATTCGGGCGGTTGTGTACTTGTGTTGCATTCTGTTGTGGTGTAAACTTCTTAACGAAATGCAATGCAAGTGATTCGGTCCTTGATGAGTTGTGATCGGGAGTAGCAGTGTCTGAAATTGTCATACATACTTATGTATTTTATTTCTTGATGCAATGTTCATTTCTTATCAGCCCCGTTTCCATCCTGTTCCTATGATATAAAGCCCTGTCGAGACAAAAAAAGTGTCTGTTTTCAATAGTTTATCGAAAGCTGTGGATAATAGAAGTGCTCGAAGCCTGTTAATACGACATTAGGAGCCGTTTTTCTACATAAAAAAAGGTAGATTCTACCTTAGGTCAAGAGGACATGGTCACATGAGGTGCCAATAAACAGTAGTACCGCACAAAAAAACCAAAAAAAAATATGTTAGCAGATTTATCCGCTAGAAACACGATAGAAGGCAAAGAAAACAAAAGCACGACAGAGATTCCAATGTCAGAATGTCACTTTCGCTGTAGTACATTACACAGGTACATGACCTTTGCTCAACTCTTGGCAATGCCTACCATCTACTGTATATTTGTATTCTTCCTCACTCTAGTGTATTCATGTATACATCTTTCAACAGAATTGACTACCTCAGTACCTTCATCATGCTAGCTTTAATTTGCTTTCTGTAAGTATCCCAAAGTATGAATTAGGACTACAAACCAATCCGGAAAAAAGAAAATGTATGGTCAGGTATGTGTATCCCTCTTCCTATGAGGTTAGCCCTGTAACTTCCTTTGGTATCAGAAACAAAAATCCAACCGGTAGGAGAGTGCCAATCAGCTGTACACCTAAGCCGAGCGCCAGATTGTCGAATTGTGCTGATGAGATGCTTAACGATGATGCCAGAGCAGCTCCCAAGAATGAGCCTAAAGTCGAGCCAAAGTTGTTGATGGACATGAACAGAGCGAACAGTGTTCCCTCGATTCCAGGAGGGCAAAGCTGCCCAGAGAGGATGAGGAACGGCATCATCCTGACAAACGAGAATATTCTTGTCAGAAATTGTATTCCGATTTATATTTTTCATAAAAGGAGGGGCACAAGAATATCAGATGGAAATAAAGATAGTCAGCTGAGATTGTAATTTACAGAACTGAAGAAAACAAATGGTAAACACCAATAGTGATGCCCATAATTGTATCACAAGCCCTAAATTGAATGATTAATTTCACATGTTTGTTTTGTAGTGTTGACTTGGTAATAAAACAACAATATTTCGATGTGAGTAAACCAGTAGATATGGTGACAAGATCCATAAATAAACACTAGGAACCCAGCTAATTATTTGTAGTAATAGGTGTGATCTTACTAGATTTAAAAAAAGGCATTTTTCTCAATTTGAAGTAAAATGCACAGATGGAGAAAAATTAATGATGAGGTCACAGTTAGTCATATGAAGATCATGACTGACCATCTATTAACTTATTAAAGTAATAGAAAAAGGAGCCACCACGTTTGCTCTCATGGTTTAGAAATTCTCACATTAATCAGAGAAAAAAAATAGAGTCCATATAGAAATACAATTTAAAAATAGCTGAAATTCGGAATTAAAAAATAAGGAATATTGGAATAGGAGACTAGAGTCCATACAGGTATACAATTTAGACCCAACTGAAATTCGGAATTAAAAAAATAAGAAAAAATAAAATTAGAGGTGAGAGTCCATATAGAAATACAATTTAGAAATAACTAGAATATAGAATATAACTTAGAAAAAAAACCAAAAATCGGAATAAAAAATAAGGAATATGGATAAATGAGTTTAGAGTCCATATTGAAATACAATTAGAAATAACAAAAATTTGGAATTAAAAAGGAATAAGAATATTGGAAGAAGATCTAGAGTCCATATAGGAATTTAGAACAAACTAAAAGTCAGAATTAAAAAAATAAAATTGGAGTTTTTTTGTCTATCTACAATTTGAAAATAATTAAAATTCGAAATTAAAAAACAAGGAAGATTGGAAAAATAGTCTAGAGTCCATATAGGAATACATTTGACAAATAACCGAAATTCAAAATAAAAGAGGGAATATTGGAAGAAGAGTTTAGAGTCCATATGGGAATACAATTTAAAAATAACAAAAAATTGGATTTGAAAATAGGAATATTGGAATACTAGAGTTCATATAGGAATTTAGAACTAGCTGAAAGTCAGAATAAAAAAAAAGAAAATTAAAAGTAGAGTTTAGAATCCATATATAAATACAATTTTGAAATAACTAAAATTCAGAATTATAAAAATAAACAAGATTGGGAGAAGAGTATAGAGTCCAAATAGGAATACAATTCATAAATAACAGAAATTCGGAATTAAAAAATAGTAAATATTAGAAAAAAAGTCTAGAGTCCATATAAGAGTACAATTTGTAAATAACTAAAATTCAGAATTAAAAAAAGAAATATTGGAAAAACATCTAGAGTCCATATAGGAATACAATTTACAAATAATGAAAATTCGAAATTAAAACAATAAGGAATATTGAAAGAAGATTTACAGTCCATATGGAAATATAATTTACAAATAACTAAAATTTGGAATTAAGAAAAAGGAATATTGGAAGAGGAGTCCATATTCCATATAGAAATAAAATTTATAAATAACAGAAATACGAAATTAAAAAGTAAGGAATATTGAAAGAGTAGTCTAGGATCTATATAGAAATTAATTTTAGAAATAACTAAAATTCAAAATTAAAAATAATTAATAGCTATCATATAGTACAATATGAATACCATGCATAGGTTAGTTTGGTCAAGTTAGTACATAATTTAAAATTATGTGTCGTTTAATATATTTAGTTATAAAATTTGAAAATATTTAAGCTATTACACGAGAAAAATATAACGATACTAGCCGCGCAATCTGCGCGGGCCACCATGCTAGTTTTATTAACATGTTCATCTGAATATTATTTTTAAGCTTATGTAATTTCTTATCCAGATATAGTGGAAAAATGGAAATAGGCTAGTTTCAGAATGGTGCCTAACCAAGGCACAATGAGACCCAAGTCAAATAGCAGAAACCTATCTACAACTGGTTCTCAAAACACTGCAAGAGCTTGTAATCAATTAAGCAATAGATATTGTGATTAAAAAAAATGATGGCCAAAGTATATACTTGAACTGGTTAATTGCATCAGCCAAAGCAGAACCCCACAAGACCATGTATTTGTCTGTAATTCCATAGTGAACATGTAACCGCAATACCAAAAGAATATCCAGTACGCCAATTATGGCAAGACCAACATGCGCAAACCTGGGGGATAAGAAGAGCAAATGTTAAAAGTAATAAATATGAAGGCTTTAAGTAAGTAAGAACATGTTTGTATTGTAGCTAATGGCTTATAAAGAATTATACATTTTCTAACAGGATAAAAAGACTATACAGCATGTGCTCACGTAAGTTGTTAACTGGGCCAAAGCACAAGTCAAAAGGTAACTGACAATGGCGTAATGCATCCCTCATGAATTCTGATGCTCATGCAAATGGAAATAATCCAGCATGCATTCTGCTTTTGTATGTTTAGTGCACCTTAAACACTTGTCTCTCCTGGGGTTATTTAAGGTGAACATAACAACATTGGAGAAAGCAAACAAAGAGGGTATCAGATTGTAGGGAGGAGGTTGATAATTTTTCCTTCGATACAAAGCTAGACATATAGACCATCACCAATAAACTTAGCAAGGTATCCAGTAGCAATTCTCAATGAGTACACTAAGCATATATATGTCAACATTTCAACTTACTAACGTGTGCCAGTAATGCAGATGGTTTTGCATTTATATAAAAAATAACTTACATGAGAATATTCCTGAGTTTCTTGTGCTTAAAATAGCGGTTGTAGATATATGTGCCAAGCATTAGACTGAACCACCCAATCACACGTGCAGTCCCCAGAAAGGATGCCTCCAGATGTAGGACCTCTGTTTGATAGTAGAACATGACTGTTGAGATATTTGGAATTGCTACGTTCGAAAAGAAAAACCATGCCATAGGTCTGGCAGGTAAAAAGAAGATATCAATTAGTCTCTTCAGTGACAGGGGTAAACATCAGAGGAAATGAAATCGTAACATGGTTGGTTACCGTAAAATAGTTGGTTGTTTGAATGCTGTGCATAAACTGAAGAATGCTGATTTTAGAGACAAGTATGGCCTTAAATTAATTGACTTGTTCTTGTCATGGTCCTCAGGTCGTTTGGACAATGATTTCCTTTTATTATTTCTCCTAGCTCCTTTTCGCCTTCTAGTACCTTCATATTTATATGATTCACTAGAGCCTTTTCCGGGAGAAACATCAATACTTTGATCCACGACATGTTTAGGTGCAGCATTATCCATTGTACTCTCAAATCCTTTTGGAGATTCCTCAACAAATATGCAGGAAATTAGTTGAAACAATGGAAGCGCCGAGAAAATAATATATATAACATGTATCGGAAGATTGGACAGTGCATATCCCCCCAATAAGCTCCCAAAAATCCCCCCTACTGCCATTGATGACCAAGATAGTGACTGGAGATCACCAGCAAATTCTGGCCTGGAAAAATATAGTCAAGTTTTGTGTTCAAATATTCTGTAATCATATAGTAGTTGCTAACCAGTGAAAATATTGCACTAAGATACTCACCCTGCGGATCGAACTGCTTCTGCAATCATTGCATCTATAACAACATCTGCCATGGCAGATCCTAAGTTCTGTACTATCAGCAAAGCAGTAAGAAAATTGCTTGAGCTCCTCAAAGGTTCTGACATCCCAAGGATTAGCCACGGAAATAGAGATAGACAGCTAGAAATGATCAAATAGGGCGTACGCTTCCTCCGCTTGATGGGAATACAGTCTGACAAAATCCTGCAGGCACAAAGATGCATGTGTAAGTCACAAGTATCTAGATTTTGTACAGTACAATCTGAAACTCATTATAGTTATACACAAATGCATATAGATGTTTACAGTAATGGGCAGCCGGTGCTCAGAAGCCGTGCAATTCAACATAGAAGACATTTCTAAGACCTATGGTTTTAATGTTACACAGGCCTATCTGTTACATAATGCCCAGCTCCACATCAAGTATGCAGCAAACATTTGAGTGGGTATAAATGCATCAGGAAAACTAAGCGATCCAACAGAAAAAAATATCCATCGATGTTGGAATGCTTGCAGCACTTCCTTTTACCTTTTCACATTTACTGTCGGGTCTCCAAATGCAGTGCACATATTAATCCATTTTCCACTAAAGTATAATAAATTTCCAAAAAATAGTTGATATATACCTATTCAGAAACAGCCTTTAGATCAGCTTGTACAAACTAAGTTATTAACCGTGTTAATCTGTGCGAAGGCAGTAAATATAAAATTGACAAATAGTTTAGCTCTTATGCTACAAAAGAATATTTATAATTGTCCGAAGGCAGTAAGTAATAATTGTCCGATTGTCCGAAGGCAGTAAGTAATAATTGTTGCTTGCTCAGGAAATATTGAGCACCCATCTGATTGTAAGCAACTACACTTAATCACTTGCAATAGAGATAAACCACAGTAAACAAGTCAGGGAAACTCTGTTATTGTGAGAAGTATAATTCCATGTAAGATTTCTGAAACTAAGGTGTAACTGTGTAAGGCATATGATGTTTGAAACAGTACATTAGAAAAATTATTCTGTAGCAAAAAACATAATTAGGTTCTAGGGAACATGATTAAATTTCAGTTCACAACAGAAGCAAACAGAAGTAACATTACCCATAGACAGGCTTTATACTCCAAGGGAAATATGCAACTGAGACCAAAAACTGTGATGTTGATGGTGACAGTTTCATCATGTCCTTCATTTGGTATGAGACAGCTGTCCAGACAAAAGACCTGAAGCCCTAAAGAATTGCAGAATAAATATTAAAATCTATCAAAGTAAAAGGTGTAGTGCTTTGTTAAGCTTTCAACTAATGGTGAAAAATAACCTTTGGTAAACCAAAACTGCCTTCTTTATATTTTAGTTAGCTCTATTACAAAATTCAGTTTATCTTGAAGAGTTCTGATTGAAACAAGGAATTTACATCTAACTGGAAATGCTAACATTTGACATATCACCAAAGCATGGCACATGAGCTCACAACACAAATAAACAAATTTGGTCCCCATCCCATTGTGTGTCATGCTAAGACATATGACATACCACCAATCCTTGCTACAATTGTGAAATTATCACACTAGGCTGTTTTCAGACATTACATTCCGAAGCTGAACTTGTATAACATTCCATAGTTTCACAAATCTGAGATTCTCCATCGACATTAAGCTCTTTTTAGAGAAACTTTCACTATCTAAGACTGCACACCAACCAACCAGTTAAATCTAGTATGAAACATATTTAATCATCTATCATAGAAATAACTCTACCCTCCTATTGCCCTAAATGAGATCCAATCCTAACAATGGATCACAAATTAACTACTACCTGCAATTTGATCTTTAAGAGAAAATATGTTTATGCAGCCATCAGACCTCCAATTTCTTAAAATGAAAGACATAATTACTTATTTAGGCTAACTAAAGACACAAGAAGCAATCCATGATATCATCCTACACAGAGCACGGTTCAAGCTGGCCAAACAATCCAAGATTGCCTTACAAAAAGGAAGGAAACAAAAGGACCATCTAATCATTCCAACCAAATTCCTAAGCACTCCTCGATCTCTATACAGACAGCAACCAGTTCGGCCTCTTGCACGCGGATACACCCACATGTCGATCTCAAACTCGTCCGGCATCTCGCCTCCGCGTTTGCAGATGGCTTAAAACCGCGAGGTTTTCGGACAGCTGCCACCACTCCCAGGAAGCCGCGTAAGGCGTAACTCTATCCATCTAACCAACGGAGAGCGTTCCAGAGAAATCGGGATTAATCGCACGAAATGGTGGGCGCGGAGAGGGAGAAGGGAAGCCGAACCTGGATGAAGTAGATCAGGCAGACGAGCCACAGGAACGGGGCCCCGAACGCCGCCGCCATCCGCCCCGCCCACGGCGAGGAGGAGGACCAAGCCGCCGCCACCGCCGCCATGGCGGAAACGGGCGGGACGGGGTCCCCTCCCAGGAGAACGCCTCCTCCTCCTCCTCCTCAGCTGCTGGTCGCAGAGGATTCTAGGGTTCGGGTGGATCAGGAGGCGGAGCTAGAGAGAGAGAGAGAGAGAGAGAGAGAGAGAGAGCTCGTGCTCGTCGTCTCCTCGGCATCAGGAGGAGAGGAGACGCGCGGCGTTAGCTCGAGGGCGCGCTGACCAGAGACGCGTCCGTTGACTGGCCCGTTTTGCCTTGGTTGGCACTTGGCACTTGGCTCATCGTTTCGGACTTTCGGACCGTCGGATTAATCGATTCATGGTACCGATTTGCAAGGAGCAGAAATGGATGATCTTTATTTCCTCTCTTTTTCCGTCTTTTGCGAGAAATGCCACCTTGCCGTGCATGTACTCCCCCAAACCCAAATATAATCATTTCTAGTATAGGGATAAAAAGGTTAAGAAAAAAACTTAAATCATTTTTTTTCTGAATCGAAATGGTAGAGTAAAGAACGATAACAATATCTATATAAGTAGTACCTAAACATCGAAAAATATCGGAAATGAAACTATTGGAATAGTCTCGGAAACAATGTATCACATGGATGAGCAAGTTGTAGTCATGCTTACATTACTAACAAAAGGTAAAATTATCGCAGGAAACTCAAATTTTGTGTAATTTACTGGTAGACATCGTAAAAACATATCACGGCTAAAAGATGCTATAAAAACTAGTAATTTGCTGGATGACAATTTTGATTCAATTAGAGAGAAATTCTTCAAAAAAACAAGAATACCCCTAGCGTAAAAACCTTTTGAGATGAGGATGGAGTGAAGATGTAGTATAATATTTGCTAGTGATGTACTTGAGGTGATGATAAATTTAGTTGCATAATTTCTAAAATTTTATTGCATGTGGTCTTAGGGGCATTCTCGTCTTTCTTCTCTCCAATTGATCCGAAAGTATCCTCTAGCAAATTACTAAATTTTTAGGATGTCTTTCCGTCGTGACACATTTTTTCGATGCATATCAGCAAATTACACAAAATTTAGGTGTCCTGTAGCAAAATTTACCCTAGCAAAATACACTTACGTTGCTACGGAATTAAAAAAACACACATCGTAAAAAACAAAATATATTTTGAATTTTAGAACTTAATTTTAAAATTAGTTAGAACTTAATTGCCAAGTTTTCACTCCAATAAAAAAAACTCTGCATGCTTATGTTTGAAAACGGAGGAGGCAGCGTTTAGATGGTGGGGACTGTCTTTTTTTTTCGATAAATGATTTTTGAAACAAAAACGGGTTAGATGATTGTACTGTGGTTGATATAACTACACTTTCCTTCGATCGTGACTAATGATCGATCAATTTTTCTTTTTTCTTAAAGAAAAACGATTGTTAGTTTCTATCCGAGCAATATTTTTTTTTCAGGATTTCACGTGTATTCCAAATCTAATCATTTTCGTTCAACCACAAGTCTGCTTAGACGATATGATTTGATAGGGGACGCTTGTTTAGATGAACAAGCAACAAAAAATCAAGACATAGTGACATACCCATTTCACATCCTTCAAATCGAAAGGAGCATCGCTATAAACTTAAGAACAAAAATGAAAAGTCGAGGATGATAAGGAGATATCACCGTGCTGTTGATCGCTCGTGCAGAGAACATTTTTACCGGCAAAAAGGCATTTCAGAGATCTTCTTATTAGCAAATGCTGCAACTTTCTAGTAATCCAACGAGTGTCAGGGCCGTCTGAATCTGATCCGGTAGCAGAAGGGTCAGGACTCAGGAGACCAGAGAGGAATCAGAGGAAGCTTTCGCCTTACACGTTCTTGTTTAATTACCCAATTAGTAGTTCAATCCACACACGATTGCAGTGTCTTGAACTCTTGATGGCATTAGAAATTTAATAATAATCCATTTGCAAAAGTGCAGTAGCTGAAGTGTGGTTAGTACTGTGCGATTCTTTCGCCGCAATGACCAAATTGATCATGGATTGCTTCTTGTTCTTGGTCATGGTCATCCAGATTTGCGATGAGCAAAGTACGAACTGTTCATACATCGATTTTGATACTTGTTGGATTAATTGAGCCTCAAATTGCTGGTGGTATAGCTACATAGGCATTTCTTTTTCAGATTCTGTCAATCAATTTGCATGTCCTGACAAGTGGCTAGTATGGGAGATAATGCCTGTTTAAGAGAAATCACATTTTTTTCCTCCAATTCTTCTCAATGAAAAAAAAGAGAACATCTAATCCCTGATTAACACGGGACAAAACACACTAATCCCCAATCACAGCATAATACTAATCAAGATGAAACAGGAAATCAGGAATCTCCAACTTGATTTGGAAATCAGGAGGAGAAAAACATTTCATCATCAAGAATTAAGGAGAAAAAAAACAAGAGAGGAGCAGAGCAGCATTACTTATACAAGTATCAAGAATTTACAAATCAGCAGCAGCAGCATTATCAGCAATTCAGCATCAATCATCGCAATTACCCTCCTCAAATCCCAAACCTCCTCGCAATAATAATCCACTAAATAATCGCCCTTATTTTTCCCCGAACCGTTCCAATTCCAAGCCATCGAACCCAGCATCGATCGTGTCACGAACTCACGATTGACCCCGAAACCCTCACCTCTCCATCTCGGCATCGTCGCCGGCGACCTCCGCCTGCTGCGGAGGCGACGAGGAAAGCTGCGCCGCGGCGAGCGCGTCGGCGAGGGCGCGCATGGCCTTGACCTGCATCTCCAGCGCGGCCACGTAGTCGGCAGTCTCCTCGAGCAGCGCCGGCGCGGGGAGCTTCCGGCATCCGGGGACGAGGCGGCCCAGCACGCGGAGGCGCTCCTTCACCTTCCTCTCCTTCAGCATCGGGGGCTCGCCCGCGGAGGAGGCGGCCGCGGCCGCCGCCTTGGCCGCAGCCGCCGCCGCGGCGCGCGCCTGCGGGCGGCGGCAGCTGCTGCCGCGGCGGATCTTCCCGCCGGCCTTGACGAGCACGCGGCGCCTGGACGACGCGGCGCCGGCCAGCAGGATGGCGCGGCTCCACCTCGATTGCCCCCTCGCCGTGAGCGCCAGCGCCGAGTCCGCCGCCGCCTTCACCGCCCGCGGCTGCGGCGGCGCGCCCCCGCCCCCGGTTGCCGCCCCGTCCCGCGTGGCCCGCAGCGCGTCGAGCAGGCGCCGCCCGTAGATCCTCTCCTGCGCGCCGCTCCTCCACTTGGTCCTCGTCGCCGCCCCCGCCCCCGCCGCCGCGCCCGCACCCGCCTTCCCCCGCACCTTCGCCATGCCCGCCACCCTCACCCCCGACGACGACGCCGCAGACGACGACGAGCCGCCGCCTGTAGAGATCATCATGCCCACCTCCACCACCTCCCGATTACCACCAATCAGGCCGGGGGAAAGAAGGCGGCGGTGCGGCGGTGGTGGTGGTGGTGGGAGAAGGAGAGGGAAAAGAGAAGAGAGAGAGAGAGGGATTAGCTTTTCTTTTGTGGCGTAGTTGGGGTTGGGTGTACTTATTTGGTGCGGGGTGGTGGTGATTAGCGGAGTGGATTAGACATGGGAGAGTGGTGTCGTGGTGAGGTGGTGGTGGTGTTCGCCTCGCCTTTTGGTCGTTCGGTTTGGTGTGGAATTTGGCGGTGAGGCGAGGTGAGTGAGTCGCGTCGCGCGGTAGGCAGAGGCAGGCGAGGCGTTGTCCCGGTTGAGTGCGCGCGGCTGCTTTGGTGTCGTATTTCACGCCTGGCCTTTCCCTGCGAACGTGGTCCGGGGGAATTTGCAGTTGAGCCCCTCCACTTTGGTTGAATGTGGTTTCATTCTGGTTGGCACTTGTAATGAATTAATGATGATTTAGAAGTTGTAACCATCCTATTATATTTTTATGCTTTATAACGTTGTTATCACCGTCGTTACATGTTTGAATGTGTGTTTTCAATCTAAAAGGACTCAGGTAAATGGAAAACGGAAGGTTAATCTTTAGAATTCGAAGTTGTCAAACAAATTAACACTTCACCATTGTTTTATCCTCGTAGTCTCATAGATACAAATCCTGAGAACTAATTTAGCCTTATAGTAAAATAAACAAGCAATGCTTGATATATAATAAAATCAGAGTATGTGAGTTTATGTGTTTTCGTTCTTAAGAATATTAATCAGAGTTGTTGATCGTTGGTTAATCACCAAAAGTAAGGCATTATGTTTTTCTCTATAAACCCACACCTGCATGCGAATAGCAAGTTTCCCTTGGGTATATCTACAAAATGTTTTTCTCTTATTTAAAAAGTTTGGTAAAATATTATGTTGAGGATGAGTGTGGAATGGAATATGATTTTTCTTTGAGTTGTTTAGTGGGGTGAGATGGAGACATGTGAACAGGGTGGGGGCCCACTCGCCGGGGATGGGCCGGCTAGCCTCATGTGTATTCATGTGATTCCCCTCCTAAGGTTTTTGATGGGGGCCCTTCTTTATATTGTGCTCTCCATTAGTTTAATGCTTAACACACCGCTACTAATTTAGTCGCCATTGCAAGATTGCTTTCTTGATTGTTTTTTTTTTGGGTGTGGTTTCCATGTGCGCCTCCTCTTGCGAATGAGCTTGTCTCCAAGCTTTGCTTTCTACAGAGGACTCCGTGACACCATCTTGGCTGTCATGTCTTCCCTTTCTGCTTATTGTTGATAAGTAAAATGGACCTACATTCATCTATTGAAAATTAGATTGGTCCTACTAGTACCAGTTAATTAGCTATTTGGGTGATTGATTAATATATAGACCCTATTAGCAAATAATTCAAAGCTCATTTATATAGGGAAATGGGCCACCGTAACTCATTCACATACCAATTGAGTCATATCGGTATGTATAACATAGTTTGCTAGCACACGTAGGTTAATTTGTCTATTGAGAAAGCTAAAAAGGTTTGAGAAAGAGATGGTAGGTGTTATTTTGTAGAAATTCCTCAGGAAGAGATGACATTATGACTTCATCTAACAACAACGTCGTTAAAGTCGGTGACTACTGACTAACATCATGAGCAGGGAGAAAATTAATTTAATTAATCAAGTTTTCTGAACTTTTATTCTTTGTGTCCAAGTTAAGAAACAGAGAGCGGAAAAAAACAGAATAGTGGGTTCCTCATTATTTTTCTCTTAGTGGAGCAACAACTGGAAAACAGAGCCCAATGATCATCACTGTTTCTGTTTAATTTAATCCCCCTTATCTAGTTAACATGACTTGTCAATCATCTTTTATTTATTCCCTTTCTAACTTAAAAAAAAGCACTGACCAAATCATCCTGACAACGCCGGAATAATTGGTTTTGAGCTTTATACATCAAGGGAACTATTTGCTCTGTATCTCATACAGATGAATGTGTGGTTCTTCTGAACTTAGTACAGTAGTTGAGTACGTATAGCAGTAAGTAAGCAGCTAATTGGAATGTTTGGGATGGGATTGCAGTGATCAGCTCTACTGTCTGGTCTCTGGTCCTCTTGTCGCTGCATCATTATTACTACTGATGTTGTTGATTAATGACACGTTGATGTCTTGATGACCAAGATAATTATCGTGCACACATATACATGTAATGTAAGCAAATGTTAGTAGATAGCAAGTGCGAGCACGTTGGATCCGGCCGGCAGGTCACATGTCGTCGCTACCGACCTATCAAAATCCGGAAAAGGGGAAAAGAAGAGGCTTTCCCTTTTTCTCCTTGTTGTTATCATTCCACTGTGGAGGATTCGTGCGTGGTTGCTGTCACATTCACATACTCACATGGTCAGAAGGACTAGAGTTCTCGGCAATTATGAAAATTGCAAAACCCCACCAGAAAGTGCACTGGATTTTGGTATACTCCGGTGACTATATTTTGTAGTGGTTAATTCTGCGGTTTCATCCACAGATACCACACGTTTGTTTATATTTAAATATAGTAAATGTTCTATAAACATTATAGTAACGGCCTAACATACATATTATGAGTTTGTTATATTCTATCATCATCATCATCATCTTATTTGCTATCTACTACACTAACTCTTTTTGTTCTTAAAAATACATTTAGATCTAACCTTTTCCATTATTCTTTGCTCATCGTCCACCATGGTTTTCCCCTATATGCATCCCTTACCTACACTATGACCGTCAAATCAACTAAATGTCTCTATAAAAAAATCAACTAAATACTGATCAAATTAAATAGAAACAATTACAAATTTAACAGTAATTTGAATCGTTATTGCAATACTACCACTAGAAAATTGAAAAAGTCACTAGAGTTATCATTGAGTGGCATCGTTGCAAAATTGAAAAACCAGTGATAAATTTGCAAATGCCCCATGATAATCCACCCTTCACTCTTTGAAACAACGTACATATAGCCTTATCTACATCACCATCTGGCAACTTTATCCCTAGAACTAAACGTAGCAAAGCTGTAATAATTAACCGATGGTGGTACTATGTAACATAGTCACTGCTGTTATAACATACGAACAGTGCTACGTTTGGCTGATAATACACAAGTGAGAGAAGGGGTGGAGGCCATAGCATTATGGCAAAGGCACGAGTCCATGGAACTATAGCTTAGCTGTACTCAGATTGATCGGTGATCAATCATCCAAGTGGTGGTGATGGTGGTGGTGGTGCAGCATGGGGTAGAGGGGAGATCGAGTGGGTGGCCGGGCCGGTGGAGCACCCAAGCATGCATATGCCGCGTTCATGGTTTCTGTGTAGGCACGTCGTTGTGCAGCTAGCAATTTGCACGATTGGGACGAGTGATCGAGCGCGGTCACAGAGATTCATGGGTGCGAAACACGATTGATCGAGGTGGGACTTGATTTGGGAGCTAGCTACGGGCTACGGCTCGACATCCATATGCATGTGGTCACCACATCGTCATTGATTGTATACATGCATTATTAGTTGCTATGTATATGTAGCTAGCTAGCCGGCTAGCTACGAGCTAGCTAGATTGGTATAGTGGCCGGCTCATGCTAGCTAGGGAGACGATTTTGTTAAGAGGGAATAATTAATAATGATATGTTGGTGGTGCTAGGTGGAGTTTAATTAAGCAGCTTCAGATTTACAAAACAAACTTGCGATGTAATATAGCTCTTTTAATCTATCAATTTATCTGTACTTCTTTTATATAATATTTTTCTGGTTCTATAATTCTTGATCTTTTGGGTAAGATTGAGGTTAAACTTTTATAACTTTGATTATTCATAACTTAAAAATATTTAGTTTAAAAAAATAAAACAACAAATATAGATTTATCTTTCAAAATACCATAAAAAATAAACATACATTTATTTATTGTATATATTATAATAGAAAAATAAAATCAAAGAATATTTTGAAGACTGTATCATTGTCCAAAACATCGAAAATTATGGAATCGGAGGGAGTACTAGTTTAGCCAAAAAAATTTCTTAATTAAGGTGGTACCATATTTCTAGTTTTAATCGAGTAACCTTCTAATAACTCTCCAAGCTCTATAAAAATATTGAGATATTATGCTTTTGCTTAGGCCATTGTTTGATAAGGACTAGCTAGATTGAAGAATATGCATGAGCGGTGATAAACAGTAGCATAGTCAATAGTGTTAGCGAATCTATATATCTAATAGCGTTTCTCAATGATCGATTGCTATTGATAACAACCGCGGGTGAAGTTAGCACCAACGGAGTTTGGGTGGTTGCACAAACCTACCCCGCAACTAGCTGTATGGCTCCATTGTTCGAGGTAAAATATCTATAGAAAAGTTATTAGCATCTCACAATTTACACTTCGATCACCGTTGGGTCTGATATAGGACCATCTTAGTCATGCACTTTACACGGTATTATGTAAATCCGTATTGAGGGTTTCTTTTTAACCATATAACATTCATGTGACGTAGTCTCTCTTTCCTCTCCCATGCATAGTTGTATAGCCACTTGGCCTCCCTCCACTCCAGGCAATTCTCTCCATGCAACTACTACTGCAATCTACCTCCAATATAATTGTGCTCAGGAGTTATCGCCATCCATCCTCTTGACCTTGTGAACCAAGATATGGGTATCACTATGCCGCGTTGCAAAACTTGGAATGCCATGCATATTCAGGTGACGTTGTGTCTCAAAGTAGGTGTTTGTGCCATGCATATTTAGGTGATATGAGTACCATAGTCGGCATTAGGAGCCAACACGAAATAGGGTGGGACCCAAAATTTAGGCACACTAGTTCTGTGTTTTTTTAAAAAAAAATCATTTCTATTTTTCCGTTTTTTTTCTGGTTTCAAACCGCTTTGTTTATGTAACTTAATTTCATGGATTTTTCAATTTCTTGGGATTTATAGTTTAAATATAAATATACATTTTTGGGTGAATAGCCAATCTAGTCCCTTAAGTTTCACCAAAGGCTCAATTTGATCCTTTAAGTTTCATGTTTATCTATATAGGTCCTTTAAGTATTTGTTTTGGCTTAAAATCATCCTTGGACCCACTTGATATGCCACATGGCTAATTCTAGTCAACATTTCTATTAGAAAATGTCCCTACCCTTAATTTCAATACGCTAGAAAAGAGAAAAACAAGATGAATAAATAACACTGCAAATGTAATTCCCATTATTTCAACATGTGCACATGAAGGTTGAGCTTAATGGCTATCAAATACACTTGGAAGTACATAATTGTTGTCATTTTACATAAATTACTATGCATTATCTGTAAAAATACTATATATATGTATGTTCAAAAGGAAGTTCGCAATTTAGACGGTTCTCGTCATACAGTTGCCATTGAATGGTAAGACTTTTGGTTTTAACTTTTTTCTTATACTAGGTAATACCCCGCGCTTTGCTGCGGAATTCATAGATGGGTATATGTTAAATATTGTAGAAATGATGAAAACTGAAATATTGGGAAAATAAGGTGAGTAAGATGATTTCGTTGATCTCTACAATATAATATCATAGATGATATGTTATACTTACATGGGATATAAAATGGACTAAAATAGCACTTGCTAATGGATGATGATGTTTGCATAGGATTTAAAATGGATTAGAACAGTAATTGCTAGTGGCTGATGATGTGGCATGCTTGCATGTTGAGCTTTAGCTTGTAATAATGGTCAGTGGGTACCAACTATATAGAAAGTATAGATACGTGAATGAAGCTGGAGGTATAAGTGTCATTTATTAAGAGAGTTAATTGTTGGTTATGTTTAGCCATTTGGTTTCTAAGTGGGTCCAAGGATAAGTTTGAAAAAAATAAAAACTTGAAGCACTAATATGGATAGATTGAAACGTCAAGGACCAAACTAAGCCTTACATGAAACTTGAAGGACCACTTTGACTATTCACCTTACATTTTTTATTATTTACGGTTTTCTGGCTTTTAAAGTTTCCAAGAGGAAAAGGGCGAAGTCACATTACGTAAGTCAGTAACCCTATAATGAATACTCTCTCAAGTAAAAAATATTTGATATTGAGAGAATTAAACTCAATCTTCTAACGTCAAATAATTTTGACTGGAGGCCTGGTGTGTAATACGTTTTTATCCTATATTGTTGCATATATATATATATATATATATATATATATATATATATATATATATATATATATATATATATATATATAAAAGTTTATTTTGTTTTGTATAGCTATGCATATATAGAGAAGGGGATGATACATATATACATATTTATCACTGCAAATGTACACGAAAAGGCAAGTCACTGTACTGTACTGTACATGCAGTATAGACAAGCAGACAGCACGCACGTATATAGCACATCCGAGATAAGTACGTACTAGCAATTAATACCGTATTGACGGTTGAGATCAGTTGCGTACGTATGCACGTATATACACATTAGGAGCCGTACAGGAATACGTATACATACGCGTGCGTACAGCTGCACATGTACACGACGCAGGAAAGCTCCAGCATCTCTGTCGGTAGCAGGCTAGCACAGTTGCGTGTCACTGTACACCCAACGTGCTATGTCGGGGAGAGACGTCAATCGAATAGATCGAACAATCTCCCCATCGATCCATGCATGCGTGTGTGTATATATATATGCACATGCAAATATATATGCATGGTCCAAATGTAATTGGACTCTAGCAAATCAGTTATATATGTACATCTGCACAGCACATGCATGCATGTTTATATTTATAAATCTAAATTACTTTTGGAAACAAAATAAAATTAAATTTATAGATCGGTCGAAAATTCGTATTCTCAAAAATTTGTATTTTGTTTTGAAACAAAAGTAGATTTAAACAATAATAATTTTTATACACACACATCAAATTGTGGTTGGGATTATGGCTTCATATGCCGTACTTGTCCGAGAAAGATGATAGTACACCCCCCACACATATATATATATATTAAATTTGTTTAGTAGTGCTCCATGGTGCTTGAGCTTCATATTTCAAAATGAGTATATGCCTAATTCAAATGAGTATGATTTTTTTTAATGTTTAGGTATTAACATTAACTATTTTACTAACTAGTTCAAAACAAGTTTGAACTGAATTTAAAATTGTTTTGGTTATATTTTGATCCTAGGTAATATCCAAACATTAATTAGTTAGTTATGTAATAATGTATAATCAAATAAAGTCGAATTT
Source organism: Oryza punctata (assembly GCA_000573905.2). NCBI lineage: Eukaryota > Viridiplantae > Streptophyta > Magnoliopsida > Poales > Poaceae > Oryza > Oryza punctata. The sequence goes on from CM002488.2 coordinate 7,605,129, forward strand.
GAGTTGTTTTATTGCTAGGTATAGGTATGGATCAAATTCTTATACCTAGGTATATACTCACAATTTGAAAATTTTAAAAAATTTAAATAAACTTGTGCATTTCACACCATGATGTTCCATATGAGTGTCTCATATATATATATATATATATATATATATATATATATATATATATCATTTTTCGTTCCGATATATTTGAGTGTACATAGGGCTCAATAAAACATTTTCTTGTGTATAATTGGATAGTGTACACTAATACACTACTGCATCTGAATATCTGATCCGTATCTGAATATAAGATGGTATCAAGCATTGGTCGCCTAATCTAGCGTGCACTACTACTTGAGAAGTGATTTTTACCCAGATAGTAAAAATCACATTAGTCCCGATTCGAATAGGAATCGGACTAAAGATTATTTTTAGTCTCGGTTAAAGACTTACGATTTAGTCCCGGTTGGTAACACCAACCGGTACTAAAGATTATTTTTAGCCACGGTTCAATAGTTATTAGGCCGTATCAGAGCCTAACAATCTTTAGTCCCGGTTGGTAATACCAATCGGGATTAAAGATATCTTTAGTCCCGATTGGTGTTACCAACCGAGACTAAAGATGTCTGCAGGGTAGTTTAAAAGAAAATATCTCTATCCAAGTTAGATGTGTGTAGTAGGTGGGATGGTAACACGCGTGAGAGCTGATGTGAGAGATTTTGAATTCGAATTCCACATCCCACACATAGTCCCGGATTGGATGTTCCGGTTGCACAACCGGGATTAAAAGGATCTAAAATCCCTTCACCAGTAGTGCACGTACGTACGCTCGCTCTCTGTGTGAGTTTTATTTCTGTCTGAGAGAGATCTGGCGTATAAATACTAGTTGCCAACTTATGTATTGTTATATTGTTGTTATTAAATAATTCGGAAATACGTAATTGAAATATTGAGTTGTACTCGTTTAGAGTTTTAGTTGTGCCTTATCTATGTTTTGATACGTCAGAAATTTGGAATCAGTAAAAAAACTAAGTTGTATTCATTTCCCACGGTGTAGAATAGATGTGTTATTAACGTGGCCCACGATGTTAATTAATAAAATGCAGACTACGGTCATGTAGTATGATGATTAGATTTTTTTTAATTAGCATATATGTGTAGATAAAATTGATGTTTTCAATTTGACTTGGTCAACTTTAAAATTCTGAACCATCAATAATTTCTTCTTGAATACTTATAAGGATAAATTAGTATACAGATTATTGTCACGCATTATCTAGTTGATTATAAAGGTAAATTAAATATTTTGAGGAAAAACTTAATAAGTAGCTGGTAACAAGTGGTCTAAGAAATTCAGTATATTTTTTTAGAAAACATATTTTTAGAAATGTGGAGAAAAAATGTGTTCAATAATCCGGTGAATAAGATAAAAAAACAATTATCATAAACTTATTATATTATAAAATCTGTTCTGATATAAAATCTGAATTTTAAAAGTTTGATCAATCTAACTATAAATATTAAATATTTATATTACTCAATGGGGTCGTGTTTGCAACGAATTGAAGGAAAAGCGGTGCGAAACCGCTAGTTAGCGGCTAGCCGCGCGCGCTCTCCCCCGCGCGGCGCGGCACGTGGCGTGCGCGGAGGGAGGGGCGGCGGCTTTTTCCGGTTTTTTCCTTCGGTTTTTTCCTTTTGTTTTTTCTTCGTTTTTTCTATTTTTGTTTGTCGTTTTATATGTACGGGATAAGTTTGTATACGTGTATACAAAGTTTATATACACTTATACAAAGTTCGTATACGTGATATTTTTTCTATTTGTTCTTCTTTTTTTTGGTTTTTCCTTTTTTATATGTACGGGATACGTGTATATAAAGTTCGTATACGGATATTTTTTCTGGTTTTTCTGATTTTTTCAATAGTATGTATATAAAATTTGTATATGTATGTATACAAAATCTGTATACATTGTATACAAACTTTGCATATGTGTATGTTATATATATATAGTTTGTATACACGTATACAAAGTTCGTATACATGATATTTTTCTTGTTTTTTCCTTTTTTATAGGTATGGGATAAAAGTTTGTATACGTGTATACAAAGTTCGTATACGTGATATTTTTCTAATTTTTTCAATACGTATGTATATAAAGTTTGTATACACGTATGCAAAGTTTGTTTACGCGTATACAAACTTTGTATACGTGATATATTTTCTATTTTTTTTAAATTTTTCAATATGTATGTATATAAAGTTTGTATATATCCTATATAAACTTTGTATACGTTGTATATAAACTTTGTGTACATCATATACAAAGTATGTGTATATTTTTTATACATTAAAAATGTATTTATAAAAATTATATATATACATACATATATACATGTATATATACACACGTATACGTATATACGTGTGTATATATCGTATATACATACGTATATACATATAATTATATAATGTATAGCAGATACATGAGAGAGATGAGAGAGACTAGAGGGGGGAGACTAACCGCGCGCGCCCCGCGCCTGATCGCGTATCAGCGCTCCCCAAAGCGGTGGCCGGCATACACTATAGGAGATTTGATGGGGGTAGGGCATGCGACTCTATGCGCCTAAGGAGTTTGGACCCAACTTGGATTGATCGATCTACGGATAATCAAACTGTAGTTCCACATGTTATGCCTGTCCTCGTGCATGACAGTTAGATTCTAAAGCAGCTCCGTGCCGTTCTTTACTTGTTTTGTCCAATTAATTTGACAAAAAATATGAATGGTTATTAGTATTAAACTACTAGCCCCGTCTTAAAGGAGTGTTTAGTATCAGGTTCATTGATTGAAAAAACTCTTTTAAAGACACTCATAGTGTCTAGGTTTATAGTAAAACAATACATTCTTTCTAGGGATGGAGAGGTAGTATCTCCTTAGATTTGAAATGTAACTTTTAGAGAATGTATTGCCATGTTCTCGTACCTTTTGATTATCGATTTATGTTAGAAGGACTTATCCTTAAAGTTTGTTTACTAATTTCTAAATCTTAACATATAAATATACAATTACTAAAGTTATACCACATCATTATCCATCTCTTACTATAAAGTTATAGCCCACTAATTTCTAAAACTTAACATGCAATGATATCACATCATCATCCACTAGCCATTATTACATTTAAGCATCAGCATGCTATGTTATATATATTTTAATAATTTATTAAATTTTAGAGATTTAAAAGTAATCATGTTAAATCATTCCTCATAATTCACATAATATTTCAATATATCTCTCCATCATTTTTTTATAATATCCTATATACATGTATAGTCCATCCTCACTTAGTTCATGTTATTTTTCTTTCCTCTCATTAAGTCACATCACATTAATTATTTTTAGTCCTTAGATGATTAATCTATGGTTAAAAAATATCTCTCTTCTTTTCTTCTCTCATTAAATCATATCATTTCAATTTTTTACCCTTAAATGTATGGTCTAAATTATCTTCCTTCTTTTGTTCTCTAATAAAGCCATATCATCTTACTTTTACATTTGAATTATCATTTCGCATATTATTTAAATTTAAATCACATCAACTTATGTAAACTTATACTTATATAAGCTTATATTGTTTAAGTTATCTTACGCATTATTTTTACTTATTATAATTATATTAAATTGCCGCAGCAATGCATGGGGTTTCACCTAGTTGTTATAAAAGTTAGTCGATATAGAGGAACAACGACTAACCTTCTCGATCGCTTCAGTCATTGATCACCCAAGATACACTAGATGACGACACAGGAACACATGATATTTGTTAACGAAGTTCAGTCGAAGTCTACATCTCGATCCAAAGCTCTAATTATGGGTGCTCTTTCCCAATCAATATAGCTCATAGCCACTACGAGTTTATGGCATACCGCCATCATCTCCTTGCGTGTCTATGCTATATTGTAGTCACCATGATTACATTGTGATGTCCTCTATCTATTTAAGAGAGAGCCTATGATAGAGTCTAACTCTAACTGTATTCTACACCTATTCTAACTCCATGTTCAACTCCCAGTAGTATTAGTATATTTGGTATCTATTCTAACTCTTATATTTGGCGCATGAAAAAGAAACACCGGATTTATCATGCTTTTTATAATATTATAACTTTATACTTTCACTCTCATTAACATATATTTTATATAAAAAGTAGAGCCCGAAGGTTGAGACCATGAACTGTAAAAGACCATCATATCACGTATACATATCATTAATTATTGCTAATTAACTAGAAGGATTAATTGACCCCGTGGGGTTTCACTTGTTTGTCGATCCTACATTATTATTATATATAGTTGTGTTACCTATGTGTATTTACTGCTAGTTGACTACCTATCTTTTCTTTTATTGAACCGCATCTTAATTTCTTTCATTGGATAATTGATTTATAATGTTAGTTATCCATTCTCTCACGAAGCCGTATCATATAACTGATTAACGGTCCCAGTTATCTCTCTTCCCTTACGAAAATCATATCAAATGTTTCTAACTTTGGATACTGCTCAGATATGCAAATATGCTAGTTATAAATTTTCACCCGTATAATTATGGAATTACTAAATAGCATTTGATAGAAAATTGAGGACTTCTTACATATTTTGAACCACCCTGATTTGCTTAAAGATTTGTGCACCCCAACACCTCCTTCTCCAACTCCGGTGATTGGTGGCGGCTAGACGAGGTACGGTTTAGGGTGTTAGGTTGCCTAAGGGTAGGAAGGGGGGAGATCGTCGGGTTTAGAAAAATGGTTGCGAGAGAGGCAGTGGCCCGATGGGGGGTGGTTGACAAGGGCGGGCGGCGAGGCTGCCATTGGTGGCATCCGAGCTACAAGAATAGAGGAAGGCAGTATATATTTATTAATGTGTCACAAGAGCGTTGTAGCAACACATTAGGTTTTCATCTAAGCTAATTAAGAAACCATCTGCTGGTAAATTATACTCCTACGATACCTTGGTGTTTAATTTCTTAACCAAACCCTTAGGTGTAAGGCACATTGATCATGAGGTGAAACGAAAAATAGAAAAAAAAAAGGAAATTAAGCTGCGGTATTCAACAAATGTGGCCGGGCGAGGTCGTATACCTTGCGCCACTAGAAATAAATTAACAAGCTCGATCAGCACATGTATATATGTAGCTAGAGAACTACAACAAAAATGAATTAGTCAGCGTGTACCAGAGGCCGGCATTACATATTTGCATATAGAATTATAGGTACTCCCATCAATTATCGCATTGAAGCCTCAACTAATAGCAAGCCACATCCATGTTCTTAGGATTGAAGCAACTATAGCACATCGTCGATCGATTAATCATTTTGTCTCCCTGATCCTACATTAACAGCTAATCACAGCCAAAAAAAAAAACACTCCCTGATGATTACATCGATCAATAATACATGTACGAAAAATAAAATGCATATTGCAGTACAAAGCATGCAGCAGCCGTTGGATCTATCGACACGACGCGAAGAATCAGCAGCCAAGCCAGCTTGGCATTAGACCATTAGTAGCTAGGTCAATCATTAGGTCGCCGGTGCAATGGACAGATGGAGCCGCCTGGTTAAACAGAGATGAGCGTGCACGAATCACGATGCTCGCCGGCCAGCTAAGCTGGCTAGGGCCATCTCCCGACAAGGCCAACAAGCAAAGTCCAAGCAATCATATGCTCGATCGCTAGCAAGCTAGCTCCCCTCTGATTAATCATTCGATCGCATCATCTCTCTACTCGCTAAGATTTACGTTAGTGATCGGTCCAGAGAAAAAAAGGATTAATTAATCATATAAAACAGTTTAATTAATATATGAAAGAACTTTCCTGTCGATTGGTTGATTCTTTGCAGTTAATCCCTCGTGCCGACACGTCGACGTCTGACAAGCCATATGATCTAATCGGCCTTTCTTGTTTGGGCTAAATATGATTGTTCATGTCGATTGCCAGCCTAGCAGAAACGGATCATCATCTGGGTGATTATTTTTTGCATGATGGATTAGAGAGTACTCCAGTATGCTAGTGAGACACAAGGTTTAATTTATTTAGGTAACCTGGGGTCAATTAATCTCCAATTCATCGCGCAAGCAGGTCCATCATGCATAACGTTGACGTCTGACAGTATTTTGACGTCTAACTTGTGAGGCTGTGAGCCAATCATTAGTGGGTTCAGTATGGTATTCCGTGGTCAGAATGTCTGAATGTGTCTGTCAACACATCAAGGAATATATTCAGGAGACTATTTGGGCCTGGGCCCAAAACCTCAGAACTCCTTTGAATTAAAGGGATTTTGTAAAAAATATGGAGGAAGAGAATCCATAGGAAAAAAAAAACAATCCTTTGAGAGCTTTTGAATAGTGGTCTTGTTTCAAAGGAATTTTATAGGATAGGATAATTTCTTTCACGTTTTGGAGGATTTCTACCAAGAGATTCAACCATATGTTTACAATTTCTTTGAAAGTTCCAATGCACTCTCTCTTCCTCTCTCCATTCTCTCTCAATAAATCAACATATAATCTTCATTTTTCCGTGTTTTTCTTGTGAGACTTACAAATAACCACTTTGAACAATTCATGTGATTTTGTTCTTATAAGATTCAACGAGCCACAACATTTTAATCCTGCATTTTCTCTATTCCTGTGTTTTTGGATTCATGTGTTTCAAAGGAACCTTTAGTATTGTATATGATGGTAATATTTACTAGGCACGAGATGATGAAAATTGGAAGAAATTTCAATCAACTTGGCTTGATCGTTAGATTGTGATTCAACCAATCCCACGGCCAGAGTATCATCTTTAAGCTTTAGATGAGGAAGAAATTATGAGAGAAGGTGGTAAGTAGCTCATGGCAGGGACAATGATTATAGGAACTACCTTCTTCCAGCAAGCCCGTCCTTTTCACCACCAACATTGATGAAAGCTATCATTTTTTAAATAAAAAACCCAAACTAGGGTTTCAGGATTTTATGGGTGGACGGTGAGAATGGCTATAAACGGAAGGTTGGGGTCAGTGGTTGACCTTTGATGCGCAATGGACACGAGGGGGTGGTGAGACGGTGCCACTGCTGGAGCTGAGATTAAAATGCAAAAAGATTAGATAGAAGTGGCAAGCCATTGAAGATCAGAAAGATTGGTGATGGTGGGTGGGAGAGGGAGAGGGTTGATAGGTGGGTCCCAACACCGTTGTTAGGGAACTCTTTATCTGGGCAGAAGCATGTTGGGGAGAGAGAAGAAGAATAAGATAAGACTACAACATGACGTAGTTGTATCAATTTTGGGTCAATCTAGATCATCTTAAAATAGTTGTAATTTGTGTGTATTAATTTTCAGGTGACTGAAAAATAGATAATTCCGTGTATTGAGCTCAAATCACATCCATAATTGACCTAAGGTCACTGCCATCAGAACTGGACCGTTGTTGCATCTAGCTATAGCCGACAAAAACAGGAGGAACATGTGCAAACCCCTTTCTTTTTGGGATGAAATAAGTAGTAGCTCCCATCTCTCAGCTGCGTTGAAATGCCACGAAATCAACAGCTAGCCAATGAACATTTCCCTCGGTGAGATCGAAAGATATGATCATGGCACGTAGGAGTACGTACATACCGATCAGTGTCCGGTTGTTCTGCGACTTGGATTGATGAGTGGTATCATTGCAGAAAGAATCATCTGATGGAAACTTGATCTACGACTTCCCATATATGTAGGCTGCTGTGCCCTAGCAGTATTACAACATAATCAAGGAGTGACAAGGACCACTTTAATTGGAAACATCTGATGACAGGAAAATATTGTTACACCAACCAAAAAAATCTATGTGCATGACGCAGTGGTATCGATCGATCGAGCTTGTAGCTGCAAGAACGATCTTGCAAATGTCAATCCAGGACCACTGGATTTCGTATCGTGTTCGGTGCATGTTCTTCTGGAAAAATAGCAAATACAGAATTATTACATCCGGCTCACCGGCATGTAACAATAGAGTAACGACACCCTCTGCCAACTGTACAACTCTATCATTTACTTGGATCCTATGCAAGTCTCTAGCAGGACGGCGGGGGACGGGGACGGGGACGGGGGAATGTAGGACCATCCTTAGTCCCTGTGAAACCCAACGAGGGCATCAATCCTTCCATTTGATCCCTCACGTGGAATTAATTCTAAGGGCATTAGCAATGTACTACCAAATTTTGTTGTTCCTCACATGCCACCTACAACAAGAACATTATTAGCTACATGCTCCACTGGTTACTTGTAGCGGGTCCCACCATCTCTCTCCTTCATTTTCATCTCCTCTATCTCCTCCTTGCATTTTCCTTTCCCCTGGCGGAGTAAGCGAGGCTAGCAATGGAGATGCCCGTTCGACACCGAGCGGCGGTGGCGCGGCCCAAGCTGGAGCGGAGGATGGCACGGCGGGACCTTGGTAGCACACAAACGGGGGGCAGCGGGAGCTCGTCGGCGTGCCCGCGGTGGATGGCGCGACGGGAGCTCGGCTGCGTGGATTTGGCTATCTCCGTCATGCAAGCTTGGGGTGGTGGCCTCGTCAGCGCCTGTAGCGGCCTCTCCCATCTCCCCTCCGGCACCCGTGGCGGCCTCTCCCCTATCCCTCTGGCGGCACCGGCACGGCGTCCCTCTCCGGCGCAGATCGGCGAGACGAGCCGACGAACTCGGTGGTTGGGGTTCGAGCAGGGACGGCGACAAGACTCTAACTTCGGCACGACAACAGCTATCTTCGGTGATGACCACCATCGCGTTGCGTGAGGTGTGGGGTGGGGGCGTCGCACGGAGCCACAAAGCGCGAGGAAACCCACCCACAGCGTGGCCGCGCCATTCTCCCCCACGTCTCATGGCAGCTTTTCTAACGAAGAACGTGTGCCAATCTAGGCTACGTGAACCACGTTCGATCACACCTCAAGTCGAGCTGGCAGAGGATCTCCCGTGTGTTATGGGTTGGCCGAATGTCACATGTGTGCACTTTGAATGCCCTAACTATCCTAATTGAAGAATTCCTCACAAGAAAACAGGAAATGGGGGCCATTGCCATCTCTAGCTGGCAGCAGCCAACAAACCAGAACACGAAGTGCATCCTCAGTCAATCAGTTACCCGGTTGCATCATCGCTCGCGGTGACCGTGCATCGGTCGATCAATCGATCGAGCACATCCATGTGCACGAGCGCGACGCACGCTCCAATTTTAATGGCGATCGATCGCGACCGGTCTCATCTCCCCGTCTCCCGGCTCTTAATTGAGAAAAGGCGTGGCTTGTCGAGGCATGGCATCGGTCAGCAGTCACAGCACGCAGTGCCGCGTCGCCGTCCTCTGCTACTGCTACTACTACCAATTTCTCCTCCCCTTCTCTCCCATCCGCTGCGCTCTGCCGACCTCGCGAGATGGTGACGAGAGTGCCGCGTCGCGCTCATGCGTGGTGGTGACTGCTTGGTCCTACCGCTTGTGCTCCCTGGCCGCGACGTCTCCGTGCGGAGCCATGCGTGCGCGGTGGCTGGATGGATGAGTGGATGGATGGTGGTGGTTCATTGGCTCCCTCTCTCTCTCCCATGGATCCAGGAGGATGGGAACAGCTGCGTGCCGTGTCTCCTAACCCAATCTGGGACCTAATCATTGGGCTCCCGTTTTGCTGGCAGCCGTTCGATCGGGCGATGGATCATCCGATCTTGCTCCACCGTAAATCTGGATATGGATCGATATGTTGAGCTGCCAATTCCTTATTATATTCGCTCCCATGTCCCCTGACTCTGGTGAGCAGTGTAATTTTATCTTTTAACCTATAAACACTGTTAAATTATGATGTTTCGATGAAAGGAGTATACTTTGATAATACAACATCTTTTTATGTATTTTTTTTAAAAAAATAAGACAAGCAATAAAAGTTACTCCAGCTGAGGAGGTATTTAGAACGGAGGAAGAATTTAGATGCTCTTCAGGGCACTAAAACACTTCTTAACAAATTAAGTGTTTCAAAGGTGACGTTGGCGATTAGTGATGACGAATCCAAAATAATTGTGACGGAAGGTACAGAGGCTAAGAACTGTGTGCCTGCGTTGTAATAGACTTGTAGCTGCAGTTGAACTTGTTGGGTTAACAACTTAAAAAATGGCCCTTGGGATTTCGGATTAGTGTGATACATCATTACTGTAAATCTGGATAGACTCCCTATCTAAATTTGTAGTACAAAGATATGTTACCTTCACTCAAAATCTCTTAAGAGAGTAGACATCAAGTGCATGCAGATAGGGATGATCTATGGCTGGCGAGTGTCCTACAGATCATTGCTACTGATGTCCTTAGATCTAATCTAATTTCTCCACCTAAAATATTGCTATCTGTCCAAATTCGATGTTTTGGGGTAGGTCAAATTATATTCTAAACAACAATATTTTAAGACGGAGGAAGTATATACTAGCATGTAGCTTTCACAAAACATATACCTTTTTCTGTGCAGCTTGGTACTCCCTCCGTTCCATATTATAAGGGATTTTGGGTGGATGTGAGTATGTGATCTATTCTTGTACTACGAATTTGAACAGAGAGTAGAATATATCACATCTATTCAAAATCTCTTGTAATATAGGATAAGATGGAGCACTAGCTTTTGAAGGGTGAGACAGCTGCCACTAGAGCCACTGATCAAGTAAGTGATCATCTCACAATCTCATCAATCCTGGGTACGGTACACCATGAATGGCTCAGTGGCGATCAGCTGTGCTAGTACGTCGTTGGTGCAGTACTACTACACTGTGCACTTGCCATAATCATACAATGGATGGGAAGGATGATAATGTTGGCCAAGTTAGAAGGCAAGGTTGGCAAGCTGTGGCCGGCTAGTTGTTGCATGCTCTGTTCACGAGATAAGACCCATCGTTATCATCCGTGGCTTTTAATTTGTTGATATCAATGTGCTCGTGCGTGTATAGTGTAGTTGTCCTCCCATCTTCGTATTGACTACTGTGCATAATCATTTCATGTCACAAACATAATTCACATAAACGACTGCAAACTGCACAACGACGTAAGGCTCTGCACTGTTATAACACTAAAATAAATACTTAAAAGGTTTAGATCATATACGTGCGTAGTTTCATATGTACGTAGGGTGCACCTTATATGAATATAATTACGTATATATGGGTGTGTTTTTAGTTGAATTTAAGTGAGATTAGTGATTTACCGTTACTCTCCGTCTTTTTAAACGTATGTCACAGTGTGAAGGATTGTGTAGTAGTCTGTGCTAATTTGTAGAGCCTATTTGAAAGAACTTCAACTTCTAAATTTAATTCCAGGAGTTGTGAAGTTATCTAAACTCAGTTTTACCTTTTTAATTTATTTTGCAAGAGGACTTCACCTAGTTTCACTTCTATTTTAGGTGGAACTGAAATTGTTTGGTTGAGCTTCAGATTCAGAAGATGTGGAGTTGGAGTTGAAGTTGTGTTAAACATGCTCGTATCTTCTGCGTAATCGAAAAGGAAGCACGGTGACGTGGCACCATAAGTTTAGTTCTACGTTTGTGCAGAGGATAGTGCCTAGGCCAGTGACAGCAGCAGCTTCCTCGAATCGAAAACAATCCATGTTCCACACTTGGTCGCCCATCGTCGTTTGGGCTCCGGTTTGATAGCTCCACTTCTCCTAACCAGCCGGCCCCCGGAGGTTCTTGATACTGTGCCACGTGATTGCTACGTTGTACTGACCCTCAAATATTAATCTTTGTAGTTAACACTGTTCATTATTTTATCCTAATTACGTCTGATCAAAATTAAGTAGTACTTCTAGCTTCTACTTTGTCCTGATTTTGACAAGACTAGGAGAAGGTTCCAGGCAGAAAAGATTAGTAGGGAGATGTAGTGTTTAGGGTACAAACTACAAAGAGAGGAAACATACAAGAGGATATACTGCAGATGAACACTTGTGCATCACTCTGTCCCATGGTTTGATTCGCATTATGCAATTACCCGTGGCCGTCGCCGTTTTGCAGTGAGTAAAGTGATCGATATGGCCCTTTCTAGCTACTAGCTAGGAGGAATCTTGCATCCATGGCCACGGCGGCCATTGCAGATAATGTTCAAGATGGCCCATGTGTAGTGCAAAAGGCACAAAGATGATAATCATGATACTAGATCACTAGCTTGGTAATTGTCCCACACAACGCATCCACATTGTTATAAAAGTCAGCAGCCGATATAACGGAATGGCGATTAACCTTCTCGATCGCTTCAGTTATTGATCACCCAAGATACACTAGATGATTACACAGGAAAACACGATATTTGTTAACGGAGCCTACATCTTCGGGATTCTGATTATGGGCGCTCATCCCCAATCAATATAGCTCCTAGCTGCTACGAGTGCATGACCACGCCGTCATCTTCTTCCTGCTTATCTACGCTACATTGTAGTCGTCATGATTACATTGTGGTGCCCCCCCTCTCTATTTAAGACAGATCCTAGGATAGAGTCCGACTCTTACTCTAGTCCTAACACCTATTACAACTTCAAATCTATCTATAACCAAATAGGACTAGTATATTCGACACATATTCTAACAAACTCCACCTTGGCGAATATACGCCACCCAGAAGTAGTAGAAACATCATGCCGATCCACCTGTCCTACAGACTTGGGTTGTCTTCCTTTCGCAGCTTCACCATGAGCCGCCCGACGAGCCTGCACCAGACTCACCACCTTCAAGAGACTCCACTATCCCTGTAACTTCTTCCTTTGGACTCCACCTACAATAGTGCTCTACCTTCTCACCAATCATCTCAGTCGTCTTACCAAACGAAATTGGACTCCTCTTTAGCTGTCACATCATAGACTTCTCAAAGATCATGTTCACCTTCATCTTCTGTCTTTAATTTGATCTTATCTAATCCATGATCAAATAAACCGCATCATCACCAAATAGATAAATCAAACTCACCAGACCATTGAAGAGAACCGTTTCTTCCTTTCGTCTTATGAACTGAGCTAATAAATCCAACATCCACGCTTCTCCGCATCCATAGACCGTACTCCTGATAATTTGAGAAAATTCACCGTTGCCTCGAATCACTCGGAAAAATTACCACCATAACGTTTGCTCTTCCTCTTCAGTTCTGGCCTAACTCCATATATCTCAACCCCTCGTCGAGTCCTAGATATATCCTGTTTCCGCCAAATCATTTCATATGCGACCTGACTAGCCTGTTGCCACTAGTTTACTCGCCCTTCACACTTGCAAACTACCCAAACCGTAGAGCCTTCTTACCCTTCTTCTCGATCCATTCGTAAGTTTCTGCAACGAACCACCGTTCGTTGAACCCGATCTAACTGTCCAAACTCTGCAGTCTAACCAGCCCGTTAGTCTGACCACCCTGCTGGCCCAGTCCAACCAACATACACGCACACCCGTGCACCTTCTCCCGAGCCGTATACTTACTACATCACCTTGATCACCACATAGCTGCACCATGCCTCTCGTCTTGTGCCCGTGAGCCACGCCGCTAAACCAACGCCTTGCACCAATCATCAAGTTCTGAACTCGGGATAAGTCTGAGCTCCTATCCATGTCGTACGCAACCGAGATGGTTCATGCCATCTCGTCCACTGCATGAACACATCAATTCCTTCCTGATGAAGTCCATCTACTTGCTTTGATCTCCGTGCATCGTCAATGACCCACGACACCCTCGAACAAAACACAGCATCTTGCTAGCTATTCGTGTATTCGTGTGACCTTGTCATAGTAATGCACACTTATGCAATTAATGATCCACGTGACCATGGTCATGCCCAAACTTAATTGCACTACTAATCACTTCCATGCAGCCAAGTAATTCACTCAAGTCTCTCTTGCCTCGAGCCAGACTAGAACCACCAACAAACCTGCCTGATTGACCAGATCCACGTGCACGTGACTCTCGAGACAAGCCGTCGCCGCTTGGCCAGCTCCTCTGAGCCGCAACCCTCTGACACTGCCGTCTCCTGCTCCTTCCCGGGAGCCGTCGCGCGTGCGCCTGGGTGCCGGCGACTGCCACCGCCGGTCAATGCCACCTCCGACCTGTCGAACACAAGCTGTAGTACGCTCCTGCTGAGATGTATTTTAATCCAAAGCTCGAGTCTCCCTGTTGCTGTCAAGTCTTTTCGGTATTGGTCCTCACGTTTCAAGGCAAGACGGATTCCTGGATTCATCCGACTCGACCCACACATGTAGGTCTGATCTGAGATGAACTCCATAAGTTGTGGCCGAAACCTCCTTGCACTGCGAACCCATCTCCGAGTCAAGTTCAACCTCCTAGATTACCTCTCTGCTTTCTCTTCTACATCTCTGCATCCGTACCGTGGTGATTCTGCTTTCTCGATAGACACCACAGCCTATGTGCGTGTATGGCACGTACTCCATACGCGCTGTCCATACACCGCAGTCGTAATCCTCGTGTTCACCATCCACGACTACATCGTCTCGGCACTCCACGTCTGCCGTGCCGCGTCACGCTCGTCGGTTTCACCCTTCCACCGCTAGCCTCCCTGCCATCGCGGATCCACGACCACCACGTGCGTTGGGCGCGTCGTCCATGGCGCTACCCTTCCGATCTCTCCGGTCACCTTCGGCCACATCCGGTCCCATCTTCCGGTCACGTTCTGCCATCACTGGTCTGATCGCGAGCGAGGTCATCGCCTCCGCAACATCCTCGTTGTCACCATCGATCTCATCGCCACGGCTGACGATCTCCTGTTGATGCGCGATCTCCACCTCGTGTTTCCTTCTCCACATATCTTCTTGATCCAATACTGAAACCTTCTATTCTGATACCACTTGTTATAAAAGTCAACCGATATAGCGGAACGATGACTAACCTTCTCGATCCAGCATATTACAGCGTATCAGAGTTACAACGACTCACAGTTGGTCGCCGCCAGCAGCCGCTCCCTCTCGCTATGCTAAGTTGCCATGCCGTCATGCGGTTACAACAGGCACGTCAGATGACGACACAGGAAAATACGATATTTGTTAACGGAGTTCAGCCAAAGCCTACATCTCCGGAGCTCTGATTATGGACGCTCCTCTCCAATCAATATAGCTCCTAGCAGCTATGAGTTCATGGCCACGCCGCCATCATCTCCCTGCGTGTCTGCGCTACATTGTAGTCGTTATGGTTAAAAGAGATCCTATGATAGAGTCCGACTCTTACTTTAGTCCTAGCACCTATTACAACTCCAAGTCCAATTGTAACCAAATAGGACTAGTATATTCAACACCTATTCTAACACACACTGATTCGATCCAAAATTCCAAATGCGCATCGATTTGCAAGGTAAATTTAATCACACCACCTTAATTTTCTCCAGTTTCTTTCAGAACTAAGCCAATTTCCGTGGGATTCCTTCGTTCAAAGGGACGGTTTAGAAAGCGCCAATATGCGGTATTCCCTTCCCGAAGCTTTATCTTTTCTCTTTAGTTTATCAGCTGCAACCAAAATTTAAACTTTAAATCTTAATTTTTAGATTTGATTATTGATGTTTTATCATCGTAGTTTATTTTCCAACGTTATCTTTTTACCCCTCCATTCTAAAATATAGTATCATTTGAATGGATGAAATATATCTTATGAATCTGGATAGATCCGTTCAAAACTTTTGTTATATTTAGGACAGAGGTAGTAAGTTGTTAAAATACATATATAGAAATCTTACCTACAAATTATTTTTTATTTTTTTACATTAATAAACGTTGCAGCTTATAATAGATGAAACGATGAGACTCGTGGAGTATGCCTGCAAGATTAATAATGGGTCATCAATTTTTCAACTTTCAACTGCGTACGCGCAAATGGCATGCATATGTTCAGTTGTACAGTCAACCTTGCACCGTGGAACATAAGACTTTGAACTTTGTCTAACTCGACTACTATAAGTATACCTTCACCTAATAGTATATATCTTACGTTGCGTTACCTAACAAAACATCGGTTGGAGCGTGGTACGTCGGTGCATGCAGCACTGCTTACGATTCACCATGAGCAGTCTGACCTCATCTTTATCTTCTATATGAAGTCAACATCCAAGGATAAGTATATCCTTGATGGGTTATTTAGATAAGATGGGTTATTTAGATAAGAGAATTAATGGTGTGATTAATATGGGAATTGATTTTTATTCCCACTACTAAAAAACGATTTTCCTGTACATACCCCTCTTTAGATTGCAGACGGATTGAACTGATCGCGTCTGGAAAAATCATCCTCTATTTTCGTGTGTGGGTCCTTAAGAGGACCGCGCGAAAAAATCGATTTTCGCAAATGGACCTCTTAAGTGGACCGCACACGAAAATGAACCTATTTTCGCAGACGGACCTCTTAAGTGGACCGCACGCAAAAAATACAGATTTTTTATCCCATCCCCTCTCTCTTTTCCCTCTCACTCACTTCAAATTTTTTACCACCTCTCTCTCTTCCTTTCCTTTTTATTCACTCCTCTCTCTCTCTTTCTCACCTCTCTCTCTACCTTTCCTCTCCCCTCTCCCCTCCGAGCGCGTGGCGTGCGGCGGCTGTTGGCGGAGGCGGCGGCAGTCGCGCGCGCGACGGCCGGATCCACGCCGCCGTCGCCGATGATGAGGAGGAGGAGGTGGCCGGGAGCGCCGCCGCCACCGCTGCCGCCGCCGACGAGGAGGAGGAGGCGGTCGGGAGCCGTGCCACCCTCCCCATGCGCGACGACGGTGGATCTGGTGGTGGGGGATGCGGGCGGCAGCGGATCTGGCGGTGGTGAGGCACGGCGGCCGTCGCCCACGGATTGGATGGTGGGGAGGTGCAGCGGCAGCGGATCTGGTGGTGGGGAGGCATGGGGCGACGGATCTAGCTCCGGCAACAGCGACGGGGATAGGGTTTCATATTTTTATATTTTTATTTTGGTTTTCTATTTTTGCGTGCGGGCGGCATAAGCACCCGCACATGAAAATCAAATTTTCGCGTGTGGGTGCGTCACCCGCACGCAAAAATAGCGATTTTTCCAGACCCAGGGCGCGTGCGGTTAACCCTACCGCACGCGAAAACCCTTCTAGACCGCTTGGAAAAATCTCTTTTGTAGTAGTGTCCTAATCTCTTGTTTGGTAGAGGTGGTGGGAATTGATAGAAAGTTTAGTTGAAGATTAGATTTTGAATGAAAACGGATGGTTGAGTTTTCTTAGACAAAGTAAAGGAGGAATTCCCTCCCAAATACCACCCCATATCCAGGTATTGAAAAAGAGGGAGTTCATTCCTCAATTCCCCATCCTCATCCCACCCAAACTCTCATGTCCCCCAACCAAACAGAATAATTAATAACCTCACCTCTCTAAACTACCAATCCCTTCTTAAAAAGTCTCCCTCGATGGTTTTGGAACATCCAAGATGAAGTATAGTCTTGGTGGTTTTCTCGAAAAAAAATAGTCTTGGTAGTTTGAACAAACAAGTTTTGATTTCTTGACATACTAGAAAGTTGGAAATGATCATAATTTTATTATCGGTCCTGCCGCTGTGAAAAATTTCCATCACGGTTAGCCGCCAAGAGAATGGACTTTCCCTCGCTCTCCTTGGCGGGTTTTCCTTATTGGTCAGCCGACAAAACTTGTTAATTTGGTGGTTTGTGCCTCCCAAGAAAATTTGGGATTCTGGTAGTGAAAGAAGTGGCTATAATATGTTGTGTCAAATGCCCCGTGTTTGTTCGTTAAAAAAAATTGTCAACTGCCAATTTCACCCAATGGCGTTGAAACTTGAATAACATGTGGTGATTTTTCTCGGATTTTTGCTACAGATTAGTTGCTGATGCTTCTTAAAAGTATGATTTCTAATAAAAAATTATTTCATTTTTTAGACAGTCTATTCTAACTTATTTAAGTTTTTTTAAAATACTAATTTATTGTGTTAATCAAATGAATAATCTGTGTGTTGATAGCTATTAAATACCAAATTTACGTCGTCAATACCTGTATAAATTTAAAAATATAAAACATCCAACATAGTGGTAGGGTTTATTTCTAACAAATTCTACAAGTGTTGGTGTATATTTGGATGCATGTGATAAACTATCAAAATTGGTAAGAAATACACATGAAAGAGGGGAAAGATTACAAACCCATGGAGTCTTGGATCCACAAACCTAACAAAATCATATCCAAGTGGGCTAACTCCCAAAGAACCCAGAGGAGACCCACATGCTAGGACTCAGGAGAAGGGTCAGGGCCAGATGGGCTAGCCAGGGATCCGCCGACCCAAGCCTGGCCCCTTTTAGCCCCATTTTCCACGTGCCGATAGTTACCGACTTGCTAAGTCGGTTGGAATCATTTCTCGTGCAGTTACCGACTCCAGGAGGGACACTTGGCAAGAGGAGAGGGAAGATGCCCTTAGGGTCCCATGGAGGAACTCCACATACTCAAGGCACCTCCCCCTATAAATACCCACCTCTTCCTCACCTGTACACACACTAAGACTTGAGTTGAATTATAAGAGATTCTTTGTATTCTTTTATGTATACTTAGAATAAGGGAGAGAGTGAGGAAGAAAGAGTTGGAGGAGTTCCGGAGTTGTCGGTATCTCTCTATTTTTTTTACCTTGACATTTACTTTACTCTAGTTTACTTATTCTATTTAAGTAATTAAGATTTATCTTTTCTGGTATACTTCTTAGTTAGTTCCTATTTAGCTTACTAGATCATTGTTCACTATTGCTCATTAAGAGATAGTGATTGCTTTGGTGAATTATAAACACTAAAATAGTAATTAATTGTACAGACGTGGTGTCTAGGTAGTTAATTAACAGTGTTTGCTACGTATCCCACAGTATGTTAAAGGTTGGTGTAGAGGTGGTGATAGCTCTCAAGATCACTGTAGTTCTCCTTGTCCGGGTACGGAGTAGAGCGCGTTCTGGTAGCAGCGAGCAAACCAGTGCCTAAAGTATAACGATAGGATTAAAGTTAAGCTTTCTAAACGAACCTGTACCATACTAGAAAATCATCTGTACCCTTTGGCCTACATTTGTCTTGTGTCCTTGGATGAACCTGAAGAAGAGCTAAACACACACATTCTTTGTGAAAATTCGATACCTTGAAATACTTCCGAGTGAAGTGCTACAATAATATCTATGAGCACTATTTTATTTGTGAACGTAAGAAATACTAACAGTGTCAATTATCCATAGAAAAAACTGCATCAAACAGGGGAAAGAATGGTGGGCTTTTCCAAGATTCGTGGATCAGGACGTTTGTTGGGCTCATAGACCAACACTGGCTATTGGGCTTTCTTCTGCATCTCGGTGGGGAAATGAAGGCCTGCCAAAGTTATCGTCTCGTTTGCTTCAACTCCCCAATCACCAAACGACGCCTCCTCTCCCTGCACCTCCGTGGCGGTCGCCTCGACGCCCCCGAGGCCGAGCGCGTCCTCTCCCGCGCCCGGCTGTTCGGCGAAATGGCTGTGGCGGACAAGAAAATGACATTTGGTCACGTTCAAAACACGGATTCACTCGAATGCCATCCTAAAAACGTAATTCGATAAAATACCAACATGAAGCGCGTGACTACCGCCACTTTGCCATTTTCGTTGTTTTATTCATTTCCGAATAAATTTTCGCTCCTACCCCGGATGACGAGACGGAATTACCCTTAGGTTAGATGTGGAGGAGGAATCCTCCCACCGGCGATGAAAGGTCATTAGATGGACGCGCAAATGGTGGCCATAGCACATCTGCTTCCGCATCAACAGCAGCAGAAGGCAGCCAACCTGGCCCGCACCTTCTCTAAGCTGCTCCACCGCAGGTGGCGCCGGATGTGGTGAAGGATTCGATGAGCTCCACCTCTCCGGCCTCAACCCCACCCACTTCCTCACCGCCCTCCACCACACCGTGAAATTGATCCGATCATTCTCCATGTCAAGCTAGCTTTGGCACGTTGTTGATGTCCTCGAACCCTGGCAGGAAGGACGCGGTGGCACCGTTCGGGTAGCTGACGAAGTGCAGCACGACGTCGCCTTAGAGCTCCACCTCTGCGGCCGAAGCCGCCGCCGAGTTCGGTGGGCTCGAACACCGAGCACACCCCGCACGACGATGCTGGCCGGAAGGTGTTGGCGACGCGCAGCGCCACGGCACGCACCACGAGGCCGTGGTCCGCAGCAAACCTCCACGCGGCACCCGCGGAGAAGGAAGGGATGGAGGCAGTGTCTGCATCGTGGGGGCCGTAGGGGGCGGTGAAGAGGAACGTGACGGAGGAGGGGTGGGAGGAAGGGGAGCGGCGGCAGTGGCAGCATAGGGAGAGCACGGTGGACGTCGGTGAGGGGGCAGAGCGCTGGGGACTCCTCCACCAGTCCAGGGATATTTTCGTCTGATTGACACGAGAAAGAGAGAAAAACATTTTGGAAATTACTCAAACAGCGAAAATGGCAATCCGGCGAGTAACGCAGGCTTAAGATTGACATTTTATCGAATCGCGTTTTCGAGATGGCATTATAACGAAACCATGTTTTGAACATGATCAAATGTCCATTTTCTCGTGGCGCACCGGATTAATGCCGTCTCTTGGACGGCGGCCATTGGCGCGCTCGTACGGGCCGGGAGGGTGTCGCATGCTGCAATGCCACGATTTTCTGTATACTGCAGCAGCGGTCGTGTCAACGGTGCTTATGCATTATTTGAGGGGATGCCGTCGAGGAAGAACGTGATTTCTTGGATTGCGATGATCAGCGGGTATGATCAGAATGGTTAAAGCAAGAATGCCCTCTCCTTGTTTAGTCAGATGTGGGCTGCGGGAAGGATGAAGCCCACGCCAAGCACCTTGGCATGTGCCAGACATATTGCTTGGTTTGCACTTTGCAGATGGCCAAACTGCCAAGCTTGGTTATTGGTAGTTGCCTCTTTGGAAGATCAAGCTGTGACTAATTGACTGTAGTCATGATTAGTTCAACGGATGAATGAATACTTGGCTTGCTAATGGAAAGAGAATGATTGCATTGTCTTTTTTTGTACAGTGGATCAGTTACATTCGACTATTTACCCTGTCCAATTTGATTTAGTTGCTACTGTATTTTCCAATATGGGGAGGAAGCTCCTCAGTGCTCATAGTTAAAGATGGCATTCGACTACTTATCCTGTCCAATTTGATTTAGTTGCTATTTGCCAATATGGGGAGGCTCAGTGCTCAGTTGAAGATGGCATGTGCGTTTGCAGCGCCCTTAATCTTGGTGAGCTCTGTTTGAGGATGAAGCCCCTCAGATCTCGGTCTTTTCATATGTTTGAGGTTGAAGGTGAACTCTGTTTCTTTTCAGTTTTCGTACTTTAATCTTTTATTTTCTTTCTTATGGTCTGATCCTTTACCTGTATCAAGCTGCTGCTGCGCTGCTAGTCTAGGTCCTTAGATTTTAGAATAAATAATGCACTGGATGATAGTTTCTGGCTTATTCGGTGCAGGCAAACCTCTACTCCAGATCTCGGTCTTTTCATTTGTTTGAGGTTGAAGGTGAACTCTGTTTCTTTTCAGTTTTCGTACTTTAATCTTTTATTTTCTTTCTTATGGTCTGATCCTTTACCTGTATCAAGCTGCTGCTGCGCTGCTAGTCTAGGTCCTTAGATTTTAGAATAAATAATGCACTGGATGATAGTTTCTGGCTTATTCGGTGCAGGCAAACCTCTACTCCAGCACCCCTGGTAATTAATAATTTGATAGCTGAATACTTGGTGTGGTGGGAGACTAGCAGGTTTTCATCATAACCTGATAGATTTGTTTGTATTTGAATCTTTGTTCATGATTTAAGAATCTTATGGTTAATAAGTTTTCATGCAAAAAAAATAATGGGGAACTTGTCCAAAGTCAGAATATACCATCTAAGGAGAACCCTTCAAAGAGGCATAACAGGCATGACCTTATTTGGTGCCAGCAAAACAAGCTACCTAATGGTGTTCGAAAACCTTGGCAAAACTATTGTTGGTCGATGAGTTCTAGATGTAACTGGAAATTATCTGTCAATTCAGAAAGCTCATCCATGAATCTTTCAACGGTTCTCACCATTCTTCCATCTCTATAGTCAATCAGTAGCGAGTAGGAATATAGGATACTGTTTTACTCAATTTCACTGGTCTCATTAGTATTTGCATGATGAGATTTCAGTTTCTGTGTAGGCACTGTAGCATCCTTGATACATTTTTGTGTCGAGTTATTGACTAAAGTTCAGTTATAACTTGGAACTAACTTGGAACAGCGAATTTTTACATTAATCTTCTGTTTTGATTGATCAAGTGATTGCCATTTCATTATCTAAAACAAGTCATTGACATTTACAGTGATGGGACAAAATGATCACAGATTTAGCATGTCATCTTATAATTGGCAGATAAAACTTACGTTCCAGAATACAATTTGCCATACAACTTAGATAGTGGGAGTACATTTTGCTGAGCCAGAGCCATCAATGGATCTTGGGAAAAACAATTCTTCCATAACTCAGGTAAATCCATGTACAAGATTCCATCAGGCAATGCTTGGTGAATCTTCTCATGATGTTCCATCTGCTAATACCACCATTGCTTTACACTTTCAGAAGGAAAACATTCAGCTTGTAACTACACTTTAGAAGGCAAACATTCAGCTTGCAAGTTGCAACATTTACCTCGTTATTGCCTTCCAAGTGTACCATGGCCAAGCAAGCAGGCAAGCACTACCTCTGCTCCTCTTCCTCCTCCATCCAGCGCGGTGGGGCGTCACGATCCAAGAACTCCTTCACGGTGGCCGGGAAGGCAAAATGTGAAGCACCCCGGTGACCTTCTCCCTCCCAGGACGACGACGATGACGACGCCATGGCGAGCAGCAGGTGCGCCAGCCTCGCCGGCTCCCTGCACTCGCCGTCCCTGAAGTAATGCTCTACCCAGCCATCCACCCTCCTCTTCTCCCTGTCGCACTTGGGCCCGACCACGCCGACGACCTTGGCCAAGAACCCCTCGCCGCCGCTGCAATCGCACCCATCGCTGTCCTCGTCGTTGCGGGCGCCCTCGCCGCCGCGCCGTGGCGGCGACAAGCCGAGCAGCGCCATGAGCCGTGCGATGTCCTTCCCGATCTCGTCGTCCTCGTCCTCGCCGGCGCCGCCTCGGGGTTCTTCCTGCAAGCGCTCCACGTCTTTGGAGAGCGTGAGGAAGTCCACCGCGGGGCCGCTGCTCTCGCCGCCGGGGCGGTCGGCCGTCGTCGTGTCCGTCGCTGGGCCGAGGAAGAGGGGCGACGCAGTCATGGTGTCCGAGAACGGCAGCGTCTCAGGCTGTCTCGCCGCCGCCGCAGCCGCAGGCTGTTGCTCCGCCTCCGCCGCCAGCCGGTCTTCCACCTGCTTGAGTGACGCGAAGAAGCCGGCGTGCCTCGAGAAGGGCTCCATCGTGGGCGGCAACGCCGCGCTCCGCCGCGAATGACGCCGGCAATTCGAAGGTCCGGACGCGCACGGCGCGGCGGATTGGAGTGGATAGCGACCAAAGCGTGTGTCAGATGTCTACCCAGTAGATGACTGCACAGTAGATGCGATTTATCTGGTTCCGATCTGACTTCTGAAGTTGATCTCAAGATTTAAGTACAGATCGCAAACTCAACTACAAAAATTTTCACTATATTTGATTGGCAAATCTTGAAAAGAGCGCAAATTAAGTGGCATATAGTGAAATTTCTTCACTTGTTATTAGGTAGGAGTAGCAAGCATCAGTGACAAATCGTATATTCATTCGATGAATCTGCCGTTTCCATCAAACTGAAAACAAGAGAGATGGTAGGATAACAGGAAGCATGTGGATCAAGTGATCAACAAGTCTGAGTGAGTTTCCAGTTTTCCACACATCCAAAGAAGGTGATGGGAATGGACGCCACAAACAGCATCCAACAGCTGATTAAATCAATGTTCATCTTATCAATAAACTAAGCATCAGGGGATTCAGGGCATCGCCAAGAATCTTGACACTGCTAACATGGGAGCAAAAGACATCCTAATACAAACTCTGCTGCAAAAGGCTCCGAGTCAACCTCGACCTCAGTTTAAAATCAGTAGTACGTGCAAGAACCATAACCTGCAAAACCAGATTCAGAATTTCTGTCAGAGACTATATTTCAGAGAGCATTTTCAATCCAAGATCTCTATTAGTATTGAGGTTAAGTACTTGGATCAGACTGCACGACGAGAGCTGAGTTCTGGAAGTAGCAGTTCCAGGCATTCCTGCCATGGGCAGCATAGTAGAGGTTCATGGCGACTGCAGCGTGCGACACCAGGTTGTTGGGATTGAAGCACGGTCCGCCTGGCTGAATCACTCCACAGTTCACCTGAGAGCAGGCGTAGTCGAGATTCGCCGTTAGAACCTTGTCATCTGCTGACGGCTTCGCCACGCACCAAGTTTTCTGTGCCGGTAGAGATGAAAACAGATCATTGGTGTGTGAACATTGAAGATGTTCTCAGATTTAAAAGATAAAGATAGTATTAGTAAATCATGTCTCAGTTTTGTAGCTCAAGGATGAATTAAATGCAGTAAATGGTTTTCTTTTGCCCTTTCTATCAGGCTATTCCACTGAATTTAAGGTGATTTGCATGTCATCACTAGGTGCTTAGAATGTCCTACTAATATGAATGCTTAGATTCGCTGAGGACTCTACATTTTACACTGATAGTCATAGGCGTACACAACAAGGCATGTTAATGTCATCTTACTTATGTCAAAAAAAAGTCATCTTACATTATGGACTGGATTTGCATATCAATCGTCAGGAAAAGAATAAGGATAGGCGTAAAAGAGAGTAAATAGCAATAGGCATGAAAAAGAAACAGGAGAAGCTAAATTTAGGTACCTGTCCCTCAGCAAGTCGAATGGTGCTTCCTGCGAAAAGGAGAAGCGTCAATTTTAGATTGGTTTCAAAGTTCAAATGACTTACAATTCCCTGAAGAAGGATAGCAAGCAAGTTCAGATCATAAGCAGATCTTGGCAATGAATCTACAATTGATAGGTGGGTTCTGTCTTTTCCCTGAACTATCGCAATCAATACTCTGCCCTCACTACAAACCAGTAGCAATATCTAAAAATGATGTTCACCATATTTAGACCAAATCAACAAGTACAACACAAGGAAAACAATCTTCTAGGACACCGGGAATCAGGAGAAATAAAACAGTCTAATTCAGCAGAAATGAAACCTTACTGAAGAAACAACAGTCTAATTCATCTTACTGAAGAAATGAGCTTACCTGAGGAGAAGTAGAGGAGCACAAGCCCCAGGGAGAAGAGCAGGAGGGATGCAGATGGCTGAGCCCCTCTCGCCATCTTGCTCTGGAGCAGGCACCAGCACCAGTACCAAGCTTTACTGTGAAGGCCTAAAAGAGACAGATGAGTGCTGGGGTCTAGTGCAGATGGCTGGTTTATAAAGACGGGGGAAAGCTTAAAAAAAGGGCTACTTGATTGCCTTGTTGAGTACTACCCCACTGCTTGAAAACAAAAGGAAGTTGATGCCTGATGGTCATGGTACATGTGACTGGTTTCTAGCTTCTCCCCGGGGCAACCTACCATGTGCGCCTGGTCTTGAGCAGGATAAATAATTCTGGTTTCTTGTGTGGCATCTGAACTCTTGAAGCCTGATCCGATCAGAGTTTGGTTGATCTACAGAACATTTTGGCCCACATTGACCAGCAATCCAGCATCAGTGGTTACCTCTGTCCATGACCTTTGTGATGTGTGCAAGTCAAAACAGCAGGGAAAGCACTACTGTTCAAACTAGTCTGAAATTTCAGAAGTTGTTCTCTGTCAGTCCAATTATTGACACAAAGAGTAGTACCTTGCAAGTACCTATTTTCCCTGGGAGTGAGATTTTGTGTTTATGGATTTACATGAAAAATAAATTAGATCCAAAACTGGAAAGCATGTTTACCTATTAGTACCTATTTGTACGGAGATATTTAAGGATTTGCCACTTTTACAAGTTGCAATTAAGAATTTGTCACTAGACCCACATGTCATAGACACGTGAGGGCCCACATGTCATAGACACGTGAGGGCTCACATGTCATAAACTGTGAGTGACAAATTCTTAATTGCCACATCTTAAAAGTGATAAATAGTTAAATGCCAAAATGGTTTCCATATCTTTGTAATAGATCCACAAGTCATACCTTGCAAGATGGCAAGAGCAGAAAATCCATTCTCAGTGTCTCACCATCAACTAATTAGCCTATCATCAGTCACTTACCGACACATGGTAGGCAGGCCAGTGCTTGTTTAGCCCATCAATTGCTTTGTCTCTTATTCTTCTCCTTTCTGTTTCATATGTGACTTTGCCACTTCGATGCCTTGCTGGCTCCTGCTATTCCCAACCTGATCAAATTCCTGATTCAGTCAGTTTTTAGCAGTTTTCTATTTTGCATGAACAAGGACAAAAAGTGGGAACTACAAAACATAAGTTTCTGGGCAGAAAAGATACAAAAATACAAAACCTTATATGAACACTACCCAAATTGATAGAGTCAGATCCCTCACCCACCCCACCCCCCCCCCCCAAAAAAAAAAAAAACTGTTAGAGAGATGCATGATAATTAGCAGCTAGTCATTCACTTAAGCCAAGAATTGGTAAGGGCGTGTGGACACTTTTGAACATGCAGCAGAGACACATGATTAGAACTTAGTGGGATAGAAAGGTGCATACCATGTATTCTGTGTCATTGCACATGTATGTAAAGCAAAACCTAAGTATAAAACTACCCAAACATTATGAACATTAACAATGACCTTGGTACACAAAGCCATCCTACTAAATTGAACGGCAGAAGCAACATCGGATCCGATATCCAGGTGACTTGAGTTCAGAGCCACCTACACCTAGATCAAAGAAAAAGTAGAAAAAGAAACCTACTGTTAGATGCTGTTACAAGACAAAGTGTAGCTGACAATACATGAAAAAGAGTTTAAGCTCACCTGGTGAAACTTTAGCCATTAACTTCAATCCATATTCCTATTGGTTGGTCACACAAGGGGAGAACATCAATGCTTGTGGTGCGGATTCTTTGGTCACACTTATTGTGATGCTGAACAAACAAGAAACTAACTCTTAACCATAATACCATATATATTGAACTAACGGTTTACTCCTCCAAGGATAAATCATACATCAAATTATGTTTTGTGCATATGCAGTGATGCTAACATGATACTTGGGGTTATTTGAACTAATTTTCATACTTTTGGGGAAGAATAGCACATAGTTACCAGGACTGAAGAGTGACAGAGGATTCCCGAGAAATTCCTTCCAGTCCTGAAAGAACTAACCAGTATCTATGATCATCTCAAAAATTCCTAATACATGTGGATTTGAAAGCAAGACTACGGAAATAACTTAGTCAAGTACAGAAAAACATTCTGCATATACCCTCGAAGACAGAGAAAACATATTATTACAAGATGAAACATCATTTCCAATAGATTTCTATAGGATGACTGTCACATGAAAATATACAACTTGGTCAGGTGAAAAGGAAAACATTCAGGGAAGTATCCATCTATCCGATATTCTATATTCCAGTAAACTCACAAAGTTTGATACCTACACACACACACACACACACACACACACACACACACACATACACACACACACACACATATATATATATATAGAGAGAGAGAGATGGATTTTCATATATATCCTGAAATAGTTCACTTCCAAAGACTTACAATGCCTCTCCTTATTTTAGCAAAAGTGAGCAACAGTTAGTATATTCAAGGAAATAGCAACAACAGTAATAAGCTAAGACAAAAAATTATTAATTAGTATTAGCTTACTGATAAACTCACATAATAATCTTTGAAGGCAGTTGCCATCCACCACAGCCATATACATTCAGCCAAGCACACACTCAAGTGTTATTTTTCTTATAATTTCATTTTGTACATTCCTCACACTATGCCTTCAATGAAAACTAAGTAAAAAATCATTGCCTCTAAGACATGCCAAAGCAAGAACCACAAACACAACTTGCATAACAGAGCATAGAATTATTGTCGATTTGCTAAGATGTCAAGACGATATGTTTGTAGTGACATGCACAATTTACAAAGAAAAAAAAAGGAACAAACAACTGAATCAAGTACAGTGATGAATTACCTTGCATATCTATTTCTATGTTATTACTCATATTAAAAGACTCGTGTTCATCAATATCAAGCTTTTGTATCTTCCAAGTTTCATCCTCATTAATGTAAACTATTTCTTTGGCAGTTTTACTCCTCAAAGACATGTTTCCAGTTACCAATGTGCAATTGTTCATTATCGTTTTTTAAGACTCTGATCAGGGCCAGCAGATCACCTTAATTACATTCCTCACAGTAATTAAAGAAGATTAGCTACACCTGATAACCACACAGACCACAGTACAGTACTCAGAGGAGACAAGGTAAACACTATCACTGTATTTTTCAGCAGTTTTCCCCAGGAGGATTGCAGCAATCAGTGTCAAACAGACATAGACAGACAGCAGGGGGGTGCAGGGCCATGACCATGAGCTTAGCAAAGTAGCACACCAAACAATTCCAAGTTCTAACTCAGAGCTGCAATACAGCACCATGCAAGAAGAGACGAGCATACCCTTGATATTACCTCTTTCTCTCGGGACCGGTGGCTGGAGTTCGCAAGCCACGACGAAACCGGCGGAGACGAACCCCCTCTTCTTCGACAGCTGGGCAAAGCCTGTCCTCCGCAGTGTACGTACTCCTCGCCCTCTGCTCGGGTAGCGCGAGCGGCCGCCCAAATGGCTACCACCGGCGCGCCGCGGCGGGCTTGTCGCTGCGGCAGAGGAAGGGATGGGGGCCAGGATTGTCGTCGGTGATGAGGTTGGAGGGCGCAGCCATGGGCGAGGAGCAGAGGAGGAGGCCGGAGGAGTCGGCGGCGCGGGCGGGAGGAGGGTTCCGGCGGAGCCGCGCCAGGGAGAGGCCAGCTTCCCAGCTCCTAGTGGCGGCGGTGGGCAAAGCCAGCAAGGATTACCCACGCGGCCACGGCGGCGGCGGCGGCCGGAGTCTCTTGGGCTTCGAATGTACGTGGCGATTTGGGCCGTCGCCGTGTGGAGCGTGTGGCGCATCGTAGTATCATTCATATGCTAGTGTCCTCTTAATTGAAGTTTTTCTTTTTAGAAATCAGTTTTGGGAAGTTCCTAAAAAAAATAAGGTGAGTTGAAAGCTAGAGTGAAATATATCTATCTATCTATCTATTATATTATTAAAACAACTCAAAAAAAAGACATCACGTTCATTGTGTACACTAGAAATACCCACATTAATCGAAGAAAAAGAAAAGAAAAGTCCAAATAGAAATACAATCTAAAAATTAACTGAATTTCGGAATAAAATAAGCAATATTGAAAGAGAAGTTCATATAAGAACCCAGTACATGATTAATTTAAATTCAAAATAAAAAATAAATAAATTTCTGAAATTAGGAAAGAAAAAGAAGAGTTCAAGTAGGAATAAAGTTTTGAAATAACTAAAATTCAGAATAAAAAAGAAATATTGAAACAATAATTAATCCATCTATAACACAACACGAGATTAATTAGAATTCAGAATAAAAAATAAAATAAATTTATAAATTAGAAAAATAAAAATAAGAGTTTAATTAGAAATACAATTTATAAATAACTAAAATTTGTAATAAAAAATAAAGACTATTGAAAGAATAGACCATCTAGAACATATGATGAGATTAATTAAAATTTGGAATAACAAATAAAATAAATTTCGAAGATAGAAAAATAATTATAAGAGTTCAAGTAGAAATACAATTTACAAATAAAAAATATTAAAATGAAAAATATGGATTTTTGGAAAAGAATAGTTCATCTAGAACCCAATGATATCAAATGATAATAAAGAGGGGAAAACAATAGGTATGTAAAGGAGTAAAGTGGTGGTAGTTGATGGGACATATAAAAACTATAAACATATAAACAAAATCCCAAATAGAATCCAATGACAATTAAGAGGAGAGACAACGGATAAACCATTAAGCAGCACGATCACGACAATTGGCGGGATTCTAGAAAGTAAAAAAAATAAACCCCAATGATAATCATGTTCAATTTTTAAAATCTTAATGATAATAAAGAGGGGAGACAGCAGGCGGGTCGCGCGTAGAGGAGTACCAAGGCAAAGCCGCTGACGGTTTAGGGAGACTTCTAAAAAGTAAAAAGGAACTCAAATGATAATTATGTTCGATTTTTAAAATCCCAATGATAATAAAAAAAGGAGGAGGCGGCGGAGGGGTCGTAGAGGAGTACAGTGGCGATGTTTGACGGTACTTTAAAAAATTATAAAAACAAAACCCAACAAGACAATGAATTCTAAAAACTAAAATATCTAATTTTTAAAGGTTTCATAGAAGATGAATAGAAATAGTGATAGATCAACAAGCAAAGAAATGTCTGATAAATGAGTAAGGGTTAGCGACCGAAGCGACTTTTAAAAACTATAAAATTAGAAGCATGTGGTTGATAAAGTTCGGTCTTTTAAAATCCTAAGATAACGAGATAGATATTTAACAAATTTTAAGTAAAATGATATGTAAAAAATATATAATTTTGTATGGTTGCTAGCCGCGCAATTGCGCGGGTCATCCAGCTAGTTATATTATTAAGACAGCTCGAAAGAAGGCATCACGTTCGCTGTGGAGGGCAAGAAATTCCCACATTAATCAAAAAAAGAAAAGAAGAGTCCAAGTAGAAGTACAATCTAAAAAATAACTGAAATTTGGAATTAAAAATAAACAATATTTAAATAGGAGTCCATATAAGAACCCAATACGTGATTAATTAAAATTCAGCATAAAAAAGAAGAGTTCAAGTAAGAATACAATTTTGAAATAACTAAAATTCAGACTAAAAAAATATTGAAACAACAATTAATCCATCTATAACACAACACGAGATTAATTAGAATTCGAATTAAAAATAAAATAAATTCATAAATTAGAAAAATAAAAATAAGAGTTCAACTAGACGAGATTAATTAGAATTCGAATTAAAAATAAAATAAATTCATAAATTAGAAAAATAAAAATAAGAGTTCAACTAGAAATACAATTTATAAATAACTAAAATTTGTAATAAAAATAAAGACTATTGAAATAATAGACCATCTAAAATATATGACGAGATTAATTAAAATTCTAGAACACACCAATAAAATATTAAAATGATAATATGGATTTTTCGAAAAGTATAGTTCATCTAGAACACAACAATATGAAATGATAATAAAGAGAGAAAAAACAATATGCATGTAAAAAAGTAAAGTGGTGGTAGTTGATGGGACATATAAAAACTATAAACATATAAAGAAAACCCTAAATAGAATCCCAATAACAATTAAGAGAAAGGACAACGGATAAGCCATTAAGGAGTACGGTCGCGGTAGTTGGTGGGATTCTATAAAGTAAAAAAATAAATCCCATTGATAATCATGTTCAATTTTTAAAATCTCAATAAGAATAAAGAGGGGGGCAGCGGGTGGGCCGCGCGTAGAGTGGCAAAGCTACTGACGGTTTAGCGGGACTTCTAAAAAGTAAAAAATAACCCATACAATAATTATGTTCGATTTTTAAAATCCCAATGATAATAAAGAGAGGAGACAACGGAGGGTGGTGGTGTTTGACGGAACTTTAAAAAAATTATAAAAACAAAACCCAACAAAATAATGAACTCAAAAACTAATTTTTAAAGATTTCATTGAAGATGAATAGAATATAGCGATAGATTGACAAGCAAATAAAGACCTGACAAACGAATAAGGGGCAGTAATCAAAGCGACTTTTAAAACCTACAAAATTAGAAACACGCGGATGATAAAGTTCGGTCTTTCAAAATCCTAAGACAACGAGATAGATATTTAACAAATTTTAAGTAAAATCATATGTAAAAAATAAATAATTTTGTATGGGTGTTAGCCGCGCAATTGCATGGGCCACCCAACTAGTTTTATGCATTTGCACTACTAAAAATCTAGTAAAATTTACTGCATTTCTATGTATGTGTTGCTGCTACGATCAGGCTGAACAAGCCAACGCATGGGAGCACATTTCGTTGTAATTGTCCCACACAGGTAATTAGGTACTCCAGACCAAGATCAGCAAAGAATACCTGACAGTGAACACCAACGCAAAGCAAAATAGTACTAGTACTACTAGGAATAGGCATTGAACACCAAATGCAGGGGAGGAGTAACAAATCGCTGAACTTTTGGCATTGTATCTCTGAACTAGTAACTCTGAAGTTTGAAGAGCATCATGGCATTGCAGATCACTGAAACTCTGAAAGCATCACGCCAGACACATCCTTCAATCTAAGGAGGGATACAACATCACAAATAAATAAAACTAACAATGTTCCATCGACATTTGGCCACTGATTGACCCAAAAAAAAAACACGTTTAAGTTACTTTGCATGAGGCACACCGCACACCGAGATAGCCAAAACATGCCAGCATGAGAGTACTTGTCATGTGTCCCAGTGTCGCACGCCCACTCCAAAACTTAAGTTCATTACTAACAACCTGCAACCAGAAGGAGATTTTAGCAGAAGAAAGTTACTCCAGCTGACACGTGATGTTCGAAGCTAGTTAGACTGTTAGAGAACCAAGATGATGCATACACAAAAATAGCTCACCTAGGATACAGTTAGCCATAACCTCTTGCTCCATGTTCCTCTGATCATCCTATGAATGTCTGCCTGGTATGTCCCACCAAGTGATAATCTCCAGGCAATCCCATCATCCTGCTACTTTTCTTAGCAGCTTGCCGGGATGGTCGGGATTTAGCCTTTTCAGCCAGGTTGATGGCATTAGACCAATTGGCCATCCCTTCAAACATAATAAATAAATAGAAGTCAAACACACAAGCCAATAGGCAGATCTGAAATTGTGCAGATGGGATCAATCTTACGGGGTAAAATGTAGTGCTTGGATGGCATTAGCTACTCAGCTTGTTTAAGCGTTTGCTAGCAATAGGAAATAAGTCTAACCACAGAACATCTATGCGGAAAAAATCATGGCTAAATCATTCTGATGATATGCTTGCTAGTGCCACAAAATAAATCTAAACCGAATTCGTATATAGGAAAACGCAATGGATCAATGTCAAAATTCTGATGCTATTTGGTACTCACGTATAATGAAGTCAATGAGTATACTCTTGCCACTAATAATCTCACACACTCAAATTTCCAAAAGCATCAACAATAGCTATCTAGTCCACTGTCCTAAATACGACTGAAGAATACTAGTCTCCTAGCATCAGTTAATACACATGTACAAGACATAATATCAATTTACATATATATTGAAACCATCGTAATGTGGATAAGGTTAGTAGCCCTTGCCAAAATATTATTGTAGATCCTCTTTGACAATGTCCTAGTTGGGGACAAGGAGAGAAAATTTACAGATCTATAACATGAAGCATCCTGATCTAATGCATGAAGCCTCTAACTATACGTAGGTTAAGGCAAAGGCAAATCCTAAACAACTCATGCATATATACTCACATAACATGTATGTGAAGACATGCATATATATGGAATGAAGTCAAATAGGCTACGTTAGCATGGTATGCTGCACGGTATCAAATTAACAAATAAATTTACAGTGACTAGGCTTCCAGAAGTTTTTTTGAACGGGAACATTCTACCATTCTACCATGAAATGCCACATGGGAACCATGGAGATATATTCGAACTCCGAATGCAACCAACCAGCATAGTGCCATAGTCTCAACAAGAACAATATTCTTGAAATAAAGCATTTGCATGACCATAGATATGGAAGGAAAAAAAACAAGATAGCAAACTACATTCCTAATTGAACAACGAGATGGGGCTCATTACTCACGAGTTAAGCAACGAGCGGAACTTTTTGATAGTGTTAATAAGGAAGTTAGAAACTTTCAGTCGAATTTTTTTAATTCGACAAGGAAGGTTGGAACTTTCCAGTACAGTTTTTTCACTTAGTGAATGTTCGAACTAATAATTATGTAGAGAATTGGAAATATCATGTTTAAACTTTGAATGTTCCAGTTGAAAAGCTTATAATCTGTGTTGCAATCAAGTTTTCAAACTGAAAGCATTTTTTAGTTGGAAACTACAAGCTTTCTTACTACACTTAGTTAACTACTGAAGCTCAATTATATAGAGGCACCCTTCATGATGGGCCAAAAGTCTCTCAAATATGCCCTAGCTTCTAAACATATGTAAGGGAAATTACATGACCATGCAAGAAAGAACAGTATTAGTACGCAGCACAGCTTCTATGTAGAAGAGGGACGACTTGAACATAAAGCAGAGACAATCGATACAAAGCAGAGGACATGGCACCAGAGCAACAGCCAACAAGACATTAGTACAGTACACATTGACGATGCAGGGATGCACGATGCAATACCTGAGGAGAGCGCCCGTGGTAGAGCCCAAGCGCGAGTGAAGCGGCTGGCGATGCAGTAGCTCGGCGGCGCAACCAGCTCGTAGGCCTCGCACTCCACAACCTTGCGCGCGCGCACGTCGACACCGAACAGGTGCTCCTCCAGGAAGAAGTACACCACACTGG
Source organism: Oryza punctata (assembly GCA_000573905.2). Classification (NCBI taxonomy): domain Eukaryota; kingdom Viridiplantae; phylum Streptophyta; class Magnoliopsida; order Poales; family Poaceae; genus Oryza; species Oryza punctata. Next base: position 7,639,742 of record CM002488.2, read on the forward strand.
GGTTCTCCGGGTGGATGAGTGCGAGCACGGGGATCTTCTTCGACAGACCAGTCGCCTTGTAGCTCTTGTCGGCCCAGATGTCGGCGAACCTCGCCTCGTGCTCGAGCGTCCACTCCGTGGAGTCCGGATCTTCCAGCGTCCACACGCTCACCTTCGGAAGAACGCAGCGGCGAGGAGCGGTGTACATGTCCACGAATCGCAGCTTCCCGGCGCTGACGCCCACGTAGCGGAACTGGTCGGTCACTCCCCAAGCTTCCCTGCACTTCAGCACCTTGCCCGCCGGGAACGGGACGAAGCCCAGCACCGGCTCGTCGGCGAAGGGGTCGCTGGTGATGACGCCCCAGGTGAGATCGACCCACCAGAGCCTCCCGTGGTGCGAGAACACGCAGATGGGAGCCAACGGGCGGCGCGAGAGCGGGTAACGGACGGTCTTCTCGATCCACTCCCCGACCTCGGACGAGAAGCAGAGAAGGGTGGCCTTGTCGGAGCCGATGATGGGCTGGAGCTCGGCGACCATGTAGTGGCCACCGCCGCGAGGTGAGGCGATTAGGCCGAGGAGGGCCTGGTGCAGGATGGGGTCCTCGGGGTCCGGGAGGAGGAACGCCGAGGCGGTAGTGGCGTTGAGGACGAAGTAGCGGGAGGCGGCGTCGCGCCACTTCAGCATCTGGCGGTGTGGGCGGTCGACGACCTCGCGGCTCAGGGGGATGCCCAGGTTGGCCTGGAGGAGGAGGAGGCCCGAGGTGTCGGCGGCCAGGACGAACGGGAAGAAGCGGGGCGTGGCGGGCTCCGGGAACACGTCAGGGGAGATGGTGAGGATCGCGACGCGCGGGGGCGCCGCGAGCGCCACGGAGAGGTCGGCGCCCTCGGGGAGCTCCCCGTCCGCGGTGCTCACGCGCGGGATGCTGCCCAGGATGACCCACGTCGACGACGGCGGCGCGGACACCGTCTCGGCGGGCGGCTTGTCGTCGGCGGGCTGCTGGTGCGCCGGCGAGGCGGGGTCGGGGGAAACGCACGGCGGCGCGTCGGGGGCGAGGTGGGACGCGTCGGCGGCGGTGGACAGCTTGGCCGGCGGTGGTGACGACATCCGTGCTCTCGCGGGAGGAGACAAGCGGGTTTCCGGTTGGTGATTTGGTGGGAGGAGGGATGGCTAGGCTAGGGTTTGATTTCGAAGGCGTTGCGGCGGCGAAGGCGGAGAGGAGGGGAATGGCTTGGCTTGTCGCCTTGTCGGAGAGTGTCCGTACGAGTTTGAATTCTTTCGCTTTGTCTCGACTTTAGGACCGGACTGGAGCGCCAGCCGTTGCGTACAGCTGTGACCTGCGACTCTGTGAGGCTGTGACTGCGAGGCTGGGTGTGTCTCGTGATCAAACGAGTTCAGTACTACTCTACGGTGTAGTACGTGTTTCAGTTTTCTTTCTTGGATCGTGCATGTGAGCTTTGGCAAAGGTATTCAGAGTTTCAGACTTCACGCCATGAAAGGGATAAAGCTCTAGAATCCTTCAGAATGTCCAAATTTGAATATGTTTACGAACACCGATTTTTTTCCTAGTTCTAAAATTAAACTGTACCCGAAATACTGTTTCACTGTCAAAAACTCCATTTATGTACTTAGCAGAAAGCAACTGAAAACCTACTTGCTATGAGGACTATGAAAAAAGGACTTCGAAAAACAAATGAAAATTGAATCAGGATGGCCAGCGTCTCATCAGCAAGTTTAGCTGAGAAAATAGGGTGAAATTCATAGAGCAGTGTAAATTATAGCATGGATCACCAAACGCACGAAAGCAATAGAACCACACACAAGAGAGCGTCACAGCATTGCAGCTTTGGGCACTGAAATTCTGAAAGCGCATCGCTTGAAGTAACTCAAGAGACAATATTGTTCCATCCAAGGACACAAATTAGCCAAGTAATATAGCTTAGCATACATGAGATGGTAAGAAGTTAATAACCTCACATAGCATTACAGTTCCAAGCGTAACAGTACTGCATCAAATAGTCTGGATGGATGACAAGCTGCAGGAATTACTAAAAGAGTTATGGCATTACAATTCCAAGCGTACATTTGGTTTACAGTTCTTCATCCATGAAAGTAAGGATACAACTAATAGATACATAAGGCATTGCAAGGTATTCCAAATTCCACCAACATTTCATCAACTGATGAGTAAAAAACAGCATTAAGTTACTGAACACAAGAACCCCACCATTGTCAAAAAACCAGCCATCGATGCAAAGTTTACCATACCAGACCTTCACAGAACTTCATATGGTCAGTCCGAACCTGGATCAAAGAAAACTGGGTAAATTTTGGCACAAGATATTAGTAATACTGATGGGCACTCATAAAAATTAAACTAGATTTTGTTACTGATCAGACAATATAAAAGGAAAACACATCTAGAATTACCATTTGGATGGCACAGACCACAAACTGTGCGACGAAATAAATAGAGGGTTGGGTGATGGTTGTACAGACCAAACAAGAAAATAGCAGTGGCTATCGAGTTGAGATGTCATTTTCTGTACAATCAAGATAACAATACTATCGACAGAAACAGAAGCATCACATTAAGAAGTATCACTTCGAGATACCAGAATGTAAGAAAGGGTATGATTTTCAGACAATATATGCAAAACAGCAAAACCATACTCCATCTGGATGGAATAAGACATCCGGGGTGTTTAGATTCAGGGGCAAAAAAAATTTGGCGGGTCACATCGAATATACGGACACACATTTGAAGTATTAAACGTAGACTAATACCAAAACAAATTACAGAATCCGCCTGTAAACTGCGAGACGAATTTATTAAACCTAATTAATCCGTCATTAGCAAATATTTACTGTAGTACCACATTGTCAGATCATGACGAAATTAGGCTCAAAAGATTCGTTTCGTGATTTACACGCAAACTGTGCAATTGATTTTTTTCATCCACATTTAATGCTCCATGCATGTGTTCAAACGTTCGATGTGACGGGGCAAAAAAGATTAGGCGGTGGATCTAAACAAACAAGAAGTGACGGTACATTTATGCAACAGGCTTATGCAGATACATGTAGATGGAACGATGTGCTTCAGCAAAATACAGTATATTATCCATGAGAACTGTATAGTTTAGCTGGAGTGCGCCTAGTCATGGATCACAAAGTCACAATGCACAAAAGCCATATGAGAGTGATGATAAATTTTGGAAGAATGAATGAACAAGATAACAATGAAGTGATTAAGGTGCATAAGCAATAAATAAACGCATTGTAGTCAAGTACACAAATGGGATTGTAATTCATTCAGAAATATGCACTTTAGACGCCAGTATGCGTCGTGACCGTGGTCATTACCTGAGGAGAGCGACGGTGGCAGCTCCCAAGCGCGAACGAAGCGAGTGGCGAGGGCCTCGCTCGGCGGCGCGACCAGCTCGTAGACATCACACCCCACAACCTTGCGCGCGCGCACGTCGACGCCAAAGAGGTGCTCCTCCAGGAAGAAGTAGACCACGTCCGGGTTCTCGGGGTGGATGAGCGCGAGCACGGGGACCTTGTTTGGCAGCCCGGTCGCCTTGTAGCTCTCGTCGGCCCAGATCTCGGTGAAGCTCGCCTCGTGCTCCAGTGTCCACTCCTCGGAGTCCGGATCGGCCAGCGTCCACACGCTGATCTTGTGAGGAACGCGCTGATGGGGATCGTTCGCCTTGTACATGTCCACGAACCGCAGCTTGCCGGCGCTCACCCTGACGCAGCGGTACCTGTCGAGCACTCCCCAAGCTTCCCTGCACCTCAGCTCCTTGCCCGGCGGGAGCGGGACGAAGCGCAGCGCCGGCGCGGAGGCGAAGGGGTCGCAGGTGATGAGGCACCAGGAGAGGTCGACGAACCAGAGCCTCCCGGAGTGCGAGACTGCGCCGTTGGGGGCCAACTGCCGGGGAGGGAACGGGTAGGCGACCTCCTTCTCGACCCACTCGCCGACGTCGGAGGAGAAGCAAAGGAGCGTGGCGTGGTCGCCGTTGATGATGGGCTGGAGCTCCGCGACCATGTAGCGGCCGTCGTCGTCGGGGGAGGCGAGGAGGCCCATGTGGCCCATGTGCATGACGAGCTCCGGGTCGGGGAGCGCGACCGCGGTGGCCGTGGCGGCGTCGAGAACGAAGTAGCCCGGGACGAACTGGCGCCACATGAACTCGTGACGGCCGGGGCGGTCGATGACGGTGGGACCCTTGGCGCGGCCCTGGTCGGCGTGGAGGAGGAGGAGACCGGAGGGGTCGGCGGCCATGACGCTGGGGAAGTTGTCGGACGTGGTGGCACTCGGGAAGATCCGCGCCGGGATGGTGAGCAGCGAGACGCGCGGGGGCGCCTGGAGCGCGAGGGAGAGGTCGGTGCCCGCAGGGAGCCCGCCACCCTCCTCGTCGGCGCAGCAGACGCGCGGGATGCTGCCCAGGATCACCCATGTCGACGGCGACGGCGACGCGGACGCCATTTCGGCTCGCGACGAGGCTTAGGAGGAGGAGAAGGGCGCGCGTTTGAGGCCTAGTGGTTCGGCGTACGCGTATGCCGCGGCGGCTACGGCGGCGGCAGTGGTGATACCGTGTGGAGGCGTGGGCGTGGAGGTGGAGGTGGAGGTGGTGCAGAGGCGCAGCAGCCTTTGTAGTTTGAACATCGCGGCGCGTCGAGTCCGCGGGGTTTCCACTCTCCTCGCGTCGTGGAGCGTAGGCAAATAATGATCCGATCCGAGCCGTAACGATCGATCGGTGCCGCGTGTCGGGTTTCTCTGCGCTGCTTTTTCTCCCTTTGCGCCTTGTGTTCCCTTGACCAGACAGGAAAGAGCTGAATACGAGTACTAATACATGGAAATCAAAATTGTGTGACTGAATTCACAACTAAATTAGGGTTTCTTTAAAACGGAGGATTTCCAAAACACATAGAAAAAAAACCTGATTAAGGTGCTCTAACACCTCAAATTCTACGCATTGAACAAAATATATATAGGAATGGCCGTTTAATTAAATGAAGAATTTGAAAAATGTAGAATTAAAAAATAGATATACAAAAGATTTATTCTAGGAGGGTGGAGCTTATATTGGAAATCCTCAATAATTCCTACGTGTTGAGCCAATTCAAAGGTGTATTTCATAGGATTTTTTGGATATTCCTTGGATCCAAATGGCTATGTAGGATAACTTTTCATAGGGTCAAAATCCTCCAAAATTCCTAATCCTGACCCTTATACATACTGGTCCCGTTTTACTTTCTTACTAAGATACAAATTTTACCTCGATTTTTATTAACACGTTTTTCAAACTGCTAAACAATATATTTCGTGCGAAGTTTTCTATGTAGAAGTTGTTTTAACATATCATATAAATCTATTTTTCAAGTTTGAACTCAATTAATATGCGCTAATGAATTTCTTTTTGTTTTCCATATCCTAATTTTATACATATCTTCAGTAAGAACTTATACCACCGCCTTACTTATTCATGTGCATATTATCGCGTGTATTATATTGGAAATCAAACATTTTTTATGAGGTGGTAGGAGGTGCAGAGAGGCACAACTATACACAAGCTAGCTCTACTCCTATACATACACCACCAGTACAGTATGCACAGCAGCACAAGCCATGTGCAGGAGTTGCACAGGAGTAGGGTGGGTGGAATACTAGAGTGTGCAGGAGGGGCAGGGCTTCTGCAGGAGCGCAGGGCAAAATGGAGCACCCAATCGTAATCCTACTCGCGCACGCAACGTTCCATGTTTTGGCTTGGCCTTGGTGCTGGTCTAGGGATTTGGGATTAGACATGGAGCTTGTTGCTTGCAGAGAGCAGGACTTCTGCTTTTCTTCTCACCGCGGCACGAGATTGATCACGGCCAGATTTTTGTTGGGATGGTGAAGCAAAGGAAAGGACTGGAAGAGAGAAAAAAAAGAGGGACAAATATCACGTGAATCCTTTTTGAGCTCTCTTTGGAGAAGGAATTTGTCTTTTTTTCCATTTTTTTTCTTTTTTCACTTCATGTGGCATAGTAACATTTTGAGTTAGTTTTTGTGTGTGGTGCTACTAGTCATAGTGTTCCACATCTTAGAATTTGTTTCACATTGTTTTGTGTCAATTTGATGGACGTTATTTGAGTTTGTGCAATCTCAGTAGCAATCGTAGCATCGGAACGGGTCAATCGTAGGGCAAAGGTGCAAGGCGCAAGGCAAAGTGTGCCCAATGTGCCCAGCCTTGCCCTTGTTCACCTGTAGGCTCCATGGCAGCCTTTGACAAGAAAAAGATTTGCTCGAAATGCGGACCACATTAATAGTACTGCCACGTTTGATTTGTGTGACTTTGAAAATAGAAACCAGCCAGCCTGTGGAATTCCCTTCTCAGGATCTGAAAAAACGGTGGAGCAAACACGATCGAAGTTTCGGGACGTACGGCGAGGTGCACAACGTGCACTCGATTCTGCAAAATGGCAGCGGCACCACGACGCACCACCACAATATACCCAACTTAATTACTTAAACGCGGCTCTTACTGATCCAGCGGTTAGGAAATTTGGAATGCAGGCACTCCCGTGAGAGAACGAAAAGTTACATAGTGAACCGGGATATGAATATTAATGTCTCAAGGAGATTTCCACTTGTATATTTACTCGATCTATTATATAAAATAAATTGATCCTAATATTATAAATCTGAATATGCTTCTGTCCAAATTCATAATACTAGAATATATCCAAATTTATAAAACTAAAATATGTCATATGCAGTATTTAACTTATTTTGAGACAGAGTGAGTATATTATTATCTCATATTCAATACTAAAAAGTTTGGTCTCTATCAATTTACTAAAATAAAGTTTAGAATCGATCTAATGACAAAAAGAACATTCTAAAGTGATTACTACCATTACTATTTTGGATTTGTAGGATTTGTCTTTTTTTTCTTCTGACGTATTATTTGAGTTCAGGCTTGGTATTTTTATTGCACATGTATATTTTGCGAATGGTATCAACTTTTTAAGATTTTAAATAAAAAAATTAATGGTGTGTTCGAACAAACCTTGAGGGATTAAACCAGTTTCCTCGTTAAACCATGCAATGCATGGAATAATAGACATTAATTCCACGTAGCTAATAAATTAACGATAGAGTTTTGCATGATAAATTAATCAGATGTAAGCTACGCACCGTACTGGAATCTGTATTACTAAATCCATAGTTTTATTATACAACTTTAAGTTTGTACTTTTAATTTTTTATATTGGTCGAAGTAGCTATGTATTTTTCTGGAAAATTTACTCTTTTTATAAACATCCAAACAGCTACTGACAATATAAAACGGTTCCCTAAGGGAAATAGCAGTGCAGGTACCGCATTTGAGGAGCCAAAACCGCCAGCTAGACTAGAAACTTTGTGAAGCCACACCCTCCACAGTGCATGTGGTCTATTTTAGTGGGTCCCACCCGTTCTCTCTCCTCACTTTTTATCTATCCTCTCTCTGCCTTTCCCCACCAACCGCTCCCCTCCTCCTTCGGCTACTCCGCCACCGGCGCCCTTCTCCCCCTCCGCCGCTCGAGCTACCACCCACATCGGTGGATCGAAGCGGCGAGGAGCTCGGCACCTCGTGCGTGCGTGTGTGGATGGTGAGGATCTGGAACGTCGGCGGCTTGGCGCGTCCTTCTCGGCGACGGTGCCCGGGCGGAGAGGCGGCCGAAGTGGCAACGACACTGGGCGGAGCGGCGACGACGCTAGGCGGAGAGGCGGCGGGGCGGCCGGATCCAGCCTGGGGCAGCTCTCCTTCCCCACCATCGCCGGCACAACTCCCCTTCCCCGACCGCCGCGGCAGCTTTCTTTCCTCTCCTCCGCTCCTCCGCCCGGCCGGCGCCTCTAAACTCCTGGACGCCGCTCGAGCTCGCTGCGCTGTCGCCTCTCCCTCCACTGAGCTTTCCAGATCCAGTTGGCGGGCGGCACGGATCTGGAGCAGGCGCCGGTCGCCGGTCGCCGGTCCTCTCCCCCCGTCGGTGGCTCTCCCCTCTCACTTCTCCAGCGCCTCCTCTCTCCGGCGGCGTCGGGCGGTGGAAGCCGGCGATCTCCAGCGATGCTCTCCTCTGTGCGGTGGCGTCGAGCGGTGGAATCGAGGCGGGGGCGCACGAGTGTGGGCCCACCTGCAACGAGGAACGCGTAGCCAAAGTTGGCTACGCGAACCTGAGGAGGCCGAGCGGTGTGCCTACGTGGCCACGAATATTCCGTTTTTTGGAGTGAGGCTGAACGCCATGTCATCCCATTGTGAACACCCTAAAAACAGTTCCATTTCCTGGCCACGCTAGGCAGGCTAGCTAGCATGGAGTTTCGGGATGGTCTATTTTTAAAATTATTTATTAGAAATGTTAAAATAAAAAAAATCCTGGCCTATGTGTCGTGATCGATTTTCTAGTACAAGTTTCAGTTTTCTTTCTTCGTTCGTGCATGTGATCTGAGCTTCCAGCGCGCTTTGGCAAAAGGTATTCAGAGATTCGGACTTTAGGCCTTGAAAATGATATAACAGGTAGTAGAATCTTTTTTGAATTTCCAACAAAATTTGAATAGTGGCAGTAGGAATTCTGTGTCACTGTCCAATGCTCCATCGATGTAGTAGCAGAAAAAGAAGAACAAATGAAACTTAAAGCCTGCATGCGATGAGGATTAAAGTAAAAAAAAAAAGAGTTGGAAGAACAAAGAAAATGAATCTGAACTTGGAACAACCAGAAGCCAAAATGCCTCACCAAGTTTAGCTGAGAAAATAATGTGGAAGCTAGCGGGGATCAACAAATGCTTCACCAAGTTTAGTTGAGAAAATAATGTTAAATTCAGATAGCAATGCGTCACAGCATTGCAGCTCACGGCACAAACTATGGACGCATCGCTGAAGCAACTCAGAGACAGTACTGTTCCATCCAAGAAAGGGACAGAAATTTAAATAGGAGTAGTACATTACTAGTACTAATACTATTAGCTAGTACTAGCAGTAATACAAGGGATGATAAGCTGCAGTAACTACTGAGAAAGAGTCAGCTAAACAATTCCAAGCCACATAAACATCACCAACATACATTTGGATTTTTGGACTATAGTTCTTCATCCAATAAAGGAAGGTTACAATTAACAGAAAGCAAGGAGTCCAAGGCGTAGCAAAGGTGTACCAAATTCCACAAAAATTTCACCATTTGATGGACAAAAAGACATGAAGTTACTGAGCACAAGAACCCCCACCATTGTCATCATAAACCAGCCGCCAATGCAGAGTTTACCATACCAGACCTTCTCCCTAAAACATCATATGGTCAGTACAAACCTGGATCGCAGAAAATTTGGCAAAAGATATTAGTAAATCTGGTGGGCACTCAAACAAATTTGACTGATCATACAATAGAAAAGGAAAACATATCTAGAATTACTATTTGGATGGCACAGACCACAAACTGAGTGACGCAACGCAATACCTAAGGGGTGGGAGATGGTTGTAGACCAAACAAGAAACTAGCAGCTCTATCGAGTTCGGATGACAAAAACAGAAGCATCAACAGAATTGAACTCGTATTTATGTGTAAGTTTATGTTAGATCAGTATTGTTGAGATGGGCATGTATCGCTTGGAGAAAACAGCAGGTAAGAAAAAAGTACGATTTTCAGACAATCTGCAAAATCATACTACAACAAGAAGACGTGACCACATTTATGGAACAGGTTTATGCAGACACATATCGATGGAATAATGTGCTCGAGTTAAATAATACGGAGTATATATTACCATCAGAACTGTACAATTCAGCTGGAATGCGTCTAGTGTATCACAATGCATAAATGCCACATGATAACTTTGGAAATTGGAAGAACATATAAACAACCAAAATATCAATGAAGTGATTTAAGTTGCATAAGCGATGAATAAAGAAACTGTTGTCAAGTGCTATGCACAAATGCGATTATACTAATTCATCCAGAAATATGCACATTGGAATATTGGATACGCTTGGTGCTGACATTATATTACCTGAGGAAAGCGATCGTGGCAGCTCCCAAGCGCGAACGAAGCGAGTGGCGAGGGCCTCGCTCGGCGGCGCGACCAGCTCGTAGACCTCACACCCCACAACCTTGCGCGCACGCACGTCGACGCCAAAGAGGTGCTCCTCCAGGAAGAAGTAGACCACGTCCGGGTTCTCGGGGTGGATGAGCGCGAGTACGGGGATCTTGTCTGGCAACCCGGTCGCCTTGTAGCTCGCGTCGGCCCAGATCTCGGCGAAGCTCGCCTCGTGCTCCAGTGTCCACTCCACGGCGTCCGGATCGACCAGCGTCCACACGCTGATCTTGGGAGGACCGGGGCGAGAAGTGTTCGTCTGGTACATGTCCACGAAACATAGCTTACCGGCGCTCACCCCCACGCAGCGGTACTTGTCGAGCACTCCCCAAGCTTCCCTGTACCTCAGCTCCTTGCCCGGCGGGAGCGGCACGAAGCGCAGCGCCGGCGCGGAGGTGAAGGGGTCGCAGGTGACGAGACACCAGGCGAGGTCGACGAACCAGATCCTCCCGTAGTGCGATATCGCGCCGTTGGGGGCAGCGGCCGAGGGGACGGGTAAGCGACGTCCTGCAAGACCCACTCCCTGGCGTCGGAGGAGAAGCAGAGGAGATTGGCGTAGTCGGCGTTCATGATGGGCTGCAGCTCGGCGACCATGTAGCTGCCGCCGCCGCGGGGGGAGGCGAGGAGACCCATGTGGCCCGGGTGCATGACGAGCTCCGGTTCGGGGAGCGCGACTGCGGTGGCCGTGGCGGCGTCGAGGACGAAGTAGCCCGGGATGAAGTCGCGCCACATGAAGGACTGGGTGTCGGGGCGGTCGATGACGGTGGGCCCCTCGGCGCGGCCCTGGTCGGCGTGGAGGAGGAGGAGGCCGGAGGGGTCGGCGGCCATGACGCTGGGGAAGTTGTCGGACGTGGTGGCGGTCGGGAAGATCCGCGCCGGGATGGTGAGCAGCGAGACGCGCGGGGGCGCCTTGAGCGCGAGGGAGAGGTCGGCGCCCGGAGGGATCTCGCCCGCATCCCCCTGGGTGCCGCAGACGCGCGGGATGCTGGCCAGGATCACCCACGTCGACGGCGGCGGCGGCGACGCGGACGCCATCCCGTCTCGCGACGAGGCGGCGGTGGCGGAGAAGGGTGCGCGGTTGAGGCCTAGTGCTTTCGCGTACGCATACGCCGCGGCATTGGCGGCGGCGGCGTCGGCGATGGGTGGAGGCGTGGAGGTGAGGTGAGGAAGGCGGTGCAACAGAAGCCTTTGGAGTTTGAACATCGCCGCGTCGAGTGTTCACCTCGCGTCGTTGGAGCGCGAGCAAATGATGATCCGGCCGGTCATGACGGTGCCGCGTGCCGCCTTTTGTAGGATTATTAGCTCATTCGTTTTTCTTTTCTTTTGGCTGCACCATCTTTTTCGGTTTTTCCTGTGCCTTTGACCAATCGGCGCTGTAAAAAATACGATGAATCCCCTCCGTTTATCTCAACCTGTGGTAAAAATTAAGAACTACGCAGTATTTGACAGAAAACCTGTTGCCCTAGTTTGGAATTGATAGATTACTTCGATAGTCTTTTTAGGGGGGAGTTTTTTAGATTATGATAAAAAAAAGAGTCGATAGTTTTTTTTAGAGGGGAGTTTTTTTAATTCGTGCTAGCAAGGATAATAAAAAAATATTGGTAAGTGTGGAATTACTGGATTACAGTCGATAGTTCTTTTTGGGGGAATAGTTTTTTTAGGGGAAGTTTGTTAGACATTCGAGCAAGGATGATTAAAAAAATATTGGTAATCGTACTCAGAGGATCGACCTCGTACCCTCAACTTCATAGAGGAAGTGCGCTACCACTGCAGCATACAAAACATTTTGTGATAATTTTATTCCGGTTACATATAAATTACATACTATAGTTACGTAAGTTACAATGTGATTATACTTTACATTTGAAAGTTTTATAGAAAAAAACTTACGATGGTTTTTTAGATAATCCCGCTCTTCTTGGTGCCGACCTTGTTGATGCTAGCCTCCTTCTCCCCTCCCAAAGTTGTGTGGCGAGGTGTCCTCATAGATCTCATTCCAACGTCATCCTTGTCTCCGGTGGCAGGAAAGCCATCGGAGATGCCTCCACTATCCCCTAACTTTTATGTTCACCTCCTACCTCCTATCCTTTACCACCCACAACCAGGGTTTGCCTTACTATTTTGGGGAGGTTATCACCACCCCACGATAAGGCGGTTATTGGGTACCTGTGCGGTAATAACCGAAAACCGTGTGAAATTCATCTTTAAAAATTTGAATTCAAAAATTGGTGGTTTCACAGTTTGGACGTGGTAACTGCACGGTTTGGCTCGGTAACCGCGATATTTATGCAGTAACCGCGATATTGCGTGCTAACTGCGACATGTTTGGCTGAAAACATGAAAAAATAAAAAAACACTTAAATTTGTATAGAAATTAGGGATAATTAGAAGAATATATAAGATACTTACAAACCTAGCTTGTGGATGTAAAATACAAAAATGAAGCCCAATACATTTTTTATTTTTTCCATTTCCTAAACAATTATCGGTTTAGCTCTCAAATTTGATTTTATCTTACTCGTTTTCAAAACATTTCTTCATCATATGTCATTAAAAATTAAGAACTACATCCATGATTTTTTTGTTTTTTTTTCAATTTTTGAATTTGCTCAAATTTCACCCAAACCCTACCGCCGGTAACTCTTACCGTACTCCCGTGGTAAGCACGGTAACCACACGGTTATCAGTGGTAAGGGAAACCCTGCCCACAACTATCCTTTTAAAGCCCCGGAGATGCCCCCTTTTCCTTGTCTCCCACTCTCTCCCACCCTAATACCTAATTGGTTGGAGCTGCTATCGTCTCATCAAAGCTTCTCTGACTTTGCGGAGTTGGATGAGGAGGGGACCAACACAAATTTTGGTGTGAATTTGATAGTCGAAATTCGACATAAACCCCTTTATTTTCTTGTCGAACGAAAGTTACCAATTCTAAAAGAAGATACATGAAAAACAACCTTTTTGACTTAATTTACTCAGCTATGTCAAACATAGACACACTCGTCCACACATACTTATTATCACTCGTCCACACATACTTATTATCTAACGTTTGCAATATATTATAACAAATAGTATAAACATTCCATAGTACTATTTGTATCATTATTTAGCTTGCATATAAATTTCTTTCCATTCTATCTCCAACCCCTATCCCCATCCACTTCATTCAAATTTCCTCGCATCCTATCCCCAATAGCCTTCTCATTTATTTTTTCCATCTATTACCCGCCTTCATCCATATCTTAGTGACATCCAAATGTTTTTTTAATCTTAATCTTTGCTAAAATAAACTAGGAATGTTTAAATTCATAGGCTGGGAGAGTATTCCTCTATATATTATTGCCTATACTCCCTCTGTTCCTAATATAAGAATTTATAGGATTTAAAGTTGAGTAGTATAATATTTAACCTTTCTAAATAGTAGTTGTCTCATTAATTATCTTTGATTCAAAGCTCTTCATTGCTTAATTCTAATCTAACCCGCCTTCTACTTTCAACCACTCTTATTTAATAAAGGACACTACAGTTCAAGTATAAAAAAAGCTTAGTATGTCTGTAAGAGAAGTTTGGAATCTCTTCTGGGCACACAAAATGGGGTGGACCATTAGCGTATGATCAATTGAATATAGCTATACAAAATTTGTAAAATGAGTTAATATGATTTTTTGAAATAAGTTTTCTATGGAAGATTTTATTAAAAAAACATATCGTTTGACAATTTAGAAGCATACGTGTGGAAAAGTAGTAATTGAAGTTAGGATCATATAGCATAGAACACACCCTTTGGGAAGGAGTATAACCGTGCACTAGTATACGAGTAGTACATTCCTTGCTTTTTAAGTACCGGTTCTAAAAGCCTAATCTCCAAAAATATCTTTAATCCCGGTTGGTAACACCAACCTGGACTAAAGATTCTCCATCTTTAGTATGGGTGGTAATATGCATTTTTAGTCCGGATTGGTATTACCAACTGGGGCTAAAAATATTTTTAGTACCGGTTAGTAACACCAATCGGGATTAAATATGCCTCCAGGGTATAGTTCAAAAAGAAAGCATATCTTTACAGGTCACATGTGTGTGGTAGGTGAGATGGTAACGTGCGTGAGGCTGAGGTGAGAGATCTTGAGTTCGCATCCCACAGCCTGCATATTTTTTGATTGAGTATGCATCTTTAGTACCGGTTTGAGCTTTGTGAGGTGCAGCAGCCATAATGATAAATGCAGGAGGCGTTTCATCCCACGGGACAAAACGAGCATCCAATCCAATCCCATCACATTTGAGTAAACGCAACTGGTAACCCTAGGGGTAACGCGCGTCCCTCGAGGGAGGCGCGACCCCCACGAGGTAACGCGTGCCTTTGGCTCCTCGACTCCCTTTTTCCTGAGCCTCCCGCCTCCTCCCCCTTTGTTTCCCCTTCTTGCCCCTCACCTGGGAGGACGACGGGAGGCGAGAAAGAGAGGTGGTGATGACTTGGGACTGCGCCGACGAGGACTCCTCCCTCCGCTGGAGCGAAGCAAGATGAGCCCGCGCGCAGCTACAGCCGCCGCTGCCGCATCTCCGTCAAAGCGTAGAGAGAGGGAGGGGATGGGTAGAGGTTGGCAATGACACGAGGCGGCGATGTGCTGGAGCGGCCGCCAATGAGGACCCCGCAAAGACGGATCCACAATGATGATGACCTGAGGATGGCGCGGTCGACCAGATCTAGCTTCCCGACCAGCAGCTCATCGTCGACCACCGCATCAAGCGTTCTCTCTCTGTCGGCCACCGTTCCCCGCGCAGAGGGAGAGAGAGGATCCGCGGTGGTGACGACGGATCCTCGACGACCACGACCAGATTTGGCCACCGCGCCCCGCGCCGCGTCAGCCATCGGCCAACCGCGCCCCGCGTCTCACCCCAGCCGTCGGCAGAGGGAGCGGCGGGAGCTCGAGCTGTGGCCGGATTTGGCGTGGGAGAGTGGACGGCGAGCGGTGACGGCGGGATAGAGAGGAGAAAGCAGCGGCGGCGACTAGGGAGGGTGAGGAGGGAGGTGGCGGCGGTGCTTGCTGCTGCGGAGGGTGAGGAGGGAGACGGTGGCAGTGGCGGCTGCAGAGATGAGAAGCAACGCTCGCGGGAGGGAGAGGAAAAGAAGCGAAGAAAAAGAGAAGAAGGAGAGAAGCCGAGAGAAGCTGGTGGGTGTTTGGTGAGGTAGAGGTAGAAAAGGAAATACATATATGTAGCTACATGGGTTTGAGTACCCTATTGTAGGCTGGAGTAGCTCCACCAATTGCTTGAGATTTTGAAAAGCTCAGTTACAGATATTTCTTGTCTTCGAGGATACCTATGTAGTGGTTTAGACGGAGCTTGTGAGCCAGAGGCAGCTAGGGATTTAGACCATACACAGTGCGGGTACGTGGCTAGGAGCCCCAGATCGCCCCAGCTCCAGCTCAGCTTGAAGCGAACCTCTGCATAGCTTCTCGCACCCTGCAGAGGGTCCGAGAGCCACAGCTCTGCGCGAGCCACTCGAGCGACGAGGAAACGGCTTCGAGCCGCATTGCGTGAACATGTATCTCTGTCCAAACAAGTGCCTTCAGATTTTGTTAGTCTCATCTGAAGCCACTTAGCACTGTGGATCTTGTAGTCTGGGTGAGAGCTGGGCATATATGGTAGGTGAGGGGTGCCCTGCACTGTGTATGCTCTTAGGATTAGACGGAGCTTTTGGCCTGTGGCTTGCAGGACTTTTGCTCTTCTTTTCACGGCGGCACGAGATACAGTACTCCATTGATCACGACCAGATTTTGTTGGGGTGGTGAAGCAAAAGGTTTGGACAACTGTGGCACATTGGCAGTAGTACGTGTAGCATCGGAATGGATGTGTGCACTGTGCAATGTGCAACCTCTGCTGCACTCGGGATCAGCGTTGCCCGCGGCCCGCGTTCCAGCACCTGCCGTCTCCGTGGCAGCCTTTGACAAGCAAACAACAAATCGTACCGACTTGGTTGCCTTGTTGCTCTCTCTCTCCTCCTCTCTACTCCTCTTTCCCGTGGAGTATGCCCCGTTCTTTAATTTTCTCTAATAAAAATTAAATGAAAATTTAGATATTCGTATCACGCTTTTCAAACGGTTATACATTATGTTTCGTACGAAAACTTTCATATAAAAAGTTGCTCTAAAATATCCAATAACTATATTTTTTAAATTTATAATAATTAAAACTCAAATTAATCATACGTTAATACCACCTTGTTTTTCTTAAAACACTTAATCTTTATCTTCATCCATATGAGTTTCAAACAACACCTATTATGACTCAGGATATATTAAAAGATGGCATAAACTTGCGAAAAAAACCAAGCCCTCGCGTTACTTTCTCCGGTCAGAGCTTGTGAAATTCCCTCCTCAGCGCACAAAATACTAGCACCACCACAGGGCGTGTGAACAGGGGAAAGCAAGTGTACTGCTAGTTGGCACCACCACAAAAAACTGAACTTACTGATACTCGGCTCTCAGTGATCGAACATTTGTTAATTTGGAATTCAGCACTCACAGAGACACATTGGTTATCCTAATAAATCAAAACCAAAGCTAAAATTTAAATTTTCAAATTTAATTTTGAAGTTAATTTTAAGATATTTTCAATATTATTTATTTTTCAACATTAAAAGTCGCAACACATATATAAAAGTCTTATCTATAAATTAATTTTTATTTCCTAACAAACTGTTTTGCCTTATTAGGGAATATAGACAACCGATAAGACTGGCATAAGATAATGTGGTTATATTACATGCAGAACCGTACAACGCATGGAATGATAGATATTTTAAGGAGTTACATACAAAAGAGGTTTGCGAGAAGAGTAAAGTGCACGGGCGGTCATTGAACATGTAGGGGTGTGCCATCTAGGTCCGCAAACTCTCAAAATGCAGATTTAGATCCCAGAACTTGTCAAAGTGTGTCATCTAGGTCCAAAATCACCACAACCCCTCCAGAAACCTATGTGGCACTAATGTGGCATGCCACACGACATGACGTGGCATCATCTTCACTAACAAATAGGATCCACTTAAAAATTTTCATTTTCCTTTTTTTCTTCTTTCCTTTTCTTTTTCTTTTTCTTCTTTCTTTTTTTCCTTTCTTCTCTTTCCTTTCACTGCAATTGTAGGCCACCGCCGGGGTGCTCGGGTCACAGAGAAAGGAGAAGAAAAGAAAAAAAGAGAAGAATAAGAGGAAAAAGAGAAGAAAATAAGGAAAAAGGAAAAAGGAAAATTTTTAAGTGATCTCATTTATCAGTTAAGATGATGCCACGTCATGTCCGTGTGGCATGTCACATCAGCGCCACATAGGATCATGGAGGGGCTGTGACGATTTGGGACCTAGATGACATGCTTTGACAATTTCTGCGATTTGGATCTGTATTTTGAGAGTTTGGGGACTTATATGGCACACCCCTACAAGTTTAAGGACCGCATGTGCACTTTACTCTTGCGAGAATTCCATGGTAATCTAGATGTTTAGGCACCACAATACCGGACTCTCTATCACTGAAACACGATGCAGTACATACAGTTCAAGTCAAAGGTATCCAAGAGAGCATAAGCGGATCAATCAGGGCCTTTAATTTTTCATAGATATTGTTTCAGCTACCAGTAATAACGGAGTGAACCGAGGGGTTTTTAAGCGAAAAAACAGGATGTTACAACTCATAGCTACCGTTAATTGAAACCGGATTGGACCGCAATTCAACTGAAAAACCGGAACCACCCCCCTAGTCCGGTCTAGTTCAACTAAAAGACGATGACTGCTATTAAACATAAAGAAACCAACATAAAAGAAACGATCAAACCATACGGTTTTATGCAGAACCGGTGGCAACCTATGGCCTAGCTAGTGTTGTATAAGCGGTCATGCCTAGTATTGAACGGGAAAAAAAAACAAAATCAACGACCGCATGCGAAAGGGATCGAACCCTCTACCTGTCACTACAAGCACACCATGTAGACAAACTGGCTACGACTATTGTTGGTTAAAATGATAAAATAACATGTTCTAACCTTTGAGTCAACCAATACTTCAAGAAAACTTATAATTTCATTATTTCTTTAGAATTAGCGGTTGAACGAGTGGACAATGGTTCAACCAGTAGACCATGAATCGATGGTCTCACCGGTCTTGGTGTAACAACTACTACTCCCACTACAAAATATAAGGATTTTTCGAGATTGCTCATGGAAATCCGAATCTGAATCCGAATCAGGGGTTTCTATGCAAAACTTTGGATCACTACATGAGTAGGGATCATTAGCCATATCGTTTTGCTTAGGCTTAGGGCAAATTTTATAGTGGAGGTGAATACCACCTCTAACTTAAACCCTTGCATGAGGGGAGGTTCATTCTCTCTCTCCTCTACTTCATCGCTTAATCTTATCTAGTAAATTTAGAGGCAATATATAGGGGTTTATAGTACTTGCTCTTATGTATTTCTGTACATCTTATTAGAAAAAAATGTAGGTATAATTTTTATATACATGTCCTTAAGGACTCAAAAATAAATGATATAAAATAAACTGAATCACAAAATCAACTTTAAAACAAAGTATTAAAATCCAAAATTTGGTTTAGAAGCGTAACAATAAGCGATGGGGCCGTAAGTAGAGACCCCAAACAACGCTTCTATGCAAAATGGAGTGAACTAGAAAGGATAAGGAATAAGGCTACTTTTGTGCTTAATTAGGAGTTAATTGGCCGTTGGATCTTTGCCAAGCGTAGATATTGTCTCCGTCTCTCTCCTTTTGCCATTTTCCTCCCCATAGCCTCCGCACGCTCATCAAAGCAACACGGTCACGACGCGTACGAATCGGGACGGTGGTGACTCTTCGGTGGACTCGCTGCAGCCTGGACGGATGGGCGGGGCAGGCTACTGTGGTGGGCGCGCGGCGGTGTCCGCGTACTCGCGACTCGCGAGCAGCCTGTGGCACAAAGACGGGCGCAGGTGTAGGCCCACAGAGATGGGCGCAGGCGTAGGCCTGGCCACATCGCAGTCGTAGGCCGCGACACTCGTGCAGACGGGAGGGGTGTCCATGCCACATCGACGCACGCGGACGCACCGTGGGTTTGATTTGAGACGTTTTTCGCCATGAACGCCGTGCCGGGCTTAGCTGCCTGCCTGCCTCCGTATATCGCCGTGTCACGCGGAGCGGTTGTGCGCGCACAGGCCACACACAGGTGATGCGCCGTGCGTGGTGAAGACGTAACTGCCCCGGTCGAACGTTGCTCCACCTAATGCACAGTGCGACAGTTCATGTCGCGTAGCCGATCGATAATCTCGATCAAGCTGGAGCGCAACGCTGCTTACGCACTGTATGCTGCATACATACCCGCCTCTGAGAGAAATTTTACATACTTAAAGTACATTAATACCAAGTGACGAACTCAGAATAAAAATTACCGGGGTACAATACGTACTAATTATCTATTTTTTTACTTATATATTAATTAATATCATATAATTTAGTTAGAATTGAATAATTTACCCAGTGTCCTCATATAATTTAGTTAGAATTGAATAATTTACCCAGGGTCCAAGTACCCCGGGAAAATATATGTAGGATCGCCACTGAAGATACCTAAATTTTACACTAAAATTTACAATACTCGAGGTAGTATCTGAATATATGAAAGTACCAACTTTTACACTAGAAAATATGATACTTCTGGTACCTTTGTAAGAAGGGTAAAATTACCCTTGAGTTGAATAGAGAGTTTCCGTAGGTTTGTGGTCGTGTGTGGGTCCATCGAATGGACGAGATGTGCTATCTAGCAGAATTAAATTTGAAAATATATTATTCATTTTTTTTTGAAATATTCAGATGTAATTTTTTTTAGAAATATACTGTCGATCTCATATAAATAAAGTGGGCGTGATATCGGGCGGTATCGCGTGGGAAATGGAAGAGCGATTAATTAGCGATCCGTGACACCGTCCAACGGTCTCGTTGAACCAATCAGTGATTAATTACCTAATTAACTATTAACTAGTAATAATTAATAATTAACTACTTACTAATCAGGATGATTAATCACTAATTAAATCGGCATGGCACCGGTATCACTGTTTGGTTATGCGAGACCGTTCTTCCATTCTGCGTGATCGCGCGGTCTCGCACCACGTCATTTCACATAACGGTTGTGCGAAATCGATGGTATATTTCTGCAAAAAATTTATATCCCGAATATTCCTTAAAGAAATTGAATGAACAAATATATTTTCAAATTTATTCCTATCTAGTATGCATCCCATTCTTTCTTGGTTGGACTGTTGGACTAACCCAACCGGTAAATTCTGTCTTCTTAAACTGAAATAATCAGATTTAGTCTCTCTGCATACATGTTCATCTCTCTTGGGTTATGTATTTGTTCTTCGGTCCCATCGGAATAAAAGAACGAAATACTACGTACTGTAGTACTCCTTAATATTGGCCAGTCAAACAAATCAAGATTCAGTGTCACTTACATCCGGACATGCTACAGATTCAGTCAGTGTCGCTTATATTCGGACATGCAGCTTGCAGCATATACTCCAGTAGCACTCCTTTTTGTAAGTACTCCATATAAAAATGGGAAATCTAAACTGGGAACAGATTCATTGTTCAAAAACGAAGGCAAACTAATACTAACTTGTTAGGAAAATAATGAGCATTTCAAATTTACCAAAGAAAATGTCAAGAAAAAACACACATAAAATTTGATCAAACAACTCTGTCATGTAATCTGACCATCATGTGCTGTGCATTTGTTGCAACCAAGAATAGCCAAATAACCTTTTCTTTTATTTTGAGAGGAACAATAGGCCATAACTTTTTTTTTGCGAGGAACAATACATCTGAATTTTTTCCCATGGAAGTGCACTTGAACAGAGCAAAGAGATCAATGAACATACAAACTTGAAATTCAGAATCACTTTAGACTAGAAAAGAAGTTGTAGTGAGTATGATCATGACGGATGGTGGTGCAACTACTGATCACTAAAACATCCATGATGATCATACATGTGAGCAATAACACACTGCAAGACAGCCTTGAAAGCACCGAAGTTCTATAAATGTCGCAATGAACGGTAAAAATCCAGAAATGAAGAACAATATATGAAGTAATCTTGTCAACGTGTTATGAACGCAGTTACAGTGTGTTAGTATATCCGAGCGCATACTATCTAGGTGAATTCTTAGGCACATAATTCGCTTGCTGAAGATATACATGTTCCATCAAATTTGCGGACTCGATTGCTCAAGATCGAGTAGTAAACTCCCACAAAAAATCAGGCACGATTATGCAACAACTCACCAGAAGCTAGCACCGGAAGGCTGGAATGTTCTTCCAAAGACGCACGAATCGGGACGAGTGGTAAGAGTCATCGGCGGGTGCAGCATCTCGAAGAACTGCCACTCCAGGACCCTGCACCCGCGCAGGTCGATGCCGAAGAGCCGCGAGTGCAGGAAGAAGTAGGCCACCTCGCCGGGGTGCTCCGGGTGAATGAGTGCCACCGTGGGGACCTCCGGCGGCGGCGGCACTTGCTCGTCTTGTAGGGAGATGGATTCTAAGCTCACGTCCACTCATTTATTGTATATAACTAAATGGTTATAAAAAACTTTTAAAAAAATTTACAATATAAATCAATATATAATATATCACTTCACAAACATGCCAATTTAAATTCAACTTTTATAAATGTAAAAGATTAATAAATTTAACTGTAAATATACATATAGTAAACATACTAAGTTTTGTTTGTTATTTTTTCATTATAATTCGTAGAAATTGAATTTTAACAGTGATATATTACATATTAATCTATTTTGTTAATATTTTTTTAAATTTTTATAACTATTTAGATAACATGTAATAAATGGTGAATGTCCACTCGAACTGTTGGAACAGTTTCCCCGCTTCGTAGCCCTTGTTGGCCCAGATCGCCTTGAAGCTCGCCTCGCAGTCGAAGCTCCACGTCCCGGTGTCCTCGTCGAGCAGCGTCCACATGCTGACGATCGGGTCGATGCCATCGCGCTCGTCGATCTCCACGTACCGCAGCTCGCCGATGTTCCACCGGCTCTTCTCGAGGTCCCCCGTGCCCGGTGGCAGCTCGCGGCCGATGGGGAGCGGGACGAAGCGCAGCTCCCGGTGGGCGACGTTGAGGTCCAAGGCGAGGAAGCCGTATGAGAGATCCACCCACCTGATCTCCTTGGGCCAAACCACCACGCCGTTGCCACCCCATGGGCGGTCGCGTGGCGGGTAGTTGAGCTCGAGGTTGCTCCAGGCTCCAGAGGCCTAGGAGTACAAGAGCAGCGTGGTGTGGTCGGCGCCGAGCGTGGGGTGGAGATCGGCGACGAGGTAGGCGTCGCGCGAGATGCTGGCGAGGCAGGCGTTGCCGGGGTGGAGGATGGGGCGGCCGGGATCGGGGAGGCGGGTGGACCTATGCATGCGCGCGTGTCGCAGATGAACTACGCCTTGGGGAAGCCGTGGTGAACGCCGAGCGGCGGCGGAGGGTAGAAGCCATCGAGGACGGGCGGCTCCGGTTCGGGCCCCTGCGTGGCGCAGAGGAGGAAGCAGCCATAGCAGTCGCCGTCGGCGACGTACGGGTGGTCGTCGATGGTAGTGCGGCGCGGGGCGATGCTCCGGTGCACGAAAAGGCGGGTGCCGCCCGGGGGTAAGCGGAACTTGAACCCGTTGTCGAATCCCGGCTTGAAGTAGCCGTCCTGGACGACGTGTGGCACGCAAGCGAGAACCATCCACTGCCCCTTCCACGCCGCCACGTGCTCATCCATTGCAAGCATGGTCTCGCGCGGCGCGCGGCGAGAGGGAGGGGATTTGGGCGTTACGTTGGAGAGGCGCGCGGAGAGCGTAGAGAAAAGGGCAGTTTGGTGTGGTCACGTTTTTTGTGGTGCGTCCATCTCGTCACTCGTATTAGTATACTTGGTGGTTACAGCTTATGAGATGGCGTCCGTGGAGGACATGAGACACGGACACGCACGGTCCGTTTCGTTTCGAACTGGAAAAATACAGAGAACGCAGTTGGTTGAAGCTTGATGGCATCGTTCGGAACCCGCACGCATGCGCGAGTCCGATCGAAGGGACGGCGCCACGGCGGCCGGCGCACGGTACCGCACACCGCGCACGCGTGAGTCGCGTGACTACGTGAGTACGTACGCCATGGCTGCAACTGCGTGCTGGTTTGGAGACGGACGTGACGTGACGCGCACGCGCCGAGCCCATCGCCGCACGTGGCGCTGGAAATGATCAGCGCGCGCGTCTCCCGGACGTGGAGCACCTGAAGCCGGAATGTTTGCGACATCAACACGTTGCATCAGAGCTGACATTTCTTGGACATAGCAAACAATTAAATTGGGTTCTCTGCGTAATCTTGAGCAAGCTGGCCATCTATCACTCAGACCTGTGGGTATCTGCAGCTGTCGAATACTACTCCAGGAGGCAGGAGAGTTCTCGCGCAACGGGGATGCCCGGACGCATCCTTGCAGCTTAGAGCAGCTTATTTCGTCCACCAGCTTTCCAAAAGATCATATGCAAACAATCAAAACACCAACAAATTTAAGATGATTGACAATCTAAACACATTACATGATGTTCTCCACATTTAGAAAAAAAAATTGGTGCTCTACGGCTATGAAACACATATCCCAACGTACGTAGGTCCATGAAATACAGAATGCCTAATGTTCCACGTAAGGATACTCATGGTCATTGGATCAATTGGTCAACGATCAGCATATCATCAGGAGAAAATCATGACCGGCCGATGAAATTTAGCTGAATTCCTCGTACTCACCGGAGAGCGCCTTTTTTTTTTTAATCGTCAGAACCTTCAAAACAAGCAAAAATGGTGGAAACGTTACACAAGGTAAATTAACTTCCATGAAACCAATTAACAATTTCTGAGGGAAAATAACTTTCATGCATGTGTAGTGTAGTTTAGTCAACGAGTGATTTACACTAATTACTAAGGTACTAGCTAGCTTATACGTTGTCTGTTCTCTACAAAACTTTCACATGTCCTTATCTAGAAAAAAAAAGGTTCACATGCTTGTGTCGTTAAATATGTTAATATATCTCGTGGTAACTCCTCAAATACCTAAAAACTTTCTTCATTCAAGAGATCCCTCAGAGGTGTGGTACCTCCTCAAGTATCTTTAAAAAATTTCTCGATTAAAGCAGTATAAACTATGTTTTAGAAAATAAACACTGCAAAGTATTGCTTCGCAAACTCCCTTAAGCTAGATAATTGCATATGTACATACATGAGGCTTAATATACGAGAGTAGCATGGCATACTTACTCTTAGAAAAAGCATGATATACTTGAATATGTTCACCTTTGTTAAGACGCGGATCTCTCGGCGGGCGCGTCAGTACCTTTTTTTCTGATTGTTAGAAGCTTCAAGACAAGCAAAAATAATGGAAATGTTAATTTGACATTTCAATTGATCTTATTAATGTACTGAGTTACGTTAAAAGTTCACATGCAGTTAGCAAGATTTTATTGCTTTTAGGTAAGAAAATGCATCTTGCATTTTCATAAAACAAGCATGTGAGTCCACAAATGATTCCAACGTTCAAGCATCTTAAAAAAAAAATCTCATTAAACTATTTTTGAATAAACTCCTTAAACCTAGACTATTTGTGGATACTACATGTGAAGCTTGATTATATATA
Source organism: Oryza punctata (assembly GCA_000573905.2). Lineage (NCBI taxonomy): Eukaryota > Viridiplantae > Streptophyta > Magnoliopsida > Poales > Poaceae > Oryza > Oryza punctata. The sequence continues at coordinate 7,664,525 of CM002488.2, forward strand.
TTATCAATGTCATACTTGGAAGAAGTTGTGACGCCATCCCTATGTTCAGGTTTAAACTGCCTTTGTACTCGGTCCAAACAAAATGCATAAGCAGGTTACTTTGTGCTTGGCCTGACTAAACACGAATTAAAACTTACAAAAAGGAAATTTGTACCATGATGTGTTAATTAATATGACGATAGATAAGCTTGCAAGCTACCGATCATTAAAACAAAGCCATGACTAGCATATGAACACTAACACAGGGCAACACTGGGTTGGAAAATTGAATCTAGCATTCACCGAACTACAATATAATATCACTATATGTCACAACGAGCGCTTAATCTGCACAAAAAGAACTTGCAAAACTGTGAAGTGCATGTGCCTTATATATAGTCAATTCAGTGAAACCTATCGTTCCAAAAATTAAGAACAGTGAGCAGAGTAATACCATCAACCGCGCGCGTGCATGAACATGAAGTTGTAAAGTTTCTTATATCACATAGTGAATGTATGATCAGGCATAGCAGGCGGCATCTTATCTAATTAAGTGAATCCTTAATTAGGTACTTCATTTGCTTGCTTAAATTTCTTAGCAAATTTGCTTACTTAATCAAGAGCCAAGACATGCATGTTCCATCAAATTTGGCACGATTCACTGCTCAGAATGACACCAAAGTACTAGCAGCTAACAAGGGTAGTGAACACAAAGATCAGGCAAGATTACACATACCAGAATTTGAAACTGGGAGACGCCAGGCACGCACGAATCGGGACGAATGGTAACGCATCGGCGGATTCAGCATCGCGAAGTACTCGCACTCCAGGACACTGCGCGCGCGCAGGTCGACGCCGAACAGCCGCGAGTGCAGGAAGAAGTAGGCCACCTCGCCGGGGTGCTCCGGGTGGATGAGCGCCACCGTGGGGACCTCCGGCGGCAGCTTGGTCGCCCTGTAGCCCTCGTCGTTCCAGATCGCCTTGAAGCTCGCCTCGCAGTCGAAGCTCCACGTCCCGGCAAGCTGATCGAGCGTCCACATGCTGACCACCGGGTCGCCGTCGCCGTCGCCGTCGCGCTTGTGGATCTGCACGTAACGCAGATCGGCGCCTCTCAGCCCCACGCAGCGGCACTTGTCGAGGTCCGCCGTGCCCGGTGGAAGCTCGCATCCATCCGGTAGCGGGATGAAGCGCAGATCGGGAGGGATGCCGGGAACGCGGTGGCGTTCGTCGAAGGCGAGGAGGCCGTAGGAGAGATCCACCCACCAGGTCATCGTCTTGTACAGGACAACGCCGTTGCCGCCCCAGGGACGGTCGCGCGGCGGGTAGTTCACCTCATGGTCCCTCCAAACTCCAGAACCCGAGGAGTACAAGAACAGGATAGCCTGATTGGCCCCGGGCGTAGGGTGGAGATCGCTGACGACGAACCTGCCGCTCGCACTGCCGACGAAGCAGGCATTCCCGGGGTGGAGGATGGGGAGGCGGCGGTCGGGGAGGCGGGTGCACCTCCGCGTGCGCGTGTCGCAGATGAAGTACGCCTTGGGGAAGCCGTGGTGCACGCCGAGCGGCCCACTGTAGAAGGCGTCGAGGACGGGCGGCTCCGGCTCGGCCCCCTGGCTGGCGTAGAGGAGGAGGCGGCCATGGTGATCGGTGCTGGCGACGACGTAGGGGTGGTCGTCGATGGTCTTGCGGCGCGGCGCGATGCTCCGGTGCACGGCGAGCCGGGTGGCGCGCGGAGGAATGTTCAGCTTGATCCCGCAATCAAAGCCCGGCGGACGGTCGCCGCGGACGACGTGCGGCACGCAAGCCATGACCACCCATTTCCGGTGCCTCGTACACCAGTGCTTGTGCTTCGCCTGCGTCGCCGCCGATAGCTTTTCATCTACCGCCTCGGACATGGCCGGAGAGAGAGATAGAGGTCTGGGTTGGGGTGTTGGAATTTTTTTTCGCAGTAGAATGGATTTGCTATTTGGCTTGGAGGAGAAGGAGGGCGTGGAGACGGAGGGGATCAGTTTGGTGTTCACGTTTTGTGCCGCCGCCCGCCGCTGTGTTGTGGGTTATATATTGTCGACTCGGCGTATGCTGTTCCCGTGGATGGCACGAGTCCGTCTTCGAGCTCGAACAAAGAAGGCAGTTGGGACCGCAGTGTTGGTTGCTTTTTTTTTTTTTTTTTTGTGTTCCTGTCTCACGCCATCACTGAGTCCGTCCGTCGGCTGCCGATCGCGTGGCGGCGGCGAGCGCTGTGTGGTGTCGACTCACACTAGACCTTCCAGCTTCAGCAAGACCTTCCAGCTTAGATTTTTTTTTAATAATGGATTAATCGCCTCTACACTCAAAGCGGATGTACGCATCCCAAATGAAACTTACAATAGTACTTAGACTCACACCCTTACAAAAGGTTCAACACCATCTCAAGCAGACAAATCGCTCCACCAACTAAGAACGGTCATGCACCACGACCCAAGTACGAAGACTCTCAAAAGCAAATACAAAGTTTTCATTGCACCACACAAGGAAAAAAATAGCATTAAACTTTCAATCTTGTTCTTAAGTTCCACACCCTTATTGTGAAAATGTCAGTAACTTCTACAGCTTAGATTGGTCGCCATTACAACCGCACAAAAACCCCTTAAATGTAGGGGAGGCAGCTGTGATGCGCAAATACGGTGGTTAGCCGCCGTTCTCGTACGGGATACGTATCCGACACGCGGATACGCCGGATACGCGCGCGATACGATATCGGTAAAGTATCGGAGATTAAAATAGCGAAAATAAATAAAACAATTAGCGATACTTCTGCGATACTTCCCCGATACCTATGGGATACGTGGGCTAGTAAACCCTTGTTCGGAAGCTGAGGAAACACCGAAGGCCCAAACTCTACCACTAAACCCTAAATCTTATCGTGCCTCTCCCCATCCCCATCCCCATCCCGACCGGGCGCTCCTCATCGCGCGCCGCCTCCCGTTGCGGCGCTGCCTCCGGTGTCGGTGCCGACGTTCCCCGTGTGAGCAGGAGGAGGAGAGGAGCCGCTCCCCATCGTGTGAGCAGGAAGAGGCGAGGAGTCGTTCCCATCGTGCGCCGCCTCCCGCCTGCCTCCGGCGCTGGCGCCGACGTTGGCCTTGGCTGGCTCCGGCCAACTTGAAGGCCATTGGCCATCGGAATCCCAGGTGCAAAATCTTGTTTTTCCCTTCTTATTTAGTTGTAGTGTAGGTCTGATTTATAGCCATCTTGTTGATTCGATTTATACTGATTTAGGCTAGAAATTTTCTCTAGACCTCTAGTTGTAGGATACTAGGATGGCAAGTCGTAGCTTTCAATCTCGGCCTCGCTCAAATGATGCCACTACTGGTACTAGTAGTAGTGTCAATTCTTCTGCCAATGCTGCCTTTGCTACTATTGATGAGGGTGAAGAATTTGATCCGAAATATCCTCTTTGGAAATATGTCAAAAACATTGCAAAAACTGGTGGTAACTCAGGAGGAAATGCTAGGTCTGAGTGTAAATTTTGTAGGCACATTATACCTGGGAGCTATTCTAGAGTGAAGGCACATTTGTTGAAAATTTCTGGCAAGGGAACAAAAATTTATCATAAGGTTACAGTGCCAATCCTCGAGCAACTCCGCAAAGATGTTGCTGCAGCTGAAGAAGAAGTTGCAAGAAACACTCCTAGATCTGTACCTTTGCCTGTTGCAGTAGGCCCAACCTCCTTAGGGGTTAGCAGATTGCATCCATCAGTAGCTAAATCAAAGAGAAGTACACAGGGTGATATTGAGGAAAGCTTTCATATGCAAGCGCGTCAAACGGCCGATGCTCTTATTGCTAGAATGTTCTGCACTGCAGGTCTTCCATTTAACTTGGTAAGAAACCCATATTTTCGAGGCTCTTACAATTTTTTTGCAAATAGTGATTTGGGTGGTTATGTGCCACCATCATACAACAGACTGAGGACAACTCTTCTACAAGAGGAGAGAGCCAATGTTGCCAGGCTGCTTGAACCCCTCAAGGGTACATGGGGCTTAAAAGGTATCCCTATTACAACTGATGGATGGACAGATGCTCAAAGAAGGCCACTTATAAACTTTCTAGCTGTAACAGATAGTGGGCTAATGTTCCTAAAGGCATGTAACACTGAGGGAGAGATCAAAACAAAGGATTATATTGCTGAAAAACTTGCTGCAGTGATTGAAGAGGTTGGGCCAAAGAATGTGGTGCAAGTGATCACCGACAATGTTGCCAATTGCAAGGCTGCTGGGCTGATAATTGAACAAAGTTACAAGAACATTTTCTGGACTCCTTGTGAAGTTCATACTTTGAACCTAGCATTGAAAAATATATGTGCTGCAAAAACTAATAATGGTGAGAATCAACAAGTTGCATGGATAAGTGAGGTTGCGGCAGATGCCAACCAAATAAAAAATTTCATCATGAATCACGGCATGAGACTTTCGATGTTTAATGAATTTAGTAAGTTGAAATTTATTGATGTTGCGGACACACGATTTGCATCAGTGGTTGTCATGTTGAAGAGGTTTTTGTTGCTCAAGGATTCACTTATGTTGATGGTTATTAATGATAAGTGGGATTCTTACAAGGAGGACGACGAGGAGAAAGCTCAGTTTGTGAGAGCAAAAATTCTTAGTGATGTGTGGTGGAATAAGATCAAATATATTGTTGACTTCACCGATCCCATCTACTCCATGTTACGAGCAGCAGACACTGATCAGCCATGTCTCCATTTAATCTATGAAGTGTGGGACACAATGATTGAGAAGGTGAAAATCAAAATATATCATCATGAAGTAAAGGAGATGGATGAAGAATCTAAATTTTTTGACATTATCAATGAAATTTTGCAATCTCGATGGCTCAAAAGCAGTACTCCTCTGCATTGTTTGGCACACTCATTAAATCCAAGGTAAAATTTGTTTAGTTCTTGATGCAATGGTTTATTATTTGCCTTCTTTAGCTTCTGGTTGTTAGTTTTTGACTTATTGCTATTTAGGTACTATACTCAAGAGTGGCTTTCTGAAGTTCCTGGTCGTGTCGCCCCACATGAGGATGCTGAAATTTCAGAAGAGAGAAACAAATGCTTTAGGAAGTTCTTTCTTGTTATAGAAGACCTAAGGAAAATTAAACAACAATTTGCTGATTTCTCTCTTTGTGGTCCAAACTTTGATTCTTTTGACTCAATAGAGGATAGAGCCCATTTTCAACCAAAGCAATGGTGGGGTACTTATGGGCAGCATGCTCCTGAGCTGAAAACACTTGCCTTCAAGTTACTTGGACATCCAGCTTCTTCTTCATGCCGTGAGAGGAATTGGAGCATCTATAGCTTCATTCATAGCCTCCGAAGAAACAAACTCACTGTTGACTGTGCTGAAGATTTAGTGTTCATTCATACCAACATGCACCTTCTTTCAAGAAACTCTCTGGACTATAAATCAGGACCATCTCAAATGTGTGATATTGGGGGTGATAACTTTGAGGCATTTGATGGTGTTGGTATTCTTGAAGTTGCTGATCTATCATTGGATGAGCCTGCATTTGAGCAGATGGCATGTGAGCTAGAAGGAGGGGTACTCACTGATGCGGTTGATTAGCCTAGTTATGAGCTCACATTTTTTTCATTCAATATTCGGCCTTGTGGCATGTATCATACATTCACACTTAATTATTGTAATGCACTTTAATTGTGAACCTGTAATGTCTTTAATTAGATATGTAAACCTAAAACTACTGTATGCTACTTGTTGGACAACATGCTAATTATATTTCTGTTAAACTACTTGTTGTCTGTTATCTTTCTATTCAGTTTTCTTAACATCTTACTTCTGATAAATTAATATTGTATATATCCTGCATTTACATGGACTATGGATGAGGCTACAAGGTGTTAAATACCTAAATGTGTTTAAGGTTTGCACCAGCCAACAATGCAAAGAATATAAATTCTTTTGTCAAGGTAATCTCATTGTTTTATAGTTCCTTGTATTTTTTTAATAATATTTATATACATATACTCACCGTATCAGCATATTGATGATTTTGGGAATTCCCGTATACCCGTACCGCCCTATCCGTATCGCAGTACCCGTATCGCGTATCTGTGCATCACAGGGAGGCAGCAGCACGGACAAGTGGGACTCACAACCACTGTAAGCCATGTCTGGATGTGTTCCTTCTGGAATTTGTGGCCACAAGGAAGTACATTCAGGATATCATCATCCACCATCTCTAATACGCACAGCGAACATTCTTCGTGGTTCATACGAACCAGTCCTATGCCTTCCAAAATATGGTAGCACTGTAAATTAATCTGTGAATCTGGAGCCTGTGGATGCGGATGTGGCTGCGGCTGTAGCGGCTGTAAGCTCCTTCCAAAAATACGGCTTCCTTGGAATGCTTTTTCACCCAAGATCAACACGGAAGCCCAAGATCTTGAGTGCATTGAAAGCGGGAGCCTCCGAGCCAATGGACGCGGGAGGGGATTCACAGGTACAGGGGCTTGGCCTGTTGAAGTCATTGCAGAAGCGGTTTTATCTTCAAAACAAGCAAACTCCATAAGTGGGATAAAATCCTAAATAATAGTTGGCAAGAAGCTACATCCTAGTCATCAATATAGTGACAGGGAACTGGTAATCGACAAAATAACTGTGCAGAAGCATAATGAAGTTCAATCCAAGGTGTAGGATTTCAACCATAAATTTATTAAAGTTAAAGCAAAGCAACTACACATCCACATTTTTACAGGAACTGTCCATCAGCATAATCACTCCAGAATATAGCAAGCATATGCAGCTACCGTTTAGGATAAGTTGCATGATAAACTATTTAAACTAATCCCAGAATTCAGGCTTCAACTAACCCTGGACAGTAACAAAACTGATTATGCAGTTTGCAGGTATAAAATGCCTTGCGAATTGTGATTCTCCTAACTGTGATAAATTCACATGGATGGACATTTGCTGCAGTGGATCATGCAATCCATCATAAAGTACTTATGCTACCAGTAGTGTATCAAGTACCAAAAAATGGAGGTTCTAATTACTACAGGTTTAGCACTTAAGCAGGTAGCAAATTCATTTAGTACTAGTTGGGTGCATGTGCGTTGCAATGGGATGAAAGTATGCATCAACTTAAAATTACATCGGATAAATAATGTTAAATAATAAAAACCTTAATATAGCCCCACATTCAAAGAAAACACTCAATCTCCACTCTTAACCTACAAAATCCTTAATATACAAAATTCATGTCTCCCATTGCAATTTGCTATGACAATAAATGTATACATTAGATCATCTGATCAAAAGACAAAAACATGTATACCTTCCACATTGTCTTGCACATTACATCGATCACAAGCAATTACTTTTTGAGAACAATCAACCATCTAAAGCCATTGGAAAATTAAAGCTCCTCAAGACCCTCGAAGGTTTTCCCTTTATACTCTATGAGGTGTAGGACCCTTGAAGGTTTTTTTTTGTCCCTTTATACTCTAGGATAGGGATGGCTAACGAGCTGACTCGACTAGTTGACTCGTTAAACTTATTAAACTCGTTACACCAAAATACATGGTTAAAATTCATATACAATATAATTTGTGATTCTATGATCAAAGATTATGAATAGCATGCTATGCATCATGACTCACAAGATTGTGCTACAATGTATAATTATGAGTTTACGACTTTTACACCTGCAAACTATGAACAATTAACTTCTATCTTAATGTATCATGTGCTCAACGAGCTAACAAAGTAACTCACGAGCTAGCTCGAGTTGGCTCATTAAGCAAATGAGTAAAAGTTCAAACTCAGCTCGAGCTCGACTCATTAATTGCTCGAGTCAAGTCGAGTTGAGCCGAATTTTACACGAGTTGAGTTAGCTCATGAGTTTCGAGTTTTTTTTGTTCACCCCTACTCTAGGAGGTGTAATTTTTGCACTGCTGCTTTCCCTTTCCGGTAACAATGATGGTATCCCTCCCACCCTGTTGTTCTGCTCGTAGGCTGATGGGGCTCCTTTGCCTCTCTTCCTCTACCTCGTCAAGGCACATGGGCTTGTAGCTCCAAGGGTAGCAGGTTTATGTCTTCTGCAAATGCTCTCCATCCTCAACATCACATCCATGCCATCATCCTCAATGTTGGAGGTGGCAAATTGTGTTGCTGCTTCCTTGGTCCGGAGGAGCAGTGACGGAGGATGTAAAAAGAAGGCGTATCTAAGTGCTAGAGCGAATAGTAAACAATAAAGATGGCAAACACATGGGAATTAGTGTAATACACTATTTCACCCACCAATTACAATCCATACACAAACATGCTTAAAAGAATAGGGCATTGAAAAAGAACTTGATCAAATCAGAAATCACAAAAGTTTGTGCATTTCCCTCTATCCATTTTCAGAAAACAAAAACCAGAAATATAGAATCACCACTCTCACTTGCTCGACTTCAGCCCACAGCTCGTTGCCTTGCCAAGATTAATCTTGAATATATAAAGCTCCATCCATTTAAAATTATATGTATTTTTTTTTGTTTCCCCATTTTTAATGTAAGCGTTCTTGCCAAAAGAAAGGGTTGGAAGCTGTACTCAAAATAGCGAGAGCTGGTAATAAGATAATACTTTCTAAATCACCACTCAAGGTCTAAATCTATATTGGTAACAGTACATATGCAGGATGGAAATACATAAACACATGAGGAGCTTTCTCTTTTGTTTTCCCGTTTATCACTCCAATTCTTTTGGATAACAAAGAGGGAGGAAATTTCAACTATAAGTACTAATCACTCTTTATTTCTGATAATAAATCATTGCATCAGTACTACCATATGTTTGAGACAATGTAGACCAAAAGGTGATATCTCATGTACATAGAACAAATGTGTCGATTAGGATATTCTTGTTGTGTTAGCATTGCGGATAAAGCAGAGGAAGATTCAATAGAGTTTCAGCCTACTTGTGCCTAAAGCCACTAATCTGATGTTTTGAACATATACCAAGGCACTTTAACTGGGCAATTCTAAAATACAAATCACGCATCCAAAGACAAACATTAAAATTCTTTCTGAGGCACCCATCTCTATTTCATCCTTTATCAGATCAAATAAACCAAATATGGTAAAGCTTGAGCTATAAACCTATTATATTGTTTTTTCAATATAAGTTGGAGTACATAAGTCAAGAGAAACACATTACAAAAAGCATATGCCGAAAGGGTTACAAATCATTCATTCTTGTCTACCGAAAAATGTAATTGAAAGCAACAGACAAGAACCTCTCAGCTCATCCAGTTCTAGCTTCTAACCAAAACTTTAGAGAAGGATCATTGTTTGCTGAAAAATAATTTGTTGCACCAAAAGAGCTTATCTTCCTGCAATTTGCAGATCGTCTCCTACACTTTTCACTGCCACCAAGATATGCTCGAAACATATTAATACTATTGTGTAGGATAATAAAGCTGGATAGCCATGCCATCTATGAAGTTCAAGGCAGCCAACGGGTCAAGAAAACCTTGACCTTCTAAGTTATAAACCTTCACAAGTTAATGGCACAAAAAAGAAACTTTAACTATATGTGAAAGAAGATAAATGCCAGAAGAATAAGAGATCCTCTTTCCTTAGTACAGAAAGATATATTACATCCAAATAAAGTCACCAAAATACTATTGTGTATGTATTAGTTTATCCACATCTCCTATGCTTTCTTGCCCTCGCATTAAAAGAATGAGAAAAGGTTTGACAAACTGAAACTTGCCAAAAAAAACTGAATTTCGCAATTGACATAACATGGTAATTCCTGATCACTCTGCTTCATGAAATCAAGCTGAATACAGAAGTGTTTTGTGCAATAGAAGATCTGTATCAAATCTAGAGATCTCAGTTCTTTATTAGGTACAGAGAACATCACCTTAAGCCGCAGTTCGCTTGGCTGCTCCTTGATCAGTACTGTGGCTATGGCTTACGCAGTGCCAAAGGCATGTATTGCCCTAAATCCATCTAATGCTCATCGCTCGGTCTGTCCGCTGATTTGCTTAGCTTTGCCAGCACTTCTCCAACTCCAGAATGTGAACCCGGTCAGAAAAATCCTGTATTTCAGACAACCTGACTCTGTAAATAACCAATATTTGATAGAAATTTAACACGAAACTTGATAAAATCTTTTTACTCCATCTACCAAAAGCAGAGGATGCTGGAAACAACAATTCTCAATCAGTTCATCTACCTTTGATGGCTAAATCTCGCACTTGAGAGCAACAAGTGATTTGTTGTAATAACCAGGCCAATCCATACTATATTGGTTGATAAAATCCAAAATGGAGTCTGTTTGGCAATGGAAAGCAAGCAGACATGCTTACAACACTTTCATTTTCTCATAATATTTTTTTGAAGGACATATTCTTATAATTTAGAAACATATATAAGGCTTCATGACATTTTCGGAGAATCTAGAAACATTTTCTGATAATCCCAAACTGGGCAATCTAAAAGATCAGCACGGACAGTATATAGTGAAGAAGAATTGCAGATCATCAACCATATCCTGTATTTGTAGTTCTAGACAGAGCATACTGAAACACAATAAGCACAAACTTCTTCCTTTCTTAGCCTGAGAGCCACTACCCAGGCTAGTGGTCAAGCCTCCCGTACTACTCCAACCTTCGGACGAGGCCGCGTCAACCATGTTCAGGCTGAATCAGCCCAGGATGCTTCAGATGTTGTGATAGGTACGTTCCTTGTTAATAATGTACCTGCGGTTGTCTTGTTTGATACGGGAGCTTCGCATACTTTCATTTCTCGAGCCTTTGTGGAACAATATGGTTTGGATACTAAGGACCTAAGGGTACCAATGATCATTCACTCCCCGGGAAAGGAGACTAGGTCTGATCGATCATGCCCAAAGGTTAACCTAGTTATAGAAGGAGTTAAATTTATGGCTAGCCCCATTATCCTAGAGTCGCAAGGTCTGGACCTGATTCTAGGTACGAACTGGTTAGCTAAGTATAAAGGTCAAATAAATTGTGCCACACGGACTATCACTGTGAAAGGACCAACTGGTGATGAAGTAAGGTTTACTCCATCCAAGGATCGTAGAAGTCAGCCCATACTGAACTGCATCGAAGCCATCCCTTTGAAAGAAGTGCTTGTAGTTAATGAGTATCCAGATGTCTTCCCAGATGAATTACATGGAATGCCACCAGATAGAGAAATAGAGTTCTCCATAGAACTTGCACCTGGCACAGCTCCAATAGCCAAGAGACCCTACAAAATGGTAGCTAATGAATTAACCGAAGTGAAAAGACAGATAGAAGAACTAGAAGCAAGTGGTTTTGTGCGACCAAGTACGTCACCATGGGGAGCTCCAGTGCTCCTAGTTGAGAAGAAGGATAAAATAAAGAGAATGTGTGTGGATTACAGAGCTTTAAATGAAGAAACCATCAAGAACAAGTATCCATTACCACGGATTGATGACCTGTTTGACTAGTTACAAGGAGCCTCAGTATTCTCCAAGATTGATTTAAGGTTTGGATATCATCAGTTGAAGATCAGACCTGAAGACATATTAATGACAACCTTCTCAACTCGTTATGGTATATATAAGTATACAGTCATGTCCTTTGGACTCTCAAATGCTCCAGCATTCTTTATGAATCTCATGAACAAAGTGTTCATGGAGTACCTCGATAAGTTTGTTGTAGTATTCATAGATGATATTCTCATCTACTCCAATGACGAGCAAACACATGCAGAACATTTGAGATTGGTTTTGGGAAAGCTACGATAATATCAGCTTTACGCAAAATACTCCAAATGTGAATTTTGGCTAGACCGAGTCACATTCCTAGGCCATGTCATTTCATCTCGTGGAGTAGAAGTGGATCCAAGGAAAGTAAGAGATGTGCTTTCATGGAAGTCTCCAACCACGGTTACCGAGATCAGGAGTTTTCTTGGTTTGTCATGATACTACAGAAGGTTTATTGAGGGTTTCTCAAAAATCGCCAAGCCCATGACAGAATTACTTAAGAAAGAGAATAAGTTTGTTTGGAATGAATCATGTGAAAAGAGTTTTCAGGAACTAAAGAAAAGACTGACAACTTCCCCAGTCTTAATCCTTCCAGACATAAGGAAAGATTTCGAAGTTTATTGTGATGCATCCAGGCAAGGTTTAGGGTGTGTGCTTATGCAAGAAGGAAAGGTTGTTGCATATGCCTCATGGCAGTTAAGGCCACATGAAATGAACTACCCTACCCATTATCTTGAATTACCCACAGTTGTTCATGCACTCAAAATATGGAGGCATTACTTGATTGGTAACATATGTGAAGTATACACTGATCATAAGAGCCTGAAGTATATCTTCACTCAAACAAAGCTCAACCTCAGACAAAGAAGATGGCTTGAGTTAATTAAGGATTACGATGTTGGAATACATTATCACCCTGGAAAGGCAAATGTTGTTGCAGATGCCCTAAGTCGGAAGGTGCACTGTAATGTTCTTTTGACCTCGCTCCATCATCCAACGTTGTGCAAAGAATTGGAAAGGCTAAGAATAAACATGGTTAAGCCAGGAACTCTATCAACCCTAATGGTTCAACCGACTCTAGAGGATCAAATCCATGAATCCCAAGAAGGCGATGAAGAAATTATGAATATAAAGGAATTGATAAATAAAGACAAAGCCTCATAATATTGTATAGATGATAAAGGAATTGTCTAGTTTGGAAAGTGTATCTGTGTGCCCAACAAAAAGGAGATAAGAAATCTAATACTTCAAGAAGCTCATGAATCTGTTATTCTATCCACCCAGTGAGTACCAAGATGTACCAAGATATCAAGAACCATTATTGGTGGTCAGGAATGAAGCAAGATATTACCGAGTATGTTGCCCTTTGTGATATCTGTCAAAGAGTAAAAGCTGAACATTAGAAGCTAGTAGGTTTATTACAGCCGTTAAAGATTCCAGAATGTAAGTGGGAAGAAATAGGAATGAACTTCATAACAGGATTCCCAAAGACATCTTCGGGTTATGATTCCATCTAGGTAATAGTAGATCGACTAACTAAGGTTGCCCGCTTTATCCCAATAAAGACTACCTACTCTGGCAAGAAGTTAGCAGAGTTATACATGACAAGAGTGGTTTGGATGGTGTCCCGAAGAAGATTGTGTCATATAGAGGTACACAGTTCACCTCCCATTTCTGGAAGAAGTTACATGAAGCCATGGGTACCAATCTTAACTTCAGTACAGCTTACCACCCTCAGACTGATGGACAGACAAAGAGTGAGTCAAATTCTAGAAGACATGTTAAGAGCTTGTGCTTTGGATTTTGCCGGCACTTGGGATTTATGCCTACCCTATGCAGAGTTCTCCTACAACAACAGCTATCAAGCAAGGATACAAATGGCCCCAAACGAAGCCTTGTATGGGCGTAAATGTCGAACCCCACTCTGTTAGACGGACGTCGAAGAAAAGAAAATTTTTGGACCAGATGTTCTGAAGGAAGCTGAAGAACAAGTGAAAGTGATTAGAGAACGTTTGAAAGTGGCCTAGTCTAGATAGAAAAATTATGCAATCATTGAAGAGATCTAGAGTTTAAAGTTGGACATCATGTATACCTGAGAGTATCACCCCTAGTGGAATGAAAAAAATTGGAATGGCAAGAAAGCTGGCACCATGTTTCATCAGACCCTATTCTATCGCTACACGTTGTGGAGAAGTTGCCTATCAGCTTGAGTTACCTGTAGAACTTGCCAGTGTACACAACGTGTTCCACATGTCCTAATTAAAGATATGCCTTCAAGTTCTGGAAGAGCAAGTTCCACTAGAGATAAACAATGTGCAAGAAAATCTAACCTACGAAGAACGACCGATTCGGATTCTTGATGGAAAGGAACGAAGCACTAGATGGAAGACCATCAAGTTTTTCAAGGTTCAGTGGAGTAAGCACTATGAGGAAGAAGCTACATGGGAGCAAGAGGATCATCTTCGAGCTGAGCACCCTGAGTTGTTCGCGTAATCGCAGAATCTCGGGACGAGATTCTTTTAAGGGGGTAGGTTTGTAGCACACTAAAAAATTTATACAAAATTCCATCATTTAAAAATTTGGAGTTTAATTTGGATCTTATTTGATTTTGTGCCAAAATAGATCTCAAATCCTCTCTTAGAAATTCCCTCATTTTGTTGTCGAATCCTTAGTCAAATTCAAATTCGAATCCCCCAAAAAAATCTCCTCAAAATTTTCAATTCTAAAAATCCTTGAGAAAATATGAAGAGTCACTGTTCATTTTGGGCCTTCTTCTTCTTTTTCTCCTCCCCGGGCCCAACTCCTTTATCCATCTCCCCTTCTCCGCCCCAAAACAGGCCACCTCCCTCCTCTCACTCTCGGCCCACGGCCTAGCCCAACCCACTCCTGTTCATCTTCTTCCTTAGACCGACTGTGCACGCACACCAGCCGTTCGATGAAATGTCTCGCCCAAGCGCCGAGCCGTGGCAACACCGCATCGCACTGAGCCGCCTTCCCGTGCGCTGCACGTCGCGCCAGGGCCGTGCCGCGCCAAGACATCCTCGTCGTGGATCTCGCGTATCCTCGCTCCTGTCTCTCTCCGGGATACATGGCGCTGCGCGTCCCATCCCGGGCTCCCGCGGACGCCCGTCATCCCACGTCACCTCGCACGTCCCCTCCACCCGTCCCCTCCCGGGAAACCGTCGTGTTTCTTTCTCTCTCTCATCGCCACCGCCCGCGTGACGTCACCCTACCACCCCAATTTCCCGACCGTAGCCGCCATCGGCCGCGCGTCATCTCGCGTTGCATCGCCACGTCACCGTTGTCCCGTTACCGTCCATCCACTGTCACGGGCGTCACTCCACGTCGCTTTCCCGCTGTTGCATGATGCCACGCCGTCGCCTCGCCATCTCCTCCATCCAGGAATCCCGCCGTAGCAGCTAGCCGGCTACGCCCGTTTCTCCGGCGCCTAGCCGCTAGCTCACCCGTATCCCGCCAAGCGCGCCCGCCTATAAAAAGGGAGCCCGAGCACCCATTCTCACCACCCCAACTCTCTCACCATATCTCTCTCCTCTTTCTCTTCTCTCTTTCCCCTCTCTATGCCGCTGCCTAGAGCCGCCGCACCCCTCCTCCCGGCGCCACCGTCATCGGCAGAGCTTCACCGAAGTTCACCGCCACCTTCCCTAGCCGCCGGTCGCATGCCTCACCGCCACGGTGCACCACTACCCCCGGGCCGGACAGAGCGAGAGGAGGAAGAAGACAACCTTCCCAAGCCGCTGACAGCCCGGGCCCACGCCTCCTTTCCCCCTTCACTCACCTGACGTCGGTTGTAGGTCACACCATTCGCCCTTGCGGAAAGTTGGAATATTCCCTCGCCATTAATAAATAAAAATTCAGAAAGACCCTTTAATCTTTAGAAAATCAACCATAACTCCGTTTGACCCCGTTCAACTTTCCAAATTTTTCTAAAAATGAGATCTACAGAGTGGCACTATTGTTTCTCTGACTTGAGCTTGCTTTATTGCCTTTTGTTTATTTATGCTCCTTTTCGTGTATAGAGCATGAGTATGAAGAAGCTCCGGACGCGGTGTTCAAAGGAGAAGACCCGCATTCTGTGCAAGGCAAGCCTCCTTGATCACGACAATATTGTTTAGGCCTCGGATTGTTTATACAACCGACGGACCGACCTAGTACTTGCACTCACCTTACATAGGGTGTTGAAATTCCCTTACCTTTGATAGCTCCATACATGTTTGCACCGGTATCACTATCCATTGGATACGATTATTGAGGTAATTTGCTTAGTCATGCTTACGTTTGTATCGTCGTGTGGGAAACTTGGGTTATTCCAAATATATGCTTAAAAATCCGGTACATTGTACCGATGTGTTGCGAAATAAAATGGGTTGTGAAAATGGTGATGATGGGAGGCCATGTCTTTTTGGTTTGGTCATGTATTGTCAATAAGGACCGTTTCCTTTGGGAGATCTATCCAAACGCATTACAGTGTGACCCCACGGGTATTCATGGGATGCCTTTGGCTAAGTAAATAGTTATCACATGGGAGTTTGGTATGCCAATGGTTGTGGGATGCTGGGGATGAGGAGACGAAGTTTTGGATCTTTACAAGCCCTTTCGGGTAGCTTTAATGCCTCTATTGTGGCACACGGTACCAGCAGCAGTAGGAGACATCGTCAGTATTCCTGAGTGGATGACGGCTGATCTTGACTGATGCTCACCTAAGAGACTTGGCCTAACTAGGTGGCATGCGATTTTCATGGGTTAGCATTGGAAAGGCCTTGTCACGAACTTCCGTTGCCAATGGGTAAACAATGTCAGCTTTGTGTCGTGTGGGTAAAGCGTACAACCTCTACAGAGCTTATTAAACTGTTCGAACAGTCGTGCCCATGGTCACGGGAGAGTGTAAGGTGTTTCTCATAGCGTAGTTTTGTATGGCAAATGTTTGAGGAAAATAGTTGGTGGGAAGGGAATCGTTTCTAGGGTCTGCCTGAGTGGCAGACGGCTAACCTTTGTGGTTAGGAACGGGTCTGTGTGACCTGGGGTGTCGTTAGGTACCAAGGTGTTGTTAGGGCCGAGAAGGTGTTGTTGTGCTGAGACAGCTAGGTTAACTATGAGAAATAGTGTTATGGTGATAATATGGCTTTAACTAAGTTGTTGTGAAAGGGAAAAGAAACTAATAGAGCAAATGAGGAGAAATGAACTAAATGACGTCTTTATTAATCTTTGTGACAAATTGTTGCAAAGCAACTTGTGGAATGGGACGAGGCGTGAGCCTCCTCCTGATAACTAAAATTTTGACTCACTAGAGGTTTTGTGAAATAAATCGCTTCTACCAAAAAGGCCACATTCGCAAATAAAACCCTAGCTTCCTTGTTTAAACCAGACATGTCATTCTTTCCCTGGCTTGCTGAGTACATAAAGTACTCACCCTTGCCCTATATACATACCTATAGAGCTTGAAGATGAAGACATCGACCCAACTGCCGAGGAGTGCCTCTAGGAGCAAGCCGAGTATGAAGACTTCTAGAAGTTTCGTGCCTAGCCCCAAGCCCCGCCTGTGGAATAAGTTAGTTGCCTAGGTGTTTCGCCTAGTGCCTAGTTGCTCAGTCGCTTAGTTTCTCGCCACTTTTAGCTTCCGTGTTGTCGCATTTATGGCTTTATGTGCTGCTGCGTTGCTCATCTATGGACCTGTCCATAGAGGCAACTTGTGTAAGAACTATTTGCCAGTGATGTAATAAAATAGTTTACTTTGATTCCATATTTATTCTGTGTACCAGCTAGTGTATCCTGAGACTGGTACTATCTCATATGTAATGCATAACACTTTGGTATGAGTTAGCTGGTGTTTACGACTAACGAATGTCGAGGCGTTACACTTATACCCAGTTCAGTTTTGCCTGTGGAGTGGAGTTGAAGCCCCGCTAGGATCGCCTTTTTCCACTGTTGTTGCTTTCTTTTCAGTGTGAGGACTAAGTGTCTCTTCTATAAGTATTTACGCTTTATTTACGTTTGGATCTGTATATTAATTTGTCGTTTTGTGTACCCTGGCTTTATTCCTGGATAGGGATTTATACACAAAATACTCTGAAAATTTGGACTAAATTTCTGGGCGTGACAGCTACGCGAGCGGCTTGGGCAGAGGAGGTAGGGATGGGGAGAGTGCCGACGGCTTGGGCAACCGAAGGTGGGAGAGAAGATTTGAGGGAGGAAGAAGAAGTACATAGAGAATACCATGTGGGACCCATAGTTAGATTGGAGAGTATAAATAGAGAAGCGGTTGGAGTGAAAAATAAAATTGACTCTCTATTCAGTTGGTAGGCTGGCTAAATATACATTTGGGGAGTTGGATTTAAAGAGGCTGTTAGAGATACTCTTAGTCCATGGTTTCTTCCGCATGTACCCTTGATGAAATACACACTAATCTGGCTATGCGAAATTAATTCCGTTGCTCTTTCTCCGCTCATGCAAACAGAGTAAAGATGGTACGCGATTGCATGCGTGAAGGATTAATTGCATCCAATTATCTACGCGTCACTTGCGGGCATCCAAAGGTAGGTACTGTGGGAATAAAAACAACCAAAGGCACTTCACACCGTCTATTTTGAGACACCGTCAAATTTTTCTTACGCCCTCCAATCTGGGTCGGAGGGAGTATATCACTACTATTATAAAAATTGAAAATGTTTTTACCGATACTTTGATAGGTCGTTGTCTTTGAGTCGGTTTTTAAGTTCATTCGTTTTTGGAAATATAGATCCATGTTTGAGTCCTTTTTAAGTTTGTTCGCTTTTGGAAATACAGAAGGAGTCGTATAAGAAATATCTTTAAAAAGACTCGCATACTAATTTGGGATGTTTTTGGAAATACAGAAGGAGTCGTATAAGAAATCGTTTTTAAAAAAAACTTGCATGCTAACTTAATGTCAGAGTCACACTCCTAATTGCAACTCATGATTTTCTAAAAAGAATATCCAAACGAATCCCCACAATGATTTTCACCCTAAATAAACCGTATAATAATAATAATAATAATAATAATAATAATAATAATAATAATAATAATAATAATAACCTTTACCCATTGCAACGCACGGATATTTTTTCTAGTTGTATGAAAAAACAAAGATCTATATATACCTAATTAAAAAAATAATAAGTTTTCCGGTAAAAAAATTCGTCCATCGTCCGCTTCATCCACAGGTGCGATCGGTTTCATTAATGTTCGTCCGTGCGTGTAACGACTCCGATTTGTTACCATGAGCCTCACTGAGAGTTGAATATTCATATTGTTAAATTGTAGCAACACTTGATGGCACAACATTAAAGATTCTCAGTTGGTTGGCCAGTGAAACTTGTGGCTGATAGGTTTGGAGTTCGACTCCCATCATCCTTTTGTTTTCTGCTGCTTATCCTCTCCAATTGTTTTCATTTTCTCTCCTAAGCTGATTATATTTTTTAAAAAATACATCCATATGTTTGAAATTCATATAAACCAGCAATATATGTAATTTCCTACTGTATGTTTGTACACTTTATCACCTCCTCTTATTTATTTTTTATTGAAAAGTATGTCCATATGTTTGAAACTAATATTAAACCAGTAATATATGTAATTTCCTAATGTGTTTTTCTACACTTTATTTCCAACTTTGCATTTTTTCATTGATAACATAAGGAATATCTTTCAAATGTCACAGTAAAATTCATGTTGAACTAGCAATATATATAATTTTCTACAATGTTTTTCTACACATTATCATCTTTTTTAAAAAAACCTAGCATTTTTTCATCGATAACACAAGAATAGTTCTTTTAAGTGTTATGGTGCAAATCTTGAATACCCATCATGAAAATCCTGTGTTTGCCATTGCACTGATCGTCGCCCAGTGCGCACGCACGTGTCTTTCGGATCGTTATCAATCAAATTTACATTATCTACTTTCTACGAGCTAGAATTTACATAAAAATAGCATATTTACATTCAGTTTGTACTCATCTAATTTTCATGTGTCCTGATTATCGACCTTCTCCTGTATGGCAAGGTCCTAAGCGCATGGCTCTGTGAGTGCGTGGTTAGACGGAATCGAGAGAAGAAGTAGCTGCCTGCTAATGATGAGTGGCAACTAATTCTATTTAAAACTTCTTACATCCAAGTAAACAGTAATCTCCAAAGTTTTTATCAAATTTCTAATCCATGTAAAATATCAACAAGTTGATATCCATAGTCATTATCTTTTTTAGTTATCTATGTGTAAATTGGTAAAACTAAATTAAATTAGGCTGAATTTCCATTTGATTATACTATTAGTCGAGGTCCACCAAGTTGAAGAAACCCATTCTTCCAATTTGATGAAAATTCTAATGTAATTCTTTAAAGGTATAGATATAATAACATACATTACTTTTTAAACATGTATGATCAAATTAGATTTATGATCGGCTACAATGCAATCATGATCGAATTGGAATACAAATTAGGCGCTTGGCTTTACCAATGCCTAGGTGGACCTTAGTGCTATCATTAACAAATTTGAATTGCTGTCATGTTTCTCCTCACATGACAAATCATATTCAGTTTCAGTGACCCACTATTTATTAGTTCGAAGAGATTTTTACTATCAAGTGAAGCAAACGCTACACAATAGCTTGCCATGTGGGTCAACATCATGATCCATAATATCAAAATACTACACAAGCAAGGCGTCATGGATCTGAACGATTAGTTTTCCTGTTGCAATGCACGGGTATTTTGTCTAGTGCAATATTAAATATCCAATATTACAAGGGTACGTTTGATACATAATTTTGTTACTAGTAGTTTGGACTGCAACTAATTGAACCATCTCTGCGAACCGTTGCCAATGACGTAGAAAACGTGTAGATACAACCAGTACCGTAAGCAAATCATCACAAACGACGTGACAATCTCCGAAGCGCTCGCACGTGTACCACGAGGCTTCGGCATCTCCCTCCTGCTGCACCATTCGAGAAACCCAATTGCGGAAACGTCTACTGCCAACATGACAACGGTGATGGCGACGAGCCTGATGTCCAGCGTGGTTGCCTGCCGTGCCGCTAATACGAGGCGGGACAACAACACAACGGCCATAGGCACCGAGACGTAGCACCACTCGAGCTGCTTTGGCATGTGGTCCGTAGGATAAGGGTACGTTTCCCGGAAATACAAGAGACACGTAGGGAATGCGAAGAACACGGCGGTGTAGGAGAAACCCATGAGTGAAATGCCACCGATCACAACGCCGCCAGCGACCGCGACCACGGCCGACACGGCCACCGCAAAGCGAATCTTGGCATCACGAACCGCGTATCGGTCAATGGGGACAACGGCGGTATGGCCATTGGACTTTTTCATCCGCTCCAGTGCTTTCCAAATTTCCAGGTGCTGTCTCCTCCTGTTTAAAGCCACGGGCGTGGTGCCACCGTGCGTGAGGCACCACATGAGGGACAAGACGGAAGCTACGTCGGCGATCCAGACAACGCAGGCGGCGAAGGCGACATCGCCGCCGGCTCTTCCTTGGTTGAGCACCGTCAGCACGGCGACGGACAGCGCGACGGGGGTGGCTGTGGTGCACGTGATGATCGACAGCGGCGTGAGATCGATTGGGTACGGCGACCGCAGGAACTCAAGCGCGTAGACGGAGAACGGGAGCAGGAAGAGGAGTACGCCGTAGCCGAGCACGAAGGTGCGCGCCAGAGCCGCTGGAGCGCCGGCAGGGTAGGCCACCGCCGCACCGAAGGCAGCGTAGGCCATCGACGCCGGCAGCGTGATGTCGACCGTAGTTTTGATGCGAAGACGCATTGTTTCGATGGGGTAGATCCTCGATTAATCGTGTGTGCGTAGCGTAGGTTAAAGAGGCAATATATAGGAGTCATGAGCGTTTCTTTCGTTTTACTATCGGTTTGACGTGGTAGGCTCGTGGACGACCCCGACATCTGTATCATACGATCACTATGTGCCTCTCGGGTTAAGATTTTCACAGGAACAGAAAACACGCGAGGCCAGAAGCGTGTGCCGCACGTATAGATAGCCATATGACCCGAGGCCTGATGGCCTGGCCCATGACACGATGTTTTGGCCCGGTCCAAGCACAGCACAACCCGGATGCTGTTGGGCCCGTGCCGACATGGTCCGACCGTTGGGCCATGCCTAGGCCTCTGTCGTGGCACGGCACGGGCCAAGGTCGGCACAGTGGGCTAGTCCAGCACAGCACGGTCCAACGGTAGGCACGACCGTGGCCCGATCCAATGGTCGACCGCACGCCCACAGAGGCCGGCCTTCTAGGCCAGCCTAAGGCCACGTGCCTTCCTGTATAAGCCACAACTCGGACTCACCTCCCACTCCCCCACACGACCCCAGTCAACCCTAACCCTAGCCACCGGCGCACGGTGCCCGCAACAGCCGTCGATCCGCCTCCGCTGCTCCACCGCTCCACCGCCCACCGATCCGCCTCCAATCCTCTTCGTGTCCGATCGATTCCTCGCTGGGCGAGGTCCACCGGTGGCCCCGCGCCTGCAATAGCCGTCACCGCTACTGATTTGCCTCCCCCGCCCCACAGATTCGCCTCCGCCGCTCCACCGCCCACCGACCCCCTCCAATCCTCGTCGTGTCCGATCAATTCCTCGCCAGATGAGGTCCACCGGCGGCCTCCCGCTGGGGGCATGAGGGCCATCGGTGACTCCGTGAGCTCTTCGGCAGATACGTGAGCTCATTGTCTCCGGCTACCGGATCGACGGTCGCGCTCGCCATCTCGTTCCCCTTTTGTTCTTCATTCTCATAACATCCCCAAATCTCCCTCTTTGAGTCTTGTCTTCACCGGCAACTCCGGTGCTCCGGCTACGCAGGTACAACCGTACAAACCTAGATCCTAAGTGTCTAAGACTCAAGTCCCAAATCCTAACTTTGAGTGTGCTTAGCTGCTTGCAGGTCGCAAGCCCGTTGCTGAGAGGCAGACGCCGTTGAGGAACCGGATTGCCCGCGATGGACAACGATCCTACCTCCGTCAACTATGAGTTGAGGACGATGGGGATGCACGGTGATGACGAAGATGACTTGGAGGTGGATCGTGTGGAGGTGTTCGGCAACACTTGCAACAGTCCTATCCATGTGCATGGCAACGACGACCTGCAGCCACAGTCGCAACTAGCGCCGGTCCGACGGCGGTGCTCCTGGTCTTGGAGCCGGTGGTAGTGGGACACCGTCGTCCGGCTTTAGCGCCTGCAACAAGAGGAGTAAATCCTCTCAGGTATGGTCTGACTTTGAGGAGCTTTTTGAAGAGCATAATGGCTCACAGGTTCGAGTCTCTACTAAATGCAAATACTATCATAAAACATTGAGTGCTCATTCTTTTGGTGGTACTGGACATTTGCTTAGGCATATTAGGTCATGCAAACCTAGAAGGCTTGGGTCTAATGCTATGTCTCAGTCCATGCTTAGATTTAATGCAGATGGTTCTGTTACTCCATGGGAATATAGTCCTGATGTTGCTAGAGTACAATTGTGTAGGTTGATTGCTAGAGAGGATCTTCCAATTTGTTTTGATCAATCCACTGCTTTTGTAGACTATGTTAAGCTAGCTCATAACCCTAGGTTTGTTCCTATCTCTAGACAAACTACCACCAGAGATCTTTATAAGTACTTTAAGGATCATCGTTCTATTGTTATTAAGTGTTTAAAGTCTGTTAGCTCCATTGCTTTGACATCTGATATACGGTCTGGTAATTCTAAAGAAGATTATTTGAGTGTTGTAGCTCATTATGTTAATTTTGATTGGCAATTAGGGAATAGGGTCTTGGCTCTTAGGCTCATTGATGTTTCACGCAGTGGTGCTAATATTTCTGAATGTGTGATTGTTGTTGCTCAAGAATATGGTATTGTTGATAAGGTTTTCTCTATTACATTAGGCAATGCCTCTGCTAACACTAAAGCAATGGAGACCCTTACTCCTGCTCTGTCTGGTTATGTTAGTGATTTATTTTTGCATCAACGATGTGCATGTCATATCATCAATTTAATTGTTAAGGCTGAACTTGACAGGTTCAAGCCCATGCTTCATGCTTTTAGAACTGCTATTTCACTCATCAATGCATCTAATCAACGAATTGCTACATATATAAACTTCTGCATTGCTAAGGGTTTTCGTCCTCGTAAGTTTGGCTTGGACATGGATGTTAGATGGAATGCAACTTATCTAATGCTTAAGCATCTCATACCACATAGGGAACCTTTTTCATTGTTTATCACTACACAACATCCTTTGATTAATGGCCAGCCATTACTCACAGACTTACATTGGACTTGTGCTGAAATAGTTTTGTTATTCCTTGAATAGTTTTATGATCAACTATTGTTGTGTCTGGTGTTTATTATCCAACATCTCCACTTATTATGCATCATATTATTGAGGTTTTTGACATCTAAACACTTAAGAGAATGATGAAAACCTTGCAAATGTTGTTGTGCCCATGAAAGATAAGTTCATGGCATACTGGTCTCAAATTCCAATTCTTTATTCATTTGCTTTTATCTTGGATCCTAGGGCCAAGATCAAGGGATTTAGTAAAGTGCTTCAGATTATGGCTCAACTCATTGGTGATGATTACTTTGCTTATTTAACTACTGTTAGGGCTGCATTGTCGGATGTCTTTGCTAAGTATGAGAATAAGTTTAGTGTTGTGAGATTGAACACTACCAGAATTCCTGGCTCTTCCACTAGTAAGAAAAAGACTGCTTGGGGGAAGATATTTGGTCCTGCTGCTGCTGGTGCTAGCCCAGGTGTTGGGCTTGTTGCTGGTGCTAGTCCAGGTGTTGGGCTTGGTGCTGGTGCCAGTCAAGGTGCTTGGTTTGGTTTTGGTCCATTATCTAGGATGACATCTGCTAGTGCTTTGATTCAGGCAGTTTCTTCAACTGCTAATCTCAATGCTTCTGAACTGTCTGCATATCTTCACAGTGACACTGTCAACCAATATGATGATTACTTCAATATCCTTAGCTGGTGGCAACACCACAAACTCACTTATCCTGTTCTTTCCATTTTAGCTAAAGATGTCTTGAGTGTTCATGTATCTACTGTATCGTCCGAGTCTGCTTTTAGTCTAACTGGCAGGATCATCGAAGAGCGTTGGCAGCGTCTAGATCCTAGCATGGTGGAGCTTCTAGGAGTGATCAAGGATTGGGAGCTAGCAGATGCAAGGCTCAGTATTCTGCTGAGAATGTGGAGCTTCAAAATGCTTTTGAGAACATGTACCTTGATGATGATGATGATGTAAACACTGGAACTGGAACTAGATGACTGTAACTATTAAGACGAACATTTTTAAAGTTGTGGGTTGTACTCTTTTTCTTTCTAGGTTTTCTCACGAGGTGTGAGTTTTTAACTAGAAAGGTTTTTAACGAGTCAACCATTGCACTAAGCAGCTTATCTATATTAATATCCCTTTTGATACTTTGAGTTCTTTTTGTGACTTCTTTCAAGTTGAATGTGACTGAAATGTGAAGTGTTGGATGTGAGTATGTGTCTATGTGATAGTGAACTGGTGATTTATGAAGTGTTGAATCTTTATCTGTACATGAATGTGAAAATGATGTGACTGTTGAATTTTTGTTCTTGAATTTGAAGTAACTGTGAAGTGTCAAGTTGAAGAATTTGATAATGTGATTGTCAAGTACTTCAATATGAAATTTTAATGTTGATGCATTTGTATCTTGCTTGATCTATTATATTATATGAAATTATTGTGAAAAATTGAGTTGTTGAAGGGGTTTTTGTCAAGTCGTGCCTGAGTCAGCACGAGCACGGTGGGTTGTCCGTGCTTTCGGGCTGGCACGATACAGCCCGAGCCTTATTAGGTTGTGCCTGGGCTGAAGGTTTAGCCTGTGGGCTGGCCCGGCATGGCATGAAGAGCATGTCGGTGTGTGCCGGCCCGACTGATCTTGGCATGGGCCCGGTCGTGCTCGGGCCGGGCGGCCCATTTGGCCATCTATAGCCGTACGTGCATCCAGAAGCTCCCGCATCCAGACCAGTTGCAGTGATTGCAATTTCGGAATGAAATTTTTCTGAAATTTCGGTAATTTCGGTCCCAAGGGGCAAGCACATATCTCGCCCGATAATTTCGGGGTTTTCCATTTTGTGAAATTGGTCAGAGTTTATTCAAATTCATTCAAAATTCATCAAATTCTCAAAAAATTATGGCAAAAAAAACTGAAATTTCGGAGATTTCGGTTCTTTCGGTCCACCTTTCGCATCCTTCGTCGCCACCCACCTTGCTGCCACCCAGCAGGCCCGAGGCACGCGCTCGATCACCGCGCGTGTGCTCGAAGTCGCGCTACCCGGGACACTACTGGAGCCATCGACATCCTCGAATCCGAACCAGGCTATCGCCGCGCTAGGTCGAGCCAAACCCAAGCGCGCACCTCCTACCTGCCGTCGTCGCTCGCCGGTCCTACCACGACCTCCTTCGCGTATTGCCTCCCTACGTCATCATTGCGCCTGCCGCCCACCCCACCAAGCTCTCTCTCGGGCGTGCGCATGTGGGAGGCTGGGAGTGGGAAGAGAATCGAAGGAAAAGAGGAGAGAACGAGGAAGAGACAGAAAGAAGAATGAATGAGGAGAAGAAGCGCTAACAGGTGGATCCACGTGGGTCCCATTTTTCCTAAATCAAGCTTTTCACGGGGCATGTTTGGGGGAGTTTCTAGCTGCTGCAGTTTCTCCCAGAATCAAAAACTCCCCCAAACAATCTAGCTTGTGGTCCAAATTTTGAGAAGGTTTAGTTGTAGAATTCAGAAAATAACTAGAAACCAAAAGCTGGGAAACCTAGCTTTTCCAAATTCTCAGAAGCTGGCTACCAACCAGCTTCTTTTCAGAATCTTAAGCTCCTCAAACAGACCACAGTAATGACCCTATTCATTCAGGATCCTATCCTACTTCTCATACACACTCCGTGTATACCAACTAGCAAATGTCACGAAAAAATATAGAAAAGATAGACATGTTCTCCTAATAGTATTACACATATCTGTAAAGTCTCATATTCAAATCTATTATATTTTAGATGTAACAAAAAAAGAAAAATCTTATAGCTTTTAAGAGTAAAAATCAGTTAGAATTTTGTTTTTTATGGTTGAAAATAATGAATTTAAAGATAAGATTGCACACATAGGTATAATACCATTGGAAGTATGTGTCCAATTTTTTATAATATTTGTTAGTTGGTATGTACGGAGTGTACACGAAAAACTTGTATGCATATAATATATTCCCCTTCATCCCAATTAAAGCTCTGTTTATTCTCTATGTCACTTACGGATGGGCTCACTAAACAAAATCGATGAACGCAATTTGTTCACCACTCCATTGTTACTGACCCGTGGGCCCTAATTCCTGGTCCATGAAAAGGGTACACCCATGTACCCCGTCCACCCACCACCCTTTCGCACATCCTTGCACCCAGTCCACGTGTGTAGGGTCACTGACCATTAGGACTCACGCGCCGACGAGTCAGGTCCATGGTCCACCACCCCACCGCACCGTGCGATCGGTAGATGGAGTCTTCCATCTACCGTGCACCGGCTCCTCTGTGTCTATTATAGAGGGCTCCGTGAGGGATATCTCCCGGAATATTTTTCCTATAAAAGAAACTCTTTTTCCTTTGTACAAAATCCATTAATCTTCAAACATTTATATCTAATTGACCGTAACTTCGATTTTGACTATGTTCAACTTCCATTTTTTCTAAAAAAAG
This sequence comes from Oryza punctata, assembly GCA_000573905.2. Classification (NCBI taxonomy): domain Eukaryota; kingdom Viridiplantae; phylum Streptophyta; class Magnoliopsida; order Poales; family Poaceae; genus Oryza; species Oryza punctata. The sequence goes on from CM002488.2 coordinate 7,691,781, forward strand.
ATAGATCAAATGACACTATTAATTTATAATAGTTATAATTTATTTTATATAGGGTATGGATGGTTTTCTCGTTTCTCGTGCGATTGGCCTCGGTGTGTGACCGATGGACCAGCACACTAGTGGCATTACTTTCCATAGGATGTCGTAAACCATAATCCGTGTCGCTACCGAGGTACCTGCGCTCCTCGAGCATAGGTACCAACCGACCCCACCCCACTGTTGTATTGTCGAAATATGAAAATCTGGGTTGTGAAATTGTTGCGGAAACCTGACTCATGGAGTCGGTGGGTTTGAAAAGGAAAAGATGGTTTGAGAAAGCTCGTGATGCGGAATCTTGCCTAGGTAGTTTGTGGAACTATTAGTAACAAATTATGTAATAATGCTCTATTTGCTGTTTTTTAGAGACATTACCATTAATCAACATTTTTTTAGAGAGAAGGAACAGTTAATCAACATAATCGGTCGAGCAACCGAATTTTATTCAAATTGAAGTGATAGTAGAATCAACATTGCGGTACGTAGTATGTACTGCCTACAGGTACACGAAAGAGAACACGTCATGTTCCATGTAGCAACAATACTCATGGTCATTGGATCAATTGATCAATCTCAGCAAATCATAGGGAGGAAGCAACCGGCCTTTGTCTTCGACGTGGATCCTAAGACTGCCGAGACTTACTTGAATCACTTGTACTCACCAGAGGAACGTCTTTTTTCTGATTGTCAGAACCTTCAAGACAAGCAAAAATGATGGAAATGTCACACAAGGATAAAAGCTTCCACGAAACTAGCATTTCAATTCAGATCGTTTACAAGTTTGCACTCTTAAAAAAAATCATATATCCTTACCTAAAAAAAGTTCACATATCATTAATTATCTTTAAAACAAAAGTACACATGTAGTAAGAATAAATTAATACTTCCAGATAAGGATGCTCATGCCAAAACTGACTTTGTACAGTACTCTGTGCTAACAAATTAATGGTTTGGCAGAATACCCTGTGACTAAGCAACAAATCAAACTACCAAAAAGCTAATTTACCTTGATATGTTAATGTACACGACGATAGATTATGGTGCAGCTACTTACAGTCATGACGAGCAATATGAACAGACCAGTAAAACAGAGCAAGACTAGGTTGGAATCTAGCGTTCACCGAGTACTAATGCTAGATTATCAGTAAGCGAGAACTTATGAAGTGCTGAATAGTGCGATTTAGTCAACTTACTGACTCTAAACGTTCCAAAAATGAAGAACAATGGACAAAGTAATGACATCTAGCCGTGCATGAAGTCATGAACATGAAGCTGTAATTTCGATTGATTATTTTACAGAGTGCATGCATGATCAGGCCTAGCAAGCATGGGACAACTTATCCAGCTGAATCCTTAAGTAGTTCATTTCCATGCTTAATTCAGAGTAAAGACATGCATGTTCCATCAAATTTGGCGACTAATTAATTACTCAAGAAGACGCCAAACAAATAAGCAGTAGAAGTCTAATCAGGTAATCAACACAAATATCAGAGAAGAAGATTATACAGTTACTTACCAGAATTTGGGCAAGACCAGGGACGCACGAATCGGGACGAGTGGTAACGCATCGGCGGGTTCAGCATCGCAAAGAACTTCCACTCCAGGACCTTGCGCGTGTTCAGGTCGACGCCGAACAGCCGCGAGCGCATCAAGAAGTAGGCCACATCGCCGGGGAGCTCCGGGTGGATGAACGCCACCGTGGGGATCTCCCGCGGCAGCTTGGTCGCCTTGTAGCCCTCGTCGTTCCAGATATCCTTGACGAGCGCTTGACAGTTGAGACGCCAAATCCCCGCATTCTGATCAACCAGCGTCCACATGCTGACCACCGGTTTGCCGTCGTACGCGCGCTCGTGGATCTCCACGTACCGGAGCTCGCCGCCTCTAAACCCCACGCACCGGCACTTATCGAGGTCAGCCGTGCCCGGCGGCAGCTCGCAATCCGGAGGGAGCGGGACGAAGCGCAGATTGTGACGTCTCGTGCCGATGTCGCAGGCGAGGAGACCGTAGGAGAGATCCACCCACCAGATTATCGTCTGGTGCACGACGACGCCGTTGCCGCCCCAGGGACGGTCGCGCGGCGGGTAGTCGACCTCATGCGTCGCCCAGCTTTCGGGAACCGAGAAGTAGATGAGCAGGGTGGCCTTGTCGGCGCCGACCGTGGGGTGGAGATCGGCGACGACAAAGATGTCTTTCGTGATGGCGACGAGGCCAGCGTTCCCGGGGTGGAAGATGGGGAAGTCGTGGTCGGGGAGACGGGTGGACTTGTGTGTGAGCGTGTCGCAGATGAAGTACGCCTTGGGGAAGTCGTGGTGCACGCCGAGCGGCCCATGGTAGAAGCCATCGAGGACGGGCGGCTCTGGTTCGGGCCCCTGGCTGGCGTAGAGGAGGAGGCGGCCATGGCAGTCGGCGCCGGCGATGTAGGGGTGGTCGTCGATGGTCTTGCGGCGCGGCGCGATGCTCCGGTCCACGACGAGGCGGGTGGCGCGCGGAGGTAATGCGTCCTTGATCACGTTGTCCATGCCCGCCTCGAAGTAGTCGTCGCGGACGACGTGCGGCACGCAAGCCAGGACCACCCATTTCAGCCCGTCCTTCTTCCGCCGGCGCCTGTCCTTCGCCGCCGCATCCAGCTTCTCCCGTGGCGGCGCTTCGGACATGGCCGGAGAGAGAGGAGAGAGATGGAGAGGGAGAAAGAGAGATTTGGGTTGGTGTTTGGGGATTATTTTTCGCAGCAGAGTGGATTTGATATTTGGCTTGGGGGAGAGGCGGGCCGTAGTCTGGTCACGTACTGTGCCGCCGCTGTGTCGTGGTTTATATCGGCGACTCGGCGTGGAGTTCCCGTGGATGGCACGACCCGCGGTCCATTTCGTGCTCGAGAAGAGAACGCAATTGGTTCATCTCCGCTAGCGGCGCCAACGGCATGTACCGGACAGGCGCACAGGCGAGGCGAGGGATTGAGAGAGAGCGCCGCGCCGAAATCTCGTGCGATTGTCATGGGCGGGGAACACGACGCGAGATGACGGGGCGCACGCTGGGAGAGCGAGGCGGTTGCGGTCTGGATCGGACGGCGCGCACACGGGCAGCGCGCGGGCGCAGGCGCCGGCGCCGGCGGGCAGGCCTGCGTCGACACAGGCAGACACCCAGCCACAGCCAGTCGGGCATCGTGGGCACTTTGGTTTTCGCGTTTTTGCTACTCGTACTTGACACGTGATCTACAATGCGGCGGCCACTTGGAGGACACCGTGTCCGGTGCCCATCGAGGTCCGCCGTGCCTGGTGGCAGCTCGCAGCCATCCGGGAGCGGGATGAAGTGCAGCCCGCGGTGGGCTGGTGCCGAGGTCGAAGGCGAGGAGGCCGTAGGAGAGATCCACCCACCAGATCTTCTTCTGGTGCACCACCGTGCCGTTGGCGCCCCACGGGCGGTCGTGCGGCGGGTAGTTGAGCTCGCATTCGAGCCAGGCTTGAGAAACCGAGGAGTATAAGAGCTGGCTGGAGTGGTCGGCGCCGACCGTGGGGTGGAGATCGGCGACGAAGAATTTCTCGCGCGAGACGCCGACGAGGGCGGCGTTCCCGGGGTGGAGGATGGGGCGGTCATCGGGGTCGGGGAGGCGGGTGGACCTGTGCGTGAGCGCGTCGCAGATGAAGTACGCCTTGGGGAAGCCATGGTGCACGCCGAGAGGCCCACGGTAGAAGCCGTCGAGGACGAGCGGCTCCGGTTGGGGCCCCTGGGTGGCGTAGAGGAGGAGGTGTTCATGGCTGTCGGCGCCGGCGACGTATGGGTGGTCGTCGATTGTCTTGCGGCGCGGCGCGATGCTCCGGTGCACGATGAGGCGGGTGGCGCGTGGAGGTATGGCGGCCTTGATCATGTTGTCGATGCGCGGCTCGAAGTAGTCGCCGTGGACGACGTGCGGCACGCAAACCAGGACCAGCCATAGCCCGTCATTCTCATTCCTCGCCCAGTGCCTCTCCACCGCCTCAAGCACCTCGTAGTCGGACATGGCCGGAGAGGAGGGAGAAAGAGAGATTTGGGTTGGTGTTTGGGAATTTTTTCAAAGCGTGGAGACGAGAAGGAATTGAAAGCTTGGTGGTCACGTCTTGTACCGCCGGTGTGTCGCGGGTTATATATTGGCGACTAGGCATGGTGTTCCCGTGGACGGCACGAGCCGTGGGGCGACGCAATCGGTTCATCACCGCGAGCACGCGCGGCATTGCCGTGCGATGCACATAGCGACGGTGCGCGCGCGAGCGGTCAGGGTGGTAAACACGATGTGGGCGTGTGAATGTGTGATGGCGAGTGAGAGATAGCTAGCACAGGAGAGAAGCGGGATTATACGAGCATCCATAGGACCGTGAACGCGCGGCGGCAGTGACACGCGCGTACACGTGAGTAAGCGACGGCGCCTATTGCTCATGTACAGGCGGTACGCGCCGTCGGCGAGAGCAGGGCAGGTAACACGGGTAGCACGGCGGCCGCCGGCCGGCGGGGCAAGCTAGCTTGTGTCGACGCAGGCATTCAGGATTTCAGACTATTAGGCCGGCGTTCCTAGTAGAGAACTGTGAACCGAGTATATCGTATGCTCAGTTGCTCGCTTGACACGTGACCAACGATGCGGCGGCCACTTGGAGTTGGAGGACATTGTGCCCGGAGCTCCGCGTTCTCCAACTTCGCGCCACGCAGCAGCAGCAGCCAAAACAGTGCAACATTATGGTTTCAGTTCCGATCTCGGTATCAGCACAAATGAACGGGTAAATCCTCTCCCGAGATATTATCAGGCAATCAACCGAACTAAGACTAAATGATTCATCAGTATCGCTAATTTTCGGACAAGCATGTAACAGAGCAGACAATTGTTACGGGTCATCACCAGCTACTGTCCTAGTTAGTAGATAAAAGAACTGTATCTGCACAAAATGGTAAGAGTAGCACTTGGTTCCGTTCCAATTTCCAAGTAGTCAGATAGTATAGTATCTTTTTTTTTGGAATATATTTTTGTATTAAGAGAAATAAAGAGTTATACATAAAACCCAAACGCAGAAGGGGACCGAGACAGGAATCAAAACAACCAAAAGACTATCTCTCACACCAAAACTACGCGACCAAACATCATCCGGAGCAGCAAAGTTGGACATGCTGGATTTGCTTGACGCCATAGCGCTGCTTCGTCCGCCATTGCTCTCGCAATTTCACTCCACGTCCTTTGCTGCTGATTGAAAACCCGATTGTTGCGCTCTTTCCAAAATGTCCAAGCCACCAGTGTCGCCACCGTGTCAAAACCCCGACGAAGCGCTACGACCACCGTGTATAAACAGCAGCGAGCGTCTACGACCACCGACCGGACTGCGTCTCGGTGCGCGCTCAGAGGATGCATCCGTGTGGGTGTAAAAGTGAGGAACCCTGACAGTTTGAGACACAATAACGAAGATTTAGTTCATCAGGCTGAAGATGGTATTGACGGTTGTTGAAGAACAGGACAGAAATGTGGTGAATGGTGAGTATGTCCACCCATCCTAGTCATCAGAAGTTCAGAACCGATAATCAGGAGAAACGGAGAAAATGACCTTGAAATGTTATGACAAATACGGTGACACTCACACATTGTAACTTACTAGCAGTAAAGTCTGAAAGTGGGATCATTTGACTTAGAGGGAACTCTTAATCAACATAGTCAGCGGTCTATGGAAATGTATCTATCCATGTATTTAAGTGTAGTTAATTCGTGCTGTAAATTGTACTAAATGATAAATTTTATTAGAAACCTATATATAAAGAGCAACATATTTATTTCATCATATGCTAACGAATCTGATGATTGATGTTGGTGCAGCTACGAAGTATTTAAATAGGATCATGACAAGCTTAATTATGAACGCTAGCTAAAACAGGGTAAACAGGGGAAGATAAACAGTAATCAGTATTCAAGTACGTGTCAAAAAATATATTCATTGCAGTCAGTCACAGGTGGAGGAGTGAAAGGGCATGTAGCCTAGTGGTTACAGTGAACTGAGTAGCACTTAGGTCAAATCTTCGTAGGAGCGAATTTTAGATTGGGTTATTTGAGAGGTTAAAACATGGCAACTCATTATCAGTACAAAATCACCATTGCTCAAGAGCCAAGACACTGCCACGCAGTTAGCATCCACACCAACATCAGGCAAGATTATGCGGTTACTTATAGTCTAAATACATACCAAAATCTCAGTGGAACACAGTTGGCAGCTTCCAGGCACGGAGAACTGGAGGAATGGTAGCGCATCGGCGGGTGGAGCATCTCGAAGAACCGGCACTCGAGGAGCTTGCGCGCGCGCACGTCCACGGCGAAGATCCGGGAGTGCAGGAAGAAGTAGACCACGTCGCCGGGGCCCATGGGGTGGATGAGCGCCACCGCGGGGACCTGCCGCGGCAGCTTGGTCGCCTTGTAGGCCTCGTCGTCCCAGGTCGCCTTGAAGCGCCCCCCGCAGTCGAAGCCCCACGTCCCGGCATCTTCATCGACCAGCGTCCACATTCTGACGATCGGGTCGCCGTCGGGCTCGTCGTCGATCTGCACGCAGCGGCGCTTCTCGAGGTCCGGCGTGTCCGCGGGCAGCTCGCTGTCCTGCGGGAGCGGGACGTAGTGCAGGTCCGGAGGGTCGTCGCCGTAGACGACGTCGCAGGTGAGGAGGCCGTAGGAGAGGTCCACCCACCAGAGCCTGTCCTGGTGTGAGACCACGCCGTTGCCGCCCCACGGCCGGTCGTGCGGTGGGTAGCTGAGCTCCTCGTCGACCCAGGCATCGGAATCGGAGCGGTACAAGAGGAGGGTGGCGGTGCCGGACGCCGGCACAGGCTGGAGCTCGGCGACGTAGAAGCTGAGGGGAGTAGCTGAGGAGGCCGACGTTGCCTGGATGGAGGATGGCAAACGGGTGGTCGGGGTCGGGGAGGCGGCTGGCCTCGCGAGTGGTCGCGTCGCAGATGAAGTAGACCTTGGCGAAGCCGTGGTGCACGCCGAGCGGCCTAAGGTAGAACGCGTCGAGGACGGGTGGCTCCGGGTCGGGTCCCTGGGTGGCGTAGAGGAGGAGGCGGCCGTGCCGGTCGTCGGTGGCGGCAGCGAGGTAGGGGTAGTTGTCGATGGCCTTGCGGTCCGGGGCGATGCAGCGGGGCACGGTGATGCGGGAGGCGAACGGAGGGGCGCCGAAGTTTAACCGGAGCTCAGTGCCCGGCGGGAAGTGGACCTCGTCGTGGGCCACGTGGGTGGGACGCAGACGAGGATCACCCACCGCCCCTTCGCCGCCTCCCTCCTCTGCATCTCCTCTACCGCCCTCTTCTGCAGCCTCGCCATTTCCAGTTCGGCCATGGCCGGAGGCGGAGAGATGGTTGCGGTGGTGGTAGGCGAGTAACTGGCTGTGACGAGATCAATTTGGGGGTTTCGTGTTTGAAAATTTTGGGCAGCGGAATGAGAGTTGGCTATTTAACTTGGGAAACAGGAGATCGACGGCAAGTTTGGTTGCCACGTTTGTGAAAAAGTTTTTGGTTGCCACATTTGTGAAGCCGCTCGACGCGGTTATTTCATCGTTACTGGTCGAGGGGAGTCAGCCCTGTATAAATGGATTTTCGCCCAGGAGGCCAGGATATTTACCTGATCCATACCGAAATTTAAAATTATTTACTGTAAAATCCTGCACTTACAGCACCAGGCCTGCATAAATGGATTTTTGGCACAGGATATTTACCTGTTTCATACCGAAATTTAAATTTATTTACTGTAAAATCCTGCACTACTAATGGTTTTGGCCGAAGTAAGAGCGCATTTACTATCAGTACTGCTATATACAAGTACAATGTAAAATACGGAGTTCAGAATGACAACCAATCTGGGGACATACGACGAATAAGCAAGCCATCCAGCGCCCAATTGGTCCACTAAAAACATGCATTTTAACAACTCTTATCAAAGATTACCAGGTCATCTCTATCACAATTCACAGCCCACAAGTCACAAATGTTACAAGATTTATTCCAAGCAACATAAAATTTCAGACCGCAAAAACTGTCCAGTTGTCTTGCACTGGCCAACAGAAGCATATAAATCCGAATCATAGTAGTGACTGGTAGCCGACCTGGATCATTTTTTTAATGGAAGACCTGGATCAAATTAAGGAAAATTAGTTATACACTTACGAAATCTTCTCAATTAAAATCACATGCCGTTTCAAGTTGAATGGAAAGGTGGTCAAGTCATATAAGCGGATCAATCACCTTAGCGAGAAGCGGCGTAGTCAGATGGAGCAGATCCTTAGGCCTGTCACCATAAGTCCATGATCTTCATTTTAGTTCTCAAACATAGATAATCTTCCTCATCAACATCAGATGATACTTCACAGACAAATATTCATGGGATTGATCAATAACGCAGAAAAATCAGTGGTAATTAATAATTTTGTAGCTAGGGACAACTCATTTGAAACAATAAAGTCCATTGTAAGTTCAAGACAGAGAGAACTCTGAACAGAAAGGACAAGAAATATAATGATTCATCATAAGAGTTTCAAATCTGAAAGCATGAATTCATTTTTTTAGCAAACATGTGAAGCTTATTTTGAAATCAACGCTTAATAAAAAGGGCCCGGAAAGCTCTGATACTGCTGACCTTAACACCAAGCTTACTTAGAAATCAACGCTTAATAAAAAGGGCCCAGAAAGCTCTGGTACTGCTGGCCTTAACACTAATACCACCCCCCCCCCCCCCCACACACACACACACATGCACTTATGCACCACATCCTTGTGCATATTCAAAATGAGTGTGTTCTTAAACTCATGCAGCAGCTAGCATTCTTATATTATTGGGTTCAAAACGATATGGGATTGACACTTGGAAATAAAAGCAGATACTGAACAGCCAAACACAGCCTATACTCAGAGCAAATTTACCTAGATCAGTCATATAATTTTAAATGTACTATGGAAAAATGTTTGCCTAAAGACATGCATTCATATGCATCATCCTATTAGGAGATGATCTTTCAAGCCAACTCAGTTGAGGAGATTGTCTGGTAACAGCACAGATAACAGAAAGAAAAGATCTCATACACAGAACCCACGGGGCCATGGGGGTGACATTCTGTATATATTCAGGCAGAAATTGACATTGTGAATTTGTGACCAGCTGTACTAATTTAGCTTTCCTCATGAAACATCACTACAGAACCACAGCTACAGCATTTCAGAGCAGTATATATGCAACATTGGCCAATCACAGTATCATGCAAGAAGTAATGAAGGAACAGAGGAACAGTATAGAGACTACATTTTATCTAGCGTCCTGTTTGTAGATGCATGAGATATGCTTAGTACTATGAAAAATGAATATATATGTGCTCATTTCAATGATTTTGCTAGTGTTCAGCAAAATTCTGAAAGCACATGATAAAACCCTCTCTAAACACATAATCTGAACTTTGATCCATAAGACTGTCCTACGACATCCATGGGCCTCAGTTGGGTGGAGTAACTATTTAAGAACAAAACATGTGTAACTACTACATACTAACAACCACCACACTTTGAGAGCAATGCAAGCATCCTTTAGCACCCGAACTGATGACAGTCCATCTAATGTCTAGACCTAGACTGATGGCAAAATGAGGAACAGTAACTGATAAGGTGGCTATAATTATGTATATCTGAAAGTTTCTGAAAGCATCCACTACTAGGCCAAAGGTAACCACAGATATAAGCCACCCCAGGTAAATTATTAGCTAAAACCTCTTGCCTAAGCAGAGGTCTTGCATCAAACTCTACCATTCGGCAGTTTAGCATTCTTCTACAGAAAAAAAAAACGACTATACTTATCTTTGTTAGGCAAATTAGTGAAACTATTCATCCTTAATAAGATCTGATACGCTCCAATGGAGTTTAATAGTTCGCAAAGCTAGGACAGCATCCTGTACACAGCATGCAGTATAACCGTTAAAAAAAAACAACACTGCAGCAGCAAGCATGAAGAAATGTACCATGCTGAACTGGAGGAACAGTCCGTGGAAGCGACGGTGGAACCTCCCAAAACGCGGACGAAGAAGGAAGAGTACCAACACATGGCCGGTGGATCATCCTGAAGAGCTCGTACTCCAGAACTTCCCTCCGTGCCGCCCAACATCAATTGACCCAGGAAGAAGTAGATCACGTCGGCGTCGCTGGGTTGCAAGAGCGCCAGCCAGGCAGCCAGCGCGGGGAACTTGCGCTCCATTTCGCTCCTCTTGTAGCTCTTGCCGTCCCAGATCTCGACGAAGGGCACCTCGTACTCGCGCCGCCACCAAGCGCGCACTGGATCGTCCAGGGTCCACATGATCACCACATATTCGTCCGGAGGGCCATGATCTGCACGTACCGCAGCTTGCCCGCGCTCGCCTTGATGCAGCGGCACTTGGCGATGTCGCCCTCCCCTCCGGCCGTCCGGCAGCCAGCTGCACGCAGAGGAAGTAGGCCGGGAAAAGGTCGGGGCGGAGTCCGAGGGCCGTGGAGTCGGCAGGCTCCGCCGCGGCCAGGCCATGGATCGCGTAGAGGAGGCGGCGAACGGAGGGGTCCGCGCCGGCGCCGGGGGTGATGCGGCGGGTCGTCAAGCAGGAGCCAGGCGTCGGCTCCCGGCGGGAGGTGCTCCTCCGAGTAGGCCTTTAGCGGCACGCAGGCCAGTACCACCCACGTGCCACGGCTGCGCCGGCGCCGGCGCGCTCCCCGCGCGGTGCGACATGCCCAGAGCCCCAGAGCACGCGAAGAAGAATTGGGAGCGGAAGACGTGTCAGGGCAGGGGAAAGGGTAATTTTGGGACTAATTTGTTTTTTTTTTTACCAAAGGGCGTGATAAATCGGTACGAAACGCTTGACATTGTGCCATCATCACAAGTGGGTTTTGCTCCAACGTTAGTCCGCAAATGTGATTAGATAAAATATCACTCTCAAATCATAGCTACACATTAGAATACTATCCATAACCAAATTACCCTCTGTTCCTCTTCTTCCACCCTCCAACACCATTAGTGCTCGACGACAGCCACGGTGCGTCATTCCCAGCTAAGTGCATTAGCTCCGTGCCTCCACCGCCACTTGTGCGCAAGCTCCAACATTTCACTCCAAGTCACGCCGTCCGTCCAACGCTTGTCCATTATCAATGTGTTACCTTCCCCGAGCTTACCCGCCTCGATCATCACTCATGCATCTGTAGTCCACGTGCTCACGCCATCCCGAGCTAAGCCTCCTGGAGCCTAGCCGCCATCATTGCGGAGCTCACGATTGAGTAGATGATGATAATGGCGACAAGAAGGCGAGTGGCTGCGTAGTGGTTGCATGTGTCGGGGCCTTATTCACCATGGTCTTTACCGAAGCTAGTATCCATATTATCAGCAATGTTTGTGCTTGTACTGTTGTATGTGTTGCTGAGAAAATTGCACCAAACCAATAAAGGCTGGCGGAAGTCTAATCGGTGATTCAGACACAATGGTTGCATCTCAAAGTAGCGACACTTGAGCTCGAGGACAGCGTGACCAGCGATTGCATCGTCCGCCGACCGAGCTTAGGGACAACGCGAGTGGCAACAACAACATGCGTGCTTGGAGGCGAGCTAGGCGACGACAACAACCATGTTCGGGGAAGGAACGTCCTCATGTGAGTGGGGAAATTTAACTATTTGCAGACTTTTAGGTTTGGCAATTATCCAAATGCCCTTCTTAGGTTTGCAGTAATTTTTTTCCTTCTTAGGAGGTGGTCTCTTAACTATTTGCCACTTTTGCCCACGTGGCATGCCAATATGGCAACCTAGAGTGAAAAACGGTGTGGGACTCACTCGTCAGTTTCTCCTTCTCCCTTCATCTCCCCCCCACGCATCCACAGCCCTCATTGACGTCGACACCGCCGGCGACCACCGACAGCGCCGCCTCATCCGCTCGGCCCAAGCTGCGGAGGAGCAGACCTTCCACTCCCTGCTGCGCTGCCATCGACGCCAGCACTGCTCCGTTGCTCCACCACGCCGGTGTTGCCTCGCAGCTGACCACCGATGGCGTCGCCTCGCAACCGACGCTGTGAGGCCCCTCGCCGCCTCCCACCATTGGAACCCCACCGGCCGCTGCTTGGGCCTTCGGTGACGGGGATGAAGAGAAGGAGGATGGTGCCGCACCGCTGTGCAGTCCCCGTGCTGGCGACCTCCATGCCGCTCGTCCTCGATGACACCGACCTCCTCCCCGACGACGGTGGAGGCCGCCCCAAATTCTCCCCGTCAAGGACAACACCGCACCGCTGTGTTGTCCCCATGTTGGTGACCTTCACACCACTCGTCAACGACGTCAACCTCCTCCCCAACGATGGTGGCACCCCCCTCCAAATCCTCTGGCGCGATGTTGCAGATGTCATCTCTCGCATCCTCGCCGTGCACCCTAGCCGTTCCAGTGTGTCCGTCCGTGGTGATGGCACTCCTCCTTCTCATCTCCCTCGTCGTCCTCCACTCCTACCTCTACTTGGCTGCGAGGCGGCGCCATCGGCGATCGCGGTGGGGCGGTGGGGCAATGCCAGCGTCGATGGGGACCGTGGACGCGTGGGGGAGAGATGAAGGGGGAGGGAGAGACTGACGAGTGGGTCCCACACCGTTTTTACTCTAGATTGTCATATTAGCATGCCACATGAGCAAAAGTGACAAATAGTTAAGAGACCACCTCTTAAGAAGGGTAAAAAATAACTACAAACTTAAGAAGGGTATTTGGGTAATTGCTAAATCTAAAAGTGGCAAATAATTAAACTCCCCCACGTGATTGGGTGCACGATAGGGGATAGCTGGAGTTGGGAGAATGGATGGGGATAGAAGAAAGCCAAGGGCAATTTGATCCTAGATAGTAGGCTAGCGTGTAGCTATGAATTGAGAGCGAGTCCACTTTTATGAAGCGATATTTCGGTAAAATCTATCTATGATAATAATGATACAATGTATATTTTTCAATGTGGATGAGATAATCTGATACTTTCTTCGTCAAAAATACAAATACGGGAGGTTTGATTATTTCAATGTATTTTGTTGCTTTCTTCAATTTTTATTTTTTCTTTTGTAGAAGAAAAAAGTCAGATCTTTCGTCGCAATCCTGATCTCTCTCTCCAATCAACTTCGAGCTTCCGAGTAAAAACCCTAATTATTCCCCAATTTTCAGAATTGAGCCGCTGTCTTAGCGATGGCGAACCCAGTCGTCCCGTGCCCTTCCGCCGCCTACGGCCCCGGCGGCTGCGATGGCGTCGGCTGCTCCTCAAGCCACAACGTCTGGGCTCACCGTGTCCACCACAACGGCGGCGTCTACCGCCTCTGCTCCTCCTGCGTTCTCCTCAGCCACCGCAATTCCTTCTGCTCCGTTTGCTTAGACGTCTTCCCGGACACGGCCTTCCAAGATGATTTCTATAACCCCATCGTCTCCTGCTCCTGCTGCGGCGTCGAGCCCGTCGCCGTCGCCCACCTCGCCTGCCTCCCGGACCCTTCCTACTTCGTGTGCCCAGCGTGCGCCGCCGCCGCCGAGGGCAGGGCGTTCTCTTACGCTACCTCAAGTGGTGCCCCGCACGCGCTGGCCGAGCGCGTACTCCTCGTCGCAGCGCGGCTCGCGCACGAGTCTGTCGCCCGTGCCGCCGCGGCGGCGCGCGAGCAGGCGGAGCGCCTGATCCGGGAGGCGGCCGCCGCCAGGAAGCGCGCCCGCGACATGGTAGACGTGGCCTGCCGCGTCCTGGAGGCGGAAGCCAGGGACGCCAAGGAGCAGGCCACGGCGCCCCCTTCACCCGTTCCCGTTCCCGCGTCCGAGCACACACCCTCCAATCCCGTGCTGATCAAGAAGACCCCGAAGAGCAGCGCAGCGAACAGGAGCAGCGACAAGCCTCTCAAGATCAATTCAATACAGAAGCCGGCGCTAGCGTTCGCCGCCGCAGCAGCAGCGGCCGCCGCCGCCTCGGCCAGCTCAACGCCATTGTCGACGCCGTCGCCCGCGGAGGAAAGGAAGCCAATGAAACAGGGAAGAGGTGAGTCAACGAGTAGTTATTGGCTGCCGATGATGAACAGCAATTAATTGTGATTTGAGACAAGTGACTTTCTCTGTACAATACTAATTGCCGTGTAATTCTGTCAGGTTCAGCAAACAGAGGAGCAAAAGATGATCAGAGGGCACTGTTTGGTGCCTTTCAACCGTGATTCCATGTGTTTTTTGATCTTTGAACCTAAGTGACATTGAATGGTCTGGGCTATTGGCCGTGCAGTGTAAAAAGAATCCCAAGTTTTGATCTAATAACAGCTAGCAATTGGTGTATCTATCTACTTGGTGTTGATATTATTAAAATTTATTTCTAATGATTTTACTGCTGCGCAAATGAAATTCAATTGAATATCCCAATTCCCAAGTTTATAGTAACTGATGACTTCAGTTTTCTTAGGAGGATCAATCGTGGCAGAATTTGTGCTTAAAGTTTGAAACAGTTGGTTCTCTAACTCGTACATTTCAACCAAGCATAAGATCCTTAGGTCCCTACTTGTACAATATACATTGTTGTTCCATGGTATTACGTTGCGAATTTACAATTTGTTTTGCAATATCAAGAAAATAGGATCGTGTGGTGTTTTATTGTATCATGTTAAGGTAAGTTGTTCTTTTCTATGTCTCAAAAATTTGCTAGAATTGTTCTGTGGCTGCTCTAAATCGAGGTTCGGACGTTCTGTAATTACTAACTCAGATAGCTAATTGTCTCCTAATTGTTCTGTACAATACTAATTGTCATCGTATGGTTCTAGCAGGTTCAGCAAACGGAGGAGCAGGAGTTAACCTGAACATACATTCACCAATACACAGTATTAAAACTCCGTCCTCACGTATAGCAGTGATAGTAAAGATATGAATTCACATATCCAAAATCCAAAATTTAAATTCTGAACCACGTACCAGTTCGGAAATCTAAACAATTATCCATCGAGTATACGAGAATTAGAACTCAGCGTACCATCACTCGATCAGTCCATCACGATAATGTCATCAGCCATCCATCAGTTAACAAACACTGGTTGTCCAAGATATCGGAGAGTTAAGCCAGATATCTAATCAAAGACACTGCCCAGCATCAGTCAGGGCGTTTGGTTTCTCAACTGCCTAGTGCCCCGGATATGTCAAACAAAGGAAGCAGGGAGAAGAAACAAGATTTCCAAACAAAACTTTCATCTGAAACTCAACGCAGAACTATCCATACAATACTTTCAGCTGAAACTCGAGGAACTATGTTTGAACCGTCCATGGAGACCTGTGACATGAAGTCTCGCATCAGACACAATGCCTCATATGCGTCAGTAGCCTTGACAGTGACAAATAAGAGGTACCTGATGAACGAAAAAGAAGATAACACATACATGAGGTTCACTGAAGAAAGATTTATCTTGTATGCCAGTGCATGTGAATTTAAGTGGTCGGCGATCCATTGAAGGTGGAAAGAGGCTCACCTAGGAAAATGCAGTGGCTATTCCTCAGTCTATGTTCCTGGAACCTTGGATAGATGAAGAGCCTTCCAGTGGTTGACAGCAGTTCATCTGCTATATCACTCGAAAAGTTCAAACAGTCGAGCTCATCCGTCAGATTCTGCAAGTTAGCACAAGCAGTTCAATAACTTGATAGGAACTTAGCGTAGTTAAAGATGCAACAGTACTTGCACCAGTAAATATATATCTATATTGTACTCGCTGATTTTCAGACTTCATATCTGCGGTAGTCATTAGCACAAAAAATGAAGTTGCTGTTATATATATCCATTCGATCAGTATTCCGTACTGTTAAATGACATACGAATACATGACCAAAATACATCAGAACAACATTGTAACTACTAAAATGTGGAAGGTGCTAAACATGCAAATTCATATATAATCCTTGATCAATTAATTTACCATGTCAAAAGAACTCTACAGTGCAAATCTGTAACTGCTAGATACATCCTCTGGTGTGCAGGATTAATCATGAACCCAATTGAGATGTGTAGACCATGCCCAGCATCCACATAACTCAAACATGAATAGCACAAATGCACAATGCACATCAGCATGCAGCGATGAGATGGAGCAAAAAACAGCGCAGCATACGTACCATCTGTCTCATCATCCTCTCCGCGGCAGATCAAATGTGGCAGCTCCCACGCGCGGACGTAGCGAGAGGAGTGGTACATCGTCGGCAGCTGGGGCATCGTGTACTTCTTGCACTCGAGCACGCTTCTGGTGGCCAGGTCGACGGCGAACATCCACGAGTTCCGCGACGTGATCTGGAAGAAGAACACCACGCCGGGCTCCTTGGGGTGGACGAGCGCGAGCACCGGAACGCGCCGCGGCATCATGGTCTTCCGGTATGTCATGTGGTCCCAGATCTCGTCGACGCGCACCCGGTGGCGGAGCGACCAAACCAACTTTTCCCCCGCATCAGACTGCTGCAGCGTCCACACGCTGATCATGATCACCGATGGCGCGCCGCGATCGGCCGCGTCGTCGTCGTGGATCTGCACGAATGTCAGCTCGCCGTCGCTCACGTTCACGCACCGGTCCTTGGCGTGGTCCGCATCGCTGGAGTACGGTAGCTTGCATCCCTCAGGGAGCGGCACGAAGCGCATGTCTGGCCTCGCGGCGAACGGGTCGCAAGTGAGGAGGCCGAAGGAGAGGTCCACCCACCAGAGCATCCCGGCGTGGACGATGACGCCGTCGCCGCACCACGACCGGCGCCCTGGCGGGTAGTTGACCTTCCTCGAAGCCCACCCTCCGAGCTCCTGGGAGTAGCGCAGTAGGGTGGCGCGGTGGATGCCATTGCCGGGTTCTGTCTGGAGCTCGGCCAACAAGCCGATCCCGTGTTCGCCATCCGCTGCAGTCCTTCGGATCATGCCGACGTTCCCGGCGCAGAGGAGCCGGTAGTCGTCGGAGCAGGGAGGATAAAGGAAGGCCGTGCGGAGCAAAGCGTCGCAGAGGATGTAGCCGCCGTCGTTGGCGCAGCTCGGTGCAGGGTCGAATCCGAGCGCGACACCGGGGCCGAAATCGTGGGCGCTCCTCCTGGCGCCGCGGAGCAGGAGTCCGCCGGCGGAGTCGACGGCAACGACGTATGGGTGGTCGTCGCGGTCGGGGCAGAAGTCCTGAGGCGCGGGGGAGACAGAGACAGAGTCGCTCTGGCGCAAGGTGAGGAGGGAGACGCCCGGCGGGTCGCGCCAGTCAAAGGCGAGGTGGTCGCCGGCCTTGAAGTCGCCGTCGGAAGAGGACACGTTCGGGACGCAGGCCAGGATCACCCACGTGGCCGCCCGCGGCGGCGGCGGCGGCGCCGCCACCCTCTCATCCGACCGGAACTTGGGCGCCGCGCCGTCGAACAGGAGCGGGTAATGCTCCATGCGTCTCTCGGTGCTCCGAACTTCCGAAGCGGCGGCGGCGGCGTTGGATTGGTGGGTGGTGGCGATGGGCGGGCGGGATATCCTGGAAATGGGCTGGTCTGCTCCCCTCGATTGGTTTGCCGCCTTGCCGGAGCCAGAGGGGCGAGAAGGTTCTAAACTTCTGATCGCGTCGTGGCGTTTGGCTTAATGACCAAGCCGATTAGTTACGGATAGTTATGGCTCTCGCCACGACGCCATCTAAGCTCCCTATTGTGCGGTGCTTTGTCCTAATCTTTTTCACTAATCTATGTAATTACAAGCTCTGACGGTAATTATTCGTTAATCTTGCGTCCTTTGAAAAAAAACCCTTAAAAACTAGAGTATGGCAGACTGCAGAACACTAGAGCAGAGATTTGCTTCTGATTTGGTACGGGAGATGGAGCGTGCCAAGCTGTTGATCGAGGAGGATTCACCAAACCGCACCGACGTATCGTGGCAGAACGGCAGAATAGCAAATCTGTTGTAGTATTGTACAGTTGTTTAGGATTCTGGGTTAGGACAAGGATTTTCTACAATTAAGTGTTACGGTACCTGTGACTTAAATTGTTAAAGAAAAATAAAAAAGTTAGTAACTTCAATTGTGATGATATAAATCTATACATAAACATGCAAGACTATATTTAATCTACAACTAGAGAAACAAAAATAATAAAATTAGATAGTGAATAGTACCCGTACAACGCAGGTAAACTTTGTTATTTTTATTTCTTCATGTGTAGATCAAATTTAGAATTGCATGTTTGTATAGTGTTTTATATTATCATAGTCTATCTAAATAAATTTCATAAAATTTTTATATAACTATTTAAACTACATGTATACATCTAGATAACATGGTGTCTAGCTATAGAAAATACTTTCCCCTCCCGATTAGCTTTAGAGAAGAATGTATACATTTGGATAACATAGTGTCTAGCTATAGAAAATACTTTCCCCTCCCGATTAGCTTTAGGGAAGAAAAGGTTTGTTACGCTTGTTCCCTTGCCAATGACTTGTCGCAGGGTGGCATGAATGAGACGGCTATTGCATGGGATCCCACCTGCCAGATGCCGTCGTGACGGCCGTTGTGGTGCATGCGGTCCGTGCATGGCAAAAATGGAGTGAAGCCGTCGTGCGTGCTCTAGTACCAATCACCGGAAGCGAACGTATCACCCACATCACACAGGCACATACACCGCGCGAACTAATCACCGTAAGTGGCCGTACGTGCGCGTGTTCCGGCCGCTCGCTACATCGCGCCGCGGCAGTGCACGCGCAAGCCGTGCCACCGTGGAGGGAAGTCGAGCGCCTTGTGCTGTGCGGCTGCTTTCCTGAAGCGCGCGCGTTCGCGAGACGTGTGCTACATTTGCCTCCGCTCCAACGAGAGACGTTGGCAATGTACCGTGTATTTCAGGCTCACACCTGCAGTAGGCCAGTAGTACTCCGTAACGACTAGGCTTGGACACGGCAAGTGGTTGTTTTTCAGCTTCTCTGACCTCAAACAAATCCCCATCTTGATGAGATTTAGCACAACAGCCAGCACACAGTTGCGAGGAATGCCTGAACAAAAAATGGATCGATCGATAAAAACACAGGTTTCCCAAGACTCCATGTGCATAACAGAGAGTTAAGGTCGCTATCTCAACGATCATCAAGCAGGATCAGGGCACAGGGTTTCTGAAAGTGTTCCCATGCATATCAACCAAATGTTGAGTAAAAGAAACAAGACTAGCTACCACTGTACTAGACAAACTTTCCATCCGAAAACTAAAAGAAGAGCAAGTTTCGGTGAACAATTGAGCCAGACGTGAGAAAGCTAGAACCAGTCAACAGCTCATATGATGAATAGCCTGGCTTGACAACCTGAAACTGAAACAAAAGATAACACATGTAAGAAGTTCACTAAAGTATAATCTCTCTTCTTGCATGTTGAAGCATACAGTGCACGTGATTTCAAGAGATCAGTGATCCATATGCAGAAGAGGCTCACCTTAGAAAATTCGCGGGGGGGAGGGGGCTGGGGGCTTCAGTTCAGAACCTTATGCAGGTCAAACGCCTACAAGAGGAAGACAACTTCTTATCAATTTAACGTACAGAAAGTTCAAACAATCGATCTTATTTGATCCCTGCAGCCTGCAGGCTGCAGGTTAACATAAGCAATGCTAGTTGATAAAAAAACTAACTGATACTATTAGATAGCTTGCAAGGAAACCATTCATCTGTAAAAATGTTAACAAAAATCCCAAATCAGGTAATTGTTTATAGAGGTTAATGCCTAATTTTTGTGACGTGGAATAGATCCAAATGCACTTGCCTTCACATCCCAGTAGTTGCAACAGTGCACTCTACTATAGAGTTGCACCAGTACATATTACATGCAGTTTTATAAATCAGAGGTAGTGACCATCTTAGTGTTGGAATAATCCTCGGACTCGTACTCATGCTAGTGCTGCATCCACGAGATGAATATGAACCACACTTAATTCCATTAAACTAGATCTGCGGTTGCAATCATTCCAAAGGGATGCCAACATAACAAAAGTAAATTCAGAAGTGCTCATGTATACAAGAATTCTCTCTTGTTGTACATCTCTGTATACGGTAATCACAACATCAAGATTTATCTAAAATTTGCTTTGGTAAAGTCTGGAGTAGTATTCCCAGAAATGAAACAGAACAACTAGAAAGTTTCTGAATTCAACCAAAAATTGGCGTCTAAAGAAAGAATGAATCCCGCATAAAAAATATTGTCAGTCTTATCACAACATGCTGGGGTTTATGAAGATTTATCAATTTATCAGTATTTCCATACTGTCAAATGGCATACAGATGCATGGCCCAAAAAGAGCAAAGCGATATCATACAGTAATTGGTTTAGACAGGCAAAACATCCTTGACCAAATTAACATGTCAAAAACTTGGTTAATTCGGTAGGTTCAAATCTTCGATTGCCGGATTAATCATAAACCAAATTGAGATATGCAGACGACACAACAGAATCCACATGACATGAACATTCATCGTAATGCACATTAGCATGTAATAAAAAACGAAGAACAGAGCAGCATACCTGCCATCATGTCCGCGGCTGGAGTACGAGAGCGACGACGCGGTCGCTGCTCCACGGCCGGCGGCTTGTGGGGACTTGGCCTCCTTCGAGGCCGACACTCGCAGTTCCTGAGGGCAGCGTAGTAGGGTGGCGCGGTGGATACCATTTCCGGCTTCTGGCTGGAGCTCGGCCACCAAGCGGATCTGGCTGCAGCTGGTCAGGCTCGGTGCGGCGGCGGCGGCAGCGGGAGGCGCCATGGCCATCGCGGCGAGACGCTCTACTATGGACTCCTTGACCACGTTCGCGCCGCGTGGTGGGGGCCATTCGACAGGGACCAGCTGCGCCTGGCAACGTCCATGGCGGGGAGTGCGGCAGGAGATGAGACAACTCCTTATATCCATCTACCCTCCTCGCCTTCACGTTAATGCTCGTCGCGCCCGCCGCCACGCACAGGCACTGCAAGCTCGTGCAGGAGCTTGGCTTCGTCGCCAGTGGCGATCCTACATAGTATTTCCCGCGTCCTCGGACCCCGGGTAGATTATTCAATTCTAGCTAAATTATATAATGTTAATTAGTATATAAGTAAAAAATTAGATAATTAGTACGTATTGGACCCCCGGTATTTTTTGTTCTGGGTTCGCCACTGCTCGTCGCACTGCTGCTCATGCGCAAGCTGCTGCACCACTCCACCTCTGCTACGTGTGCGTGGGGTGGTAGAAAGAAGGGGCAGGAATGAGGGGTGTCATCCAAGGAGTGGAGGCAGAGCTGACTGCACACCGCCTACCTCGGCGCCCCATGCCACCCCCCTCGCCATCGTCGTCCCGCACACCGTCGCCTTCCTGTCCACCCCAGCACGTGGCCTACTGCTGGTTCAAGGGGGATGCCATTGCCGCCAAGCCCACCTCCACGCTATCGCCTCCTTATCCACGCCACCGCCAGCTGAACGCCCTTCTCCTCGCCGTCGTCTGCCGGATGCCAGCCGCCGCCCCTGCCAATGTCCGGACGCAGCTTGTGTCCCAGCCTAGTGAAGTGATGAGGATGGGGAAGAGAGGGGATAGAGGGAGAGACCTGGAAGAAAGAGTTTGCTGCTGACATGTGGGACCAACGTGGGTTCCATGCGGACTAGCGTAGTTGATTGGAGTCAAAGTGCCACGTCAAGCGAAACTAGGAACCATACTGCCTCAGGACGAAAATTGACAGGGTTTGGGGAGTTCAGAGATGGACTAACCTGGTTTCAAGGGTATTTTAAACTCGGCGACAAAGTAAGGGACCTAAAGTAAACTTATTCCAAGTCATAACTATCTGTTGGGCTTTAGTAATTGAATGGCACATTAACATTCTAACGTTCCTTAAAATATTAAGTTCACTTTATTCCCTCACGTGCGGGTCACGTATAGGGTATCCCCTACCTATCAAAATCAGTTGCAAATCGAGTTTCTTGGTGATTCCGTTCTACGTGTCACATGGCGTGTTGATTTAGTCTTTATCCTATTTAACTATAGGAAAAATAGAAAATAAAAAACTCAATGGATTCACATATCAGTCAGTTAGACAAAAATAATAAAAGAATAATAGGCCCACATGTTCAGTTGGCCATATAACTGGCATATGGCTCGCATTGAGTTTATTTATTTATTTATTTTGTTTTTCTCCTAGTAAGCTCCATTTAGACAGTGCCACTTAAGCGCTAAATATTCTTCACATGAGAGGAAAACCAAATTAACCGTTCACATGAGCATCACATAGGAAAAAAAACTGTCATCCAAGCCGCCATAAAATTCAATTACAATGGTTTGATAGTGGGAGATGCTCTTTTATCAAGTTTTGTGGTTGAGGGAGGCGTGAATGAAACTCAAATATGATTTTTGCTGACAACCAAAATTGAGTCGCCAAAAAGATTTTTGTTGCTCAAAATATATGATTTTTGTTGACACTTTTTGGCAACTTTTTGGTGCCAACAATTTTCTTCGTTGAAATTGAGTCTAGTTGGGTATTTATCCGGTTTTGGGCGGGCTGGGTTGCTGCTCGTTGCCTGACAGTTTCCTTAACGGTCTCAATGGTTCAACCTTGTTCAATTATACAAGTGAATTTTTCAATTTTAATGTTTACGAGTATTCGTGATAAAATCAGAACTCATATAGCTAATACTACTAGTATTATCTAAAAAAAATATAGCTGATACTAGTATATTTCTAATCCTAATCCTAGTACAATGCATGCGATTAGAGTCAATACACGGTATCTCGGATGGGAGAGTCGATCGTTTATTGGGTTCATTGATCTTCCGTGTGTTGTCGACGAGTTCCCCGGACAGGACGTACCGCGTTCTCATCTATAACTAATTTCACAGGCGAAAATCTGCAGGTGAGAGAGGTTTTCAAATTTCTTTTCTGCTTTTCTTTTCTTTTGTCTCTCTTTCGCTTGATATAAACTATATACACACACACATAATGACGTGCATCTAGGACCAAACTCATCATGGAGGGGCAGCATGAAAACGAGTTACAGGAAAGACACGCAAATCGCCCCAAGCGGAGGAGACGGCTGCCGTGGTGGTACTCAGTTCAGATCGATACGAAACGGCGAATAGGCAGAAGAACCAGGTTACTCCTGAGAGACAACTGCGGCCTCTACTCGATGTGCCAGGGTAGGTACATAGAAGTCACACCCTTGGGCTTCCATCGCTTGCTCGTCCTTCGAGCGAAGAACCTGCAATCCTCCTACTACAACGTCCTCATGAACGAGGTTGGGATGGAGAGCTGGGAGGAGTACACCCAGCAGGACAGGGAGGAGGTCCGGGCGCTGATAGACAAGATCATCGAGCTTTGCCGGAGATCAGTGCCGAGGCCGCCGCCGGACGTCGGCGAACGTCGACGACGTGAGCAGCGTCGGATCGCCGACGACGACGTTCGTCTGAGCTCCATGTGGTCTCGTGTGTTTGAAGGGGTGTGTCGGATGGTTCGCCGGAGTTCCATGCCGTCGTCGTCTTGCGTATTTGTAGGGGGCGCGGTGTTTCTCATTGTTCTTGTCGGGTGGATCTTTGGCCCTTTGTTTCTTCTTGTTATTTTCTCGTGGATCTTAGTCTTTGTTTAATTCAACTATTTTTTCGGTGCTCCTAAAACAAAAGTTTGTATGTGTTCCTTAAACGACGGTGTTCAGGTGTTCTTTTGCTTGATGCGACCTATCATGGCACAAATTAAAACATGAGGTGGTTTAGTTTAGATTCGGAGATCAGAAAATGTTGTTAAAAAGAGGAGCCTAATTATGTACTGTCCAGATTTAAATTTGAGAAAAAGCATATTGAACAAGAAAGATGCAAACACAAAACACATATTGAAATCACTCACAGTTCTTGCGCAAGAAGATGACGAACTTGTCGACGAAGTAGTTGCAGATTCCTCAAGCGGTCGCGTGTGTACGCTGCCCAAAAACCTGATTGCCGCCCCGTGCAGGAGTCTCGCGGCAGTGGTTTCGGAGATCCCGCTTCCTCCAAGCCCGGTGCACGCTGAGATTGAAGGTCGACGAAGCGCAGTAGCTAGAGGTCAGAACAACGTACGCGTGGGAGGTGAAGTGACCGTGTTTTCTACCTTTTAGCCACCAAGACGTCTCCTGATGTTATAGGCTCCATCAAGCGCTTCAAATTCCCCTCTCATTAAACAGGCTAAAACTGCCCATTAGATTGCAGTAGAAACTGCCATCATAACGCAGCAAAAACTGATGCAATCAAAAGGAGTAACTGAAACGCCATCAACACAGCACAAAAAAAAAAATTGCACATCAAACAGTTTGTTGTACACATACGCGTCGCGCTCGTCGCAAGTCACAAGTCACGCGATAATTCACGCGAAAATGCGCGGGCTGCGCGTGCGTGTATCAATAGTCTCCTTATCTTTCACATGCATCTATTTTTGCTAAGAAAGAAGACTCCCATATTTAAGCAAGGCGACCTCTCCTTGACTTAGCAATATGGGACTATTGTTGTGCATGCTTTAGAATTTACAAAATAGGCCAAACATGGGCCAAATTCCAGCATTCCCCCACCAATTCTAAAGCAGTTGCTGTTCTAAACCACTTTTATATACCAGATTTTCGGTATAAGTCCCGTACGGGTTGAACTTACACCTAGATCAACAAGGTCCATCTACCAGCAGCTTGTGAATGGACTAAGCCTTGAATTCATAGCTTTTTGCCATCAGATTTCTCATGAAGACCTATCTGGTACTAGGCTACCAAAACGCCAAGTCTAAACGGAGCTTTAAAGGTCTTGCTCCCCGATCTTCTCATGAGCTTTCCAGAGAGCACCCCACTCTCATGAACTGCGACCCAACAGTTTAGCTCACATAGGTGTGTTCATTATAGGTATCCTGTAGGACGATACCTTTTCTCTCGGTAGACACTAGAACACATTAAGGCATTATAGCCAGCCTTCCATACAGAAGAGAGTACACGTTATGGACATAGGTATTTAGATGAATTGTACTCCCCGTTACAATAGTAACTTTGTTTTTCTCATTTTCCAAATAAGGGATCTCCTTTCAGAGGAAATGAGTTACTATTACTTTGCAACTAAATGGGCCTCAGTCCCATGTCCATACTTGCAACAGATATTGCTGTCCGTGCAAGTCCTTTTGTAAAGGGATCTGCTAGATTTTTCTCACTGCGAATATAATTCACAGCAATTACTCCGGAGTTTTTCAGCTTTCTAACAGATTTAAGCCTCCGCTTCACATGTCTCGAGGACTTCATGTTATCCTTAGTACTCATTATCTTGGCCAAGACTGTTTGATTGTCACAGTACGTAAGGATTGCAGGAACTGGTTTCTCTACCAGTGGCAAGTCCATGAGTAGTTCCCTTAGCCACTCAGCTTCAACTGTAGTTGTGTCAAGTGCTACAAGCTCAGCTTCCATGGTTGACCGCGTCAAAATGGTCTGCTTACATGATCTCCATGATATTGCGGCACCTCCTAGTGTAAATACATAGCCACTCGTGGCTTTAATCTCATCTGCATCGGAGATCCAATTGGAATCACTATATCCTTCTAGTACAGATGGATAACCAGTATAGTGAATTCCATATGCGATTGTACCTACTAGGTAACGTAGCACTCTCTCTAGTGCCTCCCAATGATCCTTCCCTGGATTGGAAGTAAATCGACTTAATTTGCTCACAGCAAAAGAGATGTCGGGACGTGTTGCTCCAGCAAGGTACAAGAGAGACCCAATTATTTGTGAAAATCTCAATTGGTCCAATCCTTCGCCCTTATTTTTCCTTAATTTTACACTCGCATCGTAGGGCGTAGGGGTTACTTTGGCATTCTCAAAACCAAAGCGACACAATAATTTTTCCACATAATGAGATTGATTTAAAATAATACCATTCTCATTTCTTGTCAACTTAATATTCAGGATAACATCTGCTTCTCCCAGATCCTTCATGTCAAAGCATGAGGATAGAAATGATTTGACCTCATCAATCACTGCAGTGTTAGTCCCAAATATAAGTATATCATCAACATACAAGCACAAGATCACCGTTTGACCCCCACCTTGGCGATAATAAACACACTTATCTGCTTCGTTTACAACAAAACCAGCAGATGTTAAGGTCTGATCAAATTTTTCGTGCCATTGTTTGGGTGCTTGTTTCAGACCATACAATGATTTCAGCAATCGGCACACTCTACCCTCCTGTCCCTTAACCACAAAACCATCAGGTTGCTCCATATAGATTTCTTCCTCCAACTCTCCATTAAGAAAAGCTGTCTTTACATCCATTTGATGAATGTGTAGACCATAGGAAGCAGCTAATGCAATGAGCAGTATAATAGTGGTTAACCTGGCCACGGGTGAATATGTGTCAAAATAATCTTCACCTTCTTTCTGGGTAAAGCCTTTGGCCACAAGCCTCGCTTTATATTTGTCGATCGTGCCATCTGGTCTCATCTTTTTCTTGAAAATCCATTTACATCCAATGGGTTTGCACCCAGCAGGACGTTCAATGACTTCCCAAGTCTCATTTGCCATGATGGAGTCCATCTCACTACGGACTGCCTCTTTCCAATACTCTGCATCTGAAGATGCATAAGCATCAGCTAGAGTTTTAGGCACATCATCTACAAGGTATACAATAAAGTCATCTCCAAAGGATTTCTCAACCCTTTGTCTCTTACTCCTGCGCGGAGTGATGACTAAACTGTTATCCTCCTCATTGGCCTCTTGTAAATTATTATCATCAACATCATCCTCTCGTAGAGATATGTTCTCAACTTGTTCAGACTGAGGAAAGTTTGGAATGACTACATCCACATTTTCTAAACTGCTGCTAGTCTGTCGCATAGGAAAGATATCCTCAAAGAAAGACGCATCCTTAGACTCCATTATAGTATCAACTATCATCTCTGGAGTTTCGGATTTAACTACCAAGAATCTATAGGCAGGACTATTCTGAGCATATCCTATAAAAATGCAATCGACTGTTTTTGGCCCAAGCTTTCTCTTCTTCGGCTGCGGAATATTGACTTTCGCCAAACATCCCCATGTTCTCAGAAAGTTGACATTGGGTTTTCTTCCCCTCCATGCCTCGTATGGAGTTATGTCATTTCTTTTCGTGATCACTCTATTTAGCACGAAATTTACAGTCAAGATTGCTTCCCCCCACCACATGTTAGGCATACCGGCACTTTGTAATAAGGCGTTCACCAAATCTATAAGCGTCCGATTTTTCCTCTCAGCTACACCATTTGATTGTGGTGAATAGGGTGGTGTGAATTCATGAATGATCCCATGCTCAGAACAAAAATTAGAAAAGTCTGTAGAGGTATACTCTCCTCCTCTATCATCCCTAAGTCTCTTAATCTTTCTTTCTAATTGATTCTCAACCTCTGCCTTATATATCTTAAAATAGTTAAGCGCTTCATCCTTTGTTTTCAGCAAATAGACATAGCAGTAACATGTTGCACCATCAATAAAAGTAAGACAATATCTTTTTCCTCCTTTAGTCAAAACACCATTCATCTCACATAGATCAGTGTGAATTAAATCTAGAGGTGTCAAAATCTTTTCAAACTCTGATGCCTTGAAAGGCTTTCGAGGTTGTTTTGCTTGCACACAAGTTTGGCACTTAGAATTTTTGACTATATCGCATTTAGGAATTAACTCAGATCTGGACATTCTAGCAATTGTATCAAAGCCAACATGACAGAACCTTGAATGCCATACATCAGCAAGATTTTTATTCAAAATAGTACTAACATTCAAATTATAACAAGAGTCCACAGTACTTAGGCGGAACAAGCCTCCGCTGTCATAGCCTTTTCCTATAAAAACCCCAAATTTGGACACAACTAATTTATTCGACTCAAAAACTAGCTTATAACCACTCCTACACAGGAGAGACCCGCTCAACAGGTTCTTGTTTATTGTTGGCGCGTGCTGGACATTCTTCAATTGGAGGGTTTTCCCTGAAGTAAGCTTCAGATCTACCGTACCAACACCAAGAACAGACACACGCGATCCGTTCCCCATTAGGACGCTGGAAGCCCCTGCTGCCTGATACGAAGAAAACAATGAAATATCAGAACACACGTGAACATTTGCACCAGTGTCAACCCACCAGTCGATAGACTGAAATGCAGAATAGACAACAGAAGGATTACCGTACCCTCCAGAAGTTGAGGCCTCGCCTATGGTCACATGAGTGAACTTCTTGCTAAGTTCAGTGGTCCTGTCCTTGCGGTCTTGACAATCCTTGGCAAAGTGACCAGGATTACCGCACACGAAACAGGTGAGGTTCTTCAAATCCTTCTTCTCTGTTTTCTTCCTTTTAAAGCTAGTAGTTTTGTTCTGCTTGGGGCCCTTCTTCTTGTTAAATTGTTTTTTCTTTTGCACAAAATTGGCACTGTTCTGCATGTTCTTGACCCGCACATCTTTTGCCCTTGCCTTCTCTTCCACATCGAGAGCTGCAATGAGATCCTCCATAGAAATCTCCTCTCTTTTGTGCTTTAGAGATGTAGCAAAATCACGCCACTCTGCAGGAAGTTTTGCAACAATCGTTGCCGCAACAAACTTTGGAGGCAGAGCACATCCCAAATGTGCAATTTCGCCAACCAGAAGCTGGAGGTCGTGTGCTTGGGTTACAATTGATTTAGCATTATCCATGCTGAAATCAATGAACTTTTCGCACACATACAACCAGCGACCAGCTTCAGCTTCAGCATATTTCTGCTCCAAAGCCTCCCACAGGGCAGTGGCCGACGTGTAATTCATATACACATCGTAGAGTTGATCTGCCAAGATGGTGAGGAGACAGCCTAATGCGGTGTTATTCGCATTATCAAACTGAGCTTGCTGTTCCTCTGTGAAGGGATACATTGGGTATATCACCCACCACACTCCCAACGACATGAGCCAAAACTTGGCCCTTGTCTGCCATCTACGGAAGTTTTCACCTCCAAACCTCTCAGGTTTCATGGCATCAGATGCACCCGCCATTGCTAGATAACAAAAATAGGCGAAATCAGGTTTTTGGATTGTTAAAAAGAGGAGCCTAATTATGTACTGTCCAGATTTAAATTTGAGAAAAAGCATATTGAACAAGAAAGATGCAAACACAAAACACATATTGAAATCACTCACAGTTCTTGCGCAAGAAGATGACGAACTTGTCGACGAAGTAGTTGCAGATTCCTCAAGCGGTCGCGTGTGTACGCTGCCCAAAAACCTGATTGCCGCCCCGTGCAGGAGTCTCGTGGCAGTAGTTTCGGAGATCCCGCTTCCTCCAAGCCCGGTGCACGCTGAGATTGAAGGTCGACGAAGCGCAGTAGCTAGAGGTCAGAACAACGTACGCGTGGGAGGTGAAGTGACCGTGTTTTCTACCTTTTAGCCACCAAGACGTCTCCTGATGTTATAGGCTCCATCAAGCGCTTCAAATTCCCCTCTCATTAAACAGGCTAAAACTGCCCATTAGATTGCAGTAGAAACTGCCATCATAACGCAGCAAAAACTGATGCAATCAAAAGGAGTAACTGAAACGCCATATTTTGTAAATTCTAAAGCATGCACAACAATAGTCCCATATTGCTAAGTCAAGGAGAGGTCGCCTTGCTTAAATATGGGAGTCTTCTTTCTTAGCAATATGGGACTATTGTTGTGCATGCTTTAGAATTTACAAAATAGGCCAAACATGGGCCAAATTCCAGCAAATGTTTCTCACGCTTGGTCGTTTAGTCGCTTGGCATGTTTTGAGGCATGGCTAAGATGGACCAGGAAAGAGACTTGATTTTAAACTCCTGAGGGATGTCTTATCGTTATTTACATGCTACTTAAATAGACGTGAAAAATTTTTAAAAAAGTTACGACGATCATTAACATCTGATATATCACCCCCGAACATCAGGTTAAAATTTAGTTGTAAAAAAGTTTAAAGTACAATATTTCATAGTTAAATTTATTTTTTTCGTTGCAATATGTAAAAGTTAATTTAACCTTACCTAATCTATCATATATTAATTAATGATTTTTCCTAAATTATTTTTATAACTACTAGGATAGTTTCCCCGAGGGGAAAGACTTTTACAAGGTTGGGCGGTGTCTGGAAGCCGCAGTGACGGCCGGCGAGACCGTTGGCCTTGTGCTTTACCACAATTTACCAGTCGTCACATAATCACACGGGCACGATATTCAACTAGTACACCCGCGTGAACGAATCGCTGTAAATTCATATACAGATTATATAGACGTTTTCCAGGTGCAGATGCAGACAAGTTAGGCTAAGGGTTTGTTTGGTTGGTGACTAGTATTGTCACACATTTTTTACTTAGTACCTAAGTTTAGTTTTATCACACTTTTATGGTAAACAAAAGAACAAACTAAGCTTAGCCAATATTTGGCAAGAAAATAGTATATGGCATGTGGACGAGGTGATTAGAGTTAAGCAAAATAGAGTTGTGACTTGTCTAAGGTTAGATTTGCCAAATTTAGTAATCACCTTGAGTCTTTTGGGCTGGAAAAAACGCCATCCCGGCACAAACCGTGCGCCCTCAGCCGCTCACGACGCGGCCACGCCCAAGCGTTTTCACCCGAGCAGGACCAACCTGGCGGGTCCACGCCGATCGATCAGTTCGCAAGCGGATCCTTAAACCTACTGTCTGAAAGCTCTAATCGTATTACGATTAGGACTAATGATTAGGTTTAGTAACCCTGGTCCAAGTAAAATGCGATTAGAGACTACACGTACGCATCGCAGAGTTTGTTTGGGTCTATATTTTTGTACATCGTTCCATGTCTTCTTGTTCCTAATCCTTCCACGGAGCAAACTCATGGAGGAGCATGAAGCGCAACACGATGAATTACAACGGAGAAGACAAGCGAAGTTAGCGCTCGACGAGCGGCGATGGCCGCACAGAAGGAACGCGGTTCAGATCCTGAAGCAGCTACGAGAGGTTTTCCATTACCGCGGTAAACCGCGCGGGGTACGGTAAAAGGAAAACCACGGTAACCGTCTTAAATTTAAATAAATTTAAAAAATAATTTGAAATTTTGATAAATTTTATATGAATTTCGTACGGTTTACCACG
This sequence comes from Oryza punctata, assembly GCA_000573905.2. Classification (NCBI taxonomy): domain Eukaryota; kingdom Viridiplantae; phylum Streptophyta; class Magnoliopsida; order Poales; family Poaceae; genus Oryza; species Oryza punctata. Next base: position 7,722,827 of record CM002488.2, read on the forward strand.
GTTACGCGGTTATCGCGCGGTAACCGTGCTTACCGCCGGAGCACGGTAACCGCGCACTAAACGGTAACGGAAACGCTCCTACGACGGTCCGGTCGACAGCGACGCAGGAGGTGCAGGCTCCTCGTGAGGAACTCGATCCCTCGACGTCCACACCGTGTGCCCGCGTCGCTACGTGAAGGTCACACGCTGGGCTCCCTCCCACGTCGCCCTCACCGTGCATGCCGATGAGCTACGGCTACCGCGACGTCCTCGTGGACAGGAAGGAGGTGTAGGCATTGGTAATTAAGCAGCATCATGGAGTCTGGAGATCATCGTCTGTGTTCGGAGACTCGGAGATCGTCCATGGCCAAGCCGCCGCCGGACGCCGTCGACGTGAGCAGCGTCGATCGGGTTGCCGATCGACGTTCGCGGGAGCTCCGTGTGGTCTCGCGTGTTTGGGGAAGGGGGGGGTGGGGGGGGGGGGGGGGGGGGGGTGATCGTTCGCCGGAGTACCATGTCTTTGGGCCTGTGCTTCTTCTTGTTCTTGTCGTGTGTTGCTGTGCTTGTCTTAATTCAACTTTAATGTAACCGTAGACGGCGTCGCGAGTGAAATTCGGATTAAGGATCGCACATTTGCACCCTTCGCCTCCATTTTTACAGACGACAGAGAGGAGCTTCTCGTCGGGTAGTATTTGACTTGCAGGGTCATTTTTATCTGCAAGGTATCCGGTTCTACTAAGGTCATAGTATAGATACAGTCAGAGATTGGTCTCATAAACTAAGACATGTCGATCCACAAGGGAGTAAATATACACATTCATTGAATTTGGACTTTTGCCACGGCACAGAAACACTGAACAAAATGTGCCCTTGTTCAATACAATCAAGAAAAGGAATAATAAAAAGGAATGAAAATCCTCTATCCTATTAATCTAGCTGTAATAAGAAACTATACAGGTATTTACGGGAACGACATGTCAGATTGCCTACGTAAGATTTTTGCTATGCCTCCATCGAAAGTCGAAATAGGCGATTCAAGGCTTCAAGCAAATACGAGGATAAAATCCCCAAACCGCCACCATCTGCATGCCTTCATGCAAATACTGGGGAAACCAGCGAAACTGTCTGCTGCCAGCCTGCCACGGCCACTACTGTGCCACTTACTATGGTCAACACCAGCTTATTGCATCTTTAGCAACAAATTGTATTGTCTAACAAAACTTCTACAAGTTCACATGAAGCTCATCCAGATATGCTAAGGTCTGTCATGCTTCTGTCAGCAATATATGCCTTTATATCCCTGAAAAGATTTAAAAGGGAAAAAGATAATTAACAAGTCAATTGGAAAAAATAAAATTGTGAAAATTATTTCACAACCCTGAAGGCAGATTAATATTGCAGGTGAAACACAGTTTACCTGCATCTGGGAGCTGAACAGTCTGCATTGTCACAAAGCAGTGAGTGCGTGAACAGAAGTTTCCACATGAATACACACATATGGCAACCTCCTCCACCACGGGCACGGGTATGACATCGTACACCATGGAAGAACAGTTTCTTTAACGTCAAACATAGTTTGGAAGTGCAACTTCGATCGAAACATCTTGATGCATGCACCAAGCTTTCAAGGTAATCCTGCTTTGAATGCATCCAGTTCATTAGCAAGAGGCACCGTAAATATCACTAGCAGAAAATAATATTTGGGATGAAACCACATAATTACCACATGAGAATCTAAAAGCTTATAGAATATTTTTTATGCTGATTAAAAATTTGGATATGCAGTCACAAAATACTGGGGCAAAACATAAACATCTTCAACACATAAGAATGGTGACGCATATGTTTCACACATATGCTCAAAGATTAAACCAAATGGATAAAATTGTAGTTAAACAAATAATAATAGTGCAACTCACTTATATTCTACAGTTTATGCCAAATATAATCATGCGAAGTGCAAACAACCAAAAAAATTCAGATCCCCAGACTCATTCCCAAAAAATCAGAAGACGTTAACTTCGAGTACATAATAAACATTCATGAAAAACACAAATAGGAGATGAAAAAGATTCAGCTGCCAATTTAAGGATACCTGTAGAGTGTACTTCTGCAATACATGATGGTCTTTTGTCTGCCTCAACTTATGAATATGCAAACTTTCACCGTCTTGTTTATAGCATGAATCACAAAAGTTGCAGCCTAGGCAAACCAAGCACCGCCATGCCAAGCATTGATCCATGGCACGGTGACAAGAAGAACAAGTTGAATCATGTAGATGATAAAGAATCATCATTGTGGAATGCTTTGCCCTCCGGAGAGTATCAAACTGGTATTGATTGTCTTGACAATGCTTCAGGAAATCTATTCTGCTGTCAAAGTACTTGCTTTCCATTGTTGGATCTACATCATCCGTTTCTGGAAGAGGTTCTTCCTCTATCTGTCAGAGGAGATTAGTAATCTGGTTAGTACATAGGTTCCACGCAGGCAGATTGTGGCTGCCTTAAATAGATGAATTCATATACGTACTCTTTCAAATGCATGCTTTTGTTTTGTTGTAGCTGGGTGCCTGTCCTTCAGAGGGGTATTCAGCTCCTCAGCATAACAACTACAAGGACAAAAAAGAATAGCATCATAAATTATGGGTGCCTTAACAATGAAGAGTAATTGAATAACAACAAAAGTAGGAAAGTAGATTCATTTTGCAATTTGACAGGCAAATGGTCACTGTATAAGCTAGAATGGTTGAACCATACAAGTGCCATGTGCAATTATATATTTTTACCAACAGCAGACATTTCCCTTAGTACTGTTCCAGAAAGTTCTTCAGTATGGGAAATGCATTCTATATGGTCACAAAAGTTTACATGACTGAATGCTTACCGTTCACAAAGAAAGAAGTTTTTGCAGCTGGTGCAAACCCAACTACTACCAGATACAATTGGGTGGTGGCAATGCTTGCAAAATTGCTGCAGACAAAGCATTAGAAAATCTTCTTTCATGGTTCGCAACCTTTCTCCAAGCTGCCAACAATGAAAATTAAGGGGTCAAGTGCCTAAAATACTGAAGAAAGGGAGCACCATGATTTAAACAACTAACCTTATGCACAAGTAAAATATCCTCGAGGTTTCCTTTCCGGTCATCACGTTTGGCAACCCGTAGGAGCCTTCCTAGTTGAGTTTCTTTCTTCTGTGAGGTGTCATCATCTTTCTTTTCAAGGAGCCTCTCTGCTTCCCCAGGCCAGAAATCATTATCACAGTATGGCAACCATGCAGCTGAGATATTGGTCTTGCATTCATTGGTGGGCTGAAGGAAGAAGTCATAAAGTGTATTACGCTCCACAACAACCCCCTCCTTAACAGCCTTCTTTACCAAATTCTGGTACCTAAATATATTGAAAAGATAACCAGATGAAGGCCCATAAATAATTTTAGGATTGACTGTAAAAGAAGATGGAAGACCAACCAGCTCCGAAGCTTGTCAGACTTTGGCATCTTCTGTATTGTAGGATGACAATATAAAACATAATCGTCACGCTTTGTAGATGGGCAAGTCCATATGGAACAGCTTACAAACCCTCGTTTCTTGCAGAAATCCAAGTAGCCAATCTGGGGGAAAACAGATTGGAAGATAATCAAACTGACATGAGATCCATAAACTGAAATCAAGATCAAGAACACTAAGTGTTTCATGATTATGCATTCTCATACCAAAATTTCATGATACACAAAGGTACGGAGAGCTTCTCCACTGGCTGACTTGATTTCCGGTCTGAAGTACTTGACAGAATCGATATATGCAAGATAAACATGCCTTTGATTTGGTGATGGGCAGGCTGAACCATATTCTTGCACATACATTGCGAACAGGCATACATCCACACCTTCATTCTTTTGAAACAAGAGAATGGCCTGCACAAGCACAAAACACGGGAATGGTAACCCACATTATCCACTAAATAATGATAGCATAATTTAAATGGATGTTAGTAAAGTATAAGTATCGCATAATCACCTTTGATTTGTACGGAAATTCCCCAGGATATTCTTCTTTTTTAAAAAAATCCTTGAAACGTGGTTGGACTTGCAGTGTTCTATCAGCTGACGACACCACTCTAACAGTAAGACCTTCAACTCCTGGTACCTAATAATTGGACCATAAAAGTTTGCCCAATAAGTTTCACCACAGTATATTACAGTATAATAAAAATCCTAGAGGCAGGCAAATATCATTAAGATCAGCACAGATAATCAGATAAGACTAAGCAAAGCATCCACAAATTTATGTTCCAAGTATGACCATGAATTGTAATATGACATCTTGGTCAGCTAAATCAGATCTGAGGAAGTGTGTGCAGAACCAACTTTTAGCGGAATCCAATAAAATGCAAGGCAAAAGAAAAAAATAGTAGTTTCACTATAAAGGATAATGAAACGCAACAAATAATATGGTCATCAACACATGTTCCAAAGATGAGTTCATCTACTGCTGCAATCCTGAAGCCATAAATACACATTACTAGATGCACCAAGAGAAGTACTAAGAACATGATTAAGTGAAATGTCATCAGCACATTGTAAAGAACACAGAAATGCATGTCAGTAAAGATGCATTCATGTAATGAATTATCTAAGTCAACTTAGAAGACTATAATATAAGTAACATGTAACTTGAAATCTTCAATCAACAACCAGCACATAGAGCAAGCAGCACAAAAATGCAATTGGAAAAACGTATGTAACTTTTGGCTGTGGTTCAATAGGTTAACAGTGAGCTAGCCTGGTCAACGGTAGCAGATTGCAACACCAGCATATTCTGTACACGGGACAAGATATAAAAGAAAAGCATAACACAACTACCTCATCAACACTTTTTCCTGAAGCACTTGCCCTCTGTTGCCGCTCCTGCACAAGCCGCTCAGAAAGCCTTTGCTCAATATGATCACTTAGTCTAGTTCTTGGTAACTCGCATGCTCCTAGAATAGTAGATGGCTCAAGTGAATCAACATCTTCATTATCCTTTTCCTTCAAGAAACATTTTGCACAAGTATATTCAGCCTCTGGATCCACGATTTTGGGGTTAAAAAGTGCGCAGATTTGATGCTGCCAAGCTTTGCACTTATCGCACTGGACCCACTGAAAAGGCATAAATTAAACAAAAAATGAGTAATTCGGATATGATTCCAAATGACTAGAGAGAAATAAGAGAAGCATATGTTACCCATTCTGCCTCAGCATCTGTCTCTGCATAGCTGAATCTCTTCTGATATTTGGCTTTGGCACTACTAAGATGGTGGCATCTGCCACATATTGAAGATTTTTCATTTCCATTTTCCACTTCAACATAATAGGATCCTGTAGAATTTATTATTTTAAAACAGAGTGCGCAAAATCGTGGAGGGGGCTCAAAGAGGAGTCTTTCCATCCCACATAAATTGCATGTATTCTGATCAGGCAAGCCTTCAACTGATAGCAACTCTTCAGTCGGCACTTTGCTCTACAAAAAATAAGTTAATCATGATAAGAGATATAAACTTTGCTTAAAACAAACACACACTCTGTACAATATAATCAAGCAAGCTTGAGTGAAAACAAAACCCAAAATCTTAGTACCGAATGAAAATCAATTGGAAGTACATAATATTTAGTTAATTTTGCAACTGCTCAGTTCGAAAATTTCTCTAGACTACATCAACCAATAATAATCAAGTGCTTTAAAGTACTAGATAAATCATACAAGATCCAACAGGCTATTCACTCACCTGAGAAGTATCATGGTTCAGAGTACACAAGTGATCTTTAAGCTCCTCAGAAGTTAATGCATAAAGTACTGAGGCCCCTCTTCTCTTCCTTGCCCTCGGGCTGGCCCCTGACAATGTTTGGTCCAATAAATCAACCTTGGCATCCTTCATCTCAATGTCACTATTTTCACGACGAAATTCTTCTTCAGTTTGTACAGCAGTCTTCGACAATCTGACCATATCCATTCCATGTACATTATCGGTGCAAGCAATGTTGTCCCCCAAGGAAGTACAACATGGTGATTTTGTTGGTGAATTAGTGGCTTCAGATTGTACTGTTTCAGCAGATGCATAAGTCTCATTGGCAGCAGGTTGTTGTTCCTTTGGAGACTCCATTTCATTGACATGGACAAGATGGGGAACATCAATCTTCAAGCGTTTTGCTGGATAATGCTTGCCAGAAGATCCATCTGAAGTAGGTGAAGTCGGCTTTGATACAGTACTATTTGATGTCTGTTCAGTTCTATCCACTGTCTTGCTTACAGGGCTACAAGCACCATAGTTAGTCATGAAGCCATGCTGATGATGCATAAAGTGGTTGCTTAAATTTGAGCTTTTCTCCCTGGAGAAACCTTCGTGATTAGAAGTATGCCCAAGTTTTTCTTTCATTTGAATGCATTGATCCGGTTTGTGCTCTCCATTAATGTACGGATGAATTTGAGCATGATACAAGTCATGGTTTCCAGTGGTAATGTTTGACTGATCTGATTGCTCTAGTGACTGACTCCATGTCTCTTGCTTCATCTCACATTCTCCGTATTGTTGCAACAAAGGTCCCTGACCGGTTGTGGGAAACAAACTTTTATTGTTTGTGGAAAGGTTTTGTTCATTCACTGTTGAGAAAGAATCCATCGGAAGTGTTCTCATTGCACTAGAACATGTTGTTTGATCCCACACTGCTGATAAAGAACTGGAACTCCCAGATGTTGATGGTTGCGAACTATCATTTTGATGAGCATCACCTGGCAAAGTTGACCATAGTGTTTATGATGCCAAATAACTTCAGCTCAGCTCAGTTTCAGACAAAAAAAAGGGGATGAAAACTCACCTGAGAAATATTCTTTTATCTGGCCAGTATGCAGTACATCAATACTAGGGCTACATTTCGGTAGAGTTGATGCACATGAAGTAAAAATAGTGTTTGCTAATCTTTCAGGCCTCTGCTTGGGTTTATCAGCCAAAGAATGAGCAAAGTTAGCAGCAACCATACTGTGGTCATATTGTTTATATCCTGCCAAAATCAATCCAATAAATAATTAAAAAAAATTAAGGTGTATTGTGAGGTTAAAATAGGTAACTCATCATCTCAACTCACCTTGAGAGGAGGATACATTATATGCACAGGAGGGCAGATTATTAGGACCAGGAGTAACTCTATCATGGCATAAGATGGGCACCTCCATCACAGGCAGCTTTTGTGAGTTTAGTTTGGATGAAGCTGCTGAAGAACTCCAACGATACATACTGCCCCGAAATGATGCAGAATTGACGATAGCATTTAACCTGGTTCTTAAAGTTTCAAGATCCATATACTTAATCTGAGAGAGAATCAGATGTTAGCAAGTGACTGAGAACTATTTAGATAAATGAATCCAAATAATCAATTTCTAAGTATACCAAACTGTTCAGCAGTAACAGTTCTGTGTAAGATTAAGAATATGCTGAATTTTGTATTTATTCAGTAAAGCATGTAGATAAGTTCAATATTGTCCAATATTAGAGCAGAAATCACACCAAATTAAAGCACCATAGGTGATCATATATCCTATAATAGTTCTAATGCAGCAAGAGACAACACAAACCTTTGAATCAGCTTTCTCAAAAAGATGTCGGTCGATACATTTACCAATTTCCATAAGAAAGGATAGGTCAAAGTTGCAGAATTCCTTCCGCTCATTTAGGTACTCTACACTGGATAAGAAAAAAGAATCAGGATATAGTTAAACAAGAGATAATAACTGCAATAAATTATATAACAAAATAATTGAACTGGATATCTCCTTTTCAACTGTTATCTAGTATTTCTAAATGAAATATTTGAGATAGCAAACCAATATATTTGCTTTAAAAGACCAACCATTCTTCGCATATAGAGCAAATTTCATAAAAGAAACTACTTTGTAAAAATTATCGGTTTGCTACAACTTAAGTTGCAACAAGCCAACAAAAGCACAGACTGGTCACTGCAGTCACAGGTTTTAGATAAAATCGTGCAGAAAACATATGTACAGTGTATACTTTGTTGGTACGGCATGCTAGTACAAAGCAACTAGCAATCTGCAAGTCAAAGCTAATCCCAATATTGGTGGTTTAAGAACTTACATTTTACGGTGAATAATATTGCGAACTACGGATGTATCTTGATCCATATTATCCAACTGAAGAATTTCAGCTGCAGATTGTGTCCAGCCACTTGTGGGGTATTGCTGGGTAGGAAATCCACTTGCTGCATATTGCTGCTGCATCCCTTGCAGGGTCTTTGCCATCATGCATCTATCCCGCCTGGAATTCACAGAATAAACCCATTATGAGCTTGATCAGTAGTTGCAGCCAAAACACATAACCAGCAGGCAGATGGCAACAGAGAAGAGGATAACATAAACATGTAGTAAGTAGAATACGATTGTACTGTGACTCATATAACAAAAACAATGTCAGTTCTGAAACTGAAACACATCGCATCTCCTAAACTACACTCAACATCACTACAATGCGCCTACCAAGAAGCAAATATACTAGGTAAAATGGTGATAACGAGAAGATGATGTGCATCGCTAATACACAATAGCACGTGGAAACTACTCTCCCGAGCACAGAATCACCCTCCAAATTCTCTACACATTGCAATACACAATCGGCATCCAATGCTACACAGTGGTGGACCTAATGTTGGACATGGGGGTTCAAGTGAATCCCCAATTTACTATTATTATATATATTGGAAACAAACCAGGGGCGGATCCAACTTGGGACATGGGGGCTCAGTTCAACCCCCCCCCCCCCCCCCACATACACACACACAAACTTCTTTTGGGGAACAAACAAACTGTTACTTTATTAAGGTTAAGGCTCTGAAATTAAGAGGAAAAGGTTCTTCCAGATCTAGAATAGAAGCTAGGGTTAACTTCCTCGAAAAAAAAAAGAGAAGCTAGGGTTAGCGCATGCAAATTCGAGACAAAATTAGGTCGGAGAGGATGTGGATGCTCACCAGGATACAGCAGGACGACGGTGCCCCTCCCTCCCCGGCTCTGCTCACCAGATGGAGATGGACGCCCCTGCCCTAACCCTGCTCTGCTCGCGAGATGGGGATCGGCGAGGGCGCAAGGGGCGGACGACGAGACGAGACGGGGATTTTCTTTGACGCGGAGGGGACGGCGGAGATACTCGAGTCGAGGACTCGAGGCACAATGATTTTGGACGCTAGGTTTTTTTTTTTTCCTACACGTAAATTGATCCGGTTACGGCCTGGCCCAACCACGTTTAGGCTCGGCTCACCTAACGGGCCGTGCCGTGCTGGCCCACGTGCTGAGGGAGGATTTAGGGATTGGCGCTGCTAGTCTGTGGATGGACCAGAATTTGGCGACGAATACGGCACGGCCGGCCAGCCTGCCTGACTATGCTGAAACTCACTTGGGCCAGTACGGCCCAATTGCCAAATTTATTTCACTCGCCGGGTTTTTTTCCTCGAAAAAAGTGGGGGAAAATTATTCCTATAGTACTTCTCTGCGCTCCGTATAAATCTCGGACTCGCCTTAATTAACTGATTAATCATCTCGCAGTCGAAAACGGAAATCTGATCTAGCGTGTCTATTGGGTGTGTCCTTAAGGAGTTACCGGCGACGTATGTGTTGTCGCTGCACGCGTGACCTGTCTTCCAATCTGTCCTCATGGAGGTGGAGTCCTCTTCGCGTGGCCATGTAAGTAAATGTAACCATAATTACTTTTACAGAAACACTACAGAATATCCGTACAAACGGAATGATCGAATAACCACCCACCTAGAAATCTTATCCATATTGTACACCACTAGCAAATATACCCGTGCTTTGCAACAGGGTATCCAATTATGTGTATTATTTCATTTATCGTATAATTTCTTTTTACTTTTCATGTATGGTAGTGGAGAGGCATATGATTTACATGAATTTTGGGGAGAATTGTTTAAAATATTTGGCGTGACCGCACACGTGATAGATGGAACATATGATATATACGTAGGTCTTATCTAGGGATGATAATAGGACTTGAAGGTCAATTTTCTTTACATAAGCAAAATTTACTACAAGACATAAAAAAGTGTATTTAGTCGAGGGATACCGTAAGATCGTGGAATGGCTGAAAGACACTCCAACGTTTTAATTTACCAATGGACACTATGGGTAATAAAATAAGGGAGTATCGAAGTGCAGCGCACGATGCGGGTGCGTCCCCGTCAGCAATGCCGACCCCTCGGTGGAGCCACGGGCAATACTCGGCCACGTCTCCATGCAGCGCGATGTGTTCTGTCCATCGACGACCGAGTGGTGCATCGTCAGACTGAGCACAAAGCTGCCGTACTGGAGTTGTTTGCCCACGTCTCCACAAAGTGAGATTTATTCTGGGCATTGATGACCGAGTGGTGCATCACCAGGCTGAGCACGCTGCCACCACTAGGCTACGATGGTGAATCAAACCCCATCCCATGTTTATTTTAATAAAAAGATGTGTAGTATTTGGTTATCTAAATTTTAATAAAATCTTTTAAGTGAAAAAAACAATATTAATAGCTAAAAGTGCTTCAGGAAAAGAAAGGCCAACACAAACATCATATAAAAATTGCACGGGTCGATAAAATTAATAAAATCTACTTATACATCATATAAAATATCTCATTGAATTTATTTTTACCGTGATAAATCAGTAAAACCAGAGTATATAAAATAATGAAAAGTAAAAACAAACAACTTAGCATTGCCTCGGCTAGCTGCTCATACCACTTCGTTGAGACATTCACCTTGCCTTGTTACTCGCCTCTCATGGCTCATCGGCGCCAGGTGGTTGGATCTGATGGCCCATATAGGTTGTAGGTGGATTGTAACTGATCGCGTTGAAAAAATCAACCTCTATTTTTGTATACAGCTCCTTAAGAGGTCCGCATGTAAAAATCTATTTTCGCAAACGGACCTCTCACCAGCGACCGCATGTAAAAATAAGCTTATCTTCGCATGCAGTCCTCTTAAGGGGCCGCATCCGAAAATAAATTTTCGTATGCAGGCCTCTTAAGTGGTCTACATGTAAAAAAACTCCATCTTCTCCTAATAGTTTTTCTCCCCTCCACTCTCTTTTCCCTCTCGCCACTTCAATTTTTTTCAACACCTCTTCTCTCTCTCCCCCTCTCCTCTCCTGATTATTTTCTCCTTTCTCTGTCCTATCTTTTTCTCTCCTCTCATATCTTCTCCACTCTCTCTCTCTCTTTCTCTCCTTTTCTCTGCTCTCTCTCTTCCTCTCCGAGTGGGAGCAGCCGCCAAGGAGGCAGCCGGGAGCGGCTGCGGTGACGGTGATGGCGTCGGTGATGGCGGGTAGTGGATTCGGCGGCATCGTCCTCGAGAGGGATGGATCCGCCGCCCTAGGGAGCGGTTGTAGGGATGGCGCGCGGCAAGGGTGGCGAATCTGGTGGTGCCGACGTCGGGAAGGCTGGATCTGCTGCCCTCTGGAGCAGTTGCAACAACGGCGGAGCATGCGAAAATAGATTTTCACATCCGGACATCTTAAGTGGTCCGCATGCAAAAATAGCCCCTCTTCTTCACAGATTTTTTTCTCCCCTCCACTCTCTTTTCCTTCTCACCACTTCAAATATTTTCAACTCCTATGCTCTTTCTCCTCCCTTTCCTCTCTGTTCCTCTCCGAGTGGGAACGGGCACTGGCGGGCCATCGCCGCCACTCAAGAGGTGACCGGGAGCGGGCGCCGGCGGGCGGCGGATTTGGTGGCGCCGTCCTTGGAAGCGCTGGATCCGCTGTCCTAGGAAGCGGTTGCAGCGACGAAGGGCGCCGAGGGTGGTGGATCCAGCAGTGCTACCCTCGGGAGCGGCTGCGACAACGATGATGGCGGGCAGCGAATCTGGCAGTGCTGCCCTCAGGAGCGGCTGCGGCGACGGTGAAGGCACCGACGGCAGGCTAGGGTTTCGTACTTTTTTCACCAAATTTATTTTCGCATGCAATTGGTATACGTGTACTGGCTTCTTGCAAAAATCAGATTTCCGTAGACCTTTAAGCGCATGTGGGTTGCTCATCCGATTGTAAAAATCACTTTTGACCATTTGTAAAAATGATTTCTGTAGTAGAGGGTGACTAAGAATTAAGAAGAGGATTTAGAGTCAACCTTGATGAATAGGGAGAATTGAGACTATGATCATAGAAGAGTCAATTTTCACGTAGTCCGAGATTTACTTTAAATTATGACAAAAATATAAAAATAGAAAGAATCATCTAAAGAAAATTATTTCACAGCATTCACGCATGCGCAGCAACTGATAATCGCGTTATGCATGAGCTGTGTGGTGACTAAGAGCAGCCGGCCCATTAGACTCAGGTTGGGCGCTGGCTGAGGACTTGTGTTTAGACTTGCAGGTGGGGGCTGTGGGCCGGTTGAGGAGCTGTTTTAGACTTGCAGTTGGGGGCTGTGGGCAGATGGCCCAGCTCTCCCAGAGAGGAGATCAGCAGCGATGCGGTAGACAGGAGGCGTAACACAGGCCCAACTCTGAGCGAGCGGTTGCGTGCCTGAAGGGATGGTTTTTTGCGCGAGGAAAATAGATAAGAAAATCGGAGACGGATGGTATCTCAGACAAAGTTTTTACGGACGAAAAAAAACACGGAAACCTTACGAATTTTTTTATTAGGTATAGATATATTTGATCCCATCTCTATTATTCTCCTTCCCCCTCCCCCTCTCCATCTCCCTCCCTCTCTCCCCCACCCTCACCCTCTCACCCTCATGGCTCATCAGCGATTGACACCACGCAGCCATTGGTGTGTGTGGTCAACGGCGACCAGGTCTGTGCTACCGTGGAAGACCGACTATACTTAAGGTGGAGGGATGACAAGAGCGATTCTTGAGGTTTCTTAATTAGAGGTAGCAAATCGAATCGGCGAGCTTTTTGTTGGTTTTTTTTTGGTTTATAAGCATTTTAAGAGGTGATTTCTCATGTTAGTTTTGCTTATTGATTTGAGTTAGCTAGTCATATTGAAGGATTTTGTGTGCATTTTTCCTATGCTCGATTGCTTGTTTTTTAAGGGGTAATTGGGACATGTATGAGTTTTCCGGCAAGTAGTTTGTTGATTTTCTAGAACTAAAATTATTTCTGTTGATTTTTCTTGAGTTTTCTCTTCATACATGGATATATCCCAGTGATACTCCAGTAGTATCATGATACTCTAGTATTTCACATCGGTAATATCATGAAGTATGATACCTAACGATATCATATATGATACCTGATCTTGTACCCTAGGTACTTAGTATCAAGTCGAGGAGAGACGGGACATACCATCGCCTCTTCCGCCCAACGATCAACCTGCCACTGACTCTTCTTCTCCCTCCTTTCCTCGATGCCTCCCTCCTTCCTTGCAATTGTTGTGGCTGAGCGAGGGAGCAAGGGGTAGCATTGCTGCTTCATTGTGTTTTACGCGTGGTTGCTTAAGCAGGCAGATAAAAGAGAATGGTTCGTATCATTCTATAGTATCCCATATAATAGCAGTCCTCTTACTTTTATAGAGTTGATTGCATCGTTGACAAACACGCCTTCATTTATTTATTTATTTATTTATTTTGCAATCATTAATTAACCAGGTGACATTATACATGTGTGATGCGTTTCCCCTTCATCTTAATTCGTTGCTCAGTCAACCGAAGAAACCAGCGAGGACAGGTTAAGCGCACTCCCTGATGATATTTTGCTCGAAATCCTCCAACGTCTCGCCGACGACCTGCGTTCCATAGTCAGGGTCAGCGCCCTCTCGAGAAGATGGAAACACCTCCCGCGCATGCTTTCGGCTATCAAACTCCATGCCCGCGACTTCACGCCGCCGGAAAACGTCATCGGCGGCAGACACAGCAACGCCGCCGCGGCTACACCGTTGATCAGACAATGGCGGCGTACACCGCCACGGCAAGGTGGTTGCTGGAGCCGACCAAGCCGCTTCAGCGGGTGACCAAGAAGAGCATCGACCTGGCGTTCTTCCTGAGAGACCCTTAACTGGCCACTCCATCGGCCGATCCGTCGGACACGCCATCGACGGCGGCGGCGGCAGCACGGAGGAACTGGACCTCACCGTGGAGGCCGCGACATCGTCGTCGCCGACCTGACAGACGAGCACAAGGTCTCGCTGGGACGACGCTTCTGGTCCTTCTTCCAAGCCTGCCCCGTGGTTTTCAGGTGGCTCGCGAGGCTCACCATGGACGACTGTTTGAGCGGACCAGACGACATCCCAACCCTCGTCAACACCTGCAAGAGGCTGCGTCTCCTCGAGCTGAGGCACTGCGACGTGGTCGACGACGCCGTCCTCGAGATCGACGCGCTCGCAGCTCGTCTGCCTGAAGCTGCACCACTGCAACCTCCGGAGAGTTGATCTGATCCGGGTGCCGAAGCTTCGGCGCGTGTACTGTGATACTTGGATTGGTGATAACCCCCCGGTGCGTTTCGGCTACGTTCCATGCCTTGATAACATCGCGTTCGGATCCGAGTGCCTGTTTTGGCAGGAGCCGTTCGTTCTAAGCGAGTGGCTTTCTGATGCTAGAAACTTGTCGATTTTGTACCTGAATTTCCGTGGTCAGAAGGTACGTCACAGGCTGGGTTTTCAATTTTTCATTTGTTGAATAAATGATCTGAATTCAGTAGTCTGTTCTCGTGCGCTGTATTTAATTTGCTTTTTTTCCGTACTGCAGATTTGGGTTAAACCGGAAGACCCGAAATTGCTATCTCCTATATTCAATAACCTGTGAGACGTGCATCTCCGCAACATCTTTTACGGACGCGACCTGAACTGGACTCTTTTTTTACTTGACGCCGCGCCCTCCTTGAACAGGATGTATATTTTGGTATGTAGATTGATATATACTCCCTCGGTTCAGTATTATAGGTCGTTTATTTTTTATTCTTGATCAAATTTTTAAGTTTATAGAAAAATATAGTAGTATTTTCAACAAAAGAAACATATTATCAAAATATATTCAATGTTAGATTTAATAATACTAGTTTGATATTATAGATGTTGGTAAATTTTTCTATAAACTTGATTAAACTTAACAAAATTTAATTAAAAAAGTCAAACGACTTATAATATGAAACGGATGGAATATTTTTTTATTTTTTATTTTTTATTTTTGAAATTTCTGTTAATTGGAGTCACTATATTTCATCTAAAATGCTTGATGCGTATATATATGAAGTATATTTCTAACGTCTAACATTTGGTGAATGCAGTTTATGCTGGCATACGTGTGAAGCATGCGAATGCGAGTATGGTGCTGAGAAGACCAACGTCACATGGGAAACTTCAGATTTCAAGCACCATAATCTGAGCCTACTGGAAATGAAAGGGTTTGAGGTTGAGAAGAGGGTGATGCAATACTTGAGGCTTGTAATTCAACGCGCCGTGTGCTTAAAGAGCATCTGCTTGCTTGAAAAGGACCCTTGCATGGAATGCGACAATGTCAACAAGCATCGGTGCTTGGAATTTTTTTTATTTTTTTTATTTTATTTATTAAAATATTTATAAAAATAATTTTCTATTTGAAAAATTTACAAAACTAATCGCCCGTCGCTCTCTGGGAGGGCGGTTTTTAAAAATCGCTCTCCTAGAGGGCGGTTTTTAAAAATCGCTCTCCTAGAGGGCGATTTTTCTGACGTGGCAAACGGCCGTTGGCTCTCGCCTAACACCGGCCACCGAGTACGTCGGAATTTTGCAGGCGGCCCCCTTACCGCTCCCCCAGAGGACGGTTTTTGGCTCTAGGGGACTGCCTGTAAAAGGGCTGAAAGGGTGGCCTAACATATTTGCAGGCAGCCCCCTTACTGCCCTTCCAGAGGGCTATTTTCTACTGTGCGGAGATGCCTGCTAAAAGGGTGGTGGGGGTGGCATTTTTTCAAGTGGCCCCCTTGCCGCCCTCCCAGAGAGCGTTTTTCAACTGTGCGGGGGCCGTCTGCAAAATACTAGGCCGTCGTTTTGCAGGTACCCCCACACAGTGAAAAAAAATCCTCTAGAAGGGTGGTAAGGGGGTCACTTGCAAAATACCCCTCCCTCGGTAGCCGACCGTTAGGTGAGAGCTAAAGGGCGTCTGCCACATCAGCAAAATCACTCTTTGGGAGGGTGATTTTTAAAAATCGCTCTTCCAGAGAGCGATGGGCAACTAATTTTGTAATTTCTTCAAATAGAAAATTATTTTTATAAATATTTTAATAAATAAAATAAAAAAATTCTCGGTGCTTGCCCCCAATAAAATAGAGATTCCTGGACAAAACACAGAAGAGCCTTATCAGGGCGCGACTAAAAAATGGGCTGTCAACTTATGTAGAAATAAGTATAAGGTGACAACGTTCATTGAAATATATGGTCGGTTCTTAAATTAGGGTTCACTTTTTATGATCTTATAAATTACTCATTAAAACTAAATACAAATTTATTATCATTGTTAGTTTTAGAGGAACGCTAAATGCAAAATGTTTACCACCATGGACAACGAAGTCATCGGCGAGACTTGTCAAAGGGACTATGTATTTCAAAGTAATTCATGATTAAAAAATACAACCTAGATGAGAAATTTACAAGATTATGCACCTAAGTGACACCGTGGTCTAAGTTGAAGGATTGGCGGTGTATTTTATTCTTCTATCCTTTATTCAAAATTTTAGTTATTCACGGTCAACATCCATTCCTCTTGACATTTTATATGTCATTTTTTATACAGAAAATGTTTATATATACTAGCAAATTGCCCGTATGTTGCTACTGGTGTAAAGTATATGTCATATATAAATACTCTGTAAAAACGTAAAAATATTCTCGGATTGCAAAATCATACTTATATATGTTAGTAACGAGAAGTGGCTTTGATATCGAGTAATATACATGTTTATACACATTATGTCATATATGCAAACTGTACATCATACGTTAGTGTATAAAAGTTCCGATCATAAATAAACTTATAATTGATAGATTTGAAATTTAACTATCAGAAGTTTAAAGCAAATATGACAATCAGGAGTGTTGTTTAGCCTTCCATAGCGGCCATAGGGTCCACATGATGCAACGGCCTGCGTGTTGGCTCACTCCCAAACATCGATCACCTCACCTTTGCTGCTTTTGCTATGGTACTGGCCAATTTCATACCACCTCTATTTTATAATACATTAATACATACATGACACTGTTGATTTACAAATGTTTGATCATTTATCTTATTTAATTTTTTTATAAATATAAAAAAATTAAGTCATGCTTAGATAACATTTGATATAATTACACTTTATGTAAGTTGGTGGACTATCTTCTTATTAAGATGTATGAATTTTGCTTTTGTAGAATGAATATGAGCTTTGCACACTTACCAATTGTATGTGATGCAGGTTCATGGCTGCCTGACTCGTGATAATGCCGTGTAGGAGGATGATTGCCGCGCTACCATCTTGCTGCAAGGGTTAGATTTCTGTTTCTCGTTTGGGCCAATTATTGGTCTTAAAAGATAAATGTGATTTTTCTTCTTCCACTACTAGAGAACTTATCTTTCTTCGGTGAACGATCTTTCTTCGGTGACCGGAAATCACAGATTTCTCGATTGTATTATGAACCGATACTAAAAATGATCTTTAGTACCGGTTCGTAAGCCCAACGCCTCGATATGATCTTTGGTATCGGTCGGTAACATCAACCGGTACTAAAGATCATCTGTAGTCCCGGTTAATTTTTTGTCAGGCCTCGTTAGGTCCCCTAGAAGCTTTAGTCCTGATTGGTGTCACCAATCGAGACTAAAGATCAACACTTTAGTTCCGATTGGTGTTACCAACCGGTACTAAAGATCATGTCCTTTATATAGCCGTCTTCATTCTCCAGCCCGAGGCATTGCTGCAAAAATTAGCAAAAAGGAGTAGGAGAGGTGCTGCCAAAATTTTTTGTGGAAATATTTTGGTGATATTATACAAATCGAAGGGTTATAAAACGTTAATAACTTCACACTCTATTGATGTATGGTTAACATATTATATTTCTAGCTATATTTCTATACGTTATTACCTATCAAATAGGTATATAGAAAAGGATGAGAGAGAAAAATGATGTAGGGAATAATATTAGAAACATTTGGATAAAAATATTAAAAAAAATTAAAGAAGGAGAAATATAGATAACGAGGACAAAACAATAGAAACTAAGTCCATTTAAGCATAATTAAAATAGTTACAAATAAGAAGAACTAAAAATATGTTTAGAACTTTAAACAACTTTTTTGAATATAATTAAAAGAAGGATAAACCATATAATTAACCATGGAGGAATATATTTACAATTTTTTAAAAATGATAGGGTTTATATATAATTAACCATGACTCCAGTTGAGACCATTTAAAACTCGATAAAATATTTAGAAATAAGAAAGAGTGTTAGTTTAATTACGATGTTTTAAATTATTATATGATTATTTAATTAGTTTCAATTTCGTGGACTTTCTTTACATTTGTTTATTACATGTAGATGGATCGGCAATTGATGTACACCGCGGACCGACGGTCGAATGAGTTTATAAATAGCGTGCATCATTTTTTGAGTGTGGTCAATGCCAACAAGCATAAAGGTTTTATATGTTGTCCATGCAAAAAGTGCAAAAACCAGAAGAAGTATTCTACATCAAGAACTATTCGTGCCCACTTGTTTGATTCAGGATTCATGCCTAGCTATAATTGTTGGACCTCGCATGGAGAGTTAGGGGTTGCAAAGGAAGATGATGAAGAAGAATACGACAACACTTCGGACTGGGCTCAATACGGTGGATTTGAAGAAAATACAACAGGCAAGGTGGACGGGGATGTTGAAGAAAACGACGGTGCGGATAATCTTGGTCAGATGTTGTGCGATATAAAGAAGGAATGAGAAAGTGAAAAGGAGGTCCAGAATTTAGAGCGTATGTTAGCGGACTACAAAACGTCCTTGTACCCAGATTGCGAACTAGGGCAAAAAAGTTGAGTACCACGCTGGAATTCTTGCAATGGAAGGCAAAAAAGTGTGAGTGACAAGAGATTTGGTGAGTTATGGAAACTCGTAAAGAACATTCTTCCGGAGGGAAATGAATTGCTCGAAACAACATACGAAGCTAAGAAGGTAGTCTACCCTCTAGTTCCGAAAGTACAGAAGATACACGCATATCCGAACGATTGTATCCTCTATCGCGGTGAGGAGTACGAGAATCTAGAAGCATGCCCGGTTTTTAAGGCACTACGATACACGATTAGATGAGACGACCCAGGTGATGTTGACGGATAGCCTTCGGAAAAGAGAGTTCCTGCTAAAGTGATGTGGTATTTCCCTATAATACCACGGCTGAGGCATTTGTTCAGGAATAAGGTGCATGCAAGAATGATGCGCTGGCACGCAGAAGAACGTCAACAAGACGGGATGCTGAGACACCTCACATGATGGGTCGCAGTGGCGAAACATCGACAAAACATTTCAAGACTTCGGAGAGGATGCATGAAGCATAAGGTTCGGTTTAAGTACGGATGACATAAATCCATTTGGAGAGATGAGCGGTGGTCATAGCACTTGGCCTGTGACCATGTGTATCTACAACCTCCCCCATTGGTTATGCATGAAGCGGAAGTACATTATGATGCCGATTATTATTTAAGGCCCAAATTAACCTAGTAACGATGTTGATGTGTACCTAAGACCATTGGTTGATGATATTAAACTGATGTGGAAGAAAGGTGTCTCCGTGTGGGATGAGAACAAACAAGAGAAATTTAACTTACGAGCATTGCTGTTTGTAACCATTAACGATTGGTCTGCTCTTAGCAACCTATCCGGACAATCAAACAAGGGGTATAAGGCTTGCACCCACTGTATGGATGATACTAACCGTACATACTTGAAGCATTGTAGGAAGGTTGTGTACATGGGTCATCGTTGATTTCTTGTTGCAAGCCACCCTGTCTGAAAGAAAGACAAACATTTCGTACAGAAGGCAGATCACTGTATGAAGCCTAAACATTGTAACGGGAAAACCATGTTTGCATTGGTGAAAGATCTGAAAGTAGTATTTGGAAAGAGATCTGAAAGCCAATCTATAGTGAGTGAAGATGGGCACGCGGCGATGTGGAAGAAGAAGTCTATTTTTGGGGAGTAACCCTATTGGGAAGTCTTAGACGTCCGCCCTGCAATCGACGTGATGCACCTAACTAAGAACCTTTGCGTCAACCTATTGGGCTTCCTTGGTGTATATGGGAAGTTGAAAGATACACTTGAAGCACGTAATGATCTGAAGCATATGAATCAACACGACGGCCTTCATCCGGAACCGAAGGAGAAAGAAAACCATTACTTGAATCCAGCCAGCTATACTCTGAGCAAAGCAGAGAAGGAAAGTATGTTTGAATGTTTGGAGAGCATCAAGGTACCATCTGGCTACTCGTCGAATATAAAGGGAATAATAAGCATGAAAGAGAAGAAGTTTACAAACCTAAAGTCTCATGACTATCACGTGTTAATGACACAACTGCTTTCTGTTATAATTCGACGTATCCTTCCTGATAATGTCCGGACAACAATAACAAAGCTATGTGCTTTCCTCAACACAATCTTGCAAAAGATTATCGATCCAAACAGATTAATAGCTCTTCAAAATAACATGGTGTAATGTCTTGTAAGCTTTGAGATAATCTTTCTACCATCTTTCTTCAATATAATGCCGCAAAAAAATAATACATTCGCCGACTAGGGTCAAGCAGCTACAAGAAGGCAGTGCCCAAATGGGAGAGAATGGAAGCAACGTTAGAACAAAGAGGTATCATTCCCGCCACAGCTGATTGGCCTGAACGATCAAAAAATTGGTACTACGCTCATGGGGGAAACTGAATCCCGGGTTTGGCTACCTAGTCTTCAGCGATGACATACGCCAAGCAGCACACCGTCTCGTCGAGGCCCTAGAGGCCTCTACTGAGGGAACTTTCAAGCCCGACAAAGACAAGGACGAGCTAACGCTCGCACTAGAGAATCCCGGGCACCCAGGATGAACGCCCGGAAAAGGCGTGATTGCATGGAAACATGGGTTTGAATAGGACATCCACATGTACCGGAGTCGCATGAGAAGCAAGAGAGCTCAAGAGGCGAAGCTCACAAATCTCGAAATGAAGGTCGAGATCTACCATGCACGGATGCAAGAGGAGGTTGAACGACAGGTAGACAAACGCTTAAGTCAGTCACGCCAGCCGTCTGTTCCTCCCGTCATGGTGAGCCCCTCAGGGAAAAGAAGTAGTTGCACTTCTACAGGGCAAGTAGGAGATCCACAGATCATGGAAGCTGTAGGAGGGCTTGATGTCGAGGAACCACTCTGTCCCGTGGATGAAATCATGCAGCGGACATCGTGTGAGCTGCATGTTCCTTTTAGGAACATATCAATCAAAGTTTGTTCGTAGTTTTATGATATATTTCGTGAAAATTGTTGCATATGTTAAGTAATAATAACCTCGATTCTCATGAAGACGGCGGATGGCATGGCCATACCAGTGCAGTAGAACAAGACGTACCATTGTAGGCTGATTCCACCTCGGTACTCAAAGGTCGAAGTTGAGCGGGTGGTCCCTGGTTTCGAGGATCTCGAGTTGGACATCCCTGGAGGAGACGGGGAGACAAAACTAGAAGACACAGCTCACACCATTGTACTATGGTGCAAGCGCTACATCGTGTTTCCTGGGCAAGCAGCGGCGTCCGTTCCTACATAACCTCCGCCTGCATCGTCTCCTCCTAGGTCTCCACCTCTTGCACCGTCTCCTCCACGAGCATCGACTCCTCTGAGGTCTCCACCGCCTGCACCATCTCCTCCGACTTCAACGCTGCAACCAGCTGCATATTATAGGAAGTCTTGCCCACCTCGTCCTGCGCCGTCAAAGTCCATGCAACAAATAAAGAAGCCAAGACTTGGTAAGCCAAAACAAGCTGCTCTCAGTATAAGAGCGTATGAAAGGACTGATGAAGTTGTCAGAAAAGAAGTGCAAGACCACTTCAAGCCGCGGAATCCATAGAAGAAGACTCCAATAGACCTGTCAACAATTGAATTCTTTCTGAAGATGAGCGAACGGACCAAAAAAAACCTTTTCATCTGACTACGAACGATGAATGATCAAGTCTTTTAAGAAATCCAAACGGAAGAAAAAAGAAATCCCTCAGCTCGGTCAACAAGCAAAGCAAGATATTAGGCCGATGTCAACTGAGCCCACAATTAATATTGAAGGATTTCTCAAAGATATAAATCTAACTAAGGAGCAACTGTTGGGCCTAAAGCCTGTCGAGACAGCAAAAGTGGCGGAGTTCGCATACAAATTTACCTTGGGCGAACATAGAAAAAAACATGCGATTACTTCAATGGAGAAGAGACTATGTGGTATACCACCTAGATTTCATGGACATCACTTTTATGAGTATATGGGTTTTGTAAGCATCATTCAATTTTATTTCGTTAGTTAGCTCGTCGTAGGCTCCTTATAATTTTTACCGTGTGAGGATACCTGATGATATCTTTTTTTCCCTCTGTAGAATGGAGATTCAATGATGTTATAGGGTCGGTTTCATTGACCCATATAGAATTAATGTTAAGCTACTGGAAAGCTTTGAAAAAGATATAGAGAACAACATCTTAAAGTTCTTGGTGCAACAACATTACAAGACCTATATATTATTGCCTTACAACACAAGGTGAGTTTTTACCACCTATAGTACCAATTTCCTTCTATGACAAGTAAATCATCTCACACAATTTGCAGCAACCACTGGGTCCTTTTTGTTATAGACCTTCTCGTAAGCAAGATCCATATCTACGACTCCATGAGGAAACCCAAGGAATCCTTTGCCCACATTTTTGTCATGCTTAACAGGTATTGCCATCCATTCCACTGTCATTACGATTGCTGCTACCGATACTATATATGCACATCTCGGATCGTTAATCGTACGTTGCAACTACGTACAGGGCATGGTCACGTTCCGTACAACCGTCCGTAGGCCGTAGGTAAAATAACCGAGTGTGAGGATGGACTTTCCGGTAAGGACTTAACCCAAAATTATATCTCACTTATCCTACTGAAGTAATATATAATTCTTAATTTTGTTTCTCCTTTAGTGTGCACAACGTGGTCAGGGGAACAACATGTGCGGCTATTACGTTTGTCACTACATGCACACCTTAACGCACAACATTAATACTGACAAAGATCTAGATGTATGTAAACATTATTCAGTAAATAATATTTCTTATTAACGTCATATATTTATATCGAATTGCGTTTCCAAATGACAGATTGTTTGGATATCGAAGACCTCTCCCACGCCGCCTTCGTAAAGGTTGTTCAAGAACAATCGATGGGATTTATCATGGACGAGATTATTAGTCCCATGAGAGAATTCCACGAAGATGGAAAGCCTATTCGTCATTCTAATCCTAACTCATTGTCTTAACTTTTGTAACATATGATAGGACATTATAAATTAATAACAGTTGTAATATATATATATACACATATATATACATATACATATATATACATATATATATATACATACATATATACAAGCAATTACATTTATTTAATTACTGACATATTTACATATATTAATCTATGTCTTCATACATATAAATGTATAATTAATTATATGTTATATACCAACAATTACATTTATTTAATTACTTCTTTTTTCAGATTTCATTTCTGAAGAATAATTGTTTAATATGCATATTTTATTTTAGGTTTAGGTTGTATGTAAATGTGATCTCCACTTGGCGTTACATTTGTTTTTTCTCCTGTCAGAAATTTGAACTGAATAGAGCAGCTTTTATTATTATTATTATTATTATTATTATTATTATTATTATTATTATTATTATTATTATTATTATTGTTATTATTTTCATTTCTCAGGAAGGCTAGCTTTTGCTGTGTCCTAGATTGCAGTGGGCTGGAACAACTACTGGTTTGGTTGATTCATATTTTACTCATGTGGAAATAATGAATACAGATCTTTAGAGTGATCTGCTTCGCTGTATAGTGAATACGCATATAAGTTTCTAACTTTCTATAAACTGTAGAAACATCTTTATCTAATAAATGTTAGTTCAAGCTGATCTAATTCTGGACTTGGGGATATTGTACAGTTCCTTTCCGATCCAATTTGTTCTCACCCATATATCTACATTCACAGTTCAATTGGAATTTGTCAAAGTTTCTTAGAAGCTCATAAGAATAACAGATTGGATGTTTTCCATGCCAAATTGCTTGTTATAATGTGACATGAATGTTCTAACATGTGTTAAACTATCTCAGTTGAGCCTTCTTCGGCCAGGTCCTTCTGTCAGTGACCTGTCAAGTTTTCAATACCTGTACTCCATTTCTAATTTGCTTGCTTTTTTTTGTCTTTCTTGCAGCTCTACTTGATTACAAAAACGAGTAGGAGCACTAAGAAACTATGCATCGAAGCAACCGGCTCGAAACTCACCCTGAAGGTTGTTTTGGTCATTCCGTATTTCAAACCATGCCTTTCTGAGGGTTGAATGGCTGCACTAGATACGGTATTTGAACTTAGTGTTGTAATAATCAAGCATGTAGTATGGAGCCCTGACGTGCTTGTCCTTGATCAAATGTTGGCAATGTAATTCCCATTTAAAAAATAAATATACTTTTAGTAATGTTGAAGTGATCGGCAGCTGTCAACAAACGTTTATATTTTGTTCTGTGAAAAAAAATGACACGGAGAATCAAATAAATTTGTTCAAACAAGAAAATTAGAATGGATAGAAATTTTTTTTGCCGCAAAGCAATTTTTTCTTTACAATGTACTCATATCGGAACTTCAAATTTTACACTCGCCATCGTGTGTTGGCAAGTATTTCAGTAAAATTATTCCAGTGCATTGAAATTTTATCACAGGTTCATTTATATATTGGTTTCAACGTGCATGATTATAACCAGATCACAATAGTATAACAACTGACTTTCAGCTTACAAATGTAATAACAAAAAGAAATAACCGGCCCTGGAAAAAGCTCACATATTAACCATTAAGGTTACAAAATGATCGAGCTCACATATTAACCATCCAGGTCACAAAATGAGGCCATCCAAGAATCTAAATCTAAAGGTCATAGTAATAAGGAATCCAAGAATCATCGATTTACAGAATCCACTAATCTCATACAGAATCTAGGAATCAGCGATTTACAAACTATGTGGCCAACAGAAGAATCTAAGCATTAGCTCCATACGAATGATCTACTTGCGGAGCAAAGACCGCACGACAGATGGGACAGGTCCAAGGATCACGGAGATAAAGCCACATGTCTATACACAACAGATGAAAACGGTGTGAACAAGGAAGAAGCCGGGTCATATCTCCCGGCGACAAAGAACCGAGACATACCATGCATGTACTCGGATCCTGCGCATCGTCCATTGGCAGGGAAGAAACAACACCAACGTCTAGCTGTGGAGCTCCTGCAGGGATAGCCCAGCTAACCTCTTGAACGGGGGCTGCAGGATGAACGCGGGCTGCGGGAGCGCTTCTGTAGGCTAGCGGATTCTGAAGCATCAAGACGCGAGGAACGAATGCAGGTGGAGGAACATGGACGGGAGGTGGCAGGGGAGCATTGGACTCAGCGACGTCCATCGATGCCTGGGGCTGGGGAATGGTTGAGGAGGAGGAGCCCGGGTTGATGGAAGCCGCGGCACCGACCTGCGTCATCCGCGAACCCGGGGTCCTGGCCGCGACGCGGGCGCGGGCCACCTCCGCTGCCGATGGAGGAGGCGTCGTCGGAGCGGTCGGCGTAGTCAAGGCCGAGGCCGTGGCCGCCTCGCCGACTCTGGCCGCTACCCCTCCCGCCGACGGCGTGGTGGTAGCCACGACGCTTGCTCGACGATGCGTCGTCGGAGCGGTCGTCGTCGTCGTCGAAGCCGAGGTGGTGGCCGCGTCGCCGACGACCTCCACCGCCGATGCCGAGCCATCGGGCTCGACTCCGGATGCCCCCGCATCCGACGAACTCATCCTATGCTTCTCGAGCAATTCTTGATGAAGTCCGCCGGTTTTTGGGAAGGTTCTTGATTTTGATTTATTTCTTGAGCGCTTCTTTCTCGAGCGCTTGTTTGCGTCAGCTATTCGTTGGTAGAATCAAGAAATGCAGTGTCGATGTATATAGTTTACGGGGATCTGTGTCGGCTATTCGTTAGCACGAGAAGTGTCGGTTATTCAGGTTGTTACGCGTAACAACCTCGATTAATAGGTACGTATTGCCTCCCGTCTTATGACTGGAGAGTAAAGACAGACCAGTGTGAAGTGATTTACTTATGCATAATTGCATACATGAAAACGGTAATTTGTCTGAACAAAAGGCACTCGATCAGTGGCTGTGTTCAGTTCATAGAATTACCGCAATCTAAAATGAGCTTCTCAATATACTCAACAGTCAGGAAAAGGAACAGGTCGAATGTTTCTCTTTATCCAAATATTGCGCTAGATTCACTGCATCTTGTCATGTGCTGGTTTAATAGATAACGCGCATCTCCACAAAAGTTAAAAGAACGTAAACCTTTTTTTAATGGAACAGTAAACTTCTTATTACGTTTACCTCCCCTACTAGTACAGGAAGAAAGAACAAACAAACAGATGGAACAGTATACATCAGCAGCGACATGTAGAAGATCACATTACACAATATCCTTTTCAGCAGGTCCAAAATTAGCTAATTCCTGCTTGTTTACAAGCAAAGGTAGCTACCCGTAAGGAAAATGCTATTAAAAGTTAACGAAATGGATAGGCTCGTGCCATCCACGGAAACTCCACGCCGAGTCGCTGATATAAACCACGACACAGCGGCGGCACAGAACGTGACCAGACCACGACCCGCCTCTCCCGCAAGCCAAATAGCAAATCCATTCTGCTGCCAAAAGAAAAAAAATCCCCAAACACCAACCCAAATCTCTCTTTCTCCCTCTCCATCTCTCTCCTCTCTCTCCGGCCATGTCCGAAGCGCCGCCACGGGAGAAGCTGGATGCGGCGGTGAAGGACAGGCGCCGGCGGAAGAAGGACGGGCTGAAATGGATGGTCCTGGCTTGCGTGCCGCACGTCGTCGGCGGCGACTACATCGAGGCGGGCATGGACAACGTGATCAAGGACGCAATAGCTCCGCGCGCCACCCGCCTCGTCGTGCACCGGAGCATCGCGCCGCGCCGCAAGACCATCGACGACCACCCCTACATCGCCGGCGCCGACTGCCATGGCCGCCTCCTCCTCTACGCCAGCCAGGGGCCCGAACCGGAGCCTCCCGTACTCGACGGCTACCATGGGCAGCTCTGCGTGCACCACGACTTCCCCAAGGCGTACTTCATCTGCGACACGCTCACACACAAATCCACCCGCCTCCCCGACCACGGCTTCCCCATCTTCCACCCCGGGAACGCTGGCCTCGTCGCCATCACGAAGACATCTTCGTCGTCGCAGATCTCCACCCCACGGTCGGCGCCGACAAGGCCACCCTGCTCATCTACTTCTCGGTTCCCGAAAGCTGGGCGACGCATGAGGTCGACTACCCGCCGCGCGACCGTCCCGGGGGCGGCAACGGCGTCGTCGAGCACCAGACGATAATCTGGTGGGTGGATCTCTCCTACGGTCTCCTCGCCTGCGACATCGGCACGAGACGTCACAATCTGCGCTTCGTCCCGCTCCCTCCGGATTGCGAGCTGCCGCCGGGCACGGCTGACCTCGATAAGTCCCGGTGCCTTGGGTTTAGAGGCGACGAGCTCCGGTACATGGGGATCCACGAGCGCGAGTACGACGGCAAACCGGTGGTCAGCATGTGATCGCTGGTCGATCAGAATGCCGGGATTTGGCGTCTCAACTGTCAAGCGCTCGTCAAGGATATCTGGAACGACGAGGGATACAAGGCGACCAAGCTGCCGCGGGAGATCCCCACGGTGGCGTTCAACCACCCGGAGCTCCCCGGCGATGTGGCCTACTTCTTGATACGCTCGCGGCTGTTCGGCGTCAACCTGAACACGCGCAAGGTCCTGGAGTGGAAGTTCTTCGCGATGCTGAACCCGCCGATGCGTTACCACCGAATTCCGGTAAATTCTGGTAAGTAACTGTATAATCTTCTTGTCTGATATTTGTGTTTATTACTTGATTAGCCTTCCGCTGCTTATTTGTTTGGTGTCTTCTTGAGTAATTAATTAGTCGCCAAATTTGATGGAACATGCATGTCTTTACTCTGAATTAAGCATGGAAATGAACTACTTAAGGATTCAGCTGGATAAGTTGTCCCCTGCTTGCTAGGCCTGATCATGCATGCACTCTGTAAAATAAGCAATCGAAATTACAGCTTCATGTTCATGACTTCATGCACGGCTAGATGTCATTACTTTGTCCAATGTTTAGAATCAGTAATTTGACTAAATCGCACTATTCAGCGCTTCATAAGTTCTTTCTTACTGATTATCTAGCATTAGTACTTCGGTGAACGCTAGATTCCAACCCAGTCTTGCCAGTTTGATTGGTCTGTTCATATTGCTCTTCATGACTGTTTTAATGTTCAGTAGCTGTACCAGAATCTATCAAGGTAAATTAGCTGCACTCCCGGATCTTCGCCGTGGACGTGCGCGCACGCAGGCTGCTCGAATGCCGGTTCTTCGAGATGTTCCACCCGCCGATGCGCTACCATTCGTCCCAGTTCGTCCGTGCCTGGAAGCTGCCAACTATGTTCCACTGAGATTTTGGTATGTATTTAGACTATTAGTAACTGCAAAATCTTGCGTGATGTCGGTGTAATTTAGACTATTAGTAACTGCAAAATCTTGCCTGATGTTGGTGTGGATACTAAGAGTGTGCGGTGCTAGTATTGTGGCAGTCGTCTTGACTCTTGAGCATTGTTGACTTTATACTGATAATGAGTCACCTGACAATGAAACCTGTTAACGATGAAATGTTCGATCCAACATATATTCATGTCTTGAAGAAATCTAATTGCCTAAGGATTCAACTAGATAGGTTCCCTACTCTTAATTAGGAATTTAAGATCCTTGTCATCAGTATTCAGTAGTATATATGCATGCATGCTATCTTGTCTTGCATTGAAAATTGAATGTATGCACTACTTGCAACCTGTGGTACAAGTATACAATTTCATGCATCAGGGGATTGCTCCACCTGTTGTTTCTTCATTTCTGGATCGTTATATGTATGTGACTGACTGCAAGGACTATATTTTTTGACACATGTACTTGAATACTCATTATACTGTTTATCTTCCCCTGTTAAGTGTTTACCCTGTTTTAGCGAGCGTTCATAAGCTTGTCATGATCCTATTTAAATACTTCGTAGCTGCACCAACATCAATCATCAGATTCGTTAGCATATGGTGAAATAAATATGTTGCTCTTTATATATAGGTTTCTAATAAAATTTATCATTTAGTACAATTTACAACATGAATTAACTACACTTAAATACATGGATATACATTTCCATACACCGAACTGATTATGTTGATTGAGTGATCCCTCTAAAATATGTTGATGAATAGTGAGTCAAATGATCCCACTTTCAGACTTTACTGCCAGTAAGTAACAATGTGTGACATTTCCATCGCTGTATGCTCGTTTTGAAGGTTTTGATCAGAATTCAGAACTTCAGAAGTAGCGTTTCTCTGGTGATTACGATGAACAAGGGATCGCCCCTGAAGAATCAGAATTTGTCATAACATTTCAAGGTCATTTTTTTTTCCATTTCTCCTGGTGATCGGTTCTAAACTTCTGATGACTAGGATGGGTGGACATACTCACCGGTCTCTCCTGTTCTTGAACAACCTTCGGTACTATCTTCATCCTGATGAACTAAATCTTCGTTCTTGTGTCTCAAATTGTCAGGGTTTTGGCTGATACCGAGATCGAAACTGAAACCATATAATGTTGCACTGTTTTGGCTGCTGCTGCTGCTGCTGCTGCTGCGTGGCGCAGTTGGAGAAAGCGGCCTGGAGCCCCGGAGATACGATGTCCTCCAACCACGACGCAGCGGCCGCAAAGATGTGACCACCAAGCTTCCCTTCTGTCTCCTCCAAACCAATTGGCAAACAGTCATTCCGCTTTGGAAAAATTTCCCAAACAACCAACCCAAATCTCTCTTTCTCCCTCCTCTCCGGCCATGTCCGACCCCGGGGCGCGTGAGCGTGAGTCGGTGGAGAGGCACTGGGCGAGGAACGAGAATGACGGGGCATGGTTGGTCCTGATTTGCGTGCGCATCGACAACGTGATCAAGGCCGTCATACCTCCGCGCGCCACCCGCCTCATCGTGCACCGGAGCATCGCGCCGCGCCGCAAGACAATTAATCGACGACCACCCGTACGTCGCCGGCGCCGACAGCCAAGTACGCCACCCAGGGGCCCCACTGGAGCCTCCCGTCCTCGACAGCTTCTACCGTGGGCCGCTCGTCGCGCACCACGCTTCCCCAAGGCATTCTTCATCTGCGACGCACTCACACACAGGTCCACATGCCTCCCAGACCCCGACCGCCCCATCCTTCACCCAGTGACATATCTAAGATATGGGTGATTCAACTTACAGAGAAGTTTATAAATATCATAAATTTAACATGCCACTATATACTTATATTACTAAAAACGTTTAGTGTAATTTGAGATGAGAAAGGTCGTAAAAATTAAAACGAAAAGAACAGGTCTACAATTACAAGACCTAATTGCCTAATCATTAGTCACCTGCCCATACGGCTATACCAATCCTTGCATCTTGCTTGCACGCTGTTGCGCCCACATGTAGGAAAGCCAGTCGCCGCACCCCGCCACTGTTAAGAAAATAGATATGCAACGGACACATAAATTTAACGTGGAAAACCCTTACGGTAAAAAACCCCTTACGGTAAAAAACCACACCGACCGACAATAATCACTATATAGGAGTTGATTACAAACGTAAGGAAATAACAATGCGTATGTCACCCCTTCCCGTATGGCTTACAAGAGTATATATAGGAGATATAAAGAAAGACACCTAATAGGAAACGACAAGGAGTCCTACTAGGAAACTAATCCGAATATATTGTAAGCCTAAATTCGGATTACATATTTAATAATCTCCACCTTGAGACGAATTTCCTCTTGTAGTATAAAAATCATCAATCACCAAAAAAATATCTCATATAGGTAAAATCAGCGCCCGCTAAATCTATACCTAATTAAAAAAATACGTAAGGCTTCCGGTCGTCCGCTTCGTCCATCGGCGTCGTTTGAGTTCGAGTCAGATGATTGCTCCTAACCCCTTTGCCCCCCAATTTCCAAAATACATGAATCACAAAATCACTCAATTGCAATCCCAAATCAAAATCAAGTCAAACAGCCATCGTACTATGGTTACTAAATCAATATGAGGCCACAACGGAGAGGGAAGCAACCGCCGCCATCACGCCGAGGAGGGGGAGCAGCAGCCGTCGGATCCGCCGCTACGCCGGATCCACCCTCGGCCGCCACCACCGCGACCAGATCCACCCGCGGCCGCCGCCGACGCTGATAGGGCCGGATCCGTCGCGGGAGGGAGGCGAGAGAGGCGTCGGATCCACCCTCGGCCGCCACCACCGCGACCAGATCCACCCGCGGCCGCCGCCGACGCCGACGGGGCCGGATCCGTCGCGGGAGGGAGGCGAGAGAGAGGGGAAGGGGAAGGACGGTCGTCGCCGCCGTCTCCGCACCGTACCCCCACCATCGCTGCACCGCGTCGAGCCCTCGCCGTTGCCGCGCCATACCGGCGAAACGGGAGGGAGATGGGGAGATGGAGCGTCGCCGTCAGTGGGGGGAGGGGGAGGGGGAGGGAGCCACCGGTGGGGAGAGGCGCCGCCGGCAGGGTAGGGGAAGGGGGAGCGGCGGAGGGTGGAGCTGTCACCGCCGCCGTTGTTTCGACAGAGAGAGAGGGGGGAGGAAAAATGATTTTAGGGTTAGGGTTTGGGCTGCCGAATATTTATATAGGTCGGGATCAATCGAGACCGTACATCAGATCGAATGGCTCCGACTTCTTCCGCGATGGGCCAGGCGCCGTTCCCAGGCCGTGTGGGCCGCCTCATGGGCTGCGTGTACGCACATAAGAAGGCCGTAAGTTTGGTCCGGGCTAAAATCAGTTTTATTTCTCTCTTAGTGATTTTAACTATTTTCTATTTTCAGAAATATCATTAGTATCATTTTAGTTGCTTATGACTGCTTATTAATTTAATTCTACTAAATTGAACCAACTAGAAATTTGGCTAGATGTTTCTCATGATATGTATTTATGTATTTATTTTATGACCAACGTTGATTATAAATTCATATAAATTTTATTTATATTCATGTTTCTTAATTATTTATGCCCAACAGTGACGTAATTCATGAATTATTTCTGTTTATAACTATGTAATTAATTGTGCCAACACAAATTAATTATTTTCATTCATCCATGTGTTTCGTGTTTTACGTATTGCATAAAAGATTTTTAAACACCTGATTAACAACACTAACCCACACGCCCTCCGTCCCCACACTCACAATGTGTTGATCGCGTACGCCGGCTAAAGGAAAAAAATAGAGATCAGATATCGAATCAAATCCTAATCGCGTACAGCGAGCAAAACACAAAATCAAAAATCGATTAAAAACCTAATCGTGACAAATATCATCCAAACTCTATATCAAATAACACAAGAAAAATTAAACCAAAGTAAGAAAGAAGTATAATATATAGTGATCCAAAACGTTTTTACCCGTTGCAACGCACGGGCCATTTTTCTAGTAGTATCTAGGACTGTAGTGTACCACCAACCAAGCTTGAGCAAAACTCAAACTTAGTAGTAGGAACTGGCTTTGTCATCATATCAGCTGGATTATCATGAGTACTTATCTTATATACCTTGACATCACCTTCAGCAATCACACCTCGAATAAAGTGATATCTCACATCAATGTGCTTTGTTCTCTCATGGAGCATCTGATGGCATATTGCACTTTGACTATCACAAAATATATCAATGAAAGACGTAACTCCACAAAGCTCAGTATACAAACCTCTAAGCCAAAAGCTTCTTTACAAGCTTCAGAAATAGCCATATACTCTGCTTCAGTAGTAGATAAGGTAACAGTTGCTTGTAAACTTGTCTTCCAACTAACAGCACATCCTCCAATAGTGAAAACATAACCTGTGAGTGATCTTCTTCTATGCAAATCTCCAGCAAAATCTGAATCCATATAACCAATAAGTCCATCTCTAGATCTCCCAAACTGCAAAAGAGCATTAGAGGTACCACGTAGGTATCTGAAAATTCACTGAACAGCTTTCCAATGCTCTTTGCCAGGATTAGCCATGTATCTACTAACAGCACTCAATGCATGTGATAAGTCAGGACGAGAACATACCATGGCATACATAAGTGAACCAACTGCACTTGAATATGGAACTCTAGACATGTACTCAACATCATAATCTGACTGTGGACATAAATCTAAAGATAATCTGAAATGTGCAGCTAAAGGAATACTCACTGGTTTTGCATCACGCATATTGAAACGACGAAAGACCTTCTCAATATAACCTTTCTGACTAAGATATAACTTGCCATACTCTCTTTCTTTAGTAATTTCCATACCGAGAATTTTCTTAGCTGCACCTAAATCCTTCATCTCAATTCACTACTTAATTGTGCCTTCAACTTTATTATCTCTGCTTTGTCTTTTGCAGCAATCAACATATCATCGACATAAAGAAGCAATTATATAGCTGAACCATCAACCACTTTGAGATAAACACAGCTATCATAATTGGATCTTCTAAACTTCTGAGAAAGCATGAAAGAGTCAAATCTCTTATACCACTATCTAGGTGACTGCTTCAAACCATAAAGAGATTTCTTTAACCTACAGACTAGATTCTCTTTTCCAGGAACAACAAAACCTTCAGGTTGCTCCATATAAATATCATCTTCTAACTCCCCATGTAAAAATGCAGTTTTAACATCCATTTACTCTAGTTCATACTCATGCATTGCAATAACACTAAGTAATGTGCGAATTGAACTATGCTTCACAACAGGGAAAAAGACATCATTGAAATCAATACTTGGAATCTGGCTATAACCTTTAGCAACTAACCTTGCTTTGTACCTTGTCTCATCAGTTGGAGATATACCTTCCTTTCTTTTGAAGATCCACTTGCAACGGATAGGCTTCTTCTCCTTTGGCAACTTTACCAATTCCCAAGTACAATTATTTTCAAGTGACTCCATCTCATCATGCATAGTAGTTATCCATCTATTGCAATCATCAGAAACAATAGCCTCAGAATATGAAGAAGGTTCTGCATTACCTTCAATTTCCTCTACCACACTCAAAGCATAAGCAACTTTGTTTGCTTCTTCAATATATCTTCGAGGAGGTTTAGTATTTCTTTTGGGCTTATCTTTTGCAATAGAATGTTTTCGAGACTGCTCAACAGTAGAACAATCTGAATCTTCAATAACAGGTGAATCTTGGTTAATAGTAACATCATCCTTTTCTGGTGCATGCCCTAAACTGATCAAGTGCTCCATCTGCACACTTGCTTTCTGCTGACTCTCAACAGGAACATTATTAGAAGGTTTGTCATGTAACATAACTGATTCATGGAAGACAACATTTCTACTAATCACAACATTTTTGTTTCAGGACACCATAACTTATAGCCTTTCACACCAGACGGATAACCAAGAAAAAATGCACCTAAAAGCTCTAGGCTCCAATTTACCATTATCAACATGAGCATAAGCAGTACAACCAAATACTCTGAAGTCTGAATAATTTGCTGGGGAACTAGACCATACCTCAATTAGAGTCTTCTTATCAATAGCATAACTGGGTGATCTATTAATAAGATAACAAGCAGTGGAAACAGCTTCTGCCCAAAACTGTTTAGGCAAACCTGCATTAGACAACATACAACAGGCCTTTGATATAATTGTCTTGTTCATACGCTCAGCTACGCCGTTTTGTTGAGGTGTATGAGGAACGGTGTAGTGACGCACAATGCATCCAGACTTGCAATATGGTTTAAATATCTTAGAACAGAACTCCATCCCATTGTCAGTACGAAGTATTTTCACCTTCCTTTCAGTTTGTCTTTCAACCATAGTCTTCCACTCTTTAAACGCATCAAAAGCTTGATATTTGTGCTTCAAGAAATAAGGCTAAACTTTTCGCGAATAATCATCAACAATAATCATCATATAATGAGCACCTCCAAAAGATGTCTTACGAGCAAGCCCCCATAAATCAAAATGCACATAATCAAGAATACCTTCAGTGGTATGTGTAGATGTGTTGAACTTCACCCTCTTATGCTTGCCAAATATGCAATGCTCATAAAATTTGAGCTTCCCGATGCCTTGTCCATCTAGCAATCCTCGCTTGCTCAATTCCGCCAAACCAATTTCACTCATATGCCAAAGACGCATATGCCAAAGATTAGTAGCATCGGAATTAGATAATGAATCTGAAACTGCAACAACATTATCTAATATAGTTGTACCTCGCAGATGGTACAGGTTGGCAGTTTTAATATCAGCTTTCATCATAACAAGAGATCCTTTGGTTACCTTTAAAATTCTATCTCCACCGGAATATTTGTACCCTTTGCGATCAAGAGTACATAAAGAGATTAGACTCCTCTTCAAATTTGGAATATACCGCACATCTGACAATGTTCTGATACAGCCATCAAACATCTTGATCTGAATTGTTCCATTACCTGCAACCTTGCATGGTGTATTATCACCCATCAAAAAACATCTTGATCTGAATTGTTCTATTACCTGCAACTTTGCATGGTGTATTATCACCCATCAAAACAGTACCACCTTGCACAAACTCATAGGTGGCAAACCAATCCCTGTTCGGGCACATGTGATAGGTGCAAGCAGTATCAAGAATCCACTGGTCACTAGTTTGTGAACAACCAGTATAAGCAACAAGCAATTCTGCACCAGGTTTATCATCAGTAACAACTGTCGCTTTATCTTCCTCTTCTTTATTACCTTTCGGTCTATAACTTCCGGTTCTCTTGTCTTTGTTCTGTAGCTTCCAACACTCAGAGATATCATGTCTATCTCTCTTACAGTATTTGCATGACTTATACCTGCCTCTGGACTTTGATCTTCGATGATAGCTACTGGAACTTTTATCTCTTGACTGGTTCTTTGTGTTCTTCTCTGTTGCCTGCCCCGAACAACCAAACCTTCTGCTTGTGAACTTGAACTTTCAGAGGGTATCATCTTCTTCATATTTTCTTTGGCATGCAAAGCATCATAAACTTCTTTCAAAGTTAGAGTATCACGACTATAAAGAATAGTATCCCTGAAGTTTGCATATGAGCTAGGCAATGAACACAATAGAATAAGGACTAAATCCTCTTCATTATACTTTACCTCCATAGACTCAAGGTCAGCAAAAATTTTCTTGAAAGTGGAGAGGTAACCCATCACAGACTCATCATCTTGCAACTTGTGCAAAAATAACTTTTGCTTCAAGTGCAACTTACTGATCAAATCCTTTGTCATGCATATCTGTTACAGCTTCAACCACAATCCACCGGCTGTCTTCTCCTTAAGTACCTCCTACAAAATATTGTTAGATGAAGATGAATATATGACATAGCCTTACGATCCCTTTTCATCTCATCACCAGACCAATCCGTAGTCCTCTTGTCAAATCCAGATAGCGCATCATCGAGGTCTTACTGTGTAAGAACGGCTCGCATCTTCACTTGCCATAGTGAGAATCTTGTGTCGCGGTCCAGGAGCGGTAGATCATACTTCAAACTCGCCATGGGAATTAATCTTGAATTTGCTAGTAATAAATTGATGTAAACCTAGAAAAACGCGAACCTCTGGTACACTCTCGTGTGCACGTAGCGAAGTATTTAGATTTCCTGGTACACAAGCTTGGGTGGATGTAGCAATTTTGCTTTTGAAAAAACAAATCCTGCACTGGACAAGAGCTCTTGGCTGATTTACTTTTCCTCGGGAACCATGCACTTGTGATGGTTGGATTTCTGCTACTTCTTGCGCGTGCTTGTGCTGCTGCTGCTTTGTTGCGTTTGGCGTATTTATGGCTTCGCAGCTGCTGCTTTGCTTCCTCTCGCGCACAGGGAGACACCGACGCCAACTCCGCTTCGGAGTAGCGGCAAAATCAATCTCGGCGAATTGATTTCTTTGGCTTAGATTGCAACGACCAACGCGCCAGCGACCGGGATATAGTAGATCAAATCTTCAATGCTCCGAAGCGGAGTTAAGAAAATAGATGTGCAACGGTGATACGAATTTAATGTGGAAAACCCTTACGGTAAAAAAACCATGGGCGTCGACCGGCAATGATCACTATATAGGAGTTGATTATAAACGTTGGGGAATAACAATGGACACGTCACCCCTTCCCGTACGGTTTACAAAAGTATATATAGGAGATATAAGGAAAGACACCTAATAGGAAACGATAAGGAGTCGTACTAGGAAACTAATCCGAATATATTGTAGGCCTAAATTCGGATCACATATTTAACAACCACCGGCTGCCAGCCGCCGCACCGCCATGTTGTGTCGTTGATGTTGCCCTAGCCTAGTGCCCTGACCCTATCGCCTCGCTGGTCAATCACGCTGCCGAGCTGGGCAGGAGGCGGACTGGCAAGGCAGAGGCCGAAGAGCGAGGAGCCGGCGAGTCATAGTCACGAGAGGAATTGGACGACCGAATGCTGCTACGATCACCGAGACGCGCGATTGCATGAGGTGGCGGCAGTAGGCGGAGTTGCGGAGAGACGCGAAGGGGGAGGGACACAACGACCATCGCTTCGACTTCGTCTCTTTTCTTCTTTGTTTTTCTTTTTACAGTATATCTACTTGGCCCTTTGGCCGGATAACTTTTGGGTGGTCCCGGAACCACCCGGCCCACTCTTTAAATCCGTCCTTACCTCCAAAGTGGTAAAGGCCACCTTTATCGGACTCTAGCGCAAGAGCTTCTTTGTAATAAAAACTTTGCAAATTTAAATGATAAACCGGAACAAGATAAACAAAACATTGTGTTGATGCAAAAAACACACACTGGCCTGAGAGATTTGCTTTACTCTAGTGCAGGTCCAAAATTTGCTTCCGGGTTCAATAGGCGTGCCAGTTGATTTGATCCTGTAATTAACAAGATAAAATATGCAAGTTTATTAGTAGACGATAATCAATCGGCCAGGTAGCCGATAACATATCGTGATATAACCTAGCCGATGCAGTATAGCATGGATCGGCTATAAGGCATACTCAATGATAAACTAACCCTAAATTTAATACATCGGCTGAAAATACCAGTGTTACATAATCTATATATCAATATTACTTTAGAAATTAGCAATTGGGATAGATTGGACTTAACCGAGATAGTATAAATTACCCAAGTCTAAAATAACATGAAATAATGATTACATGTACTCATGTTATAGCCGATGTTCAGATTTAAGCATGTATCGGCTATAGCTCTAATACAACCTTATACTAGGATATTCTCTTGTAATAAACATATTCAATTATTACCAATCAGATTGGTAGTAAACTCAATATATTTATATTAGATTAGATCCTGATATAAGGGGTAGATATAGCATATTAAACAAAGCATGAAACTATGTAAAACAACTATACCAGATAAGATCAGCTGAAACCCCGATACTATCCTTATTACCATAAAGTAGGCTAGAGAACATGATTCTAAGCACGACTTAATAGATCAAACTTAACTAATGCAGCATTAAGTATGAAAAGAAGCATAATATCTAGACAATCAAGCCGATGGTTGCCTTTTCGGGATGGTGGATACATTATGTAATTCAAACCAATAAGACAATCTAGCCGTTATCGATAAAACCCTAAATAGAGATCGGCTGATATGAATAGATAGCATTGTCAATCTAAATTATATAACTTATATGATAACTTGGAGATTTACAAGATAGAATTAGAGTGTCATAAAGATGTAAGCACTAATTCCAATAACGCAAACTGCCATAACAAGACTTACCTCTTCGTCGAAGATCAAACTGATGCAACTCGACTCGAAAGCAAGAACTCATCGAAAGTAAAAGTAAGAAGTTGGCGATGCGCCGAGATTGATTGAACTGTTGTTATTTTATTCATAAAGCCTCAGGTCTACATTTATAGCCGACAATACAAACATTGTCCAAGATGGACACGACTCATATTGTCCTAATACAAATCAAACTAGCAAACAAGTCCCTTAGGCGGACTCTTACCGAAAATATCCATAAGGAAATTACAGATAATCCTAATTAATAGACACATTTGTCAATTCTGGACTCCAACCTTTTATGGCAACATCGTCTCAAACTCTTCTTCAAATCCGATATTGATCATACATGCAATATCGGCTATATCGACTATCCAGATCAGATTCGGTTCCAACCGATACGGTCTCCCAGCCGATGCGCACTCTGTTTCCGAGAATTTCGCATATCTTCAATTCCACTTCGAATTGGACTTCATTTCCGATTCATATGTTTGCCAAATTTCATCGTCAACACAATGGTAAAACAAAGTCAAAAATCATATATAGTATTGAACCTGGTTACACTCGGTTCGTGCGTCATCACATGAAGAATCCCTTATGTACACTTTTCCATAGCCTTACAAATCGATCGAGTGCTTATTCCATAAGTTGCGTATATGTATTCTATTATACGTTATCGATCAAAGATTGAAATTTTGATTATTCAATTAGTGAATTTTTTTTATTTTTAGATGAAAAACATTTGCAAAGAGATAACTTGCCGCATTCACACCTTAATGATAATTTCAAAAGGAAAATATTCATGAGGAGAGAAATTTGGACGGGAAAAAAATATAAAATCAGGAGAAAAGAGAGAAGATCGGAAGGAGAGAGAGGATATGATGATCGAGAGAAATGAAAAGGAGAAATGAAAAAGAGAGAGAGAAAAGACACGATCGGGGGAGGGGGGAGGCGTGCAGGACGGGGCGCCGGGATGGTGTGGGTCGGTTTGGTTGGGTTGGGTTGGGCTAGGAGGGAGAGGGGAAGGGTTGGGGTGAGAAGGAGCTGTATAATAATTATTCTGGAGTCACGTCGAATTGGATACATGTTACATATAATAAACTTAAAAAATAACTCAAGTATGGATGACATTCCAAAATTTGATGGAAATGTTTTCAATTTTTGTAGTAGTAGAGATAGAGAAAAGATGGAGATTAAGATAAATTAGTCGCTGACAAGCAGTGAAAAGTCACGAGTCGCGTCGGCATCCTTGCCTTGCTATATGCCTAGAGCTATAGATGGTCATATGGCCCGCGGCCCGACGGCCCAACTCATGGCACGGTGCTTTGGAACAGCCCAAGCACAGCACGACCCGACTAGTGTCGGGCCCGTGCTAGCCTGGCTTGACAGTTGGGCCGTGTCTGGGCCGCTGCCTTGGCACAGTGGGCTGGCCCGGTATGACACGAAAATAAGGGAGTCGAAATAGATTTATTTTCAGTCATGTGTAATGCACGGCCCAAACAAGAGAATTTTTTTATTTTTAATTTTATTTATTAAAAGATTTACAAAAACAATTTTCCATTTCGAAAATTTACAAAACTAGTCGCCTACCGCTCTTTGAGAGGGTAATTTTTCCTACGTGTCACACGACCGTTGGCCGACGTCTAATGGCCGGCCAACGGGGAGTCACCTTTTGCACGCGGCCCCCTTGCCGCCCTCGCAGAGGGTGATTTTTTGCTGTGCGGGGGGCCGCCTGCAAAAGAGCGGCGAGACGCCTGGGTCGTTTTGCAGGCGGCCCCCTTGCCGCCCTCTGGGAGAGCCTTTTTTTACTGTGCGGAGGGGCCGCCAGCAAAAGAGCGGTGAGGTGGCCTGGTATTTTGCAGGCGGCTCCCTTGCTGCCCTCTAGGAGGGCGATTTTTATCCCCTTGGGTATAAAAGCCCTCTACCCTCTCCGATTTTTCATTATATTCACTCAAAATCCAAAAAAAAAGAGGAGGGAGGGGAGTAGAAGGGGAGCAGTGAAGCCCTGCCGATTTGCTGACTCAGTCGTAGGTAAAGACATTGTACCGTATTGTGTTTGTAAATTTTATAGCTTTTAGTTTTAGAAGAGTATATTTTAGTAGATCTGGAGCACATAATATATTTGTATAATGTTAGAACGAGGGAATACGACTTAGAGCATTTTGGACTTAGGGCATAATGGAAATTTGAGAATATATTTTAGTTAGATGGAAGATCTGGAGTGCACACCCTATTTGTTGAATTTGAGACCAAGGACAGACAACATATTTCTAGAAACTGTACCTTATGACGTAGTACATGTAAATAAATATGGACTTAGTCGACCTACTTTTTTTTTTCATCAGGCCTGTCAAGTAAGGTCATATTTCAGTTAGTTCACGGTCAAGGCAACCTTAGATTTGGTGCAGATGGTGTTGATCTGTCAGATTTTAGAATGATATCGAAGGGCATTGATAGGCCTGCCGAGAGAATATTTCAGTCAATTATAGTTGGTTGATGCGAGGATTTAGAATAGACTCAGAAGTGAACGCATTGTCAGTATCTGTTGTGGTGAGTCGTGCAACAGAAGGTTATTTTTGGAAACTAATGCCGATGGATAACACTGATGGTTGGAGAAGGTATGCGAGATGGCTTTTGAACAGTCGTGGCCCCTTGTTATATTTGTGTCGGTGCATGAAAAGGTTACAAATGTTGCAATGGAAACCGAGGATGTTGAGGGTCCCAGTCATGTGGAGAATGAGGAAAATCAAACAAGGGTCGTGCAAGCAATGGGCGTGGCAGATGAGGGAGAGAGAGTCGGAATAATCGTTGATGAAATGAAGAGGGAAGATTCGGATAACGAACAAGCGGAGGGAGATGCATCATGCAATGAGGAAGGTGATGTAATGTCCACTGATTGGACAAATGAGGACTTTTCGGTACTTGTTATCTCAGAAGAACATCATGAACCCTGGGAATACAAGGTGAACGAGGTAATTCAGGGTGCTAGGTATGCTCATAAGGAGGATATGAAGGAGGCGGTCTCATTGCAGAGAGAGTTTAGGGTGGCCAAGTCAACCAATTATGTGTACGAAGTGAGGTGCATGAAGGAAGATTGTCCATGGTGTGATCATGCATATAAGGGTAAATGGAATGATTGTTGGAAAGTTACCATTATGACCGAGCACTAGTGCCACTTATAAGGGGTGGAGAAGTATCACCGCAACATCACTTCAGCTTTTATTGCAAATGAGATGTACAGCAGTGTTGTCTGCAACAATGGGTTTGAACCACGATCAATTATTAGTCACATTGAAGACAAATTCAAGTACACCATTAGCTATGCCAAGGCCTAGAGGGCGAAACAAAAGATTTTAGAGATAAGGTATGACACATTTGAAGCATCCTATGAAAATTTACCTCGTTTGTTAGCCTGCATTGCCCAGAGGAACAATACTACTTACTATGATACTCATACATTTCCATATGCTGATGATCCTACCAAGAGTGTGCTGCAAAGAGCCTTTTCCTCATTGGGTGCTTGCATCAACACTTTCGTGCACTATCGTCCTGTGCTATGCATAGATGGAACATTTCTAATCGGTAAATACAGGGGTCAGATACTGATAGCGATTGGAGATGATGGGAACAATCAGGTGTTACCTATGGCAGGTAAATCCCCTAGGACTACCTACATGGAGGGAACGTCCAGAGTGTCGTTGTGGTGACCGTTGTCAGGTGATAAGATCCGTAAGACAACGAACTCGAGGACAAAGATGTTTCGTTTGTCCTAACATTGTCGACGACAATTTCGTTGTAAGTACCAGTTTTTCTCTACCACTAACCACTAGTTTCATGCACTTACCGTACCTAATAAAATTGTACAAATAGGAGGATGTCAGGAAATGTCAGTTCGTACAGTGGATCGATGCGGTGAGAGTGACTCCCATCGGTGAAACGATAACGCAATCTGAGCCGATAAGACAATTTATTCATGCATGGATGGAGTACGAACGTCGGGTAGAAATTGCAAGCTTAAACTGGTGGCAAAATCCATTAGGTTTACCCAAACGGTCGGAGTGTCCAAAGTGTCGTTGTAGAGATCTCTGTCAGGTGGCTACCTCCTTTGCAGAACAAACATTTGGCATGAGATATTTCGTCTGCCCTAACGTAGACAACAACTTCGTTGTACGTCTTACATTTTTCCAATTTCACTATGATCAGCATAATATTACTACCCTAACTGACAAACTACGTTTATTTCTCAGAGCAATCCAAGGATGTGTGCATTCACCTTGTGGATCGACAATGTCACTCCAACATATCATGGCCAAAAGGTAACTAAGTGTAAAACACAAGTGG
Source organism: Oryza punctata (assembly GCA_000573905.2). Lineage (NCBI taxonomy): Eukaryota > Viridiplantae > Streptophyta > Magnoliopsida > Poales > Poaceae > Oryza > Oryza punctata. Next base: position 7,766,282 of record CM002488.2, read on the forward strand.
AGTACCAGCGATTGAAGGAGCACGAAAATGCAATATTCGATGAACGACGCAGGAGGGGACCGTAGATAACCACATGATCGCTTCGTCAGGACCGACAAATTAGTATCGTGTATCGATGATAGTTCTGAACTATTTTATCATAATGGTGTTTAATTATGATGGTGTGTTAGTGAATGTATCACAAATTATAAATTAATAGGATTGTATCCTTCCTGTTTAGAAAATTCCTTTGACACCCCAATGCATTGTATTCCTTCATATTTCTAATTAAATGCTTATATTTTCCTAAATTCACATTCAATTGTGCACATTATTACATTATTCAATTTAAGCGAAATTTATACGTAACTTACCTAACTACCATTTTAGATGTAAAAAACCCCTCCTAGGGGTCCAATCCTAGCGAGAAATAAAACATTGCAATTGTAAATGCTTCGTTCGTTATCAAAACAATGCAGAATAATAACAAACTTACAGGAGAAAACTTAAAACAAACTAAACAGTTAAAAATCGCCCTCTGGGATGGCGGCAAGGGAGCCGCCTGCAAAAAACCTAGGCCACCCTCCCAGCACTTTTGCAGGCGACCCCCTTGAGAGAAAAATCGCCCTCTGGGAGAGCGGCAAGGGGCCGCCTACAAAAAAACCCAGGCCACCCTCACAGCACTTTTGCATGCGGCTCCCTTGAGCGAAACATCACCCTCTCGGAGGGTGGCAAGGGGGCCGCCTGCAATTTTTTTCGTCCCTATTGGCCAGCCGTTAGGTGTCGACCAACGGCTGTGTGTCACATAGGAAAACTTTCAAAATGGTAGGCGACTAGTTTTGAAAATTTTCAAAATAGAAAATTGTTTTTAAATTCTTTTAATAAATAAAATAAAAAATAAAAAATTCAAAACAAGAGGGAGAATAAATAGACTTATTTCAGTCATATATAAGGCACAACCCAAAGAAAAGGGTGAAAGAATAGACTTATTTAGTCATATATAAGTCACAGCCCAAAAGGGGACGCAAAAGAGACTTATTTTAGAAAAAACACGATGAGCTGCCGTGCCTTCGGACCAGCCCAGCACAACCCAATCCTTATTGGGCCGTAAGAAGAGCACGTGGTCTTGCATGGCCCAGCCCGGTCATTCAGCGAGCCGTGCTGGCCCGACCGATCTCGGTCCATATCTTGGTCGTGCCTGGCCGTGCCGGGCCAGGCGGCCCATTTAGCAATCTATATCTGGAGCCGAGCCGCCTGATCCGTTGCCGTCTTTATCGAATTTGAACCCGAGAGGTATTACGTACACAGTGATCGAATCAATGTTACTGTCGTCTACGAGTCTATCACGTCGAACCGACTCCGAGACGAAACGGTCCTTTTTTTGTGAACTTGAAAACGAAACGGTCCTTGTGCCTATATAAGCCTTACATACTATCGCCTCTTCGTTTCAGTTTTCACGTAGAAACGATTGATCGAGGAGGAGCTAATGGATACGAAACAGCAGATAATCGACACAATGGGGCTGCGGTTCAAGACCGTGGTTCACATCACGCTGGTGGCGTCGATGGCCTACGCGGCCTTCGGCGCCGCGGTCGCCTACCCGGCTGCCGGCGCCCCGGCGGCTCTGGCACTCGCGTTCGTTCTCGGCTATGGCGCGCTCCTCTTCCTGCTCCCGTTCTCCGTCTACGCGCTCGAGTTCCTGCGGCAGGAGTTCCCGATCGCGCGCACGCCGCTGTCCGTCCAGGCGTGCGTGGCGGTCACCCCCGTCGCGCTCTCCGTCGCCGTCCTGACGGTGCTCAACCAAGCGAGAGCCGGCAGCGACGTTGCCTTCGCCACCTGCGTCGTCTGGGCCGCCGACGTAGCCGCCGTCCTGTCCCTGGCGTGGTGTCTCACGCACGGCGGCACCCTCGCCATGGCTTTCACCAGGAGGAAACAGTACGAGGCGAGTTGGAAGGCACTCCAGCGGCTGAAGAAAGGCTATAATCCCAATGACCCCGCCACGGTCCTCTTCGCCCTCGACCTGGGCGAGGTTCGCGATGCATCCGTTCGCCTCGTGGTGGCTGTGTCGGCCGCGTTCGCGGTCGCTGGCGGCGTGGCGGTCGGCGGCGGCATGTCATACACAGGTCTCTCCTACGCCGCCGCATTCTTCGCGCTCCCAATGTTGTGCCTCTCGTACTTCCAGAAGACGTACGCCTATCCCGTGGACATGCCCAAGCACCTCGCCGCCTACGACCGGCTCCACCTGGACGTGATTCGCTATGCTTGTGTTCGCTTCGTGACCGCCGTGTCAGCCGCAAGCGCAATCGCCGGCGGCTTGGTTGTCGGCGGCGTGTCTTGGATAGGCCTCTCCTACGCCGTCATCTTCTTCACGCTCCCCATGTGCCTCCTGCACTTCAGAGAGAACTACGGCTTTTCCATGAGCGATATGCCCAAACAGCTCAAGTGGTGCTACGTGTCGGTGCCTATGGCGCTAACACTGTTGTCCCGCCTCGTGATGGCAGCGCGGCAGGCAGCTGCACCGGACGTCAGGCTCGTCGCCATTGCCAGCACCGTGTGGGCCGTAGACGCCGCTGCAATTGGGTTTCTAGGCTGGTGCAGCACGAGGGAGATGGCGAAGCCCATACTACGGGCGAACGCGTCGGAGATTGTCACGTCGTTCGTGATGGTTTGCTTACGATACTGGTTGTATCTGCATGTTTTCTATATCCTTGGCAACGGTTCACAGAGATGGTTCAATTCATTATAGCCTTTCTAGTTGAGAATTATCCATAGCAACTTCTGTAGTTATGCTCAAAAGTACATTTTAACATTAATATAATATAATTTATTTGTCTTTTTTCTCTAAGTATATGCAACATTGTTTTGTTTTAGTCACTTTAAAAATTATCTTTGCGGACGCACCCCGTATTTTGTTACAGGCGGGCTAAAAGAACATCTGCATGTAAAAAGATTTGGAAAAATCAATTTTCGCAGATAGATCTATTAAAGCAATGAAAAAAGTGACAGATCTAGCATAAGAGTTTAGCTGTAGCGGACTATGATTTTTAATGTGTTAGATTGCCGCTATGTCAAATATATATCTTAATCTTAACCATTTAAAAAAATCGTATTTTTTGGACAAAAGACGTTACACTAACTTGAAAGCATAAGAGTTCATACATGAGTCTTTAGAAAAACAAAAGAAAACAAATGCACGGAGCACACAGGCTCTCAAAAAACCTACTGGCACAGCCAAAGACAAGCCAGGAAGAGGATCAAGCGAATTATCCCTTTTTAGTGCTCACAAGCTGCTGGGACAGCAAAACACAAGCCAGGAAAAAGGATCAAAGCGAATCATCGTTTGCAGGGCTGTTGCAATGCTCTTCTGTCTCGCGGATACTGGCAAACAGTGATCCCCTTAATGCATCCAACTCTCCCCTTAGCTTCACAGGCACCAGACGTCTCCACTGTATCATAAATGAAACAACTTTATAAGACAAGTTAATCACATCAGCTAGCAGTTTATTGTTAAACACCCAATCATTCCTCACAAGCCACAACGCATAGAAACACGTAACAAACATCGTGAGACAAGCAACGCTCTTTTTCCCACCCTTATTTTGCATGATTTCTAAGAGATCAGCTCTAGATGTGGGGACTCTATCCCAATTAAAAGCATCTCTGAAGCAACACCAAAGAAACTGGGCAGGAACACATTTGAACAGCAGATGAACGGAAAAAATCGTTCATCTGAACACCAAATGAGCACATCTGAACACCAAAGAACCGTTCGTCACACTGCGATTTCATCCATCTTCGTTCGCATCGAGTCCGAGTGTTCGTGCACATCCGAGTGCCACGTAGGGAGAGTTTGAGATGGCACGCCCGTGACTGGTCCTCCATGTAGCACCTTAATTTTCTTTTCGTATTTATTTAAAAATCTTCTCTCAATTAAAAACTTGGTTTTAAAATTTGGATTTTATTTGTGCCAAATAGATCTCAAATTTTTCACCCCAAATCCAATTCCAAAAATGTCAAAAAAAAAAGAGAGAGGAACCCTCTGTTGGGCCCCTTTTCTCTCCTTTCTCCCTCGGCCCAACTCCCTTTCCCCCCCCCCTCTCCCTCTCCTTCCCCGGGTGGGCCGGCCCACCTCTCCCTCCCCCTCTCTTCCCTTCCCGGCCCAACTCCTTTCTCCCTTTTCCCTCGGCCCACGGGCCTTTTTCTTCCCCGCGCCGGCCCGGCCCACCACTGTGGATCGTCCCCTACCTCCGGCTGTGTGCGCAGCCGCCGCCTACCGCCGTCGACGCCGCCGTTCGCCGCGCCAGCTCCGCGCCCGCGCCGCCCCTCGCCGCGCCGCGCCGCGCCGCCTCGGCCACCGCACCCGCCCCGAGCCCCGCGCCCTTCCCTCGCGCCCCGCGCCCCTCCCCTCGCGCCCCGCACCGCCGGTCACGTCGCCGGACACATCGCCGGTCACGTCGCCGCTCGCCGTCGCCTCACCACCTCGGGCCGCCCGCCGCCGCACCGAGCCCCGCGCCGCCGCTTGCCGCGCCCCCGCCGCCTATAAAAGGGGGCCGGAAACCCCTCTCCTCGCCGCTCATCGCCGTTGGCTCCCCCCCTCTCCCGGTGCTCTCTCCCTCCCTCACCGGCCGCCGCCACCCACCGGTCGCCGCCGCCCACCGGCCGGCGCCGCCGCTCCCCGGCCACCGCCGCCACTCCCCGGCCCCCCCTGGGCCGCCGGCCACCCCCCCTCCCCTCCCTCCCCGGCTGCCTCGCCGCCGGTGCCAAACCGAGCCGAGCTCGGTGGAGCAAGGAGGAAGAAGACCCCCCTGACAGGTGGGCCCCACTCCCTCCCCCTCTCTCTCCCGGCCTGACATGTGGGCCCCCACCGTCAAACCCTAACCCTAACCCTAACGGAATATTCCGTTGGAATATTCCGTTATCATTTATTAAAAATTCCCAAATTTTCAGAAAAGTCCCTCTAACTTTGAAAATTCATAGAAATTCAACCGTAACTCCGTTTGACCCCGTTCAAATTTCTAAATTTTTCTAAAAATGAGATCTACACAATGGCACACTTTTTTATTTGGTTTGAGTTTGTTTTATTGCCTTTTTATTTATTTGTTCTCCGTTCCGCGTATAGAGCACGTGTACGAGGACGCTCCGGACGCCGGATTCGAAGAAGAAGACCCGCATCTCGTGCAAGGCAAGCCCCTTTGATCACATTGCCCCTATATTTGCAATGATATGTTGTTTGAAAAATGCATTGCTTATTACACTCGAATAACATGTTTAGGCCTCGGATTGTTTATACAACCGACGGACCAACCTAGTAGTTGCACTTATATTACATAGGTTGATGTTTCCATACCTTTGATAGCTCCACAAATGTTTACGCCGGTATCGTTGCACGATTACCGAGGTAGTTGCTTAGCCATGCTTACGTTTGTACTGTCGTGTGGGAAACTTGGGTTATTCCAAATTACATGTTTAAAAATCCGGTATGTTGTACCGAGGTGTTGTGAAATAAAATGTGTTGTGAAAATGGTGATGGTGCGGAGTCAAGCCTTTGTGGTTTGGCTACGTATTATCGTTAAGGACCGATTCCTTTGGGAAGTCCATCCGAACACGTTATAGTGCGACCACACGGGTATTTATGGGATGCCTCTGGCTAAGTAAATTGTTATCACATGGGAGTTGGTGTGCCAATGGTTGTGGAATGCCAAGGATGAGGAGATGAAGTGTTACACATTTATTGCCCATCATGGGTGTCTTTTTGCCTCTATTGTGGCATGGTACCAGTAGGAGTAGGAGGCATCCTCGGTATTTCCTGAGTGGACGACGGCTGTCTTTGCCTGATACTCGGCTATGGATCTTAGCCCAACTAGGTGGCATGCGATTTTCATGGGTTAGCTTTGGAAAGGCCTTGTCACGAACTTCCGTTGCCGACGGGTACACGGTGTCAGTTTCGTGTCGTGTGGGTAAAGCGTACAACCTCTGCAGAGATTAATGAACTGTTCGAACAGCCGTGCCCACGGTCAAGGGCGAGTGTAAGGTGTTTCTCATAGTGTAGATTTGTTTGACAAATGTTTGATGAAAATGGTTGGTGGGAAGGGATTCGTTTCCCGAGTTTGCCTGTGTGGCGAACGGCTAACCTTTGTGGTTAGGAACGGGTCTGTGTGACCTGGGGTGTCGTCCGACACCGAGGTGTTGTTAGGGCCATGATGGTGTTGCAATGCTGAGATAACTGTGTGGACTATGTGTGGTTGTGAAAGTGAGAAGGAACCAAAAGAGGAGACAAATCAATTGTTGTTCGTTAATCGTGACAAGTTGTTGCAAAGCAACTTGTGGAATGGGTCGAGGCGTGAGCCTCCTCCCGATAACTAAAACTTGATTCACTCACTAGAGTTTTGTGAACTAAATCACTTTCGCCAAAAAGGCTGCTTTCGCAAATAAAACCCTAGCTCTCCTTGTCTTAAACCAAGCATGTCATTCTTTCCCCGGCTTGCTGAGTACGTGAAGTACTCACCCTTGCTATATATAATATATCTATAGAAGTTGAAGATGAAGACATCGACCCGACCGCCGAGGGATGTCTCCAGGAGCAAGCCGAATACGAAGACTTCTAGAAGGATCGTGCCTAGCCCCAAGCCGTCGCCTGTGGATCAAGATGGTCGCCTAGACGCTTAGCCGCTGCTGCTTTTGTCTTCTGCTTTATGGACTTTTGTATTGTTGTGTTGCTCATCCTTGGGCCTGTCCAGGATGGCAACTTATGTAAGGACTAAAACCCAGTGATGCAATAATTAGTTACTTTGATTCCATGTTTATTCTGTGAGTACCAGCTAGTGTATCCTGGGACTGGTACTATATCACAGGTAATGCGTAGCACCTCGGTATGAGTTAGCTGGTGTTATCAGTTAACGAGTGCCGGGGCGTTACACTCCACCTCCAAGCTCGCCCTTTTCCTGCCTCCTCGCTCCCTTCTTGAACTGTTGCAGCGGGCAGTAGCGACCTCACGGTCACCAGATCCGGCGAGCTCAGTGTCGCCGGATCCAGCTATGCCAAGCTCATCGCCATCTTCCTCGTCTCCCGGTTTCTATCCTTTCGTCATCGTCATCGTTGTATGTCTTCTCAGCGCCATCTTCCTCATCATCTGCGCGATGCGCAGTTCGTTTTCAACACGAAATTTTCGGTTCGCTTCAGAGAAATTTAACGATATGCCACTCAAATGCCACCCTCTAGAACGTCCTTATAAAAGTGCCACTTAATAGAGGTTGCTCCTTAATAGAATGTCACTTTGGGCTGTTTTGAGGCTTTTTTCATTTTGTTTATATTTTTTCCCAACTTTGCTCGCGAAATGATCGAAACGCCCCTGCACTATCGTTTAGATCCAGAAAGAGATGATTTTCTCATCTTTCTCTCTCGCGACTCTCTCTCGTCCGTGCACTAGGGGCTGACGCCACCACCGCCGCCTCGTCAGCGCACCCCAGCCATCACTGCCGCCGCCCGTCGATGCGCCCCCAGCTGCCGCTACCGTCCCCCATCCACGCGCCCCCGGCCGCCGCCACCGTCCATGCGCCCCCACCCCACCGCCGCTGCTCTGTCCGCTTTTTCCCCGGCACGCCGCCCCCACTGTAGCACCGCCGCCCGTGCAAACCACCGCCGCTCACCTCCCCTCGGCCTCCTAGATCCACCGCTGCTCCGTCCTCTTTTTCTCTACATATTTGTCATGTGTTTATAGTTCTGATGGATCAAGCAATCTGACCTAACATGTGAGAAAAGAATCAGGGGTAATTTTTGTCATTACGCATGCTTTTCTATTTAAAGTTCGCAAAATAGTCCTAAGTGATATTCTATTAAGGAGCAACCTTTGTTGAGTGGTACTTTTATAACGGCATTCAGTCTCTAGAGGGTGGTATTCTATTAAAGCCACCTCTATTGAGTGGCATATGTTAAATTTCTCCCTCCCAAATCACAATACCTTCCAATACAGATATGTTCCCCTAATCCCGATTCTGCTGTCAAGATCCTCGACAGTGACTACACGAGGACGTGTTGACAAAGTGCCTTGACGGGGAAGCGAGGCCGAGGCCGGATCTGAGTAGTCCGTACAACGTGCCAGTACAAGGACGATGGCTGGAGAGATCGGAATTAGCCTTCTTGACCACCGGTAGGAGGTGCAAGAAGAAGGCGACGGGGCAGAGGAGGCCGCCCCTGACGTCGACTCTCGCTCGCACTGTGTCTCCATCCTGCAAAGCCGATGCTGCTGGCTGCCTCGCCCTAGCAGAAAGAGGGAGGTGGAACTGTGAGGTTTGAAGCCTTCTCGATTCCCTGAAATTCCTTGTAGATGTGCATGTGTATATGCCACCGATCCGGTGGATCTTGTGGTGGTTTGCTGAAATTCAATTCGTGCTTGGTATTCCAGACGGGTCCCGGCCATATCATATGCTATCGGTTCTGGATGCTACGAGTCACAATTTGATGATTTTTTAAGGAAATTAGAAGGTTTTGAATTTAATAATTTTGAGGATTGTAGAGCTATCATTGCGAAAAATCAGAATTTGATTAATTTAGAGAACGTTCTCTTTGGATTAGGAGGGATTTCTTCTGAGTTTCTCTCATTTTTCCTTTTGATCTGAAGAGTTCGGTCATGCCATATTATCAGGTTCCGTTTCTTCCTTTGTCCTTAACAGGAGGGACACTTGAATCCGTTTTTAAATTGTTTCTCAATTTGTTTTGCAAGCATATTCAAATTCTGAGTGGAAATGCTACATTCAAAAAAAAAAATCACGTGGTCAGACTTGGTCCCTGCTATAGTTTGATTTGCCTCGGAAATTCGAAATTGTAGTAGTGGCAGCAGCAGCTTCATGTTCTCCTGCCAATTTCTTATCCAGCAAAGTAAAGTTATTAAACTTGTCAATACTCATATTCCAATACTTTTTACGAATTGTGAAATAGTTGATTCTCCCTACTTCATGGTTATCGTGTCTTGGTTAGGAAGCAATAATGCAAACACAAGGATTGCCCTGTGCTCACCTCTGCCATTGCCCTATATCTTAGATTGCCTAACTCAGCAGTTGGCGCTCGGAAGTAGGCATGGGCCATGGCCACTGGAGTGGGGATCAGGATGCTCTGTAATCGACTGCACCGTACCTATGTGAGTCCGGGGATCATTGGGTCCATATGTCAATGATCTCCGGACTCACATGTCAGTGATAAAGGTACGATGCAGTCGATTACAGAGGATCTCAATCCTGAAGTGGCACCATCGCCCCTCCCACTACTCTGAGTTGTGGCAATGATCTCCGGGCTCACATGTCAGTGATAAAGGAACGATGCAGTCGATTACAGAGGATCTCAATCCTGGAGTGGCACCATCGCCCCTCCCGCTACTCTGAGTTGTGGCAAGGAGCTCAAGTACAAGTTGTTGTAGTTTAGCACTTCAGATTCAAGCATCTTTAGAAGGAATTCCGCTTTTGGGTATAATTGGACGGCCATGGTTCTCCTTACATCTGTGCATGCATATATCATGTAGAAGGATTTCGATATTGAGCTTTTTGCGCTTTTACGTAATGATCTTTTTTCTGTGAAGAATCTGAATGCATATTAAACTCGCATTATGATGTGAATCTATATATTAGACGAGAAGAAGAAAAATCTGCATAGTGTTGATTGGGAATGTGACACTTGGCAATGACCACCCCTTTAGAATTCGGACTATGACCATCTCAGCTACTAAGGATGTTGCTAAAACTTTAGAGGTAATTAATTGCATGTTTGGATACTGGGAGTCATGAATCGTGTTTTCTTTTACGTGTGTTACAACGTCTGAACAACTGTGGGACAAGAAGATGAATGATGAGATGATAAGAAGAACGACATAATGATAATAGTAAAAGTTGTGAAGGAAGTCCATGTGAGATGGTTACGAGACACAGGAGAGGTAGCTAACCTCCCCGGATACTAGTCTTCCTGTAGTACTATATGTACAATACTGCTTACTTACTTATATGTGAGCAACCTCCATTATAAACTATGGGTATTATACTAGTACATTAAAATACGGAACTGCTAGAGAACTTCCGTAATTTTTTTTTCTCCCAAAGTTTTTAGATCTGTAATCTTACATTGTCTCGAGATTTGTACATGAAAGAATACAAAACCATAGTTGATCCCGTGCACGACATGCCCAAGCCACTTTCGACTCGGCCCACCAGGACATGATTCGGGGGCTTGTTTTCGATTCGTGGCCGCCGTGTCGGCCGCGTGCGTGGTCGCCGGCGGCTTGGTGGTCAGCGGTCTGTCCTGGACACGTCTCTCCTACGCCGGCGTGTTCTTCGTTCTTCCCATGTGCCTCTTGTACTTCAGGGAGGAGTACGGTTATTCCGTGAGCGACATGCCCAACCAACTCGAGTGGTGCTACGTGTCGACGCCCGTAGAGCTAGTGTTGTTGTCCCGCCTCATGATGGCGGCGCGGCAGGCAGCTGCTGTGTCGGATGTCAGGTTTGTTGCCATTGCCAGCGCCATGTGGGCCGTAGACACTGCTGCAATTGGGTTTCTCGGCGGAATAAGTTCATATGAGATATCTTAACTTGCTAACGAATCAGACTTTCATCCTTCAACCGAAAAACCAGATATTACGGGTCCATCAACTATTCAAATCGGTTAATATAGGTCCCATGACGGTTTTGACATCGGTTTTAGTCGACGTGATACCTACGTGGCTAAATTGACTCGGTCTTCATCAGACGTGGTATTGATGTGGTATTGACGTGACAATTTGATTTGAAAAATAATAAAATATGTGACCCCACATGTTAGTTACACCAAAAGAATTAATTAAAAGGTGATGGGGCCCACGTGGGCCCCACATATCATTCTCACCCCTACTCTTCTTCCTCCTCTCTCCCCATCTCCCTCTCCTCTCTCCACATTTCAGTTATATATATGAGAAATCTAGCTAACAAGCACATTTCAGCTTGGGGATTGAAGAATAATGATCGTTAAGTACCAATTTCGACCGCTAACTAGCATAATAATGAATAAAGAGAAAATTAACATTTATTACACGTATACCAGTAATAAATAATGTAGTTGTATTAGAATTAGAGAAATAACATGGATGCAGGGATTATACACCAAAGTGAAGGAGAAATGAAGTCGACGTGCAAAGAAATACACTTCCAACGAATCACTTGCGAGCACATGGATTGATGGGCCCACAAGTCAAACCAAACAGACTTAAAGTGGGCTAACCCATTAGAAACCGCCTTAGGAGCCCACATGGAAGTCACTAGTGAAGGTCAGTCGCGAGAGGTGGGGCCCAGGGGTCGACCGAACCTCTGGTTCAGGCGAACCACCCGTGCCTCCCCTCATCGCCACCTTACACGTGGACGCTCCTGATGGACTCCCAATGACGGTTACAGATGCACCGACCTCTAAAACCGTGTAACATCCGATCCGTCGGCGTTAGCCATAGGAAAAACATATTTTATTAAAAACCTTAATTTTGAAAATTTGTTTTTGTTCTTGCCTGTATGCGTGTGCCAAGATCTCGGCTCCTCCTCTATCCAAATCCCCGCTCAACAGTCAAATTCAAAGTCAAATCCAATTCATGTTCAACCCCAAAAGAATCTTCTCTGCAAAAGTCTAAACTGCCTCCCTCGAGTCCCTTGGGCCGATTCCCTTGGTCGGCCCAGCCTCTCTCTCTCCCAACCTCTCCTCCCGTTCGTGGGCTGCGCGTGCGCCCTGGCCCACTCCGCCGTCCCGGCCCGTGCGCTGCACGTGGGCCGCACGCGCCAGCCGCCGAGAGAGAGAGCTCTCTCTCTCACGCCGTTTCTCTCTCTCCTTCTTGCTTTTTCCTCTCGCCGGAAAAGAAAACTGCTGCCGCGCCATTTCAAACCCGATCGCCGCCCGTTGACCCGCGCACGCGCGCGCGTCGTGGCCGATTGGCCGACCGCGCCACCGTCACCGCCTACCGCCGCCTGCCGCGGCAGCCCCGCGCCGTCGTCACCCGGGCCGTCACCGCCTGCCGCGGCCCCGCCTCCCGCGCAAGCGCGCGCGCCTCCATGCCTCGGAGCAGCAGCCGTTGCACCGCCCTCTCGCCCTCTCTCCTCTGTTCGCCCAAAACGGCAAGGGGGCAAACCCCCTTTCTCTCCCTCTTTTCCCTTCCCCCCACCGCCGATGTCACCCTGCCGTCGCTTGGCCGCTAGCGCCGGTGAGCGCGGTCGCCGCGCACGCCCGTGAGCCGCCCTGCGCGCTCCCCGACCCCTATAAAGCCATCACCCCGCTTCTCTCGTTCGTCCGCTCCCTCCCATCCTCTCCACCAAAGAACGTCGCCACCGCCCCTCCATCGCCGGCCACCGACTCGGACGCGCGGTGAGGACCCCCGGCCGCGCCTCTTCTTCCCCGGCAATGGCACCCTCCCTCCGCCCTCGCGGTAACTCCCCTCGCCGCCCTTCGTTTCCCCCCTCTCTTCGACGTAGTCGCCGCCGCGTAGCCGCCCCTCGCCATGGCCGGCCGCACCACGCGCGTCGCCGCGGCCGCGTCCCTACACCCCCTCCTACGCCGCCTCTTTGTTCCCCCACCTCGCCGCTGCTGCTCTCTCCCTCTCTCTCTCGGGCAGCCGGAAGAAAGAAGAGAAGGAGGAAACAAAGAGAAGAGAAGAGAAGAAAGAAAGAGGGAGGAAGAGGAGAAGAAGACAGTGGTGGGACTCACCCGTGGGCCCCACCCCCTTGATCCCCGGTTCACTCTCTCTCTCTCGTGCGCCCCGCGTGGGCCTCGGCCTCGCGCGTCGGCCCGTTTCCCAGCCTGCTCGCCCCGCCGGCCTCGCGCGCCGGTTCGTTTCCAGGCCTGCTCCGCCATTCGGCCTGGCCCGCTAGCCCCCTCGGCCTACCCCGCCCCCCGGCTACTTGGGCCTTTCCCCTTGACCGGCCCGCCCAGCTCCCTCTTCCGCTCAGCCTCTGGGCCTCCTCCCTCGTTCGGCCCACTCAGCCATTCCCCCGCCGCAGCCACGCCCGCGTGGGCCGCCTACCCCTTGCGCGTGTGCTGGCCCGATAACCTCGACCGCGCCGTGCAAAACCCTTGGGCCGTGCCTCCGGTTCACCGAAGAAGACTGAATGTCACCCCTCCTTCTTTTTCTTTTCCAGAGAGTTTAATAATCTTTTTTTTCTTTAGATAGAAAATCATCCAACCTTAGAAAATTCACATCTTCTCAAACGTTCGTCCGATTGACCTCGTTCAAACTCCGAAATTTCTCAAAAACCGAGATCTATCTAATGGAACACTTAGAAGGTCATTATTAGGGCTTTCTTTTCGTCGTTTGTTGAGTCTTTTCGTTACGCGTGTAGTTTCGGAGCCCGAAGACTCGCAGTGTGCGGATTTCGAGGAGCAAGTTCAAGATCTCGAGCAAGGCAAGTCTCCTTTGATCATCTTGCTCCTATAATTTAAAAACTAAGTATTTCCATTTCGCAAACTATACATTATTAGGTTGCACCTGTTGTACTTGGCCGCGGTTTGTGAGATAACCCGCCGATCCAACCCAATTGATGCACATACCCTCCTTGGCTATTGAATACCCGTACCACCCTTGTCAACTATCGGTTCCTAATGTCCGAGCTCTCGGGCACGTACATCTAGGACTCTCTCAAATTTAAAACTTTCAACGATGGGTAAAACTTGGATTTACAAAATACTTGGAAAAACCCGACACTTGGGTCGGTGTCTGCAAAATAAAACTATTTCTAAAATCGTAGTGCGGGGGACGTACTGGGAGTACGCTTTCCCGTTCTCACACTTAAGGATCGATTCCTTTGGGATTTCATCCAAACATAATCAGTGCGACCACATGGGTGAAATGGGATACCCCTGGCTGAGTAACTAGCTGGGCCAGGGAAGCCTTGATGCCAAGGGACAAGTGGATTCACCGGGGTGGTGTCGGGTAGGACCCCTGGGCTTCCTGGCACAGTATGGTCTAGGACCTAACCTGTTGTTGATCCGGATGACCCCTCCCATTGGCATACGGTAACCTTGTGTCGACTTTGGAAAAGCCTCAAATTCACCAGACATGGCTGTTCTGCACGGGCTGGGTGACCCGGGTTAGTAATGTCGTGTGGGTAAAGTGTACCCACTCTGCAGAGGTTAACAATCTGTTCGAACAGCCGTGCCCACGGTTATGGGCGGTTGTGAGGTAATTCCTTAGCGTAGTTTTGTTTGACTACTGCCTGTGAAATTGACTTGATGGGTTGGATGACGTTGTTATCAAATGTGGCTGACGAGTTCAGCTAGGCCCAGGAGGCCATCAAAATCGGTTCGCCGGGAGCCAACACTTGATTCTTAAAAGATTGATACATTGCACTATTTCGACCGGGCTTGATGCACTGTCAGGCTCGAGTCGTCGAGAAGCACTTCCCTAGAAATCATTTCGAAAGATTTAAACCAAATCAATTGCGAAAACAAACAGCCGTTCTATGAAGCTTGCAATACATACATAATTCCCAAGACTTGCTGAGTACTCCCTGTACTCACCCTTGCTCTATATAAATAAACCCCCCAGTTCTCGAAGAGGAGGAGATGAACCCCGCTGACGAGGAGTTCTTCCAAGAGCAGACCGGCTTCGAGCAGTATTAGGTTTTCGTCGTAGTTCCCAAGTTATGTTTTGTGGCCGTGGGTTAGTCTTCGCTTCCGCCTTTTCGTTTTGTAATGCAGTTTGAGCACGGGGTCTGTCCGTAGCCCAATATGGCTGTAAGAATACTCTTAATGAAGAGACCGCTGTTGTTGTGATATTTCATCTTCCTGTGATACCAGCGTGGTTTTCCTGGGACTGGTATCAGCTCACAGGTTTATTTGGAGCGTCCCGCCCTAGTTCTCGTCTGGGGCCAGATCGGGGCGTGACAAACCGCCTTACAACCGTCATTACAAGGCTATAAATAGAGGATAGCTTCTCATTTCACTACACACAACTCAAGGAGTAATTCTCTCTTCCATATTATATTCTCTATAGTTTTAGTAGAAATAAGTCTAGAGGAGTTTTGACCCTATAGTATTCTCACAGTTTCCGGTATGTCGGTAGTACTTTATTCTTCTTGTAAAACTATAGTAGAATTATATTATTTATTTATTTATGCTCATAGTCTATATTTGTCTATTGAGTATATGTTCTATGAGTAGTATATACTTTGTATATTTGCTTCATCCTAGGTTAGCCGATCCATGCTAGGTAACGGTCTAATGACCTTTATAAGTTGCTATAGCTCCAATTTGTTCATCAGTAGGGTGAGAGTCCCATGGGAGTTAGTGATATTATTTATTAGCATAAGTATGATATCTCACTGGATGCGGGTGTACCCCAAGGAAAGTGAGGTAGGCGGCGGGTGGTGACAGTCCGTAAGAGTGCGTAAATGCCATAACCACGCTAACAGACTAACAGGGAGTGGTTTCTCAGTAGTACATGGGTGTCTGGAACTAAGTACTATGTTGTAAGCATGTATATGTTAAGTGTATACTAGACATGAATAGATTAGGAGTACAATTGTGCCGTAGTTCTCTAGTGCTCCTTTTCTACTAAATAGTATTATAGAGGTGAATCTTCTGTGTGTTCACTATCTTATTACTATATCACCTTAACCCCTATTTAGACTATAGTGAATTAATTATAGATTGATTAAAAAGATATAAACTCTATCTTATACCGTCGCCTTCCCTGCGGAATCATAAATATGATACCCTTGGGAGTGCTCATGGGTAAAGTGCTATATCGTTATCCGTGCACTTGCAGATTTATCTATGATTGTAAGAATATACCAACAACCATGGAACTAAACGTTGCACCTACTTGAATTTGTTGAGTAATTCTAGCTAGGGCTAAGCTCCATTGACTCCACCAACTCCCGCACGGCCGCTACCAAGCCGTCGCCTTGATCCGTCACCGCTGGGAGAAGTGGGGTTCGGGCTAGACTGGAGCACGTCTTATCTCATCTAGGCTAGGGCAATCACGTCCATACTAGAGGAGAGATGTGAAACTTTTTTATTTTTATTTTATTTTTTATATATTTTTTCACACTTAGGATCACACAAGAACCAAACTATAGAGAAATTAAGCTCAAACGAACATATATGTGATCTGTAGAATTTTTCAAAACTCTATTGATAAGCTTCTTGCCTCGAAAACATAATCTTACGAGCGGAATTTCGAGATTCTAATTTCATCGAAGCCGGCAAAGCGGGGAGAATCGGATGTAACTTTTTATGTCGATGTCTGTGGATATATAATTCGCATGATTCTGAGTCCATATGTCCGTTAGGTTTGTTTTAAGGAAGGACAATCGAATATTAAAAAAATAACAAACCATAACTAAGGGTTTATAGTAAAAAAAGGCTAAAGGCTTTATAGGATTACGGAAATATAATCTACTAATTATTTTGGTATTTTCGGACTATAGAAAAAACAAAAACAATGAAGAACAGAAAGTCTCTTACCTACAAATCTTGAGTGGATTTGAGGAGAGAGAGAGCAAGAGCAGCGATGCTTGGGCTCAGGCAGGGAGGGCATGGTGGGTGGGTGGGATCCTCGGAGGGACCGCGCTAAGGAAAAAAAAAAGATGACACCGGGGTGGGAGGGGCGGCGCCAGCCTCATTGGCGCACTCCCCCTGCCACGTCAGCACCAACCCTCCACGGTGGCAGGAGGACGACGCCAAAGATGTTGGCGCCATCCCATTGGACCACAGCGCCAGTGACTTTGGCGCCCTCAAAAAAGATTATTTTCGAGATAAGTTTTTTCAGGGGTCTATTTGTGAAATAGATTTTTTAAAAGGACCAAATTGTAAAAAATCCAGGCATTTAGCTAGTACATGGTATAGGCACGCTCCACATGCGCAAGCATACAGAGGATGGGTCAGTGACACACTCCAAAAGCAGCGGCGGTTAACTGTAAGGTACAAAAAAAAACTAAAATATCCTTCACTTTAACAAATCTTAATGCAATAGTCTCTCATTTTAACAAACCCTAATGCAAATCTCAATGCAATCGTCTCTTATTTTAATATACCCCAATATATGTCCTCTACTTTTATAAACTTTAATGTAATGATCACTTAAAAGACAAAATTATTTGAAACAAATAAAATTGCGAATAAATAAAGTTATTTTGGAACGAAAGGATTAAGGCGTGAAACGGGAAAGCATGCAGGCAAAACTCCTATTATCCTCTTCACAACGAATTTATCTAGTTCTCCCAACACAAAAGGATCAGGACAAGTTACATCAGGAACCAGCTTAACCATGCCGGTCGCTACTAACTAGTGTTACACAGAGGTACAAATGGCAGGCAAAATCATCACCCAAGCTTGCTCCTAAACTGCTCCGGCAGTGAGGCTCCGAACACCTGGGCGAGAGCCATCTTCTGCCTCTTATTCAGCCTGCACAGCTCCAGTCCCCCGCAGGACTTGCCAGTCAACAGCTTGCGCCCATCGTCTACAGCTTTCCTTCTCAGGGAGCACAGCTGTGCAGATGGTTCGATTGTGATCGCACTATCGGCATCGGCTTCGGCTTCACCTTCATCTGCTCCCCAGTCCAACTCATCGTCGGTCATACCCTTTGAAGCCTCATTTGCTGATTCAGGGGCTTCATAGTTATCATCTTTTGCAGGTGTGGTCTCTGTGTGGCTGTCAGTCCCCCACCATTTCATAGTTTGCAAAGACAAGCCAGATGATGGAAATCCGTACTTGAAGTCGTCCATGTAGGTTGGGATGCCTTTGGTTTGGGTACCATGGGCCAAGATTGCTGATCCACCCAACACATTTTGTTTTCCTGGGGGTGAGATTTGTCCTGTCTTCGAACTTCCCTGTTGAGATTTTGCCACTCCTTGGAAGGCGCCTGGTGATCTATCGATATGTCCAGATTGAAGTGTCAGAACAAATGCTGCAAACTGCTTCAATAGTGACAATAGATCATCATATGGTGCATGATGCAGAGAACTGGGAGACCAAATTAGACTACAATAGTGGTAACTGGTAATAACAGAGAGAAAGTTGATAGCATCCAAGTGTCAAAACATAGAACAATATATACGCAGCCTCAGGTCAGAGAGTCCCACAGAGGGATGGTCTAAACTGTTGTTGTGGTCAGGTTTACATGGTAACCAAAACCAATGTCCCACTCTACTGCCCCAGCATCCATACTCAGACAGCAGATGGTCAGTAGAATCCTGAGCAATGAACCACTACAAAAACACACTGTATGCAAGTATTGCACAAATATTTTTTTTCCAACTGACATTCATAAGCACAATTATCCATGTTCACAGCTCAAAGTAGCCATAAAAGGAAAAATACCAACGACCGAGCTTGAGCAGTTAAATCAGACAAGCCAAAAGCTATTAGCAGTAAAACTTTACTAGACAGAAGCTACAAGTATAATTAAAATTGTCATGTGCTTTTAGATTTACAATATAGATTAGCGACAAGAAGGCAAGAATGAGCATATCATTAACTTTTTCTATTGCACTACATAGCTTAAGTTAATGGTGAAATTGTCTGTAGTAAAACGTGCATAGACTTCCAAGTTATACAGGATCCAGAGCAGAAATCTTAGTAGCAAGTGGAAAAAAAAATAACCTGGGCCAAATTCCTCTCAAAATTAATAAATAAATTTATGAAAAAACAGATTGTCCTGTAAATTAGTTCCATCCCTTATAATACATGTATTACTTGGCCACATATATGTCCATCACTGTTGTTTACGACATAGTGCATTCAGCATAACTTGAATCTGTTGTCAGTACAAGCTAGAACCAATCGCAATAGGAATTACCATAGGACACTGGTGCCATAAAACAGCCAATATTACAACTGGGATGGTGTTGGACTGTAACAGAATATCCAGATCTACCATAAATGATAATTATCAGTCCAGATGGATAAGAGAACAAGGAAATGATGGAATTTCACGTACTACTTTCTTTCTTCACATCTAGAAATTGAACTTCACATCTTGTACTAGTCAAACGTGATATTACACTGAAATATTCATGCGAGTAGAAAAAGCCTTGAATTGTTCCATCAACTACCACAGTATACTCTGTTGATTATCAAGAAAATAGCACTAGCAGGCAGTTGTCATGGCTAACATTCAGTGAGAACCAAGCATGTCCAGTTAACATTTGCAGAAGAGATAAGACATATTTATTATTGCATAGGAAACACGAATAAAATATGGGCATCAACACAATCAAGTTAAAAAGCACTACTCACACTGTTGATAGACCAGATGCGCTTAGAGCCTTCTGTTTTGCAATTTTAGAGATCTCAAGAAGTTCCTTGGCTTTCTCTCTTTCAGCATTTTTTGTGTCATCACCGGACTTCCCAGAAACAAGCTGCAGCATGAATATTTAAGAACAACAATATAAATGATTGGATTGCAAAGAAGAAACTAAGAACAAAGCTAGGGAAATATAAGCAATATGCGAAAGAGAAGTCAACATGTGGTAGGAATAGCTTTCAGGCTGTAGTTGTTCTATATTTGCATGCAGAATAGAGTAAATACCATCTTCAATATCAGTTTGAACCAACTCACTATGGGCAATCGAGTAGCCATTGAACAACAAGCTTTAACCAATTATGCAGCTAGTCAGCATATTTCAGTTATCGAATATTTTTTACCGGAAGGAGTATTTCACTAGGGGAAATTAACTATTCGCCACTCAACAGTGATGGCTTCAACGATTTGCCATTTTACAGATGCCAATTAATTATTTGCTACTAAATAGAGGTGCACTCTTAATAAAACGCCACGTTACCTATTTTGTTTAAGATTCCAGCCTAAACACAAGGGTTCACCTATTCTCCTTCCTGTTTTACCCTTCATCCCACCATGTCCTCAGTCCGTTTTCTCCACAGAAAAGGCTGTCACCTCCAGTTCTCAATCAAGGCACGCACCAAGTGCACTTCTGATGATGGCCTTTTGTTTCTTAACAGCAGTTCTATTAGCAGCTGATTGTAGAATAAAATAATTCATCCATGTTAGTAACTAGTCAATACCAAGGAATTAGACTTATATTTCTTCGATGTAGATTATACTTGATATCTTCGGCCTGTGTCAGGAAGAGCACTGAATTCATGGATGATTGCCATGGCGGAGCAAGGGGTGGTCACTATCTGTTCTGGTTAGAGGCAGCCAGCACGGGAGGAGAAGGGAAGTGGCGTTTTACTAAGAGCGCACGTCAAATCTAGTGGAAAATAATGAATAACCTACAGAATAGGGCTTCTAGGGCAAAGAATCTAGCGCTTCTTTTCTTCCTTCAAAACAAGCTTCAATCTTTCACGAACATCTTCAAGTGGCCAATATCCTACATAATTCATTCTTCTCCTTGCTTACTTTTGAGGATAGGCTTAATTCAACTATTAAGATAAGCCTCCCCGCAAAAAAAAAAAAAAAAACTATTAAGATAAGCCTTTGATGAGTATATCCGTTCGTAAAGCAGTCCACCTTGTAAATTGTTAGAGCCACCAACTGCTGCAGAATATATAAGCAAAGAGAGCACCATGTTTATATATAGGATACAACCACCGTATACTTCTCTTTGCTCAAATAGTCCCCAAATTAGAACAAGCATACAAGTTTTCATTGGCAAATAGCTTTCTTTCTTTCTTCCTTCTCGCACCACTAATTTACTGTTCAGTTAGACTTAGACATTCAACACAATCACTCAAAAACACAGGAATCGCTCATGAAACTAATCTCCTGAATTCCTCGTCAGTTCTGACATTCAACACAATCACTAGAAAACACATGAATCGGCTCATGAAACAGGGCAAACATACCTTTCGATACGGCCACCTGACGATACCGTGGCTACGGCAAATCCTCTTCAACACGCTGGTACAAACACCTGCAAATCAAACACAGCAACAACACAGGCACGGAGGCACCCCAAGTTCGTTTAGCTGCTGCGCGGCTGTACGACGAATCGACGCTCCCTCAAATCGAGCCAGGCGACGGATCTCGCCCCACATCTGAAGAAGGACAGAGAGAGCGAGGGCGGGATTACCGAGGATGGAGGCTGCCTCTGCGATTGGTAGCGAGAAGAGCTTGGAGATCTCCTCGTACGACAACGACACCCTCGTCGGCTTCTGCGGCTGCGCCTCGGAAGCCGGAGCCGGAGTCGGCACCGCCGCCGGCTGCTCCTGCTGCTGCTGCTGCGGCTGGGCACTGGAAGCCATGGGGGCCGCGCACATAACAGCGCGGGTCGCGGGGAATCGACTTCGCGCGGGAGATCGAGGCGCGCGAACCGAATCAAATCGAAGATGACGCGAAGCGGTAAGAGGCGGCGGGGTTGGGGATGGGAAGAGGGGCGCAGCGGTGGCGGCCGGATGGGTGGGTGGGAGTGGGACGGATCGGATCGGCGTGCCGGCTTGGCTGGCTGGGTCGATTTCGATTTGGGGATTTCGCGTTCTGTTGGTGGTGCGCGTGTGTGGTGGTGGATTCGGGGGATTCTTCTTTCTTCGGTTGGATTGGATTCTCTCCTGCTCTGGAGGGTTTGGTTACACAGACAGGTGGCCCCCCTTAATCTGGAAATAATTTACAGCCTTTTGGGCCCGGATTGTTGGGCCGCAATCTGTCTCTCCGGATTGGTAGAAGTCCTCTGCATAATTTGATAAGAGAGTACTTCAGTTTTAGGACATAAAATTCTAGGTTATTTTTGTGCATATCAAAACAGTGTGCCAGCAATGTTTTCAAGATTGCGAGTGTTAACAGGCGTGATCCCCCCTCATAAGTTCATCAATGGGTTCCACTGTCAGCAGGCACGGTTGTGTCACGTACTGGGCTGGACCTGAAGTGCTGGTTGGGGTGTGGGCTTACTAGTCAATCAGTTGCATCAAGACGGCAAGTTCGGCTACTACAAAAGAAGGCTCGATGGATTGGAGAAGGATGAACAGAACACATCAAGCTATGCCTTGGCTCTCTTCTTCGTCCTCCTGCCCTTGCCTCAAATCCTGATTCTTCTGTCTCTGCCTCGTTCATCTTCCCAATATAGTGCTCTTCCCAATCCCTAATTTCATTTCTCTCAATTGTATCTCCTAGCACTTTGTATCCAGTGTGGATTTGACAAGGTATTGTGTTAACTGTGAGTGATAATTGGTGATTTGCCAAGGTAGTGTGTTAACTGTGTCAATTTATGCATTACATGATTGAGATTGATAGTAGTTCCTGTGTTCAGAATCTAAAGTTGCAAGGGGCAATTTCTTTGTCAATGTTACATCCTAAAAAGGTGGTATTAGCAGGTCAGAAACTGGAGATTCAGATTATGGTAACAGTGAGTTCAGTCCCCAAGGCTACCATAGAAGGGCTGCAATTGTTGGGTGAATGAATATTACAGGAAGAGCAACTGAAGTATGAGGCTGTCAAGTCCAGTTGGTACGGTTTTTCAAATCTTTTAGTTGGAGATATAATGGATACCGCTATGTCCATGCACTCATTGGGACAGCTAGTTCCAAGCTACACTCTAGCTCAATCTAAGAATGAAAATTTACTGATTCAACAAGCTATGAGCCGGTGTCAGTTCAAATTCTCAGCTAATTATTTCCTGAGCAAGCCTTCTCAATGGAGAAAAGATATAGTGGATGCTCCAGCTTACTAAGGGCTTCATTTTCAAGGAATGATAAAGCAACAAATTGATGGTGTTGATAAGATATTGCTATACTATCATCAAATCAACACTGTATTTTGCAGTGTTTCTGGAGATGTAGTGTACGATGTAACATGGACTCCTGTTATGCCAAGCAAATAGATCCATGGTGTAGCAATTGGGAGGATATGGCTATTACCGGCTTTTGCCCTGATACATTTCCTAGAAGCTGGGACCGTGCAATTGGCAGTGAAGCTTGTGTATGTCAAGATTGCTGAGATGACAAGAATAAGATCTTGGGATCCTGATATTGTCAATTTGGTTACTATAATAGTTAGGACTACAAGATTTCCTAGCTTGCCAAATTCTAGAAAGGTAGGCCAACACTTTCTGGAGAATGAACTTTGGGATTCTAGAGACTTTACACTTGAGATTCAATTGTTTCACTACCCTTCTGGAGAGGTAGAGGTGTAAGTTACCCCTGCTTGTGATCCTAGGATTTGTGTCTGAAATGGAGGTTGTGGTTGTGATGCAACTATCCTACCAACATTGCAATGTTGCCATCTGCCTATCATGGTTGCCATTGTCCACACAATTGGACATTGTTGTTGGCATGACAACATATTTGGTGGTTGCTAGAACCATTAATGTTCAAAGGCGATCCTTTTGTGCACTCAATTGTTGGTGCCCTGGGATCTTGGGGGAATTGATCATGAGGCCCATTTGCATCAGCTTACGGGCAAGCAGATTGTTAAGGGGGAAAGAATGTCACGTACTGGGCTGGGCCTGAAGTGCTGGTTGGGCTGTGGGCTTGCTAGCCAATCGGTTGCATCAGGACGGCAAGTTCGGCCACTATAAAAGAAGGCTTGGTGGACTGGAGAAGGATGAACAAAACACATCAAGCTATGCCTTGGCTCTCTTCTTCCTCCTGCTGCCCTTGCCTCAAATCCTGATTCTTCTGTCTCTGCCTCGTTCATCTTCCCAATCTAGTGCTCTTCCCAATCCCTAATTCCATTTCTCTCAATTGTATCTCCTAGCATTTGTATCCAGTGTGGATTTGTCAAGGTATTGTGTTAACTATGATTGATAATTGGTGATTGATGATGGAGGTTCGTAACATGTTGGCATCGATGTGGATTCTATGATTTTTCAGCAGACTTATCAGATGGGAGTGAGTATGGTGATCAGGAACCGCACCGGTGATTACTTGTTGGCTTGCAACGAGCGTGTCAACGAGGTTACCATGTCGAAGCTCGTTGAAGTGTTGGCTCTACCTTGCTTTGTTGCTCTCAGTCAGGATGAAGGTTTCTAGAAGGCTATCTTCAATTCTGGTTGTATGTCAGTTATTCAAAGAGTTAAATCGTCATTGATGGAATGATCTTCACTTCTCCGGTTGGTATAGTGGTTGTAGATATTCATGGCAACGGATTTCTTCACCGTTAGTTTTTTTTTTCATGTTTATCATGTGCCGAATGTGATGGCTCATTTGCTAGAATACTCTTGTGAACACCTACAGGGAAATTGAATGGTTTTCTTGGGTGTTCTCATTCCCCCAGCTGGGAATGGAGGATTGCACCACAGAAAAGTGCACAGAGTTTTCATTTACCATTTGGAACATATAAGTTCAAATATCAGCTAACGCATAACCTTTTTTCCCTATGCCAGGTCCCAAGGCAAATCAATCTATGCAGCTCCAAGTAACCGTAATTTGATCACAAGTTTAAGTGAGAGCATCAAGTTTACTTATTTACCAGCTTTTAGGGATTCCGCCTACGGTTTTGAATCACCCCATCTCACTGTTGTCATATGTTTCGCCAATCCTTTGTTGAGCTTTTGTATCACATTCCTGTGGTCTTCTCCCCTATTTCCTCTGATTTCGAGTGACCAACCAAGGTATGTAAGCGACAGGTGGCCCAAACTAGAAAACTAAACAGGGCCAGTTTTCCTGGGCTACATAGCCCACGTCTCACTCGGCCCATTGCGTTAGACACCGGTTAGCTCTTCGCGCCCAGCTTCCGGCACAGCGCCCACCCGCACTGCTGCTCCTGCTGTTGCTGCTGCTGCTGCGGCGGCTGAGCACCGCACCGCCGGCGTCTGGTCACGCCATGCACGTAGCACCCGTCCGCACTAACGGTTTCTTCCCCCTTCAGGAGCGGCAGCCGGTCGAACGCCGCCGCGACGAACGTGGCCAGCATCACCACCACCGGCCCGGCGGCGACGAGCCCTCCGGGCGCGACGCCGCCGCCGAGCACGCTGCCACGCGGCCCGGACAGGAACACCGCCGCGGAAGCGCCACCCGGGGCCTCCGCCACCGGCGATGGGGACGGGAAGAAGCACCCTGCCAGGCCCAGTATCTCCATCGTGCCGCGGAGCACCAGCGCCGCGGGCTCCCGGAGCACCACGTCCGCGACGCGCCCGGACGCGCCCAGCACCAGCGCGCCGCACCGCGCGCGGCGCGCCACCGCGGCGACGCACGACACCACGTCGCGCCCCGCGGGGACCTCCACGACGAGGGCGCGCATCGCGCTGGGGCACTCGTGCGCGATCACCACCGGCGGCTGCTTCGGCCCGCGGCCCTTGGAGGGGCACAGCGCCGCCGCTCTGCACGGCCGCCGGAGCTTGTCCGGCGCGGCCTTCGCCGCGTCGTTCGCGGTGACCATGCCCATGTTCACATCAAAGATTTTGTCCGCGTCACGTACTTGTGGATGTTAATTACTGTGATTTTAGAGCGCTTTAAAGGGCAGATGCCCGTGTTCTTCGAAGTAGCTCAGCTGTTAAGAGGGAAAATAAGCGTGATGTGTTTTAAATGGTTAAGTATTCGAACATCCTAACAAGCACCCAACTGTCACGGTGTTCGTGTCCTGCAAAAATATTTTCTGCAACATGCAAGTAGGTACAGTACATGTTCAACTAAGCATTTGGCTTGAACCATAATCATGTCAATGAGGGTGAACCAGTGAATCACCTCTTCTAAATATCCTTTCTTCAGGAGAAATGCAAAAAAAATGACCGCAAAAGATTCAATGACTGAAACCATCTTGAAGAGGGGAAACTATTTTTGATCCCTCGAGAGGATGTCCTCTCGTTTGCTTAAAAACCATTCAAACGGTTATGAAAAATTCCGGAAAAATTTGACAACACTCATACACCATATCTATATAACTCTATAAAATCTTAGGTCCAAACTCAACTCACACGTCGAGATATAAAAAAGATAAATTTAACAAATGAATAGTAGCGTACTGTTTACATCTGAATTTATCTTTTTTGTTTCTCGATGTGTAAGTTGAATTTGAACTTGATTTTTCGTGGAAAGATAATATCACTATACTCAACATTGTCAATTTTTTTCATAATTTTTTACAACTATTTGTATCGAATTTGAAAGAAAAGGTATACGAGGGGATTAGAATCCACTCCCCTTGAAGAGTTTGTTTGGAGGTCGATCCTGGGTGTATCCGGATCCCAATACATTCCACTTGATGTGATGCTCATCCAATTTATATTTACCTGTTGCAGTTTGAAAAACTTGGCCATTTCAGCATTCACTGATCAATTTATCTTGCAAATAATGATGCAGCAACAGGAAAAAAAAAACTGTTGTTGAATAGTACTGTAGTGTGCTAAAATCAACCACTTGATTGAGGTGAACGCATACGGTATTTAATAACTTAAAAGGGACATACCGAATAAACCTGATCTACATTTGGAGCGTGGTTCAAATGTAACTGATGGAATCAGGATAGAACACTGAAAACAGCCGTGAAAAGTTTCCCCTAACCGTTTTGGGTGGAGTTACCGTCACCCCACGGTTTGATGGTTATCACGGTTACCGCGAGATATACCGTTGTTTCAAGAACTAAGAAGATTATCGCACATAATAACCGCACGGTTTTGTAACTGGAAACTAAAGAAACATCAAACCGGTTACCACGACGTCTCTTCTGTCAATACAGTTCATGAATCAAGGGCGTTGCCGGTGACAACAACGGACAAACCTAAGCAGAATCAGACGGACATGTTGGCATTGTTAACTTCAGAAAGTGCAGAACTACTGTATCAGTAGCCATGGCCAGTGTCATGTTTCAATAATTGCAGTTCAAGACTCAACTTGAAGTACAAACATGGCTGCTGTTAGTACTACTAATTTAGTATCCCTCCACCGTATCAGTACTTGCAATCCCCCATGATCCCTGATTATACAATACACCTGACACACTTGATCAATTGATCCTCCTACTGAATTTATATTGTATTCCGCATAGCCCAGTAGTCTGAACAGTGACGCAGATACTTTCAGAAAAACTCGACACATCGCAGAGAGTCAGTAAGCAGAGACAGCGGTAGCTAGCAAGTAGCTCTTGACAAAATAGTTGCCCATCCTTTTCTTCAGACTTGAGAAGTTCAGACTAAGCTGTTCACCTCATTTTCTTTTCCAAGCTGCAAAGACTAGTGAGCCATGTTTTTTTCCTGAACTAAATAATCCAAGTCCAAATCATGACGAATTTCTCTCTCTCTTTTTTTTTTCTCAGAGAAAAGAAGTTTCTCTTTCTTCCCAACTCGAACAGTCGTCGACATCGCCATCACGCCTATAAATGCAAGGCAAAAACCGATCGATCTGGGTCTAGACAGAGAGAGAGAGAGCGTCTACTCGTCTCTCCAATATTCCTCTAGCTGCTTTGCTTGTCGCTTGGTGGTGACGACGACGACGACGGCGACGACGATGACTAGTGGTGGTGGATTGGTTGGCAACTCTCGAGCCCACGTGGTTGTGGAGACCAGAAGAAATATGGGGGCGTGTATCACACACACAGATATTCATATCCCACGGTCAATGCCGTCCATGCTCTTCAACCAGTTTCCTTGCATCACCTGTACATCGAAAATCTGTCTTCTATTCCGATTCCCAAGTACTTTAGTAGTAGATCTCAGCTTTCTCTTTCCCTATTGTCATCAAACTCCCATGATTTGATAGTCGGTACCTGATACCCATATCCTTCCTTTTCCATGTGAGGTGCTTATGTAAAGAAGCTCATGCTAAATTACTGCAGGTCCACTTCCAAAGTTACTGAATGGTATATATTTTTCTAAAAAATATTTCGTCATCAGTATTTTTAAAATAACTTATTGAATCCGTTTTTAACTTTGAAATAGATAATACTTATAACGAGCAAATTTTATAAAACCGTATATTTTATTTAGTCGTACTTAATTAATTATGCTCTAATTAGCCGTCTAATCAACCGAGCTGGTAACAAACCCTTCTAGGCTCGTATGTAGTACAGTGTGCATGCAAGAGCTTGGGTCACTCACAAGAATAAAATCGACATCACTGCAAATGAGATTGTTTTTTCTTACATTGGTCAAAAGGGCTAAAGGAGAGATTGATTCTCCTTGTTTTTCACATTTTCCATTCTGGGGGAGATAGGAGTAGTAAATCACAACAAAAGACGCTTAGAAGTGTCCGGTATGCATGGATTCCCTTTTGGAAACCTTTGGAAAAAGAACAGGCCTTTTCTGCGTTCGATTTGAATGCTTTTTGTAGCTGAAACTCCCAGCTCCCTAGCCATAGCCTTTTCCAAAGCCAAGCTTTTGCAGTTTGCACACCCAGTTTTCTTCTCCAATTAGGTGAACCTAATTGATAGTAACTCAATGATCGATTTCCATAGGCTGCATGGGCAGAGAGAGAGATGGGTTGCTGAGTAGGCACGGTGCTCGTCTGGTCTACGCGGGTTCAATCGCCGGCGTCAAAAAGAGCCGGTCCAAGAAATCAGCTGCAGGAGACGTGCGGGGTGCGTCGTCGCTACCCCAAGCTAGCACCGTACGTGCATCTCCATCCTGCCCCGGAATTCACACTCTCTGCAGAACTGTTCCTGTCCCAAAATAAATTGATTTTTCGTGTGTAAAATAAAATTTAATATTTAGAGAAAAATATTGAACGGGCTTTCTTTAGTAGATAAAATAACTTCCTCCGTTTCAAAAAATAAAGAATTTTGGTTGAATGAGATATCTCTTGTATTTTGAAACGAATGGAGTATGTAAGTAGACGATACTAAATAGATAAACTTATTGATTTATCAATAAAAAAAGTCTGTTAGAGGTTTATAAATCAATATTTGAATTTAAAATATAAAAATTATCTTCTTTTTAGAACGAAGGAGTACTTCTAGCTAATTTTCACGGCATCTTCTTGATGCAGTCCGCATCTTCAAGCTACCCGGATTTCCTACCTGATTAGAGCAAGAAGACTTTAATTTCCTCCTGGCTCTTGTACGTACTTACATCTGGTCAAAGGAGGCCACAAATATCTCCCCCAGATCACATCACGAGATTAGTTATAACAAGGCAGTCGATCCCGTGGTTTGTGTCGAGATGGGATAGATGGCTGGTTAACCCGGTTTGCTAATTGAAAGGAACAGGTGTTTTTGTCTACGTTATCTGCTAACCTACACGGTTAGGTTAGTCTAAGCATATTAGTGTAAGCCTAACAATTAATCAACGGGGACACGTTACACGTAGAACGTACGTGCGTGCAGGATGGATTGAGAGGTTTTGGCGAATATTTTTGTTAGATAATTAGCTGCGGAAGTCGCGTTCCAGGTGACTACATGAAGACCAGATCCACCAATCAGGGGATGCCGCTTCGAGGGGGCGATGCTTCCGTTTTCCAACCGTACGATACGACGTGGGCGGTTCTACGGTTCTACCCTCTCTGACCCTTCTTCTCTTCTTGATTTTTCCTGTGGTCGATTGGAATTTGGAAATGCGTGGTGCGGACTCAGGAAATTTCACCTAGAATTTGAGTTTAACAATCCAGCTGCTTTGAAAACAGCCGCGTTATAATACGGCTAAACTTTTATTCTGGCTTATATATATAACCTCCAGTAACGTGTTTTCTTCAAAACTTCTTGAGACTTATTCCCTTCGTTTTTTATGACATTGTTGATTCTCTTTCACACACATTTAATCATTTAACTAAAACTTTTTTACGAATACGAGAGAGTGTAATTATATTTAAAGTATCTCTAATGATAAACCAAATCACAATAAAATAATAGTTATGTTTTTTATTAAGACGAATGGTTATATATGTGTTAAAAAATTAACTGCATTATCTATTAAAAAGGATATAGTGTAACAGTAGGAGTTTCACGGTGTTTCCATAACATCTAAAAAGTCAGTAAAAAGTCAGTAGTAGTGGATGTAGGTTACTTAAGAAGTTCATGTGCCGTAAATGAGTCGTGCATTTCCAAAACAGGGGCTAAACCATTGGGCTGCACCTTGAATCATAATTTCATTTATTCGAGAAATTGCAAGCATTGATGATGCTATCCTCGAACGGTATGGGCAAAATCAATAAATAACTTATTTTTAAGCACTGCTATGTATTATACTCCATCCGTTTTATATTATAATTCATTTGGCTCTTTTTTCTAGTTAAATTTCTCTAAGTTTAATTAAGTTTATAGAAAAATATATTAGTATTTTCAACCTAAATAAAACATATTATCCAAATATATTGAATGTTAGATTAAATGAAACTAATTTGATATTTTAGATATTGCTAAATTATTCTATAAACTTGGTCAAACTTAATAAAGTTTGATTAGAAAAAAATCAAACGACTTGTAATATGAAACGGAGGTAGTACAATTTTTCTCAGTCTAAGTTCAATATCTGATCTAAAAAAGAGATGATTAATATCCGAGAGAAGAGGAATATATTTGAACGATATACTCCATGCACCCCTAGCGTAATTTTCTCAAGGGAAAACAAAATGGGGATATTTTATACTTTGATTCTACATGAACCCCTGGCTCTTCTGAAAAAAAAAAGTTCCTAGGACAAATACTTCATATTAATTTTAATTTGTACTATATATTACTAATCCATATGATATTTTTTTAGGTTTTGGAGGAGAGCTGATAATACGATGACTTTATTTTTTTCCCTCTCCACCTAATGACTCCCGTATACTAAACGTTTTTTTAAGAAAAAAAGATGTACAGAAGTTCCAATGAGTTACAATACGCCTTTTGCAGGAATTCTTAAGCATCTACTACCCCTTTATAAACTCGAACAAATTATATATATAGCATCATATTCATGTGCATGTTGAAGATATTCTAGTTGTCAATAAATGTTGTTTGATAAAAGAGAAAATCTATAGTCCTTAAGAAAGTAATTATAGATATCAACATTTTGTAATAAAAATTTTGATACCATTAGAATATATATTTCCGATACCTTGAGAACGATGGAATAATTACCCTGATGAAATCATCATCCACCAGATCCCCGATGCATCTCCCTACAAATAAAAGCTGCTCCATCCATATTGCAGTGTTGATTTTGCTTGTACTAAACGTTCGGCAGGGAACTAACCGACGAAGCAACAACTGCTGCCCAAAAACCGTGCAAGAACGTGGCAGCACACCACATGCTAGCTTCGTCAGCACACTCGTGAAAATCTCGTTGAAGAAACCAATTAGCTAGAAATGTGAATAGACGACGGAGAAAGCGAGCGGCGTACGTTTAAAAAATACACACATAAATCCAGCTGTACCTGTAGCCTGGACAATGCACTACGGCCCCAGTAAACAAACTAATCTTAGCTAGGTCGTTGCTACACATACGTGGTCACGGTGACAATTGGTACGTACGTACGTGGAAACCTTTTTTTGTCAACGGGCGACCGGTTTGTTTACGCTGACATTTGTGTCCTCCATGGCATCATCACGCTTCGACCGATCAATATAATCAAGTTAATCACGCTAATTAATCCGTATCAGGGGGAGGTAATAATGAAACCCCCATTGACCAGCTCCTCCATTGATTGCTTGATCTTGAGATCTTCTACGTTGGCGGCCAGGTTAAGTCAAAGAAGGATCAATTCTGCGGGTAATTAAGTCGCCCAAGACGGTCGATCGATTGATCGATCGGTCCGTGCAGACGTGCAGTACTCCGGCGTCAGAACTCGGAAGAATATATAACTAATCCTCCACGGTTGGTACGTGGTTTGAGCTTGATCGCTTGTTTTTGTTCGGTTTATAATATATATAATTTAAGCCGCGTTTCTAAATTCCACAATCGTCAGCAGGTTAGAATTAGTTCTTTCCCACTTGGAGGAGCAGAAGCTAAACAACAAAGGAGTCATTTGGAATACAAGAATTTCAAAAATTATATACTACTCCCTTTGGAGTACTAGTATCGTGGAACAGGGTAATTTGTAGATAAACATAATTTTCTTCCCTTGCACTAAACTGAAAGATGACCGACTACCGTGCATGGACGGACGCAAGATACACAACAGCTTATTACAATTTTTTTTCGCTATCTAGACATACCTGTATTTTCCGAGTCTTTTTATGACGTGACTCACTTAGACCTAACACCGAACAGCGTCGCCTGTGCGTTCGACGATCCCCGTCCCATGCATGCAAGTGGAGCCTTGGACA
This sequence comes from Oryza punctata, assembly GCA_000573905.2. Taxonomy (NCBI): domain Eukaryota; kingdom Viridiplantae; phylum Streptophyta; class Magnoliopsida; order Poales; family Poaceae; genus Oryza; species Oryza punctata. The sequence continues at coordinate 7,798,317 of CM002488.2, forward strand.
GTTACGCACGCGACTGGCCAGCCTACAATTGCGAAATGCAGTTGCACATAGCTTGATCCACTGGGACCGGTTGAGCTCAGTTGCCCATTTCGGTGGCAGTTGACTCCTCCAGCCTCCACACAGTCCACACACACACGCTTCTCGATCGTATTTACCACTCTTCTTCTCTGTAAAACCAAGTCTGTCAGAAGCTCAGATAAGAATCATAAGATCGTTCAGATGCAACCTGAAATCAGTGGTCTGCCGTTCCTTGATCCCCAGGCAACTCAACGCAACGACGACCGGTGTGCAGCGGGCACGCATGTGCGCTCTTTCGCTGCGCATCTACTACCAGTACTAATCAGTTGGGGGTCAAAGAAAGACAAAAGGTGGGAGGCCGAGGCGCGCCTTTTGGCCGGTAGACGAGACGTGGACCGGGGCCGCTCGTGTAGAAACCGGAAGAATCAGTTGCAGTTGCCCATGTCGGCCGGTCCATGACTCGATCACACGGTGATAAGCTACCCCCATCCTAGTAGGGTCTAGGATCTGTAAGGCCATGTATCATGGGTGTTTCTAGGACGTAGCTCTACTCGCAGCATCGACTTTTTTCCGTCGGAGCTATCTCCCAGCAAAGGGCCGTGATCCCTTTGCGGGCGACGCGCCTCCTTGCGCTCCTCCGCTCCTTTTTCGGAGCCAGGTTTTGTGTTGGGCGTACCGTGACTAGAGGAGTGGCTCTTGGACACTACTCCCACCATCGGATTTTCCCCTTCCACCCTCGCACCAGCAGATCCGCGGTGAAGAGGAGCTTCGTCGGTGACGGTGAAGAGGGAGAGAGAGAGACGATGATAGGCAGAGGGAGAGAGAGGAGGCGACGACTTGGAGATGGCCAAATCCGCGCGCCGCTCGCTGTTGACCACCGCGCTCCGTGCATTGTCGGCACGTCCGTAACCGCAGGAGCGCATCTGCTGTCGTCGGTGCTGCGCCGCTTATCGTCCGAAGGGAGAGAGAGGCGGCGACGGGCGGAGGGAGAGAGAGGACGTGAGAGAGCGGATCTGGCTGCTGGTGACCTCCTCCGCCTGCGCCTCGGCCTCCTCTGCATGCATCGCGCCCGTCACCGTCAGCGCCACCACTGTCTCCTCCTCGAAGCGGCGCGGCCGACGCCGCTCCATCTAGATCTGCCCACGACGGCGCTGGATTTGACGCCTCCAGCTGGCAACGGCACGGGGAGGAGGAGGTCGTGACGGACGACGACGGCACGAGGCGGGGAGGACGGCGACGGTGCGACGGGCAGCGATGGGGGAGAGAGGCGGCGATGGGCGATGCACGCGAAAGAAAGGGAGAGACGCGTCGGTGGGCTGATGAAGAGGGCGAGGGCGTCGATGGGATGGAGATAGGGGTATGAGAGTAAAAACATCCCTGTGGCTTCCTGGGTTGGGATACCCGTTGTGGGCTGAAGTAGTTTCACCCAATTACTTCAGATTTTGAAGAGTTTATCTAAAAGTATTCTTCATTGGAAGATGAGTGTCCTAAAGAGTACCTTCAATTAGTAAGAACACTCTAGGTGGGTTTTGATTGCATATGCCCTAACCCGCCTTGCCCGTACGTCCATCCTCGTGCTCTCCCGTTGCTTCGCGCCTGGTTGGTTGGACACCGCGTCGAGTAAATATGACGTGTGGGACCTAATAGCTCTCCCAGCGCTGCAATCCATACGCAGCCAGCATGCAACGCACGGTGTGTCCACTAGTACAGAAACCCTTATAGGTGCCGGTTGGGAACTGGCTATAGGTGCAGGATTCCTAGTCGGCACCTATTCATCGGCACCTTTGCCTCAATCTTATTGGTGCCGGTTCTAAAACCGGCACCTATACTATTAAAAAAAATAAAAGAAAGATGGCCCCCTACACTGCTGCCGGCCTTCTCCACCGCCGCCACCACCACCTCGCCCGCGCCGGCCTCGCCCGCGCCGGCCTCCACCTCACCCGCGCCGCCGCGAGGAGAGGAAGGCGAGAGGGGGGCGAGCCTACTCCAGCCGCCCGCGCCGGCGCCGGCCTTGCCCGCGCCGGCCTCCACCTCACCCGCGTCGCCGCGAGGAGAGGAAGGCGAGAGGGGGGCGAGCCTCCTCCAGCCGCCCGCGCCGGCCTCGCCCGCGCCGAGAGGAAGGCGAGAGAGACGACGAGAGAGAGAGATGGATGGATGGACAAGGGAGAGAGAGAGACGACGAGATGGATGGATGGATAAGGGAGAGGATGGATGGATAAGGCTGGCCGGTTTTTTTAAATAGGTGTCAGTTTTTATAAAATACCGGTACCTATACTAAATTTATAGGTGCCGGTTCTGGTCAAAAACCGGCACCTATACTATAGGTACCGGTTTTTCTCTAAAACCGACTGTTGTAGCAGGGGATAAACACCATCCTCCTCGTTCGGTCAAGACACTAAGAGGATGGAATTTCCGGGTTCTAGATATCAAATCGGGAAAGTACCTCTCGAGTGGGAAAAATACCTCTCGAGTGGGAAAGTACCTCTCGAGTGGGAAAGTACCTCTCGAGTGGGAGAATACCGCTCGAGTGGGAAAGTACCTCTCGAGTAGGAAAACACTACTCGAATAGGAAACTACCTCCCAGATAGGGAAATACTACTTTAGTGGGAAGGTGCCCTTCGAGCAGGTGAATATGGTGAAGAGTTGAGTGCACTGACTAACACTAACATTTCCCAGTTCATTCAGGTTACCCATGGGCATAGCAGATGAGGTTCGAAGAGCCAGCAGGCAGAGAAGAGTGTTGGAATGGCAGAAGTGGAAAAGACAATCTAACTAATGAGCTCGAGGAAAAGACATTGCCCGAGTAAAAGAAGATTCCACAAGCATATTCCACCGGGGCCACTCCTAGCCAGCTGGTCGCCAAAAATACCATAACGACCTTGTGAGTGTACCCAAAATACCCCTGAAGATATTGGTGTAGCAGGGGCATTGTAATAATTTCACGATCACCCGCAAGGGTAAGGATGTAATCTCTCATGTAAGATGTAAGCTATATAAAGCTAAATCAAGTCCTGTAGCAGGACGAGATGAATAGAAAGATATTATTATTCAACAGTGTTGTGCATTGGGTATTTGAGCTCATTCTTAGGATAAGTGGGAGAATTACACCTTTTCCCGCTTATCCCCCCAAACTTGTTCGTGACCTAAGGTCACAACAGTGGTGCCATCCGTGGGGACCGTGAAGTCTCCTTGGAGTGGGCTCAGATAGTCAATACGACGTTCTCAACGACAGAAGACCGTGCCAATCCAATACACCGATACTTTCGTGAGCGCAGCAGCACTTGAGAAAGAGGGAATGGAAATGACTGAACAGCCCACAGAGGTTGAAGTGAACAGAGTGGGAAATGAGAAAAGAGTTGCTAGAAGTACAGAAGAAGAAAGGAGGAGGACAATTCCAAGTGAAGTGGAACTTGCTGAAATGGTGCAAGCACAAGGGGCTGTTATGATGAGTCAACAACAGTATAACGAGTTACAGAGAGAGTTATAGAGATTACAAGCTTTGCACAATCAGGCTACAGGTGTCGGCGGATCTAATGGTCATAGGGAGATACAAGGGGCTGATAGGGCTCAATCACATCAGACCAGGGAAAATACCCGAGAAGAAGATGCTCAAGAGGAGAATGTTCAAATGGGAAATACCCGAACCGCTGCATCGACACAGGAAATTCCTCAAATCCAAACCCAAACTCCTAAAACTCAAGTTCCTCAAACCCAAGCTCCTCAGATGCAAATTCCCCAGACTCAAGCCCCTCAAATCCAAACTCCCCAAATTCAAATTCCACAAACTCCAGTTCTTCAGGCTCAAATTCCTCAAATCCAAGTTTCTCAACCACAAATTCCTCAAAATCGAACCTTCCTAACACAAATCCCGCCAACTCAGCTTCTACCAAACCAAATTTCACAGTTCCAAGTATCACAAGGGCAGAATACAAATCAACCACCCCAAGTCACTCCACACCCAGCGTTGTATACACCACCTTTCCAACCAACCCAAAACCAACAACCAAATATAGCATTTGACCAGTCCCACCATTAGCAACAAGTGTTTTACCCATATTATTCACAACCAACAGGACAATACCAAAATCCAGCAAGCCAATTCCCACAAGCACAACAATCCTATTTCCAACCAACTCGTGCAGTTGACACAAAAAACCCAATTAGTCAAAGCTTGCAGATGGCACCTTGGCCAGCACACTTCAAATTATCAAATATCACAAAATACAAAGGTGTCACGGACCCAAATGAGTATCTAAGAGTATATGAAACAGCAGTGGAAGCTGCAGGAGGAGATGATACAACCAAAGCCAAAATACTTCCAACCATGCTAGAAGGAGTGGCGTTGTCATGGTACACGACTATTCCCCCAATGTCAATTTACTCCTGGGAGCACATGAGAGATACTTTCCGAGCTGGATTCATTGGAGCATATGAAGAGCCAAAGGAAGCAGATGACTTATACGCAATGAAACAGTTACAAGGGGAAACTATAAGAAGTTTCATAGTGAAGTTTTCAAGGATAAAGTGTCAAATCAGGTAGGTAGATGATGAAATGCTCATAGCAGCCGCAAAAAGGGCTTTGTTACCAGGACCCCTTCGTTTTGATCTCGCAAGAAACAGACCGAAAACAGCAAAAGACCTGTTTGAAAGAATGGAAAGCTTTGCAAGTGGAGAAGAAGATGAATTAAGGGTACAAGCTGAAGAAGCGGCTTTGCTAGGCAAGAAACAACTCAAGAACAAGCAAGTTTCCCAGGGAGAAGAACAAAAAGTGGAAAATACCATCAAACCATGGAAAAAGTTCAAGCAAGATCACAAACATGAGCAGAAAAAACAGGTTAACTTCATTGAAGATAATTTGAATGATGGAGAGAGATTCTTCCAGCAAAATGAGAAAGGAAAGAACCAATGGGGAAATTCTAGTAGAGGGAAAAGCCATTGGGCACAACCTGGACGAGGTCGGGGCCAATGGTGGAACTCCGACAGAGGAAGAGGAAGGTGGTGGAACAATGGAAGAGGCAAAGGAAGAGAAAATCAGGGCGAATTCAGTAAATTCTGTCAGAAGCATGGTCCAGGTGGTCATTCCACAGAAGAGTGTTATAGCAAGTTTTGTAAAATACATGTCCCAGGTGGACATTCCATTGAAGAGTGTAGGCACATGAATTATCTAATGGAAAAGCATGTATCCCAATATGAAAACAAGTATGAAGGAACTCAGAACAAACGAGGACAAAATGCAATAGAAGCTCCACAAGTCATGAAAATAGAGGCAATAGAGGAAATGCCGAAAAGAGTAATCAATGCGATAACAGGGGGTTCATCGCTAGGCATTGAATCAAAGAGACAGCGAAAAGCATATGTGCGATAGATAAATCATGTAGGCACAAGCAACCAGTCAAACCCGCCAGCTTACTCAAAAACAGTAATTTCTTTCGGACCGGAAGATGCAGAAGGAGTGTACTTTCCCCATCATGACCCTTTGGTTATTTCGGTAGAGATAGCACAATGCGAGGTGCAAAGAGTGCTAGTTGATGGAGGAAGTTCAGCAGATGTGCTTTTCTATGATGCTTTTAAAAAGATGCAAATACCAGAAGACAGACTAACAAGTGCAGGAGTACCTTTACAAGGTTTTGGAGGACAGCAAGTACATGCTATAGGGAAAATACCGTTGCAAGTGGTGTTTGGAAAAGGCGATAACAAGAGAAGAGAAGAGATAGTGTTTGATGTAGTTGACATGCCTTATCAGTATAATGCTATTCTTGGAAGATCAGCAATCAATGTTTTTGAAGCAGTGATACATCACAATTATATATGTATGAAGCTCCCAGGGTCGAGAGGGGTGATAACGATTCGAGGTGGTCAATTGACAGCCAGGAAATTCGAGCTTCAAGGAACTCCAAATGTAAAAGGGGTACATGTAGTTGACCAGAAAGATGGAGAGTGCTTAAAAGTGCAAAAGCCGATCCCGGAAGGAAAAACAAGGAAAATACAACTAGATGAACATGATCCTGGAAAATATGTCTTACTAGGTGAGAATTTGGAAATGCATGTCGAGGAGGAAATTCTGAAAGTAGTAAAAGACAACATGGATGTATTTGCTTGGTCACCAGATGAGTTACAAGGAGTAGACAGGAGGTTAATAGAGCACAATCTAGCAGTCAAACCGGAATATAAGCCAAAAAAGCAAAAGTTGAGGAGAATGTCCACAGACAGGCAGCAGGCCGCAAAGGTCGAGCTTGAAAAGTTGCTAAAGGCAAAGGTCATAAGAGAAGTTATGCACCCAAAGTGGTTGGCAAACCCGGTGTTAGTGAAAAAGGCAAATGGAAAATGGAGAATGTGTGTTGATTTTACAGATCTCAACAAGGCGTTCCCAAAAGATGATTTCCCGTTGCCAAGAATAGATCAGCTAGTAGATGCGACAGCTGGATGTGAGTTGATGAGTTTCTTGGATGTATATTCAGGATATCATCAAGTTTTCATGGTAAAAGAAGATGAGGAAAAGACATCGTTTATAACACCATTTGGAACTTACTGCTTTATCAGAATGCCTTTTGGTTTGAAGAATGTAGGAGCAACTTTTGCCAGACTGATAAGTAAAGTGCTAGCCAAACAATTGGGTCGTAATGTGGAAGCTTATGTAGATGACATAGTAGTGAAGAGCAAACAGTCTTTTACCCATGGGAAGGATTTGCAAGAAACATTTGAAAATCTAAGGAAATACTCGGTAAAGCTCAACCCAGAAAAGTGTGTGTTTGGAGTAAAAGCTGGAAAATTGTTGGGGTTCTTGGTGTCAAAAAGAGGAATAGAAACAAATCCAGATAAAATTGCAGCGATCCATCAAATGGAACCACCCAAGAACACAAGGGAAATGCAAAGATTAACAGGCCGAATGGCGTCTTTGAGCAGATTTCTATCAAAGTCGGCGGAAAAGGGTTTGCCCTTTTTTAAAACTTTGAGAGGAGCAAATACATTTGAATGGACAGCAGAATGCCAGCAAGCTTTTGACGATCTGAAGAAGTACCTCCAAAACATGCCAACATTGGCAAGTCCACGAAAGGGCCAACCGTTACTGATGTACGTGGCAGCAACACCAGTGACAGTAAGTGCAGTATTGGTACAAGAGGAGGAAGGTAAACAAGTACCAGTATACTTCGTGTCTGAAGCATTGCAAGGGCCAAAAACAAGATATTCAGAGGTGGAAAAGTTTATTTATGCAATTGTCATGGCTTCAAGAAAGTTGAGACATTACTTTTTGTCACATGATATAACAATCCCATCAGCATACCCAATAGGAGAAGTGTTGACAAACAAGGAAGTAGCAGGGAGAATTGCCAAGTGGGCAATGGAATTGTTACCATTTGATCTCAAATACATCTCAAGAACAGCTGTAAAATCACAAGTACTTGCAGATTTTGTGGCAGAATGGACCCATAATGATATAGAGGAAAAAGAAGAAGTCGAGAAACCTTGGATAGTATTCTCCGATGGAGCGTGCATCGCTATGGGCGCGGGTGCCGCAGCAGTTGTCAAAACACCAATGAAGCAAACACTAAAGTACTCAGCAAAATTAGAATTTCCATCAACAAACAACACCGCAGAATATGAAGGAGTTTTGTTAGCCATGAGAAAGGCAAGAGCACTAGGGGCTCGGCGTCTGATAGTCAAAACCGACTCAAAATTGGTAGCCGGTCACTTCTCCAAGACATTCGAAGCAAAAGAGGAGACAATGGCAAAATACCTAGAAGAAGCAAGATTGAGTGAAAAACATTTTCATGGGATAACAGTAAAAGCCATAACAAGAGAAGAAAATGGAGAAGCGGATGAACTAGCAAAGGCAGCAGCTGTAGGCCAACCGATGGAAAATTCATTTTTTGAGGTGATAACTCAACCAAGCTATGAGAAAAGAGAAGTGATGTATATACAAGAAGAGGGGGATTGGAGAGAGCCAATTCTGAAATACCTAGTTAGTGAACAACTTCCAGAAAAAGAGGAAGAAGCAAGTAGAATACAACTAATGTCAAGAAAGTACAAGGTAATTGAAGGACAGTTATATAAAAGTGGAGTCATTGCACCTCTGTTAAAGTGTGTAACAAAAGAAGATGGTATGAGGATAGTGGTAGAGATACATGAGGGAATGTGTGGTGCTCACCAAGCACCAAGATCAGTAGCATCAAAAGTGATAAGGCAAGGTATATATTGGCCAACGATCATGAAGGACACGGAAAAGTACATCAAGACATGTAAAGCGTGTCAAAAATTTGGCCCAAGCTCAAAAGCACCACCGAAGGAGTTACAACTAATCCCGCCAGTTTGGCCATTTTATAGGTGGGGAATAGACATAGTAGGTCCTTTGCCAAGAGCAAAAGGGGATTTGCGTTTTGTCATAGTAGCAATTGAGTACTTCTCGAGGTGGATTGAAGCAGAAGCTGTAGCAAGGATCACCTCAGCAGCGGTACAAAAGTTCGTTTGGAAAAACATCATATGCAGATTTGGAATTCCCAAAGAGATAGTATGTGACAACGGAAAACAATTCGAATCGGGGAAGTTCAAAGATATGTGTGAAGGATTCAATTTGCAAATTAATTTTGCTTCGGTAGGCCATCCACAAACAAATGGTGCTGTAGAAAGAGCAAATGGAAAAATCATGGAAGCGATAAAAAAGAGGCTAGAAGGATCAGCAAAGGGAAAATGGCCAGAGGATTTGCTATCTGTGCTTTGGGCATTAAGAACGACGGTAGTTCGAGCAACAGGAATGACTCCTTTTAGGCTGGTTTATGGAGATGAAGCAATGATACCAAGTGAAGTTGGAGCAGCTTCACCCCGGGTCGTTTTTGACCAAAAAGATAAGGAAGGAAGGGAAATTACCTTAGAAATGCTAGAGCATTGGACAAGATGACAATGTATGCAGAAGGAACCAGGAATTACTACAACAAAAAAGTGAAAACAAGGCAAATAGAAGAAGGTGACCTGGTACTGAAGAAAACACTCAATGAAGTTTCAGTTGGAAAACTTGAATCAAAATGGGAAGGCCCATTTTTAGTAAAGAAAAAGATGGAAACGGGCGCATACAAGTTGGCATATCTTGATGGGGAGGAGTTGAAGCACAGTTGGAATGGCATTTCCTTGAAAAAGTTTTATGTGTAAATATTATCATTGAAAAAAAAGGGTTTAGGGGAAAGAACTCTCGGAATGTAAAATACATACCAGCTTGTAAAGTATGTTTTGCATAATTATCAATATATATAAACAGGACGTAGGGTTTTTATCCGTCAAGGAGACCCGAACCTGTATAAAAAACTTGTCTTGGTGTGTTGGCAACTTTACAACTCCGCACAGCTCGGAGAAAATACAACTCGATCTCAAAGCATCGAGAATTTACAGCTCCGCACAGCTCGGAGAAAATACAACTCGATCTCAAAGCATCGAGAATTTACAGCTCCGCACAGTTCGGAGAAAATACAACTCGATCTCAATTTACAGCTCCGCACAGTTCGGAGAAAATACAACTTGATCTCAAAGCATCGAGAATTTACAGCTCCGCACAGTTCGGAGAAAATACAACTCGATCTCAAAGCATCGAGAATTTACAGCTCCGCACAGCTCGGAGAAAATACAACTTGATCTCAAAGCATCGAGAATTTACAGCTCCGCATTGTTCGGAGAAAATATAACTCGATCTCAAAGCATCGAGAATTGACAGCTCCGCACAGTTCGGAGAAAATACAACTCGATCTCAAAGCATCGAGAATTTACAGCTCCGCACAGTTCGGAGAAAATATAACTCGATCTCAAAGCATCGAGAATTGACAGCTCCGCACAGTTCGGAGAAAATACAACTCGATCTCAAAGTATCGAGAATCTACAATTCGAGTTAATTTTGCCTTAGATCGCAAAAATGTGAAAATGAGCTCGAAAACAACTTTTCCCATTTCTAGCTCGAAAACTAGAAAATGAGCGATGAGGTAAATTACATCTCGACCTCGTCACTCCTTTGAAAGGTGAGGAGGACGGCGGTTTTTCGAGTTAATTTTGCCTTAGATCACAGAAATGTGAAAATGAGCTCGAAAACAACTTTTCACATTTCTAGCTCGAAAACTAGAAAATGAGCGACGAGGTAAATTACATCTCGACCTCGTCACTCCTTTGAAAGGTGAGGAGGACGGTGGTTTTTCGAGTTAATTTTGCCTTAGATCGCAGAAATGTGAAAATGAGCTCGAAAACAACTTTTCACATTTCTAGCTCGAAAACTAGAAAATGAGCGACGAGGTAAATTACATCTCGACCTCGTCACTCCTTTGAAAGGTGAGGAGGACGGCGGTTTTTCGAGTTAATTTTGCCTTAGATCGCAAAAATGTGAAAATGAGCTCGAAATCTACTTTTCCCATTTCTAGCTCGAAAACTAGAAAATGAGCGAAAATAATGATATTGTTGCTCGAGTCAATTGCAATAATTTCGTTTTCCAAGTTTACGTTGCGAAAATAGGGAAAAGAGGATACACGAAACAAACAGAGTTTTTCATTATCATTCTCAAGATACAAGGGAATGTGAGAAATTTGATTAAGGAGGAGGTACGGCGTTAATAGGAGAAGGAAAATGTACATATGGAACTATCAAGTAACGTCTTCTCCATATTCTAAGTTGTCGTGCCGATGGCTTAAAAGATTGCCAAAAATTGAAACTATTCAAGGCGTTATCCGAACGCCGATTTCTAAATTCAACGACGAAATCACGTAAACTACCATGTCGATGTGATTTTCGCCATTGCAAAAACTTAAAAGAGAAAATACAACTATCGTCATAGTATGCTTCGAGTACATCATCATCCGAAGTGTTTGCTTCAGGGTAAGGCAACTTCCCATGAGCTCGAAATGCTATATGCTTCACGTTTCGAGTAGGAGAGAAATCATCGCGTCGAATCACGCGTTTTTGATTCAACCTAACCTGCATCCCCAACAAACAAACAACACCACAACAATAAAAACATGAACATTTAGCGAAATGGTATCGAATACAGCATCCAGAAGCAGACTTAGATTTACAATAAGAGGAGTGTTCGACCATATCAGGTTCGAATTAGCAAAAGGCAATGTCAACAACGCTCGAGTAAGGTGCATATTTAGCCCCTTCACACCTGAGATCCCGGGTGTGGAATAGCACTATCACTTCCTTGATGGCTCGAAGCGGCGTGAGGGGGATGCGAACTCGATGCAAGAGAGGCTCGAAGTGAAGCTAAAGTGTCTTCATAACCCCTCTTTTTCCAAAATAAGATCTGAAACGCCTTGACAGCAGATCGAATGGCTTCACGATGCTGCGAAAGTGTGGCCTCGTCATTTATCAAGGCTGGGATCGAAGACTTTAAATCAGAAAAATGATTACACCCGCTCGACAACAAACAGGCGGACAGGGTTTCGGCAGCAATCTTCGAACAACGAGAGGCGAAGGGGATAATCCCACTTGCCAAGCCACCTGAAGATTGTTCAGCCCAAGCCGCAAGTTCAGTAAGAGTACTTTCCTTAGCTGGCAAGTTGATATTAGCGCCTAGATTGTGCAAGGTATCTTGGATTGTCTTGCAGCAGTCGAAAAGTTGTTGTCGACAGTTCTCGAGCTCTTCTGTTAGAAGAGTGCACTTCTCTTCTTGTTGCCTGCGGGCCGTTTCGAGCTCATAGTTCGACTTCTCCAGGAGGGAAACTTGATTTTTTAACTTATCCTCTGAATTGGCCCTTTGACGAGAAACTTCTTGATGGTCGATAACAGAACGCTTGAGAGATTTCTGACGTATGAGTAGCTTCTTGTTCTCTTCGAGCAAATTTCTCTTTTCGCTACTCAATTTTCGAACAAGATCAGCGGTTACCTTCTTCTCGTTCGAGACGCGATCGAGCTCGCGCCGAAGGAATTCCCTATCATTCTCGAGTTTAGCGATGCGGGCAAGGGATTTTTTCCTCCGATTACAGACAGCTTGAAGGGCCTTGGTGGCAACACCGCGCTGGAGCCGGGCAAGACTCGCAGTCTATAATATAAAGTTAGATTAGAACAGAACAATATGACAGGTATTCAAAAGATATTATTAGCTCGAGATAGCCTAAAATTCGAAAACATTCAGCAGCTTGAGGAAAGGTTAACTTAAAAAAAAAGGGGGAAAGGTAAAAATACCTTGGCAGCAGACGCATCCAAAGCAGCCCCAGAGGAAATCAAGTCGTTTTCCTCGACAAATTCTTTCTCCAATTCAGGGGGAATTAAAACTTTCCCAATTTCGTCACCCAGTTGCGCAAGGGGGTTGCGATATTTTAAGTCGTCTAAGCATAAGCTGGCGTCACGGTGGCTACTTTCCCCCAAATCATGGAAAATAGGTAAACCCATCAGCCACCGACCGTTCTTAGCGCAGCGCTCGCTAAAACCACCAAGGACATCTTGGATAAGTTGCGGAGATGGAGTCGAAATAAAAGGAGGAGAATGGACCTCGCTACTCTTTTCACCATCTCCAGCTCGAGTTGCGTCAACAAAGGTGTTTTCCTCGGCTTCAGTGGGCTGGGGCACTTCAATTGGTGATCGAGTGGTGGCAGCCTCCAAGTCTTGTGCAGTTTGATTCGGGCTATTCGAGCCAGTTGGCTTCGAAACATTGCCTTGAACAGCTTTCTCCGCAGCGGTAACGGCAGAGACAAGAACATCTAGAGCAGCAGCACCGCTGGCGGAAATGGCAAAGCTGGCGTCAGCTCGAAGAGGAGTAACGCGCAGGGGCGGCACGACGATTTGAATTTCATCCTCGTCCAAGTCGTCATCACTATCAACAGCAATTTGGACGCGCTTCGAGCTGGGCGCTTTAGGTGAACCAGTCGAAACATCTTTTCGTTTGAGCCCAGCAGAGGCACTTGGAGGAGGAACAATTTTGGCAGACACGGGAGGAGATGACTCCTGAGAACTTTCGCTCGAATTACTGCTCGAGTTGTCATCGGAGCTCGAATCGTCCTCTTCATTTATGCCATCAATGTCGACGTCTTCATCAGATGAAACCTCCTTAGCTTTTCCTTTTCTCTTCCGCCCCAATTCAGGAGCTTGCTCGGGATGAACTCGAGCAGGAATCTCGATGCCCAGAGCGGTAAACACCCGATTCTGTCTTTTTCCTTTCTGTAAAGTCACATACTTCAAATACTCATCCCTGGTAAAGGGCCCAATGAATTTCCGGCAAGGCCGGACAACGTCTTCCGGAATAGATACTGCAAGAGAGAACACATTGTATATTAAAAAGTGGAAGAAGACAAAAATAACAATGAAGAAGAAAAAATACAAAACTTACAGTCAGAGTCAATGATGAAAGGGGGAAGTTTGGAAGTAGCATCCCCGGGAAGAACACCAAAGTTGAGAGCCCAACCGGTCGAGAGAGGGCGAATGCCAAGGCAGAGAAATTCCTCGACAAGGTCTCGAACACTAAAGTTCGAAACAAGTTCTTCGATCCGAGCTTGAACAGAAGAGAAGTCGGATGAAAGAGAGACCGATGGCTCGGAGGCGACTTTGGGAGTTTTACAAGAAAAAACGAAGGGGCAATCTTTGTCGCCGCACAGGCTAGTAGGGATTTGAAGATAAAACCATTTGGATTGCCAATGATTACCCCACTTGGTTCGAATGGCAGAAACAACAGGCCATGGGCAGCCTCGATTCGAGCGAGGGGAGAAATTAATACAGCCGAATCGAGAGTTTTGTTTCGTATAATGCCTAGTGGTATGGAAGTAAGCAAAATCCTGCGCGCGGGGAGTTCCACCGCAGCTGCGAACCATCCACTCGAAAATGCCCAAACGAACAATGGTGTTGGGAGTGAGTTGAGGGAACTCAAGCCCATATAGCTTAAGAACGTCGACAAAGAATGGACTGCAAGGGAATTGAAAACCGGCATCAAAGAAATCTTCGAATGCGAGGGTATAGCCAGGTCTTGGGGAAGGATTCGATTCACCAACTGGGCGAATCACGACATTACGGCCAGAAACATAACCATCAAGAATAAGGCGATCAAGATCCTTATCCCTGATAGTTGAGGGACCAAGACCAGAAGAGGTTTTTTCGGATCTCTTAGAAGTTTTCAGCTTCACCTGTCCAGACGATTTCTTCGAATCTTTCCCCATGACCGAAAGACAAGAGTAGAACAGGAGAAGCTCGAGTAGGAAATCAACAAAGATGGAAAAGGCGGCTCGGGCGAGAGTTAAAAAAGTTCTCGAGCTGAGGCAAACCGAGAGTAAGAGCAGGAGCGTGGCCCCCTGAAAGCGACCGCCTGCTGATTATATAGTATGAGGGGCGGGGGTCGCCCGGGGGGGCATGGGCGCAGTTGCCGAAGCGTCGCGCCTGCTGCGACAACCAATGCAAGGCAGACACGTGGCATAAAAAAAATAATAACAAAAAAAATAAAAATAAATATATATATATATAAATAATAATAAATAAATAAAAATAATAATAAAAATAATAAAAATAAAAAATATATAAAAAATATATATACATAATAATAATAATTTTGGTCAAGTTAATTGAAGTTTAGGCCAAAGTTGACAATGTGTTTCGACCGAATAGGAGGACGGCGGTTTTCCCCTACTTTTCGAATTGAGCACGGTTTCGGCCGAAAACACATGTCGCCCTTACCCGTGAGGGGCTTGTTGTAGCAGGGGATAAACACCATCCTCCTCGTTCGGTCAAGACACTAAGGGGATGGAATTTCCGGGTTCTAGATGTCAAATCGGGAAAGTACCTCTCGAGTGGGAAAAATACCTCTCGAGTGGGAAAGTACCTCTCGAGTGAGAGAATACCTCTCGAGTGGGAAAGTACCTCTCGAGTGGGAGAATGCCTTTCGAGTGGGAAAGTACCTCTCGAGTGGGAAAGTACCTCTCGAGTGGGAGAATGCCTCTCGAGTGGGAAAGTACCTCTCGAGTGGGAGAATGCCTCTCGAGTGGGAAAGTACCTCTCGAGTGGGATAATACCTCTCGAGTGGGAAAGTACCTCTCGAGTGGGAGAATACCGCTCGAGTGGGAGAATTACACATTTTCCCGCTTATCCCACCAAACTTGTTCGTGACCTAAGGTCACAACACCGACACCTATATTTATATTATAGATGTTGGTTCTATGCCGGTTCTATTTTTTTTATCATGCGGAGAGGTGGGAAAAAGCTCATATGTGCCGGTTTTAAATGAACCGACACCTATAAGGTCGGTTCATATGATGTTTTTTTAAGTAGTGGTCTGTCATCTTCTACGGTTTCTCCTGTTCCTGTAGCGCATTTCTTCGATCGGCCGCTGGTGGGTGGGGACGCGGCCGGTCGACGCGGAGTGGTTTACTCCCGGGACCCGATTGGTTGGGGCTTGCGCTGGCGGGTGGCGGATCGACCGGCCGTCGTCGCCGACTCGCCGTCTCGTCGTCGACTCGTCGCCACTGTATGTACGTGTACGCGGGTCATGCACGCTGCCGGTCCCCAGTAATTGTCGCGCCTATATCTTCACCTATTCACGGAGGGGGAATTTTTTTTACTCGTGAGAAAATTATTTTCGTTGAAATTTCTGTGGCATGCAGAGTTCAGATAAGCTCTAACTTAAAGAAAGTCAATCAACCACGCGATATATTTTTTTTTTACAACAAGAATGAACTCACGATTAAAAAATCCCAATCAAATAATGGCAAGAGCTAGCTCTGACTTTGTATAGAAACAAGTAATCGCTCAACCAACGGAAAACATGGGTAATATGTAAAATTCAACCAGGAGGGGCTAAATATTCAATAAATCTTAATAGCCACTGTCAAAAAAATTATACTACTCTACTAAAAAAAATATCCAGTGCTTAGGACAATATTTATTTAAACTTATAAAATTTCTATCATCAACAATTTATCGAATGCTTAATTAAAAATTAATACAACTAGTTTTAAAGTTTATCTTAAGAAAATTACTATCTTTTTTTAGAGAAGCGTAAATTTTTACCCGGCCTTTATATCCAACCGGATATATGCAGTCTTTTCAAACAGAGAACTTAATCCTCAAATAACCCAATCTGAAATTCGCTCATATGAAGATTTAAACTCAGGATCTTGGGTGCTAGTCAGGTCACTGCAATCACTAGACTACATACACTTTCACAGAAAATTACTATCTTGATCAAAACTACCTATTTAGACAATAAAAATTATTTTATTCCCGACCTTCACCATACGGCACACACATACATACCAATTATAACTTATAGGAGACAAATAGAACTAAATTAACAAAAAGTCAGTGTAGGATTAATCTCATCAATCTCTCCTGTTATATATACGTTGATTCATATGCCTCGTAATTGTATATATGTGTTCTTGGTTTTCAGACTCTTTGGCTCTAATATCACTTCTCAGCCAAACAACAAGTCAACCTCGTGCGACAGCTTTCGTTTACTGTGTTTGAGTATGCAACTTGAATTAGACGACTACTAGTAGCATG
This sequence comes from Oryza punctata, assembly GCA_000573905.2. Classification (NCBI taxonomy): domain Eukaryota; kingdom Viridiplantae; phylum Streptophyta; class Magnoliopsida; order Poales; family Poaceae; genus Oryza; species Oryza punctata. The sequence goes on from CM002488.2 coordinate 7,814,778, forward strand.
TTTAAAACTTTTTATATGCTGCCCATTTGGAACAATCCAGCATAAGTAGATAGGCACATGTGAAATAGCGTTGCCTTGCCTTTTGGACTTGAGCTATCATCGTGTTGAAATTAACTCAACCAGATTAGGATCAATTTCCGGCCTCGAGAGAGAATGCAACATCTCTTCAAGCATGCGCCTTAAACGTACATTCTCCACTCTCCAACAAAAACAATTAATTTCTAAAAAGTAGAGAAACTTTTGTGGGCTACTTACCCTACAAACTCAAAATTCACACATGCCAATATTGTCCAAGCATATGCTGATATGCCATGCATACACCGACTTTATCCCAATTATCAAAAAGGCACGAGCCAACTTTTAGCTAGATTCCTATTAACAAAATACCAGCGATCGCATCTTGGACCGTTCCCACAACACTAATATTTCTCCAGTTCCCCCACTGTATATATCCCCTGCTTATTTGCAGTTCGACATCCAAGTATGCAACTAGTGACAGTCTTATCCGAAAACGACGCGAAGAAGAAAAAAAGAGGCTGCGTGTCAGCGTGCGTGCGTACTTGCATCTCGGGGGTGTGGGCCCGGGGGGTTTGGGCGGTGGGGGCCGCGGGAGTCAAGGGCGCTGACGTTTTCTCCACGTGGAGCGGCCCGGCGGCCCAATCGGGAGCGGAGGTTTCGTGGAACGGTGGAAGAACTGGTCCCTGCACCCATTGACCCAACCCATCCCTAACCCTCCTCGAACTCGGAGCAAAATACACAAAAGAAACAAAATTATTTATACGTTAAGTTGGTGGGCCCAGCCTGGCTATAGAAGATCTCGGAAAGTTTAGTAGCCGAAATAAAGAAACGGGGGAGATCCGAGTCCGCTGTGTGGACTCGCGACCTTGTAGCTGTAGGCCTGTAGCCGATCAATCACAGGCACCACCCACCCGAACTCGTCTCTGACCAATCCAGACCTGCGTTTCTCTTTTCTCGGTTGGGGGGCAATCTACGGAAGGAACCTTCTGACCGTGGAAAAAAAAAAACCGCCCCTCGTGCCGTACATGCTGACCTCAATATTCCTTCCCTATTGCACTGCACACCTGCATCGGCGCTCGTAGTAGTAGCGATCAATCGACACGTTGATCGGCAGCGGCGTACGTGTACGGTGCACCGTCCATCTGCCCGTGCAAATGTACACAAACCTTTTTCATCAAGCTACGTGGTGTGGGCGAGCGATAGCACAGCGCAGTGGATGGATGATGGATGTTGAAAACCGGTGGACCGGCGCGGGGTGGGAGTCGCCGTTGCGGGGGGCTCGCCTCGCTTTGGGTTTAATTTGGCGTTGCGACGACGGGAGCCGCCGGTCGCTTTCCGCTCCACGGAAAAAAATCACGCTTTCTTAACGAGTTGGGATTCTGATCCGGAAGAGAGGAAAGGAAAAGTGTAGACACGCACGTAAACGAGGCGTCTCCGCGCCTCGCCGGAAAGGACGATCCGGTCGCCTCGGCACCCGGCTCGAGTCGTCGTCGACTCCCGCGTCGGCCAATGGGGACTCGCCACGTGTGCGCCTTGCCACTGACGCAGCTCCTGATGTCAGAGTCGAGGGTGCTTCCCTTTTTTATACGAGGCTCCTCCCACCGGTGAGAGACTTCAGACTCTCCCACTCTTCTCTCTCTCTCTACCACGTCGTCTTCTCTTCTCTATCTTCTCCGCCTCCGGGAAGAAGGACAAGAAGAAGAGGAGGAGGAGGAGCTCCAGTTGCATGGACAAGGGCCACCTAGGGGGTGGCGGAGGAGGAGGAGGTGGGCTGCTCGCTCTGGACGCGTCGCCGCGACCTCTCGGCTTCTTGAACCTGCTCTCCCCGCCGCCGTTCCACAGGTCGAACATGGAGGCGGACGACGGCGGCGGTGGCGGCGGCAGGGCCCGCAGGTCCGTCGAGGTGGACTTCTTCTCCGACGAGAAGAAGAACATGAAGAAGAGCCGCGTCTCGGGCGGCGGCGCCGCCGAGGCGGACGACGCCAAGGGGCCCGCTGCCGCTGGCCTCGCCATCAAGAAGGAGGACCTCACCATTAACGTTAGCCATCGCCTTCTTTGCTAGTCGCTAGGCACCTGTTAACTCACGGCGATCTAACGTGTGGCGTCCGTGTTCGTGCGTGCAGCTTCTTCCCGCCGGAAACAACGCGAGGAGCGACCGGTCGATGGTGGTCGACGACGACGCGGCGTCACGGCCGGATCACGAGGAGAAGAGCCGGAGCAGCAACGAGGTAGGTAGCCCACTAGCCCGGCCGGCCGGTGATCGGTACAGCCTAGCTAAATCATCATCATCACGATCTCGATTATTCGACGGGGTTGACCCGACCGTGCTAGCTGAAACCGTCCACGCGGCGAGCATGGTGGATCTGACCTGAGCTGACCCCGTCCTTTGGTCATGGATGGATCGCTCGATATTTAAGCTCTCTCTCTTGCGCGTGTGATGTTTTGCAGCTCGCGGCGATGCAGGCGGAGCTGGGCCGCATGAACGAGGAGAACCAGCGGCTCCGGGGGATGCTGACCCAGGTGACCACCAGCTACCAGGCGCTGCAGATGCATCTCGTCGCGCTCATGCAGCAAAGGCCTCAAATGATGCCGCCTCCGACCCAGCCGCAACAACCTCCGGCTCACCAGGTAAAAAAATTACTGTAAACCACCCTATATTACCACAGTTATTAGTATTACACACCTACATAGAGTGGAAATAACTGGATTTCCCACTTTGGTGTGTTTCAGGATGGCAAGACCGAGGGCGCGGTCGTGCCGAGGCAATTCCTCGATCTGGGCCCGTCCGGCGCCGGCGGCGAGGCGGCGGAGGAGCCGTCCAACTCGTCGACGGAGGCCGGCAGCCCGCGTCGGTCATCCTCTACCGGCAACAAGGACCAAGAACGTGGTGACAGCCCGGACGCGCCGTCGACGGCGGCGGCGTGGTTGCCGGGACGCGCCATGGCGCCGCAGATGGGGGGCGCGGCGGGCAAGAGCAATGATCAGCAAGCTCAGGAGGCCAACATGAGGAAGGCCCGCGTCTCCGTTCGCGCGCGATCCGAAGCACCAATCGTAAGACCCCAGTCGTCCCACCACTAGCAACCACATCACAGACATTTTCTCATCGAGACGTGCTGAATTCCGAATCGTTTTGGTTTCGTGCGCAGATCGCCGATGGGTGCCAATGGAGGAAGTACGGTCAGAAGATGGCGAAGGGTAACCCTTGTCCACGCGCGTACTACCGCTGCACCATGGCCACCGGCTGCCCGGTGCGGAAGCAGGTAACCGGACACGACGACTCACTAAGATACGGGTCAAAAGTAGAGAGTACGAAGGGCTGGGAGTAGCAGTGCTACCGTGTAGGCAAGGGTGTTTGATTGGTCTAACTTTGGGTACGTGACGGAATTGACTACCAGGTGCAACGGTGCGCGGAGGACCGGTCCATCCTGATCACCACGTACGAGGGCACGCACAACCACCCGCTGCCGCCGGCCGCGATGGCGATGGCGTCCACCACGTCGGCGGCAGCGTCGATGCTGCTGTCGGGGTCCATGCCGAGCGCGGACGGCGCCGCGGGGCTCATGAGCTCCAACTTCCTGGCGCGCACCGTGCTGCCGTGCTCGTCCAGCATGGCCACCATCTCGGCGTCGGCGCCGTTCCCGACGGTCACGCTCGACCTCACCCACGCGCCGCCGGGTGCACCCAACGCCGTGCCGCTCAACGCCGCGCGCCCCGCCGGGCCGGCGCCGCAGTTCCAGGTTCCGCTGCCCGGCGGCGGGATGGCGCCGGCGTTCGCCGTGCCGCCGCAGGTGCTGTACAACCAGTCCAAGTTCTCCGGCCTGCAGATGTCCTCCGACTCGGCCGAGGCCGCGGCCGCCGCGCAGTTCCCGCAACCGAGGCCGCCGATCGGGCAGCTGCCTGGCCCTCTGTCCGACACCGTCAGCGCGGCGGCGGCGGCGATCACCGCTGACCCCAACTTCACGGTGGCGCTCGCGGCGGCGATCACGTCCATCATAGGCGGGCAGCACGCGGCAGCAGCCGGCAACAGCAACGCGAACAACACCAACACCAACACCACCAGCAACACCAACAACACAAGCAGCAACAACACGACGAGCAACAACACCAACAGCGAGACGCAGTAAAAACGAGTTCGGATCAGTAATTTCACATAGATTTCCAAGTTTTTACTCTTCTTTGTTCAGGATAGGTTCTTGATTTCTCTCCTTTGGTTTTGATAGCTCGGCCGAGCTGTGCAGTGGGCACATGGTATACACTTTCTTTTTCTTTTCCACTTTCCTGGTTTTGCAGCAGCAAAAAGTTGTATTAATTCATTGCTTTTTCTTAGTTCTTTTTCTACCGCAAAAACAGCTGTTGATACTTCACAGTAAGTAATAATCAGTACAATAATAAGTATAATAATAGCATCCTCCTGAGAATTCTGTACACTTGTCAAAGCAACAAAACAAAAGAAACAATGACAGCTTACTGGATCCCTCTTCTCTACGTGTTTGTTCATATCCTTAGATTTTTTCATCTAACACGTAAATTTCATCGCTTTTGTTTCGCTTTCTTGTCATTGGTCTTTCCAAACCAAGTCACGGCCAGGCCCGGGCCGGCTAACTCTCGATCGGTCTCTGGATGTGAATGCGATATCTGTGAACCGTAAATTTTTTTAGAGGAGACCCAGCTAGCGTAGACCCAGTCAGTGTCCAGCAGCTTAGCTAGCCTGGCCCGTCACGTATTTGTACTTTTACTATTACCGGTCTTCCGTTGGACTGTGCATATACTGACAACGTTACGCATACGTTGGCTTTGAACACGGGATATGTTAATTCCTGTATTGACTGTGTTCCACATCGGAATGGGCCATATCTATCCGTTCAACAAACGCAGAGTTGTAAGCTCGTGAGACGTAGAAGAAGTGATGGTACTACGTACTACTGGGCACTGCCGCACTGGTCAGTTCTCAGTTGAGTGGTTGAGTGCGATTTGATAATAGTGGTTAAGTCGTTCGATCTGGGGTTTTGCCTGGCTGGAGAGTGTGGGCAGGCACGCGGCGACGCACGGGGAAAATGTGGGGCGCGGCCGTGCGGGTGCGGGAGAAATCAGAGAAATCATGGGGAGATCGGCGTTGTGGCGCACCCGAATTTGACACGGAAGCCGTCGAGTCGGCGATGTGTCCAGCCCGCGCGCGTCGCGATTACCGCTGGTTACGTGAGAGTTCGGGGGTGTTTAGATCCAGTGGTAAAAAAATTTGGCGGGTCACATCGGATATATGGACACACATTTGAAGTATTAAACGTTGACTAATACTAAAACAAATTATAGAATCCGCCTGTAAACTGCGAGACGAATTTATTAAGCCTAATTAATCCGCAATTAGCAAATGTTTACTGTAGCACCACATTGTCAGATCGTGACGAAATTAGGCTCAAAAGATTTATCTCGTGATTTACCCGCAAACTGTGTAATTGGTTTTTTTTCATCCACATTTAATGCTCTATGCATATATTCAAATGTTCAATGTAACGGGGAAAAAAATTTAGCGGTGAAAACCTTCGTTATTTGACGCGGTCGCCATACGGTGTGGGGTCTTCAATGTCCTCCTCGCCGCAGCCGGCCGCGCGTCGTACGCGACCTACCTAGCTTTGCCGTCCGCAACGGCAAAAATCCGCCGGCGCTGGGTTGATTTTGGCGTTGCCTGCATGGTCGCTTGCGGGCGGCAGGTCGGAAGTTTACGGCGGCGCGCGTCGTCGTCCGTCCACGGGAGATCGATTTTTCCAGGTGAAGTCTACGCCTCAGCTCGCGCAGGCGGCCGGCGCCGGGGGGTGTAAGCGCTTTCGTCGATCGTATATGTTGTTAGCTTTCGCGTGTTCTCAACAGACTGATTAGGAAATATTTACACATAGCTAGCTATATAGTACTACCTTTCACTTGATGAAATAAAGCTATATCCGTTAATCAAGAAATGCATGCATAACGTTGCCCTTGCATCAACTCTTGCGCTATAGAACGATCAAGTACTTATCGAATTTGAGGCTAATATGCACAATAATAATGCTAGGATTTATTGACGTGATAATGATCAGTTTTTTTTTCAAGACTCTCTAACATATTTTGCTAGAACAAAAGTTGGCAGTAAAAAGGTACAATGCTGGTGGGTATGATTATTTCTCGTTTTGTTGTTATTTTAACAGAAACTCGTAGCATTATCCTTTCAAAACAAAAGTTGCCAATTCTCTTATATACATAGTGTGCATTAATTATTAATAAAATTTATAGCATAATTACAGTGTAAATGTGGATAATTTATAGTGTAAATACATCAATTCTTTTTTTAAAAAAATGGTGTCATCAATATTAACTAGTCTCTATTTTATTTTTACTGTTCCAAAAGATGGTGGCCTGCCATCACCCCCATCCCTATCTCCCTCAAATTTGATAGGTGCAATGTTTACTATGGAGAAAATATTCTGCGAAACGCATAATTTTCGAAAGTTGGTTAACCTATATAAGACATATGGGCAGACTATTTATTGGATTATTGAAATGAATTATTTACTTCACAGTTTGGAAAATACGATTTCTGAAGGAAATTCCTTTTACTATTTTTCTTAGATCATTTGTTTTAAACTATTCAGTAGGTTTATTTCTTAAAATATTTAATTTATATATAATCAAAACAATAATCCATTGTAATAATATGCTCAATAGACACAGTATAATTCATTTACCGGACACGAGAATTGATTGTACATCAACGGTTGTTTTTTTTTCTCAGGCCTCTCTATCACATAATGTGATTTCTCTCTTTTTTAATTCCATAATTACGCACGTGCATTCAACCAGTTAGTGAAAACTTTGTATACCTCTAATTACCTACTTAATGTACAGATATTATATTAATAAAGTAAGAAGTAAAGACTGTAAAATCAAGCTAATTAATAAAAAGATCAAATGGTTTGAACACATCATGCGGATACCTCAAGTCCTCAACCTTTGTTAGGTTATGGGCTTATGGCATTTATTTTTGGTGGAATTTCTTCAAACTATATTTATCGCTTTTTTCTTCAAAGTTCAAAAAAGCGTTGGTATGTCTTCTACCTTTCCACCAATCGGAAAATGACATGTGAAGGCAATTAGCCGGCTATATGCCAGAACTGTCAGCTCTAGAAACTGTTTACCGGCCTGAACCTGAGATGTATCTTAATTGGTTCCATTTTTTCCTTTGCAGAAAGGAACATTTATCCGGCACAGAACGAGCAAACTTGATGTTGCCGACAAGGCAAATCGGAAGTCACATTTTAGTCGTCATCCGTGTCTAGCACAAAGTTGCCAGTTGGTCCCATCTGTTGGCAATAAGACCAACGAATAATACACTTCGAGCTATACAGCTTGTAACTTTTTTCTTTTATTACACATATATAAATTACCGAGCCAAATTTTGATGACATAAACCAAATTTTGTTCTCCGTTTAGTTTGATGTGACTTGATAATTCCTTTTTTATTTGTTACTACATACTCCTCCATCGAAAAGTCTAATTAATAAAACAATCACATATTACCATTTCAAATATTAATCCAAGAATTCCCACAATTTAAATGCTTTGTATAGAACAATATCTATTTTTGTTTTAATATAGTATAATTAACGCTCTAGATTAGTCATTCATATAGTTGTTTCATGGTCCGTGTAAAGAGACAGGTGGTAATCGTCATTCACTATCTGGAGAGTATTTTAAAGGAGTAAGGGCCCGTTTGAATCTCCATATTACACCACTTCATCTTGTTTTTGACTGCTACTGTTTGTTCTAAAATATGTTCCTTCTAAGCAATGATTACATCGGAATTTGTGAAAGTACGATTTCAATGCATTCAGAGTAAATAAAGAGAAAATAATGACATTGAGATTAAATAAAGTGAGAATATTATAGTCTTTTTTTTTTATCTTTGTTAACACAAATTTGGTAAGCCTCGAAAGTTTCATCGGCTTAGAGCATTCCCAGCAGCTCCTCTATCCGGCCATCCATCCTGTGTTTGGCGTATGGAGGTGAAAAACGGTGCTCCAGCAGAGCCTCCATTACACACGCCATTTTTGCAGGTCCTCCAAACCGAGCCATTCACAAGCCAAATATGACGGTTCTATCTCCTCACACCATCCTCCAACTGCCCACCTCCCAATCGAACTCGCGCCACCATATGGACTGCATACCGTGGGAGAATAATGGTAGAGAGGAGGTGCATACCGGATCTGGAGGTGGAGATCACCGGAGTATAAGATGAGCTGCTGGGGATGCTCTTAGATTCAATATCAACTTTTAAGTTTTGGAATCGACCAATGAATGTATCAAGTCGTCAATAGTCGGATTCTTAGTAAATTCGGTTAAGCAAACTAATCAATAAAGGAAAGTTTATCCATAAGAGACCGAGTTCAATAGAGTGCGGCATGGCAGCTTATTATTAATTAGGAAGAGTTTGTTAGTTTCCTTTTATCTTTAGAAAAGTGTGTTTAGTGTCCGATAAGAACTTCATGTTTTTGTTTTTATCTTTAGAAAAGTTTGTATCATGTCCAATAAGAACTAGTATCTCCCCATGGGTACAAATATGTACACCCGGAATTCATTGTAATCTATCTCTCGATCAATACAACTACTCTCGGCGCATCACCACCCTCTTTTCCAAGGTTTTTACTTATCAACCGGTGGAACTTGGCACCTGACGCGGGGCTGCATCGACTTTTGATCTCCGGTGAAAGGGTAAGTCCTACGTCCCACCGGTCCTGGCAATTGTATCGGCTACATTGGTTTTGTTCAAGGCCGCATCGTTTCGACCTCTTGGATCGCTCTAGTTCGGTTGATATACTTGCCTACCTATTTATCATATATCTTAGTTAATCTAGTTTGATAGCTCGATTTACTTGTATCGGCTGGGATCTGCTTTAGGGTTTTTGCCAGTATCGGTTAAATTGTTTGCTAGATTAGATTAGCTAAGGTATCCACCACCCTGAAAATTAGTCAGACTTGATTGTGTAGACTTATGCTTCTTTGCCTACTTTCCGATGCATCATTCTTAGTCGTGCTTAGAATTATAAAGGATAACTTGTCTTTGATTATAATAAGGGTCTCATCGGGGTTTCAGCCGATAAGTTATATGGACGTTGCAACGGCTCACAAGGATTAGATACAAGTTGGATTTAGCCGATGACAACAAAGGTTTCATTGATTATCTAATCATTTGGATTTTATGATATCGGACATCCAGTCGATGTATGCTCTAATCGTTGGATCAACTTATTATATCATATCATTATTAACCGCTTGATTTCTATTGAATTATATTATTTTTTATTATATTATCATCAGCCGATTATCTTGTTTACTCAAGTATCAAGATCTATATTGGATATATATAGCCGATAGTTCAGAACCCTATCAATATCGGCTGGTCAGCCGATCGGCTATCTAGTGATCAACATATTTATCTATCTTGTCAGTTACAGAATCAAACTGACTGGCACGCTCGCATTTCATCAATATTTTGGATCTGCACTGGAGCTAAGCAGAACTCCCAGGCCGTGGTGTTCGTCGACTTAGTTCGCGTTAACACAGATCCGGCACCATTGACCGAACGCATATTTTTTGTCAACAATTTTGTATTGGTATTGTGAGCAATAGATAAAAAATAAACTTATTTTGGGACGGACGGAGTATCATATTAACCGCATGCAAAGCTGGGTGGTTCATTAGTGCATGATTAATTAAGAATTAGCAATTATAAATTTGAAAGATGGATTTATTTGTTTTTTATAAAAAAGGAACCTTAATATAGAACAATTTTGCACAAGATATATCATTTAACCGTTTGGAAAACGTGCTAATAGGAAATAAGTTGTAGTTTGGAGTTAAAGGCGATACATAACTAAACTCAGTCTGGGTGATGAAACGCGAACACTTCTGAGTGTTTAGTGACCAATAGTGGACGCTTAATCCGGATCGAGTAGCCTTTAATTGGGCGAACGAGAATAATACAGAATACTGAATCCGAATCGCATACGGCATACATACATATACTCCATGGACGCGACTATACCGAGAGTACTAGCCGGATAGTGCTAAATAGAGACACCCTACTTTTCAAAAAAAGCTACTAGTACACTCAATATCTATGTATTTTTTTCCTTCTTAGAGAAGTTTCTCTTAAATTTCTTATCCGATTTATAATCCGATTACGCCGTTGTGTTCATTGCAATTAAATCTTTACAACAAGATCTCACATGATTATATTTTGATGAAAAATCACAAATTACTTTTATGATATGTCTAAATTACTTTTAAATTTCACTAAGTTACTTCTTAAACTATAAAAGTAACTTAGAACAAAGGTAACTTTAGTATGTCATTTGAAGTAAATCCGTTGTAGAGATAAAAACATGACTCTATCTATACATTAAATTAATCAGCAGAAATTATGGAATTAACTAAAAATCATATTTTATCCCTACAACGAATCTACTTTTAATGTCGTGACAAAGTTACTTCCGTTTTATTTTAAGTTACTTTTAGAATATATGTAAATTACTTTTAGACTTTATTGAATTACTTTTATATGTCTAAGAAGTAATTTAGTCAAATCTAAAAGTAACTTATGTATATAATAAAAGTAATTTACAAATATAAATATTTTTTCATCGTAACATAATCATGTAAGATCTTGTTGTGAAGATTTAATTGTAACAAACACAATGGTGTAATCGGATTGTAGATCGGATAAGTAATTTGAGATGAAACTTTATTTGAATAGAATAAGTAATTTGGGTACGTGTGATGCAAGTGGAAAAGCAGCAGCATCAGTAAAATAGTAGATCGGATGGCTAAGAGACGCGTCGCTCAATAGAACAAAAACGAGAGCGCTCTCGATTTAGTTTTTACGATACTCCATACATCTCAAGGATGACGACACCAATATGGATCGATCTGTTAGGTCGTCGCTGTATAAAGTAGGAAAGCTTAGCGTAGCAAGATGGAAAGCCCGTGGACTAGCTAGGCGGCGACGGTGACGAGAGAGATAAAGTTGACTAGGCGGTCGATCGATCTCTCGATCGTGTATGCGCGCACGGCGTGTCACCCGCGCGCACATCGCCATGCCGATCACGAGAGCGAGCTGGCCCCGCCGCCGCGTCGCGCGCGTTGTAGGCGCCAGGCGGCCGTCTCGATCGATCTCGCGCGCGTTGCAGCTAGCGCCAATGGAGCGGTGGCGCGCCGGCCGGGCCGGAGGATGACGACGACCAAGATCGGTGGGGTTTCGTCGTTGGTCTCGCGCGACGACGTACGACGCACGACGACTGCGACGGCGACGCTAGCTGGAGCTAGCTTAGAGCAGTACGTCGTAGCCGATGGGCCAATGGATCGGAGACTCATCGCTGGGCCACGCCACCGCAACGCAAAAGTCTCTCTTTTTCCCACGGCGTCAACGCGATGATGCGCACTCGAATGCGGGTCTTTGGCTTGCGACAAACCGGTCGCTTGCGTATGATTCATTTGATCAGCTAGGTATGCTTGTGTATATGGGTTTCTTTTTTGTCCATGTGGGACGATAGATACATCTATCCATATAGATGCGTGTTTAATTTTATGTGTAAAACTATTACTTCATCTCAATAATCAATTGTATTTGACTGGGTGGAGTAATATATTTTACTTTCAGATGAGAATATACTCGTATTGAACTGGGCTGGTAGCTAAAAGGAAGTCCTCACCTGCATGCACCTTTGTTAATAAGTTTATCGTTGCTGGATGGTTCAAATTTGGACTTGAATTTCTTCTTATAAGTTGAGAAATTAATGAGGCCAAGCGTCGTTTGAAGCTTTTAAAGGCTAGCCAAATATGTTGAACAATTCAGTCAAGTGGATTATGAAGTCTTCGAGGTTCCATTTGGAAGTGTTATTAGATTGTGTCAATTAATTACAACTTCGAGATGTAAACTTCTTAAATAGAGAAACAAATCTATTATAATCGCATGCTGATAATAGCATAGACGACTAAGATAAGAGGCAACTCACCAGTAACCTACCTGATCAATGATCATGGATATCCTGATACAGAAGGAGCATCTATATGTAATCGGTCTATGGAGATGTAAATATTAGTTGAACCTTATTAACAAATATCTTGTCATCAAGTTTAGATGTTCTATAATGTTTTTTCGTGTTCGGTTACGGACATCAATTTTGGGCTGATTTTATAGACACTAGTGCGCGCGATTGATCGGGAGCTCGAGTGCAACACTGATCATCAATGTCCTAGTCAATCCACTTCATTTGACAAATTAAACTTGTGGTTACTGCTCATAGTTATCTGAAAGCTATTAGCTATCTGATTGGTTGAAACTTTTCGCTGTTGGTCATGCATGGAGATACAGTATCAGATATGGCATGCAATGGTGACTAGTGAGTAATAATGGGCAACCATGCATGCATGCACAGTGTTTAGGCAGCGCTGTGTGCCTGTGTACATATAGAGGTATAAGTTGGTTCTATTCAATTAGGACACAAAAAATAAATAAAAAAAGCTCAAAATTTTGGCGTATTTCAAACAGCGCCTTGGGAAGTAAAATAAAGAGGACTGATCGAACGAAAAATGGGCAGGTGCACACTAACGGGTCAAAAATTTCGGTGAGAGGCGCCTATTCCATCCCTGCTACTAGTAGTACATTTGATGTTGGAGATAGCCTGATAGAGATGCTGAAATATATACATCGTCTAAGTCAACTTATAGTTAGTTTTATTGCACTCGGATTCGCTAAAGCTACAGTTGAACTACCGATTTGTACGTATATATATAGCTATCAGTCCACAATGCTTGACCAAGTGGACCAATGGATTATCCGGTGCCGTGCTAATGCATGCATGAACCACTGGATGAAATTAAAATATCACTGCAAGTTACTACTCCCTCCCTTTCATATTATAATTCGTTTAACCTAATTCAGTTAAATTTCTTTAAGTTTGATCAAATTTTTTAAAAAGTATAGCAACTTCTACGATACGAAACTAGTTTTATTAAATTTAACATTGAATATGTTTTAATACAATGTTTATTTTGTATTGAAAATGTTACTATATTTAGCTATAAACTTGATCAAACTTAAGAAAATTTAACTAAGAAAAAAGTTAAACGACTTATAATATGAAACAGAGGTAGCAATAGAAATATGAGAGGATATGTCAGTATGATTTGTTTTTTTAAAGAAGTCGCTTGAGATTTGCGTGTCATTGGATAAGAAGATAGAAGAGGCAAGCGGACAATTGACGAAGTTATACCCCTTAACTGACCGAGTGTCGAGTGTGAAAATCAAGTGAAGTCGACAATTGATCAAAATCTACACCGTATAATTAATAGAATTCTAAATAATTTCAGTAATATTTTTCACGAACGGATAAAAATTACTTTGTATCCCTAGCTCTGTTCACATTTGATCAGCGCATAAGAAAAAACGAAAAGTTCCGAATTGATCAGCGTATTACACAATCTACATACATACAGATTTAATTCCTTTTGGTCCAAAGGCTTCGATTTTTGCAGCCGTGTTAATTTTCCATGCATGAGCCTATGGCCTTTCCATTTGCATGCAAGAAAAAAGAATAAAAAACTCTGCATGTAAGGCTTTTTCTCCTAAGTCTCCATGAAAAATTAATATGTTCACATGGCAAAGTTTATTTTTGAGCCATTGAGTAAATGGTGTTTGAGGCTGTGCTATTCTCCGTGGTCTTGCTGCACACATCAAATAGGCTTATCAAATGTGGAGTACTATTATATATATAATGATATACAGTCTGGTTCCGTAAACAGTTTGACTTTATCTACAGTGAAAAGTGATCTCAAGATCCCGCCATATTATCAAATAAATATGAACGGGAATGAGCCATATCATCAAATAAATATGAACGGTGGATGTACGATTTGATTGAAGAGAACTATTGGATCAAAGAGAGAAAATCAGTCATAAAAGCAAATAGTATCATTTGGATGTTCTAGACCTTTCAAGCACATCCCATAAGATGTGTGGTAACACAGATATGAGAATGAAAAAAGTACCTTCAAAATTATCCTTATAAAAAAATCACCAATGTATATTCAATAGTAGTTCTGCTGTATCAGCAATAACAAGTATCCATGAAAATATGAATAGCTACGTAACCCAATACTATCGATTACTTCACTATATCTTAAAATTAAAAAAAATCATGTGACATGGAGGACATAATAAATTTTGTAAAGTTGATTCGTATGGTTATAAGTTTTACAATAAAAAAGAGTTTAGATACTTCTCAACTGATCATGATAGAATTGCAACGTGTAACGTATATGACTATTTACATTATTACTGCAAATGACACATTTAGAAATTGTAGGAGCTAATGGTCATGGTAATATATGATAAATTATTTGTTGTTACGATAATGTTCTTAATGAAAAATCAAGATATATAAATCCATTAATGTTATAGCTACATTTCTTAAAAAATATGTTAAAAACATATTTATTATTAATTGATATTAAACTTTTATGCCTATTAATATAAACAACATATAAACACAATTTATAATAGATAGAGAGGTTATAGTCGCATGAACTCGCGACTTAATATGCTAATAAGTTTCACTAAATAGTAAAATTATGGACTACGAACCTCTTTATCTATGTCCCATAAATAGATTATTCATCTATCGAACATTTACCTAACGGGACTGATGCAGAGAGGCAATTCATCTTACCCAAAATGCAATCATGTTCGAGTACAATTTAGAACCAGCTGTAAATCTCTCCATTAGTTGTATACAATTGCAGCCTCGCATGGAACTACTAGTAGAGTACAAAACTAAAAACATGTAGCAATTATGGACATCATCTTACAGAAGCGAGTAAATTTTAAGGCACAGAATTATAGTCAGGAAAACTGAAAATTTCATCGGTTTTCGAACACAGGGCCTAATTTTCGAATGGGTCGTCTCCATCATCTCCATCTGCGCCATCACCGTCCTCACCGCCGTCGATCAACATCGGTGCCGCCACAACCTCGTCGTCGCCAGGAAAGACTTGATTGAACCTAACAATGGTGTCGTCCTCAAATTTAAACGCGAATTCACCGTCCATTATTTGGGACACCATTTCGGCGATTCGTTCAGGGTCAAACTCCGCGGCGCCCAGCTGTGCGTCGTCGCCGTCGGCCATGGCGCCGTAGCCGTCCTCGCAGTCCACCACCACCAACGCCTGCGGCTCCTGCGGATGCTGCTGCTGCTGCTGCTGCTGCTGCTCGTGCTGCCCCTGGACGCCGCCGCCGTGTCGGCGAGCTCCGGGTGGTTGTAGTTGCCGGCGGCGTCCAGTGGAGGCGAGAGCTGGTGGTGGTCGACGGCTGGTGGTGCCGCCGGCGAGTTCATCGGCGGCGCCATCGGCTCCGGCGGGATCGCCGCAGTGGGCAACAGGTGTTCCAACGTATACGACGTTGGATCCGTTATCCCGAGGTAGCCGTCGTGCTGCACCGGTCCGCCATTCGGTGAAGGCCACCACCCCGTCGGCGAGCTCGGCAGCGCCGCCCAACTGCTCGTGCTAGGAGACGGCTGTGCCACGGCACCGTGCACGAGCTCGTACTCGTACCAGTCTTGTAGGAGTTCCGACGACGGTGTAGACGCCTGTGACGTCGAGGCCATGTTCGCCTGGTCCGACATGGACATCATCCCTCCAACCAGGCTGGCAGCGATAGTGGCAGCGGCATCGTCGACGATGACCCGGCCATGCCTGGCAGCTGCAGTGGCAGCCACATCGCCGACGACGATCCGGCCAGGCCCGGCAATTGCAGTGGCGGTAGTGGCATTGACGATGACGATCCGGGCATGTCCGGCAATGGCCGTGGCGGTGGCGGTGACAGTGATGGTGGCGGTGGCGGTGTCGTCGACGTGGAGGGCTCGTACGTGTTCGACGCTGCGGCAGCAGCGTTCACCGGTTCTGCGTCCTCCTCCTTTTTGATCTTGTACAGGCGGTACACCGCAAGGTCCTCAAGCTTGACCAAAACCCACAAAATTTATCCACCCAAATTAGAAAAAATTGTATCCAAATTCAATTTCAAACAGCAGAACTCTATCAATCCGCTTGTACAGGATCATTCAATAACAATATATAATAACATAATGTAATATACCACCTCCATCCCAAAATATAGCAATTAAGAACCGAATAAAACACATCCTAATGTTACGAATTTAGGCAAACCTATGTCAAAATTAATAGTACTAGATATATCTCATCCAGTTCTAGGTTGGGTTACATAGATTGATTTAAATTTGAATTGAATTAAATTGAAAAGTACTACCTTGATTTTTACAGACAGGAATGATCTTGGTGAACTCGTGCATACCCCAGTATGTCTTGACAGGGTTCCGGTCGCCCTCGAACTTGCGCTTGTAGAACACCATGCTGAGCTTCTGGCCGACGTTGATGCCGCCGACCTTCTTGCTCCTCACCGTCTTGCTCCCACCGGATGCCTTCCATGTGCCGCTGTCTGCCACCCGCGTCGGCCGTCTTCTATTCCCGGCCTTCGTCGCGAACTGCCTCTTGCTGAAGAAGTAGATGTACCCGTCCTCCTTGTTCCCGATATATGTCTCTGCAGTACACGCCATCTCCGGACAATGGTGGATTCATAGGGTGGTCCGGGTGGTCCCAGGACCACCCAAAAAATTGACTATCGACCTGTTGATGCAAAAAACACACACTGGCCTGAGAGATTTGCTTTACTCTAGTGCAGGTCCAAAACTTGCTTTTAGGTTTAAGGGCGTGCTAGTTGATTTAATCCTGCAATCAACAAGATGAAACATGCAAGTTTTATTAGTAAACGATAATCGATTGGCTAGAGAGCCGATGTCATATCGTGATGTAACCTAGCCGATGCATTGTCAGATGAATCGGGTGTAAGGCATATTCGATAACATATCAACCCTAAATTTGATCCATGGGATGTAAATATCAGTGTTATATAATCCATAGATCAATATTACTTTAGAAATCAGCAATTGGGATAGATCGGACTTAACGGAGACAATATAAATTGCCCAAGTCTAAAATAACATGAAATAACAATTATATGTATTCATATTGTAGCCGATGTTCAGATTTAAGCATGTATCGGCTATACCTCCGATATGACCTTATAATAGGATATACTCTTGCAACAAATATATCTAACTACCGTCAATTAGATTGGTAGTAAGTCCAATATATTTATATTAGTTAGGATCCTGATATAAGGGGCAAATATAGCATATTAAATAAAGCATAAAACTATATAAAACAACTATACCAGGTAAGATCGGCTGAAACCCCGATACTATCCTTATTAACAATTATAAAGCAGGTTAGAGATTATGATTCTAAATACAACTTAGTAGATCAAACTTAACTGATGCAGCACTAAGTATAAAAAGAAGCATAATATCTAGACAATCAAGCTGATGATTGCGTTTTCAGGATAGTGGATATATTATATAATCCAAACCAACAAGTCAATCTAGCCGTTATCGACAAAACCCTAGGTGCCAGCCGATGCAAGTAGAAAGCATTGTCAATCTCGATTATATAACATATATGATAACTCGGTGATTCACAAAATAGAATTAGAGTGTCATAAAGATGTAAGCATTAATTCCGATAATGCAAACCGCTATAACAAGTTTTACCTATTCGCTGAAGATCGAAACCGATGCAGCTCGACTCAAAAGTAGGAGCTCATCGAAACAAAGTAACAAAAAGGTGACGATGCGCCAGATTGGATTGAACTGATGTTAATTATTTACAAGATCCCGGGCTTATATTTATACCCGAATATACAATCTTGTCCACAACGGACACAACTCACACTTTCCTAATACAACTCTAACCAACGGACAAGTTCCTTGTGTAGACTCTTACCGAAAATATCTATAAAAATATACGTAAAATCCTAATTAATAGATACAATTGCCTACCTTGGATTCTATCCTTACCTGGTAACGTCATTGTAATCCTTCTCTCGAATCTGATATTGATCACATAACCGAATTTGCTACCATCAATCGCATCGGCTAACCATATTGAACTCGGTATCGGCCAATATATACTCCCAGCCGATGCGCACTCTGTTTCCGAGAATTCTGTACATCTTTAAATCCGCCTCGGATTGGATCTCGTTTCCGATTCATATGTTTACCAAATTGTATCGTCAACACGACTCTACTATATATATATATATATATATATATATATATATATATATATATATATATATATATATATATAAACTAATAGCGATCTCGTGGACGAGGCGTGGATGGAAAATTGGAAACCAAAGCGTTGTGGACTCTCGCGCGCGGTGCGGCTCGTCTCTTCCTCGTGATTCGTGAATCGACTCCTCGCCTCCTCGTTTTTCGACGCTGCTTCACCTGACGCCAGTTCGCTCCAGTGCTCCGCTCACGAGTCGCGTCATCGGTCGGCAGTCACCCGATGTCGGATGCCCTCGCGCGCCCACGCCGCCACCTCGCCAAGATGCCAAGTCGCCAGTTCGCCGCCGTGCGCGGCTGCCGCGAGCCCGCTAGGAAAACAAAGGCAAGGCAGGAAGCAGTTGGCCACAGGCACACCAGGCCACGCCAACCACCTCCGCCAGCCGGCGGCCGCCAAGCACAGTTACATTGCGACAAGTTGACAAGGACAAGTCAACAATTTGATTTTTAGGGTTTCTACTTGTATATGGTATACCCTTTTCAATTTTCAGTTTTAAAATTTTTAGCTCTTGTGCATTGTGATATTAATTTGAGAAATAAGATGGGTGATGACTATTTAGATGATTGTGTAGTCACATTCATTGATCGATATGTTTTTTTAAAGTGGATAAAGAAGATATAGTAAACACTTTCATGGTCATTAGAAGGCGTAGACCCGATAAGAAGAAAAGTAGTATGATAATCTTCTTTAAATCTTTATAGCCGTATAAGCTCAAAATCTTAGCGAGCCCGCTAGGAAAACGAAGGCAAGGCAGGAAGCAGTTGGCCACAGGCACGCCAGGCCACGCCGACCACCTCCGCCCGCCGGCGGCCGCCAAGCACAGTAACATTGCAACAAGTTGACAAGGACAAGTCAACAATTTGATTTTTAGGGTTTCTACTTGTGTACGGTATACCCTTTTCAATTTTCCGTTTTAAAATTTTTAACTCTTGTGCATTGTGATATTAATTTGAGAAATAAGATGGGTGATGACTTTTTAGATGATTGTGTAGTCACATTCATTGATCGATATGTTTTATTAAAGTGGATAAAGAAGATATAATAAACACTTTCATAGCCATTAGAAGGCGTAGATCCGATAAGAAGAAAAATTAGTATGATAATCTTCTTTAAACTTTTATAGCCGTATAAGCTCAAAATTTTAGTTAATTACTAATTTTATATGTTTTAAGATGCTTTATTAATATATCATGGTGCACTTTTGATCTATTTTCTATTATCTTTATACTTACATTGTATATATTTGCATCCTTAGATTTATTGTGTTAAAAAAAATCTTAGGTCGGACCATCCATATTCTTAGTCCTAGATCCGCCACTGTCTCCAAAAAGAAGATGATGATGAACAGGGTTTTAATTCTCTCGCTATAGCTACTATTATCTCCGGTTATAACTATTTGAGAAGGATCTATTTATTTGTTCCTATGTACAATTTAGTCGTTATAGTTCCATTTAACTCACTATAGATATAGTTGTTCGAGAAACCCAACTGCTAAATGTCTTAATCCGTTATTTAAAATATTGATGAAGAAGTAGACATAGGAGTGAGGTAGAGAGGTGGCGGTAGCGTACCGTGGGGGTGGAACTCGAGGATCCTGATCTGCTTGAAGATGTTGTTGAGGGTGCCGGAGAGCTCACCGTGGACGAGCTTGCACACGGGGATGACGAACAGCTCCAGGTTCTTGGGCACAAAGTTGAAGCCGACAAGCATGCCGTGTCGGTTCTTTCCGTACTCCGGCACCACCTTCTTTTTCCCCTTCCCTTTCCTATTTTTGTTGTTTTTGCCTCCGTCGCCGCCGCTGCCTTCTTCCGGTGGCCGTTCTGCCATGGCCGGCGAGCTAGTTGGTCGGAGTTGTAGTCGATTCGGGAGAGGGAGAGAGGATTAGTTAGTCGGTGAGATAGAGAGAGTTAGCCGAGTCGTGATTGGTCGCGGCGCTTGTGTGTGGCGTGGCAAGGGCTGCGTATTTGAGGTGATGGTGCGAGATGTCTTTTTTGGCGGGAGTGAGGCAGTTGTTTGATTGAATTCAATTTATGGGAAAATGAAGGGGAGTAAGAGTAGGAATATGATGTAAGATACCGGCTGCTATTCCAATTTTGGCATGCAACAGCAGGCATACATGAGTACATGACAAGCAGGCAAAACGGCATATTAGACGACAAGACGGAATAATAGCCCATGTCAGTTTAGGTGTATGGAGATTTCAGGTAAACCTCACAGCTTTCTTCTTTTGCAATACTCAAAGAGAATAAGGATTATATATATCTCGTGACTTTGGTTTAGGATTATGCATCACCGTCAAACTTGCAGCCTCTATTGTTGAGCTTATTGATTGACAATTTGACATTATCCAACAAGAAATGACCTAATTCCGTTTAGCATGCAAGAAGTGACCAAATCACCATCACAAACGCCACTACCACGAAAGGATTTTTTATGACATTTTGAATTTATTTTCACTGGGGACCTAAAAAATCCACGTTAGTAAAAATAACAGAAGACCCTAAAAATTTAACACCTCAAGAGCAGTGCTTGCAAAAATAAAGATGTAGTGTCCGAATTGGATGCCTGCATAGAACTAATCTTTTGGAAGAAAAAAAAAAACTTGTGCTGGCTACAGTAGCCGTATACAACACAAGCTATAGGTGCACATACATATGATACGGAGCAGGTAGCATCCAATTAATATTAGCTCATTGCTTATCTCTCCTTTGCAACAAATCAAATCTCGGATTCTTAAAAAAAAAGTCACGTAGAAGAAAAAAAACTTAATAATCCAATCAACGTAAAAAAATATAGTTAACATTAAATCATTAAACCTACACCTACGTGACACTTTTGTTCCTTTCAAATTCTCCAAACCAGATTGAAACCTGAACAACAATAGTAAAATATAATATTGGATATAAATTACGTCTAAGACAGAGTCGGACTCAGTATAAAAAAAAACATCATGTCATCCATGTATTTATGGCTCCCTAAATTTATAAACAGTACTAGATAACCAATCTTTACTCGGTCAGCCTAAATCATAAATCTATCGGTTCTCTTACGAACCGGTACTAAATACTTTAATACCGGTTCATAAGCCCAAGACCTAACACCAACCGGTACTTAAAGATCATTTTTAATACCGGTTCAATTTTTTTCACATCATGGGAAGCCGCTCGAGATTATTAGTACTTATTGGTGACACCAACGATCAAAAGTTCTCTCTCTGCCCTTTTTATTACTCCTCTCTCCCTTATCCTCTCCTCTCCTCTGTCTGCCTCCTCTCTCCTCTCTCCCTTTTCCTCTCCTCTCCTATACTGGCAGCAAGCGCCGGTGCCAGCGCCTCTCCCCCTCGATGGTGGCGTGCGGCGGCAGGCGGTGGCGCCCTCCCTTCCGGTGGAAGGGGAGGCGGCAGGCAGGGAGGGGAGGGGAGGCGGTGGCGGCCCGGTGTCCTGGATCCAGTGGGAGGGGAGGGGACGTTGTGGCGTCCCGTGAGCGGCCCGACAGTGGCTGCCTGGTGTCCTGACGGTGGTGTCCCGGCTGCAGCGGCATCCCGGCGGCAACGTCCTGGCGGCAACGGCTCCCAGCGGATTCTTGTAGTAGTGTTTTTTCTTATATTCTTGTAGAAGTGTTTTTTCTAGGATTTGTGTTCTTGTAGTAGTGTTCTTATTGTTGATGATATCAATTGCAAGCGCGATGGAAAGAATGTCTTTTGATGATGGACGAAAATTCTCTACCGGAAGAGATGCATATGTATAAAAAAGCAGCCAGGAAAAAAGAACATTAAAAAAACTTTCTTTAGTCCTGATTTTAGTCCTGACATTAAAAAAACTTTCTCTACCGGACGAAAATTTTATTACCAACCGGTACTAAAGATCCAGTTTTTAGTCCTGATTTTTTTAACCGGAACTAAAAATAACCATTTTTAGTCCCGGAGTCCCGGTTGCAAAACCGGGATTAAAAAGAGTTACAAACCGGGACTAAAGATGGATTCCTCAGTAGTGAAGGCACTGATTAAAAAAACAAAAACAAATTCAGATATCTTAAATTGGAACAAAAAATAATAGAAGAGTCTAGGTAAAATACAATTTAGAAAAAAAAGGAATTCAAACTAAACAATAAAAAGAATATTGAGAGAAGAGTTCACATTAAAAATAAATTATATTAAGAGAAAACGTCCATGTCGTGAAAATAAAATTTAGAAATACATAAACTTTAGATTAAAAAATAAATATTATGGAGAAAATATTTCATGCAGGAGTACAATATGAAAATATTTTAATTTTGTATTAAAAATAATATTAAAATAAAGAGTCAACATACAAATACTACTTTGAAATATCTTAAATTCAGGTTAAAATTAATTCTTATTCAGAAAAGAGATCATGTGGGAGTACAACATAGAAAATAAAAAAATAGTGTCAGTGTTATGGATAAGGCATACCCAATAGTTTTGGGTTAAACTCGGTGGAACCCACCATATACCAAGTCTTATACGGAATCATACCTCGTATACGGAAGGTATTCCGGATAAGAAGGGAGAAGCATAGTTCTACATGGAAACCATAAGGACTACTCAGATCGTATCCATACTTATCTCTCTAGTTCTACTTGGACGAAGGGATATCTATGGGTATAAATACAAGACCCCCTAGGAGGAGAGAGGAGGGACACACAACAATCAGAATAGACACCAGTACACGCCACCAGACATCGACATCAGAGATAAGCCTAGACATACCGAATCTCTGATCTTGCGGAGTTCGTATTCGAGGATGAAGACTACCCCGTCGTCGACTATGGGTGGTGGTTCATGCCACCGTGTCAACGACGACTAGATAGGTTATCCCAAATATTGTACTTGAGTGATTATGATGAATAAGAGCAACACCGCCTTCGGCCAACAGGAGTAGGGCTATTACCTGTCAGTCGAGGGGGCCTGAACCTATATAAAAATCCCTACCTCTTTTACCTCAATCTCGCATATACCCTGATACCAACGATCGCCATACCATGCAAATACCGTAGTCGTGATCTACAACGTCAACAGTGACGCGCCAAGTAGGGGATTTTGGTGCTTCAAAGTTTTGAAGGGATGGGTTTCAAGAAGACGGATTCTCCGATGACAAACAACTCGATGACTTCGGATGTAGGGGGATATGACCTGACCGAAGTGCGTTCTCCGACGGATCGGGACCCTCGTCATCTCAAGCTTCGTCAAGTCATCGTCGCTGTGGATTTTTCGACGAAGAATACTTCAACGACTTTTTCCCTAGGAGATCTGACCCGGCCAGAGTACGTTCCCCGACTAGATCGGAATCATCGTCGCCAACAATTTGATCTATTGAGATCATCCAAGCTTCAAGACATGTGGCGTACCAAAAGATTTCAAATATATATGATGTCGAATGAGTACGCATCAAGGTAATTGGTAGATTGGTTTTTTAAATTAATCTACTAATTTCGTAGATACATCCGACATGTATCTACAAAGGTACGCAATATTTTATATGCAATTTACCGTGCCTATTTTTCAGATACATACGATATTGTCAGATCTGTAATTTATTATGTTTACCTAGAGCATGCTTTTTGTCCAATATCTGTTATGTGGGTGTTCCCTATATTAGGCTGACTACGATCTAACACTAGGGGCTCCAACTGTTTCTTTTATATAAAACGTTCTTGCTTACGGTTTACATAGTACCCGATATTTAATAGGAATCTGCTTGTTATATCCTGTTAATACTAGAAGATTTATGCAATTTTTTTAGTACACACTTGGTGTTCTCTACTATATATCTTGCCTTCTAGAAAATATTTTTCAGGAATAATCGAGCACTCGAGTAGGTAGTAGTCGAGTAAACTCCATTATCGAGAATGTTCTCGAACAAATGCAGAGTTATCGGACCAAACATACCAACGAAGACAGACGACCTATCTCATATCTTGTGCCGGTCATGTCCGGACAATTTGAGAAAAGGTTGTTACGGACAATCCTCTCATGAACATTGTCGACTTGATCACCCAACATAATCGCGAATGGGCCTCCGTTATGCTATTAGTTGGGTACCCACATGAGATGCACATGTAATGACCAACTTTAGCGCCCCTAAAAGTGGTCGAGGTACAATTACACACCTGGTCTGAGTACAGGCGTTGTAGTGATCTCGCCTCCTCTATGAGTTCTCTTCGACTGGTCGAGGTATGTCTACACCTGGTCTTCGACCAGCAGCGTAGCGGTCCTCCCACCACTTCTTGGAGTGTTCGAGGTACGACTACGAGTGGTCTTTGACCAGCGGCATAGCGGTCCTCCCACCACGTCCTCGAGTGGTTGAGGTACGACTATGACTGGTCTTCGACCAGTGACGTAGTAGTCCTCTCATCACATCCTCAAGTGGTCGAGTTACGACTACGACTGGTCTTCGACGAGTGGCATAGCGGTCCTCGCACCACGTCCTCGAGTGGTTGAGGTACGACAATAACTGGTCTTCAACCAGCGTCGTAGCAGTCCTCACACCATGTGTTCGAGTGGTTAAGTACGTTTACATACCTGGTCACCGACCAGCGGTTGTAGTGATTCTTCCACTGCCTCTGCGAAGTGATCGAGTACAACTACATCTGGTCTCTGACCAATGTGGTGACCATCTCATCACCCTACTGTGCATCAATCTCTATAAGTGTTCATACACATAAAATGTGCAATAGTTGTCCGATGATCCCCTTTCTTATATTGCCTTGTCTCGAAGTCGATCCTACTGTCCTTTTACGTTGGCCTGGCGAACTTCGAGTTCCCATGGAGCTGTTGATGCAAAAAAACACACACTAGCCTGAGAGATTTGCTTAGCTCTAGTGTAGGTCCAAAATCTAGCTTTCGGGTTCAAGAGCATGCCAGTTGTTTTGATCCTGCAACTAACAAGATAGATAAAACCATTAATCTTGTAAATGATAGTCGATCGGCTAGTGGGCCGATATTATACAGTCTTTAACCTAGCCTATGCTAGAAAACCAGAGTCGGCTATGAGGTAGTATGATAAAGATAGAATTAAAGATAACGTATCGGCTACTACTCCGACACAACTTTATACAAATATATCATTCTATATAAATATATTTAATTAAAATTAAATATATTTATATTAAGTGATTTATTTATATAAAGGGAGAACATAGCATGTGAAGCATGATTAAATTAGTCAAACATATCAAAACAGCTATATTAGATAAGATCAGCTGAAACTCCAATGAAACCCCTATTATAAGCAAAGATAGGATAGTTTTCATGATTCTAAGCACGACCAGGGATGATGCATCACAAAGTATCTAAAGAAGCATAAAGTCTAAACAATCAAGCCTTTGATTTTTTTTCAAGGTGGTTGATACCTTAGCTAGTCTAATCTAGTAAAACGATTTAGCCGATACCAATAGAAACCCTAAAGCGAGTTCCGGCCGATATAAGTAAATCAAGCTACCGAGTTAGATTACCTAAGATATATGATAGGCAGTGATCACATAAACAAGATTAGAACATCTAAAATGACATAATAACCTCGAGAATGCAAACCACTGGACAAGTATTACCTCTTGTCGAGAGATCGAAGCCGATGCCCTAACTCGAAGCAAGAACTCGTCAAAACAATTGAAAAGTAAAAGATGGCGATACACCGGAATTATATTGAACGTGTGTTTATTATTAACATGGTCTTGGCATATATTTATACCCGAATACATAACTCTATCCATAACGGACACGACTCATACTTTCCTTACCTTACTCTAACCGACGAACAAGTCCCTAGGCGGACTCTTGCCAAAATATCTCTAAAGAAATTACGTAATATCCTAATTAATAGATACGATTGCCAATCTCGGATTCTATCCTTGCCCAGCAATATCTCTGAAGCTCTTCATTTGAATCCGATATTGATCACGAAACCAAACTTGGCAATATCGGCTAACCGTGTTGAACTCGGTATCGGCCGATACAAACTCCCAGCCGATGCAGACTCTGTTTCCGAAAACATAGCATCTCTTCCAAATCCATCTCAGCTTTTATCTCCAAATCCGATCCATATCTTACCAAATTTCATCGTTAACACATGCCCCCAATTTCAAAGTATTATATAATGCAACGGAATTATCTCTGTTAATCCTGCAAACTCTAGGGTTTCCTCTGCTGACTGTTAACTCATAAATAGCAACCGCCTTTCTCGAAATTTTCACGTCGTTACTCCTGTTTTCTCCGCTCAAGCCAAAAAATTTCCCCACGCAACTCCGATGACCTCCTCGTCGTTTCTGGCAATCCCTTTTGTGATTCCGTTCTTCGACGGCAACCTTCCTCGCTCCTAAGAAATGGCGACTTCACCAAACCCATCCTCCTCAAGCGAGGCATCAACCCCCTCTGAGTTCCCTGAGTAAACTTTCTTTATCGGTTTATCCTTGAATTCATTGTTCTCTCGTCTTTCTTTGATCTCCTCTTCTGATTTAGTTCTCCTTTCATTTGTAGAATCTGAAGCACCAAATAGCAATCCCAATCTCCAAGGAACCAAACCACTTCTTTCTGGGTCCGATAGGGGACATAGACCCAACCACCTTTATTAACGCCGAGACCAACAGGATCCCTTTCAGGCAAAGCAACCCTAATCTAGCTCATTGGTCGATGGTGTTCAGGTCATGGCCTTCTCACGCTGACGGATGGAAGGACTGGTACAAAAGAATGACCGCAAGCAAACAAACTCACTGGGATGAGATAGGTATATCCCAATGCTTATCTCTTTCCCTAGCCGATATGAAAAAAATGAACCCATGCTATCGGTTGCTACTTATTTCTGGTCTGATAACCCTTAATGCATTTATGTTTAACCATGGGCCGATGACCCCCACACTTCTCAATATTACCATGATAACTGGCTTGGACATCACTTCATTGGCCAACCCTATCAGTTTGAAGACCAAATGTTCTCATAACTTTAAAACCAAGAATATTGGTGGCTAGTCGGGTTATATTTCTGAAAACATGGGCACAGGTCCGATAACTCGCAAGGAACACACTGCCTTTTTGCTTATGTGGCTTGAAAAATTCTTCTTCTATGGTTCAACCTGCAGCCCAATAGCAAACTGGCAGCATCTAGCCGAGGCCATGGTCTCCAAGAAGTCATTCCTTTAGAAAAATACCTTCTAGGAGCAGTATATCAGACTTTGAGCTAGCAATCGGCCAAACTTCTGATGGACACTTGTGTTAGTCCTGGTGGCCCTTGGTGGTTTGTACAGCTTTGGTTGAACTTATACACTCTGAAAGCAGCTCACAGATCTCCCTTGAGTGAATCAAACTTCCCCTCTCTAGCTGATTCAGATGATGACAATGAGGTAAATGATGACAGATTTGAGAAGCCTAGGGAAATTCTTACAACAGCTATATCTCCTTGCATTCTTCTCGTGGGGATATATCAGGGCCGATATGTACAAGCTTCCTATGAATTCTACCACCCAATGATTGCAGCAACGACAGTTGGGTATGGGTCAACTCTCCATCGGCTTGTACTTCTCAGATAAAATCCAATCCAGGGGTTTGGTACCATCAATTCTCCTCATGGATAAACTTCTGAACATTGAAGGACTACTTAGATCGTATCCACACTTGTCTCCCTAGTTCTATATGGGAACTACAAGGACTACTTAGACCGTATCCATACTTGTCTCCCTTGTTCTACTTGGACAAGGGGACATCTATGGGTATAAATAGAAGGCCCCCTAGGAGGACAGAGGAGGGGCACACAACAGTTAGAATAGACACCAATACACGCCGCCAGACATCGACATCAGAGATAAGCCTAGACATACCCAATCTGGTGCTCGCGGATGCCAACAAGAGGGATCTAGCGCTATCTCTGATCTCGCCGAGTGCATATTTGAGGATGAAGACTACCCCGTTGTCGACTATGGGTGGTGGTCGCGCTATCTCTGATCTCGCCGAGTGCATATTTGAGGATGAAGACTACCCCGTTGTCGACTATGGGTGGTGGTCCATGTCGCCGTGTCGATGACGACTAGATAGGTTATCCCAAATATTGTACTTGAGTGATTCTGATGAATAAGAGCAATATCGGCTTCGGTCAACAGGAGTAGGGCTATTACCTGTCAGTCTAGGGGGCGCAAACCTGTATAAAAATCCCTGTCTCCTATCTCTTTTACCTCAATCTCGCGTATACCCTGATACCAACAATCCCCATACCATGTAAATACAATAGTCATGATATACAACGTTGTCGGCGTCATGGGCCCAGGGGTGTGCTGATTTAGGACTTGAGGCGGCCCCTTACACCCACGTGGCCATCCCCTGAGGGGGAATTGGGCCCGGGGGTGACGTGGCGGCCACCCTCTCTACCTCCCAACTCCCCCCGCTTGCCACTATGGCAGGGGTCGGGCTCCCCCGACCCCCTCGAGCTGCCGCCACGTGCGCTGGGGTAGGTGAGCGCCCCTAGCGCTCACCTAACCCCATTAATGGCTATCTAGGCGGAGTGCGCCTGCACGTGTGCGCATGCTGCATTAAATGCAAATAGACACGCACGCGCGCGTCTGACACTGGTCATGGCCTGCTGACCGGTCTGTGACCGGTGCGAATGATCGATGGGACGCGACACAGTGCCGGGCGTGACGGTCGCACGCCGTTAGGTACGTTGCACATCCCATTGGGTCACATCAAAACCATGAGAGCCGTTCTTTGCTCTCTTATCCACCCGGAGTTGGTAAGCCAAGTCCAATCGCGTGGCATGTGCCGCCATGTATGGGTGGAGCACGTAAGTCTCCGGCCGTTTAATGAGGAATAATGCACGACATCGCGTGCGTTGATGGGCAGCCTGATAAGGGTCACGTCGTCATTACGGTGTAGGCGACTTCTGCGCCAAGCAATAGGGCTGCCTTTAAATCTAAAAGATTTTTTCCTTTTCTCTAGAGGAGTAGCCTGTTTGGCCCATGTGGTATCCCCTTGGGGGTATAAAAGGAGGCCCAGGCCTGAGAAAAGGGGTTCGATCCCTGAAAACAACAATCACTAAGCAACCACACATGAGTAGGGTGTCACGCCTCACCGGCGGCCCGAACATGTATAATCTCTCATGTCGCAATCTTCCTCGATTTTGAACGTTCCGGCTCTCGGCGCACCGGAGAGCTGAATCGCGTTCTGCGCCCCAAGCCGAACTCACAAAGGGGGCCCTCACTGTCCCCTATTGAGGAGCTTGTTCTCCGTCAAACGTCGACAAAGAGTCTATGTAAAAAATACAATCGAAAATATATGAAATTCAGAATAAAAACAAAAAATTACAAATAACGAAAAAATGATACAAGATTCCATTTAGAAATACAACTTAGAGAGATTATAAAATTTGGACTAGAAATCAAAACATAATTAACATTGATATAATAATCTATGTAGAAATAAAATTTAGAAATATGTAAAATGTGGAATAAAAATAAATACTATAGATAAAAGAGTTCATGCAGTAGTACACTTTAGAAATATTTTTAATTTGGATTAAAAATAAATAATATTAAGAGAAAGGGTCATCGTAGATATATAATTTACAAATATCTTAACTCTGGGTTAAAGTAAATATATTCAGAAAATATTTCACGTAGGACTGTAATTTAGAAATATTTTAAATGTGGACTAAAAATAAAATAATGAGAGAAGAGTCCGTACTTTTGTTTATATTAATTGGATGCTTTTCTATGAACCCATATCACTCCTACAAGTTGAAAATAGCTACAACTTAACTGAGAATTCTTTGAAATCAAGAAAAATAATATAGGTTGAACATCCAATCTACATTAAAATAATACAACTAACAAATCAAATTGGATCCTTAGACCTAGAGATGTAAACGGTGCGGAAACGGACGGAAACCATCTTTATCGTTTTCGTTTTCATTTTTTTGGGAATCAGAATCGGAATAGGAAACCCCGGATACGAAAACGGAATCGAATATTATCGAAACCGAAAACGAAGCGAAAACGACCCGGCGCGGATATGGTAACGAAAATTTATCGGAATACGAAAACCCCTCAAACAGAGCTTTAATCTTTGTGAAGTCCGATTCTCAGATCTCAACAATACATCACTGAACAAAATCTATCAAATAAATAATCTATGTTTAAGAGAGTAATGTTGTTGATAAATCCAAATGCAGAAAAAAAATCTTTTGTACCTTCATATTTGCATAATAAATTATCGGCATCATGGGCCCAGAGGTGTGCTAATTTAGGGCTTGAGGCGGCCCCTTACACCCACGTGGCTATCCCCCGAGGGGGATCGGGCCCGGGGTTGACGTGGCGACCACCCTCTCTACCTCCCAACTCCCCCCGCTCGCCACTATGGCGGGGGTCGGGCTTCCCCGACCCCCTCGAGCTGCCGCACATGCGCTGGGGTAGGTGAGCGCCCCTAACCCTCACCTAACCCCATTAATGGCGATACAGGTGGAGTGCGCCTGCGCACGCGCGTGCCGCATTAAATGCGAATACACGCACGCGCGCGTCTGACACCGGTCATGGCCGGCTGACCGATCTGTGACCGGTGCGAATGACCGATGGGACGCGACACATTGCCGGGCGTGACGGTCGCACGCCATTAGGTATGCTGCACGTCCCGTTGGGTCACATCAAAACCATGAGAGCCGTTCTTTGCTCTCTTATCCAACAGGAGTTGGTAAGCCAAGTCCAATCGCGTGGCATGTGCCGCCATGTACGGGTGGAGCACGTAAGTCTCCGGCCGTTTAATGAAGAATAATGCACGACGTCGCGTGCGTTGATGGGCAGTCTGACAAGGGTCACGTCATCATTACAGTGCAGGCGACTTCTGCGCCAAGCAACAGGGCTGCCTTTAAATGTAAAAGATTTTTTCCTTTTCTCTAGAGGAGTAGCCTGTTTGGCCCATGTGCTGTCCCCTTGGGAGTATAAAATGAGGCCTAGGCCTAGAGAAAAGGGGTTCGATCCCTGAAAACAACAATCCCTAAGCAACCACACAGGAGTATGGTGTTACACCTCACCGGCGGCCCGAACCTGTATAATCTCTCGTGTCGCAATCTTTCTCGATTTTGAACGTTCCGCTCTCGGTGCACCGGAGAGCTGAATCGCGTTCTACGCCCCAGGCCAAACTCACAAAGGGGGCCCTCACTGTCCCATGTTGAGGAGCTTGTTCTCCGTCATAAATATTCTTAAAAAATAGTAACCAAACACCATGGTATTCACTGAAGAAACCATGGTATTCACTATTCACTACTTAAAAAAAAGAATCCAGGTATTTCAATCACAAAACTTCCGAAAATTCCAAGAAAATTTCCGAAAAGTTTCCGACTGATTCCGAGTTCCGACGGAAACTGCCCTTATCATAATATCCGATTCTGTTTCCGAGAAAATATTTCCAAATTCGTTTCAGTTTCCGAAAAATTCTGAAAAAATTCCAACCGACAGATTCCGTTTTCGAAAATAGGTGAAGAATCCGCAAAGTTTCCGTACCGTTTTCCCCAACTTAGACCTATACTAATGCGACAACGAAATTCATAGCATCCAAGCCATGGGCAACAACAACAAAATAAAATGTAAGAAAATCAATAATACAGAAGTGTTGATAACGATGGATATTTTTTATTTGAAACGGATTATAAACTATCTCGAATATACAATAAAATAAGCCAGCTTTAGTAGGTGAAAGAATGTCACTAGAGATAATAAAAAAATGTCACTAATAGTCTAAAGATAAAGACGGAGGAAGAAAACAAACAAATCTATACCTAATATAAAGATTCGTAAGGCTTCCGTAGAGGATTTTCGTCCGTCTTGGTCCGTTGACCACATCGCGCACACCTCCTCTCCAAATCTCAAATCATCACAATCCAAACCAAATAGAAAATCCCAGTCCAAATCCAAGTCGGAATCATCAAAAACATCCAAAATATTAAGACGAGATTATGAGAGGAGATGGAGGGGCGAGCGGGAGGGCACCGCACGCTGCTCCTCGCTGGGATCTGCGGCGCCACCGAGGAACTGCCAACCCGCCGCTGCGCCAGATGCCGAGAGGAAGAAGGAGGAGCCAGATGCCGAGTCGTCGCGCTATTGGAGAGCCACCGAACCGCCGGATCTGGCGAGCAGCGGGCCGCCGCCGTAGTCACTCGCGGTGGCGGAGGGTGCTGCCGCCGCCACTTGCGGGAGGGCAGGGCACCACTGCCGTCGCCGCAACTGCTTGCACGACGGCAGGTCGCCGCTACCACTGTCGCCGCCGCTCGCGAGGGGAACGGGTGCCGCTGCCGCCGCCGGTGGGGGAGGGTGTCGCCGCCGCCGCTTGCGGGAGGGCAGGGCACCACTACCGCCGCTGCTCGCGGTGGGGGAGGCCGCCGCCGCAGCCGCTTGCGGGACGGCATGTCGCCGCTGCCACTGTCGTCGCCGCTCGCGGGGGAACTGGTGCCGCTACCGCCGCCGATGGGGAGGGTACCGCCGCCGCCGCTCGCAGGGGGAAGGGCGTTGCCGCCGCCGTCGCTTTTCGAGAGAGGGAGCAAGGGGATCGGGAGAAGAATTTTAGGGTTAGGGTTAGGGTTGCGGGTATTTATCTAGGTCCGGATCAATCAGGACCATCCATCAGATCGGACGGCCCTGGCTTCTCCTGCGTCGGGCCGGCGCCGTTTCAGGCTGTGGTGCTATTGGGCCATCCCATGGGCCACGCATACGAAGCACAGAAGAAGGCCGTGCTATTGGGCCGGGCTTAAATCAATTCTTTTCTCTCTAAGTGATTTTAAGCATTTTTCTTTTTTCGAAAATAGCATTAATACCATTTTAATTGTTTATGAATGCTTATTAATTTAATTCTATCTAAATTGAACCAATGAGAAATTTTGCTAGAGGTGTCTGGTGAGATGAATTTATTTTATAATTTATAATTTTTGTTATTTATAAATTTTATTTGTATATGGACTCTAAACTCATCTTTCAATATTCCTTTATTTTTAATTTAAAATTTCATTTCTTTTTCTAAATAGTATTCAACAAAAAAATTAAAAAATAGGAATACTTTGTATTAATCTGTATTATTTATATAGAGAGATTAATCTATCCAGTTTAGGTATTTTTTTCCTTGAAAAAAATTTATTCTATGCAGGTGTCCGATTGGACTCTACGCATATATAACATGATGTTTTTTTAAAAAAAGAAATGAAAGAGTTCTTATCTACTATGAGTTCTTCTTTTTTTTATTATACTCTAATTAATATGAGAATTTCTGAACTACGAGAGTTAACATGAATGCTCCTTTTTCTATTACTTTATAAGTTAATAGATAGATTATTATCATAACATTAGTTTTTTGATTTTACTATATTTGTGGTGATACATTTTTTTGTTAGATCTTACTCAGATTTTAGACCCTTTAATTTCTATAAGATCTGTGCATGCGTTTGTTCATACGTACTAAATAACTTCTTTTGTTGTTACTGGAAGATGAGGAGCGAACGTGCGACACATGGATAACGTTGAGAACGAAGTGGTGGCGTGGTGGCGATCGGGCATCGACGGTGGCTGGGCAAAGCAGTGCTCTGCATCGGGATAAAGTAGAGCGATGGTATTGAAAGAGGGGTAATTTAGGGACTTACAATGTAAATACATACCGACTAATTTTTATGAAAAATATGGCGCCATAAATATATACTCCCTTAGTTTTTTCCGTTGCAACGCACAGGTATTTTTTTATATACCATAACGTTTGTATACATGTACATATAAAGCGTGCTCTAGGGACATAGGAATTAATATATTAATCAGAATATTGGTTTGGTCCACTATGGTCGGAATATAAAATTGTGTTGCTATTTCAATATATTTTATAATAAAATACGAAATAGCATATACTGTTATCTGAGGAAAAAGTATAATGCTACTAGTCGCCGCGAAATCTGCCGGATCACCACGCTATTATCTATATGAAAATTGGTGGTTATCACTCTAGGATTTTTTTTAAACCATACCGCTATCACACCCAGTTCAAAACATAAAAAGTCTCAACAATACGGAGGAAAACCTGACCAGTTCCACAGCGCTTGAGAGAAACCGGACTCGAAAGAAAGTCTCGATATACAGTTCTCAAGTCAGTATGCAACTCAACAAGTCAATGCCTGTTGGTTTCTGCCTTGAAAATGTGCATGCCTCTCGTTATATATCTCTATCTCGTCTTTTGATTCTTTTTTACACCATGTTGTTTGAAAATTGAAGGAGCTAGGGAACCTTGCTTTCGATAGGTGAAAGAATTAGCTGGACATAAAGCCATTAGACGACAAGACGGAATAATAGCCCATGTCCGTTTAGGTGTACGGAGCTTTCAGGTAAACCTCACAGCTTTCTTCTTCTGCAATACTCAGAGAATAAGAGATGGATATACATATATACACACACAAGAAAAATACCCGTGCGTTGCAACGGAAAAAATAATATTATCATATTAATCTATCTATAAGGTAATAGAAAAAATAATTAATTCTCATATTAATTAGAGTGAAATAAAAAATAAGGAGAAATCATTGTAGATAAGGACTTTTTTATTTTATTTTTTAAAAAAGAACATGTTATATATGTGTATAGTCCAATCGAACACCTGCATAGAATAATTTTTTTTTCTAAGGAAAAAATTACCTAAGCTGATAGAATAATCTCTCTATATAAATATTACAAATTAATACAAAGTATTCCTATTTTTTATTTTTTGTTGAATACAATTTAGAAAAAGAAATGAAATTTGAAATTAAAAAATAAGGAATATTGAAAGATGAGTTTAGAGTCCATTTACAAATAAAATTTATAAATAACAAAAATTGTAAAATAAATTATATTGGATGAAGAGTGTAGAATATTCTCCAAAAAGGGCTAGAGTGCATATAGGAATATAATTGAGAAAAAAAAGAAATTCTAAATAAAAAAGAATATTGAAGGGAGAGTTTAGAGTCAATATGGAAATACAATTAGAAATAATGAAAATAAATCCATATCATGAGAAACATCTAGCAAAATCTCACTGGTTCAATTTAGATAGAATTAAATTAATAGGCGGTCATAAACAATTTAAATGGTATTAATGCTATTTTTGAAAATAGAAAAATACTTAAAATAAGAAAAAAATGATTTAAGCTCGGGCCCAATAGCACGGCCCAATACTCGGCCTTGTTTTGTGCTTCGTATGCGCAGCCCATGGAATGGCCCAATAGCGTCGCGGCCTAAAACAGCGTCGGCCCAACACGGGAGAAGCCCCAACACGGGAGAAGCTAGTACCGTCCAATCTGATGGATGGTTCCG
Organism: Oryza punctata; assembly: GCA_000573905.2. Lineage (NCBI taxonomy): Eukaryota > Viridiplantae > Streptophyta > Magnoliopsida > Poales > Poaceae > Oryza > Oryza punctata. Next base: position 7,850,391 of record CM002488.2, read on the forward strand.
ATTGACCCCGATCTAGATAAATACCTGAAACCCTAATCCTAACCCTAGAAATCTTTTCCCGTGATCCCCTTACTCTCTCTATAAAAGCGACGGCGGCGACGCCCTTTCCCCCCGCGTGCGACAGTGGCGGCGCCCTTCCCCCCGCGAGCAGCAGTGGAAGCAGCGCCCTGCCCTCCTGCAAGCGGCTGTGGCGGCGCCCTCCCCCACCGCGAGTGGCGGCAGCAACGGCACCCTGCCCTCCCGCAAGCGGCGGCGGCGGCACCCTACCCCATCGCGAGCGGTTGCGGCGGCGCCATCCCCCACCGCGAGCGGCGGCGGTGGCGGCACCGCTCCCTCTCCGCACCGGCGACACCTCTACTCCTCCCCTCCCCTCTCCCCGTTGGTGACGCCGCTCCCTCTTCCCTCCGCCCATCAGCATCGCCTCTCCCCCTCCCTCTCTTCCACCGCCGGCTCTTTCCCACCTCGTCGGGCAGCGCAGCCGCCCCGCTGCTCGCCAGATCTGGTGGGTCGGCGGCTCTCCAACGGTGCGACGGCTCAACATCTGGCTCCTCCCTCTCCCTCTCGGCATCCAACGCAGCGGCGGGTTGGCAATTCCTCGGCGGCGCGGTGGATCCCCGGCGAGGAACAGCGCACGGTGGCCTCCCGGTCGCCCCTCCCTCTCCTCTCATAATATCCTGTGTTAATATTTTGGATATTTTTTTGATGATTCTGATTTGTATTGGGATTTTATTTTTGGTTTGGACTGTAATGGTTTGGGAGTTGCTTGTGATGTGCGCGACGGACGAAATGGACGAACGGAAGTCTTACGTATTTTTTTTATTAGGTATAGGTATATATATATATCTCTCGAGACTTTGGCTTAGGATTATGCATCACCGTCAAACTTGCAGCCTCTAATGTTGAACTTGATTGACAATTTGACATTATCCAGCAAGAAATGACCTAATTCCGTTTAGCAAGAAGTGACCAAATCACCGTCACAAACACCGCTACTTATAAAACGATTTTTCATAGCACTTCAATTCTTTTTACTAACAGACTAAAACACCCATGCTTGTAAAAATAACAGAACATCCTGAAAACTTAACACCACCAATAAAAATCATTTTTTACTACCGGAGCCTAAAAAAACCGCTTGAAAAAATACCTCTATTTTTACTAGTGACGCTAAAATCGTTGGAGAGAATTAAATAGCACTCGCACCCTCACGAACCAAGCCGTGGAAATCGTATTTTCCCCTCCCTCTTTTTTTTCCTCGGCTATCACCACCAACCCTAGATCCAACCCCTCCCTCACTTCTCTCTCTCTCTCGATTCTTTGGCAGGCGGTGTCACAAGGAGGTGACGGTGGCGGTGGCACAAGGAGGCATCGGTGCTCGGGGTGGCAGCGCAGGGGAGGGGCGGCTCGGCGGCAGTACCCTTGGTGACGATGGATGGCGCAAATCTGGCGGCAGCGGTGGCACGGGGAGGCAGCGTGCTCGGCGGTGGCGGCACGGGGAGGCAGCAGTGCTCGGCGGTGGCGGCGTGGGGAAGTGGGCGGCTCATCGGCAACAGCCTCGACGATGATGGATGGCGCAGATATGGCACTGACGAGCGTCGGGAGCAACATTTCCACCACTGGCTGGTCACGCCCTTCCTCATTGAGTCCGCGGCGGAGGTGAGGCCTTCGACCTGGTGATGGAAAGCTCGTTCATGATGGGTAGCTGGCAGATCCAGGTGCGAGCTCCACGGTAGTGGTGAGGCCTTCGACCCAACGATGGCAACGATGACAGAGGCGATGTCTTCAACGGCCGGCAGAGGAGACGCATTGGGAAAACCATTTTTTTTTTGGAATTTGTGCTCATTAATATGTGGATTTGTATTGTGATATGTTCTTGTTCTTGGATTTGCAATGTGGATTGGGAATGCAGGGCTGCATCTGGGTATTTTCAATTTTTCTTTCAAAACTTATTTCTTGGTGATCAGAGAGAATGAAGTGGATATTTCATTTTTTTAATCAAAACTGAGCTTCGCAGACGATTGGCTTAACACTTACACAAGCGAAAATCGATTGGTGCTACCAGCCCGCGTAACAAAGTCACCAGCGAAAATCGATTATCATCGGTAACCCATGTAACATAGTCGCCAACGAAAATCAATTATCGTTGGCTGATGAAGTGTCGCATGTGAACACCTTTGATTTTCTTTCGCCTTTTGTCGCAGGCAGCTAGCCTAGCCGCAATCAAATACTGATTTTAGCCACAAAATAAAAATCATTTTTTAAAGTAGTGCACAAAACCTTATTCGGAGGAGCCCATGGACAAAATTATTTTTTACTAGTGTACATCATTTTCCACGTACTGCTACTAATACTATGATTTGTTTCAGTCTTGCAGCTCATGCAACGGAGCAGAAGCCCAAGAGGCCGAACAAAAGCAGCAGCAAAGCCTACAACGCATCAAACCATTTGGCCCAAATGTTACCTGCATTTTAGCCCTTGGCGCGTGATGGTCAGAAACGATTAAGATAAGTTCACTTTAGGTCTCTCGTGTTAACAGCGAATTTGAAGTAAGTTTTCGAGCCACAATACCAGATATAACACGTCTCTCAATTTGTAAAATTGATTCACCTGAAATCCCAAGTAGTATAGTGTTCGGTTTTAACTGAAGTGATGGGTGGAACCCACATGGGTCCCACGTATCAAGCCTATTCCCGAAAAGAGGAATAACGAAAAACTAGTTACACGTACTGTGCATCATACTACCTATGTGAGGAAGCTATGACAGCAGTCTAATTATCTCAATCTAGCTGGTTTGGAACCAGCTGATTGGTTGGTTAGCACCCTTTAGTTTTTTGCTGACACGTGTCCATTTAGGTATTCCAGCAATCGACGCCCCTACCGAAAGGGATCAAAGTCATGGCCTAGCTGCCTGGTGCACCGTTGCACGTCGCTCGTGGACCTAAAACGTGCCAAACAAAAACGTGGACCTGCAGGAACCTTTCTTGCTTGGCAAAAGTAGTGTGGCCACTGTGAATCTGTGATCCTACTTGTGTTGGGATCAATGAATCAAAATCCACTAAGAGATCCTTTTGAATATATGATTTGTATATAAATTAAACTAACTCATAGAACCAAAAAAATACTAAATCATGTAATGTAAAAGTTATACAGATTTTCTACGTTCTAGATGTTCTGTAAAAGTAATAGGTACGGGCTATAAATTTTCGGCGTGCCAACTGACACGCCTATTTTTTAGTTAACTCCATTGCAAACGAAGTCGCCGGCAATATCGCCGTGGCCACCGTGCGAGCTCATTCGCCGGAAATGGCTACCATGCGAGGCTCCTCTGCTGGCAAGCATCTACTCGCCGTACCACTCGGCGGCGGGCTCCTACACTACCAACACACATTTGACATCATCAGTTCTGTCCTCACCAGCGGTGATGATCTCCTCCTCCTTACGCAGCAGCAGCATCGTACACAAGGACTTAAATCTCTTGCCGCTATAGCCGGAGATAGTTGCTAGGAAAAGCATCCACTAAAATATGGCCAATTTCCCACTACACATTTTATGGCGCCAATAGCTGCACTTAGCTGAAAAATAGCCACTAAATGGGCCACAATTAGCGGCAGCTATACTTGTTGGTGGGCTGAACAATCCATATCCTTCTCCTGAGCCGAACTCCACATTAAACCCTGTTGGCGATATGCCATGAGGCCTTTCGACCAAGACTGCCGAAACTGGCTAGACGACAAGGACCCGAACTCCAGGCGCCCAAGGCTCTTGAGGCGAAGCCCCGGTGGCGAAGACATCGGGGCGAAAGAGGCGACGGGCGAAGGGCGAAGGGTCACGTTGGGCACCCATCGGCCCGGGCGAAGGCTGCATGGCGAAGGCACGCGCCAAAGGAAGGTGACTTCGCCAGGACGGGCCTGATTCAAGGGAGTCCAGTGGACCGGCCCAATCGCCCTGGCCCATGGACTAAGGAGGCAGTAACCACCAAACGACCCATTGAGGGCCCGCACGCCTTAATTACGTTGAATACCCATGTAAGGGCCCCCTTTATGAGGGTGACTATATAAATTCCCCTGTAATAGCCCTAAAACCCTAAAAGGGGATCTGTGGTAGGGTTATAAATAGCCCTCTCGAGCCATGTAAAAGGGGGATCTAATTTTAATACAAAATTTATTGCACTTTACTTTCCCAACAACTGTTGAGTATCCACGTCCTTTGACGTATGCAGTTATCGTTTCGACAACAAACCCTAACTCTCTTCGTCCCTCACTCCTCAGTCTCCGTCTCTCTCCTCTCCTCTCCCTGTAAAAAAGAAGGTGGCGGCGGTAGCGGCGGCTGCACCTGGAAGCTGTGCTGGTGGTGGCTGTTCTCAGAAGCGGCTACTACTGCGGTTGCTCCTGGAAGCCGCGACGGCTGTGCCCGGAGGCGACAGCAGCGACGGTGACGACTACACCCAGAAACAGCAGCGGTAGCACCCGGAGGCAGCGGCGGCGGTTGCTGGCCTTGCACCAATATCTCCCCATTCTTCTCGAGTTCTCCCTCAAGCGGTGATGATGGCGGCTGCATCCGGTGGTCCACTCCTTTCTCCCAAGCGGCGCCATTTCTCCTGATGTCCCCCAAGTCCCAGCCAAAGACAGGCAAGATTTTGTCTCTAATACTATGCTATTGAATATATGGTATTGAACTATTGAATATTGATGTTCAGCTTGAAATGAGAATATGAGTTCATCACCGTAGTCCTTTTTAGCAAAGTTTATATCTATTTTTTGAAAAACAGCTAAATGGCTTAGTTGCAGCTATAGCTGGCTATAGCTGATCTTAGCTGATGAAGAGCCTAGCAGCTAAAGGGTTTAGCCAGAGATTTAAATCCTTGATTGTACAAGGTGACTGCAACCAACCACCATCTTCCAAGCCAATCCCAAGCTCCAATGGTATGCCTACCTACAAGATCATCTTCCCACCATCACTGACCGCTTCGCCGGCCTTCACACACCCGGCCATGCAGAGGCAATACTACCACCAACCGGGAAGCGTGGCCATGGAAGGAACCCACGCGCCGCAAGAACCTACCGTTGTAGCACCATTGCTGTCGCAGCCGCCTACCGCTGCCACCACCTCAAGCAGTGCCACCTCCGCGGCCAACCCCACGGCGTCATCGCAACCCACGCGCACTCAGCGCCACCATCCAGCCATGAACGTTCGGCACAACAGCCAGCTACAAACGTGTCGTGCGCCCGTGCTCCTTGGCCTGCCTCGGCCAATCTCGTGCGAGAGCAAGGACGGCGAAAGAAGAGCGTGGATGGGCATCTCGACGAGGGACAAACGTCGTCATCATCGCCACCGTGGCGGGACGAGGGCGAGGCGTTGCGCGGATGGAGGTTGAAGGTGTGGATAAGGCCGGCGCCGGCGGAGCACGGGAGCTGCTGGGTGGCGACAGGGCGGTCCGAGGTGGGGAGGCGGAGGAAGGGACTCCCGTTCTCCGGCGAGGCCACGGCTGCAGCGGCGGCGGCGCTGATGAGGAGGAGCGTGAATAGAGTCATAGATGAAGAGAGAAAGTATGAGGTTGGAGGAAGAAGAAATAGCACTGATATATGGGGCCTATGTAGGTCCTACTCGTCCCAGCATCTAAAAATAGCTAATCAATATCGTGATATTAGGAGGATATTTTTTCTCTGTAGTATCATAGTATTGGGATAGTACCACAGGATCGGGATATTGCCAGATTTTATAAAGTACATATTTATATATAAAATATATAATATGTATATAAATTAAAGCATATAATATTGATTTTGATAAATTTAATTGGTTTTTATATAAACTTGAGCTTATTTATTCACATTATTTTCAATCCATCTTATTTTAAATAATATTTGGTAGGATCATAGTATCGGGATAATACTTAAAATTTCATAGGTTTATATGAAAATAAATAGTAAGATCGAGGATACTAGGTAGGATCAATATCGTTTCGACTTGATAGGATCGTAGTATCGTAAGATACTAGGATACATATCAGCTTATTGATAACTAAAAACCGAGCATTATACTGTTTATTGATAACCTAAATACCGAGCACTATACTGCTAGGATATCAGGTACACATGTTTCGTAAGTTGAGGGACACATTATTTCGGATATTGCGATTGGAAAACGTAATTCAAACTCGACGTCAATATGAGGGACCAGAAGTAAACTTATTCCGAAACGGTTCCCTCATCTCTCCTGGGCCACAATCTGTGGGAAGGTCTCAGCGACTCAGGCTCGTTTGGAACACTGGATCGATTTGTGAATCCTGACAGAATCGAACTGCCTCTTGCTATTATCAAACTTATGCAAAATTCCAAAACAGTCAGTTTTTGGTACACAAATAATCCTATTTAATCTGCTCACTATCATGGCAGCTAGCAGAGTTTGCTTCCTGTACTTATACAATCTTTGGCAGCTCGATCGCCAGAAACAATCGCCTTAAACATCCATCTGTACACACAAAAACCAGAGCTGGATTGCGCAAAAACAACACTTCCGAGTGGAAAAAAAGGGGCTTCAACTAAGGACCTACTATGTATACTGTATGAATACATGTATACAGTACATGATATTCTGTACGTATACACGTATACGGCACGTGCTAATTAACCGATCATGCAGTGTTCTTCGCTTGCTCCAGCATCTTGACAACCTCAGCCATGGTTGGCCTGTTGCAGGGCTCAGTCTCGAGGCACTTGTCTGCCACTTTGAACACCAACTTCACCTCCTCCGCTGGGAACGACGACTCCAGCGCGCTGTCGACCGCGTGCTCCTCCCTCTTCTCCTCCATAGTCTCCTTCACCTGCACCGATCGACCCATGTTAGTATGTTATCACACTTAATCACGTAATATCTTGTTTTAATGATTCGTTGATTAGGCCTAATAGTAGTACGTTTGACAAATAATTAGTACACAACGTATTATTCATTGATCATGACTTTGTAGTATGTACTTTGTAGCACCTGGTGATGATGGTCACTGCTAATGAATGATCAGTCTCAGCAACAAAACACTGTAGATGATGTGCCTACAACATAGCTAAGCTTTTAAATCCTACTCTATTTGGCACAGCTCCGGTTCTATTTTTTTTTAATATATGGGTATTTTTAGCTTCACAGATCTATGAATTCGAGTATGTAATTATGTTAATAATATTTGGATAAATAATTTTGTTTTATTTAAATAGAATATAAAATTTTAAACCACTATAATTTAACAAATAAACTTCAAATCTAAAGGAGATATAGACTCTGGAGTTGTGTCGAACTTTATCTTACCCAGGTCACTAGCCTCGTGCCGTTCTCGAGAAACGACTCGTCCGTCGGCCTCTTCCCGGTGAGGAGCTCCAGCAACACCACGCCGTAGCTGTACACGTCGCCCTTCGTCGTCGCCCTCCCGGTCTCGAAGTACTCTGCGACGCACGCAACATGTTCAATGAAATGAGTGACAGTGGGTTCAGAGAAGCTGGTGGTGAGGTGAGGTGTGGTGGTCGGACGGACACGGACCTGGGGCGAGGTAGCCGAAGGTGCCGGCGACGACGGTGGTGACGTGGCTGTCGTTGGGCTTCATGAGCGTGGCGAGGCCGAAGTCGGAGACCCTGGCCTCCATGTTGTGGTCGAGGAGGATGTTGCTCGACTTGATGTCGCGGTGGATGACGTGCGGGATGCAGTCGTGGTGCAGGTACGCGAGCCCCCTCGCCACCCCCGCCGCGATCTTTTGCCTTGCCGCCCACCCCAGTGCCCTCCTCGTCTCCTCCTTCCCTGCAACCAACCACATCATGAACTCGATCAAGAACGCAGGATTCCATGGACAGAGATTGCATGCGGCCGTAGCTGCTTCGAATTTTGATATACCGTGGAGGATGGTGTCGAGGCTGCCGTTGGCCATGAGCTCGTAGATGAGGAGGTTGAAGTGCGGGGCGGCGTAGTAGCCGCAGAGCGGGACGATGTTGCGGTGCTTGATGTCGCCCATGGTGTCCAGCTCGCGCTCGAAGCCCCGGTCCATCTCGGCGCTGCCGCGGTTCAGCTTCTTCACCGCGAACGCCGCCTTCTCGCCGACGCGCAGCTTGTACACCGTGCCGTACCCGCCGGAGCCGATGATGTCCTTGTTCGATAGCCCCATGATCAATGTCAGGAACGATTTCGGGCTCAGCGACTGCATCGCCGCTGACCTGAAGATCACCATCTTGCCACCTGAAGTGATGATCATTCGCATCAACTGAGAGAAATTCAGCAAGAAAAACGAGTCAGAATTAATCTTTACCTGTCAGGCTGTTCTCGATGATCCGTTTCTTGCGAGCCCACTTTTTGTAGAGCAGGAAGGAGATGAGCATCTTGGACACGATGAACAGGACAGAGCAAATTGTAATGTAGAGTGCAACCATGGTGGTATGCATCTTGCAATCCTGAAGAACTAAGCAGCAGCAGCAACTTTGAGCCCTTGATGACTATATCTATGTGCAAGAAAAAACTATATTCCCCTTGAAGAATTCGATGAAATCTGAAGTCTGAACCCAAGAAATGAACAAGAAATCAAGCTCTCCAAAAAGGGTAACAGAATAACAACAAAAGTCACTGCACGCAGCTGTATGAACGAGCTGTTCTCAGCTCGGAAGAAACAGAAATGAGGAGGCCTGTTGCTGCTGCATGGGCTGAGCAGCTTTGGAATCATCAAGTTGTGGCGATGATGATGTGAACATCACAGAGATTGGTGCACATGTGAGTGCTGTAGAAGAAGCACAGGTGTCTCGATGAGCAAGCAGTTGGGCAGGACAGGATAGCTTGGAAAAAGGAAAGTACATTGCCCCAATCAATGGGGACTGGTTGGATCATGTGAATGGCAGGCAGAGTCATCACTCATGAGCACCACCCTTTTGATTAATGGGCGTGCCTATCCAAATTTAATTCTGCTACTGTTTATCCAATTCCTTTTGTTAGTTACACTGTTAATTTCTTTCTTTTATTTTCGTGTGGTATTTTTCATGGCTACACAAGTTTAACTGTTTCAGAAAAGGTAGAATTCTACCACTAGTTTCAGAGGTAACATCAGAAAACAACTGCATAGTTACTGTCTTACTGAGTACGTATCCAGATTAGAGATAATATCAGAAATATAGGCATGAAACTATTTTATTCCTTGGATCTTTTTGTGTCTCTATTGCTAGTCAAAACGTTATCGAAGCTTGCGTGTACTAATTTTGGCGGCTGACTCTGAAACTCGAACGTTCACAATCACAAAGCCAGCAGTTAGATGGAAAAGCAAATTCTAGTTTGGCAGTGTCGGTGAGGTAGGGCTCAATTAATCTGTCAGTTTGAAGAAACATTTCCTAGCTGATTCAATTTCGTCAGTTGTGCAGTGGTGTACCGTGTACGAGCTAGAATTGTTAAAAAGGCGGCCTTGACTAGCTTCCAAGAAAATGGGGGTGTTAGCTGCCTTTTCCCCTGTGCTGTGTGGTTGTCCTGGAGCTGCACAAGGACCCTGCCGCCTGTAGTAGCAACATATATCTATCAAACTTTTGTTTGAAATCACGTGATCAAACTGGGAAGAGCTGGCAAATTCTGGACAATAAGCTAGGCAACGCGTTGTATGCATAATTTCGTGTGTGTGTGTTTTCTCTGTCTTGCATTTCAGTAGCGTGTTTGGATGGCGAACCTTCTGTAGAAGCGTGGCATTGATAGCCACTCAGTCTACCCCTTTTGTGCTCAGGATCCGGGGTTGGCGAACCACATCATGTTTGATTATGTGTTCGATTTGGCACCACGTGTTGTCTCCTTTTGGTTGGGCTGCCCTTACTCTGCTCCGGCTCATTCCCGGACTGGTGGCTGCCTCCAGGGCCTGCCTTCCTGAGCATCTTAGGGGGGTTTCGATTCCTTAGTCCTTCTGGTTTCTTGATAACCGTGGAAGGAGCGAAACTCTAGGGTTTTCGACTCCCATCTCTCCTCGCCTTCTGCTATTCTGGAGTCCATCCTTCACGAAGATCGTCGGTAGTCTTCCGTTGGTGCAGCAACTTTCGAGGACTTGTTGGGGGTTTAGCACGGCTCGACCTCCACTCTCCTTTCTCTTTCTAGGATTAGAGTTTCTTCAGTAGCAGTTTTTCCTTTCAGTCCTTTTGTTTTTCTCTTTGCTCTCTGTACTCAGGCAATAGCCATCCGACTGGTTGCGGCGTGTAACAAAAATTTTGCTTTCTTCTAATATAATGACCTGTAATCCTTTTGCGCGTTCGAAAAAAAAGTGTGTGTTTTCTGAAAGAATGGGTTTTCTCACCCAAACGGGATACCCTCATTTTCTCAAAATACATGTTAAAATAAATTGATGATAAATATATTCACACCTTTTTAGAACTTTTAATTACTATTTCTTCTATTTTATATTATAAGTTATTTGATTTTTTCTTAATCAAAATTCTTTATTTAGGTTTGACCAAGTTTCTATAAAAAAATAGCAACATCTACAACACAAAATTAGTTTCACTAAATTTAACATTGAATATATTTTGATAAAATATTTGTTTTGTATTAGAAATATTACTATATTTTTCTAGAAATCCGTTTTAAAAAAACGAGATTTGGAGGGAGAGACGTACCTCCAAACATTTTTTTAAAGAAAAAATTGTGAACGTGTTGGGGATTGAACACGTGATCTTAGGGTTGAAACCACACACCGTTTGCCACTACATCTCCTAGAAATTTGTTTAAACCTAAAGAGTTTTAGCTAAGAGAAAAGGTTAAATAATTTATAATATAAAACGGAGGGACTGTTCGTTCATTGCAATGGTATTTTAATTAAATAAAATTATCATTAAACCACATTATGACTATCTTTTTTTTATATCATCTTTTAATTGCTACATATATTTTTCCGATTGATATGTGAACCCTTTGATCGCACACTGTATTTGTTTTCTTTTTTAGAAAATAGAGAGTTGGTGGGGGTGTTTGACATGTGGGACATGTTTTGTTTTTCGTAAAAAAAGAAAAGTTAGTGATGAACCACCATTATTACACCTTTTTAAAGGTATATATATCCTTATTGTATTTGAGTTGTAAATGTATACGACTATACGAGGGAGGGAACGTCCCTTCCAGGGAGTATAAACAATCTCCGTTTCTGTTTTCCTTGAAGCTAAGGTAAGCTCTGCAGATCAATTAAGAGGAAGCAGCAATAATAAGAGGTACTCTATGCGCCAAGTTGCGACAACAGAGTTGTGACTTCTTTTGCTTTGTTTGTTGTTACCTGGGAAAGTCATTTTATCCTTTAGAAGCGCGAATGCTAACATAGATCATTAATTGTGTGTATATAAATCATTCCGCAAATATGAAAAAATAAGCTAAAAATAGAAATAACAAATCTGCTTATAAATAGTGCCGGTACGAAATAGAATTTACTTTGTCATTTTTGTTTCTCAATTTGTAGATGAAGTTCGGAATTGAATTTTTGTGGGACAGTATATGACTATTGTGTCAATCTTACAAAGAACTTCAGATTTTTTTTTTAGTGTGGTTATTTTATTGATATTCGAGAGATTACAATAGACGATGGAATGTCACTCAAGAGTGTATTTCACCCGGAATTCAGACCAATCTTATAAACTTACTTGGGCCGGTAGACATTGGGACAAGATTCCCATGGAGATTGAGCCTTCCAAATGGGCCGTAAGGGTGGTTGCCAATGTACAGTTCTATTGTGAAACTGTAACTGTGTTGAATCGGCCAACTAGAGCAGGTTATCTACCGTGATGAACTGATGATCATCTTTTGGGTTAGTGCAACTGTATGTGTGGAGTTACATGCACACAGAACTCTCACTTAATCAAGGGGTATATTGCCTATGCTTGGAACCGTGTAAATTTAAGGATGGCACGTGCAATTCTCCTTCCTATATTGGCTATTTTATTCAGAAACTTCATAATATTCACTTTTGCAATTGCAATGTTATAAAAACGGATACCAAAATCAGTACTGATAGTTAAACAGAGAAGAACACCGTAGAAAATTCATGCTTAGAGTATCGGTAGGTGCAACCTTATTTTTTTTAATAAGACGACATCATATATTTAAAAAAGAGGAACTACTTATAATCATGGAATCTTCAAGAATTCCCATGTTACAAAACTAGGATCTTTATATTTTCTCACATAATAGCATATAAATTTTAATTTTATTATTAAAATATATTAAAATGACAACATAATTTTAAATTATTTACACCAAACTAATCAATGCATGATATTCATATTATATTATATATACTTGCTAGTTATTAATTATTTCTTAATTTTGAATTTTAGTTAATTCTCAATTGTTTTTCTATATGAACTTCAAACACCTCTTTCAATATTTCTAATTTTTACAGTTTCAAAATTTTTTTATTTAAAAAATTATTCTTGGATGGACTCTAAACAATTATTTCAATATTTCTTATTTTTAAATTTCAAATTTAATTTATTTCTAAATTATATTTCTATATGGACTCTAGACTTCTCTTCTAAAATTTATTTCTCTTTCATTCTGAATTTTTATTATTTGTAAATTATATTGCTATACAATATCAATATTGTATTTTATATACCGATATACGTGCTAGTTATTAATTATTTCTTAATTTTAAATTTTAGTTATTTCTAAATTGATTTCTATATGGACTCTCGACTCCTATTCCAATATTATTTTTTATGAATTTTGAATTTTTGTTATTTATAAATTTTATTACTATATGGAATCTAAACCCTTATTTTAATATTTCTTATTTTTAATTTCGAATTTCACTTATTTCTAAATTCGATATCTTTGTGGACTCTAGACTCCCCTTCTAAAATTCATTTATTTTTAATTCTGAATTTCGTTATTTGTAAATTGTATTGCTATATGGTCACTAAACTCTTGTTTCATTACTTTTAATTTGGAATTTCAGTTATTTATAAATTGTATTCCTATATGGACTTTAGAGACTTCCCTCAATCTTCCTTTTTTCAAAAAAAATCGAATTTTAGTTTTGATAAATTGTATTTTCTATGTGGATTCTGAACTCTACTTTAACTTTCTTTTTTTTAATTCCGACTTTCAGTTAGTTCTAAATTTCTAATAGACTCCAGACTCTTCTTTCAATATCCCTATTTTTTTAATTCTGAAATTACTTTATTTCTAATTGTATTTCTATATATACTCCAAATATCATATTTCAATATTCCTTACTTTTCAATTCTGAATTTCAGTTTTTTCTAAATTGTATTCCTATATGAGCTCTAGCCTCTTCTTCCAATATTTTTTACTTTTAATTTAAATTTTGTTACTTCTAAATTGTATTTCTATATGGTACTTTTAAGTTTCTTATTTTCTATTCTGAATTTCAATTAGTTCTAAATTCCTATATGTACTCTAGACTCTTCTCACGATATTTCTTACCCTTTAATTTTGAATTTTTCTATTCTAAATTTCAATTAGTTATAAATTCCTAGATGTACTCTAGACTCTTCCTACGATATTCCTTATTCTTTATTTTTGAATTTATGTTACTTCTAAATTGTATTTCTATACAGACTCTAAACTCTTCTTTCAATATCTCTTATTTTTTTAATTTCCAAATTTCAGTTATTTATAAATTATAAGATATGAACTATAGACTCTTCTTCCAATATATTTTATTTTTTAATTTCGTTTTTTAATTTCCAAATTGTATTTCCACATGGACTCTAACTTCTACTTTAATTTTCTTTTTTTTAATTACGAATTTTTATTAGTTCTAGATTTTATACACGTACGGATTCTTGTCCCATCTTCCAATATTTCTGAATCCCGAATTTCCATTATTTTTAATATTTTTGATTAATTATTTTTTATTTTTTGTTCGATTGATGTGAAAATTTCAATCAATTATTAAGTCACAAGTAACTCAAAGCAAAAAAATTTCGGCGTGCTCGTTGAAAATTTCAATCAATTATTAAGTCACAAGTATTTGTTAATTTGTTGATAAAGCAGACTGTGGTGAAAAGATTACTAGCGTGCTAATTTGTGGCGAGAAAATCATGTGATTGCTTTTATTATTTGTGTTTTTCTAGGAGCATGTATTTATTGAGATGACATGTATTCTGTGCAATTCAAAAACGGATAACTCAATGACCGTGATATGGCCATGCAAAATATGATCATGTTTGGTTTTCTCACACGGATTCCAAATAATCATTACATGTTTCCACACAATCATTATAACTAGCTGGGAGACCCGCACAATTACAGAGCTAGCACCCATATAAAATTATTTATTTTTTACATATGATTTTACTTAAAAATTGTTAAATATCTATCTCGTTATATTAGGATTTGGAAAGACCAAACTTTATCATCCGCGTGTTTCTAATTTTATATTTTTAAAAGTTGCTTCGGTCGTTACCCATTACTCATTTGTCCGGCCTTTATTTGCTTATCGATCTATCACTATTTCTATTCATCTTCCATGAAATCTTTAAAAATTAGACCTTTTAGTTTTTAGAGTTCATCGTTTTGTTGGGTTTTGTTTTTATAAATTTTTTAAAGTTCTGTCAAACACCGCCACTGTACTCCTTTACGGCCCCTCCGCTATCTCCTCTCTTTATTATCATTGGGATTTTAAAAATCAAATATAATTATCATTTGGGTCAATATTTACTTTTAGAAGTCCCGCTAAATCAAATTATCTATTTTTTACATATGATTTTACTTTAAATTTGTTAAAATATCCATCTCGTTGTCTTAGAATTTTGATATACCAAACTTTATCATCCCCATGTTTCTAATTTTATAGTTTTTAAAAGTCGCTTCGGTCGCTACCTCTTACTTATTTGTCAGTGCTTTATTTGCTTATCTTTCTATCTCTGTTTCTATTCATTTTCCTTGAAACCTTTAAAAATTAGACATTTTAGTTTTTATCGTTTATTATCTAATTGGGTTTTGTTTTTATAAATTTTTCAAAGTTCCGTCAAACACCATCACTGTACTCCTCTACGGCCTCTGCATTATTTCCTTTCTTTATTATCATTGGGATTTTAAAAATCGAACACAATTATCGTACGGGTTCATTTTTTTACTTTTCAAAAATCCCGCTAAACCGTCAGCGGCTTTACCACTGTACTCCTCTATGGTCCGCCCGCTGCGTCCCCTCTTTATTGTCATTGAGATTTTAAAAATTGAACATGATTATCATTGGGGTTTATTTTTTACTTTCTAGAATCCCGCCAACCGCCGCGACCGTGCTGCTTAATGGCTTGTCCATCGTCACTCCTCTTAATCATCATTGCTATTCTATTTGAGGTTTTGTTTATATGTTTACAGTTTTTATATGTCACATCAACTGTCACCACTTTACTCCTTTACGGACCTATTGGTTTTCCCTATTTATTGTCATTTGATATCATTGTGTTCTAGATAAACTATTCTTTTTGAAAAATCCATATTTTCATTTTAATATTTTTTTATTTGCAAATTGTATTCCTAGTTGAACTCTTATGTTATTTTCTATTTTCAAAATTTATTTTATTTGTTATTTCGAATTTTAATTAATCTCGTTATAAGTTCTAGATGGTCTACTCTTTCAATAGTCTTTATTTTTATTACGAATTTTAGTTATCTATAAACTGGACTTCTAGTTGATCTCTGATTTTTATTTTTCTAATTTCTGAAATTATTTTATTTTTATTTCGAATTCTAATCAATCTCATGTTTGTGTTATAGATGGATTAATTGTAGTTTCAATATTTCTTTTTTATTCCAAATTATAGTTATTTCAAAATTGTTTTCCTACTTGAACTCTTCTTTTTCTTTCCTAATTTCATAAATTTATTTATTTTTTATTAAGAATTTTAATTAATCACATATTGGATTCTTATATGGACTCATGTTTCAATATTGCTTACTTTTAATTCCGAATTACTTGGACTTTTCTTTTCTTTTTCTTCGATTAATGTAGGAATTTCTGGTCTCCACAGTGAATATGGTGCCTTTACAACCTACCCACCACCCCTACTCTTTATTATTATTGGGATTATTACAATCGAACCTAGTCATAATTGGGGATATGTTTAACACTGTTTGGATGTCCCATCACCATCACTCTACTCTTTTACGGCCTACCCACCGCTACCCCTTCTTTATTGTCATTTTCCACCCCTTGGCTTTCTCTCTCATGGCAACCCGTGTCTCCCTACTCCTTTATCACCCATCCACTTGTCCACCTATCCCACCATTATTTTTTTAGTTTTATTATCATCGGCACCTTATAAAATCGAACCATATCATCGTTTAGGTTTCTTTTTTTAGCTTTTAGACATCGTTGCCTCCACTTTACTCCTTGTTGCTACTCAGCTTGCTCTCCAATGGCAACTGCTGCCACCCTGCTCCTTTGCCACCTGTCCACTTGTCAACCCACGCTGTCTCACTTCTTTATTGTCATTCGCATATACCAAAATCAAAACTTATCATCATCGTGATTAAGTTAGAACTCCAGCATCTGTTATCACCACTGCATCCCATGTCTTACCCATTTTCTACATGTCGGGTCACCCTCTTGCAACTCCTAATATTTATCACCTTAGTAGCTTGCCCTCTTACGACCCCAGTAGAACTTCTAAAGCATGATGTGCTATTTTCTAATTATCAATCCTAAATAGAATACACCTGTACCTCTTGTCTATATCTAAAAATAGAGCTATAATTCTTCTAAAGCTCTACATATTTTATTTTTTTAATGTACTATCTCACCATATTATTTTCTTTTTTCTTCATTAATCCAGTAATTTATAGATATCCAAAGTGAACATTGGTCTTTATTTTAGGTCTCATATATATCAATCGCAACAGCATAATTTGTGTTCTTAATATATTTTTTTTGTAATTTTATTTATTTCTAAATTGTATTACTACTTAATTTTTTCTTTTTATTAATGTGGGAATTTCTAGGGTCCTATCAAGTATCTGTTGTATTTTTATTTTGAATTTTACTTATTTGTAAAAATTTTTGGAAATATTATTAAAATCTAATTTTAGAATTTATTTTCTTTATTTCAAAATTTAATGGGCAGATCGATCTATGCCTGAATGAATATATAGTGCTGAATGTACATGAGCCAGAGGCCAGATCGAACAGCGCCTCGTGCATGTAATTTTTTCTCCGATTGAAAGGCCCTCAATTTTTGCCGCATGCTTTTTTTTTTCCAATTGGATATTAGAGAGCAAAACACATGGGATATTCCTTAGCTAGCAGGATGTCGTCAAAATTTCTGTTTCTTTAGTTGGAATCCAAATCGGTGAAGTTGAATAATTATTTTGCAATTTGATCGTTTTGTACTCCTATTAACACTATATGACTCTAATTCATATTTATATATACGTATTAGATCTTAACCGTTAAAATCTAGATCTACTATAATCTAACGGCTCATATTCTTTTTTTCTTCTTCGATTAATGTGAGAATTTCTAGCCTCCACAGTATAAATGGTACCCTCTTTTCGAGCTGTTTTAATAATATAATAGATAGATAGATATCATTTGTTTTTTTCTATTTTTCAATCCAATTTCACTTCTACTTTTCTTGTCCGTTTCCACAACCTAATCCTAATGCACTTGGTGTTTTCTTTTTTCTCTTATTTTCTTTCGATTAATGTGAGATTTTTTATACCATGAGAGTAAACGTGGAGACTTTATTTTCTATTACTTTATCAAGTTAATTGATAGGGTGTCTGCACGGCAAAATTTCACTAGTATATATAAAGCTTTGATATATACGTGCATGTACTTACAGCTGTCATATATAGTATATGTAGCTTTAGTATGCAGTTACACCCACTACTAATACTCAACTGATATATAGTGCTCTTGCCACTTTGTGGACAGTCCCATGGGGTTTAAGCCATATATCTTTGACCTAACTAAGTGGCCAATCCCGGCCCATAAGATATTGGCGACCTAATATAAATTCATGGTTATAATTAATCTTGGAAAACCATAAGCCATTACATTTTTCACTGAACAGACTTAATTCTCAAAAGAAGAGGATGATCATGATGATGATTAAGGAGAGCATTAAGCTAGCACTTACAGTATCGAGCCCTCCATCTCGCAACTATGGCAAGCTGGACGTAGTACGAGCCGGTACTTTTTGTACGATCTCGATTACATGTAATCATTATCCATCTATCCTGCTCGCCACTACTACCTAATTAAGCTATATCTAAGCATATATACATACGTCATATATACTCTCCGAGTATGTACTCCTCCGTATTTTAAAATATAATAATTTTTAACTATATATCAGATATACCTCGATATATAATCAAATATAATATTAATATATTTTAGAACGGAGTAGGGTAACACAAGGCTCAGCTAGCTAGCTCAGCTTGCAGTCGCAAGGCACCGGTGAATCCGTGCATGCACACGTTGCGATCAGCAGATCACCTGAGAATGACCGGTACGGTAGATCAACCCGTCCCGATCAGGTGATCACTAGCTTGCTTGCTCAGGCATGCAGGTTGGGCCTCTCGTACGCTAAGCCCCTTGTCACAGCTGGTATATTATATATGTCTTCACTTTTCAGGAGGAATTAAAACCGAGAATATATTCGGGCAAAAAATTATTTCGTACGCTCGAGAGATCGATCGAAACCGGCCTGGGGGACGGCCACTCCCAGTCGGCACCATTCCAATTCCAGCATATGTGCAACTGACGCCCAAAATGAATCGTTACATTGACCTATCACACCCGGTCGGTCGCCACACACCATCGCCCCAACCAAATTTTTACACCCATGGCTCTCTCTCTCTCTCTCTGGAAATCTATAGCTACTACTATATGTGCACACAAAAGCCTATGGTACAATTTAGGTGCATCCTTCCTTGGTTCGTTCGTGGTGATTTTTACGATGGTCTCTACTGCTGGTTCGGTCCTTGTAGAGTTGATGCGGACGCCCCGTAGCTTTTGTATGATTTGAAGGTAGCTAGCGGGCGAGCGGGGGGCAGGAGAAGGGGTCGTCGTGGGGGAGGAGGTCGTTGGTGCGGAGCGCGGTGAAGACCATGAGCGCGAGGGTGACGGCGACGGAGAGGACGGCGAGCGCGAGCATAAGCGCGCTCGCCGCCGCCTCCCTCACCTCCTGCGCGTACTCCGCTGCCGCCAGCGCCAGCACCGTCAGCGGGAACGAGTACGCCCACCACGCCACGCTGAACCGCCGCATCGCCCTCTTAAACAACGCCGGCCGTGACACCTGCATCATATCATATCCACGCGCGCAAACCATTAGTTCATTTCTTTCCATTTTTAAGTGTTGAGATCAAAAATTTTAACCATGCCTCGTGGCATGCATTGCATTCTAAAGATTCTTCTTTTTTGGTCAGCTAAATAAAGAGAATTGTTTATGGCTTAATTGCTAACTAAGCATGATTAGTTGGCCGTGAGTCTGGTGGCACTGGCATGATACACACATGCATAAATATATTTTTTTTAGAGAAAGAGGATGATCAGCATACGTGGCACCTAGTGGTATCCTACAGTCCTACACGATCCTAGTTGGATCAGTTCTTTCCCAGCCACTAATGAAAACGAAAAGCAAAAAGCGATCGATAGATGCAGAGCTAAAAAGCTGAGGGAAAAAAGAACCTCAGCGAAATGGATGGAGCAGAATTTGATCATTTCAAGGAAATACGCATCCCCCACTTCTCTTCCTCCATCCTTTAATTTCTCTCTCAATCTTTAAACTCTACCTATATCATGCATCTATATAGTGGAATTCCCTTTTCATTGTCAAATCCATATCCTAATTTCTAGGGTTAACGGAGGAGTCTTACTTCAAAGCTTTGGATCAATGGAGAGTGGCACATGGTGATGAGAAATTTTACTATTCTTAAGAAAATATATACGTAGGTACCTCCTGATATATTCTTAAGGACGGTAAAATTATCCTTTAAAAATGGAACTTCCCATAAGTGTTGGACCAAGAATGGGACGATTTGGATTGGATGCCATGCTGACTCGTCACGTTCATCTTCCGTGTTTGCGTGGAAACGGTGGAAATGTCGAAATGCAAATGGCGTAAACGCGTGGTATGTTTTTGCGTGGAGAGCTTACCAGGGAGGCGAAGAGGAAGAGGGAGAGGAAGAAAAGCATCTTGCAGCAGGTGTCGAAGGACGCCGAGATGGCGTCCCAGGCGAGCGACGCCATGCTCGGCGCGGCGAAGAAGAGGAAGAACACCGGCCGGAGCATCGCCGGCAGCGAGTCGGAGCCGAGGAACCGCTGGTACAGCGTGACGAACAGAACCAGGTAGTGCGCGGCGCCGACGGCGAACATGGCGACGGCGCCCTCGTGCCACCCCATCTTCGCCGCCGCCCTCGCCGTCACCAGGTTCCCGATCACCGTGATGTGGCTGGCCGGGTTGGCCACCATGGACAGGAACTTCCTCCCGCGAGTGAACCACTGGCCATAGATCTTGACGTCGAGCGCCAGGATGGGCAGCGAGAACGCCCACCACAGCGCGTGGTAGGAGCGCGCGTCGGGGCGGAGGAACGGCGCCGACTGAAGCAGCAGCAGCCACGAGATCCACGGCGCGAAGAGGTAGTTCATGGCGACGTGGTGGCGGAACTCGGCGCGCACGGCGGGGAACCGGAGGAGGCACCGCGCCGCGTAGAGCGCGCACAGCGCCACCAGCGTGAGCAGCGCCAGCGACCAGAGCAACACGAACGCCGCCGACGGCAGCGACCGCACCACTGGCCCCAGCGCCCGCGGGTCAGTCGACGAGTCGCTCAGCGTCCGCCATAGCAGCGCCTGCCCCGACAGCGCCAGGCTGATGCGGAAGTACCCAGCGTGGAACCGGGTCAGCATGCCAAACCTCGCCACCACCACCACCGGCGCCGCCGATGCCGCCGCCGATGGCTTCGTCGACGCCGCGACGTCGCCTGCGGCGACGGACGAGGCGGCGAAGGGTTTAAGCGAATGGGACGAGGTATCCATTGCGATCGACTCGATTGATCGATGTCAGTGGAGAATGTGTGCGACGATGTGTACGTGATAAGCTTTGCAAGTGAGCTGGGTATTTATAGGGGAGTACGTGACACTGTGACGGCTAGTGTTGTAAAGCCAGGGTGCATGTGGGTGAGGCGGTAACTGAGGGTGGTGGTTTCTTGCAGGTTTTATTAATTCTGGGTTTTTTTCTACATTTTTTTTGGTAGCAAATAGGTTGATCAGCTAGCTGAAAGATGAATTATGCTGTGATGTGAAAAAAAGAATGCCTATGCAATGTGGGCAGGTTACTTCTGTGTGGTAGAGACGGTGCTTGTATTTTGGGAAACTATTCTTGGCGCTTATGTTTCCTCTGATTTGGGAGCCCAGTTGCTCTGATTTGGCTAGTGTTGTCTAAAATGTTTGAACATTCTTCTGATAGAGGTTAGTACTCCTACTCCCGTTTCCAAAAATATATGACCATTCTCCGCCCCAACTATCTCTCTCTCTCTCTCTCACACACACAAAAGTTTTTGTTTCCCGAAAATTCAAATTTTATACTAACAATTGAAAGTAAAAAGTAAAAAGTATGTGTTTAGTGTCATGGATGTAGGACCTTTAGATTCATAAATAAAAATATTTTATACGATATTGTTTTTGTAGTTGTTAATAATATATTATGAAAGAAATTTTGGTCAATATAATGGTAGAGATAATATAAAAAGCTAGTGTAATACACTTTCTATATCTTAAAATGTTCATTTTCCTCTCTCAAACTATTTCGTTACATCACTCATCCCCATAAACAATTGTTTTTTTTTCTCATTTTTCCTTCCTGAGCTATTAAAAATTGTTCAATTTGCTGCTTAACACCATTTCTCTTCTTTTTTCTCTTCATGCAATTCATAATTTAAATTGCAATTGTTTAGCCATAGATGACACCATTGTCAATGTTTCGAAATATTTTTAATTTTTTTAATGTTTACATCAATGTCTCAGGTGCTTCCAATCCATGCAAAGTTGCAAACCTTGATAAAAATCCTTAAAAAGTATTGACAGATAAGTTGTAATGCACCTATCAATCCTAGTAGATTTTAGTGCAAGGCTTATATAGAGGAGAGAGAGATTGTTAGGGAGTAAAGTAAACAGTTTTTAATAGTTAAGGTGTAAATGAGCAAAAGAAAATAAAATAGTTCAAGGGTTAAGTGATCCAGTAAAATAGTTCAACTGATCGAGTAAAATGGTTTGTTGTTTTGTTTTCTATTTTATAAAGGAGGGGGGTAGCATTAATTCCAGCTTTTAGCAAATCGATAAAATTAAAGTGAATTGTACTTTGGGCCATTTTTTATTACCTAAAATATTTTGGATCATCATCTCTATCCAATCTTTTCCCTTTATACTAGATATTTTTATCTTTATTGTACTTTAGATCGCCCTAACGTTTTTGTCAAACCACATCAAGTTGTAATTAATTAAATAGGAATATCGTCAGTATGAGAACACCAATGTGCTTGATGGTGTTGTTCTTGCAAAGAGAGTTTGGGTGATTAAAAATATAAAAATGGTAAAAATATCTAGTTTAAAGTAAAAATATTGCATAGAGGATATTCAAACTAAAACTTAGGTAATAAAAATTGAACCAAAGTGCCATTCACTCGTGATATTAACACCACTGATACGTGCTCATTGACTAGACATCTGAAGCCGTTCAGGCATTAAGAAACTGTAGCCAATTAATCAAGACAACATCACATCGTCGTACATTAGCTACTTGCTACTTCCTCCTTTTCAGTCGTTTCATTCTTTTTTCTAATCAAACTTTCACTGTTGGAGAAGTGGTTTTTTGCCGGTTCATAATCCCCTGTAGTCCAGGTTAAGCAACCGGGACTACGAATCCGGGACTAAAGATACCTATCTTTAGTCCCGGGTGAAATAACCGGGACTAAAAATCCATCTTTAATTCCGGTTGGTATTACTAAAGACTTTAGTCCCGGAAAATGTTACCAACCAGGACTAAAGTTTTTTTTCATTGTTCTTGCTTCTTGCATATTGACTTCGAATCAAACTCAATAACAAAATCATACACAAATTCACAGATTGAACGAACATCCTCAACTTGACATCACAAATTCACAGATCCACAATGAACAAATTAACAGACATCACAAATAAACAAATCACAGATCCACAAATTCACATACATCACAAAATCACAGATCCACAGGGATCTCGGCACCCACCGCCTCCCATCCTGCCGCCCGGTGCCAGTCGCCACCGCCACTGCCGCCCGGTCACCGCTTCGCGTGAGAGAGAGGCGGCCTCGGCGCCCGCCGCCTCCCATCCCGCCGCCCAGTGCCGGTCGCTGCTTCGCGTGAGAGAGAGGCGACCTCGGCGCCCGCCGCCCAGTGCCGGTCGCTGCTTCGCGTGAGAGAGAGGCGACCTCGGCGCCCGCTGCCATGCGCCGACCACCGCCGCCTCCCATCCCACCTGGCCGCCGCTGCCGCTTGAGAGAGAGAGGCGAGAGAGAGAGAGCGAAACTGAGAGAGAGAGGCAGGCGTGAGAGAGAAAGAGGTGTGGGAGAGGATAAGGACGTGGGAAAGCTATTTTTATTCCCGGTTGGTAATACCAACCGGGGTTAAAAATATGATTTTTAATCCCAGTTGGTGATACTAACCGGGACTAAAGATCATTGGGGAGCCAGACACGACTTAACAGCTATTGAACTGGGACTATAAATGATCTTTAGTCCCAGTAAGTAACACCAATCGGGACTAAAGATCATAAAATGTCTTTAGGCTTTTGAACTAGGGCTAAAGATATTCTTTAGTCCCGATTCATATTCAAACCGGGACTAATGTGATTTTGGCCGACTGAGCAAAGATTCATTCTCTATTAGTGTTTGTTAAGTTTGATTAAGTTTATACAAAATTTAGTAACATATAAAATATCAAATTAGTTTTATTAAATCTAGTAGTGAATATATTTTGATAATGTGTTTATTTTTTAAAATACTTCTATATTTTTCTATAAATTTTGATTAAACTTAAAGAGTTTTGATTAGGAAAAAGTTAAATGATTTATAATATGAAACGGTGGGAGTAATTCTTAATTAGTCAATCCACAGTTTTCCATCCGACAGATTAAAATTGGCTACTACAACTCACTCTCTCAAGTCTCACCCCAAAAAGCTGATCTCTGTGCTGATCAGAAAATTCACCTACAAGCAGGTCAGATCACGCCGGGTATATTACACGACCTTGCAGCAACAGCACGGCGCACCTCGACTCCAGAGTCGTCGTCGGAGTCATCGTCGCCGGTCGGCGACGACTTCTCTTGCCTGATATCGCGGAAACTGAAAACTAAAGCACGCATCAAATATATGCATATATATGTAGGGGCAGGCAAGCTAGCTATAGCTAGCACGTCCACTTTGGCGCCCCCCATTGTGGCCTCTGCATGTACACGGAGTGACAGACAGAGATGAGGTTTTGATCACTTGCAGATACGAGATATATCCTATCTCTCCAAATCCAATGCCGACTTCACGGCAGTGGATTTGGACCAAAAAACGGTTAACACGTCCTAGCTACTACTAGTACATCGTTGGCCGTCCTATGATTGTGTGCTAGTAATGATCGAGTCTCTGATGCATCACTTGTCAAATTTGGGCATCCAGTGAGGATTGACCGAGCTGACGGGCATTCAGGCAAGTGGTGAGTTGAAAAGGTTGCATGTATATATGCACAGGATGTATATGCAGATTCAGGAAGTCAGGGGAAAATGAGAAAAAAATGGAGATTTTCTCTAATTAATGAACTATTTTAAAATGTGCATCTGTTTTTATTTCTAAAGAGGGCCTGAATCTGCATAGCGATTTCAATCAGATTTCTAGTGATGAGTTAGTGCACACGGCATACGGCATGTAGTAGAGTGACCAAACAAACAGCACTTGATGGGATAATTAGGTAGTAAAAAACTTAACACACAGTTGGTGATATATATTAGTAAACCGCCCTATCCATGACGAATATATGTATTCAGCAAACAGGCTTATCAGAAAGCGATGTTTGGCTAGCTTCAGTCTGACTGAAGAGCTAGCTAACCTGCAGGATAACCTATCTGCATCTGCACTTTGCAATTTGCATGCGCATATGTATATATATATCTGCAGAGATGAGGAAGCTAATGGTGGGGATGTAAGTGGATCCAGCTGGTTGTAAAATCTGTACACAACAAAGTTACTCGCCGCCATCTGCATGCTTCTTTGTTCAACGCATTTGGAGGAAGAAAAGGTAGTTTCCTTGCACGATAAAATTGCCATGAAACAAGCAAAAAGCGATCGGAATACCTGAATCATGGTGGCGATTTTGACCTGAAAGGAGACGGGGACGCAGTTACACATTGCTTCAAGTTGCGAAAAATGTAGAGTGCCCTGCATGGCTACGTATACACAAGATTTCTAATTAAGATTGTACAGCCAGTAGCACCGTTGCAAAGTTGCAGTAATCTGTGGAGGTTTCGCCTTTTGTATAGTCTTTGCAGGCATGTCAAATGTCAAATTAGTCCAAACGGCCGAACCTAATACATTATTTCTTATCTTAATTACCTAATTAATTAGATGATTCTATTGATAATTAACGGCCTAGCATTCAACTTTGACCACAATTAATCATATACTAGAAAAGTTTAATTAAATCTTTATCCAGATACATAATTAAAAGCACTTAAATTTTGGAACGAGAACGAGAGTATAGTACGTACTTTGCAAGGCAGATATGCACATAACCATTTTTACTTGTGAAAACTAAACATTCTAGTGTTAGAATTTTCTGAAACTTATCATAAACTTTAAATATTTATGACTGAAGAGAGAGTAGATGCTTTTTAGCCCGTCAAGTAATTTAAAATTATTGTATTCTCTATATAAATAATTTCTTTGGAATAATGGATACTTAATGCACATGCAAATATTTTTTTCTTGGTTCTAAAATATAAGAGCATTTAAATTTCTAGTAATAAGACCTATAGTAACGGTAGTTTAACTTGACTGAACAATGGAACAAGGTCAAAGCAGTTCACTTGTTGGTGAGTTCAGCTGATAGAAGGCTTTTGACCTACCTTACCATAAAACCTGCAAAATCTTTGTTGCTGCCCCTGTATTATGCGCATTTCTAGATGGTCTCGGTCATCCACAACAAAAATGTATCCGCTAGGTTATAGATATCTAACAATTTTCATTTTTTTCAACCATCTAAAATCGGACTAAGTGAATGCTAAAATTAAAATACTTAGTAATGGGTAACATTAGTTTTTTTCCCTTTCTGATTTTGTTAGTTTTACTTTAATTTTATGTAAGCTTCAATATTTTAATATTTAAGTTTTATAATGTTAGTCGTTTGTAAATTTATTTTATGCTTAGGATAGAACAATTAGTTGTTCAAACTTTTTTCTCAAAAGGGAAGGCGATCACAGTTTTTTTTTCAAATGAGGATAAAAATTGAATAAAATTTTGATGATCACAGTTTTAAAAAAGTTTGATATATCTTGTTCTTTATGTCAAATATTTATGACGGTGAGTATTTAGATTTTCCTACAATTTTCTATTCTCAAATACATAACCAAGCTACACAATAGGTTGGTGGTAAGATATCGTGACTTTGTGGTTTTAATTCTTGGAGATAGCAAAATTCATTCTTTGAACAAAAACATTCAAAACTTGGATATTAGATGTTGGATATACCGCCAATTAGAATATTTATTTTCTATTAATAGCAAAGAGAAATAGTGTAAAAGGTCAAATATACCCCTAGCTCCATATGTTAGCTCTCTCTTCTCTCCTCTCTCTTTCCGGATGATTGATGATTTGATAGTTTCGATGAGGAAGGCGATGAGCCATAGATAAGCGGAAGAGCTGCGGTAGTGATTGGCGTAGCTAGAGGTATTTTCGATCTTTCTTATTGTTTCTCTCTCCTATTTATGCAAAATTGAATATTTTAATGAACATGGTATCTAGCAACAAATAACCACATTTTAAAAATGTATTTTTCCAAAGATTGCCTTAACCATGTATAGAAATTAAAACCACAAATATAATCGTGATGTAATATGTGCAAACTTTGTCTTATATATGTGTGCATCAGATTAAAAACCTGCGGCCGATGGTTTGTCTTAAGAGTAAGTATAATAGTGAACTATAAACTTACTATAAGATTATGTGGAGGAGAGAGATAACAAAACATGAAGGGTGTTGGTTCTCATGCAAGAACTAGTTTAATACGTGTTACAAGATAAATACGTTAAAAGTGAGAAAAAGATAGAGGGGAAGAAAAATTAAAACCAATCTTATAGTTAATTTATTATATAGATTGGTTTTAAAATAGACTATTAACTGGTAGTGAGCTCTGCTATTCTACAACTACAGAGAGCGCCGAGGAGAGATCCTACGTGGATTCCTCGACGGAGTGGGGCCCAGTAAAACCAACGCACGCACCCAGTTCGATCTTTTACTCGTGTCAACATCGTACGCTTGCGCCGTTGCGGCGCGGACACACACCCCTTTGTTTGTGTGTACCGAAAAAGATCATCCGCTGCCGCATGGCTCAGGCGGAGGTGGAGTGGAGGCAGCACAAACCACACAAGTTGTGCGACCTGTGAGCCAGCACTCTTCCCCGATCGAATAATCCCGGGCCGTATGTGTGTGTGTACGAGTGCCATCTATCGCGTTCTCCTCGTTCGATCGGTGAATTGTTAGGTCCCGGCCGGAAATTAACCAAGCGAAACGAAACGCGCGCCTCGTGTACCGTCGACGCCCGCCCGGCCGCAAACACGGCCACTTTCACTCTGGAGACCCAATGCAACGACAAAGTCGATCATGTGGGAGATCCACGTATATATTACTGTTCCAAGCAACGGCAAATCTACCGCGTCAACGAGCTATATCGGCGATACGCTAGCTACCAACGGTCTAGTCGATCGCTCTGCCAAGGGAATTAAGATCGATCCCACCTCCCACGCCTCACCTACTCCGTCGCCCGTAGCCCAGCAGCATGTAAAGCAAAAAGGAGGGCAGGAAGGTTTTGCCCGGATCGAGCCGACGTGGAACGTGAGGCCATCAACAGCCGTTGCACCTGCACCCGAGCATCCATGCATGGTGCCCCGGAGGCAGAGACTTTTGCCCTCTGAGCACAGGGGCGATGCGCCGATGCCTCGCGCGGCTGCTGCCCCCGTAGTCCCCGTACCAAGTTGCCCAGATGTGCCAAAAACCCAAAAGCGACGGGGCCACCGGTAGCTGCGCTGTGCCCGGCGTTTGGGCTCCATATCCACTGCACCAAAGTGGCAAAATGTGCGTCTCGTGCATTCTTGTACCAGCCAATCTGAGCATACTGTTTGTGAACTCGTACCGCGTACGCTTTAGTGTAATCATAATTAGGTGGTCGCACACGCGCGCGCGCGACGTGCGCTCCTACACTTGTCTCTATTGATCTCGTCGGTCTTTCTGTGGATTCTGCACGTGCTGTTTTAATTCCTCTCTTGAGACGCTTTCAGCGCATAGTACAGTATACTTGGCGATAATAGTGATGTACTAATTAGTGATGTAAGTGGTCGCGCGTGCAGCTAGCTAGCATCCAACTGTGGTCTCAGGCTCCCATGCCAGCATGCCATATTATGTGCATGAGCAAGATCTACCAGTTGATTCGATAATGCCAAATAATTAAGAAACTTTTGTGTGCCTTCTTAATGGATCCACGGATTTTTAGCCCACGAGTTTAACTTTCGTTCATCTGAAGCAGATAACTATATACACATTCATCATTCATACATGCGCCCCCCCCCCCCCCCTTTCTCTCGGTTTTAAGTGTGCTACTTAATTAATCACTATCAAAAAAGAAGTGTGTGTGCTACTTAATCGATCTATCGAAAGCAATATCGATCGCGCACAAGTGTACGTGTGCATCCTGCCATTGCCGTCAGATTGATCGATCGCTGCATCGGTGGATGCAATCAGCCACGCAAGGCCCCATTTTAGCACCAAATCTAACCCCATGACAAAAACGATGGATTTGATCAAAAGATCAGTACATAGTGCTAGTGTTGCATACACATGCAAGCTTCCACAGCTGGAGGAGGATACAAAAGCGCTCCTGGTGACAATACTCTAATGACTAATACTGGCTTTTGTGCGCGCTTTATCCCTTTCTTTTCCGATCAAGGTTAGAGGAGATCGATCCACAGAGCTAGCAGCCAGCAGGAGCTACTTCCTAGCTAGCTAGCTAACAACTAGCTTATCTGAAACCATATCCTGAACAGTAAAAGCATATACAACCATGCATCACATATGCATCGATCGATCGATATATACGTATGCCCAAATTAAAGCACGGCTGCCGCCCGGCCTGTTGGTCGATCGATTGATCGGAGAACAAGTTGCTGGTTGTTCCCCTAGCTGACGCTGCATGCTGAGTCAATGTAGCTACGTGGTCAAGTTATCACCACGGTTAATTAGCTTCGTCGACACGAGGAACCGATGCCGACCAGAGAACGAGAGAATGCACGTAGGTACGATGGGATGGATTATATTCTCCGAGATCGATCGCCGTGTGCTTTCTA
Source organism: Oryza punctata (assembly GCA_000573905.2). Classification (NCBI taxonomy): domain Eukaryota; kingdom Viridiplantae; phylum Streptophyta; class Magnoliopsida; order Poales; family Poaceae; genus Oryza; species Oryza punctata. Next base: position 7,879,975 of record CM002488.2, read on the forward strand.
TTGCTCTAGTTATAGGCCAGACATGATTTAGCTAGCGAGCATATCGTCCCCGGACCTCGGTCGACCCGATATATATATACACCGTGTGTTCTGCTCTGATCCGTTCGTTTTCCCGGAGATTTGCGCATAGAATCGGGCGCCATCGATCCGACGCGAATTGGCACTTTGGCAGGAGCGACGCGGGTTGGTTCCCCGCGCATCCCCGCGAGGTGGGGCGTCCGCTCGCTCGCTCGCTCGGAGGAGGCATCGGTTCGTGGGGTTTCGCTGGTTGGCTGGACGTCAACCGATCGAGACGCGCGGACGCGCGGGCGGGTACATGTTGCGCGGCACGGCACGGCACGGGACGATTCGCAGTTCCGCATGTGTATGCGTCGTGGGGGACTAATTCCACAGGTCCACCAGCGACGGCTGTGCCTCGCGCGCGGCCGGTACGTGCGTGTCGCGTCGCGTCGTGCCGGGACATTCCGCTGGAGAGGCGCAGCGCCGTGGAAAATGAGAACGGAAAGGGACTTTTTCCGGAGCGGGGTCGTCAAAAGGATCGGCAACCCGAGAGATCGAGAGAACACACGACACGAGGACGAGGTGAAATCACCAAAACCGTTTTCTGTTCATCGACAGACGATCAAACAGTAGTGAGCCCACTAATGGGCCTAATTTAGGCCTTAAGAGATTGATGTCATTGGGCCAAATCTTGAGGTAACCGTAATGGGCCGACCCCGACGTCACGGTTTGGATAGGGAATAAGTTCACTTTGACTCCCTTAACAAGTGATCGAATCTAATTCATAACCTTTAACCGCAATACCGGATATCTCGACCCCCTAACTATTAAAGATGGTGCAATATAACTCTCTCGATGGTTTTGGAGGGTGGTTTCGCTGACGTGGTGTCTACGTGACGGTGTTGACCTGGTCTTCATTCAACATGGTGTTAGTATTACAAAAATATACGGGACCCATTTGTCATACACCCAAAGAAAAATTGTGGGACCCATTGACGTGTGGGCCCCCTCTCTCTCCTTCCCTTCTTCATCCTCCCTCTCTCTCACCCTTCTCACTCTCTTTTTCTCCCTTGCTATTCCCTCTGACCGTCTGCGAGAGTGGGGAGCGGAGTAGCGGTGGTGGCCTCCTCGCATGGCTCACTTCCTTTATCATCACCTCTGCCTCACCACCCATTCGGCCATCTGTGGGGGGTGGGAGCTGGAGCGGCAGCGACGGGCTGGCAAGCGGGCGAGAGCCGGGGAGCGGTGGCGACGGCAGGCAGGAAGGCGGGAGCTGGAGCGGCGGTGGTGGCGGCGGAGTAGTAGGCGAGTGGCATAGCCGCGGACACCGGCGGTGAGGGCCCCGGAGAGCACGGAGGCGGAGGTGGAGGCCTCAGGGTTGACGAAGCGGCAGTGGTGGGAGGACGGCTAGGCCTGCCTGCAGGGAGCGGGGAGCAGCGGTGGTGGGCCGGAGAGGGATGGAGAGCGACAAAGGCAGACTCGGCCCCTTCCGTCCCGTCGACGGCGGTGAGGGCCCGACGATGGAGTCCATGGCGGCCACTTGCCTCCCGAGCTCGACGGTGGCCATTGCATCGCTCTCTTCCGCCGACGGGAGTGGGTCGGTGCACCGCTCATCTCTATCCTCCTCTGCGTCATCGATTCAACCTCTTCCACGCCGCCGCCGCTCCAGCTCTCGACCTCTCGCCTGCCGCCGCCGCTCTTCGTCCCTCGCCTGCCCGTAGCTGCCGCCGCCGCTATCCGCTCCCTGCAGACAACTGAAGAGGAAGAGAAAGGGAGAGAGAAAGAGAGAGAAGGGGTAGAGGGAGGGAGGACGAAGAAGGGAGAGAGGATGACATGTGGGCCCACATGTCAGTGGGTTACATAATGTTTGTTGTGTGATATATTTTTTAATTCTAATGCCACATATGCACCACGTGGGATAAAGACTAGGTCAACACTGACACGTAGACTCCACGTCAGCAGAACCGTCCTCCAAAACTATCAAGGGAGTCAAATTGCACCGGTTTTAACAGTTAGGGGATCGAGATATCCGGTATTACGGTTCAAGTATATGAATTAGATTCGGTCAGTACTTAAGGGAGTCAAAGTGAACTTAATCCTTTGGATCGCTACTATTGACAGCGCGCGAATCTAGATGGGCTTTGCTAGCCTGTTGGGGGAAACTGGAAAACCTTTCTTTTGGTCATGTTCACGCAAACTTAGGATTCTTAAAAAGTAGGTAATTGGTAGCCAGCTTCTGAGAATATTGAGAATATGGGTTTCCCAACTTCTGACTTCTAGTTCATTTTCAGGATTCTTCAACTGCAACTTCTCAGAATCTAGATTAAAAACTGGAATATCTAGAGGAATTTCTGATTCTGGAAAAAGCTGTAACAGCTTCATGTGTACAGATTCGGTGGGTCCCACATACACTTTCGTATTCCATGCGACACGCGGATAATGGTTTAATCACCATGTACAAATTGATCATACGTGCTGAGGTAGAAACATACACACGAATCACGGGACAGAGTGGCAGCCAGGCCGTGTGGATGTCCCCGCGTGAGGATAAATGACTTCCCGGATGCCACACACAAAGCTGGGGCAGTGGCAGCATATTTTGCCTATATTGCTTCCCACAGTCCCACTTACCATCCGGTTCCTAGCATACAACAACGGATGGATGGACGAGTCAAAAAGGGTCTGATCCCACCGTACCGCAAGTATTTTTGAGCAATATGAATCTCCAGACACTTGAATTCAATCAACAAATCGAAAGGAATATACCAGTACAAACGAATCATCACCATTCTTTCACCCCAGTTCCACTCAAAGAATCGTTCTTTCAAAAGGAAAAGCACAAACCACAACTCGTGAATCGTGACAGGCATGCAGCATTGCCCCGTTTGATCGTTACGTGCGTACGCCGCGTGCGCGCGGGGGGGTCTCTGCGTCTTTCACGTACCTTGCCCAATGCCCCATCCAACACGCCGATCGAATCGCCGCGCCGATCAGCTGACGGCGTGTGGCCGCTCCACCGGGACGGGCCCGCGGCTCCCGCCGTGAATCGCGAGGACGTAGAAGAGCTGCGTCGCCGTCAGGACGATCGTGAACGCCTCCATTGTTCCCTGCCAAACTCCAAAGGTTTCAATTCAGTCTTTCACTTCACAAATCATTCTGAAGAATCTGACGAAATGGGGAAAACAAATAATATGGCTAAGATCATCTTACCAGCTTTGCATTGCGTCTGTCGAGACTGATCTCCTGGCATGCCAGCCTGCAAAATCCATCCACAAGGTCATCGTCTCATCGATCACACGTTTGCGTTATTCTACATCATCAGCAAATCGGGTAATCGTAAGAGCATATGCGTGTCCGTGTAAATACCCCATGGCAAGGACGGTGAGCGCCCAGGCAATCAGCCCGATGATCGCCGCCGGCTGCAGGGAGTGGTAGCTCCAGTGGCGGATGTGGGTGAAGCCGACGAAGCCGGAGGCGATGCCGACGACGCCGGCGAGCAGCGAGAACACGACGAAGAACCCCGTGGCCCAGTTGCCGATCGGGAAGAATATCGGGTGGAAATGCGCCGGCAGCCGCAACCCCGGGCCTGCAAAAATTCACCAATGACTGTGCCGATCCCAAAGAACGAAACGATCGAATTCCTGAACCGACGAGAAGCTTTAGCTTTTCTGTACGTTACCAAGGATGAAGCCGCGATCGATGGCGATGTTGACGGCCCAGCCGCCGATGATGGCGAGGATGACGTACATGCAGAGGTTGAGCATCAGCAGCAGCAGGGCGACCGGCTTCAGGTTCTTGGCCATCTCTGCAACCTACGGGGGTGTATGTACGTACTGAGTAATCTCGCTGATAATTCTAGTGCCGATTAACTGCAATGCCCTGATGCTTTCAGTAGCCGGACGGCTTGGGAATTTATATACATGCACGGGGCACGATCGGATTTGTTCTTTGCTTGCCTCTCTCCCAGGAGGACGAAGAACAACTCACAGAGATGGCTCGAAAGTGATCGAATTGGGACTTGCTGGCGAAGGAAAGGAGCCGAATTCGGTAGTACTTGGTGTTGGTGTTCGTCCTCCTGATGCGGTTAGGTATGTGTACAAGTACAGACGACGCATATTCGATCGGCCATTGTCGCGGTAATTCATCCATTGGTTGATTCCTTTCGTTGTATACGGGGTAGTAGATTTGTAGCGCGAAAGCGCAGTTTGTTGTTGGACGGAATAAGTTCATTCTAGATCCCTAATTTATCGTCCATTCTAATTTTCATTCTTAGTTCGGAAAACCGGATACGACGCGTCTCCCAACTTACAAAACCACGTAAACCAGGTCCCTCGGCAGTATTGACCTTAGTTTTGACTGACATGGCGCCTACAATCCTACGCGGATACTTTGACTAGATCTTCGTCCCATGTGGCATTGGTATTGGCATGGCTCTTAGTGACAATTCTATCTGGAAAAACAATAAAACCCGTGTGGCCCACATATCAGTTACACACACAATATAATAAAAATGGTGAGCTCATGTGGCCCCACATATCATCCTCACTCCCCTCTTCTCTCTATCCTCTCTCTCCCACCTAGACGGAGTGGCCAGCCAGCGGGCGGAGTAGATTGGCACAGGCGAGAGGCAAGGCGGTGGAAGACAACGACAATAACGTCAACGCCGCAGACGATGCCGAGTCAAGGTTCGTCGACCCGGACAGAGTGGAGGAGGTGACCCCGCCGCCGTCGCCGCTATCGTTGAGGTCGTGTCGGTTGAGGCCGTCCTCCATTGTACTCCTCCTGTGCCACCACCTCCGCCCTAGGAGCAATCATTGGCTATGTGGCCCTCCTCGCCGCACTTGTAGCACGCACGGTCGCCTCCTTCGCTGCCTCCGTAGCTGCGGTCACCCCCGTCGTAGCCTCAACAGCGAGCTCAGCCGGTGGAGGAAGGTCAACAGCGAGAGCTGCTCCCGCACCACCGTCTTTGCTGGTAGAGGACGCGCCGAGGATGAAGCAGCTGCCAAACGTGGACCTGAAGTCCGCCTATGTAGCTCCTTGAAGGAGCGGAGCACCTTCAAGGGCGACGAGGGGGACAAGGTCGTGGAAGAGGCGAGAGACAAGGGAGCAACGACCAAGCGCCTTGACATCCCGATGTGGTTGAAGATGACGAGCAGGAGTAGGTCGGGGAGGCAATCGAAGTGGTTGTCGCCACCGTCGGCGGTGGTGGAGGAGAGCCAAACGTGGTCTTCACTGGCATCGCACCGCCAGCGGCAGGACCCTGCTGGATATTCTCCCATCATCAACGAGGCGGATCAGATCTGGAGAAGGAGAGGCGTGGCTCAGCGTGGAGAGGCGCAGCCGCGCAGGTGGAGATGCGGGGATGTTGCCGGCGAGGTCGGGGCTCTCGTCCTCCCTAGTGCTGGTGTCCCCGGCTCGTTCCTCTCTGTGCGCCCTCGCCGGTGGAGAGAGGAGAGAGCACCGGTGGAGAGAGAGAAGATAGAGGTTGGGAGGATGAGGTGGAGGAAGTGGGACCCCCCTGACATGTGGGACCTACTTTTTTTTCCTGACTGACATATGGGTCCTGCATATTTTTTTTTAGTTTTCAATTTTACCCTTTTTATATTTAGATTTGGATTAATTTGCCACGTAAACGTCATGTCAATGCTACGTAGAACAAAGACATAGTCAAATGATCCACGCCACAACCAAAACGTTGTATCCGGTTTTCGGGACTCAGGATGAAAATCAGACTAGAGGACAAATTTAAGGGACCTAATGAACTTATTCCTTGTTGGCCACGGGCCGTTGCAGCGAGAAGGCATGCAGGGGCCAGATAGTGTCACTCGTTGGGCCGAATTGTCCATCGATACAGTACTGGGCCGGGGGCGTCAAAGGACGGGACAACGAGTCACGACATGTCAACACGTGTAATGATCTGTGCTTGTGTTTGTGTTGTATGGTAGTGTTACTTAAACCGAACTACACATCCAGCATCTTTAACCTCGATGCGCATATAGTTTGCGGTGCAAGATTAAGACGCCGGAATTAACTCGTCTCAACGCAGCGAATCTTATGCGTTCTTTCGTCGATCTTCTGTTGTTTCCGTAAGAAGCAATCGTGCGTACATGGGCTGCCTGCCGCCTGTATCAATTAGTACGAACGTAGTAACAGCTTGGTACATTAGTTAATAATCATGAAGGTTTACAGTTATATTATGTTATTGCAGCCTTAATGATGTCCTTCAGGTTAACAGCTTAGACCTAATCGGCCGTTATCTACAGGTTAATTACACGTACGAAATCGGCCGTTTCACCTTCACACACAGATGACGAGATAGAGTGATCTTGGATGATGCATGATAGATGATGATATGATCGAAATAGCCCGGAATCCTGGATTCTCATGCATGCATCACGTGCTACATACGTACGTGTTGACGTGTCGTACGTCTCTCTTGTCTCGTGCCTGCCTTAATTTGTACTACATACTTGTACATGCAGTTAACAGTTAATCACACGTACACGTACGCCGTTGTGATTAATTATCGGTCGTTGATCACACGCTACGCTTGATGTACGCATGCATATGCCTTACTTGCATGAACAAACGCGATGAGGTGTGAATCTCACTGGTCAAATTGGGCATAAACATATATAGATCAAATTAAGCATTTCGGCGTAAAGATTTCTTAATTCAGTTACAAGCTAGATTCCTTTTTGAAGCCTGCAGGGCACGCATTTGTTAGGAGTAAGTAGTACGTACGTGCATGGGTATAGCAGAAAAGGGGGAAAATATTATTGGACCGGATGAATTCTGAAGAAAACAATTGCCCAAACTTGACACACTTTGAGTGCAGAAGGAAATTAAGAGACGAAAACTGCCTTTAATAAGTGATGAGAAATGTAAGGTCAAAGAATCAAAGTCAACTAGTACAAATTGTACAGTAACCCATGTCTGGCTATCAGGCTATGTGGTTTGCACTTTGACTGCGTGTTAATTAACTAACAACTACTGTAAAGTAGGAGTAAGTAAATTCAACGACTTAATTAGCTGCAAAAAGTCCCCCTTTTCATATTTTCTATGACAGAAATATTATGAACGCACCATATTGTGTTTGCTAGTTTGGTTATGTACTTATGTACTCATGCGTAGCCGAATATGGTTAACCATAATTCTAACATTACGTACAATTTACTTTGGTAAAGTTAGTTGATTAAACTTTTGGTAAAAAATCAATCTTCCGGTTTTTATATACTTCCCCGTTCCATAACATAAGGCACAATTACTTTTAAAATTGTTCCATAATATTAGGCGTGCATGCATACATGAAGACATGTGTCTCTTTTCCACTAAAATATTATTTTTTAAATCCTCCACCATCAAGATCTCTAATTTTATTGGGTGCATGTATTATATTTATTAGAATAATCCAAATTATGAGGTGATAATAATTATTCCTTAATCTTTGAATTAAGGGTGGTTGTACCTTATATTTTGGAATGGAGAGAGTATGTGTCTTAAATAGGGGTAATCTGGTAGTTCTCAAGAAAAGAAAAATAGTGGGTAATGAAAGTGAAAAAGAAAACCCCAAAATTAATCCTGAAATCAAACTCTCTAAATTCAAATCAGCTGTAGAATATTAATTCATAGCCAAAAAAATTTTAAGATCAATTTATACATATTATTTTTGTGTGCGAACTTCTTCATATTAAAATTGTACCACACAGGTGCAGATGTGGTTTTGTAAATACTGCTGCAATAAACCACATTAAAAGGGTTTTCTGCAGAACGGCCCCTTGATATGTTTGTAAGTTTTTTTATAATTAATAAGTTGGTCTTGTGTGTGTATATATATATTAATATATTAACAAATCTCAATCAGCTAGAGAGGAGGGAAAAGCTAGCAGATTAATAGGATTTTAAAATATGTGCGAATGCCTTAAACATGAGCCTGCCTACCATAGTGTAAAATTCCAAATTTCTAAAAAAAACTAAAAGCTATGTAGAGAAAAATAGGATCAAAGACCAATCAACCAGACTATCAATCTAGTTAATTTTGTTTGGTCCTTACGGTAGACTAGTTAGATATATATGCTACTGTATAGAAGGTCCAAAACCCAAGAACAAATAAGTAGAAAACTCAGCAAAGTTGACTGCCGTGCGTGTCCAGACACGAAATGTACCAATATTGTAAGAATGTATGCCACATGCAAATGTTTTTTTAAATAAATATCACATGTAAATGAGTAATATAATTATGATTAATTAATTAAATTGGTGTTCAGTACTAGCTAGTAATGCATCTGTATTAAGCTGGTTTCTACGTTTCAGTTGTAACTTTGTATTAAGAGCACAAATGCATCGACTGAAAATACCAAAGAAACAAAAGCTTTATGTAACGACAGCTAGAAGGCAGGTCAACCTGACCAGTTTGCGATCCACGTAATCACGTATATACTGCAGTCGTATATATTAAGCCAATGACATTTCACAACTCCCTATATATACTAACCTAGCTATACTAAACTAATTGATTTCTATAGAGAGTATTTTAATTTTAAAAGTAATTAAAATATGTAAATTTATATCAATTAGTAGTTAAAATTACAAGTATGCTTGGTTGTCTCAAAGCTATACCTTGTCGAAAAAAATAAAAGTTAAACAAACAGATTCATATTTGTGAGCAACGGTTCTACACAATATATATTGGTTTTCTATTTATCAAGGACACAGTTTTGAGAAATTAATGCCCTCTAAAAATCAACAAAGACATCCGTATATTAGCATACAAAAGCTAGTAAAAATTCATCGTAACTAATTAAAGATGAGTAATATAATGATTAATTAAGTACACATCCATTAATTGGAGATGTTTCGATTATTCACAATATATCAGGAAAAAGAATCCAAATAATTCTCTGTAAGGTCATGTAATTAAGCTGTACACGTACCCAAAAAAACATATAATAAGTTACAACACATTATTTCGATTTATTGATACCATAAGACCACTTATATATGTAGTCCAACAATGATAAACACGTAAATTAATAATGAGACGAACAGACTCACGTAGATCCTTAATTTGTATAACTTTATCTTTTTTTTTCGTTGTATATATATGTATGTATACTTGTTTCAGGAGCTCAACAATTGCAATTTTGTAAAACAATTTGGAGTATATATAATAGGTATGCACTCACGTCGTATATACGTACTGCCATTTTTATTTCTCGATGGATGTGTAGAAATTTGTATGCTGCTTCGCATGCACGTACATGAATGCACACGCCGCCGTGATCGCCGGCCGGCCGATTAGCCGGCGTAGTCGCACAAGCCGAAGCTGCACTTCTTGCTGGGGCAGTGGACGAAGCAGTCGCCGCAGTTCTTGCTGTCGTTGAGGAGGTCGACGCAGTGGCCGCCGCAGCAGGTCTCGCCGTACTTGCAGACGTGGTTGCAGTTGCCGCAGTGCGCGAAGCTGGACTCGGTGTCGACGCAGACGCCCTTGCAGCACGTCGCCCCTGGGCTACCTTTCTCCAGGCACACCGACGGCGGCTTCCTCTTGCAGTCGTAGTACGACAGCGGCGGCGGCGACAGCTTCGTGCTCGCCAGGAACCTGCTCTGCCTCCTTACTACCGCGGCCGCCGTCGGAGGCGCCGCCGCGGAGAGGGTGAGCGCGAGCGCCATGAGAAACACCGCGGCTTTTCTCATGGCGGTGGAGGTGGAGGTGGCGGTGGCGGCGAGCGAGGCAGAGCGCGCGGCGCGGTGGCGGCAATGCGTGGTATAGGAAGTATGCCTTGGCGAACGCCTGTGTGGAGGGAGGAAAATGGGGGGGAGGAAATGGTGGGGGAGGAGTGCTTATAGTTGTAGAAAAGGAGAGGCGAAAGTCAGAGGTCGTCGTAGCTTAGCTTAGCATTAGCATTGCAGCATGATGCAGATGCAGATGGTTGATTTGCACGGCAAAAGCCTGGAGTGCAGGGAGGGAGTGTGCGCCGCACGGCTAGCTAGCTAGCTGATCACCACCACGGCGAGAGCATATGATCTTAGCTGATTTCCGGTGCACCACAAGCTGATCAACTTTAAGCATGCTTGCAATGGCGATCTAGCTAGCTAGCTTGTGTGCATGCGCGTACGTGTCTTCTGAATTCCAGGTTTCTGAACATGATTAGGCAAGCTGCCTGCCGCGATTACACCCTGAAGATTCATTAGGTAGATTAATCTGGTCGTCACAGTTGACTAATCACCGGAATTACAGTAACAATGATGGGCACTTTAATTACGTGAAGAGCTAGCTAGTGTGTGCTACTCTTCGATTGATCAACAAAATAATTAGCCGTCGTTTCCCTCCAGGGGCACTTTGTCGGCGTTGCCTGTTTAGACAGCAGCTGAAGGAACTGCATGCGGCTTAAGGGAATTAGAAGAACTGCAGTCTGTAGGCATGCATGTTACCGGGATCGTCTGCGATGCACGGAATACATTGGTCTAGGAGCAAATAAGCTTTTTAAAACAGTGTTGCTGTTGTTGTTGCTGCAGCTTTAACAACACTAATTGTTGTCATGGATGCTAAGCATGCCAATAATTAAGGCTTACCGATCGACCTCATATTTGGCTCAGCGTGACATGTGTTCTTATGTAGTTGACATTGTGTTCTTCAGTTTAAATTGATATGTAGTCCCCCTCTGACGAGATCCTTTCGATCAGGTATGGAGCAGAAGAAACTGGCTAGCTTGATGACTTCCAATTACAATATTACATGAAGATCAAATATAGAACTACTTCCTGCAAAGCGCAGCACATTCTTAACTGAACCTGCAACGAGTTCTTCACAATTCAGATATTCTATGGCTGCCTGTACCCTGTCAATCACTAGGCCTAATTGCGCCCTAAGCTTGTGCATTGTGCTGAAGACCTTCGGGCTACTGTCTCTGACTCTCTGTGGTTGAGGTATGATCCCTACACCAGAAGCATCTCTTTTCTTAGAAAGGAGACGAGACAGAATGAGTGCAAGTACAAAAAGGCATGTTGTACTCTGCAAAATATGTCCAGAAAAGAATCCTGATCTCAGAATTTCAGCAGGAAAAACAGGGGCACGATGTACTCTGCACTACAGTACATGGGCTAGCTTTTTTTACTTGTGAGTATAGGATCTATCATATATCAAATTCGCTCTCATGTAATCCTATCGATCACATAGACGAAAACAAAATTAACAGGTAATTAACCTTAAATAAAGGGCTAGACTATAGCACGGTATACCGTGCAACAGCATAGTCGCAGGCACCTTGATCCCCCCCCCCCCCCTGCACACTCTTCGCAGCTCGCATAAGCCGTAGCGGAGGTCCTAACTACCAACTATAGGTGTGGTAATGATCTAAATTTTTACCTTACAAATTTTAAGAGCTTCATTGTTTCACTTATTGTCACACCTCGCCCCTGTGCCACTGTACAAAATGGCACCCAGGAGGGTATGCCACAGGAGAACGGCGAACCGCTTTCCCACGGAACCACGAAACAGGTACCAGTCCCAGGATAACGATGCTGGTACCAACGGTAACATGATGAATCAATGCAAGATTCAAATAAATACAATATACCTTTACGTTGCAGCTTCGGGTAATCCCTGAGTTGCAACCACCAATCAGAGTCAGCAGCAACGAAACTTAGTGAAGCTAGGACACCAAATCCACCGATAGTAGTTTGGGTTTAGGGACGAAACACCAACCTTTGTCTTTCGCCTAAACTTAAGCCAAGGAAGAAAAAAAACAACAACAATGGGGGATTGAGTACATTCGTACTCAACAAGCCACTAGGAAACATGTACATGCAAGCTTCAAAGAAAGCTTGGGTTTATTTGGTAAAGCATTTATTTTAAAACACTTTTCAAAGGTCTAAGTGTAGGTTTCAAAAATAAATTTCTCCTTCGGAAAGAGGCATCACACCTCAATCCAAACACGAAATGCTTTGCAACAACCTGAGCGGAAAAGCCAAATTTTTGCATTCAAAAACACTTTCTCCTTCATTAGCTTCTTCTCATAAAACCAATATAGTATCCAGAAATCATCTGTTAACCAAGTCTCAAGGTTAACAACTCCGGGTCCGGTCCTCCCGACCTGCCAACCCAAACTCGGCCCTCTCGGCCCCTAAATTGGCCCTCTCGGCCCCTATGGTGCCAAATGATACCCCAGGTCACACAGACCTGTTTCTAACCACGAAGGCTGGCCGTCTGTCACTAAGAAGGACTTTGGTAACGGTTTCCATCCCAAAAATCAATTTATGAAATAATTTTTAAAACAAATCTACGCTGTGAGACTCACCTTACATTCGCCCTTGACCGTGGGCACGGCTGTTCGAACAATTCAGTTAAACCTCTGCAAAGACTATACGCTTTACCCACAAGACACGAAGCTTACACCGATACTGGCCGGTACCGGAAGTTCGTGACAAGGCCTTTCTCTAGCCAAACCATAAATGTCCCGTGTCACACAAATGGGTAGCGTCGCACCGCCAAGCATCAAGCCAGTCTCAGACCCTCATCTACCCATGACCCACCGTATGGACCCCAACACATCCCCACTGCAGAAGATTGCCACGCCACCATACCGGTGCTCCTCAACTGCCAACATACTAGACACCTATGTTCCAGCTAGTTACTCATCCAGGGGCATCCATTCTACCTGTGTGGTCGTACTGTAAGATGCTCGGATGTTAAATCCTAAGGAATCGATCCTTATGCGCGACTACGAAACCAAACCACACAGGAGAGGATTCGCACCGCAAGTTTTCTCCATAAAACCTTTTTATTTTCAAAAGACACCGACTCCCTGAGTCGGGTTTTATAAACCTTTCGCAACCCAAGTTTTCCCACATCGATAACCATGTATAAGCCTGATATAAACAAATGGTGAAAAAGGACACCTGCGCATAGAGAGCGCAAGTATCGAGGCATTGCTGTGGTGGAGCGACAAGGGTTAAGTTTAACCAAGTCCTACGGAAAATAATGCAACTACATAGGTTGGTCCATCGGTCGTGTGCTCGTAAACCGATAGCCAATCAAAATAATTGTGTAAGCTAAGCATGCAATCTTGCAAACAACACATTTGATAAACTAGGAACAATATGATCAAAGAGTGGCTTGCCTTATTATTGGTCTTCAAATCTTCGAGAAAATCCGCGTCCGTTGCATCTCCGAAACGTTCACTACGCGATCGAAAGAGAAAACCATCCAAAATCCTATAAAGTAAATAATACCTATTATAAACTAAGAGAAATCCAAGAAATGTCATTGACAAACATCCTAATCCAAGAAATGGCATTGACGAGTGCAAGTTCCATAAAATACCATCGCACAAGCGATTTTATCCCAAAAATATCATCGCCACTAGGGTTCTGTCCATCCCGCGCTGTTAAATACACTATTCATCCTATAGCACTTAACGGAGGGTTGCTAACGGAACCCTAATGGCGATGGCATTTCTGGGACAAAGTCGCTTGTACCATGGCATTTCATGGAACTCGTACTCGTCGATGGCATTTCTTGGAACTGGGTGCTTGTCAATGGCATTTCTTGGATTATCTCATAAACTAATAGTGCCATTGGATAGATCTCATTTTTAGAAAGATTATGGAAGTTGAATGGAGTCAATCGGACTTACGGTTGAAGAGATACGAATTTTGGGAAGATTAATGAACTTTATGGAATGTGGAAATGAATTTATTATATTGGAAAGGAATATTCCCAAGAATATTCCCTAACTGTTGGACTGAGCAGAGGGGCGTATATTGGACTTTCTTTTGAGTGAGCTTAGGCTAAGGATGGAGGGATCATATAGACTTTTTGGTTGGGCGGCCCAATAAATTCTGAAGTATGTTTGCTAGACTTTTGTAAAGGGTTTCATGGGCTTGGCCTCACAAAGAAGAGGTACTCCATATAGACTTTTAGTCGGCAGCCCAATGAATGCTTAGGGAGGTAATGTAGACTTCATTTTTTTAACCGAATAGGACCCACAGAGAGTGTTGGGTTTTTATTTTCTTTTCTTTCCCTTCCTCCTCTCTCCTTATCCCTTCTCCACTTCTTCTCTTCCTTTTCTTTTCTGCTTCTTCTGGGAAACTCTTTTAATCACCCGAGTGGATGTCCACCCGTTTAATGCATGTCATCCAAATAATTATGAAAAATTTTGAAAAAAATTGATAAGATAGATAAATATGTAATATATCACTCCACAAACATGCAATTCAAAATTCAACTTCTACAAATTGTAACAAAAATAACAAATAAAACTCAAATTAGTATACATATATTTGCAGTTAAATTTGTTATTTTTGTTACAATGTGTAGGATTTGAATTTGAATTTGCATGTTTGTGGAGTGATATATTACATATTTCTCTATCTTATCATTTTTTTTGAAATTTTTTCATAATCATTTAGTTGACATGCAATAAACGAGTGGACATCCACCCGAGTGATTAGAATCCGTCTCCGCTTCTTCTCCCTCTCTCTCTCTTTCTTTCTCACGAGCAGGAGAGGGAGGACGCCGGCGGCGATGCGGGCATGGGACGGCGTGTGCCGAGGCCGGTGGCTGGGGCGGCGCCTGCCGGCGGCGAGACGGCGTAGGGCGGTGGCCGGGTGCGGCGGCACGGTTTGCGCGACTGGCGGCGGGTCGGCGCGAGGCAGCGGCCGGGCGGCGCGGCTTGGCTGGGGCCGGCGGCTAGATGGCGCGCGGCGCGGCGTGCGGCGGGGCCGGTGGCTGGGGCGGCGTCGGCCGGGTGACAAGCGGCTCGCATGGCTGGTGGCTGCACGCGGTGGCGATGGGACGGTGCGCGGGGTGGCGGCACAGCGCCTCGGCTTCGCGCGGGGAAGAGGCCGGGGGCGTCGCGCCGGGGTAGTGCCGGCCGAAGCGGCTCGATGCATGGCTAGGCCACAGCGTTGGCCGGGTGGAGACCAAGAAGGCTTGCGGTCGTCGGGCGGCTCGGCCGGACGATGGCCGGGCGTGACGACGACGTTTGGCTCGTGGCTCGAGGATGGTGGTCACGGTGGAGGAGCTTTGGAGGTCAAGGGAGGAAGATGATGGTCGCAGCGGCTTTTATAGCCGTCGCGGCCGGCGGTGGTGACGAGGGCGGCTCGGCTGAGCGGGGCCGACTGCTCTGTTCGGCTGACGCCATCGGTATGGTGGCACAGGAGAGCGAGGACAACGGCGGTGTTGGGTGGGGTGGACGCGGCGCTTGCTTTCAGCGTGCACTGCTGCCTCTGTTCTCTCTTGGCGTGGTGCAATGGAGCACAGGGAGCACGATGAGGTTACCATGGGGAAGTAGGGGATGATGGACGACGCGGTAGGTGGATAAGCTTGCTTCTGTTTTCTCTTATTCCTTCGTAGTTTCTTTTCTGCTGTTGCTTGCCAGGCCTGCTCGGCGAGCGGCGCGGAGCGGTGCCTAACTTCAGCGGAGAAGGCGAAGGCGGTGCCTAATTGTGGGGCTGCCCGCAGAGGAACAGAACGGGTGCATGCACGGGTGTTGGATGAACGGGTTGCTTGTTTGTATTAGTGAAGAAAAGGAGTGCATGCATGCTTGTCACATGCTATTTTGCCATGTGGGCTGTAGATTATTTTGAACTTGTAAAAGAACTGTAATTGGACTGTGGATTCTGATGATTTGTTTGGGATTTTTTTGACTGATAGGAAATTTGGGTTGGAAGGATTTTGGCTTTTGAAAATATTTACAACAAATGGAACGAATGGAAAATAATTTAGAATGGATAGAAATTGGAGAAGTGATTTAGGATGTGATTCGGATTCCAAAATCCGAACACGGGGATTTTTTTTGGGAGATGATGATTGGAGGAAAAACATGGCTTTTGTTGCTTCCATGGTGCCCGATTAAATTCAACGAGAGAAACGACCATGGATTTTGGATCGTACGTGCACAAAAATATTGGTTTTGATTTGTACACGTACAGGAAATATTTGTCGGGCGGTCGAAGTCTAAAATAAATATTTTTAGACTCCTTGGATGGAAAGAAGATTTTTTGTCGGCACGGTCAAAATTCTGAAAGCGAAATCTTAACCGTACAACTTTTGGAAGTGTTTAGGAGGAAAACTCGAACTTCAAAATTCGAATCAGGAGAATTTAATTTTGAAGGAAAAAATTTGGCTAAGAATTTGAGTTTACAAGGAATCAATTGAGATCTTTGGTACACAAACCTAGATACACTCAAAGAACCAAAATTTTAAACATAGGTTTTTAATAAAATATATTTTTCGACGGGGCGAAAATCGGGGTGTTAGTTTATGCTCATAAGACAAATTAAATTTTAGAACTCAATTTTGAATTTGATTTTTTAGTTTTTTCATTATCGTTTATTTTACAGGATTTGCTTTTAAGTCACTAAGAACACATATATAAAAGTTTTACTTAGATTTTTTATTTGCTACTAAATGATTCGAATAAGCATGTAAATAAATGAAATAATGGAGGTTTTAAGTTAAGCCCAAAAGGATAGGGCTGAATTTTATGTGTTTAAGCTAGCTCGAGAATTGTGGCACATTACCATCCATAGTCCTAGCATGCTGGAGTGACCTAATTTATATGGATCACACCTTATCTGTTTTGGTTGTATATTGATTAAAATGGAAACATATCTTATGCACATAAGCAATCTAGTGTGTAAATCATGCACACCAACTAATAAATTTCAACAAAAAAATCTTAAAATTTTATTTACAAGTACTTCCAATAGTATTATACTTATGTGTAAAGTCTTAACCTCAAACTTATTATATTTTAACCGTAACAAAAAGAAGATAAAAATTTTGATAGTTTTGAGAGTATAAATCTTTAAGAATTTTGTTTTTCTCCCTGTATATAATGAATTTAAAGATGAGACTTTACACGTAGATGTAATACTAATAAAATTGACTAAACTATCCTACATTGATTTAAAAGGAAGAGGTTGGCTTACTTTGCTTTTGATCTAAATGGAAACTATTTTAATCCCTCGAGAGGATGTCCCCTTGTTGTCTTAAAAATCATCCAAACTGTTATGAAAGATTCTGAGAAAAATTGACAACACTCATACAATATATCTATATAACTCCATAAAATTTTAGGTCTAAACTCAACTCACACTTCAAGATATAAAAAAGATAAATTCAGCGTATGAATAGTAGCATACTGTTCATATCTAAATTTATCTTTTTTGCTTTTTTATGTATAAGTTAAATTTGGACTTGATTTTTGATGGGCATATAGATATAACAATACTCAATATTATCATTTTTTTTTATAATTTTTTACAACCATTTATATCAAATTTAGAAGAAAAATATATAGAAGGGATATCCCTCGAGGGGATGTCCCCAAGTGCTCTTCTTCAATCATTTGTGTGTTTCATTTTAGTGGCTGTCAAAATGATACACCAATATATCATGATATTTACACGTATTTTAAGGTATTGTGATACTTTACCGTACTAGTATCACCAATCAAATATTTTAGTACCTACAAACACCATAGGGTATTGAATGATATCCAATATATGCGGACTAACCACAAACTTACACTTACGTGTAACATGTTAGTGGGCAAGCCTTATTTAGATTATGTTCTTTTATGTTTCATTTTCCTACATATTCACTCGTTTTACGTGAGCACGTTTCTTGTAAAATATGTTTTTTATTTTGTAAAAACCTTCTACATACTACCTCCGTTTCATATTATTAATCGTTTGACTTTTTCCTAGTTAAAATTATTTAAATTTGATTAAGTTTATAGAAAAATATATTAGTATTTCTAACTCAAAACAAATATATTGTCAAAATATATTCAATGCTAGATTAAATAAAACTAATTTGATATTTTAGATGTTACTAATTTTTTTTATAAAACTTAACCAAGTATGATTAGGATAAAAATCAAATAACTTATATTATGAAATGGATTATATTATGAAATGGAGAGAGTACAAGTTTCTAAAAAAATATCAAATAAATTCTTTTCCAAAGTTTATAATAGTTACCGTGTCTTTTGTTAGTCGATCACGGGAGATGTTCCGTCCGGTGAGGCGCCTGGCGGCGACCGAGCCAACCGCCGGCCAAGCACGTGCACCGCCGGCGCACAGCCATAGCCGCCATGGATAAAAAAAAGTCTCCGAGAAAACAACACAGGGAAAGGTCACAAGGATGGGAATATGGGATTAGGTTTGGATTGGGGATCTTTTTTATGTTTCTTTGAGAAAAGAGATTTCTTTTCTTTCTTTGGACCAGGCAGTGACGTTTGCAGTGATTAATTACAATTTGTTTGTTCAATCTGATGATGATTACCACTCCTATATCTACGGGAGCTAGCTGTTCATCAGCTGACTCCCATCATCTCGCAAACTACAAGCAGTTCGCAGATTAACTGTCGGCCATGGCGGCTGCTGGTGAAGCTTCAGGAGGTTGGGACAAGTACCGGTCGTTCATGTACGGCGAGGGAGAGAAGGACACCGTGTGGAGACTTGGAGCCCCTCCCAACTACGACGTCGTCAACAAGCTCTTCGAGGAAGAGAGAACAAAGGCAAGTACCTACACCAATCGATCGAGCTGACACTGCTTGATTTCACGATGAGCACTCGTCATAAATTAGTTCAAAACTAACTCTGGCAGATTAATTAATTTGCAAATAGTTAAGAGCATAATTAATTAGTACGTACTGAGCAGATATTGTGATTAAGTTCAAAGCATTGTTGCGCACTCGTCATCAGGAATGGCCGGAGGGGTCTCTGGAGGAGAAGGTCCAGAGATTGCTGAAGACCTGGGAGATGGAGCTTGTCCACAAGGTGCGACCCGAGGATCAGAAGAGTGTCCACTCACAGAAATTCTGCTCCAGCACCAATGGTGAGTGGTCGTTAATTATACTCGCGTAGTACGTGCGTGTGCGTCTTCCTTGCAATAATAAGAAAAAGAACCATTACCGTGTTAGGGATGAGGTTTCTGAACCGGAAGGACTTGATGGCCATTGGCAGTTACAACGCGTTCCTTCAGACGAAGCTGCCGCCGGAGCACCGCATCTACGACCCGGATAAGGAGACGTTGGAATCCGGCATGGCCACCTTCCTGACGGCATTCCCGCGTGGCTTCGCTATTGAGGTGCTTGACGTCTATAGCGGCCCACCGCGGCTCGTCTTCAAGTTTCGGCACTGGGGACACATGGAGGGTCCCTTCAAGGAGCACCCGCCCCATGGCAAGCTGGTTGAGTTTTTCGGTGTTTGCATCTTCCATGTAAGCTATAGAACACTTTCAAATACAACTATCATCTAAGAAAAGAAAGTGTTTCTATCCCTCGAGAAAATATCCCCTCGTTTCATATATACCACCTAAATAATCATTAGAAAATTGAAAAAAATAATAAGATAGATTAATTGAAATATATCACTCAACAAGTTTAAATTCTTGAAGTCGAATTTGGTCTTTTTGCTGCAATTCATGAAGATGAATTTGGTTTTGTATGTTTGTGTAGTGATATATTTGATATTAATCTATCTTGTTATTTGTTTCAAATTCTTTGATGACTATTTAGGTGGTATGCACGAAACGAGAGAATATCCCCTCGAGGGATGAAAATTCATATCTCTATCATCTCTATTTTTAAATATCAGAAATACTACATAACACTATACCGTTCTAACGAAATAACTGATGTCAGCACGATACTTATGGAGTATCATATCTACAGTATCATGCTGACGTCAGCATAGTATGTAGATATCATATCTGGTATCTGCATGATATCATGTCTGGTACCTATGGGTGGGATATTGTGCTAATGTCACACTATTCCGTTGGAACGGTATACCGTTATGCAGTCTCCCTCTTTAAATATATGATGATATTGATTTCTAGGCATGATGTTTGACTATTCATCTTTAACTATTATTCATTTACTATGTAACTATCATTATTATTTTGAGCAATGGCTTCTATTTTTTATACATTTGTACTAGATTTTTTAATAAGATAAATAGTAAAACATGATATTTAAAAGTCAACAATATCATATATTTAAAAAGAGGACTACCACCCAAAACTTCGAACATTTTACCAATTACCAGACAGAAAAATTGTGAACTCAAAATTTGAAAATTTTCCGTGTCTTCCGATTGTTAATCACTTGAAGAAGTGCGAAACACTGACAAGGTTCTGTGTTGGCGACGCGGCATTAGGTCGACGAGGAGATGAAGGTGGAGAAGGCGGAATTCTTCTACGAGCGCGGCAATTTCCTCGCGAGCTTCTTGAGCGCGCCTGCTGCTGCTGCTGCTACTGAAGCTGCGTCAGGCTCAGGATGCCCTGTCATGGGTGGAAACTGAAGCACCGGGGAACCAACACATGTCACCCATTTGAATGTATCGGACTACCAACAGATCTGCACCTGCTTTTTATTCCATGCTATTCCCTCCAACTCAAAAAAATATTAACCTGAGAAGAGATGGGATGTAACCTCGTATGACAAAGTTAGTTGTGTCATATTCCCTTCTAGATTAGTTTTTTTATCGGAGGGAGTACTCCTCTATAGTTGTATAAATAAACTCTTATGTGTATGGTATAAAGTATAATTAAACACCACCTGTGTGGTGGGGTACATGTAGAAAAGTTTTATTTACTCTTTGGTATAGTACTAATGACATCCCCAATGGAAGCCACATCTATCAGTGACCTCATGTGGGCTATATGGGCTCAGATCACAGATGGGACACATCTCTCCCAATAGAAAATACTCTTAATTGGACCCTATAAAATCTGAGTTAACTGATTGAAGGTACTCTAGCCCACAATATGTGCGTCCCAGGCTCCCAGCCCACGAAGCCACATGTGCATTTTCCTATGCTACCACTACTTTATTTGATAGCTTGGCCTCCTCTCTTTTTTTCTCCGCTCGCGCCGCCTCCTCTTTTTCTCATCGCCACTCTCTCCCTTCGCCCGCCACTCGTCGCCTCTCTCTCCCTCTCTCTTTCTCTCCCGCCGCTTGTCACCGTCCACCATGCCGGCAACCAGATCCCCTCTCCCACTCCGTCCCTCTCCCTCTATCCGGGCCATGGCACGGCGATCATCTCCGTCGAGGCCCCCTCATCCCCATCACCACCGCCCACATCGACGGGGAGAGGGAGGGTCGGCAGCGAGGAGGGGAGTGGGAGGAGGAGGTCTAACCCCTGGGCGGCAGCAGCATCGAAGCGGACCCCGCGGAAGGAGAGGCCCGCGAGAAGCACGAGCGAGAGGACGCGGCGAAGCGAGATCCGGTCGGCCTCTTCCCCAAGTCATCGCCACCTCTCTCTCCCGCCGCCTGTCACCACCAAATCTGGTGGGTCGCGCCTCCTACTCCTCCCCACCGCGTCACCGCCGACTCCGTCCCACAGCACCGCCGACTTTGCCTCAACACGCTGCCGAGGGTAGGGACGGAGCTAGAGTATAATAGGGGGGTGCCCAGGAACCTGGTTAAGAAAATTTTTTAGCTATAACACCTATTTTCACTATGTGTGCACCCCCTCAATACAAACTAAGACACTGGTAACAATTTAAACTCGATCCAAAGTAGAGTAAATTAAGCAAGTGACAATCCCTCCATTTCATTCTAGCTCCACCCCCCGATGGTGAAAGGGGAAAATACATGTGCGGGAGCAGAACCACGTGCGCGAGGCCTAACCACAACATCGTCCAATGCGGAGCCACGAGCCGTGGCTCGGCGAAAAGGAGTCGAGGAGTGTGTGGAGGCGCATCCCTCGTAGAGACGCCGCGCCTCTCTGCTAGGACTGCTGGGACACGCCTTCCACTTGAAAAGAGACGGCAGCCAAACGCCATCTCCAGGGCTACGAGCTGAAGACCGGGATGGTCTAAGCTACATGGACATGATGAATAAGGTTGTACCTTCTTATTCCGAGCAAAACCACCTCTAGTCCTCTATTGTTTTATGGAGCATGTATACAATCTTTACCAGACTTTCTCAGAGCATTATGGTTGATAGCTGCAATACCATGCCCTTGAAATATTTAACCAAGTATAAGTCCAATATAAATTAATTTTTATTTGATAAAAAAATAATATTATTGGATTGATGTTTGAATTTACTTTTCTATTGTTATCATTTCTTAATACTTTTAAAGTTTGATTAAAATTTTTCTTGTAGAGACTTTTCAACCGAAAGCTTTATTTCAAATTTGAAAAGTTGGAGTAAAACTTTCTAATAAAAAATTAAAACTTTCAATTAGAAAAATAAAACCTCCAGTCCTGGTCAGGCTCCTTTGCCAATCAGAAATGGACACGTGCACAACTTTCTTTCTAGACACACATGCACAACTTTTCATTATAACATGATTACTAGATATGTGTTACATCCATCTAAATAAATAAAATAGATTTTGCTAATGTATCTTATATATAGTGAAAGCAGAAAGTTTTCTTACACGAGAATATGACACTTCATCAAAAATATATTACTCGTCGGATAAAGAGCTTGGATAAATAATGGGCAAAATATACTACTCGTCGGATAAAGAGCTCGGATAAATAATGGGCATTGGATTGAAAGAGTGCATGTATTAAAAAAACTACAAATAGACTTAAATATATGGAAATTTCCAGAGGTTTATAGTATCTTCTCCTAATCCTAAACATATGATAGGAAGAGAGAGGGAACAAAGATGAAAAAGAGGAGGTTTCTAGTGATTCCTCTTATAAACATATAGTACAACTTAGCTATATCCATTAGATGCTAGGGGCAGCGGTGGCTCGGGACGGCGGCAGCTCCTGTCGGTGTTGACGGCCCTAGGGGTAGCTGCGGTGATCTGAGTATCGGCGCAAGGCTCTTGGCGAGGAGCAGGTGGAGGTCGACAGTGGTGGCGGTAGCGAGGGCCTGAGCACCGACGCCATGCTCTCGGCAAGGAGCAGACGGAGGTTGACCCTGGCGATGGCTTGCGACAGTGGCAGTCTGAGCATCGGTGCAAGGCTCTCGACGAGAAGCAAGCGGAGGTCGACCCCATCGGCATCGATAGTCCTAGGGGCAGCGGCGGTCCTGAGCACCGGTGCAAGGCTCTCGGTGAGGAGCAGGCGGAGGTCGACCTCGTCGGTGGTGGTGATCCTACGGGCGGCAGTGGGCTAGGAGTCCGGAAGGTGGAGGAACATCCCCTAAAGATGATGGTGGCACTATGGACAGTGGAGGCCTTGGAATCCGGTGAAGTGGAAGCCAATCCCATCAGTTCATGTCTGGTTGGCTAGTTCTAACTAAACGACAAATGACGACGGTTTAAAGTGGGCTAACTTTTGGCGACGCGTGCCGTCAGCTCACCTGAAACGGATGAAGATGACACCAACGGAGGTTTGCATCAATGACGTATAGGGGTGGGTCAAATCTAGCCGTTTCAAGAGGGTATGGCCGGAAGCAGAGAAGCAGAGATGTGCCGAGATCGTTTGTTTTTCTTTTCTTTTTTGGTTGTGTGTTCTCCTCCTTATTGAGATGTGAGTTTACGTGTTCTGGTATTTTTTGGCTGTATATATCCTTCGTGATTATAGCGGTCGGATTAATGAGAATCCATTATCTAAAAAAATTAGATGCTAGAACAATCGATACGTTGTAAATGTCAAAACCTTCTTAAAAGTTAAGCTAAACTAATAGATTATATACAAAAATTCTTGAACAGGTCAAAAATCGCGTAAAATGCAACTATGTGGTTAGTATTTTTGGTTACGGTGAACAAGAAGTATATAAAAGAACGGAGGGCCCTGATCTCCGCCTCCTATCGGGCGGCTAGTGCGGTCCAAAGCTGACGTGGCCAAGAATGGCCCACATGGCCCACGTACGCCGTCGTGGACCGAGTCCACGGACGGCTCGGCCGAACGCCGCGCCGTGTCTGCTCGTGCTTCGTCCTCTCCGCGCTCCGGCCTTGTTCAGAGCTCGCGCAGGCCGCATCCCGCAGGTTCGATCGGAAGAGCTCGATTGAATCCCCTCCCCCCCCGCCCCACCCCCCACGACACCTCGTCTCCGACGAGCAAAGCTACCGGCGACGCGCGAGCGGAGTACCGCGGGGTTTCGCCGCCATGGCGTTCGAGAGGATCGTTGTGGCCAACCCCGTCGTCGAGATGGACGGTGAGAACACCCCCCGATCCCCCGCCTCCCCTCCCTTCCCCGCTTCCGATCGGATTAGCCTCGCGCTCTGCTGCTGTCTACGGGAGCTTCTCCTGGTCCGGTGCCTTGCTGAGTCGCTGGGTGGATTGTTTGGTTGTGCTATGTCTTGGGTCATGGGTGGGTGGATTGATTGTTAGGCCGCTCTACTGGATCTGAAAGTTCTAGCTGGTTTGGAGGAAGAATGGAAGGGAGTCGTCCTGAGTAGAACGGTATAAGTAAACACATATGCCAATTTCAGAACTTATCGACTACATTGTTGGAGTGTGCTTTGGTTTGTATTATGGCATAACCTGTTCACAGCCTTTCTTCTTCATTTGAAGTTCTGTGCTGAAGTTCCATCATTGAACATTTGAACTTATATAACTTTAAATTGCATATTTAGAAGGTATACCATACTTTTGGCTAGCCCAATCATATCCTTTGCTTACCTCGGATTGTAGTGGTTATATATGACTGTATGTGCTTTTTACTTAGGTGATGAGATGACTCGAGTTATTTGGAAATGGATCAAAGATAAGGTCAGGTTCTTGTAACAATATATGTTTTTTATTCTTGATCTTGATGATTGTTTATCTAGCGTTGTACTCTGCAGCTCCTTTTTTTTTTCACTTTACGTGTTCATTTTTTACTTTGTTATGCTTTTGGTGCTGCTTCATCCCTTAATGCTGGCATCTTCGTTAAGAACTATGTTGAATATCTGTTTTGATCATGCAGCTTATATTCCCTTTCTTGGACTTGGACATAAAATACTATGACTTAGGTCTACCTAATCGTGATGCTACTGGGGACAAAGTTACAATAGAGAGTGCAGAAGCGACTCTAAAGTAAGCCTGTAAGCCTCAGTTGTTTGGCTTCACAGTTATTGTCCATTATTTCTTCTATTACTTTTTCTCATCTAAGTTATGCTTTTCTTATCTAATTGGTGCTTTAAGCTGAACCTGTTTACCCTTTAGTCTCAGTTAGAATACATAATGTCTACTTTTTGTGATTTCTATTATAGCCTTTACATTAGGTTGCTAAAGTATTCTATTTTTTTTCAGGTATAATGTAGCCATCAAATGTGCAACTATAACTCCAGGTGATGTTCAGCAGAATTGACTCATTGACAGATGAGCATGATGTGTTAACAAGTAGTTTTGGACACTCAATTTAAATTTGATTTTGGCTGCACTATTGATGAGCTTACAGATGAAGGACGCATGAAAGAGTTCAATTTAAGAGCAATGTGGAAGAGTCCAAATGGGACAATAAGGAACATTTTGAATGGTAAACCTTTAATTGGTCGCATGTCTATGGTTCTATTTTGAACTTTCATCAAGTGCAGCTGTTGCTGTTCTCTTATACTTACTTCAGAAGAACTACTTGACTCCTGCAGGAACTGTTTTCCGAGAACCAATCATCTGCAAGAATATTCCTCGGCTTGTACCTGGTACGAAATCTGTATGAAAAATACCAAATAGTAGGAATTCGTTGGTACTTACACTATTTTTTTTATGCTTCCAGGGTGGACAAAGCCCATATGCATTGGACGACATGCATTTGGTGATCAATACCGAGCAACAGATACAATTATTAAAGGTCCTGGGAAGCTGAAGTTAGTATTTGGTATGTCTCAATAAAGCTAATGTTATGATAGTGGCTGCAAATCTGAACTTGTAGCAGCCAGGATTAAATTAATCTTTGGCTTTATCTCCCTAATGTTTATCCTACTAGGAATGACAAGGACTTCTACCTTTTCTTTTCATATGGGCATCATTGGCTATAGAAAAGCTGTTCTAAAAATTTGGGGCTTGATTATTTGTATAGTCATCATATGCCACCATATTGGCATTCACTTGGTAATCATTCTTGTCAGTTTCTTTACTTCAGAACCTATTAAATGGTTAATAGCCTGATATATGTTAATGCTGAGCAGCGAACAGAATAAGTTTGTCAGTAAGAAGAGTTTTTATAAATGTAAACATAATTTACTGATTTGTGGTGTCATCACATCATAATCCAAGCATCAGGGAATAAGCTTAGTCAGTTTACTAAAATTGACTAACTATAAATTTACCTTTGTGTCAATGTCATCCATTCATCCTTACACTATCTTCTCTTCAAAACTGGTACAGATGGCAGAGAGGAACAAATAGAGTTGGATGTGTTCAACTTTACTGGTGCTGGCGGAGTAGCCTTGTCTATGTATAATACTGACGAGGTTTGTTTATGATATCCTGTATCAGGGTAGCTTAATTTTGATACTGTATGTTCAAACGGGGTTTTAAACTTAACAACCTCTATTTTATGTTTGTTCCAAATAGTCTATTTGGGCATTCGCTGAAGCTTCCATGAACATGGCTTACCAGAAAAGATGGCCACTTTATCTTAGCACCAAAAACACAATCCTCAAAAAATATGATGGAAGGTCAATACTCAATCGTCATATGCTATTTGTTTTTTTTAATACACAAGTATGTCCATATTGAAATATTACTTTTATATATCAGGTTTAAAGATATATTTCAGGAGAACTATGAAACAAAATGGAGAGCCAAGTTTGATGATGCAGGAATATGGTACATCTATTTTCTGTCTACCTTACTGTAGGTGCATGGAGCCTTATTTTCCTCCTTTTATGTCCTAATCATTTCTTGTGTGGCAGGTATGAACATCGGCTGATTGATGATATGGTGGCCTATGCCCTTAAGAGTGAAGGTGGCTATGTTTGGGCTTGCAAGAACTATGATGGAGATGTGCAGAGCGATCTAATTGCTCAAGGTTTTTGCTTATTATATGTGTATACTCTCTACTGACCTTTTATTTGGAGAAAGATGAAAATTCTTTGCTAAGAGCAGGATGATTTTACTTGTACAGGTTTTGGATCACTAGGTCTAATGACATCAGTTCTGGTGTGTGTTCTCCTCTCCCTGCTGAATTCTTATCTGTTTATCTGAAAGTTCAAATCTAGACATCTTATCTCCCTTTATTAAAGTGATGTTCCACTATCTAGAACAATTGTAGATTACAATATGTGGATGGTGTAACTCTATTTTTTTTAAAAAAAAGTTCTGATTAGATTAATCTTCTGAATTTAACAAATAAGTTCTGCATTTCCTTAGGTGTGCCCTGATGGTAGAACCATTGAAGCTGAAGCTGCTCATGGTACAGTCACACGCCATTACAGAGTTCACCAAAAAGGAGGCGAAACTAGTACAAATAGCATTGCTTCAATATTTGCTTGGACAGCCGGACTAGGACATAGGTATGAGCTTGAATTAAACCACAGTAACTAAGATTGATGAGCTTGCTTTTCACTTAATTAGTTTGGCCGTAAATGATAAAATCTGTATGCTCAGTTTTCTCGTCATGGTTAATGCTATTCTATTGTAGTACATCATCTTTTAGTCCTTCCGTTAGTGCTCAAAGCAGAAAATTTTGTCCTCTAAAAGTTAGTGAGATTTCTGTTCTTAAAGAAATTTATTCTGCTCCTTATATTTCATTTTTTTTGTAAATATTAAGTATGCTACATAAATAATTAAGAGTTCTAAGTCTTGTGACTTGATTGCTGAACACACCACAACAGGGCAAAGCTCGACGACAATAAAAGACTGTTAGATTTTGTACAAAAACTTGAAGCTGCTTGTGTGGGAACAGTGGAATCTGGAAAGATGACAAAGGATCTAGCTCTTCTTGTACATGGGCCAAAGTAATTCCTGCTTCTCTTCTTTATTCTGTAGAAATAGACAGGACCTTTTAATTGATTCTGTTGGAATTGTACAGTGTTAGCCGAGATAAGTATCTGAACACTGTTGAGTTCATTGATGCTGTTGCTGAGGATTTAAGAACAAGATTGTCAGTAACATCCAAGTTATGAAGGTATATCTTACAAGCTGTTATACCTACCTCTTACCTTATCCGACATAAGTATCTGAAGATTGTTATGTCACATAAGCTTTCTTTTACACAGGAATGAATAGGGCAACGACAGGGGACATGTTAGGATCCCCTGATACAAGGTTTATACATTTTTACTTTGAATAAGAGCGATTGAAGCATTGGTATGCGCAGCTATCGACCAAGGTGCTCTGATAAAATCTGGTAAAGATTGTATGCAAGCTCCATACAACAATGGAGGTGGAGGAGGATATTTTGCTCGAAATTAGAAGTTTGAACATTTATTCGTCAGACTTCACTTAACTACTTTGATGGTTAAATCATGTCCACGTAGCTTAGTTCTTCTATGCCAAAAGAGCAAGTAGAACTAATCCTACAGGTACCCACCACAAGTTGTGTTTGTACTTTGTACCATACAAACAAGACTATTTATTTACTACAGTATATAGTGTGGAATAAAAAGCAGGTGCAGATCTGTGGGTAATCTGGAGTATACATTTGAATGGGTGACATGTGTTGGTTCCCCGGTGCTTCAGTTTCCTCCCATCACAGGGCATCCTGTTCCTGATCCTGACGAAGCCTCAGTAGCAGCAGCAACAGCAGGCGCGCTCAAGAAGCTCGCGAGGAAATTGCCGCGCTCGTAGAAGTACTCCGCCTTCTCCACCTTCATCTCCTCGTCGACCTATTGCCGCATCGCCAACACAGAAACTGTCAGTGTTACGTATATAAGTGGTGGTTACCAATTGGAAGACTTGTAAAGGGTTTAAATTTCGAATTTACAATTTTTCTGGCTGGTAATGGGTAAAAATTCAAAGCGCTGGACTTCAACTTTTAATGAACACCCCCCCCCCCCCCCCCCCAAAAAAAAAAAAGATAAACTGGTATTTGTTTCTGGCTGGTAATGGGTAAAAATTCAAAGCGCTGGATTTCAACTTTTAATGAATGCCCCCCCCCCCCCCCCCAAAAAAAAAAAAAAAAAAAAGAGGTACTAGAATCCAATAACTGATGGCATCCAATAACTGATGGCGCGCAATTGTAGACAAACTGGTATTTGGAACCTCTTGTCACTATTGAAAAAGAAAGATACATGTCTATAGCTTTTACAAATATGCTTTTTATCAATGCTGTATATCTTTCTACTTCACGTGTGTTTTTCTTATTTC
Source organism: Oryza punctata (assembly GCA_000573905.2). Classification (NCBI taxonomy): domain Eukaryota; kingdom Viridiplantae; phylum Streptophyta; class Magnoliopsida; order Poales; family Poaceae; genus Oryza; species Oryza punctata. Next base: position 7,909,139 of record CM002488.2, read on the forward strand.
ATCTCATAGGGGTTTTCGTCCCTTGTTGAGCTTTATTTATTTCATCTCATAATATGGGTTTCCTTATTGGGACTCTCCTTTTTCTAACTCAAACTTTACGACGTGTGTATTCTAAATGTAGAGGTCGGGATGTAATTTTCTCCCTTATTTAAAAGGATATTTATAGCTTACATGGAAGATGCAGACGCCGAAGAACTCAACGCGCTTGCCATGGGGTGGATGCTCCTTGAAGGACCCCTCCATGTATCCCCAATGCCGGAACTTGAAGACAATCCGTGGTGGGCCACTGTAGACATCGAGCACCTCAATGGCGAAGCCGCGGGGGAACGCCGTCAGGAATGTGGCCATTCCAGACTCTAGCGTTTCCTTGTCCGGGTCATAGATGCGGTGCTCCGGCGGTAGCTTCGTCTGCAGGAACGCATTGTAGCCGCCGATGGCCATCACCTCCTTCCGGCTCAAAAACCTCATCCCTGCAACCACCGCCAATGTTTTTCTTTTCCTTCTTACTTCCTCCATTCCAAAATATAAGGTACAACTACTCTCAATTCAAAGACCAAGAAATAATTATTATCATATCATAGTTTGGATTACCTTAATAAATATAATGCATGCACCCAATAAAATTAGATATCTTGATATTGGAGGATTTAGATAATAATATTTTAATGGAAAAGAGACGTCTTATATTATGAAATAACTTTAAAAAAGTAGGTGTGACTTATATTATAGAATAGAAGGGGCATCACGGAAGACACCCAAGCACACACACGCATGTGAAACCGTGTAGTAATGAGCACTCACCATTGGTGCTCGCGCAGAACTTCTGTGAGTGAACACTCTTCTGGTCCTCGGGTCGCACCTTGTGGACGAGCTCCATCTCCCAGGTTTTCAGCAATCTCTGGACCTTCTCCTCCAGAGAACCCTCTGGCCATTCCTGATGACAAGTGCAAAACAATGCTTTGAACTTGCCCACAATAACTGTTCAATATAAATTAATCATGCTCTTGACTATTTGAAAACTAATCTGCCAGAGTTAGTTCTGAATTAATTATGACGAGTGCTCATCGTGAAATCAAATTAAGCAGAGTCAGCTCGATCGATTAGTGTAGGTACTTTACCTTTGTTCTCTCTTCCTCGAAGAGCTTGTTGACGATGTCGTAGTTGGGAGGAGCTCCAAGCCTCCACACGGTGTCCTTCTCTCCCTCGCCGTACATGAACGACCGGTACTTGTCCCCGCCGCCTGAAGCTTCGGCAGCAGCCGCCATGGCCGACACCTGAGAGAAGCTCTCGCCGCAAATCGAGCGACAGGTTGAGAGCTGCTACTGTTTAGCTGAGCTGATGAACAGATCGGCTCTCCTAGATATTGGGCAAGAGCAAGAAACCATCAGATGGAACAAGCAAGCTGTTATCACTGCAAACGTCACTGCCATGGACCAAAGAAACAAAAGGTAGAAGCAAGAGAGGAAAAAAAAAAATCCCAACCCAAACCTAATCCCAGCCTTGTCCAGTGAGCTGCCTCACCTCCACTAGTTCCTGCGAGGCTGCGACCTTTCTCCTGTGATGTTTTGTCGGAAATTTCACCGAGCAAGGCGGCCACGGGTGTGCGGCGGAGTGAGTCGACGCCGCCTCATCGGACGAAACGTCTCTTCCGAACGATGGACAAAAACACGAATATGATCGAGACAGGAGGAAAAGAGCACGTAGTCTAGTCGCTGGAGTAATGCTCCAAGATACTAAAGGCGCGTAAATATATATTTATCGTAAATATGATCGAGACTAGATGTAAAAGAGTACGTAGCTTAGTAGTTGTAGTGATCTAAGTAACGCTCTAAGGTATTGGGTTCTCAATTTAAAAGGTTGCATATATCCGGTTAGGACCAAGTAAAAAATACTCTACTCTAAAAAAAATAAAAAAAATGATCGAATAAAAAAATGATCGGGACTGGTGTGACGGCTGAACAATCAAGTCTGCCGGGCGTTTGGCGTTTCGTAGTCGCTCGCTGTAGGATGAACTCGTGTGCAGGAGTAACTAAGTTTCAGATTCAGAAAAAGATTGGAGTACTGCTCTAAACCTCACGTTGATGAAACTAATCTGTTGTTGGAGGTTGAGATTGGGATTTCTTCTAGTTGACGTTTTTGATTCCCAAGTAACCAACATGGATCTAAGTCGAATGACAAATTTGTATGCAGTTCATCTATTACATCGGCTCAGGATGGCTGATTGGCATTCCAACCCAGGATGTGTCTTCCTATGTCAGAAATGAGGAAACACGTAGTATCAATTACAGACAAACTGACAACTTCTGGCATTCCGGTATTACGATGAGACGGTACCAGCTCTTGCCCAATCTAGAGATGACCAAACTGACACCTAACGATAAGAATAAGATGTTAACAGTGTTACTAATACTTGCCCAGTACTTCCACTATAATTGGTGAGCATAACTCTAAACTGTGAGCGGATCCAATCACCCAAATTAGAAGGAAAAAAAAATCATCTGATCTGATGATGAATTTGAAATACAACATCAACAGAGAAATATCAGTTCTTAACAGCGCTACTTAAATTCATATACATAAATCACAGAAGGATAGCACCTAAAATGATTAAAAAAATAACGAGCACAAAGAAGAAATCATTACTCGAAGACAGTCAGGAGATTTAGGCTATGCCAGAAATAGTAAAAATACATCACATAAGTAATATTCATCCAGAAACATGAGAAATCTCCCTGTTGTGACAGACAATTGATGTATCTTACAACCTCCGCTTCTTCATAAACAAAACCATGTCAAATGTAATAGTCCTACGCGTTAGTGTTAATATATAATTTGGTACACACACAACAAATTGGGAAAATGAAGTTGGCTTTTAGCTAGTGACATACAGAACATCGCAAGCAAGCGGAGAAGGCACCTTCATTTACTGCAATCTACACAGTAAAATTCAAGGGATAGACACATGCACATCCTGCTTATTACCTGCGCCTTAGATCTCTCTGCAAAAAAAATGAAGGGAAATTATGAATGTATATTGATGGATCATAGCAGAAATGAGTAACATGTTATCAGAATCTTTGATTTCAAAAACAAATATTAAAAAGTATCTTCTTTGTGATTAAATTCTATTTAGCAAGTTATTATGCACTGTTGGTACAAAACCATTCATGTATATCATCTTAGAGCGATTTTTTATCAAAAAACAACTCGTTCTAGGAAACCATTACAAATCATATGTGGATAAAATGAAGGCTTACTCTTGGACCACGGTCTGTAACTGGTGTTGTTCTGCTCCCTGTGTTATCTGCCTGCTGAATCATCTGTGGGCTATCATGCTTATAGAATGCTTGTAAAGTTCTCACCATGAAAGGACGAACGATATTCACTTCCATTGCAGAGAGATTTTTTAGCTGTATAAATGAAAAATATATATATGCATGAGGATGATAGTGGATCATAATTTAAGAAGTCTGATGGTAAATATTGAGTAATAGTATGGAAAAGAACATGTAAGCATACACAATTTACAATGGCAATCGTGTGACATCACAAATAGGGGAGTTGTACGCTTATTTTGTTAGTGATGCTTATGAGAAAGGTTAAGTTTTATAGTTTATATACAATACAAAAACTTTTGATTTAAAAAAAGAAATGCTAGTAGTAAATAGAACAAAGGTATAACACATGGAATAGCTTCAACACAATCTGAGCAGCCAGGGCAAGCAGTAGATACAGTAGGTCAGTAGCTATAGGGTGGAGAGAAGATTACCTTTACAGCATGAGTACGGCCAGATATTGTCTCCAGTCCAGTCTCAACCTTATGGAATCTGACATCTCTGATGTCCTCAATCAAAGATCTTACCTGCATGCAGCTAGAAGTAAGCAATTTTGTTTCCAAAGAATATCAGAGCCAACTAGACAATGGTAATTTCTTCCGAAGGTTTGTAACTCACCAGGTATGCATCTGAAATGTCATCGCGAGCACTTGAAATAGAGAGAGAGAGAGAGAGAGAGAGAGAGAAATAAGTTTTGCAGATTCTTATTATAGAATAACTATAATTACAGAGTTACTATGAAGTATGAATACTTACTGATCAAAGAGAAGCTTAGATATTTCAATATAGTGGAATGGCAATGGCTGAAATTCTTTGGGTGACTCTCTTTCTGCATCTAATACCTGTGTCAAGCGGTCTAGCAACAAATAGTTAAAGGGTGAAACAGACCGCATACCATGAAAATGTAAAGTAGTGACATAGATAAATATGCAATCAGGCACTCGGAATCTAAGAAACATGTGAGCATGTCAAATATAAACAGTATCATTCTATTAGATTGACATTAAATGCTAAGAGTGCACAGACAAGCAATTTCAGGAAAAATAATGTAAAAGCTAGGCAATCTGTCTTGTAGGTTGTATGCATTACTAGTTTACTACTGGTAACAAGTTTAGGCACAGAGCCTCCTTTCTTTATGGTTCATTCATTTATACCAGTAGATAGTATAAACCTGTTGGCTATGATAAAACAGGAGATTAAACAGGTCAGATAAACGATCAAGAAGTTACCAACAGCCATCCAGTCAGGTGTGCGTATGGTACATTTACCACGCTTCTTGAGTGCAACTGCAAGCCAAAGAGGCACTTTGCTTGGAATTTGCGGAAAGAAGGGCCCAAAATCCCCCTATATGGTGAATTGGTGAGAGTGAGTATTGTGTTGACCAAAACTGACCAATTGAGACTTCAAAGAGCACAAAACCTCATGTGGAACAGAAAACAGAAAACCTCATCTGGAAAATGAGCTGAGGAAAGCAACCAATAGTCAATGAAACAGCAAAAGGAATTTATCACTAGCCAGTGAAGTGAGGAGCAATCACAGCAAAACACGTAAATTTTGAGCACAATGTAGCTAACCATTCATAAAGTATCTAGGAAAGATAAGCTCAGCAACCCCCAAAAAAATGTGAGGTATAACGAGTGGACATGGAGAGTATTCAAAAATAGAAATGGATGAAAATAGATGCCAGTGAAGGGACAGACGACTCACACAGATCATGTTGAGGGCCTCCATGCGAATGTTAGGGACGATCTCGACGATCTCATCCTCTGCCACAAACTCCACCTGCACCAACCAGTTGCACATAGGCCAACGAAATGAACTTGGAACCCATGAATCCAGACCAAAGCTATTGGAATGATTCGACGAGGAAAGGATTGATGTAGGACTGGTTACCTCTGACGGTGAGAAGATGGAGAGATGCGGGTCAGACTGCCCAGCCATCTTGACCACCGTGGCACTAAGTTGTTTCCTCTATTTGATGATTTAGTGTCTGTTATCTTTCAGGGGAAAATAAGTGAATCAGTGTTTTTTCACTTCCCCTTGGCGTCTGCGATGTCAAACATTTATACCATACAGATATTTCTCAAAGAGTGGTGCAAATGCTACTCTATCAAACTTCTCAAAATAATAATTCCTAAATTTAGAAAAATCTGAAGTTATGAACTGAACTACTGATATAGATTCAAAAAAAAAAAAAAATCTTCCAACATGTTTGGCCAGCATAAGCTGTTCTTGCCTGATCTGCCTACACTATTATAAGAGGAGATCTAACCGAGAAATCAATTTCGCGTGGAGCAATTGGACTAATTATTCTTGCGCCTAGGCTAGGGCAACAGTACTTAACTTGCATTGTCTCCATGAAATCCAACCAGTCTAATAGAACTTACGAGGCAAGAATGTGGATCCAAGCATATAGAAAGACATGGAATTAATAAGGCACCTCGGGGTCGGGCTTCGGATGGTAACAATCGGAGGAAACCGAGGAGCCAATCCTCTGCGGCCGCCTGTGAGGGACGCTGCACCTTCGACGGGGACGGAGCAGCTGTCGCCGTCCGCGACGGGCGGGGAGATGGTGTACGACCTTCCTGTCGCCGTCGGCGGCGGAGGGCGGCGGCGACGCGAGCGCCTCCGACGAGGACGGCGGCTGCGAGGGAGTGGGGAGGCGGCGCGCGGGCCTCGCGACGCCTAGGGATTATGCGGGCCGGGCCGAAAATGTTGTTGGGCACTTGGGCTCCATGTGATTTTACTAACTTGGTAGTATAAGCTACTGTTTGACAGAGACCGTAGTGCGACCAGGCCAACGACGACTTATGCCTGCGCCGCCGCGAGCTACAACGCCGGCGAGGATCCGAGCCGCCGTCGATCTCCAGCACACCGTTGTTAACAAGGTGCCCCGCCGCCGATGATCTGCAGGACGACGCCGCTGGTCAGCTCCCTACCGCCACCGATCTGAATGCTCTGAAGTCTGAACCACTAACACCGTCCTCCAGTTCGATCTCGAGTTGCGTGCATTTATCCTCTGTAAAAGTACACGTGTATATAATATGATTAATTATTATTCTTGAGAAATTATCGAAAGGTAGTATATTATATTTTTTATTGTTAAATTTGTACCAGGTACTTATATATCTTGAGATACTAGTCTAGATACATCGAGTTACCTTTAAAAAACCATAAAATTACTCCTATACCATTCACATGAGTACTTTGAACACTAGGTTGTCATATTTTGTACTAACTGACAAAGGCATCTTTCTAGAAGAGAGATTTTCCAACAGTTCTAAACATAACATTTATTAGCCGTGGTCAGAATTTGATTTTGAAACATATATGACAAGCAGCCCAAGCACGTTATAATTACGAGGGATACTACAAAATAGTACACAGCACCAACAAAATAGCGAATATGTGATGATGTCAATATGACATCAGCACGATATAGTAGGTATTAGATAGGTACTGGATGTCTGTATCTGATACCTTCGGTAATAAACATAATCTAAATATGTCAGTTATTCTGTTGGAACAGTATATCATTTTGTTGTATGTCTATATAATTACAGAAAATCTATGGAACGGAGTCTCGTGAACACGGGATAACTACTACTAGTAAATATCATCATCTCTTCCCCTTCCATTCCACTCTCTCTCTCTTTTTCTCTGACTACCACCCTTATGAGCATGGAGGCGACGACGGCAGCTACGCGTGTGGGGTGGCGCGTCAGGTGTCAAGGAAGCTGTTGTTACCACCGCCGTCGTTCGTGGAGTTGTAGGTAGAGTAGAGAAGGAGATCGTGAAGTTGTTCGTGGGGTAGGTACCCAAGGACATAGCAGAGGCGGAGCTGCTCACCACGTTCCAGGAGGTGTTCATCATCAACGAGGTCACCGTCGTCAAGGACAATGCCTCTTGTGGTGCATATCAGTACACCCAGATCTCGACTCGTGACTCTCGAGCTCTTGCATTTACTTGTTCTGGGGTTTGATTTGGGGTTTTCTATATGTTATGGGTGTTTTTACAGTATAATAATTTTCATTATTGGTTTTTATTGAGCTCTCTCTTAATAAACATATGATTCCATTTTGTTCTTATGGCGATGATATTTAGTGGTATCACGATATTGTACTTATATGTATCGGACCTAATACCTAGATACCAGTCTGAACTAGATTTGGTATCTAATATGTATCGGACTTGGTACCTATAGGTATCAACCTAGTACCCAGGTAGCATGACTGGTACATATAGATATCATACTTGGTACCTCTATGGTATCAAACTTGGTACTCAGATATCATATTAGATATCAATAGATATCATACATTGTACCATGCTTAGTATGTGTGGTATCATGGCTGGTACTAATAGATATACGACCTGATACCTGTTATCTACAAGATATCAGGTATTATGGTTGGCTACGAGGTTTCAAGTATCAAGCACCACAGGTCTCCTCTCCTCTTCTCCTTTCTCCTCGGCTGACGTCACTGTTTACTTCACCACAAGCGTTGGTTTAAGACGCAGGGGCGCGATATCGAAGAGGATCTTGGAGGGAGAGGACACTGCTGCTCCAGCTAGTTGCGAGGTATCACGCACCTGGGATCCGGCCAGGGAAAGCAGCAAGGAATCACGTGGATAGCGGGTCGCGCGGTTGGTAATTTATCAAGTGTTTAATTATCCATTAACTTCAATCTTACACGGTATCCCATGCGCTAGCTGCTCTCTTGAAATATTATGGGAGAGGCATCGAAACGTACGTACATCCCCTGATCCCCACTGAGCTTTTTTTTTTTTTTTGAGAACTCTCCACTGAGCATTGGAGCGCTCATAACCCATCGAACGCAACCCGGCTGTACAGCGACCCTGACCGTGACGCATCGGCAGCGGTCGACAATATACTCTGTTCGACGCCCGCGACGCGAGCACCAGGCAGATGAGCACGCACCCAACATCTGCAGGCTGCACATGATAATCGATCGATCGGCGCGTGTGCCGCGTGAATCGCGTGATGCACGCAACAACGGAAATTTTTAATTAGAAAGAAGAAAGAAATTCCATCCATTCATTTGCAGCTAAGCTACCGACGACGACGTACGGAGTACTACTACACTTACTATCGCGGTCGGTCCATCGATCGATACTCGGTTGTCGCGACTCACGGCTACCTTCCATCGAAACCCAGCTCTAAATATATATTATACCACCATTGTTCTACATTTTTTAAATGTATGATAGCAAATTTAACTTTTAACTATTTATTTTATTAAAAAAATTATGAAAATATTTTCTATTTTATTGCAACTTATTTCATCGTCAAAGAATCTACTTCATTCGTCCTAAAGGAATTTTGAATGAACAGATACGTAGTATTAAAATATGTCTCATCGATTCAAAATCTCTTATATTTAGGATGGAGAAGGTATAATCTTAACTAATATTTCTACATATTTATATTAAACTTTGGTATATATATATACTATAAACGGGCTCTCACTAATTAAACTGCTGTCAGCTGAGCCATCATCCACCATAGCTTTGTCCCCAACCGCAATCTAGTAATTAACTATAGGTAGCATGAATTGCACGTTTGCAGTTTTTGCACCCTAGTCGTCGGCCGGTCGACGACGACCTGGCCATGAGAGGGCCTGCGCCGAGCGCGACATGTGTACGTGTACTCGCCTCGGTTGATCAGGGCTACGGGACGTCGAGACCGACCGGGTGCGAACGAACGTACATACACCGCCGGGGGATCGATCGGCCGACACGAACGATTCATTTATGCGGCGCGAGCGACGACTTAATTAATTAGAGCAAGTATACACCAATCATGAATATTGATCCTTTCCGATAAGAGCGTCTAAAATTTTATAATTCGGACCTATCAGATGCTCGTGCATTCGTTTCCTTTTAAACTAATCACTTATAAAAGTTATTGATAGCTAGAATTTCAAAATGTCAACCGAATTTTATTGTGAATGTCAAATATTCATGATCGGAAGGATTACTAGGTCATATTCATTTATTCATACCATGAAGATACTATACTTAGACGACCCCGTTCTAACCTCCAACTCCAAATTGCTTATTTTTCGTAACACGTTTCCTAAACTACTAAACGGTACTTTTTTTAAAAAATACCTATATAAGTCTTTTTTAAAAAAATCAAACAAAATCCAAAATTTCAAGTTTATAATAATTAATACTCTCTATTAATAATGTACTAATGACATACTCCCTCCGTCTCATAATGTAATGGATTTTGATTGGATGTGATGTATTCTAGTACTACGAATTTGTATAGATTTTTATCCAAATTCGTAGTAATATGATATATCATATTCAATCAAAATCATATTATGGAACGGAGGGAGTATCTCGTTTTACATGCCGCAGAAACTAACATCAAAATACAACGAACGAACACAGCCTTAGCTCATAGTACAACATGCCGGTAGATTATTTAGTACAAGCTTAGGTTGTTTCTCTTTCTTTCTCACTTTTTCGTTGCATGTCCTTTTAGTTATTTAGTAGCAAGTACTAAGCTGACGTTTTGAAGAACCAATGCTCAATCTTTTTTCTTCGAGCCTCCGTATCCTGAGTAATGTAACTAATTATCTCTTATTGTCTCCTTATTGATCTGTTAGTTACATCCAAAATTTATATATTGAAACTTAATTAGAATTGGTTTTTGTTTTCCTTCTATTTTTTAAGTCTCTCTTCCGCTAATAGTATACTACCCATAGAGAGTACCGTATTATTACCCATAATTTTTTTTCCCGTATAGTCTATTTTTTTAAGTTTCTCTTCCGTTAAAAGTATAATACTAGTAGAGAGCACCATAGCGTTACCCATAAAAATTTTACTTTAATCTTTATTTTGGCTGTTTCGTTTATTTTTATACGGTTTAGCTCAAATTCAATCAATCACAGGGTCATGTACTGACAGTACTGTACGTACTTGCTCAATCCTATGCCGCCGATCGGCGGCTGCGCGAAAATTACAAAATTGACTTTCAAATTTAAATCCGGACTGACTCATCTACTCGCCTGATGACTTTCCTCTATTTAAACGCCAACCCCGTCTCATTAATAAACGCGCCAAGCTCATCCCTAAGATATCTTCCAGCTTGTGTCGTCTCGTACTCTCGTCCCTTCCCGCGCGCAGCAATCGACATGCACGTACTGGCTCAATCCACGGCCATGGCCAAGGTCGCCGCCTCCGGCTGCCTCCGACACGGCGCGCGAAGCCAAGGCCCCTACGTGACGCTCCAGAGATCCCCTTCCCTTCTCTCGCCCGCCGCGTGCCGCCGCCGCGGGCGCTCCGTCTCCGTCGACGTGCGGTGCGCCCTGGGCGCCACGGTCACGCCGGAGCTGAACGGCGGCGACGTCGGCGTCGGCGGTGGTAGCTTCGACTTTCAGCGGTATCTGTCTGCCAGGGCCGACGCCGTGCACGACGCGCTGGACCGGGCACTGCCGCTCGGCTTCCCGGAGCGGCTCTGCGAGTCCATGCGCTACTCCGTCCTCGCCGGCGGCAAGCGGGTGCGCCCCGTGCTCGCGCTGGCCGCATGCGAGCTCGTCGGCGGCGACGCCGGGGCGGCCACGCCCGTCGCCTGCGCGGTCGAGATGATCCACACAGTGTCGCTCATCCACGATGACATGCCGTGCATGGACGACGACAGCCTCCGCCGGGGGCGCCCCTCGAACCACGTCGCGTTCGGCGAGTTCACCGCCCTCCTCGCCGGGGACGCGCTCCACGCCCTCGCGTTCGAGCACATGGCGCGCGGCTGCGGCGACCACGGCGTCCCCGCGGAGCGCACGCTCCGGGCGGTCGCGGAGCTCGGGAGCGCCTCCGGCAGCGGGGGAATCGCCGCCGGGCAGATCGCCGACAAGGAGAGCGAGGGCATCCCCGTTAGCCTCGCCATGCTGGAGTACATCCACGTGCACAAGACGGCGAGGCTCCTCGAGGCCGCCGCCGTGTCTGGCGCCATCGTCGGTGGGGGCACGGATGCCGAGCTGGAGAGTGTCCGGAGGTACGCGCGCTGCATCGGGCTCCTCTTCCAGGTGGTGGACGACGTGCTCGACATGACGAGCACGTCGGAGCAGCTCGGGAAGACGGCCGGGAAGGACGTCGAGGCCGACAAGGCCACTTACCCGAAGCTGCTCGGCGTCGACAAGGCCCGCGAGTACGCCGCCGAGCTCCTCACCATGGCCGAGGCGGAGCTCGAGGGGTTCGACGCCGAGCGCACCGCGCCGCTGCGCCACCTCGCGCGGTTCATCGCCTACAGGCAGCATTGATAGCTCGATGCGGTTAACAGTGCGACGAAAATTCAGCGCTTTTTCAATGATTTGAGCGACTCAAATCGAGACATATTTGTCACTTTCTGTATGTATTTGATGGTTGCTTGGAGTACGGTGTATTGGTGTATAGTTTTGCTTAAAGGCCAGGGTGTTCGTGTAGTTTTAAGCCCAAATGGCCAAAATGAACTGTTCCATCCAGCCCATTTTCTGCCTAGTCTGGCAAGTGTACTGTACCCAAGAGGCCCATATCGTTACCTTCTCGCTGGCCCAGCACAAGTGAGTTTAATGGGGAAACTATTTTAATTCTCGAGGGAATATCCATTCGTTGTTTGTATATCACTCAAATGATTATCAAAAAATTTAAAAAATATTTAAGAAGATGTATTAACATGTGATATATAACTCCACAAATATGTAAGTTCAAATTCAACTTCTATATCTCGCAACGAAAAACAAATTAAACTATGGTAAATTAACGTATATTCACAATCAAATTTATTTTTCTGTTACAAGATGTAGAAGTTGAACTTAAACTTGCATGTTTGTAGAGTGATATATCACATGCTAATACATCTTCTCGAATAACTATTTGAGTTATGCAAATAACGAGGGAACATTCACTCGAGGGATAAAGATCCACTCCCAATTTAATTTGTTCTCTGATCAAAGCTGCCTTAGCTTTTCTTCCGTTTAAACACAACAGTGTTTTGTATTACAGTAGGCTGAGTACAAGATTCTATCCTCAATTTGCAAAAGCAAATGATGCAACACATTGTGCTCAGCGAATATGATTCTCCTCCCATAAACCAACCATTACGCATTGCTTGCACTGCCAATTTCGCAACGCTTAACATAATTTCCTCGCAAAACACAAACACATCTCCTCCACTCACTGCGATGGCGGCTTTGCTCGGAGCTCTCCGCAGCAAGCTGCACGGCTGCGCGCCGCTGTGCTTGCGCGGCGATTCGTTTCACGCGCGCTCTAGCTCCCTCTCGCTGCCAGCCTCCGTTCTCGTCGTGCTTCTTTGCGCCACCGCTTTCTCGAGGGTCGTCGTGTTCTTCCTGCCGCTCGTGGCGTCCACCTCGCTCTGCTGCGCGGCGGTGTACCTGCTCGTCGCCGCCTCGGACCCGGATCAGGAGGGCGGCGCCGCGGCGAAGGAGGTGGTGCTCGTCCGCGGCGACAGGGCGGAGGTCGGGGTGCTGCAGGTGTTCGACGGCGCGAACGCCACCGTGTACGCCGCCGCCGCCGGCCGCCGCGTCGACGCCATGCGGGTGGCCTGCTTCTTGCACTACAGGCCCCGCGGCGCGGCCGGCGGCGGCGGGTGGACGAAGCGCGGGGTCGACGAGGACGGTGAGGAGGTGGTGTTCGCCGGCAGGCTGGCTGCCGTCTGCGGCCAGGGCGACGACGACGGCGACGGCGGCCGCGATCTCGAGGAGGAGCTCGCGGCGCTGCGGGTGGACCGGCTGGCGGAGGGCGTGTGGGACAGCTACTTCGGCGGGTGGTCGAGGTGGAACTACGTGACGGATGGGCACTACGACGAAGGAGCCACCATTTTTCTGGACTCTTAAGCACACCTGAGCTGATGTAAGTAGCGGCTAAGCATTTCAGGCTAATTAATTTTGGAGCTAGTCTGAATTTTGAAGCACCATATATACTTTGGTGGTGTCTGTTTTGATGATGAAAATAAAGTTAGGACACGAAAAAAACCATCAGCATATACTTAATTGAGTTTTGACTGTCACATACTTATAAAAAAATAGATTTATCTGATATTTTAAAACAATTTATATATAGAAATTTTGCGTAAAAATACACGAATACGCTGTTTAATAGGTTGAAAAATGGGCTGATGAAACCGTGGTAAATCTATATCTTTATCAGAAAAGAACGAAGTATTTGTGAGTTTATTTTTAACAAATGCTCGGGTGATATTTTTACTGATGCAAGCTTTGGCTCTATCACTAACAACGGAATGAATTTATCCATGAATGCTGTAGGTGTATTATTATACAGAGATTTTTAAGTTGGTAACAATATATATCCGGCCAAAACTCAAAATAACAACACAGTGCACGTGGAGAACACAAGTACGGGGACCTTTGGGGATGATCAAACTACGATGGCAATGGTCGTGCGTACGCATCTGCAGGAATCGGATTCCTAAGCGCTTTTTCTCTGCAGAAAAAGAGCAGTGCCTTCACAGCTTCAGCGCCCCCACGAATCACATCTATCAGCTGAACGTAACGCTGAAGCCTCTGACTTTATTCTTCCACAAACTGCACTCTTCGCACAAATGTGTGCCATGAAAAGCTTTATTACCAATCCTACTTCCACTATGAATCCAGATATCCAGTAACCAAAAATGGTGAAAGGAAAAAAAATCTACTGCAACCTTTTCGCTTGCCGCGGGAGGCCGAGGCGTACTAATTGGGCCAGGCTCGTTAGATCTGAGAAATTTGGCCTGTTTCCTTTGCTTTTCTTTTTCCGTTTTTCCGGTGGAGTAGTTCGGAGTTTTCTTCTCCGAACCCGCTACTCCCCCGGCGTTCTCTTTTCCCTCGCTTTCCCTTTTTTTTTTCCGTGAATAATGTACTGCTCAATCCAATGTTTTCTGACTGGAATTATTTAAAGCATACATATATATTTATATTTACGCCAAATTTCTCTTGCAGAGTAACCCCCACACGAACAAATACAAGAGAAAGCACAACTTATGCGTGCGTAGTACACTAGCAAATCATCCCCCCCCCCCCCCCCCCCCCAAAAAAAAAAGAAAGAAAATCAAAAGAACAAAGTGCGGTACAATGATATACACAAAGTCACAAATTTCTTCGTGGGCGGCCTTCCATCCTATGCCACGTCGATCAAATGGTCCTAATTAAAACTCCCAATCATGCAGTGTAAGAGATCGAACGGTCCAGATTAATTCATCAAATGATCGAGTTACGCGACGCATGCATACGCGTGAATCGTGATACGGCTCATCAGTAGAACTGAGCCGAGGAGGTGTAGGTGGCGCCGAACGACCACCCCGCCGGCGCGACGTCGGCCGCCGTGACGACGCGGCCGTCGTCGGACTGGACCCGGAACGACAGCGCCTGCCCGTCGAGGTGCGCGTTGCTCTGCCAGTTCGCGCCCCAGTTGCGGCTCATCGCCATCCACGCCGTCTCGGACCCCTTGATCCACATCTGCGCCACGGCGCCGCTGCCGCCGACGTTGGTCACCAGCACAAGCTCGAAGTAGCTGTGCCCGTTCACGGCGAACCTGATGCCGCCGCTCCGCTGGCACGGCACGCGGCGGTAGTTCACGGGCACGATGCCCGCGCGGTACACGGCGATCGTCTCCCACGCCGGCTGCGACATGTCGAAGTGGCGCCGCGGCGGGTTGCACCACCCGCCGGCGTCGCTGGACAGGGCGTAGTTGGGCGGGCAGAAGTTGGTCGCCGTCACGGTGATCGATGTCCCCGGCTTGCACCACCGCGTCTTGCGGGTGTCGCAGGCGATGGTGAAGCAGGCGCCACACGACGCGCCGCCGTTGAACAGCGCCGTGCTCAGCGCCGCCGTCCGCGTCCCGTACCCGGCGCCGTACAGGTCGCCGTAACCGCATGCGCCGCCTGGATCACACGAGAGACCAAACTCCATTATTGTAAATGCAATTAACTTTGCGAAAAAGATTAACATATGCATGGTTGTTTAGCTCGCTGCTAACCCATGGTGCCGGAGGCGTCGCTGCCGCCGTAGAACGTCGCGAAGGCAGGAGTCCATTTGGCCGCGGACGCCGTGAGCACGAGAGCGCACAGCGCGGTCATGAGCATGAGCGTTCTGGCCGCCATTGTCGACTCAGTGCAAGCTTAGCTCAGTACAATATTCTCCTTTGCTTCTAAAATGGCTTAGCTTGTTGTGTTCTGAAGAAGTACGCGTCACCACACCTCGGTATTTATACTGTATTGGCTGCAACTGTTGTGCTAACTGATTCGGTTGATAACTGCAGAGATTGCCTTTGATAATTCAGGAGGCTGTTCATATTCAGAACGGAAGATTTGCAGTGAGAAAGCGACTGGTATTTTATTTGTTAAAATTCCTTTATTATTTCCTTTGAGTAGGGCTTGATTAGCGTGTAAATGGTTGGCTAATCTTGACTTTTGCGCGCATCTGCACGTTGTGTTCATGATTGGGTGTCGCGAACTGATTACTTCAAGAGCAAAATCTGTTCTGAAACCAGAACTAGCTACTAGTAGCTGACTAGCTCGCGCTGCATTTGCTGTGTAATCCTGGTGTATGCTCATGTGATATGTGCGTTCTCCTGTACCGTGTTACGCGGATCTTATATATCAGCCTTCCGAATTGATGTCATCTCAGGATGAAATCACTTGGACGTAATGATCATGTCAATATGTCATATATATTGTACGTGCCTTTGTTTTTCTTCAGAAAAAAGTTTGTTTTTCTTGGGGTTCTTCAGAAATCGCACAAATTCTGCGTTACAAACTGGAAATGCTTAAGAAAATCATTGTGAATTTTCAACGTTAGCAAATACCGTGTCAGAACATGGAAGCTACAGTGGTAACACTGTAACACTACAGGAGCATTGTACTAGTAGCAACCAATCTACTAATACATATGCGTTTACTTGACGATCGGACGGCTCATGAACGCCTAATTAAAGTCAAACTACATTCCTTCTAATGCGTTTCTTAGGCAAGTCAGATAGTCAGCTTTTCATTGCCATGTCGCATTCTTGGTTAATACTCCTACCGTCTTGCATTACGACGTTCTTGGTTAATATTACTGGTCTACTCCTAGTGTTGTGCGAGTTACATGTCACATTCTTGCGTTCTAATACTGTATCGAGTTGACACTTTGTTGCAGGCAATCGAGGAGAGAATAATATTAATATTCGATCTCTGCCATATGATTGAAGGGCCGGCCGTACCTAATGGTACCATCAGAAACCGTTGATTTAATTCGTTTCAGAAAACCGCTAATTCTTGAGATGGGCAGAGACAACGATTGATAATGCAGAGATGAATTGTTTATGGAGAATGCTACGTTTGTCAGTTAGGTAGAACATGCTCATGCGGAAAACACGGCTGCTAATCACCCGTGATGAACACCGTGAACACCTAGCTAGTAGTAGTTCGTTCGTTGGGTACGACTTGGTTTGAGAGATTTTTAATTTGCTTTCATGCAACTGCCAATCACTCAGAGAGATGAGAGATTTTGAGGTCAATTACGCAAAGATTTTAGTAGAAGCAACACCTTGTGCACGTTATCGTATCGGATGTTTCAAGAATTACATTTGGTTGGGACGGTAGACAAAACTAATTGGATGGTGAGAGACAGCCTTTTTTTTTTCTGAACTTGATACGATTCTTTGGTTTATCTCATTGTTACATGATAGTTTAGATTGTGCATGCAGTTTACAAGTACTCCACTCATATGTCTCCTGAGTCCTGAACGGGTGGATCAGATACTATCGTTTTTTTAATCTTAGGGCATTACTGTAGTGCCACACATTCTTCTGCTCGATCACTTAATTTGTTGTTAACTAATAGAACGTGTTTTTGTTTTGAAACAAAGTTAACAGGACTACAGGAGTAACAGAGTAACATGCTAATCGTCCTGAAATCAAGGTAAGCATAAAGTCCCAAGCATGGACAAATTTAGGTCATAATCAGATAGATAAAAAAATTCTCTTCCAGTTATTCTAAATAGGCATGGTGAACTGCAGATATAATATGGTATACATTTTCCTCCATCCAAGCGATTAGCGAGCCTAAGAAAATAATAAGAGCCATGTAGAGCCCCACATTGAGATAACATAATACCGAGTAGCGTTTGTCGTTGCCGAGAACATAATATATAAAATATTATGTTACCGAAATATTATGTTCTCCATTGCAACCAGGAATTTTACCGAAATGAAATTTATTGTAATTAAATTGATCCATATGAATATTCAGCAAAATTTCTACGGCCCTATTTGGGATCGAGTTTAAGATTATGAGATTTCGTTGATGATAAATATGAAGAAGTTGGGTTTTCCAGCTTGTGACTTCTATTTTATTTTCTGGATTATACAATACTACAACTATGAACTCCTAGAGTCAATATAACAATCTAGATTGTTTGGGAGAGCTGAAGATTTTGTGGGAAACTGTAGCTACTAGACGCTCCTCCAAACATGCCCACATGTCACCTAGAAAGTTGAAATCAACATTTGCTTATTGGCTTATTAGCCACTACGAACATTTAAAAATTTGAAACTTGTTTTAGAATTGATTTTGGTTTTTTTTCAACCTTAATTCTTGTGTAAGATCAAATCACAAGAACCAAACCAACCAGACGGGGTGAATGGTTGTGACACCAAAAACCAAAAAAACTTTTAGCGGAAATAAAAGTTACCCTCAAACTTAACGAAGCCATCGGCGTAATCCGGTCTAACCGCTAGATCAACTCCGGTCTGACCGCAGTACTGCCGCCGGTCTGACCGTAGTACTACCGCCAGTCTGATCGCCTTCCAGCTGTCGGTCTGACCACCACCTTGTCACCTGCTGCTGCTCGCAGCTGCCGGTCTGACCGGTTAGACCGCAGTCACGCCGCCAGTTAGACCGTCCGTAGAACTACGGTCAAACCATCGGGATCCAGAAAAACACGTCGACGAAACTCTTGAAAGTAGATCAACTTTATTAAATCATTATGTGTTTATAAAGTGCAACAACAACACTCCTCACCAAAATCTCGAATTAAATTCGAAACCCTAACTTATCTCTCAACTCAACTCTCTAACAATTGATACCGGAAGATTACATCATGCCTCTCTATTTATACCCATAATGTGATTGCCCTTAGCCACGAATCTAACTAGATCTAGGAGTCCTAATCACATAGGAAACCTATCAAACTAGGAAAACAACATCCCCATAGAACTCCAAACTCCAAACTCCAAACTTTCCAAACTTGGACTCCAATTCAAATTTGACTCATCTTTCCATACGCATACAACACCACGTGTATGCCATATGGAAACCTTCACCACCATGTACATTGTTCTCTAGCATGTGCATCCCGCGTGATATTCTTGACCGTCTGGACCTCAACTTCTCCCAAGCCTAGTCCCGATCTATCACTAGCTATACTCCCATGGCCTCAAGCAACACCTGCAAACGAACAACAAAGAAACTCCATATCCGAGTATAAGTTCGCACCAACTTGACTCACATCAGCACACAATAGTATCACATACGAATAGAAACCATCTAGAAGTCATATCTATGAAACAATCTAGAAATTTCATGAAAACAACCTGAAACCGATTCTGTCCTAGAGTCTATCGTTCTGACCGTCGGGCTACCTGGTCAGACCGCCCGAACACTTCCGGTCTGACCGGCGTACTCCACCCGGTCTGATCGGCCACACATACCAATCGCACTGTGCACTGATCGAAAACACGATCCACCGTATTTTCAACAAATACTCACCTCTGACAATTGTTTATCACCAAGATTAATCATCACATGATTCTACATCTTGAACTAATAAGAATACATATATAAATATTTCTATTTTTTATTATACTTGATTTTATTTTTTACAACTTGCTCTCATAGGTGCTACACTAAAAAAGAGTAGTTATAACCTAAAATTTGCTATATTTTGTGACAAATTTCGAACCCTAAAAGTTACCCTTGCATTTTTTTGGAGAAAATTTAAACACTACCCAAACATGCTTTTTATTTGGTGCATAACATTGGTGATTCTAGTACGAAAGCTATAAACTTAGAAGAGGAGAACAAATTGAAAAACTAAAATTCAATATTTATGTATGGACTGGTAAGCAAATTATTTGGGATATGTAGCTATATTTTGGAAGAATAAGTTCACCCGACGTCCCTCAACATTACGTAGAGTCTGTCTGAGGTCCCAATCCACAATACTAGAGATCTCTACCCCTCAACTATTTGAAATCGTTCAAAGTTAGTCCCAAGGCAATATTAACCAATTTTTCTCCTGGTTTCGCTGATGTAGTATACGTCGGGCCCCATATGTCAGTGTGTGGTTGAGGCATTACAAAGCCTCGCCGTCAACTACATGACTATACATGACGCCGGTGGCAACATTACACTGAAAATATGCACGCCTGTTGGTGCGCTGGTAAATTTATAGCATGTATTATCTTATTTAGGGCTTATATGGAATATAGAAAATTTACCTACCTCTTATTTTAGATTATTTATCACTCTAGCAAATTTCATATCAAATAAGGAGATGCGGCGAATTACCTTGTTATGTTCATTATTACATTCTAATAGTTTTAAAAGTAATGTTACCTTTGATTACCAGATATATATGGCATTCATGAAAGGTGGAGATAGGGGATCATGATCTAGAAATTGAAATGTAAGAATGACCAGTAATTTGAAAGTGATGAAGTAATATATGTTTGCACAAGTTAGTTTAACACCCTGAAAAAATCTTTCAAAAGGACATATTAATGGAATTTAATTTTGTGTTTGTCCCCGAAGAATGGAATTTAATTTTTTGTTTGTCCCGGAAGAATGAGGAAAACCAAAGTATGATGTAATTACTGCTTGCCAATAATTAGACAAATGATTAGAGATGCTATTAAAAAAACATAAAATTATGTTTCCTCAAAATTGTGGCAATTTTATTAACCAAAAAATTGTGCATATAGTATCAATAGTAAAATGCACATTCGAAGAAATATTGGTTCTTAGTATTGCAAATTTTCATCCAATCTTTCACCTTATTTATGTTATTTACTTTTTTTTATTATTTATTTTGTAGAAATACAGGATATCAATATGTTTTGGCAGTGACTCAATTTCCAGTTTTAACCATAATGTATTTTATTTATTTAGATAAATATTGCAAAATTATTTATACCTTTTTATTTGTTATTTTTTTACTTTCCTTTATCCTATTTCTGCTTGGTCCTGTGTGCACCATTAGCTTGAGAAGGCAACAATGCAAATGTTGTAGCAACGGCGACGGACCACCAGGCCTAGGGCAGGCATGGTGACTGAGCTGTACACGCCAATGCACATTTTCTTTATTCTTTTTTTTTATTTCACGGTGAAAAGTCCAGGCTAGTTTCCTCCAAATGGACACGTGGCAGATTCTTGAAGGGGACATTGCCAAATTTACAGAGCTCCACGTGGCCCAATAGGAAGCTAGAGTTTGGTCCCTGAAATCGGTTTTAGAGATGACGCTACACGAGCTCGGGTTCTCCTCGTTGAACATGTTGTTGTAGGACTCCTGCGGCGGCGACGACCGCATGCCCGGCGGGCCGTACAGGTACTCCGGCGGCGGCGCCGGCATGGGCGTCGGCTGCATGGACAATTGGACATTATCAGCGTGGCCGCGTAGTACGACGACAGGCTCCATGGACCTCGTCGGGCTTCTTCGCTGCAGCGACCGGTGGCGACGGCCAAACGGTGGCTTGTTTCCCTGACTTGTGCAGCCGCCTGATGAGCGTAGTAACGCTGCTCATCACCGTCACCTTGTGCTGCGCCGCGTCGCTCACCACCTTGTACAATGTACACGCCTGCTCATCACGGGAAAACCAATAATCAAACACCAAGAAATCAAATCACGACACATTAATCGTTACAGATACCAAATGATTAAACCAGCGAAAACTATACACACTTTTGGGAATGAATTTTGTGCTTTTTCACTGAAGTACTCTTGCTTTTATGATGTTCTGGATCGAGCACTTTTTCTTGACCTTCTTCTTGCACCCCTCGCAGTGGATCAACACTCGGAGCACGGTGGTCTGCAGCAACAAGAACAGCAATACGTCAGCAAAACACCATGAGAGCTCAGAGAAGAAGCCGGAGAAGGAGAAGGGCTCGGAGAATAAAGCCGAGGCGAAGAAGCCCAAGGACGAGTCCGGCAAGGAGGGCGACGTGCCCAAGAAGGAGAAGGGCTCGCCTGAGCCTGCCAAAGAATCCGCCGCCGCCGACGAGGAGGAGGGTTGGGAGGAGTCCGGCAGGAAGAAGGGCAAGAAGAAGAAGAACAAGCAGCAGAATGACGGCGCCGGCAAGGCGGACGCCACGGCGCCAGAGAAGCCAGCCAAGGTGACACCGGCCGCACCCGCACCGTCGATGCCCGCTCCGGCGCCAGCGCTGTCGTCCCCGGAGCACCCTCACAGCGGGTTCCCGTACTACGTGCCGCAGCCATTGATGAGCTACAATGTTGTCGTACTACGCGCCCAGCCTGTAATGTCCATGCAGTTGCCGCTGCCGCAGAATTCGTATGGCTACTCGCCGTACTCGCCCATGATGATGCCGCCACCGCCGCCGCTGGAGTACCTATGCGGCGGTCGTCGCCGCTGCAGGAGTCGTACATCAACATGTTTAACGAGAACCTGATCTTGTGTACTGTCATGTAATGCCGCCGCCAGCGTCGTGTAGTTGATGGGGAGGCTTCGTACACTACTACAGAATAGATTTTCCTGGATACCGAACCCTTTTGTTTCCATGCGGTCCGTAAGTGGAACTGCACGGAAAAATAGGAGGACTGGCGCCGGGCAGTCGCCCGCACAGGAAAACACATTATCCCCGTGCGGGCGGCTTAAGCCAACCGCACGCGATAATTGTATTATCCCGTGCGGTTGGCTTAAGACGCCCGCACCGGATAATGCGTTTTCCCGTGCGGGCCACGTAAGCCGACCGCACGTGATGATGCTCGACATTGCTCCATTGATTCTGGCGTTTTCTCTATCCTAAACTCATACAAATTAGGGGGAAGGTTTTTAACCTCAAATCTTTGATTGGGTTCCATATAAAAGGTGTAAAGCTTGTTCTCCTTCATTTGCTTCCATTTTTATCAGTTTATATCGGTGCAATGCGAAGAAATTTGCACTTTTGTAAATGGAGTAGTGTAGGTACTTTTTTTTTTGATTTATGAGCTAATATATAATGTTTTCATTAGATGTTTTTAAAAGTATTTAGTACTCCGATTCGTTGTTAGGTTTGACTCTATTAAATTTATTTGTCATCGGATAAAGGGAAGAATTTTTCATTTTTAGAAATGGATATTTTTATATTAATGATTTAAAATATTGTACGCGTGTTAAAATTGTCCGTATAACTTTAAATTAATATTTTCTTAGTTCCCTTCGTTTATTTCAATTTTTTTATGGGAATGTGGTGAATATACTCGTTCTTGGAATCTAGTAATTGTAGGTAAGTTGTAATTTTTAATATTAATGTCATTGGAATCACTAGAGCATGAAGATTAATACAATGTCCGTTTAAATTGTATCCTTTTCTTTATATGATTAAATATACTCATGGAAAAAGTTTTCTAGGCGATGGACCGGTCATGGATGTACAACACAAAAAGAGCTTATCCGGTGTTCTTGAAGGAAGCGGCCAAATTTGTTGAGCTGGCAAAGGCACATGCTTTGAGGGAGAATAGGAGGGAGATTTTTTGTCCATGCGTTGACTGCAAGAACGAAAAGATGGCTCACAAACCGAATGATATTTTGTCGCACATTGTAGAGCGTGGTTTTATGAAAAATTACAAATATGGACTTTTCACGAGGAAGTCACCGGTTGTAACAAAGAGGCTGAGGATTTTTGCTTTGATGCTGCAGAAAATTTTATAATCAAAGACATGTCACAGGGAACGATCCCAGAATGTGGTGGCTTTGGTATAGATGATGCAAATATTGATTTTGATCTGGAAGATATGTTGCGGCATGTTGAACCAGAGGTCCTAACGGGTACAAGACGAGGGTTGGACAATTGGGAAGTGTTGGAAAAAGCAGCGAAGGAATTTCTTTACGACGAAGTGAAAGGATGTGACAAGGACTATATAGTGTTGCGCTCTGTGCTTGAACTTCTTAGATTGAAGGCCAAACATGGATGGTCGGACAATATGTTGACGACCAAATTTGGTAATTCAAGTATCGGAGATAAGGATAGAATCAAAGAAGATCCAAGAGATTAGATCGTATCGGAAACAGAGTGAAAATCGGCTGCGGACAAAATTGACAGAGTTCGAGTCAGACAGGGTTAGCCGATTGAGCCGATTTCGGTAATGTGACTCGGTACACGTCATCGGATTGAGTTAAGGTGCTTCATACGGATTGCCACGCATGGATAGAGTCCTGAAGAGGCAATTGTATCTATTAATTAGGTTATTTTATGTAGTTTCCTTATAGATAATCACGGTAAGAGTCCGCCTAAGGGACTTGTTCGTTAGTTGGATTTGTATTAGGTTTATATGAGTCGTGTCCGTGATGGACAATGTTTGTATTTTCGGGTATAAATATAGACCCGAGGTCTTGTAAGAATAACAACACACGTTCAATCAATCTCGGCACATCGCCACCTTTATTTTCTACTTTTCAACAAGTTCGTACTTTCGAGTCGTGTTGCATCAATTTGATCTTCGACGAAAAGGTAAAGCTTGTTATGACTATTTGCATCATTGGAGCTAGTGCTTACATCTTTATGACACTCTAGTTTTATCTTGTAAGCTTCCGAGTTATCATATACATTGTATAATTTAGATTGACAATGCAATCTACTTACATCGGCTGGATTCTCTTTAGGGTTTCGTCGATATCGGCTAGATTACTTTGTTGGTTTAGATTATATAATGTATCTACCATCCCTAAAAGGGAACCATCGGCTTGATTGTTTAGATCTCATGTTTCTCTTTATACTTAATGCTGCATTGGTTAAGTCCAACCTATTAAGTCGTATTTAGAATCATGATATCTAACCTGCCTTATGGTTGTTAATAAGGATAGTATCGGGGTTTCAGCCGATCTTACATGGTATAGATGTTTTACATTGTTTTATGCTTTGTTTAATGTTCTATATCTGCCCTTTATATCAGGATCTAATCTAATATAAATATATTGAGCTTGATAACAATCTAATTGGTTATAGTTGAATATATTTATTACTAAGAATATCCTAGTATAGGGTTGTATCGGAGCTATAGCCGATACATGCTTAAATCTAGATATCGGCCATGACATGAGCCTATATAATCGTCATTTCATGTTATTTTAGACTTGGGAAATTTATACTGTCTCGGTTCAGTCCGAGCTATCCCGATTGCTTATCTCTAAAGTAATATTGATATATTGATTATGTAATGCTTATCTTTACAGCCGATATACTAGTTTTAAGGTTAGTTTTATCATTGACTATACCTTACAGCCGATTCATACTTGATTGCATCGGCTAGGTTACATACGATATGAAATCGGTAGCTGGCTGATGGATTATCGTTTACTTACATTTTGTATATTTCTTCTTGTTGATTGCATGATCAAATCAACTGGCACGCCCTCAAACCTAAAGTACAAGTTTTGGACCTGCACTATAGTAAAGCAAATCTCTCAGGCCAGTGTGTGTTTTTTGCATCAACACACTAGCTTCAACGATTGATCTTTTGCGAGTTATGCTTCCTAATCCAAACATGTTGCCGACGAACACATATCAAGCCAAGAAACTCATATGTCCATTATCTCTGGGTGTCCAAAAGATTCATGCATGTGTAAATCATTGTATATTGTATCGCAAGAAATACGCGGATTTAGACAGTTGCCCAACATGCAGGATGAGTCGGTACAAGACGGCCGACGAAGGCTCGGACGGAGAGGTGGTAGACCAAGATGGATCGGTGGATTCAAAGAAAAAGGTTTTGGCTATGGTGATGTGGTACCTCCCAGTGAAACATCGCCTGAAGCGACTGTTTTCGAACCGTATCGATGCCGAGTTGATGAGATGGACATTGTGGAACACATGAACAAGATAAGAGCCTACAACCCTAGAAGGACGACCACTTGGATCTCTAAGGAACAAAAACGCAAATTTCCTGAATGGTTGAAGGAGAAAGAGCCGCCGTTCGGTGAATCGCTCGAGGAAAAAACATTGCACAGGCTAGCAATTGGCCCAAGTGGCCTCGTGACCTCATGGCAAGGGTACGATATCGGTGGATATAGGTTTTACATAATAGGCAAAGACAAGAAAAGCGCAGCTCAGAATAGCGGAGTTCGGGTGGAGGCGTTTGACGCATCAAGCAAGAAGTCTTACTACGTGATCATACAAGATATTTGGGAGCTTGACTATGGCCTTAACATCCAGATCCCGGTGCTACGATGCCAATGGGTTAGAGACACAACAGGCGTATCCATCAATAACTATGGCCTAACGGTTGTAGAACGCAGCAAGCTAGGACACAAGGATGATCTGTGGGTTCTTGCTGAGCGTGTTGCACATGTTTTCTATGTGAAGGACCTATCCGATGATAAGATGGACATTACTGTACCGGGAAAGCAACACATCGTTGGCATTGATAACATTGAAGACGCATCAAATTACAACCAATACGATGACGTCCCATTGTTCACAGATCTTCCTAACCGGATCAAGCGAGTTGAGACAACCCTTGATATAGAGATGTTTTCGTCCGTGCGGAAGGATGGTGTTTCCAAAATTGTGAAACATTAGTACATATGTTGGTGTGTACAACTTATTTTGTAAACGATTAATGGATGAAACTTATTTTGCGAATGAATGTGGTTCCATGTTTATCCGTACTATATGTCGTTCTCAATTTATATGGTCAAATACTTTATTTATATTAATCATATCGATGAATAATTAGATGCGAATTAAATTCATGTCTAGTTAATTCTTTGTGAATATATATTTGTATGATTGAATAATTTATTTGTATTAATCATGTGGTTGAATAATTTGTGGTTTAATTAACTATGACTATATTTAATTTGTGGTTCATCGTGATATAATTAATTTTATTTATTAATTAACTATAGTTTAGATGGGACTTATTAATTAATATATTTAATTGGGCTATATTAAAAAAATAATTAATAAATCCCATGCAAATTATATTTTTCAAAAACAATTGCCTATATTTATCTTCCCGTGCGGGCCACTTAAGCCGCCCGCACGGAATGTTTGGTACATAAGAGGAGGCAGCGGGCTCGGTGAAATTTTCTAAGTCCCGGGCGCCCAAAAATTTCCACCGACGCTGCCTGGCTGCCGCCGCCCAAATCCGTCGCCCAGACCGCCTCCTCTCCTCTCCCCCGCGCCCTCGCTGCCACTGCCTCCTCTCCTCCTTGCCCTCGCCCTCGCTGCCGCCGTCTCCTCTCCTCCTCGTCCCCGGCCGTCGCCTCGTCGACGCCGCCAGATCCGGGCCGCCGCCACCTCTCCTCCTCTTCTCCTCCCCCCAAGTCGCCGCCTCCACCCTCTCATCCACCCCTTCCCCGCCACCATCCGCCGCCACCCTCCTCTACTACTCCCCCTCCTCTCCTCTCCTCTGCGTCCTCCCTGGCATCCACCGCCGCCTCCACCACTCCTCGGCCTCCTCCACCGCCACCTCCTCTCCCATCCACCGGGCTCCTCTCGTCGCCGTCACGCCGGCTGCCACCGGCCTCTTTGTAGGATCAAAGATGTCGACTAGAGGGGGGGTGAATAGGCGATTAAAAATAATTGACACCTAATCGAAACTAACCTAAGTTGCTAAGCTTGGTGAGGGACAAGTCTAACTAAGCAACTAAGTTATGTTTTGCAAACATAGGGTGATAGTGGCTCAAATATGTCTCTAGGAATGTAAATTGCACAAAAGTAAATGCAATAAGTAAGGGACAAGAGACAAAGAAGTTTTTCACTGAGGTTCGGAAACTCCACCGCTCAACCACGAAGCCACCGCACGCCCCCTTCGTCAAGGGGTGGGCAAGATGGGAGCTGGCCCACGGAGAGGACTACCCAAGCCTCGATCACTAGGGTAGTTCTTCCTTCACTCCGAAGGTGGTAAACTCCAAACCACTCACAATCGGCACCGGGCCTCCTCCACAATCTCCTTGGAGAGGTCACCGGGCAAGCACCTCCACAAGCCGTCTAGGAGGTGGCAACCTCCAAGAGTAATAAGCGATGATCCGGCTTGGAGATGATCAAGTGCCACACTAGCTCAACAAGAAAGCAAATGCACTTGACTCTTGGCTAAACTACTCTCAATCACACAAAAGGATGAACAAAGACTCAAGTGAGAGTGAGAGAAGTGCAAGGGGTGTATGCAAGTAAAACAAGTGCCAAGAGAGACCCCTTGCCACAAATGGGGGGGTATTTATAACCCAAACCCCAAAACTAGCCGTTGGAGACGAAATCCACCAACTCTGTGTATTGCCAGTCAGACCGCCATTGTGTGGCCGGTCAGACCGGACTACTTCGCAACGGCTGGAAAACTAGCCGTTGGACTGCATTAAATGCACTGGGATCAGGGGGCCGGTCAGACCGAAGGCAAAATGGCTGGTCAGACCGCCCACGGCTCGGTCAGACCGCCGTCGGCTCGGTCTGACCGGTTGCAGCTCTGGCGGCTCGGGATCGCTAGGCCAAAGGTGGCCATCCAGCCTCCAGCCGGCCGGTCAGACCGGCGGCAAGTGGCCGGTCAGACCGGAGCATGCACTTCGGTCAGACCGCCCAGGGACAGTCAACAGGAGAAAATAAAGATGCAAAACAAGACTTAAGTGCAAATGACCTAATGTGGCATTTTGATCATCTCTTTGACTAGGTCATTTACCCCCTTGATAGTACAGTAAAGCTATAAATAAATTCTAGCAAATATGATCGCCCAAACTCCTGGATCAATTAAAATAAAAACCACTAGTTTTATCATCTTCAATCCTTTTGCTTTGCACCATCGAAAAACATCCTCGGTGATCATCCATGCATTCATGTTGTGTGATCCTAACTCAAATATATGTAACTCAAAAGAATCGTTAGTCCACAATTAGCGCTTGTCATTAATTACCAAAATGAACAGTGGGGCCTAGATGCTTCAATCTCCCCCTTTTTGGTAATTGATGACAAACACCACCAATATATAATAGGTATAAATCATAAGGACACAAATGAGCTAAGGATAGTATAAGCTCCCCCTACACATGTGCATAACAAACACAAGGGTCAAACAAATGACATAGGGAGTTTATACTATATTTTGCACATTTCAACCATGCATGTCCCAAATAAAACATGGATTGGATGAACACCACACATAAATATCATACAAGCATAGGATGATCACAAAAGAATATCACAAAGACAATAATCATCCATCATAGCATAGAGATCACAAGATATCCATAAAACCATCAAGGCATATAGAGTTCATCCAAGGATCATCCAGTCCACAAATAAAATTCTCTAAGCTATTACAAGACCACGAAGGGCCTAAATCTCACAAGAGTTTAAACAAAACGATAAAAAAACACGCAAGATAGATAATAGTAGCCCATTACATATAAATATCCTTCCACCTTAGCCTAATAGAAAAGAGGACTAACCTCACTAAATCTAGTCCCATCCCACCTAAGATAAAAGAAGTCCTTTCTTCTCCCCCTTTTGGCATCAAGGACCAAAAAGCTTCACTCTTGAGGAGGTGAAGGAGGACGGGAAATAGGATAGTGAGATGGACTGGAGGGACCACGGCGTCGAGAGTATACATAGGCATGAGAGTTCTCCAAAGTAGTCATACGCCGGTCCAAAGTACTCATGTGTTGAGACATCTTGCCAACCTCAGATCTTATGCCCCTCTCATCCTCATACATGGCCTCATGCCCGGTAGATATTCTTTGAATGCTATCACTTAGGGCATTGATGGCCCCAAGCACCGGGTTGAAGTAGTCCTGTGGAGGCATCCCAAAATATGCATATGAAGGAGTGAAGTACTCATCGATACCTTGAGGAGGAGGAGGTGGTGGAGGTGCTGAGCTGGAGCTTGCTCCATGATGGAATGTGGGTTGTCTCATCTTAGGAACACGAGGGGTGCCAAGCTGAAGTCGAGGCTTGTACTGCTTGTGCTCCTTAAGATTGTTCCCGGCACGCCCAAGCTTCTCTTGAATCAATCTCATGATGTAGGGCGCATAGTAGATACCTTGACCAAAAGTGCCCTTAGATATAACAATCTCTTGCATCATGAGATTCACCACATCAAACTGACGACCCTGAAGGATGGCATCAATCACATGCCAAGCCACCCCCCTGATATCATCATTATTCCCACACCGAGGGAGGATGGTGGCTCTCACTATTCTGTTCACAACACTGGGAATAGTCCTCAAGCCTGCAACTTTCCCATAAGTGTGCTGCCCTCTATCTTCATAGAACTGTGCTAGGTCATCAATGGAGAACGGGTTGTGGGCGTGCTCCTCATGCAGATCATCCCCATAATCAAAACGGATGTTGAGCAACCTCCGGAACATCCTCCTAGAGATAGTGCACTGGAGGGTGTCAGACATCCACTTCATTTCAGAATAATCTCCAGCAACCCATACTGTAGCATAGAACTGGCGAATTAAGTCTTCATCATAGTCTTGCTTGAGGATAGTAATATGGTCAATGCCAATAGCCTTGAATAGATCCTGCAAGCTCTCAAACTCCGGGGTCTCATTTATGTTCCTCCAAGAAATCCACTTAAGTTCAGCAAAGGCCTTCCTTCTGTAAATCTGCTCATACACAGTCTTCTGTAAAGCTGTGTGAAAGCGGGGATCTGTGGTGTCTCTAGGCCTCTTGAACTGATCATGATGTCGCAACATAGTGTATTGAGTGGGATTCCTGATGTTCAGCACAAACTGGATAGAGGGATCTATCTCCATGTCATCTCCACTTCCTTCCTCCTCACTCTCACTACCATCTCCATCTCCACTTTCCTCTTCCTCTTCTTGCTGTTCTTCATCCACTTCTTGCTCTTCTTCCTCACTTTGAGCATATTGTGCTCCACTAGACTCCTCATGCTCGCTCTCTGATTCTTGCATTTGAGCTTGACGGCCACGGCGAGTGCGAGGAGGCATATCTGAATCCAAAAGAGCAAAGAATAGGATATTAGCAACTATTTAGAGAGCACTTGAATATGTGGAAGAAGTGTTGTTCACTGCCTGTCAGGGGCGGTCAAACCGCTGGACACCAGCCGGTCAGACCGACGGCATCAGGCCGGTCGGACCACCGCATGAGGCCAGTCAGACCGCAGGCAAGTGGCCGGTCAGACGACTGGGCAAAGGCCGGTCAGACCGCCCATGACAGGGAGCTCAAACCACCCAAATTTTCCACAACCTCAAAGTGTATCTAAACATGCTAGGACCAAAGTTTGCACAAGATAAAGAGCAAGAACAACAAAGGATAGGTCTATTTCATCAATATTTGATCTAGAGGGAGGAACTACCCTTAACCCTAGAGATTGAAATAGACCGATTTGATGTGCACAAGATGGGAAAAGAGAGATTACCGGTTGAGGGAGATGATTTGCACCAAGAACAACCCCCTAATAGTGCAAATCCAAGAGCACATCTTCCTTCACGGTGGAACCGGAGAGAAATCCATGGTTAAACCGGTGGGATTTGAGGGAGAGATGAGTTAGGGCTTGAGGGGAGAGAGGGGTGGTTCTTTTTCGGGTAGAAGAACTGAGGGGATGAGAAGGAGAGAGAGGGGGTCGGGTAGAAGAAGAGGGGGTAAAAACCCTAGGCCCACCTGATAGGCCGATCAGACCGGCGGCTAGATGCCAATCAGACCACCTTACCCCGCCGGTCAGACCGCGCATATAGCGCTAGTCAGATCACCAGGCCCCCTGCCGGCTGTGCATAGCCCTTGCACAAGCCGACAACCCCCCACAATAAAATCCAATAAAGTCTTAATTTTTGGAGCAATTTTGAAATGTATGAGTTGAAATATTGCTAACCATGCATAATAATTGAAAATTATGATGATTTGCAACTTAATTCACTTAAGTGCTAGGAGGTGACCTTTTATGGTCTACGGGTGTTTTGGACCAAAAAGATTTGCAAATAACTTTTCAAGTATTTGGTTTTTGAATATAATTTGAATACTGAAAACATTTGAATAAGCCTTCTCTACCAACTATGTTTTGACACTTTTCTCAAAATCCTTCTCAAACTCATTTTGGAGGTAAAGCTCATTTTAGCCAAAACTAAGAATCTAGTTTCTTCAAAAGAGGGTCAAAAGGTCATTTTCAATCAAGTTTCATTTTTTTTGCAATGTGAGGCTTGGAAAACATATAGGGAACCTTTTCAAACATTTTCCAAGAGATAGTTTTGAAATTACTTTGATTTTCCAAAAATTTTGACTAATGTTGACTTGGGCAATTTGAAAACTCTACTAGCACTTGTATTTGATTGGTTCACACCTAAAGAGTAGTAGAGCACATGTAGAAGTGCAATACTCCCCCTTAATGTGACAAGCTCCATTTTCGCAAAGAAGAGCCAAATAGCAATAAATCCCAAGCTTAAGAGCAAAAGGCAAGCAACTAGGCAATATGAATAAGAAGCAACCATGGTGCATGATCTCAAGCAACATTTGAGAAATCTATGACATTTAATTCATTCCTCAACTTGCAAAAGCGGGTTTCATCAAGAGGCTTGGTAAAAATGTCGGCTAGTTGATCTTCGGTTCTTATGTGGCTAATAACTATGTCACTTTTGGCAACATGGTCTCTTAGGAAGTGGTGGCGAATGTCAATATGCTTGGTTCTAGAGTGTTGGACCGGGTTGTTGGCTATCTTTATGGCACTATCATTGTCACATAGGAGTGGGGTTTTGGTGAAGGTAATGCCATAGTCCAACATGATTTGTTTCATCCAAAGCAATTAGGCACAACAACTACCCGCCGAAACATATTCCGTCTCGGCGGTAGAGAGGGCTACGGAGTTTTGTTTCTTGGATGACCATGACACAAGGGATCTACCAAGCAATTGGCAACTACCGATGTACTCTTTCTATCCACTTTGCAACTAGCATAATCCGAATCGGAATAGCCAACTAGTTTGAACTTAGCACCTTTTGGGTACCATAAGCCAATAGTTGAGGAATGCTTTAAATATCTAAGAATTCTTTTCACGGCCACTAAGTGACACTCCTTGGGGGCGGCTTGAAACCGTGCATATATGCAAACACTAAACATGATATCCGGCTTAGATGCGGTAAGATAAAGTAAGCTATCAATCATAGAGCAATAAAGTTTTGAATCTACCGGTTTACCTCCCTCATCAAGGTCGAGGTGGCCATTGGTTACCATTGGAGTCTTGATAGGCTTTGCATCCTCCAAGCCAACCCTCTTGAGTAAGTCCTTGACGTACTTGGTTTGGCTCACAAAGGTCCCATTCTTGAGTTGCTTGACTTGTAGTCCAAGGAAGAAGCTCAACTCTCCAATCATGGACATCTCAAATTCCCTAGACATCATATCACCAAATTCCTTGCAAAAATCTTCATTAGTAGAATCGAATATGATGTCATCAACATAAATTTGACACAAAAAAAATCATCACCAATGATTTTAGTGAAAAGAGTTGTGTCAACTTTACCAATTTTGAAACCCTTTGATAAAAAAATCTCTCAATCTTCCATACCAAGCTCTAGGAGCTTGTTTCAAGCCATAGAGAGCTTTTGAAAGTTTGTAAATATGGTTAGGATTTTTAGGATCTTCAAAACCGGGTGGTTGCTCAACAAAGACAAGTTCAACAATTTCACCATTTAGAAAAGCACTTTTCACATCCATTTGAAAAAGCTTTATATCAAAGCATGATGCAAATGCAAGTAGGATGCGAATGGCTTCAAGCCTTGCCACGGGGCAAAGGTTTCACCAAAATCCAAACCTTCAACTTGTGTGAAACCTTGAGCCACAAATCTTACTTTGTTCCTTACAACCAACCCGTTCTCATCTTGCTTGTTCCTGAAAACCCACTTTGTCCCTATGACATTGTGGTCTCTAGGTCTTTCAATCAAAGTCCACACCTTGTTTCTTAGAAAGTTGTTGAGCTCTTCATGCATAGCATTTATCCAATCCGGATCACCAAGAGCTTCATCTACATGTTTTGGCTCAAGACAAGGAACAAAAGAGTAATGCTCACAAATCGAAGTGACACGAGATCGAGTTTGAACGCCCTTACTAATATCACCCAAAACTTGATCAATTGGGTGGTCCTTGGAGAGAGCGTTGTGAATTATTGGCGGCATAGGTGCATCTTGTGTCTTGTCCTCTCCACATCAACTTGAGCTTGGTTTGACGTAGCGGAAATAGTTTCCTCAACTTGAGTGGAAGTGGAAGGCTTGTCTTCCACTTCAACGGGCTTGATGTCTCCAATAGACATGTTCTTTATTTGCCCTCATCACCTACATCGTCCAAATTCTCATGCCTCTCTTGGGAGCCATTAGTTTCATCAAATTGAACATCGATGGTTTCTTGTTGTAGACACGGTATGCCTTGCTATTGGAGGCATAGCCTAGAAGAAAACCTTCATCACACCGACTTTCAAATTTGGTTAGTCTAACATCTTTTCGATAAATATAGCGTTTGCAACCAAAAACTCGAAAATAGGCAACATTAGGCTTCCTCCCAACAATTAGCTCATAGGAAGTCTTTTTCAAAAAGCGATGCAAATAAAGCCTATTTGTTGCATGGCAAGCAGTATTTATGGCTTCCGCCCAAAAGGAATCGGAAACACCATATTCATCTAGCATAGTCCTTACCATCTCAATCAATGTGCGATTTTTCCTCTCCACTACACCATTTTGTTGAGGTGAGTAGGTAGCGGAAAGCTCATGCTTAATACCAAGATCATCACAATAGTCCTCGATATTGGTATTTTTAAACTCCGAACCATTGTCACTTCTTATTTTCACAAGAGAGCAATTAAATTCATTTTGGGCCCTTTTTGCAAACTTCTTGAAAAGCTCAGCAACAATAGACTTGTCATGCAAAAAGAACACCCAAGTATAACGAGAATAATCATCAACAATGACAAGGCAATGACTATTTCCACCAATGCTCTTATAGGTTGTTGGGCCAAACAAATCCATATGTAAGAGCTCCAATGGTCTAGATGTGGACATGATGCTTTTGGAGGGATGAGAGCATGCAACTTGCTTGCCGGCTTGACAAACAGTACAAAGTTTATCCTTGTCAAACTTCACATCTTTCAAGCCCACAATTAGATCACGTTTTACAAGTTTGCTCAATTGATGCATACCAACATGGGCTAGCCTCAAATGCCAAAGCCAACCCAATGAAGTTTTCGCAACCAAACAAGTTTTCAAATTTGTTTCACTAGAGTTGAAATCAACCAAATAAAGATTTCCATAACGAAAGCCTTTGAAGATGCAAGATTTGTCATGAAGGCTAGTAACAATCACATCTTGAGAATTAAAGGTACATGACAAACCAAGATCACAAATTTGTGCAATCGAAAGCAAATTGAAATTGAGTAATCCAACAAGAGAGACATTTGTAATTGATAGATCATTGGTGATTGCAACTTTACCTAACCCAATTACCTTTCCTTTGCTATTATCACCAAAAGTGACTCTCTCTTGATTTTTACTTCCTACTTCAAATGTGGTGAACATGATCCTATCACCGGTCATGTGTTGAGTGCACCCACTATCAAGCACCCAATGGCTTCCACCGGTGTGGTAGTTCACCTACAAAAGAAGATCAAGCTCTTTTAGGTACCCAAACTTGTTTGGGTTCTTGAAGGTTAGAGACCAAAGCCTTGGGCACCCAAATGGCATTCTTTTTACCACCAAGTATAAGGGAACCCACATATCTAGCATAGATAGTACCATCATTAGCCTTCCTAAGCATATAGTGAGAATCAAACATGCAAGTCTTACGAGGCTTACCACTGGTGCAATCATTAGCCATATGCCCAACCTCACGGCACTTATGGCAATACTTACCATTGCTCTTGACAAAACGAGGAGCACGATGAGAAGATTTCTTACCCTTCTTTGGAATGAATCCAAGTCCCTCCTTGTTAAGGATGCACGGTTGCTCACTCAAGATTTTGTCAAGAGTGTTCTTACCCTTGAAGCACATTTCCAAGCTTTTTTTGAGCTTGGTCACTTGCTCCTTAAGCTCATTGTTCTCAACAACAAGTGAGGCATTACAAATAGAAGCACAAGAGCTAGAGCTAGGCATATCTATAAGATCATCACAAGAAATAGATATGCTAGATGATGCAACATGAGCAATATGACAAGAAGTACTATCATCAAGCAAATCACAAGATATGCCAACATCAATGTGAGCTTCATGTTGTGTAGTGGTAAGGAGGGTGTCATGAGCTTCCTTAAGCTTCTCATGAGAAATGGTGAGTCTCTCATGAGAAATCTTTAGCTCCTCATACAAGGTCTCCAAAGAAGCATGATCCTTCTATAGAGCCTTGAACTTGGCAATCTCCTTCTCGCTATAAGCATGGAGCTCCTCAAACATGCTCACAAGCTCATCATAGGAAACATCATCAACATTATCATCACTTTCACTATCACTACTTGATGTTACCTTGGTGGAGCCCTTTGCCATGAGGCAAAATGGAGAGAAGAGTGATGGAGCCTCCTTGATAGCAACTCCGACCATGGTCTTCTTCTTAGAACCTCCATCATCATCACTATCATTATCGAACTCGGATTGAGAATCGGAGCTCTCAACATTTGAGTCCCATTGTCCAATGAAGGCATCAATCTTCTTTCTTTCCTTCTTAAGCTTCTTCATGAGCTTATAACCTCCACTTTTCTTCTTGGATGACTTGTCTCCATCATCACCTTTTGAAGGACACTTGGAAGCAAAGTGCTCTTTCTCTCCACACTCAAAGCATCTCAAGTTGGAGAGAATCTTGTTGGGTCTTCTATTTCTTCTTCTATTTGAGTTAGAGCCCTTTCCCTTCTCCTTTCTTCTTCCCAAAAGATCATTGAATCTCCTAGCAAGAAGGGTAATCTCTTCCTCCAAGTCATCATTGCCTTCACTAGCTTTTGCCTTTCCCTTGTCTTCCACCTCGGCTTGAAGAGCAATACTTGTCTTCCTTGACGGTGAGGCTTCCTCCATCTCCTTCTTCTTCAACTTGTACATGTCATTGGTGTTGATCTTGCCCAAGAGGCTAGCAGGTGTCATTCTTGACATGTCTGAGATGATGAGAAAGGTGACTAAGTTCTCGTACTTGTTCAGTAGAGCCCTTAGCATCTTTTGAGCCACCTCAAGGTCGGTGTAGATTGCCCCAAGCCCCTTGAGATCATTGACTATCACATTTATCCTCCCATACATATCATTGACACTCTCATGAGGCAACATAGCAAAAGTCTAATATTGGATCTTGAGGAAATGAAGCTTAGCATCCTTGTACTCACTAGTGCCCTCATGAATCTCACTCAACTTATTCCATATCTCATAGGCGGTTTCAAGGTTGCTCACTCTATCAAACTCCTCTTGACTCAATGAGTTGAACAAGGCATTCATGGCTTGAGCGTTGAGTTGGAGGTTGCGGTGATCACTTTCCGTCAAAGGGCTACCGGTGATGGCAAAACCTTCATCCACAATGCTCCAAATATGGAAGCTCATAGCCTTAAGGTGAGTAGACATTTTAATTTTCCAAGTGGAACAATTAGTGCCATTGAACATGGGAGCCTTCCCTACATGGTTCACCTCGTTCGACATCTTCTCTCTAGGCGGTGAAGCCCAATCAAGAGAGACCAAGCTCTGATACCACTTGTAGGATCAAAGATGTCGACTAGAGGGGGGTGAATAGGCGATTAAAAATAATTGACACCTAATCGAAACTAACCTAAGTTGCTAGGCTTGGTGAGGGACAAGTCTAACTAAGCAACTAAGTTATGTTTTGCAAACCTAGGGTGATAGTGGCTCAAGTATGTCTCTAGGAATGTAAATTGCACAAAAGTAAATGCAATAAGTAAGGGACAAGAGACAAAGAAGTTTTTTCACCGAGGTTTGGAAACTTGCCGGTTTCCTACATCCCCGTTCAGGTGAGCCCAACTCCACCGCTCAAGCACGAAGTCACCGCACGCCCCCTTCATCAAGGGGTGGGCAAGATGGGAGCCGGCCCACGGAGAGGACTACCCAAGCCTCGATCACTAGGGTAGTTCTTCCTTCACTCTGAAGGTCGTGAACTCCAAACCACTCACAATCGGCACCCGACCTCCTCCACAATCTCCTTGGAGAGGTCACCGGGCAAGCACCTCCATAAGCCGTCTAGGAGGTGGCAACCTCTAAGAGTAATAAGCGATGACCCGGCTAGGAGATGATCAAGTGCCACACTAGCTCAACAAGAAAGTAAATGCACTTGACTCTTGGCTAAACCACTCTCAATCACACAAAAGGATGAACAAAGGCTCAAGTGAGAGTGAGAGAAGTGCAAGGGGTGTATGCAAGTAAAACAAGTGCCAAGAGAGACCCCTTACCACAAATGGGGGGTATTTATAACCCAAACCCCAAAACTAGCCGTTGGACACGAAATCCACCAACTCTGTGTATTGTCGGTCAGACCGCCGTTGTGTGGCCGGTTAGACCGGACTACTTCACAACGGCTGGAAAACTAGCCGTTGGACTGCATTAAATGCACTGGGATCAGGGGGCCGGTCAGACCGAAGGCAAAATGGCCGGTCAGACCGGCCACGGCTCGGTCAGACCACCGTCGGCTCGGTCTGACCGGTTGCGGCTCTGGCGGCTCGGGATCGCCAGGCCAGAGGCGGCCATCCAGCCTCCAACCGGCCGGTCAGACCGGTGGCAAGTGGCCGGTCAGACCGCCAAGAAGGGCTGGTCAGACCGGAGCATGCACTTCGGTCAGACCGCCCAGGGACAGTCAACGGGAGAAAATAAATATGCAAACCAAGACTTAAGTGCAAATGACCTAATGTGGCATTTTGATCATCTCTTTGACTAGGTCATTACCCCCTTGATAGTACGGCAAAGCTATAAATAAATTCTAGCAAATATGATCACCCAAACTCCTCAATCAATTAAAATAAAAACCGCTAGTTTTACCGTCTTCAATCCTTTTGCTATGCACCATCGAAAAACATCCTCGGTGATCATCCATGCATTCATGTTGTGTGATCCTAACTCAAATATGTGTAACTCAAAAGAATCGTTAGTCCACAATTAGCGCTTGTCATTAATTACCAAAATGAACAGTGGGGCCTAGATGCTTCACTCTTCTCCACGCCGTGAAGACCGTCGCCAAGACCACCGTCCTCCTCCCCGGCGTCAAGACCAACGCCGCCACCTCCTATCCTCACCCTCGGCGTCAAGACCACCGTCAAGCCGCCAGCCTCCCCGACCTCCTCCCCCTCGGCGTCAAGAGTACCGTCAAGCCGCCGGCCACATCCTCTCCTTGTTGCCGCCGGCCACCTCCTCAACGACAAGCTGTCGGTAAGCATTCTTCTTTTCTTTTAAATTTTTTATTATGTCAAATTTGTGATATGTGAGAGATGCAATTTGTAAAATGTGAGATGCAATTTGTGATGTGCGATTTATGATGTGTGAGATGCAATTTTTGAAATGTGAGATGCGATTTGTGATGTGTGAGATGCAATTTGTGATATATGATGTGGTGATATGGATTTAGTGAGTTAGATGTTAGATGTGTGAGATGCAATTTTGTTAAGTTCGGATATTTTTTTTATTGATGTTAGATGTGTGATTTTTTTTGATAAGATGGCTATGTTTGTGATGTGAATAGATGACCTTTGTTAAATTAGGCCATTTAAAGTTAGCTCAATCAAATATTCTATCTTTGTAGAGGACACGGCTATTACAGAAAACATGGCGGGTTCGTAAAGGATCAAAAGAGAGACAAACTTCTAGTAAAGGGACGCTGGTCGGTATGTCAGTATTTATTCGTTATGTATGTCACGATTGTCAAATCTTACTACTGATGTGTCTACCGTTCTTACGCAGTGTTACAAGCAACCGAGCTTGTCGAACCTATGCGGATATTACGTGTGCGAGATGCTCAAGGTCTGTGGGAGATACAGAACTGAGTTTACAGATATAAGTCCTCCTGCTCCTTACATATTGGAAATAGTTCATTTAAGTTGATTTTAACACAAATCATTTTTCTTTTATTTTCCATAGCTCCCGAGCGTCTCATATAACGCAAACCGGTTCGATCAGAAAACGCTTGTCAACTTATGCACGGACTTGTGCCGGTTCATTCGTCGCGACATCTGTAACCATCTAGGAGAGTTCTACAATCCTCATAGCGAACTTGCTAAGGACCCAAAATTCAAGAACCTAAGGGAGTGGGAGAGGGAACATGCTATAGACTAAAAGGGATATCTGTCGTTGGGGGAAACTTGTAATATTACAAACACTAGACATGTACATATGCTATATAATTTGATATTTGATGTTTATAATTGAGCTCGTCTAATTTCGTCTAATTTATAAATGATAGAAATGGCTAGCATGTGCTAGGGCGACTACATGAATGCATTATCCCGTGCGGTCAGTATAATTTAACCGCACTGGATAATCGATTATCCCATGTGGTCCGTATAATTTGACCGCACGGTATAATCAATTATCCCGTATAACACGACCGCACGGAATAATCAATTATCCCGTGCGGTCGGCCCGCCCGCACGCGAAAATACTGATTTTCGCAGACTCCTGGGTGCAGGCGAGCCAAACGACCGCACGGAAAAATAAATATGCCCGCACGGAAAAATAGGTTCTCTAGTAGTGGAAACGCCTCAACAACACAATGATATGTGGGGCCCAATGTATGCTACTTTAGCAAAACCAGGGAAAATTTTGGTCTATACTGTCTTGGATCAATTTGCACGGTATTGAATAGTTCAGGGATAGAGATTTCTGGTATTGGGGATTAGGGACCTCAGACAAACTCGATGTAAAATTGAGTGATATCAGGTGAATTTAGTCCTATTTTGGAAGGTGGTGAGTATCTGTGTACGTTTTGAGCGAATCAAAGATCCAACAGCTCTGACCTCGCCTTCTGGCCCAAACAAAATACTCTCCCTACATCTCGAAACAGGCTTAATTTGAAGGAATAAGTTCACTTTAGATCCCTCAATTTGTCGCCGAGTTCGAAATTCGTCCCTGCAGCACAAAACCGGATACAATGCATTCTCAACTTACAAAACCGTGCAAACGAGGTCCTTTAGCAGTATAGTCCCTGGTTTTGACTGACGTGACGCCTACATGGAGCTCCTTTGACTAGGTCTTGTCCAGCGTGACATTGACGTGGTGCTTACGTGACAATTTGATCCGGAAAATAATAAAACTCATGGAACCCACATGTCAGTTACACACACAAATAATAAAAAATGGTGGGGTCCACCATGGGCCACATGTCATCCTCACTACTCTCCTCTTCTCTCTATCCTCTCTCTCACCCCCCCTCCTCTCTCAGGCAGCAGTCGCCCGACGGAGCGGGTTGGGCAGCGGCTGGAGCAGGCTACGAGTGGGGAGGAGCAGCCAACGGCCGGAGTGGCAGCGGGCCATGGGCGGAGCAGCGACAGGCCGCGGGCGGCTCCTCTCCTCCCGTCGGTCGGTGCCCCGCGCTGTTGTAGCTGCCACCTCGACTCCTCGTCCGCACGTCGCTCCAGCCACTGCCCGCGACTCCTCTCCCACCAGTCACCGCCCGTGTGTCCTCTGTCTCCGCGGCTCCTCTCCTCTCGCCGATCGGAGCCCGCGCGCAGCTCCTCTCTCACCAGCCGCAGCTAGCGTCTCCTCTCCCGCCCTGGCGAGGTAGACGACCGTGGCGACGTCCTTCTCATCCGCCCGCCCCACTCCGCCCGCGGCCCGTCACCACTCTGGCCACTGGTTGGCCGCTCCGCCCACAACCCGCCGCCGCTCCGGCCACCGCTGCCGCTCCTCTTCTCCCCCGTCACCACGCGCCGCTCCTTTGCCCCACCGGCGATCGGGGCGAGGCGGAGAGTTCGGAGAGGCCGGCGAGGAGATGGCTGCTCCACTGGCCTGCTGCGCCCGTTGTCGCCCCTCTGCTCCGGCCGGATATAGAGAGAAGAGGGAGTGGTGAGATGACATGTGGGGCCATACGGGTCCCACCATTTTTTGTGTAACTTACATGTGGGTCCCACGGGTGTTACTATTTTTTGATCGAATTGCCACGTAAGTGTCACGTAAATGCTACATGGGATGAAGATCTAGTCAAAGGAGCCACATAGGCGTCACGTCAGCTAAACCGGGGTCAATATTACCGAGGGACTTCGTTTGCATGATTTTGTATGTTGGGGATGTGTCATACCCGGTTTTCCGAAATAAGGATAAAAATCAGATTGGGCGACAAATCGAGGATCCTAGAGTGAACTTATTCCTAATTTTCCGAGTTACAAGGTCCATAAAATCTGTACAGCTGAACCAAGCCCAATTCGGCCCAAGAAGAAATTTCAGCACAGGCCTTAGTAGGAGAAGTTGACGTCGGACTGGTAGGTGGACCCGAACTGCCAGTTCGCCGGCGCGACGTCGTACGCCGTGACGACGCCGCCGTCGTCGGCCTGCACCTTGAACGACAGCGCCTGTCCGGTGAGGTACGCGTTGCTCTGCCAGTTCTCACCCCAGTTCCGGCTCATCGACAGCCACTCCGTCCCGGAGCCCTTCACCCACGCCGCCGCCACGGCGCCGCTGCCGGCGACGTTGGTGACGAGCACCAGCTCGTAGTAGTCGTGCCCGCTGATGCCGAACCGGATGCCGCCGCTGCGCTTGCACGGCGTCCGCGTGTACTTGACGGGGACGATGCCGGCGCTGTACACGGCGATCGTCTCCCACGCCGGCTGCGACATGTCGAAGTGGCGCCGCGGCGGGTTGCACCACCCGCCGGCGTCGCTGGCCTCGTTGTAGTTGGGAGGGCAGTAGTTTGTCGCCGTCACGGTCACCGACGTGCCGTTCTTGCACCACCTCGTCGCCGCGGCGTCGCAGGTGACGAGGTAGCACGCGCCGCACGACGCGCCGTCGCCGTACAGCGCCGAGCTCAGCGCCGTCGTGTTCGTCCCGTACCCGGCGCTGTACATGTTGCCGTACCCGCACGAGCCACCTGCATTGCACAACACAGAAAGCAGCTAAGCGATGCATGCTGTATTGCTGCCGCATTGGCCGGGATGATCAAAGATGCAGTCGAGGTGTTCGTCCGGTTTACCCATGGTACCGGACGCGTCGCTGCCGCCGTAGAACGTGGCGGTGGCCGACGTCCACTGCTGCGCCGCCGAGCAGCCGAGCCGAGACGCGAAGCACAGGCTCAGGAACAAGACGACCAACACCTTCTCCATCTCGCTGCCTGAACTTGACCTGAAGACCAGCATTTCTCTTCTGCTACTTATAAGCAAGCAACGGCGGCCGGCGAACTGACGGGTTGACGACGAGAGATCACGCGCGATACGCGTGCATGTGGCCTCGCTGTTTTCTTCGATCAATCATGGTGGTCGTCAACTCGTCGTGGATCATCACGCATGGTCACATTCTCTAGCTAATAATCTTACAGAGGACAGCATATGGGAGGAAATTAATCAGTAGATGATCAACTGACGAATCTTTCTGATGTGACATGATTAATCCTTCTTGTGAACCATGATGTAGTTAGAGTATGATCAATGTCACGGCCAGGTGGTTGTTTCTTGGAAGGGAGTTTCAATTCACCTGTTCTGATCACGGGAGGATGTTTTAGGAATTGTACAGTTTCAGACGAGTAGTAGAGTTTCAGTCCGTGACACTTGCTTTCATTTTTGTATGGCCAAATTGTTCCTTGGAGAGGTCAGAATTCAGTAATGCATCCTGATCCTTGAAAAATATGCATTATGCCATATCCAAAGGAGATATGCAAGTTCAAAGTTTCAGAACTACTGTTACACACATTTGTAAAATGATATTTTCTTCTCCCCTGTCTGAAGAACAGCCATATCTGAAATTTGTATAAGCACTATCCTTTTCTTTTTTGTTTTGCTAAGCATATGTACATAACTT
Source organism: Oryza punctata (assembly GCA_000573905.2). NCBI lineage: Eukaryota > Viridiplantae > Streptophyta > Magnoliopsida > Poales > Poaceae > Oryza > Oryza punctata. The sequence goes on from CM002488.2 coordinate 7,952,579, forward strand.
TGCTAACAAATGGAGGTTCACATGCTCATTCAGCTTTCTGACGTCGCAACTTCAACAATCTAGAAGTTCAGACATGCGGGCTCTAGCCTTATGGCAAAAATAAAAGAGGAGGCAAGAACTTGGCTATGGCGGGAGCAAGGAGGCTACGGGAGTTTCTACCGAACCGTATATAAGCTCTGAGTCCTGTATAGTTTTTCCCCTTTTCTTATCCTTAGGGGTTGTACTTTGTTCCCTCTATTTTTAATGAAATAGCACACTATCGTGGTGATTCCTTAAAAAAAAAAAGACATGCAGCAAGCCTGCAGCTGACATACTTGTCATGTCGATTCTCCAGACTGCTTCAGTTATCCTCAAGTAAATAAAAAAAAATGTAACTGGAAGACACGTTTTACTTCAATCATTTCCTGATGAAGAAAAGGATTCTGTTGTGATCCTTGGACATTCCAGTGTTGTAGGAGCAGTAGACAGCCATGAAATTAATCAACTATGCAATGATGGAATCAAGCTGAGCTGGACTAAACAAGAAAAAAGTAAGCATTTCATATGGTTTACAGATAGAATCTTCCTCATCTTCCAGCCAAAATGATTGGACTAATCATTAGCAAATCTCATCGTTCTCCCCAGCAACTTATTACAAGAAACTTCTCTAGTACTAGTTATACTACATTTTGCATGTCGCTCTTACACAAATAAATCTCACCAAGATGACATTAAATCATCGACAAGTACATAGTAGTTAATTATCAAATCACAGACAAATCAATATAATTCAAATTTCAAGATAAGTTTGAAACCTTAAATCTCTCCAATGTATGCGTCGTCTTATATCGTCTAGGTCTTCTTGGGGGCAAACTTGGCCTTGATCTTGTCCACCTCCTCCTCGTCGATCTGGAAGGCCTTGGCGAGCACGCCGTCGGGCACCGCCGGCGAGGCGGCGAAGAGCGTCATGGCGATGGACTGCGTGCCGGGGAGCTGGCTGTTGAAGGCGGAGATGACAGCGGCGGGCTTGTCGCCGTTGTTCTTCTGGAAGTGGACGAGGCCGCGGGGGAAGACGAAGACGTCGCCCTGGGAGATGGTGCGGGAGAAGAGCTTGTTGCCGGTGGTGATGAAGCCGACGTCGAGCTCGCCGTAGAGGACGAAGACGACCTCGGTGGCGCGCGGGTGGGTGTGCGGCGGGTTGAGGCCGCCGCCGGGGGCGTAGTCGATGCGAGCGAGGGAGACGCCGAGGGTGTTGAGGCCCGGGACCTTCTCGACGTTGGCGCCGGTGACGACGGCGCCGGTGGTGGTGTTGGTGGCGGCGCCGGGGTTGGCGAGCACGCCGGAGAAGAAGTCGTCCGCCGTCGCGTTCGCCTTGCACGGGAACCCGTTCACCTTCACCTCTGTTAATTAGCACGTACGAGTTGAAGAAACTGTTACTGATAACCCCGTTACTTTCCAGACAAAAACCAGTAAAACTTGTTGGACAAAATAATTATTACTGAAATTTGGGTTTTGATTTGAGTTTTTATTTTGAACTGGGCCGATTTACCGAGCGATTTGTCGGTTCATACCTTTTTTTTTTTAAGAAACACGTAAAAACACATATGCTCACAAATGCGCGCAATCTCACCCTTATCAACCCACACATACACCCTATCCTTATGAACACCTCCGACTGAACTGACGTATCTGACGTATCTTGATATTGATAAAATCACTACTAAAAAAATCTAACTAGTTGAAATACGTTCACTTCACGATTTATCAATCCACACTAGTTCAACAAAATCGCTAACCCTGATATCGAGTGGTCACGGTTTACATTTTAGGGCTTGTTTAGTTGATTGTCATCTTTAGCCTTGTCATAAAGGTACTAATTAGTAAGGCTTCGTATTATTTTTTTCTAAACACATGTTAAAAGATGTAGTTCATACATAAACACGCACACTCACCCTATAAATTAGTTCAGATCACCTCATAACACCAATTGGTATAATACAGTAATAGAGGTCTAGAAGGAGAGAGTGACCAGGAGAGTAAAAATGCAAGGGGTAGAAAACTGCAGTTTACGGCACATGGTCTGTACGGTTCCATGTTCAGTAGGCAGGGTCCAGTGACGCCTTTAGCAGATGCACTAACAATAAATTGGCAGATTATGGATGGACTGATGGCTAGTCCTAATATGCTCTAATAACTAGGTTCCTTTTTTTTCTTGAAAGAACTCTAATAAACTAGTTTCCGGATGGAGTACATACTCCACTAGAACTCTAGCAGACGGCATAGATCGGCATGAATCTTAGGAGATAATGTGTTTTTAATTTACGAATAAAATGACTGAAATGGAAATGAAATATATATAATACACCATCCGACCATGAAAATCATTTGGCGTTGGGTTCAGCAATAACTACGAAACGTGGAGTCTAGCCTACGCAAGACATGACAAAATCGTAGTACTAGCACACTGTATATTCGTACACACACAATGCTAAACCGAAGCTGGTACAGACATTCTACCCATCGATGGCGAGCTTTGATTCTCTATCTTTATTTCTATTTTTTAAAGCTCGTGACTCTCTTTAATTTTTTTTTCAACACGCACACCAAAGTAGGATCTTGCCAAGAACACGGACAAATCATACGAACCGGAGTTGAGGTCGGCGACGCAGATGTCCTGGAGGTAGTCCGGGTCGCCGGCGAGCGACGGCGCCGCGGCGACGGCGAGCGCCACAGCCACCGCTCCGAGGAGCAGGGAAGACCACGAAGCTGAGGAGTCAGCCATCATCCTGCACTGCTTCGCTGCCGCGCTCTGTTTGATGTGTTGACCTTGAGCAAACGGCGAGGAAGAATTCAGTGCTAGTTATAGCCGGGGAGGGGTGAGACGAGGAGAAAAGATTAGGCTGGTGATTACCGGAGTGATTGATGAGGTGAGTTTGTGTGGGTCAAGGAGGCTGACTGGCTGCTGGTGTGTGTGTCTGTCGTCGTTGGTGCTTTGCAAGTACTTGATTACATGTCAAGCAAAGTGTGTAGATTTAGGGTTGGTGATTGGTCGCTGTGCAGTAGATTATTGACTGCTTACCGCGGGATTAACTTCATGGAAAAATAACCATATTCACAATCAGCCATTGTTAAGATCGATTACCAAACACTAATCTCTCTTGAGATATGGAAACCATTTTCTCATGTAAAAAATGCATATGATAGATGGGTCCGGATCCCCCTACAGTTGGGTACAACTCTACCAGGTGAAGTTGCTATGATCCGTGCCATTCCGTATACCTCAAGGGTTAGGATTAAGCCACGCTAATTTATACTTAAAAACTAGTAATTTAAACTTGCATCAACAACATGTCGCAAGATAATTTTTACCGTGGAATTATAAAATTAGCATAGAAATTTCATGATTTCTATTGTATAAAAAAATACACATATTAATATTGATATGGTTCACTGTTGCAATACTATGTTGGTATACACTGCCGCTTAGAGTTGATCAACTGTATGAGTTTTTTAAGAAAAAAAAGTTATCATGTTAATTATTTGGTAAGAACATAATTAAAATAGAGGAGATGTATGAAAAAACTAATTTTCCTCTTAAGCCATAACCATTAATATAAGGAGTTAATATATTAGGTAAAATTAATGAGGCATGATCTCAGCTATAGAAAACAACGGATAGTATAGATTTAGCCACTCCACCTAGTAGAGTTATACCAAACTCCAGGAGATCCAAACCCATAATCTTGAATGGACGAAATAGATTTTAAAGTCACAAGACGTGTCAGTTTTATGTCGAGACATATGAAGCATGGTTATTCTGGAGAGGATAGTGATGGGGAAATCAAAACGAAATTATTCCTTGATAGTTAATAGAGGAGCACTTAACGTGGATTATCACTCTGCTAGTCTTAACGATTAGATTGATCCGTAAGGGGGTGTTTGGATTCACCTGACTAGAGACTACTTGACTAATTTTAGTCACACTAGGGGACTAAATCTCCAAACACCCCTAACTAAATGGTGACTAAAACTAGTCTAGTCTCTAGTCAAGGGTGACCCAACTTCTAGTGACTAATCCCCTCTCTCACCTAATTAATTGCTCATCCCATGGAGAGAGAAGGAGAGAGAAGGGGGAGGGAGAGGAGAGAGAAGAGGAGGTAAATCTGGACTTTAATGCACTTTAGTCTCATCTTCCAAACAGGGGGTGACTAAAATTTTTTAGTCTGTCTAAATTTTAGTCAGGTGACTAAAGTGATCAAAACAACCTCTTAGTCCTTTGCCAGAATTGCCGTTGTCAGCACTAGTCACGTGATGTGACGAAAATCGAGGTTTAATTTCTCCCTTTTGATCTTTACGGAAAGCTCTGGTTTTCTTCCTTGGTAGAGGCACCCGTGCTGCAGAAAGAGCTATGCAACGCCCTCTAGTTTCCACTTCACCTCAATGGTTGGAGAGAAATGGCTCTCCATGAGCACAGTTAGCTCACATGTCACTAATCTTCTTTCTGTCTCGGTCCTCTCCTGACGCCTAATGCATATGCTCCTACTGGAAAATGCATATTTTTTCCTGTTGAAAGATAAGGCCTATCCGAGCTAACTGAAGTTCACTACAGTCATACCATTTTCTATGACACGTATGGTTGCGTGCATGTTTAGGCAGCGTTCGTTGTTGCCACTTCCGAACCTCAACAGTGAACACGGAAAACGGAACGATCTATTAGCGCGTGATTAATTAAGTTTAACTAATTTTTTTAAAACAATGAATTAATTTAATTTTTTAAGCAACTTTTGTATATAAACTTTTTGCAAAAAATACACCGTTTAGAAGTTTGTAAAACGTGCGCGCGGAAAACGAGAGAGGTGAGTTGGGAAAAGGGGGAAAGAACGAAGCCTTAATTGGTGCATACATCGGTAGTTATCACTTTCATTATCTAAATGTTTTGCATAGCACAAGCTTCTTTGATCTCACACGACCAAAGAACTCTTTCTCTCTGCAGGAGAGCAAAGTTTAGTATGGTTGTATGTTAAAGAAAGAGCACTTGTGCAATATAGTGTAAATGAAGAAAAGTTGGAGGTTACCACTTTTTATTGGGAAAATTGAAGATACGCCCATCCCTAATGCTTTAGGATTTACCACCCCACGTTTATCTATAACATATCGGTCCTGATCATACACATCATAGACACAAGAGTTGAAAATCTTAGATTGCAATCAACTAATGGAGTTGCAAATTCTCAAATCCCCTTTTTATTTGTTCATTTGTATGGCCCAATTATTGTAAATTAATCTGCTGGAACAGAAGGGGATATAATCATCCAAGTAGATCTCTCAGACCTAACGCGAAAACGAAAGAGCAAATCCTTAATCTTTATGGAAGAAAAGCAAACTAGACTAGATTGAACATCAAGATAACAATATAACATCCTACCTACTCAGAAAAATCCTTTCTTAACCTACCCTGGATTGATGCAAGTCTCCCATTGCAAGGACTGATAGCCCTAGAACAGGACAACGAATGAGTCACTCGCCGGATACTTGGGTAATTGGGGTATGATTTGATCACTTGTTTGCATGGAGCATCATCTGCCTCTGATTATTATTTCATCACAATTTCAGTCTGTCACACTCGATGTGTTCAATAACTGGACAAAAAATCAACCATAGCTTATTGTGAAAAACAAGCATACACATTTGGAATAAGTTCATTTTTGACTCTTTAAACTAGTGATCGTATCTGATTCGTATTCTCAAACCGCAATACCGGATATATCGACCCCCTAACTATTAAAACCAGTGTAATTTGACTCTCTCGACGATTTTGGAAGACGGTTTCACTGACGTAGCGCCTACGTGGCGGTGCTGACATAGTCTTTGTCCCACGTGATACTTATGTAGTATTAGAATTAAAAAATATATCACACAAAAAATATTATGTGATGCACTGACATGTGAGGCCACATGTCACCCTCTCTCTCCTTCCCTTCTTCCTCTCTCTCCCTACTCTCTTTCTTTCTCTCCTCTTCTCTTCCTCTTCGGCTGTCTACAAGGAGCGGCGGTGGCGGTGGGCAAGGGCGAGCTGGAGCGGCGCCTATGGGTGGGCGAGGGACAGAGAGCGGTGATGGCGGCGCCTGGGCCTAGGATGGAGGGGACGCCGTCCAAGCCACTGCCCGCCCGTCGAACGTTGCCGCTAAGCTCCACCTTTTCCCCTGCCCCGAGCTCCGCCTCCGCCACCACGCCCCTTCTCACTGAGCTCTGGAAGGCATCGAGATGGACGAAGCTCTCGATGCCGGCGCGAAGGAGGGTGGAGATGAGCGGTGCCCTGACCCCTTCCCGTTGGTGGAAGAGAGCTACGCAGTTGTGATGCACAAATACGTGATACGGGTATGGCGATACGGATACGGCGATACGGAGATATGGGAATTCCTGAAAACATCAATACGTCAATACGGCGAGTATATATATGTATATATTATTAAAAAATAAAATACAAGGAACTATAAGTAGGTAAAATAACGAGATTACCTTGACAAACAAAATAATATAGAGTATAAAAAAAGAGATGATGGCTGCATGTATTATTATTGAGTGTCACATATTAGCTTTTAGTTTTCCTTCACTTGATTCATGCTTAGCCTCTCTCCTACCAAAAGTAACAAAAAATTACAAACTCCCTGACTGGCTGCGTGCAGTACCATATCCATCCAAGCCTTCGCCATGGCTGCTTGCTAGTTGCTTAGCTTCCAACATCATGAAATCGATTATATCAAACACAAGTCGAAGAAGAGAAATATGCGAGACTTGAGAGAGAGATTACCCATCCAAAAACGAATATTGCGCTAGAGTAGTCTGATCCTAGCTAGGAAGTCCCTTGTCATGCCGTCACAGCCGGCGGCGCCTCCTTCCCGGCCGCCACCGCCGTCCTCACCACTCCGGCCGTGGGAGGTGGTTCTTACTAGGTGGGGAGAGGCTCCTCCTGCTCCCTACTGTTCGCTCTCCTAGATGGATGCGAAGATGACACTGCCAGCCGATGGGGAGAGGCTCCTCCTGCTCGCTCTCTGGGATGGCATCGACGGATGAGCGAATGCACGGCTGCACCTGAGATTTAGGGTTAAACTACTAGAGGTTGGGCCTTCGGTGGTTACCGGCCCAAGTATCCCGTAGGTATCGAATAAGTATCCTACAAGTATCGCTAATTTTTTTTATTTTTTTTCGTTGTTTATTTGTCGATACTTCTCCGATACCATATCGCGCGTGTATCGGCCGTATACGCGTATCGGATACGTATCCCATACGGGAACGGCAACAATGTGCCATATCTGTGCATCATAGCTACGCAGTGGCCGCCATCGAGCTCGGCGGGGAAGTAGCCGCCATGGACTCCATCGTCGGGCCCTCACCGCCCGACGCCGCCGCCGCCACCGGGGTGGAAGGGGCCTAGAACCCTCGGCCTACACACACCATCCCCACCACCGCACCCTCACCATCGGATGCTGCCGCCACCCATGGACTGCATCGGTGGGCCCTCGCCACTCGCCGCTGCCGCCGCCGGGGTGGAAGGGGCTGAGAACCCTCGGCCTTCACACGCCATCCCCACTGTCGCGCTCTCGCCGCCGGATGTCGCTGTCACCGCTCCCCGTCGTTGTCCCGCTGCCTGTGCTATCAGCCACTGTGCGCCACGAAGAAGAAAGGAAGATAGAGGGGCGAGAGAGGGTATTAGAAGGAGGGGATGACAGGTGGGCCTTACTTTTTCTAAAAAAATATTTGATTACTGGGATGCCACTGGACACCGCGTCAGCGAAACCACCCTCCAAAACTATCGGGGAGTTAAATTACACTGGTTTTAATAGTTAGATGGTCAAGATATCTGGTATTATGGTTCAGGGATACAAGTCGGATTCGACCACTAGTTAAGGGAATCAAATAGGCTATCCCTACACAGTTCTTGTTTTTTTACCCCAGAAATCGGCCCAAATTGATGAGGAATGCAACCCACGGGGCTAGTTCTGGTTCTATCTCGGCCCAGCCCGGCCCAGCCCATCCCAGAGGAAATGCTATAATGCAGGTTTTAATCAGCAGATAGCGCGCAAATAATCAGCTTGCTACTTACATTGGACTGAACATAGCTCTTCTTTTTTGTAATTTTTATACCAGCCTCAATTGCTCAACTAGCATATTCCTTTCCTGGATAAAAAAATGAATATACCTTGGTCTTAAACTAAAATATTCTTGTACTACTCTGCATACATTTGCACTTCTCCAAATAAACCATGGGTCTATTTGAGAGAGTTTCTAATTGCTACAGTTTCTCCCAGAATCAGAAGCTCTCCAAACAGTTTAGTTTTTTATCCGGATTTTAAGAAGCTATAGTTGTAGAATCTAGAAAATAAATTAGAAATCAGAAACTAGGAAACCAGCTAGATACCAATCAGTTGCTTGTCGAACAACTCCTCAAACAGACTCTACGAAGGGTTTGGTCAACAAGTACCAATGTTTTGGTCAACAAGTACCAATGTACCATCGACTAATTAGGCTCATGCCTCCCAACTAGTTGATCACAGCTTCTGATGATTTCAAATGCAATTATTTTTCGAGGCTCATATATGATGTCTTGGTAATCACACTAACGTCACAGATATGCGCTCATGTAATTATTGTCCCTGAAAGAAAATTTCAGCTCTGTCTTTTCCTTTGTCAACTGATGGATCAGTTCGAGTTCATCACAAGTCACCTTTTATTTTCTATCACAAGCTGCCTAAAGGTCAAATGCATGTTTTCAGCAAGATTTTGCGTTGACATTCTCTTGTTTTCTTGAAGCAGGGGATGGTTCCATATAGAACACTATAAATTTGCCATTGTTTTGTACAATACAAACTTGTTTGAAAAATATGATATCCGTTGACAAATAGGCCGTAGCACGACTGAAGTGCAACGCCATATGTAAACAATGGTTTAGTCTATGCTGACATTTGGCACAGATATAGGGAAGCTGTGCGATGAATTATCCTCGGCCCTTGAAAAATACAACATTTCTTTTCATATCTATGGAAACATCAAAGACATCATATCCTCCACTGCGATCCACAAATAATGAGCTGCTTTGAATCACGAGGTTCCCAACAGAACACTCCCTGAGCTGGTCAGTTTATGTTCATATCCTCAGCACCAGCACCATCTCCATCTGCATGTTGTGAATAGATGGTTAGCGAAGTTACATAACTTATACACAAGTATTTTCTGAAACCATTTGGCAAAACCAACCACGAAAGCATACCCTCGTTTTCTGATGAGGTGTTAATCAAGCGCCTGGAACGCTGCTGTTGTTGTCGTGTTGGCTGAAATAACAGCAATGTGATGACAATTACTTTGTGTTGAAATTTGAAAATAGTGTACAAGTTTGGAAGTCAGAAGAGCTAAATTTGAGAAAACAACATGCTCATTTCAGGTGCTAAATATGGACATGTATAAAGAGTAATACCTGCAACTTTGGCCTAAGTGCCTCAAGAGGTCCTTTGGGTTTCGCAGTGCCTTGCTGTCCAGACTGCAGAGCCAAATGTCAGAATATCAATATCAGCACGGTTGAATCTGGAACTCAGGTAATTAGCACCCAGAATAAAATTGATGCCACAGAAAAAAGTGATACCTTTCCCAGAGCCCAGTCAGCAGAATCAAAATAGGCCCGTTCATGATCCTTCAATTACAGAGAGAAATTTAATCACTAATAACTACTTGTGTCTTTGCACATAGAAATAAGGCTAGGCAAACTCATTACCTTCGAGATGAGTGGTGGTTTTTTTGGCATTAGTCCTCCAAATTTCTTCTTGATTGCTAATTCCTACAGAAAGGAGTAGATGATGTGTTTAACAAAATTGGCCATGCCAGTTATTTAGAGTAATGTTGCTAATTCCATTTACAAGGACATAAGGGTAGCAATGAAATGACTATATCATAAGATCTAGCCAAGGAAATGACCTGTTCTTGAGCTGAGGGCATGGAGTTATCTTCAGTTTGGTCCATAGGGTCAGGATTTCCAACAGTTTCGGGTCCAGCAGCATTGGTGTCCTTCATATCCGACATGATGCTAGAAACGAGAAGTATTTTTGTCAAAATTCACATGATAAAAAGATGCCGACAGCATAAAAAAAATATCTAAGGCATGATTTCTTGGGGAACAGAACATCAAGACAAAAGTGAACCAGAGGCTGAGGAAAACAGCTATTGCCCAATGTCAACTCAGTTCAACTCATTCAGCAATCAGTATCTTCAAAAAACTGGTGTTTTTTAAACATGATGATGATTAGGTAAGTAATATTGATAATAAATTATAGTCTGTTCCTACCCTTTTACAGTTTTACCTATAGGCTAAATGAAACTAAGTATTAGTTGATCCATTAGGATAGTCATTTGATAGCTTCCTTTAGTTGGCACTTGGCATTGTTGAATCTCAACAGCTCACTTGAACTAAAAAGGCTGTGCTTACACAGTTATACTACAGAAAAATGTGCTTCTATTACCATGCTTCCCATTTTCTTGCATCATTGCACATGCGTGAATTAAGGCCTTAAGAAGATGTGGATAATACGGTGGTAACAACATTAGTCCATAGAATAGATCCAGAAATAATAGAAGAGGATAATGCCAACTGCTCTGGAGCTTACATTGGTCAAGCCTTTTTGATTGAATAAATTATCTAGAACATGGTCTCGTAAGTTTCAGTATTTTCCACAAAAGGGCCAAATTCAAGACTAGCTAGTGCATCAACCTACTTCAATTTGTTTGATCAAGAAAAGGGGGAAATTTTGGCTTGCAAATCTCAACATGAATCTGCCTTGGAAAATGCAAACCATAAGTTTCTTTTGAACCTAAACAAGGGATTTTTTTTCTCTCATAGTCCAATAAATTCAATTTTTAATTCGAATTGAGAGGGGGGGGGGGAGAGCAAAAACCTGTTAATAGGTCTTCGACCAAAATGCCAGCTGCACCTATACTAATGCTAGATATGGAAATTACAGAGTAATTTAATCACCCATGTATCCTTTTGTGCCCTATAGAACAAGTTAAATGTTTATATCTTCATCCATAGTCAACTAATACTCCCTCCGTCCCAAAATATAAGGGTTTTTGGGTGGATGGGGCACATCATGTGTCCCATCCACCCAAAAACTCTTATATTTTAGGACGGAAGGAGTAAGAAGCAACGAAAAAGGGGTATGATGACTACTCTACCTGCTCCACAAATATCGAAGACAAAATATCACTAGACTGGCCCTGAATGCCAGGGAATTAAACTAAGAACAACGGCAGAGACAGCTCCTGGGCAGGTCAGGCGGCTGCCCGGGATCCGCCACTGCCATCTCCACTACAGACAGCCGTCGACGCCTATAAAAATCAGTCGATCACCGAAAAACACTATTAGTCGCTCGGACTCAACGGTGGTGCTGGCTCCGCCACTGACTATCAAAGATTGCAAGTATAATCCCCTTTTCCAATGTGAAGACCCAAATTCCTCTTTTCTAATACACGATCCTTGTGTACTGAAAGTACAACATATCATGGCTTGTGCGATGTCAACACACTCTCACATAGTCCGTACTCCTTCCACCGACTTCTGAGCCGCACACACGAGTTCGTTCTACTTGATTGCTCCATTTTATTTTACTTTGTACTTCTGAGCCGCACACACGAGTTCTGACTGACCGATCCCCATTTTAGGCATGTACTACCAACAACACAGCAGGGCCGGATCCAAAAAAGTTGAACCCCCCAAACTTCTTTGGGGGGGGGGGGGGGGGGGGGGGGGGGGGACAAACAAGCTGCTACTTGTATTATTAAGCTTAAGGCTCTCAAATTAAGAGAAAATCTTCCAGATCTAGGAGATAAGCTAGGATTAAACGCGAGCAAATTCGAGACAAGAGTGGGTGGGATGGATGAGGAAGAGGACGTGCGTAACGGGTAGGATGCTCACCGTGATGCGGCGGAAGCAGCAGGACGGTGGCGGCAGCGGCGGCGCGCCCCTGATCTGCTCGCGAGATGGAGATCGGCGCAGGCGGAGGCAGAGGCGGTGGGCGAACTCGCGAGGAGCGGAGGCGGAGACGAGACGCAACGGGAGATGACGCAGAGAGGACGGGGAGATGGGAGATGGATCGCACAATGATTGGACACTAAGATTTCCATTTTTCTCTTTTAGAAAAAAGTAAATAAATTGTACAAAATCCTACCCCTCCGTCCCACTTATACATGCCAAACGGGCGCCCCGACCCAGCACGGTACGAGCACACCGACAGCACGGTCCGTTAGGGCACGATAGGTATGGCAACTGTAACGAGTTGTATCGTGTTGATCCACGTACCAAGGCCTCAGTCCAAGCACGGTCCAAGGAGGTGCTAGGCATGGCTACTATAGCGGCACGTGGGTTGGTAGCCAGTCCACCAGTACACATGGACTATAAAAATTAAAATTTGAGGGAAAAAGAGGAAAAAGATAGAAAAAAAATAATATGAAGGAAAAAATGGTTTAAAGGATAAATGTGAGGAAAATTTAGGAAATATATCATAAAATATATGGTAAAAATAGGATAAGATTTGGAAAAAATAACAAATATTAGAAATACATGGGGCAAAATAGAAAATTGTAGGAAAAATAAATGCGCCAACTAGGTCGTACTCGTGCCGGCCCGTCGACAGGTGTGTCGTGCCGTGCTGGCCCAAGCACGGCACGGGCAAACGGGCCGTGCCGGCACGGCTCACAGGCCAGCGTGCCATGTTGTGCCTGGGACGGCTACAGAACAGTTGTGCTCGGGCCGGCCCAGCTGAGCAAGCCTATTTGGCCAGGTATAGTCCCACTGCAACTATAGTGCCACTCTAGATTTAATTTTTGTCATAAAATAAATATAAATTTACCATATTGTAATACTTATCACATGAATCACATCATATTTAATTTATTTTTCATCTTACCCTCAACTACCGTTCCGCTTTAATAGGGGTGCTTGGGTAATTTTTTTCTCCCTCTTATTTTTCTCTCTGTCAGATGGAAAACTCCGCAGCGGGGAACTGTGCGGACCCCCTTTTCGAGTTCGGCCCAAGGACGCATGAAAGAGGCTTTCTCAGGCCCGGCTCCGGTGAGGCCGGTGAAAATCGAAAATCGCCAGACAGAGGACGGTGACACACGAGCAAGTATACAGGTTCGGGCCGCCGGTGAGGCGTAATACCCTACTCCTGTGTGATGGATTATCTGTGTGGATTCAAGCTCTCCGGAGTTGGACTCGGCTAGTCGCAATCCAGGGAGTCGAGGCAAAAAGCTGAATCGAACCCCCGAACCCCCTTCCTCTAGACCTGGGCCTCCTTTTATATCTCAAGGGGACACCACAGGGGTCAGACAGGCGGTTTTCTAGAGAGAAAGGAAAAAACTATTTTACAGATGAAGTCATGTTGTGGCTTGGAGCGGAAGCCTTCCGCTCCTGTAGCGCCAGTATGCCGTCGATCAGACCGCCCATCATGGCGGTCGGCCCAGCACGTCACTTCCCATTAAACGGCTGGAATCCGGTAGTCCTCTGTAAGACTGTGCGATGCGCCAGGTGATTAGACTTGACGCACCAACTCTAATGTGGCGCAAGAGCCGGATCGGCCCTCGCGATCTTGGCTCAGCTCGTTGGGAACGTATCATACCTACCATGCGTGCGCCGGCATGCGCGGTACTGTACGCCATCCCATCGGTCATTCGCACCGGTCAGCCGACGGTGACCGGTGTCAGATGCGTGCGCGTCGCTTCGCAATAGATGCAGCACGCGCGCGGCGCAGGGGCACTACGCCTGCCCCGTTATTAATGCGGGTAGGTGAGCGCTGGGAGCGCTCACCCACTTTGTTATACGTGGCGATGGCCCGAGGGGGTCAGGGGAGCTCGACCCCTGTTGGGCCTCCCCCGAGGGGGTAGCACGTCATGGGAGGGCGGCCGCCACGTTACCCTCGGGCCTTCTCGCCCCTCGGGGGATGGCCACGTGGGCGGACGGGGCCGCCTCAAGCCCATAGTCGACATACTCCTGGGCCCAGGACACCGACAGTAGCCCCCGGCGTAAAGCCTGTGTGGGGCCCCACTGCAGGTCGACCAGGTTTTATGCCACCTCGTCGAATCAGTGTGAAGTGGGCCCAGGTTTTCAAGGGAGATGGACGGCCGCTGGTTCTGCGTGTTGGGAGAAAACACCTCCCAGCAATAATGGGCCCTCGTTCCGTAACGGCCTCATTATCCGGGGCGTAACCCAAGTCGCCTCTCAACGGAAATGGGCCGTTACGCAGTAACGGCCCTATCTCCGGGGGCAGCACGCAAAACGGGGCACGTCTGCTTGTCAGCCCTAGATAATAATGATGGCGTGTCTCGGCGGACGTGCGCGCCCTAAAAGCGGGCACGATTCGCACCTTCGTCTCCGGGATGGTGGCGATGCTCCGCACGCGCACCGGAAACGGAGTAGTGGGGATGATGGGGCAAGTGCGCGCGAGGGGTAGAGCGATCTCGCCGCCCGCCTCACCACGGCCGAGGGGCACGTCACTGCCCTCCAAGAGCTGCTGACGGCCCGCAATGCGGAGGTCGAGGTGTTCAAGATGGTGCAGGCCATGGCTCCCGACATGCTCCAGGATGTCGTCAAGAAGCTGGAGCACGCTGCGCGCGGGGCGAAGATCTCGGTGGGCGGGGCCCACAAACTCGGCAACACGCCGGCCGGAATAGCCCACCGCATAGCCGCTATGGCCGCGAGCCTGGAGGGGTTCGCGGACGAGGTCGAGGAGACCATCAAGGCCTCCTCGAAGGGCCTTGCCGAGGGGGCTGTGGAGCTGGTGTTGGCCAGCTGCCAGGCCCGCGACCCGGGGTTTAACCCGTCGGCGGTCTTCGATGACTTCCCACCGGGGACTGAGGCGGCGGCCCGCGCCCAAGTCCGGGAGGTCGCCCAGAAAGTCGTTGACGCCTTCGAGGGGATGGCCCCTCGGTTCTCTATGTCGCCTGCCTCCGATGACGACGCCGACGACGACGACGAGAAGGCCGAGGACGGCAGCAGCGACGGCGGCGAGGCGTGACCCCGCAAACCAAGGCCTGCGGGCATCGCCCCTTCACCTTTTTCTTCTTTTTGCTTGCGGTTGTACATATTCGGCCCCCAAGGGGGTCTTGTAATAAACGACATCTTGCTTTAAGTCGGGTTTCGATTTCCTGCAACGAAATATGTCATGGTTCGAATATTAGTTTGATATCTTGTATGTGTGATCCAAGTGTTTTTCCCTTGTCGGTTTGTTCAGTGTTTTGCCTTAAGCGGGGGCTCGGGTTCGGGCCGCAGCCCTAAGTGATAGGAACCGAGACTAGAGCACTTGGGGAGTTCTACATGTCGAGACTAGCCAGGTCGAGAACATGGTGATCGGGGTAAGTGCGGACCCCATTGTGGGCCATTGGCAAGTTCCCTCGGAGTTCAACATGTCTCGGGGCACGGCTCGCTCTGGGCTCCGTTGGCGTCTAGGCGGCGCGAATCACTTAGGAGCGACACGAACACGACCGCCCCGAGTGAAGACAAAAACACCCAACAAAGCCCGCAAGCGGAAAACCATAATTGGACCGGATATAAATTTGTTGTAAGGCAGATGTAAAAGAGAGGAATATGTATATTGATAGTGGGAGCCCCCGACCAACTTTGTCGTGCCCGAGGGGGCGCGCGGGGTTAGCTCGAGCCCAAGGTACAACACAGCGACTCCTCTATGGATAGAAGCAGC
Organism: Oryza punctata; assembly: GCA_000573905.2. Classification (NCBI taxonomy): domain Eukaryota; kingdom Viridiplantae; phylum Streptophyta; class Magnoliopsida; order Poales; family Poaceae; genus Oryza; species Oryza punctata. Next base: position 7,968,295 of record CM002488.2, read on the forward strand.
GAAGGTGTTCGATGTTCCATGGATTGGGCAGCTCTGTGCCGTCCTCCATGGCTAGCCTGATCGAGCCCGGCCGGGGGACACCGATCACTCTAAATGACCCCTCCCACATGGGTGAGAGTTTGCTCAGTCCGGCACGCGTTTGGACGCGGCGCAGGACGAGATCGTTTATGTGGAGCGATCGGGCCCGAACATGGCGCTGATGGTAGCGCCTTAGGCTCTGCTGGTAGCGCGCGGCGTGCTGCCTTCGTTCTTCGAGGTAGTCGAGGTCGTCCCGTCGGAGGAGCTCTTGATTTGCCTCATTGTACAGGGCTGCTCGTGGAGACCCCAGGATGAGCTCGGATGGGAGGATCGCCTCCGCACCGTAAACCAGGAAGAAAGGTGTTTCCCCTGTGGCGCGGCTCGGGGTCGTCCGGTTGGCCCATAACACCGCTGGTAGCTCGTCGATCCACGAGTCGCCGTGTTTCTTGAGGATGTTGTATGTCTTGGTCTTGAGGCCCTTAAGGATTTCCGCATTGGCGCGCTCCACTTGACCGTTGCTCTTTGGGTGGGCGGGGGAGGCGAAGCAGAGCTTGATGCCCATGTCCTCGCAGTAGTCGCCGAACAGTTCACTTGTGAACTGGGTGCTGTTGTCCGTAATGATACGGTTGGGCACCCTGAACCGGGCAGTGATGCCCTTGATGAATTTGAGCGCCGAGTGCTTGTCGATCTTAATGACCGGGTAAGCCTCGGGCCATTTGGTGAACTTGTCGATGGCGACGTAGAGGTATTCATATCCTCCCAACGCCTTCTTGAATGGACCCAAGATATCCAGCCCCCAGACCGCAAAGGGCCATGAGAGCGGGATGGTCTGGAGGGCCTGGGCCGGCAGATGCGTTTGCTTGGCGTGGAATTGGCACGCTCGACATCACCTGACCAGATCGGTCGCGTCCTGGAGCGCTGTTGGCCAGTAGAAACCCTGTTGGAATGCCTTGCCGACCAAGGTGCGCGAAGCGGAGTGAGCTCCGCACTACCCTTCATGAACATCGGCGAGGAGCTCGACGCCATGGTCCCGAGGGATGCATTTGAGGAGGACTCCGTTAGCACCACGCCGGTAGAGGGCCCCCTCTACCAGCACGTATCTTTTGGAGATGCGAATGACGCGTTCGCTCCCTTCGCGATCCTCGGGGAGAGTCTCATCTTTGAGGAACGCCTGGATCTCAGTCATCCAGGCAATTTGTCTTGGGGGGTCGGGTTCGACCCCTTCGGGCCCCGGGACCCGGACTCCCTCGGGCCTCGGGGAGGGCGTGGCAGCATCTGAGTCCCCCGGGGGATCAAGACGCGCCGACGGCTGGGTAAGCCTGTCTTCAAAGGCACCCGGTGGGGTTGGGGCGCGTGACGAGGCGAGGTGCGACAGCTCGTCGGCGAGCGTGTTGTCTCGCCTGGGCATGTGCCGTAGTTCTAACCCGTCAAAATGGCGCTCCATACGCCGCACCTCACGGACGTAGGCCTCCATTTGCGGGTCGGAGCAGTGGTACTCCTTGGAGACTTGGTTCACGACCAACTGAGAGTCGCCTAGAACCAGGAGGCGGCGGATCCCCATTCCTGCCACCGCTCTGGGTCCGGCAAGGAGTCCCTCGTACTCCGCCATATTGTTGGTTGCCCGAAAATCTAGGCGAACCAAGTATTTTTGAGGGTGCCCCCGTTTGGTGAGGTCAAAGTGACCCCGGCGCCAGCTCCTTGGAGGGCGAGCAAGCCATCAAACAGCATTACCCAATGCGGGCTGGCAGCCTGTTGAGCGGGATCGACTCCGACCTCGGGGTCGGGGAACCCGAGGCTAGGTTTGGGGGTCGGGCTCCACTCCGCCACGAAATCGGCGAGGGACTGACCCTTAATCGCGTGGCGCGGTTGGAAGTGGAGATCAAACTCAGAGAGTTCGATGGCCCACTTTACCACTCGCCCTGTCCCCTCCCGGTTCCGGAGAATTTCCCCAAGAGGGTAGGACGTTACGACCGTAACCCGGTGCGCCTGGAAATAATGGCGCAATTTCCTCGAGGCCACTAAAACTGCGTAGAGCAATTTCTAGGCTTGAGGATACCGAGTTTTAGCATCCCGTAACACCTCACTAACGAAATAAACCGGCCGCTGCACCTTTCGGCGGGGCCTGGTTTCCTCGTCACGGGTGTCGAATCCCGCGTGGGAATGTTGGGAGGGGAGTTTTGGGCCTTCTCCACCTCCACTCTGGTAGCCTCGGGGTCATGTGTCGTCGGGCCACTCCTCCCCATAATGGCTTCTGGGCCTTCCTGGGGTCCGGGGGCCTCTACCGACGCCTGGCGAGGGATCGTAGGGCCACCGTCAGTCTGGGGGGCCCGAGGGCCCTCGCCTGACTGACGGGCTCCTTCGTCGTCCTCTGTCCCGGGCTGTGCCATCGTGGGTCGGTGGGGTGCGGGCCGAGGGCATTCCTCGGCGCGCTCCACCACCAGCGCTGCGCTAACTATTTGTGGGGTCACAGCCAAGTAGAGCAGCAGCGGCTCCTCTGGCTCGGGGGCAACTAGGATCGGAGGGGAGCTGAGGTATGCCTTCAACTGATCGAGGGCTTGCTCAGCTTCCTCTGTCCACCGGAACGGCCCAGATCGTTTGAGGAGTTTAAACAGGGGTAGCGCCTTTTCTCCCAACCTCGATATGAATCGGCTAAGGGCGGCCATACATCCAGTGACGCACTAGACATCCCTAAGCTTGCTGGGGGGGAACATCCTATTTATCGCGCTAATTTTCTCGGGGTTGGCCTCTATGCCTCGGGCTGAGACCAAGAACCCGAGAAGTTTGCCCGCAGGCACGCCGAACACGCACTTTTCGGGGTTCAGCTTCATGCGGGTAGAGCGGAGACTCTCGAAAGTCTCCCCTAGATCCGAGAGGCGTGTCTCCTGGTTGCGCGTCTTCACAACCAGGTCATCGACATACGCCTCAATGTTACGTCCTACTTCACTACCCAAAGTGATACGAGTAGTACACTGAAAAGTAGGGCCTGCATTCTTTAAACCGAAAGGCATAGTTGTATAAAAGTATGTGCCTAGAGGAGTAATGAATGCAGTTTTTTCCTCATCGTCCCTAGCCATGCGAATCTGATGATACCCTGAGTATGCATCTAGAAAGCATAAAAGGTCGCACCCCGCGGTGGAGTCGACAATTTGATCTATGCGTGGCAGGGGATAAGGGTCCTTAGGACATGCCTTGTTGAGGTCGGTGTAGTCGATGCACATCCGGAGCTTGCCGTTCGCCTTGGGGATGACGACCGGGTTTGCTAGCCACTCCGGATGGATGACTTCCCGGATGAATCCGGCCTCCAGCAAGCACGCCACCTCCTCACCTATGAAGGCTTGGCGCTCGGTGCACTTTCTGCCGGACGGGCCTTGCGCCCGGCCGTACGGCTAGACGGTGCTCGACCACCTCCCTGGGGACCCCGGGCATGTCTGACGGCTTCCATGCGAAGACGTCAGCGTTTGCCCGCAGGAAGGAGACGAGCGCGTCTTCCTATTTGCCGTCCAGCTGACTACCGATCTTGACGGTCTTGGACGGGTCATCGGCCAGCGCCACCTCCTTGATGGGGACCTTGTCGCTCGGGGTCATCCGCTTCCGCGGGGCGTGAGACGAGGAGGCGCCATGCTCCTCGTTGTCGCCCGCGGGCTTTGGGACCGCGGCGAGGTCGTTTGCACGCTGTTCTGCGCAAGCCAGCGCGATCTTGAGATCACCGTTGATGGTGATGGGGCCGCGTGGGCCCGACATCTTCATCTGGAGGTAGGCGTAGTGGGTGGCCGCCATGAACTTCACCAACGCGGGTCTTCCCAGGACCGCGTTGCAGAGCAGATGGATGTCCGCCACATCGAAGTCTATCTGCTCGATGCGGAAGTTGTCGGGGCCACCAAATGTGACCGGGAGGTCAATGTGACCTCGAGGCCATGTGTGCCCTGGCGTCACGCCGATGATCGGCAGAGACGGCAGGAGCTTCATCCCCGGGACCTTAATGAGGTCATAGGCCGCAGGGGAAAGGATGTATAGCGCAGCGCCGCCATTGCGATCTACCCCCCCGGGCCACGCATGGGGGGTGGTCGGTTTGGTCGAAGGTAAGAGGGACCTCCGATCACCTGGCCCGCCGTGAGGCCTCGTGGGTGGGGACCGCAGCTAGAAGCTCACGCTTAATGGTCTTGAAGCTGCGGCGGGAAGCATGAGCACATGCTCCCCCATCTATGGTGGCGACGGTGGCCTCAGGCTCCTGGTAGCCTAAGTCGTTGTCACCATCGTCGTTGACGGGGGCCTTCTTCTTGGCCTCACTGCGTCGATCGCGGGCTGGGACCGTGAGGCTCTGGCCCTCACGGCGCTCCTGGCCCCGCTCCTCCCCCCACTTCTTGACGCGCTCGGTCAATCCCTTGATCGCGCGACACTCGGTGAGGTCGTGGAGAGAGGTGTCGTGCACGGAGCACCATTTGCCGCCCTGGCGCTCTCGGCCGGGGGCGGCAGCGCTCCTCTTGTTGCCCTCCGCAGCCTTCCCCTTACGTGGGGGCCGCGAGGCATCTTCGGCGGCAAGGACGTGCCCCTCGTCGCCGGTGCGGGCAGTCCACCTCTTCTTCCTCCTTTCTTGCTGCCCAAAATGGGCGGCAGACCCAAGGGCAACCGCAGCCGCCGCGCCAGAGGCAGAGGAGTTCCAGGTCCACGCTTCCTCCTTACAGGCCACACGGTCCGCGAGCTCAAAGAGTTGCGCAGTATTCTGGGGCTCCTTGGAGGTGATCTTTTCCAGCATGCGGTTGTGCCTCACGCCTCCCCTAAACGCGTATATCACCGCATGCGCGAGGATACACGGGATGGTGTTGTGGACCTGGCAGAACCGCTGTATATATGATCGGAGGGACTCGCCGTCCCTCCTCTGCACCGCGTGCAGGTCGGCTTCCTCTCCTGGGCGTGGATATGTGCCCTGAAAGTTCGTGGTGAACTGTTGGCACAGATCCTCCCAGGAGTGGACCGAAGCGGGTGGCAGATTCATGAGCCATCCCCGCGCTTGGCCTTTTAGGGCCATGGGAAAATAGTTCACCATGACCCTGTCGTCACCCCCCGCCGCCTCGATTCCAGTTGTGTAGATCTGGAGGAACTCGGTGGGGTTGACGCTACCATCGTACTTCTACGGGATGCTGGGCCGGAATTTTGGGGGCCATCGGACATTTCGAAGACTCGCCACAAAGGCACGGCACCCAGCCCCGACGACGGGGGAAACGGGGGGCCTACCTCTAAGGCCGCTAGGACGCACGGTGGCCGTGGACGCGGCGCCCTCTCCCGCTTGGTAGCGTGGCGCTCGATACTGAGACGGACATCCGGCTCGCCGTACAAACTCTCGTGACGCCCGCGAGAAGCCGTGGGCGTCGACGAGGGCAGTGAGGACGCGCGGCGTACATGAGCCGCCGCTCGTCGCACTCTTCATCTTGCGGACGAAGAGGTTGCGGTCGCGGTGCCGGACGATTCAGCCGCCGACGGGCGGCCGCTGGCGTCCAGCTGCTGGTGTGCCGTCTTGACCAAGTTGGCCACGTCGTCCAGCCAACGCTGGACGGGGGCCTCTGGGTCCGCGGCGATGGGCGGATGGCGCAGGAGCGCCCCTGCCGCCTGGAGGGAACCCTGAGGAGTGCCGCCGTCACCGTAGGCTAAACGGCGGCGCGCCTTAGGGTGATGCCGTCGCTCGTCGCTTGGCCGCTGGGAGGTGGCGGAGCCCTCCGGCTCCTTCATCGCCTTCTCCCGCTCGGAGCACCGGCGAGGAGGTGGTGACGGAGCGCGTGTCTGGCGACGGGGATGCAGCTCCCCGCCGTCGTCACCGGTGCTCGGTGTGGGGGTGTGATTCAGCCATGGGGCTGGCTTGGCGAAGCTTGGCGATCACACAAAGAGTGGAAAACTGAGGAAGCGTTTACGCGCCCCTACCTACCGCGCCAGCTGTCGGATGGAAAACTCCGCAGCGGGGGACTGTGCGGACCCCCTTTTCGAGTTCGGCCCAGGGGCGCGTGAAAGAGGCTTCCTCAGGCCCGACTCCGGTGAGGCCAGTGAGAATCGAAAATCACCAGACAGAGGACGGTGACACACGAGCAAGTATACAAGTTCGGGCCGCCGGTGAGGCGTAATACCCTACTCCTTTCTGATGGATTATCTATGTGGATTCAAGCTCTCCGGAGTTGGACTTGGTTAGTCGCAATCCAGGGAGTCGAGGCAAAAAGCCGAATCGAACCCCCGAACCCCCTTCCTCTAGCTCCTTTTATATCTCAAGGGGACACCACAGGGGCCAGACAGGCGGTTTTCTAGAGAGAAAGGAAAAAACTATTTTACAGATGAAGTCATGTTGTTGCTTGGAGCGGAAGCCTTCCGTTCTTGTAGTGCCAGTATGCCGTCGATCAGACCGCCCATCATGGCGGTCGGCCCAGCACGTCACTTCCCATTAAACGGCTGGAATCCGGTAGTCCTCCGCAAGACTGTGCGATGCACCAGGTGATTAGACTTGACGCACCAACTCTGATGTGGCGTGAGAGCCGGATCGGCCCACGCGATGTTGGCGCAGCTCGTTGGGAAACGTATCATACCTACCACGCGTGCGCCGGCATGCGCGGTACTGTACGCCATCCCATCGGTCATTCGCACCGGTCTCACACCGGTCAGCCGACGGTGACCGGTGTCAGATGCGTGTGCGTCGCTTCGCAATAGATGCGGCACGCGCGCGGCGCAGGCGCACTACGCCTGCCCCGTTATTAATGCGGGTAGGTGAGCGCTGGGAGCGCTCACCCACTTTGTTATACGTGGCGATGGCCCGAGGGGGTCGGGGGAGCCCGACCTCTATTGGGCCTCCCCCCGAGGGGGTAGCACGTCATGGGAGGGCGGCCGCCACGTCACCCTTAGGCCTTCTTGCTCCTCGGGGGATGGTCACGTGGGCGGACGGGGCCGCCTCAAGCCCATAGTCGACATACCCTTGAACCTAGGACACCGATACTCTTACTCCTAGAAATGCATTTATAGTGGGACAAGAGGGAGTACCTATTATTATAATCTAAGTTGCACGTGCCAAGGAAATTTTATCACATGATACATAACCCTAGAGATTATGAATATAAAATTTCACAAAAACACACTATCAACCATTTTGATATATTTCTATATCAAAATTCAATAAAGCTTTGTTACATGGATGTAACATTTGTATAATATGATTAAAAAAATCATACATTTGAGATGTGATGGCAGAACTCAAAAGTTGAGAAAACCCACATTACGCACTATTTGTAGAATAATAGTCGTGAGTGAGAGCTGAGTCGTGTCGTGGGAACTGAGGCGCGTCGCGTCTTGGGAACTGAGGAGGCACGTCAGGGTAGGGTAGTGAAGGATGTGACTGCTGTCTAGCGGTTCATCTTCTGAGTAGAAAGTGATTGGAGCTCGCGTGAAAATCAATGGTATAGACATTGGTTTAAAATATCGAATATATTTATTTTTCAAGTTCTTAATAATTAAGACTCACTCCTACTCACGTAAGTAGGTTGACCCTCCAACTCACTCGTGGGTCATAATAGCTCTAGTAGAAGTTGGGTCTTATCTGAACTTCAATAGAGTTTCCTGGTCTGAGGAGGCACATCAGGGTAGTGAAGGATGTGACTGCTGTCTAGCGGTTCGTCTTCTGAGTATGAAGTGATCAGAGCTCCCGTAAAAATCAATGGTATAGATGTTGGTTTAAAATATCTAATATATCTATTTTTCAAGTTTTTAATAATTAAAATTCATTTAACCATACGCTAATGGTTTTCTCTTTTGTGTGTATTGAGTTTATCTTCACCTTAATCTATCTCAAATATTACCATGGTTGAAGACTTGAAGTAATGGTGCGAGAAAGACGAAATGACTAACACCCCAGACGAACACCTGGCAATGCGTCACCTGAATAATAAAGTTTATATGGGCCACCATTTAAGATGCGCCACCCATGTAAATATATATTTCTTTCTAGTCAGCACCTCAAAGAAACTACCTACGTGTATCGTGTTGTTACAGGCGGCTGGTTTCACAGGTCGTCCATGTTATTATGTTTACACGGGCCGATCTTTAACCCGTACACCGTTGATCATAAAACATTCCTTTCTCATTTTCATTCTCCTGGAAAAGTAATGGTGAGGGGTAATGCGAAAACGATTAGGGCAAATTAAAGATCCTTACATGCATATTTTTGTTTTTCACAAAAAGCAGCCTAAATTATTGAGAGATGCAACAGATGAAGCTCGTGGCAGCATTGTCTCTTCGCTTACGCTTATGCTTATATTTATTGGAACCGCTTATTAGCAACCAACAGATAATTTGTTTGTGAAACTTTTATACACGTGTCCTCAAATGATTTAGAAGTAAATGTTGTAGAATAAACTACAGTAAGAAAACCAAATCAATTTTAAAATTTAGTTTTAAAATTTAATTTTTGACTTATATACATAATTATAAGCCAAACAATAGGGATGTGAGCCTGTGACATTGTGTAGCCCAGGCCAGCCCAACCTAGCCCGGCCCAGAAGAAATTTCATAACGTAGGTTTCTCCTCACGAGCGCGGGCATCATATAGCATCAATAATTAACTTGCTTATTAAGATTGGACCGAAGCTGGTTGTTGTTTTCTTTACAACATAAACAATCAATTTGCTTACTAAAATTGGACTGAACATAGCTGGTTTTCTTCTTTCTTTTTTTTTCTGTACCAGTAACCAGCTCAATTATAGCATATTTCTGTCCTGGCAAAAATATTCCTTCATCTGAAGACTTAATGGTGACTAATGTTCTTTCGGCAACCACGCCTCACTTCACTTAACAGAAAGGGGGCTTCAAAATTACAGAGCGCGCTATGGCTTTGACCTAACGGCCTCTGTTTGCTGGAATCGGAATAGTTGAGAACAAAGTGGTAAACGGGTACCTAAGTACATTATCCTTTTCAAGGCCTAATTAAGTGTTTTCTTCCATGTACTCCGGTATACATTTGTATTTCTCCAATGAAATATAAGGGTTTGTTCTGGCAGGTGCACCAAATTGTACTCTGGTGTACTATTTGTATGCAAGTACCAAATTAATGTACTACCTGACTAATTAATCTCCTGCCTCCCAACTTGTTGATCTCATCATACGTGCTCCATCGCCACGGGCATGACAACCTACCCTGCCTTCATTTTTTTTTCATCAAAGAAATGAAAGGTACTATTCATCACAGCTTGTCACTATTTCTTGCGTCAGAAAAAAAAACATCTTTTAGGGGGGAAATAGCTTGCAGATCGAGTTGCAGTGACTATTTCACAAATGCATTGTTTCTTGGTAACCACACAAATGTCACAGATATATGTGCTCATCGAATTATTGGCCCTGAACTTCCGTTTTAATTCTTGTTGTTGCTGACATTTTCTTAGTCAACTGCAGATCAAGTGCGTGTTTTCATCAACTTTTTGCGTTGGCATCCTCTTGTTTTCTCAAAGCAATGGACGATCGATCCCATCTAGAACACTGTAGATTTAATTTGCCATTGTTTTGTACAAAACAAACAGACTAAAGGCCTCATAGGAGTACTTAGCTAGCTACGTCTGGCTAGATGCAAATTAAAATCCAAACTTAATTAGCTAACTAAGTACTATGCACAGCAGTTTAACATGACTATTTGCAATATTTTCATGGTAAGTTCTAAACTTGTGTGGGTGTGTCATCTAGATTTCTGAACTCTTAAAATGCAATTTTGAATTCCCGAACTTATCTTTAATGTCATATAGGTCCAAACGATTCTAACCCGCTCCATGCGCTGACGTGGCATACCATGGTAGCACCTACGTGTTAGTGTAGACTCACATGTAAGTCATATGTATAAAAATAAAATTTAAAACCATATTTTCTCCTCTTAGGTAGAGAGAAAAAAGATAAAATTTAAAAATATTAATTCTATGGTAGAGGAGAAAATATATTTTTAAATTTTATTTTTTCTATATGACTAACATGTGGATCCCACTGACACGTAGGCACAACTGTGGCATGCCACGTCAGCGCATGGAGGGGGTCGGAGTTTATTTAGACCTGTATGATACCGAAGATAAATTCAAAGACCCAAAATGCTTTTGAGATTTTAGAGATCTAGATGATACACCCACACAAGTTTAGGGACCATCCATATATTTCACTCTTTTCATAACCAAACTTGGCTACCTGCAAAATGGACTGATCGACTAAGGCCCTGTTTGGCTTTTGCCTTTTTTACCACAAGCAAAACGATATATATCTTTAGCGTATGATTAGTTAAACATTAACTATTATAACTTGAAAAGGGATTTATTTGATTCTTTTTTTAAAAAATCTATATAAAAAGTTTTTTTAAATATATAATTTAGCAGTTTGAAAAGCATGCTCACGATAAATGAGGAAGTAGTAGAAGCTAACTGAAGTTTCAAAGGTAGCCTAAGTCATAGCCCATGCTGCCATAATGCATTATATATCGGTCTCACTTGAGTTGACTTCTTGTGTCTCCATGGTACAAAAATAGTATTATAGTTGCTAAAAATCCAGGAGCTATTAAATATTCAAGAACACAATATTGGCACGAATTATCTATTTGATTATAGGGATAAATTAAATATTTTGAGAAATAAGTTAACAAATAGTCCATGGCAATAATCCGGTAAATGATATGGTGTTTTTGATAAATATCTAACTAAATCTTATGTATATGTACTTTTCAGGACAACGTAATGTGTGACGAGGATAAGGAATTAATATATACTACATGATGAAATTTCAAGTTAGCGGTCATGTAGATATTTGTCAATTGTGGATAGGTATTTACAATTAGGATCGAATAAAATGAATTTCTCCTTTTGAGACAAAACTTTATAATAAGTGGTTATGTCTTTTATTGAAGAAAATGTCGAATTATCCATTATCTTCAAAAAGGCCGGATTGATTTTCTTTTTTAAAAAAATATTTTGGTGTGTCCTCCTTCATCTATGATGAAGATCCAAAGATCGTGTCATTTCCTTGCTTATTCTGAGGGTTCATACTCGGTATCTTATGATCTATGGATTATTGCGGTCATGTTTTTTTTGAACTTCTAGATAGTACGATTTTTATAAAAACTTTCTTTATTGATATTTGATAGGAACCTTTTCAAATCAACTTATCAACTTTTTAATCTTTGATATATTTATTTGTGCCCTCAAATAATTGTTATAAACTTCACTTATCATTCATCAGTCTTGAAATTATCAGCTGAAATGAAATTGTAGAGTGAAAGAGATATATTATTGACTGTAAAAATCGTCGTTTCATGAATCATGTTTTTCAGCTGTTCAGTTAACAACAGACATCTCGTCATTCATCATGGTTACGGCTTATCAAGTTTATTTTGTCCCCTGCACAGTAGTCTTGCATGCAATCCATAAGCAAATAATGAGTGTAACCACTTAGAATCTTCAAAGATTGTGGCCAAAAGGATCTCACCAACTTCAACAAGGAAAAATGGTCAGTTAACTTGCATCCTGATGATTGCTGAATAATGCTTACGTTTTTAAAGGGAAAAAGGAGTATGGAAAGAACCTCTGCAATGTTGGTGACCTCTCACTTTTCACCTTTTCAAGTAAGTGTATTTAATGCTTAACCTGGATCGACAAACCGAACAAAAACAAGAGAATATACGTCGGTGCTGCTGTTACTAACACGGAGAAGAAGTTACTAAATTGCGAGAATAAACCATGCTCCTACTAGAACATTCATACTTAAATAATTTCCTGGTTGAGATATTTTAATTAGAGTACTACTAAGCAAGACAAGACATATACTAAGTTCACTCGAAGCCTATCATTTGCCTGATACATATAGTCGTGTGCATATCCAATTGGTGGAGAATACTAGAATAGTAAAGAGTAACAAAGATGGAAGTTATAATTCTTACATTATCTAAATTGTGTATGATCATATAGTCTCAATTAATCTCACACAAGCAAAATAACTCTGTTTCTCTCTTCAGGGGAGCAGCAGTAGGATTAGTAGAAAAGAGGCTATTGGAGGGTTTATTACTTCCTCCCAGACAAAAAAAAAGAATGTCAATTTGGATTTTCCAACTTCAACAGGGTACAAACAAACTAGATTGAAAACTAAGATATATAACATCGTACCTACTTCAAGAAGTTATATACTTTCTTAACCTACCCTTTGCATGATTGATTCATGTTTCCCCAATGCAACAACTGATGGCCCTAGAATATATACGACAATGAATGTTATATGGATCAGGAGCCAGCCAATGGATACTTGGGTTGCAATAATGTTTTGATCGGTTGTTTGCATGGAACATCATCGGCCTGGTCGTTTCATCACAGATTTTGGTACGCACGTTATAGACTTCAATGTTTGCCTAACTTCATTTGTCATAATTATGGCTAACAAATTTGTTAACTAAAAAAAGCGTGGCAAGCCACACTTTCTAAGGTGAGTGGTGACAATGTTGGCTAGGCCTGACCAAACAACCCCTCAGTTTGTCATATTTGATGACTTCAATAATTGGACTGAAAATTTGCCTATACGTACCTTCTTATGGAGGAATGGTCAATGCTACTATGCAAAATGAAAGATCTCACATATTTCTCCTTTTTGTTTTTCGGGAAACCGGGACAAATCAACGATCGAGAAGCTAGGTACCATAATGAAGGTTTAAATCAGCAGCACATCAATACAATGATGCACCGGCTTGTAAAGACCGGAGATATAATCAACTTGCTTACTAAGATTGGACTAAGTTGATTCCGGGAGCTGCATCCGCTCGGTCGCTCCGCCCCAGGGGTGACGTCGCCCCCTACCTCCACCTCCTCTCCCCTGCCTCGCCGTTGCCTGAGCAGCCGCCGGCAAAGCCGAGCGGCTGCAAAGATGGCGGCAGCAGGGCTCCCCATCTCCCCACTCCATGGTCAAGGCGGTTGGGGTGCTAACGAGACCGGAGGATAGGAGCATGGCACTGGCGATGATGTCCAGATCTGCCGCTAGCGAGCCCGGATCCGGCTCTCCCTTGGCCGGATCTAGTACTTCCACCGGCGGCGATGACCTAGGAGGGGCTGGGACGTGCGGGACGGTGGCGGCCCTCGGTCCCAACTGTAACGCCCTGAAAATTCGACCATTGAATACAAAACAAAACTTTTAATGTAAGTTGCATCATGCTATGTTTGATCATTCGTTTATTCGATCTTTAATTGCGGAGCTCGGATTTATCAAATCCGTTTAAGCGCGAACCCTAAAAACAGAAATCGACCAAGTGCACAATCAAGGAAAATATACTAAAATAGGTGGTGAGGCAATAATATGGTAAAGGAAACAACATATATAAATATTACAAAATGAGTTGGGATGATATACATTTAGTAGGAGACGTCACATAAATTTATATATACGTAGGCGTACAAGTGTTAATAATGGTATAAAAAAATATGAATAAATTAGCGACACATGGAAATTTGGAGGGAAATAATTAGGAACACTAAAAATATCGGCTAACATTTATTTAGATAAAATTACAAAAGATTGGATGGTTTTTAAATAGAGAAAATACTCAAATTTCCAAAAAAATCCTAGCGGCACTGTACATCGCCCGCCAGGTGTTCGACCGGGTTCTGCCGCCGCATGCCCATTGCACCTCGCGCCCCCCCCCCCCCGCTGCCGCGTGCCACCCGCGCGACCGCGCCCCTGCCGCGCACGCCCGCGCGCCCGGACCCGCCGCCGCCGCGCCCCTGCCGCGCACGCCCGCGCGCGCGCCTCGCCGCCGCCCGCGCCGCACGCGCGCCGCCCGCCTGCGCCGCACGCGCGCACGCCGTCCACGCGCACCGCCCGCTCACGCCCCGCACCCCCGTACGCGCCCACGTCGCGCCGTACCGCCCGTACCGCCGCGCCATACCGCCGCGCTGAACCGCCCGCGCCCCCGCGCCGCGCGCGCGCCCACGCCACCATACGCCGCCGTACACCCCCCCCCCCACGCCGTGCGCCATGCCGCCGTGTCCGTCGTACGCGCCCACGTCGCCGGCCGCCCTCGCGCCCCGCGCCGCTCGCCCCCGCGCCGCACGCCGGCCGCCCTCGCGCCCACGCCGCACGCCCCCGCGCCGCGCGCCATGCCGCCGTGTCCACCGTGCTGTCCCCGACCGGCCTATAAGAACCCCTCCTCCTCCCCTTCTCCCATATCTCTCCTCCTTCATTTTTCTCCTTCCTCCTTCCCCACTGCTCGCCGGCCCCTGTCGCCGCCGACGCCGCCTGGTAGGTGCTGCCCCCCCTTTCTTCCCTCCCCCTTGCCAGCAAGTACTCTGTGTGAGAGAGAGAGAAACAGAGAAAGAGCAGAGAGAGCTGAGGAAGAAGGGAGAAAACAGAAAGAAAAAAAAAGTGAAAAAGAAAAGTGAGAGAGAGGAAAAATAAAACAAAAAAAATATATAAAAATAAAAATAAAATAGAGAGAGGTAAAATTAGAGGATTAGGAATTTAATTTTTATTTATCTCGAATATATGCGCTAGATTAATATAAAATGATTAGTTTAATAAATTAGTAGAATACACCGACATCGATTATTTTGGAAACACGAGTAAAATTAAATCGGATATTTAATTGATATTTAAATTATTCACCTAACTAGATTATTCGTTTAAATGATTAATCTTTAGCGGGGTACTTAGCCGATTATTTAGATTTTCGTTCGCTAATGTTTCGCTAAATCGATTTCATATAATCGGAGGATTAATTACCGATCGTTTTAAATTGGTATGCGACCATTCGTTATCCATTTAAATATCTATTTAGCCGGTATTAGTTAGTTCTTACTCTAATTAGGATTATCCGCTAAATTAGCCGTCGCAATTATTTAAGCCAACTATTTACCGGATAGGGTTACCTTTTATTATCAGAATCTAATTTATTCGAGACGCGTAAATTAAATCGGATTAATATTTTAAATTGGCTAGCGCTAATATTTTAGGACAACGGTATTAAAAATCAAAATAGGATTACTTCATAAATAAAATGGAGTCGATATCAACATTCAAACGCTCGCGCTCGATCTTTTCTTTAATTAGATTTTGTTGGATTTTAATTGAATTCTAAATGAATTCAATTTCTTTCGCACGTAATTTTAGACACCGAGGGAGTTGCGAGTCCGACTGAGTCCGACTGAAGACCAAGACCCGCAAGACTTCAAACAAGGCAAGTCATCACTATCCTTGAGCATGTTGATCCCAAGTTGCGAAATTATTTTTATTTACAAATAAAGTTGCATGCGATGTTGAACAACCTACTTGTCATTATGCCATGCCTTGCTTATTGTTTACCCTTATATTCCTTTGTAACCATGCTTACGTATGAGTCCCTAGTCAATTATAACAAATGCTTAGTGATGCTATTCTAGAATCATGCATACTCATATTTATCAAATGCTATATGCTTGGGCAGTTACCTTAGGGAAGGTAATTGAGATGCGGCATGTGGAGACATGAGCGCCACATTGCCATGATATGATGACATGAATTGTGAAAGGAGAAATAAAGTTAAACAAGTATTTTTCGACTGGGGCGGATGGTGGATTTGGGTGGTATCCGGAAAAGTCTAGTCCCGTCCCCGGTCAGTTAAGGACCGAGCCATGAAGTTAAGCATGAAACGACCCCAGTACAACCGTACTTCTCGGATGGGTATAGACCTAGCTGACTAGATAGCCGAGCAGTGGCAGTATCCTTGCATAGATGGTTCACCCCAGTGTGTGAGGCAGGTTCACTACGACGGGGCAGCCGTTGAGGTGGGGACGCAATGCGTACCCTACATCAGTGTCGCCGTTGGTAGGACTGCCACGTGTGTGAGGGTGATAATCTAAAACTTAAAGATATAAACTTGTGCATGTGTGAGACTTCTTTCCCCGGGAGCGCCAGAACTCCTCTCACTGCTAGAAACCGATACGCCTAGAGTGCACGAGGATGATAGTTCATGGAGCGGGTACTGCCAATGTAAGGTTATCGAAAGGCTTTGCCGTGACACGTCTCATGTGTTGGGACAAGGCTCATGTGTTGGGTAGTCGCGGAGTACGGGTAAAGTGTACATCCACTGCAGTGTGAGTAAAACAATCTATTCGAATAGCCGTGCTCGCGGATATTGAGCACCGGGACGTGCATTACACTTGGCTAGACTCTAAACTCTTAACCTGTGTGGGATGGGATGTTGCATGATGAATTTTATGCTGTTGGAGCCACTCCCTGAGAGCAGGGAAGGTGGACGTCCACAGAAAACCATGATGACCAACGGCGGGAAGCCATCCTTGGGATCACAATGGATGGTAGACAGAACCGTCGTTGTTTAAATTGAACTCTGGTATTAAAACTTGACCAGTTATGCTAGGTCTTAGGTTTGTGAAAATGATTGCAAAACTAGCTTTATGCAACTGAGCTCTTGCCTCGCCTTGAATAAAAATCCTTCATATGCATCGTTGTTGTGGTGACTTGCTGAGTACGGTTGGTACTCACCCTTGCAATTATAAACTTCATCAGAAGCCGAAGATGACACCGCGGAAGAC
Organism: Oryza punctata; assembly: GCA_000573905.2. Lineage (NCBI taxonomy): Eukaryota > Viridiplantae > Streptophyta > Magnoliopsida > Poales > Poaceae > Oryza > Oryza punctata. The sequence continues at coordinate 7,984,860 of CM002488.2, forward strand.
CCATACGCCTACTACGAAGAGGATGCGGAAGATGAGGGTGCCCACTAGGTCTAGATACGGTCGTTGCCTGTGGCAATGACAATGCCGCTGCCTTCGCTCCGCTACTTATCTATATTCTGCTTTTGGACTGTATTCCGGACCGCTTGGTCCTTTGTTCTAAGACTACGCCTTCGGGCTTATGATGTAATAATCCGTACACGACGCGTATGTATGCGCTTTTGGTAAATCAACTATGTATCGTGTGTGCCAAACTACTTGATCCAGGGAAATGACACAGATTACACGAGTGATTCCTGTTGCAAAACGGGGGTCCTTACACCAACCAACGACGATGAGGCCAGGCGGTGGTGACGGTGCGAGGGCTGCGCGGCGGCGACAGCGCAGGAGCCTAGGCCAGCGCGACGGGGCGGTGACAAGACGGAAGGTAGCCATCGGTGGTGCGGATCTGGTTGTGGTTGCTGTGCACAAGGAAGGGGGCATCGGCAGTGCAAGTATGGAGGACGCCGTGGCCATGGCGTGTCCTTCGGTGGCCGGCAATGATGGGGGCAACTCGGGCAGTGGCGCAGCCGATACCCCCATCTAAATCCTCCGGTTGCGGTGGTGGATGTGGTGGGACCGGCGCGTCGGCCGCAGCTGTGCTGCCGGTAGACGGTGCTGGCTCATGAGGCTCCGTCACGACATGAGGAGGTGGCCGTGGTCTCAGACATGGCGGCGATATACCCACGGTGGTTGGTGACAGGGTCGGCCGGAGCTGTGGGCGGTGGCCTAGGCCTGATCGCTGAATGGACAATGCAGCTTGCGAAAATTCTTCTTGTGCGGATTGGTTGTGTGGGTTTGGATGGGGAATCGCTGGCGAAAGCCTCGCTAGGCCGTTGGCCAGCTTGATGATGGCGGCGCCTTTTGGCATCGTTCCCCTCCTTGGAGTTACTGTTATGACGTTGACCCCTCTCCTTTCCGTACCGTTCTCCAGGTGAAAACCTTGCTTCGGCTTCTGGACGAGAGGTGGCGGTGACCATGCCGTGTCCTCCTTGGGGGCACCGCTTTGGAGAAACTTCCTCGTACAAGGATGTCGTTGATGGTCTATGCATTGGCTTCAAAGCATTTCAATCCTAGGTTTTGACGAGGCCTTCGCTCTTCTGGTTCTACCTTTTATTTCGCAGTGGGGGACCTTTGCTCCTTGTTTGATTTTGCTAGGTGGAGTCGAAGTTGCTTTGTTGTGGTAACGAAGCTGGGCAACAATGACACACTACAGTTTCTTTCTAGGGGTGTTGTCGCTGGCTGTGAATAGGATGCGGCACTTAGGCAGCTTTGGCTGAAGTCCATCGTGGGGTGTCGAGGCCGCTTGATCATTTTGGCAGCGTGCTAGGTATCGATGTTGCATCCTGAAGTCGGAGCTGCTGTGTCGCTTGGCGGCAAGCTCAACAACGATGACATGATTGCAAAATCGGAACCTCCTATACTGCTCTTGGTCAAGTTTGGTATCGATACCCTAAGTTGGGCTCTATCAGTGGTTTTTAGTTGTTAGTGAGTTGTGGCGAATGATGTGTAGCTGTTCAGCTAGCCGATGGTTATTTTTTCTTTTCTTGTAAGCCGTCTAGGGTTTTTCCTCCTGCTTATTAAAAATATAATTGGTAGTTCTTCTGCCAGTTTAGTTTAAAAAAACTAAGATTGTACTAAGTATATATAGCTGGTTTTTGTTTTCTTTTTATTCAGTAACAGCTCAATCATCATATATAGTCCTTTCCTGGACAAAAAGAAGAGCATATTCCTCGGTCTTAAAACTTAAAATGGGGTCAAGTGCACAAGTATATTCCCTCTTTTTTATAGGCCTAAGTATATTCTTTCTTGTACTCCAGTATACATTTGCATCTCTAATGAAATATTAATCAAGGGTTTGTTCTGGCAGGTACAGCAAGTACCAACTGATGTACCATTGACTAATTAAGCTCCTGCGGCCTCCCAACTTGTTGATCTCATACGTGCTCCATTGCCCTGCATACAATACAATACAATTAATGGACACGTAGCCATTGAACCGTTGGCAAGCATCCAAAGTGGATTAGTTTTTATATGGCGAGTGTTTTTTTTAATAAAGAAACGAAGGCACGCATCACTGCTTCTAACTATTATTACGTCACAAAAAAAACAGCTTCTGACGATTGTTAGTCAGAAAAATAAAGTTTACGACGGTTCCAAATGTATTATTTTCGAGCCTCGTATATACGATCTCTTGAAAAAAATTTAACTAACCACACGTACGGTACCGTAATTCTTTAATCGTAGTTCTTTTACTAAACACATTTTACAAATGGATAGTCACTAAAACTAAATGTGAAAAACAGATCGACCTCTAAACTAGTGTAGACCCATTATTGGTAATGTACATAACATGTTGGCTCGACATCGCTGTGAACCCGGATGATAAAAGATGTTTCCTAGTAACCAATTATTTAGTGATTATTTGGTGTGTTATTAACAAAGAACACTAACGGGAGAGCCCGAGCGATCATCCGACCTACCTTAGAGGTGGTTTCAGTACCGCTCCTCGTCCTCAGAAACTTGAATTGAAGCTAGCTAGAACTGACCCTGACACCCGTGGTCGCTTAGCCACAGTGCTATTTGACTTGTTCAGAGGTTGGCACTGCAGACATCTCATCAAATTATTGGCCCTGAATGGAAACTTGAGCTCTTGTTGTTGCTGACATTTTCTTAGTCAACTAATACACAGATCGAATTCATCACACGGCACCTCCACTTTTCTTTTACTCTTATCACATGCTGTCCCGAAGTTCAAGCGCGTGGTTTCAGCATGTTTTTGCGTCGGCATCCTCTTTTTTTTTTCTGAAACCAGTGGATGTGAGATCCCATCTAGAGCACAATAGTTGTGCCATTAATATTGTTTTCTACAAAACAAGCAGACTAATGACCATAGCTAGGCTGGATACGTCTGTCCATAAATAAAGTCTATTAGTCTAGCTAGCTAATTATTCACAATCATGCATGAATTCCTGCACCAATTTGCCATATTTTTGCTCCAATAATTAGCCCATAATTAGCAAGTTTAACATGACTACTTGCAGCATTTTTCAGAAAAGGAAAAAAAAGCATGCATGGCTAGTTGCAATCTTGCTGAACAGAGTGACCAATCACAAATTAGTCCTAGACCACGTTGCATTATATAATGTTTTCCAGTCGAGTTGACTTGTTGGGTCGCCATTGTATAAAATGGTATTCAGACTTTGCAAATAGCATGTGAACAATTCCAGTAGCAAGTGACACAAGAACAAAACGTCCCTTTCTCCAGTTAGCTACACACAGAATTTCTGTCCACCTGTCGAGATCTCTCAAAAATCTCAAGGGTGGTGACATAGCTCAGATCAAGACAATGTCCAAGGTTTGGTCTTCATCGATCTCTGTATCAATTATTTGCCTAAAAGAAAACTAATTGGTGTGTGATGACAAATAAGTTCTAGGTAGCATATAGATTATGCTTAACTGTATCTTGTCAATTTGACAATTTTGCAGAAGACGGTGATCAGAACTGATCTCATCGGCAGAAGTTGCAAGGCAGACATCTTGCATGCTGTCTCCAAGCTACAAGGTAATCAAGAGCTTTATTACGAAGAGCTCCAGTGAACGAACTGATGAACTGTGCATAGATGGGGGGGGGGGGGGGGGGGGGGGGGGCACCTGGCAGGCTGGCAGTCACCTGATCATGTCATCGTCTACCCTATGCATTCACGCAGGGATCAAGTCGATGGACATCGACGAGGAGAACTGCACGCTGACGGTGCTGGGCCCCGTCGACCCGGTGAAGATCGTGCACAGTCTCAAGAAGGGTTGCTTCGCCGCGGCGGTCGTCAGCGTCGAGGACGACAAGCCCAAGGAGCCCGATCCGCCGGCGCCGGCGCCGGCGCCGGAGCCGGAGAAGAAGGATGATGACCCGTGCCAGTGCAAGGCGGAGTGCGTATGCGTGAAGGTGTGCGTGGCGAGCTGCTACCACAGCCCCTGCGCCTTGCCGGACTGCTACTTCTACAAATCCTACAGTTACAATTACAACCCGTCACCCTCCTTTGGCTTTGGCTATCACTTAGAGTCAGGAGGACACTGCACCATTCAGTAGCCACAGTACCCGGACCCTGACCGGCCTATGCTAATTTTTCATCATCTCGATCCATCACGGTGAAAAAAATAAGTTTCGATCCATAGACTTTCAACTCGAGGCCCTCGGCCAGATTAGGATCCTCTCTATATATGCAAAGTCATAGTAACCTTGTCACTAACACGTAGACCAGAAGTTACCGTGACTAGGATCCTGATTCTAAGTAGCAGGGATGGATGAATCCTAGATCAGATCATCTCTCGTGATCGGATCATGCCTACTTAATTCTATCCGATAGTTTAATTTCACTACTTGGATTTTGATATATGTTTATGTAATCCGTTCGTGTCCATCCTTGGATTGTACACATGTAGTACTTCTTTTTCCCCCTTTTGTTTTTATTTCTTTGACATGTGAACAAGTGCAAGAATGCAAGATCGAAAGCCTTTCGCTAGTACTAGCTGTTTTTGGTTCCGACTTTCGAGGTTGGGCTCGGTCACCATTTGGTTTGGTTTCCTAGTGTGCAGCAGTGTGCTTAAGTGTACTTGCCAGGGGCCGGTGATAGTAGGCACACGCACGGGCTCGCCAACAGCATCAGTGCAGCCATGCGTTGGTGTAGGTCTGTCGATCGATACAGGGTTCCTACTCGTGTAAGTAGGTTGACCCTCCAACTCACTCGTGGGTCATAATAGCTCTAGTAGAAGGAGTTGGGTCTCATCCGAACTTCAATAGTGTTTCCTGATCTAGTTTAGAGTAAGTTTGGTACGGTTCTAAGTTCTAAGTTTAACTTAAAGGTTTGAGTTTGAAGTGAAGTTGTGAAGTAGCTAAAACCCAGTTTCACTTCTCTAGTTTATTTTATGATAGCACTTCAACTAGGTGGAGCTGATCCTATTTGATTGAGTTCCAGGTGTAAAAAATGTGGAGCTGAAGCTAGAGCCCTACCAAATACTCTTACTTTATCCTCTTTAATCCGACAAAACTGAAAACACTGTGATCGATCCCTGCACATCCAGTCTTCATATTATCGACTTACAGAATGAAAACAATATGTCTGCAAACATCGTTTCATGACATGGGTCATGTTCAATAACAGCCACATCGTTCTTGGTTATTGTTACCGCTTATCATGTTGATTACTCCGAGCAGCACAGCATTTTTACGTGCATTCCGTAAGCAAATGATGAGTGCAACCAATTATAGAACCTCCGAAATTGTTGCCCAGTGAATTGCGATCATCTTCACCGCTGAACGAAAGGATAATTAAAATTGACCCGCACCTTGATTGCTTTGGTTTTCTGGGGAAAAAAGAAGAGAAAAGTTAGGCAAAGCAGGTGAACTCTGACGACCTGTCATTTTCTAAAGTAAATGTAGTTTATGCTAAACCTGGACAAATCAAGCAAAAAGATAATGTGATGTCAGTGTTGTGTGCTACTACTAAAACACGAACGCGAAGGTGATATGAAATTTCGAGAATAAAACATTGCTGCTTTGAAACTTCCACATAAGAAAAAAAAAATCAAACCTAGAAAACGCAGACTGACCAGCCTGACAACTAGCTGCTATAATATAGTTGCTCACCAGCACAAGAACTGCCCAATCCCTCTTCACTAATCATTGCCATCTCATAAAGTTTTATCAACCGAATGGATCATTATCTAAAAAAAGATCAAATGAATGGATTGACTAGGCACTGCAACAAACAAATTGCAACCTCGTGTTCGCACTTTCCAGAGCAGAGTTTTGTGACAGCGGTTAACCACTTGATTTGTTTACACACATGTTGTACATAAAAGCGGAAATGTTCCCCATGACTTAGTCCCAGCCAATGGCGCCATAGCAGTTGCTGAGTTGACTTCAGCAGTGAGCTCGTCTTATATAAACACCTTGAGATTAGACAGGCTCTGCAAACTGCAAACCCTTCCATTGCAACAACCTCCTGTTCTCCATCATACAGGCATAGGCAATCAGTGATTGATTGCGTTGGCCACAATGTCGAAGGTTAGTGGTGACCTTGTTGGCTTTCATGTTGATAGTTCTTGTTTGAAACAAAGATGACTGGTTGCATGAATGACTCGTTCTGCATTCATTGGCTGGCCCTTACTGATCGGTTTTAGTTTTCATTAAGCATTTGTCCCGTGCGATTTGATCGGTTTAAGTTTCTTGCAGAAAACTGTGATCAAAGCTGACCTCATTGGCAGAGCATGCAAGAGTGAGATTTTGGCGATTGTTGCCACGATCCAGGGTATTTCTTCCTGTCTCTCCAGCAACGCTGTGACCTACGTGCACAAGCAAATCATGAAAAATAGTTTATAATAATTGAAAATCCTGATCTGTCACCAAATATTACTAGCATTTTATCCATACCTTAATCTGTTCTGCACTGGAGCTGAAGAAGTGAAGAAGAAGGCTGTTCATACACAGCAACCTGTCATCTGCATGAGGTTGCAGAGCAAATTGCCTTTCTGTTGGCCTTACATGCTGTCACCTCCTTCTTCAGGGATCAAGTCCATGGACATTGATGCAGAGAAGTGCACGCTGACGGTGGTCGGGACCGTCGACCCGGTGCGCATTGTGCGCAAGCTGAGGAAGAAGTGCTTCTCCGCGTGCATCGTCACCGTGGAGGATGACAAGCCCAAGGAGGAGAAGAAGGACCCCTGCAAGGAGGCCAAGGAGAATTTGGAGAAGGCTTGGAAGGAGTACTGCGAGAAGTGCAACGTCAAGCTCAAGCCAGGCTGCCGCTGCTCCTGCTCCTCTTACCCTACCCCCTGCCAGCCGTGCTTTCCCCCCAGCAGCCCCTGCTCGTTCCCTCCCATCGGCTGCCACAACCGCGGCATTTGCCCACCACCCCCACCACCAGGGTATGGTTATGGCTGCTACTATGAGGAGAGATATCCTGGGGGAGAATGCGTCATCCAGTAACCAGGACCTGCAAGCAAACTCTGAAGGACAATGATTGCTTTACAACAGAAAGTCATGCTTTTCAGTTCTTGCTTCACAGATTTGATCCCTACCTTTTTTCTATGATGCATATGTTATATCTGGTTAGTTTGTTCCTCCTTTTTCCTCTGAAAACAAAATGGATTCTCCATGGTTGATTCATATTTAATTCTTCAATCATCATAGTGCAAAGTATACCAAGCAAAGATATTGTTGCAATTTCCAGAGTTATTCTGCAAGAAAACATTGGGTTGCACTACGCAATCCAATGGAACATGCAGACTATCTGTCACAGGGAATGTTCACAAAAGGTTCAGCAGCCAGCACACTTCACCAAGTGCTCAATATAAGATACTGAAATTCAACGACAGAAGCTGCCAAAGATTACAGGCACCAACAACCTTTGCTTAAAAAAAGCAGAGAAAAAAATCACAAGCTGCATTTTTGTTTTCCAGAAAACACAAGCTTTCTTTGCAAAATGATGTACCATCCCAGGAATCCAGAGAAGCAAACTATGTTGATGAAGTAAAAAAAAAACAATGGAATAATAATAGCAGATTTAATAGTCGTGTGATTTTATTTGATTTTCAATTCCTTCTGTCAATACTAACAATACACCAACAAATGAATAACCAACAACCTATAAAGATTGATCAAGTAAAAACAAAACGATATGGATCATAAAATTTCTGACTCGAAACTCTTCATTGCATATTATCAAATTATAAGATAAAGTAGAGCTACAAGTATTGACCAGCTTTGGTCCTCATTTCATCTACACATCGATGTTCTCACCTCTAACCTTATGGGCAACTACCTGCAGCTAAGCTAGATCCAAGTATACAATCAGAATTTTATAATACATGCATCAACTAATGCCACACACTACAACAGAAGAAGTTGAAAGTACTCCCTGCTAATGAGAGAGTAACGACGGGACTATGAAACAAGAGAACAAATCAACCTTCCGATGACCTGAGCTCATCTAGCGCGGCAGTGACTTGCTCGCGCACAAGCTCAATCCTCTTCAGATAAACCTCCAGCTCAAGTATCTGCTGCTGCCTCCACTTATCAACATCGGGCACCCCAGGGTTCAGTCCGGCAATGCCGAAACCAAGGCCAGCAATATCAGCGTTTAATCCAGCACCCCCAAATCCCATGTTTAAGCCCATTCCTGGACCAGTCTGCCCAGCCACAGCGAATGAGCTGATGAATTCCTTCAGTAGAGGTGACAGAATGCTCCGGACAGCCTCCTCATTGGCACCATTGGCAGTCACTGGAATTTGCGCCGTTTCCGACACCGGTGGTAGCTGTGCAATCAGCGGAATTGAGTTCTCCATGGCTGCGACAAGCGGCTCCTGATTAGCTCCATCGGTTGAGATCAGCGCAGGCGTGGAAGGCAATGCTGGGGTCTCCTGCTCGTGCGCCATTCTCCGCCGGACGCGCCGCCCTCCCCTGCCCCTCGGCGTTGGCGTCGGCGTGGACGCGGGTGCGGTGGCGCTTCCGCTAAAACCATCCTCCATCGCACCGGGCGTCGTAACGGCCGCAGTGGCAGTAGCAGCTGCGGCAGCGGGGTTGATGTCGTCCTCGTCGGAGGCGGTGCCGTCGCGCTTGAGGGCGGGGGGCCAGATGTGGCGCGCGAGGTCGTAGATGGCGGCCTCGTGGGCGCTCCTGAAGGCGAAGCCCCCGCCCTGGGAAGAGGCGGCCATGCGGGCGGCGCAGAGGCGGTACTTCTTCTTGAGGCGGCGGAGCTTCTCGATGAGCTGGTTCTTGGTGAAGTCAAAGGAGAGACGCCGGCGGATCTCGTCGTAGAAGGGGCCCGTGTCGTACTGGTGCGACGCGAACGTGGTGCCCCGCCGCGTCGTGAAGTCGAGGAACCCGCGCAGGATGAGGAGCTCCTCCTCGTCCGTCCAGAGCCGCTGGAACAGCCGCCTCGAGTCCTCCGCCCCCGCCCCAGGCGGCGGCGGCGGCGGCGAAGGCGGAGGAGGAGGCGGGATTGCGCCGGTGGGCTCCGGAGGGTGAGGCGGTGGGTGGTGGGGGGCAGCGTCGTGGTCGGGGTTGGAGCCGTCGCTGTTGGTGCCCTCTTCGTCGTCCTCGTCGGCGGGGGAGGAGGAGGGGGATGAGTGGGAGGCGGCGGCGGCGGCGGTGGGCTCGTCGTCGGCCATGGTGGTGGTGGTGGTGGTGGGATTGGGATTGGGATTAGCTAGGGGTTTGGGTGGAATCAAGTTCCGGATAGGACTTGCCGGGATGCGTGGCAACGTGGCATCGTCGCGTGGTTTTCTCTTGGGACTTGGGTCACTGCTCTGTGGGCGCGGCGCCCAGTGTGCTGAGGCGATGCAGTCAATCCGAGTAAAGTGGGTCCCATATGTAAGTGGTGTTTCGGAATCGCAATAAATTCATATCAGGTCCTTAGCTTATCAACGAATCGGATTTTCGTACTTCAACCGAAAAATCAGATATAATAGGTTCCTCAACTACCTGTGGAACATAAATCCCAAGACGATTTGGACAGCGGTTTCAGCTGACTCGATCTTCATCTAACATGGCATTAACGTGGTATATTAAGTAAAATTTAACAATTTAAAAACAAAACAAAATATGTGAACCCATATGTCAGTAAAATAATAAGATTAAAAAATAGTAGGACCCACTTCCTCCACCTCATCCCCTCTCTTGTTTGTATCCTATTCCTCCCCTTCTCCTTCTCCCATCTCCTCTATGGCTCTATCTCCTTCCCTTCTCCTTCTCACATGATAGACGGCTATGCCGCTACCTAACGAGCCCAGCAAGGTGCGCTGACGCAGCTACCTCTTGGAGCTTCACGGCGAGCTGCTACTTGCCAGCGTTCTACAGGACGATGGCTGCACCGGCGACGACGATCGCCTCTCAGTGTTGGTGCACGCTTGTTCTATTGCTTGTTTGTATGCGTGCAATTTGCTGGATGTTTGAACTTGGGGATATATTTTTTAGGGAAAGAGGTGTTGGGAAATTTTATCTCTCGGCATGGAAATCGAGAGGAAATCTCGCACGGCTGTTTTCCACCCGTTGCCTGCGGGATTAACGTGATTTAATCTATGATTATTTCCATAATTAGGTGATTACGTGCATTGATCGGTAGCGCCAAATCTTTCCCTGTTTTGGATTGCCCCCGATCTCCCTCAGCGCCATATAATAGCAGAGACCGGTGTCGTGGAAAGATAATGATCTCTCCACGATCATCTTCTCCCCGAAAAATCTAAAACCCTTTCCGATCAGTTGAGCGCTGGAGGGAGGACATGCGGCTGTTCCAGGACAGTGTAGGTGGCACCAAAAGGCCGCCGCTACCCCACAAGTGATCACCGGCAACCCCTTCGGGATCAAGCTGGCGTCCTCACTACTACCTCTACTTCCCCTACACCGATAATACGCGAGGTGGTTCGCGGTTCTGCATCCTCTACATCCACTCTGGTTCAAGCTAGAACAATTGCAATGGCTTCAAACAACGGTCAATTAAACCCCAATTCCGCATTAGGGTGATCTATAGACTTAGCATATTATGTTTCAGTAGATTGCAAAATCTATATTTGGTATCAGAGCCAATGCTTAAGCCTTAAGATCCCATCATCCCGTTTTGACGCCTAATGCCATGATCTTGCTTCTGTTTAAGTCGGTTTGATGAAAATTTTCTGATGAGTATGTTCTGTTAATGATTAATTAGGCTCGGATTAAGGTTTAATTACCACTGCTCGAGGCTAATTAGTTCATGTTTACGTTATTTAATCGTTTTAGGCTTGGGTAGCAATTAGAAGGAGGTGAATTTCGGCGGATAGTAACAATCCCCATTTTCCCCAAAAATGTCCGAAACCATAATTAGAAAAATCCCCAAATTAGAACCCTAAAACCCCTGCAAATAACCAAATAACTTACCGCTGTCGTTGCCGTGCGTTGGCATCAGCTTGCCCTCGCGCTCGGTGGCATCCTCACCGTCATCCTGGACCGGCTTCGCGCCTACCTCTTGTGGGCCGCACGAAGTCGAGACTCGCTGCCGTGGCTCCGGCTGCGCAGCGGAGAACCGGCATGGCACGCACCGGCACGGCATCTGTTGACGATCAAATTTGGTAAATCAAGTATCGGAGATAAGGATGGAATCAAAGAAAATTCAAGAGATTAGATCGTATCGGAAACAGAGTAAGAATCGGCTGTAGTCTGAATCGGCTGCGGACAGGATCGGTAGAATCAGAGTTGGATAGGGTTAGCCGATTTCGGAAGTACAACTTGGTATACGTCATCGGGTTGAGTTAGAGTGCTTCGTACGGGTTGCCATGCACGGATAAAGTCCCGGAGAGGCAATTGTATCTATTAATTTGGATATTTTTATGTAATTTCCTTATAGATATTCCCGGTAAGAGTCCGCCTAAGGGATTTGTTTGTTAGTTGGATTTGTATTAGGTTAATATGAGTCGTGTCCGTGATGGACAGTGTTTGTATTTCGGGTATAAATATAGTCCCGAGGTCTTGTAAATAATAACAACATACGTTCAATCAATCTCGGCGCATCGCCACCTTTGTTTTCTACTTTTCGACAAGTTTGTGCTTTCGAATCGTGCTGCATCAGTTTGATCTTCGACGAAAAGGTATATCTTGTTATGGCGGCTTACATTATCAGGGTTAGTGCTTACATCTTTACGATACTCTAGTTCTATCTTGTAAACTTCCGAGTTATCATATACATTGTATAATTTAGATCGACAATGTAATCTACTTGCATCGGCTAGATCCTCTTTAGGGTTTTGTCGATATCGGCTAGATTACTTTGCTGGTTTAGATTATATAATGTATCTACCATCCCGAAAAGGCAACCATCGGCTTGATTGTCTAGATGTCATGCTTCTCTTTATACTTAATCCTGCATTGGTTAAGTCCAACCTATTAAGTCGTATTTAGAATCATGATATCTAGCTTGCTTTATGGTTGTTAATAAGGATAGTATCGGGGTTTCAGCCGATCTTACCTGGTATAGATATTTTACATTATTTTATGCTTTGTTTAATGTTCTATATCTGCCCCTTATATCAGAATCTAATCTAATATAAATATATTGAGCTTGATACCAATCTTATTGATTATAGTTGAATATATTTATTACTAGAGAATATCTTAGTATAAGGTTGTATCGGAGCTATAGCCGATACACACTTAAATCTAGATATCGGCTATGACATGAGTCTATATAATCATTATTTCATGTTACATTAGACTTGGGCAATTTATACTGTCTCGGTTCAGTCCGATCTATCTCAATTGCTTATTTCTAAAGTAATATTGATGTATTGATTATGGAACACTGATATTTACAATCGATATACTAGTCTTAGGGTTAGTTCCAATATTGACTATACCTTACAGCCGATTCATGCTTTATTGCATCGGCTAGGTCACATACGATACGAAATCGAATGTCTGGCCGATGGACTGTCGTTTACTAATATTCTTTGTATATTTCTTCTTGTTGATTGCAGGATCAAATCAACTGGCACGCCCTTGAACTTAAAGAACTAATTTTGGACCTGTTTCACTAGAGTAAAGCAAATCTCTCAGGCCAGTGTGTGTTTTTTTGCATCAACACGCTTTTGGCACGCCCAGTGGGACCAAGTGTCATCACGTCGCCAAACATCACCGACGTCTCAGAAGAGAACATCCTGCCAATCACGATCGAGCAATTGAACGATGAGCAAAGAGAAGAGATGAAACAGATGCTGAATCAACTTCAAAAACAATATCTGCATTCGTTCACGGTAACCCGGCAAGGCACAGTTGTTCAAAGAACTAAAGTTGAGTTGCCAACGATCGTGAAGCAAGATCCAAGTACATCCGGAACAAGTGAAGAGAAGGACAAGCAGCCCAAAGTCGAATCAAGTGATGAAGAACTCCATACAATTCAAGATCGGATTGATTCAGCTGTGCACCACACCCTAATCAACCAATCAGGAGTGCTTGTCAATACTTTGACAAATATGATCAAGTCAGTAGTCGACGGGACGATAGCCGAAGAAAAAGCTAAAGGACCCATATACTTACCAGATGGTACGTTCCCAGGCTACAGGACTTTGAAAACAGAAATTGGCGGGAATCAACGGACAATTCAAACCCAGGCCCCATCGGCTCCTTACTCTAGTACAAATATTCCAACAATCATGACAAGGCAACAGCCGATCACTGGGGGGCAAACATCAACTCAGCTAACACCAGAACAGTTAATGAGTATCCTCAATCCAAAACCGCCAATTGTCGACACTTCATATCAAATTTCTTCGGTTCCACAATAGCCGATTGGAATTACATAGCCGATAAGCCAACAGTACAGCACAGAGCAACTTCCACACGTGCCACCTCCAGGCATATCGGCTAATTTCAATCATATGTATCAGCCTCATTCTCCACGGCCTCAGCCGATCCAGTACGGTCAAACTGATCCAATTCAACAACAGTATGGTGGAGCAACGTCTCAACAGCCTTGGGCCGATATGATCGCTGACGTCATGAGGGAACAGTTTGGGCTCAAGCCTAAGGATAATGGCAATATGTATCGACACCCATATCCAGAGTACCTTGATGTCGCCTAGAGGGGGTGAATAGGCGTTTAAAACTTCTAAGTAAATGCGGAAGCTAAACTCTTCAGAAATTTCAGAATATTTTCGGATATTCCGAAAATCTTGGCTCTTGAAGCAAGCTAGCAAGGAAAATAAGAAGGGATAATGGCATAAGTAGTTAATGGGTTTGCACAAACAGCAACTAAACTACTAGCGGCACCAAATAGCAAAGCTAGAGGAGTAAGAGACAAATATCAGGGATTCTTGTAAATTGATGTGTTACCAAAGTTCAAATCCTTGAGGGGATTCTACTCTCCGTTGAGAAGCTCACAATGAGCTGGGTCTTTTCCAACCCTGTCCTCGTGAGGTTGCATAAATGCACTCCTCCTTCTACTAGTGGTATCTCTTTCCTTTCAGATGTGAGATCCAATTTTCACAAACTTCTCCCGGCCAACCACAAGTAGATCGGTGGCTCAAGAGTAACACTTAACCATCTAGGAGTCCTCAACCTCCAAGAGTAATAGATGATGCAAAGATCTCTTGGGGAATGAAGCAAGTGCTCATAAATCATCACGAAGTCAACACCAATCACTCACACAAACTCGAAACTGCAACTCTCGCACGCACACCAAATCCAAATCGAAAACCGGTGGAGAGAGGAATCAAGCAAGCATGGCTCAAAAGTGAATCTCCAGAGTAGCATGCCAAGGGCACCAATTTTTCAATGGGAACAACCCCCTTGACTTGGAAAGGAGGGGGCTATTTATACCCCACTCTCAGATCTGCCCGTTATAGGCAATGATTCCATTTTCCGGAATAACTTTTCGAACAAGTCCGAAAATCACCAGAACAGCAAACTGGAAAAAAAACAACTGGGATTTTCGACACTTCCGAAAACTTTTTGGACAAGTCCGAAAATAACCAGATCCAAAACTTCGATGCACAGTCATTTTCGGAAATTCTGAAAATCAAGTCTGAAAATCTAACCCAATAAGAGAGCGCGAGGAGGGGAGGCGCAAGCAAAGTGAAGCGCGATCGCACGGGGAGGTGGGGGGGAAGGGGATCTCAAGTCTCAACACGCGTTATTTTGTACTGCTAGAGATTTGCGTGCCAAAAAAATCACTCAAGCGATACATACACAATCCTTTTTAAGGGAAGTTCCAAAGTTATGTAGGTCTTGAAAGTTTTCCAGAAGCGTTCAACCCTTCCTCTCAGACCGCATATTGTATTTATATGAGATGGAAAGAACCTCCATCATGGTTTACAAGATACGGACTCAAAGTCCGGTATACATGATCATAACAGATTAGAGATAGAAACAAGGAAACAGAAACAAACTCCATTCTTTCTTATCTCTAACTATTATCATGTATGACCTCAGTAATTCTCACAGCCTCCCTCAATCACAACCGTATTAGGTTGAGATTGTGTTTAAAATTCTCTAGCAACCGAGTTGACAAAGCCTTTGTAAAACCATTAGCAACTTGACAAAGCCTTTGTAAATTCAGTAAGCAATGTTTGTACCCACATTAATTCTGTTGTAGTATTGGCCACTGCTTTATATTCCACCTCTGTACTTAACCTCGAGATAGTAGCTTGTTTTTGTGCACTCCATAACACAAGATTTGATTCCAAAAACACAGCAAATCCTCCAATGGATCTTCTATCATCTAGACTACTTGCCCAATCTGCATTTGAAAACCCACGTACAATGGTAGAAGAAGATCTGTGTATATTGAGTCCCAGACTAGTACACTGCCTCAAGTATCTAAGAATCCTTTTTACTCCGGCCCAATGCACAGTAGTAGGAGCATGAAGAAACTGACATACTTTATTTACTGAGAAGGCCATGTTTGGTCTAGTCAAAGTTAAATATTGTAAGGCTCCAATAATCCTTCTATACTGTGTTGCAACTTTTGGACCCAAAGGTGAGCCTTCATGCATGGATAGTTTCTCACTAACAGAGAGAGGAGTACTAACTAGCTTGCAACTTGACATATTTACCTTCTTTAATAAGTCATTAGCATATTTTTCCTTCGTCAAAGCAGTACCATTATGTACTTGTGTTACCTCGATTCCACGAAAGTAGTCCTTAAGAGCAAATTCTTCCTTGAGATCTTGTAGTAGAGCTGTTGTTACCTTCTCTGTAGAACTCGCTACAATAATATCATCAACATAAACTATAACAAACATGGTTATATCCCCTTTGTTAAATAAAACAAGGAAGTGTCAGTCTTCGAAGACTTAAAACCAAGATCAATTATTTTTTTACTTAACCTTGAGCACCATGCTCTTGATGCTTGTTTCAAACCATCTAACATTTTATCTAACTTGCAGATATACTCAGGCTTAGAGGATACTTCAAAACCAGGAGGTTGTTGCATATAAACTTCTTCTTCTAATATCCCATGAAGTAAGTGTCACGCCCAGAAATTTATCCCAAATTTCCAGACCATTTTGTGTATAAATCCCTGTCCAGGAATCAAGCCAGGGTACACAAAACGACAAATTAATATACAGAGCCAAGCGTAAATAAAGCGTAAATACTTACAGAAGAGGCACTTAGTCCTCACACAGAAAAGAAAGCAACAGCGGAAAAAGGCGATGATCCTAACGGGGCTCCAACTCCACTCCACAGGCAAAACTCAACTGGGGTATAAGCCTTGGTCTTCTAACTTCGTTTTCAGCTCAGAAGCACTATACTTCTGAAAAGGGGAATGATAGTAAGACTGAGTACAACCATCGTACTCAACAAGCCACACCAACAATGCATTCGTGCAAGGGGAGACAAGGAGGGTTTGTGGTTATTTGCATAAAGGCGGCTGTAAACATTTATAGTTGAAAACAGTAAAACAGTCGATTAATTAAGGCAAGTTTAAACATCACTGAACAACGCTACACCACGTTGAACAGGCCCAACCATTCCACCTGAACTAAACCAGTTCATTAAATCATGTTAATTAATAAAGTGGGACTAATCACGGTGAATCTGGTTGATCGCCCATAACCGCAGGCACGGCTATTCGAATAGTTTTACTCTGATCAGAGGTGCGCAACTGTACCCACAAGACACGATTCACACATGTCGCCATGCCCTGAAATACCACCATGGTACTGCAAAGGGGGAAATCGTGACAAGACCCTTCGCATAACTCCCCCTAACCAAGCACACCACACCTCAGGTTTCGCCCCCACCTTTAAGCCAAGGTAGGCAGCCCCCTCTCATGCCTTGGTGAATCCGGAAGCCGATCAACGGGCAAACCCCCGCCGACCCAACCCCATCACGCCCACCCTTGCCTGGATGCGTCAGTTAGGGAAAAGCTACACTTCAAGTCCAACATTTACCCATGCCTGCTTGTGGTAAGCACTGTTAGTCCTCCAGGGTTTCCCGAGAACCGGTCCTTAATTGTCATGGGTGCGACTAGCAAAACCATACACCCACAGCCCACCATTAAGTCATATTTTAGTTGGTTAATTACGACCAACGAAACGTGACCGGCATGTCTCGAGCCCGCAGCTCATCAAGATACTAGAAATAGATAATGTGATTATCCCATTATGTGAACTAGTGGTATTAAGTATGGCTAAGAATAATATAATCTAGCTAGGTCAACATGGGACACAAGCTAGTCAAATTATCACCCAGTTTGACAAAGAAAGGATATTAAGTAAATATAGCACAAGCGAGCAGATAGGTAAACCCTATTCTCATGTAATTAGCAAAACATGCAATTTATTTGTAAACGGATTTTATAAATTGGGTTCAAAATTCTTAAGGGGAGTGTGTGACTTGCCTTGCTTCTTCGATTGATCTTCCGAACTCTTTTCCTCGCGACCGCGATCGTCCGAAACGGCGGTATCTACACGTTGGCATGTAAAACGAGGAAAAATTCTAATAAAAACCAAATCAACAGTACATAAAAAGTAAACAAACATGTAGAGCTCAATTGTAGATGAATTCTGCAAGTTGAATAGCTCAATTTGGAGTTCGTATGAGTTAGTTATGAATTTTAGAATATGAACTATGTATTTACTATTAACCGAAAAACCTTAATCAATTGCTATGCTTTAACGCCCGCAAACGGACAAGGTTAACGGAAAACAAACTCCGGTTAACGAGCCTCACGGGTTAGCGACTCAATGAGTCAACCTACCGTGGCACGGGACCACGCAAACGGTCAACCGAACCGGCGAACAAAACCGGTGGCTCAGAAAGGCTCTAGGGTTTTAGAACGACTCGGTACGACCAAACCGATATGACACTATGCCACACTATGTGCGAACATAAGTGACAAACGGCTAGCAAGAGCTTGCAGCACAGCCGGCGACTCGGCAACGCATCTAGGGTTAGGGCAGCGGCGCGGCAAAGCAGCGACGGTGGCACACGGCATGGCAGTGACAACACGGTAGCGGCGGCGCATGGCTACAGCTAGGGCAGTAGCGCACGGCAGTAGCGGCGCAGCAGCGGCTAGGGCAGTGGCGGCGGCGTGGTTAGGGCAGCAGCGGCACACGGCTGCGGCAAAGCAGCGTGACGGCGGCTGTGGCTAGGGCAGCGACGCGGCACACGGCTACGGCGAGGCAGCGCGGCGGTGGCATGGTAGTGGCTAGTGGCGACGCAGGGGCGGCTGTGGCGACACAGGGGAGGGGCGGCTAGGGTTAGGCGGTGCAGGGGAGGGGCGGCTAGGGTTAGGCGGCACAGGGGAGGGGCAGGGTGGCTTTTATCGAGGTGGAGGAGGGGGGTTTTGAGTTGGGCCGGCCCAAGAGGGGGATGGCGCACGGCAGAGGGGGAAAAGAATACGAGAGAAAAGAAAACCCAAAAAGGAAAGGTGGAGAAACAAATGCGGTGCCTTTTCGGGAAAGGAAAAAGAAACTGAATCGGAAAAGGAGTAGGGCTTGGCTCGTCATACAAAACGAAACCGCGGTGGCAAAAGGGGTCGGCGGATACAACGAACCGCGAACAGGGAGAGTGAACCGGGAACGGTTCACGAACAAAGGAGGGGAAGGAAAGAATTATTAATTCAAAACTTTACATTTTAAATTAACATTATCACTTCCTCTGCTCTGAATATTCCGCTGAAAATCATGTTAATGATTTGAAGCATCACCCTAACAATTCCGATTATTACACACATTGTTAATTTAGGGTTTGCTCCTGGTTAAATGAACAATTTCTTCTAGGCAATTTATTTTATGAATTTAGAGTTAGAAGGGGAAACTCCAGGGTGTGACAGTAAGGCATTCTGAATATTTAATTATCGCAGACTCCACCCTCGAGAGACTGCTAAAGACAAAATAATTCTAATTGTAGCAGCCTTCATTACTGGACTAAAGGTATCATCGTAGTCTATACCATACCGTTGTTTAAAACCTTTGGCCACTAGACGAGCTTTGTACCTATCAGTGATCCATCAGCCTTTCTTTTAATTTTATACACACATTTACATCCAATAATATTTTATCCTTTATTATATTGGACTAGATGCTAAGTTTTATTCTTCATCAAAGCATCATATTCAGATTCCATAGCTACTTTCCAGTGCTTATTTCCCAAAGCTTCTCTATCACTTTGAGGTTCACCTGATGATGTAAAACATGTATATTTAATAGTACCATCTTGTTGACGGATGATACCCGTAGACCGGATGTATAGGGTATTGGGGTACGCTGATACTAGGATCTACTCAAAACGACATCAAGCAAACAAGGAGACAGATTATACTGGTTCAGGCCCCTCGTAAGGTAATAGCCCTAATCTAGTTTATATGAGATTGATATAGAAAACCACAGAGTACAATGAGAATCGATGATTCCGATGTTACCGGCGAGATCCTTGTCGAGATGACTTGACGAGATCTCCCGGTGAGTAGGCTTCATGTCCTCCAGCTTATAGGCTATGGTGGATGTGTTGGTCGTAGAATTCGATGCCCTAAACCCCTCAGGGGGTGTACCTTTTATACTGTGAATCACCTTAGTCTCCAAGTAGGACTCGGAGACTACGGAACCTGCACCATATGGTACAAACCTGATCCTCTCCGAGTAGAACTCATATTCGTATGTTCAATCAGTAGTAGTATAGGAGATATGCCTTATCCATAACCATGACACATTTGTATGTACCTTTTCTTTTCAGATGCCTTTTTGTAGTCGTGTACACGGTTGACTTGGAGCTGTAGCTGTAGAAGATCTACCTTCGCCCACAGACACATACTCCCTCCGTCCCAAAAAACCTCAAATCCTAGCTATGAACCTAGACAAGCATTTGTCCAGGTTCATAACTAGGATTTGATTCTTTTTGGGACGGAGATGTTTGTCCAGGTTTATAGTCAAGATTTGAGTTTTTTTGGGACGGAGGGTGTATGTTGGCTGACTTGGCTCTACCTCTGCTCCTGCCGCTGTTGTCGGTTGTGCCGCCGCTGCCTCTGGCGTGTGCACCTGTGCTGCTGTACCATCACCAGTCCGAATTTTTGACAAATTGATCCTATTGAAAAACTTATTTGAAGAATAGACTATACTAAAAATTTGTTAAAAAATATACCGTCATCTCAGCGCTAACGTATACGGCGTTGAGATATAACATCTCAGCGTCACGGATGTTGGCGCTGACGTCTTATCTGAGGTGGCGCTAGCACTAAATCAGATAAAACTAGGCGTGAACATATTCATGCATGTGGTCTTGGGCTCAAATCCCTAACTCTACACATTTTTTTTCTTTTCCCTCCAGTTTACTTACTCATAATTTTCTCTCATAAAATAGCATGTCCTATTTGTTAATTTGTTTTGTTTTGAACTTGAAAAAAACGAAAAGAAGCAAATTATATATTTTTTGTGTTCTTTTCAAACGAAAAAAAAAGCACATTATGCTTTTCTTTTTAAAATTTCATTCAGGACATCAATTTATATATATTAAGCTAAATATTATATAATTTAAATTCACGTATTTTCCATATAGTATGTACTGCATTTCGTATTTTTCAAATTCAAAATAAAATAAATTCACAAATAGAACATATTATTTTTAAAAGAATATAAAGGAGTAGGAAGAACTTTGCCATATAATATATATTTCTTCACATATTTTTAAAATTCAAAATAAAATAAATTTATAAATAGAATACATATTTTTTTAAGAAAGTATTATAGGGGTAAGAGAAAATACCAAAAGAAAAGGGGTGAGGTCAGGGGTCAATCTCACACCCTCCGTGGTAGGCCTAAACACTACAACCACCAGCACACTACATCAAAAGGTTGCATGCAAATGATATTAACACTGAGCTTTGATAACTTGGCAACTTTGAGCCACCTCAGATAAGAGCTCAGCACTGAGATGTTATAGCTCAGCACCGTTCGGGTTGACGCTGAGCAAACGGTTTATTTTTTATATAGTTTTTGATACGGTTTATTTATGAAATAAGTTTTCTAGAAGGACTGATTTGTCAAAATTTGCCAGTTGCTGCTGTTGTAGTTAATCCTTCACTGCCGCCTGATGACGTGCCAGGAGAATCTGCTCCACTTGCTGCGTTTGAATTTTCTTCAAAGACTTGCAGGTGATCATCAGCCTCCAGTTCTTCCTCAATTCCTGTGCCAAAGTCATCTGCTTGCATCTCCTGAATTGCTACATTATCTTCCAGAAGAACATTAGTAGCATTATTATTAGGCAATGGATCATTAGTCATTGGATTAACTGCATGTTCACCCCCTATACTAGAAGCAGCATGATCGATACGATGGTTCTAATAAAGAAATCTCAGAGCGGAGTCTAGCTCCTGTATTTGAGTGTAAATCAGCAAAAGGGGGAGATGTTTTATCAAACACCACATCTCTCGAAATATACACACGGCCTGTGAAAAATATCAAAGACACTTAAAAGCCTTTATGTAAAGTGTTGAAGGCAAGAAAAGCACATCGCTTAGATCTGAACTGAAGTTTACGAGTATAATAAGGATGTAAATGAGATCAACAAGCACACCCAAAAACTCTTAAGAAAGAAAGAGTAGTCAGGTTTTTGTTTGAACAATCGCTGATGAAGAATATTAAATAACTTTGCTTGGTACATGATTAATAAGATATGTGGCTGGGATAAAAGAGAGAGCCCTACTTCTACTATATGAGGTTGCTTTCTTTCAGTTGATCTATTTTGTTGATGAGTATGGGGTAAGACACATTATGCACAATGCCTATCTCATAGAAAAAGGAACTAAGCTTTTGGTATTCTCTCCCTCAATCAGTTTGCATAGTAAGAATCTTCCTTTCAAAAAACCTCTCTACCAAAACTTGAAATTCTTGAAATTTATCAAAAACATCAGACTGTGTTTAAGCAAATATATCCATATAAACTTGCTAAAATCATCAATAAAACTTACATAATATTTGTTTCTTCCAACAGACTCAGGGGCAGGCCCCCACACATTTGAAAACACAAGTTCTAAAGGGAATTTTGACTCACTAGAAGATCTTGCGTAAGGTAATTGATGACTCTTTACCTCCTGACATACATTATAAACTAACTGACTGATTGACTCATCTAAATATGGAAGTTTATTTTTACTAATGACTTGTTTAATTATAGGACTTGAAGGATGTCCTAAGCGACTGTGCCACCTGGACATGAGTACCTTGGCAATACCATAGGCTTGCTTGCTGGAGGTTTGGATTGACGATTTGGGAAAAGGATACAGGCGGTGCTTGCTCCTTCCACTAAGCAGAATGTCCTTGGTTACCTGGTCCTTAATAGAGGAAAAATTATTGTTAAGCTCAAGGAAAGAACAATTATCAGCTACTTAGCGATTGGCAGAAACAAGGTTTTTCTTGGATTTAGGAACTTATAAGACATTATTTAATTGAATATCACGCTTAGAGGTATAAAGAATAGTTTGACCAATATGACTAATATCTGTACCTACACCACTTACTGTGTAAATCTGATCACCACCGTTGTACTTCTCCTTGGTGGTGAGCTTCTCAAGTTCCTCGGTGATATAATCGGTAGCACCAGTATCATCGATATACCAATTTGTGTCTACACCATACGAGTTTGTGGCTGCTGCTACGAGCTTCTCATCTGCAACATAGACTTCATCAAACCTATACCAACAATCTGCGGCGGTATGGTCCATTTTGTAGAAGACTTGACAGGTGGGACGCCGATCACCCCCACCATTTCCTGTGCCGCGTCCACGGCCGCGCACTGGAGCACCACCACGTCCTCGAGTCGCGCCGCCTCCCCTGGCACCGGCGCGTGCACCACCTCCTCTGCTACGATTAGCAGCAAAAGCACCTCCCTGTCCTGTAACAGCACTGCCACCACGATAAAGCTCTACAAGAGTCATAATTCAGAAGCTGTGAATACAGCTCTCCTACTATCATAGGTTCTGATTTTGCACACAACGCTGACACGATTGGACTAAAATCCTCATCTAGTCCTGTAATTATGTACTGAACCATATCTTCATCATCGAGGGGCCATTAGTGCAAATCCTCTCATCTGTGACGGACTGTGACATAACTGGATTTTGCGAGCCGTCACAAAGAATACATCTCAAACGAACCTAAAAAGAGACCGATTGAGATATGGTTGGAGAGACATGTTAAATGTGCATAGAACTGAAGCCCGTCACGGATGACACATATCTTTGACGGACCTAAATTAGGGTCCGATTGAGATAACCTTAAATATCTCAATCGGGCCGTAGTTGGAGCCCGTCACAGATAACCATCATCCGTGACGGGCACCAACTTGAGACCCGATTGAGATAACAACTAGGCCCGTCACAGATGACCCTTATCTGTGACGGGCCTAAACTATAGCCCATCACAGATGACCCTTATCTGTGACAGGACTAAAGTATAGCCCGTCATAGATGACCCTTATCTATGACGGGCCTCATCTGTGACGGGCTATACTTTAGGCCCGTCACAGATAAGGGTCATCTGTGACGGGCTATAGTTTAGGCCCGTCACAGATGACCATCATCCGTGACGGGCACCAACTTAAGGCCCGATTGAGATAACAACTAGGTCTGTCACAGATGACTCATCAGTAACGGGCTATATACTAATGCCTACAACTATTGTATTGGTCCTTTGTACAAATAAGCTCATTTGAACTCAAATTCAAAATTTAACAACTTCGAACAAAAATTAGGATTAATAAATGATTTCAAATGGAAAAGTCACCAAAAGCAAAGTTGTAGAACTCATCGAGACGCAAAATTTTTATTTTGGTCATTTCTCCATCTGACTCTATTTGAACAATTTGAAATTTGAAATTCAAAGTTTGAGAAATTCAAATAGAATTTTTTGTTAGTGAACGACTTCAACTGAAAAAGTCATCAACAACAAAGTTCTATAACTCATCAAGATCTATAACTTTTAGTTTGGTCATTTTTCTATATAACATTTTTTGAACAGTTTGAATTTGAATTTGAAATATGATAACTTCAAACAACATTTTCAAATACTAAATGATTTCAATTGAAAAAGTCATCAACAACAAAATTGTATAACTCATAAAGATCTAAAACTTTTATTTTGTCATTTCTTCATCCGACAAAGTGTTAATAACATTGTTCATAAATTTTACATATATGTGTTATAGTTTATAAAACCAGATAAGAGATACGTCAATTTCTGTGAACAATGTTAGTATCACTTTGTCGGATGAAGAAATGATCAAAATAAAAGTTTTAGATCTTGATGAGTTATTCAACTTTGTTGTTGATAACTTTTTCAGTTGAAATCATTTAGTATTTGAAAATATTGTTTAAAGTTATCATATTTTCAAATTCAAATTCAAACTGTTCAAAAAATGTTATATAGAAAAATAACCAAAATAAAAGTTATAGATCTTGATGAGTTATACAACTTTGTTGTTGATGACTTTTTCAATTGAAGTCATTCACTAACAAAAAATTCTATTTGAATTTCTCAAACTTTGAATTTCAAATTTCAAATTGTTCAAATAGAGTCAGATGGAGAAATGACCAAAATAAAAGTTTCGCACCTCGATGAGTTCTACAACTTTGGTTTTGGTGACTTTTCCATTTGAAATCATTTATTAACCCCAATTTTTGTTCGAAATTATCAAATTTTGAAAATTCAAAATTTGAATAGTTCAAATGAACTTATCTGTACAAAGGACCAATACAATAGTTGTAGGTATCGATTAGTTATACAATTTTATTGTTTGTGATTTTTACATTTGACACACAAAACTCGACCTAAAATTAAATTTAAAGTTCTCATAAATTGAAAATAAAAAATACCACATAAATTTAATATAAACATTTCATATGGAAAATGGAAAAAATACTCATCGGTGACGGGCATTATTTAATGCCCGATAGAGATAGGTCATCTCAATCGGGGATGTGAAATATGTGGTCAAAATGGATGTTATATGAATGTGGTTGTGTTAAATATATTGATGGTTGTGTATGTAAATAAATGTATATGAATGGGTGATATTGAGGTGTGATATCCTGACCCAAGGCTTAATAGGATCAATAGAATACTCATACCAAAAAGTTACAACTACTTTTCCGGAAGCTGATCTCCAAAGCACTGGAGCAATTTCGGGATGAGTGACTGACCGGGAAGTTCTTCCCGGGTACACACGAGTGAGGACAAAAAATACCACTTGGGAGAGAGGCGGGACTGCTTGACACGCCTAACAAATGCTTGAGACTAGCTAAAAAATAAAATTTATTTTTTTGGGATTTTACTCATCTGTGACGGGCCTAAACTATAGCCCGTCACAGATGACCCTTATCTGTGACGGGCCTAAACTATGGCCCGTCACAGATACTCTTATCTGTGACAGGCTATAGTTTAGGCCCGTCACAGATAAGGGTCATCTATGACGGGCCATAGTTTAGCTCCGTCAGAGATAAGGGTTATCTGTGACGGGCTATAGTTTGACTGGTCGTCTGGGTCAAAGCTATCAGTGACGGACTTTAATTAAGGCCCGATTGAGATAGCTTCATCCGTGACGGACTTATGCCCGTTTGAGATGATTCCTCACATCACTGATCTTTACGCTGTGTCGGACGCTATACCCGACACAGATGTGGGTTGCAGCCCGACACAGATAAGGGTTACCGTTGTAGTGGGCCGGCCTGCTGCTTCCATCTCGTCACCTAGGGCTTTCATCCTTGCGACGTATTCAGCTACCTTCGTCGTCTGGATTTTTCACATTTTGATTCATCTAGAAAATTTATTTTGTGAATAGAAAACTTATTTTATGAATAGATCCTAAAAAACCTTATTTTAGAAATGGTTCTTTTCGCGGCGCCACCATCATTAACGTCGTGGTCTAACATGACGACGTTAATGACATTAGTGCCATTCCACTAGCCCCGATGGAAGCTAAGTCACTTACGTGAACGGGGACAACACCAAAGATGATGGCGCTGAGGATCAATTTGTATTTTTTAAAAAAATGACTTATTTGTAATAAAAAAGGATCTATATGTAATAAAAATATTTACAAATAAATCCTTAGCACAGTATCATTAGCTTCAAGGACCTATTTACAAATATTTTTTAATTATAAATAAGTCATTTTCTGCCACAAATAGGTTCTTTTTAATTTTTATTACAAATATGTTCTCGGCGGCAATGTTATTAGTACCATCCCCTTTTCACATTAGTGACTTCGTTTTCACCGATGGGCTAGGGGGTGGCGCTAACGTCATTGGCACCGTTACATTGGACCACGGTGTCAATAATGCTGGCGCTGCGAAAAGGACCGTTTCTAGATTAAGTTTATTTAGGGGTCTATTTGTAGAATAAGTTTTTTAAAAGGACTAAAAGGTGAAAAAATCTACCTTCATCGAACCCTTCTTGGTTGTAATCAGTGCGATGCGGGTGTTGACTGACCTCGCTCGCGTGCGTGAGGAGAACATCTCCTCGATTGATCTCCACGCTTCTGCTGCCGTTTTGCCCATTGCGACTTGAATCAACACTTCTCGGTCAGGAGGACAGATGGTATCCAAGGACCTATTGGCATGTGGCCTCCCAGTCTTCAAACACCGGATTCACCTTCTTCTGGGTCTTTCCATCTGAGGTGATCGTGATCCCGGCGGGTGGCGCTGAAGTTGCACTGGTGAGGTAGCCCTTGGAGTCAGGCTTCACGAATTGCTGCGGTGATCTACGCTTCATAGCGCGTGATTGATCTTTCCCAACTTCTCTGAGATGGAGTGACCTTGGAATAAATTTCCAATTGCCGCACTTGTCGAAGACGACACCATGCGACGAGGATTTAGTGGATGCGATCTACCAAGAGGATGGAAAGCTTTGATACCATGGAAGTTTTCCAGAAGCGTTCAACCCTTCCTCGGACCACATATTGTATTTACTAGCAAAATACTTGTGCTTCACTACGAGTAAAAGGAACTGATAAATACCTCACTACAAGTGTAGCGAGTAAAAGGAATCGATAAATGCTAGAGACACAGTTAAACATGCATATTAATATGGTTCCAACTTCTGAGATAGATAAATTATTTATTGAGCTAAATATTGATTATGATAACTAATGATAATCAGGACCGATAAAAAACCACTACCGATATATTCAGCCTCGACATGCACACTCTCTCTTAAGTCTCGCAAGGTAAGCACACGATCTCACTTCCAAAAATCGTATGCGGACTCATGTGGAGATCAATCCTATCACGCGTGGACAATGGATGGCACGCAGACTAAGGGTGCAAGTGCGTCAACCCACGAACTCAACTCGCTTATTTGTATTACGAGCTGACCCATTCACACTCTTAGCCTGTAGTGTCTCGTGGATGATAGACATGAAAAATCACAGAAAAAATCAAAAATCGACTGACGAAAACACGTTGGATGCGGATAAAACAAATATTAGAAACATCTATCTATTGAGTTTTGGCAGTGGTAATAAGTCATAGGGCATGAGTTAATTACTATTACCTCCGTTTTATATTATAAGTCGTTTGACTTTTTTCCTAGCCAAACTTTATTAAGTTTGATCAAGTTTATAGAAAAAATTAGCAATATCTAAAATATCAAATTAATTTTATTTAATGTAACATTGAATATATTTTGATAATATATTTGGTTTGGGTTAAAAATACTAATATATTTATTTATAAACTTAGTTAAACTTAGATAAGTTGACTTAAAAAAACGAGTACCATATTTTCGTTCTGTTTTTCTCCACCCTTAACTTTTATTATTATTTTCAGCTCCAGATCTCTTAAACTTAAGCTTCGGCTGGACATCCCTGGTGGCACTGTGGTAGTGGGCCAGACCTGGGACCCAATCGTGAGCAGTCTTCTTCTTCCTCGGTTCCTCCTGATGACCACCGTCTCATACTTCCCCAATCCTCTCTCAGTAAACAGGAACCCCATCTCCACCACCAAGTCCAATGTTGCTCAGCTGCTGCCTGTGGATTTCATTGACAGCTACCGAAAATCAAACCCTTCACAATCCCAGTCTCATGTAACTCGTTGTCCCATCGATTAATCTATTTAGAGGCTCTGATTTGAAACCGAATCCAACTCTAGGCGGCAGCTGGGAAGCCCCGGTTCTCAGGGGCCAGTGGCAGGGACGCAAGTAGAGTCGGTTTCGCTCGCGTGCGTGGTCTTTGCTTCCCTCGAGGCCGTGAGCCCACAACCACGACGGACGAAGCGCACAGTAAGCGACGGATGCGATCGGGATTCGGGAGCAATGCGTGAGTCCCGGATGGTGCATTGTAACGGATTAAGATTTACTGTGACGATGTTCCGAATATTTTAAGTAGTTAAGGTATGATTAAGATTAAGACTAAGATGAGATAAGATAAGATATGAGATGGTTCTTAATATTAAGATTCAGACTAAGATAAGATAAGATATGATATGAGATGGAAAGAACCTCCATCATGGTTTACAAGATACGGACTCAAAGTCCGGTATACATGATCAGAACAGATTAGAGATAGAAACAAGGAAACAGAAACAAACTCCATTCTTTCTTATCTCTAACTATTATCATGTATGAAGAGCATCACTAATAGTTCTTCTTTATTCTTCCCAAAAACTGATTTTAAAGGTTTTTAAGGTGGAAAATCGGATCCAACAGATCACCTATACTTCTGAACACGTTTTGGAGTTCCCTTCCTCGTATTTCTAGCTCCATTGATTTGAGGGAGAGTGAGCGCTCCCCTTTGAACTCCCAATCATGTCTCTCCCGCATGAGGGAGGAGCGCCGCGCCAGGAGAGCGCGCGATCTATTCCGCGTGTATGGAGGAAGACGGAGAATTCTATTGGTAGTTTAATAGAAGGGTCCACTTTTAATTTTTGGAATAAAATTTAGGGTTTCTTTTGGAGAGATCAGCTTTTTTACTTCCTATTTTCACTTTAGAAAACACAAAAATAAATATTTGGGGGAGATAATACATAATCTCTTAGTGATACTCTTAGTAATTCTCATAGGTCTACTTCCTTAATTAATTGTCTCCAACCTGGTTGTATTCGACTACCTGACATCTAAAAGAAATTCCACCAATACCATGTGCAGCCATAGCCTGAAACATGGTCTGAAGAGAGTATTTGGAAATTGAGTAAAGAACAGTCTCTTGCAAAGTACGATAATTCTAAACGAACGGGAGCAAGCTTTGGAAGCAGAGAATTATTCTACAATCCAAAGAACATCACTGGGACGATTTCACAATGTGAATTACATGCGCTGATTGCCGTAAGGAAACCATATTAAAAAGATATGAATAATTTTACATGATTAATAGCATCTCATTGCAAGTGAAACAATGAACTAACAACTTGGAGTTCTATGACCAAACTTTAAAGATCTTAACTTAGCAAGATATCAACTAACATATGCTCTGAATAATGAAAGAATCAAGATAATCAATATGCAGCAAACTTAACCGCACAAGTTTTAACAGTAGGAAAAAATATATCCATGTACATATATGAAACTAGACAAAAAAAAATTATTGAAAAGTATACACCTGGATGAGGCAATAGAAGATGTCGAGACCCTCGAGGTTCTCGCTAGATTTAGGGAAGATGTTGTGGCTGGACGGAGAAGGAAGTGGCGGTAGGTCTTGCAGGGGAGGGAAGGCGGAAAACCATAAGCTTCTCCATCCACTTCTTCCTCCACACGAGCAGCAGCAGCGAGAGGAGTGAAGGGGCGTACCTGGTGCCGTGGATCTAGGCTTGGAGAAGGCTATGTCGATGCCGTGCAGCACGTACCCGATATCCTTGGCAGTGATGGAGGAAGGGAGGGGGCACCGGCAATGGGGGAAGAACGGAGGCGGTGCTAGCACCAGAGAGGAAGGGAGGCAACGCCGGCGGATGCATCTAGAGGTGGCAGCTCTGGTGGATGGGGTGACAAGTGGCGGCAGCATTTGCTGTGAGAGGAGGAGGTGGCGTTCGCATCGCAGAGAGGAGACAGCGGCATGGGGGATTCGTTCTACGAGGTAGGGGCGTGGATGGATTTCCATAGGGTTTGGGAGGGGTATTGGACCGGGAAACCTACCTTTCCAGGCCATGCCGAATGGACTTTTGCATAGTCTAGGGATTTGTCCCCTTCATGGTAGGCTTCCCCTTCGGAGTCGAGGAAAAGACCAGGATCCTGGTGTTTTACCTGTATGCAGGATCCTGGTGTTTAACGTGTCTGCCGAACAAGGCCTAAGGGTTTTATGCCACTTGTGGCCTAGTCGATCGGCCTGGTGCGCAACTTTACAATGCCTTATTATTATACTATGGTCTTATTCTTTTATAGGTTCTGGATTATGATTTTCATTTGAACAGTTCTCATATTTCTAAATGGTGTATTTTGTGTAAAAATTTTCTATATAATTTTTTCTTGGAGTATTTTTATAGACAGCATGTCAATATTATACGAGTTAATTTGTCTATTTATACGCTCAAATAACTATAAAAAACTGAATATAGTCCATCAGTCCATCAATTTTCAACTATCTTTTTGCCCAAAGAAAAAAATTCATCTCTCTCGAATAGGGGCCCTAGGGCCTTTGTGCAACAGTCCATAAGTTTTTTTTAGAATGAGGAGGTATATCTGAGTCTACTATTACCTATGTTTCATATCGTAAGCTGTTTTGATATTTTTTAATTAAATTTTCTTTAAGTTTAACCAAATTTGTAGAATAGTTTGACAACATCTATAACACCAAATTAGTTTCTATAAATCTAACATTAATTATATTTTAATAATATATTTGTTCCGTGTTGAAAATATTGTTATATTTTTCTATAAATTTAATCACACTTTTAAAAGTTTGATTATAAATAAAAGTGAAAACGACTAGATTTAGGCTTTTCATAAACTTCAAATACATAATGATATTTAGACTGGGAATAACAGTGAAGTATCGACCGAGGAGAAGTATCCGGAATTAAATTATATTCTTTTTGGGAAAATGAAAATCACCGATACGTGTAATATGTAGTTTTCAGAAGTATCAGCATATAACATAGCGTACTTGTATCAAGCTTACTACTCCATTTCTTACCTTTTAAGTATCGGACTCCTGCTTACTCTAAAGTTTGCAATATATTTTTCATCGCACTGAACCTTGCACAAATTACGTGGAGTGTATATATATATATGCTATACATCACTATATTATATTTCTATAAATATAACTAACTCTACAGGGTGGGTGGGCGGACTAGTTATGTCCCTTGTCTTTACTCACGGCGAAGCAGAGTGTTACAACAACAACGAGAAGGCGTGGAGGTGGAAGGGCGGATTAGTTCCACATTCCTCGATGAGAAAAAAACTTGAAACTAGTCTTCTAGGCTTTTTATTTTCAGTTGTTTGTTTTTCTTTGTATCTCGGTTTGAGATGCTAAGTGCATGTACTCGTGTAACATTTGACTATGTATGTCCAATTATGGATATAGAGGCTGGATTTCTATCCATTATAAAAAAAGCTATATTTAATATGGGTAGATATGTAAACCAATCCATGTTACAATCTAGACCCACCATAACCATAAACAAATTTATTTCTTTATCACAGAGTCATCATCCCACCATAGTACCCACCATCATGCTTCCTCCACCATGTAAGCGGAAGCAGTGCGACCCTAAGATTTAGTGAGTAAACAGATGCTCGCCACTTCGAATCGTACAACTTCATCTCTCTCTTTTTATTAAAAAAAATCTACTTTAAGAGGACTCTTGATTTAGGCTTAACGAGCGATACCAACCATACGTGAGAGAAGTACTACTACACATCTACATCTACAGATATGCATATTTTTTTTTGCTATTAGGTCATGCATGCATTTTTTTCCTTCTTATAAAATCTTCTCTTAAATTACTTATCCGATCTACAATCCAATTACATCATTGTGTTCGTTGTAATTAAATCTTTTATAACAATATCTTACATGATTATATTATTATCGATGTTATAAATCACGACTACGGTATTTGTATGGTACAGCATCGTCGGGCGGATGGGAGTATTTGTCGGCGCTGCCCGCTGCAGGTCGGTCTCCTGCTTGTCCTGGGCCGTACCTGTGCGGGCCCAGCACAAACAGGCCATAACTCCATTGTATCAATTGGGCCGCGTCCCTCAGTCGGGCCTTGCTGCCACGGCCCGGCCCTGTGCTAGCCCGGCAAGGCACGCCTACGCGGTGGCAGTACTCACCACTCGCAGTGGCGGCCGCCGTCCGACGCCGCTCGTGTTCTCCTCTGCTCCGGCGGCGACCCCGACCCCTCGCCTCCCCAGCATCCACCGCGGGAGCAACCAGGCCGCGGCGATTCCCTCCCGTCGACCCCATCCGCTACAACCCACTCACGCCAAGTGCCGAGGGTGCACGGCCGGTGGCGCTGCGCGAGGAGGGAAGCGTCGGCGGCGGCTCACGGACTCTCCCCATTCCCCGTTCCCCGTTCCCTCGCACGCGAAGCGAGGCAGGTATGCCACCCCCCCCCCCTCCCCAAACCCTAAAAATCCGACCCATCCACCTCATCCATTGAATTTTTCTCCATCTTTGTGCCGGAGGACGTGAGGGGGAATGAATGCTTGATTTTAGTACTCATGTAAGGGGCAATGAATGGTTTGTCCTATGAACACTTGGCAGGTTTTCTGCAAACACTCTATAGTGATGTCCATTGTCCAGAAGTTAATTTCCCCTGTCAACTCCTTGAAATGTAGAAATTAAACCCAGCTGCAATTAAAGTTTTATTGTTTGCATTTTACAAACATAATTGATAGCTGTATCCATTAGAGTGTGCGGTGTGCAGAATTGCAGTGATGCAGTCTGCAGCATAGCTGATGAACGAGAAGCTTTAACTAAAGAAAGTTAATTGCTTTGTATATTGCCTTCAATGTATATATTCACAACTTACTAGACTACCATTTCTTTCTCATCGCTTCAAAATTGTTGCCTTTTGCTAGAGGGAGATGCTTGAATAGTTTGATACCTGTTTACGCATGTATAATATAGGCCCGATCATCTTATGGAAGTGGTTGACACCTGTTTATGTGCTGAAATCTGCTGATCATAAATTATTTTCCTTCACTGTTAGGTTAAAAGCCTGAATGATTCTCTTTGGCAAATCTAGAAAAAATTTAGAGCCCAACAAACTTAGCTATAGCTAGTATTGTCTGAAAAAAATATATAGCTAGTATTTGCTATAAATTCTACTTCAATATTTCTACATGTTAGAATTTTAATGGATTATTAGCTAAAGAGCTCAGACGGCTGCCTGTGGATCTCCACTGGGCAACAACTAAATGATATGCATCATACATATGCCACGTGCACTGACTTGAAGGTTCTGATGCAGTTCCTCCAGTGGCTGTCATTTGATGAACATGTGTGTCTTCCATAGGATTCTGTCAAAGGTTTTGTCTCAATGGAAGAGGTGTACTTGGGTCTTGGGGCCAAAGTTATTTGATGCTGATCCTTTTCTTTCGTTGATTACATTTTCTCCTATGTTTAATTGTCCACATTGATTCTGCATTGTGTTATGTCCACAGCAATGCAAGGGGTTGTTGCCACATATTTCACCCATATGTTGTTGTTCCAAATGCATTGTTGTGTTGATACGAAAGTCTCACACAAATATTCTAAACCTATTCACTATTTGGGCATAGATATTGTAAACAGAAGAATAACCAAGGGTATCATTGTCCATTTCCCTCTACTTGTAGGATTTCTAGAGCTAATATTTAGCCAAACGCTTTTTCAATCACCTCCAGATCCTAAAGGATTCAGATCTAGGATCTAGAATTTAGGATTTGGAGCCCTACCAAACAGGCCCATAGATGTTTATCAAGTCCTATCCTCCGGGACGGAGGTCCATGGGTAGACCAGCAGATCTTCTGTTGTCTATGAAGACCAGTATACACAAGAGTCAGAGACTCAGAGTGGAATACAATTATACTTGTACATATTTCTTTTCTTTTCTTTGAAACTAGCAGGACTGCAGGAGTTTAGGTATTAGTTTCTGTTGTTTATCATAAATTGGTTATTAAGTGTTTGCAAATAGATGTGTAGCAGTGTAACACTCTAATAGATGAGAAATCGGTGCAGTGCATAAGTCTATGTACATTGATCCTCTCAGTCTGCTGTCGGTACTAAAATTTCAAAACAAATGACAGAAGAAGAATTAGGTTTTCTTATGAGCATTTATTTACAGTAGCACCTCAGGATGGCATAGCCTTAAGGCAAGGTTCAGAAGAGGAAAGGAATCGCCTATTCTTTATTAAAGGAAAAAAAAGGAATGTTGTGTAATGTAATTACAAATAATTGTATTCTAGGAGCCAGGAGGTGTTGAAATTGGAAACCCCTGAAGTTTGATCAGCTGAACCAGTTATCAACTCCAGCAGAACAGCAGAATCTCTAGCTAGCCAAAGAATCCAAGGATAGCAATGGCACTCCGGCGAGCACTCGGATGGTCAGAAGGGGAGGTAATGCGTCCAGAGTCTAAGCCTTGCTCCCGGTTGATGCGACAGACTGCTGGCGTCTTCTCCGTTGGTGGTGCCCTTTCTTTCTGGGTGCTTTGTCGCCTTCACTATGGTCATTGCTCCTATCCATTTAATTCTGCATGTTACATTCTGTTCTACATTCTTTGCATCTTGCCAACGGTAGTTATTACTGACCATGTGTTTCTTCTGTAGGTCCAAGGATAACAGTTCCAAGGAGTCTCAGGTGGGCATCATGCGGAGCAATCTCTGTGAGCTCGGCATCGGCATTGCTAGTGCGACTCTTCAGCCCAGAGTGCGAGCCACAGAATATAGCAGCTTATGACAAACTTGGACACAAGACTGGATAGTACCATAGAAATATTAGGTCTTGATCATCATCTAAAAAAGTAGAGCTAGATAGCAAAAGCTATTGTACTACGCTTGCTGGTTCAGTCCAGGAGATATATTATACTATGCCTTTTCTGGAAGATGTTTATGCATGTGTAACCTGGCCTGAACCTTCTTCCCTCCATATGTACTTCACCGGTTGCCGTCATGTTGTCTCTAGAGCTATGAGCAAGGTTGATCTGGGAATATGGGATGATTGCTGAATAAAAAAGAAAAACTTTCTCAGGTTGAAGGCATGCATCGTGGACAATGATTTTTATTTATTTTACCTGAAACCTGGTGGGTTTGATAAGTTTAAGGAAACACTCTAGGTTTGTTGTTCTATGAGGTTTACTGTTTACTTGATGAAATTGTTATTTGAAGAAAAATGAATGTTAGTGAGAACTTTTTTGTGTTTCTTTTGCAGATGTTTACGCTCAATATGGTTTGCCAAAAAAAAACTCTACTTCTGTTCATAATTCACATTTGCTCTACTAATCACCTCGAGTTGTCTCTGAAAGTATGAACTGCTACATGCAGGATAATATCCGGTTTATTTGGAAAGAGAGAATACAAGCTAAATTGAAAAAAAAAGTTTTGCCGTCAACAAATTTCATCTATTTTTTTTCTCTCAAATAGAATTCGTATTTTGTAAAAATGTTGTGAGCTATCGATAGCATCAATTCCTTCATGTCTGACAAACGTGAATTTGTTGCTTTGAAGAGAAGAGGAAGGGAAAACAGAGGATCATTGGTTGGTCATCTTGAATACTCACACAGTCGCATCACAGGCTCAAAGCGTCAAATCTAAACCCGGGGTTTTTTTTTTTTTGTGCGTACGTTTCGGTTTGGCTGGAATCCGAGTTGGATGTCGCCGGTGCAGCTCAAACTGCATCCAGATCCTGACTTCGAATCGCGCGCATTATATATAACTTGCATCGCTTTCTCCCAATCAAAACTTGATCCAAACTGCTGCTCACCAACGAACGCGCGATCTCCTGGTTGGCGCCTCTGCTGATTCCCGACGAGATTGCGATCGATGCCGCTAAATCTCGCGCTGTGCTGCGTGCGCGGGCGCGGCGCCGCCGGCGCGTACTGCTGCCCGCCATCGCCGTTACGCGTGGACGCCGACGCCGCCGACGGCGACGGGTGCTGCTACGAGGAGCTGCCGCTGCCGGTCTCGACGCCGCCGCACGTGCCGCGGGGGCTGGCCAGAGGGGAGGAGGAGGACGACGGCGACGACGCGTACGGGGCGGATGGTGATGAGGTGGAGCTGACGACCAGGGGCGCGCCGGGGCTCAGGGACGACGCCGACGACCAGCAGCTGGTCTCGCCGGCGGCGGCGCCCGGTGGCGTCGGGTCCGCCAAGTCGTGGATCGCGTCGATCTACGAGAGGCTGTCACGCACGTTTTCCGTGCTTCCGTGACGAGCTCACCACCGTGTGTTCACAATTCAGTTCGGGTTTCGTGAAATCCGGTTTTTTTTTTTTACCGGGTCAGATAACGCAAAACTACTCGGTTTTCGGTCAAGTTTATATATAAAAAAAAAAATTCAAACTGGATTTTATTTTTTTTATGAAATTTCATCGGGTTTTTAACGGATTATGCGAAATCCGATGATACTATTTTTGAGCGGATTTTGATCTGGTATCAAAATCGTGAAACTCTGGGACTACCAACACTAAACGGTATGATCACATCACGCTGTTACTATTGTTTGGTTTATTTTTTCTTAGTTTTTGTAGACGACTTCTTTTAAAGACATGAGTATGTTTTTTTCTCATCTCACATGATGTTTATCTGTACTGACCGGTCGTAGCGAACTAGCGATAGGACTAGCGAGTTTTACTGGCACCACAGATGTAACGATCATGTTCTGCAACGCCGTATCTCTGTTCATCTGTCATCTTGAGAACAAAGAATCTATATCCATCTGTCGTCTTGAAAACAAAGAATCTATGCTGAGTGCTTGCAGCTTGCTCCGATGGAACATACAGGAGCAGGTTCGGTTGATCAACTACTATATTTTGTCTAATCCTCCCTTTAAGTTTGTTATATTTCGAAACAAAGCGAGTATTTAACTATCTGGTGAAGGAACTTTGAGAGAGAGCTTATGAATATGGCACATGTAGGAAATTAACCTACATCTATTTTACTCCATTATTTTTTTTCTTGTGGTCAAGCCATAAGCTTAGAGCTTCTTTTTACATTTAATACCCTTAGCTATTCTTATGGTCACATTGTGGTTGCCCTTAGCTAGCAAGAAGCGATCTTGCTACACTTTTTTGTGATATTCAGGTGAGACTAATTTGATGGAGAAGAAAATGTGCCACAAATGTACCTATGAATCAAACACATGCCTAGCACGGTTAAACTTACCTCACTTAGAGTAGGTACAATAGTCTTGCCTCAACAGGTTGTAGGAGAAAAAATATATTTGTGTTGAGTTGGAAGAGAGAATGCGAGGAGAGAGAAAAGAGGGCGCTTGATTTATCGACAGCTGCGGCACAAACCTCTACGTAAGTCAGAGGGGTCCAAGATTAGCTCAGCCTACAGTTGATCAATGGAGGCAAGCATGTGGAGCCCTCAAGTGGTGCTGACCAATGGGACGACGGCGAGCTGAACCATGGTTAGCTCGTTTGGTTAAATAATTAGTCTCGACACTTGTGCAGGGATAGCACTAGTAGCCAGTTATTATACTTATCAGTTTTAGTTTTTTACGTTGTTTTGCTTACATGGATATTTTTAAAGTAAGCTGTCGAGGATACTATTAAGCTTGCTCTTAAGGTATGGTAAATTGTGGCATATCACAGTTGTCAACCAAACAACCCAGCTTCACAAAATAATAGTTTTCACAAATTAATCATACAAAAATTGTTCATTAAATTGTGGGCCCCACGCTAGCTTTTTCTCCCTATTTTCAATTCCCACGGTCCACGGGCCGGCCCCACTGCCCAGTCAGCCCGATCCGACGCCCCCATCCACCACTCCCCTCTTCTGGCGGAGGCACTGGGCTTAGCAGCAGCAGCAGCGCCAATGGCGGACTCCATCGAGCTCGCGCGCCGCCTCTGCCTCCGGCCCCAGGCGCGGCGGCCGTCTTCGCCGTCGCTTCCGGGAAGGTGCAGGCCGCGGGGCCGCCCCGGAGCTCCCTCCCTCCGCGTCCCGCGCCCTCCCCTCTCCCTCTGGTCGCTCCGGTGCCGCGCGCTCGACTCCACCAGACCGGTCGCGGTGGAGGGGGGTCTGGGCGACGAGGAGGACGAGGATGAGGAGGGGGAGTCGTACTTCGCCGTGACCTCGTCGAGGCTCTCGCGGGTGGACTACCTTGGGGAGAGCACCAAGGGGGATTTGAACGTGCGGAGGGAGCATCTCGACGCGTTTGGTGAGCTACTGTTTTTTTTCCAACCTCCACAAAAAAAATCGAGCTGTTTACTTGCAATCCCCTGTTCAGAGGAGATGTTGTGTTAGCCCGTAGTTGTTGACGAGTGATGATTCTATTTATGTTAGACTAAACAAGCAAAGCAGCAGTACTACGATGTCACTAAATTACAGCATCAGGCATCCTCATATGTAGATTTGCTGTATTGAGTTGTAGAGAAGCACCATCAAAACCGTGCCAGAGTCTTGCTATAATTAATCCGAAATGTTTGCATTTTAGGTGGGAGGAATGGCAAGTCGACATTGCATGGCCCTATAGAGGAGATAGCTTGGCAAGAAGCGAGAGAAGCTGAATCGTTGCTCCGTGAGTTGGGAATTGCAGTAATATTCTACTCTATTAGCATTATTTTCTCCTTGTTGATGTTTGGTAATTGGTATGCTTCTTCCATTTATATTCATATTCTGTTACATATATTCGGTAGATCACCTATTGTTGCTGTGAGCCTGTGACTGAAGTAACTTAGAACTTGGCATTCAACCTGCTTCCGGCATGATGATCATCTCAACTCACTAGCATGATGAAATAGAAATTTCATGAATGTGTTCATCAAATTGTTGTAACTTGTAACACTCGTGTTGCACTGAGAAAGTCAATTATCAAGACGAAATTAACTTTGAGGAATGGTATAAAGGTGATAATACTGTAAATTGTTCAGTTTTGTTATTGGAAATAATTTTACAATTTACAATTCAATAGCAGAATATGTAGAAGTCTTCGTCTATTGGAAAAAAAAGGCTTAATAAAATTTATTTTTCTTGCCAAAGTGAAAACATCACTAATTTCGCTTGAAAATGTTTTACGATTGTTTTGAAAATACATGCAGTTTCCTACAAAAATCCAGAAAAGGCATGCCTTTGTAGCAACATGAACTCCAAATCCCAATATTTAGTGCTATCCAACAGTTCACATGAATCATGGCAAAAGTCAAACAGTAAGAGTGAAAAAAGATCCAAGAAAATTCTGAACACTTGATGGCATAATTTGTTAAAATCTATCCAACATTTCAGCATGAACTCTTGAAAAGGATCCAAGAGTTCACTGTTTAGCCATTCACTCTGAAATTCTGTATAGTGGATATCAGAATATAGTTTGCAATTATCCTTTTACTGCTAAATGTTTTCCTTCTTTAACTCCAATGATTTGTTATTCCTTTCTCTAGCGATGTATCTTGATTGACTATCACGATGTATATTGATTGATTATCGTCTTGATGAAGAAACTAGCTTTATGATGATACAATATTAATGAATGGTTGTTAACACGCAGGATCCTTTTTCCGTAAGACACTCTCCTCGTGGAATTTTTTGCACCAGGACACTAAATCTTCGATCTATCAGTGTCATTGGATACGATATGGACTATACATTGATTCACTACAATGTGATGGTACTTCAATATCTATATCATCAAATTGTCTACGAATCATTCTAAAGTAGATGATTATATATGTATGAAATTTTACATATTTGTTGAACTGATATGACATGATACTAGCTGATAATTTAGGTATGGCCTCCTGATTCTCACATCAGGCATGAGTGCTTTGTGTCCTTCCATATGGTTCTTGTGGCAAATTGCAGAAAAACCAAAATGTTGTTACATCCATGCAGGCTTGGGAAGGGCGTGCTTATGATTATGGTATGGCCAATCTGAAGGGCATGGGTTTCCCTGTAGATGACCTTGAATTTGATCCTGACCTGGTACTGTACTGTTGTATTGAGTACTCCATAATTCATAATATCTCAAGGCACATGCATAGCCTCTAATGATACCATTACTATCACAGGTCATCAGGGGTCTAATTATGGATAAAGACAAAGGGAATCTGGTCAAAGCTGATCGTTTTGGTTACATTAAAAGGGCCATGCATGGCACCCAGATGCTTTCTACTAGTGCTGTGAGGTATTGATAAGACATTTTGACAGCTTTACTGTGGTCCTGAGTTGAGAGAAGATAATAAATCTTATTCATGTCCATGAACAGTGAAATATATGGAAGAGAATTGGTGGATCTACGGAAAGAAAGTAGATGGGAGTTCCTTAATACCCTTTTCTCCGTGTCAGAAGCTGTTATGTTCATGCAGGTCAATTACCTGTCTCTCTATCTAATAGTGTTCATTTCATGTTTGTGTTATGGTACTTCACATCTCATTATCCATTAATCCAGAACCATCGTTCACATGTGTATAGAAGAGTAGTTTCAGTGTTAGTAAAACACTTGATAGGAATTGCAGTCATGGGATGACTAATTCAGATAAAAACCATGCTCAGTTCTGGCCTGGTTTTTAATGTTCTTGTCTTTTTCATTCATGAATAATGCTCCTTTGTCTCCGAGTGCTCGGAGTTTGGACGTTTTACACATTATTTAATACTCATATGGTTTGCAAAAAAGTGTCCAGTGTGATTACAGAGACCAGGTTGTGATCTAAGAAATCCAGCAAGTTACTCTCATATCACAAAGGACAGTATCTACTCCTAATACATATAATTTGACATGATCACTTGATCAATCCTGCTTGATTCATTGATAATATTTTTGCACTAATTGAAAATTCAGTGTGGTTAGACCTTCTGACAGT
The DNA here is from genome assembly GCA_000573905.2 of Oryza punctata. Taxonomy (NCBI): domain Eukaryota; kingdom Viridiplantae; phylum Streptophyta; class Magnoliopsida; order Poales; family Poaceae; genus Oryza; species Oryza punctata. The sequence continues at coordinate 8,025,786 of CM002488.2, forward strand.
TACACTTTATAGCGTGCTACCTTGAGCGTCTAAAATTGAAGTTTGAATTGATCCATATTTATATGGGCATGGGTCTTCTGTTCAGATGGTCGACAAGTTGGATCAGGGGTTGGTGCCAGCTGAACTTGGGCCACTGGATTACAAAGGGCTATACAATGTAATTAGCCTTGCTACCTCTTTTACCATTGTGCATGTTTGTTGTTGTAAAATTTTAAGGCTTTTCTTTTTTAGGCTGTTTCCAGGGCACTTTTTCGAGCACATGTAGAAGGTCAACTCAAGGTAACGTCTGGTCATCATTACTCATTAGATATGATAATACTTTATATGGTTAATGTTGGTCTAAAAAATTCTTTAGCTGGTTGAAATGTAGAGTGAGATAATGGCTGAGCCGGAACGATTTGTAGAGCCTGACCCTGAACTGCCTTTAGCTCTTCTGGATCAAAAAGAGGTTAACACACAGTTGCCTTACAAGTTCATGATCCATTAATAATATTACTGAATTGCTGATTTTCCCCTTTCAACTCATCAGGCTGGAAAAAGGTTGCTTCTTATTACTAACTCAGATTACCACTATACGAACAAAATGATGAATCATGCATTCAATCGCTTCCTTCCTAATGATATGGCATGGAGAGATCTGTTTGAAATGGTGAGTAATCAAGTTGCTGGTTCTAGATTGAACTGTTTGTCATTCGTTGCTTGCCCGCCATGCTGAAAACTTTACTAAGATCACTTGATTCATTCTTACTGTAGGTTATAGTCTCTGCAAGGAAGCCAGAGTTTTTCCAAATCTCTCATCCGTTATACGAGGTTGTAACAAATGATGGATTAATGCGTCCCTGTTTTAAAGCTAATTCAGGTGTAAATCTTGATATTTTTCTGCTGTGGCCAAATTTCTCTGGAGTCTCTTTGCTTTATTTCTTTTGTTGATTGCTAAAATGATCAATTTCAAGTTTCAGCCAGCAAATACACACTATATGCCTATTTGGTAGAGCTCCAACTTTTAAATTTAACTCCCAAGAGCTGGGTTTGGAGTGGAGTTGTGGAGCAGCCTAAACCCAGCTCCACCTCTCTAGTTCATTTTGTGAGAGCACTCCAGCCAGCTCCACTCTCATTTTTGGTGGAGCTGAAACTGTTTGGCTAGTCTCCAGCTCCAGGAGAGGTGGAGCTAGAGTTGGAGCTCTGCCAAATAGACCCATAATTTCATTTAAACTCTAGGCAGGGTAAAAAGATAAAACAGTAGATGGAAATGAAATACAAGGTGTAAAAACAGCAATACAAGTTCATTCATGCTATGAGAGGAACAGAACACTGATTTGCATATCAGTTATCTACAGCTCTAGATTATGACTTTCTGTGAGCTGAAAGCACATCTAACCTCTGTTTTGACAATAATCCTAAGTGATCAGATTTTCTGTAGTTCCTTAGGTGGATCTTATGTGCCATATGCCCACAACACATGTAGGTTTCTTTGTGAAATTGCATAAGAGATCAAGAGGCATGTGCATCCTCGCTTGAGTGTTGGCATTTTATGCTTGGTATTATAACATAAGGTTGAACAGAGCATGGAGTGCATCACACAGCGAAGAAAACAATGTTGAGTCTTCTGTGTCTAAGATGATTTGTTCTCCCTATGCCATTGTTCATCAACAATTGACCTACCTCCTTTCTCTGCTACCTCTCTGACTTAGGTTGTATTTTTGTTATATCTTGAAACCTTAATATATTGTTTCATTTCTAAGCATGTGTTTCTGATGCACTAGCAGCTAGCTTGAAAGAAAACATTCTTTTCTGCAACTGACTCGTTAACCTTTTCTTAATTGGGTATTTAGGTGGCTTGTACTCTGGTGGCAGTGCTCAGATGGTTGAGAAGTCACTAGACATACATGGAGATGAAATATTATATGTGGGGGATCATATTTACACAGATGTAAGCCAGTCTAAAGTTCATTTACGATGGAGGACAGCGCTAATCTGCAGAGAACTAGAAGACGAGGTCAGTGTACTCTTTTTCAAGGGTTTACCTTCAGAACAGGATGAGAACTGCCAGCTGAGGGGCTTTACCATCAGAAAATATTGATAACAACAAATTTATGCACACTGGTGATCTACATATATATATGAGTATATGACTTAGCACTAAAATTTTCCAGCTATATGTCTGAGGTTGAAAGTCTTCTGATACCTTTTTTAATTACATAACTGATCTTTCCCCTGTTCTTTATTTGATTTCTTATACTTTCTTGAGGAAAACATATTTTGAACCACAGATTGTCCTGTAATTATCAGTCTTTGGTCTTTACGCATGTCCTATTGTCTCGCTTAGGTCCATGATTTTTAGTTTTGGCCTGTTAAATACCTAAACTTACACAAGGATGCCACTTATCGGAGTTCTCTGTTGGTGAAATATTGAAGTGACAAAACAATGCCATGGATGATCTCAAGTCCTGCAATATATGATCCCATTATGTTGTTGATGCCTTTACTCTTTAGACCATTAACCGGCTTATCTGAAACATTGTGTATATATTGATTCTGAATTCGTTTGAAAGAGTAACTAGTAAGGGCAGCATTTAGTTTCTATGCATGCTCTAGTTGCTGATAGATGTGCATGCAGCATGCTATCATGTCCAGTGACATTTTGTTCTCTCCTGTTTTCTGCAGTTTGATGCACTAATTCGAAGCCATGTTCAGAAAGAACAGCTTATCACACTTATACAACAAAAGGAAGTCGTGGGAGATCTTTTTAACCAGCTTCGACTGGCTCTGCAGAGACGAACAAATTCACGCCCCGCACAGGTATTATTGTCTTAAATTGGAACAATGAAGCTTTTGTTAGCTTTAACATGTCTCAATTTTCTCTCTTGAGAAACATGAGATTCTGCCCTATACATTATGTTGGTAACAGTATAATTTCAGCTGTTCTTAGCTATCATGTAGTAACTATCTTAATCTTAAGCCAAAAATAAAGATAGTTTGGTGATTTGGTTTATTTTCTACTGAAGTATCAATTGTGTTCTTTTCCAGACGCTTGCTGCTACTTGTATGGATGATCAGGAGCTTACAGAAAGTATGCAAAAGTTGCTCATTGTTATGCAGAGATTAGATGAAAAAATTGCACCAATGCTAGAATCAGATGGAGAGCTGTTCAATAAAAGGTAAAGCAGGCATGCAGTCATTGCCTAATTCCTCATGTCTTTGAATGCAAGAAACATCTGAAATTCGTCGCTTCTAGATCTGTTGCCCTATGTATTTTTGCAGAAAAATCATATTTTAAAGGCCGTGTTTCGGCACTCTCATTCAGAAACTTGAAAGAAAAAACATTTACGGTAATGGGTATTCTTGTATCAGTAATAATAGGCTGGCTTATTATGAAATGACTCTTAGGGTGCAATGAGGTGTGAAAAGTTAAATATAAGACTGTGCTAAGATAGATTGCTCGAGAACCTACTTTTTTCTTGCTGATGCTTTGCTTCCCTTCTATGATACTGTCGCTACTTCACTCCAATTCCGTCCATTGGACGCAGTGGATATGGGAATCCAATCAAATAAGTAACAGTTAGTTGCAGTTGTAATTCTTTTTTGTAGTTGCATTTGTAATTTGATGATTGAGAGTTGAGAATATCAACAGGGTTAACTTACAATTAGCTTCTCCATATCTTCCTCTTTTTCATTAAAATATCTTCATCTGAGGAAATGAGGAACATACGAGGACCAACCCTTAGTGCTAGGACCACAGCCTTTTGATCTATGATTGGATGGTAAGATTTGACTTTATGCAATGAGGTTGGATTTAGCCAATCACATTTAATCATGCTTGCATGGGGTTGTGGTTTTGAACCATACTGAAACAAACTTGTGGAATCCAAACACCATAATTTATCCATATTTGCCCCTAATCATTAGTAATTACTTTTGGTCTAACGTTCATTAACACCTTTTAGAAGAGTGGTGACGATGTGAGGTCCTTTTCATTTATATGTTTCATGGCTTCCAAATCCCAGTGGATCTTTGATGTTTGCTTTTGTTTATAATGCCTATGCCAGAACTACAGAATTATAATGTATTATCTTGTTCCAGAAATGTATCCTGGTGCATATACTTTGTAAGCTAAGCAAGCTTTTTTTTTTTTGCCTGTTAAGATGGGGTTGGCTATCACGTACGGGCCTATGGGATAAGAGTCATCTGACGAGGCAAATTGAAAAGTGAGTGGTTATGGTTTCGCAGTGGTGAATATTCTTTTATGAGCCCCAATTTTATTTGTGTAAATGCAATTATTTTGTCCTCGGTGCAGATATGCTGATATATACACATCAAGGGTTTCAAATTTTCTACATTATACTCCATTCATGTATTTCCAATCACAAGAACAGGTAATTACAGAACTCTAGATGATTTGTTTCCCTTTTACCTTCTACATTTTTATTATAGTTATTTTGATTGATTGAGACTTAATATTTCTGTTTCCTTCAAACAATCAAAGAAGAGAAAAATTTGAGCAGCAAGTAGAGCTGTGTCTTGTTTGCTAAATCTGCCTAAATGAAAAACACCACATCTGGTTGCAGAAATGCAGCATATGTTCAGTTTGCTATTACCAGTTCCGAAAAGACAGTAGAACATCGAAATGCTCTGACTTCCATGCTATCGTCTCTTTACTAGCCCACTGTTTAATGTTTTTTCATAGATAATCACTGCCGCACTCCCCGTCTCATCTGTTTTACGACCTTGTTTATCCTCTGAGCATGTTAAAGACGCTTGGGCATGACGTGCATTCCTATTCCCGGAGGCAACAACAATGACATTCGATTCATGTGTGGAGTTGGGAGAAAAATCGGTAGAGATAGAAGGCAGCTGGATGGATGTGTTTGTACCAGTGTGAGCCGTGGTGATTGATCTTGATGCAGCGAGGCAGCCATTTGGAACGTTTTCGCGTTACGTAGTGATGAATTTCGTGTATAGCTTTGTGTACTGGTGTAAGTAGAGTCATTAGCTTGTAACAACACGATTGGAATAAGCCCATGCGGTCGTTTTCTTTCTGCTGGCCGACTCAAAGAATTTTGGTTTGGTTAGACCGAACGACCGTGGAAAGTTGGGCATGTACTTTGTTACTTTTAAGTTTTGTAAGATCTTCATCTTAGCGTCTGTCTAAACTCTGGACTGTCACTTGAAACAGTTAAATTCCAGAAAAATAAGAAGGAATCCCATTGTTGTATGTTTTGTTTTCGTATGTGTTCATGCACTAGTTGAGCTGCTCTGATCGTTTGAGCTTGGGCTAATAAGCCGTGGAAACACGAACAAAGCAACCAGAAACAATTTACTTTTATATTTGTATTATGTGTTATTTGTACTTTAAAAGTCAATGCTGAAAAATAATCTTTGATAAAAAAAACTCCAAATGAACTCCAAAATTAAATTTAGAATTTCACATTTAGTCTATGGCTGATAACAATCTAACAAACAGATGACTGGTTGAGAAGCCGGATTGCATGAAACTTAAAAAGGAAAAAAAAAAGCCCTTTCACCTGACAAGTGAAATAAAGAGGGATTTACATCTGAGATTGGAGAAAAATAAGTCCAACTCCGTACTTCTGTATTCGAGTTTTTCCTAACGAATTTGTATTTCGAAATTTTGACAAAATACGTTTGTACCGTGCAGTTCGATCGAGTATAATCCGCTTTCTCAAGGCAAACCCCCCTATCCTCGCCTCGCCCACCAGCTTTGCCCGCACGCGTCCGACGCACCGGCGGAAGCTGCGGCTTCGGCGGCGGCGGAGGAGGAGGAGGAGGAGGAGGAGGAGGAGGAGATGTTGCGGCGGATGCGATGGATGGCGGACGGGGACGGGCGGTGGGAGCTGGACGTGGAGACGCCGGCGACGATGGAGGGCGCGGCGCGCCCCGTCCCCGGCGACCCGCTGCCGCTCGGGCTCTCGCGGGGGCCTCGGGTCACCCGCACGAAGCAGCTCGACTTCCTTCACCGCTTCATGGCCTCGCCGCTCGTCCCCTCCTTCTCCGCCTCCGGCGCCGGCCTCTCCGTCCACCACGCTCACCTCGTTCACCTCGCCCACAACTGGTAAGTGAAGTCACTCTCCCACTAACACCCCCATCCTCCGCACGGTCGATCTTACACAAAAAACTAGAGAAAAAAAGGTTCGTCTTTACATATCTGGGATGCTCCTAGGTTGCTGAGGTTAATTACATAGCGAAATGTAGCTTGCAATGTTGCAAAGTCCAAGTGACAAATGGTATCCTTACATACATATCTACGCTACGCAGCTCCAAGTTTGTGCGGTTATTAGATAGTACTGAAATGGGGTTTACAATGTCACAGAGCTCAAGCATCTAATGAACTAATGATGGCTGTGTCTTTGTATGCTTGGTTTGTGTAGGTCCATTTGAGGTAACTGAGGAATCATATAACTATGTAATCTGTTTTTTTAACGGCTTGAGATTGGTTTTTGTATTATGCCAATGATGTCTTTGGAGCCATCACCTTCTAATCCAAATCTGCCAATGTATGTGACTGGATATGTGTCAAGATCTCAAGTGCAATGGTTACTTTATTGTATGCTCACCAACCACCCACACCCTGCTGGATGAACCATCAGTAGTATTGTTCAGTTTTGTTTCTAAACAGAATTTGGATATTGTTTTCGTTCATTCCAACCCTTCCCCCTTTTAGGCAAAAAGCACTGCACAATTCAATGATTGATTGCCCCTGATTGTGATATAGGAGCCTACAGATGTTATAATAGCAAATTTTTCTTCAGAACAGCCCGGTGTATTCTTTTCAGGTCTTTTACTATCTTGGAGCAGCTTCATGTACAAAAGCTCATAGCTGTTGTGAAAGAGAAGCTATCAAATCGGCAAGAAGTCTCCTGGTCCAATGATATCAAAAAGCAATTGCATGATGTCATGTCTCTAGGTGTAGGCACAGAACTCTTGATTACACCAGATACCACTTTGCTACTGGAGCTGTACAATCTCAAGAAGGGGGATCGGGGCAAAGCGATATTTCGACACAAGGCAAATTATCTGGATACGTTTTATGTTATTTGGTATATATTAGCTATTTGTTATTCATGGTGCTTACACTGGGATTCTCAGTAGAACACCTATATTGATTAGGTATCTAGTTATGAGGGTTTGACTCGACTAATGGAAATTTCATCCTTCTTTATGGGATGACTAGTTTACTAAACTAATGATAATTGTTACTAAAATGTTTGGATTAACACTGAAGATTTCTTCATTTATTCCAGTTTCCACATCAAAATATTACGTTAGAAGCATCTTGGCCTGGATTATTCATTGATAAAAACGGGGTGTACTGGGATGTGCCATTGTCATTATCAGCTGACCTGACTTCAGTTGGCTCCAAGTCTGGGTTGAGTTATCATGTACTGTTGCAGCAGAATAGTGGAGAACCAAAATGTTTTAGTGGTGGTGAAGAAACCAGTGATGTTCCTGTTGCTCTGTTACCTGGGTTATGTGCTAAGGCAGCTGTTTCAATTAAGAAAAGCATTGATATTTGGAGGAAAAAAGAAGATAAGCTAAAAAATGTCCAGCCGTATGATGTATTTCTCTCAGATCCTCATGTTTCATTCACCGGGATCATTGGTAAGAATTCACCTTTTCCTGTTTTTGAGCTTCAGAAATTAGTTATGTGAGCTTATTTCAAGGAAACTCTTTGCTTCTACATGCTTAGAGGTCCTGTTATTTCTTCTGTAGCCACCTTATAAACGTTTTCATTCACAAGTCATTGTGTCCTCCTTATTGACACATTTTCTGGAATACTCCCTCCATTCTAAAATATAAGGCACAACCACCCTTAACCCAAAGACCAAGAAACAATTATTATCACCTCCTTGTTTGAATCACCCCAACTAATACAATACATGCACCCAATGGGATTAGAGTTCTTGAAAGTGTAGGATTTAAAAACTAATAATTTAGGGGAGAGGATGTGCTAATTAATTGCATGCATGCACGCCTTATATTATGAAACATCTCTAAAAAGTAGTTGTGCCCTATATTTTGGAATGGAGGGAGTATAACTTATCGATAGTTCAATGCATATGTTTCTTGGTATTCTGATGCAACTTGAGATATCATGAGTCAATGGTAGTGTTCATTTTCAATGGCCAGTGTACTATCAACAGCTTGGTAATCCACTTGTACTGTATGATTTACTGCCCAGTGTTTGGAGCTATATCTATTGAACAATCATGAACACCTATAGTTGCATGGATACATGAATTAATTATATTTTAAATTCTGTAACCCTCTCTATTAGATTTACCTGTTGTTAGCGGTGTACAAAATAGTTTAATATTTTATACTTCTTTCTTTTTGTTCAGGTGCAGTAGCCAGTGGTTCTTTTGGGGATTGCTCAAAAAGAATGTCCGTGCAAAATGAAATACAGAAAACCAATGCCTTTAAATATTTTGACGAGAGGAATAAGTTTGCTGCCTTTGCAGACCTCTTTGCGTCTGTTAATTTTACAGCTCAACAAGGGAATTTTCAGAGGCTTTTCCTGGATTTGACAAGGGTAAGTGCCCGGTTAGATATATCCTCAGGATCATTGTTCTTACGTGGTGCTTCTCAGCTTGCGCAAGATTTCTTCTTCTCTCGGCGCCCTGAATTAGAGATATTCTGTGATGTTTGTCCAGATGTGATTGTTTCTCTTCAACAACAGGTGAAACATATATTTCTTTTTAATCAGCTTGTGCTCTGATACCTAGAAAGCTAGAACTAGAAGGCCATTCTGTATGACGATTACCATGGCACAAATTTATGTGATCTATCTACTCTTTTGTTTTGCTTTCATAATTTCAAAATGGATATGGTTTGTTGTTGTTCAAACCAATAACCATTAGGTGGATGGTATTTTTCCCGTCATGCTTTGCTACATTAATTAGTCGATATTCCAAGTGATAATAGAAACAAGGTATGAAGACTTCAATTGTACTGCCACTTTCCAGCAAGATAGAAAACATTTGTGATACGTTACTATATATAAAAATTTTCATACGTATCTAGATTATCGATATTTCTGTAGAAACAATTGCTTGGCGCCCTAGAACATTTGCTACTTCACATATCATTTTCCTTGAAATCAATAAGCTAATTAGTTATTAAGAGGGTCAAGGGATGCTGCTCTAGCCATTGAAATCAATGCAACAGAACTACATATGATCCATATCACCATTTTCCTGTTTCTTTCAGCACCAGTAACTCATAAAATCAACTTTGGAATTTATGATGTCTATCCAAAACTGGCATGGATAATTACTAATTTCATAATTTAGAATAGGTAATTTCCCTACTTAGTGATTTTCTTGATCGCCAAATAATATAATTTACAAAATCTCAGTTCTGCTTGGCACATCCAGTAAGTACAGTCCACTAGTGACTTTCTGACTGCTGATTATAGACTTGCAGTATTGGCATCTGTTTTACTGTTCCAGTTACATGTCCAAATGTATAAAGTGATTAGGAAAAACTGTGAGATACTGGGACAAACGCCAAATATTATGTAGAGCTCTGATATAATCATTAACATATGCCATCCAATAATAGTAGGCTATCCATCCAATAATAGTAGGCTATGTTTAGATATATGGCCCCCATCTCCTAGTTCCTACTGTGATAGAAGATACATTGACGTTAGTTTTAGTTTGGTGCAAATCCTATTGTATACTACTGACATCAATGAACACATTTCATTTACTAAAATTTTGAATGATAAGGTAAACATAACATGATTATATCCAGCACATCTAACTGCTGATTCTATTATATACCTTTTTAGCCATTTTTCCCTTCTTTTTTTTTCGAGAATGACTTTTTTCCCTTGTTGCCTGCCTTTTCCGTATCTACCAAGAAGATAAATTAACTAGACAAGATGATTATGTTCCGCAGGATGCTACCACAGAAAACTTCCAAGTTCACACTATTCTTTGTTCTTCTCGCAGATAGTTGGACCCTTCAGCTTTCGTGTTGAATCCTCAGTAGCCATTGACCCTAAAAAACAAGACAATTTCGTTCGCGTGGATGACTCAGTTTTTGCAATTGACTGGGCCCTGAAGGTCCTGGGTTCCGCAAAGGCCACTGCTTGGTATTCTCCTAAGCATCAGGAGGCAATGGTGGAGCTCCGGTTCTTTGAGACCTGAAGCGTTTGGCTCAACGTGTCACACAACATAAGTTTGGGCTTTCTTTGTCGTATTGATGCCAATGGGAACTACTAGGCCAGATGACTGTAGATGTTACGCGATGTGCTCCATCAAGGCAGTTTGTAAATGTAATCAAGTTTGTCTGGGATGTCTTGCAATTCACCTGTTGAAGACAGTCATTCTTGTAGGCTGTAGTTCAGTTCATTGGGTAAAATAGCTTGCTGTTTAACAGGCAATGAGACTTGACGGAGGGCAGTTCTTAGATCGTTTCGGCTCTGTAGAATAGGGTTGTTATTCACACATAACAAGTCAATACGCGTCAGCGACAATATATTTCTAAAGTCCAGTTGTGTTGCATATTTGCTTTGCGCATCAGAAGAGTACTTGCTGATGTAAGTGATCATCTGAATGTCGTCTGTTATATATTCCTTCACTGCTCTGCCAGGCCTGAAGAGCAGTAGTCATACTGCAATGATATACCTTACAAGTTGATGAATTGTTGATGCGAAGCACGTCTGATAAATGACATGTTGTCGGAAATAAGTTCAAACATTACAGTGTCTCTACTTAAAAACTCGAATACGTTTCATGGTACTTGTTAATTTTTATTGTTGCTTCGTTAAAAATTTGAGCCTCACACGTATTACTGAAACAGTGTTGCTATCAACCGGAAATGTTAGTGAGGTGCCAGTAACAACTGAAGGTGCAGATTTAACAGTTGTTCACCGAAAATAAAAACTGCTACTAGCACTTTTTTTAAGTGGAAAATTGCTTCTTCTTTCTTTTTTTATTTTAAGAAAAAACTGCTTCCAACAAAATTTTTGAAGGGACGACACACAGAGACAGACAGAGGAAAAGCCTTAAGATTTGTAGAAGAAGCCCACTTGCAAGTGCTTGTGCTCATCCTCCGCCGGCCCACTGGGCCATTTCCCCTCGGCCTCCCAAGCTCACTAAACCCTACCCACCTTCCCCGCCGCCGCGTAAACCCACCACCACCATCTCCAGCCTCGCCGCCGCCGCACCCGCCTCCACCATGGCGGCAGTCTCGAGGGGCCTCCTCGCGCGCCTCCGCCACCTCTCCATCGCGGGCCCACGCCTTCCCCCTTGCCGCCGCCCCTTCTCCGCCGAGCCCCTCGTCTCCCTCCCCGACGACGACGACGCCGCCGGGGGAGGCGGCGGCGGCGAGGGAGGGGGCCGGATCATAGAGGCTCGGGCGGGGGTGATGGGACCGGACTCGCGGCGGACCGGCGTGATCGGCGTCAAGTGCGGCATGTCGGCGATGTGGGACAAGTGGGGAGCCAAGGTGCCCATCACCGTCCTCTGGGTCGACGACAACGTCGTCTGCCAGGTCAAGACCGCCGAGAAGGAGGGGTTCTTCGCGCTTCAGGTGCTATGGGTTTCTCTGATCTCTGTGTGAAACTCTTGTTCGATGACATCGCGAGCCAGTGGGGATCAGCTGGTTCGTTTCACTGGAAATTAAGTTAAAACTGGGTTCAAAAATGAAAGGAGTGTCTCTTCGCTCTTTCGTTGGATTACTAATAATTGGATTGGATTGTTTTCTGCCGTTAGTGGGAGATTTTCAGCTTCCGAGAGTGCGGAGATGCGATTTAGACATGAAATCACATTGTAGGTCTTCTCCAATACCTGGTTGGTAATTCATTGGCAGTAACTGAACTATATATCCCTGCAAAAGAAAACAAAACCATGTAGCAATTTTCTACAAACGTCTATTCCTGTTGTGGATATAAAAAATGCGTACAAATGGCAATGCTTAATTTTTTTAGTACAACTATTTTACCTCTGAGGCCCTGCCACTTTGTAAATTCATCGCACCAACCTATTTATAGATCAGGCACCTGGTTCTGGGATTTTGGCATCAATACTCACATGTCATGTATTTGCTTTATCTGTTGATGACTCTTCTCCACCATAAATACTTCAGACACATAACGTAATAAACGTGTGCTCTTAGACTTTATTTTATTGGCCCAAACAAAAGATTGTTAGTAAAACTGTACAGTTATTGCTCGTTAACTACTTACCTTTGGCCCATTGCCTTCCATTTTGCAACATCTGTTCCTAACTTCTGGAACTCTTTTTCCTGGTATTTATTAGCTTGGGGCTGGCCAAAAGAAGGAAAAACATCTAACAAAACCTGAAGTGGGCCACTTTAGATCACAAGGAGTCCCTCTAAAGAGAAAACTAAGGGAGTTTCCTGTTACTGAAGATGCACTTATTCCTCTTGGAACAACAATCACTGTTCGCCATTTTGTGCCCGGACAATTTGTGGATGTTACTGGAATCACAAAGGGAAAAGGTTTTGCGGTATGTATTATTTTCCTATCTATGTTTGTTAACTTCACTGCTTTGAGTCAGCTTTCTTCTGCATTTAATAATGTAAAAAGAGAGCATCAGCAATTTATGTGTCTACTTGAAATTGAATTGTATGGCGTAGTTGTCATCTGATTTTGTTCCAAACAATTACTTAAAGAAAGACATTCCTGTGACTCTATATGTGACTTTCTAATAATGTAAGCAGCATCTACTTGTGTCCCTATCAATTGTTTTGAACATGCAAGCAGATAGTGAATACCACTCATTATTGAAATTGGAGGTGCTTCTATTCTTCGAAATGCTTTAGGACTTACGCAAGCAAGCAATATAGCAACTTGATTTACCCTTCTCTGAGCTGTTATTGTGCTAACAATAAAGAAAAGAGTTATATATAGAGATTTTAAGAACCTTCAGGATCTGTGCTTGGTATTTGGTAAAGGCTAATTCTAACAGTTGGTCCTGGGGGCTAATGTACCACATTAATGCAAGTTGTCGATGATTTTCAATGTTCAAGGCTTTAAGATTAATTTCACATTTGACTATATTATTGCAATTCAGATGTATTGATTTTTTTTATTTCATTTGATTAACATGTTCATAATACCACAATAGCATAGCTTCCATGTTTGCAGCTATTTGGATATTTCAGAATTTCACTTGCATAATCCATTTGTCAGCACTCCACTGTATGAATATAAGTCAATTCTTTAACACTTTTTCCTTGTGTAGGGTGGTATGAAAAGACATGGTTTTAGTGGGATGCCTGCATCACATGGTGCATCTCTATCACATCGGAGCATCGGTTCTACTGGTCAAAGAGATGCTCCTGGAAGGGTATGTCTCATAATATACATGCACTGACCACTTGATAATTGGTATACATTTCTCTTCCTAGAAGAGGCAGGGTAATTGCCACTAGAATACGTGGAAGCATAGTTTTTAATAGAACTTTTCTGATATAAGGTTTAATCCTGTATAAGTATTACTGGCAAGCTATTTCCCAATGCTTAAATTGATCAAAAGATAATGCTTCTTACAGTGCTATTTTTCCACACTTCTAATTATTACTCCATTGTTCATAAATAGTTAGTAGATTGCATTGCATATTCTCGTTACTGCTATGGTTATCCACAAAGCGCTATCAAGTGTGAATATGTTAGCAGTGCCATTTTTTTCCACACTTCTAATTATTATTCCTTCATTGTTCATAATAGTTAGTTGATTGCGTTGCATATTCTTGTTACTGTTATGGGACCCACAGAGTGTGAATATGTTAAAATAGTAAATGGCACATACATATAGCCAAAACAAGAGTACATAACCATGCCCTATTTAAATGGAGTGTTTATTATGTTGAACTAATAACGCCCTTCACTGGAGATGTAGATATACAAGCTAATGGTTTTTACATAAAATTGAAATGCACCCCCAAATACTTTTAGCTGTTTAGCTTAAAATTTGTTAAAACATAACAAGAATATCTTGATTTGAATGAAACTCAAATGGTTAAAAAAATGGAAGCAGGGCAGCTGCAGCTTTCTTCATCTAGCTATCTAGGTATCATTTCTAATGGAGAGATTGTTTCTCTTCATAAAAATGAATCAGAATCTAGATATAGACAATGTTGCTGTTGATTTGACTTTATCCTTCCCACCTACTACTGGCCTCAACTTACAGTATACCAACTGCTGGCTTCGTACCAAAGATTTGCCATTTGATGTCCCTCTGACATGTGAGCCTGGGAACACATGTTACTGAGAAATCCTGTGATGAGTCCTAGAGTGCAACAATGGAGCAGCAAATCATAGATTTTCCTACAGCAATAGAGCTTTCAACGTTCTACTTTCAGTAAACTTCTTCCTTGAATACTTTCAAGGGAAACCCTCGGTTGGTTTGTGGTCCTTGTGAATACTCCTAGGTTTTGTGAGAGTGACTCCTAGCAAAAGACAAATAAAAGCTTGTAAGACCTGATATTTTTTGTCTAATGATATGGCATCTTCAAGGTATAACCTGCAGTTAGAAGCTACTTTTCTGGTATTTTCCCAAGTGACGTCGCTTCAAGACTTCCTGTGCTACTCTTGGGCTGAACAAAATATTTTTTACATATCATAAACAAAAGAAATGCTGTGGTTTAAATTATCATATGCAGTTTGTAATCTGAAGCTGTTGGTTGGAAAACAATGGTGAAGTAGTTAATGTGTAATGGAAAACAGCCTGCGGCAAGCATTCTTGCATATATAGTTGGTAATGTTGCTGTAATATGTTTGCAGGTCTTCAAAAACAGAAAGATGCCTGGACGTATGGGTGGTGTACAGCGCACTGTGAAAAATGTATGGGTTTATCAAATAGATCCTGCCAGGAACTTATTGTATCTGAAAGGCCAGGTAGTTTCATCTGTACCTTTTCACTTACGGTATATCTTGCTGAAGTATAGAGGTTGATATGCGTGATATGTATTCTATTGTTTATTTTGCAGGTTCCTGGTCCTCAAGGCAGCTTTGTTTTTGTTAAGGACTCAATATACAAGAAACCCGACATAGCTAAGCTGCCTTTCCCAACATATTTCTCACAAGAAGGTGAGTCGGAGGAGCTCCTCGTCGCTGATCTTGGTGACATCGACCCATTCATGGTAGCGGATTAAGATTAGGGCCTACTTTGGAAGGGTATCTTTGTTTTCTGTGCACTTCAGCTTGACCATCCGACAAAATTGTTAAATTTTGCATCGATATATGAGTAGTTGCTGGATTGCGAGTCATCCCATTACTGGCCCGCCTCTGATCAATGTTGTTCCATGTACACTACTTGGCAAATGTTCCAGGGCCCTAACTCGATTAGGGTTTTGAGCTGATTGTTTGACAGAATGGAACTTTTTTGTTCAATAATTTTTGTAATCTAAGCTTCAGCATATAAAATGGGAAAGATTCACTGCAGAGATAGATGTATGTCAGCATTGTACTGCAGTTATGCATTCTCCAATTCAGGCTAGGTTTTGTGTTCCTTGAAACCAGACAGTAACCTTTGATTGGCCTTCTCTTTTTTAAGAAATGGGTTTGAGTTGTGTATGTTTCTTGCTCTTAGACCTGTGATCATCATGTTACCTTATATCCTTGGAAATAAGGTGTAATTGTAGTGAAGTAGATAAATTGCAAATTCAATGGTGATCGTCTCTGCAGTTTCCAGATGTAATTTAATACTGCTTCACTGAATAGCGACGAACCGATCAATGTGTTACTTGAAATAACCTTGTTCTTTCATAAGTTTATTGTTTGATTTATGAAAACTAATGGTCAACCGAGAAAGGTGAACACATCGAATTTAAAGGAACGTATGAGCGTTACACAAATCCTAGTACACTTCGGCATGATTCTGATTCGAGTAAGGCTAAGTTATTTGGTCGCTTTCCTAACTCATCTCTTTCATCTTTTTTCGTATGCACGTTTTTTAAACGGTTAAACGCTATATTTTTTCAAAATATTTTTATACAAAAGTTATTTTAATAAATCATATTAATCCGTTTTTTATTTTTTAGTTAATACTTAATTAATCATATGTTAATTCATACATCGTTTTGTGTGTCAAAGAGGAAGGGTTCCTGCCCCCTCCTCCTGAATACAACCTACAAATAGAACTAATCACAAAAATATATAAAAAAATATGGCGCATAACGTCGCCACCGGCGAAGGCTCGGTTTTAGTTGAGCATCGTCTGCCGCGACAGGGGTTTGCTGTCTGCGACTCTGCGTGATTGCATCGCGTAGAAGGAAGGATCGGTATTGTTAACGAGCTAATCATACGCAGGCTTTGCTTGTGTCTAGATGATTAGCATACAGTTTGCAGTTCACGTCCTGTTAGCAGTTTCATTCATAGTCAGGTAATTCAACTTTAGATTTTTCTATCATGCTGACATGCTTGCATTGTTTGGAATGAAGGGCAGCTCATCGTCTTCTGTTTCTAGGCAAACCAACATTCAACACTGAGCGTGGAGACGTGGACACATCGATTCCAGCAACAACTATCATCATAATGGGTTTCTATAGATGATAGTGTGCGAAACTTGATTTGCAAAATGATTGGCGTTATTTCCAAAGATAAAGACTAATAATTTATCAGCCGTTAAAAAAGTGATCGAGAGGATGATGCTAGAGAGGATATCTTTGGAGAGCTAAGTATCACACCAGAGAAGAAAGCAGATAAAAGCGACGCTAAAGGAGGCTCTGGCTTTGAGGCTAGGAGGGGAAGTGGCGGTGATGACAACAAAATTTGCTTGATGGTAGAATATATAAGCCAATAGTATTAAAGGAAAAGAAATGTAAATAATATTTTTTAAAACATATAATTTTATCTCCAGTTATATGTTGATATAGAAATCGTATCAAAACTAATGCTTACTTCTGTTTTATAATATATCCGTAACATGATAATATACGACGTACAAATCAAACAATCATCCGTTTCTAATGTGGATAAATACTTCACCCCGTTTAGTACATTCCACGCGTCACTGGGGTCCTATGAAAACCAACCGCGGCTGCGACTCCGAGGCCATCCACCACACTTGCCACTAGCACCGCGACCGCGACCGCGACCGCGAGCCCAGCAACCAGCAACCCAAAGCTGGTGGCAGCAATGCGTCGCGCACTCGACTGGACACCTCCCCTCCCCGTCTCTCTCGCCCCTCGCCGCCTTCTCGAACCTTCTAGTACATTCCCCCTCCCCCTTCTCCGCCCCTCTCCCCCTCCCCCTCCGTATTCTCCGCCGCCTCCCCCCGCCGCCGCCGCCGCCGCAGCGGAGCTCCCCGACATGGACGACGCCTGCGCCGTCTGCGCGGAGCCGCTCGAGTGGGTGGCCTACGGCGCCTGCGGCCACCGCGAGGTCTGCTCCACCTGCGTCGCCCGCCTCCGCTTCGTCCTCCGCGACCTCCGCTGCTGCCTCTGCATCACCCCCTGCCCCGCCGTCTTCGTCACCAAGGTCCTCCCCCCCCCCCCCCCCCCCCCACCCCCACCTTCAACCCTAGGGTTTCCGCTTCCCGATTTCCCCCACCCCTTTTCACCTGTTTGGTTTCTCGATTGGGCAGGCAATGGGGGATGGCACGAGGGTGATCCCCGATTTCTCGGCGCTTCGCGGCGCGGGCGGCGAGGGGAAGGCCGGGGAGTACTGGCACCACGAGGCGACGCAGACGTGGTTCGATGACGCTGATCAGTACAGGAAGATCAGCGCCATGTGTCGGCTCTCTTGTAGCGTCTGTGAACGCAGCGGTAACAAGGAGGAGCGCTGTGGTAAGGCGGCCAAGGCGAAGCGGAAGAGCAAGATCCGGAGCGTTGATCAGCTCAAGGGGCATCTCCTCAATCGGCATGGCTTGTACATGTGTGACCTTTGCTTGGAAGGCAGAAAGGTGAACTTCCTTTTCTTTTTTTAATACCTGATCCTACCTGAATAACTGATACTTGTGTTACTGCTTGAAGTATGTTATATATGTTATTTTGTATGCTGTATTTTAGTTTGTTACGGAATGTTTGATGTTTGTTCTGATGGACGTTTTAACTGGTTCGGCAGTATTACTCATCGTGTCAATATTTTTTTTTATTTTGTACTTCCATTGCTAGCTACTATGAAAATAATAGGTGCAGTATGGTGATTTTTCTCCTTCGAAATTCATTTGCACCCAATGTGATGATACATATAAGACAGGAATTTCCCTGCTGTGTGCGATCAATTTATTAATATTCTTATCTCCTTTAGTTGCACGATGCTATAAGTTTTAACTTACACACAAATTGTTTGATTAACATAGGGAAACATAGGGTTGACTCTGCACAGGGATTTAAGAGGTGTTGAGATTGAATCACTCTTGCACAATTTCACATGTTTATCCTTGATTTTATCTACCAATGGATGATATATTTAGATCTGCTTCCTTATGTATAATAGCCCATGTTCTTCAACCTTGTTGAAGTTCCCACGCTTTTCTATAATGCAATATTTGAATGTCTTAACATGATACTCCCTCTAGTTGGTTTTATATGATGTTTAAGACAAAAAATTAGTGAGTGATTCAGTATGATTTTGTTGTCTGAAGCGTCAAATAATATTGACAGGAGGGAGTATAGAGTAGATTAAAATAGTTGGTACATTTGTGCTGCATGTGCACAAATGGATATTCACTTACACACAAACAAGCAGTTTTGGACAGTTGAATGTCTTAAAATGATTAAATAGTTGATACATTTGGACAATGTGTGCAAATGGACATTTACAGTTGCAGGCATGCACACAAGTAGTTTTCTTTTTCATGCTTAAACTGGTTAGAACCGACATTATATAGTTAATTAGCAATTTAGCACTGTTTTTTCTTATACGCTAATTCAGAATGTGCAACAAGCCCTGCCAATATCTGCTGCGATGTTTCACTTTAGGTTTTTGACATTTCCCTCTGTGCTTCACTGTATTTTTCAACCTCAACTATTTGTGAACTCCTGTTAATGATTGGTAGAACTCCTATTGATGATTGTTATAATAGAAGTAACTGTCAATGTATTCATGTTGTCCTTCAGCTGTTTTCCCTTCTATCAGTATTGCAAAATATATATTTGAATATAGATCCAGATTATCATGATCATGTGGTTTGATTACTGTCCTCTAAATAAGGGCGTTCTATCCGGTCCACTCAAGCATTTGTATCAATCTGGAGAATGTCTTGAAGGATGGCATTATTTTTTACTTCCATAATTTTCTTAACACCAATTACTGTGTTTAGAATGGCTAACAGGTTTGTAGCCTCCTCCATGAATGTTACAAACTACGCTATAGTCCATGGTTTGTACTCCCTCCGTTCTACTATATATGGCGTGTTTTACATTCATGCATGGGCGCATAGTGTTTTCAAACCACTAATTTTTTACTCGCTCCTCTAATCTGGTTCTGCATCATATCATTTAATGTGCTTGCGTGTAGTAACTAGTATTCTCCGCACAAGTTAAGGAATGTAATTAAGGCAACAATTGGGGGCGGTTTAGTCCTTTTTCCCTGGATCACTACGTGCAGAAAGAAGACACGACTTATATAGTTGAACATAGGAAACACTTTATAATTGTGGTTCCTGACTTGTGTGTTGTCTATGGCAGGTATTTATTTGTGAGCAGAAGCTTTATACAATGTCTCAATTAAATCAGCACATAAAATCTGGTGATTCAGAAGTCGATGGCTCGGAGGTTGAGCGCCGTGGCTTTGGAGGGCATCCAATGTGTGAGTTTTGCAAAAGCCCATTTTATGGTGATAATGAATTATACTCCCATATGACAAGAGAACATTTTTCCTGCCATATATGTCAAAGGTATTCTGCAAGACTGCAGTCATTATCTTATTTGTTGAGGCAACAGCATAATGCTGACTTTGTGATTATTAACAGGCAGCATTCTGGACAATATGACTACTTTAGGAACTATGATGACTTAGAGGTATGCTATATATATAAAGCTGGCATACTTGTATGAAATCAAGTAGTCTTAGATTCAGTCTGGACATGGATACAAACCCTGTGAATTTGAAATCCAACATCAACTTTACATGAGGGGGAAAAAAGATCAGAAGAAATGTTGCATGAAAAGTGACCGGTTCATAACCATATACTTTAATAATGTTCATGTGTTCCATCTAAATGTTGAATTATGGCCATCTTATGCTACTAAGTATAATGCACACTTCTGTTTGATTTAAGGTTACGATTTAGCATTGTGCTTGTTTGTATTCAGATGCATTTTCAGAGAGACCATTTTCTCTGTGAGGATAAAGGGTGCTTGGAGAAGAAGTTTGTTGTCTTTGAAAGTGAAGCAGATCTTAAGGCAAGTGAACAATCATTCACACCACTCCCTGTAAATGTCACCATTCTAGATTTTGAGTTGTTTATGCTTAGTCGACCTTTCATTCTATTATTTTATTCCATCCAGAGGCATAATGCTATGGAACATGGGAAGCACATGCCTGGTGCTGTTAACAATAGCTTGTCGTCCATGCAAAATGGCATTGCAGCTGTAGGCCATGGGCTGGGAGGTCAAAGTGATTCATCTCGGTCGCCATTGCGACCATTAAGCATTTCTTCTAGTTCTGGGCAATCATCAGAAACAGGACAAAGCTTTGCGAGAAATCGGGTACTTCAGCAAGTGCGTCTTCCCCCTCTTACCCGCCAGGAGGTCCGTGATGCTAGAGTAGGTTCTATTCTTCAAGAAGCTTCATTCCCTTCCCTACCAGCACAATCAAGGAAAGCACCAGCACATAGCCAGAGCTCAAGGACTGCAGCAAGGATTGGGGATGAACAGTTTCGTCCTTTATCAGTTACTAGTAACAGGAATGTTGCTTTAGCACAGCAGGGGACAAGAATATTACCTGAAAACACCTGTGCATCTGGGCTTGGACAATACAGCAAGGGAACTGAAAACATGCACCACGCTGTTCAGCCTCAGTTCCTTAAAAATAATGCTTTGATCCCTTCTGGCTCAACAAGCGTGCATGTCCCCAGTTCTGCTGGAAATGAAAGGCAAGAGACACTCAGCAACAGCCAGGTGTTATCCAGTGTGGAGGACATTCGTGCAGCAAATAAAGCTCTGGTTGAGAAAATGCGGGCTGCATTGGATCAGGATATGTACAACGCATTTAAAGAGATTGCTGGGGAATACCGGCAAGGTGTTATCAATTCTTCAGAGTACCTTTCTTATGTAAAGCAGTTCGGTCTCTCGCATCTTGTTCCCGAGATGGCCAGGTTATTGCCTGATGCTCAAAAGCAGAAGGAGCTTGCAGATGCCTACTACGCCAACTTGCGCCTTACAAGCCTCCAAGAAAATGGTGGGGGTGGAACCGATAACTCAAAACAAGGCAACCAGAAAACAAAGGGCAAGGGGGGAGTTCCTGACGCCATAGGAACCAGTAATGCTGCAACAGATCCACTGAAAGATAAGTTGCTGAATACTGCCATCAAGCTCCAGTCAAATTGCATGCCCCAGGAAGGGTGTTGTGGCGTTCTGCGAAAAGAAGGGAGAACAACAGATGGATCTTCTCAGGGGCTGCCTTTGAAGGGTGCTTGGCAAAGCCGTGGGAGGCAGAGACTCTTCATGAGCAATGCAAAGAAGTGACGAATTGGTTTTGCAGGTCCAGTTAGACCTGGCATTCGAGCTGCTACGAAATGTCAAGGTTTGTGTCTATCTGGTGTGTGTCTGATTAGTTAAGGGCATCAGTGCAGCATTCGTGTGTGATGCGTTTGCATTTTGCATTTTTGTCTATTTAGTGTGTGGTGCGTGCGTATGCTTAACCAAACTTGAGAGTTGAGACTACACTTCACATCATACTGCACTGTCGAGTTTTGCAACTTTACATGACTACATGAGTGCATTTGAGTTATAGAAGGCTTTGTTGATGTCTCATGGTGAGGCAAAAATGAGTCATATAAACTTATTTGGACTTTTTCCTAGATTTTATGAACTTCTACTAATAAAAAGTTAATGGTTAAAATCGTAGTAGCTCAATAGAGATAAAAATGTCGAACAACACTTTTTTTTTAACAAGCAAGTACCTATGCTTAGAATATCACTCGGATGGGTAGTGCTGCAGAGAATTCCCACCGATATGAATTTTGTTTGCATAGTGTGTTCTTGATTAATGGCCATATATATACACATGCATGCTTCCCAAATCAAAATTAGCCAATTAACAACAATGCCGCGCTGCTGCCCGGTCTCTCAGTTGTTGCCGCCTGAGCCGGCCGGCGCTGCCTCCTCCTCGATGGCCCGTTGGTTCTATCGAAAGCAATTGCGAGCGAGCAGTAAAACTCCATCGGTAATCGATAATCGATCAGTAAAATTAGTTTGAAATTCACCTGTTCTCATCGATCGGTTATCGCGGCGTAGCGGATATCGACTTATCGGTGCAACGTATCGCTCGGTCCCTAGTTGTTTCCGTGAAGTTCCAAATTCGAATTTGTTTTTTTTCTTTTCGTGCGGGGAAATTCGAATTTGATTTGCTTTGTGTTGTGTGTTCCTGATTGTTGCCATATACACCTACTCATTATGTTTTAAAATAAACCAACCTAGTATGAAATATGACACATTCGTACTCCGAACCTAGATAGAAATATCTAGATTCGTAATACTAAATGTGATTCTCAATTAGCCACCCATAAACGTACTTACCACATCGACTATCGATCAGATCGATCGGTAGCCTGAAGAAATTGATGGGCGATGGGGTCACCGGAGATTCTGTTCCCATCCTCCCACCAACGGCATCTCAGGATTGGACGAGATCAAGCATCAGGTACAACTTGGGAGATGAACAACCCCGTGGAGGATGACAAGGGATTGTGATCGTCTGACTTAAAAGTTAGAGCGACGTGATCACTGACGTGTGGGCCCACTACCCATGGGCTCACTTGTCATTGACCACGTCTAAGGGAGACGTAACGTTAGGGGATCCATTTCCAGCGATGAGCAGCTGCTCCCGGTGCTTATGACGAGACCAGGCACCTGCAAGCAGTGCGGCGGCACGCACACTGGACTCATTGTGTTCACCTACTCCAACTAGGGATGCAAGCGGCTAACTCGTGAATCCGCTTATAGACAAAATTATTGCGTAACCCACGGATTTACCTACGGGTTATGTACTAATTTAATCTATAAAAAAGTTCATGGGTTGACTCACTTATATACCTACTAGATGCGGTAAACCAGATTATAACATGGGAACCCGTGGATTACCACTTATTTGATATATAAACAGCTTTATGGGTTAGTCCGCTTGCATGTCTCTAACTCCAACAGCTGACCGGAAAGCTACCGGAGGGACCTCGTCGGCCAGAGGCGGCCGCCGGTGGCCAATCAACGCAACAAGCCAATCGGCTCAGCAGCTTCAGTTTCAACTAAGTACTAGTTACTGCAGTACTGTAGTATAATCCCTAATTAGAGGCGTAGTTCCTATGCTTTTGTGATAATGACGTGTGATAATGCTGCACCCTTTATGATCACTTTGCAACTCGTACTGTGCTAGTAATTTCTTCTGGTCCTTTTTACTCCATGTTCTTGTTATACAAATTTTCGATATGTGACTTCGATTCTTATTTTTTTTCCAGCATTTTTGTCATCCGGATGTTTATATATTCTGGATTAATATATTTATTAATTAACAGAGTAACATACTACTTAAAAAACCCTCATAGTGAACGGCTCATAGGTACCGGTCCATTTAAAATCGGTACCTATGGAGTTTTTCCCACCTCCCTGCGATTGAAAAATATAGAACCGACACTTTTAAACACTATAGGTGTCGATTCTAGAGAAAAAAACCGACACTTATACTATAGGTACTAGTTTTTTAAAAGAACCGTATATTATAGGTACCAATTAATTAAATAACCGACACCTATAATATATTATAGGTAATTTTTTTAAAAAAATCGACACCTATACCTTTGAGCCGAGCTGGCGAGCCAAGCCCAGCACCGCACTAACCAGTCCTTATCTACTCGATCCCACAATCCTTACCAATCTACTTCTCTCTCGTCTTTGTGCTCTTGCACGTCTCTCTTCCTCCCTTCTCTCTCTCGCCACGGCTGCCCGGCGTAGGGGAGACGACGGGCACTCGTGGGCGGCGGCGGGCTCCCCTCCGCCAGATCCGGTGAGGGGGGAGGCAATGGGGAGACGGCGGGCACCCCACGGGCGGCGGCGGCGGGCTCCCCTCCGCCAAATCCAGCGAGAGGGGAGCCAGTGGGGGAGCCAGTGGGGAGGCGGTGTGCTCTCGCGGCAGGCAGTTGGCGCGTCTTCCCCTCCGCCAGATCCGGCGGGAGGAGGCGGGCACCCGTGGGCGGCGGCTAGATCGACGACGCAACGACGGGGAGGGGAATTGTGTTGGATTATTTTTGTGATTGTACTGTTTGGATTGATGATTGTGATTCTTGTGATTATGTTGGATGATCTTAGTGATAATGATGATGGCTCGATTCATCGGCTCGGATTCGAGCCGATGCCTTTTTTTTATTCTTGCATTGTCAAAGGTGCTAGTTTCTAAACCGACACCTATTTCTCTTCGCATTAGTGTCGACCTATAGGTGCCGGTTGGAAAAATCGGCGCCTATGGGGGTTTCCCATCCGACACCTATATGGGTTTCTGTACCAGTGACAATAATAGGTCGAAGGAAAGCCTACAACACCTCACATAGACTCTGCTCCGGTGGGTTTCAAATATCATTATGAGTCGGTTTATATAAGAAACTGTTTTATAGACTAGCCACCCTTTAAAAAATTAATATGAAATTTAAATTTTGTCTTAATTTCACTAGATTTAATCAATTACCGAGTGATAAGTGTGAACCAACAATTCAACCAAAGCTCTGGGGAGAGGTATTTCGTCGAATAATTATTCGAAGTTTCGAACCTTGCTATTCAATAGAGTCAAATATCGGTATATTTCATGTTGTAGTAGCCTTTATGTGGTGAAAAAACCATGTTATACCAAGGTTACCACTACCGCCGATTACCGTGTAATAAGGTTTACCGCCAGGGCACGATAATGGTAACCGCTCGGTAATCCCACCCATTCAAACAAATCTAAAAAATAATTTATTTATTTTATCATTTTGGTATTTTTTTCACAATTTTGCTACGAATACCATTGTTACTGTCAGATATAATAACCCCGCCCTAAGCGATATGGTAAACCCTATATTATACGGGGTAGTGCAAATCACGTATATGGTGAAAACATGGAAACTACGGTTGGGTAAGAAATGGACGTCTGAGATTTTGTACACGTCAACGAAAGCTAAAATTTTACTTTAAGGAGTAAACTTTAATTTTTGATAACATGGATAAATATCAGACATCCATTTTTTAATCTAATAATAGTTTAAAGGTTTCCATCACATATATACGTGGTTTTCATAATACATATATTTCAATGTTATACGTCTACTACATCGTATGCTGTTTGCATGCATCAGTTGAAAACTATCTACGACGACGAGGAGTTAGTAGATATAACGAGATAAGGTATAGAGATGCGAAAATATTGTCGTTAAATTAACTTGTTTCTTTATCCCATATGATCATGGACTCGTACATACTCCCTTTATTAAAAAAAAATAATCTAGGTGAAAATTCGATACTATCTAACGAATCTGGATAATCTAATATCATATTTATTGTACTATATGGTGTTAAACCACCGTCTAGATTATTATTTTAATAAAGGAAGCATATGGAGTAGTACTATATATTTATTTTCTCTGCTCTGCTCAGCTATATTATTCGAGGAGTGCATGCTTGCAACTTTATCTTTGAGTAGTCCTCATCAGCATTTTTTTTTTCTTCACTAGACCAGTGACTGTAGACGTAGGGTACAGTACACAGGAAAGGCGTTCATAAATGCGACAACGATAATAACTGTACCACCTATAGAACAGTGAATTTACTTCCTTCTGACCCAGAAGTAAATGTCTGTGCAATAGCATGTGGTAAATTAAAGTCTTGCATCTGCCTCAACATTACTGCTAGTACCTTCTTTTTCTCTTTTTCTTTTTCTTTGTTAATATTGTGATGTCCGTGTTCTGCCTCCTAATTACTTAAGGTCTTCAGTTCAATCTTCAGTGTAATATTGTAGTAATTTGTATAGTGTTGAGATTTGCCTGGCATTATAGTTTTATTTTAATTATATAACCTGCTTCTAAATTCCATTACTATAGTCAAGGAGAGCTTCCTCTCTCACACACTGTCACACACACAAGAGACATATCATAAGAATGTCTTGCAAGTATGTCACTTCTCCAAGGGACAGTGGAGCTCAACTCTGACCATATTCAAACATATACAAAATGCTGAGCACGATCAGTAATTACTACTCCCCTCTTTTCACAAAAT
This sequence comes from Oryza punctata, assembly GCA_000573905.2. Taxonomy (NCBI): domain Eukaryota; kingdom Viridiplantae; phylum Streptophyta; class Magnoliopsida; order Poales; family Poaceae; genus Oryza; species Oryza punctata. The sequence goes on from CM002488.2 coordinate 8,052,183, forward strand.
ATAAGCATTTCTCTGCATTTCTAAAATGTATCCCAAAAAAGTGATGTCCATATACACAAAAATGCTTATATTCTGAGATAGAGGTAGTAGTAAACATTAATCCATTACCATAGAATAACACAATAATGATCACATTTAGCATTATTCATGCCTTGAGCTCGAACAGTGGTAGTACTACTACATGATCACAAACTTAAAGACAAATATAAGATGGGACCTAATTAAACAAACAAACAAACAAACACAACCAACCAACCAACCAAGTGATAGAATCCTCCGAATGCGAGTGAAAAAAAGAGAGAGAGTGAACGCACTACTAATAATAGAACGCTAGCTAGACAGTGCAAGCTAAATGCACATATAACGCGCGCGCGTCATATAGCCATCCATCCATGCATGCAACGCGTGCGCTACATAGATCATTACCGAACCGTGCGCACTAGCGGCGAGCCCGCGACGGCGAGGTCTCATGGCTTCTTGGCCTGCTTGTCGACGGCGGAGGCGGCCGCGGGGGAGCCGGGCATGCCGCCGCCGAGGCCAGGTGAGCCGCCGAGGCCGCCGAAGATGGGCATGCTGCCGATGCCACCGAACCCCGGTGTGGAGCCGCTGCTGCCGGGGAGGCTGAACCCGGGGATGCTGCTGCCGCCGACACCGGGCATGCCGCCGAACGCCGGCACCGCGCTCCCGAAGCGGTCGAACGGCGGGAACGTCGTCGGCTGCACCACCGTGTCCTTGCTCTCCGCCGCCGCCGTCGTCGTCTTGATGTTCCTCGCCTCCGCCGTGGCAGCCACCGCCAGGACCAGCACCGCCGCCACCGCCATCATCTTGCTCGACTTGTCCATCTCTCGAATATCTCTTGCAAAAGCTTAAGCTAAGCTAAGCTGCGAGTGTGCAAGCTTTGCTTCTTGCTGCTGATGCTGGTGATGTGGGGTGGGAGGAGGAGGAGGGAGAGAGGAGAGGATTTATAGCGGAGGAGGGAGAGAGGAGAGGATTCATCGATCGGCAGAGACGACGGTAGGTGGGAGGTGTAACTGCGGATGTTAAAGGAGGGGGGTACCTGCTGCTGTTACTGCAATCCTGTGATCCCCATTAATACTTTTGCTCTTACAGATCATCAATATAAATGTACATGTAGTATGGCTCAATGACTTTGGATGAATTGGCACAACGGAAAGGATCGGAGGAGAGGAGAAATGATCACAAACCCTAGATCTGTGGTTGTGGTTGGGAGCTAGTAGTAGCATTCAAAATTTTGTGAAACCTTTTTAGGGCTCATTCGAAATGGAGGAAATGTGAAGGAAAAATGGAGGATTGATGATTCCTTTGAATTGGGTACCGTAGATGTATTCGTTTCTAAGGGTTTGCTACCTTGAATTCCAGAGGAATACTATTCCCTGCCCAAGTTTTCACACGAAAAAAGAATCCACTCTAACCTCTTTGTCGTAAGAATCCTGTGCATGAAGAGAATAAGAAATTTCTATGTTTTTCATCCCTCTATTTTACACATACGATCCTACTATATTCCTATCTTTTTCCTATTTCTATGTTTTTTCTGTCTTGTATTCCGAATAAGTTCTTAGACAACTTGCATTGCATGTAAAGGGATTAGTATAATGAACTAGTGATGGATTGGTGCCTGGTGATGATGTCATATGGCACTTTGGTACGCAATGGAAAACAAGAGAGATGGCATATTAATGGCATTAATTGCTCTTTTTTTGTGTGTGTCCTTCAACGACTGTGATTAAATGTGGGATACTAACGAAGGACTTAGCATCTATTATTGATATTAATTTAACATAAAAACCTTTATTGATCTCCGATAATTACATCAGTGTGATATAGTTAATCTAATTAAGACAACTCCCGTCAGACTATATATATTCGTTGGAATAAAACAGAATATAAACATGAAAATAAGCAGAGTATATATTCACATTAAGAGAATCGGTAAATCATCTTGACAAGAAGCAAGGAGCATAATATAAGGTAGAAAATATACATACATACATACATACATACATACATATATATATATATATATATATATATGACATAAAACAGAACATCAACTAGTTATATAGCAGAATATCAACACGAAAGCAGAACAACAACTTGGGAGTAGCTAATCCCGATAGTAAGTTATAATTTTCACATACATACATACATATACATATATACATATACATACACATATACATACATATATACATACATATACATACATACATATATATACAGACATATATACATATATATATAAGAGAAGAGTGCATACATGCATGCTTGTAGCATACTAAGCATGGATACTGATAGAGAAATCTAGTTGATCGTGACACTTGACACCAGGATAGAACTCATGTATATGCATGCGAGTGATAATCAATGTGTATATCGTCCTGACAATTATAACAAGTAATCATTATATATATTGCCGATCGATTGATTCATTTCTTCGTTGGTGGTACTGTGTATCATATGGCTGTGTTACTACCACGCTAAATAAAACGGACCATATATACATATGTTCTTGAGTGTTCTTCAACTTTCACGGGGTTAATTATTAATCAATTAATTACTACGGTCAGATCATAACCTCATCGCTGCCTGCTAGTCTTGTGCGTACTAGCAGCACAAATCCAGTACTGGTTTGACAAAGAATGGTAGGATCAAATATGTCAGACATTACAGCTTGCATGCATGTGGTGTAGTAGCTCTTCTGTTCTTTATTACTCCAGTTCAGAGAGAATCAAATTCGCTAGCTGGAGTACTATTTTCCATAACTTGGATGGAGCTTCGGCCTTCGGGGACTAGGCTGTGCTTAATTAGTAAGGGGTTAAATTTCTCCTTGACCAATTTAATCTAGTGACTATAGCAAATAAGAATTATTACTGTTTGTTGTTTGTTTGTTATAATTTGACTTTAGCTGCTGAGGAATAAACACAACAATTGGTACTGCCAGTTTATACTTTGCATATATATACTGTTCATTGCATGCACCTGCAGATCGATCTACTCCCATAAACAGATTTATAGCTTTTGGAAGAATGGTAGTTGGGTGACATAATGCTAGATGCATGGGCACGGCCAACATGCCCTGATGAGGGATATGGCCGGGGTGATTTGGCTCATAGCATTACACCTAGCTAGATTCCTAGTTAGCTAGAAAATGACAAGTCGGTTATTCACGTGGTCCTTCTATATACTATGAGTTAGGAAAATTGCTGAGATTTTTCTCATTCCCATAAACCCTTGAGATCGACGACTCTTCTTTAAATTAATAAAAGACTGAAATGGCGCCACTGTTATATGTGCATAAATTCCATTTGTTCTTAATTTGATTTTACACTACTGGAGAAGTGATCTTTACCCGGTCGGTAAAAATCACATTAGTCCCGGTTCGAATATAAACTGGTACTAAAAATCTTATTTTAGTCTCGATTAAAAAGTGCGCCGGAATATATGATCTTTAGTCCCAATTGGTGTTGACGTAAAAACACGACGGCCTAGTAGATATGCTTAGCTTCAGTGCAGGTCCAAAATAATGATGAAATGCGGACGTGCTAGTCAGTTTGATCCTGCAACTGACAAGATATATAAATTGAATATCAAAGAGTCGATCGGCTGACGAGCCGATATAGTAATTCCAGTCAATGCCAATACCTGCCGATATCCACTATAGATCTTAATACTTGAGTAAATAATGACAAAAAGATAGTCGACTGATCATAATGTAATATAATAATAATATAATCCAGTAGCAACCAATCGGCTAGTAATGAAAGATTGAATAAGCACTAATCCGAAGGTTAAAGCATACATCGGCTGGAGATCCAATGTCATTAAATCCAAACGATTAGATAAACAGTGAAACATTTGTTGTCATCGGCTAAAACCAACTTGTAAGTAATCCTTGTAAGCCGATGCAACGTCCAGATAACTCATCGGCTGAAACCCCGATGAAACCCTTATTGGCAATCAAGAAGCGGGCTAGAGATTATGGTTCTAAGTACAACTTAGTAGATCAAACTTAACTGATACTGCACTAAGTATGAAAAGAAACATAATATCTAGACAATCAAGCTTTTGACTGATTTTCAAGGTGGTGGATACATTATATAATCTAAGCCAACAGAGTAATCTAGCCGATATCGACAAACCCTAAATGGAGATCAGCCGATGCAAGTAAAAAACATTATCAATCCGGATTATATAATGTATATGATAACTCGATGATTTACATGAACAAGATTAGAGTGTCGAAATGATGGAAGCACTAATCCCGATAACGCAAGCCGCCATAACAAGCCTTACCCCTCGTTGGAGATCGAAGTCGATGCAGCCCAACTTGAAACAAGAACACGTCGAAAGTAAAAGGGTAAAAGGTGGCGATGCGCCGAAGTTGAATTGATCGAGAGATAATTTACAGGGACCCTGGGTGTACATATTTATACCCATAGGTAGATAATAGTCCATATCGAACACGACTCAAACTTTCCTAAAGATAACAAGAAAACACAAAGTCCTTACAGGACACTAAACACATTTTTCTAAAGATAAAAGGAAACTAACAGACTCTTCCTAATTAATAGATAAACTGCCATGCCGCATTCTCCTTGAACTCGGTCTCTTCTAGATAAACTTCCTTTTATTGATTAGTTTCCTTAACCGAATTTGCTAAGAATCCGACTGTTGGCGACTAATAGCTTCCATTGGCCGATTCCAAAACTCTGAAGCCGATACTAACTCTAGACCGATGATAGTTTTGAGGCTTACCAAATTTCGTCGTCAACAGTTGATAACACCAACCGAGACTAAATATGATATTTAGTCCCAGTTCACTTTATGTTAGGTCGTCGGGCATCTTTAGTCCCAGTTGGTGTTACCAACCGGAACAAAGATGAACACTTTAGTCCTGGTTGGTAACACCAACCGGGACTAAAGATAAAAATGATCTTTAGTCCAGGTTGGTGTTACCAACCAGAACTAAAGATCAAAACTTTTGTATATCTCCTTCTTCCTCCTCTAGTCCGAGCTATTGCTGCAAAGATCGGGAGGAGGAAGGGATGTGCCGCCAAAATTAACCGGGGCTAAAGTGTTCATCTTTAGTCTCGGTTGGTAACATCAACCGGTACTAAAAATGGATCTTTAGACCCGGTTATTTCAACCCGGGACTAAAAGGGTTGCAAACCGAGACTAGAGGTGTATTCCCAGTAGTGTCAATTGTGTGGCATTTCTCTGTTGTCCCCCAAGACGCAAGTTAAACCATTTTTCAAAAAAAAAATAAGTCCTCTCCCTTCTCCCTTCTTCCATATGGTCTAAATAATTGTAACTTACAACTTACAAGAAAAATTAGAAAACCAAAAATGTATTACAAGGCATAGCCTCTACAAATATGCATAATCAAACTCAATCTAACAATATATATACATGGACAAACAAAAATATCAATTGAACTACTTTCGTGCTGTTGGATTTGTTATTTTCTTTCTTCATGCGTGGATTAAATTTAAATTTTCATATTAGAACAGGTATGTGTGACATGATTATATTTTCTAAAAAAAAAATATTTGGACCATGTACATGTGAAACGTCAGCTTATGATATGATGCTTCAGAATGAAGATGAGGAAATATCCATAATACCTAGATTTGATTGAAATTTCGGACCCCTCCCCTCCCGTCCGGCAAGTCAATATCTCAGCCGAAATTTTCAGTTTTTCTCTTCTTTTTCTTTGAATTTGGTCAAAAATTTAGTTAAATTTAGTTAAATTGTGTTAAGATTTCAGAAACTTTCGGTCCAAAAAATACCGAAATTTCCAAAATTTTGGTTCTACCGAAATGACCGAAATCAGTTTTCCGTAGTATAGTAGTAGTGCATCAGAATATATTCTAGCTATGTACACTACCCTAGTTTACATGCAGTACACGTACGTATACGCCCGCCGGCAATTGATCACGGCGACGACTTTGAGCCTGCATAGCTGTATATACGTCCCCAGCCATCGCTAGCTAAGCCAGCTGTAGCCCCACAGAGGCATACTCAATTTCATTATAAACATAAATTAAATATTCTAAAAATATATATAGATTTTTACTGTAGATTTTTGTTTTCTAAAGGATATATATATATATATATATATATTGAAATTCTAAAATATATATTAATATTGTAAGCAGTACTGTAGATTTTGTTTTTAAGAACATATTTTGGGAGACGTGAAACAAATAATTTGTATCAATAATTCGATGAAGTATCTACAAACAACTAACATGGCCTACTATCCTCGAAAAAAAACCATGGCCCACTGTAAGTCGGGAGAGCGTGTATGTGAATTTAAATATATTTTGACTAAATTCAAAAAAAAATTGAAGAAAAAACCAAAAAAAATTGGCGAGCTAGACAGTTGCGTGACGGGGGAGACCCCGAAATTCCAATCCCTGCGGCGCCATCGGTGGCAAGTGCAGGGTCGACATTATGCGTCACGTACGTGACATCGATCTTCGTTGCCCATGTCTGATTAGCTCTGCGCCCATGGTGACCATGGTTAGCCAACTGGTTGGGCCGAGAATTAACTGACATGACCCATGCAGCAGCTATAGATGAGAATTAGCGAGACGAGAGATCGACGTGTGAGAGAATGACATGAGACCGTGCGATCGAGATCATGCATAGACAGAGGCACACAGCAAAAGCTGAAAGAATGAGAGAGAAACCCCAAAACCGGCCGGTAGTGCACACGCTGCCAGCTTAAATTCCTCACCGGACACCGGACACCGGCCAACCAGCCCTGCCCTCCTCCTCTGCATTTAGCTACTCCAAGTACATGGGGACTTTGATTTCTTGTTTCCCTTTCTCTTCCCTTTTTTTCCCCTGTTGATTCTTGCTCAGCCAAAGTGGTACTCTGTTTTATTTCCCGTGAAATCATATCTAACTGATCGAGCTAAAGCTCTATGCTGTCATTGGTTGGTCGATTACTGATAATATATCAAACGGTGTATTAAGATAAAAAAAATTATTTTATGATTAAAACTTTTATACATATGTTCTTCATGACTTAAACGTCAATGTTGAAAAGAAACTACGATGAAAAACCTAAAAATCAATCATAAAATTAAGTTTTAATATTTAAATTTTGACATCAACACACATATTGTAGGGCAAAAGATGTGGCTGATTCATGTCTAATAAAATCTAGCTATCTAATGACCAAAATTACGCTATAAGCAATCAAAATGCACTCGAATCAAAAGTACATGGCGGCTTTGATTTCTCGTTTCCCTTTCTTTTCCCTTTCCCCGTTGATTCTTGCTCAGCCAAAGTGATATCTCTGTTTTATTTCCCGTGAAACTAATCGATCCATCGAGCTAAAGCACTCTAGCACATTGGATCCTGCTGGTATTCATCTGGTGCGCTCGCAGGTGACCAAAATTACAATAAAATCAATCAAAAATGCACTCGAAACTTAGCCAGCCAACGCGCTCTCATGGTCTTAGCGGAGTAGTGTACTGTGGTGGTGGAGCATAGGCGTATCGGATGAGTGATCCCGGTGATTCCAGAAAAAAAAAGGCATAGCAATATGTAAAAAAGGAAAAACAATATGCTTGAAAAGAGAAAAAAACACTTTTTTTTTGCACAAGTAGCAATTAGCAAGTCGTTAATTAATGTATCACACGGTACATTTTTGTTCATAATTATATATTTCTATTGTATATTATTTTTTTATGTTTATAATACTTAAAAAATTATGGAAGGTGGACCATCCATATAAAAATATTAAATATGTTAAATATATTCCAAAAATAAACTCACTTCGCCTATGTCCTAAGATTTAAATTCGAAAGTGCATTATCTTTTATGGAGGGTGTAGCTGACTAGCTGGTGGTGTTGTCATATGCATCCCTGGTTTTCACGCAGTAAATGAGAACTACGACGACAGGTGAGCAGAGAGCGAACTGAGGAACAGAGAGATTCAGAGATGCAGGTGTGCAGCGATGCGCATGCTTCGTACGTGTATGGCCCTGCCCTGGATCCGTCGATCGACAGCCGATGTTGCCTGGCAAATGTGACATTTCTTGCTTGTTAGTAGTACAGTAATTAGGATGGCCGGATGGGAGGACCGGAGTACCACACAGGAGTGCTTGTTTTTCAGGAACGCGAAGAAAGATTACATGTTAATATATTAGAAGTAAGCAAAGTTTAAATTATACAATGCAATGATCGAAGGCTATCGCACGCTAGCGGTACAAGAAAACCAAGGCAAAAAGCCAGCTAAAGAAAACTTAGCTCCCTTTATTCAAAGAAATTTCATATGAACTTTGAAAGATATCTTCCTTTAGGACTTTTTCCATGTAGCCTTTTAAATCAAAACAAGGAATCCTATGTAATCCTATAAAATTTCTATGAAATATCTCATTCAATGAAGGTTCTGGAAGAAATTTAACATGAGGTAAATCTCATGGGAAGTTTATTTTGAGTCTTTATCTCTTCTCAAATTCCTGTGTTTTTTCTGCGGTTATATCAAACAGTAATTCATGTAATTTGTAATCTTATATTTTATACATGCATTTCTGTTATATTTATATGTTTTTCTTATTTCTCCTTTTATTTCCTATGATTGAAAGAGATCTTTAAAGAATTAAGACTCCGAAGCTAGTTTTACTATTTGTTCATTAGCCATTACTGGTATACCGTCAGAACGGTTTTCTGCACACCTGGATGGTAGCATGCATGCAGCCGGCCGATCCCATGCGCGCCTCTCCAGTCACAGCTCTGGAATTTCCACCCCGTGTACTTAACAATACTTAACCCCTATTTGCTTTTGTTGTAGTACTGCTTCGCTGAGCACGTTAAAACTTTCTCCGTTCCAAAATAAATTATAAAGCTTAGAGTTTGAATTTATTTTTGAAATAAATCAACTTTTACCTTCTTCTTGCATAGAGAAAGCCTAGTGTTTTGGTCTTTCTCCTCTTTATTTTTCCCTTGAGATGCTAAGAGTTATTTTTTTAAGAACGAAAGTATTCCTCATTAAGCATAAGTAATTGATGCAAGCTGAAGCTCAAAGTAAGTTAAGGCTGATATCAAATTTTAGAGGTTGATTCCAGGACTCAATGTTTTAGATGGCTTTTGGCGCTTTCATTTTGCATAGGAAATCTATCCAATTTAAAATACACCAACAGTATGGTAATAGAATTGTGGGTGCATAATTTTATCTATTAGAATTTAAATTCTGATACCTATAAATATTATGCATATAGATGAGCTTTCACTTCCAATAGAAATTTAGATCAGAGATTTATTGTTGGCACTCATCTCTCTAGACATGTGTTAGGTGCACTAGCGGGTAGGGTTAGGTACGTGTGCATGTATAGCAGTATGTATGTATGAGTATGTCTCTCGTGTCATAAAAACACACGTACGATCATATATATAATTTCTTAAAAAAACAAAACTAAGCCCAATGCCAGCTTCCACTTAATTAGATTCAAGCCTTCAACAGATAAAATGTATATTATTATCAAGGAGATATATAGTTTTCAAAAAGAAGATTAACTGTGGGGAGACTGAATTTTCGAGAGAAAAGGCCGGTATTATATATTGCCAGTGTACGTAATCATCTGCTTGGAATTAAGGTGGTGTACATTCAGAGTGCACTCTACTGTTACTACTTAGATATCTTAATTGCATTTACAACTATACAAGTATATTAGTAGTACTAGTACTAAGTAGACAGTAGCACATAGTAGAAGTATAGACTTTTTTTGGTCAGACAGCCACCTTCACTCATCGGCAAAAGCTCTCTTTTTCTTTGAAATTTCTGGATTATATATAGTCGGTGGTTGCATAAGCGTAATAATACTCAACAGTATCTGCCGCCTAACTACATACGTTAATGGTAAAATCTAAAACCGCGAGTACTCTCCGTTTAGTTTTAACTAGAGACACCCATACATGAGAGCACTCTAGGTTGCTACTAGTACACCTAATAGTGCATATCTTTTTTTCTTCTTATAGAATTTTCTCCAAAATTATTTATCCAATCTACAATCCAATTACATCATTATGTACGTTGTAATTAAATCTTTATAACAAGATTTTACATATTATATTATGATTAAAAAATATATTTTTGTTTGTAAATTACTTTATTATATATGTAAGTTAATTTTATCATATATATAAATTACTTTTAAATTTAACTAAATTACTTCTTATACATTCATAATGCTCTGAGTTGATTTCTTTTATTATCATTTTTAGTCAATTTTATAATTTGTGCTGATTAAATTTAATTTCTAGGAAGACTCATATTTTTATCCCTACAACGGATTTACTTTGTAACAACTTACTTCCGTTTTGTACTAAGTTAGTTTTATAAATTATGTAAATTACTTTCAGATTTTATTGAATTTACTTTCATAAATGTATTTACTTGGAAATCTTCTCTACCCTTTGCTTATGAATTTACTCTACATAGTTTCTTACTTCAACTCGGTCGTAATGTAATTACTAATAACGTTATAAAGAGTTACTTCTATTGCATATCTAAGGTACTTCTACAATTTAAATAAATTACTTTTAAATTAATAAAATATTTGAATATATCCAATATGGATCTTGTTTTGTCACATATTTTGAGTAGAGTAGAATGATGTAAATAGATCTTAAAAATATTCTGTGATTTAAAAGATATAAGTTCTTAAAGAGACTAAAAACAAACATACATCGTAACCTAAGGGGATTTATATACGGAATGGAGTGATCTTCGGTTAGAACTAACCCACTACCATGTACTACATAGTATGTCCCTACGTTAATTATACATACAAAGGGCAGTTGTTGGTCTGATGCTCCAGCAAATTTAGTAGTGCAAATTATTAGACAAGTTCTCTGAAATAAAATTATTGGACAAGTTCGACATACTATCAAGAAATTGAAAGAATTCTTGGACAATTTTGACATATGCTATTTTACCCAATAGAAAGTATTTCTATTTTCCATGTAGAATCACATATTCTAAAATTTCTACAATAAATTAGATAGGTAACTAGCTAATCTAGTTCCCTATACACGAGTATGTCGTTATTCTATTGAAATAGTTGTACTGGAATAATGAATACCTTGAGCAGGTAGAAATAAAAAAATAGCTAGAATGGGAAAAGACTTTATTTCGAAAGGAAAAAAGATGCTAATTTGATAGGAAATTGGTAGGGTAGAGTTGATAAGCCATGTTTGGATCGATGCAAGTAAAACATACTCTATCCGTCTAAAAAGATAAATTCTGACTATATATCTGAACATACATCATAATATGTGGGTGATGTCAAAATATTTGGTAAGGTATTTTTTTCACAAAGTGTTTGATTTGCTATCGTACCAATACAGACTGGATAGGCACATACTGACAAAGACAAAAACTGCAAAAGTTTCAGGTAAAGCATCGTGGCCCATGCACCAGCTGCCTATCGGCCCACTAACTAAACTAATTCTGACCGAAGATGCCGGCCCGCTATCTTAATATTTTAATTTTTGGCGTTTTCATTGCATGGAAAATCTACTTAAATTGAGAAGCACAACCATGTGGTAGCAGAAATGCGGGTATATAACTGTCAGCGTCCTAGGGAAATTACTTAGCCAGTTTATTTCGGTTCGAAGGGAAGATGATATCGTGTTGTGTAGTTAGTGGGCAGCGTCTTCTCGGGAAAGGAATTAACCGGCCCCCTAGCGGAAAAATCCACGTGCCTTCTCGTTGTCATAAACACGGAACCAAGATAGAGCTGAAATACCCAAGAACCTTGATAGTGGACCATGGTTGTTCAGGTGCGACGACGTGGCTTGTTCGTGTATATGAGGAATAGGTCGGTTGGCTGCTCGAAAACTAACACAATGCTCTTTGCAAAAAGAGCACCAAGGTATAGTATATCCAGGAACGACCACCTGTTTTGCATGTGGGGCATAGTCAACTAGGTAAGATTGGTCATCCCTCATTGGGGATAAACATGTGTTCTTTTACAAGGAGGGAGATGAACCAGAGATCATGTGGTTTGCCCCGAGAACTCCTCGACTACCTGGCAGGGCTGTCGTGGCGCCCCCACGAGACTGGAAACAGAGACGTATCCTATAAGAGCCCACGTCTCTGTGGATACGATGCATCGGATGCCGAGCCTATCCATCGTATTTATTATAGATTTGTTAAAGATTTCTCGGTACAATATCATGCTGAGATTACCATATCTGTAAAGTCTGGTTTTTACACTGCCGCTTTAGAAGTACAAGTCGTTGCACGTTGACCCAACACGACGTCATACTATGTTTTTTTACGGCTACGCAAGTGTTGGGCTCGAAGGACATAGTGGATATTCATGATTATAAACATTGTAAAATATCTCCCAGCAGAGAGAACGACAGAGGCGGTAGGGTATAAAAGCTTAGATGAAGTTCATTTCAATTGTTCGACTCTTAGGTATCCCAAAAATCCTGTACTATATGAGAGCTTACCTCACCAACAGAAGAGTGAGAGCACGAGAGTAGAGTGTTATCCAGTAGGAGGCCCGAACATGTGTACAAGCTTCGTGTGTTGTCCATGTATTTCTGAGTAGCTTTGAGCACACCAAGGTGACTCAGAGCCCTCTCTACGATCCCAGACCGTAATTCCCTATGACTACCGGTGCTCGCACCTCAAACAATAACTCTACCCACTAGATTTTAAATTCTGATGACTATAAATATTATATATAAACGGATACACTTTTATTTCTCATAGATATTTAGTAAGGTTAGGGATTAATTTCTTATTGACTTCATCTCTTTAAACATATCATAGAGGCATAGAGGTGTACTTGTGGATGGGTGTTATGTGCATATATAATGGTAGTTCTATGGGTGTGTTATTGTGGAATCGGAAAAAGAAATCTAGATCAATTTCTTAAAAACCAAAATTTACAGTTCAATACTAGGGAGAATTTTATTTTAAAAGCAAAATAACCGCAGGCAGATCGAACTTGGAGAAAAGGCCGATCTGTATATTGCCAGTGCAATCGTCTGTTCGGGAAAGAAAAAGGTGGTGTACATTCAGAGTGCTACTGTTACCAGCTGAATTTGAACCAACAGGTTAGCTAGGATTTTGTGATGAAACATACCATGATTAATTAATTATTATACACATAAAAATAAACTTATTTTACAAAATAATTCAGGAAGTTTGCTCACTAATGAACTAGCCCGGTCGAACCGCCAGAGCAACCGGGGCCTTAATTGCCAATACAAGTAGAGCGGTAGTAGTAAACTAGTAATAGTCCCAGTACACTGGTAAACACTAGAATCGTAAACCTCAGTCCAACATCCACCTTCACTCATCGACCAAAACTCTTATTTTCCCTATTTTTTTCTGAATTATAGTCGGTGCATTGCATAAGCATAATAACGCTGAACAGTATCTGCCGCCTAACCGCGTACGTTAATCATACGTACATAGGCCCTATTTGGTTTGATCTCTCTATCAAAATTTCAGTAGTATCGATCATTGGACAAGTTTGACACTATAAAAAAAATTGGTCGGTAGAGCTGATAAGATGTGTCGAAAATATTTCGTAAGATAAAATTTTCATAAAATAACAAAACTATATTTTGATGCTATAAAAAAAAGGAAAAAGCCCAATTTAAATCGCTAACTATAGGGAAGTTTCATTTGTATCCTTGATCGTAAAACCGAGTATCAAATATCCTTAAACTTCTAAAACCAGTGTAAATTGAGTCCTTTAGCAATTTCAAAAGTGGTTTTGAATGATGTGGACATCGATGCGTGCTTCGGTCCCACAATATTTAAATATTTTTTCGCTGATTGTAAATGCAATGAAAGTATCACATCAAAAGACCAAGTCGACAAACCATATATGTGCCATACCAACCAAAACCACTTTTGGAACCACTTGATTTTTTTCCCGGCTTCAGAAGTTGAGTATGCTCTATATCCAATTTTACGGTTGCAAGACGTGTATAAAACTTGACGCATAGTGACATGTAAAGTGGACTTCTTCATGTGGAAAACTAAACCGACCAGTAGTGAGTAGTGACTAGTGACAGGACAAAAACGGCAACATTGTACTGTAGTTTCAGCTGAAGCACCTTAGCCCATCTACTAGTGACCCATCGGCCCACTAACTAAACCAAACCAATTCTGGCCGAAGATGCCGGCCCACTGTCTCAGTCAATCGGCCCCTCTCGTGTACATATATATCCCAGGCCTTCTCCTCCGCCATGAACAGGCCCGTCAAGGCCCATGTGGGCCCAGAGGAAGAGCAAAAGCACCTCGCAAAGATGGCCGGAGACGACGACCACCAGACCAACCACGGCGGCGGCCGGCGGCGGCGCAGTCCGGGCCTCCGGGAGGGGACGCTCCTAGACAGGTAGACAGACAGACGTACAGGCCGTTTATTCGGTCGGTCGTCGTGGGGCGCCACGGCCACATGCCGATGGACGCTGCGTGATAGCTACGTCACAGAGCTCGCCACGACGGCATCCCATGATTTCACGGCTACCGTGCATATATGCTTGGCCCAGAAATGGCGACGAAGACGCGACTGCGATGATGCATGGTCCTGGTTATGGTTACTAGCTGCTAGTACTCACATTAGATAGGCCAAGAGCGGCGCCATGATGCATGTGTCGATCAAGTAGGACTTGTAGTACATACTCCCTCCATCCTATAAAACATAAATATAAGGTAAGATGTAATGTACAATAAATCTAAAAGCCACATCTTATTTTAAATTTATGTTTTACAAGATGGAGGTAGTATGTATTTTTTTTCCAAATTAAATAAATCTAATACGATATATGACTATCCAGATTTATAGCACTAATATTTATTTATTTTTGAACGTAGAGAATACATAGTATCACCTTCATTTCTACTATTCAAATTTTATCTAAAAGATAAATTTCTATTAGGGTGTGGGAGCCAAAAAAATAATTAAAGATATACTCCCTATATTTTCATCGACATCTCCTAAAACTTCCTCCATTTCAAAATATATGATGCCGTTGGCTTTTCCTATAATGTTTGACCGTTTGTTTTGTTTAAAAAATTAGTATAAATATGTAAAAGTATAAATTAAGATTATATTTTATTTGATGATAAAACAAATCATAACAAAATAAATGATATTTATATAATTTTTTAATAAGGTAAATGGTTAAACGTTGTTCGAAAAATCAACGGGATCATACATTTTGAAGAGGAAATATTTCTTGTAGTTAAGTTTATTATGATTATTTCTGTGTGTTCTTAATTCATCTTTAATCTCTTATAAATTAATTATCCTGGAATGGAGGTGGTACTACGTGTGTATCATCCTCGCCACATCCGTACCCTACTCCATTAATCTGCCGATTAGGAGGCAGGACGTATATACGTATGTATACTACTCCATGAGAGTATCGACTGGTATAGATAAAATTACTAGGGCAACCATGCAGGCAAAGTAACCTTAAGAAATCAAATAACTTAAGAAATAAAGTAGTATCTTTTTCTACCTTTATACATTGGGAGAGGAGAAAGAAAAAATATAGCTATGACCAACCTTAAGTCATGAGAAATAAAAAAGTTGTTCATATCTTTTGCACCATGCATGGTGCACTTTCATTCCTATTGAATAGAGTTTTTTCATGAGTTATAGCTTATAGCATGTGCTATATACAAAGTAACATAAGCAGGAGCGTGTACCCGGGGTCACAGGGTCCCGATAGATTATTTAAACTCTAGTTAAATTATACCATCTTAATTAATATATTAATAATTAGTATGTATTGAATACATGGTATTTTTTTTCTGGATTCACCACTGAGGATGTGGGTTCTATCCTATTACTCCATCAGAGTCTCAGCGACCCAGATCTACTCCAGTAACCAATCTAGATAATGCGTGTCGTTAGGAGAAGTAATTAACCGGGAAACAAATCATGGGTAGTGTTAACGGAGCTGTGGACTTCACCCTCGACGACGCAGCTTTGCTAGCGCCACCGGCGGCGAGCGGCCGGGGGACAGTGGCCACGCCGATCCAGGCCACTGTCCCCAAATCCACGGCCACCGCCCCGGCCAGCTCAATTTTTCCTTTCTCCTCTTTTTCGTCGCCATGGTCCCTGCCTCTGCAGCCAAGTAGTAGACTGACTATAGAAGTGAGCTCCTGCTCAACTAGGGAAGTGATGAAACTGTAACGCTAATCACGGTTGACCGGCCTCGGAATCCGTGCATGTCGACTGTACAAACTCGCTATCATCGTCAGCCTCAACCTGCAGCATCTGGACATCTGGATCTCAGTTAATTACTGAACGGGTCCTTTCTCCAGTCCAGTTCTCTGCCGAGCTTTAGGTAGATAGGAGTAGTAGCACGCAGTAGCTACGTTAGGGTTATCCCAACACTGAAAGTATCAACTAATTTATATACTTATTATAATATATGAGAAACTATTTATTCCATAGATGTTATCTTTAAATTAAATTCTCACCCTCTAATTTTTCTTATACTCTCTCTTTCTCTCACTTATATTTTTAATGTATTTATTTTGAAGCACGTACTAAGCTAGCTTTTACATGAAAATCAAAACCTTTAATTTTTTATTACCTCTTTTCTCCATATAAGATTATACTATATTTGTAAAATATAGTTTACTATTAACCTTGCTCTTAGTGGTTTGTTGAGGATTTAAGTAGGGAGGCGCCATCATGAGCTGCGGTGATGATTGGGTAGGTGGATGGCTAATTAGGGCTTAATTAATCGGGCCAGCGCTCACCTCACCTCACATGGGGAGGTGGTCTTATCCGTATACTACAGTAGTGTGCAACGCCTACGAGGATGCCACGGTCCCCGCGTGATTTGCTTCTCACCTGATTTCGGTTTTTCTTCGGTTGGGTCATTGGCGAGTACTCCCTCTATTGCATGATATAAAGCATGCTTCAACTTTTAAAACATTTGATCGATATTTAATATAATATAAATTAAATTTTACTTGGTAAAAATTATATTATTGGATTGATTTTTGAATTTACTTTCATATAGTTATAATTTTGTTGCTACAAATCTTATAGTATACGAGAAATTATATAGTGAGATTAGTTTTAGAGACCGTGCATATTTTGAACGTGCGTTATATTATGGGATGGAGGGAGTACATACTAATAAGATATTAGAGAAACCAGACTAAAGGTTAAGCCAAAATTTGAAATTTTGATTTTGTGTTTTTTTATCGTAGTTTATTTTATAGTCTTTATATTTAATAGCTTAGGATATGTTTGCTCATAAATTCTCTTTAAATTATTAATAAACGGTACAAAAATAAGCTATACGAAACGATGAACACGTTTATTTTTGCATGCTCAACTCATAAGCCATTATAGGGTTTTCCTCGTATTTCAGCTATCTCTTTCAATTTTTATATTCTGGGAGTAAATCACCAAGAACTTTTATGTCCAATTTAGATAATAGGCTACAAATAGACTTCATGCTTTATGTACTTTTTAAAGGTGTGTCATGCTTTATATGCTTTGCTTATTTCATACTCATAGTAGAGGTTTTTTTCTTTTATTGAGCTTTGCTTATTTCGGGCTTATTTTATTGAGCTTCTAAATTTTGGGAACACCAATTTTTGACATATCTTGAACTTTTTACGTTGGCACATTTTAGAAGTGTTGGATGTGTTTGATTTGGAGCTTTACCAAGCTTTAATGGTGCTTTTATGAGAGCAAACTTTAAGGCTACCATTTTGGTAGAGTAGCAATGATAATAACATGTTTAATTTCTGAAACTACTCTGATTTGTAATGCCAAAATTTGTTATGGTTGAAAGTGACAACAAACTAAACATGCCATCTCATGTGAGTTTTGTCCTTTATTGAGAAGTAGTTTTTTTAAAAAAAAAAACTCAGATGTTATTAGTTGTGCGCATCCTAAATACAGTCATTGATGTAATCATCTTCCTTATCTTCAAAAATATTGTCGAAGATTATTTTCTAGATGGTGACACTTTAATTCAATGAGGACAATTCACTTATGGTCATGAATAAAAATAGGAATTGTCTGGGAAACCCAACTAAAACTTTTGAAAAATAATCGAATTTATAACTTTGGATTACATAAGGTCAATCCAAATCACTTAACATCTCAAGTATAAAATCCACCCTTAGTCCTCCCAATCGTTACCACATCGCAAGTATAAAAACCACCCTTTAGCCTAGTCCACTCACGTCGAACAAGCCTATAACATGGAGCTGATAACGACATCAACCTGCCATAACATATTTAGGAATTTGCTATTTGTCTGCTTAAGTACTGCAACCCCCTAATGGCCTCGCACCGTTCGCTTCTGCCATTCACCCCCTAATAGCCAAAGAACGGCTACCAAGTACCAACAAGAAAAACCCTCCACATGAAGAGGGTGGTGACCTTCGGCGACCTATGAATCTGTGTGAGGTTTGTTTTCAGGAATGAACAGAACAGACCGATGCGTCGTTGTGTGCGAGAAGCCAGCCTCAGGATAGAAAGAAATCAAACACGACAACATGATAGTTGTATCGGCTTGGAAGCAGTCAAGCAGATTTTACCCCATTCTCCTTCAATCCTTAAACATGTAACCGTATAACAACACGAAGCTATCACTGTCCAAACAAATATTGTGTAATTTTTTTCTTCCGTAACGGAAGATCACTCAAAAAATAAAAACCCATCCTTCACTCGTAATTGTTACCACTACTTCACTCGCACGCTACCAATCGGTTTACGTACTCTTCATCATCAATGATGAGGTCCTCTAGCTTTAATTTCCACAATAATACATGAATCTTCATGCACAATAGTCATAAATTTGATTGCTCAGGGAAAAGAAAAATCAAAAGTGATATTTATAAAACCCCTTAAGGCATGCAAACACATTATCTGATTCCAAATATAAGTTTGATCTACATATTTCTCTACTGTATAAAAGAATATAGTGGTGGTGGTGAATCTACCATTACTTAGGGTGGCTGGGATCTTCTAAGGATGGATAAATATATCTTTGTGTGCGTCGCTTGTTTTTTTTATGTTTGCTTGCAAACTATATGTCTTTTTGGATAAAATTATAATTTCTAAGTTAAGAAACTTAAGATATATTTTTTGAAATTATTGCAACACGAGTATTTTACTAGTTTAGAGTAAAAGCTCTTCTCAAATAGCACAAAATGTCTAGATAACGGAATAATATAATGGTTAGATCACGAGTATAAACACTATACACCCCAAAACTTCGTAGACTCGTAGCGCTCCGTCAGTAAGCCAACCTCCTGCCGGGGTGTGCCAATACTTGCTATTCAGTTTCCGTCCACTCGATGACCATGCAATGGCGGGAGGCCACGTGTGTTTTGCATAAGATGGGAAGTAAGCTGGCACGATAACGACATGTAACACTACTCTCACGATCATAACATATGCTTATTTTCCACTCATCTCACACGTACCAATACAAAATCAAAAACATTAAAAATGCTCTCACTTTATCAAATTTTAATGTAATTGTTTATTTATTTATCTACTCCAATGCATCCGTACTCTTTCATAAACTTCGATTTAATAATTACGAAGAATAAATTTATTTCAAGATAAATATGAGGGGGGGAAATCAAACTTATTGTGAAATAGAGGGAGTAGTAGCAGCGCGCTCGTCGTCCGTTCCTTCCTGCCTGCGTGCTACGGCAGGTCGAAAAAAACGGATGCCGGCGCTGGCACGTGTTAAACGAGGCTACGACCAATGCCGTAACACTAGCGTACTCCTACATCATACGAGTAGGTTGGTTTGAACTTTGAAAGAGCCTAGATATATATATATCCACGTCAACATTAGCAATACTACTAATAAATACGGATTTGTGTACGTAGCCATTTTCTTGGAACAAGTCAAAACCCAAATGTGTTTGCCTACCTCGGTTAATAGTTTATAAGCTCTCGAACCATTTGACCCAAAAAGTTTAGCCATGCTATCGTTTTCGGTGGAGAGAACTATTAAACCTGCGTGCTTCCATTTCATTAGGGAAAGGTATATGTATACATGACACTGTCTTCCCTGTGCAGCTTGCTCGATGTAATATTTATTATACAAGTGATAATGGTCAAACATTGTCTTGTATTTACCCGAGTGGAAAGGAAAGCATAAGCACGCGGTCAAAAATATTGCGGGTGTGGAAACAACAACCTCGAACTCTATGGTAAGAACTGGAGTACTCCGGAGTAATGTGAAAACTTGTTGACATTGTATTGTGTGGATATGTTCAACTCGAGGGTTGCTTCAGAAATTTGACTGCCGCCATATGATTCTTTCTTTCACGGTTTTGTCAAGACGATTTTCTCACCGCACACTGAAATCATTCCTGGATTTATAATTTATACCTCGCTTACGATAGAATGTACGACAAGAAATAGATGATAAACAACTAATAAAGAGAGAGGAGATGATAGGAAGAAGAATATGCGAGTAGTCAATGATACATGGGGCTTATGAATTTTTTATCCAGTTTTGGATCAAAGAGGAAGAGGAAAGTGAACGGCTTTATGAGTTGTAGGGGGTTTAGTGCATCAATGTAATTAAAAGTTTTAGTCTAAAATGGATTTTTCTTTTTTACTCATGTATAGCAAGTCTTTACGTGAATGTGATCCATTTATCGATGGTTGGAGCAGATAGACAACCATAGTAAGTGATAGTCTCATCCATGTCAATGCCCATGGCTAGCAAAAGAGATATGGGCATATTTATTGCATGCTTAAATGTGGACACCCTGTGCAAGATTCTATTAGGATTATCTCTCGAGCACTTTACATAGCATTACTTCGTGGGGTGGACTTGTCCACCATGTAGACTTGGATAGCTAGCGTGGAGGGAAGTTGTTTCCTTGCAAGGTAAGGCCTGGGTAGCTAGCGTACAAATGAACATTTATCTTGTAAGGTGTTAGGGTGCCTTCTGCAAGGCACATACGCATAACAGAGACTCCACGTGCACCCAACGCTGACCGAGAAACAGAAGACACCACATATACCTTTGTCGACTGAAGGTTCACAATATTGAATCGAAGGTCTGAAAGGATCTTGATATTGCCTATGGGTTGAATGCATTTTCTTTCTTCGCGATAGATCAGTCTCAGGTCTACTAGGGGCATAGATGTACTTTTAAGGTTATCGGCAACCTAGAAGTAGAGAAGCCACCAAGAAGAAGAGATGGTTTATGGATGGTGCTAGTTGGGTCCAAGGCAACGACACTAGGTCCTGTCAACTTTGGGGCCACCGACAGAGAGATGGACATTGGCGACTCAGGTGAGACTAAGGCCGCTAGCCCGCTATGACTCATGATGTGTGGGAGAGATACAAGAGAATGATGTGATGATAGACTAATGTAGAAATATAATGACTGGTAGGTCCTTTGATTTGATGCGTTGTTATGCAAATTGTTCTCTTTCTATTGGGTTCTATCCATAATTTATTGGCCTAACAAAAACAGGGAGAAAAATATATTGCATTGACATATAACATTTCAAGCCATCGTGTATTGTGGGAGAAGAAATTTCTTCTGAGCGTGACTTCGGTATAGTAGATGGCACAATTTTTCTCTCCCGTGATGATATAACAAGATCACTCCCTATTTGTTAACTTAAAAACACGATGGTCTGGGAGATCTGCTTAGCTCCAGTGCATGTCCAAAATAATGATGAGATGCAGGCGTGCCAATCAGTTTGATCCTGCAACTGACAATATATGTAAACAACGGATAAAATAGCCAATCGGCTAACAAGCCGATGGAATGATTCCAGCCGATGTCATTAAATCCAAATGATTAGATAAAAATTGAAACATTTATCGCAATCGGCTAAATCCAACTTATATGTAATCCTTATAAGCCGATGCAACGTCCAGATAACTCATCTGCTGAAACCCCGATTAAACCCTTATTGGTAATCAAAAAGCAGGCTAGAGATTATGGTTCTAAGCACGACTTAGTAGATCAAACTTAACTGATATAGCACTAAGTATGAAAAGAAAATAATATCTAGACAATCAAACCTTTGACTAATTTTCAGGGTGGTGGATATGTTATAATCTAAGCCAACAAAGTAATCTAGTCGATATCAACAAAACCCTAAATAGAGATCGGCCGATACAAGTAGAAAACATTGTCGATCTGGATTATATAACGTATATGATAACTCATCGGCTAGCACTTCGATAAAACATTAGCATGAACCTATCGGCTTAATAAGATTTATATCATCAATAACAATCTAATAGGTCAAATCTAACCGATGCAGCACGAAATTGTATATGGTAATCTAATACTTAATGAACCGATAGATCTGTCTAATGTGATAGATATAACAAATCTATTTAAAACAACACTGTGATGGTAGAGATATATCGGCTAAGACAGAAAATTAGACCTAACCGAGATAGTCCCAACTAAACCGATGCGTTTCTAAACACAATGCAATTAAAATAGAATTGAAATATCAGGCAGGCAAATATAACAACCGAACCAGAGTGATCGAAGAGATTGAAGCGATGCAGTCTTGAACAACACCAATGTAGCCAATATATTCACCAGGGCCGATGGAACGATGGCTTACCCCTTCGCTGGAGATCGAAAGCTGATGCAGCCCCGCGTTAGGTGCCAAGTTCCGCCGGTTGATAAGTAAAACCTTGGAAAAGAGGGTGGTGATACGCCGAGAGTAGCTGTATTGATCAAGAGATAATTTACGGGGATCCTGGGTGTACGTATTTATACCCATGGGTAGTTTTTTCTAAATATAAAAGGAAAAACATGAAGTACTTATCGGACACTAAACACACTTTCCTAAAGATAAAAGAAAACTAACAGCCTAATTAATAGATAATCTGTCATGCCGCATCCTCCTTGAACTCGAACTCTTCCGGATAAACTTTCTTGAATTAATTAATTTCCTTAACGGAATCCACGAAGAATACAACTGTTGACGATTGATAATGCCCATTGGCCGATTCCAGGACTCTGAAGCCGATACTCATTCTAGGCCAATAATGACTTCAAGTCTTACCAAATTTCATCGTTAACACTATTGTAATTATCTACGGAGTACCGTAAAGGCCTACCGCTCCTTCTTTATAGTTCATTTTATAATAGCACTCCAATCCGCTTCAATCATTTTTTAACCAAGTTTCAGCTCCAAGAGCTGCCAAACACAGGGTCCTAATTTTCTTGGATTCTTACATGGATTGTGGATCAAACCGATCCTGTACCCTTGGAGCACCGTTGCACACTATCACGTTCCAAGGGCGACCGAAGGGGCATATGGTTCGCCCTTTCCATCCTGTACAGCCTCCGAGTTTCATCAGCATTTGAAACGATTTTTGAATCAAAGCGTGTGTACCCCGATGGTCCTGGAGTTTTCACCCGCATCTGCCCCTGACCCATGACCCATCCCACCACATCCCACCACCTGCGCAGCAGCATCAGCCGCTGGTCCTCCTCCTCCTCCCCTGCCGCCGGTGACCGTTCTCCTGTGCACACGCCTCGAGTTCAAAAACTCAAACCCCCCCCCCCCCCCCCCCCCCCCCCACAAACCCAGATCAGATCTACTAACCCCGACCCATCCAGGGGCAGATTCGTCATTCTCCCCCACCTTTATTCGAATCTTGCGTCCTTTGATGCGGTAAAAAAATAAAAAGGACACGCACACCAACACCAACAATAACCTCCATTGACGCGTGGGCCAGAGCGGGGAAGGGCCCCACCTGACAGCGACATGGACGGCGCGGCACGCGACGCAGTCCCCAGTACGCGCCGGTGGGGCCCGCGGGGAGATTTGACCGGTCAAAAGGCGTGGCCGCGAACCAAACCCCAAGGCGGGAGGGGGTGGGGCGGCACGTGGGGCCCGCGTGGAGGTGTGGCCCCACCTGTCTGTGGGCGTGGGCCCGCGTCCTGTGGTGGTGGTGGTGGTGGTGGGTGCTTTGACTGCACCCCTCAGGCGGAAATCATTTCGGTTTCTGGAGAGAGAGAGAGAAAGAGAAGAAGAGTTTTTTTTTTTTCCGGCTATGTATTGCGCTGCGTCCCGACAACCAAAAGCAAGAGGAGGAGGCGGCCGCGGCTAGCGAGAGAGAGAGAGAGAGAGAGGGGAGAGGGGGGCAGCGAGGCGAGCACCAGCCGGAGAGAGTAGGCGGAGGAGGAGGAGAGCCGGGAGATCCATCCCTGTGGAGAGGAGGCGGAGGAGGAGGAGGAGGAGGAGGAGAGGTGCGTGCGGTTGTTTTGTTCTTGCTGCTTCGATTTGGTTGCTTCTTCCCTTCTTTTCACTTTTTTGCCGTTTGGGTTTGACGCGTTTCTAGGATTGAGTTCGCCGTTCTGCGGGCGCGGCGGCTGATCCGTCTGCTGGGATCTACGTTTTCTCCCGGTTTCGGTGGGTTTGCTGGTGGTTTCCCCTACGGATTTGCGGGGGTTTCGGGGATTTTCTTGAGACGGTGGTGTGTTGCGGTTGTGTTCAAACTTCCAAAAGCGTGGGTTTCTTTTGGGGTCTCAGTTTGTGTCGGCGATTAGTCAGCGTGGAGCATTTATAAGGATTTTCGAGGGATTTTCTGGTATTTATTGCTGCAAATCGGGCAAGTTCTTGGCTTCGGATGTGGCTTTGAGTAAAGATAGATCATTTACGCCGTAGATTCGTACCCAAAGGCTCAGATTTTTTTTATTGGTCGTATGCTTGCACCTGCCTCATAACAGATGCGTATGAGTTCAAATTCAAGAATAGATGCAAAAGAGAGCTCGAATTAGGAGGAGTTCGCTGCGTTGATGAGTTGTGGACTTGAGTGGTCAAGAAATGTGGCAGACGGCAGGATCCCTATTTTGGCTTGAGTAAAGGCGGTTTTGGAGGGGGAAAGTTGCATAGCAGAAGAACATGCTTACGGATAGCAAAAAGAACTGTTGTTTGGGTTGGACGGGGAAGACGGAATAGCTATTTTTTCTGCATAACAAGGATTTTTTTTTGATCCAACAGGGTGTCTTGTTGTGGAGGATAGTTGGTTTCTTGCTAAAAGATGGTGTTTTAGTGCAAGCCATTCAATGTTATCTCCAAGCGTTCTCATATTTGTTCCTTTTCCTCCTCTCTGAGTCTTGGATGAGCGCATTTCACTTTGTTCATCTCTTGCTCTGCACCTGATGAGTGTTTGATGGTGGATACTAGGTCGTATACTGGTATTAACTATGCGTGTTAGATGCACTGAGTTGCTTAGCACGGTGAATGGGTAATCCTTCGCGTTTGATGCGTGCATTGTGAACTGCGTGGTTCCACTTTTAACTGATGTTTGTTATTGACGATCTTGCAGGTTGACCGATAGATCCATTGCGGAGTTCTGTGTTGATGCAAAGCTGACTCGCCATCGTTTAGCTTTTAGAAGAGATGGGTTCAGTAGGGGTTGCGCCGTCTGGGTTAAAGAACAGCAGCAGCACCAGCATGGGTGCTGAGAAGTTGCCTGATCAGATGCATGATCTGAAGATAAGGGACGACAAGGTAAGTCTCTATTATGATGAGAAGTGTAATTTCTTCCATGTGCCATGTAAATTTGACTTTATTGTAACATGTTGAACTGAATGGAAAATTCAGGAAGTTGAAGCGACTATTATTAACGGCAAGGGAACAGAAACTGGCCACATAATTGTTACAACTACTGGTGGCAGAAATGGTCAGCCGAAACAGGTGATTTCTTCATACCATTTTGTGATTTCAGAACAAATGTGAAATTGTTCATCGATTATAAAGCAATCTTCATTTCTAATTCATATTCTTGGATAATCTTGCAGACAGTTAGCTACATGGCTGAGCGTATTGTAGGGCAAGGTTCATTTGGGATTGTCTTCCAGGTTTGTTGCAACATCTTTGGGTTTTCATATATTTCACCACGAAGCTCAGTTGCTTAACTTCGTGTGTTGTTTTAACATCATTAACTCTACTAGCATCATTTGTTTTGTATGTAGCAAATTGTTGACACACTATAACCTTCTCTTGTTAATATGTCCTAAATGTTCTTTATGTCTGTAATAGAAACTTAATGATGATATCATTTGGACCATTTTGCAGGCAAAATGTCTGGAGACAGGTGAGACAGTTGCTATCAAGAAGGTTCTTCAGGATAAGCGCTACAAGAACCGTGAGCTTCAGACCATGCGCCTTCTTGACCATCCAAATGTTGTAGCTCTGAAGCATTGTTTCTTCTCTACAACCGAGAAGGATGAACTGTATCTAAACTTGGTTCTTGAGTATGTGCCTGAGACTGTTCATCGTGTTGTGAAGCATTACAACAAGATGAACCAGCGTATGCCACTTATCTATGTGAAGCTGTATATGTACCAGGTAATTTTCTGTTCTGTATCCTCTTGGATACTTTGTTCTTTGACTTATGTTTTAGTTCATGTAGCAAGGCTAAAGTCAGGCAAACTAGCCAGTAGCGTACCAAGATGACTTTGAAATTTAATTTGCTATTTGTCCTTGGTGTATTACAGATTTGTAGGGCATTAGCTTACATCCATAATAGCATTGGAGTTTGCCACAGAGATATCAAGCCACAGAATCTTCTGGTATGCTCGAATGTTACCCATTCATCTGTTGGTCTCAAATACCACCCTCTTATTTCTATAACTTTATAATTGATGTTTGAACTTCTAATCAGGTAAACCCACATACCCATCAACTCAAGCTATGTGACTTTGGGAGTGCAAAAGTTCTGGTAAGACAATTAAGTAATCCACAACTTTGAATATTATAAGCAGTTACAGTCTGGTCTTATCGTCCCTATGTTTCTAATTTGTAGGTCAAGGGAGAACCGAACATATCGTACATTTGCTCCCGATACTATAGGGCTCCGGAGCTCATATTTGGTGCCACTGAGTACACTACAGCTATTGACATCTGGTCTGCTGGATGTGTTCTTGCTGAACTTATGTTAGGGCAGGTAAGCGGCTGGATTCTCCTTGCACATTTTGGGGAAGTTTGTTGTGTACCACCCTGGACTTTATTGTTGAAGTCGGTATGCCTTACAATTGTTTTCTGTTGGACAGCCTCTGTTTCCTGGTGAAAGTGGTGTAGACCAACTTGTGGAAATCATCAAGGTTGGTGCCAATTCTGGTGTTAAGTAGGCCTTCTGAGTTGTTCTGAGGCACGGAATTTTATAACATTAAAACTGATCACACCTTGCAGGTCCTTGGAACACCTACAAGGGAGGAAATTAAATGCATGAACCCAAACTATACCGAGTTCAAGTTTCCACAGATTAAAGCACACCCATGGCACAAGGTGCAAATTCTATCTATTTCTGTTGTTACGCATTCAGCAATCGTCCAGTATCAGGTGATTTACTGTACATGTAAAATATTTAGGTATTCCATAAAAGGTTGCCTCCAGAAGCTGTTGATCTTGTCTCTAGGCTGCTGCAGTACTCACCCAACCTAAGATGCACTGCTGTAAGTATATATTTAATTGTTGAAGTACAGAAAAATACTACATTACCGCACTTAGTTCTTGAGATGATTGTGCAGACATTCATTTCATAATATTTTCTGTTATCTTTGTCCAGGTGGATGCACTTGTTCACCCATTCTTTGATGAGCTCCGAGACCCTAATGCTCGCCTTCCGAATGGCCGCTTTTTGCCTCCTCTCTTCAACTTCAAGCCTCATGGTAAGTTATGAAACATAATCACATTTTTCCTGGTTGATATTACCAGTTAAAAGTTTGTTCAAGCAGGCACTGCAATTGTTCTGGTTATTTCTGTTGTATACATACAATTTGGGAGTGCAATAAGTGGCAAATTGCTTGTTCACTACTTTCTGATAAGATCAGCATCTTACGTTGTCCCTTTCTTGTTTTTTTTTTGCAGAACTGAAAGGAATCCCATCAGATATTATGGCAAAACTGATCCCAGAACACGCGAAGAAGCAATGCTCCTATGCAGGAGTATGAGATGGCTACCGCGTGACCCCCTGGAAATTTCCATGACAAGTGCGCATTTCATCCCCTGGACGACGATGGATCGTCAGCATATGCGTGCATGATGGTTGGTGAAGATGTGAAGTTACGTTGTTGTTGTATGACCACCTTGTTGACCAGTGTAGTTGAGTAGCAGTATGTTGTGATGCAAAACTTTGACATGTAACCGGTGCACCCACACCCCCTCCCCTACTAACCCTCACCCACCTGAGAATTGAGATTTCCCATAGCTGATGATCTGTAATATGTTCTAGAGCAGTTTAAGAATGTATTTATGGTAGTTGATCCATATGTTGGGATCGTCGTCGATTTTCTTGGTTCTTTGTGTCCCAGACTGCTACCTGGTTTTTAGATTGTTCTGAAAATGCTAGTACCTTCTATCTACTTGTTTGCTCCTTGGTTTATACTCCAGCCTCAGTGATGAGGATGCTCTTCCATATGAACTTATTGAAAAGTTCGTCAATGACCTGACCTGACCTGACCTGGGTAGTATGATAAGTGCCATTTGAGTTTACCTGGTTCAAGTGGTGCTGGGCGAGGTGTTTGGCTGTGTTGCAAGGTGTGCAATTTGGTTCTTCCGCAATGTTCATACGTGCTGTAGGGGGGATTCTATTGGAGCAAAGTTCTTAGGAGTATTGCATTCGAGCAAAAATTCGTACTTCCGCTTTCAAAAAAAAAAAAAAAAAAAAGTTGCAAGGACTCCTTGGAATGAAACGCGGAAATTCTACAAGATTTTTACATGAATCAGTTCAATTGTTAAAAAATCGGTCTAAAATATATTCCTTTCGTTCCAAAGGGAGGCGTTCCGTTTCTTGCAGAATATTAGTAGTACTACTTAAACTCTAGTGTCCCATTTCTGGCGCAGAGCTAAAAGTTCCAGTTAAAAGGAATCTTTGCTAGTTTCTGTCGAATAATTTAAAATATCTTCTAAACGTAAAATTCAAATCTACTGTTGTTCATGAACACTTTGTATTCTTCAGTCTCTTTTTTGCCGAACAGCAGAAACTGCTGGAGGGAGAAAGATCAGAATCCAGAGGAGTAGTAGTCGAGAGAGAAGAGAAGCCGCGGAAGGGGAAGAAAAGGAGGCGGCGCTGCGGAGTTGGCGGCGGCGGCGGCGGAAGGGGAGGAGATGCCGCTGGGCAAGTACTACTGCGACTACTGCGAGAAGCAGTTCCAGGACACCCCCGCCGCCCGCAAGCGCCACCTCGACGGCTCCCAGCACCACCGCGCCCGCGCCCTCTGGTACGACGCCGTCCGCCGCCAAGGTTGCCCCCCCCCCCCCCCCCCCCCCTCCTCCTCCCCTTGCTTGTGTCGCTCCGACGCCTTCTGACCCTTCTCCGATCCCCCCGCAGAGCTTCACGGCGGCGGTGCTCCTCCCCTCCTCCACCAGCCCGCCGCCGCCGCCATCGGCGTCTGCCAACACTTCCTCCGTACGGTGCGTACTTGGCTAACATTTCTGCAATTGACCCAATTTTTGGGTGTTTTTTTTTTGGATGATGATGTTGTTACTTGTTACAGGGGACGTGCAAGTTTGGGGATTCATGTAGATACTTCCACCCGAAGCCACCTCCTGCGAATCCAGGACCAGCTCCTTCTGGTGAGTGTACCTTCTTGTGTTCTGTCTTGTTTTTAATTTTGTTGGTATATTTTCGCAAAGCTGATTTTTAGCAAGATTCTTCAGTGAAAGTCTGCTTGATGCTGGGATATATTGTTCGTTATATTTTGAACAACTCATTGGATTGCCTTTGCCCCCAATGGGTGTCGATCTGAACTCTAGACTTCATTATGTACTGGCGGTACTGCCATTAGGTCTTCAAAGATTCATACAGTTGAGTTCATCTTGATGTTGGTGCACTGCACAAAGCGAAGACACTGGCTTGATGTTAACTTGGTGCATCGAATTGCCTTGCAACTTAGTTATTTTAGAGGATTATCTGTATTTTGCCATTGTTTCGGAATTCTACCAATACTTTTTCTTCCTTCAGTTTTATCTAAGATGAAGTAATTAGCTGCCTGTAAACTTGTAACCAAGTCTGTTGGAGTATATTTTTGCACCATTGTAGAGCACTGCTCAATTCTCTCAGTCCCGTGTACTGTACACAAAACAAAGTAGGGTAGTATATTTGTATGTGTGCGCAATTGTGAATTGAAAATACACAAAAGCAACTTTCATGAAATTAGTAGCCTATAGTACTATCCGCATATTTGAGTTTCCTTGTCAGTTGTTACTACTTTTATGAGTGCACGACAAATTTACAACAATCATTTGTTCCTATTTCTATAAGATAATTCTTAGAACACTTAGTTCTAAATTAGATTAAAACTGTGGATAGGACCTAAGTTCTGACTTGCCCTTTTATTATCCAGGCCCTGTCTCTGGACCAATGGCGCAGCAGTCTAATTTTCTAGGAAGTCAACCCAATTTTGTTGGATATCAGGCAGCAGATGGAAGTTCTTTCTCAGGTGATCTGATTATGGCACACTCAGCAAAAAATAATATTGTTACAGCTAGCTGGAGTAGTGCAGAAAATTGAATGACTCTCATTGCTTCCTCCCAAGCGATGATTGGATTTTATTCCAACACGACTTCTCGTTTTCTGTTCTAATTAATTTAGGATCTGGTTCTTAGTTCTTACATAACCTTTTCCGTTCAGCTTAGATTAAATCAATGAATGGAGACATTTGTGGTTATTATATGTTAGTCAAGCACATCATTATTAAAATACGAACCTAATGTCTTGACTCTCGACCATAGTTTCCGCAACGAGTCGAATGTCACCTTTACTCTCGCCTTTTTTTTGTTGTAACATAGTAAGGTCTAATGTGCATTCACAGCATATTTTAGGTAGGTTGCTTTTGTAGCATGCCATGCCACATATATTGGACTTGTAAAAGATTATTGTATAGATAATGTAAAATGAGGATAGAAGTGAATGAAAAAAAAAGTTTTCGCTGTCTTAATACTTGACCATCTGTCTCTCTGCTCTGGTGCAGAATACATATATTTCTTCAGCATGTTTTCCATCCAGTCACTTGTCATGCCATGAATAGAACACTTTGCACCTGCCAGGCTGCCATACAATCATTGGATGTAATCCTTTATGCATGTAGGTCCAATGATTGGTGCCAAGTGACTAATGTGGTGCGATGTTTCTAGGCAATTTGATTGCATCTCTGTCTGTCGGTTGGTCTCTTTTATTGACGAATGAGGGGCTAGATACTATGACATTTAAATGATTTGGCTTACCCAAGAATCTGTTGTCAAACTACTGAATTCATGATAAGCGTGCTCAAAAGCCTTGCCCTAAGCAATGAATTCTGATGCTTTGAGATGCAAAAGCTGCAAGGGTAGCATATGTTTTAGTGTTTTTTGAAGTATTTATACCAGATCCCGCTCTAGCGAGTTTCTTGTCGATAATATCACTTTGATTTCTTTCGGTTTTTTTTTTTCAACAGGGAACATTCTAGGGGGTCACACTTCATGGGGCAACTTGCCTCCATCACTGCGTCCGCCTCCTGAAGGCGGTTATCCCCCCTTCCCTTTTGTAGACTGGGGTTGAATTGTTTGTTAATCTGAAGATGCCATATGTTGAAACTTCATGCTGGCTATGCAGTAGTTGTAATGCGCAAGGAATTTTGCTATTGCTTTGTACAAATGGGTTTATATTAGCTGTGAGATAGTTCTCATATGCAGTGGAACTTGTACCTCTAGTGTGAACTGTGAACCTAACTTCACTTAAAATGCTCCTATTAGGAAGTGAGCCCTCTTTGTAGTTAAAATTGTGTTGTCCGGCCTCCTTTTGGCACTCTCAGGTCTGTAATTGAATGGGCTGGAAACCTGGACGGGCAGGGATTCCAGCCCATCATTATGCTTCCATTAGATATGTTACACTTAAACCTAGTTAGTAAAGTTTCAATTTTGGTCTCCGTTTACCAACCAGCTTTTTCAAATTTGTAGAAGGTGTGTTTTATAATCTGGAACTTCCCTTTGGCCAATTCACATGGCCAATTGGGCATCAGCAATCAGGAGAAGTAGACAGCATGGCCTCACTCATCAGCTATGACAACTTTGCTTACAATAAGGACAGCCTTATGCCTTCTCTTGGTCTTAGAAGCACGACACTGAGCCTACATTTTGTACTAACCATACAGAAATTAATCAAAGTTTTTCTTCACACAAAATTACATAGTAGATATAAATCATCCTGAAATAAAAATGTTTGTCTGGATAAGTTTGATCAGATCATTTGCATCCAAGCTGCCTGGCGATCGACTCCAGGCCACCGCAGGCATGAGACCAACCACCGTTCTTCCTCCACATCGTCGTCGGAGAAGAAGACGCAGCGCCGGTGCACCGCCGGATGCTTTGAATAAAACCTTTCTGCCTCCGACGCTTCCCTCTCGCCGCTGATGAGCTGCCTCTCCTCGACGTCGACGCCGACGACGATGGCTCGCAGCAGCAGCAGGAGGGAAGCCATTGGCTACTACTGGCTCGTCAGCTCGCAATGACGGTTTGGAATGATGCTCAAGCAGCAGCTACTTATAGTGAGCTTTTAAGTTTTTTGTTTACAGGTTTCAGGTAAATCTGCATTTCTTGCAAGGCATTTCCACTGTTCCTGCAAGGAATTTTTTTGCTGGTGGGTCATACAAAGGTTGTGATAAGGGTTTGGTTGTTCTGGTGCTTTGCTAGTGTGGACTCTAGGTGAACAGAATCATTAGGCGATGCTGTAAATCAAAAATATCTGCTAGCTCTTCTGTTTGTTCATCCAACATTCTAGTTGTGCTTTTAGGTGAGGAGGATAGCCCTTTATGCACGCACAATGCACAATGATCTGTCCTTCTCTTTGAGAATTTTTCTCTCTTGGTTTAGCACATTGTTTTGCATTGCATGGTTTGGTGCAATTTTACCTAACTGAATAACTGAATTCTACTGTCAATTCGTTCAATTCGTGCACTGCATTAGCAAAGTGAAGTGTACGCCATGACCAAGCTCTTTGTTGGTCATACCAACTGCTAATCAGCTCGTTTTCTTCTGCAAATGGCACAAAAATGACTGCAATGTTTGCTCTTGCGTTTGAAGACTCTCTGCATCTCGTAGATAGAACATATAACAATTAGCAAGATTATCAGTCGTGTCAATATCAGTTAGTCTGTCAAACTAAATAAAAAGCTTGGCCAAACGTAAAACTTTCAGAATATGACACGACTATCTCACATCATAATACGCATATCTGTCAAACTTTCAGTCATTCTCACATCATAATACGCCTATCTGTCCATCTATTATAACCGAGAATGAATTGTCTTGTATGTTCTAAACGCTCCCAAATAAACGGACGTGAAAAAAAGAGAAAAATAACTGTTTTGCTTGGTCGGTAGTCAGTAGCGGAGTCAAAATCAGAAATACAAAAAAAATTACTACTGATGGAGAGGTTGAATAGACAATAGTTGCATTCATTTTTTCAAAAAAAGTTACCCAAATTCATACGAACTCAATGGCATTTTTCAAACGATGTGGGGGCTAGCCCTCCGGCCTCCCTCCACACCTTGCTGACCAAGCTATAATGATATGGCATCATTAATTGATCTTAAGAAAATGATGTGATCTTCACTAGATTCAGATATTAGAATTGTATAATGCACACAATAAGTAGTAATTTATGAATATGGAATATGTCATGCTAACAAGCAGTGCAACTGTAAATTAACCAGCAAGTTATCTCAAAGGAGAGATATACAGTTTCAACAAGATAAACAAAATCAGAAAATCGGCAATGAGCAGCCACGTTGGTTATCTGCAAGAATGACATTTGAAAACTAGGTCAGCATGCCAATAACACAACAGCAAAAATGAAAAAAAGGGGGGGATATTAGAAAATGGCAAAACAAAGTTTAATCAAAATCAAGTTCCTTTTCCTGATCATTAGTCTCAGTAGCTCCTTTTTTTAATGATTCTATAACACTTGCTAGACAGATTTTCATTGTAAAATTTTCTGAAACCTTGAGAAGTTTTAATTGTAAAATTTGATTGGCATACAAGATGCAACACCTTAAGTGATTGAAAATTATATTAGTCATTGTCCTTGCAACTGTATTAGGACACCTGGCGCCAATGCATCAAAGGTCTTTCTTAAGACAAATCTGTTCATCATTAATGTGCCATGCTTTCGACTCTTTATCATAAAAGGTATGCACAACCACGCTTATCATTCTCGCTTTCTCGGCTATGAAATTAAGTTGGCGTCGTTATCACTTATCACGCGCTGAAAAAAAAAAGAATATTTGTAGTGTACCTTAATAGAGTTAGGGTCCATTTGGAACGTGGGAATTAACTGATTCCTGCAATCTTCTAAGGTCATAGATGCCTCAATGTTTTATATTTGATTTTAAAGGTATAGAAATAATGATGCCTATTTTTAAAAAAGTTTTTTAAAAAATAGTACGGGATGACAATCATTTGTATCCAGAGAGTGAATCACTTTTGAAGACACCTTAATCAGAATGCGTTGGTCTCTGTTTTAGGTGAATATTTTACTGAACAATTGAGAGTGAATCAAACTGAGAATCAATTGGTGTAAACATACCAATGAAACCATCATAAATACATCGTTTTTTTACTTTAGTTTTACTCTCAACTAAATAGAACATATGCCATTAAAATACGCTAAACTTTTCAGTTTTAGTTTTTCCAAAATTTAAGATACAATATTTTTTAAGAAAACATAACCAAAATGTTCAACATATGCTCAAAATTTTAATATTAACCGTACCACCGCACGGGTTAGCAAACCTAATTTCTTCACCTTATGTTTTATTGTTTTATTATTCCTTTTCTTCTGTGAATTTGAAAAATAAAGTGTAGCGTAGATAATATGGACTAGCTATATAGGATCATATTTTTTAAAAAATAATCATTTTTTACACTGCAAACACGGTAAATTTTAAGCGTACTACGCACATAGAGAATTAGGATAAAAGTAACTGCTTATCTTGTTAAAAGAGAAGATAGGAGAGATGAAACCATGATTACATTTACATATAAAAGATAATTAGAAACCATAAGAAAAAAATTAAAATGAAGAAATAAAATATGGCACCATATTTTATCGCAAAGCCGTAGTACAAGAGTAATTATTGTGTTAAGCTGAGACCGAAGGGAAGAAACTCCTTTGACGTACTGCTCCTGATGTGAGTCGCTGACATGTTGACCCATAAGCCATGGACTCCAAGTATCAGCCACCCGAATATCACCCTTAGGGTCTGTTTAGCATAGCTCTAGCTCCCTCTCTTTTGGAGCTGGAGCTCAACCAAATAGTTTCAGCTCCACCTAAAATAGGAGTGGAGCTGGGTGGAGCTCCCTCATAAAATGAACTAGAGAGGTGGAACTGTGTTTAGGCTGTGTTTGTTACTTGTGGTTGGGAGCAAATCCTCCACGCACGGAAAACAGAGCAATCCATTAGCGCATGATTAATTAAGTATTAGCTATCTTTTTTTTAAAAAAAATGTATCAATATAACTTATTAAGCAACTTTCGTATATAATTTTTTTTAAAAAAACACAAT
Source organism: Oryza punctata (assembly GCA_000573905.2). Classification (NCBI taxonomy): domain Eukaryota; kingdom Viridiplantae; phylum Streptophyta; class Magnoliopsida; order Poales; family Poaceae; genus Oryza; species Oryza punctata. The sequence goes on from CM002488.2 coordinate 8,087,756, forward strand.
GTTTAGCAGTTTGAAAACCGTGTACGCGGAAAACGAGGGGAGTGAGTTCCCAACTTTGGGTGCCAAACTCAGCCTTAGACAGCTCCACAACTTCACTACAGACCCAACTCCTAACTGCCGAAGTTAAATATAGGAGTTGGAGTTCTATTAAACGGACCTAAGTGAAAATATCTTCTTCCGTACCGGAGCTGAGCACCGTTGGATCTAAATCCACCGTGGGCAGATGTGCTGCTTTACAACGGGTGGCACTGGTAAAGCCCCACTGGATAACCACAGATGCGCGCCAAGCTCGCCGTGCCGTTCGCCGGCGCCGCCGCCCCCTCACCGCCGCCGCGGCCGCTCTCCGTCTCGTTCCTCCACCTCCGCCCCAGAACATCACCCGCTCGTGCGCCCGCCACACCCGTGCGCGCCCTTGGGAGCGGCGGCGGCGGCGGAAGCGGCAGGCCCCTGGGACGCGCCTGGCCGGCCGTCGCCGCCGCGCTCTTCGGCGCCGGGTTCCTCCTCGGCCCGCTCCTCGACGGCATCCACTCTCGCGTCGGCCTCCAGGCCTACCACAATGGCGCCGTCGATATCGGCCCCCTCCACACACACATCCTGGTGACGGCGACGCGTTCATCATCCATCCATTAACGATTCTTGCATCTTTGCTCTGCTCTGCTCTTCGCCGGAGTTGCTGAACCGTGGGCTGTGCCGGCGCAGGTGCCTCCGCTTCTCGGAGCGTTCTACTCCACCGTCGGGATGCTCCAGCTGTTCTTGGACGAGAGGGTGTCGCCGGCGGCGGCGGCCGGATCGAAGGCTACCGGCAGCCCACAGAAGACGGCGGCGTCGCTAGTGTTCGTCCAATCGTCCTCGTCCGTGCGCATTCTTACCACCGCTGATTCTCTTCTCCGGTGACTAATCTCCGATTGCCGCCGCCGGCGGTGCGTGCGGTGCAGGTTCCTGGCGCTGTTCATCGAGGTGAGCGCGGAGATGTACAGAGCGGGGGTGCCCAGCAACGTGGAGGCGTACGTGCTGTTCGCCGGCGCCGAGCTCGCCTGGCTGGCCCTCGACGGCACCTGGCTGGGCTTCGCTGTCGCATGCCTCGTCGGCACCGCCTGCCCCCTCGCCGAGATCCCACTGATCAAGTAGCTCTCCCAATCTCTGCTCTCCCTTTCACATTCTTGATTCTCCCCCATCAATGGAGTCGCGTCGCGCCTAGCTTGATTGATCTCACCAACCATTGCCGCTGCACGCATCGTGCAGGTTGTTCAACTGCTGGAGCTACCCCAACGCCGACGTCCAGCTTCTTGGCGAGGTAAGAACACCACATCTCACTATCTCAAGCGGCCGCCATGGGTGGGAGCTGAGCCTGAGCAAGTGAGCATGGACATGGTTGCGTTGCAGGGACTCGTGAGCTGGACGACGACGTGCTACTTCGTGTACACGCCGTTCTTGGTGAACCTGGCGAGATGTGTCAAGGCGAAGCTGGCGGTGGACGGCGACGACGACGCAGAGGCCGCAGCTCGGTGATGACGAAAGCGAGCAAGCTAGATCATACCACAGCCATGGACAACGCGCACCTGCAGGACTGAGACAATTGCAGTGGGAATCACGCAGATCAAAAATCAAACGATCAATGTACAGAGGAAGTGATTTCTTCGCGACCTTTATTCTAAAAGAAAATACAGAGAAAGTGATCGCCAGCTGCTGAATCAGTTGTTGGGGATCTGAATCTAAGGTTGGATTAATGGTTAATGACTCGGCTCTCTCATTCTCTGCACCTTGGTTGGCTCATAATTGATTTCTCCCAAGTAACCAACGTATTCTCTCCGTTCCAAATCACTTTTTGATTTAGCTTTATCATAAGTTAAACATTTTTAACTTCGAGATTATCCATTTTTAGAATTCATATAGTTTAACACGTGTATTATATTTGCGGAAGTATTTCCGATGGTGAATCCAAAAACATAAATCACATTATGTTGATGTTAAACTGTATATTTGAATGTACGGTGTGTGTACAGTGTACTTAATTAGGTATCACTTGACAAATCGCCTACAATTAACCGATAGTATCATAGACATATGTCATGTCTACGGAATCACCTAAAATCTGAGCAAGATTAGTTAGCTACTCCGTCCGTGTAGATACGTACTAGTAATCATTAACTTTAGGAATATTGTGATTAAACTTTTCAATTTTTTACCGTTAGTGTCAATTTCATATGACAAACTTTGGTAGAATACGTTTTTCAATATGTGGCTTGTATAACGTAAAATTTTGGCTACCATACCTGTGAGTCTGTGACAAAGCTTTTTGGCAAGCACATGGGTGAAACGCTAAAAGTGTGTGACATCTGACATGTCTCAAATATAATAACGAGACAAACATTAATATAAGAGAGTCAAACTTGTCATAGTATGGTAAATTGTGACTATCAACTGAAAACATATTATAAATAATCCCTTCGTATATAATATAAGAAATTTTAGCTACTAATTAACATAAACAACTACTTGTTTAAATTTATAGTAAAAAATCTAATGTTTATAGATAGAGGGAGTAATCAATAATGTTTTCTATAACAGTAGTGCATAAAGTTAGATGCTACTTATTAGCTCGCATACTAGCTTAAAAGATCGATTCTTAACGAAAAAAATCTCTAGAATTCCCCTACATTGTCTTTGTCATTAGGATATACATTTGGTGTCTTTTGCTTAGGGAATGAGTAAATTGGGATGAAAGGAGTATAACCTGTAAATGTCCTCAAATTTAGTCTTATATGCTTGTGCAGTGATTTACGATCACCATATTATTGCACCTAGCTTGTCAAGAAAAATCTATATATAAAACCACATGAATCACTGTAAAACACATATACCCTTCTGCCGTGACGAAATCGTTCGTACACAAGAGGTCTTAGAAAAACGTCGTCCCGTGACAGTACGACACAACTCAACACGTCATGCATTGTATGTAAGTACACAATTAAGTAAAAGATGCATCACCTGAATGACACGTTAGAAATGACCCGCGTCTATATATAAGAAGGTAGCTAGCTTAGCGTAGCTAACACGGATAGCCAACGAGCGCGCGAGAGGTTGAAGACAAGTACATGCAACACCGAGACAGTGACTAGGGCAACGCACGCTCGAGCGCCATGCCGACCAATCACTCCTCCTCCTCCCTCTTCAAGCCACTCCTCGCCCTCTCCTCCCTCCTCCTCCGCCGCCTCGCCGCCGCCTTCCACCGCGGCCGGAACACGCCGCCGGCAAGCAGCGACGTCCCTCCTCCTCCGTCGCCGCTGCCGCTCGACAGGCTGTACGGACGGACGGTGGTGGTGGACGTGGAGGCGTGGCTGCTGCTGCGGCAGCCGGTGGACGCGTTCACCTTCTTCATGGTCGTCGCCGTCGAGGCCGGCGGGTTCCTCCGTGGCCTCCTCCTGCTGCTGGTCTACCCGCTGCTGTGCCTACTCGTCCTCGGCGACGGCGACGGCGGCGAAGGCGCACGGCGGGGAAGGGCCATGGCGACGGTCGCGCTCGTGGGGCTGGAGGAGAAGGAGGTGGCCAGGGTGGGCCGGGCTGTGATGCCGAGGTTCTTCGTCGCGGCGGCGGCGGCGGAAGGTGTGGAGGCGGTGAGGGCGGCGCGGCGGTCGGTGGCCGTGAGCGCGACGTTCCCGCGGGTGATGTTGGAGGGGTTCCTGCGGGAGCACGTCGGCGTGGACGCCGTCGTGGGGCCCGAGCTGAGGTCGGTCGCCGGCGTCGTCACCGGGATGATGGACGAGGCGGACGCGGTGAGGGTGGCGGCCATGAGGCTCCGGGCGCTGCTCGGCGACGAGATGATGGCGGAGGAGGAGGGCAAGGACCACGCCGCCGGCGGCGGCGACGCCGTGGGGCTCGTCGGGGAGGGGAGGAGTGGTGGCACGGTGCACTACATTCTCTCCCGTTTCTACTGCAAGGTGAGAGTGAGTAACTGAGTATACGTTGGAGCTCTTATTTTTTAGTTCTAAAAAATTAATCGAGACAAAGACCGTTTACACAGAAAGTTTGCATCTGTTTGAATCTCCATCAAACTCTATATAACAATTTTTACATGGTGATACCTGAGCATGCTATTTACCGCACATTTGTTTCTGGTGAACACTTTTTTCCTGAAAACTTTCATCCGAAATTTTTTTATCAAAAAACTTTCATCGAAGAACTTTTGTATAAAAATTTTCGTAAAAAAAATGTGCACCGACAACACATGCTCCAAAAGCTTCTGGTGGTCTCTCATGTGAAAATAACTTGTTCATCCCGAATATATATTTTGGTGTTTACCACTTTTCGGGTTAATGAAAAGAGGCAGAATTTTTGTTTTCACTTGACATATCCATGTGTGTACCATCAACTTATGAGTCCTTCGACCAAAACAACAGACACAATTTTATCAAAAAAAAATTTCGATTATGCACATCTCATTTACATAATGCACCCTCTAAAACTCGCTTAAAAGACATATACATGCATAGATCTCACTAAATTCTTATAAAAAGCGTATCCATGTGTCCATAATATTAATATGTTTTTTTTGCATACCAGTGATCAGAGTCCTTTGAACACATATGGTAAAGAAATGGGAGAACCAAAGCATTATTTTCATCGTACAAGTGTTTCTATATCACAACAATATCATTTGCATATTACTCCCAGTTTCATAATTTTTAATGTTTTAGATAAGATTGACTATCAATAACTTTAAAAAATATTTAGTTTAAAAACACTAAAACAACATATATATATATATATTTACCTTACAAAGTACTGTAATACAAATAAAAAATATTTATTTATTGTATATATTATAATAAAAATACATAGTTAAAGATATATTAAAAACATAGTCAATATTTAAAACGTCAAAAATTATGGAAGAGTATTAATCACGGTTCACATTAATTACATACGTTCTTTCTCAAATGACATTAATTAGCTCTTTTATGGGGACATTAATTAATTTTATTTTGCTAGGGACATTAATTAGCCCTTTTTTGCTAGGGACATCAGTTAACTGTACTTTAATTGGATATTGCAAAAAGGATGTTAACCAAATCGAAAGAAAAGTTGCCAATCGTGGAGGTCGTCTTATAAGCAAATTAACGGGGTAGGCATGTGTCGCTGGCTGCCGCTTAATTATCTAGATCACCTTTGTGGTATGCAGTAGTGTTTAGTTTTTTTTCTTTTGTGATCTATTCGATAAGTGCAATCAACTATAGTTGTTGTCTTTGTTATTAAATAAATAGATTACGTCCTAATTAAATTAATGCGTACAACCAATCTTCGATGATTGATTAACGAACATGTCACTCCATTTTCACATGCATATGAAGAGATAGAATTGATATATTTGACATTTTCACATGCATATGAAGAGATAGTATTGATATATTTGACATGAAAGCACTTTCATATAGTTATATAGTTTTTATAGCTTTTATTATAGAAAAAATAATAATGAGAATGTGCATTGGGGACTATAGTGATGTTCAAAACGACAAGTTAAAAAAAAAGTTAGCAACAGTTTAACACCGTTCATTCGTTAATGTATCACAGAGCGTGACATATATGTACGCAGTTAATGTCCTTTCATGTTATAATTAATTACGTGCATATATGTTCCAATCCTTGCAGGAAACCTTCACCGCGACTGAGGCTGACAAGCGACGATGGCGCCCGCTGCCGCCGGGCGGCAAGTGCGGCGCCGTCAAGCCGCTCGTCTTCCACGACGGCCGCCTCGCCTTCCCGCCGACGCCGTCCGCCGCGCTCGCCATGTACGCCTACCTCCCCTTCGGCGTCGCGATCGCTGTGTCGCGCATTGTCGCGCTGTCCCTCCTCCCCTACCGCGTCATGTTCCTCGTCGGCGCGCTCACCGGCGTGCACTACCGCCTCGTCGCCGGCCGCGACGCCGCCGCCGCGAAAGGAGGCCGCGGCGGCGGCGGGAGGCTCTACGTGTGCAACCACCGCACGCTGCTCGACCCGATCGTGGTGGCGACGGCGCTGGGGAAGCCGGTGACCGCGGTGACGTACAGCCTGAGCCGGGTGTCGGAGATGATCGCGCCGATCCGCACGGCGAGGCTGACGCGTGACCGGGAGAAGGATCGCCGGAACATGGCGGCGCTTCTGGCGCGCGGCGACCTGGTGGTGTGCCCGGAGGGGACGACGTGCCGGGAGGGCTACCTGCTCCGGTTCAGCCCGCTGTTCGCCGAGCTCGGCGCCGACGTGAACCCCGTCGCGCTCGACACGGGCGTCGACATGTTCCACGGCACGTCGACGATGCCGGCGACCAAGTGGATGGACCCCTTCTACTTCATGATGAACCCGAAGCCGTCGTACCGCGTCGAGTTCCTGCCCCGCGCGCCGGCGGCGGAGGACGGCGGCGTTGGACGCGGCGACAGCATCCGCGTCGCGAACGGGGTGCAGCGACAGATCGGCGAGGCGCTCGGGTTCGAGCTCACCGGGATGACCAGGAAGGACAAGTACATGATGCTCGCCGGCAACGAAGGCGTCGTGGCGGCGGCAGCGCCCATCAAAGCCAGCAACTAGGTAGAGATCGAGCTCAGTTGAACACTTGTTACGGTCTGTTAGAATCGGATATTGTTTTTGGTTCGGTTTCTTCCTAATGTCCCGATTCTGATTCTATAAATGGTTAGAGATAAAGGAGAGTTGGACCTATATATGTACTCCTGTATTTATCAATAGATTATTGCGTTGAATCTATTCTATCTTACATGGTCGTCGTCACCGGTGATGTATCACACATACACACATTCAGTTACCATGAGAGCAGCTAGGAACTTGCTTCACACAGTTCTTATGACACTCATAATCGTGTAATTAAATATATAAACATGAATATAATATAAAGATTTTATAGCTCATTTTGGTCTGTACTCTGGGGTTTTGATTTGAAGAAAATTTCTAAAAACAATTGCTAGTACTCTTAGTTATCTATGGTTAAAATTAAAGAAAATGCTTGTGACCAGGCGCTGGATGCAAGATAAAAAAAAATCAGACGCCATCACTCCTTAAATATCACGAGTCACGAACAATGCATTCGAGATGCACTTAATAGTGCAGTAACAAGGGGTGTGTGGTTTCAACGCCGAGATCTCATGTTAAATCTCAACATGCTCAGTTTATTCTGATAAAAATGTTTGGAGAGACGTTTCTCCCTCCAAATCTCGTTTTTTAATGAGCAATGCATTCACTAATTTCATCCTCTTTCTTTGTTTTTTTATCAATCTCTGCAAGTCCGCAAGCAAACATATGCATATGTAACAAGGAGAGGCTCCAAATAAGTGAGCTTAATGATTCTTTTTTCCTAAATCATTTAAATTATTTATACAATAGGTGATCATATTACACCGTTGTATTTAAGCAAAATCTCATATTATATTTTGTAACATAAATGTATATGTTACTTCCAACCAATAAAATTTGATGTTTCATAGCAAGACCGAAATGTTCCGACAGGGATTTTATTGTATTTCACATTTTGAATTTTCATTTTTTTTATGTTGCTCCACTTATCAAGATGTTTTAATATATGTATTCATATATTTTTCGTTCACGCCGATTTCTCATATATTTTCTTTCGAATGTTTTAATAACTAAACTTTTTTCTTCACAATGTTAATGTTTCGTAACGGTCAATGAAACATTTTGATCGCCCGCGGCTCAGGTCTGGTGTTTGATCCCTAGTCTTGTACATAAAATTAATTAAGCTTCGCTAACATTAGCTCGTTGCTTGGAACAAAGCTTATCATGGGGTTTAATTTAAGTAAACAACACTGTCCTCCAAAGATTCCAAACCAAGTTCAGTAATAATACATCTATATAGTAAGTAACTAAGGTTGGAATTTACTACTAACCTCTATCCCATTGAGCATATTGTAAGGGGTCACATTTGCAAGTGTTGATATTTGATGTGTGCGCGCACGACTCCTGTGTAGAAAAAAATAAACATAGTTAATTACCTTTTGCATGACATTGTACTACAAGATCGCTGTTAAATCCGTTAAATAGCACTATTATATGTGGTTAGTCGTGTTTCTTGGGAGCAATATTAATTATTTAAAAAATTGCAGCCCTGACACTAGTACGGCAACCATCATTGGTGCCGGTTGAGAACCGGCTATAGGTGTCGGTTTTTCAACCGACACCTATTGATCGGCACAATACATGTAACCGACACCTATGTCAAAAATAGAACCGGCACCTTTAGTTTTGTTCGAGCCAAAAAAAAGAGCCAGCTCGAATCGAGCCGAACTCACCGCCGCCCGTGAGGTGCCCGCCACCGGCCACTGCCGCCGCTCCGCCGAGCCGCCCGGCCATCGCTCCGCCGGGCCGCCGCCGCTCCGCCGGGCCGTCGGCTGGCCGCTGCCGAGAGGCAGGCGAGATAACGAGCAAGAGAGAGGCGACGAGCGAGAGAGAGACAGAGGGAGAGAGAGGCGAGAGAGAGAGGCGAGAGATGGATAAGGACGGGAGATATGGATAAGGCCGGCACTTGCGGCTCGGCTCGGCTCGTATAGGTGCCGGTTCACCTATAATTTATTATAGGTGTCGATTTTTAATAAACCGACACTTATAATAAATTATAGGTGCCGGTTTTTTCTTAAAAATCGACACCTATAGTATAGGTGTCGGTTTTTCATTAGAACCGGTACCTATAGTTATTTAAAGGTGTCGGTTCTATGTGTTTTCAGCTCGTGGAAGAGAAAAAACACTATAGGTATCGGTTTTACTTGTTCCGGTACCTATGGTGCCGATCTCTATGGGTTTTTTTAGTAGTGTGATAAAGTCAACATTAGTCAGCATCAATATTGTTGAGGCCTATCATCCCATGTGGTCCATGCGAGATACCCACATGTAGACGTATTCATCAGATATCCACACAACGCTCTATTCAAATTGTACTAATGAAGATTTGTGTAATCATTTAATTAACAATTAGCATCAACATCTCCTTCCCCTTCCGAAACTAAGCATCATGTTAGTTTCAATAAGCACGTCAAGACATGTTACAGATCGCACTTCATGTAAATATCATGGGGTTATCACACGTAACAGCGATGGCATGTACAGGCACTCAAGCAGCATTGCCCATGGCGTTAAACAAACGATTAGCTCAAAGGCAATCATGGGGTTATCACACGTAACAGCAGATGGCATGGCGTGGGGAGCTTAGCGCATATTGTCACTACTGCATAAACCATCTTTTGTGGGTTGACAAAAAATCAACAATAGTCCCGGTTTGAATTGGAACCGAGACTAAAGAATATCTGTAGTCCCGGTTCAAAAACCTAAAGGCACTTTTTTAATCTTTAGTCCCGGTTGGCACCAACCGGGACTAAAGATTCCCGGTTTAAATAATGACAGGCGGTATCAGACCCCTCCACCATTTTTAGTCCTGGTTGGTAACACTAACCGGGACTAAAGATCTATTTTTAGTCCCGGTTGTTAAACAACCAGGAAAAAAATCGGCAAAACTGCTCTGAGCTGCGCGTTATCAGCTATCTTCTCCTTATCTCCTCCTCCTCTCCTCCTCCGGCCCCCTCCCCTCTCCTCCCCCTCCTACCCTCCCCTTCGGCTCCCCTCCGGCAGGCAGCATGCGGCGGCGGGGGCAATAGGCGGCTGGGCGGCGGCGGCGGAGGAGGGGAGGCGGCGACGGAGCGAGCCGGGCTGCAGGAGGCGGCCGGGTGGGGGAGGGGGTGACCTCGCCCCTCCCCTCCACCAGATCCGGTGGAAGGGGAGGCGGCGGTGACTGGGCGGGGGCAGCGGTGGCCGAGTGGCGGCGGTGGAGCAATGACGACTCGACCGGAGGAGAATTTGTTTTTTTAGGATTTGTGATGAATTTGTTTTGAGAATTTGTGATGTATTTAATCTGTGATGTGAATATGTGATATTATCTGTGATGTATTTGTGATGTTTTTTTTTAGAATTGTGATGTAATTTTTTTTGAGAATTTGTGATGTATTTGTTCTGTGATTTGGAGATGATTTGAGAATTTCACGATTTGGGGATGTAGTGAAATCAATATGCAAGTAGTTAAAAACAATGGAAAAAAAAAACTTTAGTTCCGGTTGGTACCAACCGGGACTAAAGATATGAGTGCCAGCCACCTGGCTCTACCATTTTTAGTCCCGGTCAGTAACACCAACCGAGACTAAAAATGGCTCTTTAGTCCTGATTATTTCAACCGGGACTAAAGATGGATATTTTTAGTCCTGAATTCATTGTCCCGGTTGTATAACCGGGACTAAGGGGGTTACGAACCGTGATTGAAGGTCCTTTCTCCAGCAATGTGTTAACCAAGCAGTTAGCTGCAGGTAAGCTTTTTTTTTCCTTTCTTTCCTTGTGTTTGGAGTATTGGGGTTGGGAAGGGGGATTGCGCTCATACTGTAGAATCAAAGTGTTTTTGATTGTTTTATTGTGATGAACGATTTACATATTAGATTATTGGTTTTGATATTTGAAGATTGTTGGTGAAGTAGTTTTGGAGATGATTGGAATTTTTAGGTGATGAATAAGGACATGTCTGATGGTTGCGGTCAGACCGGCTAGGGTAGGCCGGTCAGACCGGAGTATGGCGAGCGGTTAGACCGGCCAGCCCGCGGTCTGACTAGCCGACGCTATGTCGGTTTCGGTTTCAGGTTGTTATTTTGGATATTCGTGATTATTCTATGATTATGGCTTCTAGATGGGTACTATGCGGATGTAATACTGTTGTGTGTTAACAATGAGTCAAGTTGGAGAGAACTTATGCTTGGATATGGTTTCTTGGTTGATGCATGTGTAGGTATCGGGAGAGTGTTGCCGATGATGGATCGGGAGTCAACTTGGGAGAAGATGACATCCGGACGATCAGGATATCATTCGGGATGTTTAGGATAAAGATCAATGCACGTGGTTGGTGAAGATTGTATATGATATACGATGGAAATATTGTGTGCGTATGGGACGCGGAGTCGAATTTGGAGGGAGTCCAAATTTGGTACAATTAGTGTATGTAAAGTTTGTTTCTTGTACTGTACGGGAAAGTTTCCTAGGAGATTAGGACGACTTGTATAAGATTGGTTCATGGTTTTAGTCTGCCTACCTCGGGTATAAATAGAGAGGGAGGGTGTGGCCTCCCGGTATCGTTTTTGAGAGAGTTGAGTTGAGAGAAAAGTTAGGATTTTGAGTTTAGTCGAGATTTTCGTGAGGAATGCTTTTGTTGCACTTTGTAAACACAAAGAGAAGTAATAAAATTTCAATCTACTTTGAGATATCTTCAATTTGTGTTTGTTCGGGTGCGACGGTTCAACCAACGAGATACCTACGGTCAAACCGGCGGCAACGCACCAGTCAGACCGGCAGGAGCACAGCGGTCAGACCGGAGATGGGTTCAAGCGACAACTTCAATCATAGGGCGGTTAGACTAACGATCTATACCGATCAGACCGGCGGCAGAGGCGCTATCAGAACGGCAGAACAACTCCGGTCAGACCAATCTACATCGGATTCGAGGGTAATTTTATTCCGCTAAACAGTTCTTGGGTACTACCACCATTCACCCCCTCTGGTTGGCTTAGTTCCACCTATTTGATTCTACACATACACCTGATTTTAAATTGTAATTCTACCATCACATTTTTTATGGTACCATTACTTTTTCAACCGTGTGATTTTGTCCTTATCTTTTGTAAAAAAGATTATGCCCTCGTTCTTTTAAGAGGACTTAACTATGTTAAAATTTATGTATGCCCTTACAGAATTGCCCCTACTTGTATGATGACTATATGATTTTACCCTTTGTTTTGACATCAAAATTTTGACATGAACATTTTACTTATTCAGCTAAGAAAATAAGAGTGTACACATGCTTGACATGAATTTTTACACCATTAAATCCTCTCGCGGAATAGGGCAAGCACAAGATTCTGTTAAGGAAAATGAGGATTTCCTGCATGTGGCCCGTCCGTGATAACTTCTCAGTTGGAAAAGTAGGGAAAAATCATGATTGGTGTTAAAACAAAGATAAGAATACAAATGCCGCTTTTTTTAAGACAAACTCAAAAGCGAGCACGTCACATCTATGAATGCATATTTTACTCACATGCCTTATTTTAATATACCCTGGTGTAAATTTACGCTCTACCTAGCGAAGGGTGCAATTTACTCTTTTTTTAACACACTCTGGTAATGTTAAATCACGCCCAGTGCGCGCTATAATGTATCACACTCCGAGCAAAAAATTAACTCAGCAGTATGCACGGTACATGAATACACAAATAAAAATTTTACTCCCAAGTCAATACTGGGTGGCACAGTAGTTCTACACTCAGTAAAGGATAACTAAGGGTAAATCCATGTGCTTTATGAAATTTCTACCGAAGGGTACCCACGTGTATTATGTAAATGTGGCTATGCAACTAATTTGCAGGAGGGTTCGACTCGGCGCAAATTTAAGGATTTCGTTTCCAGTTTGTCTAGTTGATGGAAGTTCAGAAGGACGAAGCAACAGAGATAGAAGAAAAAGAAAAAAAAAAGTGGATCAACAGATACGAGCAGAAGGATATCCAGAAACCGAATCGAGATTATTGCGACACGAACACGGCACATGACAAAGATTGCGATGCATTTCTCCAAGGACGACTACGTCCAACGGCATACGTGCATCTGGAGCGTCGAGTTCATCTCCAGCTACTCTTTTGGGCAGGTATTCAGATCTAACTTTTTTCCGAAAAAAGAAAATGGTCCATATCAAAGTTGTTCAGATAAGTACCCTTCAAGTTTGAAGTACAAAGAGAGTAATCAAGAAAAGTGTCATTCCATTGCTACATGCTTGTATATATGCGTATTTCCCTACCAAGATCTACATGATTACAACCCAAACAATGAAAAAGAAACAAGGAGAAAACTACGGAAGAACAAACAGGAATTAATATAATGCGTGCCAAGAAAGCACCCCATCCAAAGTTATCATCAGGGAAAGAAACTGTCACGCCTGAGAAAACGAAAATTGAGAAGACAGCAATACAGCTCGCCATTTGTCAGTGTTTCACTAAACTTCATACCATCAATGGATAAGTAAATTTTAGGGCCACCGACATGATCTCCAAATTATAAAGTTAAACATCGACTTCAGTCGTAATATATTCATAAAACATCTCTAAAACTAATATTGTTAGGGCACTCCTGAGGAAACCTGCATAAATTGTTTCTTCTAGGTTCAACCTCATTAGATATTTATGTTATTTGACAAGTTCAAGAGGGTTCGATTGTTTTTACCCCCACAAAGAACTCTGTTGTGATTGCACGGAATAATTAAGATATGCCCTAGAAATAATCAAACTGGATACTTGTAGAGTTTGATTGGATTTAAATTAATTACATTGCACAAGTTAGTGTCCTACAAGTAAAAACTACTAGTTGGGGGATGCGAAAGAACTACTCCAACTATCATGCAATGAATACCGAACTATCTAGAACCTTCACTAGAAAATAAAGAAAAGTACAACTCAACAGTTCCTTTTGTCTCAAAAAGGAAAAAAGATCCAACTCAACAGGTCTGCTATGCCAATTTCCTAATAAAATTAGCAACACGACATGAGTCGCATACCAGCGTCGCAGAAAAAAGTTTCACCAGGAAATAAAAGGAAAGGTATAACTAACATTATTTTAACACTTGCAACATTCATAACATCAACCGTTTCACCGACAACATAGATAAGCGAGATAAATTATCTAAATCCATTGACAGTTCCACATCCCATTGTGACGGTACTGCAAAAGAATGAACTAGAACACATATCACTGCCAATATACGAACATTCTTACCTTCTGAAACTACATGACAGAAAATAGGCGCTAAGCTGCTAAGACAGTACCACACCATTGACTCAGATTCCTCACATAGGTGCCCTGAAATCCGGGAACCACTCTTAGGTACTCGAAAATGTATAAGAGATTCCATCAACATCTTTTAGTAAGATGATGCTACCAAGTCCATATGTGTTATATGTAGCGATTTGCAATCCGTTAACTACTTTGCCACACTTACCTGGAAACCACCTCAAGGACTTACCTTTTTGTCACTCGGTTTCTCAAACCGTAAAAGAGGCTCTCTCTAAATGCATTTAAACTACAAACTTATGGTGAAAAGCTAGAACGAATGTTGAACTCACCATAGGCAAAAGCTAATACCGCCCATAGGTCCTCCCAAAATCGTCATGCCTCTCATGCTCAAATTCGACGTATGCAGCATGAGGCCTTGAGGCTGAATAGCTATCAGTAATATAGGGATATGCCCTTTTTGAGTCGTTTGGTGGACCAGTAGCAGAAAATTTTGTAGCTCTCTGATCATAGTCTGGATAAGCAGTTTGGGCATAAGAAGTCTGCTGAACTTGCTGGTGCCTTTTAAAGCTTTGTTCAAGAAATTCATCCCACTTCCTTGCATGCATACTCCTCATGGCTGTTACTCTCTTCATGTGGTTTTCTCTCATTTCTCTCAGTGACTACATTGAAAATAATAATGACATCAGGAAATACCAAAGGGTTACTTGGTAGACATTTTCAACATAAAAAGGAAGCTGTTAGAAAGCAACCACGCTGCAAGTTATGAAATTGAAGCATAACACCCTTTATCGAATACATCTAATTTCAAAACAGAAGCCGTAGTTAACAAAATTATCCGAATATGAAAAAAGTTGCCTGCTGTAGTCAATACAACTCAATTAAATTAATGAAAGAAATGTTTGTTTGTTATAACATAGAACCAAAAGAAATAACTAATCATGACAAAGTGTTTTAGGTTGTGTTGTCCTGAAGTCACCACCAAAGTTTCATGCACACAACAAATAAGATGCTGGAAAATCTGCCAATGATGATGTGAATAATGGAGTGCACTCGACAATTAAGAATAAAAGGCACAATGGAACCTCAAATACTATGTGGAATGTGGATTGGTGCACTCCAGATTACACTTCACATATTAATCATACAGTTATAAAAACAAAAAATGATGAAAAACTAATTGAACAGAGCAAGAGTTGGGAGGTTCAGCTGTTTCCAACTGAGGCTGGAAGTGGAAGGGCAAAATTATCCTACATGACAAAGTTAAGCAATCACTGGGTAAAGAACATTCTTATTTGCAATGACAGAAACACTGAAACATATAGTTCTAATACTATTCATGCTGTGGCTACACAAAAAAGACCCTAAAATTATCAGTTATCTTATAAAAGAAAGTAAAGAATGTTATGCGTTGCGAACTCTTTTTATCATGGACAGATCAAACCACCATGTTAATAAAAAAACAAAAACTCTTAATCATATACCACCAGTGACCATTTTATATTGGAAATAAGTTACCTAACCGCGAAATGATGAGCCATTCAATATGCCAACAAGTAATTTACCTCGCGATGCATGTAGTTCTCTTCATCCTCCTCTTTGTCACGGGCTCTAGCTAACTCCATAGCTTCTCTTTTGAACTCCATTTCAAGCTCTTCCAAAGTTTGAGGATAGGAAGGCAGGTCAAACTTAAGGCTTAATCGGGAATCTGTTCCACGCGTCTCAGTGCTCCAAGTATTTGGCACATACGTAGCCGCATATTGGTTATTCCCATCATTTGATCTAAGGGAATCATCAATATAGGAGGGTTGACATGGAGATTTTGATTGGGTTGGACGGCCTTTAGCTCCATAGTTGGCAGAAGCTTCAGCAAAAGGAAGAACATGCAAGGTATGCATTTTAGTTCCAGATGACTAAGATAGTACGACTAACACCTAAGTAGACTTTATTGTACACTGAAAGTGGAATAATGCCAGATGCAATACACAAATTGCAGGCCATCCAAGTCATAGATGTCTGGAAAACCTTTTGATATGGAACTTGTTGTATTCAAGTAAATTTGTCTGATCATAACCAGACATACATCAAGTCATTTGAGCACATAAATCTTGAACTTACCTCTAGCTGCAAAAGGAACCAAACAAATTACCGTGGTGGTAACCAACAAAAAGGGATCAGAGGCATTTTCTTTAGCTCAAATTGTCTAAAATGCCTGGCACCTAATATTTGCCGATACAACAATGATAAGACCAGTGTGCTTGAGCGCCCTACCTTGTGGAGATCCTTTCGAATACTTTGGCATATCATCATGTGAGCGGCCATCTAGAGGCCTTTCGTTATAATATCCTTTACTTTGAGAGCGCGGTGCACTTCTTGGACTATGTGACCATCTAGAATCAGTGTGCCTTGGGCGAATATCAGTGGTAGTTCGAACAGGAGATCTCGAACGATCCCGTTTTGGACTGCTTGAAGTATTTTTACCTTTACCCTCCTGAATGATTTTATGAACAGCATCTACACCTTTCGCTAGTATTAACCTATCTTTACCACTGACAAACAGGAACTTCTCATCCATTCTTATTTTACACCCCACATCCTTCTCAATCTGACTTATTGTCCTCTCAGTGAATAGATCCCTGACTTGTTTATCTCTTGCTGGAACCCTTTCAAAAAAATCTGCATTTCTCCTATTTGCTCCCAGTGTGGATGGACAACCCTGTTCCAAAGGGGAAAAATCGTAAGCTCAAATACAAACTTTGATACTTTTATGGTAGAGAGTAGAGACTCAATGAATTTAAGGTATCCAGTGCACAAATGTTTGGCTGGGCAATCAAATTAGCATAGAAATGATGAAAGATATGAAAGAACTTGTAGATGTACTACTGAGCTTGTTCCTTTTGTATTAAAGTTTTTAAGTCCAAATTCACCATTGAGAGTAATGAAAAGGAGAAAAGTCTGAAAATGATAAATAAAGATGAAAGGGAAAAGGAAAAGAAAAGGACAGATGATAGTAGTCACAGCATTTATTTCTGTCATAGCACACTTTTTAGATTCAAGATAAAAAAAAATAAAGATTGATACAACACCATAGCAGAGTAGCAGATTAATCTTTTTACAGAGCAATCTCCATTTTGAATATGCTAACTGTTAAAAAAAATGTACTATGTCTCAATAAGCCCAAAGAACAGGATGTATACATTTTCCAGCGTATATCAATGAGAATAACAGAAACTACAAGTGAACTGTGGGAATATCCTTGTAGTGCAGCAGAGTTAATCTCTTAGGCTTGGAATAGTAACGATGAAAGACAACTAAAGCTGCATCCTAGTGTTACTGGTTGTTTATCAGGAAAGGAACCTGATGTTTAAATTCAGTAGGATCAATATTGAGTGTAACTCATTATTGGCTTACTGCAGAGTTGAAAATAGTGCAAGTAGATAAACCAAGTCTAGTAATGCATTATGTGTCTATCTCAATCAGCATGCATGCCAGTTATAATTTCTTCAGAGAAAAGACTACCTGAGTAAAATGACCTGATTCTCCACATATTTTACAAATCATTTCTTCCTCCTTTCTCTTCTTCCAGTTCCTTTCTGTAGCTTTAGCTTTAGCCTCCCAGACTTTGGCTTCTCTGCTAGTGAAGTCAGTAGGGACAGCATTGGGATCTGGGGGCCCATCTTCCTCATCTGACTTTTCACGTTCGAGGGGCCTCTTCTCATCATTCACTCTAGGCGTCACATTGTTAGTAGTTGTTGCGACTGGACCACTGTATGCCTTCCCATAAACTTCATTGAATAGTTCATCATCAATTTCAGGACTTGGTTCCCTTGCCATTGGCAGATAATAATCTATTCAAGCTAGTCTTTGCTATGAAAATCTGAGGAGATTGAAGGAAGAAGTTGTTTAGTGAAGGCAAAAGAAATATTTCAAGTCTGCAGTGATATTTGCTTATCAATGTAAAGAAATAGATGCTGTTGCACATAAAAGTAAACATAGTTCCTAGAGGGCATCTTTTGTCATTGGTTGGACCACAGGGTTTGTTCATTTCAGCTGCCTGTCGATGCGCTGCAGCTGTGCTGCAGCAGCCAGCCAGCAGCAGCTACACCGTTTGCAGCTAGCCAGCTTCTCCCGCAACAGCTGATTGGTACGATTGTCTGTGGCCTTTTGGAGATGCAGCCAAGCGGCTGCGCTGTGCCGCTGCAGCCCCAAAAGCCACAGCAATCGCTGCCAAGCAGGCCCATAATTGTTTTCTGCCTGTGTTCATATAAGCTACTAGGATGCATGTACTAGTCGATATCATACAGGACATGTTCAATTTGATCACATAATTTGGCTGTAGAAAACCTACATTTCCCTAAAAGCCACAAATCGGAACATGCGTCTCATGAAGTCAATAAAAAGCAGCCAATGAATACCTCTTTCCGGACGATATTGAGTTCATTTGCATTTCAATAATATACACTTCTGAACTACAAGTGGCATATACGACTAAAGATTTTATTTCTGTCATGCTTCATGGCGTTTCTAATGTAGAAAATTCCACCATTTCACAGCGATCAGCGTCCGCATAAGCAAAATCCTTAGCCATCTCATAAATCCTCGCATCTATCAGTTTAACCTTAGCCAGCCCAAATATCCGCAGTGCCCCCAACTCAAAAGGGCGCGGCACATTTCTACGAGAGAAAACAAAAAACAAAAAAAAAAAACAGATGCGCGAACAAATCAAGCCAACCAGCCTCGCTCTACCCCTCTCTATCCCTAAGAGCGCATCCGCGCCGCGCGCGCCCGACAGCTCTAGGTCGGCATTGGTTCCCACCGGGCGCGGCCACGCGTCCACAGATACATCAGGTACACGGCGCTGACCACCACCACCCCCAACTCACCTGGTGATGACGGAGGCGCGCCTTCGGCCTTCGGGAGAGGCGGCGGCGGGTGAGCCCGGGCAGGCCAGTGGGAGGGGCCTCTGACGATGAGGGCCCTCGCGGTGGCCGCCGGCGAAGTACGCGGCGGCGAAGTACGCGGGGGGTGGGGGGGGGGGGGGGGGGGGGGGGGGGTTCGGGAAATCGGGAGTGGAAAGCGGCGATGCGGCGACCTAAACGGCTGAACTATGGGTTCGGGTCCGTCGGGCTCGGGAATCGCAGATGGTTTGGGTGGGCTTAGGAGCTAGGATGGGGATCTTCTTGTGTCACTGATACGTGGGGCCGGAACAAGTGTACCAAAATAAATAAATATAGAAGTATATTTTTATGGCGCACAATATATGAAAAATATAAATAATAAGCAATAAACAAATATTAAAACGTTATTCTCTCTTTCATTCCCTCTCTTCTACAAAAGTACTACTCTCTCCATCCTAAATTATAAGAAATTTTGGTTTGATAGTACACTTTAACATGTCCAGATTCGTAGTATCTTATATTTCGAGACAGAGGAAATACATGTTTTGGTTTATACATCACATCAACTAGTAATATGCCCGCGCTAAATGCTACTATGTGATTCTACTTGTCTTTAATCATTTTTAGAATTTCATATTAGCAAAATATATTTTTATATGATCTGTGCATTTGAATTTTAATTCAATTCATATCGTACGCCAAATATATTGCACATAAAGTACAATAATATAATATTATATAATATTGCGTGGGTATAGTAAATCTTTACAAGAATTGATTATATATGCTCGTACTACCGATACAGCAAAATGATATGCTTGTAAATTGTTTCCTCCATGTCACCTCACCTCTAAATTTTTTTCTCTTTATTTTTTCCCTCCCTATCAGCTCACCTTTTATTTTTTTTTCTATTTTTTCCCTATCTGTTCAGCTTCTATTTTTTCCCCGGTTTCCCCTGTTTTTTTAGGCACTGTTTTTATATTGTGTTCTTTTGGAGGGGTTTGAAACACCTCCCCTTCACACGCAAAATAGAGCGATGAATTAATACGTGATTAATAACTATTAGCTAAAAAACTTAAAAATGGATTTAATGTAGTGAATAGAAAAATTATATATTGTATCCCAAAATATAAGGTAGCGAATTCGGATGTTCCTTGGAGGGTTGAGAATCCTGACTAATTTAACAAAGTAAAAAAACTACTGATATGGTTTCAGACATAAAAGCAAAGGAGTAATATGTGCTATATACAAATTAAAAATTCACAGCTAAATGGTTTCTGATGCCCGTGACCACATTTGCTACCTATTCTCACGGTCCCTGTAAACCATGGATTAAGGCATTAAGCTGCACTGCCAACATGTAGAAATACTTGCAGCCATATAACAGAGTAGATAGTGTAATATCTCAATTCATATCTCAGATTGGATATGTCCTGTATGCAAAATAGGAATCCGGACTAAAACAGACATATATCAGAAGTAAAACACATACATGGTCAGCAGGGAGAGGCACTGTATTGGTTGCAGTAGATTTCACAAACTCCAAATTGTTCCTGATCATTGCATTATCCACTATTTCAGAGTACATAATAAAAAACAAATTATGTTGGTTTCTTTGAAAAGCCATACAGTACATAGGAAAGAACAAGCAGAAATTGAGCACAAGGTACATTTTGAACTTGATATACGAGATGGCAGACCCGAAAACAGAAATAATACTTAGAAAGCTAAAAGGTGGTGATTTATACAGAGATCCCTCCTAAAACAGCAGCACTTTGGAGATATATCAATTGACACCAAAGTCAGACCCAAATGAGACAGAAAAGCAGACGCATGGATCCCATTCAACTTCAATTCATCATTTTTATGAAGACATTTCTATTTTTTTTATCAAACAATACCAATCAGACCTGAGTTTCGCAGCCTAGCCGGTGACAATAGTTCAAACATGGGTATACTTATTTACGTGTGAATACAAAATATCAAGCATGCATTTGTTTTTCTTCCAAGATACACCCAACCCAACACAATCGTACACTATATATCAAGGGTTAAGAAAACGGACGAAGTGCCTTACCGTGAATTAGTCTGACCAAGAACCGGTGCACACTTATCATTTAGGTTCCACCCCTCTTGATATATAGAACCTACAATCATAAAAAAGCCTCAGCTTGCTGCAAGGATATGGCATCTGTTTCACAGCGCAAAAAAAAAAAGACCAACCCCAAGATAAGAATGATTATAAATGTTAAGGAAATTCTGTTTGACAGTGTTAAAACTAAACAAATATGCCGGCGCTTGTTTGATTTGGTCTCTGTTCTGCTATCACCACTGACATGTAAATAATCCTTAGTTTTTGTATGAAAACATCAGATCAAGACAAAAAAAAAAGGTGTACTTGGTGATGCTTGATAGTATTATAATGCCAAGGCACCAGAAAGATTAAAAAACAACTATCAGAGACATATGTTAAGTACCTGTAACTTTATATATGTGATACACCAAAATCTGTTGATGACATGATTTTAAAGAGACATGTATGTTAAAGTTTTAACTGATCAATTAGCATGAGTTACTGTTGCATGGCCGGATGGGCAGATACTCTGCCTTTGAATAACCACAAAATTCAGTTAAATAGAAAAGAGCAGTTGCTACCTGATTGTATTGTGTGCCGATTTCCCTCTGTCCTAGTGTCGTATATGCATATCCATCTACCTTCTATCAAGGTTCAAACAGCTTCATATTCAAAGTACAACTAGATTCCATCTAACATTATTCATGCTAAACCTAGAGAGCATCAGATAGTAAATTTGACAAATATATGCATTCCCATGCTTTGCTATATATTTCCAGTTCTGTAAAGGAGAGGGCAAAAGAATATTATGGGTAGTTTTTCTATGGGAAAAAATGGTTTCAGGTCTCCTACGTCATGCTGCTTTTAGTGATTTTCTACCGTAAAAGATTGCTTGTTGAGTAGATGTCCTTTACTTATTTAGATTCATTTACAGGTTATATGGCCTCAAACAAAAACCAAGATTCATGTCCAGCACCACAGCTGCACAAAAACCAAGCATTCCGTTGAAAGAAGTGAGAAAAAAAATACAATTCCTCAGTCAACTACAACAGGGTAATTTACATCATATTCTCTGCAACGCTATTGAATCTGGGAGCTCAGACAACATCCAATCAACATGTTCAAGCAATCAAGCCTGAGAGGAGAGGTCGTTGATAGTGAAGATGGCGGCGGTGGCAACTCTGTTGGACTCGGCGACGAAAACTGAATGGCGGCGGATCGACGGTGACTTGTAGGGCGGCGGTAGGGAAGAAAACCAAAAGATGATGGAGATGCAGTAAGAACGGTGATACGGAGCACGGGATGCGGTGAGGGTCCGCGCGATGGGCTGAGAGAGGTGGCGCGGTTAGGGTTAGCGAGGGAATACGTGCGCTTGAGCGAGAGGGAGGGGCGGATCTGAGGGAGAGGGCCACAATTTTAGGAGGGTAGGGGAGGGGAGGAAATTCTGGGACGTTGGGTTCTAGTGAGACGATCCTGACCGATCAATGAGAAAGTGTAATATTGCGATGGTGAACTATACTGTAGATAGATTTCCTCTCTCCTACAAGTACTGATAATATGCCTATGCTAACGCTACGATGCTATTTAGTAATGTAAAACAAACAACCAAAAGGTGATGATATATGCTTTAAGAAGCTTCTTACATAAGCTTAAAAATTGTCGGTCTCACTCCATATTCGAACAAGATCACATGTATCAATCTGAATAACCACATCAGAAAGGAAGAGAAAAAGAAATAAACTCTATTTTGAGCCTCTACCATTGACATTGCCCCTAAGAACTAAATTACCTACGATACTATTGCATTGCGATGATGGATCAAGCATGTCTTCCATATTAGGAAAAAAACATTATGTCCTTTAGCTGCATGGATTGGTTCTTGGGAATCCAAATTGTTATGCTCCTGAAGCTCCCTGTTGGCAATGGTAGGCACAAAGCTGCACAAAATAAAACCTGATCAATTAAACAAAATTCACTAAAAAAATAGTAGTACCAGTTCATGGAAATCAAATGGCATCATAATTTAAAAGTATGCTCACTCGATAGAAAATTAAACAACCAGGTTGTCAACTATCACAATTTACATTTAGTTAACTACAAAAAAGTAAAATTCACACATGTTTAATGTCAGAACTTAATCAGGAGCTACATTGCGTAATCATAACATGCTTATAAGTCATAACAAGACGATACCATAGCCAAACTTAACGCCTGACACTGACCTGAAAGACGCTAATACAAAAAAGATAGACCTCTGAACACCATCAAAACTAAAAAGAAGTGACACAACCATTTATTATCGAGTATGTTCTTTTTTTTTCTCAAATTAGTGTGTTGTACTTAAAGAAGTAAGTTCGTTAGTCTTTTAGTTTCAACCATCTAGACTTTTTTTAAAGAAGCGAGCTTGCTAACAAAGCAACATGACAAACGTGCACTATGTAAATTGCAACTGTCTACCAAAGTAATGAAGTAGGTGATCACATAATGTGGGTTACCCAAAAAAACAAACCTGCACTCTGTAAATTGTAGAGAAATTTTGGAGCTTCTTGCTCCGAGAACATGGAATACTATCACTTTGCAGCACACACACTGGATTAGTCAAAGGTGCTATACTTTGAAGTAGGCACTAAGAAATATGGCCAAGTTGACGTTGAATGAATCATCCACACACTAATTAGCTGTCTTCACATTTCAGCTGAGAACTTTTACAAGCAAATTGAGGTTGTTTTTTCTCTTTTTCTTTTTGCTTATCTTTATTTTCAAAGCATTTTCAAACCTGAAAAATCAGTTCACTATGTCAGTATGATCCTAACTGGTCATCAGTAGCCCACATATGTAGTACCACATACTCAGGACCTCCAAAATATAACATATTTCACCACAACAGTTGTTACAATAGTTAAAATGATAAATTTTCTGAATGAAGATTCACGCACACTACCAAAGTATTTTAATAATGTTGATAAATAATGTTGTCTAAAGGTCAAAGCAATTCAAAACCAAAACATGTGTCATGGCTGGACTTGACTACGATAACCTCGAATCTAACAGCTCATAAAGGAGTTTTACTGGAAGCATAAGTAGATCAACCTATAATCTGAATGCCATTGGCAGGCAAGTTCAACTCTAATTAGTACAGATGTATATTGGAAAAAGCAACAGAAATCGATGTATTCTAGCAAATCCTCTTTCAGATTGAAGAGTTCAGAAATATATATTTACTCATAAACCTATGTCAGATTGAAGATTGAAGAGTTCAGAAATATATATTTATTCATAAAAATGACCAATACTTTTTCTAAGAAAGGCTACCTTTCTGGAATGGCTAATTCCGGATATTTCCTAACCAGATTCTAAGCAGCCAGAAATTCTGCTCCTTACACTACATTTCTATCTATCAGCTTATGACATTCCTAAATCATTCTAGCTCCATGTGAGCATGAAGCAAACCAGTTGAATTCACTCCAACGAGTCTAACTACACATGCTTCTTCAAAAAGTTTTGGATCCTATCCCAATCTGAAAGCAAAGGACATCTAAAACACAATGGCTCAAATTGCAAATGTCTTTATATGTAGGTTTCATGAGGGAAAACAGATTCAAAAGATTTGATATGACAATAAAATTGAGTTAACTATCCATAAATTTACATATTTTAGTATAGCCGTAAGATCCAAATATGGCTTTACCCAAGTTGACATGGAGACAGACCAAAGGAAGGGGAAAACTCACCATTTCATGGTCACCGTCTCACTGCACGTTTATCTGAATGTTTAGGTTTCACCGCATAATGGGGAAATTCTTTTAATCACCCGAGTGGATATACACTCGTTTAATGTATATCATCTAAATAGTTATGAAAAAATTGATAAGATAGATCAATATGTAATATATCACTCCACAAACATGCAATCCAAAATTCAAATTTTACAAATTGAAACAAAAATAACAAATAAAACTCAAATTAGTATACGTGTATATGTAGTTTTATTTGTTATTTTTGTTACAACATGTAGAAGTTGAATCTGAACTTGCATGTTTGTGGAGTGATATATTTCATATTGATCTATATTGTTAATTTTTTTTTTGATTTTTTTCGTAACCATTTAGTTGATATGCAACTAACGAGTAGACGTTCACCCAGGTAATTAGAATCCATCTCCCCGCATAATGGGCTCATTTGGCACATCCAAGTCTCCTTCGTGCCAGCCTCCTCCTCGATCCGCCGTGGTCGCTGTAGCGGTGGTGGTGGCAGGACAGAAGGCGGCCTGGCAGCTGACGCAGTTGGTGACCCTGGGGAGCCGCGTGGCGTAGTCATGCGAGGCGATGGCGTCGGCGATGAACCTCGGGAACATCCTGTAGCCCTCGGCGTCGCGGGTGGGGATGGTTGGCACGCCGGTGGCGGCGTCGACGGTGACCAGCACGACGAGGTGGAGGTGCCACGGCCACAAGTGGGGCGCGCCGCAGTAGTAGTAAAGGGTTTCAATTTGGAGAGGATTCGGAATTGGAATTATGGATGAACTCGATTTAGGTGTCGGAATCGAATGAATCTGATTCGGAATATACACTAAAAAAACCGAGATTTAGCATTAGTTAACACAAAAAAGGAAACCTTGGAACTAATTAAACCTTGGCATTGATTAGAACTAATTCCTCTCGCAAGTAAAGAAAAAACTCAGAACTAATTAAACTTTTTTGTCCGAGAGTAACTCGTATCTATATATGTGCATGGTTGACTTGTCGTCGTCGTGGTGGTGTCACCGGCCGGTGGGCTGGACGAGCTGCGAGAAGGTGGCGCGCTCGGCGACGACGTCGTCGGGCTCCAAGACGACGCACGCCTCGTGCCGGTGTGACGTGGACGACGTGGCCAGCGTGTTGACGCTGGCCGTGCTCCCGTCGTCGAGGTGGCTGCTGCTGCTGGCGGCGTCGAGCGCCGAGACGGGGCGGCCGGCGGCGGCGTCGAACGTGTCCTGGAAGTGCATCGCGCTCTCGAGGTTCCAGAGCACGTCGCCCATGGTGGGGCGCTCGGTGCCGTTCTCGGCGAGGCACTTCTCCGCCGTGTCGGCGAACTTGGCGAGGCACTCCGGCGCGATCTGGTCCTTGATGGCCGGGTCGACGACGTCCGGCAGCGTGCCGCCACGCTTGCAGGCGAGCGCGTAGTCGGCGAGGCTGACCTGGTCACGCGGCAGCGCCGGGTCAAGCGCCGGGCGCGCCAGGAGCACCTCGAAGAGCACGACGCCGAAGGAGTAGACGTCGGACTTCTCGGTGAGTTGCTGGCGGCGGTAGTACTCCGGGTCGAGGTAGCCGAAGCTGCCCTTGACGACGGTGCTGACGTGCGACTGGTTGAGCGTGGTCGGGCCGGACTTGGAGAGGCCGAAGTCGGAGACCTTGGCGACCCAGTTCTCGTCGACGAGGATGTTGGTGGTCTTGACGTCGCGGTGGATGATGGTGTACTTGGCGCCGGTGTGGAGGTAGTGGAGGCCGCGGGCGGCGCCGATGCAGATGTCGAGGCGGTGGCGCCACGACAGCGTCGGCTTACCGCCGTTGTGGTAGAGGTGCTCCCGGAGCGTGCCGTGCTCCATGTAGTCGTAGACGAGCACCATCTCGCCGTCCTCCTCGCAGAAGCCGATGAGGGAGACGAGGTGGCGGTGGCGGAGCTTGGAGAGCATCTCCACCTCGGTCTGGAACTCGTTGATCCCTTGCTCCGACGACGGGTTGGAGCGCTTCACCGCCACCTTCATGCCGCTGTCCACCACGCCGCGGTACACCACGCCGAACCCGCCCACGCCGATGGCCAGGTCGTTGGAGAAGTTCTTGGTCGCCGCCTTGATCTCCGCGAAGGAGAAGTGGCGGCACATGCCGGCGAGGTTCGCCGTGATGTGGCCCGACGACTTGCCGCTGGTGTGGGAGTGGTACAGCGGCAGCCACGCGGAGGTGTGCGAGTCGCCGCCGCCGCCCAGCTTCTTGCTCCTCTTGTTGCTGTACACCACCACGCAGATGGCCGCCACGATCCCGGCCGCCGCCGCGCCGCCCGCCGTGCCGCCCATCACCGACGCCATGTTCGCCGGGTTGTCGGTGGAGAACTCCGGCGGCACGCCCCACCCGAGCTCCTTCTCCGCGAGCAGCTTGAACGGGGTGGGGTCCGGCGACGCCACGCTGCCGGCGGTGTCGTTCACCTTGAACACCTCGAGTCCGTTGAGGATGGCGTCGTAGAACTGCGGCCGGAGCATCACCGACGGGTGCACCGCCACCCACAGCTCCTCGTCGGCGGTGTCGTTGCTCAGCCTCACCGCGTAGTCCTTGTACACCGGCACGCCGCGCTCCGTCGCCATCTCCAGCACGTCCACGTCCGTCTGCGCCGTCCTGTTGTTGATATAGATGTCGAACACGCGCTGGTTGGCGTGGACGAGCTGGAGCTCGCAGAAATGGAGGCGCACCACGTAGGTGAAGTTGCAGTCCACGTGCAGGATCCAGGTGAGGTTGGAGTTCTGGTTCAGCCGCTGGTCCCTGCCCATGGATCGCCCCCCGAGGTACAACTCCGGCGGCGCCGCGTACTCCGCGACGTCGCTCGGGTACTTGATGTGGAAGTGCGGCCCGGCGTTGTAGACGAGGCCACGCAGGGGGCCCTGCACGAACGGCGTGTCGTCGTACCACGGCCGGGTGAGGCCGGAGTCGTTGGACGGCGGGATGTAGGCGCCGCCGACGTTGAGCCGGTACATGGTCTGGAACGCGGCGGCGGAGACGTCCACGGTCTCGTCGGCGAAGCCGACCATGGTGGCCGGGTCGTTGAAGAGGTCCGGCATGGAGATGACCTCGATGCCGTTGACGAAGGCGTAGGTGACGTTCACCATGGGCGACGGCGAGAAGGTGACGCTGACGTGGCCCTCCGGGACACGCGGCAGCGAGAACTCCCTGATGAGGTAGGCCTGCGTGAGCGCCTTGGCGGTGACGTAGACGCTGAAGTTGTGGAGCAGCGTGAAGCCGGTGGAGGTGAAGACGGAGAAGCGGAAGTCGTCGGGATCCAGCCCGTTGTACGACGACGGGTAGAAGTGGAGGCGGATCCAGTGGCGGTCGCGCGGGTTCACCGAGAAGTTGTACACGGTGTCCATGGTGAACACCCGCGCCGTCATGTAGGGGATGGACGACGGCAGCATCGGCTCCAGCTCGTCGGCGGCCGCCATGATCGACGACTTGCCGGAGTCGGTCAGCCACGTGTCGTTGCTCGCGTCCGCCACCCACCTGCGCCCCTCCGCGTCCAGCCCGTCCGTCGCCGACCCGCAGTTCACCAGGATCCTGTCCGCTGGGCTGTACAACTTCGCCGTCGCCACGGCCGCCGCAGCGGCGGCCACGACGACGACGAGCGCCAGCGCCAGCGAGCACCGAACCCTACCAGCCATGAGCAGAGGGAGAGGGAGGAGACCACAGGGTAGGGAGAAGACAGTGTGAGGCGCACACAGCAATGGAGATGACGAGAGGAGAGGAGCAAAACGAGGAGGCTGAGGGAAACAGTATTAGCGGGGTGACACGTGTCAGCGACTGGGAGCGCTTGCCGGGTCGACGAGAGGAGAGGCACTCGCCATGGACATGACACGTGTAGGGTCACCAGCGCAGCTCTCCTCTGCTCTTCAATCAGGACATGAGCTCTAGACTCTAGTACCACAATTTGTCACTGAAGAGTGAAGAATACAACCACATCACCTAATTAAATGTCTATGGTCCATACAGTAAATGAGACAGGAGCTATTGGAGCAAAAAAAAAAAAAAACTTGGAACAAAATCATTTCCATCATACAAAGCCACCGAATGTTCTTGTAACAATTTAGTCTTTCGCAGGTGGTGAATAAAAATGGAATTTACAGGATTTACCTCCCAATAAAACTGGTTAGGTCACTTGCACCACCAGCCTTCAAATGGGTGGTCAGAGACTCCGAGGCTCTACCCAAAACAGTTTCACAAACCACCACTGTCATCGCCCTTCGTGAAGATCTTCAGAGAAAGCCGTTCTCGATATGTTCTCAGTCTCAAAGGGGCTGAGACCTGAAAAGGGTCCAGAGGAGAACATGGATGAAGTGCCATCAGATTCATAGGTGGTTGAGGACTGCCTGACATTGGGGCGTGCTGGAGGTGTTGGTATGGATTCCTGGAACTCCACAGAGCGTTGGACCATCTTCAGTGACTGCACCACCTCGCCCATTGTTGGCCTTTGGCTTGCCTCCGGTGAAACACAGGCTGCCGCAATTGTGCATACTCGCACAAAATCATCTTTCGGATACTGGCCACCAAGCTTGGGATCAGCTAGTTCTTCTAGCATATCTTTATCTCGTAAAATTGGCCGTGCCTGCGTAGTCAAAATTGAGCAAATAAGTATCTCTACACCTATGCAAGGATAAGAATTTGGTACTGTCTACAAGAAATACGTTGACATTTGAGAGTTGGCTTTCAAAAACCTAATGGACACAACTGACAACTTAGCCAGAAAAGGTAGGTGTGTCACAAGGCCTTTAGTGGAAAGATCAGGAACCATTTGTGTAAGCTGATAAACAAAGGCACAAAAAGAAACAAACAGATAGATGGCGCTTGGCACAACAGGCATAAAAAAAATGTTTTAAGTGTAAATTTACTTGCACATAAATCTGCTTTCCACCCAAGGGTACACACAGTGCATATGAATAGAAGGAACATAAAAAACGTTTTTTTTTTCTTTTTTCGAAAAAGGAAACACATTAGTAGTAATATTGCTCTAAGTCCATTTGTTTGGTTGCCTTGTCGAGATATATCCATAAACATCTAACATGCATGGCTAGTGAACTTCAGACGACAATTATCATACTAAAGGATCCATGGTCAGATTTAAAAAGGTCATACAACAACAGCTGAAGATAAGAGCAGAAAGAAATCTAACCCATGTCACTAGATTTTCCTGGCCAGAAGGTTGTGACATATCCACAGGCCTCCTCCCAGTAAGTAGTTCAAGTAGAACAACTCCATAGCTATATACATCGCTTTTTACAAGCAAGTGTCCTGTCATTGCATACTCTGGTGCTACATACCTGAAAGCACAACAGCTATATGAAGCAAAAGCAGAGCAGAAACATCTGGGGAGTACTTCAAAGTGGTCAACCAGCTTACCCGAATGTTCCCATAACACGTGTTGAAAGATAATTCGTGCGACCTTCCGGCGCCTGTTTGGCCAAACCAAAATCAGACACTTTAGCATGAAAGTCATCCTCAAGCAATATATTAGAAGCCTTGAAATCCCTGTGGATTACGCAAGGCTGAGAATCCTCATGAAGGTATGCCAATCCCCTGGCAGCATCTAGTGCTATCCTCATTCTAGTGTCCCAGTCCAAGGGGTGGTTAGCACCCAATGTACCTGAAAAAATGAAAGTAGTCAGAGACTCAGAGTCAAGATGTATCATGATTACAGGATTACCACTAATAAATTAAACAATGAAGGACCACATTCAACTGCAACTGAGTGGAACTCCTGCAGCAATTTCAGGAGAAATAGTTGACTCAATTAGCCATACCATGAAGCCAAGCCTCTAGGCTTCCATTAGGAACAAGCTCGTAGCACAGTAGGTTCTGTGATGACTCGCGGTTACTATAGTAACCAATGAGTTTCACAAGGTTTCGGTGGTGCAACCTGCTAAGCATCTCCACTTCAACTAGAAATTCCTTATCTCCTTGGTGCCCTCCACTAGTAAGCTTCTTTATAGCAACGGCAGTGCCATCAGTTAGTACCCCTTTAAAGACACGGCCAAAACCACCTTCTCCAAGCATACTTGATGGATCAAAGTTGTTGGTTGCTTCTTTCAGTTCATCATATGCAAGGAACCTTGTACTTGTTGGGCGAGGAAGTGATTCCACTGCAGAAACTGCATCTGGTGTTCTTTGCTTGGCTGCACAGGAGAACTGATAATATTAATGCTCCTAAAAGGATGTTCCAACATACATAATGAACCAG
Source organism: Oryza punctata (assembly GCA_000573905.2). Taxonomy (NCBI): domain Eukaryota; kingdom Viridiplantae; phylum Streptophyta; class Magnoliopsida; order Poales; family Poaceae; genus Oryza; species Oryza punctata. Next base: position 8,118,548 of record CM002488.2, read on the forward strand.
AAAATAAGCATAATTCATTTAAATTTGGTTAGGAAACCAAAAATATTATGGGGAGCTATGGACGTGGTATCTAACTCCACTATCAATTCCTTTTATACAATCTGAAGGACTAAATCCATTAATACCTTATGACCTTTTGCAGGCAGCAAATGTGTGTGTAAAATAGTTTTCCTGAACACTACAAGACAAAATGGCCTTAATTCACACATATTAGTCATTTTTAACCTAGTGCCCCTTTGGAAAAGTTACTGATGTAGCTTCACTGAAAAAGCAGAAACGTCTGAAATTTACTACTTTGACTAAAGATTCATAAACTTTAAAGATGTCAGACATGTAATTGCACTTGTACTTTTCCTGTGGCATAGTTAAAATATTGGAGATCACTAAGAACATCTCATGCAATATAACAAATCTATAGTTTTCAAGGAATGTAGCTGAGAATAGATAACTCCACACATACGTGTCTCAACTGGAGGAACATTCCTTTTCCCTTTCCTTAGTTTGCAGAAGCAAATAAACATGGCAATCACCAAGACAGCAATTAGAGCACCAATAAATATGCAAATGATAGTAATCAAGCTCATGTGTTTTTCGTTGCTGGTATCCGCACTGTGTCTTGGTACTGTAGATGCTTGAGATGGAGAGGGTTTCGGTGATATTGTGAATGTTGGAGCTGAAATAGAAATGAAAGATCACGATATTAGGAAAGGAGATGCGTTAAAGAAAACATAGCTGGACAGCATAGAGGGATGTGCATATAAAGAAATAATGTTTATATCATTCATAGGAAGGCATCCTTTACTGTCACATCATCAACAATAGGAAGCACAGCCAAGTTCACCAAAGAAAATAGCACATTAACTGTATAACCAAGTTGATACACCAAGAATTAACGACCGGAATATGTATAAGAACAGTGTAGTGTGTACAAAGTTTGCACTAGAGTACTAGACCAATCAGTGCTAAACTCAAAGCATATGAAGTATAAGATATATGTATCTCAGTAGAACTGGATGCAAATTAAAAGATGCACTCTATGGATGCATGAAGGGTAGAGAGGGGCAGAACAAAAACAGAATAAGTAAGGAAGGATGAGAAATGTAAGGAACTGAATATTGTAATTTTATCTTACTTTTCTTTTCTGCTTTTTCTTTGGCATTTGGAATAGTTGCTAATTGATTCTATAGAATGGAATATGCCAACCCACAGTGATTCTTTTTATATTCATCTACTTATTTGATAATCACAAACATATGAGCAGTATTTCCACATACTATATATATTTTTCAGTTTCTCTATCACAGTAGACGATATAGATAAATTAAAGTTAAAAAAGAACTGAAGTAGTCTTACAGTGTTCTCTAACTGAACACTAAAACAAAATGTGGCATTGTAATATATAGAGCAAAGTCAAGATCAGTTAGCATTACCAGGAGCTAGAGCCAGTGGCCTGAACCAGGTTAAATTAAGAAGATTGTAGTCCCCAACTAGTACAGGGTTGATCTGAACTGTATGCTGACTAAGTGAATAATTCATTGCAGCAACTTGGTCGGCTGGGAAACTAATTCCTGTGTGGGGAGCTATATACATTGTGATGTTTAGCCCAGAAGCCCCAACAACATAGAAATTTACAATCTCAAACTGAGTAACCCTCAGGCTGAGTTGAGAAGCAAGTTCCCCCAGAAATTCATCGCTCCAATTTGACGTCAGTGAAACATTCCGGAGGAAGAGCTCAACTCTTACTGGGTAAACACAGTGGCAATCTTGGCTCCCTCTCTTTTGTACCATGTTTTGTGAACAACATGCTGGTAAAAACAGAAGGTAAATTATGATGTGAGTGACAGCATATCTATAGCTGTTAGAGAATACTACAAATCAAATAATTGTTAACAGTAAGTCTGCGACCAAAATATTTGGGTCAAATAGGCCAAAATCAAGGACACGACAAAATTCCAAATGCAAAATAAATGGGGAAAACAGTAAGGTTGATTCTCATTGAGCTATCTTACAGAGCTGGAAATAAACTGAGAGAAAAAAGATGCCATACTGTAGCATAAGTGTTTCTTAGGCAGATGGCACAACAATAATGTGTACTTCAGTATTACTAAGGGATGAAAAAAACTAAGCTGAAGTCCCACAACATACAAGGGGGACCATGTACCATAAGCAAGTCAGAACAAACTGCAAATAGGATCAACAAAAAACTATCATGTTTCAAAAAACAACATATTATTCTAGAAGATATTATCCATGTTATAATTTCACTCTTCACATAATTCTTTAATTGTTTTACACAAGTTAACAACAAAAATACCAATGTTTACTTACCACATGTATTTTTTATCTTACTGTTTTATGTGAGCATAAAAAAAAGGGTTGTAGTTAGGCCAAATAAGGCGGACATACTAAAGAGTTCTCAAGTGATCAAGCAGATAAGCCAAAATTAGGAGCAGTAAAAGTTAAGATCAATGAGAATGAGCTTAATCACAGAAACCAGTTGTTCAAGTCAATAGCAATAGCTCACAGGACAGGAAGAAGCAGAGCAACGTACAAGTGAGACCTACTCTATAAATTGGCTTAGACCGCATACATGGAGTTTTCAAAGTTTCTTTATTGAAAGCTGGTACAATGCCAACCAAAAAGGTTACAAAACAACCAGCCAGTATCACATCTGACACCGGAATTCAGAGAATTGGATTTGGCCAAAAGGATCGCAACCACTGAGCATTTCAGTATGCTTAAAGTATTCAAGTGATACGCCAACGCCGGCGATGGTGTTGCAGCGGCTGCCGGAGCAGTGAATGCTCGAGCGGATGATTTTGGAGGGGGTAGCGGCGAAACTCACGATCGCCCTCTGGCAGAAGGCGGGGCTCTTCCCCAGCCAGCGAGAGGCTCTGAACGTGCCTAAACTTGATTAGATTGATCTTGCTTAACTATTCCTTACACCCGGATACCCTTTTATAGATCAAGGGTTTTGACATGCCTAACAAACTTGGAGATGAATAGCTAACAATCTTGAGATATAATGAACTAACGATAATGACTAACTTAAAAGATAAAGACCAACTAAACTTAAGCAAGATAATGATGGAGCTTTATCCCCTCAGCTTGATTCCGGTTCTTTGTGTGTCTTCTGTTGCCAGAGTTTGCGACCATAGAAATGACCAAAGCGTTGATCTCCAAAACGTTGGTCCGTATCATCAAGGTGCACCATGATGTGAAAGCTTTGTACATTCCAATGTGAATGTGGATATGCACAATAGAGTTAACATTTCTAATTAACTATTAATAAGCAAATCGCAATTGAATAATTTATGTTGATATCACTTGGTTGATCAGTAAAAAAATTCCACAATTTACTCAAATGCCTACGGTTGAGGTGCAACCAAAGAACAAATTCTTGGAAAGGCGAATCAGAAATAACCACACAGGCATCACTCGTGTATATACTTGAATAACCAGATGGCCCCTCACGCATTGTATTTACACCAATGTCAATTCATGCTTGAATAATGAAAATCATATAAATTAGATGATTTCAAGGCTCTAATAATCAAACATACCATTGTGAGGAGATACTGGAGGTTGTACTAATCCAGAAGGAGCTGCACTAGTGTTTGAGGCTGCATCAGGAGGCGCAGCATCTACATGAGTAGAAATTTCTGCTTCTGAGCGTCTGTTATGCTGCACCAAATTATCTGACAAGTCTGAAGAATAAAAGGAGAGATCAGAATCACCAGAAATAGAGCTATAGCTTGGCGCTGACATTGGAGGGTGCAGAGATAGAGTAGCTGGTGATGAATATAGCTTCTTTCGTCTTTGTTCGCTGATTGAAATACTAATGTCAACTTTAGCTTTTGACAACATGGAGCGAACTGGTGACCAACTTCGCGATGGAGATATAGCAGGGGCAACCACATTTAGAGCTGATGTTTGGGCAATCAAATTGATTCTGGTAACCAATTCCAGAGTAAATACCACAGCCAAAAAATTTAAGAAGGTTTTCCTTAGAGCATCTTCCAAAAGCCCTGCCAAGAAACAGTACAATGAAGAATCAACAAGTCAACGCCTTAAAGAATATGTATGTACATTGACACTGGTGCAACTAATGAATATGAGCACTCAAAAGCTGTACAGAATCACCTTTCAAGATAGTCACTCTAACACATAAATCAAATACTCCCTCCAATTCCAAATATAAGTCGCTTTAGCATTCTCAACTATTTCCTAAATGTAAGAAGTTTTGGAACTTCTAGGCACTTCCTGCGGTTATTCTTCCCTATTTGCCCTTGCTAAATAAATGATACCCCTCTCACAAATAAATGGCGCATCTTTTCCAATGAAGTCAAGTAAGTCATTTGAGTTGCTTTCTTAAGGCTGCGTTCGCAAAAAATGTTCCCAACACTGAACAGTGATCACGGAAAACGAGGTGATTCATTAGCGCGTGATTAATTAAGTTTTAGCTAATTTTTTTTCAAAAATGGATTAATTTGATTTTTTTTAACAACTTTTGTATAGAAACTTTTTGTAAAATACACATCGTTTAGTAGTTTGAAAAGCGTGCGCGCGGAAAACGAGGAAGAGGAGTTGGGAAGAGGGGGAGAAGAACACAGCCTAATTTGTGTCCACAAGTCTAAAATGACTTACAATTGGAATCAAAGGGAGTAGTTGAACAGAAGTTCACAAGCATATATTTATACACATTCACAAATGATTCAAGTATAAGTAAAGATAGTGCATGTCAATAGCAAAGAGGATTTCATAAGACCTCATGACATGTGTAGTTAAAGATTTTGCAGACCATGTAAATATTTCGATAAACCACCATTATTTTGCTATTAAGAACCAGAAATAGTATCACAACTATCTTCAAAGTGTTTTATCTCCAGTTGATAAACTCAGGAGAGACAGTGATGGCATATGTTCAACCTATAATGATGTTTATTAGTCTACATGCAAGCATAATCTAATTGACATGGTTATGGTGGTGGATTAAACATTTTTTGACTTGAGCTAATTAGTTCTAGAAAGACAAGTTATTGCAAGAAAACGGAAGAGCTTCCTTCCACAAGATGATAAAGGTAAAGCCATAAACACAAACTAAAACTTATAAGAACTTTCCCAGAAAAGGTAAAACATGAAAAATATGACGTTTGCCTATTTTCTCAGCATAAAGTAGATACTTGCCGCAAACCCAGCAATGCAGGAATTCTCATCATTCCAGTAACAAGAGTTCAGGAATGACCTTTTTCTTGTAAGGAGGATCCATTGGTATGAATTTGATAATCAATATCACAAATCCCTTTGCAGTGACTCAAACTTAGACAAATACAGACTAATTCACTTTTGACTATTTTAAAACCCAATGAAAGCTGAACTAGGGACAAAATCCAGCTGCTCATCGTATCATTTTTGTCGATACAAACCCTAGATGAATTAGACTAAGAAATATTTATGCTGTACAGCAATGGATGTATCTCCGAACCAGTGCCACTTGACATGGAAGGTCCAGAAAATGTATAGTGCTTCTGTGGTAGAAAACCACCTTACAGCTTTAAGTAATCAACATAGAAAAGCTCAATACAAGAGAACCAAGAGCTATCCAAGGCATGGATTTGTATAATTGTAGCATCAGATAACCTAAGCCCCCAACTTCTTCGATCAGATTCCAGATATCCAGTATCGCCACGGCAGCAGAGAACACTGAATCCTACAGAGTAGTATGACCACCATTCCCGCGACACACCAAACCCAAATTCTCTTTCGGCCTCAAAGTTGAGGTATCGAACAAGCGGCGACGACTAAGATCCTGGAACAAACTCGTCAACCCCCCACCACCACAATAGTTGATTAGCCGACATCACGCACCTCCCCTCAAGCCCAAACCCCCCAGCCGCATCACCTCGCCGCACAGGCACGAGCCGCCGCCGCCCGTGCCGCGAACTCTAAACCCTCGGATTGCTCTCTACGCGCAACTAAACTAGCGCGAACACCGAGACCACGCCACCACCTAGCTAAGCCAGCAGCAAGCAAGCGCGGGGGAAGCTCAGCTCAGCTCAGATCGGAGCACTAACCTCGTCCGGAGTTCGCATGCCGTATCCGCGCCATCGTTGGATGCCCCCGTCGGCGACGAGCGGGCCCCGCTCCTGCTACTACTGGCGCCGACTCGCGCGCCCCATGGGGCGAGACGAGACGAGGCGAGGCGCGGAGGGCGGTGGGGATGGGGCTAGGGTTTCCCCGGACGGCGCTGGTCGGCTCGTGGCGGCGGCGGCGGCGGCGAGAGGTAGCAGCTGCGGATTTTTTTTTTCTCCTCTTCTCTCTCTTCTTCTTCCCCTTTCGCCGTGCCGTGGTGATGGTGGTGGCCTCGAGCTGAGCTGCGGTGGTAGCTTGCTTTTTGCGCCTACGCCCCCTCCTCTCTCTCGCTGCTGCTTTTTCCTCCAGCTGACTTTCTTTTCCTCTTTCCGTTGCGATGCTCGAAGCTGGCACTGCCTCTGATAGGTGAAACCAAACCAGTAAATAAAAAACACCGCGAAATTTATCTCACATAGTACGAACTAAAACTTTAAAATTCAAATAAAAAAGGTTACGTTTCTCGTAATCTATTCTTCAGCTTTAGCAGCCTTAGCCTGTGTTCTAGTAATGTTTAGGTTACCAAAATCCTTTTCTTGTTTTTCTGGACACATTTTCCGAACAATTAAACAATGTATCTTTTTTAAAAAAGAAATATAGAAAAATTACTGTAAAAATTTAGATGGATTATTTTAAATAGTACTTAATTAATTATATATTACTAAGTAACCACGTTTTCCGTGTATAGAGGAGAGGTTAGTAATCTCTCTCCTCATGAACACAGTTGTAGCTTTTAAACCGCTCAAATTAGATATGTAAAAAAATTAACCATAAATTATTTTTGCTATTTTGTTTATTTTTTTAAGTTTACCAATTGTGGTTCGACTGATCATAGCCTAATGTTGAAATTATGTATAACTTGAATTCCAAACTTTGAATCACCGAAATTTTCTAGTCGTACTTGTAATAATTTCATCCCCACATGCCCTGCTTAATTAAAGGATATTCTACTCCGGTTAGGCTTCCTACTGAGATGAAATAAGAAAAAACAGTGATAGCTCACACTAAACTAATCTACTAGGTTAGCATAAACTAATCAATCCGCTAGTACTCGTACTCGTACTAATTATTCTAACCACGCAAAGGACGATGCCGAGTAGGGTAACAGTAGCGAGAGCCATAGATGCGTATCATATCCCGGTAGACGTAGACCACATGTGTGTGCCATCATGCGTATTCTTTCCCTGCCCTGTGCCCAATGCACCCTGCCTTCACTCTCCCCCCTTACCAAACTGATAATGACACTTTACCTCTTCCATAATCAATCGACGACAGCAACGAATCATCATCAAGAGCCTAACACATCAGTTCAATTCCTTGGCTAATCCTGGGTTTTTTTTTTATCCATGACTGTAGTTAATTTATTCTTTGGGTTGTGTCATTTTCTTCCTCTGGATGAGACAGAGACGTTAATCTCGTCAGGACGAAGGCGCTGCCCGTGGTTGATTTCGGTTGGCAACTTTGACCTGGAGGGAGGAAGCCATGACCTTTGTATTTAGTTGTTTGACTTTTGCTGATCCGTATACAGATAGAGGTCAAAATCCTTTACAAGTGAGGTTTTCAGTAGGAGGACAAACTATGGACCTAACGGATCACAGAGTTGGTGTGGTAAAATAACTAACTTAGGCAGATGCTTAACTGCAAAACAATCAAGTTAATTATGGTGGATTTGACCAGCCTAATTAAACTGGAGTTGATAGAAAACTTAAAATTAAGCTGTTTCTTGTATGCATGGTTATTTTTGGCTTGATTAGATGAATGAAAGTTGCTCGTTGAAAATCAACGGTTTACTTGTTACTACTCCCTCCTTTTCTAATAAGTCGTTTTGATTTTTTTTACATGTCAAACTTCAACCAAGTCTATCATAAAATATAATAATATTTTTTTAACACCAAACAATTTATTATCACAATATATTTAGATTTAATGAAACTTATTTAGTATTGTATATGTAACTAGATTGTTCCGTAAACTTAGTGAAACTTAGAAGGAATTTGATTAGAAAAAGTCAAAACGACTTATAAAATGAAATGAATGTAGTAGCTGTTACGCACTTAGTTATATTTAAAGATAATGATAAAGAGTTTTGGTAATTACTGGCTAAAGAAATGACAGCGAGATGAACTTGTGATTTATAAATCAGGTGGGTAAAATTACGCAACCTTTCACCGCGTCAAGCCATTCACCTTTTTTGTGTCTGCTTGTTCATGTGGGGAAGATCAAGAGAGACCTAGGTGATACGCTTCACTGCCACAATTTACCTTACCGTGTCGTAACTTAAGATGAGTGGGTTTGGTTGAGTTATATGTCCGTTTGGTTCCTACCACACTTATAAAAAGATATTTTTTTTATTATTATACGGATCCTATATGTCACTGACGCATAGCTATGACAAGATTATCTTCTTCTTGCTAAATTGCGCTTTAGTTTTGCTCCGAATGTCACAAATGTGCTAGCCCACGTTTCGAATTGTGAATAGCCAAATTGGCTGTCCAAGTTTCACCAAAGCCTCAGTTTGGTCCCTGGGATTCTAACAGGTTCATCGTAGTGATCTTTCAACCTTTTTATTTTAGTTCAAACTCTCCCTTGAACCCATTTAGGTCTTGTTCGGTTTGAAGGAGATTGAAGGGGACCTCTCTCTTGGATATTAACCGGACGTGTTCTTAGAAAGTTAAAGGGTAAACCTAATCGACATCTTCTTGATCAATGACCCTCATACCCCTCATTTACATATACAAGAAAAAAAGGTAAGAATACATTGCTATTCATGTGGTGAAATTGTATTATGAGACCTGTATAACTAACTTTGTGTTAGACGTACACCTAAGTATCCAATATATGATGCTTTTTATTGAATTTTGCGTAAAATACTTTTTCTTAATGGTTTTTTATGTAAAAAGAAAGTAGTTACGTTCTTCCAAGAGTTTATGATAGCCATTAACACTCAACCCTCATGTACACATGCTAAAACAATGGAAAGTATGTATACATTGCTACTCCCTCCTTTACCGTTGGTCAACATCGTATATAAATGGAAGGAGGGAGTATTTGTTTATTTTTTCTCTTTTCTGGTGTATGTAAATTAAGAGCAAAAGAAATATTTTATAATAGGAATGTTGATTAGGATTAACCATGCAGCACATCAAGTGAATTCCACGATGTTTTTAAGCCAAAACAAATATTTTAAAAATTTATGTGGACAAAATTAAACCACAAATACCAAAATGACCCTTTCGTTGAACCTAAGGGGCTAGATTGGCTATAAATATTTGACGTTTAGGATAATATTAGGTTAGACTTTTGAATTTCCGACCAATAATTTCTTTAGTGCTTCAATTGATTTCCATGAAAACTTGTGGGACTTTATAAATTTATCCTAATACAAAATTGATTATTGAAATTTTAAAAGGCTGTCAAATTTGACTGCAAACGTCAAATATTTATGACCCGATGAAGTATAAAGAAAACATGTAGACTATAGTTTGGTTAATTAGGGAACATTTTTTGTCGCGTGGTTGGAATTCAGACTTTTCGGTTAGGTCTATTTGTGTATAGCAAAGGACCGTGATCCCCATCATCCATGGACAGCTGATGTGATCACAAATGTACACTTAAATCCCTTGGTTTGCCGATGCATGGTAAATGGCGAATTTTGTTGCCTAATGCAATTTAGGCATTGTTGAATGTACAACTTTCCCGCATAATTGCAGACAGAATATATTTCCGGTATTTACTTTTGCAAGTTGCTACCAAGTTATGTTAGAAGAGGTATCGAATATATACTGGTCTTACTAGGAGTTGGATTAGGTGTAGGATAGAGTTAGAGTTGTACTCTGTCATAGTCTCTCTCTTAAATAGAGAGGGGGCACCATAATATAACCATGGCGACTAGAATGTAGGGTAGACACACAGAGAGATGATGATGATGATGTGCTATATGTTGGTTGGGGAGGAGCGCCCATAATCAGAGCCCTAAAGATGTAGGCTTCAGCTGAACTTCATTAATAAATATCTAGGCTTCTTGTGTTGTCATCTGGCGAGTCTTGCATGACCAATGGCTGAAGCAATCGAAAATGTTAGTCATTATTCCGCTATATCAACTAACTTTAATAACAAGTAGTATCAGAGCAGAAGGTTTCAGCATTAGATCAAGAAGACATGTGGAGGAGGAAACACGAGGTGGGAATCGCATATCGACAGAAGATCGTCAGCCGTGGCGATGAGATTGATGGCGACAACGGGGATGTTGCTGAGGCGATAACCTCGCTTGCGATCAGACCGGCGATGGCGGAACGTGACTGGAAGACGGGGTCGGGCGTGGCTGAAGGTGACTGGAGAGATCGGAGGGGTAGCGCTATGGATGGTACACCCGATGCACACGGTGATCGCGGATCCAACGCGGCAGGGAAGCTGTGGTGGCAGGGCGAAGCTGATGAACGTGGCGCGATGCGATGGACGTGGAGGGCCAAGAACGATGTGGTCATGGACGGTGAACATGAGGGTTACGACTGCGGTGTGTGCAAGGGCACGGACGACGTGCGTGAAGGCATGACACACAAGCATATGTTGGTTGTCCGTAGAGCAGAACCATGATATGGCGGTAAAGCAGGGAGACATTGCTGGGCTTTTGGACTTTGAGACGGACTTGATTCGAGCAGGACAAGGAGGAATCAGATAAAGGTTGGGACTAGAAGAGTCTATGTTGGGCTCTACAGTTCATACGTCGAGTCGGACTAGGCCATCGGTTGGCTCTCCTTTAAATTGCAAGGATCAAAGGCCAGGAGATTTAACAATAGCAAGCAAAGACTCAAGCTTTAGATCAACCCAATCTCAGCAAGGAGCGTACCATGAGGTTAGCTTCTAGGGGATCAGGCAGTGTCCTTCAGGCAGGGAGAGACAGCTGCGGGCTCTAGCAGAAGACATGCTGGCGTTGGTGACGAAAGGGCGTGCGACCTGGTCGAGGAGAGGCAATCCGGTTCGACTTCTGTTTTTTTCTGGGGAGAAAATAAAACTGGCGTGTGTGCAGTGGTGTTTGGTGCATATCGAGATCGAGCACATATGGGCCGAAGTAGGCCAACACTATGGGCTTCATGGACCCAGTAGTTATGCGTTGAAATTGAGGTGGAGATTTTTTTTATTTTTAAATTTTCTTTTTTTAATATTTACAGAAATATTATAAAGGCGGAGATATTTGCAGAAATAGACCCTGCCGCCCTCCACTTGAGCGGCAAGGTGACGTGACACACGGCACCGTGTGCGCATTTTGCGCTGAGGTCCCTTGCTGCCAGGGTCTCCGTGCAAAATTAGAGCTGCAAGGGGGCCGCCTGCAAAATGGCAGGCCCCTGGGCGAGGAGCTGGGAATTTTGCACGAAGACCCTTGCTGCCCTGGCAGAGGGTGGCAAGGGGGCCGCGTGCAAAATTCCCAGCTTCTCTAAACAGTCGTTCTGTGCACGTGTGCCACGTCACCTTGCTGCCTAAGTGGAGGGCGGTAGGATCTATTTCTGTAAATATTTTCACCGCTATAGTATTTGTGTAAATATTAAAAAAAGGAAAACTTAAAAATAAAAAAAATCTTGAGGTGGACGCATGCACGTGTATACACGTGAGCATGCAGTATATGAAGGGCCATGAAAGTCCAATGCAATATAATTGGGAGTATCCAAAAAACTATCATATTTTTTTTAAAAAACTTTCAGATGTAACTATATTATAATTAAAGTGTAATTACACAATAACTGCACTGTAACTTATACTATAACTGCACTGTAATTACACTATAACTACGATATAACTTATTAAAACTTGTATTCAATAATGTTTTGGTTTAGATAACACTGTGATCTTACGCATGACACATCTGGAAATTTCTTTCTAGCAATTTTTTTCTCTTCATGCACAAATCTTGAGACAATCCAATGGTCACAAATCTGAAAGTTTTTGGAGCAAAAAACTTGCGATAGGTTTCTAGTAAATCCGTTATAATTAGTACATGCACCAATTCAGGGCTAACTATGGCAAAATGTGGCTCGGATAGGCGTGTGCATCAAGGCACATGTATGATGTTTGACTGGGCTGGCAGGGTGGTCCACCGACGAACCTGTTAGACTCCGGAGTTTGGACGGTTAAACCGGATTCAGCGGACAAGTAGTTCATTACAGGAACTTGTGAACCGATCCAGAAGAAGGACAAGAAGGTTCTACAGATGGATAGTTTGCAAGAGTGTGAAGGGCGAGTAGACTGGTGGTAACAAGTTGGTTAGGTCGCATAGGAATTATCTGGCAGAAACAAAATATATTTGGAACTCGATGAGAAGTTGAGATATATGGAGTTAGTCCAGAACTGAAGAAGAGGAGGCAAAGACTATCATGGTAATTCTTTTGAGTGATCTGATGCGACGATGAACTTCTCAAATTATCAGGAGCTTAATCTAAGGATGTGGAAAGTGTGGATGTTGGATTTATTAGCTTGGTTCATAAGACTACAAGGAAGAAATGGCCCTCTTCAACAGCCTAGTGAGTTTGATTTATCTATTTGGCGGTGATGTGGGTTGTGTAGTCATGGAGTAGATTAAATCAAATTAAAGACAGAAGGTGAATGTGAACATGGTTTTCGAGGAGTTTATGATGTTCTAGCTAAGGAGAAGTTCAATTTCGCCTAGCAAGACAGTTGTTATGACAGGAGAGAAGGTGGAGCACTATTGAAGGTGGAGTCTAGGGGAATAAGTTATAGGGATAGTGAGATCTCTTGAAGGCGGTGGGTCTGACGTAGGTTCGTCGAGCGGCTCGTGTTGAAGCTGCAAAAAGAAGACAACCCAAGTTTGGAGAACCGGTAGATCGACATGGTGATTCTACTATTTCTGGGTAGCATATGTTCGCCAAGGTGGAGATTGTTAGAATAAGTGTCAAGTATGCTAGTTTTATTAGGAGTTAGAATAGGTGTAGGATAGAGTTAGAGTCGGAGTCTATCATAGACTCTTTTTAAAATAGAGAGTGGGACACCATAATGCAACCATGATGACTACATTATAGCATAGATATCCAGGAAGATAATGGCGGCGAGGCCATGGACCCGTAACAGCTAGGTGCTATATGTTGGTTGACGAGGAGCGCCCATAATCAGAACCCCGGAAACGTAAGCTTCGACTGAACTTCATTAATAAACATCGTGTGCTCCTGTGTCATTATTTGACGTGTCTTACATGATCAATAGCTGAAGTGATCGAGAATGTTACCCGTTGTTCCGCTATATCGACTAACGGGGCCAATTTGGCAAGAAATGCAAAACGTTTCAAAAGAAGATTTGCTTCAACCCTGCGTACGTTCTAACGGCTCCGCGGGTTCCATATGCAAAAATAGAAAGCTTGGCATTTTAGCAAATACCAAACGAGCGGCTCGAAGCAGCTAGCCACCGGAGGCCACCCGCCATTTTTGCCGCTTCCCCACCACCACCGCACGGCGGATCAGCCTCGCGAGTATTTATCTCCCTCCCGCCCCGTCTCCGGCCACCTCGATCGATCCTGCAACGACGTACGTTGACGTTGACGTTGGCACACGAGCGGAGACTAGTAAAGAAAAGATCAGGCGGACATGGCGAGATCACCGGCGCACGCGACGCTGCTCCTCGTCGTCGCCGTCGTGGCGGCGGCGGCGGCGACCTGCTGGCCCACGGCGGCCGGCGAGAACGAGGCGGTGGCGGAGATATGCAAGAAGACGGCGTACCCGGACCTGTGCATCGCCACGGCTGGGAAGCAGGCGTCCAAGTACGGCGCCGCCGTGGACCCGCTGGCGGTGCTCAACATGCAGGTGGACGCGTTCGCGATGCGCACGGAGGCGGCGCGGAAGCACCTGACGGGCGTGGTCAAGACGGCGACGCCGAAGGCGGCGAAGGCGCTGGACCTGTGCGACAGCCTGTACCTGGACGTCGAGGACAACCTCGGCGCGGCGCGCCGCGCCATCGGGTTCAAGGACGCCGTCACCATCCGCGCCATGATGGGCATGGCGGCGCAGGACATGCAGGGCTGTGACGAGCAGTTCAGGAAGGTCGGCGAGCAGAACCCCATGGACCACTTCGACCAGTCCCTCCTCAAGATGTCCGAGATCTGCCGCTCCCTCTCCAACATGATCTGATCGATCGACCTCGCCGCCCGCCCGCCGCCGCCGTCCCGGCGCGCGCACGCATGCCGCCGGCGACCTTTGCATGGTGGCTCGACATGCGTGCGTGCGTGCGTGAGAGCAAGCGCGCTCCAGCGCCGGTGATTGAAGATTCGTCTCTTTTGTTTTTTTCGCTTCTTTCTTAACGATCTTGTTTCTTGGTGAAAAATGTGTTAAACTTGCAATTGGTGTCGGGAAAGGGGAGGCACATTCAAGAAGGTCTTCTAATTTTGAATCGAAATGTTGTTGTTTGTTTTTGTTGTAATATATCCTTGATGTCAAAGTGTGCATGAGCAGTATATTGAAGTGTAACAGTGTACTACTTTTCTAGTACCATTATATATAAATAAAGAAAATTGTATATTTGCAGTTCCAGAGCCTATTCCGATTTTAAAATCAACTGCAGCTTAGGAGGCAGTGAAAATGCATGCATTTCTAGCTAATTCCCCCCAGAATTGAATTAGTTCCGGTTTAATTCGGAGGATGCGCACAAGAATCAATTTATTTCCCCCCTCACGAAAAGGTTCATTTCTTCTGAAATTTGAAAATAGCTTCAGCTCATAAGACCTTGAAAATGCAATAATTTCTTGCTAACCTTTTATTTTCAAAGCATTGAATTTCTGGCTGACTTTGAAGGATTTGTGCAAATGAAATCGGTTTATTTGCCCCTCGCAAAAAAAAAAATCAATTCTAGCCACAGTAGCAAACAACACTACTACCGCCATTCTAAAGTGTTGCTACCTAATACACCATTGAATACTTCCTAATAGAACAAATATGTACAGCTAAATTTGAAGGATGTTGTTAAGAACGGAGGAAGTAAGAAATAAGTTTTTATTTTTTTAAAAAAAGAATGAAAATTGACCGAGACTATGTACAGATGGGCCGGGCTCAATCATCAGTGGGCCCAAAACGCGTTTCTCGAAACTCAACACGACGAAGCCGCGGCCCGGGGAAGAGGTCATTCTGGCAGACTCCGCAGATAAAAAAAAAGAAAATAAAATAAATTGCAGAGAATATTTGGATCGTGGTGTGTGCGCTTTAACTTCCCTTTCCCCGCGGCAACTAGGGTTTCTCCTCCTCTTTCCCCTCCTCCTCCGCCCCGACGCCTAGCTAGGGTTTTTGCCTCTCCCTCCGCCGCCGCCACCGCCGCCGCCGCGAGGAGCGGAGGAGGGGAGAATATCCAGCCAGTGAGCCAGCCATGTCGCTGCGCCCGAGCGAGCGGGTGGAGGTGAGGCGGAACCGCTACAAGGTGGCGGTGGACGCCGAGGAGGGGAGGCGGCGGCGCGAGGACAACATGGTGGAGATCCGCAAGAGCCGCCGCGAGGAGAGCCTCCTCAAGAAGCGCCGCGAGGGGCTCCAGGCCCAGGCCCCCGTCCCGGCCTCCGCCGCAACCGGCGTCGAGAAGAAGGTGAGTATGTACTCCTCGATTCGATTCCTCCGCTCCCCTCCCCAACTCCGATGACGCTATCCCGCCGTGTCCTGGATCCCATTGTTAGGTAGGTGTCGGATTAGATGGCACTTTTTAGAGGGTTTTTGATTCATCTGCGGCATATTTGTTTAAAGTTTGTTATCACTCTTGTCAGTTCGTTCCGAGGAATTTGTCTTCGTTTCCTGTTGTATGTGATTGTGTGCATGAGTTCACCCCCCGCATGTCTACTAGCGTGCGGGTGAGTGTGGGTTCCTGGTCGCTGTAGGCAACACTAGCACCACGTTTCGATGCCTCGACTAGTCACTTGATTTCTGATTCTCCTTCTGCTGACAATATTAGAGGTTTTGTTAGTTGGCACGATTGCGAACTCCTAGCGTTTGAAATGTTTCCAGGTACGTACCTACTAGCTCTAGTGATCTAATTTAGTTTTAGGATATGTAGATTGGGGTCTTAGGATCAAATATTCTACAGATTCACTGCGGATAATTAGTTAGGTGACCAGGACCTGTAATAGTGGTTGATCTTCCTGATCATTTTTAGTGTACATCTTGCTGGTGTTTCATCTTAGGTTTTGATAGAAGCATACAAATGAGCTGATACCATATTATATCTTTATAGCTATTTTTTGTGCTATGTTATTTCTGTTTTTCTGTTGGATATAATTGAAATTGAGGGTCCAGTGCAACTTTCCTTATGACTGAACCTTGTCTTTAGTACATGGAAGCACATAAATCATATGGTAGTGTTTCTGGTCATGTTCCTAGAGACGTCCCACATTGATAACACATACATTTATGTTACTGTTAAACTATCTCTGGTTTCTGTTTTTTGCACCACCCCTAAAAAAGAGAGAAACTGCTTTTAAACCCTTTTTGGGGTTTAATTCGGGAAGTTGAGTATTTATATCTCTGTTGAATGTTGTAGCTCGAAAGCCTTCCTGCTATGATTGGTGGAGTTTATTCAGATGATAACAACCTTCAGCTTGAGGCCACAACACAGTTCCGCAAGTTGCTTTCTATAGGTACTAACCTCTTAAATGTTTTGGGCTGTTATCTTGTGAAAATAATATTTGAACAAAAGTTAATTACTAATTACACCCATTACAATTTTTAATCAGAGAGGAGCCCTCCAATTGAAGAGGTTATTCAATCTGGCGTTGTTCCTAGATTCGTGCAGTTTCTTACCAGAGAGGATTTCCCCCAGCTACAGGTGTGTGCCAACACAATATTAATTTCATTATCTGGTAGGTTCAAATAAAAATGGATTTTACTGTGGTGCTTTTGAATTAAATTTTGTAGTTCGAAGCTGCGTGGGCACTTACAAACATTGCGTCTGGCACTTCGGAGAATACAAAGGTTGTCATTGATCATGGGGCTGTACCGATATTTGTTAAGCTTCTTGGTTCTTCTAGTGATGATGTTCGTGAGCAGGTATCCGATCATCTCCTGACTAGTCTTTGTGCTTTCTGTACTCCCTTGATATTATTTTGACTGAGTGCATTGTTGGAGTTATTAATGTTTTTACCTCTTGAAAAAAAAAATTGAAGGCTGTATGGGCATTGGGCAACGTTGCTGGTGATTCCCCTAAGTGCCGTGACCTTGTTCTTGCCAATGGTGCGTTGCTGCCTCTGCTAGCACAGTTGAATGAGCACGCTAAACTCTCTATGCTAAGGAATGCAACTTGGACTTTATCGAACTTCTGCAGAGGAAAACCACAGCCATCATTTGAACAGGTGTGGACAAAGTTTCTTTGTACTCTACTGTAGTTAGTTGGTAAAGACAGTTCCTTAACATGAAGTTTATTGGGTGTCAATAGACTAGGCCTGCTCTTCCAGCACTGGCACGGCTTATTCACTCCAACGATGAGGAAGTTCTCACTGATGCATGCTGGGCTCTTTCATATTTATCTGATGGCACTAATGACAAGATCCAAGCCGTGATTGAAGCTGGTGTTTGCCCCCGTCTTGTGGAGCTTCTCCTGTATGTGACAACATTGCGTTACAATTTTCTGCCATTTTCCTTTAGATTCTTATTTGTTATTCTCATTTATACCCTTTTAATCTTTTATACTGTTTACAACATGAAGCCATCCATCACCTTCAGTGCTCATACCCGCACTACGAACTGTTGGAAATATTGTAACTGGAGATGACGCGCAAACTCAGGTATTGTGTTTTTGCATCTCTAGATCTGACAGATTTTGTATCAATTGATAGCAATGACTAATGACTCATGAATCTTGAGCTTAATATTTAGTGGTCATGTTCATCACAGTTGATATTAAATTTTAGGCTTGTTATCTTGCATCTAATGTGGAAAATGTTTTGTAAAATCTATTGAAAAATAAAAATGCACATATTTATCATATGTAGATGGACATGTTTGGCAATTTGACCTACCCTTTATGCCCATCAATTGAAGATTTGTCTAGTTTGTGTCACTTAAATACTTGAGATTTGTCCTCTCACAGTTTCACTTAAGATCTATACTCTATACTACTTTAAAAGGTAGTAGTGGTGGTGGCAGTGAATCTGCCAGCACTACCTCTATCACTAACGTATGGGCCCTCCGTGTTGGGTGAAACCCGCATGCTCAATAAATTTAAACATCCCCCAAAAGAACAATGTCTACACAAAAATAATGTCCATATTATTTGGTAAGATCGACAGGGAAGGAATCCATATAGTTAAAGGGGTTGGAAAGAGCCAGTCTACATATTCTTCAAATGATGAGCGTGCAGTGTGCACAACATGATTCTTTTTTTGTCATTGCAACGTATAGGCAATCTGCTAGTTTGCCTAAAAGTTCATTGCCTGCTTGGCAACAAGTTATAAAGAATCGACTCACCTAAATGAAAAAATGCCAATACCTAGCTGCTGTAATTGTTTTCAGCCAAACTTGGCTTTTCTTATTGTATACTTCTTATTGTTTGAGTTTTATGAGAGCTGAGAGAAATTTTCTGCTATGCTAAAGCTGGTGTTCATCAAATATGAAATATCTAGTGTAGATTGCAGCATGAAAGTTAATTGCTTTTTTGACATCCATATAACCATCTCATCATCTTTCCCCCTTTCTCTTTTGTACAGTGCATCATTGATCATCAAGCCCTCCCTTGCCTCCTAAGTCTGTTGACACAAAATCTCAAGAAAAGCATCAAGAAAGAGGCTTGCTGGACTATTTCAAATATTACTGCTGGTAACAAAGATCAGATACAGGTATGTGTACAGACTTAAAAAATACTGATATGCTCATCATTCTACCAAGTCATGTTTTGCCGCTGAAGGATTTGTGTAGTGCATACTTAGTAGTTTTAATTGAGTTCCCCCGCCAAACCATAAACACCACACAATGTTCATATTTCATGCAAGCTTTCAGGTCAACTTTTTCTTTCGTGATGATTACACTTGTCAGCAGACTCATCCTTGTAGTACAAAGACTGAGAACATGGTAGTAACTTAAAGAAACCCTCATGCATGATTTGCTCACAAAGTATCGATGGCAGCCTAATCACTAGAAATCTTGCTGCCTGGGACCTGGGGTTCTTTGGTGGAAGAAAGGGAGGGATGGGGGCATATGGATGATTGATTCATTTACACAGTTGGGAACTTGTGAACTTAGCTGCAACCTTTCGTCCTTAACCTATAATAGCCTATAGCTATAGATCTTGTTGATTGTGCATGTTCTAAAATGTTCAACAATTTGCTGCATTGACTGCCACAGGCTGTCATAAATGCTGACATTATTGGTCCTCTGGTGAATCTGCTCCAAACGGCAGAGTTCGATATCAAGAAGGAAGCTGCATGGGCCATCTCAAATGCTACTTCAGGCGGTAGCCATGATCAAATCAAGTATGTTTACTCAACTTGCACCAGTTCTGTCCAGCTTTATGAAATGCAAATATAACCGCTTACATAGTTTCATGTTGAGCTTCACTTGGATTTGATATTGTATGGTTTGTTAAAATAGGTATCTGGTGAGCGAGGGTTGCATCAAGCCATTGTGTGATCTTCTTATTTGCCCAGATCCAAGAATCGTTACAGTTTGTTTGGAGGGTCTTGAGAACATTCTTAAAGTAGGAGAAACTGACAAGACCTTGGCTGCGGGTGATGTGAATGTCTTCTCCCAGATGATTGATGAAGCGGAAGGTTTGGAAAAGATTGAGAATCTGCAGAGTCATGATAACAACGAGATCTATGAAAAAGCTGTGAAGATTCTTGAGGCCTACTGGATGGATGAGGAGGATGATGCAATGGGAGCTACCACGGAAGCTGCTCCCCCAGGTGTTACTTTTGACTTTGGCCAAGGAGGTGGTGCCGCTCAATTCAAATAAATACAGGTACTCTCAATTCTCAACACGAAAACCTTTATATTCTGGTATCATTCACTTGAGGCAATAAGTAATGATTTCAAATTTCCTCAGCAGATTTGACCAGAGGTGGTAAATTATGGCCACTGTGCGGGGTACTGAATTGTTCTGGTGGTCCAATAAGCTAAAGATTTCAAGGGGCCAGGGTTGCATTATTTCCCAACTGGTCACGGATATCATATCACTACGTCTGTAACAGGGATTAAAGCTTTGAAGTCTGCGTTTTCCATCAGGCTACTATGTAGTGTTTGCATCTTTTAGTATGGTGTGCAACATTTTGCTACTTGTATAGCCTGACTCGAAGCTTCTGCAAAGCCATCACAAACACATTCCTGAACCCGTCTGGTTTTGAGTTTCGTCAGGAGTGTGCTTGAGTTGCAGTTTGTCCGGACATGTAAACCATCACGTCTTTTATATTATATATTGCTAGGCCTTTTAAATTATATATTGCTAGTGTTTGTTCGATTCTACTATACTAGTGATCTCTTTGCATATGCGTTTTTAGTTAGTACTGAATAGTTAACACAGTGGAGGCTAATAAACCAAATAAATTAATTGAAACTTGTTGAGGTAATCACGAATCAAGTGCTTTACAATTCAAATCACGTTTGTGCTAAAACAAATTGTGCGACATATAATCAAATAACCCAAATGCTCTAATATAGCAAATCACCAAAGAGCATGTTACGCGGAAAAGAGTAGTAAGCCTTTTAACATCGCTGTCTCTGCTCATCTCCAGCTTATCTCCAAATTCTTCTAGTCGTTTCAAACTGCATCAGCGCACTGCTTGGTGACGCACGCCGCTCGGCTGGGCTGGACCTGGCAAGCGGCCGGCGTTATCTCCGGCGCGCTTGGCGCTGTCGCCGGCGGCGGCGGGTGTGGGTGCGGGCCGTGCGGCATCGGTGGCGGCGGCTGCAGGTGGTGTTGCGGCATCCCGTAGCCGACGTAGTAGCCGCCGCCGCCGCCGGGATGCTGCGCCCGCAGCTTGTTCGTCTGCAGGGCCGTGACGTAGACGACGAAGCCGACGACGACGGTGATGAGGCCCAGGATCCCCGCCGCCGCGAACACCCCCGGGCGCACCCGGTGGCACACCGGCCGCGGCTTCCTCCAGTCGCTGACATGGCCGGACTCCACCGCGATCCCGACCATGAGCATCACCTCCGCGAGCCCGAAGCAGATCCTGCGCAGAACGACCGTTAGAACCAAACATGGCGTCATCCATGGCGGTGTGGCTGTAGTCATTGACGTACCAGGTGACGAAGAAGAGGCAGCAGGTCTGCCAGGTGAGCCTGGCGGGGTCGGAGGGGACGCGGGGGTGTCCCTCGGCGACGGCGAGCCCCGCCGCGGATGAGTCCGGCGCGGCGACGGCGAGCAGCATGTAGGCGTGCTCGGCGAACATGGCGACGGCGAGCAGCAGGAACGCCCCGATGGCGAACGCCAGCGGCGCCCGGCCGCTGGAGTTGTAGAAGCAGACGTCCACCTGCCCGTCGGCGGCGGCTCCCCCCGCGCCGCCGACGGTCATGAGGTAGTGCGACGCCTCGGAGCGCGACCCCTCGGCGGCGAGGCAGAGGATGAACCCGACGATGCCGCAGAGCACCGAGAGCGCCACCAGCGCCACCGCCGCCCGCCCGCTCGACCGCGCCGCCCGCCTCTCCTGCACCTTCCGCAGCGACAGGTCGTCGTGCGTCACCGCTGGCATCGCCGCCTGCATGTACGATACACCCCCCGACGAGCTCAACTACAGCAACGAATCAAGGATTTCGCCTGCGGATTGCTCGCTTTTGCCGGCGTATATAAGGTGTTCGACGTGGTGACCGGAGACGGGAGGGAGAGAGAGAGAATAACGTGGGTTGCAGCGGTGGGAGGGGAAGGAATTGGGGTGGTGGGGAGGCAGCACGGGAGGAATCCACGGCGGCGAGGCGGCGATGGAGGGGTTTCCGTGCGGTGGAGGTGGAGGCGACATTCGGATTCGCTTTGCTTTCAGCGCGGCTGCCTTGCTTTTTGGCGGGGAAAGCGATCGATCGATTTGATTCGCTTTTGGAGAGGAGAGGGCGAGCGCCTTCAGGTGCCAACGAGGCAGCGAATCGAGGGCTTGAAAAAGGTTGGGTTTGGTGATGAATCAGCTCACACTCCCAACTGATCTTGCACCTCAATACTTCAATAGAAGAGTGTAGGCATGTAGCCATGTTATACAAAATTGCTCCAAGAGCAGGGTATCCTCAATGGTTGTGGTTTTTTTTTCTTCTTTTTAATCTTGCTTTCATATTGCTGAATTTTTTCCCCACTAGTCATTTGCAGATTTAGATATGTCTTCGAAGAGGATTTATATCCATTAAGAAGAATATATGTGATATGCGAGCGCTTAGCAACAATTTAGCTGCAGAAGCCTTGGTAGTGTAAGTTTTGCTGTATACGGAGTACATAGTACTTTTTTTTTACTGAACTCTTACTAGCACCAATTATCGTGCAGACTTGTGAGTTTGTCTAGATTTTAGATTTTCTGTAATTTAAACAGTTACGATCATTATTAGTAAGAATCCTACAAAAATATTTTTTAAGGATTGGTAGTAGCAGTGCTTATACGCTGTAATGGACCATGCTCATATAATTAAGTATAATCTAGGAGGGTGATTTTTTTTTGAAACCAAAGCCAGGCTAAACTGGTGTTATATTAAGAAGGAGAGTATGTACAAGATCACCAAAGCAGGTGATTGAACCAGAAGGGAGGGGAAGGGGAAGAAGAAAAACAAACCAGAAACAGATACAGAAACAGAACACACACAAACAAAAGAAATTTAAGCGGATATTCTCGTGATGTTTTTTCTCCACACATGTGTTAAGAAAATAGATACACAACGGAAACACGAATTTAACGCGGAAAACCCTTGTGGGAAAAACCACGGGCGCCGACCGGCAATAATCACTATTGAGGAGTTGATTATAAACGTAGGGAATAACAATGAGAACTTTTCTCCCTTCCCGTACGACTTACAAGAGTATATATAGAAGATATAAGGGAAAGACACCTAATAGGAAACGACTAGGAGTCCTACTAGGAAACTAATCCTAGTTCTACTAGGAAACTAATCCGAATATATTGTGGGCTCAAATTCGGATCACATATTTAACAATCTCCACCTTGAGACAAATTTCTTCTTGTAGCATAAAAATCATCAATCTCCAAAAATACCTCATGTAGGTAAAATCACCGCGCGCCAAATAGTCTCTAGGACTATACTGTAACACCAATCAAGCTTGAACAAAGCTCAAACTTAGTAGCAGGAACTGGCTTTGTCATCATATCAGCTGAATTATCATGAGTACTTATCTTGCATACTTTGACATCACCTTCAGCAATCACACCTCGTATAAAGTGATATCTCACATCAATGTGCTTTGTTCTCTCATAAAACATCTGATCCTTTGTAAGGCATATTGCACTTTGACTATCACAGAATATATCAATGCAAGACGTAACTCCACAAAGCTCAGTATACAAACCTCTAAGCCAAATAGTTTCTTTACAAGCTTCAGAAATAGCCATATACTCTGCTTCAGTAGTAGATAAGGCAACAGTTGCTTGCAAACTTGCCTTCCAACTAACAGCACATCCTCTAATAGTGAAAACATAACCTGTGAGTGATCTTCTCCTATCCAAATCTCCAGCAAAATCTGAATCCACATAACCAACAAGTCCATCTCTAGATCTCCCAAACTGCAAACAAGCATTAGAGGTACCACGTAGGTATCTGAAAATCCACTGAACAGCTTTCCAATGCTCTTTGCCAGGATTAGCCATGTATCTACTGACAACACTCAATGCATGTGATAAGTCAGGACGAGAACATACCATGGCATACATAAGTGAACCAATTGCACTTGAATATGGAACTCTAGACATATACTCAATATCATAATCTGACTGTGGACATAAATTTGGAGATAATCTGAAATGTGCAGCTAAAGGAATACTCACTAGTTTTGCATCATGCATATTGAAACGACGAAGGACCTTCTCAACATAACCTTTCTGACTAAGATATAACTTACCAGACTCTCTTTCTCTAGTAATTTCCATACCGAGAATTTTCTTAGCTGCACCCAAATCTTTCATCTCAAATTCACTACTCAATTGTTCCTTCAACTTTGCTATCTCTGCTTTATCTTTTGCAGCAATCAACATATCATCAACATAAAGAAGCAAATATATAGCTGAACCATCAACCACTTTGAGATAAACACAGCTATCATAATTGGATCTTCTAAACTTCTGAGAAAGTATGAAAGAGTCAAATC
The DNA here is from genome assembly GCA_000573905.2 of Oryza punctata. Taxonomy (NCBI): domain Eukaryota; kingdom Viridiplantae; phylum Streptophyta; class Magnoliopsida; order Poales; family Poaceae; genus Oryza; species Oryza punctata. The sequence continues at coordinate 8,142,920 of CM002488.2, forward strand.
TCTTATACCACTGTCTAGGCGACTGTTTCAACCCATAAAGAGATTTCTTTAACCTACAGACTAGGTTCTCTTTTCCAGGAACAACAAAACCTTCAGGCTGCTCCATATAAATGTCCTCTTCTAACTCCCCATGTAAAAATACAGTTTTAACATCAATTTGCTCTAGTTCATAATCATGCATTGCAACAATACTGAGTAATGTGCGAATTGAACTATACTTCACAACAGGGGAAAAGACATCATTGAAATCTGGCTATAACCTTTAGCAACTAACCTTGCTTTGTATCTTGCCTCATCAGTTGGAGATATACCTTCCTTTTTTTTGAAGATCCACTTGCAATGGATAGGCTTATTCTCCTTTGGCAACTTCACCAATTCCCAAGTACGATTATTTTCAAGTGACTCCATCTCATCATGCATAGCAGTTATCCATCTATTGCAATCATCAGAAACAATAACCTCAGAATATGAAGAAGGTTCTGCATTACCTTCAATTTCCTCTGCCACACTCAAAGCATAAGCAACTATGTTCGCTTCTTCAATATATCTTCGAGGAGGTTTAGTATTTCTTTTGGGCTTATCTTTTGTAATAGAATGTTTTGGAGACTGCTCAACAGTAGAAGAATCTGAATCTTCACTAACAGGTGCATATTGGTTAATAGCAACATCATCCTTTTCTGGTGCATGCCCTGAACTGATCAAGTGCTCCACCTGCACACTTGCTTTCTGCTGACTCTCAACAGGAACATTAGTAGAAGGTTTGTCATGTAACATAACTGATTCATGGAAGATAACATTTCTACTAATCACAACCTTTTTTGTTTCAGGACACCATAACTTATAGCCTTTCACACCAGACGGATAACCAAGAAAAATGCACTTAATAGCTCTAGGCTCCAATTTACCATTATCAACGTGAGCATAAGCAGTACAACCAAATACTCTTAAGTCTGAATAATTTGCTGGGGAACCAGACCATACCTCAATTGGAGTCTTCTTATCAATAGCATAACTGGGTGATCTATTAATAAGATAACAAGCAGTGGAAACAACTTCTGCCCAAAATTGTCTAGGCAAACCTGCATTAGACAACATACAACGGGCCTTTGATATAATTGTCCTGTTCATACGCTCAGCTACGCCGCTTTGTTGAGGTTGAGGAACGGTGTAGTGACGCACAATGCCTTCAGACTTGCAATATGATTTAAATATCTTAGAACAGAACTCCATTCCATTGTCAGTACGAAGTACTTTTACCTTCCTTTCAGTTTGTCTTTCAACCATAGTCTTCCACTCTTTAAACGCATTAAAAGCTTGATATTTGTGCTTCAAGAAATAAGGCCAAACTTTTCGCGAATAATCATCAACGATAGTCATCATATAACGAGCACCTCCAAAAGATGTCTTACGAGCGGCCCCCATAAATCAGAATGCACATAATCAAGAATACCTTCTGTAGTATGCGTAGATGTGTTGAATTTCACCCTCTTATGCTTGCCAAATATGCAATGCTCACAAAATTTGAGCGTCCCGATGCCTTGTCCATCTAGCAATCCTCTCTTGCTCAATTCTGCCAAACCAATTTCACTCATATGCCCAAGACGCATATGCCAAAGATTAGTAGCATCAACATTAGATAATGAATCTGAAACTGCAGCAACATTACCTAATATAGTTGTACCTCGCAGATGGTACAGGTCGGCAGTTTTAATATCAGCTTTCATTACAACAAGAGATCCTTTGGTTACCTTCAAAATTTCGTTTCCACCGGAATATTTGTACCCTTTGCGATCAAGAGTACATAAAGAGATGAGACTCCTCTTCAAATTTGGAATATGCCGCACATCTGACAATGTTCTGATACAGCCATCAAACATCTTGATCTGAATTGTTCCAATACCTGCAACCTTGCATAGTGTATTATCACCCATCAAAACAGTACCACCTTGCACAGGCTCATAGGTGGCAAACCAATCCCTGTTCGGGCACATGTGATAGGTGCAAGCAGTATCAAGAATCCACTGGTCACTAGTTTGTGCACAACCAGCATAAGCAACAAGCAATTCTGCACCAGGTTTATCATCAGTAATAACTGCGACTTTTCCTTCTTCTTGTTTATTACCTTTCGGTCTATAACTTCCGGTTCTCTTGTCTTTGTTCTGTAGCATCCAACACTCAGAGATATCATGTTCATCTCTCTTGCAGTATTTGCATGACTTATACCTACCTCTGGACTTATATCTTCCACGATAACTACTTGAACTTTTATCTCCTGACTGATTCTTTGTGTTCTTCTCCTGTTGCATGCCCGAACAACCAAGCCTTCTGCTTGTGAACTTGAACTTTCAGAGGGTACCATCTTCTTCATTTTTTCTTTGGCATGCAAAGCTTCGTAAATTTCTTTCAAAGTTAGAGTATCACGACTATAAAGAATAGTATCCCTGAAGTTTGCATATGAGCTAGGCAATGAACACAACAGAATAAGGCCTAAATCCTCTTCATCATACTTTACCTCCATAGCCTCAAGGTCAGCAACAATTTCCTTGAAAGTGGATAGATGATCCATCACAGACTCATCATCTTGCAACTTGTGCAAAAATAACTTTTGCTTCAGGTGAATCTTACTGATCAGATCCTTAGTCATGCATATCTGTTCCAGCTTCAACCACAGCCCACCGGCTGTCTTCTCCTTAAGCACCTCCTGCAAAATATTGTTAGATAGATGAAGATGAATATATGACATAGCCTTACGATCCCTTTTCTTCTCATCATCAGACCAATCCGTAGTCCTCTTGTTAAATCCAGATAGGGCATCATCGAGGTCTTGCTGTGCAAGGACGACTCGCATCTTCACTTGCCATAGTGAGAATCTTGTGTCTCGGTCCAGAAGCGGTAGATCATACTTCAAACTCGCCATGAGAATTAATCTCGTATGCACGTAGCGTAGATCTAAAAACTCCTCATTGCACAAGCTTTTCTTTTCGCGCGATGTCGGAGGACGACAGATGATCTTGCCGAACGAAGCGATGAGACGATGACGCCGGCGACGGGGATAGTAGTAGATCGGATTTCCAATGCTCTGATACCACTTGTTAAGAAAATAAATACACAACAGAGACACGAATTTAACGTGGAAAACCCTTGCGGGAAAAACCACGGGCGCCGACCGGCAATAATCACTATTGAGGAGTTGATTACAAACGTAGGGAATAACAATGGGAACTTCTCTCCCTTCCCGTACGGCTTACAAGAGTATATATAGGAGATATAAGGGAAAGACACCTAATAGGAAACGACTAGGAGTCCTACTAGGAAACTAATCCTAGTCCTACTAGGAAACTAATCCGAATATATTGTGGGCTTAAATTCGGATCACATATTTAACAACATGCTCCATAGCTTGATCTCGTCTTGTATTTTGGCAAGCAGTTGCGACATGGTTTTCAAAACACCCTCCTGTTTCATTCACATCATATTTCCCATGCCACCAACAAGTGGATTAACTTAAGTGCTTTAGTTTTGCTTTTCCCTCCTTGAGATGTTCTTTTGATCCACCATTCCAACAGCACTTCATTTTCATCATGTGGATGGTCTATCTCGCTGCAATTCAGTCTACTCAGAACCCTCTCCCAAATCTGATGCACAAAGATGCAATCCCAGATCTGACGCACAAAGATGCAATCTTTGAAAAGATGTTGAGCGGTTTCTAGATTCTTGTAGCATAGTTGACAGAAATAATTGTTTGGCTATTGTCTGATCTGTAGCCTGTCCACTGTCCAAATCTTATTCTGCAACAAAAGCCATGCAAAGTGTTTGCATTTGGAAGGTGCCCATTGCTTCCAAATCAGTTTTGTTGCAGCTAAGCTTATCCTACCATTAAACTGTGCTATATAGGCTGACTTTGCACTGTACTTTCCATTCTCGTCCATCGCCAAGTTATGGTGTCCTCGACACCTTCTGTGAGTCACTATTCCACACATGGTAGAAGACCTCAAAGAATTCCTTGACGAGCTCGACTATGAGGTTGTGCCTGATATCCACTATCCATTGGTCATTTGCTAATCCTTCTTGGACTGACCTTCCTTTCCTTTTGGCATGGTTGTATAAGGTCGAAGCTAACTCCTTGAGTGGTTGTCCAACAATTCAATTTGATTCCCAGAAGCTTGCTTTGCGTCCATCACCAATTGTCACCTTGGTTGCAGAAGCAAACAATTTTTTATCCATTTCATCGCAAGGAGGATGTGTCCCTGCCCAAGGCTTGTTTGGGCTCTCCCAACTGAACCATAGCCATCACACTCTCAATGCTCGTGCAAATTTGTCTAAATCCAACAATCCCAATCCCCCAAACCTGATGGGTGAGTAAACCATTGACCAATTTACTTTGCATTTGCCCCTACTAATCTCTTGGTCGCCAGCCCAAAGAAACTTTTTCCTTATTTTGTCCATGTCATGCAGAAAATTTTTGGGGGGCTTTATGGCTGCGAGGAAGTATGTTGGTATTGAGGTTAGAACCGAAGTGATAAGGGTCTTCCTTCTCACATGTTGCAACAACTTCCCTTTCCAGCCTACAAGTCTAGGCCGGATCTTGTCCATGACTGATTGGAGATGCACTCTCTTGCTTTGTCCCGTTGTCAAAGGTAGTCCTAAATATGTGATGGGAAACCAGTCCACTTACCATTGAAACTATTCAGCACTTCCTGAAGGTCTATGTTTTCACATCTTATAGGCACCACCAAGCTCTTGTTTAAATTGACCTGTAGACCTGTGGCATGTCCAAAGTTTTGCAGCAAGGCGATCAGGTTATCTACATCTACTCAACTTGGGTTCAGGAAGATTGCCGCATCATCCGCGTATAGCGATATCCTGAACTTTGAAACCCTGTTTGTTATTGGTGATAGGATCCCTTGGTCTGTAACCATATTGAGTATCCTTTGCAATGGATCGATTGCTAGTATGAAGAGGTAAGGTGAGAGAGGGTCCCCCTGACGCAGTCCTCTCTTATGTGTGATTGCTTCTCTTGTTGTTCCATTCAGCATTATCTTGGATGTGGTAGTTGACAGTAACAGGGCAATCCAATCTCTCCACCATGTACTGAACCCTCTCCATTGTAGTATTTCCAACAAGTACTCAGGATATAAAGTCGAAAGCCTTTGCTATGTCTAACATGAAGAAGACTGTTGGCTTCCTTTTGTTGTGCATCGATCTGACCAAGTTGCGCACATATAAGAAGTTATCTTGTATACATCACCTTTTGATGAAAGCACTTTGGGGCATGCGAGACCAGCTCATATAAATGTGTCGCTAATCTCATCGCAAGCATTTTCGATATGAGCTTTGCACTGAATGAATCAAGCTTATGGGTCTGAAATCCTACACCGTTTGTGGTGAATCCTTCTTTGGTAGCAATGTCAGCATGGCTCTGTTGATACATCCAAAATTTCCACCTGCCAACCTATAGATGCAGTCGAACATCAGAGAAATGTCATGTTTTATGATCTCCCAACATCCCTTATAGAATGCACCGGTGAAACCATCAGGCTCGGGTGCCCTCTCTACCGATGAACGTTTCACTGCATTCCATATGTCATCCTCTGTTATGATTGGTAGATCAAGAAAGGGGGGGGGTACTACGAGCCCTCTGCCCCATGCATCTAACCAGCTGGTTCACCGGTTCCATCGACGTCACCCTTAAATAGAGTTATTCAGTCGATACAGAGATGCGCTTAAAGTGGGGTGTGTGCTACCCCTATTAGGCTGGACCCTTCCCCATAAGGCCCCACCGTCAGGGCATAAGCGCCCTCTTGCTACCTATATGCAAGGCACCGTCTTAGCCTGCCTTCCTAGGATCGCTCCCACACCTGTCACGTTCATGATCGGTCTCCTCAATTGTGTATCGATCGAAAGGCTGGGTGGCAGAGCCCCCAACCGACGGTAGCTGTTACGTCCAGTATGTCCCCCTCGATTCCCAACAGGCTATGATACCCCAGGGTGGGTAGGAGCGGGTTGAGTCCGTATCACCGCGGAACAACTGCAGCGTCCGGATCTGATCTATCTACTCGACAGTTCATCCGGTGACTTCACAGTCACCAAAGAAGCCCCAAGAAGCATTAAACATTTCCGATGAGATCCATGGAGCTATTCTGAATGGACCATCCACTGCACCCTGTTATACTCTGTACTCCTATCACATTCTAGTTCAGTGTGCATGCCCTTTGCTTCTTTTCACCTAGAATCGAGGTGAAATGCTCATGTAAAAGCTTGGCCTTGTCTTCATGTGTGTGTACAGATGTATTTCTGTGTTGTAGGCAGTGTATGAAATTCTTCCTTTTCCTAGCATTTGCTCTTATATGAAAGAAACGTATGTTTGCGTCTCTTCTTTTAGCCATCGAATCCGGGATGCTTGTTTTTTCCTTGCTTTTGCGACTGCTGCAAGTCCCAGCATTCTTACTTTAAGGTCTTTCCGGAATTCATGCTTGAATGTTGTCAACGTCCTTTTTTCTTGTGCCAAGTCCAGCCTGTAGATTAGCTCTTGTACCATGTGGAATTGCATTTTAGCCTGGCCGAATTTCTCTTTACTCCATGATATCAAGGCCTTCTCTGCATTGCTTAGCTTCCTGCTTAATCTGTGCACAGGATGCTCCCCTTGAACCGGTTGATTCCAGGCTTGCTGCACAACTTCCTTGAAACCCTCTACCGTTAGCCATCTAGGAGGGTGATTGAAGAGAAAAGTGTTGCATCCAGTGGTTACAACGCGGAGTGTACAAATACGCGCACGAAGAGAATGGTAAAGTTTTTACAGTAGTAGAGAGAATGGTCTTTGCATCAAGACACTTAACGAGATCGGCGTAGTTGTACCCTTTGTAAACGTTGCTCTTTCATCCAACGCTTAATAAAATCGACGTTGTCCTCCGCCCAGGGTTTACAAAACCGTATAGTTACCGCCACGGTTATCGTGGTTACCACGCACGCTAACCTTTTCCGTTTTTGAAACCACGGTATATCTCGCGATAACCGTGCGGTTACCGCGGTAACCGCCAAACCGTGGGGTCACGATAACCGCGTCTCAAACGGTTTTGTAAACCCTGCCTCCGCCGCCTAGCGGAAAAAAAAGGAAGAGTTCGGCGTTTCGTTGCATACGGTTGTAACCCACACAAATTGAAAATGGTCTGTTCTGTGTATCATCATCGTATCAATGGTGTGCATTCAAAATGGACCGCTATATGAATCACGCTTCAAAATCCAGCAGCAACAGTTGTCGGCCGTTTTCGCTGACGAGTGGACTGCAGCAAAAATATCGCAGATAATTTACTGGACCGTACAAACTGAAAAGGCTTCATCATGGCTATAGGTTAACGGCCTTAATCCAAGCCCATCTAATAATCTACATGGGCTGAGCGAAGATGATTGGGCCATTTTGTTCCAATACCCGCGTACATCATCACTACACAAAGCACTTGTTCCTGATAAAAAAAAAGGGAAAAAAAGCAAAAACATAAATAAAGCGTATTACCTCGAAAACAAAAACAAGAGGATCTAGATCAACGACGGCTGAACTCTATGGTGTTTGAAGCTAAATTTTACCCTACCAAAATGGTGGTGCTGAAACTACCAAATTGGATAGTAGTGAATTTAATCTATTGTGGGTAAAATTTGGTAGCAAACCAAACATACATTTACTACTATTGAAGCTATCAAAATTCTGGTATGATAATAACTTGGTATCAAATCAAACAAGCCCTATAATTAACACATCGTTCGAGAAAGAGTTGAACAAGTCGAAAAATCCTTATCTCGCCCATCACTTTCTTCCATTCCTTTTGCAATTTGCTACGTGAAGGCGAGTTGCTAGCTGCAAGTGATCATCCTGCCTCTGACCTAGACCCATACTACTACTCGCTCGAAGTCGATTGATGATTAGCTTGGAGAGGACGTGCACATCTGCTTCAGCAGTAGGTCGCAACCAATTCTAATCCTCATCACCAACAACCAATCTCTCATCTCATGGAATTTATTAAACCTCCCAAAATTAATACACATCAACAACATTACCAATGAAACGAATTAATCTCGCAGAAAAAAAATACAGCAAGAAGAAGCCAAGACCAACAACTAGTAGATAGTACGATCTCTTATATTTTGGAACAAATATATAGAAATTAAGAATGAGAAGAAATATTGCAGAGGGAAAAATGTTAAGCTGAGTGATTTATATATCGTTGGAGGACAAACTGATCATCTGAAGGGGTTTTCATTTGTTCCCTTGTCGCTTGCAGAGATTAGCAGATAATTGTATCTGATGTTCAACAGCCGACCACTAAACATGCTGTTCTAATTGCCATTAAGCCGACAGGCTCCGAAATCATCGACCGATCGTCTCACTCAATCCAAAAATGTGGGCTTTTTTGGACTTGCAATCCAAGGATTACTTTGGATAGTTTAGTTAGGTTGTCTCAATATCTCCCGAAGAAAAAGCCAAAGAAGGCTACTCCACCCATTCCAAAATATAAATATTTTTAGAATAGTGCTAAGTCAAACATTTTTAACTTTAACTATTGATAGAAAAAATAAAATAAAATTAATCACGTAAAATTGATGTTATTATATTTATCACTAAACAAACTATCATAATATATAACTCTTTTTATTTAAAACATCTTATTTTTATAGATATTATTAATCAAAGTAATATCTTGAAGATTATATCGAGATCTAAAAGTATTTATATTTTAAGATGAAGGGAGTACAACTTTACGTCATAATTTATATGGTTGTGGTTGTAGAGAAAATGTGACCTGAACTCATGCCACACGCGTCTGTCATCATTCCAGGACATACGTGTGCATCAGAGCTAGAAGAAATCCTAACAGTTTCAGCTCATTTTGCTTCTAGTTTTGTTTTCTCCAGTTACACAGAAGGCACACAACTATACTCACACATGCTTTAATAAAGTTGTGGTTTGACTTGGTTGGAAATTTTACTTATCGACTTCTAAACTCTCGTGTTATATCATTATCTTAAAAAAAACTCGTGAAATATCATTATCTTAAAAAGAAACTCTCGTGGTATAGATATTGTTTTGAGAAAAATATGTTAACAATGAAGAACTTAAAGGATATGTGTGATCTAGTATATAAACTTTTATAAAATGTAAATCAAAATGAACTTATGTTATGTGTGAAATCAAGATAAAAATGGCACACCTTACCTAATCTTGGTAATGTACACGCTGGTCCACATAAACTACACAAGCACAAATACTACAACATAAATTTATATACTCCCTCCATTTCAAATTATCGTGTATCCGAATTAAGTCAAAAATTTCTAACTTTGCCCATTAATTCCACAAAACTAGTATAATTTAGTATGTGAGTATATATTATGAAAATATTTCTCATGATGAATCTAAAATCATAAATGTTATTATATTAAATTATATTGATGGTCAAAGTTAGTAATTTTGACTTAGCAAATAATTTGAAACTACCACTCAAATAGACGGAAACCAGTGACACATCCTTATTGAAAATCCATTTACATGTGTGTAGCATTCGTGGACATCAGGATTTGAACTGTGGTGGGTGGAGTCATGCACCTATGACTTCACCATTACATCAATAGTGCTTTGCGTTTATTTTTTATTTTCAAAATTAATACGTACTCCATCCGTTTCATATATAAGTCGTTTTGATTTTTTTTGTCAAATATTTTTATGTTTAACAAAATTTGTAGAAAAAATTAGTAATATATAATACACCAAATTAGTTTTTTTAAATCTAACCCTGAATATATTTTGATAATATATTTGTTTTTGCTAAAAATACTATTATGTTTTTCTATAAATTTATAAACTTAAAAAGTTTGAATATAAGTAAAATCAAAGTGACTCATGAAATGGAGGGAGTAGCTTTTACCGAGGAGCGGATTGCCAAAACTTGGCACCCACCTACTTCCCACAACTACAGATTAATCTGAATTACACTCATATACACTCGATTTATATAAATTAGCCGCTTCTCCCATACAATTCACCCGTAAATTACTCACATCCCCTCGAATACACTTCTCCTTTTCTTTTTCTCTGTGAGACAGCTAGATACTCCGTATTATATATATATATATATTTTGCAGGGAAGATACTCCGTATTATATTGCTCCTCACCACATGTATTATACATTTATACATGTGCGCTAGCTACGTGTTGTTGCTGTTGACGTTGGTTGTTTAATTTCTCACTTAATTTTCTCCATTGTTTCGCCCGTGTTCGTGTTTGTATTTTTCGCACTAACTAATAAATAATTATTCTCGTTTGTGCGTGCCAGCCTGCATGCATATTATGTGCATGCAGGTGCTCGCCACGTTCATCGAAGCTTTCATTAGATCGAACAGGCCAGGAAACCGATAAAGAATTGTTGACCCCGCCGTGTTTAAGGTAGTAAAAAGATTGATTAGTACTTAATTAATTAGTTAAACTACATGCGCAATTAAGCCGTTTGAGAAAGGCTCAGCACTACGCTCTTATTTGTGTCACACTGTCACTACAGCTCAACGATAGCTAGCTAGAACGCTAGATTGCACTCGTTTTGAAATGTTGGAATTGATCAAACATTAGTTTGTTGCTTGACATTTTGAAATAGATCAAGTGTGATGGTGACGTGTGGTTTAGTTTTAGCTCATCTAGTGTACAAAAAGCATACGAAGGTTTCGTTCGATGATACAACCTAAATTTACCAATTAATTAAAATATAGCTAGTTCACTCGATCCCATAATTACTCGCAACTCCTCTTACAACCATTCAAGAACAATTATGTGTCTTCAAGTACACATATGAAATATGAAAGTGAGTGTAACTTAACTGATTAGATTTGTTATGGTCTTACATTTAAAAAAAGTATTTTTCAGTGGTAACGAGGTGAACGCGCATATTATAAGCATATGCATTTGTACTATGTTAATATAACATAAAAAGGTACATATGTACATGTGTTGAAATAATTACCCTTGCATCGCACATATCACTACTATCGATTACTTATGTATATGTAGTGAAATAATCAGCTATGCAATACACAGATATACTACTATCAAATAATCATAAATTTACTATTTTAAGCCCTTGAGATATACTCTCTCCATCCTATTAAAAAACCACGAGATGAACGTAACCGATGAAATTGGATGTAAGATTCGTCAAGATTTATAGCCAGAAATTAGTTTTTTATGAGATGGAGAGATTATGTCTTCACCTATATTTCCTTCTTTCTAAATTATGAGTCTTTTTTTTTACTTTGGGTCTAAACTTTAGAAATTTCCAAAATAAAAATACGAAGTAGAAATGACCATTTGTTTACCTAAATGCCACGGGCCCACGTAGCAGCGCTAGTCGAGACTCGCGCGCCCACAGTTACAAATACCGCCCCGGCCGCTAACCACTCCGCTCCCCACGTCTCCTTCAAAATCTCGCATCGCCTTCCCTTCCCTTCACTATGCAGAGCCACACGCACGCCCACGCCCTCGCCGGGAGCCCCGCCGCCACGGCGCCGTCCAGCCCCACGCGCCGCCCCTGCACCGGGAACGACGACGACGACGACGATGACGCCGGCGGCGGTGGCGGGCAGATCTTCTTCTTCAGCGCGCCGGCCAGCCCCGTGCACTACATCCTCCGCTCGCCGCCGTCCTCCACGACGACGACGGCGGCGCACTATTCTCCGGGCGTGGACGGCGACTACGGATGCGGCGGCGGCGGGGACTTCGAGTTCGCCGCGCGCCAGCATGGTGCAGGGGATGGCGCCGCGGCGATGAGCTCGGCCGAGGAGCTGTTCGTCGCCGGGCGCATCCGCGTCGGGTGCCTCTCGCCCATACGCCAGGAGGAGGCGGGATTCGGGGAGCAAGAGGAGGGTTGCGAAGACGAGGGGGAGGGCGGCGGCGGCCAACGGCCGCGGCCTCGCCGGGCCAGATCGGCGTCGCCGCCGCGGAGCCCGCATCTCGCCAAGATCGCCGAGCCTTCGGACTTCTTCGCGTCAGCGTCTTCATCGTCGTCCTCCTCCACCTCCTCCTCCCTGTCGTCCTCCGCCAAGAACACTCGCCGGCGGATATCGTTGCGTGACCTCCTCCTCGGCGGCACGGCGAACAGCGACTCCGCCACCGCCACCGCCACCGCCGCGGATGCGGGAACCGGCGCCGGCGGCGCCGCCGCCGAGAGGTCATCGGGCTTCTGGCCCCCGTCCATCTGGCCGTCGTCGCGGTCCAAGAAGACCACAACGATAGCGCTGCCCTGCCCGTGCCCGTGCCCGCCGCCGCTGCAGTCGGCGCGGCGGTCCACCTCGTCGGACAGGTCGTCGGCGCCGCGGCGGCGCACGACGTCGCTGCCATACCGGCAAGGTCTGGTCCTCGGATGCCTCGGGTTCGGGGCCCGGAGCTACGGGCTGGCCAAGTCAATGCATCCGCTTTCCTCACGGTAAAAGCGTAAACACAAGAACCCGCCTTCAAAGGGAAATCTACCAAATCGCCACATTTTTAAGTTCAAATAGCACTTTACATAGTCTTGCGAGGGCTTGCATGAAAAACAAAAGGAAAACGAAGGATGTAAATTAAAATTTTGCTCTGTTTGCTTCTATCTTTTTGTGGCAACGCTACATTGATCCATCACTTCATATGTGCATTAGTACAAATCACTGTGATCCATTTGACTGGCTATATTGATCTTTTGGCCTTTGGTTTGATGGGACCTTAATAATACTAATTCTTGTTATTTTCTGCATGATCTAATAAAGTTCTTATTCTTAGTGTGTGTGCGTGTGTGTGGTGAAATATATCATTCACTAAAGAACTCTTATAGGTGATATTCCTGACAATTGTCATCATCATCGTCATCACCATTGTGTTTTCAAGTACTCTGTCGGCGAAGACAGTGAAGTCGGTACTCGGTAGCAAGTAGTAACAAACGCAGTGAGGAGCCCAAACGAAACCTCTTCCTTTTGTCTCTTTGATTTGTTCATAGCGCAACCAAGATACCATGTTTCTATGGTTAAGCGAAAAAGATGAGGCCTCGCAATCGCTGTGATCGGTACGAGAGTGACACGATACCAATCCACTCCTATCAAGGAAGAAGCATTTTTATCTTGAATGCTTGAAAATATTTTGTTCCAAGAAGAGGATGAATGATTAATGTTCAGACTTATCAGTCACAACCTTCATTTAATTGTTCTTTTAGTAGTGAGCATATATATGCTGAAAACGACTCAAGTTTGGGTGGATGCGAGTAAAATTTGTCGGAAACAATCACCAAAGCGCCTTATAAACGGAAAACGAATGAATCAAAGTGGGCATGCAGTTACTTTGAAACTTTGGGTTACTATGTTGATATGTTGAAATTCATCAGAAAGCATCATACTAACACTTCATCAAGATGCACAGGAGAACAAAACAAGAAACACAGCTTTCAGAGGATCCAAATGCAAGCGACAGTAACAATGCAGCACAAAGCTTTGGTTTGCTTTGCTTTGCTTAGAAGGAGCAAACGCAATAAGCTCTACAGCAACAAAAGCACACGCTTGTCCTCACATAGCTTAAGGTTAATATGTCTTAATAAGCACCAATACTGACCCTAAGTAACACATTACTGAGATAACTGACAAAAACAGTCGGACAGATCTTGAAGCTAGAGAAATCATGAACATCAAGCATGCTTTGTTGGAAGAATGTCTTCTATGTGATGCTGACCTCTACAGGAACAAATCCTTCATCTGGCCATTCGCAAGCTTGCACAGTCCATTGAATGGTGCAGGATCTGCAGACAAACATGATAGAGAAATCAATGCTGTAATGAGGATGTCTAAAATGAAGTTCTTGCAGCAAATGTAAAGATAAAAGCCCCACGTACTATTAGTTGTGTCTAGCATCAGTAGAGAACAAAAGAAAATGTTGATTGAGATTATTTTATCAATTGATACAAAGAAATACTGTAAACTTGTAATATTGGGCATATGAGCTAAAATAGCATTTCATTCCCAGAAGTATGCTCATCAACTTCAAGAGCTGCATTCTCATCCCGAACGAAAAATATTTTTCATCCTAAAATCTACTCTAGATGATCAATCACACATCGCTCATTCCCAGAAGTTATGCCCATTAGCTTCAAAAGCTACATTTTACCAACTGGATGAGAAATGCATGTCATCCTGAAATCTACTCTAGATGATCAATCAGACACAAATTTGACACAATTAGGGATGAGGCTTGAAGTTTCCATATTTCAAACACATGAAAAAGGTGGATACATCATCCACTATAACAACTAAAGTCAATTTTGGCTGTAGGTAAAAGAAAGGTCCAACAATTAAATAATAAATATTAGTTCTGAATGCTTCTGGATTTGGGAATTTGTATGTAACACCAACAATTACCCAGGCATACATTTGCTCCTGTAAGCACGAATAAGATGAGAAATGTAACAATATCTACTCATGAAAGTATGTTCTTTTATGAGAAATTTACATATGTATTTTTTGCTCAAGAAAGTACGGAAAAAATAATAACAAACCCCAATCACTATGTAACAAGTTAAAAAACCATTGGTGGGGGAGCATCAGAGTAGGCACGGTGCAGGCACTATGTCTAGATTTATGTAAAAGATAACAAACTTTAAGTTAGTAAACCAGTGTAACAAGCAGTACAGACTAACAATTCATTCATAGTAGTATTAACTGGAGGAAAAGAGTGTGAGGCGCAACAGTTCTCACCGAAGTTTTCACCAAAATCTGTGCAAACTTCAGCCCGGATGGCCTGATTGGGTTCAGCGATCCCAATAATCTCCATATAGTGCGACATAGGGGCACCGGAGGCCCCTTTGATGGTTAGCTGATGACCATCAGTGGACTGCCCAATAAGCAACCCACCTTCCTCGCGCTGGGCTTGGACCACCGTGCGCACTCTTCGCCCGACAAACATCTTCAGAATCTCTCCATTGACGAATGCTGCAGGGCCTGATGTATCCATCTCTGCAAAACGCAATGGCTTTTCATATTCATCAACACAACTCAGCAGTGGCGAATCTGAAATAGGACATTGGGGGGGGGGGGGGGGGGGTTCAGTTGAACCCCCAAGCCTTTTTGGGAACCATCAAACTGTTATTAGTGTTAAGGTGAAGGCAAATTTCTAGAACAGAAGCTAGGGTTAACGCAAATTCGAGAAAAAGGGCGTGGGTAGAGAGAGAGAGAGAGAGAGAGATGGGAAAGAGGACGGATGCGGCGGAAGCAGCAGGACGAGCGACGGCGACCCTGCTCGCTCGCTCGCGCGATGGATGGGGATCGGCGGTGGCGGAGGATGTCCTCACCAGGATGCGGCAGGACGAACGACGGCGCCGTGCTCGCTCGCGGGATGGATGGGGGTCGGCGGAGGCGGAGGCGGAGCGCAAGGGCAAAGTGACGAGGAGGAGGGGACTCATTTCTTAACTTAGGTCTTAGGGCTACGGATAAAGGGAAATTTAAGTATTTGCCTCTATTAGAATTACCAATTATCCAAATACCCTTTTTAATTTATCATTTCGCCCTCTCTAAGATCTTGTTCACCTCACGAGGGAATATAAGTTCACCCGCCATCTCTCAATTTTACACCGAGTTAATTTGATATCCTTTACCTTCGATACAAGAAATCTCTACTCCTAAATTATAAAAGAAATCGTGCAATTTCGATCTTATAACAGTATCAGCAGCAGCTGGTTTCACTGAGGTGGAATTCTAGTTAGAAAAATAAATATAAAGAACCATATGGACCCATATAAGTGAGAAGAAAAAAAATATGTGGAGCCCACATGTCAGCACCCACTTCTTCGGTTCTTCCTAGGGTTCACGTTATCGCGCGGTAATCGCGGTTACCGCACTTACCGCGGGAGGGGATCGGTTACCGCGGTTAAAGTTTGAGAAATTTTGAATAAATTCAAATTTTCGGAAAAAAATAAAAAAATAAAAAAAGTTATGGATGTAGTTCTTGATTTTTAATGGTAGATGACGAAGAAAGTTTTTGAAAAAGAGTAAGATAAAATCAAATTCGAGGGCAAAATCGATAATTGTTTAGAAAATAGAAAAAAATAAAAAATATATTGACCTTCATTTTTGTATTTTATATCTACAAACTAGGAGGTTTGCAAGTATTTTACATATTCTTCCCCAATTTCTACACACATTTAAATATTTTTCATTTTTTAGATTATTTAAATATTTTTCATTTTTTAGATTTTTTAGATTTTTTCATGTTTTCTGCAAATATCGTGGTTACCGCGCAAATATCACGATTACCTCGTCAAACCGTGCGGTAACCACGACAAACCGCGCGGTAACCGTGAAACCACCAAATTTTTGAATTCAAATTTTTGAAAGCGATTTTTGTGCGATTTTCAGCGATTATCGTGCGATTACCGCGGTTATCGTGTTGCCGTGAGGTGCGGTAACCCCAGCCCAAACGATAAGGTACACCCTGGTTCGTCCTCTCTTTTTTTTTTTCCCCAACCGATGCGTCTCAGCCGCTCTCGCCTCTCCCCTCCCGATCTGTTCGCCGGCACGCCGCCATGAGCACCTGCAACACGGCCATGAGCGCGGCTCGCGACGGGCGCCACCGGCACACGCCGAGGCTCGCCCACCACAACCGCGAGATTTCCCTTCCCCCCACCTAAGCAATGTTGCCCCTTTGCCTGATAGGTGTTCGGCATTATGCGGACCTGGCAGCAGATTAGCTACTAGATTATAGAAGCGAACTCCATGGTTTGGAGTGGAGCTAGTGGAAATCTGGCAACCATTTTTTCTTGGTACTGAGGCGATTTCTTGCCTATGCTGTAAAAAAATATCCTTGCATGTATAAATGGTTAGCTGCTCATATCTTTCCTCCTTTGCTATACTTGCATAGGATACCATACGCCTACAGGACCAGCCGGTGCTCGGGCGGGCCAGCGTCCCGCCGCCATCACAGACACAGCCGCTCGGCCAACGGCACGCCGTCCTCTGTCGTCATCGTCGGTGCCGAACCTACGAACGCGCCGGGGAGCCTCCTCCTTGGGCTCCGTCTCGGCGGCTCGCCGAGGCAGCTCGTCTCGTCCCTCCAGCGAACCGGCAGCAGCAACACAGCCAGCGCCGGCGTGACGCCCGAACGCGGCGACAAGAACCAAATCCTCCGCCACTACGACGAAGTCGACCACGACGACGTGACGTCCAGTGTCTGCTCCGTGGACGCTGGTCCCATGGCCGCCATGGCTGCTGCCTCCTCGTGCTCCTGCAGGCGGAGCAGGAGGCTCTGGAGCGAGGCAGTGCGGTCGCCGCTGCATCCTCTCCACCGGCGCGCCCCCTCGCGGATTTGACGCCGCCGCCTCCACCAGTGTCGTCGTTCCGTCGCCCCCGTGTGCGTGGTTGGAAAAACAAAAGGGGAAGAGAATAAGTGGGCGCTGCCATGTGGCCTCTACGTACTCTTTTTTTTCCCGTATGTTATTTATTTTTATTTTTACCATTTAGGATTTTACATCAGCGAAACCAACGGTTGATACTGCTGTAGGACCGAAGTTGCCGGATTTTATATAATTTAGGGGTAAAGATTTATGATATTGAAGATATGAGATCATTTTGCTCTTTAGCTTATCAGTTCCATACATACTAGGTAGGTAGCTCGCGTAATTGCGCGGCTAGTATACATACAAAATTATCTTCTTTTATATATGACTTTACTTAAAATTTGTTAAATAGCTATCATGTTATCTTAGGACTTTAAAAGACAGAACCTTATCATCTCTATATTTCTAATTTTATAGTTTTTAAAAATCATATCAGTTGTTACCTCTTCTTTATCACTCCTTTATTTGCTTATTCGATCTATTACGACTTCTATTCATCCACCTTGGAAATTTAAAATTGGATCTTATAAATTTTAGAGTTAATTATCTTGTTGGTTTTCATTTTTATAATTTTTAGAAGTCCCGTCAAATGCCGCTATTCTACTCCTCTACGGCCCGTCCACCGCATCATCTCTTTATTGTCATTGGAATTTTAAAAATCGAACATAATTATCGTCAGTGTTCATTTTGAACTTTCTAGAAGTCCCGCCAAACCATCAACAACATTGTCATTATACTCCTCTACGGCCCGCCCGATGTTTTTCCTTTTAATTATCATTGAGATTTTAAAACTCGAACGTGATTATCATTGTAGTTTATTTTATACTTTCTAGAAGTCCTATAAATAACCGAGATTGTGCTGCTTAAGGGGTTGCCCACCATCTCTCCTCTTAATCGCTCATTGAGATTCTATTTAGGGTTTTGTTTACAGTTTTTACGCCCGCTACCTTCCTCTTTATTATTATTGAGATTTTACAAATCAAACATGATTATTATTTGGGTTTATTTTTTACTTTCTAGAAGTCCCACCAACCACAATGATCGTGCTGTTTCAACGGCCCGTCCATCGTCCCTCCTCTTAATCGTTATTGGGATTTTATTTGAGGTTTTGTTTATAGTATTTAAATGTCCCATCAACCGCTTTCACCCTATTTCTTTATGGTCATGTTGTTTATCCCATCTTTATTGTTATTTTGTTATTGTGTTTCTAGATTGATTGTGTTTTTTGAAAATTCCATATTTTTTATTCCGATACTATATTATTTATAAATTTTATTCCTACTTGAGTACTTATAATTATTTTTATATTTTCGAAATTTAATTTATTTTTTATTCCAAATTTTAATTAAACTCGTGCTGTAGATGGTCTCTTGTTTCGATGTTGCTTATTTTTTATTCTGAATTTTAGTTATTTTTAAATTGTATTCCTACATGAACTCTTATTTTTATTTTTCTAATTTTAGAATGTATTTTTTATTCCGAATTTTAGTTAATCTCATATTCGGTTCTATATGGATTTTTCTTCCAATATTGCTTATTTTTAAGTTTTGAATTTCAGTTATTTTTAAATTATATTCCTACATGAACTCTCTTATTTCCTTTTCCTGATTTCAGAATTTATTTTATTTTTATTCCGAATTTTAATTAATCTCGTATTAGGTTCTGGACTCTTTTTCTAATATTGCTTATTTTTAATTCTGAATTTTAGTATATTTCAAAATTGTATTCCTACCTGAACTTTTCCTTTTCTTTTCCTAATTTCAGAATTTATTTTATTTTTATTCCGAATTTTAACTAATCTTGTATTGGATTTTTATATGGACTCCTCTTTCAATATTGCTGATTTCTAATTCCGAATTTCAGTTGTTTTTTAGATTGTATTTCTACCTGGACTTTTTTTTATTTTTCTCCGATTAATATGGGAATTTCTAGTCTCCACAGCGAACGTGGTGCCTCCTTTCAAGGCTGTTTTAATAATATAATAGATTCAAATTTTAAAATTTAAAATTTAGAGTTGATTTTGATGTTTTTTATCATTTTTTATTTTTTATTTTTTTAAGTAACTAAGAATTCATATGTAAATGTTATTCATAAGTTATTTCTTTCAATGATAATAGTTAACTATGACACTGTTAGATTTTTATAACCAGGACCTTGGAAATTCTTGGCTTATGCCTGACACGTGTTAGTTTCAACCCCTTTATAATAATAAACTAATTTCTAAAGAACCTACAGTTGTCTAAAATAACAGCACTTAACATGATTCACAGGCTAAAATTTTGCTCACACGTCAATAGGCGCGTCCGTTTTCTAGTGCAGTTTAGAACAGGCCTTAAACGAAGCACACTTGCTCCATGGACATTCTACAAAATGGAAGGCCCCCATCGTTTGGTATTATGCAGATAATATGTTAAATAGCGTATTACCAAAATAATAATAAATTATAATAAAATTTTTATATATACGTTCTTAGTGATTTATATGCTAATGCTGAAAAAACTTCGATGAAAAAACTTTAAAATCAACTTCAAATTAAATTTAAAAATTTAAATTTTAATAGCGGTGGATACTGTTTGAAAGAAAAACGATTGGGCCGAAAAGATTCCCATACATATACAGTTGACAACTCCAGGTACATACCATGGTACCGTACTATACAGTTAACTAACTGTGGTAGATTACTGTGCTGTCTATACATATATAATCACCGAAAAAATACTTCTAAATCGTCATTTCTTTAATCATCATTAACCGGTTAATTAATCATCCCCACAGGAGCAGAGCCACGACGGCGCTCACCAGCAGCGACGCCGGCTGGAGCCGCCGGCTGCTCCGGCCGCCGCCGTAGTAGTATCCCTCTCCGTCACCACCGAGACGCTGCAGCACGTCGAAGTCGCCCCGGAGGCCGCAGCCTCGGTCGAGCGCGAGGCGGACGTCGCGGACGGAGGCGCCGTTGTAGAAGCGGAAGCTGTCCATGATGCCGTCGACGCAGCCCAGCACCAGCCTCGTCTCCGCCAGGCACGGCCCGCCGCAGAACGCCTCCGCCGCCGCCGCCGGCACGCGCAGCTCGCCCTCCGGCCCCAGCCTGTACTGCCCCTGGCACCCGCTGTAGATCTGCAAGAAACAACATTTCGCGGCACATCATCAGAAACAGCGCGCATTTTCTACTAGAATTATTTCTCTCTCTCTGTTTTTTTTTTGGCCTGAAACTGTTTTGATTACTGGTCAAGTTTGATTACCAACTGTCAGTGATGTGCTTACATATCGGTCGTTGAAGCAGATGATGGCTCTGGCAACGATGTCTTCAGTGCTTCTCTTCTGACCATGGAAAGCTACGGCTGCGGCTGCGGCTGCTGCCTCGTCTGCATGCACCAGAAATTCAGAATTCAGAAAAGGTTCAGCAATGCAAGCAAAACACTGTACTTCGAAGAAATCAATCGCTTTCAGTTTCAGATATGACACCAAAAGAACAGCAACAACATATAGTATACCTGATTTGCAGCAAGTGATCGACCAGCTGCAGACGCACGCCATCATGAGCAAGAAGCTCCTGTGCCAACACCAGGTCATGGAGACCAAAGCCATTATCGTTCTTGTCACTTAATTTTCACAACTTATCAGGCTCGTTCATTCGTTTGTGCCATAGGAGGGAGAAATGCAAGCAGAGATAGCACCAGCCTGATTGTCTGAAACTCTGAATATATAACAACGGGCATCGATTTCGTATTCAGCAAACATGCCGCACGCTTCTCTGTTTTCATGTGTAACGTGTGTGACTGGGTAGTACGGGTACAGAACACAGTAGCCACTAAGCATCAATCTCCTTTTAATTCTGCTCTGATTTGAGCTTAAATATATATATTTTTCCAAAAGCTGTCCAACTAATCTTGACCATAATCACCAAATGGATCCTTGAGGAGGGGTTTAGAAGAAAAACTCTGGCGAAATCGGATGCGATTCTCTTCGTAGAGAAGGATCTCTTGTAGTCGTAGCATGCATCTACCGATTTCCTGATCTCAATTTTCATGGCGATGATCTAATGCTCCGTGTTTCCGTACGTCCTCTCCCCCTGTTTGACACACAAAATTAATCATTTTTATTTATGTTATCATTTTCAGAAATGACATGTTGGTTACTTGCTACTGAATTTATGTGCAAGTTTTGAAAAATCTGGTGGGTTGAGAAACCTACCACGTAGCCTGACGTGATGAATACTACAGTACTTATTCCCCGAGAGAAAATGTTTCTTTTTACTAATTCGTGCAAGTAATCACCAATCTAAGTACACGATTACCCATCTGCTCTTCACTAACCAAGAAAATGTCAAACAACACAGAGGATAATTGCAAGAAGTTATCGTGTCTCTATTGGCAGTTGAGCATACAGGTCGTGTTCTTCAGATGGAACCATTTTATTCAGCTATTACGCTTCCCGGTGTCCTAAATCGTATAAACTTTTTTATGGAACTTTTTATTACGAATTTCTTAGAAAATATCTTAACGCATTTTCAACTTTATAATAATTAATTTGTTTGTTTTGTACTCTCGAATAGCTTAGAATGGTTAATTCTTTCGTTTGTAGCCTTGAATAGTTATCACAAAACTAGCTATTCAACCATAGGAAAAAAAGGCCCCAAAGTATAAACAATATTGAGTTGTATGCCCGATCAGTTTAATCTAAAAACCTAAACTGATGAGGAAATATGTGCAATTCACTTATATTCCAACACTCCTTCTCACGCGAGGCTTCTTCAAGGCTTTAGCGTGGAATAGAAGTGAGCTACAATTTTTTATTTAATTACACGATAGTTAGGATTCAAATTCGAGACCTCTAACTCTGATACCATATTTATTTACTGGCACCAACCAATTTAAACTAAAAATCTAAACTGATGAGAAAAGATGGGTAATTCGCTCTAATATTCCAACGTAAACTACCTAAGGTCCTCAAGTGTGTGTGGCGTGTTGTGACCGTGCGTGTACATATGTCTTCCTTGTAGTAAATGTATACAACATGTGAATTCTAAGTAAAACAAAACCAAGAAGATTTTGGAGCAAAAATCAGTATTGGCCCAACCACATCTCCATCCGAAGGAATAAGTTCACTCTAGATCCCTTAAGTTGTCGCCCAATCTGATTTTCATCCTTGGTTCAAAAAACCTGATACGATATATCCCCCAACTTACAAAACCATACAAACGAGATCCCTCGGTAGTATTGACCTCGGTTTTAGCTGACGTGGTACCTACGTGGCTATTTTTATTAGGTCTTCGTCCCACGTGACATTAACGTGATGCTTACATAGCTATTCGATCTAGAAAAATAATAACACCTGTGAGACCCACATGTTAGTTAAAAAAATGGTGGAGCCCATATGGCCCCACATGTCATCTCACTACTCCCTATTCTCTCTATATGCGGCTGGAGCGAAGGAGCGGCAGTGAGCAGAGGGGCAGGCCGAGCGGAGCCGGCAGTGGGTGAGCTCCTAGCGCTCTCCACCTCCTACCTCCACGCTCGCACATCCTCGTCGTCAGAGTCGAAGGAGGGGGAGGACTCCGGGGAGAGGTGGGCAGAGAGGCCGGCGGGGAGATGGGTGGCACTTGTCGACTAGTCCACCACGGCGACGCTCCATGCACAGCTCCAGCAGGTGGCGGCCACGACACAGGCGTGGGGCAAGACTGCGATGGACGACGACAACTACGCGGATGACACTGAGTCGGGGTTCGTCGACCCACGCCGCCGCTGCTCCTCTCCCGTGCGACCGCGCACCACCCATCTCCTCGCTGGTCTCGCCGGAATCCCCGCCTCCTCCCGCCTCGCCCCGGTCGCCAGCGGGGGAAAGGAGTGGCGTGCGACACGGGAGGAGAAGAGGAGCGTGCACGCCGCCGCTGCTCCTCTCCCATGCGGCCACGCACCACCCATCTCCTCGCCGGCCTCACTAGACTCCTCGCCTCGCCCCGGCCGCCGGCGGGCGAGAGGAGTGGTGCTCGACGGCGGGGGGAGAAGAGGGGTGTGCGGCGGCCGGCGGGACAGAGGAGGGCACGCAGCGGCCGATGGGAAGAATCAGTGTGCAGCATGGCGGCGTGTGAGAGGAGCGGCGCGCCTGGGAGAAGAGGGCGCGCGGCTACTGACGATAGAGAGGAGCGGCGCGCGGCGGACGACGGGAGAGAATCGGCGCGTGACATAGTGGCGGGCGAGAGGAGCGCGGCCTGGCCGGCCTCCACGCCTCTCCTCCCCTTTGCTATCCGGTGAAGAGATGAGGAGATAAGGTAGAGAGGGTGAGGTGGAGGTGGAACCCACTGACATTTGGGTCCCACTTTTTTTGGGTCCCACTTTTTTTGACGGACGGGTGGGTTTCGCATATTTTGTTTAAATCGTTTCCAATTTTGCTCATTTATTTTTTCCGGATTAAACTGCCACGTAAGAGCCACGTCAGTGCTACGTTGGATGAAGATTTAGTCAAATGAGCCACATAGACACCACGTTAATTAAAACCGGGACTAATACTACCGATGGATCTTATTTGTACTGATTTTATCCGGTTTTCCGGACTAAGGATGAAAAACAGACTGAGCGAGACAAATTGAGGAACCGCCAACGGTACGCCTGTCATTAGATGGATCTCAAGCCCACACGCACATGGTATGTAGCAAAAGTGAACTCGGCCCACTACTGTCACAGCCCAAATAATGATCGGCCCAGACTCCAACGATGGGCCGGATCTCGCGTTCCGTTGTGGATTTGTGGTTGTGGGGTGGATAAAACCGAGGCCCACCCCTGCATGGGGCACGCGAGGTCTCCACGTATACCTCCGAGAAGGCCTTCTCATCCGCTGCTGACGTGTCCCGGCATGCTGCTGGACGACGCGTCCACGGAAGTGACTCTCCTGATCTTCTGCGGCTCGCATAGGTGGCAAATTAAACGGATGGAGTCTCCGTCGTGTCGCTCGTATCCGATACGCTCTACGTATATAACGTTGTCGCGGCACGTGGTAAACGTACTAACATGTCATACCTTCCTCTGACCAAAATTTTGTTCTATACTCCATATCTTTTTTTCTTATAAAAAAGAAAATACTAATTATAACACGGTAAGAAAAATATATAAAAGTATGAAAGTAATTTTTACGAGTTTGTTTTAATAAGATTGTATGGTTCTTGTATACGATAAAATTGATAAAAAGAACTTTAATTACCCCTAAAATTACATTAATAACTCCAAAACTTAAACAGTAAAACTACTGGATGGGTCAAATCAGAGAGGGGAAAGAAACCCAACAAAATGCCAAAAAGAGCCTACCAAAGATATTAGAGCGGAGCAAGCAACCTCGGGACAGATTTTTCTTCACGGTTTTTCTCTCCTCCTCCACAAACAATCCCACCCCTCTCTTTCCTCTCTCCTACCTCCCATGGCACTCCGCATATATAGGAGGCCTCCTCCTTCTCTCTCCTCTCTCTCTCCTCCATTGCTGCTCTTCTCTTCTCCTTGCACCACCAGCCGCCGCCGTCGATCGCCGGAGACGAGAGTGAGGTCTGCTCAGGCGAGGACGAGGGTGAGGTGAACTTGGTTGGTTGATCTCGAGTGGTGGAGCACGCACGGGGTAATCGTGATTTGGCTAAACATAACCGCGCTATTGTTAACGGTAACCTCTCGCGCTCGCGAAGAGGAGGAGGAGAGGGGTGGTTGGTGGTGTGGAGGCGAGGGCGCCATGGAGGCCCTAAGATTCGTCCGCGGCATCCGCCCCGCCGCCTCCGCGGCTCCGCAGCCGCCACCGCCTCCGGTGGCGCAGCGGCATCAGCAGCAGCCGTCGCGGGGCGCCCTGCACGCGCCGCTGCTCCGGTTATGGCCGCTCGGTGGCGGGGGCGGCGGCGGAGGAGGAGGAGGAGGGGAGAGGGCCGGTGCGGTCGGCGGTGCGGTTCGCGGCGAGGAGGCGAGGAGCCAGCGCGCGGCGGAGGAGGCAGAGGCGGACGAGCGGAAGCAGGAGAACTGGGTGCTGCAGATGCTGCGGGTGCAGCCACAGTGGGCGGAGGCGGCGGACGCAGAGGCTGCAGGAGTCGCCGCCGCTGGGGACGGTGTTCGGGAGGCGCGCGGGGCGGGCCGCGACGGCGACCATTGCTGCGCCTCGTGCGGTGGAGGCGAGGAGGAAGGATGCTGCGCCGTCGGGGAGGACGAGGAGAGCGACGGCAAGGTGTTCGACCGCGCGACCTTCTCGAGGCTCCTCAGGAAAGTGTCGCTCGGGGAGGCCAAGGAGTTCTCGAAGATGTCCTACCTCTGCAACATCGCCTACATGATCCCCAAGATCACGGTAAGATCGAAAGCACCAATGCGAGTGACTGCTATTCTACAATTCACCGATGCGTTAATCACAGTCAATAATTGGTAGATTGTCTACATGCCAATTCGATTGCTGGTGATGAATTGTTCATGGTTTTGTGACTTCTGTCCTTGTCCATGCTGTAAATTCAACAGAAATGCAGGTTGTGGTATTATTTAGGAATTCTTATTTACTCTGTTTTGGCTTCTACTACGTATTGTCTATGCATTTCCTTTACAGAGATGGTGAAGAATTTCCTTTACTGTTATTCAAATTATGCATTATGCCATTATGGATTATTCGTCCTGGTCCCCTCTGTGCTTTTCAACCTAATAGTGGGGTGGGGTCGTCCTGAAGGATTCGATGGATTGGTGCCAGGTCTGCGTAATGCAATTTCCATAAGCTACTAGTCTTGGAGCTATCTGTGCCTGAGTTTTTTTTTTTTTTTTTGAAGGGAAGTCTGTGCCTGAGTTGTATTTGTCTATTGTTGTCTTTCATTTGGTTGCTTCACTTGAGCTGCTGCTTCTGGCCTATGGATACTTATGTGGTGTGATAATCGTGATGTTGTTAATTACACAATTGCCTTTCTGGTACCTCGTAACTAGATGATGATTGCAATTTGCAAGTTTCCTTTCTGACATTCTCTGTGATGTTATTATTTCATTGCCTGACTTAGCAACTGTTTGTGTTCTCAGCCAAAGTTGCTGCGGAGGTACAATTTGCGGTTTGTGACTTCATCAGTACAAGAGAAGGCCAAAACTGGTGTTGATCAGAAGCAGGAGCTTAAGACCGAGGAAGGTGAATCTTCAGATCAAGAATCTGAAGTTGTGGAGAACCCTGAGCCGGGGAGCAATAAGAAGGAAGAAAGTGGGTTGGGGGTAAACCCCTTCGGTGCATACCATGTCATGTCGTCTGCTGCCTCTTATTTACATTCACGGGCTATGGGCGTCATTCCCTTTGGTTCCAGGAATGATGGCAAGAATGATCCAACCATCATGGCCATTGTAAACGGTGAGAGTGGCGAAGGTTTAACCATGGATGAAGCTTCGTTTGTGGCCACTACGAATTCAGTTACCTCCATGGTTGCTGCCAAGGAAGAAACAAGACAAGCTGTTGCAGATGATCTGAACTCTTCAAGATCTTGTCCTTGCGAATGGTTCATTTGTGATGATGATCAAGGCAGCACAAGATACTTTGTGGTTCAGGTATGCCTTATTCCCAATATATCTTGATTTGTGTAATTTTCACTTTCTGTGGTTCATCTTCATCAATTTTTCATTGTTAATTGGCAGGGCTCGGAGTCAATCGCTTCTTGGCAGGCCAACCTACTATTTGAACCAGTAAAATTTGAGGTATCCTACTAGCCTGTCATCCTATCGCTAACATTTCTCAGTTTCTCATGAATGATGGATGGAATCAATCTTGCCAATTTTCATTCATTGTGAACCAGCAGCTTCATTTAGATGTGCATCATGTATTGATCAAGTGTATTAAATTGACACAAACATTTGAATTTTGACATATTAGATGTAGGAAGGATGGATATTTACAAGTAGACTTCAATAATTGTTTTCTCCTTATGTATTGGTTTTATTATTCAGTTTATATTGTTGTCTGAGTGTTTGCTCTCTTTGAGAGAATATTGTAATAAGTGGTTGTAGCTTCTTTGAAGCAAAGGCCGGAATTTATTCCATTATCTAAAAAAAGGACGGATTTGACAAATTTATGTAACCTACTAAGGACATTTGCAATGTTTTGCAGGGACTCGACGTGCTCGTTCATAGGGGAATATATGAAGCAGCCAAAGGAATGTATCACCAAATGTTGCCATATGTCAAATCTCACTTGAGAAGTTCTGGTAAATCTGCAACATTACGCTTCACTGGTCATTCTCTTGGTGGTAGTCTGGCTTTGCTTGTGAATCTAATGCTACTGATGAGAGGAGCTGTACCTGCTTCGTCGTTGTTGCCTGTTATAACATTTGGTGCACCATGCATCATGTGTGGTGGCGACCAGTTGCTTCGCAAACTTGGATTGCCAAGGAATCATGTTCAATCAATCACGATGCATCGAGATATTGTTCCTCGAGTCTTTTCGTGCAACTACCCTGACCATGTTGCTAACATTCTGAAACTAGCCAATGGGAATTTCCGCAGTCACCCGTGTCTCACTAACCAGGTAGATTCATGATCCACTTCAGTTTAACCTTTTCTTATGCATCTGATAAATTAGTTCATTTATATGTGGTAATAACAGTATATGTTCCTGACTATAGTGACTTAGACTACAAAGAAAATTTATCTGATGCTTTGACATGGAGAACAGATAATAAACCCATTAGTTGGTTGAATTATACAGTGAACTGTGCCCCGCAGGTTGAAGATCTAGCATGATGTCCTGGCTGTCACATTTTCAGGGACTGAAAAACAACACTTCTTTTTAAAAGAAGAGTAAAAATAGTTAAAATATTGGCAAATAACATTTGGAACTTTACTGAGGACTGCAGTATGCAGCTCTTATGGTCATCACCACTTAGTTTTCTTGTTTGTAAAATGTCCCATCTCTGTTTGCATGTTACCAAATTGACCAACAATGGTTGTAACCCTTTCTGTGGATTTCACTGCAGAAGCTCTTGTACGCCCCAATGGGCGAGATGTTCATCCTGCAACCTGACAAGAGGCTATCCCCACACCACGACCTCCTCCCGCCGGACAGCGGCATCTACCACCTGAGCGACTCCTCGTCGTCGGGCACCTCCCTGCGGCATCTCCGGTCCGCCATGTCCACCTTCTTCAACTCGCCGCACCCGCTCGAGATCCTCAAGGACAAGAGCGCCTACGGGCCCAAGGGCGCGGTGTACCGCGACCACGACGTGAACTCGTACCTCCGCTCGGTGCGCGCCGTGGTGCGCAAGGAGGTGCGGCGACACCGGGAGACGCGGCGGGAGCGGTGGCGGCTCCTCCTGTGGTGGCCGCTCGGCGTGCACGGCGTGCTGGCCGGCGCCGTCGGCCGGGCGCGGCTCGGCGTGCTCCTGGACGCCGCCGTGGAGGGCGGGAGGGAGACGGCGAGGCAGGCGCGGGCGCACGCCCGGCTGCTGGTCGTCCTGCTGGTGCCGGCGAAGCTGCTCGTGATCGGAGCCTTCCTGGTCGTTAGATTGATGTGATTTGTGGATGTGGTAAGATCTCATCCGTTCATTCATTTTGTTGGTTTACACACACCACACTGCTACTACTACTGCAGCATGATTCTTTCTTCCCAAAGTGGAATGCCATACAAGTGTCACACCCAGATGCTGATCCTCTGTTTTATGTTGCCTGCCTTTGAGGGTTTGACACTAAAAAGAAAGACCTCAGACAGAGATCATCATATGTTAATTGATTAGACTCTAAAACTAGATTAGAAATTAATTGTTATACTCCAGAACTTGGCACTGGTGTCTGTCTATATTAAGCTGTGTCAAGAATCAAGAAGCAAGATGTATATTAACTGGTTGGCAAGGTAGGCAATCGTGTGAGAACACGTAATGGACATTCAAACATATAGCTTTGCGTCGTCGTCAGTCTCCTGTATAACAAGCAAGTGACAGGCATCCGATGCATTGTATTGTACATTTGTACGTATCTAGTACGCGTTGCTTGCCGAGAAACTATACCAGATTTTGTACGTATTACGTGGAGAAGGGAATACGCGTACGATACACGTCGCCCCTTTGTTTGGTTAGTTAGCTGGACTGCGTCCGCAATTGCCGTTGTCCATCCCGTTTCCTTCTCTATCTCGCACCGTTGTGAAATTGGAAGTAGCCTTCTCCATATGCTAACTGTCTTGATCGAGTTGCCAGATTGCCGTTTGATCAGACGCTCATAACTCGCCAAACCTTCAAATTAGAGCAAAGTTTCTCGCCCAAGTTTCTTCGGTGCTCTAAACGGGTAGTCTTCGCTGCCCAAATCAAACGTATCAAAATTTAGCAATGCTAAAATTTGGTGTTACTGAAATCGGGAAGTCTAATAATGAGGATTCACATAAACCCTTCAAGTTTGATTTGAGATCTTACTACATTCTATTGACAAGCAAATTTGACACCTAAAACAAAATATAAGAAAACTTGGTCGGATTTAGGAGGGACCTGCACTCTCTGTATGGGCCGGTCCGACCAGGAGCTCCAATGGTCGGACCAGCAGAAGCCGAGTCCAAGTTCTCGGGTTTTCTTGCTTAGGTGAACTTTCTAAGTTACAATTGGTGTCTAAGCCTAATAAGTCGTGGAGAGGGTCCTGCAGAGGCAAAATTAACTTCTTTATAAGGGCTACGGTAGGTTTAATTGAGGCAACAATCTACAATCAACGTAATTAGTCAATTGAATTGTTCTTTCGATATCACATTTATTTTTTATCTAGTACTTCATCCATCCCAAAATATAAGAGATTTTGATTGTATTTGAGATACATCCTAATACTACGATCTAAATGGGGAAGCTACCTTGTTTTTTTTTTCATTTCGTTGTTTCAGTTGTTTTTCCCTTGTAAAAATAACTCCCTAAGCTTAATACAAAAATACGTAAATTTTGTGCATATTCCCGAAAAATTATCAAAAGGAAATTTTCTATAGAGAGAAAACATAAAAAGAATTCCATCCACTTAAACTTCTTGAAAAATTTATATAGATTGATATGTGCTTGCATTTCCATTTCTATGGGTTAAAATTTCTTCCAAACCGAACAAGTCAAGGAATTAAAGTTTAGTAATGCCAAAAAAAATGAACAAATTGGAAGTAAATATTCTATTGATGCGGAAGCCTTTTACGTATTTCAAGAAATAGTCAGCACTCAAGCAAGAAAACCGATAATAAGGGAAGCACCAGTGGTGTGGTGGAGTAGTGGTTGCATGAATCCACTCCCAAGGTTCAGAGTCCTAGTGCCCATAAATATCATTCACATTCACATAAAGAAAGAGTTTTTAATAGGATTTTAGTGAGAGATGGATATGTTGTTAGTTTTCGTATCTTCATACGTGTGTGTGAGTACGATGTTACATGTGTCCACGTGCTTTTGCTGTGTAATCAAAAGAAAAAAGGAAAATTGACGCTCTGAGTTAAGTTTTCTTCAGATTTTTCACCGAAATCCAGCTGGGCAGCAAGCGGCCGAAAGCCTACACGGCGACACGCAGCACCTGGCCGGTCGGAAACGGGAGCGAAAGATCGTTCGAGCCGGCATAAAAATCCAACCTCTTCTTTTCCTCCTCCTCCCTCCCATTCCTCCAGCTTGCGGTCGTCGGCAACCCAGGACCACGAGCTCGCCCCGCGCTGCGAGTGGCGACAAGCGCCGCGTCGCCGTCTCCGTCGCGCCAATCCGGCCACCCTGGGGCTGACGCGACGCGACGCGACGGCAATACGGCATACGTACGTGCCGATCCGATCCGATCCAATCGGCGCCGTGTTCTCTCTCTCGCTGCTGGCTGCCGCCGCGGCGGTCAGAGAGAAGAGGAGACGAAACGTGTGGCGCACAGCCGGCGGTGGCGACCGGAGGATGCCGGCCGGCGGCCGACGAGGAATGCGTGGCCACCACTGGCCTGTAGATCGATCGATCTGCTCCTCCTTTTTGGCACTTCAAGCTTTCAACCCTACTTGTGTGTGGAGTCAAATCCTAAAGATTTGATTTTTGGCGTGCATTTGATGTCAGGTTCTTTTCAAACAAAAATCTTCGTATTTGGAATTGAGGGTGTAATGTGCTCGTAACTTCGAGCATGTTTTATACTGTTTGACTTCGACCGGGCTAGCATCGGTGGGAAGAATGAAGTTATGAACTGGATGCAGCTTAAGTTTAAGCTGTTACACGGTTTATACTAGCATGATAGAGCAAATCTTCCCATGTGCAATCAACTGGACAGATGTGCTATAAAAGTCAAGAAAAAGAAAATGACAATATGTAATAGTGTCGGGTAAAAAAGTATGATATATCAGTACTAAAGCACCGTGTTCCACCATAAAGTTAAGTCGATATTAGATAGTAATGCTTTTACGCGGGAGTGGATTTTTGATCCCTCAAACATATTAATACATCTCTTAAATTCCTCAAATATGTTAGTACATCTCTTAAATTTAACTAGTTGTGAGATATAGAAGTTAAATTTGAACTTACAAGTTCGTGGAGTGATATATCACATGTTAATATATCTTCTTAAATTTTTTTAAATTTTTTTATAACTATTTGAGTGACACGTAATAACGAGGGAACATTTAATCATTTGCGTATCCACATGATAACTCTTTCAAAATCGTACACATGATAGAACTCCACACTTCACACAATGTCATATCACAGCTAGCGTATCCACCCAAGTCCCTATGAAAGTCCACATTTATCCCTTTTTTTTTTAAGAAAACTTCGGTTTTTTTTCACTGCCACTAAAGTTGTTTCCCTCATTTTTATTATGTTTTCTGGTTTATCTCTAACTATTACAATTAATCATTTGCTGTCTTTAAATGAGACGAGCTAGTTTATTATGGATCTGTTTGGTTGCTCGCACTTTTATTGAATCCGTTATGGAAGCTTGAAAAATAGCCATCACGTTTCCACGTACATTTTATTTTGGTTTGCAATAAAAAGTTTTGTAGATGAGGCACACAAATGTAGTCATGCACATTTTTTGATCTGTTTATGGTCTTCAGTTCACAGATGAATGAATATTTGCTTTGTTCGGTAGTTGGTAGAGGCAACGGATGAAGTGAGCGTTGTTCTCTGGCCACAAGAGTCGCTCTCTCTTTCGAATGTCAACAACCCAGAGATGCGGATAGGAACTCCAGACCAAATCTTGGTCGCAAGATCATTGCTTGTTATCCGTTTTTGTGCCTCCTCCATTTCTCCGCATGCAGAGTGCATCTGTCTTTTTTCTTCTATCCTCGTATTTTCACACATAGGAAATTTGCGAATTTACAGTTTCATATTGATTTTTTAAAACACGATTCAAACGTAATCACTCATAATACGCACACACTCATCCTTACACACTCATCCCTAACATTTTTGAAAGACTGGGTCGGAGATAAGGTTGTGTTCTTTCTCTTAGGTTGGAGAGTTTTTCAGCACAGGCAAAACAAGAAAACTCATTAGCACGTAATTAATTAAGTATTAATAATTATAAACTTGAAAAATAAATTTATTTGAATTTTTTTAAACAACGTATAGAATTTTTTAGTCGTAGTTTTCTTTTAGTCGTAGTTTGGGATTTAACACTAATGTCTACGATAGGTCATAGGTGGAAGAAGTGGTATATCATGGAATTAGCGGAATCCAAATTCTTCTCTTTTGTTGATAGTTACTATCAAGAATTTGATTGTGCACATCCTGTGTTAAATTCTCTTTTGTTGATGGTTAGTATAAAGAATTTGATTGTGCACTTCCTGTGTTGAATATAGAGGTCGTGTTTTAATCCATTATCTCAAGAGTTTTGATCAAGAATCACAGGGAAGACGTTAGCAGCAAAGAGACCAAAGTTGCTCGTACACATTTCACTGGCTAGATAGATAGCGAGAATACATTGGCTGAAACATTTCCTGTTGTCAAGAAAACGATTCCAGCAACCCACATTTTCTATCTAATAAGGTCACACCACCCATAAACAATCAAACAAATAAACCCCGTCATATTTCTAGTATTAATACAACTTACAGGCATTCACTATCCACCACTACGACAAACTTTTTTTCCTTACAGATGCAGTAGGTTTCTCCAAAGCATCAGGTGAGTTGATAGAAAGAACCAGAGGCCTGAATTACCACTCCCACTGTGGACAGCAGGAGCAGGAGCTGCTATTGACAATTGAGGAGCAGAAGCCCATCTCATTTGATGTACTGCGACATCCATTTGAAGCCTTCGCCGTAGCCCATCTTGCGGACGACGCTGCACATGAAGATCTCCAGAGGCCGCACGTTGGAGTCAGCTAGGTTCACGTTGCCCTTACCGGTGGTGAAGTTGCTCAGACCGAGGTAGTAACGGAGTTCCTCCTCCGACGCAGCGTACGGGATGTCGATCTTGTTTCCCAGTATCAGGAAAGGCACGGTTGCAAGGGAATCATCTGCAAGGAGGGCATCAAGCTCCTTCTTCGACTCCGCAAACCGTTCCTTGTCAGCGGCATCCACCAAGTAAACAACAGCATCGACCTACCAAACACATCAGGTATTAAAAACAGCCAATATATAAAGTTCCATGTGAATTACTACTAAGAAGTAATGACTAGAGCCAGGGGCAAGGCAATGTTTCAATATTCAAACAAGGAAAATATAGTGATAGTATTAAATCCCTAATGATTAACCCCGAGTTACGAAACCTATATATGAAGAATTGAGTCTACTCCACTACAGGCCAAATGTGAATTTCGCAAAACAAGAAGCATTTTGCATGTCACGGTTGAGAACATGTAGTCATCGAATTAGGATTTCCTTTTCACCACAGAATTGGTGTCAGCTTGATGGTGCAACTTCCTTCTGGCCTATTGCAGGGCAGAATGGCTGAAACCATGTCATTCATACAGACTAATGGCTTGAAAAGATGCATTCCAAACATTTGGAGCAATTGTAGACAATGTGTTCCAGTAAATTATTCATGGGGGACATAAAGGCTTAAAATGAAGGTTCTGCAGCCCATTCTCACTTGTCCATGACTGCACTGCCAACATTCAATTTTCCCCATATCTTTGTTTCTCTGACAGCAAGATGCCAACATTATCGAAATCATATTAAGAGCATCTCGTAACACCACAATTAAAATGTTGGCACCCCATAACCACAGTTTCCTCATTACGTAAACTGCCCCAGGAGACCCAAACAGGACTTAAAGCAAGAACTGAACTCTGGAAGATACTGTTGCCATCAATATCTTGACACGTGCATAATTTCCCTGCACCCTAAAGGTATACTAGTGGCCCAATTAGTTAATCAGAGTTGACTTTAAGAATCAATTTAGGCAGAAATATTCACTGAAGCACAGATCTCAGTGCTAAAAGAGTCCATGAAGTTCATGATTGATAATTATACACTATAAATTGTGATCATGCAACAC
The DNA here is from genome assembly GCA_000573905.2 of Oryza punctata. Taxonomy (NCBI): domain Eukaryota; kingdom Viridiplantae; phylum Streptophyta; class Magnoliopsida; order Poales; family Poaceae; genus Oryza; species Oryza punctata. The sequence continues at coordinate 8,177,658 of CM002488.2, forward strand.
ATCAAGTTCATGATTGATATAACAATGTTACATATAGATATGGTTTCTCAAAATTGTTAAACATGCTTACAGTACATGATAATAGCTAATCTGGAAAATATTCCCAGCAGGGAACCAAAAAAAGGCAAATTGCCCATGTAAAACCAGAATGTGAATTAGGGCCAGTTTTAACTTTTAAGAAAGGGTTAGTTTGCATGTAAAGAAAATCGGCATGTGAATTAGAGGTTTCAAGCAAGGACAGTACAAAGGACAATCATATATTAGATCAAGCCTTCTACATTTTCAGCTGGCAAGCCAGAATTGCCTACAGCCCAGTACATCTGGACAACCTTGCAGATATACCATTCAGAATTCCTACATTGCCAACATACCACAGAAAACTACAACCTTAGCCTGTTTACCATTGATGGCATCCATTAATATACTGATATTCACCAGGAAAACAAAAGAGAGGAGGGGGTGTCTTGATTAATAGTGGTAAACAGGGCAACATGCCAACATCATAGTCTTTTGGTGGTATGTTGGTCAACAAGGAAGCATGAGTCATATATTTGGGAAGTTCTCCAACCACAGTGGTACATGGACAATTCCAAATTTTCATTGTGAATGCTTTCTTTTGGAGAAGAACGCTAAAATAGTCAAAGACTGATTACTGATGCTAACAATCCATAGCTGGTGCAAATTTGTACCGTTGTTGAAACTTATGTTTTTTTCTTTAAGCCAGCCCACCCTTAGGCTTCATCTGGCCAGGCTCCTACATTTCAACATGTTTAGCAGAAATTGCCTAGAGACCAGCATGTCTGGACAACCTTGCAGATATACCACTCAGACTTCCTACATTGCCAACATACCACTGAAACTATAGCCAAAGCCTTCTTGCCCGAGACTCATGTAGAATAAGGCACTCATCGATGTCCTGATTCTTGCCAGAAAAAAGGAGGAAAAACTGCCTCAACAGCGGTAAACAGGCCAACATCCGTCCTTTGGTGGTATGCTGGTCAACTAGGAAGCATGAGTAATATATTTGGAAAGTTCTCCAAACACTGTGGTATGCAGGCAATCCCCCAAGTTTTTATGGTTCACATGCTTTCTTTGGAAAAGAAAACATGAGAATAATCAAGATCGGTATGAAGTTGTTCTATTTGTTTAAACTTGTGAACTGTTTGGTCTAATGTGTTTCTGCAGAAATTCGAAAGGTATTTTGTGGACTAGAGAGGAAGAAGTTTGAAACCTGAGAAAATGATGCATTATCTTTTCAAAGAGGACTCTTAGAGGAAGATGGAATCATGCTCCAAACTATTCAAGCACTCAAGTTCATGATCGATATGACAGATATGGTTTGTCAAAATTGGTTAAACATACTTACCATCTATAATAGTAGCTAAGCCATGAAATACTCCCAGCAGGGAAACAAAATATAACAATTTGTGCAGATTAAGTAAAGTAAAGGTCAACATAATGTACAGTACCCTTGATCACAGCAATATACGCAAACTAATTCATTTGCGTTGTTCTTGGCCCAAGGGAGCTTTCATAAAAAACTGGCATGTGAACTCAGCAAGTTTTAAGCACATATAAAGGACAAAATTATAGATAATTTCAAGACTTCAAGATTTTTAGCTAAGAAATTTCCTACAGACAAGTATGTTTGGACAACCTTGCAAATATGCAATTCAGACTTCCTACATTGCCAACATAACACATAAAAACCGCAACCCCAGACTGTTTACAGAGGATGATATAGAGCAAGGCACTCCACATTTATTAACGTCCTGATGCTCAACAGACAAAATGGACTGGGAGAAGTGTCTTGATGGTGGAAAAGAGGCCAACATTGTAGCGTTTCGTGGTATGTTGGTCAATGAGGAAGCATGAGGCATACATTTGGAAAGTTCTCCAAATATAGTGGTACATGGACAATTTCAAACTTTTGTTCTCAGTGCTTTTTCCGGGAAAAGAAGAACACAAGAATAATTAAAATTGGATAATAAACAACCCATAGTGTAAATTTGTTCTGTTTGTTAAACCCATATATGATTTGTTTGGCAAGGTTCCGTCATTTTTAGTGGAAATTGACTATAGACCAGTATGTCTGGACAACCTTACAGATATATCACTCAGAATTCCTACATTGCCAACATACCCTCAAATTTGCAGGTCTTCATAAAACTGCAAAAGCCAAAAGGCCAGCTTAAACGCAGAAGGTAATAAGACTAAGCTGAAACAAACAGACCAAGTTTACCAGAGAGAAGTACTATGTGCAACCTTTTGTCCACCTTGTATGAAATAAGGTTCGCAAGACAACCAATTTTGCTGACGACTATTATTATAACTAATCTGAATGCTGGAGCTCATGGCTAAAATTGAATACAAGCACCAGCAACACATTCGATTGCTCAATCGGGGGATTTTTTTTTTCTCTGCAAGATCCAAACCGAGCAATCTGTAATGAACTAAACCACCGAGAATTTCTGCTCATGAAGTGAGCAAGACGACCGATTCTTCATCTACTCATATGCATCATGTCTAATCCCCGATAATCCTCATGCCTAAAACCCTAGTTCGTTCCAATCAAACAAGAGCTGCTTCTGACCCAAATCACCCCCATCCGTCCCTCAAGGAATAAAACCATAAATCTAACAAGAACAACAAGTAACACAAAGGCTGCAGCAAGAGAGAGGGGTCAAAAAAAGAGGAAGGAGCAGTAGAATTGAAGATACACCTTGGCGTAGTAGTCCTTCCAGACGCGGCGGGCGATCTGGTGGCCGCCGAGGTCGAAGGCCTTGAACTTGATCTTGCCGATGCTCAGCTCCTCCGACGTCGGGTACTGCGTCGGCTGGTGCTGCACGAGCCGCTGCATCGCCCCCCACAGATCCAACACGCATCAGAACCAACCAAATCAGTACAGATCTCGATCGATCGAGAGAGAGAGGGCTAGGCGACCTACCTCGTCCTTGAGCATGTGGAGGAGGGTGGTCTTGCCGGCGTTGTCGAGGCCGAGGAAGAGGATCTTGGCCTCCTTCTGCCACAGCCCCAGCGAAGCCAGCACCCCGTAGAACCAGTCCACCAGGAACATCTCCCTCCCCCCCTCCTCCTGCTCCCTCTCCGACGAATCCCCTCCGCCGCCTCCTCCCCGCACAGATCGCTCGCTCGCCGCCGCCGCCAACTCGGCCACTCCGCCTCGGGTAGAGAGGAGGGAGGAGGAGTATTTTTGGTTTGGAGAGAAATTGCGTTTCGCTTCGTGGGCTGGCGATGTGCTGGGTTGGGGGGTTCTAGATTCTTCCGTGGCGTCTGCTTGCTTCTAGAACGGCCTCTTGCTTGCATCGCTTTAACACTACGAGTACTAATCTTGTTGGTTCTATGGGCTCCGGGGCGGCAGCTCGCCACGTCAGGCTCTGCACAGGCAGCCGTACACGTGGAATCACTACAATTCTCTGATTTTCCTCGGCTTGATTTGTACTGTGTGTTCTGAATTTGTTACGAGCAGTAAAAGGTAAAATTTATATCGTCTAATCTACTATTATCGATCTATTAAATCAGCTCTTATCCCTTCCATATCCCTTGCTTACTCATTAGACGACACTAGTGTACTATTAACGTGGAGCATCATTTGCACATTTAGCACCGACTCTCTCCATCACAATAAAACCTAAACTCTAATGCCCGAAGAAAAAATGATAGAGAAAAAACAAAAATATCCATAATTAATATTTCCTCCATTTTAATTTGGACATCACCTAAGATTTTAGGTTTTTTCAAAATGATCATAATCTAACAATGTTTCTCTTTGTTTATTTGTTTAAAGAGTAAATGCGTGGAACATCCTGCATGCATGCAATCAATTAAGATTAATTTCTATTGGTTTAACTCACGCAACATTTAAAATGTGAATTAACTTTTGCTGAACACGAGGTGACAGAGCACCTTGATCGATAAGAATTAATTTCAAAATGATGGATGTATTGGTATTCTTGATTTTGATACCCTTTGCTTAGGGGATGATCAAATGAGGATGAAGTAAGAAAGTTGTATTGATGGTAGAGTGGGTAAGGGGTATTGAATGAATAAAATATCTTGATTTATAAATTAATGGTAGATAAGAAGGTAGAAGTTAGTTTATTTTATGATAAAATTTAAACTCTAAAACTTGATTTGTCAACTTTTGTTTTGGAACGATGGTGTAGTCGTTTAGTTTCTTTTAACTAAATAAACTAAACAGTGAACATCTAGATTTTCGAGTTTTAATTTAGTAAGCATGTTTCCGTTAAAAACTTTCCATAGAGAAATTTCTTCAAAGAGCAAATAAATTTATTTTTATAGTTTGTAATAATTAATATTTATAATTAATTATACCCTACTAACTTGGTGTGCAACGGAAAAACTGATGGCTACTTCGAACGCAGAAATAACTCAATCTAGGAGGGAATATGACTCCTCCTAGGTTTATCTAGATCCATTGTTCTGTAACCCTCCTAGATTGAGTTATTTTGGGATGGATAGAGTAGAACAGTCATGAAGATGCAAAATTTATAGTAGTACTGGAGTAGTAGTTTGTGGACATCAGCAAGAGTCATGCTGAGCATGCATGCATGCATTTGGGTATCCCAATTGTGTATTAAGATAGAACACCTCTTACAAGTTCAGTTCATGTAACGTCGACTCAATTTACTCTTTAAAATGAACACAAGAAAGTTCCGCGTTAGATGACTATGGCCGTCAAAATCTACATTCAAGTATGGTTTTTTAGCTGACAACGACTTCGGATGATCCATTAATGACATCTCATTGTGCCCATCTATCAGATGGTCAATTCAATAGCATAAATCATAAAATTCCCGTCGTTAGCACACAAACTTATTTTCTTTCAACGAACATAAGCAACAATTAGGTAGATGCTCTCTCTTTCTACCAAAAATACCCGACGATATTCAAGGCATCCGCCAATCGCCGTCTTCCTTTTCATGTCCGAACCACCACAACAATTGGGGAAAAAATATGAACATGACGGAAGGAAAAACTATGTATTGCTTGAAAAGCATCTAAGAAAAGATAACTACAGCATCCGACCGTCCCAGTTATACTGAGGAAACCTAATTTTATGGACTATCCCTATTACAAGATAACCTTTTTCATAACTAGGGCAACATCCGACAAGTTACAACCACACCTGATCTTACGATTCCATTTTCTTTTTCTGTTTGCTTTTCCAACAAATGCAACAATAACCTAGTAACATCAACATACAAACAAGTCAATGTAAGAGATTAGAAAAGATTTACAGTGAAGATCCAACCGGCATGCATATCTATCTTTGGATTTGGTCTGCAGCTGGGTTGCTAGTTGCTGATGATGTTGACGTCCTGCCATTGGGCACCCCGTTTTCCGTGGGAGGCGTCGTTCCCCACTTCCCTTCGGACTCCAAGGGTTCAATCACTTTAACAGATCCATCTGAAAGCCCAACCGCGAATTGATTCGACTCCTGTGGATGTGCAGCGACGACAAGAGGGTAGACCGATGGATTGCTGGTGCAAGGAAACATAGACGTTTTTAGATGAAGAAGCTTGATGGAGGAATAAATAGCAGTAATACACAACTTTCTAATGAGCGGGATTTCAAATGTCGTAAGTTGTCAACATAAGTTTGACATATAATGTTTATGTATTTCCCACTTGATATTAGGTGTTTGATCATATTCTATCCAGCTACTCTAGATAAGAGTACCAATCCAGAGTATTTGAGGGCAACTAAGATTGCCATAAAACTTGGTAGAACAAAAAATGCCAGTCAATCCTTCTTAAATTGACTAACTGGATCATGTAAAATCATAATCCTCATATCTCAAACTTCGATTAGTAGACTTATATGGCATTAGCTATTTAGCTATTATATCGCACTGTTCCTAACAGAAAGGAGTTATGGCTCAAGTAAGGCATGGCAAAGGAGGGGTGGCACATGTTGAGCACGAACGATTGCAGGTCAACGTGCTAGGATACTAGTACTACATTATGTATTGCAGCAATACATGGACAATCAGATACTGAAAATCTGAAATTTAAAACTGTATCAGCACATCTAGTTCTCATATGACCTTAGGTAAATTTCGTGCATCTATCATACATAAAGGAGTGAGTACCTATTTATGGCTGCAGAAGATAAGTACGCTGGAGGTGCAATTCGGCATCTTAATCTCAAGTTCTCCACATCAAAAATTCCTACGTTACCATCGGTAAAGGCAGCAAAAACCAGCTGGCTGTTGCGTGAGTATGATGCATGTGAAATGGGAGCTGACAAAGCGTCCTGAGGTATCCACTGAAACAAGAGAGATAAAAAGAGATTTTAACAGACCAAAACAAAATTATTTGATCATTATGACTATAGGAATTATATCCATTTTTGATACATCATATATAGCTACCTGGTAGATTCTTTCCATTTTTGATGCATCATATATAGCTAGCTGAGTTTCATGTACTACTAACAAACGACTCCAGTCAGAGTTAAACTGGACCCAAGTATCCCCTGATGGAGTTTTCCCAGCTGGCATTTGAATAGCAACAGATTTTTTCTTTTCCCAAGTATCGGTGGCCCACACACAAAGCTGGAAAGTGGAAAGAAAGTGACATAATTATTATCCAAGGGTTGAGTGGTTCTTTTGAGAGAGATAAATAAACTAGCAGTCATACTGATCCATCAACAGAAACAATAAATGTCAAGTGTAAAATAAGGTGTTTTGGCTATAGTAACCTGTGCATCAGCCCCTGAAGACACAAGTATATGTTGGCTGTTTGAAAAGGCCAAACCAGTTATCCTCCTTTGATGTCCTTTCAATTTAGTTTTGACCTGGAAAGAAAATAAAGCTCAATATAAATGAATAGCGATGGCTCAATAAATTACAGTATGTGCAAATTTTATGTGTGCAATACCTCATCTACCCTGACATTGTATATATGGATGGTTGAATCTTCCATTCCAATTGCTATGATGTTATTGTCTTGAGGGTGAAATGCTAAAAAGGTTGATGCTGGAGGTGGTGGCATGAATGTTGTCATCACCTGCAAGAAGGAAGCATGATTAAAATTTCCTGAATTTTGAAATTTTTATCCAAAAAAGGTATTGAACATTTACCTTAAATGTCATCATGTTAAACAATGAAACCTTCCCACCACATGCAGACATCACATAAGAATCATTCTTGGAGAGAGCAATGCATGGGACTGCATCTTCAGGATTGGTATCTGCTGTATCATTTTGCATGACAAGACCACTGTTTGGTTGCCAATGTTGTGGCACAACACTGGCTGTGGCCTGCTTAGCAGAATGGACAGAATTACACGTTGCCCTTGATTAGCCTAAACACCAAAGAACAAAGAGAGAGTAATATATACCTTCCCACTTGGATTTTGATCATTCCGAGCCCATTTCCACAGCCTTTGAATGGCATTGGACCCAAGTGCTAGCAAGCCAACACCAGAATTTGTGTACAGAAGTCTGACAACCTGTATATAAATGTTGTTAGCCTTCTGAACAATTACATGATGAGAACTGCAAACTACGGAAGAACAAGTTGGATCAAACCTTGCTGGCTTGGTCTGGAGTTTCTGGCATTGTAGCTACACGGCATTGCTGGGCATTTAGGACTTCCATCAGCTCCCAGGGTTTTGCTTTATCGGGCCTTTCTTCTGAAATTCTTGGCTTTATATCAATGCTTCTAGATGCTGGATCACCACCATTCTATTAAATCCATAATTAAATCAGGTTGTGTTTCAATTGCTAACAGTAAGATAAGCAAAGAGGCATTAAACAGATGAAACTTTGGGAAAATCTTTCATCTGTGGATCACCATACCAGTATAGGAGATGGCTTTGCAGGAGAATTCCGGTCGATGTGATCCATCCGACCAATATTAGGAGAAATTCCCGCAACAACAGGAGCACCAGAGACCTGTAAATGCAATATTCAAGGTCAGGGATTTTCTAAAACTAGACCCACAACAATAACAGGCAGCAAAGTGTGTGCAGGAACCTTCATAGAAGAAGCTTCATATTGTGATCTAAATGCTTCGAAAGGTCGGTTTCCAAAAGCCCGTAAAGTTCTGAGTCCATCAGCATTTGCAAGTATCTTAAAACCATTGTCCATTGTAGTAACAGCAAGAAGATTGCCTTCTTTATTGAACCTCAACCGTGGAAGACCCTGATAGAATGTACACAGTTTTAGACTACCAAAAGAGAAAAAAATGTTTAACACAATAGGGAACATAGACTAACCGGTAAGCCTCCGTCAGCTTCAGTAGAGCTAAGCATGGTTGTATTATCAACATCCCAGAATTTAATCTGATTATCTTCACCAGCAGCCAAAATGTGATTCTGAGCTGTGTCAAACTGCACTACACCAACGCCAGCTGACCTTTTACGAAACCCAGAATATGTCCTCTTGATAGATCCTTCACTTTCATTCCACTCAACCAAATATGAATCTCCCTCTTTACTTGTTCCACATGAGAACAACCTTCATATGAAAAACAAGTAAATTAGTACATCAACAATAACTAAAGACAACTTTCGGTACGGAAAGTAATAACTCTGCTTACCTAGTTCCATCAGCGCTATAAAGCATAGTAGTACACCATTTTCCTGGAGCATCATAATCTACCCTGGATCCCATATGGTCATAAAGCCATGCCTTAATTTTTCCGTCGAGGGAAGTTGAGAAGATAAACTGCAGGGAACATAAGAATATCGTACATCAACACAAGAAATTGACATTAATAACCTTAGAATATCAGAAAGCCCCATTTTTATTGAATGGACACATTAACAATCACTCATACTACCTCTGTTCAAACACCACAACTGGAAATATTATATTCTGTTCAGAAAACCCACCTGAATACTCTCTTTGTGGTGAGGGCAGATGGAATACACTGGTGCCTCATGCCCTTCAAATGAAAACAGTTTCTGTCCATGCATATCCCAGACCTACAAAAGAAAAGCAAAATTGAAGGAGACCAAGGCTAGGGGGAAATTGAAGATAACCATCCAAGAAGCATCATTACCTTTATCAGCCTATCATCTCCACAAGTGACAACACAAAGTTGCTTATTTGGCCGGGAGAATGCTATGTCATTAACTGCTCCAGAATGAGCGTCAATCTGACATGATGAATAAAAGAGTTCAGTGACAGACTTGAACTAATAAAGTATTGTGATATTTATAAAACTGACATTTGGTCTATAACCATATGATTAAGGACAGTTGGAAGTATTGCAGTACCTCTAGAACTTGGCGCGTCTCATTTGGTTGCTGATATGCATGTAGATGAATCAAATGTTTTGCAAATGCGACACCTGAAACCACAAAGGAAACCTAAGCAACAATAAAGTGAAACACAATATTACTGACAGAACTATAAAATGGATACCAACCTATCAAGTCTCCATCAGGGCTCCAGGTAACCCGGTTAATGGATATGGAAGAATCTTTAGCCACGCTCTTTTCACAGGAGGTAAAATAATGAGGCATATAAGATCAGAACTATAGATGTTTGTACTGGATCAACTAAAAGCAATAAAAAAATACCTGAAATTGTGGTGAACAAGCTTGAATGTCCCAAATTTTGAAGGGCTTTGAAAACAGTCTCTCACGCATACCAACCTCCCAAAGTGTAATTTCACCATTGGTAGATCCAACTGATAAGAGTAATAAGCATGATAAGAAAATGATATACCTTGTCTAGCTAAGTTGTATTCAATCATTCGTGCTTAAAGAATCAGACTTTTGTACTTACTATTACACATAATTTTTTAAAATATTATAATAACATAAAGGGCTTGATTGTACCTAGTAATAGTGTATGCCGAGTTGGATGAAAATCCATGCTGGTTACACTAGATCCCTGTGACAATGTACAAGCCACTGTCCTGGGAAGATCCTCCACTGACCACAAAGGTTGGGGAATTGGTGCAGGATAGGTAGCCTGAACATAAGCATAGATGACTTTGAATAATTGATAGAAAATGCACCAGCCATATATCTTCTATGCAAATGCAACATTACCTCATCAACACCATGTCCACTTGGCCTCAATCGCTTCATTAGTTGCTCAGATTCTGCACTTTGATAGTCTGTTATAGTTGGTCGTTTCATGATTGGGACAGCTGAGGAAATAGTTCGATAAGTTGTATGTCATGAGAACGTTTGACAAAACAAAACAACAGACCAGAACATGCAAACCAGAAATAATAAATGTTCATGTACATTTATGTTGCCAAAGAGAATTAGGCTTTATATCTTAGGGGTGTTAGATGTACTTCAAGCTAGAAGGATTAGGCAAAACAGCAAAGAAACAAAGAACAACATTGCTGAATAGTTCATGCCTGTAACTGTATTCTATGGGCCAACAGAATTATCTAGTATATGTCCCAACTCACCTTTTCTTATTTAGCAGTTTTGAACTTATTTTTTTATTAAATTTTTTGAGGAAACATGTCGAATTCATATAGAAAATAACCATTAGTCAGACATGTGAAATCAGAAAGCAATGATCATTAGTGCAATGAATTAGGAGATATTATCAGAGAAATAGCAATACCTAGTGTGAATAAAGAAGTTGTACAGTAGGAAATATTGCAGATTCAGGCCGGAACAATATAATAAAAGAACAGTAAAGATGCTCACATTATCAATTAGCAAATAGCAACAGAAAAGTATCATCTTACCTTGATTTGGCGGAACAGGTAGTGATGATGCTGCCACAACAGCAGATGGAACAGATGATGTAGCAGCAGCAGCGTTTGCCATCCAACCCGCTAAAGATGGACCAGCCGGAGGAGGTTGGAATGGCTGCATGAATGGATATATTGAGTAAAAGTGACAAGAGGCATTCATAAAATCATGCAAAGAAGAAATGGTAAATCTCAAACATACAGTATGAGCTGTAAGTGGTGTGTATGTGCCACCGGCCTTTGGAACCGCTGCCAGTGGTACAGAAACCGGTGAAGCACGAGCTCCATTTGGCGGAGTGCAGGTATGATCAGTGAACAAAGTCTTGATATCTGGATTTGGCCGAGGATTCTTACAAAGCTGATGCTGCCAATTCAAGCTGCAAATGTCGTCATAGAATTATGAACTCACATTTAACAGAAAATCACAGTGAACACGCAAACAGGTCATATAATGTAACAAATAGCAATAGTATATTGTCAATTCCAAACCTTTGGTTGATTAAAGTCCGCAGGCGTGATGCCTTGAGAGTTGGGAAAACAAGTTTTTCCCGGAAAAGGGGGTTCGCTTCAATAAGTTTTTTGAGCTCAATCAGCATTATACTGCGAGCAGATTTGGTATCCCCGTACTTAGACAGCTGTTCATTTTCCCTGCAAGAAAACAACAGATAGTTGATAATGTGACAGTTTTATCGCAATAGAAAGCTAAGAACATGATAGTATGAGGCACAGTAGGTTGATTAAAGAAGGCATGGAAAGTGCTGTTAAAAGCAGAACAAGTAATTCCACAATCAGTTGATAAATAAATTCAAAAGCAATTAACAAAGTACTAGCAATAAACTCTTACTAGAAGCTCTTTCCAAAAGGAAAATGTATTCAGCGTAACTCAAAACTCCAAAATGCCTAACTCGAAGTAACTACAACTGGATTATCAGAGCAGGTTTGTGCAGCTTCTGTACTGGAGTGCGCACTCAACTACACATTCAATTTCATGCTCTATCAAAAGAAGAAAAAGAGAAGAATCCATGCCCTACTTTAGTTCAACGTGATGGCAAACTTATTGCAAGTCAAAGCTGCACCAAGCGGAAACTTAAAATGCTCATGAAGTATGTCGCTCTAAGGAAATGCTTTCATGTTCTGCTCAGCAGTGTGAAGATATGAATGATCCATGTGCACAATTAAACCACCACTACCTGGTAAGTGGTAACTAAAAAGATCAATTCAAATCACATCAACAGCTCGTTGTCTCTGTCAACACATTTTACATTTCTTTGGTGTCATTGCTCAGATAAAGGAATAATCTAAAGAACCCTAATAATGCAAAATTCAACTAGCAAGACTATCAACACACTCACACAATAGTCAACAGAAAATACAAGGCACGATGAAGTAAGAACCTGAAATTCTCAAGAGTTAGAAGCTGTGTTATCTCTTTATATAACTCCTCGTTGAATGTCGAGAAGACTTTAAGATCTTTAACAAGAATATCTACTGCCTTTGCTCTATCATGCCTGTTACAAAAAAAATATAAATGAATATGAAAATTAGAAGTTATATCTCACCCAGTGCCAAAAGGATGGAACACAAGTCCTTTTTAGGTTGAAAAGGGAACTTTCCCTTCAGATATGAAATTATACCTGTCAAGTGCTTCCAAATACTTCTGCTTTCTGATCTCAAAGAAGATCTTCATAGAATACCTATTGTCATCCACCTTGGTGAAACCTGAAAGATATTTCTCCACTTCATCCCACTCCCCAGCATGGACCTTCTCTTCAAAGTACTTCATGTTGAAGAAGAATCCTGACTCTTGCTCAAGCCTAAAGCAGAATGTACCATATTAGGAAATTACACCTTGCTAGACGAAGCCACAAGTTCAATGTACATTGAATCCAACATAAGAGTCGTGACAACTGACAAGGGAAGAGAACATTAGTTGAAGGATTACCCCCCCCCCCCCCCCCCCCCCCCATCTTTTCGTAGAGTGAGCAGCAAACGAGTGAGTACAGAGCTCAAAGGCCTTTGCAATGATGGAGACCTTCGGGTGTCAAGCTGGACACTCTAATTCGGACTAATCTACCGTATGTGACTATGAAGTCCACAATGTAGAAATTTGAACAGAAATGAAGAGTGTACAGAACATAAGTTGAGATAAGTTCAACAACAGCTTTGTAAGCTATAATTGCCCGACTGCTTGCTCAAAATTTGGTTATTTTTTCCTCAATAACTTCGACGGGGTTGATGCAATCCAGAGAAATGACATCTACAATTACTGACTCAGTCGACACAGCACAAGAGATTATAATGACAAAACCAATCACCGAATTAATCACATTGAATCTAAAAGATTCAATTCTTCAGACGGATTTAAGCAGCCCACAGAGAATAGGATTTGGCATTAGAAAAAAAAAACAGATAAGTTTTTCCCAAACAAGGGAAAGCGAAAAAATAAACAAGCGCATGTGAGCTTGAAATTTCAAATCTCCCCCTCAACTATCCCAATAAAATAAAAATACCATGACAGAGCCCCTCCGAAAAAATCGATATTGACCAAATTGATAAAATACTAACAATTATCCTGGAGAAAACCACGAGGAAAAAAAGTTTGACCAAACCAGCAAAAAAAAACTTCGCAAAAAATTTTCCTTACATAATAACAGATCAAACAGAGCGAATTTTTTTTCCGATGGAACTCAAAGCCCAAAACTAAATAAAAATCTGGAGATGCATCCGCAAAAAAAAAAATCACGAGATAAAAAAAACACGCACAAACACTCGCGAAACAAATCCCAAAAAAGCAGAGTCGCCTGCGCCCAACCAACGACCCACCGAATCACCCAAAAAAACAGAGCCCACGGGGCCAACCCCAACAGGCGAACGAAGGAACGAGGCAGAGGCAGAGGCAGGGAAGAGGCTACCCACTTGTGCACGGTCTCCTTGAACTTCTCCTCGTCGAGGAACTGGAGGATGAGGAACACGAGCTCCCGGCTGAGCGACGACATGGCGCCGACCCCCCCGCCGCCGCCGAACCCCCCCTCCCGACTCCGATCTGCCGCGGGGGCCTTCACCGCTTCACCGCGCGGGCCCTCAGCGCGTCGCCGCCGGCGCCGAATTCTAGGGTTTCCCCGTCGCCGCCGCCTCCCCTCGTGATGAGAGAGAGAGAGAGACGGAGATGTGGAAGGAGGAAGAGGAGAGGAGGTCGCGAGAGAGAGAGAGAGAGAGGAGAGAGAAACTTTAGTCTCGCTTTCTTCGATGCGTTGCAGACCTCTCGCCCTTTTCTCTCTCCCCACGCCACCCCCACTGGCTTATCTACGATACGCGTACCAGCTTATATATAAGCGAAATGGCTTATCGATACGGGCACGGGCCTATGCGATACGCGCGGAGCGGCGGAATCGAAGGGGGCGGGATTAAATCGGGTGGATATTCGTGAGCTGGCGTCCGGTCGTGAGTGCGACGTGCGGGGGGCAGCGGCCACGAGAGGAGCCGCGGACTTTTTCTCGCGTCTTAGCGCGCGAGATAACGCGATACGAGATTATAGCGAGATGAGGCGAGACGGGGAAGTTGCAGGAGAGGAGTTGTCGATTCGGCTGCTCGTTGTAGTATTTTCTTTTTCTCGGATCGGCTGCTGCTGCTGCTGCTGCGCGGATGGATCGCGTGGAAGCAGTACTAGCACCGACCGAGTGAGATAGGGATGGACCCGCTGACGTGTTCCATCCTTTTAGCCCGAGCATTTATTGCCCAGGATTTATATCTAATTTCATTCATTGGTGACAGTTCGATTCATTAATTATTATTACCTCTATCCTAAATTAATGATCGTTTTGATTTTTTTCTTCTAATATTTAACCATTCATCTTATTTGAAAAATTAGTACAAAATTAATGATCGTTTTGATTTTTTTCTTCTAATATTTAACCATTCATCTTATTTGAAAAATTAGTACAAGTATAAAAATTGATAAGTCATACTTAAAATATTTTTAATAATAAAGTAAATTAAAAAAATAAATAATAATTTCATAATTTTTTTGAATAAGACGAATGACCGAACGTTACAAACAGAAACTCAAAGCGATAAATATTTTGGGATGAAGGTAGTAGTATAACAATATGCTTAAAAGTTTATTTGTATATATTTTAAACAGTCACGCGCAATTTACCGCGTAAAAAAAGTGTTTTGCCTGTATTTTTGCTCGTATGGCCATTTGTAACTCGTTCGTGCCCTTGATGACAAGAAAAAAAATAGAGTAAATAAAGATAAGCATTACGCTACATGCCTACGTGATGCCTTCCTTCTGTCTTGCTCCCATCTAAACAAACTACTACCAACCTAAGTTGTTGAGTAACCAACTAGTAACTGGACAATAACTAAAGGGAGTAGTTCGGTTGAAAGGGTATGAATTGGAATCAAAATTTGATATTTGGATTCATTTTAGCCAACCAATGGACCGTTTGGTAGATTAGTGGCCATGATAACCTAATTGTTGAGCCTCTTGCGGGGCTACCTCCCTAGTCCATATCTTGCTCCAATTGGTAGTAGTTCAAACTCTTGGTAAAATCAAGCTGCTAGGACCTAGTTTTTCCAGCTATGAGCATACATCCGTAATATATTTGTGAGTCATCAATTTTTTCTCAATAAATAAATACTTATAAATACCAATACAAGATTTGGCAGCTATTGTTGCCCCTCGTTGAGAAATAAATATTGCATACCAATAGAAGATTTGGCAGTTGTTGCAACCCATGCTTATTTTGAGTAGAACGTTGAATGAGGACTGAATATTGAATACAAATAGATGATTTGGCAGCTACTCCCATACTGCCTTCTTCAAGCAAAATCCCAGCTAAGGAGTAAATGTCGCATACCAGTAGAAGATTTGGTGGCTACTACAATCCACTCGTTCGAGCGAAATCACAGCTGTTGTCTTCTAGCGGAATCCTGGCTATTGCTTACCTATGAAACATTTAGCAGCTATTATAGTCGACAACCATTGCGTCCTCGGGTGTGTTCTATATAGTGTTTAGGATTAGCTAGTTAGCTTCACGATAAATGATTTACTAGTATTAAGTTCTCCATCCGTCCCAAAATATAACAACTTTTAGGATTTAAAATTTATCCCAAAATATAACAATTTCTTCACCAACCTTCTCTTCTCAACCAATCACAACCCTCCACCATTCAATTTTCTCACCTACCTCCACTTCTCAACCAATCACAATCTTCTCTTATTTAATTTTACCTACTTTCTTAATCCCCGTGTCCAACCCTAAAAATTTTACCTACTTTCTTAATCTCCGTGTCCAACCCCGTATCATTTATTGTAAACTTCAAAATTGATCCATTTGATTTTTTAAAAAGAAACTTCTATATATAAAGTTTTAGCAATTTAGGAAGCGCGTTTACGTTAAACAAGGGAGTATTTAGCCCAGTTCAAATCCAGTTTAGAACGTGGCCTTCGAGTAAAATTCCAGTTGTTGCGTACATGTTGAAAATTGAGAAGTTACTGCAGGCCCTGCTTCTTGAAGTGTCAGATGACGATCGCTGGATCGGACTTATTTGGAATGGTACGAAAACAACAATATTATAGTTTCATACCGCGGGGTGTGGTAATGAATTTATATTCATGTACGAAAAGAATTTTTGAGATTGCAAATAATGTATCAAGATCAAGACGTCGTAGCTAACTCATAATTTTGTAGGACTTATTTGAAACATGTGATGTTCTTTTAATAAAGATTTACTCTATGAATTAGTTCAATTTCATAGGATCCAAAAAATTACTATGTTCTAAACTTGGCTTTAGTCAGAGTACTTAACACAATTACGTGTAGCGGTCGATACTTCCTAGCTATCACTTTGGAGCAGGCGATTAATACATTAGTACCGGCTAAAATAATTTAAAATTTAAATCATGACACTTGAGTGTACACTAATGTGTTTTATATGCCTGATTTATAAAAGGAATACACATGTCAAAAAGTTTGAATTATAAAATGTTGACTCAAAGACCGGTAAGCGATAGGTTGCCGGTGACTGCTGATTATCTTTTTTTAATTCAATATAATCTAGATTAAAACTTTATCTCAGCTGG
Source organism: Oryza punctata (assembly GCA_000573905.2). NCBI lineage: Eukaryota > Viridiplantae > Streptophyta > Magnoliopsida > Poales > Poaceae > Oryza > Oryza punctata. The sequence goes on from CM002488.2 coordinate 8,194,466, forward strand.
TTACCGATTTTCCATATGCCTCGGTGTTTTATTTATTCAACTGATATTCATAACCTTGGCACCGAATGATGACTTTAATTTTCATTTCTTTGGAACATTCTTCATCAGTTTTTCGAACCATCCGTCCTTCTAATTCCCTTCAACTACAAGTATAATGTCTTCGACTTGCCCAAGAAAACATTGACTTTAGCTCCATCACCTACGACATCTAGATTTGCCGAAGCAGAGAAAAGAAACATCTAGATTTACCGAAGCAGAGAAAAGAAACATCTGTTAAGACCCGTTTAAATTGACGAAGATAAAGATTAAATATGATTATGCAAACTAAGAAAGCTATTAGCATATAATTGATTATATTTTATCTTAAAATAACTTTTATACAGAAAGTATTCACATAAAGTATATTGTTTAGTAGTTTAAAAAATATATTAATAAAAACTAAGATAAAATCTACTCCTCAGTTTCATAGAAAATTCAATTCTAAATATAAACCTAGAAATATGTATGGTTAGATTCGTGGTTAGGATTGATTTTTCATGAAAACGGAGTAAATATCTTAATGTTAACCCCTACTTTGGCTTATCCGGTGTACCCACCCGGAAGTCTGTGCCGGGCAGCGCATGCAGTGTGGCCTGTGGTGCCTATGGTAGCCAGGAAAGCGTGCAGGCAGTCAGGCAGAGGCATGTGGAGGGGAAAAGTCTCGACTCCAGCCGGGAAAGCAACAGCTGAATATGAAAACGGGCAAGTACGCTACCCGACACCCTCACCCCCACCCCCACCCCGACCCAAACCCAACCAAACGCAAAAAACGCTACGCTACGCTCGTCGCATCGCCCCCTCTCTTCTCGTCGCGCTCTCGCCCATTGCGAAACCGCGAGACGACCAAACTAGCGCGCCAAGTAGCCCAACCACCCCGCGCGAGAAGGAGGAGGAGACGGGGGCGAGACGCGCGGGTCCGCGAGAGCCGAGAAGGTGCGTGGGCGACTGGGCGTGTGGGAGGTGGGGACAGAGCCGAGCGGCGTGGTGGTGGTGTGGCGCGGTGGATCGGGTTGGATCTCTCTCTGGAAGGCACGCGGCGATCCAACCCCCCGCAGCGCGAGACGAGAGAAACCGCGACGCGCGACTAACTACTACCACTGACCGTCCGTGTCGCGCGAGCGGCGAAAAAACGGGAGAGAGAAAAACTGTCGGTTTTGATCGGGCGCCGATTGATTCGCGGGGTGGTGGACGGACGCGGTGTGGTGTGGAGTGAGAGTGATCGACACGACAAGACGCGGGCGTGACAGACCCAGCACGTACTACTACTACTACTACTACTCCAACGTGGTTGCAGGCCGTGGTGGTAGAGGAGGGGAGTGGCTGTGCACTCACTCGCGCAAACGCATGCGGCTACGAGAGATTCGTTTTTATGGAAAAATCCGACAAGAGCAGCCTAGCAGCGGTGGGCCGGTGGCGATGTGTACAGTACAGCGTACGAGTACATGGGGAGGGGAGGTGCGGTAACCTGCCGGTGAGGGTGCGGGGGTGAGACGCACACACGCACACATGTGCATGTGCGCGACGCTCGTCTCTCACTGTCACTGGAGTAGTAAAATGTTCCCACTTGTGATGTGTGATGTGTCTCGTCGATCAGTTTTTTTCTTATCCTTTTGGCGGGGTGGACGGTCGTGCGTGGGCAACCAAGGACAGCCAGGAGGCGGGGTGCGTCCCGCGGCCATCGGATACTTTGGGCAAGTGCAAGTGGACGCCTCACGGCTTCACGGGGATCCGTACTTCCCTGCCATTTTCTCTATTCCTTTTTCTTAAAACTCTATTCCTTTTTACTCCAGACTTCCTTTTTACTCACGCACACTGTAACGCACATACTCCCTTGATACTAAAATAAATGGATTCTTATAATTCGAAGACAACTTTAATAAAATATCTAAAATAGCTACTCCCTTCGTCCCATAATATAAGAGATTTTGACTATACAAAATCGCTTATATTCTGATATGGAGGGAGTAGTCATTAAGAAAGTAATATCGGTGTAAGCACAGATGAAGAATATTGGAGGGATGTATCTTCTCAACTTATGGATCAAATGTAGTTATTGAGATAAAAAAAATCAAGATGGATTTTGAACTGGATGGATTAGCTTAAAATGAGTATCATACACACCCATCAATATATCCCTTAACACACATTTAAAGAGACAGAGGCCAGTAAATTTATCATATCATTAAAATGTAAATTCCTATTAAAAGTGCCCTTGTGAGTAGGTGATATTTATAGGCACCAGAATATTAAACAAATCAAGGTACCTATGCATTGAGAAAAAGATATAAACATGTTTTTTTTTCATTTTTACTTGTATCGGCTATAGCATGATGTGGGGCTATGGAGGATCTGTTGAAACAACCGATTTTTCTTATGTCTTTGTTTTTCTTTTACTCGTGATTCTTCACGTGTCATGGAATAATGGATGTTCTTTTTGGACGGGTTTTTTCCGACACTATGCTATGCTACACAAGGGAGTGGACTAACGAGCAAAAAGGTTTTGGTTTTAAAGCAATCGAAAAAGAATCGGTTTTCTTCATCCCCAAAGCATTAAACATTAGTAGCATATTGTTAGTGCGCTGCAACAAGATTTTAATTCAAATAAAATGATTGTTAACCTATTATTAACATTATTTTCATATATATCATCTCTTAATTTCTACATATATTTACTACAGGTTGTAGGACCTTTAGCCCACACTATCATTTTTTATTTCCATTTAAAGTTAGGCGGTGGTGGTGGGGGTGGTTGTCATATGAGCCCTCTGGCCTCTAGTCGTTTTCCTTTCTATTAAAAGTAGGGAGTTGTTGGTGTAGGTGGTGGCAGATTCATCACTCGGCACTATTATTACTCTTTTTTATACAGAAGTAGAGATATAAATCAGGATCAGGGTGGATTGAGTAAATAACACTTCGATCCATGTACACTTATTAGGCTATATTTGTTTAGGTGAGTTGGGAACTCATTCCCTCCGCACTGAAAACGAAGCAATCATTAGCCCATGATTAATTAATTATTTACTTTTTTTGAAAAATAGATTAATATGATTTTTTTAAAGCAACTTTCGTATAGAAACTTTTTGCAAAAACACACCGTTTAGCAGTTTGAAAAGCATACGCACGGAACACGAGGGAGATGAGTTGGGAACTCCCTGTGCCGAACACAACCTTAAACTTTACCATTCTTTGACTAATTAGTATGGTGCAACAGGTTTTTTTCAATGTCAAGGTTCAGATGAATATACCACTCCATTGTATTGCAACGATGTTTGTCGACTCAATGTGAGTATGTGACGATGAAAAGAAAGCAACGATGGTCTTCTAGACAATAAACGTACTCATAAGCACTATTGTGTAAGGATGTAAGCGGCTAACCCGTGAACCCACTCATAGATTCAAATAAACGGGTAAGTGGTTTATTTTGGCTTATAGGTTTTGCGGGCTAGCTAGCCACTTACAACCTTACTATTGTGTCACTCTTGATGGCCAAATCTACATGGCGAGGAGATCCGGAATGGGCAAGCCAACAGCCCACAGCTTGGGAAATGTGCATGAAGTGATGTCATGAGGACAATCTCCGAACCCAGAACTATCAAGTATTCATACTCGTCACATCACATAGACACCATGTATAAACCTATATATTCAGGGTGGTTTCTTTCAAATAAACTAGATAAAACCCCACACATTGTTACGGGAGTTTTATATAATAATACTAGAAATAATTTTTAAGCTAGCTACACGATTAACTTTATATAATTTTCATGTTTGACCAACTATTGAAAAGAAGCTATAAACAATTTAAGATGATGTATTTTATAATAATTTAAATCATACATAGATTGATCAATAAAAGCAAAATTAAAGTGATGTGGCTCAATAAGAGAAAAAAAGATAATATAGATTAATCATCTAAAGGTAAAACTAACATGTAAGATAACTACACGATATAGTTTTATATACATTATATAATATTCATCTTGTTATGGTTACAGATAAGACATACCTCCTATACTACGACCGATGGAATATATGAATATGGTATACCTTTGCGTATACGGCTTATTTCCTAGTAAGTAAATTACCGAAAGATTATGGAATTTACTCTCACGGGTAAATGATTAACGGGATCCTACTCGGAGAGGATCAGGCTTGTACCATATCGTGCGGGGTGTGTAGTCTCCGAGTCCTACTTGGAGACTAAGGTGATTCACGGTATAAAAAGTACATCCCCTGAGGGGTTTAGAGGAGGGAATTCCACGATCAACACATCCACCATAGTCTACAAGCCGGAGGACACGAAGCCTACTCGCTGGGAGATCTCGACGAATCATCTCGACAAGGATCTCGCCGGTAACGTCGGAATAAATTGGTTCTCATTGTACTATGTGGTTTTCCATATCAGTCTCATATAAATTGGATTAGGGCTATTACCTTACGAGGGGCTTGAACCAGTATAATCTTTGTCTCCTTGTTTGCTTGATATTGTTTCGTCTAGATCCTAGTATCAACGTACCCCAATACCCTATACATCCGGTCTATAGGTATCACCCGTCGACACATCTTTAATCGACTATTGAAAAAACTATAAACAAGTAGTTTATAGCAATTTAAATCATATATAGATTGATCATTTAAAAGCAGATTGATCATTTAAAAGCAAAACTAAAGTGATGTAGCTCAATAGATAGGGAAAGGAAGGGAGATAATATAGATTAATCATTCAAAGATAAAGTTAATAAAGTTAAGGTGATATGACTTCATAAGAGAAGAAAAGAAGAGAAATAATTTGAACTTTAGATCAATCGTCCAAGGACTATAAATAATTAAGATGATGTGGCTTGATTAGAGAAAAGAGAAATACCATTAACTACACTTAGTGAGAATGAATTTTATAAATATATTAGATAATATCTAGCACGTTGTTGCGGGAATCTATATAAAGTTAACATAAGCAAATCGATTAAATGAAATAAGAAGATATTGGATATAGGAACTAAAATAAATCAAATCGAACTGAAATTATTGAAAAAAACATGACATATAGGAACCAAAAATGATCCATTTAGCAAGTCTTAATAGTCTTTTTTTTAATAGAATTTCTACATGACATATATTAACACTAGTTTAAAATTAGTGCCCAATCGACTTTTGGATTAAATAAGGAAATTATGGTTGCTTAGAAGAAGTAAATGTAAGTGATATAATGTATACAATTAAAACAATATGAACTGACTAAGCTGAATCCAATGATCAATAGCAAAGATACTTTGGGACAATCTGGAAAGCTAAACTTTGATCTAACGGATGAAATTTATTGGGGTGATGTGGCACAATGAGAAAAGAAAAAAAATAACTTTTAATTGCAACTAGTGTGGATGAAATTCATAGATATATAGACTAATTCTTATCTAATCACTTCTCTTCTCTTTGCTTTTCATCCTCCTATTTCCTTGCTTTCATTTTGGTTCCTGCGTATAGCTGGTTTCTTGGAGAAGAAATGGTTTCTTCATGTTTTGTCACCTCTTTGACAAAACATGAAGAATTTCAAAACAATGTTAATTTGCATTTAACTTTTCAAAACAACTAAATTTTATAACACAGACAATAGTACTTTAGTTTGGAGAAAGTCCTGGGCATTCTACGCCTTTGTATGGTGCTATTTGTTTGGAGGGGCTAATCCATAAGTTCCTCCACTTTAGTCCCTTTTAGCCCCTAAATTACCAAACAGGAGAGACTTAAACAGACTAAAACAACATAGGGCAATAAGTCCCTGGGGGAGGAGCTTATATGGGCTAAAAACCTATAGTAGAGCGGTCCTAACCCTATCTCTCTTCACTCTCTCTCTCATGGATGAAGTACTACTAGATATGTCATTTAATGAGGTTTTAGTTCCTTTTAGTCCCTCCAAACAAACAGGGTAGGACTAAAGAGGACTTATGTTTTAGCTATAAAACTAATTTTTAGTCCTAGGACGTATGGAAACAAACAGGACCTATGTAATGGAAAATAGGACAACGCCGCAGAATTCGACAAGTTCTTGACTACCCCCAATTATTTGTAACGGCAAATGTCGTTTGCTCCAACCTTTTCTGCACAGGCGTTAATTAGCATTTTCTTACTACAATTGTCCATAAAACGAGTATCATTGGACTCTGATCTGTCTGCCATCCGATTTTTCTCACGGTAGTTACTCATTACTTGCGTCCATGCAAAAATCAGTTGATAATACTCTTTGTACTTTGTAGGACAATGAAGTAAATGCATGAACGTACGGAAGATACTGTAGTACTAGCCCTATCTCAAAATATACCAAAGTGCTAGCTATATCATCTAGATGTGCGTAGATTAATAGTTAAAATTAATTAGCTTGTTATATTTTACGTTGGAGATATAGCAGGACGAATGAAGAGAGAGAGAGTGTGTGTATATATATATATACACACATATATATACACACTATACCACACCCGGGGTGCATTATAGTTAAAACGCACCCAACGTTAGTACTTTTATTACTAACAGTGCAATCATGATAAATCCCTGAATTAGGTCTAATAGTAAAATTATTACTTTCAGATATTTGATAACATATAATATGTAGTAAACCAATTACCATATGAGGGACGTGTTTTTAGTTATTACGCACGCAGAGTGCGTTTTAGCGTATCCCAATATATATATATACATACATACATATATATATATATATATGTATATATATATATAAGGTAATAATTTTTAAGTAAAACAATATCATCAAGATAAGAATCCATTAACTGATACTCCGTACGATAATACTAAGAAAGAACCATCCGATCTTCGTACGTACTCCCCAGAGCTATGGTCATACCAGCTTACTGTATTTCGTAGTTTGTCTTGCATGTCATTTTCTTTGAACGAAAGGCAGAGCCGCAGAGCTTGCCTATTCATTGAATACAGATGGGAGCAATATTTACAAGCAAGGAGTAAAAGTGATATTTACAAAAACAATCCGCACTACTAAAAAAAAGCAATTGGCAATATAGGTACCGCAATAGCTAAAACCGGCACCTATAGTACTTTTCCCTCCTTCGTGGGAAGAAAACACATAAACCGACACCTTTAAGCAACTATAGGTACCGGTTCTAAAGAAAAACCAGCACCTATACTATAATTTTATCGGTTTTTTAGAAATGATACCTAGCTTTAATATATTATAGGTGTAAGATAATTAAAAACCGGCACCTATAAGATGTCGTTTTTTTTAAAAAAACTGCACCTACACCAAATCGAGCCAAGCCGGCGAGCCGATCGAGCGCTGGCCTTATCCATATAATGTGTGCGTCTTTATCTTTCCGTCTCTCTCCTGTCCCTTCTCTATCTCTCTCGCCTCTCTCTCGTCTCTCTATGTCTCTCTCTCGCCTCTCTCTGTTGGTCGCGGCGACGGCCGAGCGCCGGCCCGACGGAGGCGGCAGCGGCTGCGGCTTCACCCTCCCCTCCGCCAGATCCAGTGGGAGGGGAGGTGGCAGGATGGGAGGCCGCGGCGGCCTCCGGTGATGGCGGTAGCGACACCCGTACCCTCCCCTTCGCCAGATCCGGCGGGAGGGGAGGTGGTAGACCTCGGCGATGGCAGCAACGATGCCCGTGCCCTCCCCATGCGGCGATGGCGGCAGGGGTGGAGAAGGACGGTGGCTGCCATTTGTGTTGTTGATGTTAATCTTTTTGATGTTCATGTGTTCATGGATGTTGTTGATGTTTATGTGTTCATGTGTTCTTTAATCTTGTATGTGTTCTTTGATTTTGTCAGGATGAAGTGGAGCTGCTCGACGGATGTATTGAGTCGCTGTTTTTTGGGTTCCTGGAACCTCAAAAGTGTCGGTTTCTAAACCGACACCTTTGAGAACACCTCAAAGGTGCCGACTAATGGGTACCGATTGAGAAACCGATACCAATGGAGGTTTCTCAACCAGCACCTTTAGCTATTTGTGTACACACTTAATAAGTTTGGGGACATAGGTCTATATTTTAAGAATTCGGAGATCTATATGATACACGTGCATAAGTTTAGGAATTATCTGTGCATTTTAATCAGTTAATTTAATTGTTACTGTTGCCTACAACATACGGAGTAGGTCTTATCATTTATTTATGCATATGGAAACAACAAAATCAAACCTGTGTAACAAATGCTTTTATCATTAATAAATAGTATCACACTTGACATTTATACAAACATTTCTCAACCCCTATTGAGCCGCGACATAGTACCACGTGGGTGCCCCTCTCACGGTAGTCTCCTGCTGCTGCTAGCTACCTCGCCGTCTTAATTTAATTAAGATCTTAGGTTTGTCTAGCCCTCGTTTGCACAGAAAACCAATCAATTTTGTCCAGCCTCGCTAGGCAGATGGTGGCCGTAGACCGATGTGAACATGAACATCAAAAGGCAAAAAGGGAATGTCACCGCGAATCCACGAAACATACTTCTTCCGTGCTAAAAAAAAATTAATCTACCTAGTACTGTTCAGATTTATTGTACTAGCTAGTGTCCCATTCACTGCGAGGTTAATTCTTTTTGGATGAATGGAGTACAGACTAACAGTCGGTTCAGACAAGATCGGCGTTCGTAGCCGTAGGTAGGAGTAGTACGACTCTTCAACTTACTCCAGTCTACAATAGAACGTCGGCAAGAAATTAGAAATAGGCGATGGCGATGGCTAATCCATCCATCGGTAAAAGGAACCAATCCAATTAAAGCAAATTTAACAATATAAGTAACTAGCATAAAAAAAGTAAAATATCATCTATAGCTAACTTAATACTTCATCCGTTTCATATTATAAGTCGTTTGATTTTTTTTCTAGTCAAACTTCTCTAAGTTTGATCAAATTTATAAAAAAATATGTTAGTATTTTCAACCCAAAACAAATATATTATCAAAATATATTCAATGTTACATTAAATAAAACTAATTTAATATTTGAGATGTTAATATTTTTTCTATAAACTTGGTTAAACTTAACAAAGTTTTGAAAAAAAGTCAAACGACTTATAATACGAAACGGAGCGAGTAGCATATTTATAGTTAGTTATAAATGTATACTGCATCTAATCTATTCATCTCTCTCATGTAGTTTATTGTAGCTCTTACTAGCTGACTATAAATCTGTACATAAGTATAATGCGATGTGGTAACTTGTACAATCTATTTATGTTATCTTATTGTACCTTCTTTTAGCTTTTTCTAAACAATTAAACCATTATTGTTACGCGTGTGTTGTCCTGGTTAATTCTGGAACGCCTCCTTTAATTTGCATCATTTATGTAGCCATCTATCATTTATCAATGCGAAGTCCTTGTTACTCTGGCAAGTGGCGACAGCCGACAGCCAGCTCGGAATTTTGTTTCCATCGACAACGCATGGTTTGTACGGATATGCACGGGACAGTACTGTCAATGGCTCAAGGCACGTAAAGGTCATTTCTTTTTGTTTCGCTGAGGTGACCACGGAAATGGAAGACCTCAAGAGTCAGACCAGCTAACTCGTGCAAATTACATAGTACCAGCTTTCATGGAAAAAAAGTATTCTTCCGCGATCTATGCATTTATCGATAAATTTTGTATATGTAATTATATTATAACTTACATATAATTATACTATAAATTATATGATTTTTCTCCTTTGTTCGGATAAATTTCAAAGTAAATCTAACGATTCAAAATTATATAAAAGTTATATAGAAGTTATAGTGTAACTACACATTACATTTAATAATTTTGGGAGACAATTTATCAAAAATATATAGCAAAAATATTTTTTGCACAACAAAAATAATGTGTTTTTTTATAGTTAACCATAAAAATAATTTTTTTTTATCTCTTTTTAGACATAGAACATATAGAGTAGATACAACAGTGAGTTACTATAATCCATTATCACACTTTTATCAGCTTTACACAAGCTGCAAGATATGAAAATTAAATAGAGAAGTTAGACAAAAAGAGAAAATGCTAAAAGCCAGAGAACTTTTAGCTACAGTATAGTTTTATATCTACTACTTCCGACGACAAATGTAAGCGATCTAGAATATGTATCCGGACAAATAGCACTTGCCTGGTACATAGTATGGATCCTTTATATTTAATCCTAATTAACTCTGAAGTAATTATATGTACTTCCCCGTTTCAAAAGGTGAGCATTTCGGATGTTTTTAGGGGAATTAAAGAAGTATATAACGGAATGGTGAATATTGTGATTAGTTGAGAAGAAAAAATAGGTGAAGAATTAAACGGAAAATAGTTATGATTGGTTGAGAATTTGAGATGCGGAGTAGGAAGAAACATCTACAATTTTTAAACAAATCTCAACTCTAAAAATAGATATATTTAAGATGGAGGGAACATGTTCTTATTTGTAAATTTGGAGTAATTAATCATATTTCTCCACATAACATAGTAAAAAAAAGAGTGGAGAGATATTTACATGACCCTATAATTGGATTTTAGCGATTCCCTCCGTTTAAAAATAAACCAAGTTTCATACATGAATATGAACATAGGCTAATCTAGATTTATCATAAAAGTTGATTTACTTTTAAACGGAGGGAGTCCCACCTTAAGGTGTAGAATTAGAGAAACTTCCTTTCCAAATAAAAAAGTCTGACCTGCAAAGCCGTGCACGAAGACTATAGTTGCTGAAAAGTACAGCTGGGACACGTATCCTGAAAGTGGTTGGGTGCACCAAACATCACTAGCAGCAACACGGAAGCTAGCAAGGAAGGTAGAGGGGTTTAGGAGTAGAAGAGAGAACGGTCGCAATCAGGCAAGGGACATTGCAGGCTACCAAGCGATAGCGATCACGCGGGCGCTTGTAACCGGTGACCGGAGACCGGAGCGACATGCTCTGACGCCAACGCACGCCGTTTCCACGCAAATATGCGGACATACATGACGAAGTTCGTTCTGCCAGAATGATACTAGTACTATACATTTTATTCTGGATAAGGTATGCTTCAAACCATTATTTAAGTTATGGCCTATAAACTGAAGATATATGACCAAAGTAATAAATAATAATTTTCAGATGTAGTGACTTTTAGGCCTATGTTTTCAACGGTCCAAAAACCAAGCCTATTTTTTTTAAAAAAATAGTAAATACCCTAAATTAATTCTAGAGATTCAAAATTATTCGTGGCCTGGCTTATAATTAAGCTGAAACTCACACAAGCCCGAACATATTTCTTTTATATTATAAATTGTTTTGGATTTTGAATAGATCTAGGCATTGATCTATGATGTGTTTTATATATGTGTCTAAATTTTTATAGATGTTAGTGAATCTAGATAAGTGATGAATAGATTAGAATGTTTTCCAATGTGAAACAGAGGGAGTACATATGGTTTATATCTTTCTAAAATATTATATGTAACTATACTGAATACATCAAAATTATATGTTCAGTTTTGTCTAAAAATATATGATGTTAAAGTTTTATCGAGTCTACACATGCTGAAACAGTACACTCTTCTTTCTAAAATAACTTAATCGAAGATAGGATGTGATCGCCCTTATCCAGATTTGTTTACCAAGTTGTTCTTGAGTTAAAACAGAGAAGACAATCGAGCTACTCCTATACATATTTATAGCTCAGCACATGGGCTAAATAAATTTTACGATAGAATAAAGTGGGGTCAAACATTAAAGGTATAGTTTGAATATACAACTAACTATTGTAAAAATATACTATTAGATTGAATATAGATATATGATAATAGATAGAGTTAACAGTTGGCTCTACTGTTAGAGTGGCTGGTTTAAAAGATCACGAGACAGGATATGTCAATGATTGATCGCACGAGAGCTAGGAGACAACAAATGGCAACACCCGAATGGGGTGCCTCCTTTTGGAGGAGGGGACAGATGTGGCCACTCTGCACTGCCCTGTTCGTGCATTTTGGTTCGTTCCGAAATGATTACTCTAAACCAACAAAGTAAAAAATCAGGGCTTTGGGCACGCTGGACCACTGGTAGCCACTAGTACTAAATTCCCATGCTTTAGCATAGGTGGTTCATGCTTCAGCATTGGATTATATAGCCGGAAGGTGATTTAAAATTTCAGGAATAATATTTATGGGTTTTCATCATCGCTTTTGTTGCCTATATCTCTTGCTTCATGATTTTTCGAGACGACAAATAAATTAAAGAGCTACGTAGAATTTGTTTTAAAAACCCAACCTTAAAATTTAAAATCACCTTGAATTATGATGTGCGGTTGGAAAAAGCAAAGACTATCAATTATCCTGATGAGATGTTAATAAGGTATATACTGAGATCTGAATGTCTTTCTATCACTTGTAAACTATTAATACTTCATCCGTTGTGTTATGAGGTGTTTTAGTTTTTTCTAAGTTAAAGCTCTTAAACTTAGATCAGGTTTATAGAAAAAAAAAGTGGATATCATAAAACTTAACTCATTATGATCCATGTTGAATAAAATCAGAGAGGTTTCGGCACATTGCACATAACCCTAGGTTTATTTATCGATTACACGATAAACACAAATGCTCGCACAAAACTACACATACAACACCACACTCGCATATCCGCGAATGCGTATCCCAACACACTCAAAGAGATAAAAACCGGCAACACATCTCTGATCTTATAACTCTACTAACATACTAGTGGTGCTTTCCTCTAACCTAAAATATTATGGTACTGTAGTCTTATAAAACTATGCCGTTAATCTTTTTTTCTTCGATTATACGAGTTTTAAACTTATATCTGAAATTTATAAGTCATTTAATCCATCATACATAAGTTGTACTAGCATATAAGTTCATTAATTTTATTTTGCTATAATATTGAGTTAGGTTGAGTTATGTACCATTTTCCCAACTTCTACTATCTCATTTACCGCATGCACGCTTTCCGAATGACTAAATGGTACGTTTTTTTAAATAAATTCTATAACAAAATTATTTAAAAAATCATAATAATTTAATTATGTACTAGTGAATCATTCTGTTTTATGTGTCGAGACTCGGGAGGATTAGTTTTCAACATGGAATGCGAAACATAGCCCGAGTGATCAACACTACGTTTTTTGTGAAATGTTCTGACCATAAAACCTGGGCTCATGTGCCTGTGTCAAAATCTTTATCGTTTTATTCATGGTTTTGTCAAATTTGCTCATAAAAATAATTATGGTTTACAGTACCAATAAATACATTGTCAAGACATATTTCATGTTAGATTTTAATGAAAATAATTAGATGATGTAGGTGTCACCGCATTCTTTTATAAATTTGGTCAAATTAGAGAAGTTGACTTAATACCAAACTAGAACACTACAATATGTAACTGAGAAAGCAAAGGAATAGCTGGTATGATATTCTATTGAAGTATACAAGACAATGGCATATCACAGATGTGAAAACGTTTTGCCAAAGCTTTTCTTAATCAGCATCTTGATGGCATCATATGAAACTTTCGCAGCTACAACTGTCATGTATGTCACTCTTAACAAGATCGGCCCAACAGAGTCATCCATGTCGAAGAACGACATATCAAATAAATATTAATGCAATTTACCAGGAGATAAAACTAAAACTTCAACATGAGGCCTTCTGTCTATGTTCCATTTACTGAACTGTAACAACCAAAATTACCCAACAAGATGATACAACAACATTTTACACAGCTGCCTTAGTTGCCCACAATGCCTTCTGCTGCTGCTGGTCCTCTGTTCTGCCAGTATTTGAGAGCATAGTAAACGGAAGAGACGACAAGGGCTCCCAGGACAATGTAGGTGATTATTGTAGTTGCACCAATTTGAGTGGGGCTCTTCTTCTGCTTGCTTTGTGCCAGCAGTGCCTTTGGCTTAACCTTGGCCATGGCGCACTTCTGATAATGCCAATAAAAAAGACTGTAATCAGCATAGAGAATTCTTACAAGATTACATAGAAAGAATACCATGATTTTCTCTGAACATCATAAATAACAAAAGAAAGAATTTGATTCATTTGTAATCAACTGCATAAACATTATATTAACAACTAATTTTCTAAGACACATCAGGTTATACAAATAAACATAGGTGTAGTACCTTCCATATGACAAGAATGTACTGCTCACCTTTCTAACAGTTTGATCAAATGCCTAATTCAAAATGGATGTCACTAGATATTCAGATCGGTCGGTCAAAATTATTAGGAAAAGTATGTTGACATATAAGTATCTGTATCAGAATCGCACCCAGTGTCATACAACAAACAATATCATACAACAAACAATAAGGCACACTCTAATCATCGTGATAAGCTATGGAGCTTGCAGTAGAGAACCTTCACTTTTCAATTTGTTATGTCTAACAGATCCATTAGAAAGGAACAAGGTAAACAAAGGACATTGCAAAAGGAACAAGGTAAAAGGCAGGCTGACATTTAATCGAAGCAAAAGTGGACATGTAAACACAGAGTGTGGAGCACTGTAAAAGCCTAAAAAAGCTCTTTAGGTAGACATGATTCACTTGTATTACTTGCATAGTGGTCACTTGTAAAGATGGACCAAAATTGTAGTGGTTCATTTGTCCTTTACTTGAGCTTCGTTCTCTAAACTGACAACAGCACAGCAACGCTAAGAAATCCAAACAAGCCAAAACTCCTTCAACCAATTAAATACTATATCTCACAATTTCAAGGGAGATTCATTGGTTAAACACAAAGTGATGATCTTGCCAATTACGATACTAAGCTTCTGACAGATTAAAATGAGGAAACATACATCTAAATATTATGTGAAACAAAAAGAAAATCTAAATCGTTAAGAATAACTTGGGGGAGGATGTAACAATGTGATTATGTGATAAACAGGTTTGGGACAGCAAACTTTTTCGCTAGTAAAAGTACACCAGCAAGCTCCATCTTGCCCCAGTTCATGCTAGCAGCAACCAACATATGGACCATTTGTTCCATCACCATCTGAACAATCTACCGCACGAGTGTAATCTACACCAACATGTCGCCTCAAATCACCTGACATTATTCCCCAATGCTGTTCATAGCGAAATTTGGAGAGCAGCACAGTATAATCAACCCGTTTGGCACATCTGCAAGTATTCCACTATCAAAATTGTAGCTCCAAATCTCAGCGGAGCCCCCAAAACCAAAAACAATCCATGGGATCAAAGCAAGGCAACACGTGATATACGCCCACGAGAACAGCGCTCCACGCGACAATCCGTAAGACAGACACAGATTCTCTCACCACTCCCCCACATGATCCACCATCCCCCCTCGAGGCTCTAGGCGAGGAACGAAAAGGCGGGATCAGATCGGGTCCGCGCGAGGCGACGACCCGGCGACGGAGCAACTAAACGGCGAGGGGGTGGGGGTGGGGGGGGGGGGGAGATCTACCTACGGTTGCGGTGAACCCCCACATCAACACCACCACCACCAACAACAACAGCAAGAGGAGGAGTTGGATCCAACCGGGACAAGAGAGAGATCCCCCGATCCGGGAACAATCCAATCCAATCCAATCCCAAGATCCGCGACCACTTGCTCTGTAGGGAGAGGAGGAGGAGGGGGAGGGCTGCACCTTATCCCGTAGCTCGCCTTCACCGGAGTTGCTCGCCGTCGACAGGGGAAGGCGGAGGCGGGATCTTGAGCGCGGAGGAGGAGCTGGAATCTGTCCAGGGGAGGATGACGAGGACGCAGGTGGTGGAGCGCGTCGCTTTTGAAGGCGAAGAGGAGACGACGACGAAGAATCGTGGAAAGTGGAGGAACAGCGAGACTTGTCGTGTGTGTCTTGGGCAGCCGGCAGGCAGTCCTTGGGCCTTGGACTTTTCTTGGGCCATGCCGACTTGTCTAGCCCACTAGCTTTGAACAAAAGATTTTTCAAACCACTTTTTTTTTTCCCCTCAAGTTCGAATACATTTTCAAAATCTCTGGAAAAATACGGATTTGGTAGAAACTAAAGTTTTTTTTTGAGAATTTCGATTTTCTGACCATCCAATATGCTTGAAGATTAGTGCTAGGGTGGGTGAATAAAAATTGACAGGATCGAACGAGAGCAAGGATCGAACTATACACCACAATTACATTATAGTTACATTTAAACGTTTTCACCTAAAAAAATACAGCAGTTTTTTTAAGATATACCTAAAAAAGTACTCACAAGATCCTCTAATATTTTTCTCTCAGAAAATTTTAGTTTGGAGGATGTTCACATGAAACTGTATATATATCTATTGTTCATCAATTACATGAATCCATATATATGAGCTATGCGTATAACTAGCTTCGTATATACTTAATCCAAAAACAATATATTCTTTCTGGTATATATCCAATTTATAATTAAACTTAAACCAATCGAATGACTATTTTTTTTTTCTTTTGTGTGTGTATGCGTCGTCATTTCCTGTTGAGATCAGCGGTGAAGGTGACGCCGGTGGAGGGCAGCCAGGCGAGGCCGTCGATGAACCGCCGCACGGTGAAGCGCGCGGCGACGGCGGCGTCCATGATCACGTGGTACCCGGGCCACCGCACCCGGCCGCCGACGTTGGCGCCCGGCCCGTAGTTGCGGTACTCCCCGTAGAACAGCGTGGCGAGCTCGCCGCCGCCGGCGCCGTCGCCGCCGTCCCACTCCAGCCACCCGCGCGCCAGGACGCCGGCGCCGAGGTAGGACTCCATGACGACGACCCGGGAGAAGGGCTTCCACGGGCGGCCGAGGTAGGTCGGGTACTTGGCCTCCACGACGCAGCCGTGGAGGGAGAAGCCAGTGTTCTGGTTGGGGTCCTTCCGGCCCTGCGCCGTGACGCTGCCGGCCGTCTGGCCGGCGGCGAGCGGGAGGGTGGAGATGGTGGTGCGCTGGATGACGGCGATGCCGTTGCCGAAGACGAAGTCGACGGTGCCGGAGACGCGGCAGTCGCGGTAGAACTGGCGGAGGGAGTGCGCGTAGAGCGTGTCCTGGTGCCCCTCGACGGCGACGCGGAAGAAGGCGGAGCGGTCGGAGTCGACGCGCAGCGCCACCGCCTGGTGCGCCGCCGGCCCCGCCGTGTTCCGGATCGTCACGTCCCGCGCGATGAACCCCGCACCCGACACCGCTGCATGCATGCATGCACACGCGCGCGCACAGCACAAACCATTTACAGATTCAGTTACAAATTCACTCCACTTAAAAATCTCGTTCAAATATGTGTTTTGATTCCATTGTGCGGTTTTGATTCCATTGTGCGGCTACCTTCGAATTTTGGTACAGCATCAACTTTAAGGCATTGCTCGGTTTATTCCAAGAGATATGGATTAGAGAGGTTTGAGAGGGAATAGTTTCACACCATAGTATAGGTGTGAAATATATAAATTAAGGCCTTCTTAAAAAAGGATTAGAGAGAACTGAGAGATAATAATTCTACACCTGAAACAAATTTCCTTCAAATCCTTGTCAATTCTGGTGAGATGGGTTAACCTAGTAAGGCTATGAAATATTTAGGAAATCCTACTGACATCTAAGAATATTCTTTTCTTAGCATGCATACGCACGAGCCTTTTATAAGTTTATTTGCCAGGCTAGATGAGGGCTTGATGCAAGCAAAGCACACGTGAATCTTGCCTTTTCTGATCGAACGACGCTGTAATAATGGCTCGTGCGGCTAATTTACTGCGTGCCGCCGCGCGCTTTTGCATGCGGTCACGATTGGTCGGTCGGTTCGATCTATACGAGTTGGTAATAAGCTGGAAAGGTATAATCTGCTATACTTGCACATGCACGCGTAGGATATTGCTTTTATGTTTGTTCTATAAAGGATGTTCCTTAATTACTCATTAGCATTGCTATAGTAAAGATGAAATTGGACTTTTAACATAGAAAAAGGCACCAAATGGCTAAGTAGTTTTTGCAATATGTACAATATATCATTTTTTTTCTGAATGTTCCACTCAAGAGAATAAAAACGTTAGGTTTAAAGAAATCTAAATGATGTTTGATCAGTAGTTAATATGATACTCATTCCAGTAAAAAAAGGAATGAAACAAGTGCCTGTCATATAAAAAAATGTTTTAAGTTATCACTAATTTTGAGAAAACCCCATATTTTCTTGCTAAAAGTGAAATGAAGGGGGTTTAGTAAAACCTTGAGACCACAAATATCATAGCTTTGTACGGTATACTCTCGAATCAATGTGACTTTGAGTTTATATACATTCACAGAAGTACTTGGCTATGTTTTGCAAACATGTTTAAATAACAAAATGAATTTGAAAACTATATATATGGCAATCATGTTGGTCTAATAATACTAACAAGTGTGTAGCCAAAATGAGTACTCCCTCTGTTTCATATTATAAGTCGTTTTGATTTTCTTTCGAGTAAAACCTTTTTAAGTTTGATCAAATTTGTAGAAAAAACAACAACACTTTTAATGCAAAAGAAACATATTACCACAATATATTTAATGTTATATCTAATGAAACTAATTCGGTGTTATAGATATTACTACTAAATTTTTTATAAACTTAATCAAATATAAAGAAATTTGATCAGAAAAAAATCAAAACAACTTATAATATAAAACGGAGGAAGCAGTAGCAATTAGGAGTAATTAACAATTATGAGCACTAGAATTTACCGAATGTGGCGCTCCGGAAGGTGGTCCAGCCGGCGGCCATGCTCCGGCTGCCGGTGATGACCGTCTCGCCCATCCCCTCGCCGACGATGACGATGTTGGTCTTCTTCTTCCTCACCTCCACGTTCTCCTCGTACACCCCTCTCTTCACGTAGATCACGTACCTCCTCTTGCTATGGCTCGGCGCCCTCGCCACCGCCTCGCTCACCGTCCGCCACCGCCCGCTCCCGTCCTGCGCCACCACCACGTCCACGCGCATCGCCTTCCTCCCCGTCCCCGATGACCTCCCTCTCCCGCGCGCCACCGCGACCTCCTCGACGTCGTCCGTCACCCACGGCGGCAGCTCCGACGACGGGCCGGTGTCATCCCCGCCGCCGCCGGCGTCGGCTGTTCTGTTCTTGTTGTTGTTGCTGCCGTGGTAGTGGTGTTGGTGCTGCGAGTGCGGCGTGATGTCGCGCAGCCTCTTGTGCATGACGAGGAGGTTGGTGACGAGCTGGGTCAGCTGCGCCACGGCCGCCTCGACGCGGCGGAGGAGGCGGCCGTCGGTGCCGTGGAAGCCCTCGACGCAGGTGGCCTGGTTGCCTAGCGCCGCGCTGAGCCAGGCGTGGATGTCGTCCTCGGCGCGCGCCCCGCGGCGGCGGCGGCTGGTCTCCGGCTCCGTCTCCGTCTCCTCCTCCGCCTCCGCCGCGACGCCGCCCTCGGGGTCGGCCATGGCGTCGAGCGCCCACCCGAGCTCGTCGACGGAGTAACCCACCAGCTCGATGCAGTCGCGCACGGCCATCTCCTCCCTCGCGTGGTTGGACAGCGACGCGAGCCCCGTCACGGCCGCCACGGCGCTCACCGCCTCGCCGAGCGTGTCCCGGACCGCGGCGCGGAGCACCGGCACGGGGCCACTCCCCGCCCCGCCGCGTGCCGTGTCGAGCCGCGACACGCACCCCTCGCTCCCTCCTCCGCCTCCACCTTGACCGAACGCCGTGACGTTGAAGCACGCCTGCTGCAACAGCGCGGCCTCGAACGCCTCGGCCTCCTCCTGGCTCTCGAACGAACACCCGGAGAACACCGCGGCCGCAGCGGCGCCGCCGCCACCACCATTGCCGCCGCACGCAAACACAAACAAGAGCAACAGCAGCAGCTCACCCGTGGACGGCGAGGACGACGCCATTGTCACGGCCGCATGCATCAGTTTGCTGGCGAGGAGTGTGTCTCGCCATGGCCGCGAGGTGTCCAAGTATATAGAGTGGCAAGTGCGTGCTCTGGTCTTGGTGCGAAGGGAGGCAAGGTATAGTTTGCTGCAGAAGAAAAGTGCAGCATCGAAGTCTTTATCAACAACTCCTTTTTGCCTTTGAGGAAAAGGACATGGATTTGAGCCCAATGATTGGCTTAACTTCGTGTGATTTTGCATCTTACGCCGTCGCGACCATTAACACGATCAGTGTCCGTGTCACAGCCGTCGTCGCTGACGAGAAGAAAACAAAGAATTTGAATATATAACCCAACGAAAATCATCCGAGATGGCCAACGTCAAACAAATAAAACACACAAATATTTGATACTATTTGACCATGACATTCTGCATGATATTTGATATTTGATATTTTCCTTTTCTTTTTCTTTTATAGAAGAGTAGTGGACAGTTGTTGTTAGGACATGTTGCTAGTGTCGGTCGATGCCTGATCGGGCCTCACGCAAGCAAGAATTTGCCGGAAGAATCGACGATTTTTTGCCTGATTGTGCCATGCTTCCGGCGCGGTTTACATGGGTGGACGCCGAGAGCATATGAGCTAGGCTAAGCTGGACCGACCAAAAACCATAGGCGCCGTAGGCCAGATGCCACAGAGAGACGAGCAGCAGAGCAGAGAGAGAGAGAGCGAGCTAGCAGTAAGCCACTTCAGTGGCCGGTGGCAGCAGCACGGACACTCAAGGTTGGTTATTCGCTTCGTTTTGCTTGCCGCTGCAGGCTCCTCCTGGATTCGCATCATATCACACACTGCCCCCAGTGATCGATCCCGAGTGGTTTTGCAGATGGGTTGATGCGATTACATAGATTGGCTTAGTCGAATTAGTGCCATCTCGGATGCTTTCAGGCTTTCAGCTATGGAAATAGAGGGGGGAAATGAAATATAGAATCCATCTAGCAATGGATATGACGGTCGAGAGAGAAAATATTCCACCAAAATATTGGATGAGCGTATCCGGTTAAATTGATCGGATGAGAATATCCACATTAGTAATTGATTGGCAATAATTAATACATTTGTTGATAATTAGTAATTAACTTATCAAAATTGGTCTATTTTATAATTAGTATAGATTATGGTTATATTAATGGTCATTAATATATTTTATTATTAATTAATATGTTATTGATTGCATCCTATCCCTTCTCACCTATCTAACCAAACAAAAATTGGATGACTATGTTTACCCAATCAAACAAAAGAAAGTACCACTATATCCTATAAATATGGATGGACATATCCTATCTAATATTGACTACGAACCAAATATACCCTAAAAGAGAGATCACATAGCCCATGGAATAAGCTGGAGAAGAGCGTGGACGTAGCCACGGCAGCCAACAGGACACAATTTCTCAGGTGACAAGCCCAAGCACGGATGGGCAAAATCAATCGGAACAAGTCCATTTACATGTGGGCACCACATGATTTTTAATTTTTTTTAAGGATGTCACGTCCGTCAAACAACTATCCATACTTTTATGAAACTTGACTTAGACGGTTTTGTGAAGATGAACGGTGAAATTTTCTAGTATTACGGTTTAAGGATACCGATTAAACTCAACGTGAAGATGAAGGACATTGTACTTATTTCAAATTAATTCGAAAGGAAACTCCATTTGAAACACACCAATGTGACCTTCGCACTAACAGCCTAGGGTGCAACCAATAACTCCTGAGAACCCCCTTTCCTTCAAATTCAAACGTGTACCTCATTTTTCAGAAATCTCCGGCATTTTAGTACTGTTCCAAAATCTTCGGAAATGTGGACCTCATTTCTCAGCTTGCCAACAGAGTGGCATAACCAAAAGACAGCTCAAGCAAATCCTAACATTTGGCTTGTGAAGGATAGAACTAATCACCCAACAAGCTGATGATATAGCTAATAACTTGGGGAAGGAGCAGCCACCAGGATCCCATGGCATGATCGATGCTGATATGCTTGAAAATTTGCTCACCAGAGACGGCTTCAGCAATGGTTTAAGAAAAAAAAATTCAACTTCCTCGTATAATATTCAACGGAGGTAATACATAAAATGAGATAATCTGTGATGACAAGTTGTATATTCCTGAATTCTCTCAGAAAACGAAAGGCAAGTTCAGATTATTTTGAACTGACTAATATAATTAGAGGGATTCCGAGTTGTGAAATGGGGAGAATGGAATGCGTTGATTTAGGTTTTGAATAAGATATCTACTGCTCCCTCCATCCTAAAATATAAGGAGTTTTGTTTGGAAGGGATAAATCCGAGTACTACGAATCTGAACAGATAGTTTGTTCAGATTCATAGTAATAGGATGTATCCCATCCAAATAAAACTTCTTATATTTTGGGATGGAGGGAATAACGTTTAATTTGAAATATTGATAACACTACATCAGCTTCTGTTTGTTCTAACTGCATAAATTCCACGGCAACTTGATGACGACTGACTAGTTCGAACATCGAACTCCTCGCCTGACAAGAGTTGCAGCTCGGACAAGTAAAGTTTGCATACGAAGTATATATTTCTTTATACATCAAAAGTATATACGTAAGAAAAATATAATATATATATGTATATAAATATATATATAAACTGTGTATACATATATATATACGTATACAAAGTTTATATGTATGTATATAAAGTTTATATATGCGTATATTAGAATATTGGGAATAGTAGTATACAGTAGTAGCACTGTTATACAGCAGCAGTAGCAGCGGCAGCGATAGCAGCAGCCGGTAGCAACGGTAGTAGCAGTAGTAGACGACGACTACTACTACTAGTAGTACCAGTCGCCCATTAGGGAGCCCCAACTAATCATGCCAATATTCGTAAATTAACGTGGTCACGACTCACGAAGCGGGTGAGCAGAACAAGAAGCGGAGCCTGTCGAGGCGGCGGTACTTGATGCCGACGGCGAGCACGGCCATGACGGCGGCCCAGATCAGCACGTCCATGGCGAGCGACGTCCTCGACTGCGACGTGATGAACGTCAGCACGAGGCTGGAGTAGGACACCAGGAACGGCCACTGCACGGCGCGCGACCGCGGCGGCACGCCGGTGAGCAGCGCCAGCGTGAGCAGCATCGAGCTGCCGAACCCGGCCCAGCTCGCCGCCATGAACAGCCAGTACCGCCGCCGGTGCTTGTCCCGCATGATCGGGTCGCCGGCGGCGTGGCTCCCGTCGGCGGCGTCGTCCTGCCAGTACCCTCCCGGGATGTTCGTCCCGAGCTGGTACGTCAGCGCCGTGATCAGCGTCGCCACCACCAGCAGCGTGTCGTTCTTGTTCGCCCCGAAGCCCGGTGCGTGACTGCGGCCGCCGCCGCCGCCGTCGACAGTGCCGTTCTCTCGCCGGTGGTTGTCGCCCAGCTCGCCGCCGACCTCTGCAGTGTGGCCGGCGCCGCGGCCGTCCTCAACTGCTCCGGCGTCCATCTTAGCTCACCACTCTCCTAACTCAGTGTCCAGCTGCAAAGCTTAGATCGGAGAAAGAACAGTAAAATTTTCGCAGGAATTTTGACGAAGCCAATACTTCACATGAATCGCAAAGCATGCATTATGCATACCTGTGTTTGACTGCAATTTGCTAGCACGTAGCAATGCAAAGACCTTCTATTTTAGATTGTGTTCGTGTTTCAAGCATGCTGTGTGCATATGCACACAAACACGCAGGCCATATATATGGTGGAAAATTTTCATAGTTAATTACGTACTTTTTTTTTATCGCCGCCAATCAGTTTGGAAGGTAATTTCTCTGAAGGAGATGGGAAGCACAGCATGGAGTTGCTAGTCCACTGACTCAAGTCTTCTGTCCGACCTGGAGCTCTCTAATAAGAAAGCTTTTGCGCTTGCGCGTTCAACATAAGAAAGACTTGAGCTCTGGTCGGTCGAAGAGTACTTCAAACTATTCAGTCCTCTTCTCGTCAACTCGACGTCATATCGTCATGGAATTGGGATATATGGAGTTAGAAAAGAAGCTCATCTTAAACACAAGTAAGAAAAGTGTAATTTTTCCCAAAGAATTTCCGGTATAAATCATGCTGGACATTTGGACAACATATATGGTACCTATTTAACAATGGTAAATGTGAAATAAGATCCTCGGACGTCAGAGAGACGTGGTCGCTTACATGTAGATCTCACTTATCTCGGACCCACATGTTAGTGACTGTGTTACTAGGAAGTCCACGTTAGAAGAACTTCTTCCGATAATGTAGCCTATGGTGCATTCACGGAGTTATGTCGTTTGACACGTCCCATCATTTAACAGTTTAAAAAACGTGTTAATGAAAATTGATATAAAATATATATCTTAATTAAAAAAGAACACCGCCTAAGAGCTACCAGAAAGATCATCATGTACAATAGTAATACCCCGCATATGAAAACGATGATCGGATTTCTGCTCACTCGAATTCTGTTCCATTCTCAAATACTTCATCCATTCTGTAGTAATAAGTTCAATTTTAGCTTCTTATATTTATCCCAAAATAAGCTTATTTACAGAGGTAAAATTACATTGAAGTTATTGAAGTTTGTGAAAGTAAGAAATAATTGTATTAAAAGTAGATAAAGTGAGAAATAATTAGGAGTATTGTAGTTTTTTTTTGGTTTGGTATGTATGAGATGAGTGAAAAAATAAACTTATTTTGAAATGGAATAGTATCATTTCCATATCAGCCAAGGAAACTGAGACAAAACCAGAGTTGACCTGACCTTTGACTTGCCCAGTGTCCAAGCGCGTCACAGCTCTTGGTCGTAGCATGGTAAAGTGGCGAAGTGCAAGTGTACTGCTCCGGATCCCCTGGATGTGTGGCTGCATATGCAGTAGGATGGACAGGAAAGTTCTCCTCCATTGAGATCCGTGGAAGACTACTACTTTTTCTTATTGACAAAAAAAAAAAGCTTTGTTATCTTACTTGCTGGCTAGTAAACGCTACCCTACCCTTGAAAACTTGTTTACATTTGAGGGCCGGAGTTTACTTAATTCAAGAGGGATTTAACTTAACTGTCATGCTTACTCATTGGATGAATTGACAGAGTCTCTTGCCCTTAACCTTAGATATATTGGCGGATTTAGAAATCTTTTTTAGTCTGGGCAAACCTAACAATAGATAACAAATTAACAAGTAAACACAAATACATATAGCATTTTATCATTGACATAAGTAAACTTGAGCTGCTGACTAATGACTAAGCATGATAATTAGTGCTAATCTAATGGTGCATGTGCAGGTAGGCTAATGGTAAACACCGTATTTAGTATCTAGTACAAGCCTGCATGCGGCAGAGCCCGGGCACCTGCCCGTGCTGGCCGGGACTTGGCTCCGCCGCTGATATATACTGAACAGTGAACATCCTACAACTCAGTTTTCTGCGAGAAAACAAGATACTAACAGTAGAACGAGGGAACGAGGATAGAAGAGAGCAAGGGAGAGAAAAACGAAATGTTTCAACAAATTGCGACGGTTACTGACCAAATTGAGCAACTATTATAATGCAAAGTCCAAACTCCTCGTTCTTACAACACTCACTCAACGATACATCACAAGATATAAACAGGGGCGAGCGCGTAAGGCAGGAGGCACTAGAGTGACACCAAGCGATTATACTTAATTACTTATATATAAACCATGCATTCCAGACACACCATTCATCATCACATACACCACCATGGCACAAGACCAGAACGCAACCCCCTCCTCCAGGCAGGAGACCAGGATACATTCCCGACTTCACAGCAAAATTAAATCAGGAAGGAATACTTCGCTCTAAGCTCAACCAGATCTAGGAGACCCATGTTCTTCCAGGCTGCTGCCTAGGCTGCGAGGACGATTATCACTATGAGTAGGACCACCCCGAATATAACCAGCAACAAGCATATCTGCAACATAAAATGAGAATCAAACGAGGTGTTCACGTTGAAGTGAGTGCCAGTGGAATATATTAATGAGTGCTAAAGGAGTCCAAAAGTACCAGCGAAGAATTCGACTTCTGAGTTTTAGCAGCCTTAGAGAGTTGGCCTTTTGCTTGCGTAGTCGCTATAACAGCATTTTCGATATGGGTGTCAATGTCATCTGCAGTATAGGAGATACACAATCAGATATAACATACCAGAGATATGAGCAGCCTTGTGCTTCAACGCATCAAATAGCACATAATCTCATCCATCATCCCCAAAGGTACCACATACCAATCATTTGTCCTTGATCGTGGACTAGAACAGCAAGATCTTTGAAGATTTCATTTACTTCAGTAATTTGGTGCTGAATCTCTTGTATTCCCTGATCCCTCTCCTCAATGATGGCCTCATTGAACACGATCTCGTTATCCAAGAAGACTAATTCTTGCCTACAGTAAAGAAAAAACTTTTTTTGAGGTTATCGTGTTCACACATTTGCAAAGGAATAAATATGTTCATCCATTTCAAAACAAGTGAATACTTTATAGAAATGTTCAAAAACAAATAGTCCAAAGCATAACCCATATAGACCATAGTACTATCAATTCACCTTCTTGATTCTAGAAGCGCTGTGCGTTGCTCAGCCAACTTATCAGCACCATTGTTCACCTCGCTCGAGTTATAGCTGCAAAGAACAAGCCATCCTAGATTACTCATATGTTGACAATATACTGGAAGAACTTCAACAATATATTATCATAGACCAGCCTAAAAAATATGTTGTTATTATTATTACAGAAAATTAACATCTAATGAATGTGAGGTACATAATTGTGCAATGATCTAAAGTACCATTGAAGGGGAACATTCTAATTTACAGAACAAATACAGAAGGGAGATAATTTGGAGAAAATAATATTTTGCTGTTTTACTTGGAAGACCCAAGAAGACAGACTACACGTGAAAGTGGTTTTATCATTCTGAGAGTTTTATGAATAAGACAAACTTCATCGCAAGTTTAGTCAGAAAATAATTTATGAGATTGAAAGCTAGGGCCGGGGGGCTGAGAAAGTGGTCCATGAACAAAACGCCAGATATGGAAGGGTAAAATAGGCAGAGAAACTTATATGCTACAGTAGATCAAAACAGCAATATAAACTATTTGCATAGGATCAAAAATGAATGCTCATCCTGTAAATGTGCACCAGAGGGTATTGTTGTAGGTTGGAATAAATCAGGGCATAACTAGTAGGGCCATCAAGCACAGCTCATTGCTTCCTAAGATATGTGATGGCCATTGGTGCCTTCCTGAACTTGGCAGATTAAAAACACTATTGTTCCATCAGGAATTTTACTTGCTCAAGAGTATGCAACAAAATTATTCTGTAGAAAGTATAATGTAACAGGCTACTGTAGCATTAGTACACTACCAAGAAAATGATGAACAATATGCCATGAAGTATATTATTGTAGTAAGTTCCTCTTTTGTTCAAAAACATAAGATCCCAGAAAAAAATAATCAAGTATTTACAGCAAGAAGTACACCAGCTGACTAGCAAACTACCTTTGTGGCAGGCCCGCTTGAGAAATGAAGGGTGCATAAGCAGCTTCTCTCTCTACCGCTAACCGTTGAGCTTTCTGAAATTCTTTCAGAACTGCTTGGAAATCCTTTGCTAGCTTCGCATCAGCAATCTTTTTGCTGGCCTGTAGTTCCAAACAAGGTCATCAACAAATTGTGTAATACATCAGCAAAAAGGAACATAAAAATGTTCCGTAAGATAGTAATGATCATAGATTCATAGGCAATCAATACTACATAAAGCAGCTGATATAAGAAATGCAAATGCTACATTTACATTCATGATTCTAAAATCTGTTTGTAGATCACTTCTCCAGTGGCATGCCAACACACTTGAAAATATCATGATTGAACCATATTGAGTATTTAAGAAGACCATTTGTTTTATGTGCTAAGGCAAATCTATGTTCGCAGTAGTCAGGCAAAACTAAGAATGATACAGATAAAAAAAACCCAAGTTATAAGTGATGTTTCCAGTCAGAATACAGGAACTGAGTAGGTTACGTTTCCAAAACAATATGCATTATTACACTCTTCTGTACTTCTAAGAAAAATGTCTAAATTGAAGGTTTTCTGATTCAAAAATTAGCATCACATGTTGCAATTCCATTTCATTTTGGTGCAAAAGGTGAAGAGTACCGAAATGATTCTGGTTTCAACCATACAAGATTTAAAACAGTTCCAATTATGTTGTGAAAAAAAGAAAATTGAGATGAATACTTACGCTGACTTCAACACGATGATCAGCCTCGCTAGCTTGTTTAAGCTTTTCTGATGTATCCTTCACCAGTTGCGTTATGTGTTGACGTGTTTTGTGTCTGCAAGCAACACCATCAGAAAGTAAATGGATCCATCAAACCAATAAATAACTAGTCTTGAAGTACAGAAAAAGGGCTAATTACAGCCAGGCGTAAATACAAGTTACTGCATTCTAAAATATAAGACAGCATGCCAGGTCATACACAGCATAAATTGCATCAATTTCAGTAGAAAGGAATGGAGAAAACATCTTATTCGAGACCATTGGATTTATTCATATTCCAGGAACGGCATGATTCATCAATTCTACCTAAGTTCAGCAGCTATCACCCAAACATGAATTGCTAGTAGATAAACTACAGGCAGGGCTCCCCAAATTGAATCCCTAATTATCACGAAGAGAGGGGGAGAAGCAAAGATATCACGAAGAGAAGGGGAGAAGCGATCCCTAAGCAACACATAATAAGAGAGATATCGGTTCATCACGCGAATCGACCGCATAAACATAACTTAATCGAGATCGTAAATCATGCAGCGGAGCCGCACAATTCTCCCCCAAATTCATCACGCGCATCCAAAATCGGAGCCCTCGGATCGCAAAATCCCCCGTCCCCCGCTCCAAATCAAACCAAAATCGATCCCCCGTTTCCCGCTCCAAATAAAACCAAAATCAATCAGACGGGGGTAGGTAGAGAGTATGGCGCGGGGGTAGGGAAGCCTCACATCCTCTCCCGGAGGTCGGGGGTGTCCTTGGGCGTGCCGAGCGTGTTGACCAGCCGCTGGAACGTCGACACCGCCGTGTTGATCTGGAACACCCCCGACGCCACGGCCTGCGACGCCCCCGCCCCGGCTGCCGCGGCGCCCGCCCTGCCGCCGCCCCTCCGCGGCAACCCGCGGGCGTTCCCCGCCTCCAGGTCCTGGAAGCTCATCCTCCTTCCTCCCCGCCGGCTCCTCCTCGTCCTCCTCCTCCGATCGGGGTACCGAAAATCGCCGCTCGGAGCCCGGTTTCTCGCGGCCGGCCGCTCGCCGGAGGAGGAGGGGGGGATTGGGTGGGGAAATCGAGCCGGAGACGTGGTCGCGTCGCGTCTGGAATTGGGCTTTTTGTTTCCTTGGCGTGGAGTTAATTTGGGGGATTTGGTGGTGGATTCCGCAATTCCCTCGGTTGGAGCCAAAGGCTCGAGACGACGCCTCCTGCTAATTATGCTGTTCCGCGCTGGGATGCGGGCCCCACACGCCAGGGTCCGTCCGGGTCAGGTCAGCCTCGCTGGCGCCTGGCGCTGCCTTTCGTGGTGCGCGCTGCGGAGTGGGTCCCTTCTTAGGTGGATTAACTAATTGAGCTTTTAACTGTGCACGTGGAATTTTTCTTAAAACCCTACGTACACACTCAACCCTACGAACGCTCCCACACATCCGACACCTACCCTGTAAACACACACGCTTATCCGATCCCTATAAGTTGTCTCGCTGCATATAGATACATCGTCTACCACCAAAAAAATAAATAACCCTATGAATCGCATCACTCACTCTATGAACACATATGCACATCCGATCTGTATGAGTCATCTCGCTATCCACGGGTGCATCGTCTATCACCGGAAAAATATACAACCGTAAATATAAAAATACACGCACACCCAACCCTATGAGTCGTCTTATTATCCACGGTCAGGGAGGATCTACAGTGTATGGATCGTATGGACCGGCGGTGTTAGACGACACCGATAGCTTTCAGCATAATATATACTTAAACTGCGGATCCATATATTATAACATGTAATTAGCATATTATGATACAGCTAAGCGCATTATGATACGAACGAACTAATTTTCTAGATCTGCTACTGTCCACGGTTACGTTACCTACCACTGAAATTGAATAACCGTAAATGTGAGTACTCATGTTAAGTCTAGGATATGAGCTCGAGCAGGTTGATTTTACCATAAGTATTGAGCTACACCTACTTCTGTGCAAGGGAAATTGTAAACCAACTAATACCACTGATACTTTTTTTAGTACAATAATTTTGTTTGAAGATTAATTTTACATTAATGTATAATACTACCGAAAGTAACGTATTTAATATTTTTAGAATTTTTGATAATATTTATTAGTTACGTATTTAATATTTTTAGAATTTTTGATAATATTTATTAGTTGGCGTATACCATTAGTACATATGAAACTTAGGCAGTTTGGGACAGCATCGCGGGTTAATTTTGATTTAAGGAAGAGCTAGACAGTTTGGGTTTTTGATTTGAGCAAGTGGTAAGAGTAATTAACAATCTATTTGTCGGATGGGAGAGACCGGCGGCAACGGCGACGTGAAACCCAAGGGAGGAGGAAAGCAGATTAGTGAGAAGGATGGGGAACCTTTGAATGATTATCAGTTCAACCTGTGGAATTGTGGATGGCACGGCGGCCGACTATAATAAAATCTTTGATATTGCACGTCATTTTCCATGGCCTATTGGGAACATGATAAATTGAGTTTTTTTCTCTTAATTGAATTGAATTGACTCCTTTAAGCATTGTTCTGTTCGTTCATGGTTTTTGCTGGATGAAGTTCTCTACTTAACTCGTGTTAAATCCGCTTATGTGAGATGTCATTTCATATAGTATTTCCTTTGTATTTTAATATATGATATTGTTTAACTTAGTTGTGTATATTTAGTGTGTAACTTTGATCACTGGATATTTAATGTTAGGATATAAAGTTTGCTTTCTCTGGCCAAAAATTACACCTAAATAAGTTAAACGGAGTAAAGTCAATAACATATATATTTAGATAAAAAAATGTATTTTTATTTAGAGAAATTATGATCTGGAGCTGTACATGTAAGGCACTAAGGGTTTACCTTACCGGTTGACCACTAAATTTTGAGATCTGTTGGTATCACGGTTTTCAATAAATTTCGATTGCTTTTTTGATAAATTCCGATTGAATTTTGATCAAATTTACTCTTTAGCATTTGAATTTGTCCGAAAGCATCCAAAATTCCTACCGAAAATTAATTCCGAGCCGTGTCGAAATATCGAAAAACCACGAAAACCGACCTATTGTAAGCACATCCAGCAAATTCTGCTTGGATGACACTAAAAATTTAGCCAGAGGGGACAAGGTGCCCTTTGAATCTGGATCGATCATGGATGTTCTGCTTTTTCGCAACTGTGAAACCCTGTCTTCTCTGTCTCGGTGTGACGCGGGCATGGACTAATGATGGGCGCAGGCCGTCAAATGAATGAACAACGTATCCGTGTTCTCTTCTCCAACTCGTCTTCTCATCAAGATCGAACAGATGTGCTACTAGGATGCTACCTCCGTTCATCGATACGCGAGCTGCTGAAACTTGACGCCATACCTTTTTTCTTAATTTCCTGTATTATACTCATGCCATACCGGCTTCGACTTACTAGCTCTGCTCCTTTCGGATTATTCAACGAATTATTACGCTAAATATAAATTATCTACTTAATTACATAATAAATCAAATGTTTTAGAGATGGATTTAAAAAACAGCTTAAAACGAGTGATCTAAATAATATAGTAGAAGAAGTTTCTTTAAAAAACGAATTTTTAAAGCGTAGAGTAAATAATCTGTTACAATAATCTAGAAATAACATGGCTAAACAACACAAGAAACCGATGAAGTTCTGCGTAAGATATTGGAAAAAACGTATATTTGATCGCTATCTAATGACACTGTTTTAGTGTTGCATATTTAGATTGATACCATTGGTCAAAGCTTGACAACTCAAAAAAAAAAAAAATTGCAGTTACTCACGAACGGCGTACTCATTCAGAATTTTAATGAAATGGAACCTTCTTTGCGGCACCTTGCTTTGCATTCTGAGTGTAAGAAATCAAACAGGAATTCATGTTGCTCTGTGTGCAATTGTACATCCGGTTACTGCAAAACCGGTTTCCTTTCGTGTGATTAATTACTTTCGATTTGAAGTTAAACTTTCTTTTCAGTTTACTGTTTGACTCAAATCACTCGATGCACAACCGAGCTACCTACCCCCCGGTGAGCACGGTGTCCGTGGACTTGATCAGGTCTCATAGGAAAAATTCATCGGCGCTAGTAAGAATGGCCGGAAAATTTTGTTACGCATGATGCAATGTACATTAGGTCCGTTCAGATCGTTTACATCTTCCAAAATTTCAAAGATGGGGGAAGCAATGTCAATAATCACTACGTAGTACATGTTTCAAAGTTCTTAAAAAAATTACCCCACCCATTTCATACTCTAAATCGTTTGATCTTTTTTAAGTTAAAATTTTCAAGTTTGACCGAATTTATAATAAAATATAGTAATATTTTCAATAAAAGCAAACATTTTATCAAAATATATTCAATACTAAATTTAGTTAAACTAGTTTAGTGTGGCGAATGTTGCTAATTTTTTCTATAAACTTTGTTAAACCTAAATAACTTCAAATAAAAAAATTAAACGACTTTTTAATATGAAACGGAGGAAGTATGTTTCTAGAGGAGCGAACATATATACACTACTTTATAAATGATATTATATTTCTACACTCTACAGACGTGTTAATTTGGAACGTAGAAATTCTGGTCAATCTCACCTATGCGGAGCTTTTGTTTCCTATGAAATTCTAGCAAAATTTACATGCGTGCTTGCAGAAATGACATAACTTCCGCCAAATATACTTGACTAGTTGACTTGAATGGTTCAATGTGGAGCGGTCATTCATGAGCACCTTGAACCTTCACATGTTTTTTGAGTCAATGCATGCGTACAGTCTACTGCTTCGATCTGTCCCAAAAAGACACTTTCGTTGGCTTCAGAGTTTATATTTCTCTCTTTCTGTTTCCAGTGCAAAATTCCGTGTTTTCTTGACCAGAGTAACACCAATAATTCTCTCTCTCCAAATTTCAGAGATCGACGGAGATAGCTAGTGAGATGGCGAGATTACCTCACCTCATAGTATCTCCAACAGCCTCTTCAAGTGACTCTCCAAGCTAAATTTTAGCTATTCTACCCAAAGATCGTGCTCCAACAGCCTCTTTAACTCACTTGCTAAGCTATCCGGCTGACCAAACCCACCTTCTCACTAGCTAAAATTGGCCACTCCATTTGGCTAGCCAAAGGTGGGCCCCACGCAGCCTCACCTCTTCTCTCTCGCATCTCTCTTTTCCACCCCATCTACGCCGGTGCGCTTCTACGAGAGACGAGGAGCTCTAGATCGATCGGCAACCGCGGTGATGACAGCGCAGGAAGCCCGTAGCGGCGACGACACGGGGAGATTGAGGACGTCCCTTTGCTCCGAGGTCTGTCGGTGTCCACGCAATGGAGGATAACAACGATGATGAGGAGATGCCTCTGTAGCATGGCCGGCGTCTCCCCTGCTGGCGTGACCAGCAGCAGCGTCGCCGCCAGCCGCGACCACTGTCGTCGTCCGCGCCGTTGCCAGCCATCGCCGCCATCGTATGCATCGTTGCCAGCCGCGATCGCTGTTGTCTGGAGGCCTCTGCCCCCGCGCGGCATCCGCCCCACCGGATTCAGCCGGTCACGCGACCTCCGCTGGATTTAGCTGGCCGTGCGACCTCCGCCGCCTCCACGCGATCTTCGCCCCCGCCAGATTCGGCTGACCGCGCGACCTCCGCCGCTTCCACGCCATCTCCGTTGTCTGCGCGGATTTGGGGGCCGCACAGCCTCCGCCTCCGTGCCTCGAGTCGTTGCCGAGGTCATCGTCTTCGCCAGACGCCACCGCCGCTGCCAGCCTCTGCGCAATCGCAGTCGCGTGGAAGGGCCGAGATAGGAGGAAGAGGGAGAGAATGAGGAAGAGGGGAGAAAAATGAGGAAGAAGAAAGGGGCATAGAGGCTGACATGTGGGTCCCGCTATCATAGACTCAGAATAGAGAGGGTGAATGAAGAGGCGGTTGGAGTAAACAACGAGTTTAACTCTCCAAATTAGATGAAGAATTAGCTAAATAGATATTTGGAGAGACTGTTGGAGATACTCTCGGTACCTCACTTTGTGAGTTTGTGTGAGTGGGACAAATAAACGGGGAAGGTGATGCCTGGCACTTGGCCGACAACCATAGGTGTAGAGCAGCCGGAGACGTTGTTTTCTCTGTACAATAGTAACTGTTGCTAAAATTTAAATTTTAAAAGTTAATTTTAACGTTGTTAATCAAAGTTTATTTTTCAATATTGATATTTGAGTAGCTAAAAACATGTATATAAAAAGTTAAATTACTCATGAATTATTATTGTTTTACTAGTACATCGTATAATGTATTATCCTTGTTTAGTTAAACGATGGGGTCCGCAGCCAACTGAAGCGATCAAGGGCGATATACTAGAGAAGAGGGGGGGGGGGGGGGGGGGGGGGGGAATGCTCTTGTGCAAACCAACTCCGGGATCTCAGCGCGACAGCGACCACGCCGGAAGCCCGGAACAATCCTCCCGTGTAACACGTTGCAATGAGGAGTTCAGGTACAGGTGCATGTTGTTATCTTCAAAGCATGCTGCTTTGATAGAAATTTTTGGATGAAATATACAGTAACCAATGGCATATATATGTTATGGTAAAAAGCACCTTTTCCAGTACATTGCCCTTGATCGTTTCAGAAACCAAAGGCACAGATTTGTTATCATAATATCTATCTATCTATCTATCTATCCATCTATTACTCCCTCCAATTCATAGTATAATTCATATTATAAGTTGCTTTAATTTCTTTTCTAATTAAACATTATGAAGTTTGATCAAGTTTATAGAAAAATCGGTTGCATCTAAAACATCAATTTCATTAAATCTAACATTGAATATCGTCGGAGAAGCGGTTCCACGGATAGGGGGTGCAGACCCCACCCCTAATGAAGATTCGACCAGGGGGTTTGTGTGAATGATGATAGTTGATGTCATGCCAGTGTGCGAGCCTAGCCAAAAAACCAAAATGATACGAAGGGTTTATACAGGTTCAAGTCACCCGGAAGTGTAATATCCTACTACTCTTGTTCTTCGGTTATTTTTATCTGGATTTGGCAAAATACAAGCTAGCTCTTTTCTCAGAAGTCAATCCAAGAGGATCCAACCTTCTCTAAGTGACATGTCCCCTTATTTTTATAGTTCAAGGAGGGGCTCACAAAGCCATTTCTGAGCTATTTTGAAACTTGTTCTTTATGTTGTCTTATCGTTGCTAGTTGGTTCCCTTCAACTTCTCCTAAAAAATCAATGAAAATCTTGTTGTTAGATTGCCCCAAGCTCTCCGAGCACCGGCCTAGCCCAGCTGGGATTTCACATTGTCCACCACGTGTCATATGGTGAGCCTGGTGAAGTCCCAACCTCACCAAGATGACGCCACAGCTCCCTTTTCATCCAGTTGGCATAATTGGGTGTCCCTAGGCATGCGCGACGCGTGTCCAGACTCGCGCTCCCCCCACATGACTCAGCACTACTGTCTTTTCCACATCTTTTCAATCCTGTCGGTTTGGAATCTTTTTTCCAAACCTGTTTCATTTATAATTGTGATAGCTAGCAGGAGGGTTGGGGCCTTGACCTTTACAAGTCTGTGCCCGCGCCCCTGTGTCCCTTAACAGAGAGATTGGATGTTTTAGATGAGTTTCTCGAAGATATAATTGATGAGGGAATACATAGATTTTGTATGTATCGACGCTTCTCTCAAGGAGAAACGTGTGACTTGCAAGGGTCATGGGGGCCGGGTCCCAAGAGGTTGGGCCCCAGGTCCCAAGAGGTTGGGCCCCAGGCTCCTCACTGGCCACCATCTTTAAGATGTGACTCTTGTATGTCTCGACACTTCTCTCAGGGAGAAAGTGTGACTTACAAGGGCAATAGGAGGTTGAGTCCCAGACAGGTTGGGTCCCAGGTCCCCTTATTGCTTATCAACTTTAAGATGTAGATTTTATAAGTTTCCACGCTCCTCTCTAGGATGAACGTGTAACCTACATGGGCAATGGGGGTCGGGTCCCAGGCAGGTTGGCCTCGGGTCCCCCATTACCTACAAACTTTAAGATGTAGATCTTATAGGTCTCTATGTTCTTCACCGCGAAGAACACGAGTCCTATAAGGATAGAGGGGGACCCAGGATCCCAGGCTAAGCTGGGATTCAGATTCCTTTATGTTTGTAATCCGAAGATGTAGATCTTTTATGTTTCTACGCTCCTCTCAAGGAGGACGTAAAGCCCACAAGGGCAATGAGGGGCCAGGTCCCCATCATCTACAAACTTTAAGATATAGATCTTATAGGACTCCACGCTCTTCTCCGCGAAGAACGCAAATCCTATAAGGATAGAGGGGGACCCAAGATCCCAGGCTAGGCTGGGATTCAGGTCCCCTTATGTTTGTAATCCGAAGATGTAGATCTTGTATGTTTCGACGCTCCTCTCAAGGAGGAACGTGAAACCTACAAGGGTAATGGGGGGTCGGGTCCTAGGCAGGTTGGGTCCCAGGTCCCTATCGTCTACAACTTTAAGATGTAGATCTTACAAGTCTGCATTTCTTCTCTGCAAAGAACACAAGTCCTATAAGAATAAAGGGGGACCCAGGATCCCAGGCTAGGCTAGGATCCACATCCCTCGGGCTCCCTTTATTAGGCGGGGGCCCCGGGCCCCGTTCTGGAAGCCGCCCTCAGACTCCTGGTTGTCGATACACGACTTAACTTAATGATGGTTCAATTAGGGTTTGATTTTTTGGTTGATAGAATATATGCGCTAAGTTCCCGGGGAAAGAGGTACCCCAGTTCCCATTTCACCGATAAATATATTTTGATAATATGTTTGTCTCGTATTGAAAATGCTAATATAATTTTCTGTAAAAGTGACTTATAATATAAAATAGATGTAATATATTTTTAAAACAATTTTGAAAGGAGACATCATGTTCGCTTTGAAGGCTAAAGTTTCTCACATTAATCAAAGACAAAGAAAAAGGAAATCTTAACCATTAGATTATGGTAACTCCAAATTATAATGACACAGATTGATTGATATAGTTGTATACAAACATAATTATCTCTACTATTATAAAAATTGAAGATGTTTTCATCGAATTTTTGGTATGTCATCCGTATTTGAGTTGGTTTTTGAGTTAGTTGTACGTCGCTCGTATCCAATTCAACGTGAATCTTGAATAACTATTATATACACCTTCCAGCCCAACCCCTCCCTCTCCTAGCCCAACCCAACTGACCCACACCATCCCGTCACCCCGTCCTGCACGCCCCTCCTCCCCCGATCTGCTTCTTTTTTCTCTCATTTTCTTTGTTTTCTTTTCCCCTCTTTCTTTTCTCCCAATAATTCTGATCCTCTCCCTATACTTTCAATCTTCTCTCTTTTCTCCTTTTCTTTTTTCCTTCTTTTTTTCTCTTCCAAATTTCTCTCCTCATAAATATTTTACTTTTGAAATTATCATTATTTAAGGTGTGTATGCAATAAATTTGTTACTTTGTAAATGCTTTCCATCTATATAAAAAAACTTTCACTAATTAAATAATTAAAATTTCAATCTTTGATCGATGAGGTATAGCAAAATACCTTGCGCCAACTTATGAAATAGTCACTCGATCGATTTGTGAGCCTACAAATTGGTGTATATAAGGGATTGTTTGTGCCTTAACGCATGAAACGAGCACAATTAGATTCAATGATATACATGAATTCTGACTTTGTTTTGCCATTGTTTTGTTAGTCTTGTTTCGGTTTGTCGTTAAAATTAACAGGTGAAAATTGTCTTCACCTGTTGCAACGCACAAACACTTTTGCTAGTGTATATAAAAACTAGCATAATGCTCGTGCGTTGCAACGATTGTAAATAACATTCATTGATATAAATTAAAATCCTAAACCATATATTATAGTTGAGCATAAATGATGAAGGAAATTACGTAGAAATAACAACACGAAACTACAAATAACTTTATCCGGAACAATAATTCAATATTAGGAAAATTATATAACTAAATCCCTATTTTTTCATTTCGCTATAAATAATTCAATACATAGAAAACTATAAGTTAAAATAATTTTTAGTGGATCAAATAGTGCTAAAACTAATACTGTAAATGGGAAAACAACTGAAATTAGGTAGAAATTGAAAAAACTTATTTTAGCCCACAGATGAAAATCCGATCCATTACTTCTAAATAGGCGCCTATTTCATTGACATGAATTAGAATTTTCATGTTCTATTTATACTCGTATGGTCTCAGTATTATGTGAGTTGTCTAGGAGCATGGTTGGTTAGACCAAGAAGGAATAGTGTCCAACAGACACTGTTCATCACCTTCCTTATCCAAAGGCAGGAAACAAAAGAGGGAAAGATGGAAGCCGATGCTCCGGTGACCAAATAGCGGTGAGGAAGGTGGTAGGATTTGTCCCACGATGTGACTCGTCCATAGATGGTGGATGGCAATGAAGAAAATTAGAACAGCTGGAACTGAGCCGACAACGACATGGTCCCTGTCTGATGGTAAAGTCCATAACGGGGGACTGTGCGGACCCCCTTTTGAGTTCGGCCCAGGGGCGCGTGAAAGAGGCCTTCCCAGGTTCGGTCCCGGTGGCACCGGCGAGGATCGGAGATTGCGTGAGAGAGGGTGGTGACGCACGAGCAAGTATACAGGTTCGGGCCGCCGATGAGGCGTAAAACCCTACTCATGTGGGGTGGATTATCTGTGTGAGCTCTAGCTCTCAAGAGTTGGACTCAGCTAGGAGTAAGCTAAGGGGAAGAACTCGGAGAGCCGAATCTCCTCTCTCTAGGCCTGGGCCTCCTTTTATATCTCAAGGGGACACCAATGGGCCAGTCAGGCTATATCTAGTGAAAAGGCGTAAGTTACTTCACAATTAAGAGCCACACTGTGGTTTGTGATCGAAGTCTTCCGCTCCTGTTGCACCGGCATGACTCCTGTCAGGCCGCCTGCTGCGGAGAATGACGCTTCATGTCATTCTCCATTAAGCGGTTGAAGACTTGCTTGTCCAACCGTAGCCTGTGTGACGTGCCAGATGATTGGACTTGACGTACCAACTTCGATGAGGCACATGGGCTGGAACGGCTCACATGATCCTGATGTGACCCGACGGGAAGCGCAGCATACCTACCGGGCGTGCGCCGGCGTGCCCGGCACTATGCGCGGTCCCATCGGTCATTTGGACTGGTCGCAAGCCGGTCAGCCGACTGCGACCGATGTCAGATGCAATCGTGCGCGTCATTCTGCAATAAATGCAGCATGCGTGTGGCGCGGGCGTACTACGCCTGCGCCGCCATTAATGAGGGTAGGCGAGCATTGGGAGCACTCACCTACCCCGCTACACGTGGCAGCGGCCCGAGGGGGTCGGGGGAGCCCGACCCCTGCTGAGCTATCCCCGAGGGGGTAGCGTGTCATGGGAGGGCGACTCCCACGTCACCCTCGGGCCTTCTCCCCCTCGGGGGATGGCCATGTGGGCAGGTGGGACCGCCGCAAACCCAAAGTTGGCATACCCCTGGGTCCAGGACACCGACAGTCCCGATAGAGAGAAGCGACAATGACAGGCTCTGGTGGTGAGCACGACCGGATGAGTACGTCCAAACACGTTCCTGGATGAGAGGATTACACTTTCCTTGAACGCGTAGGAAAACTGAAAGATGAAGAAAAAACGACTAATACTGTGTATCATCTTCCATATCGTATTTTTAAATTAGGTATAGATACTACTACTAATTAACATATTATTAGAACCATTAATAGTAAAATGATAGTAATTCTAATTAACCCATCAACACTCCATGAGGAAAAAAAAGGATATATATGACATGTTTGCTCGATGTCAGTAATTTGCCCCACGTCCCAGGCTCCCAATCCCAGCCGTCGTCCATGCATGGCTACAGATGGCCTCAGGAGCCTCAAAAGTTCTCACAGCAACCAACCTAAGCGGGCCCACGTATAAATCCTTGACTCCCTATGGACCCACGTATCAGTCATACTGGAGTACCCGTACTTTTCCCATTGGTCTCCTCATTCCCTCCGCCGATTTCTCTGCTGAATCCCACTCCGCCGCTCGAAGCTCTCGCACACCTCGTTCATCTCCATCTCTTTCCGCACTGTATCGACTCTCCTTCAGCCGCCACTGCCACTTTTCCCCATATGAGCTCACCGCCGCCGCCGCGAGCAGATCGAAGGTGGCTTGGGACGACGTCGTCTTCTCCGCTGCGCGGTTGGCGGCCTCGCAAATCGGGTGGCAGGCCAAGCCACGACCGGCAAGCGGAGACGTGCCCGGGCCGCGGGAGGGACAACGATGCTGACATATCGAAGCAGCGGTCTCAGCGGTGGCGTAGATTGGGGCGGCGTGGGTTGACGAGCTCTTCGCCTCTCCCCCTTCAGAGATGAGTGGCGAGGTGACCTCCAACACATCTTCTGAATGCTCCAGGGTACCTATAACCCATTTTAGATCTGGGATCTTATCGGTTGGCTTTTTAAAAGTTAAAAGTGATACGGTTTACTAGAAACCAAAAAATAATTTATAAGTAAAACTTATATATCTATACCTAATATAAAAATTCGTAAGGCTTCCGATCGTCCGTTTCGTCCGTCGTCCTCTATTGAGTCCGAGTCCAGATCAAAATCAATCACAAAATCACTCAATTACAATCCTAGATCAAAATCAAGAATCCCCACAAAATCAACATCCTAAATCAAACATCCTTCGTACTATGGTTACTAAATCAACACACCACACCGGATAGGGAAGCAGCCACCGCCACCAAGCCGGGGAGGGGGAGCAGCAGCCGTCGGATCCACCGCTGCGCCGAATCCACCCTCGGTCGCCGACACCACCGCTAGATCCACATGTGGTCACCGCCGACGCAGCCACCGCCATCAGATCCGCCGCGGAAGGGAGCTGCCGCCGCCGGATCCGTCCTCAGCCACCACCACCGCGGCCGGATCCACCCGCGGTCGCCGCCGACACAGCCGCCAGACCACATGCGGTCGTCGCCGATGCCGCCACCGCCGTCAGATCCTCTATGGGAGGGAGGCGAGAGGGGCCGGAGGGAGCCGCCACCACCGGATCCGTCCTCGGACGCCACCATCACGGCCGGATCCACTCGCAGTTGCCGCTGATGCCGCCGTCGCGGGAGTGAGGCGAGAGAGAGGGGGAGAGGAAGGACGGTCATCGCCGCTATCTCTGCATCGTACCCCGCCATTGCCTGCACCGTGTCGAGCCCTCGCCGTTGCCGCCCCATGCCGGCGAAACGGGAGGGAGATGGGGAGATGGAGCGCTGGTGGGGAGAGGGAGGGAGACGACGATGCTGGTGAGGGGAGGGAAGAGGTAGCGGCGCCGCCGGTTGGGAGGGGGAAAGGTGGCCTGCGGTGTGGGGTGGACTCGATCCGAGCCGTCCATCAAAACGAACGGCTCGGATCGATCCTGACTTGGGCCGGCGATATTCCCTAGCCGCCTCGCAGCTGGGCCACCTCATTGGCCTTAATTTCATGGGCTGGGCTAAAATTAGTTGATTTCTCTCTATCAGTATTTTAAGTATTTTTTATTTTCAGAAATAACATTATTACCATTTTAATTGCTTAAAATTGCACAAAATTGTTTTCTTTCTTTTTTTTAACTTTCTTTCTTTATTTAGGAATATATTTTCTTAAAGGGCTCATATCATGAAAAACTAAACCCTAATAAACTAATATTTTTATATTTTTTTATAATTTTAGTTTGCCCGTTGCAACGCACAGGTATTTTTTCTAGTATATATATATATATGTTCATAGCGATTCAAAAGACAAAACTATAAAATAAACCGCAAAAAAACCATAAAATCAAATTTAAAATTAAGTTTTAAAATTTAAATTTTGGCTGAAAAGCCTTAGAAAAAGCGAAACGATGGGATCCCTGATTTATTCGTAAGATTGGGGTTTTTAAGGAAAATTTTGGGATTTTTTATTTGTTTTTGTTTGTGTGTTCATACTTCATAGAGGCTCACTCCGGTGCTCTCTACTGGTAGTAGAAAATAATATGAACCGTTGATCTTATTTAATCGAATGATTCAAATTGATTTCTACTACCCCTAGTTAGCGGTAGTAGAAATATGGAGGGGTATTATTGTCCCAAAAAATAGGGGTATAATTATCATTTAGCAGTGATAAACTTTTTTCGTTCTTTTTTGGTTTTTTGATGGAATATGAACAATACCAATATAATGATGACCACGTATCGATCTAATCGGAAAAAATAAATGATAAAGTTACTCATAATTATTGTATTAATAAATTACTAATTTATCCTTACTATTACAGTATAACAGTATAAGTAGAAAAGTAGAAAGTAACCTAGCACCGCTCATCTTTTTATGGTCTGTTCTTGTTTTTACCCTATCCTGTTGACAACTTGATGTTCGATGCGGTTGGTTTTTCTGGGTGGGACGGATTATGATGTGACATGAGAAGGTGTGATGCATGACTGATAAAATCGCAGGTGCAAGACGGAACTGAAGCGAATAGGGAGCCAGTTGAGCGGATCTGGTGAGGCAGGGACCAGCCGTTGCCATCTCTTACTCTTGCGTCACTCGGACGGACGAAAATCACGGACAGAAGATGGGCGAAAGCGGACGGGGATGGACGAAAGCAGATTAGGACGATCGAAAAATTAAGAATTTTTTAAGTAGTTAATTAATTAAGATAAGATAGAAGTTGAGTGTTGTACATAAAATCTAAACCTATAAAAACATAATCTAAGAGTTGTATATAAAATCCAGACCCAACAAGAAAATAGAGGATCAACCAAAAGTGATACGGCTTATTAGCAATTGAAAAATAATTTATAAGTAAAACTTATATATATATATATATATATATATATATGTTCATAGCGATTCAAAAAATAAAACTATAAAATAAACCGTAAAAAACCATAAAATCAAATTTAAAATTAAGTTTTAAAATTAAAATTTTGGCTGAAAAACCGTAGAAAAAGCGAAACGATGGGATCCAGAAACTAAGAGTGATATATAACCTAAAATCAAATATACTCCTACATATAATGACATCTATGAAAAAAACATCAGAGTTGTATATTATGTGAATTACTCTTTATAGATCCGCATAAAACTGAACGGGGCACTCCTGTAGTTATATAGTAATTAATTATGTAAAGGTATAAATGCGTGATCAGAACTATATCCCAATTCCCAAAGGTCATAAGAATATCCAAAACGATATCTAAGTCCAGTTTCTGACTTCTGGGCCTACGAGTATTGAGCAAAGCGGCAGCATCGCGCGAGTCATGCGACCCACACGGCCACACCGCCCAAATCCTCGCAAGTCGCAACGCAAAGCTTCCCCCAAACGGCCATCTCTCCCCGGCCGTTTCCCCGCTACTAGTCTGTCTCTTATACTCTCTACTACTACTCGGCCATAGTGCCCAACCCGCGCGACATGGCGGCGGAGGTGAGGCACCGGACGGTGGAGGTGGCGAGCGGGGTGCGCCTGCACGTGGCGGAGTCTGGCCCGGAGGACGGGCCCGCCGTGCTGCTCGTCCACGGCTTCCCGGAGCTCTGGTACTCGTGGCGCCACCAGATGCGCGCGCTCGCCGCGAGCGGGTTCCGCGCCGTGGCGCCCGACCTCCGCGGCTACGGCGACTCCGACGCCCCCCCGGGCCAGTCCTCCTACACCGTCCTCCACCTCGTGGGCGACCTCGTCGCGCTCATCGCCGACATCGCCCAGCCCCGGGTGTTGGTGGCGGCGCACGACTGGGGCGCCGCCGTGGCGTGGCAGCTGTGCCTGCTCCGCCCCGACCTCGTCACGGCGTTCGTCGCCC
The DNA here is from genome assembly GCA_000573905.2 of Oryza punctata. Taxonomy (NCBI): domain Eukaryota; kingdom Viridiplantae; phylum Streptophyta; class Magnoliopsida; order Poales; family Poaceae; genus Oryza; species Oryza punctata. The sequence goes on from CM002488.2 coordinate 8,238,360, forward strand.
TCAGCGTCGAGTACCACCCGCGGAACCCCACGAGGAGCCCCGTACAGACGCTCAGGGCCGTATGCGGAGATGGCCACTACATCTGCTTCTTCCAGGTGAACAGCAACCAGTTCACCCCTTTCTGATTTTTGTACGACGCAGGTAAAATCTGTGCAATTATTGAGGTCCCTAGCAATTAGGATTGATGGGTTGGGTTGCAAGGTAGTAGTAGAAAAATCAGAGCAGTTATGAATCTATGTTCTTGTGTCCTAGCAACATTGATGGTTGTTCCACGCAACTTAAAGTGGTGAATCTGCTGGAACGATTTACAGTCTTTGTTAGGGCAGTTATTAGGCGTGTGTTTGTCGGATTAGATTTGAATTCTTTACCCAATTGAAATAGATTACAACGCTTGTATCAGGATGGAACGATGACTAATGAAAGATCTGATACAAGCGACCTGGGCTGGGTACCTTTAACACAGCCTGAGCCAAACAAAAGTGGAGGAGTTAATTACACAAAACCAATGGGATGTTGAATGACCTCAACATCCTTGATAGGGAAATTGGAATGTATCACTATTGCGTTGCCTTATTGCTTCGAAGTAACCATGTTGTTCTCTGAAGACTGGCCATCCTTTGAACAGTATGCTGTTGTTCTTCTCATGATCCTATTGGGTAATATGCTTGGTAGCTCTAAATTCCAATGTTATGCCGAGCTTAACAACACCTGCTTGGGGAGCTATAATTAATTTTTTTATGTGCAGCTATAATAGTTGATTCAGGAGCATGAGAGTATAGTCGATCTTGAAGAACATTTATGACTCCTGTCTCAGATATAATAGCCTTATAGTATGACATTCTCTTTACCCTTTTGGATATTGAATTGAGCAGTCCATACTGTTTATTCAGGGAGAGAGGGTATCTGGAGTTGTGCATTATCATCTGTTTATCCTTGATAACAATCTGTCATTTTAACATCGTTTTATATTTTGTTTGTTGGAAATAATTATGCTTACAAATTACAGAATTATGTATGCAGAAACCTGGAGTGGCCGAAGGTGAATTTGGTAGAGGTGATATAAAGTGTCTCTTGAAGAAATTCTATGGAATGCGCAAGCCAGCACCTCTGATTATACCCCCAGGCAAGACTTTATTTGACTCAATTGATTCAGATGGTACTTGCCCTGCATGGCTGTCAGAAGAGGATATTTCCTACTATGCTGAGAAATTTGAGAAGACTGGATTTACTGGAGGATTGAACTACTACAGATGCATTGACTTGTATGTCTTTTGGTTATACAATTCACTGTTTTATTCATTCTTCATTGCTGTTACGCGAGGAAAGCTTAGTTTCATCATTTCAAAGGAAGATAATGCTTAAGAACCAACATGGTATTGTCGAGTATTGTACAGGGGAAAATCACTCGAAATGCTGGCTGTAACTCCACTGAAACATGTTCTTTTCAAACAAAAGTGATTTTGACATGTATGCTGAACTACATTTCTTTTGGCACCAGTGTCTTCAAGAGTTTATAAACGAATGGATTCTTTTACCTGATTTATTTAGGCATTTATGAGATCACCCTCAATAGTTTTTTGTTCATGCAGGAATTGGGAGCTGACTGCACCATGGACTGGAGTTCCCATAAAAGTTCCGACAAAATTCATCGTTGGAGACCAGGACCTTACGTACAACATTCCAGGTGTGAAAGACTACATCCACAAGGGTGGCCTAAAGTCAAGCGTGCCGAATCTGGAGGAGGTGGTTGTCATGGAGGGTGTTGCCCATTTCATCAACCAGGAGAAGCCTAATGAGGTTTCCGACCACATTTGCGGGTTCTTTAGCAAGTTCTTGGAGCTTTCCTAAATCTGTACTGTAAAAACTACAGCCAGATGCCCCAATATTAATCGATCAGGGTTTTTCTTTTTCTTTCTTTTCAAATTGCCGATAGTGTAACATAACCTGTTTGGGTTGTGGAAATAAAGGCGGTGAAGAATAAGTCGGTTCTCAAAAGCTTGCTCTCCTAGCAAGCTACGTGATGTTATAAATATACTTCTATTTTTTTTTTGGGTTGGGGCAGCTTAATATTCCGGAATTTTTAAGGGATCTCGAATGAACTGGAATTAACTTTAACTCAAATTGAATTGTTTTATGTGAAACTTAGCAGAGAATAATCAACGTAAAACATCACCAAACTCCCATTACCTGAATTTGAAAGAACTGTTACGTTTTCCTTGAAATGCACTTAACAGTACAGTACAGTGGTAATGGTTGTGTGTTTTTAACCTCGAGTTAGCGTGTTCAATCCCCAACCCTATGCCAAGCAGCCGCATATACGTCCAAGTTGGGATGGCATCCTCTGCATTGACTGTCACTGACATGTGGGCCCCATTCTCCCCACGTCGAGCGCCACCTATGCATCATGCATGAGCAAACTGAGCGCCAGGCCGCCGGCAACGCCAGCAACCGGAGATTCTCGGCCGGCGTTGGCGGAGATGCCGAGCCCCGAGATACCGGCCGGTCCCGCCGGCGGAAATCACGACGGCGCTCTGGGAAATTTCGCACGTACAACCAGGCTCCCCCCAGATTGGCTGACACGCCAATGCCGAGAGCGCGGCCGGCGGCCGGCCGGCCGGCCCGCGCGGCTACAAAGGCAGAGCAGGCGGCTTCTGAAACCCGACCGCGGCGCGCGCCGATCAGGAGGAGCCTCTACGAGATGGCGGTGTCGGCAGCGGCGGCGGCGGTGCGGCACCGCGAGGTGGAGGTGGCGAGCGGGGTGCGGCTGCACGTGGCGGAGTCCGGCCCGGAGGACGGGCCCGTGGCGCTGCTCGTGCACGGCTTCCCGGAGCTCTGGTACTCGTGGCGGCACCAGATGGCCGCGCTCGCAGCCCGGGGGTTCCGCGCCGTCGCCCCCGACCTCCGCGGCTACGGCGACTCCGACGCGCCGCCGGACAGGGACTCCTACACCGTCCTCCACCTCGTCGGCGATCTCGTCGCCCTCATCGCCGACCTCGGCCAGCCCCGGGTAGGTTTACGTTTACCATTCTTAGCAGTTAGCATCACTCCATCCGTCCATCGTTTGATTGTTCGAGGGTGATTTGGTTGGTGCTCTCAAGGTGTTCGTCGCGGGGCACGACTGGGGCGCCGTCGTGGCGTGGCAGCTGTGCCTTCTCCGGCCGGACCTGGTCACTGCGCTCGTCAGCCTCAGCGTCGAGTACCAGCCGAGGCATCCCCGGATGAGCGTGCTCCACGCCGTCAGGGCGCTCTGCGGCGACGATCACTACATGTGCCGCTTCCAGGTGAGCAAGGCAGAATGCGTGCACCTGTCAAAATTCAAATTTGGATGGTCATGTGTCACCGGTCAAATTGAATTCACATTTTGGATTTGAATCGTAATTCAAACCCTTGTAGCCACCACGGCCTGCAGTGAACTGAAGCATCAGCTATTGTTGTTTATCTGACAATATACTGAAGTAGTACTTCAGATATGGTTTGTTGGAAACAATTACGCTTAAACGAATTTTTAATTTTTTGATGCATGCAGAAACCCGGAGTGGCTGAAGCTGAATTTGCTCGACTCGATTTAAACCATCTGTTTAACATGGTTTTTGGAATGCGCAAACCGGCAACTATCATTCTACCCCAGGACAAGACATTCTTCGATGCAATTGATTCAGATGGTACTTGCCCTTCATGGCTATCAGAAGATGACATTTCCTACTACGCTGACAAATTCAGCAAGACAGGGTTTACAGGAGGATTCAACTACTACAGATGCATAGACCTGTATGTCTCACTCTCATGTTTTAAAAATCAACTGCTTTGTTCGTGCTGTTCATCATCAACCAAATGTTTTGTTCTTGCAGGGATTGGGAGCTGACTGCACCATGGACCGGGGCTCCGGTAAATGTTCCGACGAAATTCATCGTCGGCGACCTGGATCTTACATACAACACACCAGGTGTGAAGGATTACATTCACAATGGTGGTTTCAAAGCCAATGTGCCGAATCTGGAGGATGTGGTTGTCATGGAGGGAGTTGGCCACTTCATCAATCAGGAGAAGCCTGATGAGATTTCTGAACACATCTGTGAGTTCTTTAGCAAGTTTCTGATGTAAGTGAAATCTGGTGGAGTCTAGATGATTATATGTGGACTACAGCTCGGAAATGCCACTACTCTACAGCTCGGAAATGCCACTATTATAAAATCATGGCATTTTCCTACAATAAAAATTTGTGCGAGTTCTTGAATCATGATGTTTCTGTACATATGCCCATAGTGTAACCATTGTGGAATAAGTGAACTACTACTAGCTGAAACCTGAAATGGCGGTGAGGAATGACTGAATTCAATCCTCAAAACATGCCTTCTCCTAACGAACTGTGTGGTTTTTTACTTTCCCTTTATTTTGAGTACGGTAAATTATGTGGAATTCTCCGATATGTAGCCTGAAAAGGTATGTTTCAATGGCAACCTGAAAAGGTAAAATATTCTTAAAAAAGGAAAAAGATAAAATGGTAAAAAGTCTGTTTTACACCTCCTCCAAAAAAATTATTGGGTCAGTCTGATTTAACACCCCTTGAAGGCCAAAACCTGTGACGGATCCTACCCCAGGGCACTTGGGTTTGAGGCCCTAGGATTGGGATCCAAACTCCCTAGTTGTGGTCGACCTCGTCGGCCACGTCATACTCCTTTGATCATATAGTGATTTTTTTTTACATATGTACAACGCAGGAGTTTGGATTGAGGACGAGTTTTTTTTACTGCGAGCATGTTGGGGTTATATTACCCGGATGGTACACCCTTCTTTAGATAGTCTGTAAAAAGAGCATAGTCAGGAAGTGGTTTGTAAAAAGAGCTAGTCAGGAAGCGAGTCGAGGGCGGGCAGGCAGGTGGGAATGTGGATTGACCCAAGAGTGAAAGATTGTTATATAGGAGTTATTTGACAGGAACTTCAACTTCTTTAACAGTGAAGTGATCCGAATTTTCCTCCATATTATTTTTTATCGCTCAAGCTTGCTCCGCTTTATTGTTCGATAAAACTATAAAATTAAACCGTGTTAAAGCTGGAGCTATAGCCCTGCTAAGCATGCCCGTAGATGAATAGCTCTATATTGAATACTCTATATTGTTTGGCATAGCTCTAGCTCTAGGTAAGTTGGAGTTGGGAGCTGGAGTTGTGCCAAACGGGGCCTGAGCTCCGGCTACAGGCACTTGAAAGTCGAAACAGCTCGCTGAGGACACACGCGGCTCAGCTCCCAGGCCCGCCTCCCCCCTTCCCCCACCCCCCAATTCTGGCATTCCCACATTCCCTCAACGACTCTGCCGCCGTTTCCCGCCGTGTGCGTAATCGGGAAAAAAGATGGTGCCACCGTCTGTGAGCCTTGGCGACTGCCCAACTCACATCGTGCGGTGTTGCTCCTATGGCCCGTTGGAGCTCAGGATGCGGCTGTGCAGCGTTGTGCCGGTGTCCAATAGGGAGGTGCGGGGAACAAAGGTGTACAGCCAACTGCAAGCAGTACTGCAGCAACCAACAACTCTGTAGCAGACCAGAGAAAAGCAACGAGCAATAGCAGCCAAGGAAAAATGAGAGTCACGAATGAAATATGAGAAATTAGAATTTAGAAAGAAACTTGAATGCTCGATCCATTGATTTCGTTGAAGATTTAGAACTTTCTTAAGCGAAGGAAGCTTTGGACTTCGGAGTCCAGTACAACCTCCACCGCCGCCAGCGTTGCTGTGTGTTCATCCTCATCATCAGCCGTTGCCACCGGACATCTACATGCAACTTTGGAACTCCTAGGTCGGGCCGTCGGGGACCCCATCCGCAAGTCTGCGTGCTTGGTGGTCGAAGACTCATGAGAATTGAGAAAGGCAGAGGGGAACCAGCGTGAGACGGTGGCAACGACGGATGGCGGGATGAGGAGTGAGATCGTGGACCGATGGTGTGGGAGCATTCTCGTCGAGTCGTCGCGAGAGCCCGGAGCCAAAACTGAGAAAACCATTGGATCTGTACGTTGTACACGTGTCGGTGATCCGGGGCAGGGATGCAGGGCCACTTGTTTACATCCGGACTGCACCAATTTTTTTCTTTACCGAGAGGTACCCACCCATCAGTGTGGGGTACTAGAAAAAGGAAATTGAGGTGGAAGGGTGAATTAGTCTTTTTCCATTGAATGCGAGACATATTGCATGTGAGATATCATTTTCCAAATCATTCCAAACCTCGATTTTGTTCAGGTAGGGGATGAAGGAAGATGATGAAGAAAGGAGGAACCGGAAGTAGGGGAAGGGAGGGGGAGAGTACGACGGATAGGCCATCGGAGGTGGCACGCCGAGGTTTGTGAAGGGAGCTCGGTGATATGATCTTTTTATGGGATAAAAAACGATGGCAAATTTTACCGTAGGATATTGCAACACTGTGGTTTTAGCTCTTCAACATGACAAAAGCCAAATTTTGGAGGAAGGCACCATCAAAATATGGATATTTGCTGCTGGACATCGCACCCGTTAGAATATTTATTTCCGGTAAAATAGGAGACAGAAACATCATAAAATATCAAAAATACCCATGGCTTGACCCGTCATATCCTTCTTCTTCCTCCCTTGCCTCATCCCCTTTCACCATCGGGACTAGCTAGTGAGCTGTCAATAGTTCTAATGGCTCAAAAACTTTCGAATTTTTTAACCATAGGATCTGTCATCAACGGTTACAGGGAAAACAGGTCCGCACTGTACAAACCACAAATCTTGGCGCCCAAGCTGATTGAACGGCAAGAAATTGACCAACATGTATAAGGGGAAAATAAAAATTTCAAATTCAAAAGTAATATGCATGCTCCTGTCAAGAAAAAAATGATTATATGTAACTAAAGTGTAACTGCTATGTAACTAGGGTGTAACTTGCGACATATTTTTGGGCTCCTACCTTTCACACCTTCTCGTTCGTAAGATTTTACATTAAAATTCATGTTATTTATATCCAACTGAAAAATTTGTGTGAGTTCTTGAATCATGATATTTCTGTACACATGCCCATAGTAACCATTGTGGAATAAGTGAACTACTACTAGCTGAAACCCGAAATGGCGGTGAGGAATAACTGAATTCAATCCTCAAAACATGCGTTCTCCTATCGAACTGTGTGGTTTTTTTACTTTCCTTTATTTTCGGTGCGGTAAATTATGTGGAATTCTCCAATCTGTAGCGAAAAAGGTATGTTTCCATGGCAACCTGAAAAGGTAAAATATTTCTTAAAAAGGAAAAAGAGAAAAGGTAAAAAGTATGTTTTACACCTCCCCAAAAAATTGTTGTGTCAGTCTAATTTAACACCCCTTGAAGGCCAAAACCTAGGATGGATCATACCACAGGGCACTTGGGTTTGAGGCCCTAGGATTGGGATCCAAACTCCCTAGTTGTGGTCGACCTCGTCGGCCACGTCATACTCCTTTGATCATATAGTGATTTTTTTTTACATATGTACAACGCAGGAGTTTGGATCGAGGATGAGTTTTTTTACCGCGAGCATACTGGGGTTGTATTACCTGGATGGTACACCCTTCTTTAGATAGTATGTAAAAAGAGCATAGTCAGGAAGTGGTTTGTAAAAAGAGCTAGTCAGGAAGCGAGTAGAGGGCGGGCAGGCAGGTGGGAACCCTAGTAAAAAAATGGACCGGACCGGCGGTTGAACCGAAAAAACCGGAACCGGTGGCCTTGGCGGTTCGGTTCAGCAAAAAGACCGTCCCTGCAATCGAACCGGTAAAAAACCGGTGAACTGGGCGGTTTTCATGGGAACCGGTGAACCGGTGCCGGTTTTCTAAGAATCGAGCCGGTTTTTAATTTGTCCTATGGCTATATGGCATTATGAATTTATTATGTTACCCTACTACATTTATTTTTTTTTATCTTGTGGCTTTATAATAATAGATATACTGGTTTATTTATGTATATTTTCACCAATTTGTGATGGTTCTATATTTAAAATAATGCAAATAAAATATAATATTAATAAATAAAAAACCAGCGGTTCGACCGGTGACTCGGCGGCGGTTAGAGCGGGTCAACCCCCGGTCCGGTTTTTTGTACTATGATGGGAATGTGGATTGACTCAAGAGTGAAAGATTGTTATATAGGAGTTATTTGACAGGTACTTCAACATCTTAAACAGTGAAGCGATCCGAATTTTCCTCCATATTATTTTTATCGTTCAAGCTTGCTCCGCTTTCTTGTTCGATAAAACTATAAAATCGTGTTAAAGCTGGAGCTATAACCCTGCTAAGCGTGCCCGTAGATGAATAGCTCTAGCTTTGTGAAATGAAAATTACAGAGAAAATCTGGAGCACAGTATTCCGTGAAAATGGGACAACTTAAAAGTTACTAAGGTAAACATTATTTCGATAAAAAAGACGATACGCGCATGATTTCCCATTATGTGGTGGCGTTATACATGTGTTTCTCCTTTCCTGCATAAGGATTTTTGACACACATAGGTCTTAGGCCCATGCGAATCGTTTGAGCATGTGAATCGGTTGGTCTGACTGCAACCCATCCATACCTTGGACCGTCCATGTGATTTTTCTTTGTTTTCCCCTTTTTTTCTTGCTTTGTTTTTAATTTTCTTTTTCGGTCTGGACGCTTTTAAGATTTGATACGGAATAAGAAAATTATATTAGCATAGTAATAATCATGTGGCACACATCATAATTTCTTTCTTCTTGATCCAATACCTATATGTATGGAATCCGGTACCTGGTATTTGAGTATCAAACCCGATACCTGTAGATATCAGACCCGATATATATAGATATCAGAGCTGGTACCGAAGTATCAGACAAGGTACCTAAGTATCAGATCCGATACCTCTACATATCAGACTCGGTACCTGTGTGTCAGACCCGACACCTATATGTATGGAATCCGGTACCTGGTACCTAAGTATCAAACCCGATACCTGTAGATATCAGACCCGATACATATAGATATCAGACCTGGTACCTAAGTATCAGACCAGGTACCTAAGTATCGGACCAATACCTATACATATCAGACTCGGTACCTGTGTATAAGACCTGATACCTATAGATATCAGACCCAGTACCTGAGTATTAGACCCGATACATATGATATTAGACCTAGTACTCATATGTAGCATGCCTAGAATTCAGGTATCATGTATGATACATATAGGTTCAGGTCTGATACCTGAGTATCATGTACAGTACATAGATGAATCATATTTGGTACCTGGTACATGCCAGGCATATATACATCACGTATGGTGGGAACCTATACGAGTATACCATTTTAATGGTGTAATGTTCACTAGTCAATCCCAGTACCAGACGTAATAGTATATCATCGAAGATTTATCAAGACAAAAATGATCTCTTTTGTTTCACCAGCTTGGCTTGGGAGGCATATTGCCTTGTGAAGGCATTCAACCATACCCAGCCCAAGCCCAATATATCATAGTACAGGTGTACAACTAAGTAGCTCTCCCGAGATCACTGGCCATTGAGGCCTAAATTAATTTGCATGTAAACCAGTTCAAGCTGGTGCACTTGCACTAGTGGGAATAGTCCACGTTTAGTGTAGAGCGGCATGTGTGACTTGGATTACTAATGGGAGTTTGGAGCGATGGATCGCGAGATGCGGGGGAGGTATATCAGTGTCATAACTTATCCCGTCGAAACAGGATCTCGTCCCGTGGTGTAGTAGTTCTCAAAATTACATCATTAGAAAGTTAATCAAAACATGCCTTCTCCTAACGAACTGTGTGGTTTTTTACTTTCCCTTTATTTTGAGTGCGGTAAATTATGTGGAATTCTCTGATCTGTAGCCTGAAAAGGTATGCTTCATGTAACGCCCTAAAAATTCGACCATAGAATACAAAACACTAAAATACGAAAGTCTAAAAACTTTTAAAGTAAGTTGCATCATGTTATGTTTGATCGTTCGTTTATTCGATATTTAATTGCGGTGCTCGGATTTATCGAATCCGTTCAAGTGCGAACCCTAAAAACAGAAAGCGACCAAGTGCACAATCAAGGAAAATATACTAAAATAGGTAGTGAGGCAATAATATGGTAAAGAAAACAACGTATATAAATATTACAAAATGAGTTGGGGTAATATAAATTTAGGAGACGTCACATAAATTTATATATATGCGAAGGCGTACAAGTGTTAATAATGGTATAACAAAAAAATATATATATGTATAAATTAGCGACACATGGAAATTTAGAGGGAAATAATTAGGAACGCTAAAAATATCGGCCAATATTTATTTAGATAAAATTACAAAAGGTTGGGTGGTTTTTGAAGGGAGAAATACTCAAATATCAAAAAGAACCTGGCGGCACTGTGCATCGCCCGCCAGGTGTTCGACCGGGTCCAGCCGCCGCAGCCGCCGCGCTCGCGCCCGCACACGCCCGCGTCGCCCGCCCGCCGCCGCCCCGTGTTGCGCGCGCCCACGCGGCCGCCCTCGCGCCCCGCGCCGCGTGCACGCGCCGCACGCGCACGCGCCCCTGCCGCTGCCCGCCCGCGCCGCACGCGCGCGGCCGCCTCACGCCGCCCCGCACCGCACACGCGCACGTCGCCCGCCTGCTCCCCGCGCTGGTCCGCAGCCGCCTGTCGCCGCGCGTACCGCCCGCCGCAGCCGCCGCGCCCTCGCGCCCCGCACGCGCCTCGCGCGCGCCGCACGCCGCCGCCTGCCGCCGCGCGCGCCATGCCTCCGCGCCGCGCCGCCGTACCGCCGCGCCATCCCGTGCTCGTACCGTTGTACCGCCGCGCCATCCCACCCGTACCACCGTACCGCCACCCGTTGCCGCCCCGAGCTGCGCGCCCACGTCGCGCGCCCACGCCGCGCGCCGCCCTCGCGCCGTGCGCCCGCACGTCGCCGCCGTACCGCTGGTACCGCGCCCATGCTGCCGCCCGTTGCCGCCCGCTCGCGCCCGGCCGCCTTGCCGCCTATTTAAGCCCCTTTCCCCCTCCCCTTTTCTCCCCCACGCCATTCCCTCCTCTTTGCTTCCTTCCCCGCTCCACCTCACCGCTGGGTGCCGCCGCCGTGCCCCGGGCCGCCGCGCGCCTCGCTGACCGCCGTGCGCCCGCAAGCCGCCGCCGGTAAGCCCTCCCCCTTAACACCCTTAGGTGGGCCGCAAGAGAGAGAGCGAGAGGGAGCGGTGCCAGTGAGCCAAGAGGAGAAGGAGGAAGAAGAAGCAGGGGAAAAGGAGAGAAAAGAAAAAGGGGAAGAGGAAAAGAAAAGAAAAAAAAGGGAGAGAAGGGAAGAAAAAGAAAATAGGGGAGTAAAGAAAAATAGGGAAAAATAAAAGTAGACCTAGAAAGGAAATTTAGAGTAGAAAATAAAATTTGAAGAAATGGATTTGGGGTGAAACCACCGATTATTTTGGAAACTCATACAAGGAATTAAATAGGATTAATTAAATGCAAAGGTTCACTTAACTTAATAATTCGTTTAATGGTTATTCTTGCAAGGCGTGTAGTCAAATATTTAGATTTCAATTCTTAGGATTTACCAGCTCGCGTGTATACTAGTTAGTTAAATCCTAGAACTTCTAAATTGAGCGTTGCCATTAATATTTATCGTAATAACCGTTTAGTCGTTATTTAATTTTTCTCGTCAATTAGGTTATACGCTTAGGTAGTCATTACAATTATTTAGTAGATCACCGATCACCAAAGGTTGAGTATTATTGTCGGATCTAATCTACACGAGTCACGTAAATTAGATCGGATTAATATTTTAAATTGGCTAGCGCTAATATTTTAGGATAACAGTATTAAAAATCAAAATAGGATTACCTCATAAAAATAAATGGAATCGATATTGACATTCAAACGTTCGCGCTCGATCTTTTCTTTATATTGGATTTTGTTGGATTTTAATTGAATTCTAAAAGAATTCAATTTCTTTCGCACGTAATTCTAGACACCGAGGGAGCTGTGAGTCCGACCGGAGACCAAGAACAACCGGACTTCGAACAAGGCAAGTCATCACTATTCCTTGAACATATTAATCCCAAATTGCGAAATTATTTTGTTTGCAAATAAAGTTGCATGCAATGATGAACATCCTACTTGTTCTTATGCCATGCCTTGAATATTGTTCACCCCATATCCCCTTGTAACCATGTTACGTATGAGTCCCTAGTCAATTATGACAAATGCTTAGTAATGCTATTCTAGAATCATGCATACTCATGTTTATCAAAACGCTATGTGCTTGGGCAATTACCTTTGGGAAGGTAATTGAGATGCGGCATGTGGAGACATGAGCGCCACATTACCATGATATGATGACATGATTTGTGAAAGGAGAAATGAAGCTAAACAACTGTTTTCGACTGGGGCGGATGGTGGATTTGGGTGGTATCTGGAAAAGGCTAGTACCGTCCCCGGTCAGTTAAGGACCGAGCCATGAAGTTAAGCATGAAACGACCCTCGTACAACCGCACTTCTCGGATGGGTATAGACCTAGCGGACTAGATAGCCGAGCAGAGGCAGTATCCTTGCATAGATGGTTCACCCCCGTGTGTGAGGCAGGTGCGCTACGGTGGGGCAGCCGTTGAGGTAGGGCCGCGATGCGTGCCCTACATCGGTGTCGCCATTTGTAGGACTGCCACGTGTGTGAGAGTGAGAATCTAAACTTAAACTACAAACTATAAACTTTATGTGCGTGTGAGACTTCCCTTCCTGGGAGCGCCAGAACTCCTCTCACTGCTAGAAACAGATACGCCTAGAGTGCATGAGGATGATAGTTCATGGAGCGGGTACTGCCAATGCAAGATTATCGAAAGGCTTTGCCGTGACGCGTCTCATGTGTTGGGACGAGGCTCATGTATTGGGCAGTCGTGGAGTGCGGGTAAAGTGTACATCCACTGCAGTGTGAGTAAACCAAATCTATTCAAATAGCCGTGCTCGCGGATATTGAGCACCGGGATATGTATTACACTTGGCTAGACTCTAAACTCTTAACCTGTGTGGGATGGGTTATTGCATGATGAATTTTATGCTGTTGGAGCCACTCCCTGAGAGCAGGGAAGGTGAGCGTCCACAGAAAACCATGACGACCAATGGCGGGAAGCCATCCTTGGGATCACAATGGATGGCAGACAGAACCGCCGTTGTTTAAATTAAACTCTGGTATTAAAACTTGACCAGTTATGCTAAGTCTTAGGTTTGTGAAAATGATTGCAAAACCAGCTTTATGCAAATGAGCCTTTGCCTTGCCTTGAATAAAAATCCTTCATATGCATCGTTGCTGTGGTGACTTGCTGAGTACGGTTGGTACTCACCCTTGCAATTATAAACTTCATCAGAAGCCGAAGATAATACCGCGGAAGATCCATACGCCTACTACGAAGAGGATGCGGAAGATGAGGGTGCCCACTAGGTCTAGATACGGTCGTTGCCTGTGGCAATGACGAAGCCGCTGCCTTCGCTCCGCTACTTATCTATATTCTGTTTTGGACTGTATTCCGGACCGTTTGGTCCTTTGTTCTAAGACTATGCCTTCGGGCCTATGATGTAATAATTCGTACACGACGCATATGTATGCGCTTTTGGTAATTCGACTTTGTATCGTGTGTGCCAAACTACTTGATCCAGGGAAATGGCACGAAATACACGTGTGATCCCTGTTGCAAAACGGGGGTCCTTACACTTCAATGGCAACCTGAAAAGGTAAAATATTTCTTAAAAAAGGAAAAGAGAAAATGGTAAAAAGTCTGTTTTACACCTCCCCAAAAAAATTATTGGGTCTGTTTTACACCTCGTCGGCCACGTCATACTCCTTTGATCATATAGTGTATGAGTTTTTTTACCGCGAGCATGTTGGGGTTATATTACCTGGATGGTACACCCTTGTTTAGTAAAAATTCAACTTCTAATTAAACTGTGGCTAGTTGACGTATATTTGCAGTCAAATTTATTGTTTTGAGTGATTTATTAGATATTAATATATCTTGTTGAATTTTTTCATAACTATTCGGGTGATATACAAACAACGAGAGAATATCCACTCGAGAGTTTAAAATAGTTTCCTAGTAGAAGCGGTAAACTATCGCAAACCTGCAAGGAATCCGACCGGCAAGATTATATTTCCATTACAGGTGCCCCCTATAGATTGTCACGTATAAGTATTGTGATTATATTTCCATTGAACAGTACTTTTAAAATACATAACTTTCTATACACTTGAAAAAGAGCAAATCCTAAAATAAAAATGGATAAGTACCGCAAACCTGCCATGAATCCGACCGGGTTGCCCTGCTCGATCGGAATCCGATTGGGAGGCGAGTAGGCGACCGGCCGTCCCGATCGAGTTCGGAACCGGAATCGGTGTGGGCATATATACCACCAGAAGACAAGCGTACGTCGAACTATCGCAACCTGCAAGCAAGTGCAAGTGCAACCGAAAACGATGGATATGTGGCAGCCTCCGCCTCTCCATCCAGAGCTCGTGACCATGGCGAAGCACAAGCTCCAGTTGGAGGACCTGTCGCAGACGTGCCGGCGAAACCACTACTGCGTCAGGTGCGTGCACGCCTTCTGCTCCCACTGCTGCGACGACCACCACTTCGTACCGCTCGGCTCCCACATCGTCATCCCCATCGCCGGCGTCGACGCCGCCACCGGCAAGCCCGTCATCCCCGCGCACTACCCGCGCCGCCCCGACCTGCCCATCACGGACTTCGTCGTCGACCTCATCAACGCCGAGGACTACGCAGAGGAGCTCCCCAGGGACGCCTACTGCATGTACTGCTTCATGGCCTTCTCCACCGCGCTCTGCCACCACCACTACACCTGCGCCACCGACTGTGTCCTCCGCATCGTCGATCGCCACGGCAGCCACTGCGTCCGCTGCACCGGCGACGAGCCGTGGTTCCCCCACATGGAGAGCGTCCTGGGCGACCCGGTGGCCGTCGAGGAGGAGGACGACGAGGTGGTGGTGATGCTGCTGCCCGTGCTGAGGAGGAGTTCGCCGACCGCGTGCGTGCACTGCGGCGGCGAGGTGCCGAAACCCATGCGCCGCTCGGTGCTCTGCTCGCCGGCCTGCGACGCGGCGCACCAATTGGAGGTCGCCCAGCGCAGGGAGCGCAGGGATGCCGTGCTCGCCGCGCACCGGCTCGCCAAGCTGCACGTCGATGCCGTTTGATCATTTCTGTATGTTACTACTGCTGCACTACGCACTAGCTGACTAGCGCTCCTTGATTTGGTCTCGTAATTCTCATCTCTGTATTTTGGCCCGTGTCGTACTTTTGTAATGACTCCCCGCTTGTCTAAATATTACTTTCGTGCCAACAACATCTTCTGATTCTTCTTCTGTGCATCGGGGTTGATTAACTGTCTAATGATGTAATTTTCATTTCACAGAGCTAGAGCTATTCATCTACGGGCACGCTTAGCAGGGCTATAGCTCCAGCTTTAACACGGTTTTATAGTTTTATCGAACAAGAAAGCGGAGCAAGCTTGAACGATAAAAATAATATGGAGGAAAATTCGGATCGCTTCACTGTTTAAGATGTCGAAGTACCTGTCAAATAACTCCTATATAACAATCTTTCACTCTTGGGTCAATCCATATTCCCACCTGCCTGCCCGCTCTCGACTCGCTTCCTGACTAGCTTTTTTTACAAACTACTTCCTGACCATACTCCTTTTTACAGACTATATACATATTTATAGTAATTTATCATATATTAATCTACCTTGGTTAATTTGTCCAATTTTTTTCATAACCATTTGGGTGACGTAGAAACAACGAGAGGATGTCCGATTGAGAGTTTAGAATCCACTCCCCTTCTATCGTGGTATATTAGCAAGGTGCCCGTGCGTTGCTACGTGATCTTATCATTTTTTTCTAGGATTATCCTTTTTCATGTGTATAAAAGGTTGCTAGGAAAAATACCCGTGCATTGCAATGGATAAATACGTTTTTTCTAGTGATACAACAGCTATTAAGAGCTGTGCAATAAATTTAAACATTGGAATCGCTATACATTATAATTGAAAAGTTAAATTATTTTTCTCCTTGATTTTGGGCCGAAAGCCCATTCTTTTTTTCTATTTCAGTCCTAGCCCAGTCCGCTACCTCCCTCCGCTCGACCTACCTCTCTTCGGCCCAGCCCACAAGTGGAGCTGCAAGCCTAGCTCACACAGTGCCATCTTCAAACTTCGAAAGGTAGCCTCGTGCCCGTACAATGCCGGAGCTGATACTCCCCATCAAATTCGACTGAATCTTTCTCGATCTCCCAAAATTGGTTGAGCGCTTTTAATCCACTCGATCTCCTTTTTCCTTTTTCGGAAAATCGGAACGAATCAAGCTCGCCGACCGGCTATCATCAACGACTTTTAAATAAAGATTAAATTCAATGAATTAAAGTCAAATTTAAAGAGGAAATCATGAAGAAAATGATGATGGGGGAATGGAGAATCAATTTTTGCAAGTAGTTGGAGGAGGAAACGTACGGGGAGGTAGATGGACATTGCGGCGACGCTAGGGTTGATGAGGCAGGGTGCTCGGCACGTGGGGATCGGACGGCGAAAAAAACGCACTTCCAATTACCGTGTGCGGATCGGACATTCGGACCAGAGATCAAAAAAACAAAAAGAACGGCGATCCGCTGAAAAAAACCGGTGAACCAAAACTAAAACTAGCCACAGTTTAATTTGTTTTTTCGTTGCAACTTGTAGAAGTTAAATTTTAACTTACATGTTTGTAGAGTAATTTATCATAAATTAATCTATCTTATTGAAATTTTTAAATGTTTTCATAACCATTTGGGTAACATAGAAACAACGAGAGAATGTCCGATTAAGAGCTTAGAATCCACTCCTCTTCTATCTTGGTATATTAGCAAGGTGATGGTGCGTTGCTACGTGATCTTATCATTTTTTTTACGATTGTCCTTTTTCATGTGTATAGAAAGTTACTAGGAAAAATACTCGTGCGTTGCAATGGATAAATACGTTTTTCTTTCAGTGATATAACAACTATTAAGAGCTGAGCAATAAATTGAAACATTGGAATCGCTATACATTATAATTAAAAAATTAAATTAATTTTTCCCTTGATTTTGGGCTGAAAGCCCATTCATTTTTTCTATTTTAGCCCCAGCCCAGTCTGCTACCTCCTTCCACTCGAACTACCTCTCTTCGGCCCAGCCCACAAGTGGAGCTACAAGCCCGCTCACACTGTGCCGTCTACAACCTCCGAAAAGTAGCCTCGTGCGCGTACAATGCCGGAGCTGATACTCCCATCAAATTCGACCGAATCTTTCTCGATCTCCCAAAATTAGTTGAGGGTTTTTAATCCACTTGATCTCCTTTTTTTCTTTTTCCCAATTACCGTGTGCAGATCGGACATTCAGACCAGAGATAAAAAAACAAAAGAACGGCGATCCGCGTGAAAAAATCCAGCGGACCAAAACTAAAACCGGAAGAATTACTTATTTTTTAATTAGGTATAGATGTATTTTAAAAGTATTGTTCAATGGAAATATAATCACAATACTCATGTGTGATAATCTACATGCATTATATATAAATTTAAGGTTGAAGTTTCAAGTGTTGGACGAGATGCATCCCACACAAAACATATTGACAGATAAATGTGAGTACAGCTAGATAACTGAACATGTATGGATGGCATTGGAATATCTAAACAGAACCGTAAAATATTTGTTAGAATATGCAGGTAGGGCAAAAATCATGGGTTTCTGCAACCTTATCGGTTTCTTCCTCTTACCATTTAAAAAAGATAAAATTTATTACAGAGTATCCGAAAAACGTGTAATTAGCTGGTGAACATCACAAGAACGTGTATCTGCTTTAGGCACTGTAAAAATCTGATAATTAGCTGCTAGACATTTACGATACTATTTTATTATTTTCAAAAAAATTAAAGAGAGAAACTGATGTGAGAGTTGTGTCCCAGTGAGCGGTACCGGTGAGTCAGTGTCTCAGTGACACGATCCCGGCACCGGCTGATCACCCGACAACGAGAGTGGCCGAGCACGTAAATGACACATCCGTGCTCGCACGGTCGCGGAGTGGCGCGCACACCGCGTCGTCGGTGTCGTCGTCGCCGCGTGCTGCCCTGCCGCGCGCACGCCGCGGCCCAAGCAGCCAGAGGCATCGTCGCCGACTCGCCGAGCACGCCACCGTTTAACGATAACACCCGCCTCATCCCACACGACGGTCTCGCCATATACGCGATTCGAGCAGCATGGCGATATGGCATATTGGCATGCCACATTGCCACGGCATGCAGGCATGTCGTGTCCGCGCCGCGCTCGGGACGTGCGAGCAGGAGATTCCGCATGCAGAGAGAATCTCTCGCTCGTCTTCTCCACCTGGACCATTGCTACCTTTGGCTGCTTCTTCCTCCCAGATCCTGCAGTGCGACGATGCACCTGCTGTTATAATCCACTCAGATGCTACTTGGTCTATGGCATCAGGAAATATTTGTCACCAAAGGACAACTTGATTAATCCATCTGTCCCAAAACGTAACAACTTTTAACCCTTTGAATTTATCTCAAAAGATAACAACTTCTCCACCAATATTCTCTTATCAACCAATCATAACCCTCCACCATTCAATTTCTCCATCTAGCTCCACTTCTCAACCAATAACAATCTTTCACCATTTAATTCTACCTACTTTATTAATAATCGTGTTCAACTCTATAACTCCTTATATTTTAGGATGGAGATAGATTAACTGGCGGCACAGAGAACGAGTCCTCTATTTGGCAATTGAGCTCCGCCGTTACCAGCTTGAAACCGCCGCGCCGCACCTGCCACCAGGACTTGTCGGCGCCGGTCACCACCACCGCCACCACTAGTCACCGTCTCCGGCTAAAATCTAAGGTTTATGATGGGGATCGATTTACTGCGAAAGGCCTTTTGGTTTTAGCCATTCTTGTTTTCTCTTATATTGTGCTTGAGCTTGTTTTTACCCAATCTACTTCCATACTTGTTTGATCTAGTTGGTGACTTCATATCTTGCTTAGACATCTTATTTGCCATATTTTGATTCATATACATTTTGTTTGTTTGAGCTACAATTTCATAGCTAGTGTTTTATCCATTGGACATTTTAGTTAAGACCGAATTACCGATCCCATACTAGAAGTTTAGTTTGTTTTGAACCGAAATTTCCGTTCATTCTAATATGCTATGAAGTTGTGATATTTTTAGAAACACTTATTTACCCCCTCCCCCTCTAGACGACATCAATGGACAAACCTAGCTGGATGAACTAAATCTAGGCAATAAACCCCGTAAACTCTATTCCATAGTTGGATGAACTAAATCTAAGCAATAAAACCTATAAACTCTATTCCACAGACTTCTAGTCTAATGCACGACGAGCGACCAATTGATCGATCGGAAAAATAATCCTCAAAATAAATAAAGACAAAAGGTAAATGCGAAACTAAATAATAAAAAAATAAAGAAGATATATATATATATATATTAACCTAAATGTACGGCTCGTAAAAGACACAAGGATTATCGAACTTTGGAAGACGCTTCTCTTGGCTCTGGCTGATTTTCGACTCTACTCCCAATCAAACTCCTACTACTCCTCCATGAACTTGAGATAGCTATTCCCTGGACAAAATGGAGCTTCTACTACGAAGTGATTGACGAGGAAAGAAAAAGTCCACGAGCATCATGATGCAGGCTAATGCCCTCCACTAAGTCAACCAGCCTCTCCAATGCTCCATATTGTCCCCGAATGATGGTTGTGGGACTTTGGGCTGAGCCAACCAGCCTATTGGGATGGACCGGTTGACCTCTTTTTAGGTCACTCGGCCTCCTTCATGGATTGGTTGACCTCTAGATCACTTGGGCATGTCGGCTATTCCCTAAGTCGACACTGGCTGACTGGGTTGACTAGCCTGACTGGCTCCCATGCCTGCTCGCTTGGAGAGGTAGTGGCCGGCTAGCCTATCTAAGGTGGCTGGCTGGCCGTCGGCTGGCCCCCTTTCCTAGTTGATACTGTTTTCACGAAAATCATGAGCTTTATTTAGACAACACCTACAAAATAAAATACATGACAAAACTAGTGGAAATAGATTACTCTAAGCCAAATTGATGCATTGAACCTTGTTGGGTGTAGGGCCCCGTTGTCATTGCCTGGTGAAAAGGCAGTTCCCAGCAAGCGCACGATAGTCAACTGCACACCCTTGGTTTCCCACGCCCGTATTAGAGTCTACATGATGGATGTGACCCGCAGTAGAAGCAACAATTGTTGTGTCTTCCATGATGTCTGCTGCTGGGTAGATAACCACATCCAGCTTAAATGAATG
This sequence comes from Oryza punctata, assembly GCA_000573905.2. Taxonomy (NCBI): domain Eukaryota; kingdom Viridiplantae; phylum Streptophyta; class Magnoliopsida; order Poales; family Poaceae; genus Oryza; species Oryza punctata. The sequence goes on from CM002488.2 coordinate 8,258,688, forward strand.
GATCCTTAGTCCCTGAGGCCTAAATGAGTGGTAGGGTTCTGATTCTCCCAAAGGATAGCCTTCGGGACGTCCCAAGACCACCAAACTTTCACAATTCTTTATAGTCCACGCGTCACAAAACCCACACATCCTCAACCGAAGACATTGTTGAGTTGGTGAAGGGGACACGTGGTAACTTATTAGCACATGCCATTTTCTATAGGGACCCTAGTTCCTAGGTCTTCGACAAAGGTAAAGCGCTTTCACCTTCCTAGGTCTTCGACAAAGGTAAAGCGCTTTCACCTGTAATGTGGGAGGAAAACATGTTACTTGTATAAAACTTATAAAAACCTGAGGAAAAGCGATTAAGTAAATATTTTACAACAAAAAAGATTGAACTTTGAAAATTTAAAATTAATTCATTCGAACTCAACAAAATATGGTGAAACTTTTTTCTCGATTCTTGAAATTATATTTTTAGTACTGTCACAACGAATTTGACAAAACAACCTCACAAAATACCTCCAAAATTCGTATTATAATGTATAAATACCATATTTGACCGTATAAATTTTTGACCACTTACGACTTCCACGTACTTAATCATAAATTTAAATTCTTTAACCTAAATTTATCAAAAATTTGTGCCAACCCACTGTGTACATTCCATATATACTAGAGAATTTTCAATTTTTGTATTATTTTGAATTTGCCCGCTTTTACATTATATTTAATCTAGACGATGACACCATTGATGTAGAAAAGGTAACTTTTACCCTCTCCTCCTTCCCCTTCTTTTTCGGCCACCTTTCCCTCGTCTCCTCACTCACGTGCCTTTGCCATCGATGCACGCCACCGATGTAGTGATCCGCGGCGGTGACGTCTTAAAGCTTGGTTGATCTTGATGGATGGAATTGTTGGCGGCGACATACTTTGGTTAGGCCATATATCCTAGAGCCAAAGTCGTTGAAGTATCACTCATCGTAAATTCCACAGCGGCGATGTCTTTGACTAAGATTGAGATGACGAGGGTCCCGCTCTAGAAGAGAACGTACTCAGGTCGGGTCATATCTCCCAAAGCCGAAGTCGTCTAGGAGTTTGTAGTCGGAAAATCTGTCTCTTGAACTCAACTCGTTGAAACCTTGAAGCACCAAGTCCCCTACTTAGCGCGCCATTATCGACGGAGTAGATCGTGACTACGATATTTGCATGGTATGGGGATCGTTGGTGCGAGGATTTACGTGAGATTGAGGTAAAAAAGATGGGAAACAAGGATTTTTATACAGGTTCGGGCCCCTCAACTATCAGGTAATAGCCCTACTCCTGTTGGTCGAAGCCGGTGTTGCTCTTATATATCAGTATCACTTTAGTACAATATTTAGGATAACCTAATCTAGTCATCGTCGACTTGACGGCACAGATCTCCAATACGTAGTCGATGACAGGGTAATATTCTTCCTCGAATATGAACTCGACTTGTCTCTCATGTTGGTGTGTTTTGGTCTGTATTCACCTCTCCCTTCTCCTCCTAGGGATCTTGTATTTATATTTATAGATATCCCCTTGTCCAAGTAGAACTAGAGAGACAAATATAAATACGATCCGAGTAATCCTTGTAGCTTCCAACTCGAATTCTGCTTCCCCTTTCTTATCCGGAACACCTTCCATTTATGAGACAGTATTCTGTATAAGACTTGGTATATGGTGGATCCCGCCAAGCTCAACCCAAGATCATGAGGTATGCCTTATCCATAACGCTGATAATATGTTGTTGTTTTCTAATACTTTCCTCAAATCTAATAAATCTGGTAGATTTCCTTTGCCATGACATTTTTTTTGCTATGGTAGACATATAACCATGTAACTACACCAAATTTTGTTTACATTAGAACTTTGCTAAGAACTCACGAATGTTGTTGGAAACCACATCATTCTTCTCCTGGATGATGAAGTCACCAAACTCCCTCCATGACAATCACATCCACTAGATTCGGCACATTTGATTTGAGAAATTTATAAGAAGAGTAATTAAATTGCGCACACACCTTATAAGTTATGGTATTACTACTGGTGTACTTTACTCTTTATTTAGTTTTGAATAAACCAAAACAAAAAGGAATAAGTCTACGTAACCCCCAACCTATTACCAGGTGATTACTTAACCCCTCACCTAACAAACTGGATATTTAACCCCTAATCTTGCTGATACAGTTTAGTTAATTCCTTATGGTGGTTTTGCACTCCGGTTTTGCCCCGCTAGTGGGCCACGCTCGATCAGCCTGCCACGGTGGATCGATGCAGGTGAATAAAAGACACAAGCGGTTCTCTCCTCGTTCTCCTCAGCACCTCCTCCTCCTCCTCCTCTCTCTCTCTCAGTCGCGCGCGTGACTCCGGCGAGGCGAACAACCTGCTGATGACAGGGAGTAGATCCACTTGATTGGATTGCAGGGTGCGGTAAAGGTGAATCTCTACAACCCGTTTCGTTGTTCTTTTTTCCCAACCAGGTTATATCTTCAAGGATTAGGGCTAATTCTACAAGGTCTTTTAGTGGTGGGTTATGTATTTTCTCTGTGAAATTTGGATAGTGCTATGATGTAGGCAGTAAAAATTCTCATCACTTTTTGTGAATTTCTAAAGGCATGAGGTTAATTTTACTGTCTTGATGATTTTAGGGTTTCGGGCTTATGAACACAGAAATTTGCTCCTATGTTGCTACCAAAGGACACATAAATTTGCTCTGTGGGTGTATGATCTTGCTTTTGTTTTTTTAGAACTAACTGAGGCTAGAAGCATCAGGTAATACATAGTGTATGATCTTGCTAGTTGTAGTCATTTAATCTCATCAAAAGTTAGGATTATTTTTTCTCCTATTTTTATAGGAATGGATCCATCGGATTTTCTTCCGATCAGGTTTCACTATGGTGGGGAATTCATGTTTTCTAGGGGGCAATTGCATTATGTGGCAGAGCGTACTGCATTGTCATACATAGAGCTTGACAAGATATCTTTACCTGAGATTATAGGTTTCCTCAGTGACCACATGCCAGTTAGTGGTTTATTACACTTCCATTGGCTATATCCTGGAAAGCAGTTATCAGATGAGCTAAGGTTTTTGCCTGATGACAGTACTTGCATAGAAGTGGCAAATCAAATGTCAGGTTGCAAACATTTATGTTGAGCATGTAGCAATTGATGAGGGGCAAGATGATAATCAGATTGCTGATTGGGGCTATGACATTGCAGAAGCTGATGAGGAAGCAAAATCAGATTCAGAGGCAGAGCTATTTCCTACTGTTGTTCTATGTATAGATAAGAAGAAGGGACCATTGAAACCAAGAAGAGCATCATCTCAAATTCTAGAGAAGCCTGAAGATTCAGATTCAGATGCACTAGTGGCTAAAGATGTAGATGGGCCTGAAAATAAGAGTAACCCTGAAGGGCAAGTATCTGATAGTTCAGACTCTGATTATAGGCAGCCTATAGAGCAAGATAGCTCTAGAGATGATGAGGAAGCTGAACAACTTAGGAAATTTGCAAAGGAAATCAAAAGAAATATCAGGGCAAGGAAGCTAGGAGTGCATAGTAGCTAGGCTGTAGAGATACTTGATGATGCACTGGTGCCTGAAAATGTCAACTTAGAAGATGATGGCAGTCCGTATTATAACTCAAGTGATGACTACTCCTATGAGGAGAATAGTGAAGGAGAAACAATTAGATGGAAGAGTACTAACAACAGGTTTGACAAAAATGCATCAGTTCCTGTGTTCTCTCTTGGCATGGCATTTAGATCAAGTAGGCAGTTCAAGAAGGCACTAGTGAAGTATGGGCTGACAACACACAAACATATTCTATTCCCAAAAGGATGAAAGGAACAAGGTTATGGCAACCTGCTCTTGGCCAGGATGTAAATGGCTAATATATGGGTCAAAGACAAGTAGGTCTGAATGGTTCCAAGTGGCCACTTTTAATAATGAGCATTGTTGTCCACCTAGGACAGATAACAAGCTAGTCACACCTAGGATCATAGCAAATAAATATTTTGATGTTACCAAAGATAATCCGACATGGAAAGTGGAACATATTAAGAAGTTAGTTCTAAAGGACATGCTTGCTGATGTGTCCATTTCAAAGTGCAAGCGGGCCAAAGCCTTTAGTTCTACCGGAAGCATTGGATAAAACTAGGGGAGAGTACTCAAGAGTGTATGATTACCAATTGGAGTTATTAAGGAGCAATCCTAGGAGTACTGTAGTTGTGACCTTTAATCCAGATATATTTGACAAGAAAGTATTTGAGAGGTTTTATGTATGCTTTGATGCTTGCAGAAAAGGGTTTCTTGCTGGTTGTAGGAGAGTACTCAAGAGTGTATGATTACCAATTGGAGTTATTAAGGAGCAACCCTAGGAGTACTGTAGTTGTGACCTTTAATCCAGATATATTTGACAAGAAAGTTGAGAGGTTTTATGTATGCTTTGATGCTTGCAGAAAAGGGTTTCTTGCTGGTTGTAGGAGAGTAATTGGGCTAGATGGTTGTTTCTTCAAGGGTGCTTGTAACGGCGAGCTAATATGTGCTATTGGAAGAGATGCTAATAATCAGATGAATCCAATTGCATGGGCATCAGTGGAGAAAGAAAGATATGATTCCTGGTATTAGTTTCTTAGGTTGCTACAAAAATATCTCAATATAAATGATGGAGGTGAAGGATGGGTGATAATCTCTGACCAGCAAAAGGTATGCTTTTTAACTGTTTATCTTTTTAACAAAATGTGCAATGGGTCATAATTTGTAATAAATATTTTGAATTTTTTTGTTTTGTAGGGACTCTTAAAGGCAGTGGCTGAGCTCATCCCTAGAGTAGAACATAGGATGTGTGCAAGGCATATATATACAAACTGAAGGAAAAGGTACACTGATCAAAAGCTTCAGAAAAAGTTCTGGAACTGTGCAAAATTACCATGTAGGGAGCTTTTCAATTATAATAAAGCAACGGTAGCACCAGACACCCCTCAAGGAGCCAAGGACATGATGACCACCACACCTGAGCATTGGAGCAGGGCATTCTTCCAGCTAGGGTCAAATTGTGACTCTGTTTGATAACAACATGTGTGAGTCTTTCAACAACTATATCATGGATTCCAGGTTCTTTCCAGTCATTTCTATGAATGAGGCCATAAGATGCAAAGTTATGATTAGAATTGTTGACAATAGGACAAAGACAGATAAGTGGCAAGGTACAATATGCCCAAACATATTCAAGAAGCTGAAGCTCAACGTTGAAAGATCTTGCCAGTGTTATGTGTTGTGGAATGGACAACATGGATTTGAGGTTCAAGAGAAGGAGAAGAGGAAGTACACTGTCAATTTAGAACAGAAAACATGCAGATGCAGGTATTGGCAACTATCAGGCCTACCATGTTGTCATGCTATCAGTGCAATATACAAGGCATCAAAACAATTGGATGACTACATAGCATCAAGCTTCTCTATCTCAGAGTACATGAAGACATACCAATATTGCTTGCAGCCTTTTGAAGGGCAGGAGAAATGGCCAGTTTCTGACATTCCAAAGCCACATCCACCTGCTTAAGTTAAATGCCCGGGAGACCCAAAACTCAGAGAACAAGAGAGCCAACTGAGAAACCTAAGGGAGCTAAGCTAAGCAAGGTTGGCATCAAGATGAGATGTAAATTGCGCCACCAAACTACTCATAACAGCCGGACCTATGCTCGGAATAAAGAAGCTGGGAGTAAGAGGAATTGTTATATAAGGAGGGATGCAACAAGAAAACGGAAGCAAAGTGAGGCAAAAACCTCTGCTGGTGCTACTTCATTCACCATGGTATTATAAAGTCATTATTCACACATTTTCTGTTGTTTTGCTCATTGGCTTAACCTAACTAAAGTATGTTTTTTTCATCTCGTAGGGTGATGTGGGCACCCAACAGAGCACTAGCAAAAGCTCTCTATCTCCAAGTGTTGCTGCTCCAAGCTCTGCTCCACTTGTGCAACGAAAGTGCAGGAAGAGGGCGAGACCAGCTTGAAACACTTCGAGGCTTACCCACACTTCGAGGCTTACCCACCTACTGTTTGACTCCAGCATATGAAACTATAACCAAATATGTGTGTTGGGGAAAGATGAGAGATTTGTTTTTTTATCAGGAATTAAATGCATCCTAATACATGTCTCTATGTTTTGTGAGAGATACTTGCTTACGCTTTGTCAGATCTGAATGCTATTAGTTAGTTATTTTTTTCTACCTGTTTCGTGAAAGATCGTGGAGCATATCTGTGTGTGTAAATGGTTTGTCTAAAAAAACATGTTCTGCCTCTTACTTTGTTCGTGCTACTGAATTCTTGCACATGTATGCAATTCTAACTTCAATGGAAATGTCAGGAACCATAAAAATGGTATAGATTTGCAGTGTAAATGGAGGGATAGAGGAGAAGGCATTGCTGGAGAAAATCAGGAGAATTAGACTATTGGTGACCCTCCAAGAATGCCATGCCAGCATGGCAAAATCAGGGAGCAAAACAACCATAAGGGGTTAATTAAACGGTTTTAGTAAGATTAGGAGGTTAAATACCTGGTTTGTTAGGTGAGGGGATTAAGTAATCACCTTACAATAGGTTGGGAGGTTATGTAGACTTATTCCAAAAAAAAAAACTAAGGGCCAATTTTGTAGCCAGCCATAGCTTGCCACCATTTGCCAAGAAAAGTCACCACGAACCTTAGCAAGCTTGAAAAAAAATCGTGCCACACTTTTTTAAGTTATTGACATGTGGGACCTAAAGTATTAGAAGGAATCTGGCCACAATTATAGCTGCAACACTAAGTTTGTCAAATTTGTTTGATATCAGACGTCGCAAACTATGACATAGTATGACCGGCAACCAAATAACTCCTTAGAGTCTATTGTACTGTTTATGATTTATTTACCATGAATTTTAAGTAAATAAAATTTTGTTATGTAAATATAATCCACATAATTAATGCTCATATTCTTTTTGTCAATATATGATACTAGTTTATTTAGAGTGAATAATTACTTGCTAGGTGTATACAGACGGGAGTAGTTCGCAAAACTGAGGAAAAACCAAACCAAGCCAGATCAAATTATTTGAATTTCACTAGTTTTTAACGTGTTTCTGAATAGTTTTAAGATAAAAGGAGATGTGCGGTGGTAAGGAGTGTGTAGTTTCAACCCTGAAGTCCCATGTGTAATCCCTAACATACTCATAGTTTTTTCTTTAAAAAAATTTGGAGAGACATCTCTCCCTAGCTCCCTAGAAATCTCCTCTTTTTTTTTTAGTTTTCAGAAAAAAAAAAACAAATTGCTAGGGAGCTTATGTTTCCTATCCCGTAATCCTGGCCCACTGGCCTTCGAACCTTGATCTCCATGATAATTAAAAAGCCATTCACCCCTACACCATGCAAGTTTTTATATTCATTTCAGGCTATTACATTTTTTTATTGTGTATTTTGTGGTTTTAGCGCTAATGTGCTTGGTGTTAATATGTTGGGTCTCAGCGTCAAGGTTCATAGCGCTGAGGTAAAAGCCTATTTGTAGTTATACTCCCTCTATCCCATAATATAAGATGCGGTCAAAGTTGGCATTGTCTCCAAAACTAATCTTTAGTTTATAATTTCTCATATACTATAAGGTTTGTAGCAACAAAATTATAACCATATGAAAGTAAATTTAAATGTCAATCCAATGATATAATTTTTAATAAATAAAATTCATTTCATATTATACTAAGCGTTGGTCAAATGTTTTAAAGATTAAATCTTGAAATGCGTGCGCGCCTTATATTATAGGATTATCCAGGGCTGGTTATAGAAAAGGTTTAGTAAAAGGATCAAAATATCAAAATTACGGGGCCCTTCACCTCCCCAACCCCGCTCTCCCCGTCTCCCCGATCACCACAACACAAATTCCCTTTTGAAAAAGAGGAGAGAGAGGAGAGGGGAGGAGAATTTCTCCACTTCACCCCGACCACCACCACCTCGCTACCCGAGAGAGAGAGGAGGGGGGAAGAGATTCGCGGCAATGTCCGACGAGGCCAGGCGCGTGGCCGGGGGCGCCGGCGGAGGCGCGGCGCTGAGGGCCTCCTCCGACGTCGACCGCAAGCCGGCCGCCGCGGGGTCCCCGCCGCCTGGCGCCGCCGCGGGGCACAAGATCCAGCTCAAGAGCGCCGACATGAAGGAGGAGATGCGCCAGGAGGCCTTCGACATCGCCCGCGTCGTAACTACACGATCCCCTCCCTTGCTGCGACAACCCCTTCTCTGGATTCCCTGTTCCTGATTTGGTCTTCGGGGTTTGGGGGCGATTTGAAATGGTTTTTGTTTTTGTTTTTTCCCGGTAGGCGTTCGAGAAGCATACCATGGAGAAGGACATCGCGGAGTACATCAAGAAGGAGTTCGACAAGAACCACGGCCCTACCTGGCACTGCATAGTCGGTCGCAACTTCGGTACTCTCTCTCTCTCTCTCTCGCCTCCCCTTCTTCTTGCTGGAAAATTGCTTTGGTACGGCATCATGTGGCGATTTATGTCTAGTCTAGTCCACTCGTGTTGATTGGGTATTCGCGGCACAATTCCATCTGATCTATAGCTTATAGGTTACCGTATGATAGAAGTCGATATGTGTTTGGTCGATAATGACACAGAAACAAAGCCTTGTGAAATCTTCCTCCTTGTATTTTGGTTAAGGCAAGCCAAGTTAGCATTTAGGGCATGCAACAGTAGTGTGTAGACTGTAGAGTAGTGTGATTCCTGCATTAAAGGGCTCAAATTTCATTTTATTTTTTTATTTTTAAAAACAATAAGTATTTCTCGAAGCTTGACTCAGCCTGTTTGTCAAATGTAAACATATAAAGTGCATGGTGGTATTGATTGAATCCAAGTATCCAGCTTAGCAATGCCAGTAGTCAACTTATTGTGTTTTTTCAGCTCACAAATTTCGAGTTGATGTTCGACCTTTTTCTGTGTTTAAAACTAAGCTGGAGTAAGTTGCACCTGGTTCTTTTGTTTATTTAGTTATTAATCAATAATATGTGGTTCATTTTGCTGTACCCATCAGGCTTGGATCACAATTCAAACAACCATGTTTTGTAAACAAACTGACTCGGAGTGCCATATTATGTCACATGGTAGCATGTCATCTGGAAGGTTTACACTGCATATCCCATTGTAGACAAAGTTTAATGATCTCTGATGCAACTAGCTCGGCCAAATTGTGAACTTGGATTTAGGATAGGTGAAAAAAGGTTCATATCATATCCAAGGATTGCATTGACATTCTCAGAGATACTCTGTCACTCTTTGGCACATTATAATTTCTTTCTTGCACTTGAGTGGGTCCTTAAACAAGTATCATACCATTTCTGTTCTGCTTCAGCACTAGTGATCATCTTTTTCCTGTAGTTGCACATCTGGCGCCTGCAGCATTTTTTTTTTCAGTTCTAGCTTGTGCTTATTCAGTATGTTAAATAATGCCAAATAATTATGGCAAGTTGGCAACCAGATATCTTCAAGATTGTTCGTTCAATGTGGTACACCGATACTCTGATGCACACTTTGTCTTAGGTACCATCCACATAAGTCTATAACAGTTGAATTAGCACAGTATAATAGTGTTGATACTATATCTTAACTGCGTCTCTTGTGCAAACTAGTTCCTTTTCTCATTTTAGGTTTTTCCTCATTTTGTTATTTTAACTGAAGCAGCACTTCAACTTTCCTTTTTCTAACAAAAAGATATATTGACCAAGAAGGTAACTGTGAAACTATACCATTGAATGATTGGTCTTTTCTTGCATCCTGAAAAGGGCTAGGTGTATCATGAAAACATAGGACTTTAATCTTGCAATTGCTTCGGTCAATCTAGCATTTTCGTATATATTTTATCTAGTTCTAATATCATGTACTAATGTACACATGATACCCTTATTGGCACCAACATAATAATAGTTGTCAAATCTCAAACTGATGCCAATCGGGGTATTTGAACATGACATACTGGTTAATTTCACAAGCTGTGTTTGTTTTCAAGTGTTTCCATCGCTTCTCAAAGTCTTGTAAGAAGTTTTTTTTTTTCCTTAGTAAATTGGATTTGTTAAATAGAAGAGAGTTAGTATCCAGCCATCCGTAGACATGATGGATGAAATTGTTCATAGTATTTTATATTTTGTCCTTAGTTGACACTTATCTGCCACCTTGTTTGCTATTGTGTAGTGTGTACATACCATTTCTGTAAGTTGTAACCATGGATAGTTTTAGTCTCTGCCGACTATTTAGATGGGCCTCAACTTCCCAAGGCTCGTGTGATAAAAAATACCAGCGCAACTAGTCCAGTCTTGATTGTAGTTTCTCTATTATGGATTAGTTTGGGTCTCAGTTTCTCTGATTCATGATCCGAGGGGTTACTCTCCAAAGCTTGTATTATTCTCTGGAATTCATTGACCTTTAAGCTTACTTGGTCTTGAAAAATCAAGATGAAAAGCACTATGTTGGAATCGAGTTCAGTTTTTAACCTATTCCTTTGGTTGGTTTAGGGGAGATGTGATCATGGGGGTTAGTTGTGACTTCTCAGCATATCGGAAAAACCTAACTGCTGAAATTGTAGAACAATTAACTTAAAACCGAGTTATTTTGTCCATTTTCTTCCTATTGCTATTATGTCACTGTATTATAAGCTGTCTTCAATAGGTTAGTGGTATATTCAGGTATTTAATGTTGTTACTTTTGGTCTGTTGATTACTGAAATGGCTCCCAAATATAAATGGGTACTCAACTATTTATCTGATCCCCTGGTATCTGTGCTCTCTAAGATGCTGTTGTATGCACCCAATCCCAAAAGGCCAAAATATCCTTGATCTGAAACAGTTCCATTTCGCTGATTCCATAATCTACTACCTCACAACTGTAGTAATGAATTTATGCCCTTGTTTCCATTTGATGTGTATTGAATGTTATGCCCTACAATTTCACCCAAGCTTTTTTTTGCCTGGTGCAGGGTCCTACGTGACACACGAGACGAACTACTTTGTGTATTTTTACATTGATTCTAAAGCCGTCTTGCTTTTCAAATCTGGGTGATTGGCGTAGCTACTATCCCCTGCGCTTATTGTCTTGTATGCCACTATGCCCCTTTCCTCCGTGTTGTCTGCAACCAAAGCTGGAAGCCTGGAATTCTGAGAGCCTGCATGTTGTTGATGTATCAGCCGTGGATCTTTTCCATATTCCAGCAAATGTGAGATTAGATTGTGTCTATTTTACATCTGATACATCTAGGTGGTGTCCTGACGTTGCCCTATTGTAATCTGATTGCCGGAAAGTCAGACAAAGGTTATCATCAACATGGTAAAACTTGTGCTGATCTGCTTATATTATGCATTCTCTGGCCACAGGGTTGCAGAAATTGCAATGGTTTCAATGAATGATATCCTACATGAACTGCCTATATATGATTTGTCAATGTGGATTAGGTTCCAAAAAGGAAAAATGGTATATATTTGCATTGTTGCATCATGTGAAATTCTACATGACCATAACATGGCAATTTTGGCTGAGCAATCCCTGTGAAAATCATACTAAATAGTTATTGATGGATGCCTATGATAAATCCATGAAATTTATGGTTAAGCTTAATTGTATGTGTAATTATGGACAGTAGGAATTGAGCTTGGTGGGTGAAGCTATGCACTCAACTCTATTGTTACACTATACTACATTAGATTTCCTCTGTCCCAATATTTCTGAAGTTTATATTTTACAAAGATTAAGGAAATGTGTGAAATTAAATGAGGCATGATAGTTGGTGGTCGAGATGAGTAATTAGGGTAGAAATCAAATGAGAAATGAGTGTGATTGGTTGAATTGACAAAAGAGGTGAGAATAGTTATGTATTATTAAAAAAACTTGAAAATGGATTAGTATGATTTTTTTTAAAGTAACTTTCCTATGATCTTTTTAAATAAAATATATTGTTTAGCAGTTTGAAAATATATGCGCGAAAAACGAGAGAGGGAGTTGGGAACATGAATAAAAGAACGCGGCCTTATATATGTTTAAGCATTTTAAAGCTATGTTCGTGAGGATAGTTTAGGAATCTCTCCCGTGCATAGATTATGGGGTTGCTTATTAACATATGATTAATTATGTATTATCTTAAAAATGAAAATGGATTAATTTGATTTTTTACAGTAATTTTTCTTTAAGTTCCTTTTTATAATACTTTTGGGAAACGGATGTACAGCAAACAAGAGAATAGAGGTTGGAAACTTAAACACCAGAACAGTGTAAGGGCCTATTCATTTTGCATTAAAATCAAAGGTTTTGGATTCATATAGATTAATTCTTATGAGTGTTATTTAGTTTATAAGAACGTATTATTTAGTTTATAAGAACGTAGGAATAGGAATACCAAAGAAAATTATTTTTCTTTACTACAAGTTATAGAGAGAAAAAATAGGAAATTTTCATCCACTCAAATCTCTTAAAAAACTCCTATAATTAAAGTGTGCATATATTTCTATTCCTATATATTAAATTTCTTCAAAAATCAAAACAAATAGGCCATAAGGCCTCGTTCGTTGCTTACAAAATAAGGTAAATTTTCTTGCATGTGAAACGAGAAAATTCAATAACACATGGTTAACTAAGTGGTACCTATTATAAATTTTAAAAATAGATTTATTTGATTTTTTGAAACAACTTCTATATATAATTTTTTAAAAAAAATCACATATTTTAACTATTTGAAAAAGTGCTAACAGATTGAAGGCGAAGTTTGAGATTGAAGAAAAGATGTAAGCATAAAATATAGTATGGTGCATTCTCGTTCGGGGGCTCTTTTCTTTTCGTAAGCCAAAAGTTTGCGTCTGTCATACGACAAAGAATTTCCATGATTCCATCCATCAACTTTCATAAACTTTTTTTAGTGCAAGTATCATGTGCACAAATAACCACCTGTCCTTGGATTCTTTTTTCCACAATCATTTCGTAGAGACGACCATACCTATCCTATCCTCTAGGCAACTGAGCCAGCCCCACGCCCCTACCCCCACAATTTTCTTCACGACCTACGGCCGGCCGTCACCGTCGCCGATGACGATGGCATAATAAAGGAAGAAAAAAAAACAACAAAAAATAATGAAGGCGATAAGCTTAGGCTCATTCATGGTTGGCGACAGCCGACAGCTCGACCTAACTTGCCCACCTAAGCTCTCGATGCGCGCCCACATGCACCAGCTCCTCACCGTCCACGTGTCCAGATCACTTGCAACGTGGCGTCCGGATTACGCGTGAAATTGCTGAGAAGAACAAGAACGACTTGAAGTTTGCAGCTCGAAATCTCCCTCGTGGCAAAATTCAGGCGATTGCGATTGCGATTGCAAAAAATGTGCATTGGCACAAGCTTGTCCAGATTCAGGCAGTCTGATGCACGGTGATGTAGTGTCCGAAGGATTTTACACAAATCTGACGTGAAACGGTTGAAAAAACTTTGAAATTTTAAGGGGAAATTAAACTGCTTTATTGCTTCTTCCGCAGGTGAAAGTAAAAGAGTAAAACAGTAGTGAGACCCTTGCTCGATGTTACACAAGATGCACGAAGAACAAGCACGCGAGCATGGCGTCCAGCCCACACACAGGAAGGAAACGGTAGCCAGTAGGGAGACCGCCGCCGCCGGCGGCGGCGGTGCGGCCGATCGATGATGCGTCGTCGTCGTCGTTCTCGTTCATGTGCGTGCGGTCGAGACTCGACAGGCGATGAGTAGTTGACGCGGAGCGGATGTATGGATGGATGGATGTCGTCGTCGGTGAGGCGACGGCGAGCAGCGAGCTCGCGATCGCTCGCTCACGCGCGGGCGTAGCTGCGGGCGAGGTGGGCGGCGCGGAGGTCGGCGGCGTCGACGCCGCCGGCCCAGTTGGAAGGCCGGTAGTGGCCCGTCACCGGGTCAGGCACCCACGACACCTCCCCCGCGGCGGCGGCGCCCGCCGACGACGACGACCCGTCCTTCGCCGCCCGCATCATCCCCGCTCCCTTCCCTTCCACCGCCGCCGCCGCCCGCCTCATCGCCCCGGACGCCGCCGACGCCGCGTAACCCCTCGCCGCGAGCACCCGCGCCGCGGTAGCAGCAGCAGCAGCAGAGGTGGAGAGAGCGAGAGCCATCGGATCACTCGATCGGACGGCTGATGGCGCTCCGCTCCTCTCCCTCTACTCTGCTTCGGTGCGACTGGGCTTGCGAGCTGTGTGGGTGAAGGAGGTGGAGCCGAGGCGGGGCGCGCATTTAAAGAGGCGAGACGCGAGACGGCTCGTTTTTTTTTAAAAAAAGTATATTTTCTGGGCGCCACGTGGCAAGGGAATACGCCGTCAAAGCCGGTGGGCGCGGGAGGCACGTGACGGGGTGGAGGGAAACGTCGCCGCGGGTTCGGCGTGTCGGTCGGCGACGCGCCGCGGAGACGGTCGACGCGGGTCGAGTTCGAGTCGTGGTCAGGTCTGGGCACGCAACGTTTCGCGGGTCGGTGGACGTGGTCCACGCCACGCGCGTGAACCGATGATAACGTGTAAAAGTTTGGTGCTCTTTTCCGATTAACGTATACTACAAGTCTCCGTTCTTTTGAGACACAAATCATTCAGGATGAGATGTGAAATACTGTATTACTACGATTCTGAATAAAGTAACAAGATGTATCATATATCATACTAATTTTATTTTCTATAGGTTGGAGGGGTAGTTTTTATCTTAATTTTTGTTAGTACGTTTTTTAAATTACTAAATGTTATGTTTGGTGTAAAAATTTTATGTAAAGAAGCAGTTTTGAAATATTAAATAAATACATTTTTTAAGTTTATAATAATTAAATTTAATTAATTATATGCTAATGATTTTCTGGTTTCACGTATCCTAACATTATTTTTTATTTTTATTAGAAAAGAATACTACCTAGAGTTTCTCTTTTATTCCCTCCATTTCAAAGTACTTATTCTAGCATATAATATTTTTTTAAGAAATACTTATCATTATTATATTTTAAATTTCGAAGCACTTTTGCCTAAAATATTTTCTGTTTGCTCCTCGTAAATGCATCCACACCTCTCACAGTAATGTACAGGGGTTGTTGCTCATTGAATTGCTATAGCTCTGTGTTGTATCTGAAAGTTGATAGAATGGTAGGAGTAACGATATAAATTGAAACGGAAGGAGTTTATGGTGGTGAGTCGCGTTTGCGTTGAAGGGGGTGCTCTTGTTCGTTTTTGATGCAGAGATTGAGTTGACATACGGCATGAATAACAATCCTATCTTATCTCCCTTGTTATTTGCGTATTTTAGCCGAAACATCTCCATCGCGATAACATTAACTATACTTCAGATGAATGCAATTTGGCCACTCCATAATAACACTTTAATGTCAAAACATCTCAACATAAGTGAGCACTTTATATAATGCATTGTGGCCACCGCCCACCGTAAGCTAACCGAGAGAAAGGGCTCGTTTGTTTTGTTGCTAAAATCAATCTTATCCTACTTGGACAGACTTAAATGTACGTTTATTTTAATGCCATTTTAAAATTTAATGCTAGTGTTTTTATGAGAGAATTTTTGAAACAGCTGAATTTTGATTGGGCAGTATTGGCAAACCCCCCTAAAATTGGTAGGATTAAAAGTGACAATAAAATGAACGTATGGTGGTAGGGTTAAAAGTGGTGATAAAGTAAATATGTTCAAAGTAACAATGTTACATGAATAGAAGTCCAACCAGCGGCGGAGACAACTCCCGGATAGGTTGATCGGGGGCGGTCACCCGGCCTCCACCGTTACCGTCTCCTCTATCGAATGCCATCATCTAAAAACTGCTCAATCGATGTGAAAAGCTATTAGTCTCGCTCGGGCTCAGTAATGCCGCTAGCTCCACCACTAAGACCCATTTGAGTTCACTAAAGATAAAGATTAACTGTATGTACATAAAACGAGAAAACCATTAGCACATAATTATTAAGTTATAATTATTAAAAACTTGAAAAAAGAAATTTTTAAAGCAACTTTTATATAAAAAGTTTTCATATAAAATATACCATTTAGCATTTTGAAAACACGCTAACGAAAACACGAGTTAAAATATCTTAGGTCCTGTTTAGATCCATCGCCAAATTTTTTTTCCCCGTCACATCGAACGTTTGAACACATGTATGGAGCATTAAATGTGCATGAAAAAAAACCAATTGCACAGTTTGCGTGTAAATCACGAGACGAATCTTTTGAGCCTAGTTTTGTCATGATCTGACAATGTGGTGCTACAGTAAATTTTTGCTAATGACGGATTAATTAGGCTTAATAAATTCGTCTCGCAGTTTACAAGCAGATTCTGTAATTTGTTTTGGTATTAGTCTACGTTTAATACTTTAAATGTGTATCCGTATATCCGATGTGACCCGTCAAATTTTTTTACCCTTGATCTAAACACCCCCTTAATAAAAAAAGGACGGACCTGAGTCTAACGTCAACCTCTGCCAGCCATCTGAAGATTAAGGAATGTAGCAGCAGTGCAAGTAAGAACGCGTGAGACGCGTCAGCACTATCATCATCATCATCATCGTATTCATATGCCCGCACCACATCAGCATTCAGCGGCAATCCGATCCTCGCCGCTGATTAGAAAAGAAAGAAAGGAGCCGCGCCGAGGGTAAGGAAATAATACCTCTCTTCATTCAAATTGTAAGAATCATCTCAAAATATAAATATAAGAATGAGATATTTCTATAGTATATTTGGATAGAAAGGTTATACATATATATCTTACTAGAAAATACTTCATCCAAAATATAAAATTGTTTCAAAATATAAGAATCTAAATATTAGATAGGATATTTGTACGGTATATTTGGATAGAAAATTTACGCAGATATATTTTTTAGGAAAGATTCTATCTCTTTTAATTTTATTTTAGGACGAAGGGAGCATTAGTACGGAATCGGCTCGATCACAATCGACGCGACGCGCGGGCGTTTTGTCTGGTGGCTCGGGGACGCTGCTGCATCTGGACAGGGCGCAACCGGCCGGCCTCTCGGGCCGACGGGCATCGACAAAACCCCACCAAAAAAGGAGAAAAGCTAAGGCAGCGTTTCGTGCTTCGTGGCTACGAACCTGTACAGTAGAACACCGAAAACGGGATAATCTATTAGTACGTGATTAATTAAGTTTTAGTTTTTTTTCTAAAAATAAATTAATTTGATTTTTTAAGTAACTTTTGTATAGAAACTTTTTACAAAATACACATCGTTTAGTAGTTTGAAAAGCGTGCGCGTGAAAAACGAGAGAGTTGAGTTGGAAAAGGGAGAAAGAACACAGCCTAAAGCGACTCCAGTAGTAGGGCGCGGACGTGCGTACGATGCGACCGCGATACCTCGCGTGGTATACTGGTTGCGTTCTTTTGTTGCTGTTGTTTTTTCAGCCAATGGCCATTCAAAAACCTTACAGAAAATGGGAGGAGAAGATTCAAAAACCTTACGTGTCCATGAATTATACTACGGAGTAATATTTCTTCTGCATTTGCTTGCAACATCGTCCAACTGAACGTGCCCATGGTTATAATACTTCTTCTGTTCGCTTGCAACATCGTTGGAATCATTCATTCCAATCATGTCCATGCGGAAACCAGCTAACGTGTCCTCTCGAACTAAACGTTCAAGCAGTAGCAGGGTCAGCTTTGATTCTCACTCAAATGAGAACATCATCATTTTGTGTGCTAATGGTTCAGTAACCGCGAAGAGCAGAAAAGGTTCCTACAGATGCACATCATCACATGAATTCGAACATATCAGAATTAGATATGAAAGTCTCTGGTATCAACATCCATAACACTATTTGATGATAACATTCAAATTGAATTGCTAGCTCCTTCATAACACCGGTTTGGTTACATCCAAATTGAGTTGCTCCTACTGTCCTACATATCTTTCATGATCCGTGCTCACTCCATTGTAAGTACAACTTTGCCAATAATTGCGAAAACTCTTTCAAGGGAGCATATGAGTAAAGTTACTGCTGATAAAATGACTTTTTTTGGTCCCAGTAGTCAATAGTACAAATTCCTTTATTCACCAGGAACATGTCCACATAGGCATCTAGCCCTCAATACCGAAATGAAAATTTCCTGTCTCATCCGACATCTTTCAGATTTTGCCTGAGATTCAGAAGAACAGGCCTGCAGACATTCTAATCAAAAATTATACTGTTTTAAAGACTACAACAGCTTGACTCCAGCTTCTCTAACAGAGTCAATGACAGCCCTGACTTTCCCATGGTACTTCTGCTCTCTCTTCATGTGGATGGACACAGCGGGTATGCCCTTCTGCAGTAGCCGCTCGCCGAGCAACTTCCCGATCTTGGCAGCGGCGGCGACATCGCGAGTCGACTCCATGTTCGGCCTCAGCAGCTTCTCCTGCGAGCTCGCGGAACAGGCGACCGTCGCCGTCGGGGTGTGAACGACCTGGGCGGATACGTACTTGTTCGAGAAATGCATCCTCAGCAGGTAGGGCTTAAGAAAGCGCGTGATCCTAGCAGCCCTTTCTGGTGGAGGGATCACCATGGTTGCTTGGATCCTCTCTCTGCAGCAAGATAACAAGCTGAGACATGGGACGATTTCAGTTGGTGAAATATGCATACAGGTGTTCACATTAAGACAACACAAGTGAATAATGTTTTACTGCTGGTTTGTACACAATTTGCATTGTAAGCTGAAATTCAAAACCAGGAGACAAACAGTAGAGTGAAACGGAACGGTCTTTAGTCCGGCCATGCTAATAGATGATAAATAGGTAAGTTTCAGTCAGCACTGCAATTGTATATTTTAATTGCCATATAGCAGAAGCAGCAGCAACTTATGTGTACTAAAGCTCAGAAAAAGATGCATCAATTCCATCATGGTGTTATTATCCAAGATATTACTACGAATTCAGGCCTAAACCAGCGCATCAAAAACATATTCGGGCATGTCCACCAGACGCAGGTGAAAGCTCACCTCGAGACTCAGTGGCTAACCTAACGGGCGGGCATGGCGGATCAGCCAAACTAATCCCCCACCCCAAAAAAACCTCCTTGGAAACAAACAGCTAATAGTAGAAGTTCTATGGTTAGGCAAAGATAAAGCTTTTCCAGATCTAGAAGAGAAGCTAGGGATGTCAACGCGTCCCCGCCCCCGTGAAATGCAACGGGGCAAAGTGTTCTCCCATCCCCGTGAATTTTGCCCATGAAGTCTCCATCCCCGCTGTCAGGGACAACTACAACTCAATAGGTACATTTCACATCTCAAATAACAATATTCAGTCAAGAGAGATTGCCATCCATAAAGAAAAAAACCAAAACTTCTAGTAGTACTTTCAGCTGGAGCATGACCATCAATCTAGAATCAACAACAAGAATCAACACGCAGTAAGTTCACATCTCACATTTAGATTAGTATGTTCACATCTCACATGCAAGCAAGCAGTGGATCAAATCTATCTAGACAAGCATACACACACGACGGATGGACCAGGGGGACGAGGATGCGAGGAGCAAGGGCGCGAGGCGAGGAGAGGCGATGCCTGACGACTGCCGCCCCGCGCCGCCCTGCTCGCCGCTCGGCATGGGAAGAAGAAGAAAAGGTATGGGAAGAGAGGCATGAGGAGGAGTATGTGCGTACGTGCGTGTGCTCACCGGCGGCGGGGGGAAGCAGGACGACGCCGGCGCCGTTGCCCGCCAGGGTGGGTGGGGATCGGCGCTGCTCGGCGGCGGCGGCGGCGAGGAGGAGGGAGTCGAGGGCGAAGGGAAGCAGGACTAATGCTGGGCTGTTTTGAGGTCCAGCAAGGTCGGACTCGGCCTGTTGGCTGAAAAACAACGAAGAAAGCCCTTCTTCACTTTTGATCTATAGCTATGCTCCGTTCGTTTCCTCGATTGAAGAGAAATTTTGAGCGAACATAAAACGAGAAAGTTCAAGTTCATTAGTATATGATTTTTATTAAATATTAATAATTATAAACTTGAAAAATGGATTTATTTGAATTTTTAAATAACACCTATATAGAAAATTTTTGTAAAAGATACCCCATTTAACAGTTTGAAAAGTGTGCTAACGTAAAACGAGAAAATTGAAGTTTGAAGTTGAAGAAGAAACTAAGACCTAAGAAGGGAAAAATATAGCCATGTGTGTAGCGTAAACCTGAATACTAATAAATGATTCAAAAATAGACATCCGAAATATATCCATATTACTTAGAGTAAAAAATTATTTCCTATAAAATTTTTACTTATAGTATGACGTGCCCTTTTTTTTATCTAAGGCTGCAAGTGGATATTTTCATGTAGTGCTTAGTTTTCATGTTTGCACTACATATTTTCTCTAAGGCTGCAAGTGGATTGGCCCGTGAACCCACTTATTTTGCGTATAAGTGGGTTTACGGGCTGACCCACTTACAGTCTTGATTTTCCCTGCTAAGAAGCCATGCAAAAATAAACTAAGCAACTAAAACAATTAATTTAGAGTAAATTTCAACTTTATGTTTTATGGTCAAAGTTGCATAAAAATTTAGGTATTTTGACCGGTAGCATATAATCTCAGGTATTATGATTATAAAGTTTTACAAAACTCCACCTTATGTATGTTGAGTATGAATTTATTTAAAAATTTTAAACATAAAGAGTACAATAGTTTAGCTCTACCCTACTTTTTAAAAAAATATTGTTTCAGAGATGTTGAAACTAATTGAGGTTTGAATAAAGGTAGGGTTTTATGAAACATTTCGACTATAAAACTTGTGCTATGTGTTACAACTAATAATACATGTAATTTTCCACAACTTTGATCATAAAACATAATGTTTTATGAAATTTAGTATTTAATTTATGGGTAAATCTTTTTATATATTTTCTTAGTAATTTAATAAAAGCATAGGCTATGAAGAAAAAACTAAAATTAACTCTAAGTTTCAAATTTTAAATTTTGGTTGCTCCCCGTCCCATAAACATAGCTGTGGTGGATGGAGTAATGTACCAGCAAAATGATAAAATGATAGGACACCTTTGGATTGAAGCAGAACCAAAATAATTTTGGAGGTTGCAATTCTCGGGAAAGAATTTATATAACAATCCTTTGGATATTCATATAGATTGCAATTCCTATACCCCATATCATAAAAAATTTAGCATGAGTTCATATCTCATGTTTCATTTTTCTTTACAGAGTCCAATGCAAACTCTCTTTACTCTCTCTTCCACATATGATTTCATTTAAAATTCCTTTGAACCATCTAAAAACATTTCTTTCCGTGTCTCTCTATTTTTGAATTCATGTACTCACTCTGTCCCAAAATATAATGACCTAGTACTAAAGTAAACACAATCTAGTACTATGAGTCTGGATACACTTGTATATCGTGTGCTTGTTTGTGGGGTGGTTTTGATATGTTTCAGGCAAAAGTTCCTTTTTTTTACTGTCTTGTTTCCCATAACTGTCTTGGCAAAGGGAGAGCACTAAAATAACTGTGCACACAGCTCATGAGAGGTGCACCATTGTTAGGATGGACTAGGAAGAAGAATCATAGCAGATTCCTAATTAAATGGTGCTCTCTGCAGATGGAGTCTTGATCATCAGAGTTTTAGTTTCAATGTCAAAAGTCTTAACATGACTATTTTGGTCAACCTGTAAGCCTAAACATGCCACTGAAGCTGTGAACCATATTATCTACAATCACCTCCAGGTCCCAGCAGGCAGCAGAAAGCCATTGTAAATCCTGTGGCTGTGAACACTGATGGTGTATTGGCAAGTTGCAGGTATATGTATTTGTTGTGTCCTTGTGGCAATGTCCTACTTACTATCTTCCTTATTCTCTTTATGTTAGTAATGTCTCATATATTTATTTTTCTTTGTGTATGTAGGTGATAATTTTCAAAAGCAGCAGACAGTAGTCCAGCCTGGTAATCATTCCTTTGCATCATTCACTGGCTATTATGATTTTTATTTTGTACTAATACTTATGTTTGCTAAACTATTGCAGGCCTTATTGTGTAATTCATTATATTCATTTTAATGAATTAAATGCTTTGTGTTTGGCATCTCCAATTTTCAGGATCGTTGGATGATAGCGCCATATCAGTTGATAGCGCAAATTCTTACTACAGCAACGTTGGATGGTCGTTGGGGACCGAAACAAATCCATATCAGTGCCATGTTAGCTGATAATTTGTTCAGATATAGTTAAAAGTTGTTATAATTTAGGACAGGAGTAGTAGTGATTTTTGTCTGAGGCATTTCCAACTAGTGAGTTGAGGATGAAAAAAATGAATGTTTTTGAAGTTCTGGTACCCAAGAGATTTGACAAAAAAAGGTGAAAAACGGTGAAGTTACTGATGTTCATGAATTATAAAGGATTGCACATGAACACATTAAGCTTTCAGTTCAGGAAGTTTGACATCAATTTAAGTTCAGAACAAACATTTAAAACAGCATCCGTGCCTGTTTCTTCAGTTAAAGTTCCCTAGTTAATTCTAATAATTCAGATAGCACTCAAAGTAAGCCTTACACTTCTGTAAAAGCTTAACTGACCAAAAAATTACAGTTCGCAAAATGATTTGACCAAAGCTATTCACATGTGGAAATAACCTATAATGGTCTAACTAGTTGCTGTATAAGACTTTGCGCAGTTCTGATGCGTAATCACCAAACTGAATGCCAGTAGGAGGATGCATGCTAAAGATGTAAGCAACTGGTGCTGATACTTGCATCCCTCTTGGGTAACTAGGGGTATCCGAGAACCATCCAAGAGTTGCTTCATCAAACATAAATGATTCAACCAGAAATAAGAAGCACTCTCTTGCCAATCTTTCGACCTACAGAAAAAAAGCAGAAAAAGGATTACATCTGGAAATTTACAGTTAATTCACACTTGAAACCTACAGCAGCAATTTTGGACGCTTTCATTCTCAAATATTTAATCCATGTATGTACCAGACAAAAAAAAAAAGCTGTCTAACTTGAAACATGTATTACACATGTTAAGTGGACAGTTGTTTTTAGCTGAATAGTGTGTGAGGAGGGAATTCGAATTTGTAATAGAACTTGAGAATTTACCTGTAACTGAACAAATTTTGCATTATTCATGATCACTATGACATGCAAGTCTGACATTTTTTCTGACAAGGTCTTGATGGCAATATGCTGGAAAAACTTATGCAAGACAACTTGCTGGCTGATTGATTCGTTGGAATCAATATCAGCAAACCAAAAAACTCGACTCAGTTTTGTCCATGGAACTGATAGTTTGTGTTCACCTCCAATGAATAGATACGAGGGATCAGCCAAATTCTGTAGGATCTTGAGGCCCTTAGTCACTGAATCAGACTGAAATGAATGAGGACCAGGTGTACAGGCAATAATCTTGGTGGGGTCATAGTAGTTACAAAGTTTACAAGCGAACTGCAAACTTTTATCATTCATGACAAGAATATGCCCATCACCAGCAGCAGGCAGCAACCTTTTACAGCATACAGAAGTGGCTCTGTTTTCCTGAGAGCAGATTCCAGATGTGATAGATGAAGAAACCAAGGAACCAGAGTCATGTGAAAATGAACACGAGCTACCATTTCGACAACCCTGATCAAAATAAACAACATATCAGAAATAGAAAAGAGAATAAAAAATACCACACAAGCGCTTTAGGGTTCGAAAGTTATAGCAACTCTTTTGCTGGACAAGGAGGTAAAGAAAGGACTCAATTCCCTTATTATCCTTGTGGCTTGGGAGATATGGAAGCATAGAAATGATTGTGTTTTTGATGAGGCTAGTCCTAATGTTATGACTATCATTCAAATGGTAGCAAATGAATGCGGTCTTTGGTGTTTGGTCAGGGCCTCTAAGCTAGGCGAGTTTCTTAGAAAAAAGCTTACCCCAGTTGGGTAAGGTCAGGTCAAGTGAGTTGTTTTTGTATAGCAGTCTGTTGTTGTTTGGGGGTGGGGAGCATTTTAGCCACCCTCCCTTCATTTCCTCCTTAATGAAATGATATGCATACTAATGCGTATTCAAAAAAAAAGTTACTGATTTCAAAGTCAACATCTGTACCTGTAATGTGAGGAAGAACTTGCATATTGGTCTCGGAGCACGAGAAGAATGAGAAAAACGGCATGTATCACCTCGATTACAAGATCCATTAAGAAAGAACACACACATCTCATTTTCCAACGCTGGTTGAACATAACCATGAACTAGTTCTCTATAAGTTACCCTGTCTGCCGCAGATTGTGTCTTCATCTGTGAAGAAAACAGGAACCATTATTGATGGTTGCATATAAAAATTATACATACAGCATATATAATGTATTTCATATATATAAGAAAAATCATATGCATAAAACTTATACCACACCTCCTTGATAAGTGTCTTCAGTGTTTTAGCAACAGTAGTGGCTCCAAAATCAGCTGGAGAAACATAAGGGGTTGCAGCACACCTCCTATGTGAATCCAAGTGAGAATTCTCAGCTTCTAATGTAAGTGAATTCACATTCTCTAGTTCCAGCATTTCATGGCGAAGACACATGTGGTGGAATTCAGAAGGCTGAAGGTACATTGGAGGATTTATTTTCACAAGAAAACTAGGTCTAAATCGGTGAAGTGTGCCCATAATATTATCATCTGTTTGAAAGGAAGGGTTAGCAACACATATATCATATTGGAAACACAATAGGACGCACACATCATATTTTTGGGACACTGTACGCTCCTAGTTATGTTTATTTACACAAAGCACATTTATATATAACTGCAAGGTGCACCATTTCTACCATGTATTCTACATTTTCCAAATCATATTGGAAAACCTTACATGGAAAGTACAAAAAGGCAATCAGCATATATTTAAAAAATGTGAACAAATGTGCAACCAAAATATACAGAAGATGAAGAGTGAGATTACCTACTGCTACAAGAGTGCAATTCACTTCATAAAATTTTTATAATGAGGTACGGGTAAAGGACGTACAAATTTCAGAGATGTAGTTAAGTGCTTTTGGCACAAGGTTATGAAATGCACACCACTCATCTTCAGGTTTAGCAATAAAACCATTAGATGCCTTCGGTTCATGAGTGTTCACCACATTTATCAGACAATCCAGACGATACTTGTCCTGCAACATATGATGACATCACTTTACTTATGTAATAAACATTTCCAAAAGCAGATAAACAAAAATAATTGCCCTGAGTCTTATATAATAATGTTTTCTGGAAAAGAGTCCCACAGCAATTAATAGATATTTACTGGAAAAGGAACTAACAGAGAACTGTTTTAACTGTTAGAAGGAATATGATGTTAATATATGGCAATTGACATGAGCCTGAAACATAAATGTTGAATCAATTATTAAATGCATAAGGCCTGTTGATATGCACAAGGAACATGATTATTACAGACATGATATACCTTAAACACACGCTGCCAAAATTGAAATGCACAAAGATTTCCAACGAGTGCAGCTTCCTTCTTGCCAATTTGCAGGTCAATACCCTCCTCAATGTAATTGTTTCTATACATTTTGCACTGTAAAACAAAACATACAGCATATTACTACTACAACATGACAATGCAAGCATTAGTCATGATGCAACAAAAACACATACCAATTGTTGGTGACCAAAAGGTTGGACGATAGGCAGGGGTTGGATGTCCAGCATGATGCTAATCAGAATTCCTTCATGGATGGAGCCGATATCACCAAATTTAAGGGCTAGAACAGAAGCGTCAAATGAGAGTGGCAAACTATTAAGCAAACATCCATAAAAGGTTGGTTCATGGCGCCCTCTAGGAGAGGTTGGCTTATCTAAAGCACGAATTTGAACAAGAGATTCCAATGAATCTTCGACAACATCCGAATCTGGCGGATCAAGAACTTTTTGCAGCAGGACTGTCAGAAATAAATGCCTGATAGTGAGAATTTTAACTTAATCTAAACAAAAAGGACCAATTATTAATATCTGCGATAAAGAATGCTCCTCCAACCCAAACGTTTCATTTAATAAAGGTTTATACTAAAAAAATTCAAATAGTCACTAATTTACACTGAAGTATTTTGAATAAATCGCATGGCCATAGTGTTAGTAAATTTCTCAGAAATATTAAAAGATTCTATATTTCTATAAATATAATGTAATTAAATCGTAATAAAATTGGCTTGATTTTTAAGTGAAGTGATCAAATTTGTGTATGAAAGGCCATTGAAAGTTAAAAAAGAACAATTAGGTACACCAAATATAAACAATACAATGTGAAGTTTTAATATGATGACAAAGTAATATGGAATCCTGAAATTAAATATAAGGGAAAATGTAGAAGTACGGGAAGAGTGTTAATTACTAATTACTACAAATTAACCTTGAAATGTTATGCCAAAACACCAGAAACTACTTGCACTTAGTTTCTTAGAATAAAATAGTGCAACAGTGGCTAAGAGACTTATGTACAGTTCACCAGATTTGTGTTTGTAGAACATATATATTATCATTTACATGTGTCCAGAGTCCAGACTAAATGCAAGATAACCACTTTTAGATGCAAACCTTAACTTCCTAGAACTGGCTGCATAGACACTAGAACTATTTTCAATAGAAAGCATCAAATGCATGGTACAAGCAATTATCATTGAAAGAAAAATAATTAACCATCCCAAAATTATAGGGCACCCTCTTTTTAAGGAAAATCAAATTTTTGATAACTTTGATTAATAATCATACTAATCATATCTATGCAAAGTATTATGCATGTTATATCACTAAATTCATATTTTAAAATACTTTCATGTGATGCTAATTTCATATTCATTGAGAACATAACATGGAATAAATTAGTGATCAAAGTATGTCATTGAAAACCGTGTAAAAAAATATAGGTCTTATAGTTTGGAATGGAAGGAGTACTACAGGACATGATTTTGTTGTAACTTAGTATCCTGCATTTACATGTTGTTCTAAAATGCATACAGGCAAACCTTCATCTTAAATCACTAATATATGCAAAACAAATATATATTAAGTATGTGCAAATGATATTAGTAGATTTGCCATGAAAAATACTTCATGTAGTTCTAGTGTTGCTATTTTTTTATAAACACTCGATTAGAAAAAGGTATTAAACTAATGATAAAAACATGTGCTAAGACTATCGGTATCCTAAATGACAAGTAAAAAAGAGTGGGGCAGAACCTTAGTTAATAAAAGAAGGAAAATCAATTGTAGCTTCTCAAGAATATAAATAATGCTAATGGTGCTTCATCACAAACATTAGAAAACATGGAACATAAATTTATGCAAATGTAACAAAGGCTGAAGTTGTCATAAAAAGACATGAATCAAATATATGCATGAAAAGAATTACCATGAGGATCATTCATAGCTCTGGACTCTGCGCAACAAATCATGAGCACTTGCTCTCTTAAGGACAATCTTAAAATGGCAGGATACTCATGATCAGTTAAACTGTTATAAAATGACCCAGTTACCAAGCGATAAATTTGACCATCACAGGTTCGCCCTGTCCTGCCTTTCCGCTGTTCAGCCTAGAAATAATTACGCAAAAGCTGTAACATGCAATCTTTAGGGTCAAACTTTAGTTATAAACGAAAAACATCAGTATATTTGTGAGATATACCTGAGATTTGGAAACCCATACAAGCTCAGCTGAGTCAGTTTTCCTGATTGGATCCCAATAAACTTGCAGTGATCTACAAGAGTCAATAACATGAGCAACTCCTGGAATAGTGACAGATGATTCTGCAATGTTTGTTGCCAGTATAACCTGCAACAAAAATACGCAAGAAGATTATGGTTCAAAAGCATTTGAGTGAGTTCAATTGCAATCAATTAGTAAGAGAGAAATATTCAAACTTTCAATCATGTAAATTTTGAACACTACAGTCCAAATCAATGTTACATTGTTTTTAAGTGCAAATTATATGATACACTGCAGTCCGAATCAATGTTACATTGTTTTTTAAGTGCAAATTATATGATTATCAGGGACACTTGGTACTCCCGGTCTCTGGATCTGTTGCTGTGGGAGGATGCAGTGGACAGAGCCCCTGTAGCAAGGGACTGAATCCTGTATTGAAAGCTATTCTGAAGAAAAAAAGGATTTCTGTACCAAAGCTAGTGCTAGTGTTAAACAATGTTGGAAAGGGAAATAAATCAGAACTTGCTTTTTGCAGATGATGGCATGCCTGGATTTGTCTCCTCAAGACGAAGAGCAAGAAAATCTTTAATGCATACATTAATATATGCAGAATACAACTTTAAAGGTAATTAAAAACATGCAATGGATGTTGAATAAGTTTGCGATTTATGCTGAAAAGTATTGCAGGCTTGCAGCTATGTACTTGCAAGTAGAAAACAAGGATAGTGATAACGGGACAACAATAACTCCATGTACTGTCTATATAATGTCTATCATTGTGTCTGTTAATAGGAGAAAGTCTTAACAGTTTAGAAACATTTAACTAAAACACAAAGCTGAATTGAAATGCAGAACCTTGTACCTTACGACAAGACTTTGAGACCTTCATAGTTTGAAGAGCTTCATCGGTGTCAATGCTGCGATGGAGAATGTGTACCTTGAACATTGAACTAGCAGATAGCAGACGAACCCATTGCTGCTCCAAAGCATAGTATGTAGGAAGAAACACCAAAATACTCTTCCCAATGTCTGGCTCATTTTGGTGTATATGCAACAATAGCCTGTGAATAAGTTCATACACATCTGGTTTTAGACCAGCATCAGCCACAGCATCAGGTCCAGAGCAGTATTTTGTTGATAGTGATTCAGAGTCCATCTTGAGAATATCAATAATCTGTCCAGCATTTCATAGCATTATGTACTAAGCATGTGAGCAATAGATAAGCCATACAGTAGATTACATTAAAATAGAAAAACAACTAGCAGCGACAAGTAAAGGAAACAAACTTCTAATAATGATGATAATAGTCAAACTCATGTTGTTGGTCAAGTTCACAAGTCAATTATGTCATTAAAACAGGGGGTTTTGGCCTTGCAAACCGTGTGAGAAGCTGTCATTTCAAGTCTACACCGCCTGATATCCACTTCCTTTGTCAGTTTTAGTATCCAGTTAGTGAATGTAAATTCTCGTGCATTTTGTTTAAAAAAAGTAGGGTTGTTTAAAGGTAATTTAGCAAGTTTAGCATAGTCCCTTCATGTTCATACCTTCAACTCGAAAACCCAAGGAGTGCCATCGAGAGAGAGCTCTAACACCACTCGGCATTTTTAGGGACATGCACTTTTTTGAAGAAAGTAATTTTTTTGAAAGAAAGGAATAAAATATATATACTCAGTTCCAAAATAGGGGTGATATAATCCATTGCTCGCCTAAGAATGTACTGATGAAATATCAATAAGTTGGCTTAAACTAGGAACCGACATACTGTTAAAAGTTCAAAATCATAATTTAAGTTATTATATTTAAGAAATACAGCTTAAAAAGTAGATTATTATGATAGGTCAATGGTGGAATAGTAAAATCCATGCTACAAAACCGAGAAAGAAGAAACTACAGGAATAAACTGCAGTATGTGTGGTAAATTGTTAATCACATACCATGAAGGCGATAAGGTACAATATGCAACTTGGACTAGAATTAATTTTTTTCTTATTGAAGTTTAATGGTATTTGAGAACAATAAACATGGATAGCTGACTTTCTAAAGCCAGATGTAACATTTACCTGCTCAAGGTATAGGACTTTTCTCTGAAAAATGCTACTGCGTGGGCTGCTAGGAATAGCAATCACCTCAACCCTTTCACCCCTTCCAATATCTCTGAAGTACTCCTTATATCTTGTGATATCAGCTGTCGCAGACATCAAAATCAACCTATGTCAAGAGAGGCATGACACATGTCTTATTGATCAGCAGGAAGAAGGTAAGGTAGTCAGTTTGTAAGGTAGGTTGGAACCATCACTACTAAAAGATGGTTTAACGGAAACATTAAAGCAGGTCACTGCAGCACTTACCTCAAGTCATTCTTTTTCATCATAAACTGCTTGACACAGGCGAGGACAAGGTCAGATTCCACTGACCTTTCATGTATTTCATCGAGAATAATAACCTTATAGTTCAATGCAGCAATGCCCTTGTCACACATTTGCTCCAATACAACACCAGCTGTTTTGAAAACAATTCTTGACCTGATTCATGCATCGAACAGGTTTGAAAGTTAGAAGTCAATCGACAAGTGAGTAAGAACACATGATACAAGTACGCAACTGAGGTGGATAAGATACTCGAGAGAATGTGTAGCCCTGTTTTATATGATATATCAAGATTTAGATCGTAGTAGCATTGTGGATATAAATGGGCATGCATGTTATGCCATCCTATGACATGGACTGGCCGGCCAGGATAAAGCAACTTTGCTTGAATGCCTTCTCTATAAACTAAAATTCTCACAAAAAAGAAGTTATAAAATACAAGAACTTAATCTTTCAATATGCTCAATATCCTTTCCTACAAAAGGTATCATGCATAACAATTTTAATTGAGATCAGCAGTATTTGTAGAAGAAATCCAACTGACTAGTATCAGCAAATACGGTGCCAATGAGGTCAGTTTCTTGTCACTATAATTCAACTACAATTAGCGGTAGTATTTTCACTGCGCTTGTAACAAATTAAATGTGTCTCGCTCGCTCATTGCCTGTGTCCTTATTAACGTTATTATGTAAGCTCACTAATCATGGATCACAGAGGAATTACCTTTTTGAATTAAGATTGGACACATTCGAGTGTCCTATGTGATACCCGACCTCTTCTCCTACCTGACAATTGCGAGATTCAGCAATCATTTGAGCAATGGCTACTACTGCAAACCTCCTTGGTTGCGTGCATAGAATGGGTTCCATGTTTTCTTCCAGGAGGAACTGTGGAACCATAGAGCTCTTTCCTGCAAGGAAACAACATATCGATCCGTTAGTAGGTCCAAATTAGGCAGAAATTTACATCCCAGATAATGATTAAAAAAAACATTGCAATGTTATCCATCATTAGTTCAACAAGCTGAACCTGCAACAAAAAAAACAGAGAAAATAAATGCAATGTGACCTAATTTATAGAAAAAAATGCAAAAAAAAAAGGGCTAGGTGTGGCACTGAGTTCGTAACAATTCAACACTCAGATCAGAAACCTCTGGGATACAAATATAGTTATAGTAAAGTTAGACTTCCTAAAAGCAGAATTTTAGAAGATAAATCCACACTATTGTCAGAAAGAAGCATAAACAAGGGAAATGAAACATGTCTCAGTCATCGAACTTTTTAATATTGTTTTTAAGTTCGTAGATCATTCATTATCTTATCAAATTTGAAGAACATCACTTTTGCTAAAACCCTTGTAAAGATGCAAAAACCCTATCCAACGTTGAAAACCGCTAAAATCTCCAGCATTCAATCAAATCTGAAAGGCTGACTAAAAACCCTCCTTTTCAGAATCCCGCATTTCCGCAGCAAGGCAGAAATTTCAATCCAAAACCCCCCAAATGCCATGCCATCCACAATAGGCAGAATGAACCAAGCACCAACTTTTCGCAGATAAAAAAAAATCCGGCAAAATGCGCACCCATAACCAAACGCGAAAACCTCCCCCAAACCCCACCGACCACGGGAGCCAATCGCACATTCGCGCGACCTGATGGAGTCGAAACGAGAATACACACACACACACACAGGGAGAGAGAGAGAGAGAGAGAGAGAGCAGTGCGATTACCGCAACCGGTGTCCCCCACGATCAGCGTGACGCGGTTCCCCTTTACCTTCTCCACGATCTTCTCCCGGAGCGCCTCCACCGCGAGCGGCGGCCGCGCCTCCCCTTCCCCCACCCCCACCCCCACCCCCACCAGCTTCTCCTCCGCCATGCTTCCGCTCTCCGGCCCGACGGCGAGGTCGAGGTCGAGGGCGGCGGATGCGGCTGCCTTCTCCTGCAAGCTTTACCCTTCTCCTCCTCGCGCCCTCTTCCGCAACAGGCGCTAGGTGGGGGAGAGTGCTTTCCTTTTTTGAAGGGAGGAGGTAGCTACTAGCTAGGAGGGCGTAGACCCGGTGCATGGACCCAGGGCCCACACGAGAGCACGGGAAGCGAAGCGTGGGCCTGTAGGAGAGCGGTGCACCAGCACCGGGTCCACGCACTCCCATCGCAGGCTCGCAGCTGGCGACAAAACCGTCTTTTCGAATGGGAGGGGAGCCCAGACCAAGCCAGTCAAACCTTGAGTGACCTGCTTGCTTGACCGACTCGCGTGAGGCTGACATATGGGGCCATGAGTTGACTGGTGGCCCACCTGCATACATTGGCTGATCCACGTAATCCACGCTTGGACGAATAATCCTCGTGTACTCTGTTACTACTCCAAAGAAAAACATTCATTATCTCCTTTCTTTTTTTTTCTTCTTCTTCTCCCTTGACACTGTTTTTCGTGGATTTTTTTTTGGATTTTTTTTTCAATAAAGCTGTTTGATTCGTGAAGAAAATGGAGACAAATTCGGTCACTCTTGTTAAGAGTCAAAGTGAACTTATTTCCTTACTAGGGAGATAAAAGTGTATTATGTCCTCTCAAGTACAACCAAGTACTCCTATGATTTACGAGCGTTGGGGCCTTCCTCGCCCTCCTCTTCCTTCGTCGCAGCCTCCTCGTCCTCCTCCTCGACGCAGAGCCCCTCGTGGAGGCGAGGGCGCCATCCACGAGAGCAGCACCCACGGCGACGAAAGTGGTGGTGGGCGTCATCAGCACCTAGGCGTTGGGGACGGCGGGGCTAGACGGGGAGGAATACGCCATCGAGCAAGAGCTCAGTGAGTGGACCCCTCACCACCATCACCGACCCTAGATCTGATTACCGGGATATCCAGAGAAGCATGGGATGAGGGAAGGGAGAAAAAGGGGAGGGAACATCGGCACTGGTTTCGACGCCACCACCAGGTGCTTCATGCCGGGGAGGCGGCAGGAGGGTTTACGTTACCGCGGTAAACTACGCGGTTACTGCGTTTACCGCGGGGGTACGGTAAAAGTAAAACCGCGGTAACTGTCTTAAATTCAAATAAATTTAAAAAATAATTTGAAATTTTGATAAATTTTATACGAATTTCGTACGGTTTACCACGGTTACCGCGGTTACCGCGCGGTAAACGGTAAGGGTAACCCTGGGCGGCGGCGACATCACCACCACTACCCCACCCCCTGCTTTCCCCCCATCCTTCCTTCCTTCGCGCGACCAGCCTCTCCCCGCTGGTTCTGATGGGCGCGGTGGCGCGGTACCCGTGCGCGACTAGATCCGCCGCCACCGCAAGCCCCGTTGCTAGCGGGCGGGGGTGGGGGAGAACAAGGGGAGAGGGAGCGCCGACGCCAGCTCTAATCCACGCGGCGCTCATAGCCGGCTCCACCGGCGGGGGCGGGGCAGGAGGGAGCGCCAGCGATGACGTTGGCTCCGACGTGCACGGAGCTTGTGCGGCGCGGCACATGGTGGGGTGGAGGTGGGAGGCGGTCGGGGTAGGATTTGAGAGGGTTATATATGTGGTTGTTTTCCGAGAAAGACTCCATGTTTTTCTGTTTCAGAGCGCTAGCCCTAGAAGCGGAATGTTCGCTTCTTCGGGTTGTATTTCTGTCAAACATGAGGAGTTTTTCGGATAAAACACACTTGTGCCTTAGTCGATTCAAGGGTGTCGGAGGGTGAACTTCACAGCGGGGGACTGTGCACACCTCCTTTTTGAGTTCGGCCCAGGGCGCGAAAGAGAGGCTTTTCTCGACCCCGATCCCGGTGCGAAAGAAAGGGGGTGTTAATTTTATCCAATCTCTTGTAACCATAAATAGATTTTTGGAGACTGAATTTACCCAATGCTCTTATATCTGGTTTGGCGGCCAGACTACTTGAGTGAGACAAAGTAGGCTTTTCCACGGCTAGAGTGGTTCCCAAACTGGACATGATCACACTAACTGAACAGATATGGTGAAATCAAACGTCTCGCCATATCAAATCAAATTTACGCAAACACCAGATCAAATCAAATTTGCGCAAACATAACACCATTTTAACGTGCGACAGTGTCTCGGACGAATGCATCAGATAGCCCTTGCCGGAAACTTGCCACTCAATGGTGAATCAGAGAATGCTCGTGGACAGCACATGTGCCTAGGTAAATACACACTCCAAGCAGCACAATATAAGTATACTCCTGAAAAATATGGAACATCAACATCTCTACCTGGCTCTCTGCGATGATCAAACAGGTTATGTAACCACAATAATATTCAATAGTCGAGAGTCCAGACATCAAACAAATTGTTTCGAGACAAGCCAACTGCTGACTCTTCACTGGTAACCTCTGAACCCATGAAACATTTTTTGGTCATACCACAAAATGATAAAGCAATGCTAACTCCACAAGTCCATTCTTCACCCTCCTAAAGCAATCTATGTGACACAACTACTGCAAAGCCTTAAAAAAGCGGCATTCCCACAAGTGACCTTCCCTCTCACCCACGTCCACGGCCCCCACCTGCCATAGAGTACAAACAGATCGGTTATCCCCTCAAAACAAAATACAAACTACTCTGGCTGTATAGAGTCTAAATTCAAGCAAGAAGCATACCTTTGATGCCACCTTTACCTCCAATTCCTCCCCTTCCACGGCCACCACCCCCTTTGCTGCCACCATCATCCTGGCCGCGCCCAATGCCTCCTCTGCCTCCAGGCTTAGCACCTATATCACCTCTTCCTCTTCCGCGGCCAACACCTGGTGGCCTCCGATCTGCATTTAGAAGAGCATAGGCAATTCAGCGTAGCACTTACTTTCAAAAGATGTCCAAAAAGGTGAAACTCTCCAGTAATCAGAAAATCAGAATAACCATAATACACCAAATACACGAAAAGGGAACACGAGGGATTCATGAATCACATCAACGACACTATAGATCAATACTGCAATGTATCAACGTGCATATATAGATTGATTAGATACTATTTACACTGTAAAGCGTAAAAATGTATGTATTCATCACTAATTTTTAAAGTATAAGTTACATTATGTTTGTTAAAAATCAAGAACCAGCCCAAGTAAAGAACTGCAGTCACATTACTACTTGCACGCATAAAAGCATTTGCACTGCTACATACATTCAACTGATAGCACTGCCGCATATAATGTACTTCTACTAATAAAAATTATGGGTTATGACAAAAGACATCTCTTAGAAACTGAATAGGGTCAAATTTTTTTTCTCCAATAATGAACTGGAATAAGGTTCAAGCAAAGGCAACTAATAGCAAAAATTCTGATTTAAATATTTCATCAAGTTCATAGAAAATATTAAAACATCTAAACAATTCCGAGGGCCAAATGTGATTTATAACAGCTGGAACCATTGGGTGCATACCTGATCTGCTCTTTGAAGTCTCTTCCTGGACCTTGTCAATCACCTGTCATAGAAATAAATTCATGCAGTCAGGATTGGAAAGCACAGGTAAAAATGTTAACGCTGGTGTATCATCATCATCATGAAGGTAAAACAAAATACGGAACGCATGATGGAATGACATGGAAAGACAAAAATAACCAGTCGAAATGTGGTAACATAGCCAAGCAGAATAAATGCAGTAGAAATGTAACATTTAGGTACTCCTTCCGTCCCAAAATATTTCTAGCCTTCAAAATTTGTCCCAAAATATAACTACTTCTCCACCTACATTCCCTTCTCAACCAATCACAACCTTCCACCATTCAAATTTTCTACCTACATCCTCTTCTCAACCATCATAACTTGTCCCCTTTAATTCCACCAACGTTCTTAATACCCATGTCCAACCCTAAAACTCATTTTGGGAGAGGTAGTATCAAGAACATCTAATTAGCTATTTGACCTCTAAAAATAAAAATAAAGAGTGAAATAACAAAATGAAGAACACAAGAGATATCTAGCAAGAGATGAACTGATGGCCCTGTTCTATTTCAGGAATGAGTTGGTGAATGAACCATACGATCCTAACTCTGAACTTAACTGTTTGGTTGGGAATGTTAATGGGTTGGTCCACTCCATCATCTCATCCCGCAAAAGTACAAGTTTTGTAGAAAAATAAGGAAACCAACTAAAATTGTGGGATGGTCCCACAATGGACCAACTCATCCTAGGATTGTTTGATTACTCAAACCAAACAACCCATAACAGCACATGAGAACTTAATCTAAATCTCTGTGGTACAATAGTCCTGTTTATGTCTGTTTCATTGTACAAAAAATATGCAGCTTAAGATTAAGAATAAGGATAAAAAGGCTGTCTACCTGCAAAGATCGGATAAAAGTATTAATTCCACCTCTACCATCTCAATTTTCGAGCAGTTCCAGAACAGGGATTGAAAGGCTGGTTAAAGTCAGAATTGATAACAAGTGTTGGCATATCTTGGCTCAATAAATTTTCATTTGTTCTTTGCTTCTACATTTCTGGTTAGCAGTACTGGTAACATAAATGGTTAAATGGTTATCAGCTACATCCATATGATGTGGCCTAGGAGAAATATATACTCAGGCCTACTATCCAGGTCAAGGTTATGTGATGTTTACTTCTCTATAATCTGAAGTTCTGAACTATTCTCAATGTTCTTTGGCTGTGGGAAAGCAGCTTTGCATACAGCAGAGTTGGAACATAAGTTTTGTCATAATTCATAGCAGGAGAATTCTTTGGTGTCATATATTGAAACCAAGAAAATTTATCAGCCCCTCATGCAGAGTTGACAGATAAATGTGCAGTGATTTGCACGTAATCATATTAAAATACTCTGCTTAGCTTAAGAGAAGTACTCATTTGCTCAAATCACTTAAAAACACCAGAAGGCAGATATCAGTTAAATGGCATAAAATAACTTTCATCATAAATCTAACGGGAGAGATTTTTTTGGTCAAACATAACAAGAGACACTGGCATCCAAGAAGATTTAGAAAGGAAAACAGCACTTGAAACTGAAAGCTGACCACAGAAAAATTGCAAACAGAACAGTGATTTTGCTAGCAATAATGGCATGATGAATGCTAACAAAAATAAAAAGCCTGATTATGCAGATGGAGAAACATGACAGATATCTAGACAACCAACCAGCAAACCACAAGCACATACATAAACAAGGTACAGCATGTTCAAAACCCATACCTCATCAGGAACCCGAAGATACTTGATGGTGTTCCCACGGATGTAACATTCTGGCATCCTCCAAAACTTATCACCATCCTGCAATCACAGCCATTAACGATGAGAAGACAGCATTCAAAAACTAAACGATCAAATCAATTGGCACCAAATGACCCACTAAAAATGACACAATTCGACATACAAGTTCCTACTATCTCCACGTCAAGTTACAAACATATGAAGTCTACTTTCTCCACTTCTACAACAAATGGTAACTCCCCTATTTTCCCCAAAATTCAAACAATGCCACTAATCTTTTGTGCCCACTAAAATCAACCAGCGAAGTGAGTCAGGGGATGCGAGATTTCACCTTTGAGGTGCAAATAACCTCCCGGAGGTGGATGTTCATCCAC
Organism: Oryza punctata; assembly: GCA_000573905.2. NCBI lineage: Eukaryota > Viridiplantae > Streptophyta > Magnoliopsida > Poales > Poaceae > Oryza > Oryza punctata. Next base: position 8,296,263 of record CM002488.2, read on the forward strand.
GTGTCGCAGTTCACCAAGTGCCCGTTGTACGTCTCGCCGTTCTTGAGCTCCACGAGCTACAAAAAAAAAATCACAGGGAAGTTCCGAACCCTAACCGATTAGAAACCAAACCAAGCCAAACCAACAACCACGCAAAGCGCGAAGCGGCGGATCTTACCATGGGATGCCCCTGGGCGGTCTTGAGGAGCGAGAGCGGAAGCTGCAAGCACAACACAAACACAAACACGGAATCAGACACGGCCGCATCAATTTGGGGATCGAGAGGATAGAGTTTGAGATAGAGAGAGAGAGAGACGAACCATCTTGCCCTAGATCCGGAAACCGGGATGCCGGAGGGAGTATGAGGAGCAGATCGTCGCCGGCGCGGCGGCGGCGGCGGCCGCGAGATGGGAGGGGATTCCGGGGTTGGGGGGGGGGGGGGGGGTCAAAACCCTAGTCGCCGCCGCGGGCTTGTTGGGTGGGGAGGCGAGAGGGAGGCGAGACGCGAGAGCAACGAAAAAAACAAGAGGGTCCCGAAACGAAAGAGTTGTGTACACTTGTCTTAAAATAAAAGGGTCAATTGCATATCTTTTATTGGTTTGAATCGGTATCGTGAATCTGCTATTAAAAATACAATTATATGTATACCATCAAATGCAGTTTAGAACCCAATCCATTTACCATCAGATTGACGGATTGAACAAACACCGTTAGAAGGTTTGGTTTTATAAAATTAGAAAAAAAACCTTGTCACAACTGCCATGAAATTGCAAGATTAACAACCATCCTCGTGTTATTGCCATTGATGTAGTCTGTGCTGCTCAACTGCTGTCACCACAGTCGGCTACTATTGCTGCTCAACCGCAACAGCCTGCACAAGCAGAACCGACTACCGCGGCGCCCACCTTCGCCGTCGTCGTTTTTGGCTGTAGCAGTGTAGCTGCCTCCAGAATCGACCGCCTCAGCGCTTGCCTCTGCCCAAGCTGCAGTCGCCTACTGCTGCTGCCCAAGCCGCTGACCCAACCGCTGTAGCGCACGCCTCCGTAGTCCATCGTCCAAGCGAGAGGAGGAGGGGAAAGGGGAAAGGGATAGGGATGCAAGTGGGTTTTTAGCTCACTTATCTTACTTCTAGTTATTTTTTCTTCTAAATTTTGTACTATCACGTAGAAAATGAAGTAGCAAGTGGGTTTTATGCGAGTAGCGGGACTATCCACTTGCATCTCTAGAAAGGGAACAAATGAGTGCGGTCAGAGTCTGAAAAGAGGCAGGGAGGGAATCGATTCTTGGCCAAGGACAAACCGGTCTTATTATTCCCTTGATTTTCACATTGATTTTATCAATTTTTTTAGACTCTTAATTGCACACATCAAACAGCAATGGTAAAAGGAAGCTATTCCAGTGGTAAATTTGCAGTTTTTTTAATGGCTATTCCAAGTTAGGGGTAAAAGTAGTGGTATATTTGCAATTCTCCCAAAATAAAAAGTTCAGGTTGTTATACACCACCTATATACAACTTATTATCCTTTTCGAAATTAGGCAAATACGGTGTGTTTTCTGGAGGCGATAAACTGAAGTCCCTAAAAAAAGCAAGATGTAAAAAATACACTAGTACAGTTCAAAATATAGTTATTTATGCATAGAGATTAAGGTGGTGTTTGGAACTCATAAAGATTAAGATTAAGTTGGCGCACGTAAACGAGAAAGTTTTTAGCACATGATTAATTAAATTTTAATTATTAAAAACTTAACAAATAGATATATTTAATATTTTAAAACAAATTCTATATGGAAAGTTTTACCGTTTAATGGAAATCAAGGAAAAATCAGGAACTTGGCCTAAGCTTAAAGAGAAGATTTTTGTTGTCCAACATTAAGGCCTAGCTTGAATCTCCAGCTTAGACGACACACTAAACAAAGTAAGCTATTAGCATATAACTAATTGAATATTAATTATTATAAACTTTAAAAATAAGTTTATTTGATTTAAAGAAATTTTATATAAAAAGATTTTTATAAAAATTCTATCCTTTAACAGATTAAAATAAGTGCTAACAGAAAACGAGATGGTTGTAGTTTAAAGTTGAACAAAACGCAGCCTAAATAACAGATGGTTAGAGGCGAGAAGGTGGTTAGGTAAGAGAGAGGAAGAGATTTTAATGTGAAATAAATAATGAAATAGGGGGCTGAGATTTTTGGCTAGCTTTTCCAACTCATCTTCCTTATTACTTATGTTTCACGTGCACACTTTTCAAACTATTAAATGGTGTATTTTTTTAAAAAAATATACAAAAGTTGCTTTAAAAAATCATATTGATCCATTTTTAAAAAAATAAATAGTTAATACTTAATTAATCACACACTAATGATCGCTCTGTTTTGCGTGTGTGGTGTTGGAGTTCCCAACTCCAACTAAAGAACACAGCTATATAGTTCTAGGAGTGTTTATATTCTAGTACAAATTACAAACGTTGGTGGTGTTTACATTTTGAAACGAAGGGAGAAGTTCAAAAGGTATCATTTGGGTTCGTCAAAATTATAAAAAAGTTTGATTCCTTTTTATCGTTAATATTTGACGTTTGCTAAAACTTCGTTGATCATCACATAAAGATAGGAGTCTAACTTTGTGTCTCATCTCCTTCTCCCCTTCCACATCATCCAAATATATTAGTGACATCACACTACTTTATTCTTTCTCCGTTAAAAAAACCAACCTTATGGTAGAAGGTGATCATAGTACAATGAATCTGGAAACTACGCATATGTCGCATGTTCATATTGATGGTGTATTTTGAGGGAGTACATGTCATGGGTTGTTGACATTTCATCCTGGCCATCAAAGCCCATTCAAAATTTCCCTTTTGATTCGGAATGGTCCTTTGGGTTCAGGTGTGAGCCAACTCAAAAGGTAGCATACGTGTGAGCAACTCAAACAGAGGCACAACACAATCTTATCATTGTACTCGTTGGGACAATCAAGTAATTAATTATAAACGAGCCAAAATTCATATAGCTAAGCCATTGATTGTGCGAATAATTGAAAATGTTGCATGGCGGTTGCAACTTTGACCGTGTGATCCACTAAACTATGAGAAGTGAGAACATATGAAAAGAAAGTAATGACGCTAAGTTAATTAACCGCAACTGTTTAAGATTTGATAGGACTTAATTACAAAATCAAAACAACAGTACCTTTTTTTTAAAAAAAATACATATTCATATTTTTTCAAGGGACCGTTTTGTACAGTGTGTGGTCCTTTCCTCAAAGACTTTCCCTATCCTCTCTTAAAAAAGGGAACTAATCATGTCCCCTTTCCTTCGTGCAAAAAGTTCCTAGGTACATTGACTACACACAAAGATGAAAAATGACAGCCCAACCACAGTTTGGTGGCATTACCAAATGACTATTTTCCTAATTGCGCATAACATGTATTGCTAGCTAGCTAAAGACCACTTCCATTCACCCCCCTTGAATTGATCCTCTCAAACATGAGTCATTTTCACCAAAGATGCAATCTTTTTATTTTGGGCCCAAAAAATGTTATTTTTTTCAAATTTACACTGATTATAAAGTCTGTCCACCATATAGTGCCTGATCTGACCCAAATAAAATGAAATAAAATAAAATCAACTCGGAAATGACAGCTCAACTCAATAGACGCCGATGTTTCTTTTCTTACAAGCTGGAGTACAGTTTGTATGCATGAATTTGGCCTAGATCATAGCTAGTACTAAATTCTTCTCCACAGCCTAATCGAACAATAGTATTTTCCCTTAAAATTAATGATCATCTGCCTCTGCCCACAGAAACTATACTCAAGCTAAAAATCTATCAAACATCTCTGCATTCTTTATTGGAATATTCAAACAAAAATCGTGCATGACAGAAAACAAAAACTGAAGTAAAATTGCAAACACCGGTTAATTTGCATACATAGATACACAAAAGCATAACCTTGATCTCCTTAATTTCACCCAAGCGGCATAGCAAATTAAAACACCATCCATTAGGACCATTACACATGTCTAATAATCAATCAAGCATGAGAGGCATATGCTAGGACGACGACACTGAGATCTTGACAGCTATAGCCTACCAGCTTGATCAAGGACACTGTTCTTGCTGCAAATTACATGGCATTGGATTTGATTAGCTAGCTCGATCGATCATCCTCTGCACTGGGTGATGGCGGAGCAGCCGCGGGAGTAAGGGTTGGCCTCGGCGCCGGGCTGGCAGTTGTAGTAGGACGCGCCGCGCTGCGAGCACGGCACGCTGTCGCGCCGCAGCGCGTCGTACCCGATGTACCCTGACCCGCCCTGCAGCATCCGCCGCTTCCCGCCGCCGCCGCCCATCGCCGCCGCCGCAAGCTCATCCTCCCCCTCGCCGTCGACGCCGAAGTACTCCATGCACTCCCCCACCGTGCCGCGGCACGTCCTCCCTCCCCGCCGCATCACCACCGCCGCCGCCGCGCCCAGCCCGGTCACCACGCCGCCCTCCACCAACGTCGTCACCGCCGGCGCCGCCGCCGCGGCGAGGAGGAAGACGAGCAACACTGCCGTCGCCGCGGGGAGCCTTGTCGCCGCCATGTCGATCGTACGTCGATGATTGATCTTGGCACCAGCTAGCTAGCTAGCTGCGGCCGGCGGAGCAAGAAAGGTGGAGATGGTGTGAGGTGCGAGGAGGAGGAGGAGGAGGAGGTGGGGTTATATGGAGGTGGGTGGCAATGGCGGGAGAGGCAGTAGTAGGTGAGGCGATGGCGCGTCGCGTCGGCGTCGGTGGTGGCGATGTGGCGTAACAACGACCGTTGGTTGGTCTGGATCAAGATCAAGATCAAGATCAAAGGTCGCTCTCGCCGTCTCTCGCCGTCGATGATCTCTTGCAGTCGTATGCAAATACTAATGATTGATCGAGCTAGCAGCATTATTCTTCACTCATTGGGAGTGTGATGACATCAGAGTATCAGACGATTGGGGTTTCTGTGCTAACTGCATGCTAACTATATATTCTCGTGCTTTCTTCGTCCTAAAATATAATTACTTTTAATATTTAAAATTTATCTTAAAATATAACAACTTATTCATCTTTATTCATCTGTATCCTCTTCTCAACCAATCAGAATCTTTCATTATTTAAATTCTTTACCTAGTTTCTTTTTTCAACTAATCACAATATTCTCTTATTTAACTCTACATATTTTCTTATACCTATGTTTAAACCTAAAACTTAGAATGGAGGTAATAACTCCTATTGTATTAAGGCAATTTGTTTTTTAAAGAAAGGCTAAATTTAATATATAGCAATGATTAAGGTAATTTCCATGCAATGCATATATATATATATATATATATATATATATATATATATATATATATATATATATATATATATGGGGTACTTTGTATGCATGGTGGCAAGATAAAAATTTAAAATGAAAATAGCAATATAGATGGCGCGTTGTCTGCTGCCATTTCACTATTTTCTCCGGAAGCCACACCACCTTACTTATTTCAAATCATTTGATGAATAGTTTATGTATGGCCCAAATTAGCTATCTTCTTTCTCTCCTGTTTTCTAACAACAAATAAATATCACTTCAATTATTCCTTGTCTTCGAAATTCGGATGATTAATGCGTAGTTAGGATTGTTTCACTTCTCTCCGAAACTACATCATCTCAATTGTTATAATATCTATTGATCAATGGTGCATATACAAAACAAGTCACGTCGTTTAGCTATAAAGCAATCCATCGTATAACTACTTTCTACCATTTATCATATATTCCTGCAGCAACGCGTTGCTGCAGAGGTTTCATCTCGTATAACAGCTAGCATAGGTACATCACATGCTCTTCAATATTCCACTACAGTTTTCCTTTTTTTGCAAGGACAATACTAGCTCCAGAACTGTTGATAACTTGATCATAAGGCTTTACTCCGGCAATATAATGCTCTCAATACCTAATTAATTGGCCGTGATGGTACATTATCGATCGGTACTGTCAGACCTAATAAACGACCTCCGATCCTACGGTTTACTTCAATGCTACGATAGTACTCCACTACTATAAGATGAATGAAATTGATACGACCTTCGGTTAATATCAAAGTAATGATCTCACATAGGAAATAATTAATCTTGCTCAGTTTAATTAATAACATAATTAGCTTGACAACAGTATCAAATTAAAGTACGCAGGTATACACGTACGCACCCACTGTTCTGTGGCACTTTGCAGCTTTGCTTGTCTTGCACATATCTACTTAAAAACTGTGGATACGATGCAGCCTTGGCAGGGTACCCACACGCTTAATTACCAGTTATATTGTATATTGATCCAACCGTGTTGCTGATCATGCATGTGTCGTGGGCTTTGTGTGATCTCCTTTCTGATGCATACGCTTTGCTCTGTATTTTCACCGGTTGCTTGCATCCTGGATTTGTAATCCCCTTTTCACGAGAGACGGCGTGCAGATTATTGAAAACTACAATTACTATCACTTAAAAAAAAGGCAATTGCTCATTTGACTCTATTATAAAGTTTAACTACCAATTTAACCATACTTTTTAACCATACTTTTTAAGTTTACTCACTTGACCCTGTTTTTTAAAATTGAAGATCAAAACTGAACCTATTCCGTGAAAACAAGATAACAGTGTTAACTATGGGATAAATTATCCTTTTACCCTTACTCGTTTGACTATGTTTTTTATTTATCCCAACCTTTCATATAATTGTAACAAATTTATAGATGACAGTTTTGGGTTGAAATTAACAAATTTGATAAAATCAAATTAACAAAAAATAACATATTTATGGCTAAACTTTTAAAAGATTTTCACGGTATATTATCTTCTTTTTTCACCCCAAATTACATCCAATAAAAAAACACGGAAAAACAGAAAAAAACAAAAATATGTCGCCCCTCCTCCACGCCATCGCCACTGCACGCCGCTGCGGCCTCCCCTGCTCCCACCGCATGCCGATGCTGTCGCCGCCGCTCCCACCTCGAGCCGACGCCTCTGCCGCTCCCGTCGTCGCCCCTATTCCCCGCCGTCGCCATGGCTGTCGCTCCCACTGCGGGCCACCGCCGCCGCTGCTCCCCCTGCAGGTTGCTGCGGCCGCCGCCGCTCCCACCGCACGCCGACGCTGTCGCCGCCGCTCCCACTGCGGGTGGACGCCTCCGCCGCTCCCATTGTCACCCTCTTCCCCGCCGTAGCCACAGCCTCCGCTGCTCCCACCGCGCACCGCCGCTCCTATCGCGGGTAGCCGCGGCTGCCGCTTCTTCCGCCGTGCGTCGCCGCCTCTACTCCGTCCGTCCCCATCCTCCACACAACTGACGTGAATGGAGAATTATGTGAGGATAGTATTATTATGTTCTTAGGGGTATTTCTGTCAGTTCGGCACAAAAATTTATTTATTTATATTTTCTCTAAACGAAACCCTAACGGTGTTTGGAAACATGGTCAAACGACAACTTCAACATTGAAAAACGGGGTTAAATGAGCAAACTTGAAAAATAGAGGTCAGATTGGTAGTTACGATTTAAAATAGGGTCAAATGAGCAATTGTCCAAAAAAAACATCCTTGAGAGTTCATCTTTATCGGTTCATACCAAATTCCTACCTGAACTGGTTAGTGAACAGACGATGAATCGTCCGGCCAACCTAGGAGTGACAACAGGGTGGGATGGGGCGGGTTGGATTGGAATGCTCGCGCCCCCGCTGCCCTGCGGGTATCCCTGTCCCTGGCCCCAGAGGGATAAATGAGCGAAATTAGACCCAGTCCCCACCCCCTCCGGGCCCCCGCAATAGTGAAGAAATGGCCGAGGACAGATGAGACGCGGCGTCGAGGCGGCCAGTGACAAGGGGACACGACGATGTAGCGGCTAGTGAAGAGATGGCGGGAGATAGAGGGGACGAGGAGGCGCAGCGTTGAGGCGGCTGGCGACGAGCGGCGTGATGGACATGCGACGACGAGGAGCGGCGCTGAGGCAGCCGACAGCGAGGGGTGCAACGAGGAGGAGCGATGCTGAGGTAGCCGACGATGAGGAGGAGAGGCGCTGAGACAGCCAACGACGAGGGGTGCGACACCGAGGAGGCCGGGCATGAGGAGCCCCACGATGAGTTGGCCGGCGACGAGGGGCGCGGTGACGAGGAGGTGCGTCGTCAAGGGGTCGCTGTGGATGAGGCGCTCGTGGTGATGGCGGCTATGGGGAATTTGGGGTTGGGTGGGGTGAGGGTAGTTGAGTATTAGGATTAGGTTAATATATGACCATTTAGATTGGGCCAACTGGACCTTTATATTTGTAATGGGCTACTCTTAGAGAAGCAATATATACCTCAGGAGCCCCCCGGATCACCCGCAGGGTGATTTTTAATCGCCATCCCCATCGCTGTCCCGGTAATTTGCGGGGCCCTATCTCCACTCGCCCACGGGTGAGAATTCTCCCCCACCCCCACCCCCGTAGGAACGGGTCCCCGTCCCCAACGGGTAAACTGCCACCCCTAGGCCAACCCTCCCTATCCTAAGTCCCGTAGGCTCAATAATCCTTCTCCCCTAACACTCTCCATCCTTGTCTTTCACTCGCCCTTTCTATCTCGCACTCTCCATCTTCCTCTCGTTTTGGAACACCGGAGAAAATTTTACATGGATAAATATAATCTAATAACTAATTATGTTAAATTCATGGAACGACCAATCGTACTTGAAAGGATACTGGAACAAGTGTTACGTCCGTTCTTACTATTTCATTCAATATTGGTTGGAATTTGACCGGAATGAACGGTACGACACAAGTTACATATAACGTTTTAAGTGGTGGAATGGTACGTACCAGCTGCCATTCCAGCTGATAGCATAATATAATTGATAACCTATGGTTATATTCTCTCACATCAAAATGAAGTTATTTCCACCGTTTAATCCTTGTTTTAGAATAAAACTATTTCTACACACCTAGCTTTCAATTACAACCGTTCTCTATTTAATTTATCAACCAATCACAAACCTTCTTTCGATCATTAATTCTCACATATTTTTTTAATATCCATATTTAAACTTATAAATGGTTTATCTTTAGTACGTACCGAGTATGACCTAATCTTAGGTCCCTCCCTAGGGCTTGGCTGGCACAGGTATTTACGTTCTGCTATCTCTATCTCAAAATAATTGTAATTCTAGGTTATTTAGCATATATTAATGTTTGAGAAGAAGAACTAATGTACCCCTCGTTAAATGGTGTATAGGTAAGAATAGGGTGTTAGTTGAGGGTAGAATAGGGAGAAATTTGAATCAGAAGTGATTCATTGTGACAACTCTTTTGGAACAAATTTGAATCCTAGAAATACAATTATTATGGGACGGAGGTAATACTAAACTTTGGTCCGGTTTGAGAGAGTTTTTGGCAGCTACAGTTTCTTCCATAATCAGAAACTCCCTCACACGGTTCAGCTTCTCGTTCAGATTCTGAGAAGTTTGCAGAATCTAGAAAATGAATTAGAAACAAGAAACTAAAAAACCAGCTTCTGCAAATTTTCGGAAATCAGCTATCAATTAACTGCTTATCAGAATCAACCTAACCAGACCTTTTTAGTGGCACGCAACACGCAGTTATCGGCACAACATTAGCTAGCTTATCTTCATCGATCGGTTGTGCGTAGTAACTGTCACGCATGCACAGCAAAGCGTGAGCTACTGGTTGATGGGTCAATGACACTACGACTACTAAGTACTAGGCTCAAGATTATCGTACGCAATGCATCGCAGTAGTCTTCAAGAAAAACAAAAGCAGAGAAGAAGAAAACAACAGCCAGAGAGATCGAGCTAGCAATAATTAATCAATCAAGTATAAGTATAGTGAATGTTGCTTGTAAGCAGAGCAGGACACCGTGCCGGCCGCTGGCAATTAAAAACGGCATCATATATTCATTTATGTAACACACGTACGTATATACTTGGTGCGTGAATTTAATTATTCTTAATACGGAACTACAGCGCTGGCCTGAACTATATTAATTGATTTGAACAAAAACTAACTGTTTCAGAGGAGAAAGGTACTGTGAAATAATTAATTACTCAATCAGATAAAAAACCATTTGACATTTTACAATAATAGTTGTCAAACTTTTAAACTTTGACGTTGATTTTATATGAGAATAGATTTTTAATGTATCTAATAAATTACCATATTTTAAAATTTGAACTGAGCACTCGAGAATATGCCGATGGTCAGAAGTTTAAAATTTTGATCAAATCTTGTTATACACGTCAAATATTATTTACGATGGAAGAAATACTCGAGAATACATATATATATATATACACACACACATATATACATATATATATATACATATATATATATACATATATATATATATACATATATATATATATATGACACCTATATGAGGCACCATGGTACCCGGGTACCAATGGTGTAAAATGCACAAGTTCATTCAAATTTTAAAATTTTTAAATTATGAGTATATACCTAGGTATAAGAATTTGATTCATACCTAGCAATAAAACAACTCAAATTCAACTTTATTGAATTATACATTATTACACACCTAACTAATTATATGTTTGGGTGGATGTTATACCTAGGATCAAAATCTAACCAAACCAAGTTCAAATTTAGTTCAAACTTGTTTTGAACTAGTTAGTAAAGTAGTTAATGTTCATACTAAACATTTAAAAAAATTCATACTCATTTGAATGGGGTATATACTCAAATTGAATCATGGAGTCCGGATACCATGGAGCACCAAACAAATTTAATATATATATATATATAATTCAACTTTATTGAATTATATATTATTACACACCTAACTAATTATATGTTTAGATGTTATACCTAGGATCAAAATCTAACCAAACCAAGTTCAAATTCAGTTCGAACTTGTTTTGAACTAGTTAGTAAAGTAGTTAATGTTAATACTAAACATTTAAAAAAATTCATACTCATTTGAATGGGGTATATACTCAAATTGAATCATGGAGTCCGGACACCATGGAGCACCAAACAAATTTAATATAATACACAAATTCACTCGAATTTGTTAAAATCAAATTGTGAGAACGATTGAAAATCATCGGTGTAATAGTAATTTAATTACTTAGAGAAATTAATAATAATTTAGTTTCTAGGAGAAATTTTGTGTAAAGATTCATACGTTATATTTAGAATTATCGGTGTCATGGACCTAGGGGTATATTGACTTAGGGCTTGAGGTGGCCCCGTGCGTCCACATGGCCATCCCCCGGGGGGGATCGGGTCCGAGGGCGACGTGGCGGCCGCCCACTCTAAGTCCCAGCACCTCCTGCCTACGGCCAGAGCAGGGGTCGGGCTCCTCCGACCCCCTCGGCCGCTGCCACGTGGGACAGAGTAGATGGGTGCTCCCAGCGCTCACCTACCCCATTAATGGCGGTGCAGGCGGAGTGCAACTGCGCGCGCGTGTGCCGTAGTTAATGCGAGAAGACACGCATGCGCGCCTGACACCGGTCGCAGCCGGCTGACCGGTCTGTGACCGGTGCGAATGACCGATAGGACGCAACACAGTGCCGGGCATACCGTCTGCACACCGTTAGGTACGCTGCGCGCCCCGTTGTGTCACATCAAGATCATGTGAGCTGATCCGGCTCACTCATCCAGCCGAGGTTGGTAGGCCAAGTCTAATCACCTGGCACACATCGTCACGCACAGGCGGAGTACGCAAGTCTCCGGCCGTTTAATAAGGAATGACGTGCGGTGTCACATATGAGTGATGCGCAGCCTGACAAGGATCACATCGGCACTGCAGAACGGAGAACTTCTGCCTCAAGCAATAATTTGGTCCTTAATTGTAAAAGAATATTTTTCTTTTGCTCTAGAATATAGTCTGTTCGGCCCATGTGGTGTCCCCTTAGGAGTATAAAAGGAGGCTCAGGCCTAGAGGAAAGGGGTTCGATCCCTGAGAACAAGAGCTCACATAATCCATCACACAGAAATAGGGTATTACGCCTCGCCGGCGACTCACATAATCCATCACACAGGAATAGGGTATTACGCCTCGCCGGCGACCCGAACCTGTATAATCCCTTGTGTCACCGCTCTCTCTCGGGCGAAACTCTCTCTCTACGCCACTGGCGCACTGGAGTCAGAGCCGGAAACACGTCCCTCGCGCCCTGGGCCGAACTCAAAAGGGGAGCCCTCACAGTCCCCCGCTGAGGAGTTTACCCTCCGTCAAGAACCATTGTTGTGATAGTAATTTATTTACTAAGAGAAATTTTGTGGCAACATCATTAAGTTGACCTAAATAATTTATTTACTGGAAGAAGGTATGAGAACCAATTGGGAGTAGTACTATCCTAAGTAATTTATTTACTAAGAGAAGATCTGAGAATAACCTACGAGTAATTCAATTACTGAGAGAAGAAACCAACTGTGAGTAAATCATTTACTGAGAGAAGAACGTGGGAAGAAAAATCAGAAGTGAGAAAAGGTGTGGACAGAAGGGGTGGGAAAGGTGCAGACGGGAGGGGTGGGAAAGGTGCGGGATGGTGGGGGTGGGGGTGCATATTGTGAGAAGAGTGTTTTAGTTATCCTGCACATCGGCGCGGTTTAGCGTACCCCATATATATATATATATAGGGATGCGCTAAACCGCGCTTGGGGTGCACAATAACTAAACTACTCCCCTCACAGCACCCCCTCCCCTCCCTACCCCCCACCCCCCACACACATCCATCCCGCACAAAATGTTCCTCACACCATCAATCCCACAGAACTAGCCCGCACCTTTTTTCTTTCCTCCCGCACTTCTTTTGTGATTGACCCATTAGTAACAAGATTACTGAGTCTATCAGACTATGAGTAAATGAGTTACTAACACTCTGGGGAGTGCGGGTTGGGGGAGGGGGGTGTTGGGGGTGGGGGTGGGGTGTGCTGTATTATACTACATCCCAGGTGTAGTATAGTATGTCTATATATATATATATCCCTACCCTGTAGCCACCACATATCCCGATCCTATTTTTTCGGATCTGAGAGAGAGGCGGTGGCTCAGTGGCCATCGATGGCCGACAAGGTGAGGAGTGAGGCAGCATCAACGGCGACCTCCACATTCGCATACCCTCGAGCATGCCGGCTCGGTGCAAGGCGTGCGTGCTCCCGGCAGCTGGCCGCGGATGGCCAGATCCAAGGAGGACCGCTGGTGTGCCCTCCATGGCCATCCTGTTGCCCTCTTTCACCCCGTCCCTATCCACGCTGACCTCATCCCCATGTGCGCATTCGGCGCCCCGCGCCGCCGCCATCGTCTCCAACAACGCAACCGTCAGCGCCGACCCCGTCCCTATCCGCATCCCACGCTGGTGATGGGTGCGTCAGCCACCGACTATATCGGCATAGGAGCCCTCCTCATCGCCCCTACTTCTCCACCGCCCATCCTCGGCAGGGAGGATTGCATGAGGTGTTATTGGCGGCGGCGTCTTGCTCCTGTGGCAACGGTCGAATAGATGGCTCCCGATGGTGGCGGCGTTCCCGACGGCCCGATCTGGAGGACACCAGGTATGTTCTCTCTCCCCCATTTCTCCCTATTTTTGTGTCCAGATCCTATCGCTAAGTTTGTGATGTCGTCTCGCGCGTTTGCTTGATATAACCTAGGCTTTTCTGAATGATTTATATATAATTCATTGGCATTATTACAAAGTACAGAGTGTGGTAACGTAAAATAAGTTATTTGAGTTGCTCACTTTTTGTGCTGTGTTTTGACCGAATTAGCTCCAAATTATTGCTAAAAATATATTCGGTTCTGATATTTTGGGGCTCCAGATTCAGACCACGATAGCAGATTTTGGTCTAAGCTACCATTTCTAACCCAAACCAAAAGCAACATTTTTAGCCTGAGGCATCCCAATTACCTATTCTACATGTTTCAGTCAACTGCATTCTTAATTTTTTTCAGTGCCTTTTATTTGTTGTCTCATATCTGAATTTTCTTTTTAATCGCGAATTAGTTTGTGTTCAGGAAACTGGACAAGGAACATTAGAATATTCTGCTAGTGGTGGTGACGTCACCGGAGTACCATCGGGTAGTCATCCTCGACACGGCTATCGTCAACGCTCGTCGCAGGCGGCGAACACGAAGGGCAGGGGTGACGCAGAGATGTCGACATGGGACGAGAGCGTCGCGACTAACGACCGGCTCTGGTGGCAGGAGATGGGAAGAATTTTGGCGGTTGATGTTCTTTTCACTGTGATTTTTTTGACGACAACCCATATCTGCTTCACCATCATCTACTAGTGATCATTTTTTTCAGCAGTAGTATTTTTCTCTTTTTTTTTTCCCTTAGATCAAGATGAATATGTCTATATATTGTCTCCCATGTGTAATTTCTTTATTGGTCATGTGATAGATCCAAAATACAATTGTCCTAATATCATCATGTTCTTGTTGATCTTAATAATACAATTAGTAAAGATATTACTAAAGAGATTAAACTTATGAATATACTGGGAGTAAAAACATTACTATCGTAAATAAGTTGACCAAATACTTATTCACCGGCAAGTAAAAATTATCACTAGTAGATACCATCTATCAGTGATTGTTTTACCCGTGGGCAGTAATATTTTTACCTACGGACCAATAAAAAATCTGGATAGCAAAGCTTAGTCTTTTCATTTACTCATAAGAGCAGGTACAACAGCAGGCTATAAACTAACTATAAACATATTTTAAAGAGATAAAAGAAGAGAGAGAAAAGCAGCGGGCTACAGATCTGTAGCCAGCTACAGCACAGACTCCAAGACATAATGTGTGTATGACAGGTGGGATCAGGTATTACTAGTATAGTAAGCAACTACTGTATGAATTAGCTATAGAAGATTTAGAGCTAGTAGTGAGCTATACTATTAAATTTGCTCTAAGCTGATAGGCTCAGTAATTCTTTTATCCATAGATCAATTAGAAGTTGGATGATAAGAGCGTGGAAAGACGAGAACTAGAAGTAATTAATTTACTGAGAGGAGTTTCAGAGAAAAGAGATACGGATTGGTGGGAACAGAAAAAAAATGTACAGGAACATGAAAAGTGGAGGCACGGGATCGTGAAAAGTGGGAGCGGGAGAGAGAAAGGTGCGAATGGAGGGTTTTTTCTGCGGTGGGGGTGGGGGTATGGGGTATGTGAGGGGAGCTTTTTAGCGCATCCACATACATATGTAAGTACATACGCATGTTCACACACACACACACATATATATATACATACATACATATATATATATACACATATGGTAACATATACTATGCACGCAAACTTCCCGTGCACACTCCGTGCACACCAACTAGCAAATATCACAAAAAAATCTGAAAAAAATTAGACACAAACTTCCAATAGTATTACACCTACATATGAAATATTATCATCAAATTCATTATATTTTAGCCGTAATAAAAAAGACAAAATTCTGACAGATTTTTACCCTCAAAACCGTCAGAATTTTTTCTTTTTTATTACGGCTAAAATATAATAAATTTGAAGATAAGATTCCACATGTAGGTGTAATACTATTGGAAGTATGTGTCCAATTTTTTTCAGAATTTTTCGTGATATTTGCTAGTTGGTGTGCACGGAGTGTGTACGGGAAGCTTATGTGCATAGGATATGGTCCTATACACATATACATATATATATATATATACACACATATAGATACACATATACATATGTATACATATACATATTATATATACATGTATACATATATATGTATATACATATAGACATATACATATACATATATACATATACATATATGTATACACACATACATATTCCGAGGTGAGTGGGCGCGCGCGTTTATATGATTGTATATGTATATGCTGTGTTTGAAAAAAATTACAATGTACTATACGAAATGGTTGGTACGTGCCAGCTATCCGACGCGTCAACTTTGTTTAATTCATTCGTGTTTGGTGAGCGGCGACCAGGCCGGTTGATATACGGTGCAACTACTGTACTACACTGTCGTCTTCACAAAAAAAAAAAAAAAACTGTCGTATATCCCACCGTACGTGCTGCGCTAGTAGAAGCCAAAGGGACGCTTTGAACACGTCCGTGTCTTCACTTTGGCCGACAAGCCGACCCCACCGTAGCTAAGCTAGAAACTTGTCCTCTAGCGATCGAATTTGCGGTTAATTTTGTAGTATGATTTTTCTTTTTACCTGGAATAGTTACCGTGCTCCAAAATGCATTTGCTTAGATAGATTATCGTTATCGTTGATTTCGGATGCATGGTTTCAATTTTGAGGAGCCCATGAAGTCTGGCCAACCTTTGTAAAAAAAGGAGAAGAATACGGCCACATTTTTGTTTAGTCTTATATATAGTTGATGACTTGATGTCATGCGTTGAGATACTGTATCTATCTATCTACATATAGCTTCATGTTCATTTTAAAGGTCTATAAATTTTTATATTAATATAAGAGTACAGAATTATATCGTTAGATCATGATGGATCAAGGCTATAGTAGTGTAGATTTGATCAATAAACTGTATATAAAATACAATAATATCTATAAAAATAAAATTTACTATATGAAATTCTATATAATTTTTAGTATCATAAAAATTTATAATTGCAATTTTATCAAGCCCCCTAGCAAAATTCCTCTAATTCACATAAAAAGGAGAGAGGGGCACATGCACGCCAATTCTAGAGTTCAAATCGAAATATATGGAACAACTTATTCCTTTCACCGTATGGCTATTGGCATGATTTTCCACCAACCCTATATCATAATAAGCTATGGGGACTGTCTAATAGTTGTTTCAAAACATCTAAAATTCCAGTTATTGTTCTGGGAATTGCGTCGAGGTTCATGCATGCCCTCTCTCTCCCTCATCTCTTTCTCCTCCTCCCAACACCAGGTTGATGCTTGATCATGTTGCCCACCCGATGCACCATCCTAGCCTTGCTGGCTAGCTAGAAGCTACCAATGGCGCTGGTGTTGATGATGGAATTTGGTAAACGTGTGAATCAAAAACAGGATCCAATCCGAAGCGGATTTGTAGATACGCGGAATTCTCAGAAACAGAGTGCGCGTCGACTGGAAGTCTGTATCGACCGATACCGAGTTCAACGTTGTTGGCTGATACAGCCGATATTGGTTAAATTGGTTATGTGATCAATATCAGATTCAAAGGAAGAATCGCAATGACATTGCCAGGCAAGGATAGAGTCCAAGACAGGTAATTGTATCTATTAATTAGGATTTTATGTAATTTCCTTATAAATATTTTCAGTAAGAGTCCGCCTAAGAGATTTATTTGTAGATTAGAGTTGTATTAGGGAAGTATGAGTCGTGTCCATTGCGGACAAGTTTGTATATTCGGGTATAAATGTAAGTCTGAGGTCTTGTAAATAACTAACATTAGTTCAATTCAACTTTCGGCGCATCGCCAACCTTTTTCATTACTTAATTTCAACGAGTTCTTGTTTTCGAGTCGAACTGCATCAGTTTCAATCTTCGACAAAAAGGTAAAGCTTGTTATGGCGGTTTGTATTATTGGGATTAGTGCTTACATTTTTATGAAACTCTAATCCTGCTTCTGTGAATCACCAAGTTACCATATATATAGTATAATCTAGATCGATAATGTTTTCTACTTGTATCGGTTGATCTCTATCTAGGGATTTACCGGTAATGGCTAGATTGATTTATTGGTTTAGATTATATAATATATCTACCATCCCAAAAAGATAACCATCGACTTGATTGTCTAGATATTGTGCTTCTTTTTATACTTAGTATTGATCTACTAAGTCGTATTTAGATATTTTGCCTTATGGTCGTTAATAAGGATAATATCGGGGTTTCAGCCGATCTTATCTGGTATAGTTATTTTACATAGTCTTATATCTTGTTTAATATACATATCTACCCTTATATCAGGATCTTAACTAAATATAAATATATTGAACTTTCCGCCAATCTAATTGATGGTAGTTTGATATATTTGTTGCAAGAGAATATCTTAGTATAAGGTAGTATCGGAGCCATAACTGAATACATGCTTAAATCTGAACATCGACTATGATATGAATACATATAATCGTTATTTCATGTTATTTTAGATCTAGGAAATTTATACTGTCTCAATTAAGTTCGATCTATCCCAATTACCGACTTCTAAAGTAATACTGATTTATAGATTATATAATGGTGATATTTACAGCCGATGGATCAAGTTTAGGTTTGATTTATTATTGGGAATATGCCTTACAGCCGATTCACCTTACAATACATCGGCTAGGTTACATCACGATATGACATCGGCTTCCTAAGCCGATCAATTATCGTTTACTGATAATATTTGCATGTTTTGTCTTGTTGATTGCAGGATCAAATCAACTGATACACCCGCATCTTATTTAGGACCTGCACTAGAGTAAAGTAAATCTCTCAGACCAGTGTGTGCTTTATACATCAACAGCTGGCAAGGTAGCCTTCGCTACCAATCCCGCCTACTGGTAGCCTCATCACCTCGCCATACTCCATAGGTCCAGCCACTTCCCAAGACCATCTCTCATCCCAAAGAAATTGTTCCCTTTCCTCCTCCCCTATCCCTCGGTGCTCCTCCCGACTCCTACCCCGAAACTCTGACTCCAACCTGTAGGTCCTCTAATGGAGCCGGTGTCGTCGGTGTTAGAGAAGATGAAGGGATCGACAAGGAGCTTATTGTCACCATCGCATGTAAGCCATAGCTACTACCTTCCCCCTCTTCTTCTTGCCTCTCCTGGTTCTCTCGGTGGCTAGAGGTTAAAAGCAACTCCCTGGCGGCTAGCCAGGGAACAGGTGACTGAGATTTCCCCAGTGACCTAAAATCTATCATTTCTCTAAGTAATAGGTCCCATCAAATGGAGTACAAAACTTAAGATAACCCATGATACTACTTTGAAGGCCTACCCTACACCATGCGCTCTGCAAATTGGAAAACTCAGACCGTTCTTGGTTTGTATAATTAATCGCATCTAATTAATATCATCTTTCGTCTAAAGAAATGCTAGCTGTTGGGTGACCGGGGTCGCACTCGCATCTTTGCAAGGAAATTGTCAGTCTAAACTATGTTCTGTATCCGGTTCTGTCGTTGCAGTGTCCCTTCATATACACGAGAAAATTAATAACTAATTGTTGCAGATTACATTGATAATTTTTTTAGGACCAAGATTAGGGTGATCTGGTGCAGTGCATGGCTAATACTAGCTGCTCCTACCTGCAGCTGCGATTGCGAACTAATATTATTGGATCATACGTCGCCTTCGATTGAGAGCTCCTCTGACCTGATCAGCATCGATCGATTAATTGAGAGATCGTCATGGAATCTGTTTTGATCAGCTGTTGTTTAATTTCGTGTTCGGTCAATTCATTTTTTTTAAGAAAAAACTGAAAATAAAAATGAGAGGTCATCTTTGTACGCGGTTGGTCGCAACAGGACCATCATGTATTATTATACTCGTACTATGGATGGCGGCTACGCAGACACAAATTTCTGCCAATAATTAGTTGTTTAGGCTTGTTTAGTTTTGTAGATCATCGTTGGCACACATTGACGTGCATGATGATATGGATATTTTTCACCGAGTTAGGCTGAGATCGTTTCTTTCTATTCCCAACCTCACTCTCTCATTTCCCGCACGCACGTTTCCCAAACTACTAAATAGATTTTTTAAAAAAAATTATAGGAAAATTAGTGTAAAAAATCATATTAACCCACTTTTAAGTTTTCAGGTAACACTTAATCTATCATATCTTAATCATATCTTAATGAGTGGCTCTGTTTTACATGATGGGGGAGAAGGTTACCAACCATGGGTGCCGAACATAGTGGTACATTATTGGTTCCTACCTACTTAAACCCTATCCTATTTCAGCAGGAGATGTAATGGAGAAAGTGTTCATGCCAAATACTTACAAGTTATTTTTTATATCACAACAAAACCACGATTTTATGAGCGATACGCGATCAACCCATTCAAGTTCAAGTTCTAAACTTAACACAAATGCTTGTATTTATGGTTAATTATTGTTTCAGTGATAAGCGACGTGCCAGTGGTGACTTTATGAATCTTAAAATATATCGGCTTTCTAAAAAGTAAAAAAACGAGAATATCCTATAACCACTTTTGTCCTACATAATAATCAACAGTTTTGCTAAAATATGTTGTCACACTTTTTTACTTGATTTCGTTCAATTTTTTACTATAGGATTGCTCTCTCTTTCTCTTTTATATGTAAATATGTTTTCATCACTCCTATCTCCTCTTCCAAGTAGGTAATCAATTGTTTGTTTCTAGTTCTCCTATACCACGTGTATAAAAAAAATCACAATTTAATTACTGAAGTTCACTCACAATGTTATTACAAGGTAAGCAATTTATAATATCGTAACAAAAATACTGTTATTTATAGAAAATATGAAGCTAAAAATATTCTGTCAACACTTGTACACTTTCAATCTCAGGACACATTTGTTCTGACCATAAACTCTGCTGTCAAGGAATGCACACGTTGTGCAGGAATGCACACGTTGCTTGATGAAGCTAGCCAATAGATCATATGGGCCTAATAAGGAACAACTCCCGGCCTGTATAGCGGTGTGTATATTTCAGGCCCATTTTTCAGCCGTACAGAGGTCTCCGTCCGCTTGTAATTCCCATGGCCTTGTTGGTCACTCGAGAGCCGACAGATGACAAGAATTCTCGTTCAATTAACACATTTATTAGTGCTCTATCAACATGTTCACATATATTTAGGCAACTTAAGAACAATTCGAATCGATGGAAATTAACTCGCACCTGCATATAGAAACATGATTAATTATAAGCAAAAACATGCGTACATTAATTATTACATATAGCAGAGCAGGTAGTATATATCTAGCTACACAGATAGTAGTACATAATTAAAGACCTATATATGCATCAGCCACACTCACTCATGTACATGACACACATACAAGTAAGCAATTGATATAACACACTGCTGATAGTTAATACCCACCCACAAGGTAATTAATCAACCAAATCGATCAGCGACGACACATATGTATACCACCACTCACTCTCCATGAACTCTCACACTGTCACACACAGAGTCATAATAAGTATATATACTATATAAATTCACACACACCAGAACAAAGACGAAGACGTACGCATGCATACATGCAAGGTAGATGGTCGTCTACCTTGCACGCATGCAAGCAAAGCTTAAGGTTAATTTAGGCGTCGACGACGCGGAAGGAGTCGCGGTTCTTGACGACGATGTCGTACATGTGGACGGAGGAGAAGGCGGCGAAGTCGGCGGGGAGGGAGATGAGGTCGAGGGAGCCCCGCTTGTGGAACTGAAACAGGGAGGGGTCCTCGTAGTAGCGCTCCCACCCGAGCGCCGTCAGCCTCGCCTCCAGCGCCGCGTACGACGACACCACCTGCCCGCTCGGCGTGTGCACCAGCGCCTTCCTCCTCCCTCCGGCCACCGCCGTCCCCGCCGTCGCTTGCTGCTTCTCCACCAGCCTCACCACCCCGTTCTTGAACACCCAAACCCCAGACATCCTTGATGATCTTAATTTGATCTCTCTCTCTCTCTCTCTCTCTCTCTCTCTCTCTCTCTCTCTGAATTAATCTAGCTATGGAACTATGACTGAATCTCTCTCTCACTTCGATTGCAAGAAGCTAAGAGAATGAGGAATGTGTAAGCAAGCTATGGATGGATGGATGGATGGGTGCAAGATAGGGAGGCGAGGGGGTGTATATATAGAGGAGGAGGAGGAGGAAGAAGGTAAAGCTAGTTAGGAGCTTAGAAAGGGTGTTTGTGTGGGTCAGAGGTGACATGTGAAAGGGAGACAAGACATAGATATGGTAGTATGTATGTACATGTGTGCATGCATGCATGTACTGCTAGCTAGCTAGCAGATATACTAACCTACTATTCTGCTATTAGATATACTAAGGAATATATACAGATATCTTAAAAGTTTTATTGATATATATATATATATATATATACGGTCGATCGAATTCGATCGTTCATCTATAGTAGTTTAATTAGTATCGAGTATATATACGTGGGGTCGTAGTTAAGTTAGGTCATGATATCGAAGATGCTGTAGCAATAGCTACCTAGCTCTCCCCCCCCCCCCCCCCCCCTCTCCTCTTCCTCCGTCCCCGTGTTTCATTTGTTAGTTAAGGATTCCTTCTTTAATTCCTCAACATTATGTGCTTGATAAGCTACCTGGAATATATCTGTGAAAAGAAAGAAAAGAATGAATGAAAAGATCGGTGTGTGTGCATGGATATATACCTAATTGGAAAAATCTGTCAGCTAGCTACCTAGCTAGCTAGTGATCGTACAATCTCTAAAAAGAAGAAAAATAAACTAGTATTTATTCGCTAATTTTCTGGGACAAACTAAAGTACTCGATCGGCATATATATATATATATATATATATACACATGCATGACATCAAGGGTTCTCCATTATCAACACGTGTCATCTGTGACTACGACGCGTAGAAAAGAGAGATAAAATCCATTTGGGTTGTGCATACTATTAGAATGCATGATTAATCGGTTAAGTCCTAATATCCATGCATCTTGCTAGGACCACACTGATAAATTAGTTATATATATCCCATAAAGCTAGCTAATTGATTTCACAATGGATTGATATATAGATAGATAAGAATTTTCTTATGGTAACGAAAATAACTTGTGATGCCGTGCGAGGAATCCTACCTACTTTCTTTTCTCGAAAACAAAAGGGGTCTATTTCTCAAAGAAGGGAATATGATTCACTTCCCATAGTTTACTACTTTACTTAGCCATCACACAAGAGAATTTCAGCTGTACGTGCATGCCCATCTCTTTTCGAACAATTTTTTTTCTAGTGAAAGTGAATTCTGGCCGATCGACAGAGCTAAGATCACCTTTTATGACGAACAAAATTGATGCTCCTAGCTCATTGTCAAGTATATATTTTGTGTACGGCAGGACGGAATTTTTATCTTTAATTTTTATTGCTCAAGCTATATTGATTGACAAGCTCAAGCATCTTCTGCAGAAAAAGAGATTTTGTCTTATCTTATAATACCATATCTATTTATATATATATGTAATATTATTCCCATAGTGCGCACGCAATGGCGCATTAATTTGGTTGTTGTTTTTGGTTCCCTTTGTGATAATATTGGTGCACGTCTGTCCCTAAAATTTGGCACATATTTGTTTAATCGAGGCCTGTTTTGGTTGTGTTGTACGGCAGAAAAATGAAGGCCCGAAAAGAAATGTTTTTCAGTGTTAAAAGTTCGCTTTTCAAAATTGTCTGGCCAATATGCTAAAAGTTGGGGTTAATCTTGCTCCTCAATCTATCGATTAATCAATAGAAAGGTGCCATGACTTAATTAGCCTAAACATCCATCATATGCTTTCGGCCACTGCTTGTTTGTGCAAGAGGTACCGAACATAGTACTGTTTTAAAATCTTTAGTACAGTGACTGCGTGTTGCGACAAATCACGCTTAAATATACCACAAGTTCTAAGTTACTCCCTCTGTTTCATGTTATTATAAGTTTTTTTTTTTAGTCAAATTTTTTTAAACTTAACAAAGTTTATAAAAAAATATAGCATCGTTCCAACACAAAACAAATGTACTGTCAAAATATATTTAATGTTATATTTAGTGAAACTAATTTAATGTTATAGATGTTACTAAATTTTTCTATAAACTTGATCAAATCTAAAAAAAATTTGACATAGACAGAGTAAATAAATATAACCACCCCTTTTTAAAATTGTTTATTGCTGGATACTTGGTAATATTGTTGGATAACTAGCCCCTACAACATCTGGTATATATAAAATGTTCTCTTGACAAATCTACACAAGGATATATTTATGTTTCTTTATTTGTTAATTAACGACCAATGTTTATAATTTGGGATTTGCTAGTTTTCATATATGCCTCACAATTTATAAATTTTGAGTCACTAAAATTGTAGACTACCATAACTATAAGCCTACAATTGCAGTGCTATACAATATGCAATGTTAGTTATTTTAACTGCAAAGTTGTTGTTATATATTGTTTTACTTTATTTTATCTAAGTTTAGATTTTTTGCATGTAATTTTGTATTTTTTTATGAGTACAAGTTTATTTCATGTAACTTTTGTAAATTTTTGTACATTAGAATAATTTATTGGTTAAAATTTTATATAAATAAGGGACAGTTTAAATATAAGTAACAGGTGAATTGTGACAACTATTGGATGAGATATATAAAGTGACTATTTTTTTAAAAAAAATCAGGCACCTTTCGCGTTCTTTTTTTAATTAAGAACAAATGTTTCTTTTTTGTTGTGGTGGTGGTGCATAGTGTGTGTTTCCATTTTCCATTAATAAGAAACAGAAACAGTTTTGTACAAAGCTACGGATACAACCAATGTGATCGAATAACTGATAATAAAGAACCTAGCTACCTCATCTATGGCCATCAACAAAAACTGCACATTTGCTCTCAAAGAATGATGAGAAGGAATATGTGTGGAGAATGAAGGGATTAATCATGAGAGAGACATATATCATTTATCCACGAGAATATATGGTCATCACTCATTTGACAAGCAATGGTACGACATGAAGGAATGAATGAGATAAACGTGTGGCTCTAAGTGGTAGGAGAACCTATAACTGAAAATTTTGATCACGACCTTGCTCAAAACGACATACATATACATATACATACATATATATATATATATATATATATATATATATATATATATATATATATATATATATATATATATATATATATATATATATATATATATATATATATTACCAGTTAGATATATGCATGTCTTTTGTTTAAGGTCACTAACTTTCTAATTTGTGAATGGCACCTTTCGTTCATGAGCTGTCGCCAGTACACTCTTGTAGACTGTGGATTGAGATGGAGAAATTCTAGACGGGGAATCGTATTCGATCGATCGTATATGCATGCATGCAGCTGCAGGTGTCCACAAATATTCTCACTATATTATATGAACCTGTAGCAAACTATGTGCATTCAGTGGAAACACGGTACTCGAGCCGGCGTGCAAATATAACTTCACTCACATAAAAAAAATATCGCGTTTAGTGAAAATGCAAACATGTGTATAGGTTTCGTTTGGTACAGCTCTAATTCCTAAATTTAATTTTAGAAATTGGATTTGGAGTGAAGTTATGGAGCTACCTAAACCTAGCTCCACCTCTCTATTTCATTTTGTGAGAATATTCCACCTAACTCTACTCTTATTTTAGGTGAAGCTGAAACTATTTAGTTGAACTTCAATAGAAAAATAGAGCTGAAGCTAGAACCGTGCCAAACAAATCATTCTAATGAAAATTTAACAAGGTCATGCATTTATAGTTAGAGAGAGCGTCCTCGTGTGTGATATACTGATATGTATATCTGTTGCATGATTAACCATGCAAATAATTGAAAATCTAGCGGCTAGCTAGCAGTTAGCACAGGCTGAGCTCGTGCCTAACTATTTGACGAATTAAACACGTGCTAGCTCATCGTTCATACGTGTATAATTGATACGTTCCTGCATGGGCAGGTTGACGGAGCCAGCTAGTCGTCGATCGATCGAATCGTATATCTTTTATGTGATTGATATTCTCCCCTTTTCAGTTCAGAATATATGAGATCTAGTCATCGATCTTAATTTGCTAGTTAAGTACTAGTTTTTAGTCGCCTAACAGTGTACAAACTTAGGCTATTATATTCGATCTGATTAGTAGTCTGACTAGGACACGAGTCTCTACAAGTTACTACAAACATTAACTTAATTAATTAACTACTGCTGATGCCTCTCAAACGAATCATCAATTAACAAGGTTGATGTGACATTTTGTTCAAAACTTGGCTTCTCCACGTTTCACATTTCGTTTTGACGATCAACGGCCTGTGGCAGAAAAAATATTGCCATGGTTTCACTCGCTGTATTGGATTCATATTATTGGAGAAGATAGGGAATTTTTTTAGTTTGACCTGGGTTGAATTTTCATAAAAAGGTTACAGAGGAATGGTAGAGATGAACTAAGTCATTGAAATATATATTACTTGAAAATAAGGGGGTAAAAGTGTATACATGTAAGTTGTATGTAAGCCGTACCAAGACCAATAAAACATCATACATGATGCAAACTGATCCTCCGTTAGTTAATTTATCCAAGGACGGACTTGGTGTAGGCCGATAAACAATCTCTCTCTTTTTTCTGATATACAACATATCTTTCCAAAAAAAAATCAACAAATAAATTGACGGACTACGTGCACGTAAACCACCATAAACATACACCACACTCTCCTTACAACGTTAACGCACATTTGGTAGCCTGATATGTCACATGAAAAAGACAACACAAAAGACAACACGTAGGTAACCTGATAGTAGAAATGATCCAATAGTGTGTTAGATACCATAAAAGCGTCTTTATTTTTTTTTCTTATTTAATACTCCCTCCCTTTCATATTATAATTTATTTTAATTTTTTTCCATTTAATTTTTTAGTTTGATCAAGTTTATATAAAAATTTAGTAATATTTACAACACCAAATAAGTTTCCTTAAATATAATATTGGATGTATTTTGAAAATTTTGTTTTGTGTTAAAATATTGCTATATTTTTCTATAAATTTAATACTTCAAAAAATTAACATGGAAAAAAAATCAAAACATATGAAACAAAGGTAATAGGTCATAACTATTTATATTACCACCTTAAATACTAAAGTGTCTTGAGATGAGAGGAGAGGACGATAGAAGATTAAGAAGATACGTAAAACGAAGTAAGTTTTTAGCTCATTATTAATTAAGTATTAGTAATTTTAAACTTAATAAATATATTAATATAATTTATAAAACAATTTTTTATAGAAAATATTTATAGAAAACAATATTTTACTAAATGAATGTACCAAAAACGAGACAAATCTTCACAGTTTGCATCCTAAATGAATGCTTCCAATTCCACTCAACACTTGTCATACTAACCACTAATGGCGAAGGCAAGAGGCGCACACAAGTTAAGACTGATGTCCGATCCTATCTTGGATTCGTGCTAATCTCCAGTCTATAATTGTGAAACGTACGTGCTAATAATATACCTCCAATCTAGGATGGTTAACCGATTGCTCTTCCTGGAAATCGACTGCAATGGACATATATGTGTAGGGAATATATATCGAACCTTGCTGATCTATATAGCCGGTGAATGAGTACGCTTGCCAAAAGTTAAAAATCGATCCGGTGCGCGTCGTTGTATCATGTGAGCGTCAACTTCAATTTTACCAAGCTTCATGGGGCACAACTCTTGGCATGGCATGCATATGCATTTCGAGCATACCATTCTATGTCTCTCACCAAGTATATATGCGTCAACTTTCAAGTCAATTGAGTTCTAACTGCTACTAGTAGATGATGCTTAGATCTCGTCAATCGACAATTCGACATGACGACATCTGCACTAGGTACATGGATGGATGCATGATGCGCTTCCTGGAAGATACTTTCCACGAATATAATCCGGATCAGCTCCATCTCGAATGACTTGTCGAATAGTTTCAAAGAAATGTTAAAATAATAAAACCTCGAATTAGGAGCATGTTTGGTTTGACGAGTAGGGATATGAATTCACCACTAGTTTGGTTTGAGGAACGGAATAAAGTTTTTCCACCAAGTACTTTCTCAAAGGCCAATGCTAAGATATTAGACAAGGAAGGGAAGATTTCATAGTGAACCGAGGGGGTTGCTATCTCACTCACTTCCGTCCCCCGCATTCCTCCATCTCCACGCGTGCACGAACGTCCTCCCTTCTCTCTTTCTCACCCTTATCTCTTTCCCCTCACCAAAACGAGCGAGCGGCGATGATGACGTTGCCGACTTCGGCGAGCCTCTCTCCGACGAGCCCCTCATCCCTCCTCTGGCAAGCTCCTCCAACAGAGAAGAGGGAGGCAGTCGACAAGCAGAGTAGACGACGACGACAACACTCCGGGCTCCGACGAGTCCTACCCTGCTCTTTCTCCACCACCCCTGAAACCCTTACCCTTAACCCTCCTACCCCGAGCTTGACGCGGTCAGAAAATGCGCGCGACTTATCCCCTCGTGCGTGCGTGTGCGCGAATTAATTAGGATTCCTGATGGACCACACCATCCTAATAGATGATTTGATTTCTCAAACCAAACAGCCCATTAAAATCTTCCTTTCATGGGCCATCTACATACGTCTAAAGCAGCGAACATCCAAACTTAAGGCGAAAAAAGGATGAGCGTACAATCGGCATAAGCCAAGAAGAGGACAGGTATTGAAGGGTTCAAAAATAAGTCGGATGCAAATGACTAAATGAGCAAAGTTGATGCAGCAAGTTAGCTTGGGGCGATTCAGTTGAGGGTTCCAAGTGTATGATTACAGTTTCTTGATCCCAGTATATATATAAATATGCATATAGCTGAAGTTGAGATTGCATATATATGATGATTAAAAATATGGGCAAGAGCGGCCAAACCAAATAACTTTCAGACATGAAACTCCCTGCAGTGGCGCACACTCGATGGCCTGCTCCGCCGATAAAATTATGTACCGAGGTGATGGATATTCGAAGCTCTGAATCATAGTGCAATGACAGTCAAACAGTTAACTGGACTTCAGAATTCCCCCTGTTCCATTTCAGACATGAAGAGATAAACGGCAAGTGAATGAGCTTGCCACTGCCTATCTATCTATGATGAATTTATTCAGGTGGCAAGATTACCACCTTGGCCATGCCTTTGTCAAAGTCAGTTGAAGCCTTATTCACAATGAGTGGGGGTCCAAGTGAACTGATGCTGAGAGGGTAAGTGCAACTGACGCAAAAAAAAAGGAGACTGAGATCTCATTCACCATATGCCAAAAAAAGTCCCGAGAAGCTTGCTGAAGGTGGTTAGAGCTCTCCACCATGAGTTGTAACAATGCCACTAGCTCCAGAAGTTTGAGGTCGGATAAGCATGTGTGGAGCATATGCTTTTAACATTGCTCCAGCAGGTCCGCATGTAGTGCCAGGTGATGCTGACTGGTTGGCTGAAAACTCTTTGGTTAGAAGGTATTCTGGCCGCAAATCAGAAGAAGATGAAGGTGGAGCCACAGGAGCAACAGCGAAATTGAGAGGATAGGGAGCAATCGGCAAATCAGTAATCGAAGACGCTGAAGGGCTATAGCTTAGAGTACCCATTGGGTGATCAAACTTGCAAGTCGGACCAAATTTGCAAAATCCATGCTGTGTATAGTAGGCACATGGTTGGCTACCCTGCAAATCAAGGAAAACTTCAGATGAAAAATTCAACAAGTGCAAACAGAAACAAATAGAAGTGTAATGAATAATGCCATATACAAGAATAGCTTGTGTTCAAAAGACATGGTATTAATGTCCATACTTTTATCAAAAGGAACTCAGCCACACTAGATTCTACTTTGACTGTCATCGCTTACAGAGACAACAAAATGCTACAGGTAGTTCCAGGAAAATATATCGCAAATCACAAAAAAAAAAGAGAGAACTACAGAATTAACCAGACCACTGCAACCATTGCAAGGTTGAACATAAAACTAAATGAAATTTACTAGCTACTGGCAGCACAATATGCTGTCACAACAAAGGGGGGCATCAACTGTTGGTCAGATTATTAATATCTTTCCAGTCTTCTGCCCTTCTCTGTGAGACTATGATGCCATGCAGAAAAGGATTTTATCTTCTGAGTTCTATAAAAAGTTTATTTCCTTAGCAATCTATACTCCTTTAAAAGACCCCAATGGTGGTGGTGAGTGGTGAATCTGCCACCACCCACCACCACTACCATGTGGGTCCCCCAAATAGTGAGATAGGTGGACTTTTATCCCTTCCCCAACCAGATGCCATCAAACAAGGAAAATTTATTTTAAAGTGATATATAAAATGATGAAAAATACAAAGAATGATTTACAATGGGGATAATTTTATTTTAATATTTGAGGTTTCAAAGTCCTTTTTTAATTCCCGTTGCAACGCACGGGCATTCAGCTAGTAATAGATACATAAAGGCAAAGATGTAGAGTACCACATAACAGAAAATCCTACATTTTCAAGTTCTACCATTTGTCTCATACTAGTTACTACCGTTTTTCAGCCTGCAGTAGAGGACATCAATGTGCAAGCAAACAAGCAAGCACTCATAAATTGGTACAAAATATTAAACTGCGAGTAATCAAGGGTATTTCATTTTGAAAAGAAACAAGAGGAGAACAGAACACATATTAGGAGATTGACTCAAAATAGTGTTTCATAAAAAAGGTCTAAAAAGCCACGTACAAGGCCAACTTCATGGAACCGGTGCCCTTGCACCGCTTAAGCTGCATAAGCGGCCTTATACCGCATAAGCGTCCGATTATGCTGCATAACCGCTACAAGGTGGGTTGACCGCACGAAACCGTGTACCGCTTTTTAAAACATTGACACCAATTAACATCAAAAGGAACAAAAGGGCGTTATCCAACAAAGATAATGCCATTTAAACATCATTAAAAACAACAACATGAGAGAATCATATATTCCATTAACAACTAAATATATAACTACTTTTTAACAGTACACTTTAAATTGCAACCCGGAATGATTTAAAAGAACACAATGGATCACATTTGCATTTGGTACTGTTCAGGAGTTCCTGCCATCTAACATTATTAATTATTTTATGTGTCGGTGCGGGGAAACTGTAAAACATTCAACTCACATGCAATTTACAGAAGCAGAGCCAAGTAAGTCACACAGGATCAGTAATGCAGTAAATGAACAGTTTTTTTAAAACTTCAATTGGAAGGTGGCTTGGCTTCATCACTGTTTTAGCCAAATTAAAAAAGGAAACATTCAACAATGTAAGTTCTTCTATGACAGAATTTTACTAGATGCAACAGTTGTTGTTTTGGCATAAGAATCTCCAAAGTTTCTAGGCCTCCATGATCACCATGAATAGGCAATTAGACTAAACTACATGTGTACACCAAAACTCACCCATCAATTTGGTTGTCTCAATACAATAAACTATATGGCAAACTTATCTTGGACAACATATCAAAATACTAGTCCAGACTCGAGTGATATACATTTGGACTGACTATCCTGGCAACAACGTGCTACACATAGTTTAAGCACATAAAAGCAGATTGATGTATTGGAGCTACTCACTGGCCGAAGAGGAAGACCAAGAGGACTCAGCATACAGTTAGACTTAGGTGTATTCAAATACTGAGGATGATGATATTTGCATGCAGATCCAAATTTACAACTCCCTGTCTTCAGGTAATACTGGCATTCAGGTTGCCCAGGTCGCGCAGGAAAGGCAGGCTCTTGTTTACTGCTACTTGAAGGCACGGCTGAAGAAGATAACGGTGCATACTGACTGCCATAAGTGACTGCAGATGAAGGCCCTTGGTGCGATAAGCCATAAAACGGCCCTGCTTGGACAGTTTGATGCCCCCCAGCTGACGCAACTTGGTTCACAGGTGACTAAGAACATATAACATAGTAAAGAGGTTAATACAGCTTATTTTTCTTTTTCTGACACTTACATCAGCATTATTTGTAGCACAAAATTAAGAAGTCATCCTGAATTGTTCTTACAACAAAGTATGAATCAAGTTAAATTTTGTGGGCCACTTTGAAGCCTCTCTTACTAGCCAATTCTCTTATTTCATTGTGATGACTATAAATGTTCAAAATACATCCTTCATAAGAAAAAAATAACTTTCTTTCAAGATAGTTTGTACTAGATTAGAAGATCCATTTTATAATTTACTAGTCATATGCCCCGTGTCGCAATAGGATCTAAGCAACATGGTTTAGTTTGATTGAAACATAGGTGGCACTGTTTTTTCTTGGTTTTTTTCTACAACATTTTTTATAGGTGGGGATGGAAGCGGTTTTATAGGGAATGGAACGTTTTTTTTTGTGTGGAGGGTGGGGTAGGGAATTAAAGGAAAATGACTGCTTTTAAAGTAGTAGAGATAATAATAACACCCTTGCTCGATGATCCACTACATGTGGTACAAAGAAGAAAATGACAACAAACTTACAATGTAAGGGTTCCATCCCTGCATTGGTACGACTGTGGATGGGAGCATCATTGGTGGATATGAGCCTGACAAAAATGATCCTGGCAAAACAGGAGGCCTCCCCATTTGCCAGCCAGCAAGATGTTGATATGGGTGAGAGGAAGAGATAGGCTGAGGCTGAACTGGTGGATACATGTTAGGTGTCTCTGAAACTCCACCAATTTCTGGGTGATGGAATTTACATGTAGATCCAAATTTGCAATGACCAGTTTTGACATAGTAGGTACAATCTTTCTCACCCTGCCCATAGAAAGAAATTTCATCAGAAAATGAAAAGGGCAGGCCACTACTTTAATAAGAATTGATCGAATGAATTGTCTCACCGAGCGTAGAGGGTATCCACTGGAATTTAACATGACTGCTTGCACAGAGCCTTCCCTTGGGTGATCATACTTGCAATTAGAGCCAAACTTACAAGTTCCATTCTTCATATAGTACTGCAATTTTTATCACAAATAGTTAACCGAAGAGTACCCAGCATATGACACAAAAAAAATCTCATATCTGTAGCTTAAATAAATAGGTAGCCCACTTCTATAGGCACGTCTTTGGGTTTGATATGACCATATGAGTGAGGGCTTGCACAAAATGAGGATCAAATAAATTACCTCACAGACTGGTTGCCCCGGCCGTTCTGGATACTCTGCTGAATGTGTGGTCTTCCCACCTCCATTTAACTAATAAACAAATCACAATATAAATGTTTAAATCAAAAGCAGGATAAAATACCTCGATTTCAATCCGTTGTCATGAATTCACAAGCATTACAATCTAGCTAAGGCTCTAATCTTAACCACCAGTTCAAAGCACATGGTCATCTACTTGATCTATAAGCAACATAGGAAAAAAAACAAAAGGTGAAGCGTTAGCCAACAGAGAAAAAAAGGACCAGACGAGTGGCTAGGCCTGCATGTGGAGCTCAGAAATGTCGACATCAACCACAAGACCGAGACACACCAAACTAATCAAGCAAACCATCGCTACCAGCAAAGGCGCAATCAACTTTCACTTCCATGCTCACAAGATAAGATCCCACAGGCCATAACTAGAATTAATTCTCGGCGAGGGTTTCAGCTTGAAGCTCTCCCGCTCCAAATCAACCAGACCAGACGTAATCCAACAGGCCGAGGTCGTTGTCACCGTAGCTTAAGTCATAGCTTCACTGGATGTGAAAAAAAAAGAAGAGAAGAGTAGAGCAGCGAGAGGGGGAATTGGTGCTCACCGCTGCTGCCGCGGCGCGATCGCGCGGGTGGTTGTAGCGGCAGTTCTCCCCGTAACCGCAAGCACCCGTGCGGAGGTAGTAGACGCAGTCCGCCTCCCCCGGGCGCTCCGGCAGCCTCCCTGCCGCCGCCGCCTCCCCGCCGCCGCCCAGCCCCATCCTCCACATCGACTCTGCAGCAAACAAACACAAACCTCACAACGCCGCACACATTCGAGCTCGAGCACACGAAGATCCAAAACCCTAGCCCCCCAAACCCAAACCCCACCCACCCAAACCGCAAGGGCACGGGGTTTGGTCGGGAATTCCGCTTCCGTACCTTCGAGCCCGGTGTCGGTGCCGCCGCCTCCTCCCCCCTCCGCCGCCGCGTACGGCTCCATCACCCCCCAAACCTCTCCGCCCTCCCCCGCCCGCTCCCGCAACCGGCGATCGGAGACAGAATCGTGGGGGGAAGGAGGCGAAATTGGAGGCCCGCCTCCCCTCCTCTCCCCTCCCCACCAAAATCTCGGCGTGGCTTGCTCCGCACTCCTCCTCCTCCTCCTCCTCGCGGCCGCCGTACGGTCGCCTCGCCTCGAGTCGCGTGGCTTTCTCCTCTCCTCTCCGCGTGAGTGGGACAAGGCGAAGCAGCGGCGGTGGAGTAGGCGCCAAGGGGAAAGTGGCAGAGAAGGGAAAGGAAAGCGAAGGGGAGGGGAGGAGGGGGCGAAACGGAAAAGACGCGTCTCCCGCATTGAATGCGCGGTCGTCGTGACGGTCGCTGCCATCTGCTTCTGCTGCTGCTGCTGGGTTGGCTGGCAGGTGGGCCCCACCGCATCACGTGCCCTCGCCTCACGAGTAGTAGGAGGCTGGCTAGCAGCTAGTAGTAGTAGTAGGAGGAGTAGGAGGAGTAGCTAGGGATGGCAATACCCGCCCCTACGGGAGCGGGGCGGGTGGGATTTTTCACCCGTGGGTACACCGGGGTCGGGACCCACATTTGGTCGGGGAGGGGACGGGGGTATATCTCACCCGCAGCTGACCCGCGGGGTCTCGGGGAGGGTATATTAACCCTCAAAATATAGTTCATTGGAAGCCCAAAACGCCCAACCCATCAAAAAAATGACTAAACCCTAACTGAATTTTTATGATGATATTTAAGTATTCATGCTATTTTTGATGGTGTGTTAATTATGTACAATATTTCTTTTTACTGAAATGATGATTGTGTTGTATTTTTTGAGCTGAGTAGATGGAGATGCTACCTAATGCGGGGCCCCGCAGGGGTCGAGGGCGGGGGATGTTTTCAACCCGCATCCATGGTCGGGGCCGAGGGCGGGGGGTGAAGTCGGGGGTCGGGGTCGGGGGCGTTCCAGCCCAACCCGGCCCCGCCCCGCCCCGTTGCCATTCCTAGTAGTAGCCTAGTAGTGGTACTGTAGCTCTTTCTTGCGTGAGAAGGGAATGGTTTTTTTCCTTTTCGCACAAAATCCTTTGAAAGTGTTTCTTACACACTTTTTTTTCACACAAACTCCCTTTTGATTGTGTTTCTTACACAAACTCTATATTTAATTGTGTTCTTCACATAAATTCAAGCATCACCTTATTTGTTCTCCAACTTTGTTTACATTTTGAATTTTGATTTATCTTCTAAGTTTGTGCGGCATACTACATACACATAACTATAGATTGATAGCCTTATAAAATGCAAACAAGGAAACCACAAACTTAAAACTGATTTATTATGGTTTTATTGATTAAGCTATACTAGTTAACCCAACTTTAATCTGTTATGCCACTCTACGATGAACAAATTATTTTTAAAGGAAATGAAAACCATCCACCAATTCACTCCTGATGCTGGTGTTGGTTTTGGCCGCAAATGAAGCTACGATCCATGAGCATGTTATCAATCTATTGGTTAGAAATGTTGTCTATTGTTTAGAATTGTTGTATCAATTTTGTGGCAAACATCCTCCTCATCAAGATAGCCTTGGTCGTTGCCTCATTGATAAAGGCAACATTAATGTCGTCAACAATAGAATTTTTCATTGCCAGTGGGTCAAGGTCAACGATCAGTGAATCTGTCTAGTCAATAATAAAGTATGCATGACCAAAACATGGATATTTAATCAAAAAAACAACTTGGGTCAAAGTTGTATATGTCAATATCGATGATGATGTGTATGAGATGACAACACTCCCGTGGTGATCAACAATCTTTTGGCAACATCGACGATATCTATCGGATGAAACTAGAAATCCATTGGCAAGCCGGCCAAGAAAATGAGCTACATCACCATAAGTGATAATAGAATGGAATCCTCACTATTGTTGAGTTCCTTTAGTGCGATGGTGGTCAAGGATGGATTGTCTTCTATAGCGGCCTATTCAAGTAGTGACTTATTCAAGGGGTGGCACATGTGTGCCACAATGTTAAGGCTTCCATGACTTGGCTCTGCATGCGTCCCCACTATTTCCGGGTGGAGTATCGATAAGGAGGTTGGCTCACTGCTTTGTTTACTCATGTTTCTTGTGAGCGCCTCTTTGTATTAGTAGTGTGTAACTAGTGGGCTCATTTGTAAAGTCATTGCATCTGATCACATCTGGCACATTATTATGGATTGTTTTGGGAAGACTCAATGGTCATATTATAT
This sequence comes from Oryza punctata, assembly GCA_000573905.2. Taxonomy (NCBI): domain Eukaryota; kingdom Viridiplantae; phylum Streptophyta; class Magnoliopsida; order Poales; family Poaceae; genus Oryza; species Oryza punctata. Next base: position 8,332,306 of record CM002488.2, read on the forward strand.
TAGTTTAGGGAGTGTATATATAGTTGAAACTTACTTCTAACACGTATAGGGTGAGGCAAGGCAAGAGGTGCAAAGGGATAGAGCTAATGTCTAGGCAACACATAGTGCTAGGTTGCTAGCTACCACCAAGAAATGTGAGCATAAGGAAACACACAAAAAGGGCAACTCTCCATGCTGAGGCAATTTCAGATGGTCTAAAAGAAGTCTCATAATCTAGATGCCTCGCCTAGAAACATGATAAAAATCACCTTAATATTTTTAGCATAGGGACATTTTAGATATGGTTTGAGGGATTTTAGAAATATGTGCAAAATTGTGTGGCAAAGATATTTTGGGAGACATTATCTAATATTTCTATGTGTAAAGGTATTTTCTCGATACATTTTGGGAGACAACCAATTCCTCGTCTGTCATGTGGAATTGAAACCCTGAGGAATCTCCCATGGATCAAAGTTGTAAATGTCAATATTGGTGATGGTCTGTATAAGGGATGACAACCCTGTGTCACTCTTGTTGGGTAATTGACAAGCAATTCCTTGTCTATTGGGTGGAACCGAAAGCCTGAGGAATCTTCCATGGGTTAAATTTGTAAACGTCAATATCGGTGATGATGTGTATGAGGAATGACAACCCCATGTCAGTCCTCTTAGGTAATTGAAAACCAATTCCTCGTCTGTCGGGTGGAATTGGACCCTGAGGAATCTCCCATGGATCAAAGTTGTAAACGTCAATATCGGTGATGATGTGTATGAGGAATGACAACCCTGTGTCACTCATCTTAGGTGATTGAAAACCAATTCCTCGTCTATCAGGTGGAATTAGAACCCCGAGGAATCTCCCATGGATCAAAGTTGTAAATGTCAATATTGGTGATGATGTGTATGAGGGATGACAACCCTGTGTCACTCTTGTAAGTTAATTGACAAGCGATTCCTAGTCTGTTAGGTGGAACCGAAAGCCTAAGGAATCTCCTATGGGTCAAATTTGTAAATGTCAATATTGGTGATGATGGGTATGAGGGATGACAAACCCGTGTCACTCATCTTAGGTAATTGATAAGAAATTCCTTGTCTGTTGGATGGAACTGAAAGCCTGAGGAACCTCCCGTGGGTCAAATTTGTAAATGTCAATATCGATGATGATGTGTATGAGGAATGACAACCAATTCCTCATTTCTTGGGTGTAACCGAAAGCCTGAGGAATCTCCCATGGGTCAAAATTGTAAATGTCAATATCGGTGATGATGTGTATGAGGAATGACAACCCCGTGCCATTCCTCTTAGGTAATTGGTAATCAATTCCTCATCTGTCGGATGGAACTGGAACCCTGTTGACAAGCCGACCAAGGACATGAGCCACATAGCCATACATGGTGTATGGTTAGTACTTGTGTGACTTGGGTTCAGATAGAATCCACCATCCCCGTGGAGTATTGATACGGACCTTCGCTCATCAATTTGTTTGTCTTCTTTCTTTCTAGTATCTATTTCTTTTTATGTGTAGTAATCCATGGTCTTATTTGTAAAGTCATTGCACAAAATCACTTATGACACCTTGTTGTACAATGTGTTAGGGAGACTCAATGGTCATGCAATGTCCTCTGTTATTATTTTAGGCAGTGTGAAAAAGTTGAAACCCTACTCTTTAACACACATAAGGTGAAATAAGGAAAGATATAACGAGATAGAGCATTAGAGCTAACCACATAGTCCTAGCTACCACTGACACAATCCTTCACAAGTTTAAGTTTATGTAAAGAAGATCTTCTAATTGTCTCATGGAAAAAAGCCCCTAGTGTAGAGGCACTCCCTAGAAACACTATGAAATAACCTAAATATTTGTAGTATAGAAACATGTAGAGATGGTTTTATAAACATGTGCAAAATTATGTGGTAGAGACATTTTTTAGACAACTTCTAATTTTTCTATATGTGTAAAGACATTTTCTCGATACATTTTTGTCTCTCTAGAGGCATTGTTTAGAGGGTCGGTTTATGTTGAGTAAGCAGCTAAGGATATATCTTTGTTTGCCTTTAAAAGTTTACCATATCCCTTATTTGCCCCTCATTCTCTCAATGGTATGTGGGTCAACATGACATGGGTAAGTTAGGGATAATGTAAAACACATGAAGATTAGCCATGATGTGAGGTTAAAATGGTTAATTAGTCTGGTGAAGACCAAGGTTATGTTCTTTATCTGTTAAAAACAAGGTAGTGGTTTTTTAGGAAAAAAAAGTCTTGAGTTTAAGTATTGGTCATACCAAGATAGACACATGATTATTATTTATCTCAGTTTCATCATGGTCTTTTATTACAATAGTAGCACAATTAATCTAGTGTTGTTATAAAATGCTTCCACTTCTTGGAGACTAGAAAACAAAGAGTATTTAGGCATTTTGTCTCTCCGGTTGTACCAACAATGCAAGAAAAGATATCTATGTGACAGTACTGGAAATGTCTATAGAACACTATGCACACAACACAACACAACACACACCCCTACTGTTATAGAAAAATGCTTCTACGTGATGTTTGTGTTGTAATTGCATATATATATATATATATATATATATATATATATATAACTACCTTATGTCATGATACTACCGCACAATCAATTTTCCATATGCTTTCTATTTTTGTGTGTAAATCTAATATTGGCGTGCAATCCATATATACTACAAGAAAACCATATTTGAGGGGTGCTTTTTGAATCGGATTAAAAATATGTGAAAAATTATCTCGTAGATACATTTAGACACATAAATTTTGTAGAAAGTGTCTTTTCAGGCTAGCAAAATTAGTGTATCTTTTCATACTAGGAAACTTAGAGCCTATATAGGTAGTTTGTGTTAAGTAAATACAATAATACAATACAAGCCACAATAATTGATAATCATTTTGCTACTCATCAGGTGACTGAAAATATTAAAAACACCGGTCGAATATACTCAACATCAATTCATGCACGAGATTCATGCTCTTGTCGCCCTCCCTAGTTCTGGCATCTTCTCCGACTACACACCGCAGTGAGGCAGAGATCACCTCAACCATGAGAGAGGAAGGCGTTGGACTGGTGGTCGTAGCAAGCCCGATGATAGGAGCCGGCTAGAGATGGGGAAGATGCAGGATAGGGAGAATCATGCTAGAGTTGAAAATGAGGGCAAGACAAGAGATAGGGGAGGAAGGAAGGAGTCGATGAAACATATGGCAACGGTGTGCATTAGCATGGTGGGAAGAGAGGGGGGAAGCAGATTGGGCATAGGGAGGCGAGGAGGAGAGAAAGAGGTAGCGATGAATTAGGAAAAGGGAAGCGAAGATGGGAGAGAGGGCTGGCGGTGGCGGTGACAGATCAGGCAAAGGAATTGGCCAAGTGATAAAGGAGGGATTAGGTTAGGTTTATAATATGGGTGCACCCTTAGTTTATAAGAGTTGCCCAAAATTTTAAAGAATTTCTAACCATTCAAATTTCAAAAAGTAATTTTTTTTAAACAAAATCAAATGGCACAGACACACAATCCACTCACAATTGATGCAATCGGGGTCACAGACCACGCGTTTCCATCAGCCGAGAGTAATACTATAGGTGTGGATCCCCTAGAGTTGGCCTTAACTTCATAATGTGGATTTGAGCCAATATCAACCATTGTCTTTTATCTACGGTCTAGATATAATCAAGCATCACTATCTTTGCTAGATCTGTTTTCATCCCATCAATAGCGCCATGGAAAAAGTTATCCTCTACTAGTGGGGGTCAACAACGACCCAGCCGACCAATCGTCATAGCCATCGGCGTAGCACACAGAGTCACAGACAACTTGCCGAGAAAAAAGAACACCGTGGCCAAGCTTGAAGCAAGAAGGAACGTATCGGGTAGCGCATCACTGCTTTGCTTATTTGAAGCCTCCATCATCATTTGAATTCATATAAATTGGGCACAACCGATTGATCGATTAGCTAGTCACCATTGGGTAGCAGCAAATACTCTCACTTCTGCCTTCTACTGAATTGTTGGTATACGGAAACACTAGTTCGCAAACGTGTCCCATCCACATAATGACAAGCTCCAATTTAAGATTAGCGTTAGAACTTTGGTGGTGGAGTGAGTGGCACTAAGGAGGGGAAAGTGGGGGATCAGGCTTAGAGGGATTGGCTGGGGGTGGCGGACTGGCAATGGGTGGCGAACAAGGGTGGAGAGCGAGGCGACGACGACGCCACGAGATCGGTAGCAGGCGGTGGGCCGGCGTTGGTGGCGGGGCATAGCGAGGCGATGAGGAGAGAGAGGAGGCTGGCTAGGTGGGGCCGCACTGGTAAGTTGATGCCTTTCGGGACCGATGAGGCCGGACGGCAACACGGTAGGGGGTGACGGTGGAAAAAGAGCTAACCTTGTTGCTTGATGATCTCATCAGAGGAAGCTCGCCGGAGGGAGCTCGGTGGAGAGAGGCCTTCACCATCGTCATCGCCAGAGGAGCACTGCTCCACTGTGTCCCTTCTTTTTCTTTGGAGGGAGCTCACCGGAGGAGGAGGAGGAGGAGGGGGCTTGCCGGAGGAGGTGGAGTGAGCTCGCTGGAGGGTTGTTGTCATTGCAACCGCCGTTGTCGCTCACGGTGGAGAGAAAAGGGAAGGTGCCAGACAACGAGAGGAGGAGATAAGGTGGAGAGAAAGAGAGTTGTTTGGGCTGCTGGGCTCGCCCATTAGACCAACCCGCTGGTATAAGGGCTATGGCCATGTGGCGTGTCTATGAGATGTGCTTTGCCAATGATTTACACGATGAGATCGTGAATGATGATACCACAAAGCGTATCAGGTTGCATCGGACGTTGGGATGCTCTTGCTCGAGCGGTCGACTAGTGATACGAGGAAGATGAGTGATGTGGCAATATCAAGTCCGTTTGAAAGAAATGACGGTTATGATTGGCTCAAACTAGAAAAATACCCGTGCGTTGCAACGGGTAAAGTCATTTTTTCAGTTATACAACAACTATTAGGAGCCAAGCAATAAATTGAAATATTGGGATCGATACACATTAGAATTGAAACATTTAATAAAAATCCTAACACTGGGATCGCTATACATTATAATTAAAAAGTTAATAAAAATTCATCCTTGGTTTTGGACCGAAAGCCCATTCATTCCTTCCTTTTCAGCCCTAAGCTAGACCTTTACCTCTCTTTGCTCGGCCTGCCTCCCTTCAGCCTAGCTCACAAGTGGAGTCGTAGGTCCAGCTTGCACACCCGACAACCATCTTCAACCTCTCGAACATAGTCCTGTGCCTGTATGATGCCGAAACAGATCTTCCCCATCAAATCCGGTGAAATCTTTCTCGATCTCCCAAAATTGGTTGAGAGCTTTTGATCTACTCGATATCCTCTTTCCATTCTTCCCTAAAATCAGAGCGTAAAACTCGGAATAAAAATAATTGAGGAAGATCGCTAATCGGTCATCATCATGACTGTTAAATGAAGATGAAATCCGGCGAATTAAAACTGAATCAAAAGGGGAAATCATTTAGAAAATGGTGAGGAATGAATGGGGAATCGAGTTTTGCAATCAGTTGGAGGAGGAAATGTACGATTGACATGACGGCGGTGCGGCGCGGGTTCGGCCCGTGGGAGGCGCGGGGTGCAACAAATCGGATCAGATCTGAAAAAAAACAGAAAACACCCAAAAACCACACATAATTACTAAAAATTATCATTAAAATAAAAATAAATTGCAATAAAAAGCTTTAGCGCGTGCGCACAAAAGAAACTCTTTCACGTGTCAAAAAAATGATCGGAAAAAATACCGGTGCCAAAAAAATACGAACGGACCAAAAATAAACCGGAAGCTTTGCGTATTTTTTATTAGGTATAGATAAAAACCAAGTAATTAACTGTTTAATTAAATGAAATGTAAATGCCTTACAGCTTATGGCTGGTGAAAATTTCAGAATTGAAGGACACTGTACGAAATCATAGTGGTAATGGCAGACTGCCTGATTTGGTGGCAGCAATTTGACAGTGGGTGCTTTTTATTTGGCGGGGACTCTAGCAAAGAATCGTGGGCCATGGATGCCGATACTCCATATCCGGCTCGATTTCTCCGTTTTTCTTCCCCTGTCGTGTGGCGAGTGAACGACTGGCTCTTCCCGCACATGCTTTGCGTTCTTTTCCCGCACCACTCGCTCGGACAACGGACGAAAGAGAAGATTAGAACAGAATCATCTTAAGCTTTTATAATACATAAAGATTTTGTACGAGTTATGTAGAAGTTACATTGTAATATAATATAAGTTGATTACACTTACATTTGGACGTTTTTCATCCAAAAAATTATCCAAATTTATATAGACTAGCAATAGCACCCGTGCATTGCAACGGAAAAAACACCTCGAGAACCTCAAATCGGTAAAAATCAAGTCTAATTTGATATATTAACAAATCGGTAGAACTGAGTCTAATTTGATGAATTAGCATAGGATTTAGGATTTAGTCTTAGATTTATTTTTCGAGCCTACATAGGATTTTATCTGAGGGACTTTAATTTAAAAAATTTGAGCCATATTGTTTAATCAATATTTTAGTCAAACCAGAGAATTACATTGCAATGGGACAGAAAAATCATACTATATATGTACACACGGGATGATGTGACGAACAATAACAAATAATTTCAACACTGGTCAGAAAAATATTGACAAATTAAAACAACCATCTCCGAATTAAACATCAAGTTTAAAAGGAAAAAGTTCACAATAAAATGAGATGGCACTTTGATAACATTTATTTATAATATACTCTAGAAGTACAGAAAATGTAAAGGAAATAAAAATTGGCTCAAAATAATGCCAAAGAAAATTCTGTAAATGACTAAATGAATTAAATTGACAGGAATTAAATAAAATCTTATTTCGGACCATTACTTCCGTAACTGGCCCAAAATATCGGCCCTGTCCATTTAGCACGAGCACATGGCGAGCAGTGCACGACCCATCTACCGGTCACGGCCCGACACGGGGCGAATTGAGCGCGGCCCAGTCCTCTTCTCTGGCCCAATGACCGCGTGGCCCAATAGCGGTGGTGGCCCGACGCGGGGCCGATCTGAGCTGTTCGATCTGATGGATGGCTCGGATCGGTCATGCACCAATAAAATCGTCAACCGGAGGGAGAGGGGTCCGAAAACCCTAACCTTAATCCCCTTTCTCCCCTACTCTCCCCGATCCAAACTCTGGCAACGCGAGAGAGTAGATGGCGGCGATGGTGGTGACAACGGTGCGTCAAGGTGGAGCACGCACGCTGCAGCGAGTGGCTACGGCTTGACCAGTTGGGAGGCGAGCCCAAGGGCGGCGCCATGCGAAGCCACAGCGTCGGCGGTCCGATGAAGCGGGCGTGCAAGCGGCGACGGGCTCCAAGAGCGACCGGGCTTCATCAGTGGGGGTTGGGAGGGAGGGCGGGGTGCCAAGCCAACGCGCACACACGGGAAGGTGGAGGAACTCCTAGACGGCGCGCACTCAGGGAGCCTGACGCGACCATGAGGAGGTCAAGGTGCGGCGGCGCCGCTTCCCGGTGAGACCCACTCAACGGTGGGGTTTGCCGGTAGAATTAGGGCTCCAAATCTGCTAAGAATCCGAACTCGAGCTTAATTTTCTTACACTGATTTGGATTTGGATTTGATTCGGATTTTGGGGCTTAGGGTTCTTTTCAATTTGAGGATTTCGGGAAAATTGAAACCGATTGATCTCATTCTTCCCTTCTCATATTTTCTTAATTCTATTGACATAAAACTTGAAACTTAAAATAAGTATAAACATACAGTGTATTATGAACCCTAATTCAATCTTATTAACTTTAGTTGAACATGAACAAGAGCTAATCTTCACTAAGCAGTAAAGATAAGAAGCTAAACCATAGATTGAACTTATTTGACTCGAAATTGTTCATGTCGAACCAAGATGGCACCGATGGCTTCTAATCACAGGGATGATGTGAATAAGGAATTGAGTAGGCTAAAGTTAAGCTCTGATACCTGTTGATGAAAAACACGGTGGCTTGGGAGATCTGCTTAACTCTAGTGCAGGTCCAAAGCTTGTCTTTCGGGTTATAGGGTGTGCCAGTTGATTTGATCCTGGAATCAACAAGATTAAACGTGCAAATGATGTTAGTAAATGATAGTCGATCGGCTAGAAAGCCGATGCCGTATCGTAGAATGACCTAGCCGATGCATGACAAGTGAATCGGCTTTGAGATATATTTGTAAATGTAATTAAATCCTAAACTCGATCCATCGGCTGTAAAAGATCAAAATGATGTAATCTACACATCAATATTATTTTAGAGATCAACAATTGGGATAGATCAGACTTAACCGAGAAAATATAAATTGCTTATATCCAACGTAATATGATGTAAAGATTATATATGTTCATGTCGTAGCTGATGCTCAAGCTTAAGTATGTATCGGCTATGGCTCCGATACAGCTTTGTACTAAGATATCATCTTAAGACAAATATATTAAATTAATATCAATCAGATTGACAATAAATTTAATTATTTAAATCGGCGAGATCTTAATATAAGGGGCAGATACAGTATATTAAACAAGATATAAATCAAAGTAAAACAATTGTATCAGATAAGATCTGCTGAAACCCCGATACTATCCTTATTAACAACCATAAAGCAGGCTAGAGATCACGGTTCTTAATCACGAGTTAGTAGATCAAACTTTAAGTGATGTAACACTAAGTATGAAGAGAAACGTAGTATCTAAACAATCAAGCTGATGGTTATCTTTTTGGGATGGTAGATACATTAAATAATCTAAACCAACAAGATGATCCAGCCGTTATGATCGAAAACCCTAAGTAGAGATAAGCCGATGCGAGTAGAGGACATTGTCAATCTAGATTATAAAACTTATATGATAACTCGTTGGTTTACAAAACAATACTAGTGTCATAAAGATGTAAGCACTAATCCCAATAATGTTAACCGTCATAACAAGCTTTACCTCTTGTCGAAGATCGCAACCGATGCAGCCCGACTCGAAAGTAAGAACTCGTCGAAATAAAATAACGAAAAGGGTGGCGATGTGCCGAGATTGTATTGAACCGATGTTAATGTTTACAAGACCTCGGGCTTATATACCCGAACATACAAACTTTGTCCAGAACGGACACGACTCATACTTTCCTAACACAACTCTAACCGACGAACAAATCCCTTAGACGGAATTTTACCAAAATATCTATAAAAATTACATAAAATCCTAATTAATAGATACAATTGTCTATCTCGGACTCTATCCACACCTGACAATATCATTGAAGCTCTTTTCTTGAATCCAACACTGATCATGTAACCAAACATGTCCATATTGGCCATATCGGCTCACCGTATTAAATTTTGTATCGGCCGATACAGACTTCCAGCCGATGCGCACTCTGTTTCCTAGATTCTCACATATCTTCAATTCCGCTTCGGATTGGATCTCAACTACGATTCATATGCTTCCCAAATGTTTTCGTCAACAATATCAGAATGTTGGAGTTCTAATTCAAGATCTTATTGTTTTAGCCTATAACAATCACCTTTCAATTACGAAAATTAATTCTCTGACATAAGATGAAGCCATCAAGCCGATGTCTGGTTTAGAAATAATTTAATTTAGAGGCTAAAATAATTTTTCAGCAACTTTATTTGGCTAAGAAGGCTTATAAACGAACTTCTTAACATTATAAGCATTAAAATTGGCGGGATTTAGTTAAATTTGCTTTCGGACCAGGTCTTCTGAAGTCGGCCCAAACTTGGGCCGGTCCGTCTTCGCGCGAGTGCACTTTGTGGCGGGGACCCGTCAATTCGACGGCCCGCAAACTGAGCAGCTGAGCACAGCCCACATACGCGGCGCTGCCCGATGCACTTCCGCGGCCCAGTAGGCTGCGTAATCTGTGGTAGCGGCGGCCCGACACGGGGCGAATATGAGCCGCCCGATCTGATGGACGGCTCCGATCGTCCCCACGCCGGATGAAGCGCCGACCGGGAGAGAGGCGCAAAACCCTAGCTCTCAAATCCTTCTCTTACGATCCCCTTTCTCTCCGGCGACGAGCGAGCGGAACAACGGCGCAAACGGCGATGACGGTTCGGCGAGCTGGTGCGCGCGTGCGGTGACGAACGTCGAGCGACTCCTGCTTCACCGGCTGGGGGCACACCCGAGGGCGGTGCCAAGCCGTGCCACGGCGTCGGTGGTCTGGCGAGGCGGGCGCGCAAACGTTGATGAGCGCCGAGCGGTCCGGACCTCGGCGGCGGGGGGGACGCCAAGCCAACAATTCCCGTCTCCGGCAAGGGACGGTGGAGGGGTGCTCCAGGACAACGCGTGCACGGGGAACCCGACATGACTGTGAGGGGGTGAAGGTGCGGCGGTGCCGCTTCCCGGAAAGCTCCGGTGAGCTTAGGGGCTTCAAGTCCGGTAAGTAACCCGAAACGGTGTTTCATCGCTTTTTTATCTCTTTTCTTTTTTTGCTTTGGCCTGGTGTTTCGTCGCGTGGGTGGGGACGGATGGTGCGCTCGGTTAGATTTATGGACGAATTTTTGTTTACGATCGGAAAGTTACGAATAAGATTCTCCCCTTTGCCCCCCACTTTGTTGCAGTTTGTCAGTGCTGCTGCTGAGATGGCCCAAGCCTGCGCGAATGCAAAGCGTAAAAAAACCCCACGTGCGAGCCCCGGCCGACAGCCCACATTCCTTCTCTCTCCCCCCTTCTCCAACGCCACACAGCGAGAAAAAACACAACAACGCTGCCGACCTTCCTGACGACGTCGACAAGCTCGACCTCCCCGACGGTGCGGCGATCCATGTCAGCTCATACATCGGCTGAGACCACCAATGATACGTCATCGGCCTATCGGCCGCTCGACTATCGGCTGACTAATTCTGTTTGTTGTTTCCTTGCTGGTTGCAGGATCAAACCAGCTGGCACGCCCTTAGCACACTCGAGGCAAGGCTTGGACCTGCACTAGAGTTAAGCAGATCTCCCAGGTCACCGTGTTTCTCGTCAACAAATGGGTAAAGTCATTTTTTCAGCGACACAACAACTATTAGGAGCCGAGCAATAAATTGAAATATTGGGATCGATATACATTAGAATTGAAACAATTAATAAAAATCCTAACACTGGGATCGCTATACATTATACTTAAAAAGTGTATAAAAAATCATCCTTGGTTTTGGACCGAAAGCCCATTCATTCCTTCCTTTTCAGCCCTAAGCTAGACCTTTGCCTCCCTTTGCTCGGCCTGCCTCCCTTCAGCCCAGATCACAAGTGGAGCCGCAGGTCCAGCTTGCACACCCGACAATCGTCTTCAACCTCTCGAACATAGTCCCGTGCCCATATGATGCCGAAACAGATCTTCCCCATCAAATCCGGTCAAATCTTTCTCGATCTCCCAAAATTGGTTGAGGGCTTTTGATTCACTCGATATCCTCTTTCCGTTCTTCCCCAAAATCAGAGCATAAAAATCGGGATAAAAACGATCGAGGAGGATCGTCGATCGATCATCATCGCGACTGTTAAATGAAGATTAAATCCGGCAAATTAAAACTGAATCAAAAGGGGAAATCATTTAGAAAATGATGAGGAACGAATGGGGAATCAAGTTTTGCAATCAATTGGAGGAGGAAATGCACGATTGACATGATGGCGGTGCGGCGCGGGTTCGGCCCGTGGGAGGCGTGGGGTGCAACAAATCAGATCGGATCGAAAAAACAGAAAGACACCCAAAAACCACACATAATTACTAAAAATTATCATTAAAATAAAAATAAATTCCAATAAAAAGCTTTAGCGCGTGCGCACAAAAGAAACTCTTTTGCGTGTCAAAAAAATGATCGAAAAAATACCGGTGCCGAAAAAAATATGAACGGACCAAAAATAAACCGGAAGCTTTGCGTATTTTTTATTTGGTATAGATAAAAACCAAGTAATTAACTGTTTAATCAAATTGAATGTAAATACCTTACAGCTTATGGCTGGTGAAAATTTCAGAATTGAAGGACACGTGTAAGGAATCATAGTTGTAAGTGGTAGACTGCCTGATTTGGCGGCATCAATTTAACAGTGGGTGCTTTTTATTTGGCGGTGACTCCAACTAAGAATCGTGGGGCCATAGATGCCGATACTCTGTATCTGGCTCGATTTCTCTGTTTTTCTTCCACTGTCACGTGGCAAGCGAACGACTGGCTCTTCCCGCACACACTTTGTATTCTTTTCCCGCACGATTGGCTCAGACAACGGATGAAAGAGAAGATTAGTACATAATCATCTTAAAATTTTCTAATATGTATAAAGGTTTTGTACGAGTTATGTAGAAGTTACATTGTAATATAATACAAGCCAATTACACTTACATTTAGGCGTTTTTCATCCAAAAAATTGTCCAAATTTATATAGATTCTCCCCTTTTGCCCCCCCCCCCTCTTTGTTGCAGTTTGTCAATGCTGCTGCTGAGACGGCCCAGGCCTGCGGGAATGAAAAAAGCCCACGTGCGAGCCCCGGCCCACAGCCCACATTCCTCCTCTCTCTTTCTCTCTCCCTTCTCCAACGCCACACAGCGAGAAAAAACGCAACAACGCTGGCGACCTTCCTGACGACGCCGACGAGCTCGACCTCCCCGACGGTGCGGCGATCCAGGTCAGCTCCGCGCCTCCTCCACATCCCCTCGCCCTGCGCCCCCCCCCCCCCCGCCTCCGCCGCCGCCGCCGTATCCCCACCCTCCGCCGGTCCTCTGCCTCCCAGGCCATCCCTCTAAGACCATGGAATCCCCCACTTCCTCTCCCCTGGAAACCCTAAACCCAAACCCCCATTACCGGTTTCAGACGCTGTGGGAAGCCGTTCGCGGGCGCGAGAGGGGCTCGCGAACGTTCGCGGATTAAGGTTTTCGGCCCTAGTGGGACGTGGGTGTGTTTCAAGATTGAGTTGGTGTGACTCTGCTAGTCGATTTCTCTGGGTTTGGTTTTTATGTCGTGCTAAAGTGATCACAATTTACAAGGTAGTAAGTAGTCAGCCAGATTGGTGGGAGCTTTCCTTGCATTTTTTTTGTGTTGGTTTGCATGGGTAAATCGGTTGAGTAACTGGTTAAAATTTTGTGCTTTGATGTCTCAGTGAGTCATATTGAGTAGGCTTCTGAAATGTAATGTTTTATTTCACTTGCAAGACCTGCAACTGCAATGACTATCCTGACTACAGATTCTTAAAGCAAATTATAAGTGCAAATGAAGTTGATGGTTTCTAGGGCGAAGATGTAATCGGTTTCAATTTTACATCTAAGCAATATTTTCAAATTAGATTCAATCTATTGAGCTTAAGAAAACATTGGCCACATCAAAGGTCGTGATCCTGAAATTCTGTAATGTGACAGCTAGGAAGTTTAGTTGATTTTGTACCTGGCATAAGGCTATATATACGGGAATGGCCACATCGTCAGCATATCCTCCACCTCCTCCATATTACCGACTATACGAGGATTATGAAAAGGATCCTTCATCTGCATCTGAACCTCCACCGCCAGTTGATGGACCATACCAACTCTTTGGTGCCACCTACACAGTATGTTGCTTAGTTTTTGTACCTTCTTTATAGTGTCATGTTACATGTGTTAAACTGACCATGCCTTTGCTCGTATGCTTTCTAGACAGATGTGGTGCTTCCAAGCTTAGAGGATCAAGATGTGTTAGACAGATGTGTTAAAATTCGTGTCTCCGTTGTGACAAAAGCACGTTTAGAGGAGATTACCAGATTATACTAATCTAGCTTATAGATTATAATGATCTATCGTAATAATCTACCTGTTTGTTTCAGATTATTACTAATAATCCAGATTATAATAATCCTAAGCTGAAACAAACAGGGCCTTAATAGTGTTAGAGTGGCTTATGCCTTCAAAAAATGCCAAACGAAAAAGCTGCTTGTTTGTTTAGGTTTAGACTTTTCGGTTTATAATCTGACTTATAAGCCTGAACAAAGAAGACCGGCTTTTAAGTTAGCCTTTTGGCTTATATATTTTATAACCGGTGGATTTAAGATACTAAGTTTAATAGTAGAGTCATACCTCCATCTCACATAAAACAAAAAAGGTTCTCTAACCTAGCTTGTGGTTTAAGAGTGTAATGCTATGTTCAGCACATTGAAATGGGAACCAATTTCTCGCGCACGTGAAACGAAATAACTCATTAACATATGATTAATTAAGTATTAGCTATTTTTATTTAAAAAATGGATTAATGTGATCTTTTTAAAACAACTTTTCTATAGATGATTTTTGTAAAAAATAATCATTTAGTAATTTGGGAAACGTGCGCGTGACAAACGAGTGAGATGAAGTTGGGAAAGTGCACATTCGAACATAGGCTAGGGGTGGTTCATGGCTTTAGAAAAGCCAAAAGAACAAGGCGCTTGTTTGTTTAGATCGAGAAGACTTTTCAGCTCATAAGTTGGCTTATAAGCTCAAAAAAAGGGCTTAGTAAAGTAATCAAAAGTTACATCGTACATCTAGAACAAATGTTCATGTGAGGGTTTGATCTAAATTTCACTAAAACACTGAGCCAGGGTCGGTGGTTAACCCTACGAGCCCTCCCTCCTTGCTCCTCCCCTTTCTGCATCATCGCCGGAGTTGCCACTTGCCCGTACGCTGCCCCCTGGAGCTGCCGCCTTCCTGTGGTGCTGCGCCAGATCCACCACCGACTTGTGCGCTCCGCCCGAGCTGCCGCTGGCTCACCATAGCCTCCGCTGCCACCTTCCCACACGCTGCCCCCTGGAGCTGCCGCCGCCGCTGACTGCTTGAGGCTTGTGCCCTGCACCGGATTTGGATGGGGGCGATCGAACGGATGTTGTGTTGGGCTAGTTATTTCTTCCAGGGTACAATAGTCCCTTTTGCATTTTGTAAATATTTTTTTCTTTTCTTTTGTCTCACTAATTCGGGTCTACCTAACGGTCGTCCAAAACAGGGGCAAACTGCAGCTAGGTTTGAAAAAAGTAAGGGAAAAATCGCAAACCCTAAAAAATAAGGATAAAATCACAATTGTAACATAAAATAGGGGCAAGAACACAATTGTCCCAATTTTATAATAAGTAAATGTGGTACCTTCTCGAGAACCGTAAAATCACTCTAATTACGGGTTTACATTCTCTACCATAATGGCACTATCATTACATGCACCGTCACCAAGCGCCGCACCTCCCCACCCCCCATTGTCGGCGACAAGCGCCCGTAGGGAGCGGGCTACCTAGAGCCCAGGCTGCAGCCTCGCCCTCCCCTTCCCTGCGCCGGGCAGCAGCAAGCGCCGCCCCAAGCCCTAGCCTCGCCGTCACCGACTGCCAGGTGCCTGAAGCCCCTCGGCCCGTGCGCCCCTTCCTGCCTGGTTGTTCACCGATTGTAGCCTGCAGGTAGTTGGCTAGATCTTGCCTCATTGTGAATTTGTTAATTTGTGCTTATAATTTTAATTTGTGGTGCAGGTTGTGTGTAGTCCATAGAATCGATTCTAGTGCGGTAATACTTGGTAGTTTAATGAATAACCTGACTACTTCAGCGTTGAATCTAGTGAGAATAAGTTGAGAAGCAAATCCGTGCGGTAAATTGTTGGGAGAATTGTTTAGCCACATGATTGAGTGCGATGTCTTCTCCAGAGTTATGTGAGTATGGTGTAGTGAAGATCTACATGGGTGGCTATGAGAAAGCGTAGAGTTGAGTAGCATTGTATTCTTCATATTTATGAATAAGATCCATATTTGTATTAAAGTACTTATGTTTTTTTAAAAAAATTTGAACTTCATAATTGGTTTTAGTCAATTCTACAAATGTACCATGTTGATTATTGATTGTTTGCTTAGTACCCTACCAGTGCTATTTTACAAGGGAAATAACATTCAATTTTGATAAAGGGTTTATTGATGCACAGGAAATTACTATTGTGATGTTTCTAGAGGTGCAAATATTTTACTTAGAAGTTACAACCATGCTAAGGATATTCACCCTTGGGGTGAATTTCCTAATAGAGATGAGCTTACGGTTATCAGATGTGGTAACCTAATCTTTTGAATAATATAGTGTTTAGCTTCATGAAATTTCTTTTTGCAGTTGTTGATTTTGAATTCCATAAATCCTTGTTATGTGTTGTACTGTTTATACTGCTTTAAATGAGCATCGTCTGTGCAAGTATTAGATTATTAGATCACTTTCTATGAATTTTTGTTTTGTTTAATTTTGTTGGAAACCATTGGTAGTTTTATACGTTTAGCCATGTCATAAGTTAGTATTGGGTGCACTCTAATTCTTGATCTGCCACTCACTTTCTCAGATAGTATTTGGAGCTTGATTCTGATTAACATTTATGCACATAGGCATTTTCAGGATGGTCAGTGAGGACACAAAAGATATGCTGAAGAATGTGGACTGGAAAACAGTTGGCGGTTCGGTGACTACCGACCCAAGCCAACCAGTTGTTAAAAAGCGTCTCCCAAAGAAAATCAGACAAGTTCCTGAATGCTATTTTCTGCCTCGGCGATCTTTGCCTTCTGCATTGGCAATCTATGGCGCTGTGTGTGCTGCTGGAGTTGGCGCAGGGATGCTGCTTGAGGTTTGGATAAACAAAAAGATCAAAGGTGCATTATTGTTTTATTTGGTGGCAGGAGGGGCCATTCAACTTACGTTCTTGCAACGTAACTGTTTTCTTGAAAACTTATGATGTTGGATTATACAATTGAAAACATTACTCTTCTTTTGTCTTAGATAATGTTGGATTGAACAATTGAAAGCATGTAACACCTTTTTGTTTGTTGCATGTATATTTTTGTACATATACTTACTCTTCTTACTTGCTGATGGAGAGGACAGTGCCATTGTCTGGGAAATGGGCAAATGATTTGATTGCTGCCTCTGAAGAGTTCTCCTTCCTCGTGTTCAGCTGCTAAAGCTGCATCTCAGAAATAATCCTAGCTATATTGGTTCTGATTATCTTTTGATTCCCAGACAAAGTAAAACTATCCTTTCTAATGTATGGCACTGCCTTATATCTACATTTCTGGTTTCATTTTGAATGCTAGCATAACAGTATGGTGTAACAGGTAATATCAGAAATAACGGTGTTCCAGAACGAGCCATTTCTGTTTGTCATTATCAGTAGTCCGTGGTACGAATTAATTGATTGTGTGGACAGTGGTGGTTACATGCTCTGATGGAAATATCAAAAATCATTAGTGCTGATTGGAGCATCTCTGATTCCTTTTCATGTGTGGTGATAATTCGATAGAATCCAATACATGACATGCCATATTGCGTGGGTCGCTAGGCCTACAAAGTTATGAAGTGTGCTCTCTGCTCAACCAAAAGATTTTGATATCTGTATGGGGAAGCCTCCAGCGTATCTACGTTAGTAAACATTTTTGGGGGTTCTCAATTCCTCCCCGTACTCTGAATATGAATGTAAACTTGCCTGCTAATGAATAAAATGTCCGATTTTTTATCTCAAAAAAATAAAAGAAAAACATTTTTTTTCAACAAAAATGGATCCTATAGATCAAAACAAAGGGCAGCTAGAGACGCATGCCTCAGGAAAACAAAACTGCGATTATAAAACAGAACTGTACTAGATTCTAAACATTATGAAACTCTGTGCATTACAGCAGAACATTGAAGCTTTTCAAGCGTCAAGTCCAGATTAGCTTCATTGATTAACGCTCCACAGATCAGGACACACACAGGCAATGAATAAGCAGTTCGCACTAAGCCAGCAGCATCTCCCACTGTCACTACTCGCTACTACTAGACTATTTCTACAGGCGAGCTGCCAAATGCACTCTCCACTTTCTCCAGCCTCCATCTCAATAGAGCTTGTAAGTCTTGCGCTTAGCCAGCAAACTTGGCACGCTAGGAAACAGATACATCACATGTCTTCACATCGCAGGCAAACTTGGTTGGTTTCCATCTAAGATAAGCAGTGATTCCCCAAGCAGCTTTTGTGCCTCCTCTCTCCTCCTGCAAATCAATAGCAAGAAAAGCATAATAATCTCAGAGAAGTGATTCGCGTGCTTGTGCCGATAGGGATCCAAATCAGTGAGGAATGCAAGTTGCATAATTTGAATGCCAAAGGATTGAAGGTCAAAATTAATCCGTGGTTAAAAGTCAGCTTTTTTTCTAATACAGAATGATGGATGAAAGTTCATCACCCATTCTTAGTTAGCACTTAGCAGCATAGTTGAGGCTTCAAGCTAAAGAAAGTTCAGTTACTTACTGCTTTATATCTTCAATAGCCTGTTTACGACGCTGTATTTGGCTCTCAAGCATGTGAATCAATGTGGCTCTGGCCTAAAAAGTATTTAAAAGGGGAAATCATTTGAGTGAACAATAGAGGCAGTCACTCATTCTGTGGGATAAAAACTGAGGCTCTTACTTGGTGAGGCCGTAGGGAATTAAGAAGGTGGTGCAAGTTCTTGAAAATGAGTGAAATTTCTTCTACTCTACGAGCATATTGTGATGGTCTCTCCACTAAAATATCTGCTAGCTCCAAAATATGGAGCTGAAGCTCTCTGTTCAAAGTCCTTAGCTCCTTCTTGAAATCTGAAGCTAATCAGTTGTTCAAAGAGCCAGCTTGTTTAAATCAAAGAATACAAAAGTTGTTCGGTGCTTAAAGTAACAACACAAATGATTTTTTCAGTACAATCATAAGTGTGGAAGCGTAATAATACAAATCACAATGTAACCATCTGAACTAAATATACTTGTACAGACAAACAAATACATACAGTCAGGAGTTGCACAAACCGATATTTGGGCTCTTTGGATAAAGTTGACGAACACCTTGATCCTCTAAGCTTGGAAGCACCACATCTGTCTAGAAAGCATACGAGCAAAGGCATGGTCAGTTTAACACATGTAACATGACACTATAAAGAAGGTACAAAAACTAAGCAACATACTGTGTAGGTGGCACCAAAGAGTTGGTATGGTCCATCAACTGGCGGTGGAGGTTCAGATGCAGATGAGGGATCCTTTTCATAATCCTCGTATAGTCGGTAATATGGAGGAGGTGGAGGATATGCTGACGATGTGGCCATTCCCGTATATATAGCCTTATGCCATGTACAAAATCAACTAAACTTCCTAGCTGTCACATTACAGAATTTCAGGATCACGACCTTTGATGTGGCCAATGTTTTCTTAAGCTCAATAGATTGAATCTAATTTGAAAATATTGCTTAGATGTAAAATTGAAACCGATTACATCTTCGCCCTAGAAACCATCAACTTCATTTGCACTTATAATTTGCTTTAAGAATCTGTAGTCAGGATAGTCATTGCAGTTGCAGGTCTTGCAAGTGAAAGAAAACATTACATTTCAGAAGCCTACTCAATATGACTCACTGAGACATCGAAGCACAAAATTTTAACCAGTTACTCAACCGATTTACCCATGCAAACCAACACAAAAAAAATGCAAGGAAAGCTCCCACCAATCTGGCTGACTACTTACTACCTTGTAAATTGTGATCACTTTAGCACGACATAAAAACCAAACCCAGAGAAATCGACTAGCAGAGTCACACCAACTCAATCTTGAAACACACCCACGTCCCACTAGGGCCGAAAACCTTAATCCGCGAACGTTCGCGAGCCCCTCTTGCGCCCGCGAACGGCTTCCCACAGCGTCTGAAACCGGTAATGGGGGTTTGGGTTTAGGGTTTCCAGGGGAGAGGAAGTGGGGGATTCCATGGTCTTAGAGGGATGGCCTGGGAGGCAGAGGACCGGCGGAGGGTGGGGATACGGCGGCGGCGGCGGAGGCGGCGGGGGGGGGGGGGGGGGGGGGGGAGGGGATGTGGAGGAGGAGGAGGCGCGGAGCTGACCTGGATCGCCGCACCGTTGGGGAGGTCGAGCTTGTCGGCGTCGTCAGGAAGGTCGCCAGCGTTGTTGCGTTTTTTCTCGCTGTGTGGCGCTGGAGAAGGGAGAGAGAAAGAGAGAGGAGAAATGTGGGCCGTGGGCCGGGGCTCGCACGTGGGCTTTTTTTTCGCTTTGCATTCGTGCAGGCTTGGGCCGTCTCAGCAGCAGCATTGACAAACTGTAACAAAGGGGGGGGGGGGGGTGGCAAAAGGGGAGAATCGATAATTTTTTGGATGAAAAACGTCTAAATGTAAGTGTAATTGACCTATATTATATTACAATGTAACTTCTACATAACTCGTACAAAACCTTTATATATATTATAAAAATTTAAGATAATTCTGTACTAATCTTCTCTTTCGTCCGTTGTCCGAGCCAATCGTGCGGCAAAAGAACGCAAAGTGTGTGCGGGAAGAGCCAGTCGTTCGCTTGCCACGTGACAGGGGAAGAAAAACAGAGAAATCGAGCCAGACACAGAGTATCGGCATCTATGGTCCCACGATTCTTAGTTGGAGTCCCCGCTAAATAAAAAGCACCCACTATCAAATTGCTGCCGCCAAATCAGGCAATCTGCCACTTACCACTATGATTCCTTACATGTGTCCTTCAATTCTGAAATTTTCACCAGCCATAAGCTGTAAGGCATTTACATTTAATTTAATTAAACAGTTAATTACTTGGTTTTTATCTATATACCAAATAAAAAATACGCAAAGCTTCCGGTTTATTTTTGGTCCGTTCATATTTTTCGGCACCGGTATTTTTTTCGATCATTTTTTTGACACGTGAAAGAGTTTCTTTTGTGCGCACGCGCTAAAGCTTTTTATTGGAATTTATTTTTATTTTAGTGATAATTTTTAGTAATTATGTGTGGTTTTTGGGTGTTTTCTGTTTTGTTCGATCCGATCTGATTTGTTGCACCCCACGCCTCCCACGGGTCGAACCCGTGCCGCACCGCCATCATGTCAATCATGCATTTCCTCCTCCAAGTGATTGCAAAACTCGATTCCCCATTCGTTCCTCATCATTTTCTAAATGATTTCCCCTTTCGATTCAGTTTTAATTCACCGGATTTAATCTTCATTTAACAGTCATGATGATGACCGATTGGCGATCTTCCTCAATTGTTTTTATGCCGAGTTTTACGCTCTGATTTTGGGGAAGAACGGAAAGGGGATATCGAGTGGATCAAAAGCTCTCAACCAATTTTGGGAGATCGAGAAAGATTTCACCGGATTTGATGGGGAAGATCTGTTTCGGCATCATACAGGCACAGGACTATGTTCGAGAGGTTGAAGATGGTTGTCGGGTGTGCAAGCTGGACCTACGACTCCACTTGTGAGCTAGGCTGAAGGGAGGCAGGCCGAGCAAAGAGAGGTAAAGGTCTAGCTTAGGGCTGAAAAGGAAGGAATGAATGGGCTTTCGATCCAAAACCAAGGATGAATTTTTATTAACTTTTTAATTATAATGTATAGCGATCCCAGTGTTAGGATTTTTATTAAATGTTTCAATTCTAATGTATATCGATCCCAATATTTCAATTTATTGCTCGGCTCCTAATAGTTGTTGTGTCGCTGAAAAAATGACTTTACCCATTTGTTGACGAGAAACACGGCGACCTGGGAGATCTGCTTAACTCCAGTGTAGGTTCAAGGCTTGCCTCGAGTGTGCTAAGGGTGTGCCAGCTGGTTTGATCCTGCAACCAGTAAGAAAACAACAAACAAAATTAGTCAGCCGGTAGCCAACCGGTAGGCCGATGGCATATCATTGGTGGTCTCAGCCGATGTAGTTAGACCAAATCGGCTATAGATTAGATAGATCAAAGAATATAAAACCCTAAACATTTCGCATCGGCTGTAATATCATCTGTTTAGTTTAATAATTAGGTTTCAGACAATACTATGAAAATAGCCGATGGAACAATATTCAGAGCAGAATATGTAGATAAAGATAATGTACTAGCTAATACTCTAGTACAGACTTATATAGAGAAATCAATCTATAGCAATATTCTGGTCATTTGTCAAATTAATAGCCCAGCCAATACTGATCTAGACTTGATATATTTATATAAGATGATCTATCTATATAAGTGAAAAATATGCATGAAACGTATAATGAAACATGTATGTTAGGTAAGATTGGCTGAAATCCGATACTATCTCTAATTATGGTCAATTCCAGGTTAGGTTTTAGGTTTCTAGACAAGACTAGGGATGATGCATCTCAAAGTAGGTCAAGAAACCTAAAGTCTAAACAATCAAGGAATTAATCACTTTTCAAGATGGTAGATGTCTTAGCTAATCTAATCTAGTAAGGCGATTTAGCCGATACCGGCAGAAACCCTAAAGCGAGAACCAGCTGATAGAGCTAAATCCAGATACTAAGAATAGATTAACTAAGACATATGATAGCAGATAGTCATGATAAAAGGACGAAAACATCTAAAGCGACATAATAGTCCCGATAGCACAAGCCATTGAGACGGGTTACCTCTTATGGAGAGAACTCGTCGAAACAAGAAGAATAAAAAAAAGGTGGCAATGCGCCAAGAGTATATTGGATTGTTCGTCCTCTTTTACAATGCTATGGGGCTTATATTTATACCCCGAGTACAAACTTAGTCCATTATGGACACGACTAAAACTTCCCTAAAAGATACAAACAAGACCTTTACGGCGGTCTCTTGCCATATTTCTAACAAAACCGACATAAATATCCTAACTAGTAGATACATTGCCTTACTCGAGCTCTATCTCTAATTGGCAATGACAATTATCTCAATCTAGGCCCACACCGAACCCAAGTCTTATCGTATCGGCCGCTTGCCATATCGGCTAAGTCAAGCCTTTGTTCTATTTTTAGCCGATACGATACTAGCCGATGCGCAATTTGATTTCGAAACCAACTCGATTTCACACCAAACCCACTTCGATCTTGTTTCTTCTTCTCCGAATCTGATGCCAAATTCCGTTGTTAACACCGTTGTAATGCACGGGTATTTTTCTAGTAATTTAAAAGAACATAAAGTGTGGTGGCTAGCACCAGATGCTTTCTGCCGATGCTTGTATTTTTTCCCCTCATGCACGAATCTTTATGTGTGATTCAATGGTTAGAAATTTACAAGTTGAGTAAATTTCACAAAACTAAGATAGTTTGACCAAATTATCACAAAACCACAGATTTAACATGTATCCAATAACTACATATTTAAAAATAAATTTATCACAAAACTGCATATTAAAGGTGGAATATTGCAAAAGTACAGACTTAATAACAAAATTATCACAAAACTACAAGTTTAATATCAATTTAATCACAAAACTTGGATATTTATATCTCAAACATACATTAGTGCTAAGGATTTAAACCTTAAAATATGTAGTTTTCTGATAATTTTATTGTTAATTAAATCTGTAGTTTTATTATACTTAGCCTTAAATCTATAGTTTTGTGATACATCACCTTAAATCTTTAGTTTTTTGATAATTTGGCTAAAGTACATGTAGTTGTGTGAAATTCTCTTAGAAGTTTTGAGGGGAAAAAACTGTGGCAACTAATATGTAGAAATTTCCAAGGAAAAATCTGTTAAATTTTCGTTTAGAAAGCATTGATACCACTTGCTACTTGATACAGCACTAGTTGAAAGTTGGATTTTCTTTTTCACAGAAAAGTTATTAGTATTACTACAAGGTAGTACAAATCTATGTTGAGTAAACTTCGAGTCTAGATTTTATGTTCTTTAGCTTTTCTTAAGCCTGTGTTCTTCCGCTGGTATTCCTAACTCACCTCTCTCGTTTTCCGCACGTACGTTTTTTTAAACTGCTAAACGGTGTTTTTTTGAAAAAATTTCTATGCGAAAGTTGTTTTAAAAAATCATATTAATCCATTTTTCAAAAAAAGTTAATACTTAATTAATCATGCAATAATACGTGTTTCGTTTTGTGTACCGGAGAGGAGGGGTTCCCAACCCCTCGTTCCGAACACAGCCTTAAAGTGCTCTAATATTTTTTCGCAAATACGCAAAGGTATTGCACGTCAATATATAGAAGAAAAAGAATTTTGTTACACAACGCAATCAACCAGACCGACTTATGCCAAGGAAGGGAGAAAAGGTAAAAAAAAAAAAAGCTGAAGCTAGGAAAAAACTACTACCGCGGCTAAACACAACTCCAAACAGTGGGAAGTGCTCTAATATCCGATCTTGCTTTTTTTTTTGTTTTTTAAGACATTTTTTTCTTTTTGTTAGGACGTTCTAACCCACAAAGTGTTGCTTTGTTGTCTAGTCTCTAGTATTCTTTTATGCTAGAGTTAACACACTCACTGGACTTTTCTGAAACAAATCCTTAGTGTTTCTGTATCAGCTCCCTGTAAGTTGTACTTGCAAAAATAAGGCTATTCAAGATAACAATATTTGTTCGATCTCTCACCTGGTAGTGATTATCTGACCTGATTGACATGACCTGGTAGTGGTTATGGTTATAGGGACACTTGTTCCTTGTAGCCTGCCCAGTATATGAGCTAGTACATTAACTTTACAAGCTAACGGGAGTAGATTTTAATCTCTCGAGAGAATATCCCTCGTTGTTTGCATATCACTTAAATAGTTATGAAAAAGTTTAAAAAAATTAAGAAGAAGTATAAACATGTGATATATCACTCCACAAATATGCAAGTTCAAATTCAACTTCTACATCTCACAACAAAAAAAGCAAATTTGACTATGAATATATGTTAACTAGTTGTAGTTTAATTTGTTTTTTCATTGCGAGATGTAAAAGTTGAATTTGAACTTACATGTTTGTGGAGTGATATATCACATGTTAATACATATTCTTTGTTTTTTTCAAATTTTTTTATAACTATTTGAGTGATATGCAAACAACGAGAGGATATCCCCTCGAGAGATCAAAATAGTTTCCCCAAGCTAACTTGTGATTATAGGGACACCTGTTCCTTTTAGGATGCCCAGTATATGTGGTACATGAGCATTTAGGGTTTATCTGGCATAGCTATAATAACTCTTAAATTCTAGTGGAAAGCAGATTTTAGATTAAAATGAAGTGATTTAATCTCTATTTTTTGCCTAAAATATAAACAGTTGTCTCGTCCTACGAATTTTTTTATTTTTAATTTTTTTATTAAAAGTTTTGCAAAAATAATTTTCTGTTTGAAACTTTGACGAAATTGGTCTCCCGCCGCTCTCTGAGAGGGCGATTATTAAAAATCACCCTCCCAGAGGGCGGTGAATGTGACGTGGCAGACGACCGTTGGCTCTCTGCTAGGGTGGTTTTTACTGTGAGGAGGGCCGCCTGCAAAAGGGCAGCGGGGACGCCTGGAATTTTGCAGGCGGCCCCCTTGCCACCCTATGTAAGGACGGTTTTTAGCCCCTCCCCTATAAAACCCTTCCCCTCTCTGAAATTTCCATTATAATCACTCGTAATTCCGGAAAAAAGAAAGAGGGAGGGGTGAGGGGGAGCAGAAGGAGAGCGGCGAAGCCCTGCTGGTTTACGCACTTCATCACAGGTAAATACATCACATTACATTGTGTTGTTAATTTATGTTGCATTGCAGTTTTAGTTCCATATTTTTTAGTAGATCTGTAGAACCCAACACATTTGTGTAGATCTAGAACACAACACAGTAGATTTTAGTAGGAATTGAGACTTAGGCCGTAGTGTAAATTGAAAAATGTAGTTTAGTTCGACCTGAAGCACACCATCTATTTGTAGAATCGTGGACATAGGACACAGAACAATATTGTAGAAATTGTAACTTAGTGCGGAGTACCGATGAACACGAGGTTAGATCTTATTAGTACGGTATGAACTTAATTAACCTAGTTATTTTTTTAATCAAGCACAATGTCAAATAAGGTCCTATTTCAGATAGTTCACGGTGAAGGCAACCTTAGATTTGGTCCAGATGGTGTTGATCTGTCAGATTTTGTAATGACATCTAAGGGCATCGATAGGCCTATAGAGAGAACATTTCAGTCAATTTACAGTGGTTGTTGAGAGGATTTAGAATAGACCCAGAAGTCTACACAATGTCAGTATCTGTTGTAATGAGTCGTGCAACAGAATGTTATTTTTGGGAACTAATGCCGATGGATAGTACTGTTGCATGGAGACGATATGTGGAGATGGCTTTTGAACGGTCATGGCCCCTTGTTATATTTGTGTCGGTGCAAGAGAAAGATGCAAATGTTTCAGTGGGAACCGAAGATGTCGAGGGTCCTAGCAATGCGGGTGATGTTGTTGGACCATCGATGCAAAGTGAGGAAAATCAATCAAGGGTAGAGCAGGCCATGGGCATGGTGGATGAGGGGGAGAGAGTCGGTACAATCGTTGATGAAATGGAGAGGGAAGATTCGGATAATGAGCAAGCGGAGGGCGACGCATCATTCGATAAGGAAGGTGATGTAATGCCCACTGATTGGACGAACGAGGATTTCTCTGGACTTGTTATCTCAGAGGGTCATCATGTACCCTGGGAATACAAGGAGAACGAGGTAATTGAGGGTGCGAGGTATGCTCATAAGGATGAGATGAAGGAGGCGGTCAAGCATTGGGTAGTTTCCTTGCAGAGAGAGTTTAGGGTGGTCAAATCAACCAACTATGTGTATGAAGTGAGGTGCATGAAGGAAGATTGTCCCTGGCGTATCCACGCATATAAGGGTAAATGGAATGATTATTGGAAAGTTAGCATTGTCACCGAGCACCGTTGTCAGGTCATACAGTCCGTAAGGCACTGAACTCGAGGACAAAGATGCTTCGTGTGCCCAAACATTGTCGATGATGATTTCGTCGTAAGTGCAATTCTTCTTTTCATCACTCATCGGTATTATCATGACCTTAAATATCCCCACAATGTATGTACGTAGGAGGATGTAAGGAAATATCAATTCGTAAAATGGATCGACACGGTGAGAGTTACTTCCAATGGCGGGACGATAACGCAACCTGAACCGACCACACAATTCATTCAGCCTTGGATGGAGTACGAACGTCGGGTAGAAATTGCAAGCTTAGACTGGAGGAACAATCCATTAGGGTTATCTAAATGGTCGGAACGTCCCAAGTGTGGTTGTCGAGATCGCTGCTAGGTGGCTACCTCCTTTGCAGAACAAACATTTGGCAGGAGATATTTTGTCTGCCCCAATGTAGACAATAATTTCGTTGTATGTCTAA
The DNA here is from genome assembly GCA_000573905.2 of Oryza punctata. Lineage (NCBI taxonomy): Eukaryota > Viridiplantae > Streptophyta > Magnoliopsida > Poales > Poaceae > Oryza > Oryza punctata. The sequence continues at coordinate 8,359,404 of CM002488.2, forward strand.
CTTTTTCCAAATTCCCCTACGATTTGCATAATATTTCTACCCTTACTGACTAATCTTATTAATTTCGTACGGCAATCCAAGGATGTGTCGATTTACTCAGTGGATCGATATTGTTACTCCATCGTATCATGGCCAAAAAATAACAGAGTCTGAAACAGAAAGAGAGTACCAATGATTGAAGGACCATGAAAATGCAATGCATATTGACCGACCTAGAAGAGACTAGTAGGTTAGCGCAATCTAGATTCGTCGGGACCGACAAATTTGTATCGTGTATCCATGGCACTTCTTTCCTATCTTATCATTACAATGTTTAATTATGATGGTGTATTGCATGCGTACAAATAAAAAATTAATGTGCTTCTATCGGATATATTAATATGGTTCTTTGACACCCCGTTACGCTCCTTTCCTTACAATTGTACGCAATACAAATACCTAACAATCTATCATCTGATACTTACTAAATTTTACATACTCTACTTGTTTCTACAAGATCATTAACCTAATGCTTCAAAGTCACACACCGTCTCCTCGACCTCAAATTTGACCTAGTCTATAACTTTATAAAATATACCTAATTTTTCTCTTCTCAGAGTGAGTGATTACCTACTTTTATTCATTCAAATATGATAGTTTACATCAAACAAATTTACAATCATTACTTCTGTTTTATTAGTTTTCAATATGATGCTTTACTAAAATTTTGTACCAAATGTTTCGATAACAAACATAATAAAATATATAGAAAACCTAAATTGTATGAACAGTTCTAAACCGCCCTTACAGAGGACGGCAAGGGGGCCGCCTGCAAAATTCCAGGTGCCCCCGCCGCCCTTTTGCAGGTGCCCCCCGCACAGTAAAAACCACAAGGGCGGTAAGGGGGGCGCCTGCAAAATGTGCAGACGGTCATCGGCAGAGAGCGAACGCCCGTTTGCCACGTCACATTCGCCACCCTCTGCTCCCAGAGGGCGGCGGGAGATCAATTTCGTCAGTTTCAAATAGAAAATTATTTTTGCAAAACTTTTAATAAAAAAATTAAAAATAAAAAATTCTCATCCTACTAGGCCAGGCCCAATGCAGGACCACACTGATATTAGACCCGCCTTCCCTCAATGCACACGGTAATAGTTCAATATGGAGTACTCCCACCGTTTTTTAATATATTATCCCATTAACTTTAAACATAAACATATGTTTAATCATTCATCTTATTAAAAAATACAAACATAAAAATTATTAATCATGCTTAAATAACATATAATGATAAATTAAATCATAAACAAAATAAATAATAATTATATGTGTTTTTTAATAACATATAATGATAAATTAAATCATCACAAAATAAATAATAATTATATGTGTTTTTAATAACATATAATGATAAATTAAATCATAACAAAATAAATAATAATTATATGTGTTTTTTAATAAGATGAATGAACAAACATATAAAAATAATCAAATGGTGTTATATGTTAAAAAAATAGAGGTAGTAATTAAATAACGTAATTTATATCTCATCATGTTTCATCCCTTCATGTGTTTGGATGTTGGGTTAAAACTAGGTCTCATACAAGAGAAATTCTCCAGATTTTCCTCCCTCTTCTCATCTAAGTACATATCAGATTGAGCAAAGGCTGGGATATTATTCCATTATCTAAGAATTAAATACACAGACAATGTAATTAGTGGAGCTAAAACAAAGCAAACCCATCTTGGAGCATTGCTTGTATTGGGTGAGATGAATCTGGCTGAATTTATTATGACGGGCTTGTCTGGCTAAGCCGAGGAGATGCAACCATGCGTGCTTGGAACTCTGGATTCATGGGAGATTAGTTTAATCTCTCAGTAATGTCGCAACAAGATTTGATTTAGCTGCAGTTAATGCAGAGCTAGACCTAAAAACTGTCAGTCTGTCACCACCACACCACTCGTCCATCCGTTTTGGCTCTACAAGAAGAATGTGTCGAGCAGTTAATGCTGGCAGCTGACTTCGCGCCACTTCCCCCCACCACTCCCCGTGCACTCCTGTCTGTCTCCTGATTTGTTTATTAATCTCGCATCAGACACCAACTGATCTTCACTAATCATGTGATCATAACTAATTAATCATCTCAGGATAATGCGGGTACTAAGGTTCATGCTGAGCATTATCATTTTCTTTTCCTAAAACGGACAGTACTAGTTTTCTAATAACCACTCTTGCATCCTCATTTTAAATTACTTATCGTTCTACCAAATCTCACGTAAAGAAGTTGTATATAGCAATTTATTACCTAGTACATCATACTTCATTCATCCTAATATATAGCAATATATGATCGGATTTAATATATTATACAACTATGATCAATTTGAACAAAGGCATGTTCATATTTGTAGTTTTTGGATACGTCAAATCCGATTTTAGGTTACTATACATTAAGATAGAGGGAACAATTGTTTTTTCTTCTGAAGCAAACATTAATTTCAATCAGGTGAGATGAGCGAACGAGAACTGTGATTACATTGGTTACATGTATTGACGAAGAGTGGAGAGGAAGATTATCTTAAATGTGTGACTGCATTGATGTGTCAAGTATTTTGGTAAAAGAGAAAAAAATGAATCCTAGAACGATAAGCAAATTGAAACGGCAAAGTAAATGAAAAATACACATCGTATTGGCCTCTCTTACTTTTGGGGGCAAACAAAGCGTAATAGTACTAGTTTTGCATGTTAATTGCATCATTATGGGGGAAAAAATAAGTAGTAGAGTGACTAGAAGCAATCTTGCAAACTGGTCATAATCCGGTGATTAATTAGCTAGTGATTATCCTGATATTTTGAGATCTCTAGCAGCCAGGTTCATCTTTCACTTTATGGAAGAATCCAAATGTAGTATAGGGAGCAAAAGTATTCTGCTAAACAAGCAAAGGCATAGGATCCTCGTTGTTAACAGCAAGCTGATTGATAAATAATCATATCACTTTGGTTGATATTAGAACCTTGATTAGAGCCGCACTTGGCGCTGATATTCTAAGGTTGATCGAATGAATAATCCTCTTGCTAATTGTGATTCACATTTTTTTTAAACAGTTCACACCTCACTTCTCTCGCCAACTCTGAATCTTCTGCAACTGCTGATAACTGATCACATTTACACTTCATCGGATGCCGAATGACTGGATTAATCGATCTTGAGTTCTCCAGCGTTTACTGTTTGGGAAACAGAGACTTATTCCAAGTCAATGTTACATCGAATATTTGGACACTAATTTAAAGTATTAAACATACACTAATTACAAAACTAATTCCATAACCTTGGACTAATTCGCGAGATGAATCTTTTGAATCTAATTACGCCATGATTTAACAATGTGATGCTACAGTAAACTTTTCATAATCATGGATTAATTAAGCTTAAAAAATTCGTCTCGCAAATTAGCTCTCATTTATGAAATTAGTTTTTTTATTAGTCTATATTTAATACTCCAAATTAGCGTCAAACATCCGATGTGACATGAGCTAAAAAGTTTTAACCCCATCTAAACAACCCGTTTACTCGCTTCGCATTCACGAAACTGCACACGAGCGCACGGAGATGAGCACGTGTGGCCAGTATGCGCATATGTCGTCGCACGTGTGCACGCACACAAGGCAGCCATGAATTTAAGGCCAAGCTGCATGAAGCATTCCCCACCATTGCTCTCGTCATGTTGCTCTCAACTGAACAGGATTAGTGCAGCGCGCTTCCTGAACTCCTAAATGATAGGACGGTTTTCATTACAAAATTTATATAAGAATTTTAAGAAATAAATTTAGATCCAGTTTTCAACTTCATAATATAATTCATTCGCTTATACCTTTGAATAATGTGAGTACAAAATCGTTGAGCTATTTAGGGGGAAAAAAAGAGGCCTTCAACCCTGGTTTTTTTAATTTAATAACGAAATCACTGCTCCATAGTCCATACACGATCAGTTCAATTTTCGTGGAAACTATGAATGGTTACCATCCACAGGCGAAAAAAAATATTAAAAAAAGTGCACCAGTTCTAAAGTTTGTCGTGGCATGATTATATTACGTGCAGGAACTGTTCAGCATTTAAAACATTCAAACAATTTTGTGTTCATTTTGTAGCTACATGACTCACACACCAGCTGTACGTGAGTATATGTCAACCGTTTAAACTAAGTCCATGAAAAGTAATGTAGCGCCAATTATAAAATCTCTCTGAACTGCCGCATGAACTGAGATTAATCTCCCTATTTTTTAAGAGAAAATTTGAGACCTAAATCGCCATTATAAAACCTAGCTCACGACACCCTGTGCAGCTGTGCTCTGCTGCCTAATTAGCAAGCAGCTTGTCAGCTTGTAAGCTAAGCTAAGCTTGCCTCCATGCAGCCGAGCAGCCGCGACACGGTCGCCGGCGGCGGCGGCGAGGGGCCGCAGGATGACTTCTTCGACCAGATGCTCTCCACGCTGCCGTCGGCGTGGGCCGACCTGGGGGGCGGCGGCGGCGGCGGCGGCGCAGGTGTTCGACGAGTCGGCGCTGCTCGCGTCCCGCCTCCGGCATCACCAGATCGGTGGGGCTGGTGGCGGCGGCGGCGGCGGCGGGGGAGACAAGCCGGTGATGCTGCAGCTGAGCGAGCTGCACCGGCAGGCCGGCGTCGGCGGCGAGGAGGACGGGAGCCCAAAAAGGCGCGTTCTCGCCGCTGCCGCTGTTCACGGACCGGACGAACGTGCCGCCGCGGGAGGAGATGGAGGGCGGCTTCAAGTCGCCCAATGCCGCCGCCGTGCGTGCTCCCACGTTCTTGGAAACGCTCGTCTCCTTCCTTATTACAATCTTCTCCTCCTTCTCCGACGAGATTTTTTTTCCCATGTGCAGGGAGGCGAGCACGCGCTGTTCAACGGGTTCGGCGTGCACGGCGGCGGCGGCGCCGGGCAGCCGCCGTTCGGCCAGGTAAGCTAGCTCACCGATCGCTCGCCAAGAACTTGCCATTGTTAATCTCTACGACTCAAGATCAAGATTGTCCTCTTCGTCGTTTCAATGGAGGATCAATGTCGGGCCAGAGCTTCGGAGGGCCGGCGGCGAGCGGAGGCACGGCGCCGGTCACCTCCTCCGGCGGCGGCGGCGGCGGCGGTGGCACGGTGCCGCCGCGGCAGCAGCGGGTGCGCGCCAGGAGAGGGCAATCCACCGACCTACACAGCATCGCCGAACGTGTATGCATGCTTGCCTGCCACTCTCTGCCCACCACCAACTCAATCTCCTTTCTGGCATTCTCTGACCTTATTAAAAATTTAAAATTAGTAGTAGTAGAATTCTAGACATGTCTGCTCAGGACAGCAGAAAATGCTTGATCTGCCTCGTGCTTAAATCTGACAGATCAAATCAAACTACGTCAAACCTGCCACTGTTCACGAAATCATCCTACAATTATTACTACCTCTTTCAAGTTTCAACCAAAAAATAAATGGAACTTGAGCAACATTTCCATTTTTCTTCTGAACTTTTTGTGTTTTGTTCATGTTATTTTCAGCTTCGAAGGGAGAGGATAGCGGAGCGGATGAAATTGCTGCAGGAGCTAGTTCCAAACGCCAACAAGGTCACATCCCAAAACTCTCATCTCTTCTGAAATATTACATTCCGGTAGAATTAATCATAGGTATGGGCATTGCATTGTCAAGAAGATTTTTTTTTTGTTTCCTTTTTCTGAACTGAAGAACAGTCTTCAGTCTTTAGAGTGACCGGCTGATAGAAATGGAGCACAGTGAATGAGCACATGGGCGCATTCGTGCCCAATTTTGTCATCGTATTTCTTGACAATCACAAGGCCTGAATGAATGCAAGGAATCGATCGATTACATGATTTTTAGGCTCGATCTGAATGTTTAGCAGTTAATCTTGCTGAAGAAAATGCTGTGATTAAGCGGGGTTCTTTGATTTGATTTTTCTTGCAGACGGACAAGGCGTCGATGCTTGACGAGATCATCGACTACGTCAAGTTCTTGCAGCTCCAAGTCAAGGTGATCATCAATCGATTCTGTGTGTTTGAGCTCAGTGAGCTAGGATCGATCAGACATGTCACCGTGACAGCTTTGACACTGCAGGTTCTCAGCATGAGCCGGCTCGGCGGCGCCGCCGGCGTGGCGCCGCTGGTGGCGAGCATGTCGTCGGAGGTAAGCAAGCAAACAATTCTCACCGACGACACGGCTAGCCTTCCCGCCGTTGCGTGTAGTTTCCGGCTCTGAGATGCGACGTCGTACACCGTGCAGGGGAACAGCAACGGGAGCAGCAATGGCGGCGGCGGCAAGGCGAGCAAGGGCGGCACCGGCGGCGAGGGCGGCGGCGGCGGCCGAGGAGGAGGTGGTGGTGGTGGGATGCGGGTGACGGAGCAGCAGGTGGCGAAGATGATGGAGGAGGACATGGGCACGGCGATGCAGTACCTGCAGGGGAAGGGGCTCTGCCTGATGCCAATCTCCCTCGCCTCCGCCATCTCATCGGCGACGTCGTCGGCGTCGCTCCTCTCCCGCCCGTCCATCCGCCACGCCGGCGTGCCGCCGCAGACGATGCTCGACGCCGCCGGACCGACCTCGCCCGCGACGATGTCTAAGGGCGGTACCAACGGCGCCGTCGGCGATGACCCCCGGCACGCAAAGGCGGACGGCGGCGCCGGCGGGACGCAATGATCGAAGCTGTCCGGCCGGGGCGACGAAGATTATTGTATATTTGTATCATCGTTGTATACTCCTTTTTCTTTCTGTTTGTTTTTTCCTTCTCTTAATCATTTGTTAAAGAGAAGACGAAATGATGCTGAATTCTATATACCACTTAAGTTATTTATCATACACGCAGCGATCAGAAGCAGATTAAAACATCATGAGATGTCCATTCCTATCTAAAAAAAATACCTCTGCTAATTACGCCATTACACACTTTGTTCTTGCTCTGATGCTCTGATCAGAGAGCATGAACTGAACTTTTGGATGAACCAAACTGATGAATTATACTAGTATAGTATTGTATATGGTGAAAGCATTATTGATTTTGGCGCCGCTGCGCTGACTAATGGCAAGCGATGGATACAGTGATGATCAAGATGTGCAGGCTACTATGGCTGGCTGGCTGGCTGGCTGCACGTTGTCGAGAAGATCGTCTGTCGTGATCGGTCGGTTGGCTCAGCTAAGGTAAACAAATGCACGCAGAAGAATATACAGCCCGGCCGTTTCGGACATGGATGCTGATCCAATGGAAGAGGCTTCTATGACACTAGATGAATAAGCGCGGCTTTACGCCGCGCCCGTCAATGTGTACATAGTGTTAGTTGAAAGTAACTAAATGAGATACACCAGTATATAATCAAGTATGTGATACAATTAGCATCACAAAGGGAGAGAGTATACATTTTTTTTTTAAGAAACAATAGTAAGAATAATTGGTTGTTTGTTACAAAGACAATAGTCAGTTAAACAAGCTTTGCCAAATCATAAGAATTGAAATCTCTAACAAAACATAAGCTTATATCCAAGGCAGTCCTTTCATCCTGTAATCAAATCTGAGTTCAGAAAACAGTATTGGTCTATAGAATATACTACAAAGCATCAGTCCATGGAAAGAGAAGCATTTGAGATGACAAAGCCATAGAAGTTAATTTCTGTGAAGCGGCTAAAAATGACATGAAAATGTATGCCAACTTCCCAAATAAACTCAAGGCTCTGAGTGCACAAGAAGCAGCTGTTATAGGTCTAATTTTTTTGGGACTGCACTTCCAAAAAAAAAAAAAAACAGTAAACCATAGGGGCATAACATACCTTGATTCTTCTTGTCTTATCTGCAACATTGACAAGCAATATCATTGCTATATCTCTATTTCTACTCTGTATAGCTAAATGCAACGGTGTCCACCCATCCTGCATGAAACAAAAAAATATAAAAGAAAAATCAATGACACTGTGAAGGGTTGAACTAATAAGAAAAAGAAAAATGCACAATAGTACATTACATTATCAGCAACATTGACATCAACCATGTTCTTGATCAGTAACTTCACAGTTTGCAGGGCACCAACTTGAACTGCATAATGTAATGGTGTGGCTTCATCCTGCAAATCAGACAGATTTAATTCGAGGGTCAACATGACATAAAAATATCTCAAATGTGTGAGCGCAGCGCCACGCCGCGCATGGTCTAAATTTAACACACCAAATCATTTATTCCGGAATATTGACGTCTACACAATGGAAGTTATGGGAAACAGAATTTAAAACAGACCGTAGTTATGGGAAGCAGAGAATTAAAAACAAACCGTAATAGTTGTAATAAATGCATTTCCAACCGAAGATAAACTGGAGTCATGCCTATTTAACAACACTTTGAAATACATTTTATTCCATGAGAGGAATCATGCCCATTTCACAAATACATACACAAGATAAACTCATCTAAATACATTTTATTCCATGAGAGGAATCATGCCTATTTCACAAATACATACACAAGATAAACTCATGATGTTGATAATTAGCACATAAAGCCTGACAGTATACAGTTCTACATAGAGTTTATAAACCTTTTAACACATCCACGTCAGGTTTCATAATGAAAAGTAGCTAGTTTAGTGTGTGATATCATGGTCTAATTTAGAGCATCTCTTGTGTGTCTAAAATTAGACTCCTAAAAATCCTATACTGGGAACATCCAAAAGATATTGAATAAAAAAAACACCCTCTCCTTCAAAAGTGTCATAGTAATTGATCCTAAAAATTTTAGAACTTGGCTTTTAAATTGTACCATATCTCCCAAACCGATCTCGCGTGCAAGGGCGCAGGCGAGATGTCGGCTCCATTTTCGCTCTGCCGACCGCGTGAAGCTACGGCTCTATTTCTGTCGCGCAAGAGAAACAATATCAAAGGCGTAGGCGGATCGTGTGAAGGAACCAACAGCTAGGGCTCAGGCCAATCCCAGCTAGGTTAATTTCCTCGGATCAACGAGATCGATCAGTGGTGTTCATCTAACAGATAGATCAGTGGTGCTCATCTAACTTCGCTCTTCATCTCGTGTCCTGCATTTGCAAGCACCAAATTTGTGTAGTAGCTGAAGAGGCATTCAATAATTTTGACGAATTTGTCTATCTGAAACACATCATAAATATTCAGGATTATTCAACACTGTAATTCAGTTTAAATTAATAGAAACCAAATGGATTAACTATTTAGTTGGAAGAATATATTTCAAATTAGGATGTGAAAATTTGGATGTAACAATCAAATATTCATGTGCTGTGCAGGCACTTACAAAAGAATGTTTTCATGCAGCACAATTTTGTTATACAAAGTTATGCATAGCTGCACAATGGCAAAGTGCACAGTGGATGAATCCAAACACATGTTTAGAGAAACAGATAGAGAGAACAAAATTCACTTCACAAATATGACTTAATTAAACAAACCTCAATGCCTTTCCTCCCATGAGATGGTCTATCCTGTTTCTCATGCTTCAACCATTTAAAAAGCCAAACTTTATGATCGCCTAGAACAGTTCTAGGCACATCTTCTGCACCAAGAACGGCAGAGGCATCCGCAACCAAAGTTTCACCTCTTCAACATAACAATTTGGACAGGTGTACCCTGCTTGCCCTCCATCATTCCTTCAACCATTAAACAGAGCACATATTTGGTGATGCTAACAGCCAAGCATTCACACCTGTCACACTGAACCCACTGCAGAATACATCATTTAAAAAGATTTAATACAAAAGGAAGATACCAAAATTTCGATGATACAGACACAAAACCACAAAACATTTAATAGAATGAGAAGTGCATATGTATCATCGTATACCCAATAACCATTACAAATAGGAATTACCACTGCTAACTGGAAAAGTAATTAACAGATAACAAGTACAAAGTGCACAACCCAAATAGGGGAAAGTGGTAAATTTTTAGGAGCCCAAGAAAAGAGCAGATTGAAGCTACCGACATGATTGTCCTGGTTAAGAAACCCATTTGGAAGACAGAACCACCACCTTAATAATCACAGAGCAAATAAATCTGGTGCAATAAGCAAGCAGGCTAACGTCATATATCAGCAAATCACAGCTCTTGCATTTAGTTAAATCCAACTGAAGTTACAGGGAACAAAATCATGGTTAGTTAGGCAAAAAGGTTTCACTCATAAGCAATTGGTCCCGAGTGTGACCAGCAGGACGATAGAGCAGCAAACAATCAGTATCAACTAAACAACGAAAGCCATATCCGTTCTCACCTTGTCTTCGCGCTTCGCATCGCCACCGCGTGGTCCACAGTTCGTGCATCTGCTGTAAGACGTCGGCTGTTGTCGTCGAGTTGGACTTGAAGAGTTGTTGGCCTATGCTGCTAGCGGCGCAGAGGAGAGGTGGCGGACCTTGTCGATGGATCCAGCCGGTGACTCAGCCTCAGGGACAACGCCCGCCTTCTGCGATCCCCCGTTAGAGGTCGTCAGCTCGGGGATGGCGCCACTCCCGTCATCTACCCTTGTCGATCTACCTTGCTTCTCCTGGGAAACCGCCGATGACGCCCGATCACACCGCCATTGGTTTGTACCGCGTTGCCGTCGTAACCCACAGGCTTGCCCCGACATCCTCCTCGAGGGCTCGACCGGGGGCAGAGCAGCAGCAACGCCGGGGAGGACCCAGGGGGAGATGGGCGGTGCCCGGAGGCGGGGCAGAACAGCGATGAGCGGAGCTGGGAACGACGGCGAGCGATGGGAGGGAACGAGACAATCACCCCCTCGCCGCCACCTTGTCCCTGTCCGCCGCCCCTCTCTCCTCATGCCTACTACCGCCCGCCGGCACACGAGATCTAGCCGCCGCCACTACCCCAGAGATCCAAAGAGAAGAGACGGGGTGCGCGAGGTAGGCGGAGGTGGGCAACGCCGCCAGCCGCCACGAGGAGGGCGCTGGAACGGCGGCTGCGTCGACGGCAGGAGGGGCGGGAGGCGCCGCTCCGGCTGTGGCGCTGGGGATGAGGTAGGCAGGAGATAGGATTGGGATGTGTTTTGCATAAATACCCTCGTACTTCTTGATATTACAGCTCCATCCCTGAAAACGGAATTTTCTCTTCTTCGTGTTATATTTCTCGGAAGTATATGGGGTTTTCATTAAAAAGTGTAGTAAGGTAAAGCGGTGGAAGGATTACTTCGAGATTTCTCAGTGTATTAGGGTTTTTCTGCCAAAAAAACACGGGGTGCGCCCATTCCCTGTTAATCACACCGGACACGAAGGGGACACGTGGAACAGGGAAATGACCGTGGGGACCGCGAACAGCCGGTCGCAGGCGCGCGCACGAGGAGCCTTAAACACAAAACGACAACGTGTCAGGCAGCGAATTAGCCAGAAAAAAATTCCAAAAAATGAGAAAAACGCTACGGTTAGGAGGATTATCAACTGATTATTATTCACACGATGAAGTTGAAGCGAACTCCCAAGAGATCCGCACTCAGAATATCATACGGGTCCCGCTAGATAGTGCGAGGGCTCACTATTAGCCACACGAGGGTACTCAACGAGAAACATCAAAAAATACCCGGTTGCCTTCAGGGTTTGACCGGCTAAAACGGGCAAAATCAAAAGAGAACATTAATTTCCTTTTCCGTTTACACTAAGACCTGCAATTACGTTACTTGCTTGCGTCATTGCGCATAGCTCTAAGGCATAGCAGAAGCCACTTTTTAGGTATTTGGGATCTGTTTAGTAGAGCTTCTAAATTTAGCTTCAAGAGCTAAGTCTAGAGTTCATTTTATGAAAACGCTCCACGCAGCTCCGATTTTATTTTAGGTAAAACTGAAACTGTTTAACTGAGCTCCAGCTCCAAGAGAGGTGGAGGTGGAACTGAACCTGTGCCAAACAAACCCTTAATCTCAAAGCAACAACGGACAATTCGCAGTAATTAAAAAGAGGTAGGAAAACAAAATGAAAGATGACAGAAGCATGAAAATGACCTCATCTATACTACCATTTCAGTATTCCAGCGAGACTTTCATTAAATAAGCATCTCTTGTCCGTTACAATGTGCCTTGCTCCCAGTATAGACACATATGTACTTATGTAGTTTCGAGTCTCATGTCCGTTGAAGATATAGATATATATAATATATGACAATATACAGAACCAAAAAAAAAGGAAAAAGACGAACTCCGGAAGCTGGACGAGCAAAATCCAGTAGCTTCTGCATGTATAGACTTCCTTGCCTGAGAGTTATTTACCGAAGGAATGGATCCGAGTCTCCCAGTGCCGCGAACTGCCGATGAGAGCTATCGAGCCTGACATTCAAAAACCTTCCTTTTCTTTCCCGTTTCAGAGAACAGAAGAACGCAAAAATTGCAAGTGAATCGAGCTTGCCTGTAACCTATGAATGCTTTTATTGAGATGGCAGAGAAACACCACCCTCGCCGAGCCTTCTCTACAGAGGCCACAGCTTTTTTATTCACATTGGAGGGGCCTATCAGAACTGATGTGGAAATGTGCAGAATAGATTGCATTAGCACTTTAGCAGCGCCACATATAGTATAATAAGGGGGAAATCAAGGAGAATTCAAACCAACCTGTGTCAAGTGATTGAAAAATTGTGCTGAGATCTCTCAGCTCAGAAAAATCAGCAACCACCGCCAGGACTCGAGCTACCACCAGATGTTGTGTTAGTCTGAGCACGCATCATGGTGTCTGCTGGGAAAACCCCTTTCGGCAATATTGATCCAACAGGCTCGGATGCTGCCACTGGCGATGTTACTTGGTTGACAGATTGGTCTTTGGTCGAAATGTATTCTGGCCTTAAATCCGGGGAAGGCGAAGATGGAGCCAATGTGGCAATAGAGAAGCCAATAGGATATGGGGCAATTGGCATATCAGAGAGGGGCAAAGCAGATGGACTGTAGCCAAGCGTGCCCATTGGATGATCATACTTGCATGCAACTCCATATCTGCAATACCCATTTTGGGCATAGTATGCACAAGGCTGAGCCCCCTGCAAGTTGAGATAACACAAGCAGCTTAGCAAGAAACCAAGGAGCATTTTCTCTGAGAAAAAAGCAAAGACAAAAACATAGGTCTATGTGCAATCACCAATCAACTTCTTCCAAACATACTATGCAAGCCTGACATTATAGATGATTAATGCACGAATGTGCTGTCTCCTAGCTTAAATTTTAAGAACTGTTTAAACCTTTTGGGCAGTGCAAACTAATTCAGGATATCACACTGATACACAATTAGTATGAGTTTGCAACTAAAGAAGGAGATCTTACAAGACCTCCAAACTAATTATAGAAAAGAAAGTAATATCACCAATGGATATTTTTAACAATATAGGACATATTTCCCTATAAAGAAAGTTAAATCAGACACTGGCATTTGAAATTATGCGTGTTAGGCTATTTAAAGTCCATGTATCTGTTGAAGTTTGCGCTTCACTCAGATAGTGATCTCTCATTTATGGGAATATTTGGGAGCCCCTGTTTCTATAACTTACTGAGTTACACTGATGTGTGGGCCAAACATGGCTCATCCTCACATTGAATGTTATTTTCAATTTATACATGCTCAGTGTCATTGAGTAAATTTTCCCTCTGAAATATTATGAATGCTTCATCCAATCACAATTTAAGCTGCAAATAGCTTCAAAACTCAGGAGCTAAGTTTGAACAGTGTATCTGACTTGATACATTCAAGTTTCAACCAATCTTTGGCCCATAAAAATTACATACTAGTAGATGACAATATAACACAGTTAATATTTATCAGCTAACCAAAATTATTAAGTAATCAACTATGTTCCATGATCTCATAATCCCTAAATACTCGGCATGAGAAAGCTTACAATGCCTAATTGCCCAATAATCTGCTTCTTCTTTTTGCGATTACAAGAAAGATGCACATGTGCACACACACACAGAAACATGAGCACGTGCATAAGTGCGCCTCCTTTTAACACATACTCAAACACACAGGCCAAGGATAAATCCATGAACCTCAATAAAATTCCTAGTGAAAGTGCACATAGAGAACATTATCGTTAGGAGGCTTCAACGAGTAGTGGACATAATCATATGACTAGTTCTTACAACCTGTTTTTCAAAACAAAAATATATGTGCAGCCTTTTTTAAAAAAAAAAAAGAAAAAAACATGGACATTAGGACTATGGAAGTTCAACCCCACTACCAAGGACATTGATGCTATGGTACGTATTAGAGGTTTCAGGGTACTCACCGGACGAAGTGGAAGACAGAGGGAGTTGACCATATAGCCTGATTTAGGTGCACTCAACTCTCGGGGGTGATGATATTTACATGTAGCTCCAAATTTGCAATCTCCTGTTCTCATGTAATATTGACAATCAGGCTGCCCTGGCCGCTCAGGGAATCCATGTTCTTGTTGATTGTTGCTTGATTGTCCAGTTGAGGAAGCATATGGAACATAAGGGCCACCATAAGCAATTGTAGAGGAAGATCCATGGTGCCCCATGCCGTACACAGGTCCAGCTTGAACATTTTGTTGAGCTCCACCTGACACTACAGGGTTTACCGAAGCCTGTATAAAATAGAAGAGTTAAAACCACAATGAGAAGACTCCATCATGGCATGTGTCAATTATTTTGTCCCATCTGATTGTTTGCTTAACACTAAAACACTGGCTGGTTATTCAGGCAGCACATCAGTGAGTGCCTTCCAGCTCTTGCCTAAAAGACAATAAGCACATTCTACATCTTTCAGTCTAGATTACAAAGGACCTGCTTCACAATTATAAATTATGACACAAGTATGCTGTTGTGCCTCATTTGTTGATTCATTTTGCATTTCATAGTATAAGTTGGCTGTCATGTCCAATTTGTTTATCAGTTTTGCATTTATAGGTATGCTGTTTATTTTTCCACAATAGAACATGTAATTCAAATCAATTACCGGATAAGGGCTCCATCCTTGCAATGGGATCATTCCAGATGAAAGCATCATTGGGGTGTATGAGCCTGGTATATATGATCCAGGAACTACAGGTGGTCTCCCCATTTGCCAATTTGCAAGAGAAGCATATGGATGAGGGGAAGCTATAGATGGAGACTGTAATGGTGGGTATATTCCAGGGGTCATCGGAACACCACCGAATTCCGGATGATGGAATTTACATGTAGTTCCAAATTTGCATTGCCCAGTTTTCATGTAGTAGGAGCACTCCTTCTCACCCTGCATTTTATTTGTACCAACATCTCTTTTTCAAAACAGGAAAAACAAGTGTATGAATAAGCAATATTTTACGAGAGATTTCACACCGGGCGTATAGGGAATCCACTGTTGTTTAACATAACAGGTAGCACAGCTCCATCTTGCTTAGGATGGTGATATTTGCAATTGGTACCAAATTTGCAAGTCCCAGTCTTCATGTAATACTGTAAAACAAGGAAAAAGAATTAGGACCAACATTTACATGTCATATGACATGACATTAAAATTGTTATGTGCTTAACAATCTCAGCCAATTATTATTTTGAGTATTATGTTGCATGCCCTGCCTGCCTGCCAGTTAGCAAGCAAAGAACACATGGTGTTAATGCAAGCTCAAGTGATGGCAGGTGCCTTTTTCGTTGCATAAAAGATAATTGAATTCAAGCACCAAGCTGTTTAGTTTGAGTACCTCGCATATAGGTTGACCCGCCCTTTCTGGATAATCCAATGCTGCTGCATTCTTTGCACCTCCATCAAACTACATTTTGAAAAAATAGCAACTACTTAATTTTGATGTTCCAAATTCAAGCGAAGCTTTACTACCTATAGACTAGCATAGGCAAATATGGCATCCCATGTGCACAGACAAATTAATCAATTTCTTAACGAAAACAGAAACATGGAAAGTAGATAGGCTATCAATAGACATAAGTTTCATAAATCTTTTAGAAAGATCACAGTTGCAACAGAAGAATGTAAACTTATAACAAGAACTACTGAATAGTTGCTATATCTTTTGCAAACCCAACAAGTGAGAAATTCACAAAATCAGGATAGAGAGGGTAAACTATCAGCCAAAAGCCAAATATACTAAACAAAGGACTTTGCTAACCAACGGTAAGAAAACAGGCAAGAAAGATTTTCATGTCAATAATCAATGATCCTACATGTCTTTGTTGATACATCTGATTTAATCAACCAAATTAATGACAACGGAATGGGAAAAGAAGGATATTTTTTATTATGTTATCAGAATCAACAACATGATCTTACTTAAAGAAAGATTGAGCACAGAAGTTTGCCATCTGCAGATGCATGTAGTCTGACCCAGTACAATACAATCCAATTAAGCAAAATTAGCAAACACAAAACACCCAAAATAGCAGAATAAGTAAACTTGAAGCGGCCAATAAAGCAGGCAACCTACAGAACGCGTTCAGAGCTTTCTGCTTCCAAAGGGATATCCAAGTGCTTTAACTTGCAGAGGTCCACCTCCACCGCGAACCCAAACTCTAATGCTGCTACCTGATGAGATGCGCCGGATAAGATCTAGGTAGTGGCATGCCCAATTTTCGAGATACAGAAGAACTACATTTACATTGGCCGAATCACCATTCCCCGTGGCACGATCCTCACTTGGGGACTAAGCTGCCACACTACCTCGATCACATGGTGAATCCATCCACCCTAGAGCTGCCTCATCCACGCACGCGCGCGCAAGCGCAACGAACCAGATCGGGAAGGGAAGCAGGACGAGCACGCGAATTAGGCGAGGCGGGCTCACCTCAGTGCCGCCGCGATCGCGCGGGTGGTTGTAGCGGCAGCGGTCACCGAAGCCGCACGCGCCGGTGCGGAGGTAGTAGACGCAGTCCTCCTCCCCCGGCCGCTCCGGCAGCCTCCCCGCCGCATCCCCCTGCCCTCCTCCTCCTCCTCCTCCTCCTAGCCCCATCCTCCACATCGGCCCTGCAACCACAACAACAAAACCAAACAAAACGCAGCTGCTCATCCACCACGCCGCCACCGCGCGCAGATCCGCGCGCCCCGTACGGACGCCGAGATCTACATCCTCGAGCTCCAAACACAAAACACAAGAGAGCACGCACGCACACGCACCTTCCAGACCGGTGTCGGGGCTACCGCCGCCCTCCCCCTCCCCTCCTCGTCCTCCACCAGCTGCGGCGGCGTGCGGCTGCTCCATGCCGTCGTCGGCGTCGGCGTGCGGCGGCGGCGATCGGGGCGGGGAGCGATCGGAGTGGGAGAGGAGGAGGAGGAGATCGGGGGTGAGGTTTTGTTTCCTCTTATTCTCTCTCCTCTCTCTCTCTCTCTCTCTCTGTCTCGCGTTTCCTTTCCTTTCCTTCTGGTGTGGTGTGGCTACTGCTCTTTCTCTCTATCTTTCTCTCTCCTCGGTTTTTTTCCCTTTCCTTGCCTTTTTTTCCGCTGGTTTTTGCAGCACCTGTCCGGGTTTCACACGGGGTTGGTTTCTTCTGTTTTCTCTTTTTTTAAAAAAAAATCCCTTTTTATTAGTACTCTTTTTGTTTCTTTTTAATTTAATTTAATAGGAGTTGGGATGGGGTGCAAAAGGACCACGCCTGATCGAGGGGTGGATCTATCACTCACTCACTTCACAGGGGATTGATGGTGATTTTTTTTCTTCGTTGCATAAATGTGGGGGCTGGTAACGGTTGGAGTTACAAGCTTTATTTGCTTTGCTTGGATGTTTATGGCAATTGAGTGTGGGGGTGTGGAGGAGGTGAGTTATGTGATAATTACGTCGAGATATCTCTGTCATGTTTATGTGATGATTCTATTCAAATAGGTAATGTATGTGTGATACGTGTCACTGGTATTAGGGATGCATGTGGACAGGCCCGCTACCAGCATAAAAACTCGCTTACTAGTTCATTTTCCACGTGGTAATACAAAATTTAGAAGAAAAATGAAATATAAGTGAGATAAATGGGCTAAAAAAACCTGCTTGCTCGCCCTACTTACATCCCTAGCTGGCGTCACCAAAATGGTGGAGTCAAGCGCGTGTTATTTTTTGGGTGTAGCGGCCATGTGTTGCTTTTACGTGCTACGCCATCCATTGTTTTGCTTATTCGTGTGATCAAAAGGGTGATATATGTGTATTGTGTTTCACTGATGTCACGAAATGGTCGAGACAGACGCACGTTAAGTACTTGGGTTTAACGGCCATGTGTTTCTTTACATGTGATGTCATCCATTGTTTTGCGTGTTATCGGTGGGGTTTTGTTTGTGGCCGAATCAGTTTTGCTTTTTTCTTTAATTGACGTGTATTTACTTGATAGCCACGAAAGGTTAGTTTACACGTCATAAGTAGATTAAAAAATAGATGTATGAGATGTCTAAGAAACCTGAGCTTATCAGTGGTTTCGAAGAAGGTTGCTCAATTGTGTGGTGTAGGCTGTGTTTGGCATTTGTTGTTAAGAACTAATCCCTCGTGCATGTAAAATGGAACAATTCATTACCGTATAATAATTAAATATTAATTTATTTTAAAAAAATGGATTAATATGATTTTTTAAGCAACTTCCGTATAGAAATTTTTTTGCAAGAGACGCATCATTTATTAGTTTGGGAAACATGTAAGTAAGATGAGTTGGGAACCACAACTAAAGAACTCAGCTATAAATGTGGTGTTATTAGCTCTATGTTAATAACATTTTACCGAAAGTTATGTTGAGTTTTAGTTATCTCGTTGCCCTGTGGACCTCATATTCCCATGGTAATCTTTTTAGCTGTTATCGGAACTACATGGTTGTTTGGTTGACAACTATAATATACCACAATTTGCTACACTTTAAGTGAGACAAGTTTGACCATGTTAGCTATGTGTTTGGTTCATAGCTACACTTATGGCACATTTTCAGCAAATTGATCCCACATATCAATAGAAAAAAAGTGTGGTAAGATTACCTCTTGATAGCTAAAGTGTGGCTTCAAATTTGTTAGCCTCACATTAGGTAAGTTAGCTTAAAATCTATCGTAACCTTAAGTAAGTTGGGTCATTTGATCAAACAACCCCTACAACACGCGGTTGATCACATCCGCACCCGTCATGCATGCCGTATATACGTCTATTCTGTTGCAGACTAGACGTGGACAAAAGACGTGTACAAAGGATATATTAGCAGGGATCACACTACTCTCCTCGTATTCAGTATGTCCTACATTCGATTTATAATTTATACACAATAATCAGTACAAATTTATTTTTTTGCAAAACTTTGCACTAGTTTCTATTTACAAATGCGTAGAATGAGATATAATTTAGCGCTAGAAAATGACTAAAAACTACTCCGACCACCCCAAGTCTCTTATTCGCTTGTGATCAAATAAAATACACTTACACGTGGGAATCACACTAGTTTTCTAGCATAGCAACTGATAAGGAATTATTTCCCCTACGTCTCAACAGCAAATCTACAACGATCGATTATATTCTCTTTCAAGAAAATTAACTAGTCTAATCCGCTGGTTTAGTAGTAGTGACTACCATAGGCCTCTATAGCTTAAACTTTCTGCATGTCAATCAAAAAGCATCATTCTGCTGCATTGCCCTGAAAGCAACACACACGCACATATCTACTCCTACTGTTCTTGATACTGGCAAAAGTCAACTAATCTCATCATACCACCACCATTCACTCACTCACTAACCCCGGCCAGCAGCAGCTAGCTACCTCAACGCACCAACCAACCGCCGAAAAGAAAGAGAAATAGAATAATCCATCAACTAAAATTGAAAAGGGAGCGTGACGTGAGAAGCAAGGAAACAAACGGGGTACCGTTACGATAGTTTGTGCGAGAGAGAGAGGGAGAGGAGATATGTGGCGCTTTTCCGTTTTTCAGCGTGGCGCACGTGCAGAGGGGGGCGCGGGGGCTTTTTTATTTTTTTTCTGTTGATTGACACGTATAGTACGTATGGGGGCCCCGTGGGCAGCCGCATCGCATCCGATGCCCGAATTTTCGTCGCGCCCGGCGTGCGTGCGTGCGTGCGGGTTTGTCCTCGTTAACTAATTAGTTTATGCTCCCTTCATTCATAATCTAAAGCACGCACGTATTCCAAAATTAAACCTTTAAACATTCGACCAACGCTTAGTATAATATGAAATGAAATTTTTTTTATTAAAAATTATACATTTAAATTTGTTTTCATATGATTATAATTTTGTTACTACAAACCTTATAATATATAAGAAATTGTAAACTAAAAGTTAGTTTCCAAGATCGTACCAACTTTGACCGCGCCTTGGGATGGATAGAGTATTTGTTGCATAGAGAAGCGCATGCGCATGCCATTGGTTAGCCAATGCGTTGTTGTTGTGGTGGTGATACTTTCTGCTATAGTGTGATGTTTTTCTCCTCCTCGTGGAGAGCTCGCGTGCATTTTAACTTAGGTTTGTTCAATATTCTATATTGACGTTTCTTTCGTCTACCATATATCTCGTTTGGCTTCGTTTTCATCTAAAGAGGCACGATGGCGACTGGCGGGCATGCATGAGCCTCTTATTTAGGCCAGTGAATGATATTTAATTCTCTTATTATAGCCATCTCTAGGGTTTCTTCGCACTTTGATCTGTTATGTTTTTTATTTAGAAAACACGAATGAATGGCCTTGTGGATAAAAAAATTACATATCGGGATAGAAGTAGAGATTGATGGAGGACTGTTTTGAGGAGTGAGGGCTAATTACATATCGGGATAGAACTAGAGAGATTGATGGAGGACTGTTTCGAGAAGGGAGGGCTACATGAGTGAACGAGTTAGGGGAGTGTTGACGATGAAATTTGGTAAGCCTCGAAGTCATCATCAGCCTTGAGTCAGTATCAGTTTCAGAGTTCTGAAATCGGCCGATGAGAGCTATCAGTCGCCAACAGTCGGATTCTTACCTAATTCGGTTAAGGAAATTAATCTATTAAAGAAAACTTATCCAAAAGAGACCGAGTTCAAGGAGGATGCGGCATGACAGTTTATCTATTAATTAGGAAGAGTTTATTGGTTTCCTTTTATCTTTAGGAAAGTGTGTTTAGTGTCCAGTAAGGACTTTATGTTTTTCCTTTTATCTTTAGGAAAGTTTGAGTCGTGTCCAATATGGACTAGTATCTACCCATGGGTATAAATATGTACACCCGGGATCCATGTAAATTATCTCTCGATCAATACAACTACTCTCGGCGCATCGCCACCCTCTTTCTGAGGTTTTTACTTATCAAACCGGCGGAATTTGACACCTGACGCGGGCTGCATCGGCTTTCGATCTCCGGCGAAGGGGTAAGCCCTACGTTCCGTCGGGTCCTGGTGAATTTATCGGCTACATTGGTGTTGTTCAAGGCTGCATCGTTTCAATCTCTTGGATCACTCTGGTTCGGTTGATATATTTACTTGATATCTTAATTCTATCTTAAATGCATTGTGTTTAGAGACGCATCGATTTAGTTGGGACTATCTCGATTAGGTCTGATCTTGTCTTAGCTGATATATCTCTACAATCACAATGTTGTTTTAAATAGATTTGTTGTATCCATCACATTAGACAGATCTATCGGTTCATCAAGTATTAGATTATCATATATAATCTCGTGCTGCATCGGTTAGGTTCGACCTACTAGATTGTTGTTGATAATATAAATGTTGTTAAGCCGATAGGCTCATGCTAATGTCTTATCGGAGTGCTAGTCGATGTGTTATCATGTACGTTATATAATCTAGATTGACAATATTTTCTACTTGCATCGGCCGATCTCCATCTAGAGTTTTATCGATATCGGCTAGATTACTTTGTTGGTTTAGATTATATAATGTATCCACCACCCTGAAAATCAGTCAAAGCCTTGGTTGTCTAGATATTATGTTTCTTTTCATACTTAGTGCTGCATCAGATAAGTTTGATCTACTAAGTCGTGCTTAGAATCATAATCTATAGCCTGCTTCTTGATTGCCAATAAGGGTTTCATCGGGGTTTCAGCCGATGAGTTATCTGGACATTGTATCGACTCACAAGGATTACATATAATTTGGATTTAGCCGATCGCAACAAAGGTTTCACTGATCCTTTGGATTTTTGACATCGGACCTCCAGCCGATGAATGTTTCAACCTTCGGATCGGTGCTTATTCAATCTATCATTATTTGCCGATTGGTTTCTATTGGATTATATTATTGTTTTATTATATTATCATCAGCCGATTATCTTTATGTCATTATTTACTCAAGTATCAAGATCTATACTGGATATCGGCTGGTATCGGCATTGACTGGAATCACTCCATCGGCTTGTCAGCCGATCAGCTGTTTTATCTGCTATTTACATATCTTGTCAGTTGCAGGATCAAACTGACTGGCACGTCTGCATCTCATCAGTATTTTTTGGACCTGCACTAGAACTAAGCAGATCTCTCAGGCCGTCGTGTTTTTACGTCAATAGGGAGGCAATATGCTAAGAGGTTGCACAAGTTAAGTAAGACATGGAAAATTTACTACTCCCTCCATTTTATACTACTAGCAAAAATGTCTTTGCGTTGCAACAGGTGGAGACAATTTTCACGGTCGATAAAAATTCTATCAATTTAAACTATAAACCGAAACAAGCAAACGAAAAAAAGCAAAACAAAGTCAGAAATCATAATAGTATTAAACCCGATTGCACTCGCTTCATGCAACATCGCACAAATAATCCCTTATGTGCATCTTTCTATAACCTCACAAATCGATCGGGTGGCTATTATATAAGTTGACGTATACTGCTACACGTCATCAACTCAAGATTGAAATTTTCATTATTAAATTAGTGAAAGTTTTTTTACCTGTAGATGGAAGATAAACTTGACGCATACACATCTAAATAATAATTTTAAAAGGAAAATATTTATGAGGAGAGAAATTTGAAATAGAAAAGGAGGAAAAAAGAAAAGGGGGAGAAAAGATAGGAGATTGGAAGGAGAGGGAGAGGATAGGATGATCGAGAGAAATAGAAGGAAAAAATAGAGAGAAAAAAACGTCGATCGAGGGAGGGGCACACAACACCGAGTGGAGGCGAGCGGGATGAGGCGGCGGGATGGTGTGAGCCGGTTGGGTTGGGTTAGGTTGGCTGGAAGAGGGGGTAGCGGGGTTGGGCTGGGAAGAAGGTGTATAATGGTTATTCTAGAGTCACGTCGAATGGGATGCAACCAACTCAAAACCATCTTAAATATGGATGACATACCAAAAATTTAGCGAAAACATCTTCAATTTTTATAATAATATTTAATACTATAAGATTTTTTGGATTTTTTCTAAGGCCCGGTTTTTTCTTCAAATACAAACTTCAACTTTCTCGTTTTCCGTTAGCACGTCTTTCAAACGGTTAAATGATGTGTTTTCTTAAAAAAATTATATATAGAAGTTGTTTTAAAAATCAAATAAATCCATTTTTAAAATTTCTAATAGTTAATACTTAATTAGTCATGTGCTAATGATTTTTCTTATTTTGCGTGCGCTAAAATTTTTCTACTATTCGATGGAATGAACATAGCCTAAGTTAGACTTTTTCATGTTTGTTTAAGTTTACAGAAAAATGTAGCAGTATTTTCAACGCAAAATAAATATACTAGAAAATTCTATTCAATGGTGGATTCAATAATGAAACTATTTGGTGATGTAGATATAGTTAAATATAAATAAGTTTAACTTTGGATGAAACCCTAATGTGGAATAGAGGGAGTATTACATTACTATCGAGTTAATTTAAACTATCCAAAATCAACAAATTTTCATTGTTCAGTGTCTGGACGGCATAATTTTTTCTCATAATATGCGCAAACCTTCTAGAAGCGTTGTAGTCTTCAGAAAGGAAAAAAGAAATGAAATATGGATGTGGTATCATTTTGAAATATCAAACTAACAACCTTTATCACCTCGCAAAGTATGGCTAAATATAGAATGTACCGGTTGTGATGAAAAACGAAAAAAATAGGTCTTTTTGCTTAAAAGACGGTAGGACCATAGTTTAACTTTGCTTATACAATTACTCCTACCATTTTTAATATATAACATCATTGATTTCTAACGTAATGTTTGACTAATTGTTTTATTAAAAAAATATACACATATCATTTAATTTGTTTTGTCCTGACTTTTTTTCATAAATGAAACTATAATCTTAATTTATATTTGTACATATATAAAAAGAACAAATAATTAAATATTATATGAAAAGTCGATGATATCGGATATAAAATAACGGAGGTGGTATAATTTATAAATGTAAATAAATTTCTTTTACCCTTGATTGCACGCTAGATCCGGTTCAGACAGAATTGATTGGGCAGGTGGCAAGACCGTACTACGCCACAATGTCCTCCCCCTGGAAAAAAGGCAAAAGGACAGAGGACCAACAGAAAAGGGAGAGAAAAGAGAGAGAGAGAGAGAGAGAGAGAACATAGCACTGCAGAGTGCACAGCCACAGCCTGCACTGCACTAGTGCAGTTTGCATCAAAGGCAGCAAGGCTAGTAGTAGTACCAGGTACTGGAGCACTGTAGCGTACTCTCCTATAGCCCAATGCCACAGGTTTTGGGCCTAATTGGAATATAATCAAGCTGAGTTGCCATGGGCCACGGTGACTGCATGCTGAGGAACAAGTTCACCTTCCGTCCCTAAACTTTACATCGAGTCTATATGATATCCTAATCCCCAATACCAGAAATCTTCACTCCTACACTATACAAAATTAGATCTCTAATTTTACTGATGTGGCATTCTAGTTAGAAAAAAATAATAAAAAAATTATGGGACCTACATATAAGTGAGAAAAAATATGGGATTTGCATCTCTTCTTTCTTCTATTTCTTCTCTTTTTATCGTTTTCTCTTCTCTTTTCTTTCTCTTCTCTTCAACCGGCGGCAGAGGGGGGTGGGCGGGGTGGATGGCGACAGGCGATAGAGGGGGTATACATCGGGCGGGGTGGCAGCGGCGACGAGTGGAGCAGGGGGCGCAATGGCGGAGGTGGCCATAGGCCGAGCAGATCAGTGGCAGGCGAGCTCCACCGGCCTACTCCTACTGCCGCTGCTCCACCTGCCTACTTCGCTCGCCAACGCTCCGCCGGCCGCTCCATTCCTCCTCCGGCCACCTCCGCCGTTGTTGCCCTCTCCTCCGCCCACCAGCCTACTCCGACCGGCTCCACTCTCCGTCGCTTCGCCTGCCTGCTTTGCCCGTCGGCCACTCGCCACCGCTCGCTGCCATGCTCGCCCACTGCTGCCCCTGCTCCGCTCCGCTCTCTGCAGCTCCACTCGCCCGTCGCCCGCTACCGCGCTCGCCGGCCACCGCTCCCCCTCTTCCGCTAGCGGCCTTCGAGGCTCGCTGAAGAATAGAAGAGAAGAGAAGAAAGAAAAGAGAAGAGAATAGATAAAAGAGAAGAAGAAAAGAGAGGAAAAAAGATGTGGACCCTACATATTTTTCATCTCACTTACATGTGGGCCCCATATTGCTTACTAGGATGCTACGTTAGCGAAACCACTTATATATACTGCCATAGAATCTATTTTACACGGTTTTAAATATTTGAGGGTAGATATTTCTGGTATTGGGATTAGGATATCATACATACTCGACGTAAAGTCGAGGAATGGTAGGTGAACTTATTCCGCATACTGATCAGCTCAGCACTTTAACGTGAGAGGCCATCTGTCTACGGGTCTATTTCTTAATTAAGTGTACATTTTTCTCTTTCTAAAAAAGACAAAGGCAGAAATGCTACCTAATCTCATTGATAAAGAAGAGATAAGCATCGGCCCAATAAGTTGTTCCCACTAAAAACATCATCCTACAAATGCCTCAAAACCATTCCACAAAGCACTTCACGCCAAATATGTTCTACATCTTTCTTTTGAGTAAATCTTGTTACCCACCTTTTTTCCTTTTTTTATTTTTGTTAATTCATGTGTTTCCATGGGCGAAATTTAGGACTCCTTAGAACGCATGAACCTTATAACATTTTCACACGAAATAGTTTAGTTCCTCCTAAGTATCTATTACTTCTTGAAAGGCTCTAGTGGCGGTGGTAGATTTTTATTGTTTTTACAAATTACCTTTCATATTTTCTAATGTTGTGGAATAGTTCAACATTTCGTTCAAACAAGTGAATAACAGATACATAAACTAGAAAGCAAGTGATACTAATGTATTTGACAAAAAAAAAAAAATTGCTACCACGACCAATAGAAAATTTAGTTAGCGAGGAATAAAGTACTATACGAGGATTATAACATTTGTATATTTCAGGATAAAGTAGAAAAGTAAGATCTGTATGACTACGAGTGGTTTCTAGGTGGTCGGCTCGATTTATAAGGCCGATAAAGTTCCTCACTGACCATACACTTCATGTAGCTCCAAGCTAGTTGCATGAATCTATACTTCGAACACTTTGGCTACTATAATACATACGTGGATTACACCGTCGGTTTGTCAAGGAAAGTACTTCTAAATAATATTCTATACAACATTTTTACTCTTTACTATACTAATCTTGATGTCCAAAGAAATGTTGCTCGAAAAAAAAAATCCTGACCTCCAAAACCAAATCTGCTCACCATATCTCCAGACTCCAGGACAAAATTCTGATGGACGACGCGACAGAGAGAGCATGGGAAGCAAGGCATCGAGTACACATGGTCACGTAGCCGTCTGGGGATAGCGGCTACGGCATCCTTGCCGGCCGAGTTGGCCTGCTTCTCGTCAAGTCGCTTGAGGTATGGATGGCTTTTTGTTGGGATCGGAGTGATGTGGAGTGAAGGGCACATGGCAAAAGCTCCGTGAACGGACGAACTAGTGTGGCGCAATCCAGATACTCTTGCAGTACTATAACTGATACGTGGGTCCGAGAGTCTGTGCGACTCATATGTCAGTGAGTAGTACTGTACAGAGAACTCACTCACCCGTGTGGTAGGAATCTGGTTGCTCGCAGGACGAGATAAGGTTAGGTTAAGTTAGAAAGTGTGTAATTAACGTACAATTCTGTTATGATTAAGATACATATTTTATTTTGATTTTTATTAGCACGTTTTTTAAACTGCCAGAGGGTGTGTTTCTTTGAAAAAAAACTTTCTAATAGAAATTGCTTTAAAATATTAAAAAATTTGTTTTTAAGTTTATAGTAATTAATATTCAATTAATTATGTCCTAATGGTTTTCTTGTTCTCCGTTCTCTCACTTCACCTTCATCTTAATCTCTCAAGGTGTTCCAACTTGATTTAAGATACATATTTTATCTCAATTTTCGTTAGCACATTTTTCAAATTACTAAACGGTATATTCTGTAAAAAACTTTCTATATAAAATATTATATAAATATATTTTTCAAAATTATAATAATTAAAACTTAATTAGTTATACGCTAATGATTTTCTAGTTTTTGCGTGCTGCCCTTAATTTTCATTTTGAGCAGACTGCCAGCTTTATCTTCTCTCAAATATTTTTTTTCATATATTTCATATTGTAAATTTTCAAAATTATCACATCAAAACCGTACATAGCATAAAAGGGGTGTGCAAGTGCCATCCAAGTGTACAGCCTCCGTCGGCGTAACACAATAATGACATTTGTCGATATGCCAAAAAAAAAGGATTTGTGCAAAAACCAGGATTTGAGTAGTAAGCGGCATCCCCTCTACGTTGTGAATAAGTGGTAAGATTGAACCGAGACCCATCCGGGCACCGCCGGGGAAAACCTATGATTACGAATATGTATAACCCTTCTAGTTTTAAAAATTATTGGTGCTTAAAGTTGAAATAACTAGTTAAGGGCAGTGGCGATCCTACATATATTTTCCCGGGGTCCTCGGACCCCGGGTAAATTATTCAATTCTAACTAAATTATATGATATTAATTAGTATATAAGTAAAAAAATAGATAATTGGTACGTATTGGATCCCCGGTAATTTTTATTCTGGGTTCGCCACTACTTAAGGGTGAAGTCCCAATCCTTAACAACAAACTCCCTTAATAAAATATGCTTTATTTCTACTATTAAAAATTGTAGTCATAAGAAGAAAACAGTTGCGAACATTAATCATCATTAGTATAATTTTTATTGTAAAAATCTAAATATTATTAGGCTAATAGTTAATCGAATTAAAGCCCTAAATTGAACAATCAAAATACACCTTATATTCCTGAGCAGGGAGTATTTAAAACAGAGAGAACGCACATAAACGATACCATATGAACATAACAATATGATTTGCAATGTACTTTCTTTGTTTCATATTATAATATTTTCTTAGTCAAACTTTTTTAAGTTTGACCAACTCTATAAAAAATATAGCAATATTTTTAATACAAGACAAACTTATTATAAAAATATATTAATTGTTAGTTTTTATCAAAATAATTTAGTGTTATAGATGTTGCTAATTTTCTATAAATTTGATCAAACTTAAAAAAGTTTGACTAGAAAAAACAAATCAATTTCTAATATGAAACATAGGAAGTATGTAAAAAATTTCTAAACCGTAAATGTAACGATGCTAATATATACAATACAAGTATAGATAATAGAATAGAACAAAAGTACACCACGATATATTAATAAGGCATCTTAAAAACATATAAAAATTAATAAGTAAAATTTTGACTTCAAAAAGCTTATATGGCTAAAAATGTTGGAAAAAGTTACCATACTACTTCTTCTTATCGGGTCTACATCTTCTAAAGACCATAAAAGTGTCAATTATATAATCTTCATCCACTTTGAATAAAACATATGAATGTGCTGAGACAATCTTCCTCAACATCCCGTTCTTGAGTATGCTCTTCTACGACAACCGGGGAAGAAGATAATTTATAAGCATTACTTTTTTTTGTTTTCAAAAAGATACAATATCCCCATCTTTCTTCATGTTTCAACAATCAACAATCCACAATATAGTACTAGAATTTAATATCACAACGCACAAGAGTTAAAAGTTAAAACTGAATAATAATAATAAAACAACAACACAAGTAGATGACCTAAAACAGAAGATGTGCTACCACTGGTCGCTGCCACGCAGGCCGCCCCACTACTATAAAAATGAATTTTTATGGCGTCACCCTATAATTTTCGCTGATGACCGTACGCGAAAACCGTAAGCAGTAATGTAACGACGAGGGGTGGGGGCTATGGACCGCCAGCGAAAAATGATTTTCGCTGGTGGCTACGCTAAGAGGTCCACCATAAAAAAACTCTATTTTTCGAGGAGGACCTATTAAGTGCTCGTTAGTGAAATTAGCATTTTCGCTGGCGGTAGGTAAAGAGGACCACTGCAAAAAAAATTTTGAGGCGAATAAAATCCACTGCACAGCCCTACCACCCACCATCGCCTCTCTCCTTCTCCTCTTCCAGATCCAAAATCCCTCTCCCTTTCCTATCCCTCTCTCTCGATTCGGTGGGTGATAGCATGGGGTGGCGGGGGAGGGGTGGGTCAGTGGTGGCGGTGCTCGGCCGCAGGGGCGCGGGGGAGGGGGTGGCTCGGCAGCAGCGCGTGGGGTGGTGGTGCTCGGCAGCGGTAGCGATGCACACCTCGCGCATAAGCGGCAACGACAACGGTGGGGAAGGGGTGGCGGCCGGCTACGAAGGAGGAGGTGACGGCGTGGTGGAGGAAGAGGATGACGCAGGCGGCGGATCCGACGACGAGGAGGCACGCGGGTGGCAGATCTAGCGGTGGCACCTGGGTTGATCCTGGTGATGGTGCAGAGGTGGTAGGGAGGCACCCGGGGTGGTGGATCTGGCAGTGGGCACCTGGGCGGCAGTGGGTGGATCCTGGCGGTGGCGCACGGGCGGATCTCGGTGACGGGCAGTGGATCCATGGTGGGGCTCGACGACTTCGACCGCGCGCGATGACGACGACTGCAAACGAGGCTCTCGGTGATGACGACAGCGGTTGATCCTGTTGATGTTTCTGCGATGACGTTGTTGTTTGTTCATATTCAATTGATATCGATGTTTGTTGATTTGTTCATGTCGATGATGGATTTGTTCATGTTGTTGTCGATGTTCTATGGCTGATGGATTGATGCTTGCTTGTTGGGAAATTGCAGTCAAAACGGAATTTGAGTGGGTGATTTTTTTCTTTTTTTTTGAAAACTATCATCGCTGACGGTCGGTTTAACCTAGCCGCTTGCGAAAATCGATTTTCGCTTGCGGTCGGCTTAGCCGACCGCAAGCGAAAATCGATTTTCGCAAGCGGTGAAGGTCCGTACTGTGAAGATGTTGATTTTCACTGGCCTTTAATTGTTGGCGAGGAGTTGAGCCACCTGCGAAAACGCGTTCTGACCATATGGAGAAACCCATTTTCTAGTAGTGCCGGTCGCTGTGACGTTGTCGCTCACTCGCTTGTCGCACGAGAAGTGGAGCTGCCAAATCGCCGATATGTCATCCGCGCTACTGTGCAATGCAAGCGCTAAAGCCTAAAGGCCGAACCGGCGAAAGTCTCAACGGAAGCCGCCGGCTCTTGGTGTGAAGTGGCGTCGAGTTGGATGACTGGTGAAGACGATGAGTTGATGACGAGAGGAGTCACCTCGCTGAGTTGTCGAGGTCGCGCCGTCGGCCGTCGTGGACTCGCCTCTCGCGACTCGCGGAAACACAAGGCGTGAACTTGATCGGAATCGCGTCTTGCACTCTTGCTGTTAAGGATCTGTTTGGTTTAAGGGACTAATCCATTGGTCCCTCCACTTTAGCCCCCTTTAGTCCCTAAAATCCCAAATAGAGGTGACTAAAAGGGACTAAAAGTGCATTAGTCCATTTGTCCCTATGGGAGGAGCTTATAAGGACTAAAATCTTTCCTTTTCACCTAGTACCCCGCTGCGTGGTCTGATTCCTGTCCTTACGGATTGCATAGTTAGGGGTAACATGGTCTTTGTACAATGCAATTAATGACCTTTAGTCCCTTTTAGTCTCTAGATCCAAACAGGAGGGGACTAATATTTTTAGTCTTGGGACTAATTTTAGTCCAGGAACTAAAGGATCCAAACAGGGTCTGAGTCGCGGGCCTGTTGCTGCAGTTGCGTTGCGATCACCAGGTCACGGGTCGGGCGGCGTAAGACGAGGCGTCCGACGCGTGTGCACATCGCTTCGATCTTGCGATGCCGCGACGATGCAACCCTAAACCCTACGGCGCAACGATTCGGTTCAGGTACGTTAGGTTTCTCCTTTTTTTTTTTCTAAATTCCTATATTTAATACATGGGTTGGCCATTTTTTAGGTGGCTCGGACCACCCTAAGGTCCGCCCTTAACGAAAATGATTGTGGTTGTTCCTACTTCTGTTGTTCAAAGCTTAAGGCCCCATTTGATTCAAACGAAATTCATAGAAATTTTAGAGGATTCTATTTCTATATGAATTTTTTCTATATAGCCATTTGAATCAAAGGAATGAATCCTATGGAATTCTTCTATGAAATTCCTATGGAATACCAAATGCCATACAAGTTTTAAAGGAAATCTAACATGAGGTAAAACCTCATGAAAACAACTTCCCTTTTGAGTCTTTATCTCTCCTCTAATTCCTGCGTTTTTCCTGCGATTCAATTAAACGATCACTGATGTGATTTTTCTATGTTTTGCAAACATTTATTTTACACTTATATTTGTATCAAAATCCTACGTTTTTCCTATTCCTACCTTTTCTGAATCATGCGATTCAAATGGGCTATAAATATACTACCACATATGCTTGGAACTAAACCCCCTATAACGTAGACGTAGTTCACCACTATAACTGTTACTCCTACCTTATCAACAGCAGTAGCAGTGCGTGGTACTCTCTCTCTGCAGCCGCTACTCGTCTCCTCGAGAGGCGCGCGCGGCAATTGCAACGGCAGCGCCGGTCATGGCGGAGGTGGTCGACGTAGACGAGCACGAGGAGGAGGTGATCGTCGTGGGCGCCGGCGTGTCGGGGCTCGCGACGGCGGCGTGCCTGTCGGTGCGCGGCGTGGCGAGCTGCCTCGTCCTGGAGCGCGACTGCTGCGTCGGCTCGCTGTGGCGGCGCCGCGCCTACGACCGCCTCCGCCTCCACCTCCCCAAGCAGTACAGCGCGCTGCCGCACGCGCCGCACGGCGACGGCGCGCCGACCTACCTCCCCCGCGACGACTTCGTGCGCTACCTCGACGCCTACGCCGCGCGGTTCGGCGTCCGGGCGGCGCTCCGCCGCGAGGTCCGGGATGCGCGGTTCGACGCCACGCGCGGCCGGTGGCTCGTCGACGCCGTCGACCTCGCCACCGGGAACTCGGAGCGGTACGTGGCGAGGTACCTGGTCGCCGCCGCCGGGGAGAACGACGAGCGGGTGTTCCCCGACGTGCCCGGCATGGAGACGTTCCCCGGGAAGACGATGCACGCCGCCGACTACCGGAACGCCGAGGGGCTCAAGAGGAAGTCGTCCGTGCTCGTCGTCGGCTGCGGCAACTCCGGCATGGAGATCGCCTACGACCTCGCCGACTCCGGCGCCGCCGCGACGTCCATCGTCGTCCGTGGCGAGGTCCACCTGATGACCAGGTGGATAATGAGGCTCACGATGTCGCCGCTGCTGGTCAGGCACCTGCCGCTGTGGGCGATCGACAAGGTGGCGCTGCTCCTCTGCCACCTCGTCTTCGGCGACACGTCCCGGTACGGGCTCCGGCGGCCGGCCGTCGGCCCGTTCTCGATGAGGCTGCAAAGGCCGGACATCTTCCCCGTCCTCGACGTCGGCACCTTCTCCAAGATCAGGGCAGGCGAGATCCGCGTCCTCCCGGCCATCACCCGCATCCACGGGAGCGACGTCGAGTTCGCTGACGGCACGCGCCATGCGTTCGACGCCATCGTCTTCGCCACCGGCTACCGGAGCACCACGAAGAAGTGGCTCAAGGCAAGCATCCACCCTCTACATCAAAGTACTCGCTCCTTTTATATTATAAATGGCTTTCATTTTTCTATAATTAAACTTTTTTTAGATTTAATTAAAATTATAGAAAGTATTTTCATTAAATATAAAATTAAATATATTTTGAAAATATGTTTGTTTTTATATCATACATATACATATCACTATAATTTTTTTTAACTAGATTAAACTTGAAAACAAGTTTAACTTAAAAATAAATTAGAATAATTTATATTATTAAACGGAGAGAGTAGGTGTTTTTATCATTTGAGTTTTCTCCGCTGATCTATCTCTCGGCGGCGGTCGCAGAGCGACGATGGGCTGATCGGCGACGACGGGATGGCGGCGAGGCGCCCGCCGAATCACTGGAATGGGGAGAACGGGCTGTACTGCGCAGGGATGAACCGGAGGGGAATCTACGGCGCCGGCGTCGACGCGGAGCTCATCGCCGGCGACATCAGCAGGCAGCGGGGGAGCGATAGCAAAGCTGTATCATGACGACAAGAGAGACGTGGCAGCTCCAGCTCCGTCGGATGCGTGAGCAATTGCTGCGATTAAATGCACTGGCATATACAGTTTGCTCCTTGGCGCTCGCGCACAGAATAAGGGTCGGCAAGAAGCAAGCAAAATACGTCAGCTCTCTGGCTAAATATTGGTTGTTTAGCGGATTTTAAGGTTCTTAAAAAAATACCTCTCTATTTTCAATTTGTTTTTAGTTTATAATAATTAATACTCAGTAAATTATATGTTAATGATTTTCTCGTTTTTACGTGCGCACACTTCGTATTCATCTTAATCTGTTTCAAACACCACCAAGCATCTATAGTTATGGTGTTATCTTCCCTCAGATATTTTTATTTCTTTAAGCATATATTTCATGTTGTAAATTTTCAAAATTATTGTATCAAAATCGCACCTATATCAATTGGTTAGGTTACTTGTGGTAAAACCAATCCACCCAGGTTTAAATTCTAGATTTGACACGAGTACTTACATTTATAGCTAATTATTTTTCGGTGGTAGGTGATGTACCCGTCAACAGCGATGAGCTTATGGTGACTTTGTCAGTTTCAGGATATGCCGGCTCAATCATTCGGATACGCTAATAGGCGTAGGGTGTGTACACGTATTTATAGGAGTAAATATACGGGCATTATGAGCAATTATGTTTATACTGTGTTTTTTGAGCGACTACGTTTATATTGTATTTTTTAAAAAACCGTACCTACCAGAAAAGCATACGGTCCAAGATTCAAGATTAAATTTTAGGACCTGTCACATCGAATATTTGTACACTAATTAGAAATATTAAACGTAGACTAAGGATAAAACCCATTTCATAACCCAGGATTAATCGTGAGACGAATATATTGAGCCTAATTAATGCATAATTAGCTTATGTGATGCTACAGTAAATAAGTGCTAATTATGGATTAATTAGGCTTAAAAAATTTATCAAGCGAATTAGCTCTCATTTATGTAATTAGTTTTATTATTAGTTTAATTTAGTCCTTGGATCATCCAAACACCACCGTAGTCGTGGCTCCAACTTTTTGTTGGATGAAAATTTGGATAATCGTGACACGCTTTTCAAACTGCTAAATGGTGTGCGTGAAAATTTTATATTTGGAATTTGCTAAAATATACCAAAGAAATATATATTTTAAGTTTGTAATAAATTAAACTCAATTAATTATACGTTAATATCACCTCGTTTTACGTAAAACATATAATTTTTATCTTTATTATTTGAGTT
The DNA here is from genome assembly GCA_000573905.2 of Oryza punctata. Taxonomy (NCBI): domain Eukaryota; kingdom Viridiplantae; phylum Streptophyta; class Magnoliopsida; order Poales; family Poaceae; genus Oryza; species Oryza punctata. The sequence continues at coordinate 8,394,008 of CM002488.2, forward strand.
TCAAACACCACTGTAATCTGGATACTTATATCCAGATTCATACTAGGGTTTGATTTTTTTTCAAGGAAACATGGAGCTTTATTTACTAAACATTCAGAGAAGTACAATCCCGAGCTAAGCGCTAAGAGACACACGCCGGCGCTTGCAAACGCCAAACCGCAGAATTTTTCAAACGCAACGAAAGCTGAGCCACATATGTGTCCACATGGTTTGATTCTTTTTGATAGATGAGAAGTGCTCTTTTAACAGAACGGTTTAAAAATATGCTAGCATATTCAAAGTGTATTATAAATTTTCAATGCAAGTCACATAACGATTTCAGAAATTATTCGTGCTTAAAGTTGAAATAGGTAGTTAAGGGTGCAGTACCAATCCTTAACAACAAACTCCCTTAAAAATTTATGGCGTATTTCTACTATTAAAAAATCGTAGTCATGAGAAGAAAATACTTTCGTACATGAATCATCATTATTATATTTTTTATGACAAAATTTAAATATTATTAGGATAATAGTTCATCAAAGGAAATGTACAAATTACCTCTGAACTATCATGTTCGATCGAATTACCCCCTAAACTCAAATACTAGATATTTTACACTCTCAACTATTTATACCGGACTAATAATCCCCTAAATACTGTTCTAAGCTTACACACGTGACGCTAACGTGGCAGTCCAGTCAGGAAAAAAGTTAAAAAAGTTATCCCTGGGCCACCTATCATCCCTCTCCCTCAACCCAACATCTCCCATTCCCTATGTGCTCTCTCTCGCGTGTGCGCTCGTGCGGCCGGTGATGAGAGCGGGCGGAGCTTGCCTAGGCGGCCAGCGGTAGAGCGGCGTGGTGTCAGTGTCGGTGGCCGCGTCCATGTCGAGCAAGGCGGAGGCGTTGCCGGGAGAGATGGAGCTGGCTGGAGGCAAATGGCGATGAGGATGGACTCCTTACGATGGAGGTTGCAGTCGATGTTGAGCACGAGCGTGTCGGCCACGCCCTTCGCCTTCGACGGCGGCACGTGGCGACCGCTCATTCTTGGGTGGATGTAAATGCCTATACTGTCTCAGGGTAGCACGAAGTAATAAAGCTGAGTTATTTTCCCAACTTTTTCAACTCACCCTACTCGGGTTCTGCATGCACGCTTTTCAAACTGCTAAATGGTGCATTTTTTTTAAAATTTTTTATATGAAAGTTGCTTTAAAAATCATATTAATCTATTTTTTAAAAAAATTAGTAAATACTTAATTAATCAAAGAAAATGTGTCGCTCCGTTTTGCATGCGCGAAAGGTGAGTTCCCAACCTCACCTCCCGAACACACCCTAAATAATGTATAGGGGAAAAGGGTAGGAGATTTTACAAGCACAATTGTTTGTGAACACCCGAACAAAAGGTACAGTTTGTGAATGGTTAATTACTGAAACCATTTGCAATGAAAGAGCATGTCGGAAAGCATAACCACAGGTCGGAAAAAAATATTGGCATAACTTAAGACTGACGCATCACACACATAGTACCGCCATCCACCCATAAATGAACTCCATGACACTGCTCCTGTGCTGCAAATTCCTAAGAAACCAACAAACCAATCCAGCTGACCCAACCGCGAACAAGATCATCTCACTAAAAATAACCAAGCTAGCCAGTTTTTCAATCGATCAATCAATTTATCACTCGTGTGTACCTTGCCAGAATGGTATCCATTCAACATGGAAAGGATGAATGGTTTAAACATGTAGTCAAGATAAAAACTTTTTTTTCTTGGCTGCATCACTCGACAATATTTAATTCAAAGCTGCAACAAGAAATAGAAAAGAGAATTAATTGGATCTCGTTCAAAGCTGATAATAAGGTTTAGGTTAATATCTTAGGTTTCTCAGAGCTCAACCTCCCTGGCGGCAACTCCATCCCACCTAGACCGCGCCTCTTAAATTAGCAATTGGATTCAAAAGAAATAGCAGGTTTTATGCACATGGGATTAATGTTACAAAAACCAAAATGCTAACATCTATATTATTTGATCCACTTGGTTTGGGAATATTGTATATAAAGATGTCCTATACAGATGGATTAATGTAAAATACAAAAATGCTAACAGATTACTATCAAGAAGTTGAATCAAGAAATTTAGTCCACAGGAATCAAGAGCTTGAAAGACGCCCATTTCCTTCTCTGTATATATGCGAGACAATTATGCAAATATAATCCTAGATCAACGTGAACATGTAGATCACTTTGTCAACTACGGTACAACACTAACTACCTCATCCCGATGAATGTTATGAAGCATAGAAGAGAATATGAATTTATTAATATATTAAACATCTGATATTTTTCCATAAATTCTAATAAACTGAAAATTTTGTTCCTTAGGCAATACATCAGCGCCTGCACATTACTAATGCATGACATTTTACATATTTAAGTGTCGTGAATAAAAATGTAAACTAAATTTGACATTTTAAAGAAAAAAATGCCACTGCAGAAATCAAACATTTTTTAAGGAAGAAATTATCACTGCACAAATCAAAACATGTCATATATGTGAAAGCATGCCATTCAGTAATATCTGCAAGATTGCAAAGATAAACTGAAATCGCACAAGGTAAACTATAGTATGAATACAAGTGGGGGTTCGCTAGAGCACAATTCCAGCATTGAGGTAAATTCTCATTATGTATATAACCTTCGGTGCACATCACATAATAATGCATACAACTAAAAGTAAAAGAAGCTCTGAATTCTGGCATCATGATTTAGATTATTAAATGTCTTCTTTAACTTGGATGTTAATTCGGATTGTGATCTCTTAAAAGAGCACACATCATGTCCATCAATTTAATTGATTTCCTGGGCTATGTTCTGACCAAGTAATGAAGTTAAAAAAAAGCATTGTATGAGTTCGATCAGAATTCATTTGTTGCAGCATACCAACGGGATGTTAATTCGGATTATGATCTCTTAAAAGAGCACACATCATGTCTATCAATTTAATTTATTTGCTGGGCTATGTTCTGACCAAGTAATAAAGTTAAAAATGCATTGTATGAGTTCGATCAGAATTCATTTGTTGCAGCATACCAACGCTACTAATTAAAGCGCTTTCTCTGAAATTTTCAGACATAAACATCCCAATAATGAGAGAAGTAAATAATTTCGCAATGCAGATGATAATCAAGTTAAAGTGTTAAACCATTTGCATTATATAAAAAGATGTATATGCTAATGAAATTGATTAAACCATGACATCGTCATTGATAATTTAGTAGTGGAATATGCACACACACATGTAAGAAACATGAAAGTTGCATTATTATTCACATCAACTGATTTTCCAATTTTGCATTTCTATAGAAAAACGCAAAATCACGATGGTGTTGACGATGGAATTTGGTAAGCAAATGAATTGGAATCAAGATCCAATCCGAAGCGGATTTGAAGATATGTGAAAATCACTGGAACAGAGTGTGCATCGGCTGGAAGTCTGTATCGGCCAATACCGAGTTTGATATGGTTAACCGATACAACCGATATTGGTAAGATTGGTTATGTGATCAGTGTTGGATTAAAAAAAAGAACTTTAGTGACATTGCCAGGCGAGGATAGACTCCATGATAGGCAATTGTATCTATTAATTAGGATTTTGTGTAATTTCCTTATATATATTTTTGGTAAGAGTCCGTCTAAGGGATTTGTTCGTCGGTTAGAGTTGTATTAGGAAAGTATGAGTTGTGTCCGTTATGGACACGTTTGTATGTTCGGGTATAAATATAAGCTCGAAATCTTGTAAATAATTAACATCAGTTCAATACAATCTCGGCACATCGCCACCTTTTCGTTACTTTGTTTCGACAAGTTATTGTTTTCGAGTCGAGTTGCATCGGTTTCGATCTTCGGCAAAGAGATAAAACTTGTTACGGCGGTTTGCATTATCGGAATTAGTGCTTACATCTTTATGACATTCTAATCTTGTTCTTGTAAATCACCGAGTTACCATATATATTATATAATCTAGATTGATAATGCTTTCTACTTGCATCGGCTTATCCCTTTTTAAGGTTTTATCGATAACACCTAGACTTGTTGACTTAGATTATATAATGTATCTACCATTTCGAAAAGATGACCATCGGCTTGATTGTGTAGATATCATGTTTCTTTTCATACTTAGTGCTGCATCAGTTAAGTTTAATCTACTAAGTCATGTTTAGAATCATAATCTTTAGCCTGCTTCATAATTGTTAATAAAGATAGTATCAGGGTTTTAGCCGATCTTACCTGGTATAGTTATTTTATATAGATTTATGTCTTGTTTAATATATTGTATCTGCCCCTTATATTAGAATCTCAACTAATATAAATATATTAAGCTTATTATTAATCTAATTGATATTAGTTCAATATACTTACTTTAAGATGATATCCTATTATAGGGTAGTATCGGAGCTATAACCGATACATGCTTAAATTTGGGCATTGGCTATGATATGAACCCATGTAATCGTTATTTTATGTTATTTTGGATCTAGGTAATTTATACTGTCTCAGTTATGTTCGATCTATCTCAATTACTAATTTCTAAAGTAATATTAATTTATAGATTACATAATGTTGATTTCTATCACCGATGGACCAAGTTTAGGGTTTATTTATTATTATAAATATGTCTTACAGCGATTCACCTCACATTGCATCGGCTAGGTAATACTTCGATATGACATCGACTTTCCAACCAATCGATTATTGTTATTAATGATATTTGCATGTTTTATCTTATTGATTGCAGGATCAAATCAACTGACACGCTCTTGAACTCGGAAGCAAGCTTTGAACCTATACTAGAGTAAAGCAAATCTCTTAGGGCGCTGTGTTTTTCGTCAACAGATGGTTACCTTGTTGGCCGGTGGGCTTGGTGGCCTATGATGACGAGGAGTCCCACGTTAGCACGATTGAGAGTGGACGACGAGGATCGACGACAACCTTCACTTGCGATGCGGTGTGGTTCAATCCGGTGTTGGCGCGCGAGGGATCGGTGAATCGATGGCTGCACGGTGGAGAGGTGGCAGCGCAAGAGGGAGGCAGTGGGGGAAGGAGGAGCGATGGTGCGGCAGCGACGATGTTAAGGCAGCGAGGAGAGGAGGAGGAGGGGATGGGTGGCGCTTGCGACGCGCGGGTGTGGGGCATGGTGCGGAGGAAGGGAGGGAGTGTGTGGGGAGGGGAGCGATAGGCGAGCGTAATGGCATGATTTGGTGATCGCGCGGCTCAAGCGGATGAGGTAGCCAAGCGGAGTGTAGAAGGCTGATCTAGACCGTCTGATTACCGCAGATGCATATATGCTATTTGATTTGATGAATGAGTAATGTAGGTGTAAATCTATATTGGCGGTGAATCATATAGGGTAATATAATAAAATAGATAGACTAACATGTCAGTGACCGAGATTAAAAAAAAAGAGTAAGTTAGAGGACCGTCATCCGTGCAAGGGATAAGGTCCCAATTCCCAAAGCCGTTTGCGCGCGAACCTTCACCGCGGCCGCAACAGAGGTTAATTCCGCGGAGATCGGATTATCCGCGAGTTGTTGGGGGTGGTTTCGATGATTGGATCGATCCGAGACTCCCGCGGCGCCGACGCCATTAAAATCACCTCCTTTGTTCATCCTCCTCATGTTGCTCTCTCCCCCCGTACCATGCCATCCTTTTCTGCACTGCGCGTGGACTCGTGGAGTCGTCGTCCATGCTCCACGTAGTGTGGACTGGTTGGTGCTAGCTCCTCCTCCGGCCGCGGCGCTCACCGCTACCCTGCTCTGCGCGTACGCACGTATGGATGTTGGCTGTCGTCGTGCGCTCGTGCCTTGGTGAGGCTCGATCCCTGGGGCCCTACGGCGAGACGTGATCATTCTCCGGGACACAGCGACTTGTTCGTGCTTCATCATCATGGATCTTAATTAACGGCTCCGTGGTGCACATTGACTTGTAAGAAAAATTCGATTCCCTTTTCTTTACTTCCTCTGTTGCACGGATTCACGTATTTTGTTTCATATATGCGTACCAATGCTAGTGAATTTAGATGAGCGATGAAGAAGTAAAAAACATTTTATTACGTGGAACGGAGGGAGTAAATTGTTAATTACTGACCATGCACCAATGAAACCAACTTTTTATAGGTAAAATGGCCAAAATACATACTGTTAGTTGGATGGGATATGTGATCCAAAAGTTTTTAAACGCATACGACAACTTAAATATCATCTTAGACCTATGAAGGGCAAAATACGAATTACTATCTCGGAAAACATGCACTACAAAATATTTTTCAAACTTAAAAAGTGGTTAAAGTGGCCAGTAAATGAAAATAGAGGCAGTAAATTTTAAGATTTTAAGAGTTAATATCTGTTCCATATTAAAAGGTGGTTAAAGTGGCAATAAAATAAAGATTGCACTTTGCACTTGATAAAGTGCACCTTGTTTTACTTTGCACCAAGTTTAACACATACTTTTACTTTACACCATGCTTCATTGATTTAAGTTTCACTTAACACCCGTTTTTTGATAAAACTTATTCTGAAACTAACCCCTGCAAAAAACTTCAACTGAAAATAGGCTGCAGGCTCAGCGCTAGAGCCGTTGGCGCTAAGATTAGTCGTGTCAGCATGAATCAATATCCCTAGGATTTATACCTTTTAACATCAACATGAATAAATATAATACCCAAATATTCACAATACAAGGCACTGTACATCTCTCCCAAACTCACCCATGGCCAAAGAGTACAAAACTTGCAAAATTAATATGAATCCTCTGTACCAACATCAATATAGAACTACAACATTACATCATTACCCACATTTCCTAATTCACACCACATCCCGAGCCACATTCAACAACCCACGATTTCAACCAAAATACTCAACAAAATTAAGGCAAATATTGGAAAAATTAGGGTTTTTGGACGGGATTTACCTAATAAATCAATCTCCAAAGCAATACCCACAAAATAACCTTCGATTTGAGGGAGATTTGAGGAAATTTTGGGAGGGGAGGAGAGAGGGCAACGCGGGAGGAAGAACTAACCCTAGTTGCAGAGAGGAATGCTGGGCCGGGGTGGCTCAGCCGCGAGGTAATGGCCGCTAGCTCAGCGCCAGCGCTAGCGCTGAGGTTAGCCATCTTAGCGACAAGGCGATTAGCGCTGAGACCCCTGCCAGGTTAGCGGGGGGATCGGCTCGGCCATCACGCTAGTAGGGGTTCAGTGCCAACCGCCTTGGCACAGAAACAGCTAACCTCAGCACCAACGGCCCTAGTGTTGAGCCCGTGGCCTATTTTTTGTTGAAGTTTTTTGCATGGGCTAGTTTTGAAATAAGTTTTTGAAAAGGATCAATTTGTCAAAAAAAAGACATAACACCATGATACATAATCAAATATACATGATTTTTATGACATTTCATAAATTTTGAATAAATCCTCATTAAACATGGTCTAAATTCAAAAAGGTTTTATAATTTTTAATCATGTTTTACAAGATTTATGATACAACATCTAGTACAAAGTGAAACTTATTTTAATATACCTTGGTGTAAAGTGAAAATATGTATTAGACCCGGTGCAAAGTGAATTAAGGTACACTTTAACTACTTTAACTGGTGTAATGTGCAATTTACTCTTTATTATATTTATATTGTCTTACATAGTGTGTAATTTGGAAAACTTTACCATATATATGTATCTTTTCATATACGGGAGTGTTTAATTCGTTTAATTTGGGAAATTATCTTACTTGAGACATGATTTTCCGCCCAACATGAACCTCACTGGAGACAGTACACAATCTCGCATGACCGAGACAAAAACTGACACTTCAAACCGGGCGGCCAATATATTCCAGTTTTATCTTGGCAATAAGAATAGAACTTAACTAATTTCAAAATTGTTTACCGGTGTTTGTCTAGTAACAGAAAAATTCCGGGCAAAATCTGTCACAACCCACTCTAATTGTTAATTTTGGAAATTAGTTGAACTTTTTATCATTAGAAAACAAACAAATTAGATAACCACTTATAAAATCAAATTACGGTCAGCTAGTGTTCCTTATAGGCTATAGCAAGAGGATTGGTAGCACGTCGCACAACACGTATTTAATTTATTTTAGATAATACTATAATACATTTTCTATTATCTCTCTGTAACAAAAGTACAAGTATCCGTTCATATTGTATTAGGTGATTGCAACATATTAGTCTCCAGCTAAATAGTTGTAGTTATTAAAAAAAGGAAAAAAAGAGTAGGTCACTATGGTTTGTTACTTTGTTTGGTCAATTGCATATTGAGATGGATTGGATTGGGCTGTCTCAGATGATCCCTTAATCTCACCTTGACGTGTCAGCGTCATTGCTAAATCGTCTACCGGACAAATCACCTTCTTTTTCTTCTTTATCTCTGATGGAAAAACAAATCACACACTTTGACCAAAGCTTTTGAGACCATGCATGATGTGAAATCGTTCTAGAAAATGGTAATAACGGCACTGATGGAACGACCGTACATTTATAGTCTTGCACACGAGAAACTCTTAAATTACAGTTTGCCCCTGAAAAGTAAAGATCAGTAGTATCTTGCCTCTTTAAAATAGTTGAAAGGGTATACATCTAAACAATTTCAGATCGACCAATGACGGCGAAAGACACCTTTAGCTTATATGGCACAAAAAATTTGTCAAGTCTGATGATTCTCAAAATTTGTGGAGCATACATATTTCTTTCTTGATACATTAATGTTTATCCACTTGTGCATATATATAGCTATGTTTTTGTTCTAACACGTTATCGTACATCTTAGACCAGAGAAACACTCTTCTTTCTATACAAGTTTTGTAGAAGATGAATAGCATATCGCTAGCACACGAGATTTCTTTGGCTTCACCTACTTTTACCATTTGATTCAAAATTTGGGGCCTTAGTGTGATTCGTTTAAGTGATTAAGCTTTATTCAATAGGTGGCTTTATTTCAGCCTCAATCTACTTTTTGTCATGTCCATAAACCACACACCCAACCAAACACAGGTTGTTAGCTAGTCAAGTTTTTAAGCTCAAGCTGTTCAAAAAAAAAAAAAGTTTTTAAGCTCAAGAATGGCCTCCAAGGGGGTCACAAATAAAAAAATAACCAAATTATCCAGAGATGTGAATGCAATTCTCTCACTTGAATTAAATTAACCCCCTAATTATTTTTCAATTAACCAGGTACTACTAATTATTTTCTCCCAACATCCCCATCGATCCTGACTTTGTCTGATCCCCACTGTTTTTCTTTTCCTTTTGGCCACTCTTTGAGTTTTTTTTTTTATTCTATTGCGGGTGGAGACTTTTGGTTTGGCCGCAATCCACCACCCCATTCCTATCCATCCTTCTTCAGCTTCTTCTCTCTTCTTCTCCTTCTCGACTGTCCTAAAAAAAATCGATTTTTTTTGTTCTTCCCTTGATGGTTGCTGCGACCTTCGATGCCCTGTGCAGAGTGAAATTTCTCACTGGGGCGGCTAAAAATCGGAGATTTCTGTCGTTTTGATCCGTCTTTGCTGGAGCTTTTGAGCCTGATTATGTGATGGGCTTCTTGGCGTGCTTGTTCCCATGCCCTCAGGAGCAAGGGGATGAGGATGAGGAACCAAGAAGCGGCCAGCGAGTCAGCTCAGGTGGACTTAATTTTCTTTTTGGTGGAATTCGTTCTTCTTATGTTCTTGCAATCTTGCTTAAAAATCAGAGTAGAAATGTTTGGTGTTGGTTGGTTAGTGTCACTTGTAGCAGTTCTTGTGGAGCTAAATATGCTCTCAGGTATAAGAGGGGCTTTTCTTTCATGCTGTGGAAGGAAAAAAGAATCGAGTTATCTGTGATCTATTGATCTTAATGATTGTGCTGTTCGGTTGGGGATGATTCAGGCCGGGGTAGTATATTAATTAAATTTGATTTAGATACTGGACTTGTTATGGTCAACCATCAGGATTTTTCAATTGTTTGCTCATTTCCCCCTTTTGGTTTGTGGGGGGAGCAATTATTCGCGCAATTCATCTGAAGTCACACTAGAGGATCCAAAATTAGAAGTTTGTTTGTAAGCTTGAACTTTGGAGTGCGTAATTTCACCAGGAACAGAGGATAAAAATAACATGAATTAGTTGATGCGGAATTAAAATTATGAAGAAGATGAACACTGTGGTAGAAAAGGAAAGAGTCTGGGTGAACTCGAAGAAAATCGCTAATTTTCTACTATTCTTGTTTTCGATATCCAATTCTGTCTCTCTTTCAGGATGTATTGAGTCTATCTACATTAACAGTGGATGTGTTCTTTTCTTCCCATGAAATTTCTCAATAACAGTGGAATATTCAAAGTCGTCAGAGAGTTGCCCACTGAAGACTGAAGGGTCAATAGATATGGTTGGAATTCGGCGAAATAAGGGGCATGGTGAAGCAACAATCTTCACTTTGCGCGAGCTTGCTGATGCTACCAACAACTTCAGGACGGAGTACCTTTTGGGCCGAGGAGGATTCGGCAGTGTGTATAAAGCATTTCTCAATGACGGAATGGTTTGTAATTTCTACTCGAGCACTCAACTCCTTATGTACTTCGATTCCCAAGTTATGCTGTGAGCATGAAACAAGTTTTTTCAACAACACTACTTTGAATTCTTTGTGATATTGATAAAAGAAGTTCTTCCTTTGGTCAAAATTGATGGGAATACTTAGACTATTGATTTTAACAGACAGTATTGTTATGATATATACCCTTTATATAAATGTCTAATTTGGTTCCAGCATTTGCTGCGTCGCAGGTTGTTGCAATTAAACAGCTTGATCTAAATGGGCTTCAGGGAAACAGAGAATTCCTTGTGGAGGTTCTCATGCTCAGCCTCTTGCATCATCCTAATTTAGTCAAGTTGTTTGGTTACTGTGTGGATGGAGATCAGCGCCTGCTTATTTATGAATATATGCCATTGGGATCACTAGAAGACCACCTTCACGGTTAGTATTTTATTGGAAATTGTATAATATCCTCAGTTAGCTCCTAGAAAAACCTGAAAGTTCCCTAAGATTCTGTAGTTGTATTAGAAAAACATTTGATTTTTCATTGTTACATCATTGTGATTTAAAGCACAGCTTACCACTTGAACATGGTGAACTGCCTTCTAGGTGAGAAGAAATAAATAACAAAGAGCTGATAAATTGGCACCTCTTTCAGCATTTTAAAGATCAGTAGCTGATAGTACATAGTAATAACTTCAATATAGAAAGAGTTCACAACTTCTGCACTTTTGGATTGCCATGAATTTGAAGTTGTTTTCTGCATTCTATCTTGGCAAAGAGAACAATTGGTTTTCTTCAATGTTCCATCCATCATATTCTAAAAATTTGAATTTCAATTATAATCTGTAGTATCTGAAGATGTCTTGAAGTAATTCCTTTAAATGCGAAACATCTCAACCTTTTACTTTCAAATGGCTATTACTATGCCTTACTGAAACATCTTTTGACCTTTTTCTTATGTATGCTATTGTTTTTGGCATTGAAAATTATTATCCAGTATTTTGGTAGACCTGTCTAGGATCTAGATTAGTTTTGTTTCCATTGTTTTCTGCATCTGATCAAAAGCTAAATCTAACATGGAATGTTCAACTTTAGGCAGATCTGTCTAGAATCCGGTGAGGATTCGAGGGCATAACTTTTCATAACCATCCATAACCACATTTTTTTTTGTTTGAGGAGAGGCCCCTGCAGTGTATATTCAATAATAAAGAGATAGATATATACAAGAACCATAACCACTTACTATTTGTTTTCATTGTTGCAATGTCAGTATGTCGCTGTTTATCACCCTTTGTGTCCATTTCTACCGTTAGATCACATTGGTTCAATAAGAATTGAAATTGTTCTTGACATTCCAGTAAGCTACTTACTTTCCTTAAGTGTTATTGCTGGATACTCTGTTAAAAATCTTCTGCCGATGCTTTTGACAGATCTCAGACCCGGCCAAGAACCACTAGATTGGACAACACGGATGAAGATTGCTGCTGATGCAGCTGCTGGTTTGGAGTATCTGCATGATGAGGCCATTCCAGCAGTTATTTACCGGGATATTAAACCATCAAACATTCTTCTTGGCGAAGGGTATAATGCAAAGTTGTCCGACTTTGGACTTGCTAAACTTGGTCCTGTTGGTGATAAGACTCATGTGACAACCCGTGTCATGGGGACACATGGTTATTGTGCTCCTGAGTACCTCTCGACTGGAAAGCTTACGATCAAATCTGACATTTATAGTTTTGGTGTGGTCTTTCTTGAGCTAATTACTGGACGAAGAGCGCTTGACAGCAATCGGCCACCTGAGGAACAAGACTTGGTCGCATGGGTATGTTTCTGTCAATACCAGAATGTTGCAAAAGGTTACAATGATCATATTTTCACAAAGAAAAACAAAATGAGGATAAAAGATGTATTATTTAAAGGGCAACATTGAAACAATAATGGCGTACTGGAATTATAGAAAATGCTACAAAACCTTATCTTCTGTGCTTAATTTTTATACTACAACTATCATTAACAACATTGTGCTATGTGGATAAGGATCGAAAAATGCTCATTTGGTCGAAGTTCGTAACAGTTAATTAACGGTACAAGGGTGGGTACTGGTGGTATGTACACCTTTTCAAATATATAGTGCGAGCTATGTTCTGGGAACAAAGTAAATTGTATTGTTAATTAACCTCCCTGTATGCATCCTAATGCCTAGGGAGCAGGAAGTAAATGTTTCAATCTTGTGTGTCCAGGAGTTTCCTCGTTTTAGGAAATGAATCTTATCTGTTCTTTAACATAGGCCTACCATTCATCTAATTTATTGGGCGTCCTCATAAATTGGAACTTTCCCTTTTTCATCATTTGATCCCTTGAATACAATTATGATGTTGAATGCTCTACCTGTCTGCAGGCTCGTCCATTGTTCAAAGACCAAAGGAAATTTCCAAAGATGGCGGACCCCTCATTACACGGCCACTTCCCAAAAAGGGGTTTGTACCAGGCCTTGGCTATTGCAGCAATGTGTCTGCAGGAGAAAGCGAAGAACCGCCCTTCCATTAGGGAGGTTGCTGTTGCCCTCTCTTATTTAGCCTCACAAACACATGAAAGTCGGAACACTGCTGCTCGCCTTACCCTGCCTGGCCCTTCTGTACCAAGAGTGCTGGATGATCAGATTAACCAAGACACTTCTTTGCCCAGTCAACTTGGAGCTCATATGCCACCACATACTGGAACGAATCACGCGGTACAAGAAGTTCAGGAGAATTGCCGGAGCAGTTTGCATCGACCTGGATGGGGCAGGGTCACCCCAAATGGCGCTGATAGAGAGCGTGCGCTTGCAGAGGCCAATGTATGGGCTGAGGCTTGGAGACGTCAAGAGAAGACGAGCAAAATGCGGTAATCGATGACAAGCTTCTCGCTGCTAGCTCCGTTTGATCTTAGGAACAGAATTGACAAGGTATGCCACAGATTGCATACGTTTTGAAGAAACTGCGGACCGAATAATAACTGTTAGAAGACGATAGGCGAATAATAATGATCAGTGAGTTCTTCTGTGGACCTACACCAGAGTGAGCGCTTGGGAGATTTCACCGGTGAAGTCTACTAATTTACATCCAGACTCGTTTCACTGCATACGTGGATTCTTATTTCTTTCTCATATAGGTAATGTAGCTTCTATAGGTTAAAAAAGTCACAGGAGGGGATCTTTACATGTAAATAACCCCCATAACAAAGGGTGGCAGATGTAGAGCATACATATATTTCTTTCTGTAGTTGGATGTTTCTTGAGAATCCATGTACATGAACTGGTACCATTAGTGCTACAGCATATACATTTTTCAGATGATTCTTGGTGTTAACTCTCACTGGAATTTCTCTGTTCTCATCATCATGGAGCACAGAGAGAATGCTGAATATTGTGGAAGGAGATCTGTTCCCTGCAGCGAATTGTTTCAGAGTTGTTGCTCTTCATGGTTTTGTCATGCAAGAATGGATTAATGGGACATGTTTCCCGAGCTTCTAGTCGGTGCAATTTTGACAAAAGCTTTCTACATATGAATTTATTTACAAACTTTTTTAAATCTATTTTTCAACTTTATAATAGTTATAATTCATCCGTTATAACCTCTGAATAATGATTGCTATTAAGAAAAAAAGCGCCTGAGGCTAGGTGTAACCAGCAGAGGCTGTGAATCAGTCAGGAAATCGCTGTAAAAACACTGGTTTTTTGCAGGTGGATTGACGACGGAGCAGTGGACCATTCTTAATTTGCTTCATTTGTCATTACATTATATCGAATTAAATGAATTAATTAATTGCTCGCTCGTGAAAACGATGTGAAAATCTGTGGTCAGACTTAGCTATGGAGCTTCTTTTTCTGAACGAAAACTTAGATATAAACTAATCCAATGAGACTACTTTTTTCACCAAATGAACATTGTAGAGCTAGCAACTCTATGAAACACATTAAAATGTATGACGTCGTTAAGCATAAAGAGGAAACCGCTCATAAAAAACTACACATAAACCGTGTATTTCTAGTAGATCTCAAATAAGTAAACCACTACTACACAATGAAATCAATACAAAGTAATTAACCCATATGCTTTGTAAGTTGAAATGGATCTCAAATAAATATACTGTTATTACAATGTTACCATATAGTATATACAGACTACATCACAATATATCGATACAAATTGCAGTACACAGCAATTCTACAAACAAACCATCTCTGCTACCAACAACTCGATCTTTTTATGAGAAAAAAGTTATGAACTGCAGATTCCTCTCTATACATGTACATGCACGGATCATACAGCAGTACTGACCAAACCAGAAAACCCATCACATGTATTTTCTACACAAGACCACCTTAATTAATTTACTCCCGGAGACATGAAGAAGGAGAAGAAATCACGAGCTAGCTTCATGGCACGAACAAAGAGAAAAAAAGGGAAGGAAAAAAAAACGCAAGAACTAAAGTTTAAAAATCAAGCTCGACCTGCACCTGCAGTGTTCTTCATGGCTTCGCGGCGGCGGCCGGTCAGTACATGCAGAAGCCACGGCGGCGCGGCGGCGGCGCGCCGCCGCCGGCGAGCAGCATGAACATGAGGACGACGATGGCGACGAGGAGGATGCCATTGAAGAGGTTCTCGTCGATGACGAGCAGGCACACCTTCCCCATGAAGCCCAAGCAGATTTTGCTAATGATCGCCTTCGACTTGATTAATTACTTCGATGGCGAAACAGCTCGAATGCTAATGATCTCTCTACTAATCATCTTTCTATATATATATATATATATATATCGACTTATCGAGGTGTGTGTGAGAATGTATGCTTATGTGATTCTCTCTTTCAGGGTCAACTTCCAGAACCAAGTCCAGTTCGTTTTAACTAAATGGTAATCTTGATTAGCAATAAATAAAAATACGTGCTTAGCAAAAGTAGAACACGTTTTTTGCAGTTAGGTGATGCGTGGTTATTGTATTTTATGGTGTGTGATCACGTAGTGGTTTTAGTCTAACCGTGTGACGAAATGGTACGGCGTTTTGGTTGGTTTCTGCTCGAGTTTGGTGGTATTTCAATTCCGGCCTGAATCGCGGGAACTGTTCATTGACATATCAAGCCTAGATAGTGGGAAGATTTCATTGGAGATTATATGTAGTTGGTAGCTTATACTTTTGAAATAATATTTTGTGTGTATGGCCGGACAAAATCACTCTTGAGTCTTGACAGAGGCCAGTTCACCGAACATAACAAGTACAAGTATAGTTTATCAAGAAAAAAAATAGTTGATTGGTGTTTTATTTGAGACAAATCTAAACATACTTCCAGCTGTTTTTTTTAAAAAAAAATGCAGGGGAAATCTTTCCAGCTGTTTATTAAATTTAGAAAATGGAGAAAAGAAACTTCTAGTGGATCTTCCCACTTGTAACTTGTCAGTCTCATGGACCACAGGTCTCTTTTATTTATTTACACCTGTCTAAATAACTGTTCTTTTGTATTCATGGATCATATGAACTTGCCAAGAAAAATCACCACCTTAGCAATTTGACAAGGACGTTGCTGGTTAATTATCATGTATTATTATGGGTAAAAAGGTTGGTGTGGTACGATTAGTATCACAAATTTCACAGCACATGCAAGTTGCAACAACGGCTTGAAGAAATTAAATCCGGTGGCATGTGCATATATCATCCTTATTATGTCACACCGTTGACATCATAAAAAATGTAAAAAAAAATCCTCTAAAAAAAGATGACATGAGATCGAGTTGTAATTACAAAAATATGTGGTGCAAAGCACGCTTGAACAAACATACCCTTGTGTGTTTGATCTTGATCCCTACTATAGCTAATTAATATCGTAATTAACAAACTAATTGAATTGGACATGTGATCCATGATCCAACACCTGCGCTGCTTAAAGTTGGAAGCTTGATGATATAATACAATAAGAATCTGTGGTTAATAGACACTGGTCAAGTGATCAGTGCAAATTAAGGCTCAATGTTCGTATACCAACTACACGGGCGGCCTGGACTTCACTGGCTTACGAGTCAAATTGTGGACGAAATTTCACAGGGCACGGTTAGTGAACTACGTGGACAAGAAGCTCTCCCTAGATTTTATTCATCTTTCTCAATGGACATTTTGTCACTCTGGTTCAAACTAAATCAACTAAAAGTACAAATATTTTCTACTATAAGTCGCTCTCAGTTGATTCCTATTCAACTCTTGTAACCACAGGACAGGTCATTCTCAAGGACCAGTTTTCTGAAGAAAAAGAATTAAGTAGAATTTGTAGAAGGCTAGAAGCAAACAAATGTGTGGAAGATGCAGTGCAAATGAGGGAGAAAAGACTTGCCTATGTCAAAAGTTATATTCTGGGACGGAGACGAGATCAACTGTACTCTCGTCATCTTGAGATATATAGGACACATAATAAAGACCGGGAGGATGCATTATATGGTCAAGATTTTCAGAGTAGCCGTCTTCTGATGCTGCACCACCACACACACCACGTATGCAGATTGCAGAACGGCAAAAGAGGCGGACAGGATTCAAACATGAAAGCCAAGTTCTTGTCTGATCTTTGTTGTCTGAACTTTGTTAATAACATTTTACACAGACATGATAAGGGAGATGAGAATAAAATGCATCAGCTGTGCCCTTAGAACATTATTATTGTCGTGTTATAGAGAAGAATCATGTACGTCACACAGCATATTGTTTAATTCACGGTAAGTAATCATCTGAAAAAGGGTAAAATTTAAAACTCAAAAGAGAAGTTTGCCAATGATGACCATATAATCACAGTAGATTTACCCAACCGAGAACATGGAGTTATCTAGTCAAAACTCAAAAAGGGCCATTAGACGGTAATACTGTGGCAGCTAGGTTCCTTTGATAGCACCACGGTCCAATAGTCCTCTCGGTTCACAGAATCACAGAGCTTTACAGACATTCATAACAGTAAATTTCCACCCGTTGCTTGGTAAAGTAAAAGGGAGTGTACAAATATACATGATTAAGGGCTATGAAATTCTACAGCATTACATGGTGAGAAACTGAAAACTGATGAAACGCCAACCAAAATTGGCAGGTGAAATACAGGAAGGGTTTTGGCCACCAAACCGCCTCTCCAAATTTGGCCAGAAATTGAAACAGCAGCTCCAAGTTGCACATGGATAACTGATCGCACAGTAAATCCTCCTGCGCATTGGTGACTGAAGGTTCATCACTTCGTGGCATGTAAGGGACATCGGATGGTGAGAGAACCCATGATCATAGCTTGGTGCGAGAAATAGTGAAGAAATGCAAGGCCAAGGCCCTCTCTTATGACCCCTATAAACATCACCTGCACAATGCCTACCAGCCTGCACCTGACCAAGCTTCGGGTCAACCACAGCGAGGTAAACGCTGCAGTTCAGCGCCCAGATATGAGGCGGCATCAGCAAGATGGCCATCATGTGAACCCTTGAATGTCGACACGAGTGTTTCTACTCGCATCAAGGCTGACAAAGATATCGACACGATCATTCCTTGCGCTAAATATTGCCTGCAGGAGAAGGCTAGGCAATACAGCAGGCGAGTCAGCCTTAGGCTGGTGCCATGCTTCAGCAGGTCCAGAACAACACTTAGTTTAGGAAGATTGGTCAGCAAGCCCACGGTAGCCTCTCGAGGTGCTGCTTTGAGTAACAGTACCAAGCAGTCTGATGCCAAATCGCTTATATGTGGATCTGAACTTCCAACTAGGTCGAGGAAAATGCCCATATTGCCACCAAAGTCGCATATATCCATGACGCATGACTGTTGATCAACAGCAATGCTCATGCTGAAGGCACTATCAACAAGGAGTGCAGGCTCTTTGGAAAGGGCCACAATTTTGTCGCTGCCGATGCCACGGATAATGAATGCTCTGCAAAGTTCCAAGGTTGGTTCAAGAAAATCATCCATATCTTTTGCAGTCACAAACTCAAGCAGGTTCCCTATTCTTCTGACAACTTGAAGCTGAGAAAGAATGTCGGTGTCCATATCGGGAGCAGATGCCAGTGCAAAGCAAAGCTTGACATTACTTACATTAGCATTAGACAAATCTCCTAGCAAAAATTCAAAGCACCGGGATACTGTTGCTTCATTGAGAATATCAGAAACCTTAACATAATCATGCTCCATCAGCATTACCAGAAGTTTCTGGGCATATATAGGTATTGGATCTTCATCCTCTGCAAAAGATGGATACATGGGGAGAAAATACTTCTGAGAGATCTTTTCCAGGTCAGATACTGTTTGCTCATTAGACGTCAATGAAGAGTCACTGAAGATCACAATCATCACATCGGACAGTATCTTTAAACACAGGAATCTGGCATCGCCATCTTTATTGCCCTTGTACAAGACAGATAAGCTTGGAAGGATTCGACTTGTGAATATTTTGTGTTCATTAAGTATAACAGAAGGCTCCTCCGTGGCTGCCTCAAGAACCCTCAAAAGTGTCATTTGAAAATCATCCCGAGCCTGGATGTATAAGATACACATAAATAATCAGACAAGGTCAAGATATGTTAAACAATACAGTGATAATGCAAAACTGTTAAGGCAAGAGCCACAGCGCAGTATCAAAACAAAGGATGGAATTGGTTTGACACTTAAGTGCAGTTACAAAATGAATGCAGTCGCCATGTTTTTTCATCATGGCATAATGCCATAACCGTGCGTTAAGTTCTTAGATCATACCTGAAATGGTGCTTCCAAAATTTTCATGAGATTTGCCAACTGAAGCAATACATGACTCGTCACAACTCTGTGATTGAATGAAACACTCCCAAGAAGATGAAGGATAACAGGAAACAAATGAATTATGCTCTTTGGATGAGCTCGTCCAGTTAAAGCAGTAGCAGCTCCATGACGCTTGCCTCCCATAACCTGCTGTATATCACTAGAGACAGTGTCAAGGATGCCTGGGACCAATGAAGCAACCAACTGCACAAATGCTTCCGTGCATTGATGAATGAAGCCTTCCTTCTCCTTTCCCAATCTATCAACTGCTGATAGTAGTTTTGCACTGCAAAAGAAATGAGGAAGCCATCTTCGACTGTTCTTGCAAAGAAGAGCAACAAATAGAAGGGTTTTGCCACGCAGAACATCAGTTCCCTGTTCAATAAGAGAGGTGAGTCCAGGAACCAACTGCTTCTCTTCTGTTAACGACTGAATGTAGCGGTTCATGGTTGGTATGATTTGGCTGTTAACTAGTGCTGAGTTCAGAAGATTCAAACTGATCTGCTGCTCACGTGAATTGCCTTTAATGAGTGTGCATGCGATATCCTTCAAGGCCAGTCTTTCCAGTATTAAATGAATACAAGATGAGCTGAAGCGAGCTAAGCGTGCCAAACAAGATCCTGCAATAAGTCTTGTATTCTCCTGCTTACCAGTTGCTCTATAGATGTAGCACAGGTGACTGATTACATCTTGGGAAGCAAAACGTGAAGTCCAATCTGTCCCTTGGCTACAGATGTTATCAATGGTTCGTAAAGCATAAAGCTGTGCTAGATCATCTTCACCTTTACGCAAGATTGATGACACCAGCGCAATTACAGAACTTGGAACCTGCACAACTTGCAAAGTAAAATCATTAATAAAACACAACAGTTAATGTCATAGTTGTGAATCAAAAGAAAAGGATTCCTCACATGTATATATATCATATATATACTACCTGACAGTAAGATATGAAAGTAAAGGTCTCATTAATTCATTAACACTATTACATAGCTGACCTATATATGGTTCCACAGATACAAGAATATGGCCATTAAAAGAAAAGCAGGTTAAAACACTTGAAAGAAAATTGGTGTGGAATTATGTCCCTTAAGTCGATCAGGCCCATCGGAGAGGCAAAGTTCAACCTATAGGTGAGAGCAAAGTTATCAAGTTGCAGAAACATAAATTAACAAAGAGATCCACCCTCAATTCATGGACATACAATCATTAAAACTAACGGATAGATGTAATTTGAATCACTCCTGATTAGGTTAGCCATAAAACAGGATTGCTATGTGGTTTTCTATAAAATTATACGGGTTTGGCTAACAATAAACATGTGCATAGACAAAAGAACAAGGAAAAGAGCATGTATATAAACATAATTTAGTCCATATATTGTAGTAATAGTTATGAAGGTGGGCAGTGTGATTATGTGGTTATGTGAAAATTCAATAATGTGGTATATACTTCCAACTGAAAGAAGCTTCCACTTCTTCTTTTCTTCGAAAACGCAGGAGAACTGCGCTTCATTTCATTAAGAAGAGAGAGTCAAAGGACCCTTCCCACCAAGAACAATTCCCAACAAGTGTCACACATAAGTGAGGCCCAACAAAAAGGAGCTTCCACTTCATAACATAAACAGTAAGCAAGGCACTACGTTCCATGCAGGAATCAGATTGAATCAGTAAAAGCTCTTAGATATTTCTAGCACCAGTAACTTGCCATTGATCTTCTAACTGCAGGTTACTATATAAGATAGCCTAAGCATATGACCCAACAACATGCAGATAAATTACTAAACATGCAGACATAACATACTCATCATTTTGAGTTTCTGACCTGCCAGGAAGCAGTGGCCCTGTTATCCTTCAAAGGGGATTCTTGGGCATTGACTTCTTTGGTATCTTGATCAGATTGAGTAGAAATGTAGAACAGTAATTCTCCTAGTGTTGCCATACAGAATCTCCTGAGTTTATCATGCTTATCCCTTAGACCATCTGATAGTGCATTAAAAATCCCTGAACTTGCCAGCTCTATATCAAGGATAGTGGAGTAGCGTATCAACAATCCCATAAGTGAAGCAATTTGGACACGCAATACTGAAGTTTTTGACAGACGAAGCATTTTTATAAGCAACAGCATAATTGGACCATTTGTGATTATATTTGCAGCATCAGAATTGATGCTTAACATCTCCAGGTATTTGATGATATTCTGTTTCTCTGAAACCTGAAAAGTACCACTTAAACTCTGAAGTATCTGACTATTGAATGCATTCATCTGTTCCCGTGGCAACTTAATATAATCAGCAGCAGGAAGAGCTTCAAACGGAAGCATAGGGACTGTCTCTACAGCTTTATCTCCTTTCCTACCAGGCATAACTGGTTTAACAGCAAGATCTGTTGGATGCCAGAATGCTGCAGAAATGTCAGATGGCTCAGAACCAGCTGCGGCCCCTGAAGTTGTCTTTGCTCTTTGTGCTTTCCTCATACAAATACTTGGTGGAGTGGCCACCACATCAAGATTTTCTGAACAATTCTGCTCAGTTTTTATCATGGTTTCAGCCTTAACCGGGCCTTCATCTGTGAGCATATCCATCTGATTACTCATGCAGCTCTCTTCATTTCCATCAGTGCCTTGAGTGGAAAGTTTTTCATCTTCTGCGGATCCAGGATTGTCTGATCCATCATTCTCATCAGGTGCATCACCTTCTGGATTTTCACCAAAATCAAGTTCCATATCATTGTTTTCAATCTTAACTTCAGTATCATTCTCAGATGCTTCTGTAGGGTGTCGCCTGTAGTTCTCCTTGTCTTTTTCTCTCTGCAAATTCCTCTTAGCTACGCGAGACATCCTGAGGATATTTACACCCTTCAACCCATCAGCCTTACAAGAAGGTTTTGCATTGTTTTTCTTACCACTTAGCACATTCTTAACAGGGGTGAACACCTTAGCAGAATTTTCGTCCTTCTTCCGTAGGCCATCACGGGGCTTGGGTGGTGTGGACTGTCTAGAAGGTTTATCACCATTTCTCTCAACTAAATATGGTGTAGCAGAAAGTTCGACCATGTTGTCAAAGGCAGGCTGAGGAGGTAAAGGAATAATTGACATTCTGCTCCTCCAAAAGTGATGCTCGCATAGTTCAGACCACTGTAATCTTTCAGCAGGATCTTTCATGAGTAAGCAATTGATCAGATTTTGAAAGGATCTTGATGGGTTATCAGGCAAAGGTGGTGTAGGATCTGAAATTATAGATTTGACTAGCTGGGTAAATTCATTAGCCACAAAAGGGGGCCTTCCTGCATAGCATTCAAACAACACACAACCAAGTGCCCAGAAATCTGAAGCATACGAATGCACTCCTCCCTCTTGGAACAACTCAGGAGCCATATAACATGGAGTCCCCTTCAAAGGTTGCGGCACCTACATGAGGAGAAATTAAGCTGGGGAAATAATCAAATGTAGATGGAAACACAAGGAAATGAAATGAGATACAAAATGAAAATAGAAGCTCACATCTCCAGGATCGGTCTTCTCTATGTCTTTCAAACGTCTTGCTAATCCAAAATCGCACAGCTAGAAAATTAAAGAGATGTATATCGTTAGTTACAAGCTATTGCCTCACTGTATGAATTATTTTCCAGTGATCCAGTAAGTACCTTCATGCACCCAGATTCATCAAGTAAAACATTTGATGGTTTCAGATCACAATATATAATTCCTTGTGAATGCAAGAACCTAAATCCCAAATTGTTTTGACAAATAAGATTTCACACATCATACAGTAGAAATAATGAAACAAGGAAAGAAACTTTACTGAAGAGCTTTCACGAGATCATAAGCCAGGTCATGTATAGAATTTTCAGGCAGCTTCTTATCCTGCAGGTCATTGAAGAAGTGGAAAATGTTCATATGCAAATATACTAACACAAAATACTAGAAATTTGGATGCAAAGGGTATGGTATTAGAGCATACTTAAATGTGACAACATACACATAAATAGACAGCCAAAGTAAAAGTTTTTAACCTGACAGTTTGATAATGATTTTTCCTTCCATTCTACTATCTCCGTCCCAAAATATAAGAAGTTTTAGGGTTGGGCACGGGTATTAAGAATGAAGAGTAAGTAGAGAAATTAAATGGGGGAAGGTTGTGATTGTTTGAAAAGAGAATGTAGGTGAAGTTGTTATATTTCGGGACAAATTTTGAATACTAGAAGTTTCTATATTTTAGGACGGAAGGAATACCAGCTATAAACAAAAAAAAATGAACATGGTTTTCTTTTTTCATTTCTTAAGGAGCAATACAAAAGATATCTCAGCATGCAGAGAGAAAAAAATTGTAAATGAAGCAAATGCAAATCAATTACACAAATGTGTATTATTATACAAGTAAACAGCTGACAGCATGCTTTGAACTAGAAAATGGTATGCTGCTTAAACTGACAAGCAAGATACCTGCTCAAGCAAGCCCTTTAGGTCTCCACCAACGCAATACTCCAGTATTAACCAAAAATGAGCTGAGGTTTCGTACCTGGTACAACAGGTACAGGCATAAGTATAGTTTGTAGTAGAATGTTAAGGGAACAATTACGATAATCGCAACCAAACTGCCAGACTATACTTGTCGTTATTTTTCTAACAAGTGAACTGCTCGCCATTATTGCACCGCAAGATCTGCCAACATGAATAATTTGGTCAACACTAGTCCCCTAGAAACGTACCATGAGTAAAATTTCAGAACATTCGGATGATCTAAGGAATGAAGCATTCGGACCTGCAAAGAGAAGTTCAAAATTACTATTAGTGGAGTAAGCAAACATCCTCATTCCTCAGGCTCATTAACTATTTTTCTTACCATGCTCGCTAAAAGATTACTTTTTAATCGAAGACTAGCACATGTGCTCATCTTCTATCCCGAAAAATATTACCTAAACTACTGATCTTCACCCTTAAGCACTTTGCTCAAAGAGACACCCAATAAGTACACACGTACCTCAAAAAATAAAATTAACAAAAAGAAGGTACATTCCTGACCAAACAACACAAAATTTGACACCGCGCCAAATGTAACTTATCTTGCCTCATTTCATCTTCTCTAGAAATGGCTATAAGAAATGGATTATTTTGCACGATTATCAGGAAATCAAAATTAAACAGCATTCCTAGCTTAAGTATGTAAAGTGCTTTTCCCAGGAAATAAATAGCAATCCACTAGTACATCGAGATATTATGTAACGAACAATGTATACAATCTGCCCATTTAAACAACATCAGCTTACAAGGGAACTGTGCAGAAGCAGAATGCATGCCCATAAAATAGCAGTTAACGAAAACCACGGTATCCACGCAGTCTAAAACAGTCACCGAAACTATCAAATCAATCATGGATATCATATCACGATTTGCTTTCGGGAAATCCATAAGCGCGCAATCAAAAATCACTCCAAGGACCATTTCACGGACCAAATTAACCAGCCCGCCGCGAGGCCAAGAATCTCCCCCCCCCCCCCCCCCCCCCCAAAAAAAAAAAAAAAAAATCGCGGCGGCGCATGCCTACTAACTACTGATGAACGCAGCCGCCTCACCTCATTGAGGACCTTGGACCGCTGCGACTTGTCGACGCTCTTGACGGCGAAGTACTCGATGCTCTTCTTCTTCCGCCCCTTGTACACCGTCTTCCGGACCACCACCGCACCCAAAAAAAAACCACCAAAAACCATCAGAAATCTCACCCATCTGCACCCACGCCGTCCCGATCCGAGCGGATCCGGGCCGCGGAACCCCACGGAAGAGGAGAGATGGCGTTGGTAGCGGGCTTACCGAGTGCTTGCCGCGGCCGATGGCCTCGTAGACGTGGAAGTTGTTCATGGCGGAGCACCACCACCACCACCACCACCGTCACCGGCTTCTCCTCCTCCTCCTCCTCTTCTCGTCGACGGCCACGGCTAGGGTTTGCGTTTTGAGGCGGAGGAATGGGGGGGGAGAGAGAGAGAGAGGGCGGGATTTGGATTTGAGATGGGCGCTCGATCGGCTAGTTTTGGAGTTTTGGGCGTTCCGTTTCGGCGGAGGCGCCCTTGGCTCCGGTTGTTTTTTCAAACTTTTTTTTTTCGTCTTTGGATTGTGTTTTTTTTCGGATGGGACCTTCGGTTTTCTCCATATTGATACGAAGTCCCCGTATTGCGACTCGGTAGTCGGTGACGGTGGGCAAGTAGAGTTAAACGGCTACAAGATTTCTTTGGCTTTTTTGAACGCAACAGCGATGGAACTTTCAAATTGAAATGCATCTACTAGTATGAACTGATACCAAGAAAGTGTTTTTTTAGAGTAAAATGTATGGAGGGTCATCTAATTTGTTTAGATGTATCACGTAGGTCATTATTCTTTCAAAATACACATTTAGATCGCTAATTTGAGTTAATTAAGTTTGACCCATTCAACTACCAACATGAGTATAGCTTATACACACGGCATGCCACATAGGATTGAAAATTTGCTTCTGCACATACACATATACAGATAACCTCGTACTTTATTAATTTAATCAAATCATTTCACTTATGGTAATTCTAACGAATACTCTCCAAAATGCAGAAAACCCCTATATTGTGATTTTGTTTAAGTCCTACTGTACATCATTAGCCAATCCCGGAATTAGTGTACAACTTGTTAGCAATAAGCAATCTTCATAGCTACAATATATGTACAAATAATACACATAGCTTCCAGGAATTGATCGATGTGAGCTAATATATATTGTGAATCCCGTGTATTGCCAAGTGGTAGTGTTAGGAGAAAGAAAATAAAACATGGTTTTTTCACATATCTAGAAGCAAATTTTCAATCCTAGGTGATATGTCATGCGTACAAAGTGTACTTATATGTATAATTAAATATGCTAATGACTCACTTAACTCATATTAATGATCCAGATATGGATTTTAAAAGTAGAATGACCTACATGATACGCCTAAACAAGTTAAATGACCCTCCATTCATTTTACTTTTTTAACAAAATAATAGTTCCATCTACCCTATAGTTCAATAAATTATTTCACTCATCACTCATTCTTTCATTCTCAAATCCAGCTGGGTGAGGGAAGACAAACCGATTCAGTTACTTTTCTTGCAATAAACTTTCTGCCAATTATTCATATCCAGAAATTCACTTATGTCCTTATGTAGTTAAATAATGTAATTCCTTCATAAATTTGTAGGAAGTCTAGAGAAAAACAGAACGGAGGTGCAGAACTTAAATTTCTTTTGGTTTAACCTGGTGATGACTGACCATACAATTTCGTTACCCCAATAATGAGTTTCCACATTAGTTTATATTATTAGACAATAAGCTTTAGTAAGAAATGTAAGATAGACTTTTACACATTAATTTATATTTTTAGACAATGTTTTGTCATATCAATTTGAAAAGTATTTTATCATAGCAATGTTGATTAAAAAGATACATGGTCAGAAATTTATCCCCCTGCAATTTAATGGATGCATTACTCTGATGCGGTTCATGGAAATCCTGTGCTAACTTATCCATGTTGTGAAAATATATTTTGGTGTCTTGTAGTCGGGCAAACTATCATTGTAGTTGGATGCAAACTATCACTGATTCTTCTTTATGTTCCCTATTGCATCTGGATATCTGATTAGTGTGCCCAACCTTGGAAATACTTGGCATTTTACGTTATTTGTGGGATGTACAGAAGGAAAAGACTACATTAGGATTGATGCTCATGATATGCTTGACAAAATGCCTCTAAGGTTACTGGTGAAGTTATCATTATGTTAATTTGTATCTCCCAGTGAGTATAGATGGAGAAATGCTCGTATAAGTGTTAATGCGAAAAACACACACTAGCCTGAAAGATCTACTTAACTCTAGTGCAGGTCCAGATCTTGACTTTCGAGTTCAGGACGTGCCAGTTGGTTTGATCCTGTAACCAACAAGAACAAAGATAGATAATTAAACCAAGAAACGATAGTCGATCGGCTAAAGGGCTGATGACATATCGTTTTTAATATAGCCGATGCTATTTGATTAGGATCGGAAGTCAGGTGGATTATTGAAATAACATAATATATACATGTTATATCATATCGGCTTATGGATACAAAAGTTACTTATGTTTAATGTTTAAGTTATAGCCGTTAAGACAATATAGTGCATCAGCTATTACTCTGATGCAACCTTATATACATATATCAATCTAAATAAATATATTTGATTCATACCAAATATATTTATATAAAGTGATATACCTATATAAAGACAGATATAACATGTAAAACATGATTAAGCAAACTAAACATATTAAAGCATCCATATCAGGCAAGATCGGCTGAAACTCCGATTCTACCCTTGTTGTAATCAAAGACATGTTAGTTTTTATGATTCTAAGCACGGCTAAAGATGATGCATCATAAAGTATGCAAAGAAGCATAAAGTCTAAACAATCAAGTTTTTGACTAATTTTCAGGGTGGTAGATATCTCAACTAATCTATATCAACAAAACAACTTAGCCGATACCGGCAAAATCCTAAGAAAGATTTGGCCGATACCGATAAATTGAGACATTGATATACATTAATTAAGATATATGATAACCAGTGATCTAATTAAACAAGATTAACACATCTAAAATGACATAGTAACCTCGATAACTCAAACCACTGTGACAAGTATTACCTCTTGTCAGGAGATCGAAACCGATGCCCTAACTTGAAGCATGAACTCGTTGAAAGTAACTTTAAAAGAAAAGGCCACGATGTGCTGAGAGTATATTGAATGTGTGTTTATTTCTTACAGGGTTCTAGGCATATATTTATACCCATAGTACAAACTTGTCCATATCGAACATGACTCAATCTTTCATAAGTTACAAAAACTATACAAACAAGTCCTTATGGCGGACACTTGCTAAATCTCTAAGAAACCGACATTAATATTCCTAATTAATATATACAATTGCATATAATGGACTCTATCCTTACACGGCAATATCTCTGAAGCCTTCATCTTGAAACCGACAATGACTGTATCGGCTCCCTTTTCTGAACTCCACTCATATCGACTAACCATTTCCAACTCGGAATCGGCCGATACACCTTCCAGCCGATGTGTGCTCTGTTTCCGGAAATATCACATATCCTTCAAATCCGCTGCAGATTGATTCTCAATTCCGATCCATATCTTACCAAATTTCGTTGTCAATAATAAGATTGTACTTTGTATCCTTATACTCACTGCATTATGGAATCAATCAGGCTCGCCACTGCTCACATCGCCGATCTGTCTACACCGCTCGCATCGCAGCCTAGGGCTGACCGGATCCGTTGCCTTGCCCGATCTCCTCCACACCTCCACTTCAGGGACCACACCGCCGGCGAAGCCCACCCTCGACATCGATGACAACACCATCGACGCCTCACCGATCTCCTCCGCGCCCGCTGCCCACCGGCACTGCTGCACGCATCACCGATCCCAGGCATTTCTTCTTCAGGTTGGGATAATTGCATTATCTATTCTATTTGTGCTTTTCATTGCAACCGAGAGGGCTTATTCGGATGCCTAGAATAAACATTATTTTTTTACGAGTTCTTCACACGTCTTCCTGACCAGTTTGTTAGTCAGTTCAAAGAAATTCAATGTTAGTAAAAAAATACCAATTAACAGTGATGTTATCGTGTTATAATAAAAATATGATGCATATATGGAAAGATAGTGATTCCTTTAAATGAACAGCTTGGACGTTAAACAAGACCAAAAATCATTTGTAGTGAAATCCATTGGACCTTCCCATGAAAAGCCAACATATAGTCAAATAACCAATTTACACGAGATTATATATTCTGAGATATACCAGTTTGTACCGCAGGAGTACGTTATACTCAATACTCAGTTTTGAGGTTGTACCGTGGTAACTTCTAAGGTTACCTATTAGTTCTATCTTGGCGTTTCAGAAGGCATCCAAATTATATCACAAAATCTTTCTGAAAAATTAAAAACTGAACCCCTTCCATCCTTTTTGTGTAGTATAAATCTACCTAAAACTGGGGACCAGTTGCAACTGCCATTGATACGTGTCATCAAATACAAATTCTGGGAATCAACTAGTGTTCCATTAATTATACTAATGCAAGTGATAATAGGGTTTTCGGGAATGCTTTCTATCAGCCGTCCGAATAGAAGCAAAAAATCAGATGGAATCAAGGCCTCAACCCAACTGCGCGCGGTACATGTATGGCAGGTGCATGCAAGCCTATTCAAACAGATTTAAAATGCAAATGATTTTTTCTCTTCAACTATTTATCCGAACTACGAGCTAATTATATCGTTCGATTTATCACAACTAAATCTTCGTAATAAGATCTCACTTGACTATATTCCATCATTTTTTTTACGTTTTACACCATGTAATTGGGATGTTTCAATAAATATTTGTTGATGTTTCACTAATTCATTTGCAATGTTGCACCAGTTGTTTTTTCATGTTTCAACAAATATTTCTTTTATGTTTAATAATTACAACTCGATGTTTCATGTATAATATAAAAATATTTCAGTAAAACCAAGTATTTTGTAAGCATATTATATGCTTCGTATGATTTTTTGATGTTTCGCTAGTTAGAACTCAATGTTTCGTGCAGTGATTGTTACTGTTGCACAATACTATTTTAGATGTTGCATATTTCTGAAACATTTCATATAATGGGTTGAAACATTTTTGATCAACTGAGGAAACAATTTTATATAAGTGATGAAACAACGCTCGATTTCTCTAGGACATATATATTTTGACATCAAAATAAAATATAATCATATAAGATCCTCTTACGAAGATTTAACTGCAATGAATGCAAATATGTGATTAGATTCTAGATAAAATAAGTATTAGAAGAAAAGGTCAGTTTGAGCTATGTTAACATGTCTGTGTTGCTAGCAAAAGAAGTAACCTATGAATAGAAAAACAAAAGACACATGACCACTTTGGCTGACAACTTGCTCATCATGTACAGAGAAGGCTAGCAGCTTTTGCTAGAAAAGTTAGCAGTGGGAGTGTCACACCTGAGGTTTCCTGTTCTAGCCCAAAAATCTATTTGATAAATTGCGTAAAGAAATTGTTCAAACCAACCTAGAGAAAATCCCTAATTGGCACAGTTCTAAAACTTTTTACCATAATATAAATTTTGGCTCCTAATTAACATCAATCCAAACACATTCACTTTTAATACTACCCTACCAGTATATTGGTAGTGTCAAATTTTGCCTATATTTTGATAGTACCAATGTTTTGGTATGGTAATAAGCCAAACAAGCCCTAAATCTTTCACATCTTCCCTGATTTCAACGTGCTTATAGTAAAAGAAAAAGTCCATGATTAAATTATTGAACTATGTAAGACTTGAGGCTATAAATTATAATCTACTTTGAATTGAATTCCAAAAGAATATTACGAGCCCTTAGCCCGGTCAAAATATCGGGCGTGGAAAGCCGCCATTCTATATCAGCTGAAGGCCAGAGCACCTCCGCTGTTGATTCAGTAATTCACTTCTAAACTTCTAGGACAAAATTTCTATGTTTCCTTTCCTAAATAATGTGTGGAGCTCCAGAGTCCAGATTCCGGCCATTGGATCAAGCCATCCGAGCACTGTATCGCATCATTAGCCCTGCACAATTTCAGAACTTCCAGCAGGAAGAACACGGGAAGAATATCAAAGTGTGTGTACTCAGAAAGATTATTTGCAACTGTCAACTTGGGAGAATTGCCCTTCAAAGTTATTCATCAGCTTCTCGGCAGCTGCTTCTACCCTCTGATTGTCCTGAAATTAAGGTAAATAAATTAACTCTGTAAAACTACTGCTCTGGGGAATTAAATGTAGTACTCCTACCCTCTGATTGTCCTGAAATTAAAGTAAATAAATGCTCTGTAAAACTACTGCTCTGGGGAATTAAATGTAATACTCCATACTGGAAAAGCATAGTAGACTGCTAGAAACTAAGTTGTCCCATTAGTGCACAAACAGGACAAGCTTGCATCTATATGCAAATTAGTTGCTGGTGGTTAACAATTGTCTTGCTTTAATTAAAACAAGGGTGCCAAAAAGTACATAACTTCTCTCTTATGTTATTCCCAAGAGCTTGCAAAGAGAAGAGAAGAGTTTTACGTGCCAGTATGCAATTCTGTGGAATAAACGGAGTCTGCTACAAAGAGATCGAGCGCATACCTTCCCAATAAAACTCACAACCAAAGGCCCAGATCTTGAGATCCGAGAACAACCTGCACGTCGAAAACATTAATCACCAAAGAGATCAGATGAGTCGAAATGAATATATACAGCACCAGAAAATTTGCAAAATCATTTCCCACAAAGAAAAATAATGGGAGCATCAAATCATACCTATGTATACATCAGAAAAATCTATGCATAGTTTTGCAACCACTGGGGCAATTTTAACCTGAAAAAGAATACAGTAAAAATTTATCAGATACTGAGATACAGAATGAAGTACTTCTCCAAAAGTAAACATAGAAATAGATTTTTTTTTTCTTTTTGAAAATTAATGAGAAAGGTGGATACTAAACGTAAAAATGGAATTAACAAGTGTGCAATGTTTATCCAATAGTTGCCAGGAAAGTAGCATCTAGGATCGTAGGAAGGTAAAGACAAATAGTGAAATATCAAACAGCTACACAACAATCGTGAGGCATAACATTTGTTCAAAATCAAGATTATTGAGATACATCAATAGAGGTAATTTATATTGTTCTATTTTAATTATTGATAAGTGAAATTATTTAAGACCAAACATACTATAATGATCTATTTTGGAACTGACATGGATAAAATATGAAGGAACTGATTCTGATAACATAACTAGAATAAAACAAAGTAAATTCTGACTGAGTCGAAGAGACATACATCTAATAGCGACGTGCTGAGATGCTTTGACACAAAAGATTTAGCCATCACTAAACCACTCTCTTGTGTGTCTAGAAGACAACCCCACTCCGTTTCAAGCTCATCCACATTAGTTGCAGCGAGAATGACCACGTTTTTGCATTTGATCTGCATAAGAAACCAGTTATCTATAAGACAAATGAAAAAAGCAATTGCTGACTCTCTTTTTTCAAACATAGTCTACAGTAGGCGTTTTCATATCACTTCCGAATTGGATGTCAGACTTTTCATTCAGGCATACTTACTAAACTTTGGATATATGTTAATACCTCCGTCCCAAAGTACAAGGGATTTTGGCTATGCGACCTAATAAATGTGCATGGACCTTGTCTTTACTGCATCAGTTCATATCATTGGCACATGCTAACTATGGAGAAATTACACCCCTTGTAAAGCAAAAAATATGTTCACCAAATATGTATTTCAGAAGTAATTCAAAAGAAATGCATTAAAACAACATAACGTACCAATGGCAATGGTAGCATTTTGTGATGCAATAATTCCGTAATACCTTCTGGCAACAAAGCCATCTGAAAGAGATGTGGAGTTAAATGATAATACTGCAGCTTGCACTATGCTAGAATAAACATGCACAGCACTAGATATTCAAGAATTTAACTGTATTTGTGAACCAGATTACCTCGTTACGATCACCAGTGTAATTGTCTCCTATCAATTGACTAAGATATTCTTCAAACTCTTCATCAGGAGCCTATGAAAATTCAAAACAAACATGTTGATAACAGTAAATGGGTTGTGATTTGTTCAGTCAAATTCATGAAGCAACCATTTAGTGTATGACAACAATTCAAGGCTATGCACATTTTTCCAACAGAACCAGCAAGAGAGCTGAAAGCTTTGCACACTGAGGATTTTCTATATTTCAAAGGGCTGTCATAAGAATATTTCCATGTGAAACTGCAACCAATAGAGCAACAAACAAGCTTTCTATTTGTCATCTGAAATAAGAAATGCAGCAAATGCACCAAACAATACTAGGAACAATGAATTTATACAAAGTCAAACATGAATAAACACTCTAATAAGACATTGCTGGATTACTTGTATCACTAGAAGCAAGACAATTTTAGAAGAAAGGAACACTGAAGAGCAGAAGGTCAGCACAAAGTAGAGGCACAGCAGAACTAGAGCAGAAGGATAAAGGTGATCATAACTAACAATTAGGCTGGGAACCTACTATAAGAAATCCTACAGCGAAAAGTTTCAATGAACGCACCAGACGAACTCCAAATGCTTTTGCAACACCAGCCAGCGAAATGTCTGAATGTAAAGGCCCAAGTCCTCCAACAAGAAACACCTGAAATACAATGTGAATATCATCACACACATTAATCCAAAAACTTCATAAGATGAAAAGGTCGATAAGCTAACCATGTCATCTGTAGATTTGCAACGTTCAACTTCTTCAGCAACAGAATCAATCTGAATAACAATCATAGGTAATTTCTGTTAGATATACGTGCCAGAAAACTGACAAAGTTGGAAAGTAGATTGCATAGTTCACAGCAGTTGCAAGTAGGCTGCAAGCTCCCACATGAAGCATATAGGACATACAACTATTTCGATTCATTTAACTTATCTTACTTCATTGGAAACAACTGCTACATGAGAAACTCGCCAGCCGATTGCATGGAGCTTCTTGCACAAGCCTGCACCTAGCTTATCCTCAACTGTGCCGAACCTGAAATACCATGCACATGTATCAATTATTGTATAAAACAACTGTCAATGAATCATTTACACAAAAAACAACAAACCAGAGTATCAGCACGGCAACACCAAATTCTCCAACAGTAGTAAAGAAAAATCGTTATATTTTGAGCTTTGGAATGCCTGGTTGCACTTTGAATTGACTTTTAATGATTCTGAACACAGACAAATGACTCAATGGAACTCATTCCACTATCATTTTCTCCCCTAGAAATGTGTTTCTATTGTATCAAATAGTTGGAGCGGTATAAATACACAGCTGATCGCATTTGCTCTTCGGTGTCCAAACTACTGATAAAATATAATTGTTGCATTTATCCAAAAGGCAATGCCAAAAATAAACTAAATTAGTGTAAATATGCCATAAATTTCAAAAAATAAAGAGAAAGAAGCCAGGGTGCCAGTAATGCCAAGGAAAAGGCTGCTGGAACTGCAAGAACCTTGGAATGATAGAATTATATCTGTAGAGACAAATTGAAAAGATTACTCACAATATTTCGTCACCAACTACAATGATTGACGCTGAGCGTGAGATCGTCTGTTCCACCTCAGTACTGTTTGTACCATTGCTTGAAACAGAACTAATATTCTTCTTTGTTCTGCCAGCTCTTTCAAGCCTTCCGTCTGATAACATGTATGCTGGCCTAAAGCTTTTCCCAGTTGTCGAATCACTAAGAAGCGCATTGGGAACAGTATCATATATGCTTCCAATGGAAGTATACCTAGAATCAACACAAGTACATGATGTTGTAAGATAAACTATAAAGTTTATATGGAAATCTATATAGTACTCTCAAGTGGCTTAAAAATTAAAAGGTAACTTTACATAACTGATGTCCCACAAGCCATTTTATATAAATTTATTTAAAGCAACAACATGATAAATGGCATTATTTGACCCATAGGTATCAATACACTAAACATTCAACACAAGGTATGCATACAGACCATTAAAATTTTGGATTCTGAACATGGAAAAGAACCTACCCTTGATCATAGAGGCTGCAGTATTTCACCTTACAGGTCAAGAGAAAAGACCAAACATCCCTGAGGCAGAAGTATAGTGTTCCTTAGCACATGAATATTAGCAGACTAGGAGGCACCTTTTGATTGATTTACATGATCAGGAGGAAAACCTGTATGACCAGTCCAATATAGGATTGACCCTCATGAAAGGAGGCCAGCCAGGTGAACTAGGTGAGAACTGCTCTTGACCAACCTATAATCCCAAACTGTAGTAAGTAATAGTTTATCGGGAGTCTGGGGGCATCAATAAGTGAAAGGTCTATGGGCATGAGGATTGGACATAACAAGTCTATCGAGATTTGAAGAGCAACTAAAAAAGGGAACAAGAAAATTACTGCATTTGGATCGCCAATTCTAGTACCAATAAAAATTGCTTTAGTAGGCCTCTCTTTCAATAGGCCTTCTAGGCCAGACTTAAAATCCGAGTGGATCGTTTCCAGTGGCAAACCATAACTGCAGAGAACAGAGGACAAAGAATATTTCATTTAACTTCTCAAGGATAGCAAATAAACAAAGAAAACAAATCTTAGTGATTTCTTACGTCGAGACAGTTTCATAAGTGAATGAGTTGATTTCAGGGAAAGCACAAGGACTCTCAAAATAGATGGTGCGCACAGGACAGTTTTGGATAGTATTCATTTCGACTTCACCATCAGAGCTTGATTTGTGGAGGTAGTAGCCAGCCCGAAGTAAATGCAACAGAACCTATTGATATATAGCATTCATATTTTGTTAAACTTGCTAATATAAAAAACCGTCACTTAACATACAGAAGAAAAATGACAAGCAAGAGAGATTATAAAGATATTACTGTTGAATCCTTCCCACCATTAAAGCTGAAGGCAACTTCCTCAAACCTGGAAAATGAAATTTCTGAGAATGAGATTTAGGATGTTCCTGTATTCAATGTATATAAAAAATGAGAGCATTCAAACCAATCCCCACCCTCTCAACATCCATCCTGGACAACTGCAGAACCATTTAAAAAAACTAAATAAGGAAAATAAAGGATAGGATGCCAAAACAAAAAAAAAAACCTGTCAACATGCATTTTGGGAACATCTGCCTTGTGCCTTATTCACATAATCCAGGTATAACTGGTTGAAGTTTTCAAAGAAGACCCAAGTGCCCGTGCATTGCAATGACTAAGTTTTCATTCCCCGTATGGATGTAGTTCAATTTAGTCTCTTCTTTTCCATCCAAAGAAACTCCGTTTTAAGTTAGTTACAGTGTTGACTAAAAAAAGGAACAGATTACAACTCACAAAAATAATATATAAACATTTTCCTCATCAGAACTAGCGTAAGAACAGCTGATACAACCTGACTAACCAACAACGAAAACAATGCACCTACTCTCGTTGTGTCAGGACAGCATTCAAAACACATGTACTTTAACCCGTGGTCCGAATCAGCTGAAAAGATAGTTCAACAGAGGAATCCAGCCGAAATCCAATCGATCGAGACTAGACGATTGTTGCGCAAGCCAATCCAAATAGTCTAGACCGTCCTAAAATTGCTACTAGTTGATGTTCAGAAACTATATCAGCATACGCCATTGCGCAAAGGGGATTAAGAAATAGAACAGGCAAAGAGGGATGGATATTCTATTGTAAGGACACAGAAATATAGAATGCATGTAGGGATTAAACAGCTGCGGCGACCTGCAGTTTGGGATCTAAACCCCTCAAGTCGATATCCCTCCCTCCCATCTGTTATAGTATATAACACATGTATCCCCAAATCCATTCGAGCTGGATGAACCAGCCAAGCCAAGCCAACCACTCATTACAGGACACGCGCGCCAAACCAACCCGACCCGATCGCGGAAAGCATCAACCCAACAAATCTCGCGTGCCCCCGTGGATCATCATCGAGCTAAGCCACCACCACCATCACCGCC
Organism: Oryza punctata; assembly: GCA_000573905.2. Lineage (NCBI taxonomy): Eukaryota > Viridiplantae > Streptophyta > Magnoliopsida > Poales > Poaceae > Oryza > Oryza punctata. The sequence goes on from CM002488.2 coordinate 8,430,946, forward strand.
ACCACGAATCTAGTGAGAGGGGAGGGGGCGTACGGGTAGAGCGCGAAGGCTCGCTGCACGACGTAGACAGCGTTGTCGTACTTGGTCCGCAGGCGGCTGTCGCTGCTCCCCCGCACCGCCCGGTCGATCTCCATCCCCCACCCACCTTACTCCTCCCTCCTCCCTCCTCCGGAGAGATGCCGAGCCGCCGCCGGAGAGAGAACCAGAGGGGCCTCTCCACCGCCAGAGGAAAGCGGCCGCCGCCGCCGCCGCCGCGGCGGAGGGGAGAGAGGGTGGAGAGCGGCGGTAGAAGCCGGCGAGGAGAGGGGAGGAGAGAGGCTTCGCTTCGCCTCCACAAAGGGAAGGGAAGGGGAGTGGATAGACGGGGGCACGTTTGCGGATGCTGTTTCTGCGTTGTATTTTTTTTCCGCTTCCCTTTCGTTTCGATAATAATATACAAAAAAGTATACATCTCCTACTCCCTCTCTACTCCTCGTCTATCGTTCTCTTTTTTTCTCCCCCTCTTCCGATGTTTTTTCTCTCGTTCTCTCGTCGCGCGCGCACGCGTTCGGGGTGGGTGGACCCGGCACGCCGCTGACGTGGTGGTCTGGTACTCTGGTCTTGACCACACTTTTGCTGTTTTTTTCCGAACAATGGGGCTAGGTGCTGTTTGAAACTTAATTTTATCTTTACCTACTTAAAATATTCATTGTGTTTTTACCGTTCAACCTCTCTATCTCTGCTATTATAAAAATTAAAAATATTTTTACTGTCCCACCTCTTTATTATAAAAATTAGGGAAAAGTCAGTATTACACCCCTAAACTATTTGATGAGTACGAGTCAGACTCAAAAATTAGGCATCTTTCACCCTCAACTATTAATACCGGACGAATTACCACCCTAACTCAAATCGGAGTGGTTTTGACTACGTGGCAGTACATGGCAGTACAGTCAACAATTCTTTTTTAAATCGACGGGCCTCACCTATCAGTCTCATTCTCTCTATCTCTTTCCTCTTACCTCTCTATTTCTCACTTTTTCCTCAATCCTCTCTCTTTTCTCATCTCGGTCCCCACTCTCTCTCTTTCATCGAGCAGTCGGTGGAAGGGGAGCCGAGGAGGGTAGCGACGACGGGCGCAACTCGGAGCGGCGATGGTGGGCGGGGAAGGCAGAGGTAGCTCGACGCGATGGAGAGGAGCTGAGGATAGCGGTAGCGGGAAGGGATGGGGGAGGCAACTCAGAGCGGCAGCGGGCGGGCGGAGACGACAGAGGCATCTCGGAGCGACACCGATACTTGATTCTCCCTCTCTCTCTTCTCCCTCCTCGCGAGGAGCGGGTCTTCTCACGCAACTCCAGGGAAGGTCGCCGCTCGCCATTTTCTCACGCAAGTCCCAGCCCGCCGCCGCGAGGATGCTCGCAGCGGCCGACGCACGCCTCCTTCTCGGCCTCCGACACGAGGGCGCTCACAGCCATCGGTGTGCCTCCACCAGCGCGTGGAGCTCTCCTCGACATCTAACGCGTGAGAGAGATAGAAAGAGAAGTGAGAGGGGAAAGAGATAGAAAGAGATAGAGAGGAGAGAGATCTGACAAGTGGACCCCATCGATTTTTGATAAAATAATTGCTGACTGGATTGCCACGTAGGCTAAAACCGCTTGCTAAACTACTTAGGGGTTTCATCCGGTATTGATAGTTGAGGGTGAAAGATGTCTTATTTTTAGGTCTGAGGAGGTTCTTTTCAAGTATACTTGATCACAAGGTAGAACCATTACCATATTTTTTTCAAATCCCGTTGCAATGCACAGGCCCCTTTGCTAGTGGAGACAAATGTTAAGTTAGCATCGTAAAACGATAAAGCTATTAGCATATGATTAATTAAGTTTTAATTATTACGAACTTGATAAATAGATATATTTGATATTTTAAAGCAACTTTTATATATAAAGTTTTTGTATGAAGCGCACCATTTAGTAATTTAAAAAGCGTACTAACGGATACCAAAGAAAAATCTAAATCTTAATCGAAAAGAACATAGCTTATGTCATATTTGATTGTTCATCGAGTCTCGTCGCTTTTCTATGGAGAATCAACCACTAATAAAACTTTTAGTTTTAAATTTAATTATAGGGTTATTTGTAATGTGGGTTTTACATTAATTCTAAAAGGCTGTGAGTTACTATTAAAACTTGTATTTTTTTAAAAGAACTAACTATTGATTAAAATATAAGTAGCTTAAATTGTGAGACGAGGCAACTAGCATAGCGGTGTTTTTTTTTTTTGGGGGGGGTGCCCATCTCCATCTGCACCAACTGTGCATGCATGAAGCGCTGCTGTTGCAACAATTACTATAGAGATTGTTTATTTGCTATTGTATGTACGAGTTGGCTGCCATATAGCTATACCGAACAACCCTGTTATCTCTTACGTACCTTTATTACGCTGCAAAATCTTTCGTACGTTGGTACATATATCATTTGTTTATGCTTTTACGTATGTATATGAAAATTGGATAGTTCTCGAACAATAAGGAGAATCGGGAAAGTAGAATCAAGCTCGTGCGTATGGTTCAACCATGGATTTATATCCTTTTCTTATTTATGGAATACCTTGAATTTATATGCACGCAATGGGGTTGTGGCTCGTATTATCGTATACGTAACTTGACTCGATTCGATTGGTCTTCATATATATGCACAATTAATCGAGTGCGTGACATTTCTTTAATTTGGCGTATAAAAGGACGACGGTTTGAACTAGCCTTGGGTAGGTTACTGCTTACTTGTACTCCTTACCAGTTAATTACCAGTCTGCAGATTAGGTAGATGTTGGATGGATGGATTTTTGGATGCGCATGCACACTCGCATTGACGACCCATGTAGCTAGTACTCCTAGCTGCTAACGAGCAACGACGTCCACAAATAAACAAGCGATTATTCACATGTGTACAAATGGACCAGCGTTGTGCCGTGGCGTGGCTGAATTGAACACAAGTATAAGTGACCATACGTTCGTTAATTACAGTAGTATATACTGGATTTTTTATTTGAATTAGAATATCGTTATGGAGAACGCAAAAGCCAAAGTTGAAAGAGATGGTATCCAACAACAAGTTAATTTTAAGTGAAGGAAAAACATTCTTGAAGAAATGGTAATTAAATAATCAATGATATGCACAAATGCGCAACCATATTGCATTAATATATTTCTCAATTATTTTTGATCATTTTTTACAACTAAGCGAGTTTTCGATAAGATTTTGCGAGCAATTCTGTATAGTTATAGAAGGGTATCGGTGAATGGATATACAGTCAATTTAATTTGTACACAAGATTGGTATAAAATGAATTTGACGCAAGAAGAACACAACGTTTCGGCCACAATTTTTTCCCCTTAAATCTCACGGTTTATATGTACCTTACTACTGTAAAATTCATGGTTTCATTTACCTTCCTTTTTCTGTTAACCTTCTTTGCTCTGCTGGTCCTTTAAAGCGTTCCATCTGATAGCATGTATGAAGGTTTAAGGGGTTGTTTGATTATGTACTTAGGTTGCTCAGATTTGGCCCTTTTTTTACAAGCTTGCTAAAGGTGAGACGATTAAAACCCTAGCCACATTTGAGCCAGCAAAGTGAAGATTGCTGAAATTTTTAGTCGCCGACACATCAGACCTGACCTATAAACATGCCTGCAGGTCCATCACTCAGCTGTGCATTTGGGACGTATGCTGTCAAATAAAAGTGTACCTGGAATCATATCAAGGGCAAATGAAATGTATCATCCATTTGAAGGTTTGCATGAAAGAGTAGAAAAATGAGCTGAAGGTCAGAAATCAGAATGCCCCAGTAATTCCCCGGTATAAGCAGAGAAGGGAACAGCTAGGAGTAGAATCTTGTTAGGTTACTACTACTAGCAGTACTTCATTTTCTAAATGATGTGATAAATTTCACCATGACCCACAGGGGAATAAGAAACCTTAACATCCAACAAAAAGGTGTGAGTATTGAAAATCGTAAAAGGCGATTTATCCAGAAAAAAAAATCGTGAAAGGCTGCAGTACTTGACCTTGCAGGTCAAGTGGAAGGACCAAATATGAAACATCAGTGTCACAGCAAAGCATTAGAATTGGCTACTCTGAAAAGAGAATGTAAGTTTGATTGACTCACATGATCGGGAGACAAACCTGTAAGACCAATTCAGGATTGGATTCACCCTCATGAGAGGAGGACAGCCAGAGGAACTAGGGGAGAATTTTTCCTTGACCAACCTGAAATTGCACCACTGCAAAAAAAAAAAAAAAAAATCAATCAAGTGACTTACCACATCCGGATCGCCATTTCAAGTGCCCAAATTTGCAAGGTAGGCTTCTTATTTATTGAGGCTTTTAGGGCCATATTTGGGAGGTTTTAGCAGTCACAACTTCTGTCATAGGCATAGGGCCAAGAGGCCAAGGCCCGTGGAGTCAATATAGGGTAGGTGAATAGCCCGTGGTACCGTAACAGTGGATTAGAAGATAAGATTAGATTAGATCAAGTTAATTATCTAGGGGTTAAGTCTCACCATCTATATAATGATGGGATTATAATCGTTCATGATAAGTAATGAATTAGAATTAGTCTCCCCCAACCTAAATCTCTCTCTCATCCCTAGCAGCCGCCGCCGCTGCCCGGCTATCCTCCCGACGGTGTCTATCTCTGTGAACCCTAACCCATAACAACTTCTTCCTAAATTACAAGCTCTCATAAACAGTTCAATTTCTGAGTCTAGAAAATGACAAACCAAAAGCTAGGAAGTTTTTTAGATTCACAGTAGATGGATTCTCACCAACCAACTGCTTCTTAAAATTTTAAGCCGCCTAAAGAAGACATAGGCTAGACTTAAAGTCGATCCGGATAGTTTCAATGGGTTTCCCCTACTATTTTGATGAGGGTTAGTGCTACCCGACGGTTTCACGGTTACCACGATAACCACAAACCATGAGGTTTCAAAACCTGAGAAGATTTACACACAACGTAACTACGATGATTATGTAGTAACCGTGCGATATAGCGAACCCTACACGAACATAAACATTAGAAAAAACATTAGTACTCAAATCTTATTAAACTATTACGTTAAGATGGTGTCATAAGATAACGAATTGATTTCAGGAAAAACAGTACGGTCTTCAAAGTATATGGTCCGGATGGGGCAATTCTGAATGGTACAATCCGTTTGATCCCCATTGCTCGAACATGTTCTGCATGTGAAGGTATAGTAGCCAGCTCGAAGCAAATGCAACAAGCACCTATCAAATTGTCACATTGTCATCTTGTCAGTTGGAACTTAACTAACTACTCCTATGCTACGAAGTAATAGCCCCATTTCGGTACTCTCTACTGGTAGTAGAAAATAATCTAAATCGTTGATCTCATTTGATCGAAGAGTTCAGATTGCTTTCTACTACCACCCTACTTAGCGGTAGTAGAAATGTGGAGGGATATTATTATCCCAAAAAATAGGGATATAATTATCATTTAATAGTGACTAAACTTTCTTTTCCTTCTTTTTTGATTTTTTGATGAAATATGAGCAATGCCAACATAATGGATAACCACATATCGATCTAGCTGGGAAAAAAACATAAATGATAAAATTATACGTAATCATTGTATTAGTAAATTACTAATTTATCCTTAATATTAAGGATAGTATAATACTATAAATAGAGAGTAACAGAGCATCGCTCACGGAGTAAATAATTGAAACAATAGGCAAAAGGAAACGTAAAGGTGTTACAGACTTACAGTTGAATTCTTGCCACCGTTGAAGCTGAAAACGATTTCCTCAAACATGCACAGTGGACAATGGAAAGCATTAGACGTTTTCGCCGTGATTAGTGGCGTGATCAGAAAAGTTACCAATAACCCTATCGCCTCACATATCATTGACTTTAGATGACCACAAGAGGGTAAATCCTTAATTTTCGATGAAACATGCCAGGTACCAAATTCAGGTTCAGGTTCCTTCCTCGGGCTGGGTAAAAAATTCAGACTCGTGTAAGCTCGTTTCGGTTCAGCTCAGGTTCGGCTCGTGAGCTCATTTTCGAAACGAGACGAGCCTGATCTGACCCGCGAACGGCTCGTTTGGCTCGTCCAGCTCGCACACCTGAGCCTTCCTAGCCCAAACAGCCCACCCCATTTACAAGTTGTGATGGGCTTGGCCCAGTTAAGAAAACCTAAGGCCCCCCTTACTACTTTCCCCTCTCCCTATCTCCCAATCCCCAGCCGCCACCACACACAAGCGCGCCTTTGGCCGTCGCCGCCGTACGCCGTCGCCGACGCCACCTCGCGACCTTCGCCGCACGCCTCCCTGAACGGATTCCGGAGTCCCGCCGCTACTCGCCGTCGCCATCTTTGTCTTCGCGGGCTCGCTGCTGCTCTTGTCTCGGCGGCGCAGCGCGGCGCGCACGGTGGCCGGTGCCCGGCGGCATCGCCGAATCTTCGTCTCGGTTCGAGTCGCCCTCGCCTCCTCCACCTCTGCTCCTTCTCCGGCTCTCCGGCGACACAGCCCCTCAAAAACCGTCGCCTCGCCGACCAGGATGAGGAGGTTTGTTCGTTTTTTCTCATTTTCTGACGCGTGTAGCAGTATCGTGTGTTCTGGTCTTCTTTTTTTTAATTTTGAGAAAATCACGGCATTTCATGGATTAAGTAGCATTTAGTACAGAGAACATCCCGGATACACTCCGGAATTACGTCTCGAAAGACATTACATGCTGAGATGAGAGCTCAGAAGAACGAACGAGCTAGGTTGTGTGCCGCTACATTGGACAAACTATTAACGTATCTGAAGGAACAAGCTTGAAAGGCAGTCTGACATATTCTTGATGTCATCGATCACACAGCCGATCCTGGAGCGATCTCGCACATCCGACTGAATTCTTTGTACCTGGAAACCTTCTTCTCTTGCCAAGGCTGCGAATCGCCATTGCTTCTGCCACTTCGGGTATACTGATTCCAGGGAGGCGCTCATTGCATGCCCGACACGCAGGAGCCTTCATGACCCCTACAAACGATCACCAAGCCCATTTGCTGGGAAGCTAGGAAAATTGCTGCATCTTTATTGATGAGGATAGAACCAACCGGTGGTGGATCCCAAGCTGCAACCGAGGGCAGGGATTCGCACCTGGGGGCAGTTGTCACCTTGTAGCGATGCTGCATAGTCATGTTGACATATGGCACTATCTTGTGTCCCACTCGACGCGGATGCAAGGAGGACTTGTTGTTCCTTGAATCGTTCCTTGCCTCCCAAATGTTCGAAAGGGTGACTGCTAACACTGTGTTTCGGAGGCACGAACTCCCCTTCATGAAATCTGAAATCCATTGTGCCATACTTGTTAGTTCACCCCGCATAAACTAATCGGGAAAGTCGATCTCACTTCGTCCCACAAAGCAGCTGCGAAGGGGCACAAGAGGAGACACATCTATCTGCTAACACTGTTCGATCAGGTCTTGTCTGTTGCAGAAGACACATCTATCCATTGCCGGAATATGTAGCATGTGGAGTTGAAAACCTGTTGGCAGGCAGTCGTGCATGGCCCTCCATAGATTGATCTTCATCTTCCCATGGGCATTGATTTTCCATAGGGATTTCCACGTTTTCCTACTCTTATCCATTCCCCAAGGGGGGCCTCTCCCATTGGCACTCAGGCACTCTGGTCAGCAAATAAGGCTGCCGATTTTGCCAGATTGTAAGCTGAACGAATAGTGAAGACACCCAGTTTCTCATCAGACCAGTGTTTTGGTCTTATGAGACTTGTCACTTGTGGCTCCGTACAGCCTAATTAGAAGCCGCGGCCCACAAAGCAACAGAGGCAGCCAAAAGAAAAAGGAATAAAATGAAAAAAAATCAGAGGTGCTAGGCCTGCACGGCGTGGCGGCGCACTCTTCTTCCTCGCGAGCCAAGGGGTTTTAGGGTTACGACTCGCGCTGCCGCTGCGTCGAAGCAGTCTCCTCCTCCCTCGCCTGAGCTCCGCAGCGGCCGTCGTAGCACCGCCTTGCTCCACTGTTTATTGGTGCGTGTGAGGCGGTGGTAGCAATTGCTCTTCTCGTTAGCACGTTGGGCACTTGGATCACGGGAGAAGCTGACAGGGCTTCGTTTGGTGGTGGAGATGGTGAAGGGATCATCAAGCAGGGCCCGGTATGATCAACCTCGACCATTCCTTCTTGTTGGTTCATCTTAGGAGCCAAAGGCCTTCATTACCTCCCAACATAGATAGTCGATTGCCTTGCGTTCCTGTAGGATGTGGATGTTTGGGGATAAACTAGGCATCATCAGTTTGGGAGTGAAAGCTATAAAAATTGTTATTGAGAGGAATCAAAATAGTTGCCTTTGGACTAAATGACCGGCAGGGTGATAGTCAAAACCACATCTGAGTAACAATTTTAAAAGCAGGAATGCTTTTGTTTGAGCATTGCATTTATCTACAGTAAAGCTATGCAATGTTTGTTCAGAACGAGACTTATTAGGTGGATTTTTAACTTCTAATGGTATATCGAATTTTAGGATTTGGTACTTCTGATTCCTCTCTGAATAACAGATTAACAGTTATGCCTCAAATATGAGACAAGGGAGGTTGGAAAATTATAGTTGTAGATTTTTGGATTGAATTCAGTAGCTTATTTTGTTTCAAATATACACTTATTGGTAAGTTTTTGTATTGTCTGTAACTTATTTTAACTTTGCTGCAACCAACCATTGTTAGCTATGAGCCTGGACCGGCATTTGAGGAGAACAGCGAAGAGGTTATGCTTGACATCTCACAAACAGAGTCAACAGAACTTTGGCTAATACAGTGGCCTCTAAATCAGGTTATGCGGTTATTATTTTCATTATGTGCCATGTGGCATGCTGCACAGGGGATCTCGAATTTAACCTTTTTCTGTGTTGCATGCAGTTAGATGCGTCTGATTTTCATGGTCAAGAGCTTACTCTTAAGTTGCACCGTGATGGCAAATTGAGCAGTTTGGAGAGTTCCTCGGGTAAGATATATTCAATGAACTATGTCGCACCTTATCGATTATGTCTTTTGAAGGTTTTTCAGCTTTCTGTACAGTTGGATTGGATGCAATCTGTATTTGCTCATGCAATCACACCTTTACCTTATTGATTAGTTTTTCCGAAAGAGGGGCACCTAGACTTCTCGTTACTAATCCCAAACAATGTTAATCCTATCAATGGAACTGCTTGCATTTCTATGGTCAAGCTTGCCTCTCATTTTTATATGAAGATGAAGTCAATGCTGGTTTGTTGATGGCCAATAGTGTTTTGCAGGGCTTTCAAGTTGCTTGTTAATCTTTAGGCAACAAAATAACAAACTAATGCTTATTAAATGTTTTTTTTTCAATAGAAATGGAATTAAGGTGCTATAATTTAGTTTACATATAGAAGTTTTTGTGCTTAGTGTATGTTCAGAAGTTTGATTGGTGAAGTGAAATTTTCTCTCAGCTTCCTCGTATAATTATCCATAAGCTTCTCCGTGATTTGAAGCTAGATTGATGACATTCATCAGTAAGACTACTAGCAATAGGCTTGTAGCTAGGTTCTCTAACTTCTTTTCATCGGTTAAGATTGTCAGCTCGTCGCTTTTAAATTATTGCGGCAACAACAATTTAAAGTTCTCCCAAAAGTTTGAGCTGTACTTATTGTTCTTAATTTGGCAGGGAAATCTTATGATCTTGTCAGCTTTGCTGCTCAGAAACCAGATGCAACTGTTTTTCTTCCATCCGGACCAGAAGCAAAAGCTGGTATGCTGAAATACCAACTTTGCCATTTATTTCTGCAGTATTTTACTATTTTGCATGGATGCTGTTTTTACTTGTTATCGGTCTTGTTAAATTGAGCTGTTTGTTGACATATTTGATTTTTTGTGATTTTGGTCATGCTTGATAGCACAATCGGTAGAACACATCTATCATTTCTTCCTTTCCTGAGAGGCAGCTATATTGTTCTTTTAACTTACTGTATGCATATTTTTTAATCCTAAAAAAAAATCCAGTTGGGAAGATCGCACGTCGAGTTAGCTTAGTTCGTTATCCTGACCCTGAAGAACTGGAGAAGCCAGGTTGGGGGAGTCTCACTCCTAGCAGCAAGAAATCTGCAGGTGAGTACATTTTCTCAGGTATCTTTTTCTAATGATGCCACTCTTCTGCTGTCTATGGTAATGTATTATATAGACTTGCTAAGCATGATATGCTATTCCAGTTGAACTAGTCCATAACTTAAGACTTGTATAGGTATAGCCTCCTGTTTTAACTAGAAATCCAGTATCACCAGATTTATAACTTTGCAAGTGCATATTGCTGTTCAATCTTTTCGTATTGACAGTAATGAGGTGATGAACATACTATTTGTCTTGAGATTTTTGGGCACCATTGAAAGTTGAGATTAGCCGAATTCCTGATTATTGTGAAGACTCGTGTCAATGATGCAATGTATGCTCTTGTATTATAGAACTGTTCTGAGAGAGAAATACTAAGTCCATCTCTGTAGTTTCTATTTCTGTTGATTAAGGCACGCACTTTCAATTGATAAAGGTTTCCAGCCATCAGCTGAAGTGTTTTCTCTTTTTCTATCATAACCACCAGTTGATAAATAGAACATTTTGGTAAACAGTAGTTGCCGTCACTGATCAGAATCTGCCTGGTCTCAGGTTCTTCAAAGAAGACGAGGTCTCGGTTCACGAGCGGGTCGAAGAACCGCAGCAGCCAAGGATCGGCACTATCGCTGGGCCAACAGAGTGCCGAGCCCGCCCACAAACACAATCAGAAGAGAAAGGATGAGAGCAGCTTGGGGCACTCAAATGTGTCGGGCAAGTCGGCCGAAGGATCTCAGGCTCACGGTGGCCACAGCGGCACGACCTCGGAGGTGACCCAGACGCCAGTGGAGAAATCCAAGAAGAAGAACAAGAAGGTTAGGATCGCAGAGTAGCAGTATCATCGTAGCTCAGGGCGTCAGGAGAAGAGAGGTTAATATCCCCCGAACCGTCAAGCATCCTCTGAGCTTCTTGAATTTCCTGAGCATTTCGCTTGACTCAATTGCAATTTTTGTGATGAGGCTCGAGCGCTGCAGCACCATGCATTGATATGCTGGAGTTGAACTATTTTACTGTGTATCGTTCTGGTTTATGTATGATTCATTAAGAGGACATGTTTCGTCGTGCCTTAGCTAGAATGCCCTCATCTAATCCAACGAAAAGAGTGGGCAGTAGTATAGTATCTCCTCGGAAAACTTAAAACTTTCTCGGAAAAGTCAAAAGTCCGATTTACCTCAACAACCCAGTTTGAGTCGCGCCCCTCAACTGACTGTCAAAGCTAAGATTAGGACGGTGATTTCGGAATCCGGATGAGTGATGCGAATCAAACTGGGGCTAAAATGGACTTTTTCCAACCTTCTCTGTATTTGGTGACCATTCCAATTGGCTCGGCCCGATGAGTCTCACTGTTTACGCGGGCTTTGGTGGGCTTTCTTTACCAAGAAAACCCTACTCGATCGGACGGCTGCTGTTGATTCCTCCATCAATAAATACCCTCCCAAACCCTACCGATAGCTCAAAGCAGCCTTCACCTTCACCTTCGCGTTCACTGTTCGTTGCGGCGCTCGTGGCCGGCTGGATGATTGTATTGTATACAAATCCATCCATCCGAGTCCGAGCGGCTTCAGTTTGATTTGTCTTCTTTTTGCTGCGGTTTGGTTTGCTACCAATCTTGCTTTCCAAAGTTGCTTATCCGATATGAATTTTGATTTTGATTCTCTCCTGTTTTTTTTTCTCTGAACTGAGCAGCACAGTCAAATGTAGTCAATTTGATGTTTTGTATGAATTTTGATTTGGATTTTTACAAAACGCACATGTAAAGAGTCCCCGGGTTCTTGATCCTGAATACCCGGGTGCCTAACCTTGGTGTGCGAGAGCTAACCTTTCGCCGGAGATTCACGCTTCCTACCAGCGCGCGGGAGCTTCTTTCCCCCGCTCGCTTCTTGCGTGATTCGCCGCACATTTTCCATTTTTCGATTTCACCATCTGTTTTTGTCTGGGCTTATTTCGTTTACAAATTTTAAATTTTTGTTTCCTGTTGACAATTCACCATTCGTTCTTGAGGGCAAACAAACTGGGCGGGTGCTGTCAAATTTAATGAGTTTTGACAACTCGAGATTTGGTCCGTAAAAATCTCCAGATGCAACGAAAAAGGGCATGTGTGATGTCACTCATGGAACGAAGTGGCCAAAGTAAATGTTACTATGACGTAATGACAACGCGAAGATTTCAACCATATGCAGATCAGCAGTTGTGCTCGTGGTTAACAGGTGTGAAACGTGGCTTGGGTTGTCGATCCTTCACGAATCAGTGAAACAATGAAAATCACGACACCAAAGAAAATGCCAATTGCCTGACCTGACAATTTGGGCGTTAGAAAATGGCATTTAGGGCCAAGGCTATGTCCCAACGACATGCACATAATCACAAATCGGAAGATCTGATCGACAAATTCCTTATTATAGAACAGACATATTGTACAAATTTGATCCAAAAGAAACTGAAACTTGGAAGATCTATACTTGAGAATGGATGTAGTTACTCCGTCTTAAATTATAGGGCGTATCAAACTCAGTAAAGGATCATACTAACTTTATCTATAATTATTATGCATGTTATATTATTATATTCATATTTTAGAATACTTTAATGTGACGCTAATTTTGTATTTATTGAAAACTTAAATAAATTTATAGTAAGAATATATCATTAAAGACCGTGTAAAAAAAATATAGCCATTATAATTTAGGATAGAGGGAGTACCATGTTGAACTAAATTATCAGAAAGAAAGAAACTGAATGGAGGTATCATGTTGGGCTAAATTTTAACATGAAAGAAACTGAAACCCTACCACAGCTTTCAGCTAAGTAAGGTTAACCAGGAATGGAATATGGACAGCATCACAATTCAGCAACGAAACAACAAAACCTAGCTGTTTGGGCATCACAGACTCGTCATTCAGTTTGGGCAACTCTTCTCCACAGCATCCATTTGTGTTGTTTGAAAAGCTGTTTAGGGCAGGGCCAGTTCCGAAGTCCGGATTTAGAACAATGGCTATGCAGTGATCTGAAACAGTTCTAGAAAAAAAATACTGTTATAGTGGTCTCAAACCGTATGTAGTAATTACCCTTTTGCTTCTCTGGATCAATATGTTGAGCTATTATCATTTTAAGATAATGAGTAATCATAAGTTGAGGTGTTCTTGAGTGTATCAGTGCAAACAAGATCAAGAGGTATGGGAAGATCTGCGTTGAACATGTACACTAGCATCTAACAGTCTTAATTCTCTATTTACTCATTCCGTAAGCTATCAAAAAAGATTCCTCTCTATATATTTATTATGTGCTCGAACATCCTCTCTATCTCACAAAGCTTTTGGTGGTGTTTGAAACTCATATAGATAAAAATGAAAATAAAGATTAAGTGTTTTATACAAAATGAGGTGGTATTAACGTATGATTAACTGAGTTTTAATTATTACAAACTTAAAAAATATATTTATCTAATATATTAGAGTAACTTCGTACGAAACATACGTTATGCAGTTTGAAAAGCGTGCCATGAATATCTAAAATTTCATCCAACTTTTGTTGGAGAAACGGACCTTTGTCTGGCCAAATTTAGCTGGTACATGGGGTTCTTCGGCTAACGGGATGGTTTGATTATTTGGTTGGTCAGTTTGTTAGTGTACGATTTTTATATAATTCTAAAAGTTTAGCTTGAAGAGATATTTAAAGAGATGGTTTAAGATGCTCTTGCAGTAGGAGTACGTTAGAAGGTTACTTTCTTCATCTCAGAATAATTAAATCTTATAATTTAATGTGATATATTTTAATATAATAAATCTAATATCAGATATGATATTAGGATATAAGTTTTGGGAAGAAGGTAGTATTATTGATTTGAGAACATGGCACGACAACCGATCGGGATATGATGGCCATGCATGATGCAGTCACATCCATGCCTTGCGTGCGCCTTTCGGTTTCGGCCATATTTGTCTAAACCAGAAAAGGGCAATAATAATCCATCATAGGCGTGGCCACATAGGAGTCTCTAGGAGTCTAGGAGTGCATGTACAATTAATCCTAGTGAATTATTCCGGATATAAAAAGGTAATTTTGTTGACACCGATGAGAGAGGAGAAATTCGATAAGAAAAATACATTGATGTTAAAACTTGGTTTGGTGTATTAATCGTTAAAGTTTCGTGGTCTCAACGGTTGTAGCCTCGTAGTAGGACGGTAGGAGAGTATAATATCGTTTCAAGGGGTGTGTGGGGCTTAGGACCGAGCTACTCAGCAACACGTGAAATAAGATAAGCCATTAATACATAATTAAATAATTATTTATTATTATAAATTTAAAATTTAATATAATTTTATTTTTAAAAAACTTATATATAAAATACTTTTTGCATGAAACTTATCGTGTAGCAGTTTGGGAAGCCTCTTCGTGATAAACGAGAGAGTAGCTCCCTCTAACCTTAGCTTACAAAAGAATGCAGCTTAAGGTTGTGTAACTCACCTCTCTCGTTTTCTGCGCGCATGATTCCTAAACTGTTAAACAGTGTGTATTTTGTAAAATTTTCTATTTAAAAGTTGCTTTAAAAAATCATATTAATCCATTTTCAAATTTATTTTAGCTAATACTTAATAAACCATACACTAACCGCCATTCCGTTTTACGTGTTGGGAGTGAGGGTTCCCAACCCTCACTCCCGAGCTCAGCCTAAGAGATTATACCACACTCTACTCTGAAACATGCTCCGATGATAACAAACACGTGTTTAGGATAGTCCCAATATTCTTTTTAAGTTGTTCGACTGAAATCGTAAACCACTAAATAATCCTTACTTTAGGGAGAGTTGCTCTTCCCGTGGTAAGCCATATTATCATGGCAAAACGAGTAAAATTGGATAAAATTCACCAAAACATTATTTTTCTCTTAGATTTTATTTGAACTTGGTTGAGTTACTGAACACTTGTGGTAAGGCTGATTACGGGGCGGTAAGAAAAACCCTGAAAAATCAAAGCACGCGGTAATATGTAGCTGACGATGTGTACTAGATTCAGGTGCATGTTTAGAGCAAGTTTAATAATATAGCTAATTACTAGCTCTAAATTATCTATACTCAATCGAATATCCAATTTATACCATACTTACCTATAGATATATACTACGTTATTACTAACTTGTTCTACCTCTCATACACACATAACATTTTAAAATCTGTGTTATAGCTGATTTCACTTATGCCCTCTTTGGATGGGGCTAAATTTTTTAGCCCCCGTCACATCGAATGTTTCTACACTAATTAGAAGTATTAAATATAGACTAAAAATAAAACTCATTTCATAACGCTGTACTAATTCGCGAGGTAAATCTATTGAGCCTAATTAATTCATGATTAATCTATGTGATGCTACAGTAAACATGTGCTAATTATGGATTAATTAGGTTTAAAAAATTTATCTCACGAATTAGCTCTCATTTATGTAATTAGTTTTATTATTAATCTATGTTTAATATCAAACATTCGATGTGATAAAGATTAAAATTTAATCGCTGAATTCAAACACCCTTTATATTCTTTACGTGTATTTATATCTGGTTTATAGCAGAAGATCCTGCATGTGCCGCGACCGATCGACCATTGCTAGCTAGCTCTCCATTGGCCCACACACGCCCAGATCATTCCAGGACCTGTCCTACTCAAAATTCAAAATTCTGCACCTACTTCACTGCACTCTCAATTACTGTGTTAATTAAATTGCTAGAGTTAATTAAGCCCATTTAGGAGGAAGGATCAGAGGACGCGTCTAGTCTATATAATTAAGGTCCATCAGGGCGTGTCGCTCTGTGAGCTCATCACTCTCTTCTCCTTCTCCTTCTCCTTCTCCTCCTCTTCTTCTTCTCCCTCCTCTCATTCGCTGTGCCAGCCATGGCTGCCAAGGATGATGAAAAGTAGCCTGAATCGCCGCGGCAGCTCGCTCGCCGGCGGCCTGACATTGGGATCGGAGGCCATGGTGCAGCCAAGGATGACTTGCCGATCGATCGATCGATCGATCTACGGATGCAGCTAGCTAAGCTTGGGTTGTGAATTGTGTTCGATCTGATCATCATTTTGATCGCTGGCCATTCATCCATCCATCCATTGGCAAGTTGTCCTTGGCTACATCTTGGCCCCTGCTCCTCATGTAAGGCCGGCCTGTGGCGACGACGAGGCGCACGTACACTTCAGCTTGTTAGCTCTTGTTCTTGGTCAAATCCAACAACGAAATTGCAAGCTTAATCACAGTGTAAGTTTGATGATCAGCTAGCTTAATTAGCTGCCATTCACGCGTATTTCAGATCGAGCGTACGTGCCCATCGTCCCTTAACTAATAATTTTCACACGTTTTTCCTACTTCGGTATCATGTTAATTAGTAATCATGTTCTTCTATAATTTGACTTCAATTTTCATAAGTACTACTCCCTCTGTTCCAAACAAGTTCAATGAATCTACACACACTTGCATGGAATGAAATTTTTGGGACGAGTAGTATATATGCAGCGTATAGTTTAGCGTATAGATGAACATTGACGAACCAATTAACCAAGCTGTAGCTAGTAGTACGTCTCTGCTTGGCTTGGTTTGTCTTTTGTATTAATTTAATTTGGAGATATGCATCTCTAGTCTCTGCCGGCTTCAGGGCCTTCCAAATTCAATTCAGGTCAATTCAAAGATAAGATACGCGATGCTACGTGTGACGTACGTTGTGCTTGTGTCTCGTCGATCTTATCTGAACAATCGATCGATCGATCTGTCTGCGGCGATCGAGCACGTAAACGTCCAGTCCTGGTGATGAGATTACAGTAGCTCCTAGAACCATTAATTTGCTTCTCTGAAACTGACAGCTGATCACTTATCCTGTGTATTCAGTATACGTTGATCATGAAATTTGCAAGTTGCAGGTTGCAAATTGCACTGCCGCCGTTTGCGCCCACTGCCTGGACCAGCAGGCCATCGAGATTGTGATACAATCATGCTTGAGGTAGTGGCGGATGCAGAAATTTTTGGATGAGGGT
Source organism: Oryza punctata (assembly GCA_000573905.2). NCBI lineage: Eukaryota > Viridiplantae > Streptophyta > Magnoliopsida > Poales > Poaceae > Oryza > Oryza punctata. Next base: position 8,448,066 of record CM002488.2, read on the forward strand.
ACAAACTTAAATACTGGCATATTGATGAAATGTGATCTTAATTAAGATTTTTTCTACAATAAATAAAATTGGTGCCTAGATTTTCCTTTTTTTTATGTCCATCTTCTTTTTTACCCAAATAAATGAAATATATACACACTACAAATCAATACATGTTATATGATGGGTGTTCTATAAAAGTATTTGGGGTACAAGTGTACCTCATGTTCTAGGGAAATTTAACTATTTACCACTATTAGCTTTGCCAATTATTCAAATACTCTTCTTATATTTACTCTTATTTTTTTCTCCTCTAAGGTGGTGTCATCTTAACTATTTACCACTTTTCCTCATGTGGTATGCTAACGTGGCAACACACTATAAAAATCAACGTGGGACCAACTTATCAGTCTCACAACTCTCCCCTTCCTCTCTCTCCGGTCTGGTTAGTCCTGTCGGCTGTTGGCGCTACTCCTCTCTTTCCAGCGGCGAACCTTCTCGGCGGTGGCAGTGGCGGCGTGCTGGCTTGGCCCCCTCCCATGGCTCCCCTCCTCCTCCGCAGCCGCGAGCCAGCGCGCCGCCGAGATGGTTTGCTGCCGGAAAGAGAGGAGCAGCGCCAACAGCCGACGGGACTAGCCAGACCGGAGAGAAAGGAAGGGGAGACTTGTGAGACCGACGAGTGGGTCCCATGTCGATTTTTACACTGTGTTGCCACGTTGGCATGCCACATGGGAAAAAGTGGCAAATAGTTAAGATGTCATCACCTTAGATGGACAAATAATTAAGGGTAAATTTAAGAAGGTATTTGGATAATTGGTAAACCTAATAGTGATAAATAGTTAATTTTCCATATCATGTACCGTCCCTGGCTCGAGGCAAAAAAAAAAAAAGTTTTTAGATGTGTGCTACTATGCTTGCATCAGAAGAGATTCATCAAATGTGATATGTTACTGAAATACGGAGTACAATCCTTTTGTAATAAAATAATAATGGAAAATTTCCTTTTTTTTCTTATATTAAAGTTGCATTAAAAACGCTTGGTGGATAACGTTATTTAAACTCTACTCCCTTGTAAAAGAAGAAAAACAATTTCTTAAAATAAATCTAAATATAACATATATTCAGATTTATAACTAGGACTTGTATTTTTAATACATGGAGCCATGATGAGTGTTATGCACACGTACCTGTAACATCGAGCTCAACTGATTATAAACTTGCGGTGGAACTTAACTGATTATAAAATCTAGCACCGAGTATTTAACTTTGGGTTTGCTGCGCCTGCGATCGATGGTGCTCCTCCCTTGGTGCCTGCGCGCGGCGAAACGGCGCTGGCGCACTGTGGCACGCACACGGCACACCGCCGCGGCACAGGATGATACACCTACTATTTTTACTAGATCAACTGGGCCGTTCCCGGCAAATGCAGGCAACAACTTTTGCGACCTCTATCGTACTACTGTATCTCCTTGACTCTTTTCCTTAATTTTTACTTTCTTCCTCTGTAAAAGACCACGCGTGCATATCTATCGTCTCTCTTAACTAATTTGTTCGGTCGCTTTCATCGTGGCCGCCGCCGCCGGCGACGTCGTCGATCGTACGGCGCACCGACGGCACGCACGTGCGATCACGTGCGTATACGACGGTGTATGTACGATACGAGTGGCTTAAACTGGCGTCGTACACTTCGGAGATCCATGAGCAGCAGCCTCCGGAACCCCTATGGAATAAACGGTGTGCTGCAGCTCTTCGTCATTGGCTACGCGCATAGTAAAAAAGCATGCGGCTAACCATACACTTATGCTCACAATACGTGCACACTCACACCTGTAAATAAACACACGCACATCCTACACGTATAGGCACTTTCGAAATACTAGGTCGGTATATCTTAAGATTTATAAAATCATGATAGCTATCTCGTTATTGACGGATACGTCACTTACCACTAAAAGAAAAATTTTAGCCGTAAATAAAAAACCCGTGTTAAGTTTAGTACTTGAATCTGAATTGGTTCCACCGAACCTAGAAATGGTAATACAAACAAAAACATAGGTGTATTGGATAATTGTAGGAGTATGATTGATTTGGAATAAAACATCTACTCCCTCACCCAAAAACATATCAACTTTTTAGATAAAATAAATAAAAATTGATAGATTGATACCTACTTTACTTGCCAAAAATATTTGATGAGTAAAAGCTTTCAAACTCAGTTGCAGTAGAGACCTTCCTAAGGGCGAATGAAATGAGAGAGTAGCTTTGAGCGAAATGTTTATTTTAGAGCGAAGGAAATATAAATCATACCTACTACCAAGAGAGTTCACCGTAAATAAAAATAAAACTCTGGCAACTATAAGGTATTGGTTAAAAACATTGTTTATAATTAAATAAAAACTATCCATTTACTTCATCCATCATATTTTGATTATCCCTTAAGATTTTTGAGGTTTTCCTAAAATGATCATCATCTAACAAGTGTCCCTGTGCAAAAAGTAAATACGCATCATTGAATGTGTTGCATGCAACCAACCAAGATTTAAAACATGAGTAATTAACGAGACACGAAGCGATGAATCACCTTAACCGATATGGAGTAATTTGAGAATGATAAATATTTTGATGTCCTTGATCTTGGTGTTATTTGAGCCAGGTGTGGTAATGGGCCCAACATTTTACACTAGAAATTTAGTGTTGGGTTCAAAATGGGTAGGGCTCAGTTTTATCTATTTTTTATCTAAAAATATTTAAGAGCTAGATAAAGTTATGAAAGAACCCATGAAGCTGGACCCATTAGGGAAGTATTTTTTTACACAAGAATTACCGAGTATTATCTTAAAAAAGTACTAAGCGAATTAAATCATTTTCTGAAAATTTTCTACGTCCCAATTGGGCCTAATCTGGGTACGAGGCCATGACGAAACAGATATCAGCACATCAACCCAACACCTTACGCATACCCAGGCTTCCAGCCCAATATTACGTTGATCTTTCTGAAGCCCATAGGCCCAAACAGTGAGAAGAAAGGGAAAGCGCCGCGCGCCCACCAATGCACGAGCTCCACCCGCCACCGTCGCCGGCCACCGCGGCGCGCATGCCGCCGCCGCCGCCGACGCCATCTCTGCCCCCGGATCTCCACCGGGTGCTATCCCTGCTCCCGCGCCTCGCCTCCCCGCGCCACCTCCTCCAGGCCCACGCTTACTTCCTCCCCCGCGGCGGCCACCGCCACACGCGCCTCGTCTCCGCGCTGCTCCTCGCCTCCCTCCGCCTCCCGCTCCGTGACCACACGGCCGCGCTCGTCCGCCGCGTCCACCCCTCCGTGTCCCTCAGGGCCGCCGCGCGGCTCCGCGGCGGGGGCGGGGGCGGGGGCTGGCTCATCCCGCAGCTGCATTCCCTGCTCCTCCGCGCGGGCCACGGCGCCGACCCGCACGCCTCGGCCAGCCTCGTTCAGGCGTACTGCTCCCGCGGGAGCGTCGCCTCCGCGCGGAGGGTGTTCGACGAGACGGCCGCCTCCGGGGACGTCGTTTCCTGGAACATCATGATCGATGGTTACGTGAAGTCCGGGGACCTGGCCCATGCGCGTGAGCTGTTCGATGTTATGCCGGGGAGGAACGTGGTGTCCTGGACGACGGTGATCGGGGCTTACGCGCAGATGAAGCAGCCGGAGGAGGCGATCGAGGTATTCCGGAGGATGCAGGTGGAGGGGATCGAACCGGATGGGGTGGCATTGCTGTCGGTGCTCTCGGCGTGTGGAGATCTTGGTGTGGTTGATTTGGGAGAGTGGGTGCACAGGTTTGTGCTGCAGCGGAGGTTATATCAGGAGGTACCGCTGATGAATGCGATCATCGACATGTACATCAAATGTGGGAGTGTCAAGAAAGCGGTGGAAGTGTTTGAGGGCATGGAGCAGAAGAGTATTGTGACTTGGACAACGATGATCGCAGGATTTGCATTGCATGGCCTTGGTTTGGAAGCCGTGGAGTTATTTCGCCGGATGGAGAAAGAGAATGTGTCACCAAATGATGTCACTTTTCTTGCAGTCCTATCGGCATGTAGCCACGTTGGACTGACTGATTTGGGCCGCTGGTACTTCAAAACTATGGTGTCTCGGTACATGATTAAGCCACGAGTTGAGCACTATGGATGCATAATTGATATACTTGGCCGTGCAGGTTGTTTGACGGAAGCTCGTGGTTTAGTTCAGGATATGCCTTTCAAGGCAAATGCAGCAATATGGGGAGCTCTTCTTGCTGCTGCTCGGACTCACGGTGATACAGAGCTTGGAGAACAAGCCCTGTTGCATCTAATTGAGCTCGAACCTCACAACAGTGGGAATTACATTCTCCTATCTAATATCTACGCAGAACAGGAGAGGTGGGATGCTGTGAGAGAACTTCGAATATCAATGAGAGATAGAGGATTAAGGAATGTGCCAGGGGCAAGTTCTATTGAAGTTGATGGCATGGTTCATGAGTTCACTTCCAGAGATGGCTCTCATCCTTCCTTGCATAAGATACATGAAGTTCTATGTGCAATCAACAGTAACATAAAATCTGTCGGTCATATTGCGTTACTCCCTGAAAGCCTGCATGATGTTGAAGAAGGGTAAGATGAACATCATCTAGTATGAACATTGTTCCATCACATGCCAAGTGTGCACAATTGAAGTTTTGGTAAGATTGATGGCATGGTTTACAAGTTCTCCTAGAGGTTAAACCCCATCCTTCCAGTCAGACTCAGACTGATACAGAAGATACCTGATGCAGTGCTTCATACTGAATCATTGTTTCTGGCAAAACAAAAGTGATGACAATGCCTTTATGCCTTGATGGTAAAACGGATTCCAATGATTATGCTCAGTATTCTACGAAGCACTTGTTTGTATTGAAGGAGGACAACATACTTTGGCACACTCAGAAAGAGACATATTTGCATTGTGTGATAAGTGAACATAGCTGATAACTTAGAGAAGGTTTTAAAGGAGTAGTTTTTCGCCAACTCATCGCATGCACAACAGCACAAGGTTGAAACTCAAGAGTAGATTCTTGATTGACTAGTTGTTTGATGTGAGATTTAGTCTTCTTATTGGATAAAAATTGGCCAAGCCTTTCTTCTTCAGTTAAAGGTATGGGCAACATCTAAAAAGAAGTTTTTTTTCTTTTCTTGAAATTGACCGACCGGTTGTTTCATCAGACTTCTACTTTAGCAATGTATGTAGAATAGATAGGCCATTCCTTTTTCAACTTATCTCAAACAAATACTCTAGCATTCTGATTTAAGTTGCTGCTTTACTGAGGCACTTAACTTATTTTAGGTGTGTACAGAGGCAAATAAGCTGAAATGCTTTAGAACTATAAAATAGTTCTTTGTCAGAGTTACGGCAGTGCAATACTAATTACTGTAAGAAACTAACAATTACTGTATGATAGAATGATGCCATTTTTCTTGTATGATCATTCCTTCATTCTTACTCAAATACCCCAATCTTTTTTGGCTTCCTGAAAGAATACATCTGAAATCAAAGGAACTCTTTTAGCATCAATCAACAGTTCACCTGCCATTGTGGTACTGGCAGGACATATTTCATTGTGTGCTCATGGTACAATATACACCGAGAGCATTACTTCCTGTAGTAGTTTCTCTTAAAATTGAATATTATATCTCAAAGTGGACGAGATTCTAGTTACTTTAGAGTGTCAAACTCTGAAAGAAGCCATGCTCTAATCCAATGCTTACAGTTCCCAGTGCTAGAAGAGCACCAATCCATGCTGTTTGAAGAGCTTGAAAGAACTTTGTGAACTTCCCTGCAGTGAAGGATAAACCAGTAATATAGCTTATTGAACAAGAACTATTTGTAGATTGTAGAAACGCGGAAGTCCCAAGTGGATAAATGATAGTATTTGTATGCTAGTTGTGCATTCTGTTCAAAATGATAGTACCAAAACAGAGAAATTTTGCATGATATGTTTCAATATTTAGCTAAAAATTACAGATATTCATGTCATTGTGGAAGTCAATTAGAAACTTCACTTTCTATGTACTGAAGTGTTTTATCTCTCAAAAATCTATCTACTGAAGTTTACTTTCAATATTTATTCTATTTTCACTCTAGGAATAAATTCTACAGAAAAATCGTTATTTAATTATTTTTTGGAAAGATTTCCTGTAGATTTTACATTTACTACCTATATCTAACAACAATGACAGTAAATTGCAAGGTCTACCTATATTTTAAGGTTCTCTTTCATGCATAAACCTGCTGTATCACAATGTCTGCTACATTTCTGATTTGTGGAGTTTATTTGGGTTTAATATACACCAAAGAGTAACTTTTCAGAAAGGCTGAACACCATTGCACGATGGAGTTTTCTGGATATCACAAAAATGTGATTCTAAGTGTTTGGATCATTTGTGGTTATTTGCCAAGATACAACTAGATTTATGTGGAGCACAATTTATTCATGTTGTTCCATGTGCAATTCTGGTGTCATGAACTTTTCTACATCTATATATGCATATTGTTTTGTTGCTAAGCATTCTCTTACTGTGGCTTCAAATTTAGGAGCAACTTCAATAAATCCAGATGGTACTGGGATGCATAGTGTCTTTTTCCAGGAAATGTTAAATTCTCGTAGATGCTCATTCTCCGGTGTAAGACAGAACATTTACCTATTTTGTGTTTCTCATCCTGTGACCTGTGAGATTTTGAGTCCTTGTTTGGCTTCTCTAGCATGCAATGTTCCAGTTCTTCCTGTAATGACCTTCTGGGTCTGCCATGGTACACAGGATGTTCGTTTTTATGTCCTTTCACTTCATTGTTGCTGCAAAACTCTTTAAATGGTGGAGTGCATAATTCTTTTGCTGTGAATTGACTAGCAGTCTTGCTTTGCTTTATATCCTCAACATAGTCTGTTGAGGGTTGAAGGGTTAGGCCCATTACTTCATCCTTTACCTGGCTATCTGCTTTAGTGCATGCCATAGTAGTTGGTGAAGGAATACTAGAAATATAGATTCCATCTTCAGTTACTCCGGGAATATCTAGCACCAGTTTACTTCGAAATGTGCTTGTCTTATCAACGATTTGTTGGTGGAGCCAATTGTCAATGTCTACAATTCCCTTCTCTTCGATTTTGTTCTGCATATCTCTAGATTCCGCAAGTGGATAATCTGTGTAGCAGGTCACTTGATCATGTGATGATTTCTCATGTTCTGAGAAAATCACCTGTTTAATCTCGTATTCTGATGCATCCTGGCTACATTCAGTTCCATCCCGTATGCTTGGTGTCCAATTCATGTCACTTGTTAAAGACATACTGCATTCGGAGCTGCATTCTGATTGCCAAGGGGCAGCATTTACTGGGACCATCACAGACTCAGCATAAACTGAGGAAGGCCGCCTCCTTGGTGGTACTGGTGGTTTTAGCCTGTTAATAATGGGAGTGCGATTATTTAAGCCTATCCTGTGCTGGCTAGAAGCAGTTGGCTTCATGAACCTTGGTAGCCTGGAAGAGGCTTCTCTCCGGTTCTTTGAATTCCTCACATTATTTGATACATCTGTTTTCAGTTCTTCACTGGATAGATGTGACATGTCAAAATTAGAGTCAATAGTTGGCTGAGGTCCTGTCAAATGCTCCATACTCTCCTCGAGATTCTTAATTTTTCTTCTAATATCTTCACATTCATGTTCCAAATCACTGACCTTCTGTCCTAAATCTATTAATAATGTTTCCTTGCTTGCTTTCACCTCCTGTTTAAGATCAAAACATGTTTTGTAGTCATTAGTCGAATTAATTAAAATTCACATAAAAGTTCTTTTTATATGTGTGCATGAATGCAAATATCATGTTTTGTAAAAATACAAACCGAGCATTCTTTAATTTTGGCTGATCACACAGAGCTCAACTTTTTCATAAAAATGATCTTGTTTTTGAAGTTGTCCCTTTGCCAATTGAAATATGAGAGCATTAACTGTCTTATTACCTTAATTAATGTTTGGCTTATGCTATTTTTAATGAGTAAAATAGCCATCTGGTAGCTATTGCATATACACTCATCATAATGGTAATAGCAAAATCTTACTGGTGGTTCTTCACTTTCCAGGCGAATACTTCTCACTCTTGTTGCAAAACCCAAGGTGCAAATTGTCTCACACAAATCACCCTCATCTGGGCTGATATGCACAAGCATCAATGTTTTGGATTCACATCCTGTCAACAATTCAACATGAATATGTCAAGGTAAGCTGTGAAAATATGGGTTTGTAAAATAATTCAGCTACATATGTTATTATCCCTTTTGAAATAGTTACTGATGAACTACTTTACCTAGAGAATCTCTCAGTACTTGTGTAAGCTTACTATTTCTGCAAATTTGGAAGGGTGGCATGTTAGTGATTTGTCATATTTTTCTAATGAAATGGCAACAATGTACCAATTTCCATACACTTGTGCATTATGAGTTTCATTTACCTGTAAGGGACATGGGGTTTTTTAGTCTGTAGTGCGTCAATCACATCGCCTAGGGCTGACAAGGACAGATTTATGGCTTTCCCTTCCTTGAGCCTTTTCCCAGTTGCTTTTGTCTTTACAAGTCTTTCACTCCCACCTAGATCAATCATCCACAATTTACTCGTTGCTTTTCTTCTCTTAGTCGCATTCAAGGAAGTCAATGAGATGCGAATCAAACTGTTGCATAAATGAACAAATAAAGTCACAGAGTTGCAGGAAAGTGATTATTCCATGGTTCTCGATTTAAAAACAACCATTTTATTCATCCAAGATGTTTCCATAAACATTTGCCATCTAACTTTTAATTGAATCCTCTTTCAGTCAGGTGCAATCATAGTTGATACTCTAATTGTTATGGATATATATAAGAAATCTTTTCTTCAATAATATAAAAATTTACCAGTGGGATCTGCTTGACGTAGAATTTGCCATAGTGGAAGCTGTTGATCTAAGACGGGTCCCCACTTCATACAATCTTTTCACTTCTTGAAAACTATTCACAGTAACTGCTACCAGGTCTTCAATCTCAATGCCACCATCAGGGTCTGATTTAATGGAGAGGCTGGATGCACAGAAACAATAAATAATAGTTTAATTCAATAGATGCAAAGTTTATAAATGTGCACGGATATATAAAAGCGAGTTAAACCTGTATTATCCTAAAGTTCAGGGACAACACAAAGCAATTCACAAGTTAATGATTACAGGATCTTCTTTCCCTTTTTTGGGATTAAAGGGCTATCTTTTAATTTAGATCATTGAAAAGGGTAAACATTTAATATTGGGTTCTACAAAATGATAGACCATATTCATTTCATTTGTTGTTTGTGTCACACCCGTATGCAGCATAGGGACAAAAATTATACTGCATGATTGTGGCATTTTCCCAGATTATCCATATTTACAGAAAAAAAATTATTTTTAACATTTTCAGCTGATATGACTTATGAGATATATCTTGATGAAGTACAGGAAGCCCTGTTACTTGAAGTCAATAATATGGTACACCTTTTTGGCTTTTTCCTCCTTTTCTTTTTTGTAATTAGGAATGGATGCTTTCATATCAACACTGTGCCATACCCTGCTTACATATGAACAGTGACCCTGACAGCCTCATATCACTGGCAGGCACATGTAAATCCTAAATTGCAAAATATTGTCAAGTCAATAGTGCAAGCTTTGGTAACATTAGGTGGAAAACAAGGCCACAGCTAAGTCAAATAATGCATCAAACTATATTAGAATCTTGTTTCTTAGCTCATTCATGAAATATATTAGACCATATCCAGAATACTTTTTTAGTGTCTTGGGATTCAACATTTTTGTACAACAGACACGTAATTGACACTTGTTAGTGGTTCATTACTGTGGCTGAATGACTGCATCATAGTCAGGAACTGGCTCCAATTTTCATTTTATTCAGAACTGACATACCCGAGATACTTTAATTTCCTTTTCTTTTTCTAAATTTATCATTATTTATTTTGCAAAAAGTATTTTCCTCTGAACAAATTTAGAAAATTACCTTGGTACATTCTTAAGCCCGTTAGTCTTGCTTCTTGGGGCTAGCAGATCTCGTATGTTCCCCATATATATCTCAAGCATACTGAAAGTGAACAGAAACCTATTGTTGCATTCTGAAGCTCGGTTGAACAGTGTTTGAATCCCACGTGGTATGACACCCAAATTTGTAGGCTTGCCTTCCTAATTCATATGGTAATGGACTGTAAGTAAAACATTTGAATTCAGTTGGTTTGGGCTGTATATACTTTTCATTTATCCTTTTGTGCATGGAGGGGATGGTGGGAATAAAAGTAATCAATAGGGAAAATCTTACCATTGTATAAGTTTTTCCACTACCTGTTTGACCATATGCAAATATGCAAATATTGTAGCCATCTAATGCAGATTTTATCACTGGTTCAACTTCGGAAAATACATCACCTGGAAAAACATACCATTGTAACTTGACTTGCATTCAAATAATTTGTTCAACTTTTATTAAGTATTGGTATGATCCAATACCTTGTGTTGAGAATTGATTGAAAACCTTATCAAACTTGTATTGTTTTCTCTTGGTTTCAGCAACTTTGAGAAAAACATTACTCTCATCCAGAGTGAACAGATTTCTCGAACTGTAACTTTCTTCATGATGAAAAGGCCTTATACGGCAAAACACCCTTATATTTCCTGTGGGATAAAGGCATGTCAATCAACATGTAGGGGCACCTGTTGTCTTTGTTGAAGCTTACAAACCAAAGATAAACGAATTTTTGCAGACAGAATTCAAGAACAAAGCTCAACCTTTCAAATCCAAGTAGTTATTTAGTGCCTCTCTCCTCTGCAGTGTTATCTGCTTTAGTTGAGCATTCAGTAAAACCAGTTCATCTGTAGTAATAAGCAAAAAAAAAGAAGATGAGAAATTCCCAGAAGCGCTTAGAGCTTTTGAGGGCAATATTAGAAGTGCATACCTTGAATCTTTTTAACTTTAGCCTCTGATTCTGTATTGTCACCACTGATATTTTCATCCTTCTCAACCATTACTTTCATTTGTGGCTTGGTAGGTGACAACCCATCAATGATGTGAGACACTGATTCAATCCAACTAGGTGTGAGGTGCTTGTTGAACCCCATGAGGGATGACAGTGTATCTGGGAGATTCCGCATGGTTCTTGCTGGTTGCACATCCATGTATATAGTACACCAGTTGTTGCCAAGAACCAGTGCTGCTGATCTCTATCCTACTGATCCTATTTGCTTCTCTGCTGGTGATTCCACCTGCCATTGCGGAACGAGATTATAAGGTCAGTCAGAAAAAAAATAAAATGGTGTTTTGTTGAAGTCAGGCATGAATCAGCAGACTGAGCGATTTCAGCATGCCTATTCTGACCACATGTAGTTGACAACCAAGGCTTTTGCTATGATTTTCTAATCAATATCTGACGAAGTGTTTTTGTGGCAGTTAGACTTGAGAAGGATATAGAAAGAACAACATGAAGACTATATCTATAAGGATAAGGAGATATTTGCAGCTCGTACCTGCACAAGCTTCACTTCCATACTCGGTCAAATGTCTACGGACTGCAAGAGCAAGGAGAATGCTGGGTCTGGGAGCTGCGTCTGGAGAACCCATACATTGCTTAAATCCTTCTTGAGGTTCCAAGGTCTCTATCACCTCTCAGAAAAAGGTCAGTTCTACTTCAAGGCCTCCAACCACTCATTTCCTAGGTTAGATAAAATAGAAACGATCATGAAACAAGATAAAGGAAATAATACGTTGCTTGTTCTTTCAGGGTAATTGAAGTGTGAAATAAGGCTTGAGAGCATTGGAAGAGAAGAAACTTTGCGATACCTCAGAGTCCTCAGCTAGCTCTTCTTTTCACCTTCAAGGCAGTTTTTCTGCTCCATATATCCATCAGCATGTCACCATCAAGGGTGAAGAGTGCCCAACCGACACACCTAGTGAGAGAGATTCTAGATCAGAATATGCAAGTACCTCCTGTTTGTTTCAGCATTTGGAATCTTGACAGTACAATCTTCCGTAGGCCCGTAGCTGCTACCTCCAAAACTGTCCTTATAACTGCAGATCAAATAGACCTTGGGATACCTAGCTATGGAATGGAGCTTGCTGTTTCAGCTATGCCATCTGTACATAGCCAAGGAAGTTGACAAAGCAAGGCAGCGTATGCTACTCCATTGCTTGGGATTCTTTGGTCAAGGGAGCTCGAGCTCAGTCAGAACCACAACAGCTGTAACTCCCACAGTGTGTTTTTGTCTGTCACAGGACACAGAGTGAGGCAGGGAGGGAGTGGTGATGGTGATTAAGTATGGATTATTGGATGGCAGAGCTAATGATAGATTATATTCCGTGGCACATGGCGACAACGTTTAATGGGTGGATGTGGTGCTTGGCTAATGAAAACCATTCTCGTTCTGCTGTCGTAAGAAAAAGCTCACCTACCATGTGCCATGCTGAGCTTTTCAGTGAAGCAACAGGTGGGACTGTAGCCTGAAAAATGCTGGATTCTAATCAATCTTGTGATCATCGCTCAAAACAAAATGCCTTACTATTTTTTCAGTGGTTTCTTACTGTCGGACACTGTTCCCCGTCAATTTTGGGCTTGTAATATTTCTTTATCTGACACAGTGAGCATGGTGAGGTCAGCAGGGCGAGTAGTGCTTGTACATTCTGTTGTATTGATTCGTTCATGAGATGATCCCTTCAGCCTTTGCAGATATCCAGGTATTTTCATGATAAATGTATGTTAAAGTCTGTATCTGTTGCTTGTTTCTTTTTTATTCGGTGTGGTACACATACATCTCAAGTGTACTCTTTTACTTTCAACAGTGCAATCGTTTGTGCATTTAACAGTGACTTCAATGGTTGTAGCCTTGTAGGGTAGAACTGAAGTTGCTAAGGTTATCTTACAAGCTACAACTTTTTATGTGTAATTAGGAGCCTGCGGATAAAATAAAATTTATTCCAGAAATGCATTTGTTATTCACAAGACAGTCCAGTGTGGCATTTAAGCAAGGGGGTACATGATTGTATTGATAAGTGGGTCTCAACAGGTAAGTTTCACCAGTGAGGCAGTGACAAACTGTGGACTAATAAAACCAGGGACCCATCAGCCTTTTGTAGGGATATGGCCTGTCTCTATTTTAGTTAGCAAGTAATGGATCTTGCTGTACTCTTTGCTGTCCAATGAAAAGGAGAAGTGAATGTCGAAATATTTTTTTGAACGGAAAAAAACTATAGACACATCCAACAACAAGGAACTCTGAATATTCTCTTCTTTTCGTTTGACAACAAAGGCCACTATATATTTGAAATTTATCTTTACCTTCTAGAAATTTTTTTATCTCTATTTATTATAAAAAATCTCAGCTGTTAGAGAGTACGTATTTGATACATTTGTGTTGTTTATATATGTGAAGATTTCTGAGTGATATGCCTGATCAAATTCCATCTTTCCAGAGCACAGAAAGATGATAAGAGGATCTCTTTATTGATCTGGGCAGATAAGATATGGAGGAGCTATGACCTATGGGCCATAAGAATCGGATGATCATGAGTACACACTGCTTCCCCTATGTATAGCTGCAATCTTCCTGCTTGCATTTCTCTCGCTGGCAAAGCACCTTTTTGAGCTCAGGTGAGTAAAGCCTAAGAGTAACATATTTCTTCTCCTTTCTTTTCTTCCTTTTAAGCAAAAGGAGAAGGCATGGAGATGTTCATCAGTTGATGGCCATGTCAGGAGTGGAAGGTAAGTTAGAAAAAAAAAATAGAAAGAACGTTACAGAGAGCAAAGCAAGTAGTGGTTGAAGAAAAGGAAATAGTCAATGTGGTATAGAAGCACTACACCTTTTCAATTAGAATCACGAACTGTAAAATCGTTAAAGGAAAGGTCAAAATGTAATCCAGCAGTAGTCCTATAAATGTTCAGTTTGATTCAAGAATCAGGAGATGCAATAGATTATCGCATTTCGAGGAAGTACTACTCAAAAGATGAGATGGGATCAAGATATTAATTACACTAGCCAGTAGCCACTTGACAATAAATGGAATATAATGCATGATAAGAGACCCACAGGAGTATGCAAAAGAGCCTAACCAACAAGTAATAACTGCTGCATGAATGTAGCACGACCCACATTTTTAGAACTTTGATGAGAATATATAGAGGCCAACAAGATGAGAACAAATAGGTTCAAACAAACAGCCAGCCACGGAAACTGCAAGGACTGATCAATCCGCATTTGATATGTATTTACTCCCTTTATTCGGGAGCTTTCTCAGTATAGTTCTATCACTTGCACTAAAACTTATTTGGAAAGTTTCTAACAACTACAGCTTTTCACAGAATCTCCAACCCTTCTAAACAGTTTAGATTATCACCTAGATTCTAAGAATCTATAATTGTAGAATCCAAAAACTAAACTAGAAGTTGAAAACTCAGCTTCTCTAGATTCTCAGAAGTTGACTACCAACCAATAAATTCTCGAAATCTTAAACTTCTCTAAACAGAGCCATAATTACCTGAGACCAATAAAAATACCCATTTTTCCAAAAAGAAATTTATTCCCTTATCCTAACCGTAAAAAATAGGCTAGATCCTTATATATTCTAGTCCTAGCCCCTCTAGAGGGGGAGGGCTAATGGGCGGGTGATCGTCCACAGCGATCGCCCCCCGTCCCTCCCCTAACACGCATGCTCCTCTCCTATTCTTTCCTTCTTACTGCACCGTAAATTAAAAAAAAACAAGTTAGAAAAAAATCCAATACTATTATTCATATGCATATACTTTATATACTTTATACTTATGTATAAACTTTATACCGTAAAACTTCACACGTATAAACTTTATGTATAGAAATATTCTATGTAAAAAATATTTGAATCCAAATTTGAATTTAAATCGGGTATATAAACTTTTGGCTTATACATTTTGGGTCTACAAACTTTAGATGTAAAAACTTTAAGTGTATAAACTTTAAATGTGTAAACTTAATGTGTACAAACTTTAGCTGTATAAACTTTAATGTGGTATAAAAAGGAATCATGTGAGGAGGAGGACCAATCGCGCGTTAGGATTTTCGCCTCTCGAGGGCCTAAAGAATAGCTATGTTTTCTCACCGACAAGATGATTAGTGATTAGAAAATTTCATCTATATATGCTAGCTAGCTGACAAGCTTTCATCTTTCTGTCAATAGTTAACTTCATTAGTCACCAGTGTATCTGCTAAAGGTCTATATCTCATCTTATAGGGATATTTAAGCCAACGACGACGGGCCAAAGGTAGGTGCGTGCATATGTATGTTGAGAGTTACAGGCAGCGGCACTAGAATAAATGAACGTACGCTGTTGGGAGCCTTGATGTAAGCAATAATTGATTATTGATTCATAAAGTTTAAGATTATTCTGTCTTGATCCATTAACTGATTATTGACACTTTTGGGTAAAGTTAATGAAATGAATTAAGTGATGCTAGAGTTTAGGTGACGAAGATAATGAAGTTTTAGCTTGTTCATTGCTCAAGAAGAAAGGGGTATCCATCTGTACACTTGGCCATAAAACGGAGTAATTATGTACTAATAGGAGGATCATGGTCGCTCTAATAAAAAATGGCGGGGCAAGTTAATCTTAGACTTCTTATCTTGTCAGCTATATCAATGACTGCATATTAGAGCAAACTGCAAACACACATGAGCTAGTTAACTTTCAGTCTCACTAGCAGCTTGATCCACTAATACACCTGAAATTATCTAGTTTAGCTGCACGAACACAATGTGAACAAGACATGGGGATCAAACATTTAGAAACAGAGTAAGAACTCATAACTTTACAGATACGTAAGCTAAGTTAAAAAACTTTTTTTTAAAAAAAGCAGAACCATAAACTGAGAAGCAAAACCCAGCAGTACATACCATCATTTTAGCTCTTTTGAAAACATAGAGCTATTCGCTAGTAGTGCTGACGATTTTACATGAAAATTCATGCGAGGATTAAGTTAGGAAATGGAGTATATATCTATAACCACTTGCTATATATATATATACTACATAACAATAGTAATAACAATTATTATTATTATCAAACTAATTTCAGTGAGGAAGACGAAATCCCCAGCCATCTTCCGCGCCCCTGCTCATCCCACTGACATTGGGCCCCACGCTGGGGTGAAGGGCGCCAGCGTGGCACGCGCCGGCCACTGCCACGTCATAGCCATGCAACGCCATGAAGAGCCTCTCCTTCTCGATCTCCTCCTCTTCCTCCTCTCTCCCCGTCCTCCTCACCCTCCGCTTCGTCCTTCCGCCGCCGCAGGCGATCACCGAAGCCGGCGGCGGCGGTGGCTCGCTCGCCTTCCTCCTCCCGCCGGCGGCGACCCTCCTTTGCCCTCCTCCCCTGACCGGCACCGGCACTGCGTCCAGGCCCATGAGCTTGGCCACCACGCCGGGCTTGCACCACACCACGCTCTCGCCGGCCACCGTGGGCGGCATCCGCACCAGGTCCATCTCGCAGCACGCCGACGATCTCCGGTGGCCGGAGGCGTCGTAGTAGTCGCTGAAGGAGGCGCGGTACATGGCGTCGCGGCCGTCGAGGGAGAAGCGCGGGTACTGGCTGAGCGCGTCCCTCGCCGACCGGAGCACGCGGTCCGAGCTATTCACGCACGACGCGCGCCGCGGCTGCTGATGCTGAGCCTTCCTCGCCGCCGCCGCCGCCGCCTCCTCCAGGTCCAGCTGCAGGATCATCTGCTCCAGCGTCACCGCCGCCTCGCTCTCGGCGACGCCGACGGTCGACGACGACGTCGGCACGGTGAGGAAGGACGACGACGCGGCGTCGGCCGCGTCGCCGCCGACCAGCCGGCGCTGCATCGTGGACGTGGCGTCGACGCCGTGGCAGAAGCTGCGTATGCCGCTGCGCCGCATGGTGTGCAGTGGTGGTAGTGGAAGCTAAGAGGGGGACGCCATGGCAGCAGGTTTGGTTGGAGAAAAAGTATATAGCTTCGTGTACGTACGTAGATCGGAGGTTGGCGCGCTCGTGATGGAGTTTAAAACGGGATGAGGGGATCGGAGTGGCGCCACGCATGGGGAGGAGCATGCGTCGAGTGAATGTGATTGTGACGCCATGGAGTGGAGATCGGTGGTGCAGCAATTGAGATCACATGAGACGAAACGTACGTATGATTTGATCGAATATCATCCACCGGTCGTTCACAAGCATGTATGCATGATTCGATTCGAGTTGTGACATCACATACATGCTAGGGCCGGCCCAATTAGGCTGCATTATGGGCCAATTCAATAGCTCACCTAACCATCGGCCCAACCAAGCCCAAGGGAGAGAGAGAAAAGAAAAAGAAGATGTTGCAAATCGATTAGATCGATCGAACTGGCGACGGCGAGCTGGGCAGCCGGTACGTGGACAACCTTGTCGATCTCTCTCTCTCCTTCCCCCTTCTTCCTACCATGTGTTTTATTGATCACTTTCCCAATTTATCTCTCTCATTTTTCACGTGCACGCTTTTCAAACTAGTAAAACGGTATATTTTTTACAAAGATTTTTCATACGAAAGTTACTTTAAAAAATCATATTAATCTATTTTCAAAGTTGTTAAGCTAATACATAACTATTCATACGTTGATGCATACATCTTTATGCGTGCCGGAGAGGAGAGGTTCCCAACCTCTCCTCCCAAACACAACCTTAGCATGCGTTTAGTTAGAGAGTTTTAATGGATCGGGTCGGGTTGGGGTCATCTTTTTTTAACAATTGTTTGGTTTCAGGACTTGATGGGTTGGGTCGGTTCTAAGAAAGAATACTCCTCTGATATGCTGGTTGAATTGATCACTGAAAAAGAAACAAAATTCAGTGGAGACCGGATGCAAACCGCATCCTGTGCAACCCCGTCCCATATGACTGCCGCGTGGATACGCTAACTATCGAACGATGCACGTTACTTAGTTTCGAGGTGTAGCGCGAGTATCTCGAGCCTAGCTCAGCTGAGTGGGCTTAACTCCTCGGCTCATTAGCTCATAAGACGACCATGTTCTCTCTCATCTACAACTGCTGCCGCCGCCCCCCCTCTCTCGTCTACTGCCATAGTGACAGTGCCACCGCCGCTTTCCCCTCCGCCGCCTCCCGCCGCGACCACCTTCCCCTCCGCCTACCTCTCGTTTGTTGCCGATCAGAGAATTCCCACTAAGCTCCTTATGCGAGGTAGCCGACAAGCTCGACAGGATGCCACCGGAGAGGTGGAGAGACAGTTCCTGAGAATGAACCCAGTATGTCTCACCAACTGTGATTGTATCACTCATTTCGAGGGTTACCACAGAATGGATTGTATGGTGAAATTCCGGCGAACTTCAGCAACTTCCAGTTCACCACAAGTGCAGTTGTGAGCAGCAACCATGCGCGGAGCATATCTGCAAAACAATCTTTTATTAGGCTTTGCTTAATCAATATTATCATCTCTTCACATTTGTCATACAATTGTGTAGTAAAACACAGTCTTCAAGTTCTAGGGGAAAAAAACAAGCATAGAGTTCCTAAAAAAGAGTAAAAGCTGAATGAATGTAGAGATCTCCAGAAATCAAAACGTGCATCAGAACGTGCAGTAAAAATGTTCGTAATCAAAACATTGTGTGTGGGTGTTTCTGAATTCACACACCAAGGCTTTGAATTAATGTATGCTAGTGCGATCAACGTCCAAACAGAATGTGTTTGCAGTTTGCGAACTCGATTTCTTCCATATTGTAGGATAGGACTTGGAATTTCAGAGCCTACATGCTGCTACTGTTGGAATCACAGCTGACAGGTAACGGCACCATACAATGAACGCCGGGACCGCATTCTTGTGCATAGGGGAAAAAAAACAGCACTGTCTCCGCCGTGATTCTCTCGTGATCACACCTCCACCAGGGCCAGATTTCTCTTTTACTTTTTTTTTAGGAACTCTATGCTTGCTTTTTTCCCTAGCATTGTCCCTCGTGATTACACCTCCGCTATCATTCAAAGATAAAAATTCCGATCCAGTAGCGGAGGCGTGATCACGAGGGATGTCGTGGCAGAAGCAAAAGAGAGAAAGGCGGAGGGAAAGGCGGCGGGCTGAGGGCAATGATGGTGGCGGCTGCAGATGCAAATGAGAGAGTCAAACACCGATGAGGAAGGAGATCGTCTGATGAACTAACGAGCCAAGGAGCCGAGCCGAGCGAGGCTCCTCGGTCATACTCATTGCTGCACCTGGAGGCCAAATGGCGCACGCCGTCTGATAATTAGCATGTCCACGCGGCAGTTATCTGGGACGGGGTTGCACAGGATGCATTTTGCATCCTGTCTCCACCGAATTTTTTTCCCGACAAGTAGCTAGACCGATCGAACCCAAATCGCACACCCCGACGCACGTCCCTCTCCTAGCGGTAATCCTATCTCCCCACCCGTTCTCTTTTCTCTTCCCGTTTTTCCCCACTGCTCCCCATCTCATACTCTCCCGACACAAGAAGCAGGCGGCGGCTTACGACTCCCTCCCTCCTCCATCCCTCCTCCTCGCTGAAGCTCAACTGATCGACATCGTCATCCTCTCACCATTGTCTGTTGTGGCAACGAGAAGAACAAGATCCAGCACCCACCCAACCCCCAACGACATCGCTCCCTGTCCTCTCGCCATTTTCTGTTTTTGGTTATACAATATCCTCTTCTGTTGATCTTGGTTTGGATGCATGTGTTAATTGGTCCTTTTCTTTGCTGTAATCAGAAGGAATTGCACGTCATTGTTATTCTTGTATTGAGCAGTCCTCTTTTCTTTTCTTTTTTCTTTTTTAATGAGCAATCCTTTTGTTCAGTTGAAGAGCAAAAGAAATCTCTTCTTGAGAACTATGTAGCAGTGGTGAACTTCTACATTTTATTTTCTAATATATAGGTATAAATAGTATTTTATTTTAAAAATAATTACATATGTGAGAGAGTAACCTCACAAGGAGGTATCTCTATCTATAAAACCCACCTCTATCCTCAATCCAAACAAGAGATAGAATCATTCTAACCCATCATATCCCTTAAACCAATCAAATAATGTTCGTTCTATCTCTCCAACCAAATAGAAACTAGGTTCATCCCATCCAAAATAATATAAATGAACCTAACCCATCCCACCTCATCCCCAAGTAAAAAAAAAAATAGAGCTTCCTTTTCTCGGTATCAAACAAAAGCTTGTATGTCTTTGTCTACTTGTTGAGTGAAGACTAAAGAAGGTTTCTACAAACATAAGCTTGTATGCCTTGCTACTACTTGTTTTGAGTGAAGAAAGTTGCTAACAATCTGGTATAAGAGCCGTTCGATTCGTGGTGTCTCGTCATGGAAGAGAGGTGGAACACTTGCATCACTCAGCGGTGCAAGAGGGAGAAAAGATTAGGCATGGGGAGTGTTCTTCAGAGCAGTGCCCACCACATGTTCGATGGAATGCCATGCCCATTCAAAGTGTATAAGGAATATGTTATGCTTGTGATGAAAGAGGAGAAAGTATTCGGGGATGAAGCACTAAGGCTGTTACTTGAGGAATGGATGGATGCCAGGCACAAGATGGATAATAAGCTCAATCGGGTATCGGAGAAGTTTGAAGATATGGAAGCTCATAGGGGGAAGGCTTTCGAGGAGACAATGTATGCCACAAAGGCAGCCACCACCGACCTCAAGGCGGCATCCTCCAACACCCAAGAAATCGCTGCCTACAATGCCCACCAAGTGCTCTACGACAAGCTCCAATGATGGTTGCACACGCATGGCGGCGAGCTCAAACCTCACCAACGATGTGCCTATTCCTATTGCCGCCTTGGAGCTGGGATATGATGAGGACAAGGCCCACACACCCTGCATCGACACCACAAACCATCCCAAAGAGACACACGCCAAGTGTTTGACGGCTGCCCTCGACGTCAATGGTGGCACCAACCGAGTTGTGGTCGTGTTCCTGACCATGACGGGCATGCCTAAGGTCATTCCAACATCTGTTGAGTCAATGGACATCTTTTCGGCAAGGTCGACCATTGACCTTAAGGAAAACATACTAGTGCCCACCATGTGTAAGTGTAAGTTTCTTAGCATGACAAGTGAGTTGAAGTTGTAGAATCGAATCACAAGAACCAAGCCAACCAGAAGGGAAGGTGAACGGTTGTAACACCAAAAACCAAAAACTTTTAGCGAAAATAAAATTTACCCTGAAACTTGACGAAGTCGTCGGCGTAGCCGGTCTGATCGCAGTATAGCACCGGTCTGACCGTGCTGATGCTGCTGGTCTGACCGGTGTAGTCCGGCCGATCAAACCGTCGTCTCCTCCTTGCCGTTGCTCGCCGCCGCCGGTCTGACCGCCGTCGTGCCGCCGGTTAGACCGCTGCCTTCTCGCCGGTTAGACCGCCCGTAGTACTTCGGTCAAACCGCCGAGATCCAGAAAAATATATATCGACGAAACTCTTGAAAGTAGATCAACTTTATTGCATTAATATGTGTTTACAAAGTGCATCTAAAGCACTTCCCTCTCAACTCACGAATTAGGATTGAAACCTCGAAACAAACCCTAATTTTTCTCTCCCAAAAAGTTGATATCTTTTAGCCTCAATTTTTCATCTATTTATACCCATAACTTCCTACTCGCATAGAACTCATATTCCCAATAGAACTCAATCTGTCAATTTCCAAAACTCTCCAGCCGCACCTGCCGTACCAGATCCAACCGACTCGGACTTCAGTACGTGCGCCTGCCGTTTCCTGCTCGGTCTCGCTGCCTTGCCGCATAGTCCGACTGCCAACTGGACCCAACTAGAAGAATGCTAGCTGCTGCTGCTCCCACGCCGACAACCACTGCTGCCGCCTAGCCTGCACACATGCATGCAATAATACATGTATCGATCACACATGCATACTGCACACCAGTAGACACACATATATGCATGCTACAGTAACCGCACTACTACAGAAATGGTTTTTCTGTACGAGGGGCGCTTTAGCTTACATGCGGGTCACTTGTAACCGCGCCTGCAAAAATCGGTCCCCGGGTTCGGATCAACCAGCCGCATGCGAAGATGTATTATCACATGCGGCTGCTTAAGATAGCCGCATGCGATAATAGCCATATTTTCGCATGCGGCCGTCTTACGGGACCGCATGCATTATCCCATGCCGTCCCGTAAGACGGCTGCATGCGAAAATATGGCTATTATCGCATGCGGCTGTCTTAAGCGGCCGCATGCGATGATGGGCCATTTATCTTGCAGCAGAGACCCGACACTGAGCATTTGAATACGAAGTTTTCTCTCTCCTATTGCAAGCAACAAATAGGGGGGAGGTTTTCAATTCGAAATATTTGCTTGAAGTCTATATGAAAGGTGTAGTACTCTCTATCCTCCTTCATTTGGCTCCATTTTTATTAAATTTCGTTAGTGGAAATTGGAGATATTTGAAAAATTGTGACAAGGTTTGTTTTAGCTAGTTTATGCAAAATCTAGCTTTAAAATATATGTTTTGATGGGTAAATTTTGGATGTAAATTTGTGTACGTACTAGTTACTTGTACTGTTGTATCTTTTTGAGCGATATAAATGTAGTTACACGTTTTTATAAAATAGCTGCGGTCTATTATTTGTATTTGTAATTTTTTTGTATTTACATATAGATGGATCAGTCGTCATGGATGTATGAGATGCGGAGAACGCACCCAATATTTATGAAGGAAGCATCTAAATTCATTGATCAGGCTAAGGCGCATGCTTTGAGAGAGAGTATGACAAAAAAATTTTGTCCGTGCCGTCACTGCAAGAATCAGAAATTGGTGGTAGATCCTGGTGAAATATTGGGACACATAATGCAACATGGATTCACCGCCAATTACAATGTTTGGACATATCACGGGGAAATCGCTGATCCCCAAGATGATGATGAAGATTCAAGTTTCGAGATGAATGAGGCCGAGAATTTTGTAATCGAAGACATGTCCCGTGAAAGGATGAATGTAGATGTTTGCACAAATGGTGATGATTTTGAGGGTGGTTTTGATCTGGAGGATATGCCACGCCATGTTGAACCAGAGGATCTAGCTGGCAAATCACGCGGGTTAGACCATTGGCAGGCATTGGAGAAGGCATCGAAGGATCTTCTTTACGATGAAGCGAAGGGATGTGATAAGGATTTCACAGTATTGCGTTCAGTGCTTGAACTTCTGAGATTGAAGGCTAAACACGGATGGTCGGACACAAGTTTTAATGATCTAATGAGTTTGTTGAGTGTGTTGCTTCCTAAGCCTAACTTTATACCATCGAACACATATCAAGCGAAGAAACTCATATATCCTTTAACTCTTGGTGTTGAAAAGATTCATGCTTGTGAGAATCATTGTATATTATACCGTAAAGAATATGCGGACTTGGAGAGCTGCCCAACATGTGGCATAGGTCGGTATAAAATAGGAAATGGGCCCGTTGATAGAGAGTTTATCGACCCAGATTCATCGGAGCGTAAGCAAAGAAAGATTCCGTCAATGGTGATGTGGTACCTACCAATTAAGGACCGCTTGAAGCGTCTGTACTCAAACCCGAGTGATGCTGAGTTGATGAGATGGCATCAAGAGAGTCGGAAGACAGATGGTATGATTCAACATCCTGCCGACGCTCGCCAGTGGAAGACATTCGATGCAAAACACCCAGAATTTGCTAAGGATCCAAGAAATGTAAGGTTCGCGTTGAGCACTGATGGAATGAACCCGTTTGGTGATTTAAGTAGCTCACACAACACATGGTCAGTTCTTCTCACAATGTATAATCTTCCGACGTGGATATGTCAGAAATGAAAGTATATTCTTCTCACTATCCTCATACAAGGTCCGAAGCAACCTGGAATCGATATAGATGTTTTTCTAGAGCCTTTGATGGAGGACATGGAGGAGCTATGGAAGGAGGGGTTACGACTGTGGGATGAGTTTAAGCAGGAGCACTTCAATCTACGTGCGATCATATTCGTTACCATCAATGATCTACCTGCAAACGTTTCATTATCTGGGCAGATTAAAGGGAAGACTGGATGTCTGATATGTTTGGATAAAACTTCGTACAAGTATCTTACGTCGTCTAAGAAGACAGTGTACATGCGACATCGTCGGTTCCTACCACAAAAGCACAAGTACCGTAAGATGGCCAGATTGTTCGACAAGACAGTGGAGAACGATACTGCCCCAGAAACACGAAGTGGTACTTACGTGTATGAGATAACAAAGAAGATTAAGGTTGTATTTGGCAAGGGAAAGAAGAAGACAGCAAAGAGGAAGAAAGTTGATGATGAGGAAGCTACATTGCCATTCAAGAAGCACTCAATTTTCTTTAGATACTTAGAATACTGGAAGGACTTGGAGATTCGTCATGCAATTGATGTTATGCACCTCGAGAAGAATGTGTTTGATAGCACCATCGGCACCTTGTTGGACATCCCCAACAAGACGAAGGATGGATTGAAGTCACGTAACAATCTTGTAAATTTGGACATAAGGCATGACCTTCACCCAATAGAGCTGGCAAGTGGAAAGACGGAGATTCCTCCTGCTTGTTACTCGTTGACACTTGAAGAGAAAAAAGCATTCTGCAAATGCTTGCAAGGGGTGAGAGTGCCTACTGGTTTCTCATCGAACATCAGGAAGCTAGTCTCAATGAAGGATTTGACCATTTCTGGATACAATGCACATGACTGCCATAGGATGCTAATGGTATTTCTACCAATTGCTATAAGGACAGTCAAACCTATCCATACCAAGGTGGTTATAACAAAATTGTGTTACTTTTTTAGCCGAATATCACAAAAGGTTTTTGATCCTCTCGAATTAGGTCCACTTCAGACATTCGCTATCGAGACCGTATGCTAGCTTGAGATGTATTTCCCACCATCATATTTTGATATGATGGAGCATTTGATCGTTCACATCGTCCCTCATATTATCGAACTTGGTCCTTTATACTTACATCAGATGTGGGCATATGAGCGTTACATGTCGATCCTCAAAGGCTACGTACGCAATCGCGCTCACCCCGAGGGATCAATGATAGAGGGATACACAACAGAAGAGGCAGTCGAGTGTTGTATGGATTACATAAAGGATGCTAATGCCATTGGGATTCCTGTGCATCGACACGAAGGGAGATTATCTGGAAGGGGTACTGTTGGTAGGAAGCAATTCTTCGATAATGATTACAAACGGTGGTCGTGGCACACAGCAGCGTTCTACAACAGCTCGCTATCGTCGAGCCATTCATTGAGCGACACATTGAAGAAATCAAAGGCTGCTACCCAGGACGATCCGCCGATTGGGTTTCAAGAGAGCACAAGCGTCGATTTCCTCAATGGTTCAAAGACCTAAACCTGCCAGTTGGTGATTCCATGGAGCAACTTACTTTACATAGATTGGCATGTGGGCCTTCAAGTATTGTCAACTCATGGCAAGGGTACGACATCAATGGATTTATCTTGTACACGAATACGAAGGACAGGAAAAGCACAGCACAAAACAGTGGGATCCGTGTCGAAGCGATTGACACGACTGGTGAAAAGAAGTTGTATTACGGGACCATAAAGGAAATATGGGAACTCGACTACGGCCTTAACATCCAGATCCCTGTGCTCCATTGTGAGTGGGTGAGAGACACAACAGGTGTTTCCGTGGATGACTACGGGCTAACGATAGTCGATCGCAGTAAAACCAGCCACAAGGATGATCCATGGGTTTTAGCAGAGCGTGTGGCTCAAGTTTTTTATGTGAAGGACCTTTCGGATCAAAGGATGGATATTGTCATCTCCGGAAAGCAACAGATTGTCGGCATCAACAATATCGAAGACCCCGTTGGTTACAACCAGTTCGACGATGTACCTTTGTTTACTGATCTTCCAATGCGAATTAAGAAGTTCGACCGAACCATCGACGAAGCTAATATGTCGTACCTTCGATCAGATGGTGTTGCAAGGATAATTAAGCCCTAGTTCTTTTGTAACGTTTAGTTGCCATGTTGTTCCAACTTTATAGCAATGAATTAAACTGACATGTCTTCCGTACTCATTAGAATGTAAAATTTGTGAATGAATTAAGGTCATTAGAATGTTGTTCCAACTTTCTTCAGTTTATTTTTGTTCTCATCTAAATAAACTGTACAGAGATATATGTGAAAATAAAATTTGTAATTATATATGTGAAAAATGATTTTCACATTCGGACCATTAAGACGGCCGCATGGAAAGATAGTTTTCGCATGCTGCCAGCTTAAGGGGCCGCATGGAAAAATGAACTTTCCATGCGGCCGACTTAACTGGCCGCATGTGAAAATCGTTTTCGCATGCGGGCGGTTAAGAGAGCCACATGGAAAGATCATTTTTCCATGCGGCCGCTTAAGCTGGCCGCATGCGATGATTGGGCCTATATATAGGAGGGCGGGGGTTGCAGAAAATTTCTAAGTCCAGAGGCGCCATTTCACGCCGCCAGGCTGCCCAAATTTCAGACCAACCGCCGCCGACACTGCTACTGCCACCGCCAAGACCTCCCCCTCGCCGCCGGCTCCTCCTCCCCCCTCGCTGAGCCCCCTCGCCGCCGGCCCCCTCGCCGGGCCCCCTCGTCGCCGCCTCCCCCTACCCCCTCGCCGGGCCCCCTCACCGCCGGCCCCCTCGCCGGGCCTCCTCGCCGCCGGCTCCTCCTCCCCCCTCGCCGGGCCCCCTCGCCGGGTCCCCTCGCCGCCGGCTCCTCGTCCCCCCTCGCCGTCACCGGTATTTTGTGTTTTTTACATATAACTAAATCATGCAACCATTGCGAAATTCATCTTTATGATGCCAGCTCAACCAACAAAACTATCGTACACAGTCTGTGCCATATACTGTATAATAGAGGTGTATAAATATTGAATTACTCCCTTAATTACTATATTTATTTTGTGACTAAAGTAATTATTTAATTTATTTGTAGTCAAAAAAAGAAAGATTGTTTGAACCATCTGGTACAGTGTGACGAGATATAGATTATCGTAATGTTTAATTATGAATTTTAGTTCAAAAATATTTAAATCATGGTAGCAAATAATTAAAAATACCACATCCCATAAAATAGCATTATATTACAATTTGTGACTTAAGTTAAATTTGAGACTTATGTTAAATTCGGATTTATGATAATATTTCGACTTATGTTAAATTGGCACTTATGTTAATTTGAGGCTTATGTTAAATTGGGACTTATGTTAATTATGAGATTTGTGTAATATTGGGACTTTTGTTAAATTTGAGATGTAAATTTTGTTAGTCTCTAGATGATTTCAAATGTTTCAAATATAGACTAGATTAGATATGAGAAGTAATATTCGGTTTTTTGTACAATTTGTGACTTAAGTTAAATTTGAGACTTATGTTAAATTGGGACTTATGTGTTTTTTTTGGACTTATGTTAAATTGACAATTATGTTAAATTGACACTTATGTTAAATTGTGTGTTTGGGAAAGCACATGATTTTCACATGCAGCAGATTCTGAGATTACATTTTACAATTTTAGATATAACATATAGACTAGATTAGATACGAGAAGTAATATTCGGTGTTATGTACTCATCTTTTGACGTCAATTTAGAAGATGTCGAACGAAAGGTTCCATCGAACGCGTCAGTAGCGCCTGAAGAAGGCAAAGCTCCTCAAAATTCCGGTAGCAACAATCAGGCTGACGCATCTAGCGAAGAAACGTGGCGCACACCAAGTGACTCATTTCCGATGGAAATAACGCAAGTCAACCCTCGCGATCGTGATCCAGACTACGTTCCTCTGGAACAAGCCATAAGTGTTGAACATCGTTAGTCACATACTATTTCGTACGTAAATAGCAAATCCACCTAATGGCATAGGGATTTACTTATATTGTGCAGATGGTAGTCAGACGCCGCTCAAAGCGTAAAGCCAAGAGGACTAGCAGAGAGGACGAGGTTGAAACGGACACTGCTACGTCTGCCCCGGACCGTACGGATACATCTGCGAGTGCAGGCGGGAGTGGGAAAAGAAGACGTGGTGAGCGCAGCAAGAACATATTACCAAAGGACATATACAACATGATTGCTCTCGATGCGGATGGGAAGCCCGTCGAGCCACCAATTGTGAGGTCCAGGTTTAGCAACACCTGTGGCACTCTGGTTAGGACACGCTGTCCAATCAATGTCAAGCTGTGGGAAAAGGTCGACGAGAACATTAAAACACTCCTCTGGAATGATCTGCAGAAGTTTTTCTTGTACCCTCCTGGAGCGGAGGTTAGGGGCAGAGAGTACGCATTGAAAAAGATGGGAGATCGATGGCGACAGTGGAAGTCCGATCGAAATCGGGATTACGTTCAGAAGAATCTCCCCCCTTCAACGACTACGGACATATATCGCAGGCTGACTGGGATACGTTCGTTGCGGACCATACCACAGCTGAAGCGTTGGCGTTAAGGAAAAAAATATCAGATCTAGCGAAGAAGAACAAGTATCCTCATAAATTGGGGTCGAGCGGATACGCTGGGCACGTCGATCGATGGAGCGAAACGGAGCAAAAGTTTGCAGCGGCTGGCAAACCTTTGTTGGTAGACCCCATGGCGGAACGTAGCAAGAACTGGGTTTGGGCGCGCAGCACAGGCCAAGTGTCAGAAGAGGGAGATATACTATTCGAGACTCCGGACATAGAGCAGGTGATAACAAGTTTGCAGCAGATCGCCGAGAAAGAAAGAGCAGGACAGTTCGTCCCCCGGAGGGAAAATGACCAACTTACTGCGACGTTGGGGACAACCGAACACTCTGGACGTGTAAGAGGTTTGTCCTCAAAGACGAGTTGGAGGATAGGGTTCCCACAGGACTCATCAAGTTATAAGAAGAGAGACAAATATAAGGAACAACTATCAGACAAAATCTATGCGCAAGTTAAGGAACACTTCTACTCGTTGGCAGCTGAAAACCCCACAGCCTTTCCACGGCTATTCCCTGACTGTCAGCAAACCATCCAATCACCATAGCAAAAAACTCAAGTACGTAGCAGTGCAGGCTCAGTGGACACAACTCCATGCGTTGTGGATGGTATAACTGGACCAACTCCTTGCTTGCTTGTAATTCCTATCGGCCGGGCAGGAAAGACTAAAGAGGTTGCAATAGGTTTAGCGATACCTGGCCGTCAATTCCACAACACGCCAATCCCTGACGATTATGCAAGGGTACAAATCACTAAGGTACATAGCGAGCACAATTCTATGGAACTAGACATTCCTGCATCGGAGGGGATTGAACTTCTCGGTGATGCAGTAAATCAGTTCATCCTATGGCATCGTCGAGACATAATCCTGACAGCTGCTGCTCCAGCACCGACATGTTCAACTCCATCCTCAACGCAAGCAAAGACAGCTGCCACTCCAGCACCACCATCGCCTCCTGGACCACCTTCCCCTCAAGATCCTGCATCACCACCACCGATTAGGTCCCCGCCTCGCCTACCTACTCCACCACCCTCCCCAGCTCAAGAGCCAGCACCTCTACCTCCCCCCACTCCGCGAGCAGCTCAACCCTCTCCGCCCACACCCCAGTCTGCTCTGGTGGAACAAGTGCCTAAACCTGAAGGAACTAAATCCGGACCGAAGTCTACTCCTTTGGAACCTCGTCGTATAATTCGAAAGTTGATATCAACATACGACCCAAAGGAGATTGACAAGGATAAAAAGAAGTTCATGTTTTCAACTTTCAGAAATTCTGATAAGAGAAAAGAACTTGCTCACGTCATGACAGACTGCCAGAAGTCAGTACTAAGTGCCCAAGATGAAGTGCAGACTTGGGTATCAGCAGATGTGCCTGAACAATACGAATATGACAAACCATTCTTACCAACATATCTTCTGAACAAGCTACCGTGGGAAATGAGAGCCATGCATGAATGGTACATCAAGGCAGCTAGGAAGGGTCTCGGTTTCATAAGCGTCGCCGTCCCGGAAGGCGCTTTCATGAGTGGTCCTAATGGGATATTCTTCATCTCTTTCCGGGACCTGTACGCCATCTACAAGCTAGATAAAATGGACGTGAATCTAATTGCCGCGTTCTGCCTGTAAGTCTAAACTCTTATATCTTACATGTATCAATCCGAACAAAAAAAAAGTCTCATTACTTCAATATTCATTGTACAGGATGCAATTCCACGAAGCTGATAGAACTGGATCACCGGTTGGATACGTCGATCCAACAAGGATATGCAAAACACAGCACACCGTACAGTGAGGGCCGACCGCGGAATTGGTTGACAAGACCCCAGCCGAAAAGGATGAATATATCAAGAAACTGCACAAGGCCAAGAAGCTAGAAGTAGCAACATACTTGGCAATAGCAATGTTGGTGCACGCCGACTAAAATGTCTTAATGGTCCCATACGCGTTGACGTAAGCTTTCTCTTCTGTGTGTTAAATTAATTTATCAATTTTTTTATTTTCTGACTGTAATTAGTCTTTCTTAATTGCAGCGACCACTACATATTATTCCTCGTATATCCAAAAGACCAATTGATTGTATCGTTGGACCCCGACACTATGACAAGGAAACGTTTATGGAATTCCTCACTATTTTGAATTTGTAAGTGATAAACATTTCAATAGCCATTTTTTGCTAGTTGCAGTGTTCTACGTACTGAAGAAACAATTGTGTTCTTCAAACAGAGCACACATGTACTACCGCAAAAGAGGTGGACCAGTCAATGATCCGGCCAAGAAGAAGTTGTCCGTCAAGACTGGCTGGCCGATACGAACATATATATACCAATACTAACAAACTATAGTACATTAGTCCCTGGATTCTTTGTAATGATCAGTCCCTTATTACTATATCGCAGTGTTATAAACAACCAGCGGGAACCAACTTGTGCGGATATTACGTGTGCGAGATGCTCAGAGTTAACGAAAGGTACCAAACAACCAGTGATCGAGTAAGTGAGCATGTTCTGCTTAACATATAAACCCAGATAGAAAACACATTTCACTTACTAACATTTTATTGTCTTTTCTGTGCACAGATCCCGGAAATCCCTTACGTTGCACAATGATTCGACGACAGAACTATCTGGAACGTGTGCGCTGACCGCTGCCGATTCATTCGTCGTGATATCTGCAACGCAAGAGGTCTCTTCTACGACAACCAGAGTGAACTCGCATTGGAAGATAAATTTCGACCTCTCAGAGAGTGGGAGAAAGAACATATGCAATGATATGAACACTACTTTTATATATGTAATGAAACAATTGTGGCATTTGTACTTGGAGATTCATATGTAAATGATGTTTGAATTTCTGGTTATGCATTTCATGTTTGTTACAGTATTAACAACAATCCGATTATCTCATATGATATATATTCCAGACTACGGTAATAGATCATACAAAATATAATATTAAATACGACACCCATCTTACCAAACTGCTAGAATACTAATTTAGCTGTTGGAAAATTGATTTCCCCATACGGTCCACTTAAGCAGCCGCATACGAAAATAGATTTTCCCATGCGGTCCAGTTAAGTGGACCATATGCGAAGATCGATCTTCGCATGCGGCTGCTTAAATAGGCCGCATGCGAAGATCGATTTTCGCATGCGGCCCTCTTAAGAGACCGCATGCGAAGATCGATCTTCGCATGCGGCTGGGCCGCCCGCATGCGCAAATGGTGATCTTCACAGACCATTTCGTGCATGCGGGCCGGCAACCGCATGCGAAGAACGTTTCCGCCCGTCTGCAAAAACCATTTCTGTAGTAGTGCCGGAAGCGCTGTAGCACCATATGCTCCCCTCCAATTTCTTCCAATCTTCTTCGCGAACACCGACGCTTGCACGCACACCTCGTGAAGCCCGTTACGAAGATCTCTCCCACACGGTATCCATCCATCGTGTGCCATTTCGTATTCAACTTCGTCACCTGGTATCCTTGACCGTCTGGACCTCAATTCCTCCCTGAGTCTAATCCTGATCCCACCGTTGATTGAAGTTGTCCTCCAAGAATCTCGACTCTAGTCACCTTCTCACATGGTATCCCGACCGTATCAGACTTCTGCTCCTCCCTGAGCATAGTCCCGGTCCTCACCATTGACCAAGGTTGACCTCAAGTCACCTGGATACAATTAGACAAAACAACCGTTTCTGAGCACAGATATCACAACCTGACCAACATTAGTCACACGCACTCACACCAACATCCACACATATTATCAAACCAATATATCGAATAAATCATTTGCAAAGCCAATTTATTCATCACAAAATATTAATCATAACAATGATTTCACATAAGCCATGACCACCTCCAACCTGCGATGGTGTGATTAGAAGATGCGATTTGCAGACCGTGCCTAGTTCGGGTTTCAAGTTCTATTGGGAAAGAGTACACTTGATGCCACCATGGCAAATGGTCGCTGGCTATGTAAGTTTCTAAGCATCAGTGCCTTTTTGAAATTGGAATTTTGTTCACAGGAATCTTGACAAAGGAAATGGCTAATCTGAAACCATGGCATCCACCAAATCAACTAAAAAGTTATAGGAATGACTCCTGTGAATGGCTTACTAGGAATGAAATATACATTGGTTGGGATCTAAGTGAACCCCGACAAGCCCCAACGATGGATACACCCCTGTGGTCTGCTCGGGGACCTAGGGCACACACACCGCGGAGATGATGATGTCAGCGTGGCGGACGGCACGGAGCGAGATCGCCCTGGAGGAGGGTGACGTCGGCGTCGCGGAAGGTCTAGAGCAGCTGCGCCTTGGTATGGTCAGAGGGGGCGAGGTCCCTGAGGAGGGCAGTGGTGGGATGGCAGTGATGACGATGTACCCGGTGCCACCAACCACGAGGATCTCGCTCTTCTTGATCGTTGTCTCCTCGTCACCGGACACCATTGATGATCGATCGATCCAGTACGTACTTCAGTACTTGTGCTCGATCTCTCTGTTGCACTTGCACTCGAAAGGTGCCAACTTGCATTGCATCGCGCGCGTTTGATGACCTTTTAATGCTACTCTATCTATGAGCACCAAGCCAGTTGGTGAATGAGATTGCGTAGCTAGAGTAGAGGCAAAGCTATCTCACCTCATTTTCAAACATCACTGGCTACCGGCTAGGCTATCACACGCATCAAAGCATGCGACACCTTGGTTGCATTTCCTGGCAGTGCACCACACTTGAGCAGGGAGGAGAACAAGTGGTGGTGTTGGCTTGTTGCAATTGGACGGGATAGCAACGGCGTGGGCTAGGTTATGTGAATTGGGCCTTCCAAAATGGGTTGTGCTCACTAGAGAATATAGAGAAACTGCATCGGGTCATTAGGGTCCGATCCAACGGCTCTCATTAGTTTGGTGACGTGGCTTCACCTCAATGCAGGAAATCGTAATTAACTACACTAAGTGGGGATGAATCCTATAGGTTTATAGGATTATATTCAAGGGGTCTGTCTACCCATCATTCGACTAATTTTCAAGGTCAAATCTTATAGAGTTTTAAGGCCCTTGGATTAGCACCCAATGGCAGTAGCAATATATAGAAATAGAAAAAAACAACACTACATACCTCCATTTACCTAAATAAACGTAGCAGGATACCAAATAACATGCCGCAACAAAATAACAATTGAACAATATTTCAGAATAGGCAATAGAAATAATGGATCAAATTCTTAGCCCAAACTGATCAACTTGGTGATCAAGAAAGCTAAAGAAGCAAACAAACTACATCACGTGGCATGTACCTCCTCCACACCGATCAAACCATCTAGATCGACCAATCAATCCACCAAAGTAAATACAAAACAACTCCAAGATGGATACAGAGAAGAAAGAAGCAAAGAAGGAGAAAGTTGAAACCAAGACCAAGAATAGATCTTGGAAAAGGAAGAACTAGATATATCAAAACCAAAACAGGTTAGTAACATGCTTACCTTTCTTTTAAAAATAAAACATGCTTACATCTCTAACATCTTGAATCCTGAATCTTGAATACAAATTACAGTCAAATAATTCAGTAAGAAACAACATATTATTTGTAAATATGTAAAGTTATAATTTGTAGCTATAGTACAATGGATATGTAATTGCACTGTAACTAGAGTTAAATTATAATGTCGCAACCTAAACTTGATTTAAAAACTCAGAAACAACTAAAGAACCATATCATCATGTGCAGAATATAAAAGAAAATATTCAAAAAAAAAGAATAATTGATCTCAGATATCAGGCTGCCAAATATTAAATGGCCTCCTTGCCATAGTCGTATATGAATGAACAAATGACTAACTAATAACGTATGCTCAAAATAATAAGATCTCTTTTTTGTCTGCCTATTCAACCGAAGACCACAAAAATACAATGTATTTGGAATGACATAGACTCTTTCACAACAACAGTGAATCTGTGGTTCTTGTTGGAATAGGCTAACAAAAGAGTGGTCTGTCTTACGAGTTGTGTACTAACCTAGCACTAAACAGACTGTCACACAGCTATATCTTCATCAAACAATTTCTGCCTTCTTGAATCCTAAAACTTGAAAAGAAATTCAAATCAAAACCTGGTAAGATTGCAAACCTACTAGTCCAATTAATATATGATTCCAGTCAAAACAAAATCACTAAATATATCTCAATAACCCATCTCTACAAATGCCATACATGCTATAAGTTGAACATCAACCTAATTTACTAAGTTAGACGTCAAGCTTGGATCAGCATCTCAGCAATCAATCTAAGAACCAATCCATCTATGTACAAAGAACAGAACGTCATATTCACCAAACTCCATTAACACTACAACTCCAAAACAAGCCCAATACACCCTAGAAAAAAAATCATAACTATATTACTTATTGTAATACACGAGCGCTTTGTTAGTTAAGAAGAAATATAAAGAATAAATGGTCAACATAGAAATTATTACTAAAACATGGCTGGATTCTCCTTTGGTATGATGAAATGTTTTGGTAGTTGAACATTATGAATTTAAAGTTTTAATAATAGGTGAGTTGCATTATTACATACTTAAGTATTACTCCCTCCGTTTTTTAATATATGACGCCGTTGATTTTTTTAAATAGGTTTGACACTTCGTCTTATTAAAAAATTTATGTAATTATCATTTATTTTATTGTGACTTGATTTATCATCAAATGTTCTTCAAGTATGACATAAATATTTTTATATTTATATAAAAATTTTTGAATAAGATAAGTGATCAAACATTGATAAAAAGTCAACGTGTCGTAAATTAAAAAATGGAGGGAGTAGTTGACTACACATAAAAAATTGGAATCAACACGCGAAAGCTCTGGTGATGTGGTATACCAATGAATCATTGCTCACTCATACTCCATCTTTCAATAGAAATTTAATGAGCCAAATTATTTGTGTCCGGTCTCCATCTTCTTAAGTCTTTCATGTAATTAAAAACAAATGCAATGCATTTGTTTATAAAAGCATTTCCTTTTTTTTATGTAGAGTAGGAGTAGTGGAGCCGTACTCCATTATTTGGAGGGAAGTTCAAAAAAAAAGTATTATTTGCAGGATAACCTGACCAAACTAGCTTCCTCCATCCAATTTTGACATCTCCAGAGTTGCAGGCTGAGAGCGAGAGAGAGAGAGAGAGAGAGAGAGAGAGCGCAGCCATGGCGGAGGGGGCTCTCGCCTCGACCATCGTGAGGCAGGTGCTGACCAAGTTCGGCTCCTCCCGTCTGGGACGAGCTCGCCCTCCTCTGCACCTTCAGGGCCGACCTCAGGGCCATGGAGGCCGAGCTCGCCACCATCCGTGCCGTGCTCGCCGACGCCGAGGCGCGCGGCGGCGCCGGCGGTGACATCGCCGTCCGCGACTGGCTCCGCAGGCTCAGGCCCGTCGCCCACGACATCGACGACTTCCTCGATGCCTGCCACACCGACCTCCACGCCGCGCGACACCGCCGCCGCGGCTCCGGGTGCGGCGGCTTCACGCCCCGCTCCTTCGCCATGGCGCACAGGCTGGGTCTCTCAGGCGCGAGCTGGGCGCCGTCGCCGCCTCCAAGGACAGGTTCTCCCTGAGCCCCGACGCCCAACCGCCGTCGTCGCAGCAGCTCCCCTCCGTTCCCGCGAGACGCGAGACGATCTCCATGGTCGACGAGTCCAAGACGGTGGGGAGGAGCGCGGACAAGGAGAGGCTCATGAGGCTGGTCCTCGACGCGGCGGGAGACGACGAGGAGGACGTCGTGTCCGTCATCCCCATCGTCGGCATCGGCGGCCTCGGCAAGACGAAGCTGGCGCAGCTGGCGTTCAACGACCGGAGGGCCAACGACGAAGTGTTCGACCCCCGGATCTGGGTCTCCATGTCCGCGGGCTTCAGCCTCGCCACGCTGGTCCAGGCCGTGCAGCCCATCGTCGCCGCGGCCGATGAGAGGGCTGAGAGGTGCGACCTCACCAACCTGGAAGCCATCGCGCGTTTCTTGTCCATGGCGTTCACGGGGAACAAGTACCTGCTGGTCCTCGACGACGTGTGGAGCGAGAACCACGAGGAGTGGGAGCGGCTGAAGCTGCTCCTCAGGGACGGCAAGCGGGGCAGCAAGATCATCGTGACGACGCGGAGCCGGAGGATCGGCATTATGGTGGGCACTGTGCCGCCATTGATGCTCAAGAGCCTCTCCGATGAGGATTGCTGGGAGCTGTTCAGGAGGAAGGCCTTTGAGGAAGGAGATGAGGATTTGTACCCAAATTTGGTCAGGACAGGGAAGGAGATTGTCCGCAAATGCGGCGGTGTGCCGCTGGCGGCGAAGGCCCTTGGGAGCATGCTGAGGTTCAAGAGGAATGAGGAATCATGGATTGGTGTCAGGGACAGTGAGATATGGCAGCTGGATAAGGAGGAGACCATCTTGCCATCTCTCAAACTCAGTTACTTTTTTGAACGGAAAACAGCACAGCAGTGCTTTTTCATTAAATATAGAAGGAGAAAATACAACTCCTAGGGTAAAACAAAAAGATCTAAAAAACAAAAGGATCTATAGGCTATACACTATACAGAGTACGGGATGAGCTCGCGCAACCTTTTAGCCCCAGCTAAGGCCCACAAGCTGGCTTCCTCTTTGATTTTTGCTAGGAGAACAGTTGTTGCCATCTCTCTGTGATCAAAGATTCGCCGATTTCGCTCCTTCCATACTTCCCAGACAATTAACAGGATAAGGGACCGAAGGCCCTTCTTTGGGATGCCGGGTGTATTAGCCAGGCTCTCCCACCACTGATGGACTGA
This sequence comes from Oryza punctata, assembly GCA_000573905.2. Classification (NCBI taxonomy): domain Eukaryota; kingdom Viridiplantae; phylum Streptophyta; class Magnoliopsida; order Poales; family Poaceae; genus Oryza; species Oryza punctata. The sequence continues at coordinate 8,485,330 of CM002488.2, forward strand.
CCGTGCATCCTCCCATTGGGCCGGTTCCAACTGCTGATATCCGCCCATGCAGCAACGAGGTGCCAGATTCTCTTCGTGTATCTACACTTGGCGACGAGGTGCAAGGCCGTCTCGGCGTCACAGCGACAGAGGGGGCAATGTCCGTTGTTCTGCCAACCCCTTGTCGCGAGTCGGTCTGACGTTCAGACTCTATTTTGAATGATGAGCCAGGCATGAAATTTACATTTCCCCGGTGCCCAAACTTTCCAGATTAGGGAGTTGGCATTTGTGTTTGGCGCCCCCAAACATTGTGCATGGTAAGCCGAGGAAGCTGTATAGTGGCCATTGCTTGTGAATTTCCAAACAATCTGGTCCGGCTCTTCGCTGTCTAAGCGCACATTCCATACCGCCTCCCACAGGCGGACTAGCTGATCAAGGAGGCTGATTGTGATATATGAGCCCGCATCGAGGGTCAGGTCATGCACCCAGGAGTCATCTTCTTTCCCTTGGCGCAGGGATTTCTTCCTATTTTTGGAGATCTCATAGACCAACGGCATTAGGTCTTTTGGTCTTTGACCGTTAATCCATGCGGAGTCCCAGAAGCGCGTCGTAATCCCGTCGCCCACAGTTATCTTTGTTGAGGCGGCGAAGAGGTCCCTATCCACACCATCGCAAGGCGTTTCCAAACCCACCCATGCCTTGCTCGGATCTCTCCATTCGTGCCACAACCATCGCAATCTCAGAGCTCTTGTGAATTTGTCCAAGCTTAGGACACCCAGCCCCCCCTGGCTGGTCGGCAAGCATGTCTTTGCCCAATTGACCTTACATTTCCCCCCGGTGATATCACCCGTACCAGCCCAAAGGAATCGACGTCTCTGCTTGTCAAGTTGCTAGTTGCTCCAGGGACTCCTTCGTGACCTTCAAGGCAGTGAGGAGATAAATTGGCTGCGCTGAAAGCACAGACTTTACAAGCGTGGTTCTCCCGGCTGCTGCAATGTTTTTCCCCCTCCAACTTGCAATTCTCCCTGATATTTTGTCAAAGACTGGTTGCAAGTCCGCTTTTCGCAGCCTTCCCAGAACAAGCGGGAGGCCCAAGTATTTTAGTGGGAAATTTGCCCGCTTGGCCGGAACGCCTTGGAGGACCTCTTCCAGGTCTATGTTGTCGCATCTTATGGCTGCAACTTGGGATTTCTGAAGGTTGGTGACGAGCCCTGTGGCCGTGCCAAAACGATGTAGAATGTTCGCGAAAGTCGCAACATCGTTCCGGGTGGGATTAATGAAGATCACAGCATCGTCCGCATACATTGAGATCCGTAGCCGAGTTGTTCTTCCTCGTAGTTTTGAAATTGCACCCAGTTCTGTTACCTTGGAGAGGATACGTTGTAGAGGATCGATTGCCAAGATGAAGAGGAGCGGCGAGAGGGGGTCCCCTTGCCGAAGTCCTCTCCCATGTTTAATCCGCTGCCCTGGTGAGCCGTTAAGGAGGACTTGGGATGTCGAAGTCGACAATATAGCCCCTAGCCAGTCTATCCATTTTGTCAGGAAGCCCTTGCGCTGCAGCAAGGCCAGGAGGTAATCCCATCGCACGGAGTCAAATGCTTTTGTTATGTCCAACTTGAAGAGCAGCATTGCTCGTCTTAGGCGGTGATATCTTCTGGTCATGTTCCTCACGAAGAGGTAGTTGTCATGGATACTTCTCCCCTTTATGAAAGCGCTTTGGTTGATCGAGATCAACTCATGCATGTGGGGCCTTAAACGCAGCGCTAGCATCTTAGCGAAGATCTTGGCGATGCTATGAATTAGACTAATCGGCCTATAGTCCGAAACACCCTCAGCCCCATCCTTTTTTGGGATTAGGACAATGTTTGCTGAGTTGAGCAGATTCAGGTGCGCACATCTCAGGTTATATATGGAGTTGAGGACTAGCAGGATATCATCCTTGATGATTTCCCAGCAAACTTTGAAGAAAGCCCCGGTGAAGTCGTCTGGTCCCGGTGCTTTGTCGGCTGGCATTTCCTTAATTGCCCTATGCACTTCCTCCTCAGTGAAGGGTTCCCCCAGCGTGGCTAGATCGATCGGTGTGATGTCCAGCGTCTCCCAGTTTAGCTCATTTGGCCTCGGCCCCGGCCTCCCCATGAAGCTTGCGAAGTGATCATGAATCGTCGATTCCTTTTCATCGTGCGTCACCGCCCAACCGCTGTCCTTTCTCAATCTTTGGATTGAATTCTTTCTCCTCCGTGCATTAACCTTGAGGTGGAAGAACTTCGTGTTCGCATCTCCCTCATGGATGTGAGTTACCCTGGAGGCTTGCTTTTTCCTTGCCCTTTCTATGGAAGCGAGTCCTAGTACTTTCCGCTTGAGAGCCGCCCTCAGCCGCATTTCCAGGGAGGAGAGTTCTCTGTGTTCTTGTGCCATGTCGAGTCTTTGGATGACATCGATTGCCATATGGAACTGCAACTTAGCCTCCGAGTAGATGCCTTTTGCCCAATCTCTAAGGCTGGCCGCCGTACGTTGGAGCTTTTGATTCAGGCGGTGCATAGGCTCAGTGTGTGACGAAGCTTGGCCCCAGATATCCTTAACTTTGTCCTTGAACCCCGGGATCCGCGTCTAGAAGTTTTCAAACTTGAAGGTCCTCAGACGACGTGGGCCTTGCGGGTTGGATAGGACAATAGGGCAATGATCAGAGGGCCCTGTAGGTAGGGCGTGAAGAACATGGTGGGGGAAAGCAAGGTCCCATTCCTAATTGCAAAAGCAACGGTCAAGCTTGACAAGGGTTGCCCTTCGACGCTCATTACTCCAAGTGAACTTCCTGTTTTGCAGGGGGATCTCATGCAGCTCACATCGATCAATGACAGCACGAAAACGTGTCATGCGTGCGAGGTTGAAGTTGCTATTGTTTTTATCCCGAGCACGGTAGATCATGTTGAAGTCTCCAAGAATGAGCCATCCTTCCCCTGGGCTGGGCCTTAACCTCCTTATGTGCCGGAGGAACGAATTTTCGAGGTGGTGCCTTGTGGGCCCGTAGACGCCAGTGAGGAGGAACGTAACTCCTGAGCGAATATCCGTTATTTGCGCGGAGATCGAGAAGCGACCGATTCGAACCTCCTGGACATCAAAGTCTACACTGCTCCAAAGGAGAAGGATTCCTCCTCTCGTGCCTCTCGCCGGCTTGAAGGCAAATTTATCAAGCTTGTAGCCTCCTAGGAAACGGGCAAGGTCGTCGTCTATGCTTTGGAGTTTGGTCTCTTCGAAGCAGGCCAAGGTGCATTTTGTGTCGAGCATAAGCTCATGGACTACGTTGTAGCGCGCAGGTGAATTTAGGCCTCTCACATTCCACGAGATTAGATCTAAACTTTGTGCCATTTAAAAACGAGGAGTTCTTTATATCTGGGCCGGCCCTCAACCTCTCTTGAAGAAGGCCGCTTCGGTGCTGTTGACGACCAAATTTGGTAATTCAAATATCGGAGATAAAGATGGAATCAAAGAGGATTGAAGAGATAAGATCGTATCGGAAAACAGAGTGAGAATCGGCTGTGAACTGGATCGGCTGAGTCAGAATCAGAGTTGGACAAGGTTAGCCGATGAAGCCGATTTCAGTAATAAAAAAAATGACTCGGTATTCGTTATCGGGTTGTGTTAATGTGTTCTATATGGATTACCATGCACGGATAGAGTCCTGAGGAGGCAATTGTATCTATTAATTAGGATATTTATGTAATTTCCTTATAGATATTCTCGGTAAGAGTCCGCCTAAGGGACTTGTTCGTTAGTTGGATTTGTATTAGGTTAGTATGAGTCGTGTCCGTGATGGACAATGTTTGTATTTTCGGGTATAAATATAATCCCGAGGTCTTGTAAATAATAACAACATACGTTCAATCAATCTCGGCGCATCGCCACCTTTGTTTCTTATTTCGACAAGCTTGTGCTCTCGAGTCGTGCTGCATCAGTTTGATCTTCGGCGAGAAGGTATATCTTGTCATGGCAATTTGCATCATCAGGATTAGTGCTTACATCTTTATGACACTCTAATTCTATCTTGCAAGTTCCATAGTTATCATATACGTCATATAACTTAGATCAATAATGCTATCTCCTGTATCGGCTAGATCCGTTTTAGGGTTTCGATGATATCGGCTAATTTACTTTATTGATTCATGTTATATGATGTATCCACCATCCTGATTTAATGTTATTGGCTTGTTACATGTCATGCTTCTTTTATGCTTGATGCTACATTGGTTCGGTCCAACCTATTAAGTTATTTTAGAATCATGATCTATAACATGCTTTACGATTATCAATAGGGATAGTATCGGAGTTTCAGCCAATCTTATCTGATATAGATGTTTTACATTGTTTTATGCTTTGTTTAATGTTCTATATCTGCCCCTTATATTAAGATCTAATCTAATATACATATATTAAGCTTGATACCAATTTAATTGGTTATAGTTTAATATATTTATTACTAGAGAATATCTTAGCATAAGGTTGTATCGGAGCTATAGCTGATACATACTTAAGTCTAGATATCGGCTATGACATTAGTCTATATAATTATTATTTCATGTTATCTTTAGACTTGAGCAATTTATACTGTCTCAATTTAGTTCGATCTATCCCAATTGCTTGTTTCTAAAGTAACATTGATATATTGATTATATAACATTGATCTCTACAGCCGATATACTAGTTTTAGGGTTAGTTCTATCATTGACAATACCTTATAGCCGATTCATGCTTTATTGCATCGGCTAGGTCACATACGATATGAAATCGGCCCTAAGGCCGATTGTCTATCGTTTACTGATATTCTTTGCATATTTTCTTGTTGATTGCAGGATCAAATCAACTGGCACGCCCTTGAACCTAAAACCCTAATTTTGAACCTGCACTAGAGTAAAGCAAACCTCTTAGGCCAGTGTGTGTTTTTTGCATCAACAGGTGCGCATGGCCCATTATCGTTTGGCGGCCCGATTCGTAAGTTTGTGTTATAGAGGCAACCTTTGGGCAGGCGCGGCCCGGTACGCACGCGGCCCGCGAACGTCGGCCTTGTAGTACGCGTGCGGCCCAGGCGGGGCAGGCTTGCCGCGAGGGAAGCGCGGTCCCAACGCGTGTGCGTGTGGCCCAAACGCCGGCCCGTGAAGAGGCGGGGGCGCGTCCGAGCGCGCGTCCGGGCGCCTGCAGGGTGTTCGTCTGCGGGCGACGGCCATGGCGTGGTGGCCAGGTCCGAAGTGGGATGAGGTGCTATGATCAAATGCCACCTGTTATGTGTTAAGAAAATAGATGCACAACGGAGACACGAATTTAACGTGGAAAACCCTTGCGGGAAAAAACCACGGGCGCCGACCGGCAATGATCACTATTATAGGAGTTGATTACAAACGTAGGGAATAACAGTGGGAACTTCTCTCCCTTCCCGTACAGCTTACAAGAATATATAGGAGATAAAAGAAAAGACACCTACTAGGAAATGGCAGGGAGTCCTACTAGGAAACTAATCCGAATATACTGTGGATCCAAATTCGGATCACATATTTAACATTCTGAAGCAGTGTTTCGCATATTGTTCAGTATTTCCTAGAAACCATGAGATTGACAGGGATAAGCTTATTCAGCAATGGGTTGCTCTTGGCTTTGTTGAACCCTCAAAGTATGGTTGCCAGCCGGTTTCCAATAAAGCGGATGACTGTTTTGAGCACTTGTTGTGGATGTCATTCCTTCAAGAGGTAGAACAGCATGATTTGTCAAAGAAAGGATTAGAGGAAGATGACAGTGTTAAGTATAAAATTCATGACTTGGTGCATGACCTTGCTCAGTCTGTTGCCGGCGATGAAGTTCAGATCATAAGCACTAAGCGAGTCTATGGGAGGACAGAAGCTTGCCGCTATGCATCATTGCATGATGATATGGGATCGACCGAAGTTCTTTGGAGCATGCTTCGCAAAGTCCGTGCGTTTCATTCCTGGGGCCGTAGTCTTGACATTAATTTATTTCTTCACTCCAGGTTCTTGAGAGTACTAGATTTGCGCGGCAGCCAAATTATGGAGCTCCCTCAATCGGTTGGTAAATTGAAACATTTGAGATACTTGGACCTTTCTTCGTCCCTTATCAGTACTCTGCCCAATTGCATCAGTAGTCTCCACTGTTAGCAAATATTGCATGTTAGGCATGTTAGCCAATGTATTTCCTTCTTTTACCGATCCTCCTGATTTCTCTCGGTGCTATTCCATAAACCGGTTGAGTAACCTTGGAAGGTTTTCGTGTATATGTACTCAGCATCTCAATCAATGGATTCATGCCTTGAGTCAATCACTCTCACATGGTATCAGATTTTTTCCCTGCATCCGCTCTCTAAACCCTACCTCTCGGCGTCGCTCTCTGTGCCGGCCGACGCCATGTCTTCGTCTCCTCCCCCTGCCGCGCACGACGCCGTCTTCACCCGGATCGTCCAAGCCATCGCCGACTCCATCCGCGTCAGCTACGACGTACCCGCCGGACTCTCCGTCGACCCAGCCGTCGTCCGCTCCGTCACCGACGCCGCGGCTGCCCGGGCCGAAGCGGCGGCTCACGCGCCCTCGCCACTCACCTTCGGCCTCTTCTTCAAGCAACCGATCACGACGCGTCATCGGCCCTCGTCGACACCACGTCGCCACCACCGGCCGCCGCCGCGTCCACGCCAGTCATCTTGTCTCGCTCCGACCTAGCGGCCATAGCGGCGCAACTCGCCGCCCTCACCACGGCTCCCGGACATGAGCCCGTCTCTACGCCACCGGTCATCCCCGCGCCTCCTGTTCCGGACGCTGCCACATTGGCCGCCCTCCATGCGCAAGCTCTCGCCGTCGGCAACATCAAGGCGCTGGTTCCCGTCGTCCTCGACGTCGCCGCTGCTAACTACGCCCGATGGCGTGGCTTGTTCCTCGTCGTGCTCGGCAAGTATGCCCTCACCGACCATGTACTCTCCGACGACGTTCCTCTCGATCAGCCGGATTGGTCACAAATGGAATGCGTCGTCATTGCATGGCTCTACGGCACCATCTCCAACGATCTTCTGCAGGAGGTCCTGTTGCCCACGTCAACGGCACGCATCATTTGGCGCAACCTTGAGCATCAGTTTCTCGGCAACTGCGAGCTCCGCGCCATTAACCTCTCCGCCGAGTTCTACGGCTTTTGCCAAGGCGACATGTCTGCCGCCGAGTACTGTCGCCGTCTTCGCGCCATGGCCGACGCGATGGCCGACTTCGGCGAGCCCATCACCGACCGTACACTCGTCCTCAACTTCGTCCGCGGCTTGAACGAGAAGTACCACAACCTGCAGACCATCATCCCTCTACAACGTCCGTTCCCGACGTTCATGGAGGCACGCTCCTAGCTACTCCTGGCCGAGATCACCAAGGGCGGCCCTCCCACCGGCACTGCGTCGGCCTTCGTCGTCGGCACCACCAAGTCCACGGGCGGCAACTCCGGCAGCAACGGCGGCAACTCCGGTGGACACGGTGGCAACGGCAACAATCGTCGTGGTCGCGGCAAGGGCAAGAGCAACTCCGGCACCAGCAACAACTCCGGCGGCAACAACAACCCAGGTTCTGGTGCTGGTGGCGCCACAACACAGCAAGCAGGAGGCAACAGTGCCATGCAGGCAGTCCAGCGCCATGCAATGCTGTGGCGGCCTACTCCTCTTCATCCATGGGCTGGCACTATTCAACTATCAGGCCACGCTCCTGGCCTACTAGGCCCAGCACCAGCCCGTGCTCCTTTTGCAGGCTCTGTGGTTCATGGGCCTTCGCAATACATGGGTCAGCAGGCCTACCTGGCGCCTCAGGCCGTCCCAGGAACAGGCATGTATGCTTCTCCTCCTTCCGTCGTGCCGCCATCACCGACAGCAGTGCCACCACCACCGTCCCAGTGGCTCGGTCCCTCTCAGTGGGACCCGCAGGCCCTGGCGTCCTCCTTCAGCACCACGACGCTAGCTACCCCAACCTCCAACGAATGGTATATGGACTCAGGTGCTTCCTCCCACATGACCTCAAACGCCGGTACCCTTAATATTCACCACCCCTCACCCCACACTCCTACCCATATTGTTGTCGGTGACGGTTCCCTTATTCCTATTTCTTTTGTCGGCTCCACCTACTTGCATCACCCGCATCGTTCTTTTTTGCTCAATGATGTTTTAGTTGCTCCGCACATTATTAAAGATCTAATTGCTGCTCGTCGTTTTGCTCGTGATAATTGGTGCTCTGTCAGTCTTGACCCCTTTGGCTTCTCTGTGAAGGATTACCAAACCAGGATCGAGATCGCCAGGTGCAATAGCTCCGGTGACCTCTACCCTTTCTCAGCTGATGCTCTCCCTTCGGCAACCTCTGCACAGGCGTTTTTGGCTACTCCATCCTCCACCGCCCTTTGGCATAGGCGACTTGGTCATCTCGGCCAGGAGGCCCTTACCCGTCTGGCTCAGGCGTCCGTCATCCCTCCGCCCAAAGGCGCTACCATTTGTCATGCTTGTCAGCTCGGTCGCCACATTCGCCTCCCTTTTACTAGTAGCTTTACTCGGGCCAAGGCCAAATTTGAACTTATTCATTGTGATTTGTGGACCTCTCCCATTCCTAGCGTGTCGGGTTTTAAATATTACTTAGTAATTTTGGATGATTATTCTCATTATGTGTGGACTTTTCCTCTTCGTCTTAAATCCGACACATTTTCCACCCTATCACATTTTTTTGCTTATGTGAAAACCCAGTTTGCTTGCAGCATACAGAGCATCCAATGTGACAACGGACGGGAGTTTGACAACTTGTCCGCCCGCACCTTCTTTCTCACCAACGGTGTCTCTTTACGGATGTCGTGCCCTCACACCTCCCCTCAGAACGGTAAAGCCGAGCGCATGCTTCGTTCCCTCAACAATATTGTGCGATCTCTGCTGTTTCAGGCTAGCCTTCCTGCTTCCTTCTGGGTCGAGGCTCTCCACACCGCCACACATCTCATCAACCGCCACCTCACCAAAACCCTGCCGCACCACATGCCGTTCTTCGCGCTTTATGGTGCCCACCCCTCTTACTCCCACCTCCGCGTCTTTGGTTGTAAGTGCTACCCAAATCTCTCCGCCACCACTCCACATAAACTTGCCCCGCGGTCCGTCATGTGTGTTTTCTTGGGTTATCCTCACAACCATAAGGGGTACCGGTGTTTTGACCCCGTCTCTAAACGGGTGTTTATTTCTCGTCATGTGGTGTTTGATGAGCACTGTTTTCCATATGCTGAATTATCTGCACCTGCTGATGCTACTAACCTGGATTTTCTCGAGGACTTTGATGCTTCAGCCCCCCTACCAATCAGTCGACCTCCGGCACGGTGCTCTGCTGATCACGGCCATGCGACATCCACGGCACCAGCTACTGCACCAACACCGGCCTCCTCCTCAGCACTTGGGCTGGCCACGCCTCAGCCAGCTAGGCCCTCTCCTGCGCGGCCCACCAAGCCAGGCTCGCGGGCTGCCTCGGCGCAGTCGTGGGCATCCTCGCCCAGTCCACGGTCGGCCTCGGCACGGCCTCGCGTGGCCTCGCCCCCGCGCCCAACGGCTTCGTCACCTGCATCCTCGGCTCCACAAGCGCCAACTCCAACGGCAAGTCTGCTACCGCCGCCCACCGGAGCTCCTACACGCCCTCGCAGCGCTCGTCAACCAGGAGTCCGTCCACCGCCGTCTCAACTCGGCGTCTCTCCGGTCGACAACGTCCACGGCATGACCACCCGCGCCAAAGCCGGCATCCACCGTCCTGCGTCTCGCTTCAACCTCCACGCCGCTCCGCTGTCACCTGTGCCACGCACATACCGGGCTGCCCTCGCTGATCCTCACTGGCGGGTAGCCATGGAGGAAGAAGTCGCGGCGCTCCACGCCAACAACACCTGGGACCTCGTCCCTCGTCCTCTCGGCGCCAACATCGTCACCGGCAAGTGGATCTACCGTCACAAGTTTCAAGCAGACGGGTCTCTCGATTGGTACAAGGCTCGGTGGGTCCTTCGCGGCTTCACGCAGCGCCCAGGGGTGGATTTTGACGAGACTTTTAGCCCGGTCGTCAAGCCGGCCACAGTCCGCACTGTGCTCAGTCTCGCTGTCTCTCGTGATTGGCCTATCCACCAGCTCGACGTCAAGAACGCCTTTCTTCATGGAACACTCGAGGAGACGGTCTACTGCACACAGCCTGCGGGGTTTGTTGATTCCTCCAAGCCGGACATGGTCTGCCGCCTCAACAGATCCCTCTACGGCTTAAAGCAAGCTCCGCGCGCTTGGTACAGTCGGTTTGCCAGCTTCTTGCTCTCCCTGGGATTCACTGAAGCTAAGTCCGACACATCCCTGTTCGTCTTCTGTAGTGGCACCGACCTGGTTTATCTCCTGCTGTATGTGGATGATATCGTTCTCACGGCCTCCTCCGATGCTCTCCTTCGGTGGACCATCACCGCTCTACAGTCGGAGTTCTCCATGAAGGACCTTGGCAGCCTGCACCACTTCTTGGGCATCAGTGTCAGTCGCCATACCTCTGGTCTCCTCCTCAACTAGCGCCAATACTGTATCGAGATCCTCGAGCGTGCCGGCATGTCTGACTGTAAACCCTGCTCCACCCCAGTTGACACCAGCGCCAAGCTCTCGTCCACTGATGGTTCTCCTGTTGCGGATCCCACGGACTATCGCAGTCTTGCTGGTGCCTTACAGTATCTTACTTTCACTCGGCCGGATATCTCTTATGCTGTCCAACAGGTCTGTCTTCATATGCATGATCCTCGGGAGCCGCATCTTACTGCTCTCAAACGGATTTTGCGGTATCTTCGTGGCACCATCGACCACGGGCTTCGCATTCAGCGCTCCGCGCCTGTTGAGCTCATTGCCTATTCTGATGCTGATTGGGCAGGCTGTCCGGATACGCGTCGGTCCACCTCGGGCTATGCTGTCTTCCTGGGTGACAACCTCGTTTCTTGGTCTTCCAAGCGTCAGGTTGCTGTGTCTCGCTCCAGTGCCGAGGCTGAGTACCGTGCTGTGGCCAATGCCATCGCCGAGACATGTTGGCTTCGTCAACTCCTTCATGAGCTGCATCAACCTCCCCGTCGAGCTACACTTGTTTACTGTGACAATGTTAGCGCAGTCTATCTCTCCACCAACTCGGTTCAACATCAACGCACCAAGCATGTCGAGATTGACCTCCACTTTGTTCGCGACCGGGTTGCTGCGGGTGCGGTTCGTGTTCTTCACGTTCCCACGTCGTCCCAATACGCTGACATCTTCATCAAGGGGCTTCCCACATCGGTGTTCTCGGAATTTCGTTCCAGTCTCAACGTTCGGCCGGTAGACGTTGCGACTGCGGGGGGGTGTTAGCAAATATTGCATCTTTGGCATGTTAGCCAATGTATTTCCTTCTTTTACCGATCCTCCTGATTTCTCTCGGTGCTATTCCATAAACCGGTTGAGTAATCTTGGAAGGTTTTCGTGTATATGTACTCAGCATCTCAATCAATGGATTCATGCCTTGAGTCAATCACTCTCACATCCACAATTTGCAAACTCTTCATCTATACAATTGCATAAATCTTGATATGCTGCCCATGTCAGTGTGTGCCCTTGAGAACCTAGAAATCTTGAATCTTTCAGCTTGCAACTTCCATAGCTTGCCAGATTCTATAGGCCATCTTCAAAACCTACAAGTTCTTGACATGTCCTTTTGCAGTTTCCTCGTGACATTACCTAGCTCCATTGGTACACTCCAAAGTTTGCATTTGCTGAACTTGAAAGGATGTGGCAACCTTGAGATTCTACCTGACATTATATGCAGCCTGCAAAATTTACACTTCTTGAACCTTTCACAATGCAGTGTTCTCCAAGCACTGCCCAAAAATATTGGTAACCTTTCAAATTTGTTGCACCTGAATTTATCACAATGCACTGATCTTGAATCAATCCCAACCTCAATAGGTCGCATTAAGAGCTTGCATATTCTTGATCTGTCTCACTGTAGTAGTCTGTCAGAGTTACCAGGATCTATTGGTGGCCTTCATGAACTTCAGAGACTCATTTTATCACACCATGCGAGCAGTTTGGTATTGCCTGTATCAACTAGTCATCTCCCAAACTTGCAGACTTTAGATCTCTCATGGAATCTTGGTCTAGAGGAATTGCCTGAATCAATTGGCAATCTTCATAGTTTGAAGACCCTGATCTTGTTCCACTGCTGGAGTCTCCATAAGCTGCCTGAGTCTATAACCAACCTCATGATGTTAGAGAGTTTGAACCTTGTTGGCTGTGAAAACCTAGTTAAGTTACCTGATGGCATGACTAGCATCACCAATCTGAAACATTTAAGAAATGACCAATGTCGATCTTTAAAAAGACTACCTAATGGATTTGGGCGATGGACTAAACTTGAAACATTGTCCTTGCTCATGATAGGTGACAAGCATAGCAGTATCGCGGAGCTGAAAGATCTAAACAATCTAACTGGTGAGCTCAGGATTGAATGTTGGTCACACAAGATGGATCTGACAACTGCTGCCAAAAGAGCAAACTGGAGAAATAAGAAAAAACTAAGCAAGTTGACCTTGTCATGGACCATTCCTTGTTCCGTGGATGATTTTGAAAATGTTGAAACATTTCTTGAAGTTCTTGTGCCACCCGAAAATCTTGAGGTCCTTGAAATAGATGGCTACATGGGCACCAGATTTCCCAGTTGGATGATGAAGAGCATGGAATCATGGCTCCCAAATCTTGTCTCATTAGATTTAAGCAACATTCCTAACTGTAGCTGCCTCCCACCCCTCGGACACATCCCTTATCTCCAATCGCTTCATCTCCGATACATGGCTGGTGTACATAGCATGAGCTCTGAAATTCTTGTGAGAAGACAGAAAAGCGTGTTGTACCAGTCACTGAAGGAACTCCATTTTGAAGACATGCCTAACCTAGAGACCTGGCCGACTTCAGTAGCGACAGATGACAGAGATACTCAGCCAGAAGGATCCATGTTTCCTGTTCTTAAAACTGTAACCGCAACAGGATGCCCAAAGCTCAGGCCGAAACCATGCCTTCCAGATGCTATAACAGATTTGTCAGTCTCCGACAGCAGCGAGATATTGTCAGTCAAGAAGATGTTTGGATCATTGTCTTCCACATCCGTATCACTTCTGAGGAGATTGTGGATCAGAAAGTCCAATGTATCATCCAGTGAGTGGAAATTGTTGCAGCACAGGCCAAAGCTCGAGGAGCTAACCATCGAATACTGCGAAACCTTATGTCTTCCAGAATTCATCAGGTATCTTACCGCACTGCGAAAGCTGAAGATCAGCGATTGCACTGAACTGGACGCGCTTCCAGAATGGATTGGTGATCTTGTAGCACTTGAATCTCTTCAAATAAGTTGCTGCCCAAAGTTGATCTCGATCCCAAAAAGTTTGCAACATTTGACTGCTCTGGAGGAGTTGACTGTCACTGCCTGTAGCTCTGAGTTGAACGACAACTGCAGGGAAGATACAGGCAAGGATTGGTTCAAGATCTGTCATATCCCAAGCATCGTAATCTCGTGACAGATAACTATTCAATTTCTGTTGATCAATTAAACCAAAAAAAGAAGTCCTAGTAAGTTGCAAGTTAATCTGATTATGCAATTTCTACTCATTTTTTTCCCATCATGTCTTCTCCTTGAATGGTTTATCTAGTGAGTCGGAGATTATAGTCAATGAACAAAGATTTTAGTCCAATTTTTATTTCAATATAGACAGGAGTTGACTGTCACTGTTTGTAGCTCTATAGGAGTGAGAATTGTAGTAAGATAATACACAGGGAGATTGGAAATGAAATTAGTGTGCAACTTTCTTTTTGGGTGGTTCAATGAGTGCACAATTGACAATATGTAAGTATGTAACTGGCCATCACTTGACCCTTAACAATGTAACAGGTGTGCAGCAGACGTATAAAAATGAAGCACATCTTGTTTGACAGTTCGGCCGCCTTGAGACTTGAGAGAATGGATAAGTTGTGTACAAAATGCAGGCACTAAAGAGCTTAGTCAGAGATGATTATTTGTGTAGCTGGATTGCGAACCACCCTTAGCTTTCCTAGATATGTAAAATAGATACTTCTTGAGAATAAATAACAAGCGAAACGTTTCTATATACCCCTATAGTGTTTGCTAATATCAAGGGAAGAAGGCAAAAATCGATTTTTTTTCTCATGACATGTAAATCTAAAAAGTATCCTCTTCTTTGCACGATACCCCTCCTTACCTAAATTTTTTTAAGTGAAACACCTGGCTTTCTCACCAATTTAGTTTAGGCACTAACTTATTAATGAAAATAGACCCTCACATTTTTAATTTTGTATACATAGGCTCTAATTTTGTATACATAGACTCCAACCACTTTCTTCCTCTAAAACTTTCCACCCTCACTAGGCGCTCACAACTCCATCATTTAATTCCCTGGTCTTCATTTCTGGTTTATGTGAAGAATAAGTTTTCTTAAAGGTCGGTCATGATTCACCTATACTCTTAATAAAGACCTTAATGGTGGTGGTGAGTGGTGAATCTGCCACCACTATCATATGGGTTCTCCAAATAGTGAGATATGTGGAATTTTATCTCTTTCCCAACCAGAAGCCATCAAACAAGGAAATTTTATTCTAAACTGAGATACAAAATAATGAAAAATATTATATAAATGATTTACAATAGGGATAATTTTATTTTAATGTTTGAAGTTTTTAAGTCTTTTTTAATTCTCGTTGCAACGCACGGGCATTCAGCTAGTACTCGTAAAAGAAAAGAAGATCCATGATTCATTAATTCAGCAGCATTGAGTTATAAGAACAATGTGAATTTATTGCTATAGCATCTTATAAACATAGGAATGGCATCGAGACTAATCCTCTCTTCCTATAAAGTTATAACCCACTAATTTCTAAAACTTAACATGCAAAGATGTCACATCATTATCCACTAATTCCTAAAGCTTAACATGCAAAGATGTCACATCATCATCCACTAATAATTAGGAGTATTACATTTAAGCATCATGCAAACATGTTATATTATCTATAATTTTATAATTATTAAATTTTAGAGATTTAAAATTTAAGTTAAATCATCCCACATAATTTACATAATATTTCAATATATCTCTCCATCATTTTTTTAATACTCTATATCTACCCTATAGTTCAACAAATACTTTCACTCATCACTCATTCTTTCATTCTTTCATTCATCACTCAACAATTCAGATCATCTCAGTTAACTCTCAACGGTCGAGATCGACCCCACGTCGCTCAATCGCCGCACAGCTCCTCTCTATTGTTATCCCATCCCACCGCACCTGCGCATCCCGACTCGCCCTTCCGCGACCGCACGCCGGAAATTGCTCCGCCATCAACGCTCCCCTCCCCATCAGCGCTCCCCTCCCTGTCTCCGAGCTTAATCGCCGCAAGAACACTAGAGCCAGGTCGCCACCGACGCCTTCTCCTCCAAGCCAGCACCGATCCCCCGTCGATCTCCTCCGCACCCTATTCCGTGGCAGATCCAGATCGGCGGTGAGCCCAATCCAACAACACCGGCGGAGGGATCCTCGGCCACCGGTGGGTTAACTCCTCCGACAACACGACGCCGCTGCCGCCCAATCGACACCGCTGTTCGCCGCCGCCCTGCAGTCCCCGTCGCCTGCGACGGCCACCTCACCGTTCTCCTCCGCGCCACCGCCGGACCAACCACCCGCTGCCGACGCCGCCGCTCTCTTCCACCTCCCTCACGTCGTCGCCTGCCTCCCCTCACCGCCCTCTCCCTGGCGCCGTCCGTCGCACACCCCCGTGTGGCTTTGCCAGCGACGGCCACATCGTGGTTCTTATCCGCGCCATCGCCGTTCTTATGAAGGTTAGAGTAGACAATATATATATTGTGGTCAATCATCATTTGCCTGTGTACATGGCCTATTTTGTTTTATTCTGATCAAGCAAACAATTTATAAATATCATGGATTTTGCCTGTGTACACGAGAAATGGTACACGAGAAGAATGTATTAACTCAAGCACTCACCCTTTCGTTTCAGAATAAAGTCCAGATTATGTAATGTAATTTCTACCTGATCATGTTAATCATATGGAAAAAGTCCATGACAATGTAATTTGCAGTCTTCATTATTATTTCCCCCAAAAACATTTACTATAGATTATGTAGTAAAATTTGCGTTATTACATTCTGTTAGCAATAGCCTTTTACTAGACTAAAATTTAAAACCTATTGATTATTATGCAAAACTGAATCGTTACACACTGCAATGTAAGATGGCATCTGACAAAGACAATATATAATGCACATAACGGCTCATAAGCTAGCTCCTATATATTTCAGCCATTTTTTTCTTTTGCCGTAACAACGAGTACTCTATATGATTTTTTTCATCTTATTTGTGTACCCTTAACTAGCTCCTGTATTTTACTGCTTCTACCATGATTTTACTCCCAGCTGCAATTAACTAGCTCCTGTATTTTCCTGCTTCTATCATGATATTAGTCCCAGCTGCAATAGAGGTGTCTAAAAAAATTCTCCTGATCGATTGTGTCGATCTAAATATTGTACACTGCAGAGCTCACTATCGATGCTGAGCATTTCTTCACAGTGATACTGACATTGCAATCAGGTAGAAATATCATGTTAGCTAAAGCGTGCCTCATCTCTGCCGAACTAAATTTTTTGTAACATGCGTTTATCTGAATCAAATTTAAATAGCAAATCTGACTAGGTTGCTCGTATCTAAACTTACTCATGGTTTACATTGCTTTCTATCTTTGTTTCAGCTTTACCGCTTATATTATGCATCAATTTTTTATTGCTGTTGCTTGGCAGATAAGAGACAGTACGTTGACCTGAAATTTTACGCACTCCAACCTCCTCCATCGGCTGCTCCGCTGCTCAACCTGCACCTGTGCCACCGTCAGATCGACGGGATCTGTGCCGCTGCTCCACGTGCGCCACCGCCGGATCAACGAGGGCCGCCCGCTTCCCCACTCCCCTGCACCTCCACAAGGTAAACTGACTTACAGTTATACAAGTAGTGTACTGTTTGGATAAGAATACATGAATTCCTGTTTTCTTTGATTGCTTGAAGATTAAATGTTTAGGCTTAAATGTGACTATTGTGAACAACAACCATGTAATCCTTGTGATAGACAATTTAGTTAAGTTGGCCAATGCTGCGATAACTTGTACAACTATAAGTTAGATTAATATTTGGATAAAAATACATGAATCTTTGTTTTCTTTGATTGCTTGACGTTTGAAGGTTCAGGCTGAAATGTGACTTTTGTGAACAAGAATCATCTACTGCTTGTGATATGCAATGTAATTAAGTCAGCCTATGCCCTAGAACTTATACAACTATAAGTCATCTTTGCTCCGTATAAAATGTCCTACTTATATAAGCTGTATTTTTCAACCACGCACTATATGAGTCAGTGTTAGTTTCCTAACATGCACAGAAGTAATGTGCTTAATAACATGTTTCCTTTTTTAACCTAGGGTTTGCACAGAATGTCAATCTAAATTTGGCTAGGAAGTAGTTTTGGTACAGGGATCCCCTTTCTCTTCTTGATCTATCCTCAATTGGACCAAAATGTTTGAAGAAATATCAATATTTATTTTTTAATTACAAGCTAATTTATGTGAACATCATATATTCCCTTTATGACGAAATTGTGCATTATTTGTTTGGGATTTGATTTCTCGGTTTGTTTAACAATGCAGTATTTACTTGATTACTTCCTTGCAGCCATTGTGCGTGCGGCAGAAGCGATGTCAGTATGATGGAAGGAATCATTATAAATGTGATGATTGACTTTCAAATATGCATTGCCTGTTTCTATTGTTTACCCATGACTATCTTGAACAGTTGGTGAACCTGAAGTTGTAAAACAATGATTTCAGTTTCACACCATATATGTGTGTATAATACTTTTATCGTGTAATCAGTAAATGTGACGATGGTGTGGCAGGTTTCACGTTTTGTGCTACTTTCTGCTCTAATAGAAATATTAAAAATATATCTATGTGTGCTATATATTTTAAAGTATATTATGGTGTTCTTTGATCCTGCATTGCGAGCTTTGTTGCTGGATAATTGATCACTGAGACCATTTGGGGATATATTATTACATGGTGTCTATGTGTTTTTTCAAGCATTGGATTTATTATGTGATTATGTGCTTGTACTATAAACTCAATAATGTCATCATGTAAACTAGGTGCGCATGGACACAAATCGTCATGACGATGGAGCACGCAAATCTCTTGGAGATATAACAAACCACCCTAAAGGTGTAGTATAATATATAGTGGGTTGTACATAAAGCATATTTCCTCCTTTTTTCTTGTATGATTTTAGTGTTAAACTTATAACGCAGGTCATGTGCATGACAATAGACTATCCAATGAGTCAAAGCGTAATAATGAAGAGAAAAACCTTAAACAACGGATCTATCGTGCGAATTTGCAGGCTAAGAATAATAGTCGTACAAGTCCTATGCAAACAACGCATGTTTCAGAGTCGGAAGAATTTGATAGTAGTGAGGTCAAGGTTGCTGAGCTCGCCATTTCAACAAAGAGGGAAAAAATAACCGCTATCTACGTGAATGGCGTGCAAAAAAAAGCAAAGATGAGTGGCATTGATAGCAATGAAACATATGACAATACTACTGAAGCAATTACAATGTCTAAGGAAAACCAGAATGAAGGAGGTGGTCTATGGATAAGTGACATGGCACAGAGGAAAAAGCGAGAAGATAGAAACAAGTATCTACGTGAATGGCGTGCCAGAAATAAGGCCAATCCAGCTGAAACATGCGTTACTGTATCTTCTGGCACGCCAATGCCAGACACACCTGAGCATGGTAAATATTTTAAGTGTTATTACGAAAACTACTTTTGTTGCCAAAACATCTAACATCTTCATATTGTAGGTTCTTGCTCCACCATGGATCAGGACACGCAATGTCGAACAGGGTTTTCCATTGTTGACCAGATACCTATAGTGATAACTGATGATATTGGAACTCCAGAAAATTTTAAGCCATCGTCGACCTGCGATGTTAATAAAGAGAACAAAAGATTGGAGAGGAACAGGTACCAACGTGAGTACCGCGCAAAGATGAAGGCGGAGAAAGACAATGTTAACACAGCGAGTGTTGGACCAACCACATCTGACATTGGTAACTTGTATAGTGTTATTGGCAATATATTTTTTGTGAATTATACTGCCTAACATTTTTCTCATACTCTAGGTTGCTGTTCCGTCATGGATCAGATCACGCAATACAGTTCACCTCATATTGTTAAGGATAATGCTGATCGAGACGATGCAAACGACTGGCTTCATATAAATGATACATACCAACGAAATAGTAAAATGATGATAACATCTAGAGTTGGACAATCCCAACAAGCCCCAATCCCAGGTGAAAACAATTGGATGCGAGTTATATCTAGCTTTGTTTCGTTATACAATATACATTGTTGTGTAAATGATGTCAGAGATGTTATTAACTACCTTTTGAACCCCATCCAACAGTTGAAATTACAAATGGTTCATCTATACAGGAGGCAATTGTTGGTCAATACATTCCTCAAACCGATTACGTAGAATTATACAATGCGTTGTTTGAACCTCAATTATTAGATCCTCAAGATAAAGATAAAAAATTATTAGAGAGTAACAAAATTAATATTAACAAAGGGATTGATATACCAGACACATCTGAGCTGGGTAAACATTTTAAGTCTTATTACCAACACTCCTTTTGTTGTCAAAATATTTAACATCTTCATATTGTAGGTTCTTGCTCCACCATGGATCAGGACACGTAATGTCGAACAGGGTATTCTATTGTTGACCAGCTACCTATAGTGATAACTGATGATATTGGAACTCCAGATAATTTCAAACCATCGTCGAGCTGCGATGTTGATAAAGAGAACAAAAGATTGGAGAGGAACAGGTACCAACGTGAGTACCGCGCAAAGAAGAAGGCGGAGAAAGACAATGTTAACACAGCGAGTGTTGGACCAACCACCTCTGACATTGGTAACTTATAGAGTGTTATTGGCAATATAATTTTTGTGAATTATACTGCCTAACATTTTTCTCATACTCTAGGTTGCTGTGCCGTCATGGATCAGAGCACGCAATACAATTCATATCATATTGCTAAGGATAATGCCGACCGAGACGATGCAAGCGACTTGCTTCATATAAATGATACATACCAACGAAATAGAAAAATGATGATACATGGTGGAGTTGGACAATCCCAACAAGCCCCAATCCCAGGTGAAAACATTTGGATGCGAGTTATATCTAGCTTTGTTTCGATATACGATATACATTGTTGTGTAAATGATGTCAGAGATGTTATTAACTACCTTTTGAACCCCATTGCACAGATGAAATTACAAATGGTTCATCTATACAGGAGGCAATTGTTGGTCAATACATTCCTCAAACTGATTACGTAGAATTTGACAATGCGTTGTTTGAACCTCAATTATTAGATCCTCAAGCTGAAGGTAATTCCAAATATACACAATTTTTATATATATAAAATTAAACCAATAATTATACGATCTCATTTGCTGTATTCCATCTTCCAATAGGTAATGTCGAAACGACCCATACAAGTGACGTTCTCGACAGTGATGATGAGGAATTGGAAAAGAAAGGTAACATCAAGCTTAATATTGTCTATTGCACAAGACGAGTAGGTTTATATGCTCCTATTTTCATTCTCGACTTACTTTGCGTCTGTCAGATGATGGTTATGAGTCTTATCGCGTGGACGTCAAGGGGGTTAATGCTGTTGGTACCGAAGATCCACACGATCATGTTTACCACAACATGCCAAAGAAACATCATGTGTTAAAGAAAGTGGCTGATTGCATGTACTCTGGGGCAATTAGGTTTCAGTACGAGCCCCCTGGTTTCTGTTGTAGACTAGGAAAGATAACAATATCCACACCATTGGTTCCCCCTGATTTGGTAGGCCTGTTTACAAGCCAGGTTGATAATGATGCAAAGTACTTTAGAAAACATATCCGTTACTTCAACTCACATTTCTCATTCACAAGTCTTGGAGTGACCCTTGATCGCAGCGTGAGCACTGCCGCAGGCACAGGTGTATATACATTTCGAGTGCATGGTGCATTGTACCATCGTTTAGATAATTTGGTGCCAGGTTCTCATGGGCCACGTCATATGCAATTGTACTTCTACGACACAGAAGAAGACACTGCTCTGGCACACAGAGCGAAGAGATCCCCTGATCTTGATATCAACCTTGTGCGGATCATCCTAAGAATCTTGGCGGATAACCCATATGTCGAGACTTTTAACCGAGTTGGTAGCATGCCAAATCTAGATGACTATAAGATCGAGCTAAACACGAATGTCACCCCTGACCAGCGAAGATATAATGCACCTACAACATCCCAAGTTGCTGCTATCTGGCTAGAAGGGGATGATCCGGTGAGAACCTTTGATAGGCATGTGATGGTGCATGCCAAAGGGGAGAAACCTAACTATATCAAAGCATACCATGGTTGCTATGATCCATTAACGTATCCTTTATTTAACCCTAACGGTGAAACCGGTTGGAATCTCAAAATGCCGTACGAAGCACCCAACAATATTCCTGACAGTATGGAATTTGATGCACCAAGTATTGCAACAATGGGCGGTAATGTACACTTCAGTGAAGATAACATTTTTGTCGAGCCTCAGGGTACGTACACAGGTGGCTTGTAGGATACCTTTTTCAATAACTATATACTTTTTAGGTCTTCGGAATTAAGTACATTTCTCGGTTTTGTTGCAGATAATGATGAATTAGGTGATACTTTATACGATGGAGATAATAATGAGGTGGAGAACAGGTCAAGCAAGCGGAAAAAAGATAGATTTGTCACCGCAAGAGAGTACTATTGCTTTAGGTTACAAGTTAGGAGGGGACTTTTCAACATTATTTTATTTGGAGGTCGTCTCTTTCAACAATGGGCTGTTGACATGTACATTAAGATAGAGTCTATGCGGCTAGATTGGTATTCTAACCCGGAGAACCAAAAAAAATACGAGCTGAGTTGTACCAGGTGAATGGAAAAAATACACCTATTCAAATATATTAATCCATCCCATTAAAAACTGATGCGTACAATATATGTTCATCTTATCAATGCTAATTTTGTAGGGTGTCGTCGATGTGATCAATTTTGGAGAGACAAGGGGTTCAGAGGTTGGAAAGAGGATTGTGCTACCTCGGTCGTTTCCTGGTGGTGATCGCGACATGCAACGACGGTTTCTTAATGCAATGGCTCTTGTCCAACGTTTTGGAAGACCAGATTACTTCATCACGATGACATGCAATCCAAACTGGGAAGAGATAACAGAAAATCTTTACCCTGGCCAACAACCGCAAGATCGGCCGGACCTTGTTGCAAGGGTATTTAGGGCCAAGCTACGAGACATGTTGGACTTGTTCATCAAGAAAAAATATTTCGGTGAGGTTCAGGCATATGCTCATGTTACCGAGTTTCAAAAGCGGGGCCTCCCACATGAACATATTCTATTAATCATGAAGCCAGGCAGTAAATTAACAAACCTAGATGGTTATGATAAAGTTATCTGTGCAGAGATACCAGATAAGGATAAATATCCCGAACTACACCGTCTGGTCATAAAGCATATGCTGCACGGGTCGTGCGGTGAGCTAAACAAAAAGTGCGCCTGCATGGTGGATGGACTGTGTCGCTTCAACTTTCCAAGACCGTTCTGTCAAGCAACACAACAAGGGAAGGATTCGTATCCTTCATACAGGAGGAGAGATGATGGGTGGCGTGTAAAAATTAGAGGTTCGGTGTTGGACAATAGGTGGGTGGTCCCCTACAATCCTAGCTTGCTAATGAGGTATAATTGCCACATCAATGTTGAAGCTTGCGCAAGCATCAAATCTATAAAGTACCTATATAAATATGTATATAAAGGCCATGACTGTGCGTCGTTCTCAGTCGATCCATCTGGAGAAATAAACAAGATACGCCAGTATAGAGATGCCAGATATGTTTCACCGCCAGAGGCTATATATAGGATTCTTGGTTTTCCACTATTCGGTATCTATCCGGCGGTTCTGCAGCTACAACTTCATTTACCAAACATGCAATATATCACCTATGATGAGTCTGGTAATCTTGAGGATGTCGTCAACAAACCATCTAACAAAAAGACAACACTTACAGAGTTTTTTGAAATGAATCGCAAAGACCTGGAGGCAAGGAAGTTACTATACAAGGAGTTTCCAGAACACTATAGATGGGTTACAGGTAAAAATGCATGGCAGAAAAGAAAAACCAAGACTTGCCAGGTCGGACGGATTGTGTATGCGCACCCCGCGGAGGGAGAAAGATACTATCTTAGGGTGCTTCTGAACCATGTTAGAGGTCCAACCTCGTATGATAATCTAAGAACAGTATCTGGAATCACTTACTCCACTTGCAGAGAGGCATGCGAGAAGAGTGGGCTTGTTGAGACAGACATGTCACATGACGACTGCTTGCGCGAAGCTGCAACTTTTCAAATGCCATATGCACTCCATCGCTTGTTTGCGACTATACTTGTCTTTTGCGAGATTACTGATATATGTGCTCTATGGGAAAAACATAAGGAGTCAATGTGTGAAGATTATGCCCGATATAACTCCAACCCGACGTTGGTAGAGCAGATGGTGCTTAGAGATATACGAGATATACTTCATTCCATGGGAAAGGATATCTCAGACTATGGTCTTCCTGAGTTGAATGATACAGGTACTTTTTTTATAGTAGCGTGTTATATAATTGTTGAAATTAATTGTCTTTAGATTTATCATCACTAAGTCATTGACGCATGTTTTGCTTTCGTGAAACAGATGAGTTTTCGAATGATATAGCGATTGAAGTCAAAGAGGAGCAGTCTGTGCCAATAGACCCAGAGCATATAGATATATACAAATATCTTAACGATGAGCAACGTGCAGGGTTTGATGACATAATAGAACATGTGACTAAGAAGAAGAGTCAGGTATTTTTTGTTGATGGTCCAGGTGGCACCAGAAAAAATTTCCTGTACAAGGCACTTCTTGCTAGGGTGCGATCGGATGGGTTAATAGCCATTGCTACCGCAACATCTGGTATCGCAGCATCGATATTGCCCGGAGGACGCACCGCACACTCGAGGTTTAAAATTCCAATCAAGCTTGCTCAAAATAGCATGTGTAACTTCACAAAGCAGAGCGACACCGCAGATCTTCGCATGGCATCCTTGATTATTTGGGATGAAGCTGCAATGACAAAGCGTCAGGTAGTTGAGACGCTTGATAGATCCCTTCAAGATATTATGGATTGTTCGTTGCCATTTGGAGGAAAGGTCATTGTATTTGGTGGTGATTTTAGACAAGTACTTCCTGTGGTGACACGTGGGACAAGGGCACAAATAACTGATGCTACCTTGCAGAGATCGTATTTATGGAAGAATATAAGAAAGATACGCCTTTCGCGTAACATGAGGGCTCAATCTGACCCATGGTTTTCGGATTATCTTCTTAGGATTGGAAACGGGACGGAAAACACGATCGCAGATGATTACGTCCGTCTGCCTGATGAAATTGTTATTGGTTATGCCAACAATGAAGATTCAGTGAACACACTGATTGAATATGTGTTCCCCTCGCTTGGTGATGAGAGAAATACGATCTCAGTGGAATATATGAGCATACGGGCCATCCTCTCAACAAAAAATGATTTCGTGGATAAGCTGAACACGAAGATGATTGACAGGTTTCCTGGAAAGGAAAAGATTTACCACAGCTTTGATTCCGTCGATGATGATCCCCAAAATAGCTACCCTTTGGACTTTCTAAACACGATCACTCCAAATGGCCTACCTCCACATGAGCTGAAAGTTAAGGTTAACTGCCCTGTTATTATCCTCCGCAACCTTGATCCCAACAATGGACTATGTAATGGAACTAGACTAATGATCAGGGCATTTCAAGATAATGCAATTGATGCTGAGATTGTTGGTGGACAGCACGCCAACAAAAGGGTGTTCATCCCACGGATCCCTTTGTCTCCCTCCGATGATATATCTCTTCCTTTCAAATTCAAGAGGAAGCAATTTCCAATACGTCTCAGCTTCGCAATGACCATTAATAAATCACAAGGACAAATCATTCCAAATGTTGGGATCTATCTTCCAGAACCCGTATTTTCACATGGTCAATTATATGTCGCATTGTCAAGGGGTGTATCACGGCAAACAACAAGGATTTTGGCCAAATCAAAGAAAGAAGTTGACCCTATAGGGAAGAGCACTAGGAATATTGTGTACAAAGACGTTCTTGACTGGTGAGCAAAGGTAGGCCAAATTGATCAAAATTAATTCAAGAACATATTCCAGAAGATAGTAAAATACTAATCGGAATGTTACTCACCCTCATTATCTTGTTTTGTACAGCACGCCCTCATCTGCCAAGAGGAATACCGTGTGATTATCTTCTACATAGCATTATAATGACGCGGATATATACACACGCACGACACACACAAAAGGAATGCTCGTGAGACGAATAACTTTTGATATTAACGTCATCGTGAATTATTATACGTGTCACAGTGTAATAAAAAATATGGGTATCATATATAACATATATGAGACTGAAATTCACTATGATAAAAGAGGAGGTTCAAGATAGTATATATATACATACACGTCTCATAATACTTTATATTTATAGGTAAAAATACTGGATTGGCCTTTTAAATACAAATATATGTTGAGGAATATATTTTGTTCGGTAATTATTTTAAAAAAAGGATTGATATTTGATTCTTTCGAAATCCATTATTTCGGAGGTTGATTTAATCAAATTGAAGGGTATCACACCGCATCATCTTTCCGTTTGAAAACTATATTTTGTTCACGCCAATGAAAAATAAGTGAAGTATAAGAATACACTGTTTTGTATTAAAAAAACAGGCAATTAAGAGGCATTATAATGACGCGGATATATACACACGCACGACACACACAAAAGGAATGCTCGTGAGTTGAATAAGGCACGCTGCTCCAGGTTCCGAAGGTGGAAAGTGATTGCGGGAAATAGAGCGATCCAGTAGCGCGTGATTAATTATGTTTTTGCTAAAAATTTTTTCAAAAATGGATTAATTTGATTTTTTAAGCGATTTTTTTATAGAAACTTTTTGTAAAAAATACACCGTTTAGCAGTTTGAAAGGCGTGCGTGCGGAAAACGAGAGAGGTGAGTTGGGAATAGGGGGAAGAGCAAGGCCTAAATATTGATATCAACGTCATCGTGAATTATTATACGTGTCACCGTGTAATAAAAAAAATATGGGTATCATATATAATATATATGAGACCGAAATTCACTTTGATAAAAGAGGAGGTTCAAGATAGTATATATATACATACACATCTCATAATACTTTATAATTATAGGTAAAAAAACTGTATTGGACATTTAAAAATATATGTTGAAGAATATATTTTGTTTGCTAATTATATAAAAAAAGGCTTTATATTTGATCGTTTCAAAATCCATTATTCCGGCTGTTCTCTAATCAAATTATAGGGTAGATCAGGCCCTAACATACCCAGAAATTTGGCCAACATATTTTTTACGGTAGCAAAACCGAACAGACCCAGAGAAAACCCACCTCTTCCTCCTATTTTCTCTCACCAATCACGCACGGTATCAGATATTTCTCCCCTTGACTTTTATTCTACATCTCTCCCAAGCCCCACTCATCAGAAAAATCGGCGCTGGCTGTAGACAAGGGGACAGCGAGAGAGGCGGCGCCGGCTCTAGACAGGGGGAGAGGAGGGCGCGCCAGAAGAGGGTTGCTGCGGAGGGGCTGCCGCCGTCTGTCAGAGAGGCCGCGCCGCAAAAGGAGAAGGGGAGCAGTGGATGCGCCAAAGGAGAAAGGGAAGAGGTGGATGCGCCATAGGAGAAGGGGGAGCAGTGGATGTGGCGGATCTGGCGAGGAGATGTTCGGGGACACAGGGTTCGATCGGTGGCTCTCCCGGACCGCGGGTGGTGGTCCCGACGGAGGGCGTCGCCCTGGAGGCGGTGGACTCCGCCTCGCCCGACGATGTATCCACAAGCTTCCGCGACGATGTGCTTGAGGCCTTGCAGGTTCCAGCAATTTTCTTCTTTTTTAGTTTCTCTCCTCTATGGTCCAAGTTGATTTGCTGCTATTTGATCGGTAAAATCATCACATGCCCGAACTTCAGTTATTATATTTTCACATAGGGGAGTCCAGTTCCGTAGATGAATTTTTTTAAGGTGGTTTTAGTATTTGTTAGTGACTTCTATGTGTTTCGTGGATTTTAATTTTTTGGAAATTTTCACATATGATTTAATTTGGTGGCAGGCCCACGGATGGGAGCCCGGCGGCAAAAAACAAAATTCCAAATCCCCTAACCACGCTACAAATCTCCTAATCACGCTCCAAATCCCCTACTAATCTTGCTTTCCAAATACTAGGCTCTCCCCTAATCTCGCTTTCCAAAAAACAGACTTCCATTCTACTCTGGAATGTATTGGCTATATAAACACGAATGCAGTTGGACAACAACTGTACACACTCGACCAGGCAGAGCAAGCAGTCCATCAGTCCATCAGTGAGTAGCATTCTTTCTCTATCTTTATCTTCAAGATTATTCAAACCTGCTATGTCATTCTTTCTATATCGTTTTGATGATGAGTATCTGGAATGCGGTGTTGTCCATATTTCGTGAAATATATGCATATATAATGTATCTAAATCATTGGCATATTTCAATTTGAGTTGTTTTGTACGCCATCTGCAACACTTAGGTTGGGATGTATCTGCTATTTTTCTAAAATATAAGTTATGATGTATAATTTATTGAATGAACAGCTAGGATGTATATGCTCTCTTTCTAAAATAAAATGAACAGTTAGGGAATGAACAGCAGTTATTAAAACTTAGGTTGGGATGCTCTTGGTTTGGATGTATATGCTCTCGGTTAGGATGTATATGCACTTGATAAAATGACCAGTTAGGATGTATACGCTATCGGTTGGGATGTATCTGCTCTTTTTATAAAATAAAAGTTATGGTGTAATTGATATCTTTCTGTTATAAAAGGTTAAATTTTTCTGTTATAAAAGGTTAAATTTATCGAATGAACATCTAGGATGTATATGCTCTCTTTCTAAAATAAAATGATCAGTTAGGGAATGAACAACAGTGATAACTTGTAGGTCTTGTATCGAATTAGTCTGTAAAATATTTATTAAAATTATGGCAGTGACTGTTCTTGCTAATTTTGAATTTGTCTTTGTATAGAAATGGCTCCAACGAATCTAAACCGGAAGAGGACATATGCACAACTTGTGCGTGCAAGACCCGTTGCACCTGTGAGACCCGTTGTGCATGCAAGGCCTGTTGTCCATAGGTAAGTTTAGTTTATGGAATTGGATGAACTGAAAGTAATAAATTTATATTGTTTTGTGATTGCAGTGCTTGTTTGTTTCAGATGGTTCAAGTACTTCGACGATGTTGAGTTTGATGATTGCAGGATAAACAGAGCTTTCAGTGTTATTGTTAAGGTAGATGTCAAGTTCCATCCCGAAGCCTATGGCGACATTCAACGCTTCATATTGATGGATGCTACCGTAAGTTCCACTTTCATTTTCAAAATTAAAAATTATAAACAAAACTAAATAATACCATCGGCTAAATATGCAAAATGATTGGTACACTTGTAGGGCTCGAAAATGGAAGCAATTGTTAGTGGAGAAAATGCAGCAAGGTTTACAAATATTTTGATTGTAGGACAGAAATACACCATACATGGTGTTTATTTCAAGCCTAATTCATGGGAAATCAATTTCCGGGCAATAAAAAGGGATTATGACTGTTTTTTCACTAGAACTACTATAATTGAGTCATATAATCTACCGCTGCAGTTTCCTCTGTATCCCAAACAGCTCACAAAATTTAGTGACCTGTCACTGCCAGAACATCGTAATAAGACGTTCGTGGGTAAGTTTTTCATAATTGCAGCTTATGTTGCTGGAAATATGTTGAATTGTGAGTTCAGTGATATACTAGCTGACATTTTTTTTTTCAGACATTGCTGGTATAATTGTCTATTTGGGTCCACTTCAACGCGTTTCTAATCGCCTCTATAGAGAGGTTACCCTCCTGGACACGAGGTATGTATTTGTCCACATAAGAATTAGGCCTTAACTTGATGATAAACTACTGTCTATATAGTTATTATTTGTGTTAAAAAAAATATATTAGTCATTTATTAACTTGATGATAAACTACTGTCATAAGCAAATTTGCTTGGATGACTAACCGCTGAACTGAAATTGGTTCACATGTTAGTTGAAAGACATAGCCTTGCTCTTTTTAGCTGAACAGTTTGCAGAGTCATGCAAGATCTCAACCTTGAACTTTGGATACCATCTACTGGCCTCCCTTCGCCACTGTTGCAAAAGGGTTACATGACAAACAACAATGCTAGGCTTGTAGAGCCCACTGTTATGCAAGGAACCAAGAAATGACAATACCTGCACAGTCTTTCCCAGGCCCATTTCATCTCCAATTATTCCACCAGCCCTTTGACAACGCAACTCCCATAGCCACTGCACTCCCACTTTCTGGTAGTCAAATAGTTGCGTGTAAAGTGTGCCAGGAATTCTCAAACCTCCTTCAAGGGTAACATCAGTTACCTCATCAGAATCTTCTGTAACTTGATCTTGATCATCATCTGAAACTGATGCAGCTGCCTCTCCAACATCATTGTCTGTAAGTTCAGAAAGTAGAACAATATGATCAGAGCAGTGATCTCACCCAAAAAAAAAGAAGTTAAGAGCACTGATGTTATACAGAGAAGCAGATAGAGTATTCCTTTTGAAAGTGCAACTGTATGTATAATAACAGGAAAACCTACAAGCTGTGAAGAGACCTTGACTTACCATCCAACGATGATTCCTTAATTGAGTTTGCTTTCCTCCATTTCTTGCCAGGCAGTGGTCTTTTGGTCTTATTTCTTGGTCTCCTCTTTTCCTGCTCCTCTGGACTGGGGGAGACAGGACGTTTTAGGGGTTTTCTAAGTCTCTGAAATGGAGCAGCAGGTGCATCTAGCTTAGGTAAAGACTCTGAATCAAGCAATTTGGTTGATGGGCGGTTCTGTGCAATCCGCTGTAGTGACTGAGCAACTATAGCAATCCTGGAAGCTTCCATGGCTTCTTCAGTTTGTCCTGCAGAATCATCTTGTCTATGAGAAGGTTCGGGTAAAGTGCACTGCGTAGAGCTCAGATGTATTTTTCATAAGCCAAATTCTCATTTCACATGTTAGTTGAAGACATAGCCTTGTAAAGTCCACACCATCAGCATACCTCATAGTATGACGCCTTATATATAATTGTAGAGTCACATTATGTTAACAAATTTCACTGGAGTTGGATGATGGGTTCAAATCATGTCATTCTGGTTCTGCATTGAATAGGTAGATAAGATTACCACACATGTGCATATAACCGGTTCTCATTTTATGAATATTAGAAGAATGTCAATTTCCAAATGTTAATTACATACTGGGTTGTCTAGGCATCTTATATTCTCATTATGCTAAATTCTCTATTTCTTTTATGTATGTAAAACAATATATATTAGAGTATAAGCTTATTTTTTAATGCATTGTCTAATTTTGAAGGTGTGATCTTGTGGTTATTGGAACCATCTGACCACTCACGTGCTCCAATGGGCTACCGCGATTGCTAAGAATCACGTTGTAGTTGGAACTATGCTGCAATTGGACCGCACATACTGTATGTTTATTCTAGAAAGTCTTGCTATACTTGTCTGCAGTGGTTATAGATGTGTGCTAACACTCATTGAGCAGCAGCATATGCTGATTTGTTTACACACTTTTTGATGTAAGCAGGGTGCTTGGAGTCTTCGGATCATAGCCAATTTTATTTCAATCCAAGTTATCATAAAGCGCACGAATTACAGAGTAAGTATTCCTATAAAGCCTATTGTTTCAGAAGATTGATCTATGTTATATTTTCAAATGAACTAATGCATGACTATATTCGGAAATACAGACTTTCGGCAGTATGTGGTCAACAGGGAAGTCAATCTTGGATTCGTTGATAGATGCCATGTAACAAGATGGCTTCACATTGCCAAAGTTCTTGATTCAAAGTCTCCGTTCAAGACAAATAAAAGGAATACTTAAATTAAATTCAATTTTTAATGCTATGTGGTGTGGTTTGTGTGCCTATAAGTGCACTGGAATGTAATAATGCATTATTTAATGTTGGAAAACCATAACTGTGTGTGATTTACATCTTGATGTTTTGGTACGCTTTAATTTAATGTTTAAGGCACTTTGTGAGATCATGGAAACGTGCATGCTTATCTGTTCAGTGGTTGATCCCATTTTTTTTGGCTTGTTCCTACAACTGTTCATATTTATTTAATTCACGGTTTAATAGAAAGACAGTCATATATTCCATGTACGATATCGTTAGCTTACTCGTCCAACAAATTAAATTAAAGTCGAACCAAATATATACCTGTCGTGCTAATGGAAGCACACAAATATGTTTAGATCGATATAGTCCCATGCTCATCCAATTTTAATTGCTCTATTCCTAGCGTGCCCTTCGATGGTTGGATCGTTATTGACATCGCCAGAGCGACCGCCACCACTTCCGTGAACGCTCACTCCGCCACACCCCCACTGCTGTATATTATATAATCCTTGTACACAATACGGTGCAATAATATAATATATATACTCGTCGTGATAATGTAAAAAATAATTGTACTCCAAAAATCCATTGTATAAAATCTAAAAGTATGTGCCCCATCATCTCCCAGTTTGAATTTTGTATTGAATTTTGTAGGCAAATATTTTTACGGGTTCGTCCGTACAACTAAAAAAGGTAAAAAAATTTATATTTATTTAATCCATGGTACAATAAAAGACAATACATATGAACCATATAAAATATCTTTATACTACTTGTCCAATAAATTAAAGTTTGAACCAAAATATATGCTTGTCGTGCCAATGGAAAAATAATTTTGCTAAGCATCGCACCGCTAATATAAAAAAGTATTTGCGACATCATCTCTTATTTTTTTAAAAAGAAATTGGACAACTATTTAAAAGAAAGGTTTGAAATTCCATCGTTTAAGCTTGTGCTCAAGTAGCACCGATCAAATTTTTAGGAATTTTAGCCAATCAATCTAATCCAATCAATCTGTGGAATACTTTCCTTATTTAATAACCAATACTTATATGGCACAAATTTGCATCTAAACCGGCAAAAGTCTTGCTGCCGCCGCCGCCGCCGCCGCCGCCGCCGTAGCCGTCGTCCCTTGCTGCCGCTGCTGTCGACAGGTGGACTTTTTCCGGTGAGGTGGCGCTGCTGCTGCTGCTGCCGTTTTGGTATTTTTAATATACATTGATCACTTGCTAATCAGTCCACACGTAACGTGCTGCTGCTGCTGCTGCTGCTGCTGCTGTTTTGTTACCGATGCTAATCAGTCCACACGCAACGTGCTCGTTCTTCTCGCTGCAGTGCTGCTGTTGCATGTTGCTACGTGGTGATGATAGCACATAGTTCAATTTATACACTGAAAAATATATAGGTAAGGTTAGATGAACTCATGCTACCACAAATATAATCAGATCGATATAATCATATTCATCTAATTTTAATTACTTATTAAATTCTCTATTCCTAGCAGCTATTTTTCACACGCCCTTCGATGGATGAATCGCCGCCATCGCCGCCATCGCCGCCACTTCCATCGACACCAAATCCACCACAACTGCCACTATCGTTGCCGCCACCGCCGCAACCGCCAATACCGTTGCCGCTGTCACCGACCCAACCATCATCTTTGGCGTCGCCACCAAATATTATGGTGAGTTTAAGTTGAATATTAATATTGATTATTCGGTTAGCCATATAGTATGCGGTAGCTACAAAAATGTGGTGCGTTTAATTATAATTTAGTGCTTCATCCGTTTCACTTTATAAAATAGATTTGCTCGGTTATACAGTCACTTTATAGAACGGATGTGCTGAATTTACAAAAACCGCATATTTCGATGCAACATTTAACAACAAATTACCAAGATTAGATTAATGCAACGTTGAAGTGATTAAGGCGTCTGCTCTCAGTGGTAGCTATGTTTTTTTAATTTTTGTGCCAGGACGTTGATAATTTCATTTCTAATTTTCTATATTGCTTAATACAAATTTATAAAATCAGTTCCAAACTCTTACTATATCATTGAATAATGTGAAATATTTTATTTTGTAATTAATACCATGATGTACTCAGGTAAATCAAGGCGCTCTTCCTGGCGATATAAATGCAGTCCGGGCATCGAAAAAAGCGAGAAGTTCCAACTGTAAGGGAATTTTGGAGTACAACTAAAATTTCTATTATACCATGAATGAATTAAAATTTGAATGGTTGTTACATTTTTGACCTGTATGGATGAACCCAAAAAAATTAATTTGGCAAACAAGATTATGTGGCAGATTATTTTTTTTTATTTTATACTCTGGATTTTGTAGTACAATTATTATTTTCATTGGCCAAGCGATCATATATTATTTCTAAAAAATTTAATTTGTTCGATGGGTAGTTTATACCGTCTATATGCTCTTTTTATTATACAGTTGAAAAAATAAGTGCACTGCGTAGAGCTCAGATGCATTTTTCATGTGCATTACTCTAAATATTTTATTTTACAATTTTTTATTCTTATTAAAATGGACTGTCCATTATAATTTTTTTACATGTATGACAATAGTGTAGTTTGAGAAGTGTATGAATAAGTTGTATACTTACGGGTGTAAAGTTAGTAGGTTATGCGGGTATATGTAGACAGTCTATATATCGATATAATATAGATCAGGAGGAAGATGGTGCCATGATTAAATTTACGTGTGCATGTGTTCATTTTGATAAGTGATTTTGGTATGTAGGCAATAAAACTAAGTTCCTTATTTTGTCCAATGCAGCACCATCAAAGTTAACTGTAGAATTGTCCCCTACGCTAGGAGTGCGTAGTGATGATCAGAGCCGGTGCACCTCTGAAACCGTATCAGGAATGTATATCACCATTGCTGAAAGTATTCCCTATTTCACTACTCTTATCGTTATTATCATACGCTCTACTCGATAGCCACTTACAAATACTTTAATTGTCTAATTGTGTAGAGGAAACAAAACCAAATGCACCATCGCAGGTAATTCCACTTCGTTTAAAACCCTATGAGCGTGTTGCACTAATTGATTAACCCTCTTAGTCAATATCTCATCTCATATTTTTTAGTATAATACATCTTTATTATAGGATAAGGAGTCAGGGGAGCATGTAGGATCCAAAGTTAGCATGCCAAATAATCTCATTCCATCGAAATTGATACGATCTATAATTGGCCAAACTTATGACTACCTCCCTCAAGGTAAATTACTGTTTGACATACTTGTGTTTACTATGATCTACATATAACCTATTTTCATCAGTACTCGCTTTTCCCTTTTTATTTTATAGACTATGAATTAACCAACCAAGATCTAATTGCTCAAATGACGATTGAGGTGTCGGCTGAAGATTATACGCTGGTGAACATGGGGGATTTCTATGTCAAAAAACGTCACCTATCGTGCCTTCTCACTGGAGATGATTTTTTGAACGACGATGTAAGTACAACTGCACATGAGGATTCAACATTAATATTTATTTAATTGTCAAGTAGCTAAATATTTTTTATTGAATCTATAGGTCATCAGTGCGTACATACACTGTATAAAGGAGCAATCAAAGATAGATGAGAAAGTGTATTATGAAAACCCCTTTCTTATTGCCATGCTAAAACGAGATGGGGTCTACATGATAGATGAAGATAGTGACAACTTTATTACAAAGATACTGAAGAACTACCTTTTTCATGAACTGGTACTGTTTGGTTCTCTAATTTTGATAGAATTTAAGTTTGTTATTATATGCATAAGTGTGTACTAACTCAATGACTTGTTTAGATTTTTCTTCCAATAAATAGCGGAAATGTTCATTGGTATTTAGCAGTTGTCAACCCAAAAAAACAAGAGATACAAGTACTTGATTCTCTTTGTCGGGACTTTGATCGCGTTGACCTCCATAAAGCGGTAAGAGTATATGGCATGTTAACTATCTTGTTCATTTAGATTGCTGTTCATTTATGTATTGCTAATTGCAAATATAATAATTGCATAGATACAAGGAATACAGAACCATCTTGACATAATTACGCATCAACATGACTTGCCTAGCTATGAATGGAGAGATCTAAATGTTGTGACTTGGCCGATCGTAGAACTACTACAAAAGAAAATCCAAGGAGATGGGTATACTACTAATCATATCTCGAAATATTAAAATAAGATAATTTATATATTTTTAACTGGTGCACTCTTGTTTATTTTTGACTGTTGCACTCATGTTATACAATAATGTAGCTCTTCATGTGGACTGTTCATGCTCAAATTTATGGAGTTTTTTACTGGAGATACACTTTCTCACCCTGTTACACAGGTGTATTTCTTAACATAATCTTCCCTATAGTTGATCATATATTTTATATATTTTGCGTATTAAACGAACTAACTTTTTACTATGCAGGAAGATATGAAACTTTTTAGGTACAAGTTAGTCGGTATTTTACTGTGTTGGAAAACAAATATGGCAGCCGAGACTTCCGATGTTGTAGAAGTCGAAGATACAGACAATTCTGACGACGTTGTGATATTGGGTAGTCGCCAAAGAGATATCAACTCTAGATGGGACATGAAGGAATCTAAAGTACGGTCGGCAACTGACGATCACAAATATAGTTCCCTCCTTTCTGTTGTTTGTGCGATGAGTTTACAGGAGCTGATATGTGGCCTTTTCCGCTACATTCAACAAATAAATTGTGTCGAAACCTTGGAGTAAGCCGCTTATATTTAATGTATCCACTCTATAGTTCAAACGTGCAATAACTTATTTTCTTATTGATTGGTAGGAGCATATGGGTGCAAACTTCACGGCCGCACACCATTAAATTGAATCTCAGAAAACTTCAATCAGTACTAAAGAAGGATGAACCACTGGACAGTGATTGCTTCGACATGTCCATACGTAAAGTTCATGTATGAAAGCATCCATATGGTTCACAAAACTAATGAAGCAATAACAAAGCATTGCATGGACTTAAGGTTTTGGGTAAGTTTTTATAATCTACCAATATTGACTTCTTTTTTTTATATTTTAAACAATTATTATACATCATATAGACTGCTACTGGATTTGGTGTATCCCCAATGTTCCATAAAAAAATAGATCTTGTGGAGTCGGTTAGTAGCTGGTCGGAAAT
This sequence comes from Oryza punctata, assembly GCA_000573905.2. NCBI lineage: Eukaryota > Viridiplantae > Streptophyta > Magnoliopsida > Poales > Poaceae > Oryza > Oryza punctata. Next base: position 8,521,849 of record CM002488.2, read on the forward strand.
CCACTATAAAGTTGCACAATGCAAATCGGTAAGTTGTTTATCCTTTGTTCTTTTATAGCCGTGTTTTCTAAATTATCTTGACGGTTGACCTTTACCAGATTCTTATACCAGTACGTGTTGCTGGAAGCTTTATATTGGTCATACTGGACCAAGAAAGCAGAACACTATATGTACTAGACCCTAATCCGCTAAATCCAGCATATAAGAACAACCCAAATATGAGATATACCATAAAATTGTTAGAGATTACCAAATACTTCAGCAAAGCCATGCTTGTGGCATGTCCTGGCTCTAGGTGGACTGAGGATATCAACTTGTGGCGCCATTTAATAGTCACAAATCCGGTGCTTGACAGGTAAGTTTTCTTCTAAAAAGTTGTTTGAACCAACAGATTTATTTGTGCAATGCAAGTTAGCTAAAATTTCAAATTTCTTAGGAACTTATCGGGTTATCTTGTACATCTCTTCATGCGAGGCTGGAAAAATGGAGCACTATATTTGTCGGCTTTTAAGGTCAATCCCAACTAGCAATGATCATTTACAATATCATATTATATTTTATAATCTAGTTATTTATTATATAAACAAATGCATTTGTAGGATGGTGACGAGCTAAGGCAACAATTTTTGCTACATCTATTGATGTACCAGCAAAATGAGTGCGAAAGTAACATTCCTAGCGGCGCACGAGAGTTTCTTAAGTGTATCGCCAATACTAAACATTAGGATAGTTATTTACCTGCATGGTATATTCTATATATGTATCAAATGCTTTATTTTGTACCCGCAACAAATAATGGGATAACTCTACACTTTGTTTAACATATTTTTTAAATATATAATTATTTATCGTAAACTTTTATTGTGCCCAAGCAATATTATATTGTTGTACCTTGTATTAAACATGTTTCATGTACGGCATATTTTTTTCAAATGTATAGATCCTATAAAAATCTTTTTTTCTAAAATGAAATTTAAAAAATTAGTTAAGATAAATAGAATTGCACCGTAGCGTTTAGCACGGGCATATTACTAGTACCTATATAGTTCATCCTCACTTAATTAGTTAATGTTATTTCTCTTCTCTTATTAAGCTATATCACATCAATTATTTTTAATCCTTAGATGATTAATCTATGATTCAAATTATCTCTCTTCTTTTTTCTCTCATTAAGCTATATCATCTCAATATTTTTAGCACTTAGATGTATGGTCTAAATTATCTTCCTTCTTTTATTCTATCATAAAGCTACGTTATCTTTTACATTTGAATTATCATTTTATATACTATTTAAATTTAAATCACATCAACTTATGTAGACTTACTTTTATGCGATCTTATATTGTTTAAGTTATTTTACACATTATTTTTACTTATTATTATTATTATAGTAAATTTCGGCAGCGTGCAGGTTTCACCTAGTAATTATAAGGAGTGTCACCATGACAAGCTCAATCAGTGGCGGTAGGGTTTCACCTAGTAATTATAAGGAGTGTCACCATGACAAGCTCAATCAGTGGCGGATACACGCTACACCACAACATCAAATAGGATGCAGTAGTCTGTCGGGAAAACTTTCTATTGCTGGCACTTAGTCTGTCGGTAAATATCCAGTCAAATTGCCTACTTGCAAAACAAATATCTACAGCAAACAATCTACTCCCTTTATCTCAAAATAAGCTAACCTCGTACTTCGATGTGACAATCATACTAGGATGTGTCATATCGAAGTACGAGGTTGGTTTATTTTTGTGGGCTCCCGGATTTGTACACCGGAAACCCCATGTAATTACCATACCATTCCTTGAATTAGTAGATGGCAAAATTGTATATCACAAAGCTGATATCGTTATACATGTTTTACAATACATTAATAATACAAGGGTTGCCCGAGTGGGACCCGAATAGACCAAGCCTGATCACTTACAATACCAAATATCCAAAGAAGTAGATAAGGTAGTGGAAGCGAAGCAGTGGTGGTCCATCTTATTCCACAGGCAGCGACTGGTGAACCTAGATCCCTACTCCATCGTCTTCGACACCTCTTCATCAACATAGCACACGTACGGGTCGACTCCAACTTCTACTTCTAAAAGATTTAATTAAGCAAGGGTGAGTACCAACCGTACTCAGCAAGCCACCACTACAAAATGCATTTAGTGCACACAAGGATTCAATGATGGCTTGGTTTATTTGCATAAAGCTAGATTTCACAAATCTATGACTTAGCAGTTTTAGCTGAAAACAACGTTAAGTTGAAGTTGTCGTTTATCATCGAGGGTTCATCCACCTTTCCCAAGCCTCGCTTGGTCCGGTTTACCTCACATCAGTTTTATACCATCATCACCATTTCGACCTTCCCGCACATCGAGCAAGGTCACACCTTCCAAACCTATTCTAAGCAATATTAAAACTTATGAGGCTAGTCAAGAGTAGTACAAGTCCCGGTGCTCAATTAACCGTGAGCACGGCTATTCGAATAGATTTGGTTTACTCACATTGCAGTGAATGTACGCTTTTAATCCCGTACTCCGTGACGCACCCAACGCATGAGACTTGTCACGGCTCGGTTTTTCAATTACCCTCACAGTACGGCACCCGCTCCAAGGACTACAGACCCCCATTGCACCCCAGCACACCAACCCTACCTCGAGCCGGTAGTGAGGAGAGTCCTGGCGCTCCCGAGATACTAGGGGTTATACAATATATAACAATATACTTAGGTGCATTTTAGGTTTTTGCCACGGCGTTCAAGCGATCGATCCAATCGATCCAACAACTTCCGTCACAATTGTAACAACTGCAGAATCGCCATGACTGGGGTGCCGCCCCACGAGGATTTCTTAGTCCGCCGGGTCTATACCCATTCGAGAAATGCGATCATACTTGGTTCGTTTCCTACATAGCTTCTTGACTCGGTCCTTAATTGACCAGGGTTGGCTGCTTGCCGTTTCCAGAACCACCCATATTCTATTAAAGCCGCCCCAGTCGAAAGCATTTTGTTTTATTAAGTTTTTGGTTTTCGCAAAGGTTTTTGTGTTGCAGGTGGCGCTCATGTCTCCACCCGTCTTCCAACAATCACTCGCATCGAGTAATCGCCACATCCACATCCATATAATAAGCATGGAGTGTATAATCGTCTATACAAGCAATACTAAGCAATTTCAATAATTGACCACGCATAAGTGATAGACTCGGGCGACAAAGAATATAGCAATTTCAAGGATGGTTCACAATCAAGATTAGGTACGCATTTTGTAATTAGCATGCAATTTTATTTGCAATCAACACATTTATAAAAATAGGATCAATATGCTCAAGGATGGGAGCGTAGTGACTTGCCTTGCTTTAGGTTCTTGTATATCCTCGAGAAAACCGTGTCAGTTGAATTTCCGAAACATCCACTATGTGACCGATAAGAGGAAACCACACAAAACCCTACAAAGAAAATACTACCCATTACAAACCAGTAGTGTCATTTGCTCGATCTCGAAGAACTTTGGAAGTGGAACGGAGTCAATAGGACTTACGGTCAAAGAGATATGAATTTTGGAGGATAAATTGATTTTTCTGAAATTTGGAAAAATGATTTATTTAAATTAAAAGGAATATTCCCAAGAATATCCTTTTGTTGTGAGGCTGAAAATGGGGGATGTATATTAGACTTTGTGGGTGAGCCTGGGCTCAGCCCAGAGGTGAAGGAGGCCGACCAGGAGTGTTATTTGGACTCTAGGAAGAGCTTGGGTTGTGGGGATTTGTTTTGGACTTTATTTGGGTGCTCTTAGAACCCGACAGGAGACAACCCATGGGCTAGGGCTAGAGAGAATGGAAGGGGTGGTCCCGCATGTAAGCGACTTAGTGGACCAAAAGGAGTTTTAACTGGATATAATCTTCGGTGGGTCCCACCTATATGTGACATAGGATGGGGATTAGTGTGCTCAATACTGGGCCGACTTAATTAAGAAAAGGTGGGGCCCACGTGGGTCCCACTCCTTTTCTTTCTTTTCTTTTCCTTTCTTTTCCTCCTTTTTCCTTATCCTCTTCTTCCGGCTTCTTCTCGATTCCTCCTCCTCTTCTCTCTTCGTTCTCCCTAGGCATGCCCGAGATATAGAGAGAGAGAGGGAGAAGTCGGGCACGTGACGACCGTGCGCCGCGGCGCGGGTGGCGGCCTGGCTCGGTGACCCGAGCGGCGGCCGGGCAGGGCGGCTTGGGAGAAGTCTTGCACGCGGCGGTCGGGCGTGGTGGTGCGGGCCAAGGCAACGTCCGTGCAACGCGGCGGCGCACACGCAAGGCCAGCGTGGCCGCGCGGCGGAGGCGGTGGGCTGGCGGGGTAGAAGGCAACGCTGAGCTGACGCGGTACGGTGTGGAAAGAAGCAGGCGATGGCGGGGAGCAGAGGATGGGTGGGGGTACAGAAAGGAGGTCGCCACGGGAGAGGCAGGTGGCGGGGAGAGGCTGTTGACGAAGAAATTTGGTAAGCCTCGAAGTCATCATCGGCCTAGAGTGAGTATCGGCTTCAGAGTCCTAGAATCGACCGATGGGTATTATCAATCGCCAGCAGTTGTATTCTTCATGGATTCGGTTAAGGAAATTAATTAATTAAAGTAAGTTTATCCAGAAGAGTTCGAGTTCAAGGAGGATGCGGCATGGCAATTTATCTATTAATTAGGCAGAGTTGTTAGTTTCCTTTTATCTTTAGGAAAGTGTGTTTAGTGTCCGATAAGGACTTTATGTTTTCCCTTTTATCTTTAGGAAAGTTTGTGTTGTGTCCGATAAGGACTAGTATCTACCCATGGGTATAAATATGTACACCCAGGGTCCCTGTAAATTATCTGTCGATCAATACAACTTCAGCGCATTGCCACCTTTTACCCTTTTACTTTCGACGAGTTCTTGTTTCAAGTTGGGCTGCATCGACTTCAATCTCCGACGAGGGGTAAGGCTTGTTATGGCGGCTTGCGTTAATCGGGATTAGTGCTTCCATCACTTCGACACTCTAATCTTGTTCATGTAAGTTGTCGAGTTATCATATACGTTATATAATCTAGATTGATAGTGTTTTCTACTTGCATCGGCCGATCTCCATCTAGGGTTTTAACGATATCGGCTAGATTACTTTGTTGGCTTATATTATATAATGTATCCACCACCCTGAAAATCAGTCAAAAGCTTGATTGTCTAGATATTATGTTTCTTTTTATACTTAGTGTTGCATCAGTTAAGATTGATCTACTAAGTCGTGCTTAGAACCACAATCTCTAGCCTGCTTCTTGATTGCCAATAGGAGTTTCATCGGGGTTTCAGCTGATGAGTTATCTGGACGTTGCATCGGCTTACAAGGATTACTTACAAGTTGGATTCAGCCGATTGCAACAAAGGTTTCACTATTTATCTAATCATTTGGATTTATTGACATCGGATCTACAGCCGATGAATGCTTTAACCTTCGGATAAGTGCTTATTCAATCTATCATTACTAGCTGATTGGTTTCTACTGGACTGTATTATTGTTTTGTTACATTATCATCAGCCGACTATCTTTATGTCATTATTTACTCAAGTATCAAGATCTATACTGGATATCAACTGGTATCGGCATCGGCTAGAATTACTATATCGGCTTGTCAGCCGATCGACTCTTTGATATTCAATGTATATATCTTGTCAGTTGCAGGATCAAACTGACTGGCACGCTCGCATCTCATCATTATTTTGGACTTGCACTGGAGCTAAGCAGATCTCTCAAGCCGTCGTGTTTTTACGTCAACAGAGGCGGAGGAGAATTTGGCGTCGGATGAGAACGGCGGGGTGGTGGTGTTGGTGGCAGGGATGGATGGCGTGCGGGGCGAGCCGGCATAGGAGGGGATGGTGCAACGATGGTGAGCACGGGGATGGCGGGGATTGAAGGGCGAGGATGGTGGTGAGCGGCGGCTTCGAGGAGAAGAAGAAGGAGGCAGGGATGGGAGTGGTAGGAAGAGGACGGTTGTGGTATTGCGTGCGTGGGCTCGGCTCACGCTTTCGGCATGGGTGAGCAACATTTGTGGCGAACGCTCAAGGAGGAGCGCAGTGGATTAGGCGCAGCGGTGTAGGCACGGCACGGATGTCAGGGAAGGAAAAAGGCGAGGGTGCGGAAGTCTACGGGCAGCGGCGGGCAGGGCGTGAACAGTGGCGAAAAGCGCGCGGGCAGGGCGAGGTAGCGCACGGTCGTTGGTTGGATGGTGTCAGGGAGGGCCCACTGCATGGTGTCGAGCACGGAAGTCATGGCAGGGCCCACATGGCCGGTGGAAAATGAGGACGGAGGCGGGGCGGCGCGTCCACGACTTGTCACGACTCGAACTCGGCGTGGCGTGGTGTGGGCGAAGCGACATGGCGCATGGTGTTGTGCACGCGGTGCAAAGCAGCTGGGCGACATGCGTCACCCAGCCTGGTGCACGCAAGGCGAGAGCGTGCTGCTGGTCGGGGGCTCAGTGCGCCAGCATGCCCGGCTTGGCATTCCGTCGAGCAGGTGGCGTGCAAGCGTGTCGGCACGGGGATGTCCAATGGACTTGGGGCCAACGGGCTTAGCTGGGCTAGCGCAGGCTGGGCTGAGGGAGGGGTATGCCATGCAGGCCTGGGGCCGGTGGGTAGCCTGGCTTGGCTGGTGGCCCAAGAGGATGGAGGGAAGCTAGGCCGGCCTAGAGAGGGACAGACCATGGGCCTGCAGAGGAAGGGGTGGCCAACTGTAATAGGAACTATTGATCATTTTTCTAGGAAATTTTGTGATTTGCTACAGAGTTTGGATTGGAATTTGAATTCGAACCTGTAAATGGACTGTATAATTGGACATTTGTCTTGGCTCTGTAATTGGTCTGTATGATTGGAGTTTTGACCTTGATTTGGCTAAATGGTCGCTCAAGGATTTGGTCTGGATTTCTTTGCAACCGCTTGAATGAAAGGATGGATGACGATATCGAAGAAGGGTTTAGAACGGGCGTATATAATACCAAACCATTGGGCGTGGTAGGGTTTCAAAGGTAGGGACGATCTTGAGGATGTTCGGATCGACGCACGACATTCGAATTTTGCTGAACAATTTTAGGATTTTTAGGGAAGGGCCAAAGTCTGCAATTATGAGTAAAACAGAAATAGGGAAGAAAGGATCTGAGGAAGGCCGATTCGAATGAACGGAGCGGGTCTAAATTCAAATTTGGTGTTTCAAGGATTAAAGGAAAGGACGCAATATTGCAATAATCCAAAAAGGGGTCTCGAGACTTTGATCATAGGATCGCAATCACCGGAATAGATGGAGGGTTGAGGAGACATAGAGGGGCGTCACTCTGAGAGGCGATCCCACCGGGTTTGAGTATTTCTAGATACCAAAATAGACCGTTCGGGAGGGGTTCAATTTAGAAGGAGAATCGAACTATGAAATTCGAATCCCGAGGGGTTTAACTTACAGGGAAAAGGCTAGGGCAAGATTGGGAGTTCACAAGGATTGATCTAATCGAGATCTTCAGCACAAAACTAAACACACTGAAAGAACAACCAGTTTTAACAGACGGGCCGGGCTAGGCCCTTCAAGGAGCAACATCGGACTTTGTCTAAGAAAACCTTTCTAAGATAGCCTCTCAGGGGTTTATTTCGCAACTAGGATTTTTGATAAATACTTTATTAATAGTTGTCTGCAAGGTAATTTCCAAAGGGCTTATTCCTTAAAAAGGATTCTCAGAAAATAATCAAAATTAGATTTTGTTGCAAAATAGTTTCTTAGGGAATTAACCCTTAAAAATGGTTTTCTCCAAATACTTAATATTCTGTTTTATTTACAAAACAAAAACATCAAAGGGGTTTTAATTCATAGAAAAGGGTTTTTAGAAAGATGTTTGGTATTTGAAAATATTTTCTTAATAACCATTCGGCAAATAATATTTTGAAACCAAAATACAATAATATTCTCAGACATTCGTCCTTTGGCCCAAACACAACAGGAAAAGGGAAAATAAAATCCAATAAATCAGCATGAAAGGATTTCGCAAAAGATTTTTGATTATTCCAAAATTTGCATTTGTAAATCAAGATCGAAATTTTCAGGGTGTTACAATTTTGGGACAGAGGGAGTACTAGTAGAAAGTAGTGACAGACTATCTGCCAGTAAAGAGCATTCAGGGACCAACCGTTTGTCGCTATATCATCAGGGCCAGCGTACAGAATGCTGATGGGATAAACATAAAGTTCGTGTGGCCTAAAAAGAGGCCCATATACCCACCCTCCTCCAGTCCTCCAATATACCCCTTAGTTCGCACAAGTGCTACTAGGTTTCGGCGCAAGGAGGATCTGAACAAACTAAATAAAGTTATAACCCCATTACTTGTATGTATGTCAAAAAATAGTGAAGGGCTTTCATGATCCTATTGTTAGTAGTGGAGGCTCAAACCCCACCACATCTACGCTAGATCCGTCCTAACCTCATTGAGGTGGCTGTTAGGAGCTCGGGCTCAACGAGCTAGCCGTTGGTAACCTCAATGGGGGCCACGACTATCTCGACAGCGGCAGTTGCAGCGGAAGAAGAGAAAAAAAGAAAAAAGAGACAAAAGCAAAAGAAAAGGAGGATTATGTGGACGAGGGAGTAATCCTCGTACTCTACACAAACTGTATGTCCATTAGCAATGCAAGCTACGCATGTGAGGAACCTCATAGTGCCAAACAAGATGAAGCACTTTGGTACCACATTCTCCACAATGCAGGTAACTTGTTGTGTGACCTACATATATTGTTGAATTTCACCCCCTATTATCGTTAAATTTACAGTAGTACAAAATTTTACACTCAAACACCACGTAGACAAGTCCCACCTACTTTTTCCTCCACGTAGACGAGTCCACACGCCACGTACTCGCATAGTGAAAGGCCTAAGGGCATCCACAATGGAAGCCACACATATCCGTGGCTTTACGTGGGCCATACAAACTGAGACCACACATGAGACACATATCCCCAATAGAAGACACTCTAAATGGACCCTACTAAAATTGAGGCAACTGTTTGAAGGCACACTAACCCACAAAGTGTGTGCTTCAGCCCTACCTATTTTTCTCTGCCACCCATCGACTCTATCTCTCCCTCTCTCCGCTCTCTCCCGTTGTTGCTCTTTCCCTCGCTCTCCCACCGCTCGTCGTCGTCCACCTCGCCAGCAGCAGGGCATGGTGGCCGACAGTGAGCGGCGCACGGGGTGGCCGATAGCGCACTGATTGTTGGATCCCCTCTCCCTCCGCCAGTCACCGCCTCTCTCTCCCTCCACGGCTGGTCGTGAGGACATATCTGGTGGGTCGCGTCGTCCCCAGATCGTCGTTGTCGTAGATCCGTCTTCACCGAGGCCACCGATGGATCCTCCATCACCTCACCGCTGTCGGTCTCCTCTCTATGGGTTGTCCCCAGATCGTCGTTGTCGTCCCCAGATCACATATGGGCCATCCCCAGATCGTCGTTGTCATAGATCCTCGTAGCTTCGTGGCTCGACGAAAAGGGGCCGATGAGCGAAGGGTGGCGCTTGCCTTACAGAGTAGTCACGCCGCTCTGCTTGGTGATGGCTCCACCAAAAAGAAATATTCCCTTGATGGTGTAAGCAGGTGGACACCCATTGGTGATGGCCTAAGGCCGTTCACAGTGCGTAGACGTGGCATGTTACTTCGTGATGCCAGGTAGGAAAATCGCGTGCGTGTCAACCCGGAGCGCGCCCCTGCAGGCCTCTCACCCCCACACAAGGAGACGCGAAACTTCTCTCTCACGAGTCCACGCGCGGCGAAGAATTCGACTTGCTCCTGCGCTGTGGAGGGCGTGGCTCCTAGTCGACCTTCCCTCGCGCGAGACTGGAGACGGAATCCCAAAATCGCCCTCCCGCCGTGGCGATTTCTTCCTCCCGCGCCAGATTTTTGCTCGCTCCCGCGCTCGCACTCGCCCCCGTTCGGCTCCGTGGGATTTCTTCGCTCCCATTCGGCTCCGTGGGTGAGCGTTGCTCCCGCCTCGCCATCTCCGCCGGAGCCGACGAATCGAGGTCCACCTCGCCACCGCCGTCTTGCAATAGGTATTTTTCTCCCAAACCCTAACCCCATGATTCTATCTCTCAATGTGATTTGAACCCTTTTGATGCACCGATCCCCTTTTGATTCAGTCCCTGATTCCTTCTCTCCATGTGATTTGAACCCTAGGTTGAGATGGATCCGAGGTTGGCCAATGCTTTCGCTCGATTTCTCCAAGATCCGAACTCGGCAGCAATGCTTTCTCAGTCATTGAGTCAGCCTGCATCGTTGCCTCCACTTCCGGGGTTCCCGTACCCCTCTCCACCATTCCCGGTGTTCTGCACGCAGTCACCACCACCACCACCTTCGTCCCCACCGGCAGTCACTGCAGCGACAGGTACACCGAAGCCGACCTGCAAGCCGGCACCAGAGGTAGGCTCTGCAGCGACGTGCAAGCCTTCGTCAGGCTCGAGAACTGGACGTCGGAACCGCGTGATAGCCTCACCGGCCCCTGCCTCTGCCCATACCACTGTCTCTGCCCCTGCCCCTGCCGAAGAGTCTGTTGGAAAGGTTGGCAGGAAATACTACAGTCACGAAGAAGACATAAGACTGGTAAGAAATTGTAGATTCTTGGGGATTTTAGGTTTCAATCGATGATAGAGATGTGGATGACTAATTGATGCCAACTATTATTGATGATAGTGCTGTGTAAAATTGTGACAATGCTCTGATGCTAACAATAATTGGGCATCGACTGTACACAGTCAATATGTTGTAGTCATTTATGATCCAATCCCTTATGTAGGTACCATTTACTTGCTGTAAATTATTTGTTGTGACCAAACATCCATGTGTTGGCCAAAATGCAGTCATGTTTTTTTTTGTAAAACCCCATGTTATAGACTTGTTGAAGTAAGCATTACATATGGGCTGAGGCTACCATGGTGCATTTTTCTTATGTATGTAGGTGAGTGCTTGGCTGAAAAATTCAACTGATCCCATTGATGGAGTGAATAGGAAGGGTGAGAATTATTGGGCAAATGTGGCAGATACTTATAATGAGACAACCCCGGAAGGAAGAAAGAGGGAACCTAGCTGTCTGAAAGGCCATTGGCACAAGATAACACCAAAGGTTTCTTTATTCAATGGATGCTATGTGCAACTCAGGGACACAGCGGTTAGTGGGAGAAGTGATGACAAGCTAATGGATGATGCTTTAGAGCTTTATGTCAACCGATCCAAGAAGAACAAACCATTCATGTACTGTCACTGGTGGAAGGCTGTGTGTGACTCCCCGAAGTGGAATGCACACATAGCGCACTACGGCCATGGGCCTAGGAGGATATGTCCAGATCTCAACATGAATGCACAGCCAACGCCTCAGCCTCGGCCTATTGGTATGAGGGCAAAGAAAGGGAAGGCATGCTCAGATGAGGTCGCTCAAGCTACTGTGAAGCAAGTCAGCACCTCAAGTCATTGGTGGAGGTTGCTGCAGCTCAAAAAGAGGATGTGGACTCAATGAAAGAGCATCAATTGAAACTTGCAGAACAAAGGGTTGAAGCAGCTAACATTCAGCTGTTGGCAGCCCAAGAGAAGAAAGAGTGCAAGCTAATTGAGCAAAGGAGCAAAGCTATGGACATGTTCACACAACTTTTACAAGTTGATACATCCAACATGGAGCCGTGGGTTAAGGAAGCACATGTCAAGGCTATATCTCTACTCTCAGATCAGATTTGGGCTGACAAAGGGAGTGATTGATGGCTGGTAATGTCCACTCTGAAACTTATTTTGCTCCCTTGTCATGTAGAGTATGTAATCCCTTATTTTGCTTTCTAAATTGTAGGCTTGGAGACCAGGAGTTGATGGCTTTTTGGACAGATCTTTACTAGCAGTGTGCACATTTTTTGGGTTGGATACTGCTTGAGGGTGTACACACCTTGAAGGTGTATTGTGCTAGGTGCCCTGTCATTTGGACCTGTATTTTTGTATTTAGACCTTGTATTGTGGGTCCTACACACTCCAAAAATCATGTTGTATGCATGCATGACTGCATGTTTTATTTGTGACTCGTGTGTGACATGTAATGCACTGGTACTGCATTTGTTGGTTGTGACTGCAATGCTATATGAAATACAGTGATATTGACGACTAGGAATGTGGCTATTTTTCTGTGTTGCTCCAGAGTGGATGTATTTCTCGAGTTGTCTGATATTGGTGGGCATGTAAGCAAACTCCTAGATCGTATTTAAATATTCCATTATGTCGTTGCAATCGGATGATGATGATGATGAAGGTTTCGGTTCTGATCCTACTGATCTTTTCACCCTGGAAGATTTAATGGCTCAACATAACAATTTCAATAATGTGGTTTCATAAGTCGCTTCAAATCTTACTAACTTATTCCAAGCCTCGTCCTCACGAACACCCGGTGCTCCGAGGAGATATATAAGGAGGGATCGCGAGGCTCATCATGAAATGATTTGGAATGATTATTTCTCGGATAATCCAATATACAATCAACAACATTTCCGTCGTCGGTACCGTATGAATAAGCAACTCTTTCTTCGCATAATAAATGCACTTGGTGAATGGGATCCGTATTTTACCCAAAGGAATGATGCACTCGGGCGGCCGGGTCTATCTCCAATCCAGAAGTGTACTGCTGTGATGCGCATGTTGGCCTATGGGGTCTGTGCGGACCAAACTGATGAGTATGTTCGCATTGGTGGAACCACTACATATGAATCCCTCGCAAGATTCTGTGAAGGTGTTATTGCTTTATTCGGGCCACAATATTTGAGGAAACCTACCGTGGATGACACACAATGTCTCCTACATATGCATGAAGACCGTGGGTTTCCGGGGATGTTGGGAACCATCGACTGCATGCATTGGAGATGGAAAAACTGCCCGAACGGTTGGAACGGGATGTACACGCGTGGTGATTATGGTGCAGCAACAATCATTCTCGAGGCAGTTGCTTCACGTGACAGATGGATTTGGAATTCATTTTTTGGTGTGGCGGGTTCAAACAATGATATCAACGTGTTGAACCAAAGCAACATTTTCACGGATGTCATAATGGGTAGATCCCCCACAGTGCGATACACCGTTAATGGGAATCAATACAATTTGGGGTACTATCTTGCTGATGGAATATACCCGGAATGGGCAACGCTCATGAAGTCGATCCGACATCCTCAACTACAGAAGGATAAATTATTCGCACAACATCAAGAATCTGCTAGGAAGGATGTAGAGTGTGCATTTGGGATTCTAAAGGCACGCTTCAGAGTGGTGGCAACTCCCACCCATTTGTGGGAGATCTCGGACATTGACAATATAATGACAGCTTGTATAATCATGCACAATATGATTGTGGAGGACGAAGGACACATTTGGGATACTGACGGAGCGGAGTTTGAGGGTGACTACGAGATTGAACCCCCAGAACACACCTATGGGACACCACAACCAATTGCTAGACTACTTGAACGTGACAGCCAAGTTCGAAGTCGACCCATGCACAACCGTCTAAAACATGACCTGGTGGAGCACATATGGGCAAGGTACGGTGAGCACTAATCCAATAGTTTAGGAATAAGGACAATTTCTTCATCGTCCAAGTTATCTACGATTAGGTTTACGAGTAAGGATGATTTTTAATCGTCCAAGTTATCCCGGAGTAGTAGGTTTATGAAATAAGGTTGATTACTCAATCATCGAAGTTATCTAGGAGTAGGGGTAGGTTTATGAAATAAAGATGATTTCCCTATCACCGAAGTTATCTAGGAGTTAGGGATAGGTTTAGAAAATGTAGATGATTTCCCATTCATCCAAGTTATTATGGAGTAGGGGTATGTTTAGGAAATAAAGATGATATCCCAATCATCCAAATTATGTAGGGGTAAGTATGTCTCTTAATTAATGAGCTATTTACAAATATGAATGACCATTGTAAATAAATAAAGGTACTGTACTGTGATTTGAGAATGCCATGTAAATAAATAAAGAGTGAATTGCATAATGTGCATTATAAATTTAACAAAGTTTCAGTTTAGATCACCCGTAAGACAAAGTTTTCACTTCAAACCATATAACTTCACCATGCCACAACAAAATAGCTCATCACCAACCATGTCATCATAACAAGTTCAGATTTCATAGTTCAGATTGCATGTCATCATAACAAGTTCAGTTTGCATAAGGAGTTCGACCATGTTCAGCATGCCAAAACAAAATAGCTCATCACCAACAGCAATGGGCAAGGCCCCTTGATCGTCGAGTACTAATACCATTAACCATCCAAAACCCACAGTCATATCACACGCATTCTCCAAAGTGGATGTATTTCTGGAGTTGTCTGATATTGAATTCATGGCCATGTATGCGGTGGTTATTTTTCTGTGTTTCTCCAAAGTGGATGTATTCCTGGAGTTGTCTGATATTGGATTCATGGCTATATATTCAGTGGTTATTTTTATGTGTTTCTCTAAAGTGGATGTATTCCTAGAATTGTCTGATATTAGATTCATGGCCCATGTATGCAGATATTCCATCCAAAATGCTTGCTCTCATCATATATCAGTGCATGGCCATCTCTGCATGTTAATACCAGATAATGGTTCATATTGTTCTGTAACGGGGATATATTTTACCATATTAGATTTTTCATATACAAGCTCGGGATAAATATTGCCCATTTGTCTCATCGATCTGTCAGTTCAATCTCAGGACAAATATACAAATCAGGTTCTCAAGCTCAATTTTTCATCCCATTTGCTCAAGAGCTAGCAATTCTTACACAAGTACACATACATTTATCACACGAATCGTGGCACAACTCAGTATGATTCACATCCAAAGGACAACCAAATTTACATACCCTTTCATTCAGATCCAATACCTGGCCAGACCCGGTTGCTGGAGGAGAAAGTGAAGCCTATGATGCTGGTGGAGCTATAGCCGGCGCCACATCCGCCATCACATCCACAACCACGTCCTATTCCACCTTCCGGACAACCGACAGATTTGGAGGTGGAAGATATGGACTATCCAAGTCGACGTACCACAGCCTGGACCGCCGAAGCCGACGGAGCACCGCCGTGCGAGGTTCCAGCCACTACTCTCGCCGCCTTGCCCGTCTTCTTCCTCCCGCTCGCCCTTGCTACTCTGGACGGGGTATACCGAATTGGGAGCAACACCAACCCGTTCCGGAGCTCCATCTGCGTGAACTGGGTGTGGCGGGCCATGGTTGTTGGCGAAGCAGCGCGGCGGAGCGGCGCGGTAGATTGGAGTGCAGAGCGGTGTGAGAGATGGGAGAGCGGAGCAGCACCAGTGTGGGAGAGCAGCGTGAGGGTGGGAGAGCGAAGTGACGCGGTGGATAGAAGCCGAGCGATACATCCAGAAAGCAGAAGGGCAGTTGGGGAATTTATTCCTACGGCTGAGAGACCCTTCCTTTGCCTGGGTCACAAGCATTGTGGGCTGTGGTCTCAACATGTACCACGCCCCAATTCAAGCTGCGCAAAAGATGTCACTTATATTATGATGTCTGAGGCCTTCGACCAGTTCCTCATTTTCGATTGTGCTGGAGATATCCTTAGCATAGCTTGCATCGCTACTGGCGTAACCGTAGCAGCACAGGTACCGCTACAAACCTTACCCTTACCGGTCATATCAGCGTCCTACGCCCGACCAATCACATCTCGCCACGCCATCCACCCCACACGGTCAGCATCCCCGCTGCGCACACGGGCGCCCCCAGTTCCCCGCCCACCAATTCCCTACCCCGCCCACCGAACCCCCGGCCCCACCTGATCCCGGCCCCACCCGTCAGTGACGTGGAGTAACCCTTCCTAAGCGTGGTAAACCGCGCCCCCCCACACCTCGCGAGATCTATCCCAATTCCCAACCTCACATCCCCACCACCTCTCCTCCTCCTCCTCGACTGGACGACTCGAGTTGAGAGTGAGTTTAAACCCAAACCCTAGTTCAAAACCCTAGCTCGCGGCGGCGGCGGCGGCGGCGGCGGCGGCGATGGACGGCGGGGGAGGAGGAGGCGGAGGCGTCATGGCGGGGCCTGGTGGTGGTGGGGGAGGGGGAGGAGGAGGCGGCGTTGGGGGCGACGTGGAGCTCGTTAGCAAGACGCTGCAGTTCGAGCACAAGCTGTTCTACTTCGATCTGAAGGAGAACCCGAGGGGAAGGTATCTGAAGATCTCCGAGAAGACGTCGGCCACGCGCTCCACCATCATCGTCCCCGTCGCCGGCGTCGCCTGGTTCCTCGACCTGTTCGACTACTACATCCGCACCGACGAGCGCGACGCCTTCAGCAAGGAGCTCCGCCTCGACACCAAGGTTGCGATTGCGCTCCCCCTCTCCGATTGATTCCGCGGCCCGCTGTTTTTTTTTCGCTGTCTATGTTTGCTGATTTTGGTCGCGGCACACTTGGCGCAGGTGTTCTATTTCGATATTGGGGAGAACAAGAGAGGCCGCTTCCTCAAGGTAGGTGTCTTACCAGTGAAATTCTTAAATTTGTTTGCGTTTAGGAAAAAAATTGCCGAATTTGTGTTGTGAACTTCATGGTTGAGGAGTGGAACTGACTAGCTAGAATAGGAAATTAGGCGTGTGAATTTAGCAAGGTGAAAAGTTGACTCCAGCTTTTTGTATGATAAAAAAGGTCCTCTGTTTCAATGTCCTAAAAAGGCACGCTGAGTAAGAATTGGAACAAGCTTCTCTATTTTCTCTGTCATTGATATGCGGAGCCTAGACTGCTAGACCCACATGGTAGTGTCACCTTGGGAGGTGCTTGGGGTTTTCAAGAAGGTTTTTAGGGAGGAACAGAGTGCGAAGATGGATAACCAAAATGGGACTTTCCACTTTAGTAATTCTGTCTTGCTCAGAGTTTTGTTTTCCCTGATCTGGCAGTCTCACTTTTATCTGGTTGTTACTGCCAGCTAGTAATGAAGCTAGTGCCAACTGGGTGAAAATAGCATATCATGCTTGATTTCTTGCTTGGCATGTCATCACTCCATTGTGTAGAGCATTTTGTTCTTTAAAAGAACCAATTTTTGCTTGGTAACTAGTAGCAATTGCAAATATGGTGTTATGGGTTTGCTCTTGTCCATTAATGACTACTCCCTCTGGTCATAAATAATTCATGTCCTTGCTAATGACTCCTCCAGTCATAAAAACTTGACATTTTTTTGCTGGGCCAGCAAAACTTGATGTTCTGTACAAGATCCGGTCAAACTTTTAAAGCTTTGACTATCAATGGATTCTAAAATATTTATTTGAAAAAAACATAAAAATGTTACTCCCTCCATCCCAAATTATAGGGCATCCTTATTTTTAGGAAAATCAAACTTCATAACTTTTGACTAACAATTACACTAACAATATCTATGATAAGTATTATGCATGTTATATCACTAGATTCATATTTTAAAATATTTTCATATCATACTAATTCTGTAGTTGTTGATAACACAATATAAAATAATTTAGTGGTCAAAGTATATCATTGAATACTGTGTAAAAATTTATAGGCCTTATAATTTGGGACAGAGGGAGTATATTCATAATCATAATTACATAAAACTATTAGATTGTATAAACGTTCCATATAAAATTGCGGTTAAATTCACACCTCGGAAACTGGGAGAAAAGTCTAACGTCAAGTACCTTTTGACAGGAGAGAGTAGTATATGTAATTGGTCTGGACTCCATGGAAAAGCAAGCAGCTGCAGATTAGTTTTTTGTTTTTGTGGTTATGTTGACAAACTGTGGTTGCATTCCCTTGAACATTCTGCATTTAACACTTTTCAAATCTCATTGATTGCATGTTCTTTTGTTGATGACTGTCAGTGTCCTGTAATTAATGAGCTATAGCTTTCAAATGACGTTGACATTTTTAGAGTGTTGAACTAGTCATAATAATTATCCAGGTTGGCACTTGTGTTCAAAAGTGGGAGAAGTAAAAACATGATTGATCAATGCTCATATTGCTTTGACTATTTGTTGATACTAAGGGTTAAGAAAGAAGCAACAAATTTCTTCCTGGAAATTAATTTTGAGGTGGTGGGCACCTGTGCCAAGCAGGTCTCGAATGCAGGTTGGCAGGATCGCTCATCAGCTCTTTGCCAACTGAGCTACATGCTATTCTGTTGGTTTGACTGTTTAATCTGAATGGACTGCGGATACTTTATGTTGTGTGTGAACTGCGTGATTAGGATGCCGATTTGTTTCTACTTTCTCAAGATGATGTTTGTCCTTGTATGGAATATTTCAAATTCCTGTATTGTCATTTATTGTCTTAATCATGATGGCTGATTTGAGCAATATATTTGAGGAACTAAATATATCCTTTTATGTTCTAATAATGTAAAATTGACCTACGAGTATGAAATCAGATAAATGACTCCAAAGGGTGCAATCAGTAGGAAAAAAAAGGATACTATCTTCGCAGCAAAAAGGGAAAACAATTTGGACATAAATATCATGCCATCATGGGTCTTGAAATCTCTACCTGAATTATTTGTGATTTAAAATCTAAACATGTTGCATGGATGAACACTTAATTAGAAGATTATGTGTGTGTATAATGCATTGCCTCCAGAAAGTAGCCCTAAACTGACAGATTGTATTGTTGTGCAATAAAACGTATTGTAGGTCTCTTACTCATTTTGTGTTTGGGAAGTTATCATGTGGAGGCAAATATCATGTTGAGATATTCTGTAGGAGCAAATATTATAGTCTCCAGATTAAAACTATTGTAACATAGTTGGAAATGACATTAGTTTTTGTAATGTGTTTCTTCTTTCCTTATCCACAATTGATTTCCCTGCACTCTTTATTTATATATCAAACTCTATGCATTTAAAAAACCTGTCATGGTTGTGATAACACAATTTCCAATTAAGCATTGTGTCCTAAATTCATATATGCTAAGTGTTGTTGGTTGCTACATTTAATAATCAAGGGTCACATAGGCGAAATGTAATTAAGAATAATTTCACAAACTACACATACTTTGACCAATCTTGACATACCTATTTATATTTATCATCTGACTTCTTTCTTCAGGTATCAGAGGCATCTGTCAACAGAAACCGTAGTACAATCATTGTTCCGGCTGGTAGTTCTGGTGAAGAAGGTTGGGAAGCATTCAGGAATGTATTGTTGGAAATAAACAATGAGGCTTCCCGACTTTATGTTCTACCAAACCATCCTAATCAGGTACAAGTAACTAACATTTTTTGACATATTCATGAAAGTCTCAGATGACATCATTATTAAATTCTTGCAATTGTATTTGGCAGCAACACTTGGAACCTCCAGAGCGCCTTCCTGGACTTTCTGATGATGTCGGTGCTGGATTTATAGCTGGACATGGAAGTCAATCTGCTTCTGGACCAGAGGTAGATGTTGAACGCCTGGTTGATTTGCCTCCTCAGGAAGAAATTAGTGGCATGGGCATGTCTAAGGTCATAAGGGCAGATCAAAAGAGGTTCTTCTTTGACCTTGGAAGCAACAACAGGGGTCATTACTTGAGGATTTCTGAGGTATCCTACTATTGTCCGTAACTTTGTGTTATCTCAAACCTTGAAGAACGCAAGGGCTTTCTTCTTACAGCCTGTCAAACTGCAGGTGGCTGGAGCTGATCGTTCGTCGATAATCTTGCCACTCTCTGGGTTGAAGCAATTCCATGAAATGGTTGGCCACTTTGTAGATATAATGAAGGACAGGCTGGAAGGGATGACGGGTGCGAACGTGCGCACAGTGGAGTCCAGTCAGAGATGATTTAGCTTGAGGTGCTCGACCATGGCCGTTACTGCTGTTATGCCTCCTCTAGGTTTGTCATGTGGTGTGTGGTTGTGCAGATCACGCAGTATTAATTCATCTGGTGGGGATAATAAATGTTATTTCTCTTTTTTTCTTTCTTTCTTTCTTTTTCTGAATTCAGTGGTGAGGATTGATTTGTTTGGGACTTTTCTTGTCGAGGAATAATAAGCAGTATATTGTTCGTGGGGGTGGTATAAGCTGGTGATTAGCGGTTAGCGTGCATCATATCTCCCTGGTTGAGCTAGCTCCATTTATGCATTGCATAATGTTACTAACTTACTAGTACTTACTGCTCTTAGGATTTCATGTCACTCGTCAGAGTATTTTTTTTTTTTATGCAATGCCCGTTCCACACGAACAAGGGCGTGTGCTGATGGGAGAGGATATATTTAGTTTTATATTGTGTTACTTGAGAGCTCTTTGCTTATTTGGTTACAAGAAGTGTGTGGCTTGTATCTGTGACATCTCTGAAATTACCCTCTTCTTTTTTCATGCATCGGAAGTAATAGTATTTTGGTATTATCATGGAACGCCAGCAAAGCATGAAAATGTGCACTTGTTTCTTTTCTTTTGTTTACTTGCATTGTACTATCCTGTTAGGTGTTAACAGCTGCTATATAAATGTCATCGGTAAATTGTATTCGGGTCATTTTACAAATATAACGGTGTCAAATCAAATGCCAAGTCGATAAACATAATTTTCTATTTGTATATTAGTATGTGGTGTTCCACAAGAATTGACGAGAGAGAGCGAGCGATGGCTGAGGGGGCTTGCCTCGAGCATCGTGAGGCGAGCTGCTGGGCCCAAGCTCGGTTCCTCGATCTGTGGGCCGAACGCGCGCTCCTCAGGCCCATCATGGCCGAGCTCGCCACGGGCCCATCGATGGCCCAGTTCGCCACCATCCGCGGCGCGCGCCGGCGCCGGCGCCCGGCGGCGACTGGCTCCAGAACGTCGCCCCATGACGCCGACGTCTTTCTCGACGCCTGCCGCCGCCGCCGCGCCGTCGCCGTCGCCCATGGCGCACAGGTTGACGACGCCGTCGCCGCGAAGGACAGGCTGTCCCGTCCTCGACACCGCGGCGAGCGAGGAAGACGACGGTCTCCGTACGTCATACCCATCGTCTGCTTCCTGAACGACCGGAGGGCCAACCGACGAGGAGGTGTTCGACCCCCGCGCGGCGCCGGCGCCACCGCGTCGATCGATCTGGGTCTCCGGCCATGTCCGCCGCCGGCTTCAGCCTAAAATTCGCCACGGTGGTCCAGGCGATCGTTGCGATGCGACCTCACCAACCTGGAGAGCCATCGATCGATCGTATGATGCCTCTGTCTGCAGCTTCCACGCACCCACGTACGTTTGTTACATCCTCCGCCATGTCACCCCTCCACTATCCACAACGATGTCTCCTCATCAATCCACTACACCAACCGTCTCCCAATATCGATGTATTTTAACCGATTTTGCTAGTTCAGTTGCTGTAAACTCGGACAATATAGTACTTGAGGCCTTATTCTAGATCAACTTTAGTGGCCTATGACTTGGAGGAATCGCATTTCTTGTGCCCTTTTATGCATGTAAAGGACTAAATAAGCCATGTGACATGCCTTTTTTTTTCCTCGAAGAAAACACATTTCTTGTGCCTCATACATGTAAACGAGTTACTTTTTTTTACGGACGCAGAAGTGCAGAACACACGCACACTCATGCTACAGAAAATATCTACGAAAGAATAATTAGCTATAAACACAAACACACGTATCGAGTCCAGAATTTGAACCCAGCAGAATAGATTCCATCACAAGGAATCTAATTAGTTAAACGATAATTTTTTAAAAAAAGATATTTGTAAAAATAGATACACACATATATAAGACACTAAAAATATTTTTGTAGCATATTTAGTGTTACTCATTTTTACTTTATTTAACTAACTAACTAAATAAAGTTAGTAAAAGTTTTTCTTAAAGAATCAATAGTTTCATATATTTATATTTAAGATATGGAGAGTATGTTGTAATTTGCCCAACCAAACACTACTTTCCACCAAATGTACGGTGATAATCTGATAGAGAATCGTGGATACATGACTTTATCTACATAAAGGTAAAATGTTGATATCCACTCACATCAATATTATGTGCAAATAAATTTGCTTTTAACATAAATTCAGTGGGTCAAGGATTTGTCACTGACTTCGTTTTCTTAATCGTGCGTTACAGACAAATTCGCAGGTGTGTCTTCTATGTAAAAGAAAAAGAAAAGAAAAAAAACAGATACCACGTACGTCCTAGCGGAAATGGACAGTGCGTGCATGCACACAGCACAAGTGTCGTCGTCTCTCCGTTTCTTGTGCAGTTCAATTATCAGCTGCTGTGGCCGTCCTTTCTTTGCGATGTTGTCGAATGTTTTTGAACCCTACTTTTGCTCTCTCTCGATCCATGCATACTTATCTTCCCAGCGATATTTTAGCGCTGCCCCCATATATACCATGTCTGATCGAGTTTATTATCCTTCTAATAACTGCCAAATTTTGCCGAGATCGAGCACAGTGTCTGTCAGATGCCTAACGACCACTTAATAATTAATGTCGTCTTGAGCAGCTAGCCGCCCGGATTAATAAGATTTGATGTTCTGATCAAGTTGACTATACATATGTATGTATTCTTCTCACCGTTATTACTATATGCATTTTCTTGTTCCTGAAGCTGTTTTCTTTTCCCCGAAGATTTTCATGAGGTTGTTGTAGAGGTATTTGGATTATACATGTTTAATTCCTGGTGCTTGCTCATATGTTTAACCCACTAAAATGCCCCTATTTCTCCCCCCCCCTTCCATCTCCAATGTTGGCAATGACAATATATATGTGTCGGTGACGTGGGCCCGGGGGTATCGAGACTAAAGGTTTGAGGCGGCCCCCTGCACCCACGTAGCACTCCCTCGAGGGGGGGTCGGGCCCGAGGGTGCGGTGACGGCTGCCCTCTCCAGTCTCCACTCCCCTCTCACTTCGCTGTCCTGGCCCGACCCCTCCGCGCTTGCACCACGTGTGCGGGGTTGGGTGACCGCCTCCAAGGCCCACCTAACCGCACTAATAGCGGATCAGACGAGCGTGCCACGCTGCATTTAATGCGGCGTGGAGCGTGCGTGACCGGTCTGATGCCAGTCATGCCGAATGACTGGTCCGTGACCAGCCGAATTGTAACGCTCCGGCACTCGTTAACCGATAACACCAGCTAACTTATGCCGAGGTGCTACGCATTACCTGTGAGATAGTACCAGTTCCAGGATACACTAACTGGTACACACAGAATAACCATGGAATCAAAGTAAACTAGTTATTACATCACTGAGATTTAGTCCTTACATAAGTTGCCATCATGGACAGGCCCATGGATGAGCAACACAACAATACAAAAGTCCACAGAGCGGGAGTCAAAAGCGGCGAGAAGCGAAGCGACTGGGCGACTAAGCACTAGGCGAGCGCCTAGGCAACCATCTTGACCCACAGGCGAGGCTTGGGGCTAGGCACGAATCTTCTAGAAGTCCTCGTACTCGGCTTGCTCCTGGAGACACTCCTCGGTGGTCGGGTCGACGTCTTCATCTCCAAACTCTATAGATAATTATATATAGCAAGCGTGAGTAATTCATGTACTCAGCAAGCCGGGGAAAGAATGACATGTTTGGTTAAGATAAGGAGGGCTAGGGTTTTATTTGCGAAAGCAGCCTTTTTGGTGAAAGCGATTTATTTCCCAAAAACTCTACTGAGTCAAAATTTTAGTTGTCGGGAGAAGGCTTACGCCTCGTCCCATTCCACATGTTGCTTTGCAACAACTTGTCACAAGAGTAACAATTAATTAACAACTGGTTTCCTCTATTAGTTTCTTTTTGCTTTCACAGCAACTCAGTTCAAACCATAAAATCATCACATCACTATTTCTCATAGTTAACCTAGCTTTCTCAGCATAACAAACGCCTTCTCGGCCCTAGAAACACCTTGGTGTCAAGCGACACCCCAGATCACACAGACCCGTTCCTAACCATAAAGGTTAGCCGTTTGCCACACAAGCGAACTCTGGAAACGAATCCCTTCCCACCAACCATTTTCATCAAACATTTGTCAAACAAATCTACGCTATGAGAAACACCTCACACTCGCCCTTAATCTGCAAAGGTTTGTACACTTTAACCACACGACACGAAACTGACACTGTTTACTTGTCGGCAACGGAAGTTTGTGACAAGGCCTTTTCCAAAGCTAACCCATGACAATCGCATACCACCTAGTTGGGCCAAGTCTCTTAGCCGAGTATCAGGCAATCGTTGTCGTCATCCACTCAGGAATACCGAGGATACCTCCTACTCCTACTCGGTACCGTGTGCCACATAGAGGCAAATAAAACACCCAAAAGGGCTATAATGATCCAAACTTCGTCTCCTCATCCTCGGCATCCCACAACCATTGGCATATCAAACTCCCATGTGATAACCATTTACTTAGATAGGGGCATCCCATGAATACCCGTGAGGTCGCACTGTAACATGTTTGGATGGATTTCCCAAAGGAATCGGTCCTTAATGATAATACGCGACCAAACCACAAAACATGGCCTCGCATCATCCCCATTTTCACAACTCATTTTATTTCGCAACACATCGGTACTATGTACCGGATTTTTAAGCATAAAATTTAGAATAATCCAAGTTTCCCACACGACAGTACAACGTAAGCATGGCTAAGCAAACTACCTCGGTAACCGTACCCGATGGATAGCGATACCGGTGCTAACATATGTGTAGCTAACAAGGATAAAGGAATTAACAACATCCTACGTAAAGTGTGTGTGCAACTACTAGGTCGGTCCGTCGGTTGCTTAAACAATCCGAGGCCTAAACAAGATTTATTGTGTATGCATTTTCAAACAAAATAACTTGCAAATATAGGGGCAATGTGATCAAGGAGGCTTGCCTTGCACAAGATGGGGGTCTTCTCCTTCGAAAACGGCATCCCGAGCTTCCTCGTACACGTGCTCTATACGCGAAACGGAGAATAAATAAATAAAAGGCAATAAAACAAGCTCAAAACAGAGAAACAAGTGCGCCACTGTGTAGATCTCATTTTTAGAAAAATTTAGAAAGTTGAACGAGGTCAAACGGAGTTACGGTTGAATTTCTATGAATTTTGAAAGATAAAAAGGATTTTCTGGAATTTCTAGGAATTATTTTTATTTTAATGGAATATTCCGTTACCAGGGACGGCGGGGGAGGGGGCCCACGTGTCGGTCAAAGGGAGGGGAGGAGGGGGCGGGGCCCACCTACCAGGGGCGGGAGGCCTTCTTCCTCCTTGCACCGGGCAGCGGCGCGGCCGGGGGGATGCGGCGGCGGAGTGCGGCCGGTGGCGGCGAACTCCGACGAACGGCGGCGTCGGAAGGAGGAGGGCGGCGACGCCGAGAGAGGGGAAGAGAGAGAGCGCCGGTGAGGGACGTCGGTGAGAGCGGCGAGGAGAAAGGGGCTCGGGGGAAACGGCAGTGATGGAGAGGAGGAGGAGGGGGATGGAGAGGACGGCGGCGCGGCGAGGTGACGCGCACGGCGCGGGCGGCGTGGGGCTCGGCGCAGCGCGGGGCGTTAGGCGGCGAGCCGCGCGGCACGGCGAGAGGAGGAAGATGCACGGGAACGGGCTGGGCCGGCACGGAAGAGAGGTCGTGGGCCGAGGGGAGAGGGGGGAGCTGGGCCAGGAAGGGGAGGGAGAGAGGGAGGGAGAGATAGGCCGGCCACTCGGGGGAGAAAGGGAGAGGGAGAGAGAGGGTTGGGCCGGGGAGAGAGAAGGAGAGAAAAGGGCCCAAAGGAACAGTAGGATTTCTTATTTTTCCTGGAATTTTGTAAATTGAAAAAATTGAAGGTGATTTTGGAGGATTTGAATTTGGATTGAATAGGGATTTGACAAAATTTGAAAGAGCTCCAAGGAGCGGTTTTTGAGATCCATTTGGCACAAAAATAATAAAAACCAAATTTAAACTCTAATTTTAAATGAGAGAAATTTTAAATAAATAAAAAGAAGAAAATTAGGGTGCTACATGAATGACCGATGGGACGGTGGCCCAGCAGCTGTGCCCTGACCGCACATCAGACGGTGTACTGCACGCCCCATTCCGTCCCATCAGAATGATGAGAGCTTTTTTGCCTCTCATTCCAACCGGAGTTGGTATGTCAGCTCCGGTCATATGGCACCCGTCTCCCGGTACGGACGGAGCACACAAGTCTCCGTCCATTTAATAGGGAATGACGCGGGCGTCCCCCGTGTCAGTCGGCCGACCGGATGGGAGTCACGCCGCGGCGACTGTGCATGCGACTTCTGGGTCAAGCGATAAGATAACTCTTAAATGTAAATGAATGTTTTCCCTTTTTCTCGGAAGTAGCCAGTCGGCCCATGCGGTTACCCCTTGAGATATGAAAGGAGGCCCAGGCCTAGTCAATGGGGGGTTTGGGTTTTTTGGCTCTCGAAAAAAAAACACTGATCAACCACACACACAGGAGTAGGGTATTACGCCTCACCGGCGTCCTGAACCTGTATAATTCCTTGTGCCTCGTTTCCTCCGGGGGAGGATCTCTCTCTCTCTCATCGGAGCGTGAATTTCACCCTGTGTCCCCGGCTGAACTCACACAAGGGGGCCTTTACTGTCCCCCGTTGAGGAGCTCACGCTCCATCAATATGGAAAAATATGTTTGTCTGTATATATACATCATTTTGAATATTTAACATTTGTTCTGACCCATAGTTTACTACTACAGAAAGAGCCAAAGGTGCCGGTTAGGAGACCTTTATAGGTGTCGGTTTACCAACCAACACCTATTAGTCGCACCTATGAGCCACCCTCAAAGGTGCCAGTTTAGAAACCGACACCATTGAGGTTCAAGGAATAAAAAAAAGCGGCTCGATGCATCGGCTCGAATCGATCCGATCCATCGAGCAACTTCATCCAAAAAGATCAAAGAACACATACAATTCAAGATTAATGAACACATAAACACAGCATAGACAACATCATCTATGAACACAACGGCATCAAAAACATCAGAAAAATAAACATCAAAACACGGCTTCTCCACCCCTGCCGCCGGCATCCTTCTCCACCACTGCCGCCATCGCCGCATGGGGAGGGCGCGACGGCCGCCGCTGTTGTCGCCGAGGTCCATCGCCTCTCCTCCCGCCAGATCTAGCGGAGGGAAGGGTGCGAGCGCCGCCGCCGCCGCCGCCATCACCGGAGGCCGCCGCAGCCTCCTATCCCGCCGGATCTGATGGAAGGGAGGGTGGGGGCGCAGCCGCCGATTCCGCCAAGCCGCCGGCTGGTCGCTGCTGAGACATGCGAGAGAGAGCGAGCAAGAGAGAAGCGAGAGAGCGCGAGAGAGCAATAGAGAGAGAGAAAGAGGGGCGAGACGGAGAGAGCGATATATGATCATATGGATAAGGACGGGAGGCGAGACGAGAACTCGAGAAGGATATGGATAAGGCCGGTGCTGGATTGGCTCGCCGGCTTGGCTCGATTTGGTATAGGTATCGGTTTTTTTAGAAAACCCAATTGAGACATTGTAGAATAGACTAAGCTTCTTTTAATATCTCTCTGAGCAAGAGCTAAAGTGGCTCCTAAGAAAGTGTTAGTGTACCCATTAAATAAATGAAACTCATTATCAAAGGTAGGGATATGAAAAGAGGAAGAAGTCGAGCTATAAGAAAAATCCCCGCAGCAACCATAGTTGTTGCGTGTATAAGAGCTGAAATGGGGGCTGGGTCCTTCCATAGCATTGGGTAACCATACGTGAAGAGGGAATTGTGCCGATTTAGCAACTGCACCAAGGAATAATAAAAAAGCACACAAAATAGTAAGCAAGGAGTTAATCTCATTATTAGGAATCCAGTTATTAGCTATTTTAAACAAATCCCGAATCTCTAAACTACATGTTATCCAAAAAAAACACCTAGAATTCCTGTGCCTTTTTTCTTGAAAAACCGACACCTATAGTATAGTTGCTTAAAGGTGTCGGTTTTATGTGTTTTTAACCCGCGGAAGAAGGAAAAGCACTATAGGTATCGGTTTTAACTGTTCTGGTACCTACAGTGACGATCTCTATGGGCCTTTTTTTTGTAGTAGTGGTTATTTTGCATTGGTTTTTCATTCGTATTGCAACCATGTCAACCATATCATTGCCTAAATTCTTTTTTATATATATTAAATTGGTCTTTAGTTTCCCGCTACCTGTGAAAACATGTTTTGGTCACCTGCGAAAATGATTTTCGTAGTAGTTTACCGGCACAACCTTGTCCCAACATATGTACCCAGCAGTAGTGCCCACGTACCACTAGTGTTACTGTAGCTAGCTCCATCATGGCCTTCCCACCATCAGAACAAACACTTGGATTTATTCTGTCAGGTTTGTCCTTAATTTGCTGATTTAATTTGGATTCAGAGAGGGGTCAGCCACATCGATGATTCAAATCCAATCTGCAGAAGTTCTGCTATATATGACTGTATTTCATTGGGGACAACCAAGAAAGAGAAGAAAACAAGATAAAAACGCGCATGGGTAACCTTGCCGTCCAAAGAACGACAACATTATTATTCTGTTTGTCCATGACGAACCATACTGAAAAATGTAGTATAATATATCCGAAACCAGTTGACAGGTCATCATCCACAAGTCGACTGAATTTCAATTCCTTTCATCATCTGAATCGTACTTAGTACCAATCAACTGAATAAACATATATATGTGAGACTAGCCAGAATTGTTTCCCCATTTCTCAAGCAAGCACTTGCACAAATGAAATGCATCTCTACCAACATTTTATTATTACAAATTACCAACATTAATTATACTTATCATCATATCATGAGTAATCTTCATGGTAAGTATGGTCAAAAGTATAGAACTGTGACAGCAATTTCAAGCTTTTCTGAAACATCATACTGATCAGAGATTCAGAGGAAGTTAGCAACATTCAGCTTTAAAGCAAATTGGCCTTCATCTGCATCATATCATCTGCAGTTCGATCAGAGATAGGATAGAGATGTTTGTATTAACCCTAGCTAGACTACTACTAGTATATACTTTTATCATCTTCAAAAAGGAAAGGTTCAGCCATGATGCATGGTGTCTTTATTCTCCACTAGTGTTAGCTCCAATTGTCCTTTCAACACTATTCCTAACTTAGCTAGAGAAACACAATATTCCCAAGCTGGAAAAGCAGTTCCCCACTAACAAGGCGGCCACCCTCCTTTGATCACCTTGTTTTAATTTATGTAAAGTCGTCTTTTTGGTTTAAATACTTTATTTCATTGCCCATAATGTTGACCCCTAACTAGCTATAGCTGAATATTTTTTTCTTAACACTGTCATATTTGCATATAATTGTGTGCACTCCAAAAATAAACTATGCTGAACTATGACTAAAAGTAGCTGGAAAAGTATGCAGTGAAAAAAAAACATGTAACTGAAGTAGAGATACCATAATTCCATGCCCTTGCATGCCTGAAAAGTGATTAGTCAGGCTTTACTTTGAACCCCCCTCATAGCTCATCATAGTTTCTACCTCAAGGTAGATAATAGTCAAGTAAACTTTTGAGTTTTGATGCTCACCATGTTGCATGCATGTCTGCCCCATGTACTATATGGCCATCAAACACCCTTACAGAGATCTCTGACCAATGGCCACTCTTGTCCAACCATATACACAAAATTATTTAATTTCTAACAGATTTATTAATTTCACTATATATATTAATTGTAATCTCTTGTTGCAATTTGTACCTACCTGCACACACAAGAATGATATGACAAAAGAATTAATGATGTGATGAACAACGACTAGCCACAATTAGATTGCTTGCAGGGCATTTTCAATTTTTCTAAAATACAGCATGTCATGATTACACTCCAAGCTAGACTGCAGATTAGTATATCAGCTTAGACTAATTATTCAATTATGGGGGGACTACTATACATGCATGCATGCATGTAGCCGTACAAGTCACAGTATTAGTTGCTTTGGCTTATGGGGCTAGCTAATTAAGTTAAACATGCTGCACCACACCAGCAAGCCTAATGATGACAGGGCCAGCTCAGAAGAAAAAATAAATCCATAGGGCAATGCAAAGCACTGACCATTCCCTTTAATCCTGCCTAGCTTTATTTTGATAATTAAAAATAAATAAACACCAGGCAAACCTGCACTAGGCAGGCAAGGACTCCACTACTGAGATTCACACATCCCCATCATATCATATCATATCATCTCATCTCATCTCATATCATTCCATCTCTGAAGAAGAGAAGGAGAAGAGAGTATTGGAAGAAGAATTAAATAATACTAACAATTTGCAGCATTCTCTGCTCTTCTTTGTTGTTGCTGCAGACAACTCACATCTGCAGGTTGGTTCCTTTGTGTCCAAACCAAGGAAAGGAAAGGCAGTCTCTCTCCCTACTCCTTATCTCCAGCCACATCTGCTGCTGTTGCTGCTGCTGCTTCATCTCCTTCTCCTGAGATCTCTCTTCAAGAGGAGGAAAACCTAGGTGATAGATTGAGCATATCTGCTCGATCTTTGCTCTCTGGCCACGCCATGGGAGCCGTCAAGAGGTCTAGCTTTTTCCTCGTCGTCGTCGTCTTCGCTTTGCTCCTCCTGACCTCCATGGCAGCAGGTTAATCATCTAGCTGGCCTTTTTTTTTTTTTATAAAGATAATGGATAACTCGTCCTTTACTTCAACAGAAGCTAGATATATAACGGATCATCTAGCTGGCTAGCTAGCTTCATACATGTTCAGATCTCGTTAATCTTCCTGTTCTTTTTATTGTTAGTACATGCAAGAAGAAACTGCAATTTTGCGGGTTTGCCGATTTCAGTTTCTTTTAGTGATTTTCTGGTGTTTGTTTGATGCAGGAGGGAGGAAGATGTTGATCAATAAGCATCAAGTTCAATCAATGGTATATCTATGACTTTTTATATTTCTATTAATTAATATATCTAACAAAGTTATGATGCATGATCTAAAAATCTAACAAAGTTATATTGTTAGTCTTTCATTGTACTGAAGCGACGAGAAAATTTGCTGAATATACCATTAAGGCTTTGATTCTTACGTGCCTTCAGAACCTATCCCACCTTGATTTCAGAAGCATGCACTACGGCTATAGAACATGCAGCACACGTTGACTAAGTACAAAACGCATTATTTTTCCAAGCGAGAGGACAGTTTTTGTTTGACCATTATATTCATGTGTGATGGATTAATCCTTATAGGACAATTAGTTTTGTTTGACAAGTAAGAATACATCATTCAAAACAAGTCTTTGCTGTCATGTCAATTGTCATACAGCTAGGTCTACTTCCATATAGGGTAATATTCACATACAAATATACCCCCACAAATGTATATAATATATACTACTCCCTCTATATTATCAAATACTCCTACATAGCATTCTAAAATGCATGCAGTCAAACCATGAATTCATAAAACCTTAAAAGTTACAAATGTATTATAGTTCGATATATGAAAATGATTGGTAAATGAGTAGATTTGTTATGAACAAGAAAAACAGTTTCATGCATGCATCCAGTTATATTTTTATCAAACTATTATTAAAGAAAGTAATTATAAAATACGTGCATTTGGAAACTTATATATGCCGATGTCTAAAGCATGAAGGTAAAAAAGAACATACTGCTGGGCCCCGGCCGCTTACAAAACCGAACTGCCTGCACTACTAGTCTTCTTTTTAAGTATGTAGCCATATATATATACAGTGAATTCAGTACTGGGCTTTACATCCCCTTAATGGCCTTATATTAATTACTTCTTCAAAAAGAAATTTTATGAAAAATTAATTAACCTTACATGCATTTAATTACCAGCAGCTATATATTGGAAAATATATAGCTTGCTAGCTGTCGATAGATATAAGTGCATATCATCTCAATATAGATGTTATTACTGATGACTATATATATGTTTGTCACTAACAAGATAGGCAAACATTTTGCATTCATTCGTAGTATATGGCCTGATAATTAAAGAAACTTGCATGTTTATCGCTCCAGGTGATTAGACCAAGAAGTGCGTGGGTATTAGAGCAATAGAGCCACGCGACAGTTGTTACATAAGTAGAACTATAAAATATGTTATGTGGATTAATTAGATCGAACCGTTCATTCATAGATATATCGATCTAGTTAGGGGTCATATTAATTCGTACTTCTAGGGGTACATATATACACCCTGAACTAGCTCACTTAATTAAAGTGAACCAGTTATATATATATTGCTGTGTCAACCTGAGTACTACTATTTGCAAAATGTTCCAATATAATGCACTTTTTTAAGATAATTAATGTTCCAACGCACTCTATCATGAAAAATTTTAGTTTAAGGCCTACCCTTTTCTTTAAATGATTAATTGTAAAGTGGTATACATGTTAAACGTGGGATAAAATGGTTCCTACTGTTAAATTAATTAATTAACTACTTAATAGTTAATATCCCACGTGTTGCTGTAGAAATCTGTATGAACGTAATATATATAGGCAAATTGCATGTGTCCATGATTGGCATGTTGATTAATATTCACTGAGTACAGGCATTGTCAAGGAAAACAAAATATATATGCTTTCATATATATGCACACAAAGACATTTTTGCATTACCATATATATATGCATATAAAATTGAACATGCGTGAAAATAAATGGAATGGTAACACTAATCCAAAATGATGTTTATTAGTGTTCGATTCACCGATTGGCCGTGCCAAATTAAATAGTTTATAAGATGGGTGAAGAAGGGATTATTGGTGTTATTTATTTAGTGGGAGAAAGTGGAGGGCATTTTCATCTAATGCCTATAATATCGCAGAGACTTGTCGATCTAACGGTTAAAACTAATTTGATAAGGTGGCTGGCCGTGGTTGTAATTAATTATATATATGGAAAGAATAATATATATAGTGGGTTATAAGAAAATTAATTAAACTACTATCTTGTTAATTTAGTCTTAATCTATAATAGCTAATCAATGTGTGCGTGAATGCATGGAAATGCAGGAGACGTCTGATCATGAAACCATGCAAGGGCAGGAAGACGACGAAATGTTGGTGATGGTCCACGAGAGAATTCTGAGGCAGGTGAAGACGAACGACTACGGGACCTACGACCCTACCCCAACCATGGCTAAGCCTCACGCCAAGGAAATACCTAACTAACTATATATAGCTTGCATGCATCATATCCATGCAATGCAAATATGTGATCAATATATATATCATGAATATATATGTGATCATTAATTGCCACTTCATCAAGATATATTTCGATATGTTAATTAGTTGCTACATATATATATATATATATATATATATATATATACTACTTTGGGCCGGCCATATACATATGTTTTGTCGAATAAACTTCATGTGTATCGTCATGGAATGTTATTATCGATCATATGTGTATCACTAGTTGTACTACGTACGTACATGCATATGGATACATATACGAGCTGGTACATTAGTATCATGTGTGCATGCTATTTGTTTTGGGATTATTCGGAAGTTAATTCGAACTAGGAGATATGTTGATCATATGTGTAAAATTTGCATGCTACTATGATCTAATACTGTTGGCTGTTGGCTGGAATTGAACTAAATTTATCTGTGGATATCAAAAGGGGGTGCATATAATCGTATATATAACACTGTATACTTTTCGAGTGATGTTACAGTTATTGAGGAGGAGAAGGTACGTATCGGGATATAAAAAAATTGTTGTCTAAATTTAGTACCTCCTCACATGAAAAAAAAATAGTACTACATCTTAAGAACCATAAAATCTCTCATATTTTTTAAATAACAAGTAGACGAAATGACATACATATCCATTTTACAACCTGTATTTTTAATTAAAACGGCGCAACATCTATATGTTTTATATACTATATTATAGTAAAGTTAATTAAAAAATAACTGTGTGCTCTCATTACATTTGATATTCGATCGATCGGTTAATTAATGTGGTGTGAAGAGGTTAACTCACTCCCTATCTAGGTGTGAGACAAGATCGATGGGAGTGAGTACCCAACCAAGCTTGTTGGGCATCACCATTGCACCCCTACAAAGGAATTTATCGATGTAGAGAAAAATAACTACTTTTTTTACTTTCTAGAGAAAAACAGAAATCATAAAAATACACGGCTATAATTTAAAACAATTTTAAATGAGCTAGTGTAAACTTTACATATACTCCATGATGACTCCATCCGGTTGTCGAGAGTGCTTAACCGGAGCAAAATAAAATATTCACTAGAACCTCAACTAGAACCTCATCTAGAGATTTCAGTTTTTATGGGCCAAATTTCTCCTCGAAATGGGCCGAACTGCCACTAGGCCCATGAAGACTCACGAGCCACAAAGATAGGCCCATAAGCCCATATCTCTCAGTTCCCCACAGCCCATGAACGGCCCAACACCGCACCGCACATGGCCGTGAATTTTTTTATTAAAAGTTTTGCAAAAATAATTTTCTATTTCAAAATTTGACAAAACTAGTCTCCTGCCGCTCTCTGGGAGGGCAATTTTCAAAAATCGCCCTCCCAGAGGGCGAGTTATCTGATGTGGTAGGCGACCGTTGGTTTTCGGCCGACGGTCGTTTGCACATTTTGCAGGCGGCCCCCTTGCCGCCCTCTGTTAGGGCGGTTTTCCACTGTGCGGGGGTCACCTGCAAAAGGACCGCGAGGGGGCCTGCAATTTTACAGGCAGCCCCTTACCGCTCTCAGAGAGTGCGCTTTTTAGCACTCCCCCTATAAAACTCTTCCCCTCTCTGAATTTTTATTATAATCACTGGAAATTCCAAAAAAAAAGAAAGAGGGAGGAGGGGGAGCAGAAAGGGAGGGGTGAGGGGGAGCAGAAGGGGAGCGGCGAAGCCCTGCTGGTTTGCTCACTTCATCACAGGTAAATACATTACATTACATTGTGTTTTTAATTTACGTTGCATTTCAGTTTTAGTTCCATATATTTTAGTAGGTCTGTAGAACACAGCACATTTGTATAGATCTAGAGCACAGAAGATTTTAGTAGGAATTGAGACTTAGGCCGTAGTGTAAATTGTAGAATGTAGTTTAGTTCGATCTGAAGCACGCCATCTATTTGTAGAATTCTGGACATAGGACACAGAATAATATTGTAGAAACTGTAACTTAGTGCGTAGTACCGATGAACACGAGGTTAGATCTTGTTAGTACGGTATGAACTTAGTTAACCCAGTTATTTTTTTCATCAAGCACAATGTCAAATAAGGTCCTATTTCAGATAGTTCACGGTGAAGGCAACCTTAGATTTGGTCCAGATGGTGTTGATCTGTCAGATTTTGTAATGACATCTAAGGGCATCAATAGGCCTGCGGAGAGAACATTTCAGTCAATTTACAGTTGGTTGTTAAAAGGATTTAGAATAGACCAATAAGTCTACACAATGTCAGTATCTGTTGTAGTGAATTGTGCAACAGAAGATTTTTTTGGGAACTAATGCCGATGGATAGTACTGTTGCTTGGAGACGCTATGTGGAGATGGCTTTTGAACGGTCATGGCCCCTTGTTATATTTGTGTCGGTGCAAGAGAAAGATACAAATGTTTCAATGGAAACCGAAGATGTCGAGGGTCCTAGCAATGCGGGGGATGTTGTTGGACCATCGATGCAAAGTGGGGAAAATCAAACAAG
Organism: Oryza punctata; assembly: GCA_000573905.2. Taxonomy (NCBI): domain Eukaryota; kingdom Viridiplantae; phylum Streptophyta; class Magnoliopsida; order Poales; family Poaceae; genus Oryza; species Oryza punctata. Next base: position 8,557,433 of record CM002488.2, read on the forward strand.
GGTGGAGCAGGCCATGGGCATGGCGGATGAGGGGGAGAGAGTCGGTATAATCGTTGATGAAATGGAGAGGGGGGATTCGGATAATGAGCAAGCGGAGGGCGACGCATCATCCGATGAGGAAGTTGATGTGATGCCCACTGATTGGACAAACGAGGACTTCTCTAGACTTGTTATCTCAGAGGGTCATCATATACCCTGGGAATACAAGGAGAACGAGGTAATTGAGGGTGCTAGGTATGCTCATAAGGATGAGATGAAGGAGGCGGTCAAGCATTGGGCAGTTTCCTTGCAGAAAGAGTTTAGGGTGGTCAAATCAACCAATTATGTGTATGAAGTGAGGTGCATGAAGGAAGATTATCCCTGACGTGTCCACACATATAAGGGTAAATGGAATGATTATTGGGAAGTTAGCATTGTGACTGAGCACCAGTGCTATTTACAAGGGGTGGAGAAGTATCACCGAAACATCACATCAGCTTTGTGGCAAGTGAGATGTACAACAGTGTTGTTTCTTACATTGGTTTTGAACCAAGATCAATTATCAGCCACGTTAAAAACAAATTCAAGTACACCATAAGCTATGCGAAGGTCTGAGAGCTAAACAAAAGATTCTTGAGATGATGTATGGAACATTTGAAGCATCCTATGATAATTTGTCTATGAGATGAGGCTAGCGCAAGCTAGATTCGTCAGGACCGATAAATTTGTGTCGTGTATGCATGGCACTTCTTATCTATCTTATCATTATAATGTTTAATTATGATGGTGTATTGCATGCGTACGAATAAAAAATTAATGTGCTTCTATCGTTTCTATTAACATGGTTCTTTGACGCCCCGTTACGCTCCATTACGCAATACAAATACCTAACAATATATCATCCGATACTTACAAAATTTTACATACTCTGTTTGTTTCTACAAGATCATTAACCAAATGTTTTAAAGTCACACACCGCCTCCTCAGCCTCCAATTTGACCTCATCTAAAATTTTATAAAAATTACCTGATTTTTCTCTTTTCAGAGTGAGTGTTTACCTACTCTTCTTCGTTCAAATACGATAATTTACATCAAACAAATTTACAAATATTACTCCTGTTTTATTCGTTTTCAATATGATGCTTTACTAAAATTTTATACCAAATGTTTCGATAACAAATATACCAAAACATATCGAAAACATTTTTTTTTGTCAATAGTACTAAACCGCACTCCCAGAGAGCGGTAAGGGGCACCCTGCAAAATTGCAGGCCCCCTCGCGGCCTTTTTGCAGGTGCCCCCCGCACAGTGGAAAACCGCCCCAGCAGAGAGCAGCAAGGGGGCCGCCTGCAAAATGTGCAGACGGCCATCGGCCGAGAGCCAACGGCCGTCTGCCTCGTCAGATAACTCGCCCTCTGGGAGTTATCTGAGATTTTTAAAAATTGTCCTCCCGGAGAATGACAGAAGACTAGTTTTATCAAATTTTAAAATAGAAAATTATTTTTGCAAAACTTTTAATAAAAAATTAAATATAAAAAAAATTCCATGGCCGCTACGACCACGTGGCCCCCCGACGAGTCATTGCCGCGGAGTCTTCACCAGGAAGCCGCCGCCTCCTCGGAACCGAATTATGCCACGCGTACCACCGCGTCACGTAGACCGAGAACCCTCCACGCCCGATGCCAGGTGGGTCCCATGTGTCCCTTTCCCCGTGGGCCCCATGCCACGTGGACGACGTGCCGGAGCGCGGCTTTCTTCTTCCCCCTCTTCTCCTTCCCCCGTCTCCGTCTCCGCAGGCGGGCGGGCGCGCGAAACGCGAGAGGAGGGTGGGGGGAGAAAAAAAAAAACAAGGTAAAAAAACCATTTCGCACCGGTCTTCGTACCCACTCCCCCTCCCCTTCTACACCCACCACGCACGCGCTTCCCCCTCTCCCCCTCTCGCGGTCGCCGCCTCGTCGCCGTAACCCTAGCTCCGACGAGGGCAGGCGGGGCCGTTCCCGTGCAGCGGCGTCTCGAATTTGTGTTGCTGCCTCGAGGTAATTTTCTGAGGATTTTGGGTGGTCCCGTTAAGCTGGGTGGTGGGTGGTGGGGGGAAAAGGGAATTGGGAATCCGATCCGTTCGGTTGCTAGGTTTCCAATCGATGTTTTTTTTTTTTTTTTTGCTATATGATGTGGTGTGCGGGTGTGGATTATGGTGAAAAGATGTAAAATATTTGTGCGTCGATATAGTTGTTTGCACTGCAGATGGATTCGTAGATGATTGATTGATTACCTATGTCCACCGTAGTCGTGTCGCACGAATTCGTAGATGAACTCGAAAGCCTTTGGTAATTAATGAACCGTTTACTGCCTTATTGTTGTACTGGAACGCGAAAAATTGCTAAGAATGTTGATTGATGGATCAAAAGGGGTTGTAGTAACACATGCGGTAGCGCCTTTATTACATCGTTGTCCAAGTCTTATGATTATCTGATAAACTGTGTAGAATATGGTGTACAATCAATTACTTATCCATGAAACACGCATTTGCTTTTCTCATTGTGCTGCGAAGTGGTACCCACAGAAAAAGTTTGGTATTCACCATTCAGCCTTGTAGTACTCTCTAGTTTCTACAACTTCTTGATTTCAGTTAACAATAATGAGATGCTCATGTGTTGTGCGTGAGGAATAAGTTCTCTTTTCAGTCTGTGATATTTTTGGAATATCTTGACCTACTAGAAATGCCTTCCTTCACATGGTTTACCCCACTTCATTTAGACTATTTTTTCCTGCGAAATTTTCTGCCTAAATAATATGCGGGCATCTATTTTATCTATCTTAATTTCAGTGGTTTCTGTACATAGGTAAAGTAGTTGACACCTTTGGAGATGAATAACTTTAACATGAAGGTGTCCTTATGTTCAGAACATCATGAATTTTGACACACAAACTAAGGTGACATACTTATCTTAACATGCCTACAAGATACACTTGACCTTCACATGTACCTTTCATCAGATTAACTTTTATGCATATTTGTGATTTTTTAAACTCTATAAAACCAAAGTGACAATTGGGATTTTTTTGCATGGTTTACAGGTCCATGATGTTTCTGTGCATACTATTTTAGATCAATCGGCCTCATTGTATTATTTTGTTTCTTATTTTATGCCATATCCCCTTTTTTAACCTTGATCTCCTCTTGCACCAAAACAAGGTAAGCCGTCCCTTCTGCGTTTTTTATATCTGCGGGCGCAGATATTGAAACCCTGGTTAGGAATTCAGCTCTCAGAAAATTCTAGGGACAGTTGAACACTGTCCCTACTATGATGTTAAATATGCTTGTCACTGGTGTTTCTTGTTTTCTTGTTGAGGTTGCTTTCATCTTATAGTTTTTCACCCATCAGTCATTTCTCAAGGTCTCTAATATAATAGCTAAGAATGGCCCTAGCAATTACTATTGTTTTGTTAATTTTTGTCTGCATTTCTTCATTGAAGATAATATGGTTGCTATTAGTTTGCAGTGACATCTTGGGAGTGCAATTGTCCAAGAATGGTATTTCTGGCTTGAATGGAGTCATGGATGGAATAAAGATTTATTTGCATATAAGTAAAGCCATATTGAGTTTTCCACAATAAATATGGGGGCCAATTGCTGCATAGCTGCCAAGGAGAGGTCCCAGCCACATGTAGCTTCAGCTGAAGTTTCAGCATACAGGATAAGACACTCTCCATCATGGAGCTTCCGGTGGGACAATCGTACACACATAGAAGATATGATGGAAAACAGTATGCTGTTCTCCAATCAGAGTAGTGGGAATATTCAGCAAGAACTGAAGAGTGGTTCCATTGCACCAACTGAAGGCCATCCCTATGACGATAACCTTTCTGATCTGTCCTGCAGTGTCAAATCGAAAAAACCTGAAAGTAAGATGGAACCAACCAAATATTTGAAAGCTGACTCTCAAGGTAAGGCCATACACTGGGATGCACTATGTTGTCTGCTCCTTTCATAGTTTGCAGCAGTTCCTTTTCCCTTTCTTTATGGAACTTAATGCAATGCTGCTGATTGAATAGTTGTGGTGATCATATTTTGTCCGAAAGAGGAAGGACATTACATGAACAATGCTGTACTGAGGCTTTTCCTGATCTAGTGCTAGCATTTCATTTCTGCACTCAAAAGACAATACATGCTTACTAATTAACTAACTGATTAATTAATGTGTATGACACATTTTTATTTTCTTTCTTTTTTTGCTTAGTTTAATAATGGAGTGGCATCATTTTTTTATTGACTTTGTTCCTTCCTGTCTGTTGTAGTAATTCTCTTAACTCGATGTGGCAACCATTATTTTTTACTAGTTTTGATGTGTGCAAAATCTTAAAGATCATGTATGTACCTTGTACTAAAATGCACATATAACTATATCTCTACACTAGATATTTATCATGGGTATCAACCTAGGAAGTAGAAAGTGTTCTTTACTTCTGTTGCATGTTAGAATCCTTACTTCACTAAAGAGACAAACAACTTTCCCACTGATATCTTTTCCTTGTTTTCAGCTGTTCAATCTACATCAAGTACTTCAACCATTGAGGTATATGCAGTGTTCATTTTTGGCCATTTCAGAAAAAAAATATTCATTTTCTGGGTTAAATCTTCCAAATCAGCGCATCTACATTTGAAATGCTATGTAAAATCAATACCGTTTCTTCTGAACTTCATTTCCTTTCATTCACTGATCATTATCTTTCATAGGCGAGTTCCCTCCGATCACCAAGTGCAGTAATTGTTGCTTCAGGCATAAAGATGTCAGAGTCCCTTCCTTCAACACCACCCCAACTACCAAGTGCAGATCCTTCATCCTCTAGAAGTCGTTCTCTTAACGTCGATGCAAATTCAATGAGGAAAGCACATCGATCACCGGGTCATCAACTATGTAGGCAGATTTTGGACAGTAAAGTCCACTCTTTCAAGTCATTCAATGAGAGTTATTCGGCAGAAGGAAGGCCCTCGAGCTCCATGCCTTCTGCCTACAGCAAAGATCTCATTGCAGGAGGATCACAGGGTGAGTCATCTCAGAGGTGGTCAACATGCAGATTTTCTGAATCAATGGCTTCATCTCAAAGAGAGAGGTGGTCAGTTGATAGTGATCTCTTTGGCCATGTTACCACTAATAGAACAAGATCAAATGCTTCACATTCTACTTCTCTTGCCCCTGGCCAGGAGGTATGCAAGCTATGTTCAAAGCAATTAAAGGAACGTTCTACATGGAATGCTCATGAGCTGGCAATTATTGCTGTTTTATTCTGTGGTCATTCCTACCATGCAAACTGTTTGGATAGTATAACTGCAGAAAGTGAAAAATATGATCCTCCGTGTCCTGTATGCACCCATGGTGAGAAACATTTCACAAATCTATATGGTAAGCAGGATTTAAAGACTAAGAACAAGGTATCCAAGAGTGTTATTACAGATACTGATATAGATAGGAGCTCTAAGCACCGTCATAAAAGTTCTAGCATGAAAGAACCCAGACTTGACACAAGTTCTAGCATGAAGGATTCATTTAGTAGACCATTTTTGAAAAGGCATTTTTCTATTGGTTCTCGACCACCAAGATCAGTTTTGAGGAGTGGGTCAACAGGGAGAAAGGGATTCTGGAAAAGGCAGTGGAGAGAATAGCCTTATAGCCACCATCGACTGGTGAGAAGATTTCCATTTTTCTACCCCGTAAAAATTCAAATTTTGATTGATTTGTTCATATTTACTTCTCGTGGGAAATAACTATGATTTTTACATGGGATTTTTCTCAGGAGAATCATTTAATGGAACGGTGGTGTGAAGTGTGAACTTTGTATTAAGCAAGAATCTTGCAGTAACATCGAACGGGTGCATGCAATGCAGATGTCTGCTACTGTATTGTAAGCGCTGTGTTATTCATTTATGCAATCGTGATATCACAAATCTAGGAGTAGAAAAATCTTATACCGTGCAACCATCAGCGGTTGAAATATCTCGGTCATACTTCACAAGGCGATGTCATACATCGAGAAGATGTGAATAGTCTTCAAGATGATCCCAGGTCGGATTGACAGGCATAATCCAGCAATGCTTTATCGTTATCATAGCTTTCTCATTTGTAATTTCTAGTGTAAGCACATACATAATATGTAAACTGTAGAGTTCAGATAGCTCTTGCTGCAGAACATTAGTATACTGGGAAAAATAGCTCAGAAATATTTCGGATTAAAGTTGCAGTGCTTTGGTGGTTATAATTCATCATCCAGTGATGTGCATGTGCTATGCACTACTGTTGTAAAGGACATGCAGCTCTGATCCAGTGACGAGCGATCAATCACCTTTATAGTGTTGGCTTTAGGTTTTTAGTACTTGTGCAGTTCAGCGTGTTGTTCCGTGCAAAAAAAAACATTGTTTTTTTTACACCAGACAAATATATTACCCGGCTTTTGGGAGAAAGCCAAAGGGACCCGATAGAGTCTTTACACCAAAAAAAAAAAAAATGTTTGATGTTCAGTTGTTTTGGATTAGTCAAGTTGATGTAAAATAACTTGCTAAATTTGAGAGTAAAATACATGACCTACCTTCAAAATTTTACAAACGAAGCGTAGGGTTCTACCATTCAGGTTTCAATCATACATTTAGCACATGTACTCGTAATACCTCGGTTAGTTAGGTTCTTTAAGATGAATCATGCTCAATCGGATTTAAATCCCATGTATTATCATACTTCTTTCGTCCAATACAGAACAAACTAATTAATTCAGTGATACATTTTAGTTCTAACAATTAATTCAGTGATAGACTGACATCCTGTCAACAACGAGACACCGGCCGATACGCAAACACAAAACCACAAGACGGCCAGTGGCCCACGGGCCAGCGAGGGCCTCAAACCCAAAGCCCACGGCCCGACCAACATCCCATCCCATACGCGCTCTCCCCCACGAGTCAATGCAGGTGGGCCCGACCCCCCAGTGTCACACGCAGCGGGCTGCACGTGGCCCAGCAGGCCCTCGCGGACCCCACCCGCCCGCCCGCGTGTCCACCCACCCGCCACGGGGTGGCCGCAGCAATTCTCTTTTCTTTTCCCTTTTTTTTTTCTCTCCTCCGCCGCGCAGCGAAGCGACACTCACCCCATTCTAGTATTCTTTTCTTTTTCTCACCCGCTTTTATACCCACACTCCCCTCCCACCTCCTCCTCCCTCTCCTCTCTTGCAATCGCATCCCGAGCTGACTCCGAAACCCTAGGCGCTCGCTGGGGTGCGCCGCGGCGGCGGAAGTGGGTCTTGACAGATCCGCCGGCGGCAGCGGCGGCGGCGGCGGCGGCGGCGGTTCGGCCGGGGGGCGGGCCTTGATCGGTGGTTCTCTTCCGAGAGTGGTTGGAGGTAAGTCGAGCGGGTCGCTTTGGGGGTGAAGGGGGTTGGGGTTGGGTGGGTGGGTTCCGCTGCGGTAGGTAGGTGCGGGAAACGGATGGGGGGGGGGGGGGGAGGGGGGGAGGGAATTGCGGGTTGCGGCCGTGGCTGTGGCTGTGGCGTGCGTCGGTGGGGGTAGCTGGGGAACTGTGGCCTCTGTGGGGGGGGGGGGGGGGGTTGATCGGTGCTGGTTTGAGTTTCGCTGCTCGAAATTTGTTGCTTTGTTTGCTCCCCGTGTTGTGCGTAATTTGAAAATATATGTTCAGCCTGATCTCATGTGCTAGTCTTTTTATCCCCAATTTTACCCGCTAGATGTACCATTACTTTTAAATGGTATATTATAGTTGGTTAGTTCGAAATTTGGAGCTAAATTACAAGCGGTATAAATGTTCTTGTCAGCTAAAAATATGTTTTCCATGATAATTTATGCCTATTATTGCATTATATAGAATCTGAGTGATAAATATAGGCGTGTTGTGTTTTTTTTCTTGTATTACTTTAGTCCAATATGGCAATATCATGACTGAGATGTTAAATATTTTGCAATTCGGTCCACGGGCTTTAAGATGAGATGCTTAGAGTGTCGTGTGGGAGGAATCAGTGCCCTTTGAGTGTGTTTTAGTTTTGGAATGTCCTGATTCTGGTCTACCTAACTGTGGCTTTCTTCCATCACATAGTTGCACCCTATGTGGTTAGCCAGCTTCTCCAGTTTGTTCCTTCAATTATACTCAAGCATCTTTTTCTTTTCCTTTCTTATTGTGAATAAGTGAAGTGGTTGCTTTATGGATGCTGATGTTCAGCTCCTGGGGTATTTAGAAATGGCATGAGTGGTTTCTTATGTGTGGAGATCGTGCTGCTGTTTTCATGAATAGTACTTGATATGTAAACTGCAAAATTGAAGAGGGTGACATGTACTAAGAAAATTTATGTCATGCATGATGTTTGCGATTTTTATTCTCAAAGTTGGACCGATGAATTGTATCTGGCCGATACACAACTATCAAATATGTGGACCCCAAATTAGGTCTTATTTCTTTATTTAAGTCAATCTCCTCTCTTTCCCGTTGTCATATCAACATATGTATGTGGGTTCTCTTCCTCTGTATGCAGCTTTTTATAGGACCTTGGAGATAAAGAAAGTATTATATACTAGATAGGAATTTATTGTTTGCTAAGTTTAACAATTTCAAGCCATACATTTCTCTCTAGACTAGGTTGGTGTTTCTTTTCTTTTCCTTCATTGGGCTTTATTTTCTTTTTGACGTTGTACCTCTAATTGTCTCTGGAGGCTTCTATTGTAGCTCAAAGTGCTGTCTACATTAGATGGTTTTCCCCTGCCTTTTCCATTCCTTGGTTAAAATATCCTTATTGTTATTTCTCTTTTCTCTCAGCTAGGAAGGATGATCATGTTACGTTTTGCTCATGATTTTGCTTCACACTGATGAGCTCTCAGCATTTGGATGATTAACGCATATTGAATTCTTTCTGTGAATAAATATGGGAGCTAATTGCTGTATTGCTGCAAAAGAGAGGCCTCAACCATGTGTTACTCCAATTGAAGTGTCAGCATTCAGGAACGTAAGACACTCTCCATCATGGAGCTTCCGGTGGGACAACCGCACACACATAGAAGACATAATGGAAATGCCCACCTTGTTTTCCAATCATAGTAGTGGAAGCATTCGTCCTGAAACAAAGAGTGGTTCAATTGCACCAACTGATGGCTTTTCTAACGGAGGCAGCCCTTCTGATATGTTCAACAAGCTCAAGTGCCATAAGTCTGACAGGAAGAGGGAGTCATCCAAGATTGCGAGATCTGACCTTCGAGGTAATTTTATAATTTGTTCTCCTATTCTTTCATTCTTTTGTTTCTTTATTCATTTCTTGACCTGATTAAAGAATGGGGTTCAACATTTCAACTTTGATGTTCTTCATAATGAAGTTATTGAACCTACATGGACATGATTACCATTTAGGACAACGGAGTGATGCCATTATTCACTAATGTCGTTGAATGCAACCATAAAGATCGAAGAACTGAGGCAACAAAATAAAAATGTTCCATTTGTCATGTTTTGGACATAAACAATTTGTTATGCAATGTTTTGTTTCTGAATTAGCACTTTGATTTAACATGTCATTTACTTCTGAATCCTTGCACCTATGTTCATTCGGTGCATTTGCACTCTCTTCAAGAGCTAGATGATATTCCTAGAATAAAGTTGATTTGTTTAACTTGTTTAATTTGCTTTACCAACGTATTTATTACACAACTTACTTCCAACAGAAGATAAGCTACCACCTGTACGATGATTGAGAATTGGAAAGGAAAAAATAGGGAATATTGCCAAATTCAATGCTATTGACCTTACCAACTTATACTTAAATGTAATACACGATGCTCAATTTACCTCTGATTATGAAGCTAGGGTGCAAAGTACAAGTTGTAGGTCCTGCTCAGGATCTGCTTGAATTTAGATATTAATTATGCGCATTTCCCCATGAATCTGGAATTTGCATTCCCTTTGACCAGTTTAGCATCCTAATTTATCCTAGATTCTGTTTTCACTCACAGCAGCTTATCTCATTCCATTTTTGCTATTTGGCATTGCCTTATGTACCCATCCAATTTGTCCATGTATTTAATTCAGCCCCCCTCTGCCCCTCATCTTTTTCCACTTGTTATCTGTGTAAACTGAAGTATAGCATTTGCCAATCAATTTCTGTCCTTGCATGCTGAAGTTTAATTTGGTAGCTCAGGCTTTACTCCTGGCATTCCACTCTAGATGACAGCCTGATTGATTGTGCGTTTGTTCATAGGATTATTGAATTAAATTTGGGCTCTAGCATTTGGTGCTCATTGCTGGAACCTTCTACTGTATCTCTGAAGGTGGAGTGGTATATAACTATATACCATGCACATCGCACTTTTTTGGCATAGTTTTTGTGGGGGCATCCTTTTCCCATGGGAACTCTATTGGCTTGCAATATTTCATCTTTGTAACCACGGTTCAGAAAACCAGTGGTAACCATCTTGTTACCATTCCAAAGCTGTTTGATTGGTACTGGTACAATCCAGCCTGAACACTTTTAAGCAATTTAAAAATTGAAGTTTAGAATTTTGTTGATCTGTTATAACCACTTTTTTCCCTGGCAGTTACAGTAACAATTATCTGATGGTAACTATTATTTTACTTCAATTTTTTGGATTTGAATTCTTTTTTCATCCAGAAAGTTCTTGTAACCTACTTATCTGGCCCAGGAAACCGGCATTTCTGCGAATACTGATTTCTGAAACCGTGTTCATATGCCAATTTCTCAGTGAACTACTTATTTTGAATATGAACTACATATTAATTCATAGATCTACCTTCAATCGATATTCAGTTATATTTATTCCGACCATACTTTTAACTTACGTGCTAGGCTGTAAGATAGAATTTATCATCCTTAGGCAGAAGACAATAGGATTCAGCACATGAGGAGTTTTCGCCTCAGCAGTTATTCGTTGATAATTCCCCTGCTGATTTGTTCTACTTTTTTTTTTTCAGCTGGTAGATCCACCACAAGCAATTCTTCCCCTGAGGTATGCAATACTAATCTATATAGCTGAAACCTGAAATTAGCTAAAGTTCTATGCAGCTTGGAAGATTGAAATGTGCTGTTTCTGATAGTTGTCTTCTTCAACATATTTTGTAGGCAAAGCTTTCAAGGAAATCGCTAGACACAGTAAGTGTGGCTTCAGATTCGAAGATGTCAATCTCTGTTCCTTCAACACCGCCCGCAATATCCAGAGCAGATCCTTCATCATCCTCTAGGGGGCATTCTCTACCAACAGATGCAGATTCAACGAGGAAAGCACGTCGATCACCAGGGTATCAATTGTATAGACAGGTCTCCGACAGCAAGATTCCATCTCTCAGGTCTCTCAACGAGGGTGCCTCTCCTGGAAGGCCGTCCTCCTCCATGCTTTCAGTCTGCAGCAATGATTTATCTGCAGCAGGATCACATGGCGAGTCATCTGATGGTTGGTCAATGCGAACATTTTCTGAAATGGTCGCATCATCTCAGAGAGAGAGATGGTCAGTTGATAGTGAGCTCTTAGGTTCTGTTTCGAGTAAAATGACAAGATCAAATGCTTCTAATAATCCTCCTACACATTCACCTGACCAAGAGGTGTGCAAGCTATGTTTAAAGCTATTAAAGGAACGGTCCACATGGAATGCTCAGGAACTGGCTGTTGTCGCTGTTTTATTGTGCGGCCATGTTTACCATGCTGATTGTTTGGATAGCTTAACTGCAGAAGCTGACAAATATGATCCCCCTTGTCCTGTATGTACCCATGGTGAGAAATGTACAGTGAAGCTATTTGGGAAGTTGGAATCAAAGACAAAGAACAAGATACCTAAAAGTGTGATAGTTGATGTTAATCTAGATGGGAGCTCTAAGCATCAGAAGGAAAGTAGGAGAGAGCCCAGATTAGGCACAAGTTCTAGCTTGAAGGGCTCGTTTAGTCGCCCGTTTTTGAGAAGGCATTTCTCAATTGGCTCTCGACCATCCCGGTCAATTTCAGAAAGCGAGGCGGCCAGAAAGAAGGGCTTCTGGACAAGACACTGGAGGGAATAGCATAGCTGCCAGTCATCATTGAGGTGAGCAGTTTCTCATACTTGTACTGTGCAAATTCCATTCCAAATTCACTTTACCAGCATTCGTTTTCTTTCAAAAGAGAAATCCGATGATCATATTGCATCCCTGTGTCATTATCACATATGATTACAAAGATAAATGTGCTTATCTTGCCCATGTATTTTTTTCTAGAAATCCCTTTTGAAGAGGAGCTGTACTCCCAAGCCAGCAAGCATGCGGGATCTGAAGTCAAGCCAAATCGGTGCAAATGATATGACATGGCTGTTGAACGACCTCCGCATTGAAGGCTTCTCCTAGCCAAAGTCATATTCGGCCGCAAGCACTTGTCGTGCACTCGTGCTGGAACGGGTCTCGATAGTAGAATAACAGTTGATATAGTATACTATGCCACTGAGGTTTGTTTCAGAGCCCAGTCGCAGTTTAGTAGCGAGTAATCTAACAGAAAAGGGATGATGGCCTTCAGAGTTGAGACCGAAGGTCCATTGCTGGGTTGCAAGGTTATATAATCCAGCGTCCCAGCAGTCCAGATTGTTATGTTTTGTGGTTTTGTATTGTTGGTTATGTGCCCCCTTTATTTTATGGTTGGTTATGTGCCCCCTTTATTTTATGGTCGTAAATTCATATAGTTTGGGAACTTGCGTACATATTTGGAAGCTTAACTCGGGAGATGCTATTTATTCATGACAACGCATCACAGAAGGCATGTACCGGTTGTTATGTAATGTTGATTGTCATCTTCGCAAACGTGGTAGTATGATGGTCATGCATGTTTTAAACAGGGTAAAGTGTTTCCCGTGGATTTGGACTTCATGTTTGCTCTACAATTCCTTGAAAGCTGTTGAGTTCTCTAGCCGTCTTGTGCATTTCAAATAGCCATACATGCTGCGATCTTTCAAGCAAACCAAAGAGAGACACGAGTAGTGCTGGTACTCCCAACATACTACTACGAGTAATCAAACATAGATAGTACCGAACTAGAATACACAAAAGTTCAGATGAACAATGCCGTAGTCATCCACAAGTGCATGTATGAAGAATCATGTCATCATAACAGATAAAAGGTATAGTACACTGCAAGCGGTTAATCATATAAAATTTCATTGTCATTTTTTTTCCCTTTGCTCTTTTTTTGAGGTTTTCTTCTACATTCGTCAACATATAGTACTACTAGCTGGCCAGATCAAAAGTCGACCAAAACCGAAGATAATAATATGTACAAAACCAACAAAAAACCGGGGCAGACATCAAATGTTCTGCACCATCCAAAGATCGGAGTTTGTTTACGTTTCTCCAGATTGCAAAAGCATAGAAACCCAGTAACCTGCAAATCTAAAAGCTAGGCATGCTGCTGATCTCTCTGGCTTAATCCAAGGCGTTGGCCTACATGAAGCGCTACCATAGCAACTCCGATAGCGAAAACCGCAACAAGTATGATGTTCCATCGAGCATCCGAACAGCCTGCAAATGCATTTCGGATGCCCCTGAGAAATCCTCGATTGCTGCTGAGCTCTGTACTTGGCTTCCCTGCGTCTGACCGCTTGGTAGAAGCTACATCATGTGTTTGGTTCTTCTGGTGCTCAACAAGACGACCACTGTTGTTCTCAAACTTGATAGTTTGGTTGATAGATTCAGAACTACTCGTAGCCATCTTGTTGATTCCGACCTGCATTTTAGCCAGAGTTTTACCCTTGTACTGCAGCGCGCTAGTTTCAGGTGTTTTGACATGACGATAACGTCTTGTAATTCCATTATCAGCAGCTTCATTCGCCTGGCTAGGCTCAGTGTTGGCCTGGGGCGACCACAGTTCTTCCTGATGAATTCCACTCCCGAAGTTGTTTGCAAGATCGAAAGGATCCATTCCCCCAGTGAGGTACTGGTAAGGAAAAGCAAGAGCTTCCTGGTCCATAGGATTCTGGAGCATATTGAAGTCATCTGTACCAGGGTGCAGTATGTTGTAAACATCTTCAGTCAATAGGTACTCTGTATCATCTTCTATGTTCTCGTTAGGACTAGAATAGTCTTGTTCCACCTTTGGAGAATAGTCTTGTTCCACCTTTGGAGCCAAAGCACCTGCGTTCTGTAAATTCAGAAGAAAGATAGTGCAATGAGTGAGTATGCACAGGTTAAGAACTGCAATTCAAACATAGTAGCACGCGCAGCACAATGATAGAAGTATAATTCATGATCTGTAGAAAATACATACTCCTAGATACATGTTAATATAAGAACATTACATGTAAACACAACTACAGTCAAGGTTCCCCATTAATCTCAGAAGAGGTGGAACAAACCATAGTCTATGGTATATGCAGATCATGGCTATTTTTAAGAAGTCAATCCATGGTATGAACAAATCATAATAATCCTCAATAAGTCTCAAGTATTATCCATGGGAATGCATTACTTCAGAGTTCCTAAAAAAATTATAACAATACTAAACAAATCTTCTTTGTCAAAGCAGCAAAAGAATAAAAGCCAGCCATACTAAGTCATAGACAAACTGGAGGCCACAGCATTATGAGTTGCCTACTTCTAGGTATCTCTAGGGGTCATCACCAGTCACATGCTTCATAATTAGTAGTATCAATTTCCAAGAAGTAACCAGTGCTGTACCAAGCTCAGAAACATTACTATAATGTAATGTTGTGCATGGTTTCTATATGTTTGTGAAGTTCTTCAGTATTTTGTCTATCAGACGTGCATTATGTAGATATATTAGATAGCAATCAGTATGCGGAAGTGGACCAGTGAAGATCAAATTTATTACGAGTAATAAGGAAGTTAGCTTTGTCCAACATATTATTGTTTATGCAATAGCACTTTCTCATAGGGAGCCAGTCCCTAAAACATTATAATGATTTATCCATTGAATTATTTAATCCACAAACATCCATCTTGTGAAGGAACTTACCGATGATTCAACATTTTGTTCGTCCGGAGACAGATCAGCAGAAGCCAGACTCTGTTCAGGGTCAAAGAAAGGATCAAATAGTTCATTCAACCACTCATCCAGATTAATGCCATCACTAGGAGATGGTATATCAGCAGTGATAGTTGATGTAGTAACACCATCAGGTGGTTCAGCAACAATAACTGGTGTAGCTTCACCATTTAATTGTTCAGCACCAACAATTGGTGCAACAACTGATGGAGCAGCATCAATTGGTTCTGGATGAGGGTCACTGTTATCCAACTCATTGCCATTCCCTGAGATCCAGTCATTTCTTTTGGTAACACGACAAAGTACAAACGCATCCTGAGGAATAACAAAATAAAAGTCCTACGTTAGCATACTGGAATTCACCTTAGGCAGCAAATCATATGATTACATATTTACATCCTCTAACCCAGCAAGTTTTTTGAAGAGTGGCATCAAGAAGGTGCAGTGCACATTAATTTATATGTCATGTAAAGCCACAAAATAGTTCTCACTCTTTTCTAAATATGCCACTCTAAAACCTTAGCAATTACTTCAATACCTTCATATCAGGGCAGGCTTGACATTCACGCTCATCTATGTAGTACTCATGCATGATCCACTCAGTACGTCTCCCAGTGGGGGGGCGGCCTTCATGAAAAACTAAAGTTTTCTTCGTTCCTATAGTCCGCTTGTCCATTTTTATGGCTCGATCCTTTCCAGTGGATTTCCAATACCCAGCAACAGTTGCTCTGTTGGACCGAGAACCGTTAGGATACTTTCTGTCACGAGCAGCGAAGAAATGCCACTTATTATCCTGGGTTGGAACATCGCACTTTGCTGTAATGTGAAATATCATCAGCAGCTTACATAATAAGGATTCAAGCAGCATACAAACAAGGAAGCCAAAAAATAGAAAAAAAACATCTATCAAAATAAGAAGGCAGTAAATTGGAGAAAGAAGATACATAATTGGCAATCAATTGCATAATATTTAAGGCAAAGGATGCAACAGTACTAAGAACCGACACTGAATACAGAAAACACTCTGCTGCATTCCCCAGTGGTTCTTGCAAACATGAATGTTTCCTTCTACCAAAGCATTATCTGGTTCAAATTGATGGTCAAATATTGACTCTTTTCTCATCAGCAAACTCTATGGATCAAAACAAATATAGGGTGCCATGGAATAATGTTCTACTTACCAGGTAAATCCCATGGTTCATGCTTGTATATATCCACCTCTGGAATGATCTCGTACTCAATCTTTTGGCCATGTATTTTCTTTTTCAGATAGTGAAAAATGAGCTCAGTATCTTTTGGGTGGAATCCAAATCCTGGTGGAAGGACCATGTCACGTAAAGAGTCCATGGTACAAATCTGTGCATGAATCAAGAACACTAAACATGATCAGTGGGAATCTAAAACGACATGGGTAATTAGCACAAAGAATTACTGCGTAAAAACTAAAGAAAAATAAGTGACAATCATATAAATCTTTCTAGAAAAGATTCTCAACACAAAGCCCAATGTGGAATGGTCTCTGCACATCACTTCAGCATTAGAAAACTTTGACGATTTAAGATTCTCAACACAAAGCCCAATGTGGAATGGTCCCTGGACATCACTTCAGCATTAGAAAACTTTGACGATTTAAGTGTGCTCATGGATTTAAGCATTAGAAGATAAGGCATGACGATCAGGTGGTGAAAGAACTATGTGCGTTAATTCCACGAAAAAGTGTGCATAAAGCACATGGAGGCAAACTAACAAAATCTATATGAACAATGATGCTTCCTTTCCAATTATTAACAATTCCAGGTTCAAAGCAAGTGGGGGAGGGAATTTTAAAATGTAATGTAGGAATATGGTAAAAACTCTAAATTTCACATTAAACCACCTGAAAAGGGGGGTGATATAGCTAGCTAACATGGGAAAAGAAAAAAAAATCAGGAATTCATTGATTTATCATCCTACTGAAGCACTGAAGGAAGAGCAGGCGCAGCTATCCTAATTCCTAAGCCTCCATGGCCGAATTCCCCAAATACCGAACTACTTCAAGAACACCACTTCTTCGCACAACCAACCAACCGATCCACTAGGACTTCGACGGGGTCGCAACCAATCCCCGCTCCCCCATTACGCTCGACTCGAATCCCCAAGAATCTGCCCCACAATCAAAAACCCGCCCCCAAAAAAATCCGCGGCAAAGATCCGCAATCGGTGATTGATCGAAAACCCTAAACGAAAAGCTCGATCAAACAATCACCCTTGGAGCACCCCCCCACCCCCCCCAAAAAAAAACCCACCTTCCCGAGACGAGACGAAATAACTACCCTAGCATGAACGCTAAACAACACAAAAAAAAAAAAAAAAATCCCCGCAACAAGACGAAATCCCCAAATCTCCCCCAACAACGAGCGGGGACGTCGTCAAGTGCGGAACAATCCAAAAGTCTAAACACACGACGACGCGCTGCGCGGCGCGGGGAAGAGTCAGTCACCTCCGAGAAGAAGAATCAGAGCTGCGGCGCGGCGCGACGACTCCCCGGTGCCCCCGGCACGAGCGTCTGGTAAGAACAACCGGAGCTTGGCTCGCGCGAGACGCGGCGCGTCGGGGTGGACTACTACTGCTGGTTCGCCATGGATGGCGAGGCGAGACAGAGGGAGAGAGCGCGCGAAGAGGAAGGCGGCGGCGGCGAGGCCGAGGCGGAGGCGGAGCAGGTGGAGAGAGAAAAAAAATGGGGAGGAGGAGGAGGGGTGACGTGGCAGGCGAAGCAGCGAGGAAGCGACGGATGGGGGAGGCCGCGCTGCGGGCTCACGCGCTTATATATATATATATAAAACGGGCCGGGTCGTTTGCTTAACGCGGGCGACCTGCGCTCCGCGTGCGGCTGACGCGTGGGGCCCACTGGGTCGGGGCCTGATGGGTGGGGCCCATGACCCACTTGGCGCTCTTCCAGTCGTGGCGCCCAAGTTTCCGCCCGCCAGCCGCGCCACGTGAGCAAGGGGCTCGTACGGGCGACACGTGTCGCGCCACCAGTAGTGGATGGAGCGAGTCACAGAGGGAGGGAGAGAGAGAGAGAGGGGCATGGCTGACGGAAGAAAGAACAGTAGGGGCTATCCAGTGGTGATCCAGCTGTTGCCTAGCTGCCCAAGGTGGCCAAGACGTACAGATGATTGTTTGACTTTAATTCAACGAAGAAATGCGAAATTTCTTTTACATGTTATGGTTGAAATAATAAAGTTTTTTTCATAATAAAAGATTGCTTATCATCTGGTTACTTACTTATCTTCAACCCTATAGTGAAGCATTGGGATAACATACGACGCTACACTTTTTGAATTGGTTAACACGAGTCTTTTATTGCTGTGGTACGTACAGAATAACTTGCTAGAATACTAGTAAATCTTAGAGTACGTGCTTTGTCTTAAGGCTGCGTTCTTTTTAAGCTACTGTAGTTTAGCTATTCTCATTTTCTGTTAACACGTTTTTCAAACTGTTAATAGGTGTATTTTACGTGAAAACTTTATATATATATAAATTATTTAAAAAATATAATAAATATATTCATCAAATTTTTATATATTAATATTTAATAAATTGTATACTAATCATGTTTCTTGTTTTATATACAGCTAATTAATTGTTCAAACCTTTGAAGAGAACGTAGCCTAAGTATTAATTCAACTGGTAATTATTTTAGAGGAGTTGGAGGCTTATATATTCAATCACCTTGATATTGTTTTTTTTCTTTCCCAACACTAAAGCTTGTTGATTGTGTGTAGGTCAGAGATATAAACTGTTTCTATTATTTAAAAATATTATGGCTGAACTGTTTTGTGTAGAATTCACGCGCTAGCGTAAAATAAAACAAACCCAAATCGCGCTTTCGGTTTCTTCTCCGGAGACAGTTTACCTGACAGATAAAATATATTTCTGTCTATACGTTCTACACAATCCTTACTCCATCCCCACCCAGATTGTGACTGCGTAGCTGGGCAATGCAAGCGGATTTAATTCCGAGACCGCGAAATTACCAGGAAACCGGCAGGCAGGCGTGCGTCATCATCTGCGTGGGAAAAGAGGGCAGAGGCAGCAGCATCACCCAGCCAATGGCGTACGTGATCCTAATCCTAATCTGCCGTTTCTTTTATTTGTTTTTTTTTTCTTTTCGTTCCGTTTGCATCTGCTCGATATCTTCTTCCAGGATTGCATCAGATGCTGCGTGCCAATCTGCTTTCATGATGCATATGATTTGTTCTCATCTCATGTGCATAATAATTTTTGCCTGTACGTACGTCGCCTTCCGTTTTCTCTAACTGCATTATCGTCCTCCTGTTTTTTGGAGTAGTACTAGTAGCATGGGATTCTAATAAACAAACCAACCAAACCTTATTGACTTTGGGAGTTTGGACCACTTGCTTTTGCGTGCTAATTATGCGTATCTGGACGCGAGATTAGAAGCTAATTAAGGGGCAAGGGCAATAATATAGGTGCCCATGGTGCTGCTTGCTGAGCAGAATAATAATTTAGTGGTATAGAAGGTTGATGATTCTGTAAACTTGATGGATCCTGAAAGTAACTTAAGAATCCACCAGGTGGAGTCACACCACTGCAAAATAGGCAAATATATGAAATTAAAAATATTCCTAACCTATGTAGTAACTTAAGATTATTCTCTATATGTATATATATGTGTGTGTGTATATATATATTAGTTAATTTGATTAGTCACTGACCTATGTATAATAATAGTTCTTGGTTGGTCACAGGGTGTCTGAGCATAAGTGCAATAAAATTTGATGAGGAACTATACTATGTAGCAATAGTTCTTGCTATATAAAATTAATCTACATGTATTTAGTTTCTTACAATAAAATTATTAAAAAAAATTGCCAACAGATCAAGACTTTTTAGTCACTTCAGTATAACCAAGTGAGCAACAGATCTATACCATGATTCCATTGACACATTAGCAGGAGATATCATAATAAGTTGCTGATAGATGGTCAGATCTTAAGGGGAAAACTACGATACGGCAAGAATCATAATTAGTCAACATGTTTAATTTGCTAATCAAGATGGAAGCAACAACCAAATAATCAGTAAGTGCAGAGGTGCTAGTTTCTTGCCGAACAAATCAATGCATCAGCAAACAAAAACGAAAGCTTACCGTTCTTGCAGATCTGACAAGGAATCGTCCATGGAACTACGATTTGATCCTTGCTTCATCTGGGCCAGGTGGGGAGCAGAAGCATTGGCGCCGTAGGCAAATAATGGAGCCTGCGGCGGCTGCGATGGCGCCGTACCTTGCCAGCCACCTGCGGCAAAGGAGGCCTGCATTGGCGGAGTAGCCAACCACATGCCAGATGCGAAGGATGCCGGCCGGCAAAGCTTGAGGAGGCGGGGCAACTTCCCGTTTCGATCGACCCATGGTATAACAAGATTGTGTTGCGTGATTGGTACAGGGAGAAGGATTTTACGCTTTGAGGATCTGATTGGCGCGTAATACGTGATTTTTTTTCCCGCGCAATAGGGGATTTACCGCTAAACCCTAGTAATTTTTGATGGGGACGAGAGAGATGGCACACGGGATTTACCGGCTCTACGCTTGCTTTATGCATTTTGTTGCTCGCGCTGGACCGTCCATTGCATGAGCGCCCGCTTCATTCTCTCTCTTTCTTTCTCTCCCATCCAGCTCGGATTGTGATGACGTGTACGGGCTAATAGTAGGCTGATTAGCCTTTATTATGCTTGCCCTAAGATGGTGAGGCTAATTGGGTCTCTCAGCGACTCGGTCGACTTTTGCTTTTCTTGCCTGTATGTAATAATAATCTATCAGACCTCATCCTCACGCCCCCTTCATCGATCAAACAATTTCTCTATATCATGTTTAAATTCTTCAATGTAAGTTTTCTTTGTTTCAAAAGAGGCTTAAAGGTTGGTAATTTGGTAGTATTAAATGGCAGAGTGATTGGAGCATCTATTTAAGTAGCTGAGATTGTGTCATTCAGACTAGCTAGCTCTTTATACGTTGCTCACCGTTTTGCTGAAGGGGATGTGCGGTCGTAATATATAATAAATAAATGTTGCATATATAAAGAGCAAGTTTAATTTGGAGCAGTGATTAATTAATGAATATCCACATCACCCAACTCTCTGATAGCCATCGTCGTCGGTAGTACGGAGTAGGCTAGTAGCCTTTTCGGAAGCAAGGCAGTCAGGCAGTACGTGTTTTTGTGGAACAAATGCACGTGTTTTATAGTTCACATCATTTCATTAGAAACATTCATTTAACGGGATTCAATGAAAATTATTCTTTTTTTTCTGGGAGGGGCTAATATAAGGGGCTTCCATACGATGCAAAGGCGCCGGCACACATGTAGTTTAATTTTCAAATTTATCTCAAAATATAATATGAACATACTTGTATGTCAAAATTTAGGGTGGTCCAAACCTACATGAACTATAGGCCTGTTCTTTTCTTTTTCTTCAATTTTAAGCTACAACTTTCTCGTTTTTCGTTAACATACTTTTCAAACTGTTAATATGATATTTTTAAAAAACCATTTTATATAAAAATTTATTAAAAAGATTAAAAATAGACTTATTTTTAAATTTTGTGATAATTAATACTGTTTATGTGCTAATGACTTATTTTTTTTACATGTCCTTTATTAAGGAGCCCCTAACTTAGGGGTGAAACTGGAGCAGATTCGGACGGATAGTGGTCATACCATATCCTAAAGATAAATTTTGCTATATGACATCGTGACTTCGTGATTTTAGCTGTAGTACATCGCACGAACACACTTTTGAGGGAAAACATATCTAAACATGGTTATTTACCAGTAAACACTGCACACATTAAAATATTAATTTTCGGTTGAATTGAAGAGATAAAAAACGTAAAAGGTCAAAAAATACCATTGGCCCCACTTGTCATATTCTTCCTCTTCTTCCTTTATCTCCCCTTTTTGGCATCGCTGCTTGGGCTCACGGTGAGGGACATACAGGCCGCTGCCAAATGCGACGCTGATGCCTGATGGTGGAGACACCGACGCCGTCAAGAATCAGCGCGCCGTGGAGTAGACACCGACGTTGAAGAAGAAGCAGGGGCTCTCGGCGCAATCGAAGAAGAGCCTCGTACCGACGGCCGCTGGTTGGCGTTGGTCAAATACTGTCGGACGGGATCATCTGTCGGCGGTCCGACGAGTTCCGTCATGACGTACTGTTGCGTGACCAGCACTGAGACCATCTTGGAGAACTCGGAGGTTGTTGATGGGGCCCAGCTCCGGCGACTCCATCCACTCGGTGAGCGCCAACGTCAGCGGCAAGCTGGCTCGCCGAGGTGGCGACCGACGATGTACAGCTCGTGCGTGTTGTCCAAGTTGTGGACGGCGGCGAGCGTCTCCTCGCTGTTGGCCACCACCTGCTCGACATTGAGGATGGCATCGCTGCCTAGGTTGCCCGACTGGAACTTGTTGAGGTACTCCTCGTCCATCTGTCGCTCGCTCTTGGCGACTTCGAGGACAACATTGATGGCGCAGGAGTGGGTGGCGGGCACTTGCGGCGACGGTGGCGAGATAGCCAGCGTCGTGTAGCCGTTGGGATGAAGCAGACGATGGTGAGGCAGATGCCCGGGTTCTCGACCATCCGCCACGCATAGCCGAGCCCCTCGCCGGAGGAGAGAAAGGAGGGAGATAGAGGACGAGATAAGGAAGAAAAGCGGAAGAGGAAGAGAAAGAAGGGGCAATTTGGTCACTCCGCGTAAATTTTTGGGCCCCTATCACCTCGTCAGCACAAGTACATTATTTTAATGGGTGCGGTGTCCGCTAACAATAACCATGTTTAGATAAGGTCTTCCCCAAAAGTGAGTTCGTGCGGTGTCCTATAACTGAAACCACGAAGTCGTGATGTCCTGTAGCAAAATTTGCCTATCCTAAAGAAATTTTTTTTAAGTGGATTCGGAGCGGGTGCTGATGCGAAGCGGATTATTTCTGATGTCGGAAATGGTGTGGAGTCTGTACGGAAACAGGTTAAATTTGTCAGATGTTACGTGTATATGCAATCAATACAATATCGAGTTAGCAATGCAAGGGACAACAATACAATAGTCAATAAAACGACCCATCAAAACAATTATATACTTAAGTGCTAAACAACATAAATATATAATGTCTATAATATAAAAACGTAGCTACAAAGTGTAAGATGAGAGGATGAAAGCCTCAAACTAAGGAGTCTAGGTTAATTGATGAATTAGGGCATTGGATGGGCCGGATTCATGTTATATGCAACATATAAAGTGGTTACACGGGTTGATATTTTCGGATTATCCGGCAAACTGCCTATCGGATAATCCGATAAAAAGGTTGAATAATCTGCATTGGAATATGCATCATACTATCCGCATTTGCATCAATATTCATCTGATATCCTTGTTGCGGACGGATTTGGAATGGATCGGATCTGATATTATCCAATCTGTTTTCACCCCTACTTAACTTGCATTCACCATGGATTTTTTTTGGATCTTCAATTCCGACATTTTATTACCAAGTTGGACCAGTGATATCACGATCCACTAGAGTTTTTACAATATCAGGGAGGGGGTCAGCCCACACCATCGCTTGACCCGGGTCCCAACTCACACCAAGCTGGGCTAGCTCATGGGCCACCACATTACACGAACGAGGAGTAGAAGCAAACTCAACTTTGACAAAATCTACCTGAACATGAAACTTGATCTCTCTGAAGATGGAACCACCAGGAGCAGAGGCATACTCTTGTGTCTGGAGTGCGATATTAGCACAGATGAATCGGTTTCCACCAGGATAGACATGATTCCATGCGCTGTAACAGCTCGGAGGGCTGCTAGGCAAGCTTCTGCTTCAGCTGGAACTGCATCCTTGCACATATGCCAACCGTCCTGCGCTCGCAAGAACTCCACTTCCAAGGTGATTCCGAACCAAAAAGCCAAAGCCCCCAGATTTCTCTGGAGCTCGGAAAGCTCCATCAATTTTCAGTTTCAGAACATTTGTACCAGGAGGCGACCATTTCTTCCCGATGCATCCTCTACCACCAAATTATTCACTCTGTGAACCACCTCCTCCACTTTGATCACCTGCTAACATGAGTTCACTTTGTTGCGAGCAAACCACCAAACCCAGAGAAGTGAAATCACCTCCATCTTGCGCTCGCCCTCAAGTTGTAAGATATGATGTATAACCTCTCTTGCTGACTCAAACTGAATCAATCTCAGTCTAACATCTTCTAAACACAGTATTCTCCAACAAGATTTCATGGGCTTGCACATTAGGAAACAGTGTTCTCCATTCTCATCAAGTCTCTTGCAGACCGGGCATAGCGTGTCCGCATCAATCCCTCTCCTTTTAATATTTTATTTCAGAGTAAGGTTGTTGTGTGCTAATCTCCATAGAAACTATTTAACCTTTGGTGTACATTGCAGCTGCCATATCTTCTCCCAAACCAAATCCTTCACATTGCTTGATCCCGATGATGACTCTCCCACTTGTTTCTTTGCCGTTCTCTCCCTTTGGTCGTCCAGAACATGGTAAGCCGACTTCACAGAGATCTCATATCAAAGTGCCAAGCAACAAAGTCCTCCATGTCACCCCTCAGCGGTATAGCCAATATATTCTTTACATCTTCTTCCCAAAAAAATTCCTCCACCACAGTGTTTTATCCCAATCACCAGTTGTTGGATCTATGAGATCGGCAACCTTGTTCAGTACGGTCCCTCTTCGTGGATTGTCCATGGATTTACTACAGGCAACCAATACCATTTTTATAACATGACAACGTCATCAGCTTCACCACAGCCACCCCTTTCGTCCTCAAATGTAGTGTTAAGCATCAATGCATCATGCACCCTTTAATATTCTAGACGGCCCGCACTTTTGCACCCTATTTGTCTATTGGTGGACCCTTTTCTTATTTTTGTTGTCAAAACTAACCTATTTTCTCTTATCCCAACATTCAGAAGAATTTTCAACATAAAAGCAAAGTCATAGAATGTTTAGTTCAAAACAAGACAATACATCTACATCTTTTCTATTTTTAATTGTGAAAAATGTTTTCTAGTTTCTACGTGCTTTTTTCCTTAAAAAAAGGATACATCTATAATGTATACTACCATATACGTACTATAATTTGTTCTTTTTCTCCTTAAAAAAAGGATACATCTATAATGTATACTACCAAATTCTAAAATGTTGATGAATAATGGATGAAATTAAGTTTATGCCAATTATTGAGGGCAAAAACAAACGGATTAAAGAAAAGAAAGTAGAAAGTTGATAAATACTATTAAATAAATGCTGATGGAGAAGCGCAAAATTTACTACAAGACACTCAAAAAGTGTGATCTTTGCTGATAGACATCATAAAAACATGAATTTGCCCAAGGACACTTCAAAAGTGTGGTAATTTGCCATAGGACACTAAGGCCATTAAACTATTATTTTCATTAGAGCTGGAGGGAGAATTTCACAAAAATGACACTGATACCCTCTCTCCTTCATCGAGATTGGGGGTGATTGGGGTTGCAGGTAGAGGGATTTGGAGATTGGGGATGGGGCCCGCTCGTCTTCCGGCGGGGGCGGCGCTTCCCACCCGCCGTCGCCTGTGGCTCGACCCGCATAGCAAGCTCTTCTTCTTATGTAAGTTCGCTGAATCGCTGCTTCTTCTTCTTCTTGCTCTGTTTTTTCTGCTATCCTGGTGGTTGCTCTGTTGGAGATTGCCCTGTTGAATCATTTTAGTTTTGGTTGGATTAATTGGAGTTCACTTTTGCTACGCGACTGCAAGTGTTCTTGATTTGCTAGGCTCAGACTATGTCAAAGGCATGTCTGTTAGGGTTATGGATAAGGCATACCCTACGATCATGGGTTAAACTTGGCGGGGCCCACCATATATCAAGTTTTATACGGAATCAGGCCTCGCATACGAAAGGTATTCCGGATAAGGAAGAAGAAGCAGAGTTCTACATGGAAACTACAAGGATTACTCAAATCATATCCATATTTGTCTCCCTAGTTTTACTTGGACAAGGGGACATTTATGGGTAAATACAAGACCCCTCAGGAGGAGGAGGGATGATCCCAGTCAGGAGGGACGCAACAATCAGAATATACACCAATACACGCTGCTAGACATCGACATCAGAGATAGGCCTAGGCATACCCAATCTATTGCCTGCGGAGGCTGACAAGAGGAATCTAGCGATATCTCTGATCTCGTGGAGTTCATATTCGAGGAGGAAGACTACCCCGTCGTCGACTACGAGTGATGGTCCATGTCGCCGTGTCGATGACAACTAGATAGGTTATTTCAAATCTTGTACTTGAGTGATACTGATATATAATAGAAACACCGGCTTCGGCCAACAGGAGTAGAGCTATTACCTATCAGATAAGGGGGCCCGAACCTGTATAAAAATTCCTGTTTCCTATCTCTTTTACCTCAATCTCGCATATATCCTGGTACCAATAATCCCCATACCATGCAAATACCGTAGTCGTGATCTACAACATCGATAGTGTCTTTGTTGCTCGTTGCATACTGATTTGTGATCCTAGACAGCCATCGTTGGAGGTGAGCGGCTGGACCAGTCACCGCCCGATGCGATGAGGTGGCCTGGGCTGGTGATGTCCCACTCGGCAACCGGTTGGACTAGTGGCCGGCGCGGCCGGTGTTGGTGATGTCAAGCTCCAACAAAAGACTCGACCAGTCCCAGCATCCTCCACGGACCCCTTGCTGGTGATATCTTGCTCCGGTAACCGGCATGACAACTCAGGGCCATCCCTATCAATGTCGTCGATGGTTGCGGCCGTGGCTGCGCCGGTGCTAGTGCTCTCGAACTCCGACAAGCGGATGGATTAGGCAAGGCAAAAGAAATACATCAAGCAGATGAGCGACCAGCACAACGACACTGAGCTCCACCTCACCGTGTAGCGCGGGTACCTCGTTGTCCTATTGCCAAAAGTAGACCGTGAGAATGGGGGAGAAGATGAGGGAAAAAGACATTTTATGTGATTTCTCTCTCATCATTTAGGTGTATATTGTATTTTAATGCGTACAATGTCCTACAACAAATTACCACGCTTTTGAAGTACTGTCGGGCAAATTCATGTTTTTAAGGTGTTTACCAGCAAATACTATCATGTAGCAAATTTTGTTGATGAAGAAAGTTTTCGTAAAAACTGTATCGTTTAAAAGTTGAGTAGCGTAAGTTTCTTAAAGACAAATATGTCGACCATTAGATTCAGTCAATTGTTAGTTATGGAAAATTTAAATGTAATCACAGCATGTTTTCTAAAAGATTTTATTAGAATATCTTTTATGTGTATTGTTGTCCTTAAAAAGTTTGGAAATGTGCTGGTGATAATCCGTCACTGGTTAGTTGAAAAGTGAGCCTTTACACGTTTGAGAAGACTTTAAAGATGAAAATTAAGTATGAGCACACTAAACGAGAAAGTCATTAACGCATGATTAATTGATTTTTTAATTATTTAAAACTTAAATAAAATTGATTTATTTGGTATTTTAAAGTAACTTATAAATATATATAAAATTTCCGTACGAAACGTATCGTTTAACCGTTTGGAAAATCACGTTTGGAAAATCATGCTAACGAAAGACAAAATCTACTACTACATAAACAACATGGTTGTGCATATTCTGATTTTATTACTCCTTATTACTAGAGTTAACTGGTAAAATCTGCTTTTTTATGAAAGCATTTCCTTGTTTAAAAACCTTGTAAAACCATGATCTTAGATGGTGATGAAATGCCATGCCAGGTGGCTCCCCTCCGCGTCGCAAAAGAACCCAAACGAACCAACTCAGCTCCAATCCCACCCCCAACCTGAAGCGCCAAGGGTGGCGCCGCCGCCAAAACCCAACAAAACCCACCGAATCCGCCGCCGCCGCCGCCGCCTCGATTGCTCCCGCTTGACGCCACCGTGTAACCCCACCCACCGCGGCCGCCGCTTTTCCCTCCCTCCCTCCCTGCCCCAAATGCTCCCGGCCACCTCCACCGTCCCACTCCCACCCGCCTCGCCCCTCCCCGACTCCCCCGCCGCCCCGCGCCGCCGCCTCCCCGGGTCCGTGGCGGCGGCCCCGCCGGCGGAGGTTCGGGTTTGCGGGGTGAAGACGGGCCACCGTCGGAGGATGGGCTCGGTTCGGGCTCCGGCACCCGGGGCGGGCGGATGGGAGGTGGCGATGGCGGGTAAGGAGGGGGTGGGGGTGGAGCCGCTGGTGGAGGTGGCGCGGAGGGCGGCGGACGCGGCGGGGGAGGTGCTCAGGAAGTACTTCCGGCAGCGCGTCGAGATCATCGACAAGGAGGATCAGAGTGCGTGATATTATATCCTTGGAGTTCCAAAACTGAATATTGCCATTTGAGCTTGAAAACTGAATATATTGTAGTATAAAACTAAGTTACTGAAATAGATGAATGTTTGCGTCTATTTTTTAGTACTAAGCTGAAAATGCGGTGATGTTTACTCAAGTTTCTGCCAAGCTGAACATTGGGGCTGGTTGTGCTTGTTAACTGTGAATTGGCTGAATTTTGTTCCAGGTCCTGTAACTATTGCAGATAGAGAAGCGGAAGAAGCGATGGTGTCAGTCATTCTGAAGAGCTTCCCTTCCCACGCTATGTGAGATTGCTTATTGCTTGGCACGATTTTGCAAGTTTCTTCTTCACTTCTTTTGAGTTGTAATGCACCTATAACAATGTGATAAACAATGCTTTATTTACTGGGTATAATTCAGTTTTGGCGAGGAAAATGGTTGGAGATGTGTAGAGAAGTCTGCTGATTATGTTTGGGTTTTGGACCCCATTGATGGAACGAAGAGCTTCATAACTGGTATTGAATCTTAATTGCTACCCTAGTTGGCCAAACTAATTTTAATGGAACCATGCTGATTGCTTACTTGTTTGTAGGCAAACCTCTGTTTGGTACGCTTATTTCACTTCTGTACAAGGGGAAGCCGGTATGCTAATTTTCTTTGTCCCTGTCCAATTATCTTTGTTTCCATTGTATTTCTTCATTCTTGTTCACCACTTTGTGAATAGAGTTTAGAAAATGCTGTTTGGTCATGTAAAAGTATATACACTCAGTAATTTAACCTGAATCTGTTATTGTCAAACTACGTTTATATGGTACCTTGATGCAATTTCCAAACCATTAATTTAATTATCGGACACAGTTTCATGCTTGTTCTCTTTCTGAACACCTGGTCTTAGTATTGTATAGATGTTTGATATTCCCTTTCTATGACTTATTCTTTTTTCCGAGGATTTTCTATTACTTATTCTGGACTCCTGTTCTTTCTTTCATTAGGTTATTGGCATTATTGATCAGCCAATCTTGAGAGAAAGATGGGTTGGGGTGGATGGGAAGAAAACAACCTTAAATGGACAAGAAATATCTGTTCGCCCTTGCAATACACTGGCACAAGCTTACTTGTACGTAGATTTTACTCCCTCCATTTCCTTTTTGTAATTTTTTCTTCTTTCAAAACATAAGGCATACATGTGAATTCACTGACATTTGACCCCTCACTAAGAAAGGATGGCCTATTTATTTTCGCATCATTCACTTGATTCAAGACCCTAGTAGTCCTTTTGTCCACCCTTATATTTTGAAATGGTGGGAGTGGATCTAAGATGTTAAGCACCATACATGACATTACAGTCTTGAATTTTTACTTCCCGCGTATAATTGAAAATGTGTTCGTGTGTCAGATATACAACAAGTCCACATCTCTTTGCAGGAGAGGCTGAAGATGCATTTATTCGTGTACGAGATAAGGTATGGATTATTGACCATTACTACCTACAGTATACGTTAAGTAAGCCACTAAGCCTGCTCAAGTCATCGATGTTACACGTTTGCTATTTTACTTATTTCTTATGCAAGGTCAAAGTCCCACTGTATGGTTGCGATTGCTACGCCTATGCTCTTCTTGCCTCTGGTTTTGTTGATCTTGTCGTTGAATCAGGATTGAAGGTATGACTCTACCATGTTTATGTATTTCTTTTTGTTGCAAATAATAGTTTCTTTATTTTATAATCACATAAGGATTTGTTCTTCACTCACTTTTCTGGCTGGTAAAAAACCAGGCCCAAGCAAACTGAATCTGTTTCGAGCTATTTAGGTTGGGTTCATTTCGTCTGTGTCTTGGTTGACCAGTATGGAAGCAGTACTTGGTTCATCCTTTTGTATTCATTGAATCAAGAATCATTTATATAAGTATTTTACGAGTAATTTATTTCTATCTGCTGTGCAGCCATACGATTTTCTCTCATTGGTACCAGTGATCGAAGGCGCTGGAGGTTCAGTAACAGATTGGAAAGGAAACAAGCTCCATTGGCCTGTCTCTGCGGAATCACGGCCTGAAAGTATATTTCCAGTCTTTGCATTACGACTCTACAAAATTTCTTCATATTTGCATTGCACTCCTCTCATTCCTGAAGTCTTGATGATAAGGTCCTCTGATAAGCAATCCTTTCTTTAGCATATAATAGTTGGTGTAAAGGCTTTGATACATTATAATTTAGTGGAAACTGGTGCCGCTCTAATTGTGCATTTTCCTACTTTTGTATGATATAGTACATATGGTACTGAACCCTCCCTGTTCTCTTTTTTTTTGTAGGTTTCAATGTGGTGGCATCTGGAGATGCCCGTGTCCACAAGCAGGCCCTTGACGCGTTGCAATGGCACTAGTCTGCAGCACATCCAAGTTTGCTCTAACCAAACATGAATGTGTTATTCATGTATCCAATAATAACAAACAGTGTAATTTGTATGCTTGCCCAGTGATCAAACCAGTTATTCAAATTGCATTGGCACTAACAAAATCCTGGTGAGCGAATTGCAGCTGAATAAACGGTACTTGCTGAGAATGCAGCGGTGTAACATCTGTAGTTGGCAAAACTGTGTAAGGGCCTGCTTACAATTTGCAGGAAGTCCCAATTGTTCATTCACCTAAGCTGTGACAAATAATAAAAGAAAAAAATAGAAAAAATGTACCATTTGAAACAAGGCATAAACACGGGGCTATTTTTTGGGATTTATGTGTATTTGAGATACGGCTTATGAATGAAGCAACCATTATAGGTAACAGCTTTTTTATCTATGTTATTTATTAATGACTTAAAAGCTTATGCTTAAAAAAAATTCCTCCATCCCAAAACAAAATGTAAGCATTTTTTGAGGTTGCCAGGGTATTAAAGAATGAGAACAAACCAGGGTTCACAATCCTCCTGTAGTCATACCGAATCAAAATCCGCTCATTAGATTTCAGTTCGTGAAATCTCTCGATAAACCGATAAAATCCAGATAAATTTTATATTAAAGAAGTTAAAATTCACTTTGAATTTTTTTGAACTTGACAATAAAACGAGTGCCTTTTGTTTACGACCCTATCCAAATAAAATTCAGGATTTCACAAAATCTGAACCGGTTCCTTCTACATTTTAGATAAAGGAATATGGTTCTGTTCGGCAAGCTGGGACTGCAGCTTGCCATTTTGACCCTATATCATTCTGACCTCTGCATAAGCCATGCACTCAATTTTCAATTCAAAATAAATAATACTAACAAAATAGCACGTTTATAAAATTTAAACTTGAAAGGCAATACTTAAGCACAGAGCCTAATGTTTCTTCCGTTCTTGTACATGCTGAGTTGCTGACCTGAAGAGAACAGTAAACAAACAGTTAACGAGCACAGGGAGCAACGAGGAAGCCTACAGTTTACAGAGGAGTTAGCCTGCAGAATCCCAATCCCCATGGTCCCCGGGCCGGCGGCGCCGATGGCCGCCGCCGCCGCGGCCTCGCCGCCGCAGCCGAGGCCTGGGCACATGCTCGTGCTCGGCACCGGCTTCGTCGGCCGCTACGTCTCCCAGCGCCTCCTCGCGCAAGGATGGTCAGTTACCTTTTCTTTTCTTTTTTTTTTTTGCATCCCCAGTTCCCCTCGCCCTTTTCCTGCCTTCCTCCCTCGATTCTACCGCTCCATTTTGGATCGGATTCTGCTGCTATTGCCGCCGTATGTTTCTCCTAATCGCCCACGATTTGCGGCTGGATTGATTGATTGAGGGATGCAGGAGGGTGTCGGGGACGTGCACCAGCGCTGCCAAGAAGACGGAGCTCGAGATGCTGGGCATGGATGCTTCGGTCTTCGACGCCACAAGCAACAGGTGCTGGTTCTTCTTGCTCTCTTGTTCTTGTTCCTTCGAGGTTTGATGCACAACAGTAATTGCAAAACCTTTGTGCTTATGTCTGTGTGATGCCCACCAATCCTCAGTGGCGAGCCCAAAACAAAAATTAGCGGGGGTCCTATACATTGTAATTATATAATTATTGATTGGCATGCTAATTAAAATGACATAAATTAGTTATGATTGGATAATCTACCCAGGATGCTGTGACCCCGGGAAACAAAATGTGGGAACGCCGCTGCCAATCCTCTTTGTTGTTCAACATGTGTTACTACATTTTTGTGTTCCTGTACATCATTTGTTATGTTCTTAATCAGTTTTACATGATTGCTGTTGTCTATGTCAATTACAGTCTGACAAATCTCCAGCCCTTGCGAGAAGCAACTCACTTGCTCATCTCCATTCCACCCATCCCTGGAATTGGTGATCCTGTAAGTTTTCATTTGCTTGTTGATGTCAGTTTTCAGTTGGCTTGAATACCATCTGTGTTTAACTTAATGATTTTTTGCATCTAATATCTACAGTTGCTTTCTTCACATTCCGACCTGCAAACAACACTAAGCGATAGTAACCTTCAATGGCTATGTTACCTTTCTTCAACAAGTAAGTGCACATATGCTCATCTGATCATCTCTAGTATGACCTGCTTAATTTCAATTTGTCCTTCAACCGTAGCAACATCTTTTTATGTTAGTTTTTTAAATACACATAATATTTGCTTCTCGTTCATTAAGATAGAAAGAGAAGTTGGTACGGTGGGGTTGGTTGGTGGTATGGGCACAACACTCAGCAGCCAACTTACATGTCTAGTGAGATGTTATTTTATAGGAAAAGAAAAACAAATAACCGTTACCTAGCTAACACAAAAAGGACTACTTGAGTAAACTAGATAAGAAACCGTACTCTGGCTAGTTCACTACCTAACCTCTTCCTTACTGTGGATATTGAGCTGGTAAAATGTTGCATGTTTGCTGCCAAAAATACGGTTATTCTCTCCTTCCTTAGCCACCAGGATGACACAGGTGCTTGAACCTTTTATGTGCCAACCGTACCAATGACCAATGTGGTATCAAGAATGAGTTTATCCAAACTGGGATTCTTCCCTGGACTTGTGAACTGGCCCCTGCATTGAACCAAGGTGTGAGTAATTGTCACCTGCAATGGCTTGCACAAATTGTTTTTTCCTTGGTTCAACGCTCAATTAGATCTGAGGTAAATCAGGCAACAATACCATTTTCACGGCAAACCATGCATCATACTCACACCCCTTATAAAATCCTAGCTAGCATTCAAAGTCGATACCAACTTTTCAGGTTAACTGAACGTATCATAAATGTGCAAAGTAGCCCTGAGATTTTCTGCCATAGAATAACTTGTAATTCGTCTTATTATTTTTCAGGCGTGTATGGTGATTGTGGTGGTGTGTGGGTTGATGAGGAGTAAGATAAAGTGGCTTTCCATAAGTGTTTCTGCAATAATTGTTTAACTGAAAGCTGAAGAATCTGCTATACATGCAGTCATACGGTGAATCCGAAGAGCGAGTCTGCCAAATTAAGATATGCTGCCGAAAAAGGATGGTTGAATGTTATAGATGACCTAGATCTATCAGCCTTTATATTTCGTTTGGGTGGAATATATGGGCCAGGAAGAAGGTTTCAGTCTGCTAATATTTAAGTCCATTTTATTTTGTTTTCTTTGAATCAAAAGTTATGTTTACTCCAGAAATGCATGACTTGGCTACTGAAATACAATCAACCTTTCGAAATTAAAGATTTCGAGCACTATTTATCTGATTTCAACCAATACGGTCTAAAACTTGTGCTACTAACTTGTCTATGTAATGGATAAAAATGAGAAAAATTATTCATCCGAGGCTTTTGCTACAGTTTCCAATACTTGGTTTCTAAAAATGTCGTATTATAACCCTTTCTGTTCATTGTTGCAGTGCCGTGGACACAATAGCTAAGAGCAAATCTTTGTCACGAAGTCAGAAGTTGAGGGAATCCAAACAGTACACTGCACGAATTCATGTGGCTGACATTTATCAGGCTATCCTCGCTAGCATGAGCATCAGAAGTGCAAGGTTTGTTTTTATTTCGGGTCTTCAAAACTGCTACTACTTTTCCAGTTTTTCTGCCTTCGATCATATTTTCAAACTTCCATATAAATCTGCCTTAGTGTTAACCTTGTGCAACTCACGAGTCACAAGAACAAATATGAGACTACACTGCCAAAGAGAGTCACTTTGGTTGTATGTGTCTGTTCATTGTACAGAACCATTTTCATAATCCCTTTTCCGCAAAATATTCATGTATCACAAAATTTCTGTGTAGTAGCAACCACTGTTATTTTTACAATATCTTTTAGTGAAATACTGTATCTGACTATTGCCACTTTGGGTACAATATTTTGGTTGTGTTGTATACTATCAAACCCAGGAAGAAAACAGAGCCTGATAGTGTTACACTGTTTACTCCTTACATACCTTTTTACTGGACTTTTGAAGGTTGATAATTGATTCCATGTATGTTTGACAACTTTATTTCTAGGAGGATATACAACGTAGTGGATGATGACCCTGCCCCAAGATCTGAGGTTTTCGCATTTGCTCGGAGCTTGGTTGAGAGGAAGCATCCTGGTTTGATAATGGATTCCGTAGTACCAGCTACTCAGGACAGAATCGTAGCTGCTGAGAAGCGGGTCTGTAATGCTCGGCTAAAAGAGGAACTTGGTGTAAGGCTTCTTCACCCAACTTATAAATCAGGCCTTCAGAGTATTTTGGACTCTTGGAGCGTCGAATCTTCTTTTTCAAATAGGAATGTTGACGTTTAGCATGTGTATGTAACGATGTGAATTTTTTTGATTTTGTACTTTGTTGGAACTATGAACCCAAAAATGTGTATATTCCATTATGTTCTTTTCTCTCTTTCCATCCGAGTGACTGATTCTAGGCATATTACAAACCATAAAGACTCTCAGGCTGTGGCCTTTTTTTAGCTATGCCATGTCAGATTGCTGTAGTAGAAGCGTACTAGGATTATACAATGCCATTAACCATCGTTGTGTGCATGTGTGTGCATCTTTGGTTGGATCGTGTCCGCCCACTACATCTCAGGGCGATCAATTAAAAAGAAAAATTGTGAGCAGGCAAAGGTCCCACAAGTCAGTTGCGGCACCGGAAGCTTCCTCGTTATTTCATTATTAGGTTGGTGTGTGGAAGAGAGGAAAAGGCGTCGCGTGGCTTGAGGCAAGGAAATTGCATCCACTCCCACGTTACTTGAGGCAAGCTGCCTATCTTCTTCTCCCATGGAAAGAAAGAGAGCAGCATCCCTCTCTCCTTGTTTCTTTCTTCCGCGGATGGCGACGATGCCGCCGGTGAAAGCCGGCCGCGGTGGAGGAGCTAGAGGAGGAGGGAGATTCTTCTGATGATACAGGTTCTGCTCTCTCTTCCTACACCGTCTCGCCTCATCTCGTCTCGTCTCGCAAACTGTGTGATTCTGCCACGGTTTCTTGTGATTGATGAGGTGGATTGGTCACAGGCTGCAGCTTCACGGTGATGCACGGCGGCGGATCCGGCAGCTCAACGGTGAGAGCCGGTGCGGTGCATGGCAGACCAAACGCAAGATGGTGATTTGTGTTTATGGCTTCCCCACCAAAGTCGCTTCCATCCAGGTAGGAATCAATTCGATCCAATCATCTCCTCCAGCATCTGTTCATGATACATGAAAGAACATTGTCTTTTTTTGGTAGATCATGTATAATAGTTGTTTGTGCCCTGTTTATTGCTGAATTGAATCTCTGTGTCACATCAGTTGTCGGCGTGGCGATGGAGTCGCTGGCTGTGCGCAAGGCCCCGGCGAGCTTCAAGTTGATTGGTGGCGTGGAGACAAGGTCAAGTTGCTTAACCTCCACTTATGGGAGTGTTGACGTAAAACACTGTGGTCCGAGAGATGAGATTTGCTTTACTCTAATGCAGGTCCAAATCCCAAATCTTGCTTTCGAGTTCTAGGCGTGCCAGTTGATTTGATCCTGCAATCAACAAGATGAAACGTGCAAACGATGTTAGTAAACGATAGCCGATCGGCTAGAAAGCCGATGTCGTATCGTAATATAACCTAGCCAATGTATTGCAAGGTGAATCGGCTATGAGGCGTATTTATAATAATAAATAACCCTAAACTTGGTCCATCGGCTGTAAACATCAACATTATTTAATCTATAAATCAATATTACTTTGGAATTCAGCAATTGGGATAGATTGGATTTAACCGAGACAATATAAATTGCCTAGATCTAAGAAAACATAAAATAACGATTATATGCGTTTATGTCATAGCTGATGTTGAAATTTAAGTGTGCATCGGCTATAGCTCCGATACTATCTTATACTAGGATATCATCTTAAAGTAAATATATTGAACTAATATCACTTAGATTGATAATAAGTTTAATATATTTTTATTAGTTGAGATCTTAATATAAGGAGCAGATACAATATATTAAA
The DNA here is from genome assembly GCA_000573905.2 of Oryza punctata. Lineage (NCBI taxonomy): Eukaryota > Viridiplantae > Streptophyta > Magnoliopsida > Poales > Poaceae > Oryza > Oryza punctata. The sequence continues at coordinate 8,594,146 of CM002488.2, forward strand.
CAAGATAAAAATCTAGGTAAAACAACTATATTAGATAAGATCGGCTAAAACTCCGATACTATCCTTATTAATGACCATGAAACATGCTAGAAATTATGATTCTAAGTATGATTTAGTATGATTTAGTAGATCAAACTTAACTGATGTAGCACTAAGTATGAAAAAGAAGCATAATATCTAAACGATCAAGCCGATGGTCATCTTTTTGGGATGGTGGATACATTATATAATCTAACTCAACAAGTCGATCTAGCCGTTATCGACAGAATCCTAGAAAAAGGTGAGTCAATGCAAGTAGAAGCATTATCAATTTAGATTATACAATGCATATGATAACTCGGTGATTCGCAAGAACAGGATTAGAGTGTCATAAAGATGTAAGCACTAATCCTGATAATGCAAACCGCCATAAGAAGTTTTACCTCTTTGTCGAAGATCGAAACCGATCCAGCTCGACTTGAAAGCAATAACTCATCGAAACAAAGTAACGAAAAGGTTGGCGATGCGCCGAGATTGTATTGAACTGATTTTAATTATTTATAAGACTTCGGGTTTATATTTATACCCGAATCATACAAACTTATCCATAACGGACACGACTCATACTTCCCTAATACAACTCTAACCGACAAACAAGTCCCTTAGATGGACTCTTACCGAAAATATCTATAAAAAAATTACATAAAATCCTAATTAATAGATACAATTGCCTATCCTAGACTCTATCCTTGCCTGGCAATACCATTGAAACCCTTTTCTCGAATCCAACATTGATCACGTAAACGATCCTGCCACTATCGGTTGTATCGGCTAACTGTATTAAACTCGGTATTGGCCGATACAAGCCTCCAGCCAATGCGTACTCTATTTTCGAGAATTCCGCATATCTCCAAATCCACTTCGGATTGGATCTCGATTTCGATTCATATACTTACCAAATTCCATCGTCAAGAGGGAGAAGCCCCCAATCTCCTCTTCCATTCTTGCCCCTTCTCCCATATTCTTGCCTCCATGCTGAGGTGAATATGACCATGTGACTGACCTGATCCTGATGATGAACTTCTTTTCCACGGAGAACACCAAGTTCACCGCTGGCTACCCACCGCTGCTGGGCCATGTGATGGCGGCGGCACTAGGTGACACGCTGAACGCAGCCATCTAGTCCTAGTATATGGAAGAAATAATTAATAAATTTTGGTGTGTTCTTCTATATGCTTACAAGATGTTGCAAGAAACACTCAATAAATTAATTTTTGTTGTGTTCTTCTACATGCTTATGAGAAGTTGCAATTTTTCTTTCGGTGTTTATCAAAGGTGTGATTTTTTGGTTGGGTTTTTGAGGCTTAAGGAGTTCATTTTTTTGAAGTGCTTGTGTCACTAGACCCAAAGGAAATCTTCTACTTTTATGATGTTCCTGATGATATGGTTGTTGTGAATGGCTTATGATCCAAGAGGAGAACAATGGGGAAGTTGCTTCTGACCGTGCCCTGAACCACCTCCATAGTGTTAGGGAGTGTATTGCCGACTCTCCGCCCACCCCCAATGAGGTCGTCGCGGTCTTCGTTAGGCTCTGCAGATTAGTAAACTCTTCTTAAATGTGATCATGATCACCTCGTCGACTAGCCGGTTTTATTTATTAAATGTTGTACTATTTTTCCCTCACAAGATCAGGGGTTTTGTCGTTTGCTAACACGGGTATCATATTACTTGCTTTGAACATATATATAAGATTTATGCATGATGGGAAGTCTCACATTATGATCCATTTTTTATTACCTTTTATTCAATGTTGTGTGATAATGCATACATGTTATGATTAAAACAGTTTCAATTTCTGATTTTTGCTCTACTACCACTTCAAGTTATTTTTTCTTCTCCATTATGGTTTTGATTTTTGTTTGATGAAAACAAAAATTATGTTATTGAATTTGAAGAGTTTATCCATGCAAACTACTCCTCTTAAAGAGGTTTATTTGATTGTAAGTGTGCTTAATCTTGACCATAATAAGGAACTTCTTCAGATGTTAAGTTATGTATCCACCATTAAATCTTCTTTATTTTTAAATTCTTTTACCAACTTCATTCAGATTATATATATGCATGTTCTAATTTTAGCTTCGGCTAGCTGCTTGCACTTTTGGTTAAATAAAGTGTTACTATTAATACTCTATTTGTCACAGTTATATATGGTGGTATACTCTATTTTCTAATATGGTTAGCATGGTCCTACAAAATGCTCTTAATATAATTCTTAAGTGAACTAACTCTCTATTTACTAGACTACTAGCGGTTATTTAGTATGCTTACTTGGTTGCTTATATTCACTTATATCCCATCAAAAAAAGTATTCGCTTATATTCTGATTGTGCATGCATTTTTATTATGTAGGGTGGTGTCATTTTGGGACGAAATATCCTATCATCGCATTGGGCCATCCACCAACACGCTATCTGCTATGTATGGAAAAAATGAAAAGGATCAGAATCTAGGGAGTCAAATTAGGATCACATTCCTCAAATCGGCTACACCGTTCTAGATTATTGTTCTGAAACACATTGCATAGTTGTAAAAGAGATATACTCCTCTCATTCCCTATTTTTGGAAGATGGTGTTCCATGTTTCTCTCTCCAGTTCCTGAATCCATCGATCTAAGAACCTTTGTGACTTAGATAATTCAGCACCAAAATATGGTCCAAATGTTTCTATTTGAATGCATGGATGTAAAGGTGGAACCTTTTCAAGTTATGTAAACACACCTTGGATCAAGTGAAATATGTTGTGAAATGCTAATTCTGTGTTTCACAACGATGGCGTGACATTTTGCTGATGTTTAATTATTGGCTTCACAAGGATAGTTTGGCATTATCATGCTTTTAGCAAACCATGGATTTATTACAACTATAATTGTTTCAAGACTATTGGCTGCCCTATCCTTTTGTATGGTGCGTCTTGAGCAGTAGTCTCTCAAGTTTTTGCATAGCTTGTAGGAAGACACAGATGTAGGCATAATAGCTTGAAGATTTGAAGTAATTATGGTTCATGTGCTCACTAAAAAAGGTGTTTAGTATTAATGTTGAATCCTGAACTTGAAGCGGATTTTTGAAAGTGTAGCTAGATGTCGCTCTGTAGCAAATATAGAATATATGGATTTAATACTGCATAACACTGCATATACACACACTAATACACTATCTACAAGATCAAATGAACTGAGTTGTATGCAGGCGGCGCGCCAATGCACGCCCCAGCATCTAGTATTATTATATGCATCTCAAACTTGCTGTGACTTAAAGTATCTTAGATTTTAGCTGTGTACAACCATTTTGAATTTAGAGACCAGGTTTTAATCCATTATTAAAAAAAGAATCTAAGATTTATTTATTTATAGAAGTGGTGGTCAATTGTGACGAGGCTGGACCCACGCTCTAAATTTATGAAATGATGTTGTGGACAAAGTTAGAGATAACTGCTATTTCTATTATAAAACTTATTCTACTGCGCATAGAGGTAAATACAAAAGTATTTCCTCTGTTAACAAAAAACCAAATTAGGTGAGAATATGATACTACCTATACAACATGCATAGAGGTACATACAAAAGTACTTCCTCCGTTAAAAAAACAAATTAGGTGAGGATTTAACAATGATAAACGTATAGAAGGCATATGGTCGTGCTTATTAGATGGTGATGAATGGTGATCCGTCTAGTCACGGATAAAACGAACAATTTACACATGTTTGAGGAAACAATAAGATGAACACATGAAAACACTTTCTTGATATAGCACAATCTCTTTATATATTAGTAACACTGGACCAATATGCTAGTTCGCCAACAATTTATCCTTCCTTTTGGACTAACCAAGTAACCAGGGGTCAAATCCTTCAAAATGTAATAAACAAGATATGTGTCAGATTAGATATGTCAGCGTTATGGGCCCAGGGGTATACTGAGAGGGGGCTTGAGACGGCCCCTTACGCCCACGTGGCCATCCCCCGAGGGGGGATCGGACCCGAGGGCGACGTGGCGGCCGCCCCCTCTACTTCCCAACTCGTCCCGCTCGCCACTGTAGCAGGGGTCGGGCTCCCCCGACCCCCTCGGGCTACCGCCACGCGCACTGGGGTAGGTGAGCGCCCCCAGCGCTCACCTAACCCCATTAATGGCGGTACAGGTGGGGTGCGCCTGCGCGCGCGCGTGCCGCATTAAATACGAATAGACACGCACACGCGCGTCTGACACCGGTCATGGCCGGCTGACCGATCTGTGACCGGTGCGAATGACTGATGGGACGTAGCACAGTACCGAGCGTGCCGGCTGCATGCCGTTAGGTATGCTGCACATCCCGTTGGGTCACATCAAAACCATGAGAGCCGCTTCTTGCTCTCTTATCCACCCGGGTTTGGTAAGCCAAGTTTAATCACATGGCGCACGTCGCTATGTACGGGTGGAGCACGTAAGTCTCCGGCCGTTTAATGAAGAATGATGCACGACGTCGCATGCGGTTAATGGGCAGCTTGAATATCGTTATTTCGGTGCAGTGGACTTCTGCCCCAAGCAACATCGTGGCCCTTGTTTGTAAAAGAATGTTTTCTCCTTTTCTCTAGAATGTAACCTGTTGGCCCATGTGGTGTCCCCATGGGAGTATAAAAGGAGGCCCAGGCCTAGAGAGAAGGGAGCTTCTTTTTTGGCTTTTGGCTGGTTGGATCCCTAAAAAACAACAATCCCTAAGCAACCATACAGGAGTAGGGTGTTACGCTTCTCTGGCGGCCCGAACCTGTATAATTCCTTGTATCGTGATCTCTCTCGTACTTAGGCACCGGTGATCTCGCGCGCACCGGAGAGCCGAATCGTGTTCCGCGTCCAGGCCGAACTCACAAAGGGAGATCTTCACTGTTCCATGTGGAGAAGCTGGTTCTCCGTCAAGATATCTCGGGCCTCTAAAGAAAGAATCACTGAGTCAAGGCTATGCTTTGGTCTCGTATAGTCATATTCAAAATATAAAGACAAATACTGAGGATCTACACTGTTTTCATAGTCCCGCGATGACTATTTTAATAAACGCTCGAGCAGTCCTGATTCATGTTTTTTTCTGACTCGTCCAAATCATAGGCATTAAGACGAAATATATATTCGTCTTTATTAGCTTGTTCTAGTGAAATAAATGAAAGATTCCTTTAACTTCAGACCATCGTAGAAAAGCAAAGCCACAAGGCTCTCACGTCATGCCAACATCGCCGACAATTAATCAATTAGCAAAATTGCCGAAGGGATTTTGTATATACGAACGAATCGACTGAGATCAATATTCAGAATGGATTTCAACGAAATTAACTGATTTTCCGCATAATTTTGTGATAACATAAATTAGGATTTTGAATAATGGATTTTCTGCTTGTTAATCATGTTCTCCCAGCCGGCCAAACATACCGGTGACTTTTTCACTAGTAATTTTGGTAAAGCGAATATTACAAGTGCATTTTAAATACATGGAAAAAAATATTGAGTTCCCTAGCAGGCCCTTATTGGTTTATGAGTACTTTTTCCAACCATTCTCATCCTACCTAGCTGCACAAGGTCACACCTGAGATAGGCACATATATGCGCACAGCTCATTAATTAATTAATTAATCAGAAACGCATTCCATTATTTCAAAACAAACAAGACAGCGGAAGAAACAACATCCTTATTTTTTTTATCTACCAAAATTTATTCAAATTCAGTTAAATTTGTTTAAATATAGGGGGAATGGGGGTGTTTCTTTTCTTTTTCCTTTCTAAAATATTGAACCCCGTATAGGCAAACTCCATTAGAGTTCAGATTTTAGAGGTGATCATCCCTTCCGGCTTAACCGAGCTAGCACTTGCTGGCCGGAGACCAAGATACTCCGCCGTCACCGGCTTAAAGATACACTACACGTTTAATTTTTATAATAGTAGAGATAAAGCTAATATAATATAAAGAGGTGGGACGGTAGAAACACCTTCACCCAGCTAGCCTAGCTCGGCAAGGCTAAACCATCTCAATGCCAGCTTGCTTGCCTTGCTACCTATTGTGTTTGTTTAGTTTGCTTCCTGGACCAATAAATAGTGGCGAGCTATTTGGATCCATTCTTGATTTGCCCATGATTATTTTGCTTCCCGTTTTGTTTTGCATCAAATTGAAAAGACACTGATCATATTAACTGTCTTGCATTATTTTTTACACATATCGATTGGTTAGAAGAGCACTACAAACACAAGTAATTAAACAGGGTAGAGACAATAGGCTAAAATAACTTTTTAAATGAGACTAATAGTTTCATCCTTCATGAACAAAGAATATAGTGCTTTATTACAGGTTCTTTAACAAAGCATATAAATTATTAAAATAAACCTCTAAACGGCTTGTTTCCTTCTTGGAAATCTTAGCTGCATCGCACAATAATTATTCAAGCATCTTAGTAAATGAATCACATAGGAGCTGGATAATTCTCTACTATCCATTGGGCCACATACTCCTTAATAGCATCCAGTGGCCTACCCTTCAACATGGCAGCTATGCTTTCATGAGTGGTAAGATACGTCTGCAAATGAAGTCAAACTATAATAGGGTATTCTACCATTTCATCGATTATTTTGAATAGGGACTCATTTGGATGTATCACATGAGTGAAGCGCATGGTGTCTGACCTATTATTCATAACACCGGTTATGTGAAGAATTGGATTATCATCAACTTTAACTTTTTACCTTTATCTGCCTTGCTGCCTTTTGGATGCTTTGAAGATGAGCTACTTCAAGTATTATTCTCCTCTGGACGATAATCTGAGTCATAATGTAAAGAAGGACCAACGTCACTAGGGTTGCCATTTTTCTCACCAATAAAATCAGTATCTTCAATATATACTCACATTTTTCATTCGGACCACTTCCGTCTCATCATCTAGAATCCTTTTCTCAACATCATCAAAGTTGGCGCCACTCAAATTCTTCGCCTTTAGTATCACCTTCCATTGAGCCTTCAACTTGTGAAATTTGTGATAAACTTGACAACTTGTGAAGTTTGTGTGATACATTTCATTAATTTGCTTTGCACACTCCTCATGATGCACTTCCTTAAAAATAAATTATCTTCCTTCAGCTTGTATCTTCTCCTTGTAATACCGCAACATTTCCTCAACAACCTAACAACCTGGGGTTGCAAAACCACATTGTTGCCAGCCATACCGCTACAAAGAAAAAAGATCATGCCAACAAAGAAATCATATTTTTCCACTCAAAACCAAGGTACAACTTGACAGTGCAACACAGTTCTTTCTACAAACTACCATGGCATATAAGTTCCTAAAGTAACATAAAACATAAGTTTGCACAACACAAATCATCAATACCTAACATTGTTCCTAATTCTCCACATTCTTCTTGCCATATTATCCCTATACTGGAGCATCTCCCTTTGCTCTTCTCGCAAATCACGCTGAACTCGAACAGCTGATCTTGGATATTCTTCAACCCAATGTTGCTTAGAGTAGACTAGCTCATCAGGATCACCATTTTGCAAGATCCAATTATGAAGAATGCAACATGCCATGACAACCCTTACTTACGATGGAAATGGTTATTATGGCCTAGTCATCAGGACTTTGAATCAGTTTTTTAAAGTTCCAAATGCTCTCTCAACAATAGTGCTGAGAGAAGAATGTCTTAAATTGAATAGTTTATTTGCTGTCTTGGGTTTGTTGCCTCTCCATTCACGTAAATGGTTTCGGGTTTGGCGGAATGGTGGCAAGAATCCTCTCCTAGCAGCATAACCAGCATCCGTAAGATAGTACTTGCCTGTTATGACATGATTAACACAATCAATATTACTATAGGTTTATGTGTATGTTTAAAAAATGGTAGGTGTGCAACAACCTTGAGGAACTCGTAGGCCATTTGGATGCTCAAGAGAATGAACTGTAGAATCATGCGCGGAACTCTTCCAACTAGCGCACACATATGTGAACATCAAATCAAAGTCAACCGCAACAAGCACATTTTGTGTAGGGTAATGGTTTTCTACCACGAAATCTATTTGATATTCGAGAAGGAACATTGCATGGAATATGGGTTCCATCAATGGCATCAATACAATCCTGATCATTCAATTAGCAACTAAGTAAGCATATTATATTTCTACCTTGCTTTGTAATTTACAACAAACAAAAAAAAGTAGTACCTTAAAATAGGGATCAAATCGAGGGTTTCCCATAATTTTTGATGGTATATCATGCGTGCAATGCCTAAGTAATTCTGGTTCAAGATGCCCGATTGCATATAACACTTGACTGAAGTACCGGCTCACAGTTTCACCAGATCTTGTGAAATGGAAACTAATATTGCTTTTTTTTATGATGACCCACTATAGTGAGAAACATAACAATCTGTTCCTCTACGGTACAATGCCAAGTATCTCTTAATTATCCCATAATACGCAATTTATGATAATTTAAAAAACGATTTACCCATACATAGTTCACAAATGCAGTGTTTCTTCTCACCACAATAGATTTTTTGTAGATAGGCCATCCTCTCTCTAATTTTCTCTAACAATGAATATCTAACTGGGTCTCTAGTGTTGCGCACATATATGATCAGTGTCCAATATGTCACTATAAAAGCACTGAAGAAAGGGATGCTCCTATTAATTAGTGCACTGTCATCCATCTATAGTCAATTACGAACATATCATAGTTATATGTAGAGATCAGTATTACCAGTGAGTAGTAATACATCCAAGATAGTAGGAAAAATAATAAATGTGTTGGAAAAAAAGGAACAAACAAAAACTATCTAGTATCAAACGTCAGTGCCCATAATTAATTTATAATGATCAAAACTGTATGAACATTTACACTAGAACAACGCAAAGTTATACAAATTAAAATAAAACTGTATGTACAGCAGAAGAACGCAAGATAATTATAAGATTCTGAGTGAAAAAAATATATAACTGCTAACATCCTATATGCTTTGCTCGTCACTCAAAGCAGTAGGCCAAAAAATGTAGGATTAATAGATGAGCAGTATAGATAATGTAGCACCCTTTTTCTTTTAAAAGTTTTTCTATTAAAAATTTGGTTTTAAATCTCGGTTTTTGTTTCGTGCCAAATAGATCTTAAAATTTCCCTCCTTGATCATCCTCCTAATTTTTGGTCAAAATCCAATTCAAACTTCCCCAAATATTTCACCCCAAATTCAATTCCAAATTACAAAAAAAGGGGGAAAGACCACACTGTTCTTTGGGCCCTTTCTTCCTTTTTCTCTCCCCGGCCCAATCCCTCTCCCTCTCCCTCTCTTTCTCCCCCCGGAGCAGGCCGGCCCGCAACCCCTCCTCTCTCCCCTCCCGGCCCATCTCCCCTCCCCTCCCTCTCTCTCCCCCTCTCCCGGCCCACGGGCCTTTTCTCCCTCGCGCCGGCCCGCCCCACCCGATCATCTCCCTCCTCTCACCGCGCCCTCGCCGCGCCGCCGCCCGCCAGCGCCGCCGCTCGCCGCGCCCGCGCCCGTGCTGCCCGCCGCACCCGCGTCCGGCCTCGCGCCCCGCGCCGGCCGCGTCACGTCGCCGCGCCGCCGTCACGTCGCCACCTCGCGCCCCGCGCCGCCGCACCGTCCCATCGTCGCCCCCTCCCCCTCGCCGCCTATAAAAGGCCCGGAACCCCGCCGCTCGCTGCCGCACCCCCTCTCCTCGCCGGCACTCCCCTATCCCTCTCTCTCTCACCGGCCACCGCCGCCTCTCCGGCCGCCGCCGCCTCCCCCTCCCCCGGCCGCCCCACCGCCGCGGCTCACCGGCGCCGCTGGCCCGAGCCGAGCTCGGTGGGGAAGAAGGGCACCTGACAGGTGGGCCCCCCTCCCCCTCTCTCTTGGCTGCCATGCGGGCCCCACGCCCCTCCTCTCTCGGCCTGACACGTGGCCCCTCCCAAGTCAGCCCTAACGGAACGGAATATTCCGTTCCCATTTTAAATAAAAATTCCCAAAAATTTCAGAAAAGTCCTTTAACCTTTGAAAAACATAGAAATTCAACCGTAACTCCGTTTGACCTCGTTCAAATTTCTAAGTTTTTCTAAAATTGAGATCTACACAGTGGCACACTTGTTTATTTGATTTGAGCTTGTTTTGTTGCCTTTTATTTATTTGTTCTCCGTTCCGCGTATAGAGCACGTGTACGAGGAAGCTCCGGACGCCGGTTTCGAAGAAGAAGACCCCCATCTTGTGCAAGGCAAGCCTCTTTGACCACATTGCTCCTATATTTGCAAGTTATTTTGTTTGAAAAATATATTGCTAGGTGTACACGATAAATCTTGCTTAGGCCTCGGATTGTTTATGCAACCGACGGACCGACCTAGTAGTTGCATTCACTTTACGTAGGATGTTGTTAAATTCCTTTATCCTTGTTAGCTACACATACTTACGCCGGTATCGCTATCCGTTGGATACGATTACCGAGGTAGTTGCTTAGCCATGCTTACGTTGTACTGTCGTGTGGGAAACTTGGGTATTTCTCCAAACCTTATGCTTAAAAACCCGGTACGTTGTACCGAGGTGTTGCGAAATAAAATGAGTTGTGAAAATGGTGATGATGCGAGACCATGCCTTTGTGGTTCGGTCGCGTATTATCGTTAAGGACCGATTCCTTTGGAAAATTCATCCAAACATGTTATAGTGTGACCATACGAGTATTTATGGAATGCCTCTGGCTAAGTAAATTGTTATCACATGAGAGTTGGTGTGCCAATGGTTGTAGAATGCCGAGGATGAGGAGACGAAGTGTTACACATTTATTGTCCATCATGGGTGTCTTTTTGCCTCTATTGTGGCATGGTACCAGTAGGAGTAGGAGGCATCCTCGGTATTTCCTGAGTGGATGACGGTTGTCTTTGCCTGATACTCGGCTATGGATCTTAGCCCAACTAGGTGGCATGCGATTTTCATGGGTTAGCTTTGGAAAAGCCTTATCACGAACTTTCATTGCCGACGGGTAAACGATGTCAGTTTCGTGTCGTGTGGGTAAAGCGTGCAACCTCTGCAGAGATTAATGAACTGTTCGAACAGCCGTGCCCACGGTCAAGAGCGAGTGTAAGGTGTTTCTCATAGCGTAGATTTGTTTGATAAATGTTTGATGAAAATGGTTGGTGGGAAGGGATTCGTTTCCAGAGTTTGCCTGTGTGGCAAACGGATAACCTTTGTGGTTAGGAACGGGTCTGTATGACCTGGGGTGTCGTCCGACACCGAGGTGTTGTTAGGGCCATGATGGCGTTGCAGTACTGAGATAACTGTGTGGACTATGTGTGGTTGTGAAAGTGAGAAGGAACCAATAGAGGAGACAAATCAATTGTTGTTCGTTAATCGTGACGAGTTGTTGCAAAGCAACTTGTGGAATGGGTCGAGGCGTGAGCCTCCTCCCGACAACTAAAACTTGACTCACTCACTAGGAGTTTTGTGAAATAAATCACTTTGCCAAAAAGGCAGCTTTCGCAAATAAAACCCTAGCTCTCCTTGTCTTAACCAAGCATGTCATTCTTTCCCCGGCTTGCTGAGTACGTGAAGTACTCACCCTTGCTATATATATAATATCTATAGAGCTTGGAGATGAAGACGTCGACCCGACCGCCGAGGAGTGTCTCCAGGAGCAAGCCGAGTACGAGGATTTCTAGAAGGATCGTGCCTAGCCCCAAACCCTCGCCTGTGGATCAAGATGGTCGCCCAGACGCGTAGCTGCTGCCGCTTTTGATTTCCGCTCTGTGGACTTTTGTTATGTTGCGTTGCTCATCCTTGGGCCTGTCCAGGATGGCAACTTATGTAAGGACTAAAACCCAGTGATGTAATTATTAATTACTTTGATTCCATGGTTATTCTGTGTGTACCAGCTAGTGTATTCTGGGACTGGTACTATCTCACAGGTAATACGTAGCACCTCGGTATTAGTTAGCTGGTATTATCGGTTAACGAGTACCGGGGCGTTACAAATAATTTTTTAGACAAGTAACATCACAATAAATGATCTTGGCATCACAAAAGATGCATCCAGCATAAAGCAAAAGTTACTATCCAGCAACAACCATGCACTTTCATAGTCTCTGGTCTCATGGAGCAATCAAACCAGAAAACAAGCCATATATATATACCTGAGACAGAAGAGGACAAGCGCTAGTGCAGCAGAAGAATCAAGATCCAGGAGTGGCTGTGTGGATATGTTGCCTCCCACCCTTCAGATCGAGTTCGGCGAACGCATAGACTCTTCCCCAATCGATTTTTCTCCAGATGGCTGCAGCTTTTTATGGGTACGTGAATAGGATGATTTCAGCAAAGACTTTTCGCTAGCGAGAGGTGGGGAAAGAGGTCGACGAGATTGGAACGAGTTGTTGAAGAATACCTTTGATTTCGGAGAAAGCGAGAAGTGGGAGAAGAGGCCGACGATATTGGGGCGAGTTGTTGAAGAATATCTCTGAGAAGCCCGGGTCGCTCTCTTCTTATCTTTTTTTGGCGCGAGTACGGTTTTCTCTTCTTTTTTTTTCGAGTGGAGTTTTGTCGTCGAAGGTTAGCCGAATCGGCTCTCCCTGACCAGCGAGATTTTTCTCGCCCTAGCTTGCTCCTAAAAGCTAGTTTTTTTCATAAGTTTCAAACAAATAGCCTTGCTATGTAAGACTAGGCTAGCCTTTGCTAGGGATCAAGATCCAAACAGACCCTACGAATATTTTAAGTAGGTATAGATAAAAATTTGTTCTAAATTTTCTATTTTTGGGTTGGTGGTTTGCTTTCCGAAACGTTTTTGTTTTAATGGGCAAACTCTATTTGGAGTTCAGATTTTAGAGGTGATCATCCCTTCCGGCTTAACCGAGCTAGCACTCTCTGGCCGGAGACCAAGATACGCAGCCGTCACCGGCTTGAAGATGCGCCCCAGCTGCTCGTCGGACTCGAGTGCGGCGGCAAGCGACGGCCACAGGAACGCACTGGCGAACAGCGATCCATCGCCGCCAGGCCGCGCGATGATCTGCACGAACCCTGAGCACAGCCTCGCCGTCGACGCGGCCGTCGGCATCGCCATTGCGGCGACGCCGAAGCCGAAGTCCGTGTCGAGCTGGAAGGAGCTGAACGCCGACACGCTCACCGTCGGGCTGCCCAGCCCGACGGTCGCTGTCTCGACGTGCCGCTGCTCGGCCTTGTGCTCCTCCACCCAGTCCACGAGCTCCTGGAACCGCTCGTCGTACGCCGGCGCGGTGATCGCGTCGCGTGCCATGGACGCCACCGCCGGCAGAGGCTTCCGCTGGATCTCATCAACGGTGGCCTCCGCGAGCGTGTAGGTCGTGACGTTGCCCACGTAGTTGCGCATCGCGGCGCGAAGCTCCGGCGTGGAGGTGAGACGCCGGCGGCCGTCCACCCACCATCCCATTCGGCAGCGCGCGTCGCGTGGGCCCACCATGGCGGCGAGCGCCTTCCACAGGTACGCGGACAGCGCCTGGACGCGCGTCGCCCGCGCGCCGTCCCGGCTCGCCGCCTCCCGCAGCCGGGCGATGTCCGCCGCCTCGATGTAGTACAAACGCACGACGAAGCTCTCATCGCTCGTCAGGACGTTGACCTGGCGCTTGCCGTCCAGCGGCATGAACGCCTCGTCGAGCGACGCGCTGTACGACGGCGGCGCCCGCGGGCGGAACACGGAGCGGTCGTGGTTGGGCCATGCTCCGGCGGCGAGCTCCCCGGACCGCGCGAGCTCGGACCACGCGCTGACGAGCATGCTTAGGGCGCACCCGTCAACGACCACATGGTTGGTGCCCCACGCCACGGTGAAGCCGCCGCAGGCGAACGACACCACCTGCACCGACAGCGCCACGTCGCCGGCGTAGGGCAACAGGATCTTCCCTACGGACGCGCCCACCGTACCGTAGTCCAGGCTAGAGAGCGCCACGTCGGCCTCGCCGACGACGAGCTCCGCTCCTTGGTTGTAGCAGTGAATCTCAGGGAGGCCGGAGCAAGGGTTGGTGACGATGCGGCCGGCGAGCGGGAAGAAGTGGTTGAGCAACGACGGCAAGCCGGCCGCGAACGCCGCGACGACGTCGTGGAAGCCGCCGCCGGTGGAGGGCTTGGGGTAGATGCAGAACATGGAGACCTGGCTGGTCTGCGGGATGAGGTCGAGGTTGGAGACGGCGAGGACGCGCGGGTGGAGGGACTCGTCGGAGGCCTGCACGAGTCGCCGGCGAACAACACGGACGTGCAGCTCGCCGCCATTGACGCCACTAGCCATTTGTGTTTGCTTAATCGCTTTGCAATAAGCTTCCTGCCCCACGTGATGATGAACTCTGTAATTGGCGCGCGCCCCCTTTTTATAGGCATTTGCTGGGATCGCTGCTCGCGAGTTGCATTGTGTATTTGTGTTACTACACATAGTCACTGGTCAGCTGACGTTCAAGCTTAGTATTTTGCACACTCATTGATTCGTTTTTGTTCTTAAGTAATTGTCATAAAGTCAATATCACCCATCATCTAACGGCTACAAAGAACAAGCCCTAGCGCAGTGGGAATGGATTTGGGATGTCCTCTCTGTACCTTTTTCTTCTAAATTCAATACAAATAATTATAATTTGTTTTAAATAAAAATGATAATATAGAGTAAGAACGTATAGTGACACCTAGTGCTCCATCAAAAAATAATTTCAAATTATAGTACCGCTATACAATTCATCTATCAAATTTGTGTTTTTTAGATCTCAATGTGTTACTTGAGTTTGAACCATAAGATATTGTAAAAGTGGTATTTATATTATCAATATTTTTTAGAATTTTTTATAACAATAGTTTTTAGAATAACGAAGGTCCCCTAGAGGGATTCAAACAGTTGCCCCACCTCCTTAGCGCTCTGCATGCTGTACCTGCTCAAGAACGTTGACTTTAACTTCTTAAACAGCAGTATAATTTAATTCCAAGTTTCTAAAGAAAAACATCGTCAAGTCAGTACGACGCTTGGGCATCATAAAAACTACTAGACTAAAACTGTGGACCTGCCATTGGCATATGGCAAATTTCAGTTATCATCCCCGTGTAGAGGAATCTTCAACAAGAAAGAAATGTAGGTGCCTCAAATTGCTGAAAGAATAAAGGAAAAAAATTCAACACTTGAGTTATGCGCCAAGGGAAGCGTAAGACGTAGCGAGAATATATCGACCTAATTGAGGCTGCTTGGTGCTATGCATAGCGCAGCTCATGACTCCATAGCGTTTCCTCGCGTTTGTCTGAAAATATATTGTCTGCAAGCGAATGTGAATATTGCTGCTCTTTCTAATCTACCAGTGAGTGTGCACCTGCAAGATACATCGGTTTATATTAAATGTATTGAATTGAATTGAAGAAAAAAAATCATCCATAGAAAGTTTATGTAGAGAGACTGTGTGAAGCATTAGGATTTAGGAGGACTTAGCACTAACTCAAAGAGAGCCATCTAACCCTTAGGTTGTGTTCTTTGCTCCCTTTTTCAACTTCTATTTCCTTATTTTTCGCGCGTACGTTTCCCAAACAACTAAATGGTATGTTTTTTTAAAAAATATATATAAGATAGTTGCTTTAAATAATTGTATTAATTAATTTGTTTTTCAAGTTTTTTTGGTACTACTTAATTAATCATGCGCTAATTTATAGCTCTGTTTTGCGTATAGGAGGGGAAGGGTTTCCAACCTCTCTAAGACCTTGTTTGGTTTGAAGAGGATTGGAAGGAATTTGAGGGGAATAATTCCATACTACAATAGGTGCGGAATAAATCCCCTTTAATCCCTCGCTCTTGGGGAATTGCCGAACAAAGCATAAAAGAATTCAGCCCAAGGTGTTTGAGAAGAGGAGAAAGGAAAATATTGAGAAGATACGTAAAACGAGATGAACCATTAGCACATGACTAATTGAGCATTAATTATTTTAGGTACTACCTATATATTTGTCGATAAATTTTCTCCAAAAGTTTTAACAGATATAAATATAGTTTAATCATGATGTAATTACATTGTAATTTACATACAATTACAATATAACTAGTTTGTAACTTTCACAAATTCTTTGATAATATGTTATTTCCTCAAAAGGGAAGTAGTGAGATCAAATCTGTTCGTGTGCTGTGATTTTTTTTCTCGCTTGCATAACAATTAATGCAAATCTAACCGTTTAAAATTATGTAAAGTTAGTTTACAAGAATGTGCCTCCCTAAGGAACCTAATCATACATGAAGTCGAAAGGTATGTTTTAATGATGGAACAATGACAGCAACGGTAATGTTTAGTTCCAAGAAAAAAAAGAACTCTATAACTGACTAAGAACAAATATCATTGGAGACTCACTCGAATTTCTTTACTTGGAAAAATATTCTAAACTCGAGAGGGCGTTCCATCGTTTGTTTATTTACATGTCACTTAAATGGTTGTGAAAAAATTAAATGATACATACACTTGACTCTAATATAGAAGAATAATATGTTTGTACATACTACATCGACAAAATGCCACAGTAAAATTTGTGCTCATGTAAATTGCACAGTTAAATGCCAACAACTATAACTGACCAATGCCCAGATATGTATATTTGGCCTTCCATTAGACACATGGTTTTGTTTTAGTCAGATGAGAATCGAGAAGAAACTATCATCTTCAAATATTCACGAACAAACTTGTGGTTTCTGAACAGGGTTGAGCAGCACCAAAGGACACATAGTTCTCTTTGTCACGGCTTATATTCTGTTGAATCTGTTCAGCAGCCTCTAAATCTGTGTTATCTCCTAGGGTAACCCTTCCATAAGTGGGAGTAACTCATCCTGTTAAATAAACAAACTGGTTAAAGTATTATACTAGTAGCAACCCCAAACAATCGGTTCGTTTGGTATAGCTCCAGCTCCAACTCTACTGGAGTTGGAGTTCAGCCAAATAGTTTCAGCTCAACCTAAAATGAAAACAGAGCTGAGTGGAGCGCTCTCACAAAATGAACTAGAGAGATGGAGGCGTGGAGCTGGGTTTAGGCTGCTCCACAACTACGCTCGGTGGGCGCGTCCGTTGGGAAGATCCTGTTGCCCTACGCCGGCGACGTGGCACTGTCGGTGCAGGTGGTGTCGTTCGCCTGCGGCGGCTTCACCGTGGTGTGGGGCACGAACCATGTGGTCATCGACGGGAGCGCCCTCAGCATGCTCGTCAGTGCATGGTCCGAGCTCGCGCGGTCAGGGACGCTCGCCTGCGGAGCACGGCCAAACCAGGACCGCTCCGTGTTCCGCCCACGCGCCCTGCCGTCGTACAGCGCGTCGCTCGATAAGGCATTCACGCCGCTGGACGGCGAGCGCCAAGTCAACGTCCCGACGAGCGATGAGAGCTTCGTCGTGCATCTGTACTGTTAGAAGTACATATATGTTAGTTAAAGATAAGAGATAAATACAAATATAGAGATAAGATACAGTCCTAGATATATAATCCAAGAGATAAATCTACTCTTAATTGTATTTGTACTCCAAATCTCTACCTCCTATGTACTTCTATATATAAGAGAGTCCTTGTAATCCAAATCTCTACCTCCTATGTACTTCTATATATAAGAGAGTCCTTGTGATACATCACAATAGAACAAATTAGATTTTCTACATGTACTACATCGAGGTAGCGGACATCGCCCCGGCTACACGAGTAGGCGAGCCGGGACGACGCGAGTAAAGGCGGTCTCGGCCTACCTGTGGAAGGCCTTCGCCACCGTGGTGGGCGCACGCGACGAGCGTTGCCGCTTGGTGTGATGGGTGGACGGCCGCCGGCGTCTCACCTCGCCGGAGCTTCGCGCCGCGGTGCGCAACTACGTGGGCAACGTGGTCACCTTCACGCTCGCGGAGGTCACCGTGGAGGAGATCCAGCGGAAGCCCCTGCCAGAGGTGGCGTCCATGGCGCGCGACGTGATCACCACGCCGGCGTACGACGACGTGAACTGGGTGGAGAAGCACAAGGCCGAGCAACAGCGGTACGTCGAGACGGCGACCCCGACGGTGACCATGTCGGCTTTCAGCTCGTTCCCGCTCGACACGGGCTTCGGCTTCGGCCACGCCGCGATGGCGACGCCGACCGCCGCGTCGGCCGCGAGGCTGTGCTCGGGGTTCGTGCAGATCGCCGCGCGTACTTGCGGCGATGGGTCGTGGTTCGCCAGCGCGTTCGTGTGGCCGCGGCTGGCGGCGGCGCTGGAGTCCGACGTGCAGCGGGTGTTCAGGCCTGTCACAGCGGAGTGTACCTTGGCCTCAAGGCAACAAATTAATTAATGCTCTTTAAACTGATCTGTCACGCCAAGCTATAGATGAGCTCATTGACATTGCGCTAAGGTGATGGTATTGGAAAATGATATACATTATTCAAGATGCATGCACTACGGTCGCGAACAGAGTTTGTTGTTTTTTAGAAGAACAACTTCTTAAAAGAGGGAGTGGATTTTGATCGTAAAGAGAATGTTCCTCCTTGTTTACATGTCAGTTAAATAGTTACGAAAACATTTAAAAAACATTGGAAAGATATATTAACATATGATATATCACTTTCACAAACATGCAAATTCAAATTCAACCTCTATATCTCGCAACGGAAAAAAAAATTTGACTGTAAATATACGTTAACTATTGTAGTTTAATTTTTTTCGTTGTGAAATATAGAAGTTAAATTTGAATTTGCATGTTTGTTGAGTGATATATCATATATTAATACATCTTAATTTTTTTAATTTTATTATAATCATTTGAGTGACATGCAAACGAGAGAATATCCCCTCGAGTGATCAAAATAGTTTCTCCTTAAAAAGGGTGAAAATGAGGCACCATGTTTACTTTTCAGTTTTCACTGTAGATCCTCAGTATTTGTATTTTATTGATATATGGAACCAATGCATAGCATTGACTCGGCGATTTCTTTCTTTACAGAGATTTTCTTTGACAAAGTATCGTGTTCTATAACATTTCGAAGGTCAACATAGTTCACAAATTAATAATCAACCCAAAAGGACGCAAGCTGTTGGGCTGTTGGCGAATTAGCGCATTGGTCAAGTATTAACTCATACGGAGAGAGCCACTGGCCCATTCCCGCCACGCTGGTGAAACATCATGTGGTTGGACCGGGTGGTACTATGTGAGTTCTGCGTCCAAGTGGTCACTATATGGGGATGAGAGTAGAATGTTATGGTGATGTTGGTACCCCTGAAGGCTTCAATTTTGGACGATATGTACTAATGTCTGTGAAACTAAGGCAATGCATATCATTTTGCCAGGATGACCCAAAAAAGGTTATCCAAATGATATTAAGGTAGAAGAGAAAAGGTTATAAGAAAACTTCTCATTGCTAGTCCACTGTTAAGGAAGGGTGCACATCAAAGTGTTTGCTCCAAAATCACACGCCAACCACACAAACACATGCTACTGAGAGGGAAGCTAAGCACCGAACCAGTCACCGCTAAGCGTGCCCGGTCATCTTCGAGCCTACAACAACACTACAAAGCAAACTCTATAAAAACACCGCCTCCATAAAAGTTGCGATGCCTAAGACACCGTCATCACCCGTCTAAAGAAACTAGACATGGTTTTCATCCGGAGATTCTCGTGCTAAGAGGGAGCAGGGTACATCAATAGTGCCCACAGGAGGGATACCACACCCGAAGGTGTAGCCACTGCTGGTCCAATGAACAACTAGGCTAGGCTTTCACCTAGTATCCTCTGCCACACCGTCGCTGTGGTCCATCACCCACCATCTCAGATACTATGATCCAAACATTGGTAGCATGCGACAACCGCTACATCGAACCGGTGTCCCTCTACTGGTCAACTTCCAGTCCTGTCACTAGCGCCGTTGACCTCGTCGTCGCTCCCTCGCACGCCTCCTCCGCTCTGTCGCCCATCAGCCTCCTCGCTGAATTGTGTCAAGGAAAGTCTGAAACTGGACGATGTTACCTCGGCAACCCAAAACTTCCTCTATTGATCTACCGATATCCCCACCTCCCTATAGAGTTTCGCGTGCGTACAGGAGGAGAGAAGCTCCACAAGGAGAGAGGGTGCCTGGCTGATGTCAAGGGAGATGATCCTACTCGGACCCAGTCTTACCCTGCTGTCAAGTAGCCACCTCCACCCTACGTGTGAAGCCCCTCACAAAGGAGGGGAAGAGCTCCACAAGGAGGGAGAGGATGCATGACCGGCGTCAAAGGAAACAACCCGTTTTCATCCTCCATTCCGCCACTACTCTCCACCGCCATGGACCGTGGCCAGTCAGCGATGAGGGAGCCCCAACTTCATCAAAACGTCCATCGCAACACCTCGCCACCTTGGCCGGCTACATGCGAGACTGCTGGGATGCTGAACCTAGCGAGTCTGTATCCAATGTATATCGTTCAATTTTGGTTGTAATTAAGGCATCCAAGTCAATGCAAATGCAGTAACTACGAAATATTCACCTTAATCGTCCACAAATACAATATCCCTTTTGACTTCGTACTTCACGAGAAGGTCATACCCCGATACATACACCCATTTGACAATCAGCTAAGCCACCGTCACTCCACCTGGCACCTGCTGAAAGCACTGAATACTAGAGCAACAAGAATGGCCAGCGGAGTCGTCAGTGGCGGCGAGCTGCACGTCCGGGTTGTGAGCCGGCGACTCGTGAAGGTCTCCGACGAGTCCCTCCACCCGCACGTCCTCCCCGTCTCCAACCTCGACCTCCTCCCGCAATCCATGCAGGTCTCCATGTCCTGCGTCTACCCCAAGCCCTCCACCGGCGGCTTCCACGACGTCGTCGCCTCCTTCAACGCCGGCTTGCCGGACTTCCTCAACCACTTCTTCCCCTTCGCCGGCCGCCTCGCCACCAACCCGGTCTCCGGCCTCCCCGACATCCACTGCAACAACCTAGGCGCGGAGCTCGTCGTCGGCGAGGCCGACGTGGCGCTCTCTAGCCTGGACTACGGCACGACGGCGGCCTCGTTGCGGAAAATCCAGCTCCCGCACGCCAGGGACGTGGCGCTGTCGGTGCAGCTTGTGGCGTTCGCCTGCGGCGGCTTCTCCGTGGCGTGGGCCACCGACCACGTGCTCGTCGATGGGCACGCCCTGTGCATGATCGTCACCGCGTGGTCCGAGCTCGCGCGGTCGGGGACGCTGGCGCCGGGGTCAAGGCCGAGCCACCACCGCTCGGTGTTCCGCCCGCGCGCCACGCCGGCGTACAGCGCGGCGCTCGACGAGGCCTTCACGGCGGCGTACGGCGCGCGGCTGGTGAACGCCCTGACAGCCGAACAGAGCTTCGTCGAGCGCCTGTACTACATCGAGGCGGCGGACATCGCGCGGCTACGCGAGGAGGCGAGCCGGGACGGCGGCGTGCGAGCGACGCGCGTCCAGGCGGTGTCCGCCTACCTATGGAAGGCGCTCGCCGCCGTCGTGGGCACGGCAGACACGCACTGCCGAATGGGGTGGTGGGTGGACGGCCGCCCGCGTCTCACGTCGCCGGAGCTCCGCGCCGCCATGCGCAACTACGTAGGCAACGTGACGACCTTCGCGTGCCGGGAGGCGAGCGTGGAGGAGGTCCAACGGAAGCCGCTGCCGGATGTGGCGTCCATGGCGCGAGACGCGGTCACCGCGCCGGCGTTCGACGACGAGCACTTCCAGGAGCTTGTGGACTGGGTGGAGGAGCACAAGGGCGGGGAGAAGAGGTACGTGAAGAAGGCGATCATGGGGCTGGGCAGCCCGATGGTGGGCGTGACGGCGTTCGCCTCGTTCTCGCTCGACACGGACTTCGGCTTCGGAGACGCCGCCATGGCGATGCCGACGACGGCGGCGGGCAGCGCGAGGCTGTGCTCAGCGTTCGTGCAGATCGTCGCGCGGCCTGGCGGCGACGGGTCGTGGATCGCCAGCGCTTGCATCTGGCCACGGCTCGCCGCGGCGCTGGAGACGGACGAGCGGCGGATCTTCAAGCCAGTCACGCCGCAGTATCTTGGTCTCTAGATAACTAGCGCCAGTTTTCTAAACTGGCATTATCACCTATAAATTCTGATAGACTCTATTTGTGCGAAAGTTAATCAGGCCAAATTACGAGTATGCTTTCCTCCTTTATTTGTTTGAATCTGTGCTGTTCCAGGCATGTCTCAGCTCTAAAAATTTTAAAAACTTTGATCAGTTTTCATGTTTTCTTTACTAACAAAATACCTGGGCGTTGCAATGGGAATAAGTTTAGGTTTGCAAACAAACTGAATGCCCAAATAATAATTTCAGGTGGACAACATGGTAAATTCGACCCAAAGTCTTCCTTTCATTCTCACTAGTTTATTATGTCACACATTTGTGCAACTCTAACCATCCTATAATAGGTTTTAAAAAATTTGTGAGTTTAACATCAAAATTTGAGTATTATAACCATCTTATTCGCTGCAGCTTGAGCCCCCACCTTCCCTTCATATGTGTTGCTTGCAAATCCCCTTATCTGGACTTGAGAAATAGTACATGTGCTATTATAATAATCATCCTCTTTTATAATTGTACTTCACTGAAAATTATCACTGTTTTTCTCTTTAATAGAAAGTGCTTATTAGAAAACACTATTATTAGTGAATTCGAGTATCAAAATTTTAAGGATTATTTGTAAAATAAATTTATAAAATGGTCAATTATAATATTTCATTGACATCCATATCCTCACACCCTTCCAGTCTCTGGTCTCGTCTATCTCCAACTGGTATTCTACATAGCTTTCTCTTTTTTTTCCCTATTTTTCTTTATTTTTCTCCTTTTCTTGAACAGAGGATTCTTTCTCAGTCTTCTTAGATTAGGCTTCTCACAGTGAATTGTGAGGCTTCTTCTGGAAGTCTCATGAAGATGCAAGCGCTTCTTTTTTTTTTTCCTTTCTACTACCTGCCACTATATCCAACGGTGTAGGCTGTTTTACTGTAAGCATCGGATGGCTAATAAATGTTTATGACCTGGCACTTTCTCCTTCCTTTATTGGATTAACCTTTCATTTATGTAGATTGGCCCGTCGTCCAAGTCCTCTTCTCCTCCCCCTCCCTTCTCCCTTCTCTTTGGCCCACGTTCGCTCCTCGTCCGGCCCAAGCCGCCCCGTACCCACGCCGGCCCACCTCGCCCAGCAGGCCGAGGCCTCCCTCCCCTCCCTCGCTCGGGCGTAGCATAGCCGGCCCATGACGCTGGAGCATCGTCTTCCACCTACAGCCGCTCGTCTCTCTCCCTCGCGGACAAACCCTAGCGCTGCTGCCCTTCTTGATCCGCCTCCCCAAGCGTTTCCTCCTCCGATTGAATGCGAAAATCAGTTTCTTGTGTTGAGAGCACCGTTTCCTGTAATTCTTCTCACTCAATCGAGCCTTTAATCACCCATAACCGATGATTTTACTCCCTCCGGCGAACCGACGCAATTGATGACGACTTCCGAGCTCCACGGTGTCTTCCTCCCTTCCCTGATGGCCTATAAAAGGAGTCGCGACCTCCTCCTCCCCTTTCCGGTGCCATTCAACGATCGGACTCACGTACGGGCACGGACATCGAGCAGGGATTGGATGACGTAATCAGAAAACACAGACAGGATACACGGAAGATGAATGGACGAACCCAAAAAATCGTTGGAAGCAACTTTTATTTTTTAAGTAGTTATTAAAAATAAAGATAAATATATATGACAATCCAATGGTGATTATCCCTCCCGTATTGGACTACTTATTTTAAAATCCCCTATTTATTAGAGAAAAGGTTGAATTAATTTTTGAACCAAAACATGAAAAATAACATAGATTTCTATGCTAGTGAGCGGTTTACCCATGAAACTGAATTAATTTTCCAATTTCACTTTTCTTCTCTACGGATATTGCGATGGCGAGGTACGTGAAGACGGGGCAGCTCGTTAGTCCCACCCATCAACCGTGGGTTACCCAGATTACATTGGGCATGCTCTATCATAAATTCAACTGGAGCCACAATTTTAGATCCTAGACATACACAATCCAAAAGACTAGTATAATGGTGAAGACTGCCCCCACCTTACCGATGTGGGACTAAACACAACAACCCTACCACACATCAGACCCAATAATTTCCCCCGTCACATCAACCCATGTGACCGCGAAGACTTGTTACCTGACCTCCCCACCATGTGACCCACGTGAAGACTTGTTACCTGACCTCCCCACCATGTGACCCATGGAAGGTCACATTGGTTCTGCTTTACCACAGGTTCAACCGGAGCCACAACTTTAGTTCCTCGGCCTACACAACCCAAAAGACTAGTCTGATAGGTAAAAATTACCCCACCTTTTAAGTCGTGCTTCCCCATCATCAATTACCGATGTGGGACTAAACTCAACACGTTCTCGTCGTTCCGCCTCGACACCGACTTCGAGTTCAGCGACGCGACGATGACGATGCCGCTAACGATGTCCGGTGATGCGAGGGTGTCGACGGGGTACGTGCAGTTCGTCACGCGGCCGAGCAACGACGAGGCGTGGATCGTCAGCGCTTACTTATGGCCGCGGCTCACCGCGGTGCTCGAGTCGAACAAGCGGCTGGAGCGGGCCTTCAAGCCGGTGACGCCGGAGTATCTCGGTCTCCGGCCGGCGAGCGTAAAGCAGGCAGGGATGCTCACATCTAGGATCTGAATGGCTTAACGATATTGCTTTTTTTAGCTATTTTATTTTGCATTTTTTTATTGAATAATGGATTTTCTATTTCATTTGCGATAGATTTTTGGCTCTTATTTTTCACTTTTTCGTCTAAAGGATCTTGTATCAAGATTCATATTTTTTTATCCAACTTGTAGTTACACTAAGTTACAAATTAATTACGCTTTGCACTTACACTTTACTAACACTGCTTACAGTACACTTACACTTAGTTACAGTGCATCAAATTAGATTTTTACAATAGTTTTTTCTCTAGATTTATGATTTTTGACATGTTTGTCTCTTCCTTTTTTATTTCATTTAGTACGGGCAATATTCACTGGTTAAAAATTATACAATATTCGAAACTATAAATCCGCCGAAAGATTAATATATAATCCCTTAAATAAAGGTGTCTGTGGAGTTTTCGGCCTTTGGCCCATATGTGCGAGTAATTCGGCTTGTATGGTCTGTTAATTTTGGCCCATATGCACCAACAATTTCGGCTCATGCATGCGGCAATTTGTACCAGGAATAAGTTTACTCTAGATCCATCATCTTGATGCCCGAGTTTAAATTGGGTCCCTAAACATTAGTGCGTTCCTCAACTTACAATATAATATAAGGATATAAAGGAGCGACATGGAGAGATGACATCGATCAACCCAACTGAATCAGCGTGGGACACACGACTATGCTCTCCCTACCCCATCTCTCCATCTCTCCCCTCTCTCCCGTTGCTCTCCAGGGAGGAGACGAGGTTGCCACCGCGCGCCTCGCTCCTCTTTCGCCGCATAGAGAACCGCCCGTCGGAATCGACCCGCGAAGGACGATGAGCTGGCCGCGTTGTCTGTGCTTCAACTTGTGGGAGGCCATGGCGAATGCTGGGAGGGAGCTAGTTCTTGGGCTTAGGATGGGGGTGGGTGTGAAGGGGAAGGAGGGGGTGACGGTGTTTCTCATGCTTCTGCACATGGTTGTCACAACCTGGAGTTCCCCTTTTAGCCTTAAATCCATAAAATAAATAGCTTAAAAGAAATTGTCTATTTAACCTAGAGCAAATTCTAATTAAAAAGTGCATCTAATTAATTGGAGTTGGCAAGGTGGGATTTTTCTGGAGTTCCCCTTGTTAAAATTCACTAACAGGATTTTTACTGGAATTTTTAGATCATTGGAAATAATTTTAAATATTTAAAAACCCCCACAGCATTTTCTTAAATCCCCTAAAAACCTTGTTTTTCCTTTTTCTTTCTTTTCCTTCTTTTTCTTTCTCTTCTAGGCCGCCGGCCCATTTTCTCCTTCGGCCTCCTTTTCCCTCCCGCCGGCCCACTCCTTCCCGGGCCGCCCTCTCTCTCTCTTTTCCCCTTTTTTTCCTTCCTGGGCCACTGGCCTCTCTCCCCCTGGGCCGGCCCACACCCCGTGCCGTCCCTCCCCTCCTCTCTCCTCTCTCGGGCCAGCCCGTGGCCGCCCGAGGACGCCGCGCCGAAGTCCGCGCCACCTCCCTCACGCGCCCGGGCCGCCGACAGGTGGGGCCCACCTGTCGGGCCCGTCTCCTCCGCCGCCGGTCGCCCGCAACGGCCGCGCTGCATCCGCCGCCGCCGTATCCGCACCGCGCCGCTAACCACCGCCTCCGCCCTACGCGCGCCGCCCGGCCCTATAAAAGCCGTGCCGCCGCCCTTCCCCACTCCCCTTTCCGCCGCCACCGCGCCGCCTCTCCTTTCCCCTCTCGGCCGCTTCACGCCGCCGTTCGTCGCCGCGCGCGCTGCCCAGCCGGCCGCCTCTCGGCCGCCGCCGTCTCGCGCGCCGCCTCGCGTTGCTCGGCCGGCCGCCTCTCGGCCGCCGTGGCCGCGGGCGACGCCGCCGCCTCGCCGCGCCGCCGAGTCTCGCCGTGCCGCCACCGCCGCTCGGCCGCCGCGCCCGTACGCGCGCCACCGTGCCCGCGCCGCGGCTGACGTCAGCCCTAGCCCGCTGACGTTAGCCCTCGGTCCGCTGACATCAACCCTTGCGCTGCTGACGTCAGCCCTAGGGGATTTATTGCGCAATAAAATAATTTAGGATTTTTCTGTTTTAGTTTAAAATACATTTAAACTTCTAAAATTCATAACTAATTCATCCGGACTCTGTTTGAGTCCGTTCAAGTCTCAGAAAATTCGTAAAAATGTCTAAAATCTATTAAAAATAGTTTTGTTTCCTGTTTCAGTAGTCTTATAGTCTGTTTTGTTTGTGTGCTTTGTTTGTCGTGTAGAATCCGATAGTTCCGACGCTCCGGAATACTTCGAAGTGGTTGCCGAGGTTCCATTTGCGCAAGAGCAAGGCAAGTCATACTCTTTATTTGATCATAGTGTACCTACTTTGCAAATATCTCGTTTATTCTTAAATACTGCATTGTTTTATAATGTCATTATATGGGCTTATTTACCTACTGTATTCAGCCATTTAATTCCGTTTACCTTGTACCTTTGATAGCTTGGGAATCAATATGACTAGTTGCTAGTTTAGGACATGCTTAGCCCTGCTTAGAAACATTAGCACATTAATGGGATAATTAATGTTTCACTTACATCTTAAATGATGGCTATTTAATGGTAGCTCACGATGGTCAATCGTGATTGATAAATTAATTAATTATCGAATCATATTGTATTGCATTCGAATTTTTTTGGCTAGGCCTACCAAAAACATTTGAATGCAATACAATATGAATCATATAATGATTCGAATGCGGCCATCAGTATTGGATTTGAATCATATTGTATCGCCAGGGGCCACCACCGAGGCACCGATGGATCCATGCGAGGAGAAAGAATGACACGTTTCACTCACATGTGGGACCCACAATAATTATTTTTTAATTTTCTAATGGAGTGCCATCTAAGAGCATCACCAAGAGATTGGCTAAATATCGTCCCCAAAAATCTAATTATGGGACTCCTAAATAGAATTTAAGATGTAAAAATAGTTCTCTCTCCAAGAAACTAGGTAAAATGAACTCCCTAAAATACAAAAGTGGACCCTATAAAAAACTACCAACCGAAATTAGTTTATCCTCTTCTCGGGTCCTGCGTCGCTCGTGCTGCGCCCCTTATCGGGATCGACATAGGCACGCGATCAACAGCTGCGCCCCTGTACATCACCGCCACCCCCCCTCCCCCCTCTCCTAACCATGGTCGTCGCTCCGTTCATATACATACTAGATAGCAGCATTTAGCAGTAGCAGGAGACAATAGTGGATTTTAACACCAACAAAAATTAGCGACATCAGCACACACATCCAACTGCACATTTTGAGCAGCATCAGCATTAGCAGCCAGTAGCAGGTTATCAGCAGGAGCAACAATCAATAGCACCAAACAACATCAGCAATATCATGTCCAGAGCAGCAACAGTAGCACTACAAGAATAACATGTACTTATCGGTGTGCATTAGTTCAGCAGTAGTAGGAAACAAAACCAACTAAAACCTTGGTAACCATCTGAATAAAATATTTAAAGAACTAAAATCTCAGCAGCATCACGTTGATTGTCTAACAACAAGAAATTCCTAGGTCCAGCAGTTTTCAGTTTAGCAATAGTAGCAGCAACAGCGCTTCTTTTCACCAAGTAGCAGCAGCAGCAGCAATTCCAGCAGAAAGCAGTAATCAGCAGCAAACTCCAGCACCACAAAAAAAATCTCCAGCAGCAGCAGCAACAATAATAGCAGCGATAACAGTTAGCCTGTTGCTCCACGGGAACTGTACCCTAACCGTATGGGAGGGTCACCTGGTGCTCTTCTTCGAGCTCTAACGACGCCTGCTGGTTGGGTTGGGGAGGCGGATGGCCAGGTTGGGGAGGCGCAAAACCAAGATAGAAGGCCCGACGTCGCCATGGGCCGTAGGGCAGCGGACCAAATCACAGTTGTGATGGAGCTTGGGGGATTGGCGGTGGTCCTCCGACGAGAGGGAGCGAGGTGTAGACAGAGGCGACGGATGCGGGGAAGATGAAGCCGACGCTGGAAACCCTCAATCTGCCGCCGGGCGCGGACACCAAGAATCATCGGGTGGGAGTATTTTCACCTCTCACGTGGGAACGGGAGGAGAGACGCAGGAACGCGAGATTGGGAGTAGGAGAGGAGTGCTCGCTCATCCTCAAATCAACAGAGCGAGGATTACGGGGATGGGAACTCCAAAACTTGTGCAGTGGAGTAGGGGATCTGTTGGAGCAGTTTTTTGGACTAAAATCCTTCAAAATCAGTTTTGGGAATGAAATAAGAGGACTATTCACTAGTACAAAATCCCCTATAGGTGCCGGTTGGGAACTGGCTATAGGTGCCGGTTTCCCAGTCGGCACCTTTACCTCAATCTTATTGGTGCCGGTTCTAAAACTGGCACCTATACTATTAAAAAAATAAAAAAAAAGATGGCCCCCTACACTACCGCCGGCCTTCTCCACCGCCGCCGCCCCTACACTGACCGCGCCGCCAGCTCGCCGCGCCAGTCGTCACCCCACGTCGTGCTAGAGGAGAAGGGAAGGGGGGAGGTCCCCTAGGAGAGAGGAGGCCGGCGAGATCCAGACCCCCTCCACCACCACCACCGTCGCCGCCACCTCGCCGCACCGGCCTCCACCTCACCCGCGCCGCCACGAGGAGAGGAAGGCGAGAGGGGGGCGAGCCTCCTCCAGCCCTCAGCCGATGTGCCAGCAGCGCCCACGCTCGCGCCGGCCGGTCTCCTCTACCGCCGCGCCGCCACTTCGCCCGTGCCGGCCGGTCTTCTCCACCGCCGCGCCGCCACTTCGCCCGTGCCAGCCGGTCTTCTCCACCGCCGCGCCGCCACCTCGCCCGCGTCGGCTGGCCTTCTCCACCGCCGCGCCGCCCTGGAGGAGGAGAGAAGGGGGGAGGGCCCCCGGGCAGGGAGAGGGCCGCCGCCCATCCTTCTCCGTAGCTCGGCTTCGAGAGGACGAGAGAGAGATGGATGGATGGATAAGGGAGAGGACGAGAGAGAGATGGATGGATAAGGCCGGCCGACGCTTAGGTGGTCGGTGGCTCCTGGTTTTTTAAATAGGTGCCGGTTTTTATAAAAAACCGGTACCTATACTAATTTTATAGGTGTCGGTTCTGGTAAAAAACCGACACCTATACTATAGGTACCGGTTTTTCTCTAGAACCGACACCTATATTTATATTATAGGTGTCGATTCTATTTAGAAACCAGCACCTATACTATAGGTGCCGGTTCTATAGTTTTTCATCCTGCGGAGAGGTGGGAAAAAGCTCATAGGTGCCGGTTTTAAATGAACCGACACCTATAAGGTCGGTCCCTATGAGGGTTTTTGTAATAGTGATTGGTGATGCCTAGGTATGAATCAAATTTTGTCCAAATATCTTAGTTGAGGGCAAGTTTTATAACTGAGTTAGTGGTCACATCTAATTTAGTCCAAATAAAATTTATCTTCAAAATCCTAATGTATAAATTATACCTGAGTTAGTGGTCACATCTAATTGAATCCTTCAAGTATTTATAAGTGTATAAGGTCCAATTGAATCCTTATAAAATTTTCAAATTGTACCTAAGTATTTCAAATTGTACCTGAGTTAGTGGTCACATCTAATTTTGTCCAAATAAAATTTATCTTCAAAATCCTAGGTATATGGTTATAAAACCTTATGTATCTTCAAAATCCTAATGTATAAATTTTATACCTATGTGTGTCAGCTTAATAAGGGTCTCAGTTGAGGGCAAGTTTTATAACTGAGTTAGTGGTCACATCTAATTTTGTCCAAATAATTTAGAAGTAACACATATGTATCTATTTGCAATATACCTAATACACTTGCTACCAATCCACCTTGTATGAGGGGTGACTGCTCCTCTCTCTTATCTTCTCTCCTCAATATCATTATATGAGTCTACATGGTATCTTGTGGTTAGTAATAAAGGGCTTATAGTACTTACCCTTACACCGGTTTCGGGAGATGAGGGATATATTATATATGGTTTTGTGGCGATTAAATTCGAGCTTAAGTTGAGATATGAAAAGTGAACTTATTCCATTTGGACTATATGCTCCGGCAATTTTGGCCCATACGTGCTGTCAAATCTGGCTCTTAGAAAGTTCGGCCTATTTCGCACGCAAATGCGGCCTACTGGCGCTGATATTTTAGGCTCGTGATGTGCGTTCGGATGGCCCAATAGTGATTGTAATTTTGTCCCATATTCGGTCCACGTAAAACTAGCCCACGTAAAGTTCTGCGCTATTAAACTAGAATGTGGGCTAAATAACTGACTGTAGGGGGTGATGCTGATGGGCGACTGACCGCGCGGCCGCGCGGTCAGTTCCAGCCCTCTACCCTATATACTACTACTAGTATACTACTCCTTATACTACTATACTATGTATATATATGATTTGTATACAAATCTAGTATACGTGTATACGCAGTTTATATATGTGTATACAAGTTTGTATACATACTATTCAACATATACAAAGTTTGTATACATGTATACAAATTTTATATACGTGTATACAAAGTTTACAGACGTGTATATGAAGTTTGTATACGTGTATACAAAGTTTGTATTTAACGTATACAAAGTTTTTATACGCGTATACAAAATTTATACACATTTGAAAAATACATATAAGTTTGTATACATATATATATATATACATATAAAAAAACACATATACGAAGTTTATATACGCGTATACAAAGTTTGTCATACGCGTATATTGAAAACCAGAAAAAACAGAAAAAAACCGGAAGAAAAAACGGGAAAACAAGAAAAACGAAAAAACCGGAAAAAAACGCTACCACGCATCGCGCCAACACTCTCCGCGCGCGCCCGTCCTCTCCGCGCGTGCCACGTGCCCGCGCCGCGCGGGAGGGTCGCTCATTAGCGATTTCGGACCGTAGGCACGGAAGCGCAATGTCCATTGATAATCGATAGAGGTTTTATACTATCTATATCTACGATTTTAAATAGATAACATCGTTAATTTTTTACATACTTTTAATTATTTATCTTATTTAAAAAACTTATAAGATAGATAGTTAAACACGTATCTAAAATTCAACAATATCATCTACTCCCCGCGCATCAGTGGACCAACATATATATTATATGGTCATCCCTCCATTTCATCATACGTGTCCATTGATAATTGATGGAGGTTTCATCACTATTTTCCATTCATGCCTGTGATATTTTATATCGTACTGTTTTGATGCCAAATTTAATAACTACTTTTATCATCCTTGTTAAATTCTATTCTGTCTTGATTTTCTTTTTTTATAAAAAAAATACAATGTCTGTCTATGTTTTGTACTGGTAAGTCCTAATCTTTACAAGTGGTAAGATAAGAATAAATAACAAATCATAAGGTTTTTAGTCATCAACTTTTTAGCTTTCTCCACTTTAAATTATATATTTATATATCGTTCTTCGTTTATCATCCTAAGTAAAAAATTTCTATCTTCAACTATCAATATGTAAAAAATCGTAGAGTTTAACGGTAGTTCTCTAGGTGAATCTGACAAAACTCATTATTTAGAATTAAGCTTAATCGATCCTGATCAATTCTGGTAACAACCAGCCCATAATTCGTTTGACAACTGCCTAGCTAGTCCCTGCTACTTTAACGCCTGGTCCTCTTCCCACCGAGAAACCCCATAATAAAACGAACCGGCCCATCCTTCTGGAAAAAAACTAAATCCTGTAAAATAATTTATGAGACTTCCTTTATGTCAGCATTGCAATGAGCAATGTAACTAGTTTTAGAATATATGGGGTATGTTTGGAAAAGCAAGGGGCGGAGCTAGAGTAGTAGGGGTACCCAGAAACCCCCGGTCAAGAAAATTTTGTAGCTATTCCTGATCTGTTTTCATCATGTGTGCACCATTTTCAATATAAATTTAGACACTCGTATTAGCTTAAATTCGATGTGAAGCAGAGTAAATTAAACAAGTGGCACCCTCTCCACTTCGTTCTAACTCCGCTCTTGCTTATAACATGTAACTTCTCACAAATCTTCAATTCCCCAAATAGTTCATATTGTCACCCTAGATTGTCACTTAGATTATGAGAACCATGTTTTTCATATTCTCAAAAACTAACTACCAGTAAATAAATTATCAGAATTTTAAACTTCTCACACAGAGTAATAGTACTACCGTCATAGCACTGCTTCCGAGCAGAGAAAACAGGATGCAGATGCCGTTACCTGCATATATATAGAACCATAGATATAAAACCGGAGCATCGCTTTTTGGCCACTTCCAACGGACGTAGCCGTCTCGTGCCTACCAAGGATCGTGCATGCAGATGGTTCACGATTAATTTATTTGCTTTGTTCGATTCGGAAAAAAGTACAGTTTTGATTTGTCTGAAGAGTGTACCTGCAAGATTTTAATTTAAGTAGTACTCCTACTCCAGTACTAGGCACCAAAGACTTGAAAAGTTCAGCAACTTTTGGTATAGTAGGTAGATAAACTAGACTCACCATGCATTGTGCATTGAAATTATTATAGGACCAATACGTTGACAATTTAATTTTACTAGAGCTCATACTGATAAATTATTAAAAAGCAAACAAAGAAATTAAAAAATATCTTGTGAATATAAAATTATATATTCGTGTTGGTTGCGGTTTAAAAGCCAATGATAGGAAACAGCTATGATAAAAAAAGAAATTTAACTCAAAGATATTAAATTTTAAAATTTAAATTTTGGTTGCAGCTAAAATCGATGGATGAGAAGCATCAATGGCTTGGTATATAGTACTGTCAACGATCGAGACGTGCAAGCTACTCGCTAGCTAGCTAGCAAGCACGTATGAGATGAGCAAGCAGCTTCAGTTGGTGGCCGAACTTTTAGGACCATGAGCAAGCTTAATACTAGAGCTAATTTTAATTTAGTACTTCCTCTGTTTTAAAATATAATAACTTTTAACACTTAGAATTTATCTTAAAATATAAAATTTTTTCACCAACATTTTTTTCTCAACCAATCATAATCCCCCACCATTTACTTTTTCAACCTACCTCCACTTCTCAATCAATCACAATCTCTCCCTATGTAATTCTACTACTTTTCTTAATAACCGTGTCCAACTCTAAAACTTCATATATTTTGGTATGGAAGGAGCAGTAGCTAACATGTATAAATACATTAAGTATTATCTTTTTTTCTTCTCTCTTTCTCTCACTTTTCTAATTTGCATTTATCTTAAAGGATATGTAGAGCTAGTTTATATCTGAGAGCGTATAATTTAATTTAGCACATAGAGACAAAAAAGATTTTAGACTTTTGAAAAAACCAAAAAATAAAGAGCATCACTACGGTACTCTTTACTGGTAGTAGAAAACAATAGATCTCATTTGATCGAAGTGATCAGATCTATTTATACTACCACGCTAGTTAACGGTAGTAGTACTAAACTTTTTTTTCTTCTTTCGTTGGTATTTTCGATGGAATACGAGCGATGTCATCGCAATGAATAACCTCATATCGATCTAGCTGGAAAAAAAATAAATGATAAAGTTATCTCTAATTATTATATTAATAAATTATTGATTTATCGTTAATACTACTGATAGTATTATACTACCAGCAGAGATCACTGGAACATCGCTCCTTAAAATTTAGGATGAATGCACAGTGCAAAAAGTATGGCTGGAATCTCGCGTCAGGACCGTACGTACGCGTGGTATCGGTGTTAAGTTTCATTTTCTTTAGCCCATTCATTCAAATTTAGTCCCTATATAAAAATACTTAATTCTAACTATGAACTGAGAACCGAGATATGTAATTATCCATATATATATATATATATAAATGTAATTATCCACACACACATATATAAATATATAAAAGTTAGAATTGGATTATTTTTTTATGGAGGGTGTGTAATGAAACTCGGGCACTTTGAAGCGAGTGCGTTATTTGAAAATTCAGGGGAAAAATTATTAATCACCCGGTATCTTTCAGTTAGGGCCAGGAAGAGGCTAAAACAAGCAGAACTCATACAGTTCGTTAGTCTTCAGCAATTAAAGGCGCTAGGTATATATTGAAGGCTGCCATGGACCAAAAGTTTATAGCACAATTAGAGCAAAGAGCCCCAGAATTAGCTGGTACTTATAATTAAGTTTGTTGGAGCTAAGCTCTAACTAAATGCTTTCCATGAGCAGATCTTCTATGTAGGCAGATCTAATTACTCTTTTATCTCAAAATATAATAACTTTGATTATATACCTAAACAATGTGGATATATCTAGATCCTCAAATACATATCTAAAAGTTAAATTTAGAACGAGGGTAGTAAGGCCTATAACTAGCCAAACACTCCCTAACTAAATTTAGAACGAGGGTAGTATAACTAATAAGGCCTATAGGCTATAACTAGCCAAACACTCCCTAACTTTTCCCTTAAAAAAAAACATAAAAATAATTTTGATGAGTAAGCTGCCAGTACGCCCGTACATTATCCACTGATTGCATTATCGTCTGCGCTGTCATAAATTTTCTGGTAGAACCGTAGAACGTCCCATCGTTTACCCTAAAGTCACAAGACGCTACTAAAATATAAAATTTAAAAGTTGATTTTAAGTGTTTTATCATAATTTATTTTTCAACATTAATTTTTAAATCGCTAAAAGTACATAAAAATACTATATTTTCTTTGATAAGCCGTAAGGCTTAAATTCAGCATTAGTCTAACCGATAGCAGCCTTCACCATCTGCCTTTTTAGTTAAAAAAGATCGAACATTATGTTTATTTTAACAAATAAAAGCATGGTCTGGTTAAATTGGTGTAAAGTGCATATACTCCTTCCATATCAATTTATAACAACCTAGTATTAAATATTAAATGAGATACATTTACTACAAATTTGCACAAGGGCTAAATTATAAGAACCTAGCACGTGCTATTAAGAATGTGATTCTTTATATTTTGGAACATAGGGAGTATTAAATTGGTGATTGAAATTTTTGAAAAAAAATCTTGTCCCTTAAATCACAATTCAATAGTTTGCATCACTCTTACAATACTTATTAAGAACAAGAGAAATTTGTAAAAATCGCCTTAGAAGTCGTCTGAAGTTTTATATTCTATCCTATAAGTTATTTTATTGTAAATACCCACCCCTACTTAGTTTTATTTGAAAAACCACCCTAATACACACGTGATTAACCGAATCAATATATTTTTATATATTATGAGCCATCAATGTGGTCTTTACCAAAATTAATGCTTCATTAGTATAGTCTCGACCATTTTTTTAAGGTTTCACGAATTGAATCTTTGATGAGAGCTTAAACTTTGTCAGACTGAATTTCGCATATGCACAAAAAATTCAATGACACAAAAAAAATTTAACAAACTGAGTAGGGGTGGTCATTTGTAACAAAGTGACTTACGAGGTACAATTTAAAATTTCAAGTAACTTATGGGATTGTTTTTACAATTCTTCCTAAAAATATCTCTCATTTTTCAAAAGAATTTTGAACAATAAATTACTCCAATATAAACTTGAAATACATATAAAATTCATAAAAGATATAAAAAATCACATAAAGAAGTATTTGAATTTAGATTAAAAAAATAAAATCATATACAATGACAAAATTATAGTTAAAATGAACTAAAATTGCATATTGCATAGCACCATAGTTCTCTAAACTTAGCAACGGGTAATTCTAATTTTGAGGCACCTGAAATCTTTTTTTTTAAAAGACAATTGTATAAACATTTTTGTTTCGTTTTAATGAAATGTTGGGGCTAATTAATGTTTCACATATATCCGTAAATGTTAGGTAGTCCATATCAGTAGTGAGCACATCAACACGGTTATCCCCTGTTGATCTATAAAGCTAGCACAGCAACTGTAAGGCTGTGATTAATTGGGTCTAGCAATGCAGTTGGCTGGTGGTCACCATATATTAGCTCTAGAGCAAGCAACAATTAATTAAGGGCACATTTAGGACATGGAAAAATATCATATAAAAACTGAACCTTTTGCTTAGAAAAACGTATAAAATTCCAATGGTACAAGTGTACCCTTACATTTTGCCACTGTTTTGAGCACATCGAAAGTTGCAGAATCTTATTTGTTTTAGGGCGAAAATATTCTTAAGAGGACCATTATTGTTTGAGTACTATTAATTGGGATATTGCAACCTAATTCAGTACACGTAGCTGAATTTTCTACTTATACTCATGTGGTGAATTAAGAGCCAAAATATATATAGTGTCGTCGCAAACATCATTCATCAACCATCTCCACGTACGATCTAAATTTAGTCCAGTTGCTTTGCTGTCTCATGTTAAATGCAGTACTACCAAAAATCCAAATTATGATGAAGTAGGCCCTAATTAATTATCACACGATGGAAAACAGATATCAACCATTAACCATACATGCACATTTAAACAGTTTTTCTTTACAAAAATTGTGAGAAGGAAATTTATTTAATGTGGCTCCTAATTGGACACAATATGATAATTACCCTCGTGGAGTACTTGATTTGGTCGAAATCGCAACTGTTTGTGTTAGCACCTGATGAGATTGCTGTAGTGTAGTACTACTGGGCAACAGGCTACCACAGTGTACGTCCAACGGCCACACAACACTGTTAAGTGGTAAAATCTGTTGGTATCATTGTAGCTAGCTACCATGAATGCCCCATCATATCGTGTTTAAGTATAGCTGTATATGTGCAGACTTAGCATAATTCACCGTATAGTACTACGGATTTGATTTTGACATAAGGAGACCAACTTACCGATGATAGTTATAAATAGCTTAACAATACATATATATATAAATTTTAAGTTTTTAATATGGAACCACCTATACATTTATTGATAAATTTTCTTCTAGAAATTTAACAGATGTAATAATAGTATAATCATTGTGTAATTACACTGTAACTTTTATGTAATTACAATGTAACTTGTATGTAATTTTTAAAAATCCCTCCTAGCATGCTATTTCCATGAAACGGAGATCGTGGAAAAAATATTCTTACATGTGCGCGCGCTGTGACTTTTTCTTCCTCACTTGTATGAATCTTGAAATAAATCTAACAATTCAAAATTATGTGAAAGTTATATACAAATTACATTGTAATTACATACAATTTATTATAGTGTAGTTACACTATGATTGTACTATAATTATATCTGTTAATTTTTTTTAAAATTTATCAATAAATATATAGCAAAATTGTTTCAATATATAGCTTATTCTATTTTTATATCAATATAAAAGAGGTAAGCGATAATATATGCTCCCTTCTTTCACTTATATACATGTATGCTAATAAACGTTATATATAAGTGGACGAAGAGAGTAATAATGGACCATATCTCACGATAACATAGCAGCAGCCAAAGCCCCATGCAAAGGTTTGGAGGGGGGACTAATATACGCCTATGTGGCTATGTACTTAGTTTATTTACCTGACTAATTAGGTAATCCTACATAAAAACAATGTTAGGGGAGGACCATCCTCTGCTCGTCCCCCTTTCTCCTTCTGAGTACTACAATTAGGGACAAAAACTTTCTATAGTAACTATCCCCTATAGCTAGAAAAAAGGTGCAATAGCTTTTGAAATGACCTTGAGCTCAAACATTATGATCATTAATTTATACAATGCTGTTTATCACACCCTTGATCCACGAAGGATCCCGGAGGAGAAGGTAGCCCATCAATAAAAAGTTAAAAAAATGAGTTGCCAACAAGGATGGCTCACGCTGCGTTCGTTTGAGGGAGCGGTAGATAAATACATGATCAATTAAATATTACCTATAAAAAATACTTGAAATATAGATTAAAATAATTTTATAAATCACTTTTTTATATTTTTTTCAAATACACTGTGATATTTCGAAAAGTGTGTACATGAAACACGAGAGTATGGAAGATCTAAAATCTATCTCGAAAAGTGTGTACATGAAACACGAGAGTATGGAAGATCTAAAATCTATCGTTGACCATGTTCGGTGCTACAAAAAATTCTCCTATTCGTGAGAATGTTTGGTATCATTCTTTGATATATCTATATCAATTATCCCATCTTAAATATGACCACAAACTCAAATTATCCCTTGGATAATTTTGAAAATGGTTTCATCACCATGACAGTTGTTGTGGTTACTATCTCTCGATCACTCACAGGATGGTGATGACCTGGTCACAAACCATTGGTTGCCTGGCTCCAACAGTCGCACGTGAAACGGCGACAACATGAATAGGCACACTTATATGAATGCAAATGGCAATGAACACAAATATGCATGCTATTGCTTGAGTCACCTCCACTTTTTTTTCTTAGGGAGTCATCTTCATATCGGACGGTGATAAAACTACATATAAAACCACTTTAGATGTAAATTTGAATTGACTTTCTATCATCTACCCTATAGCTTAACAAATCGTTTTACTCATTCATCGTGTGACACATCCAACGATCCAAATTCATCCGATGAGATAGATCCGACGGCTCCCCGCATCCCTCCCGATCAAGATCATATAGCCTCCCCACCCCCACCAAAATTAGCGCCCCTCACTTCTCCTCTTTCTATCTTTTCGGCTCCTCGCTCTCTCTTGCCACTTGCCAGCCGCGCCGCCCCCTCGCCCTCACACTGCATCACCGTTGGCGCAGATCGTGCTCCTTCCTCCATCACGCGCTCCTTCCTCCTCAGCTGCGCTGCCCCCTCGCCCTCGTGCGCCTCACCACCGGCAAGAGCGATCCCATCCAGAGGGCCGCCGTCGTCCCATCGCGTCGCATCGCCCAGGTCCTGCGAGGCCCGCTGGACCACAACGCTGCCATCTCCCTCGCTGATCTCCTCCGTGTCGACCTCGAGGATTGCCTAAGCTAGTGATGCCCACCTCGACGATCTCCTCGGGGGCCGCTGCTGATCGGCATCGCCGCCTCCACTCCGATACCCATCTCGCGAGCACCGCCGCGCCACCCTCGTCGCCGCTGGATTCCCGGCGCCGACAGCCGCCAACCCCTCCATCTCACGAGCAGAGCAGTGGAGGGGAGGGGCGCTGTGGTCCTGCTGCATCCAGGTCTTTTCTGCTATCGTTGGGTTTTGGCTAGGTAATATTGTTTGTGATCTTTGCTGAATCGGTTGGAATTTTGGATACAGGAGGACATTGTGTACAAACTCCACCTTTTATACTTACCTGTGTGCACATGAATGGGTGTTGATTTGGTTAATCTTGACAGCCGCACTATATTAGCTGGATAATACATGAACTATTTGTCATTCTTGCTCAGTAGGAGATGACTATTTCTGATGAGAATGCAGTCCAAGATTTGAGCTTGGAACCTTTTCTTTTGAAAGATATTTGAGCCAGAAGTTTCATCGGGTTGGATCGGTTTTTTTGTTAAAATAGAGTAGCCAGGCAGTTCTACTCCATTAACCAAATTGGTCTTTCCAAAGGCATGTTTTGACATATCTATTTTTTTTTTATAACACTGCACTACTTCACTACGATCTATCGTATATATCATATTCTGATCTATCATATATACTTCACTGCGACACTACTAATCAAATTTCTGAATTACTGTTTGATGCAATTTCTGAATTACTAACTGAACCACTAACTGAATTTCTGAATTACATATCATATATGTTTGATACTGCGATCTAATTTCGGTACTTGTATAAATGAATCTACTGACATATATATGTGATCCGCCGTTACCAGATCAGTGTGAACAGTTGCTTCCCACCCACGTAACCTCCTTCCCTGCATTAAAGGTATACCCAATTTCTTTGCTTAATTTCCTTTACTTTGTGATGCTAATTTTCAGTGTTTCTGTAATGGGGTTCCTGTGAGATAAACATGTACTGAAATATACCATTTTGTACCGCGGGAATATCTTATACTCAGTTTGGATTTAAAATAATTTTTTTACCTATTTCTTGCTATTTTTTCCCTTCTTTTGCTCCTAGGCTAGCTTGGCAAGGAATCTCCCTTACAAATTCAGGAAGGAGGAGGGACTGCTTAATCAGGTACTGCATAACTCTCCTCCAGGTTGTTTAAGCAAGGGCATCTGTCCACCCTTTTTATTTTTAAAGCAATTTGCTGACAATTATGCAACCGATTTCCCTTTTAATAATTCTAATGGAAAAATTTGCAGATAACCTGCTCATTAGATCTTATCCTCATTTTAAAACACCCTGAATTCGATAGTACTGATTGAAAAAGTAAATTATGTGTCTGTTTCCAGTTACCTAAGTGTGAAGTCTAAACTATACGCTGCTGCCTGAATCTTGCAGATATAAAAAATTAATTTGATATAGCTGTTTTTTTACCTATTAGTTCTATCTAATCATTTGGGAAGATCTAAGTGCGCTGTAAACCTCTGGCTATAGTTTACCAATTCTTTGTGATCTAAATATTGTCTCATCTAAAGATTAAAGATGTTTATTCCATCAATTAAACATGATTGACATTAGGATATATATATATATATAATATATATATATAATATATATATATATATATATATATATATATATATATATATATTGGTTACACATTGTGTACAACAGTGCATGCTACCATCTCTGTTAACATGCACATTGGCTGCACATTGTGTAGAACAGTGCACTACTGTTGCCATGCATAGGTTGTTTTAGCTGCACTTGTGCATGAGCATGGTACTATCTACAATCAGATTTGGTTAACTTTTCTGCGCGTAAGCTCCCTGACTGGTACAATCAATTGAGGAAAATTAACACTCACTGT
Organism: Oryza punctata; assembly: GCA_000573905.2. Taxonomy (NCBI): domain Eukaryota; kingdom Viridiplantae; phylum Streptophyta; class Magnoliopsida; order Poales; family Poaceae; genus Oryza; species Oryza punctata. The sequence continues at coordinate 8,635,516 of CM002488.2, forward strand.
ATTGTAGTTTCCAGTTAATCTGAAGTAATCAATTGAGGGAAATTGAGACTCCAAGACTTCCATTTTCAGTCAATCAAATGTTAAATTTCTTGTTCACACTGTCAAATTCTAACTCAAATTTTGGACACTCCAGCGCGACCTCGGCTGAGAAGGCAGCAGGTCTACGCCACCTTCTTCCCACCCTGACGTAGTGTCCCCTCCCTCACCAAAGGTACTCCTCTTTCTGATGACTAATTTATGACCTGCTTTCCTGGAAAAACTGAAATGAAGATATGAAATGAAGCACTGTATGGCTTTTCAAAGAAGGCAGCGTATTTTGTTTTTTTTTATGTATGGAATAATGCAATGATGATGAACAGTCTTGAGTATATAGTGCAACCAATACAGTGGCTCTCCTGCTGACCAATATCTATTTTAGTCCAGATTCCACTAACTACTTGTTGTATGGCTGCAAATATTTCTACATGTTTGCAGTGTAGCTTAATGCATGATATTATACAATTTTTTGATTTTGTATATTTAGCACGTATTACTCCTTTGTGTTTATGTCTAAAACCATATTTATATATCTGAAACCATATCTAGCAGTTTTTACTTTGTGAATCAGTCATGATTCTCATGCAATCTTGTCCTTTTATGCTTTGGTTTGGCTGAGCACGATTGATTTATCTAGCAGCCATCCGATGCAAAAAAAGCTTGTGGCATTCTTTCTTACGGTAGTTGGATTCGGTTTGGATCAGTTTTTGGGTAAATTACAATAGCCAGGAAGTTTTGCACCACTAATCAAATTGTTCTATCCAAAGGCATGTATTCACATGGAATATATCATATGCAGTATACTACAATCTAAATTTGCTTCCATTTTGATTGAAACTATAGGTTAGCACATTTACAAGCAACTGATAGTGTGAAACCATTGTTTTTTTCTTATACTATAGAGAAAAATCTACCGAACAAGTTTGATAATTTTGCATTGATGAACAAATTTTAAGGCTTTTTTAATGAGACATAATTGAAGCTTTGTTATGCTGCTGCCTGTGTGCGATATAAACTGGAACTCTATAATTGGGACACAGTTCTACATTTTAGTCATTTCATCATGTAGTTCCTAATAAAAAAAGATAGGTTATTTGAATTTTAGCAAATACTCCAGTCATACTATTATTTTTGTAGGCATTTAAGACGATAAAATCATGTGCACTAAATGTTAGAACCATTCAGTACCATGTTACGAATAAATCTGATGCAATGCATGACATGATCTCCATTTTTATCACTGGAATTGATGTCTGATTATTATGTTTGAGGTCTAGAAGTAACACTGGAATTGAGTTTTCAATCACAGTTCAGTCCTGATGTTATATCCCCAATCCATGCATGTTGTGTTGCTTGCATCACTAGACATCCTAGCAGCATGGATTGGGTAAATACAATTTTGGTTGCGGCAAGTATTTCTGAAAGAACCTGTTACCCTGAATAGGATGTATGTGAATAATTTAATTAGGTAGCAAAGATACAGAATGCAAACTACTACTACCAACTTGAAGGCCTGCACTTCTTAACCTGTACATTAGTGGTTCTGCATACAATCTTCTATGTATAATGCTTGTGTGCTTCTGATAGATTGCTCGATGTTTTCCACATGTGCAGAATAAGTGCAATTAGCAGCTGGAGTGCTTCTTGAAGTTGATAGAAAACTTTCCTCACTTTGAAGAAAACAAGTTGAAAATGGAAAAAATAGGTGAGACATTATTTGTTTTTCTCAACTTTAAGAACTGGTTGAGATGTAAGCCTAGATAAAATAGTCATCCAGGGTGAATAGCTCAAATGAACTTCGAAGGCCTATGTCAGATAGCGCCGGTGAAATATAGAAGATAGCTCATTCAGCTGTACATGTCATGGATTGGTGATGATTGATGATGATTGTCCCGTAATTATCAATTGGTGATGATTGCTCCTTAATTACATGTCATGGATTGGTGATGATCTGTTAAACTGTGTATTGGTGATCGATTGGTGATGATTGTCCCTTAATTATCAACTTCGCATTGACATGAACCATATAACTTTACATGGCAATATAATTTGAGATATTCGTAATTGTATCCGAACCAAATTGTGACTTTCAAATCTTTGTTTGACTATGCACATCATCATGTCTTATGCATCACACTTTAATGTACTTAGCATTTTTGCCCTTATACACAATTAAAACATTGCAATGTATGGATATGGCACTACTATGCAAGCCATGATTAACCGCGGATATCAAAATTTTGGCTATTAGGTGTGGATGCAAAGAGGCCACAAACTAAAGAGCGTATTGCATTTGGAGATATCACCAATAGACTAGATGTGTTGCAAACAACACCTATAACGCCTTCTAATGAGGTACTACGTAAGAGGGAAGCAGCTAACCGAAGACAGCGTGAATGTCGTGCAAGGAAAAAGGTTGCAGTAGCTACCCCATATTCTTCTACATTGATGCAACCAACAACTGCTTCTCGTTCTATGGAAAGTGAAATTGTCAATGCCCAGCTAGCTGAAATTACCAAAGATGACAGAGAGGAAAGGAACCGTAAGCAACGTGAATATCACCAAAGGAAGAAGGTTGGGTCAAATAATCCTAACGAGACTGTGATCTCGTTAACACCAGTCCAACCATCAAATGAAGAAAGGAACAGAAAGCAACACGAATACCGTGCGAGAAAGAAGGCTGAGTCAAACATTGTTAGCGGAGCGAACTCTGAATCAGCCACCCATAATGGTAAAATTTACTGTCACAATCAACGTTTTGTTTTAATATATTGTTCTCACAATTTCTTTTGTAGTGTCACCATATGGAACGGCATATTCTTCCATTTTGCAAGCAACATACGTATTAGACAAGGAAGATGTAGATCCTGATGATCTTATGGATTGGCTTCATAGAAATGATACCTACCAAAGACAATGTAGGGAGGGGAAAGTAGTGAGCATTGAACATGACCAACACTTGCGCATCCTAGGTGAACTCAGTCTCTATAAAATTCAATGCATAAATCATTATTTTAAATTCTGCTCAATTTGTTCTTTCATGAAATATTGATTAAGCAGATGGAGTTACACAAGACGAAACTATGCTTGTCCAAGCTGTTCATCAGGATATTCCAAGTTCCGATTACATTGAATTTGATAGTAGACTATTCGAACCTCTACTAAACAATCTCAGTGATGAAGGTGGGCATTGTGAACTTATTTTAATGCTGAAGGTTTTTTTATAAACAATTTTACTATACACGATATTAACCCAACAACTATACGATCTTATGTGTACTAATCCAACATCCATCAGGTAATGTCGAACTAACGCAAACATGTGACGTCATGGATAGTGATGATGAGCAATTGCAAAATAAAGGTAACATAAAGCATAATACTTTTCACTTCGCAAGACAAGTAGGTATATATGTTCATATTTTCATTCTATGCTTATTTTTCCTCTGTCAGACAATGGTTATGAGTCATATCGCGTGGATGTCAAGGGTGTTAACTCTGTTGATACCGAAGATCCACACGATTATGTTTACCAGAATCTGCCAAAGAAACATCATGTGTTAAAAAAAGTGGCTGATTGCAAGTACTGTGGGGCGATTAGGTTTCAATACGAGCCCCCTGGATTCTGTTGCAGGCAAGGGAAGATAACAGTAGCCAATCCATTCGTCCCGCCTGAGTTGGTACGCCTGTTTACAAGCCAGGTTGATAATGATGCGAAGTACTTTAGAAAGCATATCCGTTACTTCAACTCACATTTCTCATCCACAAGTCTTGGGGTGACCCTTGACCGCAATGTGAGCATTGCTGCAGGCACCGGTGTATATACATTTCGAGTGCATGGTGCATTGTACCATCGTTTAGATAATTTGGTTCCAGGCTCTCAGGGGACACGTCATATGCAGTTGTACTTATACGATACGGAAGAAGACACTACTCTAGCGCACAGAGCGAAGAGGTCCCCTGATCTTGATATCAACCTTGTGCGGATCATCCTAAGAATCTTGGCAGATAACCCATATGTTGAGACCTTTAACCGAGTCGGTAGCATGCCAAATCTAGACGACTATAAGATTGAGCTCAACACGAATGTCACCCCTGACCAGCGAAGATATAATGCTCCTACAACATCGCAAGTTGCTGCTATCTGGCTAGAAGGGGATGATCCGGTGAGAACTTTTGATAGGCATGTGATGGTGCATGCCAAAGGGGAGAAACCCAACTATATCAAAGCATACCATGGTTGCTATGACCCTTTAGCGTATCCTCTATTTAACCCTAACGGTGAAACCGGATGGAATCTCAAAATGCCGTACGAAATACCCAACAGTATACCTGACTGTATGAACATTGATTCACCAAGTGTTGCACCAATGGGTGGCAATGTGCACTTCAGTGAAGAGAACACTTTTGTCGAGCCTCCAGGTACATACACACTTGGCTTGTGTGAGACCTTATCAATACTTATATACTTTTAGGCCATTGGAATTAAGTCGATTTCTTGGTTTTGTTGCAGAGAATGATGATGTTGGTGATATTTTATACGATGAAGACACTAATGAGGTGGAGAATAGGTCATGCAAGCGGAAAAAATATAGATTTGTCACCGCAAGAGAGTACTATTGCTTTAGGCTACAGGTTAGGAGGGGACTTTTCAACATTATTTTATTTGGAGGTCATCTCTTTCAGCAATGGGCTGTTGACATGTACATTAAGATAGAGTCTATGCGCCTGGATTGGTACTCTAACCCTGAGAACCAAAAGAAGATACGAGCTGAGTTGTACCAGGTGAATGGAATAAACTACATATTTAATTATATTAAACCATATCCCATTAAAAAATCGATGCTTACAATATGTGTTCATGTTATCGATGCTAATTTTGTAGGGTGTCGTCGACGTGATCAATTCTGGAGAGACAAAGGGTTCAGAGGTAGGAAAGAGGATTGTGCTACCTCGATCTTTTCCTGGTGGCGATCGTGACATGCAGCGGCGGTTTCTTAATGCAATGGCTCTTGTCCAACGTTTTGGGAGACCAGATTACTTCATCACGATGACCTGCAATCCATACTGGGAGGAGATAACAGAAAATCTCTATCCTGGCCAACAGCCGCAAGATCGACCCGACCTTGTTGCAAGGGTATTTAGGGCCAAACTGCGAGACATGTTAGACTTGTTCACGAAGAAAAAGTATTTCGGTGAGGTTCAGGCATATGCTCATGTTACCGAGTTTCAAAAGTGGGGCCTCCCACATGAACATATCCTATTAATCATGAAGCCAGGCAGTAAGTTAACAAACCCAGATGGTTATGATAAAGTTATATGTGCAGAGATACCAGATAAGGAAAAATACCCTGAACTACACCGTCTGGTCATAAAGCATATGTTGCACGGGCCGTGCGGTGAGCTAAACAAAAAGTATGCCTGCATGGTGGATGGAGAGTGTCGCTTCAACTTCCCCCGACCATTCTGTCAAGCAACACAACAAGGGAAGGACTCGTATCCTTCATACAGGAGGAGAGATGACGGGTGGCATGTAAAAATTAGAGGTGCGGTGTTGGACAATAGGTGGGTGGTCCCGTACAATCCTGACTTGCTCATGAGGTATAATTGTCACATCAATGTTGAAGCTTGCGCAAGCATCAAATCTGTGAAGTACCTATATAAATATGTATATAAAGGCCATGACTGTGCGTCGTTCTCAGTCGATCCATCTGGAGAAATCAACGAGATACGCCAGTATAGAGATGCTAGATATGTTTCACCACCAGAGGCTATATATAGGATTCTTGGTTTTCCACTATTCGGTATCTATCCGGCGGTTTTGCAGCTACAACTTCATTTGCCAAACATGCAATATATCACCTATGATGAGTCTGGCAATTTTGACGATGTCGTCAACAAACCATCTAACAAAAAGACAACGCTTACTGAGTTTTTGAAATGAATCGCAAAGACCCGGAGGCAAGGAAGTTACTATACAAGGAGTTTCCGGAACACTATAGATGGGTTGCAGGGAAAAATGTATGGCAGAAAAGGAGAACCAAGACTTGCCAGGTTGGACGGATTGTGTATGCGCACCCCGCAGAGGGAGAAATATACTATCTTAGGGTGCTTCTGAACCATGTTAGAGGTCCAACCTCGTATGATAATCTAAGAACAGTATCTAGAATCACTTACTCCACTTGTAGAGAGGCATGCGAGAAGAGTGGGCTTGTTGAGACAGACAGGTCGCATGACGACTGCTTGAGCGAAGCTGCAACTTTCCAAATGCCATATGCACTTAGTCGCTTGTTTGCGACTATACTTGTCTTTTGTGAGGTTACTGATATCTGTGCTCTATGGGACAAACATAAGGAGTCAATTTTTGAAGATTATGCCTGAGATAACCCCAACCTGACGTCAGTAGAGCAGATGGTGCTTAGAGACATACGTGATATACTTCATTTCATGGGAAAGGATATCTCAGACTATGGTCTTCCTGAGTTGAATGATACATGTAATTTTTTATAGTAGCGTGTTCTATAATTGTTGAACTTAATTATCTTTATTTTATCATCATTAAATTCCTGACGCATGTTCTACTTTCGTCAACTAGATGATTTTTCCAACGACATAGCGATTGAAGTCAGAGAAGAGCAGTCCGTGCCAATAGAACCAGAACATATAGATATATACAAAGCTCTTAACGATGAGCAACGTGCAGGGTTTGATGACATCATACAACACGTGATTAAGAAGAAGAGTCAGGTTTTTTTCGTTGATGGTCCAGGTGGCACTGGAAAAACATTCATTTACAAGGCACTTCTTGCTAGGGTGCGATCTGATGGGTTAATAGCTATTGCAACCACGACATCTGGTATCGCAGCATCGATATTGCCCGGAGGACTCACCGCACACTCGAGGTTTAAAATTCCAATCAAGCTTGCTCAGAATACCATGTGTAACTTCACAAAGCAGAGTGGCACCGCAAATCTGCTTCGCAGGGCATCCTTGATTATTTGGGATGAAGCTGCAATGACAAAGCGTCAGGCAGTTGAGACCCTTGATAGATCCCTTCAAGATATTATGGATTGTTCGTTGCCATTTGGAGGAAAGGTCATTGTATTTGGTGGTGATTTCAGACAAGTTCTTCCCGTGGTGACACGTGGGACAAAGGCACAGATAACTGATGCTACCTTGCAGAGATCTTATCTATGGAAGAATATAAGGAAGATACGCCTTTCGCATAACATGAGGGCTCAATCTGACCCGTGGTTTTCGGATTATCTACTTAGGATTGGAAACGGGACAGAAAACACGATCTCAGATGATTACGTCCGTCTGCCTGATGAAATTGTCATTGATTATGCAGACAATGAAGATTCAATGAACACACTGATTGAATATGTGTTCCCCTCGCTTGATGATGAGAGAAATACGACCTCCGCGGAATATATGAGCAGGCCATACTCTCAACAAAAAATGATTTCGTAGATAAGCTGAACACAAAGATGATTGACAGGCTTCCTGGCAAGGAAAAGATTTATCAAAGCTTTGATTCCGTTGATGATGATCCCCAAAATAGCTACCCTTTGGACTTTTTGAACACGATCACTCCAAATGTCCTCCCTCCACATGAACTGAAAGTTAAGGTCAACTGCCCTGTTATTCTCCTCCGCAACCTTGATCCTAACAATGGACTATGCAACGGAACAAGACTAATGGTCAGGGTATTTCAAGATAATGCAATTGATGCTGAGATTGTTGGTGGACAGCACGCCAGCAAAAGGGTGTTCATCCCACAGATCCCTTTGTCTCCCTCCGATGATATATCTCTTCCTTTCAAGTTCAAGAGGAAGCAATTTCCAATACGTCTCAGTTTCGCAATGACCATTAATAAATCACAAGGACAAACCATCCCAAATGTTGGGATCTATTTTCCAGAGCTCGTATTTTCATATGGTCAGTTATATATCGCATTGTCAAGGGGTGTGTCACGGCAAACAACCAGGATTTTGGCCAAGCCAAAGAAAGAGGTTGACCCCACAGGGAAAAGCACTAGGAATATCGTGTATAAAGACGTTCTTGACTGGTGAACAAAGGTAGGTTCGCATGATCAAAATTAATTCGAAAACATATTCCAGAAGTTTAGTAAATTGCTGATCTGAAAGTTACTAACCGTCGTCCTCTTGTTTTGTACAGCACGCTATCATCTGCCAGTGGAATATCGTGTGATTATCTTCTACATACTATCTCATATTACATGCGTCAGCTAGCACCGGGCTGATCACATGGCTATATGTTAACACATGTTCTCTTAATATGTAATTTTGCCATCGGTAAATTTTAGTAGTTGTGCCATGTATATCGTGAAAGAAGATGTTAACGAGATGACCAACAACTGTTATATTGTTATACATTGTGAAACTATTAGTTTGACATTTTTTACTCATGTTTTAAGTTAAAAAAATATGTAGTCCTGTTTTCAAAATTGTACATAACACATTGAAATTTTCAATTCAATTTTTAGAACTTCCAAACTTTTGATTACGTGCGTGACTATGCACGACTTATGTTGGGAGCGAACGTGCGCACGTCACTGTATCCGCCATGATAATATATACCTACATGCATCAAAATGCATTATACTTATACATATAACAAAATTAAATTGATCTGCCCTTGTAAATATGAATTAAAGAAATCCTAAAATAGACTAATTATTGAACGCGCGCATACAAAAGCGTTACATGATCTCAAAACAAACTATTTTATCACACTACGCAAAAAAAAGATCATGTCACATGAATCACATTGTAATGCTTTATAATGGGCGCCTTCAATATGAATAAAAATACCCTCAACTAAAATATTTATCAAATGTGTGGAAAAAAATAAAAGAGATGCATGACGTTATCCTAAAATAAGATATGCGTGACATTTTATCACAAGCCCACAATCCCTGTGTGACATGAAATATAATTTAGAGTTCTACACATAAAAGTCCATCAGAGCTCTGCATATAGCCTTTCTTTTACATATTCATTCACACCGCATCTTTCTGTTTGAAAAATATATTATGTTCATGCCAATGAAAAATAATTGTAATATAAAACCCAAATACCAGACACTTTCGAGGCATTATAATGACGCGGATATATACACACGCACACCACACACAAAAAGGATGCTTGTGAGATGAATAAATATTGACATCAACGCAATTGTGAATTATTATGTGTGTCACAATGTAATAAAAAACATGGGGAAAAGTCCAACCCCCCCCAAACTTTGAATAGAAGTCCACCTAGCACCCTAAACTTTAAAATCGGACATCTAACCCCCTGAACTTTGCAATACCATCCATATTACCCCTAAGGTGATTTTGTATAGTGGTTTTGCATATTTTGGAAGCTTAAACAACTTTGAATAACTAATATAATATATTTTCATATCATCAGTTATAAGTTATCAATTTATTATTATAAAGTGATACCATACTATTATTTTGTTGGTACTTGTTTGTAACTGATACCATATTACGTCTCATAATACATTATAATTATATGTATAAAAAATAAATTTGTTGTCCATTTAAATACGAATATATTATGAAGAATATATTTTGTTCGGTAAATTTTTAAAAAAGGCTTTCTTTTACCGAATCGGTATCAGAGTGCGCCCATTTTATTGAATATAGCGGAAGAAAATGAACTGTACAATAGTAGGTTTGTAAATTTGCAGGGGAAAACTAAGGGGTTATTTGGGCTAGCCTTTCTTTTGCCAGCAAGGACCCAGGTCTTATCTTCTTCCTTTAACTTTGCGGGGCGCGAAAGAGTTGGAGATTTGGAAGGAAAAAAAGATTGAAAACCCATATTTTAGTTTGTTTCTTAAATTGGTTTCAAAATCCATATATTTTGCTAACATGAAATTTTAAAAATTATTAAAGACAAAAAAATATAATGGTACCGTAGCGTTTAGCACGGATATATTACTAGTAGGGACAAAACAATCAATTGGTTGAAGGCTTAAATAGAACAACCCCATTGCAAGTCAATATTTACATATAACTCTCAGTGAATTTGTTTACCCTTTATTTATACTAGCTCCATCCTATTTTCACGGGTGGAGCCACCACCCGACTTGCACAGGCAGTCGTCCAGGCTTGCCGTCAAAATACACCATTAAAATTTTATTTTTTGAAAGAATTAAAGTTATAAATATCTATTAACTTATTAAAATAATAAAGAAGGAAGATCCCATGTTCGCTCTCATAGCCTAGAAATTCTTATTAACTAGAAGAAAAAGAAAAAAATAGAATCTTTAGAGATACAAGTTAAAAATAACAAAAATTCAGAATTAAAAATAAGAAATATTGGAAGAATAGACTAGAGTCCATACTGTATACAATTTAGAAGTAATTGAAATTCAGAATAAAAAATAAGAAAATTAAAGTAGAAGTCGGAGTCATATAGAAATACAATTTAGAAATAACTATAACTAGAAATTACAAAAAATAAGGAATGTTGGAAGAGAATTCTATAGTCCATATAAAATATAATTTAGAAAAAAACTGCAAATCGGAATTAAAAAATATATTGAAAGATGAGTTAGGAGTTCATATAGAAATACAATTCGAAATAACGGAAATTAGGAATTAAAAATAGGAATATTGAAAGAAGAGTCCATATATGAATTTAGAACTAACTAAAAGTCGGAATTAAAAAAAAGAAAATAAAAAGTAGAGTTTAGAGTCTATATAGAAATACAATTTGGAATTAACTAAAGTTCAAAATTTTAAAAATAAGTAAGATTGAGAGAAGAGTCTAGAGACCTTATAGGAATACAATTTATAAATAACTGAAATTCGAAATTAAAAAATAAGAAAGATTGGAAAAAAGTCTAGAGTCTATGTAAGAATACAATTTAAAAATAACTAAAATTATAATCTAAAAATAAGTAATATTGAAATGTTAGTTTAGAGTCTATATAGAAATATAATTAAAAATAGTGAAAACTCGGAATTAAAAAAATAGGAATATTGGGAGACTACAATTCATATAGGAATTTAGAACTAACTAATAAAAAATAAGAAAAATTAAAAAATAAAGTTTAGAGTCCATATAGAAATACTATTTAGAAATAACTAAAATTTAAAATTATAAAAACAAGCAAGATTGGGAGAAGAGTGAATTTTATAAAAACAAGCAAGATTGGGAGAAGAGTCGAGAGTCCATATAGAATTCAATTTGTAAATAACTAAAATTCGGAATTAAAAAATAAGGAATATTGGGAATAAAATTATAGGGTCCATATAGGATTAAAATTTATAAATAACTAAAATTCAGAACTAAAAAAAGAATATAAAAAAAGTCTAGAGTCCATATAGAAATACAATTTACAAATAACGAAAATTCGTAATTAAAAAGAAAGAATATTGAAAGAAGAGTGTAGAGTCCATAAAAAATACAATTTATAAATTACAAAAATTCAGAATTAAGAAAAAGAAATATCGAAAGAAGAGTTTAGAGTCCATATATGACTAAAATTTATAAATAATGAAAATTAGAAATTAAAAACATAAAAAGTATTGAAAGAGGAGTCTACAGTCCATATAGAAATTCAATTTAGAAATAACTAAAATTCAAAATTAAAAAAATAGTTAATGACTATCACGTATATACAAATACAATATAAATATTACGAATTGGTTAGTTTGATTAAGCTAGCACGTAATTTGAAATTATATTGCCATTTCAATATATTTAATAATAAATTATGAAAATATTTAAGCTATTACATGAGAAAAAAAAATAATGATAGTAGTTGCGTAATTTACGCGGGCTACCATGCTAGTTGTAGCAAATACTAGGTATATTCGAGTTTGCTCGAGCTCTAGCTCTGCCACTGCCTATACTACGTATGATCATACTCTCTTTATCCTTAAATATCAGAAATTTTGGTTAGATGAAACACATTCTAATTACGAATTTGACATATCACTTTTCCGACCATTCTCTTTATTAAAATAATAAAATAAACGTAGCAGATAGCTAGATATTACTCCAACCTGACGAGCACAAGCTTTTCTGGTTTACGTACACCCTCGCACACCATCATCAATCAAATAGAGCAGCAGAAAGAGAGAAAACGCAGAAACGGGTTGGACGTAAAGCGTCACTTTCTCATATTGACGAGGGAAAGTGTATTTATCTTTCGAGGTATAACCATTTATATTTTACATGTTATTTAAATAATTATTAAAAAAATTTAAAAAATAATAAGATAAGATTAATATGAAATATATCAGTATGTATAAGTTTAAACTCAATTTTTATAAATTATAAAATAATACAAATGTACTTTCAGTTTATTTATTTTGCAATTTTTAGAAATTAAATTTAATCTTACAGTAAAATATTTTATATTAATTTATATTATTAAATTTTTAAAAAACTTATTTTTCCTAATTATTTAGATGGTATGCAAGAAATAAATACTTATGTTCATCTCTATCGATGATGATTCCACATTTCTTCCTCCTCCTGACCTCTGCGCAAAGAAACCAAGCTGACTCCGACCCGTACCCGTCCCCAACCGCCTCCCCCCATTAATCCATCCATCCATCCATCGATTCCCTCCTCACCAAACCACCCCGAAGCAGCATCCAACGCCACGCGAAAACGCGCAACACAGCAGCATTTTTCCCTCCGCCGCCGCCGTCGTCTGTGTGTGTCTGTGTGCAGTGTAGATCGGATCGGAGGAGGAGGAGGAGGAGATGGAGGCGGTGGAGGGGACGACGGTGGTGGGGTGGGTGGTTTCCGGGGTGGCGTTCTGGTGGACGGCGTTCCTGCTGGTGCGCGGCGTCTTCTTCCCCAAGCGCTCGTACGACTTCTGCAACCGCGCCGTCTCCACCGCGCACGCCGTCGCCGCCGTCTCCCTCGCCTGCCTCTCCGTCGCCGACTGGTCTTGCCCCGTCTGCCCCCTCGCCTCCGCCTCCTCCCCTCGCCAGGTAACGTATATACACGTATACGTATATAGTATACCAATACGCACACCTCGTACGTCGTCTTCCTCATCGCCGTCGCCGGCGCCGTCGTGGTGTGCAGATGAAGGCGTTGGCGGTGACGGTGTCGTACATGGTGTACGACGCGGCGTGCTGCTACCTCAACGACGACGTGAGGGTGGACAACACCGTGCACCACCTCGTCAGCATCGTCGGCATCGCCGCCGGCCTCGCGTACCGGAGGGTAATTAATTAGCCACTAACTTTGGTCTAAAAGCTGCAGGCTGGATCGATCGTTAATACGAATAGGGTGGTTAGTTGCTAACAATTACTAGTAATAATAACGTACTACGAGCGTGCAGTGCGGGACGGAGATGGTGGCCAGCCTGTTCGTCACGGAGATCTCCAGCCCGCTGCTGCATCTCCGCGAGATTCTCAAGGAGTTCGGCGTCAAGGACACCGACCTCAACCTCCTCGTCGATGTAATCCACTCCCTTCTCTCGATCCGTTTTTGATTTCCGGCTTTTTGTTTACAACACACTTTCCAAACTACTCCCTCCATTTTTCCATTTTATATAATAAGTCATTTTAATTTTTTTCTTAATTATTTTTTCTAAGTTTCACTAAATTTATAAAAAAATTTAGTAATATTTATCACACTAAATTAGTTTCGTTAAAACTAACATTTAATATAGTTTGATAATAGTGCTGGAAATGTTACTATATTTATTTGTAGATTTAATCATACTTTAAAAAAAATATCCGATAAAATATGTCAAAGCGACTTATAATATGAGACGGAGGTAGTACTATATAGTACATTTTTTTAAAAAAAATTATATAGGAAGTTGTTTTAAAAAATTATATTAATCTATTTTTAAATTTTTTATAGCTAATATATGATTGATCATGCGCTAATGAGTTATCCCGTTTTACTTGCGCGGAACGCACCCTTACAACAGTTTTGAATTTTTCAAATAAATCAGCCCAATTTTGTATTAATTTATAAAATTTATCGGATTTAATTAAATATCCTTTTCCTTAATAAAAACCAAAAGAAACTCATGTGTGTTCGCTTTGCATGTGCAGATTTTGTTCGCCGTGATATTCTCGGTGGCACGAATGGGTTTTGGGCCATACCTCACGTACGTCACCGTTACGGCAGACAACCCCATCCTCATCAAGGTATCAAATCCACCCTGCTCTATCCATTTCCATCGGGCTGACCAATTCAGTCTCCATATCTCTCTGTTGCACCGGAATCTCAACTGCATACCAAATTCTCAGCTACCATTTCTGCATGGTACTTGTACAGTTATACATATGCACAAACTTGATGATTTTTTTTTCCTTCAACAAGGCGATGGCGACAGGCTTGCAGCTGGTGAGTGCGTACTGGTTCCTGAGGATCCTAAGGATGGTCAGGTACAAGCTGGGGAAGAAAAAACCGGCGCCGAAAGTTGCCGACAATTGATGCAATCTTGTTTGGGATCGTGCCGTGCTTGTAACATAGTATTGTTTCATGGCAAGAAATCAAGAATGTCTCAAACAATGGATATGATTTGTACTCTAGTAATTTAATTCTACTATATCATTGCCCACTGAATGAATTAATTAGGAACGATTCTTTGTGGGTTCATAAACAAGTGTTTAGGGATTTGAAGAAACAATTTTCTTCACTCTTCCAGCCTGACACGTACATGGATAACACTAACGCAACCTCAGCAAAGAGGAGCAACAGCTTATAAGATTACTTGCACGTCAACAAGAAGAAATGACCAATAAGAATGTTGTTGTAAAGTTGGATGACTAAACCCCAACCAGGTAAACCAAAAATAAAGAAACGTGAAGAAAAATAAAAGGAATGGATATGTAACAGGCAGCAAGTTACAGTCAAACTCGAGTTTGGATTTAGTACAATCTGGATCTACATACATGTTAGCACAGAAACTGAGAATGCCATTTCGGACACTGCAAAAACAAGCTCAAGAGTGAGAATGTTCCCGCGATTTCTGCAGAACTTCCTTCAACACGGCCGCAATCCTACCAGCCATGTGGTGCTCCATGAACATTTCCTTCACCCTGTCATAGCCCTTCTTCCCCATGGAGACCCTGTCCGCTTCATGCCTCGCAAGCCTCACCATGTTCTCCGCGAGAGACGCGACGCCTTCCTTCCCGGCAGGATGCAGGAGGCCGGTTGAGTCATCCATGACGATCTCCATGGTCCCTCCGGCCGCCGTGCCCTGATAGATAGATATAGGAGGGTGCAGTGTCTCATTAAAACCAAGTCAATGAAATTGTCATATGGAAGCATGAGGCAGGAAATGCCGGCTGAAACAGAGGATGGTAGGCTCAAGAACCGAGGGTTTGTAGGGACGGTCAGACAGTCCACAGTTGAGTCCAAAGCTCATGATTGTCAATAATAACTCTGTATTCAGAGGCATGCTGGCCCACATTCCAGTGGTCCTATGGAACGTGGGAGTTTTTTTTATAACTCCCTCCGTCTCAAAAATAGGTAATAAAATACAAGGTCCGTCTAAGTACTAGCCTATATTTTAGAATGGAGGGATTATTATGGTAAGGCTTTCTAGCTGGCAGATTGATGATTAATACATGTTATCTATGCAGCTAACCATTTGAAATCTTGACCATTAAACTCTGAGGTTAAATAAATGGATCATGTGAAATTAGTGTCATTGCATTTGCATTCCTGAGTACAATCATGA
This sequence comes from Oryza punctata, assembly GCA_000573905.2. Classification (NCBI taxonomy): domain Eukaryota; kingdom Viridiplantae; phylum Streptophyta; class Magnoliopsida; order Poales; family Poaceae; genus Oryza; species Oryza punctata. Next base: position 8,651,263 of record CM002488.2, read on the forward strand.
TACACAATTTCTTCTTTTGTTAATATACTTCGATAAACAAAACTGTACTCAAACCTTACATTGAGACTAGTGAGTTAAAATCTACTTGGATGGATGGGTTATAACTAGGACCACTTCAGGAGAGAGGGAAGGAGGGAGGGAGTATTACCAGCACTGGCAACTTGAACGCCATTGCTTCAATCGTTATCCTTCCAAAACATTCTCCACGGGCCTGGATACGAAAAGAACAGCAAAAACAAAAACACATCAGCTTAAGGATATTCTTTCCGGTTCTAGCTTTGCAGAGCTGTACTTATTGATACCTAACACATACTAGTAGTACTCTAGTGGCATTCTCCACAGCCTAACCAGGAGGAGCAGGGCTCTGTGCCAGCAGAACCCTTTACAACTGGCACACCAATAGACCCATCTGGAGATAAGGTCCTCTCAACTATTTGCAGACCGATCATACCCTAGTTTTACATTGCTTTCAACTCCGTGCTCATTGACTTGATCTAACTTAACAGTATTATTATGCGTAAACATTTCAAAGAGAAGTTGGAGGGAAATCCAGGAATAACAAATCTATACAGGTATATGTTTTTCTTTGGACAAAAACAAGTACTCACTCCATCCCAAAATATAAGAGGTTTTAGAGTTGGACACGGTTATTAAGAAAGTAGGTAGAATTAAATAGGAAGAGGTTGTGATTGATTCAAAAGTGGAGGTAGGTGGGAAAAGTGAATGGTGGAGGGTTGTGATTGGTTGGGAAGGGAATGTGGGTGGAGAAGTTATATTTTGAGACAAATCCTGATGCTAAAAATTGTTATATTTTGAGACGGATGGAGTATAAAATTGGAGGCTAGTTTTAATTGTTAGCCACAATGAACAAGGTTAGGGAAATAGAAAAGCAAACATATTGCATTATTGCTGACCGTTGTGGCATAACAGGTAGTAATAATAAAAATGGACACTTTACTTCATTATTTTACTGATGCATGTGACTGATACAGGTATTACTAGCCACACTGAAACAATACATATATCCATGGTCATGGGTGAGCGACTGAGCATGAGACATTGTAAAAAATCAAAAGCTAGAGAAAGTAATCAAAATGGTAAGTATCACGTAGAGAATAAGCACAATCCCTTACATTCTATGCTAATATACTGAAGCATTCTCTATGAAGAAACTAACTTATCCTGTCATGTTACTTAAGCTGTTAAGCCTATTGTGAGAATGAACATAAGTTGGATGCTACTACGTAATTTGGATCAGGCTAATAGTTCTGACAGAATAGATTAGGATAATACGATTAACTCCATAACATGGATTGGTTCAAACCTGCCAAGTTATCAAATTTACTGTTCCAGATGAAATAATGAACAGTCAGTACTACTCTTAACGTGAGAGGTGCTTCAAAACTCTCCCAAAAATTAGGAAAACAAATTATAAATCACATTAAAGGCTTGGCTTTCTGCTAGCAGCACACTCACTTAACCAACAGGTGATTGATTCCACGCACGCATGCACACACAAAGAACATGAAGAGAAAGGACAAACTATGGGCAAATACACAAAAGGCATACAGTTTGCATCACACGGCATCACTGAACTGGGAAAACAAGAGAAAATGAAAGTGTTACTAAAATTATGACTCACCTGAGAGTTCTGGACAAGCACATCAATTGCAGCCAAATAAGGAGCCACTGTCAATGTCTTGTTTACGAAGTGAACCCGGTCCTGAATCCCATTCTTCACCACAAATTCACGTAACTGTGTCTCAAACTTGGTCTGAGCATTTATGTCACTTCCCACAACTACAGCATGCACTGTGGGCACTTTTAACTTCTTCTGTTGGATGAGCTGAACACTCTGATAAAACGCTTGAAGAAATAAGTCCTGCCCTTTTCCACGTGAAACACCTGTATTTTAACATCAATAGAGAAATTAATTGGTGTGATCAAGTTGAAATAAGAACAGAGAAAAAGCTACAGATGGGACATACTGTTTATTATTGCATACACAAGATCTTCGCTTCGTACTCCAAGAGACTCACGGATGTGTTCCCGTAGGACTCTTCTTGCAACATTATCTTCAGCAACTTCCATTAACTCCTTACTATTCCCGAGGTGAACAACATAAGTTTGTGGCATCTGTATTCTTTACATGGAAGCAAATCAGAATTTTATAATTCTCCTGAACTACGAATTTAGGAAATTAAAAGCACTGAACAAAATTAGCCTATTATGATCCATTTTATAGAGCAAAACCTCATATATAATGTAAATAATTTTGCACATACTTCAAACGGTCATGGGTCCTGGTCTTCCAATATTCAGCCGTTGTATGAGAATCGATCATGGCCCCAGCAACCAAAGGAAGATGTTTGACATATTCAAGCTTAAAGTAATGTCCTCGCATTTCATGGATCCACCACAAAATCTTGGGAAGAACTTGGGCAACATGGTCTTTTAGAACAGCATCAAGCCACTTGCCAGCAACAGCAGTGTTCAAGACAACAAGATCAGCCTTGAGGGCAGTATCAATTGCCTCATGTCCCCTGGCAGGTAATACCTATGGAGCAACCAGTGATAGAGTGAAGATTGATGAGAGCATAAATATTTGTTAAGTCTGCCAAAAGAAGGGAAAGTATTTGGAGCTGTTTTTCTTTTGTACTCCAACATAAGTATTCTATAAAATATTGCATAGTAATTATTTCAAACATTTTAGTAACTCTCTCAGGAGCAAACGGCCATTTGGAACAAATTTAAGAGGGTAATCATAGTACATGAGACCAAGATAGGACTGCAACTAGTATGTAGAACATCAAATTTAGCAGTACTGGCAAATAAACAGGCAAGAGAAATCAAGACTAACACTCCAAGACTACAAGACAATAATAATGGAGTATATTCATCTGTAGTTATTTATCGCCCCATTTATCAACAACCTTAATCAGTTAAAAATTTGCAATGCAAGGAAAGATTATGGCTTCTGTACATATAGTAACATACAGATGAATGATGGAATAAAATTAGACCAGTTACAAGAAACTCTTTTAGTGTTAATGAATGTATTGATCTATTGGTCGATATTAACACTCAACAATGTACATGAGCAAAAGCATGACACGGCGTGCTACAAGATGTTGTTTCAAGGATTGTGCAAATTATACTGAACTGTTTGATCCTTGAAGTTTCAAGTGTAATATGAAAACTTCTGCCCTTCTTTTATTTTCCCTTCCCGTGTAATATTTTATTCCATTATGCTTTCTTCTGTGGCTCTCAACGCAAATAATTAATATAGTATTCTCTAAAAAGCTAAAATAGGTTCTAATTCAGAACTAAAACAGTACATTTTTGGTAATTCAATTTGTTGTTTCCATAAGATGATTTATTCAACAATGTTGTTTCCGCTATGATTCATTGAAGAAAGTCCATTTTTACCCATCGAACTTTGCTCTAAAGTCCAATTCTCACCCTGAACAGAAAAACCTGTTATTTTTCATGCCTAACATCCTAACATCCTGGACCATATTTTAAGGTAGTTTTGAACAGCATGGAGGTGGTTTTCGCTGATGTGGACTCCTATTAGATATTCTGCAGACTTACGGGTAATTTGCAGAACAAAACCCAAATAAGTAGGGTAGAACATACCTGCACTCCATGGCTCAACATCTTATGCTCCAAGCTATGTGTAACATCATTTGTTTCTTCCGATCTCTGGTTTGTTATCCACACCACTTGCGAATCGACCTGCCGCAGAAGAAATGCCAGCTCCATCAGTAATAATGGCCCGCCTGCATCAAAACAAAAAGTTTTTCCGGTAACACTAGTAGACATATACTTACAGATGTCACTAACAGCAAACAATGCTATGAGATCTGTGACAGTCAAATGGGAACTGGGTAGATATATGCTAAAACTTCCAAGCTAAGTTTCCAGCTTATAAAAAACTGAAGCAGAGTGACACATTCAACAATTTTATTTGTGATCTGTGATAATCTGAATTTCCAGATTTTTTTTCCCTTTTTCAGGGATCATGAGTTCGTGCTGAGCACTGGGAGTAGAGATTTCACTTTCCTATCGCTCTGTTTGCTATAGAAAAATAAAATCTATGCAACGATCTTGGAGGCATCGCATCCTCCAAAAGTAACATGAACAAATCGCGCGATTCCTCGACAGAATAAACTGAAGCACACTGCTGTTACTTACCGGAGAGGGAGAGCTCGTGGGAGACGAGAAGCACGAGCTTGGACCTCATGAACTCGAGGGGGCTCCCCGGGACGGCGCCGGTGCGGGCAGTGGCGACGGCCGCCGACGAGCCCGAGCCCCCGCGCGCGTCGACGTCACAGGGGTCCAGCGTGGCGCCGCGGAGGAGGAAGCCCGCGGTGGACGCGCAGGCGGCGACGGCGAGGAGGAGCAGGAGGAGGAGGCGGGTCCTGTGGTGGTGGGCGGGGCCGCGGCCGCCGCCGCCGCCGCCGCCCAACGCCGCCGCCGACGACGGGGGCTTCGCCATCGCCGACCGGTGCGGGGGCGGGTGGCGGTGGGGTTGGATGGATCAAACGGACGGCCTTGATTTCGCAACCCCAACATTTTAGTGCTTTGTTTTTTTTTGTTTTAATTTATTCTCTACTACTTTTAAAAAAACGTAGTGGTGGTGATAAGTGCTGAGCAATTAAAAAAGCTGAGACATGTAACGATCCGCACTCCTCTCATCTCGTATCACCGCGCTACTACTTTCGCTCCTCCTTTCCTCTTTCTCGTATCGCCGGCGCCACCCCACATCCGTCGTCCTCGCCGCCGCCACCACACCTCCGCCGCCAGCCCGCCACCCACGTTGTATGTTGTGCCCCCCTCGCTCTAACCATGTTCGCAGGGGCAGGGAAGGAGGCGGGCGCGTGGTCCAAGCTCTTCCTCTTCGCCCCCGGCGCCATCACCTTCGGCCTCGGCTCATGGCAGCTCTTCCGGAGTCAGGAGAAGGTCATCACACCACGCACGCGCACCTTGTTCCTTCTCCATGTCTTTTTGAAGGGGAGAAGGCCTCACGCTGTACAATTTTCTCGCTCTGTCGCAGATAGAGATGCTGGACTACAGGACGCGGAGGCTGGAGATGGAGCCCATTGCGTGGAACCAGATGGCCCCGTCTGATCTCGGCGTCGGAGGCGATCCGGCCGCGCTGGAGTTCCGGAGGATCGTGTGCGAGGGTGATTTCGACGAGGAGAAGTCGGTGTTCGTCGGGCCTCGCTCCAGGAGCATCTCTGGGGTGACGGATAATGGGTATTATGTGGTCACTCCATTGATACCTCGGCATACTGAGCATGGCAGGTAAACTGTTGTTTGGAAACAACATTGCGCCCTTGCAATGTAACTCTTTAGTTTGGGTGAACGTGATGTCATTAAGTTGGTTTAAGTTCTTCTCAAGGCTAGGATAGGGAAATGGTGACAGAAGTATGAACCTGAACTAGCAGATAATAATTTTGGTCCTGCAGATCTGAAATTAAGATGTTTTCTTCAGCTGTGCAAAGAATGATGAACTATCGACCGTGCCAATCAAAAACCATCTAATGGTAGTGCAGGGTCATTACAATTAAATTAAAAGAAAGAATCTTAACTTTGTGTCCTTGTACCTGTCAATGTTTCATTGAATGTGATACTCTTCAGTTTCAAAACTGTCTTGTGTGTATGCCCCTCCAGTGTTTTCTTTTGTGTATGCAACTATCAGCAGGCAAGGAGTGAACTGAGGAGATTTAATTTTGTATATGCTATTTCCATTAATTTAAATGTCAAATAAATATACTTGCCAAGTATTAACATTTAAAAACACTGTAGCTTGTATGGTGGTAGGCAAGTGATGAAGCAACAGCTCATCAGTACATGTTCGGTCATACATATTTGTAGTTTGGTATAGAAATGCACCACCTAATCTGTCTTGCAGTTGTCCTTTCAAAGAAGACTTTTTGTTAGTTAGCTTAATTACTGATTTATGAGGAAATCAATGCCGTTTAAAGGACCCAATGCTTCAAACTTTCACTCAAAACAGTTTTTACCATAGAGCAGCTCTGTACAAGCTATAATCTCAAATTTGGGAATAACTTATAGTTTTTTTCTGCATTTCATTACATTTCTGATAACTTTAAGTCTTTAACCTCTACTTGTAGTTGCGTTGTGCAATATGCCATTTATCCATGCTTGGACCAGTATTGGCAAAGTTTTTTGTGAAGAAGTTGCAATCTTATCATTAGATCTGAATTAAATTTACCTCCTCACATTACTATCATAGAAAACACATAAAAAAGAAATAGAGTTGCCTGATGCTGTACTGCTTGTTTCAACCATAGAAACAAACTACATTGTCTTATTTCTTCCATGTTTCTTAAAATGTTTATATTTCTGGAAAATATTGTCAGTTCGTGGCCACCTATACTTGTGAATAGAGGGTGGGTTCCTCGTGGCTGGCGTGATAGGAACGTACAGGACCACCAGGGCGTTAGTGAAGTTCCAGAATATAAAGAGGTTGATAAAAAGACAGATGGAAGAGGTTCATGGTGGATGTTTTGGTCTAACTCTAAGGAGCCTGAACAATCTTGTGAGGTGATTTTGCATCCCTTTGTTTGCGTCGTTTCCAACCTATTGCTTAAAAGTACTAATGGTTTCTGCTTTGCTCATCACGTCAAGTTGCCAATTTATCATATATGTTGTATGCATTGATATCTCCCCCCGAGCAATCGGCCGCGCCCTCCGCCCCTGATCTCCATCATCCGTCGCCCCTCGCCTCCGCAGCTACGAAGGCAACCACCGCCCTTGATGAACAGCGCCCCACGCTGCACACGCCACCTTTGCTGCTGTAGTCAACATCCTTTCTGCCCGAGCCCGAAGCCTCGGATCCATGACCATGCCGCCGCCACCGCCATTGTGTGACTCCCTGCTGTGGAATGGTGGCCACGCCACCTCCGCGCCGTTGTCCATGCCCCCGAGATGAACGACCTGAGGTCGGCGTGCACTTCTGCCTCTGCAGTCACGCCTGGCGTGGTGCCAACTCCGGAAGAAGACATTCGGCCTCTGTCCAGCGCCCGACGCCCGGTGCCCAGCAGCCAGCGACCTGTGGCCGATATCTTTGCACCGTGCGACTGGTTTTGTACAACTATTGGAAATCTTTCCTTTTGGTTTGGTCCGGCATGATCCAGGATGTATGTTTCTGCTCTCATTATTGTGTTTATGTGTTTTGGTGCAGTTGCAGGCAGATGTGGGATCGACCACACTGTGATGATTGGGAACATTCCCAAGGACAGATTGGTATTGGTTTCGAACTCCCTGGGGTTAAAATCATGTTGGTGATGTTCCACGATATTATTTTGCTTTGCAATATAGTATCTGGCTGGACATGTTTTGGTCATCTATGCAAGAATACATCAAATAAATATCAAATGCTCTTTGTTTTGTCTGTAGATGGAGTAAGCGGTTCTTTGATGCTTCAATGATTCATTTTTTTGCCTTCAATTTTAAAAGTAGAAATGCCTTGAAGGCATTAGATTCCATCCCAAAGTTGGTCCTTTTGCTTCTAAAGGTAACTAGCATAATTTCTTCCGTTCCTTTGACTGGAACATTAATATTCTATATTCATGAACTGGATGTCCATGAGTCAGTACTAGGTTTAATACATACATGTAGCTTTTTATCTGAAAATATAGTGAAGTATAAAATTTCACCATCCTGGTGATCTTTTTACTCTACAATTGCTTTAAAAGCTTGGGCATCCCGCTTTTCACTGAGTATTTCTGTACAATTCTGTTTGAGAGAGTACAACTGCAAGTCTAATTCTGTGTGCTAAAAAAAACAGAGCAGGTCAAGTTTTTGCAAGACAAATCAAGATAGATTTTGATTTGACCAAATTTTGGCTTGATCTATGAATATAGTATAAAATAAAAGGATCATTTTTTCTTCAGGAAGGTAAGGTTGTAAAATCAAGGAAGCCAGTTGTTCCATTTTGGTTCTGAACAGCTCACCCAACTTGAATTTGACGCGACGATTCCATTTTGCTGCTAAAAGACAAGTTGAATTGAATATCTTTTAATTCCAGAGCTGCAAGTACATATTCAACGAAATGCCCTTTCCTTTTCATTTTGCTGCTAAAAAGCCAGGTTCAATTGAATACCCTGTCCAATCTAATTTTCTATTTGTTCATATGTCTGTACCTATTAACTCTGAAATGAACATGGTAGGATGGTTTAGGTTTGGAGACTATTTTTAGTTCAGGACTTCATGTACCTATTAACTTTTGCAGCAATGATAACACCAGGAACTTTAATTTTAGGCCAAAAGAACCCCATTTTCTGATTTAAACAGAAAAGCTTATTTTCTCTGATTTAAACAGAGAAGCCAGTTAGAAATCATGCATATGCAAAATTTCAGGCCAAAATACCCCTATTTATTGGAACTTAATGGCTGGCTTAGGGCCAATGCTTCACCTTGCTGCTAATGACTATTAGGATTCACATTTTTAGAGAAGTTTCTATATGCTACTTGGAATATATGGAAACAAAGAAATGGGATGATTTTTACAATATAAGGTCTACAGTGTAGTCTTGGAGGTTTCTTTGAAAAGTGATCTCATGTTATTGTATAGATTAAACCCATATGAGAAATCTGTATTAAATTGTTGGCTTGACTCTTTGTAATTCTGAATTATGTATACCCAAATCTTGTTAGGTAGAGATACAAGATAATACCAAACTCTCACATCTCATCTCGTTTTATGGTGCCCCCCACTGCTATGTGTAGTAGTGTAGTAGGGTTATATCTTAGCGTTGATTTTTATGGGTATTTTTGACTTTTTCTTCATTTTGGTGGAAGGGTAAATCCGTAATTTCATGTGTCCATGGGCTGAAAGGTCCAAGTCGCCGCTCTTCCCTGTCAGTTCATTGACACCGCCATCGTGCGTGAGTGGGGGAGCACCGTGCCGTCGCAGGGTTGCGGCCGATAAGCCATCGCCGTCACCGTCACCATCACCCTCCACTGTACGAATCAAACTCCCGCCGCCGACGAACCCTGTCGTGAGTGGCAGCAGAGCCTGGCGGCCTCTTCTCGGTGCGTTCCTCGCCGGCCACCTCTCTGCCCTCTCCGTCGGCTGATATTGCCATTTCTGAATTCATTGTCGCCAGAAGAGAGATCAGTTGATGTTGAGAATCTCAACAAGGAGAAGAAATGAAGTGTTTTCCTTTGGTTCGGAATTCGTTGCATTTGCTGTGATTCAGACGTTTAGTGGTACAGAAGGCATGGAAGTGCATGAAAGTCTAGGAAGTGCATGAAAGTCTAGGCATGGAAGTGAATTATGAAATACTAATGTGAGCTGATGTGTAACTGAATGGTAATTTAATTTGGCTTAACAAACAAAAAGCGTCACAGAAAATAAAAATGTACTCTGATATCCATTTGTGATCGACAAGCTAGGCCATGTGTGTGTAAATGAGTGTATATGCAGATACACTATAATCTACACTATAATGACTTATATTGCTCATGTTTTTGAACCATTATTTTATATATCATGTAGGTTGCTATTGGCTTTGGTGTATCCCCGGTCCACCGTGATGACATAGATCTTATAAAGTCGATCGGTAGCTGGTCGGAAATTCACTATAAACTTTCACAATGCAAATCGGTAAGATCGCTAACATTTGCTCTTATATGCCCGTGATTTTTATATTATCTTGACGGTTGACCTTTTGTAGATTCTTATACCAGTACGCCATGCTCAAAGTTTTATCCTGGTCATACTGGATTAAGAAAGTAGAACACTCTTATGTATTAGACCCTAATCTGCTTATTCCATCATATAAAAATAACCCAAACATGAGATACGTCAGAAAAGTGTTAACTATTACTGATAACTTCAACAAAGCCATGCGGAAGACATGCCCTGGCTCTAGGTGGAATGAAGACATCAGCTTGTGGAGATAAATAATCGTTAATAATCCGATTGTTCACCCGTAAGTTCTCTTCTAAAAACTCATTCAAACCAATGAATTTATTTGTGTAATGCCAGAGTAGCTAACTAATCAATTTTCCTTATGAATTTATCGGGTTTTATTGTTCATCTCTTCATGTGTACATGGAAAAATGAAGAACTACATTTGTCGACTATCAATGTAAGTCCAGACTGACATTGATCATTCGAATATTATATTACATATAATTACATATATTTATCTTATAAAGAAATATACGTGCAAGATGGTGACGAGCTAAGGCAATTTTTTTGCTAAATCTACCGATGTACCAACAAAATAAGTGTGAAAGCAACATCTCTATCTACGCACGAGATTTTCTTAAGTGTATCACAAATGCACGACACTAGAGTAGTTATTCACCCATATGGTGTAGTTCAATTTGAGGTGATTATCCATGAGAAATACCATATTTGGATATGCTTGCTGTACTAGATTTTTTTGTTTGTGCTTTAATTTGTATGGCATCATTAAATTTTCATAGCAGTCTTTTATCTATGTTGTTTTTTTATAATTTCATAAACACTATGAGATTATTTTATGGGCCAGAAAGCTTGCACTATGCTTCTGTAATGACAACAGGTTTCTTGCTTTGGAATTAATCTACAAAACAATTATGATTTGTAGTTTATTTGGATTGCTAGATTTTTTTTTGTGTTCAACAAATTTTCACTCAATGATTATTTAATATCTTTTCACCTAATATAATTTGAAATTGATATATAGCATTCCCCGTTGCAACGCACAGGCATCTTACTAGTTTACGGCAAATTACAGTTTGAGCCATTTATATTGTTGTTTGTTGGTGTTGAAGTTTTATTTTGGACCATCTTTAACCATCATTTTTAATTTGGAGAACTTTGCCTTTTTTTTTGGTTTGAACTATTTATGTTTACCTTCTATTCTATTCTAGTGAAGATATGTCCTACTCCCTTTGTTTCAAATTATAAGTCACGTTGACTTGTTTTTAAGAATTAGTTCTTTTCTTCAATTTCCTCCTTTTCCATTAGCATGATTTTCAAACTGTTAAACGATGTGTTTTTTAAATATATATATATATAAGTTGCTTTAAAAATCAAATAAATACATTGTTAAATTTATAATAGTTAATACTAAATTAATCATGTGTTATTGAGCTTTCTTGCTTTGCATGCGTGAAAATTTTTCCTCCAATTTAAAGCAACGAACGGGGCTAAGTCAAATTCCATAAGTTTGACTAAGAAACGAAATTAGTTTCATTAAATCTAGCGTTGAATATATTTAATAATATTATTCGTTTGGTATTGAAAATATTGTTGTATTTTTCTATAAATTTTGTCAAACATAAAAAAGTTTGACTTAAAACAAAAACAAGTTATAATATGAAACAGAGAAAGTACGAGCCTGTTTGGTATAGCTCCACCTCCACCTCTCCTGGAGCTGGAGTTCAGCCAAACAGTTTCAGTTCCACCTAAAATGGGAGTGGAGCTAGATAGAGTTCTCACACAAAATGAACTAGAGAGGTGGAGTTAGGTTTATGCAGCTCCACAATTTCATCCAAACCCAATTCTACCAAACAGGCCCTACATAAATTTAGGAGTTAGAGCTCATAAATTTAGGAGTTAGAGCTCTACCAAACAGGCCCTACATAGAAAATTCATCGGTGTATCGAAACCAATTTGATTGAGATTGTTGATGGGTGGAGTTGTTTGAGCCAAGTGTTTCAAACCATGAAAATAGTAAAGTTATCAGATCCAAAAATGAAACAAAAAGATTTATAAGTGATTCAAAATGAAACTTTGCCAATAAAAAATGACCGAAACTAAGATTCACTCTATTTTGTTGGATGGAGGAATCTCGGCGATGTCATCGACTACTATACATTAAGGTTGTGTTCGGGAGGTGAGATTGGGAACTCACCTCTCGCGTACGCAAAACAGCGCGACTTATTTTCTTATGATTAATTAAGTATTTACTAATGTTTTTTTGAAAATGGATTAATATGATTTTTTGAAACAACTTTCGTATAGAAACTTTTTGCAAAAAAAGTACCGTTTTAACAGTTTGAAAAACGTGCGTGTGGAACACAAAGGAGAGGAGTTAAAAACACACTAGAAAGAACTCAGCCTAACAACGCAACCTACTCTACGGAGATTTTGGTAGCATTTCTATTGAAACATTGTGATAGGGAGGCAAAACAAAGTTGCTCATGAATTGGCCAGGGTAGCTTTTATTAGGAAATGTTCTTATTTTTGGGTCGATGAACCTCTTTATATTATTCTAAGCACTTTGATTAGCTATGTAACTATATTTTTCAATCAATAAAGCTAGCCAAATGGCGATTTACTCTATTTTGTTTCTTTACTGATATTTTATTTCTTGGCAAAATTTGCTATAGAACATGCAAAATTTGTGTAATTGGCTGGAGAACACTGCAAAATCGTGTCACTGTTGATGGACATCACAAAAATGGTGTAATTGGATGTAGGACGTCGGAGGCATTATTTTATAATATTTCAGAAAAGCGTGGAGAGAGAAATTGAACAAGGATAAATTTGCCCTTGCCTGCTCTTTCTCCACCCGATCCCCATCCAAAACTGGCAGCGACGAGAGGCTTTGACAGCGGCTGGCATGATCGATCGCGAGTGGCGATGCAAGCAAGCTGGGGTCCGTCGTGCCCATGGTGTCACCGCCCACCGCCGCGTTACCTGTCATCATTCGCATCAACCATGGAGGACATGGAGCCGTCGGATCGGAGGATGGTGACGCTTGGCATGTTGAACAAGTCACCATTCATGGCGAGGTGCGTCGCATCTGCGTACACGCCCAACATCCGGAGAGAGCTCACCAGGATCCGCATCGGTTGTAGGTAGGGCACCACCGAGTCTCTCGACACGTCGGCACCGTGGAAGCGGTGGTACTCGACGCGGTCGCCGGACGGGGAGAAGAAGGGGTTGTAGTGGTGGAGCTCTGGGTTGATGCGCTCGGCCTCCTCGCGTCCGGCCACCCTGCCATCGCCATCGTTTCCTCTCCCTGACCCTAACCCCCACCTCTGCCGCTTCCTCTCCCCGACCCCATCCGCCGATGCACCACCATCAGGTCGGGCCGCTGTCGGAGTGGCTTCTTTCTCTCCCCAACCCCGACAACCCCAACCGGTCGAGGATGTGATCATCGGCCTCGCCGCAGCTGCCACTTTTGTACCCTACCCCGATCTCTATACCCATTCCCTTGGCTGCTCCATATAGAGCTGAAGCAGGAAAGCAGGAAGAATAAAATTTTGCCAAGATTTAGGGCACATTTGTACTTTCCACGATTTTTCTCTCTCCATTTGCATAAATATAATAAAATAATATCTCCAGTATCCAACAATTAATTATACTATTTTTGTGGTGTTCTAAGCAGTGACACGATTTTGAGTGTCACTCCGCTAATTACATAAATTTTGGATGTCCTATGGTAAATTTTGCCTTATTTCTTTGGTCTTTCCGCTTGCCGGAGGGGTGGAGTGGAGTTGCAGTGGTGCACACTTGCGGCGGCTCATACGCCCTCCGCCTCTCACCATCGGTGGCCAGCCACCCTCGGAACGCCGCGGTGAGTTCTTACTGCCCTATCCCCTAAACCGCGAAATTTTCTGCACAGTACCGTGACTCCGTCGGGTTGGCAATCCGCTCGAGCCATTTCACCCCGCTACGCCCGTCGTGCGATTCCGAGAAGCCGTCGTCCTGCCATTAGGATTGCCTCAATCAGGTGCGCTGTTTCCAGGGCCATTGCAGTATCCTACCCTCGAAGCCACCGACTAATCGACCCACGACCACGAGGGCTAGGGTTTTATCTCACTCTTGAAGCCACTACATCCCAGTGGCGAACATAGAACTTTATAAAGGGTACGATAAAGTAATATATTTAAACAATAAATTATCTAATTGTTATACAATATTATCTCTAAAGTAATGTAAAAGACTCAATACATCATAAAAAATCAGACCAGACATAAACTAAATCTTATTTTCATCTCAAGATCCCATTGTAATGCATAAGCGTGTAACTAGTAAAGACTGAATGCCACAACTCACTTGAACAATATATATAGTGATTTATGATCATTGGATTCATAACAAGTGTCGATCTCTAATTCATCCATAAAATTTTTTATATGACTATATATCGTTCAATATTATTAATTTTTATAGCATTCTAGATTATGTTTAGCAAAAGTATCTTTTCAGTTCTTAAAAAACTAATCAGGTACCTTATATAAATATAATATTATTAACAAAGATGATATTTATTGTTTACTCATGTAAAAACATAGATAATATATATCACAGAGCACACACATGAGTTAGTTGTTAGTATTCATGTGCAAGTAGTAGTGCTGGCTATAGCAATATTATTATCAAAAATAATTAAGAATGAGAAAACAAGAAGAAGATAGAATAACGGAAGAATATAATGTTATAAGTTTTAGTTTCACATTGAATTACGATGAAGAACAATTTTAATAATATTAGCATATTATCGATTGATATGAGTATATACCATACTATAGATGATGTGAGTAACTTTTCCCCTCATATGTTTGGGCTAATGACTAACCTCTTCTTTTTCTTACTATCTTTCGATGTTCTCCTAACATGTTTAGGTAAAAAAATATTTTGTTTTGAATAAAATAAAGAAACAGATTGACTAAATTATTTTTAGAGAGAATCCATTGTGCGTCACTAACTTTGTCCCTGCTCTATAATATGCCACTGAGTTTGTTAAGTTCTATAATATGCCCTATTCACATTTTATAGGAGAAATATGGAAAAATAATTTATTATCTATTTAATTATGGGAAAAAATATTAACATATGAAAGAATTACGGAAATACCTACTAATATAGTCATCATATATCATGCAGTGTGAAAAGGAGACCACAATCGAATGCTTTATTATTGAGAAAAAATGATGGTATTATTTTTATCTTCTTTTAGCTAAATCTATCTAACCATAATTAATCAATCCGTGTTCGTAGAAGTTCGTATCATCACGCATCAACATATCATGAGATTATTAGTAATAGCTAAGTACACCGACTTAACCATACTTAGTATATCACTAGACTATCGGGTAATGAACAATTCATCTTTAATTATGCTAGAGAAAAAAAAAGTAAATTGCAGTCCTTACTATCTATTCCTAAAAGTTTTCATATTATGTTATCCTTTAACCACTTTTCTCTTTTTTTATTTACACAACAACTAAGTTTACATTTCAATTTGAACCACCCTATCCTATCCATCTCCAAATGCAGTGACTTAGCAACCACTCCGCACACTAACTCTTTGTCTCCATTTTTTTTCTCTTCGGCAGTTGGGAAACCGCTAAATCCAGCAAGAAGGAGCCCGGATGTAGCGTCTCCGCTCTTCGACAGGCTGGCTCCTGCCTCCCTGAGTCCCTGCAAGCCCGATACCCCGACCTCAACAGCGACCATAACAATAGTGTATATGACGATAGGGGAGGAGAAAAAGATATGTCGATAACTAGAAGGTGTGACTGCGCATGCAAAGACGGAGAGGAGGAACGATGGTAGCTCATGGAGAAAGAGCGGTGGTGGCGATGCGTGGAGTGACAGTTAGTGGTTGCTGGTGGTCTGAGGAGTTTGTTATCGATATAATTGCTAATTGAGTTTATTATTTTTTCTCTTAGTATTGACATATGTGGATCACCAGTCATCATAAAGAAATACTACCTCCGTCCCAAAATAAAAGAATTAGTTCTTCATCCCAAGATATAGAACTTGGACCTAATAAAACGTTCCATCTTCCTATATTTTACTATGCTATTTTGAAGTAAAAAAATAAATATTTTGATAAAGGTGGAATAGTCGAGTAAAAGAAACAAAATCTCCCGTCTCGTCGTCTCCTCCGCTCCTTGCGCCAAGGCGAGTCGCGGCTGAACAGGGGAGGGCCGGAGGGGCGGCGATCTCCATTTGGCGAGAAGAGCAGGGGAGGGGAGGGGATCCTGGTGAGCATCCACATCCTCTTTCTGATTCATCTCTCTCTCCCACCGGACGGGACTAGTTTTGTCTGGAATTTGCTTGCGTTCGTTCGTTAACCCTAGCTTCTCTTCTATGTCTGGAAGAAGCTCTTCTGCTCTTAATTTCAGAGCCTTAACCTTAATACAAGTAACAGTTTGTTTGTTCACCCAAAAGTTTGGGGGTTCAACTTCCATGTCCCAAGTTGGATCCGCCCCTGCTACCTCCTCCCCCCCCCCCCCCCCCCCCCCCCCCCCCCCCCCCCCCCCCCCTTCTTTCTCTCTTCTGTACCGCAGCTCGATCTCCTCCGGCTAGCTACGCCGAGTGTTTGCCTGCTCTTATGTTGTGACAAAATCTAGCCTGATCACAGAAGTTTAGTTTTTCATGATTTGGGAGCATATTACATGGGATCTCTGTGTGTATTCTACATTCTACAAGTGTTGAAAGTACAGTCTATGTTTGTAACTGGGAATTGTTGTTTGGAACTGGATAGGGATGTTGGCAGGCCGGAAAACATTGCCGTCCTGTCCTATGAGTGTCATTCATTCGTTGATCATAGGTACTTCTATTCTCCTTATGCTTTTATTACAAGAACTATGTAAGTGTCTACTGTACTTTTGATCATGAGAATATTTTCTATTTTCCAAGAAGGCATTATGAAATTTATGGACTGTTTGCCCGACCTAGCTTGCCTGGAAACTAGAGTTTCCTGTTAGAACTTACAAGTCTGGAAGCCAACTTCCAAAATGAAGTGGGTGGGCTAAGTTGGAGTGTTCTGGGCGTGTAAAAGGCCTGGTGCAACGTGAGGTCAAGTTCTGCTTAAGATAAAAGTTCAATTGACTGAAGAAACATATAATTATAAGAGAAAAATTCTTGAAGTATATGTTGCAAATTGGTATTCCGAAAAACTTTATGCAAGAGTCATTTCTTGTTTCATAATTCATGAAAAAACATATGGTAGATAGTTATTGGTTCTGGCTGTTCCTTATAGTTTTCTTTTTCTGCTGCAGTGTTATTGGTGGTTACCTGCATGCAGTGTCCAGGCACTGCTATCATTGTTGTTCCAAATTCAAATTGTTTTACCTTCAACAACGATAGTCGCCTTGTCGATTTCGTATCCTACTTCCTTTTTTCCGTGATATTCACTGGCTTATACATTTGAAACAACATCAAATCCTTTCAAATTGTTATCTCCTAAGCTGCCACCAGACATACCTAGTTGGTGAGAACTTTGAATATAATGAAAAGGTGATTACCAGAAATTCATTATAAGATGCTAAAGAATCTTCTAGCCTACTTACACATAGATTCAATTGTGGACTTACGGCAAGTGTATACAGATATAAACTCATGTTACATTATCATTATGTCAGGGCTTTGTACCTTCTGATTTGGTTGTTGAATTCTGCAAAGATGTTCAGAGAAGATCTCAAGCGGTATGACATCATGAAATGTCATATGTAATGGGAAAATACATCTGTCTGTATTCTTCAAAAGGCAAAATATCAGATAAAGATGAGTACCTGATAAAAGAACTACCATTTTCACCAAACTTAGTTGTTTGTAAATATTCTAAAAATAATAGTTAATCGTGTACCAAAATTATGTGGAAAATAATTTCTCAATATACAACTTTATTCTCAGTTAAAGAGTGCATTTAGTCGTCATCCATCTGCTTATCTATCCTTTGTTTTATTCTCACCCTGCTATATTGAAACTATTATATGCCATACCGCCAACATATATTCCTGGCTTCTGGTTGTTCTAATTCATTATTTTGCTATACATGGTCATTAGTTTTCAATTTGTCAACAAATGTTTTTGTCTTGGTCATTATGTGGATAAGTCAATGCTTTTGCTCACCCGTTTCAGGGTTATGTGGACTTTGGACGTTTTATCAATTCTCGCAGTTTTCTAACTGGTTCACAGCCTATTGACTTTATTCAGGTTACGCTTTATGAATCTGAATCAATTTTATCTACAATAAAGTAATGGCTACAATAACTCATTATCACATAATAGTAGTTGAGAATGGGGCTACATGAAAAATCACATGATGATTCCTTATTATGTATTTTGTAGTGTTGGTAATTACTCAGACTGACACATATGGTTTATAAGCTCTGTTGTATGCACAAGTTCCCATCCTTTCTCATTGACATGCTCAAATTTTCTCATAATTAACAAAGGGATGAGCCTAGCATGGTGGCAGGCATGGGTGTGTACTCCCATCACCTATAGGTTCCTGTTTTCTGCAACTCAAATCTGGGTTACTTTCTGGGTTATCTGCACATGATTCTTTTTGAATTACTGTTGACTTTATGATTTTCGTGCATAAGCTTATTTCTTTTAGGCATACACTTTCTAATTCCACACTTGCGATTCCAGACATTCCAAAATGGAGACCTATCGCACTGTGAAACTACTTTTGAGAAGATGGGCCGCACAGCACAGGTTTGTGTCTAAATTCTGGTGAGCTTCTTTGTTATGTTCCCTATTTATTTGGATTTTGTGGTCCCATTTTAGACCTGTGGATGCACTTTTTAACATATTTCAGGTAAACATCATATGCGGTCAATGCCCAAATAAAGCATGCCAAGGTCTGTTTACTTTTTTTACTTCCATACATCTTTATATTGTTATCGTCCTCTGACTATCTTCTATGTTACAAACTAATTCTTCTCGACCTTGAATTCAAAGATTACCCAATTGCTGGTTTTTATGGGTGCATATAACCTTTCTTTTATTATTGCTGGCTGCCTATAGACCAATTTCTGATTCTTGGGGGGAGTACTAAATAAAGATAATTGATAACTTTGTAGGCAAACAGGGATGCATCTGTAGCATATTTTATGATGAACTGATATGCAGGTAACCATGAAAGTTTATTTTATTTGCATTTGAGTGAGGTAATTTCTTTCTGATAATTGATGCAGTACTTGTAGGTTTTACCCAGTGCATTGATTAATTTTCCTTTTGTTGTTTCTTTTAAATACATCCCTATGTTATATTTGATATACTAACTGCAAGGTTCTCCCTTTGCTGTATTCTTAAAAAAGTTGGGGATGTTTTCATTTGGAAAGAATTATTACTGTGAAAGTGGCAACTGGATTCTGAAGATTTTGTGCATGCTAGTAAACGAAATAAATTGAAGCAAGACTACTATCGAATCTAGGAATTCTCATCCAAATTATTCCCGTGCCGTTAATGTGTATGAGCCCCCGATAATATCCTGTAAAACAGAAATCAACATTATATTAAACTTATTTTGATGTGGCTTAGCACAAACTTTTTCATAAATAAGAAGAGGAACAGATGGACAAGGATGTAATTTCTTTGAGCAGAATGGTTCCAAACTTTGTAGAGAATATGACATGATTATATAAATATGGTTTCTCTAAAGCAAAGAAAATAAAATTTGAACATTGAGTATGGTATATTTTAAATGTTATTGCTTCTTGATATTTTTAAAATTTTCCTTGTGTTCCTGAGTGCTGGCTAAACGTGGTTCTTTCTGTCAGGGTGATTGTTGAACTTGCTATCCCTTGTCCTAAAAGTGGTCCAAGAGTATTTAAGGGTTTCAGTGTTGGATTCCATCCCCGGTCATCAGAGTTGGTAATGTTGGCTTATTGGCTTTTCTTATTTTGGGAGCTCTTAACTAGTTTTTCAGTTTGTTTTACAAGTAATTTTGTGACCCTAGGTTTATAATGGTTTGACTCAACTGGGATTTGAACAACTTAATCATCAGTTCAGGTATTATCCTGTCAAAGTATCCTTAACTTTTAATGATACAATGTATGTTTAGCCCATTTAAGCTCCAGCTTATCTAAATAAACTTAAGCAGATACAATCGGACACCTTGATCGCTTTCATGAAATGAACTTTCAGCATACTCAATGTAAGATGCAAGGCCTACGGAGAGTTGACTTCTTGTTAGGCGGGTTTCTGCAAGTTAGAAATTTTAATGCCTATATTACACCTATATGGTTGGTTGGGACCAGGTGTCTGTGGGGAATCTAGTTGCTTGAGTAACCAGTTCATGCTCAACAGTCTGTAGAGATGCATGGGCCACAAGACTCACTTGTCAGTGTGAATATTTGGGGATAAAAGAAACACCCTTTAGCCATTCCAGATGCATGGATGAAATGGAAATCTTGTTTAGCCATTCCAGTTTGTTTTAGATGTAATTTTCATTGCATCATTCTGTTCCATGTGCAGCTTTCAGAGTGAGCAGACTCAAGTATCCCTGTATCTTAGTGCAGTTTATTCACTCTCAGGACTTGTTGGAAAGCCTTCCTTCAAGGTAGGCCAAAAAGGGATTTAGACCATAAAAATAACTTTTTTTCCATATGTTTGTATTCATTGTTCATGAAATATTTATACCCATCAGCTTCTGTGCTTTTCTGTTTTTGTAATGCTGTAAGGTGTTTCATGTTAGTAATCACTTTGTCAATGAAGTTGAGCCTTGGTGATAGTTGATGACTAATATAGACTGTGTTTATCATTAGTAGAACTGTACAAATGTAACATTTTAACCATTTTCTTGAACCAGGTTAATCCAGCCAAAGGACTTGTTGTAACACTTACAGGATCAGGGACCAACGGTGCTATGCCTACTACCCTGTCTCCTACAATTCTGAATGTGATCTGGAGATGTTAGTTACATCCTTGTCTCCTCAAACAGATGCATTTTATCATATTCAACATATGAGCTCTGTTTTCTATACTTTGTAGGTGAAATCGCTCGAAGCAGTCTTTATGAGGTCAACATTTTGATCCCAGTAGAGGGCTATGATCCAGTTGAATTTACACTTACCATAGAATGTGGTTGGTTCCACCACATAATCTTCAGCTCTGCAAATTGACTTCTAGTCGCCCTTATACACTTTTCAGTCGAGAAATTTTCAAACATAAAGAAATCCTATGGGTTTAGTTTTCAATAATATGAGAAATAAATTAGATGAAATGAAAATACAAACGCTCATTTCATCTTTGTGTAATTTGCAATTCTATGATTAGCATCATCTGAATATTTTATCTGTAGATTGAATAACTTTGTTCCTACCTTGAATTCAAAAGAGTTTGATAAATGCTGGGTTGGGATGTAAATGTTACAAATATTTGTCAGAAAAAGTTATGATGCTTTCGTTGATTTAAATTAAGGTTATAATAACATTGTAAATCGGAATTAAGGTACAGCAATGCAATACACCTCACACATATACATGACAATTATTATTTTATTATGTTTATCCTGAAGATGAATAACTAAATGCAAATAACTAGTATTGTAATACAAGCGAAGTAAAAAGGAACTAGTTAATAAGTCTTCCCTTGTTCATGAATGCACAAGTAGGCTGATTTCACTACAAAATCTTTCTCAGTTTGATTACCTTGTGAGTTATGCATTTGTTTGTTTGTGTAGGTCACACACAAGAAAAAGAGAGCAATCCAATGAGAGGCTGGGCAACATTTGGAATTATTTCTTGCATGTATGTGTGCCTTGAACTTAAGAAATCAGCTTCATAGTAATGGTATACATCATGCCGTGAATTACAAAATCTGTTTTCTGAAATTAGCTTGTGCTCAAATTTGGAATTGTTTGTTTCATATGTATAAATTGTTCTGAGCCTTACAAATTAGTTTCACAGTAGCCACCACAGGTTCTTTCAAAAACATTTTTATTGCAACCAGTTTTTCCTTGATGCTCTATTCATTGATTTGTTTCTGTTGCTGAGTCTTGTTGCCGTTGTTTTATTACTATATTTGTACTGCTGTTCTATGGGCGTGCAGCTTCATTGTCTTGTCAAGTCTACTTTGTTGTGGAGGTTTCATCTACAAAACAAATGTCGAGCATCAGGTAAATTTCCTTTTGTAAAAATCTTATGAGCGATACTGTGCAGAATTGTCTTGATAACATGGCACATTTGCGCCAATTTCAGTCCGGTTTGTATGCGCTGCCCGGGATGACCATCTTGTCTGCCTTCCTGGATGCTGTAAGTGTTGAAACTTTTTATCTGAACCACATCAAAGTAATTTGGTGATTATGCTAGTAAATACCACGATGCTTATTTGTGATCAGGTTGGTGGACCAAGCTACGTGAGAGCAGATGATCATGGCGGAAGCCATGCAAGCCAAGCATCATGGGAACGCATGCCTGGCACTTCACAGGCAGCAGCACATGGTACCAAAGATATAAGATATGGGTCGCTGTGAACTGAAGGATGCTTGGTTTTGAGGATATTTGCTTCTTGTAAGTTTGTAGTACTCTGTAATCAGAAGAAACTGTGCACTTTATCAGCGGTTGATCTAGCTTCCGGAGCATTGCTTATTTGCCTTATCATCTCTTCGGTTTAGATGTTGTATTATGGTGGTCGCTAATTCAGCATGCCACCATTGTCATCGCCATCCGATCGATGTGCATGCTCATTAGTGGACAGGTTTATGAAATAGTACTCCTACAGTCTAAATTACAGTAACTTTTATCGTAAAAATTTATCTCAAATATAGCAACCTAGTATTTATAAATTTACCACTAGACTAGGTTTTATTATATCCTCAACTAGGCCGAGCATATACTTCATCCATGCTGAAAATGCAACCAAGTATGTTTACACCACATCTTAATACCCGTACCCGAAAGCTAAAACTATATATTTTAAAAGATGGTGGCAGTATATATTCTTTTTTTCCCATAATATAATTTTTTCCCATAATATAAGAGATTATATCATTTCTTACAAAGATTAAGGAAGTATCAAAAAAACATGTGATAGTACTAAAGTTGAAGTTGAGAAAATAAACTACTATTTCATCCCAATATAATCGTCATTATTTACCAAACATTAAGTTTAGTAAGAAATGACTATATTGCCCCTTATTAAATGATGAGTGAGAGCAAGAGGGTAGTTGGGGTAGGATGGAGAAAATTTTAAATTAGGAGTGATTGATGTGATAAAAGGTACTCTAAAGTGATAAGATTTTGGGGACAAAATTTGAATCATAAATCTATAATTATATTTTAGGATGGGAGTAGTACAAAATGGGGTTTTGGACTTTTTACCACTCATGGATGGCGTATTCTCAAATGCCACCTTCTCAGGAGACTATTGTTTCCCATCCAAGTCCACTAAATTATTTTTATTCTGTCATTTTTGTCTACCAACTCAGCAAACTAGAGGAAAAAAATTATCACGCTGACCTTATTCTCTTCTCATGCTTCATCTAATCTGGTACTTATCACGCTGACCTTATCCTCCTCCTACTTCATCTAATCTAGTACCAGATTAGATGAAGTAGGAGGAGGAAGAGGATAAGATCAGCGTGATAATTTTTTTTTCAGTTGGTAGACAAAAATGGTACAATAAAAATAATTTAGTGGACTTGGATGGGAAAGTGGATCCAGATTCTGGTGAAAGTGGACCGAGAATGAGAAGATGGCCACACTCAACCATGGCCACGCTCGACCTTGTCGCTCCAGGTGGAGATGGCTCCCCTCTTGTTGTCGCCGCTCCAATCAAGCTAGACCACCACCTGCAACCCCTCCGTTGTCGGCCCTTTGATCGAGTCGGACCGATGTTATTGCCTCTTTTGTCCTTGCCGCGCTGGAGGGAATCGGGGATGAGGAGCTGCGCCGAAGCTCGGGATGCCGACCGATTCGGAGGCGCCCAAGTTCACATCGTCGCGCCACCAGCCGATGTGGAGATGCTGAGCTCAGGTCACGCTGCCAGCCGATGTGGAGATGTCGAGCTTGGGTCATGAGACCATGCCTCCACATCGAGTTGTCGGAGATCGAGTCACGGATCGTCGGCTGACCTGCGCCGACGACATTCCTTCATGGCTTTCTCCTCCATGAATTGGGACAAGCAAGAAGAAGAAGGGCACCAATGTCATTTCTTATCTAGATTGTTGAGTTGGTTAGCTAAAATGGCAAAATTGGAATAGTTTAATGGGTCTGGGTGACAAATAACCAAAAGTCTTCTGGGAGATTGGCATTTGAGAATGTGTCATCCTGGAGGATGGGCATAAAGGCCAAAATCTCGTAAAAAATGGGTAGTGGGGAACAAACTAGATAGGTGGAGAATAAAGTAGATCACAAAATCCCTTATGATATATTTGGGATAAATTTGAAGACATAATCTGTTATATTATAGACGTTGGAGTATTCTTAGTGCCTGTTTGATTTATAGAAAAACATATTAAGTTTGAAGGATTTTAATCCTATAAAAAAATGAAGGCCTTTAAAACGTAGATTCGAATCCTACCATTTCTCTTGAAATTCCTATAAAATTGATAACCTATGAAGATTTTGGAGTAAAATTAGCAACCCAACCTCTGGAGAAATTCCATTTGAGAGTCTCTCTCTCTCTCTCTTCGAGTGTTCTTTTCTGCGATTTCTGTATCCTGGAGGAAAGTACGAAGCAGCGCGGGGAAGCGAGTCCTACACTACAAATCACAATTCCTAATAACTGACCAAGCAAGCAGTGGTGAGTGATTTGGGCAACCTATTATAGGCGGTTGGTTGCCTTGTGATTCGTTCGTGCAACCACTCTCTCTCACCCTCACCACCACCGCGGCGCCTGGACGGACGATCGATGGGCAACGCCGTCGGCACGGCGGCGAACGGCGTCGCAACGTTCTTCGGCAACACCTTGTTCGCGCCATTCCGATCCCTCTTCGACGTCTCCTGCGAGTAAGTAAGCACCTTGATTTTTCTTTTTTTTTATTTTACTGAAATTAATTCATCTAGTTTCAGTGTTCTTTCTCTGAGGAAAAGGAAAAAAAAAGAGTACATGTTCTGGAAATCAAATGCCATCCGAGGAGAGAATAATCCGTGTAACTAATTGTTGTTCAAATCGCGCTCTGATTTGACGTCATCTTTTTTTTTTGGTTTTGTTTAATTTGGTGTTCTTGATATCATCGATCGTGTAGTGGCGTTTGCTCGGGGACGTGGGACGCGTTCTGCTTCATCGACCACCTCTGCGCCCTCAGCCTGGGCAAACTCATCCTTTTCATTGTCCTCTCCTACATCAGTAAGTTGCAGTGCAGCGGCTAGCTATTAGTGTTTTTTTTTTCTTTTAATTCATTCAAATTTCAAAGAGAGGGGAAAAAATTTCTCGTCTTAATTAATCGGAAATGGCTAAGCTACAAGCGTGTTCGATCAATCGTTTATTTGATTCGATCTCAACTCGACATGATCATGCAGTGCTGCTCGTGATGTGGAAGCTCGGCGGCAAGTGCGTGCTCAAGAGCGCCTGCAAGACGGCCATGGCGGCGTGCTCCTGCTGCTGCCACGCGATGGCGGCCGCGCCGTGCTACCTCTGGCGCGCGCTGCGGGGCACCAGGCGCGTGCGCCGCGGGCGCCGCCGCCGGGATGACGACGACGACGACGTGGAGGAAGGACGAGGAGGAGGATGGGGCGGCTCGTCGTCGGGGTTCGGCTGGAGCTCCAGCGAGGAGGAGGAGGGATCCTCCTCGACCGGAGGTGGGCATTACGGTGACCGCCGCCGGTGCCGGCGCCACGGGAGGAGCGGCGGCGAGGGGTCGGCGGCGGCGAGGGAGAGGAGGAGGGAAGAGCGGATGCGGCGGTCTCTGCGGCTGAGGCCGACGAGCTTCAAGGAGAAGGCGGTGGCCACGGCGAGGAGGAGCAGCCGTGGCCATGGGGAGAGCAGCGGCGGCGGCGGAGGCCGGCGTCTCCGGCGTGTCGCGTCGTCGGGGAGGATGTGATCAAGGTGTTCGTCTCGTCGCCGCCGACCGAGTGCCCATGGCGCGCGCGGGAATGTGATGGTTTAAATACGGTTTAAATATGTTTCTTTCTCAAATATTCGTATCGCATCTCCAAGTTAGATACTACACCATTTGAATGTTTGAATCACATTTACACTATTATTATTCTTCAACGACATGCCTTTGTATTCTATTACCTCCATCCCTACAAATACCTTATTTTTAGCTATGCAATTTTTTAGAGAAGGGTAATTTTTACATATATGCAACCTTTTCAAATAGGGAACTTAACCCTCAAACAATCCAATCTAAAATTCGCTAAATTCACTCCTATCGAGATTTGAACTCAGGACCTTAGGTGCTACTCATGTCACTGCAACTATTTTAGCTATGCAATTGGATAGGGAGTATGGTGTATAGTTATGCTAAAAAAAAATTATGAAGTGTGCATCGATAATTATGTAAGTGATTTTACGATCCAATTATGAAGTGTGCATCCGTAATTATGTAAGTGATTTTACGATCCTCAAGGAGGCACCTCACAGTACCTCATGTCTAAATTATACAACAACTAAAAAAATGGTTATCTCATAAACATCGTAAAGTTTATCTAATTATGTTATGGAAACATAACTATTTTGTTGGTATTTATTTCATACAACAAATTATTAGACCACCGATATGTTCTTCGTCTAAATATGGTAATGCCTAGATTTTTAATTGGTTTTCTCCTTTGATGGACGAATGTGGTATAATCAGGTTTTCTTTTTCAGTTACAAAAAAGAACGGAAGATTTACCAAGAAATCAAGACATATTACCGGTATTACTGCTATGTATGATTTCATTTTCATGGATCGGAAGAGATCAAGAGATATTACCGGTGTTATTGCTACGTATGATATTTTATTCTGTACAAGTTCAGAAATCAAAAGCTAATTAACATTTGTGTGACTGAAGAAATACGAACAGAGGTACGTGGCTCCACAATTTGGTGACTTTTCAGAAATAACTGGAATTACATTGGTGAGTACCAAAAAAAAACGTTGATGAATTGAGGGAAAAAAAAACAGAAAGGGCTTGCAAACTGCAATTACACCTCATGTCACCACACTTGCATGGTGACATCCAAACAGGAAAATATTCTGTAAATTACATTGATGAGTGATGACCAAAAGCAAAAGAACATGGATGCAAACTGAACACCCTTTCATATACTAGATGTTCTTGTTAACCACACGGCAGTTCTTGCGGATTTCTCCATCATAACCAGTGAGGGGATTGATGTTCCCCATCTTGACTATCGAATTCACGTAGTGCTCGAAGAACAGCTGTTCGTTTTCTGCATAGCTTCTCACGAGACCCGCGATTTGCGGGTCTCTTCCTGTCCACAGAACTTCATCTGAATTGAGGAGCCCTCTTCCCTCGATCAACAGCTTGTAATAGGTATTGTCGAATTTCGAAGGTGTAGCAAATTCCAGAGGGCGTAAGTTGTTGTCACCGCCTTTGCGTGGGCATGTTGAGGCCAGTGTGGAATAGAACATTCTCTCTAGCGTTTTGTCTGGCTGGTTGTCTCTGTGCTGGTTGTAGAGCCTCTGCTTGAAGCTCACACATCTGGCCATTCCAATGGTGTGGCTTCCTGTCAATGCAGAAATGTAAGTATTTGTTTGATGAGAATATATTATGTTGTTTCAACTATGCTCATGCATGCAAGAGGATGGTTTGGATTAGCATTTTTATCCGGTATGACCAAAAGCTACAGTATCCTTATATTTCTTGTTCGCTTAATTTTCTGGCAAATTTCATTGCTAGTTATGCTTTGTTTCAGTTGTTTTCTCATCTTCTCTAGGTTCTTACAGTACTTTGAAAGATTAAACTTGCGACAAGAAACTGATGTGGAGAACATGTACAAACAAATCTATTTTATTCCGCCGAGATTTTCTTTTTTACTAAATTACCTCAAAAAAAAATCTAGTTTCAACGCTGAAGAGGTGGAATTAATTGCATACCTGATAGTGCCACCAGGTCCACCTTATCCAGTCCTTGCCTTTCAAAGAATTTCACAAGACGATGCAGTGTCGCATTTGGTGGAGGAAGGTTCTTGTTTGCTAATTTCATATATGCTGCCTTTGAATCCTTCCTTCCTAGTGGAAGTTCCCAGTATGGGCCACCGCTCTGTCATGAGATAAAACTCATCAATTTATATGCTCATGTTAGATAATTTTAGACAGAGCTAAGTGACATTTTTACTTGAAACGAGATGAGCCAAAGTTTATAGTTGTTTTCAGAAATTCTCTTATTCTGTTCTCTTGAAAAAATGAAGTCTATATTTTAAACAGATGAAAATGAAGTAAATATTTATTTTTGATTTGAAAGCAGAGATGTTTACCAGCACTGTTGAACCTCTGGCAGCTAGGGCAATGGTGTCAGCACAAGAAACTGTGTGTGGGCAAGCTTCTTCAAGTGCAGCCTTGATCTCGTCTATAACTTCAAATCCTCTAATAGAATTTTTGTTAGGAATAGCCTTTTTCTCGCTCACGAATTCTTCGCTGTCATCCAACAAAACCGACGCGTCGCATCCCTGAAATTCCATCGAGACGATCAAAATCACTTCTCATTTATATCAATGCTAATGCGCAACAAAATTCGAAGTTCGGGCGTTCGGCACATGAGTGAACACTGAAAATTTGTGTTTCCTTCTAGAAATTTTGTGTTGTTTTAGAACAAGAAAGACACTTGAAAATGTGCTAACCTGAACAAAGCAGTCATGGAACAGGAGCCTGAGAAGAGAAGCAGCAATCCTCTGCTCCTTTGCAATAGCCTTCTTTAGGACAGAGACCACAATCTCATCAGCTTGTGGGCATGTGGCCTTGTAGTAATCGGGAGAAAGAACTGGCTTTGGTGGGCTCTGCCCAACTGGGTGAACATCCTCATGGTGAGCAGGGAAAGCAAGAGATGCAGTGAAGCACAGAGAAGTAGTGAAGATTGCAGCAAGAACAATCTTGGATGAAGCCATTAGAGCTTCTGGAGAGTGAGATGCTGTGAATCTGTCTTTGATCAGTTCTCGCATTTCGCTTCATATTTATACAACTCAAGAATTCTCAAAATATTATAGAACTCATGTTGATTCAGCTCCAACATTCCATTTCATCCACTCCACTAGCTAGTTGTGGTAAGAAAAGAAACATGCATGGAGTTGCTTTGGGTGTACCTGATATTCTCTACTACTGATTTAGAGGCTGCTTTTGTCTTGTGTATCAGTTAACACTATCTGATGTCTCATGGCTTGCCATGCTTAAATGACCTGCCTAAACCCTTTTGGTCTCTTATTATTGGTTCCACTTCAAGAGCAATGAGAATTTTATAATAGGGCTATATATATGTCTTTCTTGTGTAAGGCACTGCACATAATTGAGGTTTTCACTGCTCTGGTTTTGCATTGCTGGTGTTCTAATAATACATGTTGGGAACAGAAAGTGTTGGCATTTGTTCAACCTACTTCTCTAAAATAATCCCTGGTAATATAAATCGAAAATGTTGGAATTAGCTGTAGCTACTCCAAATACATCGAACCTTGTAACACAACTAAGAGAGCTTGAGAAGAAAGCACATGGACACATTACTACTAAGTAGTGTATTAGGACAGGTTTAGTAACTAGGAATTTTTAACTGTTCCATTTCGTGTATATTTATGCATGCATGAAAAGGTAAAAAGTTTAAAATCTCACGAGACCTGATATATACACTGACCAAATTTAGTGAGAATTTCGACACATTAGTTATCCAACAAATGTAATTCTTCAGAAATGTAACATATATTTCCTTTGAAAGATCCTTGACCTTATACAGAGCTAGCTAACACTTGCACTTAAAAGCCCATGTTAATCACAAGGAAAGTAAGTTCAGATTTGCAGTTGTGCTGATCAGTATTCAGCAGTAGAGACCACTGTAAAAGTATTCCAATCCAGTATTTTCAAGGGTTGAATACTACTCCCTCCGTTCCTAAATACTAGTCTTTGATCATCACTATTCTACTTAATCGTTAATACTTTCTAAATGGTTAAACTACGATGAAATAAGACTAATTCTTTCATAAGTTAGAATCTTACACACACTTTGATAACACGGTATCTTTCTAGGCACTTGTTATTTTCTTGGGGAAAAAAAGACGAGTGGTCAAGTTAAAATGTGAATAGTGTACGGTGACAGCTGACAAGTTTTTAAGTAGCGGAGGGAGTATAATACAGTAAACTCTCATATGGCAATACAGGAGCTAGTGTAGACAGATCTCGCTGTCTGAACTGTGTGAGACTGTGTCTGTTAACACAGTAGCCATCACATGGTCGGTGGTGAATATGCATCAATGAACAGTTACCACTGTTAATCTGTTTCGGACGCCTGGGTAGTTGGATCAATGAACAACACACTCTGAATTCCTGAACTTGGCTTTCAGCCTAATGTAAACATGTTGCTCTCTCCGGGTTTCAGAAATTCAGACCTAAGCTTAGAGTGCAATTCAATGCAGTGGCGAGCCTTGGAATCAATGCAACCATTTGGGAACCCACAGGTCACTCACCCGTACAGTGACGCCATGAATGACGGTTCCAATTGCACGGCCTAATAATTAATCAATTAGTTAACCTACTTAATAAACTAGTAATTAACTAGTCAGCTTCTGGAGATCACAGATTAGAAATGGATGAGCTCGTAAATAGACAGCACAGTGAAAACGATCACGTGCGAGTTTTGTTGCTGTCTTAGCACGGCAATGCCCGACCTTCCAATCTTCTGGAGATCGTGCATGGCACGACCGGAGTGAAGCAGAGTACGTAATCACGTGTTCATGTGCGTGGTTTATTGGGTTTCTCGGCTGTGTTATTACCCATTTTTCCTAACTTACATCTCTAATTTTCCACGCGCACGCTTTTCAAACTACTAAATGGTATGTTTTTTATAAAAAATTTCTATACAAAAGTTACTTTTAAAAAAAATCAAATTATTTTATTTTAAAAAAATATTAACTAATATTTAATTAATCACGCGCTAATGAATCGTACTGTTTTCCGTGTTTACTGTGCTTGCGGGGAAAACGGACAAAGGATCACAGCCTCAAGTCTGCTGCATCGCATCTATCAGAAACATGCCTACATGCATTGTGTGTGGATAAAAGAGAAACGGTTGTTCAGTACTCCCTCGTGAGTTCCATAAGATTAGCATGTATTTTTTCGTGCGTTGTTATAGAACTTTAATTAATAAAAAATATCGATAATATGTTATTATTATTATTATTATTATTTCTTTACATATACATCAATCTTTTAATTTCTATATATATTTGTTGTTTCAATGTTCTTTTTCCTTCACACAAAAAATAGATTGGTGGTAAGGTTGATATGCATCTGGGTCTTTTGGTTCCACATGTTATATTATAATTCATTCCAAAAGGTAGAGAGTTGGTATTGGATGTGGTGATAGATTTATCACTCATTCATCGAGTTAACTATCTTCCTTTTAAAGTAGTATAGATAGCTACCTGTCAAGTTTTTTTTAATAAATATTGAAGACAGATAAAAAGGCTAGATTCCATTGATGGGAGGTGAGTGAGTTTTGCAGAGATGAGAGGTATATGGGACAATTTTATCACTACAAACATATCTTAGGTTGTGTTCTTTTGTCCATGTTCCCAACTTTTTCTTTCTTATTTTTCACGTCCACGCTTCCTAAAATTTATATAGAAAAGTTGCTTTAAAAAATCATACTAATCTATTTTTTTAAAATTTTTAAGCTAATACATAATTAATTATACGTTAATTCATCCAATCATTTTGAACTCAGCCTTACTTTAAAGTTGCTATGTTTTAAACTAAAATTTATAAACGGTAGAAATAGCTATATATTTAAAATTTATAAACGGTAGAAATAGCTATATATTTTAGGTCGGATGAAATACCTAACTATCTAGCCGGTATCTTGTCGACCAATTTCCAAAGTGTCATTTCACAATAATATATAACTTCTTATAACCATTTTGCATGAGTGGTGGTTGGAACTAAGCAAGCTATCATGCATTGTCCCTCATATATGATTTATCATACTAGTATTCCTCCTTCACAGAGTCACAGGCTAGCTATAAGAGGTTTCCTTTGGATCGTACGATTTTTAAGGAAAATCTTAGGATTTAAATTGGCACTGTAGCTAGCTTCCTTTGAATTGTAGGAAATGGTGAAGGGAAATCCATAAGAAATCTTCATATATCTTCCTAACTCCACAGGAATTTCAGCATCGATCTTACTCGGAGTTGTAGTATTAATGGTGCGCCGGAAAAAGTGGCTGCCCGGCCACAATCAATTGAGATGTAGGACCTGACACGAGAAAAATTCTACCTAATAAAAAAAATAGTAAGGGGATGTTTAGATAAAGGGAAAAAAAAATTAGCGGGTCACATCGGATATACGGACACACATTTAAAGTATTAAACGTAGACTAATACCAAAACAAATTACGGAATCCGCCTGTAAACTGCGAGACGAATTTATTAAGCCTAATTAATTCATCATTAGCAAATATTTACTGTAGCACCATATTGTCAGATCATGATGAAATTAGACTCAAAAGATTCGTCTCGTGATTTACACGCACACTGTGTAATTGGCTTTTTTTCATCCACATTTAATGCTCCATGTATGTATTCAAACGTTCGATGTGATGAGACAAAAATAATTTTGGGTGGATCTAAACAGGCTCTAAGGCTTTCGATTGGTTATTTTCATCCGTTCGGTTGTTTTTTATCGTCTTTTTTCCATCCGTTCAGTTTTTTTCATCTTTCCTTTTTTTTTCATCACCGCTTTTTCGTCCGTATGTTTTTTTCCATCCGTCCAGTTTTTCTCCATCGTTGTTTTTTCCGTTAGTCCGGTTTTTCTTTATCTTATTTGATCCTACGCATCTTCAGCCACTGCCCGGACCCTTTTTTTGCATTGCCAGTTTTTTTTCGATCTTATCTGATCCGGCGTGCCTCGTGCACCGCCCGGACCAAAAAATGATTCCCCTCGTGTGTTTCCTCCTCCAATTGATTGTAAAAAATGATTCCCCATTCATCCCTTATCATTTTTACCATGATTTCCCTTTCAATTCGGTTTTAATTCGCCGGATTTAATCTCTCTATTTAACCGTCGCTGATGATGGCTGGCTGACGAGCTTCCCTCACAATTTTATCCCGAGTTTTGCAAATTTGCTCTAATTTTGAGAAAAGAAAGATGATATTGACTGAATCAAAAGTCCTTAACCAAATTTGGGAGATCAATTAAGATTTGGTTGGATTTTATAGGGAGGATCGGCTCCGGTATCTACAGAAACATGAATATCTTTCTGAGGTTGAAAATGGCAGTTGGCTGTCCGAGCTGGGTCGGGCCGGAGAGAGGCAGGCCGAGCAAAGGGAGGTAATGGACTAGGCTAGGACTGAAAACGAAGTAATGGGCTTTCGGTCCAAAACCAAAGAATTTTTTTTAACTTTTTCAATTACAATATATAGCGATTTTAATGTTTCAATTTATTACTCAACTTCTAATAGCTATTGTATCACTGAAAAACATCTTTACCCGTCGCAACGCACGAACATTTTCTAGTAGAGAAACATAAATCCAATCAACTTTCGGCATAACACTACATTTATGTCCAATTAGGTGATAATTATTAGCTACTCCATACCCATTTACTCGTCATTTTTGCAAATACCGAGACGGAGATAAGAAAACCTCATTTAAACCTCATCGATCATGTTGTATGTTAGGCATAAATGTGAGCATGCATGCAAACATGCCGTTGCATAAATATGAGTTAGGCATGCAATGATGACATTTATTTCTGCACGAATAAATAAACGGATATGCAACGATGTCATTTATGTACTCCACACAAATAAATGAAAAGACATGACATGTTATGATATCATTTACTCCTATATAAATAAATGAATAGACACTATACATACATACATACATACATACATACATACATACATACATATATATATATATATATATACATATATATATACATATATATATATATATATATGTATATATATGTATGGACTATGAATTAGATAATTAATTTTAAAATACCTTAAAAATTGTACGTGATAATCAAATGGATGGAGGGAGCAGTGTGCATGCATGCATCCATCACTTAGCTTTGATATATCCACTATTTAGTCATCTCAATTTGGCAGTTAATCAGTTAGCTAGCTATGGCAACTAACAACATGCATGCATGTAGGAGAGGAGACTTAGCTAGCTAGCGAGGAGTCGTGAGTTTTGTCGCCTCCGATCTCATGCATGGCGAGTAGTTGATCAACATGCGATTCGATCGATCGATAGATGTGATATCGCTGTCAAATTAAAGAGGAAGAAATTAATTAAAGGGTTGCAAACTTTCAACCATTGCCATCACGATCTGTCGATGTATCGATCGAGGTCATAAGTGCGCAAGTTACGTACTACTAGCTAGTACTCGTGGAATGAATGTTAGTTAGATAGGTGATCTAAGCATGGATGCTTCCGTTAATCGTTTGTTAACATCACCTCTCGGAAAGTTGGCTAGTTCTGAATTCTGATAGATCTCTACCAGCTAGCTAGTACTATACTCCTACCTAGCTATCTTAGCTAGGTAAACGCTTTAGTTAATTAGTAATACTACTCCCTCCATTAAAAAAGAACGTAGTTTTATACTATTTATATCCAAAGTAAGTTTGATAGTTCGTTTTATTTGAAAAAAATTATAATTAATATTTTTATTATTATTAGATGATAAAATATAAATAACACTTTACGTGTGATTAAATTTTTAGTTTCTTTATAAATTTTTTAAATAAGACGGATAATCGAACATTGAACGTACACGAATATCCACGTCTGGTACGGAGATAGTAATGATGATTACTACAAAGTGATTACTAAATAATGATGCTCATATAATCATCATTACGTGGCTGTAGGCAGGTCCCACACTCAGTCCCCCTTTAATCGCATGCATTACTAAATAATTACTAATTAACAATAATACTTAATTAACAAAATTAAGCGCATGTAAAACTTTTCTCGTGGTACCATCCATCTAGCTCATGTCTGAAGCAAGTATACGCCTATAATGTTCCTTCTCTTCGTTTCAAAATATAATAATCTTTAAATAGATGGTGTATATTTTAATACTACGAATATAGAGAGATATCTATGTAAATATATTCCATCCATTCAAACTTATTATATTTTAGGACTACTAAGTAGTAGCTATATCCAATGCAGTCAGCTTTCTTCTAAACGCGCGCTGACCGTTTAACGGTCTTGAGCTTTGGATTAGCACAAGCTAATTAACTAATCCAAAACGTTACCACGAAACTTCAGCCTTTTTACAAAGAAAAGAGAGGTCATCACGGAAAGATATATCAACAACTACAAAAGATTTAATTTGGTTGGATTTGATACAACCGACAGCAAGCCACTGAAGATTATGAGTCTCTTTGACCTAAAAAGAGCTATAGTTAAACTTAGCTGAACAACACATTTGTTCAGATACTCACAAAGTTAGTAGCTGGTATAGCTAATTAGCTATCTCCATGCATTTCTCATTCTTTCTTTCTTTCTTTCTTTCTTTCTTTCAGAGACAGAGTCAATCACTCACTCAGCCAGTCAGGTCCCATATAATTGACACCTATATAACCAAAATCAAATTAAGTCAAGCTGTTATCTAGAGATTCCATGGCCGGTCTGATGATGTGTTTAGTTGCCGGCTGCATGCAGAGCAGGTGAAAAAGGCCGTACAGCCAGATGGAAGCAGACGAGCTTGTTAGTTGGAGTAGGGCCCTGTAGTTGGTACACTTGTACTTGGTCACTTATACTTGATCTTGCACAATTATGTACTACTAATTTGGTACACTAGTACCCCTACTACTACTGATCACTTGTACTACTAGCTAGTTAGCACTACCACCTTTGATCTAGTACACTTATCACGATTCATGATTATGCACTTAATTTAGGTTTCTCCCATGCATGATGCATCATGGGAATTTCGGGTAATAGGGTTATGGGGGAATGGATTCTAATATCACGAGAAGATGTTCTCTTGTATACTTTTTTTTCTAAATCTAATGCAAATATTTGTGAAAAATCATGAAATTTTTTTGACATTGTAGAGTATACTGGCATCTATCGGTACATCAAAAATCAAGTTAAAATTTGATTCACACATTGAGAAAAAAAAGATAAACTCGGGTGTAAACAATACGTTACTATTTACACGCTGAATTTATCTTTTTATATCACGATGTGTGAGTGTTTTGATCTAAAATCTTGTGAAGTGGTATGTATTTCTTGTATGAGTATTATCAAATTTTTTAAGAATTTTTAATAACCATTTAAATAGGTTTTAAACAAACGAGAGTACATCCTCTCCTCTCTCCTCTAAGATATTAAAATATTTTTCCCGGGTTATGGGGCATATGGTTATCTATGTATTATGGAGTGGATAAGCTAGATGGGATCTAATTTGCTTAATTAATGTAGGTGATGATAAGAGCGCAAATACACTACTACTATCCACATGCTTTCTCATGGCTCAATGCATGCCTGCCTCATCTTTCCTTTCTCGAGAATCGAGTTGTAAGTTCTAACAAATTGATGTGACATGAATAAAATGAGAGTGTCAGAGTGGTTAGTTAGTTGTTGCAAAACTGAAAAGGAAAAAAAGGGAGATGATTGGGCAACATATTGCATGAAAAAGTTCAATTCGTTTTTGTTTTCCTTTTCATTCTTTAATTGTACGCATGCATGTGACACCTATACTTGAAAATTCAAATATGATTGAGCTATATAAGAACATTTTCAAAGAGAAATATGTACGTAGTGTATGCAATGCCCCAACCCGTTAGTAGAAACTTGGGGAGCACATATGTTTTGATATTAGTGGGATTAGTCCATATAGAGAGCTTAGATAAATTAGTGCTAGCGTATAAACCAACACACTATAACCATATATATGTGTGTATGTGTGTATATATATATATAGGAAGAAATAGGTATTTGCTAGAATTTAAGCCCCATTTTTTAACACCTCAAATGGCAAATTGCTAAACGTAAATTGCAGTACTATGCAATGTGCACTTTCAGTTAGTTTTACATGCATTTTTGTGAGTGTGTATGGCTTTCCTTTATTTTTATATAAGTTTGAATACTTTTACGTACTACTTCCGTTTCATACTATAAGTCATTTGATGTTTTTACTAGTTAAAATTTAACTAAGTTTATAGGAAAAATAGCAACATCTAAAATATCAAATTAGTTTTATTTAATCTAACATTAAATATATTTTGATAATATGTTTGGTTTGGGTTGAAAATATTAATATATTTTTCAACAAACTTGATCAAACTTAGTGAAGTTTAACTAGAAAAATTCAAATAACTTATAATATGAAACGGAGGGAGTATTTGATTTGTATTTTAATGAACTATAAGTTGATTTCATATTTAGCTAGGTTAGCATACTTTATTATTTATTCTTTTATCTAAGAAAAAAGGGAATTCGTTTTAAAAAGGTAATAGGGAAGTGATGGGAACTGTTGGAATTGGATTGTCATCCAATGGGTGAGAAAAGTGCATAGAATTTTAGTCACACATTTGCGAAGAAATAAATATAGAAGGGTATTGCAGTAATTACACTCCTTTCGGTCATTGAGTTTTATATTATACTATGTGTTTTAAATACACTCGAGTATATCCATGGAATCGAATCTACCCACGCGTCGTCTTTGACTCTTTTGGTCGATCCATGTGACTTGTGATTAGCTCGGTACGTTAGTGTTCACTGTTAACGGATCGATCCTTCTAGTATGATAACATTGGATATGTTAATTATCACCTGGAATCTGTTTCTGTAAAATTAATGAATTAATTTAATTTCATCTATTACGTGTATTGACATTCTTTGGACAATCAAATGTGTGCCGATTATATATCTTAACTTAGGATATGCAGCTATAGTAAAAATATATACATTCATATCACAAAATTATCTAGCTAGCTAGACACTCATGTTTCAAAGCACACAGGGTTGTTTTGACAAAATTGTGCGCGTTTTGAACCATTTGATGACCTATACATATGTAAATCCGAGAACCAGTTTGCAAAATTAATCTTTGTGACCAAGGTTAATTCGATCTGTCCAAGGCTTTCTGTTCTGCTATCACAATAAGCTGCAGAAAATTAACTATAATGTTCTACCCTGTAGTGAGGTTAACTTAATTACCCCTTTCCACAGTTTTTTCCCCCTTTCTTTTGCAGCGTATAACGTACGTGTTAACTTAGCATGGCAGGCTTGCAGCCAGTGTCAAATTAATATCCATTCGCTCGCACGCTTCAGATTGCGTAAAAGTGCTAAATATTGTCCAGAAGAAACGTCGAAAAGACATGCACAATAGCTCCCATCGCCAGCAACACACACAGCACTTGCAAAATAAGGCAGCTAATCAAAAATAAAAACCAGCTTCTCCTGCCTAACTTTCAAAAATAAAAAAACTGTTTAGCTATTGATCAATTCCTTGGAAGCCAAGGGCTTGTCTTAACAGTCAACAAAGCAGTGATCAACTGGCCTTAATCTGTGATCAACCTCCTAATCCCCTATCATTACTAAGACCTTAGACATTCTTAGTATAACAGTTTGTAGGCTTCCATTCCAAGGGACCATATTAAATACTTGTTTTGTTTCATAATACAAGTTGCCAAAATGTCATATATGCTAGTATTGGGGAAAACACGAGTAATTTATAGGGCTTTGGATACTAATTAACTATATCTTTTTTTTCTTAACTTAAACTTGCTTACAAGCAGATGGGGACAGGGTTTGGTAAAAGTATAATCAGAAAAATACATTAAGCAACCCTCTAACCAATCATTTACTAGTCTTTAGGTCCTGTGCACATCGGAACAGGTTAGTATAAGAAATCAATGTCAAATTATCTTCAATCCAGTTGGAAAAACTTGTGTTGGTTAGCTTCTAAGAAATGTGTAGGACCTATTCAAACCTTGGTCTTCTCTTGCACAGTAAGCATGACTAATACATTGCAGAGTTATTATATACTAGTTAATAAGTCTATGAAGGAGAGGAATAGGAGACAATAAAGTATCATGAGCCTTACAACACAACAGAAGTCAAATGAGCAGGTACTCTTGCCCATCTCACTTTTGTCTCCTCTAAGGTTTTGGCAGTAGGGATGCCAAATCTGTAGCCTCCTTTGAGGCATGTGGCGTGTGTACTTGCCATGGTAATGCCCTACCACATGAGTTGTGAGTACATTAGAACAATAATTACAGGGACCAAAATAGGTATGATACAAACAAACATGAGATCTAAAGGCATTGATCCCATCAGAACAAAATATATATTGTGCACAGGCTTAAGAGATAAATAATCAACACAAATACTACCGTACGCAAAATTTAAGTGAGAGAGGCTAAAGAGAGAGAGGTTAATGTAGATCACCATTCAGATTCAGTAGTACTACACTCTTCCAAAAATATATCATTTTTGGCTACAAACATTCCTCGTCATAGCAAAATATGAGGTCCTTTTGGGACGGACGTAGTAAGATGAAAGCTCCTAGATCGATTTATGATGAATTTTGTGTCTTGATTTATTCATCTTGTGTTCATTGAGTCAGGTACTTATGATATAAAATCACATAGTAATTTCACATAGTAATGATGTTCTTTAAAAAAGAGCCTTTTTCTGCACTACCTTTGCAGATCTGCGGGTTCTAGAGCTATACACGTAGCATGCATACCTGTGACTGTCTCTGTGAGCCTGTGACTGTAACAACCGCCATGCTGCTTCCTTCAAGAAACGGCCACTGATATGTGCTGCACAGAAGAACAAGGCTGCTATGCCGGTGACAAAGCCTTGGAACAGTTGAAGAACCTGCCTTGTGACAAGAATGTAGGCCATTGCAAGACACCTAACGCCGAATCATCATCACGCACCGTGTGTTGAGAGTTGGTACATGGCACATCTCGTTTGATCCATCTCCATGCATGTGTTAGCTAGGATATCAGCACCTGGGTTGTACAACAAAATGCACCATGGTACTACACATCTTCTCTCTGACCATTGATGAGCCATCAGAACTCCCAGTTTGATCGCTGCAACTAAGGTAACTTAGTTTGGCAGTACAATTATACAAGGACAACATCATATGAAAAATCTTAAGAGATTATTCTTTGATACAACGTTTTTGATAATAAATATACGGAATGTAGCATCATACTTTTGATGGGCCATCAAACATGCCAGTTTGATCGCTGCAATAACATAGAAAAGGTAACTTAATTTGGTAGTACAATTCTACAAGGACAACAGTATATGAAAAAATCTTAGAGATAATCCTTTGATATAACGTTTCTAGTAATAAATATATGGCAATGTAGCATCATGCTTTTGATCCACAAAGACAGGGATACGAATCCAAGTTTGATGACCACCAACAATAGAAAACATCCATGTGAATAGTCCAGCATACATAAGGTATTGCATTAAACAAAGCCATATGATCTGTAATGGCACTTGTGTATAACCAAAGTGGTAGGATTAATACGTAAGCAAAGCCTTACTTTTGCCTACGCTTTTGTGCTTTGTCCGTTTGATTTCACACATGATGTGCAAATATCATGTGTTTTGCGAGGTTAAATTTTGGATATGGTCCAGGGAATATATATACTAGTACAACCTGTCAGGTGTGGGCCTACTATGAGGCAAAAAGGTAAAAGTGTGAATGACGACTAATATATCTTTTGCATATGCATTGCCTCGTTATCGTAATTTAAAAGAACATCTGCAATATTTATATAATCCATCAAAGTTTTCAGTAGTATCTTAACATTGCAAATGGTCATTTTGTGTGTGTAGAAAGATAATGTGTAGGGTACGTGGGCAGCATAATCACCACAGTGCTGCTTTGTAGTTATTCATAGTACAAGCAGCTATATGAATATTTAATTGGAATGTTTATTGTTAAGTAGCTTTTGCTGTTTCATCAGTCTAACATTTTATCTTTCTCTCTAACTGCTAAGCTATATTGAGCTTCATTTTTCAGAGGTTATCACTTCATACTCCATCTACACTTCTTGACAATGACAAGCATTAAATCTTCAAATGACTTTGCTAAAATTAAATCCCCAAACAAAACAATAAGAGAACCGAAAAGCCTTGCAAGCAAGTTGGAGTTACTGGTAGCTGATAATTGATGGAATTACTGAAGCAGTTGAGCACAACGCGTAGCTAGCTGACTTATTTTATACGCATCACCCTAACAACCCAAGCTGCCCTGCTGCGTCTCACCGTCCTCTGCTCCAAACCACCCTTCCTACATGCACCCCCCCACAGGTGCTATATATGCCACCCCATGCCCGCCTCTTCTCGCCACCCACAACCAAGAAAAGTAGAAACAAATAGAGAGCAATTCTCTTCTCCTACTCGCAACCTAGTGCAGTGCAGTGCAGTGAAGGTTTACTTACATGGCGACGTCCATGGGTTGCCTGTTGATGCTCTGCTTGGTTTCTCCCCTCCTCCTCGCCACCGCTGTCCACGGCAACCCGTGGTATGGGTATGGCTTGTTCCCGCAGTTCTATGACCACTCATGCCCCAAGGCGAAGGAGATCGTGCAGTCCATCGTAGCACAGGCAGTGGCTAGGGAGACCAGGATGGCAGCATCCTTGGTCAGGCTGCATTTTCATGACTGCTTTGTCAAGGTCTGTGATTTCTCTTCTGCTGTAGCATTCTTTACTTGTCTTCACAAAGTTATGGTCCTCAGTTGACATAGCGCCTGCAGTGTAACATGCAAACAAATAAGTTGTATGTTTGGTGCAACTAGCAAGGCAATGATATGCATTTCACTTGCTTTTGCAAGGGTTAAATCCATATAGAGGTATTGCAAATAGTAATAAAAAATAGGGATAAGAGACATGTATTTGCAAATGCAACTATAACTGTTACATAACAAAAACGCAAAGTGTACGATATTGAACCTTTTGTTATATTTGTACCTAAGGTATTAAAAAAGGTATCCTTAGGAGCATGGAAGAATATATAGTTATTAGGCAAACTTTTTACCACTGACAAGATAGCCTACCAACATTGCCCATGCGAGTACTACTTTCTGTCTTGGTGATATGATAGTCCGTACCATGATTTCTTGATTATTCCTTTTCTTTTTCAAAGAGAGGATGATTATTTAATTCAAATGCACAATAATTGGCGCTCTCGATGCAATGTTCGTCTATCAGAGACCTTCACCCAGTACAGGACCCTAAATCAATCTAATATTGCTATTCCGTTGCATGTGCCTAATCTATGTACTATTTCCATGTGCCTAATCTATGTACCAACCTTTTTCCAACATCTTTCAACATTGTGTAGGGGTGTGACGCGTCTGTGCTCCTGGACAACAGCACCACCATCATCAGTGAGAAGGGGTCAAACCCTAACATGAACTCCCTCAGGGGTTTCGAGGTCGTCGACGAGATCAAGGCCGCCCTCGAAGCAGCCTGCCCCGGCACTGTCTCCTGCGCCGACATCCTCGCCCTCGCTGCACGCGACTCCACTGTCCTCGTATGTACCAGAGATAACCCTATCCAAAAGACACGAAAGAATGTCACATTCAGAAATAGAAGGACAGCTTAGAGAAAAGAACTGCTCCTAGGATGAGCTCAACAGTGCCGGGTTTTGTTGACTGAATTTGCACTCAAATCTGCAGGTTGGTGGCCCGTACTGGGATGTGCCACTTGGCCGGAGGGACTCACTGGGTGCCAGCATCCAGGGCTCCAACAACGACATCCCAGCTCCCAACAACACCCTCCCCACCATCATCACCAAGTTCAAGCGCCAGGGCCTTAACATTGTCGACGTCGTCGCCCTCTCAGGTGAACTTCTTGCCATTTCATCAGTCTGTCCATCCATCATTTCGTGTGGGAGATTGCTTACATTGCACAAAATGGGTGCATGCAGGTGGCCACACCATTGGTATGTCTCGGTGCACCAGCTTCCGGCAGAGGCTCTACAACCAGAGCGGCAATGGCATGGCTGACAACACACTGGATGTGTCCTACGCGGCACAGCTGAGGCAGGGATGCCCCCGTTCCGGTGGTGACAACAACCTCTTCCCGCTAGACTTTGTCAGCCCAGCAAAGTTCGACAACTTCTACTTCAAGAACATCCTGTCTGGCAAGGGCCTTCTTAGCTCTGATCAGGTCCTGCTTACCAAGAGCGCTGAAACAGCAGCACTCGTGAAGGCATATGCTGATGATGTCAATCTCTTCTTCAAGCACTTCGCACAGTCAATGGTGAACATGGGCAACATCTCGCCTCTGACTGGATCACAGGGGGAGATCAGGAAGAACTGCAGGAGGCTCAACAACTACTACCACTGAGGTTGTCCTGTGTGCTGAATTTACAAGATGGTGGTGGCATATTTTGCTTAAATAAGTAAGTTGGTTGTAATGCGTCAAGGCTGTTTGATCATTTGTGTTATTGTGATTGCGTTTCAAAGCGCGTATGTTTAATAATTCAATATATAAAATGAGTTCATTTGATTGTTCTTGATCTGGTTGTTTGACTTACCAAATTCTGACTTTCGAGTCCGAACTCATGGTACATATCCACCTACTCTTCATGAGTTACCTAGTTCTCCACCCGTGCTAGCTTTGACATTTGTCACCTGTGACCTGTCAAACTAATATAATGTAATTTGTAAGAGATACCTACAAATTACTCATGTAGTCATGCTATCTCAAGAAATCTCCCAGTCCCCGATGTAATCATTTAGTCTAAAATCTAAACATGACTTGACCAACCTGGTCAGAAAAAAACATGATTCGACCAATTTCATACTAATTATCACTAAGGTATACAAAGTATGAAAATTCCTTGCAACAGTGCCATGGAAGAAGTAAACCATCCTATTTCTAGACCAAGAAATGAGGCAAAAGTGAATATTTCAGCGTGAATCTAGGCTTAATGGCCACGAACTATTAACAATCTCATCTTTATTTGTCAGCTACAGAACATCAACAAAATTCAAGGATTTATGGCCACATAGTTTTTTAAAAATTTGCACCTAACTCTAGGATTTTTGGTC
This sequence comes from Oryza punctata, assembly GCA_000573905.2. Lineage (NCBI taxonomy): Eukaryota > Viridiplantae > Streptophyta > Magnoliopsida > Poales > Poaceae > Oryza > Oryza punctata. The sequence goes on from CM002488.2 coordinate 8,695,153, forward strand.
ATTAAATTTCAGAACACCTAATCCTACAGCCCTACAGGTGGAGATGACCAGCAAGTAGAGCAGGTCAGCAAGCCAGTAAGCTGTGTTTTAGTTAGGGTAAGTTTTGTCAACCTTATGAGTCAGAATAAGGTGACACTAGCCAAATTAAATACTGGCCGATTTCTACAAATATGGCCACAAAACAAACAAGTCATATGTGTAGTATTTACTAAAAGAATGTGTATATACAACATTCACATGAGTACATTCTTTAAAAGAAGTTGAAAAACATAGCTCCTCTAAATGATGCATAAAAAAAGTGTCTGACAGTAGCTCCCATTTCTTTCATAAATGTTTTTCTTTAATCATAGAATGTTGGTACTCCATAGTTGTCTAGTTGAATACACTCAGGAATGTGAAGAGGAAACAATGTCAATGAGGAACGAAAAAAACTAAATGCCAAACATATCAACTGAGGTTACTAGAGTTGAATGCAACAAAATACACACTGAATTTCAGGATCTTGAATGATGTCACCATATTGGACAAACATATGCAGAAGCAATTGACCAACATGAATGGCAAAGGAAAATAATGTACCTGTATGTCCACCATCAGAGGCCTTCTCTAACTATTGAAGTTTTGAACCTGATGACAGTCAGGGTGCTCATCCAGGGTGCACTGCTCAGTGCTGTAAAGAGAGACGAAACAGTTAGATCATACAGGTTAGATAACAAGTCAAAAGGAGAGATCATTTTTGCTAGAAGAGAGAAATGTTCCTGCATGAATAGTTAATTCCACCTTTATGAACCCTCTTTTGCCAACTGCCAAGACAGTCAGTTATGTTGACAAATATTTTCCTCACCTACAGAACACAGGACAGAAGCAGTTCTAAGATATCTTGTAGTTCTTAAGTATGCATCACCAAGCATCAGTTATATCTTAAAAGAACATGATGTACTTACAAGTTAGAAGACACTTTGTTTGCCAATGATGATACTACGAACCAGCAATACTTCCCTAGCAGAATGAACTAGCTACCAAGTTCAACTAGAATTCCGAATCATTGCTTCAATTGCTTTGTTGGCCTTGATCAGCTCCCCTTTTGAGCAAAGTGAAGCAATCGCTGGATAATATGTGTTAAAGTCGTCATGGAAAGACTTCCCTAGCAAATTATCATAGTAAATATCACTATCATCACTTGGTGTGCATAAATTTTCAGCTCCATCTATTGAGGGTTCAACTGTGCCTTCAGAAATTCCATGAAAACAATTGCTAGAAATATCATAAGTAGTTGAACATAAAACTTGTCCAGAATCCATCTTACGATCACAAGCCTCAGGTGTCTCTACCTTCTTTAGGTGATTAAGTGTGCTACAAATATTAGAATCAGAAGAGGATAGAGACATGAGCGCCACTTCATTTAATATAGTCACAACCTCATCAATCCTCCCTTGCTCACATGCAGAAAATAGAAGGTCAACAAAAGATTCTGCTTGGATCTTATCCCCAACACTATTTATAAACTCTGCAACTTCTTTGCACTGAAACATCTCTCTCAAAATGCTCCTAGATTCTTCCATTCTTCCTTTTGCATAGAGTCCTTTGACCAGGCTCATGAAGCCAACAAAATCTGGAACCATCTCCTTATGATAGTATTCACTAAAGAAACCTAATGCAGATTCAATGTCACCTTTCAGGCAGTGTCCATTAATTATTGCACCAAGTGTAAAAGCATCTGGGAGTAGAAAGATTTCCTCGAATTGTGACATAAGCTCCAGTGCTTTCTCGGTTAACCCGTAGTTACAATAACCACCTATTAGCAAGTTGTAAACACGTGTAGTGGGTCTGATACCCTTGTTGGACATTTTCTGAAACAACTCATGTGCGTCATCCAAGAAACCTTCTCTGCACAAAGCAGCTATAAGTATAGAGTAAGTGATCAGTGTTGGAAGCACTTCGCTGCTTTCTAAGTAGTCAAATAGCCGGAATGCTTCAGTAAGGCATCCCTGCTGGCACAAACCATTCAGAACTGAGTTATGGATGACAATGTTTGGATGAATCCCTTCTTCTTTCATGCTTTCACATAAGTCTAATGCCTTTTCAAGATAACCACCTTTACAAAGGCCTTCCACTACTATGGAGTACATGGCAAGATCCACTGAATAGCCATTTTGCTCAGCTTCCTTCAAAATTTTGCAAGCATCCAGAATTCTACCTTCCCTCTTTAGTGCAAATACTGCTTCTCTTAGAACACTGACAGGAACACGGCCATTGTCCATGTAATTGGAAAACCCAATAGCTTCACCAACACTGTTCTTGCCGAGGTGGCAAGACAGCATATTAATCATTCTAGGTTCATCCAGGCCATGAATTTTAATGAACTGACTTAACAATGGATGGATGGTCTGTTCATTACCATTTCTGAGCAAGCACTTGAGTAACCTATAGCATGTTTTGCTAGTTACAGTAAATGATTTCGTTCTTAGAAGCTTGTAAACATCCAATGCTCCTTGGTAGCAATCCCTTGTGCTTAAGAAAGTGGAAGCATAATCACATAGAGATGAAAAGAAGTCAAATTCTAATTCATCCACCTTAAGAATGAAACTCAGTACACCATGTTCACCGCCTTCTTTAAAGTGTGTATGGATCAACTTCTTGTAAGTACAGGAATCAGGCCTTAAATTTCTTTGGATAAGATCAATAAAAATCTGCTCAGCCATGTTTACCTTTCCTCCATTACACAATGCTATAATCAGGCAACTGTGCACTATTGTACTGGAGAACGATGATAAATCTTCTTTGCAATCATCAAACAACTGCAGTGCCCTGTCAATTTCTCCAACTTTACACATCATGTCAATGACTGTATGATAGGTGACAATATTAGGCCTTAATCTCATCTTGGGCATTCTAAGAAACAAGCTGCAGGCATCATCCACCTTCTTAATCATAAATAATGCTTTGATAAGTACATTGCATGTGACAACATCAATTGTAACCCCGCTACTCTCAAGCCTACCTTTTATTGCCATTACACCAGTTGCATCTTCTACCTTAATGTAACCATGTAACAGCGTGCTATATGTGAAGTTATCAGCAGCAATACCTTCAGATATTTCAACAGCCTTCTCAGTGTGACCAATCTTACACAGACCATTTATTACTGAATTGTATGTTACAATTCCAATCTTTATCCCCTTTTTATCCATCTCTTCAAGCAAAGAGAAAGCTCTATCCAAATATCCCTCTTTGCACAAATTATCAATCAAAATTGAGTAAACATATTCATCCACCACCACTCCTGTCTGTTCCAGTTTCCTCACTATAGAAAAAGCATCCTCCAACCTGTTTCTCTTGCAGAAACCACCAATTAATGATGTATAAGTGATCAAATTTGGCTTAGCATCCTTTTGGTTCATCTCGTCCAAGAACCCCATCACTTTTTCCACACTACCTTCTCTGCAAAGTCCATCAACAACAGTAGTGTAACAAATCACATCAGCTGCAATGCCCTTATCTAACATCGCCCGATGCTCACGGAGCCCTTCCATCAATAACCCGCTACTCATGTATCCATGCACTAAGCTGCTGTAGAAAACAGCATCACCAACCAACCCCTTCCCTTCCATCTCCCTTACCAATTGTGCCACCTCAGTAGTTCTCCCCTCATGGCCAAGCACATTGACAACAGCGGTTAATGTGATCAAGCCTGGCTCAAATCCACCGAACTCTCTCCTCACCCTCCTGTAGAACTCCAACCCGTCCCCAGCCTTCCCAACCTTGGAGAAGCCTGAAATGATCACGCTGCAAACACGATCGTCCACCTGACACCCCGATGCAGTCATTACGTCGAACACTTTGAGCGCGGTCTCCATGTCACCGCGGGCACACAGCATCGAGAGTGCCACACGATACGTGGACGGAGAAAACACGAGCCCACACTCCTCTACGCCGGCGGAAATCATCTCCAGCGCGTGGCGAGCATCGCCGCGCTCCGCGCAGGCCCGGCGGAGCAGCGCGTCCCAGAGGCGGCGCGCGGAGGAGGTGGCCGGACCGGCGAGCGCGAGGCGTGCTGCCGCGTCGCGCGGACGGGAATAATCGAGCAGCGCGGAGGCGGCGAGGAGGTGGGTGCGCGCGGTGGGGTGCACGGAGTTGGCGACCGCCTGCGAGGCGAGCGCGCCGACGAGGCGGTGCCTCCGCCGGCGGAGGAGCGCCGACAGTAGGAGGTCCACGTGGCGCGGCGTGACGGCGCGTCCGAGCTTGAAGAGCGATGAGAGCGGCGGTCGTCGAGGTTCGCCGCCGGCGAGCGGCATGGCCGGCGGGTGGGTGGTGGCGCCGCCGCCGCGTGGGAAGCGCAACGTTCGAAAACGTCGGAAGAACGAAAGTCCCATCGCGCATAGAAAATGGGCTTGATCTGGGCCCGAATAGATATGGGCTCGTTATGGGCTTATTTGGATATGGGCTTCTTTAGGTAAATCCGTTTCGAGTCGGAAGCGAGAAGGGGAGAAGAGAAGATGCAGCAAGCGCAGGCGTCGGCGATGGTGGCCGCGCCGGCGGCGGCGGCGGCGGCGGGGCACCAGCACGAGGGGGCGAGGGGTGACGCGCCGCCGAAGCAGGTGGCACAGGCGATGGAGCGGCTGGGGCGGGCGGGGCGGCTCATCGCGGACATCCGTCTCGGGGCGGACCGTCTCCTCGAGGCGCTCTTCGTCGCCGGCGACGCGCCCCCGCACAGCGCGCCGCAGCACGTGGAGAAGACCGCGCTCGCCGTCGCCCAGGAGGAGGCCGCCATGCACCGCCACTTCGACGACCTCCGCGCGCTCGGAAGGTAAACCCATCCCCGCCATCTCCGCCCCGTGCTCACACGCTCTCCCATCTTGATTCAGAAGTTCTTCGTCGATTCCTTTATATTTGACTGTTCGCTTCGCAAAATTCAATCAAGATCCCTCCGAGAAGAAACATTTCCGTCATGATTCCACGGTTGCAGTCTCAAAGAAGAAAAAGGGAAACCCTTGTGCAGATAACTTCTGGAATATTGGTAGCGGGGATATTCATTTATTTCACTTCTTTGGATTGTATGATTGGATTTTTTCTTTAAAAGTAATAATCTCCTTCCCGACATCCCGACAATAGTTTAGGCATGGCAGCACATTTTTTCCACTACATTTGTTCTGTAATAATGGTTAATCACCATAAATTGATGCCACGCTCTTCTTTGGTGTTATCCAATTGCTTGTATCTTGTGAAACACTTCGACCTATGAATTACTAAACCTTGCTACGAGATGCACAGACACGCTTAACTGCTCAACTTTGGTATATGAACTTTAGTATTCTAGAATATTGGCTGGGTCTATCAGATTGGGATGCATTTCTGGAACTCGCATTCCTTGCCTTGTAATAGAGCAATATTTAATCTTAATTGAATAGCTTCAACTCGCACTTGTTTTAGTGCCACTCAGGGCTCGAACCAGTTTTAGTGTCACTCGTGGATGGTAAGGATGTAGGGTAGGTGCTCACTCTGTAATATTGTCTCAGCAGAGCAGTTATGTGTTGGGTACAATTGTTTACATGTGACCACTTGACCAGTCGTTTGTTGAAGAAGTCTGCAGGCATTTGGAAACTCCATGTTTCACGGCAACATGGTACTATTCCGTCTGATGAATAAAATGTCCAGGCAATATAAGCTGCTTGTTAAGCAATGACTTTTGAGTCTTTCTGTGACTTGAAGTTGCTGGATAAACGGAAGATGAAATTTGCAGGTGATATAGTTATGATTTTAGATAGAATAGTTAGTTTGCGAAAATCCTGAAGTTAGGAGTACTAGTAGCCTCATCTTTTCGCTTATACTTATGCTTATCAGTCAAAATTTGAATTTTCAACCTTAAATTGGGAGTTTGTTTTGGGTTTTTTCATCGAATTTTATTTTTCAGCCTTTGCTTTTATGTCCCTAAGAACACGTATATAAAAATTTTATTCACAAATTATTTTCCGTTTGCAAATATGCCGTTTAGCTTATTCCCTCTATAAGCCAAACGATGGGGGCTTAGATAAGCTTAGGCCACGTGACTGAGATTTTTTGAAGTCATAAAGGATATTGGGGGCATCTTCAATAAAGTTAGGTATGTGAACAGGATGGATTCACTCGATTTCGCTGGTGCTTTCTTGTTGTTCTTTCACAGTATTCTTGTTATAGTGTTTGGGTTAGTTGTGCTTGTTGTTATTCATGATGTTTTTACTTTGTGATGAGCCATCAATCATCGCTTACACAGTTCTCCTGGTAAGCTCTGTGCATTCCAGTTACCTTTATTGAACTTCAAGTTTAGTTCCAGCATTTCTTCATAAATGTTGGCCTAGCCAACTGAATACTGAAAGATCTATTTTTAAACTGTAGCCTAACAAATATTTTGTATCCATTGCTGTTAGGAAGGCAATTAGAAGAGTCTGGAGTTCTAAATGGAGCTCTTAAAGCCAGAGGCAATTCATGGGGCTTGCACATGCCACTTGTTTGTCCAGATGGTGCAGTTGTGGCATATGCTTGGAAGCGTCAGCTGGCTGGTCAGGCTGGTGCATCAGCTGTTGACAGAACTAGGTAATTTAGTTACCATCAGTTTTGTGTTGTATGTTTGCTGCCACAATATGCTGTGCTTATTTTTCTTATTTATATTCTGTTGATGTGTGAGATTTCATCAACTGTGCATTGCAGAATGCAGATTAAATATCTATACCATGTTGTTCCTTCCTGCGATATACGATAATTTTCTTGGCCGATAAATTTGTACTGTTGTAGACCACTGATCAATGCCAGGATGCCTCAGTGCTTGCAGTTACACTACATTACACTTGTATATGTCAATATGTCATTGCTTTTATTTGCTGAGTTTGAGTGATTGGTTTCTTATTTCTCCTTTTCCCTCTTTTGTTTCTTCTTGTGCACTTTGCTTTCTCTAATCCTTCTAATATGATAATTGCATCATTCCAAGGTGTGGAGTGCTTTTGTATGATCAGCTCTTGCTTTCGTTGCATCCATATTTTATTTTCATTTTACACAGAATGCATTGGAAATATTCCAACACCTTTCATTCCTGTGCTTCTTTAGACGTAAGTAATTACGTTGAAGGCTTGAAGCCTTCAGATCATCCCCCAGCCCCCATGACAAGAAACCCAAAGTTTGTTACTACTTACAAAAATGGGTTACTCTACTAAACTCAAATCAGCCACATGCGGTTGTACCTAGCCTCACCTTTTTAAATTTAAAATTTAAAATGTATGCCACTGCTTAATGCACAAATTATTTGGCTTGTGAACAGGAAAGGGCATATGGAATTTTTCTTATCCATTTATCATGTGTTTATAATGTTCAAAGGTATATGAATTTCATGCTAACATGTAGATTTTTTCAGGTTAGCTCTCAAGGCCTTCACTGACCAGAAAAGAAGGTTCTTTCCTCATCTAGATGATGAAGGGTTTAACCATCTGCATGATGGTGAACCTGGTCTCGCTAAAAAGCCAAGGCTGCCTGCAACCAATGGGGAGCTTGAAGAAAAAACTTTATCTGAGATACTAAAGAATCTTGAAAATGAAGTTCCTAACATGAAAATATTCACATACCGGCGTCTGGATTGGTCAAAAAGAGCTGCATCATTAGCAACTCTTATGAATGATGACTTTGTGGATCCATCTAAGGAGTTAAACCTGCAAAACATGAGCAAATCGGGATCTGGTCATGATACAACTCCAATAAATCAGGTTGCAATAATTGAGTTGCTAGCTCCTTCTATATTTAGAGCTATAGTATCACTGCATCCTGCAGGATCTACTGATCCTGATGCTGTGGCTTTCTTCTCTCCTACTGAGGTAATCATGTTTTCCAAAAGTTAACTTGTCAATTAGTGGGCACGGATGCACAATATGTTTTCTTAATGTTGACACATGAAGTGAATCTTATATTAGGGAGGAAGTTACCTACATGCAAGAGGCCTATCAGTGCATCATGTTTTTAAGCATGTATCGGTAAATGCTTCTTCTGTGTTCTCTTTTAATATTTTCTCAATAAGAGGGCATTACGGTGTAACGAATACGCCCTTTTTTTATTATATGTAGGAGCATGCCGATAAAGCATTGCAATACTTTGTCAGTGTGGAACCAACTAAATCACTTTCTCTGTTGCTGGTAAGTTTCAACAAGAATTTGTAAATTGTTCAGAATAGTAATCCAGTTTATTTCACAGTTTCATTAAAAACTGTTTTTCCTCATCGTTATTTTCCTCATTTTGAGCATTCCTATTGCAATAACGTCACGTTGTAATGCTAATTACTTAATATGTTAACCTCTTGCAGCGTTGGATTGCCAGCTATCAGACTCTATTTACAAAAGTTTGCAGGTAAACACACATATTATAAATCTAACAGATGTCCATTGTACTATCGTTGTGATTCTACATTCCGCTGTATAAGTAACACTCTTCATTACTTTGCATGCAGTAAATGCGGACGGCTTCTGCTGATGGACAAGTCTTTGGCTCTGCTTTTACCCCCTGTCCAGCGCCCATACCATCATCAGACTTCTAGTGTTGGTTCAGATCCTCAGGATGCCTATCACATTGGATGTTCTTCCTATGATGCCTGACTCTTCTAATGAACCCTCGACTTTAGCTAGGTGTTTCAATTCTGAGGATATATTGCCTGACAAGCATGTGCAACGACTAATTTGTAAGGGCAGTTCTAGTTATTTTTCCATGGGGTTCCTGCAGTATAGCTGTTAATTTTTTACATAGAAAAAGGCGTGGTGATTTGATGAGTTACTGTAGTTGCAGTTTCGTCTTGGTAGCATGCGTTTCAGGAACAGATGGTGTAAAACTTGGAAAGGTGCTTTGAGTTTTTTTTTTTTTGTGCATTTCAATTATCATTTCGGCCCTCTTTGGAATGCGGCATTTTCCTTTTGGTAACATTTTGTGAATTTTCTGCCAAATTCCAAAGCATATGTTCTTAACCAGTGATGTCTGCTGATGAGTCCGGTTATACTGCTAATCCATGGACTTGAAACTTCAATACTCACTTCACGTATTGTACTCAAATTGCCCATTAAACGAGTCTCCCGGTTGGAACAAAGAATTTAGAGTATTTTTCCTTTTGGAAGAGAAAATGCATCGAGTTTTTTCTGCATCTTTCCTTTACTATGAGTCGTGCTGGGGATCATCTGATTTGCATAATTTTAGTCACAGGGACAATGAAAGGCCAGTGACAGGGAAAGAACTGAACGGCAAGAATCTACTCCCTCCAATCATAAACATGTTCAGTTCGCTGGTACTCCCGTTACTATTCATATTCGTATTCGTAGTACTAAAATGTGCTTTCATTTTTATGGGATGCAGAGACTAATTTTTAACCCTAAGGGTAACGACTTGCCGTTGTCATCCTACCAATTTTTAGAAGTTATTTTAATGGAAACAATAATGTGCCAAATTTTTGAAAGGTGGATTTTGGTAATAAATTGAACAAGTCCTTCATGTGTTTAGGCTGGGTTCTTTACACTCATCTTTCCAACTTCCACTCCCATGCTTTCCAAATAGCAAAAATGATTTTTTTCATAAAATATTTCTATAGAAAAATTATTTTGAAAAATTATATTAATCTATTTTTTAAACTTTTTTAAATAATAATTAATTAATTATACGTTAATCCATCCTCAGTGTTTTGCTAGAGAGAAGGATTCTCGACCCGTGCTAAACTAAAAGGCCTATCATCCACGGCCCACGTACAACGTATAGTAAGACAAAGGTTGGAAAGGCCCACGTAGCGCACCGCCTCACGTCGCCACCCACTTGATTTCCAATCCGTCAAATACTGCAACGCCACGTCGCCCAACTTTAATAATGGCACAATCTCTTCCGTATTCTTCCCCCACACAAACTGAAATCGCCGTCGCCGTCGCCGGCGCCGGCTCGCCGGGATGGTGTTCCTCCGCGCGCCGGACGGCAGGACGCACCACGTGGACGTAGACCCCTCCACCGCCACGCTCGCCGACCTCACAGCCTCCGCCTCCCGCTTCTGCGGCGGCGGCGGCGTCCCTCTCCTCCCGCCGCCGCCTGCCCCGCCGCCGCCGCACCAGCAGCAGCAGCTCCGCCTATACCTCTCCCACCGCCGCCTCCTCCCGGCCAAGCCGTCCCGATCCTGGCGTTCCTCGGGGTCTCCCCCTCCTCCTCGCTGCTCGTCCACCTCCCCTCCTCGGAGGAGCGATGGCCTCCCCGACCCCGACCACCCCCGCGGCGCCTCCGCCGCCACCCGCCGCCCTCCCCGCGCGCTACGACTTCCTCAACTCCAAGCCGCCGCCAAACTACGCGGCGGGACTGGGACGCGGCGCCACCGGGTTCACCACCCGCTCGGATATCGGGCCCGCCATCGGGCGCGGCCGTGGGAAGCCGCCTGGAGACGACGACGATGACGGCGAGGAGGAGGAGGAGAAGGGGTACGACGAGAACCAGAGGTTCGACGAGTTCGAGGGCAACGACGCGGGCCTCTTCTCCAACGCCGACTACGACGACGACGACCGCGATGCGGACGCGGTCTGGGAGAGCATCGACCGGAGGATGGACTCGCGCCGCAAGGACCGGCGAGAGGCGCGGTTGAAGCAGGAGATCGAGAGGTACCGTGCGTCCAACCCTAAAATCACCGAGCAATTCTCCAATTTGAAGCGGAAATTGGTCGATTTATCGGCGCAGGAGTGGGAGAGCATACCAGAGATTGGGGATTATTCGCTGCGCAACAAGAAGAAGAAGAAGCGGTTTGAGAGCTTTGTTCAGGTGCCAGACACCCTGCTGGAGAAGGCCTGGCAGGAGCAGGAGCATGTCACCGCATTGGACCCCAAGAACCGTGCAGCCGGTGGCGCAGAGACGCCATGGGCGCAGACTCCGGTGACCGATTTGACAGCCGTCGGCGAAGGTCGTGGCACCGTGCTTTTTTTTGAAGCTGGACAGATTATCGGATTTGGTATCTGGTCTTACTATTGTTAATCCAAAGGGTTACCTGACAGACCTGAAGAGTATGAAGATTACTAGTGATGCCGAAATTTCTGACATAAAGAAGGCGCGGTTGTTGCTCAAGTCAGTGACAAAGACGAACCCGAAGCATCCACCAGGATGGATTGCTGCTGCTAGGCTTGAAGAGGTTGCCGGCAAGCTTCAGATTGCTCGGCAGCTCATCCAGCGTGGCTGTGAGGAGTGCCCCACGAATGAGGATGTTTGGCTCGAGGCATGCCGGTTGGCCAGCCCAGATGAGGCAAAGGCCGTGATTGCCGGGGTGTGAAGGCAATTCCCAATTCTGTGAAGCTGTGGTTGCAGGCATCGAAGTTGGAAACTAGTGACTTGAATAAGAGCAGGGTTTTGAGAAAAGGTTTGGAGCACATTGCTGATTCAGTCAGGCTGTAGAAAGCAATAGTAGAGCTTGCAAATGAGGAGGATGCAAGGTTGTTGCTTCACAGGGCTGTGGAGTGCTGCCCACTCCATGTGGAATTTTGGCTTGCACTAGCGAGGCTGGAGTCATATGACCAAGCAAAGAAGGTACTTAGCAAGGCGAAAGAAAAGCTCCCTAAGGAGCCTGCCATCTGGATTATGGCTGCAAAGCTGGAAGAAGCTAATGGAAACACCGAGTCAGTAAACAAGGTGATCAAGAGAAGTATAAAAACTTTACAGAGAGAAGGATTGGGTATTGACAGGGAGGCATGGCTCAAGGAAGCAGAAGCTGCTGAGCGTGCTAGATCTATGATGACTTGCCAGGCTATTGTGAAGAACACTATTGGCATTGGTGTTGATGATGAAGACAGGAAGCGCACATGGGTTGCTGATGCTGAGGAATGCAAGAAGCGTGGTTCAATTGAGACAGCCCGTGCCATCTATGCGCATGCTCTCAGTGTCTTCGTTTCCAAGAAGAGTATTTGGCTGAAAGCGGCTCAGCTTGAGAAGAGCCAAGGGACCAAGGAGTCCCTTTATATTCTCCTCAGTAAGGCTAGAACATGCAATCAACATGCAGAAGTGTTATGGCTTATGAGCGCAAAGGAGACTTGGCTGGCTGGAGATGTCCCCGCTGCCCGAGACATTCTTCAGGAAGCTTCCGCTTCTCTTCCCGATTCTGAGGAGATCTGGCTAGCTGCCTTCAAGCTTGAGTTTGAGAACAATGAACCTGAGAGAGCAAGAATTCTTTTGTCAAAAGCCAGGGGAAGAGGAGGCACTGAGAGGGTCTGGATGAAATCTGCCATTGTTGAAAGGGAGTTAGGGAATGTAGACGAGGAAAGAAAGCTGTTGGAGGAAGGTCTGAAGTTATTCCCCTCATTCTTTAAATTGTGGTTAATGCTTGGGCAAATGGAAGACTGGCTTGGTCATGGAGCCAAGGCAAAGGAGGCTTATGAGAATGCGCTGAAACACTGCCCGAGTTGCATCCCTCTTTGGCTCTCTCTAGCTAATCTAGAGGAGAAGATAAATGGCTTGAGCAAGTTACGTGCTGTTCTCACCATGGCAAGAAAGAAGAACCCAGCTACACCTGAACTCTGGCTTGCGGCAGTTCGAGCTGAATTGAGGCATGGGAACAAGAAGGAAGCTGATGCTCTACTAGCCAAGGGCATTACAGGAGTGCCCAACAAGTGGTGTTTTGTGGGCTGCAGCTATAGAGATGGTGCCACGTCCCCAACGTAAAGCAAAGAGCTTGGATGCTATAAAACGATGTGACCATGATCCCCATGTCATTGCAGCTGTGGCTAAACTTTTCTGGCATGACAGGAAGGTTAATAGAGCTAGGAGTTGGTTGAACAGGGCTGTTACTCTTGCTCCAGACATTGGAGATTTTTGGGCCTTGTACTATAAATCCAAACTACAACATGGAAACGCTGATGCACAAAAGGATGTTCTACAAAGATGTGTTGCAGCAGAACCAAAGCATGGAGAGAGATGGCAAGCAATAACGAAGGCTGTTGAGAACTCACACCTGTCGATTGAACGCCTTCTGAAGAAAGCTTTAGTGGCTCTTGGCCAGGATGAAAATCCAAATTCTGCAGATCCCTAGTCTGTATCTCTTTTAACTGTAAATTAAGGTATTTGGTGCAATCTGTTCTCGGACTTCTCTCGTAGAGAACTTTGCTATTGTGTCGCTTATTGCCATAGTTTATGAGGTCTCGTATTGAAATGCTTTTCGCTGTACACATTCTTGAACTACCATGACACATTGTCCTCAAGATACCTACCACAATTTCTTAGCTTGGTGTATTTGCTTGTCGACACTAGATTCTCAGGAATGATGCAATGTTTCTTGGGGCTCTATTTATTCTCTGTGCACTAGTGACCATTTCTATGGTTATAATAGCTCTGTTTGCCTAATGTGTTAGTTAGCCACATTGTGTGTGGATTAGTTTGTGATTGACGAAATACATGTTTGCAAGTGTCCTAACTCTCTTTGAGTTTAGTTTTCTAATTTAATTCCGTAGCAAAGAATTGCTTGCAAGTAATAACCAATTAGTTCTAAATCTGAGGTTCCCAGTAGAGCCAGTTTTCTTGTTTGGCAGGTCATTCAAAACTTCCTTTTGCCAACGCGCAAATGTAGTGCTGATTGTTTACAAATATAATTTAGAGAAAATTAATACACATAGATCTTGCATCTTTGTTTTTGTTAGTTTATTTTTATGTTTGTTGAAACCACCCCTTCTGGCTAAGCCAGTTATATGAAGAAATTCTCCAGCTGCAAAATGATACCACATTGTATGATTATAATTGAACCTTTTTAATAAATCTTCCTTGTTTTACCTGCATCTGGCTGTGAACCATCATATCGATTAAATAAGTTTTACTTGTTTAAAGTTCTATTAGGATCTCAGAAAATCCCTGGTGGACCAGGGGAATGAGGCATTGCAAGATCAAATTTCAGGGAATATGATCAATTTACAAACAGTTTCGTGTATAAATGGGATAGTCTTGTTGTCTCGGCAGAAGAGCTTTGTTCTACATGTAAGGTATAGTGCTATATAGATATCATGCCATCAAATGAAATGTTTCTTTCGGCACAGCTCTTATCCATTTCATGTGACTAAGTTATACAATTCTGAAGGACAAAAAGTTAACTTCATTGCCCCTAGAATTTTGATGTATTCTATTTGCATATAATACTAAAACAAGAATGTGTTGTGGTTTGCATTTGGATATGGGCATCCAATGCAGTGCTTACAATACTTAAACAAGAAAGATATAGAGGCATTAATTTTGATGGACATCTGGCAGCAGTGTATGAACGATCTAAAATTTTGAATCATCTAACTCAAGCTAGGCAGATATCCTGTTTGGGTAACAAACTAACTGAATTTCTTTGTTTTCCAATTGTAACTTAGATTAGATAACATTGTGAAAATACTGTTGTATGTGGCTGAGAACCTAAGATCAATTTTTTTTCTTCATATATTCACTTCAAATCTTCCATATGAAACTTCAACTTATAGTAGTCTAAGCTCTATTTCTCTGTGCACATTTAGTTCATGTCTTCCCTACACAATTTTGTTAGAACAATTCTTGGAGGCAGGCAGTTGACCAAACTGGCTCTAAGTACCACTCTGTGCCAGCTGAATTAGTGGGACATGCATCAAATTAACAGGCTTCATTATTGTAATGATGGGTCAGATGGGTACTGACTACTTTCGCATTATTTTCAGAGAGTCCATCGCATCACATAGTACTTGATTATCTGAAATTATTCTATGAAAAGAAAACTGTTCTTCTGAGGAATTATCTGAAGTTAAATTTCTTGGCAGGGGATGTGGATTTCAATCCTTATAGATTCTTAATATATGTAGGGAAACTGAAGTTTTTCATGGAGTTGACATGCTGCTATTTGAATCCTACTTGACCATTTTATCCTAGTTCTTCTGGAAGCATTTGATCTTTTTTGTCTTTAAATTTGTTTGTAGTGCTCTGCTATCAGGGCATAACTACTGATAATTTGAGCCTCATTTCAATGAAAATTGTGTGTTATTCTGTACGGCTTTCAGCAAAGTTCCTCTTAAATACTGATGACATCTTCAAACATGGGAAGTGCACAATCGTACTGGTTGAAGGAAAAGATGTCAGAACATGGGTGTATGAATGTGATATCTGCATCTAGTTGTATATTGTGATCATATTCATGAGTGATAACTAGATCGGAGGCATACTTATAATTAAAACTACTTTTATGACAATGAAAGTGATGAGCTAAGACCACCTTTTAGGGAATCAAGCTTTTGCTTTTCATGCACCAGCAGAGAATTTCCCGTTCCTTTCTTCACTTAAACTTAGGAGTCTGGGTCTCTTGGATATGTGATTTGGAAACACTTATGTTTGGTTGTTTTGAGTTACATTGGTATTCTGGGGTACAGTTTGCTAGCTCAATTTAATTCATCCTTTTGTTCTTTTCCCATTTTCAGAGCCTATGTTCGAAGGACCTTCAGTTTCATATTATTACCTCCAATATGATGATTGATGCTTTGCTCAAAGGAGGCAGATAGGAATATACCATGAATATGTTTAGTCCAGAACACTGTGGCCTACAATTAAATGTTTATTTTCATTGAAGCTTCTACTGCTTCCCTGGAAATATATGCAGCATATGCAGTCCCTCCCTGAGAAATACTGTTTTCAAGTACTATCAAATGCAGTACTAGTACTTGATAATCGAAATTATGCTCTGACAACAAGACCAGATTGCTACTTCTTTCTAGGATTTATCTGAATCCTTAGTTTTTATAATCAAAGTATTGTTTAAAGTCAAAGATGCCAGAACATGGATGTACTATAAGTTATGTAATGTGATCATATTCTTGGGAGATAACAAGATCAGTTTTTCAGTTGTTGTTATGTGCTCTGAGTTAAGACTACCGTTTTGGGAATTTAAGCTTTGTTTTTCATGGACTGGTAGAATTTCATGATCCCCTCTTCGTTTGCTCTTAGCATTCTGGATGCTTATGATTTCAGGACACTTGTGTTGGTCGTTTTTTAGTCTGCTAGCTCAATTCGATTCATAGTCTGCTGGCTCAATTTGATTCATACTTTTGGCCTGTGCCTTACGGTGGTGCCATTGGGGGCAGAACGAGTGTGAAGATTGATTTCCCAGAAAACATTGGGAATGACATATTGATTCTTATGCATGGCATTTGATCTTTTTCTGTCTTTCAACTTACTGTTGGTGATTATGAGTTCCGCTATACGTACGATCATTTTTATACGATGTTTGTACGATGAAACGTCTGTCCTAATGTTTGTGGCGACAAAACGGATCCCTCCTTCACTGCAGAGCCCATATCCAAAGCCCAAGCTCCTCCTGACATCCTGGCCTGCTTTCTCGTTGGTCTGGTTGCACATCCAAGTATCCAATCAAAACAATTCTTCTTTCTAATCATATATTAAGTAATATTCTTCCTAATAATATCTTATATAGTAATTGTACTTAGCGCTCATTTGTCATGTGGCAGGTTAAGCAAATTACTCATACATATATGTTCCTTGCACCTTGGATAGAGGTAGCATTAACCCTAGGAAGTAGATTCTAATTGCTATAATCAGAATTGGATGCAGAAAAAATTCATATACGAACTAATGTCAAATAAGGTTTGCATATGTTTGGATACATTGAGAGGTCCTGGAGACAAACTTAAAGCCAAAGTATCTAGTACTCCTCGGTACATTAATTAATGTCACATGGTGATGAAGCAGAACTTGTTTTAAACATTCCACTCTTTCAGTCCTGAGATAGAAGGCCCAAAACATCTTCTTTTCCCTTTAGTAAAGATAGTAAATTTAGTTAGATTGAATACTACCTGGTAGATTGTGTGCTAATATAATCTAAGTATAGATATAAAACCTGGAGAAGATCAACGTAGGATGTAATATGAGATTGGGAGTATGACTGATTTATTTGCAGGCCATATAATAACTGTCAAGTAGCATCATTCATTAGTATTACATACTTACAAGTCAGTATGCACAACAAGTAATATATATATATATATATATATATATATATATATATATATATATATATAAGCTAGCATGTATGGAGAAGATTATGCACCTGATAATCATTTGAAAAAGAACCAACAGTACTTGCAGCCTCATCCCCTCCATAGCAATGACAATCAAAATTGCCGAACAAAATAGAGTACTCAATAATATATCATAATCTGAAGTACTGAAGGTCTAAATATGTTCTACAAAGAGATTACCTCTGTACGATTTGTACTGTGAGAAATTATGTTCTTTCTTGCTTTCGTTTGCTTTCTATGCTACAGTCGGATGCAAAGAGGCTAATTTGGGCCTAAGGGCCTATGACGCTCTTGATGGCCGCGTGCGCATGCACCGTGTGCTCGCATTAGGTTCCCTGTCGTCCGTGTCGTTACGTTTGATCGTACCAATATCGTACGAAAAATTCGTATCCGTAGCATTTTCCGGTGATTATTGTCATAATTTAACTAGTACGGTTAATGGTGGTCTATCGACGGGACCATCAGTATATTGTGTATCCATTCAGATGCTGTTCATATTCAGTAGGCAGTTGACAATTACTGCACCCAACTAAAAATCTGTCATATGATTCAAATTAAGTGTGGTTAGGGGGTGTTTAGATCCAGGGGTAAAAGAATTTGGCGGGTCATATCGGATATACGGACACACATTTAAAGTATTAAACGTAGACTAATATCAAAATAAATTACAGAATCCGCCTGTAAACTGCGAGACGAATTTATTAAACCTAATTAATCCGTCATTAGCAAATGTTTACTGTAGCACCACATTATCAGATCATGACGAAATTAGGCTCAAAAGATTCGTCTCGTGATTTACACGCAAACTGTGCAATTGGTTTTTTTTCATCCACATTTAATGCTCCATGCATGTGTTCAAATGTTCGATGTGACGGGGAAAAAAATTTGGCTGTGGATCTAAACAGGGCCTAGGTAATTTAAATCTTTGGTACTCCTATTTTTTTCTCAAAAACGAAGATAGACATACAATTTACTCTCTCAGTTCCGCATTACGCATTATAAGACGCTTTGTTCTTCATCTCTCGTCTAGATTCACTAACGTTCATATAAATTTAAATATATATGAAGTACATTCATACATGAATATATTTAAAAACCAAAACATCTTATAATGTGAATTAGGTATATATACTAGGAGAGCTAAACCAGGTGAGTGTATTTCCTGACTTAACCAAAATATCTTATTATAATGTGAATCAGAGCTAATGTGAATCAGAGGAAGTATATGTACTAGGAGAGCTAAACCAGGTGAGTGTATTTCCTGACTTAACCTAGATGTACACAACCAGTTTGTCAAGTATTTACAATACATATACATCTCGATGTAGTTCTCATGAAAACCCTTTGCAAGTTAGTGGCTGCACAAAAAGCTCTCTCCTGATCTTTCTGAATACCGCAAAACCTCTACTACTATTATACTTCTTCCGGTTTTATCATTCTTGACGTTTTGAACAAGGTTAAAATCAAACTTTTGTAACTATAACTATCAATAACTTTAAAACTTTAAAAGTATTTAGTTTAAAAAAACTAGAACAATATATATAGATTTATTTTTCAAAGTACTATAACAAAAGTAAAATTGCATTTAATTATTGCATGTACTATAATAGAAAAACAAGATCAAAGATATATTTTGATGACCATTTCATTGTCCAAAACGTCAAGAGTATATATTTACAGTACACACTATGCTGACAAAAACTATAAGACATTCAACAGGTGAAGAGTCAAGAGGTCTCCTGGAACGACTGCGACCGCGACAACGCCGCTGGGTTCGCCTGCAGAGCACGAGCAGGACGAGACTCTGATGCTGCCTGGCCCTTGCTCTCACCCTTGGACTGGAACGGCTTGAAGATGCCAGGGTCTCCAGGCTTGATCCCCAGCGTAGCCCAGATCGAGCTCTTCGCTGCCTCATCCGGGTCGTCGATGCGGAGCGTCTTGGGAACCCACAGTGATTTCTCCTCCTTCTCCTCCTTCAGTGGAAGAGACGAGTCCCTGGAATGTTTCCCCAGAGGGGAGCCATTGCCTGAACAGCTGCTGTTGCTCGATGACGATGGAGATATGCAGCCGCCATTCGTTCTGATCCACGGTATGTTCCATGCCGTGGCTGGCCAGCTGGATAAGCAACCCCATAGTGTGGGTGGCACCAGAGGGTATGGAAATGGTGGTGCAGAAAGCCTGGAGGCCACCGGCATCATGGGGGAGTTCATGTTCATCCATGGAGCTGAACTGGTGCTGCAGCTCTCAGATGGGGAAGCAGACTCTGGCATGCTTTTACCTGGCACCATCATAGGAACGTTGTTCCATCCTATGCTCCATGGGTACATGTAAGGAGCTCCAAGGTAGTACTGCGGCACTGGGCCAACTCCGTTGCAATAAACCGGCACGCTGTTCTTGTCAACGTTGACTGCATTTTCAGGTAACGTATTGTATGATGTGATGGAAGAAACGCAAGAGTTATCTTCCTGATTTTCACCCGTGAGTACTGCTACAGCATTGGTTCCATTCTGCTCCTGAATGTTCAGCACTGTTGCCATTGATTCACAGAGTGGCACCTCAGGCCCAAATTTGAGAACTGTTTCATTTCTGCCAATTGGTTGTATAGGGGTCGAATGCGCAGATGCGAAAGCTTCAGGGTTCATTGACTTGGATATT
Organism: Oryza punctata; assembly: GCA_000573905.2. Taxonomy (NCBI): domain Eukaryota; kingdom Viridiplantae; phylum Streptophyta; class Magnoliopsida; order Poales; family Poaceae; genus Oryza; species Oryza punctata. Next base: position 8,714,832 of record CM002488.2, read on the forward strand.
TCCACTCTAGACCCCATCATGCAATCAGGGGCCATCAGTGAGTGACGGTAGTGCAACGATGAGCTCTTGCTTTTGCGCCTCCCAGCACCAACAGGTACATTTCTCATGGTCCCACCAGCAGTCCAATACCTTTGGCAATTCTTACAGAAGTGCCTAGGTTGATTAACATTGTAGTTGTTGTAGTAACAAAACTTTGTGTCCATACTGTTGCACCGAGGGCAAGGTAGAATCTTATCAGGCTTCTTAAGTACCTTGTCCTGGCCTGATTCATCATTTGCTGTCTTTTCCTCTTTTGAGTCTGATGCTGATTTCTCTTCAACGTTGTTCATCTGACCCTGATCTTTTTTATTGTCCAAGGTAGATCTGCTGACTGGCTCTATGCTTTCTATTGACTCTGATGCATCAACCCTCATTTCATCATTTCCCTTCTCTTCTGGCACTTCAGCCGTCACTTCATTATCATTTTTCTCTTGTGGTGCATCGACCTTCATTTCATTATCCTCTTTCTCTTGTGGCACATCGACCTTCATTTGATCATCTTTGCTTTCTTCTATTTCCTTGTGCTGATCCTAAAAGATAGCCGTAAAGGATATTAGCAAGGTACTTCTGTTCAAAGAAAGCTCTGATATGAAACCCATTTTGAAGAATCACTTTAGCAGGAAGTTTTTTTTTGCCGGGTCACTTTAGCTGGAAGTTTGGAAATTCAAAAAAAAGAGGCATAGGTGTATCTAACAGTGAGGACACTGCTTTGTGCATAATTTATCAGGTCTATGGCATCGTGAAAGATTATATCATGAATGAAACTTTCAAGCAAAGGATATGCAAGAAAATGAAGGTAACTCAGATCAACTATTATCACCTTTATTCAACTTTGTGTTTCTTCTCTTCCAAAGAAGAGAAAATGTTAGCAAACAAATATTGTACCTTGATGGGCCTAACACTTATCGTGTTACTCCAAACATTGAAAACTAGGAGCATGAAACTATGAGGTTAACACCGGTATGTAAATTCGTAAGTTGGGGGATCTGAACATGCTATTCAGAGGCCAGTTGCTCAGATCCTAATTCAATCGACTTTAGCTTCATCCATCCAGTCATCCACAGAACATGCTGCAGAGTGAGATGCTCAGATGACCCAAAGGACAACGGCCAATCATTACTAAAAACGAAACCATGCAGGTACTCTACTCTTATCTACTCATTTTGCTTGCACAATTCACCGTCTCGTTCTGCCTCGGTACAATCGGCTAAACAGATTAATTGCCAGCTTATGATTTTACTGAAACCTGAACATCTTGATACTAGCTGAAAAACAAAAGTGACCACTCTTTCGCTAAATGAAAGCGAAAAGCCATGGTGTGGAAAGAGAAGGATCACCACATGCTCAAAAGAACCTAAATTTTGCATGGATATCCTACTTTGCACTCCTAACCACTTTTGAGGAGGCAAAGATGATTACACCCGACCAACTATGCTAATCTCTCTCTCTCTCTCTCTCTCTCTCTCTCTCTCCCTCCCCTGCAAATATCCCCAACCACAATTAGCAATAACACAGAACAATTATGGGCAATTCTCTGCTGACTCCCACCTAAATCGAACACAAGGAAAAAACATGGTGTACGGACAGAAGGATTATCCTAATTCGTGGCCATATCCACACCTAAATCCAAACTGAGCTTTTTTTTTCTACACACCAACTGATCAGGGAAAGCACACCGTAACTTTCACCCATGACCCATAGTTCGAATTCTCCACATCTCAATTTTTTTAACTGAAATTCCTAACCTTAATCTGATCGAGGAGAGCTCAATTTCACAGAAACACATAAACAACAGTCTAAATTAAGCCGATCATATCTTTTTTTTCCTTCTCTTCCCCACGAGCAACAAAACCCCCCAACTCGAATGAACAGGAAGCAACAAAATGCGCACGCGATTATTCTCACCTCATACTGGGCTGCCGACTCCACCTCCGCCGGCGCCGGCGGCTGGTCGGAGCCTTCCGCCGCCGCCGCCGCCGCCGCCGCTGTAGCCTCAGCCTCTGGAGCCAGCGGGATCACCCGCCCGAAAAGCTTTACACCCGGATCCTTGTCACACATCCTCGATCCCCCTCACCCACCAACAACCCGACAACCACCGTGATCTTCCGCCGCCGCCGCCGCCGCTGACCGGAGCGGCGAGAGAAGAGAAGACGAGGGGGGACTAATTTGGAAATATAGCTAAGCTAGTCTCCTCTACGCAAGGGGACGAAATGGGGAAAAAAGAGCACGAGAAATTTCATTTCAGAGGATTGCCCTTGCTATATTAAAGAAGGGGATTAACCCTCTTATACCCTCCCAAAACCCACTATTCGCAAACACATCCCCCAGAAAAAAATTAAGACAGTGTTGCAGCGCAGCAGGAGTGTACTGATGGGGGGATGTTTCTGTAAATATCGGTTTTTTAGGGATGTGAGAGTGAATTATCCGAGACTTGGGATGGTGACGCAGGGGGGCACCAGGGGTGGACAGCTGGCGTCCAGGTCAGCGGCGCGGGGGGCTCGTCAGCCACGAGTTCTCGTGGCTGGGAGGCGCCCGGGGTGACGTCAGCTGCTGCGGTAGTAGTAGCGGAAAAAAGGGCGCGGCGAATCTCGCGAAAAGGCGGAGAAGCCAAAAAGCGGCGGTCCAGACGGCCACCCCGCCCCCGCTTTTTCTTCTCACCTTTTTTTTTTCCTTCTCTTATACTTTCTCTCTCTCTTCCCTTTCACACTTAGTTCCCCATCGTATCCTCTATTCACCATCAGAAGCTAAAAATATTTAAATTTTAAAACTTAATGTTAAAGTTGATTTTGAATTTTTTTTATCAAAGCTTATTTTCTGTATTAGCGTTCAAGTTGCTAAGAATAAATATATAAAAATTTTATAAATAAATTATTTTTTATCTTACTAACAGGTCATATGATTATTTTTCGTATTTAGCCAAATAATGGGACCTCACATATCAGCTGGAGCATCGTCCTACGTGTTACGTGCAGTCGTGCTGCAGGTAGGGCCGGGTGCACGTGGCGAGTTCTGGTTGGTTTCTCGGGGTGACGCTTCCACGTCCACGTAGTACTGCCGATGGGCCCGGCTGGTGCTGATTGGCTGAGAATTTTGTCGCTCTTGGGCTGAACTGGGGAGGGAAAATACCAGAAAATTAGGGTAAAGTCGCACCACGCGTGTATTGTTTTTTTTAAAAAAATATATCACCAAGAATTTAGTGTTCACTCTCTTCTTTTAATAAATAACGTGATTGATTTTTAACATTACGTTTCAACAGTCTTATTAAAAAATTATATAAATGATATTTATTACGTTATGACATGTTTTACCGTTAAAAAAAATTTAAATATATCTTATACTTTAACATATTTTACTATTTTTTATTAATATGAATAAACAAATATTAATTTTAAAATCAACAGTCTCATCTGTTAAAAATATCGAACCCCACGGCGCTGTACTAAAAAACCAGCTGCAGATCAAAATCCGTTAGCTCATGAGAATGGTCCCGTCGTGCTCATAGGCCACGTGGCTAGAGATCTTTCCCTTGGAGACAATCCCCTCCACAAGTTTTGTTTTGAGTAAAAAATTTTAAAAAATAGTGGGATTCCAACATTTGTTCGTGGCACTTGTTGCTCACTCTCGGTCTAAGCAAATCATGGATTTGGGTTGGTTTTGTGTGCATATGTGGGGCCCTGGGTTGCTCTCGTCCACGTGGTGTTGCGGATAAAATGGTGGTGAGAAAAGGACGTCCATTTGGTGGAATTAATATGTCAAAAAATTGAAATTACAAGTACGTATTTAAATAGGTAAGGTTGCAAGGAACTTGTTTGAGCTATGACTTATAAGTAGGGACGGTAGATCGTCGCTAAATTTTTGTTTTTATCTAAAAATATATTAGAGCTAAATAGTATGTACCTATGGACCAACCCATTACCACCCCTAGCACGAACAATTTAGATTTTAAACTGAACTTTAAATTAGTTTATATCTGATTCTATTTTTTTTCAACTCTGAATTTAGGTGGTATTTAAAACTCATGGAGATAAAGATGAAGATGAAATTTAAGTGTTTTACGCAAAATGAGATATTGTTAACATATGATTAATTGATTTTTAATTATTACATATTTAAAAATATATTTATTTGATATTTTAGAGTAACCTCCATATAAAAAATTTTCGCACGAAACGCACCATTTAGCAGTTTGAAAAGCATGTCACGAATATCTAAATTTTCATCTAACTTTTGTTAGAGAAAAGAATGGGCCTTAGACTTAGAATTTAAAGTACAAAAATCTTATTCTATTTACCACGTATCTTGGTTAATAATTTGCTGACGTGGAAATGCATGCAAGTGATCTACTTGCGAAATTACCCATAATTGGTACATAAGTTATAGCCAGTTTTTATAAAACCGTACGGTTATCACGTGTGATTTGAAACCAGTAACCGCGCGGTGATGATTATCTCACCCAAAAACGGTTTAGTGAAATCCAGTTATAACCCCATAGGGTGAAAATGAAAATTCGTCTCCCGTCAGGTTTAGTGAATCCTGGTTATAGCCCCGTAGACTGCGGCGCGGCGCAAGAAGCGGAAGAGTTGGAGCCTGCGACCGAGAAGCGTCGTCGGCCACAAGCGGCTGGCTGGGCCAACCTTTTTCCGGGATCCTTTTCCAGTTTGAGGATCAGAACGGGCCCACCCCACCATCTGCCGCTGTCCGACCCAGCAATCCACCATGTGGCCTGAAAAAAACAAAAAAAAAACCGCGCGCCCCCCCGGACGGTCGCGGCGCGGGCCACTTTTCACCCGCGGGCACGGCCACTTGTCAGTTGTCACGTCTCATCTCCTCCTCCGCTGATCGATCCGCCGTCCACGGTCTCACGGCGGCAGCACGACGGCGCCAACACAAGATACCGCGGGCGCGCGTCGCGTCCACCCCTGGCCGGTGGGCCCGGGACCTTTTCCCCCCAGAGCGGGTGGTGGGACCAGGAGCGCCACTGCTACGTCGCCTGCTATGCTTGTGAGGCCCACCTGTAGGTGGCTGTGCCTCGGAGCCAGAGGAGGAGGTGTGGCCGTGTGGGAGTGCTTTTTGTATAGGTTTTGTGGTTGCGCGTTGCGTCCACCGTACGCGCGGCGGCTCATGGCCCGTGCCAAGTGGCGCTGGTGGGGCCCGTGATTGCAGAAAAGGATTCTCTGGCCTGGTGTGTGGATGGTGTAGTAGTAGTACTACTACCACTGTTGGTGGCTGCAGGTTTTGGCCTCCGGCGCATGGCACACCAACCGGCTTTGCATTGTTTAACTGAAGCTAGACCCTATACCTCGCGTCTGCCTACAACAGAAATCATGCCTTATACGAGACATAAATAAATATAAAAAATAAATAAATAAGCATGAAAAATTCTGGTTCCAAGCAAACATTTCATTTACATTTTTCAGAGTCATTACTAACTTTTTTCTCGTCCTTCCTCACCCCCTATCAAAACAATGTAGCTACAGTAATTTTACACTCTTGACGCCTCTTCTTTCTCGATTTCAATGACCTTGTCACGTCTAGCGGGAGAGGGAGGGGTCGAGCTCCTTCCAATCCTTAGGAGTAGTACTATAGTCGGATTAGTCTAGTAGTCGGGACACTCTCGTAGTTGGGTTCTTCTTATTTTAATTGAGATCCGAGTCCCTTCTTTCTACTGGTTGGCTGCTAGCTTTTGGTGGTCTCAGATCCAAATAGGGCAAAGCTTTGAGGAGGCGGATTGCCTATTTGCCATAGTTTGGTGGTGGTGGATTTGTTGTCAATGACTTTTGGTAGGATTTGGCTCAATTAGGCCAGATTGAAACAAAGGAAAAACATAGAAATTATAGATGATTTGTATCTTATGTGAAATAATCCTATAAATACTTTTTAAACAAAGGATTGATTCCTATCCATTCCTATTGAATGACCTATTGTAGTCCAGTTTAGGTGGAAATTTTTTCTTCTTCCTATGTCTTAAATTACTCTGTTTTCATGTGTTTCAATCGATCAAATGCCAGTTTTGAAACTTTCATGTGTTCTAAAAAGACTACATGAATCTAATGAGCGTGACATTCCATTTCGATGTTTTTTCTATACCTGTGGTTTCATATTTTTGCATTTCAAAGGGGACCTTAATCTCTTACTCTTGCTTAATGGATTGGGCCTAGTTGTAGTCTTACAAACTTATAGTACAGATGTAGAAGAGGAAAGTCCATTTTTTCTACCTTTCTTGTAGCCTGAGTCTAATTTGCATCCCCTAATCGTAGAACCAGATATAGGGAGTCCCTAAACTATCAAAATTTGACTGCTCAAGTGGTTTTGATGGTTGTTCTATCCTACGTAGCATCTATGCGGCATTATAGTCAATGGTTTTATTTGATGTGGCACATTGACTTGGTCTACCCACGCTAGGATGGGGCTTACGTGGCAATTCTAGCACGAAAAAAATACAAAAACCTGTGTGGGCCTACATGTCAGTCACATGAAAAAAGAAAAACAAAACATAGTGCCACCATCTCACCCCTCCCTTCTCTTCTCGATACGACCTCAACCTCAACGGTAGTAGTAAAGGGCTCCTCGATTAGCGAAGTGCTCCTTGACGATGTCCGTACATCTGATATCACTGAATTTGACGGGATTTCCTTGGCCATGAGCCTAATGCTGTAGGCTCTAGGCTCAATTGAGGTTGACAAACAGCCACCACCGGCGACAAGTTCGAGCTAGAGCCTGCTTGGTAGTGACTGTGGTGACCAACGAACCTCTCCGAGCACGACTTCGTGACCATCCGCTATTGCTGGGCACGTCGACCCCCAACTTCGTGTCCATTCTCTACCGCTAATCACGTGGGCTTTAGGAGGTCATTAACGTCAAGGACTACGTTACGGAGCTTGAGCACACGCTACAGGTGGTCGAGACAGAGATTACAAGTGCATGAGTGGAGCTAGAGATGGAGAGGGCCAAGAAGAATGCCACCGTGCCTTCACCGCGAGGCTTCGCTGCTCGCGTCCTTAGTGAGGTCAATCATCACATCTGCCTCTGTGAGCTTGAGCTTGATGGAAGCCACACCCCTCCTTTTTCTCGGGCGTTGCCTCCTTGCTGCTCGTGTCCCTCGATAAGGTTCACCACTTTCACCCCCCCCCCAAAAAAAAAAAAAACAAGCTTAAGCTCGACAGGTGCGTCATGCCTAGTGAAGGGAGAGGTAGAGGAAGAAGACACTTATATATGGGTCACATGGCAATTTTTATCTAATTGTGATGCCACGTAGGCATCGTATCAGATGAAACCACAGGTAAAACCATTATATGAGAAAAAAATGATTTAGTTTTGATATTTGAGGGAGATGTTATACCCGGTTTTACGGTTGAGGGATGTGAATTAAACTTGAATATAATATGAAGGAGGTAATGTAGATTTGTCATGTTGTGTGGTTGGCAGCTACATGTGCAGCCCAGGCTCAGCATTGACTTTGATTGAAGCCTAGCTCTTTCTAGAAGGTAAGAAGGGTAGAATTCGGCCCAGTTCAAAAAAAAATGAAATTTAAAATTTGCGGCGCAATATCATTTGGTTTCGAAGAAAACATAGTCCATCTATCTCTATTCCCGTACTGGGTAGAACGTTCGAATTACATACAGTAATCATCTGGCCATCTAGGTCTAAGTATTACAATTTGCGAGAGAATTCCGGCCGGTTTCATTTGATTCCGCACGAGATGTATTTTGTTCTGCCCACGCAAAATCAATAAAGCAGAGCCCTAAACAAAAAACAAACAAAAGAGTGAGACTTTTTTTTTTAACCATAACCCATCCCCATTTCCACCGCTCCGAGAAAAAAAAAGGAAAAAAGGAAAAATAAGCGACAGCGGACAGCCTGACACCACACTCCATGCTTCATGGTCTCGGTCCACAAAGACCAGTGTGCTCCCCGCCCCTCTCCCTGTGTGCGAAACGCGTAGACCACGACCACGGTCCACGGGGCCTGTGCCGGAAACGAGCGGAGGACAAATCAACAGACAAAAGCAACGCCACGCCACGTCGCCACTGCAGCGTCCGCGGGGTTTTGGGAGGGTTCATGGCCATGTCGTCGGAGGCGTGGCAATCTTCCGCCGCCGCCGGCGACGACGACGACGACGGAGACCGTACCCCTCCTCTGATGCCCCCGCCGTCGCCGCCGCCGCTACCTCCTACGCTCACGCCACTGCAGAGCCCGCCGGGTTTTGGGAGGGTTGAGGGCGAAGCCATGTCGTCGGAGGCGCGGGAATCTTCCGCCACCGCCGGCGACGACGACGACGGCGAAGGTGACGGCGATCTTACCCCTCCTCCGAAGCCCCCTTCGCCGCTGCTGCCTCCTCCTACGTACGGGAAGCTTACGCCGCCACCGTCATCGGCACCAAGCACTCGTGCTACGTCGTCGGAGACGCACGAATCTCCCCACGCCCCCAGCGACGACGACGGCGGCCGCGCTCCTCCACCTCCTCCTCCTCCGCCGCTACCTCGTTCTACAAGCGCTCGTGCTACGCCTGCGACCGCGCCCAGCGCGGACGGCTCCTCCTCCTCCTCCTCGTCGTGCGGGTCGCTTCCCAGCGGTGAAATGGCGCACGCCGTGGAGTCGATCGAGAAGCTTCGAGCCGCCGTGTCCAAGCTCAACGAGATGAGGCGAGTTCGATCTCTCCTTTTTCCCGGTCTCCTCCATCGATTCGTTCCCCTTTCCTCTTGCAACTTACATGCTTTTCTCTGGGTTTTCCCCTGTGCAGTGACGACGACAAGGACTCATTCATGCACCTCGTCTCTCGCTACCTGATCAAGTAGATGGAGATAAATAGTAGATTCGATTCGGCATGATTTCTCTCCTTTTTTTAGTTTCTCGTTTCGATTTGTTGAGTTTTTTGGGGTGCATTTGTAGGGAGGAGAAAGAGATGATCGATTGGAACAAGATCGAGCGACCCACACCTCAGATGGTGGCGCCGTACGACTCTCTGGTAAAAGCTCCCCGAGGTACGCACGTCGCTCTGGATGTTTCCTTCGATTTCAGCTTGATGATACAATCAAATGTTTTTGTGCTGGTTTCGCTTGTTACTGCTGTGAGATTCACATGCTGTAGCTGCGATTGAAACTGGATCGTGTTGGCGCTGCAGGTATCTCTGAGATCAGAAATCTGCTTGATAAACTCGCTGTGCTCAAGCTTAATGGAGGACTTGGGACGACCATGGAGTGTGCTGCTCCCAAGTAAGCACAGATCCCTCCTCGTTGCAACTTCGAATTGGTGCATTTTCCTCTGAATTGATGTGTCTGGTCAGCCTCTGCTGACTGTTGTTAGATTCTTCCTCAGTGGAACAGGTGTATGGCAGTAGTCACTAGTCAGTAGATTCTTCCTCTAGATGTTCTTTCTCCGTAGGGTGTTTATGACGTGGAAAATGGCATATCACATTGTAGCCTGATGATGCTTTTTCCTGTTATTTTGCTTGTAACTCTTTTGTTTTAACAAATGTATGTTCACCTCATCTTTTACTGTGCTTGATAAGATGTATCATTGGTTATAGCATACTAGAAATTATCTGCCTTAATATGTCTTGATTTTACTGCCATTTTCTTTTCTGGACGCTGCATGCTGAAAAGAACATATTTCTTTCTCAGCATGTATCTATGAAATCTGAATGGTGTCCTAAATGTTGATGATTGGGATTCGGGAAGCACATGAAAATTATATATTAATATATATAGTATTGTTGCTCTTTTGAGTGCTTTATATTTCTATTCCTTTTAATTTCCTACACTGCAGCTCAAATGACAACTCGTTTCTTTCCTTGAATGGATGACATTGATCTTGGTTATGCATGTTCATTGTCATTAAGTGTCCTGATATCTACATATATGAATTATCTTAGGTACTACATGCTTACAGGCATATTCATCGTTTCGGTTGAGCACTTGAGTTATATCTGAATACTCTACCACTGTGCTTAATTTTTCTGTATTCAAACATTCAAATCATTACAGGTTCACTGCGTAGAACATGGTTTTTCTTTGGAACATATTTGATGCAATGCATCGATATTGGGTGGAGTAGGAATCATATGTTCTCCTTGCACCATCTTTGAGATTTTGCCTTCTGAAAAGAGTAATTATGCAGGTGTACGATTGAAGTCCGCAGCGGCCTTACCTTTCTTGACCTTACTATAATGCAGATTGAGGTATTCTTAACCTATAGTGGTGTTTTTTCTTTAATGACTGGATATAACATGTAATTGTTTGTGCCTTATAAGTTTCATCCATCTGCAGTCTCTGAACAAGAAGTATGGATGCAGCGTTCCTATCCTTCTAATGAACTCATTCAACACTTGCACCTATGTGCAGAAGGTTGATATTCCCTTTACTCATCATTTAAGTTATCCTTTTAGCATCTTGTTTATGACCTTTTATTTTTGAAGATCGTGGAGAAGCACACAAGCGTTGAAATTCACACTTTCGACCAGGTATAACATTTTTTCATAATATTTTCTTCATTTTTTCTTGATGAATATCACATATTTACACAACTGTGGGTTCAACTTACAAGAATCATATTCTATACAGCATTAGTACCCTCATATTGTTACTGAAGAGTTCTTGCCACTTCCAAGCGAAGGAAGGACAGGGTCCCATTGCTGGTTAGTTTTCTCCAATAATTCTAAAGTTATCACATTCCGAGTGAACGAATACATTTCAAATACACAGTCGTTTGGCCCGTGCTATATTTTGAAATGTTTATATTTAACTCATCCCATTTTCTTAAACCTGAACGTTCCAATACTGTGATCTTTTGATGAAGGTATCCCCCAGGCCATGGTGATGTGTTTTTCTCGTTGTGCAAAAGTGGAATACTCGATACCATGTTGTCACAGGTAAGAAAAAGTCTGAAGTCTTATCCTTTTATGTAGGCAACAGCTTTAGCACCTAGCACTACTCGTTGGTTTACAATGATTGTGTAAAATATATTGTATTGTCTTCCAGAAATATGTAACTTGATTTTTGATATGCTCATGGTGTTTTTCATATCTTTATAACACGGAATGTTAATGTTTCCCCATAACAAAGAAACGTTAATATATTCTTTTTCTTTTGCATTTTCTATAAGTGATACACAATTATGCTTTAGTCATAAATCATGTCCAATGACGAAGTCCAAGTATCTGTCGTATAAAGGCAAGTTTCACAGTTTGCTAAAAGCAATATTGTTGCTCAGAACAGTTGAGGTATAAAAAATGTCTTATTGTGGGAAGCACAAGAGGGGGTAGCAAAAAGAAATTGAATGCAACCCCTAAAATTATTGTGGAAGCACAAGAGGGACTATATTTTTTTACCATACATGATTGATAAAAAAACACTAAAATATATTTTTTAGTAATTTATTGCATATTGATATTCCTGTGCTTAGTTACTTTTCCAATCTTCTTTCAGGGCAAGGAATATGTCTTCATAGCGAGTTCAGAGAACTTGGGCGCTACAGTTGATATCAGTATCCAAATATGAGTACTTTTTTTTTTGTTTTGTGGTTTACATCCTTCTTACTAATGTCTCACGCCTTGCATCAGAAATTGAATCCTTAACCAGCACAGAAATCCTAAACCACTTGGTCCATAACCAATATGAGTACTGCATGGAGGTATGCAAGTGTACAACAAGAACTAGTTCCCATTGAATTTGGATAATATAAAAGTCAACTCAAGTATTTATGCCAGGTTACTCCAAAAACATCGGCTGATGTTAAAGGTGGTTCTCTCATATGTTATGAAGGAAGGGTTAAGGTATACTTATTTAATCTTAACTTTGTTGCCAGCGCTTAATTACATACTACTAGTTCAGAAGAAAAGACTGAGTTACATACAAGTTGCAATGTTAAATTTGTAATAAATCATCATGTTGCTTGTTTCTATTAATTTCACATTGCGACATTAAATCTTAATATAATTTTCTCTGTTGTTATATGCTTGTATGCAGCTGTTGGGGATTTTTCAGGTCCCTGATGACAATGTAGGTAACCTCTACTAAATTATTTTGTTCCGACTTATCAATTTTAAGGTCTGATGGATGTTTTTCTTCTTTTTTTTTGGGGGGGGGGGGGGGGGGTGTGGCCATCAGGCGGATGAATTCCAGTCAATTGAGAAGTTCAATATGCTCAACACCAATAACCTGTAAGAAACCCAGGTTGTCTGTCTCTGATTAAGAGTTTGAACCCTTGCTAACAACTTTTGGATATAGGTGGGTGAGCTTGAAGGCCGTCAAGGGGCTGGTAAAAGCTGAAGCTCTAAAGATGGAAATCATTCCAAACCTAAAGGTGCACCATCCGGGTGAATTTGTTTGCTACTTCTTATTTGTATTTATCTAAGCATTTTTTTGTGTTTACAGGAAGTTGATGGTGTGAAAGTCTTGCAACTTGAAACTGAAGCTGGTTCAGCAATACAGGTGCAAGCCACTTTCTTAGTCATGATATGTTACTCCTCCTTTTCTGTTCATCTTCAAAATGGTATGCCCTAATGCTTTTCCTTCTTTTTATTTAGTGCTTTGAAAAGGCCATTGGTGTTACCGTTCCTCGCTCAAGGTTCCTTGCAGTAAAAAACACATCCGATCTGTTTCTCGTGCTGGTATATTTGAATTTTCTCCATGTTCTTGTTGGTCTAGAATCATAAATGATTGGTTCTAAGTTTGTTCTTTTGTTCCAGTCGGATTTATATATTGTGATGGATGGTGTTGTAACCCGCAACCCAGCTAGAGATAACTCATCAGACCCCTTGATTGAGCTTGGACCTGAGTTCAAAAAGGTATGGCGGTTGTATTTAAAACATCGAGATATTTTAAATTTGAAGATAAAGAAGGGCCAGTAAAGAAATCGGTGAATGGAAAATCTGGAATTTGACTGTAATTTCCCTTTTTTTTTTCTCCTCACAAAATTGTAGGTTGACATTTTCCTTAACCGATTTAAATCAATCCCAAGTATTGTTGCGCTTGATAGCTTGAAGATCTCTGGGGATGTTTGGTTTGGCTCAAGAATAACTCTCAAGGTAAACCTCACAAGCCACAATAACATACTGTTATTTTTTTACTCCTTAGATGCACAGACCTCACAAGTCACAATAATATTGTTATTTTTTTACTCCTTAGTTGCCGTTCTGTGGTGCTTAGTCACTTTATTGTTGAGAATTTTGGTATGCCTCCTAATTGCAGATTTATTTTCTTCCCGTTTCAACATTTTACATACTTCACAATTCAATGCCCCTTTGTGAACGCGTCTCTTGTGGAAAAATGGCTTTAATGATGCTACTCCTATTACAGGGTGAGGTGATGATTGCTGCCCAGTTAGGGTTAAAAGCTGGATATTCGTGATGGCAGTGTTTTTGATAACAAGGTAAAAGTTCATCTCTGGATGATTATCTGTTTTGTGGGTATTTTGGAAATTGTAGTATTATTTCAATGATGTTGGCCTTTTTATCTCACAGCATTCATCACATAGTTCTGGAGCCATCAAATATACAATGAAATTGGATGAGGGAGCGAACCGTGCATCTATTGATTCTGCGCTCAACAGGCTGAACCCAGGATCAACTTTGATCCTAAAGAAAGATGATTTCTATCGATACATTGACCCGATTCAGGCACGGGCAATGTTCCATTCAGAAAGGAGTAAGCCCTCATCCAGTAACAACGAGTTACTCCAAGACAATGGAACTCCCTTCACTCCAAATGATTATAGGGACAGGATACAACCCCCACCTCTTGCTTGCTCTTCTTCACTTGTTGGCTCCTCTTCATCACTGCTTCCCTTATATCACTCTAGAGCTCATCGAGCACCTTACTGGTATACACGATTTATTTTCGTGAATCCGCGAGGGGCACTGCGTTCACAATTTAGGTGGCTGTGGAGGCGTGTGAAGTTTAGCAGTGCAAAAGATCTTGCCACATTTTATGGTATTTATCACATCATACTGTATGGAATAGATTGCATTATCGCAGCTACAATGAAGGACAATTGGTTTGCCAAATTGGTACAAGGAAAGTTGTGGCTTGTAATATTGGTCTTTCAGCAGTTCAAGTTGCGTAGCCGCCGGCGCCTCCGCTGGGGTGAGAGGAGAAGGACGACGCTCAGATCTATTCATCAGGATATCCAAAGTTACTTGGACAATTACTTTGACTCAGACATGTGGCATTTGATTGTACACGGTTCTGCTAGAGTCATATCCAGCATGCTGGAAGATGTAAACCGTAACAGTATGAAGAATCACTACCTAGGATTTCTTGCAATACATTCAACGGTGTTTGCCATTGAAGTGATAGGTTCATACATTGTTGAACTTAATTACGGCACTGACGACAATCCAGAACCACCAGAGTTATTATAGGTATGCAAACTTTCTCTATCTCATTATACTTGTTCCCATCTTTGAACATAAGGTGAACTTCGCATATCTTTGAGAAGTAGATGGTTAATGTCGTTGGAACAGCAGTAAATATTGGTTTTACCTGTATTGCTTCTACTTTGTTACTTATAATTTACAAGACAACTAAAACAATATTTAAGTGGTATGACGATGGAAGGCCTTTAACACTGTAGAAAGGTAGTGCTCTTTAGTGTTTATACCATTGCAGTAAAAAGTGATATTGGTATGATTCTGTAGCCATATGAGGGGCTTTGGTTAGTGTTTAATCCAGTTGCAACACTTGCTAAATATGACTGGTATGCTTGTTGGTCCCTGAACAAAAGCTCCCAATCGTAAACATTTTGTCAAGAATAACTCGTCAGCATTTAGTATCATTATCATGATGCTACTTCATTAAGGACCGATCATGCCATGTTCAATACATAACGTATGCCATATTGCCATTGGTAGTGCTCTGTGCAGTGTGCTTATGTTCAATTAGACTGATTTGTACTCTCTTCAGAAGGGCAAGCCAGTTAGTTTTTGCCATGTTTTACTTGACTTATTTCATCATGGTATCAATCGATTTTGCCCTTCCTCTACATCTTTTCCCTACCAGTAAACATGGTGTTTCCTTTGCTATTCCTTATGCACTGTTGTCAACTTATTTGTTGTGTTGTTTTTATTGATAATCACTAGATCATCGTTGTTAGAACTATGCATGACTGTGATAGCTTCTTACTTTCAGGTACTCAAGGCCCCGTGTTTACAAGGGGAATCCGAAATCAAGATTGTCAGGTCTGCAGTACCTGATCCTGATCCCAGGCGAGTTAAAGATCAAGAAGCCAGTTACTAATACTACATATGATGCCATCTATTTCACATACTAACTCATGATGCAATTGTTTACAGTAATTACACAGCATTTTCTGAATACGTTTTTGTGGTTAATTTCGCAGCATGTTCTTAGTGAGATTTTTGTGGTTCACCATACTAGCATGACTACTGTGTCGTACATCTCGTATAAGTACTATGTGCTTTAGTGACTGGCGTATATGTCTCAGTATGTGTTGAGCACTACAGCCGTAATAGTTGGCTATCCTATCTTAACATCTGCGGTGTAGGGTTTGGTTGAACGGGACAGCTTTTTTTGTATAGACCAGTTGTGCCAGCTGAATACTAGGCCACACTATGGTAGTATATGTGTTATATGCAGTGGTCATGAAA
Source organism: Oryza punctata (assembly GCA_000573905.2). NCBI lineage: Eukaryota > Viridiplantae > Streptophyta > Magnoliopsida > Poales > Poaceae > Oryza > Oryza punctata. The sequence goes on from CM002488.2 coordinate 8,730,475, forward strand.
CATTAAGAAACAGCAGACACATTGGTGTATTCACTTGCAAATTGCAATGCTTACTATATATCCCAACAAACTGAAAGAGGAAAAAAAAAAACAAATGTGCATAAAAAGATCTTAACTACTACTCCAGTAAAGAGACTGACTGCAGGTGTAGCGAATTTAGTAGGCAGCGGGTGGCTTGGGCTTGTGGTTGGGCTTCGGTTTGAGGATGAGAGCGGCTAGAGGATACCAGATAATTGGTCGCTTACGGGCGTGGGCGCCGGCGACGAAGAAGGCGAGCAGGGCGCACTGCCAGATCTCGAACTGTGCCACCCTCGACAAGGGGAGGACGAAGCTAATCACCACGAACAGCACGCCGCACAAGAGCGCGAAGCCCATCCCCACCGCCGCCCTCTGGAAGTCCTTCGATCTCATCGCCGCGCGCGAGGCCGACGACGCCATCGATCCCTCCGCGGCCGAGAGAATTCCTTTTTTGCTGATTGATCGATTCCGCCGCCACCGTCCGTCCCTATCAAATGTTGCCCTTGCCCCTTCTCTTTCAATCTGTTGTGTTTTGGTTATCTGATGGGGGTTGGTTGGGTATATATGAACCGGAAATATATCACGTAATCCGCGTCCTAAAACATCTCGGTCTCCGATCTGTTTGGTTATCTGTGCAGATTGGCCGTCGCACGCACGCGCGCGCGGGTCACGAGGCTGGTTCTGCCGAGACAGGGCGCAACGCGCCGCGCGTAGGAGGCGGCCCTCTCCCATTTGCGCTCGCCATTTCCCTCTTCTCCTTGCCTCCAGTCATTGCCCTCCGGTTCGTCTCACGGAGCTCGGCCAGCTCGGCGGCCACCGCCGCCTCTGCGCTGTTAGATGATACGATAGAAAGATGGGAATATAGCTATATAACTTCAAAAGTTTTTCCTTTTCTGAGAAACTTTCAAATATAAATGTAGTATAATTGAAGTGTAACCATAATGTAATTATTATGTAACTCAGCATGTAAAATCACAATAAATCAAGGTTGCTCGCCTGGCTAGACGTTTGCATGCATGAGGTTGGGAGATCGGTTCCTGCTCCCAGACCTTCTTGCACGCATGCAGATCCAATGGTGAAAAAATAGACAGTTTTGTTAGAGAAAAACTGTCGACAATTCTTTAGCAGATCCATAGAAAGATATGGTTGTTTTCCATATACGTGTATATCTATCACGCCCCGATTTTCGTTCGGGATTAAAAACATTAAATAATACATTTCTAGAATTTATATTAAAAGTTAAATAAATTTAATCAAGTGAATTAATGAGGGAATTAAAATTTCCTTTAAAAATCATGGCCGAAAATATTTTTTAATATTTTCTATGCCCTAAGGTATTCTCTGAAATTTCCCGTGAATTTTCAGAGCTCAAGAAATAATTTTAATAATTTAAAGTTCATTTAATCAACTAAATAAAAAGAAAAACAAATTAAAAACTTCCTTCTTCACTTTGGGCCGTTTCCAGCCCAAGTTCTTTTCCCCTCCCTGGCCCGCTCGCCTCTCCCTCCCCTCCTCTCTCCTTCCCTCTCTCTCGGGCCGGCCCTACTCTCTTCTGCTCGGCCCGCCTTGCCTCCCCTCGCTTCCCTCCCCTCTCCCGAGTCGTCGACAGGTGGGGCCCACCTGTCGAACTCTTCTCCCACCTCCAGTCGGGCCGGCAACCACCAACCCTGCCCATGACGCCACCGCCCTCGCGCGTCCCCGCCTTGTCCGCACGCACGGGACTCGGTCCCCTCCCTCTACTCCACCTTCCACCCCACTCTTCCGCAAAAAACGGTGCCTACCCCGCCGCCACCACCCCATGTCGGCGCGCCCACTCCGCCGCCGAATCCGCCCCTCTCGGCCTCGATCCCGTCTCCCCGAGCCTATTCAAACACTCCTCGTGCTTCCCTCGTCCGTTTCCCCCTCCCCCCCGAGCTCGCCGCGCCCCGAATCGCACCACCCACACCCAGCCGAGCTCCGCCGCTGATCTCCGGTTGCGCCACGCCACCGCTAGCGCCGTCCCCGCAGCGCCACCACCACCGTCGGCTCCGCTGCTCCGCACCGCACACCAGCCGCTACTCCCCTTTCCCAATCCACTACCGAGGCATCCCCTCTGCCACCAACCCGAGCCGCCACTCCAGCCGCTCATCGCCGCCGCTTGAGGTCGAGCCCGGCTACGGCATCGCCACCGCCACCTTCCCCGGGGTCACCACATACCTGGCAACCCCTCCGCTCTCGCTGGAAGCCGCCTAATCGCCGTCGTCATCCTCACCCCGTGTAGGCGTCGCCGCCATCTCCTCATCGCTGCCGAGCTCCATGCACCACCTTCCTCGCCGGCCCGCACGCTCGGTGAGCTCCCCCTCCCGATCCCTACTTCCACCGCCGCCTCCCGAACCACGCATCGCCGCTCCCTGCGTCGTCGGCGGGTGCCGCAAGTGACCGTGCGCCTCCGCGCGCCATGACTCGGTCGGGCTGGCTCTGGCCGAGCCCGTGCCCCGGTCGTCGTTCCCCCGTGCTGTCGGATTCACCCGAGAGGCCGTCCTTGCGGCCTCCCGGTGCTGCCCTGTGTCAGCGCCACGTCAGCGCTACCTCGTCCTCCCCGTCTGCCATGGCTGCCACGTGTGCACCACGTGGTGCGCCCGCGGACGGTGCGCGCGTGGACTCGGTCCATCGTGCATAGCTTTTCCCTGGTGGACTTGTAGCATAGCTTTTCCCTTTCTGATGTACCGATGGCAAGGTGGGCGTGATGGAGTTTGGATGGACCGGGGTTATACTGGTCTATGCGGCTTCCGGATTCACCTAGGCACGAGGGAGGCTGCCTACCTTAGATATAATGGTAGGGCGAAACCTGAGGTGGGTACGATTGGTTAGGGGGAGTTATGCGAAGGGTCTTGTCATAATCACTCGCATGGTAACTGTCAGGTATGGCACGGTGACATACGGTGGATTGTGTCTTGTGGGTACAGTTGTGCATCTCTAGCCAGAGTAAAACTATTCGAATAGACGTGCTCGTGGTTATGGGCGATCGACTAGTTTCACCGTGATTAGTCCCATTCTGTTAATTAAATTGACTTAATGAACTGGTGTAGTTCAGGTAGAATGGTTGGGCCTGTTCAACGTGGTTATAGCATTGATCAGTGGAGATTTGATCTTGACTTAATTAAACAACTATTTTACTATTTTAAACTATAAATGTTTACAACCGCCTTTATGCAAATAGCCAAAAACCTCTCTTTGTCTCCCCTTGCGCGTCTGCATCATTGATGTGGCTTGCTGAGTACGGTGGTTCTACTCAGTCTTGCTATTATTCCTCCTTTTCTGAAGTGTAGTGATTCTGAGCTGAAGACGAAGTTAGAGGACCAAGACTTATACCCTAGTTGATTTTGCCTGTGGAGTGGAGCTGAAGCCCCGCTAGGATTGTCCCCTTTTCCACTGCTGCTTCCTTTTCGGTGTGAGGACTAAGTGTCTCTTTTGTAAGTATTTACGCTTTATTTACGTTTGGATCTGTACATTAATTTGTCATTTTGTGTACCCTGGCTTGATTCCTGGACAGGGATTTATACACAAAATAGTCTGGATATTTGGGATAAATTTATGGGCGTGACAATATCTCTCTCTTATTTTTAGCTACTTCTTCGTTTATACTCCAAGCTAGTGACTTGGATTGTACTCCAAGATGTAATGCTCTGCTGAGGGCTCTTCTCAACGTATAAATACATGATGCGGTCTCTAATGGGGTTTTAGCTCCCTAAACCTTCTCACATTGTAATCAAAGTCGTTTTTCTCAAACCAAAACCAATCTACGACCTGCTCATCCGCATCCTCACTATCACTCGCGTCTAGTCTTGTTCATCCGGTGAAGAAGGGAAATCATATCCTGTGGAAGGCCCAGGTTCTACCGGGCATCCGCGTTGCTCAGCTTGTTGGGTTCCTGGATAGAACAAAGGAAGCACCACCAAAGACTCTTGAAGCCACAAACACAGACTAGATTGTGACGATGATCTCCAATCCTGAGTATGCAACTTGGGAGGCTCGGGACTAGCGGGTCTTGGGATATCTTCTCTCCTTGCTTTCTGGTGAAGTGCTCATCATCATCGTTGCACTGAAGACGTCTGCCGATGTGTGACAGACGATTGAGGACATGTTTACCTCTCAGTCTCGAGCCCGTGTTCTCAACACGCGCCTTTCTCTGGCGACCACTCACAAAGGAAATGAAGTCCGTCAACAAGATGAAAGGCCTTGTGGATGAGATGGAGTCTGCAGGAAAGCACCTTGACAATGATGATCTTGTCTCCTACATCCTTGCTGGTTTGGATGTTGATTTTAATCCGGTTGTGATGTCCGTTGCAAACTGGACTGAAGCTATCACTGTGGGTGAACTCTTTGCTCAACTTGTTAGCTTTCAGACTCCTATGGAGATTCTGCAGGGTAACTCCAACTCTAGGTCGTCGGCCTTCACTGTAGCTCGCGGAAGCTTCGGTCGAAGCAATACAGTGACTGCAGCACCAGACGTGGGCATGACAACAACGCCAATGGGCGTGGGAACGAAGGCTAAAACAACAACAATTCCACTCCGCCGCTCCTGGCATTGTCATCAAACAACAATACATTGGAGTGCAGTAAAGAGAATATTGAGGTATTTACAGGGAACAGTGAAACTTGGGTTGAAAATTGGTATATCAGAATTTATGCTACTCAATGCATTTGCAGATGCAGACTGGGTTGGCTGTGTTGATGACAAAAGATCAACATGTTGTTTTGTTGTCTTCTTGGGGTTGAACCTTGTTTCCTGGAGTGCTAGGAAACAAACTGCAGTGTCCAGGTCCAGCATTGAAGTAGAATACAAGGCCCTAGCCAATGCTACAACTGAGGTAATTTGGGTACAATCTCTACTCAATGAGTTGAGTATTTCGCATCTACCAGCAACAAAATTATGGTGCAATAATCTTGGGGCAATGTATTTGTTAGCCAATCTTGTCTTCCATGCACGAACAAAACACATAGAGATTGATTGTCATTTTGTTCGTGAGAGAGTAGAAAGGAGATTATTGGAGATACATTTTTTTCTTCTGAAGATCAAATTGCTGATGGCTTAACAAAATCTCTTTCGGTTCGTCAACTGAAAATGTTTTGGCACAATCTCAACTTGGGTAGTTGGAATTGGGAGGGAGTGTTAGATGATAAGATAGAAAGATAGGGTTGTTTTCCATATACATGTATATCTCTCCATATGCGTGTATATCTCTTACTCGTTTTTAGCTTCTTTGTTTATACTCCAAGCCAGAAACTTGGATTGTACTCCAAGATGTAATGTCACTCTGAGGGTTTTTCTCAGCCGTATAACTACATGACGCGGCCCCTAACGAGGTTCTACGCTTCCTAAACTTTCTCACATACCCTTGTTCAGTCGCCCAACTACTCTATGGTGACGAGCAGCCGAGCTTGAGGGATTGCCTGGTGATGAGGGACGCCCGACTCCGCTCATTTACCATGCTGCTGCCTCCATTCCTTTCTCGTCATCGCCACAAACGCCGATTCCCTTCTTTGCATCACCTATCAAGTTCTTCCCGGCAATAGTTCCCCTCCTTCAGCTGCCGGACCGTGGGATCCAACGGGTGCGAGCTTGCTGTCATTGCATCTGGTGGCCTAGACATCATGATCGTCGGGTGTAGCCCAGTGGTGGACAAAGAATTTAGGTTTACTCAATCATTGTAGGCATCATGCGCTTATGTTTGCTAGCCTAGGTTAGATGATTTGAGGTAGTAAGCTATTGGATTAGAAGTGCTCTGAGCAAGAAGGATAGGAGTAGTGGATTTGTTGAGAAAAAAGTTGAAAATGAAGTATTAGATCTAATCAGTATATATACATATGTAATATACCTACAATGCCAAGTATTTTTAGGTATTACCATGCATAAAGTGAATACCCATTGCATACGCCCTGGTGTGTCCAGAGCGACTCGTCAACGACACTCTCCTCTCCATTTTTTTTCTTTGTTTCTTCAGTGGTTCGGGAAAAATGTTTCATGACATTTTACATGCATATGTTCAGATGTGACCGTTGCATTAGTCAAGCGTCAATTTGTGACGTGTGAGGTCACAAGGGACAGCTCTGCATAAATAATGTACTCCCTCCGAACGAAAATACAATAATCTATTATTAAATTAGATATAATTGAATATTACAAATCTGAATAGATTTGTTCAGATTCGTAGTATTAGTTACGGTTCAACCTAGTTTAATATTATTCATACTCTACAATAAAAGCTTATTGCTAAAGACAGTCCGCCTGTACTTTTGAAAAAAAAAATTCAAACCACCCTGTTTGAAGTTCATTAATCTAACCATATAATGTGTGGTCCAAAACCGATACATGCATCATCGCAGGGGGAAAGGAAACGGCTCAAGTGTGTACTGGTGCAAGCATGTTGACTTGGAGCTTCGATTATTCTATGCGTGTCTTGTACCCAACGTTGCAGTTGCACTGCCACCGAGGGCAGCAACTTGCCACAAACTTTGTTTGCCCTAATTTGGTACGAGCACCAAGGGATACTTAGACTAATTAAACCTATTCAGAAACAGGTCACTGATGTTAACTATTTCTACATCTACTCTAAAAAACTTCGTGAACAGTCACCGACATATAGAACCAATTACGCCTAACCTACCAACAAACACTATAACGTCAGTGTCTAGCTCCGTAAGAAACAAATTCTCGTATAATAAGATGGTAAGATGAGAACACGCATGGCAGTAAGTATTATAAGCATCTAAGCACAATTCTCTAAATATCACCTAAGTTTAAACGATAAGTTGTAGGAGAAAAAAGAGGAGAGAGATGATGCGCCACCCCTCATATATAAGAGGTAACCTCCACATAATTTTTTTAAAAAATATAAGATAATGTGAGAGTGAACTAATATTAGAGATTTATGTATTAGATGTAATATGTTGTACTTGTTACATCTTAATTAATGAGTAGATAACATGGTTTAAATTAGCTGTGATATCCACCTTCACCATAAAACTTGTTCGGACAGCCGCCGACCAACTAAATAAGTCCTAAACAAGAGACAAATAACCTCGAATTAATCATGGGGGGCAAGTGCAGTGTGTGAGCCTAACTCTGACAGAATAAATGAATAATTGGACCTCAAATCGCTTAGAATTTATTTCTGACTTGTGATCTGCGAGGCTGTGTAGGGGGTGTGGTTTGATTTGTTTAGCCCAGCTGGGGCAAGATCCTAAGCTGGGGTTAGCAGTTTTCAAACGCTTAAATAATGCTGCGTCAGGTTGGTGATTAGCGCTGGGAATCTCTCCGCGGATGGGAACAAAAGTCCAACCCGACACCACGCAGGGCAATCGGGGGGAGTGTCCTGGCATTTTCCGCTGAAAATTTGATCGGTGGTTGACCCCTCTTCCGTGTGTGGGGACACGGGTGAAAACGGGATTACGTCTATTGCAATGATTCTCTATTGATCGGTAATTTTCGTATTTATCAATTTAACCATTCTCTTTGTTTAAAATACTTATCATTCTAAGTAATTTAATTTAAGTATAGATTATGGTTTTAAGAAAAAGTACTAATATCCCTTTAAAAGAAAAGGTTCAAATTACCCTCTAAACTGTTGTGGTAGTACGAATTACCCCCTTAACTAAAATAACAGATATTTTTTACTCTTAACTTTTATACCGAATGAATTATCCCGCAACCGACTCCGGAGCGGTACTTGTCCTACGTGATACACACGTAAAAATCCAGTCAACATAAAAATATAAAAGAGGTGGTTGAGAATAAAATAGTGAGAAATTTAAATAGAAAGCGATGTATGATACAAATAGTAAGTGATAAGTATTTTAGGATAAATTTTAATCCAACAAAGATAATTATTTTAGAATAGAGGGAGTATTCGATAGATGTCCGAAAGAGAGCAAACTTTTTTTAGATGTTAAAAACCATTTTCCTTTCACATAAACTGTGCCTCGGTCGGTCGGGAGTTTCAATCACCATATTGGTCGTCTATGCGACGGAGTGAGGGCTGCCGTTTTTCTCTGCGATCGCAAGTTCGCAACGATGAAAACTAGAAATGATATCTGCTCCCTCCATCTAAAAAACTAAGGGTTTTTTTTTAACGGAGATAGTATGTTTTACTAGTCGTCTCGGCTTTCGATAGTGTAACAACAGGCTAGGAAATTCCTGTCAACGATCACTGTGGAAAAAGCCTGTAAATTATCGCTGTTGCGAGCACTAGCAACGCACGCTTTATGGTGGCACGCGTGCGTAGGCTAGGCTACGAAGGTCTCGCACGCAGCGAGAGGCTTTTCCTCCTCTATAAAAAGTGGTTACTGTGCAAAGGTCAAGCCACACACTCGCACACAGAAAGGAAGGAGAAGCAGCCAAGCGACTCTCTCAGCGAAGAAGCCAGCAGGCCGGTCTTGTCTTGTCGTCGCCGAAAGAAAGAGAGAAAGGGAAGTGAAATCAAGGAGGAGGACGGAGAATGTGATGGCGCAGCCGGTGCAGCAGCAGCAACGGCGGCGGCGCGGCGGCTCTCTCGCCGTGCTCCTCCTCCTCGCGGCGCTGCTGCTCTCCCTCTCCCTCCTCGCTCGCGTCGACGCCGCCGCCGCCGCCGCCGCCACGGTTTCAGCAGGTGGTGCTCTGTTCACACGCGCGCCACCTCGCCGTCGCCGTCGCCGGCCGGCCGTGCTTCTCCCTCTTATTAATTTTGGCTGACGTACGTACGTCGTCGTCGTCGTCTCGCTCATGGCCGTGGTTCTTTCTTTCTTGCAGCGAATCTCGATTGGAAGGAGGGAGCGGTGGCGGTGGCGACTCCGCTAGGACAGGTTTGCTTGCCTCCCCAGTTCTTGAATCTTTGATCATCTATGTGCATCCTCCTGATTACGCTACTCTTAATTAATCTTGTTCTTGATCGGTTTTTGCTGTGACTGACAGGAGGCGGTGGCGGCGGCGGAGGAGGAGGAGGGTGACCGGCCGCCGGAGAGGGTGGAGATGGAGTCCATCAACGACTACGGCCAAGTCGGCGCCAACAACCGCCACAACCCGCATCCGTGACGTCACCTGCCAACCGGAGCTGGATCTAGCTAGTTAATTCCTACTCCTCCCCGTTCCAAAATAAACCAATATCATATGAGATGTGGTATATTCTATTAGATAAATTTGAATAATTTATGTTTATATTTATTGTATTAGTAGTAGATTAATTTATTTTAAGATGGAGGAATGTAATGTTATGGTAGTGACTACTACTAGCTTGTTAGTGCACGCTCGCACATCACTTTGCTGTTCATTTCTGCTTGCATTTAGCCTACCTGGCTAGCTGTTCGATCATTGGTGCGATTTATATTGTACCAGTAACTGTAGTGGCCTGTACCTGCACTTGTAGTCATGCATGTACTTTCACCTCTGCTTCATTTTCGCATTAGAAAGAGATCAAGGGAAGCATCAATTTCTAGCTTTGTACTTTCACTACTACACAGTAGATTTTTCTAGACGCTACCCCCTTTTGTTTCCAAGCGGTTCGTAAGTGAAACCGCACAGAAAAATAAGGGGACTGGCGTGGGACTATCGCCTGCACGGGAAAATCGATTTTCCCGTGCGAGCCTCCTAACCGACCGCACGGGAAAATCCCGTGCGGTCGATTTAAGTGGACCGCACGGAAAATACCTCCCTCCTTTCCCTCCTATCCACTTCAAAATTTTCAACATCCTCTCTCTCTTACTTTCTTCCCTTTTATTATCTCTCAACTACCCCCTCTCTTTCTACCTTATCTCTCTTTCCCGGGCGAGGCAGCAGGCCGGCGCGGCGAGCGGGCGAGGCGGTGGCCGGGCGAGGCGGCGGGCCAGCGCGGTGAGCGGGTGAGGCGGCGGAAGGTCGCGGCGGCAAGCCGAGCGCCGCGATGGCCGGGCGAGGCGGCGGGCCGGCGCGGTGAGCGGGCGAGGTGGCGGCTAGTCGCGGCGGCGAGCCGAGCGCCGCGACGGCCGGGCGAGGTGGCGGGCCGGCTCGGTGAGCGGGCGAGGCGGCGGATGGTCGCGGCGGCGAGCCGAGCGCGGCGACGGCCGGGCGAGGCGGCGGGCCGGCGCGGCGAGCGGGCTGGTGGCGATTTTCGTTTTTTTTTTGTTTTTTTTGTTTCCGTGCGGGTGGTATTATTTGACCGCACGGGATAATCTATTATCCCGTGCGGTCGAATTAAGCGGACCGCACGAGAAGTTTATTTTTCCGTGCGGTTGGGACGCCCGCAAGCGAAAATATTTATTTTCGCAGACCCCTAGGTGCAGACGGTCTAATTCTCCGCACGCAAAAACGTGTTTTGACCGTACGGAAAAATGTAATCTGTAGTAGTGTTTCGAGTTCATGCATCAATTCAAGTTAGCTAAAAGTCACAAAATCTGAGCATTGGGCAGCACATTTGTCACTGACGGGAAAAAGGGTGCATCGACTAAATTTGACCCAAAATTAATTCAGCCGCTTCAGTCTCAACTAAAAAGTTCAGAGCTTGGGAGCTGAGCAGAACAAACAATTCTTTCAAACGTATGTAATAAGTTGAGACCGCGCCAATTCATGCAATTTTCTGGCAGCTAAGCTTCTTTCATTATAGAAACACCTCTATAAACACTTCAGCTTTTCATCAGTGTGGTGACGAACAATGTTGAGGTCGAGACCAATGCGGTGAGGGGCGGAGCTAAAATGAAATGAGGGTGCCACTTGCTTAATTTACTCTACTTTAGAGCGAGTTTAAGTTAATACGAGTATCTAAATTTATATTGAGGGGGTGCATATATGATGAAAATATATGAGATATAGCTACATTTTCTTAACCGGGTTTCTGGGCACCCCCCTCACATACTCTAGCTCCGCCCCTGAATGTGGTGACCGGTGACGAACAATGTTGAGGTCGAGACTAATGCGGTGAGGGGCGGAGCTAAAATGAAATGAAGAGGGTGCCACTTGCTTAATTTACTCTACTTTAGAGCGAGTTTAAGTTAATACGGGTGTCTAAATTTATATTGAGGGGTGCATATATGATGAAAATATATGAGATATAGCTAAAAAATTTTCTTAACCGCGTTTCTGGGCACCCCCCTCACATACTCTAGCTCCGCCCCTGAATGTGGTGACCGGTGATGACGCCAAACAGCGGATGGAGCAGCCGCTATCCTGCTCTACTCGGACTAGGGTCTCTTATGCAAATACTCAGTCGCTACCGTTGATAAGTTGGTAGCGATCCAAACCGGGTAATTTTGCAAAAGGAATAAGTTCATTTTAGGTTCTTAACGAGTTCGATTTTTGAACTTGAACCGAAATAACAGATACAACGGGTCCCTCATCTGTTGAAAGTGGTGTATTGTAACAGTATAGCAGGTGGTTTTGTCCAACGTGGCAATTTGACCCGAGTCAATAGTGCTGAGTCACCCCATGTGTCAGGGCTTCTTCACATCTCTCTCTTCCTTCTTCTATTCCCATCTCACCAAGCGGCGAGCCGTGAGGAGGATGGTGCCTGGTGGGGGATGACTGCGACGCGGCGCGCGCGACGTCTAATAGAAGGACTCCTCCTTGGAATGATACGGAGAGGTTTTGCATCGTGGTTGTCGAAGCCATCATCGCCGCGGCGGGGTGTGTGACATCGAGTGCTGCAACGGGGGAGTGGATGACCTTACGTGTTGTGCGCAGAGGGAGTGGCGGTTCGACGACGTCGAGGACAAGGTGTAGGAGGTCGGTGACGCGGTCAGCACCGATAGGTAGCATGACAAGACCGATTTGGTGGAGCGCGCGGGGCGAAGCGCGATAGGGGCAGAGTTGGGCTTGTCGAGGGTCGGTGTGAGCGATAGACGTGTGGGGTGGGCCGGATCTGGCGTGGTAGCCCGCTATCGAAGCAACCACCATGCTGCCGATGCGGCTGTCGAGGAGGGGAGGGGAGATCTAGCTACCCGCTGCCCTCCCACGGCAATGCAGGTCCCCTTGGCTCCAATGCAAATCCGAGAGTGACATAATAGCAAGTTCCCGAGTCTCGCCTTCCTTCTAATTGTCTGCCTTGTCATCGTCAAGGTCGATCACGGCCACCGCCAATGTCCTTCCTCCATTGAGCTAGCTTTTCCCACTGGCTGTCGTCCTCCTTACTACCCGCCGCCAACCTTCTCCTCACTGCTCGCCACCTGGTGAGATGGGAACAGGGGAAGAGAGAGATAGGTGAAGAGACCCTGACATGTGGGGCCCTCAGCTGTCTCAGTGCTATTGACTCGGGTCAAATTGCCACGTCACACAAAACTACCCGCTATACTATCATAAAACATATATTACACTGGTTTTGATAGTTGAGAAACCCGTTGTATCTGGTATTATTCAGTTCAAGAACGAAGAAATGAACTCGTTCTCAAGTTAAGGGATCAAAAATAAACTTACGTATTTGCAAAATGTCGTACACAGGCTTTAATGGGCTATTCATCGGCCTTCCTCTTTACCGTGGGCTTCCAACCAAGCCATGGGCCGGGAAGGAGCAAACCGGGAAGACATCGGACGGCCGAGATCCTCCCCATCCATCACCCCGTGTCCCGATCGTGGCCGCTGAAAACTCGCTCACGGACTCAGCCCGAGGAGGGTTTTGAAACAACCCTGGGTTTTTTCCACTTTTTTTTTTTTTCCATCGGCTGCGACAAGTCCAGCGAGGCGCTTCCCCTTCCTCCTCTCCTCTCGCGAGTCGCGACGCGCGAGCTCGATCCACCCATCGTGCGAGCCGGCGGCGGCGGCGCCATGGCTGGGGGGGAGGCTACGGCCGCGCCACCGGAGATCCCCACGAGGTGCCACCACTGCGCAGGCCCCCTCTCCAAGGACATGGTATGCAGGAAAACGATCGATCCCGACCCCCATCGGTCTCGTCTTCTCCTCCGCCCGGGGATCTCTCCATTGGCCGCAGGGGCGCGCGGGTTGCTGCTGCGCTCGACTCCGCTCCAGGCGTCGTGGGTGGCTGGCTGGCTGGCTGGTGCCTCTGCGTTTGAATGGGGTTTAGTTTTGTTAAGTGTTCGGAATTGGGTCGTGGTGGCGTGGTGTAGTTAGCTGGAGCGGTTCATTGTTGGTGGCGTGGAGTTGACTGTTCAAGCTTAGGTTCTTCTTTCCTCTTGTTGATTTGTGGCTGTACCTCTGCTTTTGTTCATGCTGTGTTGGTGGCAATCTAGCACAGGGCAGCTAGTTTTGGCTCAAGAGGGGAGGAATTATATTTCCATATCGGGTTAATCGGATTTGTGCCATTGAACTGAACACTGAATTCATGGTCTGTTTTTTTTTTTTTGAAGGAAACGAGCAGCTGGACGGTGCCTCCGTTGGTTCGAGACAGCTTCTCCATGGTCTGTGGTCCTTTGTCTTCGATTATGCTGTACACATAAATTACTCCCTTTTTTTTGTGGTTGCACAACTTTATCGTATCTGGCTTTTCTTTCTCTGTTTTTGTTGTATTAGGACATTAGGCTGATACTATCGTACACTATTTTTTCTATTTTGTAAATTCTGATGAGTACGTTTCTTAAACTGATAGATTTGTTTTATGACATATATGTGATGTGTTATAATTACAAACTTTTACATGCTGCTGAAGTTTTCCTACAAGATCTTTGTTGGTAATATTTGTATTATGTTCTGACAGATTGGTTCTGCTATTGGGGGTACAGCTGGAGCATTTTATGGTTTCAACCACAGTAAGTTGCTATCATTTCATTCACTCGTGCACAAGTTCAAATTTGCAGGAAAGTAATTCATTAGGTTTTTAGCAATACCTTTTGGCACCTTGTTTGCACTTAATTATAGTTAAATTAGCTGCTAGTTCATATGCTGCAGTCATATATCCCATTTGCTTGCTTGGCTGGTTTATTGTGAGGAGTTCTAATAGTCATTTGCCTTATTGGTGAACCTCAGTCATTTGAAAGCTCAGAAACATATGTGGACAACATATATGTAGTTTTTTGTTTTCTCGGAAATGTATTGTTCATGTTGTCTACTTAATGATGATTGTTATCTTATTTGTATAAACAACACCTTGCACACTGTAGAACGCCTTTCTTGTACATCCTCTCTCTGTGTCCATATCTATATACATGGCAATTCCTTCTGTTTTGAGTTATTGATTGCAACTTTTGTTGGCGGATCAGCGGATGCATCGTGAATAAAATTGATTGACCATTTTTGCCTTTTGTAGAAGTTGATATATCTTCTGATCAACACTGATTTTGAACTTCTTTTTGTAGCTATGCCTGTTGTTCGACGGTACATAAAAGGGCCAATGTGGATGCATTTTCTAGTTGGTGTAAGTGACAGTTCTTCAAAGTTTATATTATATTTTTGTCAATATATTGAACATGAATTAGAGTGTTGCAGTTTTTAGATGGTACAGAGTATGTTATTTTGTCACTTCTAGGGGTGGATACCGAGCTGGCTCGGCTCGGCTCATTATCCTAACGAGCTAGAAACCTGGCTCGACTCAGCTCATTCACTAGCTCGAGCTTAGCTTGTTTAGCTCGCGAGCTTTACTGGGCAGAGCATCATACCCCTCTTCTCCACGAGCGCGAGTGAGCAGAAGGCGCAAGCAAGCAAAGCGAGGAGGAGAACCACGTGGCTAGCGGCACCAGCTGACCTTGTCGGAGCGACGGGCTCCATGGCGCGCGGAAGTTCATCGGTCTTTAGTCGGAGCGGGGACTCAGCGGCGGCCGGCGGTGCCCGAGCTTGACGTCCTTCGCATCTTGCCACCTCGGATGCCCAGACGCGGCAAGCAGCGAGAGGCACGCACACGCATCACTGAGTTAGGGCCGATAGAGGACAGCGAGGGGTGGGGTAGCAAGCACTAGCCATGAGCTGGTGGCGGCGTTGTGCACTTGTGTATGTGTCCCTGATTGCATACTCATGTGCTTTGTGGGTTGTGGCTAGGGTTTGATGGCTGTCGGATGGTTGGGCCGTAGACATGTGCTGGCTAGCTTGATGGGCTACAGCAAGCTGGGCTGTGTCACGTGGTTTATTTTGATGGGCTGTTTAGTATAGCATTTATGCTCCAGACCTTCAGCTCGTTTGGCTCGTGAGCAGCTCACGAGCCAGCTCTCGTTATGCCTAACGAGCTAAAATATCAGCTCAGCTCGTTATCAATTCTCAACGAGTCGAGCCGAGTTAGCTAACGGGCCACGAGCTTTTCGTCCAGCCCTAGTCACTTCCTGATTATGTTTAACAATCTCTAGGTCAGCTCAAAACTAGAAACACAATTTGATGCCTTTTTTTCTTGACACCTCCGTTTCTTTGTAAATTATTTTAAACACTACAGAGAAAGCATTCAAATTTCATGTTCTATCTCTTATCGTTCCATAACATCTCTTATGTTCTTTTACTTGGATGGGATCCCGGGTTTAAATTATTGAGCGTATAGTCACAGTTGCATCCAAAGGGCAGTCTCAGGCAAATGCTGTGCAGTTCCTTCTGGTTCAACAAATGCTGTGCCGTTCCTGACTTTCGATTAACTAATGGTGATAATTACTATGTTCATAATATTTAGTTGACTGTCTCATGGTTATTACTGATAAAAGTGTCATGGTTATTACTAATATAAGTGTATAAATTGCGTAAAGATGCTACTTTTGAAGCAAACTGTGGACATTGATAACTCTGATCTGTTTTTTTTTATCTTGCAGGCACCTCCAGTTATTGTCTTCTCTTCTGCATGTGCTGGGTTAGCAGGTCAGTTACTACTATTTTATTTTATTTTATTTTTGTTTTGTTGGCCATTTAACTATTTTTTGCTTGTAGTTCTGTTGTCTACAAACTCAAATTATTATTTGAGTTTCGTGATATCGTGGTCATTATATTAGGATTCAAGCCGATCTTATTTATGTTATCTGCAGAGTTAATCTATCTTCCTGTCTGTTTTATTCCTGATGATGACTAGTTGCGATGTTTCTATAAAGCCTTGTTACCTGCTCATCATAGACAGTGACTTGAAACGTGTTGTCTTATGACTACACGCAAATATTTTGTTTTTAACGATGTTCTATGCACTCTTTAAAATATGTATGTGAGTTCATTTCCTGTTGTTTACATATAAACAATGCGAGGACGTAGTGTTATATTGTTTATGCTGATAGATCTTATGAGCTCGTTGAAACATTAACTAGCCATCTGCCATCTGGTAACTGTGTTTCCATGTTACTTCTCATTGACGAACCTACCGAGTCAATAGGAGAGTCAAGGTTCATCCTGGAAATGTTTTATTCTCTTCCCCAAATCTTATCTTCTATTCAATGGATCTCCATGAAATTGTTCGCTACAGATATATTCATTGGAGGCAAAAAAAAAAAAAATCACTAAAGCAAAGCAATGACACCTGTGGTTTTAATAATAATAGAAAGAACTAATAGTTGGAATATTCAGATGTAGTTCGAAACCTCATTAAAATTGTTGATTTTTGCCATGCCACTGTTTTCATTCACTATGCGTGATGGATGATCTGAAGGTTGGTATGTTTGTAGGTGGGACAATACCAGCGCTTGCACAGCTGGTATCATCATCCTATCACTCAGCCACAGCGTCATCCTCCTTTGCCCGCACAACTTCTCGTGATGATATGCATAAGGCCAGAAGCTCCTCGACATTGTGACCTACAGTGGCAGCGAATTGTTAACTGGAATCCTAACTATCCAAAACACCATACTATTTTAAATTTGCATGTGTTACCACTTCTCATCTGTTTTATGAGGAATGCTCTTGTAAATGGTAAAACTTTCCCCTGTGGAATAGTGCTTATATATGTTCCCAATTTTGCTATTTATCACCATGCACAGGCTGTTAGGTTGTCGCAATAAGCCTGGAGTGTTGCGAGTTGTGATCTGCTTTAACTCGCAGGATGCCATTTTCTTTTTGCAATATATATGCACATATGTACCTTTTGCTCTCTACTTGTCTAAACATTTACCATGTACGATGTCTGTTGTTTTGACTGTTTTACGCGTATATGCCATCGAAGTGAATTTTTTTACTTGATCTGTACGCCTGCCTCAATTTATTTCATGGCATGTGTCAGAGTAAAGTGTGTTGTGCGACACTTGGAATCTAATCTAGGATACACCTGCCGGATCACCGTTGTGATGACCGTGCATGATAGGTGTGGCATGGTGTCCAATGTTTTGCATGCATTGAATCGTAGCTATCATACATTGAATTCTCGCGCTTCGTTTTGGATGCCATTTGATCTATCTCGCTTCATTCATTTCATGTTGCCAAAGGGCCACCGATGATGCAAACAGTGGCGATCTCTGGCTGAATCCTCGCGGATTGGCACTGTGTGGACGTGCCTCTCTTTGCAGCCTTGTGATGTGTTACATACGCCGAAGGCCGAAGCACTGTGAAATGCATCTAGCCACCTGCATCACTGCGTGCGACTGCCAAAATCTTCGCCGAATGTTCGACGAGATCCAGTGCTCTTTCATGCACTCACCCATTTGGTGCTTTGGCGATGCTCCGAGATGTTTGGGAAGCTTGTTGAACTAGGAGAGGAGATAAATTATGCATGCTTGTGTTAATTTCGGCATGTTGCATGGGCGGAGCATGATACAAAGTAGAGGAGGGGACAACTACGGACTAACAAAATAATAACTGATATTGATGCCGTATACATAAAACGTTCCAAAACTACTTTATTTCCTCCTCAATACGGTAAAAAAATATTGTTCATAGTTTGGACAATATATACCCTAATATTAGATAAAAAAATTGAAAAAAAATAAAAGTTTGATTTTTTTTCTTTTAATACTAGAGTGTGATTCGTAGAACAAAATAAGGGCAATATATATGTAAAACAAACAAATGCTATTTTATTTCTTTCTTAATATATAAGTATATATCAATGAAAGCATAAAATAAATATTATGCATAGTACATATAACATATGCTCTAATATTAGTTAAGCAAATTGGAAGTGTGAAAGGAAACTTGAAAAAACATTGAATAGTATTTCATATAGTACATATAATATTTACAATAATATTAGTAAAACAACTGAAAGCGTGAAAAGGAACATGTAGAAAAAAAATATAGAAAAAGAAGGCCATTAGGAGGATTAGAACTCAAAATCAATTGAATGAAATCTGCTAGAATTAGTACCATTACAATACATAACACATAAATACTTAATGATTGGTCTGTATGAAGGTGTTTATCACATGATCTGGGAGAGAGGGCATCACCCAGGATGGTCTCCACTAAACTTGGCCACTGGCATGTTGCTTTTTAAAACTAATGGGAGTAGTAGAGCTACTATCTTAAGATAATCCACGTCCTATTGGGATATAACTCTAGTTGATAGGATTCGAATCCTTGCATCCACAAATATTACACATGCAATACTTTTAGTTGGATTTTAGTTAAGTTAGTAAAATTGTCACCGGACTTTATCTCTTGTAGCGTGTGTTAAGGGAGTATACTTGTAAGCATAACTACTAATTTGAATTGAAAATTAAAAATCTGTCACCGGATGTTTTCTCTTTCTTTTAAATTGAAAAAAAATAAGAAAAAAATATATATTTCTATTATTTTCAGCAGCACAACGTGATAATAGCAGGTTGTATGGCGCATTAGCCTTGGATTGTTCGGTCCTGGCCGAAGTGCAACGCTGTAAACGCAGAGCTCAGTGCACCGCAACGGATGAAAACCGGTTGGCCGCCGCTGGTCTCGTCCGCCCTGCACGTACATCCTCGTACCGCGCACGCCGCACTCCGTCGCTCGCGCGACGTCAACCACACACATTTTCTTTTATTTTTGAGAAAATATAAAAAACAACCTACTATAAACTAGTGTAAGCTGATGGAAAGAACGGAATTTTAATGAGCTTCAAACAATTCGGATGGATGAAATGATCTAGCACTTAACAAATGTAGAAACCTACCGATAATGATATCTTTTAGTATAAAGACGCTTCTACGATAGTATTTGTACGATTGTATTTTTAGAAAGTTAGGTTCGTCGATGATGTTTTTCTGATTGGGATGTTTGTCGATGATATTTCTAAGATTTTCTGTTTTATTTTTTTAATAGAAGGGAATTAGAATCGTATTGCGAGCGACACGAACACTCAATGCCGCTTGCCCACTAACACACAGGGTTCAAAATTATGGAATAAAATTTCTGAAATTTCGGTTCTATCGGACCCCTCTTCCCGATACGATATTATTTCGATCAAAAATTTTATTTTTTTAATTTTTGGTGAATTTTGGTAATATTTCTTAATTTTTAACTAAATTTTATTCAAATTTTCTGAAATTTCACCGTATCGGTACCCCGATACAAATACCGAAAACGAAAGATTAAACCCCCGCTGACGCGAAGCGTGCTCGACCAGCCTTCGTCTCCGCTCGCCTCGCCTCGCCTTCGCCGTCGCCCTCTGCGACAGTCTGTGCTCCCTTGGCTCTACCCGCTCGCCTCCTCCTACAAATCGATCATCCCGCCTCGCCTCACCTCACCTCTCACTCTCTCACACGCGACACCGCGCGCGCGCGCGAGCGAGATAAAAAAGAGTTTGCAAGAAGTGGTCTCCTTGCATGGACAGGTACAGGGTCGCGCCGCGGCCTGTCTACCTCTCCGCCGGCGGCGGCGGTGATCACGGCGATGGGCCCCGCGGCCTGCCACGCGGTGTCGCCGGCGGAGCGTCCGGCCGCCGCTCCGGTGGCGGCGCCGAGCTCGACATCTTCTCCGCCGAGCGATACTTCAACGCGGACGACGTCGTCAAGAAGAGGTGCGACGATGAGCAGCCGCGGCAGGAGATGGCCGTGGACGCGGCCAGCCAGAGCGGGCGCACCGTGGCGTGCTCGTCGGAGGCGAGCTGGACCAGCCGCTCCGGCCTGCTCTCCGGCCACGCCCAGTCCACCGCATCGGCGGGTGGTACTAAGCTCCAGATGGGTGGTGCCAATGGCGTCGCCGCCGCCGCCGCCGCCGCCGCAAGCGCTCACCGCGGCAAGAAGCCCGGCTCCGGCCAGCGGTGGAGGCTGTTCTCTCGTGACTGCCCCTGCGCCGGCAGGAAGGCGGTCACCGTCGACGTCGCCTCCGAGCCGAGGAGCCCGGTGACGCCGAGAATCCACGCGAGGTTTGATAACAACCATGTCGTCGCGGACAGCACGATCTTTAAAGCGAAAGCGCCGCCGCCGCCATGCGAGGAGGAGCCCGTCAAGATGAAGATATCTCCCGGGAGCAGCACGTTTCCTCCTCCTCCTCCTCTCGCGAACAATATCTTTACGGCGGCGCCGAACAGGGGCGGCGGCGGTGGCGGTGGCGTGGCGCCGTTTGACACTTTCCCGGCGCCGGACATTGTTGGCCGCCGTGTCGTGAGCTCCGGCAGCTTTACGTTCCCGGTGGCCGTCGGCGCGGCGAAGGTGGTGAGCACCATTGGCGACGACCCGCCGCGCGAGTCGCTCGAGGTGTTCCGGCCCATAGACGAGGAGTCGGTGCTCGCCGATCCACCGGCTGATCACCTGGCGACGGTGGGCGGCCGCGGAGGAGGAGGAGGCCTCGCCGCCGGCTTCGCGCGCGTCCCAGGGGTGGCGGCAGTGGTGACCGACGAGGAGGCGATGAGCGACGCGAGCTCGGACCTGTTCGACCTCGAGAGCTTCGCGGCGTCGTCGTCGTACCCGACCACGTGCCGCGGGCGCAGCAGCCGCCGCAACTCGCGGGAGGAGGACGTCGACGACCTTCCGTACGGCGCCGCCGCCGCCGCCGCCGAGCCGGCGCTGAGCGAGTGCATGTACGCGCCGAGCGAGGTGAGCGTGGTGTGGAGCGTGGCCACAGCCGAGGGCGGCGCGTTCGACGCGGCCAGCATCGCCAACTTCTCCAGCGCGGCGTCCGCGTGCTGCGTCGAGGAGTTCAGCTTCGTGCCGCCTGACGCCGCCGCCGCCTCCGGCCATGAAGGCTTCACCGCCGCCATGTCCCGCAGCGCCGCCCGCAAGAAATGCGGCGGCGGCGGCGGCGGGTTCTTGAGCAGCTGCCGGTGCGAGAAGGCTGTGAGCGTCGGGCCGACTCCCGTCCGGATGGTCCGGCCGGAGGTGAACGTCAAGACCACCAGCGGCGGCCACGCGACGGGGCTCGCCGAAGGCGGCGCGGCACGGTATCACCCCGGCCGCGTCCGCATGCCGGTCCGGACGTGAACTCTCGCCGCCGGCGGAAAGGCGACGACGTGCACACGTTCAACGGGCGGGAGAACGCGAAGGCGTGCAGTGTGGTTTTAGTGTTGCTGTGTAAATTTGTGAGTAATCGTGAGTGAAAAATGTGTTGGTGTAAGGAATTAATGCTCATTGTATTGTAATAAACCCAAACTTCTAATTTCTTTACAGATTGGTACGTATCCCCTCCCCGGATTGGTTTTTTCGATTACAGAGAAGATGTATAAGCACATGCATCATCCGTAAAACGCATTAGACCGATCAGGAAGAAATACTATTCCCTCAATCCCATATTATAAAAGTCGCTTTATTTTTTTAATCAAACCTTTATTTAGATTTAATCAAGTTTATAAAAAAATTAGTAATATCTCTGACATATTTTGATAATATATTTATTTTATGTGAAAAATATTACTATATTTTTCTATAAACTTGATCAAATTTCAAAAAATTAACTTAAAAAATCAAAACAACTTATAATATAAAATGGAAATGGAAAGAGTAGCATATAGCACCTGAACAAATCCGTAAATTGACATTGTTATGGATCCAAATTTTGTTGAACAATCATAAACTTGCCAAGGATTTGAAATGAAAAATTATTGTATGAATTAATGATCTTTTGATGTCATATATATATCTAGACAATCAGATGGACCAACCGCAAGTTTTCAACAGTATAGATTTTTACAATTAATAATTTGGTTTTATAGATAACATATACGACAATGCATTAAGTTATTTGTTAGACTATCTGATTAACATTTACACGTAGACAATGTTATTTGTTAGACTAGGATTTTTAAAAGGAATTTAATGATATGTCGTCTCTTTATACATGTGTTAGGGTATTATCGTGAATGTGTGAGTGTGATATTGCGTGTGTAGTGCATCTCCGTATCGGCCATATATATTTTTTTCATAAAAAACATTGGACATTTTCTTCTCTCCCCTCTCTCTCCGGCTCCATATTTCATCGGGGAAAAAAGAAATAGTATGTATATTCTTCCTTTAGGCTGACGTCACCCTACGTCCGTACAATTATATAGAGACAACGAATGTCTTAATGAGTTTGCTTTCCTTTATTGTCTACCTTCTAGATAAACTTATCCTTTAATTTAGGGCTTTCCGATGCACTGGATTTGTCAATTCAACATGGAGACAATTAATCCAAAAACGGATCAACAGGATGTGATGTGTGGCAATGCCCATGTTGAGGGTGGGAGAGGCAAGTACGTTGACTGTTTGGCATCTAGCTAGACGTCCGTCTGTACTTAACTTGTGCAAATTAAGCCCCACTGTGAGTTGTTGTTGCTTTGCTGGGACCACATTTCATACTAATTAGTGCATGCTATATAATAAATATAGATTTCATTAATGTTATTAGACGCTCGTTTTGTTTTTCGAAGTTGTGCTTACTCTCTAATTTGGACGGTCTAAATTTTATTTGACAGAGAAAATCCCTAAAATCTTATAAATGTTAATCTTCCCCTCTCCTCTTCCACCAGCCAGCAACGGCGAGATACTGTCACCACATTATCTTTCCCGTTTATAGTGATTCCCCATCACTGGATCCATTATCATGGGTCACTATATCATAACCACTTGTTTCGATTTGCTTCGCTGCCAACGTCGGCTCAACACACTCCTCCATTCCCGTGGTTCCAATACCGCCACCTCCCATGATCATTCCTTTTAAGTCTGATGATCTCCTCTTTCCTTTCACCCCTACCAAATCTCAACCTGGAATCATAAATTCTAACTCGTCGTGCCATCACCAGTTGCCAGAGCAAGAGGAGAATGACCTAGAGTCGTTGGCCGGAAGCACAAATCTAGAATTAAATTCTAATGTTAAAAATTTATAAGATTTTGGTACATATATTGCTATCGCATGTCATCTAGCTAATTTGTCGCAAGTAGACTGCAACATATATATGCCATATCATGTCCACGTCATCCGTATGGGGAAGAGCATTCTGGAGTTTGGTTACTCATGAAGCTTTCTCATCGATCGTTTCTAAGCAAACATGCATGTACAATTGTACATCATATGAACCCATGCGTGCGCTCCAAAATTCAAAAAGACCACATACACGAAAGCGAGACTTCAGATAATAACGTACGCGGCATTCCCTCGGCCAGCAAGTGCAAAGTGCTACAGTGGTGTAGCCAACAAGCAATCGCCGGCCAGCGATTGATGAGTGACCAAGTGTATATACCAGTGTACATGTGTATATCCTTCGGCTATAACCCCCCTTACGTACCGATTTTCCCCTTTTTCGTATTATTTTCTTTACATGTGATTAACTACTTTGCAAACAACTCCTCGGATTGTACAAAATATCATATACGTCCTCTAACTTCCTGACACCCTGTTATGATTTACCTTAAGAGAAATAAAACGTGAAGAAGAGAAGATTATGCTTTTAACGGTAGCGTTGTTAAACATATAAAGTACATTGTGTTTATGTAATATATATATATATATATATATATATATATATATATATATATGTGTTTTTGTTAGATTTTGATCCCAGGTATATAGCATCCAAATATATAATTAGTTAGGTATGTAATAATGGATTGTGAAATAAAATTGAATTTAAGTTGTTTTGTTACTAGGTATAGGTATGAATTGAATTCTTATACCTATATATACTCACAATTTAAAAATTTTAAAAAATTTGAGTGCACTTGTGTATTTCACACTATGGTGCCCCATATGAGTTTTATATATATATAAATAAGGCATAATGCATATATGTATGATAGGGCTCCTCTAACGCCCGTCCTCTGACACATGTCAAAGGAGCGTGTCTGACGTGTAGGCCCATGGGGGTAGGCTCCACCAGTCAGGGACTCATGTCAGAGGAGTTACTTCCATATATGTATACATATATATACACATATATATATATACAAATATAAAAAGGAGGAGTTGCCCCCCTTCAATCCTACTGGTGAAATCACTGATTTAATCCCTACCGTCCATCCACAGATCAGGCGTAATCCGTACCATCCACCCATCTCCACCGCACGATTTCACCATCCCGCCGCCACAAATTCCTCCCTCCATCACCGCATGTCGCTTCCCCCTTAATCACGCTGCCGATAGCTTCCTTCTCCCCTTGATCTCGCCCTCGATGACGCGCCACCTACACAAGATTTCGCCATCCGCAAAATCACTCGGCCTCCTCCTCCGCTCGATCTCACTGGTCGTCTCCTTCACCGCCACGAAGCCTCGCTGGCCGCCTCCATCGTTCTCCTGTGTCGCCATCACCAGCAAGACCTCGCGCCGCTGCTGCTGGGGCCCTCGATCCTTGCCGAGTTTCCGCCTCCAAGGCCACAGCGATCTCTTCTTCAGTTCTCAACTTACTGCCAGGTGAAAGCAGAGATGTTGCTCTTTCTTTTCTATAGATTTGCCTCCTCTGTTGTTGTCATCTCACAAGATGGATATGTCAAACTCTTGCCTTCATTCTCCTCAGGTAACATCCTATCTGTGTACTAGCTGCTCGATGGAATTCCCACATGAGAAAATTTTGTGTTTTCTGTTTCAGGTTGCGTAGAGGAGTAAGGGACGAATTCCGGGACTATGTACAGATAGACTCCAATGATTTTGCTGCCATATACTGACGTTCGTGCTCGACTATTTACTAGCCACCATCCTTGTTAGATGCACTCTTTCCTCTCCAGATGAGAAATAAGAGTATCGGACTCATCTTCTGGTCAGTGTGCCATCATACTGCAAAGGAAGGCATGTTCTTTTCTTTTTTTGAGAATTTAATGTTGCTTAGCTCTCTGCAAATGTGCCTCATACACATTTTTTGGTTTTATTTTTTTTACTTCTAACTTTTTGTTTTTAATAATATGTGTGTTAAATAAATTTTACTCAAATAAAATAATTTTAGACCTTTGTTTCATTAACAGATCTAATATTGTGTATGATGTTTGCAAGGAGAAACAGTATTGAAGGAACTGAAAGTTACTTTTAGATGATCTTTACGACAATGGATGAAAATGATCACAGGGTGTTTGATTCCAACAGTGTGATCCACTTATACTCTGTAATCATGATGCATGTTTCCTGACATATATCTCAAGTTTTTGCACTCCAAATCCTGTCAGTGAACATCTAGAGGCGCTATTCAGTTTCACTGAAAATAAAAAAGAAGTGGACCAGCCTTTGGACAATTACAGAGTCCATTACTCTCCCCCAATATGGAGCTTAATTTCCTGGACGGTGGGATCACTCACCTCCACCATATCGGTAGGATAACATTTTGTAGTAAGATGGTTCATGTAATCAAAGCGCATGATTAGCTCATATACATTAATCAGCTTTCCTATTTTGTGCTGACTATTGCTGATACTCCATAAGCGAATCATGTATTTATATATGCCTGATATTATAGCCATAGTTGTGAAAAGAACTAATTTGTAGCTTCAAATGCAATTGCTTCAGCCTTCAGGTACAACAAAACACTGCCATTTTATAATCTCTTTCGTTGTTCACATTTTAGGAGTTACATAAAAGTATTTTCATTTGAGTATAGAAATATAAGAATGTGTTGAGATGACGACTGTGTGGTGACTAGCTCTGATAATTGATAATTTTGTTTATGTTTTATACACCGTGCATCTTTTTTAGCACTGATCAACATGAGATTGTTAATTTAACAAATATTCTATCTTCATACCATATAATAATATTCTATTGACCAGTTAACTTTTTGCACGCTTACTATTTATGTTGCATTGTATATGCCTTGGATGTAAATGCAGCAATTTGAAAAACCTATATTGAAATACGTACGTAGGAAATGGTTACTACATTATTAATGTCAAACTAGATAGTTGGAAATAAAGAATCATTTTTTACGATCTGGTTTAAGTTATATATAGCTTTTCTCAAGGATATAAATTTTAAAATCGTACCTATATTTTGCCAGATTCCCGAACATCCAACATATTAAGGCTCATAACTATAAAAATTAACTACGTGTTTACATAAGTATTATTATATTGAAAGTTTGTTGATGTGCTGTATGGAACTAATAAGTAAAAATATTTATGGTTAATTTGTTCATTACACTTTTAGTGTTTGACGTTAGTATATGTACTAAAATGGTTGGATATGTACTATTGGCAAACAATACAGGTCTTATCGTCCAACCAGTAGTGTCCACCATCTGTGGTGATTCTTGAGAGGCAGGTTGACATCTATCATCAGATATTATAGAGAAGCCACTCTATTGTTTGAAGTAGATGACATTGAACATGGTCAAAAGTGCAAGTTGGTGGAATCAAATCCTTTGGAGCAGAATGGCAGGACCTGGAGCTCATGAGAACTATGAACACTTCCTAGACTTCGACAACAGCTTTGGTTGCCTGTGTACTATCGTCCCTGTATTTACCATGTTCATAACAAAGGCTTAAAACCAAGGATTGTCATTTGAGGCTTTTTGTTTCTTTATTGTTAGATCCTATGGAGTTACAAAATTATTTATGCAAAGTTGATTAATTGGATTATTCAGGATTCAAGTCTTATGGGATTATTGTGTAAATTGGTATGCAAGAGAAACTGGTGTCCTTATAACAATCACATATATATCAGCTGGCAACTAGACGTGACCAATGTTTTTTTGTCACTGGTCAAAGATATGCATCTTGCCCTTTTGTTATTTTAACTTTTAGGTTTGAAAATAAAAGTAGTTGGTGGGGTTAATGATCGTGTGTAAAGTATAGAAAAGAAGCTACAGATCTTTCTTGTCTTTTCATTTTCTAGAGCAATAGTAAGCACTATGTTATGCACAAACATAGTAGCCTTTAAACATTTTAGTATATATCTATAAAAAATCTTTAGGTACTGTATGTTTGGTTTAGTTCAAATATTGACCACAATGTGCATTGCACGTGCACGATTACTAGCACAATTACTAGTGTATACATACATACCTCTGCGACTACTAACGAAAGCTATAGAAGGTTATACATGTGTGTGCTAGAGGAATGAATTAATTTTAATCTCTCCAGGGTATATCCGATACGAATCGTGTATGTATATTTTTGTAAATCAATGCAAATGGTAGAATATAGTAATCGTATTTATCATTCCACCAAAAAGTTAACTTCAAAATCGATAACAAAAGGATAAACTTGAATATGAATAGTATTGTATGGTTTATATGTCAAATTTGTCTTCTTTCTTGATGTGTCGGTTCGATCAGTTTAGGCTAAAGATTTTACGAAGTGATAATATATGGCTGTACAAATGTTATCATTTTCTTAAAGATTTTTTCTATAACCATTGAGATGGCGTTTGAGTAAACTAAGAGGACATTTTGTTGAGAGTTTTGAAAGGGTGTGTTTCCCGTGTGCTTAGCTAGCTTAGCTATACGTTACCTTACGTGGCCGCGCGGCGGCCGCAGCCTGCGTCGCCAAACAAAATCTTGATCCCTCCTGTTCCGGTGAGCTGCTGTGCTTGGAAACTGGGCAGCATGGGATGATGGGGGCGGCCATGTGGAACGCGTGTGGGCGGGCGTCGCCTGATCGCTCGGCATGATTTGGCTGCCTCCCCTCTTTCTCGACTCGTGAACAAACTGGCCGCCGCCGCCGGCGGCGGCGGCCTACGACGCCCACCTGGAAGGAACAAAGCTAGCAAGTCTGGAACCCGAGGTGTTATGGGGCCCGGCTGCATGAGGCGAGAGCATGGTTCAGACAGAGTGACAGACAAGAGGATGGAATGATTGTTCTCTCCTGCTTGATTCTATTAACATGCACACTAATTTCGTTGTTGCTAGCGTAGCTTAGCTGGTTAGTTTTTTTAAAAAAAATCAATCCATTTAAATTCAAATTCTAGATTTAACACGGGTGCTCGTATTTACGGCTAATTATTTTTTCAGTGGTAGACTACGTACACATCGACAGGATGTCAAGATATATGCTAGCTCGGTCTTCTGGAGGTGTTTATAGGGGTAGGGTGTTCGTGTGTGTTCATAAGGATAAGTGTACGCGTGTTATGGGCGCATCGTTTGTACTATGTTTCTAAAAAAAGATGAAATGGGTGATATGTTATCTGATTTTGTGATGGTATTTGTGGGTACAAACAAATGGATCAACTGTTACGAAGTTAACTTGTTGTTTTAAAAAGTTATGTAAGCAATTTATACTTGAGACGCTTTTGGGAAAATCGTATGGTTTAGGAACTTAGTATAAGAGGAATTGGAGCCTAATTTAAACTGCTACACAAAGGAAAATATCATATAGCTTACTGCGGCTACGGCTGTGTTACATCTACGGTATCTATAACAGATCTTGTGTTGGAGCTACTGCAATGCTGTGGCTGTGCAGCCGCAGCAAAGCTAAACCTATCAGGCCTAGGTAGATAACAACTTCTGCTTATGATGGGAGATCTGATCATTTGTTCAGAAGTGACAATCGGACCAATGGTGGTGGATCTAGAAAAGTTACATCAAGTGTTTGCTATAAAGTTTTTTATTTCCGATTCTTAAAATAACAGCTCAGATTCTATTGCATGTATGCCAATAAGCCAGGACGTCCATCCGAGGTCGTCAAGTGGTCGATCTGCCGCTCTAAACCAGACGAACTATGTTAGGTCTGCTTCGACCTTAGAACACATTTTTTCTGAGTTGAAGCCTTGAAGACACATGGCGGATGCAAGAAAAATAGTTGAATGGGGCTGTGTGGTTGCAAGCTACCGTTATGACAAGATTCTCTTAGACTTGCTAAGGCGGTAAAGATTTTGACAAGTGCAAAGTTTTTATTGGCAAATAGTGATACACTATGACTAACAACCAATCAGGCTCATATGCCACTTAGCAATCCTCAAGCCAAAACCGAGTTCTAAAAGTAAAGCACACACACAAACAAAAATAATAATAATTCTGAAGCTCAAACAAGTAGGTCCGTGAACACCAGATCTGACAGATACTTGCATAGATTAGAACATGCATGTTCCCATATTTCCTTTTGGTTTTCGTAGTCTACGATCGACTTGTAACTCAGGGAGTGGATTTCTTTAAATGAAGCCTGACCTTTTTGTTTTATAGAAAAGGGAATTCAGGAGTGCTCAATTCATGCAAGTTGAAGTGTACATATCATCAAATTATTCTGTGAGGAGGAATGCAACATGTTACCTGTTCTGTTTTCTTCCCATTTATTATCGAGAGACGAGTGATTGCCCAAACTTTTAGTGCGGATTTTCAATGATATCATGAACAGAAGACATATATAATTAATAATTATCCTCCAGCTCGTAAACTGGCGAAATGGGTCCAAACATTCATTCAGGTCTACCTAGCTGACTGTTTCATTGACCCATTTGACCTGTCCCATCTCTCAAGCCTCAACCGACCTGATGCTGAGTCAATCGAGCTTGCCCATTTTAAGGGCTCCTTAAAATGCAATAATTTTATAGGAATTAGTTCAGTTCCCATAAAATTTGTTTCAAAATCCCATCTTCAAAGGAGGCCAGAAGACGTACATCACTGACCAGCCATTTCCTTTCTGGCACAGCACGAAACAAACAATCACAAATGTCCAAAGCTAGAAAATACTACACGCAAACAAGTATTCAGATGCACAGGAATTGCACACATACAAGTACACAGCACATCAAATTATTTATTTTTATGGAGGAATGCCAGGGTATCAGTTCTTTTTTTTTTTTTGCCAGCCGGCAGCGAAGAAATGCCCCGACCGAATTTATCCATCAGAATTTTCTCATTTATATTTCAGGAAGATGTCAATGCATCACAGGCGATGGTCCAGACGTTCCACCCTAGTTAGCTAACTGTATATTGACCTATCCGATATTCCCATCCCATGACGGGAGAAAGCAAGCAGTTCAACTCAGCTAAGCTCTCAGCTGTTCTTCGGTATGCTACCTCCCTCTTCGTGCTTCGGGGAATCAGTTCCACTATAGAAGGAGGCCTCACTTGAGGCGTCCGAATCGCCACCATTTTTAGCCTCCTTGTCAGCGGATACATGTGGATGGTCCTGAGGTAGGGTGATGCCGTTTGAGTTGCATGAAGAACCCATCTTAATGTCATCGGCTCTCATACGTTCAGCATAGCTGTTGTATTCAAAGGTAGCTGGATTCCTTCCTCCGAATGCTGAGTCAAGCTTGTCCAAGTCGAAGACATCAGCCATTATCTTCTGGCTCTCTTTATCACTGGAGTACACAAATTTCACCTTCTTGTAGGTCTCATGGTCCAAAAATGGCTTCACTATCTGCCAATAGTAACTAATGTTAGGCTACCTGATCTCACGACAACAGAGTAACACACTAAAAATAGATTATTTTTACTGTCCTTGAGAAGATATGCACTTTCTAATGTTAATTTGTGGTTCAGTACCTCAACATTAGGGAGGTACCAAAAAAACTACACCAGCAAGTGTGGTAGAACAGTAAAAATCCCATATGGTAAACACGGAAGAAAGAATAACCATACTCAAGATATTTTAAGGTTGTTCTCACCTTCCAGAAGGACTCAAATATCCT
This sequence comes from Oryza punctata, assembly GCA_000573905.2. Lineage (NCBI taxonomy): Eukaryota > Viridiplantae > Streptophyta > Magnoliopsida > Poales > Poaceae > Oryza > Oryza punctata. The sequence goes on from CM002488.2 coordinate 8,761,178, forward strand.
AGGAGGATTGTAAAGGATTGCTAACCCAAGCCTCTCAGGGTAACAGTCTTGCAAGACGTTCACGGTCTCTCGGGTCACTTTCAGCGGTGTGCTTCCCAATGTCCAACTCTGGAAGTCTGTCAGCCACACCATCTTCTCTTGATCTTCCGTCAGGTTCATAATTGCTTTCTCCAGACAGTAAACAAGATATTTGATCTGTCCCTTTCCTGAGGTAGTGTTCTGTTGTGTTTCAAAGTTAAACAAGTAAAATTAGCACATACCATGCAGTCAAACAGGAAACTGTTGTGGTATAGCTGTCACAAAATATTGGTTCATAACAAATGATCTAGCAATGCACACACACACACACACACACAATTGATTTGAGAAACAATAAGAAAAATCTGGAATAATAAAACTATAACCAAAGAGTGGGGTTCTCCTTTTGGTTTTTCGTAATGCTGATTGACTTCAAGCTAAAATTGTAATCCACATGCTCGATTTGATTCAAAGAAGCAAGGATAACATGATAGCATTGCACACATTGTATGGAGAAGTAATTATGTCCCTTTTATCTGGAAGGTATAATCCCAATCTGATTTTAGAGCATACTAGATGGTTGGCATATGTCCATCCAATGCAGATGAGTAGATCCATACAAAGTAAACAGGAAGCACAAGCAATATCAAAACTAGACTGTTATGATGTTAATGCAATTCCTTTCAGATTTATTTCTGCAGAAAGTGCACTAACCTCTAAGCCTGGCCTCAGGACAAGAACAGTTCTTCCATGTTTGTCCTTGTAGTCAGCCCTATATATCTTTCCTGTCTCTGCTTCATGAGCAATATCATCCTGAAGGTTGAAAGGGCAATAAGCTTACATTATGTTATAAACCCAGAAATGCAGTTACTTCCTAAGTATTGAGTACGTTCTGCTTTAGCATCACAATGCGTTCTCCACAATGTTTCAATAGATTGCTATCCTCCTATTAGCACAATCCTGTCTAAATTAACACTAACAGCACTTATTACTCCTGTAATAAGCTACTCCCCGTTTCCACAAATATAAGCATTCCAAGCGTTTGAAATTTGTCCACAAATATAAGGATTCCTATAGTGCTACTTGTCCCATCAATCACCTCTCATTGAAATTACTTCCCACCTTACCCCCAACTACCTTCTCACCCCCAACCATCCCTCATTTAATTAAGGGCACCAAAGTCTTTTCGCCGTAACCTTAATCCCTGCTAACCAACCTAGAAATGCCTATATTTGTGGATGGAGAGAGTACTTTATATGCTCATTGAATAATTACCTATGGCTCTCAGCATCACCAATGGTTCAGTTACAATGCTATTTCTATTACAGCCCATAAACACATGCATCTTCAATTGATCATGAACACAAGCATACCCAGTAAATCTTTTCTGGTTTATATGATGTCCGCCACTTTACAGCTGACTTCATCATTTTACTTGCTTTCTGCACGTTCCAGTTTCTTGCGCGAAGAAATCTCGCGCACGAGGCATCCGAAAGGAAATCTTGTATTTCTTCTGATGAGTGTTCACCGAGCTCCTTACGTAAGTCATTTATCTGTTCAGTAGATAGCACAGAAACTAAGTAAATGGTTCAAATCGAAAGTAACTAAATCGAATTACAAAAAGAGATATACAGTCGAGGGATTTTTCAATACCTTTTCCTGCTGCTCTTCTAGGGTCAAGTTTTTCTCTGTTGTAGCACCATTGCTTGACTTGAATAGAAAGGACATTTTAGTACCTCGACAGAGAAGGGTCCACTAGATATGGAACTGAAAAGCCATAAATACCATCAGACATCAGAAGAGTAATACACATGCATGAACTACTTTCTGTTCAGCTCCTTTGTGTGAAGGCAACCATCTCAACTAAACAACTGAATAACAGCTTATCAGACAGGTGCGAGAAAAAAAAACATGCCGTTAAAAAAATTCAGTTGAGCTACAAAAGTAACAAGAAATGCTACCTTAACTAATATCAGTACATGGTTAGCTAGCTGCTAACGCATATAATTCTCACGTCGCTGGAAGAGCAGTATCCTAAATGAGAAGCATTTCATAGAATTCAGAAGACCGTGCTTCTGAATTACCAGCCGATTCAGTTCCACAGAAGACAAAATTGCGACCCGGGACTGAATTTTATTAAGCAAAATTGACCATCCAAGGTGTCACCAAGTAAAGAAAGAGAAGCAGGATGCATCACCATACACAGCACTAGCAACTCCTTGTTCGCGATTGCAAAGGCATCAGCAGCGCTGCAGCCGACCCTCCTCCCTCTCTCCGCGCTATAAGCCGGATCCGGCAACCGCTAAGCTTGTTGCAGATTTGACACGCGAAGCAGACCAAGGCTAAGATCACGTCAACGCACACAATCCGGTGGCAATTGCTACCAAGTACTATATCTTCATACAACATACAAGAAGAACATATCGACATATCTATACCTAATGCACCCACACACACATGACATGAAAGATGAAGAGCGGCGAACCTAGAGAGAGAAATCCGATCTCTGGCCGTGCCGCCTAGATCACGGTAGATAACTCGTGCAAGAACAGAGAACCAACCTGGATCGATGCAGGCCCGGCCCCAACAACCGCGGGCGGGCGGCTCGCGGATCAGCGGGCGGGCCGCCGTCTCCGCCGCGGTGGGCACGAACGACGGCGAGGTGGGGAAGGGGGCAAGCGGTGGGAGAGTGGGGGTGGGGGGTGAGGCGGTGAGATAGTGGGTGGGCTTTTCCTTCCTTTCCTAGGATGGGGTGGTGGTGGGCCGTGGGCGGCCGGGTGGCGAAGGCAAAGTCGAGCGTGTACGACCTGCCAAAGATGCCGCCGGGTCAAGCGGGGGGGAGTGGTTAGGTTAGTGTGATGCGCGCGGCAGGTGTGGTTGGCCGCCGTGTGGAGTACTGGAGTGTGGATTGGAATGGAGCGCACCACCCAGCGGATAGGAGGGGTGGCCGCACTTTTAAGGCTGTTCTTTGGGAATCCTCCTTTCCACACGCAAAACGGAGTGATGGATTAACACACGATTAATTAAATATTAGTTTAAAAAATTTTAAAAACGGTTTCACATGATTTTTTTAAAATAACTTTTCTATATATTTTTTCAAAAAAATACTCCCCAATTAGTTATGATTGCATTAGATGCATGATCAAAATTTCTACCAATGGAGCTGTAAGGCATGCATGCAACGCAGCGTACGAAGCATTTCTACCACAATCTCACCAAATATGACGATCAAATATGAATTTTTGTTTTTTGAAAATATGACGATCAAAAGTGAATAGAGGCACCGTTTACTAGTTTGGGAAACGTGCGCATGGAAACAAGTGGAAGGAGATTGGGAATGGAAGGAAGAACATAGCCTGAAGATCTTTCCCCAGCAATAAATGGCTGTAAGTAACGGATCACGTGTACATTGGCCGCATTTTTTTAAGGGTAGTTTTTTACCTGTAGGGAGTTTTTTAAAGAAGGAAAAGGGTTTTTTAAGGAGGATGGAAGAACAACTATGCTATTTTTTATGATTTTGTAGGGGATTTTTTTAAGCAAAATTTGCTACAGGATACGTGAAAATCATATAATTGGCTTAGGGATACCGCAAAAGCGTCATACTACCTATGGACACTGCAAAAGCTGTGTAATTGTCTGTAGGATACCGGATATATTATTTTATCATTTTCGGGATGAAAGTGGTGAGATTTTTTTCGAAATGCCCGGATTGCCCCCGAGTGTCGACGGCTTCAAGTGTTCTACGGCATTGGCATTGTCTGCCTGTCCATCTTCTTGTTCTGCGTGCTCACCGCTTCTGTTAGCGTCTTGAAGGCCGTGCGCCTATGCCGCCATGGCCATGCTGGTCCTTTGGGTTGTCGACTTCTTCGTGCCAAAAGGTGGGTTCAAGTTCTCCAGAGCCGGAGTGGGAGGCGCAGCGGCACAGAGGTCAAGCTAGCTGCAGGCACCACCACTCTGGCCGGCGTTTAGCAGCGGCCAGCGCCGAATGCGTTCTCGCGCACGTCGATGAATGCGCTGCCGGTGTTCATGTATGAGTGCCCACTCGAGAGCGGCGGCGCGGGGAGCTACGTGGTTTGCACGGTGTGCCCGAAGGATGTGCGCAGCGGTGAGCCAGTGCGGCGGCCGCCGGCGTGCAGGCACCTGTTCCACGTGGAGTGCATCGACGTGGATGCACTCGTACCGGACGTGCCTGATGTGCCAGTGCGTGGTCTCGATTTTGCCGTCGTCTTCATCACCACTGTCGCCAAAGCCGAAGACGCCTCCTCCATCATCGCCGCCGTCGAGGGTTAGGTTTGGGGATTTTGGGTGGGTGGGTAGGGGGTGGCGACGAAGATGACTGGGTTTGGTTCGACCGGACCCAATCGGGATAGATGGTAATGCATGGAGGCAATCCAGGCATTTCGAAAAAAAATCTTTCACCACTTTTATTCTAGAAATGATAAAATAGTACGACCGGTGCCAATTACACAATTGTTACAATGTTTATGGGTAGTGTCACATTTTTTGGTGTCTCTCAGCTAATTACATAATTTTTGTTGTGTCCTGTAGCAAATTTTGCTTTTTTTTAAGAGAAGGAACGGTTTTTGAATATGAATAATTCTGCTTTTAAAGTAGTTAAGATAAGATATAATGGGCGACAAACACCTTGTCACCTCTTGATCAGGCGACACTAGACCATGTCATCTGTCCATCAGACGATAACACTAAGACGGCAAGACGTGGCAGTCAAGTGAGGGGAGAGGACATGAAGGTGTAGGGGAATAGTGCGTGTATCTAAAGAGTCATTCCCTCCTTTTCTAATTCTTGCACTGAGGCACTATTGGTATGTGCTTTGACCACTCTCTTTTTTTGAAAAATAAAACGTAAATACTTTGAATATAAAACATCTTGTTTTGTTAAAGTTTGTTGCACGCAGAACATAACCCTGAAACTTTCGTTCATTGTCGCCTAGCCATCTTAAAATTACTATTATGCAAAATTAAAGTAGTAAGAAGTTGAAATTACCAAGTAAACACTTTCGGATGGAGTAATTTTTTTAAAAAAAAAATTTCTCCGCCAGAATACCACCCAACATCGTCTGGATGGACTATGGATCCTCCAGGTTAGATCTACTCTCCGAAAAAAAATCAATTTATATGTTAAATTCTCTTCTAGGTTAATATTTTTAGAATGGAGATAGTAGATTATACATACTTTTAACATGGCATGTTCTTCTCGAATGGCTCTCGCCTCTTCTCTCGGCGTATTGTCAACACAAAGGGCGTAATGTGTCATGTCGAGCTGTCAACGAAGATGGTAGAGGGATTCGATCAGGCTGATCGCTGTTCGGAATCTATAATTATTATAATGATGTGGATACAGTTAATTACTAATGACGTGGACACGCTTAAGATGCTCTAGTCTCTCTCACAAGTCACATCTCGTGTTCAATATAGCAGCCAGGGAGCAGTTAGTACTCCTAGTTTATATAGGCTGAAAAAAACTCTCTCTCACAACCATACTTTAGAAGGATACAAAATTATCGCAAAGTTGCAATCCTACCAGTGCTGCCCCTCAATTGGCCAAGATCTGATTATTTGTCAAAATGATTTATTATTGACTAAAAAAATTATAGGTAAACTTTCATATATGTATTCTTAATAACTTAAAAACCAAATACTTTTATTAGAAAAAAAACTATGTTAAGAGTACCTTAAAATTTAAATTTAAATTTTAACCATGGGTAATATGTTGTAGGACAAACGATGAGGCCACGAATATTATTCCCCTTTTCACGAGTACTTGTCATGTTTTGACTTTTACATTTTCTTAAAAGCAACATCAAAGTAAACATTTTAGCTTATTCATGGGACTATTGGAACGAGCTATTTACTTCACGCCTTGAAAATTTTGATTTACTTTAAAAAAAAATCTTCTACTGCATTATCTGATCATTTTTAAAGTTGTCTGTTAAGTTTATTCCTTAAAACATTTAACTTTTCTCTACCATTAAGTAGTTAATACATGACAATATCCACTCAATAATCCAAATCAGACATGACCTTAAGCTATTGCTATTGCACGCCGTGGCAACCAATGCAGCTATCCAGATAAGGTACTATCGATTACAAACCCAATGATCTAATTTCGATGATAAATAATTAGGTTTATTGAAAAATGTTAATGGACAAAGCATGCCTAGTCAGAGTCAAAACTAAAATTACTTTTGAACAATGGACCAGTATATTACTCATGTAAAGAAAATGAAGAAAGAAAGAAGAGTAAATTCCGGTAAACCTCATATTTATAGTCAAAGTAGCAGGAAAACACAGGGATTATGACATGTGATATCTAACCCCGGTTATTATGTATTTTAAGCATGAATTTACTTAAAATTTCTACTACCATCGTCATCGTTTCATATAATAAGTCGTTTTGATTTTTTTCCTACTCAAACTTTTTTAAGTTTGACCAAGTTTATAAAAAAATGTAGCAACATTTTCAACACAAAACAAACATACTATTAAAATATATTAAGTTTTAGTTTTGATTAAATTAATTTGGTGTTGTAGATGTTTCTAATTTTTTAAAATAAATTTGACCAAAATTAAAAAAGTTTGGCATAGTGCATATAAAATTATTAATTAGTGACATAGTGTATATAAAATTTTTAATTAGTAATTTTCTGACTAAGGTTGATAGTTTAATTCTTTACTATTTATTTTTTAAGATATGCTATAATTTATCAAGATTTTAATATAAATAAGGTTTTATAAACATGAGACCATATGCCATATGTCATTATACCCGCGGTTTTCCGCAATTTGACCATAACATGGTTTTTTTTTTTTTTTGAAATTTTCTCAAGAAACAAAGAAAGCGCCGGCCTGCACCTGTCTAGCCCAATCGGCGGGGCTTGCACCCACTATTGGGCCTTGGGCCTTGGGCCTTGGGCCTTGGGCCAGTGGGCCGTAAGCGAAAGAGAGAGGAAGGCACGAGCTTTTCTCCTCCTCCTTTCCCCTTTCCCCCCCGCGGCGACAACCCTGAACCCTCCTCCCTCCACCACCACCTCCCCGCGACTCCGCGGCGCGCGGCAGCGGCAGCGGCCACCGGGATGGCGTCGTCGTCGGGGACGAGGGAGGTGCTCATGCTGGAGGCCCCGCCGGCGTCCTCCTGGGCGCCGTGGCGCGCGCCGCCGGACGCGGAGGCGGTGGACGCGCTGCCCTACATCGACGGCGACTACGGCGACCCGGCGGTGAAGCGGGAGGTCGACCGGATGGTGGAGGAGGAGATGCGGCGCGGGAGCCGCAAGCCCGCCGACTTCCTCCGCGACCTTCCCCCCGTCCCCGCCATCGGGTTCGAGGTAGATTCGCGATCTCTCCTATCCTTGTGGTTCTTGGAGCAGGTCTAGTTCAGCGTCGAGTCGTTGCGTTCAACTATCTTTTTAGGCGAAAAAATATAACTGTATCTTTTCTTCCGAATGTGATTCGCGTTAGGGTTCTAAGTTGTAAGGATGAAACGGGTTAGAAGCTGGGGGGTGTCTAGGGTTAGTAGTTATGTACTTGAAAGCGAGAGTACATTGCTAAAATACAAGTACATTACGCTCCTTTAGAACTGTTTGTGTATAGAACTGGTTTTATAACTATTGTTCTTGCTGGGGAATTTTGGATTATGTATACTAGCTAATTAGCTGAGTATGTGGCTTGCTTGGAGTTGTATACAACCTTTTTTTTTGTAAAACTTAATCTTTTGCTCTATTATATAATGTCTGGATGTTTAAGCTGATCCTGAAAAGAATAAGAGATTATTATTTTCTTGTTGCCACATGCTTCAATTGATTAGCTTGTATAGAGGACAGATGCCTTCAAATTTTCTGAAATAATAATAATTGATAATTTTTACTAGATTCACCCTGCAAATAGAAATAGCAACATGTTTTGGCTGCAAATATTTCACTTTTTTTCCTTGGTAACATTTCTTGACCACCAAATGACCCTACCGATTGGCTATTTGGAGTGATGTTAGATAAATTAGTACAATTTGAGGCACCAAGTGAAATATAAGCTCTTTTCCATGCTCTGTGTGCATGGAGCTAAACCTACAGCATATTTGATCTTGACAGTCAATAATATGACTTGAGGTAGCAAAAGTGCATGGGACACTCAACGAAGAATAATTATGTAAAATAAAAAACAACTAGATTGAAGGGGCATTCATCCTTTGATGATTTGATCTGAATAATTGAAGTGTACCATTATAGATGTTTGCTCCATTATATTAACTCTGGTCCAAAATAGTTGTCTTAGAGCTCAGAGAGCAAGAGAGGGGTTAATACCTTTTTTATTTATTTTTTACAAAGTTTGCCCCTTTGGATCTGTGCTTATCTCTGCAACACTTCTATCAACAAGAAATTAATATTTGAATCATATTTGGTGATAAGTACAATCATTTAATTTGTTGTAGGATTGTATTGCTTACCTACTGCAATTATACAAAATATTTGAATCACAATTTGGATTTGAACTATTTAGAACTTTCCTTTTCCACATCATGCAAATATGTTTACAAGCTTATGAATTTTCATTATTTGATACTTCTATGAGTGATGTTGGTAGTTAAAATTATGTCATGTTCTCATTTGGCACTTCTGTTCTAGAATCATCCTATGCTTGCTAAAGAGTACGAACGTGTTAGAGCTGGCAAACCTCCTGCTACCATAGAGATGTCCCGATATGGTTTGGAGCCACCTCCAGCGAACAAGAGGAATGACGTTGCTGCTTGGAGGCAAGCTCTACGAAATGCTCAGAGCCAGCTGCACCATCAAATTATAAGGTAAGACTGGTTACTGGGTTTTGAATTGGCATTACTTTAATGAAGGTATTCATTGGCAGCTCTGTTTAGGCAATCACTTCGTAATAATTCAAGTTACAAATTTGTCAATTGTCAATCACTGAAGTGGCCATAGTCATCGTTGATGTGTTGTTATAAACTTATAATCTTTACAGAACTTCTCCGCACACAAAAAAGGAATGTATTAAGACACTAGAGCCATAGGGTACTGAATTAATAAGATTACCATCACAGGTCATGCAGTAGGTTACGTTGTGCATTTGATTGTGATAGGATCACAGGGACTGGTGTCTTCCTGTGGCATGTCCTTATGATAATTTTTCCATTACCATAGCTTTTAAGCATTCCCTGGTGTGGAAAACATAGATTTAAGAGAATGGTAGAGAAGAGTATCAGAGTAAATTGGATGGGCTGCTTGACAAAGGTTTCTGCAGTATATTTGAAATAACAAGCAGTATTATTTTGATAAAATAACAGAATTTTTTTATACACTGATAATTTGTGGATTGGAGGATTGTATAATGTTCATAGCAGAAGAATTTTTCCCTTTACTTTGCTAAGTGCCTCCTGGGGAAAATTATCAAGGTATTTTGATCATGTATTGCCTAATGTCAGCTTTAATTTTCTTAACAACGAAAGCTCCTAGTTTAGTCATGATTGAATATGTAAAGCTTCAAGTATGTTACTTCGGAATTCGAATGCTGTATGCATTCTGTGTAGGTTATACTGCCCTTTTCTGACCATGGTTTCGTATCATCTATGGTCTGATGTCAGACATACTTCTATTCTATTATTAGTTTTTGAAAGAAAGTTAATATTGCAGGATAGAGAATCTGGAGCTTATGCTGAAGTACGGTGTCGAGGTTTGGAAGCTTCAGAATAGACAAATGGAATCAGTTTTGTCTAGGTAAGCTATTGTGACATAAGTCCATTTATCTTTGAATTTGGAGCTATGTTTCTTGTGTTATTCATGAGATTTGTTTAGAGCCATTTCAGTACTTCTGTTTGTAGACTCTGGTCTCATGTTGATAGTGCAGCTTAGCTGTTTAAACTTCCAGTGAAGCACTTATTTCTATATTCTTGTAAGTCTCAATGCTACTTGTCACTGTAACAATATTAGATGGTAAATTATTTCTATGCCTGACTGCATGGTACCTAATCGAATATAGCATTTATCATTCTAGCAGCATGTGATGGGTTGATCTCTTTATAGGATGCAAAAGATGGCTGTTGAATACAATGAGAAGATAGAAACTGTCAACCGTGAGAGGAAATTTCACCAGGTAATAAATGTACTCTTGCTCTTGTTCTTAATTTGAACCATGTCATATTTCACAGCCAAGCTGATAATTTGTGTTTTGATCAGCAAAACACTGGTGGTCAACTCCATGCATTGACAACAGAATGGCAAGAGCTGTGTCAGAAAAATATAGCTATTCAAGCTGCATGTGTTGATCTACAGAATCAGATTGATCAGCTTAAACTTGGAGCTAAAGAATTGTACTCCCCCTCTCTCCCTACCTTCCTCCCTCTCTCTCCACATCCACATGGCTAACATATTCCTTAACAGGGGAATGCCCATCGATGACAGCACTCAGCAAGCATCATCAGCCATTTGAGGTACTATTTGTTATTTTGTTCTCAAAGAAAGCAGTATTCTTAAGAGTATTGAAGTTCAGTCACGAGACAGAATCCACCTTCATCATGCTTACAAGTTTTTTTACCACAGATCAGATACATATGTAGCAATGGAGGTGAGACAATTCCATGAGATGGGAGCTGGAGGTTTCCATCAGGCACCTGTGTTTGCATGATCTGCAGTTGCCAAATCCAAGATAACAATCTAGGCGATTACCTTGACAACCCGCACTTGTGATTGTATTCTGTTATCCATTTTTCAAGAACTTGTGTGCATATGGAGACCTGATAGAGAAACAGATTGTATGCATGCTGTGTTTCTGTTCCAAGTGATAGTGAACTAACCTGTGTGAGAGGCAGAAATCTCATCACTGAAATCAAATGTACCTTGACATTGAAGCGTCAGTTAAGGTTTTTGTTATTTTTGTCGGCATGTTTGTGTACTCCTGCTGTTACCATACAGTTTTACTAAACGTGTTCTACTAACCATGGAGGTTGATATGGAAATAATGTACTATTACTTAGCATGCCCAAAACTGCAATTTAAGTAGCCAGCCATGATAAAATTTGGATTGAATTATTGAAGTAAGCCCACCTTCCTGGTAGGCGTAGTCCCTCCATATATATATTAAAAATATATAATGTCGTGAAGTGAAATTCTAGTTGCTTTAGTCCTTTCAAAACTAGATTTTCTTTTGAGATGAACTATAGTTGTTTTGAAACCAAACATTATTCAACTTGGACTACAAAACCATCTAATTTAATCTTCAACATGGTATCTTCTCATGTTGAAGAAATGTTTTTCAGTTATTTTAGACCAACAGATAGATCATATGAAAAAATGAGCATCGAAAACAAAAGTTTCTTTGAAAATCTCTGAAACTTCATCAAACCCCCCGTGTCCAAAATTCATGCAAATTCGAGCTGTGGCGCCATCTCCCATCTCCCGTGCCCCGGCAGCTTTTACTGTAGCACCATGCCGCGACGGGAGCTACTACACTCCAATCTCCCACTCGAATCCCACAAAAACAATTCGACAACACCGCTACACCCCAATCTCCCACTCGCATCTCATCTCCCCCAAACCACGCCGACGCATCAATCATGCCCGCCGCCGCCGCCTGCCACTCCCCGGCGCGCCTCGTGATCTCCTGCTCGAGCTCCACCACGCCCGCGCCGCCGCGCCGCCCGCTGCGCGTGGCCGTGGTGGGTGGCGGCCCCGCCGGCGCGTCGGCGGCCGAGGCGCTGGCGTCCGCGGGCGCCCAGGCGTTCCTCCTCGAGCGCAACCCGTCGGGCGCCAAGCCCTGCGGCGGCGCCATCCCGCTCTGCATGCTCGACGAGTTCGCCATCCCGCGTGACCTCGTCGACCGCCGCGTCACACGCATGCGCGTCCTCTCGCCGTCCAACCTCGCCGCCGACTTCTCCCGCGCGCTGCCCCCCGGCGCCCACATCCCCATGCTCCGACGCGAGGTGCTCGACTCCTTCCTCCGCCGCCGCGCCGCCGACGCCGGCGCCACCCTCGTCCCGGGTCTCGTCACCTCGCTCTCCCTCCCCGCCGACCCCACCGCCGACCCTTACCTCGTCCACTACATCTCCTCCGACTCCGGTAGCCCCTCCTCCTCCTCCTCCCGGAGCGTCCTCGAGGTAGACGCCGTCGTCGGCGCGGACGGCGCGAACAGCCGTGTCGCCCGCGAGGTAGGCGCCGGCGACTACACTACGGCCATCGCGTTCCAGGAGCGCATCCGCCTCCCCGACGAGGCCATGTCCTACTACGACGACCTCGCCGAGATGTACGTCGGCGGCGACGTCTCCCCGGACTTCTACGCCTGGGTCTTCCCCAAGTGCGACCACGTCGCCGTCGGGACGGGCACGGTCGCCGCCAAGCCGGATATCAAGAAGCTCCAGTCCGGCATCCGCGCGCGCGCGGGCGGCAAGATCGCCGGTGGCCGCGTGATCAAGGTGGAGGCGCACCCGATCCCGGAGCACCCGCGCCCTCGCCGCGTGGTCGGACGCGTGGCGCTCGTCGGCGACGCGGCGGGCTACGTCACCCGGTGCTCCGGCGAGGGAATCTACTTCGCGGCCAAGTCCGGCCGCCTCTGCGGCCAGGCCATGGCCGACGAGTGGAAGCTCACCGGCGCGGTGACGGAGGCCGGGATACGGGCGGGTTACCTCCGGCGATGGGACGACGAGTTCCGGCTGACGTTCCGGTTCCTGGACATGCTGCAGCGGGTGTTCTACGGCGGGAACGCCGGGAGGGAGGCGCTGGTGGAGATGTGCGCCGACGAGCACGTGCAGCGGCGGACGTTCGAGAGTTACCTGCACAAGAGGATGGCGGCCGTCGAGCCGTGGGGGGATCTCCGGCTGCTGTGGCGCACGGCGGCGACCATGGTGCGCTGCGGCGTGCTCGGCAGGGAGGTCGAACGCCTCCGCCGTCTCGAGCAGCAAGCCGCCGACCAGGTGCTCCTCCGGCATTGAACTGTGTACTGGCTCTCTCTTTCTCAAGTTTGTAGTAGCAACTCTGCATTTGCAAATTGCAACATTGCAGTAGTATCTTACATAAAGATGCTGCTGCTAGTAATAAGCATGTAATATTGGTAATTTTGGTGATGTTTTAACTTCTAAGCAATGTGACATTTTTATTCAGTTTAGTGCAAATCCCAGTTGTTATGAACTCATCTGATGATGATAATACTGTAATTTGTTGTGTACTAGGACTCAACACATAGGGAATTTGGTGGGATTAGCAACGATTAGTTGAGAGAAAAAACCTGCATTACTCGGGTATATCGTATATGAATACATGATATAGTTCAAACTGACGATCAGAGTCTTAATACCGGGAGAGGTTTTAGAGAGTAGCTAGGTAACATAACAAACCAGATCTGGAGAACCTAACGAAGAAATACAATATACTCCAGAACACTCCGGTGAAATAATAATCCAAATCTCAGTATCAAAATGACCAGCTCCTCCGTTCTCCTCAAAATGCAGCTGCAATGTAGTCCAGATAACTGTGCTCTTCTGGACATCCAATCAGGCCTGCAGTCAATTGAAAGATGTGAGCGTGGCAGATACTGCAAGAAGAACTAAACCACCTCTCGTATTTTATTAATATAACAAAACTTTGGGAAAAAGAATTGGCAGCTCTTAAGCTTCAAACCATGTACCACCATCTTTCAGACACCCTCGTGTTACAATTGTTTGGCAAAGTAATGTGGTAATTGCACATGGGAACTACCTTGTTTGCAATGTTGTTGGAGAGCCAGTCAAGACCCTCATATAAACCCTCTCCTGTTGTGGCGCATGTACTCTGAATATACCTATGTGACAGAAAAATCCAACAGGTTATGATTGGTAACACCAGTGTTAAGGTGATTCTATTCATCATGTGATAATGAACCACATATTTGTATAGTCAAACATCACTAATAAGTTCTCTCTTTTTTTTTTTGTAAATGGCAGAAGATACATAACAGCCATTCACCTCCTATGACTAATTTAGTTTAAGATAAAAAGAGTTGGACCACAAAGTGGAAAAAGGTCAACTAAAAGGTCGATAGAGTAAAATATTATAAAACATAAAAGTTTAAAACTGAAAGATAGAAATCAGGTGACAAACTAGATTACAAACCATCAATTTTAGTACAAAAATAGAGATGGATGAGACGAGAAGTAAGCTATATAACAGCCTACAAGTGACAACAAAAGCAACCATTTATTACCAGTGGCGTTGGCGCAGGGAATGGAGACCAAGCTTATCAGTGATCTCAGCAGCATTCATTGCATTAGGAAGATCTTGCTTGTTAGCAAAAACCAGCAAGACCGCATCCCTCAACTCATCCTGCAAATGACATGTGACTGAAGGCTTAAAGCAGTGATTCAAAAGGATTCCAATATACATGTAACACAGTCCAGGTGTACCTTAAAGCAGAATTCGATTGCCTAAGAGGATAGATTTCTTAACCATATGGAACTAATATCTAGCAACATATTGATAGGCATGTCTTAAGCTCCAAAAAACATATGCTAGGTGTGTAATAGTGTGTATTAGCATACCATGACATATTTTGGACAGCATAGATTTATTTTTAAAATTCTGGGCAAACGGTATAGTAACCAAAAATTATGAGGATATGTCAGAAGTGTAGCAACATGTCCAATATCTGTATTGACGAGTTAATAAGTATTGCAAGCTTAGGGAAAAACTTAAACCTACTAGTACCACTTATGAGCTTATCTGAAAAAGGGGTACTTGTATATGAATATTATGATCTAACAATAAAATATGTGACACGAGAAATTGAGTATTTTATAACAGTATATCCAATTTACTCATTTTACTAAATGCTGTGGAATGATAAACTAAATATTCTGCACAAACTAAATCAGTCTTATGAGGAAATATTGGCTGCACTTTAACTAAAATCAGTGTGTGTTATTCTGATAAACTAAATCAAGTCACTGATGATGCATTCTGCTGCACGAACTATTTGACGTTGGTTATATGCTTAAAAATGTTAGGTAGTATTCTGAACAAGAAATAGAATGAAGAAACGGCATGTTCAGCATACATCTTATATGACAGCACAAAGTTATCCATGTAACTGGTTAAGCCAGAAACATGAACATGATCCTTAGAACAAAGTTTACCTCATTAAGCATCCTGTGGAGTTCATCCCTTGCCTCAACCACACGATCTCTGTCGTTGCTATCAACAACAAAGATGAGACCTTGAGTATTCTGGAAATAGTGCCTCCACAAAGGCCTGATCTGTAGTTTAGAAAACAGAATGTTATGAAAAATATAGTTTCTAAAACCCTGTGACCATGTATTAGTATGAAATTCATATATTCCCTATTGTCTGATGTGTTTAAAAAATTCCAATACAGCACAATGGAGAATCTACTGCTGATTGCAGAAGTACCTTCTGAAGCGAAAAGTGATTTTGGTTACAAAAAACAAGAAAGAACTGGTTTTTACCTTGTCTTGACCCCCAACATCCCAGACAGTGAAGCTAATGTTCTTGTATTCAACAGTCTCCACATTAAACCCTAGACATAAAAGAAAACTAGTAACCTGTTGATTTGCTCTCTTTACAAGCATTTTTTTCAAAAACGAATTATCTCTCATCTGTCAAACAGTAATATTTTGCACTTGCACATATATATAGAGCCATACAAGTATACAACCATGTCTGTTCATGTTTCCAACATTATCGGGTTGCAATATGAAGATGGATACAAAATAAAGAAAACGAGCCACCATCTAAATACAATTGTAAACTAAGACATGCACCAAGCCACCAACGGAAGCCCTTTTTCATATAAGGTACCTTTGTAAACCACTACTTCTATGTGATCTGTTTTTCTTTTTAACGAGACTATAACTTAGAAACGAACCCAACCTACCAATCACAATAGGAGTATACGAATGTACTTAATAGACACATCCAGTCAAAATGTATAAAGTATCGAATAGATTTTTACCTATCGTCGGGATGGTGGTGACAATCTCTCCAAGCTTGAGCTTGTAGAGGATTGTGGTTTTACCAGCTGCGTCGAGACCAACCATGAGGATCCTCATCTCCTTCTTGGAGAAGAGGCGGCTGAAAAGCTTCGTGAAAGTGAGCCCCATCTTGCCGCAGCTGTGCAAGACCCTAAACAACCAAGAATCAAATATGAGACATGATACAACAGCACGTGCAAGCAAAATTCACAATGTAAATCTCAGTTCAGAGGATGGAAGATTAAGACTAAAATGTGTTCCATGGTTCAGTTAGTTGAATCATAATTCAATCAAACGAATCAGATCTTTCACAAACAAGATATATATGCAAGGACATCAACACTAAACAAAGCAATAGATGTTGACTCAAAAAGCATTTGAAACTTCACCGCGATCCCCTCAGGCAGTGCAAAGAAAAGCATCTACAGACTATGATTTCACATCCCCCGAATCATCTAGTTTCACAGACCTGTCACTCTGTCTGTCAGCTGTGCGAAGATCTACGCAACGCAACACAACACCATGTGCACTGGATCAAAACGAACAGCATACAAGTTCAACACGTGAAAAAAGGTCGGCATTGCAACCGGCTAGGCCTAGGCGATCACGTCAGGCAAAACCAACACCGACCAGAAGCTTCGTCTGAGGACTAAACAATAAACCCCCCCCCCCCCCCCCCCCCCACCCACACACACACACACAATGATCCGAGACCGGGCTAGCTTGTAGCTAGGTCGCCAAGGATCTAAAAATTGAGAATGACGGCATGTACCCCCAATGATCCGAGACTGGGCTCTTACGACACACAGATCTACGCCTCCATCCCACAGATCTGGGCCATGACCATGCGGATCGAGAAGGACTCTCCGAGAAGAGATCGCGGCTACATCCACCGCATTGCCGAGATCGGGATTCGGGAGGGGAGAGGGGAAGGGGAGGGAGTTGGGCGTACCAACCTTGCTGGAGATCTCGTGCGCGCGTGGCTTGGTCTCTCTCGATCATCATCTCCTCGTCGAGGGCGAAGAAAAAGGAGACGACGAAGCAGTGGTTGCTGCGGAGGGAGGCTTCGAGCGGGCGGGGGGGACGCCGCGGTGGGTGGACGCGGTCTGCGTGAGCCGGGTGTGTGGTGGTGGTGGTCTAGGTAGAGGTGCACGTGAGACGGGTGCAGGAGAGAGTGGTGCTCCCATTTGAAGTTTCAACGTGCAACCGACGCTTCTCCAAGTTTCTTTTCAAAAAAAAATGAAATACAGTAGTGATAGCAGGTGAATAAAGTAGTCGCGTAAAATTCAAATGTTTAAATTTAAGGTCGGGGTGGATACCAATGGGAAAATCGATTGGGCTGATACCAAAAACGTTGGGGTGGAGTTGCAAATTTTGTTGTGCTAATTTTTTAATGGAATTTTGTTTTGCTACTCGAACCAGATTGTTTGCCATCAAGGAAAATATATAAGGTTTAAATATATAAAGTCGAGTAAAATTCAAATGTTTATGGTCGGTGGGTCAGCCTTGGCCATGATACCAATTATCAAGTTTTGCAAAGTTGACCCTGCAGGATGTTGGGATGATTTCGTGTGTGACAGTAAACTCATTACAGAAGTAATTAATTTAGATATCTATCAAAACACATTTGGTTACAATCATGTAGAATTCTGCAGTCGTGCCTTTGCATATAGGTTAAAAAAAATCACCTCTGAATTAGAACATCAGGTTTCTCACCACAAAAAGATCACACCGTTGGACCATTATGTAAAGATTTTTGTAGCACAAAATAAAACAAATTTGGCAAGTGCGTGCTGGAAATACAAAATATTCACCCCGCACATGAGATAGAATTAAATCAATCAATACCTAAACACATGAGAAAATAGTTCAATTCTCCAACATCACTTCCCCACACCTTGAAAAGTAGGAAAATAAATACATAGGCTCTCCTAAATATCAAAATGAAAAATAGATACATTCTCCTCTCCCTAAACTGTAGTTCACTCTTTTCATTTCATCTCCTATATTTCTACAACATTCTATTATAAAATATAAAGGCGACGAAGAGACAAACTGAAGAACATGGATAGCCTTAGGACTGGGATTTGCAGCATCAGAATCAGCGACCAGGCCAATCTGTATAGGGAAGATGCCATTGCAGTCACCAGGGTGCTCCACAGCATCTCGTATATCTGTCTGTATGGTAATCCTGATCTTTTTGAAGAACTTATGAGATCACCAAATACTTGCAGTCCAATAAATAAGATCTTGTAGGGTTAATGCTCCTGCTGACGCTATCTAAAGGCATAATGCCACTAAAGAAATGAATTTATTGTCTTGTTTGCTTCAAACACCGCCTCAATATCCAGCAAAGCAACAGAATAGATGTGCTACTATTCAAACCCTAGAATTGGCCCCAAGAAATGGGAGAACCAAACAAAATGCAGCATGCAAAGAGGTCAACGTTTCCTTAGCTCATTTTATCCTGATTTTCTTGCATTAGTTTCTCCAGTTCCTTCTGCCCAGTAGATATCAGCGTCTTCACAGTATCGAACGCAGTCAGTTTAATGCTGCACGGATTGAAGAATAATGTGAGCATAAGAAGTTACGTGCCAGTGTACATACCATTAGCTATCAGTGTTGCCATAAATTTAAATATATAGTTGACCACCACGGTGAAAAAAAGGCACCTGCTATTTGGTAGATTTTTTAATGCATTTGGAACAAAACCCCTATATAGTCCAATTAGACCATCACGTTCCACAATGCCTGCATTCAGCAGAGACAAATTTAAGAAATGCTTCATTTTAGCCCATAAAGGACAAGATCAAGCTGCAAGTGAGCATGTAGAACAGGCATATGGAAGAGTTAACTGAGAACTGAAGTGAATGTTATTCAGTAAGTAAAAGATTATGTTTATCCAAGGCGGGAAGGACTATATATAAATCAGCTACCTGGAATAGCATCCAAAACCGTGTTGTAGGGTGATCCTTTCATTTGCATCTGCCTTCTAACAGTGTCCAGAGGATAACACATCAAAGTTGCAAATGTTGCTGAAAGAAGAGCAGTTGCCAGAGATGTCTCTGGTCTACTCTTATACTTGTCTGGTACAGATTTCTTCATTCTTACATACAGAAAAGAATAGTGGGTGAGGTCAATATCTACTTTTGAGACCAACATTTGTATATTGTTGTATGATGACGAGGTAGAAAGAATCTCACAAGTCAAAAACACAGAAGTTCACAGCAATGTAAGGTGCAATTCCTATAAGAGACGGACCCAGACCTCCATAGAAGGAGGCCAACCCTTCGTCTCTCAGCATGTTCATAGCAACCTAAAAGTTAAGTCATCAGGTTACATCAATTTCCAGAAACAAAACTCAAGCTTATAAAACTAATTACCTGAGACATAGTACTATGTCCAGATTGAACTGCTAGCCTCAGCCGAAGAACATCCAGTGGGTAAGTTACCTATCAGCAAGTAGACAAGTATATATAGAAGTTTCATAATGATCAGATCTCAGAACACAAACAAACAAATCAAATTAGATACAAGGAAAATTGCTTAGGAGTAAATAAATAAATTACAAGTGTAGATGTCATGCCCGCACAAGCACCAGCAGCAAGTCTACCAAACACAGTAAGCTCTCCGTCCTTTCGCCGGAAAAATTTCTGAATGCAAATCAGGTACATGAAAATTGAAATGACAGAAATCCAAAATAGGTAATTGACTGATGATAAAGAGTTGCTGTTATCACCTTGTAAACTTCATATGAAAACAGTTGCACTGCACTGTAAGGAACTATGCGAATAACCTGAAGTAGTTTACAAAGAAACTAAGTCAGAACAAGACTAACAGAATAATACAAACCATGCATGAGCCACAATCTACACGATGGGGAATATCAAGCACCTGTGGAAGATTTCCTTTCCAGTAACCCTTCAAGCCCTCTTCCTTCCCTATCTCTGCAATAGCCTGCATAATTGTAGATGTATCAGATTAGTTAAGTACCAGATATGTAACGCTAAGTAAAATCTATGAAAAATATAGTATGCTTCCCCTCTCTGTTTGAAAGTGGAAATTGCAAGTTCATCTATCCAAGAGAAATTATAAACATCCATTTTCTATGTTAAGAAGAAAGTCAGCCCGCACATAGAAACAACATGTTAAACCATATGTGAACACCAGGCTGCTTTGTGTCTAACTCATCAACACATGAAGCACCAGCATTGCAGCATCTGATATCATATTAAAAACATCTAAACCAATAAAAATCGTGAAGCCATAAGTAAAACTTAATGGCACGCCACTGCCTATTTCTGAAAACCATTGTTACCCTCATTTCTGAACCATACAAGAAGCATCATCAATTCACGACACAGCGAGTATGTTACAGTGTATTATAAATTTATAAGGGTATCAATAGAAAGCCATTATACAGCGACAACAGAATTACACTCTTACCAACTCAAAAAATTATAACGAACGGAAGAGAAGAGGTGGAGGATATCAGCGATACCTCGAGGAATCCGATCCCTTTCTTGGTGCTCTCCCCCACGACCCGCACGCTGTGCGTCTACAAAGAAGAAGAGCAGGAAATGCAGTGGGGTTACAGACACGCACCAAAGCCATCAGAATCCCAGGGTGGGAGGGGTGTGCCCTACCTGCATGAGGAGCTTGACGCGGTCGAGCGGCGCGGTGATCGTCTTGGCGACGGCCCCCGCGGCGGCCCCCGCCGCGAAGAGCGCGACGCCGTTGGGCACCAGCGCCAGCATCGCCAGCGGGTGGCGCAGCAGCACCCCCGCCGGCGGCAGCTGCTTCCCCTTCCCCGCCACCTCCGCCTCCTCCCCTCCTCCCCCTCCCCCTCCCTCCCGCACGGTGAGCGACGCGAACGACGGGGCATGGTGCCCGCGGCCAGCGCGGAGGGCGAGCGCGCGGGCGGGGGGAAGCGGGGGCCGCCAGGAGTCGCACGCCGCCGCATCCACTCGCCGGTGGCTCATCGTCGGTAGGCAGTGGCCGGATCTGCGAGGAGGCGGAGGAGGGAATTGCGCGGCGAGGCGAGGTGGGATGGAAGAGAGTATTAATTAGAGAGGAAGAAAGAGGTGAAGAAGGCAGAGAGAGAGAGGGGATAAGGGGAAGGAGGGAGCGAGCGCGAGGATTTCCTCCCCGTTTTATGTCGAGACGACGAAGCTCAAGACTCAAGAGCGGTGAGGAGGAGGGTGGGTTGGTTGTTTAAACCCTCACGCCGGCCACGCGGGCAATGCACTCTCTCTTTTCTCTTCTTTTTTGCTTTTGTTTTTCCTTCTTTTTTTCATTTCTTTTTCTTTTTCTTTTCTTGAGAGGCTTTAATGGTGTACTTGTACCAGTGTACTACTGCAGAATGGAAGGGACGTGTTTCTGTTCAGCCACAATGTCAACAAGTAATGCGTTTGGTTGCCCGTCTGTTCGGCATTTGTATCGTAGAGTACGTGGATGGGAACCGAATCGTCGAAGGAGAGGGACAACGAACGAATCAAATTTGAAAATATACTGTTCATTCATTTTATTTTTAGAAATATTCGGGATTAAAAATTTTTTAAAAAATATTCCATCGATCTCGCATAATTATTACGCGAAAGTGAGGTGGCGTGACGTTTGCGGGCGGTATCGCACGGGAGAAGCGTGAGACCGCGCGGTCTCGCGGAATGAAAGAGTGAGACAGTTCGGTCTCGCTGTACCAATCGGCGATACCGGATTTCAAAATGGTGGATTAGTGATTAATTATTATGATTAAAGAATTAATTGATTAATTAATCACTAATTATTATTAGTTAAATAGTTAATTACACCATTAGTCACTAATTTTTTAATTACATCATTAGTTAATCACATCCTTTGGACGTTGTCGCTCTATACAAGAGCGAGACCGCTCGTCCTTCCGCGTTCTCGCGCCGTTATCACGCGAGACCGCGCGGTCTCACGTCGTCGTCGCGCTTTCAATCCGCAATACCGTGAATATTTCTGTAAAAAAATTTACCTCGCGAATATTCTTGAAAAAAAGTTGAATGAACAGTATATTTTCAAATTTAATTCGAGGGACAACTAGGGTAGTATTTTATTTAGAACCAAGATGTGTACTCCAGGTGTCCTAAATAATACTTTCTCTTTCCCAAAATATTACAATCTCTCCGATAAAATTTAACACATCCTACAACAACGAATCTTGATAGATGTTTTTGTTCAACTTCAGATTCGTTGTTTTAAAGATAGGTCAAGATTATAACATTTCGGAATGGAGATAGTATAACAATATAGTATCTGGATTAGACAACCTATTACGAATATGATGTCTATATTCGTAGTGCATCATTTGTACAAATTCGTAGTATTAGATTGTGTCTAATCTAGTACTATATTGCTATGCTCCGGAATAAAGGAAGTGTGTTTTATTGATGTATGAGGAGATTTTAAGAGGAGAATCGGATCTGATCATTTGACCCACAACTGATAAGTCGTAAAACGATATATATGAGTATTAAATAATAATTCATCTGTAAATTTATTTTATAATTGTATTATCCCTAGTTTAAAAAACAATGTTAAAAAAATAAACTACAATGAAGACTCCAAAATTAAGTTTGTAAATTTAAATTTTGATAGCAGCTTATGAGCTATAAGATAGAAGGTATGAACCTCTACACATAAGATGAATTTATGCTGTAATAATGTTGCACATATCTTACGTTTATTTTGGATGGTGCAGTTCATATGAATTTTGTCACAGCCTCAAGGTAATAACGAGTAATGAAAGGTGAATGGTGTGGATCAAAGAGTTGTTCGAGTGGATAGTTGGATTGAGTGTGGTGCATATGAAAGGAAGGCTGACATCATTTGACGCATACCACAATAATATTGTTGTATGTACGTGAAGTTTTTTTTCCGTGAGGATTATTAAAAGTTTTTTTTCCTGAAAGATCGAGGATTATTAAAAAGTTGAGTTCAATTGTACTAGCACGCATGTATTTAGTCTACATTGAGTATCTTGTAGGTGAAGTATTTTCTCTCCTTTCTTTTACTTTCAGGTTACTGACAAGTTAACTCAATATATACATTTTCCGTGCCTAACCAAAACAAGTCTTCTATAATGATTTTGAGGACTTCCCGGGGTAAAAGGAGAGAGAAAAGGAGAGTTTTTTTTTTAAAAAAAAGCCTGTAGCGTGAATGGGACTGCATTATATTGTTGTTTATGTCGATGGTTTTGTAGCACGGTGATTGCTGATTGGATATGCATTTAGGGCATACAATATGAAATGCATGGAAATGGATATCTGCTGTACTTCGATGGTGTTGTCGGTAGTTAGGTACAGTACTTTGTCCTTGTTTAGTTGTTCACTTGTTTGCATGAATTTCACATAAAACCATAAAAAAAACGCCTAGAGTTACAAGGAGAGCCTAGATTGTAATGTGCAGTTGCACTTGAACGGTGTGTAGCAGCACTCTTAACTATACTTCATTCTTCTTCCGTCCTAAAATACAAGAGATTTTAGATAGATGAGATATATTCTAATACTACGAATCCAAAATCCATTATATTTAAGGACATATATTATATTTATCTTCAACTTGCTTGAGCTTTTCCTCGGCATGTAAATCAAGACAAGAGATTAGAGTATGATTATTTAAATATTAATTATTATAAAATTTAAAAATATATTTATTTGATCCTTTAAGAAACTTTGATATTTAATTTTTTTAAAAAGTATTGTTTAGCGGTTTGGGAAGCATATGCTAATGGAAAACAAGAAAATTATAATGTTAGAGTTGATAAAGATAATGCAGCCTAAATGAATGGTGCCAATCAATTTCCCAACCTCCAAAAGTGTCTCAAATATCAAATCTCATGATGTCATCGGACAATATGGTCTCGCCTGGGTTAGCTTGGGCCTTCGAAAATCTTATTGGCATGAGTATACCAAATTCACTATAACAATATTCACAACAACTTTAGATCACATTCTCTATCGATCCCATAAAGATTACATCCCACATTCCTCTGAATTCTAGTGAATAATAAGAAACCAAAGAAGCATGCCACATTCCTCTGAATTCTAGTGAATAACAGAACACCAAAGAAGCAATGCTGGCAGAAACAAATCTTCCGGTTATCTTCTTTTTAAAAAAAAATCCCCAAAGGGACATGAATAGCTTGTTTGTTAGTCCAAAATATTTGTGCCAATTGTTGTTTTCACTGCCTTTTAGCGCCTAGACAACTTTTCTATTTTATCAATAGAGTATCAGGGAAAGCTTCTTCAACTTCAGCCAAGTTATTACCAATTATTTCTGCCCCAAGGGAATCAATCTCATACCGCACCTCCTCCATGTGCTCGTTTATGCTGGTCACTGCCTCTTGAACACCCTGTATGGCCTCCTTAAGAGCACCATCATACTCAGCATCTGCCTCTGCATCCTCCGTGCCAGCAGCCTCGGTTATCTCTTTGACGTGCACACAGACATGTTGGGCCATATTGCTTGACCTGCAATCCGCATGGTTCACCAGGCGTTCCGAAGGACGGCCAGCTTTCTTCAACACCTGAATTCTTGCCGTCTGAAATAATCAGAGATAAAAAAAATCAGTGAATTGAGAAATTTCCAAGCTGAGACCTACATATAGATTGTGCACCAGAAGATGAAACCAAAACGTGATTAGCCACAACAGCTAGAAAAAATCGTTTGTCAGGCTTCTGGACTAGTTTTGAGTTTAATTTTATTAGCAGCAATGTCATGTGTTGATTAATTAAATTACTTTTTCCTCACAAAGAAAAGATGATGAAAACAAAAATATATCAGAAAATAGTTCAATATTAAAATCAAGGTATTGCTACTAGTTGCTAGGCAAGCAATTCAAACACCCTAAGTAAACATAACAGGCTAAGTGCAAAATATTTTAGGGGACATCAGTAAGAGAGTAATAGGTGTAGTTTTCAAGCAGGAATATGCCAACCTATTGCAATTGATACTATCATGCTCAAACAGATTAGTCAATGTGACATTAACCTTTGAATGCATATCAATTACTATTATTGCTAAATCAGGGAAGCAAGTTTATATTACTACTTTATTTGTTCTAGAGCATAAGTAAAACTCCAAACCAGTCAGCACTTTGAATTCAGGAATCAGGATGCATGTTAAATTTGTTCTATGAAATAGGTTGAGTTGGTATTTGTAAAACGGTCAGAAGAAACCATGAAAATAAAAAATTTAGTTCTTTGTGTGATTAATCATTCCGACATAGTAGCTTACTTACGCCACAGTTAAAAGCACAAAATATAGTAGGTAACCAAGTACTTTGGTTTTTGAAAGGAAATCGATTTTCAGTTGAATAGAAAGCATAAGGCTAAACTATGTCAAATTTTATAACAACACAATGGAGTCATAGACAGGTTACCAGATGCAACTTCTCTCTCTCGTGTGCCTGCACATCCTTCAGTAAGTTGGCAAGATCGCCACGACAAATTTCTGGCGTTGATAAGAGGGCTACCATTTCGAGAACCTATAGAGAATAATATTAAATACGGAACTTTGTATGATAAAAGGAGATGAGTCAGGTGATAACTGCCTAACTTGTTTTGAGCAATCATTGAACTCCGCCGTAACACTCCCGCATAGTTGTTGAAAAGCTAATTCACCTCCATTAGCCATGTATTCAGAAAAACCCCTGCATAACTTTCAAAATGAGATAACAAAAAAGCATGGTCACAACTCTCAATTATGACGATGCTGTTTTCAATAAAAGATTTCCATCACAGTATCCCAAATAAACCATGTATGCAATACAATGAGATTTGAGCATTGATTTTCAGCACTTCAGGATTGTATGCTTGTGAATTGTGAGTCCTACTTTTTAAGTTACACTTCAACATGAAACAGCTTTGCTGGCTTAATGTAGTATAGATTATGATTTTAACTCTGTAAAAGAAAGAGTTAGGTTAACCTACATTATTTAGTTGCTGTTAGCAAATACGACAGTCAGTGACATCTTTCCATAAGTAATATCAATTTTTGTGTTCAACATGCCACTTGAAATAATAAGTTCAATAATACCGACACATTCCTTCTGTTTCGTTGCCATAATTTCAGTGATACTACTTCAGTGCTCCAGGAAAAGGTTTTATCATCATTTTTTAATATCTCCAATAGCTCATCTTTTCTAGTTTAATAACTTATAAACCCAAAATGTCATGTTCTTCAATAGTCAATTTATCGCCTCAAAAGTCACATACAGAGTGTAATTTATCACTAGAAACCACAAGACCCTGCCTACAGGAATACGAGGGTCCAAACAGTACTCTAACCCCAGCTTGAAAGTTACCAGGGCAATGAGAAATCCCCACCCTGATACCATCCTAGGGTTTTAGGGGGCGGGACTGCACAGGTGCACGGATCCAACCAGCAGCGAGATATGATATATATACCTTCGGAGCATGGAGTACCCCACAGCGCGGCGCTGCTGCACGGCGAGGAACCCGCGGAGCACGCCGGCCACCCTCGCGTTGCTCCGCCCGCCGCCGCCGCCGCCCTCAGCGGCAGCCGCCGTCGGAGGGTACTCCGCCATCGGGTCGCCGCTGGCGCTGACGCTAGCAGGATCCATCTCCGCCACGCTACGGACGCCTCCGATCTCTCCCGCTGATCTCAGCTCTTCACAACACGAGGTGAGTGGGATGAGATTTTTCGTGTTCCGGCCGGCGTCCCGCACTGTCCTCCCCTTCTCTCTCCCTTTTCCGGCCCAGAGATCGGGTCGGATCAGGAGTTTTTTTTTAAAAAAAAAAAGAAAAGAAAAAGTTAGGAATCGCAGTGCAAACCGAATCAGTTTATATGGTTTTTTTAAAAATAAAAAATAAAAAACAGTTTCTCCCTCCTCGTTATGAATGTCGCTTGTCAAATATAAAATTGGGAATTTCTTTTTCCGAAATGATATAGGAGTATAAATCTCTACCAAGTCTTAGGTCGTGTTCGGTAGAAAGAGTTCCCAAACTCCTCTCTCTCTCGTATTCCGCGTGTACGCTTTTCAAACTGCTAAATGAGTTTATTTTAAAAAAGTTTATATACGAAAGTTGCTTTAAAAAATTATATTAATCTATTTTTTTAAAAAAAAATAAATACTTAATTAATTATGTGCTAATGAGTCGCTCCGTTTTTCATGTGAAGGGAATAAGTTCATAACTCATCCAAACAAACACACAGCCTACTAGCTTAGTGAGTGCTTGTCCAAAGTGAAGAATTAGAGGTTGTTTGGTTGGCTATATCATGGATTATTAAACTTTGTCACATTTTATGGGATGTTTATGAATTAGGTCATGTTTAATGTAAATTATTGAGTGCATTATTATCATGAATTATCTATTTGATTATAGAGATAAATTAAATATCTTAAGAAATAGATATAGTAAATACTCTCTCCTCAAAATAATCCAGATTCATAATGCTAAGTTATATCTGAGTAAATTTTATAAAACTACAAATATTTTAATTAAATTATCACAAAACTACATAAATATAGTGATATATCACAAAACTACATATTTAACAATAAATTTATTACAAAACTAAAAATTTTAGGGTTTAAATCCTTGAGTTATAAACGTTCGAGTTTTGTGATTGAATTGATGCTAAAATTATAGTTTTGTGATAAAAATTATTATAAAATATATAATTTTACGATACTTCACCTGTTTTGTGATATGTAGTTGTTTCGTGATAGTGTGATCAATATATATGTATTTTAGTGAAATTTACTCATATCTATTTTCAGATGGAAGATTTGTAATGATGGGTTATCTATTTCTAGGACTGTATGAGAGTAGCTTAAAACAAATAATCTAAGTAACTTAGAGCGCGAAGCATATCCATTTCAATAATCCAATAAATAATCCGTTTCAATAATCGAATGAATAATCGGTTTCGCACGCAACCTCATCACAACCAGAATTTAAATGTTAATTTTTAGGGTTTTTTTTTTGGAGCGGGGGGTTTGCTTCGTGTTAAACTATTCTTTGTTGCTCTTTCATTTTCTTTCCCGTACCCTATCGCCCTTTACTCAACCAAATTGTTCCGTGAGGATCGAAATGAGGGTATAACAGAAATTGCTTCATCTGCTGGTCCTGAATATCTCACGAGTAGCAAAACGAATCCTTGATACATTGGCCAGTCCCCAAAATGATAATCCAGCAGCATACAGTTCGCAAGTGCCATGAAAAAATTGGCTGCGTCGCTGCCGTTGCCGCCAACAGCGTCGCGACTCGTTCACCTTTCTGATGAAACACCGGTTCCTCGTTCTTTTCTGGGCAGATGTCCCATGTCGCTTCTTCATCCATGCACCGTTTGGCTGACCATTCCTAAAGAAAGATGGGATGGATATGCATATGCTGGAGAAGATTATCTGGCAAACCAGCATAAAAGCAAACACAAGATGGAATTTGCGTGACAAAACAATGCCTTCAAAATAACTGACCTGGTTAAATAATTGGAATCGGCTTAAGTAAAACAAGCATGAGTTACATGAGTTTCTGTCGTTAAGGCTAAATAATCAAGCTAAGAAAACAATCTATTAGACAACTCTGCTATCCACATGGTACAATGCCATGAACGAAATCTGACCGGAACCAGAGAGAAAAGAAACACACATCTAATTCAGTGCGTTATGATGCATCCATGCAAAAGAGTGCACCAATTTCTATTTGCTTGCAACAGCAATGAGATGCTTAGCAGGCATTTGTTTTGCCTCGCTGAATTTCACCAATAGAAGCCATATTACTGGATTGAACTTCAAACTGAATTACAGCTAGAAAGATAAGTGATAACAGCACCGAGTGACAGATCACTAATCTGAAAATGTCTTCAAGAAATAAGAGAAAAGAAACAAGAATATGGAAGGCCTGCTAGTTAGGAGTTTAACAGAAAAAACACTAATCGATGTTAGAACAGAACACAGGTGCAACAGTGCAACACAAAGGGCAGCATGCATGGCAACATAGCCAACTACCATAGCACAGCAGTGCAATTTATGAAGGAAAAACGGAGTTTCCTCTGTTAGAAAAAGTTCTAAAATGCAATATTTTCCTATAATCAAGATTACCTTTATACAGGACAATAATGACAAACTGGGTTGAAAATACTAAGGGTTACTCTACACAATGAAAAAAGGTCCACTCTTTGTTTAGAAACAGGTCTGCATGGCACTCCCATGCAGGTTAGGATAAAATAAGTTTGGCAAATATGTAAAAAAAAAATTAGAAAAGGAGCTCTGTACATAAAGCATGTGAAAAAGTAACCTGCATTGGGTTCACAGGTCAATTTAAATCATTTAAAAAGTAACCTGATCTTATGCTGAAAAACTGCACTTATTTAGCCAAAACGATGTAGAAAAGATCCATGGTTCTTTAAATCCACACAAGCTCTTTTACAATAAGGTCACAAGCCCTGATGGCCATTCGAAAATCTAAATAGTTGTACATACTGCTTAATTTTGAAAGATAGGATTGAGGAAACAAAGTTCTTGTGAAAACTTTGACCACTAGAGTAATCGATTTGCCAGAAACAGCTTAAAACAGCAAGTTTATAATGCGAAGCAGGAACACGTAGAATCATCTGGCCACAGTAAAATAGTTATAAGCATCCTGTAAAATAGCAAGGTGAATAAAAATAAGTGAAATGGGTCTGCAAAAAGTTAAAATTTGTATGTACGAAAAATAAGTTTCTGAAATAATGATATACATGTACTGTGGTGATTAACTAGCAGTTAAAAAACATTATGGGAAGGGTTATGGAATAACTAATATGTTACAACCTGTAAGCTGAACAGTTGCACTGCATATGCATCAAAATAAGGTTAGGAGCAAACTGAGTCACATGAGAATGACAACGCACAACATGAACACATGAACCATGCATGCTTGCGAATAATTGTAAATGACTATGGATAGTGCACGTAAATATCTTTGGATTTGGTAAATCCCAGAGTCAGACATGATAAAGAAATAAAACAGAAATTAATTATCATTTAACTAAAAAAGAGACCATACAAGTGCATGATTTCACCTCTAGCAACAGTGGCCTATGCATATCTCCTACTATTATTTAGCTGTACTTCAATTTCTTTTGATTAATAGAATATCAAGCTTCCCGAATCTTTCCCAAGCTATGTCTAATATAGATGTATGTGCAATAGAATTATTGGAAATGATTCTACTAACACTAACATAAGGCATTAACTCCCTGAAATTTTGATTGCAGAATGCAGACTTCAGATTCTTATGGTAACAATTGTGGCATTAAAGAAATTAACACAAGATGGCATGTTATCCTAACTTTCATTGTGCATGCAAAGCATCTACCTAAATTATACCATAAAAAGAGTACCTTCGCTCATGCAAAAGCAAACTGAGTTTAAAGCAACCAAGAAGATATAAATAATATAGCGACTCATAAAGGGAAAGCTATTTCTTTACCAGTGTAAAAATGCAAGATCAATTTCTTGGCACAAAACACATGTGAAAACTATTTCTAGATTCCTATGGTTGGGACACAATCACCTATCCGGATCTTACCTAATGACCCATGTAATTTCTTCCTGGGCCTCCTGGTGGAGTACCGCCATACCCACCACCACCCCCATAGCCACCCAAATAACCACCAGCACCAGGCATCCCAGGCAGACCACTACTACCCAGTCCTGCAGAAGCCCCTGGGTTAGGCAACCCTGAACCATTTGCACCAACCCCCAGGATGTTGTTCAGACCCAACCCTCCACCCTGGGAAGCAAGGATAGCTGTCAAAGCCTGCCCCAGAGCAGGATTCACCCCTGGGCCACCAGCTACACCTGGCAATGAAGCCAAACTGGATACTGGAGATGGCATCACATGGCCACCAACAGCAGCACCAGGCAAAGAATGACTATGAGCTCCATAACCACCAGTTCCTTTCCTCCCACCTGAAGTGCCAGCACCATACAAGCCTGCAAGTCCT
This sequence comes from Oryza punctata, assembly GCA_000573905.2. Classification (NCBI taxonomy): domain Eukaryota; kingdom Viridiplantae; phylum Streptophyta; class Magnoliopsida; order Poales; family Poaceae; genus Oryza; species Oryza punctata. The sequence continues at coordinate 8,792,150 of CM002488.2, forward strand.
CCACCTTTGTTGGGCTTTGGTCCATCAATCGCCTTCTGGCAGTGCAGCACAACCCCCTCGAATTGCTTGTGTGGCTCCTGAAGCGCTTTCTTAGCACTATCGAGGGTCTTGTAAACAAATAGAGCAAAGCCCTTCGGCTTCCCAGTGACCTTATCGAGCCCAAGAGGGCCCTCCTCAATCTCACCATACTTTGAGAAGAACTGCAGCAGTTTCTGCGGGTCTATGTCTGCGCCGACATTGCTGACAAAAATCTTCCGCTGCGTGTACTCCGACACTGGCGGCAACGCCAGCTGCGCTGGAGCTGGGGCTACCGCTGGGGCAGGGTTAGTGGCCATGCCACCCGGTGGTACAGGACCAACAGATGCGAGCTGACAGGCAGTGGTGCGGTTGCCAATCTTCTTCTGGGGCTCACGGAGCGCCGCGCAGGCACCAGACCGGCGGCTGAAGAGGATGAAACCATAGCCCTTGCACTTGCCCGTGGCACGGTCAGTGACGACCCTGAGGTCCTCAATCTCGCCGTAGGGGCTGAACGCCTCGGTGAGGGTCTCCGCGGTGGCATCCCAGCCGAGGCCGTGGACGAAGATCTTCCGCAGCGCCGGGTCGGCGTCGGCCGCGCGGTGGATGGCCGTGAGCACGTCCTCGTGGTTGAGGGCGGCGGCGCCGAGCAGCTCGACGAGCTGGTCCTTGGGGAAAGAATTCAGCAGCGCCTGGATCGATTCGGCGTCTCTCTCCGCCGCCCCCTCCCCCTCCTCCCCTTCCCCCTCCCCCTCCTCGTCCTCATCGACCTCCACCTCCTCTTCCACCTCGACCTCCTCCACCTCCTCTTCCTCGCCACCGCCAGCCTCCTGGGACATCATCTTCTCCCCCGCGCCCTCGCTGGCTACGGTCAGGGGTTGTGACGAGGGGGCCGGGTCCTCGGCTAGGGCTTCGGGCTGGGAGGAGGGCTCGGCGGCGGCGGCGGCAGCGGCGGCGGCGGCCGCGGCTGCTGCGGCCCTGGCGGCTGAGGACCTAGCGGCGGCGGGGGATTTGGAATCGAGCTTCCGCTTCTTGCCCATGGCGACGGCGAGGCGAGGCGGGGGGGAACCTTGGGGCTAGGGTTTCGACGGCTGTGGAGGGGAAAGGGGCTCTGTGGAGTCTGGAGCTCGCGACTCGCGAGGCCACGCGGTCGTGTGGCTATTTTAGTTAAGGACGGCGACGGAACGGGCTACACACCGTTCCCTACTTCCGTGTGTGGCCAGCTTCAGTCGTTCTTTTCCCCCCAAGGCCCAAATCACTTTGGTCCCGTTCGATTCTCCAACAAAACGAGATAATTCATTAAATTTTAATTATTAAAAACTTAAAAATAGATTTATTTGATTTTTATAGCAATTTTTATGTAAAAAATTATTTTTTATGAAACACATTATTTAGCAGTTTGAAATACGTGTTAACAAAATCCGAGGAAAAATTTGTATTATGTTGGAGTTTAGAACGGGACCTTGTTCCAAAAGACAACAATGGAAATAAGTCCAAACTAAACTCACACATTAAAAAAATTGAAAAGAACAAAGATAAATCCAAACTATAAACAGTACTTGTACTATTAGAACATAAATTTATCTTTTCTTATTCTCAATACAGATGGGTCAAGTTTAAACTTGACTTTCGAGAGCGGTAGGTATCACTATACTGTATTGTTAATTTTGTCTAGAAATTTTAACAACCATCTGCCTTGAATTCTTTTTTTTTTTTTTGAAAAGAGATTATATATAAGAGAACATCGGAATCCGTTTCCAACAATGAAGGTGTTCAACAATCATAGATAGCAATATAACAATATTAACAATAGAATATACGCGAGTCGAAAAAATTGCGCTTCTTTAGAAACTTATCGAACCTAGTATTAGTGTATATATTTATCTTTCTAAAGTAGTGTGGAATAATTGTAATAATTAAGTACGGCTTTGTGCTCCTTATACGCAGCGGTCGGTTTATCCATTATGTAAAAACTTCCGTGCACCCAAAATAGAAAACAAAAATACAAAATATCTAGCAAAGTTGATGTTGCCCCAACGTATATACAGCAGCGCGAAGAAAGTTGCAAATCTTATTGTCAAGAAGTGTCTAATCCGACAAGAAAATGATGTAAAGATTAAAAGTTAACTGTGTAAAAGATCAGTAATAATATGGTTTTAGCTTTACGTTATTTTTTCTATAATGGAACTAATTCCTAGCTTGGTGATCTTATTGTTTTTTTTAATTTAGATTTTCCTTTATTTCTCTTAACTTAAATGGAGACAGCCAAGACGTCAGACAAAAGCATAGACATTGGATAATAGAAACCGTTGGAGTGGAGATAACGAAATCCTGATTTAAGTTTTTCTTTAAAAAAAACAATTTTCCAAGCTTCATTTAACACATTCCATGCTGTAGTACACCATCAACGATTGCAGGCAGTGAACAAGCTGGAAGCTAAGAGCATAGCAATAGTTCATCTAACATGTCAGTTTGGGGATATAGCTTCAAAAGCTTCATTGGTCAAAGTCCGAGGCACCAAAAAAAGAGTAATCTGGATCGGCAGATGAGCCAAGCAGAGGGATGTACTCTGATCCTCTCACATGAACACTGAAGCAAGCTGCAAAATACATGAACACTGTCAAACGTCTACAAATTATATCAAGCGATATATTATCTCACACAACTGCTTGTATCAAAAAGGTAATACGATACTAATCAACCATGGACACACGAAAAGAAAATGATGCTAGAGCATATGTAAAAATTTTCATTTGTCCTTTTCACACAAGAGTAGAACCCAATCACACAATATACCGCAAGAATTCATTTGTCAGCTGCAATATCAAGTTTATGAATTTTGTGCCTACTAAAAAAAGGTAGAACAATTGCTATAGTTCAATATGTGTAATCCAAGACCAAATCAACTACTCAACTACAGTTTAACATTGGACTCCTTTTCTATGTGTACTGCAGTCTGCAATCATTCACGATGTTAAGAAATGACTATCCAAAGTCATGTTAAGCACTTCTTATTTTTGAACTGGAACATTTGGATTCCATCACATAAAACACTTAAACTTGACTAGCACATGCTACCAAAAAAAACTTAAAATCAACTTAGTTAACTAGTTCAAGCATGGGCATCCTTCAAAAACAAAAAATACAACAAAATGTCAGAGTTATAAGGTTCTCCATGCATTGAGAACTAAGCCAGTTAAAAACAGAATTCGATATGTCAGTCATACCAAAAGGAACACTAGATCTTGGATAAAGGAACACCTCATCAAACAAAAGTGTGCTATTTAAAATTGGAAATATAATTAGAATTTAGCAGATACTAGAACCACATCTTTGGTCATCACAAATTATTAACAGTCATTTACTAGTATAAATAAGCATTATAGATTAAGATACCTCTGAACTAAGGAACTAAGGACTCTGCATGTTAACTACTAATCTATATAACATGTTTGAGTACCGGTCTATATGCCATGTCTGTATATGGTTTCACTCAAGGAAAAGATAATATGTTTCATCTATTAATCATGTTGTGACCGGTATTTTCAAATAAAGGTCATAAATGAGGACTCTGGTATAAATTTGATATTGTTGGGCATCCAAGAAGTGATACCATTCTCAATTTTCACCACACTTTGCAGCATAACCTCCATCTTCTTCTTCATCTCACTGTTGTCATCCATCAGAGGCACCACAAGGGTCAGCTCCCTGTATATATCGCGTACAAATGCACAAATGTTTTTGGCATATTCAACTTCTCCATCAGATATACGGCCAATTGCAAGCCTCATCAGCTCTCCTGACAGATCAGCAACCTAAAATATTGACAACACAGAAATACCCTCAACAACTTCAAGCAGACAATAAGAAAAGGATATTTAGCATAACCAAATTTTGCACAAGTGCATTTACCCCTAAAACATAGTCGAGCACATTTATCTGCAACGGCTCAACAGATTTGTCACCCAGCTCTAGCAAAGAATCATTGATTTCAGCGAGACTTAATAAAGTGCCAGTCTTGCAAAATCTGCAGAATGTTGCAGCTTCAACATATTCCTGTACCTGAAATAGTCGTGACAAACATATTGGATCAGTTACAAACCTAGAACCAATGTAAAGGAACGATATTTATACTAACACCAAAGGTATATGCCCGTCTGAGCTTCCAGAAGTCGGTCCCTTGCAGTTCTTTTACTAACTTTCCGATGTATTGGTTAACCACACCAGTGAGATCATTTTCAGCTTTTGAAAGAACCTCTTCCTTGTTACTCTTACTGATCCTGAAACAAATCAGTTCAGTTCATAAATGAAGTGTAGCAGCAAATAAAATTGCGAAGCAGTTTGAGGTTTCATATAATTTAGTAGCTGAATTGACAATAATAGAGAGTAGGTCAATTTGGTTATTAACTATGAAATGATAATGGAAGTGGTTTTTGAGATGATTATGTATAGTTGTCCAACGTTGTCAGATAAATGGGCGATTTCGATATTAAATGATAACTTGAATGTGGGCATCTCCAAGTCTCAGACTTTGAAGGTTCATCATTTGCATAGACTGCTTTGATCAATTGCCAGAGGTTGAGACTACCAATAACTTCTCACAACATGCCACAAGATGGAAATGAATTCATCTAAAATCTTGTTTCTGATCACCTTTGATTTGGAGCAAACAAATACTCCATACAGTTTAGTTCATGGAGAGTTTCTGATTGTCTGTACAGCGAGATCTACTGGATTATGAAATATACTAGAACGTAACTGGTTCACAGACATTCAACAATATTTTTAGTATCATATGACATACTAATTCATAAAAAACTGAGGTATGAGTGACCTAAATGACCTAAGGGGCTCTCAGAAGCACATTATCTGCCAAGAAAACATAAATGGGTAATTTTCTTCCTTTATTTGAATGAAACAATGTGATGCCACTAGCACAATTGTTTGATTGTAAAATTACCTGTGAACCTGAAAGATGACCTTTTTGCTGTTCATTGTCAAATCCCGACTTGCTTTCACAAGCCTTTCCCTTTTATCATTCTGCAGTGATATGGAAAAGTGGTAAGATCAAATATCAAAACATTGCTAACTGTTTACATGAGTAAGAAAGATAAAACCTGCTACTACCATAACTGCTTTCAGCACATAAAAGGAGGAAAATAAATGGTGAGTAGCAATGCCGACCGTATGATACACTAAACCAAAAATTGAAACATATCTTAAAGCAGAGCTTGGAGATACTCCTAGCATCTAGTTCAACTGTTCAAGCAGCTTTGAGGAGGCATGTTGCAACAGCTGCAGCTTTACCATAAGTTCACAGGCAATCACATGCACTGATGCACCTGTATAATGATAAAACCCCTACGAGAGGGAACTCGTTGATCTGAAAAACTAACTTCAATCAGAACACGACAGATGGGATAATATATTTTACTGTTTCACACCATGGTCAGGGCTGCGCATTGCCTGCCAGAGAACATTTTGACCTAAACTCAATAACTAGGAAGCAAGGATCAGTTTGGCGCAATTCAAACAAGATTTGCAGCGTCACACCCCCATGATCTTTAGCTGTCAAAACTCAAAACACTCTTCCTACACTACGCTAACCAGCACTCCAGAATCGACAAGGCCGTCTCATGAGTAAAGCACTCGGCAGCAGCAGGCCACCTTCGCACGAGTGGCGGCATAAAGCTATACCGGAATTTCTCCGAGCACCTGGCACGCACAATGGCACCGGATCACACTCACCAGTTTCCGAAAGCCATGCCTCTAATAACTCAACGATAGCGTCCTTTTTGAGCGCACCGCTGCATGAGTGGGGGAGCAAAATAGCTCGAGGAGCGAACGCGTCCCCGCGCGCACGCCAAGGAGGCGAGGGACGAGCGCTCTAATGCGTGCGTGCGTGCGTACGTACCAGGGTGTTGAGGTACTCGGCGTGCTTGGCGAACTCGGTCTTCATCGCGCAGCACCCCGCCGAGGCCGAATGTGCCGCCGCCGCCGCCGCGTCTGTGGCCATCGTCCTGGACCTCTTGGGCGTCGAGCCGGCGGTGGAGGCTGCAGAGGAGGGGGGAGCAGAGAGAGGGTGAGACCGCGGAGAGGGGACGAGACGAGGGAGGAGGGGAGCGTGGCGTACGCGGAGGAGGGTTCGCGCGGAGGGTTTTGGCGGGGTGGGAGTTGGATTGGGGCGCCGCCATGGAGGTGGTGGTGGTGGTGGGAGGAAGAAGGGAGGAGGCGGTGACGCCGCGCAGGGAGAGGAGTCGGCGATGGCAGCCGCGCAAGGGCAACATCTGTCAGGTTGTGGGCCCGCCCCGTCTCGGCACTTCCGTTTCCTGGCCTCCTTGCTTGGTGCGATTTGTACTTGTAAGGCAGGTTTTTTTTTAATTTCTTATTAGAAAAAACTCACAAAATTTATTCGAATAAGATTCAGCGGAATCCACCCAAGTACACTGTACATCGCCCGAGTTATAGGGTTGTTCAGATTGTAGTTAAAATTTTGGTAATCTCGTAATATTGTCAAGTTTTGGTATGATTTCTTATATATTTACCAAAGTTTGAAAAAAACTAAATGGGTGTACATCTTTAACAATTTTAAAAAAATGGTATGGTTTGAAATGACGCCAATCTAAACAACCCATAGTAGTACATTGTAAGCATTGAACCATCTTATTATAAATAAAAGAAGCTAACTGAATTAAGTAAACAAACTTGAAAGTTTAAGTGCTATTAATTTAGTTTTGGTGATTAATGATAAATGAAGCTCTTAACTTTTCAATCTCTCAATCCAACTTTTTCACCTTCTCAAATCCCACTCACAAAGAAGCACCACAAATGTAGGGGAATGGGGATGGCTATTTAGTTTTGGATGTGTCTAATAATGCCCAAGAATAGTAGCCACTCAAATGAGTGGTGGAGGAGTTTATATACCCGAGCCTCTTAAAACTAGCCGTTGGAGGCTAAGACTGCAATTTTCGAAATTTCCGAAATATATTTTCGGACAAGTCCGAAAATCAACATAGGGCAATGTTAGTTTTGCAGCCATTTTCGGAATTTTCAAAAAATATTGGACTTATCAGAAATATTTTCGGACTTTCCGATATTTTTTCGGAATTCCCGAAAAACACAGAGTAAAACGACTATAACTTTTCGCTCGGGAGTCCGTTTTTTATGATCTTGAACTCTATGGAAAGTTCACTCAGAGGGCTACCCAAATCAACCAAAAACAAGGTCTAAAACTGTCACACCCTGGAGTTTCCCCTTCTAGCTCTAAATTCATAAAATAAATTGCCTAAAAGAAATTGTTTATTTAACCTAGAGCAAACCCTAATTAATAAGTGCATTTAATTAATTGGAATCGTCACGGTGGAATTTTCCTGGAGTTTCCCTTGTTAAAATACATTAACAGAAATTTTAGTGGATTTTTCAAAACACTGGAAATAATTTTAAGCATTTAAAAACTCTCACAGCAACAATTAAATCCCTGGAAATCTCCTTTTCCTTCTTTTCTTCTTCTTTCTTTTTCTCCTTTTCCCCTCCTGTTTTTCCTTTTGGGCCGCCAGCCCACCTCCTCCCCTCCAGCCTCCTTCTCCTTTTCCTCCCCTCCGGCCCACGGCCTCCTCCCCTCTTCCCGGGCCACCGTCCCTTTCCCCCTCCTGGGCCCGCCCACGGCTGGCCGCCGTGCCCCTCCCTCCCCCCTCTCTTCCCAGGTCGCCGGCCCACGGCCCCTTCCCTCTCCTCTCCCTTCCAGAGCCGTTGCCCCATCCCCCTCCCCTTCTCGGGCCGGCCCGTAGCCACCCACGCCTGGGCCACAAGTCCACTCCGCCTCCCCTCCCCCTGGGCCACCGACAGGTGGGGCCCACCTGTCGGCCCCGTCCTCTCCACCGCCGGCCGCCCCGCAACGGCCGCTTCCGCTGCCCACGGCGCCTACCTCCCCCGCGATTCCCGGCCACGCCGCCCATCTCCCCACGATCTCCGCCCACGCCGCTCACTTCCCCCGCAACCACCGGCCGCGCCGGCCCTTTTTAAGCCGCGTCGCCGCCCTCTTTCCCCGTTTCCACCGCCGCCATTTTTTTCCGCCGCCGCTGCCGGTGAGCCCCTCTCCCCCTCTCTCTCCTCCGGCGCGCCGCACCTCGCCGCATCGCCGTCGGCCCCGCCTCGGCCGCGCCGCCGCCGCACCCGGCCGCCTCTACCGCCGCCCGCGCCGCGCTGACGTCAGCCCTCGCCCGCTGACGTCAGCCCTAGGGGAATTATTGCGCAGTAAATAATTAAGGATTTTTCTATTTTAGTAAAAACACAATTAATCTTCTAAAATTCATAACTAATTCATCCGGACTCCGTTTCTTAGAAAATTCATAAAAATGTCTAGAATCCATTAAAAATGGTTTTGTTTCCTGTTTTCGTAGAATTATAGCCTGTTTTGCTTGTGTGCTTTGTATATCGTGTAGAAAGCGACAATTCCGACGCTCCCGTTTATTTCGAAGTCGTCACCGAGGTTGATTCAGCGCAAGAGCAAGGCAAGTCATGCTTTTCATTTGATCATATTGTACCTACTTTGCAAATGTCTTATTTATTCTCAAATACTGCACTATTTTATAATGTCATTTTATGGGCTTATTTACCTACTGTACTCGGCCACATAGTTTTGATTACCATACTGTTTTGATAGCTTGAGAATTAATATGACTAGTGCTGGTTAGGATGATGCTTAGCCCTACTTAGAAACATTAGCACACTAATGGGATAACTAGTGTACCCCTATTATTTAACGATGAATATTTAATGGTAGCTCATGATGGTTAATCGTGATTGGTTAACTAATTGGTCCAACTAAAACCTGATTAATGGTGGGTTGTGAGTACATGGTTTTGATGGTCGTACTCATGACAATTAAGGACCGGTTCGCAGGAAACCTGGAAGAATTACCGTACTTTCCACAAGCTAGCATAGGTAATAGCTGGGCTCGTAGTGTAGCTTTTCCTAGCCGACGCATCCAGGCAAGGGTGGGCGTGATGGAGTTGGGTCGGCGGGGGTTTACTCGTTGATCAGCTGCCGGATTCACCTAGGCACGAGAGGGGGCTGCCTGCCTTGGTTAAAAAGTGGGGACGAAACCTGAGGTGTGGTGTGCTTGGTTAGCGAAGGTTATGCGAAGGGTCTTGTCTTGTCACAGTTCTTTTCCGGTGTACCGTGGTGGTATGCCGGCGCACGGTAACGTGTTATGGGGCTGTGTCTTGTGGGACAGTTGTACACCTCTGATCAGAGTAAAACTATTCGGATAGTCGTGCCCGCGGTTATGGGCGATCAACCAGATTTACCGTGATTAGTCATAACCCTAATAACTTGATTTAATGGAACCGGTGTAGTTCAGGTGGTGGTTTGGACCTGTCGCAACGTGGTGTAGCGTTGGACAGTGATGACTAAATTATGCTTAATTAACTCAACCGTTTTACCGCATTCAACTAATGTTTTAAATGCGTGTTTTATGCAATTCAACCCTTAGCCTCCTATGGAATTACTTGCATCATTTTCCTCTATTCCGGTATGACTTGTTGATTACCGTGAGTAGTACTCGGTCTTGCTTTATCATTCCCACCAGAGATGGAGTTTACGTCAGAGGATGGCTTCTCGGAGGAGTAGGCTTGTTGCTGCCGTCAAGGATGCCCGTGGATTGGAGTCGCCACGCTACGAACGTCTAGTTATCTAGCTTAGCTTGTTTATCTTTTCCGCTGCATTTATGTAAGATACTTTTATGGTGTTTCTAAGACGTAGATCTGTATATCGACTTTGTTGTTTGTGTACCCTGGCCGGTCCTGGACAGGGATTTTAATACACATTCTGCTTAGAAATTCGGGTTAGCGAATCTCTGGGCGTGACAAAAACCACTCAAAGGATAGGTTAAAGCTTGGGTTTCTCTCAAGGTAGCACTATGATAGGTCACTTTGAGCACTGAAACATACACAAACACATCGACGTTGCATCCCTCTGGATAGTACGGCATTACTATACTCAAATTTAAATACAAAGAGAATTATACCAATAGGAATGCCTTCTTTTCATCTTCCTTTCTTTGTCTTAAGGGACACCAACGTTAAAACCGTTTCACCATATATTCTTCAAATGATTGATGCGGTTACTTGTAGCTTCAAAAGGCCTTGCATGGTCCATCATGACAAAGCCATCACTCGCTATTCACCACCGGATTTGGTTATTCGACGTCAAGCCCCTTACTTGACCTTCACCATCTTGCTTTAGTAGCCACTTCGTATTCCACATCTTCAATATCTTCACTTTGTCATCCTTGGTATCTTTAGGTGTAATTATATCACTTGAGCATCAACACCTTTGCAATCCTTGAGACCTATTTCTCTCATTCAACTCAATGAAATTATTAGTCTCAATGATTTGGTTGTCAACCTCCACATGTTGACCAACCGATCGTATATATAAAATGATATGAATAAGTGATGAGTATTAATCAACCTCACAAGTATCATTTACTCAAATATATGCTCAAATGTAAAGATCCCAATTAAATGAAAGTGAATAACTTGGATCAAGTACACGCATATCTAATGTATAGGATTTGCTCCCCCTAAATGTATGAATACAAAATATTTTATGTGAAGCAAAAGTATGCATAACTAAAGATAAAACATTGGGAGCTTACCCTATACAAGAATAGAAGGTATTGATCATATGTAGACATTAAGATAGAAGCATACCTTCATCATCTCCATGTTCTCAATGTGAAGAGACTAAACAAGATATGACTCAAACAAAACATTAGTCTCAAATATATATGTCACTCACATGAAAATATTATATATGAATATATCCATATGTGCATATGGAGAGAAAGAGTGATACATATAGCTTGATCTCCATGCATTTCATCCTTTATGATTTAGGTCCACCATCAATGAACATTTATATCTCAACTCATATGAAATCGGGGAACCACCTCTCACAAGTTTCACTTTCATATCCACATGAGACTAGGCAAAGAAATGCTTATAGTCTTATATAATTGGATTTATCATTAATCACCAAAACCAAATTAATGACACTTAAACTTTCATATAATATTTCCATGTGATTACATATACATGTGAGACTAATGTTTTGTTTGAGCCATATCTTGTTTAATCTCTTTACATTGAGAATATAGAGATGATGAAGGTATGTTTTTATTTTAGTATCGATATTTGATAAATGCCTTTTATTATTGTATATGATAAGCTCTCAATGTTTCATATCCTTTTATGCATACTCTTGCTTCACACAAAAAAGTTGTATGCATACATTTACGGGGAGCAAATCCTATACTTTAGTTATGCATATATAAAATTTATTCACTTTCATTTAATTAGGATCTCTACATTTGAGTATATGACACTTGTGGTGTTGATTAATACTCATCCACTTATTCATATCATTTTATATACACGATCGGTTGGTAAACATGTGGAGGTTGACAACCAAATCATTGGGACTAATAATTTCATTGAGTTGAATGAGAGAAATAGGTCCCAAGAATTGAAAATGTGTTGATGCTCAAGTGATATATAACATCTAAAGATACAAAGGATGACAAAGTGGAGATATTGAAGATGTGGGATACGAAATGACTACTATGGCAAGATGGTGAAGAGTAAGTGATGCTCGGTCACGATGGACCATGCGGCGGTGAAGGGCAAGCAAGGGGCTTGGCGTCGAAGAACCAAATCCGGTGGTGAAGGGTGAGTGACATTTTTGTCATGATGGACCGTGCGAGACCATTTGAAGCTACAAGTAACCACATCAATCATTTGAAGAATATATGGTGAAATGGTTTTGGCGTTGGCGTCCCTTGAGACAAAGGAAGGAATATGGAAACAAGGCATTCCTATTGATATAATTCTCCTCATATTTACTTTTGAGTATAGGAATGTCGTACTATTAAGAGGGATGCAACGACGATATGTTTGTGTATGCCTCGGTGCTCAAAGTGACCCATCCTAGTGCTACCTTGAGAGAAATCCTAGTTTTAACCTATCCTTTGAGTGGTTTTAAATCTTGATTTTGGTTGCGTTGGGTAGTCCTATGAGTGAGCTTTCCATAGAGTCCAAGATCATAAAAAAAGGACTCCCGCGCGAAAAGTTTTGATCGTTTTACTCTGTGCATTTCAGAAATTCTGAAAATATCTCGGAAAGTCCGAAAATATTTCGGAAAGTCAGTTTTTTTTTTGAAAATTCCGAAAATGGCTATGAAACTGAGATTGCTTTCTGTTGATTTTCAGACTTGTTCAAAAATGCATTTCGGAAATTCTGAAAATTGTCTTGGCCTCCAATGGCTAGTTTTGAGAGGCACGGGTATATAAACTCCACACCTCCTTTGAGTGGCTGCTGTTCTTAGGCCATATTAGACACATCCAAAGCCAAATTGCCTTCTTCATTTTCCTACCTTTGTGGTGCCTCTTTGTTAGTGGGATTTGAGAAGGGAAGAGAGTTGGATTGAGAGATTGAGAAGTTAAGAGCTAGTGAGCTTCACTCTATACTTTGAGCACTCAAGTTCATAGCAAGTAAATCTTCGATTGTGTTTGTTACTCTTGGGACTAAGGTCTCCTAGACGGCTAGGTGTCACAGGTGAGCACCCAAGGTTGTGGTGTGCCACGGAAAGTTTGTGAAGGTTTTAATTTCGCCTCCGTGAGGGAAGAAATCAAGAGTGAAATCGAGGAGTGCATTTGTGCAACCTCGTGAGGAAATGGTTGAAATAGATCCAACCTTTGTGGCCCCTCAATGGAGACGTAGGATCCGTGGATCCGAACTTTGAGAAACAAATCAACGTGTTTCCTCTCTTGGTTTTCTCGTTCTTGCCATATCTTATATTGTGCTCGAGCTTGTTTTTACCCGATCTACTTGCATGCTTAATTAATATAGTTAGTGACCTTATATCTTGCTTAGATACTTTGTTTGTCACCTTTTAATTCATATACATTTTGTTTGTTCGAGCTACAAGTTCATAGCTAGTGTTTTATTCCGTTATCCGCCGAACTTTTCGGTTGAGACCGGAACTTCTAATCCCATACCGGAAGTTCCGATTTGAACCGAAAGTTCTCATCATTCTAATATGCCATGAAGTTATGATAATTTTTAGGAACGCCTATTCACCCCCTTAGGCGACATCAAGGTCCTTTCAAAACTTACTAATGAACTTGAACAACAACGTAGGAGAATATCGACAGGGTATTGCGACATTGTCGCTATGATTGCAACGTGCAATCTGCCTAACATACATGTAATCCCTTTCGGCTGCCTCCACGAAACTGCACACATTGGAAGTTTATTGTTGAATTGTAGGTTCCAATGTAAGCTTCACTGGACTCAACAAAGGATTTCCTTAGAGTTCACCGTTAAATCTAAGGAGCACTAACTACAATTGTGTGGACCAAGGTCGCACATGTGGTCTATGCTCAACCCGAATGATGAACCTAGCATGGTTCCTGCTGCATAGAAACATGAGAAAAGATGTTCCCCAAATCCAACCAACCTTAATCAATAGAGGACTTGGATGGCGGCGATATAACATTTGTCCTGCTATTTAAGCTAGAGCACAACAGATGAAGATAAGGAGAAATTGACCTTTGGAAACCTTAGACCATGAAATGCTATAACTTGTAGACTTGGCTTACCACATCCGGTTGAACAAGCATGAAATCCACATCATGGTCTTAGTCTTCGTTAAGCAATACCTATCTGGTCACCAACTCCATCTTGACCACCGACCATCATCTGTAGCCCATCCATCAACCGAGAGAGCTAGCCAACGAGTAGCAGGTTTGGATCAAACAAGTGTTGGTTCGGCCACCACCACCACCGTGGACAACTATCACCACCAGCAGAAAGGGCACAAAAGTCTCCAGCCAACCCCGTCCAAATCACCGAAAAGAGTAACCTGAAGCTGGCATTGAGGCATCGGATCCATCGGAATATGGTCGCACCGAAACCACAGCTTCAAGCCTCCACGACGATTTGCCCAGTAAAGTCGATGAAGGGACTCTCCACCACGGTCTAGCAAGCATGACACTTGAGGTATTCTCCAACACCTACCACCACCACTGGTCCCGCCATCTTCAGCAAACGCCATGGAGACGACACCAAAACAGGATTAACCCTAAAACACACGAGGACTTGACATGGAAGTCTGACACTAATTTATACTACACTTATTAGAGAAGAAGATCGGACCCCTCTTTCGATCATTGCCCACGGAAACAAGGTGGAAGAGGGGTCAAGAAAGGGTTTTAATGTAGCTCTATCTTTTCAACTTTCATGTTCTCCATAAGCCTCCCCTCGTAAGGCAGGTTGTTTAAACACAAGACTATGAGTGTGAAAAAAATAAATAAGTTTTATGAAGTATATAGTATTGTTTGTGGATTTTTTATATCGAATATTGGTCAGAACTATATTAATTCATTTGTACTACCTCCGTCTTGTATAGCCAGAAGTAACTAGTATATTTTATGGAATAGTTAATAATTGAGAATTTTTTTTATACTAGCAACAAGCTCATGCCACTTTTTTTAAATTGTAGCATTTATAAGCACCCAAGGAACTATGTAGGATTACTTAACAATATAATGTATTGCAAAGATACACAAATGATTATGAAAAAAATCCGGATTTTTTTCTATGTTATCATCTATACCATGTATAGTTATACTCATCCTTCTGTACAGTCTCACAAGCAACTATTTTCATTTTTGTGGGGATTTTTTTTCATTCATATCTCTACAATTGTGTTCGCTTTTATAAATTAGTTATGTAAAACCAACATATTAGAAGTTGAATATTAACTCAACAAAATGGTGTGGAAGGTTATGGTGCATTTGAAACTTGATGCCATCTATTCCCGCTGTTGGTTTGTTTGTAATTAAAAATTATTCTTCCAGTGATAGTTGATGTAACTGGCAACAACGAAATTCCTACGATGACTTTATTAATTTTAAGATATGCCAACTCTATCTCTCAAAGATACTTATAGATTCGTTAATCTCAAGATAAGCGAGATGAGTCTTTTGAAGATGTTAATAAGAGTAAGATGTGTGTATGTGTTTATAGGAATGAGTGTGCGTGAGCTTTTGAGTTATAAAAAATACGTGTCCTTTTGTATATATTGTTTTTTTATAAAAAAGACACGATAAAACAAGACGTTTGAAACTCAGTCACCCATGGCCACAGCCCACAAGCCCAGACAGGCCACAGGAGGGTCCCAGCGTCCAAGGGACAGACGAGCACGAACCCAAGCGAAAACACCGGGGCGGCAGCCGCCACCCGGGCATCCCGACCCGCTGCTGGCCCCACCCGTCATAGACACCTTCATCCAGCCGGTATTTCCTGCCCACGGTCGGGCCCCACATGCCAGCCACCGCTTTGCAATTCGCAAAGGATAAACCTCCCACTTTATTATCCCTCCCTCTCTCCTAAACAAAAGTCCCCGTAGGTCATCTCCCCTTCTCCTCTCTCTCTCTCCTCACGCGCTCCACGCACGCAGAGTCGAGACGCGCACGCCACCCTGTCGCTCTCTCTCTCTCTCTCTCTCTCTCTCGCCCTCGCCTCTCCTCCCCACCACCACCCAAAACCCTAGTTGCCACCACGCTCCCCAAAACCCTAACCCCACCTCACCACCCTCCCCGGCGGCGGCGGCAGCTGCGGCGGCTGCACCCATCACTCCACCAGATAAGCTATAGTTATCTATTAACCGAAGCTTACTACTCTGCCCTCTCTCTGTGTCGAAAGAAGAAGGCGGCGGCGGCGGCGGCTGGTGGTGGTGGGGGAGGCGGAGGCGGGGGAGGGGGCGGTAGAGCGGTGGTGTCTGGGCGTTTTGTGGCGGCGGCGGCTCGGGTGACGGCGATGGAGGAGCCGAATGTGAGCGGAGGGGCGGCGGCGGCGGCGCCTGAGGGGGCGGATCCGGCTGGTGGCGGCGGCGGCGGACCGGGCGCCCCCGCGTCTCCCTGGAGGAAGACCACGCCGCCGCCTGTGGCGGGTGAGGCGGTGGTCATGGGGGCTAAGTCGTGGCCCGCGCTGGAGGAGGCCAGGCAGAAGGTCGCTGCCGCGGAGGCCGCGGCGAGGCCGGGGGCGGGCAATGCTGGCGGCGGAGGCGAACCGGCGAAGGGGGCGCAGGCGCAGCAGCCGTCCCCTCCCCCGCCACAGTCGCAGGTATAATCTGGTGCTCGTGGCCATATGCTTGATGCTTGGTGTATCTATGACTTTCTATTTTGTTAGTTTAGTTCTTAAGGAAATTTTAGTGTATAGTAAAGTTTGCTAACTCCGGTAGATGTTTATAGGATTTGCCACTCAAATACGAAATAGGTTGGGTCTGGGTATGCGATGTCTACTGGTGAGTAGTAAAGCTTGTCTGTTTTTGGAACCACGTATTTCGGGTTCAACTTTCTCGAGTGTGTTCAACTGTCCATGTTAGTTTTGTTTTGCTTGACAAGACCGCTTGTCCGCTTCTGTTCGAAGTAGGTAACGCTTGCACTTTGCATTATGATGTAAGTTTCCTATTTGTCTTAGAAGTAATGTTCTCTCTCAAGTCAACCATGCCCCAACAGCAAGTGATTGATAGATTATAGGTGTCATGTTATGATACGTAGGATTTGTGCAATTTTTGTAATCTAGTATCAGTTTTTTTTTTCCACACAAGTTGTGTTCCAATTGGATCGTTGTATGATTTTGTCCACTGTGCCTGTAGCCATCACATTATTTTAGGTATTGCTGTTTGTTCGCAAACTTGCAATCACTCCAATGCTATCTAGATGATTCTTCAATCTTAACTGAACATGCTTTTGGTAGCTATCTCCTTTGTAAGGCTGCTGGGATGGTTACCTAACTGAGTCCCATGGAAGCACTTTCTTGGGTGCATGGCAATGCAGTGTATAGTAAACTTATGTATCATCGTGGGGGTAAATATAAGCCTTTTGCATTTGTGCAGTTTTGTAACGATGATGATATACATAGATCACTGTTAAGATGCATGGGTTGTCTATCTGTTCCAAGGTCCACTTGGTAGGATCAGAAAACATCAAACAGGTGGTTTGTGTTTCACATGCAGACTAAGGAAATTGTATGCTTTTCATCAAATGGTTTAAAGTCCCTTTAAGAGTTATTTTTTTTTATTTTAATGTCTTATGAGCTGAATATACATTATTTTGTCACTGCTCTACACAAGCATTTTTTTTGCTGATCGTATAAGCATTCTTTCTGTTCTGATTTAGTCTGATGCAAAGGGGAAACACTTGTTTGTAGGCATCTAATCGCACACACAAGTTTGATGGCCATGGAAATCCCAACAAGAATAATCAAGCATACCATAGAAATGGTCCCAAGAGACGTTCTCCTGCTGCGAATGGGACTCCATCTTATCCTGCCGCGATGCCATATCACCAACATCCAGGGCAACCATTTTACTACCCTGTTATCCCCAGTCCAGTGATACTGCATGAATATCCTTACCCACCTTTTGCTGTTCCGGTTCCAAGTCATGACCCGCATGCTGGAAAATCTGGATATGAGAATTCTATGCCTCCTTTTGTTCCAGTAGATCAAGCTGGTGGAAATGAAGGTAACCCACCAATGCCTTCACAACCAAGGGGAGACCTTCATGCTTGGCGGCCTCCTGTTGGTACCCATGGTGCAAGACCCCAGCCTGGCCTCGAAGGCCGTGGCCATTTTAATCACAATTGGCAGAATCCTCAGATGTTCGGTACCAGGGAAAACACAAGTGCACCACAAGGTGCTGGGCCAAGAGCTTTCATGCGACCAATGGCACATCTGCCTCACACTCTTGGATACATAAATGGTCCACCATACCCTGGTAATGCTATGCTCACTGTAATGGCATCTCCTTTCATGCTTGGTATATTAGAGCTTTTGTTGCATCAATATTAAAATGTGTTGACCCAGGGCCAATGCCTCCCATGTATTATTACATGCCTGCTGTACCCATGGAGCCGATGAGAGGTCCACCACGTTTTGTCCAAAACCAACAACCTCATCCTGTTTTATCTCCTGAAGCTGTTTTATCTCCTGAAGCTGCTGAATTAAGAGCTAAAATACTGACTCAAGTGGAGTACTATTTTAGGTAAATTCTGATTTCTTCTATTGAGTTGGGTAGCTATTTTATTTTGGGTTAAATTCGATTTGCCCCCTCAATTATCACAAAAATACAATTTACCCCCCTTAACTCTAAAACAAGACAGTTTACGCCCTCAAACTTTTAAAACCGTACGAATTACCCCCTTTCCACTATATTGGGTGGTTTTTGCATAAGTGGTGTCTATGTGGCAACAAAGTCAGCGACCTTTTTTAAGACCTATGGATCCACCTCCCATTCTCCTTTAATCTGTGTTCTCTCTGTATGTTCTTTCTACACGAGCAACAGCAACCATCCAAATCGGAGATCTCTCAAAACCGCATGCGGCATGGCAGCAACAGTTCCATTTCTGTGACTCGCCTGATGCAATCAATCACTGGCTTTGCTTGAAGGGATGCCTCCCATTGAATCCAAGGCCATATGCTATCGAAGTATCCAGCTGCATATGACTGATTACTTCCAGATTGATCTCTCTGTTGAGCTATGATGCACACCTTACAGGTGGAGCTGCTGCACATGGTTGGAGCTCATCAGGTGTCCTTTTCCCGAAAGTTCATGAGGAGATCGCCAGCAGCTTGAATGGGCCTGGCTGTGGATAGATCGAGGAAATTGCTAGTGGCTTGGGCTCTGCCATCGTTCCCGCCTCCTACCACTCTGCTACCGTTGTCTCCTCCGTCGTGCTGGTACAGTGGAGATAGGGGCAGGGAGATGCGACTCGGTCGCTGCTCAGAACCAGATGCCATCGCGCCTAAAGTCCAAAGATTGCAGGAGGGAGAGGGGAGAGAAATAAGAGGGGATGAAGAAGGTAGGGAGAGGCTGACAAGTGGGTCTGATTCCACGTTGGATGCCATGTAGGCTTAAAACCACCATGTGGTTTAGCAGAATGGGGTATATTGTCTGGTTTAAAGAATTGGGGGATGCTAATGTCTGGTTTCATTTTTGAGGGTGGTAAATAGTACTTTTGTTATAGTTGAGGGGAGTTAATTGAACTCAACCCTTTTTTCCCCAAGGAAGCATGATGGTTGATGACTAGAAAACAGGCATTTGAGCATTTACACTACCTGATAGAGTTTTCATGCAATTTCAGAAAGCAGTGACAAGTTACTCCCATTGCATGTCTATTGAACTTTGGAATATATGAACTACAATTTGTTTTTGTCAATTTCGTTGTTGTTATACCTATATGCAAACACTGACATGCTGCACTACTAAAACTATTTTTTATGTATGTGATGCACATGGGTTATCATATGCACTTCTATCATTTGTCATTCATAAGGTCTTCTATTTACCCATTATGATGCTTTTCAGTGATAGTAATCTGGATCATGATGATTTTCTTAAATCTTTAATGGACGAACATGGCTGGGTTCCAATTTCCAAAGTTGCAGACTTCAATCGGGTATGTTTTCATGCAGATTTTGATTTCTCAGTACTTAAACTTTTGCTATTTCACTTTTATGCCATAAAACTACTCTGCTAGTTTGGCTTGTTTAGTTGTTTTGCAGCTTAAGAAAATTACCAAGTACATCTAACAACTCTGTTATTGCTTGCTTCATTTGCAGCTTAAGAAAATGACCACGGATATACAACTGATTGTAGAAGCATTGGCAAACTCAAGTCTTTTAGAAGTTCAGGTTGTTACATTTATTGCAACTATTGTTGCTTAAATCCCTCTTAGAATTTCATCTCTTATTTATCTTATGCCTTTTGTATACCACCAGGATGGTAATATGAGGCGGCGTTCTGACTGGTCAAAGTGGGTTTCCTTGTCTGGGACATCTCTTCCGAGTCCATCTTCAACCAGTATGGATAACACTACTGGTGAATGTAATACTGGTGGCTCCTCGAATAAGGATGCTTATTCTGAAGATGAAAAGAAGCATCCTCATCCTCACAGCGTAGATTGTGTTGGTATGGGGGCTTCTGATGAGCCATCACAGGATACACTCAGTAGTTCAGTCACTTCACTGAATAAGGGCTTATCAAACATTAGTATTGATAATAAGCCTAAGAGCATTTCTGCATGCTCTCTTAACTCACAAAAACATGAAGCTGCTTTTAGGACTGGTGATGTTAAAGTTCAGAAAGTAAACACAAAGATAAAAGTGCCTGATTCTCAGAGGGAAAGAGGTTTCTGTAATGATTTCCAAAGTGACTCTCCTAGCTTTAGCGGCGATCAAAGCACATTCTTGCTTGATGAGGAGTTAGAATTGGAACATGCAGAGCTTTCACATGATCTCTATTCACACAAAAGGTGAATTTTAACTAGTTTATATAATCTATTACTTCATTTCATGAGCTAGAATTAGTTGTTTTATTGGTTTGCTATGCATTTGGTAAGTTATAGTGTTGTTATTGTGATTTGAGATTAAGGTGATTTTGGTTAATTTAGGCTTGCTTCTCTGGCCGAAGTGATTATTATTTTATGTATTCATTTGTACAGTTCTATGAAATGGAAGATGTATCCAGGCCACTTATGTGAGATGTGTGCTATACTGCTACACCCTCCATTTCCATCAGTTAATGTCCTATTATTTGATGAAACTGGATATGCTTCTCTGTTCACATTTTGGAGTGTTAGGCACTTGTATTCTCAGGAGTTCAAAAATCGATTATATGTTTTTTCATGTAATACCGCATCATTTTATCTACTACACTGCAGATTCTAGAAATGGTATGCATATAATTTATTCTCTTTATGTTTGTTTAAGCAGGGTCGATGATGAGGAAGATGATTTTTATGTTGATGACCAAGATGTGAACAGGCTAATAATCGTTACGCAGGTTAGATTTCAAGTAGTATTTTGTATTGCTAGCTTTGTGTAGTGACAATACCTCCTTCAGTTTGCAGCTCCTTGCCTTTGTAATCTGAACACACCGGGCTTGCCTCTTTTATGCACCATGCACCAATAAGTTTTGGGACAGTTTCAATGGCGTTGAATAATTTTGTCTAATGTTTAACTATTTTTAATTTTCATGTTATGATGATTTACCTGATTTCTTACATTTTGTATTTATAATAGTCTTGCTATTTCCATTGGTACGAATCCTATTTAAGCATATTATGTTCATACTTAATAATTATATAACAAATAAATAGTTGATTGCTAAGTGAATTTTATGCTTTATAGGGAAACGCCCTTTTTATTTCATGATTTTTGACTTGATTGAGATACAATATACCCTTATTTTAACGTTATTTGCTTTATAATGACTTCAATTTTCTCATCTCTAAATATTATATGTTAATGAGCACCCAATTATTAGCATCCATCAGGCAAATTTTGCAGCAAGCTATCTTGTATGCTTTCACCATGTTAAGCAAGTCTTATTTTGGTAATAGTGCAATAAACTCTTGTCAATTATCCGTGTTACAGGACGGACCTCAAGCATTTTCAAAAGAGGAAGTATCAAGAATCAATGAGGGGTTATATTACTATGAGGTAATGTTTTAGAGCTAAAAGGAACAAGATTATCAATAATTGGGGTTGTATGTGCATTTTAGGGGCCAATATGATGTTGACACAGTGTTATGTTGTTTGAGAATTGCCATTCACTCCCAACGCTTGTATTTATTTTAACAATTACACATGCTCAATTTTACGCAAGTAAATAAGCTTTATTTTGGGCATGCAATTCAATCCAGTATCCTGTTTTATCATGAAGCATCCATAAAATTAAGTAAAATTCCAGCTCAGTTTAATACAATTGTTCAGGCTCTATTTCAGGTTTGCTTTTTTTTTAATAGATTATCATCCCTTTTCTTTTTCAAGAATTGCCTACATTTGATACTAGATACATGTTATAGCTTTTGAGTTATATGTTAGAAATTGGAAATGTCCCAGTTGCACGAATCTTTCCATGTATAGTGCTGGATTTTTTTTTTGTATGGCTAATCAATTCTTTGAATTTTTGAATCATTTGAACTAAACTGAGTGTTGGGAAAAAGGTATGAGACAAGGGTTATCTTGGAGCTAAATCGAATTTAAGTCAAGCCAGGTTGATCTTGAACCTGAGCTGTTCTTGCCTTTGTCCCAAAGCCCTTTCTGGATTTATGCTTGCCTATAAAATTACATTAGCTTTTCTCATGCTAATATATGATATTTATTCTTGTTTTAGAATCACGCTTATAATCAAAGAAGCTCCCAAGCTGGCACCATAGATGTTGATTCTAAACCAGCTGGTGGTTCAAAGGGGAACCCCATTAATATCGGAAACAATGGAATTGAAGATTCTGGACAGCCTATCCCACGAAGGCGGCACAACAGAGGCAATAGAAAAGCACAGTCCTCTCATAAGCAGAGGTTCTTTCCTGGTAACTTTACGAATAACACCAATAATAAATCTCACTACGGCGGTGTATCAGAGAGCCCTCCAAGCAATTCAATTGGATATTTCTACGGATCTACTCCAGAAAACCACAGGTTAGGTTAATAAATTAATTGAGGTTTTATTTCAGTAAAACAAATACTTATCTCTTTTATCTTATAAGAGTTGATTACTCATGCTTTGTGACTGGTCATATTGTCATACACCTGCACCATTATTAGCAAGAGATTTGAAAACTGAGTACATGATTTGCACATGACATCTAAGTTACAAGTTTATACACTTACATGGACAAATCTATCTCTGCCAACCTGTTTTTTTTTTGAATATGGACAGACACCCACTGTTATCATGAGTGCCTCTTTCATTGAAGCAAAGCTATTGAAGTTATCTTAACTAACTGTTGTTATTTAGCTATAGAAGTTCAAGGTTGAGCTCATCTCCTCATGGAATCCCTACTGGTAGCTCACCTGTTGGTTCTGTCCCCAAATCTTTCCCACCATTTCAACACCCAAGTCATCAGCTTTTAGAGAAAAATAAATTCCAGCAGCAAAGGTAAGCTGTCAGTATAGATCTCAATTGAGTTGCAGTTCTTTCTAGTACTCATTCCTTTGCAAGTGTTTATTACTACCCTTCATTCGCTGTTTCATTGTAAATTGATACTTTTTAATGTTTTCTTCTGCATGTAAAGGTACAATAAGTTCAAAAATCGATGCCTCGCTGAACGCAAGAAGTTAGGGATCGGTTGCAGTGAGGTGCGACTTCCTCGCATATCTCTCTTGCTATGGCAACATCCTAACTAGACATACATAAATCTGACCAAGCTCATTTATTATATAATTTGTATTACTCTCTTTGAATCATTTTCTTCATATGTGAAATCATTTGGTGTTACTATTGTTTTGGCAACTACTGATTATATGTCGCATGAATACTTGTTCTGTTTATTGATTGTATACTGATGCTCTTTTATGTACTCCAATGGAATGCAGGAAATGAATTCGCTATATCGTTTTTGGTCGTATTATCTGAGAGATAATTTTAATGATGATATGTACAAACATTTTAAGAAGTTCGCACTAGATGATGCAGCAGCAAATTACAGATATGGACTTGAATGTCTCTTCAGATTTTATAGGTACGGCACATAAAATTTTTAAAGTAATATTCCCATTTCTTTTCCTTACATTCCTTAGTATAGCAGCGATGATCCCCACCTGCTTGTATTTACAGTTATGGTTTGGAGAAAAACTTCCAACGTAATGTGTATGAAGATTTTGAGCAGCTGACACTCGAATTCCATCACAAGGGTGATCTTTATGGACTCGAAAAATACTGGTAATTTGCATTTCTCTGTTACTTCCTGTCCCCTAATAATTTAATTATGCGACTACTGTCCTTGGGGAAATATTTAGCACGGAGTTATTTGCACCTGAGCAAACACCAAACAGTGGTGTATTTCCAGTATGCAACTCTATGGTGTATTTCCAATATCAAATATTCACAACCTTATGCTGTGGAGTAATGGCATGATAAAGTTGTACATGCTCAGTCTCAGCACAAAGATCGTCAATGAGAAATACCATCTGGTGTCACTAACACGTTACCTCCCTTCTCCCATATGTGAACCTCACACTATATGGTATTTTCTAATTTATATATTTTTGTGGTGGCACTGAACTAAATCTTGTTTTGATTATAACACACACTATTGTTACATGAAAGCTGGTTCAGACCTGGATAGCCTGGGTACGCCCTGAAAAGGGTAACTGAAAATGAATCTTAAAATTATGCTGGACTTGTGGAATTGGCCAACCTAGCGGTTGTAAGATTTTGAGTTTGCGATACTTTGTTGCTGATGGATCTACTTTTTGCTAATTGAACCAGGGCTTTCCACCATTTCCGGAATCAAGATAGCAGCCCCATTAGCAAGCATCCAGAATTGGAGAGGCTCCTAAAGGAGGAGTTCCGAACCATCGAGGATTTCAAGGCACGGAAGGCAGCAGAGAAAGAAACCGGCAGCAGTACTGCTGCCGCCGCAGGCCATAGCAAGGCTGATGCGAAGTAGGTCCTAGCATGGCATGAAATTTTGGTGGTCATCCCACAAAAAGGAGAAAGTAGCAAAACCGTTTTTGTTTGGTGAAAAACTTAAGGATTTGAGTAGACACCTGTGCAGATTTTGTTCTCCCCTGCCGACGATACTTGTATGGCCCTGTCCAGGAAATTTTCCTCTCGCATTTTTTCCTATTACATTTCTGGCGCAGCGCCCCGTGGGATTTGTACATAAAGATAATAATTACCTGTTGATTAAATGGACAAATAATAGAGCCTGGAGTTAAAAAGACATGGCACTGTCATCTTGCCGTTGCTTTTGGAAGGTTATCTTAGGAAGCTTCTTCACCTGTGGTCCGGAGGCTGGAAACCAGGTCACGGTCACCTTCTCTCCATGGACCATGGTCCTTTTCGAAGAGTCTCTTTCACTTCTTTGGTGGCAATGTCTTTATTTTTGTCGTCGGCCGCATGTTATATGTCAGCGCAAAGTGCCAAGTTCTCGTTACTGGAGATCCGACGTACTGGCACGACGAGGTTCTCTGCTTGTGATGCCTTTTGCAGTTGCAGTAAATCGTTTGATAGGAAGTACTAGGGCCAAGTGCCTGGGTGAAAAAAATAGTTACGGAAATTTTCGATCGGTACTTCCGTATAAGGGGTACAACTACTGTTCCGTTCTGTTTCAAAATAAACTAATTAACATCGGATATCTTATTTTTGATTGGTTTATTTAGGGACTGAGGAAGTATTCCAAATTCATTAAAAAAATCAAATTCTAAGGATGAATCGGGATAAATGACTATTCAGATTCATGAGCATGTACAAGCTAAGTTTTTTGACTTTTTGTTTGCAACCTGAGACAATGGACGTTGGACCCAAAGCCAGCATGGACGGTAGGAGGAGAAAATACGGTGGCCGAGGGCTGAGGCTCTGCATCATATGGATCAGAAGATGCTCTCGCAGTTATAGAGGTTAGTCCAAATAATCTTTTCAATGTTGTTAGCATCTATCTACTCAATCATACCTAATGACGATAAAAAAATTACCGAGTTTAGGTATAGCTTATATCTCTAGGCTCTAATTATAAACGTTGCTCCTCAACCAACATGGCTCATCGGCTACTAAGGATTTTATGGCCTAACTATCATCCTTCCTCTCTATGACCGTGCTACATTATCGTTATCATTGTTACATTGTAATATTCACTCTTAACCGGAGGATTAGAGAGTCTGATGCTAACTTAACTTAATTTACATCGCTATTAATAGTTTTTTTTACTCATTATTTTTTTTAGAGTCTGATACCTCAAGTTTTACTTTAGTATAGTATGATCGGCACCATATTTTCACTTCTCTCTTAGAAGTCATTTCATTTGTCATTTTTTTCAAAGGCCGGTGTTCTATTTTGCGTTGTGGTGGTCTTGGAGTGCAAATATTTTGTCACAGGTGATGCATTGTACATTTAGTTAAGAAATTTTGTATTGCAACTTTTTTCGCTTGCTGTTTTTCACTCTCCACCTTTACTAGTAAAACGTTTGGTCTCTCTCCAAAACGTGTCTAATAATTCGTCGATAATTAACTTAGAGATTGGTCCTACCCAATCCCCAATTGAACTAACTACTACTGTAGTTCGGGAATTATTTGATGATAGAAGACATCTGACCTTAGATTTAGTTAGAACAGTAACTAAGTTGGTGTGTCTAAAACCTCTGCATAATTGTGCTACGAGTCAGGTAGGAATGGACAAAATGAACAGCTCACACATGGACGGTGACGACAAGCCCCAGCTAGATCCGATAAGTTTCCAGCTCGCTTTGGGAGTTCAAATGTTCAATGTTAAAAATCTCTGTAAAGCCCTCATTGCGTAATTAATCGAAATGTGACCTTAGCAAGTTAGCAAATGTGAAAAACGCCTACTAAACCACCAATATTTATTACTTCTAAAATGAGCCAATATTTATGTAATAAGACGTGGCTGGATACAGACTGACGTGGATATTGATTGATTTTCATCATTTAAAAAACAGTGTAATCTTAAAAACGATTATTCACTTTTTTTAATATTGAAATAATAACTTCCGACCTCTATTCATGATGTTGTACATAATCGTAAACCATTGTTCATGTAAATCGTATAAAAGGTAACGTGAGTATTTTAAGATAAATGGGAATGTGCTTAATATGCTTTTGGACAAAGGAAGAATATGTATGCTTCAATAAATATATTTACACAAACGCTTACCCATTTTTGTCGTCCAAAACAGTTCTTGGGCTGTGTTTGGACTTTGGAGTACTGGTTGATGACTCATTCCTCTCGAAAAAAAGAGGTAGTTCATTAGCGCACGATTAATTAAGTATTAGTTTTTTTAAAAAATACATTAATATGATTTTTTAAAGTAATTTTGCAATAATGTTTTTTTTTGAAAAACACCTCGTTTACATGTGGTGAATGCTTGAAATCAATTTAAACTAGCTCTCTATAATAGTCAACACTGTAGATTAAGTGTATTTAGGACGTGTAAGTACTCCCTGTTAGAGTTAACTAACTATAGTACTACTAACACTGCAATAGTGTTATTAGTGATGAGAGTGAGGATGTTAGCATGTTGCCTCCCACCAACTCTTGCTTTTAAAGAGAGAGAACAATCCCACCTACTCAGGTTGATTATATGGTGGACATATCCCTTATTTAATCAACTCCAAGGCTCATAATGCTAGAAAAAGATATGAACGTACATGTATAATTGTGTCGCCCAAGCAGACATTATAAGCAACAGAAAATTAAAAAGAAAACATACCTACCCTAAAAGCTTTAGGGAGCATTTGGTTACACAAAGACGATATTAATAGTTGTAATCTTTAAAGTTCTTCGTAACTGAACCTGTGGAAACTAAATACCGAGTAATGTAACATTTGCAGTCGGCGTGAAAAGAAAAGGTTCAATAAGATAGCACCGAGAGAAATCGAATATTGCGACTAGTTTCAAGTAATCTTTACACCCAAATTTCACACCATGGACAAAGTAATATAATGGGTCCTCTCTCCGAATAATTCCAAATATAAATTCTATTCCCGATTCGGAAGTTTCGGCCAGGTTTATTTATCCCTGACTATTTCAAGAGTGGAAGTTTTTAGAAGTTTTGGATTTCGACAGGAAGTTTTCGAATGGAACTAGGTGCCTGAAAGGTTGCGCTGTAATACATGAATTTATGAGTTAGGGAACTTTTGGCTCCAATTTCAAATTTGGATTGTGAGCTTAATTTGGAAAGAGTTTAAGTCGAATTTTGATATATTTAAGTCTGAATTTAAAGGAAATTTAATATAGGTACGAGGTAAGACCACTCCTCCTAGGATAAAAGCGATTGAAACCCCCAGCCAAACCATCATCAAAATCAATTTACTAGCTTTTCATTCTAGGTCTAGAAGTATGTGATTTTCCCATGTAAATCCATCCCCTTGACGAAATTGAAGTATACTCCTTGTCGTTTATCGTGTAAACCATCCATGCATCTCCACGAAAACGAGAATGACTATCAATCGATTGAATCGGATAATTTCTTGCGGATCTTGCGCAAGTTCGGAATTGTGAATTCCATTTCAAAGGCCGGAACTTCTGGTTCGGCATATTTCACCGGAAGCTAGGCCTGGCTGCGTTGTGCTGCCGTGCTTTCGTGCAAACATCTAACTAGAAATCCGTATGATTGTAATAGACACGAGAATTAACTAGGATTATCACACGATTACGAAAAATGCGAACAAAAATTTCCATGCAACTAAACGTTCCTGACCATCAATTTTAGTAATAGACCACTTGAGGCTTAGAACGGTTGGAAGTTGTTTGAACACCATCAAATCTATCTATTATATTATTAAAACAACTAAAAAAGACCACGTTCACTGTGGAGACTAGAAATTTCCCCGTTAATTGAAGAAAACGAAAAGAAGAGTCCAAATAGAAATACAATCTGAAATTAACTGAATTTCAGAATTAAAAATAACCAATATTGAAAGATGAGTCCATATAATAACCCAATACGTGATTAATTAAAATTCGGAATAATAAATAAATAATTTTCTTAAATTGGGAAAGAAAAAGAAGAGTTCAAGTAGGAATATAATTTTAAAATAAATAAAATTTAAAATAAAAAAGAAATATTGAAACAACAATTAATCCACCTATAACCCAACACGAAATTAATGAGAATTCGAAATAAAAATAAAATAAATTTAGAAATTAGAAAATAAAAATAAGAGTTTAACTAGAAATATAATTTATAAATAAATAAAATTTATAATAAAAAATAAAGACTATTGAAAGAGTACGTCATATAGAACATATGACGAGATTAATTAAAGTTTGGAAAAAAATAAAATAAATTTCGAAAATAGAAAAATAATTATAAGAGTTCAAGTAGTAATACAATTTATAAATAAAAAAATATTAAAATGAAAAATATCGATTTTTCAAAAAGAATAGTTCATTTAGAATAAAATGATATCAAATGATAATAAAGAAGGAAAAAATAATAGGTCTGTAAAGGAGTAAAATGGTGGTAGTTGATGAGACATATAAAAACTATAAACATATAAACAAAAACCCAAGAGGAGGGACAACGGATAAGTTATTAAGCAGCACGATCATGATAATTGATGGGATTCTATAAAGTAAAAAATATATAAATACCAATGATTATCATGTTCAATTTTTAAAATCTCAATGACAATAAAGAAGGAAGACAGCGAGCGGGTCACGAGTAGAGGAGTACAATGGCAAAGATGCTGATGGTTTAGCGAGACTTCTAAAAAGTAAAAAAGAATCCAAACGATAATTATATTCGATTTTTAAAATCCCAATGATAATAAAGAGAGGAGGCAGTAGAGGGGCTGTAGAGGAGTATAGTGCTCCTCTAGTAACGGTGTTTGACGGAACTTTAAAAAAATTATAAAAACAAAACCCAATAAAACAATGAACTCTAAAAACTAAAAGTTCTAATTATTAAAAGTTTCATAGAAGATGAATAGAAATAGTGATAGATCGATAAGTAAATGCCTGATAAATAAGTAAGGGTTAGCGACCGAAGCGACTTTTAAAAATATAAAATTATAAACATATGTAGATGATAAAATTCGGTCTTTCAAAATTCTAAACAACGAGATAGATATTTAATAAATTTTAAGTAAAATTATATGTAAAAAATATATAATTTTGTATGGATACTAACCACGTAACTACACATGTCACTGAGCTAGTTACTCGAAAAGGAAGCATAATCTCACATATAAATTTGGTGAAGCCACGGCTGCCGCTTTCCCACCCGTGGCTGTCTCGCTGGACGCCATGAAAATAATAATAATAATAATAACACCAACCTTATCTAAATTATTATTATATTAATAATAATAATATTATTATCATCTCTTCCCGCTCCCGATCGATCGCTCGCTCGCGCCATTTTCCAGCCAAAGCCAAGCGCCTCGTCTCGCAGCTCGCAGCTCGCGCTCGCGCTCGCCATGGAGGTCGGTGGCCTGCTCGTGTCGCTGCTGTTCGCCGCATTCTCCCTCCCCTGCCTCCTCCTCCTCCTCGTCCTCGCCGAGGCCGGCCTCCGCCTCGCCTCCCTCGCCGTCCGCGGCGGCCGCTACACCTGGCCCACCCGCTCCGACTTCCTCGGCTACCGCATCGCCCGCCGCCGCGCTCACCACCCCATGTCGGGCGCCTCCGCCGGTGGCGGCGGCGTCGGGAGCGGGGCGGCGGACGAGGGGACGCTGCCGGCGGAGTGCTGCGACCGCCTCGCCGTGGCGGTGTACCGGCGCGGGCGGGACGCGGCGCCCGTGGACTGCGTGTTCTGCCTGTCGCGGGTGGACGACGGCGAGGAGGTCCGCGAGCTCCGGTGCCGCCACGTCTTCCACCGCGCATGCCTCGACGCCTGGCTCGTCCTCCCGCGCGCCACCTGCCCGCTCTGCCGCGACTGCCTCCTCCCGCCATGCGAGCCGCCGCGCAGTTTCCCGCTCGACTACTACAACGACGACGACGTCCACTTCGGCTTCAACGACTTCTCCATCACCTCCTCCACCACCACCACCTCCGGCGCCGTTGGCTACCCACACGGCGTCGCGCTCTGGCCCATGTAATAATACTGTAAAAATCGCCATTGCTGCCGCCTGCCGCCACGGGAGAAGCCGAGGAGCAGAGTATTCTCTCTGTTTTTTCTTCTTCTTTTTTTTGGGGTTTCTTTTTTCATAGTTTTTTAGTAATTAATTGCTAATTAATTTGGGACTGATTGCTTGATTAGTGTAAAAAATGATCTGGCTAGGTGGCCTTTGTAATGTAATAATCTCCATTGCTGCTGCCACACGAGAGAAGCCGAGAAGAAGCAGAGTGTTCTCTCTGTTTTTTTTTCCATTTTTTTTTTGGTTTTTGCATAGTTTTCTTACTAATTACAATTGCTAATTAATTTGGGACTGACTGCTTGATTAGTGCAAAAGACGATCAGGCTAGGTGGCGGTTGCTGGCTGCTGTCCTGTCCTGTCCTGTCTTGCTCTCCCGGTAAATGTCGCGACTGATAACGATGGCTCACCTGCTACTATTTCTCGGATCGTTGGTACACTTTACTTCTTTCATATATTCCCTCCGTTTTATATTATAAATCATTTATTTTTTCTAGTTAAATTTTTTAAATTTAATTAAATTTATAAAAAAATATATTAATATTTTCAATCTAAACTAAATATATTATCAAAATATATTTAATTTTAGATTAAATGAAATTGATTTAATATTTTAGATGTTTTAATTTTTTCTATAAACTTATTAAACTTAATAAAGTTTAAATAGAAAAAGAATTAAACGTTTTATAGTATAAAACGGAGTTAGTAAGTACAAAGTCATGCAGTCATTACGAGAAAACGCTGCAATATGCAAACTAACACCGTCCCACTAATGCTTCATTCTGGGCATATACAAATACTATCTCCATCCCACGATTACGAAGCCCCCTACAGTAGCACTTCCTCTATTCCAACAAAAAGCAATCTATGAGTAGATTTGATAACAACAAATATGAATAGGATAGTTTGTTCAGTTCGTTTGTATTAGGTAGTGTTAAATACAGGAAGTAGTACTAAGAATACTTATACAGTGAGTGACTGAAGGCCAGGCAGCCATAAGACTAAGCTAACCTAATCCTCCGTCGCGTAGCAAGTTGACAAGGCCAACTTGCCCAGCAACCAGAAGGTGGCGACCTAGCTAAGCTGCACGTGACGCGGCCGTAACATAGCGCACGTACGCGCCCACCGCATTTCCGGCCTTCCGCGCAAACGGGGGAAGTTGGTGTGCGTCCGTGCGCGGTGCGCCACCATCCGAAGTACTTAGGCAGCGTTCGTTCCCCCCTCTTCCCAACTCCTCTCCCTCGTTTTCCGCGCGCACGTCTTTCAAACTACTAAACGGTGTGTATTTTGCAAAAAGTTTCTATGCAAAAGTTATTTAAAAAAATCAAATTAATCCATTTTTCAAAAAAAAATTAGCTAAAACTTAATTAATCACGCGCTAATGAATCGCTCCGTTTTCCGCAAACACTGTGCAGGTTCGGAAGTGCTACCTGCGAACGCTGCCTTAGTTTTGTTTCAAAATAAGTGCAGTTTTACAACATTTAATTATTCATTTTATTTTAAAAATTTTTATGATTAGTATTTTTTTTATTGTATTATAAAACACGAATAGTACTTTATGCGTAACTAATTTTTTTTAATTTTTTCATAAGAATGGTCAAACGTTGGACACGGATATTCATGACTGCGCTTATTTTGGAATGGAGGTAGTAATTAGGATTTTTCTGAGTGAATCAATGTATGGCCTATTTTTTATTACTTTTTGTTCAGGATATTCTATATCCATTTTTTTTACTTTGAGTGAGGTTACATTAATTATCTCTGTATCGTTTTGGGCCATCCCGGCTCTCTTATCCCTACATATCCATCTCATCCTTATATTAAGAGTGATTACATATGGCTTCAGGAGTTCATCAGCCTGCAAGAATCAGTGTAACTGAGAGCATTAATATACTTGATAAGAGAGCAAGTGTGGTTTAAAGTGTAACAAATATAATTTTACCTGATGTAAAGTAAAACCATCTATCTATTATGGATAAGATATACCCAATAATCTTGGGTTAAACTTAGCAGGACCAATCATATATCAAGTCCTATATGAAATTATATTTCATATACGTAAGGTATTCTGGATGATAAAGAAGAAGAAGGAAAGTTTTACATGGAAACTGCAAGGACTACTCTGATCGTATACATATCGTATACATACTTGTTTCCCTAGTTCTACTTGGATAAGGGGAAATTTTTAGGTACAAATACAAGATCCATTAGGAGGAGAGAGGAGGCAATCTGGTGCTCGCAAAGAGGCACGCAACAGTCAGAATAGACATCAATACACGCCGCTAGATATAGACATCAGAGATAAATCTAGACATACATTTGATGCCTGGGAGACCGACAAGAGGGATTTAGAGCTATCTCTGATCTCGCCGAGTTCGTATTCGAGGATGAAAACTACTCCATCGTTGACTACGGGTGGTGGTCCATGCCGCTGTGTTGACGACGACTAGATAGGTTATCCCAAATATTGTACTTGAGTGATTTTGATGAATAATAGCAACACCGACTTCGGCCAACAGGAGTAGGGCTATTACATATCAGTTGAGGTAGCCCGAACCTGTATAAAAATCCCTATCTCTTGTCTCTTTTATCTTAATCTCGCGTATACCCTGGTACCAATGATCCCCATACCATACAAATACCGTAGTCGTGATCTACAATATCGACAATTATATACTAAAAGTCCATTAAACTTTCTATAAACACTCTCAAGTCGCCATGTGACACTCTACAAACGCTCCCACGCCACTATGTGGTGCTATAATAAATTAGAAAAAAATCATATAAATTTTAAGAAAGAAACAGAACATCTAACCCTTGATTTACTTAAACTAGTGGACCCGTTATTTTAGACCATTAGATTATTAGATTTAAAAAAATAATCTCTCACTCCTAATATCTCGTTCACATATGAGAGAAAATCCTTACATACAATTCATCTGAACAAAAAAGCCAAAGATATGCATCTATACGATCTAAATAAAGAATATAAAACCCAAAAAATTACTATGTGTTATTGGAAAAAACTCACAGCCAAGAACGGCCAGCCAAGATTAATTCGAACCACCAAGCACGTATATCTGCTCATGGCTCAAGCACGTATATGCACTATCTGCTCTCTCTTTTCTCTGTGAGTTGTCGAGATCTAAAGCATAATAAAATCTAAACAACATTTGATTTATATCTCCAGTTGAATATAAACTTCCATGGTAATATGTCAGTGTCGTCTTCATGGATGGCTACATGCATGCGTGGATCCATGCATATATTAACTTTTTGAAAAATATATGTTGATTTTATGATCAGCTTAATTCTTTATAATCCTGACAATTAAATCAATAATTTAAATCCATATTGACTATTTTATTATCAATTAAAAATGGTGTGAGTTGCATTTCTATGATATAGAGCTAAAATATATTACTCTACAAACATTAAATTAGTAAACATGTTATTTTATACCATTAAATTAGATGTATTAAAAACAATCCCTCTCTCCTAATCTTCCATGTACTTACATGTTATGTACACCTAGAAAAAGCCAAAACAACATGATCAGAAGAAAAAATCAGTGGTCTAGTATGATTTTCTAATATATTACCCTACAAACATACAAAATTAAACTAGATCACGTACACGTCAATAGCGAGACACCCATGGTGATTTTGTCAATATCAAGATATGTCAACCCAGTCTTTCAAAGGTGCTCATATGGGTAGGGTGTACGTTCATAAGGTAAGTGTGTGCGTATTATGAGCACATATGTTTGTACTATGTTCCTAAAAAACACTAGATCAAAGATTTTTTATCCTGATGTATTTCTTTACTTAAATGCATTATTAACGATAATGGTTAGTGCTAAATACATAGTGTCACTTAATAATTAATGTCATAATTTTTAAATAATTATGGTGTACAATATCACCCGACAAATATACAACGTTATTTGAATGTACATATGAAAAAATGTAAACAACATAATTTAGTTATAACTTTTTTGAAAATTTCCAAACTATTTGATTGGTATTTGAAAAGTGAGAAGCACATCTGATACATAGACATGAAAAATCTTATCAAAAGTATCTGCAACAAGTGATCTGGCTATACTATAATCTCTTAATCCATCATGAGAACTATGATCATATATATAGTTTTTTTTTAAATAGTTTTAGCAACAAAGAAACAATCCAGTAACATGTACATTAAAATACCCATGATGTATTTTTTTATAGCCGAGGAATTCCAATATGTGGGGTATAGTTGATGGATGTACGTCATACACTCCACTAACATGATTGTTAGTCTAACAAATTAGTTATTGTAAATAAGTTCGAAAATATAAATAAATTCTTAGAATTAGTACTATCAAAATTTGAGTAATAGTGTTTATTCAAATTTTTTTTTGAGTAATAGTGATTAACACTATAAACAAACTGTGTCTACTTTATACCACAAAACAACTCAAAACTTTAAAAATAATTATTTTATCACCTCCATATTCTCTTTGTAAATTCTCAAAAGGCTGCGAAGCATAGATAATAAAGCTTACTACACTACTATAATATAGTAAGGGTATACATATAGCTGAGTTGAGGTAACCACCGTGAGTGGTCACCCTTGACAATAGAGCTTAACTTCCTACTTAACGATGCAATCCTCAATCCTCTATAAGGGTGCTGATACTGAATTAGGCTTCAAAATTGTTCTCCACAATGGTATTAACGGGCATAGCTACATCAATATGTGACCCATGTTTCAAGGTATTAGGGAAGAAAACCTCGTAACTTTGTTTGGCTTCACTCGTTAGATGTACATTCATATCTAATTTTAGCAGCATAACCCTATTAACTGGTAGAAATGACATTGTTAGAATATATGTTTTTGATAAAATAATATTAGAATATTTATATATAGATTTGGAAATAAGTCAGACATGAACATATAGGTAAGTAATGGAGATAAAGTTTTTAGTCGATTAATGATGTATTAGGTTTATTTTGATGATATAAATGCAATTTCATCTATTAAATAAGCACTAAGGTTTCAAAAGAATTATAATAAGTATACATAAAAAATACAAAATACTAAGTAGTGCTAACACTAAACGAATTTATATATAACTATGAGATAGTGATTTTTGTTGGATCTAGGAAACATTTTTATCATTTTATTATATAAGTCTATGATCTATTTCATGGTTTATATTTTTTTATTGTAAGATAATCTGTAATGCCCTATAATAAATATGGTGAGATATGATTTCTTTTAATATTTTTTATAAAAAATAAAAAAGAGTGGTTAAAAGATGCACGAGCTTCCTTCCTAGTTGGTTAAAAGAGTGGTCTAAAATAAAACATTGGTAAAAAAAGGGTTCAAACTGTAATTTACATTTTTTCTAAAAAAAAGTAGGATTGGTATACTAGTAAGATCTTTTTTTCAAGAGTAAATTTCACACTAACCTAATTATTATAATCTAAATTGAACAAAACCATAGGGGTTTTGACACATTACACATACCCCTAGGTATTATGGCTATAAAGTTTTACAATACCACACTATTGATTATTTTAATTTTGATCTACCATACTTTTGAGTTCTACACTTACATCTCAAATTTTATGAGTTTTTTTATCAATCATATAAATATTACAGTTATTCTTTTAGAAAAAGTTTGAAGTATGAGTATGCCAAATTAGTTGACGATGCGGTTTTGTAAAATCTTAGAACCATTGTACATATGCGGTTATGTGTCATGTGCCAAAATCTTCGTCAATTTGTATAGCTTGGGCTATATTGTAATATGTGGGGTTTTATGAAATTTACTATATTTCATAAATTATAAGTACTTTTATGTAATATTTTTAATACATTGTAAAATTTGAAGTCTGTAATATTAATTATGATAAATTTAATTAACAGTTTTAAAAACTTTGGTGGTTATTTCGAAGTACCTAGGATTATATGAAACTCGTAGAATGGGAAACTGAAAAGTTCAGGGATGCATAATCTCGGTATGATCATAGCATGGTAGAATGGTATAGATAAGATTAAGATTAAGTAAAGTTACACAAAAATGAGAGAGTCATTAGTGTATAATTAAAAAATAAAAATGGATTTAATTGATATTGTAAGTAATTTCTACATAGAAAATTTTTAGTTTGGAAAACGTGCTAAATATCTTAATCAGAAATCAGAAAAGAACGAGCCTTTACATAGTATGATCTGGACCGGCATCCTAACAACCTCCCTCGTGCAGCTCGCGCGCCCGATACCGAGAGATCAGGGTGGCCGCGCATGGAGAGCTCTGGTTAATTAGGACGAAACCCCTCTAACGTAAAGTCAGAGAGACATAACCAATTATGTATGAGCTCATAAAAAAAAAAAAAGACCCGCCTGTTAGGATCTACGTCTCTCTGACTTTACCGTCTCGGAGGATCTGCTTCCGGTTAATTGGGCGGCGACCAAAATATATCAGCATTCGACGCGATCCCGCGGGGGCGCGTGCTTTTTCCAACTGCGTGTGGTGTGGCCGGTGGCCGCAGTACGTACAGGTGGTGTACCTGCCGACGGGCTATGCCTCGCGGTCGGCAGGCGACGTATCGATCGCCGGGGCTCCACTCCGTTTGGTACTCAATCCGCCGTGCACTGTGGCGTACTGAGTTGTACGTACTGTGTACCAGCCAGATCTTTTTATTTTATTATTTTTTGAAAAAAAGGGGACGTAATGTAACAACTGATTGATGGAAAACTACGTCTAATCTGACGAGGGAAAAAAAAGAGAGTAAAGACGGGTAATTCAGTTTGTATATACCGTGAAAGTTGAAACAGAGCCGGTGAGTTCCATTGTCGGAAGGTCGCCGATCGAGAAGAGGTTATGCAAAATATGCAAACGATAGATCATACCTTCCCTGTCAAAATCGCGGTGTTTTGCTTGGGAAGACGACGTCTCCGTCGACGATTTAATTTGTCCCGTCCCCGCTTGGATCCAATTTGCGACTGATTAAGAATCAATAATACTATGGTTTAGGCACTTGCTAGCTCGCTAAATTACCCTGCCTCGGACATCTTAATTCACATCGATCGAAGACGACGACGAACAAGGGGATCAGTCCTGCATGCGACTCCCTCTGATTTATCGGTGACGCCACGCTGCCTCGTGTCTAGCCTACCTCTCGATATACTACTCCCTTCGTTCTACAAGGAGTTTTTTAATAGTGGAATAAAAATTCTAGCCTTGGCTTAAAAAAGCGATAAATACTCAGGCAACAATAAAAACTAAAATAATAAAACCAACATATAAGGAGAAAATAATTATCGAAATCTATTATCGAATCTCCATCCATAGTGGTTTTTGGAAAGGAAAAAAAATACGAATTACCCCCTGATCTACGATGATTGTACAAATTACCCCCGAACCACAAAACCGTATTTTATACCCTGAACTATCTATACCAGACGAATAACCCCCTCGACCCAATCCAAAACGGTTTTATCCTACGTGGTGTATGCGTGGCAATCATATCAGAAAAATGGTGGGGCCCACATGTCATACACTTCCACCTATCTCTTTCCCCTCTTCCTCTCAATCTCTCTCGGACGCCTGTCAAGAGCACGAACCGGTGGCCGGCGACGGCCGTGGCGGGGGCGCAGTGGGCAGTGGGCGTGACGGGGACGCAGCCAGCGGAGGATGGCGCTGACGGCGGGCGGTGATGGCTTGGGCGAGGGAGGCCGCTGGTGGAGAAGGAGCCGGAGGAAGGCGCGACGCACCGGCGTGGCCAAAGCTTGGGTAGGGTGGTCGGTGACGATGGCCCGGCAGAGGTGGAGGTGAACCCCGTTGGTGAAGGAGAAGCGGTGCCGACGACGGGCTTCTAGGAGTCATCGGTGGCAGAGAGATCCGGTGGGGGTAGGCGGGAGAGGAGACGTTGGTGGTGGGGAGATCCGGTGGCGGGCGGCGAGAGAGGAGGTGTCGGTGGCAGGGAGATCCGGTGGCGGGCGGTGGGAGAAGAGGCGCCGGTGGCGGGGAGATCTGCCATTGTCGCCGCCCGCAGTGGCCTTTCGGCCGCTGCCCGCTGCGCCCCCGCCACGCCCGTCGCCCGTCGCTCGCCGCGCCCCCACCACGCTCATCGCCGGCCACCGAGTAGGTTGCTGCTGGCAACTTCTGAGAGACAGAGAGAGAGATTGAGAGGAAGAGGGGAAAGAGATAGGTGGGAGTGTATGACAGGTGGACCCTACCATTTTTAATAAGAAAAATGTTGACTGGATTGTCACGCGTACGCCACGTAGGATAAAACCGCTTTGAATTGTGTCGAGGGGGTTATTCGTCCGATACAGATAGTTCAGGGTTTAATGTCCGGTTTTGTGGTTTAGAGGGGTAATTCGTACTTTTTCCTTTTAGAAAATCCCAAATAAATTAGAATCACGTCGACATTAAAGGTTTAGTTGCTACTAGGTGGTGTCTACTATGTTACTACTCTCTCCGTCCCGAAATTAAGTACTAATTAAGTATATCTTGGGATATGGAGGGAATATTTTTTTATGGGAGAGATTTTATATACTAAAATTCTAGTTCAAGTTTTCAGAATTTGAATATAGACCATTTGTAATTGATTTTGCAATATATTTCGCACAAGCTAGTTTGTGGACTTCACATACAGTGATTCGGTTGTCGGTTGCAAAAAGAAAGAGAAGAAAATGTTTTCCTTCAATCCCCGTGCATTTAATTTCCCTCGGACTACCATGGAAAAAACCGAAAATACGTTCCCACTCCCACGCACATGTCCTGTACGAATCGTCATCACTCTCTTCATTTCACGAAAGCAACTTTGCTAAAGGAAATCAGATTGGTTCGAAAAGACAAACGACTTTCCATTTTAAAAAAGACAATATATTTTCCTAAAACAGCAGTTCTCGTCGCCTTATTCTTATATCAGTGACACTCAACCTATCCGTGAGGTTAGAAATAAACATCATGTGGACAACGTATTTGGTATATATATCGTCAAGATTCTCGCCGTGCAAACAGTATAATGAATAAAGTTTCACACTCATATGCTCCCGAATTTACACCGCGGCATCCTCTTTAAGACCAAGGCTGAGGTAGCGTACGTCTTTCCCTTTTTTGAGTTTTTGAGTATTTTATTTACGTGTTACGGGTATCTTTCCTATAAAAAAAGTCACAAACATAACTCATCGGTCGTCGATAAATTGTTTCTTTGCTAAGCAACCGTTTACTCTCGCCTTGTTTTAGTATGCTAACATAATTTGAGATCTTATTTAAAAAATAGGAATTTTAACAGAGACAGTTAGGGTGTGTTCACAAGGTGGTTGAAAACTCACTTCTCGCGCACTTAAAACGGAGCGACACATTTTCTTATGATTAATTAAGTATTTATTAATTTATTTTTGAAAAAGAATTAATATGATTTTTTAAAGAAACTTTTATATAGAAACCTTTTGTAAGAAAATGTACAGTTTAGCAGTTGAAAAATGTGCACGTAAAACTGGAGGTGAGTTGGGAGGGAAAGGTAAGAAAAGAACACAACCTAAAATGTAAAATTACATTATGGGGCGGAAATTTTTCAGAAAACCGTTTTCTACACTTTGGGTTCATATCCTCCCATAATTCCATCTCATCAGTGCGTGTGTTCAGCCGTCCGTAGCTGTCATTGTCTATCGCCGTCGTCCATCATATCGTCAGATGGACGGCGATGGTGGTGTAAAGAGTGACGCTGAACGGAGGAGGTCCTGTGCGTCCATGTCAGCTACTTGTCTTCTCCTTGAGGCCATAGTACCCAGCTCATGATTCGCAGTGTGTTTTATCACCACTTTTTTCTCTCTCCAAAGTTAGAAGTAGTAAATAAAAATAGTAAAAATCAAAGTTAACCGGCTTGGCGACCTACAATTATTAAACTGAACGGAGATTATTAATTAGTAAAGTCATTCATAAACTGATTTTGCATGCGGGATTTATATGATGTGCACAGTGCGCATGAACCTGAACCTGCTCATCGACTTACAGTAATATCTTATTCAAAATACTACCCTAGTGCCCTTGCGTTGCAGATGATAAATATTGATATTCTAACTTACTAAATCAATTAATAAGCACTTATTAGACTAAATAATACTATGATTTTTCTTATTGAACAAATAAATGATTTTTAAATTTGGGAGGGAGCCAATAGTAAGATGAATTTTTTTTGAAAGATGGTATAATAATATAGATTGTGGGGTCCAGGTGTTAGCGGTGGGCGTGGTGTGAAAATGAACACCATTATAATTACCATTTTAAGTACTATAGATTAGATCGTGTTGCAAGCCTGCAACAAACTCTTGGTTTTATGCATGTTTTATGTGGCCCAGTTCGTTCTCTCACTTGTGAGATATTTTTATCGCGCACAAAACGAGAAAACTAATTAGCATATAATTAATTAAGTATTAATAATTATACACTTGAAAAATGGATTTATTTAAATTTTTGAAACAACTTCTATATAAATTTTTTTAAAAAACACATCATTTAACCGTTGAAAAACGAAAATTTAAAGTTTGGAGTTGAAAAAAGTAACCGAGCCTAAGAAAGTACAATCTCATACATTATCATACCTAGGCACAGCTTGGACTTGGACGTGTATGAATATTTGTCGACGGTTTGGAAGCTGTCTGCAGCAACGGTAATTAAATTAACGATCTACCGCCTGGTTTTTTCAAGAGCGATGCACCGGTCCTCTTCTTTATTTATAGTATTATACAACAGTAATATTAAGTGTAAATTAGTAATTTACTAATATAATAATTACAAATAACTTTATAATTTATGTTTTTTTCCAGTTAGATCCATATGTGGTTATTTATTATGTTGGCATTGCTCATATTCTATCAAAAAACTAAAAAAAGAAGGAAAAAAGTTTAGTCACTGATAAATAACAATTATACCCATATTTTTTTAGATAATAACGTTCCTCCACATTTCTACTACCGCTAACAAACTAGGGTGGTAGTATAAAGCAATCTGAACTCTTCGATTAAATAATATCAACGGTTTAGATTGTATTTTACTATCAGTAGAGAGCACTGAGTGATGCTTCTTTTCTAGTGGAGCAAAGATGCGTAAAGTATACGTAGCCTAGTGATTACAGATTGGATTGTTTGAGAATTTCAAGATCCTAAGCTCAAATTTTTATAAATTTTTATAAGAGCGAATTTCAGATTGGATTATTTGAGAAGCTAAATTTTTAATTTAAAAGACTATGTATATTCGGTTGGATGTAGAGGTTAGGTAAAAAATTCTCTTCTCTAATAAAAGAAAAAGAAAGATGCGTAAAAGAATCGACAACTACATGTACATCCATGAAGCATAGATCACTAATCAGGGCGTAAGAGTATCACTCCTTTTCAGTCCGTAGTCATCCAAGAGCATGCGTGTGCTCTTGCTAAATCCAAAATGAAAAGACATGCGTGACAGCGTGAGCCGTGAGGCATTATTCAACAGGCGAGAACGAGAAAGAAGAAACCGCGTGCCCGATCAGGCCGTGGCCTTAGCTTCTGCCAACTGCTCGGCCTTTTTCCGGTGTGCGATGCCGCGGTGGCATCGAGCGTGCATCCACATCCAATGATGGAAAAAGTCCACTTTAAATCCTTCAGCTATATTGGTCGAGTTCTATTCGAATTTATTTGTCAACCGTAAAACCGGGTAAAATTAAATCCCTCGATGGTTTAAATGGTGGTTTCATCCTACTCAGCGGCTAGGGTGGCGTGTTGACTTGTCTGTATGGCGGTCACGCGGTATTCCTATTAGAAAAAATGTTAAAAAGAAATACAATGGCTCAACGTGTCAGTAACACATTTAATCTCTCGTTACCCCTCTATCCCTCTCTTGTCCGGCCCGTCCTCTTTCCGCGCTAACCGGCAGGCATCCTCGGAAAGGTGGTAGTCAACCTCGTTGCGAAGCGCTCACCTCTTCACCATTATGGGTCCCCCGCGCCGCGAGCCCATGATGATCCTGCTTCGATGTTGCGACCACCGGAGACGTCTACAGTAGTGATGACATTGACCACGTGATGCGGGCAGGCCTTCGCCCAATGGTCTACTGGGCGGCGATAGGCGGAAGAGGGGATGAGGCGGTGGTGACCTTGTCTCCTTCCGAGTGGTAGTTCGCTGTCACTGAGTTCGAGTGGCCGCCTCGTCTCCTCCTCATCCTCTTTCCCGAGCGGCACGGGGGGCGACGGCGTCGCGTCATCGCCATTACTCATTAGCTCCTTCGGCCCATTCTAGCAAAATGGATTCGCTTAAATACTGCAGTTCAGAAGGCCACTGGCATTGATTATGTCATGTTGCGCTATAGTCGGTAGTCCTCCTCCTCCCTTGCGATGCTCTCACCATCCTAGAGAAAGCCTCCCGCTCGTTGGAATCGGCTCCTCGTCAGGCGGGTACTTCATCTCCGTGCTTGGAGTGAGGGTCAAGTTCAGTAGCGTCACCACCGGCTAGGTACCCACCGGCCATCGGTGCTGTTTGTGCACATGCCCAAGGATACCTAGGTTCACTGTGAACACCAAGTTCTGGGCGGTGAGGATTCCTGGGTGCACATGCCATCGCCGATGGGCTGGTCGATGTGTTTTGTTGAAAAGGATTTGTGGATGAGAAGGGGTTTCTTAAGAATGATGGGAAGAGTACTGCATGGAAGAAGGCACAGGGGAGATGAAGGTCTTGCCGGAGGGGTTTTGGCTAAAGAGGCAAGCCCATGATCCATCTCACGGTGTCTAGAACTGCGACCCCCGGCGAGCGGCGTGGAGATTGGCAAGGGAGGAGTTCCTTTTGACATATAGGTCCCATCAAATACTGTTTATTATTAAATTTATTTGAGTACAAAATGAGAAAGAGGATGATAGGTGGGGCTATTGTCATGTAGGCATCACATAATACTAAAACCACCACCAAGGGACCTAAACTGATATGGTTTTAGAAATTGAGAGATGCACTATACCCAGTTTTGCGGTTAGAGTATTTGAATGAAACTCAACCGACAGACGAGGAATCCAAAATGAACCTTTTCCTCCAATTATCCATTCGTGTCTGCTCGGCTCGCAAACCAAGCGGCCTCATGAGCCGGCCTGGCCTAGCTGATCGGCGACGCCACAACACCGTCACCACCCGACCTATTGAGCACGCTCGGGGCTTACGACCCATGTGACGCGCCGATGACCGATCTGGCTGCAGCGTCACCGTTACACCCTGAGTTTGGCCTCATCCCGGTAGTATCCATGTCACGCTTCGTAGGTTTGGTGGACTGATTATACTGTCTCCGCCCTAACATAAGCATTTTGTACCATAAATATAAGCATTTTTTAAGACTAACGTAGAAATTAAAAAAGTAGATGAAAATGATCGAAATAATATCGTGATTGATTGAAAAAAGAAGGTGAAAAAATTAAATGAAAAACGGTTGTGATTGGTTAAAAGGAGGGGTTAGATGAAGAAATATTTTTGTTTTAAAACAAGATACTATAATAAAAATAGAT
This sequence comes from Oryza punctata, assembly GCA_000573905.2. Lineage (NCBI taxonomy): Eukaryota > Viridiplantae > Streptophyta > Magnoliopsida > Poales > Poaceae > Oryza > Oryza punctata. The sequence continues at coordinate 8,836,353 of CM002488.2, forward strand.
TTATTTTAGACCAGAGCCAGTAGCTTGTAGCTGAGACGATCGTGCATTTTGCTTGCTTGCGCTTGTCCGTGAAGCCGCGAAGCATTCATAGGGAAACAGTGCGAGCTCTCGTGAGGAGAAGTTGACTTGAGCAAATCAAATGGTCCTATACTTGGTTCAATTCCGTTCCAGAAAAAGGACATCGGCGTCGGCCGCCGGGGTTTATGGACAAGTGACTAGATGCGTGTTGCATTGATTATCAAGAAAAGGGAGTTCTATTAATCGAGTGAAGGAAACTTCGGTCTCTTTTTTTTTTCTTTTCATTCTTTGAACAATGCTAAGGCCTGATATGGTCTCTATATATAACTTTTCTTTCGGTTCTACCAATATGCTCCCTCCATCCTTAAAAATATAAAGCAAAAACCAGTCTAACCGTTGTCCTCGATCATTTCTTGCTAGGGAGACAAGGTTGATGTAATTGGTAACTCGATCTAGCTTTTAGAAAAAATTACCCAGATTTCTTGTGTAATTACTTGGGGTTCCTTGAAACAAAATTAACTATGTGCATTTATTTTTTCTTTTCTTTTCCCTCCGACTAATATTGAAAATTGCCATCAAAGTAAACGTGTTGACTTTTTAGCCGCACTCTGTAAATAATATTATAGAAAGAAAAAAAAATGAATTATCCCTTTAACTATTGGGTGAGCACGAATTACCCTCTAAACCCGAAAACCAGACATATTTCACCCTCAACTATTAATACTGGATGAACTACCTTAGACTTAATCCGGAGCGGTTCTGATCCCACGTGGTATACACGTGGTTCCAACGTGACAATCCAATTAGAAAAACAATAAAAAAGCAAGAGCCCCACTTGTCATATACCTCACCTCTCTCTCTTTTTCTCTCTCTCTGTCGGTTGTTGCGCTGGAGAGCGAGGCGGGCGGCGTTGAGGGGCGTTGAGCGCGATGGCGGTCGGGAGGGTGCGACGTTCGCCGGGAGGGCATTGCAGCCGCGGCCAGGGAGGACACCGTGAGCGGTGAGCACAGGCAAGGAGGACGTTGGAGATAGCGGGCTGCGGCGCGGCGGGGAGAAGGGAGCGGCCGCCGGCCGCCGGGTCAGCAGCTAGGTGATGGTGGCGGCTGGTGGAGGACAAGAAAGGGTGGTGGTGTTGATGCAAAAAAAAAACACACACTGGTTTAGGAGATCCGCTTAACTCCAGTACAGGTCCAAAGTTTGCTTTCGAGTTCAAGGGCGTGCCAGTTGATTTGATCCTGGAATCAACAAGATGAAACATGCAACTATTGTTAGTAAATGATAGTCGATCGGCTAGAAAGCCGATGTCGTATTGCAATGTAATCTAGCCAATGCAATATGAGATGAATCGGCTATAAGGTGTATCTATAAGAATAAATAAACCCTAAACCTGGCCCATTGATATTATATAATCTATAAATCGATATTACTTTAAAAATCAGCAATTGGGATAGATCGGACTTAACCGAGACAGTATAAATTGCTTAGATCTGAAATAACACGAAATAACGATTATATACATTTATATCATAGCCGATGTCCAAATTTAAGCATGTATCGGCTATAACTCCGATACTACCTTGTACTAGGATATCATCTGAAAATAAATATATTAAACTATTATCAATTAGATTGATAGTAAGTTCAATATATTTATATTAGTTGAGACCCAATATAAGAAGCAGATACAGTGTATTAAACAAAATATAAATCTATGTGAAACAACTATATCAGGTAAGATCAGCTGAAACCCTGATACTCTCCTTATTAACAACCATAAAGCAGGCTAGAGATTATGATTCTAAACACGATTTAGTAGATCAAACTTAACTGATGCAGTACTAAGTATGAAAAGAAACATAATATCTAAACAATCAAGCTGATGGTCATCTTTTTAGGATGGTAGATATATTATATAATCAAAATTAAAAAGTCAATTTAGCCGTTATCGATAAAACCCTAGATAGAAATCGACCGATGCAAGTAAAAAGCATGGTCAATCTAGATTATATAATATATATGCTAACTCAGTGATTCGCAAAACAAGATTAGAGTGCCATAAAGATGTAAGAACGAATCCCAATGATGCAAACCGCCATAACAAGTTTTACCTCTTTGTCAAAGATCGAAACCGATGCAGCTCGACTCGAAAGTAAGAACTCATCGAAACAAAGTAACGAAAAAGGTTGGTGATGCGCCGAGATTGAATTGAACTGATGTTAATTATTTACAAGACCTCGGGCTTATATTTATACCCGAACATACAAACTTGTCCATAACGGACATGACTCATACTTTCCTAATGCAATTCTAACCGACGAACAAGTCCCTTAGGCGGACTCTTACCGAAAATATCTGTTTACGTGTTTTCCGCATATCTTCAAATCCGCTTCAGATTGGATCTCAATTCTGAACCGTATGCTTACCAAATTCCATCGTCAACAGGAGGGGAGGGGGAAAGGAAGACGTGGTGGATGACAGGAGGAGGACGCGAGAGGGGCGGCGGGTGGCGGACGAGAAGGATGGTGGGTGGTGGGCTTCCGCTGTAGACCACCTCACGCCCCGACCTCCCACCGCACCTCCGGTTCCCCATCTCTCTAGGGCGACAAGCAGCAAGGAGAAGATGGACGGGTGACGCGAGGACGGATGGCTGAGCCACGCTCAGTTCAATGAACTAGAAAATTATCGTAGATAAGAACTAAGAAGTGGTACTTCATCATTAATACATGATGTTGAGAACGATAAGTGTCAGTTTTATGGATAAGACATACCCAATAGTATTGGATTAAGCTCGGCGGGGCCCACCATATACCAAGTCTTATACGGAATCAGGCCTCGCATACGAAAGGTATTCTGGATGAGGAAGGAGAAGCAGAGTTCTACATGGAAACTATAAGGATTATTCAGACCATATCCATACTCGTCTCCCTAGTTCTATTTGAATAAAGAGACATCTATGCGTATAAATACAATACCCCCTAGGAGGAGAGGGGGAATCTAGAGCCCAGTCAGAGAGGCACAAAACAATCAGAATAGACATCAATATACGCCGCTAGACATCGACATTAGAGATAAGTCTAGACATACCTAATCTGGTGCCACGGAGGCCGACAAGAGGGATCTAGAGCTATCTCTGATCTCACCGAGTTCGTATTCGAGGATGAAGACTACCCCGTCGTTGACTACGAGTGGTGGTCCATGCCACCGTGTCAACGACAGCTAGATATGTTATCTCAAATATTGTACTCGAGTGATCTGATGAATAAGAGCAACACCGGCTTTGACCAACAGCACTAGGGCTATTACCTGTCGGTTGAGGGGGCCCGAACCTATGTCAGTTGAGAGGGCTCGAATCTATATAAAAATCTTTATCACATGTCTCTTTTACCTCAATTTCGCGTATAACCTGGTACCAACGATCTCTGTACCATGCAAATACCGTAGTCGTGATCTAGAACATCGACAATAATATATTTTTAGCCAATTTGAAACTTAATTTACTACATTGAGAATACTATGTTATTAATCCAATATGGAGCAATGGAAATTTAGTTTAGATAAGAATTAAGAATTGGTACTCTCTATGATCAATATATGACGTTGAGATTTGAGAGTTGAGTCTCTAAGATGCCTAGCCAGTACGAAGTAGTATACGTAATACTACCTTCGTCTTATCGAGATTGATAGCTAAAATCCACTGCATAATTAGAAGATGAGTATCATCTATACTCCTTTAAAAATCTCTGGTGATGGTGGCAATAACCTGTCATTGCACCACTAATTTTTAGGATTTTGCACATTGTCTCCTGATATTTTTCTAATATTATGGAATAGTCCAATGTTTGGTTCATATATTAAGATAAACAAACAGGTGATTAGAAAAATGTTTTGCTCGGACATATGGAGTTGAGAATACGGAGTATTGTACTCCAACAAAGTCGTAGTGTCCGTATGAATTGAACACCCGTACTAGCCCGGTTTTGTGGACTATAAGAAAACACTGCCACGCCGGTTCCTCTCGAGTAGTACCTAACATGGACCGTACATCAGCTGAAACTGAAACATGAAAACCACCTTTTGTTGGTACACGCCCACACATGCCGCAGCCGTCAACGGGTAAACCAGCTGCACGCCTGCACCTGCTGGCCCCTGATGACCAGCCACCAACTGAAAAAAAAAGGCAAAATTGTGAATATTCAACCAGCCTACTCTTGTCCATATTGCGGAGGAGGCCTAAAAGTTTTTTCTTTTACTTTGTGCATGTACATAGAGTTTTTGAAATTTACTCAACTAACGTTGTAGTCAGGGCTCCTTTGAAACATAAAATAAAAAACACAAAAATAAAAAGGAAACATAGGAATCCAAGGTCATTCTGTATAAAATCCTATAAAAAATAAAAACAGATGAATTTATCGAATTGGTCATTTGGATACTCCATAGAAACCTATAAGGACTATAGGGAAAAGGTATTTCGATAGTTGGAGAGAGGTAGAGAGACGGTGTGTTGGACTTCTGAAAGGACTTCAAAACTTGAGGTTTAAGCTCATGCTTTTTTTCCTCCAAGAAATGGAGGAAAAAAATTCTATGGAATTTTCCAACCACCAAATCCTAGTGACCAAAGGGCATTGAGTCCTTAGAAATCCTACGAAAATCCCTCATACAGAAGTTCTTGATCACTTGCGAAAGCGTGTTTTGGTCGTCTGGAAAAATAATTTTTCTAGTATTAATTACCTATGTTGAAATTTAGTGTAAAAATTTCCAAGACATTTAGCTAGTACGGAGTAGTATACGTAATAAAAATAATGTTAGAGAGATAACGAATCAATGTGTTTTAATAATATATGACATCGAGGATACGGAGTACGCCCTCCTTTTCAAGTTACTTTTCTCTTAGCTTTGTCCTTAGTTAACTACTCCTAACTTTAACAATCAAATTTTCAAAATTCATATAGTTTTTTTAAAGAAAACGTATAGATTAACATCGTGTGAATTATACACGACGACAATATTTCATACGGTGATGAAGCTAAAAACCATAAATCTTATCGTTAAACTATATAAATTTCTAGAGATTAGTGATCAAATATAAATATTTTAATTTAAAACAAAACTATAATGATTTTGTATTAACACTACAACAAAGTCAATATGTTTGTAGTACGATTGAACGGCACAGACACCATCCCGGTTTAGCGGACTACGAAAAAAAAGAAAAACGCTGCCACGCCGTTTCAACTCTGGTACTAAAAGTACCCTAACAGTGATCGCGCACTATTTATTCTTATCCAATTACCCTTTCGTAAACCATCTGATTAGTTAATAATAGTTGAGATATGAGGACCGCATGTCATCGGGGGGACTGCTAATGGGAGCGATCACCCGTCCCTCTCCCTCTAACACGGTTAACACGGACACTCCTCCCCTTCTTCTCTTCCTACTACACCATATACTTTTTAAAAAAAACAAGTTAGAAAAAAATAAAAAAATAAAAGAAAAAAAAATCTAATACTCTTATTTATCTTATTCATGTACATAAACTTTAAACTTTATACTTAGGTATAGAATTTATACCGTAAAATTTCGCACGTATAAACTTTATGTATCGAGATATTTTATATAAAAAATATTTGAATCCGAATTTAAATTTGAATCGGGTATATAAACTTTTGACTTATAAACTTTGCATATACAAACTTTAGGTGTATAAAATTAGATATATAAACTTACTCAATCGGAAAAGTAATACTTTATAAAAAAAGAAGCAATGTGGGGGAGGGGGATAAGCGCTGCGAGCGATTGATCGTCCGTTAGCTTTTTCGCATGTCATCTGCTAGTTATCATGCCAATTAACATGCATACTACAACTACTATATTTTGAATCTTTTAAGATTTATATCTTTTAGATGGTATATTATTTTAAAAATCCGTTTGAACCATCATACTCTACTTAAAATATGTGACAAAACGAATTTAATATCAAATATATTAAAATTATTAAATTTTGTTATTTCCAATATCGTGAAGAGTTACTTCCCTTCAATCAGTGTAGTTACTTCTAATATCATAAAGAGTTACTTCCCTTCAATCAGTTTAGCTACTTTTCTGCATACCATAAAAAGTTACTCTTTTTCTAGCAGTAGAGTTACTTCTAAACCTTATAGAGTTATTTCTATTTTTAGAGTTAACTAGTTAGTTCCCTCTAGTAGTGTAGTTACTTATATTCTTTCAAAGTTATTTTTGGTACAGCAGTGTAGGTATTTGTAGTATTGTGAAAAAAATACTTTATGTATGATGCAAAATTATATATATATATATATATATATATATTAAAAAATATAGCGATTACTTCGAATGAAGAAAATATATGTTATTTACTTGAAAATCATCACTACTCTTTACTTGTGAATTTACTCCACATGTTACTTATTTCAACTCACTCAAGATGTAATAATTTGTAAAGATACTTCTATTTACAGAGCTACTTCTATAGTTTAATTTAATTACTTTTAAATTTATATGTTTGAATATATTCAACACTAGACTTGTTATGTTATATATTTTGAGTAGAGTGCAATAGTACAAACATATTTTAATATATGGTTTAGTAGATATAAATCACTAAAAGGTTTAAAAGAGATACGCCAATGATCGATCTATATAACTGATGAGACAATTGCTCATTTAACCCTATTTTAAAGTCTAACTACCGATATAACCCTACTTTTCCTAGTTTACTTATTTAACCCTTCTTTTCAAAATCGAAAATACCGTCTGACTCTATTTACATTACATTCTTAGGGTTTCATTTAGAAAAAAGAAAAAAATCTATTTATTATTCAAACTGACTAAAATTCCCTTAGTTCAACCCTATCCATTCGTACATCTCCTGAAATCCATTCTCTCAAGCACGCATCTCTCTCTTGGCGTGAAGGATGGGGGGCGGCGACACCGCCTGAAGAGAGGCTGCGACGATGTCAGCGCGTGGAGGGTGGGAGGTGGCGGCAGCACCGGCACGCAGGGGAGGTTGCGGCAGCAGCGGCGCCACCGCCGACGCATGGGTGGAAGCTGCAGCGGTGGCAGCACGCGGAGGGAGGTTGCGGCACGCGAGGGGAGGATGCGGCTGCGTCGGCGCACGACAGGAGGATGCGGCAGCGTCAACGCGCGGAGGGAGGTAGGTGGCGGTGGCGCCGCCGGCGCGCCGGAGGAGTCTGCGATGCGGGAGTTGGACTGCGTGTTCCCCCTCCTGGCCGCGCTGCTCCTCCCATCGCTTTGTGTCGAGGCCGCGCACAAGGTCATCTTCTTCTTCGCCACCGTGCGCTTAATAGAATAGGGTTAACCTTCATCTTCGATTTTGAAAAATAGGGTTAAATAAGCAAAGTATAAAAAGTAGGATCAAATAAGTAATTAGTCTTCGAATCAGGGTCAAATGAGCAATTATCTCATAAATAATTGTTGATATTTCTAGGAGGGTTACTCGTTGACATACGCCGGATGCAGTGGTTGCCTGTTTAACCCTGCACTGTGTAAGTGTCCTTTTCTTGTTACTATATCTTGTTCTTTCTTCAGTATTGGAAACTAATCCTTCCAGTTTTGTAAAACGAAGTAACTCATTAGCGTATAATTAATTAAGTATTAATACATTAGCCTGTAAATTAACTAATCCTTTCGATCCACAATATAAATTTTAAAGTAAGTTTCGTATAATTTTTTTAAGAAAATACATCGTTAAGTAGTTTTAGTAACGTGTAAAAGGAACACACCCGCCCGCCCGCCCACGCCGCAGCCGTCAACGGGTAAACAAACCAGGTGCACGTACGCCTGCACCCCCAGGCCCCCCCCCTGACCTGTCCCCAACCGAAAAGGCAAAATTGACACCAAACAGCCCATTTTTCAACGAGAAAACCAGCAGCTAAAGCCCGGCTCGGCAAAGCGCGGCCGTTTTCCTGGGTGCCCCAACTCCACCCGGCACGCAGGTTTCCGTCCCAAAACCCAGCGGCGACCTGGCCTCGCCCATGCATCGCGGGGTAGCACAGTACGAGTACAGACGTAAGCGCACGCATCCGCATCGCGGAGTCAGTCCGTGCAGCGCAGCGCGCCGCCACCAGCTGACCTGACCAACCAAGCCGGCGGCTATTCATAGCAGCGGGAAAAACCGCCCACTGTACTACTGTACCCGCGCGCGGGGTGGGGGCGATATAGATATATATAGCGAGCCATCCATCCCCCCAAATCCATCCAAAATCCCTAGCGAGCATCGCAGAATCAGAGCTAAGCTAAAGCCGAATCCCCAACAGTTGTGTGCAATTTCTCGGTTGGTTTTCTTTTCCCCCTCTTCCTCTTCCCTGTGGATCGATCTCGTTGTGTGTGTGTGACTTTGAGCTTTGGTCGATGGCGTCGATCGTGCTGCTGCTATCGGAGCTGCTGGGCGGGGAGAGCACCAGCGTAATGGCGGCCGATTGGTACATGAGCGGCCACAGCCTCCGGGAGTTCCGGCCAGCGGTGGCTGCTCCGGCGGCGGCGGCGGCGGTGGTGGGCAAGTGCGAGCGGCCGGCGGCCGAGGCGGGGGAGAAGAAGAAAGCGACGAAGGAGGAGTCGTTCGAGGATCTCGCCGCCGTGTCCAGGATCGCGGTCGACGTGATGTGGCCTTAGAGCTTAGCGTCCGTCGCCGCCACCTCGCCGGAGAAGGGAAAAAAAATCTATTCTTGAGTTTTCTTTCTCTCCTTTTTTTTTTTTGTTGCCAACGAGGCATGTGCTGTGTACTGTTCTTTTTGAGATCAGATATGTAAATATACGAAGTGATTCTTGGATGTTTTTCATGTCATTTTGTCATCGATTTTCTCCTTCAACTCGTTTCTTTCACTACTTGTTCTCCACTCTTTTTCATTCCATCTTTTTTTTTTGAAAGGACTTTTTTTTTCATTCCATCTTAAAAATCACGATTCGCTCTGAAGTCTGAACCTAAATATACACTTGCTTCGTCAGACAATGCAGATCCAGCATCCAGATTGCTTCATAAACATTGCAACTCAGACGATCTTTTATTCCCAAATATAACAATCGTTCACAGTACGCGTCGAACAACAGCAATTTGTCCGCTGAACTTTGAAGCATACAAGAGCAAGCAGATAGCCAGACGGAGAGATGCTACGCCAGGAGAGTCCCGGTCATCACAGTGACAGCTTCTCCCTGGATCCGGACTCTCCTGTTCTCGCCGTCCAGCTCCAAGTACAATGTTCCACTCCTTGGCGAAGCCTGACGACCATGGTATGTGCAGTTTGAAGTTATCTTTTTTCAGAGAAGTATAATGTTGGCAATAATTGTTTAGTCCCTAGTACTTGTCAAGAAGGTAGCAAAAGTATATACCTGAAACGCCGTAAGTTTTTGTTTCCCCAGCTTTCCACCCCAGTAAGGTGCCAGGACACAATGTGCGCTTCCACAGACAGGATCCTGTAAAAGTATATTAGAGTTATTACTGGTTTAAAAGCCTCTGCTACGAAATAGACTACGAGAAGATTCAAATTTGGGTTGCGGGTGATAAGCTAATAAGCAGACGATGATCGGCATAGAGATTAACTTGCCAAGTTATATCAAGAGTTTCTGAACACTCGAGGAACGATACAGCCATACAGGGAATCGTCATCAAACTATTAAATGCATGATAACAAGTTTATGGAACTTTCAAAAGAATTCATGACCAAAATAAATTTCAGTACTTTTAGGAGAGTGAAGTCAAGTTCACACTTTGGTCATTTCACAAGTCTATCTAAAATGATGTGTTTTTTTTTTCATTACTAGTTGTCGATAACCCCTTGAGGTATTAAGAGATTCTAATTCTTTGGAGAGATTATATCAGTCATCGCTGCATCAATGTCAGTTATTTTCACCGAGTGTGGTAGGAAGATTACAACTACACATTAACCAGAACTGTAGAGACTTCAATGAAAAACACCATATTATATAGAGTAAGTATTGCTTTTTTTTATGAAAAGAATTTAGTATTGCTAGTAATCATGCAAGGTGTAATCAAGATATGTCTCTAATTGATGAAAAATAGCTTGTGATGATTTAACGATTTTGAATTTAGACAAGCAACATTGGTAACATCGTGACAGCAGAGAATCCCTCTGTACCCATGCGGAATAAAAAGGTGTACCATATATGAGATTATATCTGCATATCCTGGAACTAAAATGGCCATTTTTAAAAACTTAACAAACCTCATTCTCTGCATAAACAACTTGGGTGGAAAGAATACGGCATACCTCATCTACCCCGAATTTTGGGCAGAAGAAACGTGAAAAGAAGTCATAATCAGATCCAGCAGGTGCTGGTCCCGTAACAATAACTCCTCTCCCATCACATTCTTTAATTTCATTAATGTTAGGGATAATATCAGCAACCTCTTTTCCTGAAGAAAGTTCCACCTGAAAGCCATGCCAGAATCATAGAATCATTTAGTACTAAGTAACAGATGAACAATTCCAACTCCTTCCTCTCCATCTTCTTCTTTTTTTTAATAAAAAAATCATTATAAGTTTTCCATCTTTTCAGAAAAGCTTACCAACTCTTCATTTAATATTAGGATCCTTAAAAGATTACCAATTCTTTCTCTTAGGCAATAATCGTAGCAGTAGCATTGCCATGGTTTATGACCTTCATTTTAATCTTTGAACAAGGATGTTACTAAACATTTTCTAATCATTGAGTGAGTGTGCACGTGTTGTGAGCGCCTATGTTTGAACTGTGTTTCTCAAAAAAAAAAAAAAGACAAATGATGATCCCAAAGATTCATTCCATATTATTTTCATAACAGTGCAGAGTTCCACGTATTTACAAATTTATTACCAAAAAGTAGTGGTCAAAGTGTATATAATTCAATTGATGTTGTCAATCATTTTTTTTAAAAAAAAAGATGTGGTAATATCCAAATGTAGTTAAGAAGGCAACATTTAGAGCGACATACATCAAATTTTGCCAAATTTGGCCGGATGTTGTAACTTGTAATAAGGGGATGAGAGGAAGTACAATGAGGTCACCGGCGGTCGATGATTTCCAAACACTGACGACTCGTGCGCCATTCAGAGTCTCCGGGATCGACAGAGTCTTGGCGGAATCGTACTCGACGAGATCAATCATGGGGAAATCCAGCTCGATGAACAGCTTCTCCTCAACCGAGACGCCATCGTTCACCGGAGGCGGAGCAGGAACCTTCTTGGCGGTCAGGATGCCGGACCTTGTCACGAACTCGACCATGGCGTGCTGCTTCGCGAGGAGGACGGTGGTGAAGAGGAAGTGTGCGGATGCCAGCGTCGCGTGGCCGCAGAGATCCACCTGAAGACGACGACGACGACGCGTGCAGATGAACACAGAACACGAGTAACAGGAAACGTAAGGTGGGGGAAGGGGAGGTGACCTCGGCGACGGGGGTGAACCAGCGGAGGCGGAACCGCGGGGCGGCGTCGCCGGAGGCGGAGGAGGAGGAGGGGTCGCGGACGAGGAAGGCGGTCTCGGAGAGGTTGAACTCGGCGGCGACGGACTGCATCCACCGCTCGTCCGCCGCGGCCGCATCCTCCCCCTCCAGGAGGCACACGGCGGCGGGGTTGCCCTTGAACGGCTCGGCCGCGAACGCGTCCACCTGCGACGACCGCGCCGCCGCGCCACCGACGTCAGCATCAGCATCGCGCGCTGGTCAACGAGAGGGCCGGATAGTGTACTCACCACGGTGTACTGGATGGCGTTCTTGACCATTTCCGGCGACCAGATGCTCTGCGGCGGCGACGGCGACGACTGAGGCGGCGGCGGCGACTCCGAATTCGCGCGCGTGCTGAGGCGGCTGCGCAGCCGGGGCACGTTTGTTTATAGTGACCAGTCAGTCGTGCACTTGTGATGCAGGTGAATGCTGGTGGCTGTGTTCATCAGCACTGACGACAGAGCTTGGCGGCTTTCTTTCCTTGTTGGCACTGCCGCACCGGACAAGTGTCCCTACAGTTTAATACTCCCTCCATCTCAAAATCTAATCATTTTTAGTTGATACGCGTACTAAGAATATACTCCCTCTATCCTAAATTTTTTTTACCATTCGTCTTATTTAAAAGTTAGTGCAAATATAAAAAAGGTAAATCATACTAAAGTACTTTTGATAATAAAGCAAGTAAAAAAATAAATAATAATTTTATAATCTTTTAAATAAGATGAATGGTGAAACGTTAAAAAAAACTCAAAATAACATATGTGAGAATAATTGGAGGTGTGTGATTGGTTGAAAAAAGAAAGTAAGTGAAAGAGAATGATTGTGATTGGTTTATACGATGGGGTAGGTGAGAAAATAGCTCATTTTAAAACAAATTACTGTGTTAGAAATAGTTACATTTTAGGATGAAGAAAGTAGCATATACTCCTTCCTCCATACCAAAATACTATATTTGTAGTAATATATGTAGTAATATAATATATCTACTGAATGTATTTACTGGTGTTATATCATATTTGTAGCAATATATGTAATAATATAATATATCTACTGAATGTATTTACTGGTGAGAGAAACTTGGTATTAGTAGAATTCTCACTTCGGCTCCCTGACAAACCCAAGAGCCAAATTCATCATCAGTTCTTCACCTACTCCCTTATTTTTTCTATCCTCATATTTCTGACCGGCTAAAATTGGTAGTCAAGGACAGAGCTCAACCAACCAATTTGGTAATCCAGTTGAAGTTAGAACTCACGTCAATGCAGACAAACATGTTGCACGGCAAGCTGATTTGTAACAGGAAAACAAATATTCTGGGCGTAGCAAGGCAGACTACATCTTTACATGGATACTCGAGTAGTCGAGTTTTCGTTTGTTTACTACAGCAAAGCATGCATGCTGCATGAGAAAACAAACAACGGCAGAATTTCATTACTCCGTTCAGATTTGATCCAAGATCACCTCGGCACCAGAAACCTTGAAGTCTGAAGGAGCTTCCTCAACATTGAAAGCCTTGATCTTCCCATCGTCAACAAAGGCTGACCACCTAAAACGGACAGCAATATTTTTAGAAGAGAAGTAAGAAAAATCTATCCATTAACCAGTCATATTTCACAATCGCTTAAATGACAAACATGTAAGTTACATTCTCAAAAAAAAGTGTACCACAGCTTGAGCTGTCCATGGAGATTATGGAATGGCAATTTCAGGCTTAGCCAAATGCATACAATGTGTCACCAGAGTACAATTTACTACAAATGAAAGGGAGCACACGAGGAGGTTCAAAAGTGACTCAATGTTGAATGATGTTCAACTTTGTGGAATCACGCAATTACATATTCCTTCAGGCAAAATAACATGCAATACCTGCTGAACCATAATATGTTCCAAATATGCACCTCGGCTCTTTTGTTTGAAATTTCAATGCACCCATAGATAGTTTTGTAGCTAACAAGGGCATGCTAAAGTGCGACGCTTAGGAAGTGGTTTGCATTCATTTATTGGAGTCTTTTATCTTTTGAGAGTTATTAGCCTCAGTGCAGCAAATTTTGTCACAACAGCAGCACAATCCATTGGAAATCGAAGGAATAAGACTCATACATAAATCATGTATAGGCATGTGCATGCAGCTTGAGGTAATTGATCATTTACAGTCATGAATCATGACAGTTTAAAACAGTATGGAAGATAAGTAGATTAGCAATGCAGCCAATGCAGAATGCCTCTCATTACATTTCTTGTAGTTAATGGGTTATCATAATGTCCTTGACAACATAAAAACAGGCTCAAATATGATAGTGAATGCAATGCACTTTGAAGGGTAAAGCTACAGTAAGGAAAAGGAGTACTTGAGTTAACCCATGGTAAGTAATAAGTTTAACACAACAATTTAATTAAAAAAACAAAGCAAAAGGCAACTGAAATACGTTGTTTTATGTTCAATTGTAATTGTATAAAACAGGCAGCAGTTTTATCTTTTTAAGGACATAAACCAAGTTAACCAAAGTAGAATTTGCTGACCTGTGGGAACGGCGGCCAAGCAAAGCAGCAGAGAGGTCTACTTCCAAATCCAAGCTTTTGTGGAAACTCCCATCAAAATCACCATAAAATTCAATCTGGTATCAATATTACAAAATCATAGCAGATGGTTAAATCTGAATATTATGTGATTGTGAGCAAATTTGATATGAACGATATCTGCACGGACTCATGGGACATTCATATACAATAGCCATCTACAATGGTACGAGACTACGATACACTGGTCCTTATTATATTAAAGTATAGAATATATAACTATTATATACTCGAAGCATGTTTATGATTCTTCTTACATTAAAGTATAGATTAAACAAATCAGAACAAAAACAAAAAGAAATTTAGGTGAACTTTAGGAGATACATGAAATTAGCTTTACTGTTTACAGGTTATATGATGAAATAAACACATTACTGGCAGACGTGCAGCTTTCAATCATTACAAATTACTGAGGCAGGGAGGGAATACAATAGCATTCAGCATTTATATTGTGGATAAAGTCCACCAAACACAAAGGTGGATATTAATATACCATGCACGATTACTAAATATAATTAGATTAGGAAAACATAAATCGTGTTTAATGCATTTCTTACTATTTAAGCATATAGAATTGTAACTCACAGCATCTTTTGCCTGTAGCTTTTCTGCCCATCCATTCAGGGCATAAGGGTCATTCACAGATACACAGATAACAGAATCAACCCCTTTTGCTTTCAACTTGTCAATGTTATTTTTATAACTAGGGACGTGTGCCTGTGAACAGACTCCTGTGTATGCACCCTGAAATATGTGGTTAAGATAACAGTCACCTATATTATCAGATCAATAGATCATTCAGAAAGAGAATCGCTCCAGGATATAAGAATTTGGAATAAACGATGAAAAAGTTTAGACAATAAACAAATGATATCAAACATATAAAGCTTCATAAATACTAAAAGACGGAGTTAGAAATCAACTCGGAATTTCAATAGAAATGCCTTACTGGCAGACTCTGGAAGCTGAATTCTGTGGATAAGTAACATGAAATTTGTGCTATTGCAATCAAAACCATATTATTCTCACTAAATTGTTTGATTAGATGCAGCACCTTGTTTGCCGTGTAGACAATAGAGAAGAATTGAAGAAACGGAGAGTTCTATTACACGAACAAGAGACTAAAACCATATCTAGCATAACCATTTCACCGGTGGGCACCACGAATACCAGGCTTTCTAAATTTCTGCACTCCTAATCGGCAAAAGAACTACTCAAATCTGGCATTTCCTATTCCTTAACCTTCAAAATGTTCGAATTTATCTTGAAAGTTGAAGTAATCGATGCCCAAACTACCTCTTCGCCATGGCCCATGGCTATTTTATGTCACTGGAATGACAGAGCCATACAGGAAACGAATCCATAATCCCCAATGCACATTCAGGATGAGTGTATCCACACAAAAGCAACAAACCGAAGGCCCTCATCTGGCATCCGAAATGGATAGAGTACGCATGAGTTTCAGGAGCTTACAGGCAAGCCGAAGATGACCACTTTCTTCCCCTGCAAAACACGAGGGATCATCAGAAAAGCCTGGCTGAGCAGCAGAGGATACTGGTAGGGCTAGCGGCGGCGGCGTACATGGAAGATGTCCTTGAGAGGGGTGGTGGAGAACTTGGTGGCGACGCCCTCGTCCCAGGACCGGGCCTTCTGCAGCGACACGCCGGGCGCCGCCGAGACGATGTCGGAGCCGGAGCCCACCGACGCGAGGCCCCTGGAAGCCACGGCAGCCCACCGCGCCGCCGCCGCCGCCGCCGCCGCGGAGCCGCCTCTCGTCGCCCTCCTCAGCAGCGCCGACGCCATCGCGTTCCTCCGCTTTGCTTGCTCGTGGGGATGGGGATCAGGTTGCTGCCGCTCTTTCGGTAGGGTGACGCGTCACGACGCGTGCTTTGTTGGGGTTCGAGCGGGCGGTGCCACGAAACTGTGCGAGAAGTCGTAACTGATAAAACCGGTGAAATTGGGAGAAATTTTTTCACAATCTTGAATTCTAAATTCCGTTTGCTCCAGCTTCACAATTAAACTTCAGGAGTTGGATCTGAAATAAAGCCGTGGAGCAGTGTAAACTCATCTTCATCTTTCTATTTTATTTTATGAGAGCGCTCCATCAAACTCCATCTTATTTTAGTTGAAATTAAAACTGTTTGGTTGGGTTTTAGCTCTAGGAAAAATAAAAGAGTTATGCTAAATAGATTCATGGTTTGATTTTAGTTAATTGGTTGGTTTATCCGACGGCCTTAACCTTGTGTGGTGCTTAGAAGTAGTTTCTAACATATACAACTTTTCTGAATAAAATTTAAAAATATATATTATTTTTTACATTTTTACTTTTTATGATTATATATATATGATTTGGAAAGATTTGTGAAAATATACGCGTACTGTGGTTTGGAGATGTGTGACCGGTTATTTTGCGCGGCACAAAGATGCGGGATCGATGACCGGAACAATACCGCTACGGGTACAGCGGGCCGGCCGTGCGTGACCGAGTAGCCGCTGCACACACGCATACATATATGCGTGCAGTACATATGCACATTCGTGATGCATGCATGTCGCGTCCTGGCCGGTGCCGCACAACCAGCCCGCGGGACCGATGCGGTACCGCGTGCTCATGTTGCAGGGTTTTTCCAGCCGTTGGTCCCGCGTCTCCATGCTACTTAAAATAATCGGTCGCACATTTTTAAACTGTGGTACGTATATATTTTCACAAATCATTCAAAACCATGTATATAATCATAAAAACATAAAAAATTTAAAAAATAATGTATATTTTTAAATTTTATTTCAACTTTTCTTATCATCTTCAACTCCCCATATAACTCAAAATTCTAATAAGTGTATTTAACACTTAACCATCATATATCAATAAAAGTCGTTATACTTGTTAAAATTGAGACAATCAAATTTATTATCACACTTAGCAAGCCTTAGAAAATCTCAGCACATTTTTTAAGGGGCTATTGCATTCATGAAGTTCAATTGAGATTTTATCCTTATTTTCTAAGGTTTATGTTTTTGTCCTTACTTTTTTGAAACGAAGTAGAGATTTGTCCTTGATTTGGATAGTCAATTTAACACCTTAACGGTGTTAAGTACGAAAAGACTTTTATACCCTTGCTTGCTATTGCATATTTGCCCCTACTTTTGAACAACACTTGTGTTTCTACCCTTATTTTGTACTGAGATTTCATGAAATAATTCAAAATCCGTATGAAAATCTGATGGCCTCACATTGCATGAACACGGATGATGTCTATTAATGATAAAGTTCATAACATCCTGTGTCTTACTGCATGGTGTCAACCACCTCGGGTATCTTCATGTTTGTCACGTACGTCCTTTCGATCAACGATGAACAAGTAGCAGTTTTTCACTCTAGAGACATATCATCTTTGCCACCAACGTTGATGGTTTGCCCCTTTGGTAGTGCAGCAGGATTCATCACCGATGTCAAGAGCTTTCGGTGCCGCTTGGTGCTGGCGACACCAACGTCGAGGAGCCGCTGCTATCGCACGTTGCTCCCGCCGTCGTGCTGAGGAGCCGTCGCTCGCTGTCGGCTGCTCCCGACGCCTCCTTCTGCTCGCGATGTCATGCCGAGGAGCCATCACCGCCGCCTTCCGGCCGAGGCGAGGAGCTGCATGCGCCGCCACCTGCTTCTCGCGCAGCCGTGCCGAGGAGCCAGAGCCGCCGCTGCCGCCGCCTGCTCCCGGCCACGCCGAAGAGTTGCTCCACCGCCTGCTTCTCGCGCCGCCGCCCGAGGACTTCGGGATGGGAACGGGTCTGGGGGAAGAAGGATACCGAACATTACTGATACACCCCTACATCTCTACTATTATAAAATGTTTTTTACCGGTATTTTAGGAGACCGGTATTTTAGGAGATCATTCGTGTTTGAGTCGATTTCTAAGTTCGTTCGCTTTTAAAAATAAAGATTATGTTTGTGTCCATTTTTAAGTTCGTTCGCTTTTGAAAATACAAAAGAAGTTATAAGAAATCTCTTTAAAATAACTCACATGCTAACTTGGAACTCATTAAAAATTATAGAAGTCGTATAAGAAATCCTTTTAAAAACTTCACATGCTAACTTGAGATAGGAGTCGGACTCCTAATTGCATACCATAATTAATTTTCTAAAAGAAATATCCAAGCGAATTCCCACAGTGATTTTCACCCTAGCTAAGCCGTATAACAATAATAAGACTAAAATAACCTTCACTCGTTACAACACATGTCATTTTTTCTAGTATTACTTAAGGGCACAATAACAATTCCATATTTCCTAAATCATTTTTTTTCTCATTTCTCTTTCTGTAGTTCAATATCGTGGGATCCACCTAACTGCCATCCATAGTAGAGGCAAACGCCGATTTTGTTTAGAGAAAACGGAGGCAAAATCGCAAAACCTAAAAAGCAAGGGCAAAATCACAATTGGGATTGAAAGCTGGGGCATAAACACAATTCTCCCTTTTTAAAGTCAATTGACACGTAAGATTTAGTTTGTTAAAAGAGAATCTTACCAATACTATGGTGCCAACCAAATAGGTGCCAAGTTAGTCAAACTTACCTAACCTTACACTTATAAAAGTGTGACCAGTAACGCCTTAGTACCTGCATAATCCAAAAACCGTGTGACCAGTAATCAAACATCACCTTAGTACCTACATAATCCAAAAACCGCTCTCGTACCTACATAATCCAAAAACTAGTAGCCAACTTATTCAGATTCTCATCGACTGATTACAACTGAATTCTTCACATTCTCTCCAGCTAAATAATCAATGGAGACCTCTCAAATTATCAAGCTCCCTAAGGGCAGCAACAATGTTACTTGCTGAACTCGGTAGTAGTGTATTAGTAGGGTGGGTCAGGGCTACAAGTAGTAGGAAGCAATCATGCACTCCGCAATGTATCAGCGTAGCGTATCAGTGGGAAGCAAGGTAGGGCCAGCTTCAGAAAAATCACCGATGGTAGTCTCACAAGGCTTATTACCTGCTAAAATGCTATATTGTTAATGCCCTAAGCGACTCGAGTCCATTAACTGTGTAACCAAACGATCCAAATCAATCAGGAAGGAATCTAGAAGAAAGAACTAGCAGTGGAGTGAAGAGAAAACTGTGTCCCTCTTTTCTATGGATGTATACCAGAAAATTTTATATGGATCCCAAGAGACTTCAAACATTTACAACTCACAGATCAGCAGGGGATCCAACACAAACACGTCTGAAAAAAAATGCGATATTTATACTATTTCAAAACTGGCGAGTATTTCAGCCGGGATAATCTTTACACGCCTCAAAACCGACAAATAATAGTATTTCTTATCACCATAGCAGAGAGAAAGGGGAAGGAGTGAGGTAAAACATGTGAACCATATATGATACTACTTGACAGACACCCTTTGATACCACCAAACAATTGCGATAAGCTATAGCTTCTCCATATGGCACCCACTCTGTTCTGAAGATGGCTTTGCCACGACACAGAGCAAGAGCATATGAAACAGCGTGTGGTAGGCTCTACAGCTGCATCCGGACTGTATAAGACGGCCTCCGACACAAAAATGCCGTTTCAGACATTCATGGAGCTCAATGTAGGAAGCACCTACCTTCAGGTCTGGAATACGGATTAAAAACGGTTAGCATGCCATATGCTTGTCTTTTTTTACACTCATCAGAAACAGTGTCTATCAGACAGATCTACAGGATTAAGCAAACATTTAACTCTTTTTTCATTAAGAAGCCCATAGCTACAAAATGAAACTTTTAACTTGGCGAGGAAAATTAACGTGCATTCATACTGAGGTATGTTACACGCTACTCCCTTTGTTCCATATTGATTACAAAAAAACAGAAATTTCAAATTGATCATCATATAATTCTGGCTTCTTTTTTTAGCGTGCAACATTATTGCATTTATGCATGCAAACATTTGGGGTACTGAAGTGCCCGTTTCTTATGCATACAGGAGAGAAAGTCTACATATTTCTTGATTTGTTTTCTCCACCACATACTCACATTAAATGAAATACAAGGAAGTTAAGCCTTCCTATGGAAGGGAGTAGAAAGCAACACCGAAGATAATGCGGGCAAAAAACAAACTGATTCTCATCGATATAGACATGGTTTACACTTTACACTGACTTTCTAAACTTAAAAATGAGCAGACCGCACTTCGTATGTATTGTATAAACAGAGACTAGAAAACTGAGTCAACCCTGTGGACTGTAGCCAAGTTCACAGGTTGGCAGTTCGAATACATCAGATAAATAGAACTTAGATTCGTCTTTGCATTCCTATTTGAATGACAGGGTTTTGAATTGTTTGCAAAAGTTTTAATATCTGGTAAAAAGAAATCTACAAGATCGAAGTGCTTTAAGGGTAAAAATTGTAGCACATCATTATTTGATATGTTCAATTTGATGATTGACTAGAAAGAAGGCCAGAAGATACATCCAAGAGTGACATAGAATATATAAAGATTTCCACCACATAGAAACCATAGAACACATAATGAACAAACAACAACAAAAAAAAGGCAAACCTGTTATGTCGAAGAAGGTAATAATATTCTCTCAGTTGCTATCCATTAAACTTTATCAGCACTGTCAGGCTCATCAGGAACGTGTCGCTTCCGATAATGGAAATAAAGAAATTGAAGAATAATCTGTGATAGATGGTCAAGGGTATGTACAAACGGTAAAATAGCTCTCAAATCCCCAAATAGACCTTACAAAAAGGAAATCCAATGCAGAATAATGCAGTTCCCTAGATGCACAGGAAGCAAGAAATCAATTTTTTTATTGGAATATATGCATGTATGGAGGGAGAGAGATGCAGATGAATCTAAAGCTCTGCAAAAAAGAATAACTGATATGGCAGTATGGCACACGATATGACGATAGTCTTTAGTTAAATTCCAAGGACCAGTCATTTTATCTTGTAAAATTGTGAAGCATCAGACATACCCTTCTCAGTTACATATGAGTTCAGATCTAGGATGTGCATAAATTCCTGCCTTCGGGTTCAGTGAAAGAACATAAAGCAAGTAGGAAGTATTGGCGCTAAAAGTAGAAAGCTTGCAAAAGGATACAAAAGTATCAAGCAAAACACATCCTCCAGCATCTACAAGCCACGGTAGGTTCGGCTTAAGTTTTGACCAATCCATACTTTTCACAAGTATACTGCATTGGAAAACAAGAAACGTGAGGAACAGTAAAAGTCCCTTTCAAAATTGTGTGCACCTTATGTATGCTATGCAGGCAATTAACAGGTCATAATAACTAAATCTAGATAAAGTTAACTTCGTATATTACCTTCCAACATATGTCACATTTCCCACTAATGCAAAAGTAAACATTAGTGGATTGAGTCCCTGAATGAAATTAGAAGTCAAAAGGAGTTACACAATAGAAGGGAAAACATTGCAAACGAACAAAAATAGTAGTAGTTAGTTGAGTAGATGCAACAAAGCAATCTATTTGTCTTAACCAAATATAAAAAATAGAAAATTGAAATCGGTCTCCTCAGTAAAAATGGTGATGAACTTGCCTCAGCATTCCCTCTTTTCATCTGCAAAATAGAGACATGTCAGACATATCATTAAAATTGCACTGCTCATTGTCTAGAAAATATTTAATCCATCCATCCAAAAGTATAAGGTGTGTTTTACTTTGTTGGTAAAAGGCTTTGACAAAGAATTACTCTATTAGTATATAACTTTTGTGACAAATTTGATGTTAGCAGATACATATTCAAAAGCATTACTTATGATTATGCTTTTGTATCACATAAATGATATCCTAATAGAGCAATTATTGGTCAAAGCTTTGTCCTAATGAAACAAAATACCCTTATATTTTTAATGGGGGCAATAACATTTTAAGATCAATCAAAATAGCCATATAATTTAGTGCCAGAAAAGTATTTCCAGTAATAAAAATAAAATATATAAGTGACAGTTTCATTTATGCAATATACAAAACTTTTTCTACTTTCCAGAACTCTTCCATGAGTACAATAGAGGAGTGAAAAAATATGTAAGAGTAGATGTGTGATTTAAAACTCAAAATGCATTTTTTACCAGTTGCCACACAAAAAATTGCCATGAACACATTTCTCCTAAGCTGAATATAATAGGAAACAAAAGGTTGGACTGTTTGTTAAGTATTACATTTAACCAGATCTGGGGAAGTCGTCCACCCATATAGATTACCGCCATAGCCCAACCAAGGAAGCTTCCAATTCCACTTCCACTGCCATTGCTGACAGATGAATCTGCGTGGTCATCCTACGAAAGAAGATTATATGTATCAACCACTGTTACAATTATGAAAATTCGTACTAAATTAGATGTACTGCTGGAGCTTACCGCTAACAGTAAAAGCCTTCTCCCGACAGGTACGACAATACCATTTGGCACCTCTTGATGGGTTGTTCCAACTAAAAAATGCAAAACACTCATACCCAAGAGAAGGGACATCCACGGTACCTTAATTCAATTTCGAAATGTTTTAGTAATTCAAGCCTCATGAGATAACTAAGAGGGTATTGCAGGATTTAGCTTACCACTGAGAGAGAATTCTTTATTAAAGGAGATGCTGTATATTGTGCTGGGGCAAACTCACTGACCAAGGATTCCTTTTGGTCATCTATTTCTGGTGGAGAATTTGTTTGATGATAATTAGCCGACCATGTGCCTGCCATTGGCACTGGGCTGCTTGATAGAGATCTTGCTGACCTGTAAAATAAAATGAGCACCTCAATGCTTCCGAATTTCTACATATTTTTGCCATAATGCTTGATCAGCAAGCTATTGTCCTCCTATAAGTATCATATGGATGAAACAAAGAGATATTCTAAGTTCTTATCCAATCAGAGGAAGGATGGTAACTTCAAGGATGACAATATGAGGAAACATCATGATTCAAGAAATTACGTGTAGTAGTATTCACTGAGGCTGCTTGGGCCATGCCGATGCCGTGCTATTTCTGTATTAATAACTGTAATTGGAGAACTTGTTGGAATAGGGACGGTTGCACCTAGGTGGCTATTGTTTCTGATTTCCCCAATAACCTTGGGCCCCAAAAGCTTTTCTCTCAATGAAGCATCAGCACGCTGATGCCTCTGAGGCTGCAAATAACAGAATATATATAATTAGGAGAGATGGAAGAAGTTAAAGCTGCCTGACAATTTCAAGATAATCTGGCCTATGGTTGAATCAACCTTAAACAGATTCAACAAGGATAACATAATGGTACAGAAGACAGCATATGCCTAAAATAACCAAGCAATTAAAGGACCAATGTACTGTTCAAAAATGAAAATAGTACACTTTACGAACTCATGAAGGCGGTAGTATAATTTGCATATGATGGTTGAAGTGGCAACACATCGCATGTTAAAATATCCATGTAGAAGCAGATGAGAACATAATAATATGCAACATCTGATGCAGTCACCTTGCTTGTTGCCCTGGCTTTCTTTGGTTTAAGACGGTGATATATGTGGCTATAGTATACTGTCTGTCCAGTGAGAATAATAGTTGTGATGGTGTATAGCTGCATTCCAAAAGCAAGTTTTTGGGTGTCAACAACCACAAGAAGAAATGAAACAACAGAAATCCAGAAACCTGATTTGGTGCCTTACCAGAGCCATGTAAAATTGTGTTGGCAGCTGCAATATATATAGAACAAGATAATTAGATTAGGATGATTTGAAGAAAGGTTTTAATACAACCTCATGGATAAATTTCATCACATTAAACAGAAAAACTGTTTAACATATCACACGATAAGCAAACAAAATCAGATTTATCTGCCATAGATGGCATCCATAGATTTATGATCTATCTGGAACTCCTTTTCTGGGCTAGAATTGGAACACTTGTCTAAATGGGCACTTTCAATAGGGGTGTAATTATGCTTCATCTACTGATATTCACAAATTATACAACTCAGGTATAATAACTCCGTATCTCTAGTTGGAGTGCATGATTTCAGAAGATGAGTGAATTGTTCTTTTCCCCATGTTTGTAATGATACCAACTCACTGCGTTGTTGAAAGGAAATACTACTAAATCCTATGAGGGATGTTCATCAAATCAGAGCAAAAACAAGTGGACGTTGGATATTAGCATGGCAAGCTACTGTTGTAGATGATTAAGAAGTTGTGGAAATAATCTTACAGTCTCAGGTTCCAAGAAGCAACCAATAAGGTTAAAAAAGTCCCTGCATAATGGCATAAGAATACAAGAGAACATCAAGCATTGCATTGCACATAAAACTGTCAACTACAAATAGTATATATTGGTAGTACGAGTCTCCTAGAAACATCAGGAACGTGATGAAATGGCTCACCCAACAATCCATGTCATTAGAAAAGCAAGGGAAAGGCCTTCTGTTGACTTATGCTTGTAATTAGTTATGATCTGTGGCACCTCAGCAACTCCCCAGCTGATGACGCTTAACAGTCCAAGTGTCAGTGCCATGCCATCCCTCGTGCTACAAAGGCAGTACTTCAGGTAGGTTTGAGCCCATTTTGCGCAATTTGCGGCCAATGGGCAGCTAGGACGATGCGCTCCCGCTCCACTGAAGATGCCCATTTGTGCTCCAGACCTGAAGCAAAATTGCAAGGATAAAAGGAACAGTGTGTCGAAAGGTTGTACAGCCGCTTTGGTGTTTCCAGTACTCTAAACTACTTTATATATAGAGTAAACAGAAAATGTTTTTGGAGCCAAATTTAGCTTCCTTCCTGAAAAGTAATCATATTGACATGTGGAAAAACAAGTTTTAGTTTTTCCTTTTACTCTCTTATTTTATCAGCAAAAGACGGAAAGGATCAACTATTCATACGTCTGAAAAGGCAGAAAGCCGGCATAAATTAGTGACCATCACTCTCAGATTAGAAGTGTAATGATAGACAATTAATTAGTTATCACAGAGTATTACCAGCGAACAACCATAAAAACAGACAAAAATAAAGGAACCGTAAACGCAGACAAAAATAAAAGGGAGAACCGAACAAATCATTTCCTATAGAAAGTGGGAAAGCAAAAGTAGGAAAGAATATATCAGAGGATATCCTCATATTCATCAGAAAGCATAAAGTGGCATGAAAGGAAATAACAATAAGAAAGATTATCCCCCGTAAATAAATTAGTAATAAGTTACAGCTTGTTTCCCGGCAATAAACATGGAGCAGAATTAACTAGTGCACAAATCTGAACCAGAATTTGGAGATCCTGTCGACAAGGACTTGGGAATGTGCGAGTGGTCTCCAGGCTCTCTGGACTGTTCTCCTCCACTCTGTCCACACAAACCAACCCCAAAGAAAGAGCCGAACGACATGAACAAAAACCATTTTTTAATGGCTTCAGTGCTCTCCTTCCCGTAGTACTCCGCTTTCCCCTCCGCCACCATTGTTGCAGCGGGCCGCCTAAACATGGCAATTTGCTCGCCATCCCGACGCGTATGATGGAAGACTAAGGTGGTGGCCAGAAGCCGCATCAACCATCAACCGTGAACCAATTAACTGAGACACATCGAGGAATCAATCACAAACTGTAATCCAGTAACCACTGCGAACTACTCCGTACTACTGTTCATTGTTTTTTAAAAAAAACAAGGGGGGTAAATCGTCGAACACAAGGCGTGCGTGGGGTGGTATAATGGCAATGCATCGCCCGAAGAGACAAGAACAACCTGAAATTTGGCGAGAGAACCGATAGAACAGCACGCACGTATACCAACCTACCAATCTCGCCGCCAAGAACGTTCTCTACGTGCGTTCCCCCATGAAGAAACCAAACAAACGGAGCAGGGGAACAAAAAAAAAAATACAAGAAGAAGAAAAATCTTGCGGTGAACTCGGAGGAGGTAGGGAGGGAGGGAGAGGCAGGGGTTCGTACCGGAGAGAGAAAAATCTCTCCCTATATTTTTCTTCTGGCAGTGACGAGGAGGAGGCGATCGAGGAGTTGGAGAAGACGAGGTGGGAAGGGCGGAACCGAGGCCGAGACACAGAAAGGAAGCAGGTGGTCTCTCTCGCGAATTCTCGATCTCGCCGCGAATTTATCGCCGCTGCCTCGGCGGGGTGTGCGGCGAGTGTGGCCCCCCTCTTTTGTATGCTTTGGGCTCTCCTCTCGTGTCGTGTCTCTTTGTCTGCCGTTGCGAAGGCCACGTACGTTGTACGGGGGTACATACACATATGCAACCTACGACGAGTACGAGCCTACAACGAACGACGTACGATGCGCGAGTTGTGGTGTGGGACGGGGTACGTGACGCGGCTGGGCTGGACTCCCCCACGCGACGGCAGCTCGCGCGCCGACCGACGTGGCAACGCCATCTGCAGCCATGAGCCAGCCAGCCAGGCGGTGTCCGCACGCGTGCAGGCGTTGCGTCGTCGTGTCGCGGCGTCCCACCCAGCGGTGGAGGGGGAACGACGAGGAATTCTGCCACGGTTGTTCGCTCGCTCGCTCGTCGTTTTCCCCTTACTGCTTGTAGCTACTCGTAAGATCGACTTTAATTTGGAACAAGTGAAGAGGATCGTAGCCTTCGAAACCTTTCGTCTTCCACTCTTTCTTCTGTACATAGAAGATGGTGAACGTTGAACAGTATATGTTTTTAATGTACAACGTTCCGAAGTCACTAGAACACGCACACAATTTGGTCTCTCTCTTCCGGTCTCGTCGCGATTTTATCGCCGCTGCTGCGTCTCTATCTACGACCTTAGCCGGGTGTGTTCCTCCTGCCTACCTGCCTGTTTTGCCTTTGGCTGGGTGCGTGGCTCCGCTCGCTCGCTCTTCTCTTGGCTTTCTACTCTCGCTTCGTTACAAACATCCTTACTTAATTCTTATCTTCATCATTTGCGAACAGCAACATAGTATTATCTTAATGTTTTAATAAGTATTTGATTATCTTTTACTAGGTTATTTGTAAATGTTTCAGGAAGTATTTCTATTTTTATGTTTCAATAATTACTGACTCGATATTTCATGCGTGATATTAAATATATTTCAATGAAATCAAGTATTTCACAAATATATTATATGTTCTGTATGATTTTTTATGTTTTATTCGTTGAGGCTTCATGTTTCGTTTAATGATTACCCAATATATTCTCAATATTGCACTTGTGTGAAACATTTTCTTAAGTCGGTTGAAACAATATTTTTATAACTTTGAAACAACGGTTGCTTTTTTATACATATATATCCTTACATCAAAATATAATCATAATCGATCCTGGTATGGTGATTTAATTACAACAAATGCAATGATGCAATCAGATCATACATTGGATATGTATTTTAGAAGAAAAAATTATTTAAATCTATATAAAAATAAATATACATATATAAAACAGATAGAAAGGACTAGAGGACAGACACTGCATGCTCCAAGCTTGCATGCGGTGACATATACAATGGTATACTAAACGACAATGCGTGGAATGTAAGGATATCACGTAAGTAGGCGGGACGGGCATACGATATTTGGTGAAACACTGTAAGTCTGATGCATAGTCTCCTCCATTTGGGAAATTGCTTCCCGCTGGCTGTTCGGGCCAAGGGAAAAAATTGGACGTTTCATCTCTCAATCCAAGCAAGTAGAAAAAGCAAAAAGTAGAAAATCAAAAGAGTCATCACTCATGGCTCCAATTGTGCATGCAATGTGGTAGTCATAAAAGGCACAATCATGTTAAGATGGACATGTGGTGGATGGGTGTGTTTGGTTCTGTTGACGTAAAAACACGATAGCCTGGGAGATCTGCTTAGCTCCAGTGCAGATGCAAAATAATGATGAGATGCGGGCGTGCCAGTCAGTTTGATCCTGCAACTGACAAGATATATAAATTGAAGATCAAAAGATAGCTGGTCGGCTGACAAGCCGATGGAGTGATTTCAGCCGATGCCGATACCAACCGATATCCAGTATAGATCTTGATACTTGAGTAAATAATGATATAAAGATAATCGGCTGATAAAAATAAAATAATATAATCCAGTAGAAACCAATCGGCTAGTAATGATAGATTAAATAAGCACTGATCCGAAGGTTGAAGCATTCATCGGCTGGTGGTCCGATGTCAATAGATCCAAATGATTATACAAACAGTGAAACCTTTGTTGTCATCGGCTAAAACCAACTTTGTAAGTAATCCTTGTAAGCCGATGCAACGTCCAGATAACTCATCGGCTGAAACCCCGATGAAACCCTTATTGGCAATCAAGAAGCAGGCTAGGGATTATGGTTCTAAGCACGATTTAGTAGATCAAACTTAACTGATGCAGCACTAAGTATAAAAAGAAACATAGTATCTAGACAATCAAGCCTTTGACTGATTTTCAGGGTGGTGGATACGTTATATAATCTAAGCCAACAAAGTAATCTAGCCGATATCGACAAAACTCTAGATGGAGATCGGCCGATGCAAGTAGAAAACATTGTCAATCTAGATTATATAATGTATATGATAACTCGACGACTTACATGAACAAGATTAGAGTGTTGAAGCGATGGAAGCACTAATCCCGATAACGCAAGCCGCCATAACAAGCCTTACTCCTCGTCGGAGATCGAAGTCGATGCAGCCCAACTTGAAAGAAGAACTTGTCGAAAGTAAAAGGTAAAAGGTGGCGATGCGCCGAAGTTGTATTGATCGAGAGATAATTTACATAGATCCCGGGTGTACATATTTATACCCATGAGTAGATACAGTCCATATCGGACACGACTCAAACTTTCCTAAAGATAAAAGGAAACATATAAAGTCCTTATTGGACACTAAACACACTTTCCTAAAATTAAAAGGAAACTAACGACTCTGCCTAATTAATAGATAAATTGCCATGCCACATCCTTCTTGAACTCGGACTTTGATCTATCTCATTAACCGAATCCATCAAGAACACAACTGTTGGCGATCTGATAATACCCATCGGCCGATTTCAGAACTCTGAAGCCGATACTGACTCTAGGCCGATGATGACTTTGAGGCTTACCAAATTTCGGCGTCAATAGGTTCACGGGCGAGATTGGATGAGATATGGTGATCTATGTTTTGTTAGATAGAATGATCCATCTTGGTTGTTTGTTTGGGTGGATGGGATGAGTCAATTTTTTGTTTGGTTGGATGGATGAGGGTGGAAGAGATGAAAATAGTTAATTATTAATCAATAACAAAATATGTTATTATTACTAGTCTTACCATAATAAATACTACTAATTAACAACAAAATATACTAATTATCCCTTGTCAATCTTAGTTTTAAAATAATAATCACTAATTAATAACAAAACATGATAATTATCACTATTTTTTTGCTAATGATCGATGTTAGCAAAGGTGGATGGGACTCATCCGGCCAATTTGGCCAAATACACCGATCCAACATTTTTGAGTAATATTTTTTCGGTGGCCGCTCCATCCACCCCTCGCTCGCGAATCAAACTACATAGAAAATCTAGCGGCCATATCCCATCGACCCAACCAAACACATTCTAAATTTTTTGAATCTTCATAATTTAGATGTTTTTTTTCTCTTTAACCATTTAAATTGTTTGTGATCTAATTACACCATTGGTTGCAAATGAATTATTGTAACAAGATCTGATATGGTAATACTCCGATGACATTTTAAGTTCGGGCAATGCTTTTTTAATGTTGCACATTGAAAGTTCAAGTGTCATTATTTTGTTTTTGGTGATTAGTGATAAATCCAATTATATGACTCTAATGTTTTTATAAGCATTTCTTTGCCTAGTCTCATGTGGATATGAAAGTGGAATGTGTTGGAGGTGATTCCCGAATTTCATATGAGTTGAGATAGAAATGTTCATTGATGGTGGATCTAAATCACAAAGATGAAATGCATGGAGATCAAGCTATATGTATCACTCTTTCTCTCCATATGCACATATTGATATATTCATATATAATATTTTCATGTGAGTGACATATGTATTTGAGATTAATGTTTTGTTTGAGCCATATATTGTTTAGTCTCTTCACATTGAGAACATGGAGATGATGAAATTATGCTTCTATCTTAATGTCTACATATGATCAATACCTTCTATTCTTGTATAAGATAAGCTCCCAATGTTTTATCTCTAGTTATACATACTTTCGCTTCACACAAAATATTTTGTATGTATACATTTAGGGGGAGAAAATCCTATACCTTAGTTATGCATGTACTTGATCTAAGTTATTCACTTTAATTTAATTGGGATCTTTACATTTGAGCATATATTTGAGTATATGATACTTGCGGTGTTGATTAATACTCATCACTTATTCATATCATTTTATATATGTGATCGGTTGGTCAACATGTGGAGGTTGACAACCGGATCATTGGGACTAATAATTTCATTGAGTTGAATGCGAGAAATAGGTCCCAAGAATTGCAAAGGTGTTGATGCTCAAGTGATATCATTACACCTAAAGATACCAAGGATGACAAAGTGGAGATATTGAAGATGTGAGATACAAAGTGGCTACTATGGTAAGACGGTGAAGGGCAAACGATGCTCGGTCGTGATGGACCAAGCGACGATGAATGGCAAGCAAGGGGCTTGGCACCGAAGAACCAAATTCGGTGGTGAAGGGCGAGTGACGGCTTTGTCATGATGGACCGTGCGAGATCATTTGAAGCTACAAGTAACCGCATCAATCATTTGAAGAATATATGGTGAAACGGTTTTGAAGTTGGTGTCTCTTAAAGACAAAGAAAGAAAGATGAAAACAAGGCATTCCTATTGGTATAATTCTCTTTCTATTTACTTTTGAGTATAGGAATGCCATACTATTAAGAGGAATGCAACGTCGATATATTTGTGTATGTCTCGGTGCTCAAGTGACCCATCCTAGTGCTACCTTGAGAGAAATCCAAGCTTTAATCTATCCTTTGAGTGGTTTTAAACCTTGATTTTGGTTGAGTTGGGTAGCCCTCTGAGTGAGATTTCCATAGAGTCCAAGATCATCAAAAAGGACCCCTAAGCGAAAAGTTATGGTTGTTTTACTCTGTGATTTTCGGAAATTCCGAAAAAATCTTGGAAAGTCCGAAAATATTTCGGAAAGTCCTAAATTTTTTTTCAGAAATTCAGGAAATGGCCGCGAAACTAAGATTGCTCTCTGTTGATTTTCGGACTTGTCCGAAAATGCATTTTGGAAATTCCGAAAATTGCAGTCTTGACCTCCAACGGCTAGTTTTGAGAGGCTCGGGTATATAAACTCTCCCACCCCTCCTTTGAGTGGCTGCTGTTCTTGGGTAATATTAGACCCATCCAAAGCCAAATAAGCCTTCCCCATTTTCATACCTTTGTGGTGCCTCTCTGTGAGTGGGATTTGAGAAGGGCAGAGAGTTGGATTGAGAGATTGAGAAGTTGAGAGATAGTGAGCTGCACTCCATACTTTGAGCATTCGAGTTCATAGCAAGCAAATCTCTGTTTGTGTTTGTTACTCTTGGGGACTAAGGTCTCCTAAACGGCTAGGCGTCGCTGGTGAGCACCCAAGGTTGTAATGCGCCACGGAAAGTTTGTGAAGGTTTCGATTTGGCCTCCGCAAGGGAAGAGATCAAGAGTGAAACCGAGGAGTGCATTTGTGCAACCTCGTGAGGAAAGTGTTGAAATAGACCCAGCCTTTGTGGCCCCTCAACGGAGACGTATGATCCGGATCCGAACTTGGGAACAAATCAACGTGTCTACTCTCTTGGTTTGCTCGTTCTTGCCATCTCTCATATTGTGCTTGAGCTTGTTTTAACCCGATTTACTTGTATTCTTACCTGATATAGTTGGTGACATTCTATCTTGCTTAGATACCTTATTTGTCACCTTTTGATTCATATACATTTTGTTTGTTCAAGTTACAAGTTCATAGCTAGTGTTTTATTCCGTTATTCGCCGAATTTCTTGGTTGAGACTGTAACTTCCAGTCCTATACCGGAAATTTTGATTTGAACCGAAAGTTCTCATCATTCTAATATGCTTTGAAGTTGTGATAATTTTTAGGAACGCCTATTCACCCCCCTCTAGGCGAAATCAAGGTCATTTTCAATAACAATTCTTTCCTAATTAAGAGGCACATTTTGTTAATACGCCTTTTAAACTGCTAAACGGTGTGTTTTGTACAAAACTTTCTATACATAGAAGTTGATCTAAAATATCAAATAAATCTATTTTTCAAGTTTGTAATAATTAAACCTTAATTAATCACACACTAATGTATTTTTCTTTTATGTGCCCTTGCTTAATCATCATCTTCATCACTTGTAAACACCATCACAATAGTATTTTCGATGTTTCAATAAGTATTTGATGATCTTTCATAGGTTACTTGTGAATGTTTCAACAAGTATTTCAATTTTTATATTTCAACGATTAGAGACTCGATATTTCATTCCTGATACAATACAATTTTAATAAAATCAAGTATTTCACACATATATTGTATATTTCATATGATTTTTTAAGGTTTTACTCGTTGGCAGTTAAGGTTTCGTGTAGTGATTACCCAATATATTTTCAATATTGTACTTATTTCTGAAACATTTTATTAAATGGGTTGAAACAATATTTTCATAAATTGAAACGATTACTGCTTTCTGAGACATGTATATCTTTCGATTAAAATATAATCATGTAAGATCTTGTTGTGAAGATTTAATTATAAATGCAACGATGCAATCGGATCATACATTGGATAAGTATTTTAGAAGAAACAATTAGTTAAAGCTAGATAAAAAAATGAATATGAATTTATTAAGAAAGAAAAAAAATGAGGGCAGACATTACATGCTTTGTGTTTGCATGCGGTGGCACATACAGTGGCATGGAAAACAACATTGTTAGGCTAGCAAGCAAGCAGGCGCATGGGACATAAGGATAGTACGTAGGTGGGTGGGACGGGAGCCTGATATTTGGTAAAATAACGAATATTCTGCATGGAGTCTCCTCCATTCGGGAAATTGTTACCCGTCGGTTGTTCGAGCCAATGAAAAAAATCGAGCGCTTCGTCCCTCCCAAGCTAGCAGAAAAAGCAAAAAGTAAAAAATCAAAAGAGTCATCATGTAGGGCTCTAATTGTGCATGTAGTACGATATGTGACTCATGAAAGGGACAATCTGATTGAGATGGACATGTGGTGTACTAAGTAATTTAAATCTTCAATTTTTGTCTTTAACCATTTATCTTATTTACGATCAAATTATACTATCAATTTTGTTCTAACTAAATCTTTAAACAAGATCTCATATGGTGATATCCTGATGATTTGTTAAGTATTTTTATTTTTACGTTTGAAGCTTTTAAATGTTGCACATGGCCCCTTTCTTTTCTGATTAATATGTAGATTTTGTTCGTACGATTTCAAACTATTAAATGGTGTGTTTTGTACGAAAACTTTAAAATATCAAATAAATATAATTTTCAAGTTTCCAATAATTAAAACCCAATTAATCACACTAATTGCTTTCTCATTGTAACAACCTACCCTACTTTCTATAATAATTAAAACTTAATTAATCACACTAATGGGTTTATCATTGTAACAACCCGCCCTCTAGAACCGTGCAGCCAAGTCCATCCGACGAGTGTGCCCACTTACACGTATCACCTCACTTATACTTTTATTATTGCTTCGTGTAAAAGGGTTACCCGAAAGTGATATGGTTTAAGGGATAAGTCCTTGTAAGTTGGTCCCACCTTGATAAACTAGCAATGTTGTACTAAACGTGCGCATACAACTCTTATGGACCACACATGCCACTCATTTTGCGTGTCCTTGCTTATTCCTCGTCTTCATCACTTGCAAACACTAGTATAATATTATTTTGATGCTTTTGATGATCTTTTACTAAGTTATTTGTAAATGTCTCAGGAAGTATTTCTATTTTTATGTTTCAACAATTACAGACTCGATATTTCATGCGTGGTATAAAAATATTTCAATAAAATCAAGTATTCTCCAAATATATTGTATGTTCCATATGATTTTTTAATGTTTTACTCTACGTAATGTTTCGTGTACTGGTTACCCAATATATTTTCACTGTTGCACTTATACAAAACATTTTATTAAGTGAGTCGAAAGAATATTTTCATAACTTTGAAACAACGGTTGCTTTTTTGAGACATATATCTTTCAATCAAAATATTATCATATAAGATCTTATTATGAAGATTTAATTACAATAAATGTAATGGTGCAATCGGATTGTATAGTGGATATATGTTTTAGAAGAAAAAAATATTAAAGGTAGATAAAAGATGAATATGTATATCTTTACCTATTATAATATAAAAATTGATCGAAGATGATTCCATGTTACTGGTTATTCAAAAATTGAAGATGATTCCATATTACTGTCTTTTTGGGTCATCATGATGTCATCATCGTTGATATCGCACGTTGGTTGGTCATTTTTTTCGGTCTGTCAAGCCTCCCGAGCAGGGTTTACCTTATCACGCGGTAACCGCGCGATAACCGCGGTTATCGCGCTTACCGCGGGGTACGGTAACGGTTTACCGCGATATGGTTTGAATAAAATTCGAGCAAATTGAAAATTCCGAAAAAAGGAAAAAATTCGAAAAGAATCATGGATGTACTTCTTGATTTGTAGTGGCAAATGGTGAATAAATTTTTTAAAATAGAGTAAGATAAATTCAAATTTGAGGGAAAAATAAAAAAATAGTTTATAAATTGAAAAAATAAAAGATGTATTGGGTTTAGGTTAAATATATTGTGAAAGATTGATGTTTGTTGATATATGAAGATTTGTGAAGTAGGTAAATTATTGTTTGCTAGTGATGCGGAAAATGACTTTGTAATTATTATGCTATGAAATATTGAACTGATTCGAAGTCCATAATATAAAAAAAGTCATGCCAATTTTTTTGTATTTTACACCTAAAAGTTAGATTTGTAAGTATCCTATATATTCTTCCAATTATCCCTAATTTCTACACACATTTAAGCGTTTTTTCGATTTTTTTAGTGGCTTTTCAATTTCGTGTGTACTGCTACACAACCGGTGATAACCGCGCGAATTCGCGGTTAGCGTCAGAAACCACACGATAACCGCGCCAAAACCGCGAAACCGCCAATCTTTGAATTCAAAATTTTGAAGATGAATTTTACGCGGTTTTTGACGGTTACCACGTAGTTATCACGGTAACCGTCATACCGTGAGGGAGGCGGTAACCCGTCCCTCAAAACGGTAAGGGTCACCCTGCTCCCGAGCGGCCTGTCCGATCACGCACAAGCATGTTCCTGCTACCAGGACCCATCCGTGTTCCGTATGCAGCATCCGTGTTGGCACTTGGCAGGAACAAAACATATCGGTGTGTTTGGTCGGATCGTATGCGATCATGATTTCACTTCCGAGTCTTTAACCCGGAGTCTAGACTTATAATTAGCTTATATTGATTACCTGATTTACCTTTCCATTTTCCGGTTTTATCCACCATAAACCATTAACAAACGAAAAATAACACGACGGCGCGCGGACACACACGTACACATATCTCTCGTACATGAAGAGACATAATATATTTTTCAATTTGATTAAATCTAAACTGAACTGTTGAATATATCTTTGTGGTTACCTATTATTTAGTCACGATAACATATGTGTAATATGTCCTACGAATAATTGTTCGAATTTCCACTCATCATAAACAATATAAACGGCTCCATAAGAGAAATGTCGAGAAATAGCGATTTCTTCTCTACTCCAAACATTTACATCCGTTCACGACACCCGAGCATTTTTTATTTTTCTTAGTATAGAAGAAAAAGACAGAAAGATCTAGAGGGCACACTCCAAGCTTACATGCGTCGGCACATATAACGGCATGCAAAACAATGGTATTAGACTAACAGACATGCACGTGAAAATAGTAAAGATGGCTCCTAAGTAGGCGGGGAGGGTGTTGGATATTTGGCACGGAGTCTCCTCCGGGAGTTCGACTACAACACTAACACTGCGAGTCTACTCTCTCTATTCTATTATATAAAAGATTTAAAAGTAATATGATACTTCGTGTACTATGAATTTAAAATTTAAATAGAGAACTACTTCATATACTTCATATTCGTAGTACCATGCTGCACGCGCCTGGTGTTTTCGCAGGCGTCAGTGGGCTCGGTGTGTCGGGGCGCGCGTGTGTCGTGCTCGCCAGCTCGCCCTTCCCCGGAAACAGCCGGTTCGGGTAGAAGACGTGAGAAGCGACGTGGCGATGTCACTGTGTCCGCACGCATGTCGCGTCGTCCCACTGCACCCAGCGGATCAGGAGGAAACGACGAGAGAACCACCGCGCGTCAGAATTCCACACCCGTAACGTACACTGTTCAGCAGTCAGGGGCAGATGGGCTAGCTGCTGCTGACTGCTCCTAGCCAAGTCTCAGAACCACCGACATGTAACTTTCACCACCGAGTGAGAGGATCGAAACTTCGAAAACCTTCGTCTTCAACTTCTCTCCTGTAAATACTGTAGAAGATAAGCTCAAGGTACTAAATACGGAGTAACTTTGTAGCGGCCTCTATAGCGATCGTTATAAGGTAATATACTGAAGATATTATTTTTTTACTTAGCGGTTATTATGACAGTCCGCTATCGATCTATTGCACTTAAATGGGGTTCTTTATGCATGGATAGGTTTACGTAACGCTTACCTTTTATATTTTATTCATTTATATTATTTTGTAATTATTATACCATAAGATGTTTGAGTAAACTTTTAAATTTCAAGTAAAGCGTAAATTTATAGTTTCAAATTGAATTCGCAATTGGAACTTAGCGTCAGCATTAGCACCCGCTATCCATAATCCACTATTCTCACACTATTTCACTACCAACCCATTATTTTCTATTTAGTATATTGTATAGCAACTCACATACTTTAAACCACTAAACCTTCACCAACTAGTTACTATGTGATAGCCTAATATGTCTAATGTAACCACTACGAGGGGTTTAAAATCTTGTCCTTTGACTGCAAACCACTCGCAAGCGATATCTCGGCTTCTCGTAAAAACCGTTGGTAAACTGATAAAAGCCATATGAAATTCAAATAAGTTTTGTTAAAATTGTAAATTTTATTTTGATTTTTTTACTTGATCGTACGTGAAATCGAGTACTTTGTGTGATCGAGCCCATCCGAGAAGTACGGTTTTCATGAAAACTGAACCGGTTTTCGTTGGGATTGTAAACCGATCTACCATTACATCTAACAGTGACAATCGCTAGTACCAACTCATTTGACCTAATAGAGTACAAGCGGTAATAAGCCACAACACCTTATAAACTGTGGCATAGAGATATAACAACCAGAATAAACATTACTGCCACACCTAAAGATGAACTATTATTAAACACTGCTACACGCCACACCTAAAGATGAACAGTTGTTCTCCCATTTATTGTTAGCTATCTTATAATCCATAATTTTCAATTATATAGTCCGTAGGATAAATATGATTATTTTTGCTAATTCGTAAGGAAATGGATATGACAATGGAGTAATGGTGTATGCCTATATATAGCAAGAGAAAAAAATTATAGCCTAGACAAATCTAAATAAATTAAATATATGCTAAAATAAATTCTGTTTTCAGTCTATAATAATATTTATTTACTCTAGTTCTACTGCGTGTTCACCAATGACAGATGCGGACGTTGTGCAATATTTTTAGATGATTGTTTTATCAAAACTTCAACTTTTAATGATATTTAAAATATTTAATTTAATTTTAAGGCACTGAACATGATATATAAATTTCAAAAGTATTATAATAAAACTAAATATTTACTTTATATATATATATATTATTAGAAAATAAGTTAAAGATATATTTTAAAGATGCCGAGGGAGTACAATCGTAGCGTACACCCCGCGAGCGGTGCGATCAGCCAGCTGCGTGCGCGTCTACGTTGCCACGGCACGCACGCGGCGTCGTCGTGTCGCGGCGTCCCAGCGAAGGAGGAAACGACGAGCGAACGGCCGGCAGAATTCCACACCCGCACACTCTTCAGTAGTCATGGGCTATCTAGCAGCTCACCTACTACTCCTAGCATCAAGGGCCCATCGGTTGCCACATAAAATAAATCATAGTCAAAAATTAAATTTTGAAGTTAGCTTTTAAGATATTTTCAACATGAGTTTTTTTACAACATTAATTTTTTAGTCGTTAAAGACACACATAAAAATCATACACATAAATTATTTTTTGTCGTTGATAGGCTTTTACGATTTATAGTAAGTTTTTTTACAGCTGATGACACACATTACAACACACAGTTTCAGTAGGAGTAGGTCAATTTGGCTGCTCGCTCTCACTCGCTGGAGATAGAGCAGCATGGAGCAGCAATCCAATCAGCTCTATGCTTCTTACTGGAACCTATTCATGGCTATCTGAAACTCTGAAACTTCTCATCGAAAACTATCTCACGTTTTCAGATTTTCTTTTTCCTTCCCAACTAGGATAAGTTCAGTTATCACCATCACGCATGATAGGCACAGACTTTGCTGCTTTCGATCCATGCCAAATAGCAACAGACCAAACAAATTCAACCAGAAAAATGAAAAAACACTAGCTTCAGACAATTAAGCATCCACATGCCAGTATTATTTGCACCAGAAAATTAAATCAGGATGTCAAAAGAACGGATTGATTAATACGTACAAAATGTACAATCGCAATAATTAATGCCCTCCCAAGTAATTAGTGGAACATATGCCTAAATACAATAATGATGCGCGATTAGACATTCCCCTGAGCTGTCAGGTTTTGTGTTCGGTGTACATAACCTAATATTCGATCGTTCTCATGGGGTTCAAGTTCAGTTCATCCACCAGGTAGGTCTAGTATGTACACACTGTCACTATGATTGATCCACATGAAAATGATAGTACACTAATTTGCTGGATTTTCATGCGCTGGCTGTCTACATATGCCATCACCAACTTCTCTTTTCTCAAAACTATTATATCTGCAGTTTCGTCAGTAATGAAGAAGCCCACTTTAATTTGGTGGCCTTAAGCAATTTGATAATGACAATAATGGGGCGATCACAAACCATATATATTTCTCCAACAGATAATATAATGAAAAGAAACTGTAAAGATATCAGAGAGAAAAATTAAAGAGAGGTGGATGAATCATCAGAGCATATCCATTCGCATCGGGAAAGGACGATGCTTGCTGGGATTTGGCTGTACCTGACCGACTGTTCGTCGCAACGCGACCACCAACTAGCTTTAAGCTTGGCTTGCTCTAGTTGTTTGTTTCTTGGTTTCTTTCTTCCCCTGGATGCTTGGATTGATGGATGAGAATATAAGATAAGAAACGCATGCAGCTGCCATGGTGTAAAGCTTGCTATAAGGGTTAGACATATCCGTATGTTGATTGGCTGCGATTCATCCCCCGAAATAACGGGGCCTGCTTGGATCGAGCTTTTCCCAATAATGCCATGTTCTGATACTAGCTCGATCGCCGCTTCCCACTTTTAACCACTTTTAAGATTACCTTGTTTGTTGACTTGTTGTGGTGTGTTTTGTTTTTGCTTGGCATCAGGAAAAAGGCGCTAATAAACACCACTGCTCCGAGACTCTACGATTATTTTGCTATTCTATCTGGATCGATAATACTTATAGTTTTAGATTATAGTTTTGGATGAGGGTGAGATCAACCTTTAAAATACTTGACCATGAATAATTTCTAAAATATTTATGTCATAGAGATGTGAAGAAGATAGGTATAGATTAATCTTAAAAAATACTTCAATAAAATCATATATTTATTAACATTTCTATAAATTATAACAAAAAGTAATGATCAAAGTTGTTTTTAAGTCTCTTCCTTATCCAAAAATGATATTACCTCCGTCCCATAATAATTGTATTTCTACAGAATTAGAGACAAAGATTAACAACAAACACAATTTACTACAAGTCGTGGTTCCGGTGGCCATGCACGCGGCCGATTCTTCAGTGTTGCCCCTTGTCTGCTAAGGAGCTCACCAAGCCTACCCACCATCTTCTCCCTCCCAATCACCTCAAGGGCCTCATTATTGTAGTTCGCCCTCCCAACGTGCGCTAGCAAGGCGCATAGATTTGATCACCGAAGTAGAGAAAGAATTAGGATCTGAATTGGCAGTTTTTTTAAAAAACATATTTGATATTTTCTTTTTGCAATCCGTTATCTATCTTTGTTATATTTTACTGTATTTTCGGTAGCCCCATCGAAGGTGCTTGGCGATATATTTTTTTTATTTGATTTGCGGTTGTTTTTTTTACTAGAAAAAGTGCACGTGCGTTGTAACGGAAAAACTAAAAGTACACCAAATAATAAATAACTTTAAAATGACTTTTTTCAATAACCTAGTATAACATATGTTTTCTGCACTATATATATATATATATGTCTTTTTTCACATATTTATAAATTATTTTATTACAATAATAAAGAAATATTAATCACATTTGTGGCTTATAAATCAACACATTAATTGAAAGAAAAATATATGTTGTTGATCATACTGGATCTAGAAAAAGTTTTGGTCCATGTTTAGATATAGTGATGTAGATTTATCAAATATAAGCTCTATCTTTATAATTAGATTTAATCCAAATCATGATCCCATACCAGCCAGCAAATTGAACTGTTTTCTTCTCACCAACACACATGGGATACAACTGGGGTTTACGAACGTGAACACATAATAAAATGAAAGATCATTTCAGCAATTATGTAATTGGAAAAAGGAATCAAAATCCTCTTTTCAGGTTTGGGCCGAATATGGAGAAGTCCAGATTCCCTCCCTTTGTCTCTTCTTTTTTTCTGGCATGTTTCCTTTCTCCGGTAAAGTCCGGTTTGCGTCATCCTTCAATCGAGCCTAGGAAAAGAAGTCCCGATAGAAGTCTAAATTATCTCACTGTCGCTACAGTAGTTTCTTCAAGCTCCAGCCGAGCCAGAGTCCGGCCTACACCTGACGCCCCCGATCCCACGTCCTATTCAACCAAACCTGTGGAGATAATCTCAAATTAGTTGAGGGCTTTTGATCTATATCTCCTACTCTATCTTTCTCCTCAAGAAATTTAAGGAAATCCTGTGAAAATCGCTCCCGTATCGAGTTTGAACTCGAGTTTATCTCTCTGGTGTATCCTAATTTTTATCTCTTGGCAAACCCGAGTCTGATTCAACCAAATTAGCACGTTGATGGACAAAAACACATAAAAAAAGGAGGTGACGAACGGAAAGTTATCAATTTTTTTTAGTTAGTTAAGATTAAGATATACGTTTGATTCTTGGTATTAGATTAGTAGATCTCAGTGTTGGGTTAAAACATTTTTCATCGAATGATGAAACGTACACACTCCTTACTGTTAGGATCGAACGCCTGTCCGCTAGTCACGTCCAAACGTATGGAACGGAGGGAGAGTATATACGTGCTCGTTTTCAGTAGGGGTGGGTATAAAATCACCGAAAACCGAATAAACTGCACCGAACTGAACGGTTTTACTAGATTTATATCCACACTTTTTTTTTAGATCTTAGTCAGATTTTAGACCATTTGATTTCTATAAGATTCGTGCATGCGTATGTTCGGGTGCGCTAAACAACTTCCTTTATTGATATAATTATATATTTTATACAAATTTACACTGTAGTTACACCCCACTTACACACTACCTACATATGTAATTGGTATGTAATTTTACAACTTACATATATAATTTTAAAACTTACATTGTAAATACTTTGATAGTTACACATCACCTACATATATAATTAGTATATAATTTTAGAACTTACATATGTAATTTTGGAACTTACATTGTAAATATAATAAATTTACATATGTAATTTAGGTACTTACAATGTAAATACATACTGACTATTCTTTGGATGGCGCTATAAATATAGTTACTCACTGAAGTGTCGGTTTTTTCAGTATTCGGTTTCTCATCTCTGTAAACCGAGGAACCCGCATAACCGATCAATTATGTACGATCCCATCTCCTCCATGAAAACCTCAAAGTATAGGCCCTTTCACTAGTGGAAAAGCCCATTAATTCAAGGGAAAAGTACACCGTAGGTCCCTCAACTTGTCATCGAGTTACAAAAACGTCCCCCAACCGCAAAACCAGATACCGAAGATCCCTCAACTAACAAAACCGTTCACTTGAGATCCTCTGGTGGTTTTGACCCCGGTTTTGTCTGACGTGGCGGGTGAGTCAGCATGGGCCCCACGTGGGCCCCACCTGTCAGCTTTGCCACATCAGCCTTCTCTCTTTTACTCTCTTCTCTCCCATCTCATCTCTCTCTCTCCGAGGCTGCTGAGGCCGGCAATGCTGAGGAGGAGCGCGTCGGTGACCGGCGCCCGGCGACACGGTGGCGGGGCTGGAGCGGCGCGCGGGCGGCCGGGAGAGGCGCGGCGCGCGGACGGCCGAGGGCGGAGCGAGCGACGCGGCGGCGGCGGCCCGGGCACAGGCGGGCGACGCGGCGACGGGCCCGGACGAGGAGGAGGAGGCGGGTGGCGACAGCGGTGCCCGCCGGTATGAATCCCCCCACCGCGTCGCCATGTCCTCCTCCCGCGGTGGAGGCGGAGTAGGTGGCGAGCGCCACCGCCGGCCGGTGAGATGCGCCGCGCGGAAGGAGGACATGGCGCCTCCCCCGGCTGCCCGCGCGCCGCCCCACCCCCGCCGCCGCGTCGCCGGCCGCCGGTCGCCGGTCGCCGCCGCCTTGCTCCCCTGCTCCCGCTGCCGCTGCCGCCTTGCTCCCCTGCTCCCGCTGCCGCTGCCGCCTTGCTCCCCCGGCCGCCCGCGCGCCGCCCCACCCTGGCTGCCCGCGCGCCGCCCCTTCCCCGGCCGCCCGCGAGCCGCCCCACCCCTGCCGCCGCGTCGCCGATCGCCGCCGCCTTTCTCCCCTGCTCCCGCTGCCGCCGGTCGCCGCCGCCTTGCTCCCCTGCTCCCGCTGCCGCTGCCGCCTTGCTCTCCCGGTCACCCGTGCGCCGCCCCACCCGCACCGCCCGCGCGTCGCCCCTTCCCCGGCCGCCCGCGAGCCGCCCCACCCCCGCCGCTGCCTTGCTCCCCTGCTCCCGCTGCCGCTGCCACCTTGCTTCCCCTCGACAGAGACAAGAGTGAGAAAGAGAGGAGGAAGGGAGAGAAGAGGGGGGAGAGGGATGAGGCTGACGTGGCCGCCTGACATGTGGGGCCCACGTGGGTCCCACGCTGACTCAGCCGCCACGTCGGACAAAACCGGGTTGAAAACCACCGAGGGGCCTCAAGCGAACGGTTTTGTTAGTTGAGGGACCTTCGGTATCTGGTTTTACGGTGGGGGATGATTTTGTAACTCGATGACAAGTTAAGGGACCTCCGGTGTACTTTTCCCTTAATTCAATCACCTCTCACGAATTCCTATCGCCTATAACCTATCCAACCCATTTGACTGCTTCCACGGCCCAATGTGGACACGCTGCTCGCAGGCTACAGAGTCGCAGCATGCCAGATGGGTTTCCTGGTTTCCTCGGCTTGATTTTTTTTTTATTTTGGTGAACACTTCGGTTTGGATTTGTTGCAAACCGATCTAGTAGAACACCGAAGAAACCGAACGCACACAACCGAGGAAACCGAACGCCCAACCCTAGTTTTCAGGCGGGACGTGATAGCCCCGCAATCATATCCCGGCCCAATTGAAATATGATATTAGGCTGGGCCGTATCCATTACTTGAGTAAATATACGGCCCAATTGAAAGCTTACCGGCGCCGGCACGGCGTGGCTTAGCCCAAATCAACCGACCGACCGATTCCAGTAGCGTCGAGCGAGCGCCGCCGCCGCCGCCGCCGCCGCCGCTGCTCCCCGGCCACGCGCCTGCCACCGCCACCCTGCTCCGCACGCTTGGCCGTCGCCGCCGCCGCTTCCCGAGCCCCGCGCGCGGAAGCCTCGGCGGATAGCGCGCTGTGGTGCGCGGCCGCCGCGGCGGCAGCAGCGCCGCCTCCGCCCACGTCCATCGCCGGAGCTTCCGCTAGGGTTTCGGCGAGCGGGGTGTGAGGTGGGCCCTACGCCGCCGTGTCCTGGAGCTTGGCCACCCCTCGGTAAGGCCGGCGCGGCGCCACCTCCCCCTCCCCGAGCCAGCGCGCGTCGCCGTCTCCCTGGATTTCCTCCCTGACGACTGGATCCCGCAGGTTCCTTGCTAATAAATCGTTAATTTTTTTACTGGGTGATTCATGTTCT
Organism: Oryza punctata; assembly: GCA_000573905.2. Lineage (NCBI taxonomy): Eukaryota > Viridiplantae > Streptophyta > Magnoliopsida > Poales > Poaceae > Oryza > Oryza punctata. The sequence goes on from CM002488.2 coordinate 8,880,655, forward strand.
TGTAAAGAATTTCATCAGGGAAGAAATCCGAGTAATTTCTTCTCTCTGACTCTGTTGATGTTTTTCAAATTTTCTGTTCATGCGTATCTACATATTTGTAATTCTGTGTAGCATGTACATAATCTCAAATTTTGATTCACTCAAACCTGAAACAGTGCATGCACATCACTTTCATGCGCAAAATTTACATGAATTCCTTCCAAACACAATGAAGGAAATGGTAACCAAACAATGTATTCCTTCCAAACACAAGAAAGGAAATGATAACCAAACAATTTCTTCCTTTCATCACCGTTTGCGGTTACAGACTCTTACCAAACGCCACCTTAATTTTAGATCTTGCTCCAGTTTCACACCTTATTTGACATATATACAGTGCTGTATATTACCCAACCCATCGTACTATGAGGAACTTAGTAGATGTGTACTACGATACCACAGTATACTATCCTTTGGGGTTTGAAAGTAAGCCTTGTTTCCATGAAAAAAATGTTTCGACATCCTTCCTTTGCATTGGAGACCTTGTTTCAATTAGTTATTTACATCTTTATCACAAGCTCACTTCTCTGCTACAAATTCTGTAATGCTAATGTGCTGAAAATATGATATATTTTACCATTCTTTTATGCAGTGAAACCTGAAGTTTTTAGCCAATGGTTTCTGAGATCAATTGTATTATTCAGATTTATGTAGTGAAACCTGAAGTTTAGCCAAAGGTTTCTGAGATCAGTTTTACTCAGAAACTGACGCTGGAAGGGCTCGGAGGAGGCATAACAATATTTCCATTCTTGCAGTTGGCTGACTATCATTTGAGAATGGACTCACGATCACCGAAAATTCCAAGGAGAAGTCCTGATTCCAAGGATAAGGACTCCGATAGGAACAAGGAAAGAGATGACAAGAATGATTGGGACTCATCAAGAACATATGGCTCTGAGACTGATAGCAAGGAGGAAATGTGTGATAGCAATAAGAGGAAGGGTTTGACCATGGGGGAAAATGTTGTTGACAATAGCAGATCAGTGGATAGAAGTCATGAAACTGAATTGCATGTGTTAAGAGATGATAGGCAGGATGAAGCTGTAGAGATAAAAGATATTTTGCGTGATGTAGTTGCAAAAAGTGACTATGCTCAATGCCAGCTAGACTTGGATAGTGAAAGAAGGAATGGTACGGGAGATAACTCAAGAGTGGATGTCCACAGAGATGACAAATTAGACAACGGAAGGGACAGAAACTGGACCGACAAAACACGGGAGCCTGAAGGATCTAAGGACTATGTGAGGAATCGTCAGTGGCAAGATTCTAAGGAGGCAAATGATTCTGAATGGAAGAATCCACAGGAAAGACTAGATGGTGGGAGTTTCCATGGGCGAGCTGGTTACCGGCGAGATTCTAGGGGTAGATCTGAAAGTATTAGAGGTTCTTCAACCTATGGAGGTCGGTATGACAGTTCTGATTCAATAGAGATCCGACCAAATAACAATCTTGATTTTGGACGAGAGGACTCTGTTTCTGGAAGAAGATATGATGTGGGAGCTCATCGTGATGCAACACCTGGAACTAACGGTGATAAATGCGCTAATCCTGAAGCAGATCAAAGTGGTAGTATCAGCACGATTTCTCAATTTCCTCAACAAGGTCCTAAATGTGATAGATCCTCAAGAGGAGGAAGGGGTAGACCAAATAACAGGGATTCTCAAAGAGTTGGAGGCACATTACCAATTATGCCCCCTCCTTTTGGTCCTCTTGGTCTGCCACCAGGACCAATGCAACATATTGGGCCAAATATTCCCCACTCTCCAGGCCCTCTTCTACCTGGTGTTTTTGTGCCGCCATTCCCTGGGCCTCTTGTGTGGCCTGGGGCACGAGGTGTTGATGTGAATATGCTTTCTGTTCCACCCAACCTTCCAATCCCTCCAGTTGCTGCTGAACATAGATTCACTCCAAGTATGGGAGCTGGACCTGGTCATAATATTCACCTAAACCAAATTAGCTCTGGAATAGGTGCTCCGACAAATGTGTCTGGATTGAGTTTCCATCAATTGGGCACGCAAAGTCGTGAAATGGCACATGACAAACCGCCTACTGGTGGTGGTTGGACGCCACATAGAAACAGTGGACCAACCAGAAAAGCTCCTTCAAGGGGTGAGCAGAATGATTACTCACAGAACTTTGTGGACACTGGCATGCGACCTCAAAATTTCATTAGAGAATTGGATCTTACAAGTGTAGCAGAGGACTATCCAAAATTGAGAGAACTCATACAGAGGAAAGATGAAATTGTTGCCAATTCTGCTTCACCACCAATGTATTATAAGTGTGATCTGAGGCAACATGTTCTTTCTCCAGAATTTTTTGGTACAAAGTTTGATGTTATTCTTGTGGATCCTCCATGGGAGGAGTATGTTCACCGGGCACCAGGAATCACAGATCACATAGAGTATTGGAATGCTGAGGAGATTATGAATTTAAAGATTGAGGTTGCTCTCTTTGTTTAGTTGTTTCATTCTTTTGGTTTTGGATCTGAACTCTTCTTTTGGTGTTCAATTTATACATACAATTAATGTGCTTCAGTGCATTTTATGATCATACAGGCTATAGCAGATACTCCCTCTTTTGTCTTCCTTTGGGTTGGTGATGGTGTAGGTCTTGAGCAGGGCCGTCAATGCTTAAAGAAGGTGAGGTGGATTTTAATAATTGTGCAATTATTCTTTGTGGTAAGGCCATCCAGGCTTTTTTTTTATTAAAGTTGGTCCGTTCATTCATACAAAGATTCAGAGTTTACAAAATTCATACAAAGGCCATCCAGGCTTCTGTAAGCTTGGATATCCATTAATTCAAGATCTGTAAATGATTGCACCAAGCTTTTTTAATTAAAAAAATCAACTCGTGGATGAAATGGATCCTGACTGAAGCTTGGCTTTGTCCAGTGGGGATTTCGTAGATGTGAGGATGTTTGCTGGGTAAAAACCAACAAGAAAAATGCAACACCCAGTCTGCGGCATGACTCTCATACAATACTGCAACACTCAAAGGTAGTGTTATACTTGACTTCAATACTTTATGCTCCCAGAACATCTATCTTCTGTTTTTACTTCATTGTTTCTTTATCTTGCTGGTGAAGTTTCACTCTTTTCTTTATCCAGGAGCATTGTTTGATGGGTATAAAAGGAACAGTGCGACGTAGCACTGATGGACATGTTATCCACGCGAATATTGACACAGACATAATAATAGCTGAAGAACCAACCGATGGTATTGTTTCTTATGTTCTATTTTCATATGCTTATTCTTCATATGCTTTGTGTACTAAATTGCTTTGTGGCACAAGGCTTTACGTGTACAGTCTACGCCATTATTTTCGTTGAGAATGTCAGTATGGCAGACCTTTATGAATAATTATGCTCTTGTCCCTTCATATGTAATTCATATTTTTCAGGCGCTGTCAACTTTTCTCTTGTTGGTTTTGCTAGCCATTCATTTGTTTTCGTACAGAACAACTTTTGAACTTTCTTCCAATTTTATTGTACAGATATGTTCTCATCTGTTGATTCTCTAGAATGCAGCTTGGGGATTTAATTCTCCACGTTTCTGTATTTTAAAGTATAGCCCCTTTTGAATAGTGCATATTCCTAAGCGTACTGTTTTTGTTGAGTATGGTTAGCAACAAATGAAATTTGTGTACCGATGCCTGGAACTGTTTGCCTTATCATACAGGCTCAACTAAAAAGCCTGAAGACATGTACAGAATAATTGAGCATTTCGCTCTTGGAAAGAGGCGCCTTGAACTCTTTGGAGAGGATCACAACATTCGTCCTGGTTGGCTTACTCTCGGGAAAGGTTTATCATATTCCAACTTCAACAAAGAGGTAAACAAAGCTGAAACCCCAACTTTATGCGCATGTACCCAAGCAAGGAGTTTTCATGAGTTCCTCATATGTTGATTTTTTTTTTCACATTCCTTTTTGCAGGCGTATATCAAGAACTTTGCGGACAAGGATGGGAAAGTGTGGCAGGGAGGCGGTGGACGAAATCCTCCTCCTGAGGCTCCCCATCTAGTTGTGACGACACCTGAGATTGAGGGCCTCAGGCCAAAGTCACCCCCACAAAAGAACTAAGGGCAGCAGCCATTGGGCTGTATAGGTGGTTGCAAGTGCACTAACAAGCGAGCAACCTGGTAGAAAATCCCCGAGATCAGTAGCTACCGTGATTGGTTCAGACTTGAGAGGCTAATTTTATTACGTCGCATTGCCTCTTATTGAAGTTTAGCCGAGGTGGTGTGGATGGATATTCAGTCTAACAGACAGAATGAATGCTTTGTTGTATGACTTGTAGTACTGGCTGCTCGAATAGGATGGTTCAGCTTCCAGAAATTTGGCAACACTCACATTTCAAAGAAAATTATTCAGTATTTGCCTTCTTGTTGTTACATTGATCTCATATAAAGTCACTTTGATCGTTGACGTCTTGTTTTTCGTTCGTTTGCCATGGTAGTTTTCCTTGCTGCTGGGAGGATTGCCGCCTGAACTTTTTCTTTTTTGCGGGGATGTTCTTTTTGCCAGACAAGAACGGGAATAAGCAAATTGTTTGGTGGAACTGAACTCGATCTCTGTCCGAGAAGTGTGTTATTTTCACGTGTATCATCAATTTTTCTGAAAGTAAGTTTTACTTTGAGTCACATGTTTCACATTTGATCACCTTTTAATCAATATTTTTATTTTGAATTGGATAATCTTACCTTTATTCAATTTTGGATCACCCATCTCTCTTATCGTACGAACAGTGTCTCTCTTATCGTACGAACGGTGAATACGTCAGTTCCTACTTATCAATAAACTCTCCTAGCTGTATGTAAAATTATTTTTTTGGTATATGATAAATTGGATAAGAATGAATAAAAGAGTTGAGAGTGATCCAAAGTGCCACAAACCCAAATTAAAATTTACTTCCTCGCAAAAAACGGGAAAAAAAAGTGAAATTTACTTTTTTTTTTCTTTTGACAGGAAGAAGGGTTTTGGTTGGGGAAAATGGCCCAGATGACCGAGGCCGTACCACAAGAATAGTAAGCCCACGAGAAGGCGTGCGCTGGAAGAAAGAAACTGCGCGCAGGCGTCTTCGTTTCCACTCCACCCCCAAAGCGGCGCACGAATCGCAGTCGCAACCTCCTCTTCTCCTCCGCGCGGCGAAGCGAAGAAGCCACCGGCCATGGAGCGGCTGCAGCGGATCTTCGGGGCGTCGGGGATGGGGCAGCCGCCGACGGATTCGCCGCTGCTCGACTCCTCCGAGCAGGTCTACATCTCCTCCCTCGCCCTCCTCAAGATGCTCAAGCACGGTCAGTCCCCTCCCCTCCCGGCGTACCTAGGGTATGGGAATTAGGGTTTCGTTGCTCGCTCACGGGGGTTCGGTGCGCGCGCAGGGCGGGCGGGCGTGCCGATGGAGGTGATGGGGCTGATGTTAGGGGAGTTCGTCGACGACTACACCGTCAGGGTGGTCGACGTCTTCGCCATGCCGCAGAGCGGGACGGGGGTCAGCGTCGAGGCCGTCGACCACGTCTTCCAGACCAACATGCTTGACATGCTCAAGCAGACCGGGAGGTAATCCCCCTGCCGCCCCCGCCGCCGATCTGGAACAGAAAAAACGGCGGATCTGTTGGTTCCCTTTCTCTCTCTCCCTTGTTCATATTTGGTGTGCTAGGATTGTTTAATCTGCGCAGGATTGCCCCCCCCCCCCCCCCCCTTCAGGGCACTTAGACCTGATCTCGATACATGTTGTTACTATGGTACTACTATTTTACCCTTCAGATTGGTGTAGATGGTTTTGTGTATACTTGTGTTAATTTTGTAAATGTTGGTCCTTTTTTTAGATGATGGAAATGGGTTACATCTCCAGCCTCTGCCAGCAAGCACACAACCAAAAACCTTGGTCCCATTAGAACACTTGGCTCACCTGACTTGGGAAATATCTACTTGTTCTGTTGTTCATAGTCATAGAGCAGTTTAGGGTAGCTCATTTATGCGTCATGGCTGAAAAACCCTCTAGGCAGTAGAGTAACATTAGTCTGTATGAGCGCATTTTTTTATTGTGTACTTGTTTCAGGATAACAACTAAATTTCTGTTTTCTGCATTTTTTTTTATGGGCTTCACAATTCAGTCCGTAGACTGCATGCTTGAATTTGGAAGCCAAAGTATGTCAATATTGGTAAAAGCTCTATAATTAGTTGTGTTGCTTGCTCTTTGATGCATCCAAACATTCACGTGAAGAGAATCAAAGGTCCCAATATGCAATCCTTCTGAAGGATTATAGTCCTATAGTTTCCTAATTATGGTCCCATGATATGTAAGCATGTCTGTTGGCTGCTTTAACAACTATTCTGATAACTAGGTCTGACGCTTCAATAAAAATGGGAATTTTACTTTCTTCAGATGTTCTAAGCAAATCCTTTGGATAGTTTCCACCAAAGCAAAATTGGATAATTTGAGCAAAATTGAGTTGATACTGGAGATAGGTATTTGTTTCTATTTGTACTTTTGTTCAGTAATAGCTAAACCTACCAGTCGTGTCATATAATGCATTGGTAACAATGTCATCCTTGTTGTTGAACTGGCCTATTGGTTCACTTATCATTGTCGACACCATATCCATATCCGTGCATCATAGTTCTATGGCTGATATTATGTACCTAGCAAACAACTAAGTTGGGGAGAAGTAACATAGCAGCTGTGAACACCTTACATACATCTTATGTTCTAATGCGTGTAGTAAATACTACCTCGTCTGAGAATATAAGGGATTTTACCCATGAAACTATGTGGGCAAAATCCCTTATATTCTCGGACGGAGTTAAGTAAGATAGTAGAACTGGCTTTTGGTTTGGGAAAATTTTAGAAATTGCTTAAGAAGGAAGACGCATTCTAAATGAAGTTCTTCTCAGTTCTGTTGATGCATTTCTAGGATATGTTATTCCCAAGTGATAGAAAATCATTTGCACAGTAATACTGGCCATAGTCTTTTATCTGTTTTCTTTCATATCAACACTATCCATCCGATGATCTAGAATTATTTACTTTTAATTACTTTAGGCTATTTAAAATAATTTTGTTGCCACTTGTGTTATCTTTACAGACCAGAAATGGTGGTGGGCTGGTATCACTCCCATCCTGGATTTGGCTGTTGGCTTTCAGGTGTTGATATCAACACTCAGCAGGTGCATGCTTATTCTACCTTTTTATAAGTTTTTGTTAAAAGGAACATTTCATATGTCGAAACATGTGGCTCTGCATGCAGAATGTCAGTTAATCAAATATCAAAAAATAATTTGATCTATCGAAATGGGTAGAGAGGGAGAGTAAAAGGTGGAATGCATTTGGTACCTTTTATGTTATCTTATGTTTCTTGTGCTTCCCATTGTCATTAAGTAGCTATATGCCTATATATGTGGTAGCTGGGTCTGCAAGGATGGCCCATACTCTTGAAATTGACTGACCATGTTTCAAATCTACCTCGAGTTTCTGTTCACTAGCTCATTGGAGCTGATGCATATTTGGTGAACAGTATGTATCTTATGCCTAATCTGGTGTAGGATCAGAAAATAGACAGATTCAAGAATACCAGACGGTGATTTGTCAAGTCTTCCAAGGGTTAAAGCTTAATTTGTTGCTATGTTGATGCTTAATTTTCTATGTAAACATGCGTATTGATAGTAATATGAGTATGTCTAACAGCTTAAATTGAATCGTGCAGAGTTTTGAAGCTTTAAATCCCAGGGCTGTTGCAGTTGTGATAGACCCAATCCAGAGTGTCAAGGGGAAGGTGGTCATTGATGCATTTCGTCTCATTAATCCTCAGACGATGATGCTTGGCCAGGAACCACGACAGACAACATCAAATGTTGGGCACCTAAACAAACCATCTATCCAGGTAAAGTTCTTATTATTAATAAAATATGTTACCAATCAACTTTTGCTCTATCCATTTTCTATATTTGATTCAAGCTTCTTTGTGTTGTAAGGCTCTTATTCACGGGCTGAACAGACACTACTACTCCATTGCAATCAATTACCGCAAAAATGAACTGGAGGAGAAAATGTTGCTTAACTTACACAAGAAGAAATGGACCGATGGATTGATTTTGAAGAGGTTTGACACTCACTCAAAAACCAACGAGCAGACTGTTCAGGTGTGTGGCATTCTACTTTCAACCTTATCATAGATGATCCTTCAGATCAACCCTTTATTTCATGTTGCAAACTTTAAATACTTATATGTGTTCTCACGTGCAGGAAATGCTGAACCTAGCCATCAAATACAACAAGGCAGTGCAGGAGGAGGACGAGCTGCCACCGGAGAAACTAGCGATTGCCAATGTTGGGCGGCAGGATGCCAAGAAGCACTTGGAAGAGCATGTCTCAAATTTGATGTCGTCAAACATAGTTCAGACCCTAGGAACCATGCTCGACACGGTTGTGTTTTAGTCTCCTGCTACTGTTGTGTCAACCCTATACAAGCCCACCCAAATTATTATTTGTGCTTATCGAAGACTGCCGTAATTCTGTAACTTACATTTGGGTTCTAACAGTTCGACTTGATGAATTTGTTTTCTTTTAGCACTGGCCTCTGCACGGTGTACTGTTAATATTCTGTTGAGGGCTTATTCAGTTTGGAGGAAAAAGAAAGGATTTGGATTCCTGTGGATTAATTCCTACGAAGCCATTTGGTTTGTAGGAATGAAGTATAGGAAAACCAAAGGAATTTTTTCTTTCTCGCAAGTTCTATAGAGAACATAGGAAATTTTCTATCCACTCCAACCTCTTGGAAAAAATCCATTTTTTTATTCCTATAGATAAGAATTCCTCCAAACCAAATGAACCCTGATTCCGCTGTATTTCCCTTCGATAAAATATAAGCACCTCTAGTATTTAAATTATAAGCGCTTCTAGCAGTTAAATTTGTTCTAAAATACCACTCTGTTTGGTAGGGTTCTAAACTCCAACTCCAACTCTAAACTTCAATTTCAGTAGGAGTTGATTCCTATAGGCTGAGATGGGTATGAAAGTGTTTGGCTAGATTGATCATCTTCACGTTCCTTGTCTCCATTTCATCGAACACATGGTTGGTGTCCCCCCTCCACTCGGTCATCGTCGGTCAGCCCATGTGTCATCGCCGCTCAACCGGCACACGTCACCGCGCCACACGCCCATCGCCGGTCACCGCCCTAGCTCAAGGGAGGAAGATGGGGAGGAGAGAGAACGAGAGGAGAGGGGGTGTAAAGGGGTAATTCAATGGCATATCGTGTAAATACATAAAAAAAATTAAAGGATAGTGGGTCTTTTTGGATGGAGTGCAGCGGTGGAGCAGGAAAACCCAGCTCCACTCACGCGGTATAATTTTGTGGAGCAATTCTGCTAATCCGTTTAAAAAAATGAAGAATTTGAATTATTTAGAACAGCTTCAGCTCTAAGTAAGTTGAAGCTGAGAGTTAGAGTTGTGTCAAACATATCATACACAAGCACTTCTACAACTAAGTACTAGTCCAATTGATTACTTTCCATTCAAATTCATTTTGTTCGTAACCATATTTCATTTATTAAAAGATTCCATAGGTTTTTTACTTTACTGAACAAATTATTGTTTAGAAATGCTTATATTTTCAAATTGGATGGAATAGTTTTCTGACTATGCTAAGCTGAATACGCGTGTACTTGCCTAGGGCATTTTACTATGTGCTGCTTGCGCAGTTCCAAAATGCATTCAGATTCCGCGACTCCAAAATGCTCAGATGGAATCCCGGCCAAGACCACATGAACAGCCTGGTGTTTAAGTCAACTCGCTTGGTCTCCCGGTCGTTGACTCGAGGACCTACCTTTGTTCAGTCGCTCACGAAACTACCCTTCTTCCACGCACATATCTGATGATCCACTTGAGTTGAGGGCACGAGAGCTTTCATTTCCATTGCCCGAGAGACTGAGCTTGGTTCACTTTCATCGCCGCCGCGCCTTCTCATGGGCCACGACGCCGCAGCTCACCGCCGTCGCCACCACCCTTACCGCGGCGCGGAGGCCGGCGTTCACCGGACGCCTGCCATGGCACGCGCGGGCGCGGCCCACGTCGACGGTACGGAACAGGACGGCGCGGCGAACCCCCTCGTCGGCGGCGAGGAGCAGGGCGCCGGTCAGGTCCTGAGCTTCCGGTCCGGCGGGCCTCCGTTCGAGCTCGCGTTCGCCGCGCCGCATCCCTGGGCGCGCCGGGCCGAGCATGTGGTGCAGCGCCACGACGCGCCGGGGTTTGCGCAACCGCCTCCTGGTGCTTTCTCCTCCTGGTCCTGGGACCGCGTGCACATGGCGCTCGCCGCCGGTGAGCCGTTCTCCGGCCGGGCGGTGGGATGCGGTGGTGTGCGGGACGTTCTCCCAGGCGACGTGGCTCCCGCGATGGCGGAGGCGAAGGTGTCGTGCCTTCCGCTCGCGAGGGAGGTCGGCTGCAGGGCGGCGGCGGCGGCAGGAGGCGGTCAGGGGCGCAACTTCATCGTCTCGCCGCTGTCCTTCCACGCGGCGCTCGCGCTGGTGGCCGACGGCGCGCGGGGCAAGACGCAGCGCGAGCTCCTGGGCTTCCTCGGCTCGCCGTCGCTCGCCGAGCTTCACCGCTCGGCGACCACGCGGCTCGTCGCGAGGCTCCGCCACCTCCCGCAGACGTCCTTCGCCTGCGGCGTCTGGGTGGACCGCGGCCACGCGCTCACGCCGGAGTTCATGGACGCCGCGTCGTCGCGCTACGCCGCCGTCGCCGAGCCCGCCGACTTCGCCACCCAGCCCGAGCAGGCGCGGGAGCGAGTCAACGCCTTCGTGTCCGACGCGACGAAGGGGCTCATCCGCGACGTCCTCCCTCCCAACTCCGTCCGCTCCTCCACGGTGGTCGTCCTCGCCAACGCGGTCTACTTCAAGGGGAGGTGGTCGCTGCCGTTCCACCCGTGGGCGACCTTCCACGCGCCGTTCCACCCCCTCGACGGCGGCGCCGTGCGCGCGCCGTTCATGACGACGGACATCCCGTTCGAGCGACACGTCGCCGCGTTCCCCGGCTTCACGGCGCTCAAGCTCCCCTACAAGAACGACGGCGACGGCGTGCCCCAAGCGGCATTCTACATGCTCCTCCTCCTCCCCGACAGCAACGGCGCTCTCAAGCTCGCCGATCTCTACGACATGGCCGTGACCACGCCGGAGTTCATCAAGAAGCACACGCCGGCGGCGAAGTCTCCGGTGAGGCGGCTCATGGTCCCCAAGTTCAAGTTCTCGTTCAAGTTCGAGGCGAAGTCCGACATGCAGAAGCTGGGAGTGACCCAAGCTTTCCTTGGCGGCGACTTCGCCGGCATGGTGACCGGTGGGGATGGTCTCGTCATCGCCGGAGTGTATCATCAGGCCACCATCGAGGTGGACGAGCTCGGCACCGTGGCCGCCGCCTCGACCGCCGTGGCTATGATGCAACAGGGTGGAAGATCACGGCCGCCGGTGGACTTCGTCGCCGACCGGCCGTTCTTGTTCGCCGTCGTCGAGGAGCTCACCGGCGCCGTACTGTTTCTTGGGCATGTGGTCAATCCTCTGGCTGAGTAATAAACCAACATGATTGAATAAGGGACTGAGGAACAAAATAATTTGCCCAGTTATGATTTGTGAATCTGTATTTGCCGAAATAATTTCAGTTTGTAATTCCCATGCAAACTTCGTATTTGTATAATCAGTGATTTGGTATATTGGATAGATGATTCAAATGATCTGTACGATTCAGTTTTTAGCCCCTGTTGGACGAATGAATTTCACAGGAAATAATTCAAAACCGTAGAGTGTAGAGAACATGACCTTCTCTTGTTCCACAGGGGCCTCAGGTTGGTTTAACATTAGCCATTAGGAGACTACGGATCATTATATTAAAGAGACATTACAAGCCTCAGGGTATGAGAGATAAACTGAGGCAATGGACAATAACTGTGTTCTTTACCTTTGCCATCATATTCCAATATATGAAAAGAAAAATCTTACATGTAACAATCATGCTACAGTTCAATGATACAGCTACACTTGCAAACTGTGATTTGCTCATTTGAATCATCTTTACAACAACTCTACGGAACCAGCGTCGTAGTAGTACCGTGGAAGCACAATCAAAGAAGATATAACAAACACTCCGCAAGCAGCAACAACCAAAGATTCGTCAGAATTCAGATAGAGAGGCATTCATCTATATTCCATATATCCATTCAAGGTTCATCCATTGTCTGTATTGGAGGTGGCGTGATGGTAGGAGCTGAGGAGCCGCTGTCTGTCCTCTCGCGGATCTCCCTGTACTCTTGACATATAGCACATAGGTGACAGAATAAGTGCGTTGTTAAATCGCCACATGGTGCTTCCTGCAAAAGAAAATATATTTGAAATGAACATGTTAGAATCAGTAAACTAGATTTGCTATGACTCAACAACCATTCAGCCCTAGTGATGTACTCCAGTATCCTATCAAATTTAGCCAGTTGCATACAGATCCCAGCTCTTGCTCTTATAAGCTTTCAAAGCATCCAGTTCCAGATACATGCAACTAAAATATAAATTTACTATGTTTTACTGTAGATTTATGAACAATGCATCGACAACACATTCACAAAAAATCATAGTCATGTGAAGCCTAGATTGGCTCCTATTGAGATTACCAATTTGGTCATGACATTTGTAGCTGAATCAAATTACACACAAGACACTCAAACCAGCAACCAAATGCATGTTTCAATTGACAGTAAAAGATTATATTCACTTACTACTGTACTGCTTGCAAAAGAAACACACTTTGGTAGGCAAGACACCATGGTAGAGCTCAAATTGCTAGACTGCTAGCAACAGTGGAAGGATTGCCTTATATGCAGTCCTTACATATGTCTAAGGTAGATTTCAGTTTCAACTAAAGTTCAACTATGAAGAATTTTCACCATAAATCCTACTATTGATTAAATTGTGCGGTAAGGAAATATCATGCAAATATAACAATATGTCGTGAGAAAACTGCCACTATTGACTACTAAATCTAAAACCTGTAACCAGTAACATCCAAGAAACATCAAAAACCAGAAAAGAGTAAGTTTAAAGCTCGTACCGGAAGATTGTACTTTGCTCTTAGTGCTTGTCGATATCCACAAGCATAACAAGCAACAGCAGACCCTGGAACTGCTAATACAAGGCCCCCAGTAAACACACAGCAGAGACTTGTGAGAAGGCCCCAAAGCATGCAATGTGTAGTGCATGATCCAGCAAGAGTTCCAGATCCCAAGAATTGTGCATTCCTTCCAAAAAGGAAGCAAGGACAAGTTGCACCAATACAACCTACAAAAATCATCAGGAAATTTGAGGCCATAAGAAAAGTTCTGTTGTTCTTTAAAGTGAAGGGATCTTTTCAGAAATCAGAATGCTGATAAAACTTGCTTACTGGATTAATTATACTTCTTGCAATATCCCTGAACGTGCTAAAAATTAAACCAATACTGTAATAGGCCACTCAAGACTTAAGTATAACGAAGAAGAACTATTAGGTGGTTCGCTACTTTGCATTTCAGGCCTACATTGGCATAGATACCACTTTGGCAAATTGACAGTACAAAATATTGGATGTAATACCCAAACAACTTATCCTTCACAGCTTCACACATGACATGCTTCGTGGAATGATAAACCCGATAATAGCATAATGATAACACTAACTAGGAAACTATGTACAGTTCAATGCTTATTTTCTTATCCATATCCTACCATGCAACCAAATAGCACCTTTTATCTTTCCTTCTGAAATCAAGGAGTCACAGGTCAGAAAGTAGCATACAGCTCTGTGGATCATCAAAACAAGCACAGATGCCTGAAGACCATTGTGTAGGATCCCGGGTTAACTTGAGGCGTGCGGCATCGTTCTCCACAGAAACGCGATCCTCCTCAGTATCCAGGCCATATAATGGAATGTACTGAGGCGGAACGTAGCTCCCTTTTCCGGCCATTTCTGCGACACGGGCGGAAGATTTGTTCAGATACAAAAGCATCACAACTTCAACAAAATAAAGATATACCGCATGGCATAGGTCAGGTTAGTGCAAGCACCAACATAAGCATTCCAAAGTATATCAGAATTCTAGCGTGTTTGGTCATTGGTGATGACAATACATCGTTTAATTGGAGAAAATTGCTGTGAACACCGCCACCACACATCAAACAAATGGATAAGCTTTAATTGGAGGAAACGAAATCAAGTTCGTATGGATCTCCATCTCGGCCACTACGGCACGCCGGCTCAAGAGGTGGCGAGGAGGAGGAAGAGGGGGAGGGCTACGAGAGAGAAGAACGGATACCTTCGATTCGATTCGAACCAAGCAAGAGGGAGGCCCGCTGGAACGAGGTCGGCAGCTCGCCTCTCCCCCAAACCTGCTCGCTGACCCTGCGCGCGCGCGCGAGGTTGCCCGCCGAGCAGGGAAGACGGCTAGGGCGGGTGGGAGACGGTGGGGTGGGCGTACACAACACTTCGTTTCCGGCGTGCTCGCCGGCGGCGGAAGAGCGCGCGCGAGGCGGCGAGGCGGTGGGGGGAGAAGGCCGGCGTTGCCACCGCCGGAAACGGAGAGGAAAAAGGAGGGGACCAATGGAAGGAGAAAAACAAAGGGGTGTATTTGTCATTGACCATTTTCTTAGTTTTTTTTTACTTATTAAAGGTAAAGCCTCTAATTTTCTTTTTATTTTATATGCGATTGAAAGTGCTAGTTTTTGGATCACCACTAGAACCCATCATTTTTCTCTTACAAGATATAAAGCCTTGTTTAGAAGATTTCGGTGTCAAATATTCAAATGGTTCCAAGTAAAAGTATGGTATCGCCCTTTGAGTCGGCAAGTCCATTCCACGGCACCTTAAACAACAGCATCTGCAAATCCTCGTATAGACGAAAACAGCTCGGAAATGGACGGAAATTACTCTTACTGTCTGTCTACTGGTTTCATATACGTATATTAGAATTGGATTCAAAATAAAAAATCCCGGATACGAAAATAGAATCAAACATCATCATCAAATACGGTAATTAATATTTATTGGAATATGAAAATTACGATCTGAGGTCTCGATTTCAGATTTGAGAACACTGGACTGAAAACAATGCGGTTACTAACTATACCCAACTATATGATTCACTCCCCTCCAAGCTTTGAGGTGAGACAGATTCGGCGAACATGTTAACAAGAACATTTGAGGGTGATTTCACTCAATTCCAGCATCAGCCAGTTCCCAATTTGAAAGTGGACAAGAATTCCAGGTAGAATTGCAAGAAGTCCTTGGTTGTTTTACCTTCAAAACGATCAAGCCCAAACAACCATCAACAGATACGCAAATAAATCTTACTAACCACAACGCGATTTGCCATCCATCGATGGAACAAACATAATGTCTAACTCTTAGTAGTACCTAAGATGTCATTGGGCTAGACGATTGCAGCAAAACAATCATTACCTTTACAGAGTGTACATGATAATATCCTACACTGAAAACTAGCAAGGGCACGAGATCCCTAAAGCAAAACACTTACAAGAGACAGAAACGAAAACAATTCCCATCTCAGGACTGAGAAACTGACATTCCTGGTGAGACCGGCTCATGACCATGGACCCGGATGCGGTAAATGCAGGTTAGCACGGAGCTTCCATGGTTCGAAGTGAAGTCCAGTCGGACCATGTTGATGATACCTACATCTGGTGCTGTAATGTCGAATGTCTGGACATTCTTCTTGTCTAGATCATATGTGAATTCAGTCAAGACATACATCTTTGCGCTTGCAGCATGACCTGAATACGCCTCATTATGTGCCTCTTGATACCACCCAGACACCCGGCAGTCCTTTGGCGCAGTCGACATATCATATGCTACGTCCTGCATTTCATGTCACAGAAGTTAATCAGTAAATATCCGAGAATAGTTTTTGTGACAGGAAAACCTCTCAGTGTGCAAAATCAAGTATTTAGAAAGAAATCCATTCTGCACAACTGTATAATTGGAGCATATTCTACGCAAACATAAAAATAGGTGGTACAAGGTTATAACTTATCAAGTATTAGGCTTCCAATAATAAACTACAGGTTATAACTTGAGATAACCAAAACATTTAAGTGAATGATGCCCCTAAAATATTCAACAGGAAAAATAAAAGACAGCATCATAGGTTTAAGTCAGGCATATGACAAGAAGTGATCAACCATCTTAGCAATTCAAGGGAAGATATGAGTTTCTTTGCAGTTACTTAATCAGATGTATTGTAATGTTTTACAACCAAATTAGAAAAAAGTCGACTAATAATTTGGAAGGTTATGTTCTAAAAGAATATTCAAACGGTAGTAAAAAAGATTGCTTGTTCATGAAGCCTACCATTGACCATTAAAAAGACACATACAACACAAGCCGGATCAGGATGCCCTCAGCTTCATATCGAGATAGAAGTTGAAGTTAAAAGTGTGTCTTTTCCAATTACCACTAAACATACAGCAAAGAGAAAATTCATAGAAGCAGCAGCATTGTTGTCATATGATTCCTATTCGGTGGGTTCACTATGTAATGCTTAAGATGATTCGGTAACTACAAACAAAGGTAATATAGAATTATAATTAGTTGCAGACAAAACAAACAAGCTTAATAATGCTAATAGCGATACAGAAGTGATTCTCTATAATGGTTTACTCAAGAAAGGTCTTGCTTAAAATTTGAGTCACCCCCACTATACTACTATGAACTAAAATGCTTATGCATAAGACCTTCCCAACAAATGTCACACCCTACTCATCAGTCATCCCTTCAGGTCAACATGATTTGATTTTTGACAGACATATAGTCACAGAATTTGAGTGTGCGCTACAAAAGTAATTAACCAAGGCGCAAGGAAGCAAAGATGATATAATTCCGTAAACGAATAATCAAGAAAGTTACCTTTGAAACATGTTCCAGTGTAATTGCATCAGGGATAATTCCCTTCCTCAGCTTGATCTCCACAAACCCGCTGCTCCCCTGCAGCGGAAAGCACTGCCCGGGCTCACCAAAGCTTGGCTGAAGGATCTTCTGTTGGCTAGCAGCAGTATCTCCACGAAACAATGAAGAAATGAAACCACCACGTTCATAAGCATCCGAATGGCGGACGACTTTTCCCCCAGCCGTCGCCACTGCGTAGTCTACCCTACCAATTCCATCAGCCGCATGCTTCTCAATCTCCCCCATGGCGATCTCCCTAGCCAATGCACGAACTTGATCGAGGTCAACCTCCATGCCGGGACCCGAACCCAGGCTCTCTTTCACCTCGTTCCAGAACTTCTCGAACTCGTCCTTCGTGAGGAATTCCATCCGCTTGAGCCCGCCGAGCGCGTCGCTCAGCTCGTCGGTCCTGGCGTCGAGACGCTTGAGCTGGCCCTCGAGTCCCAGCCTCTTCTCCTCCAGCAGGGCGGTGAGCTCACCGCGGGCGGCGCCGACCTCGCCGTCGATCTTGCGGTCGACGGCCTCGAGCTGCACCTGCAGCATCCGGAAGGCGCGGGCGAGGGACGCCTCGACGTCCGCGACGCGGGCGTCGTAGCCCGCCATCGCCGCCTGGTCGACCGGCTGCGGCGGGGCCGGGTGCGCCGCGCGCCAGGCGAGGTCCCCGACGTACAGCAGCACGGCGAGGAGCACCGCGTTCTTGGCGGCGACGCTGAGCGCGGTCTGCCACCTCGGCCGCGACGACGACGTGTGGCCCGCCTTCTTCCGGCGCGGCTGCTGCGCCACGGCCGCCGCCCCAGCCGCAGCCGCGGCGGCCGAGAGATGGTTGGGGCCGGCAGAGGAGGAGTCGAGATTCGGGGTGGAGGGGTGCGGGCGCTGGTCGAGCAGGAGGACGGGGCGCTTGCGGAGGGCGGACGCGGCGGCGGCGGCGGGGCGGGAGGCGTTGGGGCTGGCAAGGTCGATGGACGTCAGCGGGGAGGCCGCGGCGGCGGCGAGGGAAGGGGACGCCATGGACGGAGATCTGGTCGGCGAGCGGCGCGGCGGCGAGAGGGAATGGAGAGAGACGGTTGGGTTTTCGCCGATCGGTGGGGAATTTGGGAATTTTTCGGAGGAAAAGCGGGCGGAAATCGAATCGAAAGGAGCGGGGCGCGGAAGAGAGAGAGAGAGAGAGAAGAAGAAGACGAGGGGACACGTTCACACGCACGGGACAGGAACCGCATGAGAAGTTTTGGGGACGCTTCGAGGGGTCTCTGACGTTGGGACCGGATGACTGTGCCATCGCGTTCACATGGCTAGATCAGTCGGTTACTCGGTTCTACTAGTACTGGTTTTCTGGATCAGAGAATCAGATGGAAGTTGCAGCGAATCAATTTATATTTTTTCGATGAATTTTCAACCAAATTTTGTGAAGGAAATTTCCGCGAATATGTTTTCAGATGGGATTCATATGGGTGTCTTCCTTTCTTCTTTTTAATTTTTATTGAAGAGGTACCCGTACGTTGCAACGAGAAGCGTAAAGATCAGAAAATTAAGAAAAAAGTTAAGAAAGATTTACATTATGTAATTAATTGAAATACAAATTTCCTTAAAAAATTTGAATGTTTTTTAGTCGGTAGATGTATAATTAAATTAATTTACAAGTAAAATAAGTGTGAAAAATAAAATGATATGGTTGTATTTAATTTTGTTAAATTCTCACTAATTAATTACACTCTTTGAAATTTTATTGGAATGTTCAGAGCTTAGTTTCTAATTTTGATAATACAAATATAATTTCATCATTTATTTAAATAAAAATCATCCTTTCTGTCTGGGTTATTATCAGCCCATTTTATTCTTCAGCCTACAATCGAGCCGGTCCACTTTCCTCCCTTCTCCTTCCTTCCACCTCAGCCCGTAAGCACCCATCCGACCCAGCAAGCAGTATAATTGGGCTCCCCTTAGTCCTCCTTTCACTGCGTGGTGAGCACTAACCGAAAGTCTAATCACGTGTTTTATTGGATCGGTCGGCTTGCGTGCGGCCAATGAAGCGTGTGCCCCGGTGTTGGAGGCCAGCCCGACGCGGGACCGATCTGAGCTGTTCGTTTTGATGGACGGCTAAGATCGGTTCCGAATATATCAAAACCTCCGGGACAAAGAAACCCTATTGATTTTTTCCTCTCTATCGATGTTGTAGATCACGACTACGGTATTTGTATGATATGAGGATCGTTGGTACCAAGGTATACGCGGGATTGAGGTAAAAGAGACAGGAGGCAAATATTTTTATACAGGTTCGGGCCCCCTCAACTGACAGATAATAGCCCTACTCCTATTGGTCGAAATCGGTGTTACTCTTATTCATTAGAATCACTCAAGTACAATATCTGGGATAACCTATCTAATTGTCGTCGACACGGCGGCATGGACCACCACTCGTAGTCGACGACGGGTAGTATTCATCCTCGAATACGAACTCGGCGAGATAAGAGATAGCACTAGATCTCTCTTGTTGGCCTCCGTGGGCACCAGATTGGGTATGTCTAGGCATATCTCAGATGTCGATGTCTACCAGCATATATTAGGGTCTATTCTGATTGTTGCCTCTCCCTTTGTGGGCACCAGATTGCTTAGATCCCTCTCCTACTAGGGGGTCTTGTATTTTATACCCACATATGTCTCTTTGTTCAAGTAGAACTAGGGAAACAAGTATGGATACGATCTGAGTAGTCCTTGTAATTTCCATGTAGAACTCTGCTTCTCCTTTCTTATCAGGAATACCTTCCGTGTATGAGGCATGATTCCGCATAGGACTTGGTATATGGTGGATCCCGCCGAGTTTAACCCAAGACTATTGGATATGTCTTATTCATAACACTGACACCCTCCCATATCCCCACTGTCGGCAGCCTCTCCCCGCCGACACCGCCTCTCCTCCTCTACAGCTCCCTCTCCGCCGCTTCCCCTCCCCCTCCCCCCACCGGCGGCGCCTCTCCCTCTCCCCCTCTCCTTCTGTGTCATCGACATGGCGTGACTACGACGATGGCGAGAGTACGGTGCGGTGCAGCGATGGTGGGGTACGACGCAGAGACGGTGGCGACGACCGTCCCTCCCCTCTCCCTCTCCTCATCGGCCTTGACGGTGGGGGTACAGCGTGGAGACGGTGCGACGACGGCCACGGGCAATGATGGCAGTGATGCCGCTTCCCAGCGAAGGACTGGACGTACCTTTGCAGCACCCACTGGTGGCTTAATGCTCCATGAATCCGATATGTAAACGAATTGAAATTTCTAGTTCGTTCTCTTCTGGGTAACCGAAGGTGACTCTGCGTGCGAGCGCCAATGGACAAAAAAGGGAATAAAACATAGAAAAATTTAGGTGACGAATAGAAAAATACCGATTTTTTTAAGTAGTTTAGATTTTTTTTTTGTCAAGGAGTGTACTATGTGAAAATTTTATATGGGACCAAAGTTTGGCCCTCCAATTTTTTTAATATATTTGTTTATATTTCTTGAGATATTGGCCCATACGACGCAAGTTTAATTCTCCGACCCACACGTAGCAAACCGTCGGATTAAACACGTGTGGCTAGGATCCGAGGTTTCTACGGCAACCGACGCTGTTTTCACGGGCCCATCAAACGGCCCAACTAGCTAAGCCCAATCAGCACTACCCTGCCGGCTTCTCGCCGCCTGAGACCTCGCCGCTGTCGTTCCTCTACGGCGGCGATCCGGCGACATGGCCATGAAATACGTCGGTTGGTAGGTTGGTTGGTTGAGGCGTTGTCGAGATGGTAAAAGATGGCTTGGAGGCGAGGGAGAAGAATATGATTCGAGGCGTCGCACAACAAGCAAACCTTCTTTGTCTGAAACTTATCTGAAATTCCCAATCCTGCAGAGTGCAGATATACAGACAACTCTAATCTGTAATTTCCTTTGTGTTTTGTCAGGCTTACGGGAACAAGATTCTCGGCCCAAGTACGGCCTGCCAAGCCCAAGTTTGCAACCAGAAAGTAGGGTGAAAAAACACAGAGAAGAAATTAAAGCGTGCCAGAAGGCAATGAATGAAGTCAACCAATGAACAGGCTGAACAATAATAACTGAATAGTTTTTTTTCTCCCGTACTAATTAATCTCTATCTATGATCCACATCACCATCTCCATCACATACATCCGATCCGACAGATCACCTTCAATCTCGGCACGAACCCTGTCAACTGATCGAAGCCAAAGTCTTGGATAATATATATCATATCACATATCACATAGCTTGATTGATCTTGTCTCACTCTCTCTGTGTGTATATATATACTCCCTCCATCCCAGAATACTGGACGTCCTAGGTTAGTTGGACCAAATTAGTGTTGTGTGAAAATAACCATTTTGCTCTCAATTTATAGGATTGGGGCTAATCATTTAAATGCTTAAGTAGGAGTACGACTAGTACACTGCCACATCTGTACAAAAGGAATATTTGAAGCATCCAATTAATGTTGGGTGCTACTACTAGTATCAACACTACAGCTTGGTGTTATACACCTAATTTGAGTGATATGGCGCCAAAACATAATGGCTTAAAGTAATCCAACCGGTCTAATCAAATTCAAAAACTTCATGGATGGTGCTTTGCCGCCAAAGGGTACCCTCCATAATTCTCAAGCAGCGAGGCAGCTACAAGCCTTTTATCACTTCATCCATCATCCTACAAACCAACTCCACACCGACCCATCACAATGGCTATAGATCTAAACATATTAGCAGAAGAAGAGGAAGATGGAGGGGCTTTACCTGACCTCAATGAAGCACAAGCCAATCTAGAAGAAGAAGTTCCTGGAAGGCATGTTATCCAGGTAGATGACCTTGCTCGAGTTGCTTGCCATGGAAATGATCAAGTTGTACATTCTTTTAATCTCAACTTGGGAGCTTTTGATCTCAACTTGGAAGCTACAGAAGAACAAGAACAACTGCATCTAGGTTTTTTACTTCATCTAATCTTTCTCAATGCATAAAATGGGTTCTTTCTCAGTGCATGTTGATTGCATTAGTAAATCTGGCTCTAAAAAACTATGGTGTTGTATGACATGCAACAGCAGATTATACCCCCTCATCAGCACACATGCACTCTCTCTCTCTCTCACACGCACACACACGATCTGAAAAGAACAAAAGGTTGCTACTGTGACAGTTTTGCAGAGTTTAGTTCTTCTAGTTCCATTATCATGTATAAGAAGCCACTTTAGAAACTAGACAACAGGTCTAGTAATCATAGAGAGTAAAACTCAAGACATGTCACTATGGTTTCAAATAGAAGCATTGGCAAACAAATAGATTAGATTTCAGAGCCTAATATGAAATTTTAGTTCACATCTGACCATTTCTTTTCAGAATCCTAGAGCATCTGGACTTTACAGAAGATAGAGAAAACAAATGAACTGTAAATAGCACATTGTTACCTAACATCGAATTAGGGAGAAAGTAACTTTGGTCATGGCCACAGCATGTTGGAAGAATTAACAAGCACAACCTATTGGTGAGCAGAATGATGTCAAGATTTACTAACTGATTTCGTTAATTTGCTAGTACAAAGAACCAATTTATTACCAAGAACCCACACGTCTTGTCAAATTTCAGTATTTAATATTCATCAACAAATCACGTGTTTATGATGCGAAATATTGAATCATGCTTAGATGGTCACATACTTGTGAATTTTGAATTGTGAAGCATCCTTAACTCCAGCTCCCAGTCCCAGACACAATATTCCTGTTGACCTTCTACTGAAAATAATCAAGAACTGAATTAAGTACCTGAAAAAAATTACTTGTACAGCACTAGAACTTAACTAGAGCTAGAGGTAGAATTAAATACATAACTGAATTAGCATCACAACAAATCAATGCTACCTTACCAACAGATGTATGAATAAGTTATGGATCTTGATATGGAAATATGGAAGAGTTAGTACTATTGTAAACTATGAGTCATGACATTGCAAATCCTAAACATATTCAATATTCTTTGTGCGGCACTGACCAGCAAGTAGTTTTTTTTAGACAATTATCAGCAAGACATGGAGCATGACCTGGATATGCATGCAAATGGAAATGAGGAACAAGAAATTCAACTGGGTAAAAGTTCATTACTTTTTGATCAGTTACAAACATGTTTACATTCTTGATTTTAGGACTGAATAAATCTACACAATCTGATTAACACACATTAACTTACCATGTAAATTTTTTTGTAGACAATGACAATGAATTGCAACATGAGCTGGAAGCCTTGGAGGATGATCTTCGAGACTATGGCGTGTATACAGATACTGTCAATGTTGTCTTTGATAGAGAGGAGTTGTTGGACCCAGAAGAAGAAGAAGATGCAAATCCAAATCCAAATCCAAATCCAGATGCAAATGGAAATGATGAAAACAGTTCTAGAGAATTGACAAACCCACAAAGGCGAAGAATTTATGAATTGTTGCTTGCAAAAAGTAAGGATGGAAAACTAGAAAAAGACACCACACGCGCAGTTGCTCAAGTGTTCAATGTCAGCATCCGTACAGTCCAGTGTATTTGGAAGAGAGCAAAGCTTTGCATCGCACATGGAGTACAAGTTAATGTTGACTCGAGGAAGCGTTACAATTGTGGCCGCAAGAAGGTTGTAATAGACTTGTCAGTTGTATCAGCTATTCCATTGCGCCAAAGAAGCACTATACGGTCACTTGCTGAAGCCCTAGGTGTGTCAGAAAGCACATTGCATAGGTTGTTCAAAGAAGGGCATCTACGATGTCACTCTAACTCACTAAAGTCTTATTTGAAGGAAGCAAAGAAAAAAGAAAGGCTGCAGTGGTGTGTTGGTATGCTAGATCATCGTACGTTACCAAACGACCCCAAGTTTATTAAAATGGAAAACATTATCCACATAGATGAAAAATGATTCAATGCCACCAAAAAGGATCGGACTTTCTACCTGCATCCCCTTGAGGAGGAACCCTATAGACCTGTCCAAAACAAGAATGCCATTGAGAAAGTAATGTTTCTATTAGCAGTTGCGAGGCCTAGGTATGATGATGAAGGCAATTGTACTTTTGATGGTAAGATAGGCATTTGGCCTTTTGTTAGAAAGGTAACACAACCTTCTTATACAAGTGTTGTTTGCTTATATTTACTTCTGTTTTTTATGTTTAAACCTAGCCTATTTGATGTAATAACAGGAACTCGCACAAAGGAGAAGCCGTAATAGAGAGAGGGGGACACTTGTAACAAAAACAATTAAGGTTGATAGAGACACTATGAGATCATTTATGATCTCTAAAGTTCTCCCATCTATTAGAGCATGTTGGCCTCTAGAAGATGCAAGAAGAACAATATTTATTCAACAAGACAATGCTAGAACTCATGTACCAATTGACGATGAGCAGTTCTGTGGAAATTATGGGTACCCCATACCCACTCGACATGGTTATCCGACTAGTTATAGGGGATAGCTTATATCTATATAATATGTAACGGATCATGACTTGGGTATTACGTTTCCTTATGTATTACGGAACAGCCTAAAGTCCTGGTTTGGCAATATTGTAAAGTAGTATTAGGAGACCGATACCGTATTGGTTAAGGTTTCTATCTTGTAATCCTGTCCCCATCCTATATAAGGTGGGTAGGAGGTCCTCTAGGGGGTATGAGCACACAATAGATCGTCAGATCAATACAACACCCGGCGGATACAATCCCCAAACAGGAGTAGGGTATTACCTCTCATTGAGAGGGCCTGAACCTGTCTAAATCCTTGTCTCCGCATCCATCCACTTTTAGGTCTCGTGCGCTACCCCTTTTTCATATTGCCGAAATCATGTTTCGACAGTTGGCGCGCCAGGTAGGGGTACACCGAGTTTCCCATCAAGAAGTGCGATGGAATCAACTTCATGAGTCACCGGTTTTCGTCTTCGCTTCACCAGCTTTGATTTCCTTGCCGTCGATAACTTCAACAAGCTCTCTCTCTGACTTGATTTCAAATCGGTCGGAGGAGATTCAATCAGAAGATAACAACCACTCTACCACAGCGAGTCTTAGATCCAATCTACTATGGCTGCTACCAGCATCACCTCCGTCATCCCCAGGATCCAATCTACAATAGCTTGGACTTCATCGCTGCCACCAAAAATCAGCCATGGAGATACACGAATCCGATCAAACAGCATACACCGAATCTGGAGAGACCTTATATCGAAGTCGGCCATCCACATAGCCTCGCATCAGTTGGTTACACCATCGTTGTTGGGCGTCTACATCTTCACCACCGGCCATCGTTATCGTCGTCGACTGGTGTCTCCGCCTTCACGGTTGGTTGGTTACACCACCGTTGATTGGGTGTCTACATCTTCACCGCCGGCTACCGTCATCGTCACCGACTGGTGTCCTCGCCTACACGGTCGGTTGGTCACACCACCGTTGTTGGGCGTCTACATCTTCACCGTTGGCTACCGTCATCGTCGCCGACTGGTGTCCTCGCCTACACGGTCGGTTGATCATACCACCGTTGTTGGGCGTCTACATCTTCACCACCGGCCATCGTTATCGTCACCGACTGGTGTCTCCGCCTTCACGGTTGGTTGGTCACACCACCGTTCTTAGGCGTCTACGACTTCACCACCGGTCTGTCTTCATCGTCGTCGACTGGTGTCCTCGCCTACAAGGTCGGTTGGTCACACCACCGTTGTTGGGCGTCTACATCTTCACCACCAGCCATCGTTATCGTCGCTGACTGGTGTCTCCACCTTCACGGTTGGTTGGTCACACCACCGTTGTTGGGCGTCTACATCTTCACCTCCGGTCCGCCTTCATCGTCGCCGACTGGTGTCTCCGCCTACACGGTTGGTTGGTCACACGACCGTTGTTGGGCGTCAACGTCTTCACCATCGGTCAACGTCATCATCGCCGACTGGTTTCCTCCGCCTACACAGTTGGTTGGTCACACCACCATTGTTGGGCGTCTACATCTTCACCGTCGGTCATCGTCATCGTCGCCGACTGGGTTCCTCCGCCTACATGGTTGGTTGGTCACACCACCAGTGCTGGGCGTCTACGTCTTCACCACCGGCCATCATCATCGTCGCCGACTGGTGTCTCCGCCTACACGGTTGGTTGGTCACACCACCGTTGTTGGGTCTCTTCGCCTTCACGCCGTTACTAATGGCGATATCGTTTTCACTGCCGGCTCGCCTTCCGCCATCGCCGACTGGTGTTTTCGTCGTCATTGATGGACAATCCTATTGTCACCGCGGGGAATACAACAAAGCTAAGTCATCATTATTCTATTTCTCCCTTGCCTCACTACACTAATTGGTTTTCCATTGAGTAGTGAGTCGGGGGCTACAGATGTTATATCATATTTTTTCAAAAACTTTCATAATATTTATCTTGACTGCTTGCAAAATAATCCGAGTAAAAAGTACCGATCGAGTTATAGAGCTCTATATCCCTATGTCTTCCGTTTGGTTTGTCGATGGATAGTTGCCTTCGGGCCGATTCCTAGCACCCGGAGGCTCGTTGGATGGAGTATATAACACAAGGTGCTAAGTATTACTTGGAAGAAATCAAAAGTATAGAGATAATATAATTTGCTTTCCGCTCTTAACAATTGTAAAAGTACCCGAGTAGTAAACTCCAATTCATGAAACTTTGTTCCATTAATGACGAACTCATGTCAATGACTAGTCGGGCAGAGTGTTTAAAAGTGATGAGTCATCTACTCGGGGAAATCAAAATCTACAAGAGGAGAAATACATAGTTATAAATATTTTAAAATGCTTGAATTTTTCTCAAGTATTCTATTTGCATCAGATGCTACTCATCCTATATGTTTATACTGCAGGATCCAAATCCAAATATGCATAGTGGGGATTCCTGGCTTTAAGCTTATCTCCTACGCTTCGGGAATGGATCAGTCAGAACATCACAACCGGCCATCATCATTGTCGCCGACTGGTGTTTCCGCCTACACGGTTGGTTGGTCACACCACCGTTGTTGGCCGTCAATGTCTTCACCGCCGGCCATCGACATCGTCGCCGACTGGTGTCTCCGCCTACACCATTGGTTGGTCACACCACCGTTGTTGGGCGTCTACGACTTCACCATCGGTCCGCCTTCGTCGTCGCCGACTGGTGTCTCCGCCTACACGGTTGGTTGGTCACACCACCGTTGCTGGGCGTCTACGTCTTCACCGCCTACACGGTTGGTTGGTCACACCACCGTTGCTGGGCGTCTACGTCTTTACCGCCGTCCATCGTCATCGTCGCCGACTGGTTCCTCCGCCTACACGGTTGGTTGGTTACACCACCGTTGTTGGGTGTTTACGACTTCACCACCGGTCCGCCTTCATCGTCGCCGACTGGTGTCTCCGCCTACACGGTTGGTTGGTCACACCACCGTTGTTGGGCGTCTACGACTTCACCGCCGGCCATCGTTTTCATCGCCGACTGGTGTCTCCGCCTACGCGGTTGTTTGGTCACACCACCGTTGTTGGGCGTCTACGACTTCACCGCCGGCCATCGTTTTCGTCGCCGACTGGTGTCTCCGCCTACGCGGTTGGTTGCTCACACCACCGTTGTTGGGCATCCACGATTTCACCACCGGTCCGCCTTCATCGTCATCGACTGGTGTCTCCACCTACGCGGTTGGTTGGTCACACCACCGTTGTTGGGCATCCACGATTTCACCACCGGTCCGCCTTCATCGTCGCCGACTGGTCTCTCCGCTTACACGGTTGGTTGGTCACACCACCGTTGCTAGGCGTCTACGTCTTCACCACCGGCCATCGTCATCGTCGCCGACTGGTTACTCCGCCTGCACGGTTGGTTGGTCACACCACCGTTGATTGGGTGTCTACATCTTCACTGCCGGCCATTGTTATCGTCGCCGACTGGTGTCCTCGCCTACACGGTCGGTTGGTCACACCACCGTTGTTGGGCGTCTACATCTTCACCACCGGCCATCGTTATCGTCGCCGACTGGTGTCTCTGCCTTCACGGTTGGTTGGTCACACCACCGTTCTTAGGCGTCTACGATTTCACCACCGGTCCGCCTTCATCGTCGTTGACTGGTGTCCTCGCCTACACGGTCGGTTGGTCACACCACCGTTGTTGGGCGTCTACATCTTCACCACCGGCCATCGTTATCGTCGCCGACTGGTTCCTCCGCCTGCACGGTTGGTTGGTTACACCACTGTTGTTGGGTGTCTACGTCTTCACCGCCGGCCATCGTCGTCGTCACTGACTGGTGCCTCCGCTTACACGGTTGGTTGGTCACACCACCGTTGCTGGGCGTCTACGTCTTTACCACCGGCCATCGTCATCGTCGCCGACTGGTTCCTCCGCCTACACGGTTGGTTGGTTACACCACCGTTGTTGGGTGTTTACGACTTCACCACCGGTCCACCTTCATCGTCGCCGACTGGTGTCTCCGCCTACACGGTTGGTTGGTCACACCACCGTTGTTGGGCGTCTACGACTTCACCGCCGGCCATCGTCATCATCGCCGACTGGTTCCTCCGCCTACACGGTTGGTTGGTCACACCACCGTTGCTGGGCGTCTACGTCTTCACCGCCGGCCATCGTCATCGTCGCCGACTGGTTACTCCGCCTACACGGTTGGTTGGTCACACCACCGTTGATTGGGTGTCTACATCTTCACCGCCGGCCATTGTTATCGTCGCCGACTGGTGTCCTCGCCTACACGGTCGGTTGGTCACACCACCGTTGTTGGGCGTCTACGTCTTCACCACCGACTGGTTTCGCCGCCGCTGACTGGTGTTTTTATCTTTACGACTACACGTCTTTGCCACAACAAACTCTACTGCCACTACTACGGAAGATTCACATCATCAACTACGATGTCTCCAAGAGCCTCGACATCTTTGCATATGATGCCGAGCTAATCTACTACAACAAGTGGCATTCCAATATTCAAGATTTTTACTCGGACATCCTCAATGCGTATTTTCACTCAAGTGGTGGTTACTCGACAACAAGCTACACTTCTTGACTCTATGATCAGTTGTTTTTCAACTAAGCATAGAGTCGGGGGCTACACAAATACAAGACTCAAAATTCACAGACACTATGTCAAGATCAAGCAATCGATTAACCAGCCAACGAGTCAATTCCAAGAAGTCATTATCTTCGTCTTCAACTCAGAGCAGGCGTTCTACTTCTGCAACATCAATTTTTTATCGGCAATTTTGGTTTCTGCATGCTGCCATAATTTACTCCAAATTTCTGAAGTATCAAGTTCAATATTTAACCTCCATGCTCGGGAGTTTGGAGTTATCAACCAATCAGCTCAGATTCTACGAGTTGGACAACACGATTTGCTTACCTCTAAGCAAAGCATTTGCAACAGCTACAAGATCAAGTTCTACTGCCATCATCATAAATCAACGGGCATTGCATCAATCTTCGTCATGCAAACGTTGGCGTCAAGGAAACTACTCGAGCTTCGACATATTTTCAACAATTTGATGGATTATTATTACTGAAGTCATCATCAGCAACTTCTCCATTAATATAATTGTGATCTCCGGTCCATTACCATCAACCAAGGAGTTTGCTTCGAGGGTTCAAGCTTAATCAACACTGAATATCCAACTGGATCATTTTTCGTCGACTTCTTGCTGAGCATCCTTGGTATTACCTCTACTTCATCGGCTCTGACATCGCTACTATCGCTAGTGGATGACTATGTCTTCGCCTTCGGTTGCCTATGTCAACGCTGACTTGTTATTTTGCCTTCACGGTTGGCCTACTACACCGCCGCTGATGGGCGACCTCATCATATCATCGGCTGCTACACCGCCATTGACTGGATCATCAACATCATCGTCTTCATCAACATCATGCTATGCCTCTCCTGCCGCACCTATTCTGTTGTCATGGATGAGCAATTTCATCTTCACTACCAATTATGTTTGGTATTACCGACTGGTTTCCTCGTCTTCATATACGACTATTGCCGCTATCACCAGTTGTCATGACCGTTGGTCACATCAGCTGTCGTCGACCGGTTTCTTCATCTTCATAATCGATGGATTTCATTATCGCTGCTGATGGGAAAATTGTGTCTCTACTACTGACATCTTCATCACCTCTGATGGGCGATATCATCTTATGCCGACTACATCAGCTACTACTAGTTGACGATTTCGACTACAACATAATGACAAGCTATATGCTCAGGGGCTTCATTAGCTCAGGCTTAAGGATTATGCCTTTGATTTGGATTAGTTCTGGATACATATTCATGGCCGTGAGATTATTCCCTATGCTCAAGGTCTGGATCAATCTTTATTCCCCATGAGGGCCATCGACTGAGTATTTGCGCCAGTCGGGATTCAATTATCATTTTTACTTCATTATACCCCATGCGAGATAATTATTTGGACCAGAAGCCACTCGGATGAGATGCACTTGGTCTTCATTGCCCGGAAGATTTATCACTCGGGAGCATGTCAAGAGGCATGTTATATGCGTCATCTTTTTGAGGGTATCGAAGGCATATTTTTTGGTCTAGGCCTAATATGTCTGCAGCCCATATTTCAGGTGTGGCCAGTCACGTTCTTTTAGGGACTTAGGCATTTTTTTTGCTTAGGCAAAAGTGCGCGTGATCAAGTGCCCAATACCTTAAAATCCTTTTATATCGCTGTTACTCAACTTTTAGGAGTTGGTACAATGCACTTTAAAAGGTGACAAACAGTGAAGCTTTATATAGCTGCCCCGCTGACTTTTTCATATATATAAGTCAAGGTACTGTTTGATCTATAAAGCAATCGATTAGATATAATATCGTTGCTTTTCGCCACGTAAGTGTGCACTTTTATTGACCAATATTATGGCTTAGGCTGATTATATATTTTGGTCATTTTTCAGGCGGTTGGTAAATCCTTTATGAGTTCTATTTACTCGGATTTTATACCACATATGCCTTATGTTTCCAAGTATGGTAAAGCCATGTGTCTTTTAGGGACTTAAGCACATCTGTTAAAACAGTGTGAGCATGGTGTATACTTAATGCTTTGGAAATTTCTTTATTCACAGCATAGAAGCTTTTTTATAGCTGTTTTTGCTATGTGAGTTTTCGAAGATGTGGTAACCTAGGTTGCATGCATCATATTTTCACAAGGCAGACGGTTTATCACTTGAGTCTTATTTACTCGGGGATTCATGCCGTATGTGCTATCATTATGCTACTTAGGTGGCTTAAAACCACTCAGCTGGTTAATCTATTTATTCCTTGACTATATGCTTAGTTTGTTCAACTAACCACATAGTCGGGGGCTACACCTATCAGGTGCATCTAGTCGATGCACCTAAGTCTATATTTTATTATTTTTCAACCCTCCACAGTCTTCTGATTTGATAAAAGTATTCCGGAGATCATGGCAAAGATGATTGAAGCACTCTACTCTGGAGTAATTTAGTTCGAGAGAAGATTATCTTTTCGACTGTGAAGGTCTCAGGGGCTACTGTGGAGATTATGGGTACCCCATACCCACTCGACGTGGTTATCCGACTAGTTATAGGGGATAGCTTATATCTATATAATATGTAACGGATCATGACTTGGGTATTACGTTTCCTTATGTATTACGGAACGGCCTAAAGTCCTGGTTTGGCAATATTGTAAAGTAGTATTAGGAAACCGATACCGTATTGGTTAAGGTTTCTATCTTGTAATCCTGTCCCCATCCTATATAAGGTGGGTAGGAGGTCCTCTAGGGGGCATGAGCACACAATAGATCGTCAGATCAATACAACACCCGGCGGATACAATCCCCAAACAGGAGTAGGGTATTACCTCTCATTGAGAGGGCCTGAACCTGTCTAAATCCTTGTCTCCGCATCCATCCACTTTTAGGTCTCGTGCGCTACCCCCTTTTCATATTGCCGAAATCATGTTTCGACAAGTTCAGTGTTGCAGTAGCTCAACTAGGGCTTGATATTCGCCTCGTGAATCAACCTCCCAATTCCCCCGATATGAATTATCTGGATCTTGGCTTCTTTGCATCACTTCAGTCCTTAACTGCTAATAGGGTGTCTAAAAACATGGAGGAGCTAATAGAGAATGTTCAGAAGGAATATAATGACTACGATCCAAAGACTCTCAATAGAGTGTTCGTCACACTACAAAGCTGTTGCATTGAAGTAATGGAAGCTAATGGAGGGAATAAGTACAAGATCCCTCACATGAACAAAGTGAGGCTAGAGGCACTTGGCATTCTTCCTAAAGCCCTTCACTGTGAACGTCGGTTGTATGAGAAAGTCATACAACTTCTAGGCAACTAATTGTGCACTTGTGTCATAATATGTACTTTTGTCATCTATGTACATGTGTCATCTATATAATTGTGGAAACTAAATATATAATATGTTTGCTTGTATGAATGTTTTATCCTAGGTTCTATTAACAAGTTGACTGTCCATATGCACAATAAAAAAACAAGTACTAGTATTTCATAGAGATGCATGGCATTTCAATAAGATATTTTCATAACCATATATTCCAAAAGATGTCACCAAACAGAACCACATAATATATAACATGATAGGATGTCACTATGCAGCTGACTAATTATGAGTTCGTACTTCAGACTAACAACAAGAAGTACGTAGACGGCACACTATTCATGTCACTTAATCAACACACTACTTTTTTTTTACTTGGAAACACTCGGTGTAACCTGGGATCAGTAGACGTAGCATTTCCAACTTCGTGTCATCAATGAGCTCGTATTCTTCCTCCTGTGAATCAACCCAAAGGTCCACGCCTACAAACTGACCATCACCATTTTCTTTATCACTCGGCATCTTCTCCATGCTAGGTATCTCCTCCTCGTTGGGCATAAATTGGATGGATACCTCCTGAACATATATGAAAACAAATCAAAATTGGAAGCTACAGAATTTTAATAATAGTAATCAATACATTGTATGCCGAGTGCTTGCACAAGATCATATATTTTGTTCGTGTCAAATATTCATGTCAAGCACCTCTTTTCAAGAATTTCCTTAGTTTATCACTTTGGAACCATTCATAGTCTTTTCTAGTTCATATGAAGGTGTAGACATCCTGACTGCTATTCCTGCTTTTATTTATAGTATCAGTTCAAAAAAAAGATTAGATTACTTATTCTTTCTATATTGTTTATTATATTTTTTTCAGAAGATTTTTGTGTTTGGCACATGTTTATAGATCCACTATACACTCGGTTTATTCTTGGTTGTTCAATTCCATTCCCCAATTCTGTGATTTGCGAATTGAATTGATGCTTCATGATCGGCTGACCAAACCATGCATTTATGCGTAATGGTACTACACCGGTTTGACAAAGTATGCAATAAGAACTTCCTTATTGGAGTTAAAATGCAGTACTAAATTATGTATTACCAATAATTTTATTCAATGGAGTTAAAATGTTGAACTTCCTTTTCTCTGTTGCAGGCAGTTTCTGATGTTTAAGCACATGTCTAATAATTATAATATCTGGTCTACTAGGCAAGTTGCAGTATTGGAGAAGAAGAGGACTGAAAAGTATGAATTTCTATTTATGTTACATACTTACAAAATCAGTAGGTGCAGATAGAGACTATGTTCAGACTTCACAACACATTGTATTATCTTAGTTTTCTAAAAGCTAAATTTAATAATAGTAATATTATGCGTTGCAGGACTCTTATCATGGCAAAACAATATTAAATGGAATACAATAAAGATCCTGTGTGGTAACGGCTAGAACATTAGATGGTGCATGAATCTCCATTGAACAGATGACTTGTGGCTTTGGTTGCACATTACATAATGCATTAAAGTTAGAGTGATTAATTATCTATGGTTATCTAATTGTTACTAGCTAGAAGTATATGGATATATTATAGATAGCAGGCTCCTCAGGAGTTTATCTGTAAGTTTCCATAGTTATTAAATAATATATTTTCATTTTTTTATGCAAAGTTGACTCAAATAAATTAATAGCACACACCTTGCTCTGCTCGCTGATATTGGAGGACTCCACCACGAAGTGCTTGCTCGGTTCAGCACCGTGGTTGGCCATTGTCCCCTGCCACAGGTCACCTCCCTGCGGGTAAGAAGCATTGGACGAAAAGGAGGCCTTGGTACTGGTAGAACTGGATCTTCCCACGCCATAAGTCACATTGGAGCTCATCAGCTTGCCAATTTTACTGCCTCGCTTCTTCTCCATTGCAACACCATCGTGCATCTTTTTCTTGAGCACAACGTCAAAGAACCAATCTTCAAATACGAAGTCGCCTCCTTCATCATCCAAATCAGGCCAGAACTCATACTCATCCATATCGGGCCCATCCTAGGTATCAAAGATCAAGTTCTTGCCTTCTTCTAAACATCGGCCACATTCACGATGAAACCACTTGCCTCGAACTGGCTGCCCGCACCACATCTGGGCAGGCTGTTTCCATTCATCATTTGAGTGCACTATGTTGCTGCCGCTACAAATCCCACCACCCTTCTCCACTTCCCCGCAATCCTGAATCTCACCACCATTCTCCTTCGCTTCCCCACAATCTTGAGTCCCACCACCCTTCTCGTTCACCTCCCCACAATCCTGAATCCCACCACCCTTCTCCTTCACCTCCCCACAATCCTGAATCCCACCACCCTTCTCCTCCACTTCCCCACAATCTTGGAACTCAGTTTCGGGCACAAACTCCTGATCTGAGGAGAAGCAGTACTCGATGCCTTCATCATCAGAATTAGGGATGAACTCAATCTGGTCGTCGTCGGACCCATCTTGTGTATCCAAAACAAAATTCTCACCTTCTTCCAATAATTGGCCAGATATTCGACAGTACCACATGCCTCGACACCATTTCTTACCACGCATCTGTCTGGCACTTCGCAACCTGCCGCTGTCATCACCGCCACAACCCAATATCTTGCCGAAGCTGCCGCCCCTAGGGCCTCCACCTCCGCAGCCCCTAGGTTTGCCGCCGCTGCAGCCCCTAGGGTTTGCGTCGCCATCGTTGCCGCCGCAACACAATCTCTCGCCGAAGCCGTCGCCACCGCCACCCCTAGGGCTGTTGCTGTTGTAGCCCTTAGGGCCTCCGACATCGCGGCCCCTACAGTTTCCGCCTCCATCATCGCCTCCACAACCAGATCTCTCGCCAAAGCCAGTGCCGCAGCCATCCCTACGGCCTCCACCGCCATAGCCCCTAGGTTCGCCGTCGCTGCAACCCCTAGGGTTCCCACCATTGCTGCTGATGGCGCTCTCAGCGTTGCCGCGGCCGTTGAGCATGTTGTCGCACACCGGATGTGGCTTGCTCGTCTGGGGGAGGGGGAGGGGGAGGGGGGATGGATGGGGATTGGTGCGGTGTGCTGTTGGGAGGGAGAAGCAGGGTGCTGGTGTGGAAGACGCGGCGTGGAAGGAGAAGAAAACGAGAGACGAGCGATGGGGAAGAAGAGAATATGAGAGGAGAGGATAAGGTAGCGCTTCAGAGCAAAACTCGTTTAGAGGAGAAAGAGTCCGCTACTGTTTTAGATGGCCCCACTTCTTTTTTTTATGGGTGCTTGTCTAGGAGTTCGCCAGTGCGTGCCAGCGTCAAGAACTAAGGGACTTTTACTTAGGAGCAGAACGTCCTCCTTTCTGGGATGGAGGGAGTATATGCTAGTACTAGTATTACACACCGTCTGATCTCCTGTTTTTCTCATGTGACCAGATATATAATGTCAAACATACTACGCAGCACCGCACCATATGAAAAATCGAGAAATGATCATAAACTCTTGAGAGGATATCTTCTCGTCTCTCATATATCATCTAAATAGCTATTAAAAATTTTAGCAATATAGATTATTATACGGTATTGAGTACTGCCATAAAGTTCTAGGTTCTCGCTGACTTTGTCACCGACTGGACTGTCCCTGAGTACGGCACAGCTGATCAAACGAATAACGAGACATGAACAATGGCGTTTGATGGAGCCTTCAACAGCTAAGAAGCAGGAGCAGGCTTCATGATGTGACCATGGCTCATATGGATACAACCGTTGTTCACATCATGGATCAACAAGAAGACATCAAGATCAAGTCCTCCAGGTGCTGGAATCCAATTCGGCCACCTGCAGCAACGTTGAATTCAAACGGCCGCCAAATCTGCATACGAGCTCCGTTTTCGGCCCATGAGTACTTGATGGAAAGCTCTCGGAGTCCTCTTTCCAATGGATCCAGCCTCGTCTCCAAATTCCATCCGAGTTGGTCGCTATTATATAAACAAGGTGCTGCGTCACCTATAATGGGCCTATGGGCTTGTAACTTCATCTGGGACCCGGGCCCATGAGGGACCCATGTGGGGTGCGTCCCATGTAGGTGGAGCACGACCCTAGGGCTCCCTTGGTCGTCCTCCCACCCCTTTAAATAGCTAGGTACCCCTTCAGGGTTTCTTGGGTTTTGTTAGATTATAGTTTAGCCATTGCTACTTGCTTGCAGCGCGCGTGTCGGCTAGACCGTCCGTCTGCTTGTTCTTCGGAACCCCAACTTATCATTTGTATTCAATTCCTATTTGCAATTCAGATTGCTTTTATCTTGTTCTTGCTAGTTTCTTCGATTTGCTTGCAGGAATAAGGTTGATCTGCATCGATATGATCAACAACCCACGGAGAGGTGTATCGATCGCTAAGGCGCAACACAACGTCTGGTACGGTTGTAGTCGGATCGTCAACGTGTCTCCCAAATCATAGTTATCTCAACTCACCGAAAGATCGGGCCAAATCATATCCTTGAGTGCATCGAGTGGAGCTCAGGGTTTATCAAGTGAAAGAGAAAGAAAGAGAAAAAAAAAAGAAAGAGAAAATTAGTTGTTTTCTCGGTTTCAATCTATACCGTAAATTGCTAAACAGTTTGGTGAAAATTTTTGGAGTGTCGGATTCGAGATCTGTTTGCAAAAACGGAACCTATGCGACGAGAGCATTCCATTTTTGTATAATTTTAATTTTAGGGTTTGCACTTTTACATTCGAGTCCCTGTAATTTTTATATTTACATTTGAGTCCCTGTAATCTTGCATCCAGGTCCTTGAGTCGTTTTTGCTGAAAAAATTCAAAAAAAGAGAGAGAAAAAGGCAGAAAGGTGCATAAAAAAAGAAAATAAAAGCCGCACCAAAAAAAGAAAAAAAAAGAAAAGAAAAGCCGCAAAAAAAAGAAAGAAGGAAAAAGAGAAAGAAAGAGAAAATTAGTTGTTATCTTCGAGATTGCTTTCACGTATCAGAGTTGTGCTATCTTGTGGTACCGTTTGTGTCTAGGCTCGCGTCTCTAGTACGTTCTAGCCTAGGACCAGCACGGTACTTGACTTTGAACCATTATTCAACTTTGCATTCTCTGATTTGAGCATTTGCTATTCCTTTGCTACATATTTAAGCCTACCCAGAGCTCCACAGATTTGATTGCAGCCGTACAGCAAGTATTTGCCTAGGCATCGAGTGGAGCTCAGGGTTTATCAAGTGGTATCAGAGCTTTCGTTGCTCGGTGAGTTTTTTTATCTACCTATAACCAGAAAATAGCCATACAAAAAAAATTTGCATCCTTTACCCAGCCATATTTGTGCCATTGCATTGTCCTTTTCAGTTTTTGCTTTGTTGAGTTTTGCGTTGCATCGTCGAGTCGTGTTGCTGGTCTTGGCGTCTAGTCCGTTTAGAGTTTCGAGTTCTTGTCACGGTTAGTACCACTGTCGCCTTCGTCACTGTGTCTTCGTTGTCGTCGGGATCTTCGAAAACGGAATCGTGCCGCCACTAGGGTTCCGTTTTTCTCGTTTCGGGCATTTTCTGTCGGTCGGTTTTGGAGATTGCTGAGTTGCATCTAGGGTTTTCTGTTCTACCCATTCTTGTGTTTGTCGTGCATGTGTGTGTTTCTGTTTTGCACGCCGAGACTGAAGGGTGAGAGTTATGTAGATTAGATTAGTCGGTTGGTTTGTTTCCAAGCCAAGATCAGTTTGGATCGGAGTTTAAATCTAATCCATAATAGAGTATGTCCCCACCCCACATGAAGGCCGACTAGGACTTATCTGTTCGGTCGTTTCTTCCCCCCCCTTTGAGTCCGACTCCTCCCTCTCTTCTCTCGGTTTCAATCTATACCGTAAATTGCTAAACAGTTTGGTGAAAATTTTTGGAGTGTCGGATTCGAGATCTGTTTGCAAAAACGGAACCTATGCGACGAGAGCATTCCATTTTTGTATAATTTTAATTTTAGGGTTTGCACTTTTACATTCGAGTCCCTGTAATTTTTATATTTACATTTGAGTCCCTGTAATCTTGCATCCAGGTCCTTGAGTCGTTTTTGCTGAAAAAATTCAAAAAAAAGAGAGAGAAAAAGGCAGAAAGGTGCATAAAAAAATAAAATAAAAGCCGCACCAAAAAAAAGAAAAAAAAAGAAAAGAAAAGCCGCAAAAAAAAGAAAGAAGGAAAAAGAGAAAGAAAGAGAAAATTAGTTGTTATCTTCGAGATTGCTTTCACGTATCAGAGTTGTGCTATCTTGTGGTACCGTTTGTGTCTAGGCTCACGTCTCTAGTACGTTCTAGCCTAGGACCAGCACGGTACTTGACTTTGAACCATTATTCAACTTTGCATTCTCTGATTTGAGCATTTGCTATTCCTTTGCTACATATTTAAGCCTACCCAGAGCTCCACAGATTTGATTGCAGCCGTACAGCAAGTATTTGCCTAGGCATCGAGTGGAGCTCAGGGTTTATCACTTCATCCTCACATTGCCAACCGAATATCAGTTCAGACATGCCATACATTTAAACTTCCGGGCAACAAACAACATGGTCGAGTACAAAGGTGTACTCGCGGGACTACGAACAGCCGCAACACTCGGGGTAAAGCGACTAATTGTGAAAGGGGACTCAAAGTTGGTTGCAAACCAAGTGCACAAGAACTACAAATGCTCGAACCCAGAGTTGGCAAAGTACCTCGCCGAGATCAGGAAACTGGAACGAAAGTTTGACGACCTCGAGATGCGCCACGTCTATCGCAAGGACAACATCGAGGCAGACAACTTAGCACGGTGCACGTCTAGAAGGGAACTCATCGAATCGGCCATGTTCCTAGACATCCTGACAACACCTTCGGTCAAAGTCGACATCGACAACATCGATTTGGCCAATGAGAATAGCTCGGGGGCTACCGCATCAGCCGACAACATCGTGGCTGACATTGAAACCACTTCAGACTGGCGAACTCCGGCCATCAACTATATGGATGCCAACAAATTACCGGACGATGACACCGAGGCAAAAATCTGTTGTATGATCGGCAACGATCTATTCAAAAAGGCTCCGAACGAAATCCTGCTCAAGTGTGTCTCCCCCAAGGACAGCAAGGACCAACTATTTGACATTCATGAAGGCGTATGCGGATCTCATGCCGGCGGGCGAACACTGGTCGGACAAGCCTTTCAAAAATGTTTCTTCTGGCCAGCCACCCTTCAAGACGCTTGTGACTTGGTGCAACGGTGCAAAGCTCGTCAGTTTCACAGCAAGCACTCCAAGATGCCAGCCCAAGCGCTTCAGACTATCTCTCACCTGGTCGTTCTTGTGCTGGGGGCTTGACATCCTCGGTCCATTCCCTAAAGGACGGGGTGGATACAAATTCGTGTTCATGGCTATCGACAACTTCACAAAGTGGATTGAAGTGAAGCCAACAAGAGAAATCAAGGTTGATCATGCCATCAAGTTCATGAAGAGGATATTCTGCAGATATGGACTACCACATAGGATTTTGACGGACAATGGCTTCCAATTCACCAACGGTGCTTTTCAAGAATATTGCGATGAATTCAGAGTAAAGATCTGCTTCGCGTCAGTCTCTCCTCCTCAAAGTAACAGGCAGGTCGAGTGGGCAAACGACATCGTGCTCCAGAGGATCAAAACACGCGTGTACGATAGGCTCGTGGCCTATGACACGTGATGTGTTGAAGAACTTCCCTCGGTCTTAAGGGCCGCGCGTACAACCCCGACAACCCCCACCAAGAGAACTCCTTTCTTCCTCATCTACAGTTCCGAAGCCATGCTCCCTTCCGAGCTAGGGTACATATCGAGCAGTACTCAAGCGAGGAGCAAGAGGAGCGCCGAGCAGATGACGTCAATCTCTTAGAGGAACATCAAGAACGTGTTGCCATCTGAGCAGCCGCATACCAACAGGCCCTGCGTCGTTATCACGAGAAGCGCATCCGCGCCTGCACACTCGCGCCTGCACACTCAACACCGACGATTACGTCCTCCGACGAGTTCAGAATAAGGCAGGGCGAAATAAGCTCTCACCTAAGTGGGAGGGACCGTACACGGTAGTCGATGTCTTGAGGCCAGACGCATTCGAAGTCGCAGATGACGAAGGCCGCGAGTTGGCAAACTCTTGGAACATGGACCAATTACGTAAATTTTATGTATAAAATAGATGTAAACAATGTCTGTAAGTATACTTAATAATATACATCATCTATTCATATCTACGTGTCTTGCCCTCCAAAACCTCTTTTCCCCATATCGCCTTGTCTTGAAGTTGAACCTATTGTCCTCTTACGCTAGTCTGACAAACCTCCGAGATCTCTTAGATCTCGGCTGGGGACGCCCAGCCGAGATCTAAGAGATCTCGGAGGTTGGTCAGGCACTGTAGGGCCAAACAATCAGGTCAGATTTGGTCATGTCATAGTGCCCATGGATGCGTATTAACTAAGCCGCGTAATCGGAAATTGGTTTTCCCAACTTCACGGCTTGGGACTAGGAATTCACAGCTTCAGTTCAGCTAAGTTACAAGATTCAAGCCACCTTACCGGAAATCAACCTTTCCGCAAAGTTGGCAGGGGGGTACGGACAGTATCGTACTCCGCTAGCTGAAAGAAGTTGATGGGAGAATACTCGTACACGTCTCTGAACATATTACTTAACATACATTTCAATTCTGTCATATCCAGATATACAAAAGACTAACTGGTTTAAGAGAACTTGATTGCAGGTATAAGAGCCTACCAGGACAGCCACCGCTAGTTCATGGTAGAGAAAACTTTTTCGACTAACGGAGCAAAGGACTGTGCAAGTTGATTGATCTCTTCCGTCCTCATCCGAGAATACGAAAAGCCTCCCCGGAGGAACTCCAGATTCATCTGAGGCCTACTATTCTGAATACACCCTCATATCGACTAGCACGACAACACTGTTGTTTCAGGTTGTTGTCGATATGCTTGTTGATCCCTCCCTGTTAGTTGCACGTACTCTGTATCTAGGACAAGTACCCGTTAGCTGTCTTCTCGGGGGAAGGACACCCCACGCGTAGCTCCTCACATAACCGTCCCAATGCCAAGCAACAACCCCCGAGGTAGACAGTAAGCCAGACTTCTCGACCTAGAAGGGTTTCGACATCACGCTCCTTATGAACGGTGTCAACGGTCCGCTTGAGTTCCACCCTCTCGAAACATTCCTTTTCCTCAAGAGCGTTCTCAAGGACTGTAGATATCAGTTGATCTCGGTTAGCAACTCGTTGCCTATGAATGGGCGGAAACCACATGATGAAAATATGATACCTGAGATCTGCTCGAGGAGGGGGCTGAACATGAGTCCCTAAGGACCATGCATGTCTGCGGGAGCGACAACGACCAGTGCCCGTTCGTCGACACCCGACGTCGGGGAAATGCAGGGTGACGGAAGTATAGCGGTATGTTCTTGAGGACGCCCTCCCTGCTGGATAACCTCATCTTCTATACATCTACAAGACAATGAGATAAAACCCCAGGATTTATTCAATAAACAAGGGCATTATTTAGACAAGGACAACAAGCCTAAAGTATTGTTGTCAAAATTACAAGGGGGAGTGATCGATTACTGCTCAAAAAGGGAATCACACTCTCCCCCAACTCATCCAGCTCCTCCATAAAATCCTCACGCGACTCGTCGGCTCCACCCTTGGCCAACACCTCCTGTAGGTTGATCTCGGGGTAGGAAAGCTTCAAGGCTGCGAGGATGTGGCATGCACCAGTCCAGAGACCGGTGCACATTTCT
The DNA here is from genome assembly GCA_000573905.2 of Oryza punctata. Lineage (NCBI taxonomy): Eukaryota > Viridiplantae > Streptophyta > Magnoliopsida > Poales > Poaceae > Oryza > Oryza punctata. The sequence goes on from CM002488.2 coordinate 8,922,702, forward strand.
TCTGCTACCCGCTCGGTGTGCTCGATGGCTACCTCACCAAGTCTCCCGATAAGGGTACCCAGAGACCCCAGGACGGTTGTCACGTCAGGGAACTCAAGCCACTTTTCGTGTACTCCCAGGCCACGAGCGACCATGTCCAGCCACCCGTAGTTGTCTTGGAGGCCTTGGCGAAGTGCCGCCAGGTTTTCCTGTACCTCCCCCAATCACTGCTCCATGCCTTGACGTTGTCGCTCATGATCGGCGACGAGGTCCTTGAATTTCTTCAACTCCCTTTCTGCCTCCTCGAGTCACCGCTCTAAGACCTTCGCACGGTCCTCGTGGGTCCCAGCGGCCTTCTTGAGATGCTCGAACTCCACGAGCACGCTGCGGGTGCCGATTTGGAGCTAGCGACTGGTCTCGACCAGTCGGTTGATGGCTGATGAAGGAGCGGTAGGGGGAGGGATTCTCGGTGACGGAGGAGGTAGGAGTGACGAAGAGACTACGGTGGCAAGGTGGGGAGAACTCGTCCACGTCTCCGGTGCTTTGGCCGGACGTGGCAGGAGAGGAGCTGTGTCGCAATGACCAAAGGGAGATATTGTGAGCAGCAAGTAAGAAGGGATGATGGGAATAGGGGCAGGAGTTTTGCTTACCTAGTCTCTGTCGTTTCAGGAGGCCTCCTCTCTTTCAGGAGGTCGGCCTGGCATCTGAAGCGGTCTGTAGAACATGTGAGTCATAAACCAAAAAAGTAAAAACAACAACTCTGAGATAAGTAGAGTTGCCAACCTCGGAGCTGCTGGTTGTTGTTAATGTCCCAACTCCAGATCTCTTTGCTACAGCTGCCCATTTCCTCTTGGGTTCTTTCGTCCCACTGCCACTTGTAGTGTTCACGATGTTGATGGCGGCGTCCTTTTCAGAGAGTGGGAGCTCGCATAATGGTGTGAGTCTCTTCTCGATGTCCGAGGGCATGTCGACCACCAGATGGCCTACTCGGGTGGCCACGGTGTTGTCGTCGAGATCTGCGAGTAGAAAACGGTGATATAAGTATTAGAAATTTGATGGTTGGGATATGGTAAGGTCAGGCGGGTTACGAGAACATATCCCCAGAACCGAGATCCGTGTCTCGTCCTTCACCCCTGTGTACTGATACGGGGGGTTGGCGCGGGCTTGCAGTGGTTGGATTTGGTGACATATGAAGTCCTCGGCAACTTCATACCCCAACAACCCCTATTCTCGAAGTTTATGGATTTTATCTATAAAGCTTTTGAGGACGGGTATCAAAGAGGGTTTTGACGTCCACGAAGGTGTGCGTTCGGGTTGCTCTTGTGGGACATCGAGTTCAACTGGGTGGTCCGGAACGTGCAAAAAGAACCACTTCGATCTCCAGTTTCCTCGGCAGGAGTGGCAATTGAAGGGAATGTATTCCGCCTTCTTCCCATCCCGAAGGTGAAATCCACTACAACCAGATATTCTACGTGCATCCATCCACCTCAATTCATAAAAGTATCTAAACAGATCTAAAAAGGCGGTACCCTGAGGTACGCCTCGTAGAGATGTGAAAAGATGCTAAGAAAGGCGATGGATTGGGGTTGAGGTGAAGAAGATGAAGGTCGTAGAAGTTCAGAATGAGAAGAAGGAACTCGGAAGGAGGGGGTAAAAAACCGCATTGGGCAAGATTCGATACAGACGATTTGTCCTAGGGCGGATTTAGGATCGGTACCTCCTTTCGAGCGGTTCATGACCGTCATCCCTTGGAGAGAGCCCTCAATCTGCAACCTCTTCAGGTCACCGGTGTCAAAGATGGATTTTCCCAAATCCATAGGATCGAAGTGCGAAGTAGGGAGGAAAAGCAGGGTTAGGGTTTGGTTGAATGGGTGGAGGATGTGAAGGGAGCAAGAATAGTGAAAGCAGAGGATGGTTTGGGCAAATGGAGCTCAAATGGATCTCGGAGCTTGAATTTATAATTTCACGTCCGATGGTTCGTATTTCGAGGAAGAAAGAGAAATCGTCGCTGGACTTTTCTCAGTATTGAGCCATGGTAGTTTTTAAGACTTCAGTTCAAATTCGTAGTGGGTTGTTTGGTGTTCAGCGGTGTCATTGCAGGATCTCGAGAATGGTCGAATAGATGTGACGTCATTGTTTGAAGGTTTTGACTCGAGAACAGTATGAACTCATTTAAAGTGAAGTAGGGGGCTACTGTTAGAGTTATGGATAAAGCATATCTCCTATCCTTGGGGTTATGAAGTATACGGATACGGATACCCTCAAGTATACGAGAAGGTTCCTTAAGATCTATGGAATTTGCCTAGTCGCATAAGGAAACCTTTTCTCCGGATAGAATATTGGAGTCTTACTCGGAGAAGATAAGGGTTCTACGATCTAGTACGCGAGCAAATCTTTCTTGAACTCTACTTGGAGGCCCAGGTGTTTGCACTATATATAGAAGGCCCTAGGGGGGAGTCGGGACATCAAATCATAGCGGAATCATATCCACAGTGGTTGCAATCCGAAGGACTTGAAGCCTACCACAGCTTGATCTCTCCAGGTTGATCTCGTCGAGGATCTTGTCGGTAACCGTTAGTTCTGTTATCTTCTATTGTACTCTTTGTGGTTTAATCGTAATCTCTTATAAACTGGATTAGGGCTATTACCTTACGAGGGGTCTGAATCACTATAATCTTTGTCTTCTGTGAGCTTGATATCGTTTTGTATAGATCCTCGTACCAACGTATCCCAATACCCTCACAATACGGGTCGCCGGTATCCATCGTCGACAGATATATCACTATATAAATAATATGTAAGTTTAAATACTTCCACTGTTTCATATTATCAAATTTATAGAAAAATATATTAGTATTTTCCACAAAAATATATTATCAAAATATATTGAATGCTAGATTTAATGAAACTAATTTAAATTTTAAGAAATTATTTTTTCTATAAACTTGGTCAAATTTAACAAATGCTGACTAAAAAGTCAAAATGACTTATAATATGAAACAGATGGAGTACTATTAAGTACTTCCTTCGTTTCATATTATAAGTTGTTTGGCTTTTTGTCAAGTCAAACTTTATTAAGTTTGATCAATTTATAGAAAAATTTAACAACATTTAAAATATCAAGTTTGTTTCATTAATTCAACAATGAATATATTTTGATAATATATTAGTTTTGTGTTGAAAATACAAATATATTTTTCTATAAATTTGGTCAACTTAAAGAAGTTTGACTAGAAAAAAGTCAAACGACTTATAATATGAAACAGAGGGAGTGGAAATTAACCCATCTAGCCAGGAATTGAAAATTCATCGATTCAACGTGAGATCATGCTATGATTTTTATTGCATTTTGTAAGTTTGAGGGATGGTGTGGTAAATTGAGCGGTCGATATTGACCATCACGTTCATCAAAACAATTAAATAAAAAAACTAGTAAGACCAACAATTAAATTAAATAAAAAAGCGGGCATACACGTACATTTTCATTTGCTTCCTTTTTAACGCGCAAAAGGATTGTACGTCAATATATTAGAAAAAAACAAAATTCAAGTTATACAGCGCAACGATAGGAGGCGCTGCCAAGGGGAAACAAAGGAAAAAAGGCCAACTAAAAAATGGCTAGGGAAAAAACTCTAAAGGGACTAAAAGACTTCGAAACTAGCAGAGGACCAAAGAAGTACTGCTATCCTCCTAACAAGACCCCTAGTTGAACAGTGTCGGTGCTTGACCACAATCGACTTTCAAGCTTGATCGATTCGATGACTGCAGGGATAGGCGAGAGAGTCGAATCGAAAATCCTGGAGTTCTGCTCCTTGCAAAGTTGCCATAACACCAGAAACACAAAAGAGTTGAAGCCCTTGCAGAGAGGCTCTAGAAGATGGGTTCTAGAAGCCGACAACCAATCCTATAGTGTGCTGCCACGGGAAAGAGCGAGGGCAAGTCAGCCGGTTAACAACAGCACATGGTGTCAGACCTATCTAGCGAACACACAATTGAGGATGATTTGGTTCATCATCTCAAGCTCTTGAGCACAGAAGAGACAAACTGAGTGGCTGTCGATTCCGCGCCTCAACAGAAGGACGGTAGTCCAGCAGCGCTACTAGAGCGCTAGCCAAAGGAGAAGTTTGCCTTTGGGTGGACCTTTGGCTAGTCACAACAGATTAGCACAAGCAAAAGAATGGAGGCCCAGAAAGAAAATCTGGTAGGCAGAGTGTGCAGAATACTGTCAATTGCTCGTCCAACGCCAGACAAGCTGATCCTCCAATCCTCGGGTAAGCTGGATGGGATGCACAACATCCTAGACCGCTAGGAATTTAGAGATGACGGGGACCGTTAGAGCACCACGGATATCGTGTACCTAGGAGTTATCCGCAAGGCCCAAAGCGACCATGTGAGATGCACAAGTAAGTGAAGGAACAATGAGGAGAAGGTTAGGCGTCAAAGAGGCCACCGAATGAACATTGATCCATTGACATGCTGTCACCTGGCACGAAAAGGTTGAAGCGTCGAACATGTCAGAGATGCACCGCTCATGGGAGGCTTTGAGGTCCTTCCAGTAGAGGTGCCCTCGCGCACTGCAGCTAGAGGCAGCGATGTCGCAGCTCGAATCCTGTCATCCACTAGTCAGCAATGTCCAACTTGCCAATCGAATTCGGGCAACAGACGTTCATCCAAGAGACAAAACATTACCCCCACTGGACCGAGTCCGTTCCCGTCCACAAGAAGGCGCGGCCTTCTTATCGATGGCCTTGATGGCATAGCCTAGTAGACCGATCGCCAAAGACACATGGACGGGGATAGAAGAGAGAATGGACTATACCAACACCGAGCGACCAGAATACCAAACATAATTAACCCCCAAACATGCTACTGAGTCATAATTAACCTAAAAAATAAGAAAAAACAATTTTAAAAAAATAATTAACCCCGAAAAATAAACAACCCGCACATACATATATAGCATGTGTGATCACATCACCAGCATTGCTGCAACTAACCACCGATGTATATCAGTATATGCCCATGAGATCGACCATCGGATACCTGACAATCCCTCACACGCTAGCTAATCCGCTTGCCCATAAATAAACTTCAGCTTGCCTGACGAAGCAACCTATACAAGACTAAATTAACAAAAACACCAGAACACGCACACGTTAATTTGTTTGGCTAATTATTATGCTAGCTTATCTAACTTAGCAGCTACACCCGCTGGTGTAATGGATCAAGATCTATGGATTCTTTCACATAAATCTTTCACAGTTCTATCTAATCCTTAAATATTTTTAAGTTTAAAATGTAAAAAGATTAAATCCTTTTTATTTTTACTCGAACTATAAATTTTCTACTGTAAAATATTAAAAATATTAAGCTCGTTACTACCCCGCACGCGCATAGTAGACGAACTCAGACTCGTATGTAGCCGCGCGCACGGTCCATGACAACGACGCACCGCTATACGCAACAAAGACACGCCAAATGCAAGGAATATTTCCTCTGCTCCTTAGCCTCTCTCGATCGATGACCGCTAGTGGCGTAATCCTCCGCCTCGCGTGCGCTCCAAAGGTAAGGTAGCTATAGCTAGCGTGTAGCTAGCGCGCGGCGTACAGTGGAAGACAGAATCATTGGCCCCGTCGATCTCGTAACCGGGCAGCAACCAACACACGCTAACTTGGCCTAATGATGATAACCCCACTGCCGGTGTGCCACACGTACGTACCTTAGGTCTTGGAGAGGTAGTGCACCTCCATCCCAAAATAACTACACTTCTTTTTCTTTTCTCTATCATTTGTCTTTGGAATAAGTTTACTAGCTTCTATTTGTTTTATGTGCCCTCAATTCATGAATCAATATGTTTTATTCCTACAATACCTCTTAGCCACCACCTACTAATATCACTTTATTTATTAGTGAGGGTCATTTTTATCTTTTTTCTTTTTACCTTGTTTTAAATCTATATAGCTAAAAGTGAAGTTATTTTGGGTAGAGGAAGTAGTAAAACTAACAATGATGAATCTTTATAGATAATGGATCGAAGTGCAAGTATCACTTCCGGTCTCTGCACGAATTAGGAGTACATCAAACACGATGGATGTAGGTGTGCACTGTCCACTAGACAAGCTAGCTAACAGCGGATATCTTTTAAGGTAATGGAAGTGTATATCGCTTCTGGTGCGTTTGCAACAATTAAGATGCACAAAAATTATATGAAAAATGCTTCAGATCGAGCGTACTCTTAAATAGGAAGAGAATTACTGGACGCTCCGCGCTTATTTTATTTTGCATTCGCCTACTATATCCACGTCCGCGCTCTCGTTCTTTTCTTGCTGCTCTCTCTATATGTAACAATTTTATTAGCAAATTGTAGATTATTTTTTCATAAATTATTTATCAGATAACTAACGCTTAATTACTATATTATTAGTAAATACAGAGGTCGGATGTTTGTTTCATTGTAAAAAAAAACTCTCTCGATCCCAATTTGATCATAACATAAGATTTTTGAGGTTTTTCCAAAATAATTATTATCTAACAAAGTAAACGTGCATCGTGGAATATCTTGCATGCACGCATGCAACCAATCAATTAATTTCTATTGCTTCAACCTATGCAATATTTAAAGTGCGAATTAACTTTTTGTTGGACACGAAATGATGGAGCGTCTTGATCGATAAGAATTAATTTCAGAATGATGGATATCTTGGTGTTCTTGATCTTTGTATCATTTACTTAGAGAATGATCAATTTGGGATTAAGGGAGTACACCATAAACGTACACCATATTAACATACTTGTAAAGTAAAGAATTTTCGTCAGAAGAGAACGCATACGTGTGTGTAGTTATGCACATTAGAAGTTGAACATGTTGGCACCTTTTCCGGTGCTAAATCCGGTTGTCAACAGAACGCTAGTGATTATAGTCACGCACCCACAAATGAAAAAAAATGTTTTCTCATTAAATTCGTATATACTCCCTTCCTAACAAAATATAAAAGCTTTTAGATGGATGTGATACTGTCTAGATTCATAGTATTATAAAGTATCACATCCTTTTAAAATTCTTATATTTTAGAACGGATCTGAGTGTGTTGTGGAGTAATAACGAATGATCGAGGGTCAATCTCCTCCATGCCTATTCTACTAGAGCTCGCTGATGGATGGAGTGTGCAAGCCATGAAGAGTGAAGAGGTGGCAACGCAATGAACGCATCATCACACGATCGCGTGCAAAACCCTCTTGATCTGGGAGAACAACCTTCTTCACCATAGAAAGTAACTCTAGGTTGTGTTTTTTTTCCCAATTTTCTCAACTTCTACTTCCTTATTTTTCTCGCACGCATACTTTTCATACTATTAAGCGGTATGCTTTTTTGCAAATTTTTTCTATATGAAAATTACTTTTAAAAATTATTATTTTAATTTTTAAATTTTTTTAAACTAATACTTAATTAATTATACACTAATAAAATAACACCTGTTTTTCCTAGTCTCTACTCGATCGTCAGTCTGAACAAGCAAACTGTACAGATCCAGCTGTACTGCGCTACCCATATCATGCAATAAGACAGACGCATAATAATTTTGAGTTGCTCGTGTGATCGTGTCAGCGTCTCCGGCGACCGGTATTTAATTAGTTTAATCTGGCAACTTAATTAGCACATTATATACTCCTATAACTAATTAATACCTAGGTCATCTGGTGAAAAGTGCGTGTACAAGTGTTCCATTTTCAAGGTAGGTTAGGTACATGATCTGTGTATATGATAAATATAATAATCAGGTGATTGATCATTTCGGAATTCCTTGCCGCCATGGCAGGGCCACCAAACATATGCATGGATCGATATATATTTCTCTCATTCGATAATGGACATATATATTCTGCACGCGTGTTAGCTAGGGTTTATATTCTTGCTTGCTGGTAATGAAAATTAAAATCAATGGCAGGAGAGAAACTTTTTGCCGGTCGTCTTCATCGCGACTGGCGCCATGATCGAGATGTGCAACCGGTTTGATGATTTGACGACGAACAAAGGGAACACCGACATGCATGATGCATGACAGCATGAAAGCCAAGAACATAGATAGGGGGTATATATGCAGGAGCAAGAGACTAATTATGGCGACAAAACAATTCTCAAGCAAGTTTTTTTATAATAGAATTCAGTCCTGCTTTAATAGAAACGACAGTGACTTATTATAAAGTTTATGGCTTAAATCAAAGATAATGAGTATCTAACAAATAATAGAAAGATGACAAATTATATAAAAAGCCACCAACAATTAGGCTTAAATTTATACGGGTAGCATATACTACGGGTATACCCGTATGCTATAAATTTATACATGTTCTTTGTTGTAATATAAGTTCTCAGAGCTGACACAAATTAGAACACTGCTCCCATATACCCGTGGCATATATTTAAGGTACATGACTTCACCCACGAGGATTAAAATGCTTCTGGCCACAAATAATACCCACATACTTGGTTGCGCAAGATTTTGATAGAATTTAGAGAGGGTAGAGATTTGCCGTTGGTCTCTGTCATTTGAAGTGTTTGTTAGAACACACTCATGCAATAAAAAAACATAATAATTAAGCAGAAAACCAGAACATGTCTCAAATACCTTCCCATTACAATCTTTGTAGCTCAACTTTAAATGAGCATTGCTAAAAAAATGTCGATTGTATTTCTTCCCCCAAAAACTTTTTAATTTGTATCCATTGATCACATCGAGATTTGTCCATGCAGTGAGGGGGATTTACAGGCGTCCAGGATTAATCGAACTAGTGACTTCAGCTGTGAGAGCATCCTCTGCTAGCCACCACGCTGCCTGTGTTTTCGGATTAACTATAATTATATACGAGTTATATATAAATTACGTTTATTACGGTTATAATATAATTACACTATGAGTATACTATAGTTATATTTATTTTTTTAAAAAAAAACTTGCTACGGTTTTTAAAATCCCATTTTGAACTTCCACTATTGAAAACCCAACATATAAAAGCAACCAGATTGTACATAAAGCTAATTAATTCTTTCTCCAATAAAGGGAAAAAAGAAAGAACTAATCCTACCCCAGTCCGGCCAGGTGTTGGCGTCCAAGCAGGCAAGGACGACGGACGCATCCACAGGAACGGATGAACCCCAACGGCCAACCAGTCCACCATTCTACTCCACTCCACTCCACATTCCCCTCCTGACAAATCGACATTCTCTGTTGCCGATTTGTTCGCTTGCCGCGAGTATCTTGCATCCATCCATCCATCCATCTCCCTCTCTGCCACCTCAACTACTCCAACGATTGATCCGAACCCCAATGCACCGTGTGTGCATGCCGCCTTTTTCTCTGCTTAGTATAAACAACAGTAATTATAATAATAATTAGAGAGAGAAAGAAAGTGACAGCAAGGTAAACCATTTTAGCATTCTTTGCTTTGCTTCTGTTGATTTAACTGTGTTTTTCTACGGTGCTTTTCTTTCTCCTTGAGAAGACAAATTTTCTTCTTTAGGAGACCGAGCAAAAGCATAATCATAATACTAGTATACTAGTACTGCCTCTTTGTTTCTCTCTATATATATACCTATCCAAATTGCATTTTCTTTTGGATTTTATCTGCCTGCCTTTTCTCTCTCTAGAATTTGGATCTTCTTCTTTAACTTTCTCTCTCTAGGTAGAGTTTGGAGTTTCTTTTCTCTCTCTCTCTCTCTCTGAAAATTGCAGCCACCAACTTTACCTTTGATGATCCATGCATGCCCCTTTACCTTTCTTCTTGGCCTCCCTCTTTTTCTCTTTATTCCTTTGCCTACTTGCAGCTGCTGCTGATGCTGCTTCTGCTTTTCATTGCTCTCCATTTCTCCAAAGCTCCAAGCGTTTCTCCTCCTTCTCATTCGCCATTGCACCACCACCACCATTGCATTGCACCAAGAGGAGATCGAGGTGTAGAGTAGGGTAGAGCTTTGCTCGCCGGCGGCGGCCATGAGGGAGTTCTCGTTCGAGGAGGTGGAGGCGGCGACGGGTGGATTCGCGGCCAAGAACCTCGTTGGGAAGGGCAGCCATGGCAACGTGTACGTGGCGACGCTTAAGGGCGGCGGCGATGGCGGTGGCGGTGGCGGTGGAGGGAGGGTGAAGAAGAAGGTCGTCGTCGTCGCCGTCAAGAGGGCGTCGCACGCGCTGGGGGAGACGAAGCTCTCCAACGAGATCGCCGTGCTCGCGGCGGTGGGGGAGGTGGCGGGGGTGGTCAACCTCGTCGGCGTGGTGGCGGCGAGCGCCGCGGCGGCGGTGGGGAGGAAGGGGGAGAGGATGCTTGTGATGGAGTACATGCCCAACGGCTCGCTGCACGACCTGCTGCACCGGTCGACGAAGCCGCCGCCGCCGTGGCCGCGCCGCGTGGAGATCGCGCTCGACGTGGCGGAGGCCGTGCGGGCGCTGCACGGCGGCGAGCCCCGCGTGATCCACCGGGACGTCAAGTCGGCGAACATCCTGCTGGGGCGCGACGGCCGCGCCCGCCTCGCCGACTTCAGCCTCGCGGTCAAGGTCCCCGCCTCCCCCGGAGGCGGCGGAGGCGCCACAGCTCACGACGACGCGAACGCGGGGGCGGTGGGGCCTGCGCCGGCGGGCACGATCGGGTACCTTGACCCATGCTACACGGAGCCCGGCCGCCTCGGCCCGGAGAGCGATGTGTTCAGCTTCGGCGTCGTGCTCCTCGAGCTCGTCAGCGGGCGCAAGGTGATGGATGTGAACGCCTCGCCGTCGTCCATCGTCGCCTGGGCCGTGCCTCTCGTCGCTGCCGGCATGGCGCGCGAGGTGCTCGACGGGAGGGTCCCCGCCCCGCGTTGCGCCAAGGAGGAGCGCGCGGTGGCGCGCGTGCTCGCCGTGGCCGCGCGGTGCGTGTCGGAGCGCGTGGAACGCCGGCCGGCGATGTCCGACGTGGTGGCCGAGCTCCACGGCGCCCTCGAGAGCGCTGGCTGGCCGCGCCGCCCCCGCCGCCGCGGCGGCGACGCGCACGGCTTGGCCGGGACGCTGTACAGGCGCGTCGTGTCGTGGGGTGCGTCGCGTCTGCACGTGAGGAGGAGGGTGCGGACGAGCAAGATCGAGTGCACGGAGCACTCCGGGTCAGAGGGGAGTGCACAACCCGACCACCCAAGTTCAAGTCCTCGTCCATCACATTCAAATAACAACATTTTAACATAAACTGTTCGTTTTCGGACCATGATTTTTTTTTAAAAAAATCCCAATGTAGGCATGCCAATTGTAAAGATGATCATCACTCTCGAGGAAATGATCAGTATTTCTTGATCTGGACCGTCCAAAAGTGACGTTCCTCTGAACAAGGTTGATTCGGGGGTTTACTGTTTTAGCTAGCTAGTTTTTTGTGTTTTTTTTTTCTAGTTCCCTACATAACATGAATGCTATTGGCATAAAAATTGTAAGATCAATCCATGCCAAATTGCCAATTTTGTTGGGTGCAACTCTCTTGTTGTGCAAATTTGTGTCGCTTTCGAGGGATGGGGGTGTAAATGTGGCATAAAACCTCATGTCTAATTTTTCAGGCCTCAGTGCCTCATGATTTTGACTTCTAACTCATGGTGATCCATTCCATTGTCTTTGTATCTATCTTCCACGTAAGTCTGAAAAATCCTAATGAAACTAACAAAGTAGGGCTATATGATATGGTATATCTTGTAGACTAGTACTCTACAAAGAAGCCAACCAGGGCAGGTTAGATAGGAAGCTGAGCTGAGAGATTGTGGCACGGGTAGCTCATGGAATTCAGGTAAAATTAACGAAGGCTGGCACATGCAGCATGGGAACTACAGTTGAACAGTAGTAGATAGGATTCTTTGCTTTAGCCATGAGATGACCATTATGCTGGAACCCTGGAGCTGCATTGATCATGCACACCGTGTAAAAAGCTGCACAGGCTGATGCAGTTCTTTGATCTGAATATCTGATATAGAGTGGAAAAAAGATGGAGATGTCTGAACTTAATCTAGGTGGATGTGCTGGCAGTGTCAAAGCTGTAAAAGTTTTGATCAATTGTGTAATTCTTTTTTCTCTCTCTGAAAGGGTCATCATGTAATGCTGATGGCCTAATGGGCATCTGCTTTTGCTAAGATGCTCTTCCCTTTTCTTCTGAAGAGAGGGAAGGATAGATGCCACCTTTTCATGGTGAGGAATAATCTGAAGGATAAATTCCACCTAGTTGTAGTAGTATTTAGTGAAGGCTCAAATTTGATAAAAAAATGTATCCCAAAATTGACAAAAAAAATGTTTAAGAAAGTGATTGTACTTGCGGATTATCAATAATCGAGGGTCGATGTTTTATTTGTTTTCTGAATGAACATTAACATTACAAACTAAAAGATAAAAATTCTTTAGAGCGTAAGTGGCCGGATTCGAGAAAAATAGATAACATAATTGTAGTATTAACCACTTACACTAAACAAACTAATAGTATAACTTTTTTTTGGCTCTTTTCTATTGTCAAAAAAAGTTTGGCACGGTGGAAGCCAGACCTTTCCGTGATTATCTATCTTACCTGATTTGAATAATAATCTGGCCAAATATTTCCTTTGATTTGTTTAAGATTAAGGAATGGGAAACGTTTGACCATTGAAAAGTTCTCCTTTTTTTTGTTGAAAAAGCAGTAGGCTCAACCACAGAGAAGATTCAGTCGACAGGACAGAACTGCAATTTTTGACGAATTCCTCGTTGAATAATCCTCCTTTTGAGATTTCCCCCCCTCTTCTGGACAAACAAAAATCCATATAATCCAATTTTGAAAGATCAGAGAAAAAAAAATCTGTAACTGTCGTTTTCCACCATATGTTCTCACAAAACTAGACATACCAATAATGGATTTCTTAAGCTGCCTTTCCTTTTCAAATTTAATACAGATGACGGAGTTTTATATTTCAAAGGCTGCAACAGGGACATGTTCGTACTAAATTGACAAGACAAATAAAACTGCTATCGATGAAACTTTCTAAAAGTAAAAGGTAAGAACGGGCGAAAAGAGAGGATAATAAAGGGCAAACTCAATACTTTCGACCTGGTATTCAATCATAAGGTCTGCAATGAGCTTTTGAAACAAAAACAAATCTCTCCTCCCGTTGGAAACTCTGATTAATATCAGCAATAGAAAAATATGTAGATTGTTGTTGTTGCAGAACATTGTCTAATCAGTAATCCTGCACTTTGAGGGAAAAAAAAAAGAAAAATCAACAGCATAGGCAAACAAAGGATTTGATAGTTAATGAACAACACCATGCTCTACAAGAAGATTATGACAATTTAGAGGGTAAAAGCACCATTGTACCAAGATAACACAAATGTTGTACAACTGCAAACAAAATCCAAACGAAATCACCAAACATTCCTGAGAAGAAAACAAGCATGTTCATTCCCATAACCAAATGCTGTCAGTTTTTTAAAGCTACACTGGTTACTACCACCAGGAGAGTAACTAGATGGCATCTCACTTGGCCATCATCACCTTCACGAATTCTTCGTAATTGATCTGACCATCACCATCGACATCAGCCTCACGGATCATCTCGTCCACCTCCTCGTCTGTAAGCTTCTCACCAAGATTGGTCATGACATGACGGAGTTCAGCCGCTGATATGAAGCCATTCTGGTCCTTGTCAAATACACGGAAGGCTTCCTTAAGCTCCTCCTCAGAATCAGTGTCCTTCATCTTGCGTGCCATCAGGTTGAGAAACTCAGGAAAGTCAATCGTTCCATTTCCATCTGCATCCACCTCATTGATCATGTCCTGAAGCTCAGCCTCAGTGGGGTTCTGCCCTAATGAGCGCATCACAGTTCCAAGCTCCTTGGTGGTGATGCAGCCTGTTCAGAGCACAGCCGTTACCCAGTTAGCTACAAACTACAAGTCATCAAGATAAAGATGGTGAAAGAAGACATAAATACAGTCCAAACAATTTCCCTCTAGGACACTTCAGTAAATAATAATTAATAAACGGTTCAATAAAAAAATATATTAATGTCATGTAAGCATGTGAAAGAAGATGCAAATACTCCCTCCGTCCCAAAAAAAGCCAACCTCATACTAGGATGTGTCACATCCTAGTACGAGGTTGACTTTTTTCGGGATGGAGGGAGTACAGGTCAAACAATTTATCTCTAGGCCACATCAGTGAATAATTAATGTACGGTTTAATAAGAAAGATAATAATGTCATGTTATCAAATAATAGCAGTCCCCAACTCCGCATACAAGGTCCCTTTTTGTCAAAGATAAGTATATAACAGGCAAGTAATTACAAATATTCATTTCCTACAGAACTTTCTTAAAATTTAAACAAAATAATAATCCAATCATCTCTAGATTTGCACATTATTTCTGGCATGACATAAGTGGCGCTCGGCTGCTCATGTAATTGAACCAAGTTTTATAAATAACATAAAAGTGTATCTAGTAAACAAAGATGGAAAATATGAAGCCAAACAAGAATTAAGAATTTAGTGCTTGTGAAGTCCCATAGTTAACGTGCTACATCATACTACATGAATCCTGGCATCCTGCCAGTGATGGGATAATCTTTGGAACAAAAATGCATCATGAAGTGGCATTTGCACACCTGATTCTAGTACAATATGAGTTTGTCTTAAGGCCAAACTACCTGTACAACATAAGGATGTAGTGATGTACAGATTTTTCCATGCAAGTGAACTCGAATATATTCATAAAATTAGTTTCAGCTCCAATTGTTACACAAAAAGCCAAAACAAAGTAATGGCTGGGCCCACAATTACTCACATTATCCCTTATTCTGTGCATTTATACGATGCATGGAAATATGGAATCAAGAAAAGAAAAACAAACACATGTGCAAGTTTAAACTAGGATTAACTCAAGACTACAAGGGATTAACTTGGAACACGTGTTGCTTCTGTTCCCACAATAGGAACACAAGATATCAACCTTACAATATGAAGAACTAGCCTGTTTAAAACAATATTAGAGAAGTACTGTCGTACTGGCATGGTGGCACTACAATTTACAGCAACACATGCCATCTGGACCACTTTTAAAACCTACATACTAGGTGAAATCATCGTGGACAACGAATGTATGAGGCGTCATAACCACTAGGACCTTCACGCTGCTTTGCATAGTCCCAACCTTTGTTGGGAAATATAAGAAGCTGCAGCAAGAAACCAAGTTTTGTCTGCCAGCTATAAGCTACTCCCTTTGTTGCAAACAAATGGTTTTACTTCTTGCACGATGTCACCTTGGCTCCACCCGTTGTATAAGTAAATAGTAAGATGATTAACTATTCCATACATTGCATGCACTCGCTATGCTATAATATAAATTCTTACTGGTCATACATATATAGCATAATAGGAGACAATAAATACAAGCTCCCATGTGACTTCCAGAACAAAAGAACATTACAGGTCCGTAACCTGGTGTATCCATCTATCTTAATAATTCTGCAAAATAAAATTCAATCATCAATCATGCTACAGCATTACCCTTATGCCCATGGACATCCATTGAGAAGAAAAGGAAGCCAAAATAAAATCCAGAATGGTATTAGAGTCCCTTTACCAACAGCGTGCCAAAGCATGCACTACCTAACGTGCTAGCTCAAAAACCATATATTATGCTTTCTTCCTATAAACCTAACACCTGCAGCGCTTTGCATCTCTTAGGCCATGCCCAACACAGGTACATGGCGAGTGGCCTCGCCATGCCACATCGGAGCCGGACCACCAGCTCAGCCAGAGCAGCGGTTGTGCCTTCTGCTTGGTGGCGGGAAGCACGGGCAAAGCTGTAGCTCAACTGCTGCCATAGACATGCGTAGCAAGCAGCGACTAGCAGATAGCAACACACCATGCTCCAGTCAGCAGCCCAGCAACCGTGAAATAGGGATGAAATTCACCATGCCTCGCGCCTCGCTGCCATCAATCCGTGGGCACGCTCTTCGTCTATGCCCATTATAGCCACAGCGGCACCAACTTACTGGGCGATTCGCCGCCATTTCTAAGAGAACTTCCGCATTTATAAAACGGGAATTTCTCTGCAAGGCTATCAACCATTCTGCTGAATGAACTCTCATGGGATAAGATAACCAGCCAGCCATTCCACAACCAGGCGATCTATCTCCTACGCTATCTCCACCCTCCTCCTCCTGGAGGTGTAGCTCAACCAGCAAGGCAGCAACCAGCGCACGTCTGCTCTGAGACCGCCACCGCAACAATTCATCGCGCGAGATCTACACATCTCGAAACCTCCGACACCCGAATCACGAGCCTACGCGTCGATCCGCTCGGAGATCTCCCGTCGCGCATCGCATCAGAGCACGCGCACTCGCAACCCCGATCCGGCTCGCGCAGAGCGTAGAGTTCAAAACAACAAAAGGTATAGAGAGACAGAGGGAGGAGGGGGGGGGGGGGGGGGGGGGAGCAGACCGTCGCCGTCCTTGTCGAAGAGGCTGAAGGCCTCCTTGAACTCGGCGATCTGGTCGTCGGTGAGCTGGTCCGCCATGGCCGACGCGGGGGCGGAGGGCAGCGAGGGATCTGGGCTTGGATTGATGGAGAGGCGGAGCGCGAGTGGAGGAGGGAAAAGGGAAGAGAAGCGCGACGTGGGGAGGAAAATTTATGGAAAAAAACGACCGGAAAAGGGTAAGACCGGACATGAGAGCAAATCGCTACGCGTACTCTCTCGGTCTCTCCCCTGTTTTCATGATTTTCTTTTTTTTTCTTTATCTTTATCTTTACATCTATAAGTGAATTTTTGTTCTTTTGATGAGTAGAAAATGGTTTGAATTTATAAAGACTACTGCAGTAAAAATTTTTTTGATATTTTGAATATATGGACAGCGTGTTCGATATTTTCTACTACTTAAAATGAAACCCAAGGATAAAAATTAAAACATCCATTTTGACATCCCTCCTCGTGAGTCACAAAGGTGCCACTCGTTCGGTCGTTAATATATAATGTTTAGAATAAAATTCGAATTCGGTCAAGTTTTCAAAACTGAACATCAATTTTACATCTAAATAGTAAGTTTACAAAATCTAATAGGTATTCAGCAATAAGTCTGCTTTGCACCCCCGAACTATAAAAAAGTACGACGAACACCGTTTAACTTTAAATAAGTGTTTTTAAAATAAGTGTTTAATCTTGTTATAAATATCAAATACTTATAACCAGAGAGAGTGTACTGCTAGGTACTAAGCGTGCGCTCGAAGGTATGGGTTTGAAACCCTTCCCTCCCGACATGTGATACTGAGCGATAGATTAGTGTATAATTAATAAAGTATTAGCTAAAAAACTTGAAAATGAATTAATATGATTTTTCAAAGAAAATTTCCTATATTTTATTTTACAAAAAATGCATTATTTAGCTATTTGAGAAGTATGTGCGTGGAAAACGAGGGAATAGCTAAAAGGAGAGTATAGAACCCACCCTAAGCACAAGCCAGTAAGGTATAAGCATGCCCGGTCCAACCTAAAGCTTTTTTTCCCCATAATATGCAAAAGGCTTGCGTATATTTGGTACTGTAAGAGTTAAACTAAATGCATTTTTGGATTGGTGCCATTTTGTGTCATACCAATGTTTTGGTAGCATTTGGATTGCGACCAATTTTTACCTAGCTAGTAACAAAATCTACTCTGCCAAATATGATTGCCAAAATTTATTTAGGTTTTGCCACTACCAACATGTTAGTAAGACTTCAAACCAAATCAGACCTAATATGCCCATAACCCACAAAAAAACGCGCCGAGTAAAAGCTGTTACAGATTAAGGACCAACAAACAAACTGATGGATTCTGTGTTACATACATTACTGTGTTATATATACTCAAGGACAACGTAAGAACTCTTACAGTCGATGGAATTTCAGTGCTGGATGGGCAGCCCAGCCATGGCCCATGGCCTATGTATGACACATGGCAGTTTGACCCATAGCGTCCAAATACATTACAGGGTATCTTCAGACAACGTAGAGTACAACAGCGCAAGATCATCATACCACATCGAAATATTGGTCAAAAAAATCGAAGTATTTTTGCAGTGCCTAAGAGGCTAAGAATGGTTTGTGGCGTCGAGAAAAAAATATGTAGTACTACTGCTATTGGCTTCTCAGACCTCAGGTCCTGAGTAGAATGGTTAGTGCTAAGTAATGTGATTAGTGCTTCGTGCTTCTTCTAGCATAAAACGGCCTGAAAGTGCTCACAAGACCGATGACTGTGAAGACGTTCAGCATGAAGAATACCAGGTGGTCGCCTGCAAAAACAGAGAACGGATGCCAACAAAATTAGAGTTTCACATTGAATCAATGGGATACAATGTTTCAATGCTTAAGAAATCATTTTCATAGTTGCACTTCAACAAGCCTACTCACCTAGCTCAATCTTTTCAAACTCATACGTACTCCGGCTTTATTGAAATTAAGGTATGTATCAAAGGAGATCCTAAGATGGGGCTTAATAGTGAATAGTGATCCTAAAATCAGCGTATTTCTGGACTTCTTTTTAGTCTACCATGTTGCCTATAAACCATCAAATGAACATCGCAAAAGTTAGAAAGCTGAGACATCTCACTCGAGTTTTTAAGTAAGAATCTACTGCATTTACAATCATACTTCAAAAATGAAGACACGAACTTCACCAGTACAACTAACCTTCGGACTCTCTACCCCATTACTTTTAGGCAAACAATATCTAATTATTCTTAAAACAGACATGCAAGCTTAAATTTCTCTATTTTGATCGTTCAATTCAGACATTCATGGCATTAAGAGGGGCAAAAATAATTAAAAGAACTAATGATAGATAACTTATCCTTATATATGTACCATGTTCATAGTTATTATCTGTTTGTAAGTTGTTGATATCGAGCGAGTTCCTTGCTGACATTCAGAGCTGCATTATTTCTTTTCTGGTGTTATAACTTTCCTACTTATTGACATGATAAGGTGGCTCTCCTATATATTATTAAAAAACATTCTGATGAAGTGATAGTTGCACAGTTGCACTAGTGTTGACAGGGATGGGAGAGAGCAGATTTGTATGTTCATGTTAATTCACAAGTAAAATACCATGCATGTAATACCTGGAAGAAATGAAGCTGTCTGACGCCTTTGAGCCCATGCAAATCTATAAGGAAAAGGAGTACTTAGCATGACAAATGTAGTATTTTCCTGAAAAAACACAACATGTATAGGCACCCACAGTTTGCAAAGTGTGAATCCTGGTTGAATACTTTGATGGACTAATGCTATTAACAATACGTGGCGAAACAAAAACATTGGGAGTTGAATATCACAACAAACAAAAGAAACAAATGTGTTTCAGTTTCATTGTCATTAAACTGACTAACCAAAAGGAAATAAGCTATGTAAGCAACTGCACTGGCTGTTGTTTGTCCAAGAAAAATAGGGACATTCCTTATTTTCCACTGAAAATTTCAATGGTCCATTATTTGTCATTGAAGTCCCACTAACATGTCGGCTAGGCCTTGGGCCCACATGTCATTGCGACCATGACTGAAAAATAAGGAATGGATAAAATTTCAGTGACATATAAACTATATAAGGAATTTATCCTATATATTAGATGAATGCAGAGCAGCTCTGGAACCATTTAAGGGAAAGTGAAAGTTGTACTTTTACTAAACTATT
This sequence comes from Oryza punctata, assembly GCA_000573905.2. Taxonomy (NCBI): domain Eukaryota; kingdom Viridiplantae; phylum Streptophyta; class Magnoliopsida; order Poales; family Poaceae; genus Oryza; species Oryza punctata. Next base: position 8,942,353 of record CM002488.2, read on the forward strand.
TTGTCTTCCCTTTGTGATTGCAACATGGAGCAAAAAGATACATGAAAAATACTTACATAGCTCCTGCGATTGCTGGAGCAATAGCTTTAAAGATAGACATCAGAGTTACAGCAACGCCATTGGCCGAAGCTCTAAGGTCCTGAGCCTGTTTGTATTCCATGGATAGAGAAACAAAATTAGAAATTACCACTTATAATAAGCAAAAATAGAAGATATTTTTTATATAACTACCTGATACACATTATTAGGAACTTGAAGAACTTACCACAGCATCATTCATTAAGATGTTGAAAACAGTGATGGTAGTTACCTGAAAATATTTTAGAAGATCATGAGTTGAATTTTGTAGAAACTAATAATGGATGTGACGAGAGGTGAAATATAAAAGAATGATATACAATAACTAGTAGATTGTCCAAACTTGAGTATCCATTCTAAACAACACAAGTAAGACTTCTGCACTCACTGCAAACGCATTCTTCAGAAAAGATGCACAGTTTACTATCAATTGAAGAACGAACCCTGATAATCCAGCCATAAAAGGGTAGCTAGAAAGAAGCGGTATAGTCAATATCTGCAGTCCAGAAGTATCTAATGAGTTGAACTGTTACAATAGAACTGAGATGATCTGACAAAAGTTAGATAGTCTTACCGCCACTATACGGACTAGCGTGATGGGCTCTACAGATTTTGCCACTGATGGGTAAACCAAAATTTGGTATATCAGGAGGAAGAGGCCTGATAATAAGTGAAGTCAGTACTCAATATACCAGACATTGCATGAAATACGATTAATTGACCTTTAGGCAAGTTCATACCATACTTAAGATTAAGATTTGGTTCTAGCAAGAACAAATACTTCAAATTGAGAAAGTATCATTGATCACATCAAACTAGACCTATCAATAAGAAAAGATCTATACCCATATGATATATTTAGTATGGTAAATTTACAATTTTACATTATCATATGCATTAGCCACAGTATGTGGGGTCGTGGGGCTAGTGCTTTCCTTAGATCCCTATCACATCCACATGTCCACGGTGTTCAAAATTTCAAATCTCAATGAACAATCTTATAAGTCTACCTGTAAATTCAAAACTCCAATTTTAGTGGGAGGTTTCCTGTTGTGCTTACTATACCTGAGAATGCAAGGACACTACCCACATCTTGGGAAGAAAAGCTTAATCCACCATACTTCCTGTCGCTGACAGCCCATAGAGAAAATACCTGCAATTATGTTTTCCCGAATGAAATCCAGTTACAGGAGAAAGAAGCGGTGCAAAAATCAAAATGACATTAAGAAAATAGATGCATGAAATTCTAAATAACAACAAAAGGCAACTCCAATGATATAATGTCTAATTTTACCTCAGCATAGGCCACATCCTGAAGAGAAAATATACAGTATACAATGATAGCAGACATCAATGGCCAGTTTGTGAATAAATTTAGACATCCACCACTATTTTCTTCAGCAGTTGGACCAGAAAGGCATTCTTCTACAGCAACTGAGTCCTTTAGAACCATATCCTCAGTGTGCTTATGCAAAGTTTCCTGTAACATGATGCATAAATTTTAAATTTAGATAAGTTCGTATGTGCAGTGACAATAAGTTTTTTGTGCAAAGTTCTGGGGGCACACGTCAATACTAATGTTGCAATTGCAAGTTTGCAACTGACCAGCAGATTCTAAATGAATTTATGGATGATCATGAAGAACTATGATTCCAGTGTCAAAATAGGATTTCACCAGAGTTATCAATTATTACCTGGTACATTTGATATTATATTTATGCCTTAGAATTTTCTACAGAAAAATGAAAAGTAATACCTTTTTTCTAGAGAATACGCAGAACAACCCCATCTCATTGTATTAAGACAGAATAAGCAAGATTCAAAGTGCAACAAATCCAAAGTGCAACTCAGAGTGCAACTAAAAATACCCCTAGTAGTTTTAACTCGTTTTATAGATTTAATACAATGGCATCTGACTAATTAAGGAAAACAATCGAGTACTCCGGTATGCGTCTTGACATATAGGTAGCATGCAGTTTCACAAATGTAGTAAATATTGAATTAAAGCAGTTATTATAATGATGTTTGCTTAAAGAAATGGAGCATCGTAGGGATAAAAGAAAAAAAAACTCACTGGGAGCCAGAAGGAAGCAAGTAGAGCAACAATGGCAAGGAGTGATATACATAAGCAGGGGAGACAATATGGAAACCTAAAACATCGCATGTTAAAAAATAGAAGAAGAGCAACAGAAGCAACCATAGAAAATAGATCTAAAAGCAGATGCTACCTCCCAAATATAGACTTCTCAGAGAATATGCTTGGATATTTATCTGCAGGCTGGTATAACAGAAAAGGCACAAGCAAAATCAGTAGAATTGTACGCCAACATAATAAAAATGAAACTATCGCACTTTATCCTCAGTGCAGCAATATAATCATCATGTCTGTGTTCATGTTCTCCACAAATATTTGAGGCATGACGTGTATAATCATTAATGCATATGAGAAGAGACTCGGAACTTTAGATATACCGCATTAAAGCATTATAATTTGTGAATATGGTTGACAAAATTCATGATTGTAATACAAGGGTTGAGAGACTTGCAAGTTAATTACATCATGGTTTCTTCAAAGATTAAAATAAACTATTACCTGTGCAAGATAACCACCAATAGCTGGTCCCACAATAAGGCCTATGCCACGTGAGGATGAAACCTGACGGATTAGCCAGCAATATCAACCAGTGAGCATCACATTGGGGCCTAACAAAGTTGGCAGGCAACAAAAAATTTGAAATAGTAATAGTCAAAGATCTTACAAGGGATAGTCCAAGGTGGCTGTGTTCTTTTCGACACACTTCTGTGGCATAAGCCTGGAACACATAAGTTAGTAAATAATGCTGCAACAACATGGACGGAGGTTTTAATAGACAAAAGTGAAGCATTCTCATGTGCACTTAGGTACCTTAATTGGGCCAAGTATACCACACATCAGCCCAAGCAGACCTCTTGAGGTTAATGCCATCCAATAACTTGAGCTGAGTCCAAAGAGTGTATTGAAAATAATTCTGCAATAGATGAGAAAACGTGCTCAAAATCTCTGTTTATTAGCAAAATTAGAGCCGACAAAAAGCTTATAGACGAGAGTATTGGATTCTATGTTTTATTCAACGAAGATACTTACATCGAAATAAGGGTAATTACAATAATTGGCTTCCTCCCGTACTTATCAGCCACGATGCCCCATATAACAGAGGAGAGTGCTCTTCCAAACATATATGAAGCGCCTTCATTAACAGCACATCACAAGTACCCTGTTAGATAAGGCTGCCTTGCTGAGGCTATCACTTTCAGAATACATCCTTAGAAGCTACGTTTAAGTGCTTAGCCAGATTGACACTAAAGAGGAAATACGTTTCAGAGAAAACTCACCTACAAAACCAGCGTAAAATCCAATATCTTCTTCTTGTTTAGCAATATGAAGGTCCCTTATCTGCAAACACAAACCCCAATTGTTGATAAAAAAGAATTAATTTAAGAAATTTCTCAGCATTTGCAAAGCTGTTTTACGTTCAAAAGTTATGTTTCCAACAGATCCATACCGAATTAGGAAACAAAATTCCAACAGAATATCTGAGACACATATTTAAGGAGAAATATTTAACCGATCATTGTAATGGAGGATGTCAGATTGTGGCTCTTTTGGTACTACAACAATGAAGGTGATATGTGTCCAGCTTTGTAGTATTTTACTATTTGGTTCTTCTCCTTGGTTCAATATATGAAATAGTTACAGTGTGACAGTGCATATTAATATATTTTTTACCTTTTACATACTACAGATCCAGCACAGCTGTTAACTCCAAATGTAAAATCGATAATGATGCTATTAACTCTTCTCTTCTCATGAAACAATATGTAATCATATTGCACCTCTAAAGGAAAAGGAAGTAAAATTGCTCACCATAAAATACAAGAAAGGAAACAGGGATTGTATCGGCAGGGCTACAAAGAGCAAAAGAGAGGAAGAGAGTCAGATAGGGAGAAATAATATTAGTTCCTAATAAACAACGAAGATATAGATCAGAAGATATAAGACGCAGATGTGCAGTTAGAGTTAGTCTTCTTTAAATCAGTTTCCTGGCCTAACAAGATGAACACCCTCATAAATTCGGCAAATGGAGAAAACATTTTAGCGAGCCCCAATGCTCCATTAGAGAAAATGAGAAATGTATTTCCTCGTGTATGTGCAGGTACCATACTTTCAATATCCTACTACTGTCTAAGGTCCTTTGAGATGTGTGAATAAAAGTTCGCATGATCGATTTTGAATTTAAAAGCTTGTGGTTTCGCACCAATCTCCAGTGAAATTTGACAGTGGAGATTGTGAATATACCCGCACGTGCTTATCTGCAACAACTAAGAATACTGAGCGAATATACTGTGTTGAGAATGATCGTGCCAAGCCATATATAGCTCACATAGGATCGCTCCGGCAACGAGAAATGTCCACAAACCCATAGTAATTGAACCTCTATTACACCATGATATACAAGCATATACTACTTCTACGACAAACCAAAACCAAGAAAACACCACAATAATTACTAGTAGTTGAATCTCCATAAGACCGCAATATAGGCATGCGAAACTATTGTGTAGTAGTATCGAGTTGGCGACAGAATCATCTAAACTATTGCTGCGGGATATATCGATAAATGCATGTTATATATTATAGAAATGTTAGATATATATTTTTAAATAATATGAAAATGATGTGGAGATAATAAACTGACATTGTTTGTATATTGAGTTCTCAAACTACAACAAAATTATAAATAATATGTAATATTTGCATGGTATTTAAAATACTTTAGATAATAATAGCTAGTGGGTGATAATATGACACACTTGCATGTGATTCAAAATACTCTAGATAATAATTGCTAGTGGGTAATAATGTGGCATTCTTACATGTTAGAGATGGTTTATGAGTTAGTGGATCTCATCTGTATAAATATTATAGATTTCCAAAAGTAAAAGAAAGGAAGAAAAGAAAAGAACGCCACTATCCTCTACTAATTCCCAAAAAAAAACGTCGGTATAGACGAAGTACTACATCGTCGATCAAGGTTCAGGGAGAAGGAGAGGCGGCGCGCGCGAGGCGATCAACTCACTGGAGGCGACGGTGACGAGCCAGATGAGGGAGAGCTCCGTGTAGGGGATCCCCTCCCTCTCCTCCTTCCTCCTGTCCACCCTGCATCCGGGGCACTTGGGGTGGTAGCGCCACGCCCTCACCAGCGGCTCGCCCACCCCGCCGCCGCGGCCCATCGGTCTCGATCAGTGACTCACTCACCCCGCCACCAACTAGCGCCCGCACTAGCACGAGCACCGCGGAGCTTGGAGCTTTGGCGGAGTAATGGGGACGCGATGGATGGAGGAGGAGTAACGAGGACGCGATCGTAGGAGATTGGTTGTGGCCGCGGGCAAAGTACGGCTTGGCATCTGCATCCTCCGCCCCCGCGGCGCGCGAGCTGCCGCTTTCTCTTTCCTTATTCTTTTTCTTTTTTAATTTTTTTTTTCTTTTGAGATGCCAGCTGCCGTTTCGTCCTTTTGAATAGTCTCGGCCTCTCGGGCTTTACCGACTCGAGAAACGGGACGGTGCTTTATCAAGGTATCGTTTGATGATCGGAATAACTCGTAATTAACTACCATCGAACTTTTTTTATTATTTAAATTATTATTTGATTATTATAATATTTTTAACGACTCATCTAGAATATATTTTTAAATCTAAACCTCTTAACCCATCCAACTTTACTAACTTGATTTTTTTCACGCTACCACGCTAGTATAGCTGCCACATAGGAGTCTTTTTACATCCGATTGCCACATCGACTACTACCATGTCACTTAAGGCACCACAATGTAGTGCAAAAGTGGGTATTAGGGATTAAAATATTTTTACAGCTAGGTATATTGTGGAAGTAGTAAATAGTTATTAGCAAGTTATAATCACTTAACAATGGGTGCTACTATTTTTTAATTGTAGTATGATTCATGTTTGGATTTTTTTAAAATGGATCTCACCTTATAAAACCCCCCCCACACACACACACACATATATATATATATATATATATATATATATATATATATATTATGGTGTATTTTGAATCTACTATTATCATCTGACATAGAGTTCATCTGACTGCTTACTTTTGCAACATTGAGGATGCCCTTAGCAGGGTGCGGCAAAAGGGCTCAGCCATGTCAAAAGAAAAGGCGTGACAAACAGAGACTTGATCAGCCAGTCAAATGCAGTTGATGGTTGATGGTCAATATTCATTGATTGTTCGTTTTTTTCTAGTTGGTCAATCAATTCTATCAAGTCAAAAAATAAATACTCCCTCCATTGAGATTAATAGTTTTACACTATATCACTATATTGCACTTAAACTACGACGGATACTGCGACGGAGTAGGTTTATAAGTTCATTGCTTTACAACCTCTACTCAAGTTCTGCTCAAGTTCCTAGGTTATATGTTTATTATTACTCCCTCCATTCCAATTTGATCATCACATAATTTCTTAAGATGAGCATCATCTAACAAAATATTTCTTCGTTTATTTGTGAAAAAAGAGTAAATATGCATACTGGAATACCCTGCACGTATGCAGTCGGTTCAACCTATGCAACATTTAAAGTGTGAATTAATTTTTGTTCGACACGAAACGGCTTTGTTACCTCGATCGATAATGATTAATTTTGAATATTTTGGTACCTTGGTATCGGTATTCTTTGTTTGGGAATAATCATATTAGGATGGAGGGAGTACTATATTTGCGGTACTCCCCCTATTATAAAATGATATTGTATTTATTTAAGGCAGCCATGCCAATGAACTCGTTCATGCAAGTCTCGATCAGAGCATTTAATCGAATGGAAAAAGTTTTTTTTGAGATATAGTCGTAGCGCCTTTAAAATCGAGAGAAGTACGTAAAGTTTTGAAATTAAGGTTTTCTAATCATACTTCTATCTTTGAGTGATTTGATTGAAATTTAAGGTAATTAATTTTGTTTACTCCTTCCATTTCATCGAGTTATCCCTTTTAACTCCGCACATAAAACTTGACTATCATATGATAGATATATAAATATATATGGGCAGGTGATGTGATCATGACTCATATGGATACAACCGTTGTTCACATCATAGATCAACAAGAAGACATCAAGATCAAGTCCTCCAGGTGCTGGAATCCAATTTGGCCACCTGCAGCAACGTTGAATTCAAACGGCCGCCAAATCTGCATACGAGCTCCGTTTTCGGCCCGTGAGTATTTGATGGAAAGCTCTCGGAGTCCTCTTTCCAATGGATCCAGCCTCATCTCCAAATTCCATCCGAGTTGGTCGCTATTATATAAACAAGGTGCTACGTCACCTATAATGGGCCTATGGGCTTGTAACTTCATCTGGGACCCCGGCCCATGAGGGGCCCATGTGGGGTGCATCCCATGTAGGTGGAGCACGACCCTAGGGCTCCCTTGGTCGTCCTCCCACCCCTTTAAATAGCTAGGTACCCCTTCAGGGTTTCTTGGGTTTTGATGATTAGAGTTAGCTACTTGCTACCTGCTCGCAGCGCACGTGTTGGCTAAACCGTCCGTCTGCTTGTAATCGGAACCCCATCGTATTGTGTCTTTCATAGTGAAGCTTTCATCTTCATCTAGTAATTCAGTGCTTGTTCTACTTGTTCTTGCTTGTTCTTCGATTGCTTGCAGGACGAGTGCCCTCGTGGCCGGGTGTCGCGCATCACAAGTTCGCGACAACCATTGGATACGGTATATCGGTTGCTAAGGCGCAGTATCCTTGGACAGTTGTAGTCGGACCGTGAACGTCGTTTTCATCCAATCGAGTTATCACCTCTCATCGAAAGATCGGGACACAAACCCTAACGGGTTCACATCAGCAGGTATATTAAAACAAGAATTTTATTTTATAGATTAGTGTGGATAACTATTTTTAGTTACCCGTTGACAACGATGTATTAATGGTGACTTCGTTAATTTTAAGATATACGGACTCAATCTTTCGGATATACTTATAGAGATGAGGTGTAAGTGTGCGCGTTCGTAGGAGTGAGGGTATACGTGTTGTGAACATCTCCGTTTGAATATATTTATAAAAAAACTATTTTATATATGTTGTGCGTGCAGGGTATCGGGACTTGCCGTCCAAATTATTCATGAGTGCTCACGACGTTATATATAGCAACTTTGTATACTAGTTGATATCCCGTGCTCTGCTATGTGATATATAGATGAATGTATGTTACACACTATAAAAATGATTGATATATACGTTTAAATAATGTGAAAATAATGTGGAGATAATGATTTGATATTGCTTGCAATTGAGTTCTAAAAGTACAACATAATTGTAAATATTGTGTCATATTTGCATGATATTTAAAATATTCTAAATAATAATTGTTAGATATGACACACTTGTATATTGAGCTTTAACTCGAATTAGTAGACATGAGCTAAAGATAGGATTTGTGTATTAATGTAATCTTGGGATTAATTAATTACGCATAGACCAACTGGGCACGAGGAGGATGGCATAGACCATCACGGCAATATAACTGGCGTGATCAAAAAATTTATTTTTAAAATAAAATTATAGAGACTTTAAAATATTAAAATAAAATTGTTTAAATAATAAAAAATTCGCTACCATCTCAACTTTGAAGCCAGATGTTCTAGAGAACTTTTACGGTATGCTAATACATATATATATATATATATGTATATGCTAGTATAAATAATTTAACGGTGTAGATTGATTTTTTCTTCCACTTATATTTACAAGGGTAATTTTATCTTTCTTTGTTATCCCACGAGGTCTTTTTTGTTAATAAAACGTAGTTAATCTAGATAAAGAAAATTGGTACCATAAATGTGTTAGTCTTGCTAGGAAGATCTTACACGCACATGTATTATGGTATAACTTACATTATTTGACCGGTATGCATATTGCCCCTATTTTAAATGATGATCAGAATTAAACAGGAATTTTGCTGCCACGACACACATCATCGTCTCTCGCAAGCGCACAAATGAGATCCAGCGACGGCACTAGCGCTAGCGAGCATGAATGAGTCCTAATTGGACTAGATTAACTCACCGTGAAATTATTTAAAGCCATTTTTAATTTTATATGAATTCCTAATTTGAGTATATTATACCGTAAAAGTTCTCATATTCTATCCCTTAACTTTTTTAATATCGCTTGCATAACCCTTGGAGTGTTTTCGCATGGTGATTTTGGACCAATCTGGGGGAGCTTCTAGCTGCTGCAGCTTCTCCCAGAATCAGAAGCTCCCTAAACAATTCTAGCTGCTGCAGCTTCTCCCAGAATCAGAAGCTCCCTAAACAATCCAGCTTTTGATTCAGATTCTGAGAAGCTGTAGTTGTAGAATTCAGAAAATAAATTATAAGTCAGAAGTTGGAAAACCCAGCTGGTAGCTAGCTGCTTCTCATTTTAAGCTCCTCAAACAGGATCTTTGCCATGGTGCCACATTGAGCTAGACCATATTGCTACATTAGGGTAGTCTGACGTGCCGGACTGGTTTATAAGCGAGGGCTGACGTGCAGACAAACCACCTCACCCCTTTGTCGATCGATCTTGTTCTTTTTCTCTCCCTGCTTTTGCTCTTACTACGGTGAACTGGGGCGGCGAGGTGATGATCGCAACGAAATCAGGCGTCTAGAGTGGTAGCTCATCTCACTTACAAGATAGTCCTGCATGTTAGACCGCTTCAACGCAACAAGAAGGTCCCGCTCTGCGTGTCACTGTGGAAAACCACCTCAGAGGTGAGTAAACGGTATTGGAAAGATTAGGATAGATACCCGGTTCAAGAGTTTAGGGTTTACTAGGAAGGTGCTCGTGCGTTGCAACGGGAAATATTATATATTAATTTCATATTATATTCGGTAAAAAGATATTAAATTATCATTTTGTGAAAATATGTTGAACACAAAAATCTAGCAGTCCAAACAAACTACAAATCATTATTGTTCTGTAGTTTAATTCAAAAGCAAGAAACCTATTGTCATTATAGAAGTATAGTGCAAGCTTTATGGCGCATAAAACAATCTCATGGTGTTTATAAAATTATAAAAAAAACAACATAGATAGAATATTGCTATGAAAATTTGATAATGCCATACAAACGAAAGCCCAAACAAAAAATCTAGTACACCAAGCATATCCAGATACGGTATTTCTCATGGATGATCACCTCAAATTAGACTATACCATATCGGTAAATAACTATTCTAATGCCGTGCATTTGCGATACACTTAAGAAAATCTCGTGCGCCGCTAGGGATGTCATACTCATTTTGTTGGTACATCAGTAGATTTAGCAAAATTTTTTTGCCTTAGCTCATCATCATCCTGCACATGTATTTCTTTATAAGATAAATATATGTAATTATATATAATAATATATAATATATAATGGAACGATCATTGCCAGTCAGGACTTACATTAATAGCCGGCAAATGTAGTTCTTCACTTTTCCATGTACACATGAAGAGATGAACAAGAAAACCCGATAAATTCCTAAGGAAATTGATTAGTTAGGTACCCTTGCATTACACAAATAAATTTATTGGTTTGAACGAGTTTTTAGAAGAGAACTTACGTGTCAAAAGGTTAACTACATTTTAAGGGGGTAACAAACTGAGACAGAGCTAAAGCACATATAAAGTTTGGAAAACCGTAGTGTGATCTCAAGGAGAACTATGTGCATAAAACCAGTCTTTTATGTCATAACATGCAGCTAGACAGCAGGGTAGATGCATCCACCAATTGCAGAACAAAATGCATCAAAAAAAATTATACAGAAGGGATAAACTAGAGTTGCGATGAAAACATTTGTTAAGAATTCATAGAGCAAGCACTGGTCAGTCACAACCATGAAATAGTGCTAAATCAAAGTGCAAGCCTAACAGAGGAGAAATTATTGTAAAATGCAAAGAGGAGATGGTGCTAGAGCTACTAAAGCATTTCATCATACACGGCAAATATTGTAAAGCTTTCATGGAGGGCCAGTACGATGCCTTCATTGCAATCATCAAACACGTACGGAATCTGCCGGCGCGAGGGGCTGGAGGTTACAGGAATCGGTGGCCGGCGATGGTCAGGGGAGGGATGACGTTGGCGGCGGCGCTCGTTGATGGGAGTCGGGCGGCGTCGCTCGTCGACAGGTGTTGGGCGACGGCGGTTGATGAAACCGGAGGTCGGGGTGGCGATGGCAGGGTGGAGTCGCGTGGTCCGACGATGGCGAGGTTGAGGGATGTCGGCGACGGCGGCGCTCGTCGACGGGAGTCGGGTGGCGGTGCTCGTTGACGGGTGTCGGGCAGCGGCGGTTGATGTAGCCGGACGGTGTTGTGGAAGCGGCGAGAGCGGCGAAGGTGTGGTGGCGGCGGCGAGGGCGGCGAATGCGGCGTGGCGGCGGATGCTCCCTATGCCAAGAGTCTACTAATTGGAAGACTACTTTGTAAGTGGAGTGAAGTAGTCAACAGAAGCATTGGGATCTTTCCGAAAATATTTGACCCCTTTGACCAGAAGTGAAATGCTAGAAGCTAGTTGGCTGGCACTGGCTACGCGGCCTCAGCCTCCTTTCTCAATTAGTCAAACAGTGCAAATGTAGTTATCTCTCCCCTAAACTTGGAAGAACAGCCTCAAAAAAGGTTGATCTTGTCAAATTTGTTCATGTTAACATTGTGATGCAATACACAAAGAGTACATGTATGGCATACCAGTATACCACAAATTGAGCTTCCCTTTGTTTTGTGGCTTCTTTTGGAGTTAAGGAGCACTAATTGTGTTGGATCCTGATTATATTCACTCCTAAAAAAAAATTCAGCAACAAAGAACTGTATGGGAATTGTTCATATTAATTCCATTATACAATAGCCAATGGCGTCAAATAAATTATTAAAAAAACTACATTCTGAATTTTGGGTAACTTTCTATTGCCTAGGTGAAGGCCTTTACAATTTTGCATTGCCTAGGGGAAGCGGATTCCGAATTTCGGGTGATTTTCTAGATTCAATTTGATATGAGGCTACAAATCACAAAACTATCATTGATATTCAGAATACAAATAATAAAAACTCATTGATTTCACCAATTCCAGTTTTGAATTGTTTCCATCAATCTCTAGATCTTGATGGTTTAAAAATGTATCTAACTAATACATATACTTGACTCTAATATAGAAGAAAATAATATATTGGTACACATTGTACTGATCAATCAATGAAAGTTTTTTCCTAGAACGACTGAAATTTGCACTGCACTTGAGTGAAATGATAGCAAAAAGAACACAGTGAAATCAAGAGCGGGCTGCTGCTCACCGAGTCGAGGACATTGGATGCCTTGATGCTGCGGTAGATGACCGGCTTGTCAGCGTCAGTCTGTGTCCTCCACATCCATGGCATGGGACCATCGAGACCTGCATCGAGACCTACACACAGTTATAGTTGAGGTCAACTTCCCCCAAAGTCTTCCCGGAATTAACACAGAGGTGGCAGCGATGGACTGGCGGCAAGGGCAAGGGTGAGGGCGAGGGCTTGGCGGCCACGATTTGGGGAGGTTGCGATCCCCGGCGGTTGCATGTGCTGTTGAGGACTGACGCCTGGAGGTGGTGAGCGGGCGGCGGTTTGGAGCACGGGCAGAGGACCTGTGATGACGTGTGGAGTTGAGGGGCAAGGATTTGGACCACAGGGAAGGTGCTTTACCTTTTTCCAAACCTAACTCCTTAAGTGCACCTGAAATTAAGAAATCATGATAACTGGTAAAGTGGTTTTGAAGATGCAATGCAGTACATAAATTTAGAGAAAAGACAACAAATGAAAGAAAAATCCACAAACCCTGAAAATCCACATAACTGCTAGCTAACCATTTTTTTCATTTTTTATCAACTTCCGTTTATTCAGAATGTGCATAAGCCAGCAGAACAATTATAGCTACAATATGCTTCACATCGAGAGTACTAAAAAACTGCCTCTCAATTAAAGATGCATAACCACAATATGACAACAGCGAAGGGGAAATAGATGCCCAAATTACTTTTTTAAGTGCAGTGGTACATTGCACTGCACCATTCTATTCCCAGTTCCATTGAAAACATGAAATCAGTAAGCCTAGAAAACGATTTGTTGCACATCGTGAGCCTTGATATTTGCAAATATCTGTAGAACAACAATGATATATGCTTTCTCTTTCTCCAGTGGGACCTGATGTGCTTACTATGATCTATCAGTTTATATTGAAGAGGTGGTTAATTAAGCTTTTGTCTCCTGTACCATGGACTAATTGAGCTTTCAGTCAGTAGTGTGGTAGCAGACTCTTCATTGAGTAGGCAAATATCTCAAAATCAGTAGTTCAATCACATATTTTTATAAAGCATTTGAAGCAGTCCCCAATAACGGCAGGGATTAATCTGATTTGCAAGTATACTCTTCTAAAATAAGCCAGAGGTGGTAGGAGTAATTCTTTTGCAATACATCTATATCATCGGATCATCTATACCATATTCAAGTGCCAATGTTAGTTTTAATTGTAATTTCAGATCATCTGATACACTCGTAGAATAATATGCATTTATATGTCACTCAGCGAATGATCTTTTCTTGTAAAAGCAAAATAATGTTAATCCAGCAAATGAACTTTGCTCCACTCCATTACAGCAGAGCTAGCCAAGGAACAAGCAAGCATTCCATTAATTCTTGTTCAATTGAGCACACAGAGAGGAGGAAGAGGAACCCACTTACAAGGTGAAATCAACTTGTGAGGTAGAGGGTGGTCGTCCCCGCAGCTATCTCCGGCGGATGCAGGCGGATTGAGGACCGGCGCCCGGCGGCAATGACTCCGCGTGCAGAGGCGCGGACATGCGGTGGCCGGCGACGGTAGTGGGCAGTGCGAGGAGCGGCGGTGGAGGGAGCTGGTGGGATAGGGCGAGCGGCTCTGGCGGGCTCGCGGTCGCGCGCGAGCGGAGCAGCGGCGGCGGTGGGCGCGCAAGAGGTGCGGCGGGGTAGGAGGTGGCGGCGGGCTCACAGGAGGCCGCAGTGGGGTAGGAGGCGGCGGTGGCTGCGCACGAAGCAAGCGGCTCCGACGGGAGGCGACGGCAGCTGCGTCGGTCTGGTTTCCAGGTTGTGGATCATGTGGCGTGCGGCTATTGCGGCAGTAGTAGTTGACGGGGAGAGCGACAGAGCAGAGATAAGATACAGAGGGAGGCGATACGCGAGTCTCCGGACAAGGCTTGACCGTTGATGCTTGTGGGAGGATCCTCCGATGAATGTTAACCCTTCGATCGTTGAGGACTCACTACCACCACTACCAATTTTCAATTTTTTAAGTAGTAAAGATAAGTAATCAAATTTCAATAGTTTTGGTGGTTATGTAGACTATTTCTTTAAGATGTACTGTGGTATTGACTATAAACCTGAAGTTTAGTTTAGGGATGAACCTGTCTGGTCTTTTCGCTTTATCTAACCAGATATTTGAACCCTGCAACTTTAAAACCTGTTTATTTCACCGAAGAATTGTGAGCTACCTAAAATAAACCACTTTATAAAAATCAATTTCCCTAATATAAATTGTGGAACTATGCCCCAAACCCTGAACGGCCCAACCACATGTACTGAGCCATATACTCTAACATGTTACATCCAAACCATTGGTCTATTTTTCTACAATCATTCTACGGTAAGCACCTATGATTGCATCCCCAACGAAAAAGTTGACATTTTTGAAATGCTAATTTGAAATTCGATTTTGTTAAAATGTCACTCTCAAACTGTGTGTATACGATAGAATGACATTTTCTCTCTTTTTAATCAAATATATGATTTTTGCCCTGTTTTGCATGGTGATCTGACTAAAGTACCCATGAAATCTAATTGAAACAGCAGGGGAAACGGCTGCTGACCCACTTCTTGTTTTCTACTAGAAATCGGAGTATGATACAACAGTAGCCACTTAGTTCCTCCAATTCCCAATCTTAAACAATCTTAGTCCGTAGATTGAATGCCCTCGGCTTACGCTTCCTCTTCTTCCTCTCCGACGACTCCACCATCGTCGTGGTTGGACCACTTTGGATGTATTAACACCAAAATTTGGTAAACCTCGAATGTTTCATCGGTCTATAGTCATCATCGGCTTCAGAGTTTTGGTATCGGCCGATGAATGTATCAAGTTGACAACAGTCGGATTCTTAGCAAATTCAGTTAAGGAAACTAATCAATTAAAAGAAAGTTTATCTAGAAGAGACCGAGTTCAAGGAGGATGCGGTATGACAATTTATCTATTAATTAGGCAGAGGTGTTAGTTTCCTTATAATTTTATAAAAGTGTGTTTAGTGTTCGATAAAGACTCTATGTTTTCCTTTTATTTTTAGAAAAGTTTGTGTTTTATCCTATAAGGACTCATATCTACCCATGGGTATAAATATGTACACTCAGGGTCCTTGTAAATCATATCTCGATCAATACAACTACTCTTGGCACATCTTCACCCTCTTTTCCGAAGTTCTTATTTATCACCAGCGGAACTTGACACTTGATGCGGGGCTGCATTGGTTTTTATCTCCGGCGAAGGGGTAAGTTATACGTTCCGCCGACCCCGACAATCGTATCGGCTACGTTGGTATTGTTCAAGGCTGCATCGTTCTCGACCTCTTGGATCGCTCTGGTTTCGTTAGTATGTTTGTCTGCCTATTGTTGATGAAAAAACACACACTGGCCTGAGAGATTTGCTTTACTCTAGTGCAGGTCCAAAATTAAGCTTTTAGGTTCAAGAGCGTGCCAGTTGATTTGATCCTGCAATCAACAAGAAGAAATATGCAAAGAATTTTAGTAAACGATAGACAATCAGCCAGACAGCCAATTTCATATCGTAAGTGACCTAGCCGATGCAATAAAGCATGAATCGGCTGTAAGGTATAGTCAAATATGAATATAACCCTAAAACTAGTATATCGGTTGTAGATATCAGTGTTATGTAATCAAAGAATCAAAATCACTTTAGAAATAAACAATTGGTATAGATCGGACTGAACCGAGACAGTATAAATTGCTTAAGTCTATTGCAACATGAAATAAAGATTATATAAAACTAATGTTATAGCCGATATGTAGATCTAAATACATATCGGTCATAAATCCGATGCAATCTTATGATAAAGCAATGAGGATTAGATATAGAACATTAAACAAAGCATAAAACCATGTTAAATATTCTAATTAGATAAGATCAGCTGAAACCCCGATGTTATCCCTATTAACAACCGTAAAGCAAGCTAGAGATTATGATTCTAAAACGACTTAATAGGTTGGACTTAACCAATGCAGCATTAAGCATAAAAGAAGCACAATATCAAGAAAAACAAGCCAATAGCCATTAATTTAGGATGGTAGATACATCATATAACATAAATCAACAAAGTAAACTAGCCGATACTGGCAAAACTCTAAAAAGAATCCAGCCGATGCGAGAGGATAGCATTGTTGATCTAAGTTATATGACATATATGATAACTCGGAAGTTTACAAGATAGAGTTAGAGTGTCATGAAGATGTTGAAGCATCTAGGCCCCCACGGTTAATTTTGGTAATTAATGACAAGCGCTAATTGTGGACTAACGATTCTTTTGAGTTACGCATATTGAAGATAGAATCACACAACATCAATGCATGGATGATCACCGAGGACTTTTTTCGATGGTGGAAAGCAAAAGGATTGAAGACGGTAAAACTAGCGGTTTCTATTTTCAATTGATCGAGGAGTTTGGGTGATCATATTTGCTAGATTTTATTTATAGATTTGCCGTACTATCAAGAGGGGAAATGACCTAGTCAAAGAGATGATCAAAATGCCACATTAGGTCATTCGCACTTTAATCTTGGTTTGCATATACTAAGTTCTGCTGTTGGTTGTCCAGAGCCGGTCTGACCGAAGTGCTTCAAGAGGTCTGACCGGCCTTACCAGGCGGTCTGACCGGAGTACTCCTGGCGGTCTGACCGGCCAGGCTTGGCGGTCTGACCGGCCGACTACCTCCGGTCTGACCGGCCGGCTGGAGGCTGGTTTGCCGCCTCTGGCCTGGCGATCCCGAGCAGCCAGAGCCGCAATCGGTCAGACCGAGCCGATGGCGGTTTGACCGAGCTGTGGTCGGTCTGACCGGGTTTTTGGCCGCCGGTCTGACCGGACCCCCTGCTGTCAGTGTATTTAATGCACTGTAACGACTAGTTTTCTAGCCGTTACATTTGAGGCCGGTCTGATCGGCCACCCTTCGCCGGTCTGACCGGCAGGCAGCAGAGTTGGAGGATTTTGCTCATAACGGCTAGTTTTCTTTGTGTGGGATATAAATACACCCCCCTTGGCAGCAAGGGGTCTCTCTTGGCACCCTTTACAATTGCATACACCCCTTGCATCTCCTCTCACACACAATTGAGCTAGTGTTCATCCATTAGGTGTGTTTGAGTGTTGATTAGCCAAGAGTCAAGTGCATTTGCTTCCTTGTGGTTTAGTGTGGCACTTGATCATCTCCAAGCCGGGTTATTACTTGTTACTCTTGGAGGTTGTCGCCTCCTAGACGGCTTGTGGAGGTGCTTGCCAGGTGACCTCTCCGTGGAGATTGTGGAGAAGGCCCGGTGTGGTTTGTGAGTGGTTTGGAGTTCATCACCTTCGGAGTGAAGGAAGAACTACCCCGAGTGATCGAGGCTTAGGTAGTCCTCTCCGTGGGCCGGCTCCCATCTTGCCCACCCCTTGACGAAGGGGGCGTGCGGTGGCTTCGTGGTTGAGTGGTGGAGTTGGGCTCGCCTCAACGGGGACGTAGGAAACCGACAAGTTTCCGAATCTCGGTGAAAAAATCCTTGTCTCATTGTCTCATTTACTTATTGCATTTACATTTGTGCAATTTACTTTGTTAGAGACATACTTGAGCCACTTTCACCCTAGGATTGCAAAACATAACTTAGTTGCTTACTTAGAAATATCCTACACCGAGCCTAGCAACTTAGGTTAGTTTTGATTAAGTGCAAATTGTTTAATATCGCCTATTCACCCCCCTCTAGTCGACATCCTTGATCCTACAGATGTAAGCACTAACTCCAATGATGCAAACCGCCATGACAAGATATACCTTTTTGTCGAAGATCAAATTGATGCAGCACGACTCGAAAGCATAAGCTTGTCGAAAAGTAGAAAACAAAGGTGGCGATGCGCCGAGATTGATTGAACGTATGTTGTTATTATTTACAAGACCTCGGGATTATATTTATACCCGAAAATACAAACATTATCCACCACGGACACGACTCATATTAACCTAATAAAAATCCAACTAACAAACAAGTCCCTTAGGCGGACTCTTACCGGGAATATCTATAAGGAAATTACATAAAATAACCTAACTAATAGATACAATTGCCTCCTCAGGACTCTATCCGTGCATGGCAATCCGCATGAAGCACTCTAACATAACCCGATGACGTGTACCGAGTCACGTTACCAGAATCGGCTCAATCGACTAACCCTATCCGACTCTGATTCTGCCGATCCAATCCACAGCCGATTCGGACTACAGCCGATTCTCACTCCGTTTCCGATACGATCTAATCTCTTCGATTTTCTTCGATTCTATCTTCATTTCCGATACTTGAATTACCAAATTTGGTCGTCAACACATGCCCCCAAGTCCGGAATATTTGGTAATGTTTCGGATTTGCCAAATCTTATCTCCGAGAGAATATCGCACTTTCCGTTTTTTACCGTTACCGCACTACTTTAAATACCTAACCGACAGCCCCGAGAAACTTCACACCGTTATACTGTTCCACCGCTCTAGCGATTCCGTCTTCTCTGACTCCGACGATCTCTTCGGCGCAGCAAGGCAACCTCCAAGCAACCCCTTCTCCGTCGAACTTTAGCCAGCGAAAATATCGTCCTCATCCGCTCCGTCTGCCGCTACATCGGCCGAGTACGCAGAGGTAAGTTCCATCGGCTAGATCTCCTTTTTACTTATCAGATCTTGTTTTCCGCACTCTTAGTCTATTTTCTTCTTCTTTTGCTCTGTTGTTTGTAGCATCTCGAAAATTTAGTTGCAGTTCCTAGCCTGAACCATGAGAATAACTACTATCTTGGACCAATCGGCAATCTGGACCCGGTCGAGTTTATTACTGCCGAAACCAACAGAATCCCTTTTAGGCTAGCGAACCTAAAACTAGGGCATTGGAAAAATACCTTTAAGTCTTGGCCATCCCTAGAGAAAAGCTGGTCTGTATGGTATAAGCGCATATCGGCTAGTAACCAGAGTCATTGGGATGAGATAGGAATCGGCCAAGCACTAGCCCTGACAATAGCAAATTCGGCTAAGGATGAGCCGCTGATGGCCTCTGCCACATACTTCTGGTCCAATACCATCAATGCTTTCTTGTTCAACCAAGGACCAATGACTCCCAATTTGTTGGATATCACCATGCTCACTGGACTAGATATCACTTCATCAACCAATCCCATGATCCTGAACTTCAAGAATAGATTTGACTTCAAAACCAAGAGCATAGGTGGATGGTCTGGATTTATCTCAGCTAACATGGGTCAAGGTTCAGTTACCCCTCGAGAGCACACTGCCTTTCTGCTAATGTGGTTGAAAAAATTCCTCTTCTGTGGATCTAGTTGTGGCCCAACCTCTAACTGGCAATACATAGCCGAAGCACTTGAAGAAAAAAAGACAATTTCCCATAGGAAAATCTTGCTCGGCTATCTTTATCGAACTTTGAACAACGCATCAGCCAAGCTAGCCATCGGCTCTGTGGTCAGTGCAGGCGGTCCCTGGTGGCTACTCCAGAATTGGCTTAATTTAGTAGCAATGAAAGCTGTAAATCGGCCATCCCTAACAGAAGCAGAATTTCCAAGACTAGAGCCGATCACTGATGAAGATGGAGAAGAGATTACCCATCGGAGGTGTACATCATTCGGAGAATATGCTTCCACACCGGCCGATGCTGGAGCAAAGTTATCAGCCGAATTGCTAAAAGATTGGTTCTTTAGCTTTTACGACGGCTTTCAAAAAAATGCCAGGTTTCACTGTTTATCTAACCGTTTTGATTTTATGACACCGGACCTCCAGCTGATGTATGCTGTAATCATCGAATCACTACTCATTCTTACTAGCTGATTGGTTTCTATTGGATTATATTATTGTTTCATTACATTATTATATTAGTCGATTGTATTTATATCATTATCTACATTGGATATATAGCCGATAGTTCAACACCCTAACAATATTGGCTGGTCGGCCGATCGGCTATCTGATGATCCACGTATTTATCTATCTTGTCAGTTATATGATTAAACTGACTAACATGTCCGCATCTCATCAATACTTTGGACTTGAATTGAAACTAAGCAGATCTCCCAGGCCGTTGTGTTTGTCGACTTAGTTCGCGCCAACACAGATCCGGCACCATCGACCAAGCGTGAATTTTTCGTTAACAGGATGTTGAAGAAATCCATGATCTTAGTTTGGATTAGCGGGAACTTTGCAAGAAAAGGAGAGAGGAATGCAAGATTCAGCACAAATTCATTCGAATTCGACAATAGGAAGTGAATCAATTGCATCGACTACTCAGGCGTGGGCTTCTTGGATCCACTGACTCACTGAACCTGCGCGCGTTGTAGTGAATGTCGTCTTTGTTGTCCACCTTGGTCGGCCTCACCTGCTATCACGGTGCAGTTGCAAGAAGAGGAGGTGGTGCAGCTGTGGAAGAGGAGGCCGCCCCCGTGTCCTGTGGCCGGGAAGGACATTAAGCGCCGGTGGTGACACCACCCCTAGGGAGCTTGTAAAGTATAAGGCCTAGCCACCCTGACGCAACAGGGGAGAAAGGTGAGGAGCCCGGGTGGCAGTTGCTCGCTGGTGGTAGAGATGAAGATAATATGGGAAGAGATGGGATCTAAAGGGGTATTTTTGTCAGCTCGTCAAGGAAAACGTTGCAAAATTCATTAAATTGAGAAGAAATAATATTATAACATGTTACCCCTATTTTGAGAGTTACTACCTCTGTTTTTAAAAACATGACGCTGTTGACTTTTGGGCACAAGTTTGATCATTCGTTTTATTCAAAATTTTACGTAATTACAATTTTTTTGTGAGTTATTTTATCACTAAAAATAATTTAAGTATGATTTATATCTTATGTATAATTTTTTTTGAATAATACGAATGGTCAATTAAACATTAACGAGATTATCTATTAAAAAATAAAGAGAGTACATTTTATCAAAACCAAATATTTCAGAGTGACATCTCCGCGAAACCCCATCTCGATAATGACAGAATGTCGATTTCCTCCTTGACAACTGTCCTGTCCGAAGTAAAAGTCAAGCCCGCGTGAAACTCCACACTGGCCTGGCCCAAAGCAACGCGCGGCCTGCTTCCTAGGACCGGGCTGAATACCAGGCCCAGCAGAACATTCCTCATCTTCCGGAAGGCTGGAACCCAACTCGCTTGGCTAAAACCCTCGACCTCCTCGCCTCATCCACTCCACTGCCCTCCGTCCGCGACGCGGCTACGCCTAAACCCCAGGCCCCCCCTCCTCCTCCCGTTCCCGGCTCACCACAACCGCAGCAGCAGCAGCAAAAAGCGAGCGGCCACGCGACGTGGAAGCGCCGCCGCCCGCCGCCGATGGGGCCCCTCCTCCGGCCGTCGCCTCCACCGCGGCACCTGCGGCTCCTCCTCCGCCGCCTCCTCTCCACCGCCGCCGGTGGGCCCTCCCGCCTGCTCCCGCTCCCCGCCGCCTCCTCCACCCGCCTCCTCCTCGTCAGGCCCAGGTAAACCCCCGGGGAGGGGTTTCCCTCTCTCGTTGTGGGTATCATTCTGGGGTGTTGATTTTTTTTTTTGGTAACGTTGGGTTCTCTCTCTCTCTCTCTCCCTCTCTAGGGTTGCGGTTGCGGCGGGGGCGGCGGCGGATGCTCCTCTGCGGCGTAATGGGGTCGCGGTGAGGGCTTTCATGGCCTCCACGGCGGCGTCCGAGGCGATGCAGGACAAGCGGGTGGCCGGGGAGTACACCGCTGCAAACGTCCAGGTGATTCGCTCTCGTGCGCTTCTCTTTGCACGGTGGGGGCTTTTCTGTGCCTAAGAGCTAAGGTTGAACCGATTTAGGCGTTGTTCGGTTTGGTGTGGATTGAAGGGGAATAATCCCCTCCAATCCCTGCTACTTAGGATTAACCGGACATGGTAGGGGGCAACGAATTGGTGTATTTTCCCGGGATTTTAAATGGATGTGCATAGCATACAAAGAGATGGGGTGGGAGGGAGGCAAGGACTTGCAAGTGCAAGCACCGTATAATTCTGTAGTTATGTAAGTGGGAGTTAAATTTATTATCCAATTAGCCTTGCAAACTTATACATATTTTTTCATAGTCTTTTTAAGTCAATATATGTAGGTTTACTTGCAATTTTTTTTACAAATCAATTTGATGTAATCAAACACTCATTGTTTAAGGGGAACATTCCTCATCTAGGTGTTTGTTAGAGCAAATCAACAGAGTTTATGGTTTTTGTTAATATGATGATTTGTTGGTTTTTCTTATGATGTGTTCTTATTTTTTTTATATTCAAATCTTATGAAACTAGATTATCTGATTTTGTGAGTTGTTTATCCAAATTACATGCAGCATATGCAGCTTTATATGCCATGCAAATGTTCTATCTTCTTTAGCACATATTGTGGATTTCATACTTCCATGGTGGTTCATGGAGCCTAAGAGGGGAAAAGATTGTTATCATTTAAGTTAGCTACAACCTAAAGTTAGTCTTTATCTCCTTGAAAAATTGTCTAGAAAATGCTCTTTACATCCAGTTCAGTTTTCCAAAGGACTCATGATTTTATTTAATTATACACTGTATCGTGACTTCAGAAGCCAACAATAAATGAGTTATTAGTTCAACAGCCTTGGTAGTTATTGGACTTATGAACTCAGCTTAGTATTAAAATTCAATTATCTTTTTTGAAAGCAAATAAACATAATATTTCCTTGCAAAGAGAATAAACAAAGCAAAATGGTGTGTATACTTTCTCAGCTTTGTTCAAGATTTCTCCCATCTGACACCATCATCTTTCCAAACACAACCTTTAGTTTTTAGCATTATTTTGGTTGCATGCTAATCTGTTAATTTTGTAGGTCTTAGAAGCATTAGATGGAGTTCGCACAAGGCCTGGTATGTATATTGGAAGCACAGGATCACGTGGGTTGCATCATCTGGTATGGCAACAGATTAGGCTTCTGTTTTAATATTGTAGTACAAATTATTCCATATTGTTCTTTTCTGATCATTCGTCTTATTGGTGTATCACAGGTCTACGAAATATTGGATAATGCTGTGGATGAAGCTCAAGCAGGCTACGCCACTAAGATTGATGTTATCCTTCATGATGACAATTCAGTTAGTATAACAGACAATGGTCGTGGGGTATGTAGTTCCTAAAATCTTATCAAGATGTACTTCCTGTATGGCACATGCATTTTTTTTTTGAAATTTTGACAACCTTATGTTAATGATGAACTCATGTTTCATGCTACAGTATTTAGTTACTGTTGTGTAAGTAATCCCACATTAAGAAAAAGTGAACAGACATGGAGGAAGCTTTTCTACATTACCATATATCATAGTTACATGAAAGGTTAAATTTATGGTGCTAACACATTCTGATGTACCAAGTACTCCCTCCATCCACAAATATAAGGGATTTTGGCTATATATCTGGGCAACTACTTGTCCAGATACATAGAGACACATAAACAAAAATCCAGAATCCCTTATATTTGTGGACGGATGGAGTACTTCGTGGGAAGCAGAACATGTTTCCTTAATACTATGCAGCCTAAGTCCATTTTGCATAGTTTGTGGATTGAATAACTATGCTAGACTGTTAATATTATCGCCTGTTTGTAATTTATAATTTTACATTTGCTTCCTGGAAGTTTTTATAATTTGCGTATCACACTTTTTGACTATTAACTTGCAGCATTTTTCACTGGTTACTCTTTGTGGATCATCTGTCCATTGTTTTATTTAATTACTATTTAAACCTACACATACTGCAGATCCCTACAGATATACACCCACAGACGAAGAAATCTTGCGTGGAAACTGTCTTAACGGTACTGTTAACTCCTTTTTTTGTTCTACTTCTTTTAGATCCTAGCAACTGTATTATATTGTTATTCTATTTCTCAACCATCTTTATCCCGAATAAGTAAACCCATGGGACATTTCATTTTCTGGGGAGGGAGCATGAAACATGACATGCTATCTCATGGTTATTTAGGTGTTGAGTTCACACCTTAGTCCTAAGGCCTGTTTGTGTTAACAGTGTGCTGTTGCCATGTGCATGTCCAGACTTTTTACATGCGTTGTGATGTTCATTTTGTCACCTTGTAAGATGCCATCACAAGATTTCTGTTCCGATCTGTTAATTCCTTACCTTTTAAAAACAAATACGTGCGACATTGTTTATCCATTTGTCATACCTAGTGTTCAACATGTTGGATGCCAATTTATCTATTTTTTTTAACCATGCAGTTAATGCACGCTGGTGGCAAATTTGGAGGTTCAAAGAGTGGATATAGTGTTTCTGGAGGGCTGCATGGTGTTGGTCTATCAGTTGTTAATGCTTTGTCAGAGGTTCTTGCTTTCACCTTTATTTACTTATTATTCTAAGATTTCATAGGAAAATGAAAACATCTCTTGATGAAAGTTCAAAAATATGATTCAGACAAAAATTCTTTCTAGTTTCTACACCAAGCCATTTCTGTCAGGCTTTGGTTTAAAATATAAATTTGGTTATGTGGCTTTATCTTTACATATAGTGGCTACCCTGCACTAAGTTTAAGAACCTTCCGACCTTCTGGTGACAGAAACACAATAAATAATACTGTATGCCCTTTTAATTTTTTTTAAAGATGGTCCTTTACCCATGAGCTTACATTGATGATTTGTTTTGTTGTGATATTATAATGACAGGCATTAGAAGTTACTGTTTGGCGTGACGGAAAAGAATACCGACAAAATTACTCACGTGGAAAAGCGATCACTACGCTAACTAGTAGGACATTGTCTGATGAATCAAGTTCTCGTCAAGGCACACGGATCAGATTTTGGCCTGATAAACATAGTATGCTTTTGTCCTTACAGATTTTTTAGTGGTATCATTACTAGTTATGTTCCCCAATGTGTAATTAATGTTCTTGATGTAGTTTTTACCACCACAATTGACTTTGACTTCAATACGATAGCTGGTCGCATCCGGGAACTTGCCTTTCTAAATCCCGAGGTATAAACTGCATTGTTTTATATGTCCTGTTGGTAGTTCTCAAAGATATCGTTGAATAATCATTATTTTCTTTATTTGTTTATTAGCCAGCTAATTCTTTCATCATGATTGTTCTGTTGGATTATTTGATATTCTACAAAGTTACTTTCAACCTACCCTTGGCTTCAAACCAGGCCACACACTTGGGAGCTAGGATTCCCAGTGACCATGGGAATAATTTTAGTCCTGTATTTTTCAATCAATAGAAAAACACAAGTTACTATCTTGTCATAATTGGAGGATGCAATTCATTTTGTATTTCTATCACAATCAAGACAAATCATGTTATGTATAGTTTGTTCTTTTGATATGTGTAATATGGGAGTCCACAACAGCTGTTGATCATTTATATTTGGGAGACTGGAGAGCACCCATAGTTATTGATGATAAAATTATCAAACCAAGTTTAGGAATCAACGTACTGAAAACACTGCTATGATGGAAACCCTTGAGTAAAAGTTACTTTGGATTGTCCTCTTCATTTATTGGTGCTGTTATGATCACCTTTATCTTACGTCAATTTTTACTTGAAACCCTTTTCCTCCGTGAAATCCTTATGTTCATTTAAAATTCTGGAAAGTTGCCACTTGGCAGTTTGGTTTGAACATCCTTATGACTTATATCTGTTTTTAAATGTTAATTTGTATGCACAACTTACATCACTGGTAATATTTGATATTCTTAAAGTAGACCAATGGCTAATTTCATATTATTCTCCCACTGCCAGCTGACAATAGCGTTGACAAAGGAAGAAGAATACTCACAGGTTCAACACAATGAATACTGTTATGCTGGTGGTCTGGTTGAGTATGTTAAATGGTTGAATACTGACAAGGTTTGACCTATACCATTTGAAACATGTTCATGCGGCTCCATTTCGGCACTTTTTCAACATAGGAAATGGTTCATATCTGCAACTTGAATGGCTCCTAACATAGTAGTACCTGTTGTTACAAATTGATTTTATTTGATCCTTTCAAATGACCCATTAAAAATATTAGGGTTAGCTTTACTTCTTTCTAACTTTGTTCAACAAGTAATTGAAAAGAGCAGTACACATTCTAGTTAACATTGCACTGATGCTAATCCTTGGACCCCAACTAAAATTTTACATTGAGTCATTGACCAATCAAAGACAAGTGGATTGACCCGTGGGTACCCATCCATGCTATTCTGTTTAGTTTATAATTTTATACCCAATAAAAGAAGTGCACTTTTAGCTGAAAGGTGTGGCCATGTGGGTTAATGGGTACCCTTGAGTGGGCAAACCTGCATACCCTGTCAACTGTTGCTAATCCAGTAATGAAATACAGAACTACATGCTATGTTTGCTTGATTCTTTGGACAAAGTGCACAGAGTTGAATTAGACAGTATGCTAATAGGCTGAATCTACCCTTTCCTTATGTTTACGAGATTTTAAAATGTTGAAGGATCTATATTCATTTTGGTTATATTTTCCTGTCTTGTGAATTTCTTTATTATTCCTTTGAAGAAACTTACATCAATCTGCCTCAAGTTTTAGAGTAATAATAAACATATATTAATATTATGCCACCAGATATGACGTATGGCTCTACTTCTGCATATTGTACTGTACAACATATATAAATTTTAGAGTAATAAACAATATATTAATACATGATGCATTTATAATGTTATCCAGCAGCAACCCTAATACTTTGCTTGGTCATGCTTTCTTTCCTAGAAATCCCTTCATGATCCAATCGCATTCAGAAAAGAAATGGATGGAATAACAGTGGATGTTTCCCTTCAATGGTATAATGTACTTTCTTGGCTTGATTTTTTGAAAGGAAAAAAAAAAGATAAGAAATCCTAATATCATGTCCTCCATGGTCTGTTTTGTCATGTGCTAGCTGGTAGTGGCAGTTTATCTGTGATTTGGTTGAACATATTGTAACTTTGTTGGCTGTCATGTCTATTTTATAAATCAGATCCTTGATTTCAAAGTTTTGTACTGTGTTTTCTACCAAAGTACCACTACATGTATAAAATGAATGATCTTAGATAGCATCAAAATTTATGTGGAACAAATTAAATGTGCTGAAAATAACTTAAAAGTATTGTGTTTGTCCATTTCCCTGTTACCTTACATGTTCATGTTATTAAATTTCCATTCCACGCTGTAAACTAGTGTTTAATTGTCAACTCTGTAGAGTTTGTTGAATTTTATCAAACCATTGAAGGGCTATAAATGCAGTGGTACATAAAAAGTTTCACACTGTTCAAACTGTTGAAATTTCAACCTTCAGCTAGCAAAGGGAAATAAATGATATTGACCATTTTACAAATGATTACTGCAGCAGCAGTGCCCTTAGTCATAACCATACAAGAAATGAAGAAGTTTTGTAAATTTCATAAACGATGGTCCATGTTCCATGTTGTCATGTGATGTTGTATTTCAGTTGTTATGTTTTGTTCCTTTTTCACTCTCTTTCATTTTCCTCCTAGGTCTTACTGAATAACAACTAGGTAAAAGTTTTGTGCCTTACTCTGAAACAGAAAATGTTGCCATTTACAGGTGCTCTGATTCATACTCTGATACGGTGCTAGGATATGCAAACAGTATCCGTACTATTGATGGTGGCACTCATATTGATGGGCTGAAGAATTCATTGACAAGAACAATCAATAACCTTGCAAAGAAGTCGAAGGCTCTTAAGGTGATAAGTTACATGCTAATTTTGTTCTGTCCTGCTCACTTAAAAACCACATTGTTCAAAAGTTTAAAGCAAGGACTTTGGAAACTAGATTTTGGAAAATTCTATTATCATGCGTTTAGCATCCTTATTCATCTGATCAAATGAAACTTTTAATTAACTGTATTGGTAATTTTTAGTGGGATTTATCTTAACAGATAATGTTTTTCATAGGATAAAGATATTAGCTTGAGCGGGGAGCATGTAAGAGAGGGAATGACCTGCATTATTGCAGTGAAGGTCCCTAATCCAGAGTTTGAAGGGCAGACAAAGGTGACAGCTTGCCTTTCCTGATACAGAAAAATGTGCCAGACGAATGATTTGATAGCTTTTGTGTTTTAAGTGCTGATGATTGGTCAAATTTTGTTTCTTTTTGCTTTTTACAGACAAGGTTGGGAAATCCAGAAGTCCGAAGAATAGTTGAACAATCTGTTCAAGAAAATTTAACTGAGTACTTAGAGTTACATCCAGATGTTTTAGATTCGATTCTGTCGAAGTCCCTTAATGCTCTCAAGGTACATAATCTGTGATAAATGATACTTGAATGGTTTATCCAGCTTCCTTTTTAATAGTCAAGATACAGTCTGCCATATGCACTTTGACAATACTCCGATTGACAGTGTAGGAAAGGCCATTTCTTATTCTATTCTCAGTGCATGAAAAAGACCTTCCCAAGGGTTCAAAAACTGAAATTCTAATTCAATGCATGGCATATGTTTCTGTTGCAGGCTGCATTGGCAGCTAAGAGAGCTAGAGAGTTAGTGAGGACAAAAAGTGTATTGAAATCTTCTTCACTTCCTGGGAAATTAGCTGACTGTGCATCTTCTGATCCTGAAGAATCTGGTGCGTTGCCACTTGTACCATGAAACACTTGCATCATAAGTGGCTCAAGTTCACTTGAATCTTACTGATACCATTTTGGTTGGCCCTTCTGATTTGACTACTCCCTGGTGTTCAACTCTTCTTTTAAATATGTGCTGACAAATGTAGTGTATATTCTGTTCAAATTATCATGTATGCTAGTATTCTACTTTTTTCTACACTGACCTTTGCTTATCATACATGAATTCAGAAATCTTCATAGTTGAAGGTGATTCAGCTGGGGGTAGTGCGAAACAAGGACGTGATAGGAAATTTCAGGTAGACCATTTTTTATCCAGTCTAGTGACGCTAATGTGCATTGACTGCATTCAATAATTCTACACCAGAAGAATTGCAATATTCATGATTGCCAAGAGTAGATATTTATAGCTATCTAGATGTAGTGTCATTTGACCTTCTCTGATGGAAGAAGTTTCATTCGATTAATTCTATTTTGCATAGCTATTAGTATTGCTGATCAGCTGATGCTTTGATCATTGTTCATCTATTTGTGATCTTTGTTCACCCTTTCTAAGTTTCCTTGAATATATGCATTTTTATTTAAAAAATTAATCTTCCAATACACCAGTTTATGCTTTAGAACTAAAATGTTAGAACATGTCTTCTACTTGTCGTGCTGTCAAGGATAGATATACCTACGTTAGTTTATCCTTTTGTTCGTAAGTAGTTAAGGCGTTAAGCTTAGTGTTAGAATGAACAAAGTATTATTAAGAAGACCATAAAAATTCTTATCAACAGACAGCGTATTGCTTTAATTTGGCTGTTTACATAATTGAAAGCTGCCTGGTTATAAGCCAATCTTTGTGTGTTTTTTCTCTTCTAATGTAGCATGCATGAAACTACGAAGAGCACCGAGTGCCCTCACGCTCCTGTCATTCTTTTGTATATAAAGCAACCCATTTCTAGGTTCAACATGGATGCCTGCCAACCATTGCCTGACAACCTGACCACAGCTGAGCTGTTGAAGCTGCCTGGACTGAGCTTTGATTTCTCTCGTTTTGGAGTGTAAACTTGCTTCAGTTTCTGGGCAGCTTCAATGAACCCACCCATTTGGCTGGGGAGCTCTGGCTCAGACTGTTATCAAGTCGCACGACTAGTCGTGATTAGTCGTAAAGTCAGGTCAAGCTAGTCAACCAAATTGCAAGTCGTGCGATTAGTCGTGGTTAGTCATAAAGTTGGTCGTAAATTAGTCGTGATCAGTCGTAGCAAATCACCAATTCACCATGCTAATTGGCTTATTGTGTTTAGTACTTTAGTTTTATTTCTTGTTGAATTATTGTCTTGCTTTGCTACTCGTCCGTAGTTTATACTATATACATTGCTTAGCACAATATAATAGTACTAAAGACTATATATTGCATCCCCTGTTTTTGCATGATCAAGTCGTGGACTAGTTGCGGACTAGTCGACTAAGTCGACAAGTCAGTCCAGGGTTACCTCGACCCAACTTTACGACTTGACAACCACAGCTCAGGCCCTGGCCCATATTGGAGCTTGGCCAAATAGAATAGTACTTTTGATGCTTTTATCAAATGGATGCTCTCTTATTAGTCCATCAAAATCAGTATTCCTTACTGTTTGAAATAAGTATAAGTAAATCAGTATTCCTAAAATTCCTCCCCATTCAAAGCTGCTGCAATGTAGTTTTAAACTGCAGAATCCTGGATACAATTTCAGTATGTTAAATTACCAACAATCTCAGAAAACACTGCGTAGTTACCAGCTGGAGTTGGCACATAAATTAAGCTACCAAGAATATCAGTATACACTCTGCATAGTTGTCCAGCACAAGTTGGCACATAATT
The DNA here is from genome assembly GCA_000573905.2 of Oryza punctata. Lineage (NCBI taxonomy): Eukaryota > Viridiplantae > Streptophyta > Magnoliopsida > Poales > Poaceae > Oryza > Oryza punctata. Next base: position 8,973,235 of record CM002488.2, read on the forward strand.
GTCAAGATCAGGGTGCTGTTTTATGTTATGTAGACACCGTTATTGTGGAATGTGAGATGAGAGCTCATAAGGAGTCATGATCTATTGTTCTATGTTACGCATGTTCAGACTTGCATGCCATATTTTGTCATTCACTTAGATCTAAGTACCTTAAAATGGATGCAGGCTATTTTGCCTCTAAGAGGCAAAATTCTTAACATTGAAAGGAGAGATGAGGCGGCCTTGTACAAAAATGAAGAGATCCAAAATCTAATTGTTGCTCTTGGATTAGGAGTAAAGGTGCATACTGTTTTGATCTAAACTTTTACTGTTATTGTTTTCTTCTCTAATAGTTTCTTTCAGGGTGAGGATTTTAACAAGGAAGCTCTTCGGTATCATAAGATAGTTATACTCACTGATGCTGATGTAGATGGTGCACATATCCGGACTCTTCTCCTTACTTTCTTCTTTAGATATCAGGTACGTCTACCCTCTTTTTGAGATCAAATTGGAGTTATCGCTCATCTGTTGGGGGCCATCCTACGTTGAATCTTCAAATAAATTGTTCTCTGGTTTTGCCTGTGTATTTTGACTCTTGTACAACTAAAGGCTTGACAATGGATCGGGTCATATAGTTTGCATAAGATCAGTTCCAGTGGGTGGTAGTTTAGCTGTTTATAATAACAGTTTGGATGGGGTTAGTTTTGAGCCTTATCATGTTAGAATTTATTTTACAAGAATATGTTACAGTTGAACTACCATATGTTATGTGCTTTAAGTGCAACTGTCCATACCGTATTATGATGGTAGATACGTATACTATTGACCATTAAAGGCATGATATCCGTTCTCATACTACTATCTATGCAGAAAGCACTATTTGATGAAGGTTGCATTTATGTTGGTGTACCTCCTCTTTACAAGGTTTGATCGTAAATGCAACACTAGTCCTTCAAATTTTGATAGAAGAACTGTCGTAAGTTGATTTTTATCTTTTGGTGTTAGGTTGAACGTGGGAAACAAGTGCACTACTGCTATGATGATGCTGATCTTAAAGAGCTAGTTAACACCTTCCCAACAAATGCTTCTTATCATATCCAAAGGTTTAAAGGTACAAACATTCAAACCAATCAACTAATGTGGGTCAATGAACTTCGAAAATATCTGTCCAACACATCAAAGTCATTTTACAACACATTTCGCTATTTGTTATCCCAATATTATTTTGTTGATGCTGCTTGTGCTGAGCCATCTCAATTGATGATATTTTACCAAGTTTATCTCTTTTTTTCCTTTTGAATCATCTAGTGAAGAACTCGTGTATCTATAAGACTATTCACTAGGTGACAATATATCACTTTGCTTAGGTTGAAATAGCTGTACCGTAGATTTTTCTGACAATTTTGAACTTAAAAGGTTCTCTATGTAGTTATTTTCTTATCAATTTTCTGTGATTTTCCAATTTCAACGAAGTATCCATATTTGATCAGTATTCTTTTTAACACTTTGTAAATATTTACATTGATCTCCAGCCCTAGGCAACCAAGTCAACATTAATTCCACCATCTACCCCGTGCACGCCTTTGTGCACAAACATTTCTAGTAAATGCACAAATGCTGTTACTGTGAAGCCCCTTGTTCATGTACAAATGCAATTGCTGTTCTAATCTTCCTCCCCTAGTTCCTTCCAGCACTGTATCACATGCAATGTGCACCTTCCTCATCTACCTAACTATCTTTATGGTGCTTGTATGTTTTCCATGTCATATAACTCTCTCTCCAAAAATCTAGTTGATACAGCTATGCACTGCCTATATGACGTGCAATTAAACTGTACAATTGAGCCAACAACGTGCATGTACTGCTACATTTACTCCTGTGCTCATTTGCTGACTGTTAAGCTCATAAGAGAACTATTGTTTGTGCTCAGTTTTTGTATCATATGTGTGAGCCAGCAATATGGTTTTGTACAATCTTGTATACTATGCACCCTTGTTTTTTGGTTACATATCGAAATATTCATCCATTTCTCTTATTTCAATGGTAGACATTTACCTTGCTTCCTTTTCTCTGGTGGCTAAAATAGGTCTGGGTGAGATGATGCCGGCACAATTATGGGAGACAACAATGGACCCTGAGAGGAGGATGTTGAAGCAGCTAAAGGTTGAAGATGCTGCTGAGGCCAACGTTGTGTTCTCATCTCTTATGGGTACCAGGGTAAGCAAATAAGGAAGTTCACTAAATTCCTAAAAATGATCAACATATTGTATTCTCCACTTAGCATCAAAACCTCTTTTTTTATTTCAGGTTGATGTTAGGAAGCAACTGATCCAGAATGCTGCAAGCATGGTCAACCTAGAGCACCTCGATATTTAAGCACATCCGGTAAAGCTGACAGCAGTCGTGTATGTTATAGGAGATTACCTACTGTTTCAATCCCCTCCCTCAGGAACCAAGCGTAGAGAACCTCAATTCCTTGCCAACATTGTTTTGGTGCTAATTTAGCAGTAAATGTAGGCTAGAGAAGAAAAAAGAAAGGATGTCATGGGGGTAAATTATTGGTCAGGGCAGCTGTGGACCCCCTATTGCCGTACTTCAATTACTGCTTAATCAACTGGTATTTGGGTTCTTTTGTGTAAGTTGGAGCCCATTTTGGCCTGGGATGACATTGGGGGTAACCACCATCCATGCAGTGTAACACGTAATCTCCTGATAGGCTGACACTTGCAAAGAGTTCTAGTAAGGATTAGTTGATGTTTCTTTTCCGCCTATAATTTTGTTTTGATTTTGTAGCAAGTTTTCGGACAGCAATGTCCATCTCGTCGGATGAGCTTCCGCGGTCAGCTCTTGTTCGCGTCAACGCTCGGTCCTTCATTGTACCCTCGTGCTTCCCGTTTTCTGCATTTCCGCGTGTGCTCCATATCTACGGGACTGTCTCGTTCGTTGTATCCTCGTAGTTGAATTTGAACGGTCGTGCTTGGAGTTGGAAACCCGGAGGATATCCAAAGTAGTCTATAAGCAATATAATATATAATATATAATATTTTATTCAGTTATCTATTATCATCGTGCAATTAATCCATGTAGAAAAAATAACAAAGGTTACTCATATGCATATGGAATAAATAATATTATCTATCTTTATTTCTCTTCTAATAATATCTTGTATCTATATATATATATATATATATATATATATTATATATTGTGGGTTAGTATAGTTAAATTTTTTTTATAAGGATCTTCTCTCTATGCCTTGAGCCTGAGCGGTGGGTGGCTTCTCTTCAGCACAGTCTAGGAAAGTGGAACGTGATTGTCTCGTCTAGCTGTTGTAGGAGTTAAATTGATTCATGTACGCCGTAGAACTCCTAAATTGGATACGAGGTTCTGTTGGATGTTGGAAGTTGGAACACGGTAATGAACTCTGATTTCTATGGAAAAGTAACTTGGTAAATTTATGTAAAATAGCCGCGTTCCAAAAGGAGATCTCAGTTGTGAACTTGTGTAAATCTTAATGTCACATTCAACTATTTTTTAGTTACACCACGGTCTACGTATAAGCTAGTCAAATCATAATAGAAAACAATAAAACATTTTCTTTAAAAAAATTCTGACTAAAGCCGTTATTAGAAATCAGTCGAGCAAATTGGTGCTAGAGGATATTTTTAAGACCAATATCCCAAACTACAAAGTTATAACGCTCAAAATCACAAAGTATATTGTTTAGCATATAATGTTTGAAATAAATGACTATAATATCCTTATCATAATATCCTTATCATAATTAATTATGATTGAGGATATAATTGGGAGAAATTTGAATGAGATATAATTGATGGAACAAGTAGTACTTTTGAATGATAAATACTATAGGATAAAATTTAAATGGTAGAGAATTAATTTAGGACGGAGGAAGTAAAAGAAAGCACCACCGTCCTGTCAGCTGCAGCTATTGCCTAACAAGAATTGCGGACAATCCCGTTCGAGATTTGTGATAAGTCTTAATTTCTTCCATTCACAATTCACAAGGACATATTTCTTTTGTAAAATACCACATATACAATTTCTTGATAACTGTAAATTGTACTCCTATCCTAAAATATAAGACACAATCACCACTAACGCAAAGATAAAAAAAATAGTTACTATTTTGATTGAATCACCTCGATACATGTAAGTAATGTGATTAAATGGTTTGATTGTAAAGGATTTAAAATAAAGTGAATTTAGAGAATGAAAATGTGTTAGTTAATATATGCATGCATACACACCCATACAAAGGAAAAATGATTGTGCATTACATTAGAATGTAAGGAGTAGTAGGAGTATTGTGTATACCACCGGTTCTCTCTTTGAGGCCATACACAGTGCAGCCATGTGGCGTGTGGCCACAGCGGTGAACAGTGAACATCTCGTTTGCATGATGACAAAATAGATTGAGGTACGCCCGTAATGCATGCGGTTCTATTGAGAACATCCCCCTGATGCCGGGAAGATTCATGGGGGCAACGATCAGATTCATGCGTAGTACGGAAAGGGAGAGGTCAGCATGTCTCTTCATGTGTGGGATACTAAAGCTTCGCATGGATGAACGCAGCTGCGAAAACGTCCCAATGCACGCATTGCATGAACCATCTCGATCTTATATGCCTGTAACATAGACATGGGTCACTAAAGCTCATGCTAAATTACGTTATACTCCCTTCGTTCATGACTTTTTAATCTGCCCTAAGTAAAAATCATCCAGTTTATAAAAAAAATATAGCAACTTCTGTAACATTAAATTAGTTTAATTAAATTCATTGTTGAATATAATTTTATAGTTTTATTTAGTTTGGGTTGAAAATACTGTTGTATTTTTTAGTATTTTTTTAATTAACTTGACCATGCTTTAAAAAATGAATTAGAACAAATGCAAAACAATTTATAATATGGAATGGATAGAGTATGAATTGCTAAAATCCCATCTAATTAAAGCCCTGTTAGAGATGCATGAATAACTGAATTTCGCTGAAAATTGCAAATCTTGTTCGATGTTTCCTGGTACAGTATATACTATAGCTCCGATCTTTTTACTTGTCGATTCTGATATCGATATAATATCTTCAATAGACATGTCTCATTATTACTTTTTATAATTATATATGTATATATATTTTTAATTATTAATATCTAACCATATGAAAGGATTTTTCATGATAAATCTATTACTAATACCATTTTCACATATCAAATCCTAATATTCTTTCATCTATGAATGCATGATTTAAGAGAGTTTGAGGTTTGACTACTTTTAGGATGTCGCGTTTTGAAAACGAAGGTAATAACAAAACAGAGACCTGCTGTATGAGCCCGGGGGTAAGCATGTTGAAGACCAAATTGCGATTAGCCTAGGATTGTACCAATTCACTGTGTACATAATGGTCCCTCGATCACAAAACAAATTAACTTTTATGCACGAATATAAATATAAACTAGATTTATTTTGGGATGAAGAACGTATTTAATATAATCAGATGAAAAGAAGTGCACATTACTCTCTTGTACTTTTAGTTATAGACTTATTTTGGAACGCACGTGTACCAAATTGTCTCGGTTTTGTTTATTCCAAAAACACAAGGTGCCAAATTAGTACTCTCTCCGTCTTAAAATATAAAAGATTTTGATTAGATAAGATATATTAAAATATAAAAGATTTTGATTAGATAAGATATATCCTAGTACTATAAATCTAGATACGAAGTCTATTCAAATTTATATTTAAATTTAAAGTAGGATATGTTTTATCCAATAAAATTCTATTATATTTTAGAACGGATGGAGTAAATAACTTCAACAGTACTCCCACATGTGTCCATTGTCCTAGATGGAACGTTTGCTAGGTTCATTGCATCTGGCCACCTTTGGCAGTGCCACGAGATAAATTCATTCATTCCATTAATAGAATTACAAAATGTAAGAAGCATCACCCTTACATTGTCTTCTGCTCGGTTGCTGCCCAATTAAGCTACTTGCTAGCTTGAACGTACACGGCTTACATTGTACTCCGTATACGAGTTGCACCTTTCCACAATCACGGTAGTATTCACAACGGAACGACGGCCGGACTTTACAAAGAAAGGAACCATGGGTAGCACTCCTGCCATTCATTCACTTACCCAAGTGATTTTTCACCTTGACTGAGAATATGAGGTATACATGCCTAGGATAAATTAACTTAATTAGAGTATCAATAACTTTCTTTTAAATACAGTACAAATGTATCTGTAAACATTTAAATACTCATAATACTCATAATATATGCACGCACTCACCTCTATAAACACACACACAAACACCCTATCCATTTAAACAATCTTAAAAGATTGGGTCGATATATCTAATGTTTAAGTGAGCTATCTATATATCTGGGAGAGTGCTCAGGCTCGAGCGCTCCATTGGGAGAATAAAAAATCAAGACAATACCACATACATGCAAGAATGCAGCTAGCTAGTTTCTTCTTCTTTCTTTCTCCTCCTTTTAAATATTTTTTCTTATAAACTACTTATCCAATCTACGGTCGGATTACACTGTTGTATCTTATAATTAAATATATACAATAAGATATTATATGATTATATTCTCATAAAATAAAAACATGTGTTTCAAACCGTTACAACTCAATGTTTCATACGTGTTAGTGATATGTTTCAATATGTGTATTTTGTGTGTTTCACAAAATTCACATATCTACATGCCACTACTCTGTCCTCTCTCTCTACTCCATCCATCCATGCATGCATTTTAGCGATCTTCAAAATAATTTTTTTCTTAAATTACTTATCCAATCTACGATCCGATCACACTGTTGTATTCATTGTAATTAAGTCTTTATAACAAGATACCAGATGATTATATTTTGATAAAAGAAAAACATACGTTAACACTTGTTGTTTCATATGTGATAACGACATGTTTCAACGTGTATCTTTACCGTGTTTTCACAAAATTTTTAAATGGTTCAGATGCTGATTTTTTTCTTCACCATATATAACTTAATATTTTAGTTGTTGATCAACTGCAACATTTGACTTTCCGATTTTTTTTTCTAGAGGAATCGGGCAACCGATCTGTAGTTCTTTTCCATATATCTTATGTAATTATATATATAATTGTAGTGTAATTTGTACAAGGCGTTACCATATGTTTCATTTTTAGCCAGGGTGTACATATTTCTTTTTTTTTTACTTTTTATGTATCTTTATAAAAATATTTCAGTAATAATATAGCATTAGAAAAACATTTTCAGGGGAAGATCTAATAGTATAACTTTTAGTATATAGCAAATCTGCATAATTCAAAGCATATTATCATAGAGCAACTCTAAGGTAGTGTTTGAAACCAAAGATGAATATTAAGTTGGCACACGTAAAACGAGAAAATCATTAGCACATGATTAATTAAGTTTTAATTATTATAAACTCGATAAATGTATATATTTGATATTTTAAAGCAACTTCAATATGGAAAGTTTTCCACGAAACACACCGTTTAATAGTTTAAAAAACATGTTTACGGAAACCGAGGTAAAATCTAAATCTTAAAGACGAACCTAAAAGAAACTTCGGTAAGTTAATTCACAATCCGAACCAACATGGGGGGTTCCGGAGTATCTCGGTTTACATTTGTGAGGTTTTACCAGTTCACAGAGAGATTCTTACAGTAAATTTGATATGTACACCCCGGAGTACACATCATGTTGGAAGGGAATACATAATTTAGATATATAAAAATTATCACTATCTTCGTGATTATAATCTTACTAAAACGAAAGTATTTGTGAACTTACAATTGTAAATCAAGTGTGTTACACTGTACTAAGTTCAAAATCCATGTAAATTCGAAACATGTTACTTTTATTTTCAATTTCCAATTTCCAAGGACAGCCATTGCTCCATTTAACTTACCAAATCATATGTGCACTACCAATTTATTTCTAAACATGTAATCATACTATGGAGCCATTGTGACTATTCTCGATCTATGTGTACATGGTTGTTCCTTCCGCAGTATGTCTAACTTTCAATATAAAATCCATTCGACAAACTTAGGGCACCTTTGATTTGGAGGAAATATAAATGAATTTTGGAGGATTTCAATCCTATAGGAAAATTTACAATGAAGATCTTTGAAACAAATGATTGAATCCTATCTTATCCTTTGAAATTCCTATGGATTGAATAATCCAATAGAGATTTTAAAGAAAATTTACCAAGAGCTCCAACCTCTTGAAAATTTTTTTGAGTCTATCTCTCATTTGATTCTGCGTTTTTCCTGTGGTTCAATCAAACAGTTATTCCTGTGTTTTGCAATCCTCTGTTTTTCACTTATATTCATATTAGAATCTTTTGTTTTTTCTATTCCTCAGTTTTTCCAATCTAACTATTCAAAGGGGCCCTACTTTTTTTTGAGAATTTCGAGAAACTAACTAAAATTCATTCGAGAAACAACTACGAAAATACTACTAGCAAGGTGTTAAGCCAATTGAGTAAAGCATCAATATTGTAGCATTGTTTGAATTCTTGGTCTATTATACTCACTTCCATCTGATGTTACTATAGGCTCCCTTACCTATGAATATCAATCACCCACTCTGTCATAAATGCTTAACGTTGTTGAGTTTGACAGTAAAACTTGGCCATTCTTCTTATTGAAGAAATTAATACAAATATGCAATAACATAAGTATCTAATACCTTCGATAATAAAATAAGTTCCAAAGTCGGGAGGGATATTCATAGAGGGAGTAGGATTTTAAAAAATAAATTATTTACCTTGCCAATTCGCCATGCCACATGGGCTGTTTCCGTAAGGGGAAATCTTATGCCTTCGAACATTGGGGACGTTAGCATTTACAAACCAAAATTGATACTTCCTTTATCCCATATTATAAGAGATTTTAGGTGAATGTGATATATCTTAATACGTTGAATATGGATTGGATGTGATACAATACTATAAGTCTGAATAATAAATTTATTCAGATTCATATATTAATATATATCACATTCACTCAAAATCCTGTATGAGATGTACTATCCCATCTAAATTCACACTAATCCACGTCAGTCAAAACGAGCGCGTGTGCTCTCCGGGCCCACCACCACTTGGACCCCACCCCCCTTCATTCCAGAATCTATTTCAGCCAATCGGCTCACCGCTGTCGCCACGCCGAGCAGAGCAGAGCATCCGCGCCGCCGCCTTCTCTCGCCACCGCCGCCGGAGACATGGTGCCACCGCCACCGCCGCCGGCGAAGCCCAAGACCACCAAGAAGGACCACGTCCGCCTCAACAACCCGTTTCCGAGAGCCGTGCCGTCGTCCTCCCTCCGGCACCGCGCCGCGGCGCCGCCGCTCTCCTTCGCGCCGACCTCCAAGCTCGCCCATGGCGCCCACGACTTCCCCGTAGGCCTCCACTTCCGCCTGCGGTGGGACCCGTACCTCGGTGGGGCGGTGTCGCTGGCTCCTCGCCATGGGGGTGGTGGTGGCGCGACGATGTGGGAGACCGTCCCCGGCGTCGCCTTCGTCTCCGCGGCGTCCGTGGAGACCGAGGCAGACGAGTGCCGCGGCTCGTTCGCGCTCCGCGACGGCCGCGCCCGCCTCGTCCCCGACCGCCAGCGCGTCGACAGGATCCGCGCCCTGTACCGCTGCGACGCCGACGCCGACGCCGACCTCCTGCGCGGCGCGGCGTTTCAACATTCCGAGCAGACGCGGTTCCCCGTGGTGGTGATCACCGGCCTCGTGTCCGCCAAGAAGCCGACCCCCTCGCCGCCGTGCCTCTGCGGTCGGCGCCGCGCCACCGCCGCCGCGGGACGGCCGGTCCTCTCTACCCGGTACTGGATCCTCCTCGAGGAGAAGAGCGACACGCAGGTCGCGTTCCGCGTCAAGCTCGGCGACTACCAATGGAGCTGCGACCACCACGACACCCACCCATCGCCGTCGCCGTCGCCGTCACACCTCTCCCCAAGAGCGCACCTCGCAGGCAGCATCCTCCGCCTCCGCCTATCCTCCCGCGTGCAGCGGAGCAGCAGGAACAAGAAGCATAAGCTCTCCGCCGCCGGCGTCCCGGTCAGGGAGGACGTCGCGCCGCTCGTGCCAGCGGCGGCGGCGGCGGAGGAGGAGGAGGAGGTGTTCAACCGGGTGTTCGTCACGTTCGCGAGCTCGCGGGACGAGCGGTTCTACGGGTTCGGGGAGCAGTTCAGCCGCGTGGAGTTCAAGGGGAAGCGCGTGCCGGTGCTCGTGCAGGAGCAGGGGATCGGGAGGGGCGACCAGCCCATCACGTTCGCCGCCAACCTCGTCAGCTACAGGTAACAAGTCAAAAAAACACAAACTCCTGTGGCCAAAGGGAGTAGTGGTACATGATATTTGTTGACTTATCAAACTTTGAAGTTACGATCGTCAAGGGCCTGTTCACTTTGTAAGGAAAGTGAAATCATTTCTCGAGAAGATATGCTCTCGTTTCGTGCATATCACCTAAATAGTTATAAAAAAATTTAAAAAAAATTAGCAAGATAGATTAATATGAAATATATTACTTCACAAACATGCAAGTTAAAATTTAAACAAAAATAATAAATATGTACGCGAATGCACAATAACTATTTTTAATTTAATTTTGTTCTTTTTGTTGCAACTTGTAGAAGTCGAAGTTGACCTTGCATGTTTGTAGAGTGATATATTTTATATTAGTTTATCTTGTCAATTTTTTTTAAATTTTTAATAACTATTTAGATGGCATGCAAACAACGAGTGGATATCCCCTCGAGGGATGAAAATCCACATCCCACTTTGTTACCCAAATCAACCGTATTAAATTTTGGTAATGTTAAATTTTGATACATTTTGGCATTACTGAATTTTGCCGGTGTTGGTTTTGTTTGTTTTGATGTCTTTGCAAAGTTTTGGTATAGTTTTAAGAGAGGAAACTTTTTAGAAATGCTAAATTTTGGTAAGGTAGTAATGGTTGAAATGTAATTAGTTTGTTGATTGAAAGCGGCTACAAATTGAACAGGCTCTAATACTTCCTCCATCTAAAAATCTTAAGCATATTTCATTTTTTTGGATTTTTTTTCTAAATGTGATGATCATATTTGTAGTCTCTATATGCTAAATTAAATTATTGGCTAAAATCTAAGCAAGTTTTGTTACATGGAGAATGAGTTAATTTTTCCTTGATCTTGGTGATAAAATAAATAATATGTCTCAACATATTTTAGTTTCAAAACATAAACATATTTTTCTTTATAAGTACACCTTATGTTTTAGCGATTTGCACGGCTATTAAGGACGGGACTACCTATACATTTATCGGGTGATTTCTAACAAAAAAATCACCCAGATTTTTTTCTACCCTTAGATTTACATCCAACGGACTACAAAAGAAAATAAAAAATACATATTTACTTACACAATATTTTTATCAAAATTACAGTGCACTTACATGTCATATCAACTGAATTTACAAATGTAATTTTAGTTATATAGGACTGTAATTTTATATATTACAAATGTAATTTTAGTTATATAGGACTGTAATTTTATATTTTAAAGAAAATAATAAATACATATTTACTTACACAATATATTTACTAAAATTACAGTGCACTTACATGTCATATCAACTAAATTTACGAATGTAATTTTAGTTATTTAGGACTGTAACTACCTGCACTAATCTTGACGCACAATCCTACGGTAAAAAACCATCAAATATCATAGAAAAAATCACTTGACAGATGTTTAGCAAAATCGTTAAGGACACCTTTTTGGGCCGGGTGAGGTATAGGCCCATACTAGTCGGGAGTTATGATAAAGCCGAAAGGTACTACTAGGAATACGGGTAATTAGTGGTAAAAGTTAGTGTTTTTGAAGGTAACAAGGTTGCTATTTTTAAAACAAAATTTGAACTTTAGAATTTGATATATTTTGAGGGTGGATGGAATATTTCTATAATATTATAATTTTGTTATAATTGTGGTTGTATTCTAGTTGAAAAATAATGCTCCCTCCGTTTTTTAATATATGACGTCGTTGACTTTTTGAGATATGTTTGGCTATTCGTCTTATTAAAAACTTTATGTAATTATCGATTATTTTATTATAACTTGATTTATCATCATATGTTATTTAAGCGTGACTTAAATATTTTTATATTTTCAAAAAAATTTAAATAAGACGAATGATCAAATGTTTATCAAAAAGTTAACGGTGTCATGTATTAAAAAAAAGGAGGTAGTAGTTAAAGTTGTACGTCAACAGTGTCATGCATGGTAGTACATATTTTTTCACTTATCATTTAAATAATTTTTTTCACTTCCCGTTTTACCACATCAACTCTAGGAATTTTGCATTCTTGTTGTGACTTGTGATTGTACTTCTCAAAAGGAGATCGAGCACTTTTTGAGCACGGGAAAAAAAAAATTCTCATTCCCATGAAATTGAACTGATTTCTTTAAAAATCAATCGAACCAATCATATTCCTTATGTACATCTTGCAAAAAAAAATCCTTATGTACATGACTAATTCCAGTTTTTTTAACCCTACCAATCTTTGACAAAAGATCTTTCAAAGTTTGATGTTACTGGTCCTGACACGGTCCGTTCAGTCACATATTCGGTTTCTTTGCGTCTTGGTAAGCAATGGAAAGTAGAAAGTTACTAGTATTGTTTTTGTACTTGAATAGAAAGTAGAAAGTGAGAATCCTCATTTTCAGATTGCCATGCAAGTGTCAAGAACTGCACTGCAAGCTTGTCTGAACTTCTCTATCTAGGAGTAGTTATCCAGGCATCGCCACTTGCAGCTCATTTGGATGAGCTCGAAGAGTACAACAATTTAAGGTAGAAAACGACATTGCATTGATGGAAATCACCGAATAATTCTAGGAATTGTAAGGCCTGCAGATCGACGAGAACTCTGAAACCGCAGCGACAGTGACCGACTGTGGTGCCTTGGTTAGAGCATTTATAGTTTGTGCGTGTGTGCCTGGAATTCTTGTGCAGATCGTACTTCTCTTGAGAGAAATTATCATGTCAAATTGTCGATTTGTGATCATGGATCCATGATTTCCACGAGTTTTCTTCTCTTCTTTTGGATAACTTGATATGCTTTTTTTAGTATGTTGTTCATGGTGGTTTGTTACTGTATTTCGTCATGTATAGGTCTGGAGGAAACTGGAGTACTACGTATGCTCCTTCTCCCTTCTACATGACCTCAAAGATGAGATCTTTGTACCTCGAGGGATACGATTACTCAATTTTCGACCTGACAAAGCCTGACAGAGTGCAGATTCAGGTAGCCATTCCATTATTACCCCCTAAACGCATTTCTGAATCCTGAGTTTCTGACTAATCATTCTGAGCTGTCACTACTTAACTAGCTAACTTAACCAAAGCCAAGAACTTCATCGATGTTCATGGACAGAATTCCAAGAACTTGCACATTTATTCTGAATTTGCAATTTGCCAACTATAATTCTGTGCTGGATCGATCTGGCAGGTGTATGGGAGTTCGGTCCAGGGGAGGATCCTGCACGGCGGCTCGCCGACGGAGCTGATCACGAGCTACACGGAGTCGACGGGGAGGCCGCCGGTTCTTCCCCGGTGGATCACTTCCGGCGCGGTGGTCGGGATGCAGGGCGGCACGGACGCCGTCCGCCGCGTGTGGAAGCAGCTGCAGGACCACGACGTCCCGGTCTCTGCATTCTGGCTGCAGGTCTGTACCTCTCTCTCTCTCTCTCTCTCTCTCTGAACCTGAATTTCATGTTGCATTAGGTCTGAACCTAACCTACTAGTTGAGTGCTACAACTACACTTTCGAATTATGAAACTCTCCTTTCAAATTGTGAAAGTTAGTACAGCATGACCAAGAATTGCCGTCGGGCGTTGGTCGGGAAAGATAAACTTATACCGGCAAACTGTTGGGGATCGGTTTTACCATATGGTGTAGTGGCAGAACTTGAAAATGGACTAAGATAATCACCGGCTTCTTCCAGATTCTCACCAGTCAAATACTTTGCTTCTCAGACCACACTTTTTTCATTAAAACTAGCCATTTGGTCATGCGTTGCACGACTTTAGAAGCCCGTATAAAAAGCCCTGCATATACACACACTATAATTATGATAATTACAGTGTATACTTTAGATTTGAATTTTTTGCAAACTCATAGGACATGATAAAAAAAAGTTAAACCTCCTGGTTTTGGTTCCACGATAATGCTCATTCTAATGCTATTACAGGATTAAAGAGAAGATGTTGCCTGCACATGTAACAGCAGGATTAAAAAAAAGGCACAGTGGAGGGAATCAACAATGCTCTATCAAGTTGAAAATGTTACAAACTAAAATTAACGGCCAAAATAATAGCTTAATTAGTAAGAAAAGGTCACCATTTGGTTAAGTCCTCTAGACTTGGACCAAGAAGATCGATGACCATGATATTTATACTCCCCATCCACTCCAAACAACTTCAGATGAGGACTTCTAGCTGAAATTTATAACCAAAACATGAAACTAAAATGAGTGAACAAATTTAATAAATAATTTATGGTAGGAAGGACATCAATCTCTTTGTTCACCTTTTGGAAATGACATGCAGGAATTGAGCATAAGGAATTCTCAAGTCACCAGCTAAATGCTAACCTGCTATGGCCTGAGACTTTTATTTGCTAATTGGCTGGTAAAGAATTAAATCAATTCTGTGTGGTGTATGCAGACGTGCCTTGGCAGTATTAAAATGTGTTTTTCCCCTACTGTTCATACCGATTGATAAGCATTTGGGTAGTAATTTTCTATATCTAGCTGATGACTGATATCCAAACCTGACCAGAACATTATCCATTATCCTGAAAGAATATCTACAGCCATCACAAACAAATCAGGTACTGCATGCTTTTTAACTCGTACATTATGCAAGAAGAATACTGCTTGTAGGAACTGGCGTAGAAAGAATTGGCAAGCACAGCATCTAGGCGATCTACGCGCCTCATCAAGTAGTAATAGTAAAAATGCCTAATTGTAGCCTTGACAGCACCTTGTCACCGGTGCGGGGCCTGTGGAGTGCAGCGGCGCAGCGCCACCAGTCGGAGCCATCAGGAGCATCGATCGGGAGCGTACGGGGCGGGGAGAAGAAGGCCTTGGTGGCGGCGGTGTCCAGTGCAGGGTGGAGCGTAGGGCGTTGATCTGGTTCTGGCTGCCGACGGGATGGGAGGCGACGACAGTAATCGAATCCAAGCGATCGAGTAGTAGCGCCCACCGCCCGGGGCTGGATGTGGACGACGAGGGAAGGGAGCGGAGTGTGTGGGAGACGAGGATTGGGGCGAGGATTTTTTTTTTTTTTGAGGCCGCTACAGGACGTCCGATTTAGTGCACCGTATTATTGAGAAATATTTCACATGTTCCACCCCATCATATTTCACATGTTCAGTAAAATTATTTTAATAAAAATATTTCAAATGTTTCACTACTAGTGAAAAATGTTTCAACGCTTAAGCAATTTTATCTCAACCAAATGCAATATTCAACAATACTGGTTGCAACACCAAGAAATTAATTCATGTAATATCAAATCAAAATGGGATGAAACACCTTAATACAATAAAGTGCAACAGCACTGCTCCTCAGTATAAAAAATGTTTCACATAACTACAATGATGAAACACGGTGGAATCAAATATTAAAATATTTTTGTCTCACACATGAAACATCAAGTTTGTACTGTTGAAATATCAACGGGTCCTCAAGAATCGATGATGAAAATGTGAAACATCATTGAAACACGCAGTGCAACATTTCGATTTACATGGAGAAATATTAAGACAAAATAGACTGGAACATCGAAAAGTCACAGAAATTTACCAGTCTAAAATTGGCTTCTTCCTCCACTCTGCTGACCAAATCTTCAACCTCTCCTTCTAGCCAACCACCCAACGACGATGATAGTTAGCCATATATCTGACTCCACTAGGCAACAGGAGAAATCAAGCAAAGGACTTGCTCCCATGGTGGGATGGACTTGCTACTCCATATCAGAAAACAAACTCTCATTGCCCTCGCACCAAAAAAGAAGAGGTTGCACATATATCTTGAGGTCGTCTCACCTCAGCTTGCATCGAGACCTCCTTTGTTGTTGCTACATTTGCATACGAGTAGGCCTTTAGCTCCGATCCTGCAGGTCGTGTCCGCTGCCAACAAGTTCCATCGGGAGAGAGGGAAGAATGAACGGGAGAGTGGACGAGATAATGATGGGGAGAGCGCCACCGCCACCTCCGTCGGCGACGAGTTTTACTGGGGGAGATGAGAGCGAAGGAGAGAGGAGACGAGATAAGAATGGGGGAGAGCAGCGTGAGAGAGAGAGGGAAAGAGATAAGTATAAAGAGCTAAGCGGTGCGAGCGTGCTTAGGACGGACGATTTCTCTCTCCATATTGGACGTCCGACGCAAAATGTTTTCGTTTTTTCCCCTCTTTATCGTTCGGTTCTTCCCGACATACCCGGAATACTCTTTTACTGAGCTTTTTTGTTTTTCACTCACTGGATTGTACGGCGTGATTGAAGTTCTGTTGCATCCAACGATTCATATTGAGCTGATGACGTGGCGCAATCTGGTGATGTGAAAGATTAATCTTTTCACTACTTATTATTATAGATTTGTACAATTGTCATGACCAACTACAATTGTCACTGGACAACCCTGAGTGTCCAGTGTCCATAATCTTGATGCATTCTGAACTCTGAACCAAGTATACTCCTCATGATCCTGAATTCCTGATGCACTCCATCTTCCAAGCTCTGAAGAAATTCTTTCACAAAATGCAGGACTGGGTTGGGCAGAGGAAGACGTCCATTGGGTCTCAGCTCTGGTGGAACTGGGAGGTTGACGACGACCACTACGCCGGATGGACGGATCTGGTCCGCGATCTCCGGCGCCGCGGCGTCAGGACCATGACCTACTGCAACCCATGCCTCGTCCCGGTGCGTTTCACCGATCATCCTTTCTTGAGCTCCAGATCAGTGTGTTTGTGATCATGGCGATGCATATCGTAGTTAAGATTTTGCGATTCTGAAGCTTGACGAATGACGAAGACAACAATGGCGTGTGCGCGTGCATGCAGATGGACAAGAAGGCGAACGCGAGGAGGCACCTGTTCGAGGAGGCCAAGAAGCTGGGGTTCTTGGTGAAGGACGCCGCCGGCGAGCCGTACATGATGCCCAACACGGCGTTCGACGTCGCCATGCTGGACTTCACCAACCCGGATGCCCGCGCCTGGTTCAAGGGCGAGATCCTCGCCGGGATGGCCCGCGGCGGCGCCGCCGGCTGGATGGCCGACTTCGGCGAGGGCCTCCCGCTGGACGCGCGGCTGCACTCCGAGGAGGACGACGACCCCGTCGCGGCGCACAACCGGTACCCGGAGCTGTGGGCGCGCGTCAACCGCGAGTTCGCTGACGAGTGGCGCTCCGGCGCGCACCGCCGCGCCGCGGACGACGCCGACGCCGACGTTGATGGCGACCTGGTGTTCTTCGTGCGGGCGGGGTTCAGGGAGAGCTCGAGGTGGGCGATGCTGTTCTGGGAGGGGGACCAAATGGTGAGCTGGCAGGAGAACGACGGCATCAAGAGCAGCGTCGTCGGCCTCCTCGCCGGCGGCCTCTCCGGCTTCCCGCTCAACCACAGCGACGCCGGCGGCTACTGCACCGTCGACCTGCCGCTCCTCCGCTACCGCCGCAGCGAGGAGCTCCTCCTCCGCTGGATGGAGCTCAGCGCCTTCACCGTCGTCTTCCGCACCCACGAGGTATATACGCACACATCGAATCGATCAGCTCAGCCCAGCTCAGCCGCCGCCATTGCTGATCAAAACCATGAGCTGATTCGAGCTAGTAGCTAGCAAGATGATCCATTGATCCATTGATTCTGATTTACATGTGCAGGGCAACAAGCCGGAATCCAACTGCCAGTTCTACTCCAACAACCGCACGCTCGCGCATTTCGCGCGCTGCGCAAAGATCTACAAAGCCTGGGAGTTCTACCGGATCCAGCTCGTCGAGGTACCGACACGTCACTCTCTTCTTGCTCTCATATCGCGCAAAGCTTTTGCGCGTTCTCGAAGAATGTTACACGCATGATAAACATGCACTAATAAGTCAACTACACTCTGTGACATAGGTAACATGATAAATAGAGTTACTCTTCCCATATATTATGCTATGTTTATGTGGTACTAGTAGTATATTAGGGAACGTATCATATGCATACAAGTGTTCTCGAGTATACACTGTGCACAACAAACAATAAATATCGACAAAAATTTTGTACATATGCTTTTAGTAGAATTACATCTAAGTGGAAAGTATCATCTTCAAATTCATTATATATTGGGAGTAACAAAAATGACAAATTCTAACAGATTTGTACTCTTAAAATTATCATAATTTTTTTTATCTTTTTTGATATGGCTAAAATATAATGAATTTGAGGTTAAGAGTTTTCACATACGTGTAATACTATTGTAAGGACATGTATATTTTTTTTTCTAGAATTTTTAGTGAAATTTATTGGTCGGCGTGCACGATGTGTACATGAAAAACTTGTGTGCATACTATATGTTCTCATTATATTGTATTGTACTAACTAGCTACTCCGACAACCGGTTTATTCTCAGGAAGCAGCAAAGAAGGGCCTCCCGGTGGCACGACACCTCTTCCTCCACTACCCGGAGGACCAGCGTGTGCAGAAGATGACATACCAACAGTTCTTGGTCGGGACAGAGATGTTGGTGGTGCCGGTCTTAGACAAGGGAAGGAGCACGGTGACCGCCTACTTTCCCATGCCGGATGGTGGCTCATGGAAGCACATTTGGACCGGCGATGAGTTCGGTGATCGTAGGGGTGGAGGTGCTGTAGGAAATGGGATGTCACATGGGTTTGAGGTCGAGGTTGAGGCCCGTATAGGCTTTCCTGCCGTGTTTGTGAGAGATGGATCGATCGTTGGAGAAAGGTTTGTAAGAAATTTGAGAGATCTCAAAGTATTATGATTTGATAACCAATTGTTTATACGTGGAAAAATAGAAATTTAATTTGGGCTTTAAAAATGCTCTAATTTTTGTGATGGTGGATTAAGATTTGCCATTTATATTGCGTCCTCAGCGCATTGATATATGGTTAATTTCTTCATCTATATTAGGATATGCCTATAGCAGCAAAAAAAAACATCTTGAAAACTTCTTTCGTCCTTTATACATGATGTACTAGGATATTTGGTTCCTATGAATATATTCTTTAGATAATGGATTTTCATTAATCCTGTCTCTATATCCACGAAGAATATACATAACCAAAAGGATATACAGGAGCACTTAGACTCACACCTCAACAGGGGATAACACACAACCATAAAAAAGAAAATCCTGTGGCCACCATGAACATTAATATGGGAGGCCACCATTCGATCTGCTATCATCCCTAAAAACGTGACAAAATTGCAATTGGAGCAGCTTTATTTGCCAAAGTTAAGCCTTTGGGTTACGAATCACAACAGGAATGGTAATGTGAGAAATTTTATCGATTTTTGAAAGAGGAAAAACAGTCGCTTGATTTGCCCATTCCTCATATACCTTTTGTTTAACAGAAGAGCTATAGCACCATGGTACTTGTTTGACTTCCCAATACAATGTAAGCATATATGCTAATATGCACCGCACAAAAATGCAGAAAACGGTTATGCAAATTGAGCACATAATCAAGCTTATTTCATCTGAACATTTCAATCTAGTATTCCATTCTCTACATGGTTACTTTATATGCAATCTAGACTAATCCATTGGTA
Organism: Oryza punctata; assembly: GCA_000573905.2. Lineage (NCBI taxonomy): Eukaryota > Viridiplantae > Streptophyta > Magnoliopsida > Poales > Poaceae > Oryza > Oryza punctata. Next base: position 8,993,064 of record CM002488.2, read on the forward strand.
TGTAATAATCTATACCAACATACACAGAGGAACACACACAAGGTTGGGATAAGGCACACATGTATCAAACAACAATATGATCCAAGAGAGAAAAAAAAGAAGAAGAAAGAAAACCCTAATCAAATTAGAGTGATCATGTCCTAATGAAGAAGATGGTGAGCTCCGGGCCGGTGGCGTATCCCTCCGGGTTGTGCATGTAATACGTCTCGGCGTCCTTGGACCCCACCACGCGGTCGAAGTGCGTGCGCATGTACGTCACCTCGCCGTCCGCCGCCGGCGTGTCGGCCGCGTCGGCGGCGAGGGCGGGGAGCACGCCGGCGCCCATGGACGTGGCGTGCAGTAGCCGCATCACCCGCTCGTCCGCCTCCGTCGCCTCCCGCCGCGCCGCGTACCCGACGCTCTCGCCGTTCACCTCCGCCGACCACACCGGCTCGTCCAGCAGCCGCCGCGGCGGGAGAAGATCCCCCGGCTGCGCGTGCGGCGGCTGCTGCTGCTTGTCGCACTCGAGCGTGACGCGCACCATGCCGGCGGCGCTGACGTCCTGGATGAACTTGGCGGTGGGGACGCCGATGTCCAGCAGCAGCGCCGGCGGGCTGCCTGGGCTGTCGTGGAAGGCGATGGTGATGCGCGCGCGGCGGTGGCCGTAGAGCGTCCCCGTGGTGCGGGTGGACCCGTGGAAGTGGTTCCTGACGGCGCCACCCGCGCCGCCGTGGTGGAGGCCCGGGAGGTGGGGCAGCGAGGGTAGGCCCCGGCACGACGGCGCCGGGAGGATCGGGAACGACCGGAACGCGGCGCGCACCGACCGCACGAACCGTGCGGGCCGCGACAGGTGCTTGGACGAGTGCTGCTGCTTCTGTTGCTTCGTCGTCGTCGGCGGCGGGAGCGGCGGGGGGAGCGGCGTGGACGGGCCGTGCAGGAATGGCGGGACGTCCGGGAGCGGGGTGGCCGGCGCGGGCCGCGGGCTCGGGGTGGACGCGGCGCCGAGGAAGGCGGTCGTCGTCTCGGTGGCGTCGGGTCGCCGGGGAGGCTGTGTCATGTGGTGGTCGACGACGGCGCTGCCACCGGGGCAGCGCGGCGGCGGTCGTCTGGTCGGGCGCGGAGGGGAACGGCGCGGCGGCGAGAGGGAACGCGACGTGCGGTTGGGAGAGGGGACGCCTTAATTTTGGGGAGGAAACCACACCGGCGTGCGTTGGCGCCAACTGATGGCCTTGCATGAAACGAGGAGGCCGTCAGGGTGTTCGGTTTTGATGTCAGTTTTGAACAGAAAAAAAACTGAAGACGATGAGGAAACTAGGACTAAAATAGCACGAATAAATTGTAGAGCTTTTGAGCAAATTTAACAACTATCGAGCCATTTCAATCCCAAAAAAATAACAGTAAGATGCTGTTTAGATGGTATATTAATATTATCATCATTTACCATACTTTTATACCACACTTTAACAAAATTATGGTTAATAAAAACTAAGTCACACTTTAGCTAGCAAAAAGAAGAGCGCTCCACACTTTTTTATGTTGATGATATGTGGGGCCATGAGAAATGAGAGAGAATCTTGCTACAAGTGTAACCATGGTGAACATGATATCATTTTTAAAACTACTAAAAATATCGTATAGAATTTAGAGTACTTGTTCCAAAACTACCAAATTTTAGCTTTACTAAAATTTCGTAAAGTATCTATTTTTAAATTATAAATAGTCTCTATGAAGATTTGATAATTTCATAATCTTTTTTCTAAAAAAGAATAATTTAATCATCATTACGAATGTATCGGAAGTTACCACATTTCTATTATAAAATTTGATACCCCAAATACCACCGAAAGTTTTAATGCAATATTTAGATACCTTGAGATACATTTTCAAGTACCGTAAAATTTCTCTTGAAAAAAAATACTCTCGCTCTCACCATTCCAAAATAATCATCAAACCAAATACAATTCACATGTCTTGACCTTACCGACGTTAAAATTTGACATTGCGGTTGATTTTAGAAATCGAAGGGAGAAAGAAGCCCTTTGAGTTTGTGTAGGAGTTCTCAAAAAAAAAAAAAAAGAGTTTGTGTAGTAAACCGATGCGAAGAGGAAGTCTAGAAAGCTCCACACCGGAGGAGGAGGAGAGTCCAAAGCCGAGTTCCAGCCAACCACCCACCCACCCCTCCACCGTCAACGACTCTTCCCTTCCGCATCATAAAAACACGCCACATCGCCCACCTATCCGACCGACTCTTCCCCCTCCCTCCCGAGCTCCGCCCGCCGCCGCCGCCGCCGCCGCCGCCGTCGTCGTCGCCGCAGCTCGCACGCGGCCCTCCGCTTCCTTCCCTTGACCGGAGCGCGCGAGCCTTCCCGTCCGAGTTGAAGGGAACGCGCGCGGCGGAAGACCGCGGAGAAGGCGGGGCGCGCGCCGCGCGGTCGATCGGTTCCTCCACCCGCGGAGGAGAGGAGAGGAGAGGAGAGGAGCGATGCAGGGCGGCGTGTCCGGATTCCGTAAGCGCGGGGCCCTCCCCCCTCCCCGTCCCCCTCGGATTCGCCGGAATCGAGACCGGAATTCCGGCCGTTCCCTTCCGTGCCTGACCTGACCGCCGCCGCCTCCCCGGCGTTTGTTGTTTTGTTCGGTTTGGTTGCAGAGAACGCGCCGGTGACGCGGGCCGTCGTCCTCGCCAGCGGCCTCCTCTCCGTCGTCTTCAGCGCCCAGCGCCGCGCACGCGCCCTCGTCCTCTCCTACCAGGTCAGCCTCCCTCCCTCCGTCTATTGGTTCCCTGCTGCGGTTCTGTGGTGTTAGGTGTTGGTTAGGTCTCGAGCGTTCGTGCTCTAGTCGCGAGTGGCCATTCCCTGCCCGGCGTTGTGTTGTGTTGCTTTGCTTTGATTAAGTGCCTGATTCATGAGATTCATGAATGCACGATCGCTGAATCATAGGTGTTGATGTGCCTGACTACTTCTGTTTTTAATCGTCTATATGGTGTTGGCGAATCGGTGGGTGAAATTTGCTACAATGTTGTTCCAAGGTGATGTTAGATGGCAGATTTTGGTTCGTTCTGGAAATTTGCGGAGTGCTCAGTAGCAGGTGCTTATCGATGGACGGTATCTGTGGGAAGACATGGCTTAAGACGTTAGGGGTATGCGGTTGCGCAGTGCGGCTCTGGGCAAATAGAGCAAAATGCGGCTCTGGGATTCAGTTAGTCCGGGAAATATCTGTACACAACCGAAAATAAGAAAAAGAACCATCTTCAGACCAACTAGCACATATAGATGTTTCATCACCGTTGTAATTGAATACATCATATGTATTTTTTGGAAAATAGACTATGGATTAAATTTTTACTTATCATATAAGTTTACATGGAAACCAATTATGTTAATAATGGGTAGGACATGATTTTATGTTGATAAGTTGGCAAACATGGCATTTCAGATGCACCATGCCACTTTTATATGTTTAACCATATGTGTGCACCTTATAGTTATAAAGTTAACTCCCAATAGTAGCTCCGAAACAGTAATATGTATTTCTCATGTGCCTGTTAGCTTGCATTGCTGCAGCACCGTTAAATTATTCTTGTTATTACCTGTCCTTCCCTTCTGCTTCTTTAATACAAAACTTAAGGTGGTTTACGATGGGTCTTTTGTAATTTGTATGTATAAGGCAATCATTTCTGTTGTTTCAGGGGATTGTCAAAAACTTCCGTCTATGGAGGATATTTGCATCTGGGTTTGCCTTTCAGTCAACACCGGAGCTATTGTTTGGAATCTACCTTCTCTATTACTTCCGTGTTTTCGAGAGGCAGATAGGCTCTAACAAATACTCGGTAAGTGCATCAGTTTTGTAGTTCTTGCTGCTGTGAAATGGATTGATAAACAACAGTAATAGTATGGTAGAAATAGTGAGATCAGTTCTTTTCTTGGAAATGGAGATTGATAAACAACTTCCATTATATGTTAGAAGCAGGAGTATATTGCATCTGAACCTTTACAGTGGAACTCGAGAACTTAACCATCTAGTACCTTGAACTTTAAAGGTGCTCATTACTGTTTCATATAACACACCATAAATTTATACGTCACAGACATTATTGAAATGCTTCTGAACTGTAAAAACCTATTGTGCAATTGGAAATACTCTATCAAGTCATGAGCCTAAGTGTAGAATCAACTCAGTTTTAGGGCCATATATAATGCATGAAAAATAACGATGTATATTTAGTTTGTTGTAATTTCCATTGAAATAAGTAGAAATATTTTTTCAAACAAATTGCTAGTAAGAGATCATGATATACTTGCTTTTTAATTGAATTTTGCAGGTTTTTAGTTTATTCACTATATCAGTATCATTGCTTCTTGAGATCCTATCTTTGGTTCTCCTGAAAGGTATGTCAGTCAGACAAATTTCTGACTTGCATTGTCTGGTAAATTTTAAGAAAAGAAATTACTTTAAATTCATTTTCTTTAAGTAGTTATGAGTGGTGCTTACATACTAACATAGTTTCCATTTTCCTGCTTTTGCAACTGTTATAATTTGGATGTTCTGGAAATTGATTGGCTGTTGTCTACATAACAAAATGTCAAGATATACTTTAAAAATTAATATAGTTGAGAGCCTAGCTGAGTTGTTTTTGTAGGCTGAATTTTGAAAAATATCAACACCCAACCAATGAACTAGCAAGCAATGCATCAGTTGGTGCAACTTGCAAGCAAATACAACCTTATTGGTTCAATATGTTATGAATTCAAGACAGGTAGTTGCTATCTGGAGAGATTCATTATATGTGACATACTAAGACACTATCCAGTTGTTCCAAGACATTGTTTCTGGCCATATACTATAGGTCAGAGCTCTTGATTTATTGTTCTTCACCATTTTACAGTGGTCTTTTGAAACATTAAGCTCCATGCTGATGTTAGTTTCCTTCTCTGTTTGTCAAGATTATTTTTCATGAGCTTAGCTGTTGATTATGAGCATTATTTTCTCTGAGTTTTTGAAATTTATTGAGTATGCAGTTTTTGTCATAATTTTCTGCCTAATGTTGATTTTTTCTATTTGTCATTATTGAGCTTCTATTGATATTCCTTTTTTTGCAGATACAAACTACCTCAGCACTCTTGCATGTGGACCTTATGGCCTTATATTTGCCTCATTCATTCCATTCTTTCTTGACATTCCTGTCACATCACGGTTTCGCATTTTTGGTGTTAACTTCAGTGATAAATCATTCATATACCTAGCTGGCCTGCAGGTTAGTTTTTTTGACAGAACTGGATACTTATCTGTGATTTACACTTAAACATTTCATTGCCACAACCTTCCTGTTACTCTTGGCAGCTGCTTTTATCTTCTGGGAAGCGTTCCCTTATTCCTGGTATTTGTGGTCTGATTGCTGGTTCTCTCTATCGTCTCAACGTGCTTGGCATCCGCAGGATGAAGGTAAGTTCTCCCTTACTCATATTATATTAATTTTTTCTTGTTCGTCATTGTCAATACCACTAAAATTATATTCTGTAGTTATTTTTACCTTATTGGGTTTTCTGTTAGTCATCTGATTACTTGGAATAATATTTAATTCCATACTAGAACTATTGTAGTCACAAGTCGTGAGTCATGGCATCAGCTATTTTTAATTAAATCTCATTGCTACCAGTGCAATATGATATGGAATCAACTGGACCAAGTACTATCAGGCTGGAGTTAGTAATTACCTGCTCCACCTACAGTTGTTAAATATCAGATAATCATTTCGAATAAAAGAATAGCACGTACCGCCTGTATGGTCCATGCTGACATATGGTTGCAGGCAGAATTAAGTGAAAGTACATCTAGTCAGACCTTGTTTGCTGTTGTATTTTGTTGTTTCTTCCTGGTTTCCCTTTTTTTTGTTGGATATTTGCTAGCTTACTTAGTTTTGAGTAGTACGATCTGGTGTAGCACTGTTCTTTTCGAGTTTATGGGGGATAGGATATATTTCCTTGTCTTTAGAGTTTGACCAAAGGCTCAAAACATACCTATTTTTCTGTCTGCACTTCTAAGTTCTAACTATCTATGCTCGTTGTACAGATGCCACAGGTTATTGCCGCATTTTTCGCAAGATTTTTTGCACCTTCTTCGGGAGGTTCATCTCGGCCCTCCAGGAGTCTGGTCGGAAACATGAGTTCTCGTACAAGCCGTGCTGCACAGGTTAGTTTTTGATAAGCTGATTTTGGAGTTTGATTTATGTGTCTCTTAATCCTTCGATAAATAGATCTTTTCATCTGGATTCGTAGCTGGTGGGTAATTGTTCATATTCTTATTGCCATATATGCATGTTTCAAAGATTCCACTGGGAGGTTATGATTATTTTGTGATTCATTCCATCATATGTGATGAAGATCCATAGTAACTGAAGTGAACATAGATAGATCAAATATTCATGCATATTGTAATCATCAACAAGATTAAGAGAATTCCAGTTACTAGCACAAAATTGTTGTGACTGACATTATCCTTGGTCCACATTGTTCTTAAGTTTATACTTAAGTTACAGGTATCATCTTGATGGGTTTTGGTGTTTCGTATCTGTTACCGTTATGCAATTATTATTCTAGTGGTACAAGCCTAGCCCATTGATTTTTATAGTTTATAACCTACAAGGCATGAAACCTTTATCAACACCGAGTTCCTGAGCACTAACTGAAAGAAAACCAATGACTATGCTTACATCTTGATTCTGTCTATTTGATATAGAACCATCAGCCTTCTGGTTTCGCTCCTGTCGTGGAGCCCCCAGAATCTTCGATCGCTATGCTGGTTTCGATGGGCTTTGATGGAAATGCTGCAAGACAGGCGCTAATGCGAGCCAGAAATGACATCAACACGGCCACGAACATCCTTCTTGAAGCACAGACTCGTTGAGCTGACTTAATGTGACTTCCCTGGAAACATTGCGATATTTCTGAGGCAACATGCTGTGGTGCATTAGGCAGCAGATTGGCGACGAATGGTGCGCTGCCAATTTATTCACTTGCCAGTTGCCACTGCTACCATGATTTGATGAGAAGTTCCACTCGGCTCTTACTAGCTGTCAGCTTAGGAAGTCAGCAAGCATTTGCTGTAGTTAACGGGTTATCTATGTCAATATTTAAATTTCTCACCTTACAGATGATGTATAATTCCAAATTCAGCTTGTAGGATAGATGATATATAAACATTGGAATCATAGTGTAAAATTCTTTAGAAATTTATGCCTTGTGATCAGTTCTATCATCGATTCATGGAGAAGTACTCTAATCATGTTAAAGTTTCGGCCATGTTTCCTTACCGTTTGGGAAGGGTTGAGGGGCTATCGACCCTGGTAGGTAAGCTCAGTTACCGTGGTAAAATGAAACTGGATAAAAATTTAACACGAAAATTAAACTTTTGTTTAAAATTTTTAGCCTGGTTGGCTTACTGAGTGCTAACAGTTTGCATCCGCTGTAGTTTCTTCATTTTTATCCAATGTTTTTTCCATTACATGAAAGATGCACCATGACACACGCTCCAATAGACGGGGAACGATAATTTCTGACCTCGATAAACGAAAAGTTCATCGGTAAGAGATACTTCCTCCGTCTCATATATTTTCTTAATTAAGTTCATAAAATAAAAAAGTTAGTAACATATCGAACACCAAATTAGTTTTATAAAATCTAGTATTGAATATATTTTAATAATATATTTGTTTTGTATTAAAAATATTATTATATTTTCTGTAAACTTGAAGTTTATAACATGAAACGGAAGGAGGAGTAGAAGCTAGTGGTTAATCATTAACCCACTAAATTTTTATTAAAAGTACATATGAGTATATAGCATCTCTCTTCTAAATAAAAAAATGGCATCGTTTCCTTTGATACTATATCTTGCAAGTTAGAAAATACGCTCTTAGATTAATCTACCCTACACTTGCAATATATTTATCGTGCACATTTTCATTTTGACAGGACACCGGAACTTCGCGGTTTTAGTTGTAGGACATCGCTGTGAAGTGATAATAATTTTCGGTTGAAGAGAAGAGAGAAATTGCGTGAAAGTTTTGAAATACCCTCATGTCAGGTCTCACATCTCTCTTCTCTCTCTATCCTCTCCTTCCACACTGCCATGGCGGGTGCTGCTACCTCCTCCTTCCACTCCTCTTCGGTCGGCGAGCTTTGCGACCACCTCCGTCGGGAGCTCGACCTCCATCCCAACCTCGCCCAATGCCTGCTCCTCTTCACTCCGCCCCTACTACCACTCCACATCCAACCTGCCCTAGCCCTTGCACCGACGTTGACTCCAAGCCCCCCTCCGGGGCCACCGTCACCAAGAGGAAGTGGGTCCACGCTGATGGTGCGAATCACCAATCTTAGCCTCCTCGACCACCTCCACTTCCGCTCCCTCGTCCGTTGCGCCCGCCACAGCTTCGAGGCCCTCCCCACCATCTACCACCAGAAATTATTATTTTAATGGGTAGGATGTCCACCAACAAATATCCAACTTTTAGGAGTATATTTCCTGAAAGTTACTTCGCACGGTGTCCTATAGTTAAAACCGCGAAGTCACGATATCCTATAGTAAAATTTACCTTTCATTTTTCACTATGTCAAATGCAAAAATTCACTTCAACTAAATTTCCGAAGAGGATTTGAAATTCAACTTTTTATTTTGTTTTTTAAAGAGGAATGCCTATTTTGACAAAAAGAAAGAGAGGACATTGGTGAGCAAAAACCATCACGCCCGCGTCCTCCTCTGACGCCTTATCCCGCTAAAACCCCCTCCTCCCTCCACCTTCCGCCGCCGCCTCCCTCATTTCTAATTATGGCAGCGGCCGCCGCCGCCGCCCTTCCCGCCGGCAGCCAGGACCACATGAACGCGCTCCGCCCCACCGCACTCCGCCGCTCCACGCTGCACTGGGACGCCGCCGCGGCCTTCTTCGCCCCGCCGTTCCGCTCCCGAAGCTGCCGCCGCCGCGTGCCCGCTCCGGCCACCGCCGCCGCCGCCGCCGCAGAGACGAGGCCCTCCAGGTCCCCCTCTAGGGCCAGGTCCAAGGCACGGGCGAAGCTCCTGGCGGACGCCGATACGAGGGACCCATGGCTGGCCTCCCTCTCGCTGCTCCCGGTCGACGACGGCGAGGCCGCCGCCGCCGCGGCCTCCTCCGGCTGGGCGATTGGGGTGGATCCAGATACCGGCGGCGCAATCGCCGTCCTCTCTCCCGACGGGTCCTCGCAGGTATGGCTGGGTTTCTGTGCTCCAATAGAACTCGCATTCTGTGTGTACAACTTGTGTGCTTGAGCAAGGGGTGTTCATGTCTTGCAGGTGTTTGATAACCCGTTCGTGCACATAGTGGTGTCGGAGTTCATCCGGAAGCGCTTGGACACCAAATCCATCATCGAGCTGCTCCGTGGCCTCGATGCGCCTCCTGGTATGGACGGATGCGTGCAACTTGTACTGCTTACTGCATTCTTTTGTGGGTGGTGCTGGTTTGCTCTGCGTTTGCTGTGTTCAGCAGAAGGGACAGGGCAGAAATTATGATCATTCATAGCTATCACATTCTTGTTTTAGATGTGCATTATGTGGAGACAATAACATTGTTTTGAATCATGAGATCGTCATTTGGTTTTGCTACCTTGCAGGAACAACGGCATACATTGAGAAGTCAAGCCCATTTCCAACAGATGGAAAGCTGGTACTTTCTTATCCTTCCCCGCATTTTGCCAATTCACTAGGAATTCTTGTGCCAACAGTATCATACTAATGTCCCGTGCATTGATTGTTGGAGAATGTATGCGATTGGATAGCACTGCTCTCCTTTGTCTTTTTTACCGAATATGTGTATACAACTTATAAGCGGAAGCTAGAGTCACACTAAAACAATGAACTTCAATTTGAAATTAATTCATAATTTGAATATGTTCACACCATGTGGTGCAATGTGAATTCCAGCAATTATTTTCTCTTCTGTTATTGATTTTTAAAAATCATATAGGGATGGTGGAGCACAGGTTTTTCGTATGGTCTGTGGATTGCTGCTCTAGTTGCATCTGGTTTTTCAGTTGTCCCAGTTGCATCACAGACCTGGAAGGCTTATTTTGGGTTAACACGAAGCGGATCACCTAAGGTTTGTTACTCTTGTCACTTGGAAGTATGGAACATAAGGTTGTTTTATGATCTGTTTGTACAATCTCTAGTAGAGTTGACTGTTTGTTAACCTCGGAGAGGTTTTGTAGAATATAACAAGGCATCCAAATTAGTTAAACGAAGGTGTGAACTAAAATAAACACACTGTACAACATAAACATAACGAGGCCAAAATGAGGATGTGGCTGGGAGCTGGCTTAGGGCTGAAGTACATGATAGGTTGTGTATAATGGACTAAAGGAGTTCAACAAGAAGATGGGATGGGATTGACGTCTCACTTAGTTACCAGGGCTATGAAGATAACATGTGTCTGTCTTCTTGTTGTTTCTATATGGCGGGTCTGAAGTTTTTGTTGCTTCTTTTTGTCTGTAGTGTAAATAAGGGAAGTTCTATACAGTTGTTGGTAGTGAAGTAGTGTGTGGTCATAAATCAGGCAATCAATTCACTTTTAGAGTTCCACACTTATTCATTTTCGGAAGAGCACTGAAATATTTACTATATACAAGTTCATGAATTAAACATCTGAAAAATATTACCTTCATATCTCAGTGAGATCTCTGTTGTTAGCTTTTGATCTTGTCCTACTAATTCCAGATCTAACATTATTTCAATGTCAATAACTCAATACAGCTAGTGTTGAAGTAGAATATCATCTTATTGCTGTTCTATAGCCCTCTCATGGTCATCCGTATGATCTCTAACAGGATGATAGCAGGCAAGCTGCTTCAATCTTGTTCCCAGACAAGGCTCTGTCCCTGAATAGGAAGAAACATCACGGTATACATCTTACTACCGTGAAACTTTTACTGCCTATGTCACGGTTTTGTTCTTGAGCACACCTGCTAATATAAATTTTCTTTTCATTTCAATAAGATCATTTTCAGCTCATTATTTCTATTTTTAACGCATAGTTCATTATCTCGCCATGTTTTTGTTTCTTCTAGTTCAGCTGAACATTTGAAGGAAAATTGACTGATACACATGAATAAACAAGCCGATATATGTCAGAGACAATACCAATAATCTATCTGTCTTGCCAGATGCACATTAAAGCAAAAGAAAACAACCCCTGACATGCTTCACACTTCACACTCACAGTGTGTACTGCGTATATTAGCTCGTATTTTGCATCAAATCTGTAGGTTGTGTATGTGTTAAAATTCATGACCTACATGGATGAGTTAAATAAGTTTTCTTGTGTAACATAGTTAGCTTTAATCCATTTAATTCAAGCATCCGATGAGAGTAGATGATGATACATGTTCCTTCTATAGTTCAATGGTGTTTTTACACTTATGCAGGGCGAGCAGAGGCTCTTTTGTTAGCGGCCTACGGAAAAGGTCTTGTGCTGCCATCAGGGGAGTTCAGCAAAACATTATGACAACTCGACTTATATTTTTGGAGGCTTGACTGACTGATCATTTTTGGAGTGGACTGGTGCAAATATTTTGATGTTGCCTCATGGGCTCCATCAAGTATATAATTGAAGTAAGCCCTGAGGCTGAGTGCACTAGTCTGTTCAACATTCAGGAACACATTTACATTAACTATGTACCATTGTGTTTAGAAAGCTAGTGTAAATGAGATTGCTATTTTAAACGTTTGATTTAAAGTTGGAAATGATGCAATGATTTGCTTTTTTTTTATATATTTTATCTTCGGTGAGTGAGATTGTAGCAGTCGTTCTAATTATATGACGGCTTCTGTTAAATGGGCCCAAAGTTAATTGCATCCTCTTCATCAATTTCTTTCTAGTTATGCAGATCGTGGATTATTGCACCCAAATATGCTACCCGTTCCCTTTCTTTTTAAACGTGTCTGTTCAAGTGCAATATTGAGCAAGTCGCGTAAAAACTTTAAGAAAATAATGCACACTGTTCCTTTTAATTTCTGCTAGCTATATGTCTTTAAACCCACTTCTGCCTCTATAGCATAAATTGAGTTTCATGAACCAACCGAAAACACCATCTTAAGGTTGCGTTCTTCCCACAACTTTCCCAACTCGTGTTCTGTGCGCACATATTTTAAACTGCTAAACGGTGTGTTTTGAAATTTTTCAAAGGATTTCTATACAAAAGTTGCTTTAAAAAATCATATTAATCCTTTTTTAAAAAAATAAATATTTAATTAATCATAAGAAAATACATTGCTCCGTTTTGCGTGCGCGGAAGGTGAGGTTGGGAAGCACGTGATTAATTAGGTATTTGCTAATTTTTTTTCAAAAATGGATTAATATGATTTTTTTAGTAACTTTCATATAAAAACTTTTTTCAAAAAACGTACCGTTTAGTAGTTTGAAAAACGTGCGTGCGGGAAACGAGAGAGGGGAGTTAGGAACCGGAGGTAACGAACGAAGCCTTAAGGTTGTGTTCTTCCTTCCTTTTTTCCAACTCACCTCTCTCGTTTTCCCCGCGCACGCTTTTTAAACTGCTAAACGGTGTGTTTTTTTAAAAAGTTTCTATACAAAAATTATTTTTAAAAAAAATCAAATTAATCTATTTTTGAAAAAAAACTAGCTAATATTTAATTAATCCCGCGTTAATGGATCGTTCCGTTTTCCGTGTTTACTGTGCGTGTTGGAAACGCAGAACAACGAACGTACTTCAGGGAAAGCTGAGTAGCTGACCATACATATATATATATATATATATATACCAATCAACAATCCCATCAGTCCATTTATATCTGGCAAAATTGATTTTACAGCATCAAAACATCCCGATTTTAGTTTTGTGGCACCGAAAAATTTCGGTTCACTCTAATAGCATATGGAACCAATTTTGCCTTTATTCATCGTACATTTGTATGCTTGAAACGCATCATCTGCAAGACTGCAACAGTGGATGTAGTGAACCTCACAGTTTGGAGGCGTTGGCAGTAGAAGTAACCTTGTTACTCAAAGCGATAGCTGCCTTGGACCAAGACTGGCGACCCAGATGGTTGCAGATGAACTCACCGGCGGCCATCAGCTTGCCCATATCGACGTTGGTGTTGATCCCCAGCCCGTTCAGCATGTACACCACGTCCTCCGTCGCCACATTGCCAGATGCACCTTTCGCGTATGGGCAGCCTCCGAGGCCCGCTACGGAGGAGTCCACGACGCTGATACCCATCTGATTTAGGCAGAGAGAACATGTTTGTTGATGAGAAGATAGACAGTAACACAATTGGATTGCTTGCACATGAACTTTCAATTGGATAATACAGAATTAATCATTTTGATCTGTGTAAATGTTTTGCTCAGTATCTCGGTGAAGGATTACCTGGAGAGAGATGAGGATATTTGAAAGCGATTGGCCGTAGGTGTCGTGGAAATGGACAGCAAGCTTCTCCTTCGGAACAACGGACATAACAGCCTCAAGCATTGGAACAACGGTGCCTAAGATAGATGGAAGAAGCAAACTGTTTAAAACCCGGCTAGTAATGAGATCATGGAGCTGGAGAAGAAACCAAAGCTAGTAGACAAAAACTTGTATGTGTGAAAATAAAAAATAAGCCAAGAGGTTACTGGCATTCGCATGAATTACATGGTTTGGGTGTTTTCCTTTTATGTGATGCTTTCTTGTTTTCTGGTAAGTATTGATAAGGGCAGAATCATGATGCACTGAAATAACAAATGCCCTGTTAATACATACAATCTCCTTATAAAAAAACCTACATACAATCTCCAGAAGATTGTAGGGGTGAGCTGTGTAGCACCAAACCGACCCCCCCCCCTCCCCCCCGCAGGAAATATTTTTTGTTGAACAAATGTAATGAACTAAGGTCTTGCAGCAGCTGAATGAAGCCATAGATAATATAGAGTACAAAAAACTGGAGATGGAAATTAAGCAATGTGAACATCACCTGGGGTACCAACGCCTATTGTATCACCAAGTGAAACCTCATAGCAGCCCATGTCATAAAGCTCTTTGGCCACATGAGCTACGTTTGATGGTGGCACATATCCTTCTACTGGGCATCCAACCACACAAGAAACATACCTATATTCTTGTCAAGTAAAGGAACTAGATATCAACATGTTGCACCAGGAACTAGTACAAAATGAAGAGAATGTTAAGTTCAGTAACCAATTATGCTCACATATTTCTTCTAAGTTCAAACCAAATGGTAGTTCTATAAATCAGATTTGCCCACGCCATTATGCCAAACCATTGTGAAGACTTTCCAGTTTATCTTTGTGTTAGCATCTACTACTAATTTATGCGATGAGCTACTATTAACACACACTATTTTGTATAAGCTATTTATACAGGTTTATCCTGGAAAAAACTCTGGCAAACTGAACTACCGTCCAGAAAAAGCCAAATCATACACTAGACTAGCTAGTGAGCTGATGCCAGAGGCAACAGGTAGACTGGTTGGTAATTCAACAGAATAAATCAAATCCAGATTACTTTACGTGCTCATTATTATGTCATACAAACACACCCGATATTTGCAAATGTAGAAATTAAACTTGATGCAACAATGTGTGACATAACTCACCCTCGCATAGGGATTTTTAGCTCTTTTGCTGCAAGAGCAACATCTTTATAGCGAACAAGGCTCTCTTTAATGGTGCAGTTTATGTTTGACTTGGAAAATGCTTCAGAAGCTGACGCAAATACTGCAACTTCTTTTGCACCTGCTGCAACAGCTGCCTCAAATCCCTGATTACCAATGAACAGGATAAATGTGAAACGAGGTAAACAGACATATGTACTCAAAAGTTATCTGAATCAAATTATGTTACCTTAAGGTTTGGTGTCAATACAGGAAGGCTTACACCTTCAATATTCCGGACTACATCCATCACATCCTTAGCATCAGCTAGCTACAATTAGAAACAAGAAATTATTGAGCAACTCAACAGTTAAGATGTGATGGGTAAATAAATCAATGAACAAACAGAAGAAAAATTAGATTATAGTAAAATAATGGTCAAGTACATGAAGCAGCAAGCAAGTAATATACATACAAAACCATAAAATTTGGAAACAATAGACGGACAGTGATTCAAGTACAGCAAAGTATTATTGAGAGACTCCTGCATTTTTCAAGTTTTCTTGTCACTCCAATACTCCATTACAAATTAACTGGAACTTGGTGCGATGAAACAATTTGCTTAGGCCAATGATAAGTATGCCGCAAGCCACAAGTATATGCTTAGTTCTAGATTATACTTGTTGTCCGTATGCCACGTTTGCTACATCTCGTCTATTTTATTTAGTTACTTGCAAAGTATGCATGTGTACTCTATAATAAGCACATATCTTTGGCTTTTAATAAGAGAAACAAGAATCTAGTACTTTGGAAGAAACATGGCATTGGCTATTATAATGCTAGAAGCAATTGCATAATTGGGCATAAGTGGATCATGTTAACGATCGATAACCGTATGTAAAACAATGACTGTTCAATAACATACAGTGCTCTGTATTTGTAAAAGAGCTAGCACCAAACTTTTCTTAAAATTATCAAGTAGTAAAATCCTCAAAAAATCATGGAAGTCAAATAAATATTTTAGAAAAAATGGGTGGATGGTGATCTTTAAAATATCAAATCGTATGAGATGTGTGTAAGAAGCAAGTATCTAATGTATGCTAATTGCTAAACCAAAATTAGTCTATAAAAGAATTACCTGTGGTACCCATTTTGGAGAGACAAAACTAGTTGCCTCAACAACCGATAATCCAGAGGTTGCCAGTCTCTGTATGAGCTCAATCTTTACATGTGTTGGCACTATGTTCTTCTCATTCTGTAGCCCATCTCGTGGCCCAACTTCCACAATTTTTACACTCCTTGGAAGATCATGTATAATCTGGAAACATGTTCCCTCCAGTCAATAAATTCAGAGGGAAAAATGCTTGTATAACAAAAATGGTTGCACTTCTCCTTCCAAAAAGACAAAAGGTTGCACTTATTAGGCTTAAAATATCAAGTTGTGTCAGTAGAAGCTTATTAACATATGGCAGGCCACCTTGTTATCAATTCCTATGCTCTGTTGGCCAGAAGAAGATGAAAAATATCTGTAGTTCTGCTGATTCAGTGAAACGCCATTTGCATATGTAAAATGACGATTCTCCCCCAAAAATAACTTGGATCGATGCGGCGCTGGATGTCTTTGATAAATCAGTCTTGTGCAAGGATTTTCTTCCCTATCATAAACACGAAATTTAGCCCAAGCCAACCGATTACAAAAGAAGGGGGAAATTTTCATGTGAGAGCCTCATTGTGACTTTGTGAGGGATTGAATGATGGCTATGGAAGCTAGAATTTCAATTTATCATTTTTGGAATTTCGGGGCAAACATTTTACTAAATGCGTAAAACTATTCAGTGATTCAGATAAGGTTCAAGCACTTGAGCACAAGAGAATCAGAAGATTCAGAACGCCGAGGCAGACTCACGCGGGATCGTCCGAAGAAGAAGAACACGGCAGCGGCCGCGGCGCACCGGCGGCGCCACACCCTGTCCCGGCGAGCCCGGCACCGGGCCGCCCGTCGCCGCCACTGGGGTGAGCCGGCGACCTTTCTAGGTCCGGCATCCCAGAGCTCGGCAGGAGGTACCTCGCCGCCGCCGCCGCCGCCGCCGCGGAAGACAGGGGGCGCAGTGAAGCGGCCGAAGACGGCGACGCGAGCCTCGACCAGAAGAGCTTTGACGCCAGCATAGCCACGGTACGGGATCAGCGCGGCATCCCCCGACCAGAGGGAGAAGCTTCTAGAAGGTTCCGCGTGTCGGAGGAAGGAGACGAGGCGAGAGTTTGGGAGAAGCGACTGATCGGTTGCGTCTGGACTCTGGACACTGCGCGCTTCTCTTCTCGTCTCTCTCGCGTGATACGTGGAATCCAAATCTAAATCAATCTTTAAACCCTCATATAAAATTCACATCAAAGGAGCAACCAAGACATGATTATGGCATTTCTGAATCTGATACTACTGTGCTACTTCTACTTTTAGTTAATCTGGCTTGTTCGCCAGCATGTTGTCAATTAAGGTTTTAATTGGCTAATAAGAAAAAATTGCCAACCCCAGCTATTTCAGTTTATTCCTTTTCTGTCATAGCTAAAGTTTGAATGTTCGAGCGATCTAATCAAACATTCACATCTGGAAACTATTTTGATGCTACAGGTTTGCTGTGAACAATTTAGCAAATCACGTCAATGTACAATCATGGGTGTTTTTTCTAATCTACTTGCTATGTTAGGTGTACAATAGTAAAGTGGTTTGTGGAGACGAGGAATCATACCGTGGGAGTTCAAGAGGATACTGATAAGTAACATTTTTATTGATAAATGTATTTCGATATCTCCAAAGAATCTGAGAGTAGTTCTTTACAGCATGCGAAATCAAACTATATAAGCTGAAAGTTATGGAAAACTGTGCATGTTGGTCGCATCTAACCAATTAACTAGACTACTAGAGGCATCGATTTTAATTTGCTGTCTGTTCGTACTTTAAAGCTTAAAACAGAGACATGAATTTTAGTTATAATTTCAGTACGTGTATCCATGGTTAACCATATTGGGTTTGGTAACTAGCTATCTTTCAGTTTTGGATTACTTTGGGAGAAAGGTTCAACTTCAGAGTTCTCATCTGTGCAGGCAGAGCGTGAAATAAAGAAGGGGACCACATGAAAATCTTCAAGGTTTTCTAGATGCAGTTGATCGGTTGAGACGTATTGAGCACATTATCATGCAACATACCTCTGTTGACACTATCTTCTTTAAACATGATAATTTCCTTTTGCTGCGGAAGGCGCGGGACATCAGATTTGTGAGCACGTTTTTTAGTGCATTCAATCTTTGAGGGATAAGTGTTTTGCTTCAATAATTAAGAATAGTTTGGCTACACGACAACGATAAGTATTTGATTTCTTCAAGCTGTTAGATTTAAAGGTTCTGAAGGAAGAGCATGACGGTTGGTACCAGCCGATCCAAAATTGATGTCCAACAGGATAGCGTCGGATGGTGCTGGCTCATAAGGATAATTTGAGCTAAAGATCTTTGAAAACGAAAGCATTTCCATGGTGGTGACTACTCTCTTGGCTCTGGTTCATGTTGGACTATTCTCTTGATTCTTTGGATGTCTCTTTTGTGATCTAAAATTTAATTCGGTGGTTTTTTGATAAAGTATGTGCTTTGGTTTTAAAATTTGGGTCTTTTGTTTTCGATAGTATTGAACAGAGCGGGATCAAAATGCAGAGCTTTTCATCCAGATTGGCGTAACACTAAAACATGCAAGGACTCAATGTAGCTAGCAAGCAATCAAGGCCCTCAGCCTCACAAGGGCCATTGTAGTTGATCTCAACAACCTCTCAAGTTGTTTGAGGAAACACTTCAGTTCTATTAGAATGTTTTTGTTTGGCTTATAAGAGAAATTGCACATGAAATCTTGTCCATTCTTGATCTGATCTGAAAATATGTATATGGAACTTGTGTTATATAGTAGAATTTTAACTGGATTGAGGTGATGGTTAATCTATGTCACTTGGTGATGCTTGCTACAAGTTGATCCGAACTTTATCTTAGATCTTAATTAAGATATATATTTTCCTAAATGATTATGATTAACTGAACTTTATGCTTAGATCTTAATTGAGATATATATATATTTCTTCTACCCGATCGTCCTGTTTTTTTTAATGTGTAGTGGCTCTAACCGTACGAGCTGTGTTATTTTTACAAGACATATGATTGATATCATTTACAACGTATGTGATTGCAGTTAGTGTAATTTTTTCTTCCATTGCAACGTATGGGCACCCAACTAGTTTCCTTTTAAAGTGTCCAAGAGACGGAAACCGACTATATTCCTGATTTGACTAAAAAAAATTGCTGAAAACGCTCTCCCTTGCACACTCGTGGACGAAGAATTTGAACCCCTCTAACAAAATATTTCAATCCATGCATATATCTAAGTAATGTTCTTTGGACGTGATTTGTCTTCAAAAGAGTTGGTTTTCACAAATTTGAGAAGATATCTCAAGACAGAATGTAAGAACCACACAGAAATTACATGATTTTTTTTTTGCCAAAATTCATGAGCAGTGCCTCGTTCTCAAAAAAAAAAAAATGCGGATCAGGATTCTCCGTAGGTTTGCAGTTATTCCAACAGAAAATTGACCGCACAGATCGATCAAGGATGCATGTAATGCTTCAGCTCAGCAGTTCAACTCCTCTCGGAGGGACCTCTTTTGATATTCATTTCTGTCTTTCGTTGTACAATGATTCAGGCAGCTCACCAGACATACACAGATTCAGCATAGAACTCAGTAGTATCCTTCCTATGTAGTATGCGCCAACAAATTCAGCATAGAATTCAGAGAACCATGGATGTAGTAATCACATTAAGCGGTTCATGTGGTATGGTGTTCTCCAAATGTCAAAATGCCAACGACATCTGCATGCTTTCTCTCAATGTTTTACCAGTAGCATGATATGTCATACCAATGATTGAACAATGTAGGTATCTACAACCTAGTCAAAGAGAAATCTGGCAAATCTCACCAAGTTAAAGGGCTCCCCTTGCTGCAATATTTCTTACTGTGACTCTGGGGAACACTGTAAGATGGAACCATGTAGCCATCTTCAACGATAACTCTGTCATGTAGAATACAAAGCCCTGCCAAAAATAACAAGAACCTCTCTATTCAGGCCAAGCAAGCATCTGTTAACAACAAAAAAGATAGACTGTAAAACATATGCAGCCTGGTTTTTCTTTATCTCGACTTTTCTAAAGGACACAGCCGTGTGACTGTGAGCCAGTATAGTATACTATCCAAGCCAATTAACGAGAGAATACGATAGGCCTATGGCACAAGAACATCACAAGAAAGAGTGTCTCACTTTACTTTATTATCTATCAGCTATTGCCACCGTCATTAGTCTTTTGCATTATAGGATTTCAAAATAATAATAATAAATGACGGAGGCCCAAGCCAGGCTTCAAAGCAGGAGTTGACAGCACTAGTTGCTGGAATTACCTATCACTAGTAAGGATGTATGGCATCTATGTGGACAAAGGTAAAAAAGTACTACTAAAGTTCCAAAAGCAAAATGAATCAAACATGTATGACATTTAATAAAACCAAAAAGGCAAATCCCAAGTACCTAATAATATGATATTTTAAAAGAATATATGCATTTTTTATTTATATATATTTAGCAGCCCAAACTTTCTTATTTGCAATGGTCATTTGGTCCTGGAATTTTATTTTTTTTAAAAAAAAATCCAAAAACCAGCAGATGAAATCAAAGTATTGAAGGCTCTGTTGGTAGTTCTGTAATGTTGAAATAGCTATGCTCTTGACATTTTGTTCAAAATTCTTCATAGCTTTCTTGGTATTTATTTTGTCCATCACATATTTATATTGATCAATGAACAGGTAGTAAGGAGCAAATTGTACCAAAAATTACCATGGCACAAACTCATAGTTGATTACATGGTTTATATATAACAGTATAAACATAATTAAATCACATAAAGTTTCACTTGCAAAGGTTTTGATATGTTTCATATGCAACAAGGTACTATGAGTACTCCATGTGCAAAGAATGTTTTATTTTCAATTCCAATAACTAATGAATTAAACATGTGTAAACAGTGTAAGCTCCACATAAAAATATTTACCTCTGCAAGTTCGGATTTACTCTGCAGAATCGGAGTCATCATCAGAAGCATATTTGGGAGCTGAATTTCTAGGCAGGAACTCTTCATTAGGACAAATATCAGTGAACAGCTGCAAAAATAACAATGAAACATCAGATAGGAACATGTGCATGTTGTTTTCCATAGTAAAGAACAGGTGCATGTTGTTTTCCATGTGGTTTAGGGTAATAACTGAAATGAACAGTCAACCTCTAAAGCTATCTCAAACAGAGTTTAACTAGCAAAAGATCAATATGGTTCTGCACCAGGGTTGCACAGATGCGTGTTACTCCTCCTAAGTTTTTTTGATGTAACATAGTAATATATCTTCCCATTTTGGCAGGAAGCCAGGAACAGTTCCATAACATCCATGATTAACCAGACTCTTTGGCTTACTTTCTGATGTGGTTAGTACAAAATTGAGAAGAAAGCGTACCTTCTTTGTTGATTCAAGTATACTCCTGTAGTCCAGATTTTCATCAGGTATGGGGCACAACAATGCAGTACCAGATGTTCCCTGACAGTGGAAGATATGAAACCGAAAACTTTAAGTTATATAAGGTATAAATATGCACATCTGAACAGAAAATGTTTTTAACAATGTTGAAACTACCATGAATGAAATATATGCACCTGTATAATCTCTTGTACATACAGACAGCTCCAGAATAGGGTTGGCTTCACACTTTCCTTATTTTCTTCACTGTTTTTCTCCAAATGATCTTCCAAATCATTAGAATCCTTAGCTGAGAAAAGAACATCTATTGCTTTGTTGATGCATTTCTTTCCGGTGAAGGCATCAGTACAGGGAGTAGAGAGATATGCCATGAACCTGCAAGTGAGATTAGCTTGTAAGGGTCCAAGCGAAGTGCTCACAAATATTATACAGTACTAGTTTTAAATGAGTGGTTCCTTGGTGATTGTAGTGAGAATACCCTAACATTGCAATGTTAATAATAGGACAAATAACTTACATCCCTGAAAAAAAAAAAAACTTACATTCCAGGAGGGCATACTGCTAAATTGCTGCTCAACTGAAGCACCTGAACAGCAGTAACCTGCTCCTCTTCTAGTGCTAAAATGAAGGAAACAGATGATATCAAAGAAGAGAAGCAAAATATCACCTTCAGGTGCACCAAGATCTAATCAGAGACACAGGGAGAAATGGCTGTACTTACACTTTGGGGGGAAAACAACCAGAACATTTGATGAATCTTGTTTCACAGAGCTGCTGATTATGCATATTCCCCTAGCAACTTTTCTTGGCAAATTCAATACTGGAGCATTACAAGGCATATCCAAGGAAGGAATTTCATATGATGGATCGAGTATCAACTGCTGGCACAAAATATCCTGACCAGATGCCAATCTGAGACCTACATAACGCTTTTTTTCCTGGTCAAGAAAGTGATGGTTATAGATGATATTCATGAAGAACTAATTGTAAAATCGGTAGTGCAATTATACAAGTGAAGCATGCAGCATGCCCATGGGCAAAGTGGACAAGGAAAATAAACAGTGATATTGTGAGGTTGGTGAAAAAAATTGGTGAATGGTAATTGATTGAGCACCTGAAAGTTAACACATTTGCCAAAAGCCAAAAACACTTGAACATAGAATCAAAAACTAACAATGATAAAGATACATAAGAGAAGCAAGAAATCAGAATGGATCAGTGGTACAATTGACTAGGTCAGACACAAATAGTGGCACGAATATGTCCAGTGGAGATTAAATTGAAGTACCTCATCAACAAGAAGTGCTGTGGCTGGCATTCGCAATACCTGAATGATAGAGAAGAACAGTTTGGGAAGCTAAGGATCAAAATGTCATAAAAGTCAACAGGGTATAGGATAGTTAGCCAAGTTTTCAAAAAACTTGTGCAAGTCATTCAGTGAAGAAGATAAAACATTGGCCTAGCACATTAACATAATGAAATAGTTAGGTGCAATCAGATCGCAGAAGACATTATACATAACATAGGGGTATAGGGCTACAAAATTACTCCCTCCCTTGAAGTCCCTTCTTTTTTACTTGTAGTTTAAGACAACAACACAGTCTCCAATGTACATGTTTGACCATTACCTTTACTAATTGTATATTGATATAAAAAGATATAACCACATGAAATTATTTTTCATGGCAGACCTGCTAATGTTATTTTCACATATGAAGTCTTAATATTTTTACATATATCAACGAGCTAAAATTTCACTGCACAAGTTCCAAAATGTCATCTATTTGGGAACAGTGGAAGTATCAAATGAATAAGAAACCAACTCCACTTGATAAATTCAAAGCCAGATTTACTTCAAGAATATCATCTTACATATAGGGCACCTTTAACAGCAGCACATCGGCAGAAAGCTTGAGGCAGCTCACCATGCCCATACATAGGATAAATGAAAGCCCCCTCTGCATTAGCAAACCTGTTAAAATTAAAATAAGATATAAATTTTTAGGGGCACAGCAAGGAACTTATCTTAAACCCCACTCATAGACTACATGTATCCTCAAGACTATGTGAAAGTGGATTGCTAAATTGATAAAAGAAATGTCTCTCCAAAGTATACACAAGAAAAGGTTCACGCAAGTTAAGTGACCTCCCAATGGATGACGAGTAAAGAGCAATTGTCTTGACTCCCTCTCTCGTTGTTAACAACCTCTCACAAGAGTCCACACCATCTTGATCATAATCCGCCATGGCAATTGCATACAAGACGACCCTGAAAACAAGGCACGGAAAGCTAATCTTAGACACCAATGCTAAAAATAGAGTACACAGAACCAGTTTCAGGATGGCCTCCTTACGCTCTCATTTTGGGTGAAAGATTCTGCTTCTTGAGGAATTCGATGAAGGGGAGGTCCAGGTCCTCATCGGACAGCTTACCAGAAGCCTCACCTTCCCCTGCCGCAGCCGATGCGGCAATGTGGGCCTGTACAAGCTTGAAGAACCTGAACAGTAGGTTCTTCTCCTTGAGCTGGAGGGTGGTGTCCTTGAAGATGGCCTGCCTTGAATCCGGCACCGGGTAGAGATCACCATCCCAGTAGAGGAGGGTGCCCCCCTCCACGCTCTTGAACTCCACATGGTGGCTTCCCCCCGACCTCAGGAGGAGGTCCACGGCCTCGTCAGCGCAGTACAGCAACCTGGGACCCACCAGGTCGACGGTGAAGCGCCTGGACGGCTCGGGCACCGCCCCGGAGGTCTCGACCTCCGAGTACAGGTTGCGGCGGCGGAGATCGATGGCGGCGTCTGAAGCGGCGGCGGAGGTATCGGCCGATGGGGAGGGGACGGGGTCGTCGGAGGGGGAGGGGGAGAGGAAGGAGGGAAGGGAAGGGAGCGGGAGGGAGGAGAAGAGGGAGCCGTAGAAGGGGTTCGGGTCGACGTGGAGGACGGTCTTCCCGGCGGCCGCGCAGGCGGCGGCGAGGACGGACTCCGGGAGGCCGGTGCCGCAGAGGACCACGTCGAACGAGGTGGGGTCGATGGTTGGGTAGTCCTGCGGCGCGCATCCGCCGCCGGCGGACGCGTCCGCCATGGTCGCCGCGAAAAATAACCCCCGGATCAGACGGGAAACGGCTCGAGCAGCTCACCGCGGCAACCGCGAGTACAAGCAACAAACCGAGCCCAAAAACAGAAAAAAAAAACGAAAATAATCTGCGCCCGCGCCGCCGATGGGGACGTCCGCCCCTGCCGCCGGCGTAGCTCCTGCACGAGGCAACGCCGCCGCCGCCGTCGGCTCCCGCACGATGAGGCAAGGCCTCCGCCCGTTGAGCTTTCCGCCGGGGTTGGGAGAGAGAGAGAGAGAGAAGAGAAGTGAATTTGGGCCGGAGACACACGCAGGAGAAGAAGAGACAGGAGGAGGTTGAATTATGGGATTCAGGCCTTCGGCCTAGATGGCCTACACATTACTCGGCCCGTTATTTTGCAGATTTGGGCTCTTCCTATCCCATCCCACAAACCAGAATACACCGGAGATCCCTCATCTTTTTACCGAATTACAAAATCGTCCTTAATCGTAAAATCGACTGCAACACGTCTCAAGTTATAAAACCATTATAAAACCAGTGCAAACGAGATCTCCGGTGATATTGTTCCCGGTTTTTTTTACTGACGTGGTATCTATGTGACTCCTTTGACTAGATTTTCATCCCATGTGGTATTAACTTGGTATTAACATGATAATCCGATCCGGAAAATATAAAATTCACGAGATCCACGTGCTAGTTACACTAGAAAATAATAAAAAAAACTGATGACCTATAGGAGACCCACGTATCATCATCATCCTCATTTCTCCAATCTCCTCCCTTCTCGTTTTCTCCTTCCTCCCTCGCCATACAGTGCCGGGCGGAGCGGGCAAGCTGGCCGGCCTCCCTGCCCCCTGCTAGCCTCCCCGCCCCACCACGATGACATCCACTCCTCTTCTTCCTCCTCTTCTCTCTCCCTCTTCTTTCTCTCTCCTTGCGAGATCTATGTGTCACTGATCTTGCTTGCTCGAGCTAGTTGCTGCTCCGGATCAGTCGTTGCCTCCGATACCGGCACCTCTGGGCCCTGCGCCGCCGTTCTTCCGGATGTTGCCGGTGCTGCCGCCGCCGGCGACGGCGGGGCAGGAGAGCCGACGTACCCTGTCCTCGTGCTGCCCAACACCAGGGCCGGTGGTGCGGCGGCGACAACTGCTCTAGATGGTGGTGGTGGTGGTGTCTGTAGGTCGAGGAAGTCAAAGAGCAGCGCGTCGAAACTTGACCCGACGATTGTGCTACAGTGCTCACGATGGTCGTGCTAGGGCTATCCATCGGCGAGGGGGGGAGGCTGACGAGCTCGCCCGCTTCGCCCGGTGGGGAGGCTGGTGGCAAGCGCGCGCGGGAGAGAGAGACCGGCGAGCTCGCCAGCTCTCCTGGGCCGAGCTGCTTCCTGTTGGCGGTGAGGAGCTCCTCCCCTGGGCCGGCGCCGGCGAGGGCGGGCAGCACACAGCCTTTGCGACGCTCCTGTGTCGCCACGCGAGGGCTGGCCATCTCGCGGCACCGCTTGCATCCAGGGTCGTCCCGTCAAATTCGGAGGCCCGTGTAACGAAGGATAAAAAGTTAAAAATACAGAATGTAAGGATAATACATACACTAAAATTAGGAATTACCGAATTAAAAATTACTAAAAATAGGAATTAGGGAAGCACTTGTTCTATTGTTCACCAAGGGCACGGCGCCAGCACAGCCATCTGGTCAGGAGGCGAGTGCAGCAGGGTCTCAGTCTCTCAACCTCTCAGGTAACATCGCTGGCGGTTACGAAAATGCGAAGCGGCATAAGCGGCATAATTGCCTCGTTGGCGATTTGCGAAGCGGCACGCGTGATCGGCGATCAAATCTAGGAATCGAAATGACATGAAAAAAGAAATAACATATCTTTAGGATTAATTGGGTTATTAATTTACTTATTGGGTTGTATATATAGTGTTGAAGCTTTGGACCTAGGGACCCCTGAAAATTGGGGCCCTGTGCGGACATTCTGACCGCACACCCCTAGGGACGGGCCTGCTTGGATCGTGTGGTGGTACGACACCGACACCGCCTGCCTCCACGGCACCGAAGCCGCCTCCCCGACTGGCCCCACTACCCTTCCTCCCTACCTGACAAGAAGAAGAAGAAGAAGAAGTGATAAGTGGGTCTCACTATTTTATTATTTTTTTCAATGAAACTGACACCTAAGTGCCACATGAGATGAAGATCTAGTTAAAGAAGTCATGTAGGCATCATGCTAGAAACCCGAGGATAATATCACCAAGGGATCTTGTTTGTACTAGTTTTGAAAGTTGGATGATGATACAATTCGTTGATAAGATGAGGAAGGTGTACTTTATCGAACACATGCACACAGCACTGGAGTTCAGTTTTTCTTTCCTTCTGATTTATGGCTAGAATATGCACATACGCATACACCATTACACACACGTCCACAAGAATGCGGCCCTAGCAGTCTATCACACGTTCAGAAGAGGAAAACAGCAGTAAATCCTAATGTAGTATTCGTATACACCGAGATTTTAACTTTGGTGCTGGAGTCATTCACATACAACTCAATGGTACTCATGCATTAAGAAAAAAAATCACTGCATTACACAAGTACTTTTAAATGACAGATACAAATTCTATATAAGGTGTTAATGTTAGATCAAATCGATCTACATTAACTTAGAACAAACTTAACAGGATCATCTAATATAACATAGATCACACCTATCTCGACGGATGCGGATAAACATGATAGATTCGGTCCTTTACCGGCGGCCGTGGCGTCCATGGTCGTCGGTGAAGCGATGACGAAATCGATGACGAGGGCGCTGTCGGGGATGTAGCGTAGACGCTCCTTGAGCGTCTTCTTGGGGTAGCGGTAGCCTTCGGTTCTTCAACGGCACTGCCCCGGTCGTGGTGCTCGAGCTTCCAAGCCTTCCAGCTTAGGAATCGATTAGGGTGGACTACGTGAGAATCACGTGTTTTTGCAAATTAGGTCACCTGGTAGGGTTGACCCTCTACTTATAGTCGCACTGTAGGCAAGGGGCCGAGCCCAATGGGCTTAGGTTTTGCCTCCCGATCACGGCAAAATCGGACTCGGGGTTGGATCCCAAGTCTGGGGTTTGGGGCGATGGATATCCCCTCTTATTCGTGTTGGTTACAAGTTGACTGAGGTCAAACCAAAATATCCAACATTCTCCCCCTTGACCGAAGGTCAATAACTTAACCTTAAACTAACGACTATTCGGTCACTAACTTGATCTAAACTAAACTAAACTAAAGTCCCTCCTCAGTAAGTCAACAAGTACTAGACCAATGCGTCGTCAGCAGCACTACGGCATACTGGGACGGCATTACCCATAGCCTCACTGAGAAACCTTATCAGAACTCTTACTCTTATTTGGGGAAATTTAATGGCCCTGAACCAGGACTTGTTCCAGGCTACCCACCAGACCCATGCCTAGGACATGCTTCTGAAAAAGATGTGGTGGTAGACCTTTTGTGAGCGGATCTGCAATATTTTCCTTAGTACTTATATGCTTAATCTTAAGTGTATTGTCCCGGTTTCTATCTTTCACGACACGATACTTAAGGTCTATGTGCTTAGAAGCACCACTTAGTTTATCGTTTGCGCAAAAGAAAACTACCGACTGATTGTCACAATACATTGTGATAGGTCTCGAGATACTATCCACAATTCTTAATGCTGGTATAAAATTCTTAAGCCACACTGCCTGTCCCGTGGCATCGTAACACGACACAAATTCAGCTTGCATCGTAGATGTAGCCGTTACACCTTGCTTACCACTTCTCCATGAAATCGCTCCCCCTGCTAGTGTGAATACATAACCGGAAGTGGACTTCCTGTCATCTTCATCACCAGCAAAGTCAGCGTCAGTGTAACATTCAACCTCAAGGTTATCTGATCTCTTATATGTGAGTGTGTAATGTTTAGTGCCTTGGCAATATCTTAATGCCTTCTTGACACCTACCCAGTGAGCCCATCCTGGATTGGACTGATATCGACTAAGTATTCCGGCTGTAAATGCCAAGTCCGGACGCGTACAGACTTGCGCATACATCAAGCTGCCAACAGTTGATGCATATGGAACACTCTATCTTACTTCTTTCTAAATCATTCTTAGGGCACTGACTTCCAATTAACTTATCGCCCTTTTGTAACGGAACAGGTGACATGTTTCACTTATCGAGATTATATCTCTTAAGCATTTTCTCAATATAAGCTTTCTGAGATAATCCTAGTACACCTTGGGCTCTGTCTCGGTGTATCTCAATGCCAAGTATATACGAGGCTTCACCGAGGTCCTTCATTTCAAAATGAGATGAGAGGAAATTCTTAGTCTCATACAACATGTTCTTATCGTTGCAAGCTAACAGTATGTCATCCACATACAGTACTAGAATTACTAGCTTTCCACCCTTTGCTTTAATGTAGATGCATCTATCTGCATCATTTTCCATAAATCCGAATTTCTTAATAACTTCATCGAATTTAAGGTTCCACTGTCTGGACGCTTGCTTAAGTCCATAAATGGATTTCTTTAATCTGCATCCCATATGTTCCTTACCCTTAATAGCAAAACCTTCCGGTTGCGCCATATAAATGGTCTCATCTAAATTTCCATTTAGGAACGCAGTCTTAACATCCATCTGATGTAACTCCATATCAAAATGGGCTACTACTGCCATGACTATTCTGAATGAATCTTTGGTGGACACAGGAGAGAAGGTCTCGTTGTAATCAATCCCTTCCTTCTGCATAAACCCTTTAGCTACGAGTCTTGCCTTGAATCTTTCAACCTTCCCTTTGGAGTCACATTTGGTTTTGTAGACCCACTTACAGCCTACTGTCTTGACCCCATCAGGAATTTCTACTAAATCCCAGACCTGATTAGAACTCATAGACTTTAGTTCCTCTTCCATGGCCTCAATCCATTTAGTGGAATTCTCACTTTCAACTGCCTCTCTGAATGTGGCAGGGTCATTAATATTCCCAACATCATACAAATCCTCACTTAAGTATGTCACATAACAGTCAGAAAGAGCCCATCTCCTTGGCCGAGTTGATCTTCTTAATGGTTCTTGTACAACTGGCTGAGGATCGGGTTGAGGCTGTACTAATGGTGCAGCTTGCACCTGAACCTCTGGAGCTGACACCTAAACCTCAGGAGCCGGCGCCTGCACCTCCGGAGCTGGCGCCTGAACCTCAGGAGCTAGTGCCTGCACCCCAGTAGCTGCCACAGTGCTGCTTATATGAGGAATAACTGGTGGTACAAACTGATATACCTCAGTAGACTCTGGAACTACTGGATCAGGAAGCTCAACCCGTAGTTCTTCGAGACTTATATCCCTCTTTGGAAAGTTTCCACTAATACCTGAGTCCTCTAAGAACACAGCCTGTCTGGTCTCAACGAACTTAGTGGAGTGACCAGGACAGTAGAATCGATACCCTTTAGACTTATCAAGATATCCAATAAAGTGGCAGCTCACTGTCTTAGAATCTAATTTCTTTTGGTGTGAATCGAATAACTTAGTCTCAGCAGGACAAGCCCACACTTTTAGATAATTTAGTGTCGGTTTCCTCCCATTCCACAACTCGTAAGGTGTCTTGGGAATTGACTTAGATGGAACCCGATTGAGTATGTGAGCAGTTGCTTTTAATGCTTCCATCCACAGCTCCACAGGCAAGCTAGAATAACTGAGCATGCTCCGTACCATATCCATTAGCGTACGGTTGCGATGTTCAGCCACTCCATTTTGCTGTGGTTCTCCCGGCATGGAGTATTGCGCTCTAATGCCATTCTCTTCTAAGTACTTAGCAAACGGCCCCTTAATTTGACCATATTGTCCAAGCTTCCCGTAGTATTCTCCACCCCTATCTGATCTTACAATCTTAATGGAAGTGTTGTGCTGTTTCTCAACTTCTTGCTTACAAATTTTGAACATTTCTAGCGCATCTGATCGCTTACGAATGGGATAGATATGACCATAGCGGGAATGATCATTAGTAAATGTTATAAACAAATCATAACCATCTACTGACGTCACTGAGAGCGGGCCACAAATGTCTGTGTGAATTAATTCTAACACGCCCGAACTCCTAGTGGCCCCTTTCTTAATTGTCTTAGCATATTTTCCCTTAATGCAGTCAATGCAGCGGTCTGAATTGGAGAAATCTAACTTATCAATTAATCTCATCTTTAATGAGACGCTCCATTCTCCCCCTCGAAATGTGGCCTAAGTGACAATGCCACAATTTCGAAGATGTCTCATTAAAACGCTTACACTTATTAGAAACATTATCAATATTCATCACAGAATCATCAAGAGAGAGCATATAGAGTTTGCCTTGCCTGACAGCAAGACCCACATTTATTGAATTGTACTTAATCACACACTGATTGTTTCCAAACTCACAAAAATATCCTGAATCATCTAAAGCTGACACAGAAATAAGGTTTCTCTTTAAACTAGGTGCATAAAGAACATCATCTAAATTAAGCTGGAAGCCGCCCGGCAACTCTAAGTGGAAACTTCCAACGCCTTCAACTTCAACGGGATGTCCATTAGCCACTCTTAGGCTTCGCTCCCCCTTCTTATAGTTCGGATTGAACGGAATACCTGTAATGAATTAGAAATGTGCACAGTGGCACCTGAGTCAATCCACCAAGTATTAGGGGAAAAATATGCTAAGAATAACTCATCAATAAATGAAACAACATCACACTTACCATTTTCCTTCAGCCATTCCTTGAATCCAGGACAACCTTTTTGGAGATGCTTAGGTGAATCGCAGAAGGAGCACAACATCTTGCCACCCTTAGTCTGGTGACGCTTGAACTTGTTGTTGTTGTTCCTGGGACCAAAGTTCTTGTTCCCACTCTTCTTATTCTTCTTTTGGCCTTGCTTGCTACTACCTGACTCATGCTAATGCTTGGGAGGGCCTGAAATGTTAAGGTTGCCAACCATGTTCACAACATCCTTCATCTTCTCAGTCTTAAGCCTTTCTTCTTCTTCAACACAGTAGCTGATCAACTCACTGATAGACCAAACGGTCTTGTTGGTGTTGTAGTTTATCTTAAAAGCAGCATACTGTGATGGCAGTGATGTCATGATAAAGTGCACAAGGAAACCTTCAGAGATATCCATCTGCATTTCCTTAAGCCTGTTAGCCATGTCACACATGTTGAGGATGTGCTCCCTTATGCCAGTCTGACCATTGTACTGAGATCCCACCAACTTCATGATGAGAGTACTAGCATAAGTCTTAGATGAGCTCTTAAAGTTCTCCTCAATCTTGGCCAGATACTCCTTAGCAGTCAGATCAACCCCTGAGCATTCTTTGTGGGGATGGCACCCTTGATGCCAGCACTGATGGTCTGCATCATGACCATGAGCGCCATGCGATCAGATCTGTCCCACTTCTCATTGGGAGCTAAACTCGCTCCTGCAGCAGGTGCAACAGGCTTATCCTCCCTTATTGCAATGTCAAGATCATTCCATGCCAAGCACGTTGTGACCTTGCCCTTCTACTCATGAAAATTTGCTCCATTGAGCAGCTCAATGTTGTTCAGGTAGGAGGCCACAACATTGACATTAGTTGCTGAAAATAAGATAAATTAAAACTTAACTTAGTAAGCATATACAATGAAATGCGAATTAAAGCATGATAATAACCCTACGTTGGTCTGATTGAAATCATACATTAAATTTCAAATTGCATCACTGGTGGGGAAAACAATTGAAATTCGTCTTAATAATCATGATTAAACAACGTTGGTCAGAAATAATCACAAGTTTACTCTAAACAAACTTCTCGTTGGTTCCATTTATTTAGAGGCATCTCAAAGTATAGTGGTGGATTAAAATAACACCAACGATTAATAAATAATATACTGAAAAATAATGAAATTACTGAAAAATACTGATACTGAAATTTAATCTAATAACTTAGCCTAAAATTTTGAGCATAAATTTGGGCTAAATACACTGAAAAATTTAAATAGGGAGGGTTATTCTCGTGTGACACAGAACTTAAAACAATTTCGCCCAAACTCGCGTGAATACTGTGCAGTGCAGAAAAACAAAGCAGCCTAGCCCAAGCGCGGCAGCAGCAGCGGAGCAGTTGCGCGGCCCAGCCCGGCACGCGCGCGATGCGGCGGCGGTCCAAAACAGCAGAGCGCAGCCCAGCAAGCAGCGGTAGCTGTCGCGCGCGGCCCAGCTGAAAACAAGCCCAGGCGGCAATGGCCGGGCCACCAATTCGGCCCGCGCGAAGGCGAAGCGGTGGCGCATCCTAGCTATCCGCTGAGATCCAGCGGCCAGCGCTCGCCGTGCCCGCCCTTAAATGGCCGAAATCGGCGAATAGGAAACCCTAGCCCTCACTTTTCTCCTCCCCCGGCCGGGAGCAGCTGCGCAGCTCGCGGCGGCAGCCGGCCGGTGGCGCGCCACCCTTCCTCTTCTCCAAGTCCGGCCACCTCTTAGATCCTCCTCTCCCCCTCCTTTCTTAGTGAGCGAGCGAGAGAGAGCCGCTGCCGCGGCTCGCGCTCGCACGCGCGGCGCGCATGGCGACGCGGCGGCGGCCGGGAGCGGCGGGGCTGTCGCGGGGGCCTTCGCTGGAGCGCGCGCTCCCTCACGGTGAGCGCGCGGCCATCGAGGGTCTCAATGGCGGCCCCCTGAAGCTGACGGCGTGCACGGGCGCCGGCCGAACTGATGGCCGGAGCTTGCTCGCGCGTGGCCCATCCAGCGCAACTCATGACTGGCGGGTAGGGCTCTTAGCTTAGGGTTAGGGTTAGGGTTCCGGTGCATGCTTTTTTTTAATACTAATCCGAAACCCTAGCTTATAGATCTAAACTAAAACATGATTAAACTTAAGAAAACTTGTAGATCTAACTAAAACTGATGGATCTAAGCATGCGAATCTTACTGTCTAACTTAAACATGACTAAAATACATGCTAGATCTAGGCATCACTTTGTGTTTAATTTAAACCGAACCAAGGTGAATCAAGTAGACTAGATCTAGGCTAACTGATACCAAATGTTAGATCAAATCGATCTACATTAACTTAGAACAAACTTAACAGGATCATCTAATCTAATATAGATCACACCTATCTTGACTGATGCGGATAAACATGACAGATTCGGTCCTTTACCGGCGGCCGTGGCGTCCATGGTCGTCGGTGAAGCGATGACGAAATTGATGACGAGGGCGCTGTCGGGGATGTAGCGTAGGCGCTCCTTGAGCGTCTTCTTGGGGTAGCGGTAGCCTTCGGGTCTCCACTGGCACTGCCCCGATCGTGGTGCTCGGGCTTCCAAGCCTTCCAGCACGCTTAGGGATCGGTTAGGGTGGACTACGTGAGAATCACGTGTTTTTGCAAATTAGGTCACCCAGTAGGGTTGACCCTCTACTTATAGTCGCACTGTAGGCAAGGGGCCGAGCCCAATAGACTTAGGTTTTGCCTCCCAATCACGGAAATCGGACTCGGGATCTGGGGCGATAGATATCCCCTCTTATTCGTGTTGGTTACAAGTTGACCGAGGTCAAACCAAAATATCCAACAGTTAAGACTGCAGATAATAATAGAGTAGTAAGAAAAAGATCCTAGAGCAAATGTGCATACTTGATCTGTTGCTAAAGATCAGCTAGATGACTCATCCATAGGTGGGGGCAATCATTCGTGTAGATTTCCTTAAAAAAATAATTTCATATTCTTATAATTTCACTGGATTGTTACGATGATTATCGGTTAAAGTTGTATTTAGGACTCTATCGATGTCCAAAATAACATATTTTTTTATTTATTAGGGTCAACCACACTCTTGAGGTAAGTCCTATAAATACATGATGGCCAATATGCATCGTTGTGTGGATAGACGGATCCAAGTGGCCATGTGTTTTTCCGGTGACAAATATGAGCAAATACATTTTATTGTTATGAGCCAATTTTTTTTCTCACTGAATGAAAGCTTCAAAGTTCAACCTCTCGCTGCATGAATTATTGTTTTGGCATATACTCTATCGCTTTTTATTTGATGGTCTCACCCTCTCCTAAGTCTACACCACACATTAGTCTAAATTTGCATAACTTTACTGCAAATTAAATTTAATTACTTTACCTTTTATATTTGCATGACCTATGTGTCATTTATGCTTTCTATATCTTATATCATATTTTTTTGTTCTAACATTGATAGAGATTTACCAAATTATAATTTTTATAAGGACATTGAAAGGTACCTATAGCCAACCCCAGAACACATTTGTTGTTAGTATTACAATGATCCCCACACCTGACGTGGCCCGCCTTCATTGTTCTTTTTGTTGTTGTTGTTAATGGAATCAGTACAAAGTTCTAGATTTCCGTGTTGTATCTAACACAAAGTATCCTCTGGTAATTATACCTATTACACTGTCTATTGTGCACAAGGGGAATCTAAAGAATCAAATACAATAGACCAGATATAATTAATCTCTGGCAAGTCATTAAGTCAACACATGCTTGATTGTGTTTCATATCAGAGGACTTGGTTGAAGATATGGGTTGATAGCTTGTATAGCACTCTGTCCTCGGAAAGCTCAACTTAATTCACACACACACAAAAGCTCTGTAAACCAAGCCGAAAGATGCATGTATAGTAGATCAAGGAACAAATATGTAATTTATTAGCGATCAGCTAGATGACTCAGAGTCCTCCATAGGTCGGTCATCCCTATAAACTCTCGGCCTATTTGGATGTGCCCTACAAATACCTACCATTCCCTCCACAACAGAATCGACAATAATATGACCGAAGAACTCAACCTCCTTGAGCCTTGGGAGTTTATCGATGCCAACAATGCCATTTGCGGGCTCCTTGAGGAATGCCAATGTGAGCCTCTCGAGCTCAGGGGCGCCTCCCTGGAAGCAGAGCTCATCAAGGTTGGGCAAGTTGTCCACGATCAACTGCTTGAGCCTGTGGAACAGATTTTCTCGGATACAAAGCTTTCTCCCCATGTATGACTGATGATATAGCTTGAGAGAGAGAAGGCTGGGGAGCCTCCCTAGTAGCTCCATGACCATTTCCCCATCCAGGAAGTTCTCCCGCAATGAGAGGTCAACCAGGTTGCTAAGATGCGAGATCCAATGTGGGAGAGCACTCAATCTACCCCACAGGTAGAGCTTTTCAAGGAAAATGGGCGGTGAGGTGAGCTCCATGAAGGCCTCAAGGCCAATGTCCCCATTACACCAGTGGATGATGGATAGATTGCGTAGGGAGTTGCTCAGCTTGCTTAGGGAGGCGGCAAACTGCACCCATTTATTGCCTCCTTTTTCAGAGTTGAAAGTGCAAAGCTTGGTCAACCATGGTAGCTCACACAACTCATGCATCACGAGGAAGCTTGATGCAACATCAACATGGGCAATTGTTCGGAGTGATCTCATCCTTCCTAGACCACAAGGTAAAGTCATGGCTTCTAGTGGTTTAAAGATCTTCACGCGACGAGTTCTTGTGTAGTGCCTATACCTACCGGCAAGCAGATGCTTCAGTTTTCCTAGCCGGATGATGGTCTCTGGCATCACCTTGATGCTAGTTTCCCTAATGTCCAATGTCATCAGTTCTTCTAGCCTCCCTACTAACTTTGGTAGCCATGAAACACCGGTGTCTCTAAGGCTTAGGTATCTCAGGAGGGTCAACTTGCAGATGTCATGTAAGTCTTGGTTGCTCAACCAACGACATCCTTCAAGGTCCAGCACCCTCAGGAGTTTCAAGTGAGCAAAGTTGATCACCGGTAGTGGTTTGACAATGCACCCAAGCAATAGCAACGAACGGGCACAAGGAAAATTTATGGAGGGCATGATGTCTTGCTCGTCCTTGTTGCCTAGCTTCAGCTTCTTCTTCTTATTCTTCTTCATTGCGGGATTGTCATCGTCATATTGCTCCCATATCTTGTCACAACCATGGGGTTTTTGGGTACTATGTATTGAAAGCCGCCGAATTGTGTCGTGCCCAGATGCCATCATCTCATTGCACTCATGTTGGTTGTTCCCCAAGAAGGAGATGAAATTCTCCTGGATACACTTGGCTGTTACTACCTCCAGCATTATATCATGGACCTTGCAACATCTTACCACACCACTGCTAGCAACCCTGGTTGGTGTGACGATGCTTCTTTTGACAAACTCGTCAAGGTACTTCTCTGCAGCCTCTTCTAGATTCCATTCACGTGTGCCACTGATGAAACCTTCAGCTGCCCATCGCCTCACTAGGGGTCCTCTCTTGATCTCATAACCCTCACGGAAAACACTCAAGTATAGGAAACAAGCCTTCAGATGGTAGGGCAAATCATGGTACCCAAGAGAGAGTATCCTCCTTATCCCTCTTAATGCGGTATCTGTTCCCAACCCATAACCCAAACTGGCACAAATCTTGCTCCATTCTGCAGGTGTCCTATTCTCCGTTCGAGCTAGCATTCCTCCAATGCTAACTATGGCTAGTGGCAAACCACCACATTTATTTAAGATATCCTCAGAGATCTTCTCCAAGCTTTTATACTGCAGAGGACACTCGTTCGATTGAAACACTCTAGTGAAGAATAGTTTTCTGGATTGTTGAATGGGTAGAGGCTCCATTTCATGAACACGATCATAGATATCTGAACAACAACTTTCAGCAACATGCCTATCCCGTGTAGTAATAAGTATTCGACTTTGTTTGTCATTATTAGGAAAAGCCACCTTCAAGTTTGCCCAATCCGCTAGATTCCACATATCATCCAAGACAACAAAGTACCTACATGGAAGTGGAATGTTTGTCAAATACCAGTGACTTATTTCAAAAGAAAGACATTGTTTCTTGACTTACCAACATCAGTAGAATGCTACTTTGGACACCAAACTTTATTGTCATAATCCAAAATAGAGGTACATACTTCAATATGCAAACAAGTATTTCTATACAAAAACTATCACACTGTTTTCAACTGTCATAATTACATCTAATACTTTAGTTACTTTGGTGAAAAATTATTATAGGTTAGCTATAGGAATCCTAATGAGACGTATTTCTATGATAGAAGGGAGCAGTATGAAGTTCACAGACAAAACCAACTACACATACTAGTTATATATAAGAACATTTTTTTTGTCATTTCTATTTCTAACAATATGACACTATTTTTTAAAAAAAAATGAAATGTCATGTAAATGATCTTGGAGATAAAAAAAATACCGCTTCCATATGACAAAAGCAAGCCATTTAATTGATATCTAGAAAATCATGAGAGCAAGTGTCAGGTTTGTTATAGTCATTTTCAAGCTCCGGACAAAAAAAGCGGGGAGATTCGATCATATACCATGAGCCCTCAAGATTTTCTCTTCCGTGTCATTGACATGTGGATCATTTGCCCACATGTCAGTGGCACAAGAAAAACAAATATTTAAGCTCCATCTTTGTTATGGAAAACAAATATTGAAGTTATATCTAACGGATTAACACTATGATAAATTTTTCGACGTAACATGAGGAAACCAAATATCTCTTTAGTTTAGGAACGCTTTCTCAGTTTAGGATATGGATTTTTTATCCCTCGAGGGGATATCATCTTGTTGCTTGCATGTTATCTAAATAGTTATAAAAATATTTGAAAAAAATTAACAACATAGATTAACATGAAATATATCACTCCACAAACATGAAATGCTAAATTTGACTTCTACAAGTTGCAACAAAAATAAAAAATTAAACTGAAAATAGTTATCGTTATATTTGTTATTTTTGTTACAACTTATAGAAGTTTAATTTTAACTTGCATATTTATGGAGTGATATATTTCATATTAATTTATTTTATTAATTTTTTTCAAATTTTTTATAACTATTTAGGTAGCATGCATAAAACGAGCAGATATCCTCTCGAGGCATAAAAGTGTTTTCCCAGTTTAAAATATTCGTCACTGGATATTTACTATTTATGTTTGACCTCTCGTTTCTTTTCAAAAAATATACATATATATATAATTAAAAGTATGCTATATTAATAATGTGTGTGCCATAAGTATAACTATGCAACTTTCATTAATTTTAAATTAGTGATTTAAAAGTAATTATTGGTCAAATTAAAACATCTTTAGTCAACCGTGATAAGTAAATGAGAACAAAGAGAGTATGTACGATGCTTTCTATGATACTAGTACTAATATTAAGTTGCATGTACAGACAGTTAAACCCAAAAGCTTAAGTTAATGAGGAAATAGGAGTAATTCACTTTATATTCTAACAACTAAAATTAGGCAAATAAGTCTGTGGTACCTTTTGCCGTCCAATTGAAAACTGCATTGGGTGATGAGTTGGGGTATGTCCCAGGTCTCGATTCCTCTGAGCGGGTCATGGTCGCCGCCGGCCGATTCCTGGCCGCAATATTTGCGCGGATCCCTCATCAATGGCGTCTGGATGAGCTGCTTCAGCAACGACTCCAGCAGCGCGCGGAGGTCGCAGTTCCGCGACACCGTCACGAACGCCCGGTGCTGGATCCCCTGCACCATCGGGCTGTTGTACACCGTCGCCGCCAGCGTCGTCTTGCCGAGGCCGCCGAACCCGACGATGGACACCACCTTCCGGCGGCGAGCCGGGTGAACGGCATCTTCGCCGCCGCCGCCGTCCTCCAGAAGCTTGAGGATGGCTTTCGTCTTGCTGCGGACGCCCACGAGGCGGGACTCGTCGATGTTGAGCGCCGGCAGCCGGCGGTCGAGGTCGTCGTAGGCGCCGTAGCGGCCGGGGGATGCGGAGCGGGACACGTACTCGCCGGAGCTCGGCCCTGTCCACGCCACCGTCGCCGGTGGCTCCAGCTTGTAACGCAGCCTCCGCTCGCTGACCTTGAGCGCGCGGGCCTTGAGGCTCTGGACCTCCATGGCCAGCTTGTGCATCGCTCGCAGCGTCTCCAGCGGCTGGATCACCGTCCGGCGCAGCCAGCCGGCGACGAGGCCCTCGTCGTGGTACCGGTCGCCGACGTGGTACCGGAAGCTGTCGATGCAGTCCTCCGCGTCGTACGCCACCTCCCTCACCTGCTTCATCCACGTCCTCGTCTGCCACAAACAAAAGAACAGATGATTCATCATTTCAAGAACTCGAAGGCGCACAAGGCGCGACGCCGCCGCGGCGAGGGAGCTGGCCTACCTGCTGGGTCTGGTCGTAGTCGCCGGCAGCGGCGAGGTCGCGGAGGCAGGCGTTCATGCTCTCGAGGTCGTCCTTGAGCTCCTGGATCTCGTGGCGGACGCCGGTGAGGAGGACGTACTTGTCGGAGAGGAAGTCGGCGAGCTTGCGGAGGAGGATCCCCACGACGCCCTCGGTGGAGCTCACCACGGCGGCCTCCATGGCTGCGGAGACCTCGCCGGCGGGATCGTCTCTGTATCTAGCTGAGCTTGCTTATATACACTGCAGGATAAGCTATGCATCTTCGTGTGGATCCATGGATCCAACTGATCATGTGTTGACTGAAAAAAAAAAGCAAAGAAATTAATTTGTTGACTATAGGAGTCATATTTTGTCATTGAATGTTTCAAAAGTTTAATCCTCTGTAAATTGATATGAATAATATTTTGAATAATTTTGCTATATTTTTCTTGATTTTACTTGATAATCTCACGCTCGAATAAATTTGGACAATATATGGTTTGATTTTTTTCATTACACCGAAGATGCACACGAATATATACCCACTGCTACACGCATATAGGCTGTGTTCGCTAGCCTGGTTCCCAACCAGCACAGGGCGCACGGAAAACGGAGTAGTCCATTAACGCGTGATTAATTAAGTATTAGCTATTTTTTTAAAAATGGATCAATATGATTTTTTTAAGCAACTTTCGTATAGAAACTTTTTGCAAAAAACACACCGTTAAGCAGTTTGAAAAGCGTGCGCGTGGAAAATGAGAGGGTGAGTTGCGAAAGGGGATTTCCAAACACAGTCATATACCTGCAAGGGGCGCTCTTTAAAATTTGTGGTACTTTTGAAATTTTAATTTGCTTTTCTTTGCTTTGTATATGTAAGATCAACCTAGATTTATAATGTATTTTTCTTATGTTTGCTCAGTTCTTTTCCCAACTTTCCCAACTCACCTCCTTCGTGTTCCGCGCGCACGCTTTTCAAACTGCTAAATGGTGCATGTTTTAGCAAAAAAAATTATATATGAAAGTTTCTTTAAAAAAATCATATTAATTCATTTTTTAAAAAATAGTAAATACTTAATTAATCATAAGAAAATACGTCGCTTCGTTTTGCGTGCGCGGGAGGTGAGTTACCTCCCGAACACAACCTTAGATCAATTCTCTTCGATACTGATAGAGATTCATTGAATTACATTCTGTTTTAATGCTGAAAGATACCTATGGCCAACCCCATAACATATTCTTTGTTATTACATTGATCCCCACAGCCAACTTCATTGTGTTGTGACATCGATCGACTGTGTTCAATGCGATCAGTATGAAATCCATTTCGCTTGTAGTATCTAGACCTACTCCCACGTTGTCTACGTACATGAAAAATCTGAAACAATCAGATCAGATATAATAATGGATCGTGGCGAATTGAACTATTGAATTAAGTCAAGACGATCTTGATTGCTTTTCATACCAGAAGACCAATTATTAAGTTCGTCCCGATGGGAATAGCTATTGAGCTATGCATTTGACCAGTGACCACATATATACGTGGGCAGTTGGCCAACAAGTTTAAGGTCAAGTATGATATTTTCACACCACACCAAGCCGGTAATTAGAATTTTGTTTTGAAATTTTTGGATTTCTCAAAATTTTGTTGAATTTGGTCAAAGTTTATTCAAATTCAGTCAAAAATTTGTTAAAATTTCAAACAATTTCAGTCCAAAAGGTGCCGAAAATTACGAAATTTCATAAATTTTAATGCTACCGAAAAATTACCGCAATCGAAAGTGCAAACCTTGCACCAAGCCTGAGTTCTATCTGTTTACTACTATCATACTAGCATGCATGTACCTTGCAATGGAACCATACAACAGGAATGGGATGGTGGCGGGATCTAGCCTAAAACATGTGATCCAACTGGGTGTTTATAACCAACCGCTTTTTTTAACTAGTTTTCTCGGGGGAGTGTTGATGCGAAAAACATGAAGACCTGGAAGATCTACTTAGCTCTAGTGTAGATCCTAAACTTGGAGATGCGGGTTTACCAGTCAGTTTGATCTTGCAACTGATAAGATGTATAAATTGAAGATCAAAGAATCGATCGACCAATAAGCCGATTTAGCAATACTAGCCGATGTCGATCCAACCGATGTCCATAGGGTTTTGAGCAATTGGCTATATGTACAATATAGATTCTGACACTTGAGTAAATAATGATATAAAAGCAATCATTGATGATAACGTAATTAAATAATAATATAATCCAATAGAAACCAATTAGCTAATAATAATATGATAGGATAAGTACTGATCCGATGGTTAAAACATATATCGATCGGAGATCCAATGTCATCAAATCCAA
Organism: Oryza punctata; assembly: GCA_000573905.2. Taxonomy (NCBI): domain Eukaryota; kingdom Viridiplantae; phylum Streptophyta; class Magnoliopsida; order Poales; family Poaceae; genus Oryza; species Oryza punctata. The sequence continues at coordinate 9,034,839 of CM002488.2, forward strand.
ATGATTAAGTAATCATGAAGCCTTTGCTACAATCAGCTAAAAACTAACATGTATGTAATCCTTGTAAGCCGATGCAACGTTCAGATAACTCATCGGCTAAAACCCCGATGAAATCCTTATTTGCATCAAAGACATGTTAGTTTTTATGATTCTAAGCACGACTTAGTAGGACAAACGTAATTAATGCAGCACTAAGTACGAAAAGAAGCATAAAGTCTAAACAATCAAGAAACCTAGCTGGTACATGCAAACTGCATCATCGATTTAGATTGAAGAAGATATATGATAGATAGGTAGGCAAAAATATCAACCAAACCAGATTGATCCAAGATGTCGAAACGATGCAGCCTTGAACAACACCAATGCAGCCGATATAATTGTCAGGGCCGGTGGAATGTAGTACTTACCCCTTCACCGGAGATCGAAGTCGATGCAGCCCCGGTCAGGTGCCAAGTTCCGCCGGTGATAAGTAGAAACCTAGGAAAAGAGAGTGGTGATAAGCTAGGAGTAGTTATATTGATCGAGAGATAGCTTAGAAAGACCTTGAGTGTACATATTTATACCCATAGGTAGATATTAGTCCATATCGAACACGACAAAAGTTTCTTAAAGATAAAATGAAAGATACAAGTCCTAATCGGACACTAGACATAACTTCCTAAAGATAAAGGAAAATTACTAAATCCTGTCTAACTAATAGATAAAATTAAACTAACATGATATGGTGTTCATGATTCCTTCTTGAACTCGGACTCTTCTGGATAATCTTCCCATGGCTGATTGTGTTCTTTCCTTAACCGAATCCACTAAAGAATCTTAATAAATTTTGGCGTTAGCAGAGATGCAGCGGTTGTTCACTGCATGTGGCATGGGGAGTGATGGACGGATGAGTCCACTTTTAATTAGTAGAGATATATAGAAAGAGAATTAACATATATTTTTTTGTGAAAACGATTGATTTAGAGTTTGTCAATTTGAGCCTTGGGGGGGGGGGGAGGGGGGGTGAGCTACAGTCCACACAGGCTACACATTACTCACCTCAGTCAGCTAGCTCTGCCGCAGCATGTCTGAGAAGTTTTGGACCCCTTGGATAGCCACTTATTCTTCTTCTTCTGAAAATGATGGACAATCACCTTCTCACATGATGGCTCATCCAACCTATCCTAATGAACATTAGATATTATCATGTTGTCATAAATATGATGCTTTTAGAGCTCTTTTAGGGTGCACCACTTACCACTATAGTGGTGGAGAGTAAAAATAAATCTTAACCGTTGATTGGACAAGGCTACTTTTGGCCTACAACAAATTATCACCTAGTACTTACCATTGGATCAAAAGAAGCCAACTAATATGGTGAACCTTAAAATATCCTTATATGTTTCATGTGTTTTGTCTGTTGTGAAACAAATGGCGTTTTAGATAGAAGGCATGAAGTCAGATCTCAAATTTTAACTCACTATCATGTTAAAAGGTATTATTATGATTTTATATTCCACAATAGCATTACTAGAGATTTGGCATGAAAATATTTTCATATAGTTATATTTTTAATGAATTTATCAAATATATACAATGATCAAAATGTGTAGTACAGATTGTATCCAAGGTAATGAAATCTTAGCTTCAAATTTTGCATCCTATACACCTAGCATATAAACCGAATGTGTCACTTGTCATAAGAAATATACATTTTACAAGACCAAAATTACATGTGTAGCGATATTTATGCATGATAAACTCAATTTATATTGAACTAAAATATTGAACAGACTAATGCATGATGGAGGGGCAAATGCACATCCTCATTTGGTAGCAGATCAACTGGATGATTCAGAGTCCATTTCCATTGGCCGATCCTCCGGTAAACTCTGGGCTTGTTTGGATGATTCCTGCACACGGCTACCATCTTTGCCACCACAGAGTCAACCATGATATGGCGATAGAACTCAACCTCCTTGAGCATTGGGAGCTTGTCGATGCCGAAATACCATCCTCGGGCTTCTTGAGGACGGCAAGCGTTAGCCTCCTTGGAAGCTGAGCTCCTCAATGTTGGGTAGATTGTCCACGATGAGTTGCTTTAGCCTTGGGAATAGCCTCTCCTGGAAGCGGAGCTCTCTCCCTAGGTATGACTCACGATAGAGCTTGAGGGAGAGGAGGCTAGGGAGATTTCCTAGCTGTTCAATGATGACCTCACCATTGAGGAAGTTCTCCCGAAGAGAGAGATCAACAAGATTGCTGAGGTGCGCGACCCAACAAGGCAACGCGCTGATCTTACCCCAGAGGAAGAACTTCTCGAGGAAGACCGGTTGTGAGGTGAGCTCTAGGAGGGCCTCGGGACCAACATTGTTGTACTGCTAGTGAAGGATGGATAGGCTACGAACGGAGTAGCTGAGCTTGTTGAGGGAGACAATGAACGGCTCCCATTTGTCAGGCCCTTCCTCACAGTTCATGACACACAGCTTGGTTATGCTAGGTAGGCCACCAAGCTCGCCCGTGGCAATGGAGCTAGACGCGACATTGGCATGGGCGATAGTCTAGAGGGATCCCATGGCGGCTAGGCCAGGCGGTATTGTCACGGCCTCAAAGAGCTCGAAGAGCTTGACGCGGTGGCTCCTCGTGAAGTACCTGTACCTGCCAATGAGTAGATGCCTTAGGCATCCCAACCGGGTGATTGTCTCTGGTAGTGCCCTCACGTTAATTTCCCTGATGTCCAGTGTCAAGAGCTCTTTGAGCCTCCTGATCAATCATGGTAGTCGTTGCACACTGGTGTCCCTAAGGTTGAGGTACCTCAAGAGAGACAACTTGCAAAAGTCTTCTAGGTCATGGTTGGTCAACCAACGGCAGCCTTCGAGGTCTTGTAGATGGAGGAGCATTAGCTTCGCGAAGCTGATTGTTAGCAATGGTTTCTCAATGCACCAGAGCATCAGAAGCGAGCGGACACGAGACAAGTCTATGGACAACAAGATGTTGTCTTGCTCCTCGTCCTTCTTCATCCTCCTCCGACAAAGATGCTCATCACGGACACCACTAGCTTGTTTCCCCTAAGGCGTGTGCACACCATGGACAGAGAGGCGCCGAATCTTGTCATGCCCTGTTGCCATCACCGTGGCATGCTGCTGGCGGACATGCTTGCTTAGGCTTCCCAGCAAGGAGGAAGTTCTCATCCATGCAATTTTCCATCATCACCTCCAACATGATGTCATGCACGTTGCAGCACTTGACGACGCCGTTGCTGGCAACCCATGTAGGTGTGACAATGCTCCTACCGACGAACTCATCTAGGTACTTGTCGGTGGTCTCCTCAGGTGTCCACTCACACCCGCTACCAACGAACCCCTCGGCAACCCACCGCCGCACCAAGGCCCCCCTCTTGATCTCATACCTCTCACGGAAGAGACTCAGGTAGAGGAAGCAAGCCTTCAGATGGTATGGCAGGTCATGGTAGCTGAGTGATAGTATCCGCCTCATTCTTCTCACTGTTGCAGTCGTGCTTAGCTCGGAGCCTAGCCTATCGCACACCTTCATCCACTCTGTCGGTGTCTTGTTCTCTACTTGAGCTAGCATTCCCCCGACCTGACTATGGCCAACGGCAAGCCACCACATTTGGCCAAGATACTGCTAGAGATCCCCTCCAAGCTCCGGTATCCCATGGGAAACTTGTTCAACCCAAACACCGTGTTGATGAACAGATCTCGACTGATCATCCTGTAAAACATCCATGGAGTGAACACGATCGCCAGGAAGGGAGCAACAGCTTTTAGCAACCTGGCGATTCCGCGTAGTGATAACTATTCTATTGTGTCTATCATTGTTTGGGAAAGCTGGCTTCAAACTCATCCAATCCTCTAGATTCCATACATCATCAACAACAACGAAGTACCTGCACAATATGAAAATGAAAGCATCACACATCATGCTTATTAAAAACACTAGCTAAGCTAATACCACCTTAAAAAAAGTAAGCCCTTGACAACTACACCCTCAAGTCCAAACTACAAGAAGCTTATCCACACAATTGGCAAGTACATTTCAATTTATAACTTTCTATGGTAATCTCCATTGATAGTATAATGGTTTGTGTCTTTCATATATTTTTCATTTGAGTGACCACATAATTTTTTATTTTTCATTTTATATAGAGTAAATTTCATAAAATTTCACCTATTAAAATCCAAGTTGCACAAAACCACATTTATTTTTGCACGTGGCACATAACCCTAGGTATTATGGTTCTAAAGTTTTAGAAAGCCACAATATTGATTATTTTGACTTTGATCTACCATATTTTCAGATTCTGCTATTGTCAGGTTTAGGGATAAGACATACCCCATGATCATGGGTTAAGCTCAGCGGGGCCCACCATATACCAAGTCTTACACGGAATCAGGCCTCGCATACGGAAGGTATTCCGGATAAGGAAGGAGAAGTAGAGTTTTACAGGGAAACTACAAGGACTATACAAATCATATCCATATCTATCTCCCTGATTCTACTTGGACAAGGGGATATCTATAGGTATAAATACAAGACCCCCTAGAAGGATAGGGGCCAAACCCATCCAAAATAGACAGAACAGTCAGAACATACATCAATACACGCTGCCAGACACCGATATCAAAAATAAGCCTAGACATGCCCTATCTGGTGTCGCGAAGGCCGACAAGAGAGATCTAGTGTTATCTCTGATCTCGCTGAGTTCACATTCGAGGTCGAAGTCCAATTCGACGTGGATTTGGAGATATGCGAGATTCTCGGAAACAGAGTGCACATTGGCTAGAGAACCGTATCGGCTGGAACCGAGTTTGATATGGATAGCTGATATGGCCGATATTGGTTGCATAATCAATAACGGGTTCGAGGAAGAGTTTGAGATGATGTTGCCAGGTAATGATAGAGTCTAGAATTGGCAATTGTATCTATTAATTAGGACTTTTATGTAAATTCCTTATTAGATATTTTCGGTAAGAGTCCGCCTGAGGGATTTGTTTGCTAGTTGGATTTGTACGAGGACAATATGAGTCGTGTCCATAATGGACAAGTTTTTATTTTCGGGTATAAATATGAGCCCGAGATCTTATGAATAAAAAAACACCAGTTCAATCAATCTCGGCGCATCTCCAACCTTTTACTTTTTACTTTCGATAAGTTCTTGCTTTCGAGTCAAGCTGCATCAGGTTTGATCTTCGGCGAAGAGGTAAGGCTTGTTATGGCGGTTTGTATTATTGGAGTTAGTGCTTACATTTTTATGACATTCTAATTCTATCTTGTGAATCTCCGAGTTATCATATACGTTATATAATCTAAATTAACAATGCTATTTACTTGCATCGGCCGATCTCTATTTAGGGTTTGTCGATAACGGCTAAGTTGACTTGTTGGTTTGAATTATATAATGTATCTACCATCCCGAAAAGGCAACCATCGGCTTGATTGTCTAGATATTCTGCTTCTTTTCATACTTAATGCTGCATCAGTTAAGTTTGATCTATTAAGTCGTGTTTAGAATCATGATCTCTAGTCTGCTTTATGGTTGTTAATAAGGATAGTATCGGGGTTTCAGCCGATCTTACCTGGTATAGTTGTTTTACATAGTTTCACGCTTTGCTTAATATGCTATATCTGCCCCTTACATCAGGATCCAATCTAATATAAATATATTAGACTTATTGTCAATTTGGTTGGTGATAGTTAAATATATTTGTTGCAAGAGAGTATCCTAGTATAAGGTTGTATCGGAGCTATAGCTGATTCATACCAAAACCTGAACATTGGCTATAATATAAGTACATATAATCATTATTTCATGTTATTTTAGACTTGGATAATTTATACTGTCTCGGTTAAGTCCGATCTATCCCAATTGCTGACTACTAAAGTAATATTAATTTATAGATTATATAATACTGATATTTACAGCCGATGGAGCAAGTTTAGGATTAGTTCGTCATCAAATATGCCTTACAGCCGATTCATGCTATACTGTATCAGCTAGGTTACATCACGATATGACATCGGCTGCCTAGCCGATCGATTATCGTTTACTAATAGAATTTGTATGTTTCATCTTGTTGATTGCAGGATCAAATCAACTGGCACGCCTTTGAACCCAAAAGCAAGTTTCGGATCTGCACTAGAGTAAAGCAAATCTCTCAAGTCACTGTGTGTTTTTTTGCATCAACAGTCATCGACTACGTGTTGGAAATTCATGCCGTCAAGCTGACAACAACTAGATAGGTTATCGCAAATATTGTACTTGTATGATTCTAATGAATAAGAGCAACACCGGCTTCAACCAAAATGAATAGAGCTATTGCTTTACAGATAAGGGACCCGAACCTGTATAAAAATCCTTACATCCATCTCTTTTACCTCAATCTCGCGTATACCCTGGTACCAACGATCCGCATACCATGCAAATACCGTAGTCATGATCTACAACATCGATAACTATCACATCTCAAATTTATAAGTTACTTTATCCATCATATAGTTATTGCATCCACTATTTTAAATTTTGATATAGAAGTACGTTAAAATGCATATAACTAGTTAAAAAATAATAAAAAAGATATAAGTATAACTATTTGAAAGCAATTTTGATAGTAAATTCACTAGCCAATAGTCCAGTACAATTAGATTTTGATAAGAAGCCAAGTACCTCTTGTCTCTGAAATGAGTACTGCAATGGCCAATGGGCGAGGAGTTGGGGAAGGAATGTCCTTGGTTTCAATGTATCTGAGTATTTCGTCGTGATCCGTGGTCGTCTTCTTCGTGGTGCAGCGTGAATCTCGCATTGGCGCGAAGAGCTGCTCCACCAACACTCCAGCATGGCGCGAAGGTTGCAGCTCCGGGTCACCGTCACGAATGCCCAGGTGCTGGATGCCCAGCACCGCCGGGCTCTTGTACACCATCGCCGCGAGCGCCGTCTTGCCTAGGCTGCCGAAGCCGACGATGGAGACCACCTTCCGACGGGCCGAGCCGTCGTCGCTGCCGCCGACGTCGTCGTTGTTGCCGACCATGTCCAGAAGCTTGATGATAGTTCTTGTCTTGCTGCCTGCGGATGCCGACGAGGCGGGACTCGTCGACGCTGAGCGCCGGCAGCCGGCGGTCGAGGTCGTCGTAGCGGGGCGCGTACTCGCCGGAGGTTGACACCGCTCGCCGCCGCCGGTGGCTCCAGCCTGTACCTGAGCCTCCGCTCGCTGACCTTGAGCGCCCGGCTAGCTTGTACTCGCCCGCAGCGTCATCAGCGGCCGGAGCATCGTCCTGCGCAGCCAGCCGGCGACGAGGAGGCCCTCATTGTGGTACTGGTCGTCGACGTGGTACCGGAAGCTGTCGATGCAGTCCTCCGCATCGTACGCCACCTCCCTCACCTGCTTCATCCACGTCCTCGTCTGCAACAACAAAAAGACATATGATTCATCATTTTCAAGAGCACGAAGGCGCACAGAGGAGAGTACCCAAAGTAGTGGAGCAAGTGTATGAAAGTTTGGACAGCTTGCTTGCTTTCGTTACTCAGGTGTGGATGGATACATCAGTCATTCATATGTGCTACATGGCTGCCTATTTATAGGCTTTGATAAACCGGCATGCAAGAAACTTCAGAAGCTAACTAGAGGCTAGTAGTACTACTACATTGTTTCACTGCATTGCTACTACTACTGCCATATCACATCATGCAAGTCTACACTTTTCTAGAAAATTTACAAAGCAAGGACTTGCTCCTTGACTTTTGCTTCATGAGAAGTAGAGAGAGTGTTTCTTTTTGCTTAATTAGTAGTACTACTAGCCTCTAGTTAGCTTCTGAAGTTTCTTGCATGCCGGTTTATCAAGCCTATAAATAGATAGCCATTTAGCACATATGAATGACTGATGTATCCATCCACACTTGAGTAACGAAAGCAAGCAAGCTGTCCAAACTTTCATACACTTGCTCCACTACTTTGGGTACTCTCCTATGTTCGCTTGCTTAGTAAAAAAATATTTAGCACCAACAACTGGTATCAGAACACCCAGATTCGAGCAGGGCGTGACGGAGTAGCGCGGCATATCGGTATTGTCAATTGAAGCTACAAGTATGGCTTCAAGTTGGGGCACCACAATGGCACAATCTATGGTTCTTGTATTTGTAGGAAAAAATTATGATATATGGAGTATCAAGATGTGGGCGCTGTTGCTTTCTCAAGGATTGTGGGATATTGTTGAGAATGGCTACAGGGAGTATTCCACTGAGATACTGTTACGACGGAAGAGAAGAAGTCTTTGGCAAAGGATCGGATGACGGACGCCATGACCTTGTTCTTGATCCAACAAGGAGTTGCGGAAAGTCTATTTCCGCATATTATTGGCACCAAGAAATCAAAGGAAGCATAAGACAAGTTGAAGGAGGAGTTTCAAGGATCTCAGAAGGTACTTGCAATGAAGCTTCAAACTTTGAGAAGGCAATTTCAGAATTTGCAAATGAAGGAGTCGGAGAAGGTAAAAGATTATTTCTCAAGAGTTATTGAAATCGTTAATCAGATGCGCCTCTATGGTGAGGATATTAAGGATCAAAAGGTTGTGGAGAAAATTTTAATCAGTCTCCCTGAAAAATACGAGTACATTATTACTGCTATTAAGGAGTCGAAAGACCTGTCGACTCACACAATTCAGCAACTAATGAGTTTGTTTGAATCTCATGAAGAAAGAAAGCTTCAACGTGAAGGGAGCTCTATTGAAAATGCGTTTTAGTCAAAGTTGAACTTCAGATCTCAAAGGTTTCGCGAGAGTTTTTGAAAAATGGATTTCAAATGCGAGACCGTGGTTATTCTCAGAAAAATATTTTTTCCAGGCAGAAGGAAGACGGTCAAGAGAGAAGAGAAAAAGGTATGTCCAGTTCAAATTTGTGGTGTGACATTTGTCAAAAATCTAGTCATACTACAGATATTTGCTGGAAGAAAATGACCCGCAACAAGTGCAAAAGAAAGGGTCATATTGCAAAATATTGTAGAACTAGAAAATTAAATCGGGCTAATTTTTCAGAAGAAAAGGAAAAATCTGAAGAAATGGTTTTTTCTTACCACACTACTCAAGAAGAAAAAGATGATGTTTGGGTTATTGACAGTGGTTGTACAGACCACATGGCTGTTGATCCAAATTTATTTCGAGAAATGGATTCATCATATCATGTAAAGATTCACATGGGTAATGGCTCTATATCCCAAAGTGAAGGCAAAGGTACGGTTGTTGTTCAAACAGCAGACGATCCAAAATTTATAAAGGATGTTTTGCTGGTACCGATTTAAAGCAAAATTTGCTAAGTATTGGGCAACTTCTATAACACGGGTACGCTGTTTATTTTGAGGATTTTTCTTGTAAAATATTGGACCATAAAAATAATCGTCTGGTTGCCAAAATAAATAGGGAGAAGAACATAAAAATTCTATTAAAGATGAATCATCCTACTCAAATGGCTCTCAGAAGTGAAGTTAATATTTCTGATCTATGGCATAAGAGAATGGGTCATCTTAATTACAGAGCACTGAAACTACTCAGGACAAAAGGTATGGTTCAAGGCCTTCCATTTATTACTCTCAAGTCTGACCCATGTGAAGGTTGTGTACTTGGAAAACAAATTCGGGCTTCTTTTCCACGTAGTGGAGCTTGGAGAGCAAGTGCACCATTGGAACTAGTGCACACTGATATAGTTGGTAAAGTGCCATCAATGTCAGAAGGAGGAAATTGGTACTTTATCACATTTATCGATGATTATACAAGAATGATATGGGTATATTTTCTAAAAGAAAAATCTGCGGCTCTTGAGACGTTCAAAAAATTCAAGGCGATGGTGGAAATTCAGAGTAATCAAAAAATAAAGTATTGCACAGTGATCAAGGAGGAGAATATAACTCCAAAGAATTTGAAAAATATTGTGAAAATGCTGGCATCCGAAGACAGTTAACGGCATGCTATAGTGCTCAATAAAATGGAGTTGCTGAAAGGAAAAAATCGGACAATTAATGACATGGCAAACTCTATGATGCAAGACAAAAGTATGCCTAAAATCTTTCTGGGCTGAAGCAGTTAACACTGTAGTTTATATTTTAAATAGAATTCCTACAAAGGCAGTACCAAATCGAACACCTTTTGAAGCATGGTATGGTAAAAAGCCTGTCATTGGTCATATGAGAATATTTGGTTGCATTTGTTATGCTCAAGTACCAGCACAAAAGAGAGTAAAATTTGATAATAGAAGTGATCGGTGCATATTTGTTGGCTATGCTGATGGTATTAAAGGCTATAGACTTTATAATTTGGAGAAAAAGAATATTATCATTAGCAGAGATGTGGTTTTTGATGAGAGTGCTATTCGGAATTGGAAGTCTCCATAAGCCTCTAGTACTCCATTATTGCCAACCACTACCATCACACTAGGCCAACCACATATGCATAGCAATCATGAAGTGGAAGATCATACTCCAAGTCCACAGTCATCAAGTCCAAGGTCAAGTTCAAGCTCTAGTTTAGATTCAAGCCCGAGCAGTGAAGAGCAAATTTCTACACCGGAATCAGCTCCAAGATAGGTAAGAAGTATGATCGGATTATTAAAATCTACTTCTCAACTAAGAGGGTTAGAACAACATGAATTTTATAATTATTCTGTTGTTGAGCTACAAAGTTTCCATGAAGCGGAAAAACATGAAAATTGGGTTAAAGCTATGCAAGATGAGATTCATATGATTGAGAAAAATAATACCTGGGAGTTGGTTGATTGTCCTATAGATCGAGAAATTATTGGAGTTACATGGGTTTATAGGACAAAATTAAACCCAGATGGCTCAGTTCAGAAATATAAGGCAAGACTTATGGCAAAAGGCTTTAAGAAAAAGCCTAGGATTGATTATTATGAGACATATGCTTCTGTTGCCAGGCTAGAGACAATTCGTACAATAATTGCTCTAGCAGCTTAAAAGAGGTGGAAGATTTATCAACTTGATGTAAAATCAACTTTTCTAAATGGCTATCTTGATGAAGAAATTTATGTTGAACAACCAGAAGGATTTTCAGTTCAATGGAGAGAAAACAAGGTATTCAAACTTAAGAAGGCATTATATGGATGAAAGCAATCACCTAGAGAGTGGTACAGTCAAATTGATAAGTACTTTATTCAAAAAGGATTTACCAAAGAGCATAAGTGAGCCTACTTTATATGTCGAGAAAACATGTATGGATATTTTAATTGTCTCACTATATGTTGATGACTTGATATATACTAGCAATAATGAGAAAATGATGGAAGATTTTAAGAGTTACATGATGAATACATATGAGATGACTGGTCTGGGCTTATTGCACTATTTCATGGGAATGGAAGCGCTTCAGAGTACTGAAGGGATATTTATATCATAAAGAAAATACGCAGAAAATATTCTGAAGTAATTTAATATGGATAACTACAAGTCAGTTACAACACCTTTATTTCCAAATGAAAAGCAAAAGGCAAGAGATGGAGTTGATAAGGCAGATCCAACAATTTACAGAAGCTTAGTTGGAAGTCTGTTATATTTGACTGCAACACGATCGGATATTATGCTTGCTTTATCAAGGTATATGTCTAGCCCAAGTTAGTTAAATTTTACCACTACAAAGAGAGTTTTGTGGTATATCAAAGGGACCACAGATTATGGTATATGGTATAAGCTAGTAAAAGAATAACAGTTAATTGGGTACACGGACAGGGTACACGGACAGTGACTGGGCTGGATGCATGTCTTGAAGATATAAAAAGCACATTCGGATATGCTTTCTCACTTGGTTTAAGAATGTGCTCTTGGTCTACAAAGAAACAAAATATTATTGCTTTATCTTCAGCAGAAGCAGAGTACGTGACAGCAGCAAAAGTTGTTTCTCAAGTTGTTTGGTTGAGGAGAATTATGGAAGATCTGGGTGAGAAGTAATATGAACCTACTACAATTTGTTGCGATAATAAGTCTGCAATTGCAATCAGTGAAAATCCAATCAGCCACAACCGGACGAAACATATTGCTAGCAAGTATCATTATATCCGAGAAGCGGTGGATCGACGGGAAGTTAAATTAGAATTTTGCACACAGATGAACAACTTGCAGATATATTTACCAAAGCTCTATCAAAAGAAAATTTCATCCATAACAGAGAGCTTATCGGAGTATGCATGAAATGAATTAGGGGGGTGTTTGAAATGAAATTTACCCTGTTTGTTTCCAGGGACTTATTTTTAGTCCCTGTCAGGCTGTCACATCGAATGTTTGTACACTAATTAGAAGTATTAAATGTAGACTAAAAATAAAACCCATTTCATAACCTGGACTAATTTGCGAGATGAATCTATTGAGACTAATTAATCCATGATTAGCCTATGTGATGCTATAGTAAATATGTGTTAATTATGGATTAATTAGGCTTAAAAAATTTGTCTCGTTCTCATTTATACAATTAGTTTTATTATTAATATATGTTTAATACTCTTAATTAGCGCTCAAACATCCGATGTGACATGAACTAAAAAATAAATCGCTGAAAACAAACACCTCATTAATTCATTTCTAGAAGTTACCAGTCTACTCTCTAAGGGGCTGTTTGGTTCCAGGGACTTATTTTTAGTTCATATCACATCGGATGTTTGAGCGCTAATTAAGAGTATTAAATATATACTAATAATAAAACTAATTGCATAAATGAGAGCTAATTCACGAGATAAATTTTTTAAGCCTAATTAATCCGTAATTAACACATGTTTACTGTAGCATCACATAGGCTAATCATGGATTAATTAGGCTTAATAGATTCGTCTCGCAAAATAATCCAGGTTATGAAATGGGTTTTATTTTTAGTCTACATTTAATACTTCTAATTAGTATACAAACATTCGATGCGACAGGGACTTAAAAAAAATCCCTGAAAATAAACAGGATCCTTGCTCTGAAGCAAAAGTCCTTCTGTGCAATGAAGCAAAAAGAAACACTCTGAAGTTAGCTTAATTTACAAAGCAACACTCTGAAGTTACATCGTTTCACTGCATTGCTACAACTACTGCCATATCACATCATGCAAGTATACACTTCTCTAGAAAATTTACAAAGCAAGGATTTGCTCCTTGACTTTTGCTTCATGAGCAGTAGAGAGAGTTAGAGAGTAGGCTGGTAACTTCTAGAAATGAGTTAACTCCACCAGGCGCGACGCCGCGGCGAGCTAGTTCACCTGCTCAGTCTGGTCGTAGTCGCCGGCGGCGGCGAGGTCGCGGAGGCAGGCGTTCATTCTCTCGAGGTCGTCCTTGAGCTCCTTCGTGGCGGACACCGGTGAGGAGGACGTACTTGTCCGAGAGGAATTCGCCGCGCTTGCCGAGGAGGATGCGCACCATGCCCTCGGTGGAGCTCACCACGGCGGCCTCCATGGATGCCTCGCGCCGAATTTATACAGACGGTCCACGCCGAATTTGTTGAGCTCAAACACTACTAAAGTGACAAGACTGATAGATGTTGTTCAACTGGGATACTGTACTTCACTACGGAGTAACAATTATTCAAATAATTAGTGTAAAAAAATAATATTCAAATCATTTTACAGGTCCAATGATAAGGCTGAAGACATGTTACCGATGCAACGAAAAATGGTTGTACTAGACGACTTCTACACTTCTACTTTTAGCTGTGTTTAAGGGCTTAACGCTGAGTAAAAAAAGGACTTAATTAAATATCGTAAATTGTCCTAAAAGTTAAAATTAATTGTTCGTTCAAAAAAGGTAGAAATTGCTTGCGGCTTATAATCCGATAGTTGAAGCAAGTAAGGCAGCTAGATAATGACCAGTTAGTGCTGTTATGAAATGATCAAAATTAGATAATGACAGTTAGCAGTGATAAATATTAAATGAGGGGGTACATGTATTGTTAAAAGAATCTCCAGGCCTGTCTGGAGTTTAATTTTTGTTTGTTGTAAAGCTGGGTTGTTTCGTAAAGCTGGAGACAAAGTCATGCATGTTGACCGAGATGTAGGTTTAGTATCTTTTTTATTTATTTCTACTTAAAATTTAGCAATTAGCATGTCGACATAGTTTGTAATGCACATGTAGATTTATCATTATTCTTTTAATCATGTATTCATAACAGTCATTAAAAATATGACTATGCAAAAGTATTTTACGAAAAATCTACTAACGTCATGTACATATATTATATCCTAATATTTTCTACATATTAGTAGTAAGGGAGAATTCAAGGTTTAATTGTATCACACTATCACCCACCCACTAGTAACTATTATCTAGAGTATTTTAAATCACATACAAGTGTACGCCACATCATTACCCACTAGCAATTATTATCTATATCGGTGTCATGGGTCCAGGGGTATATCGATTTAAGGCTTGAGGCGGCCTCCTGCACCCACGTGGTCCTTCCCCAGGGGGGTCGGGTCCAAGAGTGAGGTGGCGGCCGTCCCCTCTAATTCCTGGCTCCTCTAACCGTGCACTGTAGCATGGGTCGAGCTGCTCCGACCCCCTCGCGCTTCTGCCGCGTGTACAGAGTTAGGTGAGCGTTCCCACGCTCACCTAACTCCATTAATGGCGGCACAGACGAGTGCGTCTGGGCCGCACACCGTGCTGCATTTTATGCGGTTAGGCGTGCGCGTGACCGGTCTGATACCGGTCACGCCGGCTGACCGGTCTGTGACCGGTTAGAATGATCGATGGGACGGCGATACAGTGTCAGTGCACCGGATGCACGTTGGACAGTGTACCGCGCACCCTGTCAAGTCTCGTCAGAATCATGAGAGTCGTTCTACCCTCTTATCCAACTGGAGTTGGTAAGTCAAGTCTGGTCGTGTAGCGCGCGTTGCCTGGTACGGACGGAGCACGCAAGTCTCCACCTATTTAATGAAGAATGACGCGCGGCGTCACACGCGGTCGGATAAGCGGCCTGACAGGAGTCATGTCGTCCCTATTATCATATGACTTCCACACCAAGCAACAAGACGGCTCTTAATGTAAAAGAATATTTTCTCCTGATCTCTAAGAAAAATTACCTGTTGGCCCATGTGTTATCCCCTTGAAAGTATAAAAGGAGGCCCAGGCCTAGAGAAAGGGGGTTCGATCCCTGAAAAAAACCACACAGGAGTACGGTATTACGCCTCGCCGGCGGCCTGAACCTGTATAACCCTGCGTGTCATGATCTCTCTTGGATTGCAATTCTCTTGACCCCTTGTTCATTGGTGTGCCGAATCACATCCTGCGTCCCTGGCCGAACTCGCAAAGGGGACCCTCACTATCCCCCGTTGAGGAGCTCGCACTCCGTCAATCTAGAATATTTTAAATATCATACAAATATGACATATCATTTATAATTTTGTTGTATTTTCATAACTCAATATGCAAGCAATGTTAAATCATTATCTCCACATCATTTTCACATTATTTAAACATATACATCTATCATTTCATAATGTATAACATGCATTTATCCACATATCCCGCAACAAAGCATGGTGTATCAACTAGTGTCATCCATCGAAGAGTATAAAATGGATAAATTTTCGATGTTGGTCACATTATCTAGTTTTTATTGGGGTTGTTGGATCTGCCATCATGTGATAAGTTGTGACCTAGGAGGTATCAATACATTACACTGTCATTACTATTAAAGTTTAATATGGGATGATTGGTTCATGGTTACTATTTTTCACCTTGAAATACGAGATCTCTCATGAGAGTGTTGTGTAATACTCTCTCAAGTAACGAAAATACGTTATTTCAGACATTTTGGAACATGCTTCAATTCGAACTTTAAAAAATTCAAACAATAATATATTTTTAATTATTTAGATTGGATGAATAAAAACCATAGAGTAAATTTCCCGAAAAACTACTTTCATATTGCTATAATTTTATCATGTTGTGAAAATTAGCGGTCAAAATTCTACTGTTTTAGTATTTTACAACTGTTCTTATGTCCAAAAATAGTATCCATGTTTTTTTTAAAAAAAATTCCATTAGCTTCATGGAGGTAAGTCCCATAAATACATAATGCCTATACGCATCGTCGTATAGATAGATGGATCCTGAGGTGTTAGGAAAATGAGCAAAGACATTTTATTGACAAGTACAAGTCATTTTTTGTCAATTCAAAGTTCAATCTTTGTAACTTAGTTTCTTGTACCAATAATATATTGAAATGTTTTTGCTATATATTTTATCTTTTTTATACTCTCCACGTATCTTCTAAATTTGTGCATCGATCATATAAAGTCTAATTTTGCATAAGTTTACTGCAAAGTTTAATTTACTTTGCATTTTATTTGGTTTGCATATGTGTGTGTACTTGTATGCTTTTCTCTAACCCACCTCATAAAAAAATTTTGCCAGTGATGATAGAGATTCACCAAATTAGAATTGTTTGAAGGAAGGTGGAAGGGACCTAAAACCAACCCACTTTGTTATTACAATGTGATCCCCACACCTGGGCCACCTCCATTGTTCTGTTCTTTCGTTGTGATGACAATGGCCATATTCAATGGGATCAGTATATAAAATCCTAGCTTAATTTCCATGCAGCATCTAACACAAGTCTCCTTCGGTAGATAGCCCTACATATAATGAATCTCTGGCAAGTCATTAAGTCAAGACACGCTTGATTGCTTTTCATACCAGAAGACCAATAGTTTGTGTCGTGATGACAATGGGTATTGAGACAGCACGGTTTTGACCACATATATATTTGGGAGCAGTTTCGCCACACCAAGTGAATTTTATGTGGAACAAATCCTACCCTGGAAATTTCATACCAAGTCTAAGGACAAGTGTACTATTTTCACACTAAGTCAGAGCTCAAGTTGTTTGTTAGAGGCAGGCTTACGCATTGATCGGGGCCGGTCAGCTGCTCAGGTGCTGCATGGGTACTACGGAGAAGTTTTCGCACTCACACCCCACCAAACACCCCCAATGATTACTACAAAACTATGCAAATGAACTAGGGATGTTTGATTCAACCCTGAGATAATACTCTATCTTAAATGTGATCTACACATCATTGAGATATCACCAAACTTTGTTGTTCTCCCTCCGATATTTAATGTTTAACGCCGTTGATTTTTATACTTCCTGAAAGTTCTTCAAGTACCATTATTTTGGTTTTTGTGATTAATGATAAATCCAATTACATGAGATTAATGTTTTTATAAGCATTTCTTTGCTTAGTCTCATGTGGATATGAAAGTGGAATGTGTTGGAGGTGATTCTCGAACTTCATATAAGTTGAGATAGAAATGTTTATTGATGGTGTACCTAAACCACAGGGATGAAATACATAGAGATAAGCTATGTGTAGCACTCTTTCTCTCCATGCACATATTGATATATTCATATATAATATTTTCATGTGATTAACATATGCATGTGAGATTAATATTTTGTTTAAGTCATGTCTTGTTTAGTCTCTCCACATTGAGAACATGGATATGATGAAGATATGCTTATATCTTAATGTCTACATATGATCAATACCTTCTATTTTTTATAGGGTAAGCTCCCAATGTTTTATCTCTAGCTATGCATATTCTTGCTTTACACAAATATTCCGTATGCATACATTCAGGGGAAACAAATCCTATACTTTAGTTATGTATGTACTTGATCCAAGTTATTCGCTTTCATTTAATTGAGATCTTTACATTTGAGCATATTTTTGAGTATATGACACTTTTAGTGTTGATTATATACGCGATCGGTTGGTCAAATGTGGAGGTTGACAACCGGATCGTTGGGACTAATAATTTCATTGAGTTGAATGAGAGAAACAGGTCCCAAGGATTTCAAAGGTGTTAATGCTCAAGTGATATCATTATACCTAAAGATACCAAGGATGATAAAGTGAAGATATTGAAAATGTGGAATACGAAGTGGCTACTAAGGCAAGATGGTGAAGGGCAAGCGATGCTCGGTCGCGATGGATCATGCGGTGGTGAAGGGTAAGCAAGAGGCTTGACGCCGAAGAACCAAATCCGTGGAGAAGGACGAATGATGGTTTTATCATGATGGACCGTGCAAGGCATTTTGAAGCTACAAGTAACCGCATCAATCATTTGAAGAATATATGGTGAAATAGTTTTGACGTTGGCATCCCTTAAAATAAAAAAATGAATATGGAAAGAATGCATTCCTATTGGTATAATTCTCTTCTTATTTAAATTTGAGTATAGGACTGCCGTACTATCAAGAGTGATGCAACGTCAATGTGTTTGTGTATGTCTCGGTGCTCAAAGTAACCCATCCTAGTGCTACATTGAAAGAAATCCAAGCTTTAATCTATCCTTTGAGTGGTTTTAAATCTTGTTATTGCTTGAGTTGGGTAGTCCTCTGAGTGACCTTTCCATAGAGACCAAGATCATCAAAAACGGACTCCCGAGCGAAAAGTTATAGTCGTTTTACTATGTGCTTTTCGGAAATTCCAAAAATATCTCGAAAAGTCCGAAACTATTTCGGATAAGTCCGAAAATTTTCAGAAATTCCGAAAATAGCTGCGAAACTGAGATTGCCCACTGTTGATTTTCGGACTTATCCGAAAATTCATTTTGGATTCCAAAAATTGCAGTTTTGGCCTCCAATGGCTAGTTCTGAGAAGCTCGGGTATATAAACTCCTCCACCCTCCTTTGAGTGGCTGCTGTTCTTAGGCATTATTAGACACATTCAAAGCCAAATAGTATCCCCCATTCCCCTACCTCTGTGGTGCCTCTTTGTGAGAGGGATTTGAGAAGGGAAGAGAGTTGGATTGAGATTGAGAATTTGAGAGCTAGTGAGATTCACTCCATACTTTGAGCACTCGAGTTCATAGCAATCAAATATTCGATTGTGTTTGTTACTCTTAGACGGCTAGGCATCACCGTGAGCACCCAAGGTTGTGGTGTGCCTCAGAAAGTTTGTGAAGGCTTCAATTTCACCTCCGAAGGGAAGAAATCAAGAGTGAAATCGAGGAGTGCATTTGTGCAACCTCGTAAGGAAAGGATTGAAATAGACCCGGCTTTTGTGTCCCCTCAACGGAGACGTAGGATCCGTGGATCCGAACTTAAGGAACTAATCAACGTGCCTCCTCTCTTGGTTTGCTCGTTCTTGCCATCTCTCATATTGTGCTTGAGCTTGTTTTAACCCGATCTACTTGTATGCTTAATTGATATAGTTGGTGATATTATATCTTTCTTAGATACCTTCTTTGTCACCTTTTGATTCATATCCATTTTGTTTTATTCCGTTATCCGTCGAACTTTTTGGTTGAGACCGGAACTTTCAATCCTGTACCAAAAATTTCGATTTGAACCGAAAGTTTTCTTCATTCTAATATGCTATGGAGTTGTAATAATTTTTTAGGAACGCCTATTCACTCCCTCTAGGCGACATCAAAATCCTTTCACTTATCATTCTTCTTATTTAAAATAATTACGTAACTTGAGAGCTTGTAGTATGTACTATAAGGGTATGCACTCGAGAGCTTGGATATGTTTTGTAGGGCTCTTGCTTTAGCTTCACATCTGCTTGAGCTAGAGCTCAATCAAATGGTTTTACTTCTACCTTAAAAATAAAAAAAAGTGCAAGTGTAGTGGACTATAATAATCTGGAAAAATGATATATTTAATATCACACTCATCCCTACGTTCAATAGTTGCTCAAAGTTTTCAGGTATAAAACAAAGTGTCCTCGTGATGGGATTATTAAGCGGTACTCTCAAAAGACATATCATATTTTAAGGCACTCAGGAAATAGTACTTAAACCAAGCATTCCTGTATTATATTTGTAAGACTAACAATAGTATTGTTTGTAGATACTTCCTTTGGAGAACTAACTTCTCACATGATGGCTGATCCAACAACCCCTTTCAATATTAGATATTGTGATCGCCGTCACAAATACTATATATGTTTTTTTTTCGGAACTCTCTCTATTCTTAAACAGGTGATACTTTAAATATGAATAGTCGAATCTCCAAATATTTTGCTAACATATTGAAAATAATATAGTTTGGTATGGGAAAAATGATATTGATAGATTTATCATTAAAGATACTTGTGTATAGACATTTTGATAATTTAAATTAAATAATTGTACGAGTACAAAAAGCAAATATGTATGGTAAACTATGTTGATATCACAGAAACATGTAATAAAAAGTAATACTCCAGCTGTATGGAACTACCGCTATCTCGGTCAACATGATTCCATCTGTAAGAAACAAAACAAAATTAAATTAACTCCAGCTGTATAGGGAGATTCTTTTAAGAATTTTAAATATATATATATATATAGCAGGATTCTTTGGTAAAATGTTAACAAAGTACAGCTTGTAGAAGAGCATCCATCAGTGTCAGAGTTTAACTGAAGTGCTGGGGCACTGAGCCCAGGAAGCCAATATATAAAAGAGATTGTGATTCGAAGAGGCCAGCTGATTGACCCTACACTCTGGTTGCGCTAGCTGCGGCAATTGACCATGGAAGCCGCCGTGGTGAGCTCCACCGAGGGCGTGGTGCGCATCCTCCTCGGAAAGCTCGGCGACTTCCTCTCCGACAAGTACGTCCTCCTCACCGCCGTCCGCCATGAGATCCAGGGGCTCAAGGACGACCTCGAGAGCATGAACGCCTGCCTCCGTGACCTCGCCGCCGCCGGCGACTACGACCAGACCCAGCAGGTAGGTCAGCTCCCTCGCCGCGGCGGCGTCGCGCCTTGTGCGCCTTGGAGTTCTTGAAATGATGAATCATCTGTTTTGTTTGTTTGTTATTGCAGACGAGGACGTGGATGAAGCAGGTGAGGGAGGTGGCGTACGACGCGGAGGACTGCATCGACAGCTTCCGATACCACGTCGGCGACCGGTACCACGACGAGGGCCTCCTCGTCGCCGGCTGGCTGCGCCGGACGATGCTCCGGCCGCTGACGACGCTGCGGGCGATGTACAAGCTGGCCGTGGAGGTCCAGAGCCTCAAGGCCCGCGCGCTCAAGGTCAGCGAGCGGAGGCTGAGGTACAGGCTGGAGCCACCCGCGGCGGCGTCGAGCTCCGGCGAGTACGCCCTCCGCTACGACGACCTCGACCGCCGGCTTCCGGCGCTCACCGTCGACGAGTCCCGCCTCGTCGGCGTCCGCAGCAAGACCAGAGCCATCCTCAAGCTCCTGGAACACAAGGACGACAACCGCGTCGACGACGGCGACGACTTGGCTCGCCGGAAGGTGGTCGCCATCGTCGGCTTCGGCGGCCTGGGCAAGACGACGCTGGCGGCGATGGTGTACAAGAGCCCGGCGGTGCAGGGGATCCAGCACAGGGCGTTCGTGACGGTGACCCGCAACTGCAACCTTCGCGCCATGCTGGAGTCGTTGCTGGAGCAGCTGTTCGCGCCGGCGCGAGGTCCAAGCTGCTCCAGGAAGGAGATCATGGCCATGGAAGAGGATGAAATACTCAAAGGCATTGAAACCAAGGACATTCCCCAGCTCCTCGCCCATTGCAGTACTCATTTGAGCGACAAAAGGTACTGTCTCTGTCTCTGCCTACTTAATTTTCAACTGAAAATGATTTTGGTTGGTTGCTTTGTTGCCAAAATTACTTTCAGACAGTTTCATCTTTACAAATTCTGATAACATATACCCCCCTCGTTTTTATACATGATGTCTGAACTAACCAACGCCATATACAAAAGAAATGTGGATTGGAGCCAACACTCAAATTATATCTAACTAGCTGGGTGACCCGCGCAATTGCGCGGCTAGTATCCGTACAAAATTATCTTCTTTTATATATGAATTTACTTAAAATTTGTTAAATAGCAATCTTGTTATCTTATCACTTTTGAAAAACCAAACCTTATCATATCCCTGTTTCTAATTTTATAGTTTTTAAAAGTCACACCAGTCGCTACCTCTTACTTCTTTGTCACCCCTTTATTTGTTTGTTCGATCTACTACGACTTTTATTCATCCACCTTGGAATTTTAAAATTGGACCTTATAAATTTTAGAGAGTTAATTATCTCGTTGGCTTTCATTTTTATAATTTTTTAGAAGTCCCGTCAAACGTCACCACTTTACGACCCATCTACCGTCTCTTCTCTTTATTGTCATTGGGATTTAAAAAATCGAACATAATTATTGTCGATGTTCATTTTTAACTTTGTAGAAATCCCGCCAAACCATCAGCAGCATTGACATTATACCCCTCTACGGCCCGCCTGATGCCTTTCATTTTAATTATCATTGAGATTTTAAAAATTGAACGTGATTATCATTGTGGTTTACTTTTACTTTCTATAAATCTCGCCAACCACCGTGATTGTGCTGCTTAACAGGTTGCCCGCCATCTCTCGTCTTAATCATCATTGGGATTCTATTTGGGGTTTTGTTTATAGTTTTTGCTCCCGCTACCTTCTCTCTTTATATCATTGAGATTTTCTTTCTAGAAGTCCCGCCAACCACCTTGATCGTGTTGTTTTAACGGCTTGTTTGTCGTCTCTCTTAATTATCATTAGGATTCTATTTGGTGTTTTGTTTATAGTTTTTATATATCCTATCAACCACTGTTACCCTACTCTTTACGGCCCTCTTGTTTCTCCCTTCTTTATTGTCATTTGTCATCGTTGTGTTTCTAGATGGTTTGTGTTTTTTGAAAATTCCATATTTTTTATTCCGATATTATGTTATTTATAAGTTTTATTCCTACTTGAACTCCTCTAATTTTTTTATATTTTCAGAATTTAATTTATTTTTTATTTTAAATTTTAATTAAACTTGTGTTGTAGATGGTCTCTTCTTTCGATATTGCATATTTTTATTCCGAATTTTAGTTATTTTAAAATTGTATTCCTACGTGAACTCTTATTTTTATTTTTTTAATTTCAGAATTTATTTTGTTTTATTCCAAATTTTAATTAATCCCGTATTCGATTTTATATGGACTTTTCTTCCAATATTACTTATTTTTAATTCCGGATTTCAGTTATTTTTAAATTGTATTCCAACATGAACTCTTTTTCTTCCTTTTCTAATTTCAGAATTTATTTTATTTTTTATTTTAAATTTTAATTAATCTCATATTCAGTTTTATATAGACTCTTCTTCTAATATTGCTTATTTTTAATTCCGAATTTCAGTTATTTATAAATTGTATTCATACCTGAACTCTCTTTTTTCTTTTCTAATTTCAGAATATATTTTATTTTTTTATTCCTAATTTTAATTAATCTCGTATTGTATTCGGTTCTATATGGATTCTTCTTCCAATATTGTTTATTTTAATTTCGAATTTCAGTTATTTCTAAATTGTATTTCTAGTTGGATTCTTCTTTTCTTTTTCTTTTTTTCTCCAATTATTGTGGGAATTTTTAGCCTCCACAGTAAACGAGGTGCCTACTTTCAAAGTTGTTTTAATAATATAATAGATAGATAGATAGATGGATAGATAGATAGATAGATAGTTTAGATGAGGAAATGATCATTGGAAACTAAAAGTAGTTTACTAGGAGGCTGGATTCAAATGACTTGAGTGGATGTCCGCTCACACAACAAGAACTTTGTCAAATATTTTGACGATCTTTTACTATCCATGAGCAGGTACTTTATTGTTGTTGACGACGTATGGAGTCTGGAGGACTGGGCAAGCTTGAAGCCGGCCTTTCCCGACAATGACAAACATAGTCGAATAATAATTACTACAAGGAATCGTCAGGTTGCTGAGAGCTGCTGCTCACTTCCCGGTGATCGTGTTCACTTCATGGATGTTCTGCCAAATGATCAGTCCAGAAAGCTGTTCTTCAAGACCGTGTTCCAGAAGGAGTATTGTCCGTCCGAGTACCGAAGCTTGGAGGGCATCTCCGGCGACATCTTGGCCAAATGCGGTGGCTTGCCGCTGGCCATAGTCAACGTCGGAGGGATGCTGGCTCAGGCGGAGAACAAGACGCCGGTGGAGTGGACGAAGGTGTGCGAAAGGCTGGGATCTGGGGTGAGCTCGAGCGCCGCGGTGAGAAGAATGAGGCGGATACTGTCGCTGAGCTACCACGACTTGCCCTACCACCTCAGGGCTTGCTTCCTCTACCTCAGCGTCTTCCGCGAGGGGTACGAGATAAAGCGGGGACCTTTGGTGCGGCGGTGGGCGGCCGAGGGGTTTGTCGGCGGTGGGCGGGAGTGGACGCCCGAGGAGGCCGCCGGCAAGTACATAGACGAGTTCGTCGGCAGGAGCATCGTCACGCCCACTCGGGTCGCCACCAATGGTGTGGTCAGGTGTTGCAAGGTGCACGACATCATGCTGGAGGTTATGACAGCCAAGTGTGTGGAGGAGAACTTCATCTCCTTGTTGGGGAGCATGGCTAGTTGTGGGCGTCAGCAGCACAACGCCGGGCACGACAAGATACGGCGACTCTCTGTCCATGGTGCCCACATGCCGCAGGGGCAACAATCCGGCGACGGTGGTGGAGACAGGGATCCCTTCATGTTCAGGAGGAGGAGGAGAAAGAAGGGTGAGGATCAGGAGAACGCCTTGCTGTCCGTAGACCTATCATCTGCTCGCTCGCTGTTGATGCTCCGATGCATCGAGAAACCAATACCGGCGATCAGCTTCAAGCGCCTAAAGCTCCTCCGGGTGCTAGACCTCGAAGGTTGCCGTTGGCTCAACAACCATGACCTGGACGACATCTGCAAGCTCTCCCTTTTGAGATACCTTAGCCTCAGGGACACAGGCGTGCAGCGGCTGCCACAGTTGGTCGGGAGGTTGAAGCAGCTCATGACATTGGACGTCAGGGAAACCGATGTGAGGGAACTGCCGGAGACGATCACCCGGCTTGGACGCCTGAGGCATCTTCTATCCGGCAGGTATAGGTACTACACGAGGAGCCACCGTGTTAAGCTCTTTGAGCCATTTCAGGCGGTGACAATACCACCCGGCCTGGGCGCCATGGAGTCCCTCCAAACCATCGCCCATGCCAATGTCGCGTCAAGCGGTGTCGCCATGGGCGAGCTGGGTGACCTACCTGGCCTAACCAAGCTTTGCGTCATGAACTGTGAAAAGGGGCCTGACAAATGGAAGCCGTTCATTGTCTCCCTCAACAAACTCAGCTACTCCCTCCGCAGCTTGTCCATCCTCCACTGGTTCAATGAGGACGCCGGCCTCGAGGCCCTCTTGGAGCTAGCCTCGCCGCCCATATTCCTCGAGAAGTTCTTTCTCTGGGGCAAGCTCAGCATGTTGCCTCCCTGGGTCTCACACCTTGGCAATCTAGTCGACCTCTCGCTCCGGGAGAACTTCCTCGATGGCAAGGAGATCATCGAGCAGCTAGGCAAGCTCCCCAGCCTCCTCTCCCTCAAGCTCTACAACCAGTCATACTTGGGGAGAGAGCTCCGTTTCCGGGAGAAGCTATTCCCGAGGCTCAAGCAGCTGATCGTGGACAACCTGCCCAACCTCGATGAGCTCAGCTTCCAGGGAGGCGCCCCTGAGCTTGAGAGGCTCACGATTGCCGTCCTCAAGGATCCTGCAGATGGCATCTCCGGCATTGACAAGCTCCCAAGGCTCAAGGAGGTTGAGTTCTTTGGCCATGTCACCATCGACTCCGTGGTGGCGAACATGGTGGCTGTGTGCAAGAAGCATCCAAACAAACCGAGAGTTTACAGGGGAGATCGGCCAATGGAGATGGACTCTGAATTGTCCAGCTGATACATTGCTAGCGACTGGGTATGTACATAGCTGACCCTCTTTTATGCACCAATCAGTTCTACACGTCTCCGAGTTTCATGCCCTAATTAATCGATTATCCAGAAAAGACATGTAATTTTGGTTTCATCAACTGTGCATTTTCGATGACAAGGAGTATAGCCTACTTCTATCCTAGCTACAGGACACAAAATTCTGAAGGCTCAGGATGTCATTCCCATCATCCCATGGAAAAGTACTGATCCTGAAGTCCGAAGATAACGCCTGAGAGACACCTGCGACAAGGATGAGGGATGAAGATGAAGATGTTAACCATGGTTGCCTGATGGGAGACCTGGTGTTATCTGAAAGTTGGCAATTGGCAATTCAGTTATTACCATGCATATCGCTGCACTTGTTATCTACTAGTAGTTCTGTTCTTGTGGCTGAACTCTTGCTGGTGACATCTGTAAGATTCTGTATC
The DNA here is from genome assembly GCA_000573905.2 of Oryza punctata. Taxonomy (NCBI): domain Eukaryota; kingdom Viridiplantae; phylum Streptophyta; class Magnoliopsida; order Poales; family Poaceae; genus Oryza; species Oryza punctata. Next base: position 9,060,970 of record CM002488.2, read on the forward strand.
AGCAGTCGGAGTGTGTGTTGTTCCTTTGTGACTTTTATCTGGAAACCATTGCTAGTTTGCTACGTGAAGTACCAACAATGTTGCTCGTAAAAAATTGATGATATAAGTGCATTTCAGTAAACACTAGATTTTTTTTTGAACAAAGACATTTTTAGAGGATATCTCACAAGTGAATAGGTACATATCTCATAGGCCCATCGTACTCATAATTAATTTCATTCAAGCCAATCACACGAATCAGCAAGTTCATTTTCAGCTCAAAGGTGGACAGAAGACTGTCCAAAATTCCAGAGACTGAATACAAACTAACATAATTTTTATGCTTTGAAATGACGATCGTGTATACTGTTGTTTCTAAATTAAAGCTCAGCGTGGTGTACACAGGTAAGGTATTGCCAGAGGAAATGACTAATAAAGATTTCCATGCATGCTGTTTCACTGAACAGAAAAGAAAAATTCACTATTTATCTCAGAGCAACTGTGTTCCAAGGGTGTTAGACCTTAAAGATTTTCGTTGTTAAGGAAAAGCGGTAGGAAGGCTGAAAGAATTTGTTGCCAGTAATAAGGGTGACCAGATACATGGAGCAATAGCTTCTAATTCCTATGTAAAAAAATGCCCACGAGCTAAAATTGTTCGTTCAATAAACTACAGTATACCAAACAAGATTTTAGCATAATTCCATGCGTCATTACCTTCTAGAACCAAACCTCTCGTTTGCCTAATTAATGAGTATTTCTTCAAGACCTGATCTAGGTAGTGCTGAATCATACTTACCTGCTGGCATACAACTTTCAGTGAAAGAATCTACGATGGCACCGCATTGAACCCATCTCTTCATACTCTGATTTTGTAATGCACATTGATTCAAAATCAGGCCTGTGCGCCAAAAGAGATCCACCTCTCCAGGCGCCAAGAATTGGGCTAGACAAAGCAACAGGATGTGAATTGTGACTACACACGTCCAACAGCGCATGTGTGCAAAAGAGATAAAGAGTGGTACATACTCCTCCTGAGCAATTATCTTTACTTGGTAGTCATCAGGCACAAGAGGACGAAGTTCCTTTTCCCTGTGAATAGCAACCAAATAAATCCCACACCCCTTGAGATGGTATTTATGATGTACAAAAATAATAAAAAGATCAACTTACAATCTTTCGGTGAATCGAGGGAATAGCGTGCTTCCTCCTGTCAGGATAATTCTGGAGAGTGGAAACAAACCAACACATAGTAACATAGATGTATTCAAATGTCAAGATAGGTTCAGAATTCGGACAATAAATAAATGATACCTCTCAAAAAGCACAGGTTGAAGATGTGGGTGGCAAGCTTGTATAGCACGAACTATGCACTCAGCAAGCCCAGCTTGATTCATACCTATGAACATGCACAGTGGTGAGATTAACACAGCAATAATGAACAGCTCAAAGTACACATGACATTTTAATTGAGATGCTGACCCAGATCAATTGGATGGAAAAGCATCTCTGGCACTAGGAACCTCTCATTGGTCAACACAAATTCCTGAATAGGGACAACCCAGTTAGATGATGCCAAATAATATTAAGCATGTAATTATAGCTCGAGATGTTACATTTTGACTTAGTTCAGGCTTTTTCTTATCCTCAAACTTGCTCCTATCGTTGTCAGAACTATCTTTTCTAACCGATTCTCCATTAGCAGGTAGATAGCAGTATCTGCATGCCTCATCCAAGTCCTTCACAAACCCTTTCTTGTGTGTTATACCATCAGGGAGAATGTAGGAGCATCTAAAAGGGTTGTCATTAGATGATAGCCTGCAAAATAATTGCATAGCATGTTTGTAAGAGATGTCTAGCTAATCAATGTGGATTGTGCAAAGGCAGTTGACAAATTACCATGATATTTTTGAAAATATACCTACATTGGCAAGGGTTCAGTAGAACAGACTATACTGGGAAAGACATTGCAAAAACTATTTAGAGTTGAAACTTAGATGGATAAAAACCTCAACTGTATTCAACACGTGGACCAACTAATTATTTAATGAAAAACTATTACCATCTCAATCAGCGATTGTGCTGTCCCAGAAGTGCAATTCAAAGTTACAAAATCTAGCTTCTAATAAAGGAAAAATCAACCCTTCATACATACATATGAAACACACAGCCACATTTGTCGATTACAGCACTAAGTTCCAAAGATAAGATACTAAGCTATCTACATCTCATTAAGCTGGTTACACAAGCAACTCACTAAGAGTTCAAAAGATACACATTCTTAGCAGGACTCGGTTTCAAAAAAAATACATTCTTAGCAGGACTTTCTGTGTGAAGACCATTTGACCTTTAAGATAAACTTGAAATCAGGTTAAATTTGAACCCTAAACAATAGGCAAGCATGTATCCATATGTAGTGGGATGATAATGGCAACAGACCTGGCAAGACGAAGATCACCAGGTACATCAAGGGATACAAAGCATAATTTTTCCTTTGCATCATCAATGAGGAGTGTTTCATCCATGACATTAAGGGAGCGATATGAAACGAGCTCTTTGAGATAGTTTGTGAGGGCCTTTCCACCAAGGTCCATGCGCCGCACAGCATAATTTAGTGTAAAGTTTTGAAGCACGGGAGATGCATGAGTGAAAGAGAAGCCACAGTCAACAACAAGGCTACATTGAGCACGAAACAGCGATGGCTGGCGGCTAGCCTCATAAAGGTGAACAAGGGAAGGGGCATCTGCAACACAAAGAGATTTGAAACCAAGCTCCTCAAACACAAGCTCATCGGTTGCATGCTGCAGAGCTGGAGGGTTGAACTGTGGTTCCACCAGTAGCAACGATGAGTTGTTAGGATCCACCTGCAGTAGGTTGCGTATAACCCGCTCCCACACCTCCCGTTGCACTTCTTGATTGATGAGATAGCCACGATCAATAGGACGCCTCAATGTCATGCCAGTAACATCGACATCTTGTGCCTGCAGCTGGTCAGCAACTAGCCATTTCTTGGAACCAGGGGGCTTGGCCATACAGTTGGGGACAACAGCAATCGGATTCATGTCCCCACCAAATCCAGCCTTCAGAAGACCACCTCCATTGTCTAGTACCACAACACCTGATCCACCCGTCATTATATACCACTCTCCCTTTTCCCCTGTCCTTGGTCAAATGAAAATCGAACTGGTACGATTGGATTTACGAGCACTCCTACAAAAAGAAAACCATACAACAGATGAAAATTGTAAATTCCTAAATTGCAAACAACTAATGATATGTAAAAATCAAATGAACTAGCCGTCATATTTGTAATCAATAGTTGCTTACATAACCTGAGAAGATTTTGCTAAAGTGTAACATGAAAGAACAATATATAACATCCATATCTCAACCAACCATGGAACCAGTCAGGAAAAAGGAACTCAGTTGTACCAAAAGCAATGCATGACATCTATATACAGCACGACAGACCACCAAGTATTTTGACCCTGCAAACATTGGCCAAAACTTGATTCGACCAATATATAGTTCCAACAACAGATAGTAGTACCATGGGCGGATCTAACATGGGACATGGGGGTTCAGTTGAACCCCCAAACTTTTTGGGAACAAACTAACTGTTATTAGTATTAAGGTTAAGGAAAATTTCTAGAGGGTTAACGCAAATTCGATTAAAAAAAAGTGTGTGGTTAGAGAGAGATGGGAAAGAAGATGTGCTAACCAGGATGCGGCGGAAGCAGCAGGACGAACGACGGCGCCCCTGCTCGCTCGCTCGCGGGATGGATGGGGATCGGCGCAGGCGGCGGTGGCGGAAGCAGCAGGACGAGCGACGGCGCCGCCTCTGCTCGCTCGCGGGATGGATGGGGATCGGCGCAGGCGGCGGTGGCGGAAGCAGCAGGACGAGCGACGGCGCCGCCTCTGCTCGCTCGCGGGACGGATGGGGATCGGCTCGGCGCGGCGCAGGCCCTCCTACGACCTACGCTCTAAACCCGACCGACCGACCGGTGTTCCAACCATCGTTCAATAAAATAATAAAAATTATACTATATTTTATTTTATTGAGAACTTTGGTTTAATCAACACATAAAATATATATCTGTTTCATTTCTATAATTATTGTAGCAACTAGCCCAAATAATCAGGTGTGTACGCATGTATGCAGGTAGAGGTAATAACGGGTCCAACTATTATTTTGTTTAGAAAATTTAAGAGGTAGGTATAAAATGTTATGTGCTTATTTTTTATACGTTTTTGGTATGAAAATATTTAAGGCTTAGGTAGGATTTTAAAAGAACCCGCGGATCTTATCCATCGAGGGTTCGATCCTAGTCCAACTCAATTTTCCTTTGATTCTGCAAAAAAAACCATCCTGCCACACAAATTTTGGTGAAGCTCTAGTGAGATTCTTCGCTCATCGATAGCACATTTCTCTTCCTCCTTATCAAGCACTGTCATGGCCCTTCGCTTCCTATTTCCTCCACCCTGAGCCGGTGAGCCCTCAATGATCGACACACTCAGAATGGGGCAGGCAACGTCACCACGCTACCGTGTACATCGATGAGCGTCCATCATCGCTTCCTCTGCCCTGAGACACTGGCTTCCTCGATTCTTCCCTTCTTATTTCCTCCTGGCTCCTACTTGATGGTAGTTGCTCAACTGGCGGTTGTTGGTCGGTGTTGGTCGTCGGTCACCACCATATCGCACAGGCCAGGTCGTGCTGTGCCATTCCTAGGCCATGTCATGCTGGCCTGCTACATGCATTTGTCGTGTTGGCACGTGGAGCTAAGGTGGCGGCCCAAGCACGACATGGCTAGATGGGTCGTACGGGTCGTACCAGCATGACTCGTAGCCAAACGAGCCATACCATTCCTAGGTTTTGAACTGTATATACATGCCCAGGTCGATACGGAAAGACCTGGCCCGGTTGATAACCTATAGGAGGATTTACCAAACTCATAGCCATTCTTTTGTTTGTATGTATGAGATCAATTAAGACACCTCATCGCACCTAATTAACTTAATTAATGTAGAATTAAAGGGAAACTACTTTGTTTAAGATGTTCCCTTCCATACAACGATTATACTGTAGCCAACACTAAAAAAAATGCACTCTTTTACCAAAATAACAGGCAAGCACAACATAATCTAGAAAACATATGCATTTTCTTTTTGTTTTTATTAGATCAATTTCAATTAGTGTTGTCCGAGACAAAAAAAATTCAATATGCAGAATGAGGATAAACCTATATCACGGGGATATACACATCTATGTTACTTATCTCATTGTTGAAAAGGAAAATCCTTTCTCACTAAATAAACACTGATTAAGAGAGTTAATTAGGAGAAATTAATCTCAATGGGTAGAAACAGATGTATGGTTGATATTTTTGTAACTACATCGAGTGGTTTTAGCATCAACCTTAGGGGATCCACACCCCACGAGGAGTCAGAATCAACCTCGAGTAGATGAGGAAATATCCTCAAGGCACCCGGCACGACGATTTTCTCTTCCTTCTTAGGCACAATTATGTGCGGATACTTAGTCACCTGGAATATGAAACATTGATACCTTTTCTAACACTTTTTATTGATTTTTTTAATTATATGTTATTTTAAATTAATATTTTTAATCAAATATATAACTATTTTTTCATAGTTCCTATACGATGAGCATTGAAAAAAAATGTTCTAAGATATGGAATTGAAATTGTAATATATGGAATTCACAGTATACGTTTTGATTTTTTTATTGAAAAATGTGGCACCAAAAAATTATAGCTAGTCATGATTAATATTACTTTCCAAGTTACCAATAAAAATAATCTAATCAAATTGTTTCTCCATTTGATTCAAACTAGTACATTTGTCAGCTCAACGTGCCATCCTAATTGGATTTTGAGAGAAATTAAGAAATAGAGGAGGTTATTCACTAAGCACGAACATGAAGGAAAAAATTACTCACATCCATGGTATAATATACTCAAATTTATCAATAGTTTAGTAATATTATTAAAATTTCATAATTTTAACAGAAATTTGTTCTTTACCATAGTGCAGGTAAAACTAAAAATTTATCCTAGAATTTTATGTTATTCCATCTTCTTCTTGTTATGTTATTCTTCTCTACTTTCAATAACGATAATGCTTGCTCTATCCACCATACCTTGCAGCTAAACACTGCTAGCTACTTTAAGTACACACTATGTAATGTATATTGTTTATATTTTTTACATTAGTTAGTAGTAATTCTCATGACATATTAATAATATTATAGTTAGTAGTAATGTGCGGAACAGGCTCGAGGCGCGCGGCAGTAGCTGGCTACGCTACCTCATCCAGGAAGGGCGGGTGGTGGAGCTAGCTGCTAGCCACCTGGGCATCGGGCGGCAATCACACGACAATGAAGGAAAGGGAGGGGCGGCAGTTGCTGGTGAGTGCAGCGGCGGTGGCACCGGAGTTCCGAGCGAGAGGCGAGCCGAGTTCCAGGAGTAGGGAATTCTCGCTCGGAAGTCGGAACCGAGGAAGGAGCAAACAGGTCCGGTCGAAACAACTAGTGGGAGTGGGATCCGGTCGAAACCGAAGGTCCGATCGGTCGGTTAGCGTGTGGGTTCGTGAGTCGTGACGAAACGGTGAGAATGAGATGGAGAGTGCTTTCTCTGGCTACAAAAATTCTTTATTGTTTTTTCTATTTATTAAATCCTTAATTGTTTTTTCTTTTTATTTAGTTTGTTTATGTTGTGATGGATAAAATCGTAGGTTTGTTTATTTTGGAACGAATGAAAAGCAGACATGATATTATAAAGCAGAAAATCAGCAACACCCAAACTATGCAACATTGGCATGTCTCTAGCACAGAGGAGTAACTAGGGTTTACGTTTTTTTTACAAAAAACGCGAATATTACCGTCAAATTTCGAATGGTTTTTCGAGAAATTAAATTTGAAACAGTTAATTCGCCCGAAATTTGATTAGAAGTTGTCAAAATTTGGTAAAAAAACGTCATATCGCCGAGGTCAGGCGCTCAATAGGAAAGGTGCAAACAGAGATCCCCAAGCACGAATCTCCAGAGATCCGACGATATAACATGTTGACTAGTCATGCAGGTACATTTGGCATGTTGAGCAACCAAAGAGCGGTGACTAGAGAAGTACTAGTATGAACATAGGATTTCACATTCACAAGCTTCATGGATCGTTACAGGATATCACACTAACATGTAACAGCAACAGGAACAAGAGGGTAGTATAGTGCCTTTCATCGTTGTGAGGAACAAGTTCCAGACTTTGTCCCGATAGAAAAAGGGTGCATGTTCACTGCTCTTATTGAACACAAACTACGTAACTACAGCTCAATGCTGGCAAGGTTCACTGGCTGCACGATTCATCATGCTCTTGTTGCATCTGGTTCAGCACAAATGCTCCTTCAAGGTTCTTGTGGACCTCAGCTTTGAATTTCTCCTCCTTGTTTCCTCTCTTCAGTTTCATCAGAATGTCAAACTTTGCAAAGCCTTGGACAACCTGATAACCATAGGAGCAACAAGTGAACTATGAGCTCATCGTTACTGAATTGCATACAAACAAGGAGAGAATCTTTGGATGGATGAATTTGCGATAGCTGACCTCTGCCTTTGCACGAATGATCTCAAGAAGTTCATATGGAAAAAGGGAGTTCGACCTCTCCTGGATTGATTTCACGGCATGGTCTACAGCATCTTTGACTACAGGGTCATGTACTGGAACATCACGCCACCCAGGCTCATGTTCACCTGAAATTTCATTGAGTTCAATATTAGGTTAGAAGTTATAACAATATATCATATCCAGCACAAGAGTGTGATCAACTTTCAACATTCAAGTAATCACATTCATAAAGAAACTATCACAATCTAATTAGCCACTTTGTACAATACATGTTTCACATTGACATCTGCCACGTTTCACTGAAAGAAGGAAAACATATACAAATGAGGTAGGATGATGCATGGTGTGCCTTGATCTGCTCAACCCTCTTCAAATTGGTTGAAGAATCAGGGGGTGTTTGGATCCAGGGACTAAATTTTAGTCCCTATCACATCGGATGTTTAGGCGCAAATTAAGAGTATTAAACATAGACTAATAATAAAACTAATTGCATAAATGAGAGCTAATTCGCGAGACAAATTTTTTAAGCCTAATTAATCCATAATTAGCACATGTTTACTATAGCATCACATAGGCTAATTATGGATTAATTAGGTTCAATAGATTCGTCTCGCGAATTAGTCCAGGGTTATAAAATGGGTTTTATTTTTAGTCTACGTTTAATACTTCTAATTAGTATAGAAACATTCAATGTAACAGGGGCTAAAAAAATTTAGCCCCATCCAAACTACCTCTCAGAAAGCAGGCTTGCATGGCATCGTGTCAGCCTTGTTGACTTTGACGTATGCACGGATAGCATGTACAAGGGTGCGCAGCTCTAATCATGCCAAATTGTTCCCAGTTTAGAAAAATTATGGCAACTACACACAGAGTCAATATAATAAGAGAATGTCTTTACTACGTGCAGATGCTGGACACACCTCTTCACTCCCTAAGAAATGGTATGGAATGTAAACTCTTATGAACGCATGTGCCAAAAGGGAAGGAACTTCTTTTGCTTTAAAACCCCTGCGGCACAGGTGTAATATTCTGCTGTTTGGAACTAGCTTAGGATGAGCTGACATAAAGATATAGATGTACGGAAATACTTCTAAAGTCCAAGCAAATAATTAGTGTGAGAATCCTTGAGCATCCTTTCTAGATGGCATGGTGATCTATCGTGTTTGTATGGTAATTCAAAATGCATTTGTATGAGTATAAATATGTAACGCTACTGCTATCCATGCTACAAGTGAGATTATATCCAGTCCGCTGCAGCTCACATAAATGCTAAACAAACATTATCACAGCTACCTATAATTAAAATAGCTTTACAAGCAATAAAAATAGGAAAACGGACTAGACACTGTGCTCTTTATAAATTATTTTCTTATGATATTTTACATCTACATAAGTCCATCTAAACATACAAGAATGATGATATATTAGGTAAATAATGTAAAAAGAAGCATAATAGTGGGATTATGATGCAGAAATACAGTGTACGTGTGGTGATAGACAAATGCATTAGTGATCAAACCATCATGTAGTGAGGTGCTGCATCATTTGATGGGATTCATGTAATAGTTTGTTCAGGCAGACAGGGTGGTAAAACAGGAACGCACACATGCCACCATGATTGAGCGGTTGTTCAAGCAGCATAGCAGAGTGAAGATAGAGATCAAGCAGGAGCTTGTCATGCCAAAATAGAAACCGAGCAGGGGTACGTCGTCAGAAATATAGATCCACCAGGAGCATGGCATGCCAAAGTTTTAGAACGGCGTATTAGCAGGGATCAGCCTACCCAGGATGCTCAAACATATAACTACGCAACCCAGCAGCATCAAATTGAGCTCCCAAGTTAACCCACCAAACATAAGAAGTTCAACAGGGCACATATAACAAACTCACCTAAACATGAATAAGTAATTAACAAAATAAGCAACTAAACAAACACGATCAAATACTTAATAACAACAACTCAGATCACTTAATAAACTAAATGGAGTCGACAACAAACGATCAATCATGCCACACGTATCCAAATTCAGTAAAAAAAGGTTTTTAAGAGAGGATGACAAAAGATGCGTACATACAGTCACCTGCGGCTACTAGTTGTCAAATTCCGAGCTATCACAGAAATGTTGGCAATTCCTTGTGTAGGAAATTGAGAATCCAACCGTCACTCATCCCTAGTCGATGAGCTCGACTCTACACCGTCGGTTTTCCAACCAAACTATCCCATCAAATGACTAGGAATTTCTACATACACCTCGTCCTCACCAACCCATGCCCAACCCCCTCCCGTTGCACAATCACAAGCTACACGCTAATGAATCGCAAAACAAGCACAGATTAGACGCACGCGACAGACGGTGTCGATCTCGTCGACGGGAGCGAACCTTTCTTGGCCCCGAGGTCGGCGTTGGTGAAGGTGGTGGCATCCCCAGTGTGGCGGAACTCCTGGAGCTCCTTGAAGTCGAGCCACGGCTTGACCCAGACCTTAGCCTCGTAGACCTTCTTCCTCCCCGCCTCGAGGGCCTCGAGCGTGAGGTGGTGCAGCGTGCCGGCCACCACCTGCTCCTTCGCCTCCACCACCCGCACGAACTCCAGCAGCGCGTTCTGCAGGCACAACACAGAGAACCCTCACAAGTTCAGTACCACAAAATCATCAGGAGAGTAAGCCACTGGGGAGGAAGCGAGAGAGAGAGAGAGAGAGAGAGAGAGAGAGAGAGAGAGGGAGAGGGAGAGGGGGGGGCTTCACCTCGCGCTTGTTGTGCTCGTCGACAGCGAAGCGGGCGAGCGCGTCGGTCTCGGCGCTGTTGGCGGCGGCGGCGGGGGCGTCGCGCGCGCCGCCGAGGACGTGGCCGGCCATGGCTCCGGCTCCGAGGGCGAGGGACGCGGAGCCGACGAGGAACAGGACGGCGGCGGCGGCGGCGGCGACGAGGAGGAAGAGGGGGGCGGGCCGCGTCGCAGCTACGCGCATCCCAAACTTTCCCTTGTTGCGGTTTCGCTCTTTGCACTTTTGCTCCTTCTTTGCTTCGTGCGGGTTTTTTTTTTTTGCTTAGCGACGAACGGGGATGACGGTTCGGTTGTTGGCTTGAGGCGAGTCGATCTAGAAGGGAGTTGAGAGCGGGTGGCGGGACACGCGGCGGGGACGCGTGCAGCCTACGCCCGCCGCGTTTTGGCTTGGACCGTGGGGGCGTGGGGCCCACTGATTGTTGGGCCGGAACGAAGATCGCCGACCGACGTACGGCCCACATAAATTGGACCGGGAGCGGTACCACGGCCTCAGTGTGGCCCATATGTGAAAGAGGCCTACATGCGGCCGAGAAATGTTGGGCCGGAACGGTATAGCGTCCAACGTGCGGGCCCATATTGTTGGCCCGGGACGGGATCGCCGGTTACATGTGGGCCATAATGTTGAGGTAATAAGTTCACTATACCTCCCTTATCTGATGATCGGGTTCCAATTGAATCCCTCAACTGCAAAACCAGGTGAAAGTGTGAAATGCATCCTCATGTTTTAATACATGTGTAAATGAGCTCCTTAGATGTGGGACTTAAAACGAACATTTTCAGTGTTGGGACGTAACGAGTTTGCGGACTGCATGCGAGCCATTAGCATTGTGCCGAAACAAGATAACGCCCTACTTAATAAAACGTTGGGTCCAAAATAAACGGCCCAGATTAGCTGGCTTGGGTTGCTATTGCTTCGTGTAAATAAGTCCACTCTGACTCCCACAGAAGTGAACCGAATCTCAAAACCAGATATTTTTTGATCCCTAAACAGTTAAAACATGTGTAATTTGACTCCCTCGATGGTTTTAGAGAACGGTTTCGCTGATATGGTATTGACGTAAAAACACGACGGCCTGGGAGATCTGCTTAACTCCAGTGCAGGTCCAAAATAATAATGAGATGCGGCGTGCTAGTCAGTTTAATTCTGCAACTGACATGATATGTAAACGGAAGATAAAACAGCCAATCGGCTGACAAGCTGATGGAGTGATTCTACCGATGCCCACACTAGCCGATGTCGATAGGGTTTGAGCAATCGACTATATGTCAAACATAGATAATGATATAAAGACAATCGGCTGATGATAATGTAGTAAAATAATAATACAATCCGGTAGAAACCAATCGGATAACAATGATATGAAAAAATAAGCATTAATCCGAAAGTTAAAGCATACATCGGTTTGAGGTTCGATGTCAATAAATCCAAACGATTAGTTAAACAGTGAAACTTTTGTTGCGATCGGCTAAATCCAACTTATATGTAATCCTTATAAGCCGATGCAACATCTACATAACTCATCGGCTGAAACCTCGATGAAACCTTTAATGGCAATCAAGAAGCAAGCTAGACATTATGGTTCTAAACACGACTTAGTAGATCAAACTTAACTGATGCATCACTAAGTATGTAAAGAAATATAATATCTAGACAAAAGCTTTTGACTGATTTTCAAGGTGGTGGATACTTTACATAATCTAAGCCAACAAAGTTATCTAGCCGATATGACAAAACCCTAAATGGAGATCGGCCGATACAAGTAAAAAACATTGTCAATATAGATTATATAACGTATATGATAACTCATCGGCTAGCACTCCGATAAAACATTAGCATGAACCTATCGGCTTAACAAGATTTATATTATCAACAACAATCTAGTAGGTCGAACCTAACCGATGCAGCACGAGATTGTATATGATAATCTAATACTTGATGAACCGATAGATCTGTCTAATATGATAGATATAACAAATCTATATAAAACAACATTGTGATTGTAGAGATATATCGGCTAAGACAGAAGATCAGACCTAACCGAGACAGTCCCAACTGAACCGATGCGTCTCTAAAAACAATGCAATTAAAATAGAATTGAAATATCAGGTAGGTAAATATATCAATCAAACCAGAGCGATCCAAGATATCGAAGCGATGCAGCCTTGAACAACTCCAATGTAGCCAATAAATTCACCAGGGCCGGCAGAACGTAGGGCTTACCCCTTCGCCGGAGATCAAAGATGATGCAGCCCTGCGTCAGGTGCCAAGTTCCATCGGTTGATAAGTAAAACCTCGGAAAAGAGGGTGGCTATGTGTCGAGAGTAGTTTTATTGATCGAGATATAATTTACAATGACCCTGGGTGTACATATTTATACCCATGGGTAGATACTAGTTCATATCGGACACGACAAAAACTTTCCTAAAGATAAAAGGAAAAACATAAAGTCCTTATCGGACATTAAACACACTTTCCTAAAGATAAAAGGAAACTAACAACTCTATTTAATTAGTAGAGAAACTATCATGCCGCATCCTCCTTAAATTCGGACTCTTCTGGATAAACTTACTTTAATTGATTAATTTCCTTAACCGAATTCATCAAGAATACAACTGCTGGCGATTGATAATGCCCATCGGTCGATTCCAGGAATCTGAAGCCGATACTAACTCTAGGTCGATGATGACTTCGAGGCTTACTAAATTTCGTCGTTAACACATGGCGCTTAGGTGGCATTTGAATTAAAATCATATATGTGGGATCCATTTGTCATTCACAATGAAAAGAACTGTGGAGCCCACATGTCATCCTCTCTCTCTTTCTTCTTCCTCCCTCTCTCTCCTCTCTTTCTTTCTCTTTATCTCCCCTTCGGCCTTCCGCGGAGAGCACGGGCTTGAGCGGTGGTGGAAGGGGGCTGGGGTGGTGGCGGCCGGCAGGAGCTGAAGCAGCAGCGATGGCGGGCTGGAGCTAACGCCGGCTGGAGGCGGAGGAGAAAGAGGTGACACAGGACTATGAGGTCGCACCTCCTCGAGGCGGCGATGCGGATGGATGTGGGGAGGTGGGGGAGGACGGTGACAGGGAGCCCAGATCCGACATAGGGAGCGGCAGCGGTGGTGGGTTGGAGCTGACGCGGGTGGAGGCGGCATTGGACTACGAGGTTGCACATCCTCGCGATTGCGATGCAGATGGATGTGGGGAGGTGGGGGAGGACGACAATAAGGAGCTTAGATCCAGCATAGGGAGCAGCGGTGACCGAGGAGGAGAAGGAGGTGGTCCCACGTCGTCCACTTGGATCTTCCCTCGGCACCCTCGGGCCAAGCTGGCGCCTAGCTCTTGGCTCGCCAAAGCCATCGACCGCCATCACCCCACTCGATCTCGTCGGCATCGGCGGCGGTGCTGTCATCTTCTCCGGCCTCCTTGCCGGTCCTCGAGTGCCCACAGTTGCTCTAGCTCCTACGTCAGCTCAAACCCACCGTCGTCGCCGCTCTAGCTAGCTCCCGCGTTAGTTCCAGCGTGCCGCCCCGCGCTGCCACTCCAACTCCCGCCGGCCGCCACCACTTCGACTCCCGCCCGCTGCCACCGCTCCAGCCTGTGCTCCCTGCGGACGGCCGATGGGGAGAGGAGAAAGAAAGCGAGAAGGGAGAAAGAGAGGGAGGAAGAAGAAAGAGAGAGATGTTGATATGTGGGACCCAGATGTTATTGGGTCCCACAACTTTTTTTAATGATAAATGGGTCCCACATATATGTTTTTAATTTAAATGCTACCTAAGCGCCACATCAACGCTACAGATCAGGTCAACACTACCATGTAGGCACCACATCAGTGAAACCCTCCTCCAAAACCACCGAGGGAGTCAAATTGCATAGGTTTTAACTGTTTAGGGGTCAAGATATTTGTTTTGCGGTTGAGGGTCATGGATTAGAGTCGGATCACTTTTCAGGGACTCAAAGTGGAGTTATTCCTTGCTTTGTCGAAGGTCATCAGGACAATCAGCGTGACGAGTTTGTGCGTACTCGAATCAGCCGTTGTTTACAATGAGTACGCTAACTGTGTCTATGCACATCTATACTTCTATATCTATATCTATATCTATATCTATACCTAATTAAAAAATACGCAAGGTTTCCGATGGATTTTCGTCCGTCCTTAAACAAATTTTTTCATCCGCAACATCCGAGTCCAAGACGAAAATAAGGCTTCCATAAGAGAAAGTTATCAAATTTTCGTCCGTCACTAGATTTTCCGTCCGACTTGCGTGTGACCACATCGCACGCGCTAGGCTTGTTCCAATGATCAAGATTGATTCAGGATAATTTGATTCACCTGTGTCCTATTTGACCACGTGTTGTCCCACGCAGATACCGGGTCGGACCAATGATGATCTATTTTGCAGCTGCACCTCCAGTTACAACTCAACAACAAGCTTTCGTCCTACTGCTCCTCTTAGTGACGAATAACGATTAGTACATACACCTACATACAGTAACATAGTAATAGAAACTTGTATAATGTTTTTTTCATTTTTAATTTTTTAAGGCTTATCAAAATATATCGGGGTTTAATTTAGCTTTAAATTCTAGCTAGCAATGATAATAAAAATATACATAAGGCTTCCTGTTTTTCTTCCTCCGTCCCCTTTTTGTCGCCGTTATTTTCCCCGATCAATTTTTTTTTGCACTTGGAAGGGTTTTTTGGTGCGCATGTTTGTCCATCCGTTTTTTTCCATGGACGTTTTTTCCTGCTCCCGTCCAATCCGATCCGCTGGACGCGCGCAGCGTGCCTCCAATCGCCGTCGGCCCGAACCCTAGCACCGCCGCCACGTCGATTTGCTTCCCCATGTGTTTCCTCCTCCAATTGATTGCAAAAATCGATTGCCCATTCATTCCTCATCATTTTCCCCATGATTTCTCCTTTCAATCAGTGTCGAATTTGATCTCCATTTAATCATCGCCAATGATGGCCGACGAACCTCGCCAACCGTTTTTTTCTCGAGTTTGTGGATTCGCTCCGATTTTGAGGAAAACGGAAGGAGGAGATCGAGAAAGATTCAACCAAATTTGATGGGGATGATTGGCTCCAGCATCATACGGCTCGGGACTGTCTTTTGGAGGTTGAAGACGGCAAGTCAGCTGTGCGAGATGGCCTACTCCATATGTAGGCTAGCCGAAGAGAGGCAAGCCAAGTGGATGGAGGTATTATACTGTGCTAGGGCTAAAAAGGAAAGAATGAATGAGCTTTCAGTCCAAAACCCAAGGAATAATTTTCATTAACGTTTTCAATTATAATGTATAGCGACACCAATGTATAAATTTATTGCTCACCTATCACTGATATAACCTCTTTACCCGTTAAAATGCACGAGCATTTAAAATAAGTAAAGCTTCAAGTATTTTTTTGGTCCATCTTTTTTTCACTGTTTTTGCCCGATCACGCTTTGGTTTTTTTCCATCTGGTTTTTTCCCATAGCCGGTTTCTTTCCAATCTCATCCGATCCTTTGCATGCGTGTGCAGCGCGCCTCCCGCCGCCACCGGGGCAAACCCTACAGCCGCTACCGGGGCAAACCCTACCGCCGCTACCACGTCGATCTATCTTCTCATGCGTTTTCTCCTCCAATTGACTGAAAAATCAAGTCCCCACTCCCCCCTAACCATTTTCCTCACGAGTTCCCTTTTCAATTTGGCTTTAATTTAGTGGATTTAATCTCAATCACCGATGAAGGCTGGCCAACGAGATTCCCCGGCCGTTTTTATCCCGAGTTTTGCGGAGTTGTTCTGATTTTGGGAAAATGGAAAGAGGATATGAGTGGATTAAAAGCCATCAACTAATTTTGGGGATTGAGAGGATCGACTTCGGCATACGGGTACATGATTGTCTTCCAAAGGTTGAAGACAACATTCGGTTGTGCGAGCTGGCAGTCCGAAGAGAGGCAGGCCGAGTGGAGGGAGGTAGCGGACTAGGCTCGAGCTGAAACGGAAGGAAAGAATGAGCTTTAGACCCAAAACCAATGAAGAACTTTCATTGTCTTTTTTCAATTATAATGTAATATAGCAATCCTAATGTTTCAAATTATTGCTTAGCTTGTAATAGTTGTTGTATCACTGAAAAAATGTTCTTTACCCGTCGCAACGCACAAGTATTTTTTCTAGTAATTTAAAAAAAAAGTAAAGCTTCCGTATAGTATTTTTAGTCCATCTTCTTTCTTTCGCTGGTATTTTTCCGTTCACGCGGTTTTTTTCCATCTTTTTTTTCGCTTTGTTTTTTTCCTGGCTTTTCCATAGCCATTTTTTTATTTCATCCAATCGTTCCACGCGCAGGCAGAGCGCCTCCAGCCATCGCTGTTGGGCCAAACCCTAGCGTCGCCGATAGTACGTTTTCTTTTCTAGTTGATTGCAAAAATCGTTTCACCTTTTAATTCGGCTTTAATTCGCTAGATTTAATCTCAGCCCTCGATGATGACCAGTCCAACCGGTTTTATCTAGAGTTTTGCATATTCGTTCCGAATTTGGGGAAAACGGAAAGATGATATTGAGTGGATCAAAAACTCTCAACCAAATTTGGGAGATCGAGAAAGATTCGATCGGATTTGTTAGGGAGGAGCGGCTCCAACATATTAGCACAACGGGACTGTGCGGAGGTTGAAGACGGTTGTGCAAGGTGGGCCCTGTGGCTCTACTTGTGAGTTGGATTGAAGAGAAGCAGACCGAGCGGAGGGAGGTAGCGGACTGAATTAGGGCTGAAAAGGAAAGGCAGAATGGGTTTTCGGTCCAAAACCAATGAAAAATTTTCATTGACCTTTTCAATTGTAATGCATATAGAGATCTTAATGTTTCAATTTATTACTCATCTTCTAATAGCTATTGTATTACTGAAAAACATACTTAATCGTTGCAATATACGGTTGTTTTTCTAGTTCTTTCTTAAAAAAGAACAAACATGTGTGCGTTCTCCTAAAAAGGAAGAAGAAGACAAAAGCAACAGGAGCCATGGCTAAATCATTGAGTCATCGTCGTCATCAACCATCGATTGATCTCCCTCCAAAAGTTCACGTGGCGCCGATCAGTTATTCGATAATCATCCCCCGACAGGCACTGACAGTGCATTTGGGCTCATCCAACTATTCAACTCCAGATCTCTGCGCCTTAATCAGCCAACGCTGTCTAGCTGCATTCAGAGCCGCAGGGGGCATAAAGCACCGGGCTGCAAACAGCCTCGTGCTAATTCCAAGATGTTTAGGTCGATCCATCGTCTATCTCGATCTCCATTGTCGCCAAGACAGCACAATATATCGTAGTACATACACATACACCTCGATCGCTAATCTGGATCGCCTCCTGCCTAATCCAATATTCCTACATGCATGATGAGGCATTAGCTTTACGTCGACCCAATCAGAGAGGACAGTCCATGTATATATGCTCTGTCAACCATAAGTACTACCTACCTGCGCCCTACTGAACACCACCAAGCAACGTCATGCCCCACCTGAATCAGCTCATCTCTGGAGCACATTAATTCATCTCTCTGTTTAAATCAGCTCGTCCTCGATCGGAACAGAGGGGAAATTCCGTATTACAGATGTTAATAAAGCTTAGCCAGAATGGAAACTACTACTCTATATTCCAATCCAATGTAACTACTTGTACTTTAGGAGAAGCCCCTTGCACGTCTAAACAAAACGACGTGTAATTAATACTAAACCTTCTCGCCGTTTTCCCGGCCATGTTCACCTTGTTCTCTCCCTTGTTTTACTCACTAATCCTACGTGCCACTAATGACTAATTAACCTGTCGTCTCCATCGGATTCCTTCCTTGCTCCACGTAGGACGACGGCCACTGTCATGCAAACTGCAAAGCTAGCTTGGCAGGCAGCGTGCAGAGATCCATGGAGCCCAACCATATTCTGCTCCCTAATCTCTCACTCTCAAACACAGACACACAGTCTCGCTCACTACATGGCTACAGCCAGTATAGTACCACGTACACTACTGCCTCCTGCACATGTGTTCTCCTCGTCTCATATCATGTGCCCCATGATCCTTCTTCTGGCTCTCTCCATAGCCTCCAATCAAGCAACAGTCCGGTCATGTACTCCCTACAGTCATGTACTCCCTACATCTCAAAGTAAGTAAGTTTATCTTTAGTTCATAAAAGGTAAAGGTAACGTCAGTGAGTGTGTTGCTAATAAAATTGAAAGAATAAAATTCATCGATTTGTGAACCGAGATAGGTAGAGAAAAGGAAAGTGAATTTATTTTGGGACAAATGATATAACCTAAAAATAAACATGTTTTGAGATGGAGGGAGAACCCGTTTCCTAAATATAAGTATCTCTAGAATTTACGTTTGTATACATAGCATACATAGCATAGTTATTTTTAAATAACAATTCAAATGTACGGGAGTCTAAGCATTTCCTGCCAATCAGATGCTTAAGAGGAGGATTCTAACCAATTTGAAATCTAGCTAAGATGGTCGAACGGAAATTTCCGTTAATCAATCTAGAGATTTTTATAATTAGGAACAAAGAAGTACACAGTTTAGCACCACTAGTTAATCATGGAGGCGACAGCAAGTAAGGCAGCCGGTGCCGGATGGGCCGGATGGCTCCATGTCCATGAGGGTGTGTATAGTTAATTATATTTAGTACCTAATCCGGGGCCTAATTAGTCGTCCTAGATGCAATTAGTCTCTGGAATCTTGACCAGTTGTACGTACCTCTGCTCTGCCCTATGCATTAGCACGACGGGGACACCGTCACCATGCGTGCTGCAAGCCTGCAATATACGGTCCAAGTTGTGTTCAAACCAAGCAATCTCTGAACTTTTTCAGGAACAAGCTAGCTACTACCAGTTGCTAATGTGTACATGCAGTGTGAGCTAGATGGATGGATGGATAGATCCAGCTTGGTTAGCTGACTAATTATTAATGGCAACTGCTGTCTGGTGGAGCATGCACTGAATATAATGATATCTATATCATACGTATCACACGATGTAGCTAGGACCAGAGTAATTTAGATAAGCTACAGTGCTTAGGCCATTAGTCCTAGCCGACGAGCTGGATTAGCTTGACGTACGCCTTGACCTTTAATTGATCCCTTCCTGTTCTCTTGATCGCGCGGCTACGCGAACTAATTCGTACATATACGGGGTATACCATGCTAATTACGAGGAGGATATTCTTACCCTCTTCTAGGTGAGAACCTAGGTATAACGTGCATATATATATAGCTAAAAATGAAATGGTTAGTTTTGTGCTATGTCCTGATTAGAGGAGTTTCTTGCGGCTAGATCTACTCTCAAAAATCTCAAACATCTTTAAACGGTATAAATTTTCATCAACATTTTGAGAGACTACTAACGGTGATTAAGATTCATGTTTTACCTCGGTTACCGTTAGCACGCATTTCACGCTACTAAACCGTACGTTCCGTGCGATAACTTTTTATATAGAAGGTTTTTAAAATTATCAAATTTATCAATTTTTAATAATTAAAACTTAATGATTATGTGCTAATGACTTGTTTTACGCGCCAACTTATTCATTTTCAACAGTTTCAAACATCACCTAATAAGTAGCCACATAATTGGATGTTTACAACTCCTTGGGTGTAGAGATCAGGTTTTATTTAAATCCATTATGAAAAAAAGATAGGCATAGAATTTAGAAAATAAATTAACCGGCTACTCTAGATTCTCATCAGCCATATACTTATCGATTGTTTCCCGGAATATCTAGATCCCTCAAACAAGATCGCAATAGACAACGTGATTGGAAATATGATGGAGTCTTAGGTGTTCTTTAACCTCTAGACAATCAATAACTTTTAAGTTTAAACTTGTCCAAAATTTAATAGTTATAAATTATATACGAAGTTGTATCTCTCAATTAGTACTTTGCTACTAATTTGTTTTTCTGAAATCCAAAATCAATAATTATCAAGTTGTAACTGCTTAGACCCTTCTTTTAATCTAATCTAACCATTATAACTGAAAAAAACAACCCGTGTATTTAGTGTATGATTAAAAATGTGATATTTATGATAGCAGCAGCATACAATAGTTCATGCAACATAGGGATTGTCGACTAGTAATAATAATTTATTATCGACCGTGTCACAAGGTATGTGAAACATGGGTGGTTAATTAGTCTAGTAATGTATAGGCCTTAACTTGAATAGAAATAGCTAACTCCCTCTGATGATATAGTGCTGAAGGTTGAAAGTTTGAACTCCTGCCGTTCGAAGTTCACATTGCAGGTTGAATGGCAAGAAACAGAACACTCCAGTTTCTTTCCTTCTTTACGGTCACAGGGCGGAAGCGTTGCTGCTACATCCTACACACGAGACAGCAATCAAATGTGTTAATCCCCTATATGAAGAAAGCACCAGGTTACACGGCAAGCAACCCGAAGTGGTGAGCCCCCCTCGCAGGGGGAGGACACATCACACATCTCTCCTCCCGCTCTCTCGCTCTCTCCCTGGTGGCAGTGTGGCACCACCAATCCTGGCCACCTTTCGCCACCGAACCCGGGCAATCATCGTATATGAATGCCCGGGCTCCTGTTCCTGCCCCCACACGCCAATCAAAAAGAGCGCGGCACAGGCGCACAGCACGTACAGTATAGTGGCTGCCCCCCTTCTCCGTGCTTATTAAAACCGGGCGCGGTCACTTCTATGGGAAAGTTTTCTATAAAAGGTCTTGAAACAAGTGATTAAATCATATTATATCCTTTGAAATTTCTACGAAATGAATAATTCTTCAGAGATTTTGAAGAGAGCTTCGATCTCTTGAAAAAATTCATTTATTTCTATCTCACTATCTTATCGGTATAATCAAATGGTCATTCCTATATTTTTTCTGCGTTTTTCAATCATCTGTTTTGCAGCTAAATTTATGTAGAATCTAGTGTTTTTTCTATTGCTCCATTTTTTCATTACTGCGATTCAAAGGAATCCCAAAGGGACAATTTCGTTCTTGTCTCTATTTAGTGTCTAATATTGATTTTACCTCTACCTTTTTTACCCCTATTTTTTGGATGGAAGTTAGTGGAGCTCGAGCTATTACATAAAAAAATAAAAAAATGGAAATAATAATTTTATAGAATATGAATTGGCTTTTCTAGCTCTGGTTATTTTGCAAATGCCAGGATGCCCTTTCTTCTACCACTGCCTCATCTCCTAATCATTCTATTTAGTCAAAGTTTACAAAAAAATCATTATATTTTCGAAATCACGTTTCAAGAATAGGGGTAAAGTCACAATTAATGAGGGTAAATGTGCAATATCAAGTAAGGTATAAATGTCGTTTTGCTAATAACTTAATATCGTTAACTTCATCATATGAAGTAGGGGTAAAATGTGGTTTCGTTTCAAAAAATGACGGAAAAACGAAAATCTTAGTAGGAGTAAAATCAATATTAGATGTTAAATTAGGGGTAAGAATAAAAATATTCCAATTATAAAACGTTGTTACATAATACGTGATTAGATACCTTTTTCTCTAGAATATTTTAGGAACGGATGAAATATTTTAGTGAAGAGCACTGTTACACATACTAAATTTTCTTACTAAATTTATACTAACAATCATTTCAATCGTTTAATTTAGGAAAATGAAAATTATAAAAAATCTAGATACACTCATGTCATAACATATGTTAGTTAGAATTTAGTAAGAAAAAGTTAGTAGATTTTTCCTTTGGTGACGTATGAACGTATCGTTTAAGCGAGACAAGCTAGCCCGAAAGCAAAGCACCGCGGCGAGACGAAACAAAACGAGACCAGACCACGCGCGCGCGCCGCGCCCGTCCACGTCTCCTCCAGTCCTCCACCCCCCGCGCCGGGAAACAAACAAACGCCCCTGCGCGAACACGGGCGCGATACGCTACGGAGAAACCCACTTTTCCGCCCGCGCGTTCTTGATGCCCCCCGTGATTTCCTGCGGTTTTGCGGCCGCCGCGCCGCGACGCGTCGCGAAAGGCGAAAGCAAACGCCGCCAAGAGCCCAAGACAGTGGCGCGCACACAGCACAGAGCGCGGGCGCATCGGGGGGAGGGAGGGGTGTAGCACGCGGCGGCCGCGCGAGGGCATGTCGGTCGCGGCGGGAGGCGGAGCGGAAAACGGTAAAGAAAACCTCCACTCCACGCGCCGGCCACCCGGCGGGTCGGGCAAACGCCGAGACGGACGGTAGGCGGGAGGCAGAGGTCAAACGCACAAACGGCGCCTCGTGGACGGTCGGTCGGTCGCGTCGCCTGCGGACCTGCGGTGCGGGTCAGGCCGTCAGGGACAATGCAAGCAATGCAACCGGGAGTTGTGAGCAGGGAACAACACAGTGACTGGGAACTTAAACAAAAGGGCCACCTAACTCACCCCCTTTTGGAGCACATGCCCCCCCTGCCCCACATGCGGCGTAGTATCATCCCTCCATCCATGTGTACTTCCATCCCAACCCCAACGAGATCACCACCGTCAGCTACAACGATCGGACGGCCGACACCACTGCGCATGCATGCACAGGTGCGAGCATTCCCAGCCCTGCTCTGCCTGTGCCCGATATGGACAAATCGTATGGCGCGCACAGACGAGCAGGGGTTGCTCTAGTCCGGTCTACAGCTTCCAACCGAACACATAAACAAAGCACGCAACTTGGGAGCGAGGGGCCGCACAGCCAGCGATCGAGTAGCCAGGCCACCACATCGCCGTCCTCGCTAGCTGGCTGTCCACTGCAGCGACGACGATCTCTCTCGCCGGCTGGCTGCTCCGCCTATAAATCCCCTCCTCTCAGCCGCCCCCTCCGATACCGTCATCTCACGACACCCCCACACACAAACACAGAGAACCCAAACCGACCAAATCACTTCAGAGTTTCAGACAGTTCGCCCTTCTGTTCCTTTCTTTCTTTCTCGAGTTGAGTTTGAGATGGGGAGGCGGCAGTTGGATTTGGTGTGGCGGCGGAGAGTAGCGGCGGCGTGGTGGTTCGCGGTGGCCGTGGTGTGCGGTCTTGTGGGGAGCGGCAGCGCCGGGCTGCTGGAGAGCAACCCGGGTTTGGCGTACAACTTCTACCAGAAGTCCTGCCCCAACGTGGACTCCATCGTCCGTAGCGTCACCTGGGCGCAGGTCGCCGCCAACCCGGCGCTCCCCGGCCGCCTCCTCCGCCTCCACTTCCACGACTGCTTCGTCCAGGTCAGTGCCAGCAAAAATACTCCCATTTCTTCGCTGGTTCAGCTCTCTTAGCCCCATTTCGCCGTGTCGGCGCCGTGCCGCCGGCCTAGCCAGCCATGGTCGGTTTCTTTCTCCCTGTCTACATCCTGAGAGGAATTAACTGCGAGAGCCACCATTTCGAGCTAGCTGCTACTGCTACAGTCTACAGGCCTTCGCTGGTCCTGCATTCTTTGCAATTCCTTGCATGGCGTCGATTGGGGACGACTCCAATCGATTGCAGCGAGGCTGAAGCTGAACCGGGGTTTTTACCGCGGTGGATCGTGGCTTTTACTCTGATTTTCACAGTGGCAGGAGGACCAGCCGAGAAGATACTCTCGCTTTTCGCCTGTGCCTGTACACATATACGTAAGCATTACGGCAACCTTTTCCCCGGTTAGCGGCGGCAGTGCGAGCCGAGCGCGGTCGCGACGCGCCAAAGCAACGAGACAAACGCGAAAATATTGCGTGGCTAGTACAGGGGGGAGCACGGCGAATCTTGTCGTATTTTTTCCCCCAATTTTTTTTCCCCGTGCGCGCGCGCGGCCCGTGCGTTGCGTTGCCGTGCAGCTCACATGCGGAGCTGAGCCGAGGCCCATCCATCCATCCCCGATGCATCGCGCGCGACAGCTAGCTTATCAAAGCTGCCGCACCTGTACGGCGCCCATGCATGCATGGGCCATGGCCACCACCGGCGGCCTTGGCCCCTTGTTCCCGCGAGTTTTTTCAAACCATGCAAAGTGCAACTGTTCATGGCGCCTGGCTGACCGGTCGGTTTCTTTTTCGTGTGGTTTTGCGTGCAGGGGTGCGACGCGTCGATCTTGCTGGACAACGCGGGGAGCGAGAAGACGGCGGGGCCGAACCAATCGGTGGGGGGATACGAGGTGATCGACGCCATCAAGACGCAGCTGGAGCAGGCGTGCCCTGGGGTGGTGTCGTGCGCGGACATCGTGGCGCTCGCCGCGCGCGACGCCGTGTCGTACCAGTTCAAGGCGTCGCTGTGGCAGGTCGAGACCGGTCGCCGCGACGGGCCCGTGTCGCTGGCGACCAACACGGGCGCGCTGCCGTCGCCGTTCGCGGGGTTCAACGGCCTCCTCCAGAGCTTCGCCAACCGTGGGCTCAACCTGACCGACCTCGTCGCGCTCTCCGGGGCGCACACCATCGGCAAGGCCAGCTGCTCCAGCGTCACGCCGCGGCTGTACCAGGGGAATACCACATCCCTCGACCCGCTGCTCGACTCCGCCTACGCCAAGACGCTCATGTCGTCGTGCCCCAACCCGTCGCCGTCGTCCGCCACCGTCGACCTCGACGTCGCCACGCCGCTCAAGTTCGACAGCGGCTACTACACCAACCTGCAGAAGAAGCAGGGCGCGCTGGCATCCGACGCCGCGCTCACCCAGAACGCCGCCGCGGCGCAGATGGTGGCAGACCTCACCAACCCGATCAAGTTCTACGCCGCGTTCTCCATGTCCATGAAGAAGATGGGACGCATCGACGTGCTCACCGGCAACAAAGGAAATATCAGGAAGCAGTGCCGCTCCGCCTCCTGATGATCACCATACAAACATATTTTCTTCTTGGTTTCTTGAATTTTTTCTTCTTCTTCTCTCTCGTTTCATCGGCGCTGATCAAAATATATTGTGCGCCATGATGATTAATTAAGGTCCCAAGATCTGTATTAATTTGTTAAGTGCTCGATTCGATCGTTCAAGGTGTAACATTTTGTTCATCTTGGCCTTCGTCGCGCGATCCAATCGAAGAATGAAAGAATGCAGCTCGTTCTTTCCACTGCTGCTTCAAACAAAAATGCAGATACTACGCAAGTAGTACAAATCTACTGCTACTCCCACTGTTCTTTGTTTAATCCAGTTAAGATGATGGTGACACGAGCATAACGAGAACATCTTTCTCTGCAATCCAGGATTAGTTTATCTGATTCTCTGTGCCCACCAGTGATCTTGAAGATGTGTGCGTTGGTGCGCCACTAGCCCCAGCGCTAATCCCATCACTAATTGTTGTCCTACTCTGATCCCACCACGTTCTGCCTCTGAAAATCTGAACTCCATTGGCACGATCAGCAAGGTGCTCCGTTCTCTGTCCCGTCACACTTGCTGTGTTTCTCCCGCCATGCGTTTGCGTTCTGAATCATTTGAATGACACTTGATTAGGGCAGGCACCAAGGAGCGTCTGATTTGACGACACTGAACGTGCTATCTTGCGGTATGCAGAAAGGGGACAACATAGTCGGTATGAAGCATTTGCCCGAAAATCCCGGCTGCATAGTTCTTGCAGTCATGATGAACAGTGTAGAAGGCAGCTTTCTGACTGATCTGATGAGCACTCATTGACAGTTTTTTCTGTATATGGGCGTCTGGTTCAGAAGCAGAGATTCTTTGCTGCTAGTAAAAAATAGACACATTGAACCGTTTCTCGCAAAATCTGTCTGTAAACAAACTCGTGTGAATTTGAAGTTTTGAACGAGCTCAGATCTCGATGAACGCTGGATTGCTGAAACAAAAAAAGGAAAGAAACAAAAAAGGCAAGTAAGAAAAAGATAAAGGGCGCCGTTGGCGGCGGGGTATGCAGGCAGGTCCACGACGACGAGTGAGTGAAGAACTACTGAAAGCAACAGTAGCCGCCTACGATTATTCTCCTACCCGTCTCGAAACAAAAGAGAAAAAAAGGCTCGTCAGCATCAGCTTTCCGCCTGTCTCCTGGCAACTCAGGACAGAGATTCCTCCCGTGTTTCTGCTCCTCTCTCTCGGCCTACGAGTAATTGGCCGACAGCTCCAGATGATCATTTTGCTAGCTAGAGATGATCATTTTGCTACGAGTTCTTCCTAGTTCCTCCTCCTTTTCTTTTTCCATTTGATATTTTCCTGTACGCCATGGCCCATGGGTGACGGGTGGGGCCCGTTCTCCGCGTTCATGCATGTTGCTTTGATGCCGATGTGCACAGCCACCCACAGCAGCCCGTGACTCGAGAACATGGACGAAACCTGGTGAGGACGAGAGGTTCGTGTACGTGGTGGAGATTAGGTTATGGCAAGTGAGGCCAGCGTGCACATCCCATGTTCGCTTGTTTGATGGATTTCCTGCTCATATCACTACACGTGAGATGATAAGGCAAATGGTTGCGCTTGTGCTGTTGTGCACTGTCCATCTTTTTCGATCGATCGATCTCTTCTTCTTTTTGGACATATATATTGCCTGCCCATCCTTGATCAGCTAGCTAGCTAGCAAGAATTTTAAGTTTTTTTTTGTTATGTATACGTCCACATCACGCGTAACAGACTCGATCGTGTCCGTGAAAGCGTGGCAGGGAGTTACGAGATTAATTAGGGCAAGTGATAGCCTAAGCTGCTGCTGCCGCAACCCACAAGCCTTGCTGTTACGAGATTAATTGACGATCAATCGATCGAGGCCGTCGCTCTCGACAGGTTGGATGCCATAGTTTCGCGGCTTTCGCCAGTTCGTGGCTGCCCCGCGAGGCCGCGAGGAGCGAAGCCGTGCGTGCGTGCATATGCGTGGACAGTGCGCGCGACCGTGACCTGCCGCGCGCGCACGTCGCTCTCGGCGGAAACAGAGAGAGGGCACATGGCCATGCATGAGCAGGGACGGGTCTCTGTTGGCGGATGTGCGTCGATCGAGTCGCGGATTTGCCAGTTGCCACCAACCAACGCTGCTGCCTGTTGGCTCGTCGTCGTCGTCGTCGATTGCTACGGCTGATGTGAGATGAACAGGCAGGGGGTACATGCAGGCCACTATGAGGCCGGGTGATTTTGTTTCGTTTCGTTCTGGTGATTTTCGAGAGTCGGTTGGGCCACCCCGATCGAAAATCAGTGGGCCAAATGTAGTTTAGCCTAAACTAAAACCATGGCCGGTGGTCCTACGAATCTTGCTTTGCATCAAACAGGTTCCTTTTTCCAAGCATCTTAAATGCGATTAGGTGCCGACACGCTGCGGTTCTAGCCTTCTAGGGCTCTACATGTCATGTCAGGTGAGTTAAGGTGCAGATCGACCGGAATTAATCCCCTTTTCAATTTTCAATTTTGCTAAATATCTATTGGGTGATTTCTTCTCTGGTACTTGACGTTTTCATGACATAGAATCGTGTGTCGAGATTAGTGCAGGAATCAACGCGGATAATATTTATCGCTCTTTGTTTTCTCGCTCTTGCTTTCCCCGCTTGCTTATCACTCTCTCTCCCTTTCTTTTCTAAATAAAAATTGATTTCTTTAATTATCGAAAAAATAAGATATTTGAAATTAAAATAAAATATAAAATTATAGTCCTATATAACTAAAATTACATTTGTAAATTTAGTTGATATGATATGTAAGTGTACTGTAATTTTGATAAAAATATTGTGTAAGTAAATATGTATTTGTTATTTTCTTTAAAATATAAAATTACAGTCCTATATAACTAAAATTACATTTGTAAATTCAGTTGGTATGATATGTAAGTGCAGTGTAATTTTGATAAAAATATTGTGTAAGTAAATTTTTATTTTTTATGTTTTTTTTAATCCGTTGGATGTAAATCTAATAGTAGAAAAAATTTAGGTGATTTTAAAATCACCTGACTGACAAAAAGATAGACAGTTCCTCCGCTTTTTATGCATCTGCGTCTCCGGGCCGGGGCCTGCTGTAATGTATGCCCCATCGTGTGCTTGGGCCGGGCTAGCTCTTACTAGGAAAAAGTCCATTTTGCATCTCTCAACCATAGACTATAATTCGTATATGGAGACTCGCTGAAGTTTCACAACCCACTCGTTATTTAATTGCAATTATTAATTTTAGAAAACTAAAAAGTCCTTGTTATGTACGATGCCATGTTTTATTGGACATAAATTCGTACTCCCTCCATAAAAAATCTTAAGCATATTGTTTCTCTTTTTAAATAAGATGGTCATATTGTAATCTCCATGCATTCAGATATTAAATGAAGAATAAATGATTGACCGATGTCGACGGAGTAGATCGTGACTACGGTATTTGTAGAGTATGGAGATTATTGGTATTAGAGTATACACAAGATAGAGGTAAAAGAGACAGGTGACAAAGATTTTTATACAGGTTCGTACCCCCTTGGAAGGTAATAACTCTACTCCTGTTGACTGAAACCGGTGTGTTCTTATATATCAATATCACTCAAGTACAATATTTTGGATAACCTAATCTAGTTATCGTCGACTTGGTGGCATGGATCTCCACACGTAGTCGACGACAGGACGGTCTTCTTCCTCGAATATGAACTCGGCGAGATATAGGGTAGCACTAGATCTCTCATGTGATCTCTGTGACTCCCGATTGGGTCTGTCTAGGCTTGTCTCTCATCTCGGTGTTTGTTGGCATGTATTGTCTTATCCCCTCTCCTCCTAAAGGGTCCTGTATTTATACCCTCGGACGTTCCCTTGTCCAAGTAGAACTAGGGAGATAAGTATGATACGATCCGAGTAGTCCCTGTAGTCTCCAACTCGAACTCTATTTCTCCTTCCTTCTCTAGAATATCTTCCGTATTTAAGGCATGATTTCTTCTAAGACTTGATATATGGTGAGTCTTGTTGTGCTCAACTCAAGATTATTGGGTATGACTTATCCATAACCACGATAACCGGAACCAAGTAAATATCTTAATACTTATTGATTATATGCACGCATACACTCCGTAGTCTTCGCTAATTAATTTCTTTTTGATCTTGGCGATTAAGAAATATGTCCAAGACTTTTCGATGGAGGGTGTAATATGATACTTGGTCTAGATAATACAGTATACCTATATGCATCCGGGCTTAATGTTTTCAAGTTGCATCCTACAATTACGGGACCAGATAGTGTGATACTAGTCCATGTAATATCTGATAGTGCGATGGATCGAATAGTTTCAAAACCGAGATAAACTATGCTAACCTTTTACTAGCTCCTAGCTTGGTCATTTCTCCCACATTCAAGTCCAGGTTCCTCCTATGTATGCATGCATGCGTCTTAGCAACTTATTAGCATACCCCTCTGAATCTCCTCCGATACGCGGAGGCTTTATGTCAACCATGGACTGGCTGGAGAGCTAGGAATGCGTACACGCGCCAAGCCAAGCCAAAATTAGGGCGACGAACAGAACAGCCAAGATCTATATATGCCTCAATGGCGTCGTCCCCCAGTGGACCGGGTGCAAAAAATAGGCAGCCGTTGCGATCGACTTCTCCGAGTTCTCTCTTTCTTCTCCTTCCCCGGCAACGAGCTGACGCCGCTCGCGCCCGCGGAGGGGAGGGGAGGGGAGGGGAAGATCTAGAAGCGCGGGGAGGCTGCTGGCTTGCTATAGCTGATTGATTTTAGCGGCTCAACATAAGTCATCCGGCGGCGGGGCGGCCGGCCGGCCGGCGGGGTGGTCGCCGGCGAACCACGCGTAAAGCTCACCCTCTGCAGCTTCCCCCCCTCCAGTGACCTGTCTCCCTCTCCGTTGGCGGATCGAGGACGCACGCGATTGGTTCGTTCGTCGTTAATTCACTGCCATGCCTTCGCCTGCGGCCCGTGCCCTCGCCGCCGAATCGTCGTCGTCGTCCCTGCGCGGCTGTGACGTCTGCTACCGACTCTTGGATGTAGCTTAATTGATTGCTCGCCGTCGTCGACATGTTGCAGTAACGAGACAGAGACACCAGCGAAGGTATGGACATCTCCTATGTTGAATTCGAGTCGATCGCCATTGGTGTGCTTTGTACACGATTGAGTAATTTGCTTGCATGCATGGCAGTCCGTTGCGTAGCCGGCCCAGTCACCTCCGGCGACTGCCGCACCGTCGACGCCGACGCCGGAGGTAGCGTATCTTCATCGGTCAGGATGGCAATCGCGGTCGGACACTGCCGCGAGCTGAGGCACTGCCGCCTCCGTTCCGTCACCCAGCTAGACGGGCCGGTGTTCGACCATGACCTGGACCTGGACCTGGACCGTCGAGAGCGCAACGGGCACGCCGGCCTGTCGCC
Organism: Oryza punctata; assembly: GCA_000573905.2. NCBI lineage: Eukaryota > Viridiplantae > Streptophyta > Magnoliopsida > Poales > Poaceae > Oryza > Oryza punctata. The sequence goes on from CM002488.2 coordinate 9,091,547, forward strand.
GCGGCGGAGCCTCTCCTCGCCGTGCTTCACCACCGTCGTCGTCCCTCCCGCCGCCGACCGCGCCGAGCCCGCGCGCGACGACAAGGAGATCATGCCGCGCGTGGAGATCGTCGCGGGTTGCCACGCCCGCGGGGTGCACGAGCTCATCGCGGAGGCCGCGGGCGCCATCGCGACGGGCACGCGGCTCGTTCCCGCGCAGAGCGGCATCGGCGGCGCGCTGCTGCTCGAGGACGGCCGCTCCGGCGAGCACGTGGCGGTGATCAAGCCGCTCGACGACGCGTCCTCGACGTCGCACGGTGGCGGCTACGGGAGCAAGGCCGTTCTGCGGGAGGTGGCCGCCTTCCTCCTCGATCACGACGGCTTCGCCCGCGTGGAGCCGACCGCGCTGATCAAGATATCGCGCCCCGCAATGCCGACGACCACGGCCTCGATCCAGCGCTTCGCCGCGCACGAGTACGACGCCGGCGAGCTCGGCCCGTCACGGTTCTCCGTGGCGTCAGTGCACCGCGTCGGCATCCTCGACGTCCGCCTCCTCAACATCGACCGCCACGCCGGCAACATCCTCGTCAAGAAGTCGCCGGAGAGCGAGTGCGCCAGCGGCGGAGGTAGCACGTCGACGCCGCTGGACCTCGTCCCGATCGACCACGGGCTCTGCCTCCCGGAGCAGCTCGACGACCCCTACTTCGAGTGGCTGCACTGGCCGCAGTCGTCGCTGCCATTCTCCGGCGCCGAGCTGGAGTACATCGCGGCGCTCGACCAGTTCCGGGACGCCGAGATGCTCCGCGCGGAGCTGCCGTCGCTGACGGAGGCGGCCATCCGGATCTTCACCCTCTGCACCATCTTCCTGCAGCGCGCGGCCGCCGCGGGGCTCTGCCTCGCCGACATCGGCGACATGATGACACGCGAGTTCTCGGCGATGGAGGAGGGGCTCAGCGCGCTCGAGTCCCTCTGCAAGAATGCCTACGACTCCTCCTCCACCACCACCGCCGGCACATCCCCTCGCAAGCATCACCACTCCGACGACTCAGACGACGAGTGCACCCAGTTCGGCATGGACGACGTGCCCGCCACCGCCGCCGCTGGGGTCCCGCCGCACCTCCTCCTCCTCGGCGGCGGCGGCATCGCCAAGAGCGTGAGCTTCTCCGCGGCGGAGCAGGGCGCCGCCGGGCGCGGCGCCGCGCGGAAGCACATGTCGTTCAAGGCGCTGAGCAGCGAGGAGTGGGCCGCGTTCCTGGACCGGTTCGAGCAGCTGCTGCCGGCGGCGCTCGACGCCAAGAAGTGCGCCGGCCTGAAGCTCACCAGGCTGGGCACCTCCTTCTGATCACCGACGAGACGACGTCGCCGGAGCTAGAGAAGAAGAGATCGAGAGCTTGTGTACGTGACGTGTGCCAGAGCGTAGGTGTGGACGATCGATCGAGAGGACAGGCCATCCCGCCATTGTTGCGCAAGAGGTTGAACCCTAACGTTCATGCTATAGAGGAGCCAGGGAGCAGCTCTGGAATGATACGATGTTCCAACGAAGCTGACTAGCAGTGCCAACGATCCAATGCATCGAGCAACAGTTAAACGTTGCTCATTGTTGTATTGTGATATTTGTCTCACACTGTCTGGGCTGCAGTCTCCGTGGATGGATACATCGTTGCATATACAAATTCAGGGGTGCTTCTACGCTTTACTCATTTCAGACTCCGCAGATTTTCGTTTTTGTTTAAACTACTACTCGAATGAATAAGCAGAGCTCCAGCGAAGTTTTTTGGGAAAAAAATAATTTACAAAAGCCTTTTGAAACTAAACCGCCATAAGAGCTGCCAATTATATTTCAGTAATTAGAAGTAAAACCGCTGACGACGAGAAAGAAAAACAACCACTCGACAAGAAAAAGCCTCGCTAGAACTCTACAAACAACCGATTGGAGAACCAAACTTACAACACCAATCCGCTAACAACTAAGACCACGATAAAACCCTATGCAGAGCATCATTGCCGAGCTCGCTATCAAAGCAACACACCAGTTCTGACTTTGTAAACATCGTTGCGGAGCTCGTTGTCCTAATAACACAACTACTCCGACTTCACTACGGATGTGCCATCATTACCATGCTCGCCGCCAAGATGATCAAGCAGCTCCGACTTCCTATAGATGACAACAGCCAAAGGCATCAAAGCCCCACTTCCTTCACAGGGCCAACAAATTTGTTGAATGTATATGATTCGCAGACTAAAGTTGAATTTTGAGGAAATTGGTCGAATTGACTGCTACATTATGATCCCTGCACCTCCACCACCCTTGTTGTTTTATCTCTTTGCCCAAGTCTCTAGCGGCACTAGTCAAAAAAGTCGGTGAAGGTGGCACCATTTTTGGGTATGGTTGCTCTTTGAGATGAAAGCTAGTGACAAAGAGAGTTAAGCTTTGGGAGAGATCATTCTTAGACAACATTACACAAGAAAATTGACAACATAAGACAGACGCCCCGAGGATGACAAATAAAGAGGCTTGCTATGGCTTCAATAGCACTAGGGGCGCGTAATAAGGATTTTTTATACCTTGGTGACTAAGGGCAATAGTACCCGTTATATACATCAACTTACATAGCTATAAGAAAATTGAAAAAAAATGGTAACGTTGATTACAATGGCAGTCTAAATACAAACATGTAATGCTAAATTCAATCTATAACTAAAGGGAAAAAAAGATAGAATTTGTTGTTTTTCTCTTATCTGTAGATTGAATTTAGCAAAACCGTTGCCATTTTGCTCCATTTTCCTTCAAATTCACCATTAATTAAATTTTTGGGGAAATCAGTGATTCGAATTTGTTCGGTGGAACGAGCGAGCGAACAGGTGGGCCGTGGGCTCTACCATTCAGGCCCATCACTAATCTGGAAAGCTCAGTCCACTCGGCTAAATCCCAGCACGCGCACTCGCTTCCTTCTTCTCCCCCATTCCTCTCCTCTCCGCCTCGCTTCCACCGGCCGTGATCTCGCCGCCGGCGACCGCACCACCGCCACCCCTGAGGCCTACTAGTAGTGCCCCAGGAGTACCCTGTTTTGTCCCATCCTAGGAGGGAATCCTCCCCTGCGGCAGCGGTAGCAGATCGCGATGGCCGCCTCGGCGCCTCCTCCGGCCGAGCCGCCGCCGCCGGCGATCCCACCGGCTTCTACCGCGCCCACGGTTTGTATCGATCCCTTGTGCGTATTTTTTTGGCGCCCGAGTTCTGACGTGGTTGGGTGTGGGCGATGATGCAGGAGGACGGGGAGGTGGAGGCGGGTGCCACGCCACCGAGAACTTCTGCGTTGGGGACGGCCAACTGGGGCACCGCCACCCTCGTCGGCGTCTTCGCCGGGCTGCTCTACGGCGGGAGCAAGGAGGCCAGCGCCTCTGTCGTAAGTTCCCTTGCCACTCTACTCTATTCTAGCCTCCTACTTTCTATCATCGGCTCTATACGATAAATTGCGTGAAAATAAAAACAATTTGATCAAATGAATGGCCACCAGATGGAAGATATGTGGTTGCATCGAATGGTAGTTATTTTATTGGTCTTTTTGTCACAGCTCACAGGTCATTAGACCTGAAATTGCAGAGCTAGAGCATAATTGAGAAATTACAGCTTATGTAGCAGTTTCCCTTTTTATTGAGACAAGCTAGCGATCTATATAATCAAGTGGGCATTAACCATTAAGGGTCTCCTTCTTTAGAGCTGGGATTAAGATACTTAACCTCCTCTCTATTTTGAGGAGAACATTTATATCTCTTTCTTTCTAAATAGTAAGAATTCTTTACACCAAATAAAATGCCTTCCTTTCAACATTATTGTGCTATATTTTACAGAGCAAAGACGCTGAAGTGATGTTGAAGATGGGAAGCACCACAGACAAGCGCGAGCAGTATAGATTGATGAGAGATGCAATGGAGAAAAGATTCATCCGGGTTGCCAAAGGATCACTAGTTGGTGGTATTCGCCTTGGGATGTTTACCGCAACCTTCTTTGGCATACAGAACCTTCTTATTGAGAACCGTGGGGTCCATGATGTATTTAACATAGCTGGAGCTGGCTCGGCTACTGCAGCTGCATTTGGACTCATATGTACGTATCTCTTCATATCCAGTGTTGTATCCAGTAAACTTTTGTTAAGATGGTGGAAATTTTGGTCACATGAGGGTTTTTTACTATAATTAGTTCTATAACGTCGAATAATTTGAAGTGAACTTATGAAATATGTTTGTGATACTGTGAAGCCTGAATTGCATTCCATTACTGATTGTATGTCATACTAAATAGAATAAGAATAGCCCCATTCATCTTTTGAAAGAAAAATGACATGTTTTTCAAGAAAACGAGGAATCATTACCCGTAAATATGTATGTAATTCCGTATAGATAATTTTGTGTTGTAAGTACTATTATTTGGTGGGAAGTCATCTGTTGTAGTCATCTACCAGAGATTCTGAAGGTTAATAGGTTATATTACTTGTCTTCCTCTATAAGGTTCGCTTCCTTTATAGGCCTTCTACCGCTGTGTGCTTCTAGGTCCTAGCCATATGATATCTGAAAATCTGATTGGTGGCATAGACTTGCTAAGATATCTAGTCCTACTTGGATTTTTCTATCACCATGATGTGCTCGATTTTTCCCCTCCATACCTTGAAGGATGTAGATTAATGTAAGAAACTCTTAAAATAGGTTCCTTGAATATCTAATAAATCCTGTTATCTTTGACTTTAGTTTTCAATCTGTGTGCTCAGAAATTATTACTACCTATCAGGGTTAACTGTGATCTCATTGCCACATGATATGATGAGATAGATCATTGTTTTATGTTATTGTTTGTATTTTAGTTATGATTCTGCTGTGCAAATAGTTGGTTAACTTCATTAACTAAGGTAGCCCTCAGCATCCTTAGTTTATCTAAACTGATGATCGTTCATCTTCAGTGCCAGGTTCACCGATGTGGCGTGCAAGGAATGTATTGGTTGGATCTGCTCTAGGTGCTGGAGTCTGCTTTCCCCTTGGTATTACTCTACTTTCTATTCACCAATGAAAAATGGTCATTTTAGCTCACTCGAACATGCACATCAATTGATTGATTATGGTCCTGATATGCTGAAGAATTGATATTTATTGTGTTCCCTGAGAGTACTAGATTGAATCATGTGAACTCAGGCATGCTTTAACAGCTTTGAGAGTACTTTTAATTGCAGCGCTCTTGGATATAGTTGCATTTCATGTTGGGCAGGATGCACTTCCAAATTGGTGGTTCTTCAGCTTATATAGCCTACTGATGGATTACCTTTTTATAAACTTATGAACATTATCAATGAGGCTTGATTGGGATTTGGGACTTGGGAATCAATGCTGTTATAGGAAGTGCATTTTCAAGAACCATTCACATAAGAGCTACTTTCCGTAAGCTTATGTGATGATGTGAACTACTACTAGCACACTGTCATCAATTGGCAAGCCAACAACTTTATGCTTACACGATAACCGTGCTGTGTTGACACATTCTAGCATGCAAGTAGCTTGATTTTTTGTTCAATGAGTCAGCCTTAAGGAATTCTTTTACAGGTTGGATACAGTTGAAGCTGGCAGAGAAAGCCAATCTTGAGATGGCAAGCTCGAAACCAACAGATTTGGCTGGGGAACAAGGTAATCAAAGCGGTGTCGGTGCCGCTATAGAACGACTTGGGCGCAGCCTAAAGAAGTAAAAATTTGGACTATCGAAGGACCTTTTTTTTCTCATGATCTGTGTGCGTTCCTGAAGACCGCAGGAGGATTGGAGGAACCTGTTTCATGGGCTGCACTACTTCAATTTTTTCTTCTTTCATGTACCTCACGTGGTAGTGCTGTCAAACTTTGAAGTAGTAACAACAAGGCCACACGGAGCCTCCGTTGTGGGAAAAAAAGAGAGAGCAATTTTGATAAAAATATCGTATTTGTTGGATCTGATGATGTCTGTGCCATTACTGTTTGTGCTGAATTTGCCCTCGGCGATTCTTCAGTTCACGAATACAATTTTGTACGATGTATTCCTTCTCATATGATAGAGCATAATTTAACCACAGGAATATAGTAGATCAGCCAATTCTCATATAGTCAGAATAAAAGGAGCAACCAAATTATTTGAGATTCAAATTCCAGTCATAACAAGTTTACAACACCAGTTTGGTATCAGGAAGAAATCAGTATCCAGAAATTCAAAATACTTGTAAGTTGAGCCAGGATCGCTTGTATTTGCTGTCATCTTATAGGTCTAGTTCGTTCCGGACTTTTGTCGGCCATCTGGAATAGCGAAAAGGACTATTGGTTTGGAAGACCGGATAAATGGAGCATCACACCTGTAATACCCTTTCCTTTCAAGCTGTATAATTTCTCCTTGTTTAAGATTCCGCATGTTCGCATCTCCAAGAGCCAAAAACTCTTGTCGGGTGCATGGATTAAGATTGTCAAGGAAATTCTCATCTTCTTCCAGCTGCCAAAAAAACAAAATGCTACAGTAAGATTTTAAATACAAGTAGATGCTGCTAGTCGATCATGAATAAATCATTGATGGATTTATGGAAGTGGTAACTCAGAGGAGACGTCATCCTAATGTAAATAAAGAAAGTAAAAGTGAAACCAAATCTCCTTTAGACAGTGCTCCGAGAAAAAGAAGTATATTGACCACTTCCTTCACAAGCCTAGCTTTTCTGATACTGTGATACACTAGCATTGGGTTTCATACGCCATCTGTTAAGGAAACCTCAGGTACACAGCATAGTCAAATTTAACAGACTAATTTTTTTTTTGGTGCTACCGACATACTTAGCTTAAGTGAAAATGCATTCATACTACAAATTATAACAATAGCAGCAGCTAGCAATTGTACAGAATAAGAACTCTGTTTCTCATGTGGTGTTGCGCTTGTACGCTACTAGACTACTTAAAGGAACTTCGATTTAAAGTGTTACCTTTTTCTTCTTGATTAGGTAGTCAAACTCTACCAGTGAGAGAGATACAAGATCTTCAATATCTGGCAGCCATGTTAGCTTTAACTTTGTCATCTTCACTGACCCCTCAAGATGGAGTTCACCAAGTAGTTCAGTTATAATTCCATTCTCTGTCTTGATTTCTTTAACGATAGCATTTCCCCAGTCCATCAGAGTGACTTCCTCACCGATGCTAATAACTGATGCATCAGCACGCTCTAGCCAAATTTTGTTTGTGAAGGTTGTAGCCTTCTTTCCAGCACCTTCGTATTTCTTGTGCCTGGGTAAGACTCGGATGAATGGTTCCTCTGGACCATTGGTAAGAGTCAAAAGCACACGCTGGTCTTTCAGAACAGCAGTATGCCTTCCACACACTGGATCAATTATCTTCTTGTTGATTGTCCAGAGTTTATCCCACTCCATAAGATTTAGATTTTTAGAAGCACCCTTGAGAAATTAAAAAAGTCAAAGAACAAACGAATTAAGAAGACAGCATCAATAGGGTTATGAAATCAGAAACAGTAATTCATTAGAAGCTTACCTGCTCAAGTATAAACTGTACCAAAGCTTCAACCTTCAAGCCACGACGTACTATGCCTTGCACAGTGGGGAAGCGTGGATCAGTCCAGTCCTCCACCTTTTTGTTTTGTACAAACCAGAGAAGCTTGCGCTTGCTAAGAACAGTGTAAACCATATTCAACCTGCTGAACTCATAGATTTCTACCCTCCTTAACCCCATTTCTTGAAGGATACGATAGTACTGTGCATTCCGGTCATGGTATTCACTTGAGCGAAGAGCATGAGTCACTCCTTCCAATGCATCAACAAATGGACAAGCAAAGTCATAAGTTGGATAGACCTTGTACTGTGAGCCAACACGATGATGGGGATCAGTGTTGCAACGATAATATACAGGATCTCGAAGTGATTTGTTAGGGTCCTGCATGTCAAGTTTACCCCGTACACAACATTGCATACCCCTTTCAGTTCCATTGATCATCTCTTTCCACAGTGACAAGTTATCCTCAACAGTATTATTTCTACATTTAGATTCCACACCATCCATTCTCTCAGTCCTCATTTGCTCCTTTGGTGTATCATCAACATAAGCCTTTCCTTGCTTAATCAAATTTTCAGCCATTTCCATCAACAGCGGAAAATAATCTGATGTGTAAGTAACTATATCATATTTTATTCCCAGTGTTTCTACATCCTTCAGGACATTCTCAACAAATTCATTGCTTTCTTTCGAAGGGTTTGTGTCATCAAATCGAACTATCAGGCGCCCTTTATATCTCTCAGCAAAGTACTTGTTCAAAAGTCCAGCCTTTGCATGACCAATGTGAAGATACCCACTAGGCTCGGGGGCAAACCGAACGCAGACCTCCCCAACTTTTGCACCTGGGAGATCTACTTCAGGGGTTGAGATGGTCTGCTTTGAATCAGGTAATTTCTCTTTCAGGCTTGGTGCAGGAGACTTTCCTATCCCCCGTTTTCCAACATAAGCAGAGACAACTTCATCTAGTGTGTCTGAATAGTCTGCTACACTGTTGAACCAGCGAACAAGGTTTTGATATTTCTTGGACCTCCTTAGACTTTCCCACCGTTGGCCTGTCCCTAAATATAGGGGTGCAACTCCAAAGTAAGTAATATATACAAATAGAATGATAAAATATACATTATAAAAGAAACCAGACAATTACCTGCAAGATTTGACCATATTACAATGTCAGCAATTGACAAGCCATAACTAACCAAAAAGGTTCGTGATGCTAGGTATCCATCTAGAAATGAGCAAGCAGCTTCAAATTCAGAGCCTGAAAGAATGACTGGGGCGTAGTCGAGCCATTGATCAACCTAAACATGCATAATAACAGGAACTATGAATACTCAGACAATCAATAAAATCACTGAGTAACACAACCTATAGCAAATAATCAACCAGAACATACATATGCTGCCTGAATAGTATCCTGACCATAGAAGCTGGTAACAGATGCAACACGAGCAATGTAACGAAGAATTGTGTTAACACCGTGGATAAAATCCCTGCACAGAATCATGAAAGGTTCAGATGTTCAGTGAGAATTTTAAACTCTAAAAAGGAAATACTGCGAAGGATAAATACTAATGGAAAAGGGGTGCAATAATTTGGTCACCACAAATATTGTTTTGATGATCCAAGAAGACTAGAATGACATAAAGAAAAGAATAACACGAAAGGTTGCTTTGTCAAACCCTACTATGGAATGTAATATTATCCACCGAACTTGCCATTCCAAGCACGATTCAAGATGCAGTCATGGTGATGAAGCAAATTCTCATAGTATAAGCCTTAAAAGAAAGGAAAAGAAAGTAGTGGTTCCTCTCAGAGAGAAGCTACAGACTGATCAGTATCCACTTACCCAGAACCAAGGTGAAGCGTGGGTGCTGAACCTGAGGCGAGTTTCGGATCGATGGTGAGGGAAACACCTGCGACCTTAGCAGCACAGAGGATGGCAAGTGGTGGACTGTCCTGGGGGAATGCTAGTTTTGCCTCCATTCAGCTCCTTGCAAGTCCTCTCTAAGAGAGGGAACCTACCAATTACAGGAAAAAATAAAGTGGTAAGCTGTACAATTTACATTAGCTAATTAAACCAGTACGCACTTACTCATCGAGTCTTTGTACGAGCAATTCTAGCAAAGATATAAAAATCTAGACTGCTAACTCAAAAATCAAAATAAATCAACAGCCTTTCAAAATTTACGTCCTTTTCAACAAACTGAACATCTGATAAGAACGCAGTCAGCTGCCTGATAGTACCATACTTGGGGGTTATGACAACAACCTCAAAAGATTACCACATGAGTAGTAGAGTTTACATATCCCCTTTAAAAAAACATCGGCGCATAAATGGCAGGATACTCCCAAACAAGTCGATTACTAAAAACTTGATTTGAAGCATCAAACGATGAGCAAAACGAACTAGCCAACAGAATGCTCACTACCTCAAAGCCTCGATGGAAGGAAGCTACTAACTAGCAGCACCTCATCGCATCGGGTCCCTATACCGCGCCGCCGGCCAAATCGCGCTAAGACCGAAACCTCGCCGTCCGAATCGCTAAAGAACCTTGTCTTTGGCCGACCCGGCAAAAAAAAAAAAAAAAAAAAAAAAAAAAAAAAAAAAAAACCGCTAAGACGGCTAAGGTTGGATCAACAAAGCGACTCACCGTGGATGCCGCGCGGCGGGCGAGGGCGAGGGCGACGGCGAGGGGGGATGCAGGTCTCTCGGTCTCGGGGGAGGGAAGAGCAGACGAGAGAGTCGGGAGGAGGAAGAGACCCAACCAGGGGAGGGGTCTCCGCGGCTTGGCCTCTCGGGGTTTATAGCCGCCTCCGCCTCCGTGCGAATCGCAAAAGTTGGTCTAATTCCGCGAGCCAAGTAGGTCAAATAGGTTTCCAACATTTTCAGTTTCCATGTATACCTGGCCAAATAAGCCGTACCAAACCGGGTCGGTCCGACACGGTAGTACTGTGCATGGTCCAAATCCAGCCCGACACGGTGGCTTGTGGGCCGTGCCAGCACGGCTCGTTAACCCGTGTCGTGTCTGGGCCGGCACGGCACGACATGGGTACTGTAGCAAGTCCGTATCTCATCCCTCCACAAGTCCGCATCTCATCCCTCCCAATCGACGGCCCAGCCCGCCAGCCGTCTCCGCAAGTCCGCATCGCTTCCCTCCACGCCATTTTGGTTCCTGGGCCGACCGTGCCGTCCACGGCCCATTTGCCATTCACGAGCCCATGCCGGCACGGCATGGCACGACTTCCCCTTGGACTGTGCCTGGGCCGAAGAGACAGCACGTGGGCCGGCACGGCACGGCCCGCTAGAGATTCCGTGCCTAACAGGTCGTGCCCTAGCGGGCCATGCCGGTAGCGAGCCCGTGCCGCCCTGGGCCGGACCGTCCACTTGACCAGGTATATTTCCAGGGCACTTTATAGGAATAATTAACTATTTTTCACTCTTACGAGTAATGATAACAGATTTGTTATTGGACCCACATATCATAGATGTATGAGAGTTCACATGTCATAAACAGCGAGTGACAAATCTATTATCATCACATCTTAAGAGTGGTAAATAATTAAATGTCCCCATTTTACCCTTGTAACCTGACAGCTCCTGATTCCCCAGCTTTCTTTTCTGTCATCAATTTTCCTTTTTTTTTTCTCCGATTACATTTTTAAGTCTCATCGGCTATCTATATTCCCTAATAAATCAAAACAGTTTATTAGAAAATAAAAATTAATTTATATGTAGTATGTAGTAACTTAAAAACCAATGCTAAAATAAAATTATGTTAAAAATATCTTAAAATCAAGTTCGGAAATTCAAATTTTAATTTTTGCTTACTTTTTTTTTTTTGAGAGAAAGACTTTTGCTGGTAGGCCAATAGATGGGACTCCTCTTCTTTTTCAAAACATAAGTAAAGCAGACGCGCATATACACCAATATTCACTCACACCTATAAGCGTGCACAAGCACTCCTACTTATATGGGCACATTTCCCAGATTACACAAAGAGATACGCACTTTCTCAAAATAAAATGAAAAATAAAAATAAAAAGACACGCACAAGCACAACTGAAATATAATTAAATTCATGAATCTAGTAAAATTCCTACCGAGAACATATCCACTAGTGCGGCACAAAAAAAATCTAAACCCTGATAGATGAAGTCGTACTCCACTGTTGCGCGATTTTTTAGACCAGATACAAAATATTGGCACCCAACAGGCCAAAATCAGCTCTTACAGTCACTGGCGCTCACAATTCAAGCAATACCATTGCAAACAACCAGAGCAACCATTTGAATCGCCATTCAGAAAACAAAACCACCATATAAGTTATCAGGCACCAGATTAGAAAAAGCCCATATCAAAAAAAGTATCAGCGTGTATTGCATATTTGCATTGCCAATCCAGCTCGATGTTCTACAACCAGGCCAGCTAATGAATGGCAGCTACTCCTTGGTACTACAAAGCATGTCGTGTGTCTGACCTATCACCAACTTACAGGGAAATTGTATCTAGCTGTAATACTATATCAAATTTGATCTTTTGAGCTCCGATACGACACCACCGTCTTCTTGGCTTTTCTCATTGTACAGCACCTGTGTGTGTGGAAGAACACCGTCAAATTAGGCCCAGCATTCCAGGGTTTTTTTTGCGATCATTCTAGAAATTTTACCTTGTCTATGATGCCATAATCCACAGCTTCACTGGGACTGAAATATTTGGGCCGTTTGATATCCTGAGCAATCTCTTCTACTGATTTACCGATATGCCTCGACAGCAGCTTAATCTGACATAAAAGTGAATTCATACAGTACATTATAGATTGAATTGTAAATAGCCTACTGAAAGAGACTGCCTGCCCCTTCAGTTCTATCTTCATGGGCAGCTAGTGCAAAATATGAATGTAGCATGGCTGAAAATAACGCAAGGGAAACCTAGTTCGTATCAAATCTAATGCAATGCAACTAAATTTTCACCAACATCAGTTCCAACAAGAAGTTTTGTATTCCTATAAGATTTTGGCTTCAGATAAATTGTGTGTAGCCATTCTTAAGATGGGTTGCTGCAGATAACTAAAAAGGGGAGTATTGTCTTTTATCATTTCCAAGGCACACAAATGCTGCCCCAAACTATAACAAAGAGCTATCACACTTCCAAATCACGATATCCACCTAATTTTCAGGAAATCGGGATCCTGGCAGCAATTATATGAAGACAGAAACTGTTGTTCAGTTGTCATTCACTCCCTAAGACAGGAGGCTTTCCATTGCTCATTTCTGGCAAGATTATAAATGTGAATAGGTAGTTATTCTTAATATGGATAACAGATTATCTATACTTCCTCTTAAAAGACTGCATTGGTGGCGGTGACAGTGAACCTGCCACCTCACTTCTTCCCACTGCAGTTTTCATAAATTACCGCCCTGATATTTTTTAGAATTACAGAAACAAAATAAATGGGTTGCAAGTACTTGGCACATACATGATCAAGGTCAGCACTCCCTTATACTACCTCCATCCTAAAATATAAGGGATTTTTCCCGTGTAGTTACATGAGCAAAATCCCTTATATTTTTGGAACGGAGGTAGTAACAAACAAGCGGATAACATATTTCATGCAAAAATGTATTTTATTTATTTTAGGAATTATCATGACATATTTTCTTTTATGCATAGGCGTAGCACAGCAAATGAATTTAGCTATTCAATGTATAATTATGTTTACCTGATAATTCAGGTAAAGCTAAGAACTCTAACGTTCTTGTCGTGTGGCAATGTTCGATTGAAAGAAGAGCATTCAAGCACCAGTTATGAACTAGCGAAATTGCTATGACTGCTAAAGACATGAACATGTTATATAATATTGATTTAGTTTGAAATTAAGCTGAAGTTATTAGTTCTTTCTTCCAAAATGGATAGGAAAAAATAGGATAGGCTGTCCTTGGAAAAAATACCATTTCTATCTTCACATTTCGGATTTCTTTTCTTGCTATGTCAACATCTGTCGCCTGTCCTTGAAAGCGACCAATTGGCTGCACATTAAAGGTCAGAAGAATAAGATCACTATCTTCGTATTTTCTAGGAAGCAGATACTACTGATACTGTACAGAATTGTGTGTTCACAAAAAGTATATCCAAGTGTGCACCACAATCGAAGAGCAAGAATGTGACACATTCTGCTACAGTTTTCTTATTAGTGCTGTGTGATAGACATAGACTTGTCCAAGGCAGAAACTAAGCTGCTGTCTCTATTAATTGATGGAAAAGAAAATAACCTGCTTTATCATTATCGTCGATGATGGAAGCGCAGCACGGTTACCTTTAGCACCAGCAGCCAAGAGTAAAGCAGCTTCTCCCCATGCATTGCCAACACACAAGGTGAAAATTGGAACTTTGACATACCTGTATTTAGTGAAAACATGAGACAAAATTCCAGAAATATTACTGCAATCGCTAGGTTGCATGAGCATATTTCCTAAAACAACAAGTACAGACATTGAAGAATGAATTTTTGGATGACAATAACAGCATGTATTGTAACGGCTATAATATCTACAATCTTCCAAACACCAGTAATCCTAGTACAACTAGAAGTTAAAAGGTGAATGATAAGAACTAATGCAGAGTTGGAGACATAAGCTAAACAGATTTTATTCTATTCTGCAACTAAATTATGTGTAGCATGAAAAAAAATCCTGGTATATGGAACTTTGAGTCTACTGCTTGTATAAATTTGCCGTATTTTGAAGCTGGTAATCATATATAATCACCATATTTCAACACAAATTGGGAAAAAAGTATTATAGTAGTTGGTCAAGTATTGTAGTATTTGATCAACAGAATATATCGAATGGTACATACGGAAGATGACAATCAGATGGAAATAGCTAACTGGTGGGCTGGTGGCTGTGGCTCATGTTGGGTAGAGATTACTGTGGTCTTGTGCTGAACAGCAGGGAGCCTATTCCTCTATTCTGGATCACATACGGTGTGTTTGGTTGCTACACTTGTGGAGATTGGCCTGGCCTGCAGTGAGCCTGAGCAATACACAGCTGTCTTTGGTTGTTTCCCTGAAGAGTTGCCTGACTCAGGCCACCAAAAATATAGCCTCTGGCACAGTGCACACTATTACACTAGACATAGATCCACCCGATGAAAACAGGGATAGAACTAGAATTTCATGAGGGAGAATCATATGAGGCATATTTATGAGTCTTTAAGTTCCATGTGAGGCATATCCTGTGTATCTTTATATCTTGGATCATGCTTTCCACCATATAGTGCAGCCCACTGAAATTTTGTCCATCTGGCTAAGGTTATAGACCAAATTGATTTGAACTACCTATACAGTAAAGTGCTCCTCATAAAGAACTAACTACTAGTACACAAGTTGACATCATAGAACATGCGTGGAACAACAGGAGGAAAATCATTTGGAGAGGAAACAGGAAGAGCAATAGGTTTGAAAGAAAGAGGTGCATAGGTAGGAAATCACCTCATAGCATCATATATTGCAAAAGCTTCTGTCTCATAACCCAATTTCTCGCCATTCTAAGTAAGAAGGAAGAGAAATATATCAGAATAATAATAATTCTGATTAGAGAAAACATTGTAGACTGTTAAGATGATGTGCTACTGGAAAAGGTGATGGGCATAAACAGAAATTGCATTTGCCAGCTCGGTAAAACTTTTCGAGTTCCTGCCTCACTTGCTAATCACTTCAAAGATGTA
This sequence comes from Oryza punctata, assembly GCA_000573905.2. Classification (NCBI taxonomy): domain Eukaryota; kingdom Viridiplantae; phylum Streptophyta; class Magnoliopsida; order Poales; family Poaceae; genus Oryza; species Oryza punctata. The sequence goes on from CM002488.2 coordinate 9,106,797, forward strand.
TAAACTGCACATTATCTGGATCATTTGGCAAAGTAAAAGAATCTGAACAGATCACTGAAAATTGTGGGTAAAGACCTTCGTGATCCACAAGCTACCCTAAATTGAGAAGCGCGTGCCCGTTCACTAATCAATCAAACCTAGTGGAAACCGTGCAACCAGAACTGAATCGGATGCAGCAAACCTTGGTTGTGCCGGTGGAGTTGATGTAGAGGTAGATGGGCTTCTCGGCGTCGTCGTACTGGAGGTAGAGGAACTCGGCGAGCATGAGCTCCGTCACCGACGGCACGAGGCACATCCCGAGGTAGACGATCCTGTTCTTGTACAGGAACGAGGCCAGGTCCGGCGGCGGCTGCTGCCACGCGGTCCCCCTCAGGAACGGCACCACCTGCAAGCAATGCAACAAGCATCACCAAAATGAGACGCCCATTTCAGCCCACGCAGCCAGGTAGCGCAGCAGGTGACGGCCAAGGTGAAGGCCGTACCATCGCGACGACGTCCCTGGAGCCACCGCCTGGCGCCGCGGGGGCACCCGGGTGCGGCGGCGCCAAGAACCGCTGCTTGGTGGCCACCGCCGCCGCGGTGGGGGCGGAAGCGGAGAGAGCGCGGGGGCGGGCGGCGACGCGGAGGTGGGGGGAGGGCGAGGCGGGGAGGGTAGCGAACATGGGGCGGGCGCCAGGGGAGAAGGCGGTGGCGGCGGCGGCGGCCGCCTCCATGGCAGAGGCGGTCGGGTGGGAGAGCGAGGTGTGGGAGCGGATGCGGCCACGGTCCGAGAGCGGATAAGCGGAGGCGGAGTCGCTGCGACGAAGAGTTTTTTTTTTTTTTTTTTGGCTCGAGTTTGGTTGACGGATGGGATGTGTGGGTTGATCTGGACCGTCGTTGTGCAGTTTTGCGAGTGTTCGTCACCCTGTCAGTTGTTCTGTTAAAAAAGAATCGATCCAAAGAGGAAAGACATTTCAAAGGAATTGTATTCAAGGCAAAAAAAAGGACTATTGATCAGTAGGTTTTACAAAGACTAGTAATTTGGTCACTTGTGTTTTGTAAATAAATTTTAAAATAAAACGTGCCATGTGTTTTTGTAAAATCAATGGATGAAGTTTTTGGTGCTCTATGTATGATGCGAGAGTAACATTTATTATCTACAAACTTAAATATCAGATAGGAACTTCGGATCCATGTGCACGCTAATGTTAAGGGTCTTGTCTAAAAACATATATTTCGTGTTTGTGTGATATCATTAATTCTAAACATGACTTATTATCAGGTTGTTCACAGGTTGGTACAAACTAATCCGGACCAAACCGGCTAAGAGGTTATCAATGGGCTGGGTTAGTTTACTCGACAACCCGTTGAACCCGTACGCCTCTCCGTCATAACAACGGATGTCACCTTCCTACCGTCGCTAGTATTGATTCGAGGTCCTAGGCCTGCGGAGCCGAGGAGGGTTGCAAGGAGGAGTCGGAGTTGGTGGTGGAGCTAAGCTCAGTACTAATCTATGTGTCGTTGCCACCATATTGTTGGTCTTCTTGCCATCCATATCAACAAGGAAAGAGAGCACAACAGTGAGGAGGAGCGGATCAAGACATCGATAAAGGTGGGTGGCGGCGATGTCGGATGTGTAAACTATGGAGCCGGTGAGGTGGCCTACACACATTCGGATCCATCTTAATATGCTTTGCAAGAAGTGAATAACAATCATGGGGCATGTCACCTCCGCTCTTGTTTCTTTGCTTCACTCGTCTATGTAGATAAGGAAGAGGATCAATATGTACGGTCTAACATGTGGAACTGTCTAACCCGGTTTCTTCAGATTGGTTTGGGTTACTTTGCAAAACCGGTTTAACCCACGTTTGAACAGGCTTCTTATTATACGGTTGGTGATAAATACTTTCAACGTGATAGCTGTAACAAGCACAAGAAGAAAAAAACAAAATAATTTATTAATTTTCATGACAGTTAGATGGTTAAATTTGTTCTCTATATGGCAAAGGAGTTTTGAAATCACAAGCTTATATATACTTTGTTATCTTTACCAACGAATATAACGTTTGTTTTATATTTGAACTAAAAAGACCAGTTTCTTTGGACACGTCGTACACATTCAATCAATTTTAGATCAGAGTATGTTAATGTTTGGTCACTGATGAGTACCCTCAATGAATTAATGTTCCTCTATTGCCAAATTATATTATTTCATATAGCATTATGCATTGTTAGTTATTTTCTAACTGATCACGCAAAAAAAAAATCCCAAATTACTACTATCACTTGTGTTTCCCAATCTACAAAAGTGCACCGCAAATGCGCTTTTCTTTTTGTTTTCCTATTTTTTTTTCCAGGTATACAAAGATTCCCAAATTACTTAGGCACAGCTTGATCAACTCGGGAGAAGTAGAACCTCTGTTGCTGCCGTCCGATCGGACGCACCACGCCAAAGCCCCTGGGTTTTCTTCTCTCCCCTTCCTCGATCTCTTTCTTCGCCTGCGCCGCATCGGCAATCTCTCTTTCTACTACCAAGGTCTCTACCATTGATTCCTCTCCTCTCCTCTCCTCCCCCTCCCCACCGTCGAAGCAGGCCGACGAGATGGCTTCCCCCGACGAGGACGCGCCGACGGAGCCCGAGCGGTGGAGGGATCTGGACATGCTCCTCTCCCGCCCCGGCAACCTCGTCCACGCCGACTTCCATCCCAGCCCCGGGGTCAGCCGCCGCCATCTCCCTCTTTCTCTCTTTGTCTGCGCGTGTTTCTTGCGAGCTGGCTGAGATCGTTGGGCCCTGTGCGTTGCAGCTGCGGGACTCGCTGGGGAGCCTCGTGGAGGTGCTGGTGGTGGGTGCGGGCGGGCTGGGGTGCGAGCTCCTCAAGGACCTGGCGCTCTCCGGATTCAAGAGCATCCACGTCATCGACATGGACACCATCGACGTCTCCAACCTCAACCGCCAGTTCCTCTTCAGGTTCTGCACTCTCCTTCCTTCCACGCGCCCACCAAATTGCCCCCACACACTGCTGTGCGATCAGATTCTTGCTGTCTTACGAGCCGTGAGGGGAAAAATATGGACTCGGTGATGTTGCTTGTCAGGTTTCGATGCTGTGTTCAAAATGCCAAGAACCGGCCATCTATATGTGGGGTTGGTCGACTGAAAAGATTCGTAAGCATTCAGTAAGAGTGCGTAACATCCGCGGTCGCGGAGAATGGGTGAATAGAATTAAGATTGTTATGCCTGTTTGGTTCAATTGAATGCAATTGAGGTGGTTTTTTTTTCCTTTGTTAGTTCAGTTGCTTACCAGCTCCGAGTTCACGGGGTAGAATAAACCTTAGATAAAGTTAAGTTAAGCGATGGCGACAACCTGCATGCATATTTCCTAAGAAAAGGGATGGTAGATAACTACAAAAAGCCTATTTTGAGTTTTCAAACCCAAAACCTGAATGGAAAGCAAAAAAAATTAAAAGTCCCATGTTTTGGCTTCTCTCAGGGCCAAGTCCAAGATTATGTTTGGTCCAGCATTCATGTTTGTCTGTTTTGACGTTTCATGTTTGTATTTGTGTTTTTATTATTATCTTCTTCATCTCGATAAGTGCTACATGTACTCTCTTACAGGGTTCAAGATGTTGGGAAGTCCAAAGCTGAAGTTGCTGCAAAGAGGGTTATGGAGCGAGTTAGTGGAGTGAACATTGTTCCACATTTCTGTAGGATTGAAGATAAAGAGATAGAGTTCTACAGTCAATTCTCGATAATTGTTCTTGGTTTAGATTCAATTGAAGCTCGAAGCTATATCAATTCCGTGGCGTGTGGTTTCTTAGGTACATATTTCCTTAGCCGTTCTTTCTTTATCTTTTCTCCTGCATGGGAATTGGAAACAGACATTTAATCTAGTATACGTCTTTAGTACTGTTTACAGTGCCAAACTTAGTATACTCAGTGCAGTGTTATAGTGCCAATATGTAATTGCTATTGCAGAGTATGACTCAGATGATAAGCCAATCCCTGAGACACTTAAACCTATGGTCGATGGTGGGACTGAAGGTTTCAAAGGTCATGCTAGAGTCATTATACCTGGGACAACGCCTTGTTTTGAATGCAACATATGGCTTTTCCCTCCCCAGGTCAAATTTCCCTTATGTACACTTGCTGAGACTCCGAGAACTGCAGCTCATTGCATTGAGTATGCTCATTTGATCAAATGGAATGAGGTACTGCTCTAGTCTCTGAATAATTCTCTTTGAACCTTTTCCCCCTAATAATTAAAGTCACTCTTGTAGGTTCATCCTGGGAAACCTTTTGATGCTGATGATGCAGAACATATGCAGTGGATTTACTCAGAGGTTTGCTTTACTTCATGACATGGAATTTATTTTATCTCTGGTTTCTCTCTAATCTTTCTCCTGTTTGTAATACAGGCTTTAAAGAGAGCAGAACTTTTTGGTATATCTGGAGTTACATATTCGTTTACTCAGGTCTATTCTTTGTTTGTTCACTGGCTTTTGGACTGATTTTTCTCCATGAATATATATATATAGTAAATTTGTTTGGTGCTCCATGGTGCCCGGGTTCCATGATTCAAATTGAGTATATATATATCAAGATCTTATGCCTTCTCTGCTAGTGATTCAATGCTCTTGTCTTGTACTCTGGTAATAATGCATGAGTTCTATAGTCACACCAACTTCAACCTTTTTTTTTCTTGGAAATCCTTTAATCTTTATCGACTGAGATGGTAAACAATCCAACATTGGTTAAAGAAAATGATAGATTCATAAAGCGACCAGCAATATGGTGTTGGGTGGGTGATTTTCCCCACCGCTGGCTGGGTGTGGGTGTAAATTTTTGGATTTAGTGTAGATGCAGCTGAAAGGAAAAACCTACTGATATTTATGTGGCAAATCCAAGATTTTCTGTTTTTTGGCACTCCATGATACCCTCGTATTAGGTTAGCTGGCTAACAACTAATAGGTGAAGTTAGGTGTGTCCATTTGTTTACCTGGGAGATCAGGATATTTGTAGGTTTGCACTCTGGGCTACTAGGCTACGTGCACATGATCAAGCTGGTGTCAGGTAGAAGTAGCTGATGCCCCCATTTTGGGTGGCTTTATGATGTAAATAAGGTTATAACATATGGATAAGAATTGTCCTATGTTAGGGTTATAACTTACAACTTGTTTAAGTTATTTTTGACCATATAGCTTGTTTATATTTTTAATAATCAGTTTAGCTGCTTGAATATGGTACAAGTTAATCTCGGTACCTTTGATTTGGATCCTATTACACGGTGCTGCCTTTTTGCTTTGTGGGTTTGTTCCACACAGATTTGTTATATAATTGATCTTATAATTTGTGAGGATATTTCACGGTTTAATTGGCGCTCAAACAATTTCTTTCCATTAGCATCTTGTCACTTGTCACCGATTATACTTATGCTATAATTTCTAACAATACTGAGTATATATTTTTTATAATAATTCTTTTGTGCTATTTGATCAGTATGCAAATAACATTCTCTCTGTACAACATGTTGACACTCATGATGATTTGATCTTACTACAAATAAATAAAAGTATATCCAATATTTGGTCCTTGTGCTAAATGGGGTCTTAATTTTGGTTGTGATCCATTCTGTCAGTGCTCATCAAAATTTATGTCAACCATTTCCGCTTCTTTATTTGATTGCATGACTAAAATCAGCTTGCCATTAGTTGATATGTCATGTAATTATTAGAAAGTCGTGGTTGTTAATTTGATGGGATGTGACATATGTAATTTTCATGAATTACAGGGTGTTGTCAAGAATATCATCCCAGCCATTGCTTCAACAAATGCAATTGTTTCTGCTGCTTGTGCATTGGAAGCTCTTAAGCTTATATCTGGGTGCAGCAAAACTGTGTCAAATTATCTCACGTGAGTTCACTACTTTTCTGAGTCTTATATTTTAAAATTTTGTTTCGACTTGGAATATTTATCAATCCCCAAGATTGTTTAACTATAACTAACAAACACATCTGAAGTAATTGATTTCTTGACCAGATTAGAAAAACTTAAACATGTCAGTTTGAAGTTCATAGTTTTTGTTTGACCATCTGCAGATATAATGGCCTTGATGGAACACACATTAATGTCAGCGAGTTTGCCAGAGAGAAAGATTGTCTTGTGTGTGGACCTGGTACCCTTATTGAACTTGGCACATCGACTACCCTCTCAGAGGTCAGTAATACACTCAATACCTTGTAAGCTATGTTGAGAATTTCTAATTCATGAACACGTTTCCTTGACAGACTCACTTTGCTAGCTTAGCCTCATAATTACACCAGTATGTGATGTACTTATCTGTTTATGGCAGTCTGAACCTCTGAGGTAGAGCGGCTATTGCCATAAATTATCTAGCTCACCCATGAGCTGTCTACACATGCATGAATACGACCATCATATGGCAATCACTTATACTGAGTCTCCAAATCATTGTCAGTTATGTTGTTTGCAAAGTTTAAACAGCATGCTACGTCTGTACTAACATGTGTGTTTTTTTCCTAAATTGTTGAATTCTTTTTCCTGTTTTGGACAAACGATGACAAACATATTTTTGCGCCCATATTCTGCATACTTGTTACACTTCGTGTATAATCCTACTATGTTGATGAATAGGAATGATGTGTTCAATAGATTTCTAACACTTCCCCTGAAAACAGTTCATCAAGATGCTTGAAGAGCACCCCAAGCTGCTAGTGTCGAGGGCTAGCGTAACGCACGAAGGCGATAACCTCTACATGCAGGCACCTGAAGTCCTGGAGCAGATGACGCGACCAAACCTGGGTGTCCCAATGTTTGAGCTTCTCAAAGGAGCTGCACGCGCGACTGTGCATGTTACTGGAATGGCAGATAACAACGGGAAGAAAGTATCCTCTCTGAGGAAGCTGCGCATTGCTTTCAAGGACGTCGAGGAATCTTTGAAAATGGATGAGAGCACTTGATACTAGTTTATAGCTATGTCTTTCAAGAACTGAGAATTAACCAATTGTACTGGGGACAGAAGTGCTTAGAGATAAAATGCACACCAAATTCGAAACTGTTCGTTTGTTTAAATGAAAGAATGACATATATACATTCTCACAAGCAATTCACATTCAGGGGAAAGCAATTCACATTCCATGTGTAACCAAAGTTCACATTCTGATATTTGTACCCAACATGAATACCTACATATGTATCAAAAAGAAACCAACCAGGCGGTTGGAAACCGCATACCCATCGAACAGAAGTAACAAATCTGCGCGTGATTGTTTGAGGCACGAACGGAAGTAGAACCTATCTATGCAAGAAGTATACCCCAAGGATAAACCCAAATGTAGAGAAGTAGCAGGGCGAAAATCAGCATAATGATGGTCCCAGTAATCACCATCCCGGTAATGAGCACAGCAAAAATCATCCCGGCAAGGACTGACAGGGAACGGAAGGGAGACGACGTACCACCACCTCGAGGAGGAACTCCGGTTGATGTACCGCCGCGAGCGTCCAGCCCCAGCCCGAACCGCTGCCCCTCGAACTCGAAAACATCTCCTGCAATTGAGAGCCGAAAGAAAGAATTGACACATGCGATCGAAAAAACATGCAAAAGACAGACTCTGCAATGCAAATGGAATAAAACAAGCAAAATGACAGATCGCAGTGCAAATTGAATAAAGAGGCAATACCAGCCGTTGGCGCCGACGATGCTGGAGGGGGCAATGGTGTTGGTGCACGGGGCAATGGAGCCAGAGCTGGCACTGGGAGAGGCACACCGGTCGAAGTTCCACCACGTGGTCCCGGAGGAAGGAGGAGATCACCGGAAGGGAGGAGGAGTTCAGCGGGAGGGTGTAGGATTCCATGGTCGGTGTTGGTGAATGGTGACATGAGAATGGCTGCGGTTAACGCCACTGCGCCGCCGGCCACAACAAAAAGGAAATGGCGCGCTGGCGCAGCTGGCGGCGGCGCTTCCAGGACGACGACGTCGTCGGGGAGGTTGACGTGGCCGTCGTAGTCGTCGTCCTCATCCTCGTCCTCGTCCTCCTCGTGGTCGGAGTCGTCATCGTCGGCGGCGGCGGTGGCTGGGATCTGCCCCGCGCCGGCGACCTCGAGCTGCTCCTGCGAGGTGTTGTGGGCCGCGCCGGTGACGTGGGCCGGGACCATCCCGCCGAGGGCGTCGAGCCCGTCCTGCTCGCCACGCTCGGGCGGGGCCGTGTCATCCGTGCCGCCGCCGCTCGGGCCAGCCTTGTCCCCGGAGAGAGCATCCTCGACGACGACCTTCCCGGCGCCGCTGAGCTTGTCCTGGATCGTCTTGTCCTCTGAGTCGACCCGCTTCTCGTTCTCGGCGGTGGAGGGCTTCGCCGCGGCGGCTTTGGTGTCAGCGACCGTGACACCGGAGGGGTTCTCGATGGCGGAGGCGGCGCCGATCATTCCGATGGGTACTCCAACGTTTGCCGCTGCTGCTTCCGCTTTGGTGACGAACTCCTCTTCACTGGCACCAACGTCCTTCCCGGCGAGGGCGCCGAGCTTGTTGTCCTCGGCGCGCTCATCCTGGGCCATCAGCTGCGCGCAGGTGACGCAGGCGCCGCCCTTCTTCACGGCGACGATCGCCGAGGTGATGTCGTGCTCGAGGTGGAGGGCGGGGTCGGGGGCGGCGACGACCTTCTCGTCCGCCATTGTTGAGACCTTGAGGAGACGGGAGGGGAGGGGGAGAGGCGGAGGGGATGGGTTGAAGCGGGAGGAACACGAAATTTTGAAGCTAATTCCTTCGTTTTATGGAGGAGCAGTAACGAAATTTTCTTCTGGAAGCTTTGATTCCTTTTGGACGACGAGTAACAAACTTTTTTTTGGTTTTTGCTACACATCGCTCGTGTAAAAAAAATCTGTGTTTGCACTCAAATTTTCATCCTTCGGATAGACTTCAAGATGCGTGCTCCGTGTTATCGGGCCCGCAGCCAGCCCGGGTTTTGAACCCGCTTGTCCCCTAAACCCGACAAGAGCAACTGGTAACTTTCCCCTATCTCTCAGCAGAGATGCTGGTGAACTCGGTGGCGGCGGCGGCGGCGGCGGCGACACGATGAGTATGCAGCAGTCGGGAGAGAGTTTATCTGAACGCTCCCCGTGGTGCCTCCGGGGCAAGGATCGTAGCTTCCGCGACGGTCAGTGAGGTGGCTACGGCAGGATCCGCCGCGTTCGGCGAGGTACCCACGGTGGCAGGCATGGCCCTTTTTCAGTTGCTGATTTGTGTTGATTGCAATGGTATATGTAGATCGAAAGATTCTGGGGCACGCAGCTTGTGAAGCTAGATACATTCAGACTTTTTGCAGTTTTTTTTCTTTGATTTGTTGCTTGGCAAATGGAGTTCTAGGGAGTATTCCATGCTGGTAATTGGATTTATATCTATCGTACCGACAGGATCACTGTGTTTTTTTTTGCTATGGACATGATGCATGCAATTTAACCCTTTAGGAGATTTGTTCTTGGCATCTTTTTCAGAGTATGATTACTGATTTGGTTCTTTTTTCCTCCGATCTGTTTCAGAGAAAATATGGAGTTAGGGAGGTAGAGGTGGCAGATTGGGGGGGGGGGGGGGGGGGGGGGGGGGGAGGGGTTCCTTTCTTGCTTCGCCTTTTAAATCTGCCATGTAGGTTGTTTCTATTCTCTACACTATGTTTTTCTGATTGAGGGAAAAAGAGATATTGTGATGTATTCAGAAAATTTTAACTGCTGAAATCCAGTATATTTTTTATCTCCAATTCAGAACGTGCAGAAGTTGTCCATTCACAGCTAATTCAATTGGTATGCATTGAGGCAGACATGGAATCTGAAGAAGTACATGGCTAGGCATCAGTGTCTTCTCAGTTTTTTAGTTTTGTTTACGAAACTAATTGATATAAGGTTTTTATTGTAGTGATTAGTGGAATAGTGTTTTGCTATCTACTAACAATGATTTGTTGTTTTGTTACGTACTGACAGCTCTTGTTATTCTTTATTCTGTTTTGATTTCAGTTATGCTTCATAATGGCTTAACCTTATATTAATGAAATAGTGTTTTGTTTAACTGAAAATGAGTAGTTTTGTTGATTGTAATTCATTAGTGTATATTTGTGTTATTGGACATATAACATCTAGTTTTATTTCCCTGTGAAGTATATCTTAAAAGTTCTGTTTCTCTCAAGTTGAGCAAATTAGTTATTTAGTAGTACTTAATTCAGCAAAAAGAAAATTCAATTTGTGTAGAAATGGTTTTGTTAGTCAAGAGTTACTTAGTTTTGTTAGCAAATTTCAGTGAGTAGATATGAACTTTTGTAATTAGCACTGAACATAAGTTGTTTTGTTAGAAAAAGTTGTTTTGTTAGAAAATTTCAGCGATTAGATTTTAGTTGTCTTGTACAGAAATAGTACCTAGTTCTTTTTTTATTTTACTAAAATGACACCTAGTTTTGTAAGCTACTAAAATAGTTTTATTAGTTTTATAAGAAAATGCGTGAGCTTTACTTTTGCTTGAAAACAAATGATTTTGTTACATAGGGATCAGTTTTGTCCTGTAATATCCATGAATTTATGTATATGAAATCCTTAATTTGCGAATTCCACCTTCTCTGAACTCCATTAGGTCCCAAACTAATTTTGTGTGTGTGTGTTGTGGAGTATTTAAATTAGTATTGGTTTGTTTAATAGATGGTGTCTGTTGGAACTGAGCACCAAGGTCGTTTGTTGTATGGCTGGTCTACTAGTTAGCTGTAGGTAGCATGCATGTTCCCTATTCATGATCTTGTTGCATTTTTCAACCATCTGAGCACTCATTAGATAACATAATGACTTCAACTTACAGACAATAGTTATATGCAATCAGTTTACTACTATGCAATGACTCAAACCATTTTTTTGCCCACAGTTCAGTTTGGGAGCTGATCAAAAGAAGAATCATTGTGAAAAACATATTGGGAACTTGCATTTAGGATGATCATCATGTCACTCTTGACGTTACAGTCAGGCAGACTATTTGTAACAGTACCATGTAGCTAACCTTTGGTATATGGACTTAAGCGAGTTGAAATGTTCAATCCAATTCGTTCAAAAAAATTGTTCAATCCATCGGGTTCATCGAGTGGTTTCTTCTCTTATTTGTGGCCTGAAAGTTGAGCAACACAACTCAATGTCATGAGTGTCTGCTTCAGGCACCAGCCTTATTTGGCCCCCTCCTAGCCACAAAGCAAAATTAAGACCGGACAATCCTTTTGCATATGCAATACAAAACAAGTCTTATGTTTTCTGTTGTCATTAAACACGGATCTAGGCTATCAAGTTAGGATTTTTTTTGGAGTACCCTTGGATGAGTGTGAGCCATCCACTAGATTAGATCCAATGGAGGAGATTTATTTCTACTACATCTGATAATTGGTGTAGTAGGTGTAGTAGAAGGGTACATCCGGAAAAAAGATTGGTGCCATCCATGCAAGTTTCTAGTTGACGTAGGGTGTAATCCGTAATTCATCAAAGCCCGGGCCACTTGCTTCACGATGGCTAGGTTTCCCTTGATGTTCATCGAGGCACTGACCAGATCGGGAGGCCGGAGGTCTCTTCGCCGAGCAAAGCATGAGCCATGGGCGTCGCTTTGCACGCCATCGCCTCCCGCGCCCCCCTCCCCTCACGGTGTTCGATCGCTTGCTCTACCCCCATCATCAGAAAGCTCCGTCTCACCTCCATGGCTACCACCACCGTGGACGCGGCATCCACGAGCACGTTGGACTCTATGAAGATGACCATCGTCTTCGTGGCTGTTGTGATGGGCTGCACCAACAAGCGGATCAAGTAGAAACTGCTATAGATCAGTGGCTTCGGCGTGAAGGGAACATCTTCCCTAGTCTTCGCCCTACTGCTCGATCTGTGGCGCCGCCTCCGCTGACCAGCGCCCGCGTCGGGGCGGGGAGAGTGCACTGCTGGCATCTCCGATGCAGCCACCAAGGTGCCTGGTCGATGAGCACTGGGAGGAGCCCGACGACGATGGTGCCGATGCCAGGTATGTACCGGCGTCTTCTTTTTAGGAAAAACACTGCCTTCTCTTCCGAACCCCCTTTTTCTTATCCTCGCAAGCCTGCCGCCGGCAAAACTCAACCATCAGGTGGTCCTACCATCAACCCGGAAGTTAAGAGCAAGCGAGTGGCTGGGGATGAAGACACGAGCTGGGCGCAGAAACGCAGAAAGTTAATATATGACTACTCTGATGAAGATCAATCGAGCAGCTGGCCCACCAACACCACAATGACACTAGCAAAGACCCCTCCCACTCGGTCTATTTCAAAAATCCGTAAATCATCAAGGTAAAGAATATCTCTTAATGAATTCCAATTCTGTTCTCTCCAAACTCCTGGACTTATCTGAATCATCACATTGTAAATAAATGCAGGAAACCTCAAGATATTGACCCTCAAGGTCAGTCAGAAGTCCCACCCTCAGAATCTGGATCAACCAACCAAGAAATACCAAGCATCGAAGAAGCCTCCAGGGAAAAGACTAACGCGAGTGGCGCTTCTGATAAAACAGAGCCTCCGAGTAGAAACCAGTCGGAAACTACTGAACCGGCTTTCGAACAAGAGCCCCCGACTGGTAACCAGTCGGGTGAAGGAGAACAAGCCACATGTCATCATGACCATCAGTTGACAATCAATCCGGAGCCGACGAAGAACGACCAACTAGTTCATCCCCAGCACAAGGGGGAAAAGAAAAGACTGACCATATTCCCGAGTCGTCTGAGCGGGTTCCGAGTCCTCCACACAAACATGCCAATATTATCACCAATAAGTTTCCTAGGATCTTTAATCTCCTCATCACTTCGTCAGGTGTTAATCATCTTCAATCCTGCCCTATGGCACCACTAGTCGGAGAACACGAAGAAATCCCTCGGATCAAATCAGCCGACGAGTCCCATCCCCCGATCAAGTTGCAATGGCAGTATGAAAATGACAATCTACACGACGTTATCATAAACAAGCAGAAAGACGATAAAGAACTCCTGATGTTGATCAAAAGTCTTAATGAATCTACTCGGCTGGTCAATATAAGTCTTCAGCCAACTGTAACTTCAATTCTTTCAATTCTTTTTAACAAAAAATTCCTGTGCAGAGGATCCATCTTTGAAACGAAGCTAGGACTGAAACTTTAGACAAGCTGGTCCCTCATCTTAAAACACTTAGGGAAAGCCGAGTCAAACTGAGGCAAACCGAGGAAGAATCTAAATCTAAAGAGTGACAACTAAGGGATCAGGTAAGTCAGCTCTTGGATGCTAGCTTTGAACACCGTGGTACCATCGGAGGTAAACTTCTCTAAACCTCATAGCCTATTGTGTATATGTTGAAAATATCTGAATCCAATTTCACTGCAACTCAAACAACCAAAATTGAAGCATTAACTGTCCGGATCCAAAAACTTGAAGCTTCAAATACACAGTTAGCCAAAGATAAGGCTAAATATGAAAAAGATCTTGAAGGTAACTTGATAACTTCGCAATATTCCCATGCATGTAAATATTCTGGTCGTCTTTATACATATACCTGTCTTGAATGAATTTTGAAGAGCACAAGGCGAAATCCAAAGATCAATTCGATGTCTTCGCTGAACGGGTCAAGAAAGCTGAAAGTGTCTGTGATGACATCGCCAATGCCACAACACCTGTTTTAACTTCCATATACCAAAATGGACTCGGCTCTAGCTCTGAGGAAGCCACTGAGATCTTCGACAAGCTCAGGTCTGCCCCTCAGAAGTATTTTGACAATATAAAGGAAGCAACCACCATGGGAGCCAGCCAAGCCAAGCTTTAGTAATGATCAAATCCTTGTATCCCCGAGTAGATATTAGTGCTGCTGGAGATGGTTTCACCGATGGTACTTCTGATGAACAAGCACTGGACCTGATAAATGATGCCTAGGATTTTGCTAGCAAGATTGTTGTTGATGTATTGGACAACTTCCATGAATGAAATTCTGTCCTCATATGATCTTATGTTACTGATACAATTTGTTATATATTGACTTATTTATGCCATATTTTAAGTTTTAAATCCAGTTTTATATTTCTTAAAAATTTCTCTCCAACTTTTTCCAAGCCTAGAACTTGTTAAAGTCTTTGAAAAATTTTCAGTCCTCATCCGCTATATCCAAACTCAAACATAGTCAATGACAAATCATATAAACAAATCGAATTGATAACATTATAAAAAATGACATTATACTTCATTATTGTTGATAGCCCTCGACTGGCAACTCAAGAAAGCAATTTTACTTGACGTCGGTAGTTGAGAACAAGAAAGGTACAAGGGAAAACTCTAAGTATAAAAATGATGAAGATGCTCTATATTCCAGGAGTTATCCACGGTTGTTCCATCTTCATGCTTCAGTCGGTAAGCTCCCGACCGAGTGACCTCAACAATTATGAAAGGCCCTTCCCACAGGGGTGACAATTTACTTGGTCGTATGAATTTTTCTTAGAACCATATTACCAACTATAAATGCACGTGATCTGACATTGCAATTGTGATAACGACGAAGTCCCTGCAGATATCGGGCCAATTGGATTAAAGCAGCCTCGCTAGCTTCATCCAGTCAGTTTAAATCATCAGTTCCATCTTCATCATGATGCTCCTTGTTGAAATTGCGAACACGCAGGGATTCATACTCCATCTCACTCGGCAACATAGCTTCAGCCCCATATACCAGAAAGAAAGGCGATTGACCCGTAGCCCGATTGGGTATAGTTCGAAGTGAGGATAAAACTCAAGGTAATTAATGGCCGACATAGGGACGCATATCAACTTGACCATTACTCATAGAATGCGCCACAGATGTAAAAAAATTTTTTGATCCTAAAATCTTCGCAAAAATCTTTGAACACACCTCCTGTGAACTGAGTACCATTGTCGGTAATAATACGATTAAGCACTCCAAACCGATGCATAATGTTGATGAAGAAATCTCGAGCCTTGTCCACTGTAATTGTAGCAATCGGTTTAGTTTCAATCCACTTAGAGAATTTGTCCACTGCAACAAAGAGGTGTGTGAATCCACTTTGAGCCCTCTTAAAAGGACCCACCGTGTCCAGCCTCCATACTGCAAAAGGCCATGAAACTGGAATAGTTTGCAACTCTTGAGCTGGTAGATGAATTTGCCTAGCAAAGAACTGGCAACCCTCACAAGTCCGAACAATCTTGTCAGTATCAGTAACCACCGTAGGCCAGAAAAAACCATGTTTGTATGCCTTACTCACCAAAGTGCGTGTAGCAACATGACTGTCACATATCCCCGAGTGGATGTCCTGTAACAATTGTTGGCCCTCCTCGAGAGAATGTATCTCTGTAAGACTCCAGACGGACTTCTCTTGTACAAATCAGTTTCAACCATGACATAGACCTTGCCGCGTTGAGATATACGTTCGGCTTCGTTCCTATCCTGAGGTCCTGAGGTAACTGTTGATGTTTTAAGTACTTGATAAAGGGGGTCCTCCAGTCGGCATCAATCAACAAAACTTGATTAGTCACGTCCTCTTCAGAAACTTCTTTCTTTGAGACAGTCGGCTCATGAAGGTGTTCAACAAAAACATCCGACGGTGTTGCTTCCCTTTTAGAACAAAAATTTGTCAGTCAGTCAGCAGCCTCATTGTTGTGATGAAGAACATGGGTTAACTCCAAACCGTCAATTTTATCCTCCAGTTTGCGAACTTCTGGTTGATATGCCACCATATTATCGTCAAGACACGACCAATCTTTCATGACTTGATTGACAACCAATTGAGAATCTCCTCGCACTAGCAAGTGTCGTATCCCTAAAGATACAACAAGTCATAATCCATGAAGCAGAGCTTCGTACTCAGTCACGTCGTGCGATGCCGGAAAGTGGATCCAAAGTACATAACTCAAACGTTCTCCAGTCGGGGAAACCAGAACAACCGTGGCCCCAGTGCTCGAAATCCTTTTTGATCCGTCAAAATGCATAGTCCAGTATTTCAGCTCCTCTGTAGGCACCTTCTCTTGGCACTCAGTCCACTCGGCCACGAAGTTGGCTAACACCTGAGACTTGATTGAAGTGCGAGCTTTGAAAGTGATGTCTAACACCATCAACTCCAGTGCCCACCTGAGACGTTGCTGATACCTAAAGCAATAAAGGCTCCTGTGGAAGGTGAAGCCAGTACCGGCAGCATCGCGAGGAAGTTTTTGAAGTCTTCAAAGGCTTTCTTAGCTTCGGGCACCCATTGGAAATCATCTGTCTTCTTGAGTAGTTTAAAGAATGGCATTCCTCGCTCTCCAGGTCTTAAAACAAATCTGTTGAGTACCGCCATGCACCCAGTGAGTTTGTGAACATCCTTCTAGGAACTTGGCGGCTTCATATTGCGTATAGCATTGATCTTCTCCAGATTGGCCTTAATGTCCCTATGAGACACCATGAAGCCAAGCAGCTTCCTTGACGGTACTCCGTATGTGCACTTTTCAGGGTTTAACTTCATCCTGAAAGCGCGAAGCAAAGGTTTCCTCCAAGTCATCAATCAAGTTGTCCTTCTGCTTGGTCTTGATAACAAGATTGTCAACATAGGCTTCCACGTTCCGTCCGAGTTGTGATTGAAGACACCTTTGAATCATGCGCTGATATGTAGCTCCAACATTTTTCAATCCAAAGGGCATCGTAATGTAGCAGTAAGCTCCGAACAGGGTGATGAATGAAGTCTTCAAGCAGTCGGACTCCTTTAGGCTGATCTAGTGATAACCCGAGTAGCAATCTAAAAAACTTAGCAACTCGTAGCCAGCTGTTGAATCAACAACTTGATCAATGTGAGTCAACCGAAGGGATCTTTTGGGTAAGACTTGTTAAGCTCTGTGTAGTCGATGCACATGCGTCATTACCCTGTCTTCTTTCGATCTAGGACTGGGTTAGTCATCCAGTCGGGATGGTAAACTTCCTTGACAAATCCAGTTGCCAGTACCTTAGTTAACTCTTCATTGATCGCATCTCTTCGATCTTGCGCAAAGCGGCGGAGTTGTTGTTTGATAGGTTTCATGTCTTCTCTAACATTCAAAGAGTGCTCAATCACCTCTCTAGGAATACTAGGCATATCAGATGGTTTCCAAGAAAAGATATCTTTATTATTTTGAAGAAAGGTGCTGAGCATGTTTTCCTATTTAGAATCTAACTCAACGCCTACTACAACAGTTTTAGAGGGATCAAGCGGAATCTTCTTGGTCTTGGCGTCGCCTTCTCCCGACTTGGTCAGCTTTTTGGCAGGGACTTCTCCTTCTCCCGATGTCGATGCGGCCAGTTGAATCTTCTATTGGCCGAGTGATCTCTCACGAGATTGGGCCAGCTCGCAGCTCTCCTTGTCGTAGGTGACAACCTGCTTGACGTCGCTGTGCAAAGATATGACTCCTCATGGACCCGGTCTCTTCATCATCATGTAGGTGTAATGTGGTACGACCATGAACTTGGTGAGAGCCGGCTGTCCCAGGATGGCGTGGTAAGCTGTTTTGAAGTCGGCAACCTCAAAACATATGTTCTCAGTGCGGAAGTTCTCTCATGTGCCAAAGGTGACTAGAAGAGTAATCTGGCCGAGTGATGTAGAAGACAATCCAGGGATAACTCCGTGGAAAGGAGCAGAATTCGGCTTCAACTCGGTTCTTGGAATATGCATCTCATCCAAAGTCTTGGTAAAGAGAATGTTGAGCGCGTTGCCGCCATCAATGAGAGCACGCTTGAGCTTGACATTACAAACCATTGGGTCTAGTACCAAGGGATACCACCCCAGGTGGACCACTCGGTAGGGATGATTCGAGCGGTCAAACTTGATTATACTCCTGGTTAGACTGCATTGATCTCCCTATCGGTCAGCTTCTGCTTCCTCTTGGACTCATAGGCGAGCAGTCCTCTGAAGATATGATTTAACTCGGTCCTTGGGTCTTGAAAAGCTCCCTGGACGGTGTCCTCGTCATCCTTTTTGTGTCCAGAGAGACCGACTTCATCTCCAGCGGGTGGTTTCTTGAGGTGGGCCGCGTACTGCTCTGTGAATTGCTTGCAGATGAAACAGTCTTTGGTCGCGTGCTTGTGATTTGGGTGGTGCGTGCCGGGGCCGTTCATGATCTTGTCATAAGTGCTGACATGGGGTCGCGATTGTTGGTAATTAGACGCAGCGGCGACTAGATCCTCGGGTTTACGCTTGCGATCTTTTTGTTTACTACCACTCCCGCTTGCACCAGCTCCGTTGTTGTCATCCTTCTTAGAGCGCCACCCGCCTGCTAGCTGTTTTGTAGCTTTCACGGCATCATTCGACTTGGCGTACTCGTTTGCTTTTTCAAATAGTTGCTTGATCGTTTTGGGAGGCTTGCGTCCGAATTTTCCAATGAATAGTTCATTATGAACTCCCCTCGTGAAGGCTGCGATGATGTTGTCGTCGGTGATGTTTGAAATCTTGTTGTGTTTTTTAGAGAAACATCGAATGTAGTCTTTTAAGGACTCGTCGGGTCTCTGAATTACGTTTTAAAGCTCAAAGTGCATCCCAGGCAGCTCGTAAGTACCGTGGAAGTTTGCGATGAAGTGATCTCGAAGCTCGCTCCAGGAATTGATCGAACCTCATGGTAGCCCAGCGAGCCAGTTCCTGGTCGAGTTGATTAAGGCAACCGGCAAGTAGTTTACCACAACCTTGCTATCTCCTGCTGCGTGAATGGCAAGCGTGTAGATGGTGAGCCAGGACTCAGGGTCAGTCTTGCTGTCGTAGTTCTCGATGCTAGTAGGCTTGAAACCAGTTGGCCAATTTACTCGACGCAGGTCGCTTGTAAAAGCCGCAACCCCTTCATCATTGCCGTTAGGAGAGCATCGATGTCTGTTGCGATTGGTGTTGTTTTCTCTCTCCCGGTAGCATTGATTTAGGGTGTCCCTGAGGTCGGTGGGAGCTGGGCTCTAGAAGTGCTATAATAATCAGAATCTGCTCTTCGATCTCTGTAAAAAGGAGGCGGGTGAGGGACATAGCCGGCTGGTGAGTGAACCGACTGGTCGCGACACGCCCTATCCTCAGGTCGTGCACGGGAGTTGGTCCTGCTGTGCTCGGGTTCTTGGTTATCTCTTGGGCGAAGATGTGATAGGCGGGTGCCGGCTAGCATCTGCGGTGTAGACCCGCTAGCCCGCTGATTGCTTCCTCCGTCATCCGGGATGGTTGCCACGACCATGGTTTTCATCTTGTCATGAATCGGTGTTATATGGGTCGGGGCTGTGTCAAGCAGCGCGTCGATGAGGGTTACCGCCCCAACAACGTTCTGTTGAGGAGTAAGGAAGATGTTGGTGTTGTCCATGACGGTTTGGTCGATGAGATCTCGGACCATGCGCCCCGATTCAGCTAGCTCCCGGAGTCTGCGATCTTCATCTTCTTTGCACCTTCGTTCCTCCTCTTCTATGCGTCTTCGTTCTTTTTCTTCTCTGCGCAGGCGATCCTCTTGCTCTTTCCGTGCTTGTTCCAATCTCACTCTTTCTTCTTCTGTGAGTCTTGCAGCTATCTCAACGTCAGTTTCAACGTTCGCCATGAAGACGCCAAAGAAAAGCGGAGGGTAGTCATCATCGTAGTCGGAGTAGTCCGTGTATTCGACGATCCCGGTGTCAGCATGGACACTGTCTTCTTAGGAGCTAAGGTAGTCGACAAGCTCGGTGGAAGAACACGATCCGAGCGGCTGGAGCAGGACCCCGACCTCCCTGAAGCCAGATCTAATCTTAACCGAGGCCAACTTAGATCGGACTAAAGGAGGGAAGACGATCTTGACCCAAACGCCTTGGTGAGGAGTGTTGGAAGTTGCATGGTGGTTGGGGGGGGGGGGGTACGCCGACGCATCTTGAGAGGAACTCGGCAAAGAAGACGAAGGCGTCGTTGAAGCTTCACTCGAGTGGTTTGAAGCCATCTCGAGCAAGGGAATCTTGGAGTAGGTCTCAGCCGTGTTCGGGAGATCGAATAGAGCCAAGTGGTTGTCCCTCCGACTGGTTCGAATCCGAATCAAGAAGAGAGATTTTGTCGAAGTTATCTGTGTCGAAGTCGAGGCTGTCGAAGCGGTATGCCTTCCCAGGAGGGAAGGCGAAGTTGTCAATGCCTGATGTAGATCCCATCGCACTAGTTGACAAAAAACTTGTCGCTTCCCCTACCTGGCACGCCAACTATCGAAACTAGAATTCGACAATATGAAAAAGGGGTAGTGCACAAGAAGGAAAGTGGATGGGTTATGAGAGAAATGTTTAGACAGGTTCAGACCCTCTCGAAAAGAGGTAATACACTACTCCTGTTTTAGGGATTAAATCTGCCGAGTTGTGTATTGATCTGATGATGTTGGGTGAAGTTCTGCCCCCGAGGGGTGCCCTGTCCTCCTTATATAGCCAGAAGAAACATGATTACAATATAGAGATTTAAATCCTTACGGTTTAAATCTGCTATAACTACTTTACAATCTTTCCAGACATGGACAATAGACCGTTCCCTTGATTCTGAAGTAAACGTAATGTCTAAGCCCCAATTCGTTACATAATCTATTGACATAATTTATCCCCTATAACCAGTCGGATAAACTAGTCATGCGGATATCTAGTATCCATAATCTCCAGACCGTGCCTCAGCTCTGAGCTCGTCTCGTTATTGTCATTATCAAGCCCAACGTTGAGTTGCTAGCTTGTTCCGCCAGTGCCCTCTCTTTTTCCCACCATTGCTGGTCATCTTCGGCAGTCCTAGCTTAATGCCCCCTCCGTACTTTAATGTATGACACCGTTGACTTTTTATCTACGTTTGACCATTCGTCTTATTCAAAATTTTTTTGTATAAATATAAAAATATTTATATCATGTTTAAAAAACATTTGATGATAAATCAAGTCACAATAAAATAAATGATAATTACATAAATTTTTTAAATAAGACGAATGGTGAAACGTTGGTTAAAAAGTTAACGGCTTCCTACGTGAAAATAAGAGAGTATATGAATTTGATGTTGATTAATGTGTTTGTGAATAGAATACAACTTTTAATATATGCAAGGGTAGAGACTGTAGAGGTGACTAGGTGAGTAGGTGATTGCAATCCATCCCGCACATATACAACACAAGGAGATCGATAAATCCGTTACAGCAGCAGGTGCCCTGGAGATGCATCGTATCGCCCTCTAGCGATGCGCCCAGGCAGCTCGAGTTCCGCATCCGTAAGCGCGGCTCCGCAACGTCCACACCGGTAAGGTGAGCCGCCTCCTTATACGCGGCCGCTTCGGCGTGTGTGGTCGATCGTCCACAACCGTTACATCCAGAAGACGCGGTACTATGGCTTCTACGAGTGGACGCAATGGGGATGGAGGGTGGCCCAAGTACGACGAGGTGAGGCCGCTACGCCGGAGGGTCAGCAGCATCTAGTGGGTGTTCGTGCCAGCGGAAGAAGAGGCTGGTGAAGCGCGCGCTCATCTTCACCTTGCGGGCCATAGAGATGGCCATGCTTGAGCTCACTATTCGCAGCGATACTATGGCTTCTACGAGTGGACGCAATGGGGATGGAGGGTGGCCCAAGTACGACGAGGTGAGGCCGCTACGCTGGAGGATCAGCAGCATCTAGTGGGCGTTCGTGCCAGCGGAAGAAGAGGCTGGTGAAGCGCGCGCTCATCTTCACCTTGCGGGCCATAGAGATGGCCATGCTTGAGCTCACTATTCGCAGGGACATGCTCGTGTCTGAGTCGTACGGCGCGTGGCGAAACCTGTGTGCGCGCCTCGCGTACACCGCATGGGTCTATTGCTTCCGCTTCATTTGTATGTATGAGAAAAGAACTTTGTAGTATTAACCGTTGATTGATTGTAAATACATCAGCATGTAAACATTAACAGTAAGCGTAACCTTCTTCAGAGAAACACAGAATTACTACATTTCTGCAGGGAAATACTAGAATGCATGTAATGTAACACAATATCCATTCCTCATCATCTATAGCACATAGCCGTAGGCAGAGGTAGCTACAGATTCCTAGTTTGAATTGGAAGGATCAACGTCCGCCTTGAGTATACTGAGGTCGCCGCCTTCTTTGCTGGCAAGACTTGCAGCCTTCTTCTCGTTGCACTGGTTGATGAATTTCGTGAGTTCCTGGGGAGAAGAAAACATCAAAATGAGTTCACTGTTACTAAATATCTGAAATAAGGAAAAACGTAATCACAAATTAATAACAATAAGATAAAAAAAGGTCTAGTCTGATTTCAATTATTCCAAACTCTAATGTTACCATTTGACAAACAGACATAGCGCCAACATTGGCCGTTTATTAGTATCATAGAGAATGCCAAACCTACTGGAATCTGGAACACAAAAAAAGTATAATAAAATTTGATCCTCGATAACTTCGGATACAATTGCCCGCGCAAAAACCACACCGCAAGTCAAGATACAACATTGCCATATATTTCCCAAACATCTACATAGTTCACAAACACAACTTATCCTGTAAATCAAAATACAACAACAAGCAAAGTTCTAGGTGAACAGGTAAGGAAAAACTGGTTTTTCAGATCAAACCGTATAACATCTACAACAACTACACGGTCATGCACATGACAATTGAGTTACCAATCTTGTTATAACAATAAAGTGAAATAGAAAACTAAGGCAGCATTACAAAAACATACCGAGCTAGAAAGCTATGATCTACAAAGAATGTATCATAGTCCCAAGTATGATGTAACTTATCAATGGCCATAACATGTTAACTACAGCTACGCCAGTTAAGTTATCATATTACCAAGCCACAGAAAACTGTTAATATCATACTAAACAGACCTATCATGGCAAGTACTGGCAGAAAAATCATGGATTAAGCCACAACTTGGCATATCTATAGGACTACTGAATACTGATGCTGTGTCTGTCAACCAGTAAAAACAGATTTTAAATCCATCACTAACATACGGTAGATGATTGGCAAAGCACCCAAACAAGCAATACAAACAGATCAACTGCTGTAAATAGAAAGACAGTAATGGCATTAGCGGACATATTCAGGATCAGCCAGCCAAAAAATCAGCAGTGCTGTCAGACTCTCTCTGCAATTGCCTCTGGAGTCAAACTAATCATAAATTCATACACTTATACGACATTTTTTACAGTTCCCAGCCATGGGCCATGAATCACGGAGCATGACCTCAGCACCCAGTTACCCTAAAAGGGACTCACCAGAACAATGTAGCAATAAGTCAACCACATAAGATTTACATGTATTAGCCTAATATGGGCACCCATATTGAAATGCAACACAAATCAGGCCCTAAAAGACAAATCCCAGCTGCTAATCAAAGCAATTTAGCCTTTACTTTTATCCCTCTAACCATGATAACCATACTAGTAACAAAGGCACACCTCTCATTTATTATTTCCATGACTCCTCAACTTATGAAGAAACATATTACCACATATGTAACCTATGTTGAAAAGAACTATCACTGGATATTAGTTCTGACAAAATTATTAACTTTGATTTTATTGGTACTAGTAGAGAATCCCTAATCAATAGGCATGTAACTCTCTTTTGGAGTGGTAAAAGAATATTGCTATCTTATTTTGGAGCACATTAACGAACACACAACTTTCCATCTTATATCACTGATGAAAAAATAAACATATTTGGTTTGCTATGCTTGAATATGCATGTATCACTAGTTTACTTCATGTTTGTTTCTTGTCTACTTCAGATTTCAGAGAAGGCTAGATCCCAATCTCCAAATGCTGCCCCAAATATCATCTTATGTCCTAAAAGAAGAAAGCAGGTGCTGGTTGATGAATAGAGCAAGCATTCAGTAAACCGAGTCTACCTTATCGGCGTCCATGTCCTTGGTGAACTTGGTCGGCTTCACGGCCCTCTTCCCTGCAAGAATCGAGCGACAAATCAGATACGCAGGGCGACAGCAAAGCATCGAAGAACACCAGAGAACGGCACGGAAGGACGGACGGAGCGCCGGTAGATCTTGCGGCGGGGTACCTTTGCGGACGTGGGGCGCCTTGCCATGGCGGTTGGGAGGGATAGTCTTCTTCTTCCCCTGCCCCTTGAACAGGCTCTGCTTCTGCGTCATCTCCAATCCGCCGCGAAGCTTCGCCCTCACGCTGCTGGGGTTTCCGCTAGCCTCTCGCTCTCTCGCTCTCTCGCTCTCGCTTGCTCGCTCGCGATCGAGCTGCGGCTGCGGCGATGGCGGTCGGGTCGGGGATGCGTGGTGCGCCGGCGGCGGCTAGGGTTTGGGAATTGGGATGGCCTATATTTTTCCCAGACACTGAATTTGGGCTGTATTAATGGGCCCTGTTGGGCTGTATAATTTCGGCCGGAGAAACATGGTATAAGTTCACATTTGGTCCCTTATCTTTGCACTGTTTGAATTACATCGTCAAACCACAATATGAGGGGTCTGTTTGGGGGAATTTCTAGCTACTACAGTTTCTGCTAGAATAAGAAGCTCAACCAAACAGTCCAGCTTTTGATTCAGATTCTAAGAAGATGTAGTTGTAGAATCCAGAAAATGAACTAGAAGCAGAAGCTAGGATACCTAACTTTTCCAAATTCTCAAAAACTGGCTACCAACCAGCTGCTTCTCAGAATATTAAACTCTCCCAAACAGGTCCTAGATATAATGCATCCCTCAACTTGTAAAAGCGGTGTACTGATCTACATCCAAAGTGCAGTTTTAACCGATGTGACGAGTGGAACCTATGTGGACGCCACATGTTATGGCCAGATGAGGGACCTAATATTGGTCCGGAAAAGCGGAAACAATTGGGCTCGTATTTATCATTTGAGAGAAATACTAGAGTACATCTTCGAGAGGATCAGATCACTGGAGTGTCCAGTTCGGAGCGGAACACGTCGAGGTGTTCGTCCGTGACACACAAATGAGCGCGTGCACGCCGTCCTTCCTCGAGCACAACAGGCACAACACGCAGCCCGGGATGGCTTTCATCTCCATGTTGGGCACCACTTGCGCCGGTCTCCCACCGCCAAAGTCGACGCCCCTCGAGCCCGAGGTTTGCCCAGCTTGACACGTACAACACGCCGACGACAATCCGACGGATGTTGCTGCTTGTTCGGGAGGAGCTCCGGTATCCACTCCTTGGCATCATTGATGAGCCTCGCCAGGTTGACAATGTCGCCGCTCGCCACCACGTCAGCCGTGGCAGCCACCACCTGTCGCGTGATGCAGTTGCCGTAGTACCCATCCTTGGCTCCGACGTGCTTCCCCATGTTGGCCGCGAACACGAGCAGCGTGGGAGCGGCGGTGACACCTCCGCCGTGGCTGTGGATGGCTCGGGTGCAGCACTGCCATATTGCAGCGGTGACCTCATCGAACACAGAGCAGGCGGCGACGACATGGCGGCTCCCGAACTCAGCCTTCACGCAGTTGACGAAGCTCCATGGGATCATTATATCGTAGTAGGTGAAGTTCGACATGCTTCGAGCCGGCTAGCGGTTGTGCCATTGTCGCGACACTATCCAGTTGTAGGATGTCAGGTAGGGACTCCTCGTACCTGATTGGAGCAACGGACCAGGGGCGAAGGTAGGAAGTAGCATGAGTGAGAGCCAAGGATCTACCACTTAGGTCACACTACGCCAGATCCTCACACCTCTGACGAGATACCAGTGACGGGCAAAGCAAATGGTCACTGATGACCGTCACCTTTGACGGGTCATATGGGATGCCGTCATCGGTGAGGCATCTGGCCGCGGCCCGTCACAGGTATCACCTCACCTGTGACGGGCCGTAAGACTAAGCCGTCACAGGTGAGGCAGTGACGGGTTTTTCCTCCAACCCGTCATTGGTATGACCTCACCTGTGACGGGTCCTTTCATTACAAACCATCACAGGTGATGGGCGTCACCTGTGACGGGTTTTGCTCCCGGCCCGTCACAGGTATCGATCTACCTGTGACGGGCAACTCAGTTGAGGCCCGTCAAAGGTATGAACAATACCTTTGACGGGCTTTTTTTACCTAACCCGTTTGAGGTGTGTTGGGTCTATAAATACCCCCCAAACCGCCAACTACTTTCCATCCCAACCATTTACTGTTCACAAATCAGTTGGGAGGGCAAGGGGGACGAATTTTTGCTAAAATTCAAGGTAAAATACACATTATTCTTCCCTTCATTCTCAATATATCGATCATCATATATTTTTCTTCCTATGTTGTTGATTTCAGATGGATCGTAGTTGGATGTACCATGTTCATCGTTAGTCTACAGAGTATAGAGAGGGGGTCACTGAATTTGTCACATTTGCGGAGAATGACAGAAAAAGTAGGATGAGCATGTACATATTGTGTCCATGTAGGGACTATAAGAATGAAAAGATGATCCGTGATAGCTCAGAAGTGCATTCTCATTTGATAACGAATGGATTCACGAAGAAATATACCTGCTGGACCAAGCATGGAGAGCAAGAGGCGCCTGATGTCACAGCTGAAGAAGTGTTGGATCAGGATGTAGAGAACACCGCCGCAGCTCGAGAAGGCATGTTCGTACCTTCTCCGTTAGGTGGAGAGACCATAGATTTGGATACTCAATGTCTATTTACAATGTTGCATAACATTGAAGACGCAGAGGACAACGATAGAGATTTTGAGAAGTTTAGTAAGTTGGTGGAAGATTGTCAGATGCCCTTGTATGATGGATGCAAGTCGAAGCATAGCAAGTTGTCATGCGTGTTGGAACTCATGAAGCTTAAGGCTAGTAATGGCTGGTCGGACAAGAGTTTTACAGAACTTCTTGAGCTGTTAAAGGACCTGTTGCCAGAAGGGAACAATTTACCGCAGACGACATATGAAACGAAGAAAGTATTATGTACGTTGGGCCTAGAGGTCAGAAGAATTCATGCTTGTCCGAACGACTGCATTTTGTATTACAAGGAATACGCTGACTTGGATGTCTGCCCTGTCTGTGGGGTATCTAGATACAAACGAGCAAAGAGTGAAGGTGAAGGAAGTAAGTCAAAGAAGGGAGGCCCCGCAAAGGTGGTGTGGTATCTCCCAATTGCGGAGCGCATGAAGAGAATGTTTGCGAATAATGAACAAGCTAAGCTAGTGCGCTGGCATGCCGAAGAACAGAAAATCGATAGTATGCTGAGGCACCCAGCAGATTCAGTACAGTGGAGGACAATCGATAGGATTTACCAGGAATTCTCAAAGGACCCAAGAAACATGCGTTTCGCAATGCGTACGGACGATATTAATCCATTTGGTGATTTGAGCAGTCGTCACAGTACATGGCCAGTTCTGCTTGTTAACTATAACCTTCCTCCCTGGTTGTGCTTCAAAAGAAAGTATATTATGCTTGCCATGCTCATTCAAGGACCGAGACAACCTAGCAATGATATCGATGTGTTCCTTGAACCGATAATCGATGACTTCAAAAGGCTATGGAATGAGGGCACACGAACATGTGACGCATATGCACAAGAGTATTTCAACCTTCATGCGATGCTGTTTTGTACCATCAACGATTATCCGGTCCTTGGCAACCTTTCTGGCCAAACTGTGAAAGGGAAATGGGCGTGTTCAGAGTGTATGGAGGAAACAAGAAGCAAATGGTTGAAGCATTCACACAAGACGGTCTACATGGGTCATAGGAGATTTCTCCCAAGGTATCACCCGTATAGGAATATGAGAAAGAATTTCAATGGACATAGAGATACAGCCGGACCCCCGGCAGAGCTAATAGGGACAGAGGTGCACAACTTAGTGATGGGAATAACCAACGAGTTTGGAAAAAAGAGAAAAGTTGGAAAGACAAAAGAGAAGAGCATGTCGAAGGACAAAACATAAGAGCATGTGGAAAAAGAAAAGACAAAAGACAAAAGACAGGAGCATGTGGAAAAAGAAGTCAATATTTTGGAGACTACCATACTGTAAGGATCTTGAAGTTCGCCACTGCATAGATTTGATGCATGTCGAGAAGAATGTATGTGAGAGTTTAATGGGATTACTGCTTAACCCAAGTACTACAAAGGATGGTCTCAACGCCCGACGAGATCTGGAAGAAATGGGTGTTCGCTCGGAATTACATCCCATAACCACGGAATCCGGCAGGGTGTACCTTCCTCCAGCCTGCTACACTATCTCGAAAGAAGAGAAGATTGATTTGCTAACATGTTTGAGTGGTATAAAGGTTCCATCTGGTTACTCATCAAGAATTAGTAGGTTCGTTTCACTGCAAGACCTTAAATTGGTAGGAATGAAGTCGCATGATTGCCACGTTCTTATCACACAGCTGTTGCCCGTTGCAATAAGGAATATTTTGCCTCCTCAGGTGCGACGCACGATCCAGCGGTTGTGTTCATTCTTCCATGCAATCGGCCAGAAGATCATTGATCCCGAGGGACTAGATGAACTACAGGCAGAACTTGTGAGAACCCTATGTCATCTTGAGATGTTCTTTCCTCCAACTTTCTTTGACATAATGGAACATCTTCTCGTGCACCTTGTGAGGCAAACAAAGTGTTGTGGTCCAGCTTTCATGACGCAGATGTATCCTTGCGAAAGGTACCTGGGGATCCTTAAGGGTTATGTACGGAACCGTTGACACCCCGAGGGGAGTATCATCGAGAGTTACACCATCGAAGAGGTCATCGATTTTTGTGTGGACTACATGTCAGAAACATCTTCAATTGGATTACCACGATCTCATCATGAAGGGAGGCTTGATGGTGTTGGTACTGTTGGAATGAAGATTGTTAGGTTGGATCAGAAGGTGTATGATAAAGCTCATTTCACGGTACTACAGCATATGACGGAGGTGGTGCCGTACGTTGACGAACACCTTGCAGTTCTCCGACAGGAGAGCCCTAGCCGATCAAAGAGTTGGGTCAGAAACAAGCACATGTCTTCTTTCAACGAGTGGCTGAAGAATCGAATTGCCAGGTTGCAGAACTTGTCTAGTGAAACACTTCAGTGGTTGTCACAGGGTCCTGAATGGAGTGCCACCACCTGGCAAGGATATGACATAAATGGATACACCTTTCACACGGTAAAGCAAGATAGCAAATGCACAGTGCAGAACAGTGGGTTATGCATCGAGGCTGCTAGTGACGGTGGTCGGTGTGATCAATACTATGGTAGAGTTGAGCAAATATTGGAGCTAGATTACTTGAAGTTCAAAGTCCCATTGTTTCGTTGTCGATGGGTCGATCTTCGCAATGTAAAAGTTGAAAATGAAGGTTTCACCACTGTCAACTTGGCTAACAACGCATACAAGGATGAATCGTTCGTTCTCTCCAAACAAGTTGTTCAAGTCTTCTACGTAGTTGACCCGTGTAACAAGAAGCTACATGTTGTTCGTGAAGGGAAAAGGAGAATTGTTGGATTGGACAATATTGCAGATGAGGATGATTACAACCAGCACGTTCTCTAGAAGAGGAGGAAGAAGAAAATGACGTTCAGTATGCACGCGTCGACCATGAGGAAGGATTATTTTTGTAATTTATGTACGTACGTTATGTCTACATGTCTGTTATATATTTGTATGACTCTAATATGTTCGCAATGATCAATAGTGTATTGCTTATGAAATAGTCAAATAAAATAATTAAGTGAAGCACCCACTAGAAGTGAAATAAAATAAAAAAATTTAGTAAAATAATGAAGTGCAATTACTACTGTTAGTGAAATAAAATAATTAATTAAAACAAAATATGTAGTGTATGTGGAAATATGTTAAGGAAAATAAAAGAACTAAGTGGAATAAAATAAAATAAAATAAAATATTGTGGTCGAACTCACCTGTGACGGGCGCTAACTGTAGGGCCGTCACAGGTGACCTCACCTGTGATGGCCAGGAACGCTGGGCCCGTCACAGGTGGCCTCACCTGTGACGGGCACGCAGCCCGTCACAGGTGAGGTCACCTGTGACGGCCCTACAGTTAGCGCCCGTCATAGGTGAGTTTGACTAGGGTTGAACTAGGGTTGGACCTCTTCTAGATCTAGATCCGGTCACTCAATCGCTCACTCACTCTCGATCCAAAACCACCATCGCCGCTCGCCCTCGCCACCTAACCCTCTCCGCCTTCCTCTCCACCGTCGCCGCCCTCTCCACCGTCGCTGCCTCGCCCTCTCCGCCGTCCGTCCTCGCCGGCCCCGACCTCCCCGACCCCGACCTCCCCGACACCGGGATCGACGACGCCGGCCTGCACCCTCGTCTTCACCACCGCCGGGATCCAGGACGCCGCCTGCACCGACGACCTGCGCCGTCACCCCCCTTCCTCCTCGCCCTCTTCTCCAAGTATGCCCCCTTCCTCCTTTTTTTTCTATGTTTAGATGATTTTAGGATGAATTTTGCTATTAGAGAAATTAGGATGATTTTAGGATGATATATATATATATATATATAGATGTGAAATAGATGTGAAATTAGATGATGTTGGATATATGATTTTAGGATGAATTTTGGATATATGATTTTAGGATTCTTTTGGTATTAGTTGATTTTAGGATGAATTTTGGATATATGTATATATTTGAGATGTGAAATATATGATTTTGGATATGTGCAGTATTAGATGATTTTGGATATATGCATATTTGAGATGTGAAATATATGAGGTGATGAATTTGGACTGTTTGTGCACTACTGTCTCCTTACTGTTTAGATGAAGTTTGCTGCTGCTTTAGATGAAATATATGCATATTAGATGAAATATTTTTCTTTGCTACTGCTGCTTCTGCCCCTGCTGCCCCCGTGCCCCTTGTTCAATAATGGATTATTACTAAATGGCCAGTGATGAATGCTCCATAACATTCTATCTAGACTTGTTCATTTTTTTTAGTACACTTGTTTTTTTTATTAATTGCTGCTGCTACTGCCCCTATGCCCTTGTTCAGTGATGGATTATTGCTAAATGGCCAGTGATGATTGCTCAATAACATTCAGTCTAGACTTGTTCTTTTTTTTTTGCATAAGAACAGATTATCTAAACATCTACACTTGTTCTTTTTTTTGCATAAGAACAGATTATCTAGACTTGTTCTTTTTTTTATGCATAAGAATAGATTATCTACACTTGTTCTTTTTTTATGCATAAGAACAGATTATCTACATTTGTTCTTTTTTCTGGGTTGACTTTGGGTTGCTTTTTCCTCCTAGTAGCTGATTTCCTCTTTTTTTCCATTCATGCAAATGATGGTAATTGATGCATAATTTTTGAGCAAAACTGAGGCCATATCTTTCATAGTATACCCCGTATTACATGTATCTAGTGCTAATTAGTATAATGTTAGGAAATTTATAAGCTTTTTCGGAAAAATTAGACCATGACAACGCCCGGCGCAAACCCATCTTCCTCGACACCTGCGAGGATACAGGAAGAAGCAAACCTAGCCACGGAGACAGTTTCCAGCTAAAGCAAAGGATAGGCTCAAGTGGAAGACATTCCATAAGATGGGCAAAGCTTGGAAGAATTGGAAGTCGAAGCTCTTCATCGAGTTTATCAACCCGCCCGGCAATCATACGTCGTTCGATGAATACCCTCAAATAACCGAAGCGGTGTGGGAGGAATTCTGCTCTCTGAAGAACACCCAAGAGTTTAGGGAATCAAGCGAGGCACATCGCCTACTGCAACAGCGGAATGAGCACCCGCATCGGCTGGGCACCGCAGGGTACATTGGGAAAGAGGCAATATGGGCCCAAGAGGATGCAGCCGCTGCAGCAGCGAATGTCCCTGCCCCGTTTTCGGACATCCCTGAACATAGAGCTCGCAACTGGGCGCGTGCAAGGGGTAAGGTCAACCCGAACGACTCTGTCACATTTGAGAACAAAAGTGATGCCGTCGTCTATCAGGAACTGGTGAGTTCACTACTTGACCTTACTAATTACCGTTCGTATGAAGTAGAAGTTTGTATAAACGACTCTTGTTTTTTATAGTTGGGGTTGCTTGCTCAACAAGCTTCACAAAGCAAGGTGGAGTCCGCGCGAAGAGGCGCGAAGATGACATCCTCACAAAGGCGCTCGGAACCAAAGAACATCCTGGCCGGACTCGAGGAATTGGCAGCGATGTGCCCTGGAAGCATGGACTGCCGCAGTACAGCTCCCAATACAGGAAACGGAAAGTCTCCAAGGAAGAGAGGGACGCTCGTTTGAAGGCCGAGCTTAAGGTGGAGGTCATTCAAGAACTAGAAGCTAGCATGGATGCTAGGGTGGAAGAAAGGGTTAACAAGGTCCTCG
The DNA here is from genome assembly GCA_000573905.2 of Oryza punctata. Taxonomy (NCBI): domain Eukaryota; kingdom Viridiplantae; phylum Streptophyta; class Magnoliopsida; order Poales; family Poaceae; genus Oryza; species Oryza punctata. Next base: position 9,138,991 of record CM002488.2, read on the forward strand.
CCGACATGAATATACCCCGAGGCACAACACATGCTGTGCATCCAACTCCTCGTGCACAACACGATGTGAGTCCGTCACAGCGTAGGAGTAGTTGTGCATCCGCAGAGGTGCCGGCCCCTGGTCTCCCGTCGCACCACTAGCTGCAGTGGACCACATAGAGGTAATTGATGTTATCCGATCCATATCTAATCAAAAACCTTTACGCGTTCCAATATTAAATTCAAACTTTTACATATGCAGGGCGTAGCACAGTGTGTCCTACTGGCGAGGGTCCACCCAACTTTCGCTCCCGAAGTCACTGAGGGTATGGCTTTCAAACCCTCGGTTACAGATAAGGTCCACGGCGCAGACCTGCTAGCTGGGTATGCCAAGGTGTCCATCGATACAGTAAAGGACACCTGGTCAGGCTATCCGCTGCCCGTGCTGAAATCATGACTTTGCGCGATGCGCGCAAGACGTTCATACAATGGCCCAAAGAAGACATAGTTGTGAAGATGACTCCTCGTCCAAGTCGACCGATGGAGGTTACACCTCCCAAATCTAAGCTATCAATTGAGGCTCCCCGTGGACCGGCATTGTCAGTACCTCATTCTCCTGACTGATGGAGCTGATATGGACTTGGCAGATATAGCTCAAAGCTTGGCTCCAATAAAGACCACAAGAAAGGCCGATAGCTCCCCACCAGTTGTCAAGGGCCAGAAGCGTGAACAGGGCAAGGGGAAGGTCGGGGAGTTAGCGCCGGTGCCAAAAAGGGGCAAGGCTGCGACGTAGATGCCGGAGAGAAAAGTGGGGAAGGTCGTGAGGGCGCCGGCCCAATTTGAGCTAGGCATGCCATTGGTGGAGGACAATGTGTTAGCCGTGATGGGTATTGCTTGCCGAGAGCTACATAAGCAATACATGGAGCTAAGCAATGCCAAGCGGAAAATGAGGGAGTCATCCATAGTTGGACATCACGACCACCAGCCGTTCCTATCGTCGCCTGCCTGTGTAACTATAGGCTTTGATGACCTCTTTGACCTTTTCAGGATCCGGAAGTTGGACACAGGACTTCTAAAATGCTACTCCTTGTAAGTGTAGACCTTCTATACTTGTGATATGATTGGACTATATATCCTAATTAAATTAGTTCTAATACATAAATGTTTTAAGGTTGTGTTGGATCGAGAGTTGTCGCCTTGGTAATCAGGTTGGGTTCCTTGATCCATCCATGGTGAACGAGGTTAATTTACGACAGAGCTTCACTGATGTGGTTGACTATGTCAACCGGTGTTTATGGGCCCACCAAGACAAGGAGTACATCATGTGCACACACAACCAGGAGTAAGAGGACAATACCCTTCGTGCATATTGTTTTTGAAGTTTAGGTTCTTATTACTAACGCTACGTAACCACCGCGCAGGCAACATTGGATTCTCTTAGTCATCGTACCTAAGTGGAGTAGGGTTTACTACCTTAACTCCAATAAGACGAAAAATTATGATTTCACTGAAATCACCAAGGCCTTAAATGAAGCTTGGGGCCCATATGTGGAAAAGGGTGGTAGGCACAAGGAGGGCAAGGACGAACTCTATCATGACACCAAGTTCGCATGCGCACAACAGATCGGAGACCAGTATGGTTTCCACGTGTGCCTCAACATGTCAACACTTCTAAGAGAGGTGAAAGATTTCGACCCTGAGGTTGTTACTAATGGCGAATAAGCTCATTTCAATACCAACATTGCTATTCTAAATGTGCTAACCTCTGATATATTAAACAGAAAGGTAGAGCTGGCTTCAAGATCTCACCCATCAACCCCCCGCTATCAGAGGCGAAGTGTGCGCCTTCATTCTTGCAGAAATAATGAACAAGAAAGGACGTTTTCACGTCAAATAGACTCATGAACTTAGCTAGATAATTTATTGTGATGTAAAAAAGTTGTTTTTATTATGGAGTGCAATGTAATTTACTTTCATATGTGCAAAATTGTGGCTTGAAGCAAAATTGTGCAAAATTGTGGTATTTCAACTGCATATGTGAATGATGTCAATTTTTGAGATGGATCTGTGATGTTGAGGTTCTGTGATGTTTGAGATGGATCTATGATGTTATATTAGGGGGTGATTGGAATATATCTGTGATGTTTCTGTTTTTCAGAGGGCATGGCTAGCAAATCCTGAGGCTAGCCAATATTTAGGATTTATTTTTTTTCTGGAATTAACTCATCACTGACGGGTCGGAACCAAAATCCGTCACAGGTAACCTCACCTGTGACGGACTCGCAAATAAAGGCCCGTCAGAGGTAACATACCTGTGACGGGCCTTTACTTTCGGGCCGTCACAGGTAGATCACCTGTGACAACTTCTATCTACGGAGACCATTACCTCTGACGGTCTTTATTTAAAGGGCCGTCAGAGGTGAGTCACCTGTGACGGGTCCCAACTGGCCCTAGGCTAGCGGAGACCAACACCTCTAATGGCCTTCTATTAACTTGCCCGTCAGAGGTGGGTGTCACCTGTGACGGCCGACCACCCGTCAAAGGTGACTGGACTCACTAGTGACCACTGATCACTGACCCTGCCCAAAGCCGTCAAAGGTGAGGGTTTGGGCCCGTCACAGGTGACCTTGGCCAGTGTAGTGTCAACAAAAACAGTAAAAGTTTATCGAGGGGACATTTGCCCCCAATTATTGTAAAACTAAGTGGAGGCCAAGGTCTCTAGTTGCTATACTCTAGATCAGCCCCTGCAACGGATGGCGAGGGGAGACCACGCACGAGCTCGCCGACGGTTCGTAGAAATTGCGCCAACCCGCATGAATCAGCGACGCCGTGGTTCCACATCACCCTGAGAACGAACCCGCCGCAGGCAAACTCCGTTACCTAAATCATCAGCAGCGGGTCAGATCTTGCCGGCGTCCTCGAGGGTTCAGTTCACCGTTGTGGCACCAAACGCCACGCCCTCGCCGGTGCACGACAACACGCCGTCGTCTACAGTGTCACCGAGGGCTATGACGCGACCTGCGATGGGGTAGTAGTGGACCAAGGAACACGACAGAGTGCGTTACAGTGGCTTGTGGACGCGGTGCTCGAAGGCGAGGAACGCCATGAATGGTAACCCAAGGCGGGACTTGTTGGTGGAGGTCAGGCGGATGGTCACCGCCGACATCGGCTCCGGTGATGGAGGTCAGGTGGATGGTCATCGCCGGCATCGGTTCTTGTGGGCCGACAAGCACTAGCGGCGCCCACTTGGTTACGACAAATTTACTCATTGTCTTAGAGTGAGAAATGCTGGGTTATGTCACCTATTGTTCGTGTTATCTTGATCAAGAACTATGCTTTATGAGCATATCCATCTATATATTTGGAATGTCGGAATAGCTAATTGGCAAGTTGCAACCCAGCATATGAATTAAGATCTGTAATTCTATAATTATATAGTGAAATAATGACGCTGATTTTGAACTAATTAAGGCCATGTGATCGATCTGGTATTCGAGTTGACATGGAACTAAAGACGGCTTGGGAGTTTGATTTGTCAAATTGACTAGTTTTAGTTTTGATAAACTAAGACGATATAGGTAAATAGGAGAGCGCATGAGTATCTTTAAAGATAAAAAGAAGAAGGAGAAATGGACGCTTGTATGATATTCCCTCCGGTTTCATAATTCTTAATTACTTTCTCGGTCTTAAAATATAGTACTAATCTAGAACTGAATAGGACATATCTCTACTATTTAAAAAATTGAAAATGTTTCCGTCATCCGTTAGGGAGGAAAATTAAACTTTCGGTTTTTTCTAGGCTGAATATGCGCTTGCGACCTGAGGCGGATGAGAGAAGGGAGGAAAGTGGGCTAGAAGGGAGTAACATTAGACTTTTTTTCTTCCACAAAGGGATGTCAATTAGACTTTTGGTTTTTGTGGGCCGAACGTGCGCTTACGGGCTAAGGTGGAGGAGAGAGGGCGGGAGGGGAGGAAATTAGACTTTCTGTTACTCGCTGGGCTGCGGGTTGAGCTTGTTGGGCTGAACGTGGCCAAACAGAAAAAAATGTTTTTATATAGATTTTTGTTTAAGTAAATATTGAAATGGTGTTTGTATTATTAAAATTAACATTGACTTTTGAAAATTCCGAGAAAATTTCAAATAGTGTAATTAATCATGGATAATTTAACAAAAATTAAATCCAGCCACGTAATTTTATTTCTCACACTTACTTTACTTTACTTATAAATTAATTTAATTCCACACCTACCTACTTTATTCCGGAAAATTTGTATTTTAATTAATTACATAATGTAAATTTTCTTATTTTTTTCTTAATTTTCTCGTCTTTTCTCCCCGTTGCAACGCACGGGCAATTTTTCTAGTTCTAATACAATCTCCAGATTCGTTGTATTTTGGGATGAAGGGAGTAATGTTTTGATTAATGACATGGTTCCCATAATACATCTTTGACTATGTTTTTATATTATAATATATATAATAAATAAATACATTTGTTACTTTTAGTATAGTGTTTTGTAAGATGAATCTATTTGTGTTGTTTTAGTGCTTTTAAACTAAATATTTTTAAAGATATTGATAGTCAAATTTATAAAAGTTTAACCTTAATCTTATCTAAAACCTGGAGACCATTAGGGAGTATAAAAAGTTGACCCGCTGGAAGAGGTGGTTTGGGAAATTGAACCGATCTCTAAAGTGCAGTGTTGGTACCTAAACTTATTCATTAGTGTAATCCAAATCTCTCAATTCTCAAAATCCTTGAATTTATCAAAATGTATTATTCTAGTCCTAAATTGCAAGACCCTTTGAGATTGGATCCTACGTGACACTCACATGTTATGCTAGACGGGTGATGGCATGTGACCAATGGTTTTCCAGCCGGCGAAACATCAAATCTATACCATATAGGCTATATAGTTGATGTTCACTAATTTCTAAAAACATATAAGTGTGCTACATTATCACTTACTGATAACTATTATTTATAATATTTTAAATCGCATATAAGTGTGTCACATCATCACTCATTAGCACTTATTATTTAAAGTATTTTAAATATCATGCAAATATAATATATCATTAACAATTTTGTTATATTTTTAGAATTCAATATGAAAGCAATGTTAAATTATTATCTCTGCATTATTTTCACATTATTTATATATATATATATATCACTTCTATAATGTATAATATATGTATTTATTCATGTACCCTATAACAAAACACGGAATATCAACTAGTAGTACATATATTAGCGCTAAACATCTAAAGTGGTAGGGCACATCAGCGATGGTTCCACACACGGACAGCTCGGTGGAAGAGAGAGAGCGCACTGCAGGCGGAACGAGCAGCTCGCCGGTGGGCTTGGCGACCGCAATGACGGTGGCAGACGGCCGACGTACGGCGAGCTCCTTCAGGCGCAGCCTCACTCCGGATCGACAATGTTTTACAACGCATTTACGACGCTAACACTAAATCCGACGTCCTCCAGACCAACGTCCTCCGTAACAAATCCGATAACGAGGCTGCGTATCAACAGCCCGGGTCACCAATACGTGATTCCACAAGACTAGAACAAGCCATTCGATCACCGGATTCTTCTGTCCGGATGTGACATCAGATCAGTAATCAGTTACCGTCATGGCATGCATACTGTGTGGAATGGATATTAATCGTATACCTGTACGGTAGCTATTTCCCTACAGAAATGTAGTGGTAATTCCGTATTTCTCGTATCCACGCTACAGACGGCAAAAAAAAAAAAGAAGAAGAAGAAGAAAAGATTCGAGCCATTCTCTGATAGCCAGGTGTTGCATGTTGCATGCCTATGAGCTCCCGTACTACACACAAGCCACTCTATCAATCTTAGCAAACTATTTTTTTCTAAATTACTTATTATCTTATTGATGATTTGATTTCACCATTATATTCGTTACAATTAAATTCTTTATAACAAGATCTCACTGGATTATATTTAGCATAAAAAATATAAATATAATTATAATTTTACTGAAAGATTTCTAAATTATACATGGAAGAACGAATTGTAATTTTTTTAAATTACATGGAAGAACTCGACATAAATTGAAATCTTATACCGTACAGGCACACATACATTCTTTAAATTTTTTTTGGAAAAACCAAGATGCTTCCTGAGTTTCATGAGAGTTAACCGCATACTGCTAGACATAAGTGATGATTAAAAAAATAATGGCATGAAATTACAATCAACTATGGTCAAAAAATAAATCTATATCATGAAAATATATAATTACATTTTTTATCTCAAATTTCAGCAATTTTTAATGACTCAAATAATGCTTGAAGTAATTAAATAGTTTAATAAATCAACTGGAAAAAGAAAAAACATAATTGGGCCCATTACTGGGAGCACGGCCCATCTCTCTCTCACACACCGCAGCATACTGCACAAGGGCCCATGTGCAGCCCAAGTCGGCGTAGGAACGTCGATAGTCATGATCTCTCATGATTTAGACAAAATTATTGGCTTTGTTCCATCTACAACCCTAGACTTCATTCCCCTTCATCTCCCCCAACTTCCCCCGGTCTGAGCGAGAGATGTGAGGGTGGCTTAGCAGAGCAACAACGGTGAAGCTTCCGGGTGGAGTTAGCTAATGCCACGGTGTAATAGAGGGAGGTGGGAGACCAGCTTGTGGGGGGGAGGGGGGACGGGAGCTAGACACGTAGGCACGGACGGCGCATGCGGCGTAGCGGTGACGGCGGTGACTGGGGCAGGCGCTCTGATTATGAGGGCACTGCTCACGATGTCGTACGTGGCGCGCCTCGACGGCGAGGACGTGAGGGCCGGAGGTGGCGTGCAGGAGGCGTGGGCGACGAGGTCAGCCACCTCATGGTGCGCGAGAGCATGCGCTACGCCATATACGCTTAGGCGTGCTGCATGTGTGCAACTCCAGTACATGCAAATACAAATACAGAATAGAACGATTGCCAACGGCGTGGTCGGAAATCCGGTGGGGGATCGATGCCCAATGCCGTGGTCGGAAATCCGGTGGGGGATCGATGCCCAATGCCGAGGCAAAGCGCCAGGTGGTTGATCGATTTCATTGGATTGCAATCTCATGGTTCCCTCCAAGCTGATTTTATTGTGGTTATTCGTCCGATTCAGAGTCCAAATCGAATCCACCCTTGCTTTTTCCTTCGTGTCTAGCTTGGTTTCTTTTGATCATCTTTTTTTAGCTGGATTGGAGTCCTCTCTGGGAACTCATCTATGCCACGAGTCCGTTTTAGTAACGCCTCGGTTGGTTGTGTCGCTCGAATCAGATTGCGAGAAAGGAATTATGGACGAACGCTAACACAAACGTGCGTATAGACGAAAGAAGGATTTACGGACGAAAATTAGGTGACGAACGAAAAATTACTAATTTTTTAAGTAGTAAAGATTTGGTTCTTTCAAAAATTTATTTTACAAATAGACCTCTAAAAAACATTATCCCAGAAATGGTCTTTTTTTACCAGAGTCGCTGGCACCGTCCCCTTGCCACTATGGCGGGCTGGCACTGACGTGGCAGGGGGAGCGCGCCAATGATGCCGGCACCACCCCCACCTATCCCACCCACGGCGTCATAATTTTTCCTTGGAATGCTCCCCTCGAGGGCCCTACCCACCCCCATGCCCTCCCTACCGAGCTCGAGCACCGCTGCTCTTGCTCTCTCTCCCCCTTTCCTCAAATCCACTCAAGATTTATCGGTAAGAGATTTCGTGTTCATCACTGTTTTTGCTTTCCTATAGTCTGAAAAATTCCAAAAACAATTAGGAGATTATATTTCCGTAATCCTATAAACCCTTTAGCTTAGTTAGGGTTTGTTGAGTTTTTTTAACATTCGAGTGTTATTCCTTATAACAGTCATAACTTTCTTATACGGACTCGAAATCAGGTAAATTATATATCCACGGACATCAACAGAAAAAATTACATCCGATTCTCCCTGGCTTTGCTGGTTTTGGCAAAACTAGAATCTCAATATTCCACTTGCAAGATTGTGTTTTCGAGGCGAGAAGCTTTTCGATAGAGCTTTGAAAAAATTCTACAGGTCACATATTTCATCCGTTTGAGATTATTTTTTTATGGTTGGTTCTTGTGTGCTCCTAAGTGTGAAAAAAATATATATAAAAAAGAAAAAGTTGCATGTCTCTCCTCTACACTAGAGAGGAAGGAAAAAATGGTCGGGGGAAGGGGGCGGGCGATGCTATCATCATTGGTGTGCTCCCCCTGCCACGCCAACTGGCCCACCACGCTGGTAGGTGATGGCATCAGAGATGCTAACACCGTCCCATTGGATCACGGCGCCAGTGATTCTGGCACCCCAAAAAAGACCATTTATAGGATAAGTTTTTCCAGGGGTCTATTTGTGAAATAAGTTTTTGAAAATGATCAAATTGTAAAAAATCCAGCTGCTGTATTTGAAATCAATCAATGGTTAATACTATAAAGTTTGCTCCTTATATATACAAACGAAGCAAAAGCAACAGACCCATGCAGCGTACATAAGGCACACGCATAGGTTGCGTTACACGCTGTACGACTCCGACACCGACAGGAACATGTCCTTAAGAAGGGTGAGGCCAAGCACGGCCGTCACCATAGCTGGCAAGGTGAAGATGAGCACACGATTCATCAACCTCTTCCTCTGTGCTGCGCTTGCGTCGTCCAATACCGCTCCAGTGCCATGTTTGTCTTCCGCGCCGCCAGCGAGACCGCCTTGAGATGGCGGTGATCCTCTGGCGCAGCAGCCTCACCTCCTCCCAAGCCGCCTCACCATACCCCTCCACCCCATCCGCCTCCGCCTCCTCTAGCCTCTTATAGAGCACGTGCAACTCCAGCTTCTCAGCCTGGCCGACAAGTCTGCAGTAGCGGAGATAGTGTGTCCACCGGATGTAGCGTCGTGGACGACCGACCACACGCCGAAGCAGCGTATCATGAGGCGGCTCACCCCCCCAGTGTGGTTTGCGGAGGCCGTGCTTGAGAATGCAGAACTTGAGCCACTTGGGTGTGCCGCTAGATGGCGACACGATGTATCTCGACGGCATCTGCTGTGACTGAGGGTTCATCTTCTCTCCTCCTACTGGCTTGGAGACTTCAATTAGACTCCTCGAGCGCTTCAATTCAGTGTAGACGGGATCGCCATCTTCGTTTTACCAGGAGCATCGCTAGGCAGGAGAAAACCACGAAAAAAAACTCGAGCTAATAATCTGTTACACACGGCCGCCGTGGCTTTTAAGTTTTGAGTCCTAGTCGGACTCAACCACACGACACAAGCTGTTATACCAATTTATATACTCTTGTTCTCATCTGAAAATGCGATTTATCAATGTGCGCTTTTCCCCCCTGAAATATGAAGATGCAGCCTTTGTCTTGCACATAACCATATACAGGTATGTCGATGGATTTTCATTTTTGATAGGAGATTCTCTCGTTTCTTGCATTTCACTTAAATAATTACTAGAAAATAAAAAATTGATAAGATATATTAATAAAATATATCACGACACAAACATACAAGATTAAATTTAAATTATACAAGTTATTAAAATGAACAAATTAAGCTGAAATTAGTTAACGTGAATTCACAATTATATTTGTTGTTTTTGTTACAAGTGTTCTTGTGAAATTCGAATTTCCACTTTCATATTTGTTGAGTGATATGTTTCATATTAATTTGTCTCATCATTTTTTCCAAATATTTTAATAACTATTTATATTTAGGTGGTATGCAATAAATAAGAGGGTGTCCTCTTGAGAAATAAAAACACTTTCCCATGTCAAAAGAGAGAACCTGCTTTACTATTGGCTGCTAATGCTAAAGGTAACGGTGCTGCACTTCCATCATCGATGATAATTACAAAACTGAAAATTTATTTTCCTTCAGTTAATATAGACTATACAGTGCAATTCTATCTTGGACAATCTTGCACACCACTACTATATAATACTATATAAGAAACTATTCTAAACTCTCGAGGGGACGTTCTTGTCGTTTTCATATCATTATGATTTAAAAAACACCAATAAAATAGATTAATATGTGATAGATCATTCCACTAAAGCAAAATTTAACTACTACATGCATTGCAACGAAAAAAATATAAGTTAATTAGGTGTAGTTTAATTTATTTTTTTAACTTGTAAAAGTTAAATTTTAACTTATATATTTGTAAAATGATATATCACATTCTAATGCACACTACTACAAAAAATCATTTTCGTTGGCGGCTAGAGGTGCCACGGCGACCAAAAGCAAGTGAAAATAATGCTAAGACAACCGCTAGCAAAAATATCATTTTCGCTGGCGGCAAGCTAAAGAGGACCGCCAGTGAAAACATTATTGGGGATAAAAAAATTTGAAAATCGGCGCCACCAGCCGCCATGGCCGCAAGCACCGTCCGCCACCACGACACCTCCCTTGCCACCGCCGAGCCCAGCCACTGTAAGGTCCGTTGCCCACAGGAGTCCCCAACACCGGTCACCACCCGCGTGAGTCTCCGTCACCATCGGATCCGTCGTCCACACCATTGTCGTCACCGAGCCCGGCCGTGAGCTCGGTCCCCGCCACCGGAACCGTTGCTCACGGAAGTCCCCATCACCAGATCCGTCGCCTGCGTCGTCATCATCGCTGAGCCCAACCGCCGCCACCAGATCCATTGCTCACGGGAGTCCTCGTCATCGGATCCATCACCTGCACCGTCGTCGTCCCTGAGCCCAACAGCTGTCGCCGGATCTGTTGCTCACGGGAGTCCTCACCACAGGATCTGTCGCTTGCACCGTCATCGTCACCGGGCCCAACTGCTGCTGTTGGATCCATCGCCCGCACCGTCATCGTCGTCAAGCTCGGACTCCATCATCGTATCCATCGCCCACGGTAGTCCCCACCGCCAGATTCGTCGCCCGCACCATCCCGCTGCCGAGTCCGGTCAGGGCCGCCACCTCCCCTTTGCCGCCGCCGCCTGCATGAGTCGTCGCTGCTGCTGGTGGTGATGGTGCATCGCACGGAGTAGACCCTGTCCCGACGGCAGCGAGCTCCATTATTACCGATGAAACGAGGATGACCGTCTGCTTCTTTGCCTCACCATGATCAATAATATGTGAATCTAATTGAATTTTTTTCAACTATAATTACACACAAATTCCATATAGGTGTCATGTCAAATGAAAACCAGGTCAATGTGCCACGTAGGAGCCATATAGAATGAAATCGCTTGGCGAGGCGAAATTAGCTGGTTTTGATAGTAGAGGTAGGCTCTATGTCCAGTTTTACGATTGAGGAACGTGAATCAAACTAGAGCTCAATTTTTATATGCAAAATGACCTTTTGGCTCAAATATTATCCTAAAGTTTTCGGATTTGCTATCATACTGTGAACAGTAAATAAGGGTGGAAACTTTCGAATTTTACACGGTCCAATATGCTTTGAGATTTGCGCAAGCAAAGGAGAGGGAAAACATTGCATGCATGGCAATGGGGGTCGAATCGAAGACTTGCCACTCGTGAGCTTGATGCACTAACCACTTGCTCCACCCTTATATTGCAATTACATACTAGTTACAATATAATTGTAGTTGCATTCGAAAGTTTTTTATCCAAAAAACTATCGAATGTTTATTGAATGTTGTGTAGCTACTCCCAAAGTTCCCTATTAGCTAATCTTTCTTCGGTGTGGTGGTAACTTAGGATCAGGGTGGGGGAGGGGAAGAGGGAGAGTTTGTTGGCCAAGTGAGAATTACCCATAATTCCTCATGAACCTTAGTTTTGATTTTTTGTTGAATTGATATATGCATTAAACTCAACAGATTCTGTTGGAGTAAAGGTGTTTTTCGTCTAATGGCGTGTATCTATACAAATGTGCGTTCATGGAAGCTCCACAGCCACTGGGACATTCTGTTTTTATGGTCACCTGTCGTATTGTGTTTAGCAGGTTTACTTTGTCCTGGTGGTAACTCGGACTCATCCCTTGTTTAACTTTCTATTGGTCCCTTAGTTCGATCCTAACTGTCCTGACATTACTATTTGGTTCGGTTATGTCGTGGTTGAGTCCGACTAGGACTCAAAAATTCTGTGCCTGCGTCTGCGTGCACTTATAAACCACGATGGGCGCCGTGTAACAAAGATTAGACTTAAGTTTTTCGTGTTTTTTCTTCTACCGATCGAGCGTGCTGCTCCTGCTAAAGCGAAGATGGTGATCCCGTCTACACCGAATTGAAGTGCTCGAGGAGCCGATCGAGCCACAGCTCTGAGGTCGCCGCCAAGCTCACCATCTACTACGGAAGCATCCATTGTATTAACGAATAAATAAATTATATTATCGGTATATACAGCAGGATCGGAGGAGAGGAGATGAATCATCATCAGTCACAGCAGGTGCAGTAGAGATACATCGTGTTGCCCTCTAGCGATGCGCTCAGGCGGCTCGAGTTCCGTATCCGCAAGCGCGGCCTGTACAATCACACTGGCAGGGTGAGCTGCCTCGTGATACGCAGCTGCTTCGGCGTGTGGTCGGTCGTCCACGACCGCTACATCCGGCGAACACACTATCTCCGCTATTGCAGGCTCGTCGGCCAGGCTGAGAAGGTGGAGTTGCACGTGCTCTATGAGAGGCTAGAGGAGGCGGAGGTGGACGGGGTGGAGGGGTACGGCGCGGCGGCTTGGGAGGAGGTGAGGCTGCTGGCGATAGAGGATCACCGCCATCTACAAGGTGGTCTTGCCGGTGGCGCGGAAGACAAACATGGCACTGAAGCACTATTGGACGATGCAAGCGCAGCGTAGGGCAGATGCCGCGGAGCGGCTTCGGAGGAAGAGGTTGATGAAGCGTGTGCTCATCTTCGCCTTGCCGGCCATGGTGACGACCGTGCTTGGCCTCACCCTTCTTAAGGACATGTTCGTGTCGGAGTCGTACAGCGTGTGGTGCAACCTGTGCGTGTGCCTTATGTACACCGCATGGGTCTATTGCTTTTGCTTCATTTGTATATATAAGGAGCAAACTTTATGGTACTGACCGTAGATTCATTCTAAATACCGGCATGTGCGACAGCATTCCAATATGGGCGGGGCTCTGTAATTGGCCATGGCCCCCTCCATTTTGCAGGAAAAAAAGGTCTATTTTTCTTCCCTCAACTATATGCCGGATTTAATTTGGGTTCTTTAACTGCAAATCTAGCTATAGAGTATTATACTAGCATTTGATCAATTAACAGAATTCCATGTGATCAATTGTAACGCCCCAATTTCCCTATCGCGTTAAAAGCTAATGTAATGAAAATCCTAATTTCAAAATTTTGTTCTTTGAATGTTGAATCTAAGTTGTGCCATCGATCTCAATTTAAATCCCTCCATTGACTCATTTCCTTGGTGTCAACAATAGCCTCCTAAAAATTCTCGTTCCAACTAATCTGAGGGTTCGAATTTCCATATTCGGATTTCTCTCTGAAAACCCTATCCGCAAATTTCGTGGAATTCTCGAATCCAAACACAGCCAAATGATTCACCTCGAAACCTAAACTCACCCCTTGTTTCCTTCAAACCAAATTTCGAATTGGACTCAAACCCTCAAGTTTCACCCATCTATCTCTCTCCCTCCCTGTGTGTGTCTATCTTTCCTTTGAATTATTTCCCGAATATTTGTTCCAACTCCAAGATTCAAATCCAGTCAAATTTTCCCTGGAACCCTAACTTTTCAGGATTTCTTTCCACTCCCTCTCTTTGATGCCCTTCCTTGATGAATCCATATTTTCTAAGTTCACATATGCCTGTTGAATTCCAACCCCAACCCCAAATACTCAAAATATATCCCTTCATTATCCCCTGGAAAATAATCAAGGCAATTCATTCTATTCGGCCACCTCTCCTCCATTTCCATAGGCCGGCCCAATTTCCTTTCCCTCCTTCTCCTTTCCACACTGGGCCACTCTCCTCCTTGCTAGCCCGCAGGCCGCCCGATGGACCGGCGACGAAAGCTACCAGGCCGCACTGCGCACGTGCTGAGCGGACCCGCAGCCGTGCCGCGCCCCTGCGCCAGCACCAGCGCGCCCAATCCGCTTGCCGCCGTTTGATCTTTCGCCGCTCATCTTCGCCTGCGGAGCGCACACAGGGTGAAAGCTGGAACTTTGACATTACTGTATTTGGTGAATTCCCAAAATATTGCTGCAATTGCTAGGCTGCATCTTCAAAATTCAGGAAAAAAACAGAGCATACATTGACAGAGAGCGTTTCTGGACGAGAATAAGAGCATATGCTTTGGTAATGACTATAACAAAATCATACAGAGTGCCTCTAGAAGACCAGTAGCCCTAGTACAGCCTACAGGTACAGCTAGTACTCCACTTAAAAGGTGAAAGGTAAAACTAATGGAGATCACAAGTTAAATAGATTATTCTATTCCGCAAAATACCTAATAGGTGGAACCTTGAGCCTACTGTCCGTTATAAATATACAGTATTTTGAAGCTGGTAATAAGATATAACTACCATATGATAACACAAACTGAGAAAAGGTATTATAATAGATGGTCAAGTATTACAGCATTTGATTAATTAACAGAATTAATCCATGTGATCAAGGGGGAAGTGCAACACGGAAAACTATTCTCAACCCTCAAGGGGATATCTCCTTATTGTTTGCATGTCACTCAAATGGTTAAGACTCCACAAATATACAAGTTCAAATTCAACTTCTACATCTTACAACGAAAAAAATAAATTAAACTATAGCTAGTTAACATATATTCACAATTAAATTTGTTTTTCTCATTGTGACATATAGAAGTTGAATTTTAATTTACATGTTTGTGAAATTAATACATCAACTCATTTTTTTCTTATAACTATTTGACTAACATGCAAACAACGATGAACGTCCCCTCAAAAATTTAAAATCCACTCTCGATAGAAACAGCCTTTTGTACGGTGCACACTTTAACTTTAACAGTAAGATAGATCCACCCAGCTGAAAACAAAACAGGGACATAACTAGAATTTTATGAGGATATGGAGAAGAACCATATAGGAAACAACTACATTCAACACAGGGAATGAACAACAAAGGACAACCTGTACATGCAGTCATTTAAGTCTTGGAGAAGAGATGAACAAGATACAAGAACTGTCACCACACACATTATCATTTTACACTTACGACCAGTCATGATATTCATTGGCAATACCATTTCATAGCATCAACATTTACCACACAAAAGCGACATAGTATCAATCTTATGCATGCAAATGTATCAAATAAAAATTACCAGGCGGTTGGCAACCGCATATCTATCTATGCATGCATAAGTGTGTCCCAAGAAGGAGACCACACGATCGAACAGAAAGTAACCAATCTTTGCTAGAGCACACGAACTGAACTAACGAATCTCAGCAAAATCTCAGAAAAAGGACCACATGAACAGAACAAGAAACGAGATAAGCACCAGACCGATCGTCCCATTAATCATCAACCAGTTAACGAGAATGATGAAATCCCTGTAATCATCACCGCGACCGTGCGAAATACCTCCTGCAATTAAGATCCAAAAGAACTGACACGGCCGATCGAAACACTGTCTGCAATGCAAAAAAAACTGCAGTCTGAGCTGACGTTGATGCGGCTAACATGGCTGCGGTTACCACCACGCCGAAGACCGCGACGGCAACGGCGATGAGCACAAGAAAAGGATGCTCTGCCGCTGGCGTCCAGGGCGCGCGCAACGGCAGGGCGACGTCGACGTCGGGGACTTTGTCGTCGGGAGACCTCGTCGTCGTGGTCCTCCGTGTCCTCGTGCTCGGGCTGGTCGACCGCAGCGCCGACGTCGTGCTCGGGGTAGTCGGGCTGTGGTCGGGGTCCTCGTCGTCGTCGTCGTCGTCGAGGGGGAGGTCACTGGCGGGGACCTCCGCGCTGGCGACATGGACGCGCTCCTCCGGTTTGTTGTTCGCCGCGCCGGTGACGTGGGCCGGGACCATCCCGCCGAGGGCGTCGAGCCCATCCTGCTCGACACGCTCGGGCGGGGCCGAGTCGTCCATGCCGTTTCCGCTGCGGCCAGCCTTGTCCCCGGAGAGAGCCTCCTCGTCGACGACCTTCCCGGCGCCGCCGAGCTCGTCGTGCTCGTCCAGGGTCCTCTGTTCCTCGGACTCGGCCCCGCCGAGGGCGACTCGTCCTCCTCGCCGGCGCCGACCTGGGCACGCAACTTCCCGCCGAGGGCGCCGAGCTTGTTGTTCTCGCTGCGCTCGTCCGGGGCCATCAACTGCGCGCCGGTGACGCAGGCGCCGCTCTTCTCCACGGCGTCGACCGCCCCCGCGGAGATGTCGTGCTCGGCGTGGAGGGCGCGTTCGTCCGCGGGGACCTCGTGGTGCTCCTCCTGGACGCCGATGTGCTGCTCCTGGAAGGGTCGACCGCGGCGGAGAAGTCGTGGTCGAGGTGAAGGGCGTGGACGTCCTTCTCCTCCTTGCCGGTGCCGACCTCGCGAGCTCCTTCGCGGCGTCGGCGCGCACCTCGTCTCCGTCGGGGAAGGTCTTGGTGGCGGTACCTTCGGATTGGTTGGGCTCGACAACGACCTTCCCGGCGCCGGCGCGCACCTTCCCAGCAAGAGCGCCGACGAGCTTGAGCTTGTCGTGCTCGTCCAGGTTCATCCGGTGCTCAGCGCGCTTCTCTTCGGCGGCGGCGGCGGTGGCCTTCGCTGCGATGACATCGGGGTCCGCGCCCTTCTCGACGATGGCTTCGGGGTACGCGTACTGCACGCGATTGGCGGGGGTCTTCTCGTCGGCGGGGGCGGCGACGACCTTCTCGCCGGGGAGCTTGTCGTCAGCATGGATGGCGTCGGCCTCGTCCCGGAGAAGCCCCTCCACCATTGTTGAGGCCTCGCGGAGAAGCGGGAAAGCTTGCATGTCACTCAAATAGTTATAAAAAAAATTGAGAAAATTTGAGGAGGTGTATTACTATATGATATATCACTCCACAACACATGCAACTTATAATTTAACTTCTACATGCCGCAACGAAAAAAAATAAATTAAACTACAACTAGTTAAGGTATACTCACAGTTAAATTTATTTTTTTCGTTGCGACATGTAGAAGTTGAACTTTAAGTTGCATGTTTGCGGAGTGATATATCACATGTTAATATACCTTCTTAATTGTTTTTAAATTTTTTTATAACTATTTGACTACATGCAAGCAACGAAGGGATATCCCCTCGAGAGTTTAAAATCCACTCTCGGGGAAGCGAGAGTCGAAGGGGGAGAGGAGGGGTGAGGGGGAGGGGATGGGGATGGGTTGAAGTGGGGGAAGGGCGGTTATACGAAATGTTTTTCTAGAAGCTTCTGATTCCTTTTATGGAGCAGTAACAAACCTTTTTTTCTTGGAGAATTGGCGATGGCCGTTGTTGACGACCAAATTTGGTAGTTCAAAGTATCGGAAATAAAGATAGAATCGAAGAGGATTGAAGAGATTAGATTGTTTCGGAAACAGAGCAAGAATAGGCTATAGTCCGAATCGGCTGTGAACTGGATCGGCAGAGTCAGAGTCGGACAGGGTTAGCCGATTAAACCGATTTTGGTAATATGACTCGGTACACGTCATCGGGTTATGTTAGCGTGTTTCATATGGATTGCCATGCACGGATAGAGTCCTGAGGAGGCAATTGTATCTATTAATTAGGATATTTTATGTAATTTCCTTATAGATATTTCTGGTAAAAGTCCGCCTAAGGGACTTGTTCGTTAGTTGGATTTGTATTAGGTTAATATGAGTCGTGTCCGTGATGGACAATGTTTGTATTTTCGGGTATAAATATAATCCTGAGGTCTTGTAAATAATAACAACAGACGTTCAATCAATCTCGGCGCATCGCCACCTTTGTTTTCTACTTTCGACAAGTTTGTGCTTTCGAGTCGTGCTGCATGAGTTTGATCTTCGACAAAAAGGTATATCTTGTCATGGCGAGTTACATCATTAGGGCTAGTGCTTACATCTTTATGACACTCTAGTTCTATGTTGTGATTCTCCAAGTTATCATATGCGTTATATAATTTAGATCGACAATGCAATCTACGTATATCGGCTAGATTATTTTAGGGTTTCGTCGATATCAGCTAGATCACTTTGTTAATCTAAGTTATATAATGTATCTATCATCCCGAAGAGGCAACCATCGGCTTGGTTCTTTAGATATCATGCTTCTTTTTATACTTAATGCTGCATTGGTTAAGTCCAACCTATTAAGTCGTATTTAGAATCATAATATCCAACTTGCTTTATGGTTGTTACTAAGGATAGAATCGGGGTTTCAGCCGATCTTACCTGATATAGATGTTTTACGTTGCTTTATGCTTTGTTTAATGTTCTATATCTGCCCCTTATATTAAGATCTAACCTAATGTAAATATATTGAGTTTAATACCAATCTAATTGGTTAAAATTGAATATATTTATTACTAGAGAATATCTTAGTATAAGGTTGTATCGGAGCTATAGCCGATACACGCTTAAATCTAAATATCGGCTATGACATTAATCTATATAATCGTTATTTCATGTTATCTTTAGACTTGGGCAATTTATATTGTCTCGCTTCGGTCCGATCTATCCCAATTGCTTGTTTCTAAAGTAATGTTGATTTATTGATTATGTAACATTAATATATACAATCGATATACTAGTTTTAGGGTTATTTTCATATTCACCTAGACCTTACAGCCGATTCATGTTCTGTGGCATCGGCTAGGTCACATACGGTATGAAATCGGCCCTATGGCCGATTGTCTATCGTTTACTAATACTCTTTGCATGTTTTCTTGTTGATTGCAGGATCAAATCAACTGGCACGCCCTCGAACCTAAAACCCTAATTTTGGACCTGCACTAGAGTAAAGCAAATCTCTCAGGCCAGTGTGTGTTTTTTGCATCAACACGCTTTTGGCACACCCAGTGGGACCATTGTGTCATCATGTCGCCAAACATCACGGAAGTTTTGGAGAACAACATCGTCCTGGTTACACTCAAGCAGCTGAGTGACGAGCAGAAAGAAGAGATGCAACGTTGAACCAACTCCAAAACCAGTATCTGCACTCATTCACAGTCACCCGGCAAGGTACCGTTATCCAAAGAGCTAAAGTCCAAGTGCCGACGATCGTGAAGCAAGACCCAAGTACTTCCGGATCAGGAGAAGAAAAAGACAAACAAGCCAAAGTTGAATCAAGTGATGAAGAGCTCCATACGTTGCAAGATCGAATTGATTCGGCTGTTCACCACGCATTAGTCAACCAGTCCGGAGTGCTTGTGAACACCTTGACGAATATGATCAAGTCGGTAGTCGACGGGACGATAGCTGAAGAAAAAGCCAAAGGACCTATTTATCTTCCAGATGGCACGTTCCCAGCATACAGAACTGTGAAGACAGAAATTGGCGGGAATCAAACAAGCCAACAATTGCTTCAAACCCAGGCTCCATCGGCTCCGTACTCAAGTTCAAACATTCCATCTATTTTAACCAGATCACAGCCGATCGCTGGGGGGCAAGCATCAACTCAGTTAACACCAGAGCAATTGATGAATATTCTCCACCCAAGACCGCCAGTTGTCGACACATCTCACCAAATTCCTTTGGTTCCACAACAGCCGATTGGAATGACGCAGCCGATAAGCTAGCAGTACAGCACAGAACTCCCATACGTACCACCTCAGGGTATATCGGTTGGCCTCAACCATCTATAACAACCTCACTCACCGCGACCTCAGCCGATCCAATACGACCAGGTGGATCCACTCCAGCAGCAATATGGAGGCGTAACACCACATCAACCCTGGGCCGACATGATCGCTGACGTCATGAGGGAACAGTTTGGGCTTAAGCCAAAAGACAATGGCAACATGTATCGGCACCCATATCTAGAATACTTTGATCGGGTTCCATTGCCAAACCGATACAAAGTGCCAGACTTCTCCAAATTTTCAGGGCAAGACAATGTATCAACTTATGAGCATGTTAGCCGATTTTTAGCTCAATGTAGTGAGGCATCGGCTACAAAGGCTCTCAGAGTTCGGTTGTTCCCACTCTCACTATATGGATCAGCGTTTACTTGGTTTTCATCTCTGCCATACAATTCAATCAGGAGTTGGGCCGATCTGGAGAAACAATTTCACAAGTACTTTTTCAGTGGAGCACAAGAGATGAAGTTATCAGACCTCACAGCTATCAGGCAAAAATCAGATGAGACAGTTCCAGATTACATTCAGCGATTTAGAGATATGAGGAATAGATGTTACAGTCTATCTTTGACAGATTCTCAGCTAGCCGATTTGGCCTTCCAAGGTTTATTGGCGCCGATAAGGGAAAGGTTTTCGGTTCAAGATTTTGAGAGTTTAGCTCATCTAGCTCAGAAGGTATCGGCTCATGAAGCAAGGTTCCAAGAAGCAAGAAAGTTTATCAAAAAGGCAAACAATGTCAATAATGTCTACAATTATGATTCTGATTCTGAAGACGATGACCCAGAGATCAATGTAGTCGAGTGGGCTAGGAACAAGAAGACCGTGGTCTGTCAATGGGTCAAGAATGCAGGAAAGGAGGAAAGATTTGATTTTGACATCACCAAAGCTGACAAGATTTTTGATCTCCTTCTCCAAGAAAAACAGATTCAACTACCAGTAGGACACGCCATTCCATCGGCTGAAGAGCTGAAGAAAAGGAAATACTGCAAGTGGCACAATACAGGATCTCATAACACCAATGATTGCAAGATTTTCAGGCAACAGATCCAGTCGGCTATTGAACAAAGGAAGATTAAGATTGATGAATCCAAGAGGCCGATGAAGATAGATGGGCATCCTTTCCCAGTTAACATGGTGCACCCTGGATATAATCGGAACACAGCCGATGGAGAGAAAAACTACACTAGGAGTATCAGATCGGCTGGCATGATCAACAAGTATCAGGAAAGGCGCCGAAGGGAAGAGGAGTTATATTCTCATGAAAGTGAAAGATATTTTAATCCCCATTGGAGTTGCGAGTTTTTCAGATTTTGCTGGAACGAGGGTATGAGATTGGCATCTATCGAGGATTATCCTGGATGCAGCGATCCCGATGCACAGTTCATCCAAAGACCAAGCCGATAGGGTGCAAGTACACATCGGCCAATTCAGACAAAGCTGCCAGTTCATTAAAGACTTGGGCCGATGCAGCAAGACAACGATGAAGATGACTCACATGGAGAATCCAAGCCAACATATCCTCAATGGTGCCCTTTTGGAATATTCACCAAAAATCAAAAGAGAAGAATCCAAAGGATGAGAAACAGGGAACAATTCCAGGAGGTCGAAGGGGAAATCGAACATCAGCTGAGGCAGAGAACAAAGAAAGTCTGGCGCGTGAAGAGCAAGGTGGTGCCAGCCGATGAAGTCAGAGCCGATCATAACAAGAATCAACAACGTAAGGGCAAGGAGGTCATGTCATCTGCCATAAACATGGTTTTCATACTACCAACTGAATATGCATTTGAGCAAGTTGTCGAGCAAGAAGAGAATTTCCATCGGCTAAACTGATCTTATCTCCACAACAAGCCGTGTTTGAGAAGCCTGAAGGAACCGATCATCGGCATCTCAAGCCGTTATATGTTAAGGGATTTGTCAATGGCAAGCCGATATCAAAGATGTTAGTCGATGGAGGAGCAGCTGTGAATCTTATGCCATACACAACATTCAGAAAACTTGGGAAGAATTTAGAGGATTTGATCAAGACCAACATGGTTCTAAAGGATTTTGGTGGGAATCCATCTGAAACCAAAGGAGTTTTGAATGTGGAGCTAACCATCGGCAGCAAAACAATCCCTACCACGTTCTTTGTTATTGATGGGAAGGGTTCCTACAGTCTGTTGCTGGGAAGAGATTGGATCCATGCCAATTGTTGCATCCCTTCAACAATGCATCAAAGTTTGATTCAATGGCAAGGAGACCAAATTGAAATCGTGCCAGCCGACAGGTCAGTCAACGTAGCTAGTGCCGATTTATCTGTTTGGGAAATGGAAGGAATTGATTGTTTATCTGGAAAAGTTTGGCAAGGAGATTACTTAAAAGTTTCTGATGATGCCATACAGCCAACATGAGATGGGAGAGCCCCAATTTTTGTTTTGAGGGCGCCGTGGAGGGTTCCAACTTCTACACAGAGGACACTATTGATGATCTCGATGGCAAGCTAGGACAAGGCTTTATGTCGGCCGATGAACTAGAAGAAATCGACATTGGACCAGGTGATAGGCCTAGGCCGACATATATTAGTAAGGGTTTATCAGAAGAATTTAAATGTAAATTAATTACACTCTTAAAAGAGTATAGAGATTCTTTTGCCTGGAAAAACTATGAAATGCCAGGACTTAGCCGATCGATAGTTGAACATCGGCTCCCTATCAAACCAGGCTATCGGCCATACAAGCAATCCCTAAGATGTTGTAAAGCTGCAATGTATGATGCTATCAAGGCCGAAATTACAAGACTTTATGATGCCAATTTCATCAGACCATGCCGATATGTTGAGTGGATTTCTAATATAGTGCCAGTTATCAAGAAAAACGGTAAGCTCAGGGTTTGCATTGATTTCAGAGATTTGAATAAAGCTACACCGAAAGATGAGTACCCAATGCCGGTAGCCGATCAACTTGTAGATGCAGCATCTGGACATAAAATTATTAGCTTCATGGACGACAATGCTGGTTATAATCAAATTTTCATGGCTGAGGAAGATATCCACAAGACTGCCTTTAGATGTCCTGGTGCTATCGGCTTATATGAATGGGTTGTTATGACTTTCGGCTTGAGGAGCGCTGGTGCTACATACCAGAGAGCCATGAATTATATTTTTCACGATCTTATTGGTGCACTGGTGGAGATATATATTGATGACGTGGTGGTTAAATCTAAGGATGTTGATGACCATATAGCCGATCTGAAATAGGTCCTAGAAAGAGCAAGGAAGTATGGGTTGAAGATGAATCCTACTAAGTGTGCTTTTGGTGTATCGGCTGGGCAATTTCTTGGATTTTTGGTACATGAGCGTGGGATTGAAATTCCTCAAAGGAGTATACAAGCAATTAAAGATATAAAACCTCCAGAAGACAAGACCAAGTTACAATCATTGATCGGCAAAATAAATTTTGTTCGGCGTTTCATATCAAACTTATTTGGCCGAATAGAACCATTTACTCCTCTACTAAGGTTGAAAGCCGATCAAGAGTTTGTCTGGGGAGAAAAGCAGCAGCAAGCATTGGATAACATCAAAGAATATTTGAGTACTCCTCCAGTTCTTATACCACCACAGAAAGGGATTCCATTCAAGCTGTATTTGTCAGCCGATCAAAACTCTATTGGCTCAGTCTTGATCCAAGAAGTTGAAGGGAAAGAGAGAGTTATATTCTATCTCAGCAGACATCTCTTGGATGCAGAAACAAGGTATTCACCAGTGGAGAAATTATGCCTATGCTTATATTTTTCTTGTACAAAGTTGAGACATTATCTACTCTCCAATGAGTATATCATAGTATGCAAGGCCGATGTAGTGCGATATATGCTATCGGCTCCAGTTCTGAAAGGGCGAATTGGGAAGTGGATCTTTGCTTTATCAGAATTTGATCTCAGGTATGAATCGGCTAAGGCAGTTAAAGGGGAAGCGATAGCCGATTTCATAGTTGAACACAGGGATACCAGCATTGACAATATTGATATTATGCCATGGACTCTGTTTTTTGATGGATCTGTCTGCACTCATGGTTGTGGTATCGACTTAGTTATTATATCACCTAGGAGGCAAGTCTCCAATTTGCTTTTACTATTAAACCATACTCTGCAAATAATCAAGCAGAATATGAGGTTGTTCTCAAGGGTTTGCAATTACTGAGGGAAGTTGAAGCCGATGCTGTTGAAATTATGGGTGATTCATTACTGGTAATAAGTCAATTATCTGGAGAATATGAGTGCAAAAATGATACCTTAGTGATCTATAATGAGAAATGTCGAGAGCTGATGAAGACTTTCAAGATAGTTACTTTAAAACATATTCCAAGGGAGCAAAATGTTGAGGCCAATGATTTAGCTCAAGGTGCATCAGGCTACAAGCCGATGTTACAAGGGATTGAAGTAGAAGTGGCCTGCATTCCAGTCGATGATTGGAGGTTTGATGTTTTTGAGTATTTAAAAAATCCCTCTAGATCGGTTCCAAGGAAATTACGATATAAAGCTCTTAAGTATGTTCTTTTGGATGATGTGTTATACTATCAGACGATTGATGGAGTTCTTTTAAAATGCTTGAGCATGGAAGAGGCAAAAGTTGTCATGTGTGAAGTTCATGAGGGTATTTGTGGGACACATCAATCGACTCATAAGATGAAATGGTTAATTCGGTGAGTTGGATATTTTTGGCCGACAATGCTGGAGGATTGTTTCAGATATTACAAGGGTTGTCAAGATTGTCAGAAATTTGGAGCAATTCAAAGAGCACCAACATCAGCTATGAATCCTATCATCAAGCCATGACCGTTCAGAGGTTGGGGTATTGATATGATCGGCCAGATCAATCCACCATCAAGTAAAGGGCATAAATTCATATTGGTTGCAACTGATTATTTTACTAAGTGGGTTGAAGCAATTCCTTTAAAGAAGGTCGACAGCCAAGATGCAATCAATTTTGTCAAAGAACATATCATATACCGATTTGGTTTACCACAGACGATTACAACTGATCAAGGTTCCATATTTGTGTCCGATGAGTTTGTTCAGTTTGCTGATAGCATGGGAATTAAGTTGTTGAATTCTTCACCATATTATGCACAAGCAAATGGACAAGCCGAAGCATCTAATAAGAGCTTGATTAAGTTGGTTAAGAGAAAGATAGCCGAATACCCAAAGAAGTGGCATACTATCCTGGCTGAATCATTGTGGTCCTATCGGATGGCTTGCCATGGTGCAATTCAGGTACCCCCTTATCAGTTGGTTTATGGGCATGAAGCTGTATTACCTTGGGAAACCAACATCGGCTCTAGGAGGATTTCTTTACAAGATGAGTTGACAGCCGATGATTATCATAATTTGATGGTTGATGAGTCAGAAGATTTGGTTCAAGCTAGGTTGCGAGCTCTTGAGAAGGTTAAAAAGGACAAGGAGAGAGTTGCACGTCATTATAACAAAAAAGTTGTGCCCAAATCTTTTGAAGAGGATGAGCTTGTTTGGAAGTTGGTGTTGCCGATAGGGTTCAGAGATAATAAATTCGGTAAGTGGTCACCGAATTGGGAGGGGCCGTTCCAAATCCACAAATGTGTTTCTAAGGCGGCCTACATGTTAAAAGGGCTTGATGGAGAGATATTTGGGAGAGCACTTAACGAAAAGTACTTGAAGAAATATTACCCAAGTGTTTGGATTGATTCCTAATCGACTATGATTTGCTCATCCATAGTTGACAGCCGATGTATTTACATTGCTTTTGGATGGCCGATATTTTTATCGCCCTTAGACATTTAAGTTTGCAGCATGCTATTCCCTACTACAAACTTGGGGGGCATGGAGGACGAAAAGTTGGAAATTTTTGAACAAATTTTTGGGCAAAATTGGAAGATTATCTCAGAATACAGCCAAGTATAAAATCGGCTCGATGGCCGATACATGTGTTATGTAAAAGCATTAATCGGCATAAGAAATTTCAAAGTATGTGTTACAAGACAAGTGTTCTAGCCGATTACAGAACTAGTTACAAAATTTTCTTAAGTCCCTATTACAATGCAGTTACTGGGATAAGTAACGCTGGATAGCCGATAGTGCCCGTTGTCGAATTTCTTCAACTTCTGCAATTGCTTGGGCATCTTGAGCGTCGGTTCCAGGGATCACCTTCAGGGACTTGGTCATATTGGCTACATTCTTTATAGCCGATCTCAACTTTGCTTTTTGTTCACCAATAGCTTTTGGGAGATCGGCTAATTTCTGTTTCTCTAACGCAATCTTGGCATTGCATTCTTCTAATTTGGCCAGCAAGTCAATTCTTTCAGCCTCCAGTTGATCTATGATAGCTTTGATCGGCTCTTCAGCTAGTTGATCAAGTTTGCTCTTTTCATCATGCACTAGTTGCCGATTTGCTTGAATTGTGGCCTCAATGCTTTTCTTCTCCAGCCGATCGGCTATTCTTTGTCTAGCCTTTTCCAGTTTGAATTGATGTTGTTCAAGGTACATGGCTGGAGTGATGATGTTGGACAACTCATCCGGGAGTAAAGCTTGAATTTCCTGGAATCTCGCCTAGAGAGTGTTGCAATCAACTACTAGGCTATCTAAAGATGCCTCTAGCCGATGTGAGATGTCTTCAAGGTTTTTTTTTAACGTCATCGGCTAGGGGGGCTAAGGATTTGCTTGTTGCTTCCCGCTCTGCTTCTTCATCAAAGTAGTCCTTTATATCAAAAGAGAATAAATCGGTTAGGACCTGTAAAGAAAGGAAGATAAAGAGGATATAAGTTAAAGAATATTTTATATAGCCGATTTGATGTGTTTAAAGATTTGAGACTTACAGGAATTGTAGGGGCAGCAACTTCTTCTTTTATGACATGATGACTGCCTGCAGCCGATGCAGTATGTTCACTGGAAATTTGCTGTGCTGCAGGCGATGGTGGAGAAGGAGGCTGGCAAATTTTGAAAACAAGTATTAGATGGTGCCGATTAAGAAATGAGTTTGGAATTTTGGGAATTGAGACTTACCAAGGGAGCTTGAACGGTTGGCTTAGCCGATACTGGTGCTGGTTTTTTCTTCTCGGCTGGTCTTTTCTTCTGCAATATATAAAATTTGAGAATTTGGATTGGTAATAAATGAGGAGATTTTGTATCAAAGGAGATGAACTTACTGTGGGTTGCCGGGAGAAGACTGCTGGGGCAGCAGGAGTTGTAGGAGTTTGTTTTGGAGGCGGAGAGGCTGGAGGTGTTCTTTCTCCTACATCACTGAATTCAGCTGCAAATTCATCAATTGCCCGTTCGATGGATGCTTCTGTCATGGCTTCGTCAATGTCATCGGCTGGTCGAGGTGGTTGCTTTTTAGCCTTTTTCTTGGCAGCTGGTGGCACGGCAGTTGGTGCTTTGGTCTTTCTTTTTCTGCCTGCATCGGCTGGATCTCTTATCTATCCTTGGAGCATACTTGATGTTTTGGGAGCATTGTAGCCGATGCTAGAAGGGGCCAGACCACATCCGTTGGGTAAAAGGCCTACAACATATTCAATATTCTTGCCGCTCTTGCTTGTGCGTGGAGGAGATGAATCTGTAGTCTGAAAAAGACAAAATATTTCATAAGTCAGAGATAGAATCAGCTAGTGTATTTAAAACAGGGAAGAGATAGAAGAAATAAAGGAGTTACCTGGGGGATCATGTCGGGGATGAGATCTGTCATATAGATTGAAGCCGGTTGATGGAAAATGTGTTGTTTCCATTCGGCCCACCATGAAGTGAAGACCTTACTCCTGAACATGGCCAGATCAATATTCTCAATGCTACCAAGGGAAGGTCCTGGGATTTTCAGTAGCCGATCCATCATCAGACTTGAAGTTATTTCCCCTCTGCATTGGATCTTGTCGGCAAACCACAAGCCGATTGGGAGTTGCCCCATGCCAAACTGCCTAGCTGAGCTCATGGGGTGGTAAAACTCATATGAAATTTTGATGTTCCTGCCTTGATGGATGCCGACAGGGAGTATGCATGGGCTGATGGCTGTGATATATACTTCTCTGGACTTCTGAAATTTGTTATGATTGATCTCTTCAAATCTGAAGTCCGATGGTAGCTCAAAATTGATTGAGTCCTCATAGAAGAACCAGATTCTAGCATCTTTTTGAAAACCATCATAAAAGCTGAAGAACCAGTCTTTGAGCAGTTCCGCTGACAGCTTTGCACCGGCATCGGCTGGCGTGCTAGCATACTCTCCAAATGATGTACACCTCCGATGGGTTGTTTCTTCACCATCATCATCGGTGATCGGCTCTAGTCTTGGGAATTCTGCTTCTGTCAGGGGTGGCCGATTGACAGCTTTCATTGCTACCAAGTTTAGCCAGGATTGGAGTAGCCACCATGGACCACCTGCGCTAACTACTGAGCCGACAGACAGTTTAGCCGATGCATTGTTTAAGGTTTGATATAGATAGCCGAGCAGGATTTTTCCTAAAGGAAACTGTTTCTTTTCTTCAAGTGCTTTGGCTATGTGCTGCCAGTTTGAGGTTGGACCACAGCTAGATCCGCAGAACAGAAATTTCTCTAGCCACATTAGTAAGAAGGCAGTGTGTTCTCTAGGAGATACTGAACCCTGACCCATGTTAGCTGAGATGAAACCAGACCATCCTCCTATACTTTTGGTCTTAAAGTCAAATTTGTTCTTGGAATTCAGCATCATGGGATTGGCCGATGAGGTGATGTCCAACCCAGTCAACATGGTGATGTCTAGTAGAGTTGAGGTCATTGGTCCTTGGTTGAATAAGAAGGCGTTAATGGTGTTGGACCAAAAATATGAGGCAGAGGCCATCAATGGTTCGTCCTTAGCCGAATTTGCTAGAGTAAGAGCTAGGGCTTGGCCAATTCCAATTTTGTCCCAATGGCTCTGTTTGCTAGCATATATGCGCTTAAACCATGCGGGCCAGCTTTTCTCTAGGGACGGCCAAGATTTGAAGGTATTCTTCCAATGCCCTAGATTTGGGTTGGCTAATCTAAAGGGGATCCTGTTGGTTTCGGCAGTGATAAACTCAGTAAGTTCCAGATTGCTGATTGGTCCAAGAAAATAATTGTTTTCATGGTTCAAGCTGGGGACTGCAACTAAGTTTGCAAGGTGCTACATCAACAAAGCAGAAGAAGAAAGAAACGGACTAAGATTGAGGAAAACAAGATGAAATGAGCAAAAAGGAGATCTAGCCGATGAGACTTACCTCTGCGTACTCGGCCGATGGAGCAGCGGATGGAGCGGACGAGGATGACATTGGCGCCGGCGGAAGTTGGAGGAGCAGAGGGTTGCTTGGAGGTGGACTACTTGCGCCGAGGGGATCGCCGGAGTTGGGAGGGATGAGAAGTGCTAAAGCGGTGGCAACAATATAACGGTGTGAACTTTCTCGAGGCCGCCGGTTAGGTATTTAAAGCAGTGTGGTAACAGTCAAAAACGGAAAGAGCGAGATTATCTCGGAGATAAGATTTGGCAAATCCGAAACATTACCAAATATTCCGGACTTGGGGGGTATGTGTTGACGACCAAATTTGGTAGTTCAAAGTATCAGAAATAAAGATAGAATCGAAGAGGATTGATGAGATTAGATTGTTTCGGAAACAAAGTAAGAATCGGCTATAGTCCGAATCGGCTATGAACTGGATCGGCAGAGTCAGAGTCGGACAGGGTTAGCCGATTAAGCCGATTTTTGTAATATGACTCGGTACACGTCATTGGGTTATGTTAGCGTGTTTCATATGGATTGCTATGCACGAATAGAGTCCTGAGGAGGCAATTGTATCTATTAATTAGGATATTTTATGTAATTTCCTTATAGATATTTCCGGTAAAAGTCCGCCTAAGGGACTTGTTCGTTAGTTGGATTTGTATTAGGTTAATATGAGTCGTGTCCGTGATGGACAATGTTTGTATTTTCGGGTATAAATATAATCCCGAGGTCTTGTAAATAATAACAACAGATGTTCAATCAATCTCGGCGCATCGCCACCTTTGTTTTCTACTTTCGACAAGTTTGTGCTTTCGAGTCGTGCTGCATGAGTTTGATCTTCGACAAAAAGGTATATCTTGTCATGGCGAGTTACATCATTAGGGCTAGTGCTTACATCTTTATGACACTCTAGTTCTATGTTGTGATTCTCCAAGTTATCATATGCGTTATATAATTTAGATCGACAATGCAATCTCCGTATATCAGCTAGATTATTTTAGGGTTTCGTCGATATCGGATAGATCACTTTGTTAATCTAAGTTATATAATGTATCTACCATCCCGAAGAGGCAACCATCGGCTTGGTTCTTTAGATATCATGCTTCTTTTTATACTTAATGCTGCATTGGTTAAGTCCAACCTATTAAGTCGTATTTAGAATCATAATATCCAACTTGCTTTATGGTTGTTACTAAGGATAGAATCGGGGTTTCAACCGATCTTACCTGATATAGATGTTTTACGTTGCTTTATGCTTTGTTTAATGTTCTATATCTGCCCCTTATATTAAGATCTAACCTAATGTAAATATATTGAGTTTAATACCAATCTAATTGGTTAAAATTGAATATATTTATTACTAGAGAATATCTTAGTATAAGGTTGTATCGGAGCTATAGCCGATACACGCTTAAATCTAAATATCAGCTATGACATTAATCTATATAATCGTTATTTCATGTTATCTTTAGACTTGGGCAATTTATACTGTCTCGCTTCGGTCCGATCTATCCCAATTGCTTGTTTCCAAAGTAATGTTGATTTATTGATTATGTAACATTAATATATACAACCGATATACTAGTTTTATTTCATATTCACCTATACCTTACAGCCGATTCATGTTCTGTTGCATCGGCTAGGTCACATACGATATGAAATCGGCCCTATGACCGAT
This sequence comes from Oryza punctata, assembly GCA_000573905.2. Classification (NCBI taxonomy): domain Eukaryota; kingdom Viridiplantae; phylum Streptophyta; class Magnoliopsida; order Poales; family Poaceae; genus Oryza; species Oryza punctata. The sequence goes on from CM002488.2 coordinate 9,169,577, forward strand.
TGTCTATCGTTTACTAATACTCTTTGCATGTTTTCTTGTTGATTGCAGGATCAAATCAACTGGCACGCCCTCGAACCTAAAACCCTAATTTTGGACCTGCACTAGAGTAAAGCAAATCTCTCAGGCCAGTGTGTGTTTTTTGCATCAACAGCCGTGTTTTTCTTTTCCCTTTTGAGATGAGATTTATGATTACTGTAGTTAAACCCAGCATGGGCCGCCAGTGGGGAATAAGTTCACTCTCAATCCCTCGTCTTGATGTCAAGTTTAAATTTCATCCTTGACAGCAATACTGGATATAACACGTCTCTTAGCTTGCAATACCAGATCACCCGAGATCCCTGAGCAATATTGTATCAAGTTTTATCTAACGTGATGAGTTCACAATGTTCAACCTAGCTGAGTCATCATGGGATGCCCCACATGGCAGGGCTACCCTTCTTCCTCCTTCCCTCTCTTCTCTCTTCCTCATCTCTCCACTTCTCCCCTCTCTCCTGGTGTTCTTTAGGGCGGCGAAAGGCAGTGCCCGGCAAAAGAGGATCTAGGTCGAGGCGGCTGCGACCTAATCGGCGGGAGAACCTGTGCATAGAACCAGTGGTGGGAGGTGAACACATAGCGTCTGAAAGTTCAAATACCATTAATTTGGTTTTGGTGATTAATGATAAATCCAATTACATGAAACAAATATTTTTATAAGAATTTATTTGTCTACTAGTTTCATGTGGATATGAAAGTGAAAATTGTGGGAGGTGGTTCCCAGACTTCATATGAGTTGAGATAAAAATATTCGTTGATGGTGGACCTAAATCACAATAAGGATGAAGTGAACAGAGATCAAGTTATATGTATCATTCGTTCTTTCCATGCACACATTCATATGTTCATATATAATATTTCCATGTGATTACATGTGCATGTGAGATTAATGTTTTGGTTGAGCCATATCTTGTTTAGTCTCTTTACATTGAGAACATGGAGATGATGAATGTATGTTTTTATTTTAATGTTTATATTTGATATATGTCTTCTATTCTTGTATAGGATAAGCTCTTAATGTTTCATATCCTTTTATGCATACTCTTGCTTCACAAAAAAATTGTATGCATATATTTAGGGGGAGCAAATCCTATAACTTAGTTATGCATGTATTTGATCTAGGTTATTCACTTTCATTTAATTGGGATCTCTACATTTGAGTATATGACAATTATGGTGTTGATTAATACTCATCCACTAATTCATATCCTTTTATATACGCGATCGGTTGGTCAACATGTGGAGGTTGACAACTGAATCATTTGGACTAATAATTTTATTGAGTTGAATGAGAGAAATAGGTCCCAAGAATTGAAAAGGTGTTGATGCTCAAGTGATATCATTACACGTAAAGATACCAAGGATGACAAAGTGAAGATATTGAAGATGTGAGATACGAAGTGGCTACTATGGCAAGACGGTGAAGAGCAAGCGATGCTTGGTCGCGATGGACCATGCGGCGGTGAAGGGCAAGCAAGGGGCTTGACACCGAAGAACCAAATCCGGTGGTGAAGGGCGAGTGACGGCTTTGTTATGATGGACCGTGCGAGACCATTTGAAGCTAAGAGTAACAACATCAATCATTCGAAGAATATACGGTGAAACGGTTTTGGTGTTGGCGAGTAACCGCATCAATTATTCGAAGAATATACAATGAAACGGTTTTGGCGTTGGCGTCCCTTAAGACAAAAACAGGAAGATGGAAACAAGGCATGTCTATTGGTATAATTCTCTTCTTATTTACTTTTGAGTATAGGAAAGCCGTACTATTAAGAGGGATGCAACGTCGATATGTTTATGTACGTCTCGGTGCTCAAAGTGACCCATCCTAGTGCTACCTTGAGAGAAGGTATGTTTCCGTAGGGAAGGAGAAGGTATGTTTCCACACGGAAGGCGACGGTTTGAAGATATGTTTTATATCTCTTTAACCAACCTATAATTAATTCACCATAGTCTAAACAGGGGTTAAGATAAATAGGATAAGGTAGTAAACACACAGGAGATTCACCTCTATAAGAATATTGTAGTAGGAAATAGCCTAAGGAAACTACGATTCATCTGTACTTCTATACTAATAATGTCTAGTATACACTTAACATATACACGCTTACAACATAGGACTTAGTTCCAGGCACTACAGAGAGACCACTCCCTGTTGGTCTACCAGCATGGTTATGATATTTACGCACTTTTACTTCATACCCGTACATGGAGGAATACATAGAACGGACAGGGCTGTCACCACCTACCGCCTACCTCACATTCCGTGGGGCACACCCGCATTCAACGGTATTTATCTAGCCTAAGCATCGTGCCGCATCGTGCCTATGCCAGTAAATAATTTCACTAACTCTCCTAGGACTCTCACCCTATGGATGAACAAGTTGGAGCTAGAGCAACCTATAAAGATCATTGGATCGCTACGGTAGCATGGATCGACTAACCTAGGATGAAGCATATATACAAAGTATACACCACTCATAGAACATATACTCAATAAAAGCTATGAGTATAAATAAATAAATAAAATAATTCTATTAATTCAACTATAGTCTTACACAAAGAAGAGAGTACTTAGAGGCATACCTAGAACTCCGAGAAGACTATTGGACTGAAGCTCCTAAGCTTTATGGAAGAGGGAATTTGTTCCTTTAGTGTGTTGTGAAGTGAGCGAGTGAGCTCTATTTATAGCCTCCTACTGATGGTTTGTATGACGGTTATCGTCACCGACCTTCCATAACCGCCATTGGGGGCCAATGAGGGAGCACCAAGTGGATGGCAATGATGAGTGGAGCTCATGGCGGTTCAGCTGAACCAAGGGTTCGGCCGAACCCCTGGCCCCACCTCCTCACAACCGCCTTTCTCCAGTAACTGCCTTGTGGGCCCCTAAGGTGGTTCTCTGGTGGTTGGTGCCACTTTGAGTCGGTTTGAGCTGACTTGCAGGCCCCTCAATCCATGTGCTCGCACGTGATTCGTCGGAAGTGTGTTTCTTTGCATGTCGACCTCATGTCTCCGTCACTTTAGTGTTTAATTCCTGCATCCAAGTTAATTCTTCAATCCTAATATAACTACATTATTTATTATTGGTATACATATAAGAAATACTAATTTTCCTTTTATTCATTGTGCTAGTTAACGGTTAAAATTAGTACTTAACGACCATCAACAGTGGCCATCGAACACTACGAAGAGGCCAACCTCGTTGCCATCCTCAAGCAGCGGAACTTGGCGACGTGATGGTCCTCCGTGCCGTGGGGCATCTGCCCTCCACCAGGTGGTAGCCGAAGCGTAAAAACTAGAGGTCCTCTACAGTCATGTGTGTTACATTGTATTACAAAAGAGGTACACTTGCTCATACCTCTTTTATGGATACACATGACTGTACAGTGTACAGTACCTCTAGTTTTTACGTTTTAGAAAACATGAGATAGATGATGTTATTCTTCTGACCTTTAGTCTGCAGCCGATTCGTTGCTTCCATTTGGAAAGAGGGAACTGATAATCTCAGCTTGAATTCAAACCGAAGAAATATATTAATTCCGTATTTTCTCTGAATAAGCTAAGGACGTGCTTATTGTGTGCTGCTGTATTTGGAATAATACTATAAAGTTTGTTTCTAATACATACAAATGAAGCCGAAGCAATAGACCCATACGGCGTACGGAAAGCACACTCACAGGTTCCACCACGTGTTGTACGACCCCGACACGAGCATGTCCCTGAAGAGGGTGAGGCCAAGTATGGCCGTCGCCATGGCCAGCAAGGGGAAGATGAGCGCACACTTCACCAACCTCTTCTTCCGCCGGTTCTGCACAGCATCACCCCTGCACCGCTCCTGCATCCTCCGATAGCGCTCCATTGCCACCTTGCGCCGCTCCTGCTTCCTCCGATGGCATTCCACTACCATGTTTGCCTTCTGCCCCGCCAGCACAAGTGCCCAGTAGATGTCGCTCACCTTCTGGCGGAGCGGCCTTCACCTCATCGTACTTGGGCCACCGCTCCATTCCCATCCCATTCGCCTCCACCAGCTGCGTGCACACCTCCTCGGCCTGGGTAAGGAACACTCAGAAGCGGTAGTAGCGTGTCTTCTAGACGACCACACGCTGAAGCAGCTGTGGATCAGGAGGAGGCTCACCCCACCGGTGTGGATGTGGAGGCCGCGCTTGTGAATGAGGAATTCGAGCCGCCTGGGTGCGTTGCTAGAGGGAGACAAGATGTATCTCCGCGGCACCTGCTGTAACTGATGATTCATCATATCCTCTGCACCGGAACGAGAAATTCAACTCACCGGTGGGCTTAGGCGGCGAGCTCTCAGAGCTGTGGCACGAGGACAACTCCTCGAGCAATTCGATTCGGTGTGGACGGGATCTCGCCAACTTCGGTTTTTACAGGAGCAGCGCTCGATTGGTACGAGAGAAACCACGAAAAACTCGATTCTAGTCTGTTACACGGCCGCCGTGGCTTTTAAGTGAACTCAGCCACAGGAGTCCGACTCAACCACCACACACACTGTAGGTCTAGCTCCGGTCGGGCACGAGTACGCACGTATGTGAAGCCTGCAAGCACCGATGGCGATACCAAAGCATTACCAAAGCATGTGTCAAAAAGCGCAATGTGTCAAAAGCGCTATCTGTCAATGTTTGCTCTTTTTTTTTGTTCCTGAAGTATGAAGATGCAGCAGAGCAATTGCAGCAATATTTGTGGAATTCTGTCTTGTATCTTAACCAAATACAGCCATGTCAAAGTTCCAGCTTTAAACCTATGTGTTCTTGCCTTCTTGAAAATGCATGAGGAGAATCTATTGCACACCACTAGTAAGAGAACCATAGCAGATCGAATACATTCTTGCTGACATGATTGCGCAGTGTACAATATCATTAGCTTTTTATATTTTAGGAAATATGAGGATAGATGATGTCAATCTTCTGACATTTAACATGCAGCCAATTGGTCGATTCCGTTTGGGAAGAACTGATAATCTCAGCTTGAATTCAAACCGAAGAAATGTAGTAACTCCATATTTCTCTGAAGAAGGCCATGCTTACTGCATGATACTGTATCTAGAGTCAATCAACAATTAATAATACAAAAAGTTTACTTGTCATACATACAAATGAAGTGAAAGCAATAGACCCATGCGACATATGCGAGGCACACGCACAGGTTCCGCCATGCCGTGTACGAATCCGACATGAGCATGTCCCTGAGGAGGGTGAGCCCAAGCATGGCCGGCAAGGCGTAGATGAGCACGCGCTTCACCAGCCTCTTCTTCCACCGGCAGGGCTCCAGTGCCGCCCTGCACCGCGCTTGTATCCTCCGGTAGCGCTCTATTAGCATCGACGCCTTGTGTGCCGCCGGATTGAGTGCCAAGCAGATGCCGCTGACCCTCCGCCGCAGTGGCCTCACCTCCTCGTACCCCGGCCACCGTTCTATCCCCATCGCGTCCACCTCCACCAGCTACGCGCACACCTTGGCCTGTCCGACGAGCACGTAGTAGCGATAGTACTGCGTCTTCTGGATGTAGCAGTTGTGGACGACCGACCACACGCCGAAGCAGCTGTGGATCAGGAGGCGGCTCACCTCGCCGGTGTGGATGCGGAGGCCGCGCTTGTGGATACGGAACTCGAGCCGCCTAGGCGCGTTGCTAGAGGGAGACACGATGTATCTCCGCGGCACCTGCTGTGACTGATGATTCATCATATCCTCTGCATCGAAACGAGAAATTCAACTCACCGGTGGGCTTAGGCGACGGGCTCTCAGAGCTGTGGCACGAGGACGTACGACTCCTCGAGCAATTCAATTTTGTGTATACGGGATCTCGCCAACTTTGGTTTTTACAGGAGGAACGCTCGATCGGCAGGAGAGAAACCACGAAAAACTCTATTCTTGTATCTTGACCAAATACATCCATGTCAAAGTTCCAGCTTTAACCCTATGTGTTCTTGCCTTCTTGGTAATGCATGAGGAGAATCTATTGCACACCACTAATAAGAGAACCATAGCAGATCGAATACATTCTTGCTGACATGATTGCACAGTGTCCAGTATCATTAGCTTTTTATATTTTAGGAAATATGAGGATAGATGATGTATATCTTCTGACATTTAACGTGCAGCCAATTGGTCGATTCCGTTTGGGAAGAGAGAACTGATAATCTCAGCTTGAATTCAAACTGAAGAAATGAAGTAATTCCATATTTCTCTGAAGAAGGCCATGCTTATTGCATGATGCTGTACCTAGAATCAATCAACAATTAATAATACAAAAAGTTTACTTGTCATACATAAAAATAAAGCGAAAGCAATAGACCCATGCGACACACGCGAGGCACACACACATGTTCCGCCATGCCGTGTAAGAATCCGACACGAGCATGTCCCTAAGGAGGGTGAGCCCAAGCACGACCGACAAGCGAAGATGAGCGCGCGCTTCACTAGCCTCTTCTTCCGCCGGCAGCGCTCCAGTGCCTCACTGCACCGTGCGTGTATCCTTCGGTAGCGCTCTATTAGCATCCACGCCTTGTGTGCCGCCGGATTGAGTGCCAAGAGCTGACCCTCCGCCGCAGCAGCCTCACCTCCTAGTACCCCGGCCACCGTTCTATCCCCATCGCGTTCGCCTCCACCAGCTGCGTGCACACCTTCTTGTCCTGGCCGACGAGCACGCAGTAGCGATAGTACTACGTCTTCTGGATGTAGCGGTTGTGGACGACCGACCACACGCCGAAGTAGCTGTGGATCAGGAGGCGGCTCACCCCGCCGGTGTGGATGCGGAGGCCGCGCTTGCGGATTCGGAACTCGAGCCGCCTGGGCGCGTTGCTAGAGGGAGACACGATGTATCTCCATGGCACCTGCTGTGACTGATGATTCATCATATCCTCTGCACCGCAACGAGAAATTCAACTCACCGGTGGGCTTAGGCGGCGAGCTCTCAGAGCTGTGGCTCGAGGACGACTCCTCGAGCAATTCAATTCGGTGCAGACGGGATCTCGCCAACTTCGGTTTTTACAGGAGCATCGCTCGATCGGCAGGAGAGAAACCACGAAAAACTCGATTCTAGTCTATTACACGGTCGTCGTGGTTTTTAAGTGCACTCAGCCACAGGAGTCCGACTCGACCACGACACACACTGTAGGTCTAGCTCCGGTCGGGCACGAGTACGCACGTACGTGAAGCCTGCAAGCACCGATGGCGATACCAAAGCATTACCAAAGCATGTGTCAAAAAGCGCAATGTGTCAAAAGCACTATCTGTCAACGTGCTCTGTTCCTGAAATATGAAGATGCAGCGTAGCAATTGTAGCAATATTTGTGGAATTTTGTCTTGTATCTTAACCAAATACAGCCATGTCAAAGTTCCAGCTTTAACCGTATGTGTTCTTGCCTTCTTGGCAATGCATGAGGAGAATCTATTGCACACCACTAATAAGAGAACCATAGTAGATCGAATATATTCTTGCTGACATGATTGTGCAGTGTACAATACCATTAGCTTTCTATATTTTAGAAAATATGAGGACAGATGATGTCAATCTGACATTTAACGTGTAGCCAATTGGTTGATTCCGTTTGGGAAGAGAGAACTGATAATCTCAGCTTGAATTCAAACCGAAGAAATATAGTAATTCCATATTTCTCTGAAGAAGGCCATACTTACTGCATGATGCTGTATTTAGAATCAATCAACAATTAATAATACAAAAAGTTTACTTGTCATACATAAAAATGAAGCGAAAGTAATAGACCCATGCGACATACGCGAGGCACACGCACAGGTTCCGCCATGCCGTGTACGAATCCGACACGAGCATGTCCCTCAGGAGGGTGAGCCCAAGCACGGCCGTCTCCACGGCCGGCAAGGCGAAGATGAGCGCGCGCTTCACCAGCCTCTTCTTCCGCCGGCAGCGTGCCAGTGCCGCCCTGCGCCGCGCTTGTATCCTCCGGTAGCGCTCTATTAGCATGCACGTCTTTTGTGCCGCCGGAAGAAGCGCGAAGCAGATGCCGTTGACCCTCCGCCGCAGTGGCCTCACCTCCTCGTACCCCGGCCACCGTTCTATCCCCATCGCGTCCGCCTCCACCAGCTGTGCGTACACCTTCTTGGCCTGGCCGACAAGCATGCAGTAGCGATAGTACTGCGTCTTCTGGATGTAGCGGTTGTGGACGACCGACCACACACCGAAGCAGCTGCGTATCAGGAGGCGGCTCACCCCGCCGGTGTGGATGCGGAGGCCGCGCTTGCGGATGCGGAACTCGAGCCGCCTAGGCGTGTTGCTAGAGGGAAACACGATGTATCTTCGGGGCACCTGCTGTGACTGATGATGATTCATCTCCTCCCCTCCTGCTGTATTCCGATAATATAATACGGTTGATAAAATGTTGTATATACCGACTCAATATAAGTCGTTAATAATACAATAATGGATGCGTTAATAGTAGTTACCTTACCACGGTCGGATCCTGTAAGTAACTGGATCGAAATTAAATTAACCTGCGATACAGGTACGTCACTTGTATAGTTTTACGTGTGGGTGAGATATATTGCAGTCACTTCGATAGTCTCAACCTTTGCAAATATTTGTATTCCACAAACACATTAATTAATTAATCAAACATCTAATACATATATTAGCGCTAAACATATGATCGAAGTGGTAGGCCGTAGGCCACATCGGCGATTGTTCCAGAAGAAAGAGATCGAGCGCCCTAGAGGCGGAACGAGTAACTCACAGGTGGACTTGGCAACGGCAGACGGCCGACGTACGGCGAGCTTGCTGTCTCATCAACGATCGAGCTCCTTCAGGCGCAGTCTGGCTCCGCGGGCTCCAAACTCCGGTCGGTCCACGAGAAGTAGAGAGATCAAGCAATGAAGCAATTAATAATCCAGTCGTCATGTAATGTCTATATCGAAGTGTCGGGATGTAGCCCGACTCGCGCACGAGTTCGAATCTAAACCAGCCGCGTAGGTATGTCCCGTAGATTTGTCGACAGATTTTTTTCGTTAAAATCACACAGATTTTATACTGTTCGATTTGTGTTAGGATTAATACTTTATCGTATATGATTAGATGAATTCAAACACACACACCCACGGAAGACACTGAACCGGTGGACTCCACACAAATAATTAAATTCATATTTAATTATTTTATATTTTCTTTAAAATATAAAATTACAATCTTGTATAACTAAAATTACGATATGACATGTAAATCCACTGTAGTTTTGATAAAAATATTGTGTAAATAAATATGCATTTGTTATTTTATTTAAAATATAAAATTATAGTTCTATATAACTAAAACTACATTAGTAAAATATAAAATTATAGTCCTATATAACTAAAATTACATTTGTAAATTTAGTTGATATGACATATAAGTACACTGTAATTTTGATAAGAAATACTGTGTAAGTAATATGTATTTGTTATTTTCCTTTGTAACCCGTTGGATGTAAATCTAAGGGTAGAAAAAAACTAGGTGATTTTTTAAAAAAATCACCCGACAAATATATAGGTAGTCCCAACCACAAAAGCATCCACCCTTCACAGGTATAAATGGTGAGCCGTCCGGCCTGGCCTAGCCCAGGCACGACTAGGCCCGAGCTCGAGAGCAGTCGGGCTGGTATGGTCCGACCAACGTTCCAGGTTAGGCCAGGCCCGTCCATAGGCTGCACCAATGATCCAGGCATGACCCAATAAAGCTCAGTTCGTGCTGGGCTAGCCCGAAGACATGAAAACACGTAGGCTCCTCCTTAGAATAGGTCTATTTTGGATCCCTCATCTCTTTGGGTCATGTCCTATATGGTTAGAATAAGTCTATTTTGTATCCCTCATCTCTTTGGATTGCACCTTATTTGGTTGGATAAGTCTATTTTGCATTTCTAATCTATTTTACTTCCTTAATCATTGGACCGTGTCATGCTGGGCCGGCCCACCATGTCAAGTCAGAGGCCCAGGCACGGCCCAACGGTCGGACCGAGCTGACACGAGCTCGACACCATTCGGGCCATGCCTTACCTGGGCCGAGCTAAAACTCTGTGTCGTGAGCTGAACCGTCAGGCCTCAGGCCTTTTGGCCATCTTTATTCACAGGTGGTACAAAGAAACTTAGCACTAGTAGCGAATGGAGAAAAAAAGATAGCCTATCTACGTGGCAGATAATCCCATTCCACGTACACCATGATGAATTTTGCACCATTGGATCTATTTTGAGATTAGTACGTTATCCTTAACCATGGTGATCCTGATCAATGACGAGACGCTGGTGGTGGCGAACGTGGACGACTCCCGCGTCGTGGCGTGCGACCGCACGGGGCGGGCAACACAGTTGTCCATGGACCACGAGCCACTCCGGGAGCATGACGCCATCGAGCATCGCAGCGGATTCATGACGGAGATGCACGACGATATGCCCCGCGACCCGCGTGGATGCGTAGCTGGTGATGTCGCACGCATTCAGCCACCGGCAGATCAAGGAGCACATCAGCTATGACCTGGATGTGACCATCGAAGACGGCGGCGGCGGCAGCAACAGCACCGCTGGATCCCTCCCATTACATCTCCTCCGGTCGTCGTCGGATTCCCTCCACCGTCGTCGAGTTTCCTTTTTTCGAGGCCAACATCACCATCCCCTCCTTCCGCCTAGCTGCTTTGCTTTGCTTCTCCCGCGGGCGGTGGTCTTGAAGGCGGCGGAAGAGGAGCAAGCCAGCGACGACCTCATCTCCCTCCGAACGGCAGTGATGGCGCTGTCACTGAGATCGAGAGGCTACCTTGTCTCCTCTCCCTCCTCTTTCCCGAGCAATGTGGGCGGTGGCAGCACGACAGTCAATGAGGGATAGCCTGTCCCGGTCCCTATCGAAATTGGAATTACGCAATAACAAAAGAGGTAGCACATGAGATCCAAAATTAGATGGACATGAAGATAAGAATTTAGACAAGTTCAGATTCTCTCGATGAGAGGTAATACCCTACTTTTATTTGGGGATCATATCCGTCAGGTGTGTATTGATTTGATGATCTAGATATGCTTTCTGCTGTTAGAGGGCTCCCCTCGTACCTTATATAGGTTGGGGGGCTGGGGGCAGGGTTACAAAGAAAGGAACTTAGCTAGATATGACATCAGTTTTCTTAATATACTTTACAATTTTACCAAACCAATACTTTGAGCTGTTCCTTAATATACAAGGAAACGCAATACCCAAGTCATGGTTCGTTACATATTCCATAAAATAATCTGTCCCTTATATCCAGTCGGATAAACCAGCTGTTGGTATATGGTACTCATAATCTCCATAGTAGCCCCTGAGACCTTCACAATCGAAAACAAAATCTTTTCCCAAGCTAGAATACTCCAAAGTTGAGTGCTTCAATCATCTTTACCATAGTCTCCCGAATGCTTTTATCTATTCAGAAGACTGTGAAGGGCTGAAAAATGAAAACAATTAAATATATACCCAGGTGCATCGACTAGATACACCTAATAGGTGTAGTCCCCAACTATGTGGTTAGTTGAATAAACTAAACATATAGTTAGAGAATGAATACATCAACTAGCCGAGTGGTTTTAAGCCACCTAACTAGCATAATAATAGCATATGTGGTATGAATTTCCGAGTAAACAAACTCAAGTGATAAAACGACTACTTTGTAAAATATGATGCAAGCAATCTAAAGTTGACTACATCTTTGAAACCTCACATAGCAAAATAATTATAAACAAGCTTGTATGCTATGAATAAAGAAACTTCCAAAGTATCGGGTACACACAATGTGCACACTGCTTTAACAAATATACTTAAGTCCCTAAGAGACACATAGTTTCACCACATGTGGAAATATACGACATATGTGGTGTAAAATCCGAGTAAATAAACTCATAAAGATTTACCAACCACCTGAAAAATGACCAAAATATACAATCAGCCTAAACCATAATATTGGTCTATAAATTAAAATGCACACTTATGTGGCAAAAAAACAACAATATTGTATCCAATCGGTTGCTTTATAAACCCATACAGTGCCTTAACTTATACATATATAAAAAAGTTAGCGGGGCAGCTATATAAAGCTTAATTGCTTGCCACCTTTTAAAATACATTGTACCAACTCCTAAAAAGCTGAGTAACAGCGGTATAAAAGGGTTTAAGGTATTGGGCACTTGATCACGCGCACTTTTGAACAAGAAAAAAAATGCCTAAGTCCCTAAAAGAACGTGACTAGCCACACCTGGAATATGGGCTACAAATGCTTCGTGGGCCTTAGCCCAGACAAAAACATTCATCGATACCCTTAAAAAGATGACGCGTGTAACACGCTTCTTAATATGCTCTCGAGTGACAAATCTTCTGGATGATGTAGATAGAGTGCATCTCATCCGAGCACCTTCTGATCCGAGTAATTATACCTCACGGGTTGTACCAAAGTGGATGTGAAAATTGAATCCTAACTGGTGCAAGTACTTGGCTGATAGCCATCACGGGGAATAATGATTGGTCCAGTCTTTGAGCGTAGGAAGTAGACCCATGACCATGAATTCATGTTGCGTGTATCTAGAACAAGTCCAGATTGAAGATATAATCAATGTGCTTGAGCTGGTAAGCCTCTAAGTATGTAGCTTGTCCTTCTGTCGTAGTCGAAATTGTCCATTTACGGCAGCTAATGTAGTCGGCATGAAGGCAAGATCGCCAACGTGGAGATGATATCGCTCATCAGAGATGATGAAGATGTTGGTAATGGAGATGAAGTAACCAATCGACGATGGTAGACGCGACCAGCGGTAATGACGACTGGCGGCAACAGAGATGGTCGGCTATGAAGACGATGTTGTCCCTCAACGGCGACAGAGTATGCTAGGTCGAAGAGGCATGACAGGATGTTGATGAAGATGTCGATGTCGGTGATCCAATTAGATTTTAGCGTTGACAAAGCCTAGCCTCTGCTGGAGATGTTTTACTTGGAGAAAAGTAGATTTTGATGCTATTGTCCAATCCGTTGATTCTAAGTTGATTGGTTGATGACTCCAAACTTCTAGGGCTCGAACTCAGGAGGCTTGAAGCCATAACCAAGTTGAACTCCAAAGGACAGGGCTGAATCTGACCAGAATATGTAGATTAAATCTTGAATTTGATACTTGAGAACTTGAAGTAGACCGTGGAATTAGCTGAGATTCAAAGTTGCCGATGAGAATGTTGGAGTTGCTGAACTAGAACGCTTGCTCTGGAATGAAGACAAAGCTAATGACTCCCGAAATTGATTTCATAAAACTTGTTGACTGATTAATGCTTCATCTTGACATAATGCCTCTCGAATTTTGTCTTGTGTTTGTATAGCCCCTAGCTTTTTGGTTAGTTGCGAGACAACTAAACATAGAGTCAAGAACTGTAGCTTCTTATTGTCGAATAGCCATCGCTTGAGTGAATATATCCATTGAGGATATCTGAGTAGGAATCTTGAAAAGTGGAGAATCACTTGTAGTAGATTAGCACGGCGTCGTATCCGGTGGCACACGCTGAGGTGTAAAAGTTATCAGAGACGTCGTGGTCGGTGAAGTAGCAAAGCTCGCGAAGTAGAGGTCACTCATCAATGGCGGTGTAATAGGCCAGCAGTGAAGGCGAGGACACCAATCGGCGGTGACGGAGGCAAGTCGGCGGTGAAGACGAAGACGTCCATCAGCGGCGGTCAAACACACCAGCCGTGAAGGCAAAAACACCAGTCAGCGGCGGCGAAAGCAACCGTTGGTGGAGATGAAGACGCCAACAATGGCGACGGTCAAACACACTAGCCGTGAAGGCAAAAATACCAGTCGGCGGCGGCGAAGGCGACCGTTGGTGGATATGAAGACGCCTAGCAACGTGGTGGAGCACACCAGCTGTGAAGGCAAAGAAACCGGTCGGTGGTGATGAAGGCGACTGACGGTAGTGTTCTGACTTATGCATTCATGAAGCGTAGGAGATAAGCTTATAGTCATGAATCCCTACTAAGCATATCTGGATTTGGATCCTATAGTATAAACATGTAGGATGAGTAGTATCTGATGTAAATTTAGTACTAAGGAAAATTCAAGCATTTTGCTTATTTATAAATATGTATTTCTCCTCTTATCAATTTTAATTTCCCCGAGTAGTTGACTTCTTACGTTTAAACAATCTGCCCAACTAGTCATAGCACCTAAGCATAGGGAGTCGGCCAAGGCGCTTCCCAAACATGTATATAAGTGGCATGAGTTCGTCATTCATGGAACAAAGCTTTACGGATCAGAATATATGGAAAAAATTATTTTATCTCTATGCTTTTGATTTCTTCCAAGTAATACTTAGCATCTTGCGTTATACACTCTACCCAACAAACCCCAGGTGCTAGGAATTGGCTCAAAGGCAACCATCCATCGACAAACCAAACGGAAAGCATCGAAAAATAGAGCTTCACTACTCAACAGTTTTTTACTTGGATTTGTTCGCAAGGAATCAAGATAAACATTATGAAAACTATTGCAAAAATATGATATAACATCGGTAGCCCCCCACTCACTACTCGATGGAGAATCAATTGCTGTAGTGAGGCAGAGGAAAAAGAAAATATCAATGATGACTTAGCTTTTCAGTAATTCCCTTGGTGGCGACAAAGGTGGCCGATGTAGGGACAATATCATCCATCAATAGCGACGAAGACACCAACAGTAGTGGCATCTGAGATGGCCGAAAGATGAAGACGTCCATCAACGATAGCGGAATAGGCCAGCCGTGAAGGCAAGGATAGCAATCAGCGATGATAAAATCAGTCAGTCGTGAAGATGATGACGTCCATCAGCATTGGCGACATAGGCCAACCATGAAGGCGAGAGCACCAATCGACGGCAGACGAGGCGATTGACGGTGAAGATGATGTCGCCATCAGCAACAGCGGCACATGCCACTAACCGTGGTGGCGAAAAAAACCAGTCGGCAGAGGCGAAGGCGACCGTTGGTGAAGATGAAGACGCCCAACAACGGGGGCGGTCAAATACACCAGCCGTGAAGGCAAAAACACCAGTCGGTACTAGCGAAGGCGACCGTTGTTGGAGATGAGGACACCCAACAACAGCGCCGAAGCACACTAGCCGTGAAGGCAAAAACACAAGTCGGCGACGGTGAAAGTGACCGTTGGTGGAGATGAAGACGCCCAACAACAGCAGCGGTCAAACACACCAGGCATGAAGGCAAAAACACCAGTCGGCGGCAGCGAAGACGACTGTTGGTGGAGATGAAGACGCCCAGCAACAGCGGTGGAGCACACCAGCCGTGAAGGTAGAAACACCAGTCGGCTGCAGCGAAGGTGACCATTGGTGAAGATGAAGGTGCCCAGCAGCGGTGGCGGAGCACACCGGTCGTGAGGGCAAAAACACCAATCGGCGGCAGCTGTTGATGATGAAATTTGGTAAGCAAATCTAATCTGCAAGGATCGGAAACACAACATAGTCCGAAGCGGATTTGAAAGATGCAAGGATATCGGAAACAGAGTGCGCATCGGCTGAAGTCCGAATCGGCTGTGAACAGGATCGGCAGAGGCAGAGTCAGAGTTAGATAAGGTTAGCCGATGGAGCCGATTTTGGTAATATGACTCGGAATACGCCATCGGGTTATGTTAGCGTGGTTCATATGGATTGCCATGCACGGATAGAGTTCTGAGAAGACAATTGTATCTATTAATAAGGATATTTTATGTAATTTCCTTATAGATATTCTCGGTAAGAGTCCGCCTAAGGGACTTGTTTGTTAGTTGGATTTGTATTAGGTTAATATGAGTCGTGTCCGTGATGGACAATGTTTGTATTTTCGGGTATAAGTATAATCCCGAGGTCTTGTAAATAACAACAACATACGTTCAATCAATCTCGGCGCATCGTCACCTTTGTTTCTTATTTTCGACAAGCTTGTGCTCTCGAGTCGTGCTGCATCAGTTTGATCTTCGGCGAGAAGGTACATCTTGTCATGGCAATTTGCATCATTGGGATTAGTGCTTACATCTTTATGACACTCTAATTCTATCTTGCAAGTTCCACAGTTATCATATACATCATATAACTTAGATCAATAATGCTATCTCCTATATCGGCTAGATCCGTTTTAGGGTTTCAACGATATTGGCTAGTTTACTTTATTGATTCATGTTATATGATGTATCTACCATCCTGATTTGATGTTATTGGCTTGTTATACGTCATGCTTCTTTCATGCTTGATGCTGCATTGGTTCGGTCCAACCTATTAAGTTATCTTAGAATCATGATCTATAACATGCTTTACGATTGTCAATAGGGATAGTATCGGGGTTTCAGCCGATCTTATCTATTTAGAATATTTTACATGGTTTCATGCTTTGTTTAATGTTCTATATTCAATATTTAATGCTTTATCATAAGATTGTATTGGATTTATGACCGATATACAAGTAGATTTAGATATCGGCTATGACATTAATCTTATGTGATCATTATTTCATGTTATGATAGACTTAAACAATTTATACTGTCTCGGTTCAGTCCGATCTATACTAATTGTTTATTTCTAAAGTAATATTGATTTGTTGATTGCATAATATTGATATCTACAGCCGATATACTAATATTAGGGTTACTTTCATGCTTATTCATATACCTTACAGCCGATTCATGCTTTATTGCATCAGCTAGGTCACATACAATATGAAATCGGTCCTATGGCCGATTGTCTATCGTCTTCTAACATTCTTTGCATATTTTCTTGTTGATTGCAGGATCAAATCAACTGGCACGCCCTTGAACCTAAAACCCTAATTTTGGACCTACACTAGAGTAAAGCAAACCTCTCAGGCCAGTGTGTGTTTTTTTGCATCAACAGCAGCGAAGGCAACTGTTGGTGGAGATGAAGACGCCTAGCAATGGTGGCAAAGCACACCAGCCGTAACGGCAAAAACACTAGTCGGTGGCAACGAAAGCGACCGTTGGTGGAGATGAAGACACTGAGCAACGACGGCAGAGCACACCAGCTATGAAGACAAAAACACCAGTCGGTTGCGACGAAGGCAACCATTAGTTGAGATGAAGACGCCCAGCAAAGGCGGCGGTCAAACACACCAGCCTTGAAGGCAAAAACACCAGTTGGCGGCCGCGAAGGTGACCATTGGTGAAGATGAAGATGCCTAGCAACGGCGGCGATGCACACTAGTCGGGAAGGCGAAGCCACTAGTCGGCAGCGATAGTGCATCAGCGTTACATGTAACAACAAAAAATATTAAGAGATTAATCTGTGATTAAAAATCAATCTAATGAACAATAATAGATTGGAATGGAAAAAACCCGGTCAACGTCAGAGATTAAATCATCAAACTCGCTGAGATTGATCTCTGTGGCTAGATTGGATCCTAGTTGGAGAGAACAAGCTAGGAGCAATTCATCGCGGTGTTCCAGAAACCGAACAATATTGAAGTGGTCTTTATCCTCCCTTAGCGCAAAGTCGGATCTGTCAACATTGAAGATTGGTTCCATCACACTTATCGACAGGAAACTCAGCGCAACCCCTACCTGGCGTGCCAACTATCTAAATGGAATTCGGCAATAACAAAACGGGGTAGCGCACGAGACCTAAAAATGGATGGATTCGGTGACAAGGATTTAGACAGGATCAGGCCCTCTCGATGAGAGGTAATACTCTACTCATGTTGGGGGATTGTATCTGCCAGTTGTGTATTGATCTGACAATCTAGTTGTGCTTGTGCCCTTAGAGGGCTCCCTACCCACCTTATATAGGTTGGGGTAGGGCTACAAAGAGAGGAACCTAGCCGGATATGGTATCAGTTTCCTTAATCTACTTTACAATATTACCGAACAAGGACTTTGAGCCATTCCTTAATATACAAGGAAACGTAATACCCAAGTCATGGTCTATTACATATTCCATAAATATAATATATCTCCTATATCCAGTTGGATAAACTAGCTGTGTGGGTATATGGTACCCATAATCCCCATAGTCCCCGGGACCAGCGCGGAGCTTTAGCTTGCGTGAGGTGGGTTGACGCTGAAAGGACCTTGATGTCACCTAGAGGGGGGGTGAATAGGCGTTCCAAAAAATTATCACAACTTCATAGAATATTAGAATGATGAGAACTTTCGGTTCAAATCGGAACTTTTGGTATGGGATTGGAAGTTTCGGTCTCAACCGAAAAGTTCAACGGATCACGGAATAAAACACTAGCTATGAACTTGTAGCAAGATATCTAAGCAAGATATAAGGTCACCAACTATATCAATTAAGCATACAAATAGATCGGGTTAAAACAAGCTCAAGCACAATATGAGAGAAGGTAAGAACGAGCAAACCAAAAGAGGGGACACGTTAATTTGTTTCTTGAAATTCAGATCCACAGATCCTACATCTCCGTTGAGGGGCCACAAAGGCTAGGTCTATTTCAACCCTTCCCTCACGAGATTGAACAAATGTACTCCTTGATTTCACTCTTGATTTCTTCCCTTGCGGAGGCGAAATTGAAGCCTTCACAAACTTTCCGAGGCACACACCACTACCTTGGGTGCTCACCGGATACACCTAGCCATCTAGGAGACCTTAGTCCCCAAGAGTAACAAACACAATCGAAGATTTGCTTGCTATGAACTCGAGTACTCAAAGTATGGAATGAAACTCACTAGCTCTCAACTTCTCAATCTCTCAATTCAACTCTCTCCCCTTCTCAAATACCTCTCACAAAGAATCACCACAAAGGTAGAGGAATGGGATGGCTAATTGGCTTTGTATACATCTAATAATGCTCAAGAACAACAACCACTCAAAGGACGGGTGGGGGAGTTTATATATCCGAGCCTCTCAAAACTAGCCGCTGGAGGCCAAGACTGCAATTTTCAGAATTTCCGAAATGCATTTTCGAATAAGTCAGAAAATCAACAGAAAGCAATCTTAGTTTCGCAGCCATTTTGGAATTTCCAAAAATTTTCGGACTTTCTGAGATTTTTTCGGAATTTCTGAATCTCACAGAGTAAAACGACCATAACTTTTCGCTTGGGAGTCCGTTGTTGGTAATCTTGGACTCTATGGAAATCTCACTCAGAGGACTACCCAACTCAACCAAAATCAAGATTTAAAACCACTCAAAGGATAGGTTAAAACTTGGATTTCTCTCAAGGTAGCACTAGGATGGATCACTTTGAGCATCGAGACATACACAAACATATCAACGTTGCATATCTCTTAATAGTACGGCTTTGCTATACTCAAAAGTAAATAGGAAGATAATTATACCAATAGGCATACCTTGTTTCCATCTTCCTTTCTTTGTCTTAAGGGATGCCAACGCCAAAACCGTTTCACCATATATTCTTCAAATGATTGATGCGGTTACTCGTAACTTAGAAAGGTCTCGCACGGTCCATCATGACAAAGCCGTCACTCGCCCTTCACCATTGGATTGGTTCTTAGGTGCCAAGCCCCTTACTTGCCCTTCACCGCTGCATGGTCCATCGCGACCGAGCATCGCTTACCCTTCACCGTCTTATCATAGTACCCACTTCGTATCTCACATCTTCAATATATTCACTTCGTCATCCTTGGTATCTTTAGGTGTAATGATATCACTTGAACATCAACACCTTTTTAATTCTTGGGACCTATTTCTCTTATTCAACTCAATGAAATTATTAGTCCCAATGATTCAGTTGTCAACCTCCACATTTTGACCAACAGATCGCGTATATTGTCGGGAGGTAAAACTCCTCTAGCAGGGAACCGTGGGGTCTCCCTTTTTCGTTCGGACCAGGGGCACGGGTGAGATCTCGAGGGATGAATAGAAGTAAACTTAGAAGGGCTCGGGCGCCTCGGGGATGGAGAAGACACATCGGGTTTATACAGGTTCAGGCCGCCATGGGGGCGTAATACCCTACTCCTGTGTGTGTGGTTGATATGTGATTGATATGTGGGAGAATACAAGCCTTTGTTCTCTCTTCTTTGGTGCTCGCCCAAAAAAAGAACCTCCTCCTCTCTCTCCCTCGGCCAGGACCTCCTTTTATATCTCAAGGGGTTTCCACACAGGCCTCAGACTTAGGTTCGAGGGAGAGAGAAAATGAAAAGTGCTCCAGATGCGAAGACTTGGGCGCCATCCTTTTCAACGTGCCAGGACATGCATGTCCCATCATAGTACGCCTCAACCGTCATTCCGAATGACCAGGCGGACACCCGGTCATTCTTCCTTTTAAATGCTAGACTTTCGGCCACCTGTGCTCTCCAAGGGGCGGCGCAGCACCGCGGTGACCAAAGGAGAAGAGGTGCCAGTCAAACCCTAAAGACGGGCAAAAAGCCCACATTAAATGTGACGGGACGGGGCACGCGCCTGGCACGCACTACCCCGGTAGGCACATGAGCACGGCGCGCGATGTCACATCCGCCATCGCATCTCTTATGTCAGCCTACGTAGCCCTCTGGCATGCTCACCCACCGCATTGAATGTGGTAGGTGGGCGCCGGCGACAACCGCCCAGCCGACGCACATGGGGTTGAACGTGGGAGGGGGTTCGGGGCAGCCCGACCCCCCGCGCGGGAGGAGGGCTCAAGCAGCCCGACCTCTCGCGCGGGAGGCAGCCACCGCTCCACGCATGGCCCAACCCCCTTCGGGGCGTGCCACGCGCACTCGGGGTGGCCTCCTCCCTTCACTCGCGATACCCCCGGGCCCATATCACCGACATATATAAAAGGATTTGAATAAATGAATAAGTATTAATCAACACCACAAGTGTCATATACTCAAAGGTATACTCAAATGTAGAGATCTCAATTAAATGAAAGTGAATAACTTGGATCAAATACATGCATAACTAAGGTATAGGATTTGCTCCCCCTAAATGTTGCATACAATATTTTTGTGTGAAGCAAGAGTATGCATAAAAGGATATGAAATATTGAGAGCTTATCCTATACAAGAATAGAAGACATTTATCAAATATAAACATTAAAATAAAAACATACATTCACCATCTCCATGTTCTCAATGTAAAGAGACTAAACAAGATATGGCTCAACCAAAACATTAATTTTACATGCACATGTAATCACATGGAAATATTATATGCGAACATACGAATGTGTGCATGGAAAGAACGAATGATACATATAACTTGATCTCTGTGCACTTCATCCTTATTGTGATTTAGGTACACCATCAACGAATATTTTTATCTCAACTCATATGAAGTCTGGGAACCACATCTCACAATTCTCACTTTCATATCCACATGAAATTAGTAGACAAAGAAATGCTTATGAAAATATGTCTCATGTAATTGGATTTATCATTAATCACCAAAACCAAATTAATGGCACTTGAACTTTCAGATGCTAGGCGTTCACCTCCCGCCACCGGTTCTACGCACAGGTTCTCTCGCCGATTAGGTCGCAGCCGCCTCGACCTAGATCCTCTTTTGCCGGGCGCTTCCTTTCGCCACCCTGAAGAACACCAGGAGAGAGGGGAGAAGTGGAGAGACGAGGAAGAGAGAAGAGAGGGAAGGAGGAAGAAGGGTAGCCCCACAATGTGGGGCCCACATGGTCCCACGATGACTCAGCTAGGTTGACCATTGTGAAGTCATCACGTTAGATAAAACTTGATACAATATTGCTCAGGGATCTCGGGTGATCTGGTATTGCAAGTTAAGAGACGTGTTATATCCAGTATTGCGATCAAGGATGAAATTTAAACTCGACATCAAGAGGAGGGATCGAGAGTGAACTTATTCCCCACTGGCGGCCCATGCTGGGTTTAACTACGGTAATCATAAATCCCATCTCAAAAGGGAAAAGAAAAACACGGCCATCGCCAATTCTCCAACGAAAAAAAGGTTTGTTACTGCTCCATAAAAGGAATCAGAAGCTTCTAGAAAAACATTTCGTATAACCGCCCTTCCCCCACTTCAACCCATCCCCATCCCCTCCCCCTCACCCCTCCTCTCCCCCTTCGACTCTCGCTTCCCCGAGAGTGGATTTTAAACTCTCGAGGGGATATCCTTTCGTTGCTTGCATGTAGTCAAATAGTTATAAAAAAATTTAAAAACAATTAAGAAGGTATATTAACATGTGATATATCACTCCGCAAACATGCAACTTAAAGTTCAACTTCTACATGTCGCAACGAAAAAAATAAATTTAACTGTGAGTATACCTTAACTAGTTGTAGTTTAATTTATTTTTTTTCGTTGCGGCATGTAGAAGTTGAATTTTAAGTTACATGTGTTGTGGAGTGATATATCATATAGTAATACACCTCCTCAAATTTTCTCAATTTTTTTTATAACTATTTGAGTGACATGCAAGCTTTCCCGCTTCTCCGCGAGGCCTCAACAATGGTGGAGGGGCTTCTCCGGGACGAGGCCGACGCCATCCATGCTGACGACAAGCTCCCCGGCGAGAAGGTCGTCGCCGCCCCCGCCGACGAGAAGACCCCCGCCAATCGCGTGCAGTACGCGTACCCCGAAGCCATCGTCGAGAAGGGCGCGGACCCCGATGTCATCGCAGCGAAGGCCACCGCCGCCGCCGCCGAAGAGAAGCGCGCTGAGCACCGGATGAACCTGGACGAGCACGACAAGCTCAAGCTCGTCGGCGCTCTTGCTGGGAAGGTGCGCGCCGGCGCCGGGAAGGTCGTTGTCGAGCCCAACCAATCCGAAGGTACCGCCACCAAGACCTTCCCCGACGGAGACGAGGTGCGCGCCGACGCCGCGAAGGAGCTCGCGAGGTCGGCACCGGCAAGGAGGAGAAGGACGTCCACGCCCTTCACCTCGACCACGACTTCTCCGCCGCGGTCGACCCTTCCAGGAGCAGCACATCGGCGTCCAGGAGGAGCACCACGAGGTCCCCGCGGACGAACGCGCCCTCCACGCCGAGCACGACATCTCCGCGGGGGCGGTCGACGCCGTGGAGAAGAGCGGCGCCTGCGTCACCGGCGCGCAGTTGATGGCCCCGGACGAGCGCAGCGAGAACAACAAGCTCGGCGCCCTCGGCGGGAAGTTGCGTGCCCAGGTCGGCGCCGGCGAGGAGGACGAGTCGCCCTCGGCGGGGCCGAGTCCGAGGAACAGAGGACCCTGGACGAGCACGACGAGCTCGGCGGCGCCGGGAAGGTCGTCGACGAGGAGGCTCTCTCCGGGGACAAGGCTGGCCGCAGCGGAAACGGCATGGACGACTCGGCCCCGCCCGAGCGTGTCGAGCAGGATGGGCTCGACGCCCTCGGCGGGATGGTCCCGGCCCACGTCACCGGCGCGGCGAACAACAAACCGGAGGAGCGCGTCCATGTCGCCAGCGCGGAGGTCCCCGCCAGTGACCTCCCCCTCGACGACGACGACGACGACGAGGACCCCGACCACAGCCCGACTACCCCGAGCACGACGTCGGCGCTGCGGTCGACCAGCCCGAGCACGAGGACACGGAGGACCACGACGACGAGGTCTCCCGACGACAAAGTCCCCGACGTCGACGTCGCCCTGCCGTTGCGCGCGCCCTGGACGCCAGCGGCAGAGCATCCTTTTCTTGTGCTCATCGCCGTTGCCGTCGCGGTCTTCGGCGTGGTGGTAACCGCAGCCATGTTAGCCGCATCAACGTCAGCTCAGACTGCAGTTTTTTTTGCATTGCAGACAGTGTTTCGATCGGCCGTGTCAGTTCTTTTGGATCTTAATTGCAGGAGGTATTTCGCACGGTCGCGGTGATGATTACAGGGATTTCATCATTCTCGTTAACTGGTTGATGATTAATGGGACGATCGGTCTGGTGCTTATCTCGTTTCTTGTTCTGTTCATGTGGTCCTTTTTCTGAGATTTTGCTGAGATTCGTTAGTTCAGTTCGTGTGCTCTAGCAAAGATTGGTTACTTTCTGTTCGATCGTGTGGTCTCCTTCTTGGGACACACTTATGCATGCATAGATAGATATGCGGTTGCCAACCGCCTGGTAATTTTTATTTGATACATTTGCATGCATAAGATTGATACTATGTCGCTTTTGTGTGGTAAATGTTGATGCTATGAAATGGTATTGCCAATGAATATCATGACTGGTCGTAAGTGTAAAATGATAATGTGTGTGGTGACAGTTCTTGTATCTTGTTCATCTCTTCTCCAAGACTTAAATGACTGCATGTACAGGTTGTCCTTTGTTGTTCATTCCCTGTGTTGAATGTAGTTGTTTCCTATATGGTTCTTCTCCATATCCTCATAAAATTCTAGTTATGTCCCTGTTTTGTTTTCAGCTGGGTGGATCTATCTTACTGTTAAAGTTAAAGTGTGCACCGTACAAAAGGCTGTTTCTATCGAGAGTGGATTTTAAATTTTTGAGGGGACGTTCATCGTTGTTTGCATGTTAGTCAAATAGTTATAAGAAAAAAATGAGTTGATGTATTAATTTCACAAACATGTAAATTAAAATTCAACTTCTATATGTCACAATGAGAAAAACAAATTTAATTGTGAATATATGTTAACTAGCTATAGTTTAATTTATTTTTTTCGTTGTAAGATGTAGAAGTTGAATTTGAACTTGTATATTTGTGGAGTCTTAACCATTTGAGTGACATGCAAACAATAAGGAGATATCCCCTTGAGGGTTGAGAATAGTTTTCCGTGTTGCACTTCCCCCTTGATCACATGGATTAATTCTGTTAATTAATCAAATGCTGTAATACTTGACCATCTATTATAATACCTTTTCTCAGTTTGTGTTATCATATGGTAGTTATATCTTATTACCAGCTTCAAAATACTGTATATTTATAACGGACAGTAGGCTCAAGGTTCCACCTATTAGGTATTTTGCGGAATAGAATAATCTATTTAACTTGTGATCTCCATTAGTTTTACCTTTCACCTTTTAAGTGGAGTACTAGCTGTACCTGTAGGCTGTACTAGGGCTACTGGTCTTCTAGAGGCACTCTGTATGATTTTGTTATAGTCATTACCAAAGCATATGCTCTTATTCTCGTCCAGAAACGCTCTCTGTCAATGTATGCTCTGTTTTTTTCCTGAATTTTGAAGATGCAGCCTAGCAATTGCAGCAATATTTTGGGAATTCACCAAATACAGTAATGTCAAAGTTCCAGCTTTCACCCTGTGTGCGCTCCGCAGGCGAAGATGAGCGGCGAAAGATCAAACGGCGGCAAGCGGATTGGGCGCGCTGGTGCTGGCGCAGGGGCGCGGCACGGCTGCGGGTCCGCTCAGCACGTGCGCAGTGCGGCCTGGTAGCTTTCGTCGCCGGTCCATCGGGCGGCCTGCGGGCTAGCAAGGAGGAGAGTGGCCCAGTGTGGAAAGGAGAAGGAGGGAAAGGAAATTGGGCCGGCCTATGGAAATGGAGGAGAGGTGGCCGAATAGAATGAATTGCCTTGATTATTTTCCAGGGGATAATGAAGGGATATATTTTGAGTATTTGGGGTTGGGGTTGGAATTCAACAGGCATATGTGAACTTAGAAAATATGGATTCATCAAGGAAGGGCATCAAAGAGAGGGAGTGGAAAGAAATCCTGAAAAGTTAGGGTTCCAGGGAAAATTTGACTGGATTTGAATCTTGGAGTTGGAACAAATATTCGGGAAATAATTCAAAGGAAAGATAGACACACACAGGGAGGGAGAGAGATAGATGGGTGAAACTTGAGGGTTTGAGTCCAATTCGAAATTTGGTTTGAAGGAAACAAGGGGTGAGTTTAGGTTTCGAGGTGAATCATTTGGCTGTGTTTGGATTCGAGAATTCCACGAAATTTGCGGATAGGGTTTTCAGAGAGAAATCCGAATATGGAAATTCGAACCCTCAGATTAGTTGGAACGAGAATTTTTAGGAGGCTATTGTTGACACCAAGGAAATGAGTCAATGGAGGGATTTAAATTGAGATCGATGGCACAACTTAGATTCAACATTCAAAGAACAAAATTTTGAAATTAGGATTTTCATTACATTAGCTTTTAACGCGATAGGGAAATTGGGGCGTTACAATTGATCACATGGAATTCTGTTAATTGATCAAATGCTAGTATAATACTCTATAGCTAGATTTGCAGTTAAAGAACCCAAATTAAATCCGGCATATAGTTGAGGGAAGAAAAATAGACCTTTTTTTCCTGCAAAATGGAGGGGGCCATGGCCAATTACAGAGCCCCGCCCATATTGGAATGCTGTCGCACATGCCGGTATTTAGAATGAATCTACGGTCAGTACCATAAAGTTTGCTCCTTATATATACAAATGAAGCAAAAGCAATAGACCCATGCGGTGTACATAAGGCACACGCACAGGTTGCACCACACGCTGTACGACTCCGACACGAACATGTCCTTAAGAAGGGTGAGGCCAAGCACGGTCGTCACCATGGCCGGCAAGGCGAAGATGAGCACACGCTTCATCAACCTCTTCCTCCGAAGCCGCTCCTCTTCCATGCTTGGGTAATCTAAAATAGATCAACCTCTTCCTCCAAATTTGACAAAGAAAGGACATCAAGTAAATATGATACAAGCGAGCAGATAGGTAATCCCTATTCCCATATAATTAGCAAACATGCAATTTATTTGTAAACGGATAAATATTTTATAAATTGGGCTCAAAATGCTCAAGGGTAATGGGTGACTTGCCTTGCTTCTTCAATTGATCTTCCGAACTCTTTTCCCTTGCGAACGCGATCGTCCAAAACGGTGGAATCTACCCGTTGGCACGCAAAATGAGGAAAAACTCCAATAAAAACCAAGTAAACAGTACATACAAAGTAAACAAACAGGTAGAGCTCAATTTTAGATGAATTTTGCAAGTTGAATGGCTCAATTTGGAGTTCATATGAATTAGTTATGAATTTTAGAAGTTTTGAGTCATTTAAATGAATTTCTGAAAATTTACCCGATTTATGACACAATTATTAATTAATTTTTCCGAAGGAAAAAATGAGGCGTTGACGTCAGCAGGGGGGTCGGCTTTGACACGCGGGCCCCACACGTTAGTTGGTCAAGGGGAGGGGGCACCGGCCAGAGTGGGTGGGGAGGAGAGGGGAGGTGGGCGCGGGAGGAGCAGCGACGTGGGGGTGGTGGCCACGGCGGTTTCAAGGGGAGGCCAGAGGTAGGAGATGACAGGTGGGGCCGTGGGTCCCACCTGTTAGAGAGAGGGAGAGAGGGAAACGGTTGGGGGAGGTAGGATGGACTTTGAGGGGGAGGGGTCAAGGCGGGCCGAGAAGAGAAGTAAATGGGCCGGCCTGAGGGGGAGGAGAAAGAGGATGGCGGGCCGAGCGGGAGGAGAGGGAGACTTGGGCCGGAACGGACCAAGTGGCAAACAAGGGGGTTTAAACTATTTTCTTTTTATTTAAATTGATTGAGTGAACTTTGTTTTATTAAAATTATTTCTTGAGCTCCAAAAATTCACGAAAAATTTCAGAGAGTATTTTAGGGCACGGAGAATATTACAAAAATATTTCCGGCCATGATTTTTAAAGGAAACTTTAAAATTCCCCCAATATTTCACTTGTTTAATTTGCTTTAATTTTTAATATAATTTCTAGAAGTGCTTTATTTAATGATTTTTAATCCCGACAGAAAATCGGCGCGTTACAATATCCTCTCTCTCTTTACTTTCTTGTTGTACTTTGTGCCACGCTAATCTTGTTGTTGGTTGAGCTCACCTCCTTGCTTGTGGATTGGATTTAGAGATTTTTGGTTGTTGCTTGTTTGATTGTTGCTGTGCAAGTCAGATAGTCCGATCTCAGTTCAGACAATCCGATTTACATAGTACTGTCCGACCCGGTCAGATAGTCCAATCTCAGTTCAGACAATTCGATCTACATAGGACTATCCGACCCGGTATCAAACAATCCGATCCTATTTTGTTTTAGCTTCCGTATTTATTTTTAAATCGCCTATTCACCCACCCTCTAGGTGACATCAAGGTCCTTTCAAGAAACTGAGCTCACCTCGAGCCACTATCCACGTCTCTCTTGTCCTCTTCGTCTCATGCCCCGCTCTGTCACGCATCCTTGAGCCTCGTCCTTGCAATCGCTGAGCTGCCTTCCTCTCCCATGGCCGAGCTCCCTTTCCCCATTGCCAAGCCTCTACCTAGACCTTCCCAAATTTTCTACATTTACATAGCATGAGGAGTACGTGCGGTGGCATTAGGAGGTGGTGATGGAGAGGACTTCGGCTTTGGAGGCGGCAAGACGGTGTGGACGGTGCTGAGGCAGCAGATAAAGAGGGAGCTTGCTTGACGGGCTGACTAAAACCTGGGCTCAAGCTCGCTGGTGGAGCTGCACCTGAAGGTCATCGACGTCGACGGTGCCAATGCCGGTGGCGGCACAACAAGTGCGGGGCAGTGCCCGAAGGACTCCTACTTCGCTAGGAGAGAGATGGAGAGAAAAAGGGGAGAGAGAGGATTACATGAGAGGAGGTCCTGTTTGATGAATTTTTGGATTAAAATTCGTTGAATAAATATTTCAAATAATAGGTATCAATTTTGCATTAATATAGTTTGCCACATTATGAAGCAGGATCATATGACACATGGGCTCAAAATTATCAAATAATAAACATGTCCAAATATATCCAATATCGGACTCGTTTCGCTGCGTGTTTTGAACAGAAAATAATGGTGCAAATGGATTTCAAATTTAATACATGGTTTGAAGACGCGGTGTTTGGTTTTATCTCCAGCACGTCGATGGATTAGCTCATCTGTGTGTCGGCTTATCAGGAGAATTAACGCGTGATGTCATCATCCCGCACTAGAAATAACTCGGAGGTCCGTTGTCGCCGTCGCTGCCTATATAAGACACAGACCCCATCTGGAGCCAGGTACGCGGAACACGCCACAGGAGGCACCCAACTATTATTTTCATCGACACTCTCTCTCAGATCGCTGGTAGATTAGGAAATCCAGAAGACCAAAGCCTGCCGGCGCTAGCAAAGCCTGCACCGCTGCAGAGAAAATAAACACCGCGCGCCCAGCGTCCTTCGTCAAGCCGCTTCATCATCGAGAACATGCCGCTGGTCAAGACATTTGCGTTGGACGGTGAGCACATTAATTTTCTAGATTAAACGTAATAGATGTCCGGCCCTCATTAATGATCGGAACATCTACGTATTCTTAATCTATCTTTTAATCTATCTTGATGATTAAAATCATATCGATGAGAGCTGAAACACGGCTATCATCAGAATGCATTTATATAATCGATGGTATTAGGCTGGTCCGGTCCCCATTGGCGATCAGATCATCCGAGTGCCATTTGATATTTTCTATAATTAAAACTAGACGTCTAGCCCTCATTAGAGATCGGATCATCTATTGGTTACTATAGTACCAATAACAATGGTACTAGATATGTCCGGTCCTCATTGGCGACCGGACTGTCTAGGTGCTGTTTTCATAATTAAAATATATTTTGACCCATGTATATGCACGGGAGCTATTCTTGACTCATGCATACACCAACTATGAAGGCGTTGCGTCCGAGACTGATGAGGCCGGGTAATTATTTGGCTAAAAGCTAATGAAGCTGTAACCATTCACTCATTCTATTTGTCTATGACCAATGAGCCTAGACAAAATTATGGCTGAGTGCCAGCAAGACCGGGTCGCTATATTATTATTACATCCAAACAAACAGGAATGGATGCACCGTTGCTAGGCACCGACGAGGCAAAAGCAACTACAAATCCATGTCCGATGAAGGCCGAAATACATGACTGGGCACCGATGAGGCAAAAGTCATCCCCTTCATTGTGACAATTGTTCTATACACCGACATAATAATAATGTATCGTGGCTGGGTTTGGCAAAGCAAAGCCACCCGTTCCACATTCACTATATTCACTATTATATCTACACCAACCTCAACTTTCGGCGAGCAATTAATTTTGAAGACGATGATCACAAGCGTAGCTTAATCGGAGGTATTCCATAGGCTCACTCCTATGGATGTAATTAACCAGTAGCCTCATTGCTAGGCACCGAGATCAGCGAACTGCACGCAATCTCCAGTCCATACACCTTTCCATTAAGCATTCCTCGTGAAGGCAAAAGGCCAACTCCTGCAGGAGCATCTTGTATTTGTAAACATTCATGTTAATGAATCATGATTAATAAAAACACAGGGTTTCTCCATATTTTCTGTGTGTTCGTTGTTTTGTTTTCATCAAACAGGTCCCACCCGTTTTTAGTTCTTTCGCACTAGAAATCCATGTACGCGCCATATCAAAAAAAGAAAACCAAGTCAAAGTGCCACGTAGGCGCTCCACATAAGACGAAACCATCATCAAAATCGTTCATGTAGGTAATTAAACTGGTTTAAATAGTTGAGGATCTTCTATAGCCAGATTTGCGGTTAAAGAATACAAATTAAATTCAGCATATAGTTGATGCCAAATGGACCTATTTTTCCATTTGAGAAAACTGGAGGGGGGGCCATGGCCCATTACAAAGTCCTGCCCATACTGGAATACTATCAATCTGCCGATATTTAGAATCAACCAATGTCACTTCACAATTCACCACTGACTAAGCTTACCAGCGACAGCTGACCTCCCCGAGCTCGATATGGAGAGCGGAGCCAATGAATCTTGGATAGGAGTGTCATAGCGAAGCTCGGGGCCAGCTCGCTGAGGCAGCAAAGGTAGGGTAGGAGGCGATGACAAAGACCTCGTGGAGGAGAGGATTAAAGCATTGCACCTTGGCCTTGTTGGCATCTGAGAGGAAAGACTCCCAGATCACAAGTAGCCATCGGCAAATCTAGATGTCATGGAGCTCTGATCTACACCATGTCCATCTACCGTCACTAGAGCTTTGATCCATGTCGAGTTCCTCATCTGCTTGCGCCCGCTCAAAAATCCCTTGTATCCAACCTTAGCCAAGAGGGCAAGCTCCAATCAAGCTTGTCATCGCCCCACTTCTCTCAAGCTCGATCAAACGGGTGGGCTCCTGTTAATGCAAAACACGGCGGCCTGAGAGATTTGCTTTACTCTAGTGCCTTTACTTTAGTGCAGATAAAAAGTTTACTTTCGGGTTCAAGGGCGTGCTAGTTGATTTGATCCTGCAATCAACAAGATGAAACGTGCAAACTATGTTAGTAAACGATAGCCGATCGGCTATAAAGACGA
Source organism: Oryza punctata (assembly GCA_000573905.2). Classification (NCBI taxonomy): domain Eukaryota; kingdom Viridiplantae; phylum Streptophyta; class Magnoliopsida; order Poales; family Poaceae; genus Oryza; species Oryza punctata. Next base: position 9,200,707 of record CM002488.2, read on the forward strand.
TGTTGTATCGTAATGTAACCTAGCCGATGCAATATGGAGTGAATTGGCTGTAAGGTATATCCATAATAATAAAAAGAACCCTAAACTTGGTCCATCGGTTGTAAATATCAACATTATGTAATCTATAAATCGATATTACTTTGGAAATCAGCAACTGGGATAGATCGGACTTAACCGAGACAGTATAAATTAATTAAATCCAAAATAACATGAAATAACGATTACACATGCTCATGTCATAGCCAATGTCCAAATTTAAGCATGTATTGGCTATAACTCCGATACCACCTTATGCTAGGATATCATCTTAAAGTAAATATATTAAAATAATATCAACTAGATTGATGATAAGCTTAATATATTTATATTAGTTGAGATCCTGATATAAGAGGCAGATACAGTATATTAAACAAGATATCAATCTAGGTAAAATAACTATATCAGGTAAGATCGGCTGAAATCCCGATACTATCCTTATTAACAACCATGTAATAGGCGAGGGATTATGATTCTAAGCACGACTTAGTATATCAAACTTAACTGATGCAGCACTAAGTTTGAAAAGAAATATAATATCTAAACAATCAAGCACATGGTTATCTTTTCAGGATGGTGGATACATTATATAATCTAATTCAACAAGTCAATCTAGCCGTTATCGACGAAACCCTAGATGGAGATCGGCCGATGCAAGTAGAAAACATTATCAACTCAAATTATATAATGTATATGATAACTTGGTGATTCACAAGATTAGAGTGTCATAAAGATGTAAGGCTAATCCTGATAATGCAAACCGCCATAACAAGTTTTATCTCTTTGTCGAAGATCGAAACGGATGCAGCTCAACTCGAAAGCAAGAACTCATCAAAACAAAGTAACGCAAAGGTTGGCGATGCACCGAGATTATATTGAACATGTGTTAATTATTTACAAGACCTTGGGCTTATATTTATAGCCGAACATACAAACTTGCCCATAACGGACACAACTCATATTTCCCTAATACAACTCTAAACGACAAATAAGTCCCTTAGTCGGATTCTTACCGAAAACATCTATAAGGAAATTACATAATATCCTAATTAATAGATACAATTGTCTATCATGGACTCTATACTTATATGGCAATGTCACTGAAATCCTTCCTTCGAATCCGACATTGATCATGTAACCAATCTAACCAATATCGGCTATATCGACTAACCATATTAAACTCGGTATCGGCCGATACAGACTTCCAGCCGATGCGCACTCTGTTTCCGAGATTTCCGCATATGATCAAATCCACTTCGGATTGAATCTTGATTCTGATTCATACGCTTACCAAATTCCATCATCAACACATGCCCCCCAGTTCCGAAGTATTATATAATGCAACGGAATTATCTCTTTAATCCTGCAAGTTTCTAGGGCTTTATCTACTTGACCGTTAACCGCTCCCCTTTAAATAGTAACCGCTGCCTCGAAAAGTTCACACCGTCACTCCCGTTTTCACCACTTAAGCCAAAAACTTTCCCCACCGAGCTCCGACGATCTCCTCGACTTTTCCGACGACCCACTTGGTGACTTCACTTCTTCGCAACGATCCTGAGCGGTAACATAATCCCCTAACCGATGGCTACAAACACAGATATTCCTCAGGTAACTCTCCATCATCTATGTTCCCTTCTACATCGGCCACAACTTTTCTTCATCGAATCTTTGTTTTCCTAGTTCACTTTGATTTTCTTCATATATTTTCTCTCTTACAACACTTGAGAAACCAGATTGCCATCCTAATTTCTGGAGAACCATCCCACTATTTTCTCAGACCGATGGGTGATGAAGACCCAACATCTTTCATCAATGCCAAAACCAATCTATCCCATTCAGACAAACCAAGCCAAATTCAACTCATTGGCCAAATATCTTCAGATCTTGGCCGTCATCTGTAGATGGATGGAAAACTCGGTTCAAACGGATGTCTGCAAGCAAACAAGCCCACTGGGATGAAATAGGTATATCTCAATGTTTTTCCCTTTCCTTAGTCGATATAAAGAAAGATGAACCTATGCTATCGGCTGCTGCTTATTTTTGGTCGGACACACTCAATGCTTTCCTGTTCGACCATGGACCAATGACTCCCACCTTGTTAGATATCCAGATGCTAACAGGCATGGATATTACTTCATTGGCCAATCCCATCAGTTTAAAAATAAAGTGTGAACACAAATTCAGAACCAAGAATATTGGAGGTTGGTTAGGTTTTATAGCCGATAACATGTGTATTGGTCCTGTTTCTCCCAGAGAACATGTTGCCTTTTAATGATGTGGATTGACAAATTTCTCTTTTATGGCTCAACCTGTGGGCCAATAGCCAATTGGCAACATCTAGCTAAAGTCATAGTTTCCAAGAAAACACTCCCTCTGGGCAAGTATCTTCTAAGAGCAGTATATCAACCCATGAGTTAGGCATCGGCTAAACTGCTTCTAGGCACATCAGCTAACTATGATGGTCCTTGGTGGTTCATCCAGTTATGGCTTAATTTGTACACCATCAAAGTTATTAATAGAGAACCACTAAGTGAAACTAAATTTCCATCCTTAGCCGATTCCGATGATGAAGAGCCAACAGAACGCCGATGTATATCATTTGGAGAGGCAGTCTCATCCTACCCTGGATCGGGCATATCAGCTGAAGCATTTTGCGAGTGGTTCAACCACTTTTACAATGGTTTCTCTCATGCATCCAAGACATGGTTTCCATATGAGAACTTTCCTAGTTATGAACTACCAACAGACCTCAGATTGGATGACTTACACAATGATGAATTCCCAGGGGTGAGAGAAATATTTGTATCGGCCATATCTCCATGCATACTTCCTGAAAGTTCAAGTGCCATTATTTTGGTTTTGGTGATTAATGACAAATCCAATTATATGAGACTAATGTTTTTATAAGAATTTCTTTGCTTCGGATTTCATATGAGTTGAGATAGAAACGTTCATTGATAGTAGACCTAAATCACAAGGATGAAATACATGGAGATAAGCTATATGTATCACTCTTTCTCTCCATGCACATATTGATATATTCATATATAATATTTTCATGTGATTGACATATGCATGCGAGACTAATGTTTCGTTTGAGTCATGTCTTGTTTAGTCTCTTCACATTGAGAACATGGATATGATGAGGTTATGTTTATATCTTAATAGCTACATATAATCAATACCTTCTATTTTTGTATAGGGTAATCTCCCAATATTTTATCTCTAGCTATGCATACTCTTGCTTCACACAAATATTCCGTATGCATACATTTAGGGGGAGCAAATCCTATACCTTAGTTATGCATGTATTTGATCCAAGTTATTCACTTTTATTTAATTGGAGTCTTTATATTTGAGAATATATTTGAGTATATGACACTTGTAATATTGATTAATACTCATCACTTATTCATATCATTTTATATACGCGATCGTTGGTCAATATGTGGAGGTTGACAATCGGATCATTGGGACTAATAATTTCATTGAGTTGAATGAAAGAAATAGGTCCCAAGGATTGCAAAGGTGTTGATACTCAAGTGATATCATTACACCTAAAGCTACCAAGGATGACAAAGTGAAGATATTGAAAATGTGAAATACGAAGTGGCTAGTAAGTTAAGATGGTGAAGGGCAAGCGATGCTCGGTTGCGATGGACCATGCGGTGGTGAAGGGTAAGCAAGGGCTTGGCGCCGAAGAACCTTATCCGGTGGAGAAGGGCGAGTGATGGCTTTGTCATGATAGACCGTGCAAGACCTTTTAAAGCTACAAGTAGCCGCATCAATCATTTGAAGAATATATGGTGAAATGGTTTTGATGCTGGCGTCTCTTAAGACAAAGAAATGAATATGGAAAGAAGGTATTTCTATTGGTATAATTCTCTTATTATTTAAATTTGAGTATAGGAATACCGTACTATCAAGAGGAATGCAACATCGATATGTTTGTGTATGTCTCGGTGCTCAAAGTGACCCATCCTAGTGCTACCTTGAGAGAAATCCAAGCTTTAACCTATCCTTTGAGTGGTTTTAAACCTTGATTTTGGTTGAGTTGGGTAGCCCTTTAAGGAAGCTTTCCATAAAGTCCAAGATCATTAAAAAGGATCCCCGAGCGAAAAGTTATGGTCGTTTTACTCTGTAATTTTCGGAAATTCCGAAAAAAATCTTGGAAAGTCCGAAAATATTTCGGAAAGTCCCAAACATTTTCGGAAATTCCGAAAATGGCTGCGAAACTAAGATTGCTCTATGTTGATTTTCGGACTTGTCCGAAAATACATTTCAGAAATTCCGAAAATTGCAGTCTTGGCTTTCTACGGCTAGTTTTGAGATGGTCGGTATATAAACTCTAACGCTCCTTTGAGTGGCTACTGCTGTTGAGCATTATTAGACACATCTAAAAACCAAATAGTCTCCCTCATTCCCCTACCTTTGTGGTGCCTCTTTGTGAGAGAGATTTAAGAAGGGAAGAGAGTTGGAATGAGATTGAGAATTTGAGAGTTAGTGAGATTCACTCCATACTTTGAACACTCGAGTTTATAGCAAGAAAATTTTCGATTGTATTTATTATTCTTGGGGACTAAGGTATCTTACACGGCTAGGTGTCACCGGTGAGCATCGTTGTTGTGTCCAAAAAAAAAAAAAAATGCTCGATATTGCTCACTGGGCCAAGTCAACTGGTGCACGGTGGCAGCACGCAGCTGCGTCAAACGCTATCACACGCTACTGGTTAGGTACAAACAAAATCCCGTTGACTCCATCCCCCAACATTCTCACCCGAAAACCCCTCACGACCCCGCTTCTAAATCTCACTGACAGCTGGGACCCACACAGTCCCTCACATGGTAGGCCCGCGCTGTAAATGGGTGCACCGCCTCTCCTCGCTCTCCGAGCTAAAATCAGCTAGTAAATTCACGCGTATTAATTAATTAGGAGGGGTATTAATGTATTATTACACGTAATGCCCATTTTTCCTCTTCTGTTAATTATTCGCTTCCCTCGCAAGGAGAAGCGCCGCCCTTTCTCCTTCCTCGAATCCAAACCCCCCAAAATTCCCACAGAGAGAGAGATGAACGCGGCGGCGCGGAAGGCCGCCGCCGCGGCGCGGCTGCCGGCGGCGGTGCTGGTGCTGGTGGCGGTGGGGGCGTTCCTGATCTCCTACAACCTCCTGGCCATCGTGCTCCGGGGTTGCGGCGGCGGTGGCGGCGCGGGGGAGGGGGATGGTGCAGCAGCCGGGGCGGGGAGGGACCCGGTGGTGGCGATGCCGGAGTGGATGCGGGCGGCCGGCACGGCGGGAGGGGGGCGGCGGCGGCCGTTCCACGTGGCGCTCACGGCGACCGACGCCGCGTACAGCCGGTGGCAGTGCCGGGTAATGTACTACTGGTACAAGCGGATGCAGGCGCGGCCGGGGGGCGCCGAGATGGGAGGGTTCACCCGCGTGCTCCACTCCGGGAAGCCCGACGCCCTCATGGACGAGATCCCCACCTTCGTCGTCGACCCCCTCCCCGCCGGCAAGGACCATGTACGCAAACGATCAAACCAAATCCTCTCTCTGTCTCGTTCTCTCGTTTCATCAGTTTTGTCTATTGTGCAATGTGGGGGCAGTGACAATGTGGTCCAGCAGGTGTTCAGAAGAACACATGTGCTTGTGAATTTTAGACTGGACAAGTTTTTTTTTTCCTTAATTTTTTGGATGAAAATGATCGCTTCTATGCAACTCTTTACAAGAATGATGATTTGAGAACAGCTGCGGGTAGATAGTATCTGTGAATTTCGGCAAGAAGAAGATTGCGTGAGAAGTGAACCGTCATGGCTTACTTTTCAATGGTACTTCACAGAACATTAATATCACAACTGAAGGTTTTCTTCAGTTTACTGACCCACTTGTCTGAACTTATGTCTCCTTTTCTTGCCTTCCCATGTGGGTACTGTTCTCTGCTCGGTTGTACATTGAATTTGCTAGATGTGTGTTTGTGTTTTTTTATGAGGATTTGTGGCACGTTTTACTTTTGTACGCACCCATTTGCACTGAAATCACTTTGCAAAGTATACATACATGATCAATCAATTTGAATACTGACCAAACTTTTTTTTTTGAATTGTTTGCAGGGCTATGTCGTACTAAATAGACCTTGGGCATTTGTACAGTGGCTGCAGAAAGCAAATATTGAAGAAGAGTGAGTTAAAAATTTATCTGCCATTTGGTTGAATTACTTTATTTGTGGTTTTAACTTTTAACCTTCTCTGATGGACACTTGGATGCATATTTAGAATCCCAACATGCATGATTTAACAACATGTGAATAGCTTAATTATTTTCTTGGTGTTGGGTTTTGAGATGATGAACATTGTTGGCGTTGGTAATTCATTTGTGCTAAAATAATGCGGATGTTATGATGTGTTTTTGATGTTCTGTTTTATTAAAATGATGTTCTGTTTTATTAAAATATGGCAGATACATATTGATGGCAGAACCAGATCATATATTTGTGAGACCTTTACCGAATTTGGCCCGTGATGATCCAGCAGCATTCCCTTTCTTTTACATTACACCATCGGAACATGAAAGTGTTCTCAGGAAATATTATCCTAAAGAAAGAGGCCCTGTCACAAATATTGACCCTATTGGGAATTCCCCTGTAATCATTAAGAAGGTAACACATATTGCAGAATTGACGCAGTTTACCTTGAAGTCTCATGCATGAGGAGTATTTCTTTGCCTTGCATTTTATTTTTACATTACTTACATGCCAGTTGCTAGTTATTACTGTTTTGAGTTGATGAGCTTCAATTTTTAACTCTATCCCTTATCATCTTTTAGACACAACTTGAGAAGATTGCCCCTACATGGATGAATGTATCGATTCAAATGAAAGAAGATCAGGAGACAGATAAAGCTTTTGGATGGGTCTTGGAAATGTGAGAATTACACTTTTGTACATTTTCATAATGCATTTACTTTGCTTGTTACATTGTTATGATTCCAGGTTCTTGTTGTTTTTACTTGACTTCTAGGTATGCATACGCTGTTGCTAGTGCACTCCATGGTGTTCAACATATCCTTCGAAAAGATTTCATGATTCAGGTGCTCTACTTGTTTATGGTTTTTTGTCAATGCTTGACAACAGACTTGCCTAACTTCAGAGTAGTTGTGTTAAGTGTCATGATGAGAGTGCTATTGATGGTCCAGTAAAAATTTGCAGCCACCTTTTGATACCAAACTTGGGAATACATTTATTATCCACTTCACTTACGGATGTGACTATACACTCAAGGTATTGAAATTCTAGATCTGTGATGTTTTTCTACAGATATAAATATTCATCGGAAGCTAAAATTTCTAAGGCACTAAAGTAAAGAAGCCACTATTCTTTTTGTTTTGCTAACATGATGTAATTGACAATACCCTGGCAAATGATTTCAGGGTGTACTAACCTATGGAAAAATTGGTGAATGGAGATTTGACAAAAGAGCATACCAAGACAGGCCACCGCCAAGAAATCTTACATTGCCCCCTCCAGGAGTACCAGAAAGTGTGGTATGTTTACTAGCAAATTAATTTGTAAAATACAAAAGTTTCATTATGTCGTAGAAGAAATATTGTAACCTTTAAGATGTTAAGATGTTATTAGTGTCTTATATTTTTTTAGTATAATATAGTTTGCTAGTACAAAACTCAACTTTTTATTTTTGCTAGACAGAAAAATATTTTTTTCTCATTTAAATTAATTCAGATGCCATGTTAATACACTAGAGCATTGTTTCACTGGCAGTGTTCAATTATATAACTCAATTGTTATCTGTATAATTTCCTTCTTAACCCAATTATTTGTAAGATATTGTAATCTGGCATAATTTTGATTTATATGATTGAGTGCATGGTGGTCTTGGCATAAATTGTACTTTTGCTTGGGCTTAGAAGTCAGAGTGGTTTGCCATCTTTTTCCTTTCAAGTGCCACTTTGAGCCATTGATAGTGGCATCCCCTCTGGAAGTTTGAATACATAATTAAGTTGCTTACACAATGCTGGCACACTGCCGTCATCAGCAAATACTAAATATGTGATTCCTGTGTCAAGGTCATCACCCAATTTTCTCCCTTCCTTTCCAACATGATCATTAACTACTTGTTAGCTAGCTTTTCTTAGCTTATATGTTTAAGTCAGTGCTGCACAAATTTTAAAGCACAACAGTACCCAGCTAGTAAATTGTTACATACGGAGCAATATCATATATGAACCATGTGTTTTTTTCATGTATGGTGGGTTCATGTGGCTTGGAATTGTCCTTTTACCTAACAACTTGTTAGCATTACTTTATTTATTGCTAATCCTGAATAATTGTGTGAACAGAACAATGGGAGAAGTGTATAATGATAACTATTGGACTGGCCATATGGCTTACCTGAATAATGTTATACATAATCTAGGATGTAGGAAAATATGGTAGGGAAGTTATCTATGCACTAGAGTCAATCGATGTCTAACTTTAATACTCCTACATAAATTCATGATACAATGCAAAAACTGCAAAGATGAGTGTCCAATATAAGAAAACTTCTCAGTAGCACCCTCAAAACCCTAGTTTACCCCATTCGTACCAGATCCTGTCTGGCACTGACAATAAATACAAGGGCCTGCAAAAACTATGTATACCCAATGAATGTATCCCAGGGTCTACAAAAAATGTGCTACTGGTGCAGCTTCCGAAATTCACCTTTATTAAACTGAGGGAAGATGAGAAGTGTTCCAAAGCAATGCAATATATGTTCGGCAGCAAAACTACAAAGTGTACATATCTTTTTGTTAATTAAGGTGTTGTGCGGATTCTGGTAGAAAGAAAATTTCCAGAAAATATATGCTTCATGCATTCTTTAATTTTTCTAAGTTGTCCGCTGACATTTGTTTGATTTATTTCCATGGTCAAGTGGGGTTTCTGGCTCAGATTTTTTAGTTGATATTCTTGAATTTACAAATGCTACTCCCAGTAGCTGCTGTTGTTCCTATAAAAGAAATTAGCTAAAATGGTGTTACATTAACAAGGGTTAATATCCTGCTTGTGAAATTGTACCATTATCCTGTTTGCGAAGAGTCTGCGAGAGTTCAAGTTTCGTGCTTTTATTTTTAGCCATAACCTAAATATTTTCTTAATGCAGGTTGCACTTGTAAAGATGGTAAACGAGGCTACCGCAAACCTTCCAGGGTGGGATGATGGAAGATAGACTATGACGACAAAAGTTGCTGATTAGTGATTACTCATTCTGTTAGCTGCCCCATTCCTCTCTTATTCAGGGGCAATACACCATAAATGATAGAAATTGATAGTTTTCCCATTATACTTACAAAAAGAAAAACAAGATAGCAGCACAAAAGATTTTGATGAAATGATATCCAAATGGTACTAGTACAGAGTACAAACTCCAAAATTATAGTTATGCCAGTAAAATGGTGATTGCATCTCTGACAACTCTATAGAGTTACTGAGCATATGTTGATCTGTTGTCCAATTGTTTGTTCGAACTATATCGTTTCATTGCTCGTCTGATCCTGAGAAAACAGCTTATTGTGTAAATACTGAACTGTAGCTTATTGGCATGCAAACTATGTCTGCGAATTGCAAAATTAAATATGGCTATATAATGCCAATAAAATTAAATGGTGTAGTCGTTCGTTTTGCAAATTGCCTGAATGAGTCCCGCAGATTGCTATTGTTTTTGGTTACCGCTCGTGACTTGTATGCGTATTCTATTTTAACTCGATGACCTGATGGCATGCTTGTGTGCATCTGCATTGACAGGAGCACTCCTTCGTAGATCATAAGTTAGTCGCGTTTACATTGGACATTCGAATGGCCTGATCTCTATTTTTTAACAATTTTTTTTATAAGCTTTGGATTAATTCCTTCGAAAATCTCTATTTCACACGCGCGCGCGCACAAAAAAAAGGTTTGATTGGCTAGGGCGACAACAAAGTCCATCGCGACAGAAGTCTGAAGAGGTCAAGAAGATGAACTGCCTTTTTGTGGATCTGAACCGTCCAATGGATAAGATCCAACGCAGGTACTGAAAAGGCACCCTTTAAAACTATCCATGCAATATTGGCCAAACTTGTTGCAAAATTCAAATCATGCTGCGGATGAGTTCAAATCACGTAGATCAATATATATATCAAACCAACTTGGAACAAATAACATTAGAATTAGATACTGCTAAAACATGCATCCTTGTATCCCTTCCCTTGGAGGGGATCAAGAGTCAGAGAAAGGAATACACAATGCAACAATATTTGTCTTACACAGCATGATTAAGTAATAATAATACCTACTTTGATGCTGGACACAATCTAATTAATCAAGTTCTTACTAACGACAGATAAACATCAAACGAACCAGCCTAAATGAAGATTAGACTACGAACTTGCATGCGAAGTGATCACTGAAGCAGCAGGACGAGACCGACGAGAACACCCATCGCCGCCGCGGCGAGGGTGGCGCCGGCGGCGGCAGCAACCACGGCGGCTTCCGACGACGCGCCAGGCCCGGAAGCATAGACGCCAGGCTGCGAGGTCGCCGGCGCGGGCGACGTCGCGGGGGCCGGGGTCTCCGCCGCCGGGTGCACCATGACTCGCACGATGAGCCTCTGGCCGTCGTCGCAGTGCCCCGGCGCGCCGCTGATGAAGCAGAAGAATCCCGGGCGGTCGAGCGGCACGGTGGTGGCGCCGTCGGCGAACCTGGCCACCGGCTCCGTCGCGTTGCAGCCGTCGAACGCCTCCCGGTCGACGACGAGCACCGAGTCATCGCCGCCCCCGTACTTGAAGTCTGCAAGCCACACACACAAAGACGAAAGAACTCGCCGTTAATCCATCATCCATGCTGGAACCTCGAGCGACAGCGGGGCGAGCTCGCAGGCGGCGGCAATGGCGAGTGCATGCGCTATCGCTCGCTACACTCACAGAGCGAGTCGCCGACGTGGAAGCGGTTGTTCATCGCCCACCAGGCGTAGCTGGTGTTGGCGTCCGGGACGCGCCACCCGCGCGGCCCGCCGACGTGGAACACCAGCCCAGGCGTCGCCGGCGCCGGCGCGACCGCCACGACGACGACGCCGCCAGGAGCGGCGCCGCAGAGGAGGAAGAGGACGGAGGCGGCGAGGAGCAGAGCCTGCTTCCGCCGCTGGTCGTCGCGAGGTCGTGCGTCCATCGCCATCATCGCCGGCGCCATGGCACGATCGAGTGCGCGTGCGCGTGTGAAGCGAAAAACCGCAGAGCTCGGTGTGTGTGCGTGTGAGCTTGGGGCGCTGGGGTTTATATATAGAAAGTGCGGGGAGTTGATGCGGGTCGTGGGGTGATTAATTTGTTTTGACCGCGGTTAATTAATTTGTTTGACCGCGAGGGCGCGCGCTTCGGGGTGGGGAAAGTCGGGGGGACGAGGCCACGTGGCGGAGTGTGATTGGAGGAAGTGGGGGACGACGTGGTTTTGACAATTTGACTGCCGTTACGTTGCTTGGAATGGATGGCCCATGAAATGCAAGCCCGTAATACTAGGAGCGGTTCATCTCTAGGCACACACGCGGACACGCACAAAATGTACTCAGCAACTTTTACAGTTTTCGGGCAAAATCTGAATGTTGCAATCCATGCTAGGGCCCTGAGTTCCATAGGATTCAAATCCTATAAAAAAAAATTCCTATTTAGTCATTTGATATAAAAGATTGAAACTTTTCAAATCATATAAATTCATATAGAATGGCTAGTTGTACATAGATTTTAGAAAAAACTTAACAAGAGTTTAAACCTCTTGAAAAATTTGAGCCCATCTTTCTTATTTGATTTATGCGTTTTTCCTGTTGTTCGATTAAACAGTCATTTTTTTAAAAAAAATTACAATCACTTATTTCACATTTGCATTCATGTTAGAATTATATATTTTTCCTATTCCTTTGTTTTACCTTTCGGCCAAATTTTGATTCAACCAAAATCCTCCAGTTTGCATAAATTCTCATGGACTGCAACCAGATACGGCTGGTGTTCCACGTCGGCGGGCCTGGTGCACGAAATGCAGCAGCCAGTTTGCATCTGCTGATCATTGTTGGTACTCCAGTTTGATTATTACCACCTTCTCTAATCCATTTACAGTTATACTGCGAATTTAGCATGCATTCCGACCATTCGAGGGAAGAGATGGTAGCATCATGATTCATGAGCTCAGTTCATCCAGTACAGATGATTGCGAAAACGCCATCGGAATTATATGTACAACTGTACAAGCTCGTGTTGTTTCAATAAAACCGTATACACATGTAATACATCGTCCTATATTATATATCTAATTCTACCAAGGCTCGGAGTTCTTCGTCCAGTAACTTGTGGCAGGAGATCTGCGGCTGCTCCAGCCATCCTCTGCTAAAATCAAGCTTACCCGCGCTTTTAGGGTGTTCACCGCTTCGTCCTCCATGATCTCCAGCGGATTGTTCCGATGCTGCCCAGCCTGGAATGAAACAAATAGAGCAACATTTAGAGGTGCTGCGATTTCAACAATGACCAATCGAACGTACTGCGTTTGAAGACGTATTATACCACTGCGGTTTGGTATGATGCCAAGTATTGCAGGCAGTCTTCATAGTATCCACAGTGGTACAGAAGGGCGGCATAATCCCTCAGTTCACGTGGATCGTGGTTCAGTAGGATAAGTCGTTCACATGCTGTCATGAAGATGAAAGTTACGAATCTCTGGTTAGGAACTGCTGAAATGACAAGGGAGTATTTTGCAGGAAATGTGGTAACACTGAGTATGAAACAATGTTAGACACAACACTGACTCAAATTGTTGCAGCCTAACAGGGAAAGAAGGATCACACATTTAGGAAGTTTGGATGAGGTGCCAAAAATAGATAGGTGACTTGTGTAACCAAAATCACCGACGACTTGCACTGTGTTATATACAACTCCCAGATTATGGTTGAAACGTTAAACTTATCATTGCAGAGATGCTATGCATAGTGCATCATATGTAAAATAACTAACTGTTCAGTACTAAAACAGAACAAAGATGTTGTACCTGCTAAAGCACGCCGCATATCACCAAACCGGACATTAGTCCATACTCCGCGCATCAACCTATGTTGAGCAGCTTTCGCAGCAGCCATCTCTATGGTACTGTCAATGGTTGCATGTCACTGTTATCATGCACTCCAAATAATATATGACGCCAACAAAAAATACTTTGCTATGCAAGACATGTTTAGAACAAACCTTATATTGCCATGTGGCGTTGCTTGATTATCACCTACATTACCAGGGCCATGTTGATTTGCAGAAACAGAATTCAAAAATAAGCTACCAGCCTGGTTGGACTGGAAAGGCCAAAATGTATTCTTCAGAGTTTTCAAAATCTGAAAAGGATAAGTCAAAGTAAGTGAAAAACGTTTTCTCATCAGAAAATATTAGCAGTCGAAGTCTCATAGCACCACCTTCAACAGAACACAGACCAAAAACATTAACTACGATAAAGAGCAGGAGCGACATGTCTGACAAAAAGAAGGAAACTATTAATGCTACTATATTCTAAAGTGCAGACAAAGCCTTCAACAGTATCTACCTATACAACTCCAAATCCAAGATATTTTGGTTTAGTTCCAGATAAAATTACAAGTTTGACTTGCAGAGATGTTGAATTATGCTTGGATCCTGGTTTGCAACGATCAGGTGGTACTTCCAATATCGTTATGCTCCGGTACTTAGACTATTTGATGACCAAGAAGGTGTACACTGAACTGTAAGGTCTCAAGCATGGCAGGGAGAAACAAATTCCCCGAGGACAAGAAGGAATTGACAAGTGTACCGTGTACAAAGCATGCACAAAGCCATGGAAGGATTTATGGCAACCACCTGAAAAGCTATAAACTACAAAACTCCCATCTTTATTTCTGGAAGGACTTATACAGAAAACCACAGAACAATTCTAAAAGGTTTTAGGCCTGTTCATGAGTGTTGTACTTGTATGTATAAACAAATAACCATAAATTCATGTCTGTACTTATGGAAATTGGTAGGAAATTCGTTCAACAATAATTGACAGGAAACTGCATATGAAAATTTTCTAGCAGGAATCCAATTCAAGTCTTGTTCAGCAATCTGACACATAAATGCAAGCAATCTTTTTGCTGGTAAAGGAGCTTGAGGAAATGGTTCCCCTGCAGCAAGCTAGAACAGATGAAAATTCCATGCTGTAGGAAAGTTATTGAGATTGCCACTATGGCTGGCGTGCTCCTATGAATTTGGTACTTGGTGGTAAATGCTAGCACAAGTGCAAAAACTATGTTGCCTGAGACATGAATAGATATGTAGCAGACAAGAAACATATTGACCGTTAAAAATGGAACATGGGTACTGAGGATAGAAAAAAGAAACACCTCAACCAGAAGTGACTTTGATGTCATAATATGCGGTTCATCACCCAACTTGCTTTTGTGTTTGTCATAACCCCTAGGCAGACTATTGAGATCATGTGGAAAGAAAATCTCCACACTGAATTCCAATAAGCCATATAACCGTAGCATCTTCAGTATCTCAGAGTATATCAACGAAAGCATTAGAGCTGATCCCAACCGGCACGTCAAAACCTGGCCACCGTACAAATCAACACAAATTTAGATGAATCACATGCAGGCAAGTCAGAGGAGCATACACACACATTACAACACACAAACATGGTACAGTAAAGCTTTACCGAGTGAAGATATATCGCCCGCCCATCGGACGATCCATTTTTCCTCCGAAACCCCTGAATCGAATGTCGCATAACGTATTTAGCACATCAATTCATTGTACAATTAGAAGGTACAGCAAGAAATTCTTCAGAATTTTATATCAAGGAATCGAACTAACAGGGTGAGTCTGAAGTCAAACAATTCAAAGAACATGTGCTTGTGTGAAATGATTTGTACCTTGTGGACGTAGAGGTAGCGGTCGAGGTGGTCGAGGAAGACCTGGGGCGGCGCGCCGGCGGGCGGGAGGTAGCCGTCGGCGAGGAAGCCGGTGGATAGGTCGTCGAGGCGGGAGATGAAGGCCTCGACGGGGAGCGGCACGGAGGAGTGGGAGACGAGCGAGTCGTCCTCGGCGGCGACGAAGAGCGCGGCGCGGGCGAGGTCCGCGCCGCGGCTGATGGCGATGCTGGTCTCGGCGTCGAGCCGCGTGAGCCTCCCGACCTGCTTCGCGAACCCGTCCCTCGCCGCCCTCGCGTGCTCGGTCGACACCCCCGCCCCATCGAGCGAATCGTGCAGCACCATCCGCGGCGGCCGCCCGTCGCCGCCGCCGTCACCGGACGCGTCCCCGCCCGCGCAGGCCCGGAAGGTGGACGACGACGAGGCGCTCCCCCGCCGTTGCCGCCGCCGCGTGCAGCCGCGCGCGGGGGAGGGCGAGCAGGGGGAGGGGACCCAGACAGCCGCGCAGCTCATGGCAGCCGCTTCGTCGCCGCCGCCGGGAACGCGCTCGCTTCCGCTCCGGTGGATCGGGGAGCAGCCGCGCGGTGAGGGCGGCGGCGAGCTACGAGGCGCGGGGACACGACGCTAATATCTCGAACTGCACAAGATTTTTTTTTTTCTTTCGTATACCTCTTCTTCTTTCTTTCTTTCTTTTTTCTTTGAAAAGGATTTTTTTTCATACCTCTTCGAGATAGAAAAACGAATACAGTACAATGGTCAAATGCGATAGAGAGAAGTACGGCGATTGATGGGACAGTCGACTACCTCCATTCCATAATATTTGAGATCTTATTTGGTATGTTCCTTCCATCATATAATGTTAAATTTTAGCTACTCTTATTTATTTGAAAATAAGCTTTTTTAAGTAATACTTATATCGTAGGCAGTGAAAGTATGAAATAATTGCATTAGGATTTAGAAGTAAATAAAATAATAAATAATTATATTATAAGTAGATAAAATAGGGTATTTTAGTTTTTTATTGGTACGTGTAGAATGGGTAAATAATTTAAAACGGAAAGATATTTACAAAATCCTTTATGTTATGAAAGAGTGTTAGCATTGCATAACTAGTTTGAGAACATACAGCCAACCTAAAATTTCAGAGCTAGTTTGAAAACCTGCAGCCAATCTAAAATTTCAGAGCCATTATAGTTAGTATGGAGTACTTGGTTCGCTAAAAGTTTGTAAAGTATTAAACCAGCCATTGGCTTATACTCCCTCTATTTTTTATTATATTTTTCTAGTGGGCCTTTGACCCATCATTACATGATATATTATCAAATTTGTGCTCAAAAATACTTACCATTATGCTTACTTAAAAATTATGCTTCTATCACTAAAAGAATACTATTATAGCAATTGTTAGTCAAAACTTTACCCTAACTAAACAAAATATCTTATAAACCTATTAAGTTATGAAATTTACATAATTTCTATGAAATCATGTATCCATTTTACCATAATGCATCGCATCCTATACTAAGTTTATTTTTAGGAGACAAAAGGAGTAGGTTTGGTGAGTATGAATTCTAACTATTTTCTTTGGATCTTCTGTAAAGACCTGTAAAATTCCGGTCATCTCATCGTCATTGAAGACCTCTTAAAGAGGTAAGCACCGGCCACTGACTAAAAACTAACAAACCAATCCAATCCACTTCCTCTCTCTCTTATTGATGTGTGGACTACACCCTCCAATTACTTAAAAACGATAGAACTATCCTATACATCTATGCCAAACACCTAAGGACTCATTTGGTAGAGTTTTAACTTCTAAATTTAACTTCAAGAGTTGGGTCTAAAGTAGAATTGTGGAATTACCTAAACTCAGCTCCACATCTCTAGTTTATTTTGTGAGAGAGCTACACCCAGCTCCACACCCATTTTAGGTGGAGCTGAAACTGTTTGGCTGAGCTCTAACTCCAGAAGAGATGGAGAAGTTATGCCAAACATACCCCTATATGGGATCATCCCATCCAAAGACTATGGTGTTTTCTTCTCCTTACTTTCCCAACTCACCACTCTCTTTTTCCGAACTGCTAAACGGTGTGATTTTTGTAGGAGGTTTCTATACGAAAGTTGCTTCAAAAAATCATATTAATTCATTTTAAAACAAATAGCAAATACTTAATTAATCATGTGTTAATGAGTCGTTTCATTTTACGTTTTAGGAGGGTTAGTTCCTAACCCAACGCAAAGAACGCAACCTTAAAACACTTAAAAACACTATAACCACTCTATCCCTCTATGCCAAACACCTATATTGGATCATTCCATCCAAAAGAAATAGTGATGGACCTAAACCCATGTCACCTCATCCTTAAATCAAAACATACGCTAGAATAACTGTTGCACCAACAAACATCTTCTCGACGCAAATAGTCTCAACACAACTGCCAAAAAGGAAAATTCATCTTGCATCACCCGACCTGGAATATAATCCATCTTGCATTACCTAACCTGGACTTGACCAAAAGGGACGAGGCCTATCCGCCTATGAGCCCAGACTTTCAAGCTCGAAGTTACGAACAATAGAGGACCATATTTTTTTCCACAAACTTGGTTTTAACCATTTCACAAATTAAATGTGATCGCAGGTTTCAGCACACATGTATGGTAGGAACATTGCAGGTTCAGAAAGCAATGGGGCACAAGGGTACTACAGTGCCTGACCCAGCATAGGTGCTACAGCTAAACATAACTGGGGAAGTAGTTCAGCTCTTCTGGGTGTTGCATTCCTCCAGCTCTTTCCTCAGCTGAAGCGAGAAATCATCGTTGACGTCATCATCATCCCAATCGTCCTCCCATTGCTGGATGGCCTCATCACCATCCTCCTTGTCATCCCATTCTACAAAATATAAGAAAGCAGGAAGAAGGGGTAAGCGCAAGCCTTACATAATAACAGTGTAAACCAGGTCCACAACTTCACCCTAGGAATGCATATTGCTTGCAGAAGAATTTACAAAATGGGGGAAACATAAAGCAACACAGAAGTGACTACCGCATGCCAAAAATCAAAATGGCAAGCACAACTTGCTGACCGTAAGGCACAAGAGAGAATAAATCAAAATGCCAAGCTCAACTTCAAGAAAGTAGCTATTACCACCATACTACCTAGCTAGTATGTAGCCAATAGAAACATCCTAAAACTACAGAAGTTCAATTTTTTTTCCTGTGAACCATACAGACAGCTATCCAATATGAGATGTATAGCTCAATACATGGAAGAAGCACCAAAACGATAAGTCTATGCCAAATGATATAACCTCGTGATGTCACCAAATATAGGTTATCTGCTCATTTTAAATAGAAGAAAACACACCACATACAATAGCAATGTGCATAAAAGATCCAACACATAAATGACAAAGGAGTGGAAACCTCTACATTGTTTGGTAGCCACTAAATCATACATAACCACAAATCACAAGAAGGATTTTAATGGAAGAAAAGCCATGATCATAAGGTAACAAGAAGAGCAGTTCCCAGTAAGAGAAAGGTAGTCTGCACATTTCCATTTAGGTCAAAAATAAAGCCATAATAGAAATACAAGCTAAAGGTCCTTGTCTCATTCATATGTTGAGTACATATCTCCTTTTTTTCTACTCTGATAAACCATGGAAAAAAAAGGTGATATACTCTTCTATCCGTTAAGTCATTATAGACCCTAAGAGGCTAGGACAGCATAGAACATGCTTTTAGAACAGCTTGTTTGCAGGCTAAGTGCCCAAGTGTACTGGTAGTGGTAGGGTGCAATTGCTGGCTCCAACACTGCCACCCCCATTTGCAGGTGGCAACATCACAATTCATGGACTAGTCGCCCCGAAGAGAGAGAGAAGATATCATGTGGTCCTAGAAGAGGAAGTGAGCTGGTATGGACTGGATAATTACTAGAACAAATTGGAATTCCTGTCGTGAAAAGGTTTAGATGGTAAGACAAATTTTGGTCTAAAAACTAAACTATAAATTATAGTTCAATGAAATTGCAAAAGAACACCAAATGTATTTCATCAACTGCTCACAATTGTTTTGATTCACCTCAACAGGCAACACCATTGGGAACATTTTCGGTCATATGCCCCTACCCTTAAAATCTTTCAGGGGTTGAGCATTCTAAATTTCTAAAAATTCTAACATGTGAAGCTTTACACTGTATGCCAGGGTGAGGAAGAAACAGGTATAGATAACAAAGCTCACAACGCACAGGCCACAATTGTCTCAAATAAGCAAGCATGAACTTAGCGACAAGGAAAAAAATACAATACCGCAAGCAAACCAACTTAGAACATTGTATCATGCGAAACTAAAAGAGCACAGATTTTCCCCAAAAAGTAAATACTAGAATCCACCAGATGGCACGAGATTAGCAGGCCGCAGGGGTTCCCGACCAACCAGACCTACTCGCCCAATCCGACAATCTCGACCACGAACGCAACCCGCAGCGAATCGACCTCGCTTACCCCTAGAGATCGCAACAATACCGCGGCGAGCCGCACGATAGGTTGGGGGAGGGATAGGAGGGAGCCGCGACCGCGCATACCTTGGTCGATCTCGAACTCCTCGAACTCGTCGTCGTCCTCGAGGAGGTCCATCTTGGCCGCCTCCGCCTTCGCGTCCGCCGGCGCCGGCGCCGCCATCACCCTCTGCCTCTGCTGCTGCTACACCCTGCAAGACGCGGCCGAGCGGATCGGAGATCGTGAGCGATTCGTGCGCGCGGGAGGAGGAGGAGGAAAGAAGAGGAAGAGGACGAGGAGGGATCGAGCGGGAGCGGCGCCCACCTGAATCGCGCCGCGCGAGTGGTGGGAGAAGAGGAAACCCTAGAGTTTCGGAGGCTGCTGCGGTTGTTCTTCTTCGGGTGCGAAGCGCGGCGGTTTGGGGCCTGGGGGTGAGTAGTAGAAACGTGCCG
Organism: Oryza punctata; assembly: GCA_000573905.2. NCBI lineage: Eukaryota > Viridiplantae > Streptophyta > Magnoliopsida > Poales > Poaceae > Oryza > Oryza punctata. The sequence goes on from CM002488.2 coordinate 9,220,622, forward strand.
TCAAACCGACTTCCGCGAGGTAAGGAGTAGCCGAGTACATCAGGAATTCATATTTCGTCATCTGTTTATCACGTAAATAGAGGAGTATACGTTTCGTGCGAAAATTTTTTATTGAAAATTACTTTAAAATATTAAGTAAATATTGTTTTCTAAATTTATAAAAACTAAAACACGTGATATTAACTTTTTTTTGTTTACGTGCTTTTACTTAATATCTATCTTCATCAGGTACGAATAGTGCCTTATGCATGTTATTTTCTTTTATACGTAATAGTAATCTTACATGGTTCAATTTGCTTGGAGATTAAAAAAATTTTGAAGCATAAACTGAGGATACACCTCAGATATTTATTATGAGGGTGGCTGAGACGATAGCTAGATTTGCACATAAGCCCCTGAAGAAAGGGCGAATTACAACTTGAGCAAAACATAAGCGGATATGGACTTTAAGGCTGAATTCTTTCCCCCAACTTTCCCAACTCATCTCCCTCGTGTTCCGCGCTTACATTTTTTAAACTATCAAACAGTGTATTTTTTGCAAAAATAATCTATATGAAAGTTGCTTTAAAAAATCGTATTAATCCATTTTTCAAAAAAAATAGTAAATACTTAATTAATCATAAGAAAATGTGTCGCTTTGTTTTGCGTGTGCGGGAGGTGAGTTTCCAACCTTACCTCCCGAACATAGCCTAAAAGATTAGAAAAAAGCAATCAAGTCCTTATTCTTCCTCCTTCTGCATCCATACCTCAATATAGGGAAATTTAACTATTTGCCACTATTATGGCAATTGTTAAAATGCAATGTCCTTTTTAGATTTGCACTTATTTTTTTATCCTTCTTAAGAGGTGGTTTCTTAACTATTTATCACTTTTACCCACGTGGCATGCTAACGTGGTAACACAGAGTGAAAAACGACCCACCGGTCAGTGTCTCTCCCTCCTCTTCATCTCTCCCTCTACCGGCCTTCTCACGACAGCGGCATGGACGATGTCACCGCCGGCCTTCTTCCTCGCTACTGCGTCGTTGCCGGTGTTAGCCTGGGCAAAGTCAAAGAAGGGCGGATCGAGTAATCCCTTATTCCCGCGAGCACACGAAGTCAAAAAGCTAGCGAGGTCTTATCTCTCCACCGCCTTTCCTCCTCTGCTCTGCGCCAATCCACCACCACCGGCCACCAATCGCCCAATCCACCGCCACCACCGCACTCCCCACCACCACGCGACCCCGTTCCACCCCTCACTGGCGCCCGATAGCCGTCATCATCGTTTCCCCAATTTGGGCCACCGTCGTCCGCCATTGCCATCACCGAACCTCGTCGCCGCCCCCTGTACAGCCCCCTTCTCCCCTCTCTCCCCTTCCACTTTGCGTGCCGCGCCCGACCGCGCTAGAATGGTCATCGTTGGCGACCAAACGACCACGGCCACCGCCGTCAGGAAACCTCGTCGTGCGTCGCTGCCATCCATCCCGCTCTTTTGTCACGCCCAGAGATTCGCTAACTCGAATTTCTAAGCAGAATGTGTATTAAAATCCCTGTCCAGGACCGGCCAGGGTACACAAACGACAAAGTTGTTACACAGATCCACGTCTTACAAACACCATAAAAGTATCTTACATAAATGCAGCGGAAAATGTAAACAAGCTAAACTAGATAACTAGACGCTCATAGCGTGGTGACTCCAATCCACGGGCATCCTCGACGGCAGTGATAAACCTACTCCTCCGAGTAGCCATCCTCTGACGTGTACTCCAACTCTGATGTGGGGAATGATAAAGCAAGACTGAGTACTACCCACTATACTCAACAAGTCATACCGGAATAGGAGAAAATGATGCAAATAATTCCAAAGGAGGCTAAAGGGTTGAATTGCATAAATCAAGCATTTAAAAACAATAATTGAAAGCGGTAAAATGGTTGAGTTAATTAAGCAAGATTAAATCACCACTGCCCAACGCTACACCACGTTGCGACAGACCCAAACCATTCCACCTGAACTAAACCAGTTCCATTAGATCATGTTATTAGGGTTATGACTAATCACGGTGAATCTGGTTGACCGCCCATAACCGCGGGCACGGCTATTCGAATAGTTTTACTCTGATCAGAGGTGTACAACTGTACCCACAGGACACAACCCCACAACACGTTACCGTGCACCGGCATACCACCAAAGTATACCGGAAAGGAACTGTGACAAGACCCTTCGCATAACCTCCACTAACCAAGCGCACCATACCTCAGGTTTCGCCCCCACCTTTTAACCAAGGCAGGCAGCCCCCTCTCATGCCTAGGTGAATCCGGCAGCTGATCAATGAGTAAACCCTCGCCGACCCAACTCCATCACGCCCACCCTTGCCTGGATGTGTCGGCTAAGAAAAGCTACACTACGAGCCCAGCTATTACCCATGCTAGCTTGTGGAAAGTACGGCAATTCTTCTAGGGTTTCCCGCGAACCGGTCCTTAATTGCCATGAGTACGACCATCAAAACCATGTACTCACAACCCACCGTTAATCAGGTTTTAGTTGGACCAATTAATTAACCAATCACGATTAACCATCGTGAGCTACAATTAAATATTCATCATGAAGTAATTGAGGTACACTAGTTATCCCATTAGTATGCTAATGTTTCTAAGCAGAGCTAAGCATCATCCTAACCAACACTAGTCATATTAATCCCCAAGCTATCAAAGGTAAAAGGTAATCAGAACTATGTAAAACAGTGCAGTATTTGAGAATAAATAAGACATTTCCAAAGTAGGTACAATATGGTCAAATGAAAATCATGACTTACCTTGCTCTTGAACTGACGGAACTTTGGCGACCACTTCGTAATACTCCGGAGCGTCGGAACTATCGGATTCTATACGACAAACAAAGTACACAAGCAATACAAGCAGTAAGTCTACTGAAACAGCAAAAGAAACCAATTTTAATGAATTCTAGACATTTTAATGAATCCACCGAAACTTGAATGGATTAAAACGGAACTCGGATGATTAAAATATGAATTTTAGAATATGAACTATGTAATTACTATCGACCGAACAACCTTAATTAATTGATATGCTTTAACGCCCGTGAACGGACAAGATTAACGGAAAACAAACTCCAGTTAACGAGCCTCACGGGTCAGCGACTCAACGAGTCAACCTACCGTGGCACGGGACCACACAAACGGTCCACCGAACCGGCGAACAAAACCGGCGGCTCAGAAAGGCTCTAGGGTTTTAGAACGACTCGGTATGACCAAACCGATATGACACTATGCCACACTATGTGCGAACGTATGCGACAAATGACTAGCAAGCGCTTGCAGCACGGCCGGTGACTCGGCAACGCAACTAGGGTTAGGGCGGCGGTGCGGCAAAGCAGCGGCGGTGGCACACGGCATGGCAGTGACAACACGGTAGCGGCGGCGCGTGGCTACAGCTAGGGCAGCGGCGCAGCAGCGGCTAGGGCAGCGACGCGGCAACGGCAGCGTGTGGTACAGCCGCGGCGGCGGCATGGCAGCGACGCGGCGGCTGCGTGTGGTACGGCAGCGACGCGGCGGCTGCGTGTGGTACGGCAGCAACGACGCAGCGAGCAGCGCGGTGGCGGCTGTGGCGGCGGCGCGGTTGGGGCAGCAGCGGCACGCGGCTGCGGCTAGGGCAGCGACGCGGCAACGGCGGTGGCATGGCAGCGGCGGTATGGCAGCGGCGCGGCATAGCGTGGCAGCGGCGAGGCGTCGCAGTGGCAAGTGCACAGCGACGGTTAGCTAAAAAAATAAAAGGGAAAGATCACGACGACAACTATGCCGGTGATGAAAAGGGAGCGCTCACCAACGGCGCAGCGAGACGGCAGGAAGGCAGCGACACGGCAGCGGCTAGCGGCGGCGCAGGGAGTGGCGGCTAGGGTTAGGCGGCACAGGGGAGGGGCGGCTAGGGTTAGGCGGCGCAGGGGGGTGGAGTGGCTTTTATTGAGGTGGAGGAGGGGGTGTTGGTCGGGCCGGCCCAAGGAAGGGGTGGCGCATGGCAGTAGGAGGGGAAAGGTGGCGCTCGGTAGGGGGAAAGGAAAGAAAAAAAATACGAGAGAAAAGGAAACCCAAAAAGAAAAAGTAGGGGAGCAAATGCGGTGCCTTTTCGGGAAAGGAAAAAGAAACTGAATCGGAAAAGGAGTAGAGCTTGGCTCGTCATACAAAACAAAACCGTGGCGACAAAAGGGGTCAGTGGATACAACAAACCGCGAACAGGGACAGTGAACTGGGAACGGTTCACGACCAAAGGAGGGGAAGGAAGGAATTATTAATTCAAAACCTGACATTTTAAATTAACATTATTACTTCGTCTGCTCTGCATATTCCACTGAAAATCTTGTTAACGATTTGAAGCATCTCCCTGACAATTCCGATTATTACGCACATTGTTAATTTAGAGTTTGCTCCAAGTTAAAAGGACGATTTCTTCTAGGCAATTTATTTTATGAATTTAGAACTAGAAGGGGAAACTCTAGGGTGTGACATCTATCCCCTCCCTAGCGTCGAGCTACGTGCCAGCGGCGATGCCCCGAGCATCAAGTTCCCTGCGGATGGTGCGCGTGAGGTTCCTCGCTGCTGGTGCGCGTGAGGCGGTTGTCCTGTCGATGCCATCGAAGGGAGAGATGAAGAGGACGGAGAAGGCTAGTGAAGGGAGAGATGAAGAGGAGGGAGAGACACTGACCGGTGGGTCCCACACCGTTTTTCACTCTGTGTTGCTACGTTGGCATGCCATGTGGGCAAAAGTGATAAATAGTTAAGAAACCACCTCTTAAGAAGGGAAAAAAAATAAGTGCAAATCTAAAAAGGGCATTTGAAGTGGCAAATAGTTAAATTTCCCCTCAATCTATGAAAACAACGCAAATTCCATGGCAAGCTCTAGAAGAAGTTGCCAAGTAGCAAACCCAGATGGGGCCTCCTAGAGATGGAGGTTACAACTACGATGGCACGATGGGAGAACTTCAGCTGCCGCTTCAAGTCCCGTTGCGGGTGACAAAGAAGAGAACCGAAGACAGATTTGGAAGATCGCCGGAGAAGGAGAGGTTGGCCGGCGCTACCTTGTTGATGTTGGGATTGGGGACAAAGCCACCAACACGAGTAGATCTGCTGCTCCTTTAGCTGCTGGCGTTGTAGAGGGACCCAACAACTCTTAGATAGATGGACCTCGCCCGAAAGAAGTCCAACAGGATCCTCCATGCCCGGAGTTCTTGGGACAAGCGAGGCCAGACGCTGGCGAGCTCCTTGCGCTGCACACGAAAAAGAAACAGGATGGACCCGAAAACGGGAAGAACCCAACTAAACCTACTACTACCTAACAAATAAACAAAGGCCAGACCCCTCTCTTCACCGGCGGCGAACCGCCGGATTTGAGGAGGAAGAGGGGCTGGAGGGAATGGGGATTTTTTTTGTGTCGCCTAAGGTTCGCGAGAGCTCTTCCACATTCTTCCAAGATGTATAGATGTCGAGATAAAATAAAAAAACATTACTGTTGAAAAAAACATGTAAGACTTTAATTCTTTTATAATAGATGAACCCTATGTATTGGTATAGAATTGTTATCCCGTATTGTAGTGGTTGTGTGAAATTTATTTAGTAGGATAACTATAGAGTAGTATTTATCTATATACTACTTCCTCCATCCCAAAATATAGAGATTACCTATCTTTCTCTTATTTTTAATTTTTTTTAGAGGACGCATAGTTCGTAATTCAAAAGCAAAACTGATATATGTTTTTATGGACATAGGTCAAAGAGATCAACAATAAATAATAAAGCCCTTGTATAATCAAAGTTAATTTAAATTTCTGTTTCTTAATAATATTTGGTAGATGTCTTACATGCCTAGTTTTTAGTTTTTCAGAAAGGCATCATGAAACGCGAGCTAAGAGCATTGCCAACACATATCCAAAATTTAATCCCCCCAAAACTTCTTTTGATAATCTTTAATGAGAATTTAATACATGATAATATTCTTTCTTTCAAGAGATATTCTATATTTGAATTCCTAAATAAAAAAATACACCACCTTAAAAGACTACCAACAGAACCGTTATCTCCTCCCCTCCTCCGAGCGTTCGATCTCCTCCAGGTAGCACACAACATGATCTCCCGACGTGGCACGGGTTTTGGATTAGGAGTGAAAGTTCTTTCTTATATGTGGAGAAAAAAAAACAAAGTTGGGAATTCCAAACATGGGACATCTAACCAGGTCGATTGTCGGATTTGATTTTTCAAACAAAAACCTCAAATTTTGAGTTTAGGATCTATTTTGAGATTATGTAAGGTGATGCTCTAACAATCAAAACAATAGAGAAACCCCTAAAGTTAATCCTAATAATATCGAATTTCATAATTTAAAATAATTCCAGACCAAATATATAAGTCCCAGGCCCATATATAAGTGTCATCTGCCTATCACGATCTTGCTGGCGAGTGGGCCAATGAGAGCGTTAGCGTTACAAAGTCCGTGAATCAGGTGCTCGACGACAACCTCAGTGAGCTCGTGGGGAGAGCGGGGGTAGGAGCGGCCAGGAGCCACTATCGCGCTTCTCCCCTGTCGGCCACCAGCCGCTCCTGCCACACTAGCCCTTCTCCCCGTAGGCCATTACCAAGATGGGGACAGTCGATCAAGCTCGGTGTTGTCGCCGCCGCTGACACCCAGCTCCTCTCCGTCGGTCGCCGTCTATCTTCGCCAGCAAGCACCATCGTCGCACCATGTGCCTCCGGTTCTCCCCGTCCATCGCCGGCCACACTCCTCGAAGAGGACTGGAGAGGAGAGAGGAAGAGAGAGGTGGTGAGGGGAGGGGAAGTAGTTGCTAACATGTGAGGTCTATATCGGTCTAACGTTGACTCAGCTGTCACGTTGGATAAAACCAGGACCAAAACCATCTAGAGTAATCCGATTTTATAAGTTAAGGGATAGCTATATATCTGATGTTTCGGTTTAGAGATTGTTTTGTAATTCGGCGATAAGAAGGACCTCGGTTTTACAATTTTTCCATCATGGTCTCCCTGGCGAGCGGGCCAATGAGCGGACCAGGCCGCGGCCCTCCGTACGCCACCTGTCACGTAGGTCCCACCGCTCAGCCTCTCACCCCCAGTGTGAACGCGCCCCGCATTTCCGGAAACTAGCCGTTGGGCTCCGCCGCGCCGGAAAGCTGCCGATCCACGCAACCAAACCAACCCTGCGGCAACGGTCACTACCGATCCCCCTCTCCCCTTTATATACTCCCCTCGCCGCCGCGGCCTCCTCCTCCTCCCCTTCCTCTCGATCGAAGCGCCTCCACCGATCTCGAATTTCTCTCGATCCAGGCAAGGAGGGATGGCGAGAGGCGAGAATAACACCGGCGCGCACGGCAGCGGCAACGTGCCGCCTCCTGCCGCTACCACGGCGGCGGCGGGCGGCGGAGGAGGAGGAGCCGCCGCCGCATCCGGGAAGCAGCAGGCGGCGCGGGGGGCGGCGGAGGGGCAGTCGGTGGTGCGGCGGCTGCAGTCGGAGCTGATGGCGCTGATGATGGGCGGGGACCCGGGCGTCTCCGCGTTCCCGGAGGGGGACAACATCTTCAGCTGGGTGGGCACCATCGCCGGATCCGCCGCGACGGCCTACGAGGGCACCTCCTACCGCCTCTCCCTCGCCTTCTCCGGCGAGTACCCGTACAAGCCGCCCAAGGTGAGGTTCGAGACCCCCTGCTTCCACCCAAACGTGGACGCCCACGGCAACATCTGCCTCGACATCCTCCAGGACAAGTGGTCCTCCGCCTACGACGTCCGCACCATCCTCCTCTCCATCCAGAGCCTCCTCGGCGAGCCCAACAACGAGTCCCCTCTCAACACCCAGGCCGCCGCGCTCTGGCCCAACCAGGACGAGTTCAGGAAGATGGTGGAGAAGCTCTACAAGCCCGCGTAGATCAGGTGCGCGGGGTCGCGGATGAGATGCTGTTGCTTTCGGTGGATTCGGATGCGATTCATGTCTCTGTCGACTCGGGAACTTGGCGAGTCTGATTTGGAACTGTTTGATCTGTAATTGTTTCTTGGTTGTTTCAATGATTCATTTGTTTCGATGTAAGAGTGCTTGCCGTCGACAAGATGTTGTCATACTGGAATTTACATAAGAAACAAATTCAAATGGATTCAAGTCAAAACAAAAAAAAAGAGGAATGTTTTTCTTTTACACATATCCATTTCATTCTTCAGAAAATTTAAATACTAGTGCGTGAAAAGGGAAAATCCGTTTAGGCTCCTGCAGTTTTGACACCGATATTGTCCAAGTTGGTTTTGTAATTATGCTCCTTCAATTCGATGTAATTACTAATTAGCATAAGATTTGACAACGATTTAGGCTGAGTTCTTTTGTTGAGCTTCCCAACTCACCTCTCTCATTTTTCATATGCATATTTCCCAAACTACTAAATGGTGTGATTTTTGAAAAAAAAATCTATATGAAAGTTACTTTAAAAACCTATATTAATCTATTTCTTTTAAAAAAATAACTGATGTTTAATTAATCATGAGCAAGGGATTAGTAAATATCATACACAGCCTTTCATGATTAGTAATTAATCATGAAAGTTGTTTCGTTTGGCATGAGCAAGGGATTAGTTCTAACTTTAACATCCCAACACAGCCTTAGATAGGTAGTAAATATAATTAAGCATAGCTTTGCAGAACGGCTGCAAAATGGTATTCAGGCTTAACTTCAAAAATCTTGTAGAGTTATTTTAGCAAGGTTGCTCATCCAGTTATCGCCTGTGTATAACTTGCCAAATCAGTTTCCCCAGGCATCCATTCAAAATTCACACCGAGTATGATATATTTGGACAGCCATGTCAAAACTCTTCTTTTCAAAACCATCAGAGTTCAAATCAGGGGCTATACATAAAGACATACAGCAACCAACATCCAGAATCACTCGCTAATTGTTATGTTCACAACAGGAACAACGAAGGGCAAACGAAAGGGTACATGAAGCCTCATGTCACCTCTAAAACAAGTCAGTTTCAGTCCACTGTCTAGCAGAAGTCCAGTACAGAAACTAAGCTAAACCCAAACAAAGCTTCTCAGTTGAGATTAGCCTTGTCTGAGGATGCGAGCTATCTGCTTGAAGAATTCAGGACACATGGCCGTGCTGAATTTTATGTCCTCCTTCATCCACTCCATTGCTATCCTGTCCAGGGTGCCCAGTGACGAGTATTGATATGACCATTCACCGCCACCTGGTTGGTCTACCCATGTGAGAGTGAAATTGTAACCTACAACAGTTTGAACAATTCAGTTAGGAATGTAACACATGACATGATCTTTACAAATCAAATGTTCTAACAGTATGGTGAAAGGGATAAAGTTATAAATCATCAACATTGGTGACATGACCATCAGGTTCTTCACCCATCATGTAACATGTAACTACACTGTATGCTGGTATACAAGTTCTGCTACAAACGGCTGAGCTCCAAAGAGATGAGTTACACACTCTAGAGAGAGATATGTGTATCATTCTTGACAAAGATATTAAAGCATTAAAATATGTATTCATGCAACTCTTTTGGTTGTTTAATGGACTATTATTTCAGGTTGAAGATTGCTCTTTGCATAATTGTTTGTTTGGATACTCAGCTTGGCAACATGGAGGGGGCTATATGCAAAATCAAATAAATATGAAAGAGAAAAGAACACAAGTTAAACGTGATGAATAATAACTATGATGCAATATTCCAGTACTATGTTGTGGCTAAAACAATAGCATGAAATTTGATGTTCCAAATACCACTAGCTTCATGGGAGACCGAAAGTGAAAATCCTTCTTTTTTGTTCTTCACTTCGAATTTCATGCCAACTATTGACTCCGTGAGCATATGAAATATACAGGTACTGGAGCTTTCTTCTGTCACACTACCTGCAAACAACATATTTTAAGTTAAAACAATTTACAGGCATGGGCAAAGCAGTAACTGCGTGTATACTACCACTAACCTGAGGTGCCCATATGTCTTCTACAGCAATCAAGCTACAAAACCAATCCAAATCATAAAACAGAGATTAGAATAGAGCTCAACATACTCCTTTTCTTTTGCATACTTGTACATTACTAATATGTCGTTCAACTGTTACGAAAAACTAACCTGTCTTCCTTCCTCCTGAAAGCCATCATGAGGAACAATAGCTTTTTCGATGGAGCGCATATTTCTCTCCCTGCTGTTTGACTTTGGCGTCTTCTTTACAGGTGAAATTGGAGTTTGATTTTCTAGAATCATTTCAGTTGTTCTGTCAGGAGACCCAGTAGCAGTATGGTTTGCATCATTCTTCTCAGCCAAGAGACACTGAAGCCTTAAATTTTCACTATTAAGCTCCTTTGCTGCACGTTTTGCAAAAAAAATTGAATCTAAGTCAACTTCATTAATACCAAATTAATACAGAAGACAGAACTTGGACCATCTACAAAGTGAAATTAATTTTACAAGGCCTGGTTCACTTCATAATTTTGGGTGGTACTTTACTCTGGTATACCTTATGAGTAACTCCGTATTATCTACTGAGCGCAAAACAATCATAAGAAGAAATCATTTAGGGAACAAAAACACAGTCACAAATTGCATTACCATGTTAGTATTTTTGTATCTTTACCGTAGAATATTAAAAGGGTCTTGGACATGTACATAGCACTGTTTGGTAAGCACTTAATAACCGACAGACAGAAACTAAAAAGAGAAGGCGAAGCATATTTTGGAGTTTTTCACAGAGAGAGATCCAGATAAACAAAAGCAGTTTTTTGAAGATGAAACAAAAGTACAATGCCATCAGACTGCCAAAGACCACAGGATAAAACTACACAAACCGTAGTAATGATTTTGTTTTACTAGTAATATGCCCGTGCATTGCAACAGACCCATACCATTGGGGATTGGTTCTGTGTGGATCTAGCCTAAAACACTTGATGTTTTTTTAAACCAGCCGCTTTTTATCCGGGAATTTTTCTTTTGTTATGCAGCTACACTTTTATGTAGTAAGAGATAAATTTCATAGAATAACTGCTTAACTAAATTCTAGATATCTGAAAGATATGGTAAGCACAAAATAAAGTAATTGGTTGACCATATGGAAGGGAACACCACAATAACTAAACTCCATTACCTAAAATATTTTAAGTTGGTGCTGGTGATTGGAATCATCATTCCTCATCCAACCTCCCTCACAAGTCACAGTTCATATGTACATTTTAAGAAGTCGTTTCTTGGTGGAAAGATTTGTGCTATTATGCTCTAGTATAATGTAAATTAGTATCCCTTGCAAGTTGCAACAAGAAGTCAGAACACAGTAACAGTGAACAAAAATAATTAGTTTGAAAAGTATTACCATCAAATGATATTGCTAACTTTTATCGTGTAAATATTATATAAGGTACAACATGCATCACAAAGCATGAGAAGCGGCAAAATCTCAGTTACTGTCTCCCAAAGGTACTGTGTTTTGATCTACACTGTTAGAACGTAGACGTACATATCTGCACTGCAATTTGACAGAACCGTAGTCCATTGTTATAGCCTTACTAGTACAGAAATAACGCACACCTTGGTTCAACTTATTATTTAAAAACACAGACGGTAAGAAACATCCAATTCTTGGTCGATAGCTGGATACAAGTTTTGGACCCCCCCCCCCCCAAAAAAAAAAAAACACCCAAAGTAAGCGCAGATAGATACAGGCCCCAACAATTTAACAGCCAAACATATTACAAGCTAAAAATAAGAGTAAACAAAAGTTGCCACAACTAGCTAAGGCTGCGTTTGTTGTTGCAGAACAACTGAGCTATTAAGCGGCACGGAAACTAGAGCAAGCAATTAGTGCACGATCTATTTCCCTCCAGTTCCAAAGCCGCAAATCATTCCCACCCCCACACAAGCATGATTTATACTTGCACACTACCATATTTTTTCTTAAAATTATAATTTAAGTAGTAGAAGAATCATTACTCTTCCGAGTCTCATCAAGTAAAAGCGTCTGGGCCTCCACAAGCTGCTGCTCCTTTTGGGTCCTGGCATCAAGAAATTAACAAAAGAAGAGAAAGCAACGGGTCAGGTGCCATTTCCCCGAAACAGCGAAGAAGCCCAAATCATCACGAACGCGTGAAACCCTATCGCCGCAGGAGCAGCATTTCAATCTTACAGCTTGGCAATGAGGCGCTCGTTCTCGCTCTGGAGCTCGGCGACCCAATCTTTCATGGCTGCATCATCAGAAACAACAAAACGGAGCCAAATCAACCACCTAACAGAATTTTCTCCCAATTCCAAAAGATGCGCATTTCTCTCCCCAAGTCTTAAACCCTCTCCTCCCGTCGAACACCTACGAAATCCAATCCATCCACCTCGCTTTACCTTGCTGGAGCTCCTTGATGTCGGCTGCCCGCTTCTGGTCCAGCCCCTCGTCGAGCAGCTTCCGCTTCTGAGCGGATCGAAAAGCGGCAGCACGAAACGATTAAGAAGAAATCCGTGTCGATGGGTAGGGTTACATAATGGGGGCAAGAGACGAGGCGGCACGTATATACCTTGAGGGCGGTGTACTTGTCGTAGAGCTTGGCGTTGAGCTGCTCCATCGGCGCGGAGAAGGGCGGAAGGGTGGAGCGGCGGAGCGGGGAGAGGAGAACCGTAGCAGATGGCGGATGGATGGCCCTGGATGGAGGTCGTCGGCGGCGCCCTGGTGGCCGCTTCGAGGTCGTCGTCCCCCCCCCCCCCCCCCGGCACCTGGGTCCGGGCTTCGCTGTCGCCCTGGCTGCGTCCGTGTCGGCGTCGAAAGCGGACGCGGCGGCGGCGGCTCGACGAAGGGTGGAGCGGGCGAGCGGAGGAGACGGGGACGAAGGGGACGAGATTTTTGGGGAATTTTTGAAACCCGCGGGCTCGATCGACTCGACTGGTGGGTCTATGCGACGCAAGCATCGGTAAATCGGTTCGTTCACCGCTTCACCCGAGAAATCGCAGCGTGTGAACCGTCAATATCCCTGTACGGTGTACCCGTGTCTACTACTCCTTCGGCTTTGGCTGACTTTAGAGATCTCAACAGATTGGTTATTTTAAACTCGTCAAATACTCATTTGATCAATCAGAGCCAAATTTGTCTTTTACTCTAATAGTCCCTCCATTCACGCTCTCCAATTTAACATCGGATTCCACATATCAGTCTATGATAAACCCTGAGCTTCACTCGATGCGCTCAAGGTTATGATTGGTCCGATTTTTCGGTGAGTTGAGATAACTACGATTTGGGAGACATGTTGACGATCCGACTACAACCGTACAAGACGTTCTTGCGTTGCACCTTAGCGATCGATGGACCTCTCCGTGGGTTGTTGATCTTACCGATGCAGATCAACCTTATTCTTCCAAGCAAATCGAAAAAACAAGCAAGAACAAGATAAAAGCAATCTTATATTGCAAATAAGAATTGAATAAACACGATAAGTTGGGGTTCCGAAGATAAGCAGACGGACGGTTTAGCCGACACGCGCGCTGCAAGCAAGTAGTAATTGACTAAACTTTAATCTAACAAAACCACAGAAAATCTAAAGGAGTATCTAGCTATTTAAGGTAGTGGGAGGACGACCAAGGGAGCCCTACGGTCGTGCTCCACCTAATTGGGGCGCACCCCACATGGGCCCCTCATGAGCCGGGGTCCCAGATGAAGCTACAAGCCCATAGGCCCATTATAGATGACGCAGCACCTTATTTTTGTAATTGCGGCCAACTAATATGGAAATTGGAGATGAGGCTGGATCCATCGAAAGAGGACTCCGATAGCTTTCCATCGAGTACTCATGGACCGAAAACGGAGCTCGTATGCATATTTGGCGGTCGTTTGAAGTCAACGCTGTTGCAGGTGGCCGAATTGGATTCCAGCACTTGGAGGACTTGATCTTACTGTCTTCTTGTTGATCCATGATGTGAACAACGGTTGTATCCATAGTAGCCATGGTCACATCAGTCTATCATTCCTGCTTTTTCCTAGAGCATCCACCTCCTTCTTCACCCTTCTCCCCGGTGAAGGCCTGGAGCTTTGATGGGGCGCCGATGCAGGCATGGAGGTCGATGGCGGCGAGGGGCAGCGGTTGGCGGTTGATGGTTGGCGTCGCAGGCGCAGCAGAGAGAGATGCGGTGACGGTGACTGCCTAGAGGCTGGCGGCGGAGGAGGAGGCTCGCGACGACGATGACGACCTTGGCAACGCGACCTCGATTTGATGACCTGGGGCACGGAGGCGGAGGTCGCACGACCCCCGAATCCACGCCACCGGTCAAATCTGCGTGGGGATGGAGATGGTGTGGAGGCAGCAGAGGTCACACGGTTGGCTGAATCTGGTGGCTATCGACGACGCGGACGACAACGACAGTGGTCGCGGCTGGAGACGGCGTGGACGACGATGACGGGCGCGGCTCGTGATGGCATGGAGGACGGCGGCGGTCGCGGCTAGCGACAGCGTGGAGGACGGCGACGGTCGTGGTTGGAGACGACGCGGAGAATGGCGGTGATGGGGGGTATGCGGACGGAGTGAGGCAGCTCCAGCACCTCTCTCCTCCGTGCGTCATCGACGCCAGGCCGTTAGTGAGCAAGCCGATGCGAGAGAGGAGCCGGCGAGGAGATGGGAGGAGGAATGTGTGTGGGGCCAAGGTTGGCTAATAACTTTTGGCTCACTAAGTTTGACTAGTGGAGGGAGGGTTTTGGCCAGCCGGATTGACGGAGCGTGAGCTCCTCAACGGGGGACAACGAGGGCCCCCTAGTGTGAGTTCGGCCAGGGACACAGGGCGAAGATCTGCACTCCGAGATCAGAGGGATCGAGAAAGAGAGAGGTCCTAGAGAGAACGTGACGCAGGGAATTATACAGGTTCAGGCCGCCGACGAGGCGTAATACCCTACTCCTGTGTGTGGTTGATCAGAGTGGATTTTTTCAGGGATCCAACCCCCTTCTCTAGGCCGGGGCCTCCTTTTATATTTTAAGGGGCTACCACATGGGCCAACAGGCTATTCCTTATAGAAAAGGAACCATTCTTTTACATTTAAGAGCGGTCTTGTCACTCGCCACAGAAGTTGCACGCACAGTAGCTGCGGTGTGACCCCCCGTCCAAACGGCTGTCTGACACGGGTGACTCCCGTGTCACTCCCTATTAAATGGGCGGAGACTTGTGTGCTCCACCCGTACCGGGCGACGGACGCCATATGATCGGAGCTGTCCCACCAACTCCGGTTGGATTAATAGGCAAAAAAGCTCTCATCATTTTGATGGGACCTGACGGCGCGTGCTGCGCTCTGGCTGACGTGCAGCCAGTGCACCGGCGCTGTGCCGCTGTCCCGTCGATCATTCTGACCCGTCACAGACCGGTCAGTCGGTGTGACCAGTGTCAGACCGGTTACGCGCGCTCCACGCTGCATTAAATGAGGTGAGCCGTGCGATTGAGACGCGCTCGTCTGAGCCGTCATTAATGCAGTTAGGTGAGCGTTGGAACCGCTCACCAAACCCCGCACACGTGGCGGAAGCGCGGAGGGGTCGGGGCAGCCCGACCCCTGCGATAGCAGAGTGCGAGGGGAGCAGAGATGTAGAGAGGGCAACCGCCACCTCACCCTCGGGCCTGACCCCCCTCGGGGGAGGGCCACATGGGCGCAGGGGACCGCCTCAAGCTCTTAGTCTTTATACTCATGGGCCCGCGTCACCGACACGGATGGCTTAGCCATCCTGTTGGAGAGGTTGTTGGAGGACGTTTTTTAATTGAAATGGCTAAAATTTAGCTTAGAAAGCCACTTGGAGAGGCTGTTGGACATGCTCGGCTTGTTTGGTTGTTACTGCCTAGAGCATGACCAACAACTCCCTTATACTCCCCCAATACCAAAATTAAGGGGTTTTGCATGAAAAAACGCTCCAACAGTAACGTAAATCACCTATAGGATCAAGGAGGCCGACTAGAGGGGGGTGAATAGGCGGTTTTAAAACTTTTGGCTAAAACCAAGTTTTGTATGCGGAAGCGTAAATCAAAACGGTTTTGCACAATTCAAAACCTAAATCAACTAGTCTCAAGTAAGTGCACAAAGAAGCTAGCCTATGTTAAGGTTTGCAAGCCTAGGGTGATAATAGCACAAATAAGCTCTAGTATGTAAACTTGCTCAAATGTAAATGCGACAAATAAATGAGACAAGAGACAAGGAATTTTTCACCGAGGTTCGGAAACTCGCCGGTTTCCTAATCCCCGTTGAGGCGAGCCCAACTCCACCGCTCAACCACGAAGCCACCGCACGCTCCCTTCGTTAAGGGGTGGGCAAGGTGGGAGCCGGCCCACAGAGAGGACTACCCAAGCCTCGATCACTAGGGTAGTTCTTTCTTCACTCCGAAGGTGGTGAACTCCAAACCACTTACAACCGGCGCCGGGCCTCCTCCACAATCTACTCGGAGAGGTCACCGGGCAACACCTCCACAAGCCGTCTAGGAGGTGGCAACCTCCAAGAGTAACAAGTCTAGGATGCCTGCCGAGGATGATCAAGTGCCACACTAGCTCTAACAATGAAGCAATGCACTTGGATTGGCTTAACTCACTCTCCAACACCTCACCAGATAAACTAAGTGCACAAGGGTGTGAGAGCTCTTGCAAGGGTTCAAGATAATGCAATGGAGTGCCAAAACCTTACCCTTGCTGCTGGGGAGTGGGTATATATACCCCCAACCACCAAAACTAGCCGTTGTGGACGAAATCCACCAACTCTGCTGTCTGCCGGTCAGACCGGCGAAAGGGTGGCCGTTCAGACCGGCCTCAAGTGTAACGGCTAGAAAACTAGCCGTTACAGTGCATTTAATGCTCTGATAGCAGGGGGTCCGGTCAGACCGGCGGCCAAATGGCCGGTCAGACCGACCACGGCTCGGTCAGACCACCATCGGCTCGGTCTGACCAACTGCGGCTCTGGCGGCTCTGGATCGCCAAGATGAGACCTCCTTCAAAATCAGGATGACGGTCAGACCGCCATGGGATGGGCGGTCAGACCGGACAACATACTTCGGTCAGACCGCCATAAGGGTGGCGGTCAGACCGCATGTCACTTTTCAGCTCAACCGACCGTTAGTAAAACGGCAATATCTCTTGACTCGGGTCTCGGAATTTGGCTTTCTTGGACTCTATGGAAAGATTATTCAAAGGGCTATCCAACCCATGAACAATCCATCCAATAAACACAACTTTTCTCAGGGATAAAGGGCTCACACTCCAAAGGATACTCCACCGGACATAACCACATGAGGCTACCCAAACCTATAGGATTTGCTCACTTCTCTCTTTGTTTAGGACTTGAGAAAACTCACCACACTTGGCTAGACAAGCCCACCAAATGCACCTACATGCATATGAACTAATATGGCGCAAGATCGTCCACATGCTCGCTTCATAGACCCCTCTTGATAGTACGGCGTCTATCTAGCAAATCCGGTCTACGCCAAACACCAAGACCGGGAAAAGACTAAGAAAACATTCTTAGTTCAATTATACCTTTGCCTTGCACCATTGAACTTGGGGTTAATGCTTGAGCCAAGATCAACACTCGTGACCATTCGCTTGAACCATGTTTATGCCGAGGTCTTGACCATCCTTTGTTAAGATTTTCTTCTCATCACAATCTTGACTTCATTCTTGTCGACATGGCGATGTCCTTGGCTTGGTGACTATCAACCCATGGTGTCATCCATTAGCCTCATCACAATTAGACCTATTCCTTTGCACGGCTCAAAGGAAAAACATTAGTCCTAACAAATCGGTTGTCATCCTCCACTTGGTGACCAACCGGTTGCATATGAAAGATATGGATATGTTTGTTGAGTATTCATTAACATCACAAGTGTCATATACTCGCATGCAAGGTCAAGTGCAAAGATCCGATATAAATAATAGGTGAACAACATGGATCTAAAACATGCACAATAAATGTATAGGATTTGCTCCCCCTAAATATATGCATACAAATAAATATACAAGAGAGGCAAGTGTATGCATAAGTAAAGAAGAACCAATTGGGTTTATCCTATACACATGGAGAATGCACGTAGCAATGACAAGATAAACAAAAACACATACCTTCATGATCTCCATGTTCTCAAAGTAAAGGAGACTAAATAAGATAAGGCTCAAGTAAACATTAGTCTCACACTTATATAACAATAACATGGAAATCATATATATGAACCTATCAAAAGGTAGGAGATAAGAAGTGATACATATTGCTTTATCTCCATGCATTTCATCCTTATCATGATTAAGGTCCATCTACCACATCTCATTATCGGGAAATAACCTAGTTGACAACTTATGTAAAAGAGAGATTAATCCCATAAATATCGGTTTATCATCTATCACCAAAGCAACAATTACACAAATTGTTTAATCCAAGATCTTTCAATCTTTTTCTCTCTTTTGTGATAGATAATAACCCGATATAAACAATATAGAGAGATGAGATGAAAGATAATTTCAAATCAAGGTAGAGATCTTATAAAAAACAAAATATAGAATAAGCTCCCTCTCAAGATGTGCATACATATGGATATGAAGGAACGTATATGCACATAATCAATAAAGATCAATGAGGAAGCTTACACTATATTTTGGATCCACAAGAGAGACCAAGTTAAAATATGTGAAGTTTAATACATACCTCTCATCATTTTTACTTTCATATCCAAATGAGACTAGTGAAAGAAAGGCTCATAAAAATGATTAGTCTAATATAATTAGATTTGTCATTAATCACCAAACCAAATTAAGGCACTTGAAATTACATCACCCGTAAAAATTTAGCGTTCCTAACCCGCGGATATCGCTCTCGACTTGTAGGGGAGAGGCGCGGCGCCCAATCCTTCTATCCCAGGCTCTTCGCGCATGTTGGGTGAAAATAATCCCGCTAGGCTCTTCTTTGCACCCTCGTCCACCGACGAATTGATCCGTTCCACCGCCAACCTTATCTTCCCCGCAACTGTTGGGAAAGCAGTCATCGCTCCCCCGAGCTACCTCGCATCGACATTTTTCCAGCAGCGGCTACGTGCTCCGGCAGCGCGAGCTGGCCCCATCTCCACCCCAGCTGGGTGCGCTCCCCAAGCACCACCACCGTTTCGATTCAGCCAGTACCCCGATTCGCCTCCAATCGGCTCTCTGCCCCGTCGCATCCCACAGTGCCACCTTCCCCTGGCACCACTCTGTCCCGGCCACTCGGAGTCCTCCGGTAACATGCAGGCAACAAAAGCTCGATGCGACCAACCGGTGTCCGCCGAAGATGCCTAGCCTAGTCAATGGCCTTCATTGAGCACGACTCGCCCGGATTCAATTTCTGCACAGGTCTCTGGGTGATCAAGAGGATTTCGTCCGTCGAAACTTTGCTCTTGCAAAGTTGAAGTACTCCCTCTGTACTTGAATTAGAAGTCGTTTTGGGTGTCGCTCGCGTTTTCGCAAAGGATGTCGCTGTACACTCGGAGGATAGGAGGTGGACGTGTTTGCCCCTGCACATGCATGCTTGCCGTCCGCACTAATCACGCGCATTAATCGTGCCTGTTCGTTACACTCGCCGCCCGGACTTCGTTCAGCGAATCAGCTCTCGCATCGCCTCGCTGCGCCCGCTCGAGTTAATTTCTTCGTAGGCGCACGCTCGATTTCCTTCTTCACGCGCGGCTTACTTCCGTGCTACACGTCCTCCTCGTCTCGCCTCGCCGCCACACGTCTTCCTCATCGCTCGCCTCGCTGCACGTCCTCCTCGCCTCGCCTCGCTGCTCGCCGCTCGACTACCTTCCTTCCTCGCCTTCGCGTTCCTCTCCCGCAGCATGCTCGCCATGGAGCCTAGCGCCCACACTCCCTCCACGGCTCCACCCACACACTCACAGTGCCATGCAAAATAGCAAAAAAATGTGTCAGCCAAGGGAATCGAACCCTGCCCATAGGCCTCAAAGCGCGACTGCCTAACCAATCTAGCTATGAACAATTCTTGCACAAGGAAACCCACAACCTCATTTAATAAGGGCAAACATGGAAGATTACCCCTTAATTAATGACTCCTTGGTAAGCACAATCCTGTCCAAAACGTCATCTAATACGAGTACGGAGGGAGTATTGCTTAAACCTACTCTAGGTTGGTTTAGTGGCATCCTTTTCTTTAATAAGATAGTCGTTATCTCCATAATATTTGACCACAAATGGACCCAGATATGTATTTTAGACCTTGGATGATTAAGTGCTATTGGTTTATGGTTTTTTGTTGCAATTCACAGTGATGGAGCATGGCTATTTGTTGGCTTGCTAAAATGTTTCTCACTATTGTTGAAAACAGATTGTTGCTGCTCTGCTCAAATCTTCTGCTTTACTGTTGTTCGGAACTGCTTGGTGTTGGTGCTGAAATCTGCTGTTGCTGGCTGATGAAAACTGTTGCTTATTATAGCTGAAAAATTATGCTTTTTGGTGCTGAAATTTTCTGTTTTTTCCTGCTAAAAACTATTGCTTGCTAGTGCTGAAAACTACTGTTGCAGCTGTTGAAATATCTTGCTGCTTGCAAAACTGCTTTCTTGCTGAAAATTGTTGTTGGCCATGCTCTTATTTTAGCTGTACAATGTCTTTGTTATGTTTAGCCATTCTACTCTGAAAACTAAATTTGTTAGTTGTGCACTGCCTTGGTATTGTTTAGCCATTCCACTCTAAAAAGTGAAAACTAATTTACTTTGCTATGTACTACCTTGGTATTGTTTAGTCATTGCACTCTGAAAACTAAATTATTTTTCTTAATATCAATTTAGTGCTGAATGTGACTAATGTGCTGAAATATATTCCTTGAACAGGGAGCATAGCTGAAAGTGGATATTTCACAAACTTGATCAACGAGGATGGCAACAATTTAGATTGGAGAGGCGTGGCGCCCAATCCTTCTATCGCAGGGAGGGGATGGGGATGTAGAATTTTGTGTGCTGGAGTATTTTTGTTGCTGCTGGAGTTTGCTTCTGCTGATGCTGGTTGCTTGTATTCATGCTGATTGCTGCTACAGCTGGAATTGCTGGTGCTGATTTTTGCTGTTGCTGTAATATGGTTATCAATACTACTTGGGATGTAATTATGATCTTGGTTGTGCTGTTGATTTCTACACCTGATCTTATTGATGTTGTTGTGGTGATGTTGTGCTGCTAGCTGTTGGTGTTGATTTGATATATTATGCCTCAATGGTGCGCTGCTATTACTGTTGTTCATATGAATTTTATGTGCTTTGAGGTAGTCAGGTAGCTTCGAATTATTCCATTCTTTTCTTCAGATGTTGCTTTCTTTTCTAGGAGAAGGATCGACACAGGGGCGCGCGACAAAAACTAATTTCAGTTGGTAGTTTTGTATGGGCCCACTTTTTTATTTTAGGGAGTTTATTTTAGCTAATCTCTTGGAGAGCGAACTATTTTCACACATCAAATTCTCTTTAAGATTCCCATAATCAGATTTTTGGGATGAGGTTTACCCATTCTCTTGGTGATGCTCTAACATCATCACAACTCAATTTATTATAGGTGTGACGTAACAAACAAAGTATGGTTAACAAGTTATTAGCCACAAGTGTTGTAATATTTGGCTAGAAAATATGTATAAAACACGTAGGTCCATGGAACAAGAAAGTGTGACTTGCCGCAACTGAAACAAGCAACAAAAGCTAAGCTAATAATCTATAGCATGCCTAGCACGTGGTGTGCCAATGTGTAGCACTCAACGAAATAAATCACTGGCTTTGGCTGAGTTTGACAATTATTACTCCGTCCGTTTCATATTATAAGCCGCTTTGATTTTATTATAGTCAAACTTTTTTAAATTTAATCAAGCTTATAGAAAAATTTATCAACATCTACAACATCAAACTGATTTTATTAAATATAACATTGAATATATTTTAATAATATATTTGTTTTGTGTTAAAAATATTACTATATTTTTATATAAACTTAGTTAGACTTAAAAATGTTTGATTAGGAAAAAAATTTAAAATGACTTGTAATATAAATCGGAGTCATCTATTACCCGCAGGTTAACCCGTTACTATTCCTGTTTTTCTTCTTTTAACGCAACTGCTTACAGTTTCTAGAGCATGCCTATTACCATTTGAAATTTATTTTACGCCATTAATATTTAACAGATATATAAAATTCACCTATGTATTGTTTTATATCCCCAAACTTTTTAGTTTAAGCCAAAGTTTCCCTCGCCCGCCTACTAGTCTCCAAGATAGATACAAGTCAGTAATTAGCATCCTCGGTCAGTACTCTCTCACACTTCCCCTTTATTATGTTTCCTAAATCCTTTCTTATGTTTCCTAAATCCCTAGTTTGCTCTAGATGTGTGCGGCAAAACGCAAGCTTTGATAACTCATGCTTGCCATGTGGCTTTGTAGTAGCAACTTGTTTTGCCGATAAAAAAAGTATTTACTCCATCACTAGTGTCTTTTTGGGAGTGTCCCTTGTGTAATACGAGCAGCCACATACACTTTGCTTGTGTAAAGTAAATGTTGCAAGATGGATATCTTAGAGTAATTTTAATGTTGGAGGTGCTTGTACTGCATTAGAAAGATGTCGGGTGAATTTTCCTTCTCCTATAATTGAACT
The DNA here is from genome assembly GCA_000573905.2 of Oryza punctata. Classification (NCBI taxonomy): domain Eukaryota; kingdom Viridiplantae; phylum Streptophyta; class Magnoliopsida; order Poales; family Poaceae; genus Oryza; species Oryza punctata. The sequence continues at coordinate 9,243,244 of CM002488.2, forward strand.
CGTATTTTGATGTATTGTCATAAAGTGAACGCGGTATGGTTATGTAGTAGAGGTGGTGTAAATTTTGGAGATGGTATGACAAATCTATTGTGAAGATTGTTAATTGATTTGTGTGGTTAGGTTAAAAGCCTAAAGATGAGAAAATGAGTTAACATTTATCACTTGGAGCGTGTGTAAACATATGAAGGAAGGAGTAATCACGTTAGCGTCAAAGTCATCTTGCTGAGACGCATGATATTTTTATCTAGAGTAAAGTATATGGGCAGTCCCTAAACTTGTGAGAGTGTGTCATCTAGGTTCCTGAACTCTCAAAATGCATTTTTGAGTCATCGAACTTGTCTTTGGTGTCATATAGGTCCACACGGGTTCTAACCCGCTCCATGCTCTGACGTGGCATGTCACGGTGGCGCCTACGTGTTAGTGTGGACTCACATGTAAGTCATATGTATAAAAATAAAATTTAAAACCATATTTTCTCCTATTAGGTAGAGAGAAAAAGATAAAATTTAAAAATATTAATTCTAAGGTAGAGAGGAGAAAATATGTTTTTAAATTTTATTTTTTCTATATGACTGACATGTGGGTCCTACTGACACGTAGGCGCAACCGTGACATGCCACGTCAGCGTATGGAAGGGTCGGAGTTATATGATACCGAAGACAAGTTCGAGAACCCAAAAATACATTTTGAGAGTTTAGGGACTTAGATGGCACACCAGCACAAGTTTAGAGACCGTACATGTATTTCACTCTTTTATCTAAATTGAAGAATTTGGAGGTGTATAGCGTAGTAAGGTTTGGAGATAATTTCATATTTTCGTAAATTTGAGGACACAATTTTTTTTTAAAAAAAACACAAGTTTTCAAATTTGGAGATGATCCACTCATCCATATATTCCATAGATAGGGAAAAAAAAAACTTTTGAGTGGATCTATACCCGCTAGGTAGGTAAAACTCCACACAAAAAGAGTCCACCTGGCCCAGATTGGAACCAAACCGACCAGCCTCAACCCTCTCTCTACCTTCCACTACTCGCCGCCGGTGGACCCCGCCCTGTCGCTGATTCTGGGCCCCACCCTATCTGGGCCCATACGTCATTGTAACAAAGGGCAGGCTCTAGCGGGGCCTAGCCTACGACTCTCCTGATCTCCCGATTTATCCCGACGGCCACGCCACTCCACCTCTCCTCCGCCGCCTTCTAGTCTCCTCCTCGAGAGCCCAGATCCAAATCCGAGCCCATGAATTTCTTCAGCTCCGTCTTCTCCGCCGCCGCCGACGAGGAGCGGGGAGAGGAGGGGGAGGAAGCGGCCGCGGAGCAGGGGGAGGAGGGGGAGGGGGCGTACGCCGGCGGCGGGTGGAGCTTCGGTGGGCTGATCAAGACGTTGGCGGAGGAGATAGATGTGCGGCCGCGGGATGAGCAGGAGGCAGCCGAGGCGGAGGAGGGCGAGCGGGAGGGCGGGGAGGAGGAGGAGGAGGCTGATGCGGGCGGCGGGTGGATCTTCGGAGGGCTGATCAAGACGTTGGCGGAGGAGATAGAGGAGCAGCGGAAGGTGAACAGCCAGCTGGAAGCCGAGGAGGAGGCTGCGGCTGCTGCTGCGGCGGCGGCGGCGGAAGAGGAGGGAGGGGAAACGGGTTCCGGCGACGGCGGCGAGTGGAGCTTCGGGGGCCTGATCCAGACGTTCGCGTCACGGTCGGAGTCGGTGCTCGAGGGCTACCGCCGCGACATCCAGGACCTCGGCTCGGGACTCCGCCTCGAGACGGCCTCCCTCCGCGCCGCCGCCGCGCGGGCCGCCGCGGCGTTTCCCGGCGCGCTCGAGGCCGGCGCGTCCGCTGCTTCCAACAGGCTCGAGTCCGTCGGCCAGGCCGTCGACGACCTCGGCGCCGCCGCCGCCGTCCTCCTCTCTCACGCCAACGAGGCCCTCCGATCCGTGGACGCCGACGGCGAGGATGGCGCTGGTGACGGCTCCTCCCATCCCTCCGACTCCGCCTCGGCCTCTGGTGCCTCCTGGCGTGCGTCATTGCCGTCCAAGAAGTACACCCGGTTCGAGGCACAGGTGCTCGCGCTACGTGCTGACCCTGCCACCTTCACCGAGGAGCCGGAGGATGCCGATGGGTTTGCTAAGTGGCGAGACGCGTTCAGAATCGATGAGAGAAAAGAGGAGATCGAGGGGGTGCTGAAGGAGAGCCCCGGGCTGGAGAGCTTCGTGGAGAGGCTTGTGCCGTCGGTGGTAGACTATGACATGTTCTGGTGCCGGTATTTCTTCGCCGTCGATAAGCTCAGACAAGCCGAGGATGTCCGCACCAAACTTGTGACCAGGGCAATGTCAAAGGAGGATGAGGAAGAGCTCAGCTGGGATGTGGATGATGATGAGGATGACGACAATGGTGACCACAAAGAAGGTGCCAACACCATGGTAAAGAAGAAAGAAGAGCAAATTGAGGACCCTGTTAGCCACAAAACACAGGATGATAAACAAGGAGCGGATGCGCTAGATGTTTCAGAAGACAAGAAGACTACTCTGTCAGCCGAGAAGGGTGGCAATGGCGAATCCAAGGATGAAGTAGCAACACCAAAGTCGAGCAATGACATGGGGCGAGAAGAGAAAATTGATACTGGTGACTCGTCTAAGGAGAGTGAATTCTCAGCGGCGTCTCATCCATCTGCACAGGAGGAAGATCTTAGCTGGGAGGAGATCGAGGATGTTGGTGATGAAGATGAGAAGAAAAAACCGATTCCACGGTCAAGCCCTCCTAGCAAAGCTGAGGATATCAGAAAACGATTTAGTTCTGTTGAAGATGATGAGGAGTTGAGTTGGGATATTGATGAGTGAAACAACCTCTGCATCACTTAATTTAGCGGTCTGAAAGTTGTCAACTCAAAATGTTATCACTTTTTTCCACTTTGGTATCAATTGGGATTTCCACAGTGCTGGTTGACATATGATGTGAATATTGGATGGTCACTAGTCATTCAAATTCAATGGGGCTGTTTGTTTGATTACTGCCCCTGTAAAATTTTCAATAGAATGGTAGTGTTCTTCTGTTACGAACTTAAGATTGGTAATTTGATTTCACACAGTTCCTACTTTTCTTTTGGAAGACAGCCTAGTGCTTTTGTTGTTAGTCAAATACTCATGAATTTCAATGGGTAGCCTTTGTTTATCGATTATGATAATATTTAAAAACACTTGCTCATACATCAAGTCATGCTTTGTCATAATAGTTTATCAAGAAATGGAAATTAGATGCCTCAACCCATCAAATGCTTGAAGGCATTGGGGACTGGAGAGTATGGTTTATAAAGCCAACACTTGCACTGAAATTGGCACCTGCTGTCTTCCTTGGTCTTGTTTTCTTCTTTTCAATTTGACTTTGCTATAGCTGATATGTAGATAAAGCTACGTCTTTCTTCCTCTCGATACAACATTGTGAAGTTGTACTGAATTTCAGACTGAACCGCACGATGATTTGCATCTATTTGCATTTTAAATCTTTTTTAAATGTCCTGCTTTGGATTATTCTTTTTTTCCTTTTTGGCCTATGCCTTCTTATAACTCAACGTTGAAAGATAAAAACAGTGAACTGCCTTTTCTTTTCTTTTTGAGGTTAAAGAGAGAGCTTTATTAATGATGAAAATAGGGATTACACATTCTTTGTTTAACAAGTCCAAGATCGCAGTCTCCACTCCGCACAAAATCTAGAACTCACTGTTGTTTGAGCTAAAGTATGGACTACCCTGTTCGCTTTCTTTATCTTGTTCAACTGCACATTTTGGATACACCAAAACAAAACCCTTCACTTCTTCAATTATCTGCACCCATAAAGATCTTGATCGGACCGGATGTTGAAGAGCTCGAGCAACCTCCGCATTGTTAGTTTACCCATATAGGTTTCATTTTTTCATTTATCACAGTACCCTTTCACCTTTGTTTTCAGACAAAATACAATGCCTCAAAAGACCTTACACTATTGCCGTATTTTTATGTTCTTTGTTCCAGAAGGAGTTCTAAACTTAACAACCTGTATATAAATAATAATTAATCATAATAATTAATCATAAATACGAGTACCCGTAGTAATCGCCTCTCTCGCACACCAAACACCCTCGGATTGATGGATTAGGAGAAAGCAGTCATACCCCAACTTGTGGAGAGCAAGGAATATGGGGTTAGGGTTAGGGATTTCAACTTTTGAGCAATTCTAAAGGAGAACTATTGGAGACATTTTTTTAAAGAAAAATTTCTAAATTTTAAGTTTGGGTTTTATTTTGGGATTATGTTGCGCATGTTTGGATAAAGTGGTAATATTATACTAAAAGTGATTGGTTTAAATTCTGATAGTCAGAAAAATTACATCCATATGTGATTGGGTTTTAATAGATATAATGCTGATTTCTATCTCTCTAATATTACTCGGGTAATTTAGGCATACTAGTAATATGCCCGTGCTAAACGCTACGGTGCAATTCTATTTATCTTTAATAACATTTAAAATTTCAAGTTAGCAAAAAAATATTTTTCTATGATTTTTGCAATCAAGCTTTAATTAAATTCATATCGTACATAAAATGTATGAAATATTTCATACAAAGTACAATCATATGATATTGCGTGGACAAAAGAAATCTTAACAAGAATTAATTATATATAATCAATTTTGTATATAATATACGAGGACAATATAAGTTTAAAAAGTATTTAAAAAGTAGAGAGTTATTCCATTAATTTGTTGCGGGTTAAAAAATTTAGAGAGATACATGTGTTAGCATGTAGTCCTGTTATCATCCTGGTGCGAACAGACACATCTAGCACGCGATGGTATGGAGAAAATAATCATACAATATTCCACCTGAGTGGTAATGACGTGCTGTACAAAACAAGAGAATGCTGGTGAGTAACATTTCGAACAGCAAATTACTTTGCTCACCAGTCAAGAATGTCTTTATACACGATATTCCTAGTGCTCTTTCCTGTGGGGTTAACTTTTTTCTTTGGCTTTACCAAAATCCTTGTTGTTTCCCTTGACACACCCCTTGACAATGCGACATACAGCTGACTATGTGAAAACACGGGCTCTGGAAGATAGATCCCAACATTTGGGATGGTTTGTCCTTGTGATTTATTAATGGTCATTGCGAAACTGAGACGTATTGGAAATTGTTTCCTCTTGAATTTGAAAGGAAGAGATATGTCATCGGAGGGAGACAAAGGGATCCATGGGATGAACACCCTTTTGTTGCATGCTGTCCACCAACAATCTCAACATCAATTGCATTCTCTTGAAATGCTCTTACCATAAATCTAGTTCCGTTGCACAATCCATTATTAGGATCAAGATTGCGAAAAAGAATCACAGGACAATTGATTTTTATTATTAGCTCGTGTGGTGGGAGACCATTTGGAGTGATGGAGTTAAGAAAGTCCAGAGGATAGCTATTGTGAGGATAGCTATTGTGGACATTGATAATTTAGTATGTGGATATGCACGTATACACATAAGAGACATGGCACTATAATTCACAATCACATCCACTATTATCGCAAAATTTAATGTGTGAGCAGTATGGTTCAAGAATAGTGATCGAGCGATGATTACCTTGTTCGCAGCGCAGTGGTGAGGTTTCCGGTGAGGGTGTAACAAATATAACTTGGCGGCGTTGCGGTTGAGTGGCTGGCGCAGGGGCAAGGAGTCCCGGTGACGGAATAGCAGCACGGTTGGCGTCGGCAATCTGGAGGCGGAAATCAGCGCCATTATATTTTTAGTGGATGGTGTCAACTTTACACATTGAGCACATAGGCAAACAAACTTATGAGGTTTGTTCTGCCATTAACCAGGAAACTGGTGCTGACATTTATTTTTAGAAGGATAATTTAGTATGTGGATATGCACATATACACATAAGAGAAATGGCACCCAGATTTTTCATCCTAGGAAAAAAACTGAAAATAAAACCTAAATAAGATGCCTGACTCGTGCTGTGTTCACGAATTTTAGTAATTCATAGCATAAAAAATCCTCGCATTTGCTAACCTCGGCAGTATGTTCCTTCAATGTATGGTTGCAACTGTATTTTCCACCCTCACTTCCTTGCCATGAAGGAACAGTCTGCAAATACAAAATTTTTATGTGTCAAGAATTCAATTTGTAGTAATCCATTATGAGCATGTAAAAGAGAGAAAATTGATATTGAATTTCCAGAAATCCCATTAATTTTGCACACTATCTGCTTGAAAGAAATGATTAGCGAGACCATTAAAAAAAACTACCATTAATAAGCATGATTAACCTTTCACAGATCACAGGCAAAAGGCATGACTCAAGGCATGGGTAGCAACCGGTCGGCGGGGAAATCCCTCTGTGACGTAGCGACCTGCCAGGCGGGTGTGGGAGCGCAGGTCACGATGGGCGCCGGCGACAAGAGAGAAGGGGAGAACCGGCGGCGTGCGCCGGCGGTTAGGGTTTGGAGAACGAGGGAGGAGGCGGCGGGCGAGATCGGGGGAGAGAAGGGGAGAACCGGCGGCGTGCGGTGGGGTGGTGGCGATTGGCTTGAGAGCCGCCGCGGTGCGTGGCAGCGGGCCGTCAGCGTGGTTGCCGCGGGCGAGACGGCGGGGTCCAGTGAGCGAGGAGGAAGGGAGGGGGCTGCGCGCGGGGCGACGACGGTGGCATCCGGTGCGCGTGCGTGAGAGAGGAGAGGGAGCGGCGTCGGCAGCGTTTGGCGCGCGTGCGTGAGAGAGGAGAGGGAGCGGCGGCCGGCGCGCGTGCCTGAGAGAGGAAGGGAGCGGCGGCGGCGGGCGAGATCGGGGGCGCGGAGATTCCGGCGGCGGTTAGGGTTTGGAGAGCAAGGGAGGGGGCGGCGGGCGATGCGGGACTATGAGGGGCGATGTGGAGGGGGAGGGGTGCGTGCTACGGGTGCGGATGTGGGGACCGGTACGGAGGGGGAGGGAGAGGGTGTGCGCATAGTATATAGGCTGTTGGATCACATGATAGATGAATACGAGCTGTTGGATTTGCAGGATGTAAGAATATATGAGTGTAAGATGAGAGACGAGTAAAATGAGTTGGTAAATTATAGGGTAGATCAATTGTAGCACGTTCTCTCCACTCCGAGCTGCCCCATCGCACTAGCATGTAATCCTGCCTTTTCTTCATCTTTTTTCTATTTTTAATACTCCATTACTAATTGCTGATAGTGACGAGTAATGATGTACTCCTACATACTACAGGCCGATTCAATCCATTTCCGTTTCTATTTTTTTCTTCTCCTTTATCTGTCCATGGCCCCACCCCTCAGCCTCTCCTGACAACGAAGCCCACGTCCCCCCGCGCCGCCGCGGCCGCCGCCGCCGGCGATGGATCCGGCCGCCGATCCGCTGTCCGCCTCCGCCCCATTCCCCACCATCCCCGCCGCCTCGAGCCCCAGGCACCCCCGCGTCGCCAGGCCGCGGCGCCAGCCCGCGCCCTTCCGGTCGTCGGACCACCCCGGCGCCGCCTCCGCCTCCTCCTCCTCGTCGTCGTCGTCGTCGAGCCGGCGCCTCGGCGTCGATCTCCCGTTCGGCCACGGCGTGCGGCGGGGCGCGGGATCGCGCGCTCCCTCGGGCTTCGTCTTCGGCGGCGGCGGGGATACCGCGGCGTCCGGCCTCGTCGACGTGGAGGGGTGTACGCCGTCGGCGAGCTCCTGGAGCTCGTCCGGTGAGTCCAGCTTCGTGTTCGGGTCGTCGGACATGAGGAGAAGCTTCTTGTTTGGATCCGGCAGGGCCTCACCGTCGTCGAGCTTCTCAGCAACGGTGGGGGAGCTCACCATAGATGATCCCCGCAGCAGGCAAGGCGATGCTGATGTTTCTGGAGGAAATGGTTCAGTTCCGGAGAGTACGAGTATTGTTCGTGAAGAGATCGAGCACCGCGATGAAGGGCTTGGTGCTTCTTCTCAAACAATGGGACGCGAGAGTACAGAGAGTAGCTGCTCACTAGTTGGTCAAGTGGTTAGGCCATCTCTATGTACCGCAGAAAATGTTGCTACGCAATTCACAAAGGATGAAGGCAAAATTTCTGCTGATGGTTATGATAGCAGGGAGAGTAAATCTGTTTTTGTCTTTGGTGAGAATTCTGAGGAAAGGGGGTTCACTACAAAAATAGCAGAAACTGAAATTAAGAAGGGAGATTCAGTAGAGAAAAAGAATGTAGCATTTGGTTCTGATAAGATTGATGCCTCAGTTGCCGAAGGTAATGCGTGCACCGAGTCCAGTTTTCAGGGTGCAAGGCACGGATGTGGCTCAAGTATGAGGGATCATCATGGAGTTTCCACTAGAGCAAAAGCCTCAAATACTTTACCTTTTGGCCTTGTAGTTCAGGATAGTAGTGCAAAGGTTTCTTCCAGAAAGTTGTCTGATGAAAGACAAAGCACTGGAGTACCAGCATCAGAACTTGGCGATTTGGGGTTGGTTGATGAGCAATCCTTTACTGTACGTAACCATGATGCAGCATCCAGAGAATATGGAGGGGTTAAGGGTGTGAGCATGAATAAAAGAGTAGTTCAACAAGAGAAGTTCTCAGCCCACCAGGTACTGCAACCACTCTTTACAATCGATCAGAAAGTAGCTCCAGAAGTAAATTTGCATTTGAAGGAAGTCACTGACTTCAGACTAGAGGACCCCGATACCAGTAAAGGGAACTCTGGTGCAAAGGGAGAAGATGTTAACTGCTTAAGCCCTCAAGCAACAGAGAGTAACCATGATAGAACAGTGTTTACTTCTGTGACAAACCTGGAAAATACCAGTCATTCTGATTTCATATTTGCGGCATCAACTTTTGATCAGAGTACATTGCACTCACAAAGACGATCTAGCAAAAAAAAGATTGGAGGAATGAGTAATCATGTTAATTCTATTCAAAGCCGTCCGTTATCTGCCATTGGTTTTGCACACTCCGAGTCAGAAATCTCAAGGCTGCAATACACAGATTTAGCAGCTCAATGGACCAAATACAACAAAGCAGATCCTAAAACAGTTACAATGAGTATAGGACCAGCAATTAAGGAAAACCTTGGACATCAAGAAGACTGTGAAACATGGCGTATAAGGTTCTCAAATCAGCCTTTGTCTTTAGTCACAGGTTTTTTAATTATACACGTTTTGGCATGTATACCAATTCCTTTATTTGAATAACTTACCTCTCATCAACCAATTTTATTCTCAAACACAGACAAGCGTATGATGGTTCTTTACATGTGCCGACGCACAGTATCCCTTGCAATGCCTTGTTATTTATAAATTTTGCAAATAGATTTTATTTCATTGCTGTTTGTTTACTTATTTTGGTTTAGTTGTAGCAACGCAATCATTTGGAGAAGTATAACCCTTTAAGCATAATATAAGAGTACTTGCAGGTCTTCCATAACTGAACAAATGATATACATAACACTGTATATCAACCAACCAAATTCAGAAATAAATATTTTACAATTCGACTGTGATTCAAACAATGGCACAATGTTTTTCCAATATTTTGTGATATTTGGCTTTGGCACTTTTTAAGCTAAATTGTTTGATGTCCACTAGGGGGAACCAAGCATATGCTGAAGGACAGTTAGCTAAGGCCGAGGAGTGCTATACCCATGGAATCAATTCTGTTTCTTTGAATGAGGCTTCTTGGAAATCATTGATGCTGTGCTACAGCAATCGTGCAGCTACTCGGATGTCTCTTTGTAGGATGAGAGATGCCCTTTCTGATTGTCGAAAAGCCACTGATATTGATTCCAATTTTCTGAAGGCTCAAGTCAGAGCTGCCAAGTAAGATCAATGGCTAGGGATGTGCTTTCACTGAAGTGGCCAATATATTCTTCCTAGCAAACTATTGAAATTGCATTATAAATTCATATTATTTAGCATCAAAACACTAAGATATTTTGTCATACATAAAAGATCAATAAAACATGGACTAACTAAATATTTTGTCATACATAAAAGATCAATAAAACATGGACTAACTAAATTAATTCTCCTAGGAATCAGTTATTTTTGAATTCATCCTAATTGATTGCCGTATTTCTTGGCTTCCACTTCTCAAAGTAAAGAAATATTCCTTGTTTTAAAGTTTAAGGTCAAAATTGTAACATTACTATCATACCGTGATTGCAACTTGCATGGTGATACTATGTTGTTAGCCTTACTAATTCAAGCAACATATATAAATGTTATGTTTGTATCATTTATTCAATGAGCTTTGTACTCACGAATTAGTTAAGTACCATTACATAATCATGATCATTTGTGAAACACACTACAGATATTAGTGTACCATCTTTTGAGTTTTCGACAGCAAGCAATACAGATATGGCCAAAATGCCCCTAAGGGTTAGGGTTACAATGTACTGTCACACCGTGTCTAAGCTTTGAGTGGGCCAACAGATGTTAGCTGTTACAGCTCTGCCTGACAACACTGTGTTGGATGGAATCTCAGCTGTAGTATTCCCAAACATGACGCCTCAACCATTGCCACTGTCAAGGATATTTGCTAAAAGTCCAACTGTGTCCTGTCCTTCATGCTCTATGCATCGTTGGAGACACCACAACATCGTAAGCAGTATTGCCTCCTCCAGATTGTGGGTGCTGCCACCAGTTTATGTCTAGGTTTAAATGGTTTATGGTGAATTTGTTAGGTAGGCAGGACAGAGTTTCTGAGTTTCTAATTCAAGTCACTTCTCTCTCATTTCATTTTTTTTAAAATCTTTATTGGGTTCATCATGTTTTGGAAAATGACCATAATTTTATAGTGACACATAATTAATTAACGAGTTTGAGGTTTGCTGTAGCCATTTTTGCATGATTTAGTCTAGAGAACAATTACTGTTAAATCTTGATGAAGGTAAAAATGATTCCTCCGTCGAAGTTATATTCTGTGAGTTCAGCTCAGGGTCAGGGATGATGCTGAAATCAAATTCCGCATCACAGGTTCAATAAGCATAACTAGATAATGCATTTAGCTACTTATTTTTCTGGCCCTCAGTATACTTGATATTCAACATTGTGATTATGAACTAATCATTGTGCTTGTCTAAATGGTATAGTTGCCTACTTGCACTGGGGGATGTAGAAGAAGCACAAAAGGGTTTTGAAATATGTTTGAAGTCTAATCATGCAGCAAACTTGGACAGTAAAATCACGGAAGAGGCTTCTGATGGCATAAAAAAAGCTCAGGTAGTCAGGTAGCGCAGAAAGTAATTATCTGGTTTTGCGCTGTCATTTTCTAAATTTAGCATATATCTAGGAATCCCGGAATCTGTGAAATACGTTTCCTTTTAACATTTGTACATTAGTTTCTACTATGTTTTTTGAAATCACAAAGTAAACAAGTTTGTAATTTGGTTACAATTTGATGACAACACACACATGTTATTCTTTTACTTATGAATAGAAAAATGAATAAGTAGAAGCAAGCTGTTGAGGATCTCTTGCAGAATAGCTATCTTACTATCTTAGTCGTGCTTATTTTACTTCCTCTAAAAAAGATCATGCTTATTTTATGTGAAATTATTTTTTAATCTAAATTTGGTACATTAGAGGCCAGGGAAGTTCTAAACTAGATGTTATACTAACAGTATAGCATCTAGTTTTACACATCCTAAAGATTCATGATGTTATGTATAACATTATCAATCTCCTAAAGATTCATGTTACGTATCTCTTACTCCAACAGTATATACACCTAATAAACTCCCAACTTGTTGCCTCATATACCATTGAACATGCCAGACAAACTGAGTGTAATTTAATATTACATAGTATATGATAAATATGAGCATACACAGGTAGCAATGATGTTCACAGTACTTCTATAAAATACTAACCTTTTACTGTAACTTACTGTTTTTAACTCACTGTTCTTCCCCTGGTTGCTTTCTAAACCAGTCTTTTGGTCACTTTTTTTTGTGACAGATTGATATATTTATTTCTTAATTCGTTATATCCATTTAGCGAGAACTATCTTATTTAATGCAAAGGAAAAAGCTTATCTTATTTTATACCCTTATAAAACTTCTTCCAGTAATTATCTGTTCAAACCAAAATGCTTTGTAACTTTGTTACATGACAATTCACAATCTAATCAGTGTGTTCTTGTCTTTTTTGTTGACAGAAAGTATCTAATTTTATGCTCCAATCCAAGGAATATCTTGTACAAAAGGAATTTGATAAGATACCCAGCGCCTTACAAATGATCTCCGATGCTTTGTCCACAAGTACTTGTTCAGATAATTTGATGATGATGAAAGCAGAAGCTTTGTTACTGGTCTGTATTTATGGTAAATTTATTTTACCTTGAACATGCCATACTGCTAAGTTTTCATTGCTATTATCAGCTAGTATATTTTTATTGGTTAACCGTCGGTTTTCTGGGACTTAACAGTTGCAACGATATGAAGAAGTAATTCGGTTTTGTGAAGAAACTCTACATCTGGCAGAAGAGAATAGCTTTTCTCTGTGTCAGCATTCAAAAATCATTGACTTGGACAATTGCAGTAGCTCTGTGAAATTGTGGCGTTATTATATTATAGCGAAGTCTTATTTTTTCATTGGAAAGCTTGAAGAAGCTCATCAGTTTTTAAAGAAGCTCGGACAGGAAGCACTTGTTGAATGCAGGCAATATTTTTAAACCAGTGGTTTGTTAATTTTATTTGTTTCTTGTATTCCCTGCATCGTGTATTATACAGTTTGCTAAGTTTGCGGAAACAAATTCAATAGGTATGGGAAACAATCTCAGCAATCAGTTTCATCATTCTCCGCGGCAATCTGTGAACTACTCCGACTTAAAGTATGCCATATGTTTGCCTTGTTAAGTTGTTTCAATTTTAGGAGTTTTAGCTGATGGTATGATAGAGGCAGCAAATATGTGTTTTTCTCTGTCCACATGTTTTAACATAGTTTGTTTCCTTTATATCCAGCATTTTTCCTATACCTTATATTAATCATGTGCGAATATGATAGTGATACCCAAGGAACTGAACAAAATTTTCAAGGATTTCACAAATGGCTTGAAATTGTTGTTTGCTTCATTTCAGGCTGCTGGGAACGAAGCATTTCAAGCTGGTAAATATTCAGAGGCTGTGGAGCATTACACTGCTGCTTTGTTAAGCAATACTGAGTCACCGCGTTTTTCAGCAATCTGCTTTGCTAACCGTGCAGCTGCTTACCAAGCAATGGGCCAAATTTTAGATGCAATAGCGGATTGCTCACTAGCCATAGCCCTTGACTCCAATTATTCTAAGGTTCGTTAAAGTTTTTTTTTCTCTTGTATCAACATGGCAACTGTAGCCATGTCCTTTCCTTTTCTTTATTTTGAAGATTCTTGCCAAAACTATGTGTATAATATTGTGTCATGCTGTCCATGTTTCTTTTACAAGTTATTTTGACAGCGTCTGTTCCTTCTAGTTGGATCATCCAGAAAAAAATTCCCTCCACTCTTATGGATCTTGTATCCTGGAGTTATTAATTGATTTGTTTATCTGGAGCTACAATATTGATTTATATCTTCTACATCATATGGACATTATTTTTTGTTGACAACATTTTACTGCATTAAGGCTTGAATACCGCTATTGCTTGTTTATTTAGTTGATATGTGCTAAGTCTTTTACATAGATGGAGTTCTACCCGGATAACATTACCAACATGTTGTGCTTCCTATTTCTGTAGGCTATTTCTAGAAGAGCTGGTTTGTATGAACTTATAAGGGACTATGATCAGGCAGGGAATGATCTTCGTAGGTTAATTTCTCTTCTTGAGAGTCAGCTTCAAGAAAATATGTCCATGCCTTCAGAAAAATCAGATGGTATTCGCAGCAGTCTGAACCGATCCAATCTTAGGCTTTCTGCTTTGGAGCGGGATTCCAAGAAGGGGATCTCATTGAATGTTTATTTGATACTGTAAGTGCATACCCTTTAATATGTTAATTAATGTTGAACATACAAAATCACATTCTTTACAGAACGACATGCAATTCTATGATATAGATTGATGTTTTACCTATAACTTGTTCAGCTGTTGAATCTGTTTTTAAGTTATTTGAAACTGGTATTTCACATTCTTATCTTATCAAGTTCGTATTATTCATGGTATCATCTTGTGCATTCAACGGGGCTATCTGACTATATTTTTCTTTTAGGATGCACAACTTATGAGAAATCATGTTGTCGAAAGCTCCTTCACCAGTTTCCCAGTTCCCACACAATCACCCCAAATACTTGCGCACACATATACACACAGAAGTGGACAGCTAATGTACTAAAATTGTTTCCTGTTCAAAAAATATGTACTAAAATTGCAATCACCAGCATCCAAGTTGGAAAGAATTTTTTTCCAGTGTCAAACCTTCTCGCGTTTGCACCTCAGCCTGCCGTGCACTTCTGTAGCTGGTGGTAGCATGTTGCCAGGGGCGTTCCTAAGGAAGTGTAGAAGGGCCTCAATTCTCTAATAATTCTAGTAGTCTGGGAACTATGGAAGCACTAGAATGCCTGTGTTTTTGAAGGGTAACCCAAATGTTCAGGTCATCCTACAAACTATAGCCTATGAGAGTAGCCGTAGTGTTGGGCTGGAGCTTCTGCTCTTCAGGAGCTCCTTCAGTTGCTCACCCTGGACAATTAAGTTTGATGTTGGTGGGATGGTCGTACTCGGCTTAGTCTTTTAAGTGTGGCAAGTCAGTGTGTGTTGGTGTGTTTGGGTGAGGTTTCTTTGACCTCTCTTGTGTACTTTCTTACCTCTTCTTAATGAAATGACATGCAAGTCTCTTACAATAGGAAGAAAGGAGTACATTTTAAACCGTGTTTAGAAGAAATTGATTCAATATGAGTTTGTTCTGAAGAAACCTTCTCCTTTACTGAAATTCGTTGGAAGTAAATTTACACCTTTTTTGCATGCAGAGGAATCGAATCATCTTGCACTTTCTTGGATATAAAGAAGGCGTATCGCAAAGCAGCACTAAGGCATCATCCAGACAAAGTAATACTGAATTCCCATTTTCATCTAGTATGACTTTCTCTACTTTCTTCTCTTCTCTAATGTTGATATGGCACAGGCTGGTAATTTTCTCGTGAGAAGTGAAAATATCAACGATGCAGTATGGAAAGAAATTGCTAATGAGATCCGCAAAGATGCTGACTATCTATTCAAACTAATTGGGAAAGCATATGCTATACTTTCGGACCCTACAATGGTATGCATTACTAGCTGCCAATCATTTTGTACTTTGCAGTTGTTACCATGTTCCATTTTTTTTCCTTATAACAGAATTAGTGTCTCAGTAATCTGGACATTTTTGCGTGCTACAGTTTAGTTTATGCTTCTTGTGTCCTTGTTTTCTATATTGGTTCAACTACAGTATGCAATACATACCCTAAAAAAGTGCTATGCATGTTACGGAAATACTGAAACAGAAAAATTCCTGTATACCGTACAAACACATAAACTATCAAAAATACTGAAGGGGACATTATATTAAGAGTTCCCCTCATTTTCTGTAACAGAAAATTATGCTGCACTTTAGCTTTGCTTTGATTGGGAACAAAAAAAATTTAATTATAATTGTGACTGCAGTACGACTAGCAAACTGCACTTCTTCCCCTTGCATAGTTGCATGAATGTTTATGTTCTTTCCTTTTTAAGTTACCTTGAAGCATGTTAGGTTATATCACAGAAACCAGCTGGAGTGCTAGATTATAGACATTAACAAGCATTAAATTTGGTTGTGTTATTTTGAACTTTTACACCTTTTACAATGCTTCTTATCTGATGGGTCTTTTTTTTTTAATCAATATCCACCTGGTTTATCTAGAAAGCAAATTCTGACATGGTATTCAAGGTCTCTGAATCTATTGCTATGCCACATTATGTATATGCCACTGATGTTTGAGAATCCTATATGCTTATATTGTTGTATGGACATGTGAACTGTGAGATAGTATGCCCTACAAATCATTAAGACTTGAATGTGGGGCCTTGTTTACTTTGCCCTTTATCCGTTGCTTATGCTTCAGCGCTACTTCTATTGATAGAATGCTGATACATTGTCATTTACTGTAATTACATACGACAGCCCTGTTCATTCACTTATTTTTTGTACTGTTGAACTCCAAATTGTTTATTTAGCATTGGTATGAGGTTCCATATCTTCAACTGTTTGAATGTGCAAACTGAACTTGAGCTTCAAAGCCAAGTTTATTTTTCTAAATCCAAAAAGTTTAAAATATTGTCTAATGTGGACTTAAAGGAATGGCTATGTTTAGTTGAGAAGATGAAAGGTATAATGGAAGCTACCAAGAGCTGTAGAACCATTTTGTGCCTACATTTCACAAGTAACTTTAACTGATGCTGCTAGATTAGCTGTTTGTTTTGTTTCCAGCGTCATATACATAAACAAATTCCAGTTGTTTTTTAGTTTCCTCTCTGAGTTCCGTAAATACACACCTTGTGGATCCTCCGATCTATGGTAGTTCAGTTTTAGGTGTCTAATTGCTGTTTTGTTAACACCAATTGGTTTGTCAGATATCACTACCTTGTTGATATTTGTTTAGTTTCTCTTGATGTCTAAAGCAAAATATCATCAACGGATTGCTCATTTTTGGCATTTACAATGTAATACAGAAAAGCAAATGATAGATGCACAATCCTTTTTTTTTTCTGCGGGGATGTATACAAAATCTTTGATGTACTAGTGCAAACAGCGCACATGAATATTACAGAAGTGGTCAGAGCAATCAAAACAATGACAGGAGCTTACAATGTTGGAAAATAATGAGGTGGTACACTGAAGAAACAGAGATGCATAATGGATCAGTCCTACTTCTTTTTCCCCTTTGAAGACTAGGTCCAACGCGAAAAGTTGGCTTCTGTTAAGCAGGATTCAGGATGCCTGTGAGTCATGCCTAATCAACTGATGTCACAGTTTTTTTCTGCATGAATACCTTTACTCTGAAAAGCTGTCTATCCAGGTGTTCATGCCTAATCAATAGTGTCTCTGTTTTCAGAAAAAGAAGCCTAGCCACTGATGTCAGAGTTTGCCGAATGCCAGGTTTGCGTCTCGGTGTGCAGAGTTTTTGTTGTATGCCAGTGTGATATCTCTTTGTCACAGCCAAAAAAAAAAAAAAAAAAGAAGAAGATGTGCATAGATCCAATGGTATGTATAGTTCTTGAAGCAGTTGTAAATGGAATCAGGAACACTGTAAATACGGGTGTTCACCCGATTACACGAGCGTGGCAGAGGTATATGATTTGTTTGAGGTGTTGATTGTAACACGGTGATTTTGTAGCACGGAGAGGACAGTATTGTTTTTCCCCCTTTGAAGAGCTGTCCTCAAAATACAGTTTTGTGTGAAACTGATCCAGTGAGTGAGTGATTCTTTTGTTGTAACAAACGAACAAAACTGCATGAATGAATTGTATTTTACTCTTGTTGCTAACGTTTTTTTAAAAAAAGGAGGAGGCCCCCGCTGTTAAAATACTTAATTAGAAGAAAGAATTAAGTAAAAATATCCAAAATTACAACATCATTATCCAACTCTTGACTACATTCTTATCTCTTTCATTCTGTCCAAACAATAAGAGAAGGAAGTCTCCCCTGAGAAGTCTCTTGTTGTTAACTTGCTGGTTTATTCTGTATTTTTCTTTGAAGCTGCACTTTGATAAAGAATGGGTCGCGTTCTTGAGGTCAGTTCGGGACTTCCGGGGTCAAGTCAAAACTGGGCTGAAACCACTAGGCTGTTGCCGTGAACTCGCTTTCATGTGAGTATTATTTTCCAAGACATTTGGATCTAAGCGCCACTTTTCTAAGATATACTTTAGAGAATGATAGCATCATTTGTCTGACATGGGACACAATAGCTTAAACTGCTTAACCAGCTGTGCATTCTTGATACCTTAATCATTAGCAGCTTCTAATCCTGCCATGGCCCCATACTTAAGTCAGACCATCATCATCATAGTAGTTGATTCAAACGATAACTTTTGTTACTAGTAGTATCCAAAGCTACCCTAGAACATATAGAGCCAATCATGCAGTAGCTCAGTTTCTGAGAGACAGGAAGTCCCCATTAGTTGGCATTGCCCCATTCAACTACAGTATACTCTTCTACACATTCCAATCGATCACAAAGTCCCCATGCGAGTCAGTGTCTCGCAAGATTTTTCACAAGGAAACGTAGCATGCCCGCATCAGCCAGTCCAACATTCAGCATCATTTGATCAGTACACTGGAGAGGGTCCATCGCTGGCGAATATCATCATCAACAGCGGCTGTCCATCCACAAAAATGCATTTTTATATATGATAATTATCTCGTCATGATTTGGGAGTTTGAGCTTGACCAGAAGAGATCAGGTCTGAAGATGTCACTGCAGATCGATCTACTACTGCAAGAGAGATTCTCTATATTTAGTTAATTTCGTAGGAGTACAGATTTGCAACTACCAGTACATCCGTTCTAAAACTAATATAATTTGTTCTATCTATTTTCTTTACCTACCATTTCTCTCAACTAATTACAATTAATTCTCTATTTAATTCCTTCATCTATTTTTTCTTATTAACCAACCACAACTTTCCTTTGGTTATTTTCCCCTACTTTTTTAATACATGTGTTAACCTAAAAGTATTTATATTTTGAAACGGAAAAAGTACAGTGATCTCTGTTTGCTGAAAACTCGACAGATTTGAGGGCAACAACTGCATAGGCACTAGAGTACGTTATCCCCAAAACAGCGACATATATATAATTAAATTACATGAGATCTTAATATGTAAGCAATTAAAAAAAATATCACACTCATACTTTAAAATTATGTGTCGATCTTCAAATGAACTCCTCAAGAGTGTAATTAATTAAGCATGCATGTCGCGCAGGAATTTCAACATATTTCCACTGCAAATAACTTAATTAATTTTTTGATAGAAGGAATATAGGATTTTTCTTTAAAGATAATTGAAGGAACGGGAGATATGATATAACATGCGTGATTCCTTTTCTTTTGTTCGTTAATCTATCTTCGATACAACTTTGTATGCAACTGAAAAATGGCTCATTTGTGACAAGCTAAGAAAAGGAGGCTGCAGACTTGTAGTTGCGTTAGTTTGTTGTTATTTTGGTCGTGGCCATTGTTTTCTTAATATAAATATACTTTTGCGTGAAGTTTAATGATACTTTTCAAGATAGAAATATCAACTTTAAGCAATGGGCGACACAATTGGCGTATGCTAGAATTCATGTCTCGAGTAATTATCTACTACTATTTGACGATGGTTGATTGGACGCTAACTGATATGATAGATGTAGACGTTCATAGTTGGAACCTATATATAATATCTAGGCATGGTCATTCTTTCTCTACTCAGCTGGAGGACTTTTCTTTTATTTACATGTGGTTGTTGTCATGCATGAAAAATGTATGGAAAAAAATGGAAATTAAGAGTGAAGAGAGCCATCCTACTTGAGATAGTATTAGGGCATGTACAATGATTGTTAGTAAAGATCTTAGCGTTGCTAGTCAGAAGTATTTGTTGATATGAAAGAGAGAGAAAGAGGAGAGATAAAACATGATTGCTACGGGTAACAACGGCTCTTAGCCTCTATATATAATGTGGAAACATGATTATATGAGGGTGAAAAAAAGGAAAGAATGGTAATCAAAAGAATATTTTTTGAATTAATGATTATAACTTTTGTCGTCTCAATTGTTGTAAATATACGGTCTCTAAATATTCTTATATTATCTAAACGACTATACTCGTCTCTAACATTGAACATGCCCTAATTATTTTGCTAGACAAAAGATGTGGTAATAAAGATATAAAGAAGATAAATAAATAAATAATGGAACATAACGAAAACAATTATTAGCTACAGATGTTTATCTACAGTGCTGTGTCTCTAGGTGAAATAGAGTTACAATATTGTAGATGCCAAACTAATGAGTCTACAATGAGTTTTGGTTCGTTTATTTCATCCGTCCCAGAATAAACTGATTTAAACTTTGTCTCAAAATATATAAACCAATACCTATCTTTCTTACCTACTAGTAGTAGATCCACAAATCGAAAAAAATTATTTCTTTAATACTTACTTATCTACCCATCCAATAATGCTATTTATATACACATTCACCGATACAACTTTACTATAAATCAGGGGTATTTTAGTCTTTTATTTTCATCCTTAAGTTCTTGAGATGCTAGGATTTTTTTTTGAAGTAGGGAGTATTTGTTTAAGATGATTATATATTTGTATTTATTCCGCGTTTTCTATTTCTCAACCTTAATTACCTTTATATGGACTGCTAGAAATATCAAAATCTTACCCTAACTTTTTTTTATTTCGGTCATGTTTCTTCGTTTTATAAGTCACAACCAAAATAATGCTTTCCAAAAAGTTCCAACATATCGATCATTTAGTTCATAATGCCCCCATCATTGGCCAACAATATACCATCATCAACATGTGTTCTCCAACCCTTTGATTATTATTTCTCCGACCTGTCATTAACGCTTGGTTAATTATATATGTGGTCCTAATCCATCCTAGTGTCACTAAATCTCAGGATAATTAATATACCAGCTTGACATATTGGCTTGAGACGCGTTCGTCTAATTGACTTAACCTGATGGGTATATAATATGATAGTGATAATACAACAGGCGGCATAAGCTAATGTGGTTCACATATGTGGCTCATATAATGACCATGTAAAAGAAAAGGACACTACTTTGTCCATATCATGTGGGGCATACAATCTTAATTATTACAAGTAGCTAGATATTATTCTACCCCGGGGAGCTGGTAGACATATTTTGATAAAAAGAAAATTGGACAGTGTCTTCAGCTAGAGTTTAATTTAAATTTGCTAGATATGTGGTTTTAACCCTATGATCCGCATCCGATCTTTTTAATTATTTGACACCAAATTTCTCCTTCGTTCGTTGTCCAGCTTTTCCTTTACCAAACCACAGGTCGCTTGTTGTCATGAGAATGCCACTGGTTTTAAAAAAACCTTCGCTCAAAAACAAAAATAAAAAAGATCATGTGTATTGAGTGTACATACGTAATGTTAATTTCTGATCGATTAGTGTTACAAGTATTGAAAAAAAAAAGTCCCTGCAGAGCTGCCATTTAGCTCCTCACACTATGATTATCTATTGGGGACTGAAACGGATCATGGATTAGTTTGCCAATTGAATCGAGCCAATGAGGAGAAATGAGTATATAAACTTGTTCATCCAAAAAGGAGACAGAGTTGGGCCAGGGCAACTCGATTTGAGCCTTTTTTTTTTATCTCGGTCGCAAGCATCTGGGAGACAGAACACAGTGATTTACGCATAAGGTGCCGGGCAGCAGCCGGGGCAGTGTTTTCCCCGTACATTTCGTCAGAGAATCCAATTTCTTTCTCGTGAGATTGTTTGTTTTTTCCGAGGATGACGCGAATATTTATCATTTATACTGAGTACGTGTGTCCTGTTAACCCCACCCGCTTAATTGACGAATTTTAGTAGTAGCAATGAACCACAAAATCCGTACTAAGCGCAAACAGGGTTGACGTTATCGTCGGGAGAGGTAATAACTGGCCCATTACAGAGCAAAATCGATAAAAACCAAATACATTTTACCAAACATTTATATTTTTATACTTTTTTAAAAAATTGTGAATAAACCATTTTTTTACCTCACCCTAGCAGTAAGTCCTGTAATCATGGTTATCATGCAGTAACAAAGACTATGATCTTTTGGGAAGTTTTTAGCTACCGCAACTTCTTTAACTTCTTTCTCAAACAGTAAGATTCTCACTTAGATTCGGGAAAATAGAAACTGTAGTTATCAAATTTAAAAAATGAATTAAAAATCAAAAGCTAAGACCTATAACATAAACCTGCAGATAGCAAATTGAGGAGGCACATTTGTGTCCAAGTGCCAACAGTTGCATATACACTGTATACATACGTGTTCTGATGTAAACCTCGATATATATATTATATATATGATAATGTAGATCCGGATAGATGTAGAGATCAGGTTTATCCTACTTTTTATAAAAGAAACCCCGACATATAATGCAGAGAGGGATAGTACTGCTTGAAAAATGTCTTGAGCCTCGTATCAGCGTAGCCTATTACAAGTGTACTTTACTATAGCAGTAATAACGAACTCGTGTGCATCTAAAGCTACGGTGTACTACAATCTAAAGCAATAGCCTAAGGTATATGTTTCTAACTTAACTATATTAATAAATGCATAAGTTTTCTAAATAAAACTACGGTGTACTATAGCAACAAAATCGTAAGCTACTCCTCCGTCCATAAATATAACACCTAGCATTTCAAATTTATCCCTAACATTTAAAATTTGTTCATAAATAAAAGTATTCCTATAAAATTTATCTAAAAATATAAGAATTCTTATAGTATTTGTCCTGCCAATCACCCCCTCATTCAATTTTTTTTCCATCTTACCCCGAAGCACCCCTCTAATAAGGGATATCATAGTTTCTTCTTTGTTCTTAATCTCTCTTAAAAAAAACCCAAACCCCCACATTCATACACACAGAGAGAGTACTTATAGTGAAATGTTGGATAACTTCCCTTAAAGTCTCCTTTGGTTAATCCCTCCCTAAAAGGTATTGAAGATGAATAACTCAATCCCCTCTAATCCCTTTCTCCTATGGAACACGAAGTTTTCATTTTTCAGGAATGATTAAAAATTCAATAGGAAAAAAAATACAGCTACTATTACCATACTAAACTTGATGAATGGGAACAGCAAAATATCTACAGCAATAAAACATAATAACTCCCTCATGAAAAGTACAGCATATTGAAAGATATTTTGGCATCAAAAGCATAATAATTCCACCCCCACCCCCTGGCCAACATGCAGTGAAACCCATGGCAAGTAGGAGTAGTTGCTATGACAAGTGTACTACTAATAAGCTCTATGGGGATGTTTGGATCTAGGATTAAATTTTAGTCGCGGTCACATCGGATGTTTGAACACTAATTAAGAGTATTAAATATAAACTAATAATAAAACTAATTGTATAAATGAGAGCTAATTCACGAGATAAATTTTTTAAACCTAATTAATCCATAATTAGCACATCTTTAGTGTAGCATCACATAGACTAATCATGGATTAATTAGGCTTAATAGATTCGTCTCGCGAATTAGTCCAGAGTTATGAAATAGATTTTATTTTTAGTCTACGTTTAATACTTATAATTAGTGTAAAAACATTAGATGTGACATAGGTTAAAAAAGTTTAACCCCATCTAAACAGGGCCTATAGAAACAAAAACAGCACATCCACACAAAAATCCAGGAAATTCCAGCTGCCTGCCAGGTGGGCCCCCCCACCGCCCCCTACCCACCCTTCCACGGCACTCCACCCCCCTCCCCCTATATAAACCCCCTCCCCCACCGCATCCATCTCCTCGCCTCGCTTCCACTCCACCTCCTCTCGATTCACACGCGCTCGCGGCGGCGGCGATGGCGGCGGCGGCGGCGGAGCAGCAGCAGGAGGAGGAGGTGATCATCGTGGGGGCAGGGCCGTCGGGGCTAGCCGCGGCGGCGTGCCTGTCGCTGCGCGGCGTGACGAGCCTCGTCCTGGAGCGCGACGACTGCGTGGCGTCGCTGTGGCGCCACCGCACCTACGACCGCGTCCGCCTCCACCTCGCCAAGCGCTACTGCGCCCTCCCGCACGCGCCGCACGCCGGCGACTCGCCCACCTACCTCCCCCGCGACGACTTCATCCGCTACCTCGACGCCTACGCGTCACGCTTCGGCGTCCGCACCCGCCTCCGCCGCGAGGTCCGCTCGGCGCGCTACGACGCCGAGCGCGCGCGGTGGGTCGTCGACGCGGTAGACCTCGCCACGGGGAAGGCGGAGGTGTACACGGCGAGGTACCTGGTCGCCGCCGCGGGGGAGAACGACGAGAAGGTGGTGCCCGAGGTGGCCGGGATGGAGACGTTCCCCGGGAAGGTGGTGCACGCCGTCGACTACCGGTCGGCGGAGGGGTTCAAGGGGAAGTCCGTGCTCGTCGTCGGCGGCGGAAACTCCGGCATGGAGATAGCCTACGACCTCGCCGTCGGCGGCGCCACCACCTCCATCGTCGTCCGGAGCGAGGTCAGCTCGTCTCCTCCTAGCTATAGCTTATAATTAATTTGTTTCAATAGTTTCCAAAATTCGATTTGCCATTAAAATGAGCGAATTTCAAAGCTCTATTTGTTTTGTTTAAAATTTCTACTATACTACCAGTACAATTTTTTTTGGATTTGCCAATTAATTAATCGAATTTGTACCTTAAAAAATGATACGACCGAATCGAATATTTTTTGGTACTAGTATAATTGTTATTCGACCAAATTTGGTAGGGCCGGCCGGGCCAATTAATAACATCCCAGACACCTTAAAAGAGCTAGATTTGCCAACAATTTTCATAACATTCTTATATATTTGCTATAGTATACCAACCCCTGGCCCCACACGCAAGTGAGAATGAGAAAAGCAAGATTATTTTGTATTTTTCTTTGATACAAATTAATCTCTGGCCCCACATGCCAGTGAGTGAGAATACCCGTGCTTGATCGGTGATGAGGAAATAGCTTTAATTAATTTACGACTCTCAGATCGATCGCCTAACGGACGGCCATGATCGAGTCATCGAGCAGAGTAATTAGTTACTAATTAACCAGGATTAGTTACTGACAGAGATCTTAGAGAGGGATTAGCAGTGGGCGCGGCGGGTTCCTGACCGTGATTAATTAGAAGCGCGATTAAACTCTGTAATTAAACCATCCACGTTTTTCTTCCTTCCAATGGATCACGACATGTGGTTATATATTAATCAGCAGGGTTAATTAATTAATTACTCCTAGTGGTGCTGGTACGTAGTAGTACTAGCGATTAATTAAGACATGACGACACATCAGTCCAAATGCTTCAGTACTGGTCCTATAGCTACCAGCAGTAGTTGATGAAACATGACAAATAGAGAAACACCAACTAACTTGAAATGAAACATAACTTGCGTACGGCGAAATTGATCCCCAAACACCAACATGCACAAGTTGATAATTAAACTGCTGTAAATGTGTGAACAAAAAAAGTATCATATGCCAACAAGTTCGGTGAAAAGAAGATGCGACAACAAATAAGACGTACGACGTATTTAATTAGGACATGGAACGCATGCATTTAGAACAGAAATAATCACATGTATTCGATGGTAAAACATATATCCACGTTATATAAGGTTAGGCCTCTAGCCTTTTTAGACTTGTGTGCTAAATGATCCTTGGCCTGTTTGGCAAGGGAAGGAATTACATTTTATCCTCATTTGGTTTTCGCGTCGAATTTCCTCCCAGTCTCACGAATTAACAGGTCTCCCACAGATAAGAGATCGGTGGAAGTTGAACCCTTTGATTACTCATCCCAAACTCTCTTGAATTCCCAAGTCTTACAACTAAACTATAGACTTAAACTTCCAGATATCATAAACTCCCATTCCTTATCACCAACTCCCTCCAACCAAACAAGCCGCGTATGTACAGGTGTTTGTGGGTGTTAATGGGTGTGTGCGTTGGGCAACCAACATGAAAGCTGTTCTTAACTTAAGTTCCTTTAATTCCGGAGAGGACTAGAAATTAAGTGGAAATAAATTAAAGCATTAAACCGACAACCTGGCAGAATTTCGTTGCTGTATGATTACAAGTAGCTGCTTATTGCAAATTTTATTAGACCCAACCATATAAAATAGTATCCGAGAGTTATATCGTGGGCGGCGCCATGTAAAAGTATAAATAACTTCATATTTATATATATTCATCGCCGCTGGCACATGGTCTGGTACTCTGGTCTCTCTCGAACTCTGACCTCACGTGCAGACAAAACCATCAGACGACTACAAATGATTTGCTCCTAATCAACCCGAGAACGGAGCTGATTACTAATACGTAATCCAGGTCAGCTACGTTGCAGCATAGGATCCGATGATTATTTGCAGAAACATCATTAACTCGATCGTTATCACTCACATCACACTACTACAAAATATATTTTGTAGTACCGATTAGTGCTACTAATCGATACTAAACATATCTCAAGGATTATTAAAACGAAAACATCACTATCTATCATAGATGCGTATAATAGGTGGTATGATAACGCACGCAGGAGCTAAGATGAGAGGTTTTGAGTTCAAATCCCTTATTTCACACATATTTTTTATTTAGTATATATTTTTTTTTGCTACATCCACTAATAAAGGGGTTACGATTTCTTTTATCTCAGTTGCTACATTCGGTAATAAAGGGGGGTTACGAATCAGCAGTAAATAACCGTTCTCTAGTATGTTATACGTACTCCTCTCATCCCATAAAAATCTAATAGAATAATAGATGAGATACTACTTAATATAACGAATCTGTACAAGTATACAATACCGTGCGTCATCGTCATCGGAAGAAAAAACACGTTACACGTGCACGCCTTGTCTGGCTTCGCATGGCGACGTCAGATCCACGTACGCATGCATTATTGTACAGCGTCCCTCCGGACGGCCGGGATCCTGTCCCCTAGTTTAATTTATTTCCAATTATTAGGAGCTCTATATTTGATTCATGTTAAATTTACTATATTTTAGAAATGTAGAGGTAATAATTTAATTAATTAAAGGAAAAAGTATAAATATCTCCTAAACTTTACATAAAAATCCATTTGGCACCCTACACTTTAAAACCGAACGTTCGATCATCTGAACAATATATTCATCTAAACCCTGTTAAGGTAGTTGTGTAATCTGGATAATGGTTATACGTATTTAGGATCTTAAATAAGTAGCTTTAAATAACTAATATAATATATTTACGTATAATCAATATTTGTAGATTATCAATTCATACTATATACAATAATATTATACTATTGCTACGCTGGTATTTTTCTTGTAAGTGTGAATGAATAAGAGGTAAAAAGAAGATTTAAATGATAATTTTAACATATGAGTTCAATGCGTACGTATGTCACATAATCAAAGCTCAACGAATGTATATGCAAATAAAATAAAAATCACGTTGTAAATCAAGGAGTCATATATGAGTGGTATCGTAGAGTTTAGATGACTGAATTCAGTCCTGAACTTTAGAGTGCTCGATGAACTTTCTATTTGAAGTTTATGAGATTATTTGGATATTTTCTTAATATAATAAATATTTATGCGAATTAGTCGTTGATTAATCACTATACATCTGTTCTAAAAAGATGTGGTTCTGGACATCGACAGAGCGCTCTCTAATATCTATATATGTTTTACCATTACTCTTTTGAACCATAAACTATTTAAAAAAAGCTAAAAATAGAACTATATGAAAGAGATTTCTAAGAAAAATCTATTAATACAAAATTTCATTTTGAAAATGCTCGATATTTCAATATTTATCAATAATTTAATATTTAAGATTAAATTTGTCAATAATTTAATACTTTCCAAATATTGCAGCTGCACCTGGTGAGCAAGGAGATATGGAACTTGGCGATGACGCTGTACAGGTACCTGCCGGTGTGGGCGATCGACAAGGTGGTGCTGCTCATGTGCGCCGTCGTGTTCGGCGACACCGCCCACTACGGCCTCCGGCGGCCGGCCGTCGGTCCTTTCACCATGAAGGTCACCACCACGATGTACCCCGTCCTGGACGTCGGCACCTTCGCCAAGATCAGGTCCGGCGAGATCCGCGTCCTCCGATCAGGCCTCAAGAGCGTCCGCGGCAGCGACGTCGAGTTCGCCGACGGCCACCGCCACGCATTCGACGCCATCGTCTTTGCCACCGGCTACCGGAGCACCACCAGGCAGTGGCTCAAGGTAATTAATGTATTAAGTAAATTAATTAAACACTGTGTGCATGTAAGCATTTAATTAGACACTGTGTGCATCATGATTCGTGCCGCGACACAAGCATTAATTGCTGCTCCGGCCGTATGCATAATGCATGTATTGGGAAAAAGTCCGAGGCTTTGCCATGAAGCAAAACTCGACGACCGGTCTCAACTTTCAGCAGCACACCTCATGTTGAACGTACCGATTGACTATACATGTTTCCACGAATATATCGGCAACACCTAGTGCGGCTTATGACAACTTTTTTTTAATCCCAAAAGTTTTTCATGCCATTGAACCATGGCACTTCTAGCTAGTGGTGTAGCCAAAACTTAGGACTCAACTTGTATAATCTACCTTTATCTTTCATATTCCGATGTTTTAAAATATAAATTTTAATGAATATTTATACTTAGGAGTAGGGCAGCAGCCCTAACTGCTCTAACCATTTTTCTGCCACTGCTACTAGCCGGACAACCAATTATCGTTGCTGATTCGTAACCAATCCCACATAATCGACAATAATACTTTGAAGTATTATTGCCATTTCTTTGCTCTAATATTTTGCCATGTTAATTTTAATCTTATTGTACTATCTTAACTACGACATGCTACATATCTCATTTATTTCACATCTATCTTATAACACTTGCGTGCAAATATAATTTTGTAGAGCGATGATGGGCTGATCGGCGATGACGGGATGGCGGCGCGGAGCTACCCGGATCACTGGAAGGGGGAGAACGGGCTGTACTGCGCGGGGATGGTGAGGAGGGGACTCTACGGCAGCTATGAGGACGCGGAGCACATCGCCGACGACATCAGCAAGCAACTCCGGAGCAGCAAGCCCACCCCCAACAGTGGCTCGGCCTAGAAGCTGATGAGGCTGCCCCTTGGTTGGTCTTGGTTAGGTGTAGATAGCTATATAGTATGGTTTTGTTTCTGAGTACGGGGATGTGGATGAACTAAACAAAATAAAACATGCTTAGCTTGCCCTTGGTTGGTCTTTGAATTAATAATAGTCGTGTCTGTTCGCTTACTTGATCGTGAGGTCGTGTCTAGTAATAAGACATGTATCTCCCTCCAAGTCACTTGGTCATGGAAATTCGACCTCCATTTATATATTAGTTATAAGGTAAAGTCTTTTTAACTTTTACGTAAAAAAATAAAGCAAGCTCTGATCTGATCATGTTTGGGGTGGTATTTTTTACCCCTTTATGGGATAGTCTTGTGTACTTTATTTAACAAATATAATAACAATAGTTATGATTTTTTTAAAAAAACTATACATAGTATATCGCTAAAAAAATCAACTCTAAACTTGATGTTAAAAAGAGGAAAAAAAGATATGACAAATAATACAAGTAGTGTTCATATTGTCTTTTTTTTTTGAAAAAAAGAAATCAATGCATTGGCTGAATTTGGTTTGTGATGCGAAACAAGCCAGCGCAAATTAGTTCAGGCGATTGTGTTGTGTACGTGGTATCCGACACAATGCTCTATTGGGAGTACTGCAAACGAATTTCGACGGGACACCGTACTATTCCAATTGTGTCGTTGTGTGGTAGGAGTACTTAATTACCTGCGACGCGGCCGAAACAAATGACTTGTTAGCTAGCTTCTGTAAGAGGCCAGACCAATCAAAAATCATTTATTCTCGTGTGGATTATATTCACTCAGCGGCTTTCTGTACTTCAGAAATGGAGGTACATTTTATTTGATTACTTATGTTCTTTTGAATTCCTTTGAAGGTATACACATATGAAAACAATGATACGAGCATATTGGTCTAAATATATAATACCTTATGAAATTGTAATGCATTATAGATACTATAGAAATGGTCTCTATCTTATTTGCTCAATATCCTAAACTTATAATAAGGTGAATCCATCGAAAAAATTGTGCCACATGACTTTGGACCTGAAACACCCAAATATCCACGTAATAAAACGGCTTACTCTCCCTTATTAAAATAGCACCATCTCCCTTTTTAAATATGTGACGGTTAATAATTTTTTTTTATCATTCATCTTAATAAAAAGATGTTTAAATACCATTTATTTTGTTGTGACCTTTTTTTTTATTAAAAGTAGAGGATTTTTAACGTGCAATACGGGAGGTAAATACCAAATCCTAACCATTGATTTTGAAAGATCCAATGGTTCAAAATTATAGGTACCGGGCATCACAATTTAATCTGGGAGATGGTACCGGTTCAATGAATTAAAGTGGAGGGCTAAACCTATCTTTTCGCATGTAATATGTGATTATGAGAATGCTTTGTTGCTGAGGGAGGTGGCAACGAAACTAGATCCTACCAAGCCGGTGATCTCCACTCCTCGTGATGGTCCTTCCCCCCAAGTTCGCCGGCTTGAACCTGCGGATCCGTGATATTGCCGATGACCTTCGGCTCCTCCCTACGATCCTGCAACATCCCTTCCCCGCAAGCTCGTTAGCTGGATCCTAGCTCCTCGGCAACCTCTGACTCCCGTGGTGGCCCTTTCCTCCCAAGCTCGCCATTGAACATTTGAACCCGAGTTCGTTGGTCGTGGTTACTTCTGTTCCAGCTACTGTCTTCCCCAAGCTTGCTGTCATGAACTTCCCTAGCCACGTCCGTCTCCCGTGATGGCCAATCCCCCAAAACTCTCCAGCCAATTCGGTACACTAGTCAAAATGAAGGATTGTTTGGCCTCTGGCCACGTCCCTCAGTGAGCTTGCTGGCTATTCCGAGTTCACCGGTTATTTTCTCCCATGCTATCGATGCCGCCCTATTAGTAGTTCACCGGCGGATTTGAGCTGGTATGCCATCTTCTGCTCCCCAATGCACCTCTTTAGAGCTCGTTGGTCGTGGATCGGAGCTCACGGTCGCGACCCATCGTTTTGACATCCTTCGGTCCTAGCGGTGGTGGTGGTTGCATGACGAAGAGGAGATTTCAGTGTCGCGTGCCTGAGGTAGTAAGTTTGTGCTCTCTAGTCTTCACCATTGCTTAAGTTCGTTACTACTACTACCTATCATGCTCATGTTTGATTGAACGGTTAGATTTAATTTGGTACATAGAGGTACCAAAGGTTCCAGCTGATGGACCAGAATAAAACAAAGCAAGTAATCATGACTTATACTTTTTTACACTTACATTAAGTTTTTGAGTAAAACATATGTAAAAAAATCACGTTGAAAAGAAAACCACATTATACATTTAAAATAGTACGAAGGAAGTAACATTTTCGAAGATACGTGGCACCATGCAATCCACCCACACTGAACTATGCAGTGAACACACGGCCGGCACACCGGTACAGACCAGTCAGTAGGCCTAGTAGCACAGGGCAGCACACAGCCACAGAAAATTCAAAAAAGAAAAGAAAAGAAAAGAAAAGAAAAGAAACCCAGCCCCGCTGCCCTGGCATCTGGGCCCCACCACCGCCAACACGACTCCCATATAAAACCGCCACCCCCACACCGAATGCATCCACCCCCGATCACTTCGCTTCGCTCCACGCGCGCCACGACGAGCTCTGCAAAGCCGGCGGCCATGGCGGCGGCGGGGAAGGAGGTGGTGGTGGAGGAGGAGGAGGAGGAGGAGGAGCTGATCATCGTGGGCGCCGGACAGTCCGGGCTAGCCGCGGCGGTGTGCCTGTCGGTGCGCGGCGTGACGAGCCTCGTCCTGGAGCGCGACGACTGCGTGGCGTCGCTGTGGCGCCACCGCACCTACGACCGCGTCCGCCTCCACCTCGCCAAGCGCTACTGCGCCCTCCCGCACGCGCCGCACGCCGGCGACTCGCCCACCTACCTCCCCCGCGACGACTTCATCCGCTACCTCGACGCCTACGCGTCACGCTTCGGCGTCCGCACCCGCCTCCGCCGCGAGGTCCGCTCGGCGCGCTACGACGCCGAGCGCGCGCGGTGGGTCGTCGACGCCGTAGACCTCGCCACGGGGAAGGCGTAGGTGTACACGGCGAGGTACCTGGTCGCCGCCGCGGGGGAGAACGACGAGAAGGTGGTGCCCGAGGTGGCCGGGATGGAGACGTTCCCCGGGAAGGTGGTGCACGCCGTCGACTACCGGTCGGCGGAGGGGTTCAAGGGGAAGTCCGTGCTCGTCGTCGGCGGCGGAAACTCCGGCATGGAGATAGCCTACGACCTCTCCACCAGCGGCGCCGCCGCCGCCGTCTCCATCGTCGTCCGCGGCGAGGTGCACCTGGTAAGCAGGGAGATCTGGAGCGTGGGGATGACGCTGCAGAGGAACCACCTGCCGACGTGGGCGGTGGACAAGGTGGTGCTGCTCATGTGCGCCGTCGTGTTCGGCGGCGACACCGCGCGGTACGGGCTCCGGCGGCCGGCCGTCGGGCCGTTCGCCATGAAGATGACCACGCCGGCGTACCCGGTGTTCGACGTCGGCACCTTCGCCAAGATCAGGTCGGGGGAGATCCGCGTCGTGCGGGCGGGAATCAAGAGCGTTCGCGGCAGCGACGTCGAGTTCCTCGACGGCCGGCGCCACGCGTTTGACGCCATCGTCTTCGCCACCGGCTACCGGAGCACCACCAAGCAGTGGCTCAAGGTACTAACGTACGGACAATAGTTGTGTACCGTAAGCATCATGATTCGTGCCGCGACACAAAGCATTTGGCGGGAAAGCTTTGCCAAGAAGCAAAACTCAACCGGTCTCAACTTTCAGGAGCACACCCAGTACACACGTTGATTGAAACATTCTCTTTTTTTTTAAAAAAAAAACAACTCATACAACGTATACTACACATATTTATACTACTTCACAAATTCTGAATTCTGAAGTACTCTCTCCATCCCATAATATAAGGTATGCATGTATTTTGAGATTCAACTTATAAAATATTTAACCAATAATTAATATAATATGAATTAAATTTTATTTACTGAAAATTATATCATTGGATTCACTTTCATATGGTTATAATTTTATTGCTACAAACCTTATAAAATATGAGAAATCACAAGATAGAGATTAGTTTTGGAGAACGTGTCTATTTTAATCATGTCTTATATTATGGGATGAAGGGAGTACTACAAACCAAGGTTCAAAATTTTGGGGTGAAATCCGTTTTGTTGGACCCCCGGTACGATATTATTTCGGCCAAAATTTTTGATTTTTTTCAACATTTGTGAACTTGGTAATATTTGTTCAAATTTGACCAATTGTTTTTGTAAAAATAATTTCGGATCCTAATAACCAAAATTTTGGTCATATTCGTACCCCAATACAAATACCGAAAACGATAGATTGAATATCAGAGAGAGAAAAAATAAATTCAGAGTATTGTTCATACACTATATTAAATGTAGTCTATAGATCGATTTCAAACTTGATTTCCGTGAAGTTCTATAAATATTAGATACTCTATTTTATTTACGTGTCTTTTGTGTATGAATTTTAGGGTGATGATGGACTGATCGACGACGACGGGATGGCGGCGAGGAGCTACCCGGATCACTGGAAGGGGGAGAACGGGCTGTACTGCGCGGGGATGGTGAGGAGGGGAATCTACGGCAGCGGCGAGGACGCGGAGCTCATCGCCGACGACATCAGCAAGCAGAAGAAGCGCCGGAGCAGCGAGCCCGCCCACAGTGGCCCCATCAGCAACGGTTCCCCCTAAGGGCTATAAGATATATATGTAGAGATGCATAGATCATTACTAAGTATTAAAGAAAGAGAGATATACGTAGATAAACAAATGCAACAAGCTGATGTGTACTGTTCTCTGGCTGAAAAATTTAGATATAGCTATCGTTTTATTACTGAGTTTATGGATGTGGATGAGTTAAACAAAATAAAATATTCATAACTTTGGCCCGGCCCCTAATGGTCTGCAATAATACTAATTAATAATGATTATGTTGTAAGTGAATAATTACTTCATAAATGATATTTTAACTTTTAGATCGACGTAAATATAAGCCATGTTTAAAGCATATTTATTGATAAACCACACTACAATAAAAATAAAATAAGTAATAATTATGTAATTTTTTGATAAAAAATGGTAAAACATATGTTAAAAATCAACGTCACCATCCATTAAAAACTGGAGGAAACACGTAGCGTATGTAGTCCACTCACTTGTTTGGGCCATTTAATTACATAAATCAAGCTATATATAATGTAGCGGAAACTCTTCTATTGCTTCAGGAGATGCCACCTCGTTCATCAAAATATGGTACAAATAGTTCTAAGTTTTTTTCAAGATATCGTATAACATTCATACATATAAATATTCTACTCCACTAAATTTCAATCTTAATTCGTCTCACACGCAGAGGGAAAAAAAGGCAAATCCAACACATATGAACAATAATAATACTATTCACGCTCAATTTTACCCTTTTTCTCAACATTTAGATCAATTAAAATTTGAATTTTGCTGCCATTATACTTTACATTATTATTTTTTTAGACTTGTTCATAACCATTAACATTGCATTAATACGTTTTAGAGAAACAAACAAACAAGACAAATGAAACATGGGGATATCTCTCCAAGTGACTAGAATCAATTCTCGTTATATGTCCTTATTTGGGAGTTTATAGTAACAGCAATTTCTTTCAGAATATTCATCTCCCTGAACAATTTAGATTCTCACACAAATTTACAAATTTTAAGAATCTGTATCTACCAAATTCAAAAAATAAATTAGACGTAATAAGTTAAGAAACCCAGTTTATTCATATTCTTATAAGCTAGTTTTTAACCCACTGCTTCTGATAATCTTAACCTGATCTATATTTGACTACGTACTATGCGCTTGTGTGTGGTAATGAATCAGCATGTACATACTCCGTCCTGCTTCTGCTTGCTCAGCTTAGTCACCATCTCTGACTTCTGAGTGAAATCTTGTCCATTAAACTCATAGTAGCATTTTCCTTGGCACCATTTCTGATCCCTTAGTTTGTGATGCTAATTAATAAGCAAGTGCAATTTCGTTCGAGTGATCGTGTGGTATCCGATAATGCTTTGTACGTATCCGATTTCTTGTGGTATTTGGTTGCTATACGCGCCCGAAACATAATTATTGACTTATAGTTAGCAGGATTGATTAACCCCGGAATCAAATTATGTATGAAATAGACCAAAAACTTGGATCCAGACGGCTAATAATTAGCCTTCCAGAATCTTACTATTTAGAAGTATTAAACGTAGATTACTGATAAAACTAATTTCATAATCCTTGAGCTAATTTGCGAGACGAATCTAACGAGGCATATTAATCCATAATTAGCGGATGATTACTGTAGCATTACTGTAGCAAATCATGGATTAATTAAGCTCATTAGATTTGTCTTACAAATTAGCCCAGTAGTCATGGAATGTGTTTTGTCAGTAATCTACGTTTAATACTTTTAAATAGCAAGATTCTGGAGGTCTAATTATTAGCTCTCCGGATCCAAACAAGACCCAAATCAAAGAAAAATCATTTGTGTGGATCATATTCACTCAGCTGCTTTCGTTCGGTGCTCAAAATATAATATGTGGATCTCACGTTGATTCAGCTGCTATATCAGTTAAAATCAAAAATCAAACTGTTCTGGGATCTTGGGTTTTACAAACTAAAGAATGCGTTATATCTGGTATTCGACTTAACAGATAAATATTAGATCCGACGATAAATTAAGGAATCCGAAGTGAGCTTATTCCTTTCTTTTATGGACCTCAATGTATCCCCATGTGTCCATCTCAACAAGGCCTTTGTGGGCTAAAATCCTAGGCAGTTTTTAAGGCGACGGCTCGCCGGCGCCGGCGCCACCGCCCTAGGCGCTTGCCATGGCGACGCCCCAGTAGCGGCCTCCCTCCGCCCCGCCTCCACCTCCCGCTGCGCGTGCCGCATTGTCCTCCTCTCCAGTCTCCACCCCAGATGACTCTCGCGCCCGCGGGCCGCGTCGTCGCCCGCCGGCGCGGCTCTACCGCGAGCTCGCCATTCGTGCGCCAGGTGCGGCCACGGAACTGCCTCCACCGAGCGCGCCTACCGGTCGCCGGTAGGTCGCGCCTCCGCGCGACGCCGCCACGCGCAACGTCGTGCTGGGCGGCATCTGCCTACTCCGCCGCCTCGCCGCCGCGCGCAGGCTGTTCGACGCAATGGGCGGCCCTGGTTCCGGGGCTCCCCGGGCGTCGTGTACGGCAACACGCTCACCAAGGGATACTGCCTCCAAGGGCGCCTCGGCCGACGCGCTCGACGTCCTGCACTGGATGATGGTGGGGGCGGCCGCGGTGCGCCCCAGGCCCCCAACAAGCTGAGCTACTACTCTATCCTCATCGACGGCGACATGCTGGTAGCAAGGTGCTTACCGAATTCTGTGACATGGACTGCTTTGGTGAAAGGATTCTGTCCAACTGGTCAAGTTGATCTTGCAATAAACATGACAGTTTGAATGAACACTCTTGGAATTGTTCCCAACGTTGACACACACACGACGCCAATGTCTGGTCTCCGTAAGGAATGGAAAAGCAGGCGAAGCTGTAGGGCTCCTAGGTGAAATGAAACAGAAGGGAGTTAAATCTAATGAATTTACATATAACACTCTGCTGAATGCTGAATGGATTGTGCAAAGAAGGGAAGCTTGAGGAAGCAGTTGATCTATTTGGCCAAATGGAGAAGGAATATTGCAAGAACAGATTGTTTGCATATAATGTTCTAACAAGTGGGTTCTACAAAGTTGGGAACTTGAACAGCTCTCAAATAATTCTATAAAATGGAGGAAAAAAAGGGCTTCTTGCCTGATGTAGTTTTAACACGTTGATGGATGCCTACTGTAAGTTACATCAGATTGAAACTGCGACGGCCTTGCTGGCTGACAGTGAAAAGCAAGGTATCGAACCGAACATAGTTATAACATATTAATTGTGTGTGCGGCAAGGCTAGGAGATTGTGAACAGGCTACCAGTTTAGCATAAGAGACGTCTAAGAAAGAAATTGAACTTGACCGCATTGGTCACTGCATAATCAGGAATCCAATGAAAAGTTTAAGTGCTGTTGGCATCACACATGTTTTTCTCTGGTGTTGCAGATGACTTATGATTAGACGATTGGTTCATAAGGATGGTTGACTGATACTCTGGACAGGAGCAAAAGGATATGATGTGACAATCACTTGGAGATTCTTTCTATACAACTTACTGGTTTAACTCAGGTTTGTTTGCCTATCCCTTTCTCATTTACCTTATTATTCCCATATTGAAATTGACTGCTCTTCTCCAGAAAAACGAGCTTGTAAATCAAGCGAAGAGGATGTCTAATGCTGCATGCAGCATGCTACATTTTGAAATGAAAATTTATTTCTTAAATTACTGACCAATTAACCCAAATACGAGAGAACGCTAAATTTTTGGATTGTTGCTTAGGCCACAACTTCTTAGGGGAAGAGGTATTTTTCTGAAATTTTAACTTTTGCGCAAATTTGCATTTCTTGGTTCAGTAACTTAGTTCTTGGTTGTCCACTTCTGTAGTTTCTAGCACAAAACAATTAATAATGACTTTTCGTGTTTTTATTTCATCACATATATTAGCAAAAACAAAGGGATGAAAAATTTTCATTGTCTGAGTGAATGTGCATGTCATATGTTTGCAACATACTTTATCTCTTCTATGCATTTATTAAATAATTACCACAGCATTCCAGGAAAAGACAGTCATTGCGATGCTTCCAAATCTCCCAAGCCACTAGGGTTCTAAAATATGAGCTGTAGTTTCCACTACTGGTTTCGGTATATCACAGTGTTGTTTCAGTGGTATTTATACTTGCGGAGTCATCACCCATCACCTATAGAACGTTTTTTATTTCTTAATAATCATATGAACTGGCACCTTGTACATGTACTTTTTTGATGACTGTTTTGATAACTCAATTATTTTTCTGGCTATGGTCTGAACTTTGAATCCATCACCTAAATTAAAATAGTTCCACAGTCAAGAATTTAGAGCAGCATTGTTATGGCATTCAACATATTAAGAATTCAAGATAAAAAAAGTGGTGGTTAGCTGGGAAACTTCTTGCCCATATATTAAACATCTCTACTACTTAAAACGTGTAGTTGGTGATGATGATAGTGTGCTGTATACTGTCACCTCACAAATCTTCTGTGATTAGATTTATGTATTTCCGCATAATAAGATATTTATTTAAAGTATTGCAGCCACATGTGTATATGTTGTTTTTGGCTGATTAAATATAATATATATGTCTATTTGTTCACATTAGAAGATAATTATTTTTTGGTCCTAGAGTTTGTGTTCTATTTGTTTTTGATATGTCGCAATGTGAATAAATTGTGCTAGTGATGAACAAGTGTGGGTCAAGTTCATAGCTCACATGGCTCTAGTAAATGGAAGTGACTTAGTTGATGAATTCATGACTGTTTATTATCTGCAGGTAATAGCAAATTTGGGTTGCAGCTTATAACACATGCCGAATTTTGTTAAATGCGGTGGCTTCACATTGAAGCTTGCGGTGACTTTCATAGTATTTCAGAAGTTCAGTAAAGAATATGTTGCCCGTCTGCACTTCTGGTAACATATCTAGTATTTTAGGTTTGGGTGGTCCAACTTACATATTTTTTTAAATACCTTAAATATAACAAAGTAATGGAAGTATAAATTTATCAAAGGTATATCATAATATATTAATAAGAGAGTTTTTTTTCTTTTCTCAAGAACTTATTTTACATACAGAGGCGGAGCTAGAAATTTTGTGAAGCCCTGGGAAGTCTAACTAAAATTGTAAAACCACTACCCACTTATCAAATGTTTATACCATTTTACTACCAAATTGAACACATAAGAATTTTTTTAATAAAAGCATAGTTTAATATGCATGTAATTTTTCACTAGTTGTAAAACAAGATGATTTATGATAAAAACGGCCGATTCATATGGCTGGTAGTTAAGTCGATCACGTCAGCCATCGTGAAGCATGCGGCCCAATTGCATGCTACAGTACTGCAAAGCTTGTTCCAAGGCTTCTAATTAAGAGCTTAGCCTGCTAACTTTGTCGAGAAAATTAGCAAATCGGTGAACTTTAAAAAAAAGAAATCACTAGACTTCAAGGGATCGTGCAGGTAGAGCTCAGGCAACTGCCCGTGCTGGCTGGGCGGTGAATCCAACGCTGTTTACATACATACATATGCATTGGAATAGGTTTTTTTTTGGGTGGTCCCGGGCCCCTGGATCCACCAGTGCTGGTAAGCTACTTCTATTCTAGATACTCTCTTTGCTCTCACTTTCGCTGAGTTCCTGTTGTTCCAGTTGTAGACTTACGAAATAGGATATCATTCGATACTCGAAACACTTATGTCTGAACGGATGGACTTGCAAAGGCTTTTATTCAGAACTTCAATTAATGATTTGACAAGAACATTTTTGCCCTTACTTTATTTAGATTTTAAAGACTATCATTGCTTATTATATTCAACAGACATAATATAAACTGAATTGACCACATTCTTTGTTACACTTTATACAATATTTCTTCCATTGCATGCTCCGAACCTTGATTCTTGTTGGGCTAAACTTATTGAAACTTTGTTATTTTATTCTAAAAGTGTTAATTTTATTAATGTGGGCAATATCCATCTGAACTGAATGTTGTAATTCAAAATATGTAATAATGAAAAGCCTGGTTTGAACAATAAAAAACGGGTGCTCTTTTCTGAGAATTTGTGAAATTTTAATTCTGTTATTGAGGTTATTACATTCTGATTATCTGATAGTTTTGATCATAAAATCATCCATTCCTAAGGAAAACTAATGTTATTATGGAATCATGAAAAAGGGGAGACCTAGTACTTTATGTGTTTGATTGTAAAAGAAACTGTGCAGTCACTTTCTTTGAAAAAAAATCAGCATATCGTTCATTCTTTTTGATATTTATGTTTTACAAAAGCAAATTCACATCAATGTTTAGAAATTGTTGGCTACATGTCCAATTAGTTTCTTACTTTTATATATGATCTTCCCCTGTTAAAAACTTTCAGTTCACATGTTTATTTAAAGGTAAAGTCCATTTTCAGCCCTTGAACTTCGCTCGAAGTCCATTCTTTCACCATGAACTACAATCTGGTTGTTTTTCAGCTTGAACTTTCAAAATCGAACAAATAACACACCAAACCATACTCTAAGTTTGAAATGGAGGGCATTGACGTCTTTTCACCATGATTCTAACCTATCTAAGATTTTCTAAAAATCAACTCTTTGTGGGATGGAGGGAGTAAGTTTTATTATTGTGGCAATTAAGCATAATAACATCATCCACAAGGAAAACCACCTCCATTTCAAACAAAACCACTAAAAAGAATATGGTGTACTGTGTTATTTGCCAGGAAAAGCGTGTTCCCCATGTGAGGTTGAGTGTGGCCGGTCGCCGTGCTGTGTCTGGGAAGAGAAAATATTGTGTCCAACTAATATAAATTAAACTCACCATATTGCAAGTGGAACCATATTAATCATGGCAGTAAAAAATATCATCTAAAACTGGAATATTTCCAAAATAGTACTCCCTATCACTTTTTTTTTGCGTGAATCTTAAAACTACTATCTCATTCTACGCATGATTGGCAAATTCATGTGCATTTTCAAATGTTACTGTAGTATTATTAACCATGTTACGATCTAATAATAATTTATTATACAAACTACATGAAATTTAATTTTGGAAATAATTCTGTAGTTTCATATGATATTTTTACTACCATGAATAGTATGTTTCCTCTTTACTGAAATAAAAAAAATGCTTCCGCTTGTGCATACGCTGCATGTGCATGATACTAGTCTCCATAATATGCTTTGAGAGGAAACACAGGAAACTTATGTTGTCATACATCCTGCTAATTAGGTATCTGGCATTGTGCTTTCTGTTTGACTGCAGTAAGTAGACGCAGGAAAGTTGAGGGTGTAACTATTGGTCTACATTAATATGTGGAAAATACGCCATATATGAAGGAAATATGTACTTATTTGCCATGTGATTGCAAATCATTTATACATTTCAGGCTTGGTTTGACATACATCGTCATGTGCACAACCTGTGATTGTGGCAGGCCTTGAAGAGATTTTTGCACCTGCCAAGTAGTACCAGAATCTTTATCTGTACAGTTGAGAGACACCAACACTGTAGTGACAATACATCAGAGGGCTGAATGCTGCATATGAGGACATCAGGTGTTGATTCTTGGTTCGTGATATATCTGGAAATACTTCACATGCTTTTCCACTGAGAGGAGCTCTATCCCCCAAATAGAAAAGAGAGTATTCTAGATATAGTGAAGTTGAACCTTGTGCAGCAGTTTCAGTTTGAACTTTCAGACCTCAGTTCAACTGTTGGTACTACCATCCTAAACTTCAGTCCAGAATCAACACTCATGGAGCTGTGACAGTGACCGACTGGAAGTCCACTAGTCCAGCATCCAGCATATATAGGACAGCATTGGTGGCTGATTGCTTTTTATTTCTCATAGCTGGAAAAAAGTGGTATGGACATATGCTGGACATTACCATCAAAATTAGGGAGCTTCGAAACGGCCTCCAATTTGCCAGCATGTTGGAACTGAAGCAGATGCCATCTCAGAGATAAACTGCTTAAAAACTTGGTACTATCATTGGTGGAGATAGTATACAAATTTAATATGATTTAATCCTGCATTTCGCCCAGACCTCGTGAGCTGTGATAGCATTTATCTCAGGATTTTCAAATTCATAATGCTAAGGCAAGATTGTGATTCAAGTTCCAGTTCCCAACATAAGGTGATCCAGGTTAGATGCTATTCCTAAATTTCTCATCATCCATATGCTTAACCATTGTTCATTACATTTTCTGTGTATATGACTCACCGCTTTCTGTTATACAAATATTATACACAGTTTCTCGTTCAGAATAAAAATAATTTGATTATTGTTCACTGGTAACTGTCCTTGTAGAAAGGGCAAACAAAAGTTCAGTTGGTTTCCAGTAGCTTCTTTGAACCCCAGATAGTCAGATTTTGACAATCCTGGCTGAAATAGATGATCTGTATCTACGAACAGTTAAATAGCGTGATAAAAAAAAATTCTCTGCATAGTACTTTCTAGCTTAGCCGTTATTTGCGGGTGCTGCACGTGTGATCTTGCTAGGCATGTGATCTGCTCATAGCAGATACTCAGGCTGGCAAAGAGCCAAATCTGAAAAACCCTGTAGCATAGCATCAATTTGCTAGTCCTAACTACTGTTTGTTTAAGTTTTTAGGTGAGTCTTAATATCAACTTGTGCTATTTTAAAGTATCAATCATATAATAACTTTACAAGTGTTTAATGTAAAACTTACTCACATAAAGGAGTTGATAATATTTGCATGTAGAAACTTAATTTGCATATATAATAGTAATAACAAAATTAAAAAGAGAAATATTTTCATGGTTCATAATCCCTTGTGGCTCTAGAAGCCTAGATATTCACATCCTTTCATCTGAGGAGACTTTACTTGAGAAAATTTTATTGAACACCCAAAATTTCTAAACTAACTGAGTGCTCCCTTAAATCTATCTAGAGTCAAATGGGGGAGGAGCCTGTGGCCATGTGCTGGAGCATCTGATCCGCATCTCGCAGGCCGTGCCGTATCGCTAAACAAAGTGTTCTTTTTTGGAACCACTAAACAAGTGAGTTCTTGGTCCTTGCACACGGATTCGGCACCTTAGATTAACAGCTTCCTGGCGTGAATTCTGTGTACTTGTTTGTCAGTATAATTTTGACCCATCCTGATTAATTGTTTAGCTAAGTTTTTTGCCCTTTTGAGGATGGGCAACAATGCTGTCACAGATTTTTTTTTTAACATTATAGACATAAAAATAGCAACTAGTTATCACTCTTATCAGCTGGGTACTGCTGACACTGATCACTGGTGACTGCATCTAACTAACTCTACTAGTTTACTGTAAGCAAATAGTGGATCTTTCTTTTATAACAAGATATTATTATATCAAACAGGTGTTTCCAGGATGTTGCTTAGCTCATCTACTTCATCAAAGAGTGTGTGCTCGAACCTTCTATGAAAATGCTTCAAAAGTTCAGCATCTTTCAGGTATTTTCTGTATCATAATTATTTCCAGTTTTATCTACTTCTCTGTAGTATAAAAGTATACAAGTACCTAGTATAGTGTTATTATCTTTTTCCATAGTTGCAATCCAAAGTCTCTAGTATAGTTTCATTAATAGGACTAGCTAGGCAGAATTCTCTATTTCCAAGTTGATTAATGATTAATTACCTCGCAGACATGCCATTTTATTACCGGCAGCCGACATTACCATCTTGTAACAAATTGACCGGTGACCTCGTGGCAAGCAAAATTAACTCCCACATGAGAGACACTGGCTTCATATTGAAGCGAGTTTGAAGTCAAAGTGAACTTGGAATTGGAGCCCATGGCCACAGTAAGAGTTCCCAACTTTTTCTTTCTATTAGCCATTAATCTCTCCTAGATTAATGTTAAAGTCAAGGCCTTGTCGCAATTTGTTCAGATGCAGGCAGGCTCTCAACTGGCCCATTTGCCATGTTACCAACTTCACTCTCAACTATTATTTCCCACCAAATTTCATCATTTATACAAATCTTCCTGAAACGCTCCTGATACTGACAAGTGGGCCGGATCGACTGCATATCCGAATTTAACAAAACCCAACATGCATTAACATAAAACAAACAATTAACCCTGACGAAATTTTATTTACAAAAA
Organism: Oryza punctata; assembly: GCA_000573905.2. Classification (NCBI taxonomy): domain Eukaryota; kingdom Viridiplantae; phylum Streptophyta; class Magnoliopsida; order Poales; family Poaceae; genus Oryza; species Oryza punctata. The sequence continues at coordinate 9,286,859 of CM002488.2, forward strand.
CAAGATTCGTTCGTACACGTAGCACTTGATCGTCACTTTCGTCAGCACGATTTCCGATGCAGTAGCACATCCCGACGACGTACGGCTATATATACAGCTTCAGCTTCCTGCTCTCATCCTCGAACCCTTCCACTCTCAATCAAATCCAGAGTTAGCAAAGCCTAGTGCTGCAATTAGCAGGTACTCCTAGCTAGGTTAGTTTGCACTAATCTCTAGCTAATCAGTAGTAATTATCTTACATTGATTGTAATTATGAGTAGTTAATAATACTTTGGCCTCTTCTTGCATGGTAAATCAATGTCACTAGTATTGATGAAATGATCGTTGCATTGTTTTTCAGATGGAGTTGCTAGGCTTGCTAGCTGTTGTCGCCGTGGCCGCGATGTCCGTCGAGCTCGCCGGCGCCGACTCCGGCTGGAGCAGCGGCAGCGCGACGTTCTACGGCGGCAGCGACGCGTCCGGCACGATGGGTGGAGCGTGCGGGTACGGCAATCTGTACAGCGCCGGGTACGGGACGAGCACGGCGGCGCTGAGCACGGCGCTGTTCAACAACGGGCAGAGCTGCGGCGCATGCTTCGAGGTCCGCTGCGGCGGCGGCGGCGGGAGCAGCTGCCTCCCCGGCACCGTCGCGGTGACGGCCACCAACCTCTGCCCGCCCAACTACGCGCTCGCCGGCGACGCCGGCGGGTGGTGCAACCCTCCGCGGCCGCACTTCGACATGGCCGAGCCGGCGTTCACCAAGATCGCGCAGGCGCGCGCCGGCGTCGTGCCCGTCCAGTACCGGCGCGTGGCGTGCGCCAAGCAGGGCGGCATCCGGTTCACCATCACCGGACACTCCTACTTCAACCTGGTCCTCGTCACCAACGTCGGCGGCGCCGGCGACGTGACGGCGGTGTCCGTGAAGGGGTCGCGGTCGGGGTGGCAGCCCATGAGCCACAACTGGGGCGCCAACTGGCAGAACGGCGCCAACCTCGACGGCCAGCCGCTCTCCTTCAAGGTCACCGCCAGCGACGGCCGCACCGTCACCTCCGACAACGTCGCGCCCTCCGGCTGGTCCTTCGGCCAGACCTTCTCCGGCGGCCAGTTCTAGCCGGCCGGTGCAACTCCGCCGACGATCGCCGGAGGAATTGAAGGGGGCTCTGTTTTGAAGAAGCTCTAACTCTCTCTCTGCTGACGTCATGGTGGCGTGGTATGTGGTGGCGTACTTGTCATGTTGCCGTTTTCGTAACTGCAAGGCGTGAGGGCGTTTCTACTGCTTCGTAGGCGTACTTCTTGCGGGATGCTTTGATGTTGAGAAATGAGAATGGCCGCGGCTGTGGTGACGAGCGCAATTGGCTGGTCACCCGCCCATGACATGTTGTAGTACGTACTTAATTATGTGCCATTAATTTGCATCTTTACATGCAATGCTTGAATTAATGTAGTTTTGTCTCAAGGTTTTGTATTAAGGATATGGTGATGCTGATACGTACTTATGTCATGTATACGCCTTTGTAACGATGCACTGGCAGCAGGGGGGATCGGAGCACATGTGGTGAAGTCGTTGGTTCATGATATCAATGATTCAAATCCCAGTACCTATAATATCATACGCGCGAGCACGATTTCAATAGAAGTTTAGTCACGTTCGAGATTTATTGTGATGTCTTATTTCTTTTTGAGTTTGTATTATGGGGAAACGTGCTTACGGGGTGTAGTGTGATGCGTAGCGATGTATATATGTGTCTTTCTTTTAATACTTTTAATCAGTTATATTATGAGAGAATTTATTCTATGTTATTGAGTTTTTTCTAGTTCAATGATTTATCATTGACTTTGTCTCCCTATGTAATATATCATTAACTTTGTTAATTTTTCTAAATGCCCTTCAAAACTTACAAGAGGTTACAATTGATTGATCTATTAGATGTTTTAAAATATATGAAAATTTTTTGGTAGCCTCTTTACATAATATAGATATGTGTGACATTTAAGATTTCCATTTTGCATGTATTAAATTTTTAAAAAATATAATTTATGTTTTATATGCTAATAGAATACTCTAGTGTTAATGTTCTTTTATGTACATCATTCACATGCTACATTTTTTTTCTGATGCGGTTATCCGTATGTGGTTACTCTTTCATATACTACATAAAAATAGTTTTTAAGAAACATGAAAGAAAATCTTACACACAAACTAATATAATTTGTAAGAAGGCTAAGTACACAAAAACATTTTTTAAAAAACTTCTAGTGAGTCAAACAATAGTCAACTCTTGTATGACTTGGTATTTTAGGTTTCTTGAAAATTATCCACCCAATGACATATTGTGGAAAAAAATTAAAAAGTTAATACCGTATTATAGAGGGAAACAAAGTCGATGGTAAATCGTTAAAAGTAGGATAAACTCAATGGTATAGAACATTCTCTCGTTCACCGTCTTTCCTCCACAAATAGGATGAAGATCACCTAAATTCACTACAGAGCAGTTACTCCGACTGACATATCACATATCCAGGGTTGAATGAGCCCACATGTCAGTTCTAGTACATTGACTGCAGCATATATATCCTAATGACTTACTGCGGGAACTTAAATTCAGTAAATGTAAAATCGTGTGCCCCTAAGAGGCTGTATAATCTTTTTTGAACTTTAGAAATTTCATAATAAACAATGAAACTCGGTTCCTGGACTATAGACCCACATCTCAAAACAAGTATCATTCAGGTGCTACTGTAGTACAAAAGTGCACGAATAAATGTCAAAATTTTGAGATGTGCAAAACAAAAGTGTGTACTACCACATAAAAATTCAACTCAAAATTTTGATAATACACACTGAGTTGTATAAAGAAAAAAACAATCCATTTTCTAAATTATAATGTGTCCTATTATAGCATGATTTTTTTTGCCGTGCATACTGATAATTCTAAATTGTCTTTTTTTTTAAACCTGGTAGCACACAAGTGGTCATGTTCTGTCTTGTTTTTTTTTTGGCATTTTTAGTGTAATCTTTTCTTGGTTGGTACAAATTAATATAAAAGATTTTGCCTTTGGACAAAAATATAGTTACATGGATAAAATCTCTTACTCTATCCATCCAAAATATAACAATGTAGTACAACCAAAATATAACAATGTAGTACAAGATTATAGACATTCGAATACTACTAATCTAAGTTGTCCAGATTCGTAGTATTTCCTCTATTTTATATTATAAGTCATTTGACTTATTTTTTAGTCAACTTGTTTAAGTTCGATCAAATTTTTTATAGAAAAATATAGTAATATTTTCAAAACAATACAAAAAGTCAAACAACTTATAATATGATACATAATGTGATACGTGATACAGAGGGAGTACTAGTTATGATATGATTAGGTTACAACATTTTAGGAATATTTAAGGATAGAGTGAGTATATTTTAGGATGAAGTTAGTACTTGGTAGCCTGATTTAACGCAGCATATATATAGTTGCCAAAAGGAAAACATAAGTAGTGTTAAACATGTAGCACATAAGATCTCTTGTCCAAAAACTATCCCACTAGCAAATAACCTATCTAACCTTCTTTTTTTTTAATACCGGTATATATTAGTCATACAATTTGTCTGTTTACTGTATCAATTATTTAATTATCACCATGCATTCTACCCACAAGGCTGTAAATCATGATCATGTCCACAAATGCTGTTGTGTGCATTTTTAGTTGATACAAAGCAGGTCGGAAGTTATACTCTCTGTCCAAAATCATCATACATGGTAGATATCCTTTAAATTAACAGATTTACTAGAAACCTATCGCAAGTTTTATTTTGCCTTCAAAAACTTTTAGATTTGTGATTATCGGATCGTCTCAAGATTTGTGCATGAAGAGAAAAAAATTGCTAAAAAGAAATTTTCATACGTGTCATGCGTAAGATCCCAGTGCTATCTAACCAAAACATTATTGAATACAAGTTTTAGTAAGTTATATCGTAATTATACTGTAGTTATAGTACAGTTATAATGTAGTTATAGTGTAATTACACTTTAATTATATTATAGTTATACCTTAAAGTTTTTTATAAAAGCCTTACGACAGTTTCTTTTAGATATTCCCTAAATTAATGATCGATCAGCGTCCACACTACAAGTTCATATGCCGGCGATTTTCTTGTGCAGTGCTCCTTGATCTTCGCTGCCAGATCAACTAGTTTAATGTTAAGACATCCGTGCGAAATGATCTGGTGCATGCAGAGAATCGATCCCACGACGAGGCGAGTCCGATTTGAGAGCTTTAAAAATCAAATTAAATCGGACTGAATCTGAATGTGAATTACATACACGTGGATTCCATGCCTGAATTTCCAGAGATTTAAGATCTGAAATATAATAAAGACTAAATTAAAGCTATATACAGTAATAGGATATGCAGTTCTAGCTTAGCTCGGTGAATCACACTACTGGAATACATATATAGATACATGCATGTGTATTCATGCTAATTTCCTCTTTCTCAAGCTGGATAGAAGGTGATTAATTTAGGGCTCCTTGGGAATAACACAAAGATTCTAAAAACACAGTAACGTAGAAAACGAACGATTTAGATCTCCTTTGGAACAAATTAAAAGGAAAAACAAAGGGAATCTTGAGGATTAAAATCATATAGAAAGTAATATTCCTACTTAGTCCTTTGGAAATAGATGGATTGACTTCTACCAAATCCTTTGGGATTATTCCTATGTCGCTCATTTCATGGGAACTTTGGAGAAAAATTGACATGAGGTTTGGCCACATGTTTTCTGTAACCTTGATTAAGTTTTCCTATGTTTTTCCTTTGGTATTGACAATTTTACTACAAATTCATGTGGATCAATTTCCTGTAATAGAATTAATAATGCTTGATATCTTATTCCTTCTGTCTTTTTTATTCATGTGTTTTTCGAATTTTGTGTTCCAAATAAGCCATGAATTGTCAAGTATCTAAACAGTACAATAATTTTCAAATAAAATTGCTTGGATGCTTCATAGGAAAAAGAAACACAAAGGATCGATCAATTTAGAGAAGAGAAAAACACAAAACAAGATTCCTGAGTGGTTGGACCTCATCTAAGAAACCGTTAAAAAAATCCTATGAATAATTAAATTGAGGCAATCCTTAGGAATTTCATAGGATTTTGAGATGATCATACCTTCGTTCCAAAGATGCAAATAGGAAAATTTTCATCGTACCCTAAAAAAGGAAAATTTTCATCGGATTCAAATCCTTCAAATATCTTTTTCTTTAAAAGCATACCCCTTTTTATGCATGTGTACATCAGCAAGACTTTCACGAAATAAATAAATTTATATGGTAGGAATGGCAATCTATCTATCGACATATATATTGACAGATTTATAAGTAGCTCTGCATTTTGGTTCACCCAAAAATCACTAATTTCATATGCTTATATGCAGGGGCGGATCCAGAAAGACATTATAGGTGAGACCATCTCCTTCTTCCTTGTTCAGTCATGCATCCTCTTCTTTTTTCTTTATCCTTTTATTAATGGTAATCCAACGGAATAGAAGGGACTTTGTCCCCGTAATACCCACTCTGGATCCGTCCTGCTTGTATGTGTCAAGCAGGGGTGGAACTGGGCCTAGGGCAGTTTGGGCCCGAGCCTCACTCGTGAAAAGAAATTTAGTGGACTAGTACCCATATATTTTTCAGATTTTTCCAAACCCCCATGGCCCAGCCCTACTCATCTGGCCTAGCCCTACACGTAGCCTGTTCAAGTCCCAGGCCTCCAAGCACAATAAACAACCCATTACAGCCCAATAAGAAAACAACCCTAGTCCCACCTCTCCCGACTCCTCTCCTCTTGTGTCTCACGCACGATAACGCCACCCCCATCCTGTTCCCGCATCACCCCCTTCGATGACGGCAGCGGCCCGCGGCAATGCGGCACGCACCGGCGGCAGCGGGCACCGGGGGTAGTGCATCGGCGGCCGGTGGCGCGCAGTGCATTGACGGTCGGCAGCGCATTCTCAGCAGCGGCGGCGGTGAGTCGGCGAGGGGATCGGCCGCGGCGGCAACGTGCACATTGGTGGCGAGCCGGTGATAGGCCGAGGCCGACGACAGCAGGTCAGCAGCAAGCTGGCAAGAACGCCTCCTTTCTCAGCCACCTCTCAAACTCAAAGGTTGATTCCCATTTGCCCCCAAATGCAGGTCAGTGTCCTCTCTATTCTTTGATCTGCACTTAGTTTGCAATTGGTAGCAGTGAGTTATTTAGAAATTGGTTTGATTTGATTTGCTAGCATCGAAGATCGTCAGATTATAGAATATTATCATGCTCTGAGGACACGCAAGCACAAATTAGTCATTTCTAGAGGTATGCCATGCATTGCTTTGTAATCTAAAAAAAATTAAGTTATCATAATTTGCATCACTTACACATGTAATATCATTTTCTAGATTCAGCTTCAGGTTCTCTACCTAGTGTTAATGAAGTAAAGTGAAAAGTATGAAGATAACATCGCATTAGGTATTCTAATGAAATTTTAGCTTAGTCTTGTATTTCTTTGTAAAGTATACTTTTACTGTACGTCGCTGTATGATTAGAAATTATATTGTAGTCTTGCATTTTTTCGCACTTGTATTGTATTTCAGTGTATGAATTGTTATGGATAATTTTAGCATTTAATTTGAGCCCTAGGCGTGTAGAGATCCTGGCTCCGCCACAGGTGTCAAGCCGTAGACTCAAGTGTGAACAGTACAAGAAACAGCGGTGATAAAATAAAGAAAAAGGGAAATGGTAAACGGGCTGATGAAAATGCCAGAAAGAACTAATGGGCCAGATCAAGTGGTTAATCGAGCTGTATTATGGATAGCCCAGCTTATTGCCATGTGATGGTTGCTAGGCGTGCAGTCAAAAATATTTTAGGCCGAAAAAGCTGGGAAGGTTTCATCTGAATCTGAAGTGTAAGGGAGAGGAATATGGCCCACGATATAGTCCAGGTTTGGAATTGCCAAATTCATTTGAGATCCCTTAACTTAACAGCGAGTTCGATTTTCATCCCTGAACCACAGTACTAGATACAACGGGTTCCTCAACTATTAAAACTGTTGCAGACAAGATCCCTGGGTGATTTGGATGGTGATTTTGACTGACGTGTCTATGTGACTGGTTTAACTTGGTTCTCGTCCAAGCAGTGAGGTGGCACTGGAAGCAAAATATAAAAATTAAAATTTTTTAAAAAATTAGGGGTCCACATGTCAGTTAGATAAAAGATAAAAAAACATAGTGGGACCCACATGTCAATGGGTCCCACCCTCCTCTCTATCACCACGGACGAGCGCGCGTGGAGAGAAGGAGAGGAAGAAGGACGGCGGCCGGCGGCTGGCAGGGCGTCGCGATGGACCTAGCCTCGATGACAGGGATAGACGCAGCCGACGCCAGCGGGCCGACACCTAAGCCCCTTCCACACTTGTGCTGCACGGCCTGCCGGGGGAGATGTCGACGGAGGAGATGGAGGCCGCCATCGCTGTCCTCCCCACGAAGAAGGAGGCGCTGTGGGAGGCCTTCGACGTCTTCGCCGCCTGCTCGCCCTTCCCACTCCCCTTCGCCTGGGGTGACCTCGACGGTGAGAAGGCGGGAGCGCGGTGAGGAAGGACGGGACTGGACCGCGGTCAGGAAATGGTGAGCTGGAAGAGGTTGAAGAGGCTGGCGAACTCCACTGGGATGGGGACAGAGAGGTGCGGGAGGTGGGTGAGGCCGGCGACGGTGGGCGACACGGTGGCAGTGAGGTTGTCGTCCCGGTTGATGACGAGGTCGACGACGCAGCCTGTGGTGATGTCGCAGTGGATACTGTTATCGAAACGACAACTGCATACATCGAAGGACGTGGATACTCAACGGTTGTTGGGAAAGTAAAGTGTATTAAATTCAGGATTTTTCTTGGGATCCCCCCCTTTACATGGCCCTATGAGGGTATTTATAACCCCATTACATGTCCCCCTATTAGGGTTTAGACCTTTTACAGGGGAATTTACATGGTCACCCTTATAAAAGGGACACCCATATGGGTATTTAACGTAATTAAGATATATGGGCCTTCCATGGGCCATCTGATAACCACTGGCCCACCGGCCAGTAGGCCGGGGCGATACGCCTTCGCCATGCAGCCTTCACCCAGACTGGCAGGGCCCAGCCTTCCTTGGATCGGGCCCAGCCTGGCGAAGTCGTCCTCCTTCGGCGTACGCCTTCGCCATGCAGCCTTCGCCCAGACTGGCAGGGACCTGGTACGACTCTTCACCCTTTACCCCCTTCGCCCCGTTGTCCTCACCATGGGGCTTCGCCTCGATGAGTCTTGGGTGCCTTGAGTCCAAATCCTCGCTGCTTGATTGGTTTCGGCAGGTCCGGTCGAAGGGTCTCATGGCATACTGCCAACAAGCCCCTCACGGGCAAGGGTGAGATAGGAGCTTTGGCCGAAACCGTGCAAAGCATGTAGTATGGTATTCCTTTCGACCGATGCTCTTGCCGAAACCTGACTTGTGCCCCTGTCAAGAATGAACAATGATGAACATATAGTTTTCGCCTTTTTTCGCATATGACGAAGCTATTTTTACTGTTTTTCCGGGCCCAAATGAACAGTGATGGGCCTTCGCCTTCGGTAAACAGCAAAGCTATCCCCTGCTTTTCCACTGGGTCAGGGTGAACAGTGATGGGCTTTTTCCCTCGAGGGCCCGCCACTGCGCGGCCTGGTCCATGGGATTTTACCGTTTCGCCTACCCCGAGACACGTGGCAGTTCCCGATTGGTCGGGAAGGTGAAACGTCGCCTGGTAGGCTATATATTCTTACTCCCCCCTTTTCACCGCCATTACCCCCATCATTTTCACCGCAGGCGCTCTCTCCTCAACCTTTTACTCCCGGCGTTTTGACTCAAACGAACCCCTTCGCCCGCTAACCCCCTTCGCTAGCGCACGCTTGCTTCGCCATGGCCCCATGCAAGCCGAACCCCGTTTCCACGACAGGTCCTGACCCCGGCCAAATTGACGAAGATACCACTGCGTTCCTAGGGGTATCGCTTATAGACGAGGATGAGCTGGCGAGGATGGTCGATTCGGGCCTGGTGGCGGAGGGGCGGGCGTTCGGCCCCGGGGATGCCGAAGTGCCGAAGCCTGGCGAACACCAGACGGTTGTGTTCGCCGTGTTTTTCGAGGCTGGTCTTCGGTTTCCGTGCAACGTATTGTTGCCGAAAATTCTCCGACTCTTTCAGGTGGAGCTGCCCCAGTTGAGCCCTTCGGCTCTGGTCCGCATCGCCATCTTCGATTAGGTGTGCCGGACCGCTGGGTTCGAGCCCAGCGCCGAGCTCTTCGGTGCTATCTTCTCGGCCACCGTAAACTCGAAGACGGTGGTCACCCCTGCTGGAACCAGGAAGACAGCGTTCGGGAGTGTGAACTTTAATGTTCGCCCCGAGCGCTCCGACTTGTGGCCGGTCAACGCCGCAATGTCGAAGTGGGATCGCCATTGGATGGCGAAGTGGTTTTACCACTCCATCCCCTTCGAGGCTGGGTCCGAAGCGGCGAAAGCCCTTCGCTGGCGGCGCCGAGCGATCTCGCCGGTCCGGAAACCGAGAGTTGCCATCAGTGGCGCTCTGGAGGCACGGTTCGCCCTGCTCCGCAAGGTTTGCTCCCGGCTGAGCTGTCGCGACTTAGTTGAGGAGTTTTGCATGCTTCGCGTATGCCCCCTCTCCCAATCATGGCAGGTCGAGGTTGACCAAGGCGAAGAGGTCAACGGCCTGCCGAAGCTCGTCCTGCCCGCTGGGGCGAATGGTGAGTTTTTTGTTTCCCTCATCTTTATGTTTCGCTCTCCACTTCTTTCTTTTTGTTCAACCCCTTACATAATGATATGCCATTTTTCAGTGTTGACCCTTGCCCAGGCCGACACCGAAGCCCGCAAGCTGATCGGCGATGTGTCGGTCACTGAGTACAGCCAGCTGTTGACCCGACAAGCGGCTGGCCGGGCGAACCGGGTCCACGTCGGCGAGCTCCCCTCTAGGACGAAGCCATTCAAGGCTGATGGCGAAGCGGGCCCGTCCCGGAAGCGTCTGCGGGGGAAAGTGAAGTTCGCCCCCGCAAGCGAAAGGCCCCTGCCTCCCCTGACTCCGACATCAATGATGAGGACGGCGGTGAAGAACAGGAGGACGCGGGGGAGACCGAGTTTGCGGCCGAAGTGGTCGCTGATGAGGGCTGGCGACAGCTGCTCCGGGACGTGCGGCTACACTCCGGCTCCCAGCCCGGAGCGCGTCGAGACCGGGGCGAAGTCGGTCTCCTCACCCCTTCGCCACAAAGACGTGGAGGGTGCGAAGGCCTTGGTTACGATCGCTGCGACTAAGGCGGCGAAGGGGGAGCCTGTTAAGAGGGCCCCCAGAAAAAAGGGGTCGTCGCCATCGCTAATGTCTTTAGCGATGATGAGTCGTCCGACGGGACACCCACTTCACCCGCCGGGCGAAGCCAGGGTCTGACGACCGCCCCTGGAGCAACGGGCGGGGCTGGAGCTTCGGCTTCAGCCGAACAAGTAGTGAAGGCGGCCGCCCGGGTTTTTAATAGCCCGGCTCGCCGGCCGATCGTTTCGCCGCTTGCCCTCGATAAGGGCAAGAAGACGGCCGAGACGTCCGGCTCCGACTACTCCCAGGCGCCGCCCCGCTTCGCCCCCGGCGATTTCGAGACCCGGGCGGAGCTCATCCCCTTTATTGAGGGGGTGAGCAATATCGTCGCCCCGGCCGGCGGCCCTAGCCTTTTCGCCGAGCTTAATGAGTTCGACAAGGGCTGCTCCGCCATCAAGAGCTTGGCGGTTCGGGTAAATTGGCTTCTTTTATTTTCTGTTCTCTTTTTGTGTCGTTGTTTTTCGACATCCTAGCTTATCATTTGCCCCTTTTCTTTTTGTTGTTTAGCCAGATCCTTGCGGCCCACTGTTCGACGGAGCGAACAATGCGGGCTCGCCTTGATGGCCTGAAGAACCGTCTTCGGGCCAAGGACAACGAGCTGGGCCGCAAGAGCCTGGAGATGGAGGGCCTTGCTCGGTCCCTCCGGGAGGCAAAGGCGGAGAACAAATGCCTCCAGGCCGAACTGGATAAGGGCAGCGAGGCGAAGGCGGAAATCGATCGCCTCAATGCCGAGCTGGAGAAGGAGCGAGGGCACTCCACCGCCCTCACCGATTATTACAACCTGACGGAGCCGAAGATGGAGGCTCTTCGTCAGGAGGCGAACAGGGCGGAAGCGAAGGCCCAACGCCTTGCGCGGGAGGTGGCGAGGGCCACTGAATCCGCCAAGACCGCCTGCCGCACCCTTCGTCCCGCTCTGACCGACATGGGGGTGAAGGCGCGGGGTGTTCCAGGCGAAAACGCCTCCGCACTCGAGTTCTGCGAGTGGACTCACCAGGCTGGCTGCGCAGTTTCGGACTGTGCGACGGTGTACGGCGATTGCTGTGCACGCGTGTCAGCGGCTTTCGCCCTGGGCCTGCTGCAGCAATCTGGGTGCGAGCATATCGCCCAGTTCCCCAACTTCGCGAAGGGTGCCTGGCGTAAGCAGTTTTGGCAAAAGGATGGGCGATCTGCCGCCAAGGCCCGTCTGCTTGAGTAGCTGGCGAAGACAGAGGCGGCAGACGAAGGCGTAGAGCCGGCGGAAGAGGGTGGAGGCGATGCCCAAGATCACCTAGAGGTGTGAGGCCCTCCGCCCGTTTTTATAAATTTTAACAGTTTTTACTTTTGCTGTTTTGCCGTATAGGGCGAACAATGTAAATATGGCCAATGACCCACCTTATTGTAGAATGTCGTACTATTTGGAATATATGACTATTTTCGCCATCCGTGTTTGATGTTTTCTTTTCCCGTGCTTGCGCTGTTTCGCAAAATTTTTTCGCCCGATTTATGCGTTCCAGCTTCGCTCTCTGCGTTTCACCACATGACCTCCCACTGTTTGCAGGGTCTACGCCGAAAATTATGCGTTTGGCCCCCCTTTGGGGATTGGCGAAGCAGGAACGAGAAGTTTGTTGCGGTAAAGAATTTGCTGAAGGTCCGGTACCCGCTTCGACCTATTTACCGTGAGATGATGATCAACGGCAACAGTTACAAAGTTGTGAACGTTGCCAACTGGATGCGAACACACCCCGCGCGAACACTGGAGGACTACGATCGTGTCCACGCAGCGCGCTTGGAGGGCATGGCTCGCTTCTGGCGAAATCATCGAAGGACTGACCGGCAGGAGGCGATCGCCCAACGCCGTTACAGTCTTTCCCTTGTTTCGCCCCCTTCTCCCGTTGGGGTAATTTACAACATTAGTAGTGATGATGAACCTAGTTCGCCGGATCACCCCTTTGGAGGTGGTAGTTGTTTTGGGGGCGAAGATGTAATTTACTTGTAAGCTAAGCTGTATAGTCTGTTGTATTCCTTTCGCCTGTGCCATGCTTGTACGACATGTATTCTTCGATTATTTCTTCCGAAGTAAATAAAGATGTGCTTTTATTTCCTTTTCGCTATTTCCGCATTGTCACTTTTCGTGCTTTCGTTAGACCGGGATATATCGGCCCCTTTGCGTGTGTTAGTGAAATAGGTATGCTGACTTTTCAGCTTTCGTCTTCCGTCATCGATCTTTGGTACCCCGTCGTGGGAGTAGCGCATGTTTTCGCATAGATCGACTACAACGGTGTTCGGTTAGTTTATCCGAAACAAGCTGTCGCGGTTTCAACGTTCGGCGAGTGATGCTTCGGCCGATTCGTTTCGCCCCCCTGGCGTTTTCGCTGATCAGGCGTTTGCCTTGGGGTTTTTCCACGAATTATCATGTACACAAGTAAAAAAGGCGAAAGACACAGAGATTTTATACTGGTTCGGGCCTCCAGAGTGGATAATAGCCCTACGTTCAGTTTTTTTTCTTTTTTCATTTTCTCCTTTTTTTTGTATTTTTGTGCCGGAAGGCTTACATAATGGCAGATGTCGAAAGAGCTATATAACAGTATGTACATTTTTACATTTTGGTGAATAGGGTGCCACCCTTTCTAAACATAGAAACGCTTAAGAGAAGCAGCGTTTCAGGAGTGTTCGAACTCTTCACCTTCTAGTGTTGCTAGGTGAAAAGAGCCCGTCCTTGACCTGTGCTTGATGAGATATGGCCCTTCCCATTTTGACTCAAGCTTCCCGACCGCTACTGGGTTCGCCTTTTTCCTTAGGACGAGATGGCCAGGTAATAGCTCTGTTGGGCGAAACTTTTTGTTGTAGGTTGCCGAAGTGCTTGTGGCGTACTTGCGCATGTGTTCTAGTGCTTCGACTCATACCCTTTCAAGGAGTTCGAGCGACACTTCGTGCCCCTCTTCGCCCCCAGAGAACATCACCCTTGGTGAGTTAGCCCCTAACTCTGTTGGGGTCATCGCCTCGTTTCCGTAGAGGAGCATGAACGGGCTAAACTTGGTTGGCCTTGTGGGAGTTGTTCGTAGGGCCCGAAGAACAGACAGCATTTCATCTGGCCATCTGCCCTTAGCTGCCCCCTCAAGCCTTTTCTTGAGCGCCTCCAAGATCTTGCCATTTGTGCGTTCGGCCGCCCCATTCGACTGTGGGTGCGCGACTGACGTGAACCTGATTTCCAGGTTTAGTCCGTCGCACATCTCTCTGAACCTGTCAGAGTTGAACTGTTTGCCATTATCCATGATGAACTCCTTCGGCACTCCGAAACAGCAAACGATGTTTTTCCAGACAAACCTCTGTACTGCCGCCGAAGTGATCGCGCCGAGTGGTTCGGCCTCGATCCACCGCGAGAAGTATTCGATGGCTACAATTGCAAACTTGTACCCATTTCGCACCACAGGGAATGGGCCAATGATGTCTAGCCCCCACCTGGCAAACGGCCAGACTGGTGCGATAGGCTGCAGCTCATATTGTGGTGCGGTCTGGCTTCGGCCGTGTTGCTGGCAGCTTTCGCACTTTTTGGCCTGCTCAACACAAACTTTCAGCACAGTGGGCCAATACACTCCCTGGCGAAATACCTTGGAGGTGACTGTTCTTGCAGCTTGGTGTGCACCACACAGCCCCTGGTGTATTTCCTTCACTATTTCCTTGCCCTCGGCGAAGAAGATGCATCTGAGCAGAGGTTGGAGCACTTCAGAGCGATATAGCTGGCCCGAAACCAGCCTGTACTGCCTGGCTCTGATTTGTAAGCGCTTCGCTTCTGCCTCATCCTCTGGGAGCCAACCATCCTTGAGGTACTTTACGAATGGAGTTCGCCAGTCCTCTAGGTCTTCGCCCGGATCTGTCTGGTCAATGACCATGATATCCAGAGTTTCCGCGGGCACGCTTGGTGCATATAGGATCTCGAAAAAGATGCCTGGTGAGTGCGGTCCCCCGCAGGCGGCAGATTTCGCCAGGGTGTCTGCTTCCTCATTCTGGCCTCTAGGTAAATGTTCGACCGTTATCCCGGCGAAGCACTTTTACATAGATCGAACAACCTCCAAATATCTTTTCATCCCTTCGTCTTTTGCTTCAAAAGACTTATCAACATGACACGCCACCAGCTTGGAGTCTGTTCGGATGAGCAAGCGCCGAACCCCCAATGCTTTCGCCTTTCTTAACCCCAACAGCACCGCTTCGTACTCTGCCGTGTTGTTGGTTGTGTCGAACTGCAGCCTTGCGGCATACCGAATCGGCACGCCCCCTGGCGAAGTGAGTACGGCCGCGGCGCCCGCCCCCCTGTGCGACCACGAGCCATCGGAGTGCATTATCCAAGGCTGTTCGACGGGCTGAGGTTCAGGGGCGGACGCCGGTGTCCATTCGGCCAAGAAATCAGCTAGGACTTGGGATTTGATAGCGGTGCGCGCAATGAAATGCAGGTCGAAGGGGGATAACTCTGCTACACACTTGCTGAGTCTACCAGAGATTTCCTTGCCCCGGAGTACTTCGCCCAGAGGATACTGTGATGGCACAGTGATTTTGTGGGCCTGAAAGTAGTGCTTGATTTTGCGCGAAGCCATCACTAGGGCGTAAGCAAGCTTTTCCATCTCAATGTACCTTGTCTTCGCCCCTTGCAAGGCTTCGGAGATGAAGTATACTGGTTTCTGTCCTGACTCTGTCTCTTGGACAAGGACTGTACTGACTGCCACTGGCGAAGCCGCTAGATATAGCAGCATTTCGCTTCCTGGGGTTGGGCTGACCAGGGCAGGTGGGCTTTGCAGATACTGCTTTAGCTCGTCGAATGCGGCCTGGCATTCGGGGGTCCAGCTAAACTTTCCTGCGCCCCGGAAGGTCTTGAAGAATGGCAGGCCCCTTTCGGCTGCTTTCGAGAGAAAATGACTGAGTGCCGCAATTCGGCCCGCGAGCTTTTGTACTTCGTGTACGCTCGACGGTGGCCTCATTTGCCGAATGGCACCAATTTTCTCGGGGTTCGCCTCGATACCCCTTTCAGAGACAAGAAAGCCCAACAACTTGCCCGCACGAACTCCAAAAACACACTTCTCGGGGTTTAATTTCATACCCGCCGCGCGCAAGTTGTCGAAGGTCTCTTGTAAATTGGACGCATGGTCGAAAGCCTTGCGGCTTTTTACGACGATGTCGTCGACATAGGCCTCCACATTTCGCCCCAGCTGCTTGCGAAGCACCTTGTACACCAGCCTGGCGAACGTTGCTCCGGCGTTCCTCATGCCGAAAGGCATCCTGAGGTGGCAAAAAGTGCCGAATGGCGTGATGAAGGCTATCTTGGCAATGTCGTCTGGATTCATGTGGATCTGGTGATAGTCGGAGTAGGCATCCAAGAAACTCATGAGTTCGCAGCCAGCCGTCGAATCAGCAAGCTGGTCAATCCGCGGCAAGGGGAAGTCGTCCTTCGGGCACACCTTGTTGAGGTCCGTGAAATCGACGCACATGCGCCACTTGCCGTTCGACTTTTTCACCAAAACTAGGTTCGCCAGCCACTCCGGGTGGTCGATCTCTTTGATCACCCCAGCCTTGAGTAGCTTCCGCACTTCGGCCTTCGCTGCCTCTTGGTGATCAACGGACATCTTGCGCAGCTTCTTCTTTCTTGGCTTGGCGTCTGGCTTGACCGCCAGGTGATGCATGATGAGTTCTGTCGAAACACCCCCTACTTCGCTGGGGCTCCAGGCGAAGATGTCGATGTTTTTCTTGAGTATTTCTAGGATTTTCCTAGCTTCCTCTTCGCCCAAATCGCGCCCCAGCTGGACGAACTTTGTCGGGTCAGCCTCGCTGACTTGCACCTTGATCACCTTAACATGAGGGGCTGGCTTCGGCACGCGCTTGACATGTGGTTCGACCTCCACATTGTGTACTGCCCTGTTAATCACGGCCAAGTCGCCTTTTGACATAGCTGGAGGTTGAAGCCCCTTGACGACGATTACCCCTGCCGGACCGGGCATCTTGAGCTTGAGATAGTTGTGGTGGGAGATGGCTTCGAACTTGTTCAAGGTTGCACGGCTGAAGATGGCGTTGTAGCTCTATGGAATGTCGACCACGTCGAACAGTATCTGCTCTTCGCGCCTGTTTTCGCCTGTGCCGAAAGCAACCATCAACCGTGCCTGGCCGAGAACTTGAACTGCCTCACCGCCGAAACCGCGAAGCGAGGCCTACGCTTGGGTGAGGGCCAGGGTTGGCAGCCCCATCTTGGTGTATGCCTCGGCGAAGATGACATCGGCTGAGCTACCTCCATCGACCAGAATTCGCCGAACTTCAAAGCCGGCTACCTCGGCCGAGATTACCAAGGGGTCTTGATGCGGGAACAGCACTCCTTCGGCATCTTCTGGCCCAAAAGAAATTTGCTGGTTCAAGTACTTCGGGACCCCTTCGCCTGCGGCAGTGATGTTATGCACCATTCGCAGCTGCAATTTCTTCTGCCGCTTTGACGGCTGAACTGGTGGATCGACCCTTGTAATCACCTGGATGATTCTGCGCTGCATGTCTTGGCGCTGTTCGGCTGGGGGTGACTACTCTCGGGCTGCCTCGCGAGGCGCTTCGACATCGGCGCCTTGATGCGGCCTTGGTTCTTGAGCGTTGTTTCGTTGACGAATGTTTCGGCACTGCTCGGTGGTGTGCGAAGATCGCCCATGATAGGCGCAATAGAGGTCCTTTCTGACCTTCTTGCGAACAGGCTGCTGGTGGCTGCCACCCTGCTGGGTGTCGAACTCCTTGCGGAGGGCTTGTACTTCTTCGACAGCCATCACAGCCTTGCCTGTATGGTCAGTCCTAAATTTTCTCCAAGTCATGGGAGCTTGGCCTTGTCTCGGCGGCTGCCCCTGGTTCGCTGGCTGTGGTTGGCGAACGGCGGGGGGAGCCGGTTCGGCGACCTGCGCTTGCATCTGGGCCTGGGCAGCGGCGATGGAGGCTTTGTCGTACTCAGCTTGAATTGCCTGCCTTCGCTTGGAGTCCTCTTCGCCCCTTGCGTACCCGTCGATGATGCGAAGCAGGTGCTCGAGAGTTTGCGGTTCCTTGTTGGCGATCTTCCTTGTGAGTTCGCCTTCGAGCAGCCCGGCCGAAGCGGCGTTGATGACGGATGCTTCAGTTATATCTTGAACTTGGCATCGGGCTTGCGAGAAGCGACGCATGTACTCCCGTATTGATTCGCCCGGCCTCTGGCGAATGCCGAGCAAATGTTGCTGCGTCTTCGGCTCCTCATAGGTGCCTCGAAAATTAAGGATAAAGACATCGCGCAATTGCTCCCATGAGTAAATGCTATTAGATGGTAAATTGAAATACCAAGAACGGGCGATGCCGTCTAGAGCGAGATGGATTACCTTCGCCTTGGTATTCTCGTCGCCGTGAGCGGTTTCGATCGCGGACTCGTAGATAGAGAGAAACTCTTTTGGGTCCGTTTCGCCCGAGTACCGCGGGACGGGTGGGAACTTGAACTGAGGTGGGATTGGACGGGTTTTGATTCCCCCGCTCAGCGGCAGCCCCTTTTCGCCCCTGCCTTACTCATGACGCCCTGCAGCGAGGGCCCGCTCGGCTGCGGATACGGCGTGGCTAAAGGCGAACTCATAGCCTGCGCGTGTGGCTGGGCTACAGCGTTCGGTGGCCCGGTTCCAAATGGTGGCGCTTGGGTGGTGTTGTAGAAGTCGAACTGCGGCCCTTGACTCCAAGGCGAGGCCCCCGGCCCAGGTTGGTTCGACGGCAACCAACCGGGTGCGCCCTGGCCGGTTCCCCCCTCCGGTTGGGCCGAAGGGGTTGTGCTTGAGATGTTGTGGGGTTGATTGAGTTGCTGAAGGAAAGCTTGAAGCTGTGCTTGCAGGGCCAAAGCCCCCTCCGCCATCACTTGTGACATTTGACCGGGTGGTGGGGGGTGCACCTGGACCACAGCCGGTCGAACCTGCGGCCACACGCTAGGAAGCGAGTGCGCTGCTGCGGCCGAAGGTTGCCCGGGGAAGTACATCGGTCCTTGCACGGCTTGTGACGGAGGGGCTTGTACCGACGCTTGCTGGTAGGCTTGAGGCGGGATGTAGCTTGCCGAGTACTGGAGGACTGGGGCCGAAGCAACCTTGGCTTGCCGTGCTGCTTCGTATGCTTGCATTTGGCGCCAGCTGTTGTTCTTGCATCTGGCGAAGCATGTCTTGGAGTCGTGTCATGTTCTGCCGCATGGCTTCCATGCTGGCTTCGGCTTGCGCCTCGAGGTTGGGGTCAGCTTGCACAGCAGCGAGTGTGGTTGAAGTCAGTTGACTTGCCGAAGGGATCTCCGGCACCTGCTCCGCCGAAGTGGCCGGGGCCGAAGGCGGAGGTTGCGGTGCGGGCGCCGAAGCCGACGGCGCTGCCCCGGCTTCGGCGGCGTGCGCCGAAGGTTCTGCCCCTTCTTCGGCACCCATCGCCTCTTCTGCTACACTTTCCTTTGGGTTAGCAACCCTCTCCTTTGAGACCTTCTTAGGTGGTATTCGCTCTCAGTGGTTTCGCTCGGAGGTCCCCACGGTCGGCACCAGCTGTTGTCTAAACGACAACTGCATACGTCGAAGGACGTGGATACTCAACGGTTGTTGGAAAAATAAAGTGTATTAAATTCAGAATTTTTCTTGGGATCCCCCTTTACATGGCCCTATGGGGGTATTTATAACCCCATTACATGTCCCCTATTAGGGTTTAGGCCTTTTACAGGGGAATTTACATGGTCACCCTTATAAAAGGGACACCCATACGGGTATTCAACGTAATTAAGATACATGGGCCTTCTATGGGCCGTCTGGTAACCACTGGCCCACCTGCCAGTAGGCCGGGGCGATTGGGCTGGCCCACTGGGCCTCCTTGGATCGGGCCTAGCCTGGCGAAGTCGTCCTCCTTGGGCGTACGCCTTCGCCATGCAGCCTTCGCCCAGACTGGCAGGGACTTGGTACGACTCTTCGCCCTTTACCCCCTTCATCCCGTTGTCTTCGCTATGGGGCTTCGCCTCGATGGATCTTGGGTTCCTTGAGTCCGAATCCTCACTGCTTGATTGGTTTCGGCAGGTCTGGTCGAAGGGTCTCATGACATACTGCCAACAGATACCATCTCAATCGCAACACGGCGTGGAGAGCACGTCCAAGATGGGAACTTGTTACCCAGCGTCGATGGGTTGGCATTTCTTGGAGGACGCAACACCGGCGGCTGTGACGAGGAGAGCGGAGAGCAGGAGGTGCATCTTAGCTAGCAGCATTTCCATGGCCATGGGAGACACAAGAGTACATTCTACTGTATACTTAGTGTCTAGTGGCAAGAGGAAATCGATTGAATCAGTAAGATGCTTATATGTTCTTGGAAGGATAGCTAGCTAATCTGATCGAATTAGTGAGATTGGTTAGAAGGATTTGCACTGTAATTGGAAACTGATTTGCAACATATGCGAGAGGTGAGACGATCAAATAGTTGCGTGGGACCTGTGGGCGCAGGCGAGCGCAACCATTGATGGAGATGCGGACCCTCGCCAGCGCCTAGCCCCCACGCCACGGTCACCGTGTGTTAGAGGCTCTGATCCCTAGCGGCGTCGCCACACCAAGTAGCTTCCCAATCCCAAGCAGGCGACGGCGGCGGCGGCGGCCGAACGGCCGAGCTGCTAGAGAAGGCAGAATACGGCAAGGCCTTCCGCAGCTACACCCCGCACATGCAGCAGGAGCATCGTCATAGCCTCCTCCACGCCAGCCTCCGCCGATGGCAGGTCGGTGAGATCGCCGTCCGCATCGCTCACCTCTACCGCTCCCAGTACCAGCGCACCTTGGACACCACCCTCCTCTCAACCGGCGCATCCTCCGTATGCCGGCCGCTGCCCACGCCATGCCTCCTGGATTGGTGAGGATAGGGAAGAGAGGGGAAAAGGTTGCTGACACGTGGAACCCACATGGGTCTCATGCTGACTTAGCATAGCTGACCGTAGTCAAAGCACCACGTTGGACGAAACGAAACCGGGAGCCATGCTATCTTGGGATGTAAGTTCACACGGTTTTGCAAGTTTGGAGATGCGATATACCTGGTATTACGGTTCAGGAAGAAATCTAAGCTCGGCGACAAATTGAGGTACCTGAAGTGAACTTATTCCTCCAGGTTTCTGATGTCTGTCTAGTTGGGCCCACAAGGCCTGTTTTGCTAACTTTTTGGACTTCCTGTGATGCCAGCCCAAGGCCCACATATGCACGTGATATTTCTTTCTGCTATCTACGGATATACCATATAGCTGCGATGCATCAGGATTCAGAAGTTATTTACCTTTGCCTAATGAATCGCTGATAAACTTGGGCATGCCTGATCAGCGACCAGCCGCAGCCCCCCGCGCGGTCAGTCCGATCCCTCTAGTCCCATTAGTACTATTAGTACTACTACTACAGTAATACTACTAGTAGTACTAGTACTAGTCTACTAGTACTACTATCATAAATTTTTTTATATGAATATATTTTGTATGTGTAACAAAATATATACGTGTGCAAAGTTTGTATACATTATATACAAACTTTGCATACGTACATATACAAACTTTATATACATAGTATTTCAAAAATCAAAAAACCAGAAAAAATATCACGTATACGAATTCTGTATACGTGTTTACAAACTTTGTATACACTTATATAAACTTTATATACTTACGTATTAAAAAAATTCAAAAAAACTAGGAAATACATCACGTATACAAATTTTGTATACGCGTATACAAACTTTATATACATGTATATAAAGTTTGTATCCCGTACTTATCGAAACGAAAAAAATAGAAAACTAGAAAATACATCACATATGCAAACTTTGTATATGCGTATACAAACTTTATATATACGTATATAAAGTTTATATCCCGTACGTATGGAGAACTAAAAACAAAAAAACCGAAAGTAAAAATCTGAAAAGAAAAAACCCAAAGAAAACCAAAAAAAGATGTACGTATTAAAAAATCGAAAAGACTAAAAAATACATCAAGTATACAAATTTTATATACGTATATACAAACTTGTATACGCGTATATAAACTTTCTATCACATATAAAAACGGAAACCGTAAAAAAACGAAAGAAAAAACCCAAAGGAATAAAAAAAGATGGACGTATTAAAAAATCGAAAAAACTAAAAAAAATACATCATGTATGCCAACTTTGTATACACATATACAAACTTTGTATATGCATATAAAAAGTTTATATATACGTATATAAATTTTATATCCTGTATGTATAAAAACACAAAACCGTAAAAAAACCAAAGAAAATAAAAAAGAAAAAAGAAAAAATAACGCCAACGGCGCCGTCCCCGCACGCTCCCCTCTCCGCGCGCGCCACGTGCCACGCCGCGCCGGGGGGGGCGGCCGCGCGACCAGCCGCTAGGTAGCATTTTCGGATAAACTTGCAATAAATTTAATCTCTTTGTTGATAGATTTGTGTCGAACATGGAGGATGCCATCATGTGCCACAAGTATGAAAATCTACCTGTCACTTATCAGAACAGTGTTAACTACTCAATAATTAATCGAGTTATTTTGTGGTTACTATAGTTGGCTTATCAGCCACAACCAAATTTTAAATTTTAAATTTTAATTTTTAAGTTAGTGTTGTTTTTTATTTTTTTTCATTGTAATTTATTTTTCTGCATTAGCTTTTACATCGTTAAGAATGCAAATATAAAGGTTTTACCAAAAGTTTTTTTGTTTATTTCATTCACTTTTTTCACGATTTATGAGTAGAGCAAACGATGTGCAGTACACACAGAGGGACAAATATATGAACTAGCTGAATATATAGCTCATAGAATTATTACGGATTGAAAGTTTATAAGCTTATCCTTGTGTACGTAATTGTGGACTTTAAAATTTGAAGGCTCAGTTTTTAGAGGTATTCATATAGGTAAAACGCGCGTTGTAAGCGTTTACTTAGAAAAAAATATTAAACTTGAAAATTTGAGTTATGCTTACTTTGAATCTCGATCAGGATCAAATTTTAGCGGTATAGATCGAATTAGCCAACAGCCGATTAATTTTTCGTTGTGGCATATATTAATTTTCGTCCGATTAACCAGTACTTTCTTCATTCTAAAATATTACTACCAAATATTGAACGAGATATTCTATAACTACGAATCTGAACGAGTTCAGATGCGTAGCACCAAAATATATCCCATTTAATATTATATTTTAGTAGTGATATTTTGGAACGGATGTAGTTGTAGCTAGCTAGGTTCAAATTCAATTAAGTGAATGACCGGAATAGACCGAAACTAGGTGTAGCATGTGTTAGTACCTCTTATATTTCCTATAGTACTATATATTTTAAGAGGAATAATTTTGATTCGACACGTCCTCGATCTGAATTAATTTCCCTGTCTACATGCATATACGACTAGTGCTAATTTATTTGTACTTCATATAGGGGCAGGCAGCTCCGTTATCACAAGTCATAACAGAATAAAAGCGACATTTATGCTCACACACGTAGCCAGACATTTAGCGTGCGACATGCCAAACTTTGCGTCGACACATGGGTGGTCAGAGCTGCCACTGTTAATTATTTTTTCCTTCATTGCTTTAACTAATTTAAGTACATGGCGCCGTCACATTATGCATAACTATAATTATAATAACTAATGTTGTCCTGTTCCTTTTCTTAGGTCAAGGATTGCTGCGTTTAACTTGCTTGGCTAGCTAGTTAGCTAGCTCTAGCTAGTGCTTGCTTCATCAGAGATAGATAAGCTTGTAAATAATATATATGTAAAGGGAGCAGCTATTGATCATATAGGGTTTGTGATTAATATTTATTTAATGGAGGTTAGATTGCTTGATAGCTATATGCCTATATGGGTATCTCTGATGCATGCAAATATATACTATTTCTTTGAGCAATCTAAACTTGTGTTTGCGGTGATGCAAACTAGTTTAGCACACTAGTTTTGTTGATTTTCCATGCAATGCAATCAGTGACTTTTAGGAAGGAGGCTGGTGGCATCTGATGGCGTAAACTCCATTATCTTCCTTTTTAATTACCGTCAGATGATCCTGTCAATTTGTTACTGAACATACTGCCATTAGTTGGCTTTGGTCACCACTCACCATGCATAAAGTATTCAACTTTGTAAAACAAAAAAAAATCATTCAAGCATATAAAATGAAGGATAAAAAAACCCAAACCAACGAGAGGGGGTGAATGGTTGGAACACTACAACCAAAACTTTTAGCGAAATTAAAAATTACTTTCAAACTTGACAAAATCGTAAGCGTAGCTGGTCTGGCCGTCGTATGCACAACGGTCAGACCACAACCTTGCTACTGGTCTAACCAGTGCTATCCGGCCGATCGGACCACCACCTCCCTATCTGCTCCTGCTTGCCATCGCCGGTCTGATCGCTTGCCTGGTGTCGGTTAGACCAGCAGTGTCTCGCCGGTTAGACCGCTCGCTTGCCTTCGGTCAAATCATCAAGATCCAGAAAAACACGTATCGATGAAACTCTTAAAAGTAGATCAACTTTATTGCATTAATATGTGTTTATAAAGTGCATCTAAATCACTCCTCTCTCAACTCACGAACTAGAATTGAAATCTCAAAGCAAACCCTAACTTTTCTCTTCCAAAAAGTAGATATTTTCTAGCCTTAACCCCTCATCTATTTATACCCCAACATGGATACCCCTAGCCACGAATCCAACTAGAATTTCTAATCACATAAGAAACCTATCAAACCAGGGAAACATCCCCATACAACTCCAAACACCACACTTTCCAAACTTGGACTCCAATCCAAATTTCACTCCTTTTTTCATACGCACACAACACCACGTGTATGCCATATGGAAACATTCACCTCCACATGCATTGTTCTCTAGTCTGAGCATCCCGTGTGATATTTTTTATAATCTAGACCTCAACTTCTCCTAATTCTAGTCCTGATCCATCACCGGCTATACTCCCATGGTCTCAAGCAACACCTGCACATGAACAATAAAAAAACTTCATATCTGAGTACAAATTCACACTAATTTAACTCACATCAGCACATAATAGTATCACGTACGAATAGAAACCATCTAAAAGTCATAAACATGAAGTAATCTAGACTTACATGAAAACAATCCGAAATCGTCTCCCTCCCGAAGTCTGCCTGTCTAGTTGTCGGGCTACCCGGTCAAACCACTCCAACACCACCGGTCTGACCAACGGCACCCGCCAGTCTGACCGGCCTCACAGTGACCGTTCACAATCCGAAAACACTATTCATCGTATTTTTATAAAGACTCACACTTAATAATTGTTTATCACATGATTCTATGTAAAGATGTCTTTGCATGACATGACATAGATATAATCACGCAGTTTTTGCTTACATATTTACATTCATATATAGATGCTAGAGATGGTTCTAGCGATCATGCATTGAAATGCACGCTGTCACTGTATTTGAGTGGTTAGCTAGCTAGCCAGTCTTCCATCACTACATGCAGAATAGATATCATAGGAGTAAAACTAATTATATCTTTGCATATATTTATAAATTAAGTTGTTTCATTTGTTCGTATGGCTTCTAGTGATCATAGTGTTCTAATCTGAAAGGATTGGCAACCAAATTGTCGGAAAGGCTCAACTTTTTCGTACGTGCAGCTTGTAATGTGACAACGCAAGGACAAGGGCATCACAAAACGTACGAGCACAAATAACATTATATATATTACAGCTATTTAGTGGTTTACTTTAGATTCTTAAATCAAATATGCGGTGCTCAATGAGCATGGATCGAGCCATATACGCATTGGTCCATATATAAATTAAAGGAAGAAGTTTTTTTGTAGAATTAAAAAGTTAGGGTACTATTGTTAAGAGTATTAATTTAAGTATATGAATCGATGGTTGTGCTAACTCATAATACAATTGATGAATAATGCTACATTGATCTACAAAAGAATATGCAAATCTTCCGGTTCAAGTTTCTTTCCCATCATTACCTGTAATTAAGAGTCTTCTCATGGTCTAAGCTATAATAAGCTAGCACCCCTGTTATTATATGTATATGGAATATTATATTATACTACCTCCTTTTCAAAATTTTATAATACCGTTGACTTTTTTATAATGTTTGACCATTTATCTTATTAAAAAATTTAGTATAAACATGTAAAAGTATTAATTAAGATTATATTTTATTTGATGATTAAATAAGTCACAATAAATAAATGATATTTATATAAATTTTTAATAAGACGAATGATCGAACGTTATACAAAAGCTGGTATTATCATTCATTTTGAAATGAAGAAAGTAATAATTAAAACTTCTCCTGATTAAATATTTACCATGTATATATTAAGTTAATAACGAGTAGGTAAGTTTGGTAATATAATGTGTGTGAATCACACACAAAAGAAATGTGCCACTCTGAATTACAATATCATTAACTTGCTTTTGTTGGAGTCTAATTTTACTTTGATCTTAGCCTAACATAATCGCCTTCTTCTATACGGAATCGGTCTAGGGATCTACTTGTGAATTCATCAAAGCTGTGATATTTGGTTCTGCTAATTGTCTCTCCTTTTGCCTTCTTCATGGATGTGCCTTAGTGAAAGTGGTGGCGCTGGCTTGATCGTGAAGTGGTCGCTGATGCTCTATGTTGATGTAGCGAAACCTCTCGGATGCCAGCGACACGAACCCCGTGCCGTGCTTTAGATTGATCGGACGATTTAGGGTTTTAGAGAATTTTGTCGAAGCTTTGTGCTTCCTCTTTGCCTGATTGCCTCTACTTTTTTTTTATTAGCGCACTAGTGGCGATCTGTTAAGATCACACATAACCAATTATATTAGGAAGAAGAAACAATGGATTTTATCTCCTCCAACTTGTATCAACAGTGGCCCGATACAATCAGCCGTGTAGAACACAAACTCCATCGATCACAATGTACATACTCTGCTCCATCGTGTCCACAAACTAAGATTATTATAGTTTTAAGATTAAGAGAAACAGTGATAAACACCCATACTGCGCAGTTGAAATGATAAAATTACAATTAGATCATAACCTCTTCTGAAAAAAAAAACATTAAAGACGAAGAAGTAGAAAGTAGAAAATTTTACTAACATTATTGGGTCTATTATTAGACTTCTGATGTGCTCTGCCCCTATCTCCATCAGTGCATCAATTTTCTTATAATGACAGACGCTATGAACAAAAGGAATACAAATTTAATCGAAATGATGCATGTGACAGAACTAAAATCAAAGTTTGCCACGATGATCGATGCTTGTTGTTAGCTTTGTCATTTCCATCATTCTTGTCGCCTAATAATGTAGATACAGGGTCTTAATTTCCGGCAACTTTGGTGGAATTAAGCCAATTAAGTAGGACCCAGAGGTACACATCTAATAAGTCTCTATCTTCCAAATAACGAGACATATCTAGTTAAGTCCTAACCTAATTAATATAAGGCTATATCATCGTCTCTTATAGACTTGATAAGATAATTATTACCGCTATGGGTCATGCTCTTACAGAACAGCTACCTAGCTAGCTTGATCTTTTCGATAAAACAGGCCATATGACGCAACTACGTACTAGCTACCTATACAAAACCTTAATTTCATAAGGTGAATTAAGATGCAAATTTGTAAGTTTTGGACGGAAATTAAGTAGTTGGAAAATGTTCTGTCTTGGGCGACCGACGCTGAACCAAAATATCGGGCTCCTTCCGCATCGCATCTCCCCCTCCCCGCTCCCGCGCCCGCGTCGCCTCCTCCTCTGGATCCGCGCCATCAACCATCCGCCGCTGCTTTTCAGCTTCCTCGACGTCAACGGTGACTTCGTCCCCGTGGAGGCGCACCACCCCTACACCGCCGCCATCCGTGACATCGTCGATTTCACCTACCCTTTTCCCTGTCATCCCCTGATGTCTAATGCCGCCGCGACATCCTCGACAGCCACGTTCTCTTCTCCTGCGACGTCGATGCCCCCCGAAGACCGGAGGAGAGCACCGAAGTGGAGGAAGAGGTAGATCTAGCTCGATTGTTTTTGGATTTTTAATGTCTCAGCCCATGTATTCAAATGTTTCAATAGTTCAATCAAAATGTTGCAATGAGTTTTCGGTGGTGTTTCATTTTTTTTTATTTTTCATGTTTCAGTCTATATATCCAAATGTTTCATTTAGTTAAATCAAATAGCAGTCCAAATGTCTCATTTAGTTAAATCAAATAGCAGGGAGTTTTCGGTGGTGTTACATTTTTTTCCTTCAATGAATTCGGATCTGTTGATGTTCAACACCTTTCAAACTGACCTTTCATATACTATAGCAAAATGTTTCAAGAGTGATTTAATTGTGTTTTCAATAGCTGAAACATCCTTTTGTTAGGTACTGAAACATTTTGTATAAGGTGGTGAAATAACGCCCGATTTTTTAGAAAAAAATTGGGTGCCTGATTTGCAGTCTTTTCCTAATTAGTTTGGTTGCATATAAAGTATATCCTAATTCCTTCTTGAAGGCATGGTTCTGGAAACTATAGCATATACACTATATTATCGTATGTGTTACAAAACAACACGGTTGCAACGGTATGATATGTTCATGATGTTATAGGTTTTTTATTCTTTGTTTTCTTTTTGGCTTTGAGAATTCTTAGTAGATGTAGAGGGTGAATGTAATTTCATTAATTAATAAAATGCCCCTTATCTAAGAAAATTATAATACACCGATGAAATAACATATTGTTTAAAGTTCATTCCTGATAGCCATACATTTTTTAGGTAATGGAAATTGGTTACATCTCCGGCTTCTGTCGTCCGATATGCATCCATAAGTTTGTTAATAAAAAGGTAAAGATTAAAAAAATCAAAATAAGAAATAAGGTGATGGGACAAATCCCCACATCCCTTTATTAGTGTTTTGACTAACGCTAAATCACTTCTATGTGATTTGACAAGCGTTAAATCACATAAAATTTTTTTAGTTAGCAATTCTAATGGAACTACGCCGTCCAAAGTGGATTAAGATATCATTGGCTATTGATTTCAAGAGTTTAGCACCATTGCGCATAGTATCATGTTCCCCCTTGGTAACGTCGTATACCAAAAGTGGAGCTAATAGGAAGACATGAAGATAACCTGCATAGGGTTAGATAATTATTTACCATTGAGAATTTTATCATTAATGCAATGCCACATTGACCGATACACAACACTAGCTCCAAAAAGAATATTTTTTATGGACCAAGGTGCCCATCTAAGCCAATTACCAAAAATATTTTTAACATTACGGCTGGAAGGATATTAAAAGCAAAAACACACATATCTCCAAACAAACTATGTAAGATGACACTCGAAGAAAAGATGTTGGATTATCTCTTATGCATAGCATAAAGAATAGTGTTTGTCTCCTCATTTTTTAGCTAGGTTATCCTTCGTAAAGATAGCCATACACACTACTACAAAAGAGATTTTTCCAAGCGATCCTAGAAGGGTTTTCGTGTGCGGTAGGGCTAACCGCACGCGCCCAGGGTTCTGGAAAAATCACTATTTTCGCGTGCGGGTGCTTATGCCGCCCGCACGCAAAAATAAAAAACCGAAAAAAATATAAAAATCTGAAACCCTAACTGCCATCGCCAATGCTGGAGTTAGATCCGCCGCCCCCATGCCTCCCCACCGCTGGATCCGCTGCCGCTGCACCTCCCCACTGTCCGATCCACCGCCGCCACGCGGGGGGAGGGTGGCCGCCACCGGATCCGCGCGGGCGATGGCCGTCGTGCCTCACCACCACCAGATCCGTCGCCGCCCGCATCCCCCACCACCAGATCCACCGTTGCTGCGCATGGGGAGGGTGGCGATGCACCCGACTGCCTCCTCCTCCTCGTTGGCGGCGGCGGTGGCGGCGCCGCTCCCGGCCGCCTCCTCCTCCTCGTCGGCGGCGACGGCGACGCGGATCCGGCCATCGCGGGCGCATGGGGAGGGTGGCGCCGCTCCCGACTGCCTCCTCCTCGTCGTCGTGGGTGGCGCAGATCCAGCCGTCGCGCACGCGACCGCTGCTGCCTCCGCCAGCAGCCGCCGCATGTCGCGCGCTCGGAGGGGAGAGAGGAGAGGAAAGGTAGAGAGAAAGGTGAGAAAGAGAGAGAGGAGTGAATAAAAAGGAAAGCAAGAGAGAGAGGAGGTAAAAAAATTGAAGTGAGTGAGAGGGAAAACAAAGAAGGGATGGGATAAAAAATCAGTATTTTTTGCGTGCGGTCCACTTAAGAGGTCTGTCTGTGCAAATAGGTTCATTTTCATGTGTGGTCCACTTAAGAGGTCCGTTTGCGAAAATCGATTTTTCCGTGCGGTTCTCTTAAGGACCCGCACACGAAAATAGAGGATGATTTTTGCAGACGCGATCAGTTATAGTCCGTCTACAATCTAAAGAGGGGTATGTATAGAAAAATCGTTTTTAGTAGTGACATACACCATATAAAACCATGATTTATTAAAAGAAAAAGTAAATTTCGCAAAACTATACTATATTTTAACTTGGTGAAACTATTGCAACATTACATACATTACAGCCATCATGTATCACAAATTAAACTGAACATTTAACGTTAAATTTACCAAATCACATGTTTATAAGCCGGTATAACAAAACTATAAATTTAGCATATAATTTATTGCAATACTACAAATTGGTGAGGTTACATGATAAAAACAACTTAAATTTATATTTTTTTTGATAGTTTTATCGGAACATCTTTAGATTTTGTAAAATTTACTCAAAAACGGTGATTTACGGTTCCTTAAGGAAGTATGCCGAAAGGTACTCCTACCATACTGTTAATGGAGTACCAGATATTAACAATAAAATTCCGAGCATTGATTTTTAAATGAATCTCCTAGTGTGTTAATTGCCACAAATCAACTAATACTAGCAAAAGAAACATAGTGTATTTTATATCTTTAGAGACAGTAAATAAGCTCTTCGCAAAGTAATGCGACGGAGAGTATATCCGTTATTCCGTTGAATGTAAGGCCAAACGACCCCACTGTAACAGAAGGATGCTCTTAATTTGAAATAAAAATTAAATGTTTGGTTTGACGTGACTAGCTAGCATGCTTAGTTAACAACCAAACCTCATCTCAATATTATATTAGTGAACAACCAAATCATGATACTATGCCTAAGATCCTTGATGAAGACCCTTTGAATAACATACTAGGAAAGGCATCAGCAGAAGTCACATTTGCCGTTAACTAGCTAATCAGCACATAAAGCTTTGTAGCATAACGGAACAAAATGCAAAAGTGGCATGTCACCCTAACTAAACAACACTTGGAGCTAGGGCAAGTTAGACCAATTAATTAGTCAGAATTAATTATTTTTAGGCTATATCCTTCGGTGATCGCTCGAGTAGTACATTAGTTAACCATAAACAACTAGAGTTTCTGCCAAACTTTCCCTTGACATCTGGTGATCGCACTCATGGATATGACCCCCCCCCCCCCCCCCCCTTTTTTTCTTTGAACCCAAGGGAGATCAGATTCTTGTAGCTGCTTTTTTATATAATTTTTGCAGCTTTTATAATGCTGGAACCTTTCCAGGGTCAACAATTGCTGCTAAGGATTATGTTAGTCACTGGTCACCAAATTGTGTTGATGCCTTTTTCGACAGAGTGTTAATTGATTAACACTGGAAGGTTGCATGCTAGATAATGCCCTGATTAAGCAAATTTGGAAGCATGCATGCTGAGGGTTATGATGCCTAGCTTGTCCTTGCTGAGGGTTATGCTGAGAGTATTTGTCTAAGAGCTTAACTCATTATTATTACTAGTTGCATACTCGGGTACGGTATATATCTTAATATGCATATATAGCAAGGGCTTACTAGTTGCATACTCGGGTACGGTATATATCTTAATATGCATATATCTTAATATGCGTATATAGCAATCCGATTAACATATGTAACTAGCTTGTGAAAGGGCATGTAGCCTAGTGGTTGCAGTGACCTGAGTAGCACCCAAGGTCCTGAGTTCAAATCTTCATAGGAACGAATTTCAGATTGGTTTGTTTGAGGGCTAAGTTCCCTGTTTGAAAAGGCTGAATATATCCGGTTGGATATAGAGGCCGGGTAAAAATTACCCTTCACTAAAAAAATAAAAAAATAAAAAAAATATGTAACTAGCTTAACCATGGTATAGTACTCGCCTCTCCTATATTGGCCGGCCCAGTGGCTGGGCCCGAACTTGCGCGTAGCTACACAACCCAAAAATATAATGGGGGTGAGTACCACTAATCACCAGCAGGTTCACAATTTTCTCTGATGATTTTTTTCCCAAGTAAATTTGTACAAAGTTCATATATTGGATATCACGAGAAACTCGCAACTTGTCGGGTTCTCATTTCAACCCTAAACTTAGAGCGCCAGCCTCCTTTAATTTTACAACTTAATTATATCTTTTCGGCTGGTTCGATCTTTTTTCCCACTACCCATAACTAAGGGATATTTGGTTGGGGGTATTTTATTAGAAGTTTAGAGTGATGAGACTAATTAATAACTGTTTTGTGTGATTACGGATTTGAGAGTTTTGGTGGGAGTGGAATGGGGATGGCGATGGAAAAGAATTAAAGGTGGAACTCTGATCCCTTCTTTAATTTTAATTCTTAGGTAGGGGGTGAGAGAGTTGAGAGGAAATTTCTCTTCTATTGTCTAAATAAATCTAGCTCGGTTATCCGTTTTCACTTA
Source organism: Oryza punctata (assembly GCA_000573905.2). Taxonomy (NCBI): domain Eukaryota; kingdom Viridiplantae; phylum Streptophyta; class Magnoliopsida; order Poales; family Poaceae; genus Oryza; species Oryza punctata. The sequence continues at coordinate 9,318,957 of CM002488.2, forward strand.
AGATCAAGTCTCTATCTAAACTTCATATATATCAACACAAGATTAGGTTAAAAATTAAATTTTTATGTTAATCTCACGATCAATCCCCTAAGCCTAGGTAACGCAACCCAACGTACGTAATGACGCGCGCGGGCACGTACGTACGGCGGCGATGAAAGCCCGGTTCCCCGACGGAAGCAGGCCGTTTTGGTTAGCCAACGTATGGTACTACGTACTGATCCTCGCTCTCTGGCATGCAACAACATATATCCGAGTTGCTTGTACGTGTAACACCCTCATGCATCAATTTTGCATGCATCCCCACAAGAAGCAACCTAACAACCTGTGCCTTTCCCCTCCTCCAAAGTTAAGTCAGTTTCCAGTTTGCACGCACTAGTATTATGTTGCCTAGTTGGCTATACAAAACTAACTCCATTCTATATTACATACTATCTCTGTTTTATATTTTTAAGTCATTTTGATATTTTTGGTAAGTCAAACCTTTTTAAATTTGATGAAGTTTATAAAAAAATTTAATAACATCTATGACATCAAATTAGTTTAATTAAAAATATCATTTAATATATTTTGATAATATGTTTGTTTTCATAAAAAATGTTGCTCTATTCTATGAACTTGATCAAACTTATCAAAGTTTAAGTAAGAAAAAAAATCAAAGCGACTTATAATATGAAACGAAGATAGTATATAAATAGGTTTGGTCAAATTTGGATGCCTAGGATACCAGTCTTTATGATTCGTGCAACCCTACCTTATCTTTTTTTCTTCCCTCAACTCCTGAAACCGCCGCAGTTGCTTCGTTTGTCTCCCACGATCAATTCCTTCGCCTCCTCTGCTACCACTGTCCTAGCACGTCATCGCTCGACCTCGTTGGCTTGCAAGAAGCCATCAATGGCACCGGGTGAGGCTCACCAAACTAGCATCCCACTCCTCCCAAGCTCCCCTTCTCTCTTCCTCCCAAGCATCGCCTGATTCATGGTTGTTGACCTCCACCTCCTAACCCAACGACCTTCCTTGCCCCACCGCTAACCCCATTAGCTTCCATCCCCATGGCTCTGGTTGTGCCCTAGTCACCTTACCACTACCCATCACCGGTCTGATCGTTGCCTATGTTCATCCCTCTAAACATAAGAAAATACTCACTTTTTCCTCCCTTCCTCCTACAGTCAGTAGGGTTGGAGCTAGAATAAACTGGAAAGGAGTGTCACTCGTTTGTTTTACTATACTTTAGATCAAGTTTAGCCTGATATGGATGCCTGAATTTAGATTGAGAATGTGTATATATGGTAAAAATAGATTAACTATAGCTAAAATGATTTTTTATCCAGTTCCTGAGCACCCCTCTCTCCTACCTAGCTCCACCCCTTACCATCACCCCCAAACCCTAAATCGTAAGGCCACCGCTGTCGACATCATCGGACCCATGCCGGAGCTTACTTTGATCTGTGGATGCTCCCCTGGCTCGGGCACACATCACACAAAAATATTGATTATAAACATCTCGTACGTACGTAAGCATCATGCATGCAGTGTACGTGCAGGAATATGCATGCGTGCATCGGCCGCCCTGATCCATATATATCATACGTTATGAGATCTCTTCGCGAGACGTACTACGATCGACGCCCTCGAATTGCGATCGCTTTCTGTTACTCCGTGAATTAGATTATTTTTGTCCCTCCCATTTATCTTAAAATAAATTTACTTTAGAGAAATCATTGTATCGGAGTTTACGAATGTAGTGGATATATGTATTGGGAGTAGATAAAGAGATAAATAAATATATTGGGATTTGATAAGGTGAAGGTATTATGATTTCTTTTTTCATTTTACATTCCTATATGTGGGATGTATGAAAAATGCAGTTATTGTTTTTCATGAAAGAAAAGAAAAATGTTCTTATATGACTCGAGTATATCCTTGCTTTGCTTGGCCAGACACCTAGTAGCTAGCTAGCCAAACATCAGACTGTTTTTTTTTCTTTTTGCCATCCTTTTCGTCGATTGATCTCCAGGAATTTTAATTTGATTCTGTACTGTCGCATGCACTCTTGTGAATTGATTTCTCAACCATCGTCGGAAGAGTACTATATATATATACTGCATGCGGTTCTGTAATTGCGAGCAGTACACTAGTGGAGAAGTGAATTTTACTTTCGGTTCGTAATCCCTATTATTACCGGTTATAACTACCGAGACTAAATTTTTAGAACTAAAGATCATGATTTTTAGTACCGGTTGAAATAACCGGTACTAAAGATGCATACTTAGCCAAAAAATATGTGGGTTGCAGGAGATCTCTCACTTCAATCTCACACGCATTACCATCTCACCTAGCACACATATCTAATATGTAAAGAAGATATTTTCTTTTTTAACTAGACCCTAGAAGCATCTTTACTCCACCAACCGGTGCTAAAAATATATTTAGTCTCGGTTGATAACACCAAGCCGGAATAAAGATCCCTCCATCTTTAATCACGGTTGGTATTACCAACCGGGATTAAATATGTTTTTGAGATTTGGACTTCTAGAACCGGTACTAAAATTATCTTTAGTACCGGTTCGTAAGATAACCGATAAATTTATGATTTTAGTCCACCACAATCCTGGATTGGTTCTCCAGCAGTAGTGGTACTGTTTCAATTCGATAAGGTTGCAGTCTCATTTAGTGATTTTGACTTGTCGGACGGCCGGACACAGTCTGACGGAGTACTTTGGCTGACTTAGATTAATAATCTAGAGTACTCCTACATTACACTATTGGCCTGAGATGGATTAATTACTACTACTACTTCAATTGAAGCCTATCCATCCATATCTCCATTGTTCGTTCGTTCATTCATTCATCTGACGTTTCTGGTTTGTACAGCAAATGTAGTAGCAAACATACACAGTACAAACAGTGTACAGGTTCCAAATCAATTAACCAGCAGTCAAAAGCTACCTCTCCAATATATGATCCGTAGGTTTGATAACCTATATGATTTTATGCCCACACGTACTGCTACATTCACACGTGTGTGTGTCTGTATTACATGTGGCACGAATCATGCACACGGATATCGATCAGAACGAACGAGAAGGAAAGCGATCGTGCGATAAAAATCACTGCAAGTTTGATATGTGGAACTTGATGTAAAATAAAGCTGTTTGTTGTGGTACACCACTGCATCAGCCGTACACAGTACTGCATGGCTGTGCTAGCTGCTAGCAGTTGCTCACATGAATGTGACTCAGAATCTCTCACATTTACTGCACGCACGCACGCACGAATGCATGCATGCCTAACCTGCAAGGACACACGTACCACAGGTCCACAGCTGCCGGCTTCAACCACGAACCGACAACAAAAAATTACTCCCTCTATTCACTTTTGATCATCGTATTTTCAAAAAACAAAAATTCATATTTGATCATCATATTTGGTGGGATTGTGGTAGAAATGTTTTGTATGTTGTGTTGCATGTATGTCTTGCAGCTCCATTGGTAGAAATATTGATCATGCATTTAATGCAATTACAACTAATTGGAGAGTCCATGAAACATGCAAGGATATGAAAAGTTGATAGTACTAATTAATATTTATCTTGGTATTGTTGCACAAACCAAATATAATAATCAAAAATGAATGGAGGGAGTACATAATAATTATATAATAATTATTAACTGATATACTAATTAATATGGTTTAGTTTAGTTAAAATAAAATAATTTATCTAGATCCTATATGCCCCGGGAAGAAGAACATGTGAAAGACACTGGGCCAGCCGCCTAGGACACACAAATTAACACTATAGCATCACAATATTACTAACTATCAATACAATACTAGCTCAGAGATGAACTTGATAATGCAATGGTAAAAGATATGTGATTTTAACCGTAAGGTTTTGTATTCAATTCTCAACATGCTCACTGTTTCTTCTAATTTTCTTTATTTTTTTTGCAATACAAACTTCACAAAGGGAAACACACGAAATAAATTGAGCTGCCCGTAGCTAGCCACACACATACGATCGCGCGTTCGTTCGGCAGCATTCATGCAACCGGTGTACGCCAACGTAAAATATGTACCGCATGCTCCCTTGGTAACCCATCTTTATTCTCGGTTTGTAATCCTTTTTTAGTGCAGGTTTGTAACCTATTTTTAGTCCCAGTTGAAATAATTGAGACTAAAAATCGATCTAGTACCGGTTGGTTTTTTAATGTTTTTTTTGTTGCTGACTGTCTTTTTATACATATGCATATCTATACCTATATACCTAATAAAAAATTCGTAAGGCTTCCGGTTGAAAATTTTCGTCCGTCGTCAAAAAAATTCTTTCATCGCGCTTGCGATCGATTTCATCAAGAAGAACACAAATCCTAGAAAAAACACTACTACCAGAATACAAGAACAAATTTCATCAACAACACAAGAACATCACAAGGATACTAAGAAAACGTCGCCGCCGGAAGGGGAGGGTGCTGCCGTCGCTAGGACACTGGGCCATCTGCAACTCCCCTCCCACTGGATCCGGTGGAGGGGAGGGTGCCGCTGCCGCTAGGACGCCGAGCCGCCACCGCCTCCCCTCCAGTCCCACTAGATCTACGCCGTCACTGGGATGCCACCGCGTCCCCTCCCCTCCCCTCCCGCTGGATCCGGGACGTCGGGCCACCACCGCCTCCCCTCCCGCTAGATCTGGCACGCCGGGCCGCCGCCGCTTCCCCTCCCGCTGGATCCGGAGAAGGGGAGGGCACTGTCCTTGCCCACCGCCTCCCCTCTGACTAGAAGGGAGGGCGTCGCCGCCTGCCGCCGCCCGCCACCGTCGACGGGAGGAGAAGCATCGCCACCTGCCACTGTCGAGGGGCGGAGAGGCAATGCTGCTTGCCGCTGCCTGCTACCGTCAAGGGACGGAGAGGCGCCGCCGCCCGTCGCTGCCCGCAGAAGGAGAGATGCCGTCGTCGAGGAGAATGAGAGAGGAGTAGCTCGTTGGTCAGTAGAAGGAGAGGGACAGAGGAGGCGGAGAGAATGAGAAAGGAGAGGAGAGGATAAGGGAGAGAGAGGGAGAGGGGTATTAAAAAGGGGGAGAGAGAAATGTTGATCTTTAGTACCGGTACTAAGGATCCCGAGCAGCCTATCAAGGTCGAAAAAAAGTAAACCGGGACTAAAAATGATCGTTAGTACCGGTTGGTGTTACCAACTGCTACTAAAGTTCATACCGAGCTGTTGGGCTCATTTTAGTACCGGTTCGTAAGAGAACCGAGAGATTTATGATTTTGACCGATCAAAGATCGATTCTCCAATAGTGTAAACTTGATTCATGTATACAATTTGAATTATTTTAGGACAGAGGGAGTAACTAAAGTAAGTTTAACTCTATCTTCTTACCTTCCCTTGGTTCGTAAATTGACGAATTTTATTTCTTTAATACTCTTACCTACCTATCCACCAATAATATTTTCCTACTCCCTCTATTTTAAAATAAATCAGCTTTTTTATCTTGATTATGGAAATAGCCTATATTCAAATCCGTATGTAAAAGTTAAATTATTTGGGACGGAGAGAGTATTAATGAGGGTACTTTGTTCTTTTTTTTCTTCACCTTGTTTTGAACACGCCCTAGACTAAAACTGAAGTCATTTTGAGATAGAGGGAGTACTCTAGTACTGAACATTGCAATGTACTCCCTTTATCTACAAATATAGAGATTTTGAGTTTAAAATTTATCTAGAAATATATGTGATTTTGGAGTACTATTTTTAATTAATCCATCCATCTACTATATTTATTGCTAGTTGCATTGCTAGGCGTGATCCTTCTTAATAAGTACCTCCATCCCAGAATATAAACATTTTTAAAGTTAAACACGGTTATTAAAAAAGTAGGTAAATTAAATAGGGAAGGGTTATGATTGGATCAGAAGTGAAGGTAGTTGAAAATTTTGAATAGTGGAGGGTTGTGATTGGTTGAGAAGAGAATGTTGGTGTAAAATTATTATATTTTGGGATAAATTTTAGAGACTAAAAATTGTTATATTTTGGAACGGAGAGAGTAAACCTTTGGGACATCAAAACACTGACCTTAAATTCTGCTAATATTCTAGAATTCAGATGAAATGAGTATTGAGTAAGATCATTAGATAAGGATCATATAGACTTGGTCTTTGTCAGTGTCAGCAAATACACTTGGCCATCAGGGCCGTGCATGCATGCACGCCTGTCTTTTTCCCAGCTTATTTTCTGCCAAGTCACCAGTTGACAGCTAGCTACCGTAGCTAGCAAGAGCCATACTATCTTCCAAGTGTAGTACAGGTGACTGAGTGAGTGATTGAATGAATGAATGAATTATGAAGTGAACAACATCCGTGGCACAGTGTAGTGACCGTGAACAGTGGTTATTTCTCACTATTCACTGCGTGACTGTATATATGGTACACTTTGCAACCAATATATAGTTACTAGTACTACAGGTTAAGCTAGCTAGAGAGAGGCAGCATTCAGCAAGCAGCTAGCAGGTCAGGTAGAGATATAGTACATAGCTAGGGTTGTGTGGTGTATGTGTAGACGTGTGGTGCATGCCATTGCTAAGTTGAGCCACATCTAGCCGTGGCTTTTTCTTTCATTGATGCCAAATGTGAGCACGGCTGGTCAGTTGGTGGAGGAGAATCTTGAGAATGCTAGCTAGGAGTAACCTTTAGCAGTTTAGCTATAGAGCTCTTGGAATACCTATCTTTCTGGCTTTAATGGCTTTGCATAGATATGCTTGCATTTGGGTCTACTGGTTTGGATGTGCTCGATCGTTACCATAAAAGGCCCCCATCTAGACAACCCTCAAAGAGGTTTATCGATACCCACCTATAATATTTTACTTAGGGATGACATTTTTTTACATAGAGATGGTTTACTGAAAACCCACCTACAATATTTTGTAAGAGATCGATAGTATTAAACATTATTGAAAAATAGTAATAGAAAGAAACTTATGAAAACGGTTGGTTACACCGATTCTCGACTATGTTTCCTAAAATAAACCATCTATAAAAATATATTATTGATAACAATAAGTTTATGTAAGTGTACTCTCTTCATGCATGCAAACAATGGGTCCCTCTCCTCTCAACTAAGAAAAAAAAACCAATGAAAACTACAAATGCTAACTACTGCCTCACAATTATATTGAGCTATATCCTAGCTCATGTCAGCAACGCACGCTTTCTGTTTTCCAAACAAAGAACCGGGGCCAACCAACCACTAGCTAGCTAAGTTACCATGCCGTGTGACAAGACCACATAGAGAGAATCCGATGCAAAGTGCATGCATGGATTGATAGATGAACGCAATACACGCACGCACGCACACACACGCATCACACCCTGTTTGTTGGCTGTTGCTGCTTGGTAGTAGTACGGTTTTGTGTTTGTTTTGCTCCCCACCCGGGGAGAGAGGTGGGTATCAAACCCAACCAACCAATAATCCATCCATCCATATATCATTTCAGGCTCCCTTAAAACATATAAATAGAATTTTGATAGGAATTCAAGTGTAAAATAAGAGATTGTAGTACATAGTATATATATATACATATATATAGAGAGAATTGGACGAGAGAGATATACTCCTATAAAACCCATATAGATTACGACATTAGAAAAGTGATTGTTCAGTACTTTAGGAGTATAAAATTCGGTACCTCTTGATACCTTCAAATATAAGGAGGTACAAAAATTTACAGTAAAACTTTTTTTTAAGTACATATTAAGACCTTAGAAATTTTATAGGATTCAATATTTTTTAGTCCTTTGTTTCAAATAGTCATATAGGAAAAAAACCCTACAGAATTAGAGTTTTACAAAATTCATATGTTTTTTTTTCAAATCAAAACTAACTCCTCGATCCCCCTCCTGCTGTTTCTTCACCACCCCCCCCCCCCCCCCCCCCCCCCCCCTCACACACACAAGGATGGTTTGTTTGTTGTTGCTTCCCGGCCGGGAGGAGGAATTGTTGCAAGCAGCAAGCTAAGGCTGCCCGTTGTGTGGATCGCATGACATGGGGGAAGAGGATACGCCTGCGTCATCGCCATCCATGCGTCCATCCGGACGACAGCTAACGAGCTTAGTACCCCATCCCATAATAAGTTTTTCTTTATCTCTTTCTATTAGTCTCAAAATGAATTAATTTTTAATCAATTATTCATCATCAAAGTAGGAGACAAGTGTATCGAAAGTAGATGAATATAGAAAATAATTACATTGAGATTTGATAAAATTAGAGTATTAATTCCAGTTTTTATATATGTAAGATAAGTGAAAAATAAACTTATTCTAAAACGGAGGGAGTCGTTAGTTGCTCCCCTCTCCCCGCACAGCCTGGCTGCCTCGCATTTGCCCGCATCTCGCTCCGCGGGCGCGATACGCGTGTGGATCTGATCCCCTAACCGTCGACGATGTCATTGTTCTTGTTGTTCCATGAAAGGAGCAACGACAACACGACTGTTAGGGTTTTCAGGGAGTGGGCAGGGGTCGCCTTTTACTCGTAACTAACTACTCCCTCCATCCCAAAATATAAATGATTTTAGGTGGATGTGACACATCCTAGTACTACGAATTTGAAAATCCACCTAAAATCCCTTATATTTTGGGATGGAGGGAGAATATATTTTATGAATTGATGGTGTAATATCTTCATTTCTAGATATAATCATCGGTGTACATAATATAAGTATTTCTGAGACAAATTTTTAATGCAAGGGGATGTAAGCATTTTCAACTAATGAAGTGCTTTGGAGAGGAATCCATGTAATTCAAAATTTGATCACTGATTTGATTGAAAGGGAATATATCTCCTTAATCTTTGCTAAATAACGTACAAATATTTAAGTTATTCATTCGTACCTCAGATAGTTGTCATGAATTTAGTTTCATCCATCGTCCACACTCACCTTAAAACAATTAGGTTGATTAGCTTCAATCCTAGCAGGTCTATCGATCAATTGATTACAAATTAAGTTCGTTGAAGCATAGCATCGCGCCACGAATTGGGTAATTGATAATAACTCTTATCAAATTAAAGCATGCAAACATATGAAAACAACCTAGATATGACAATTATTCTTTTTCTTAACTAACCCTCTGTTGATCACCATAATCCTCATCAAGTCATAATCCATGAATTGATCAGCACAACACGCGTCACCAACTGCTAACTAACTTGTTGCGTACGTGTGGATTAGACCTTGTCGTGTATATACGAGAATAGATAGAAATGATTCTTCAATTCCATCATTTCAACTGCCGAAATGCCTGGGCTTTGCATAATATATACTTGAAGAATTGCAGGTGCCGACGATCAATATATTCAACCAAATCTTTCAACAACTACCACGAAATGGACTGATCGATCATGTTGAGAAACCTAGAAAACGTTAACTATTCTTGGGGTTTAAATCCCCTTTTCTTTTAATCCTGTGCGTGTGCTTTGAAGAGAGAATATTTGTACTTTGAATGGAATTAATTAACAATGTTTGCATATGTCGAATGACTCATCAGCTGCCGTATAGCAACAAAGTAGTAGCACACTTGTTGCTACATGCGTTCCATGTGACAGTTCCCAACTACCTCGATAGAATGTAAATTGCAAGATTCTTATGTCAGCTTTGATAACTATATTAATCTTAGATTAATCAATCAAAGTTGAGTAAGTCCACAACTGAAATAACCACTTTCGGGAGACCCCCAAGCTACCCTCTCTTCTTCCTCCGTTCTAAAATAAACCAACCTCGTACTTTAATTGATATATATATATATATATATATATATAATCTACCACGATGAATCTGAATATGAGTATATCCAGATTTATCATACTAGAATTTATCACATCAAAGTACGAGATTGACTTATTTTGAAACAAAGGAAGTACGGGTTAGCGTGAATTTTACGAACAATTAATCTAAAATTACATATCAGTATCACTGCCGATTTCCCACGAACCAAAGCAAATATATAAACCATATATGTAACTTTCACCAATCTAGCAGAGAAAATCGATGAAATGACATGGCAGCTTGCCAAATGGTAGTACAAATTTGTTGCAAGCTGAGAAGAGATCAAACGAGACGATGTCAGCACTGCCAAGTTGTCCACGCGTGCATACATCGAAACATCATAGTCCTCAGCTAATTTCCGTCGTCGGTGCACTGCACGGGGAGTTGGACGCATTGCTCCAAAAAATAAATTTCCCTGACAGTGACGTAACATTTTTTAACCTGTTGTAATCTCTTGTTTTTATTTTTCCTTGTAGCAAGAAACAAGGTAAAAGATTGCATTAGGTAAGGAGATATTCCTTGTGTGGAGGCATCCATGCATGTATGATTCTATTCGCTTGTTGAAGGTTGAAATTTTTGTTTCACCAAAGAGAATGTTGAAAATTTTGACGGGGGTGAAACAACATATTTTTTGACCTCTTGAACTAATGTGCAGTGATTCATGCAATATTTGGACATGTGATTTTTAGGTGCATGTACCAAAATTGTGGTGGAAGCTTGATTAGATAGCAGTTAAATTGTAGTGGTGCCATGCAATGCTAATGCGGTCAATTAATTGAGATTGACTGGTTAAAAACATCGGGTTGTCACCGTTATACTCTCTAAATGTAAGTTATTTTAGCATTCACAACTTTTTACTAAATTCAAGTTAGGTAGCTACTGTTACTCTGATTCTAAAGTCGTCGTTTAGTTACTTACATAGTCACTTTTTTTTTTACCCTTTCTTTTCTTTTCTACCAGTCTTTTCCAAATAAGTATCCCCCACCCCTCGCAAATATGACTATTTTTCTAATATAACTACAAATAAGGGCAACACAATCATTTGCGCTATTTTCTTTATTCTCATGCACAAGTGTAAAATGACCTACATCATTACAAGCAATTGGTTCAAGTAGGTTTTCCCTTACCGTTTGAGAAGAGGGCTATCAATAGCCAACGATATCATGGTTATAATGGTAACCGCACAAATTAAAATGGAGAGGTAGGTTTCAATAAACCAAAAGGGTTACGATGGTAACCAAGGGGTAACCCCCACGATTTTGCAAATCCTGTAATAACTAGCTGTAACCCAACTTGATTGTAACACCTGGTTACAGTAATCAAGAGCTGTGTTGTTCAAAAGGATCATAATTTCCTAGTACTCTGTAATTATAAGTCCTCTGCAGAATTTTATTCCAGGACCTATTTTTAGGCTTCTCTTAACTACTTGATGTCTTTCTTATCAGAAAGATAAACTCCAGGCATCTATTTAACTCACGTAAGCAAAACTGAAAAAAAAAAAGTTAAAGCAAAAGCAGAGGCTACTCTGTTCCAAGCAGCACACATATAGCATGGCATAACTCCTGATGCCAGAATGATGCCTACCCTATTTAACCAAACAAACAGATCAGTACAACTACTGTGTCCGATGAAACAAGCAAGGCCTAACTAATTATAGTTCTGTTAGCACCAATAATTCCTCTCTTCAGGTAAACACCTCTGTACTACCACTTACTGAAAAATAGATTACAGGTAGGTGAAAACCTCTCTCTGTTGCCATAAATCAGGATGTGAATGGCACATTTACATGCAGTTTTAGTTTTGCTGACACTGTCCATCTTTGACATGGCCGTTGAATATGACCAGTTCATCAGATTAATCCCAATCGGACGAAACGGATTTAATTATTGTTCTTCACACATCAGTTCAGTTAACAGAAAAAACCCAAACTCATCTTTAGATCAGACTGAACTTCATATGCAGAGTCAGCTAACTCAGGCATAATAAAACTGGGGCCTGTTACCTTGGACCCTGACCCAGTCCCCTACATACTCGCTGATTGAACTTGAACACGACTAACTCAGCAGACCATCAGGCTGCTAATCTAATCTAGCAGCAGCCTAATTTTCAGAATTTAACATGTGTTCACATATGCAGATACGTTCTGTAGATTCTCAACAGCGAAACTCCAGTCAAACTGGACCAGTTTGAGACTGGATTATTTGTTATTTCAATATCTGATGAACTGATCAATGCAAGCCTGCAGCATGGTCGTTTCTTGGCAACCCTGCTGCTGTTCATTCAGATTCAGACAATGGGTTACTACATATCACGACTAGTGACCACTGACCAAGAGTAGCTATGAACATTTTTGCTACAGAGAATGGTCGGCGAAGGAGACCCACATGCAGCAAAGCAACTAACAAACATCGTCATCATCATCATCATCAGAGCTCTCACACACAAAAGTTCAGTGACTTAACTAACCTGCAGCAAAAGCAGCAAGCAAGTCGCGGCGTTTCGCAACAGCAGTTTCGTTTGATAGCTTGGAAGAGGACAAGATAAAACCATCTAGAGAGGGTAGAGAGATAGAGATGTGAAAAGAAAATTGATTCCTTTTTTGTTTTGTTTTTGTTGGGTTTCTTCTTGTGGCTATCAAGAGGAACGTTTAAGGAGAGAGGAAAATGACATATCTTGTTTTTAGGTGACTAATGACCAATCTTCCTAGGTAGATGGAGATGAACATGACATGAGCCGATTTGATGCCAAAACAAGAACTATTCTTGTTCATCACTGCACAAGAGAGATCGATCGATCGATCTCCGGTTTCAAGAACAGAGCAATGAAAATTTTCTTCTTTTCTTTTCTCTCTTTTTGGCATCGCCGGCGAGGCGGCGACCACTGAATTGAAACCGAAAGCATCATGGACAATGAACAGAGAGAGAAAGAGACAATGCAGGAAAGCTTGATGTTGCTGATGCATCTGCGAGAGCAATGGATTAATTTGTTTTTCTTCTTCTACTACTACTTGTTCATACAGAGGAGAGAGAAAAAAAAACGACGAACAGAGGAGGCTGGCATGGAATGGCAGCTTGTTGTTTTCCAAACGCACACACCATTACTACTACTACTACATCTTCTTCATCATCATCTGAATAATCTAAGCTAGCTTGCTGCTTGTTTGCAAAAGCAGCAGCAGCAGCAGAAAAAACTTGTTTGGTTGAAAACGCCATTGATGAACTTGAGCATGTCGTCTTCTTCCTCCTCCTCCTCCTCCTAGTTCTTGTTCTTGGCTAACTCTAACCTTAGCTTTTGGCTCGATCGCTTGATCTTGGCTGCTTCCTGTACACCACCGCCGCCGCCGGCGCCGCCGATGTAATCATGTCGCGCCGACGCCGAGGAAGTCGAAGAAGGGGATGGTGCGACTGTCGGTGGTGCCGCCGCGCTGGTCGACGGCGGGGAGCTCGCCGCGGTGCTGCCTCGCCAGGGACGGGGCGGAGAAGGCGGAGCGCGCGCTCGGTGCGAACACCGTCGCCGCCGCAGGAGCCATGGCGTGCGGGGCGAAGTCGTAGCCTGCACCGGAGAAGAACGCCACCGCGTCAGCAGCCGCCGGTGCGACGCCATGGTGGCCTGGAACTGGAAGTGCGCGGCATGCAGCGGTAGAGGAAGAAGAAGAGGAGGCGCGTGGCGTACTCTGGTAGAAGCACGGGATGGCTGCCCCCGCCGCCGCCGCCGCCGCCGCGCTGCCGGAGCTGAGGGAGAGGTCGGTGGTGCAGGTGGACGCCGACTCGTCGGACTCACCGCCGCTGTACCCGCTGTACTGCTGCGCGTACCGGTGGAGCGCGACGACGGGCGGCGGCGGCGGGGCGGGGCATGGCGGCGAGGAGGAGCAGGAGGAGGAGGGCTTGCGGCGGCGGAAGGCGCCGGACTGCTCGCGGTGGCGGCGCGCCATGAGGACGTGCCAGTGGTTCTTGACGGCGTTGTCGGTGCGGCCGGGGAAGAGGCGTGCGATGAGCGCCCACTTGTTGCCGTACGCCCGGTGCGCCGCCATCAGCCGCTCCTCCTCCTCCTCCGTGAACGCCCTCCGGTTGATCCTCGGGTCCAGCTGGTTGAACCACCTCAGCCTGCAACTCTTCCCTGCTTCAAACCAACCATCACAAAAATCAATGCACGTTGTTCTTGGCATTGCACCCACCGCCGCCCGCCATGGGAAGAAGCTTTTTCTTTACCTGATCTGCCGTCGAGCTTCTCGGCGATGAGGTTCCAGTTCTGGGGACCGTACTGCGCGACGAGGTCCTTGAGCTTCGCGTCCTCCGCCGGCCGCCAGTGTCCCCTAGCGCACAGCTTCCCTCCGCCGCCGCCGCCGCCACCGTCCACCACCACCTCCTCCACCTCCTCCTCCTCCTCCTCACCCACCACCACCGGCGGCGGATGGCCAAAGAAACCAGCCATCAAGTCGTGAGCCATCCACTCTCTCCGCAGCAAGTTTGAAGAAATGGATGGATGGAGACTGACCTCGCGGTGGCCTCTATAAGAAGGAGTAACGGAAGAAGAGAGGAGATGCAAGGAAAGGGACAGCTATAGAGCTTTCTTCTTGTGTCGTTGCTGCTGCAGCGAACGGCGAAAAATATATTTTTTAACACTCCCAACCAACAAAAACACAAAACAAAACAGAAATGCATAAATGCCACAGCCTCCTTTTTCTCTTCTTCTTTTCTTTTTTTAAAAAAAAAACAGTATAGTATTTTTTTTTTGTGTTGGAGAAAAAAACGTCTATCTGTATTGTGCTTATCTATCTCTGAATTGAATTGTTTTGGTTTGGAACTGAAGATTGGTTTGGTTGGGATGGTCCTTTTTCATGAGAGGATTTGGTTTTGTGTGGGGAGGGGTTTCACTTACTTTGAGGATGATGGCAAAAGGGTTGGAAAAGAGATAAGTATTGTTCCTGTCTTGTGTTCTTTTTTTTGCCCCCTCTCTCTCTTGGGGGTGTTTTTATGAATCTTTTTTTGGGTTTCAGAGGCCACTCGTGTGGGTTTGGGGACTCCAACCCCAACCACTATCAGGGGTGGAACTCTGTCCCTCGCAGCCTTGACAAACCCACCAGAACTCCCTTGTCCCTATGCGCACCCCACACCATCCTCACACCAAACATTTTCCTCATTGTGGCCACACTACAACATTTGTATCTATCATCATTCCAACTCCATCAATCACTCCTCTTGTTGTTACTATCTCTATGTGGCCATGAATCTAGTTTGAAGATAAACCCTAAATCCTAAATGTTTTCTTTTCTATTTAGATAAGTGAAACAGTTCATATTAATGCCAATTTTGTGCCGGATATAGCCAAGGATAATCGTACGACGGTTACGTGATCTAAACAATAATACGATAACGGTCGTGGCTTTGTCGTTTCATAGGCTTTCAGTCGATTTTGTAACATACAATAATACGTACAAACAAGACATTAATGCCCTTGAGTGGATGATATACTTTAAATAACTCGTAAAGGTTAGAATTGCAACTAAATTTGTTCCTTAAATATTATGATTAGTTAGATAGGTGAAACGATCCATATAATGCCAATTTTGTACCATAGCCATTTAAGGATAATAGTGTGACGGTTATGTGATCCAAACAATAATACAGTAACGGTCGTGGCTTTGTTGTTTACTAGGCTTTTAGTCGATTCTATAACGTACCCCCGAAGATCAGCGTCGAGTACAAACAAAAAAGACATTAATGCTCTTGAGCGGATAATATACTTTAAATAACTTGTAAGGGTTTGGATTGTAACTAAATGTGTTCCTTAAATATTGTGAGCAGTTAGATAGGTAAAACGGTCCATATAATACTAATTTTACACCAGAGCCAACTAAGAATAATCATGCGACAGTTATGTGATCCAAACAATAATACGGTAATGGTTGTGATTTATCGATCGTTAACTGAACTTTTAGTGGATTCGGTAACATATACCTGAAGGTCAGCGTAAATACGTACAAAGAAGAAGAGACTAATATGTCTCCTAGCGGATAATAACTTTAATAACTAGAGCAGTGATCAGCGTATTGATCGGACATGTTCTACTCGTAAAGGTTGGAACTGTAACTAAATGTTTTCCTTAATTGTTATGAGTATTAGATAAGTCATCCATAGTATAGCAGTTTTGTACCAGAGCCAGCCAAGGATGGTCATGCGGCAGTTATGTAATCAAAATAAATAACACGGTAACAGTCGTGACCTATTTATTATTCACTTGTTTTCTTGTCGATTTAGTAACAACTCGTAAAAGGGCAGCGATATGTACAAATAATAGACACAACGTGATTGGATAATATACTTTAATTGTTCATTTTCTTCATACTACCTCTGTTCAAAATAGTGTATTTAGCTATGCACATAGATAGTACTCGTCTAGGTGTTCAAAATAGTGTATTTAGCTATGCACATAGACAATACTCGTCGTCTAGGTATATAGCTAGAAATACAACTTCTTTAACGAACATAGAGTATGTTTCAAACAAAACAGTACACCAACAATCAAATAACGCGTGCACCTTAAAAAAACAAAAGGGAATTCCAAAGGCTGCATATATTGGCAAGATGTTAGGATCATGCTCCATTTAATTCTTTAAAAATATTATGTTCTATCCCTAAGAAAAAATCTATTATATACTAAAAGTTTATTAAACTTTCTACAAACACTCTTAAACCGTTATATGGTACTCCTACAAACGCTCATATACCATCACATGACACTATATTATCTTACCGTCGATTTTCACTTAAATTAGTGGGTCCAAAATTTTGGACCAGATTAATTAGATCTATTATTAATTATTAAGAAAATAACACATTCCTCTGTAAAAAGTACTCCGTACTTATTCCTCCTGTACAAAAATTAAAAAGTACTCCGTACGTACGATTGATGAAAGAAGCAATGAAGTAGTTACTAATTACTGTGAGCGCTAGAAGAAAAAAACTGTAAAGACATGTACTTACGATAAATCACGACAAAGATAAAAAAAACATACTAAGGCCGAGTTGTTTCACCAACTTTCTTAACTCATCTCTTTCGTGTTCCGCGCACACACTTTTTAAACTGCTAAAAACGGTGAATTTTTTGTAAAAAATTTCTGTATGAAAGTTGTTTTAAAAAATCATATTAATCCATTTTTCACTTAACTAATCATAAGAAAATGTGTCACTCCGTTTTGCGTACGTGGAAGGTGAGTTCCTAACCTCACCTCCCGAACACAGCCTAAGTGTTCATTGGAAAAAAGTCGATTGGCCCTAAAATAGAATTTCTACAATTTTAAGATAAAATATATTACTCTACAAATATACAATATCCAATCAACACTCTTTAAACATTAATGTTTTGATTATCTTTTAAATAATTTTACATCATATGTTAGGGTGTCAGATTTCACTGGATGAATATACAACGCTAATTTAAATCTATATATGTAAAAAAAGAAAACAACACAATTTAGTTTTTCAAGTAAATCTGATTTAATTTAATTTGTCCAAAAATTAAAATTTTTTAAGATCATTTGATTGGTATTTGAGAAGTGAGAGCATAAATGTTGCATAGATGTGAAAAGAATTATAAAAGATATTTCTAGTCAATCATCTTGCTATAATAGGACCCCTTAATCCATCATGATATTTATGGTCATTATGTATGTTTTTTCTTTGCCATATAGTTTTGACAACAAAAGTAACATGCGTAATAAACTATTCATGCACGATATATTTTTTTTATAGTTCAGGAATTCTAACATGTCAGCTATAAGTATAATTGATGGAAGTATGCCATACACCACACTGATGTGGCTATAAGTATACTACAACGAATTAGTTATTGTAAACAAGTTTAGGAAAATAAATGCATTCTTCAAATTAGTAAAGGTGTCTCATGTGGTTATAAACAATAGGGGTTGAAAACAAACCAGATGTTAAACTATAGATATTTATCAAAATATAAACAATAATACGGTGCTTTGGAGATTATCATGGTAGTATTTAATAAATGACTTTGTTCCGATTACATATAAATTTCCCTATTGCTTTGGGACAAAATTTAACACATTGGATTTATGTAAAAGAGGGAGTATAAGCAATATAAGTTTATCTCCAATTAGATAAAGTAGTTTATTAGCTACTTTTTTAATTGAAAATATATTTCATTAATATATCATAAAATCCATAAAGTCATCTATAGCATATAAGAGAAAATGTTACTAAAATTTTGGAAACTGGTATGCTAAATATTCCAAAAAAGAATCACACATAGTACAAATAGATATCAACCAACTCCATTATTGTGACACAATTTTTTCTCATAAATTTAAGGTTGTACGGTTTCAAGTAATTTTAGGATAGAGTTTTTTGTAAGGGTAATTAGAAGAAAATCATAACCAATGTCCAAACCAGTTATTAACCAAAACATGTTTAAATTAGAGTCAAAGAATCACTAGGTAAGGATGCCGGCTCAGTCAGCTGATTTTTTTTATTATAGGTGTCGGTTTTTTAAAAAAACGATACCTATAATACAATTTTAGTATAGGTGTTGGGTTTTTTTAAAAAATATATTAATGCTATCGTACCCGTTTTTATCTAAAACCAATACCTATATGTTCTTAAAGGTGTCGGTTTTTTACCCCGTAGAGGTGGGAAACGGTTAATAGGTGCCGGTTTTAAATAAACCGGCACCGATAAGATGTCCTCTATTAGGGTTTTTTAGTAGTGAATATTTCAACAATATCATCCTAACATAAATATTCATAATAAAAATGAAAACAACATCAAATAAAGTGCCCGCGCATATGCACGGGCTATCCACCTAGTTGTAATTAAATATCTCCTAACTTCTACTTCAAACCTTAGGTCCATCTTTTCATCTAAGCTATATATTCCTAAAAAACAAGCTAACAGAACAACAATTTTTCTACCATCTTTTCATCTTCACTTGTGAAAATAAATGCACCTATTCACCTGATCGTGCTTAGCTGGCTAGTGAACCCAACCAGATAAAAAAAATGTTGGTGCGCTCCAAAAATTCTTTGTTTTAAAGAAGCAATTACCAAGATAAGAAAACGTTTGGCTTTGTTTTTTTTTCATTTAAAATACGAGCGAGGGAACAGAATGGACAGGTGAAAAAAGAAGAGAAAGAAGGGGTGATGAATGAAATTGTCAAAAGAGGTATTTTTGCCGTGACGTGACGAAGGTCGGAGCAAGAATTTGCAAAGGAAACTGCACAGCTTTTCTGTGTTTTTTTTACCATAGTACCCCTGCCCCAAACTTTTTGTTCCAGTTTTAACCCTTTTACCCCCAGATGGTAAAACCCGGTTGCATGGATGGAGGGTCCAATCCGACCAGACAGATTTGTGCAAATGTTTACAGGGCCTTTTGCTGTGGGCTACCCATCTAGTTTCACTTTTCCATGTAAAAACAAGTACTGTACTAACACTAACACTATATCAGTATAAGTAAAAGTATATAGTTGAAGGGCATGCATGAAAATAGTTCTAAAAATATCTGCTACTACCTCAGTGTAAAGTAAGATTCTTACTGTAACAAACCAATCTGGTACTGGTACTGTAAATTGTAATTTAGTGTAACGGCCATCTCTGTTGAATTAAAGGGAGAAAAAGGAAAGTGAGATCATGAAGTGGACATGTACTTACTGCTTGAAGAAAAGATGGTCAAAAACAGAAAAATAATAAAGGAAAATAGCAGGGTGCTGTTTCTAAAAGCGGCACACATTTGGTACGGAGTACATAGCCTTTTTTTTCTTCCTCTTTTTCTCCGGTCAAAATTACGGTTACTAGTAACTTTTTAGTGGAGTAATAACTCCCCATCTTTATTCGCCAACTTTTTTGTCTTATATCAGCCGGTGGCCGCTCTCTCTTCCCTGGCTCACTGCTGTGACTGCTGTCCTTTTCGTTGATTCCCCTCATCTAGGCACAAACCATGATCACATTGCCCCCCCCCCCCCCCCCCCCGGTTTATCGACACACTTAATTGCCAAGAAAATCAAATTTAACTTCTTCCAACATAGTAATTTTACATGACTTTTACAGGAAGCAGTTTAACCATTTTCGAGTCTTATAAAATCTAGTTCTAAAAAAAAGAGTCTTATAAAATTTCACCATCCCGAAAGAGTCATAAACTCTACTTCGTCCATCCTAATTTTTTTATAAGGATGAATTTGGATAAATATTTGTTCAGATTTATCCTCATAGGTTAATTTTTATTAGGGCAGAGGATATTGGTTAGTGCAACCGAAATGATTGTTTCAACCATCCAGTTTATCTCTCTCCATCGTATAATTTTCATCAACTACCGTTAAATGTATAATAAGGATGACTATTTGTGCTCCCTTGGAACCATACGGTCGCAAATTTTGCATAGTGGACTACTGTTACAAAGCATCTACACACCAAATGAATGAAGGCGGCTTACTTGCCCATGATGCTATGCAACTCAAGCAAACCATTTCAGTTTTTTTCTAAAAGAATACTCCCTCCGTTCTAAAATATAAGAAGTTTTAGTTTGATGCGATATATCATAGTACTGCGAATTTGAATAGATTGCATGTTCAGATTCATAGTATTATGATATATCATATTCAACCAAAACTTTTTATATTTTGAGACGGATGATGTAGAAAACATTTCATGAGCAAACCAAAAATGAATAGAACCGATCTAGACAAACCGGTGGCTTGTCGTGTACTACCTGTATGCGCAGCTAGCGAAACAGATTTGGGAAATTCTCCTTGAGTTCGTGCCCTGCCGGAAAACCCAATCTTGGCCCCCGGAAACCATACGACTACTACAGGATGGTTCAGAAATTAGGCCGGTTTGCAGGAGGAGTACAGTGCCAAACAACAACTGTTTGGTTGCTTGCTGCTGCTACATGATGCGTGAGCAGATAGGTCGAGCAGATGATATAGTATAGCTAGTACTACTAGCTGGAGGAAACTGGAACAAGAACAACATAATGGCATTTGTATCACTGCATTTGCATGTTTGCATTGCTCGCATCTGATCTGCTCGTCTCCTTCCTTTTATCGCCTCGTGCCATGGCCATTCAGGATTCAGGATTCAGAAAACCCTGGAACTTATTATTCCCTCGAGTGACAAATTAATCACTTTCCACAGGTCTGAACTCTGAAGGTCATCAAGTATATGTGGTAATTTTTTTTAAAAAAAATTCTTGCTTTTGATCGAAACAGTCAAGCAATGCGTGTGTACGAGCAGCCCACATGGATCAACTAATCACTGACAAAAAGGATGGGGAAAAATACAGAGTTTTGACTACGCTGTACTACGACCCTTCACATTTGAAGTTAGTTCAGCATCATCATCTCATCCAGGCTACACTACTTCACCTGCCTCCTCATAATTTTGGTCCCGGGCAGAAGACGAAAAAAAATGGAGAGATCTCGAGATATCTCTGCCTGCATCTTCCACACTTGCTCAGTTCCACCGGCCAGCTTTATGTTCTCTGCAAGTACAATACCACTACTACTCTTCCCTTTATTACTGCTACTACTACGTGAGTAGTATTCCATGATTTTAAACGGATATAATATTTTCTACAGTATTATAAATCTGGATATGCTTTTTATGTCCAAATTTATTGTACTGGAAAGAGTGTCATTTACCTAAAATTCTTTATGTTTTAGGATGAAGAGACACACGAGAGACTTGAGAGAGTGAATCTGGCTGGCCGGTGCTGTCTCCTGCTGTTTGTTTTGGCTTGTTTGTTCAGTTCAACGTCTTGGAGTACTTTGCAGTAGAAATCAGAGAGAGAGAAGGGGGGGGGGGGGGGGGGGGGGAAGGAGTAAGAAAAGCGAGCATTCAATGTTGTGTTTGTTTTAGCTGTGTTCGACAGTGTAAGATGGGAATTTAATCCCTTCTATATGCAAAACGAAATAATCTATTAGCAGTGATTAATTAAGTATTAACTATTTTTTTAAAAAAATCAATATGATTTTTAAAAGTAATTTTCGTATAGAAATTTTTTATAAAAGATGTAAGTTTTAGTGGTTTGAAAAGCGTGCGGACGTGAAAGTAATAGTGAGTTGGATCAATGTGATTTCAATGTTTTGTTGATAACGACAGTCAACTAATGACATCAAAGTTCCATCTAAGTACTAGTCTCTTTATTTCTCTCTGTCATGCTGCCAGGGATGATGCTGCATGCCGCTTTGATTCCTCACAAACGGCTCAGCTTAGCTGAATGCTGCTGCTTAAACGGCAGGAGCAAAATTAAAAGCTGATGACTACTAGTATTGATGTGGGAAACAGCTGGGGATTTTATTTTATTTTATTTATCATATTGGTTGAAAAATAAATGATGTAATCAAATTAATTTTAGGATAGATCTTTTATATTTGTGTTTTTTAGCGGTTTGAATGTTCAATTAAATTGAACATCTAGAAGTTTGAGTATTCAAATTTTGGCTGCTATAAGCTACAGCTTACTAAAAATATACAAGTTTGAGTACTTGTGATTAGTACAAGTGCTGGAGACACACAGAGATTAAATTAGGTGATTAACCATCCGTGGTCAGGGTAATCAGAAAGGGTGCTGCCTTGAAACTTGGAAGAGAAGAGCTGTCTTGCACTTAGCAACAGATTTTTGGTGTTTTCAAATTATGGTTGTTTCTGCTACTGGATATTCAAATAGCGCAAACTTCAAATACACCGCATAGTGTATAGTAGCAGAACAGTTCTCGTCCCTTTTGTATTTGTTCTTAGCAAAGGTTCGTCCTTTCACAATACAGTATTTTTTTCGAGATCCTTTTATATATCCTAACTCCCTCTGTCTAGAAATGGGATTTACGCGGTAATTAAATAAGTAAATGGAATTAGTTAGTGAATAGTTGAAATGAGACCGTATAGTATGTGCAGAAAAAAATAGAAAGGTTTCATGGTTGATTGAGATGAGCGAGTGGGTGGAGAAGTTCTTACATTATGTGATAATTTGAATGATAGATTTGTTATATTTGAAGATACGGGAAGTATCTTAATTCTTATTTAGCTGTTGTTTTGAATATTGATATAGTCTCCAGTGCATTATTACTTTTTTAATTATATGGTTATAAAGGTTATAAATCAATGTCATTATATTTTCATATCTTAAATCATAATCATTTTAGAGTAAAATCCATCCGTGATACACGAACATAAGAGATGAGTGTGATCTAGGGTACAAACTTGCAAAACAACCGTTCCTACGTACGAACTTGCATAGTGTGTGCAAACTAAGATCAAAGTGATGCACCATGCCTAATCTTGCTGAGGTGAACGCTGATTGGGACACCACATGCACACTCATAAGAGCATTAGGCATGTTATATTTGAAATCAACAAGATAAACACACTACGCAAGTTTGTACACTAAAATGGTCGTTTTAAAAATTTATGTACTAGATTGCGTCTAGCTCTTAAGTATGTGTGTCATCTGTGTAACTTACTCTATTTTTAATTTGTTAATGATTAAAGATTTTGAGATTTAACTATATGCAATGCCGGTGTCATTTTTTTTACGCCTCAAGCTCCGGAGGTAATAATACTCGTAGTACTCCAGTATTTAACGCCCCCTGAATACTGAATATTGGGGCCTTTTTGAAAATTTAATGTTGGAGATTTGGACACATGTGCGGCGCCACGTACGCAGACGAAGGCGATCGAGATATGTACCATCTCTTTTTCTCTGGGCGATGTAATATAAACATCGATGCTTGTAGCGCTCGATCGCTTTCCGGCTTCGGTTTATAAAACGTCATTAAAATTCGCATTAACCTTTTTGGGCACCTTTTGCCTTTTCGGGGTCAAAAATGTCTGCCTAAAAATCGTGCCGAATGTTCCCCTTGCTCCCTGGCACTCCGTTCATCTCTCTTTCCTGCAGCGATCTCTATGATTCCATTCCGTTGTTATTTTACAAATCCAATCGGCATATATATTTTCTTTTTATCGGTGGTGATTTAATTTTACAGGTTGTGATACTCTCTTTCCTAGAAATTGGATGTGGGATTCTGTTAGGTTTGATGATGAATTTTACATTCTGTTTGTACTTTAGTATACCTTTCTAATCACTACTACAGATTAGATTTTCCCGTGCGGACAAAACACGTTTTCCCGTGTGGAGTTTTCTGCCGTCTGCGAGTAGGGGTCTGCAAAAATAAAAGCTTTCGCGTGCGGGCGGCCCAACCGCACGGAAAATTAGGGCTTCCCGTGCGGTCGGTTTAAGATGACCGCACGGGATATTCTATTATCCCGTGCGGTTTCGTTATACCAACCGCACGGGATAATCTATTATCCCGTGCGGCCATGCTAAGCCGACCGCACTGGAAGGGCCAATAGCCCTTTCGACTTGTTATTTTTTTAATTGTTGTTTATGTGTTTATGAATGGTGCAGTGGTAAATAGAGTCGCAGTTAATCACGATCAATTGCAAACACGACACGATTGTTCTTTACAAAGAAAGTGTCACAAGTTAAACTTTATAATACATCGTAACGAACAAGTATTTAGCATATATATGTACATGGAAGTTGCTAGAATGCTAGTTTAACAAATATTACAAGTTCGGTCTCCCTCGCAAACAAATGTTTTTATCGTGGTGCATGTTCTTTCTCCCACTCCCTAAGCCATTTGAATTTGTCGTCAGAAGCAAGTTCGCTCTCAGGGTCGTAGAACTCCCCTAGATGGTTGCAGATGTCGCGGCGAATGAACCGGCACAAGTCCCCGCACAAGTTGAGAAGCGTCTTTTTATCGAAATGGTTTGCGGTACTGGGAATGCTCGGAAGCTATTGGAAGCCAAGAAGAAAAATGTATTTTCGTTAAAATCAATGTATGCAAACTAGACCGTACGTGATAGCAACACGGTAACTTACATCTGTAAACTCAGTTCTGTATCTCCCGCAGACTCTGAGCATCTCGCACACGTAATATCCGCAGAGGCTCGTTCCGGGGGTTGTTTGTAACACTGCGTAAGAATAGTAGACATTTTAGTAGTAAAAACTCACAATGGCATCATAAAGTTAACGAATATATGATAACATACCGGTCAGCGTGCCTTTACGAGGAGCTTTGTTCTCTGTTGATCCTTCACGAACCTTCCATGTCTTTTGTAATAGTCGTGTCCTCTACACAGATTAAATGTATGTTTGAGCTAACTTGAGAATTACATATAAGGAGTATGGGATGTAGGAGGTTTGTTTAAACTTACAAATTCAGCAAGACAAGGAACTCCATGAACTTCTGCTCATCGTAGTGGGCCGGATCAAGAACTACGACCAAGTGGTCCCTTGGATATACGAGGAATAGTATGTAGTGATCGCTGCAAACAAGGGTTATGAATTGTATAAGGCATCTGGTACATAATTTAATGTGCTATGATATTATATGAACGGAAGAAAGGGAATGTTGCTTACGTTAGGTGGTATGGGACCATCAAGACTCTTTCGTCGGCGTGCGTGAGCATAGCTTTTCCGAGGTAAGTTGCCACCTCGACCCTCTTGTTCTTGTGCAACCTGTCCACATATTCTTTCTGTTCCTCCGGCGTCTTATTCTTCAGTTGCGGACCATCCAAATTTAGCCTTACAGTGTGTGCCGTCATGCAAACCCTCGTCGGGTTGGCGTAGCCTATTGAAGCCCCCGTTCATTGGGCATCCACCCATTGTGACCTAACAAATTATACAAGTTAAACGCCTTTTAGTTATATGGCACACACTCGATAAGCCAAAAACAAGTCATGAAACTTACAGGCACCACGCGCCGACGAGATTGATATCCATTTTTTCCATCTTGTAGAATGCGTGTAGGTCATTGAAACTGATGATGAAGTTTCCGTTTGGTCCTTCGATGAAAGCGTTATCTAGGACCTTAACACTTATCATCCCAAGCCCCTTCTCGCTTGCTCTTAGGTACCAGTCATGCAGCAACCTCATTGGCCATGGGAGTTTGAGCATGGCAAGAATGGCTTGCCATACTCATACATCTTCGGCACTTCAGTAGAATCCCAAGTTTGCATATTATCTGCATGACCTAGTACGCTTTTCTGTGCATTCGATTACGGTTCAGATTGGCCTGGCTTTGTCGGACCCTGTCCCCTGAATGACTTGAATACCAATCTTGCCTCGTACTCTGCCATTTCCTTAGGTTTGTATGTGGAAACCATCTGTGGTACGAGCTTGCGGGCTAGCGAAGTACTGGCCTTTTTTACGGATGCATCTTCAGGCGCAGGTGGCATAGGTTGCACGGGAGCAGATTGCGGTGTAGGAGGTGAGTGGTGAACGGGAGACGGTTGCCTAGATAGCGGAGTTGGGGACGCTGGTGCTGCATGCTCTTTCGGTGGAGAAGGCACTCTCTTCGGGGACGAAGATCTTGCTGGCATCGGTGATCCTGGCGGGGTTGGGGAATTCGGTGGAGATGGCGGTGCTGGAGGGGCGGCTGTCTGTCGCACTTCTTGAGCTGAGGTGGTCGTAGTTGGTTGTCCCGTGAGGATGATATCTCGGTGATGCCAGAGGATGAACTGGTTCACCGCATCTCCGAGTAGTTGTATCCCCTCAGGTGCTAGGATGTCCAGCTCCAAATTCATTTGATCGGCATTGACCCTCGATACTTGCACCCTTGCGTAGTCCTCCGGAATTGGCGTGTTATGGAACTGTCTCCCTGGTATCGCTAGTCCGGACCCAACCTCCTTCGTTTTCCCGGCTCTGCCTATCGGGACGACAAGGCTACACGGTGTCGGACCGGTTATCTGATCGACCGGGTAGGGTGTTGTTTCTACGGAACCGACACTGCTTGGGATCTGTACTGTCTGCTCCGCTTGAGGGACTAGGCTCGGAAATGCTTGGGGATGTTGTGCGGCTAGCCTGTAGAATTGTTGGGTGACTTGCTGCGTTACTTGTTCGGTTAATTCTTCGCGCAACTTCGCCTTGTAGGCGTCCCGCTTCTTGTGACTTTTGGATTCAGTTGGAAACCCTACCTTCCAACTCGTTCTTGAAGATTTTCCGCGTATCCTACCGGAGTGTTCGGCAGTCCCCAACGCTGCCGTTAGTTCGTCATGCTCCCTTCTGGCGACGAACTCTCCTGACCTCTCCTTCTCGGCGATCTGTTGGAGAGATGTGGTCACATTCTCAATTTCAGGTGACTCGAAGAGCATCTCACCCTCATCCGTCACTTGCCCCGTGCTGCATGCCCAAACCCAGTTTCTACTCCATGGATTTAGGGGCATAGTCATCGATCCATATGCCTGTCGTGTCCTTCACCCATTGGCATCGAAGCACTGGGATCTGTATGTTTAGACCGTAGTCAAGCTCCCAAATGTCTTGTATGATTCCGTAGTATGATTTCTTCTGGCCTGTTGCATCCAACGCCTCCACACGCACTCCACTAGTCTGAGTTGCGGTCTTCTTGTCCTTGGCTACTGTGTACAGTGTATAACCGCTGATATGGTACCCTTGCCATGAGGTCACGAGGCCACTTGGGCCTGTTGCCAGCCTCTGTAATGTTTTTTCCTCATGCGATTCACCAAACGGGAGGCTCTGATCCTTCAACCATTCTGGAAATTTGCGCTTTTGTTCCTTCGAGATCCAAGCAGCCGGTCTTCTGGGATTGTTGGCTCTTATCTCCGTCATGTGTTTCTCAACGTACGGCTCGAGGATCGCGAGCTGTTGTAGCACGCTGCTATGTGCTTCGGCTACAGAAATATAATCGTTATCATAGAACCTTTTCTTGCCTACGGTCCCCTTCCCCGATAGCCGACCCTCGTGAACAGGGGCGGGTATACCAATTGGTGTGGCGTCCTTCATGTAATCTATACAGCAGTCGACGACCTCCTCAGTTGTGTACCCCTCTATCATAGATCCCTCCAGATGAGCTCGGTTACGGACATATCCTTTCAGAACCGCCATGTACCTCTCGTACGCCCACATCTGATGCAGGTATAAGGGACCAATTTCGATAATCTGAGGAACGATGTGGACAATCAGGTGCTCCATCATATTGAAGTACGATGGGGGGAAAAACATCTCAAGCTGGCATGCTGTCTCGATTGCGAACGTTTGAAGGTGGCCTAACTCTTCAGGATCAAAAACCTTTTGCGATATTCGATTGAAAAAGTAGCACAACTTGGTTATCACAACCTTAGTGTGAATTGGCTTGACTGCTCTTATAGCAATAGGTAGGAAGACAGTTAACATCTTGTGACAATCATGTGCGTTGTAACCGGAGATAGTCAAATCTTTCATGGATACAAGCTTTCTGATGTTCGATGAGAAACCACTAGGTACTTTCATACTATGCAAACTTCTACAGAAACCCTTTTTCTCTTCTGGTGTCAGTGAGTAGCAAGCCGGAGGAATTTCCATCTTCCCATTTGCCAGCTCTTTTGGGTGAAGCTCATGCCTTAAGTCCATATTTACCAGGTCTGTATGTGACTTCAGCCCATCTTTCATCTTGCAAGGGATGTCGAGCAAAGTGACAATAGTGCTATCGAACACGTTCTTCTCAAGATGCATTACGTCAATCGCATGACGAATCTCCAGGTCTTTCCAGTATTCAAGATACCTGAAAAATATTGAATGTTTCTTGAAAGGCAACGTATTTTCCTGATCCATTGCATCTGTATTACCTTGATCGTGGCTTTCTTCCTCTTGTAGGCTTTCTTCTTTCCCTTCCCGAACACGACCTTAATATTCTTTGTCATGTGAAATACTTGCGTACCAGTTCGTGTTTCGGGAGGAAGATCGTTCTCTACTGTATTATCGAAAAATCTGGCCATCGCACGCCACCTGTGCCTCTGTGGTAAGAAGCGACGATGACGCATGTACACTACCTTGCTCGAGGCGGTGAGGTACTTGTATGACGTGTTGTCGATACATACAAGATAGCCAAACTTCCCCTTGAGCTGACCTGAAAGCGAAAAGTTCATCGGTAGGTCGTTTATGGTAACGAATATGATGGCACGCAGAGTAAAATATTCCCTGCAGTACTCATCCCAGACTCGCAACCCTTCTTTCCACATTTCTTGCATGTCCTCCATCAATGGTTCAAGAAAAACATCTATGTCAATCCCTGGCTGTTTTGGACCTTGAATAAGGATAGTCAACAAAATGCACTTACGTTTCTGACAAATCCATGTAGGCAAGTTATACATGGTGAGCAGCACTGGCCAAGTGCTGTGTGAGCTGCTCAAGTCACCGAACGGGTTCATTCCATCTGTGCTCAATGCAAACCTCACATTTCGCGGATCCTGTGCAAATTCCGGGTGTAGTGCATCAAAGTTTTTCCACTGTCGAGCATCGGCGGGGTGTCGAATCATACCATCCGTCTTCCGACCCTCTCGATGCCATCGCAACAACTCGGCATCGGTACGGTTTGAAAACAGTCGCTTCAGGCGATCTTTCACTGGTAGGTACCACATCACCATGGACGGAATTTTTTTCTTCGGTGGCACCGATGACTCTTGGTCGCCATCCTCTCCATCTGGGGATCCTTTCCCCTTCGTGTAGCGACTCATCCCACATGTTGAGCAACACTCCAAATCCGCGTATTCCTTACGGTACAGAATGCAATGATTTACGCATGCATGAATCTTTTGAACACCTAAAGATAGCGGACATATCAGTTTCTTGGCTTGATAGGTGTTGGTCGGCAACAAGTTCGGCTTCGGAAGCATAACTCTCAACAGATCCAACAACTCGTTGAAGCTAGTGTCCGACCATCCATGTCTGGCCTTCAATCTGAGTAGTTCAAGTACAGAGTGTAACACCGTGTACTCCCTGTCACACCCTTTCGATTCGTCGTAAACAAGATCCTTCGTTGCTTTTCCAACGCTTTCCAATTGTCCAACCCTTGTTTTGTCGCAATCACAACCCCTGGTTCAATGTGTCGCAACATATCCTCAAGATCGAAATCAATATCTACATCATCTATACCGGAGCCACCAAATTCAGGGATCGTTCCCTGTGACATGTCTTCGATTATAAAATTTTCTCCAGCATCAAAGCAAAAAACATCGGCCTCGTCATTACGAACGGTGACTTCCCCGTGACAGGTCCATGTCCTGTAATCGTCCTTAAATCCACGCTCTACAATATGCCCTAAAATTATCTTCGGATCTTGGAACATCTTTTCGTTCTTGCAATCGACGCATGGACATAAAATGTCCCTCCTGTTCTCTCTCAAAGCATGTGCCTTTGCCTGATCAACAAATTTGGATGCTTCCTTCAAAAACATCGGTGAAGTTCTTCTGGTGTCATACATCCATGCCCGATCCATCTCCTAAAAATATTTTTTGATGAGTCGGATAGGACTATATTAAGTCATGTAAGAACGATACAACGAAAATGCCCATCTTATTACTCAATGTGCACTTTTGAGTTCAATAACATTAATTTAATAATGAGAAATAAACTACAATTACTAAACTTGCAAAATTAATATATATATTAAACGCATTGCACTACACAAAGTTTGAAATAAATTAAGGTAACTAAACAAAGAGTAAAGTAAAGTACTATGCAAATTTGAATACCATTCAAATTTATTCATTCGAACAATACATTTAATCGACAAACAAATAGTCCATTTTCAAAAATATATAAATTCTTCGCTTTTAACCGATAAAATTTGAAATAAATTGAGGCATACGTAACCAAGCAACCATACAAAAGGTATGGACATACTACAAATATTTTAATACCTAATTTGCAAATAACATATGTTTGCTAAATTGAAAATGTGCCTACACTACCCCATTTGAAAATAAGCAAATTACTTCGCATTCCACCGATAAAAAACGAAAAAAATGGAAGCAAATGAAGGAGGATAACAAGTATGTCACCTTTTATATGGGTCCTACACAAAGATTTTAGGTTGAAAACCTCCCCCCTTATTTGTGTGAAATATATGAGAGAGAAAACGCTAGGTTGAATGGCGCAAGCTCGGGCTGAGCTAAATATATAGTATCCATCATCGTGTGCGGTTAGATTAAGTCGACCGCACGGGATAATAGAT
Organism: Oryza punctata; assembly: GCA_000573905.2. NCBI lineage: Eukaryota > Viridiplantae > Streptophyta > Magnoliopsida > Poales > Poaceae > Oryza > Oryza punctata. Next base: position 9,349,790 of record CM002488.2, read on the forward strand.
TATCCCGTGCGGTGGTTAAGTCAGCCGCACGCGATGATGGACCTTATCGCGTGCGGTTGACTTAAGACTACCGCACGGGATAATCTATTATCCCATGCGGTCAGTTGCCCGGCCCAGGTGGACCGGTTTTTTCAGGCGGAGCCACTTACGGCCCGCCTGGAACCAAATATGACCCTCGTACAGAATAATCTTTTCTGTAGTAGTGAATCCTGTAGTAGTGAATCCTGCAATTGATAATCGTTCTACACTGGCTAGTAGTATTTCCGCCCGTTATAATATTTACAGTTAAAACAAAACTCAGTTAAATTTTTGAGAGGAAGAAAATTAAGACCGATGTATTTATTCAATACAGGGTGTTTACATACAACTTACATGAATGATCACATCTCTAAAAAAAAAGAGAGCCTAATGTGGGCCAGAGTAGGAAAGCATGTAGACATACAGCATGATTCGCAAGGACCTCTCAAAGAATGAAAAATTACATTGAGATCCTGAAGATAAGTTAGGAAGGACTCCAAAATAAAATGAAGAGGCAATCCAACCCCTAATATGATTCTCAAAAGTGAAGGTGAAGTGGACCGGATGAAAAGAGAAATATCAATTTAACCTTGAAGGTGCTCCATCGAAGAAAAAAAGGGCACCAAGTCGGAAACAACAAACTTGCCGAAGTAAATATGAATGGTTATCGCCACCTTCTCATTGTGGAGGGATCAGACTTCACACCATAGGGTAGATATATTGCACATGGCGTGAATGTCGTTGCCACCTTGTCATTGTGGAGGGAGCAGACCTCACACGATAGGGTAGATATATTGCACATGTTGACCCAAACACTAGTGAAGAACCCACAACAGTCATCCGTATAGATAAGGTGAAGCAAGCTCCTGTTGATTCAAAGCTTAATCCGGCCAGCTATGAAAGACAGCAGTTAGGACAAAGAAGATAAGTGTCAAAAATTCATTCGAGCAGTAGGGAAACGCAGATGAAAGAAACTAGTACGAGATAAAGTTAACATATAATAAGATAAACCCAACAACAGCCTGATAGTTCCTCGAAACCCCCCTCTCCCCTCAACGGCTGCCAGCGATGGAAAGGAACAGGGGTAAGGTGAAGGAGAAGGAGAATTGCTCTTTTTCCAGTCACTCACTAACCCAATCGATAGAGAGGGTAGGCGAGGGGGTTTTAAGCTGTTTTTATTCAACTTTAATCATCAGTAACTTCTCAAGGCCATACTAAAAAAAGAGAGTATTCATGGATCTTCCTTGAAAGCATTACAATAACACTTCATCCAATAGCTGTAACGGTGTTCAGAGATAGTATTGTTTCATCGTACTACGTAAAGATAGTTTTTAAAATTTATAGTCAAAGTTGCAATAATTTAGCCGAATTTTCTTTTGAATGCCAAAATTTTCTAATTGAAGGGTGTATTATTACCATGTTTGCCGTTGGCTTTTAAACCCTACCTCTTGCACTTATTCAAGTCAATGATACTACTACTGCTGCTGCTGCTGACCGTTATGATGCCCCAGCATAATTCCACACGCATCGATCCATTGGTGTTTGTTTACCACAAGTGCTTCATCGGCAACGATATCTTTTTGGGTGTATTTGGGGTTGTAGCCATTGTAGGTAGTAATCATCATGATGCATGGAGCTAGCAGTAGGCCTCTGGCTGGCGTCCCTAGCAGATATAGCTGGAGTTAAAAGCTTTCAGGGAACTGCAGTAAACAGTTGATCATATCCTGGCTGAACTAATTTTTTTCTTTCTCCTGTCATCTCCATCTGGAATCCCCGAAACGCCCATGGCCGCCCTCTATGTGTGTACTACCTGGCCCCCTTCAATGAAAGCATCACCAACACTGTGTCACTGCGTGACGATGTGTAGATGCAGTGTAGCATTTGTTTTCTTGTGCCCAATCAGCGAGAAGTATTAAAAATAGTTCAAAAACAACACCAAATGAGTAAAAGTGTACTAGTATATCTAAGGTCCCCGTTCTATTCATTAAAAGTAAATTTTAGAAAACTACATATATTTTAATCAAACTATCATAAAACTATATATTTAGACCCAATTCGAATCTGATGGAAGGATGAAAATTAATTGCACACACAAAACGAGATGAATTATTAGCAATTGAGTTTTAAATATCTTGTTGGAGTTTAGGAGGGGCCCTTAGCGTCAGCTTTATCACAAAATTACTTATTTAAAATGGGGTATCACGAAACTACAAATTGAGTAATAAGCTTATCATAAAACTACTATCGATTTAATGTTAATTTAATCACGAAACTATAACGTTTATAGCTTCCATATAACAGTACTACAATAGATTTTTTAAAAAAACTTATAGTTTTGTGATAACTTAGGTTTATGATATTTAGCCTTAAATATATAATTTTATGATAAATTTGGTGTTAAATCTATAGTCTTGTGATACAACACCTTAAATCAGTAATTTCACGACAGTTTAGTTAAAGTATCTGTGATTTTGTAAAATTTGCTCTTAATTATTCATTGGATTATTGAAATGGATTGTTTTCTAAGTGCTTCGAAAAATACATTTTCTCACAAAGTTGTTTTTATTGTATTACTTGAACCACTTATTTTAAGCTATTCATTATATTTATTATTAAAATATTCAATTTACCCATCTAATCAAGTAGATAATAATTCACTTAAGTAATCTAAATCGAATAGGGGCTTAATTTGAACATATTTGGAATTAGTAGTACATGTCAAATTAGTTGAGAGAGAGAGAGCAGCAAGTTGCGGTGGTTGTGGTAACACCACTGCAAGTGAAGGAAGGGAGTGGACGCGCAAAAAGAAGCAAGATACCATGAGAAAGCGTTTCCATATACAGCAACCAGTAACTTTGGGTCAGAGGAAAAGGTGCAGGCTAACACAACACAATCCTCTTGTACTACAGTTGTGATTGGTCTACATATTCACCGTACCCATACCATGCATTTGCATGCATGGCACCCAATCACAGAATGCAAGAGATGAAGTACTATTCAAATTCAAGACCAAATCCCCGGTATTCATGGCCGGCGATTGCAAAAGACAGAAGTAATAAAAGAGGATCAAAAGTGTACTACTCCATGTGTGATGAAGAAAGCAAGGAGGAGGAACAGAGTCTTTTGGCAGGTAAAGAGAAGAGAGGAGGAGTATTTCCTCCCTCCCAAAATATATAACTAAGAATGTAATATACTATTCAATACTCATATTCAGATTTATGGTAGTAATATGTTCCCCATTAGGTATTAGTGGTCTCTTTTTAAGATTCGTGATACTAGAATATTTTTATGAGATACTTTCTCCGTTCCAAAATGTAAATATTTTTTTAGGTTGGTACGGTCGTACGGGTATTAAAGAGCAAGTGTGAATGATTGAAACAGATGTGTGATTGGTTGAGAAAAGAAAATAGGTGTAAGAGAATGGTTCTGATTGATTGAGGAGTAGGTAGGTGAAGAAATAACTTTATTTTGGAATAAAGCATTGTGTAAGAAATAGTTATATTTTAGGATGGAGGTGGTATTAGGTTACTATATTTTAAAGAAAAAAGTAGTAGAAAACAAAAAAAAGAAAGAAAATGGAGAGAAAAATGGCACAACACAGGGAACAATTTATGTCAAGTATACACTCATGCTGTCATGCAGGTGTGATGGGTGGTTGTTACTCCTGGCTGAGTTCGGCGGTGAAGAAATTCCCTCCGCATGGAAAACGGAGAGATTTATTAAGTATATGATTAATTAAATATTTACTATTTTTTAAAAAATGGATTAGTATGATTTTTCTAAAGTAATTTTAATATAGAAACTTTTTAAAAAACACACTATTTAACCATTTAAAATACGTACGCACGAAACACGAGAGGGTGTAGTTAGGAACACTCGCAGCCGAATACTCCCTAGACTCCATGTCTTGCATGGCAATGGCCCCATGGATTTGTGTACACCTACACCAGGGTCGTGGGTGGTGGTGGTGGCTAGCTAGGCCATACTACCAGTACTTTTGGTTAAAGATTTGACAGGGCTAAATGGCCTATGGCTAGGTTCCTGCGCTGCAACACGCCACTGGCGCCTAGTAGCAACAGTACTAGCAGTAGGAGTATCTCTATTATTGCGGGTGTCAGGGAGACAGCAAAGCAACTTGCTCCCTCCTTTCCCCTCAACTGTTTTCCCCTCCTCCCCTCCCTTTTTTTTTCTTCTCCTCTCTTACCTTCACTTTTATATTTTATTTATAAATAAATCTTGAAAAGACTTATTTAAATATATATAATTTTCATGACACCAGCATTATTAGTATTCATTGCTTCTATTTATTATAAATAAGTTATTTTTAGAAAAAAATAAAAATAGATCCTCAATATTAATATCATTAACACTAATTCGCTTTTTAATTAGTAACTTAGATTTCATGGGTCTAGTGGGACACTTCAATACTATTGAGGCCGTTATGTTGGACCATGATATTAATCAGGTTGACGTGGCAAAAATAGTTTATTTTTAAATAAGTTTTCACCGGGACCAAAAATTAAAAAATCCCTTGTTTTTTTCTCCTGTGTTTTCTTGTTTTCTCCTTTGGAGTAGTAGAAGAATCTGTGAAGATTGAAAAGAAACATTACTGTTACTCCAGTACTATACTGTACAGTCTGTACTACTCCAGTAACTTGTGGATGTGTGGAGGAACCGAGAGCGGGACGGCCGTTACGGCCACCGACCGAGGCGACGCGGCGGAAGGCGACAAAAGGTGGGTGGGTCCCACCGACTGACAAGACCCGCGCACGCACACGCCCTCAGGCGCCAGCTTTTTCCGACCGAGCTGGCACGTGCGGGGGCACACACCATCCGGTGTACCCCACCTAACGCCGTCAACGTAAATCTCGCTCGGAGAATATTTTACCTATTTCACACATACTAATATCTATGTCTATACCTAATTAAGGCTTCTGGTGATTTCTTTCGTCCGTCACCCGACTCTGTAAGAATTTTCGTGCACGCACCTATCCGCTTCGTCACATCAGCTCCGATCGCGATTCACCATTACCCTCCGTGTTCATTACTCTGAATCGAACACAATAATTGCAATAGTTTTGGACTCTGAATCGAACACAATAATTGCAATAAAATCAGGTAAGAGGGATCCACAATATTGAGAGTTTGAAACCAATAGAATCGAGCAAATCACAAAGCAATACATAGTGACTGATCTTGATTTCGTCATACCCCATGACGACGGCGGCTCTGTGGGCAGCAGAATCGATCGAGAAGATTATCACATCGGCAAAAAGATCGTGATGATGCGGGGACGAAGATGCGACGAAGATGCTCCATGGTTGCGACGGCATCAGGGCCAAAGCCGCATTGGAGAGGTCGTGGTCCCGCTCCCGCGCTCAATGGATCCAGCGAGGAGGAAGAAGAGGGATCCGACAGTCTAGGGGCTGAAGAGAGCAGGAAACAGTGGGATGATTGAGGGCGCTGGTCGACAAGGAAGAGAAAGATGGCAACGATGAACATATTATATAGAGCTAAATAAAAGAATAAGGATTTGGTTATATAATTTTCATGATATTGAATTATCGTTCTGGTCAAAGTTATTCGTAGTTTCACGTTGTTATTTCTATGATTATGTTTCTTCATCATTTATGACCAATTGTGATATATGGTTTCGAATTTTAATTTATATCAATAAGTGTTATTTAGAACCCGTTGCAACGCAGGGCATTATGCTAGTATTTAGAAAAAAATAAAGTTACCACTACCGTTATTTACAGAGGAACGGAGGGAGTATGAGACAGAGAAGAACTAATCTAACGGCGCCGTTATGTTGTTGTCGCGTAGCCTGGCGGGAAAGGCACGGACCCGTCGCGTCGGTGTGGTGCGGGGGACGAGGCCACACGTGTGGTGGGGTGGGGCCACGTGGACGGCCCAGACTGGACGGAGCCGATGGGACGTGGACGGCCGTGATGCGGGCCCGTCTCTCTCTCGTGGCGCGGCGCGGGAAGGAATAAGATCGGGCTTGCAGGATTCGATCGGGTCGGGTCGGGTCACCTGTTGGGTGTGGGTCCCACCTGGCACTGACTGCGTGGTTTTGCTTTGCTCCTCTTTTTCAACGGTGGTGCTTGTCCTGCCGGTCCACTTGTTGGTATCCTGCTCATCATACGTGGCAGCCACATAATTACGTTGTACTAGATTCAACTTTTTGTCTATAAAACAAAAGGAGTTGGACTAAAATTTAGTTTTTTAAAAATAAATATTTACAGACTAAGATAGGTAGTGAAAGGATCCATGGGCTCTAACTCGTTACCACTACTATGTACAACAGTACGAGTAGACGCCTCAATCACGTACGGTCTGGACTAACACGGGAGGAACCAGGCCGATCATCCACATATTTATCCGGGCATATATATAGGCCTAAGGATTAAGTAACATCATGTTTAATTAAGTTTCAATAATTATAACTTGAAAAAAAGTTTATTTGTTATTTTAGAGTAACTTTCATATTAAAAGCTTTTTACCGAATACACCATTTGATAGACCGAGTTAAAATCTGTACCTTAATCAGAAAAGAACTGCAGTATAACGTATCATCTACTACTAACTGACCAATCGTATGCTTGCATGCATACCACGAAATGTGCATGAATTGATGTTTACTAAGTAATATAACTATACTACATGTCGGGAAAAAGAATAGTGTAGTAATTAGTTTGTGATTCTCGTCCTTCATATACTAGTGCTTTCTTCGTTCCAGAATATAAAATGTTTTGATGGGATAGAACACATAATTTTATTCAACCAAAACTTTTTATATCTTAAGACGGGGAGAGTATAGTATATGTACAGTAGACAGGCTTGTTTTCGTTTGCAGATGTGACCATACGGATCGATTTAGATCTAACGGTACATGGATTGATCGAGCAGAGACACAACGACACTGTGTGTGTTATGTAGGAGTACTAGACGACGACGACGACATCGATCGATCCGGACGTGGGCCTAGCGCAGCCATTGTTGAATTGAACAGTCTAAACTACAGTAAAAAAGATAAAGCTACACCCAAATTAATTAAACTGGACGAGCGTGCGTACGCACGTGCATTTCACTCCTGCTCCCTCGTCTGTAAATTCATTTTTGTCCCTTCCATTTATCTCAATATAAATTTATTTTTAGATAATCATTGTAATCGAATTTGAAAAAGTAGAGAATAATTGTATTGGAATAGATCAATAAAGTAGAAATAATTGTATTGAGATTTGATAAAGTATGTGTATTTTAATATTTTAGGTTTTGTTTTAGTATATATATGTGCAGTATAGGTGAAAAATGAATTTATTTTAAAACGAAGGGAGGATCTACTCAGTCCACCACGTGACGAAATAATTAAACAGAGCATATGCTAAGTAAGAACTTACTATATCAAGCATGAATCTAAATTAGGTGAAAGCTAGTGTAAAATGGACTGCACGTTGCACCAATACGCTAAGTAAAATGGACACTGCATCATATAGATCTGAAATGGGGGTTAGCCGACGACATGGTTAGATAGGATCTTGAACGGATCGAGAGTGTATAATAGTTCGTAGTATACAAAATCAATCTGGTAAAGCCAACTATTAAATTAAGCCGAAGAATTACTATGACTTAGTAAAATCTATACGTATCCTGTTTAAAACACACACATATAGAGATAATTAGTCCAAAGTAACGTAACGTCTGAGAAAGAGGAGAAGCTAGAAAACAAAAACCAGCCAGCCCCATCAAACACGTACTAGCTAGCAACAAAGACAACTGTTAAATTAAGCCGAAGAATTAGCGCTTGATTTTTCTAGTACTAGGGTTCTCTTCGTAGTACGTCCAAATTAAGCGAGCACTCAACATCACATCAACCTCGGATTACCCTGTCCTCCAAATCTCCAATTCGCGCACGTGATGCAGATTCCATTGTCATTGGCCGAGTGACTTCAATAATTAATTATAAAAAAATCCGCTTAGGTTATATTATATGACTATATGAGTCATGAACACGACAAATTAATTAAAGGCTTGCCATCACAGATGCACGTACGGTAATAGTGCCTTTTCCTTTAGTAGGACACATGCACATTTACTTAATTAATAACACGTTGGACGGTCGGAACGGGGAGATCGTCAAGAAGGTGCACAAGTTTAATTTGTCTAGCGCAGGTAATGCCGTTATTTATTTTAGAGTAAAATAAAGTATCTCGAACTCTTAATATGCATTTTCAGGTATCCAAACTTATCAAAATGTATCATTTCAATCCCAAATTACCACAAACCATTCGGAATCCTACATGACACTCATGTAGCATGTCACACGGGAGTTAACTTATTTCTTTATCTTTTTGCTCCTTTTTTCCTTGTTCTTCTTTCCTTTTGGTGCGAAAAAGAGAAAAAAAAAAGAGAGAAGGGAAACACAGAGGTGAGGAAAAATAAGAAAAAAGGAAATTTTTGACCGGAATGTTCATGTGGCATGCCACGTAAATGTCACGTAGGATCTCGAAGGTGTCGTGGTAATTTGGGACCGGAATGATACTTTAACAAATCCAGGTATCTAAAAATGCATTTTGAAAATTTAGGAACCTAGATGACACAAACGATCAAGTTTAGAGACCGACAATGCACTTTACTCTTTATTATACTGTTGATGCAAAAAAACACACACTGGCCTGGGAGATCTGATTAACTCCAGTACAGGTCCAAAGCTTGATTCGGGTTCAAGGGCGTGTCAGTTAATTTGATCCTGCAATCAACAAGATGAAACATACAAATATTGTTAGTAAACGATAATCGATTGGTTAGAAAGCTGATGTCATATCGTACTGTAACCTAGCCGATGTAATATGAGGTGAATCGACTGTAAGGTATATCTATAAAAATATATAAAACCTAAACCCGGTTCATCAGTTGCAGAAATTGACATCATATAATCTATAAATCGATATTAATTTAGAAATCAGCAATTGGGATAGATCGGACTTAACCGAGATAGTAAAAATTGCTTAGATCCAAAATAACACAACATAATGATTATATACGTTTATATCATAGCCGATGTCCAAACTTAAGCATGTATCGGTTATAGCTTCGATACTATCTTATACTAGGATATCATCTTAAAATAAATATATTAAACTAACATCAATTAAATTGATAATAAATTCAATATATTTATATGAGTTGAGATCTCAATATAAGGGGCAAATATAGTATATTAAACAAGATATAGATTTATGTAAAATAACTATATCAGTAAGATCGTCTAAAATTCCGATACTATCCTTATTAACAACCATAAAACAAGCTAAGGATTATTATGATTCTAAGCACGACTTAGTAGATCAAACTTAACTGATGCAGCACTAAGTATGATAAGAAACATAATATCTAAACAATCAAACCGATGGCTATTTTTTCAGGATGGTGGATATATTATATAATCTAAATCAACAAATCAATCTAACTGTTATCGATAAAACCCTAGACAGAGATCGACCGATGCAAGTAGAAAGCATTGTTAATCTAGATTATATAATATACATGATAACTCGGTGATTCACAAAAACAAGATTAGAGCGTCATAAAGATGTAAGCACTAATCCCGATGATGCAAACCACCATAACAAGTTTTACCTATTTGATTTGTCGAAGATCGAAACCGATGCAGCTCGATTCAAAAGCAAGAACTCGTCGAAACAAAATAACGAAAAAGGTTGATGATGCGCCGAGATTGGATTGAGCTGATGTTATTTAGTTACAAGACCTCGTGCTTATATTTATACCCTATCATACAAACTTGTCCATAACGGATACGACTCATACTTTCCTAATACAACTCTAACCGACGAACAAGTCCCTAAGGTAGACTCTTACCGAAAATATCTATAATAAAATTACGTAAAATTCTAATTAATAGATATAATTACCTATTTTGGACCCTATCATTGCCTAGCAATATCATTGAATTTGATCGATATAGACTTCCAGCCGATGCGCACTCTGTTTCCGAGAATTTCGCAAATCTTCAAATCTACTTCGGATTAGATCTCGATTCCGATTCATATGCTTACCAAAGTCCATCGTCAACATATACCGACCTTCAGTCATCCTAGTTTGATCGATCACTACCTTTAGCTATACTAGTTGATACATCAATCACTACCTTTAGTTATACCAGTTGATACCCCGCGCTTTGTTGTGGGATATGTGGATAAATGCATGTTATACATTGTAGAAATGATAGATGAATATGTTCAAATAATGTGAAAATGATGTGAAGATAATAATTTGATATTACTTGCATATTGAGTTCTAAAAGTACAACAAAATTGTAAATGATATATCATATTTGTATGATATTTAAAATACTTTATATAATAATTACTAGTGGATGATGATGTGGCACATTTACATGTGATTTAACATACTCTACATAATAATTGCTTGTGGGTGATGATATAGCACACTTGCATGTTGATTTTTAGGAGTCAGTGAACGTTAATTTATAGTAACATAAAGATAGGATACTTAAGGATAGCTAAAGCCTATAGATAGCTTTATTTTATTTTTTAGACATGGAAGTACTAATGTAATATTGATCGAATCTCTCGATTAATAGTTGCAAGAGACCAGATGGTGAGGGTTACGATACACTCCGTGCCTACTCGTGCATGCTCATAACGATCTCTCGGACAGTAAACCTCCTCCCAAATACTCTCCCAGTCAGTTTATTTTAGCTTCTTTCATTTGTTTTAAAATAAGTTAATTTTTATATTAATCATTGCTTCGGAGTATGTGAAAAGTAGAGAATAATTATATAGGGAATAGATAAAGTGAGAAATAGTTGCATTGATGACTTGATAAAATAGGAGTATTATAGTATTTTTGGTTTCGTATTGGTATGTGTGTGATATGTGAAAAATGAATTTATTATGGGATGGAGAGGGTAAATCTTGACACCACTAATTGTTGTAAGCATAACTTGCAAGGTATCCTACCGAAGGAAAAGTCGACGTTCCTAGCTGATCGCTAGCCTAGCTCTGAAAAAATGGAAATGGGCGGGATCATACCTATCTGAAGAACATTCAGTAACACTAGTTTTTTAGTGGGGAAGGAAAAGAAGCGATGTCTCCGTACTCGGGCTGGTCAGTTCTCGGTGTTTTAATTGGCTTCCCCAAAACTCCCATCAGTATCTAGTTCCACAACAATTATCAGGTAATCATACTTAGGATAAGCAATAATTCATGAGTTATAGCTCGCGTTCATGTGTTAACATTAATTGTATTTCAATTTGTTGCACTTCTTGGATCGAACTCGGGATGTAAACTGTTGAACTTTATAGATCATTAAATTGAACTAATCTGACAGATTCAACGATCTTTTCGAATAAAGTCAAGAGTCAATGACATCCTACTCCCTCCATTCTAAAATATAAAAAATTTTAAACGGATGAAATAAATCTGTTCAGATTAGTAACACTAGAAAGGGTTCGGAATAGTAACAAAGTAACCAATAATAACGTACTAGTATAAATTGTTTAGCAGTCTGCTGCAACGATTGCAAGGGTGTGATCGATTCGAGGGCTTCAGGTCATTTCGCCGCGGCTTCCTGCTTCGAGCGTGCATATATGCACGTGCACATGATGAGCTACATGGTGACTGTCATATGCGAGATGAAAGCGTGTGTAGAGCGACAGGGCATATGCGTGCTGTCGCTTTCATGTTGTTAACTAATTACACGCAGCTCTGCTAATCGACTGATTATTAGATAGCCGAAAGCGATGTGAGTACTCCCCTTCCACGTTCTCTAGTTCTGCGCTGTTTATGGAACAGAATGTGAACGAATCCCTTGTCTGTATTAGGCGGATTATAACTACTACTACTAACACTAGTACTACTAATCAATCTGATTTCTCTAATCTAATCTCGCCTGATCGTTCGTGTTGTCCTACTGCAAGTTAATTATGGCTACTAATGTAGTACTAGAGTTAATTAATTAACGCTCGCTAGTGTTAATACTGGTGGAGAGCTGTGTGGTGATGGAGGGGGAGGAGCACTGGCGCGTGGAGATTCGTGCGGTGGCCGACAGGCCGACGGACGGCGGGGCCCACGGGCCGAGGGCGCCCGTGCGGCGTGCCAGGCTTTGGGCGCACGTGGGGGTTGGACTTTTCGCGAGCCCTCCCGTGGGCCGAAACGCCCGCCACGTGGCCCAACCGCGTCTCCCCGCCGCCTGCTCCTGCTCCTGCTCCGCTCCGCACCCGTGCGCGGCGCGCAACCCGACGCACACATGCACTTGGTTTGGTTTGGCCGGCGTGGGTCCCACCCGGCCTTTTTTCCCCCTTGTTTTTCCTTTATAAAAGAAACTTTTTTTTTGAAATGGACTTGCTCCTAAACTAGAGATGACCTCGAATTTGCAGTCGATTTGAATTAATTCCAGATTGTAGATTCTAGTATTTGGATACATACACAGATATTGCTTCTTATTCTCCTCCCCTTTCTTTTGGCCGTTTTGCTTGAAGCCAAAAGGTGTTAACAAAATTTTTGTAACTTAAATAGTAGTAATAAAATGTGTTAATTTAGATTGGAGCCAAATGAGTGCCCATGCTCCGTTTAGTCATGTTCTAGAAATTTCTCCATCGTACTACTAGAAATCAACTTCATAATATATAAGTAGCAAACCAAACCAAATATACGCTAGCTAATTTTACCTTACCAGTTTATTAGTCGTGTCAAATTTCATCTAAATATTTACACTACCAAAGGATCAATAGGGTAAAGAACTAAATAGACCCGAGAAAAGAAAATAGACCAATAAATTTAGGTTGCGTTCATTTCGATGAGAAGAAAGAAAAAAAAAATCTCTTGTTTCGTGTTGCGTCCGTTTCGATGAGAAGAAAGAAAAAGAAATATCTCGTTTTCTCCACGCACATTTTCTACACGGATAAATGGTGTGTTTTTTTAAAAAAATTATAATTATATAGGAGGGTTGTTAACAAAATCATATTTATCCACTTTTTATGTTTAGTACTCAATTAATCATACGTTAATAGCTCACATCGTTTTACGTACGTTTACAACCTTCATATTTTCCTCTACTCTTCCAACATAGCATTAACTTTTTCTTCTTCCTTTCTTTGTACTACTAATACTACAATTTGCTGGTTGATCACCATAGTCAAGATCCAGGATCACCTCACACTAAATTCGTCTCGAGCGTATATTTGTTTGAATCGCCCACCAATTAAGCACGCGTGCATGTAACTAACTAGTTAACAAACTATACTAACCAAGCAGCAAACTTGTTCCATCTTCTAGTAGCTAGCATCGATCATCGAGTAGCTTCCCGTCGAGTCACAAAGGGAGAGAAATATCAGTACGAGTGTTGCTGCTCCATTCCACGAGCGAAAGCGACGGTGGATTCACAGAATCCACTCCCGGATTACACAACTCGAGTGCATGCATGCATATGTACACTAACATCTGCGAGTGAGTGAGTGAGTGATACACGAACCAAACTTTTCAACATCAAGTCTTCCACGCCACATAAAACTGACAAAATCAAAAGCCAGAGCAAAAAAACCTGCAGATTCAAGTAGATCACAGTTTAAGTTTGGTTAGGAGTATTTGCTTTGCGTGCCTTGGAATGTTGCGACGGGGCGCGTGGCCACTGTCATTCGAATCTGTCCTTTGATAGAGTAGTGAGTGGTAGTATTAGTTGGACAGGGACGGATTAATTAGGCAGGGGGCGCGAAATGATCGATACGAGACAAAATCTTCAGTTAATCTGTCTGCGATGTTGATAGGAGTAGCACAATGAATGATCTGGTCAAAAAGGTTGGTGTGTTAGTCGGCGCAGGCGAGGACAGTGAGTTGAGTTGAACTGGTTTAGCTAAAAGGCTACCCGCTAATTCAGATTAATTAGCTACAGCTAGCTGCACCACTAGATCTGTTTAGTTATTAGTGGACGTGTCTCTTGTTTTGTATGTACTACGTAGCTTTTGGCAGAGTTGGACGCGATCATGCCGCCTCCGCATTAGCTAAGTTTTTTCTTTCTTTTTTTGGGGTATTTTTCATTAGCAGAGGCGAGGTAGCGTGGCCACCGCCGGTGCCAATGCGGTAATGAGAGAGAGAGGATGACATGTAAATAGAGATTTCATATGAATGTTTTTTCCGTGTCCTAATATGTACATCCTCCGAAAAAAGGGATTGCTAAATTATCACATCGCATTTTCCACTTGATTTCGGTCATTTTTTTTCCTTATGTGGGTGTGCTCTCTCCTATAGTAAGTATGTTTTTATCTCTGATATATCCTCTTTTAAGAAATAAATTACTTTTAGTACTAATTCTCTTATACATTATGTATTAGAAAAATTACAATGTAAATATTGAAACTTATAAAGTAATTATGATACTGTAAGTTTTGAAATTTTTACAATGCAATTATAATGTAAAACTATGTAATTTATAGTGTAAAAATGATTTGACTATTTTTTATGAAAATATCTGGTGCCACAATATAGCTATAAAAAAACAAATCATGCCAATAAATTACATGAACAAATACTAGTCGAAATTCATGAATTTTTTTTTACGGAGGGAGTAGAGCCTAAATATTCATGGCTGGAACAGTATTATGGGACAAAGGTGATACCTACGGCTCTATACTCATCTTTTGGAAGTTGCAAAGAATTAGCTACCCAGTGCTTAGAGTAACATTTATGTTGCTAGTTTGAGGTTATCTTTACAGAATTATAGACAGTATCATATGATCATATCATTATTTTACAAACCGGATGGATGCAGAGGAATAGACACAGTAGAATGTACGCCACTTAGAACAGAGCCAAATAGCAGTAGTATCAAACAGGGGAAAAAACAGGGGAACAGTCCAGGAGAGATCAGGGATTCAGATCACAAAATAGTTAGTAGCTAGTCAATTACCTAGCCTAACTAACGGAAGAATGTGCACACGCCACATGATCTAGCTGAACAACAACAAGAACAAAAGAACTGCAGAGAGAATCTCTGCATGATCGATCGGTCGATCCATGGTCCAAGTCCATGATCTGGTCTCACATAGGTAGATGCACTCATTAATCTATTACTGCTAATTCCCATAGTCGGGTTTGTTTAATAATCATGTAGTATCACTAGCCGCTTTTTTTGTTGGTTAATATATGGGCTCCAAGGCTTTGCCTCTCGTGCACACAGTCATCAGGTCAGATGTATGGAACCCTAACCCAATCCATTTTATTAATTAAGCTAGCTCCCACTGTATTATAGTATGTACCTGCCTCCACTAAGCTCCAATAATTGCATTTCCAAGGACCTCCCAAACTTCCATAACTAACAGTTTTGTTTAGTGACTAGTAGGCAGTGTTGTGTGCATGCAACCAAGGATTATTCATGAAGAGGAAGCAGTACAACCAAAGCTCTGAGCATTGGAGAAGAGATTGTACTACTGCTGCCAAATAGGCAAATGTTATATGGTACATGTACCAAACAAAGTTACTAGCAGAACAGTGCAAAGTGCGCCGTGGGGCTTTGGATTCTTTGCCTCCGTCCTTTCTTAATTTTACAATGGCATTCTGTTTTGAATCAGGCTCTTACGTTGTAGATTGTCTGCATGCTCCTTTTTAACGGTCATATTGATAGTATATACACACTCCGTTTTTTTTTAATATAGGAACTCGTTATTTTTTAACGTGACATTTGATTATTTATCTTACTCAAAAAATTTATATAAAATATATTCATTTTGTTGTGACTTATTTTATCATCAAATAAACTCTTACTTATATTTGTATACATTTACACTAAACTTTTGAATAAGACCAAAAATTAAATGTTATGAAAAAATTAGCAACGTCATATTAAAAAAATGCCGAGGTAGTATCTCGATAATCTTGAACTAACTTTGTCCTATGGTCTGTATATGTGTGAAAAGGCAAAATATGATATTCTTCTGACCGTCTCCCTTATTTTTGGTTCAACATACATCGGACGCTAGCTTTTGTGTGCTTATTACATGATTTAAACTTTATTTATTTATGGCAAAGAATGGATATGTTAGATATGTAGAGTATGAAATCGTGAAACTAATTTGCTACTCTCACTTAACTCGTTTAATTTGTGGCTCCATATATATATAGCTAGGAATATCTTTTAAGCCACTCGATAATGACCATCCTCCCTCACTGCTACACCTTGCGTGTGTGGCGCTTCTCACATGTAGAGCGATAGTTGTTGACTCGTTTAATTATTTACTTCCATGCCTTCTTTTATCATATTAATATATTTTAAATTTTAGTTAATACTTGATTAATCATGTATTGATGATCTAATCTATCTATTTTTCATGTGGAGAGAATAATTAGTTTTCGAACGCAGAGTTCTTTTGTTTTTGTTCCCCTAAATAAAAAACACAGAGGTTTTATTTTTCACGTGCATGCTTTTCAAACTACTATCTCCATTTTATAGTATAAGTTGTTTGACTTTTTTCCTAATCAAACTTTATTAAGTTTGATCGAAAAAAATAGCAACATCTAAAATATCAAATTAGTTTCATTTAATCTAACATTGAATATATTTTGGTAATATGTTTGGTTTGTGTTGAAAATACTAATATATTTACCTATAAATTTGGTTAAACTTAAAAAAAATTAATTATAAAAAAAGTCAAACAACTTATAATATAAAACGGAGGGAGTACTAAACAATGTGAATTTTTTTTCAAAACAAATTATATACAAAAGTTGCTTTAGAAAATCATATTAATCCAATTTTATTAAAAATATCTAATACCTATTTAATTATACGCTAATGAGTTATTTTATTTAACGTGTGTCAGGGATGGATTCCAAACACCAAGCAAAAGCTCAGCCTAAGTCGTCTTTGTAATCCATTCCCTTCCCATTTATAATGAGGCTAGGCACATGAATACAGGATTATCTTCAGTGATCAGTCCTTCACCATATGCAACTGGCCGGCCAGCGTTTTGGGAGTACGTCAAAAAAAAAAAAAAATCCAAAGATCAATGAGTCAGGAATCGAGAAGAACAGATGTAGAGACCCCTCGTGTGAAATTAACCGGCGGCTTAGCTATAGCTGTTGGACTGCGTACGCGCACGGTCTTTTGAGTGTGTGCGGACAAGCGCGCGCTCGGCGAGGCAAGCTGTATAGACGCCGGAGACAACTGGCCGGTGTACAGTACTAACAGCAGTACGGCCCCGTTTGAGTTCACTGTAAATATGAATATTAAGTACGGTAATGTATTAGCGTATGATTAATTGAGATTTAGTTATTTTAAATTTTAAAAAATATATTTATCTGATGTTTTAAAACAACTTCTTCCACCCGATAGGTTTCACACGAAATATAGCGTTAAAGAGTTTAAAAAACTTGCTAATAAAACATAGATAAAATATGTACAGAGCCGTAGTACATCAGTCGTCTCTGCGTTTTGTCGGAGGCTACAACCACCATTGATCATTTGCTTTAGTTATTCATCACATCACTCCTCCAAATCTTGCTGGAGTAACATGCTCTTTCCATCCTATAAAAAATAAATATATATGATATATTCAACTACTACGGATGGAGTAAGTATACGTACTCTCTTCTATGGTAAATATTTAACTTTTACGAGGAGATCCAATTGAAGTTTTCAACGTTTGACCGAATAACATATAGACGCCGAATTAATACTATTAATTTATGGTATATTTCTTCCATAAAAAAATTCCAACATAGAAGGGATGTAACTCATCCCTAAGAGGAGTTCATTTAGATTTATTGTATTTAGATTTATTGTACTAAGAGAAGCTCACAACTACTTCTTGATTAAGTTTTTCTTGGATGCAGAGATGGAGAGAGTAAGAAAATAGTACTAAAACATCATCCGAGTTATGGACTTCGGTTTTTCTAGGAACATCTTGCTTGATAGTAGTACGTACTACTCCGTACCTTGTTTAAATTGTCCACCGTCTCTGCCTCAGGTCAAATGGTGAGCGAGATGACAGCCCGCAATTACGTGAATTAGGCTGAGTTCTTTTATAAGTACCTCGTCCAAGTTGTTCATCGCCTCTACCTCAGGTCGGTGGTGAGTGAGATGAACAGCCCGCAATTACGCGAATAAGATTGAGTTCTTTTAAGCAGCTCTAAACGATAAATTTGTTTTTATCTGTTGGCGCGCTTTCCAAACAAGTAAAAAATTCTATATAAAAGTTTTTTAACCGAAATAAAGTTATTTTAAAAATTTATAATAGTTAATACTTAATGATACATCTCGTTTTACGTGCATCTATTTAATCAAGCTTGAGCGAAACGCATATTAGCGGAATAAGTTTACTTTAGATCTCTCAATTTGTCACTAAGTTCGAAATTCATCATGTATCGTAAAATCGGATACAACACATCCCCTAACTTATAAAAGCGTGCAAACAAGGTCTCTCAGCAATATTTATCCCCGGTTTTAGCTGACGTGACTCATTTGACTATGTCTTCGTCCCACGTGGCATTGACGTGGCGCTTACGTGACAACTCAATCTGGAAAAATAATAAAACCAGTCGGGTCCACATGTCAGTTTCACACACAAAATAATAAAAAATGGTGGTCCCATGTGACCCACATATCATACTCCCTACTCCCCCTCTTCTCTCTCCCCTCTTCTCTCTATCCCCCTCTCTCTACGACCAGGGGAGTGGGGCGTGCGACGATCGGAGCGACCAGCCGGTGGAGCAGGGCGAGCAGCGCTTGGATTGGGCGACGGCAGGGGCGAAGCTGGCAGTGGCTGGAGCGACCGGCCAACAGAGCATGGCGAGCGGCGGCCGGAGCAGGGCGATGGGCGATGCGAAGCGGCCCTCCACCACCGCCGCCGGGTCAACAACCTCACGGCCACCGCCATCCCCGTGCAGGAGGCACCGGGTCGGCGTCGCTTGGCGTCGGCAGGGCTGCGTGTGGCGTCGGATGATGGCTCTGGTGGAGGGCGAGATCCATCAGCGGCACGGGCGCCGTCGAGCTCACCACTGCGGTCGTGGCTGAGAACAGAGAGGAGAGGAAGATCGTGTAGCTCGTCGTACCTTGTAGACCCCCGTTTTTGTAACAGGAGTCACTCGTGTTCATAGTACCATTTCCCTGGATCAAGTAGTTTGGTACCCACGAATACATTGCCAATAATCAAGAGTGCATACATAATTATCTTACGCAAAATATTACAATAATAGGCCCGAAGGCAATAGTCTAGAACACAGGACCAACCGGTCCGGAATACAACCAAAAGCAGAAATTAGGTAAGGCAGCGGAGATAAGGCAGCGGCACGCCATTGCCACAGGCAACGACCGAATCTAAGACCTACTGGGCTCCATCGTCTTCCGTACCCTCCTGGTAGTACTCATACGGATCTTCGGGAACCTCATCGCCCACATCTGAATGTTTTATTTATAGCAAGGGTGAGTACCAACCGTACCCAGCAAGCCACCACAGCAATAATGCATATGATAGGGGAAATGTCAAGGGCGGCTGTGGCACTTGTGCATAAAGCCAGGTTTGCAATTCCTTTCACAAGCCTAAGACCTAGCATAGACTGATCAAGTTTTAATACCATAGTTCATTAAACAACGACGGTTCTGTCCACCATCCATTGTCATCCAAGGATAGCTTCCCGCCATTGAGTCGTCATGATTTTCTGTGGTCTACCCCTTCTCGCTTCTCGAGAAGTTGAGCCATCAGCACATAAAAGTCATTATGCATACCCATCCCAACCAGTTTAAGAATTTAGAGTCTAGCCAAGTGTAATGCATGTCCCGGTGCTCATTATCCGCGAGCACGGCTATTCGAATAGATTTGATTACTCACACTGCAGTGGATGTACACTTTACCCGTACTCCGTAACTTGCCCAACAAATGAGCCGAAGTCCCAACGAAGGAGACGTATCACGGCAAAGCCTTTCAATAACCTCACATTGGCAGTACCCGCTCCATGAACTTACATCCTCATGCACTCTAGGCGTACACGGTTTCTAGCAGTGAGAGGAGTTCTGGCGCTCCCGGGAAGGGAAAAACTCACACATGCATTAAGTTATATTAAAATTTAGGTTCACACGTGGCGGTCCTACCGGTGGCTACCCCACCGTAGGCCCCGCCCCTCATACACACTAAGAAAACCACTATGCAGGGATACTGCCTCCGCTCGGTTACTTACTCCGCTAGGTCTATACCCATCCGAGAAGTACGGTTGTACGAGGGTCGTTTCATGCTTAGCTTCATGGCTCGGTCCTTAATTGACCGGGGACGGTGCTAGCCTTTTCCGGATACCACCCAAATCCACCATCCGCCCCAGTCGAAAACAATTGTTTAATTTTTATTTTCCTTTCACAAATCATGTCATCAATGTCATGGCAATGTGGCGCTCATGTCTCCACAGGCCGCATCTCAATTACCTTCCCAAGGTAATTGCCCAAGCATATAGCATTTTGATAAATATGAGTATGCAAAGTTCTAGGATAGCATTACTAAGCATCTGTCATAATTGACTAGGGACTCATACGTAACATGGTTACAAGGGGATATGGGGTAAACAACATCAAGGCATGGCATAACAACAAGTAGGATGTTTATCATTGCATGCATCTTTATTTGTAAACAAAGTAATTTCGCAATCGGGATCAACATGTTCAAGGGATAGTGATGACTTGCCTTGCTCGTAGTCTTGCGGGTCTTGATCCTCAGTTGGACTCGCAACTCCCTCGGTGTCTAACATTACGTGCGAAAGAAATTGAATTCATTTAGAATTCAATTAAAATCCAACAAAATCCAATTACGAAAAGATCGAGCGCGAGCGTTTGAATGTTGCTATCGAATTCCATTCCATTTATGAAGTAGACCTATTTTGATTTTTAATACCGTTGTCTTAAAATATTAGTGCTAGCCGATCAAAAATATTAACCCGATTTAATTTACGCGTCTCGAATAAATTAGATACCGATAATGAAAGGTAACCCTATCCGGTGATTAGTCGGTTAAAATAATCGCGACGGCTAATTTAGCGGATAACTTAATTATTGAGTCGGAACTAACTAAATACCGGCTAAATAGATATTTAAATGGATAACGAACGGTTGCATACATACGATGGCAATTTAAAAACGACCGGTAATTAATCCACCGATTATATTTAATCGATTTAGCGAAACTTTAACGAACGAAAATCTAAACAATCGGCTAAGTACCCCGCTAAAGAGTAATTATTTAAACGAATAATCTAGTTAGACGAATAATTTAAATTGTAAGTAAATATCCGATTTAATTTTACTTGTCTCTAAAATAATCGACGGCGACGAATATATCGATTTCCCTAAACTAGTATTTTATATTAATCTAGTACGTGTGCTCATAAATTAGATGAATAAAAATTAAATTCCTAATCTTCTAATTTATCTCTCCCTATTTTATTTTTATTTTTCCCTCTCCTCTTCTTTTCTATTTTTTTTCTTTCTTCTTTTTCTTTTTCTCCTTCTCCTTCTCTGGTTCTTCTTCCTTCTGCTTCTACCTCTGCCTGCTCTCTCTCTCTCTGTGTAGACGCCGGCAAGGGGAGGGGGAGGAGGGGTGGCACTTGCCTGCGGCGGCGGCGGCAGCAGAGGGCGGCGACAGCGGCGGCGACCGGCGGCAGGGCGAAGCGACGGCGGCAAGGCGGCAACCCGGCGGCGGCGGCGTCCAGGCGGCGACGGCGGCAATGGCTGCCGGTAGAGGGGGAAGAAGAGGAAGGGGGAAATGGAGGGGGAGAGGTGGGGGAGAAGGGGCTCGGCCGGGGGGCTTTATAGCCGGCCGGGGAGGGAGGGGAGGTGGCCGGCGCGGGGCTCGACGGTGATGGCGATGGCGGCCAGCGGCGATGGGACGGCGGCCAGCGGCAACGGGGCTCGAGGGTGGTGCGGCGAGGGCGACCGGCGGGTGGAGCTCGAGGAGGGAGGGAGCGGGGCTCCAAGCGCCCGCGGCGCGCGGCGCGTCACAGACCTAGGGTTAGGTCTAGCTGTTCATCGGGGAAGATGAACAGTGCATTTTCCTTTTTTTTTTAATTTATTTATTTATTTATTTTATTGTAATTTTTATTATTATCCTTATATTGTATTTGTACAAATTTATAACTCATTCGCACGAATGAAATAAACCCGGTATTGGAACTATTCCGCCCTAAATCTTTCCTGATATTTTATATTGTCTATATTCGTTACGCCCATCTATATGTGCGGATAGTTATAAAATTTTTTATTATCTAAATAAATTCATGACATTAAGGAAAAATATTTTATTCGCTCAAATTCTATCTAGAACTTCATTTTATTCTATGTACCGTAATTATTCCTCCTGTCGATTTCCGTTCTTGGGTTCGCGCCGAAATAATTTCGATAAATTAAACACCCGCACAATAAAGATTCAAATAAACGAGTCATAAAATGCGACCTGATGCAAATTAAATTTTAAGGTTTTAAACTGTGTATGTTTAGGGTTTCGATTTCGACGGTCGAATTTTCAGGGTGTTACATACCTCCGCCTAGCGCTCGTGATCGCAGGCGTCGATGCCGCTCGGGGTCGATGACGCGACCGCCGAAGACATCAACAGCGGCGAGATGGCCAGCAGAAAAGGGGATGAGGCAGCAGCGACGTCGTCCCCTTCCGAGCGACGGTGGTGCCGACACAGAGCTTGAGCGGTCGCCTCGTCTCCTCTCTCCTCCACTACCGCGTTGTCCCTAGAAGGACCAGCTTCCCGCCGCCGTGGCCGCCAGGGACACCATCGCCATCTGTATCCGCTCGCGCCCGACGCTGTCGACGCATCCGACGTCGGCTACCTCCCCCTCCTCCCTCCTCCAATCCGCCCCGCCGCCATCACCGCCCTCCTCCACACCGCCATCAGTCACCGTCGTCCGTAGTGCCTACTCCAGCGCCACCGATGTTGAGAAAAATGTGCTGCCGACGCCGAGAGAAAGGGAGAGAAACATAGAGGGGGAAAGAGAGCATGGGTTAGTGACATGTGGGGTCCGCTAATTTTCATGTGGGTCCCACTTGTTCTTATATTCTATCTGTCTGACATGTGGGCCCTACTTTTTTTAAATTTTTATTTTTTTATTTTGCTTTCGGTGCCACATCACCGCCACGTAAGATGAAAACCAAATCAAACTAGTCATGTAAGCGCCACGTCAACCAAAACCGCCATCCAAACCGTCTTGGAATCTTTTTCACTGGTTTTAATAGTTGAGGACCAATTGTATATGTTATTGTAGTTAAGGGATGAAAATCGAATTCACTGTTAAGTTAGGGGACCTAAAATGAACTTATTCTAATATTAGCAGAGGTCAGCCCAAGATAGCCTATTTGGGCCCAAAGACAAACAAAAAGAAAAAAGACTAAAAGAAGGGTTTTGCTTGGGTTCGACTCTTCGTGGAGTTAATAAGCACATAAAACACCAAGATCAATTTAAAATTAAATCTTCAAATTAAAAATTAGAACTCACACAAGCTTGCCCAATTGCTAACGTAAGTAAGGCCTCGCGGTTGTAGAGCGCGGTCATTGGTCCTAAAATAATTGGGTCTGCTATCTTAATCTGCCCCTGACCAGGCCCAGTAAGCCCATTAATATCTCATCCCACGGACCATTTTCCGTTTAGGAAAAGGTTAACTTAAGGTTCCTCATTTTGTTATTGAGTTTCAAAATCATCCGTAAACCAAAATATCAGACGTAACACATCCCTAATCTTACAAAATTGTATCACGTTGAATCCCAAGGTAGTATTGCTCTTGGTTTTGACTGACGTGGCGAGTTGACTTCAGTCAACCATGCTGAGTCCGCATGGGACCCACATGTCATAAAACAAATTCACTACCCCCTCTCTCTCCAGTGCAGGCCGTATCACCGCCACATGCGTGTTGCACGCGCAGCTCACGTTCCCCCCACACTCCGACGCGGGCCGTGTCACCGCCTACCACGCTAGCCTCGACGCCCGTTTCCACGCACGCGATGTTGAGGCGGAGCTCTTGCATGGTGACAGAGAGGAGGCTACCGATGCACTACGCGAATCCGTCTTGGATGGCCGCCTCCTTCTCGATGAAGGGGAACATGCCACCGATGGCCTCGGTGATGGTATGCATAGCAGTCGCGTCGTGGTCCTTGCTGAAGCTGAACGTGTGGATCGGCGGGGACCAACCACCGCCACCGTCGGTGCGCACAAAGGACAATGGCACGACCACCTCCATCTCGCTCTATTCGCCTCCGTGCATCGTGCAGCACGCACACTCTCCTCCTAGCCACCACTTCCGCGGCCCCGCCACCTTGCCGCCGCCCTTGCCCCCAAATGCGGGTGATCTCCGTCCCTTGATGCCGCCCAGACCTCCGGCTCCCGACGACGCCCTAACAACATCCACACCGAACCACCGCCAAGCCCCATAACGAGGGCCCCAGCTCCCGACGACGCGCCGCTGCCCACCCGCCGCCACTGTCCTCGCTACCAAACATGGTGATCTCCGTCCCTCGATGCTGCCCAGAACTCCGGCTCCCGATGATGCCCTGCCACTACCCGTCGCCACCCTCACCACCAAACGCGGCCACCTCCGGCTCTTGACGATGCCCCGACCACCTCGACGCTGCACCGCTACCAAGCCCGTAGACGAGGGCCCTCGCCACCAAACACCTGAACCTCGGCCCCATCTCCTGCCGGTCGTCATTCCCACCCTGCCGCTTGGTGATGCCGCAGTCGTGTTGCCACTGTCTCGTCGGTCGTCGTCCTTTCTCTGCCGCTCTGTTTCGCCGCAATCGCCACTTGCCCGTCTCTCGCGCGAGATGGCGAGAGGTAGAGAGAAAAGGGAAGGGAGATAGAGAGGAGGGGAGAGAAGAGAGGAGAGTAGTGAGGATGTTACGTGGGATCCACACTTATTTTTTTTCCACGTAAGCGTCTAGTCAACAAGAGTGGATCAGGTCAATATGCCACATCAGCGAAACCGAGCATCTATACTGCTGGAGGACTAAATTTAATCTGGTTTTGTAAGTTAGAGGTTTAAGATTTATGATATTACGGTTTGGGGATGATTTTGGAACTCAACGATAAAATAAGGGACCTAAAGTGATTTTTTTCCTTTCGTTTATTATAAGCAAACGCTGCCTATTCAGCTAAACTAACATTTCAACGGGCTTCCTAGTAACAGCCGAGTGCTAGTACCGCTCGAGATGGCATTCATTTCAAAATTTCTAAGCAGCAAACAATAATACCCAGATATAGATAAGATGAATAATTTTATCCCATCATGGATTTTTTTTCCAGATATAGATAGTCCGGCAACAACTGCACCAAAGACGCACAAAGGCCAACATCACATTGCAATAATGGACACAACTAGGATCAGCAGTAGCAAAGTCATATTATTGATTTTTTTTGGATGCAGTTACAAAGTTGGGGGGGGGGGGGGGGGGGGTGTTGGGAGGATGGATGGTTGTCAGTATGCAACATTATTTCACATTATCATCTCTAACTAGTAATGCAAAGGCGCAACATAACTATATATTTTACATAAAAGTAGAAAACCTAATATGTGAGCAGCACACTTCAAAACATCCCAGAAATAGTCGTATACACTATTACTCATGTTTACAATTGTATCCGTTAGGACATCTCGAAGAAAAAAAGAGTTTTGCTTATCTGCTCACATTTAATATACAAAATTTATAACTCATAATATTTAGTAAACTTTAATTTAATACAACATACAAATGGTGAATTTAATATGACATTAGTAAATTTGATAGGATGACATGCACACAGTAAATATTATAGGATTTAAATTTGGCATAAACATTGTAAATTCAGTAAATTTGCTTCAACACAAGGATATATGTTTCATTGTAAATTTTATAAATTCAGCGTAATATTTTTTAACAACAATATTATCCATTCCATATCAGTAACTACATTTCGTACTATTTATGTTCTTTAATCCATTTGCAATATACTACAAAAGAGACATTTAAATATTTAACAAATACATCATCACATAAAAGCCTGTTAAATTATTAATTGTCATGATAATATTTTTAGTTATAAATCAAGATAAATTCGTTAATATTATAGCTACACTTTTGCCAAGTATGTTTAACGAACACAAAATTAATCTATTTAATCTATTACCAATTAAATAACCCATCCAACTGTTGCTAATTCCACATGTGGTATTCTTACACATCTATTCTCTGCCATTTTTCATTCAGGTGCTTATTATTACTTCTTATCGTATGATCCACTTTCACGTTTTAATATCTGCCAAATAATCCTACCATTTTTAATATATGGCAGTCACAAAAACCTTATAATTCTATTTACGTTTCTTTTGTACTAAATTTATTTCCCAGGATAACCACTAAATATTCTGTACACATTACAATTTAATTTTGAGTTACATATTATAATTAATGAATTTTCTTATACACCATACGTAACAATGATGGTTATAGTCGCGTGAATGCGCCACTTTCAAAGTAACTTGATCTCCCTATTTACTGAATACATTTAGCGTCAAATAAAGTTATGAATTAAAGTGAAAACTTTTATGACAGTTATTTCGCATGCGCGATTATGATCTCTTATATGTTGGATATGACTATATTAAATTTGGAACATAAATTAATCTTGTTTTAACGTAAACAATTAATTTGATATGATTATGGTGGACTTGTACAATTTATGGTAAACCTTATTTTCCCATGATAAACTAAATTCATTTTAAGAACCATGCATATATGCATGGGGTACTAAGTGAAATAAACCTCCATTTTTCTAGAAAAAAATGATTTTAATATCTCTAGCTTACATGATCAATAGTAACTAAGATAGATAATTTGATTAATTTACTGGCCGCTCGGTTAGGTGGGAGCCCTAACTGCTACTTTTTTTCTCTGCAACCCTTTTCTTTTTTTTTTCGTAACAACCCCCACAACCACAGTTTCCTCGCGTTGTTTCAGGAGGCTTCGTTTGTTCAAAGCATTTTTTACTTTTGTGATCAGAACCTATTCTAGGTCCAACGGTAACATTTTGTTACGGTGGCTAGATCTAACGGTCACTTTTTACTCATTGGCATGGCTCATTCTAGGATCATCTTATGATTCTCTTTTCACTTGGAGAGATGTGTGGGCTCATGAGGGTGGATCTCACCTAATCAGGGACTCACGTCCTTTAAACTTGACGTTAGAGGAGTTGCTTCCTTCTGAAACAAATCCGGTGGCATGTGAAGAAAACAACATCATCATGTTGGGCTCTTCTCGATTGATCGTGCATATGTGGGAGGTGCGGTCAAGCACGCATCTGCGATCTGCCTAGCCTTCTCGGCTCTAGTGTGCAACTTTATATGGGCAAAGGTCCTGAGCCAATTTTATTGGGCTTTGGCTCCGGGCACAACTCAACTAGGTTAGCTCAGGGCCTTACGCCTAATTGGGTTGCCATTCCTACTACGTGCAAGCAAGCACCAGGCACGCACATACGAGAGAGAAATAAGTAAAAGAAAATTGAATGAAGCAAAGTTAAGAGAGAGAAGAGGGAAAAATAAGGATTTTTAGCTTTACATAATAAAATATTACTACAGGTTAAATCGTAAGCGTTGCAAGTAACTTTGTCGTCAATACAACCATTGATGGTCCCTAACCATTCATAGTTTTGGTTTGCTTTACACTTATGGGAGGTTGTGTGTCACCTCCTAGCTCATTAGGATTTAGCTTGCGTGGCCTATGAGAGTTGTGTGCGCACATTTACAACTACATTGCTTGTTGAGCAAAAGTGGAACCAACATATAAGGGCTTATCTCTCTAACCATATAACTTCAGGGTTAACCCTTTTACACGATGCAAGTATGGAAGTTTAAGTGGGGTGGCATGTGTAAGTGGGCCATCTTGTATGATGAGCTTGGTTGCGCGATTCTGGAGGGTGAGCGCCGACACTAGATGTAGGGATGGCAGTAATGCCCACAGGTTTGGGTATCCACGGATATCCGACCCGATTGGCACGGTGTGGGCGCCTTCTTTTGTCTGTGGGCACGCTCGACCCGATACCCATGAACTTAGTGGACGTAGTCGGGTTTTATATTTCGCCCATGGGTAAACCATGCCCGACCCGAAAATTTTGTAGCCAATATATATCCATCAGGCCTTCAATAGTTTAACTTTCCCTCATGGCCTAATAGCCCATTAGGCCCATTTATATGCAACAATATATATATTCTCACTGAACCAGCGAAACCCTAGCCTATCCCAAATCCCCACCGCCGCCCTACCTCAGTCCTCAGCACCTCTCACCCTTGTCTCACGGCGGCAGCAGCGCACGGGAAGGAGCAGGTGGCGATACGGCAGCGGACGAGCGCAGGCGGCGGCACACCGCGCACGGGAGCAGGCGGTGCTGCACAAGAGTAGACGGTGGCGGACGGGCGCAGGTGGTGGCGCACTCCATTGAAAGGATCTTAATGTCACCTAGAGGGGGGGTGAATAGGCGTTTAAAACTTTTAAGTAAATGCGGAAGCTAAACTTTTCGGATATTTTGGAATATTTTCGGATATTACGAAAATCTCAGATTTTTTAGCAAGCTAGCAAGGCAAACAAAAAGGGATGTGGCACAAGTAGTTAATGGGTTTGCACAAACAACGACTAAACTACTACCGGCACCAAATAGCAAAGCTAGAGGAGTAAGAGATATATATCACCGGGATTCTTGCAAGTTGATGTGTTACCGAAGTTCAAATCCTTGAGGGGATTCTACTCTCCGTTGAGGAGCTCACAATGATCTGGGTCTTTTCCAACCCTATACTCGTGAGGTTGCACAAATGCACTTCTCTTTCCACTAAGGATATCTCTTTCCTTTTGGAGGTGAGATCCGACCTTCACAAACTCCCTCGGTGCACCACACACAAATCAGTGTCTCGAGGTTGACTCCTAGTCGTCTAGGTGTCCTCAACCACCAAGAGTAACAAATGCCACAAAGATTTCTTGGGGATGAATCGAGTGCTCAACAAATCTTCACGAAGTCAACACCAAGCACTCAAAGAAACTCAAATCAACCACTCACACACACACACAAAAAATCCGAGATTGAAGATCGGTGGAGTGGGCGAAGTGAGAAGGCAAGGCTCAAAGTGAATCTCAAATCAACACAAGCCTAGGGCACAATATAAAGAATGGAGCCAACCACCTTGACTTGGTAGTGGAGGGGGCTATTTATAGCCATAGCCTCAGATTTGCCCGTTGGAGGCAAAGATTCTATTTTTCGGAATTTCTGAAAACCATTTTCGGACATATCCGAAAATCACCAGAAGTCAATTTCAGTTGACCAGCAATTTTCGGAATTTCCAAAAAATTATCGAAGTTATTTTCGGACTTTGCTACAATACTTTCAAAATTTCCAAAAAGTGCAAATTTCAGTACGAACTCAGCAGAAAAAGCATTTCACATCAATGTTTTTCCTTTATTTGTATATCCTGCAGCTATCTCAAAGCAAATGGAATGGAATGGCGTAATCACAGAAAGTGTGAAATGGTTAAAAGGATTTGTACACGTAGTAGAAGTGAGGCGTCCCTCAAGATATTTGGGCTGCCAAAGTCAAGCATGTTCCGTTTGACTTGTCTAGCTTTAAGATTATTTTAATTCTGGTGTGCTCGTCTCACCTCACCTCGTGAACTGCATCTTTCTATTATTGCTAAAAAAATTTTAAAACGAGCTTCGGTTGCATTCACCCGCTTGATGTGGCGTGTTTTTAGTCCCTGTTTTACGATCTGCTTTTGGTGATGCATCGTGAGATAGCATGCTATGCTTGTGAAGGTTAAGCCGGCCTGATTGGTTGGTGGGCTCCAAGGAGAACGTTACAGCGCTCGCTGGCGAAATCTGCCGATTCAATTCACAGTGTTTTTGTGTTCCTGATGAGTTTGTGCAATTTTTGCCCATGCTAGTAAGTCACCTCTAAACAATGCTAGTAGATGTTTGACTCTCATTTCATGTCAGTCGGGCGTAGTTAAAGACTAACACATGCACAACAGGAACACGCATAGCATGTGACCCTGAGTTTGTTCTATAAACTTGATTAAAAAAAGTCAAACGATTTATAATATAAAACGGAGGAAGTATTAGATAATATTTGAGCTAACATGCATAATAGGTTAGCTATAGGGTTAGTTCTAATTTTTTTTCTTCCGCTCCTCTATCAATGAATTTAATGCACTCCTAAATTTTACTCCAGGTCTATTTTGAAGTTGTTAAGAAAGATTGATAATCTAGCGGCTGCTGCGCCAAAGTAATGTCACATTACAGCTAAGATTATTGAGTAGCAACAACTCATACAACCAGTTTCAGAGATCATCCCAACGACAGCAAAACTGCGCCTACAAACGCCGCAGCAAAACTTCGCTACTTGTTCAGAACTCAACAGAAGAACATGGACTGCCTGACGTCCCGGTGCAGGCGCGGAAGCCCCGGCACCTGCCGCGGCGGCGCGCCGCCTTCCCCGCTGCCCTCCGACGCAGCGTCGTCGAGCCTCACGAACTGCGATAGCTGCGCCGCCGCCAGGTGCGCGTAGCAGATCGGAGCAACTGAAAAAAGAAAGACATTGTCAGGTGAAAATACTGAACTTTTTATTTTCAAGAACAAGTGACAAAAAATCGAGTGGTTTAATTTATCTGTGCTTAGATCAATTACCAACTGAGATTGCCGTCGTGCTCCTCTGGTACCAGAGGCGAGTTCACAAGCATCACAAAGTTAATTAGAATTCAGAACAGAAGAACGAAATGCAGTCGAATGATCACCATAGATTACTGATTTTTTTCTTTTTTCTTTTTGGGTGCAGTTTCAGAGTTCAGTGTCGCTTACACATATGATAGGTTGTGCACGAGCTCCTGCAAATCATCAGAGGTGAAATTGTTCTCATCATGCAGCACATGGTAATGTGTCGGCCTTGTAGTCCCCTGTCAAATACAAAGCCAATTGAACTGATTAGAGCACAAATCGCACTTGCATGACAGTAATATCGTCTGTGAGCATATTTCAGCTATTTGTCTACTCCATTCGTTTTAAAATGTAGCAAGTTGTTCAAATTGTGTTCCAAATATAACAAATTAGGCTATGCAAAAGATAACTTTTACCACTAAACTACTCATACTATTTGTACTCAGTGGCGGAAACAAAATTATATCAATCCTAGGGCTGAATTAGTGTAATTTCCATGTAGTTTTCTTTCTTCTCTAATTTTACAAAAATTGGAGTGGTATTTCAATAGGTTTTTAGGTTCAGAATAGGGCTCTAGCCTTAGCTGCCCTACTCCTGATTCCACTCCTGCCGGTACTACTATCGCTTGGTTTTATTATAGTTCAGTCCTACACTTCACCCATCCCGAGAAGGCAAACAAATTTTTCTCCCCCTCACCTTAATATCTATGCTATCTCTTAAAAATTGCTACATTTTGGGATAGAAAGAGTAGCACATTTGTCAGATGTGTACAAATTGAAAAAAAAAAAGTAAATGGCCACATTTTATTACCGATGTTTCGCTTTGAACCACCCTTTAACCGATGTTTTCACTTTGGACTGGTAATATTATCTCTGTGGTGCTTTTGATCACCGTTAACTCTTTTAATCATCTACATTCAACTTGGCATATGTTAAAGAAATGGTCTACATACAGTAGTAGGAGTTCATTGATGATATTACACGGTCCAAAGTGAAAACATCGGTTACGACACATTGGTAATAAAAGGTGGCTCAAAGTGAAATTTACTTAAAAAATCACGTTTGTTATAATGACATGTGGATCCCAGTGTTACACGTGTCAGTAGTGCATCGGTGGTAATTTTCTCGATTATGTAATCTTTCCAATGGTACTGAGCCAACTGGAATTCAGATTTTAGATAGAGTACTTACTATCATCCCAGCATGAGCACACATGTAGAAATCATAGTTCCTAGGGTGACAGATTCCCTTGTCAACAACAGTACCTACAAAACAATGGCACATGTTCAAGAATGAGGTGAAAAAAAAATGATGGTACCTGACAAGAATAGGATTAAGTTCCTGGCAAAAGTGAGATGATGGATGTAATGGTTACCAGGAGAGACATTGACAATATTGTTCGATCGATCTGTCTGAAAAAAATTTGGTGTGATGATTCTTCTGTGCAACTATCGCCGTGAACTTGGGGGACCATTTATCATTGTTCTCATTAGCAAGAAACTCGCATGCCTTCTTCTCCTTCACCTCTGCCCGTCCCTCCTCTAGATCGATGGAGCCAGCAGGCGCACCGCCTCCTCTCCTCCCCGTTGGCCGCCGTCGTTTCCGCCTTTTCAAGTCCAAGCCGCGAACGCAGGCCGACGTCGTGCGGCAGACGCGCGATAGATAGCTTTGTGTTGAATCTTTAATTGCATTCTGATGTACAGGGATGTAGTAGTACGAATGGTTGCTCGCGGCTGCTGCTGCAGACGCAACCAGCCAACGCTGCCTCCCGTGGTTGAATAATCAGGCCGATCCACCGGTGTGGCCAAAATATATATCTCCAAGAAACGGTTTTGCTATACTTATGATGACATTAGATCCTAGTCAAATTTTAGATTGATTTCTATAAGATTCGTGCATGCGTTTGTTCATGCGTACTATACAACTTGTTTTGTTGTTATAATTATATATTTTATACAAATTTACAACGAAATTGCTATATTTTTATTGCGCCATAAATCTTGTATATGTAATTACACTGACTTACACCCTACATACATACCACTTACATATGTAATTAGTATGTAATTTTAGGATTTACATATGTAATTTTAGGACTTACATATATAATTTTGGGATTTTCATTGTAAATACACTAAAATTATATATGTAATTTAGAGAGTTACAATGTAAATACATACCGATTAATATTTGGTGAAAAATATGGCACCATAAATATAGCTACTCCCTTTTTTTTTAAATTGTCCAGGTGGTGAGTACATTTCTTGGGGTACAAGATGGAGCTCCAGAGGATATGATGGAACTCATGGAAGCCCCGGGAAGAGTGACAGGAAGAGGATGAAGCGGCCGATGGCGGTGAAGAAGTTCACGGTGGAGATCTTCTTCACGGCGAAGGTCATGAGCTCCATTGCCCAGGTGCTGAGAGGGCAAGTGACAGAGAACTCGATGGAAGCTCTTAGGTTCTTGACATCACACTCAGGCAGCACTCTGCTAAGCAGTAAGTTTTTACTCTCGTTGCAAGGCCTTGCTTGTTGTGTGCCCACCATTATAGAATTCACCATGTTTCAATGATTCAACAATGCTTTTGTAAAAGAAAGAAACTCCTCAACGATGGTCTTCAACTTGGGTGGTCTAGTCCTACATCCACACCATTGGGGGAAAAAGAACTGAATGTAGTGCTCAAAGTTATGAAGTATGCAAATATTCAATGCCAGAATGAATTTGACATTTAGTTTTTGCTTACGTGGGAATAACTTCACCTACCATGTTTTAAATTTACCTGTACATATTACACATAGTTGCATATGTGAATACATTTTACTCCTAAGTAATAAGAGTTTAGTGAGATTAAATATATATTATTGATCTTAATCTCTTCAAATTCATGTCAGGACGTAATAACAATTACATACATAGTGATGTGCGTGCATCCTTTGTCTGGTCGAGGAAGTTATATTTTTCAAGCTTAGTATGAAATATGTAACCAATTTTGTAAGTATAGGAGCCAACTATTGTAGCAGGGACTATGCGTCACGCCTTCTATCTCTGACCGAGGATAAAGGGAAAGATGATTGCTAGAGCACGGGATTCCGTTCCAACGGAATACTTTATGAATCTAATCACCCACCTCCCGTCTCCCCCAATGTTCGAGCTCCCATGTTGCAAAGAAACGAAGCAACGGCACCCTAGCTCCTTGCCCCTACCGGTCACAGCAATAACAGAGGAAGGAGGGAGGCGTTGAGAGGAAGGGAGAACAGAAGATGAGACAACGACATGTGATTTGCCGGTAAGCTAGACGATGACAGCGTACTCTCCTTCCCCATGCATTGATCCGGTACCTGATACTAGGGGTGAAAACGGGGCGGGTATTTCCCGCCCACCCGCCCGGCTACATTATTTCGGGAAAAATTTGGGTCAAAAATTTTGGGACAATTTTTGGGTCGGACCCGTAGTAGGACTTTTCACGGATATCGGGTCCGAATACATGTCTTTTTTTGCGGATATGAGATCGGGTTCGTGAACTTAGTACCCGACGGATACGGATTATCTGGTAAAAATCCGGGTATTACCCGGATTGCTACGGATATTACCCGTATTATGTTTTTGTGATGGACTTTTTGGTACTATGTATTGGTACTACTACGAGGTATTATTGTTATGATGCATTGGTGATAATTTGAATCATGTCTATTAGTTTTGTGCCTCTCTGGTCCTATGAAGATGCCTATTGATAGCTTGTTTGGGATGATATACTGATATTGTGACTCAACTGTGAGATATACTGTACTTAATAACCTAATATTTTCAACTGTATGTCATATATGAAATGATTTTCAATTGTGAGGTATTATACCCTATTTATTCCCTAAGGTCCTAATGGCCTAATATAATTGTATTATGGATATATGGAATTGTTGAATGGTTATTGTCTATGTGATATATATGATTGTTGCTTCAACTTGATATTCGGATAAGTATTCGTAACTGATAGTGTACATAACCATTTTGGTACGTATTCGTTTTGTATTTTTGCCCACAATTATCCGAGTTTGTATCCGTATTCGGTATTATCCGTGTCCGACTCGATTCGATTATAAAATGTGGGTTAGGATATGGGAAGGGTGAGATCCGACCAAACCTGACCCGTTTTCACCCCTACCTGATACCCTAGGTACCAGACCTGATATCTAATACCTGATACCATTCACCTGGTACATATGTGTACCGGCTGATACTTGAGGCACCAGGCATGATATCCCGAGGTACCAGACCCTAGTACCTGGGTACCAAGCACGATACCCGAGGTATCAGGCCCTGGTACCTGGGTACCAGGTCTGATACCCGAGGTATCAGATTCTGGTATCAACCCTCTAATACATAAGGTATCAGCTGCAATGTACCTGTACACAACACTAGCGAGAAGAAGTGATGGGTTGGCAAGGAGAATGAATAAACCCGACGACCTCTCATCCACTTCATCAACTCCAAATGCTGCCATCTACATTGAGACTGGCCGCTTCCACCTTCATGCCGATGCCCAAAGCCTCGTCCCCCTCAGCCTCGCCGCCTCCCTTTCCTTCTGCTCACACATGACAACCTCCAACCTCACAACCATAGTTGGCTCCCTCCTTGGCTATAACCCCCATGCCCTTGTCAACCTCCACTCTCTCACATGCTCTAGATCCAGTGTAGCAAGGGAGAAAAAAGGATAGGGGATGTTGTCGGTGCTGGAGATGATGGTCAAGGAGTCGAGGAGAGAGAAGAGGAGGATGGCCACTGGGGCAGAGGAGTGGATAGAGGGAGGAGGAAGATGAAGCGCTGCTACTCGGTGGGGGGAGAAAGCGAGACGGTGCGGGAAACGGATTTAGGAGAAACGGATCTGGAAGCTATGTATAAGAGGCAAGCTAGATCACGAGATACTGTGACCATAGAATATTTAATAAATCTAACAAATTAAATATCTCCCAATAAAATAGGTCTTTTGTACCGTGCACTAGGTGCCTCATCTTCTACGTGATTCCTCCTAGATATCGTGCATACCGCATCTAGTCGGAGAAGCCATAGGTGCGCCATACGCGACACCTCGCCAGTGTTGTCTATGCATCGTTGTGTCTAGCTGGAGCAACTATGGCAGCTTTCATGCACGGGTGACGGCTCCTTCACCGTGGGCCGCATCAACAGTAGGGAAGGAGGGAGCGTGTCGAGGGGAGATAGGGAGAATAGGAGAGTAATGAGAAGAGGAGAGGAGAAATCGGTGGTAAATGGCTCACTGGCTGGCTAGGAAGCGACAACCTGCACGTCCTCCTCGCGACATGATACCTGATACCTGGTACTTGGTACCTGGTACCTATAGGTATCGGCTGATACCTGGGTACCAAGTTTGATACCGGTGGGTATCGGGCTTGATAGCTCGAGGTATCACGGATGATACCTGAGGTATTAGGTTTGATACCTAGTACCTTACACCCAAGGTATCAGGCCTGGTACCTGGTACCAGCTGAGGATGACGTACTTGCAAACAATGGAGATGAGTAGCTAAGAGCTAGCAAGGAGCACGATTGCAATGATCTCGAGACACGCAGGAAGCACCTTGCGACCACCTACCGTCCACTTTATCAACTCCAAGAGCGCCCCCACGCCAGGAAACGATCGCCTCCACCTTGTCGTCGGTGCCCTAGTCCTTGTCCCCTTCACTCTCAGCCTCGCATCCTCCCCTCTTCTCCGTTCTCATCGAAGACAACGCCGATCTTGTTGTCGTAGTTACCTTCCGCTTGCTGACCTCAACGATTCCGACGGCCCAATGACCTCACCGGTCTCTCTAACCGATGTCCTCAATCTGGTGTATGAAGGGGGGAGAGAATGAATGATGCTTTTGGTATTATGAATGATGTCGATTGGTTCTCCGGTGACCGGAGATGGGATCGATGTGGGTTGGAGGAGTCGGGGAAGGGAGGAAGGAGGAGGATGGCCGATCAGCTCAGAGAAAGATGAGGAAGAAAACGGATCTTGGAAAACGGTTGGGCTATATTTCTATCCCGCAGCCCGCACAGGAGGCCGTTTTGTAGTTTTTCTGTATGTATAATGCTCACCCTGTTTCGTCATCCCGTGACCTCGTGCCCTCACGGTATTCCGTGTATTAGTTTTTCTGAAAGGGAAATTGTCCAAGTCAGGCAGTAGAGGATAGGCGCTTCCCGTGGGCCTTTCGCGCTAACTTATCTTTCCCGCTCCGCGTCTTCCAGACAAGAGAGACGACCTTCGGCGCCCAGCTTCCATCACACTCACCACACTATATAAACCCCACATCCTTGCAGCGGTATAGCCACCAACCAACAACAAACAGCTAGCACCCCACGATTCATTTTGGTTATTATTCACAACCTGCACTTTGCATCAGTCACCTCACCTGCGCGGGGGAGGGAGATCGGAGATCAGCTCAGTGTGCACGAGGCCCCTCGGCGTGGGGTGCCTTGGGGCGGGGCGACGATCGAGCTGGCCCTAGCAGCGGCGTCGGGCGACGGTGCCGCGCGTGGGTGAGGGCGTCGGCCTCGGCCGTGGCCGCAATGGCGGCTCCGGAGATCGGGGCGGCGACGATGTACGAGGTGCTCTCCGACCCGGACCGGAGGTGCGGCTACGACATCCAGCCTTCGCTGTTGCCAAGCCGGCACCGGCACTGGGGTTCACCGACTGGGATGGTGATGTAGGCGGGGGTTTCTGAGGAATCCAAATAACCTCCGGGGCGCAGCTCGCCGGGCTCCAGTTGCGAGCCGCGTCGCGGGTGACGTGCGTGGGGGGAGCAGGATGCGCCACCGCCACGCCGCCGTGCGGGCGCAGCCATCTCCGTCCTAAGGGCATGAGTAATGTATATGTATGAAGCAGTCCATATGAGTGGGTCCCACATCAGGAGGCACAGTTATAGCAAATTCCACAGTGTTTGTAGCCATAGTGAAGATAAGGTGGGTCCCACATGCAAATAAAATATCTCTTGTTCTCAACTTCTCCGTCTCTACTCTGCCTCAGATCCCCAATTCGCGCGAGCAAGGTGAAACCCTACCGTCGCCGGGCCGAAATTTGGAGGAGCGGACGGCTGCGTGGAGTCGGCCGGCCACAGGAGCGACGAGCGTGCGAACAGCAGTCGGCAGCAAGCGCGTGGTGCCCAGACAGCCATCCGGCTGATCGCAGGAGCGGCGAGCGTGCAGGGGGCGGACGGCCATGGCAAGGCTGCAGCTTGTGACAAGAAGATAGCAGGCATGTCTCAGCTGAGACGAAAGCACAGATGCAGGTAATATAATCATCACCTGGCTCCATATTCCTTTGGGATTTAATGATTTGGTTGGCACTAGAGGTCATTGATGTTCTGATTTTGTTGCTGGAGGCAGGTCGTATGCATGTGTCTCGATTCATTTACTGCAATGATAATATATGTGTTCATCTTGTGGTTGAATTTCCAGTTCTGGTTGTGCTTTTGTAATTTATAAAAAATAAAAGAGAACAAATCGAAGTCACAGAATACAAATAGTTAAAATGTCAGTCAAACAAACATGTAAATCTTAAATTCGGTTCCTGAATACAAACTAGCAAATTAAGCTGGGTGCCTGAATACAAACTAGCAAAGTACAAGATTGATAACAAACTAATAAACTAGTAAAGAGTAGAATTGATAAGAAACTAATAAACTCTAATGTTGTTGGCCAGAAAACTTTTGCCATATGTGTTCCATCAAATCTTGCTTGAGACGACGATGGGTTGCTCGATCACGAATCAACAAGTTTTTCTCTAGGACGTCTTCAAATCCATAGATTGGGCCATGGTGAAGCCCTGCCATTTGTGCCGAAAAATGTCCTTGTTCATACGTATTGTCATCCGGTATATCATAGGTGCCTCTTTCATCCTCAACTATCATGTTATGCAAAATTATACATGCATACATGATATCAGCCAGTTCTTCCCTTTCCCAAAGACGCGCTGGGTGACGTATGATGGCCCAACGTTTTTGCAAAACCCTAAAAGCTCGTTCCACATCTTTTCTTGCTGATTCTTGGCGTTGTGCGAACAATTTAGCTTTATCACTTAGAGGTCTCTTGATAGATTTCACAAATGTTGCCCACTCCAGATAAATAACATCAGCTAAATAATATCCCATATTATAGTCAGTCCCATTAACTGTAAACTGACAGTAGGTGCTCTTCCTTGTAGTACCTCAGTGAACAATGGTGACTGGTCCAATACGTTAATATCATTGTTAGAACCAGCAGCCCCCAAAAAGGCATGCCAAATCCATATGTCAGCAAAGGCAACTGCTTCTAGCATGATAGTTGGTACTTCATAATCACCACGCGTGAATTGCCCTTTCCACGCAACCGGGCAATTTTCCCATTGCCAATGCATGCAATCAAGGCTACCTAACATTCCAGGGAACTCATGTGCCTCTCCAAATTGAAGTAAATGTTGAATATCCTCTTGAGTAGGCCTCTAAAGATATTGCTGACCAAATAAATGCCTCACACCTTGAACAAAATTAATCATGCATTCCATTGCTGTTGTTTCTGCTACTCCAAAGGTTTCATCCATAAGGTCAACTGGTGTACCATATGCCAACATTCTGATGGCAGCCGTGCATTTCTGCAGTGGCGATAGACCCACCTTGCCAAATGCATCTCGTCTTAGGCGAAAATATGGAGACCAAACACCGAGAGCTTCAACAATGCGCAAAAATAGATGCTTTCTCATGCGAAATCTCCGACGAAATTGGTCATCAGTGTACAAAGGATTGTCACAATAGTATTTAGCAAACAATCTGTTATGGTCCTCTTCATGATCCCTGTTGATGTACCTGCGTGTGTAGCCCCCACGCTGAGTAGATGGTCCAACTAATTCTACTTCTAGCTCTGCTTCAATCTCTGCTTCTATCTGATCTTCAATTTCAACCTCAATAGGGTCATTGATTTCTTCCCACAGCTGCTCTTCTAGATTGTCGCTAGTGAGAGAATCTTCTATATGAGTAGATTGTTCTCGGGAGTTGGCTAACGTTTTCCTAAGTTGGTTTGAGGTTGAATGGAGAGGGCAGTGAGAGGGGAGTGGTATCTTCCAAGAGGCTGAATGAAGTGGGCAGTGAGAGTGTGAGTGGTGTCTTCCTGACCGCATCTCTTATTTGTAGGATATATTTCCAACAGCTAGTTTATAACAGCTATTTCTTACTTTTGGCAGCATTCCAACAGCTAGTTTGCAACAACTATTTCTTACTTTTGGCAGCATTCCAACAGCTAGTTTGTAATAGCTATTTCTTCCTTTTGGTACTATTCCAATAGCTATATTGTGCTTAATAACACACAACATATTGCTTAATAGAAGTGGGGATATAGTAAAAGCTTTTACATTAGTACTATAGCTAAATTCTGAAAATGACAAGTGCATCAACAATACATCAATCATACACTAAGCACTACAGTAGAAACATAGCATGCTTCTCCTTTATTCCTCAGCTAGTTCTTTAGATAATTGGTTCAACATAGCTTCATGCCTTCTCAGCTTTTCTCCAGTAAAATTAGAGGTATCCTTTTCTTCCAGTTTAATGTATGCCTGGCACTTTTCCATCCTTATTTGTTCCTGTTTTGCCTCTGCTGATTTTGTTGTTGCCTCTGCTGATTTCAACAATACTTCAGCTTTAATTTTGATAGCTTCGTTGTACAAAACTATGTTTTGAGATGGCTGGTTCCCCAATGGAGAAGATTGAGCTTTTTCTTTTCCTTTCCCTCTTAATCTCTCTTTTGCTTTCTTCTGTCCCTCAGGGTGCCTCTCTTTGTTTGATGATTCTTCTTCAGTCTCTTGGTTTGATGAGGATGAGTAAGCTCCTGACTCAGAAATCTTAGTCCTCTTGTTCTTGTTTTCTTCATTTTTGATAATAGTACGCCATTTTGGTTGATCCTTTAGCTCTCTCCACATATACTCTAAGGTGAAAGGCTTCTGATTTGATTGATTCTTGTACCATACATGAGTTTTTTCCATGATCATGTCATC
The DNA here is from genome assembly GCA_000573905.2 of Oryza punctata. NCBI lineage: Eukaryota > Viridiplantae > Streptophyta > Magnoliopsida > Poales > Poaceae > Oryza > Oryza punctata. Next base: position 9,390,557 of record CM002488.2, read on the forward strand.
AGAGTGTCCACTGGTAAAGGTACGTCTAACTTGAGCATAAGCACCACAAAATTTTCCAATATCCTTCTTAACATTTCCCCAGTGTGTCTTCAATTGCTTGACTGTCCTCTTGTGGCTATTTGTAGGACGGTTGTTGTTGAACTCATCAGCTACATCCTTCCAATAATACTCTCCCTTCTTGTCATTTCCATCTATGGGATCAACCGAGTTGCTCAACCAAGCACTAATTAACCGTAAGTTCTCTTCTTCTGTCCAATTGGTGCGTGGTGCTCTCTTCACCTCGTCTTCGCTGCTTTCACTTAACTCCTCGATGTTAACTGGCGCCTCTTGATGTCTTGCGGGGCAGGGAGTCGATGACTCAGGCCCATGCGAAGAAGTGTTGGCAGTGGCTCTAACTGAGGGGGCATGTTGCAGCGCAAAGATTGCTCGGTTGTTTGCAGCTCCAAACCCCAGATTTGGTGAGTGCACCATATGTTCTTGCAAATGGAAACCTTGTAAGCTGGATAGATTAGATTGTGACCAATTTCCTTGATGTGGAGTAGCTTGAAGGCTTGGAGGAGAATGACCATATGGTGGATAGTTGCCTAGGGAACTAAATGGATAGAAATTATGTAAAAAATGTGGGCTAAAGCTTTAGGTAAACTGAGATTGGGGAAAATTATTGGGGAATTGTTGGAGAGGGGAGTTGTGGCTAGGCTTTTCTGCATGGTTTGGAGAGTCTTGACTGAGAAGGTCTATGAAATTTTTATTGGATGAATCCATGTCCTGATGAAATGAAGAGCTACAAACTGAAAGCTCTTGTTGGTCTGTTTTATAGGAGCATGGAGAACCAGCATGGAGAGCCAACACTCAACAGCCAACGACTACTTCAACGGATACCTGCCACACCAACTGTTTTAGATTTTATATTCATTTGTACACCATGAACTCTAAAAGTATTGTATTTTATTTCCTTATGAGCAGCCCATATAGCTCAGGACTACTTTATCAATGAATGCTATAGAGACCATCTCTACAATGTATATGCCCTGCTCTTATAGCTGCATTTATTGCATAATGTCTACTTTTTTAGTGATACATTGTGGATGTCCTAAGCAGATCGCAGAATTTGCAATGGCTTTTTGAAATTTGATTGAGTTCTCTCTTTTTCTTTCACCTTTTTTTTCTTCCGTAGTGTTCGTTGGAATGTGTATATATCATACGGAGTATTAGGGTATCTATAGGTGGTAGTATAGAAGAATGTACAAATTTCAGACATTTTGAATTTTGATACCTACTTTTTGGGAGGAAAAGATCTTTCTGAAAGAACCTCTTAAGAGGAAAACAGATAATGACATTTACTTAAAGAAAACTGTGGTTGATTGACCAGTTTTCACGCATTCTAGAGAAGCAAAGTAAAGATTAGAGAAATTGTGTACCGTCATACGACAGCCTTCAAAAAAAGGGAAGCATCACCTCAGCTCTAGAACATCAGAAATAAACGAGAATTGTGCAGTAATAAAAAAAAATGAGTACAACTCAGGATATTATGGAGTTTGGAGTGAATCCTTCTCAGATCTATTGTGGAAATGAAGACAATCTATAATTAGTTTAGTCCACAAAAAACTGAAACTAGGATTCTGGGACTGATCCATATACCGAAGAATCTAAATAATCACTTCCATAGAAGAAACATTAAATATATTTCCAGTGAACTACGCAGCTAATATGCTGCACTATAGCTCCAAGAAGCAATGGTATCGGTACATACTTGCCTAAATAAATACACTAAAACTGAATTCCAGTTGTTGATAAGATTTTGTGAGAAAGCATATATAAGTCTACCATTCCCCACGTCCGAGCCAACGAACCGCATCCTATCCTATCCGCATAGACTAGTTCCATTCATGATGTTCCTCCTTGGTTTGTACATGTGTGCAAAAATTCTCCGCGCAGTCCCCCTTCACGATGTTCCTCCTTGTTTGTATATACGCATAGTTTCACTAACCAAAGGACGGAAGGCACACATCAACGGTGAGCCGCGTTTTGGAAAAGAATTTTACCGAGCCTAGCTTTTCTAGTTTCTACACTGAAGGCTGAAGCCATTTACTATGCAAAAGGATTTCCAGTCGATACAGCGCTCAATGTTATGTTCCTGAAATAAACAACGCTGATTTCAGCGTATAGATGAATAGCAAGTGATGCCATGTTGGACAGAAGCAGGTCAAGGCAGCTTACCTTAGTGCAGAGTTCGGGATTTGCTCGACAAGGCATGGAGGTCCACCTGAAGATGCATGGGCTGTTAAAACCTCCCACAAGCTCTATGTTTTGCAGGGACATGCTAGACAAAAGTAGATAGATGATTGCCAGAGACTCAGGGTTAAGCTTACCATGTGACCCGGGTGGAACATAAGAGGACGCATTGTGGGAGAACCAAGTTTCCGGCAAGCCATCAACAAAAGAAGTTGATAGGTCAGCATTAGGCAAAACCGCTTGCAACGCTGTCACATCCATAAACTGTAAAATGGAGTGTTGTTCAGAACTTCAGATAACTGATGGGCAGTATGCCATGCTGACCAGCTCTGTATAGAACAGACTGTCCATTTTGAAGAACGCGTTATGCTGACTCTAGGTAAATCAATAATTATTCATTTAATATTAAAGAATAAGGTTACATGGTTTTCAGTATGAAAACAAGTAAAACCAGTTGAAGATAACGGAAAACAGCACACATCTGGTTTAGCACCTTCAAAAACCGCAGCACCCAGAAATAGAAAATGGCATCTATAATGGCATGTTTTACTCCCATATTTCATAATTAGAAAGCAAGCAATTTAACCATCGACTTATCACTTCCTAACAGTGTGCCAACCATATTCTAGTCTTTTAGATGTGTCTCGTTAAGCATTAGAACAAAACACGGACATGGTGCTTTGCTGCTTTTCTTGAGGAAAATGCTCGGTACACAATTATATATTTGTAGCATACATGCTACTCTGGAAACTATATTTTGCATCTATATTGAATCATACGGGTGCAATGTCCGTATCCATGAGAATTACGAAAAGATGAACCGTCCGTATCCATATTGAATCAATATGTCTATTCCACATCATCAAATTCTAAACATATATTCTAGTCCGCAGTATTGACCGTCGATAGGTAAGTGACAGTTAGCACAAAATGATACTAACAGCTTCCAATCACGTCAACAGTACCCTCCATAAAATGCTTGATACTCAAATGCATTGAAAGAAGGGGACGGGGAAATAACTCTGTACATAGTGGAAATTGCAAGTGAACCAAGCCATGGGTGTTTGCTTCCAGTTTCTATCTCTTCCATTTTAAATGTCATTTTCCCCTTAACACATTTAAATATTTCAAGTTGCGAATATGAGGGGTTGCCAAAAAACAGGACTCGAGGCGGTTTGACTGGTTTGCCATTTTTAGATCTTATTGGCTACATTCAGTGCAAAAAAGAATAGCATACCGTATCTGGAGAATCCGAGTCAGCATCAAATGGAAAATCAAATGGATTCAACGGCATCTGCTCTACAGAGGCTCCTCCCTGTAAATCAGTGGCATTATATTCCAGAATCACTCTAAGGAACAGCAGACCTGTACAGATAGGCTAGATATCTAGATTACCACGGAAGTAGTAGCAAACAGTGATGGCTCAGGGAATGGAGCAAAGGGTTCGTTAGGAGCTAATCCACCCATGAAAAGTTTTTGGGAATCATTACCAAGAGATTCCTACATGACAGAAATATATATTAGGTTGTTCAGGATCATGCAAGATTCTTGAGAAGAAAGGGGTACCTTTGACGTTATGGAGCAAGTAAATGGATTGCTTGTTGTTAGGGAATTGTTATCAACATTTTTGTGCTCATTAGTTTGCAGCTGAGCATTGGACAGATTGTGGGTCATAGTCTCACTTGCATCATCAAATGAATGCCAGAGCTGCAAAAACACAACAAGAAGGGGCACTATTAAGTTCTGGGGAAATGGTTGACACTTATAGCAGGATAGGTCAAATACCAGAATAGCATTGTGGCAACAGGAAATAACTTCCTTATTCTGTTATTCACAAATTTCATAATTTATTCACCTGCATATCATTTCCATCAATTGGTTCTTTAGGTTCTGTAGAACTCATTAGTGACAGATCTGGTGAGGTTTGTTGGGTGCTAACACTTGTGGACTCAAAAGCACTCCAAGCCTGAGACAATGTGAAAAATACTATTAAAAAGTTTAAATGCAAAAGTGGAATATCACAGTAGTGTGGCACAATCAGATTTTTTTTTAAAAAAAATGAACAAATATTGCTTGTGCATTTGCAAAAGATACATGGAAAAACACAATGACCATTTTTTTTGAAGAATGGACTGCATTTTGTTGCATGTATGTCCTTACATGAGAGCATATAAAAAAGCTTTTTCTAGAGAAATGCAAATGTTCCTCACCTGAGAATTACTTGCATCAGAGGATGTATATTTACAGTGTACATCAGGCTGATCAGCAACAGAAGCATTATTTTTTGAGGTCTTTGAGCTCTGGAGCCACATTGGTTGACCATTATTTGGTTCAAACAAGAACAAATCACAACTCAAAGCCTGTTTATCTATTACAGCAATACCAGAAAGCCCAGACACTCCAGGTTGCTTTTCTTCCGGTGGTGTGTCAAATGTAGCCCACCCAGCATTGTCCATTGATGGAGCTGCTGTGGGCACTCTATCAGCGGACGGAGTTGCCGGAGGCATGTCAGCAAAAAAATCTACTGGTGGATCCAAACCAGTTACAGGTTGTTGCTGCGCAACAGGCTCATTAAAGAGATCTTTCTGTGCAATGTTGCCAACATCAGAGAAGGCTGTGAAACTTGGAGTAATGCAATCCTTGGTTTGCTGAGTTCTATGAGCATTATCAGATTCAAAAAACATATCAGCTAAGCTTGATTTGCCTGATTTAAGAGATGCCGAATCTATGTTTCCTGTTGATATAGTTCTCTGCAGAAAGCGGTCAAAATTAATACGTCTTATTTGGTAAGAAAAGAAAGGAAAGTTAATTATTTATTTGGAGTGGAATATTTACCAGCTCAGATTGAGTGATTCCACTAGAAGCCTGTATGTTTAATTGATTTTGTTGCATAGAAGGGCTGGAACACCCTTCATCAAGGAAATTAGGTGAGTGCGGTGATGTTCTAAATGTATCACTGATACTTGACCCTGAGCAGTCAGAAGTTCTTGGTCCAAAATTCTCATTGGCAAATCGGTCTTCAGGCATCCTCTCATGCAGGCTCTGTGGACTGTAAGCAAATGCAGACATTTTCCCGTCATGCCCCCCATCTGAACCAGGTTTCCTAGTTAGCATCACAGATCGCTTGCCATCGCGTCTTTCTTCATATTGGTAATCATAAGGTGGGCTCTGAGAAAATGAATGGTACGAACTAGCCCTTCTATGCTCTTGTTCATTGTTCTTTTGATTCTGCATTGATGGAATATGAATTAGCTACGAGAGAAGCATTTTGGCGGAATATACATTGAGAAAATAGAAACTAGAATAAAAGAATCACTTAGGAAAAAAACATGAATGAACTTCTGTCAGGCAAGACCTGCATGAAAGTATTCATTGTCATCTACATATACTGAAGCAGAATTACAAAAGCTTGTGACAACAAATTGACAGGTAAAAAACAGTTCTCATCCAGACTAAATAGATGTTGTAAATTAAGCTAACCCTACCTGTTTATCTCTTGGAGGTCTTTCAGAAAACCTTCCACCAGCATACCTTCTCTCCACATAAACAGCTTTTATGAATTCCCTAAGACTGTCGACGTTGCTGCAAAATAGTTTAGCGTAAGCATGTACTGTGCCCACTATATATGCATTCCCAAGACAAAGTATGTAGTGATAACACTTGTTTTAAAAGAGAAGGAAAGAGGGATGTCCTTTAAGTAATAAAGAAGTAGCAATTAACAAAGTATAAAAGGTGAAAATCAAAAAGGACAACAAAAAGAAGGCGTTCTCGGTGGCTAATGCATATTGGTAACACTATAGTGACAAAGCTTTTTACCTGCTGTCAGGTAGCCTAATTTTCTGAGCATCAAATTCCTTTAAGAACGATTCCTTGGCTCTCTGCGTCATTCAGTTTTAAGAGTTATGGCATGAACCAAAAGGGGGTTTCTAAGCTCAAACCAACTCAATGGATCGCCTTACTTGATTCCCACCGTTCTGGAGGGCCTCGACCTCTTGCGCGGTGAACGTCGACATAGATACTGATTTCACACGGTGCGTAAACTCACGGCTGAAAATTCCATTATTAATGTGTCAGAATAACAGAAGAAAACATATTATCAGAATATATGCAACAAGAAAACATATTATCAGAATATATGCAACAAATCTCCTTCAGAAGGACTAGAACTTGACAAATCCGAGCCTCCTCTGACACGGTAAAAATTTTCACTACGGTGATAAATGAGATGCTATTTACGCTAAGGCTAAGCACGCCAACCCCACAAGATTAATTAATAAACTGAACGTACAAGAACTGAACTCTCGCCGCATCCACAAGCTTGAATTAGGGGAAACAAAAAAAAAACTAGAATCATGACCGATCACACATGGAAGGAACCAACAAAATTAACATAGATGAAATCCAGCACTCACTGGATGCCGCTGCAGGAGATGCAGACGAATGTCCAGAAGCTCGTGCACACGTACTGCGGCCCCTGGATCAGAGTTCCAGCACACACGGAGAGGGTTTCAGTGCAACAGAAAACAAAAATCACCCCGGATCCGGATCAGAAGCACACACACGAGACGAGAAGAGGAGATCGGCGAGCAGCTGCGAGTGTGGCAGAAGAAAATTCCTTACGAGGCCGTTGCAGTTGATGCATCTGCGGTTGGGCGGCAGCTTGAGGAGCCCCCTCACGACCCGCTCGTTCCTCTCCTCCTCCTTCCTGGACGCCGCCGCCGCCGCCGCCATCGACTACCTCCGCACGCGCCTCTCCCAGAATCCAAGCAGCAGCAGGCGATCCCGCGGTTCAGCTCCCCCAGATCGAACGACGAATCCCGCGATCCCGCAGCCGCCTCCCTCCTCGGATGATTGGATCGCTCCCTCCCCGTGAAAACCGGCGAGGAAGTGGGAGGCGCCGGAGAAGGCTCTGGTGGATGGCGGCGACGGCGAGAGCCCGCGCCGGTGCGTTTGCTTGAGCCGGCGACGCGACGCGATGCGGTTGGGTGTGGAAATGACTAGTAATTGCAACGGCTTCTTTTATTTTAAAAACCACGTTTAGCCACACTGCCTACCGCTAATCCGCCCGCACATCTCGTTAAGTATACTCCTCTCGACTCAATTCCGAAACGGGCGAACTAAACAAAAAACCTGAAAAACTAAACTAAATTTCCGTGAAAGTTTTAGCGTTTCGAACGGGCCATTAGTCTTAACATGTTATAGGTCATTAGGGGAAGATACCAAGGAAAATGGACACAAGCAAACAGAGTAATTCACAGACAGACAGCTTAATCCCATATTCCCATTGTCCCAATTAAGCGACACGGATAACATGCGCCTAGATCTCGCTTTGCATGCACGAGATTTTGGCCAAAGATTAATTAGGTTGTTGAGCGCCTCTACCGGCTAGGCACACACACATGGGAGACAGACGTTGTTTGCTGTTGGGTTTGATTGTTTCAACTGTCACTCCACCTACAAATACCGTCCCCAACCACCAATATTAAGTTAAGTGCAAAAGGTATAGAATAATAATCACTCCTCGGTCCTTCTAGATCCAACTTCGTAAATAATGTGTGTTTGTGAGTATATATGGGGAAAGTATTTTTATCTCTCGAGATGATATTTCCTTGTTTCGTAAATATCACCTAAATAATTATTAAAAAATTTAAAAAATGATAAGATAGGTTAATATGAAATATATGAAACATGCATGTTAAAATTTAACTTCTACAAGTTATAATAAAAATAATAAATATAGTTGTGAATGTACCATAACTATTTTTAGTTTAATTTATTCTTTTCTTTGGAACTTGTAGATGTCGAATTTGATCTTGCATATCTGTGGAGTCATATATTTCATATTAATCTATATTATCAACTTTTTTCAAATTTTTCGATAACTATTTAGATAACATACTAGTAAAAAGGGGACGTGTAAATCACATTTCCGTCGTCTCATGACAGGAGAGAACTACTCGGATACTGAAAGAACTAGCAGTAGCAGATGCAACCAATAATACTGCTCCGTGCAATGCCGGTGCTAGTACCATATGCAACAGGAACTTTGGTTTGATGATTACTAGTATATACGAAGGGTATACTGAACCTTATTCCAAGGCAGATTATCTGGAACGCTGTAAAACCATGCGAAGATTTCTTTTTTAAAGTAGTCCTAAGTCCTAACCAATGATAACTATATAACCAAACGCTGCAAATTTCTGATCCTTTCTTCCCGGTGTCCTGATCTCCTCCCTCCCTGATTCTTCCTTTCAGCAAAACTTATGCTTAAATTGTATATCCATATATTATAACACTATAATCTAAATATAAATAGCATAGTATGAGTCTATGGCACCGGTAAACACATCATGATACTAATGAACTAATTCTAGATCCGTAACTAAAGCTACGCTCAATACTCTACGTGACGACTAGTAGTACCACTGTTTTATGGGCCATAAAGTGGCCCAACTAGCTGAGCCCAGGACTACCTTACCAGCTTCCTCATGTAATCCTTCTCCGTCGCCGGCGGCCGACCTCAACGCTATCCTCTACGATGGACTGTGTTTCTTCTTCTTCTTCTTCTTCTTATTATTATTATTATTATTATTATTATTATTATTATTATTATTATTATTATTATTATTATTATTATTATTATTATTATTTGGAGAAAACGGACTGTGCTTTTAGATGAACTGAGAATGGATCGATGATCTGGTGTTCTTGATACGGTTTGAGCTTCGATGGGTGTGGAGATTATGGGTACCCATACCCACTCGACATGGTTATCCGACTAGTTATAGGGGATAGCTTATATCTATATAATACGTAACGGATCATGACTTGGGTATTACGTTTCCTTATGTATTACGGAACGGCCTAAAGTCTTGGTTTGGTAATATTGTAAAATAGTATTAGGAAATCGATACCGTATTGGTTAAGGTTTCTATCTTGTAATCCTGCCCCCATCCTATATAAGGTGGGTAGGAGGTCCTCTAGGGGCAGGAGAACAACTAGATCGTCAGATCAATACAACACCCGGCGGATACAATCCTCAAACAGGAGTAGGGTATTATCTCTCATTGAGAGGGTCTGAACCTGTCTAAATCCTTGTCTCCGCATCCATCTACTTTTAGGTCTCGTGCGCTACCCCCTTTTCATATTGCCGAAATCTAGTTTCGACAGTTGGCACGCCAGGTAGGGGTACGCCGAGTTTCCCATCAAGAAGTGCGATGGAATCAATTTCAAGAGAAACACTGAGATCAATCTCACCGAGTTCGATGGCTCGAATCTTCCATCCGGGTTTGTTGTTCCAATCTAATTTTTATTAGATTAATTTCTAATAGCAGTTTGATCCGGGGTGTTTTCTTGTTTCCATGTGCTTGCTGGCCGAGATTGAGACGGAGATGTCGGCGCCGCCCTCGCACACATGGAGGCCTTGTTCACGCCTTGCGCGATTCAAACGCTATAGCAGTGCCTTTGAACATGCTATGGCCACTACATGGTTTTGCCGTTCTAATTTATCACTTATAGATAATTCTATTTTTTACTAACCAGAAAGGTCAGTATGTTATCTCATGCATATAGCATCTTCGGCTGCCATGGAGCGTGAGTGTTTGGCCGATCCTCTGGCCGTTTAACAGCCAAGTTTCTTTCCCGATCATCAAGATCTTTTGGCTATTATATTAATTATTTGTGATCTATTATTTTTTGTATGCCTCGTGGACGGCTGAGTCCGATTCGTAAAAGGACAAGCTTCCTGTTAGATTGCACGAGCATGGATTGGTCGGATGATGAGCACGCATGGATGCGTATATGGTTCATGCTACAGGAGACCAATCGGCTAATCAAATAATATATGCACGCTGCATATATGCGTAGATGTATGGTTGGAGCCACCACCAATTCTTCATAGGCTCTACCGTCCTGTCGGCAAGATCAATCTTGATGAGTTCAACGATTTATCCTCCGAAATCGTCGGGTTTTTTCCCTTCAACTTATTGTTGTTTATTAAATTGATCTGTAAATATCAAATTAATCTCTTGGTATTTTTTGTTGTTCACATGTGATGCCGCGGCACTACTGTTGCCGACTGGTTCATCCGCCTACACGGTTGGTTGGTTACACCACCGTTGTTGGGCGTCTACATCTTCACCACCGGCCGCCGTCATCGCCGTCGACTGGTGTCTTCGCCTTCACGGTTGGTGTGCTCCGCCGCTGTTACTCATGACGACATCATTTTCACCATCGGCCGCCGTCATCACCGTCGACTGGTCTCTTCGCCTTCACGGTTGGTGCGCTCCGTTGCCGTTACTCATGGCGACATCATCTTCACAACCGGCCGCCGTCATCACCGCCGACCGGTTGCCTTCGTCGCAGCCGTTACTAATGGTAATATCGTTTTCACCGCCGGCTCGCCTTCCACCGTCGCCGCTGGTGTTTTCGTCGTCATTGATGGACACCCTATCGTCACCGCGGGGAATACAACAAAGATAAGTCATCATTATTCTATTCTTCATATGATATTTTGCTTCTCCTTTGCCTCACTACACCAATTGGTTTTCCGTTGAGTAGTGAGTCGGGGGCTACAGATGTTATATCATATTTTTTCAAAAAAAATTTCATAATATTTATCTTGATTGCTTGCGAGATAATCCGAGTAAAAAAATACCGATCGAGTTACAGAGCTCTATATCCCTATGCTTCCCGTTTGGTTTATCGATGGATAGTTGCATTTGGGTCGATTCCTAGCACCCGGGGGCTCGTTGGATGGAGTGTATAACGCAAGGTGCTAAGTATTACTCAGAAGAAATCAAAAGCATAGAGATAATATAATTTGCTTTATGCTCTTCACAGTTGTAAAAGTACCCGAGTAGTAAATTATGATCCGTAAAGCTTTGTTCCATTAATGAAAAACTCATGTTAATGACTAGTCGGGCAGAGTGTTTAAATGTAAGGAATCATCTACTCGGGGAAATCAAGATCGATAAGAGGAGAAATACATATTCATAAATATTTTAAAATGCTTGAATTTTTCTCAAGTATTATATTTGCATCAGATGCTACTCATCCTATATGTTTATACTGCAGGATCCAAATCTAGATATGCATAGTGGGGATTCATGGCTCTAAGCTTATCTCCTACGCTTTGGGAATGGATCAATCAGAACATCACCGCCGGCTTGCTTTCGTCGCTGCCGACTGGTGTCTTCGCCTATACGGTTGGTTGGTCACACCACCGTTGTTGGGCATCTACGTCTTCACCACCGGCCATCGTCATCGTCGCCGACTGGTGTCTCCGCCTACACGGTTGGTCACACCACCGTTATTGGGTGTCTACGACTTCACCACCGGCCTGCCTTCATCGTCGCCGACTGATGTCCCCGCCTTCACGGTTGGTTGGTTACACCGCCGTTGTTGGGCGTTTACGACTTCACCACCGGCCATCGTCATCGTCGCCGACTGGTGTCTCCGCCTTCACGGTTGGTTGGTCACACCACCGTTGTTGCGCGTCTACGTCTTCACCGTCGACCATCGTCATCGTCGCCAACTGGTTCCTCCACCTACACGGTTGGTCGGTCATACCGCCGTTGTTGGGCTTCTACGTCTTCACCACCGGCCATCATCATCGTCGCCGACTGGTGTCTCCGCCTACACGGTTGGTTGGTCACACCAACGTTGTTGGGTGTCTATGACTTCACCACCGGTCCGCCTTCATCGTCGCCGACTGGTGTCTCCGCCTTCACGGTTGGTTGGTTACACCACCGTTGTCGGGTGTCTACAACTTCACCATCGGCCATCGTCATCATCGCCGATTTGTTCCTCCGCCTACACGGTTGGTTGGTCACACCACCGTTGTTGAGTGTCTACGACTTCACCACCGGCCATCGTCATCGTCGCCGATTGGTGTCCCCGCCTTCACGGTTGGTTGGTTAAACCGCCGTTGTTGGGCGTTTACGACTTCACCACCAGCCATCGTCATCGTCGCCGACTGGTGTCCCCGCCTTCACGGTTGGTTGGTCACACCACCGTTGTTGGGTGTCTACGACTTCACCACCGGTCTGCCTTCATCGTCGCCGACTGGTGTCCCCGCCTTCACGGTTGGTTGGTTACACCGCCGTTGTTGGGCGTTTACGACTTCACCACCGGCCATCGTCATCATCGCCGACTGGTGTTTCCGCCTTCACGGTTGGTTGGTTACACCACCGTTGTTGGGTGTCTACGACTTCACCATCGACCATCGTCATCATCGCCGACTGGTGTCCTCGCATACATGGTTGGTTAGTCACACCACCGTTGTTGAGCGTCTACATCTTCACCGCCGGCCATCGTCATCGTCGTCGACTGGTTCCTCCGCCTACACGGTTGGTTGGTCACACCACCATTGCTGGGGTGTCTACGTCTTCACCGCCGGCCATCGTCATCGTCGCCATCTGGTTCCTCTGCCTACACGGTTAGTTGGTCACACCACCGTTGCTGGGCGTCTACATCTTCACCGCCGGCCATCGTCATCGTCGCCGTCTGGTTCCTCCGCCTACACGGTTGGTTGGTCACACCACCGTTGCTGGGCGTCTACGTCTTCACCGTCGACTGGTTTCACCGCCGCCGACTGGTGTTTTTATCTTCACGACTACGCGTCTTTGCCACTGGTTTGCTTTTGTTGCTGCCGACTCGTGTCCACATCATCACGGCAGTGCAATTCTATCACCATTGTGGGACGGCTTCATCTTCATTATCTTCGGCACCGGCAAACTCTACTGCCACTACTTCAGAAGTTTCGTTGCTTCACTAATCACGACGTCTCCAAGAGCTTTGACATATCGACATGCACCACCAAATATGGCGCCGTGCTAATCTACTACAACAAGTGGCGTTCTTATCTTCAAGATTTTTACTCGGACATCTTCAATGCGTATTTTCACTCAAGTGGTGGTTACTCGACGACAAGCTACAGTTCTTGACTCTATCATCAATTGTTTCCCAACTATGCATAGAGTCGGGGGCTACACAAATACAAGACTCAAAATTCACAGACGCTATGTCAAGATCAAGCAATCAATTAACCAGCCAACGAGTCAATTCCAAGAAGTCATTATCTTCGTCTTCAACTCAGAGCAGGCGTTCTACTTCAGCAACACCAATTATTTTATTAGCAATTTTGGTTTCTGGATGCTGCCACAATTTACTCCAAATTTCTGAAGTATCAAGTTCAATATTTAACCTCCATGCCCGGGAGTTTGGAGTTATCAACCAATCAGCTCAGATTCGACGAGTTGGACAACACGATTTGCTTACCTCTAAGCAAAGCATTTGCAACAGCTACAAGACCAAGTTCAACTGCCATCGTCATAAATCAACGTGCATTGCATCAATATTCGTCATTTAAGCGTTGGTGTCAAGGAAACTACTCGAGCTTCGACATATTTTCAACAATTTGATGGATTAGTATTACTGAAGTCATCATCAGCAACTTCTCCATTGATATTATCGTGATCTCCGGTCAATTACCGTCAACCAAGGAGTTTGCTTCGAGGGTTCAAGCTTAATCAACACTGAATATCCAACTGAATCATTTTTTGTCGATTTCTTGCTGAGTCTCCTTGGTATCACCTTTACTTCATCGGCCCTGACATCGCTACTATCGCTAATGGATGACTATGTCTTCACCTTCGGTTGCCTCTGTTATCGCTGACTTGTTATTCTGCCTTCACGGTTGGCCTACTACGCCACCGCTGATGGGCGACCTCGTCATTATCATTGGTTGCTACACCGCTATTGACTGGATCATCGACATCTTCATATTCATTAACATCATATTATGCCTCTTCATTCACGCCTATTCTATAGCCGAGGATAAGCAACTTCGTCTTCATTACCGGTCATGTCTGGCATTACCGACTGGTTTCTTCATCTCCGCGGTTGGAGGAATTCACCATTGCTGCTGATGGACAACTTCTTCTCTACCATCGACATCTTCGTCACCTCTGATGAGCGATATCTTCTCATGCCGACTACATCAGCTACTATTAATTGACAATTTCGATTACAACATAATGACAAGCTATATGCTCAGGGGCTTCATCAGCTCAGGCTTAAGGATTATACATTTGGCTTTGTTCCGGATACATATTCATGACCGTGAGCTTATCCCCTATGCTCAAGGTCTGGATCAATCTTTATTCCCCATGAGGACCATGGACTGAATATTTGCGCCAGTTGGGATTCAATTATCATTTTTACTTCATTATACCCCATGAGGGATAATTATTTGGACCAGAAGCCACTCGGATGAGATGCACTTGGTCTACATTACCCGGAAGATTTATTACTCGGGAGCATGTCAAGAGGCATGTTATATGCGTCATCCTTTTGAGGGTATCGAAGGCATATTTTTTGGTTTAAGCCTAATATGTCTGCAGCCCATATTTCAGGTGTGGCCAGTCACGTTCTTTTAGGGACTTAGGCATTTTTTGCTTAGGCAAAAGTGCGCGTGATCGAGGCCCAATACCTTAAAATCCTTTTATATCGCCGTTACTCAACTTTTTAGGAGTTGGTACAATGCACTTTAAAAGGTGACAAACAGTGAAGCTTTATATAGCTGCCCCGCTGACTTTTTATATATATATAAGTCAAGGCACTGTTTAGGTTTATAAAGCAACTGATTAGATATAATATCGTTGCCTTTCGCCACGTAAGTGTGCACTTTTATTGACCAATATTATGGCTTAGGCTGATTATATATTTTGATCATTTTTCAGGCGGTTGGTAAATCATTTATGAGTTTTATTTACTCGGATTTTATACCACATATGTCTTATATTTCCAAGTATGGTAAAGCCATGTGTCTTTTAGGGACTTAAGCACATCTGTTAAAACAGTGTGAGCATGGTGTATTAAGATACCTAATGCTTTGGAAATTTCTTTATTCACGACATACAAGCTTTTTTATAACTGTTTTTGCTATGTGAGTTTTCAAAGATGTGGTAACCTAGGTTGCATGCATCATATTTTCACAAGGTAGTCGGTCTATCACTTGAGTCTTATTTACTCGTGGATTCATGCCGTATGTGCTATCGTTATGCTACTTAGGTAGCTTAAAACCACTCAGCTGGTTAATCTATTTATTCCTTGACTATATGCTTAGTTTGTTCAACTAACCATATAGTCGGGGGCTACACCTATCAGGTGCATCTAGTCGATGCACCTGAGTCTATATTTTATTATTTTTCAGCCCTCCGTAGTCGTCTGATTTGGTAAAAGTATTCGGGAGATCATGGCGAAGATGATTGAAGCACTCGGCTTTGGAGTAATTTAGTTCGAGAGAAGATTATCTTTTTGACTGTGAAGGTCTCAGGGGCTACTGTGGAGATTATGGGTACCCCATACCCACTCGACATGGTTATCCGACTAGTTATAGGGGATAGCTTATATCTATATAATACGTAACGGATCATGACTTGGGTATTACGTTTCCTTATGTATTACGGAACGGCCTAAAGTCTTGGTTTGGTAATATTGTAAAGTAGTATTAGGAAATCGATACCGTATTGGTTAAGGTTTCTATCTTGTAATCCTTCCTCCCATCCTATATAAGGTGGGTAGGAGGTCCTCTAGGGGCAGGAGAACAACTAGGTCGTCAGATCAATACAATACCCGACGGATACAATCCCCAAACAGGAGTAGGGTATTATCTCTCATTGAGAGGGCCTGAACCTGTCTAAATCCTTGTCTCCGTATCCATCCACTTTTAGGTCTCGTGCGCTACCCCCTTTTCATATTGCCGAAATCTAGTTTTGATAATGGGTCTACTAGAAGGTTTGCGTGGTGACACACCGCGCACGACGCTATACACAGTAACTTGTTATATAGAAGGAATATATGTTGATAAAGATGAATCATATTTTATTAATAAACATAAGTACAATCATAGAAAGTTTAAGGAACATGAATATGACATAGCTGGCTAATGAGCTATGGCATGTAGTTGATGTTTACCTGGAGTAATATTTTCTAACAAGCTTGCATGATCACAAAGAAAAATGTGCTAAGCTTCTGACCAAAGGATTCGAGGTTTCCTATGTTGCAATATAGGATCTACAGAAAATAGTCGACATTGAGAGATTATGAATCATCAACCAATAATTTACGCTAGCTGCTGTTGTAGGTGCTGGGAAAAAACCTGAGATATCAATCAATTTCTTAGATTGCATTTTTTTTCTCAACAAGAATAAATTGTAAGGGACTCTACAATATGGATAGGCTGAACTCACAAAACCAAAGAATGGATGGGAATCTCTCCATGGACGGAATACTCACATAGTAAAACCTGAAATAAAGAATATGACCAAAAAGCCACAAAGGAATATGACTCACTGACTATACACTTAGTTATTGATGCAGGCCTAGTATGACCTTTGGGGTTCAAGTTCTGAACAGAAACACGGGTGCCATGGCAAACCAAAAGATCTACTATCTTGCTTCCTTGCTTCCTTGTGTATTTCCGGACAGGTAAGACTAAACTTTTGTCAAGCATCTAACAGAGCTCCCCACACTGCCAATTTGACATTGGAGGCCTGAATCTAAGTATCGGACATGAGATATTTATAAGGACCACATGAAAGAATTAAAACCAAACTGAAAACTTGTGCTTACCGTTGCGAAAGTCCAAGTGAAAGTACTTGATTCAGGCAGCAAACTTCCGGTAATCTGGTCGAGTTCTTTTTTGGCACATAGCTGAAATCAGTGATCCAGGTGATTCTACCGCAGCAACGACGGAGAGAAAAGCAGGAGGCCATCCACGGCTCTAACCGAGGATTATGTATTAGAAACAGTGAGCTTTCCGAAATTACGAAATTTCTACAACTTAAACGGCCAAGGCTATCGCTTTGTATTTTCCTGTCCCAAATGGAAATAATAATCAATTGTATTAATGGGGCGGTACTAATCTTGGCACCAATAGCATCTCGGACTCCAACCAAATTCTATCTACAACTTGATCTGAACAAATCAATCGTATCCCTAACAATGGGGAAAAATTAAAAAAAAAAGGGGGGGAAAAGACACAAGGGGAAAGAAAAAAGAAATCCCAAATCCATGCATCTAGCGGTACCTTGGATGATTTCTGGTGGGAGTAGCTATATTTATACGCTATATTTTTCACCAAATATTAGTCGGCATATACTTACATATGTATTTACATTGTAAATCCCTAAATTACATATGTAATTTTAGTGTATTTACAATATAAGTCCCAAAATTACATATTAAATTCTAAATTTACATATGTAAATCCTAAAATTACATACTAATTACAAATGTAAGTGGTATGTAAGTTGGGTGTAAGTGGGTGTAATTACATATGCAAGATTTTTGGTGCAATAAAAATATAACAATTCCGTTGTAAATTTATATAAAATATATAATTATAACAACAAAAAAAGTTGTTTAGTACGCATGAACAAACGCATGCACGAATCTTATAGAAATCAAAGAGTCTAAAATCTAACTAAGATCTAATAAAAAATATATCATCATAAATATAGCAAAACCGTTTTTTAAATAACGAAAATGGTTACATCTCTGACCCCCTGCCAACAGACTCACCACCTGTACATCGCAACGGTTACATCTCCACTGTTTACTTGGCTTATTAGCTGCAAACAAAATTTAATTTTTGGAACTTAATTCAAAGTTGATTTCGAGGGTTTTCTTTATCGTAGTTTATTTCCGAGCAGAGGTATAAAAGTTTTACCCATAATTTTTATTTTTCAAGCGCTTTGTGATCGATACTACCTTCCAGATGAGGAGGCGTCCTCCATGACGACGACGAATTGGTGTTTCATCTGCGGCAGAGCTCCGGCGGTGAAGAGGCTCTTCTCGCCGTCGTAGGCGAACTCCATGCCGGCGAGCTCCGAGGCGTAGGTCTCCTGCAGCTGGTCGACGACTCGCCGGCACACGCCTTTCGCCTCCACGGGATTGCCGTCCTCGTACTTCACCTCCACCTGCCAGCCATGGACACACAACAACACAACACACATGAAATGCAGGATTCAGACCTGAAATTTCAGATGCAGAAAAGACCAAGATAGCAATGACAAAAAAAAAATAGTGGTAGAAGTGGCCGTGCGTTCCCCGGACGTGGTTCGTCAAAAGCTGTATCGACTGCTCTCTTGTGCCAAACCCTTTCCTAGACATTGGAAGCTTCTTCGGTGGTCGCGGTGGCTTGGCCATGGCCGAAGGTTCGCCCTTGTCACCATGAGACTCCATCCAAGATCAGCTCAACTTGTAACTGCAGACAACAAGGGAAAAGGAAGGAAAGATTGAACGATGATTTGATGGCATAGGATTGGAAAAGTAACCAAACAAACTGAGGTTTCCTAAATTTAAGACGAGGTCAATGAATAGATTATGGTGATCAGGATTAGCATACATAAGGACATGTACAAAGGGAAAATCTGGTCTTTTAGTTAATACATAGTATTACTTATAGTTTATACTCTTATAATAGACAACAAGAACTCTTAACTATTAATGCATCAAAATATTTTTTAACACCATTTTTTCCTTTTCTCCATCCACATGCAACAAAATTTCCTTTCAATTCTAAGTTGTCATGCGTAGCAACCATATTTCCTTTTCTTCCCCTCTCTCTTCCACATCACCAATTTTGCTTGCATAGCAACGAAGAGAGACTATTATTATACACCGTCGTATATGCCCTAAAGATTGAAATCGATAGATATAGCCGCAATAGTGGAACCAAAATGGTGAGATATGAAAAATCAAAACAGTCCATTTTGGAAAAGCAATTGGATACAATATATGTTTTTGACAGCCTATATATTAGTGATGAGGATGGAAGACGATGATAGATTTTGATCCAATGGCGAAAAATTAGGAAACTTGTATATAGACAGACTACTCCAAAAAAGCGATCATTTTCACATTTGGAAAATAGCCTTCTTTGCACAAATTTGTAGTATTGGTAAGTTGTAAATAAAAAAATATTATATTTTCTTTATGACATTAAATAGAAGTCAAGTTTGACACACATCAATACCGAAATGTAAATCATTCTTTATTAAAAAAAGAAGCATATAAGTGAGTTAGCCCGTATATAAAAGGCTACCTACTTAAATGGCTTATAAGTGGATTCAACGATTGACCCACTTACGACCTTGTTCCACCGTACGTATGGCTGTATACCTAACATAGCTCCTATTTACGCCCTGTGACCCCGAATATGAGTGTAGGCCCTAAAAGCCTTCTCCTAAAACTTTAAAAAGAGAGAGAGAAAGAATCATGAGCATCATTGTGTCGTTGGCGCACAAACCTTCATACACAACCTAAACTGTAAAAGTAATTCTCTTCAGATATCAGTTGATTGATGGTTACCAAATAAAGAAACTGCAATATTCAACTGTGAAATAAAACAGTGATTCTCAATCCTTAGGTAAATGAGAATCATAATGAGTTATTAAAAAAAACTTTCTTCATTTCAAAATATAGTAATTTTAACTATGTATCTGGACATGTGTCAAAATATAGTAAATTTTTAGCTATATATTTGGACACATCATTGTCCAAATGATATGTATCTAGACACATATCTGAATATATAGCTAAAAGTTTACTGGCTACAAAATGTGGAATCTCCCCATCCATCCTTGAGGACTGGAAAATAAGTCTCTGAAGTCTAAAGAGAAGAAGCAAGAGTGGGGTTTTAACCTAAGTGAAAGTGATGATGCAAAAGCCCCAACCGAGTAAATATTGCAGTACACGGAAGATGTGGTCTTTGTCTCTGGTTTCATATAGATGCACATCCCTTCTTTATTTAACCGATATCAAGTTGCTAAATGGTGCTTGGTGCCCCCCATTTTCTTGTTTTTACCAACCGATCAAAAGAAAGATCAAAATAGCAAAATTCAGGAATTAAAACGAACCCAACCTTCCATACAAAGCAAAAACCGCAGATCAAACCCTGGCCAAAAAAGAACTCTACAACAACATCAAGATCAGCAAAGGTAACTGCAACGAGCTGACGCAGAGAAATCGACGAACTCTGACGATAAACTGTGAAGAGACAGAAATGACATCGATGAGATTGAAGAGGGAATCAAAGAGCACAAAATCGGTAGGCTACTGAGATGCCGATGCAACTCAACCAAGAGAACGTAGCAGCAGGAGAGGAAGAAGCAGCTAAACATATGTAGAAGAAAATTAGAAGAGAACAAAGAGATGAAAACGAGAATAAGATTGGCAATTCATATGGTACATCTTTGAGATATATTAGGATAGAATTGATATATGCCAAAATACAATGAACCAATATTCATGGTACATCTCTTTTGTACACGCTTCAAAGAAGAAAGAAGAGGAGGCATCATCTCACCTTGGTGTGGGCAGAGAGAGGGCTGTTCTGTTCCTGCGAGGCCAGGAAGGAAGGCAGTGCAAAACCCTCTTCGTCTTCACCAGGAAGAACCTTTGTTTGCTTTCTAATTTATTTGACAGGGAAGGGTATCCAAGAGCCTACTACTTGTACTTCATTAAGGGCGTTATCAATGTTTACTATCTACTTAATAAATTTAATAAATAAGAGTGCACCCTATTTAAAAAAATAGATATTAGTTGGTGTAGTAGTAGCGAAATAATAAAAATGGTAGCAAGCTAGTACCCTACAACTACTTCATGTGAGAGGGATGAGAAAAAAAATATTTATTTATTTCTTGTGGTTAGATAGTAAGTATATTATTTGATACTTTCTTCATCCTAAAAATATAATAACTTTTAGTACTTCAGTTTTTCATAATATAATAACTTCTTCACAAACATTCATTTTCCAACCAATCATAATCTTACACCATTTACTTTTCCCACCTACCTCCACTTCTCAACCAATCACATCTCCCTATTTAATTTACCTATTTTCTTAATAATTGTATCCAACTCTAAAAATTTTATATTTTAGAGAACGGAGGTAGCATTTATTACTTACTTGCCATAATATATACTCTTACGTGCACGCTGGTTCTCCTCTAGGTCCTGGACGTGGTTGACTCGGCCACAGTGATTGCACTCCTGCGCGAGCTGCACCACAACGCCAGCAGCGCCGACCTCCTACATACCAGCGGCGTCGACCTCCTGGGCGAGCTGCTCTACAACACCGGCGGCGTCGACCCTCTGCGCGAGTGGCTCGACCTCGACAACGTCGACGGCGTCAACCTCCTGCGCGAGCTGCTCCACAATACCCGTGGCGTCGACCTCCTGCGTGAGTGGCTCGACATCGGTCTCCTGCGCGAGCTGCTCCACAACACCGGTGGCATCGACCTCCTGCACGAGTGGCTCGACCTTGACGACGCTTGTGGCGTCGACCTCCTGCGCGAGCTACTCCACAACACCGGCGATGTCGACCTCGACAACGTCGACCTTTTGCGTGAGTTGCTTGACAACGACGGCGGCGTCACCCTCCTGCATGTCGATCTCATCATGCGTAAGCTGCTCCATGGTACTGACCACTGAGAGTAAGCAATGGTGAAAGGAGAGAGGTGTTGGCATTTGTGTAGATGGAGTATTTGCTGTCTTGGGAAGAAAACGATGCGTCAACATCAATTAACATGGTTTGCATGCATGCAGAGGGGTATACCGGTCCAAGCTGAGTGTGTGGAGACCAAAGCGTCAAGCTTTTGAAGCCAAAGAGCCTAGCTCCAAAACGTCAACAAATAGAGGACCGGAGAGAGTATAACCATAGTAGTAGTATTTTATCTTTACCACCCACTTTAGATGCACACTGTACATGCCCTAATCAGTTTAAAGACTATCCAAATACTCCAACAATCAATACACCAAACATTTTTTATTATATCTTTTTCCTTTTCTCCATCCTCTCGTAGCAAATGAGTTAACCTATACAATAGATAATACGGAGTATATAGTTATATTCTATTTAATCCTACTTTACAATATAAAACCAACCAATTGTACTTGCTCTTCGTTTTCAAAAAAAAAAAATGAACTTGCTCTTCAGCTTCTTACATAAAAACCGACCTACTAATTGTATTTGCTCTTTAGCTTTTAGATGAACTCTGCGAAACAAAATGGAACGAATCCATGGTAGTTGTCTGCCTCGGTTTCAAGCTGAAAAGTGTGCACCATGTGCTCTCCGTTGCAAAGCTCTCTCCACTTCTTGATGCTGGCTGCTGGTTTCCATTTAATGGTAGGTGAATGCTGTAGCGCAATATCTAGGCCGGCTTCCAACTCACCAAATGCACGGTACTGTTCATCCTCTACATTACAACCTCTAATGCAGATCAGATCCTGATTCATGAGACAGCAGGCAGGGTAGGGAGCAAAATTTATGACTTGCAACGTTTTAATACCAATTTGTTAAGGACCATCAATTCAGCAAAACCATGTCATCAATTCAGCTGATTCCAACAGATGCAACCAAAATGCAGCAAAAAACCAAAAAGAAAAAAAAAGGCAACACAACCCATAAGGGCAGCAAACCAGTGGATGAAACAAGCTGCGATTAAGTTGACAGGTTCAGGAGTACCCTAACAGGTTCAGAAGTGCGGCATCCAGACTAATAACATCCATCCCAGCTGGTACTTATAACGACGACCAAAACATCCACAAGTTCAGCCCATACATAGCAGCGAAGCGGCTGCTCTGCTCAGCAGAAGAACATGGAGCTCCTGACTTTGTTATGCAGGCGTGGCAGTTCAGGCACCGGAGCGCTGCCCGCCGAGGTATGGCCACCATGGCTCGACGACGTTTCCGACATCTCGTCGAACTTGATGAACTGGCTGACCTGAGCAGCAGCGAGATGCGCATAGCAAATGGGTGCAACTGCAAGGATACAAGGAAAATGTAAATAAAAAGGCAGGAATGAAAGTTAGAAGCAACATCAATCACAAATGCAGGTATGCAACTTACCGACTGATATGGCTGTAGTGCTCCTCTGGTAGCTGAAAGGGTACAAACAAGCATTGGATGTCAGAAGAAGTCTCTTTCCAACAAGTGAAAAAGCAATCATGGTGTATATCAATCAACTTACACATAGGAAAGGGAGTGAACCAACTCCTGAAGATCGTCAGCAGAGAAGCCTATCTCATCATGAAGGATATGATAATGTGTAGGCCTTGTAGTTCCCTGATATAGCACAGGCACAAGCACCATCAATTCAAGTAGGAGACAAAAAAATGACTGGCAAAAAGAGTGAAACTTCATACAGAGAACACTTAAATACAAACAAAACACAACAAATTATAAGCAAAAAAACTAGTTAGTTCTGAGAAAGGCTATAAAAAAGTTCACACATAATAATACTACAGCTTGCCAAAATGGTTTGATAGCATAATTTTGCAACGGTCAATGTACCAAGAGGGCACAACATTGCACAAAACTATGGTTCATTTACTTATAAAAAAGAAGGCCACACAGTTTGTTAGATAAAACAAGTCGCATAAAGCACTAGTAGTCATGATCAATGAATTAATTCCTCCAATATAAATAAGCAGGTGCACATTACTTAGGTTATTAGCTGTAGCAATGCATTCCTGATCTACCGTCAATAGTTAACAGATTCAATTGATCAATGACACACGTACAAACATTTATGCAAAAAGAGTTCTTGGCCTGACGGGATCAGGGTAAATATCAATCTAGATTACTTTTGAACAGGCAAAGGACAACATGACAAATACTATCAAGTAAGGGCAAGGATTAAAGGCTCCTACAAGTCAGCATGTAAAATAACTTAATTTTAATATCAAAGAGCTGATTTTATAGAATTGACCTTGAAAGTGGAATATTGTGCATGACCCAATTAAAGCCAAGCCTGATAACAAACAAAAGTAAACACTTACAATCATTCCAGCATGCGCGCACATGTAGAAGTCATTGTTCCTTGGATGACAGACTGCATTGTCCACAACAGTACCTAAAAATTGCATCATTCAAACCATTAAAAAATATTATCAAGGATGTGCAATTGCTAGCTTGCCACATCATATCAAACAATGGAACTTACCAGGAGGAACATTATTCGCAGATCCAGGCACGAAAAATTTGGTATGGTGATTCTTCTGTGCAACAATCAGTGTAAACTTTGGAGACCAGTTTTCATCAAGAAACTTGCATGCCTGCAACAATTGAGGATACAACATTGATGGTACAGCTGATGATACATGCAGTCTTGCGTAAAAAAATAAAAAAGAACTAAAAATAATTGAACAGAAAGTTATAATGAACAATACCTCAATTATTTGATCCAGCTCAATGTTCAGCACCTGGGTAAACTGGCTCTCACTGACCCCATCCCTATTTTTAAAGCACCAAATAAGTGCAAAAGAAATAAAACAGTTACACCGAGATCCGGTAAAGTCAAAGCACACAGTAATCATTATCCATAATTTAAGTTCTGCTTTTACAATCCTGCATTCCTACTATTTCACTGAAGCTTATTAATGGCATTTACAAGTAGCTTTCAAAAACCAACTGACCTGAAGATAATAACTTGATCAGGCTTACGTTTACCAGTACTCGTGTAGAAGTCAACTAATAACTCCCTGAAATAATTTCCAGCACGAATGGCAGAAGATATCATTAGCACCGACACAGAATTTAATGAACAATGCAACATCCACAAAGTTGCAAGGATTGCACTATGGTCCAAATAAAATTGCTTACCTAATGAGGCCATCGTCTTCCTGAGCTCCTTGTGGCTTAAACAGTCCATCAATCATTTCTAACTTCGGTGATTGAGAACGGACCGAAGCCCTGTATTTCGATACAAGAGGCCATTCACGAGAACTGACGACCTAAAATAAAGTTAGGGATTAAGAATCAAGGTAGAGTTAGAGCAAGGATAATAGTGGGCTATAAGCCAGTTATAAGATCATAGTAAAGGAGAAACACAAAGAAAAAATAAGTGAGTGTTGGCTCTCATGCAAGAGCTAGCTCTATACATGCTTCAAGATAGATGCATTAAATACATATAAGTGAGAGAAAGAGAGGAGAAACAAAGTGCAGGCAACCTAATAGCTAATCTATTATACATATGAGCCCTACTATAGGCTTATAGCTTGTAGATAGCTCTACTATTAAACTTGCTCTAATGATGGGAAGTAAAGTAAAGCTTTCAGTTTCTGGTACAGAGCAGAAAAGTAGAAAAGTAGGTTACTTACTGCAGCAATGGAAGGTATATCAGACTGTCCAGGCGATCCATGGGAAACATCCATTCCCAGTATTATTGTCGGGACCTTGGATACAAGAGGAATGGAAGGGGATGTTTCAATTTGCAGCAGTGAGTTCAAGCCACCAAGCTGATTCATAAACAAGCAAAAGTGTTAGTAGTGACCAGACCAGATATAAATTGGTTAGAAAATGCAAGAAAAGGAAGGGTATGGACAGCAGCACACCTTTGCATTTATCTTTAACAGTACATTTGTAATATACTGATCATTGACCCTAGTAGGGGCCACACATTGTGTAATAATCCCAAATTCAGCAAGACATTTCCGCTTCCAGGGCCCTATTAGAGAAGAAAAACATGTGAATGGCATAGAAGGGTTGCATATTTGAACAGCCAGAGCACAATGTTACTGTAACTGACCATAAATATCCGAATTCTTCCTCTCAGCAAGAACACAGAGCAGAAACTTTGGTTGCCCAGGAAGCTTTTTTTGCATCTTGTCAATCATGTCATCTACCCTTCTTGCAGCAGGAGCTCGTCGCATTGATGGGTCCTCCTCAATGACATCAAATGGATCTTCTACTTTCTGCAAAGCCAGTCATTAAAGTGAGGGAACTGCATTTGATGAAACATGCAACGTGCAACAGAAAAACCTACAATTCCTTTCATGCCACCACACTTGATGATGTCTCGGACAAGATCCCTGATATTACACCGTGCAGAAAAGTTAACCACTGCCCATTTCTCGATACTGCTAGCTTTAATGAGCCTCTGTAAAAAAGAAATAGGACATAAGTTAACATGGAAGTCTAAAGGGTAAAGTGGGAGCAGAACTGAGAGACACACTAACCTTATTGTTGAAGTTCCACCGCCCATTACGTGCAAAAAGATCTTCGCCGTTTCCAGCTTTTAGCTGCCAAAGAAAAACATTCAATTGATATAAACCATATACAGATACGAGATGACACAACAAAGGGTTAACTAAAAACCGCAGAATAGACAGTTCTGACCGACCTTGGGGGCCTGCAGCACCCTACCAGCAACTTGTGTAAAACTTCGAGCAATTGAAATACCACAAGAATTCAGCATAGGCTCTGAATCATAGTTGCTGCGTTTCAGTACCTGCAAATTCACCATTGATGATTATTCAGTCAGGAAAGAGGTACAGCAGCTCTTAAGCTGACAAAAAGGAGCAACTCACATCAGACAAAACTGACATCCTTTCTTCAGGTTTCTGCCTGGACTTCTCAACAAGTGAAGACCTCTGTAGTGTACTCAAAGCCTTAGTATACCTTTGCAAAGGCACTAGAGAGCAGAGCTGGCAAGCATAGGAACATTCACCACAATCAGCAAAAGGATGTCAATTGGAAAAATATTTATGTTAGATTAAGAAAAAACTATTACCTCAATTGGGAAATATGTCGGCCGCTTTGGTTTCCCCACGTTGATACAGGGAAAATCACCAGAGTATCTCAACTCTATGCCCCGATTCTTCACAAAGTAATCATAAACAGATACTTCCACACCTTCAGGTTCACCATTGTCACCATTTCTTTGCTTTAAAGCGAACCTAGATAATCATGAATAGCTAAGCACCTCAATAAAGTGAAGCAAACAAAGTTGCAATCGCAAAAAAGTCAAATATCCAAGCACACAACAATATAAAATATCAGAAAGCAACACGTGAATATGCTCACATTTGTTCATAGCAGTTCCTCTCACTCAAACCAACAATCTTGTATTCAGTATTTGCTGGACTTGCTTTTATCCTTAAATTCTTCAGAGCACGCTTGGCCTACAAATTTGCGATAACAATTCAATGAAGTCATCTCAAAGGGCTCACATTGTTCTTGTCATTCATTCCTAAATTATTGTTTTGCTCGGTGAAATGAAGACATGATACCTTTGCCCAGTCAATTTTGTTTGGGTGATCAACCTTCTGGTTGGCAAGTAGAAAATCGACCACAGGACCAGGTTTCACAATCATCGTTGTGGACACATCTGCACAAATTAAACAGTAACATGCAAATCAGCTACAGGGTGCATGTGGCCACATGCAAAATATGAAATCGGGTCATATATGGCAAAGTTTACCGATATTGAGTGAAAGTCCACTCTGTGTAGCTCGGAAGCTTGAATGGAATCCCCTACAGCCCATCACACCACCACCCAAGTCCACAAAATTTGAAGGGTTATTGTGGAAAAAGGATTGGCGAACCAAAAGGCAACCCCTGCATACAAAAAGGAAATGTTCAGAACAAATGCAAATCAGCCATGATGTTAAACATTCTAAACAATATACTAGAATATTTGCAAAGTAGGGGCTTCCAAAAGATATGGAAACATACTGTCTTGCGGAATGCTGCCTTAAAATGATATCAATAACACGAATTGCTTCTTGAGTGTTTTCAGATTCCTGGCCTCTCAAGGCCTGAGCAATGGCGCTCATAGGAATTTTTGCTGCAAAGTTCAGCTCAACTTTAAAAGTTTTTGTCTGGTAAGGCCTTCTGACCCTTTTCCTGTCATTTCCTGGACTATCATTGCCAGGGCTGCCACCATTTGCAGATGACCTAATAGCATTAGAAGTTATGTGAGCAAAGGGAAAGAAGTATTAAAAAAAAAGTTTGCATCATTGAAAGTATCAGAAAGAATAGATAATTACTTTCCAGTGTTGAAGTCTTCCAGCACTACTGTGAACTCATTGTTCACTTGTGGAAGAGCACCAATAGTGAATAGGCTCTTCTCACCATCATACGCAAAATCTTTGTTTGCAAGTTCAGATGCATAAGTCTGCTGGAGTTTGTCTATCAACCTTCTGCCTATGCCTTTCCCATCCACTGGTCTATCATCTTCATACTTCAGATTAACCTGCTTAAAATAAAACAAAGCAGTGGCAATCAGAAATGGACAAAAGGAACTCAAAGAAGAAGAAAAAAAAGAATTGTTAAAAGGGCTAGAAACGCACGTAGTAGTGATGGAAATATTCATCTGCTGTCTTCAGAGAAACCTTAAAGTGGTTGGTGAGAAGCTGTATCGGCTGCCCTTTTTTGCCACAACCAGAACGAGCCATCAAGGCCCTCTTAGGTTTCGATAACTTTTCAGTTTTAATTGGCTCAACATTTGGTGGTAAAGGTGGTGGAGGTGGCAACTCCTCGATTTCACCACTGTTGGACTCCATGTAAGCACACTTCTCTGAAACAGAGCATAAAAGCCAAATAAATAAGCCAAGGGCTAATATGCATTGAAACTAGAATATGACAAGTTACATCAACCTTGAAAAGTACAATCATACAGAAATCACTAATATATTTTGCATGTAAATGAAATCGTAAAATACAAAAAAAAAAATATTATGACACCACAAGGTTTATAAAACATTCAACCAAGAGAATAATAATACAGTAACGTGCTAACACAAACGTTTCGTGTTAACCAATCTGCAATGCGGCCTGCGCACACAAAAAACACAAGAAACTCTTCAAGTCCAAACTCTTATCCAGTGGCGGATCTAACATGGGAACCATCAAACTGTTATTAGTTCTAGAACAGAAGCTAGGGTTAACGCAAATTCGAGAAAAAGCGCGTGGGTAGAGAGAGAGAGAGAGAGAGAGAGACGGGAAAGAGGATGTGCGTAACGGATGCGGCGGAAGCAAGAAGGAGGAGGAGCGACGGCGACCCTGCTCGCTCGCGCGACGGATGGGGATCGGCGCAGGCGGCGGTGGCGGAGGATGTGCTCACCAGGATGGATGCGGCAGGAGGAACGACGGCGCCCTGCTCGCTCGCGGGATCGATGGGGATCGGCGGAGGCGGAGGCGGACGAGGTGGGCAAACTGACGAGGGTAATCTAGAATGTGGAGAGGAGGGGTTAAAGAGGGTTTTGATGTCCACAAGCGGCGGCGGGAGTGCACGGGCTACTCCGCTCCTCCCCTCGAATCTCGAACGCCTCGCCTCTCCACTACCTCCACCCCCCCCCCCCCCCCCCTCTCTCTTGTACTAGAAGGAGCAGGAGGCGCAGCAGCGGGAGACGAAGGGCAAAACAGTAAATATGATGGGACCGGTTCACACCGGGGGCAGCGCGGCGCACCGCATCGAGGCACGGGAAGGCGGGAGCGACAGCACGTGGACGGGCCAGACGGCCCGAGCGCAGTCGAATGACGCTTTTACCCCGGACTCTCCCCCCGTGCTCCTCCACTACCCCACCCCCACGGAACCCGTTGTTTTACTGTCGGTATGTCTCTGACAGGTGGGCCACACAGGCCTCTGGTCCCACGTGTCATCGACTTGGGTGGTTCTTGGGGCTGAAAAGTCGACTTTTTCCTGATGGTGACCCGGCGACACGTAGTACTCGCTGATTGTGTGGGCCCAAGGGACGGTATGGGCCCACCTGCAAGTGACAAGAGTTAGTTCCGCACTAACCTAGACGTGACGCTGACAGTCCATGGAGCCCATCCGCCTCTCTAAACGGCGTTTGCGCGACCGGGGGCGCGAGGAATCAGATGCTTCGAACGATCCGATGGCCGAGTCATCTCCACGCGGTTACAGGTTTTCAATCCCAGCCATCGAATATTCACGTCGTCCCCAAGCCGTTAAACTCCCCGAGTATCCACACCCCCTCGGCTCTCGGCTCTCGGCTCTTTTCTCTTGCTTCCCCTATCCTAAAGGCTACCGCGCACGAGGGAACCCGCACCAGGGCCAAGCCTACCAAACACCATCCCAATGTGTTGTTGTTTGGCCTGGTTTTCGCAGAGGCTTTTGAAGTTCTGATTGAGGGAGGGCAAAGCGAAAGCTATGCCAATGCATTTGCTTCTTCAATGATGGCCAACCCTACACCTCCCAACCATGCTAGTGTCCTACACTTGCCACATTTGGGGGAGGGGCATTTAACTTTTTGCCGCTTTTAAGATATAGCAATTAAGGAATTGTTATTCGCAGTCTATGACATGTGAGCTCTCATGCGTATATGACATGTGGGTCCAACGATATTCTTAATCGCCACTTGTAAGAGTGGCAAATAGTTAAAGAGGCTCCTCCAACCTATATTTGTGATTGGATGGGGTGGGGGTGCCACATTGTGCTTTTGTTACATATTCTATGTTTGAGTTTGGGGGGTGTTTGTGGAAAGAGAGGTATAAGATTATCTCCAAGAGCTCTTGTATATCCCGTTGGCTAGCTAAAAAAGGAAGCAAGAGAGAAAAAATTGCATCCAATAGACTAGCCAACTAGATAGCTATCTTTTCACGCTAGCTATCTTCTCCCCTTCGCTAGCTATATTTACCTAGCCAAACGGGCTCTCCATCCACGTTCGCTAGTTTTAAAGAGTCTGTTGGTTTACCCCTGTTTTTGGGAAGCTTTTTATTTTTTAGCTAGTCTCTTGTTCTTTAAATTTAGCTAAAATTATTGCTAGTCTCTTGAAGATGCTCTAATGGGGAAGGATTTTAAATTTGAATAATTGGAAGATAAGGTGGAGCACAGGTAGGGTGGGTTTTATTTTTATTTTTTTTTTGCTTTTGTATATAAGGACTCTTTTAGGAGAAAGAGATATTTGGAAGGTAATTATGTGGATATTTAATTAGGACTAATACTAGTCAAGTTTTTAAGTAGAGCAATGATATTACATATTTCATGTTAGCATTTGAGCTTTTTTGTTCTTAACTTTAATTTGCGGATAGAACTCGTTTAGTAAAAAAAGAAGAAAGTAGAGAGGTTAATTAATCATCATGTGCACATTCAGATAAGACGACATTAGATTTAGTATGTGTTTGCCCAATTTCTTTTAGGCCCATTTTGGATCCGAAATTGAGTAATGGATTTCTTTTTTATTTCTAATATATTTAAAAAACATGAAGTTCAGTTTGAATGTAAAAATCTATTTTTCAGAACCATCTACAATTGCAAGAGCACCATAAAAAAATTGCAATAGCAAAATAATCAACCTAAGCATACTTGAATAGAGACAATTATAGAGTAAGGCGAGTGCGGGCGACAAGCATAATATACCACCTCCATCGCCTTGATTGATGCCATCGACTCCATCTCCATTGTTGCATGGCACATGACTGATCTACCATGCCATTCAGTCATTAGATATGTTTGTTGTTATAAAGGATGCCATACCACCATGGATCTAAACATCTTCTAAGAAGGGATCTAAGGATCGAGGACTGTGAAGTCATGCATGCGCAGATCTAGAGTTCCAAGAGAACACAATGGCCAAAGCCCAAGGCCATGGGGCGCCATCGCAACTTGAGGGGTAGAGGGTTGTTGATGAAGAAATCGAGTTCCAAGAGAGTTGCATGAGGGAAGGATGCCCAGACGCTAACAGGGCGTAGGCGTAGCACATGGGAAGTAGACTATGTCTGTGGCGGCGTGCATTTGGAGGAGCCTAGGGAGGTGTGGAGGCTAGAGTGGTCTGGTTGCGCAATGCGTGGAAAAAGGAGTAGAGTCCTTAGACAGACAGTATCACGAAATGATGTTTCTGATCCCAATTTATAGGATCCAAAGGGCCTTCAAGGTTGCATTTGTTTTCAATATTTTAACCCTTCCATTCTTTGCCCCGAGATCTCGGCACAAAATATGCAATCATGATACTATTTTTAAAATAAACTAAACTAACACACGAAAAATCCTAGTCCGTCTTATCGAAATCTCACATAGCTAACTATCAATCTTTCTTTTCTACCAGCTTGGCGCACACGCATCCACTTGCATGTCAAGTCCACGTGATAATCCCACAACAGCTGACAATGACATAGTTGCTATGTTAGCTCAGCGTCACTTGGGTGTAGAGAAAGTGATAGTCACCGACTAACGGTGGCCCAACGAACTCTGGTGAATGCACCACAACATTGTGAATTTATCTATGAAAATGTGAGACGGAGACAGACGAAGAGGAAGGAGCTATAGTGTCATTCAGGTCTTCGTTAAGAGTGAGGTTCGGTGGATACAAAGTATCAACCAAGGTAGAGCATGAGGCACTTAAGCCAAATACGGTGACAAGGCATGGTGATGTTCATCAAAGAGCATAGGGTCAAAAAGAACTATCTCAGTGGTGGCGAAGAGAGACCACGTGCAATGGCAGTAGGAGATCACAAGAGCTTCGAGCAACAATTGGATGAAATTGAGAGGACCTTGGATCACTGTATATACATATATACTGAGGAGGAGGAGGTCATTACGAGGATTACATTGAGGCAACAAAGTTTATCTTGAGCTTCCATGATCATGGTGCACCATTTTCTTTGGTATTTTCCATGCATCCCTTGAGGGAAATCCATGCCCTTGACGAGGGATTTCAAATCAAGAAAGGATCCTATGGTCTAGGGAGGAACATGACTCCTAAAGAGAACATCCCACCTATTGGCGAGAGAGAACACCCACCTATCCACGGAACGGGAGGAAAGAAAGAGAGCGCGCATGTGGAGAAAAGAAGACACAATGGTAGGTGGATTCCACTTTCTCACATTTTTTTTTGATTTTTTCGCTAGGATGCCAATAGGCCAAAATCATCTCGTGTTAAGTTGAGAGCTGTAAAGTGAAGGGTTTGAAGAGTAGGAATGGTTAATGAATAATGCCTCTTTTTAAAAAAATGTTTAGGATGATTGTCGATTATTGTAAAAGTTTATACATGTAAAAGGTTTTCCTAATTTTTTATACGATAGATTGTAAAAGAATGGTTTGAGAATGACATGATCCAAGTACCAATCACCTGCTACTCAACGATGTCTTGCTTTTGTAGTGAACAGGTTTTTAGCATCCAACTCATTAGTATTTGTCATGTTTTCCTCTAACCTTCGAGGTGATTCAAAATATCCAGCCAAACAAAAGCCATGCAGAATCACCTTCATGCCATCATGAGATTCCAATAAATATTGGTAGTTGAATTATGTGACAACCAATGAAACCCTCTGGTAAAAAGAAACGGTCACTAATACACTATGAGCTGCATCCAAATAGCTTGATCCATTCAAAACAGCCTTGATTCTCTTTCAGCACTAAGTATTCAAAAAGCAATTTCCTACGCTCTGGTAAGTTAAGTGTCAATTTTTCATGATACAAGCCCCATCAAGAGCCCTAAGTGTTTGTTTACAAATATTGTGCTCCGAGATTAATCCTTTAAGATACAACTAGTATTATTACAATGCAGTATACTTGTATCACTACTCCTATACTTCCTTTGGTTCTATAATTTTTGACATTTTGAACTTTGACTATCAACAAATTTGACTATCCCCTTTCCCGCCATGTCACCGGCACACACCAAAATTTCAGCGACACGCGCTCCACTCCCGCTTCGACGGACGGTGCCGACGGGTGCTCGTGGCTCGTCCACCTCCACATCCAGTTCTCGAGGTGTCACCGTTAGACGTTGCCATCGGACCCGATGACGAACAGCTGGGAGCCATCGAAGCACAGCCCCGGGACGTAGACGATGACCACATCTCGGTGGGGCGTCCTGTGCTCCACCCACTCCCACCCGTCCTGCGGGCTGAAATGGTACTCCACTAGATCTCCATGCTCTGACACCATGAAAATGGAACTGGTGAGGAAGAGATGGGACGGCCTCATTGTTGTCCCCAGTGATAGTGAGAGGACGAGGTGGGTGATTGGGGAGAAAAAGGACAATAAGCCACTCTTATCATATGGTTTCAACAAAATATCACTACTCAATAGGATGCATATGATAAAATATCACTCAATACGTTATCTTTGGGATATTTTATCACTTTGGAGAGTTTTACGTATTTTATTTCGGAATTGCTAACCTTCTACTGACAGAAAATACATCCCCACATCTTGCAGATTTTGGACCACCGGATAAGCTTCGCGATTCGTGCTCCAGGCCTTCTCCTTCAACTCCGGAGACCTCCTCTTCTTCTCCGGCGCCGGTGACACCCTAGACTCCGGCAGTGGACCTACGGGTTAGGGTCCCGGGGTGGGGTGGGGATGGGAGGGGTGGGAGGGATAGGGGGAAGAGGGGGAGTTCACCGGCTTTAGAGGGATGGCCGTGGGAGGCGGCAGCCTGGCAATAGGCGGCGGATCGGGTGGGCGGCGAAGCACCGGCGGCGGCGTCGGAGCCGCGGGGATGGAGGGTGGTGGGCTGCCGTTGGTGGCGGGAACCGCCGATAGCTCGAGGAGGAAGGAGAGAGGGGGAGGGGGAGGGGAGGGGAGGGGAGGAGGCCATCCAAGGGATCTCGCTAGCGCCATTGACGCCCTTCGGCCAGCCGGCTAGGCGGGCGGCGGCGCGGTGGGGCGGTGGCAACGGGGGATCGGGCGGTGGCGGTGGAATCGCGATGGGAGGGAGTGGTGGCGGCGGAATGCGCGACAACGCGAGGGAGGAGAGTTAGGGTTAATGCCTCTGCACGAATCTTAAAGCATATCCGACTTTGAAAGATGGGAGGTGGTTTCTGTCAACAGAGATGACAGTCCCATTTTATTTTATTTTCTTCATGTTTTCTTTTCTCTTTGCACGTGAAATGACTGAAATGCCCTTCGCTTCAATCTATACTCCCTTCCAAGTCACCGCTGCTTCTTCCTGTCCGGCTGGTGGAGATGGAGAGGGAGATTTTTTTTGATTTTTTTTCACTAGGATGCCAGTAGGTCAAAATCATCTCGTGTTAAGTTGAGAGCTGTAAAGTGAAGGGTTTGAAGAGTATGAATGGTTAATAAATAATGCCTCTTTTCTAAAAAATGTTTAGGATGATTGTCGATTTTTGCAAAAGTTTATACATGTAAAATTTTTTCCTATTTTTTATATGATAGATTGTAAAAGAATGGTTTGAGAATGACATGATCAAAGTACCAATCACCTGCTACTCAATGATGTCTTGCTTCTATAGTGAACAGGTTTTTAGCATCACAACTCTTTAGTATTTGTCATGTTTTCCTCTAACCTTCGAGGTGATTCAAAATATCCAGCCAAACAAAAGCCATGTAGAATCACCTTCATGCCATCATGAGATTCCAATAAATATTGGTAGTTGAATTATTTGACAACCAATGAAACCCTCTGGTAAAAAGAAACGGTCACTAATACACTATGAGCTGCATCCAAATAGCTTGATCCATTCAAAACAGCCTTGATTCTCTTTCAGCACTAAGTATTCAAAAAGCTATTTCGTACGCTCCGGTAAGTTAAGTGTCAATTTTTCATGATACAAGCCCCATCAAGAGCCCTAAGTGTTTGTTTACAAACATTGTGCTCCGAGATTAATCCTTTAAGATACAACTAGTATTATTACAGTGTAGTATACTTGTATCGCTACTCCTATACTTCCTTTGGTTCTATAATTTTTGACATTTTGAACTTTTACTATCAACAAATTTGATTGTCCCCTTTCCCGTCATGTCACGGCACACACTAAAATTTCAGTGGCACGCGCTCCGCTCCCGCTTCAACGGACGGTGCCGACGGGTGCCCGTGGCTCGTCCACCTCCACATCCAGTTCTCGAGGTGTCGCTGGTAGATGTTGTCGTCGAACCCGATGACGAATAGCTGGGAGCTGTCGAAGCACAGCCCCGGGCCGCAGACGATGACCACATCCCGGTGGGGCGTCCCGTGCTCCACCCACTCCCACTTGTCCTGCGAGCTGAAATAGTACTCGACTAGATCTCCGTGCTCTGACACCATGAAGATGGTGTCGGTGAGGGAGAGATGGGATGGTCTCATTGTTGTGCCCGGTGATTGTGAGAGGATGAGGTGGGGTGATTGGAGAGAAAAAGAACAATAAGCCACTCTTATCATATGGTTTGAACAAAATATCATTCAATAGGCTACATAGGATAAAATACCACTCAATACATTATCTTTAGATATTTTATCACTTTGGAGAGTTTTACATATTTTTTTTATTTTCTTCATGTTTTCTTTTCTCCTTGCACTTGAAATGACTGAAATGCCCTTCGCTTCAATCTATACTCCCTTCCAAGTCACCGGTGCATCTTCCTGTCCGGTCAGTGGAAATGGAGAGGGAGAAGGGAGCGCGTGGGGGACGACCAAGCCGGACGCGCGGCGGCCGCACTCCTGGTCCTGCGCCCCTGACGACGACCGATCGGGCGAGCCGCGCTGGGAAGAGAGACAGAGGGAGAGGGAGCGTGGGCGCGGGCGGCGGGCAGCGTTGTGGAGGCGGCGAGCAGCGGCAGAGCGGCGTTGGAGGAGCTGCGAGCGCGAGCGGCGGCGCAGCAGGAGTCGCGCGGCGGGCGGGCGACGCTACAGAGGCGGCGAGCGAGCGACAGTGCGGTGGTTTTCGCTCGACAGTGCGGTGGTTTTTTTTGATCGAGAAGGCATTTATCCGATCTGTGTAGAGAAGTCAAGGGCATTTTAGTCATTTCACGTGCAAGGGAGAAAAGAAAACATGAAGAAAATAAAATAAAATATGTAAAAATCTCCAAAGTGGTAAAATGTCCTGAAGACAACTATCGAGTGGTATTTATCCTGTGTATCCTATTAAGTGGCCACGCAAAGTGGTATATTATCATTTTCGCGGTGATTGGTTGTGCTTGTACCATAGCTGTGATTCTGTTGCACTAGTACAGGCGGCCGTTGCGGCCAACCGCGAAGAAGAACACTTCCTGATCCACTATGAATGCAATTTCCGTAAGGGAACCTGCAAAAGTTTAGAAGGACATCAACATGGTGCTGTTCTACACAGAAGTTAGCATAGCTAGAGAGTTAAATACTGTCATGTAGGGTTAATTTGGTATGTTTACCATTTAGTTTTACTTTGTGTATAGTTTGTATTATTAGAAAAAAAAAAGTATATCAAATTCTTTAGCTACTGTCTATCTTGTCTCAACTTCAAGCAATATGAGTAATGATTGTTTAGAATTCTGAGATGTTCATCAATATAGGTTACCTTTTGTTTTATACTGCATTGTACATGCTTTAAAGAAGAAAGAAAGCGGCATCTCATCTTTGTGTGTGCAGACTCTAGAGAGATAACTGTTCTGTTCCTGCGAGGCCAGGAAGGAAGGCAGTGCAAAACCCTCTTCGTCTTCACCAGGAAGAACCGAAGAAGGCAGCTCAACAGGGCAGGGCAGGGTATAGCAGAGCAAAAACCCACTGTGTTTGTTTTTTAATTGATTTGACCTCATGCGTTGAGGGAATCCAAGAGTTTACCGCTATTATGAATCAGTTTAAAGATTATCCAAATACTCCAACAATCAATCTACCAAAACATTTTTTATTATCTTTCCTTTTCTCCACCCTCATACAGCAAATGAGTTTTAACACATTCTATTTAGCAAATGAGTACAATAGATAAGATATAGTCATATGCTATTTAATCCTACCTTAAAGCATGTCTGTACAGGTTAACCAACAAATTGTACTTGCTCTTTTATAAATGGACTCTGCGAGACATTGATTGGCCCACTTAGGGTTGGACGAAAAGCTCGTGTCTCGTTAGCTCGCTTAGCGCGTGATAAACTCGGCTTGACTCAACTCGACTCGTTGTGTTTTTTAAACGAGCCGAGCTGCCTTTCCAGCTCGTTAGACATAACGAGCCAGCTCGAGCTGGCATGCGAGCCACCTCGCGAGCTTAACCGAGCTAACACATAGAGATAATTAGATAGTAGGCTGCCCATGGCTCATAGGCAAAGCCCAGCATGGCAGCCCAATTATGTTAGTCCATTTGTACCCAAGTATACCCGTCCATCCTTGCATCCATGGATGGAGAAAATCAATCCAAAGCTATCAAAAATAAAATAAATATTTCCACCCCTTCTCCTCATCCAGCGTTCCCAATCCAGATCCAATCGTCGTCCACCGCCCCGCCCTGCCGCTGCACGCACCTGCGCGGCTGCACCTTGCACCGTCGCTCTTGCCTCCATCCCTGCTGTTGCACGCACCTGCACCTCGCGCCGCTGCTCCCTGCCTCCATCCCAGGCCGACGCCGCTCCGTACCTCCACCTTTGTCTCACTCCCACGTCGGTGACGCTCCCTACCTCAATGTTGACGATGAAATATGGTAAGCCTCGAAGTCATCATCAGCCTAGAGTCAGTATCGGTTTTAGAGTTCTGGAATCGGCCGATGTAGGCTATCAATCGCTAACAGTTGGATTCTTACTAAATTCGGTTAAGGAAATTAATCTATTAAATGAAGCTTATCCAAAAGAGACTGAGTTCAAGGAGGATACGACATGATAATTTATCTATTAATTAGGCAGAGTCGTTAGTTTCCTTTTAATTTTAGGAAAGTATGTTTAGTGTCCGATAAGGACTTTATGTTTTATCTTTAGGAAAGTTTGAGTCGTATCCGATATGGACTAGTATCTACCCATGGGTATAAATATGTACACCTGGGGTCCATGTAAATTATCTCTCGATCAATTCAACTTCGGCGCATCACCACCTTTTATCCTTTTACTTTCGACAAGTTCTTGTTTCAAGTTGGGTTGCATCGATTTCGATCTCCGACGATGGGTAAGACTTGTTATGGCGGCTTGCGTTATCGGGATTAGTGCTTCCATCGCTTCGACACTCTAATCTTGTCCATGTAAGTTGTCGAGTTATCATATACATTATATAATCTAGATTGACAATGTTTTCTACTTGCATCGGCCGATCTCTATCTAGAGTTTGATCGATATCGGCTAGATTACTTTGTTGGCTTAAATTATATAATGTATCCACCACCCTGAAAATCATTCAAAGGCTTGATTATCTAGATATTATGTTTCTTTTCATACTTAGTGCTGCATCAGTTAAGTTTGATCTACTAAGTCGTGCTTAGAACCATAATCATTATGTTTCTTTTCATACTTAGTGCTGCATCAGTTAAGTTTGATCTACTAAGTCGTGCTTAGAACCATAATCTCTAGCCTGCTTCTTGTTGCCAATAAGGGTTTCATCGGGGTTTCAGCCGATGAGTTATCTGGACGTTGTATCGGCTCAGAGGATTACATATAATTTGGATTTAGCTGATCGCAACGAAGGTATCGGCTTATGAGAGCCGATTGCAAGAAGCAAAGGAAGATCAATTTTGGAGTAATCAAGGCGAGATAGAAGAGAATTTTGAAGCATGAGTCCTCATACTCCAAAACTGGGGGCATGTGTTGATGATGAAATTTGGTAAATCATACATCGAATTTGGAGTTAAGACCGAAGCGGATTTGGAAGGAAATCGGTAAAGGAAACAGAGTATAAATCGGCTTCGGAACTGCATCGGCTACAGTGTGCATTGGCTAATATTGAATCGGACAAGGAAGCCGATATAGCCGATTCCGACAAGGGGATGTTGGAACCATTGTCGGGTTCGTTTAAAGTGCTTCATGAGGATTGCCACGTATGGATTGAGTCCGAAAAAGGCAATTGTATCTATTAATTAGGAAGAGTCTGTAGTTTCCTTTTATATTTATGAAAGTGTGTTTAGTGTCCAATAAGGACTTTATGTTTTCCTTTTATCTTTAGGAAAGTTTGAGTCATGTCCGATATGGACTAGTATCTACCCATGGGTATAAATATGTACACCCGGGGTCTATGTAAATTATCTCTCGATCAATACAACTACTCTCGGCGCATCGCCACCCTCTTTCTGAGGTTTTTACTTATCAACCGGCGGAATTGGCACCTGACGTGAGGCTGCATCGGCTCTCGATCTCCGGCGAAGGGGTAAGCTCTACGTCCCGTCGGGCCCTGGTGAATCTATCAACTACATTGGTGTTGTTCAAGGCTGCATCGCTTCGATCTCTTGATCGCTCTGGTTCGGTCGACATATTTACCTGATACCTCAATTCTATCTTAATTGCATTGTGTTTAGCGACGCATCGGTTTAGTTAGGACTGTCTCGGTTAAGTCTGATCTTCTGTCTTAGCCGATATATCTCTAGAATCACAATGTTGTTTTAAATAGATTTGTTATATCCATCACATTAGACAGATCTATCGGTTCATCAAGTATTAGATTATCATATACAATCTCGTGTTGCATCGGTTAGGTTCGACCTACTAGATTGTTGTTGATAATATAAATCTTGTTAAGCCGATAGGTTCATGCAAATATTTTATCGGAGTGCTAGCCGATGAATTATTTGGACGTTGTATCGGCTCAAAGGGTTACATACAAGTTGGATTTAGCCGATGACAACAAAGGTTTCACTATTTATATAATCATTTGGATTTATTGACATCGGATCTCCAGCCGATATATGCTTTAACCTTCGGATCAGTACTTATTTAGTATATCATTACTAGCCGATTGGTTGCTTCTGGATTATATTATTGTTATATATCATTATCATCAGCCGATTATCTTTATGTGATTATTTACTCAAGTATCAAGATCTATACTGAATATCGGCTGGTATCGGCATCGGCTAGAATCACTCCATCGGCTTGTCAGCCGATCGGCTATCTTTTGATCTTCAATTATATATATCTTGTCAGTTGCAGGATCAAACTGACTGGCACGCCCGCATCTTATCATTATTCTGGACCTGCACTGGAGCTAAGCAGATCTCCCAGGCCGTCGTGTTTTTACGTCAACAGCGGCACACCAGCAGCTGGACGCCAGCGCCGCCCATCGACGGCCGGATCGTCCGGTGCTGCGACTGCAACCTCCTCGTCCGCAAGGCGAAGAGCGCGACGAGCGGCGGCTCATGTACGCCGCACGTCCTCACTGCCCTTGTCGACGCCCACGGCTACTCGCGGGTATCACGAGAGCTTATACTGTGACCCGGATGCCCGGCTCAGCATCGAGCATCGGCGTGATGAGCGCCGCGCTGCCCAAGCGGGAGAGGGCACCGCGTCCACGGCCACCGTGCGCCCTAGCGGCCCTAGAGGTAGGCCCCCCGTTTCCCCGTCGTTGGGGCTCGATGCCGTGCCTTTGTGGCGAGTCTTTGGAGTGTCCGATGGCCCCCAAAGTTCCGGCCTAGCATCCCGGAAAAATACGACAGTAGCGTCAACCCCACCGAGTTCCTCCAGATCTACACGACTAGAATCGAGGCGGCGGGGGCTGACGACAGGGTCATGGCGAACTACTTCCCCATGGCCCTAAAAGGCCAAGCGCGGGGTTGGCTCATGAATCTGCCACCCGCTTCGGTCCACTCCTGGGAGGATCTGTGCCAACAGTTCACTACGAACTTTTAGGGCACATATCCACGCCCAGGGGAGGAAGCCGACCTACACGCAGTGCAGCGGAGGGACGGAGAGTCCCACCGGTCATACATCCAACGTTTCTGCCAGGCCCGCAATACCATCCCCTGTATCCCCGCGCATGCGGTGATATACGCGTTCAAGGGAGGCGTGCGGCACAACCGCATGCTAGAAAAGATTGCCTCCAAGGAGCCCCAGACTACCGCGCAGCTCTTTGAGCTTGTGGACCGTGTGGCCCGTAAGGAGGAGGCATGGACCTGGAACTCCTCCGGCTCTAGCACGGCGGCTGTGGCTGCCCCCGGGTCTGCCGCCCATTCTGGGCAACAAGAAAGGAGGAAGAAGAGGAGGACTGCCCGCTCCGGCGACGAGGGGCACGTCCTCGCTGCTAAAGATGCCCCGTGGCCCCCGCGTAAGGGGAAGGCTGCGGAGGGCAACAAGAGGAGCGTTGCCGCCCCTGGCCGAGAGCGCCAGGCCAGCAAATGGTGCTCATGCACGACACCTCCCTCCACGACCTCACCGAGTGCCGCGCGGTCAAGGGGTTGGCCGAGCGCGTCCAGAAGTGGGGGAGGAGCAGGGTCAGGAGCGCCATGAGGGCCAGAGCCTCACAGCCCCAACCCGCGACCGACGCAGTGAGGCCAAGAAAAAGGCCCCCGTCAACGATGGTGACGATGACGACTTAGGCTTCCAGGAGCCTGAGGCCACCATCGCCACCATGGATGGGGGAGCATGCTCTCATGCTTCCCGCCGTAGCTTCAAGACCATGAAGCGCGAGCTTATAGCTGTGGTCCCCACCCACGAAGCGTCACGGCGGGATCGATGGTCGGAGGTCCCGCTCACCTTCGACCAAACCAACCACCCCCCGTGTGTGGACCAGGGAGGGCAAATTGCAATGGTGGTCTCCCCCACCGTCTGCAATGTTAAGTTGAGGCGCGTCCTGATAGACGGCGGCGCCCTCAACATCCTTTCCCCCACGGCCTATGACCTCATCAAGGTCCCGGGGATGAAGCTCCTGCCGTCCCTGCCGATCATCGGCGTGACGCCGGACACACATGGCCTCGAGGTCACATTGACCTCCCGGTCACATTCGGTGGCCCCGACAACTTCCGCACCGAGCGGATAGACTTCGATGCAGCGGATCTCAATCTGCCCTACAACACGGTCCTAGGGAGGCCCGCATTGGTGAAGTTCATGGCGGCCACCCACTACGCCTACCTCCAGATGAAGATGCCGGGCCCCCACGGCCCCATCACCATCAACGGCGATCTTAAGATCGCGCTGGCTTGCGCGGAACAGCGCGCAAGCGACCTCGCCGCGGTCCCAAAGCCCGCGGGCGGTGACGAGGAGTATGTCGCCTCCTCGTCTCACGCCTCGAGGAAGCGGATGACCCCGGGTGACGAGGTCCCCGTCAAGGAGGTGGTGCTGGCCGGTGACCCGTCCAGGACCGTCAAGATTGGCGGTCAGCTGGACGAAGACGCGCTCGTCTCCTTCCTGCGGGCAAACGCTGACGTCTTCGCATGGAAGCCGTCAGACATGCCTGGGGTCTCCAAGGAGGTGATCGAGCACCGTCTAGCCGTACAGCCAGGCGCAAGGCTTGTGCGGCAGAAAGAGCGGCGGTAGGCCCCCGAGCGCCAAGAATTCATCCGTGAGGAGGTGGCACGCTTGCTGGAGGCCAGATTCATCCGAGAAGTCATCCATCCGGAATGGCTGGCAAACCCGGTCATCATCCCCAAGGCGAACGATAAGCTCCGGATGTGCATCGACTACACCGACCTCAACAAGGCATGTCCTAAGGACCCTTATCCCCTGCCACACATAGATTAAATTGTCGACTCCACCGCGGGGTGCGACCTTTTGTGCTTTTTAGATGCATACTCAGGGTATCATCAGATTCGCATGGCTAGGGATGATGAGGAAAAAACTACATTCATTACTCCTCTGGGCACATACTGTTATACAACTATGCCTTTTGGTTTAAAGAATGCAGGCCCAACTTTTCAGCGTACTACTCGCATTACTTTGAGTAGTCAAGTAGGGCGTAACATTGAGGCGTACGTCGATGACCTGGTTGTGAAAACCCGCAACCAGGAGACACTCCTCTCAGATCTAGCGGAGACTTTCGAAAGTCTCCGCTCTACCCGCATGAAGCTGAACCCCGAAAAGTGCGTGTTCGGCATACCTGCGCGCAAACTTCTCGGGTTCTTGGTCTCAGCACGAGGCATAGAGGCCAACCCCGAGAAAATTAGCGCGATAAATAGGATGTGCCCTCCAGCAAGCTTAGGGACGTCCAGCGCGTCATCGGATGCATGGCCGCCCTCAGTTGCTTCATATCGAGGTTGGGAGAGAAGGCGCTGCCCCTATTTAAAC
The DNA here is from genome assembly GCA_000573905.2 of Oryza punctata. Taxonomy (NCBI): domain Eukaryota; kingdom Viridiplantae; phylum Streptophyta; class Magnoliopsida; order Poales; family Poaceae; genus Oryza; species Oryza punctata. The sequence continues at coordinate 9,434,421 of CM002488.2, forward strand.
TCCTCAAGCGCTCAGGGCCGTTTCGATGGATGGAGGAAACTGAGCAAGCCCTCGATCAGTTGAAGATGTACCTCAGCTCCCCTCCGGTCCTAGTTGCCCCGAGCCAGAGGAGCCGCTGCTGCTCTGCTTGGCTGCGACCCCACAAGTAGTTAGCGCAGCGCTGGTGGTGGAGCGCGCCGGGAATGCCCTCGGCCCACACCCCACCGACCTGCGATGGCATAGCCAAGGACAGAGGATGACGAAGGAGCCCGTCAGTCTGGCGAGGGCCCTCGGGCCCCCTAGACTGAAAATGGCCCTACGAACCCTCGCCAAGCGTCGTTAGAGGCCCCCGGACCCCAGGAAGGCCCCGAGGCCACTGGGGGGAGGAGCGGCCTGACGACGCCTAACCTCGAGGCTACCAGCGTGGAGGAGGAGAGGGCCCAGAACGGCCCCTCCCAACATTCCCGCGCGGGATCCGATGCCCGCGACGATGAAACTGGGCCCCGCCGAATGGTGCAGCGGCCGGTTTATTTCGTTAGCGAGGCATTACGGGATGCAAAGACTCGGTATCCTCAGGCCCAAAAATTGCTCTACGCAGTCCTGGTGGCCTCGAGGAAATTACGCCATTATTTCCAAGCACCGAGTCACGGTGGTAACGTCCTACCCCCTCTGGCAGATTCTTCGGAACCGACAAGGGACAGGACGAGTGGTCAAGTGGGCCATCGAACTCTCTGAGTTCGATCTCCACTTTGAATCACGCCACGCAATTAAGAGTCAGGCCCTCGCTGATTTCGTGGCAGAATGGAGCCCGACCCCCGAACCCGATCTCGGGTTCCCCGACCCCGAGATCGGAGCAGATCCCGCACAACAGGCTGCCAACCTGCATTGGGTAATGCAGTTTGATGGCTCACTCGCCCCCCGAGGAGCTGGCGCCGGGGTCACTTTGACCTCACCAAACGGGGACACCCTCAAATACTTGGTTCGTCTAGATTTTCGGGCAACCAACAATATGGCGGAGTATGAGGGACTCCTTGCGGGACTCAGAGCGGCGGCAGGAATAGGGATCCGCCGCCTCCTGGTTCTAGGTGACTCCCAGTTGGTCATGAACCAAATCTCCAAGGAGTACCGCTGCTCCGACCCGCAAATGGAAGTCTACGTCCGCGAGGTGCGGCGTATGGAGCGCCATTTTGACAGGTTAAAATTACGGCATGTGCCCAGGCGAGACAACACGCTCGCTAACAAGCTGTCGCGCCTCGCCTCGTCACGTGCCCCAACCCCACCGGGTGCCTCTGAAGAAAGGCTTACCAGCGTCGGCGCGTCTTGATCCCCCGGGGGACTCAGACGCTGCCACGCCTTCCCCGGGACCCGAGGGAGTCCGGGTTTCGGGGCCCGAAGGGGTCGAACCCGATCCCCTAAGACAGATTGCCTGGATGACTGAGATCTAGGCGTTCCTCAAAGATGAGACTCTCCCCGAGGATCGTGAATGGAGCGAACGCGTCATTCGCATCGCCAAGAGAAATGTGCTGGTAGAGGGGGCCCTCTACCGGCGCGGTGCCAACGGAGTCCTCCTCAAATGCATCCCTCGGGACCGTGGCATCGAGCTCCTAGCCGATGTTCATGAAGGCGAGAGCGGAGCTCACTCCGCCTCGCGCACCTTGGTCGGCAAGGCCTTCCGACAGGGTTTCTACTGGCCAACAGCGCTCCAGGACGCGGTCGATCTGGTCAGGCGATGCCGAGCGTGCTAATTCCACGCCAAGCAAACGCATCTGCCAGCCCAGGCCCTCCAGACCATCCCGCTCTCATGGCCCTTTGCGGTCTGGGGGCTGGATATCTTGGGTCCATTCAAGAAGGCGTTGGGAGGATATGAGTACCTCTACGTCGCCATTGACAAGTTCACCAAATGGCCCGAGGCTTACCCAGTCATCAAGATCGACAAGTACTCGGCGCTCAAATTCATCAAGGGCATCACTGCCCGGTTCGGGGTGCCCAACCGTATCATTACAGACAACGGCACCCAGTTCACAAGTGAACTATTCGGCGACTACTGCGAGGACATGGGCATCAAGCTCTGCTTCGCCTCCCCTGCCCACCCAAAGAGCAATGGTCAAGTGGAGCACGCCAATGCGGAAATCCTCAAGGGCCTCAAGACCAAGACGTACAACATCCTCAAGAAACACGGCGACTCGTGGATCGACGAGCTACCAGCGGTGTTATGGGCCAACCGAATGACCCCGATTCGCGCCACAGGAGAAACACCTTTCTTCCCGGTTTACGGCGTGGAGGTGGTCCTCCCATCCGAGCTTAACCTGGGGTCTCCATGAGCAGCCTTGTACAACAAGGCAAATCAAGAGCCCCTCCGACGGGACGACCTCGACTACCTCGAAGAACGAAGGCGGCGCGCCGCCCTTCGGGCCGCGCGCTACCAGCAGAGCCTAAGGCGCTACCATCAGCACCATGTCCAGGCCCGATCGCTCCACATAAACGATCTCGTCCTACGCCGCGTCCAAACGCATGCTGGACTGAGCAAACTCTCACCCATGTGGGAGGGGCCGTTTAGAGTGATCGGTGTCCCCCGGCCGGGTTCAATCAGGTTGGCCATGGAAGATGGCACAGAGTTGCCTAACCCATGGAATATCGAACACCTTCGCCGCTTCTATCCATAGAAGAGTCGCTGTGTTGTACCTCGGGCTCGGGCCAACCCCGCGCGCCCCCTCGGGCATGACAAAGTTGGCCGGGGGCTCCCACTATCAATATACACATCTTCCTCTCTCGCATTCCAACTTATAACAGTTTTCTCCCTTGAATGTTTATCCTGTCCAATGATGGTTTTCCCGTCTGTGGGTTTCGTATGTATTTTGTCTTAACTCGGACGCTTGCGTTCGTGTCGCTCCTAAGTGATTGGCACCACCTAGACGCTGACGGGGCCCAGAGCGAGTCGTGCCCCCGAGACATGTTGAACTCCAGGGAACTCGCCAATGGCCCACAATCGGGTCCGCACTTACCCCGGTCATCATGTTCTCGGCCTGGCCAGTCTCGACACGTGGAACTCCCCAAGTGCTCTAGTCTTGGTTCCTATCACTCGGGACTGCGGCCCGAACCCGAGCCCCCGCTTAAGACAAAACACCAGACGATTCCACAAGGGGAAAACACTTGGATCACATATACACGATATCAAACTGACATCACACCATGCTATATTCATTGCAGGAAATTAATACACAAGCATATGGCGGAAAGTCGATTATTACATGATCGGCGTGAAGGCTGTGTCGATTATGACATGATTGGCATGAAGGCCCGACAGGGGGGCACAAATGGAGGAGGAAGAACCCCCCGGTGGAGCAGCAGCCCTTGCTCCCTCCGCCGGCGGCAACGGCCATCCCCGCTCCTCCCTCCGAGCAGCGGCGGCCGTCCCCGCTCCTCCCACCGGTCAGCAGCGGCCGTTCCTGCTCCTCCCGCCGATCGGCAGCGGTGGCCCCTGCTCCCTCGGCCGGCGGCGGCGGCAGTGGCTACTCCCTCCGCCATCCCCGGCGGCGGTTTCTGCTCCCCGGCACCGGCTGCGGCGGCAGCCCCTGCTCCCCCTACCGGCGGCGACAGTCATTACTCCCTCCGCCAGCCGCAGCTGTAGTCCCTGCTCCCACAGCAGTTCCTGCCTCCTCCGCCGGCAGCAGCAGCAATTCCTGCTCCTCCCGCCGGTCAGCAGTGGCAGTTCCTGCTCCTTGCACCGACCACCACGGTGACCGGGCAGTACTACCTGCCAGCGTCGCCACTTTCATTTTCGACGGTGATGGCGGCCAAGGAGGTGGATCAAGGGACCGCCTGGCGCCTTTGAATTGGCTGGCCACGGTCCAGGATGCAATGCGATGCAGCTGGTTCCTAACCGTGGCGGGGTAAAACGTGTCGAGCGGGTTTGAGCTGGCAAGGGCGCACCCTGCCCCGACGTTTGAGGCTGGGATTGGCGGCGGCGCCGGGCACGCCCTGCCCAGCATCGCCGACCCTTGGTTGACCACCACCGGCATGAACTTGTGCGGCTACGTGGCCATTGCTGATGCACAACAGTGACAGCACGTTGCTCCCAGCTGGAGAGGGTCACCGTCGCTCCGTGGAGTGCGCGTCACAAGGAGCAAGAATTTGTGGCGAGAGGAGCGCCAGGGAACAAGGGAAGCAAGGGCACCAAGAAGCTGAGTTAGGGGGAGAGGTGATGAAGGAAGGGGAAGCCCCCACACCTTTTATACCCTGACCGCTGCCGCGCCCGGCTTCTAGTTCCCTGTGTCCAATCTCTTGCCCCCTCGACTCCCATGCACACGTCGCCCGCTACCGTCCACACAACTTTCAGCGCGCGTGTGGAACGTCGCCACCATCATAAAGATGAAAGAATGGGTCAAACCCGCCTTTAAGGCGCGCACATCCGCTCAGAGGTACGCCATCATTATTATCTTGGGCAGACGAGCAGACGTGCCCCGTTTTGCGTGCCGCCCCCGGAAACAGGGCCGTTACGCAGTAATGGCCCATTTCCGTTGAGAGGCGACTTGGGTTACGCCCCGGATAATGAGGCCGTTACGGAACAAGGGCCCATTATTGCTAGGAGGCGTTTTCTCCCAACGCGAAGAACCAACGGCTGTTTATCTCCCTTGAACACCTGGGCCCACTTCACACTGGTTCAACGAGATGGCGTAAAACCTGGTCGTCCTACAGTGGGGCCCCCACAGGCTTTACGCCGGTGGCTACTATCAGTGTCCTGGCCCAGGGGTATGTCGACTATGGGCTTGAGGCGGCCCCGTCCACCCACGTGGCCATCCCCCAAAGGAGTGGGAAGGCCCAAGGTCGACGTGGCGGCCGCCCTCCCATGACACGCTACCCCCTCGGGCCGCTGCCACGCGTAACGAAACGGGTGAGCGCTCCCAACGTCACCTACCCGCATTAATGACAACGCAGGAGTAGTGCGCCTGCGCCGCGCGCGCGCCGCATCTATTGCGAAGCGACGCGCACGCATCTGACACCGGTCACAGTCAGCTGACCGGCGTCAGACCGGTGCGAATGACCGATGGGACGGCGTACAGCGCCGCTCGTGCCGGTGCATGCCCGGTAGCTTACGGTGGACTGCCGGATTCTAGCCATTTAATGGAAAGTGACGTGCTGGGCCGACCGCCATGATGGGCGGTCTGATCGACGCCATACTGGCACTACAGGAGCAGAAGGCTTCCGCTTCTGCACAGTCCCCCACTGCGGATTTTTTCATCCGACAGAGATATATTCTTTTGCTGTAAGTTTGACCATCTGGCTCATCTAGCGCAGACGACATCGGCTTACGAGAGCCGATTGCAAGAAACAAAAGAGAATCAATTTTGGAGTAATCAAGGCGGGATAGAAGAGAATTTTGAAGCATGAGTCCTCACACTCCAAAACTGGGGGGCATATGTTGACGATGAAATTTGGTAAGCCTCGAAGTCATTATCGGCCTAGAGTCAGTATCGGCTTTAGAGTTCTGGAATCGGCCGATGGAAGCTATCAATCGCCAACAGTCGGATTCTTACTAAATTCGGTTAAGGAAATTAATCTATTAAAGGAAGCTTATCCAAAAGAGACCGAGTTCAAGGAGGATACGACATGGCAATTTATCTATTAATTAGGCAGAGTCGTTAGTTTCCTTTTAATTTTAGGAAAGTGTGTTTAGTGTCCGATAAGGACTTTATGTTTTATCTTTAGGAAAGTTTGAGTCGTGTCCGATATGGACTAGTATCTACCCATGGGTATAAATATGTACACCCGGGGTCCATGTAAATTATCTCTCGATCAATTCAACTTCGGCACATCGCCACCTTTTGCCCTTTTACTTTTGATAAGTTCTTTTTCAAGTTGGGTTGCATCGACTTCGATCTCCGACGAGGGGTAAGACTTAATATGGCGGCTTGCATTATCGGGATTAGTGCTTCCATCGCTTCGACACTCTAATCTTGTTCATGTAAGTCGTCGAGTTATTATATACATTATATAATCTAGATTGACAATGTTTTCTACTTGCATTGGCCGATCTCTATCTAGAGTTTGATCGATATCGGCTAGATTACTTTGTTGACTTAAATTATATAATGTATCCACCACCCTGAAAATCATTCAAAGGCTTGATTGTCTAGATATTATGTTTCTTTTCATACTTAGTGTTGCATCAGTTAAGTTTGATCTACTAAGTCATACTTAGAACCATAATCTCTAGCCTGCTTCTTCATTGTCAATAAGGGTTTCATCGGGGTTTCAGCCGCTGAGTTATCTGGACGTTGTATCGGCTCAGAGGATTACATATAATTTGGATTTAGCCGATCGCAACGAAGGTTTCACTGTTTATCTAATCGTTTGGATTTATTGACATCGGACCTCCAGCCGATGTATGTTTTAACCTTCGGATCAATGCTTATTCAATCTATCATTACTAGCCGATTGGTTTCTACTGGACTATATCATTGTTATATTACATTATCACCAGCCGATCATCTTTATATCATTATCTACATTGGATATATAGCCGATTGCTTAAGACCCTATCAATATCGGCTGGTATCGGCATCGGCTGGAATCACTCTATCGGCTTGTCAGCCGATCGGCTCTTTGATATTCAATTTATATATCTTGTCAGTTGCAGGATCAAACTGACCGACACGTCCGCATTTCATCATTATTTTGGACCTGCACTGGAGCTAAGCAGATCTCCTAGGCTGTCGTGTTCTTACGTCAACACTCAATCACTCGTCGGCTCCGCTCGCTGCCTCTATCTCGCGATGCTCCTTTCGTCCCTACCTTCGTATCGCTCTGCTCCCTGGCTACATCAGGTGTAGCTCCCTGCTTCATCCTGTGAGGTCTTTCTGTCACAGTAGAAAACTTTCAACTCTCTTCTTCTTTTCCTCCTTTGATGGCTCAAACGATCGAAATATTTGAACTGGTGATTGAGGATGCATTCGTTGGTTTGCTTGTTGGAGTGATGCTTTGCGCGTGTTTTCCTCCTTTGATGGCTCAAACGATCGAAATACTTGACTTGAGTGTTTTCCTTCTTTCATGGCTCAAACGATCGAAATATTTGAACTGGTGACTGAGTATGCATTTGTTGATTTGCTTGTTGGAGTGGTGCTTTGCGCATTTGCAAACTTGACTTGAGTGTCTTGGCTCGTGACCTAAATGAGCTGGCTCGAGCTTCCAACCGAGTCGAGCCGAGTTGGATTTCTAGCTCGGTTTCTAGCGAGCTATCTCATTATCAAGCCAACCGAGCTGAGCCAGCTCGGTATCCACCCCACTGGCCCAGCAGAAGCCATGGATTGAATCCATGGTAGGTGTCTCGGTTTCAAGCTGAAAATGTGCGTCATGTGCTCTCTATTGCGAAGCTCTCTCCACTTCTTGATGATGATGTTGGCTTCCGTTTAATGGTAGGTAGCTGCACATATAGATGGCCAAAAGGCCCGAGGCCCGACGGCCCGGCCCATGGCACGACATTTTGGACCGGCCCAAGCACAGCACGGCCCGACCATCGGGTCATGCCTGGGCCCCTCCACCGGCACGTTGGGCTGGCCCGGCACGACCGGGGCCGACACGGCACGATGGGCCGGCAGCCAGGCCCGATAAAAAAAATAGGGGAGTAAAAATAGACATATCTTAAGTAGTGAAAGAATTAATCTTTCTCTCATCCTGATTGAGCCACGTAGATCACAAATCAACCACCGTCAGATACAGGAAGCAAGTAATATGAACCGTTGGATTTATCCTTCTGTTCTAAAGATCAAAACAGATCAAGACAGGAACTGCCTTCAAGAGACTTCCAGGCTTCCAAAAGAAGCCTCCAAGCTGCAATGCGTACGTTCAGCGAGAGAAAAAGAAAATCAATGGCATGGTTCAAGCAAAAATATAAAATGCATTTATGAATAATACAAAGTACCATCTTTTATACACTTCGATATACCCTCTTCAGTTTGGTTTTGGTTTTTAATGTATGACATTGTTTACATTTAAAGATATATTTGACCGAAATCATGTAATTGCATCTATTTTGTTGTGATTTATTTTATCATGGTACTTTAAGCATGACTTATATATATTAATATATATTTTTATGTTCGCACAATTTAAATAAGATGAATAGTCAAAAGTATGTCCAAAAGTTAGTGGCGTACATTAAAACTTAGAGGGTGTATAAGCTTGCAAAGAAAAACACTTGATTAATTACTAAAGTGTTGTGTACGTACTTAAGTTCAAAATCATTTTCTATCTATCTGAATATATCATTTACATCCCATTCAGTGGAAAAAATGCTTTAAAAAGAACTAAATATATTGTGATAATAGTTCATTATGTTGTTTGAATATATGGTGATAGAGAGTAGGGTATGTGATATGCACTAACAATAAGCACTTGAATGCAGTTGTATCCTAAATTCCTAATATTGGAAAAAAAAAAGATGTGCTGCTGATTTCTACTTCTCTGAAATAGTCCTATAGATATAACACTGACAAGACAACCTAGGAGCACATATCAATACTTACGGGTGGATATTCATTGTTGCGCAATGCGCGACTCAGTGACATAACAAAACAATAATAATAATAATAATTGTTTACATAACAAAACATCTGATGTTTCGTGACATTTAAGTTCTTTTGATTGGCAAAACAATATATATTATAAAAATGATTAAAGGCTACTTAAGATAGGCAAAAAACATATCTCCATCATATGCAGCGGTGGTCCTAATAATTATTTATTAAGTCCTATAGCTTTGTTAATTTTCAAATTTAAAGTAGAATTTCATATCATATATTTTGACCCATACATACAAGGATTTTATACGGGTATTTAATATCGCACAACGTGCAACTAAGTGGCTAGTTATATGCCATGGACAAAAGAATAGGGATGTAATAGACTTATTTTAGCATACATATGTCCAAAGAGGAGGGATGAAAAATAGACTTATTTAAAAAGGCCCGATGGGCCACCCATGAGGTGCAGCCTATGGGCCAGCACGGCCCGGCACGGAGTGCTGATCGGGACGTGCCGGCCCAATGGCAGGTGGGCCGTGCCCAGCCGTGCCGGGCGGGCCTTTTGGCCATCTATAGCTGCACACACGTACTACGAGACAGCAGGCAGGTAGGAAGCAGAGTTTTAAAACCAACTTGTAAAGGACCAGCAATTCAGCAAAACCATGTCATGGCTACATGGGTTTCACGAAAGCATGATCTGATTCCAACCGATGCAAAGCAAATTGCAGCACAAAAAGGAAAGGCAACACAATCCACAAGGGCAGCAAACCAGTGCGTGAAACAAGCTGGCGATTAAGTTGACAGATTCAGAAGTATCCTAACAGGTTCAGAAGTGCAGCATCCAGCCTAGTAACATCCATCCCAGCTGGTACTTAAAAACGACTAACAGAACATATATACGACGACCAAAACATCCACAAGTTCAGCCCATGTTCATCCACATGTTCTTCTGCTCTTCTGCTCTTCTCAGCAGAAGAACATGGAGCTCCTGACTTTGTTATGCAGGCGAGGCAGCTCGGGCACCGGAGTGCTGCCCACCGAGGTATGGCCACCATGGCTCGACGACGTCTCCGACATCTCGTCAAACTTGATGAACTGGCTGACCTGAGCAGCAGCGAGATGCGCGTAGCAAATGGGTGCAACTGCAAGGAAACAAGATAGATAAATAAATAAACACTGGCATGCAAGTTTAGAAGCAACATCAATCACTAAAGCAGGTACGTGACTTGCCGACTGATATGGCTGTAGTGCTCCTCTGGTAGCTGAAAGGGTACAAACAGCATTGGATGTCAGAAGAAGTCTCTTTCCAAGAAGTGAAAAAGGAATCATGGCGTATATCAATCAACTTACACATAGGAAAGGGAGTGAACCAACTCCTGAAGATCGTCAGCAGAGAAGCCAATCTCATCATGAAGGATATGGTAATGTGTAGGCCTTGTAGTTCCCTGATACAGCACAGGCACAAGCACCATCAATTCAAGAGGGAGACAAAAAAAGGGGGAGGGGGGGCTGGCAAAAAGAGTGAATCGCCATACAGAGAACACCTAAATAAAAACAAAACACAAACAAAATATAAGCAAAAATCCTATATGAAGTTCTGATGAAGGCTATAAATAAATTCACACATAATAACACTGCTTGCCAAGATGGTTTGATAGCATAATTTTACAAGGGTCAATGTACCAAGAGAGCATACCACTGCACAAAAATATGGTTAATTTACTTATAAAAAAGAAGGCCACACAGTTGTTTGTTAAAATAAGTTGCATTAAGCAATCGTAGTCATGATCAATGAATTAATTCCACAACCATAAATAAGCAGTAACACATTACTTAGGTTACTAGCTATAGCAATGCATTCCTGATCAACCATCAATAGTTATTACAGATTCAATTGATCAATGACACACGTACAAACATTTATGCACAAAGAGTTCAAAGCTTGGCCTGATGGGATCATGGTAAAGATCAACTAGATTACTTTTGTACAGGCAAAGACACCATGGCAAACACTATTAAGCATAGAAGACTAAAGGCAAGAGTTGAAGGCAACAGCCTACAGTGCCGATGTGTCAATAACTTAACTTTAATATGAAAGAGTTGATTTTATAGAATTGACCTTGAAAGTGGAAAAACACATGACCCAATTAAAGCCAACCCGATAATAAAACACAAGGCAATACTTACAATCATTCCAGCATGAGCGCACATGTAGAAGTCATTGTTCCTTGGATGACAGACTGCATTGTCCACAACAGTACCTAAAAATTTACATCATTCAAACCATTAAAAAAATATAATTAACGATGTGCAATAGCCAGTTTGCAACATCATATCAAACAATGGAACTTGCCAGGAGGAACATTATTTGGAGAACCAGGCACGAAAAATTTGGTATGGTGATTCTTCTGTGCAACAATCAGTGTAAACTTTGGAGACCAGTTTTCATCAAGAAACTTGCATGCCTGCAACAATTAAGGATACAACATTGATGGTGCAGCTGATGAAACTTGCAGTCTTGCGTACAAAAATAAAAAAGAACTAAAAATAATTGAACAGAAAGTTATAATGAACAATACCTCAATTATTTGATCCAGCTCAATGTTCAGCACCTGGGTAAACTGACTCTCACTGACCCCATCCCTATTTTTAAAGCACCAAATAAGTGCAAAAGAAATAAAACAGTTACACCGAGATCCGGTAAAGTCAAAGCACACAGTAATCATTATCCATAATTTAAGTTCTGCTTTTACAATCCTACATTCCTACTATTTCACTGAAGCTTATTAATGGCATTTACAAGTAGCTTTCAAAAACCGACCTGAAGATAATAACTTGATCAGGCTTACGTTTACCAGTACTCGTGTAGAAGTCAACTAATAACTCCCTGAAATAATTTCCAGCACGAATGGCAGAAGATATCATTAGCACCGACACAGAATTTAATGAACAATGCAACATCCACAAAGTTGCAAGGATTGCACTACGGTCCAAATAAAATTGCTTACCTAATGAGGCCATCGTCTTCCTGAGCTCCTTGTGGCTTAAACAGTCCATCAATCATTTCTAACTTCGGTGATTGAGAACGGACCGAAGCCCTGTATTTCGATACAAGAGGCCATTCACGAGAACTGACGACCTAAAATAAAGTTAGGGATTAAGAATCAAGGTAGAGTTAGAGCAAGGATAATAGTGGGCTATAAGCCAGTTATAAGATCATAGTAAAGGAGAAACACAAAGAAAAAATAAGTGAGTGTTGGCTCTCATGCAAGAGCTAGCTCTATACATGCTTCAAGATAGATGCATTAAATACATATAAGTGAGAGAAAGAGAGGAGAAACAAAGTGCAGGCAACCTAATAGCTAATCTATTATACATATGAGCCCTACTATAGGCTTATAGCTTGTAGATAGCTCTACTATTAAACTTGCTCTAATGATGGGAAGTAAAGTAAAGCTTTCAGTTTCTGGTACAGAGCAGAAAAGTAGAAAAGTAGGTTACTTACTGCAGCAATGGAAGGTATATCAGACTGTCCAGGCGATCCATGGGAAACATCCATTCCCAGTATTATTGTCGGGACCTTGGATATAAGAGGAATGGAAGGGGATGTTTCAATTTGCAGCAGTGAGTTCAAGCCACCAAGCTGATTCATAAACAAGCAAAAGTGTTAGTAGTGACCAGACCAGATATAAATTGGTTAGAAAATGCAAGAAAAGGAAGGGTATGGACAGCAGCACACCTTTGCATTTATCTTTAACAGTACATTTGTAATATACTGATCATTGACCCTAGTAGGGGCCACACATTGTGTAATAATCCCAAATTCAGCAAGACATTTCCGCTTCCAGGGCCCTATTAGAGAAGAAAAACATGTGAATGGCATAGAAGGGTTGCATATTTGAACAGCCAGAGCACAATGTTACTGTAACTGACCATAAATATCCGAATTCTTCCTCTCAGCAAGAACACAGAGCAGAAACTTTGGTTGCCCAGGAAGCTTTTTTTGCATCTTGTCAATCATGTCATCTACCCTTCTTGCAGCAGGAGCTCGTCGCATTGATGGGTCCTCCTCAATGACATCAAATGGATCTTCTACTTTCTGCAAAGCCAGTCATTAAAGTGAGGGAACTGCATTTGATGAAACATGCAACGTGCAACAGAAAAACCTACAATTCCTTTCATGCCACCACACTTGATGATGTCTCGGACAAGATCCCTGATATTACACCGTGCAGAAAAGTTAACCACTGCCCATTTCTCGATACTGCTAGCTTTAATGAGCCTCTGTAAAAAAAAAATAGAACATAAGTTAACATGTAAGTCTAAAGGGTAAAGTGGGAGTAGAATTGAGAGACACACTAGCCTTATTGTTAAAGTTCCACCGCCCATTACGTGCAAAAAGATCTTCGCCGTTTCCAGCTTTTAGCTGCCAAAGAAAAACATTCAATTGATATAAACCATATACAGATAAGAGATGACACAACAAAGGGTTAACTAAAAACCGCAGAATAGACAGTTCTGACCGACCTTGGGGGCCTGCAGCACCCTACCAGCAACTTGTGTAAAACTTCGAGCAATTGAAATACCACAAGAATTCAGCATAGGCTCTGAATCATAGTTGCTGCGTTTCAGTACCTGCAAATTCACCATTGATGATTATTCAGTCAGGAAAGAGGTAAAGCAGCTCTTAAGCTGACAAAAAGGAGCAACTCACATCAGACAAAACTGACATCCTTTCTTCAGGTTTCTGCCTGGACTTCTCAACAAGTGAAGACCTCTGTAGTGTACTCAAAGCCTTAGTATACCTTTGCAAAGGCACTAGAGAGCAGAGCTGGCAAGCATAGGAACATTCACCAGAATCAGCAAAAGGATGTCAATTGGAAAAATATTTATGTTAGATTAAGAAAAAACTATAACCTCAATTGGGAAATATGTCGGCCGCTTTGGTTTCCCCACGTTGATACAGGGAAAATCACCAGAGTATCTCAACTCTATGCCCCGATTCTTCACAAAGTAATCATAAACAGATACTTCCACACCTTCAGGTTCACCATTGTCACCATTTCTTTGCTTTAAAGCGAACCTAGATAATCATGAATAGCTAAGCACCTCAATAAAGTGAAGCAAACAAAGTTGCAATCGCAAAAAAGTCAAATATCCAGGCACGGAACAATATAACATATCAGAAAACAACACGTGAATATGCTCACATTTGTTCATAGCAGTTCCTCTCACTCAAACCAACAATCTTGTATTCAGTATTTGCTGGACTTGCTTTTATCCTTAAATTCTTCAGAGCACGCTTGGCCTACAAATTTGCGATAACAATACAATGAAGTCATCTCAAAGGGCTCACATTGTTCTTGTCATTCATTCCTAAATTATTGTTTTGCTCGGTGAAATGAAGACATGGTACCTTTGCCCAGTCAATTTTGTTTGGGTGATCAACCTTCTGGTTGGCAAGTAGAAAATCGACCACAGGACCAGGTTTCACAATCATCGTTGTGGACACATCTGCACAAATTAAACAGTAACATGCAAATCAGCTACAGGGTGCATGTGGCCACATGCAAAATATGAAATCGGGTCATATATGGCAAAGTTTACCGATATTGAGTGAAAGACCACTCTGTGTAGCTCGGAAGCTTGAATGGAATCCCCTACAGCCCATCACACCACCACCCAAGTCCACAAAATTTGAAGGGTTATTGTGGAAAAAGGATTGGCGAACCAAAAGGCAACCCCTGCATACAAAAAGGAAATGTTCAGAACAAATGCAAATCAGCCATGATGTTAAACATTCTAAACAATATACTAGAATATTTGCAAAGTAGGGGCTTCCAAAAGATATGGAAACATACTGTTTTGCGGAATGCTGCCTTAAAATGATATCAATAACACGAATTGCTTCTTGAGTGTTTTCAGATTCCTGGCCTCTCAAGGCCTGAGCAATGGCGCTCATAGGAATTTTTGCTGCAAAGTTCAGCTCAACTTTAAAAGTTTTTGTCTGGTAAGGCCTTCTAACCCTTTTCCTGTCATTTCCTGGACTATCATTGCCAGGGCTGCCACCATTTGCAGATGACCTAATAGCATTAGAAGTTATGTGAGCAAAGGGAAAGAAGTATTAAATAAAATTTTTGCATCATTGAAAGTATCAGAAAGAACAGATAATTACTTTCCAGTGTTGAAGTCTTCCAGCACTACTGTGAACTCATTGTTCACTTGTGGAAGAGCACCAATAGTGAATAGGCTCTTCTCACCATCATACGCAAAATCTTTGTTTGCAAGTTCAGATGCATAAGTCTGCTGGAGTTTGTCTATCACCCTTCTGCCTATGCCTTTCCCATCCACTGGTCTATCATCTTCATACTTCAGATTAACCTGCTTAAAATAAAACAAAGCAGTGGCAATCAGAAATGGACAAAAGGAACTCAAAGAAGAAAAAAAAAAGAATTGTTAAAAGGGCTAGAAACGCACGTAGTAGTGATGGAAATATTCATCTGCTGTCTTCAGAGAAACGTTAAAGTGGTTGGTGAGAAGCTGTATCGGCTGCCCTTTTTTGCCACAACCAGAACGAGCCATCAAGGCCCTCTTAGGTTTCGATAACTTTTCAGTTTTATTTGGCTCAACATTTGGTGGTAAAGGTGGTGGAGGTGGCAACTCCTCGATCTCACCACTGTTGGACTCCATGTAAGCACACTTCTCTGAAACAGAGCATAAAAGCCAAATAAATAAGCCAAGGGCTAATATGCATTGAAACTAGAATATGACAAGTTACATCAACCTTGAGTACAATCATACAGAAATCACTAATATATTTTGCATGTAAATGAAATCGTAAAATACAAAAAAAAATATTATGACACCACAAGGTTTATAAAACATTCAACCAAGAGAATAATAATACAGTAACGTGCTAACACAAACGTTTCGTGTTAACCAATCTGCAATGCGGCCTGCGCACACAAAAAACACAAGAAACTCTTCAAGTCCAAACTCTTATCCAGTGGCGGATCTAACATGGGAACCATCAAACTTTTATTAGTTCTAGAACAGAAGCTAGGGTTAACGCAAATTCGAGAAAAAGCGCGTGGGTAGAGAGAGAGAGAGAGAGACGGGAAAGAGGATGTGCGTAACGGATGCGGCGGAAGCAGAAGGAGGAGGAGCAACGGCGACCCTGCTCGCTCGCGCGACGGATAGGGATCGGCGCAGGCGGCGGTGGCGGAGGATGTGCTCACCAGGATGGATGCGGCAGGAGGAACGACGGCGCCCTGCTCGCTCGCGGGATCAATGGGGATCGGCGGATGCGGAGGCTGAGGCGGACGAGGTGGGCAAACTGACGAGGGTAATCTAGAATGTGGAGAAGAAGGGGTTAAAGAGGGTTTTGATGTCCACAAGCGGCGGCGGGAGTGCACGGGCTACTCCGCTCCTCCTCTCGAATCTCGAACGCCTCGCCTCTCCACTACCCCCACCCCCCATCGTGCAGTATCGTCATAAGCTGTATCGGCTGCCCTTTTTTGCCACAACCGGAACGAGCCATCAAGGCCCTCTTAGGTTTCGATAACTTTTCAGTTTTAATTGGCTCAACATTTGGTGGCAAAGGTGGGGGAGGTGGCAACTCCTCGATCTCACCACTGTTGGACTCCATGTAAGCACACTTCTCTGAAACAGAGCATAAAAGCCAACTAAATAAACACTTCTCTCAAACTAGAATCATACAGAAAACCCCTAGGTCTCACTAATATATTTTGCATGCAAATGAAATCGTAAAATACAAGAAAATTATTATGACACCACAAGGTTTAAAACATTCAACCAAAAGCATAATACAGTAATGTGCTAACACAAACGTTGTGTCAATCAGTCTGCCATGTGGCATATGCTCATAGAAAAAAACACACAAGAAACTTTTCAACTCCAAACTCTTATCACACCTACATGAGTTTGCTAGTACACTTTAAAGTTTAAATACACTGTCATACTGAGAATGACCTGAGGTTACTACTTCATAGGGTCAACCGGTGCCAAAACAACTAAGCTTCTTGTTTGCCATCTACATTAAAACGGTACTCCAGCTTTTAATTTTTTTCCCAGTCAAGATCAGTATCATAAACCTTCCCAAAACCCCCCAAACCCTAACAAAACTGCACAGGCAGACATCCACCAAAACAAGCATCAAAAGGAGGAGCTTCCCAAACAAATAATAAAGGTCTAAAACAACAAGGCCCAGAAATATCAAACGAAGAAAGAACACAAAAATTAAAAAAAAACGCACAAACACTGTTTCGGATAAATCTTCAAAAAAAATCTAAAACAAACTACCATAAACGGTAAAAGACGAAAAACCCGCGAGAACAACACAACGAACGGAATCAGGAAAAGAAAAGAAAGAAAACCCCAAATCAAACTCCTTAATAGCATGCACCAAAATGCAGCGATCTTTCAACCAAGAACAGAGAAAAACCGTAATAGAACACAAAAGGAACGAAACTTCCACGGTAAAACCCCACGAATCCGCCCTACCCGAAAAACCCCACCACCAAGAACCGCACCAAACAACACAAGCCCAACCGCTCCCGCATACAACAATCTAATCTGCAAAAACCCCAGCCAAGAACCCTAGATTCCCTCTACCGAAAAGGAAAAGGGGGACTCCTCGCCTTACCAAAGAAAGGATGCAAGAACGGAGGCGACCTCTCCGAGAGGGTTGTGTGCTCCTCCCCTTGTCCCCTCCTCTCGAAACTCGAACGTCTCGCCTCTCCACTCTCTCTCTCTCTCTCTCTCTTGTAGGACGAGAAGACGCAGCGGCAGGGGACGAAGGGTAAAACGGGCACTTCGTAGGACCACATCGAGGCCATCCGCGCCGTGGCACGGGGTGGATCCTGGACGTACACGTGTCCCTCACGAGCACACGGGGAGGCGGCGCGGCGACACGTGGACGGGCCAGATGGCCCCGCGCGCACGACGGCCCAGGTTGAAATGACGCTTTTACCCAGCGCTCTCCCTCCCCGTGTGCTCCTCCACTACCCAACTGAAACCGTCCGCTTTACTGCTGGCACGTCTCTGACGTATGGGCCACGAGGGTTTTGGCCCCACATGTCATCAACCTGTGTGGTTGTGGGTGCCGAACAGTCAGCCGTTTTTCCCATGGAGCGGAGGGTTTCCTATGCGCTAGCCACCTTGCCCAGAATTTAGATCCTCTGCATTAGAGGTACTAATGCAGAGAATAAACAGTACATTGTATTAGGAGGGATTCCAAACCACACGATCACAATCCAACGGTCCAGATCGTACTGCTACTATAGGACGCTACAGTACATGAGAGGTTGAACAGTACATTCAATCATGTTTCTACAGTGCCGTGCAGTAGTTACTTTAGCAGACTCAGATTACTGTTCCCACAGGAACTTACTCCCTCCGTCCCATAATACAAGGGATTTTAGCTATACAATTGCATAGTCAAAATACCTTATATTATAGGATGGAGGGAGTACTACAGTGTCGTGCAGTAGTTATTGTAGCAGACTCAAATTACTGTTACCACAGGAACTCTCTGTTGTACTGCAGCGTACTGCAGATGATCTGGATCCCCTTGCCCATAGTGATCCGGTGGCGACATGTACTCGTAACCGTGGGGCCAGGGGAAGGTTTGGGCCCACCTGTAAGTGACAGGAGTTCGTTTCGCCTAGAGTAGTTCCTCGCTCACGGTAGACGTGACATCCAATGGGGAGAGGAACGAGGAATCCGAAGCTTCGAACGATCCAATGGCTCAGTTGCGACCACACGGGTACAGGCTTGCGATCCCAGACCATCGAATATTCACGCCGTCCCCCGAGCCGTTAAACTTCCCGATTATCCACACCCTCTCAGCTCTCTTCTCTTTCTTCTCTCGCTTCCCCCGTCCGAAAGGCTGGCCCATGGACCGAGCCTACCAAACACCATCCCACCGACACGTGGGTCCCACGCAGCTCTCCCACCTGAGTCGTCTCCGTTGTGCACGGTGGACGAGGCGCATTCAACGCGGGTGAGGAGGGGATAGGTATGAGGTATTGTGTCTGCGTGTTATCTGGCTTGGTTTTCGCAAAGGATTTTGAAGTTTTTGATGAGGGGAAGAGGGGCGAGGCAAAAGTTGTGTGCATTTCCTTCTTCAATGGTGGCCAACCCTACACTTGCCAACCATGCTAGTGTCCTACACTTGCCACATTTGGGGGGGGGTCCTCCAACCTATCTGTGATGACTGGATGGGGGGTGCCAGGTTGTGCTTTTGGTACAGATTCCATGTTTGAGTTTTGGGGAGTGTTTGTGGAAAGAGAGGTATAATGGGGAAGGATTTCAAATTTGAATAATTGGAGGATGAGGTTGAAGCATATATGGGGTGGGTTTTAAATTTTTTTTACTTCTGTATATGAGGACTCTTTTGGGAGAATGATATAGTTGGAAGGTAATTGTGTGAATATTTAATTAGGACTAATACTAGTCTAGTTTTTTTAAGTACAGTAATGATCTTACATATTTGACGTCAGCATTTCATTGTTCTTAAATTTTGTGGATAGAACTCATTTAGTAGGAAAAAATGAAGATATTATATAGGGTGATTAATTATGTAGACATTCAGATAAGATGGCCTTAGATTTAGTATGCATTTGCCCAATTTCTTTTAGGCCCATTTTGGATCTGAAAGTTTGAGAAATGGATTTCATTTTCATTTCTAATATAATCTAAAAAACCCATGAAGTTCAGTTCTAATGTAAAATTCTTTTTCTTTTCAGTGCCATCTAGAACCGCAAAAGCAAAATAATCAACCTAAGCATAATTGAATATCAACCTAAGCATAATTGAATAGAGGCAATTGTAGAGTAAAGCAAGTGCAATCAACAAGCATAATGTACCACCTCCACCGTGTTGGTTTATGTCATCGATCTGTCCCCATTGTTGCATGGTGCACACCAAATCTACCATGTCATTCAGTGATGGGATATGTTGTTTGTTTTACAAAGAATGTCACACAACCCACGGATCTAAACATCTCTTAAAAATGGATCTAAAGATCAATAACCATGAAGTAATGCCGAATTCTAGGAGAACACAATAACCTAAGCCTGAGGCCTTGGAGCACCATCGGAGCTTGAGGCCAGAGCTATCGATGAAGGAATAGAGTTCCAAGAGATAGTGGTGTGAGGGAAGGATGCCTGGACGTCAACAGGGTGTAGGCGTAGTTCATGGGAAGTAGATTGTGTCGGCGGCGGCGTGCATTTGGAGGAGGTGTGGAGGATAGAGGCTAGAGTGATCTTGATGCGCAATGCATGGAGAAAGGAGGATTAGAGTCCTTAGCTAGACGGGATCGCGAAAATGACATTTCTTACCCTGATTTATAGGATCCAAATGGCCCTTGAAGATTGCATTTTAACCCTTCCATTCTTTGCCCCGAGATTTCAGCGATAAATACGCAATCATGATAATATCGTTAAAATAAACAAAAATAACACGTGTAAATCCTAACCCATCTTATCGAAATCTCACATAGCTAAATACTATCAATTTTTCACATAGCTAAATACTATCAATCTTTCTTTTCTATCAACGTGGTGCACACGCGTTCACTTGCATGTCAAAGTCAACGTGGTGATTCCACGATGGCTGACATAGCTGTTGTTTTAGCTCAGCGTCAATTGGTGGCAAAGAAAGTGATCATCACTGACTAACGGTCATCCAATGAGCTCTAGTGAGTGCACCACAATGTAAATAACAACCCCGTGAACTGATCTATGCATATGTGACAAATAGAGATTGATGAAGAGGAAGAAGCTATGACGACATTATGGTATCCATCGAAGGTTCGGTGGATATGGAGTAGCAACTATAGTAGAGCATGAGGCGTTTAAGCCAAATGCGATGACACCAACGTGTGGTGGTGTTCTAGTCATCAAATAGTAGAGGTCAGAGGAACTATCTCGGTAGTGGCAAAGAGAGATTGTGTGCAAAGGCGGCAGGAGACTGTAAGAGGTCCGAGCGGTAATTGGATGATATTGAGAGCTCCTCAAGCGTAGATCCCATATATTGGCGAGAGGGAGCACCCACCTATCCACCTAACAATGGGACGATGGGAGTAGAGAGAGAGCATGAGAGGAAGAAGGGAAGACACAATGATAAGTAGATTCCACATCCCCATGTGATTTTTAAAAATCTTTTTTGCTAGGATGCCATATAGGTCAAAACCATCTCGTGTTAGTTGAGAGTCATAAAATGAAAGGGTTTGAAGAGTAGGGATGGTCAATGATTTTTGACTTTTGCAAAGTTTATATATGTAAAATGATTTTCCCCTGTTTTTATATGATAGATTGCAAAAGGTTTTGAGAATGACATGATCCAAGTATCAATCAATGATCACCGACTACTCAACGTCGTCTTGCTTATGTAGTGAACAGGTTTAGCATCACAACTCGCAAGAGGCTCAAGGCTCGATGGAAAGCCTTGTATTTGTCATCTTCTAGCTCCTCCAACTTTTGAGGTGATTCAAAATACCTAGCCAAACAAAACCCATGCATAATCACCATCATGCCATTGATGATTCCAATAAATCTTGGTAGTCGAATTATTTGACAACCAATGCAAACATATGTTGAGATATTTAACTATTTGCCACTCTTACAAGTGGCAGTTAAGGATTTGCCACTGGACCCATAGTTAACAACAAAACTTGGTAAAAGATATTCGGAGATGAAGATCAAGTCGAGGCAGATTTGGAGGAGATGCGATAATTCCGGAAATAGAGTGCAACATCGGCTGAGGGCTGTATCAGCTGATACCGAATTGAACACAGTTAATCGATACAGACAGAGTTGGATCTGGATTAGGACTTTGAAGATATTCTCATGCAATGATAGAGTCCAAAGTAGACAATTGTATCTATTAGTTAGGATAATAAGTAGTTTCCTTACAGATTTTTGTGGCAAGAGTTCGCCTAGGGACTTGCTTGTCTGTTAATGTAATACTACGGAAGTTTGAGTCGTGTTCGATATGGACAAGTTTGTATATTCATGTATAAATAGATGCCAAAGATCATATAAGAAATTAACACCAGTTCAATATACTCTCGGCGCATCGCCAAAGCTTTTTCTTTTCGTTTTTCTTGATGAGTTCTTGTTTCAAACTGGGCTGCATTGGCTTCGATCTTCGACAAGAGGTAAAACTTGTCTTTTATCATATACCTTAGCTAATCCAAGTCGACGAGTTTGTTTATTTATATTGATTATACCTCACTAAGGGTTTCATCGATATATAATAAACACTTCTTGTTAATCTAGATTAGTTAAGGTAGGTACCACCCTGAAAACCAATTATCGGCTTGATTGTTTAGATCTTATATTTCTTTTTATACTTAATGTTGCATCAATTAAGTTTGACTTACTAAGTCGTATTTAGAAATATAAGATTTAACATGTTTTATGATTGCTAATAATGGTAGTATCGGGATTTCAGCCGATCTTATCTGATATATCTGTTTTGCTTTGTTTAATCTCGCTTAACAAGTTATATCTGCCCCTTGTATTAGAA
This sequence comes from Oryza punctata, assembly GCA_000573905.2. NCBI lineage: Eukaryota > Viridiplantae > Streptophyta > Magnoliopsida > Poales > Poaceae > Oryza > Oryza punctata. Next base: position 9,456,473 of record CM002488.2, read on the forward strand.
TCTCACCAACTTAAATATATTAAGCTTATCATCGGTCCTGATCAGATCTAATCTATCAAGAGATTGATATTTGTTTAATATATTTAACTTAGAGTGATATTACAGTATAAGGTTATATCGAAGCTATAGCCGATATACACTTAGACTGAATCGTCGGTTATGACAAACATTTATAATGTTTAGTTCATATGATTTTGGATATAAACAACTTATACTGTATCGATTGAGTTCGATTTATCCTACTTGTTCATATTTTAAAGAATATTGAATCATAGATTATGTATTGTTAATCTCTACAGCCGATGAAACAAGTTTAAGGTTTCCTTTTACTTTATATTCACTCCTTACAACCGATTCAACTTTGTTGCATCGGCTAGGTCACAAGCAATTCGTCATCGGCCTCAGCCGATCGGGTATTGTCTACTAACTTGATTTCCTGTTGACTCTTATTGGTTGCTGGTTCAAACCAACTGATACGCCCTGAATCCGAAAGCAAGATTTGTATCTGCACTGTAGTAAAGTAAATCTCTCAGACCGCCGTGTTTTTGGCATCAACACCCACATATCATAGACACATGAGGACCCACATATTATATACTGTGAGTGACAAATCTTTAATTATCATATCTTAAAAACCTGCAAACTTCTGGGAAAAAAAAAGGGTCACTAACTTACATTGAGTTCCATTCAAAACAGTAGCTGATCGATCTTGATTTTTTTTTCCAACATTAAGTATTCAAAGATCAATTTCATATGCTCTGATAAGTTAAGTGTCAATATGTCATGATACAATCCCCATCAAGAGCCTAAGTGTTTGTTTTGTTTACATTGTATACTCTAGCTAAAGAGATTAATCCTACTATCTATTGGTACAGACTGTACAACAATACAAGTACCAGCTCCATGACACGTGTCACGTGTAGTATACCTTTCAGTTCCCCGTTTCCCGCTATGACGCGGCACACCAAAATCTCAGCGACCCGCTTCGGCGGCGGCGGCGGCTGCTACGTGGCGACGGCCGTCCAGTAGCTGGTCATGCAGGCGCTGGCCGGCGTGCCGATGATCCGCGCCCACTCCCACCCGCCGCACCCGTCCGCTCCTCGCCGCAGCTCCGCCAGCTGCAACGCACAGCACAAAGCTCCGGTAATTAGACAAGCTTATCTTTCTGACATTCTTCCTCCCCGATCAAGCGAGGGCGCGGTTCTTGATTTCGTGCGATGCGATGAGGTGAGGTGAGGTGAGGAGGAGGAGGGGAATCGAGCTCGATCGCTTGCTTACCCTGCCGTCCCGTAGCTCGAAGACCACCGCGTCCTCCGAGAACGGCACCGGCCGCGTGGCCGCCACCTGTTCGACGAAATGCCCCGCCGCCATTAGCGGCTTTTTAGACTCTCTGGTTACTACCAAAGAAGGAAAGAGCGAAATGGAGTTGCCGGTGCATCATACCTTCTCGTCGCAGCTTCCCACAAAGCCGTCCGCATAGTGCGCGTCGGCAGCGTAGGTGCAGCTCTTGTCGCCGCCGGCCTTGTCCACCGCTGCGGCGGATGGTGCCGACGGGTGCCCGTAGCTCGTCCACCTCCATGTCCAGTTCTCGAGGTGTCGCTGGTAGACATTGCCGTCGGATCCGATGACGAACAGCTGGGAGCCATCGAAGCACGGCCCCGGGGAGCCGATGATGGCGACGTCCCGGTGGGGCATCCCGTGCTCCACCCACTCCCACCCGTCCTGCGGGCTGAAATGGTACTCGACTAGGCCTCCGTGCTCTGACACCATAAAGATGGAGCCGGTGAGGGAGAGATGGGATGGCCTCATTGCTGTTCCCGGTGATCGTGAGAGAACGAGGTGGGGTGATTGGTAGTGCTTGTGCCATAGCTCTGTGATTCTGTTGTACTGGTACAGGCGGCCGTTGCGGCCAACAGCGAAGATGACGTTTCTTCTCAACACTTCCTGATCCACTATGAATGCAATTTTGGTATCAGGAGGGCTCTGGCAGTCCTTCCACTTGAATTTCCGTAAGGCAACCTGCAAAAGTTTAGAAGGGCATCAACATGGAGCTGTTCTGCACAGAAGTTAGCGTATCTTGAGTGTTAAATATTTGTCATGTAGGGTTAACTTGAATATACTTACCATTTAGTTCTACTTTTGTTTATGGTTCGTATTATTAGTAAAAAAAGTATGTCAAATTCTTTAGCTACTGTCTATCTTGTCTCAACTGCAAGCAATATGAGTAATTATTGTTTAGAATTCCAAGATGTTCCTAAATATGAGTTCCTTTTTATTTTATACTGCATTACTCATACTATATGCTAAGAATGTAGAAAGATGTATGGTTATCCTGGATTACTAAAGTATATAATAGCAGAGAGATTTGCTACATTTGCCATAATATGGACCTATTTCAAGCACTCTGTTTCTGTTCTCTGCCTGTAAACTCCTAGCGGTGAATCTCATTGCTAACTATTCTAGATTAGTATGATGCGTAGACATGCCATTATCCTGAGTAAATAGCAAGAGCTAATCAATTTTGCCTGCCAAATTTTGCATATGTTTAAATCTTGGGTAAAGCAACAGCTCAACTAAAAGTGGGCACATTCGAAATCATTTTTATTTCTAATAAGGCTAACAATAGCATGAATGAGATTAGAGCATGTTTGAACTTCTACCGTGAACTGTAGTAGCCTGCCTCTCTTGTTAACAAAGAAGAGCGCGTCATCTGTTGTCACTCTGCGTGGTAAACCTGGGATGCCATCCCATGGAGACCCACTTGCTACCTGTCTTCCCTTCCTCATTGCTGTGCAGTTGATCCATAATAGGTCATCTCCATTTCTTTCTCTAATATGTAAGTTCCCATGAACATCAACAAGATACAAGCTGCCATTATAGCTTCCTACTGTACCTTTCATGGAAGTTGTGTGCTCATGTCTTAGCCATAACCAAACACCATTGTTGTTTAGATACTCAAAAGTTAAGCCATTATCTGTTATGAGAAAAAGTGATCTATCTGCATGCATCACCCGCATGTGGAAGTTAATATCAATACTTCTTGATAGAAAGTTATATGATTCCATTTCATCCCTCTCATGGGTATTAACATACAGGTATTGTTGCTTATCTTCTTTACGCCTTCTGGAAGGTGGGATATTGCTCAAGTCATTTGATTTGGTATCTGCAGCTACATTCTTTGCTCCGGTAATACAGTTTGTTGGACCATGCTCTTCTGTGCAATATTCTGCATTCCAACCTTCTGTTTCTGGTGCATCTAGAATGGACCATTCATACTTGTTTGGCACTTTCCTTCTCATGCTATAGTGTTGACTTGGACCAAAATCGTCACCACCCATACCAGGCAAATGCAGCTCCCCAAGCCTACCATCATCCAGTGGGAATATTACTCGGCCAACTTGAACCTGTACACCTCGGACATTTCTTGCTACCTTTGTATTCTCAGGAGACATGTGATTTACCCATAGTCCTCTGATCTTATTGCTTTGAGCTCCACCTTGTCCATTGAAAATATAAATCATGTCAACTCTGTTTCAGCTTGATATATTAATAATAAGTTGTCACTCTAGTATAAGAAAATATTGAATGGAGACAATTTGTTCAAAGAAAAAGTTCACACAAGCATTAATCTAGTTGTTTTGCTTCGAATGCATGATTCTATTGTCAGTTTTAATATTGTTTTCTTTCATAAAACAATACTTTATGTTGATAAAACAAGAGCAAGAACTAAGAACTAAGAACATCATTTTTTTTTTAAAAAGAAAAGAATCAGTGCATACGGCATAAAATCAGGAGCATATGGTTTAGATGAAAGGTATTTTGCTGGAGATATCACTTGAAGAGTAGTTTCTTCTTTTTTTTTTTTTATTATCATATTTCTAATTGAAACCACACATTGAAATAAATCAATAAATGGGACTGCTATGAAAATTTTCTTCAATTCACAAATTCATATTTGTTGTTTGTTTGTTTTTATTGACCTTTTTAAGGGGAACAGTAGGGGAGAACTCTACTGGAATACTTGATTGACCTTGGACAAATGAACATAAAGAAATCAGCATCTCCAAAGGAGGTTATACCTGTATATTTTGGAAACTGATACTCGAATACTTTTCCTGTGGTTGTTGTAAAATACATTGAAGTTGCATCATTAGACTCATCTTGTTGCACTTCTGTGATCGAACTAAGTCTTTGACTCTTAGGAGCTCCATGTTTATACCATTTCCACTTCCTTCTATGCAAGCGCCGCTCCACTAATAAACCATCCTGCCAATCTATAAAATATCTTTAGCAAACAGATAAATACAGTTTTACAATGGAAACAGAGGTCCTAGCCACGGCATAATCTTACTTTACTGGTTAACAAGAATTCCTATTATTACATATATGTTCCTCTGAACTTATCTATAATGAGTTCATGAAGAGGATGCCAATTTCTCTTGAATTGTACAATAGCACATGATCGACCATAATGTTCTTGTTGACACCCTATTTTGGTTGTTCTGCTTCTGCTACTAGATGTCCAACTAAGGAACCATATACATGTTTCCTTTTCTTTCAATACATTTCTTAAAATCATACTTATTGCAAAACTATCACAAAACCACGATTTTAAGACAGGATTTTAAGGAACCATATGAACTTTGTGAAAATGTTTCTCAGAAAATGGGCTGTTCAGTCAAGATGGTTTCTGATGCATTGGACCACATAAAAGAGAGACAGGGCACATCCTTCCAGTTTACTTGACATGGGGGTAGATTCCATTGAGGCCAAAATATCCACATCAGGTACCTTAAACAGACTGAGCATGTCTTAAAAAGTATTCTTTTGTAGTAAAAGCTTTGTGCAAAAGTGTGATCTCAAGAAATATACTATTCTTTTTGTAAGTACCTTCACCAGCTCTGTCAGTATATCAGGAACAGATAATATATTTTTGAGATTATTTTCATATTATAACAATCAGCATCGCTAGACTGTATACATTTATAATCTTGCTGCCTTAGCTTGGATCCAGTAAGTCATTTCTGAAAAGCAAATCCTTACATACCTTTGTTATCAAGAAAAGTGATACTGAGTTAGATCCTAGCAGGCCATGTAAAGCACACCCAACTGATGAGCTTAATGAGACATTCTCTGCTGTTTCTTCACTCCATATGTGTTTTTTCCATGATGGTCTTGATTCTCTGTCGAACTCATACAAATCTCCCGTAGAACTGCACCGCACTATCCCATCTTAGCACTGAAATACAGGAATTATACAAGGTATTCTACATCTTGGGATAAAAAACATAAATGAGTATAGCATTTTTCTTGTTTGAAAAACTGAGCGGAGCTTAGCTAGCAGGAGGTTATGAATGACCTTATCTGAAATCTAAGAGTCGCTTAATTGGTGGAGATATACACCCAGCTACCCAGATTCCTTGGATTTGGCTGTCTTTCTTCTTTGTAATGAAATCCTTATGGTTCTAGAAATTCTTATGTTGTACTTGTCTAATAGGTGGATCATACATCTGCATAACATATCAATGACTCTAGGAAGGTACTCCATTAGATATACCTTCACTTTAAAGAAATATCAACCGTTAATCAATTATAAGTGAAGGTACATCTAATGCCTTCCATGTACTTCATCTCAACCATGGTATTTCTTAAAATAAAGATGCCTCTATAGTTTCTTTCAGGCACCATAAATATCTCGAATGTCTAAATTCTAGTGTACATGGAGCAGGGGCAGAAGATAAGGAAAATAGTGCAGAAACATTGTCATTTTTATCACCTTCCCCTCTCCCCATTTTTACAAGTTGACTTTTGTTCCAGATATTCAAGACTCACAAGGATAATAGAAAACTGACTATTGAACCAGTTATTTTTTCCACTAAGGTCTTGTTCGGTTAATCCCCAAGAGGGACGGATTGGAGGGGATTGAGAGATAATAATTCCACAGCATAATAGGAGTAGAATAAATCCTCCTCAATTCTCTTGTGAGAGGGATTAACCAAACAAGGCCTAAAGTCTTTTGGATTGACACAACCCATCACCTCCTAAAGAACACATGACCATACCTTACTGTGAACACTGTCCCTGGTCTTGCATTTCCTACATCAGAAATATATGATACATCTCCTCCTGCTGGGTGGCCATGGTAAGTCCACCTGTGCATCAGTAGTATCGGACCATTATTTTGTTGAGTAGGTCATGGTAGCAGTGTAAATAACCTGCCAATTTCGTAATTCCCCAAAAAAAATAGCAGCATTCCCTCAAGTTAACCAAGTGGTAGCCTGGTAGGCACGGAACTGTCCAGAATTTTATATGTACTTTCAGTATTTTAATCAGTACAAATATAAAGGTCAACCCTTTATTGTGGCATGGCATCATTTTTTTTTTTGAGAAGTATTGTGGATTGCCATCTAATGATAATGACGTTTATGATGATGTGGCACATTCATGTACTTTGTTTTGTTCTTACTTCTAAATATTATTAAAGATGTGGTGTTTTCAACCTCATGTGTTTCTTTATATATCAGATGCACTCACACAACAATAATAGTAATGAAAATATCATAAAACATGACTTTATTGTACTCATTTATCATGTCAAATTTGAATAGGACATCATATGTTTTCCAGTAGGGCTCTCCCCTACTGTTTTCTTTTCAGTAAAAGAACATCGTATTCATATGCTAGTTATTTCATTGAATATTGACCAAGATATGGCAGCCATGCAAATTGATACAAATTTCAGTAATACTGCTTCATACCTTAGGGGCTGAAGTTCTGTGATCTCCACTAGGGATCCATTTGTGATAGATAGGAAAAGTTTCCTGTTTGGGAGGAACAATAATTACCTAAATTATCTTCTTATATGCACAAACTGCACTAGAAAGGAAGCATTAGGGTAGAAAGCAGACTCACCTTCCATCATAGGATACTATCCCATTTCTTATGTGCATAGCTTGACTTTGTGTTTTTTCTCTAAGGTCTATGAATTGTTGTTCAGTGTTGAATATCACCTCTGTCCAGATAGGCTGTGCATGTTCATTTAGCTGTAGCTGAAAGGGTGTAGAAATATTAGATCTAGCATAATAGAGACTTTTTTTGCAATTGAATTCATCAGAATCTTATTGTTTCATAAGAGGAAACTACGTCCCTAGTTATTTACATACAGTTCTTATTCCTCTGCTCTTCTTGTAAGACTTCCTATCGTCTCTTAATTAATCATGACTACATGCCAGTCGGTCTTTGCTTAACAGTTTCAAAATTTGAACACTTTTTTTTGCACAAAAAATTTGAACACTTGTAAGGTACTACAACAAAATAATGGAATTGGGTTGGGGAAAAGAAGTGAGGGGAGGGGATAAAACTACTGTTCTGTTGCAAAACTTCAACAGTTGAAGAAAAACATACAACGGTAAAGATGACCAAGGAAGTGTATTGTAACAGTTATGACATGAGCATATAGTTCTGTTATATAGCTAGAGATGCAACTTACCTGATAGAGGATTCCATCCTCCGAGAGAGCAAGAATAGTTGTATTCACTATGAAAGTTGCTGTAGCATAGCCAACTGAAATTGGTAGTTCATGAGGAGCAATCACCCATGCCAGCCCGTTCCAGAACCTCTCATAAATTGATCCACTTTGCCCTGTTACCCACACAGATGATTCTGACATTCTTGTCAAGGAAATCCTTTTTCTTATGTGCAGGACTGGATCATTTCTATCTGCTTGATCACTGTCATCGATCTCTGCATCCTTCTCCTCCTGACTAGAAATTGAAGCACGGCCATGTCTCCTTTCCGGTTTCTCGATTGATCCTACCTTCGTGCAGGTATCGTTTATGCAGGACATCAAATTGAAAGGCATGCTTATTTCCACCCAGGTATTACTCTGTTCCTGGTACTCCCAGAACTTGTTTGTCTTCTGCTTAAACTTTGCTTCCTGCCTCGAGCTAGGATGTAAGGGGCACCATGAATGAACAGAAGCAGCAGACTCCAGGAGAACACATGATACAAAACATAAGAACCACAACAGGAATCTGCAACTGCAAGATGGATCATCCATGGCCACCTTATAGAACTTATCCTCGATGTTGATGCGTGTCGGCGTCCAAGGTGTCCTCCATAGCAGCACAGTTCTTGCAGAGATAGCCCTTGAACCTGGAAGGTTGAAAGCTAGATATCATGAGCTTTTTTTTTCTGCAGGAGAATGGAGTATGGGAAGGACCCCCTCTTGTACTTGGCTGTCCTGCAGCTCAAAACAAATAGGTATGCAGCGCAAATAAATGTTGCAGAGAAGAGGAAGAGAGAGGAGGTATGGAGGAGAGTACCAATATCTCGCTGTGAGACATCAACTGTCATTTGATGAAGGCCATAAAGTCATTAGCACAGAAGCTGGGTGGTTTGCTTTCCTTTTCAATTGCTTCTTTTCCCTACAACTTTCTCACCAGTCGCTGTTAATTTCTCCAAACAATTTTTTTGAGGAGATAGTTGTTGCAACCTTCGCATCTCCCACACACATTTCAGTACTGTTAGATAATGGTCCTAATCTTATATACTAGTGAATAACTTTATGCCTATACGGTAGGGAGGGGGAAAGGCATGAGAATCTTGGATATATTTCTATTGGACAAGTTTTTTTTGTAGAACCTGATGTTAAAATTCATTGGGACCAAATAAAGTTGCGTTAGCTTTTATTATATGACTTGTGCTTAAATCGTCCTTTTCTCCTTCTATTCCTGAAGTTGATGGTTGCTTGAGAGTTCAAATGTCCATGTGCAAGTTGCCAAACGCTAACCACTGCCGATGACTGCAGGTTCTTGAAAAACAGGGAAAAGGAGCTCCGTTTGCTGATATCAGACCTGGGAATTTCTTTTACACCCGTTTGTCATCACTTTGCTGAAAAGAATATCAAGACCTGATCGACTGATTGATCACCCTGAGTCAGCTTTACCTTGCGGTCGGCGAAGGGTAAGTGCAACGTGAGGCGTGCATCACTCTTTCTTGACTTGTACCGCGATCCATTATTGGTGGCATGGAAATTCTTAATCCAACCGCAATAAATAATCATCACCATCTTATTTACTACTCCCTCCGCTCCGTTCCTTAATATAGGATGCAACTGCTCCGGACGCCAATACCAAGGAGGCTTAACTAACCTTGTCGGAGTGACGCATGCGACGCTTCGCTCCGCCCGTGTGCATCAGCCTTTGCATGCAGCTCTCGAAAGAAAGAGGTAAGTAACACAAGAAATGAAGAGCTAACCCCACGAATTGAAAGCCTTTGCATGCATGCGTACGGAAGTCGACTTGGTTTCATACTTTTGTTTTAATGCTGCTTGCTTGCATGTGCATGGACGCCCTATATTCCGGTACACTTCAAAAAAACCAGTTACACCCTATATTAAGGAACGTAGGGTATGTAGGGTATGTGACGCATACCAGTATTTATGTGCCGCAATCTCTCCGTTTCAAAATAAACCAACCTCGTACTAATATGTGACATAATATGTGACATATACTAGTACGATAAATCTAAACATATACATAAGTTCATTGTACTAGAATGGCAAGAGGTTGATTTATTTTGATACAGGTGGGGTATGCGTCTAGTGATCTGTGTAGTCAATCTAGTGATCCTTCCCAAAAAGATATATAAAAGATATCCTCGATTGTTGGTATTACACGATTACCCTGGCTTATTTCAGTTGGTATTTCACAGTCACAGCCACTGGCCATATGATTGAGCTTCCCACATGGCCATGGCCCTAACTTGTGGTAGCACAGCTAACTACCACACTAAAGGCATCACCACCAAATTAGTCCAATTACACTGCCCTTAATGTCTTCCCTATCTCCTGTGTGCTATACCTAACAACTTAACACGAATTTTAGGTACAACGTTCTGTGCTACTATTTCAGTTCAGTTTATCAGAGATGAAGAAGTCTATCTGTTCTTGTGGGAGGACTAAGCAAAAACAGGACTCATTTATGGCACATGGTACTTACTGGCAACTGAAGCGTTTACCAGGTGTGGATATTCTTAGATGTGAGTGAAGCAGGTTGCTATGAAGGATGAGACTGGAATCCAAATTGTGTGATAACTGAGAAATACTTCCACTCGATATTATGTGTAATACTTCCATAGATGAAGAATTACCTCCACCAAAGTCGAAATTATATATATAAAAGTCCTGATCAGTAAGCAGCTGGTTCAAACAGATAGCAACAATTGCCTGATAGCCAAACACGTGGACGTCCTAATTAAACATGCAACTTAAAAATTATATACATATTTCCTAGAAGTACACACATATATTTATAAATATATATACCCGTACTCACACCACCGTATAGGCAGTACATACATGTGTTTTGTTGCTTAAAGGCATCGCCAAATACCAACTAAAACATGCACTAATAACTTGTGATTGCACTCCTCTTTAAAGTAAGTCTTAAGACTTCAATTTTAAACCCATTGGAATGGAATACTTTGATTAGCATTTCAGTTCATTCCACGCCAAAGTTACGCATCCTTTAGAAGTACGTGAAAATTTTCCTACTGCAGTAGAAATAATTAGTCAAAATTACTTTCTCCAGTTTCATAATTTTTGATGTTTTAGATAAATTTAAGGTCAAATTTTTATAATTTTGACTATCAATAACTATCAATAACTTTAAAGCTAGTTAGTTTTTTCTTAGATATAAAGCTAGTTAGTTTTTTCTGAGATATAAAGCTAGTTAGTTTAAAGGCACTAGAACAATAAATATAAATTTATCTTACAAAATACTACAATAAAAATAAAAAAAATATCAATTTATTGTATGTATTATAATAAAAAAACATAGTCGAAGATATATTTTAAAAACCATATTATTATCAAAACGTTCAAAATTATGTAAAATTCTTGTGGTGCAACTATGCTTATATAGTTGACCTGTCAATAGAATTGCCTAATTTTTTTTTTCAGAAGTAAAACTAACTGGAAAACCTACGGCGAATGGTAACCTGCATGTCGCGGTCCAGTTTTGTTGGGCCGGCAGCATATATATGGACGAGAACGGGACACTGAACGGGAATCTCTTGAATGTGAGATTAGAATTGCGAGGAATCTTCAGTCCCGCTGGGTCCCACGATGGAGTTAAGGTTCCTATTCCAAAGTTACCAATTTGCCATCCCTGCAACGACTTGTAGGTTCGGACCTCTAACTTCTAAATTTAAGAAGATGATGATATAGCTGCGTTTGTAATTAATCGGTCAATATATTCAACCGTTTGTTAAGGTAAAGAGGAGTACCTATACGTATCATCATATTTTTCAGAAAAAATAATCAGCATGTATTTAAAGTATATATATGTAATTTTAATATATTTACATTGTAAGTCGTAAGTTTCGAAATTACAAAACTAAAAATAATTAATTATTTAGTTGATACTACATAAGCAGATTTAATACAGTAAAAAAATACACAAGGGATAAACAGGTGGAGAAACGGAGATGCACCGCGCACACGATGTTCAGCGCAGCGCATCCAAACCGTTAAAATCTGACTGTACCCAGCCACATAATGTGGCGACACTTTTTCAGCAAATTTTGACACGTCGTTAAGGCAATGCTGATGATAATGGAACGCTAATATATTCAACCGTTCGTTAAGGCAATGCTTTTTTTTTGACACGTCGTTAAGGTAACGCTGATGATAATGGAACGCTGTTTCGATGGAATGGACATTTCTTCCTTCCTAAGTGAGCCTAAATGGCCCGAGATTGGGCATAAAATATGGATGGGCTTTTCTTCCTTACTAAATGGCCCGAGATTCCTGGACGGGATTGGGTAGTCAAAGGAATAATAAGTTCATCTGAGATTAACGAATCCGATTTTCGTCCTCTAACTGGAAGAAAACTAGATACAATAAGTCACTCAACTCTTAAAACCGGTGCAATATAAATCCCATAACGGTTTGAACTGTGGTTTTAGCTGATGTCGTGTCTATGTGGCTAATTTAACTCAGTCTTAATCTGACGTAACATTGACATAACGGTTACGTGGTAATTTGATTTGAGAAAATAATAAAAATTGTGACCCCACATGTCAGTTACACCAAAAAATTAATAAAAAAATGGTGAAGCCTACGTGGACCCCGCGTGTCATTCTCACCCTCTCCTCTTCTTCCTCCTCTCTCCCCATCTCCCACTCTTCATCTCTCTCTCCCTCTTCACTCTCCACTCTCCAGGCGCCACGAGGAGACAGCAGCGCACCGCGGCGCGTGACGGCTGGCGTGGTGGGTGGAGAGGAAGGAGACAGGGAGGCCAGCGAAGGCCAAGCGCCGTGGGTGGGGGCTCAACTACGACGGGCGGAGGGAGAGGTGCGCAGCAAGCGGCGGCCAGGGGGAGACAGGAGAAGGGTAGTGATCGGCAAGGGTGGTGGCCGGCGGGAGAGGCTCACGGTGCCCCTTCCAGAGTTGAGGAGGACGTCGACGCTGCCACAGTGTCGTGTCCCGATCTCGCTGAAAGAGTCAAAGAGTCATTTAGGCCTAGAGGGGGGTGAATAGGCTAATTTAAAAACTTAAGAAAATGCGAAAGCAGTATTTTTCAGAAATTCCGAAAATCACAGAGTATGCGCACTACTAAAGAAATGCTAGATCTAGCTACTCACAAAACTAAATCACTAGCACAAATAGCAACTAGAATTATAGCGGCACAAGCAAGTAAAGCTAGAGTAGTGATAGAGGGATTTCACTGAGGTTCTTTCAAGATGAGTTATTCTCGAAGTTCGAATTCTTAAGGGGATTCTACTCTCCGTTGAGGGGCACACAATGAGTCGGGTCTTTCCTAACCCTTTCTTCAAGAGGTTGCACAAAGCACTACTCCTTCCACTAGTGGTATCTCTTCCCTTTCACAAACTTCTCCCCGCTAACCACAAGTAGATCAGTGGCTCAAGAGTGACACCTAACCTTCTATGAGTCCTCAACCTCCAAGAGTAATAAATGATGCAAAGATCTTTTGGGGAATGAAACAAGTGCTCACAAATCGTCACGAAGTTAACTCCAAGCACTCACACAAACTCGAAACCACAACTCACACACACACACACCAAATGCAAATCGAAAACCAGTGGAGAGGGAAATCAAGCAAGCAAGACTCAAAAGTGAATCTCAAGAGTAGTAAGCCAAGGGCACTAATTTTACAATTAGAGCAGCAACTTGACTTGAAACAGGAGTGGGTTATTTATACTTACACTCACGGATCTGCCCGTTATAGGCACAGATATCATTTTTTTGGAAATTCCGAAATAACTTTTTAGACAAGTCCGAAAAACTCTAAAACAGCAAATCACAAATAAAACAACTGGGATTTTTGGCACTTCCGAAAATTTTTCGGATATATCCGAAAATTTTTCGGATATATCCGAAAATCAACAGTACCAAACCAATTTTCGGAAAATTCCGAAAATAAATTTCGGACAAATCCGAAAACAACACGAGGGATGTATTCCTTCACTGCCTTTTTCGAAAATTCCGAAAACTATTTTCAAACTAGTCCGAAAATATCCCGAGGGATGGTTTGGAATTGCACATTTTCAGAATTCCGAAAATGACTTTAAGACAAGTCCAAAAATATTCAAAGGGATGGTACATTGTGTGACCTTTTTCGGAAATTCCGAAAAAAACAACCCAAAGCATGTTTTCCTCTCAGACTTTTTCGAAAATTCCGAAATAACACATCAGATAAGTCCGAAAAACACAGACAAATCACAAATAAGAAGATATCACTTAGAAAAATGATTTTTGAGCACCCAACTCATTCTTCATCACTAATGCATCATCCCCCTTTATAGTACAACTCTCCTAATGACACAAACAAAGGAAAATGTACATTACACCATTTGTTCATATGCCGCATCACATCGTTTTCTCGCTTTTATGGAGCTTTGCATTGAACCATGCTTTATCGAGAATTAACATTCCTTCACACATTACTCAATTAAATTGTTAGTCCTTTCTAATCTAATCGTATTGTTATAAATCACTAAAATTATTAGGGACCTAGATGCACTTTTACTCGTGCAAATCTTGGACCCCGCTGTCACCGCCCTCCTTCCATGCTCTTGTCGTCCATCTCCACTCCCTCACCGGCGAGGGGGCGGAGAGACCGGGAGAGTCATTGGAGTCATCCCCACCGCCACCGTCGTTGTTCGAGCTGCTCCTGCCGGAGTACGATGAACCCAGCGCTAGATGCGATCGACGATGGATGCCCTCTCCCTCTCGCTAGCCCGCGCATGGCTGTGGTATTGTCCGGCAGTGGCTGCTGTACGCAACCGACAAGGAGGGGGCTACCGCTTCGAGGAGGCGCAAGGAGCAAAGAGGGAGGATATAGGGGAAGCCGACGAGCGCGCGAAGGAGGAGACGAGCGCCACCCCTCGCCGATCGCCGCCCTTCTCCCTCTCTACGTCCGTCTCTACCCCCCTCGCTGATCACCGCCCTTGTCCCTCTCTGCACAGGCTCGCTGATCAACGAGGAAGGATAGCCGGGAGAAGGAGAGGTGCCGATATGTCATCCATGGATAGAGGAGGATGTGACCCACTATTTTTTTCCTTTGTTTGACTAACATATGAGTCCCATATTTTTTAAAAAAATTTTATTTTTATTTTCAGTACCACATCACTGCTACTCCCTCCATCCCAAAATATAACAACTTTTAGCATTCAAAATTTATCCCAAAATAGAACAATTTCTTCATCAACCTTCTCTTCTCAACCAATCACAACCCTCCACCATTTAACTTTCCCACCTACCTCCACTTCTCAACCAATCACAATCTCTCTCATTTAATTTTACCTTTTCCACATACCTCCACTTCTCAACCAATCACAATCTTCTCTCATTTAATTTTACCTACTTTCTTAATACCCGTATCCAACCTTGTCTTCTCAACCAATCACAACCCTCCACCATTCAACTTTCCTATCTACCTCCACTTCTCAACCAATCACAATCTCTCTCATTTAATTTTACCTACTTTCTGTGCTCTCCACCATTCAACTTTCCCATCTACCTCCACTTCTCAACCAAACTTATCTCATTTAAAATCACTTTCCCATCTACCTCCACTTCTCAACCAATCTTCTCTCATTTAAAACCACTATCTATCCGCTAGTGATAACCAGTCACGTTACTCAAAACCACCGTATAAACTGCTGGATTATCGGATTCGGATGATTGATAAGTTAGGTGCCTCAAGTAACTTGCTATTCCGTAGTCAAACTACTATTAGGAAGGCTATGACAGCCCAGCTCATTCACACAACAATTGGGAAACTTATTTTCTCATTATAGATAGGATTTCCTGGGGAGGAATCAATGTTTCGTTTATTCGTCCAGTTTCAAAATTAGATTAGATTTGCTGATAAACGCTCAACAATTTTATCTTGAGGACGTTTCATCAATTTCACCTTTAGGAATTCAATCCATTGAAACCCAAAATAAAAATTAAAAATAAACAGAAGATCCAGGAGGCAAAAAGATCAATAACATTAAAAATGAAACATAAATGTGGGGAAGATGATCAGATAGAGCTAATACAATTTGAGGCCATCATGACGGCCAATCAAACCAATAGGGAAACAAATTTGATCATCATATCATCCAACCCCCTTTACTGAAAGGCAATTTTTTATCTAAAAAGAAAATACATATAAAAAACAAGGGATAATGGAGGAAAAACTTTTAAAAATAAAAAAAGCTATTGGAGGAAAAAAGATAAAAGACAGAAGATTTGTAGATGCATCAGATCTCCAAGGTGAAAAAGGGTGTGACATCACAGAGATGCCTCAGACGCAAATTACCCATTAAATCTTGTGCCTCCTCATCTGCATCATCCTGAAGCCAAAACAAATCCCATAGACAAAAAAACCCAAAAAAACAAACATAGGAGAAAAAAAAAGACGGATTTGAAAGCGATATCAAATCAAATCAAATTCGCTGGGAAGAGAAAGCAGCAAAGAATGAAGGCTTCAGCCATCTGACAAATCCGTTATGGAAGAGACCGCGAGTGCAAACCCTAAAACACGAGAGGAGATGAGGAGAGGACCGAGTGGGCGGAAGAGGTAGGAGAGCGGCGGCGCTTATATAGAGAGAGGGAGCGGACGGAGACGCTAGGGCTTGTTAGGGTTTTCCTCCCATCCGACGGCTCGTGACGCACACGGCGACGAAGGCACGGGCGGCCCAGATTTATCTCAGTATCATGTGGGCCGTCGTTGATGGGCCACGTTTTGGGTCGAGCACAGAGCTAGCCCAGTCTTTATATGCTCGATGCAATACATGCGTTATACGGTTTGAACTATACTGATTTATGTTGGTAGAAACAAACATTTTATTTTTTGAAAAACACACAAACAAAGTATAAATGCACGTGCTCACCATGCGTGTATACTCACCCTATAAATGTAATCACACATCCTTTCCGCATTCGAATCCTCTAACGTGCGAGAGCAACGTTAGAGGCATGCAGTTCCTGCACATCCACCGTCCAATCTCGTGTAGTGGCTCACAATCATTCCCCCATTAATCTTCTTCCTCCTCCGTTCGCTGAAGCGTGCTACATTGCCTCTGCCACCGGTCGACTTGGCTCTCAACTGTTGAAAATATAGTCATATATCGGTATATTTTAATCCAAAATATTAAGACAATAATCATGGCATGAACAATGTGAGGTGATCTAGTGATAAAGTTAAACATAATCAGGAGCATGCTTAGGATAAAATAAGCATCATCATCATATAGAGAACACAATAGTATTACGACTAACAGAAGTAATATACACAGAGATCGCAGTAGAAAGGTATACCCTGTGAATGTCCCTCCGCTGGTTTGTGAGGCAGAAATGCCTCCGTTGGTGTTGTCGATCGGTGTGCTAGATCCGGCTCCCGGTGTGCCATCTCCAGCTCCGGGTGCAGGTGCAGGTGCGGGTGCGCCAGCTCCAGTCATGGTGATGCAGAGACGACGAACAGAGGAGGAAGAAGAGCAGTCGTGCGGAAGCACTCCCCAAAAACCTGATCACCCGCCTACCCGGTGCAGATCTTAG
The DNA here is from genome assembly GCA_000573905.2 of Oryza punctata. NCBI lineage: Eukaryota > Viridiplantae > Streptophyta > Magnoliopsida > Poales > Poaceae > Oryza > Oryza punctata. Next base: position 9,473,547 of record CM002488.2, read on the forward strand.
GCGAAGGTGTGGTTCCGGAGGCCCTGCTCGTTCCGATCTCTCGTGCGCGCAAGCGATCAGAACCGGGGAAGCAGAAGCAGCACAGGCGGAACCAGCGATGGGAAAGTTAGCGAATAGATCTGATCGGGGTTATCAGTTTCTTAAATAGCAAAGAGAGGAATCCGCCCGTTACCGCAGTAACGGCGCGATCAATGCGGCACTTATCGCGTATTCCGTTACGGAGGCAATCAAGTCGCGATTAATCCGCCACGATAAGTGCGTATTCCGTTACCGTATTCCGTTACAGAGGCAATCACGCGATTGGATTCCGATCCGTTGCAAAAGGATACAGAGACGCACGCCACGCCACGCCACGCCTCGCCCACGCCCGGCCGGCTCGGCGGGCGGGCGCGCGTGTGGCTTTCCGATCCCACCTCAACCGGTCAACAGGGAGCCTCCAATAACTCCTTATTTAAGTTGAGATACTTCACTTTTAATTCCCAAGGTGGTATTATTATCCTTAACATTTATTATGGGCCCTTGAGATTTAATAGAAAATTGGGCCTAGCTCATTTATTCTAACAATCCCCACCAAATTTCATGGCTCATAAGAAATGTTCTCAAAATTGAACCTGTTTGACATACCGGTGTTTTTGGTAGAGACTGTTAAGTTGAACTTCCACCTAGGAAAAGAGCTACATCAGACCACAACTGAACAATGGACTATGCCTTGAATTGTCAGTTTTGTGTGATCAGGTTTCACTCAAACCCTTGACTGGTACTGGGCTACCGTTTGCATCCCCTCTGTTTGGAGCATATAACTCAAACTCCAGGCCTGTCCATGAGTATCTAGAGATCGCCCAAATCTCATAGACTGTGACTAGCGGTCGAACTCATATAGGTGTATTCCTTCTGAGATGTTCAACAGGTCAACATCTCTGCTTAGAAAAGCCACTTGGATCACATTAAGGCATAAGCCATCCTACCATGCAAAATAGAAGAGAAGTACATCATGAAAATGAGCCCTTTTCAAGGGTCTCTTCTCTCAGCCACACAATAGTTTGTTTCGCCATCCAAATTCACGGGATCTCCGATCACAATGGACAGGTTTCCACTATTGTGCAACCTTAGGTGGGTCTCAAGCCCATTTCCCTCGATGCACTGTCTATCACATTACGTGGTAGCCCCTTGGTAAACTGATCTGCCAGATTTTTAGCCGTTTGGACATAGTCCAATGCTATCACTCCGGAGTTTTTCTGCTTTCTGACGGATTTCAGTCTTCTTTTGATATGCCTAGATGAATTCATGTTGTCCTTTGAACTGTTCACTTTAATAATCACTGTTTGATTATCACAGTTCATTAGGATAGCTGGCACTGGTTTTTCAACCACCGGCAAATCCATCAGGAGTTCACGAAGCCACTCGGCCTCAACTGTCGCAGTATCTAGTGCTGTAAGTTCTGCTTCCATTGTTGACCTCGTTAAGATGGTCTGCTTGCAAGACTTCCAGGAAACAGCGCCATCTCCAAGTGTGAACACATATCCACTTGTGGCCTTTATCTCATCAGCATCAGATATCCAGTTTGAGTCACTATACCCTTCCAGTACTTTTGGGTACCCGGTATAGTGAATTCCATAGCTCATAGTGCCCTTTAGATAGCGCATTACTCTTTACAGAGCTTTCCAATGATCATCTCCCGGATTTGAGACAAACCGGCTCAGCTTGCTTACAGCAAATGAGATGTCAGGCCTCGTTGCACTAGCCAAGTACATCAATGAACCAATGATTTGGGAGTATCTCAGTTGATTCTTTGCTATTCTTCGGTTTTTCCTTAATAGCACGGTGGGATCATAAGGAGTAGGAGCTGGCTTGTAGTTACTGTAGCCAAAGCGTCTTAAAACATTGTCCACATAGTGGGATTGCACAAGTGTAATCCCACCCTCATCTCCTCTCAGTAGCTTAATGTTAAGAATAACATCAGCCTCTCTCAAATCCTTCATTTCAAAGCTCTCGGACAGAAAGTCCTTGACCTCCTCAATCACATTGAGGCTGGTCCCAAAGATCAATATGTTATCGATATATAAACACAAGATCACTCCTTCTCTCCCACCATAGCGATAGTACACACATTTGTCAGCTTCGTGCACAACAAAGCCAGCAGATGTAAGTGTGGTGTCAAACTTCTCATGCCATTGCTTAGGTGCTTGCTTAAGGCCATACAAGGATTTCAACAGTTTACACACCATTCCCTCCTGACCTTCTAGTACATACCCGTCTGGTTGATCCATATAGATCTCCTCCTTCAGCTCTCTGTTTAGGAAAGCTGTCTTAACATCCATCTGATGGACGAGAAGACCATAAGAGGCTGCCAGAGAAAGTAGTACTTGAATCGTGGTCAAACGGGCAACTAGTGAGTAGGTGTCGAAAAAATCCTCGCCTTCTTTTTGGGTATAACCCTTAGCCACAAGTCTTGCCTTGTACTTTTCAATTGTACCATCAGGCCTAAGCTTTTTCTTGAAAACCCATTTGCATCCTACAGGCTTGCACCCATATGGACGCTCAATGACTTCCCAAGTACCATTAGACATAATTGAGTCCATCTCACTGCGTACTGCTTCCTTCCAGTAGTCAGCGTCAGGAGATGAATATGCCTCTTCTATGGTTCTTGGAGTGTCATCCACGAGGTATACAATGTATCATCTCCAAAGGATTTTGCAACCCTTTGTCTCTTACTCTTACGAGTATCTACAATGTTATTCTCCTTAAGATTTCCCTCAGGCGTTTGATCATTGTGTTCTATCGGTGCAAAGTGCTCAAGGGGTATGACAGTTTCTTGACTAGAAGTGCTAGGTGTATTTTTCATGGGAAATTCATTCTCAAAGAATGTAGCATCTCTGGACTCAATAATTGTACCAACTCGCATATCGGGTACTCCAGAGTTTACTATTAAGAATCTATAACCCACGCTGTGAATAGCATAACCAAGGAACACACAATCAACAGTATTCGGTCCAAGTTTACGCTTTTTGGCTATAGGTACATTTACCTTGGCCAAACAGCCCCATGTTCGTAGGTATGAGAGATTTAATTTCTTCCTTTCCCATTCCTCGAATGGTGTTACTTCCTTATGCTTCATTGGAATTTTATGCAGGACATGACAGGCAGTCAAAACTGCCTCACCCCACCATTCCTTGGAAAGTCCCGCTGTGTCTAACATGGCATTCACCATCTTAGTTAGAGTACGGTTCTTTCTTTCGGCTACCCCATTTGATTGGGGTGAATAGGGAGATGTCCTCTCATGAATAGTTCCAAACTCTTCGCAAAAGGATGTAAACTCTTCTAGAGGTGCCAAATTCCTCACCTCAGATGCCTTATGAGGCTTGCAAGGTTGTTTCGATTGAACACAAGTATGGCACTTGGAACCTTTGACCAAAGTGAATTTTGGAATTAAACTCATGTTAGCCAAGCGCGTCATAGAACCGAAATTCACATGACAGAGTCGCGAATTCCACACATTGGACTCATCATTCTCGCTAATATGGTTCACAACATTATTATTATTACACATGTCATCCAAAGAAAAGCGGAACAAGCCTCCATTGTCATAGCCTTTACCAACAAAAGTTCCATATTTAGATACGACACATTTATTGGATTCAAACACAAGTCTAAAAGCTTCTCTACACAGTAGAGAGCCGCTAACTAGATTCTTCTTTATTGAAGGGACATGCTGCACGTTCTTCAGTTGCACGGTCTTTCCCGAAGTAAACTTCAGATTGACCGTACCAACACCATGAACAACCGCAAGTGAACCGTTTCCCATCAACAAGAAGGAACCTCTCCCGACCTGATAAGAAAAAAACAGGGAAATATCGGCGCATACATGAATATTAGCACCAGTATCAATCCACCAATCAGGTGAATGAAAAACAGAGAGAACTGTAGGTAAAACTTTACCGTACCCCGATGTTCCTCCACCCTCGCTAATGACCATGTTGGCAGACTTCCTGTCTTTGCGATCAGGACAGTCCTTGGCCCAATGCCCAGGCTTGCCACACACAAAGCAGTCTCCCTTTGCCTTTCCCTTGCCTTTCTTCTTAAAATTGGTTGTAGCCTTGGGTTTGACATCAGGCTTGACTTTCTTGTTGTTGTGGGATGCATGAGGGTTCTTCTTCTGCACCATATTGGCACTAGAACCTCCCTCAACCTTTTTGCCCCGGTTGTCCTTTGCCCTCGCCTTCTCCTCAACACCCAAAGAGCCAATGAGATCAGAAACACTGAACTCTTGTTTCTTGTGCTTTAGAGAAGTGGCAAAGTCCGACCAAGAAGGTGGCAATTTGGCAATAATGCCACCCGCCACAAACTTGTCCGGCAACTCACAGTTGTTGTTCTCAAGTTCCTTAGCCAGCATCTGAATCTCATGAGCTTGTTCCACTACAGAACGGTCATCGACCATCTTGTAGTCATAGAACTGCTCCATGACATACAGCTCGCTGCGGGCGTCGAAATTCCGAACTCGGCCTCAAGTGCATCCCACATATCCTTCCATGAAGGCATATGCATATACACGTCCACTATATTGTCAGCGAATACACTGATCAATGCTCCACGGAACAGGCAATCCGAAGCCTCGAACTTAACCTCCTCCTCAGGAGAGAGAGGTGGTTCACTTCGTTTACCCCGTGAAACATAGAAACATTGCATCGCTGTCAACCACAGTAGTGCACTGTAACGCCCTGAAAGTTTCGAACTTTTAAAAACCTTGCATCATGCTGGTGTTATCCGTCTCTCTATTGCAAAAGTAAATATATTGCTTGAATTACATGGACTAAGAACACAAATATGATTGGCACATGAACACTAATATTAAAAATCTTAAATTTAGAAAGAGGAAAGATATAAACCGATCTAGGAAAAAGGAAATTATCAAAGTGAATAGGTTATCAACGTAGAGGTGTTGGAACATAAGTAACCACTCGAAATAAATTTAGAAATTGAATCATTACCAATGCATATGTATGTACATAAGTAACCCTAATTTTAGGATTTTCCCGGGCCGCTACTGTTTATGGCACGCCGGGTGTTCGACCCGTGTCCAACCCGGCCGAACACCCGACGGCGCCACCGCCAGCCGCAGCCCTGTCGCGCGCTTGCTGCGCCCGTGCGCCGCGCTGGCCGCGCCCGTGCGCCGCACTTCCCGCGCCCGTGTGCCGCACCACGTCGCGCCACGCTGCGTGGGCCCGCCGCCGACCGAGCCGCTGGAAAAACCGCGCAAGGCTGCGCCTTGCGTCGCGCCGCGTCATCCCATCCCCTCGCGCGTCCGATCGGAAGTGAGGGCTAACGGCCGCCACGATACTCCCGCGTCACCCTAGGGCATAGCCCTGCGCCCCTACCGCGGCCGTTACCACTGCACGTCGCCGCCAATCGAGTCGCCGTCCCGTCGCCATCTCGTCGCCATTGTCGTGACCGCCGGGTATTTGGGAGTTCTTCCCCAACCAATGACCCCTCTCGCTGCTATAAGTCCTTCCATGGCTTGCCCTTATCCAAGACCAACTTTCCTCTCCTCTCTCTTCTCCTAAAAAAAACAATCCCACTCCGCCAAACCGACTTGGGTTGCGCCGCCGCCGGGTGTCGAACACCTTGCGGGCACGGGCTGCGCCGCCGCTGCGGGACCTCTTGGCCGGTGTGGGTGGCAGGGTGAGGGTGGCAACCGCTCGCGTTGCCGTTGCCGCCATTGGAGGGAGCCGGAAGCCGCTGGACGAGGGGAGGCAAGGCGTCGAGCACCTGCGACCGTCGACGACCGCCGGCTGCTCTGTTTGCGACCACACCGCGCCGCCCGCCATTGAACTTCGTCGTTTCGCCGCGCCGTGGTAAGTCCTCGCGCCCGTAGCAGCGCCTAGCCACCTAGAAGCTGGCGGCCCCTCGATTTGGGGTGCGCGCCGCCATAGCCGTGCCGGTTCCAGGCGCCACCGTGCCATGGCCGGAGGTCACCGTGGTGGGACCTCGTTCCCGTGTAACCACGGCTAGGTTTTTGCTTCAACATGTTCCACGAAGGCCCTAGGTGGTTGAAATCTCGTCGGTTGCGCTTAATTGGGTCGCCATGGGGCCGTCGCCGTTCTTGCGCCATTGACGCCGCCGCACGCCGTCGTGCCGTGCGTAGGGTGGCCGCCGCGCCTTGCCGTCACCGCCGGCGGGCCTCCGGTGGTGCGCCGCCGCTCGCCCTGCCGCGCGCCGAGCCGTCCCAGCTCGGGCCGCCGCGCTGCTCATACGCCGCCCTCCTGCTCCATTGCGGGCGGGAGGAAGAAGAAGATAGGGAAGAAGACAAGAACGAGAGAGAGAGGATATGACGCGTGGGCCCCGCTTCATTAGTGTACAGTAAAGCATTGTCATTAGCACCATTATGACCTATGACATGTGGGCCCGAATAATTAAAAATCTAATTAAGTTAGGTTGAGGTGGATGGTTCATTGACATACGGGCCCCGCAAATGATTAAAACCCGTAGTAATGGGGTCGGCCCCACCAGTCAATGACTATAGCATTTCATGAGAAAAATAAATGAATTAGGAATAGTAGCTTTTCACCATTTCTCGAATTTATTGAAATTTGAATCTTTAAACCCTCATAAGTCACTCGTTTTAACTCGGATTCAAATGAAACTTGAATTTAAATTCATCTAAAATCAAGGTCTACCTGATTGTACCACTTTTTCAATTTACTTTGTGCTGTTTGAATTTTGGTGAATTTATTTGAATTCTAATTGAATTCAAATCCGATTTTTCGCTCGTAAATTTAGATTCCGAGGGGATTGTTGAGTCAATTGAGGAGCAGGGACAGCAAGACTGTGATCCAGGCAAGTCATCACTAATCTTTGAGCATGTTGAACCCATTGCGAACTTATCTTGAATTTAAAATAAAGTTGCATGCTATATGGACATATGTGAACACCCTACTTTGTTATATGCCTTGCCCTTGATATTGATGATCCATGAAAACCTTGTAACCCAGGATAGCATATGTCTTTACTCAATTTTGATAAATGCTTAGCCATGTTACGTGGGAATCATGTGTAGTCATACTTATCAAAATACCTTATGTTTGGGCGGCTACCTTCGGGAAGGTGGTTGAAATGCGGCATGTGGGGCATGAGCGCCGCATCGCCATACAATTATGACATGATCGTGGAAGGAAAAATAAAACCAAAATACTGTCTTAGACTGGGGCGGCTGGGTGACTTGGGTGGACTCCGGTAAAGGCTAGTGCCGTCCCTGGTCAGTTAAGGACCGAGCCATGCAGTTAAGCATCGAGCGACTCTCGTACAACCGTACTTCTAGTGTGGGTATAGACCTAGCGGAGTAAATGGCCAAGTGGAGGCGGTACCCAAGCCGTGGTGGTTTCTTGAGGTGTGTGGGGCAGTGCCTACAGTGGCGTCGCCATCGGTAGGACTGCCAAGTGTAAACCTAAACCCAACCCTAAATTAATACATGTGTGAGTCCTTCTTTCCTGGGAGCGCCAGAACCCCTCTCACTGCTAGAAACCTTGGACGCCTAGAGTGCATGAGGATAAAGGTTCATGGAGCGAGTACTGCCAAAGTGAGGTTATTGAAAAGCTTTGCCGGGGCAAGTCCCATTTGTTGGGACGTAGGCTCATGTGTTGGGCAAGTCGCGGAGTCCGGTAAAGTGTACATCCACTGCAGTGTGATCAAATCAATCTATTCGAATAGCCGTGCTCGCGGTTAATGAGCATCGGGATATGCATGACGCTTGGCTAGACTCTAAACCCTAAATTTGATTGAGATGGGATATGTATGATGACTTAGTCCTGGTGGATTAGCTTCTCGGTAGGCGAGAAGGAATAAACCCCAGGAAAACTATGATGGTCAGTAACGGGAAGCCATCTTTGGGAAGACAATGGATGGTGAACAGAACCGTTGCTGTGTAATAAACACTGGAATTAAAACTGATTAGCCCATGCTAGGTATTAGGCTTGTGAAAAGAATTGTGAAACTAGCTTTACGCAAACAAACCCAAGGCCTTACTTTGAATACCTCTATCATATGCATTGTTGTTGTGGTGGCTTGTTGAGTACGGTTGGTACTCACCCTTGCTATTACAAAATTTAATCAGTGGAAGGAAATGAAGCCGAGGAGGACCCCTATGCTTATCTTCAGGAGGATGCGGATGATGACGGTGCTCCGTAGGTCTGTGTTACGGTCGTTGCCTGTGGCAAGGGCATAGCCGCTGCCTAACTTCTGCTGCCTTACCTATTTCTACTTTCGCATGTATTCCGGACCGTTTGGTCCTATGTTTTAGACTATGCCTACGGGCTTATGATGTAATAATTCGCGCTGGACAATCTTTGTATGCGCACTTGATATTTCAATAATGTGATCGTGAGTACCAGACTACTTGATCCAGGGAAATGGTACTAATAACACGAGCGATTCCTGTTACAAAAACGGGACTCCACATGCACGTACTTTCCACCTCTTATAATTAGAACCATCAAAAGCATGTAGTTTCAGTGCAGCAGCAAAGCCAACTACCGAAAATGACCTATCAGGTTTTTGGGTTGTTGGAAATATAGTCATATATCGGCATATTTTAATCCAAAATATTAAGACAATAATCATGGCATGAACAATGTGAGGTGATCTAGTGATAAAGTTAAACATAACCAGGAGTATGCTTAGGATAAAATAAGCATCATCATCATGTAGAGAACGCAATAGCATTGCGACTAACAGAAGTAATATACACAGAGATCGCAGTAGAAAGGTATACCCTGTGAATGTCCCTCCGCTGGTTTGTGAGGCAGAAATGCCTCCGTTGGTGTTGTCGATCGGTGTGCTAGATCCGGCTCCCGGTGTGCCATCTCCAGCTCCGGGTGCGGGTGCGGGTGCGCCAGCTCCAGTCATGGTGATGCAGAGACGATGAACAGAGGAGGAAGAAGAGCAATCGTGCGGAAGCACTCCCCAAAAACCTGATCACCCGCCTACCCGGTGCAGATCTCAGGCGAAGGTGTGGTTCCGGAGGCCCTGCTCATTCCGATCTCTCGTGCGAGCAAGCGATCAGAACCGGGGAAGCAGAAGCAGCACAGGGGCGAGAAGGAAGAACCAGCGATGGGAAAGTTAGCGAATAGATATGATCGGGGTTCTCAGTTTCTTAAATAGCGCAGGAGAGGAAGTTACCGCAGTAATGACGCGATCAATGCGGCACTTATCGCGTATTCCGTTACGGAGGCAATCACGTCGCGATTAATCCGGCGCGATAAGTGCGTATTCCGTTACAGAGGCAATCATGCGATTGGATTCCGATCCGTTGCAAAAGGATAGAGAGACGCAGCGCACGCCCCAGCCCGGCTCGGCGCGCGCACGTGCGTGTGGCTTTCCGATCCCCACCTCAACCGGTCAACAGGGAGCCTCCAATAACGCCCTATTTAAGTTGAGATACTTCACTTTTAATTCCCACGGTGGTATTATTATCCTTAACATTTATTATCGGCCCTTGAGATTTAATAGAAAATTGGGCCTAGCCCATTTATTCTAACATCAACCTCTCCATCGTATATGACATACCAATGGCATAGAGAAGGGGAGGATGACAAGGAGTGTGGTTGTTGTTAGCTCTTATTCTCATAAGCGGGCCTTATACCTGGCTTACACCAAGTGCAGAAAGTTCTCCGATCTATCTTGCTGGTGATATGGACCAATAAAACAAGCATGCATGTCATTGAGTTCCATTTCAAGTACTACTGAGGAGTGCATCACCGACAACAGTTGAATGGAGGTAGGCTTATGACCGTGTTGCAAAAGAGGAGAGGAAGTGAGTCTGGAAGATGATATCGATGCACTACTTGTATTGTACTAGTATGTATGAACATCCTTTAAGGACTAAGCAGCAGTGCTAGTTCCGTTAATCTTGTTGACCAGGGAGCGGCAGCCATGGCAATATGAACCAACTCGCAGCGAGAGGAGCAAGATGAAATAAATATAATGAGGAAGAATTGGAAGGACATCGTGAGAGGCTGGTGTGTCATGTTGGATGGTGTTGACGTTGGAATTTGGTAAACATGTGAATCGAAAACGGAATCCAATTCGAAGCGGATTTGAAGATATGCGGAATTCTCGGAAATAGAGTGTGCATCAGCTGGAAGTTTGTATCGGCCGATACCGAGTTCAACGCGGTTAGCCGATACAGCCGATATTGGTTAAATTGGTTATGTGATCAATATTAGATTCGAAAGAAGGATCGCAATGACGTTGCTAGACAAGGATAAAGTCCAAGATAGACAATTGAATCTATTAGTTAGAGTTTATAAATATTTTTAGTAAGAGTCCACCTAAGAGACTTATTCGTTGGTTAGAGTTGTATTAGCAGAATGTGAGTCATGTCCGTTGTGGACAAGTTTGTATATTCGGGTATAAATATAAGCCCGAGGTCTTGTAAATAAAAAATATCAGTTCAATCCAATTTCGGTGCATCGCCACTTTTTGTTGTTACTTTGTTTCGACGAGTTCTTGCTTTTGAATCGAGCTGCATCGGTTTCGATTTTCGATAACGAGGTAATTACTTGTTATAGTGGTTTGCGTTCTCGGGATTAGTGTTTATATCTTTATGACACTATAATCTTGATCATGTAATCCGTCGAGTTATTATATATGATATATAATCTAGATTGACAATGTTTCTACCGATATTGGCCAATCTCCATCTAAGGTTTTGTTGATAACGGCTAGATTGACTTGTTGGTTCGGATAATATAATATATCTACCATCCTGAAAAGACAACCATCGGTTTGCATCACTTAAGTTTGATCTACTAAGTCGTGCTTAGAATCATAATCTCTATCCTGCTTTATGGTCGTTAATAAGGATAGTATCAGGGTTTCAGCCGATCTTACCTGGTATAGTTGTTTTACATAGTAGTATGCTTTGTTTAATATACTATATATGCCCCTTATATCAGGATCTTAACTAATATAAATATATTAAAATTACTACCAATCTGATTGATAGCAGTTTGATATATTTGTTGCAACAGAATATCCTAGTATAAGGTAGTAAAGGAGCTACATAAAAGGACCTTAATGTCGCCTAGAGGGGGGTTGAAAGTGCATCTAGGACCCCTAATTTGTTTTGGTGTTAATGACAACACAAATAGAGGTACACTAATGTTTTGTTGAAGTGGATGCAAGGATGAAAAGGAATGGAACCTTGATTAAGAGCTTAACGGCGTCACATTTGTGGTAATTATGTTGTGAACCTTGTATCTCTTGTGTTCTTGTGTTTAGGATGCCGTACTATTAAGACGGATACCACATGCATATGATTGGTACAACACTAGTTCTCAAAATCCTTTTCTTTAAGTGTTGCTGAGTTTTTCTTATCGGACTATCCGATGTGAAGTCGGACTGTCTTTTTATGTCCGATCGTCGGACTATCCGAAATGTTACAGAACTTCACTCTCTGTCTGTGTACTGAGCACTGACTTAAAAATATCGGACTATCCGATGTGAAGTCGGACTATCCAATGCTCGGACTATCCGAAATTTCATAGAACTTCACTCTCTGTCTTGAACTGATTTTTATTCTTCTTGAGTGAATTTTTTCTAAGTACCTGTCGGACTATCCGATGTGATCGGATTATCCAATGAATCAGAAACTCCGAAGTTCAATGGAACTTGAGTCTCTGTGAGAGGATGAAGTTTTTGGTTCAAAATATCGGACTGTCCGACATGACTTCGGACTATCCGATCGTTCAGACAATCCGAAATTCTTCAGAACTTTTCTCTCTGTCACTAGCTTGCTTGGGGGTCAAAAACATCGGACTATCCGATGTCATCTCGGACTATCCCAGGTGGGATGAAAAGATTCTCTCCCAACGGCCACTTTTGGGGGATCTATAAATACCCCCCACCTAACCCTGTTCTAGGGTTACCCAACTCATTCATTCTCATTCACTTTGGGTTGAGCTTGGTGCTTAAGTGCTTTTGGATCTTTGAGCTCTTTCTCCCTCTCTCAAATCCCTCCTCGTTCTTTGTGTGGTGAATCTTGGTGGTTGTGGATTTGGTTGTTGAGGGCCTAGTGTGCGTTTCACTCGATCTTGAGCACTAGGGTTGTTCCAAGAGTTGTGTGGTGTTTGTTACTCTTGGAGGTTGAGGACTCCTAGACGGCTAGGCGTCGCTCTTGAGCCACCGATCTACTTATGGTGAGCCAAGAGAAGTTCGTGAAGGCCGGATCTCGCCTCCGAAAGGAAAGAGATACCTCTAGTGGAAGGAGGAGTGCTTTGTGCAACCTCTTGAGGAAAGGGTTAGCAAAGACCCGGCTCTTTGTGAGCTCCAGAACGGAGAGTAGAATCCCTTCAAGGATTTGAACTCCGGGAATTACTTCGGCAAGAAATCTCGGTGATATTCGCTTTTCTCTCTCCTCTATTAATTGCTTTGTTGTGTCTTTATAGTCTAGTTTTTGCCTGTGCGTATACTCTTGCTAGTATTGCAGATTTGAGGTTCTTGCATTCCTCTTAAGTCAGACAGTCTGATCCAACATCGGACTATCTGATCAGATCGGATAGTCCGACTGTGGATCAGACTATCCGACCTAGTTTTTGTTTTTAGCTTCTGTTGTTTCATTTTAAGTAGCCTATTCACCCCCACTCTAGGCTCAAGTGACCCTTTCAGGGGTGAATAGGTGTTTCTAAAAATTATCACAACTTCATAGCATATTAGAATGAAGAAAACTTTCAGTTCAAATCAGAACTTCTGGTATAGGATTGGAAGTTCCAGTCTCAACCAAAAAGTTCGGTGGATAACGGAATAAAACACTAGCTATGAACTTGTAGCTCGAACTAACAAAATGTATATGAATCAAAAGGTGATAAACAAGATATCTAAGCAAGATATAATATCTAAGCAAGATATAATGTTACCAACTATAGCAAATAAGCATACAAGTAGATCGGGTTAAAATAAGCTCAAGCACAATATGAGAGATGGCAAGAACGAGCAAACCAAGAGAGGAGACACGTTGATTTTTTCCGGAAGTTCGGATCCACGGATCCTACATCTCCGTTGAGGGGCCACAAAGGCCAGGTCTATTTCAAATCTTTCCTCATGAGGTTGCACAAATGCACTCCTCGATTTCACTCTTGATTTCTTCCCTTACGGAGGCGAAATTGAAGCCTTCACAAACTTTCCGAGGCACACCATAACCTTAGGTGCTCACTAGCGACACCTAGCCGTCTAGGAGATCTTAGTCCCCAAGAGTAACAAACACAATCGAAGATTTGCTTGCTATGAACTCGAATGCTCAAAGTATGGAGTGAATCTCACTAGCTCCCAAATTCTCAATCTCAATCTAACTCTCTTCCCTTCTCAAATCCCTCTCACAAATAGGCACCACAAAGGTAGAGGAATGGGGGAAGCTATTTGTCTTTGGATGTGTCTAATAATGCCCAAGAACAGGAGCCACTCAAAGGAGGGGTGGAGGAGTTTATATACCCGAGCCTCTCAAAACTAGTCGTTGGAGGCAAAAGCTGCAATTTTCGGAATTTCCGAAATGAATTTTCGGACAAGTCCGAAAATCAACATAGGACAATCTCAGTTTCGCAGCCATTTTCGGAATTTTCGAAAATTTTCGGACTTATCCGAAATATTTTCCGACCTCCTGAGATTTTTTCGGAATTTCCGAAAAGCACAGAGTAAAACGATCATAACTTTTCGCTCGGGAGTCCTTTTTTATTATCTTGGTCTCTATGGAAAGCTCACTCAGAGGACTACCCAACTCAAGCAATAACAAGGTTTAAAACCACTCAAAGGATAGGTTAAATCTTGGATTTCTTTCAAGGTACCACTAGGATGGGTCACTTTGAGCACGAGACATACACAAACACATCGACGTTGCATCCCTCTTGATAGTACGTCATTCCTATACTCAAATTTAAATAAGAATAGAATTATACCAATAGGAATGTCTTTTTTCCATATTCATTTCTTTGTCTTAAGGGATGCCAACGTCAAAACCGTTTCACCATATATTCTTCAAATGATTGATGCGGTTACTTGTGGCTTCAAAAGGCCTTGCACGGTCCATCATGACAAAGCCATCACTCGTCATTCACCACCGGATTTGGTTCTTCGGCGCCAAGCCCCTTGCTTGCCCTTCACCACCTCATGGTCCATCACGACCGAGCATCGCTTGCCCTTCACCATCTTGCTTTAGTAGCCACTTCGTATTCCACATCTTCAATATATCATTTTGTCATCCTTGGTATCTTTAGGTGTAATGATATCACTTGAGTATCAACACCTTTGCAATCCTTGGAACCCATTTCTCTCATTCAACTCAATGAAATTATTAGTCCCAATGATCCGGTTGTTAACCTCCACATGTTGACCAACTGATCGCGTATATAAAATGATACGAATAAGTGATGAGTATTAATCAACACCACAAGTGTCATATACTCAAATATATGCTCAAATGAAGATCCCAATTAAATAAAAGTGAATAACTTGGATCAAGTACATGCATAACCAAGGTATAGGATTTGCTCCCCCTAAATGTATGCATACAGAATATTTGGGTGAAGCAAGAGTATGCATAAATAGAGATAAGCATTGGGAGCTTATCCTATACAAGAATAGAAAGAATTGATCATATGTAGATATTAAGATAGAAACATATCTTCATCATCTCCATGTTCTCAATATAAAGAGACTAAACAAGATATGGTTTTAACAAAACATTAGTCTTAAACACATATGCCAATCACATGAAAATAATATATATGAATATATCAATATGTGCATGGAGAGAAAGAGTGATATATATAGTTTGATCTCCATGCATTTCATCCTTCTGATTTAGGTCCACCATTAAAGAATGTTTCTATCTCAACTCATGTGAAGTCCAGGAATCACCTCTTCACAAATTTCACTTTCATATCCACATGAGACTAGGAAAAGAAATGCTTATAAAACATTAGTCTCATATAATTAGATTTATCATTAATTACCAAAACCAAATTAATGGCACTTGAACTTTCACTATAGCCGATATACACTTAAATCTAAACATCGGCTATGATATGAATACATATAATCGTTATTTCATGTTATTTTAGACCCGGACAATTTATACTGTCTCGGTTAAGTCCGATCTATTCTAATTGCTAATTTCTAAAAAATATTAATTTATAGATTATATAATATTGATATTTACAGCCGATGGATCAAGTTTAAGGTTGATTTATTATTGAAAATATGCTTTACAGCCGATTCACCTTATAATTCATCGACTAGGTTACATCACGATATGACATCGGCTTCCTAGCCGATCGAGTATCGTTTACTAATAACATTTGCCTGTTTTATCTTATTGATTACAGGACCAAATCAACTGACACGCCCGCATTTAATTATCATTTAGGACCTGCACTAGAATTAAGCAGATCTCCTAGGCCAGTGTGTGTTTTTTGCATTAACAGATGGAGAGGTCGAGAGCCATGGTGACCAATGGCTGCGATAGTGTAGCCGCGTTGGACGAATGCACTCAGTAGATGGAGGAAGAAAAATATTGAGGGAACGATTGTGAGCCGCTGGATGAGATTGTACGATGGATGTACAGGAGTTGCACGCCTCTGACGTGAGCAACGTCAGAGGATCTCAGAATCCCATCCCACCCCTATAAGCATATCTGAAAGATTGGATTAACATATCTTGAGATTGATAAAGCCACTCCAAATGTTACGTCATCTACCATTAATAAAAGTATAACTAGCCGTAAATACGAGTACCGGTGTCAAGTCTAAAACTTGGAATTCAGGTGAGCTGGTTCCATCACAAGGAACCGAAGTGGTTAAGCCGCACTCACTTCGCAGAAACAAACAATTCAATTTAGGATGAAATCTAAAATTTGATCACTGATGCAATTTGATAACTTCTTGAGACGGACTTCAACAGAAATCCGTTGAGCAAGGCCAAGCTCGAGTGAGCTGTTGTTCTGAATCAGCTATACATCACTCTATATATTTCTTTGAAGGCAAAATCACACGAATTTCTTCTCTCTGATGAGCTCCATCAAACACCCACGAATTTCAAGGTTCGGGTCAATTAGGGAAAAGCTGGAATCTAGGTGTTCCCTGGCTTAGACCGCTGAGGAGGCAAAGTGGTGTGCTGGTGCAGTGGCTGCGCGACAACGGTGGAGCAGCCTCGGATGCGGTAGAAGGAGCCGACCTGCGTTGGCTGCGAAGGGTGGACGTTGGAGTTGGAGGGCAGTGAAAGGGGCACCTGAGCTGAATAGGTTGGAGTGATGTACAAACAGCTTCTCTTAAACATCGTGTTAATTATAGAGTTATGAAATTTTATATTTCAACTAAAATAGGAAGATAATGATTTGTTGAGTTAGGAATATATAGACCTTATGAAATTGTGCCAAAGAGGGCATCAGTATGATATAGAGAAGACTTTAGCAAGTCCTGTTTCCTATCAAATTAAGATGTAGGAGTATAAATTATAACTAAATCGCCACAATGCAGGTTGCTCGATACCGCATCAAGAATCGGCACGGTTATCCCATGGTCGCTCAGTGAATGAAGCTGGTGATAATGGTGCAGCAGACCAAATTTGAGTAAAACATCGAAAGAGCACTTTAACAAAGGCGTGTAATGCGAAGTTATGTGAACACAGCCAAGCGTTTTAATTGAAAACATGATTCGGGCCAGGAACAAAATTTTCCAATCCAAAAACAATGTTCCCACGAAACTTTGGTTGACTGGTAAAAGCCATTCGATACACGAGCGAGACCAAATCAAGTCCAGCAACAACTACAATATCTAGAACAGCTCAGTGTGACAGCATCCCACGCGCCACCGCCACCGTAACCGCTCCTCCTTACTGCTCACCAGTGGTCTTGATGATATCCGAGTCACCTGGAAATCAAGCGCATTGTACAGTATTACTACCAAAGAACTATGTAATCTTATTTCTTTGAAATACTAGTAGATATGTAAGTTACCAGGATCAATAATGCTGAGGCAGCAAACACGGAAGTATTTACCACAGGCTGTCCCCAGATCGACGTTATCTGAACAAACAAATAGATGTTACTTTTCAAACCACGAGACATGCTAGAGCAAATGAAAACAGATAACATGACTGGCAAATCGAGCAAGATGGTGGAAACCGATGTAAAATGACTAAACAGCTATGACTTCTAGGTCTAAAGAAGTCCACCCTGTAATTGCTACAACCACAGTGAATCTTTGCCATGGCAGCAGAAGACAGAAGAACTGTGCAACACTGCAACTTATTCCAGTTTCATTTTTAAATTAATGCATACAAAAATTATTAGGCACTGTTTCTAAAATATAATTTGAAGCCAGATTAGATCTTTACTCCTAAACATGCATGACTGTTTAAATCTTTGCTGAGGTCACAAGGGATGCAGCAAGTAGGGGTCTCAGGGTGTGACTTACTTCCGTGGAAGTGGTGGACAGTGACCTTGGCCAGCATAGCATAATACTCAATTTCTGATTTCCGAAGAGGAGGGCAGTTGTTAGAAATGATCACTAGCTTCGCTGTAATGAAAACATGTGAGCACATTAGATATCAGTCTACCAGCCACAATTAAGGCTATAGTAAAGCAGTTATGCTCTGAATAGTTTAGCAATCGCATGTACAAAAATGTAATTACTAACAAGTCCAACAAAACAATAAAAGACAAGAAGAAGGTGGTGCAAGCAAAACATTAGGAACATATGGTACAGGGTAAAAAAAAGACATTGCATGCTGAATGACACAGCCATGTAATTTTTTTCCTCGAATTCATACTTAAGACCCATAAAAGAAACAAATGTTCATCATAAAGCATGTTCCCACTTCTGCTGGTAAAAGTGATATCACATTTACTGTATGCAGAATATGGAGAATTATTATGGCGTTGACTCATACACAATGGCCATATGAGTATTAGATCCACTGGTAATCAGTTTTCAACGCCCAAGGTTTCAAAGAACACAATATATGATTTTCTATGCTATCATCGTACCTACTGATACATCCATTACAATCAACAAAACAGTACCTGGTTGCTTAAAACAACAGGGAAAAGTACTGCATGAGGCTTGGAGAATCAGAATACTGGCTTGGTTCTCAAAAGAGAAATAATAGCGCTCAGTATGTTCATTGTCGATCATCTGGGGAAAGGGTCATCATATTCTCCATACTAAGCAGTAGAAAATAATATTTCACCACAGCATGCTTAAGGCATCAAGGGAAATAAGAAGCATAATCAATCTATGCATTAATCAGCACATTTTCAGATAAATAAATCATTGAGTTAAAAGAGAGTTTGCATTAAATTTGGAGGATCAGAGTTCTGGCTTGATTATCTCTTAAGAGAAAACAATAGCGCATAGTATGTTCATTGTCGATCATCTGAGGAAAGGGTCATAATATCCTCCATTACAAATTCAACCGAAACTAAATGAAAGTACACGACACAACATACAGGTAGCTAGGACAAACAGCTCATAAACACATATAATTCTAGAAATAGCTGAACAACATAAGCACCTTGGATACAACACAAAACAAAGCATATACAGGAATATGCTGAACATATTCACATTTGAGTACAACACAGAACAAAGCACATACAAGAATATGTTAAGTCTTGGCTAATTCTATGCTAATACTAAACCATAATGCTTATATACACCACTGTCAACTACTGAACCATGACATCAAGCACATTCAGAAGAACAAAGACAGTGGGGCTAATCACTATGGCATCGACTCATACACAGCGGCAATGAGATCCACTGGTAATCAGTTACTACGATGCGCACACTCGCTAACATCCATCCAAAGCATCAGGGTAACTAAGCACAATCAAACTAATCAAGAATCAGCTCATTTTCAGATAAAGGAAATTTTTCAGAAAAAGAGACTGCATTAAAATTGGAGGATCAGAGTTCTGGCTTGATTATCTCCTAAGAGAAAACAATAGCGCACAGTATGTTCATTGACGATCATCTGGGGAAATGATCGTCATATCCCCCGGTACCGAATATATCCAAACTAAAATGTGGATAACAGTACACAACATACAGGCCACTCAGCTATGGCAACTAGGCAACAGATAAACATATCCACAGATAGCATAATTGCACATTCGCATTTGAGTGCAATAAAAAACAGACAGCTAGTACAAGTTTCATTTTAGGAGTACTAAAATTGAAAGCAACAGATGGGAATATTTAATTCTTGGGCTAAGTAAATGTAATCCTCCTCAAGTATATACACCACCATCGGCTACTGAACCGCAATATCGAGCACATTCAGAAGAGCAGAGACGGTGGGGCTAATCGCTATGTCATCGACTCATACGCAGTGGCAATAATATCCACCGGTAATCAGTTATTACGATGCGGGAACTCACACTAACATCCATCTAAAGCATTGTACATCAATACTAGCAATGATGAGACCTACTTCAAACTACAACATCGCATAATCTAACAGGGCAAAGTTGGGCGCATTCATCCATCTTACCCTTGGAGTTCCTGAGGGTCCGGAGGACGGTCTTGTAGCCGAGCGTGTACTTGCCGCTCTTCATCACGAGCTGCAGCTTGTTGTTGATGTTGTCCGTGGACTTCTTCTGCAGACAAAAAAAAAAGAAAAACCATCACCACGACGAACCGCGAGGCGTTAGCGCGCGCGCGACAGCCATGGCTCGCGGGGGAAGGGGACCCCCATGCGAAATGCAGGATCTAGCTGCTCCTGTGGGGCGCGGCGGGGCCGAGATGGCAAGAGAAACCGGGAGGAGGAGGCAACGTTACCGTCTTCTTTGCGGCCACCATGGCTGCGCCCCGAGGAGAAGCGACGGCGGCGAGGGTTTCGGGCGGCGGCGGCGGCGGCGGCGGCTTCTGCTCGGGATGGCGACTGCGAGGTGGAAGAGTGGGGGCGTTAGGGTTTGTGGCCTTATATAGGCATGGGAGGGAAGGGTTAGGCTGCCCACGCTGGGTTGATGGGATTGTTGGGCTTGGGCTTCGTTTTCCTGGTTAAGGCCAGAATGTTGGGCTTCTTTGTTTCACCAGGTTAACGAGATGTCTGTGTGTGCACGTTTATTGATTTTACCCCTATTTTTTTAGGTTTTCGTTTTTGTCCCCGTTGTTTTGAAACCAATCCACGGTTTATCCCTACTTTGAATGATGAAGTTAACAATGTTAAGTTATTGGTAAAATAGCATTTCATACTCTTACTTAATGTTGCACATTCACCCTCATTAATTGTGTTTTTACCCATTCTTGGAACATGATTTCGAAAATAAGAATGATTTTTAATATACTTTGACTAATATATCAATTTGGACAGAATATCAACAAAATTCTATGGTCCGCGCTGGGGAATTGGGGATTAGGAGAGGAGGTAGTGGTAGAAGAAAGGGCATCCTTACATTTGCAAAATAATCAGGGCTAGGAAGGTCAATTCATATTATGTAAAATCATTATTTCCATTTTTTTCTATTTCTTTATGCAATAGCTCCGGCTTCACTAATTCCATCCAAAGTAGGGGTAAACGCCCCATTCGTTTCAAAAAAACAGGGTAAGAACGAAAACCCTACAAAGTAAAAGTAAAATCAATATTAGACACTAAAGTAGGGACAAGAACGAAATTATCCTCTTTTTTATTCCTATGAACAATTCTAGTACTATGATGATGTTCGGAAATTAAGTGTTTTACGCAAAACGAGGTGGTATTAACCTATGATTAATTGAGTTTTAATCATTAGAAACTTGAAAAAATAGATTTATCTGAAGTTTTAGAGCAACTTTCATATTCCATATAGACAGTTTTTGCACGAAACGTATAGTTTAACAGTTTGAAAAGCGTGCCACGAAGATGAAAATTTTCATCCAATTCTTATAGCAGAAACGAACAGGATTTATGTCCTGCCACACACTTTTGTGTTCAAGAAATGTGCCAAAGTTATCAAATGCTGGATGATTAAAGATACAACGAACCAAACATTGATTGATGTAAAGTAAATTTTTGCTAGAGCTTGCTTGGTTCATATGATATTATGATTGATGTTTGTGGTTTTCTTTGGTCACTTTTTTTTGTTCAACTCACTCTTCATGGTTGATAAGAAAATAATAAGTACAAATGTCTGTTGATATTATTTTTAAAACCAAAAATCTAAAAAAATGTTTATGACCCATAGCAAACCAGTTGCAATCTTATCCTTTGGGACACCTTATTAGCACTTCTAGCTAATAAGAGCATCTCCAACTGCTGTTCCAAGTGACTCTCTACGTCGACTTTTAGCCATTCCAACAAAAAAAAAATCCTCCAACAACCTCTCCAACCAGATAATTAAACCATCCGGTTGGCCAAAACCCTCCCTCCCCTAGCCAAATTTGGCTAACCAAAAGTGACTGGCCAACCGTGGGCCCCACACATATTGTTCCTCTCATCGCCTCATCGGTTCTTCTTTGTTGCATCGGCTTGCTTGGTACCGGCCTAGTGTCAATGACGACACGGAGGAGAGGCGCCGGAGCTAGCTGCGACCGCCACCGTTGTCCGTGTCGTTGCCAGCCGCGACCGCGGCCCGTCCGCGCCATCACCCACCCTGACCACCACCGCTGTCCGCGTCGTCGCTAGCCCCCACCGTCTCCACGCCATCTCCGCCCTGATTTAACCGGCAGCGTGGATTAGGGGCCGCGCGATCTCCACCTTCGCGCCCCGGGTCGTCATCGAGGTCACGTTGCCGAGGTCGTCGTCGTCGTGAGCCGTCACCGCCAGCCTCTGTGCAGTCGCCGACGCGCGAGAAGATGGCCGAGAAAAGAGGAAGAGGGAGAGAGAGAGGAAGAGGGGGAGAATATATGAGGAAGAAGAATGAGGTATAGAGGCTGACATGTGGGTCCCACTGTCATAGACTCAAAATAGAGAGGATGAATGGATAGGCTATTGGAGTGAATAGAGAGGATGAATTTGCCAAATTAAATGAAGAGTTGGCCAAAAAGATATTTGAAGAGTTAGATTTGGAGAGGCTATTGGAGATGGTCTAAGGAAGAGGAGATTATAGAGAAGAGGTCAAGTAGTTGGAAGTGCAAACATTTATTAGTAGGAGGTATATTGGTTATAATTAATTTGGTGTTAACTTAGCCTTGTGGTGTTTAAGCTTTATTTTCTCGAGGTCCCTTGAGAATTTTATTTAAAAATAGATTACCATACATCAATTTTTTTGGCAAAATGATAATCGTATAAAAAAGAAAGAACCTACTATATGGCATTAAGTTTGTCCCAGTTCAATTGTTTCCCGTTGGTATTATCCTTCTGTATAATATACTGACGGGTTTATCAGTTATTCTACAATATACTATATGGCTAGGCTTTTTCAAAAAATACATAAAATTCCCTTAAGACATACAAGGTTACAATTGATTTATCCTATCAAAAGTTTCAGATAAAATATATTTTTTGTGTAGCATCTTTACACAATGTGGAAATTTGTGTATAAGTTTTAAGATTTTTGCATTTATATTTTCTTAAGAAAATACTCCATTCGTCCCAAATTGTGTAGACTTTCACATAACGTTTAACTATTCATCTTATTAAAAAAGATATATAAATATCATACGATGTTGACTTTTGCATATAGCTTTGGCTCTCACCTAACTCGTACAAATAGCTCCACCATGGGTTGTTTGTCTATGTGCTAAGCTCCAGTCACAGCCTTCCTCACGCGAGCGCATTTTGTGGTGGCTTTAGCCCATGGCTTTGCCACCTAGCTCGTGTGTTGAGTTAGCAGGGGTTGGTGCAAGAGAATCAACTGCTAGAATGCACGCACATGATGGAGATCGAGCATGGGGCAGTATCGGTAACCATGGCGAGGGTTGGAGATGACAAAGGATAATGGAGAGGAAGAACACGAGGGAAGGCTGGATATATACGGGGAAAAAGTCATTTTTCATAGTGAAGTTACGGCCAACTCACTTTCGTGGCATTTTTATGAAGCAAACTAGCTAACTGCGGGGTAAACGCATGTATAGTGCATACCCCTTGACTCATTAGAAAATACTCCTACCGTTTCACGTTTCATGTTATAAGTTGTTTGATTTTTTTCATAGTTAAACTTTATTAAGTTCGACTAAATTCAAGGAAAAAATTAGCAACATCTAAAATATTAAATTAGTTTCATTTAATCTAACATTGAATATATTTTGATATTATATTTATGTTGGGTTAAAAATAGTAGTATAATTTTTTTTATAAACTTAATGTTTGAAGAATAAAAGTCAAATGACCATTTATAATATGAAATAGAGGGAGAAGGAGTGAGTAGTTTTGCGAAAGCTTGTTCCTCCTCTTGATATGCTATTGGCCTACAACAATAGATCTCGTAGGTCAAATAGTGAGTGATGGATCACAAGCTGATTTTGATTAAAATGAAAGGCTTAGATCGGATAACAGGACTAGGTACTAATTGGAGAGGAAATGTTCACGATTTTTGTAGCGAGCATTGCAGTTGCACATGTCACTATGCTACGAGCAATGGCTCATTTTTTTTTATCTTTATCTGTCATGTCACTCTCAAATTTTAGTTTCATGCCAACGTTCTTCCTTTCCACTTTAAAATCGCATGTTCCCAGTCCTATTTATAACAAGTATCAATTCGGTCAAAGTGGCATTGCAAAATTGTCAAATTATTAAATCTCAGGACCATAAACATACCATGATACATCGAAGTTGATCCTTTAATCTTGTTGTCTTTTAAATATCCTAGAAAATATTTAATCCATATACATCCAATCTTGAAATGCGAGACTGAATTCCCTTGGAGCTGTTAGAAGACAAAGCTGATCACAACTTTTGTTCAACTTTTCTTTTGGAGGAAACCCAACTTTTTTTTTAAGAAAAAGAACAGAACAAAGCCCAATTCGTTGTACCTCAATCAACTTGGAATACCTCTTAAAAAAGATCAGCTTGGAATAAGAACATCCCCGGGCCCACTCCAAATCATCATTCTGTTCATCTTTCTCTTCCGCAAGAAAGAAACCCGGGGAGAGCAGAGCATCGTCGCCGTCAACGCGTCGTGGGCCCGGAAAATCCCAGCCGTCCGATCCAGATCGACGGCCGAATAAATTGGAGAGGATGCGGGAGAAAAAGTCTCCCTTCCACCTCCACCACCCTCTCCCCCTCCTCCCCTTTCCCATCCATCTCTCTCTCCTCCCCCTCGCCGCCGACCACCGCCGCCGCCGCGAGTCGTCTTCGCCGTCCGGTACATTCCTCTCTTCCCGTTTCGCTGCCCTTGTCCCCTACTGTTCTATTCGATCCGGATCGCCTCCGATTCGATCGGAGGTCGTGGGGGCGATCGAATAAATTGTGCGGTTGCGCGCTCGATCGGGGTTGCCCCGCGCGTTCGATCGATGTAGAGGAGGATGGTTGGATTTGGTCGATGAATTTGGGTTAGGGTTGTGGTTGTGGTTGTGGTTTGGGTTGGACTAGTCCGCCCCGTTCGTTCCGCGGCTGTTGGAGCCTAGGGTTGATGTGTTTGTATAGGTGCGCAGGGTAGCAGCAAAGCGGGAGGAGGGGCATGGCGCTACGGAGGCTGCTCCAGGGGAGCGTCCTGCCACGGATGGCGGGGAGAGCCGCGGCCCCGTTCTCAACGGCGTCCGGGGAGACCGTCCGCGCCACGCTCTTCCCTGGCGACGGCATCGGGCCGGAGATCGCCGAGTCGGTCAAGCAGGTACGGAATTTTCGGTTTGTATCGTGATTTATTTATTTATTTATTACCCCTCTGCGACCACGACTCCCATCAGCTTGGGCTGTTTTCGTCTGACGTGGACCTCCCTTGATCCGATAATGAAAAGCATGTTTGTTTTGGAGCTGTGGCATTAAGATTATTTTGGTCATGACGTGCAGGGAAACATTGGAGATGATTAATCTTCGTGTCTTTTAGTTTTTGTCTACTGCCCACGGATTTATTTACATTCTTCTGTCTAGAACGCGCAAAGATGATTCTTATCACGTCATGTGATAATTGATGACACTGGTAAACCCACGCCACTACTGCCTGTAAATAATAACGACCGCTACGGCCTGCAAATGACCATGAAAATTAGGACGACATTGGTTATTCCTGTTTTGTTGCTTTTCCATGAAAACATAGATATGACAATGAGAATAAATAGTTTGCACATTCTACTTTAGCTTTTCTGTTTCACCTACAATGCTGCTTATTGAAGGATTACATTTACATCAATAAGGCCGAAGGACATAAGGAAGCAGACGGGCCTTGTAAATTTCTCTAACTTTCTGATATTCTAATCTCTTACCCAAGAGACATTTAGGACTGAATTAGGGAGGAGAAATCATGTTGAATAATGTTGCACAAAATATGAGCTTAAAATATCTCAGGTTAAATCTCATGTAATATGAGCTTAAAATATGAGCTTAAAATATGTGCCTGTACATTCAAGTAATATCAGTTTAATTTGACACAACATACTCTGTGGACAAGTATATGTATGATATATGCTATTCTTGAAAGTACAGCTTCTGATTGTTTGTAATTCTTGTTGGAGAGACAACTGAATTGAGCTGATTTGTTCTAAAGTTTTTTATTGTTGTCAGTTGGGCAACTAGGTTTTGTTCCTGTTTTGATGTTTCAATCCCCTAGCAATTTTATGCGCTAATGATATCTGTGGTTTTGTTTCACAATTTATCCCCATCATTTATGTAGGTCACACTCAATGTGGTAGAGAGTTTATCGGTTACAATATGCACCTTGGTCCAGTGTTTTATTTTAAATAAATTGTATCCATTATTATTTAATCGTTGATTGAATGTGTGCCGGTCTACTTAAATATTACAATGGCATTCATTGTGTTGTTTCTGGACATTGGATTTGGTGCAGCCAAAGCCAAAAGGCACTGTTCAGAACTTCAGATACTATGTTTATAAGCTTTCTGAGACGAAGTAGTAGATAGAGTGTGTGCCTCAAAAACATCATATTGAAAATAAATAAATCTAAACCCCATAGTATTTCTGTGATAATTGATAAAAGGTAGAATATCCACCGACTGTTGATCTCTCTTCTTTTGCTTTATTTGAATTTGTGTGCATGGTTAGTGTAGCTTGTAAATAAAAAGAAGGCCTTTGGGTTTAACTTAGTACAGCTTCACTATTGAGTTTCATTTAGGCATATAAGCCCATTCCTTTTGATTTCTTTCTCTTTTCAAGTCGGAAATCATGTTTGGTTAATTGGCTGCAAGCACATGCCTTTGATGTCTCTGTTTGATTTACTTCCAACCAAACTGATTTCATATCTGCTGTCAACGGTCTACCTTCAGGCTACCCTGTTATACTCTAATAATCAAACAGCAATGAATCTCCTTGGGAACATGAATGTTGGAGGTAGTGTTGATGTGATGTTGCTAGCTTGCTTAAGATAGTACGATCTCTGTTCCAAAACGAATGCAATTCTGGCAAAGCACCTAGACAAGTGTTTGTCCATGTGCATAGCTACTGGCAATGCACCTAGACAATTGTATGTCAATGCGCATAGCGAGAATTGCATTCTTTTTGGGATGGATGTAGTACACTATGCTTGCTGAGCTAATTATCTTCCTAGTTTTTTTTGTTGGACATAATGCACATTGGGATTCACGTTAAACTGGTGTTTAATTATTACATACTTTTTTCTATGCATTCCTTTTTGGTCGAATCGCGTGGGATTCAAAACTTACTGAGCAATGCTAGTCAGTTCTTCTATATGCAAATATCCTCAGTCTTGCAAAATAGGATACAAACCTTACATAACTCTTCTGGTGATTGATGCGATGAAGTCACACCCTGTTGTTCCAAAAATGTTCCCAAGTGCTTTACTAAGTAGCTTTGCTACCGAGTTCCCTGATCATTCTTTTTGACAACGTAGCTTGTTCTATTATATATTTATTATATCTAGTTGAACTTTTCCTTTTGCTGTTTCAGGTATTCAATGTTGCAGGGGTACCAATAGAATGGGAAGAACATTATGTTGGTACAGAAGTTGATCCCAGAACAGAAAGTTTTCTGACTTGGGAAAGCTTGGAGTCGGTGCGGAGAAACAAAGTTGGCTTGAAAGGTCCTATGGCTACACCTATTGGAAAAGGCCACCGTTCGTTGAATCTTACACTAAGGAAAGAGCTTGGTCTTTATGCAAATGTTAGACCTTGCAACAGCCTCCCAGGATACAAGACTCGGTATGATGATGTGAACCTTGTGACTATTCGTGAAAATACTGAAGGAGAATATAGTGGCCTTGAGCATCAGGTAAGCATTCTTAAAATCAACATCATTTTCATTGTTATTGTTAGCATATTTATCATTGTGTGCTATTTATTCTCCAGGTTGTGAGGGGTGTTGTGGAAAGCTTAAAAATTATTACTCGCCAAGCAAGTTTAAGAGTGGCAGAGTATGCTTTCCACTATGCCAAGACCAATGGACGGGAGAGGGTCTCCGCGATACACAAAGCCAATATCATGAGGAAGACAGATGGTCTTTTCCTCAAGGTCTCATTGCAATCTGTTTCTTCTAACTTGATGGAATGTATTCCTTAAATTCATATAATGGGGAGCTGATATTCTTTTCATTTTTTTTACTTTCAGTGTTGTCGTGAAGTGGCTGAGAAGTACCCTGAAATTGCATATGAGGAGGTCATCATTGACAATTGTTGTATGACTGTATGTCGTTCTGCTGATAGCAAAACCTGTGCTTTGTTTGGTGTTAATGTTGAAGCATTCTTCACACTAGTGTGATGATATATGATTGACCTGAGAAATGCAAACTATCCTATTTGCATTCTAACCATCTCTATTGCTATCCTGGACAGAGTTAAATAATGACACCACTGATTGTGAACTTTGACCCCTTGCAGCTTGTGAAGAATCCTGGTCTTTTTGATGTACTGGTGATGCCAAATCTTTATGGTGATATTATTAGCGATCTTTGTGCTGGTCTGATTGGGGGCTTGGGCTTGACACCCAGGTAAATAAGTTTCTGTTTGTCTATTAATTTGACACCCAGGTAATACAACGGCAACTAACTATTTTGCATTCTCCAGCTGCAACATTGGTGAAGGTGGCATTTGTCTGGCAGAAGCTGTTCACGGTTCTGCTCCTGATATTGCCGGCAAGGTGAGTTAGACATGTTTTCTTGCTTCATAGCTTGATTTCGATGTTTCAACCTATTAAGATTAGAGGTTTTCTTTCATCCTTGAGGAGGTATATACCTCCTATACCTCTGAAGCGATAACACTCTGAAAATAACGTATCAAAATTAGTCCTAGGAGTTAGAATAGGATTAGAAATCCATCTTTATATATATTCTTGAGTTCTCCAATTTTTCAGAGGTATTGGTATTAAGATTATCCAGGAGGTATATACCTCTACTAAGATATATATCCTCCTTACTAATATCGTGAGTTATATATACATCTCTGTACCCTCCAAGTATCAGGAGAATCTTGGCATTATTGGCCATTCACTTGTGTTCTGCTTAGTCCAATCGATTTAATTCTTTTTCCTCTCTAGGTGGTGGAGAGGTATAGGAGGTATATACATCTCCAAGGATGGGAGAAAACCTCTTAAGATTAACCAGTAGTTGTAGAGTCAGTTGTATAAGTCATGTCATTTCTCATTATATACATAGGAAAATTGTCAATGTAAATTACTGAATTCAATCCCATTTTGACTTGTGACTTCTGTTTACAGCGGATTGTTCCTACAACACTTTAACTTAATGATATATATTTTTCAGAACCTTGCAAATCCGACCGCTCTTATGCTGAGTGCTGTTATGATGTTGCGCCACCTGCAATTCAATAACCAAGCAGATCGGATCCACAACGCCATCCTCCAGACCATCTCCGAGGGGAAGTTCAGGACTGCTGATCTCGGCGGGAAGGCGTCGACTTCAGACTTCACGAAGGCAGTCTGCGATCATATCTGAGCGTCCAATGTGATTCTGTCCTCTTGATTGTTTTCCTTCCCCCTAATTTTTGTTGCATACGCGGAGAGGAGCTTTAGCTTTAAGAGGTTAAGTGGCGGCACCTCATATTTCTTTGGGCTTCAGCATGGGTTAAGACCACCTAATAATCCTGTCGCATTCTTGCTCTTGGAAAAATTTATTCCAACATTGCAGTCCAGTCAGAGAATGGCCTGTAATAATCAGTGACAAAATTATAGCAGTAGATAGAATCTGTTCATTCAAGTTCTTCAAATTACTGGGCCAAGCTTCAATGTCATTTTTTTTTTGCTTAGCTTCAATGTCATTTTTTTTTGCTTAACTCGTGCTCGTGCTAGATGAATTTTTGAGGTCGCCTTGTGTTCCAATTGTTTGAAATTCAAGGGTTCATCTCTCGGCTCGGCTGTGCGTAAGCGCGTGCGGTTTGTAATTGAGAGTATTTGCTAGGCGTGGGAGTTGCCGGACGTAAGACGCGAGCTACGCTTCTTTTCAACAAGATCAGCATCTCTCTCGTGCAGTCATGAGCTAGCGTCTCAAAATAACACGCTTACCATATTCATAAAATACATCCGTTTTTTATTTCTCCGAATGCACATTGAAATTTGAGTCGTTTTTCGTGTACATTAGAGACAAAACCAAGTGCTCCAACACCACTCCTTGTTACATCCACAAGCAGCGCTTGTACTTGGAAGGATACATGAAGATATCTTGCGACGCAAACAGCTCTGTCACTGTTTCTTGTTATTAGAGATTTTGTAGTCTAATGACAAAATAAATTTATGGGTAAAATTTCTGTTTATTAGAGACAAAAATATTTTGCGGGTAAAACCTGTGTATATGTGTTTTTAGCAACATTCCAATGTTAGAAAATAAACTACGATATAAAGAAACATCAAAATCAACTTAAAATTAAGTTTTTAAATTCATATTTTGGCTGCGGATGATATTGATCATAGTGATGCTTCAATATTTTAGATTCAATATGACCGACAAGATACTTCTCAATCTTGTCACAAAACATAGAGGCCTTAAGAGGGTTGTTTTTGTTATTCGAGTACAACTAACGATACCGCACAAAAAAGATCAACGCGATATCGCACAAAAAGGATCAACGCGTTTGAATTATATTCAGGTTTGCTACTCCAGTCCAACACCATCTCATAACTACATTATCCTAATCGAGACATTTAAGTAATGAGGCCAGTACAATAAAAAAAAAAAGGTGCCGTAAGCAATAGCAAACCCATGAAGAACTGAAAACAAATGAATGCAAAACTAAAATTGTCTTAGTTCTGTCGACAAATGCCAACTGCTATAATCGTACATGTGTCTCCGAAGAAACCGCCGACACTGCCTCACTCTCCAAGAACCATACCAAACCCAAATTTGTAATCTTTCTTCCAGTGATCAACCTGCACAAGATTGTAGAAACAACATCATGTCAATTCAAAATTGTACTCCAAATATGACTACATGCAGGGCACGATAAAATTCACCTACAATGACTGGGAAATGGGAATGCTTCTCACATGCTAAATTCTGCTGCCTAAAAAAGCTGATATCTTGGAATCTCAAACATCTGAGATGGCTAGGATTTTGCAGATGTGTAATGTTTCTTTGCTTTTTGCTATTATATTATTATTCAGCATTGCTCGCAAAGGAGACATCTATATTTCATTTATTTACGTTTCTACTTGACCTTCTGATTCATTAAACCCAAGTTCCAGACTTGCCTTCCCACTTACATAAATGTGTTAAAAATAGAGGGCATTGAATCAGCAATAGGTACCTCTGCAGAAAGAACGAAATTCACGCCAAGGGTCAACCGCTCCTCCAAAAGAGCAGAAACTACGCCATTGGTATCAATCTTACCCCTCAGACGACACTGCGAAGTTAAACACAAATATACTTTAATTTAATGAGGTGGTTACAACTTTAACAATCAAAATTCCCTAAAAATTTAGAATTTTCCATTTCGAAAAAACAATAGGTCCCATAGAAGAGGCGACATATGCTCAAGTTGTTTCAGCAACTTTTAGATTCCAAGTACCATGTTGGACCAAAGCAAAAAGAAAAACAAAAGAAGGGGTGTAAACAATCAAGATATACCTGTCTCAGCATATAATCATAGCCGAAACTTGCTGTTACATCCTTCGCCATATGATTGTACATAAAATCAGATGCAAGGGAAACCTGCAAGAAGAAACTTACAGAGTAAGATGGTATAAAAGGAAATAAAAGCAAGTGTTCAAAATCTCAATACAGAACACCAACCTTTTCTGATACTTTTTGGACATAACTGAGTGAAACCAATCCAGTGGTTGCAATTTGCCCAGTTGCAACCTGCACATATATGTCACATGTCTCCATTAATTATACAGATTAAAAATTATGATTTTCAACTTTAATGTCAATTTGACCGATATGAATTTCAATCTCTTATAATTCAATGAACGAAAAAAGAAGGGGTCAATTCAATATTTCAACAATGTCTCAGAAAGCCCCTACCAGTTTACTAATCACATATAAGAACCATCTGAGCTCATCCAATACAATTCATGGTTTGTATTTAAATCTGGCAGAACATTTATCACTAATGCATGCTTATTGCACAAGAAATTAAAAAGGCAATGCTTGAATTTTGTATAGATTCAACAACGGGAGGCACTAGGCCAGTAATAATAGAGTTTGTGAGAGGCAGCAGACTTGAAGGGAAAGCTGGCTGTCAGGATTAAATATCAGTAAATAGTCCGATTCATATACATGTACGAACTTGTGCACATTATTCACGAAGTGCTAACTAACACCCCAGAGCACTATTATCGACCTGTTGCCGTGACTGTAAACGCGCTCCCATGACTAAGCCCCCCAAAGTAGTAATTAAGTAAATGTGTCCCCACATCTATAAATGGCTGAGTGCTAGAACAGCGCTTAGAAATCTATCCTATAAAACCTTGAACATGGCCTATTGAGGCCATGGCCATTAGTTACATGGTATATTTTATGAACGGTAACCTAACAACATCACATGGGTGGACACTGTAATCATGATTCTTAAATAGCTTAAAGATAGGCAAACAAACATACCATTTTCTTTGTGTCATATCGAGCAACAAAGCCAACTCCTGATTTTCTTTGTTGCCCAAGCCAGAAAGCTTCAGTTCCCAAGGAGAGGTTCTTAGTTACACTCTGAAACACACAAAGATATTAGTTTAATATATATGATGGAATAAAAACATATTCTCTTCAACTCAATTCATGCAGAAACAAGTAAATCAGGCAATTTTCTTTTGGATCATGACCCTAACAAAAAATTGAACCGTTTAATCACTTTTATCCTCCAGTTTAATCAACAGAATCACATGGCAAACACCACAAAGTTACTTAAGAGAAGTCTGGAGTTATATTCTTATGCTTATTGTACAGAGAAGCTACCACGACACATTGTCTTTGAAACATGTTTGGCTTCTCTTAGCATTATAGTACCCTGTGTCCCAGTTTAGAAGGCGTACAATTTTTTTGTTGATGTTCCAAAATACAGGCACACTGAGGCTTTCAGCCGAGAGTGCTCGCTATGCATGCATGCAAGCGAGGAGGTGCAGACCACATCATTGGCACATGCAGTCTGGAGTCATCTTAATAGGCTTATCCGTTTCATGCATGAGGAAACGAAGCGCTTCAATTAACTAGATTTTTGTGCTTTGTTTGCATGCATTGTCTGCTTAATAGGGGCATATCAGGAAGAAAATATATTGCATGCAAGTTCCTTAGTCTTAGCGAAATATTTTACGCGCCCTGTAAATTGGGACAGAGGGTACTTCCTCTAGGTAAATTTTAAGTTGAGAAAAGGAAAAGGGAAAAAAAAACTGTCTAGTTATTACATCATATTAACAACAACTGTATTCTTAGTATGAGCTGTCTATGCACTTACACAAGAATCTAAAATGTAGAAAATCCGCAAAGGGCATGGTTATTATATGCAAACACATGAACATATACCTGGATGTAGTTCCCTCCATAGAAGGCATTATTCCCAAGTTGGAACTGCGATCTAAAATCTTTGCCCTGCGATCAAGGATATAAGAGCAATACAAGTTATAAAATAAAGTGCACCTTCAGATAGATAATTGACAGGAAGAAACTAAATAAAATATATATCTATCTGGCGTACACTTTATCTCAAATACACCCCTTTACACTTGCGAGAAATTTAAACTGGAAACAAACAAAGTTTCACGGAAAGAAAAAAGTTTCTTGCATTGGCCATTTCCAGTAGTATACTTCAGAAATCAGAATTAGATATTATGGAAAAGGAGGAGGTAAAACTGGGAGGAAAGGGAACAAAAAAACTATAAAAAAAGGGGTGTGCTTCAGAGTTTCCATCTTCAAATTCTTGATGTTTTCGATTGAAATTACAGATACATGACAATAGGAATTTATTTGGAATGCAAAGTAATTGTAAGAAACGAACTGAAAAATGAGCTATAATACATTTCATTAAACCATCCATAACTTTCCTGTGAAACTAAATTGTTCAGCATCTGCTAAAAAGAGTCATCTGTCATGACTCATGAGAGGCATTATGAAAATACTATGAAAGTTCCGATGCTATCTTTTTCTTAAAATCGTTCAACAAGACAAGACAACAGGTTTTATGTTGTCCTAAGTAGAAAAATAAAATATGCCAGAAAAAACAATCATATCTTCCATGATTCCATCATTTTAATAATAAATTAGCAACAATATAGGACACACTTTCGTTAAGTGAGAAGGATGCGATGCCAAA
This sequence comes from Oryza punctata, assembly GCA_000573905.2. Lineage (NCBI taxonomy): Eukaryota > Viridiplantae > Streptophyta > Magnoliopsida > Poales > Poaceae > Oryza > Oryza punctata. Next base: position 9,507,325 of record CM002488.2, read on the forward strand.
ACACAGTAGCTTGTTGAAGGAAAAAAAAGAATGTATTGCTGGAATGACATTGCCATCAAATATAACTACCAAACTAGGAAAACCCATCATCACAAATCCAAATGTACAGAAAGACTGACCTTATAATCAAAGCTAAACATGCCTTGGGAGTAATGGGGCTCGTTCGTCAACTGCCAGGATACAAAATAAGCTAATTAATTAGTAATAAGTACAAAAAGGATGGTATTAAGTAGCGCTAATCTCATACTGAACAAGGTTTGGCTCATGGTTCCGAACAAATCACCTGAGCATTTATCTTGAGGCAAAGATTTTCCAATATATCGCACTTGACGCGCGCGGTCACCCTCCCATCGTGCGAAACCCTCCCCATGAGCATCATCTGGCAAATGAACCACACTCGGATCAACATTGAAACCAACCATATTAGAACACCAAACGTGGAACCCCTTCACAAGGGGAGGATTGCAACCTTGGGATCCATAAAGTTTGCGCCGAACTCATAGTTGGAGGTGGGGACCTTGATCACATCTGCCCCCTGCGACGGGAGCTCCATGGATCCCATGGACACACTGATTGATGTTCCAAGGCGCACAAGAATCAACCGTCACGATACAGCCAAAACCGCTAGTATAATTTACAAAGTAAAAGAGACGAGATGGAGGGGAACCGAAAGTCGAACCTGTGGCTCAATCCGAAGAACTGGTTGAGCATCTTGCTGAAATCGAAGCGCAAGCCCTCGAAGACATCGGGCTTCAGCGACACTGCAGCGAGACAAGGAGGAGGATTACACGCGTCACCACCACCGAATCAACAAGCACCAGATCAAGGGGGATGTAAAGGGAGGCGGAGGCGGCTTACTGAAGGCCTCGCGCTGGATCTCCTCGTAGGAGACGGGGCAGGGGAGGTTCATGTAGTCCACCTTCTCCTCGTCGGCCGCCGCCGCCGCCTCCTTCTCCGCCGCCAGCGGCGCCGCCGCCGCCGCGGGGTCCACGAAGGGCGCGTAGCCCGTGGGTGGGGGAGGCGGGGCCGCGGCGGAGGCGTGGCTGACGACCGCGCCCATGACGGCGGCGGCGGCGGCGGCGCGCGGTTGCGGATTTGGGGGGAGGCGGCGGCGGCGGTGGCGGCGCGAGGGGTAGGTCGGATGCGTGTTGTGGTGTGGCTGCGCCGGCGGAAGTTTGGGGGGGTTTTAGGAGGGTTTTCTTGGTGTCGCTCGGTTGACGGGCTCGGTGCTGGTAGGCGCCTCACATCCGTTGGATTTGCATCGGGATTCGTGTGCTCGATGGGAGGGGCTGCTTCCTTCTTGGGCTTCAAGTATACGTTGCCAGTTTTTGTTGGCCGTAATTTAGGGATAAAAATCTTTGGAAAGTTAAAGAAAACCTAGATATATTAATAATATGGGTTTTCAAGGGTATTATTGTACCATAACTCATGGAACGGTAATACAAGAGTACATTTTAGCAGATGCAAAAGATAGATAAGGGGGGTTGAGGTGGTAAGTAGTAGTCACGCGATGTAGCGATAGTTGTTAGTGTCAAACACTAATAGACGTGAGAAATCACATATTGGGGATCGACCAGGGGCTCTAAATGCAAACGGCTAGTTTGAGTATGCTCGGGAGCAAGAGAGAACACGATCACGTATACAGGTTTAGGTCTTCGGAAGAATACCCCACTCCTATTCTTGATAACTATCGAAGAAGTTTGTAAAAGTTCTTGGAAGCTATAGAACTAGCTTAGCAAGCTAGATGCTCTTGCCAATTTATAGTGTTTAACCCTTCTACAAGGTTTAAGATAGGCATTTATAACCTACAATAGTCGTCTCTTTCTCTCCGACGAGATACAGAACACTATGCACACTCATAAGCCTGAGCTAACTCCTTGGACTCTCCATTAGACCACTGTCCATGTTAGGCCCACTTACAATCTCCTCAATATTTTACGCGAGTCTTAAAGCCACGCCCGATGACCCGAGAGTGACTAAATCTTGGATACATTGTATATCTTAGCATTAATATCGAGAGGTAACTAGAGGGGACTGTAGTTAATACAATGGATAGGCTTTGCAGCCTGTGCATCGCTCCCAAGGGTGACATAGTGCCTTGTTGGACACACATCAACATGTCTTCGGCACGTGAGAACGCCAGTTAGCCCTTCACGAGGTGCCAAGGGGTGATCGCGATATGACACCTGGAGTGTAGGGTTCGCCCTTCCTTCCTGGGTGCAATTACATGGTGGACTCCGAGAATGGGTAAATTGCCTACTCCACTTGATCTCACTAGCCAAGATACACTTAGTAGTCCTCGGGCAACCCAAAGTCATGGACCCCAGCATAAAAAAATGCCATGACTTGGTTACCAGGAGGCTAGCCAACATGCCTCATGCTCTAGCGCAAAAGGACATGTGGTTGTCTTCGAGCAGCTCTAGGGAACGAATTCAACCTAGGTTAGTTGACCCAACCAAAGTCTCAAACGTCTAGCCTTTTTTAGCATATCTCTAGATGGATATGGACACATGGACCTTCTCGTAAGACCTTGATTTTGGTTTAAGCTGTGGAAGTGTTGGCCCATGATCCACGCAGTTTTGATGGCTTGCCTTTTGAACCAAGTAAGATAGTCAAGTTGAGACTCCTTAGACTAGATGCCGGTAACAATAGTCACTTGATGAAGCAATAGGCATAGGTCTATATGTGGTAATTTAGCTATGAAGTCATGGATCAGGCCATGTCCATCCTAACTTTTGAAGTGTTAAAGAGTAACGACCGTGCATATGAAGTTTTGCTATCGACATTGAAAGTGCATCTAGGCCCCTAATTGTTTTGATGATTAATGACAATGCAATTAGAGAGGACTAAGAATTTTATTTAAGTGAATGTGAAGGAATGTTAGTCCATGACGATTTGTAGCGCAATGCATAGCTCAACGAATGCAACAAAATCATGAGTTGCGGCAATGATCAAAGGTTGTATTGTATACTTTCATTTCTTTAGATCATTAGGAAAACCGCACTATTAAGAGGGATGATGCATTGACATATGATGAGTGATGAATGTGCTCAAAATCAATTCTAAAAGGGTGTTTCTCCTCAGTTTCTGTGTTCTGGAAATTTTAGGAGTTGTCCGAAATAGATTTTCGGAATTTCTGAAAAAGGACAGAACGATATTTGGCTTCTGGAAATTTTTGGAGTTATCCGAAAGCTATTTTCGGAATTTCCGAAAATGACCGAGAAGCAAAATATGGTTCTGTAAATTTTCGAACTTGTCTGAAACTACTTTTCAGAACTTCCGAAAATGGCAAGTGAAGTCGATATGGTTCTGTAAATTTCCGGAGTTGTCCGAAATCAATTTCAGAATTTTCGAAAATGTCTGTGAACCAGAAATCATTTCTGGAAATTTTCGGACTTGTCCGAAAGGAAGTTTTGGAAGTTCCGAAAATATCCAGAAGGTTGTTTTGGTTCTGGAAATTTTCGGATATTTCCGAAATTAATTTTTGGAATTCCGAAAAATGCAATTATTGTGCATAACGGGCAGATCTAGAGCTGTGACTATAGATAGTCCACTCTCCTCACTTGTGAGGGCTGCTGGACACATTGGATATTTTTGTGCCCTTGGCTTGTTCATCTCGTGATTCACTTTTGAGCCTTGCTTTCTTGTTTCCCTTCTCACCCGTGCTCGATTCGGATTTGGTGTGTGTGTGAGAGTTGTGGATTCAAGTTTGTGTGAGTGCTTGTTGTTGACTTCGTGAAGATTTGTGAGCACTTGCATCATCTCCGGGAGTTCTTTGCATCATTTGTTACTCTTGGAGGTTGAGGACTCCTAGGCGGCTAGGTGTCACTCCCGAGCCACTGATCTACGTGTGGTTGGCCGGGAGAAGTTTGTGAAGGTTGGATCTCACCTCCGAAAGGGAAGATATATCACTAGTGGAAGGAGGAGTGCTTTGTGCAACCTCTTGAGGAAAGGGTTAGCGAATACCCGGCTTTTTGTGAGCTCCTCAACGGAGAGTAGAATCCCCTCAAGGATTTGAACCCCGGGAATAACTCATCTTGCTACAACTTTGGTGATATCCCTCTTCTCACTCCTCTAGCCTTACTTGTTTGTGCCGCTATAGACTAGCTGCTGTTTGTGCTAGTATATTCTTGTTGTAGTCAGCTAGATCTAGAGTTTACTTTGAAATGCGCTTACTCTGCTATTTTCGGAAATTCCAAAAACTCCTACTTCCGCATTTACTTGAGTTTTTGAATTAGCCTATTCACCCCCCTCTAGGCCTAATTGACCCTTTCAGACATATACGGTTTAATTATGTCTAACTTTTATGGTCCTTTTCATGCTAAATGGGAAAAAATCCAGATAACTTTTAATCCTACCAATCTATTGTTCTAACTTTTTCACTCAGTTTTGTTCATATTTTCTTATATTGCAAATGGCAAGAAGAGTAAAACATTGATCAGTGTTTACCAGATTTTTATACTTACAAGTTGGTTTTTACATGTATTTACATAAAAATATTTATCAGAGTTTTCAGTAAGATCTATGTATAGATGGTGTTCCTCTCAAACATTGCTAATTGGAACATACTCATCATCAATGTGCACATGATGTGTGTAGTCTTTACACGTGGTCGAAAAGGATAAGTGGGGCCTAATAAATAAGTCAGAGGGTCGCACGTCCCTGATAATGAGGCCCAAACGTCATAGAGACATTCCTCTGACGTACTCCTCCCGTTCCAAAAAAAACCCCAATCATGTGTTTGAACCTGGACACGTGTGTCCAGGTTCAAACACATGATTGGGTTTTTTTTGGGACGGAAGGAGTACCTGAGAGAAGCCCCATCGGGATATAACATAATAATAGCACTCAATATCTTTTTTTTATCTTGAATGTTATATATGTATGACCAGATCACCGAAGGAAGGGAGGATGACATTTCACATTTGTTTGATGGCGTGTGTTTGTTACTTTATATCCGACTAGATTTATAAAGTCTAACAAAAATTGATTATGAAAGTTTTCTAAAGACAAATATATTAATAATATTTTTATGTTTTTCACTAAGATGTATCGTTCGTCAAAGTTTTAAAATTTTGACTGGATCTTACCCAAAGATTGACATTTTGTGATAGAAAGGAGGAACTAGCTCACACATTGGTTTATCTTAGAAATGTGCATTTTTATCCTCAAGATGAGAAACATTTTGTAGGGTGTTTGAGATGTGAGAAGTAATAGATAGGGAGTTGCCAATTAGTAACAATCTGAAAAGGCTGAATTTCTTAGCTTTCTGCTACTAGTTTGTTTTTTACACTATATAAATTCTTATTTCAAAATCAGGATAAAAATCGAGGTCGAGGACTGGCAGGTTCCTTAAACATACCGTATTTGGCGTATTTCCAAAGATAACGCCAGCAACATTGCGGAAAAAAAATCAAAATGCTGAGGAATATCGACGGTTTGGGATAATTGGATCATTATAAATTAACCCAAACTGCTGAGGAATATCTAATTAACCACTACTATTTGCATAATTAAAATCATGCCACTGCAAAACATCAAAAATCAGATCTATACCACTTTATACGTCTGTTAACGTCAAAATTTGATAAGATTCTTAGTGGATTCAGTCAAGGAAATAGATCAATCAACCGATGGAAATTTATATAGAAAAGACCACATCCAATAAGAAATAATGAAGATCACGATATGACAGTATAATTCCATCTATTAGTTAGGCAATGTTTATTAGTTTTACCTTTATCTTTAGGAAGTGTTTATCTAGTGTCCAATTAGGACTTGCATATTTCCTTTTATCTTTAAGAAACTTGTACCGTGTTCGATATGGACTAGTATTTACCCATGGGTATAAATATGTACGCTCGGGGTCTTTGTAATCTATTTCTCGATCAATACAACTACTCTCAACGCAACGCAACCCTCTTTTTTGAGGTTTTATTTTATCAACCGATGGAACTTGGCACCTGACGCAGGGCTGCATTAGTTTTCGATCTCCGGTGAAGGGGGTAAGTCCTACGTTTCGCCAGCCCTGGTGAATATATCGGCTGCATTGGTGTTCTTCAAGGCTACATCGTTTCGATCTCTTGGATTGCTCTGGTTCATTTGATATATTTGCCTATCTGATATTTCAATTCTTACATTGTGTTTAGTGTTAGGGTTATGGATAAGGCATACCCTATGATCATGGTTAAGCTCGGCGGGGCCTACCATATACCAAGTCTTATACGAAATTAGGCATCATATACGGAAGGTGTTCCGGATAAGGAAGGAGAAGTAGAGTTCTACATGGAAACTATAAGGACTACTCGGATTGTATCCATATTTATCTTCCTAGTTCTATTTGTATAAGGGGACATCTATTGGTATAAATACAAGACCTCCTATGAGGAGAGGGGAGAAGCCCAGTCAGAAAGGAAAGATGGAATAGTCAGGATAGATATCAATACACGCCGCCAGACATCGATATCTTCAAGGAGGAAGACCACCCCTTCGTCGATTACGTGTGGTGGTTCATGCCGCCGTGTCGACGATGACTAGATAGGTTATCTCAAATATTGTACTTGAGTGATACTGATATATAATAGAAACACCGGCTTCAGCCAATAGGATTAGGGCTATTACCTGTCAGATAAGGGGTCCGAACCTGTATAAAAATCCTTATCTTCTATTTCTTTTACCTCAATCTTGCATATACCCTGGTACCAACGATCCCCATACCATACAAATACCGTAGTCGTGATCTATAACATCGATAGTGGCGCGCCAGGTAGGGGAACTTGATGCTTCAAGGTTTCAATGAGATGGTTTCAAGAGATGGATTCTCTGACGACAAACTACTTCACAACTTCGGCTTTAGGGAGATATGACCCAACCGAAGTGTGTTCCCTGACGAATCGGGACCCTCGTCATCTCAAGCTTCGTGAAGTCATCGCCACTGTGGATTTTTTGATGATGGATACTTCAACTACGCTGGCCCTACGATGTCTGACTCGGCCAGAGTACGTTCCTGACTAGATTGGAATCATCGTCGCCAACAATTTGATCTATCGAGATCATCCAAGCTTCAAGACACGTGGCGTACCATAAGATTTCAAATACGTATGATGTCAAACGAGTACGCATTAAGGTAATTGGTAGATTGGTTTTTAAATTATTCTACTAATTTCGTATATACATCCGGTATGTATCTACATAAGTACGCAACATTTTTATATGCAATTTACCATACCTATTCTTCAGATCATACGATATTATCAGATCCATGATTTACTATGTTTACCTAGAGCATGTTTTTTATATAATATTTATTATGCGGGTGTTCCCTATATTAGGCCGACTACGGTTTAATGCTGGGGGCTCGCTCTGTTTCTTTTATATAAAACATGCTTGCTTACGGTTTACATAGTACCCGATATTTAGTCTATGTCTGCCCGTTATACCCTGATAATGCTAGAAGTCTCATGCAGTTTTTTGAGTACATACTTGATATTCTCTTCTATATGTCTTGCCTTCTAGAAAATATTTTTTAGGAACAATCGAGCACTCGAGTAGGCAATGGTCGGGTACAGCACCATTATCGAGAGTATTCTTGGACAAATGCGGAGTTGTCGGACCAAACCTACCAACGAAGACCAACGACCTAGCTCACATATAGCATCGGCCACGGCCGGACTATTTGAGAAATGGTCGTTGCATATAATCCCCTCGAGAACAGTCGACTTGATCACTTGACATAATCACGAACAGATGTCTGATATGCTATAAGTTGGGTACGTGAGTCATGCTGGCCACATGTGATGCACATGTAATAACCAACTTTAGCACCCCTAAAAGTGGTCGAGGTACGACTTCACACCTGGTCTGAGTACAGGCGCTACAGACATCAATACACATTGCAAGACATCGATATCTTCGAGGAGGAAGACTACCCCGTCGTCGACTACGTGTGGTGGTTCATTCGCCATGTCGACAATGACTAGATAGGCTATCCCAAATATTGTACTCGAGTGATACTGATATATAATAGAAACACCGGCTTCGGCCAACAGGAGTAGAGCTATTACCTGTCAGATAAGGGGCCCGAACCTGTATAAAAATTCTTGTCTCCTGTTTCTTTTACCTCAGTCTTGCATATTCCCTGGTACCAATGATCCCATTATTATGCAAATACTGTAGTCATGATCTATAACATCGACATTTAGAGACATATTGGTTTAGTTGGGACTGTCTCGGTTATGTCTGATCTTCTGTATTAGCCGATATATCTCTATAATCACATTGTTGTTTTAAATAGAATTTCTATATCCATTATATTAGATAGATCTATCTGCTCATCAAGTATTAGATTATCGCATACAATCTCGTGCTGCATCGGATAGGTTCGACCTAATTTTTGTTGATAATATAAATCTTGTTAAGCTGATAGGTTCATACTAATGTTTTATCGGAGTGCTAGTCGATAAGTTATTTCTTCATCGGACTTCCAGCTGATGTATATATTTTAATCATCGAGCCTACATTAAATATTTTATTTCAATATCAACCGATTGGTTTATTGGACATTTACTTCATCATATAATCATTGGTCGATTAGATTGATTGTTCAAGTTCTTCCATCGTATTTATATTATCATTTTTCTAAGTGTCAGAATCTACATTGGACATATAGCCGATTGTTCAAAACCCTATTGATATTGGCTTGCTAGCCGATCGACTCTTTGATCTTCAATTGATATATCTTGTCAGTTGCAAGATCAAACTGACTGGTACGCCCGCATCTTATTAATTTTAGGACTTGCACTGGAGCTAAGCAAAACTCCCAAGCCTTCGTGTTTTTCGCATCAACAATGTCTGAAACACATTATAAATCGCTTGCGACTACTGTATTTTCATATAGACTAAAATAACACAGTCTTTTACAACTCAAAGAACAGTAACACGATCCTTCCTCCTGTCAACTCCACAATTTGATGCTTTAGATCTAATAAAAATTTTCAATCTAATATTTGACTAGCAAAAATGCATGTGCATTGCAACAGGTGAAGACAATTTCCACGATTGATAAAAACTCTATCAAATTAAATGACAAACCGAAAACAGGAATCATATAGTATTGAACCCGGTTGCACTCACTTCATGCGTCATCACACGAAAAATCTCTCATGTACACCTTTCCATAGCCTCACAAATCAATTAGGTGGCTATTCCATAAGTTGACGCATGCGCATTCTGCAATTCGTCATCGACCAAACATTGAAAATTTGATTATTCAATTAGTGAGAGGTTTTTTACCTGTAGATGGAAAACATTTACAAAGTAATATTGCATAAACAACTTAATGATAATTTCAAAATATTTATGAGGAGAGAAATTTGGAAGAAAAAAAGAAAATAAAGAGAAAAGAGAGGAGATTGGAAGGACAAGGAGATGACAGGATGATCAGGAGAAAAGAAAAAGAGAAATAGAAAAAAAAGAGATAAAAAGACAACGATCGGGGAAGGGGGGCGCGGTGTGGAGTGGAGGCACGTGGGATGGTGTGTGCCAATTGGGTTGGGTTTGGTTGGGCTGAGAGAGGGAGGGGGAGGGGTTGGGCTGGAATAGGGGTGAAAACGGTACAGAAATTTCCGAGAATTCCAGCTACCGTTTCTGGTTTACACCGATCGTTTCAGTCGGTATCGAAAATGAAAACGGTAATCTCTTCCAGAAATGGTAACGGATATGGGACGGGGTTTTTTCCAACCATTTTGCCGGTAACCGTATTTGATCGGTAATTTCTGATAAATTTCTGACAAAATTCCGAAAGATCCCTAGCCAACCCAACTAGTGAAGGAAGCCTGGGCCTCACTGGCAGCCCATTAGGCCAGGAAGAAAAACCCTAGGGCATGAGCGTCACTTCGTCAGCCATGAGCCATCGGCGTGTTGCATCTCGTGACTCTCGTCTTGCTCGCAAAGCTCTTCGCCGCCTCTACCTCCCCACTTCAATGCTGATGTGCCACCGACGCCTCGACGCAACCACCTGTCCACGCTGCCGCACCGCCGCTTGCTAGTCCTAGCAGTCGCATCCTCGCGCCTCACCGCATCCCTTGCCGGAGAAGCACGATGGCACCTGTCGGAGGAAAACGCCGCATCCATCTGGATCCATCCGATGGCAACAACAGAGCAACATTGAGTTTGCCTCCGTTGCCAGGTCCACCAGGTATAGGCATATATCTTGAATGCTTGAGCATAATTTTTTTTACATGTATAGATGAATGCTTGAGCCTTGATATGTTTGAGCACGATTTTCTGTTGGTGTGCAAGTACGATTTTTGTAGATGTACAGCTTGAGCCTTGAGCACGTTTTTTGTAGATGTATAGCTTGAGCCTTGTGTTAATCATTAATCACTTCCTAATTTTTTTAGAAACTCAATCTGCTGCATCTGGAAGTGCAAGTGGAAGTCATCATGTGGGTGTGACTACATCATCATCTACCCCTGAATCAGCGGTACCTCCAACGGTTGCTTCAGGTACCTCACAAACAATTGAGATTGATGCTGATGATGATACTATTGATGATAATGATGAGCATCCTGTGAAAAGGAAAAAAATGACATCGGAAGTATGGCACTACTTCAACAAGGTTAAAGTGAGTATAGAGGAGAATGGTAAAATATATAAATAGGAGTGGGCACATGGCAAATTTAAGAAAGTGCCCTTACAAAGCTAGATGTGAGAGTACCACTCGAACAAGTGGATTTTGGAGCCATTTGAGATCACATCACAGTGTTGTCAAAGGGCAACAACAACTCAAAGCTCAGAAGGACAAAGAGAAGGGCATCGATGTTGTTGAACCTTACAAGTATGATGAGGAAGCTAGCTTGAGAAAGTTATATGTGGCAATAATCATGCAAGAGTACCCTTTCCATATGGTTGAGCATGAATATTTTCGTGATTTCATTACATCGCTGCACCCTAACTTTCCATTGAAGTCCCGTGTAATGGTTAGAAAAGAGATATTGAGCATCTATATGCAGGAAAGGGATAAGTTGTATGAATATCTCAAAACTGTGAAATGCTGCATTAGTGCGACCATGGATATGTGGACATCCAATCAAAACAAGGGATATATGTGCATCACACTACATTGGATTGATGATGATTGGCGTATTTAGAAAAGAATTTTCACCTTTTCCCATGTGGAAGGACAACATACTGGTGTTAGGTTGTCTGAGGTTTTTACTACAAGTATCTAAGATGGTTTGTTGAGAAGAAAATATTTTCTTTGACTTTAGATAATGCATCTGCAAATGATGTTGTTGTTAAGGATATAATTTCTGACCTTAAGAAGCACGGTCCTTTAGTATGTAATGGTCTGTTTTTTCATGTTAGATGTGCCTGCCACATACTGAATTTGGTTGCTAAAGATGGTTTGCAAGAAATTGAACCAACGACTGAGAAAATAAAAGCATTTGTACAAGCTGTAAAGGGCTCTCCATAGCAGTGGGAGGAGTTAATGAAGTGTGCTTCTGAATGTGGGTTGGACACAACCAAAGGACTATCAAATAATGTTTCTACAAGGTGGAACTTAACTTATCTCATGTTGGTAGATGCTATGTATTATAGGGCTGCTTTTGTCAGGCTTACGTCCTATGATCGGCGCAGGTATGAGAAAATGTGCCCTTCAGCTGTAGAGTGGAGAAAGCAATGAAAATTCGTGCATTCTTGAAAAGATTCTTTGATATTACTGAGCTTTTCTCTGGTACTTTATATCCTCCAGCAAACTTGTTTTACAAAAGAATCTGTGACATTAAGATTATACTAACTGAATGGAGTAATGGCAAGGGTTGTGATATTACTGTTAGAAGGATGGCAACTGCTATGCTTGCTAAGTTTGACAAATATTGGAATAAGTCTAACACTGCTCTTGCTGTGGCAAGCTTTCTTGATCCTAGATTCAATATGAGAATTGTATGTTTTTGCATGGAGTTCATACACCAGGATATGCATCCATTAAGGTTACTGAATTTCTCAATATCATAAAGAATATGTATGACTGTTATGCTTCTACTGCATCTCCTAGAAATCATAATGAACCTGAGCCTAATAATACACCAGCTACAAATCAAGATCCAACTGAGTTTGTTAGTGCACTTGATAAGTATCTATATCATGATGAAACACATAACACTGCTCCAGAAGTAAATGATTTGGAGAAGTACTTGTCAGAAGAACCTTTGAAGGTTTCTAAAGCAAATGAAAGTACATTTGATATTTTAGCTTGGTGGAAGAACCAGAAAGATACTTATCATGTTCTCTCCTTACTTGCTTGTGATGTGCTGACTATGCAAGCCTCAACAGTTGCTTCTGAATCAGCCCTTAGTGCTGGTGGTCGTGTTGTTGATCCATATCTCAGTCGTCTTGATCCTGAGATGGTACAAGCATTGATTTGTACTAAAGATTGGATAGCTGGAGCAAGAAAAGGTAAGAATTACAGCAGCTTAGACATTTTCTTTATGTGCAACAATCAATAACTATTTTATTGAATATATTTCTATTTGCTTTTTTCAAGATCGTATCGTCATTCAGTCAATTGTGGCTGATCTTGAGCTGGCTGAGCTCATGGCAAATAAATTGGTTCTTGAGGTAAGTTCAAATTTCATTTTTTTTTACTACCATGAAACTTAATTACAATGGTAGTTATACAGTGTCAACATAAAAGTTCTTATGATATGTGCCACTGTAGGACGATGATGATGTAGCTATGTCAGTTGACGATGAAATGATGAATGATGTTTGACAAGGAGCTGAAGCCCTGCCAGCTTGGTGTTCTCGAAGACTTCAATCTATATCCTAAAAAAAGTCGGACGATATTAGTTATGTTGTAATCTTATCATGTAAGCCACATTGCTGTGGTGTCGATGCCATGTGGACTTTGTTGTAGTATGGTCTCCTCAACTTATCGATGTTGAAGTCTGTTTGAACTTTGTTTCTATTGTTTGTCGCATTAATCATCGTATAACGGTATTATGTGGCAGCATGATGAGGCAAGGATGAAATTATAATGTCATCTTCATCCATAGTTAAATGTGAGATGATGCCATAGTTTGTTGTTTACGACATGAATTTTCGACTTCCGATCGATATCGGTAGATTCTCGTTCCGACGGTTCCGTTTTCGATATACCGACATTACCAATATCGTTACCGTTTCCGAGTATACCGTTTCGATTCCCTTTTTGAGAAAAAAATATGAAAATGAAAATGGTAGAGGATTTTTCCAACCGTTTTCATCCCAAGATACGTTGAATTCTAAAGTTATTCTAAAGTTACGTCGAATTGGATACGAATAACATAGATTGAACTCAAAGACTAACTCAAACACATATAACGTACCAAAAGTTTAACGGAAACATCTTCAATTTTTATAATAGTAGAGAAATCGTAGCGGTAACAAATTGTTGCCACTTCACCGTACATAATTCATGTACAAAATGGTTGAATGAATCTCATATACAAAAATTACGCGGAAAAAATAGGAAAATAATTGGGGAAAAGAAAATAAATGGGTGGTGGAGGAACCGGGTCACCGTCCACAACCACTGGCAGCCGCCGCCCTCGGCATCGCTAGCCGACGTGGAGAGGTAGAAATCATGACCGCTCGAGCCGGCTAGCTATCACCCATCCCCTTCGTCACCAACACTAGTAGCTTGGAACTTGTCGCCACGTTAGACCGCCCGTTGTAGCTACCAGACACGCTGTTCTAGACCTTGCCACTGTCGCCGGTACTAGATCTGCTTGCACTGAACTTGTCGTCGCTGGACCCAACTTTGCGCACCCCAGGCTGAAACCTCACCGCCGCTACCACTATATATGCTCACGTCGAGAGCAAGCTTGTGTTGTCTAGTGCCGCAGGCTGCGATCGCTAAACCCGACCTCACGTCCGCCGATCAAACCTAACCTCATGCTCACCGCCGGTGTCATCGCTGTTGATTGGCGCTTCGCATCGGTAAGATTATTCTTATTGATCGATTTAGCTATGGTTAAAAGGAAGTACGTCAGGGGTATTTTGATAAGCATGAAAATACAGTAGGAAAGAAAATTTCAAAAGGCGTATCAGGTGTATAGCATGACATGGATCCCTGTTTTCCAATGTTGTAGTGACATCATTCAAAATATAACATTAGTATTTTTTTCTTAAAACTGGTAAATTTGTACATTGAGGTAGAAGCGAACACAGTCCGTGCGGGCAGCACACGTATGCATGGTACGTGTCCGCCGGCGTCACACGCGGCGTGCAGCGCGATGCCCGCGGCGCATCGGCGGCCGCCGCGTCGCCGTTTCATCTCATCCCTCTCCAGGGGATTCCTCTCGCCGCCCTCCTTTTTTTATCCCCACCCCTCCTCTTTATCCTCGAAGCAACAGCAGAGAGCAAAAGCAAACTCGAATCGATTTCCAAGCAGAAGATTTAGTTTGACGCAGACCAAGATCGATCACGGCGTCCATGCAGAAGAGCCGCGAGGAGCGCGCGGAGGCGGCGGCGCACAGGGCGGCCGACGAGCTCCACGCCGCCAGGCGGGACTGCCTGCATCAGGAGGAGCCCGCCGCCGCGGTGCCTGGCGACGGCGGCGGCGGCATGCTGGGCACCGTCCAGGAGAGCGCGCGGTCCCTCCTCGGCGCCGTCCACGACAAGATCTCCGGGCCCAGCAGCGGCGGCGCAGCCGCGGCGGGGAAGGCCGCGGAGGCGAAGGGCTTCGCGGCGGACAAGGCGGAGGGCGCCGCGGACGTGAAGGAGGGCGCGCGGCGCGCGCTCGCCGGGTCTGCGGCGGCGAGGAAGGGCGAGACGAACGAGTCCGCGTGGCAGCAAGGGGAGGACGTCCGTCGGCGCGCCGCGGAGAAGGCCGAGGAGGCGCGGCGGCGGAGCGCGCAGGACGAGCCGTCGCCGGAGGAGAAGTAGCCGTCCCCGCCGCCATTTCTCTGTTCTTGAAAGCTTATTATGCTCGGCTCACCCTCACCTGACCGGAAAAACTCCACGTGTCGTGCGCAGGGGGAGGTCGGCGACGGAGAACATCTACGGGTCGGCAGCGAGCGCGGCGGAGGCGTTCAGGCAGAAGATGACGATGCCGGAGGACGTGGTGGAGCAGAAGCGCGCCGAGGCGGCCGGAACCGCGACGGCGACGAACACCGGCGGGGAGGCGGCGGAGGACGTGATGATGCGGGTGAAGGCGGCGGACCAGATGACGGGGCAGGCGTTCAACGACGTGGGCATGATGGGGGAGGAGGGCACCGGCATGGCGGCCGGAGATGGTGGACGCCGCCGCCGCTGAGATCACCGGAGCCGAGCGCGCGGTGCCACGTTCTTACTAGTTGCGTTGTGTACTAATCTCAGTATAATCTGTAATGTAATGTGGCAGTTTTATAACTAATAAAAAATCTGAGGCCTGATGAAATCATCCGCCTTCTCTAATAACTTGTCCGAAGCTGCTAATTTAAATCCCTGGTCACCTCTCCAAAGCAGCTAATTTTATGAGTTTTTAACAGAAATATTCGTTCAGATAAAGATTCAGAAATATTTAATCTTTATCCTAAGTTAAGATTCAGAAAGGCATATAGCAAATCCCTTAAGATATGTATGATTCAGTTTAAAATTTTAAGATTTCATTACGTCGCACAGGATGTCCCTATATCAGTAGTTCAGTACCAATCATCCAATAAAGCTTGAAAGGGGTGCAACATTGCAAAGAAAAAGAGATGCATCTACACATCTACACAGCCTCAAGAGAAGCAACACAAAACATCCCCAAATTTGATCAAAGTTGCAACTGATGACATCTTCACATCGAGGAATCAAGCTAATAAGAATTATGCCAAGGATCTCCCTACACCACCAAGCAATTTACCCAATCGCCGGTTTGGTTAGGAGACAGGATCTGTGTTGATTCTTTTTAACGGTGAAAGAAATAACATCTCCACGATCATGTACCAGAATGTCAATGTCACGCATCAACATCTGAAAAAAAGAAAGAAATTCTACCTCTTTCTATAAGCTTTAATGAAAATTGAGAAATCTTTTAATAAAATTGCTATGCTTAGTGTGTGACTTGTTTTTTTTCTTAAGGGTTCAAAAAAGGGATTAGAAAAAAAGAATGAACCCTTCCATGTAATTATAGAAAATGAACGCTTCGTATTGTCGAGATCTAATTAAGAAACAGTCACTGTATAAACAAATACATCTAAAATCTATCATATACGTGTAGCAACTGCAATTTTTTTCTTTAAGAAAAATAGGATTCTAAGTTGTGAAGCATATCAGTGAAAAAACTGACTTTAAATTTCAACTTACTCGTTTTCCGTTACCACGTTTTTCAAAATGTTAAATAATATGTTTTTTCAAAAAAATCTATATAGAAATTATTTAAAAAAATTAAATAAATCCTTTTTTAAATTTATAATTATTAATACTTAATTAATCATGTGCTAATGAGATTTTACGTTTTACGTGCTTTAAAAATATGTGACGATCGAACGCAGCCTAAAAGAACCAAACAGTTTTGCTGATATTATTATCCTCTTGTGATTTGGACAACACCATAAAACCTCCCCGCAGCAAGTGACATTCAGTTTTGACAATATGCTTGCAGGCAAACACTTGCAATGCAAGGAACCATATGCAACACTAAAATTGCTATCAACATATAATCGGCTAGATCTCATTTCTGAACCTTTAGATTCCAGTTAAACAGATCGCAATGATGGTGACTGTTTCCTCATGAGCTCCAAAAGTTTCTAGTTTCTGAAGATATAAGCTCCAAGATGTAAAAGAGCCACTGCGAATCTGCGATACCTCCCCAGAAACAGAAAGTATCAAAATAAGCTCAAAGAACTCAGGAGTTTCATTAATGAATGATGAATCTTCTCAGCCATTTATAAAAAAAAATTATATAATTTTTATTTCCATCGTGATTTTCAGCCATTTTGCACAAACATGTAGTGACTGCTTCTATCAGAGAAGCTTACATCAGCATTTTCCACAGCTCGAACTTTGCAATGGCTAAACACTTAAGTATAAAGCTGTCAAAATGCTTAGGCTCACCTACACAGAAATATGTTGGCCCTGAAATCAAATACACATAAAGAAAAAACCAGTTTCTAATTATTTTTGCTTCAAAAATCATAAATTTAGCTTATGCCACATAAATAAACCAGTAAATTGACAAATTCTAGAACAACATCTACTAAAGGATGGCAAATTCAATTAGATCCTGAAGAGTGGCAAATCCTAGTGTCAAAGTAATGAGTGGCATACTGGCATATGCTCCGTTTTGAGTGTATGCCACATGGAAATCACAAATTGAGTTAACTAGTGTCGAATCACAAACTGAGTGTATGCCTCATGAAAAAAGAACTACTAAAGTATGTCTGCAATACTGAAGAGTACTGACAATAATAGAAAGTTCTGATACAGGAAGTCTTTAAGTTTTAGCTCCTAATTCACTAAATTAAGCTTATGGGAGAAACTAGAATATTAATTTTACTTCAGGTCAGTAAAAAGTATGATGAATAAGTGATTACTTGACCACTGATCTTAGTGAGAGCAACAAAAAATATCAGTCAAAAAGTAATCAAGAGAACATGAAACGGAAAATCTTTCTTCTGAAATGTCATGTCATGTTGATAGAACCATACAACAAGGCATGTAACTAGTTGATCCCTGATACTACCTTAAGAGCCTAAGGTCTTAAACTTGTAACAACATTTCCTAATGATAAATACATATGACTGCTCTATGAAGTGACCAACAAAAATACCAGTCACTGAACAAAAAATGCCGATCATTTCCTTTTTCTTGTTTCACATATGTAAAATGGCAATAGCAGATTAATCAGAACATCACCAAGTTGGTTGAAGAGCCAACGACGAACGGCTCCATCAGCAACCGAGTCAAGAAGTAGAATGTGACACCCAGCATGATGGAGATCGGGAGTGCAGGCAATGCATGCTTGCATATTGACAGCAAGATAAGGGTGCAGCCAAGCCCAGCAATGATGGCAAGGTAGCACGCATACACCGTCATCAGATCATACATCGCAGCCCTCCCCACAAGCACACTGTAGAAGATAAAATCACCAAGTCCCAGCTTGATGCCCCTGGTGGACTCAAACATCTCAAACTCCATAGCAGAGTCTGAAGAACTTTCTCTGTGCTCATCATTAGGGGCTGCATTGTTGGCAGATGCCGCTGATACCAACGGCGTTGTTTCTCCTTCCTCATGCTGCTCAATCTGAATCACAGCATGCTGTGAATTCCCACCCTGATTTGATGACTGCCCTGATACCGATACCACCATCGGCGCCTCCCTTTCGAGGTTCCTCTCGCGAATGCCTGATCGGATGCCACCAACATCCCTCATTTCCACCATGGCGCGGTTTGAATCATCCTCCTGCTCTACCCTGTCATACTGATTCCCACCCGATCGGCCAGGATCGGCCACTGGCTGCATCTCAACTGATCCCATGGCCGAAGCATAGGAGGAAGAACTGGAGGCCGGTCCAACCGTCGGCCTCGACTCGTAGATGAGGGCAGGAAGCTCATCATCCCTGGACGAGGCGAGCTCCACAAGCATTCGGAGAGGACCACGCGGCGCGAGCACGGCGACGAGGTCATACAGCGCGAGCGCGATGAGCATGATCCAGGTGGTCCACTCGGGCAGCCTGGAGAGCCAGGCGGCGACGATGACGGCGAGGGCGACCATGTAGCCCTGGCGCACGACGATGGGGACTGCGGAGGCGAAGACGGAGAGGACGCCGACGGCGGAGGCGTTGAAGAGGAGCACAAGCGCGGTGGCGGCGTCGAGCGGGGCGCCGAGGCGGCGGAGGACGGCGGCAGCGATGGCGCCGCCCATGGAGAAGAGGACGAAGAAGGCGGAGAAGCGCATGTAGTTCTTGAGGAAGCACGTGCAGCGGTAGTAGTAGAGCGCGACGAGGACGAAGGTGACGACGGCGACGAGGGCGACGAAGACGGCGGCGTCGAGGAGCGCGCCGACGAGCTTCTGCCCCGGGGTGTCCGTGGGGCTCTCGAGGTAGACTAGCGTCGCGGCGGTGACCGGCGGCGGCGGCGGCGCGGCACCCGCGGACCCCGGGGAGGAGGGCGGCGCGAGGAGGGAGATGAGGAGCACCACCAGCGCCATGCAGATGGAGACCGGCGACATCACCGCGACCACCTCCGCGCCGAGGCCGTCGAGGACGGTCGCCGCCGTGGAGGAGTTCTCCCCCGGCGCCGGATCCGGCGAGCCGGCAGCGGGATCCATGCGGCGGCGGCGGAGGAGACGTGGGGATTTGGGGATTTCCCTGTCTCGGAGTCGGAGAGTCCGACCGGGGTCAGAGTTCTCGGGGTTTTTTTTTTCGGGCGGCTCACGCGTTTGTGTAAATTCGCGCGAAATTTTCTCAAATTTACGGGCATTTTTTTTCTTATTATGAAACTGATGACTGCTCGATTTTTCCCAACTATTGCCGGGAATTTGTTTGCATGCTGTTCGCGTTGATGGAAATGCAAGCCCCGGTGAGGTAACAAATTCGAATTCAACGCAATCCGGTTGGTTTGGGAGAGCTTCAGATGGCAAATTTTGAACAAATTTGTGAACTCTGCTCAACGTGCTTCTATGCTTCGCCCTTGTAACAAGTATACTAAAGCATAATGGGCAAATTCAACTAATAATTAATCAAAATTGTAGTACACCAACGACTTGTATGTGTAGCACTTCCCTATATTGATGTGGATATTGAATTCTGCACAGCGTTCAAGTAAGAGCAATGGTTTTAAAACGTAATTCCTCCCGATTAAAAGTAATCGATGTTTTAAACAAGACTAATCAAACTTAAAAAATTTAAAGACCCTTTGAATCGTACGAATAAAAAACTAAGGAATAGAAAAAATATAAAATTCTAACAGAAACGCAAGTGTAAAACGAAAAATTGCAAAAACACATGAATAGTCGTTTGATTGGACCGTAGGAAAAAATACATGAATCAGATGAGAGAGAGAGATTTAAAGGAATTTTCCAAGAGGTTAGACCTCTGGCTAAGTTTCCTCCAAAGTCTACATACAATTAGCTATTTCACAGGAATTTTATAGGATTTGGAAATCCTTTAAATCAAGGGTTAATCAGATCCATACCATTATAAATTTTACGGTTTTAAAATATAACATTACTATTCAAATATTTGTAATCATGCCATTATAATTTTATAATTATTTCATGTACGCCACTACTTTACCTCTTCAGTAGATTTTCTAAAATATTTAGACCAAAGTACCAAACTACCCCTGTCCTCCTCCATCTCCTTTCCCCCTTCTCTTCTTCATCTCCTGCCTGAAGCCGCTCGGCAGCGGCGTCGCCCCTGCTGCCCAGCGGATCTCCTCGAAGAACTCCCGGAACAATCCCGACACGCACAGCCACGGCGGCAATCGTTGGCATCCGGCAGCGAAGTCGGCCTCAAGGGTGGCATCGACCGCACATCCGCTCTCTCCGGCGGCACCGGCGCCGACGGTGGTGGCGTGGGGCTAGCTAGCAGCTGGGCTTGCCGGGGAGGAGGCATGGGGTTGAGAACATTTGGAAAATTCGGAACAATAACTGAGCCATTGAATACACATGACATCTGAAGAAATTGCAGAAATCACTTTATACAGAAATTGACGAAATCACACAACAAGAAAGTTCAGAGATTGATGCTCACAACTACTCTACAAATTGAAGGCTAGGAATCTGTCAGCCTCACCATCAAGGAGCACTTCTGCAGCAGGAGCCGTGTACAGAGCAAGAGAACTTACGTGTGCAGCCATCAACCTCCTCAGTCCTCACCGACGCTTTCTTCTCCTTCTGACCCACCGCCATTCTGCTGCTTGGAACCCTTTCCATGGTGATGGCCAATGCCATGGTGGTCGGACAACACCTGCCTCAGCCACTTCTCCGCATCCTCCCACTTCACAGGGACCTGCTACTGCTACTGCTGCTGCTCAGCTCTTCTCCTCTGAGCTGAAGCTGGCCGGATTTGAGATGGGGCAGGAGATGAACGTGAGAGAGAGAGAGGGGAGGGGAAACAGGATGATGGAGGAAGACATGGGCAATTTGGTCCAAGTATTTTAGAAAATACGATGAAATGGTAAACAGTGGCATACATGGAATAACTGTGAAAATGTAATAATGACATTATTCTAAATAGTTAAATAGTAATGATATAATTCAAAACCGTGAAATTTATAATGATATGGATCTAATTAGCCCTTGAATCAAGGGGCTACATAGGAAAATTTCCTGTAAGATTTTAATCCTATAAAATTCCTTCATAAATCCTTTAAATCTAACTATAAATAACTTTTAAAATTATTTACTTTAGAAACATGGCACAAAATGTATGGACTAATCTTGAAAAATACTTAAATAAAATTATAGTTGTCCTCATGGAACAGAACGATGCCTTACTAATTAGCTGATTTTATTGATGAAACCAAGAACAGCAGCCTCTCCTGTCATCAAGAGGAATGCCAGACATATTTATTCTGAGTTTTATTGGAGAACAGTAAAGGCATAATCACAATTTGCAACTGCCGGTCTAAGAAGACCAAACTACTCCATGGTACACACTTGGCACCAGTTCTGATACGAGATAGGTAACAAACTAGCAAATTGATCCACTTTGTTGAGTATGCTAAGATTTGTTGCGACCGGCCTTCTCCTCAATGCCAGACTGCGAAAATCGCTTCCTGAGGACCTCCAAGACCTGTTCCATCTTCACGCCCTTGACCCTAAGCAGCACCATTGCATGGTATAGCAAATCGCCCATCTCGTTCATTGTGCGGCTCTCGTCCTCGTTCTCAAGCAGTGTTTGGTTTAGCTCTCCAGCTTCTTCGCTGAAAAATATGAAATCAAATCAGTAACAGCTCTATGAGACAAATATATGGACATTCACAGTGAGAGGGATAGGAAACAGGGGAAAGAAAGAATGGCATTGACAGCAGCATAATACAAGGTATGGAATATGTATGACAATTGCTTCCACACGCACACCATTGATCATCATATACTAATACTACATGCTAGCAGATAAATTCTGACAGTGAGGCCAAATGATTCACAGTATCATAGTGTATGATGTATAAATGGCTATAAGAATATATGTCCTTTCGGGTATATGATAATTAAGAGGAATTCCTTTACCTTGATCAAGTGTTGAATACTTCAAACAGGTTGAAGATGACGAATTTTATTATCTAGTCGAGCCCAAGATGCCTTTTAAACCTTTATTGATCCATTCTATTGAAATCTTAAAATGGTATCCGCCTAAGACTAAATCAAAGCTGAGGAATTACAGTATCAGGATCTAATTCAATATGCAATAATGAACCTAAGAACAAGTTCTGTGTATTAGGCTCCCATTGACCATTTCTAAATGCTGATGGAGAAAATCTGAGAAAAATGTTGCAATCAGTAATAATTTATCAACTTTTGTTATTTGCAAGATGTTCTTTTTTTCTCGACAGGTGAATGGTAAGCAAGTCCCTTAGTTCTATTAAAAGGAACCAGAAGAATATGCTAGCCCTCACAAAGTATAATCTCACCCAAGCAAGTTATGTTTTAAAACTATTTTCGCTCAATATGATGTAGAGCAACACCCTCCTTAAACAGAATTTCATTGCAACAACATATTTGAATGGTTCTATTTTCATTTTGTGCTATTGCAAAAAAAGTAGATTCTTCTAGCAGGCCACAGAAAATTGCTTGTCAATTTGTCACTATAGTGCATGTTATCAAAACTTTTTGCTTCCAGGAACAATGTCTCCAGTCTCCTTGAACATCTGATTCACCATAGAAACTACTTCCAGAGATCCAGTATGTTTTATGTTGATAACTTGAAAGTATATCACAGAAACTGGCATGATTTTATCTCACAAGACAAGGAACTAACAACGAGTTTAAGACCAGAGAGAGTACATAATATTTATAGTATCACATAATGTCCTGCAAGCTCATGATGTCTAACAAAAACCATGGATAAATAATAACTGTGAACGGTCTTGGATCTTGAACAAGCATACATAACTGCACATCAATTAACTCACCAATTAACATAGCATGGCCCAATAATGATGGCTGAACTAGAATACGAGAACTAACAACAAGAAATAATGCACGGTTTATCCTGAGCGATGCATAGTATGCTTATCTATTTGATGTTTCAACCATTGGTTTTATAGACAACTTTCGAAATATAACACCACATACTTTATTTTTGAGCAAAGCAGCTGCTTATCAAGCATTAATTTTTTTGTCCACGATGGCTTGCCACTTCCTTCACTAACTATCTCTTCCTTCCGTCTACTAATTGTATCTTCAAGTGAGTATAGAGTTGTGGCAACCTGCCTGTCTTGATTGGGCTGTGAAAGAGTCTCACAGTTAAATTACATGTAAAGGTCCATTTACAGAAAGGGTAACTCAAGAACAGATACCTTCGAACCTTGTAGAGCATCATAGACTGAAGTATAGTAACAAGTCTCCGCACCTGTATGGCAAGTAGGCCCATCTGGCTTCCCAAGGTATATTATCTATGTTTCAGGAAAGAAAAAACAAATAACCCAATTAGCAGTTAGTATCCACTGAAGCAAAAGTGAGTATCGTGACGAAAAAGGCTTACAGAATCACGGTCACAGTCCAAGAAAATGTCATGCACGTTGATGAAATTCATTGATGTCTCCCCCTTTGTCCACAATGAAGACCGCGAACGGCTATAGAATGTAGCTTTTCTGGTTGATATAGTTGTTGAAAGGGCTTCTTTGTTGGCAAAACCCTGCATGAGAATGGCTCCAGTATCCACATTTTGGGCAATAGCAACAGCCAACCCTTTACTGTCCCACTTCACACTGTTTAGTATTGCTTCGACCTAAAATTTGTCCAGGATGAAAATAAATTTTTTTATAAGATATGATTATAACTAAGCAAACCAATCACATACTCCTACAGTACATGATGTATAAAATTGTATTGCATCTTAAGAAACTTTATTTGTGAAAAATGTTTCTTCGGATCTATGCAAAAACAGGCAGTCTCATATTCTGTCTTAGCTCCTCTAGAACCTAGAACAAACTAGCTCCATAGCACTGCGAAAGTTCCAGCTCAGTGAAATACTATTGTGTATGGAAGGCAAATCTCCTAGAATACCCAATAGCCATCAAACAGTCACGGAATAGAAAACATTGCATCTATGTCAATTCATTTAGAAGGTAGTTTAAATTCATGAGACCATGGCAAATATTTGCTTTACTCAAGTACATGCCTCCTATCAAGAGCATATGTATAAGAACATAGTTAAGAAACTAGGGTGTATTAATATTAAAATACAGAAGAAACACACACTGCAAACTAAGAAAAGCATCATCTTGTTACCCAAAAATCCAAAAGTATATTTAACACATAGAAGGTATACTGAAGTAGTCATCTAATAATGAATTGGCTGATAACTGTGCATTTTAAAATAATCTCTGCTAAAAACCAGCTAATGTAATCACTGAAACGTTGCGGAATGCCACCACTAATCGAGATTCTAACAGAATGGGTAGGACACTAGGTGACATGACAGGGCCATTATATGTTCCATCTGTACATGTTGATAAAAGGGCTCGGGATGATGAATTGCATCATGCACTTCAGTGACTGAATCCTTGTTACTGCATTCATCAGCGTAATTGTGCATCAAGCTAAAATGAAGTGCCATTGTACCCTCTAGTCAGCTTGCCCACAGGCCTTATACTAGCAGCATCGTTCTTTCAATAACTAGTGCTATATACTACCATCTGATTTGCACAAACGAAGTAAGCTTAGCTCAAACCAAGAAATCCAACACATTCTTCTACCTCTACCTGGACAAGAATAAAGCCTCACGCTTACACAGCACTACAGTGGTGGTGGATCCTCATCTAGGAATTCCACCGAACATGTGGCGGCCGTCATTCTCATGTGTCTTTAGAGCACTAAAAAAAGGAGCGGAAAGGTTTGTTTTCTTAACAGTAGCCCACATCCCTCTTGCCTCCCGCCGAGAACAGATAATAACACTGGTGCAGAGACCAACCTTGGGATCGACGGCGACCTCTCCCGGCGTGGAACCAGCCGAGCGCGCCGCGACGGAGACAGCCTGGAACGGCCGCGCCCCGCGCCGCCGCCACCCCGGAGCCGCTGCTGCCGTCACGCCAGCGCATCTTCCAGGACCTCCTCCGCGTCGGCGGAGGAGGAGAGCGCGGCTCCCCGGCGAGGCGGCGGCGGAGGAGGAGGAGACGGGGGCGCGAGGAAGCGAAGCCGCCATCGGAAGCAGCAGCAGCGCAGAGAGCCGGCGAAGGGTGGGGGCGATGGATGCGTCAACTTCACGGGCGATATTCTGGCCCAACTTAGGCTCAGCCTAAACCGGCCCGTAATACGTCCCGCGTTAGCCTGCTTTAGGCTGTGTTCTTTCGTTGAGGCTAATTAGCGCGTTGAGGTATAATTAATTATGTATTTACTATTTTTTAAAAATAAATTAATATTATTTTTTTAAAGCAATCTAATTAAATTTTGATTAAGATTTTTTAAAAATAAATTAATATTATTTTTTTAAGCAATCTAATTAAATTGTGATTAAGATTTATTTTATGTTTTAAAGCAAGTTCAATATTTTCTAACAAACAACAAGGTAAAATATGTATCTTATTTAGTGCATTAATGCAACAGCTAGTGGGAGACATCATAAAACGAAAACCGATCGAAAACAATGAAAAAAAATTTTAGGCTTCGACGCGGGACGAAAGCGAATTCGAAGTGAAATTTTAAGGTTTTAATAATTCAAATTCAAACAATAAATTTGATCAAAATTTGGCAAAGACCGATGTACCGTCGAGGGTTGAGATCCAATATTTCAATTAAAAAGGTGAACCGGCTCGGAGCGCACACACTACTTTTTAAGAAATCGTCGTGGTGTCATCAACACATGATTAAATCGATTGGTGAGTAAACCAGAAATAATCTTCTAACAAGAAACACATTCGTTATCATCACTTTTACGTTCCTTTTCATGACCTATTTTTGGGTTGGATGAAAGCGAAATGACACCACCACTGAACTTTTTTCACGGGAGAAAAGAACATAGATATAAACCAAAGAAAAAAATTTGTTAGGGAGTTCAAAATTAGGATGACAGAGCATCCTAGGCAATAATTAAGCAGGCAAAAGCCCTCTTAATAACTGCCTAAAAAATGTGTTGAATTAGGAGGTGATCACTGTAATAAAGAGGAGGCTGGTGGAGAGCCCCCCTCTCTCGCCCTGATCTCCTCCCCCTCTCACATGCCCTGCCCAAGGTGAGCAACTGATTTTTGGTTGATTGATTGGTTGATGATTTCCTCTTCTGCTTTGCTTCTCTTCGACCATCCGGAAGCAGCGGTAGAGATAGATTCAGGCATTCAGCCTCTGAATTTGTGTTCTCTTCTCCTTTGATTGGCTCTGTCGAGAGCTTTGTTCATCTTGCGGAGGAATTTAGGGTTCGTTTTGATGCAAAGATTTGTGATAGCTAGTTTGGTTTCTTGATTTGTGTTCTTTTTGGTTGGAGCCTTGTTGAACATATGTTGTAGAATCTTATTCTGTTCTTGGTGTTAATTTGTGGTGGTGGTAGTTTTTTTTCCTGATTGGATCTGAGTGGTTTTTGTTTCTTGTTGATGGAACTTGTTCTTGGATTTGGGGGTCTGAGTGCCTTTCGATGATGGAAACCAAAAAGGGGGAAAAAAATCTTGCATTGGGTTTTGATCTCTCCTTGTTGAATCGACGTCGCAGCCTAACAGAGGAATCCAAGCTGCTGCATTGACGGCGGCGGCGGCGGCGGCGAGGAGATCGGGAGCAATGGCGGAGGAGGCGGCGGCCGGCGGGCTGTACTACTGCCACATGTGCGCTTCGACGGTGAGCGCCGTGGCGGCGGCGGAAGGGGAGGTGGAGATCAAGTGCCCGTACTGCCACAGCGGCTTCGTCGAGGAGATCGAGTCAGCCCGCGGCGCTGCTGCCGCCGGCGGTGGCGGCGCGATCTCCTCCGTCTGGGCCCCCATCATCGACGGCATGGTTGGCGGCGGTGGCGACGCCGTCCGCCGCCACCGCCGCAGCCGGCGCCTCGCGGACGCCGGTGCGGACGACGGCTACTACCGCGACCTCGCCCTCATCGACTTCTCGGAGAGCCGGCGGCGCACCGCCGCGTTGCTGCTGCTCATGCAGGAGTTCCGTGAGCGCCAGCTCCAGCGCCTCGAGTCCGCCACCGCCACGATCTCCACCGCCGCGACCTCCGCCGGCGGCGGGAGCTCGGGAGACGCGGAGGGCGTGGCGCTGGCCGACTACTTCCTCGGCCCAGGCCTGGACGCCCTGATGCAGCGGCTGGGCGACGGCGACGCGGGGAGGCAGGGCACGCTCCCCGCCAAGAAGGAGGCCGTGGAGGCGATGCCGACGGTGGAGGTGACCTCCGGCGACTCCGCCTCCGCGTCCGCCTGCGCCGTCTGCCTCGAGGACTACGCCGCCGGCGAGCGCGCCACGGAGATGCCATGCAGGCACAGGTTCCACGCCAAGTGCATCGTGCCGTGGCTGAAGATGCACAGCTCGTGCCCCGTCTGCCGCTTCCAGCTCCCCACCGACGACGACGACGACGACTCCAAGGCCACACGCGGCGGCGTCAGCAGCCGGCGGTTATCCCAGCCGGCGGCGCGGGTTGACGGGGGAGGATTGGGCAGGTTGCCGGCCGTGATGCAGGAGCTGAGAAGCATCCTCTCCCAGCCGTCGCCGTCGCCGTCGCCGGGGTCGACTTCCGGCAGCAGCTCGCACTCGCAGCAGCATAGCGATGACTGATGACCACTCAGGATGGTCGCCGGCGGCCGCCGATGCTGCTGCTCCGGCGGAGGAGCTCATGGTGTTGCCATTTGACGATGTACATAATCCGGAGTTTGAGTTTGTCGCTGTTACTGCTTTGGTGCCATGGAATTTTCATTTTTACTGTTTCTTTTTTTTTTTACCACCTCCCTTAGCGTTCATCTTGTGATATATTCCGTAATACAATTATTATGTCCGGCAAAAACATACTCCTACATATTGGGGCGTTCATCTTGTTACATACTACTATGTTCGTTATTTTATATAACTATATGTTCGGCGAAAACAAACATATATTAGGGACGTTTCATCTGCGAAAACATATTGTAGGGCCCTGTATGGTTCTAATCAAGGTTACCGCGGAATTGCTAAATAGGAGTACCATAGTAGTAGTTTCAGTTTCAGCATACAAGGGAGAATGTTGTTTGAAATGCTAATCAGATGCTGTCAAGATAATCCAAAAATAACATCCGAAAACTGAGGTGTGTCCCTAACTGAAACTGAAACTGAAACTACCATGAAGCATCAAGATATGAAAATGCTCATCTGATACTATGCTATCCAAAGATAACATTCAATTAGATATATGATATAAATGAATCTACTATTTTCAGCGAACTTCACATCCAAAAGCAGAGAGAATGGCAAACAAAGATAAGCCCTAGGCAGCCAAAATAATCCTAAAGCAATTTTCTTGCTATTCAACTCCAACACTTGTATACAGGTTTTGGTTTGTTTTGTTCATTTTGTCCAGGACCCAATTCATTCGATCAGCATTCAACTCCCCAAGTTCACTCACTTTTCTGTTGAAACTTTGAACGCTTTGAACAAGATTGCAGTAACCACCCATGAACAATATTCAGAATCTCATCAACTGATTGCTGATACCCGATCATAAACTAAACAAATTCAATAAATGCATTTCAGCCAAGAAAATAGAGCATAACGAACAAATTACGTAACGGCTGTCAAGTTTAATACTAGTAGCAGCAGAGGCAGCAAAATAAGCTGCTGTAGCAAAAACGAATTTAACTGTTTCAATGGATAACCCATGAACAGCAAACACCGAAGGTGTACCAGAATGCAGACGCCACTATCATGGCAACAAAAGCTATAGATATGCGTGGTAAGTAAGAATCCCCCAGCAAAATTTTTCCTCCGTGCAAAATGGTGTATGGTACTACCCGTCTGCCACTAGTTCGCAGTCAGGAGCTTGATGACAGATGCAGTCCCGATCCGGTGGAGGGCGACGACGGACTCGCCAGTGTTGCAGAGCCCCATCACTTTGGCGTTGCTGATGGCGAACCCGAGAGCTTCTTCAGTGGCTTCGTTGTCGAAGGCCTTGGCAGTGGCTGCACTCAGCATCGGGATCACTCCCCTGACAATGAGGCTCTGCCTTGCAGGTGCTTCGTCACTGCAGGTCCAGTCGAAGGAGTCAGTCTTCAGCTCAGGAACCACGACGGACAGA
The DNA here is from genome assembly GCA_000573905.2 of Oryza punctata. Lineage (NCBI taxonomy): Eukaryota > Viridiplantae > Streptophyta > Magnoliopsida > Poales > Poaceae > Oryza > Oryza punctata. The sequence goes on from CM002488.2 coordinate 9,536,681, forward strand.
ATTGGCATCGATGGCCTGTACTTGGCCACGAGCCTAGCAGTTGTTCCTCCCCTGGTCAGGACCAATATGAGCGCCGCCTTAGCAGAATTCGCTGTACGCACAGCTGATGATGCAAGGCTCTCCAATGGGCTCATGGGAATTGGAGCTGATGCGGTAATGGACTTGAAAACAGCAGCATGGTCGACGCATGATTCTGCTTGCAGGCAGATCTTGGCCATGGTCCGCACTGCCAGTTCTGGGTAAGCCCCAGCAGCTGTCTCGCCACTGAGCATGACACAGTCAGTGCCATCAAGAACTGCATTGGCAACATCAGTCGCTTCTGCTCTAGTAGGGCGAGGAGACTTGATCATAGATTCCAACATCTGGGTTGCAGTCACAACTGGCTTGCCCTGAATATTGCACTTGAAAATCATCACCTTCTGTGCATAAAAGATCTTCTCTATCGGAATTTCCATCCCCAAATCACCTCTTGCAACCATAAAAGCATCGGAGTGTGCCAGGATATCATCAAAGTTAGCCACTCCCTCTTGATTCTCAACCTGAAAATTCAATGGATTAAAATCTTTGCAAAGTGCAGTTTAGAAGTGCAATACTCAAAAGATAATGCTATACCTTTGACATCAGCATTATGGACTTTGCATGCTTCCCAAGCACCTTCCTGACCTCTACAAGGTCTGAGCCTTTGCGAACAAAAGACAGAGCAATCATGTCAATCTTGTTTGGGACACCCCATTTAAGGATATCCTCCTTGTCCTTTTCAGTAAGTGTTGGGAGATCAACAATAACTCCTGGAAGGTTAACATTCTTCCTCTCACCAAGCATAGCAGTGTTCTCACAACGGCAGCGAACCAAGCCTTGCTCTTTATCGCAGTGAAGGACAGTAAGAGTGATGGTGCCATCAGCACATAATATTACACTGCCTGGCTTCAGATCCACTGCTAGCTTCTTGTAACTCATTGATATCATGTTGTCATCACCCTTTATGCTATAATCAGTTGAAACTGTGATTTCTTGACCCTTCTTCAACTGTATGGGTTTCCCATCTTTCAGAAATCCAGTTCGGATCTCTGGCCCCTGTATTCCAGCAAATCCAATATCTCATAAGTATACATTTTTATACAACAAAAGCTATATACATTAAATAAGTAATTATTCAACAATATTCTCTAGAAAAGGAATTCAGGAGATCAAATTCCGTTTCATAATTTCATTAGTCATAGAACTCTTGGTAAAACAAATAATTGCTGTTACCCTCGTGAATTATATATATATTAAAAGCAGGTATGCATGAACCTATAGAAACAAAATCATTTAGGATGTACTGTAGTATATGCACAAAATAAGCACAAGGACGTAAGTTCAAGGTATTTGTTTGTAAACACTAACTAATGCTGTTACAAAATCATGAACCCAGGCACAAATCCACATAACCAAATGGTTATGTATTCATAGAAGAACACTACTTCTAAAAGAAAAAAAACAAAGCAAATGCAGATAATGGCAAAACAACCAAACTACTGAAATATGCCCTACCAGTGCATCCAATACTATGTCAATTCAGACTTATTTTTTAACTTTAGCTAAAAGTTTCATACTCTTCAGAGTCGATCAACTGAAGATTATAACAATAAAATTGTATTTTTACTTTACATTCTTTTCAGACTAATGTTATCCATATAACGGGAAGACAGCAAGCCACTGCTGCAAAGAGAATGTGAGCACAAAACAGGCCAGTAGTCATAGTACTAAAGGTTAAAATAAATGGAATTCCTGAGGATGGTCGAAGGAATAAAAATTTTTCAAGGGCTATACCGTGCAAGCATAATTAACAGTATATTGACAGAAGAGAAGATGCTCAAACGAAATAACTCAATATCCTCAAAATAAATGATGTTCATTAAAGGCAATTAACACGGCTCAACTTTTTTACATAGTTCTTGGATTGTGCATCTAGAACCATTGTCTGAAACGCAACATGCACTGCCATCGGAAATATATACACGCATGCTAAACTTGTACCATTAACGTTGAGAAGAATCCATATTAATTAGAACCCAGAATGCCAGAGGTTCTCACATTACCCAAGAGGAAAAGATAATTTCCCTACAAGTATCTATGAAGAAAAAGCGCAGTAGGATGACAATTGGCATCCTGTTTATTTTACCAGCACTAGCCCCTATTGTTAACTAGGGTGGACAAAATCTCTTATTCTTGGTATATATAGAGAGAACTGAAGGGAAACTTGTCCCATCTCAACTCTGGATGTTATGCAAAAATTAGAACTACAAATTTAACTAGACGAGAACAAGGGGAAATGTGTTAGTACAAGATCAACATTTCAAAAGTAAAATATAGATTGTCGTTTTTTAAATAAAACATGGTAATCATGTGGATCTGGACAGCTACAAGAGTTCCTCGAATCCAAGAACAAATCCAATTTATCACTGTCAACACAGGTCCATGGAACAAGCTTGTTTGGTTGTGGATAGATGACAGCAAGTAGTTTCTCGGTTGGTCACCCAAGATAATGCATAATCAGCTGTGATGCTTCTAATTTAAACGATAAGCTGCTTCTACTCATCTCAAATGCCAAGCTCATGATCATCTATATTGACGATATGTGGTATGGGTGTGGGTGTGGATGTGGATGGATGAGGAGCTGAAGGTGTATAGACCACATCGCATGTTACAATATAGATAGTGCTATAATAGCACATTTCTATTCCTAAGCACACCAAGTAAACACACTTGCTTGGTTTGTCACTCCCTGAGTTAATAAAAAGGAGGCCATCATTTCGAATTTCCAAACATATGCAATAAGTAAAGAACCTTCGAATGATTCAGCAGCCATGAAATCAGAAGCTGCCTTTGAAGTTGGGTTAACATTTTAAGCTTCTTAATTCTGGGAGAGCTCAAGACTGATTCTACAAAGATGCTTAAGTCCTTTTCATCAGCTACCAAAAGAAGCCAACTTTTCCAAATATGGCCTTAAAGATAAACCTACCTTGATATAGCATAATAACAGAAATATTTATACATCAAAATGACAGCAAGTCCATAAGAAGCAGTTCCTTTCTCAGCAGGTCAGCAGGGCCCAAATCATCTAATTTGCATTTCCTAAATAAACTCCCAACTCTGGAAAAGTTGGCAACGAGCGTACTGCTCCGCAAGCATGTTTGGGAATATATGAACAATATGGAAAAATAACGTACATGTTTGATGCCAGGGAGAAATCCTGAACACAGTCCTTAAGAAAGTTGGTCATGTAACACTGAAATCTTATCATCAACTAAGCTAAAAGAATGGAAGCCCTCAAAACAATATAACTAATTCTTCCTTTAGAACCATTTTCCAGAGTTATAATATACAGTCCAAATTAATCCAGAGCGCTAAACTCCGCTAACTGAAAAACAGGCCACTTAGCACCAGGTGAAAATATAGATCAAAACAAAAATGAACTTCACTAACAATGGACCAACCAAGTGAAGAAAGCCGAGAAGAATGAGGACCACAGCCAACAGTGGGAGGAAATGGACAAACAACGCGCTAACCGAGCACCAATTCGTACCAGTTCAGGAGCTACTACGACGTTATGTTCCATCCAATCGTGGGATTCACGCGCAAATGACGCAATACAACTAACCATCCAATCTACTACAAGCCAAAACGCAGACAATCGAATACCCAGATCTTCAGAAACTTGTATGCATCGCTCATCCATCGTCAGCATTTCTCTCCCCTTCTAACGCGTCAGTGGCAGGCGAATCAATCCATCCACAGTAGGAAAAGTACTACCAACATCCACAAACAGCCAAACGCACCTGAGATTTTGAGCCAACAAAACATGACTGATATAGTCTTTTGACCAGCAGAATAGTCAGAAGTAAGAACCCAAGAATCAGGAACGAGCAACGGTCTACGGAGAAAACGACCGCACAAAAGTCTGAAACAAAGGTGGCCAAAATTCACACCCAACCAACGAAATTTACGCCCTGAAAGTTGGCAAGAAAAGATAGATCGATCGTTTGTTCGTCTAAAATACACCGGAATAACCGGATCGAACATGGAGCAAATCTCTTGTTACCCTAATCTCCATCTACAACAGGTTTCAACGATGTTCCCAAGCGCATAGATGAAACTTTTTTTTTTGAAAACCTAAATTGTAAATTGCGGATCAAGAACAATAGACCGCCAATCACCAGCACCGAGATCGATCTCGAAGGGGGAGGAGGGAGAGGGAGGGGGAAGATACGAATGATATGAATGGACCTTGGTGTCGAGCATGACGGCGCAGAGGATGCCGGTGCTCTCCATGGCGGCGCGGAGGTTGTCGAGCGTCTCCTGGTGGTAGTCGTGGGAGCCGTGGGAGAAGTTGAAGCGCGCGACGCACATCCCGGCGCGGAGCAGCCGCTCGATCATCTCCACCGACCTCGACGCCGGCCCCAGCGTGCACACGATCTTCGTCTTCGGCCTCCGCCGCATCACCCCCACGGCGCCGCCCACCTCCTGCTCCTCCATCACCGCCATCTCCTCCCCCTCCTCGCTGGATCTACCCGCCTCTCGACTTGGTCGGCGGCGGCGGAGGTGGAGGTGGTGGGTTTCCTCTTTCTTCTTCTTCTTGGTCTCCAAGAATGGAGGCGAGAGGGGGTAGGGTTAAATAATAAAATAATAGCGATGGGCGAGGTGAAATTGGAAAGGGCACCAATGGGTGTGAATGCGGATGCGGATGCGGTGGGTTGCCTCCGCTTCAACGGAAAAAAGGCCTCCACCGAAATGTCGGTCAAAACCATGGGAGGTGGGCCTGGGGGACTGACAAGTGGGCCCCAGGATGTTTTTCATGTAGTGGGCGCCGCGCGGGGGGGTGGGCATATATTTGCCTTGTCCATCCATGCTAATGCTGATCCTCAAGCTGTGTGATCTAGTTTGATATGAGTGACGAGTACTAGTATTACTAGCACTCTAACAGGATGTTTAATAATCATACTAATATTTAAGTTTTTAGTAGGTAAAATAAGACTAAACTGGTGGCACTAGATTAATCTGGGTAAGTTGGGGGGCATCCGACATATTCCCTCCGTCTCAAGCGCATGAATATGAACGAGGAATATGAAGAGCGAGATGTTACGTGGTAATTTGTTAATCTCAAGATATGTCGTTTTGGTTTTTGGATGTATATACAGATAAAGTGTGCATGTGTACATTGATAGAGGTAAGTATGCACGTGTTTTTAGCGTTTCTTGCTTCTAGAAAAATTGGCACTCCTAGTAGCATATCCATAAAAAAAAAAGACCAATCTATCATCTGATACTGGTCTATTTGGAGAGATTTTGGTATCTGCGGTTTCTGCTAGAATAAGCGGTTTCTTAGAACCATTCGGATTACGATGGATTATGAAAAAATATAGTTATAGCATACAAAACGACAGAAGCTAAAAGAAATCCGATTTTTTTAAGATTAAGCTAACCGCTTCTTTTAAAATTTAAGCTAACCAAACAGTTCCGAGTAGTTTTTCCTTGCTGGTTTCCGTTGGCTGTCTCCTGTAAACCGTGCACGCGCCCCTTGGGAGCGAAGCCCTCGCACGCAGGAATTGACCGGGCGCGTCGCACGACACAAAAAGTACAGTACGAAATGCGTCTCGTTCTAGAAGAGTTTCTTCCTTTTCGTTGAAAACTTGGAAAAAAAAAACTCACATCCCTGGTATTCCGTATATTTGTCTACAGAAATTTTCTATATAAAAGTTACTTTAAAAAATCATATTAATTTATTTTTTAAAAAAATAGTAATACTTTTAATTAATCATAAGAAAATACGTTGCTCCTTTCATAATAACTTCTGCATTTCAATATGATGAAAAAAAGACTTTTAAATTTAACTTCCCCATATAAATATCAAGTTTGGCTCCATAATGTTACACTTGTTGTGTTTTGTGAATATACAGTGGGAGTCAATTTAGTGCTTCTGTTGTCAGTTCGAGAAGTTGTAGCCTTTTTTTAAAAATCGGTGGAGCATTTCGTTTTCTCTTGTGTTTAGTAGTAGTAGTATAGCTGTTTAAAGTTAATATACAATAAATAATATGCCCCACAAAACATCACTGGCCAGCATCAGCGCCCCACCTGCTGGCCGAGATCAATTATATTACTCTCTTAAAACTAAACCATCTGTTCAGATTCTCTTCTCGAGCATTCTCTCTTTAATTTATGCTCTTTCCACCGAATCAGGCTACACGCGTATCGTGCATCAGTTCTGGCCAACATTCCCAACTTCTTAAATAAAAAAAGCTACAGTTCCAACTTCTTGCTAGTAAAAATTTATCAGAGTTTCACAATGGATCGGGCCTAACATAAGGTTTTCACTTAACACCATATAATTCTGCACTAGATTGCACTTTGGATTAGGGGTTGGTGATTTGGGGAGAAGAGCAGCTCCAGGAGCAAGCAACCGAGAAAGTAGGAGAAGCAACGATCTCGAACAAGAAGAATATGCTTGGAGATTGTTGAGGACACCGGTCACAGAGTGATCGGCGACGGTGAGTCAAAACTGGGTCGCGGACGTGGAGGCGTTGGATCCAGACATAGAGATGATGGTGGCAGCTGGGTCATGGATCCAACGAGTACGTGATGTTGTGGCTGGGTTGAGGTATTGCAGCCTTGGAGATGGTTGTGGCTTGGCTTTGGCTGCGGCGGCGGTGGTACCAAGGCAAGAAAATGGGCCAGTTCAAGTTGCTAAGCATATGATGTTAAGTGAAAACTTTGTGTTAGCACTGGCTCTTTGTGAAACTTGTATCAAAAGAACTAACCAAGGTGAAATTTACTAAAAAAAATTGTACTGCTACTAGTTCTGTACTTGTCCCCAGTTGGTATACAGTTGCTATTCAAACAACTTATTTACATGCCCAATTGGAGTAATCCAAAGCGATTTTATTAAATTTTAAAAGCGGAATCGTTATATTTCTGTCGCTAGAAATTCGGTAAGAGAACTTGCGATTTTTAGACCATCCAATGTGCTTTACGATACCCAATTGGAGTAATCCAATGTGCTTTATGATGCTCAATTGGAGTAATCCAATGTAACTTTATTAAATTTTAAAAGCGGAATTGCTATATTTCTATCGGCAGAAATTCGGTAAGAAAACTTGCGATTTTTCGATCATCCGATGTGTTTTACAATGTGTGCCAATGTAGAGTAAAAAAAAATTCCGACGGGGCCAGAGCGATGGATTGAACTCATGATCTGTTATTTAAAATGTAATTACATTCGAAAATTCTTCACTAAAAGCCTATCTAATTTTTTATAGGCACTCCCTTTTAAAAGTTTTATTTTTCAAGATTTTGTATTTGTCCTATTAGCAACCATGAAAACGACCAAAACGCACCTTAAATTCAGCATTGGATTTTATAATCCAACAATGAGCGAAGCATTCTGGAGCAGGGGTAAAAAAGACATAGGCCCTGTTTTGAGGTAATACTGTAAGAAGCATAGTCAGTTTCTGAGAATCGGAGAGAGCTGAACAACTGATTTTCTAAATCCTGTAATTACAGCTTCAGAATCTAGATGAAAATTTAAACTATTTGAGAAAGCTTTTAATTCAGGAGAAGTTGCAACTACTGGAAACTCCCCAATCACAACCAGGTCGTAGGCTTTAATTTGATCAGAAGGCAGATACTACATCCAGAGTGATGAATATCCAGGATGTAGTTCATAAATATACTGTGCATAACTCAGAAACACTCAGATTGTTACAAACAACAGTCTAGCATCTTTGAGATGGCCTAGAAAAATTGAGCAAAACGTTTACAGGGAAGAGTGGTAAAAGAAAATCTACAAATCAGGGCGAGGAAACTAGCGATATCCTACAGCTTTTGTTCAAAAATTTTTCTTGCCAAACTAGCGCTGCTTCGGTGGCAATCCGAGTGCTGAACTCCGAGAATTCCGGTTTCATGCTATTCTATTCATATAACCTGTTAAACCTCTCTTATGAGTATGGCTGTAATGGTGAGAGTTGTTGTTTCCTGGTAGCAAGTTCATTATTGTCTCACCCCGTAATTTAGAGTTCATCATGGCCACGCTGGTTCGAAGACATGCCATCGAGTTTCTGTTCCAATTCCTGTCACATTACCACAATTCCATAAGCTTCAACTATATCGGGAAAAAAAGAACAGAAGAAATTAGCCAGAGGGTGAGAAAGAACCTTCAGTTTCTGTTCATCGCAGAGCGCTGGAGTTGATAATACAGCCACATACCTGTCATATGAGATAGGCATGTAAGTTAAGGGTAATGTGCATTTTTCAGTAAAATGTGGAAGGTGTATGTAGACAAATCAACATACTCGCATCTACTAGGCTCATCGACGCCATTAAGCTCATTGTTCAGCCCACATCTAAGCCTAACCTGTATCATAAGGTAAGCCATACAAAGGGTTATGTTCCAAGACCTGCAAACAGACAGATAATCCATGTTATGATAACGGGCTCGTAGGCATGAAACGGAGAAGCACCTTTAGACTTCGGTCAGGGCCATTCCAGCATCTGTCTCCATTCGAAAATTGCATTACTCTGTAGGATTCTTCAAATTTGTCCCAGCGCCTGACAGCAGAAAATTTTATGTCATCGCACAAAACAACTGCAAAACACTATTCTGAGAGTAATAAAGTATTGCTTAACATAATGTTTCTATACTTGTATGATGCATGCACAGAGTTGGAGTTTTGGAGCCATAAAGTCTACTTATGGAGGATGGCATAAGCAAACAAGAAAACAAAAAATTGCATTCAGTCAGCTCATATACAACCTTTCGCAGTATGTAAAGCTAGTTGGTGGCCTGCTAGCTAAAACTGCACAGGAGAGTTATTCTGAACTCTATGACTCTTTGCAAAGTGGTGTAACCCATCATTAGGAAAAACTGAACTAGACATCTGCAGAGCAATAATAATGAAAACTTAGTACACCTGAAAGGAGGCTAATAAACATACCCCAGGCTGGTGGTACTATGTCCTTCAACCTGTGAAGCTTTCTTGAATGGACATACCTTGTAAACATACCTATCAATAAGAATCACAATAAACGAGGAAAATTAACAAAATATAGAATGGTAATAAAGTAAACCATGGAAATACTTAAAAAAAAATAGAGAGAGAGAGAGAGAAAGAACATGTGAGGTTGGATTACTAATATACATACTTGCCCTCCTTGCTCTCAAAGCACTGGTCATAAAAGTAATAGAACTCCTTCTCCTTACCTAATAAGAATGTACTCCTTCAATTAATTTCAATATTATAGGCATATCAAAAATATATGAACTAGACCAATAACTCTGATGAAGTCGACATCTAGAATACCTATCAACTCATATAATTCTTAAATATGCATTTTTTTCTACAGTAATGAAGGCTCAATGGTAAAAAAATATACGCGTGGCGCGAAGTACTCTTGTGCACCTACGTCACTTTTTTTTTACAGGTATTAATGAAATGCACTGCTGTCTAGTGTCCACCACAAAGGCGGTACTGCTGAAATTGGTGATAGCAATGACAGAAAAATAGGAGAAAGGAAGAACACCCTCAACATGCCTTGCCTGCATGAGAGGTGACTTGAAAGTGCACATTCCTGCAAGCGCTTCTACGACTTGAGTATTTATTTTCCAAGTTGAAGACAGGTTTTTTCAATGCACAAATTATCATTCTGGGATAAGTCAAATCATGCTAACTGGGTGACTTTTGCTAAGTATCATCAATATTAACAGTAAAAAAACAACTGAATGGCTTAGGCAGTAATTTCAATGGTGGCAAGCGCTGCAATATATAAACTTGAAAGGCCATTATAGCTAACAAGAATATACAAGTGACTTGTGCATTCAATCATCAAATTAACAAACTTTCAACTGCCTTACCAAAGTCGTGTTTTAGCTTATCGGTCAGAGTGGATATCCTAGACTGAATCTTGGACAGCTTTGAGCTTGCATCATCATACTCCTTCCGAACATGAGAAGCCTCTAAAAAGGAGATCTATAAGTGATACAGCATCTCACATGATTTTTGAAGGATCATAGCAGGTAGAATACACAACTTACCAGATAAATCCACAGGGGTCTTGAAAAAGTTGAATGCTTGTAAAACATTTTGTACAGTTTGCTGAATTTTGTCCAGCCATGATGCTTGCCCGGAGGCAGTTAAATCTGACAGAACAAAAGAAAAAAGAAAAGTCGATAACCAAATACAGAAAGGAGTCAAAGGAGAGAGATAGTGGCCAAGTTACATGAACCATATACCTGAATGGTCATCACCTTTCTGATCATCATCGGACTTATATGACGCAACATGCTCATCATGATCATCAACATATTCATCATCTGATTCATGCGAGAAGTCTTCATCATCGTATTTATGTCTGTCATCTTCAACTTCTGAATGGTAACCAGCATAGCTGTCTTCAGCAGGTTCTGGTGCATCTGATTCATCTTCATGTGTTTCTTCTGAATGTTCTGTCATATCATGCTCCTTTTTATTATCTTTACTGATCTCATCAACCTTTTCTCCGGTCCATCTGGAAGCTACCAGACGACCTAACTCCTCCCTTGATAACCCTTCTGAGTCAGCAGGAGTGGATTCCTGAAAAAAATATCAACACAAATCCACATTGCTTCAACCCTTGCAGTGCATCTGGAAAACCATGAAAAACTACTGCTTGTACTGATATTTGTAATGTAACAACCCCTGGAAAAAGTTTTAACTGTATTCAACCAGGTACAATTGAACACAAGGACGTGAATGATATGCAAGTGCTGTACAAGTAGCAAGTGCTGGTCTTGACATGGCTTATGGGGCACTAGACATCTAGCTATAAATGTTGGTTTATTACACACTGCAGAGATCATCAGTTGGACAAACCCAAAAAGAGAGTCATAAATGGGTTGTTATGACATACTCAGACTTGAAAATATTTATTAGAAGGGAAATGGCTTGGTGCACAGGGAAACAGGGGAACCTGCATATCCCTGTTAGTGAAAATACGATGGATCCAACACATTTTGATGTTTCAAAAATTCCAGAAACAAACATAATGCAGTGCACATAAAAATATCAAAACCTGCAAAATTTCAATTTCAAAATCCATTGTATTAAGATCCAACGCCAGATTGATTTGTTGTCATTTTTGTTTATTGATGCCATTGAGGACGAGTATGAAACACTGATATTTTTGTATATTTACTTAATTTTCAGCGCGCAACATACTACACACATGGTTTGCTTGCATGTTTCAAACACCGTAACATGGCAAACATGATATGGAAGTACCGGTTCTTGGGATACCATAACAGTCACATACCAAAGAATAGGTAAACAACATTACAAAATTAGATTTCAGTAACTGTCATTAATATGCAGATGAGTGGCTCATATTCCATCACGTAGCTCAACTCACAACAGCAAATCAGATTTGAGGGCTGTTAGATTGGCCTATTGGAGGAATGTTTACAAGGAGTGGCACTAAATGGTACAGAGTTATATATATTTAAACAGGGTATGTAGGATATCAGTTTTTGAGTTATAATAGAGAGAAATGCACAATACTTTTTTGAAACTGGTTCAATACCTGGAAGGAATATGCCTATTATTAATATAATCAAATTTATCTCTACTATTGCCTCTAAAGAACAGGGAAAACATCTATCAAAAGGCCCCAAAGAATGACTCAGATGCAAAGCAGTTATTAAGTCACCTGCTCTTTAGTAGGCGCTGCAGATGTCCCCTCTGGTGGTGATTCATCAGCAGGTGCGGCTTTTATGCTAATGTCATCTTGGCTTTCAGGATCATGCTGACGTACAAACCCAATATATATATGGAAAAATCACTTAATGTGATATGTAGCAGTAGAATTGTTAGTATTTTATAATAATGAAGCTGAATTATACCTGCTCAACAGATGTCTCGATTTCTGGTGTGTGATTGTCATGGCTCGTGGCATGTCCATCATGATGTGCAGCTACCTGTATTCATCATTAAAAAAAATAATATAAATATCTCTTTATGGCAGTGAGTACCTAGTTGTGCAGTAAGTTCCTACAATTCATAGTACAGCATAGTAGCATACGCTACCACAGTGATGATCATTTTTATGTTCTTTATGACTAACCATTCCTGGTAAATTGTGGTAAAAAAAATTATAAATAGCATTGATGGAACATCCAGTTGCTAGGATACATGGGGACTATCCGTTCTTGATGTTGTATGTATGTATGTATGTATGTATGTATGTATGTATGTATATGGTATCTCTAATAAGAAGGCAGTTAATGGTTCAGATAGCCCAAAACCTAAAATGAAGCCAACAATTTGAGGCTTTAAGTGCCACCAAGAAACTTAAGGTTCTGCACAATTATGACATAAATCCTGTACTTTTCGATAAACCATTATTACAGAACCCTGTAGAACATTGATTTATCTTCTTATGTGAATCATATTGTGATAAAAAATGCATTGAAACCATTGGAAGGATGGTAGTTCTCTCCCAAAGCATAGTAATTTCATGAGTATACAACCACATAGCTGCACCCTATTAGACGTGTCAACATGCTAACACCAACTTAACTCAATTTAAGATATTAATGGTGAGGATGATGAGTTCATCAGACAAAGGTATATATGGCAATCTAACAGATATATAGAAAGAATGCTAACCTTGCTCTCATCTTCTTGCACAGTTTCATGATTTTCCTGAGAATGTACCTCCTGAGAGGCATCTGACGCTTTCTTTTCATCAGCGGCTTGCTTTTCGGCTTCTTCTTTCATCCTCTTTTCTTCCTTTTCTTTTCTTAAGCGTTCCTCTTCCTCTGCCTTCTCTATCAATTTCTTTTGTTCTGCACAACATGAGAAGTCATAGTTTAACACAAAAAACTATCTTGAAAATTAGCAGCGCCAACAGCATTTCCCAACATAACATTCTTTGGTAAATGACTCAAGACGAACTGCCACGAAGAGCACACCTTTGAGCTTGTCAACAAGGCCTTGTAGTATTTTCTCTTCACTCTTCAGTTTCGCTAGCTCTGCTTCGTCTTTAGCAAATGCCACTTTTGCCTTTTGAACTTCCTGATTTCGAATAACAACTCCACTTTTATATGTAGCTACTTTTTTCTTCAATTTCTCCCTTGCCGCTTTACCAGCCTCCCAGCACGTATTCTTGCAAGTGACATTGCTATCATACTCATCACTCCCGTCACAGCAATCTAAGAGGCAACGACAATCACATATTTTAGGTAATTAGACAAAAATATAGCTGGAGTTCCGACAAGCACTATGTGTACAGAACAAAAGCACCTACGAGCTTCCTAATCTCTAGCCTTTCATTTGATTCGAGTACATTTAGTAATAACAAGGAACAAAATGGAGAATGCCATCGAATATAAGCCTCTTTACCGCAGATGCCGTCATTCACTCGCGATGAAAAGATCGTGATCGGAGAATGTCCAGCATTCTGGCAGTAGAACTTCCCCTCCGGGCACGCCGATGTCCCTGCGCCAAGGAAAAAGTACACACAATTCGATTAACAGCTCTGCTAGATTGATACACTACTAGATTCGAGCTACTAGCACATACACGAGAACCTAAACCAGCACGCCTCCGCGGTAAACCCCGCAGGGAGATCAACCCAGCTCACCAAGAAACGAAGAACAAAAAAAAAAAAGGATTACCTGGCTCGTCGGTGCCGTCGGGGCAGTCGCAGAAGTCGTCGTTGAGCTTGTCCCTGGTGAACTTCCCCGATCCGTCCCTGCACCTGATCACTCCGCCCCTGAAGTACGCCTCGTCTGCAGTGCAGCCAGACACCCCCCACAGACACCGAATCAAGAACCGCATCTACCCAATCCAACACACGCCGAGAGAGAGAGAGAGAGAGAGAGAGAGAGAGAGAGAGAGAGAGAGAGATACGGGCAGATCCGGGGGGGAAAGAACAAGATAGAACCTTGCGGCGGGATGCCGAGGGTGTCGAGCGGCGGCCTGGACGCGGCGGCGGCGGAGATCCAGAGGAGGAGGAGGAGCGCATGGAGCGCCATGGCCGCGCGTCGGCGAGGGGGATGGGTGGGGGTGGTAGTGGGCGACGGCGTTTGCTCCGTGCTTCCCAGGGAAACGGGAAGCAGTAGGAGCAGGGTGCCCCGTGTAGTGTACAAACGTATATACATGTACATTTCTTCAGAATTCAACACGAGGTTGCACAAGTTTCCTCCGTTTTTTTTCGATAAATTGACACTTTTGAAAAACTTATTGCGATACTAACCCCCGACAGAAACTTCAATTAAAAATAAACCGTCGGGTCAGCGCCAATGCAATTAGTGCTGAGGTTGGGCAGATCAGCGCCAACGGGACTAGCGCTGATCTCGGGCCACTGTGGTGCCGAGCAGATCCCCTGCCGACGTGGCAGGAACCTCAGCGCCAACCGCGTCGGCGCTAAGGTCCCCAACCTCAGCGCCAACAGTCCTGGCGCTGAGGTTGGTTACTTAGAGGCCGGCCGAGGCCGCCCCAGCCAGCCTCTCCTCTCCACTCACCTCCTCTCTCCCTATCTAGGTTTCATCCCTCTCTACTCCATTCTCCAAACATCTCCAAATCCACCCCAAATCGAAGGGCATTTCGTGGGCATTTCGTGGGCATTGCTTGAGGCATCGATTTGTAAGGTAAACCCCCTCGAGAAACCCTAAGTTTAGATGTGATTTAGGGGGAAGGGAGAGGGGTGTAATGTTCTACTTCAATATTTAGGTAGTTATGGAAGATTCGTAGTGTTGAATTCTGATTTTATAACATCGTTAAGAACTACCATCTTATGTTTCTCTAAACATAGTTAGTTGATGGATGTATTGTGATAGGGGAGTATATATGTGTTAATATTTATGTTTCATTTGATGTTGGATTTTTTTTTTTGTAATTGTAGGATGTTTAAGAAGGATGAAGTCGGCTTTGCCCCTGAGCAGCTGCCTCCACCAGGTGTGAAACGCCCAATGTGTTGGTGTGGGGATGAGTGTTGTTTTCAGATAAGTGATGACTGGGATAGTTATGGCCAGAGGTACTGGATGTGCCACAACTACTCATACAGTCCGGAGAAACCTAAGCCTGTGCCTAAGGGAAGGAAGGGAAAGGCGAAGATTCCAGTGAAGGTAAATTTTTTGTAGTGTAATTTGTTTCGCATTGCATATATGGTCGTCTGTCGTGAAGATATAAAATGTGATTTAATGTGTAGGAACCTGAGGTACCACCCCCTATTTATGACTTTATGGAGTGGATTGACAAGGAGATGTTTGAGTTTGATAAGAGGTCGATTAAGAGCTGGCGCGAGCGCTAGGAAGAGTGTGAGGAGCGGCAACGGCAGCGTGCCGCAAAGGAGAAGGCCGAGAGGGAAAGGAGAGAGGAGTTGGAGTTAAGGGAGTTGGCTAGACTGAATAGGGAAAAGGAAGAGCGTGCTGAAGATCGGTCAAGAAAGCTGGCTAGGGCACAACGTGCGAAGGATGCCGGGTCGGAAGCGGCAAGGAAGGGCAAGTACCCACGATGCACCCAGTAATACTAGCTTCGAATCGTCAACGCATTGTAATGTGCGCGTGTAATAATTGTCGTTTCGTACTATCAGATGTTTAATTTCGTTTGGAGTCCGTAAGACGTGGTAATGAATGCTAGAGAACAATGCGATTTAATATTCGGTAATTGAGGATTGCATCGTTTATGACTAGGCTTGTCAACGAAATTTAGTAGCAGCTTGTGTGGTATTTGTCGATTTTGCCGAGTTTGCCGAGTCCCCCTTCTCCCACCCACCCCCAAACCAGCAAGCCCTTTGTGTGGTTGGCTGGGGGGGCCTCAGCGCCAGAGAAAATGGCGCTGAGCCTGGGGACTTCAGCGCCAACTGCTCTTGCGCGGAGGTGGCAGTTAGCCGTTTCGGCCGAGTCCCGCCACAGCAGGCCTCTCTGTCTGGCTGCCCCGGGGGACCTCAGCACCAGAGGAAATGGCGCTGAGGTTGGACTTAGCCGTTTCGGCCGAGTCCCGCCCCAGCAACCCTTCTATCCGGCTGGCTGGGGGACCTCAGCGCCATTATACCTGGCGCTGAGCTTGCACATGTCAGCGCGGTGTATAATGGCGCTGAGGGTGCAGATCACATTGCAAAACAAGACACATCTCTCCCAGGCAGACTTTTCACAGCAAAACCTCATGCATGTGTTCACTATCAAACCATACATCCATCCATCAGGTCCAACCTCATTCCATACATCCAAAGATTCCATCAATCCATCCATACATTAAGTCCATACATGTAACAAATAAAAAACATTCCATCAATCCATCATTCCATCAATCCATCATTCCATCCATCCATCCATCCATACACAATAAGCAAAAGTCGTAGTCCATCCATCCATCGAACCATGCATCAAGTCCATCCATCCATCCATCGAACCCTGCCCTCACCTCCTCCTACCTCTAGTGCGAGGACGAGGCACATCGGGGGTGTACCTCCAGTCCTACGAAGGAGCCCGCCTGCGTCGTGCTCGAGACGGACCGGGTTGCGAGAGATCCGGCTGTGACGACTCTGGTGCGTCCTCCAGCTGCGAGGGACCGAGCTTATCCGCCTCCTCTTCTTCGTCTCCCTCCTCTTGGTGGGCATCATCCCCTTCTTCCTCCTCATCCCCTTCTTCCTCGGCCGCCTTGTCCTGCTCACCCTCCTCATCACCCACCTCCCCTTCTTGATCCCCCTCTTGGTGGGCATGAGCATGTTAGAGCACATCAGTCGACCTGCAGCCCAGCCTTGCTACCAACTTCCGACATCGCTGTCGTAGTCTCTGCAAAAATAATCCCTGTTGAGTAATCGCTTTTGGAAAAAACAACGTAGTTGCATCTCTTATTCAATGAGTACCTGTAGGGCGTTTCGCAGGGTGGCGCTCTCTCCTTCGAAGCCAGGAGGCGTGCCAAGCGCCACTCCCGCGTCGTTCACGGTCCGCAAGAGCTCCCGAGCCTGCGAGTTTGAAATGAAGTTAGTCACAACATTTATGCCAGAGCTTGCATATCACCAAAGAGTGATAGAACTAACCACTCTATCGCGAACAGGTCCCGTCTCGACCGTGGTACCTTGACGGGTACGAGTGTCGTACTCGTTCTGCTCCTCCACATCCTCGGGGTCGTCCGGTATGTCCGCTAGCGTCCAGGCCGGACGTAGGACTAGACGGTAGGTCCTGTGGAGCCATGCCAAGTACGCGTCGAACTCCATCATGTTGTGCTGACCCTGGTTAGGTACTCCATTCTCCTCGAACTTCTCCCATTGAGTGATATGATCCTGATGGTAGTAAGCCAATCAGTCACCTTCTTGTTCTTCCGACAGTCCACCCTGCACGTGTGCAAAAGATCCAACTCGAATATTTAATAAACGTTGTCATGAAAATAACTGAGCAAGCAAAATAAATTCTTAAGTTAAATTACTAACTTGTGTAGGTCGATACTTGTGGAGAAACGGTGCGGGATTGTTTGAAGTCTCCCGAACTGCCGCATCATGCGGTTGCACATCTGGAACTCCACTGCATAAAAGCAAATCAGTGGGCACCGTAGGGTCTTCAATGCATCCTCTATATGGCACATGAGATTTATTTCTAGCTCGACCACTTCCTGTGCCTCATATGGCATCCAGACGACCTGCAGCAACAAAAATAAAACACATTAAATCACATTTAGTAGTAGATAGTAAGACACCATTTTCATGTGTGATTGAACGGTGAATTGCTTACATGTTCTGGCTGTAGGTAGTCCATCTCGTTTGTGTAGTGGTAGTAGGCCAAATTTCTGCGGCCTACTACTGGAGATGGGACCGATTCCCAAAGGTGAGCTACAGTGGGATGTCAGTCGGCATCCTCGTGCGGCCAAACCGGATGGGTCCTCCACATGGGCCGACCAACAGGAAACCTCATCCACATCCAAACCTGCGTCACATACGTTACCTCCCACAATTACATTGCCGGAAATTGAAAAGTTACGAAACAGAACATGCGTGAACTAACCTGTAGCAACCAAACACAGTCTGCTAGGTTCGCGTCCCCTCCTTGCCTTCGGCAGGCATCACAAAGTTGTCGGTAGAGCTAGGCTAGGGCAGCAGACCCCTAGCTGAAGGTACCCGCCTCGTCCCAGTCCGCGAGTAACGGTAGCCACACACATCCAGGAGGCCATGTCTCCACCGGAGTCAGGGAACAGAATACTACCGAAGATGTACAGGACGTACGCCCTGCAGTATTGCTGTACCGTGGCCTCGTCTGCCTCGGCGGGACACTGACCGAAGTTGGCACGCAACCAACTCAAAGGAACCCCTGAGGTCTTCGTCTGACGCTGACCATCAGGTGCCACTGGAGGCTCCACACCTAGGTACTCCTCAACCCGCTGCCTCCAGTTCCCCGACGCTGTGTCACCTGTGACTGCCTGACCCCGGATCGGAAGACCCAGGATCATGGCGACGTCCTCTAGAGTGACGGTCAGCTCCACGCAGGGTAGGTGGAAGGTGTGAGTCTCTGGCCGCCACCTGTCCACGAGGCCCATCAGAGCAGCGGCATTGTAAAGAGGCACCGGTCGCTGGGCCATGGTGACGAATGCCAAGAGCTTCGCCCGCCGTAGGTACGGGATGTACCGGTCGTCGAACAGTATGTGTGCCATGTGACCTCTGACACGGAGGGTCTTCAGGCGCTGCATCAATAAACAAATGTAATAACATGTAGTCAGTGACAATATAGCATCCAGAAAGTTTGTGGAAACAAATTGAATAATGTTGGTGCTAACCTCTCCGCTCGCAATCTGGGGAGCCCGATGCTTCTCCTCGTAGAAATCCTCCAACACCGGAAAGTGCTCCATCCTGCAAGTGAAAATGGAATCATCAGTGATTCCTATAAAATTAAATGCAAAAATCGCAATGATAACGGAAAGGAGAACAACACAAAGTAAACATTGAGGCAAAAATAATCACTTAACAATTGTAATGCAAACTGAATTTACAACACTTAAAAATATGAATGTGATCCAATCCAACCTGTGTGCTACCCTCACCACCTCCCCCCGTCCTACGGTGCTTTTTCGGTCGATCCTTAGTCTTGTCTCGCTTCGGGCACCTTGTTTTCTTATGGCCTAGTTCGTGGCATAGAGAACATCTATTTTGCATGACCGGCTCTGAATTTCTACTGTTCAGCTTTTGTGACCGTCGGTTGCCTGAGCCTTTGTACCCTTTGTCCATATTGAACCTTCTTGTCCTTCTCCTTCCTCGTGTGTTATTCTTCAACGCCAAGTCCGAAACGAAGAACTCTCTGTCATAACTTGGCCACTGCGATGGATCTAGGTAAGGTTCAAACCTAGGGAAGTACGTGTCCTGCACAGCTCTATTGGAAGCATCATAACACATTCGGGGGGCACCTCCACATCCAACCCTCGCAATCTACAAACGGTTATCATGTGGGAGCATGGCAAGTGATGGAGCTGAGGGAACTGATAACTGCATGTGTTATCTCTCGTAACCACAACGTAGTGACGTCCACCCCATTGCACCCTAGCCGCCGTCACTCCGCCTTGCTCGCTAACCTCATACTTCATCGAAGGGAAATCGAAACATGCTGTTCTTTGCCCCAAAGTTCGTCTTTGCTGCTCCTCCAATATGTCCTTAACTTTTGTGGGCCACTTCTTTCCACTCAAGATATCTACAGTTGCCTCTGTGTCTATCAACAAACCAACTATTGCACTTCGAAAATGTGTATGTCACAATAGCTGTAACCGGCAGTTTTCGAATGCCTCTCAAGACATTATTGGAACTCTCGGCCATATTACTGGTCATGATGTTGTGCCGACGCCCGTTGGTATCAAATGCTCTTACCCATTTGACCTTAAGTGCCATATGGTCTTTTAGCCACTTCTTTGGCCTGTCTCCGAGCACACCCAAGAGGCGTTTTATCTCATCTAGGAACAATGCTTTCTCATTTATTTGACATATGCGCTCGAGATCTTTCATCTGGTCCGTCGTAGCTTCAGCTGTGTAGAAGTTAGCACAGAAGTGCCTCATGCACCACCTGTGGTGAATGGGTAGGTGCTGAGGCATGCTGTGGTTGATGGCGTTCTGAATGCCAGCGTGTCTATCAGAAATTATACACACTTCTCTATTAGGACTGATCAGCTTGTGTCTCAACATGTTGATGAACCACTCCCAGTTGGATGTATTCTCCCTCTTTACTAGAGCAAACGCCAGCGGAACAAGATGTAACCCTACGTCGACCCCTATTGTCGTGAGCAATGTACCTTGGTATTTACCGGTTAAGAAAGTGCCATCAATTGCTAGCACCGGCCTCAAGTGCTTGAATGCTTCTATGGACTGGCCAAATATCCAATATGCACGTCCAAATACTCGCCTCTGTACTCCCTCCACCATCCTTGACTTCTCGGGGTGGGCCTCAACAAGGAAATGCATGGTAGGGTTCTTTGCTTTGATGGCACGCATCAGTGTAGGCAAGCGAACATATGCCTCGTCCCAATCTCCCCAAATGACCTTCATAGCAACTTGCTTAGCACGCCAAGCTTTGCCATACGTAGGCCGGCCGATAGTGCTAGATTTGCTCAACTACCTCCACAATAGCTGCAGGAGACAAAGTTGGTTCAGCTCGGATAAATGCCTGTAACCTGTTTCCAATAAACCTCGAAGTAAGTTGCAAATGCTTGCCGGTTACTTCCGCACTACAGCATGTATGGTCTTCACCCACCCTAGTCACCCTCCACCTATCTCCTGCACTCTTCCTTGCATTAATCTGCCACTTGCAATGGCGATCGAGACAAGCCATAGTATACTTCATTGACGCGTTAGATTCCTTCACATGGTAAGGGCGGTGGACACGGATAGAATAACTCTGCAGCCATATTTTCAGATCGTCCATCGATCGAAACTCCAACCCCTTCCTTGGTTCATCGCACATTGGTTCGAAGGCACCGTCATATTGTGGATCACCGTCAGCAATTGCTAGCCCGGATCTACTAAGATCCTCGAATTGTGTTATTTCAGGGTTTCTACCGACCAGTTTCTCAAACACAGTCCTCTCTTGCTCCGACATCTTGCCCACTGGACGATCATCATCGGAGTCGGAAGCGGACTCATCCAATTCATCCTCTGTATCATAATCCAACCAGCCTGGGTTCAATCCACTACGTATCATAGCATCCTCACACTCCTCTCGGGTATAACAGTTCATCCTAACCAACTCCCTTAGGCCCAAACTTACTTTCTTAGCATTCGCTTCTTCATCAAGCAACTCCACATCCTCTACTACCTCCCGACCATCCTCAACATTTATTCCCTCACTTACCGGCACATTATCCTCTACATTTACTTCCTCCCTTAACGGCGCATTGTCCTCTGCATGTACTTGCTCCCTTACCGGCACATTCTCCTCTGCATGTACTTCCTCCCTTACCGGAACATTCTCCTCCCCATGTACTTCCACCCTACCCTCTTTCTTCCATGCGAACACCTCAAGAGCTTTGAAATGTGAACCCAATACTATATCTATATATGTTTGCCATTCCATCTCTCCATTCAAGTCTAACATAAACTTATGCGACATGACACCGCCGCCCACATCGTATCTCCCTTGCATACCAACCGACTCATCACTCCAATCCAATTCATGCTTAATGCGAGACATTAACTCCTCAAATGCAGGCTTCGCATTAAACACTAACTGTCTAACAGTCATTCCCCCAAATTGACTTCCACCGGTATTTTCATCTACCACACAACCACCATAATGAAGCCGGACCAATCTATCCATCTACAATATTTCACCAATACATAAACATTAATTACTTGAAAATAATCTCTAAATACCATAGCAATGCCAAATCTTCCAAACCCTACAACATGTCCAACTTTTTCCATAAAACAATACCTAATTTTTTCAACTCAAATACTACACATTATTCAAAAAAAATCCCTCCTCCTATTTGAAATGTCTATACCTCACCACACCTCAACCTCCTACCAACCATTTCAATCACTAAGCATCAATACAACATCAAGCCCTAACCATCACCACACATCAATCCCAAATATAGGTCCTACAACTCAACATTAATCAAATGGAGCAAGACTAATACGTCTCTTCCGCACTACATCCCCACCCACATTATCCAATTATCCATCACCACACATCAAAATGGACGAAATAGTTAGAAATCGACGTTAATCGGTGAGGATAACATCAATATAGGACTAGCAAGCTACATCCCTACTCACATTACAAGAATAACATTATTTCCCTAGCCACATTCCCCACTTCAAGGTTACACCCCAATCAAGCAAAATACTAGGCAAAAGATTGATGAAATTAGGGTTTTTCGAGGGGATTTACCTTCACAATCGATGAAGAACGCAATGCCGATGAAATCCCCCTGAATTTGAGGTGGATTTGATGGAATTTGGGGAGGGGAGGAGAGAGGGCGGCGCGGCTAGGGTTCTAACTGCGCGCAGGAGCCAGAGGGAAAAAGAGATGGGGCTGGGTTGGGGCGGCTCGGCCGCGGGGTTAAGTCCCCAACCTCAGCGCCAATGTTTCTAGCGCTGAGCTGAGGGGCTCAGCGCTGAGCCACGTCGGTGAGGGGAATCAGCGTCGGATCCACGTGGCAGGTGGTCAGCGCCGAGGCGGTTGGCGCTGAGGAGTTGGATCTCAGCGCCAATGAGACTGGCGCGGACCCAACGGCCTATTTTTGATTGAAGTTTTTGGCAGGGACTAGTTTCGCAATAAGTCTTCTAAAAGGACCAATTTGTCAAAAAAAGGGAAGTTTCCTGGTATGCAGTTTTCAGAACATATATATATGTGATATTTGAATGTGTTGGTTCATAGTACTAGTATTTCATAGTCTGTGGTTTGGAGTTTGAAGTTGTAGAGTTTTGATAGTGAACTATGTGATTAGAACTATTCGATGGGTTATAGTTGGTATGATGTAAGATTGTTCGGCTTATACAACTATGTAGATATCCTCGATCATCATTTATTAGGGTGCACTGTTTATTCTTGAAATTGAAATTTATTTATATAAAGTAGGTAATTGGCTAATTGGCTATCTGAAAATTATTTACTTATATGCTGGACTCACTTTAGTTTTCACATGAATCTTGAGTTGATCTATATATTCAGGGACGGAGCAGGGGGACATCGTGGATGGTACCCAAAGCGCAAGCGCGAAGGGGTGGTAGTAGGTGTGCTCCATGGTTGACCATCTTTGCCGCTACCATGGACGAATAGATGCATACGATGCTTGGAATGAGAAAACGAGGGAGAGAGGATAGAGAAGAAAGAAAGAAGGAATGGATTTTCATTTGACTGATATGTGGGTCTCTTAGTTTTTCAATTATTATGTCAGTGTTGACATAAAAACACGATGGTCTAAGAGATCTGTTTAGCTCTAGTGTGATCCAAAATAATAATGAGATGAGGGTGTGCCAGTCAGTTTGATCCTACAACTGATAAAATACATAAATTGAAGATCAAAAGAGTCGATTGGTTGACAAGCCGATGTAGTCATTCCGCCGATGCCTATACCAACCGATATTGATAGGGTTTTGAACTATCGATTATATATATCCAGTATAGATCTTGATACTTGAGTAAATAATGACATAAAGATAATCGGCTGATGATAATGTAATAAAACAATAATATAATCCAGTAGAAACCAATCGGCTAGTAATGATAGATTGAATAAGCACTGATCCGAATGTTAAAGCATGCATCGGCTAGAGGTCCGATATCGTTAAATCCAAACAATTAGACAAACAGTGAAACCTTTGTTGTCATCGGCTAAAACCAACTTATAAGTAATCCTCGTAAGATGATGCAACGTCCATATAACTTATCGGCTAGCACTCCGCTAAAACATTAGCATGAACTTATCGGTTTAATAAGATTTATATTATCAACAATAATCTAGTCGGTCGAACCTAACCGATGCAGCACGAGACTGTATATGGTAATCTAATACTTGATGAGTCGATAGATCTGTCTAATGTGATGGATATAACAAATCTATTTAAAATAATATTGTGATTGTAGAGATATATCGGCTAAGATAGAATATCAGACCTAACCAAGACAGTACTGATGCGTCTCTAAAACAATGCAATTAAAATAAAATTGAAATATTAGGTAGGCAAATATATCAACCGAACCAGAACGATCCAAGAGATCGAAGCGATGCAGCCTTGAACAACTCCAATGTGACCGATAGATTCACCAGGGTCGGCGGAACATAGGACTTACCCATTCGCCGGAGATCGAAAGCCGATGCAGCCCCACGTTAGGTGTCAAGTTCCGCCAGTTAATAAATAAAAACCTCGGAAAGAGGGTGGCGATACGCCAAGAGTAGTTGTATTGATCGATATATATCTTACAATTACCCCGTATGTACATGTTTATACCCATGTGTCGGAGGGAAAACTCCGCAGCAGGGGACTATGGAGACCCCCTTTTCGAGTTCAGCCCAGGGCGCAAAAGAGAGGTACTCCCGGCCCCGATTCCGGTGCGCCGGTGATGTGGAGAAGTAGAGAGAGAGAGGGCGGTGACACGCAAGCGAGTATACAGGTTCGGGCCGCCGGCGAGGCGTAATACCCTACTCCTGTGAGATGGACTATCTGTGTGATTTTCGCTCTCAAGAGTCGAATCCAAAAGAGCCAACCCCTTTCCTCTAGGCCTGGACCTCCTTTTATACTCCAAGGGGACACCACATGGGCCGGACAGGCTATAATCTAGAGAAAAGGAAAAAAGGTGTTTTACAATTAAGGACCACACTGTGGCTTGCGGCAGAAGTCCACCGTCCTGTAGCGCCGGCACTACTCCTGTCAGACCGCCCATCATCTAGGAATGACGCTGCATGTCATTCTCCATTAAACGGCCGGAGACTTGCTCATCCGGCCGTACATGGTGAGGTGTGCCAGGTGATTAGACCCGGCGCATCAACTCTGGCGAGGCATGTGAGCTGAAACGGCTCACATAATTTTGATGTGACCTGACGGGATGCGCAGCATACCTACCGGGTGTGCGGCGGTATGCCCGGTACTGTGCCCGCCTCCCATCAGTCATTCGCACCGGTCACAGGCCGGTCGGCTCACTGTGACCGGTGTCAGGCGCGTGCGTGCGCATCATTCAACATTTAATGCGGCACGCGCGTGCGCAGGCGCATTCTGGCTGCGCCGCCATTAATGGGGGTAGGTGGGCGTTGGGAGCGCCCACCTACCTCAGCGTACGTGGCGGCGGCCCGAGGGGGTCGGGGGAGCCCGACCCCCAATCTGGCAGCCTCCGAGGGGCGCCGAGACTTAGAGTGGGCGGCTACCACATCACCCTCGGGCCCGATTCCCCTTCGAGGGATGGCCACGTAGGCGAACGGGGCCGCTCAAGCCCTAAGTCAGCATACCCCTGGACCTATGACACCGACACCATGGGTAGATACTAGTCCTTGTTGGATACAATACCAATTTTCTTATAGATTAAAGGAAAAAAATAAAGTCATTATCGAACACTAAACATATTTTCCTAATGATAAAAGGAAACTAACAAACTATATCTAATTAATAGATAAAGAGCCATGCCGCATTCTCCTTGAACCTAGACTCTTCTAGATAAACTTTCTTTAATTAATTAATTTTCTTAACCGAATTCATCAAGAATACAACTGCTGGCGACTGATAATACCTATCGACCGATTCCAGGATTCTAAAGTTGATACTGATTCTAGACCGATGATGACTCCGGGCTTACTAAATTTTAACGTTAACAATCAAGTAAGCGCCACGTCTAAGGAAGACCAAGCCAACATGCTACGGGGGTACCACATCAGCTAAAACTATCATCTAAACAGTCTTGTAAACTGGTTTTGAAAGATAAGGATATACTCCTATATGGTATCCGGCTTTGCGGTTGAGGATGTAAAACTCAACCTATAGAAGAGGGACAACAATTGAACTTTCTCCATCCGTAAATCCACGTAGGCCATTTAAGTGGGCCTTCCCCAAATCCATGATGAAGATTAAGGCATACCCAGAAACTCGGCGCCCCAAGCCCTTCACATACATTAGCCCAGTAGTTGGGTGGGTCTTCAATATGCATCAGCCCACCGGTTCAGTTAGAAACAACCAAACAGGTCACGGGTGTGAGTACTCTATGGGTTTTGATATCTCGTCATTAAGAAGTTAAATGATGATGTAGTTTAAGATTTATGTATAAAAGTAAACTTATTTTTGACGTTGAGGGTGTAGTTTTTTGTTAAAGGAAAGTTAAATGACTTCCCTGCATGTTCTTGACATTTTTTTGACCCTGATCACATTAAGATAATGTTTAATTTGATCCGTATACGAGTGTTACATGTAATACTAGTTATACATGAAGGACTAATACTGTGTGCAAAATTAATTAATTGTGTGATATAATATAACTCAACACATGCGTTTGCTGCATGTGTTCTATTGTACAGGTATATATCAACCCGAATTAAAGGCGTAGTATATATGCATCTCCATCCCACGAATCAACGGTAGAAATAGCTCGCTGCACGAATCTCAATGCGGATTCCTCGGATCGTGGCGGCTGTTGGCGCCGGAGCCCGGGTAATCCTGCGTCGTCTGCATCTCCATCCGCCTCATCGTCGTCGTCTCCTCCTCCGCCGCCGCCGCCGCCGGCGACCCGGACACCTCGTCGGCGACGACCGGCAGCTCCCCCTCTACTCCGGCCATCTCCACCACCACCGCCGCCTCCTCCCTGGGAAGCAGCGCCCTCCGGTAGCCGACGACACTGGTGGTGGTTGTGGTCGCCGTCGCCGTCGCCACCGCCGCTGCAAGGAGGAGAAAACACGAGGCAAAGATGAGGAGCATGGCCTCCGGCGAGAGGTCCGGCGAGCCGAAGAGCTCGATCAAGCCGTACAAACCGTGGAGGAGGAAGACGCAGGAGAGGGCGGCCAGCGCCGCCAGGATGAAGGGCACCGAGCACCACGCCTTGCTCGTCATCCTCATCGCCGGCCACCCACCAATCCAAGCACAGCAGCTGCTCTCGCCGAGGAAGAAGAAGAAGCTAGCAGCTGCGCTCAGTGCTAGCTAGCTAGAGTACTATGTGCAGTGACGACGAGCAGAATGGTTTCTGGATCGCCTTTATATATATAGCGGAAGAAGTACAAGGAATATGTGGGATGCTGTGGCCAGGAAGCAGCTAGATATATATGCAAAGATTGATGGATGAGAGGTCGGGAGGAAGAAGAAGGGTCACATCAAATGGAGGTCAAACGAGCACACCACACTACGTACACTAGATCCCACTTACACTACTATGTGTAGTTAGAGTAATTGTTTAGGGTTTACCATCAAGCAATACGTACGTTGGTAGATTTTTATTTCCCAAGAGGATATCATCTCATTTTATGTATATTTAAAATAAAAAAGACACAAATAAATCAATATGTAATAATATATTATCACGCAAACATACAAGTTCAACTTAGACGAATAGCTATGAGTAAAAAAAATAATAAATTTAACCATGAATAGTACTACTTGTATACGTTGAATTGCAGTTCGTAGAATGACATTTCTCACTTATATTGATCTATCATGTCATCTTTTAAAAAAGGTTTATTTATGATAATTTGATTGCCAAAAAACAAGTGGGGATATTCTTAAGGAACAAAAAGAGTTTTTTTAAGTATTATTCGTTTATACTTCTAATACGGTATAAGATAAATTTTTAGTAATAAGATAAATTTTAATACTACGAATTTAAATATGTGGTATATCATGATGTTTCCTATCCTGTATTAGGATATTTTAAGTTATAGAGGGAGTATAGCTGGTAGTAGACTACTACTCGTACTAGCTAGCTTAGGCTTAGGTGTAGAATCATTGGTCTTTTTGGCGCGAAAAGGTGGGGTCGTGGGCGTGCACTCCACTAACACACACAGGGGTCGATCAGTAGGTCACGCGCACTAGAAATGGGCGGGATTACGGCCACGTATATATACTACCATGCATATACATGCGTCGTTGCATTTCACTGGCATCCACTACTACCAACTGTTAATTGCGCCGTGATTATCTATCTATCTTGCTATATATCTTGGCTGGAATTTCATCGATCGAAAGGCCAACGAGCTTTAGTTTGGCCATGGAGATCGATCGAAAATGGAATTAGTGAGAGAAAATATCGACCAATTAAATGGTTAATTATCCAGTGGAGGGATCACACGTTTTCAACGTCGAACTATCTCGATCGATCTGACATGCATGTATGATGATATATTAGTGGCAGTGGATCTGTATGTGTGTATTAGGCATCTTGAGATCTCCATGAGAGATAAGCATGATGATCTGATGACACAGACATAAGCATTGACCTGCGCATGATCACACTTTATGCTCGATCGATTGACGGGCAAGTACAGAAAAAAAAGAACCTTATAAATAGTTTACGACCAAGATCTGCTGTTTGGTATTTTGGCATGCATAGTTTTAGTTCCGTCCGTACGTATTTTTATAACAGGATATACGAGTATTAAGAGTACATAAAAATGATTATAGAAATTGTGATAAGTCGAGAAGAAAAATTAGCTGAAAAATTAAATGAATAATGATTATAATTGGTTGAGATGAGATGGTAGATAGAGACATAGCCTCATTTCGAAAAAGAAACGTTTGAGTGGTAGAAATAGTAATTTTTAACTATGTATCTAGATATACTCATAAGAATATTATATTTTGGATGAAGATAGTAATTTCAGAGTGAGTTTTTTTTTTCTTTTGAAGAAATCTCTACATGATATTGTCTTTTGATCTTCTCTGACAACGAAATTAAAAGTTGTCTATCGAAGCTGCAAAGAAATTAGGCAGCAATACTGCTGTTTCGTCGATATATCCAGGCTAGCTCCATGAAAATAGAAGGAGACGATCACATCATATATAGTCTTCAAAAAGAAAAAAAAGATATATCACATCATTAATTGGACATGACCTAATTTCTTTCGGCCACGGAATTTATCCAAGCCGTTCATACGGCTAATTAAACACGTGTGGCAATTAGCTGTTCGTACGATGGATAGCCAGCTAGCTAGCTGGAGTACCAGCTAGAACCGTTACTACTAAACACGGATCTACCTTTAATACAGATCAGGCATGAGATCGAGTTGGTTAAATTATTCTCTCGCTTGAGAGTCAAACCAATTGCAAAGTCAGCATGGAAAGAGAAGACGATAAAGCTAGATCGACACATATCATGTTCAGATTGAGATGATCGAAGAGACGACGACAACGATCGATATATAATTATTATATCCATTCTAGAATTAATTAGTCACCGGATTAATCTGCAAAACACTTTAAAAGATATAATTTTTAAATAAACTTTCTTCTACTATATACATTAATGTATTACTTAAACGACGAAACGTTCTAATTACGCTTTTAGATTTATTAATACTGATTAATTGAATAAGATGTATCTCTTCTCTCTCATGTTGTTGTATTCCAAACTTAACTTTTCGCTAATTCTTCAACTTCATCTTATTTGTTTTGCTCGTGTACACTTCCCGAACTGCTAAACGATATTTTTTTAAAAAAGTTTATATAGAAAAGTCACTTTAAAAAACATATTAATCCACTTTTAAGTTTTTTAAACTAATTAATATTTAATTAATCATACGTTAATAGATTACTCCGTTTTGCGTATGGAGGGAAGGGGTTCCTAGCCCCCAAAAGAACACAGCGTTAGTAAATTCATACTTTGCCAAGAGCCCAAGACCCCCTAAATACGTGGCTATATATATTTAGCTTCTGTTAAAGCAATGATCAGAGATCTTATTTCATTACAGAAAAAAAATCTCTATAATTAAGTAGATATGATCGAACTTTTCATAAAAAGCGCTAGCTTAGACACGCATGCAGATAAAACTAAACATACACATATAGTCCATGCTTAGTCCACACTGAGAATCCGTGCTACAAGTACCAAGCATCCATAGAAATGGGCAATCAACTTGCAAGTCGTGTCGTCAATTCGAACAGATTTATGCGAGGATTCGGGTATTTGACAAGAGAGAGGCGCCACCTTTGATTTTTGGCTGCTGCTAATTGTCACGCACATATAAGGATCGGTTTGGGAGATTAAGATTCTGAGAAGCAGCTGGTGAAAAAATAATTGGTGAGAATCTAGAAAAGCTGGGAAACTCAGATTCCGACTTCTGGTTTATTTTTTGGATTATACAATTACAACTTCTTAGAATTTAAGTGAAAATCTAAATTATTTGGGGAACTACTAAATCTCCAACTACCAGAAATTCGCAAACAGACCCATATATCAACACAGTATACGTACGTACTACAGCGGTGGCAGTGATCAAGGTAGTGACGGTAGTGTTGGTGGTGCGTGAGCTAAGCTAATCAGTCGCACTGTTAGCCACATGCATGCCCAACCCCACACAAAGTGCCTCTCGAATCAGTCTCTCACCGCATCATATGCATCTTGGAAAGTTAGTTTTGATACACGCAATAGTCCACTCGATCCACTGAATGTCCCAGCGCCGCAACTAGGTAGCTACTTGATCCGTTCTAAAAAATAAATCAACCTCTGAATGTTATCCGCTAATTCCTTTGTGTTAAAATAAATAAAATTTTATATATTAATTTAAACATTGTCAATCTCTCATCTAAAAATAAATCAATTTTTTTATACGGATCTAGATATGAGATTCACTTGATAATATATAATATATAGTGCAGTGGTAAGAAGTGTGTGATTTTAATCTCAAGGTCTCGTGTTCAACGCTCACAATTTTTTCTTTTGAAAATGTTTGGAGTTACATATCTTTAAGATGGAACCCATACTATTTCTACGAATTTAGAAATATGATGGATATATTAACTAGAACAATATTGTACTAGGTAATATCCGTTGTCACATTTTATTTTAATTAATTAGGTTAATTTATTTTGAGATCGTCTTTCGTGGAATCATCCTATAAAATTTAAGGAATGATGACTGTCATTCATCTAATAAGTTAGCATGTGCTTTTGAAGAATAAGACAGTGATGGATTGAGAGACTCATTCTAATCTTCGAACCAACCAAACTTGTCGATTTAAAGTGGTGAATTTATCCTCCCACCCCTCAAATCAAATCGGCCATAGAAAGACATGTGTACGATATAACTGAGCTAGCTAGAACCAGGAAATGCTATATGTATATTAGTATATAGTATAATGACCTACCTAGGAGGATAACGAACTTGGATGGCATGCGCACATGTTGCATGATGAGATACGCACAAACGATTTTCCGCAGACGAGCCGTAATATAATCCTCCTGTGATAATATCAGTCCGGGAGAAAGATAAGATACTATGCAAAAATTAATTTTTACAGGTGAACCTCCTAATAAATCTATCTGTGAAAATAAACCTATTTTTATAGAGAAGCAGAGGCCTATCTGATACTAGGCAAGTTACCCCGTCCCCTCCTCTTTTCTACCCTCTCTTAAAAATATCTCCTCACTCCACACCCCCTTTTGCTATCCTCTCCTCACCCCCTCCTCCATCGTCCATCCCCTTTCTCACCTCTTTCCCCAGCGTCTGTTCAGAGAAGTGATGGCGGCAACCACGATGATGGTGGTGTCGTGGCGACAGGAGCGACCTCACGTCAAGTGGATCCGGTGCTAGCTAATAGGGCAACGACAACCGTGGCAAGCCGCGTGGTGGCAGATCCGTCGCCCCGGCCCCAGGAGCGGCAAATTCACCGCTGCGGGTCTCGGGAGCGGCAACAATGATGGCAAGCCACGCGAGGGAGAATCCGGTGGCGTCGGACGTGGAAGGCGGTGGATCCACGGGCCCTGACCCCGGGAGAGGTGTATCCACCTCGATCGATCTCAGGAGTGGTATCTTTATTGTCTCTTTTGTCCAACGAATCCGATTAAATTTGAATAGAGTAAGCCAGGGAATGTGTACATGGAACACACATGAGTCAGGATGGAATAAAGGCCCACCTGCCACCATAAAAAACCATAGAAAACGATGGTGTGTTTGATGTAGCATGCAAATTCGGATCGAACGCTTTTGATGGACAAATCAAGGGCTGGTTTAATTTAGTTGAGCACCCTACAATTTTTTTATTTTTTTAAAAAAACACAGTACAAATGCATATTTATAATGCGCACACATTCATCCATACGAACGTACACACGCATACCCTACCCCTATGAGCACCTCTGGTAGACTGTGTTGGTATATGTTAAGATTCACGAAGTCACCACAAGCGACTTTTTATCCCACACACGTATACCCTATCTCTAAGATCACCTTTAGAAGACTGGGCTGGTATATGTTGAGATTCACGAAGTCATTACATGCAACTCGTTATCGATAAGTATATTACCTACCTCGTTAGCTGTAAATACGAGCAACTTGTGCTAACTATAGGACTTGAATCAAGATGAATCGGTTCCACTATAAAGAAACTAGACAATTGAACTACGCTTCGTAATGACCTACGAATTTTGGTTGAGTTGAGGCCCGCAAGAATGCCAAAAATATTAGTACTAAGCATATGGGTATGCAACTTGGTATTCGACAGAATTCCTACAGGTACTTGTAAGATTTGTTGGAAACCCCGGGTCGCTGCAATTAAGTCATCTCCCTAATTTCAAAATTATGTTATCGTGAGATAAACATATAGATTAGGATCAAATAAAATCTCATAGACTAGTATTCCAATAATAAGGGATCATAGCTTCTGTTGAATCCAAGGAGTAGATTTTTATTCATTATCTTAAAAAATTTATTTGATAATTAATAAAGTATATTTAATTTAGTACTTAAATTTTGATAATACTAAATTTCAGTATGGTAGCAAAACAAACAAAATAGTCCCACATGACCTAATCGATCAAACCAAACCAGCCAATGGAGCAAACAAATGGGGGCTTATGTGAGATCAACCTCAAAATCCCGGTAGTGGATTCTCTTGTACCATGATGTCATCATCAGTGTCCATGTATATTCCTCCCTACATGCACTGTATGTGCTGTGCACAATGGAATGTGGCTACAACCTAGCAGATGTGCATCTCACAGGTGTCGCCACAAAATTAAAATG
Organism: Oryza punctata; assembly: GCA_000573905.2. Taxonomy (NCBI): domain Eukaryota; kingdom Viridiplantae; phylum Streptophyta; class Magnoliopsida; order Poales; family Poaceae; genus Oryza; species Oryza punctata. The sequence continues at coordinate 9,569,810 of CM002488.2, forward strand.
CTGTGGCTTCAATCTGTTTATGCTCTTACCAACAACAGTGCCATTTTTTGGTCACACAGGAAAAATGCTCTCTTAATTACTCTACCTGTACTAAAATATAAGGAACTACAAAATATAATTTTGGTTGGATGAAATATACTTCCTCCGTCTCAAAATATAAAAGATTTTGAGTGAATATAACACATCATAATACAATGAGTCTGAATAAACTTTCTGTCCAGATTCATTGAACTAGGATGTGTCATATCCACTGAGAATCCCTTATATTTTAGGACGGATGAAGTATCATAGTACTACTAATCTGAATATATGTATAAATTTATAGTATTAGAATATATTCTATCCAACTAAAATATCTTATGAGACGAAGTAGAGTGTGCAGTACTACTCCACCAGTACACATGCATGTTTGTTTGTGACCGAAATATTCCAGCTCGCTAGCTGGTGGGTTTTGGTGATGCACTGAGCCACATGACTCACATATATGTGTGAGTGAGATTGTAAGGTGAGGATTGTAAGGTGAGGATGAGAGGAAGGAAGCTTCCAGGTTTGTTGGACGATTTAAATGATGGATCACATATACTTTCTCTGTTCCACGGAAAAATACTAGCTTCTCAATGTTGAGATAAGGAGGATAACAAGCGATCAAAGTACTCCTAACTAATACTTTGGGTGATCCGTAGTTGAGGGTTATATAAGGGATAAAATTTCTTAATTTATGGACAAATGCAGATGATAATGATAATATAGAAGTTGGTTTATTTTAGAACGGAATAAGTAGTACATCATTAGTTTGGTGGTGTCCAGGAGGATTAATACAATGTTAATAGATGCTAGATTAAGGTATTATTGTGAATTGATTATAGTTCAGCTAGTTAGTTTTTTTTAGGTTGGAACCTATCAATCTCGGTAAGGATAAGATCTTAGTGTGGATGTCGGTGTTTGAATCTCCATGGGCGGAAGGAGAGAGAGGAGAGGGGAAGAAGAGGGAGAGAAGAAGAAGAGCAGGATATAAGTGGTGGTGGAGGAAGAAGGAGCTTTAAGTTTTTTATTAAGGTGCTCATATTTATCTATATCTAATTAATTTTTTTTTCCTTTTTTGGATGGTTTCTTTTCCGATCACGCATTCAGTTTTTTCTCCATCCGGTTTTTTTTGCTGGTTTCTTTCCTCATCACAAGCTTCGGTTTTTTGTCCGGTTTTCTTCTTCAATTGACTAAAAAATTGATTCCCCACACCTCTCTTATCATTTTCCTCACGATTTCTCCTTTCAATTCGGCTTTAATTAGCTGATTCAATCTCAGTCATCGTTTTTTTCCTTTTTTCCCTTTTTGCTATCCGCTTTTTCGTCCATTTTTTTCCATTCATCTTTTTCCTCCCTATTTATTTTTTATTTTTCGCACGGTAAGTGTCGACGGTGGATACCGACAACCCGTATTATGAGGGTACTGGGGTACGTTGGTACGAGGATCTACACGAAATGATATCAAGCAGACATAAGACAAAGATTACACGGTTCAGGCCCCTCGTAAGGTAATAGCCCTAATCTAGTTTATATTAGATTATGATTTAACCACAGAGATTACAATAGAAGATAACGGAATTAACGATTACCGACACGATCCTCGGCGAGATCAAGTTGTAGTTGGCTTCGAGTCCTTCGGATTGTGACCACCGTGGATATGATTCTGTTTTGATTCGATGTCCTGACTCCCCCTGAGACCTTGTTTATATAGTGCAAATACCTGGGCCTCCAAGTGGAATTCGGGAAAGTTTTGCCTGCATACTAAATCATAGAACCATTATCTTCTCCGAGTAGGACTCTAATATTCTATCCGGAGAAAAGGTTTCCTTATGCGACTAGGCAAATTCCATGGATCTTAAGGAACTTTCCCGTATACTTCAGGGTATCCATATCCGTATACTCCATAACTCCAAGAATAGGAGGTATGCCTTATCCATAACCCTGACAGTAGCCCCCGGCTTCATTTCAAATGAGTTCGTACTGTTCTCGAGTCCAAACCTTCAAACAATTATGCTGCGTCTATTCGACCATTCTCAAGATCCCGAAAAGGCAAGGACATGCAACAACACTGCTAATCACCAAACAACCCTCTACGAATTTGAACTGAAGTCTAAAAAACTACCATGGCTCAATACTGAGAAAAGTCCAGCGACGATTTCTCTTTCTTCCTCAAAATACAAACCATTAGACGTGAAATTATAAATTCAAGCTCTGAGATCCATCTGAGCTCCATTTGCCCAAATCATCTTCTGCTTTCACTGTTTTTGCGCCCTTCGCACTCCCCACCTCCTCAACCAAACCCTAACTTTGCTTTTCCTCACCTCGCACTTCGATCCTATGGTTTTGGGAAAATCCATCGTCGACACTGGCGACTTGAAGAGGTTGCAAATTGAGGGCTCTCTCCCAGGGATGACGGTCATGAACCGCTCGGAAGGAGGTACCGATCCTAAATCCGTCCTAGGGCAAATCGTCTGTATTGAATTTTTTGCCCAATGCGGTTTTTACCTCCTCCTTCCAAATTTCTTCTTCTCATTTTGAATTTCTACGGCCTCCACCTCCTTCACCTAAACCCCAACTCCATAGCCTTTCTCAGCATCTTTTCACATCTTTGTGAGGGGTACCTCGGGGTACCACCTTTTTTAGATCTGTTTAGATACTTTTATGAATTGAGGTGGATAGATGCACGTAGAATCTCCAGTTGTAGCAGATTTCGCCTTCGGGATGGGATGAAGGAGGAATACATTCCCTTCACCTGCCACTCCTCCCGAGGAAACTGGTGGTCGAAATGGTTCTACTTGCACGTCTTGGACCGCCTAGCAGAACTCGTCGTCCCGCAAGAGCAACCCGAATGCACGCCTTCGTAGACAAAATCCATAACTTTCGAGAATAGGGTTGTCAAGGTATGAAGTTGCCGAAGACTTCATATGCCACTGAATCCAACCACTGCAAGCCCGCGCCCACCCCGCGTAGGAGTACACAGGGGCACAAGACGAGACAAGGATCCCGGATAGGGGTATACGTTCTCGTAACCTGCCTAACCTTACCATATCCCAACCATCAGATCTCTAATAACCATATTACTATTTTTCACTCGCATATCTCAGTGACAACACCGTGGCCACCTGAGTAGGCCATCTTGTGGTCGACATGCCCTCGGACCCTAAGAAGAGACTCACGCCGTTGTGCGACCTCCCACTCTTAGAGAAGGACGTCGCCATCAACGTAAGCAATTTTACATTACTACGCTCCTCTGAGTCGTAAATACCCGAAGAGTAATCTGACATTTTGCAGGCTCTGCCCTTGATGGATGTTATCGGTCCGCTCGCGGATCATCAGGCCGCTACTTCCCTTAAGGAGATGGCGGTGACCATACAAGCGGCTACCGTGAACGCCGCAAGTGGTAGTGGGACGAAGAACCCAAGAGGAAATGGGCAGCCATAACAAAGAGGTCTGGAGCTAGGACACTCACGACAACGAGCGGCTATGATGTCGGTAGCTTTACTTGTCTCAGGCTCGTTGCTCTTACGTTCTGGCTTATGACTCATGTGTTCCACAAACCGCTTCAAATGCCAAGCTGATCCCCAGGAAGATAGGAGGCCTCTTGAAACGGCAGAGAAACAGGTAAGCAAAACTCCCATCCCTACTCCCATCTTCTCTTCGCATCCCCTATTCACGATATCTTTCCCCTGTCATCATGATGTAGCTCCTCTCCCGCCATGTGCGGCCAGAGCACCGGAGACGTGGAGACGAGTTGTCCCCCAACCGCCACTGTAGTCTCTTCATCACTCCCGCCTCCCCCGCCACCGAGAATCCTTCCACCTACTGCTCCCTCATCAGCCATCAACTGACTGGTCGAGACCGGTCGCCAACTCCAAGTTGGCACCCGCAGCGTGCTCGCGGAATTCGAACAACTCAAGAAGGCTGCTGCAACCCACGAGGACCGCGCTAAGGTCTTGGAGCAGTGACTCGAGGAGGCAAAAAGGGACTTGAAGAAATTCAAGGACCTCGTCGCCGGTGTTAATGACGAAATTTGGTAAGCATCGAAATCATCATCGGCCTAGAGTTAGTATCGGCTTCAGAGTTCTGGAATCGGCCGATCGAAGCTATCAATCGCCAACAGGCGAATTCTTACCAAATTCGGTTAAGGAAATTAATCTATTAAAGGAAGCTTATCCCAAAGAAACCGAGTTCAAGGAGGATGCGGCATGACAGTTTATATATTAATTAGGAAGAGTCTGTTAGTTTCCTTTTATCTTTAGGAAAGTGTGTTTAGTGTCTGATAAGGACTTTATGTTTTTCCTTTTATCTTTAGGAAAGTTTGAGTTGTGTCCGATATGGACTAGTATCTACCCATGGGTATAAATATGTACACCGTGGTCCATGTAAATTATCTCTCGATCAATTCAACTTCGGCATCGCCACCTTTTACCCTTTTACTTTTGACGAGTTCTTGTTTCAAGTTGGGCTGCATCGACTTCGATCTCCGATGAGGGGTAAGGCTTGTTATGGCGGCTTGCATTATCGGGATTAGCGCTTCCATTGCTTCGACACTCTAATCTTGTTCATGTAAGTCGTCGAGTTATCATATACATTATATAATCCAGATTGACAATGTTTTCTACTTGCATCGGCCGATCTCCATCTAGGGTTTTATCGATATCGGCTAGATTACTTTATTGGCTTAGATTATATAATGTATCCACCACCCTGAAAATCAGTCAAAAGCTTGATTGTCTAGATATTATGTTTATTTTCATACTTAGTGCTGCATCAGTTAAGTTTGATCTACTAAGGCTGTGTTCGGGAGGCACGGAAAATGGAGCAGCGAATTAGCACATGATTTATTAGGTATTTGCTAATTTTTTTAAAAAATGGATTAATATGATTTTTTTAAGCAACTTTCTTACAGAAACTTTTTTTAAAAAACATACCGTTTAGTAGTTTGAGAAATGTGCGCGCGGAAAATGAGGGAGGGGAGTTGGGAACCGAAGGTAACGAATGAAGCCTAAGTCATCCTTAGAACCATAATTTCTAGCCTGCTTCTTGATTGCCAATAAGGGTTTCATCGGGGTTTCACCGATGAGTTATCTGGACGTTGCATCGGCTTACAAGGATTACTTACAAGTTGGCTTTAGCCGATGACAACAAAGGTTTCACTGTTTATCTAATCGTTTGGATTTAATGACATCGGATCTCCAGCCGATATATGGTTTAACCTTCGAATCCGTGCTTATTCAACCTATTATTACTAGCCGATTGGTTTTTACTGGGTTATATTATTGTTTTACTGCATTATCATTAGTCGATTACATTTATATCATTATCTACATTTGACATATAGCCGATTACTCAAAACCCTGTCGACATCGGCTTGTATCGGCATCGGCTGGAATCACTCTATCGATTGTTCAGCCGATTGGCTGTTTTATCTACTGTTTACATATCTTATCAGTTGTAGGATCAAACTGACTGGCACGCTCGCATCTCATCATTATTTTGGACCTGCACTGGAGCTAAGCAGATCTCCCAGGCCGTCGTGTTTTTACGTTAATAGCCAACCATTAGCGACAACGTCAGGGCATGGAGCAGCGACTAGAGGAGGTGCAGGACAACCTTGCGGCACTTCGCCAAAGGCCTCCAAGACAACTACGGGTGGCCGGACATGACCGCTCCTAGCCTGGGAGTCCACGAAAAGGGGCCCGAGTTCCCTGATGAGACAACCGTCTTGGGGTCTCTGGGTACCCTTATCGGGAGACTTGGCGAGGTGGCCACCAAGCACGCCGAGCGGGTAGCGGAAGAAATTTGCATTGGTCTCTGGACTGGTGCATGCCACGTCCTCGCATGCTTGAACTTTTCCTACCCCGAGATCAACCTGCAGGAGGCATTGGCCAAGGGCGGATCCGACGAGTCGTGCAAGGACGTCATGGAGGAGCTGGAAGAGTTGGAGGAGAGTGTGATTCCCTATTTTGAGCAGTAATCGATCGCTACCCCTTGTAATTTTGACAACAATAACTTAGGCTTTTGTCCTTGTTTGAACTAAGCCCTTCTTTATTGTAATCAAGCTTCCTGGGGTTTTATCTCACTGTCTTGTAGATGTATAGAAGATGAGGTCGTCCAACAGGGAATGTGTCCTCAAGAACACGCCGTACTACTTCCGACGCCAGGTGTTGACGAACAGGCACTGGCCGTTGTCGGTCCCGTTGACGTACATGGTCCTCAGGGACTCATGTTCAGCCCTCTTCTTGAGCTGATCTTAGGTATCATCCTTTGGTCATGTAGCTTCCGCCCGTTCATAGGTAGCGAGTTGCTAACCGAGATTAGCTGATGTCTGCATCCTTTGAGAGTGCTCTTGAGGAAAAGGAACGTTGCACCGAGCGGACCGTTGACACCGTTCGTAAGGAGCGTGCTGTCGAAACCCTTCGAGGTCGAGAAATTTGGCTTAATGCCTACCTCGAGTGTTGCTGCTTGGCATTGGGATGGTTATGTGAGGAGCTACACGTGGCGCATCCTCTCCCCAAGAAGACAACTAACGACTACTTGTCCTGGATAGGGAGTACGTGCAACCAACTGGCAGGGATCGACAAGAGTATCGACAACAGCCTGAAACAGGAGTGTCGCCGTGCTAGTCGATATGCGGGTGGTCACCTCCTCGCCTGTATTCGGGATAATAGGCCACATATGAATCTGGAGTTCGTTCGGGGAGGCTTCTCGCGTTCTCGGTTGAGGCCGAAGGAGATTGACCAACTTGTACAGTCCTTTGCCCCGTTGGTCGAAAAAGTTCTCTACCATAGACTGGCGACAGCCGTCCTGGTAGGCTCTTATACTTGCAATCAAGTTCTCGTAAACCAATTAGACTTTTGTGTATTTGGATATGCAAGAATTGAAATGTATGTTAAGTAATATGTTCAGAGATGTATACGAGTATTCTCCCATTAGCTTCGTTCAGCTGGTGGAGTACGATACTCTCTCTAGGCCCTAGCCAACTTTGCGGAAAGGTTGATTACCGGTAAGGTGGCATGAATATTAAGCTGAAGCTGCGAACTCCTAGCCACTAGCCATGAAGTTGGGAAAACCAATTCCTGATTACGCTGCTTAGTTAATACACATCCATGGGCACTATGACATGACCAAATCTGACCTGGCCATTTGGCTCTGCAGTGCCCGACAAAACCTTATCAGCTCTGGGCGTCCCCAGTCGAGATCTAAGAGATCTGAGAGGTTTGTTAGACTAGCGTAAGAGGATAATAGGTTCGACTTCGAGACAAGGCCAAATGGGAAAAGGGGTTTTGCAGGGTAAGACACATAAATACGAATAGATGTTGCATATTATTAAGCATACTTACAGACGTTGTTTACATCTATTTTATACATAAAGTTTACGTAAATGGTCGATGTTCCAAGAGTTTTCCAACTCGCGGCCTTCGTCGTCTACGATCTTGAATGCGTCTGGCCTCAAGACTTCGACTACCGTGTATGGTCCCTCCTACTTAGGTGAGAGCTTGTTTCGCCCTGCCTGATTCTGAACTCGTCGGAGGATGTAATCGCCGGTATTGAGTGTGCGGGCACGAATGCACTTCTCGTGATATCGATGCATGCCCTGTTGGTATGCGGCTGCTCGGATGGCAACACATTCTCGATGTTCTTCTAAGAGATTGACATCATCTGCTCGGTGCTCCTCTTGTCATTTGGATGCTCGACACGTGCCGACCGATGCCGGAGCTCGGAGGGGAGCATAGTTTTGGAACCGTAGACGAGGAAGAAAGGAGTTTCCTTAGTGGGGGTTGTCGGGGTAGTACGCACGGTCCACAAGACTGAAGGGAGTTCCTCAACCCATCACGTGTCATAGGCCATGAGCCTATCGTACGCACGTGTTTTGATCCGCTGGAGCACGATGCCATTTGCCCCCTCGACCTGCCTGTTACTCTGAGGATGGGAGACTAATGCGAAGTAGATCTTTACTCCGAATTCACCACAGTATTCTTGAAAAGCACCGCTGGTGAATTGGGAGCCATTGTCCGTCAAAATCCTATGTGGTAGTCCATATATGCAGAATATCCCCTTCATAAACTTGATGGTATGATTGGCCATGATTTCTCTTGTTGGCTCCGCTTCAATCCACTTCGTTAATTTGTCGATAGCCATGAATAAGAATTTGTATCCGCCTTGTCCTCTAGGAAAAAGCCCGAGGATGTCAAGCACCCAGCACGAGAACGGCCAGGTGAGAGGGATAGTCTGAAGCGCTTGGGCTGTCATCTTGGAGCGCTTGCTATGGAACCGACAGGCTTCGCATCGTTGTACCAAGCCATAAGTGTCTTGAAGGGCGGTTGGCCAGAAGAAGCCTTGTGAGAAGGCTTTTCCGACCAGTGTTTGCCCACCGGCATGAGATCCGCATACGCCCTCGTGGATGTCAAGTAGCAAGTCCTTGCCGTTCTCGGGGGAGACACACTTGAGCAGGATTCTGTTCGGGGACTTTTTGTATAGATCGTTGCAGATCATACAATAGATTTTTGCCTGACAGGAAAGCTTTTCTGCCTCAGTGTCATCGTTCGGTAATTTGTTGGCATCGAAATAGTTGATAAGTGGAGTTCGCCAGTCTAAAGTGATTTCGATGTCGGCCACGATGTTATCGTCTGATGCGGTAACCCCTATGCTATTTTTATTGGCCGAATTGATGTTGTTGATGTCGACTTTGACTGAAGGTGTTGTCAGGATGTCTAGGAACGTGCCCGGTTCGATGGGTTCCCTCCTGGACGCGTGTCGTGATAAGTTGTCTACCTTGGTGTTGTCCTTGCGATAGACGTGGCGCACCTTGAGCCCGTCAAACTTTCGCTGCACCTTCCTAACTTCGGCGAGGTACTTGGTTAACTCTGGGTTTGAGCACTTGTAGTCCTTGTGCACTTGGTTTGCGACCAACTCTGAGTCCCCTTTCACAATTAGTCTCTTTACGCTGAGTGTTGCGGTTGCTCGTAGTCCCGCGAGTAGACCTTCGTTCTCTACCGTGTTGTTTGTCGCCCGGAAGTTTAAATGTATGACGTGTCTGAACTGATCTCTGGTTGGCGATGTGAGGATGAAGCCAACTCCTGCTACTGGCTATTGAAGGCCCCATCAAATGCCATTGCCCATGTCAAATTGTTCGCTTGATCAGCTGTGCCGTCCTTAGGAACGGTCCAGTCGGCGACAAAATCAGTGAGAACCTGGGACTTGATAGCAGTGCATGGCATGAAAGTGGACATCAAATTGGTGTGAGCTCGATGACCCACTTGGCAATGCACCCTACGACATATTTGTTCCTGAACACCTTGCCTAAGGGGAAAAAAGAGACAGCCGTGACTTTATGGGCCTGAAAGTAGTGGCGCAGCTTTCGTGATGTCATGACCACAGCGTAGAGAAGCTTCTTTATTTGCGGATATCTGGCTTTGATGTCTTGGAGGGTCTCGCTGACATAATACACTGGGTATTGGACTTTGTCCCTCTCGACGACTATGATAGTGCTGACGGAGTAGGGTGTGGCGGCGATGTATGGAAACATCTCCTCGTTTGGCTATGGGGCAACGAGTACATGCGATTTGGACAAGTACCTTTTAGCACGATGAACATGTTCTCGGCCTGCTGAGTCCACTCGAATTTATCTTGCTTTTTTAATAAAGCAAAGAAAGGTTGTCCTCATTTTCCCATCCTAGCCTCAAACCAACTTAGAGATGCCATACACCCTGTCAGCTTCTATACTTCTTTGAGTCATGTCGGGGACTTCATGTTCTCAATGGTCTTGATCTTCTCGGGGTTAGCCTCGATGCCTTGTCCGGAGACGAGGAATACGAGTAACTTGCCCGACGATACTCCAAACGTGCACTTCTCCGGATTGAGCTTTAGTCGATGTCATTGGAGGTTGATGAATGTTTCCCGTAGGTCAATGATCAGCTGCTTGTCGATTTTTGTCTTGACTACCACACTGTCGATGTAGGCTTCCACATTCCTGCCGATCTGGTCATCGAAGGCCCCTTGGATCTCCCGCTGGTATGTGTTACCTGCGTTGATCAACCCGAAAGACATTTTTGTGTAGTAGAAGACACCGAAAGGCATGATGAACATTGTCTTCTCCTCATCCTCTTTGGCCATGCTGATTTGGTGGTAACCGGAGTAAGCGTCGAGAAAACTCCAGAGCTCGTATCCGGCTGTCGAATCCACCAATTGTTGATGCGAGAAAGAGAGAAGTGTTCCTTGGGACATGCCTTGTTGAGGTCGATGAAATCCACACACTTTCTCCACTTGCCGTTGGACTTGCGCACCATTACTAGGTTGCGCGAGCCACTCTGGATGGAGGACTTCTATGATGAAGCCAACTTTGAGGAGCTTATCGAGCTCTTCTCAGATGGCTTCTTTTCTGTCTTAGGCAAACCGACGCAGTTTTTGCTTAACTAGCTTGGTATCAGGACGCAGCATGAGTTTGTGCTCAATCACCTCCCTAGGGACTCCGGGCATGTCGGACGGTTGCCAAGTGAACGCGTCTGCATTCTCACGGAGGAAGGTGATGAGCTCGAGTTTCTATTTGCTGCTGAGCATCACCCCGATCCTGACTGTTTTTGGGGGTTTTGCTGTTTAGCGGGATTAGCTTGATTGCACCGTCGGGCTTTGGGGTCATGTTGGGCTTTGTCACTTTCCGGGGGGTTTCTGTAGCGGCGGGCGGGGCGGAAGTCTAGTCGATCATGTCGAGGCTCCGGTTTTGTCGCATTGCACTGCAACCCTTGCGTTCCCTAGAACCGTGATCGTCCCCTTCGGACCTGGTATCTTGACCATTTGGTACGCATAGTGTGTCGCGGCCATGAACTTGGCTAGTGCAGTCCTTCCGAGGATGGCATTGTAAGCTGTGTCGAAGTCTGCGACATCGAAGTTTATCTGCTCTGTGCGGAAGTTGCCTGACTGGCCAAATGTTACAGGCAGCGTGATCTTCCCTAGTGGCCTTGACGACGATTCCGGAGTAATCCCGTGGAAGGGCTGTTCGGAGGGAACGAGCTCGCTTCGCAGGATACCCATCGCATCGTGCGTACTGGCAAAGAGAAGGTTGATGGAATTGCCGCCGTCTACGAGGACCCTTCAGAACTTGATATTCTAGATAGTGGGCTCGACCACAATTGGATATCGACTGGGGGTAGCCATCATATTTGGGTGATCACATTCCGAGAACTCAATCTTTTATCGCGACCACCTTAACTTGGCCTCGGCTCCTTGCGAAGTGGAACACGCTCGGTGTTCCACCTTTTTATACTCACGCTTGGAGGTGTAAGTCGTAGACCCACCGAAGATGTGCGTGACATGTTAGCTAGGGTCCGGGAACATGGATTCGTCGTTGGACCGGAGATCATCTGCACTCTTCTGGACCACGCGAACCCTCTTTCCTTTTTCGATGGCCAACTATCTTGCTCAAGCTTTCTGGAAGATCTGGCACTCCTCCAATGTATGCGCACCGGTTTTATGTATTAGGCACCATTGTCATACAACTTCACCGCCTTTGAGGGACTGCGCATCTTTGGGGTGGGTTCACTTGTTTTGTAACAAGGACCTCTACCTCCGCCTTACGCTTCCCGTTCTTCTTGCAGTTCTTGTTCTACCTTTTGCTTGACTCTGCTGCATCTTTCTTGGTTGGCTGCTTCTCCTCCACCGCTTTTCCTTTTCCTTCCTTCCTTCTGAGGGCATCGTCAGCGTGGGCACACCTGTCTATAATCTCGAATAGCTTCATAGCCGAAGTGATTCGCCTTGTAGCCAATTCTTGGATGGTGTAGCGATCTCGGATGCCTGACTTGAACGCATGGATAACAGAGGCGTCAGTGATCTCGGGGATCGTATTTCGGTACTCGTTGAAGCGTCGAATATAGTCCCTTAAGGATTCACCGTTGTTCTGTTTAGGAGCGTGCAAGTCGTCCTCGACCGAATGTCTTTTGTAGGTGCCTTGAAAGTTCATGACGAATTGTTGCCACTGATCTTCCCAAGAAGATATCGAGTTTGATGGAAGATGAACCAGCCATGACCGAGTAGATCCTTTCAACGCCGTTGGCAAGTAGTTTGCAAGCGCGTTGTCGTCTGTGGTGGCCGCGTAGAGAATCGTGGAGTAGACGTGCAGGAACTCCTTGGGGTCAGTACTGCCATCGTACTTCTCCGTGGCTGCTAGTCAGAATTTGGCTGGCCACCGCACCTCTCGTAGTGTGGCTCTGAAAGCCCGACATCCGCCTCCCAGCATAAAGGGTGTGCGGCGTCCTTGAGACCTGCGAGAACCCGCCTGAGATGAAGATGATGACGACGAGGGGTCACCGTGATCGGGAGTGCGACCTCCGGATCTGTGACAATGCTCTCGGTCCCTACTAGGGGTGGACGAAATACGTGCGGCTCGCTAGCTCACTTGGCTTGTGGTCGTCTTGGCTCGACTCGGCTCGGCTCGTTGAGAAATGCTAATGAGCTGAGCCAAGGGTTTAGCTCGGTAGCTATAACAAGCCAGCTCGAGCTGGCTTGCGAGCAGCTCACGAGCCCAATGAGCCAGAGAAATACCAGCGCCAGAAGTCCACTTTGGGTCCTAAATAAGAAAAACCCATCAGATGGCCCAATAGTCTGTTTCCACTTTCCATGACTAAACCCTAAAATCCCAATAGTCCCCACTTGGGCCACTTCTCAGTCCCACCCACACCGCCGCACGCCCGCAGACCGCATCGCACCACAGTACTCCGCACGCGCCGCCGCCCTCCCACACGGACACACGGCGGTGCTCACGCGGCGACGCCACCGGCCGCCTCATCCCCTGCACCCGCCAGGCCGCGCGCCACCGCCCCGGTCGCCCCATCCCCTCCACCCGCCAGGCTGCCACCACCGCCGGCCACCCCATCCCCTACACCCACCAGGCCGCCACCACCACCGATCGCCCCATAGCCTGCACCCGCCAGGCCGCCACCGCCACCGGCCAAGGCCGTGATGGCCATCCTGTTCGCTGCGCCAGCCACCCCAAGCCCGCTGCCCGCTGTCCCTTCGTCAGTTCCTCTGTTCCGCACCATCCCCTTGCCGGCTCGCGAGCTAAACGAGCTAGCTCGAGCTGTTTGTTGAGCCGAGCCGAGCCAGCTCGGTATGCTAACGAGCTAGGACGAGCTGAGCCGAGCCGAGCTGGCTCGCTGTCCACCCCTAGTCCCTACGCAGATTTAGGGATCGCGAGTCTCGTCTCCGGTCATTGTTGCACCGTTGATGTCCCCGGTCATTGTCGCAGGTCACTGTCAGCTTCGCTTGTTATCATCTCGCCAACTGCGGCGATCTGGTTGACCTCGATCACCACTTCGACTGCCTTGGTCTTGGTTGCCGTCGTGCCTTCCGCGTTCTCCCTGCAGTACGGGTGATCGGTAGCGTCCTTCGTTGACTCACGGTCGTCGATCTCGCCTTTGTTCGTTCAATTGGTCGCGAAGATCGCGATTCTCTTGACGAGGAGGGGATTGATGGACCGGGTTGGGTATGTTCCGAGGATTCCGGCCTGGGTCCTCACTGGGATGTGAACTGCGGGTTTCCTCGACGCAGTTTTATTCAACTACTCGAGCACCATCGCCCTGTTGTCTAACCCGAGAAGGTCCTGGGTCTGTTGTCCCAATGGCGGCCAAGAACACTGAGTTGAGATTCACAACTGTTGACTGCATCTGTCTCACCCAGGCCTCCCCCTCCGGAAAGGTAACGGATCAAAAGGGGTCTGCCTGAGTAGGGAGCCCATCACGTTCAAGTGTTGGCCGGGGTTCGAGTAGAGTCGTCGGCTCTGGTTGGTTCTACCAGGTCATCTGAACGCACCTCGCCATCTTCTCGTACTTCCTTCGTAGCACCGTCGATTACCTTTACTTCTCTCGAGAAGTTAGATCCCGAAGATTCTTCGTTGTTGAGACGACGTGGGACGAAAGCTTCGCGAGGACTCTTGTCGATGAATGCGATCACGTGATCCTGAGGTTCCTAGATGTTCTCGTCTACCGTAGTCGCTTGAGATTGATCTCGGCTTTGGTAGATCGGACAATAGGGAACTCGGGCCATGGATCTCGTAGCATCCAAGAAAACCTTGCAGCTGGTTAGAGGGTGACTCTTTGATTTATGAATCGGGCTCCACACCTTGTACGGGGACGTGTGTTGGATATCTTGCTCTTTACAGGCATCGAGTTTAGCCTTCACATGCAGTAATACCTTGCATTCGACTAAGGAGTGCAACGATGTCCTACGGATCGAACACCAAGTTTGGTTATTCGTCGGAGTTTTCCTTGTTGGTGCCTGATCCTTAACAGTTGTCGAGGATTTGGCCATTTCAGGATCTCCCCGACGAGTAGATGTTGTCGGCTTCCTTTTTCCTGAAGGGACATGAGAGATTGCCGGCAATGGATTGTCTTCCACTGTCCTCGGAACGTTGGTCTCAATCCCAACAGGTTTTTGGGAAGGCGAGACCAGCGTTGGAGCGAAGACGGGGAAGACGATGGAACCGACCTGAGTCCAGACAAACATTGGTTGGGTAAGATTTTCCAGGCCAAGACGGTTGAAGGTGTGGTAGTTGGTACGCCTTGAGCATGACACCATCTCGGCGGAACCTTGAGCCTCAAGTTCCCCTACCTGGCACGCCACTGTCGATGGTGGATATCGGCGACCCGTATTATGAGGGTACCGGGGTACGTTGGTACGAGGATCTACACGAAATGACATCAAGCACACAGAAGACAAAGATTAAACTAGTTCAGGCCCCTCGTAAGGTAATAGCCCTAATCCAGTTTATATGAGATTACAATTTAACCACGGAGATTACAATAGAAGACAACAGAATTAACGGTTACCAACAAGATCCTCTGCGAGATGAACTCGGTGAGATCAAGCTATGGTAGGCTTCGAGTCCTCCGGATTGCGACCACCGTGGATATGATTCTGCTCTGATTCGATGTCCTGACTCTCCCCAGGGCCTTGTTTATATAGTGCAAATACCTAGGCCTCCAAGTGGAATTCGGGAAAGTTTTGTCGCGTACTAAATCATAGAACCCTTATCATCTCCGAGTAGGACTCTAATATTCTATCCGGAGAAAAGGTTTCCTTATGCGACTAGGCAAATTCTATAGATCTTAAGGAACCTTCCTGTATAGTTGAGGGTATCAGTATCCATATACTTCATAACCCTGAGGATGGGAGGTATGCCTTATCCATAACCCTGACAGTAAGGATTCGGTTTATTTATCCGCCCGGTTTTCTTCCGCCGCCAAATTTTTTCCATCGTCCAGCCAAACCTTAGCGCCACCGCCACGTCGATCTGCCTCCCATGCATTTCCTCCTCCACTTGATTGCAAAAATCGATTCGCCACTACTCCCTCATCATTTTCCCTATGATTTCCCCTTTCAATTCGGATTTAATCTCCATTTAAAAATAGTCATTTTTAACCGTGTTTTGCGGATTCGTTGCAATTTTGATAAAAAAGGAAAGAGAATATCGATTGGATCAAAAACCCTCAACCAATTTTAAGAGATTGAGAAAGATTCGACCGGAAATTATGAGAAAGATCAGCTCCGGCATCATATGGGCACGGGAATTTCTTCGGAGGTTGAAGACGATAGTCGGGTGTGCGAGCTAGGTGTGCAGTTCCACTTGTGGGCGAAGCTGAAGAGAGGTATGCCGAGCAAAGGGAGGTAGCAGACTGGATTGGAGCTGAAAAAAAAGGAAGGAATGTACTTTCGGCCCAAAACTAGAAGGAGTATAATGAATAGTCGAAGAGAGGCAGGCCGATCAGAGGGAAGTAGCAGGCTGGGTCGGGGCTGAAAAGGAATGAAGAATGTGCTTTCGGCCCAAAACCAAAAGGAGTATAATGTATAGCGATCAACAACGTTTTTATCCGTTGCAACGTATGGACATTTTTTTCAAGTAGCTAATTATTTATATTTTTAAATGTGAGATGATATATTAAAAGTTAACAACGAACTAAAAATATTGTTTGGATGATAAGTTCACAACAAACTAAATACTGTTGCCTGAAACGTAAAATCACTTCCTCCATGTGTCCTCCTTCTTTCCCTTGCGCATTGGGCTGTATTGGGCCCAAATGCTCGCAGAGCTTGGACGTAAGGGCTGCTGGCTCTTCAATTCCGAACAGACTTTCAGGTTGGAAATAAGTCAAATAACTTATGCAGCATTTTGGTTGGAAATAAATCCAGGCCAATTTTTATGCTAATTAAATTATGTCGCACCATTAAGGCCTCATTTGGTCCAGACCAAAGTTCTGGACCAGAGTTATTATACAATGAATAATCGGTGCGTACGCTGCATCCACATCATACAATGACAGATCAAATGGATGGCCACAAGTATATGGAATCAAATTGATGGCCACAAATCCATAGATCAATCTCATTACTGGCTTATTGCAACCTTATAAGTACAGAAAACTATAGGCCCCGAAATCATCATCATCTCTCGATGGATTAACTCATTTAATATCTTGAACAAATGGTCGCATAAAAAAAATCTTGAAGCCCCAAAAATATGTGTTCCCGAGGATCGTTCAGATTTGAGAAGTTGCTGCAGAGTAGGATAAAACGGTGCTCATCTCCATTTCATGATACAAATTTACATTGATAAAATATGCATCATGTCTATTGTCCAAAAAAAATATATACTGAAATATGATAGTTCCTGAAATCTCATTCCTGCTGATTCTGTCAGTCATGGATCTGATTGTCTGAATGCCTGAACCTGATGGACAAGTTCAGAATTGCAGCCTGCAGGTGCTCATTGGTTGGGAGTCATTGCTTAAACTGTTTATACCTTCAGATATTGTAGAAGTTTTTACTAGCATTTAGTTGGAGCTAAATCTTGGCATCTCTTGCCCTGTTTCCGGACGATACATCTATTAATTGCCGGAGAAATTGTGGGTTATGAAGCTAAGTTTTAGAACATGGTTCTGAGTATATGGTTCTGAACATGCTGTCTCTACACGTTCTTTTGGTTCTCAGAGACACTGTCTGTCTTCTGATTTTGCATTATTTAGGATTATTGTCTGGTTTGCTAACATGTTAAAAACAAAAGCAATGCTGCCTCTGGATATCTAGCTGAGCGGTCACATGCTGAAAATTCTTTTCTTCTGTGAACTGTGATGGTTCTGACAAAATTTCTTTATGATCTAGCTGAGAAGGAACTTAACTTAATAAAAGCCTAACATATTCAACTGGTGATTAAGTTCTGCCCTTGCATCAAGATTCTCTCTGCACTTGGTTTCAAAAAAAAAAAGATTCTCTCTGCACAAGTAAATGCTTCACATGGCAACATAACATTTTTTCAGACGGTGCTTTCAATCCTTGCATCTTCCCAGTCATTCAAATTACCATGGCCTACGCCCTACTGAATGCTTCAATTAACATGAGAGTTGGACTGGCTTAGCCACTGAACCCATGGTTAATTATGAATGCTTTGGTAACTACTATGGTCTAGGGCATGTGGACAGCAGTGTAAGGGCTCAAAGATTCAGTCTCTTGAATGGGCATTTTAAACCAGATGCAAATCAAACAGAAATTCAGCGTCCCCGCCAAGGCACAGTGCATCTAGATTACTCACCTGCAATATCTGAAATCTTGGTCTACTACTCCACAGGTTCAGACACTTGACAGACAGGCACTCCCTTTGTTCAGTTTGACCTGTTGCAGTGGTTACACTTAAAAACCCAAATCCATATAAACCCCACAAATCTTTATCATACATCAGTAGCAGAACCTCTGAAATGGAAATTTATCAAATCATCTAATGGTAACCATCCTGAAATTGTACATATTTTCACTGTGCAAAGTTGAGTAAAGGCTTGCACAACCTTTAATTTCCCCTGCATCAACTTTACTTAGCTGAGCTGCAAAGCTTCTTGAGAAAAGGCCACATCTTGCAAAATCTCAATGCCAAAGTACAGAGCTTAAATGCAGATCCATGCATGCATGAATGACCTATGTAAAGCAAAGGACCCAGCTTAGCAAAGAGAAAAAGGCCAGGGTTGAGTAGGGCCACACATCACATGATCATTCTGTAGTAATTTACTCAGAGCATTTCCTGTACAAATTACTCAGAGCATTTGCTGTGTAATTCTGTTCAACACTATATAGATTAATAGATGCACTTGAGAGAACTTTTAATCCAATGCGTTTATTAATTCTGCTGATCTGCTTCCACCATTTTAAATTACTTATTTTTTAGATTTATATGTATTTTTATCATCAACATATAAAATTCATATAATTTAATGTCACAAGATTTATATTTTTAGATTCACCATGAGAAATAATTTCATAATATATACTACATCTGTCCCAAAATATAATAACTTTTAATTACAAATCTGGATATTCAGATTATCGCCAAAAGTTACTATTCTAGGATGGAGAGAGTAATTAACATATTATTAAACATTTTCATCAAAAACATGCTGTTAAACCATACAAATTTTAAAAATTGATCATTAAACTTAGGATAAACCTAAAACAACAAGTAATTCAAAATGGATGGAGTAATTAAAATGAAGGAGCATCATAGGACACGCATGCTTTGTTCTTCAGTTGTGACTTCTGAGAGGTTCTTCAATTAGCTCTAATTTCATTCATAACCAAATTACTATTTTCTTTTTAAAACTAAGTTTCCGATCATGGAAAATATAGTTGTTTTTCTTGTGGTTGAAAGGTGCAACCAACTTGGTGTATTTTTCTGGATCTAAGTGGCCCATTTGGTTGGAGGATCATTTCGATCGGCTTTGGCTTGTGGTGGTGAAGAGCTGTAGATCGATGCGGATGTGTACTGGTTACTGATGTGAGGTTCTCCTATTAATGACGTGACATTTAAGAGATAAGCCTATCGCTTTGGCTTATTTATGCTGAGCATTGAACACTTCTCCTTAACAAATTTCCCGGGGCATTTTCTACTTTTTTTGATCTTTAATGCTTCATCCATTTTAAAATATAGCTATTTCTAAAATTTAAACATGTCTCAAAATATAGCTATTTCTGACTCTTAGTGCTATTATGCCAATTATAACCCTATGAACCCGAAAAGCCTAATTCGCGAATGTGCACGCGACTGCCATCTTGCGAACACTTTCTAACTGCATAACAAGAAGAGGTTAGGGTTAACGGGGGCTAATGGGCTAGGCTGTCAGGACATGTTCACGGCCCGCGAACACCCGCCCATTAGACCCACCCCTATGAACCACCTCACACCCATCAACCAACATATTCCTCCATGTCCTTCATGCTTTAAAGAAGGGCATTGTGGTATTTTTACCCTTATCCCTTACCCCCTCTAAAAAACCTAGAAATAGACATTTTGGGATAAAGGGATTATGCACTACTCCCTCCGTCTTTTAAGTGTAGTTTTAGCCTTATAATTCGTGATTTAGAATAGTCCACTAGACATCTTTAATACTACTCACTACTACAAAAACGATTTTTCATGGCGTTACCCTATAATTTTCGCTGGTGGCCGTACGCGAAAGCCGTCAGCAAAAACATAAAGAGGGGTGAGGGCTGCAGATCGCCAGCGAAAACCGTTTTTCGCTGGCAGCCGCGCTAAGAGGTCCGTCACAGAAAACAACTCTATTTTTCAAGGTGGACCATCTCTTAAGCGACAGTCAGCAAAAATTAGATTTTCACTGGTGGAGGCTAAAAATACCGCATGTAAAAAAACTCACATGCTATTTAATTTTCTCTACTTCTCCCCATTCTCCTCTTCTCTCGACTCCTCTTCTCCCCGAGCTCCTCCCTCCTCCTCTCCCACACAGCGTAGGCGATGGCGATGGAGACGGCGGTGGCACGGCAGAGGTTGTGGCGACGGGTTGGGAGGAGGCCGGCAGCAGCATTCTAGCTTCCCCTCCCCTCCTTCTCTCAGATCACGATGGGAGGAGGCCGACGGCGGTGGCGTGGCAGAGGTTGCGGCGGCGGGATGGGAGGAGGCCACCGGTGGTGGCGCGGCAGCGGCGTTCTGCGTTCCCCTCCCCTCCTCTCAGATCTGGATGGGAGGAGGCCGACAGCGGTGGCGGCGGTGTTCTTCCTTCCCCTCCCCTCCTTCTCTCAAATCCGGATGGGAGGAGGCCGACGGCGGTGGTGCGGCGGCGGGATGGAAGGAGGCCGCCAGCGGTGGTGCGGTAGCAGCGTTCTGCCTTCCCTTCCCCCCTCTTTCAGAGATCCGAATAGGAGGAGGTCTCCGGCGATGACGCGACAGAGGGAGTGGCGGCGGGATGGGAGGAGGCCAACGGCGGATGGGAGGAGACGGTCGGCGTGTGGCTTCAGCGATAGTAGCTCGTCCACGGTGCCTTCAGCAACCTCCAATGTCACCGGTGATGACGGCCAATGTTGATTTTGCAAGCTATTTCATTTGAATGTGTTGATGTTTGCATGTTGAAAAAATATTGAAAATGCAGCGAGAAACTGATGTAATGATCTGGGATGATGATTTGAAGGTGGATTGGATTTGAATCTAGGTCTGTAGATGTGGATTTGAATTTTGAAAATGAATCAATGGGCTCTGAATGTTAATTTTTTTTGGAAAAAGGTTATCACTAACGGTCCTCGGTACCGCCCGTGAAAATCGATTTTCGCAAGCGGATCGTAACCGCCGGTGAAAATCATTCATTTTCTTTGGCCTTTGCTTGCTGCGGTTGGCGGTGCTGCTAGCGAAAATTGGTTTTGACCGTCACAGAAAACACTTTTTCTAGGAGTGACTGCATCTCTTTTCTCTCATTTGCAGTCATTTAATCAATAATACTCCCTCATCCTTACCATTTTCTCTCCTCTGCGATTTCTCTCTATATATTAATGAAAGGCATTGTAATATTTTTAACATCTTTCTAAATATGCATTCGCTAACTAAAACTATGCTTATTTAGGGATGGAGGGAGTAACTTTTCCTTCTAACCAGAATAGGCATGCTCCATCCGTAAAAAAATAATCCTCTAGGTTTATATCTAGGATTGGTTTTTTTTTTTTAACGGATGGGGTATTATTTATAGCGTATTGTGAAATTGATTTTTCTAAGGAAGCAAGGCAAACTAACTTTCTTTTGGAATCAAAATACCTAATATGGACTATGGTTCTCATATGTTGATCTCTAGGCCTCATTTGGAACCCATAAAATAAAACACATGGAAGAAAACAATACAGGAATACTGGTGTAAAATAAAGGAACAGGAAATATAAAGATATACATATAGTAGTTGTTTGGAAGAAAGGATTTGCTCTCTGCATTTGATTGGAGAAGTACAGAAGCACCACCTGCTTTCTCTGTTGTCCATACGGGAAAATTTCCATGAAGTTTTGATGTAGTTTTGTTTTTCTATGAAATGGTAGGGAAAGAGAAGAAAAGGAATATAAACCTTAGGAATGCTATTCACGAATTTCTTTGTTCCAAACGGTGCAACAGTAATTTACTCCAAGAGGTTGCCCTTTCTCCATGTCCTCCATCTTCCCATATGAGCATTTTCTTGTTGAATAATTAAGAGCTTACATAAGCTGGTTGTCGAATAATTAAAAATAATCATGAATATATTGAGAATTAACACACAGGATCTTAGATTGAAACTACATGAATCTTATCTATTACCACCGCACTATCAAATACTCCCTCTATCCCATCCTAGAATAAATTAATTTTTGCTCATCCCGTTTATCTTAAAATTAATTTATTTTTAAGTAATCATTATACCGGATTTTGTGAAAACAAGGGATAAATGCATTGAGAGTAATAAATTAAAGAATAATTATATTGAAATTTAATAAAGTAAGGGTATTGTGATATTTTTAGGTTTTGTATTGGTATTGTGTGATGGGTGAAAAATAACTTATTTTAAATAAAAAGTGTACTTACTAGTACTACTCCCACCATTCACAGTTGATCAGTAAAAACAAAACATTAGTATTTGATCAGTGCATAGGCTGGTATTTCTTCGGTGAACGTAATGGCTCAATTGCTTTTAAAGTTTGCATTGAGATTCAATTGCTTTCGTATGCACGCCTGGCTCAGCATAGACCGAGACCGATCGACTCAATAAAAAAATCGCAGCTGCTTGGTCTCTTTGATTTGCATGCAACACTTTTGGTTTGCACGCAGGCATATCGATGCAGCAAACTCCTTGGTCTGGCTGCCAAGAGCTCGTAAGAGCAACGATAAGGATTACAACGAGCTATAAATCTACTATAAAATTTACGTGAAAAAGAGAAATAATAAAAAATAAAAAATATTAGCTCTCATGAAAACTAGCTTAACACGTGTTTTAAAATAAATACACATTAAATATATAAGTAAGGGAAAGAAAGAAAAGAAAAAATTAAAGTTAGCCTTACGACTAATTCATTATATGTATTGAATTTAAGATGGCTATCATTATTAGTCTAATAGGTTGATCAAATATGATTTGATCTCACCATTAAAAGAAACAACGTTATGCTGTCCCGGGGCCTCGCATAATTGCGTTGTTCCTAAACCCTTTCTCGAAAACAAAAAAAAAAAACCACGAAATTATTTCCCCTTTTCGCTCGGTCGGCTCCCCCCTCCCCCCGGCGCGGAAGGAGGACAAGTCTGGCAGCCGCCCGCGCCCCACGTGCGGATGCCTTCGCCATGCCGTCGTGGGACCCACTCCGCCAGCGACTGCGTGTGGGCCCGGATAACGGTGGGGCCCACGGCGCTGGGACCGGGGTGGCACGTGGGCGTGCTGGTGGGGCTGAAAAGCTGACGGCGGCGAGGCGACTTTCCCGGGCTCTCCCTTGTTTTCTTCCCTCCCCTCTCACGGCCGTCGCTGTCGCTTTTATCCTCTTTTTGGTGTGGGCCCCACTCTCGCTGATGATCAGATGTGGGTGCAACGAAAAAAAAATGCCACGGCCACGTGTAACCCCTAACACAGAACTTTCAACTCAGTAGTGGTTGAGCTGGAACGAAATAGAAGAGTTTCCACTGTGTTTTTCTTTATACTGAGAGAAATATACGTATGGTAAAAATAAATAAATAGACTGGAGCTGAAAAGAAATATAGCACGGGTTGTTGGATACCCCGTTAATACATGGAGCTCCGCTTCTCATATCAGGCTCTTGCTCCAAATATTAGGTGCGCAAAAGAAGGAAAAAAATACTCCAAATATAGGTGAGGAGTATATGCAGAAATTGGAAGACACGGAGGAAAATATGTTGCAGTCGCATACGGTATTATCGTATTGCCGTATTGGTGATTTTACGTTCGTCGGTACTACTACTACTACCATCTATCTTTTCCATTTGTAACTGTATGCTTTTCAAAGTTGACCATCAGTTTACCACAAGTGCTCTGATTGGTATACATACTAAATATGCTTCCCGTTAGAAAATTCAGTAAAATGCATTTAGAGTATCATAATTTGAAGTGCAATAATGAATTAAAAAGTGGAACCCCACTGAAATTTGGAAGTAGCACAATTTTTTTTCCCTAGAGCCTGAAAGGCAAGTCGAGGTGTGAGGGTGTGGGAGGAGAGCAACGCAAACGCAATTAGTTCGAGTGGGACCCACGTGCCTGCCGAAAAGTTCATGCTCTGAAACCGCCTCGTCAAAAGCGCCCCCGTGACGTGGATCCGCGAGCGGCTTCGCGTGACCGGCTGCAGCAGGTCGCTGGCCGTCGTCAATTCGGGCCTGGTTTTCCATCGGAAAGTACAACGCAAATTTTGGAATTTTGTTCAGAGTGATGTGCTGTTCAGAATCGTATCATTTTAAACCGTACCGTTATTTAATAAAATCGATAAATATATAGTGGTATTTAATTTATTATGAAATATTGATCATACCTAAAGATTTTAACAACATCATATTTAACCTATCTTAGTAATGTTGCTAACTCATCAAAATTTTGGTAATACCAAATTTTGGAAAGACTAACAATAGCTATAAAGTGAACAAGTAATAAAATTTAGGAAATATTTACATTGTAGTTTAACTTACGTGAAATCATAGAGTTATAGTATGTGACACTTTAATAATAAAGTGGTAGTTTACAAAACCTCAATGAGGACCTATTTCAACCAAAAACTTGCTAATGTAGAACCTTTTTTTTAAGAAAAAAAACATGTAGACTTGTAGACGAGTTCATAAATTTAAAATATGATTTAATAATTTGTAAGTATTAAGAAGAATAAATCGACAAGGTTTTGTAAAACTATAAAGTCCACGATAACTATGATTACGTGCTAGATCCCTTATGATAATGATTTTGTATAGTTTATAACATCTAGTAATGGTTAAAATTTATTGCCCCTATTTTAAAAGGACGCAACTACACCGAGAGTGCTAGCTGGATAGTGCTAAAGAGAGACACCCTTCTTTCCAAAAAAACTACTAGTACACTCAATATCTATGTATTTTTTTCCTTCTTAGAGAAGTTTCTCTTAAATTACTTATCCGATTTATAATCCGATTACGCCGTTGTGTTCGTTGCAATTAAATCTTTACAACAATATCTCACATGATTATATTTTGATGAAAAATCACAAATTACTTTTATGATATGTCTAAATTACTTTTAGATTTCACTAAGTTACATCTTAAACTATAAAGGTAAATTCAGTAAGTCTAAAAGTAATTTATATATATTATAGAAGTAACTTAGAACAAAACGAAGGTAACTTTAGCATGTCATTTGAAGTAAATCCGTTGTAGAGATAAAAACATGACTCTATTTAGAAATTAAATTAATCAGCACAAATTATGGAATTAACTAAAAAGTCATATTTTATCCCTACAACGAATTTACTTCTAATGTCGTGATAAAGTTACTGTCGTTTTGTTTTAAGTTACTTTTAGAATATATGTAAATTACTTTTAGACTTTATTGAATTTACTTTTATATGTCTAAGAAGTAATTTAGTCAAATCTAAAAGTAACTTATATATATGATAAAAGTAACTTATGTATATAATAAAAGTAATTTACAAATATAAATATTTTTTTATCGTAACATAATCATGTAAAATCTTGTTATGAAGATTTAATTGTAACGAACACAATGATGTAATCGGATTTTAGATCGGATAAGTAATTTGAGAGGAAACTTTATTTGAATAGGAAAAAGATACCCACGTGAACTTTATTTGAAAGGAAAAAGACACCCACGTGGATGGACATCATGATGACGTGCACAGTTAGACGGCTCTGAGATGCGTCGCGCTATAGAGCTAAACCGAGAGCCGCTCTCGAAATAGATTTCGCGTATTTTAAAATATAAGCGCTATTAGCTGTGCATGGAGTGGAGGAAGTACCATTTCCCTATTACTTGGAAAAGATCCTCATGCATACACATAATTACACACCTACATCACAAACACATCAAACTTTATGATTTGAGTGCAAGAAACCCTAGAATTCTCTCTTCTAGAAGTATTCGAACTTTTAAACTAAACTAAAGTGGAATCTGTTTTACTGCCCCATCCGTTAGAGCAACTCCAGTAGCCTCTCCAAATAACTCTCCAAGCCAAATTTTGATAATTCTCGTAAAAAATACTCCAACAGCCTCTCTATCCAACTTGCCAAGCTATCTTGTTGCCCAAATCCTTCCCCTCACTAGCCAAACTCACTTGCCATCTGTGGGTCCCACCTATTTCCTCTCCCCTTTCATTTGCATTTGCTCGCTCTCTCTCTCCCTTCTCTCTCGTTCGCAGGTCGCAAATGGTCGCCAATAAGCTGCATCGAAGCATCATTATCTTCTATCGCCGCCATCCCTATTATCACCGCTCGCAGTCGCCGTTGTTATCCACCGCCTTCCCCTTGCACCGGCCTCGGGGGAGCCAGGGACGCTCGAGGAGGAGCTTGTGGCGGGAAGGAGCCAGTGTGGGCTTGGGCGCGGACCCGATGATTCTGCAGCCCAAATCGACGGCCTCCACCGATCGTGCTGCTCCCGCCGGTGTCCACCGCCTCCACCACCTGCATTGCTGTCGTCGGCCTCCACCACTTACCGCTACCGCCGGCATCCATCACCGCCGCCACATGCGCTGTTGCTGTCGGCCTCCACCACTCGCATCGCTCCCATCGGCGTCCATCGCCACCGCCACCCGTGTTGTTGCCGTCGACCTCCACCACTCACGTTGGCCTCCATCGCCTCCACCGCCCGTGCCGCTCTCGACAGCCTCATCCCACAGGCCTCCATCGCCTCCGCCGCCCGTGCCGATGTTGCCGTCGGCCTCCATCATCTCGATCCCGGTGCCATCGCATTGCTTAAGACGAGAGGAGATGAGGGGAAGGAGAAGAATGGGTGAAGAGAGAAGTATAGGGAGGCTAACATAATGGGACCCACTGTTAAATTGGAGAAGGTAATGGAGAGACTATTGAAGTGAAAGCTAAATTTGACTCTCTAAATTTTTAGCAAGTTTCTAAATAAAACATTTGGAGAGCTGAAAATAACAACTTTGTTGAAGATGCTCTTACAAAACAAAAGCATTTACAGGTTGTTTTGCATATACTAAGGTTAAGGAAAAATATTTCTTTAATCACCTCAGTGGTTAACATTTAAATTTTGAGTCGCTTTAATTTTTCTCCAAGCTACTTTTACAAACTCCGATGCAATGATTACTTAAAAAACAAACTTATTTTGGAAAGAATATTGAAGCTAAAAATGAACTTATTAATCAATGGAGAGTGTATAAATTTTCACGTATTGAAATTAATGCCTCAGAAATGTTTATACCGTGATGTAAACTTTAATGTATTGTCTACTCTCTCTATAGGAATGTGGATGTATTTAGACATACATCCTAGAAGTTGTATTTTTTTTTGACAGAGGGCATATAACATTTGAATTTCATTTCACGAGACTTACAAGTAGTACGTGCAGGGTGGAGAAAAAAAAAACACAGAAGCATAATAAAAAAGGAAAAAGTAAAAAAATCATCTATTTTTAGAGTTGACCGGTGCGGCCGGTCTCCCATACTTCTGAGTTGTTCAGGCTGCAGCAATCAGAAAGGCGACTCGACTCTGCTACACAAGCTGCCTCCGGCCAGTGACATGCCACACGCCCGCGCCGCCGCCGCTGGCATCATCCCCGCTCGTCTTCGCCGTCGTGCTGCGGCAGAGGAGGAGGAGGAGCCGGAGCCGGTGCCGGTGGTGGCAGCAGCGCGGCCGAGATCGGGGTGCCGCCATGGCCGCGCTTAGGCAGGGCGACGACCCCGCCATCAAGCTCTTCGGCCGCACCATCCCCCTCCTCCTCGCCAACGCCGCCGCCGCCGACGACGACGAGGTGAGCCATCGATTTCATCCAATGCCAATCGGGAAGTAGTCCGAGAGAGGAATCTTTATCTAACTCCCTCCCCGCTTTGGACGAGATGCGACACGCCTCGCTTTCTCTCTCTTTTCCTGGCTGCTTTTGCGGTGTCGATGCTTTGGGTTTGTTCTTCTAGTTCGTCTCCGCTTCTTAGGAGATTGAGAAATGAGTTTAAAAAAGGAATTAGTTCTTTGACGCCATGGTGTTCGATGCAAATTCTCAACCACACTCTTGTTTGTTTGCTTTTTCTCTCCACAGAATTCAAATACCGCCATTTCCCCCCCTCGCTGTTCCTTTTGGGGAATTTTGTGTTAGTTCTAGAACATCACTCGTTGTTGAGGCTATGTTTGCATCTCATGTTGGGATTGGTGCTCAAACCAAATGAGATAAATATATAATATAAACTAGAAAAAACATTTTTTTTTCAGTTTTAGCTCATTTATTTGAACAACTAGAGTGGGTCAACGGTATACACGTTATACCGGAGTGATCCATGCTAATCCCCAACCTCATGTTTGTGGATAGGAAAATTTTGTTCTATTGTTTCTTGATTTCTTGGCAACATTTGGGGTGAGATTCTGGGAGTTTGATAGGCTTATCTTAGCTTTCTTTGTGCAAAGAACCTTCTTGTTCGATAACCATATGCAGAACCTAGATGCTAAAGCCTGTTTCTCCTGAAACCTGATAGACTGTATAGTCCGTGCCTTTGAACAGTATACAATTTTGTTTTAATTATTTTGAAAAGGAAAAAAAACTTAAATGTTTATCAGGACTTGATTTCAGTGCACTTGCACTCTATGGGTTAGCTTTTGTTGCCAAAGGTACTTTTACGTACTACTAGTACATGAGTTAGTCCAGCAAGCAGTTCTGGAAAAAGAAAAAACAGAGTCTAAATGCTAAAATTGGAGTCCGGAAAAGTAGTGCTATATGTATGATAGTGGAATTAGACTGAGCCTTAGTTTTCAAACAGTAGTTGTACCTACCTCTGAAAACAGTATTGGTTTGCAAGTTGGTTTCAAATCACTGGAGAATGGATTCTGATCACCTCTCTGCAAGAAGGAACTGAAAATGTGTCATATATCGTTTATGTCGTTTGCTATTTGCTACAGAGCAAATTTACCATCCATCAAACAATTTTACATGTCAAACTGACTCCAAATATGATTTTACTACCTGGCTTAAAAATAAGATGCCCACTCGTTACTTATTTACATATGCGCATTGTATTGTAGCTACACAACAAGTTTCATGCGCACTAACCCAAGTTTCTTACCTCTTATATAATCCGTTTCAGGTCATGCTTAATATAGGAAATGATGTAAAAACCAATAACGACATACCATTAGTCCCGGACAAGCTTTTGATTGTTGAAGATATTCCCTTTTGTTCCAACAGTAGTAAGAAGAATGATTTACAAGCTATTGGCAGACAGGATGGAAGAATGGAAACTGATTTCATGACTGAGGATGTTACGACTCAGCCTGATGGATCTGTCCCTGAGAAGATACTCAAGAAGCCAGATAAGATTCTGCCATGTCCACGCTGCAATAGCATGGAAACAAAGTTCTGCTACTTCAACAACTACAATGTTCACCAGCCCAGGCACTTCTGCAGGAACTGCCAAAGATATTGGACCGCCGGTGGAGCTATGAGGAATGTCCCAGTAGGTGCTGGAAGACGTAGAAATAAGCACGCATCTCAATACCGCCAGGCTATGATGACATGCAATAATACTGTAGCTCCTGGAGATGTTTCTGATGTGGTTCACCATCAGGCTATTACACATGGATCCTCTCTTCTTCCAGCAACACTGAAGGAAAATGAAACAGCTACAGAGTTCATATCAGAAGTACCACCATGTAAGTCTTCGGCTTCAATCCTTGATATTGCAGAGCCGAATAACACCGACCTTGTTCCCTTGGCCTCTGGTGATAACAAGGAAGAAAAATCATGTGCATCTTCTGTGGTAGTATCCAGCTGTTCAGAGAATCTGATGCCAGATAATGCAGTTATGAAAGAGCCAAACAATAGGTCAGGATGTTGTAATGCTGTGGCATTGCCTTACCCTGCTGGACCTGCTTTGGTGCTTCCATGGAGTCTTGGATGGAACAGTGTTGCTGTCATGGCAGCTACCCAGTGCTCGACGCAGCCCGTTCTCGGGTTAAAGGATGGGATACCCTGCCCGCCTTCATGGCCACCGCAACTGATGGTGCCGGCCCCAGGAATCTGTACATCTGTTGTTCCAATTCCTCTTGTGCCGCCTTTGTGGAGCTGCTTCCCTGGCTGGCCTAATGGAATGTGGAATGCACAATGTCCTGGAGGTAATAGTACCACGGTGCCGTCAACCGCTCCAAACAAAATTTCTTGTTCAGGAAGCAGCTCTCTAGTGTTGGGAAAGCATTCAAGAGAAGAAAGCTTGCAGGAAGAAGAGAAGACGAGAAATAACTTGTGGATACCTAAAACTCTTAGGATTGATGATCCAGCTGAGGCTGCAAAGAGTTCAATCTGGGTGACCCTCGGCATCAAGCCTGATGATAAAGGCATATTCAAGTCTTTCCAGCCAAATGTTCCGAAAAATGGCACGGCACCGGAATCGCCTCAGGCCCTGCAGGCCAATCCAGCAGCATTTTCGCGTTCTCAATCATTTCAAGAGACTACTTGAGTTAGCTTTCCGTTTGGTCAACCGCCACAGAATGGTCAACAGTGTTTCTACCCAGTGTAGAGCTCGTATGTTGCTTGAGCCAGCTCAAATCTGGTGGAGTTTGCCAGTGCTGAACTTGATCCTGTGGAGATGTTTATGTTGATCAGAAGTCTCTGCTGAGAGAGAATTGTGAGCTTGTGATCTGGAGCTCAAAACGTGCTCCATCTGAAATCATAGGTCGATAGCTGTTGCTGTGATGGAGGTGAAAAGGACAACTGTGAAGTCTCTTTTTTCTTTCTTTCTTTCTTTCAATTTTTAGACTGGGCATTCTGACGTTTGTATATAGCTTCTCAAAGTTCATGTAATGGCTTCTATGTTAACCTGCAGAAAAAGCATAATTTTGTGACTGGATGGGGATCAACTCCGTTTGGACATAAGCAAATCAGCCTAGTTATCTCTTATGCGGTATTGAAATTTACCCCAAACTAACACCATGTCTGTCAATACCATTGGGTCAAAATGAACATCCATTTCTAAATGATCAAAATCATTTGCCTCACTGAATCAAAGGGTGTAAAAACCCTCTGTTGTGTGGAGGTGACAGATAGCATGAACAAACTGAAGCTACGAAACTAAAAATACAAAGATAAATCAGCTTATGCAACAGGACAGGATCATCGTAGTGATAGAGTAAGAGGTAATATAACACTTTTCACCTCACAAATGTGTTGGTCGACACAAGGATGAGAACTTGCATACAGCAAACAATTTATATTTCCTTTTCAGTAAATGTTAGATGAACACATGCCTACATACATACATCTTGGAGGCTAAACCTATCACCTTAGTGCTAAATGAATTTACTCGTATACACACCAAAGAGGCGAAAGACAACAGAAAAAAAAATGAAATTTCTATAAAGGAGAATTTTCTATAGCTATCTCCTCGGGTCATGCAGACGTGTCATTGGAACTTCTGAACGGTTCACCTGATTTACATTTTCGAATTTTTCTATCTCTCGGGCAACTTGAATATCACTGGGGGTAAAATACTCTGTAAAGGCCTTGATCACAAAATGTGGAACCATTGCTGCAACAACAATGATAAGCAGCAGTAACCAAAACAAACCTGTCCCCATTATATGAAAGATGGCCCTGAAATAGTTATATTGAGTCAGTACGCAATCAATCAAGAAATTGTAAAAAGAACTACTATTTCACTTTAGGAGATCTATCCAAGAAAACATGATCATGGTGCTCACATTACATGGATGGATGCATCACAAACATGCTTGCAAAGAAAGGCACATTTAATCTAGCTATGTATCAGGACAGCTTTTTTCCATACTACATAGGAGATATTGAGAGGTAGCAGCATCTATGTTAATTTTTTTATATATCTTAATCTCCACACTTATCCCTCTCAATAAATCATAGTTACCACTTGAATATATCTCTACTTCTCAATATCCTCCTAGGAATAAAAGAACTCTACAAGGATTAATGTGAAAAGCAACAAGGCAACACAAAATACTACACATGAGAAAATAGAGACCACATACTAAGGAGCTCCTCCCATAACAGTTGCATAAGCTCAAAAGACATTTTACTTCCTAGGACAACTGATATTAACACATATTTCAGAAATTTACAGTTATGGCATTAACAAAATGCCTTGCAGGAAAGAATTTAAAAAGCCATTGGCAGTTCCAAACATCAGGTTGGTTACTACATTTTTAGCACCAAAACATTTAAAAAGAATAGAGGGTTAGCCTATAAATAAAAGCAGGCTGGAAATGAAGTACTTACCCATATCCAGGAAGAAACCAAATGGAGTCGATCACAAAGAGGCAAATGGTTGTTGCTGCTATTGTTCCCCA
Organism: Oryza punctata; assembly: GCA_000573905.2. NCBI lineage: Eukaryota > Viridiplantae > Streptophyta > Magnoliopsida > Poales > Poaceae > Oryza > Oryza punctata. Next base: position 9,601,606 of record CM002488.2, read on the forward strand.
CACAAAAGCATGTACGATCCAATTCCACCGAAAGATGTCCATGGCTAGTAGCATATTTACAACAATGACAGGGGCAAGTGCCCACAGATCTCCCAGACTAGACATATCTATCGTACTTTGTCTATATGCAAAATATGGCATGTAGAAAACAACCAGACTTTGCCATAAGGCTTCAAGCATATTGAGGACAAACAAATTTACATTATACTTCTCATCCCTTTGGCCAGATCCGTATAGCTTTGGATAAGCTAGAAGTGTTTCCTTACTAAGATCCTTGTCAAGAATACCAACAACAATTGTTGGAAGGGATGTATATAGCACAGTATACAAAAGGCTACTCCATTCTGTGATAGCAGTTGTTAGAGTGAATGCTGTATAAAGTACATACCTGAGATCACAAAAGTGAGTGTTATATTTTGGAGAAAATGTCTCTGAATATTGCAAAAATGAAGAAAGCAACAACTTTGGTAATTCAACTGAACATAAATAGAGAGTAGTAAAATGAGTAAGTCCACTTCTTTTCACTAGGTCTTACTAACATGGGGGGTTTCCACAGTAACATTTAGATAATTTTCTACATAAAAAACAGTATATTTTTTTCCAAGTTCATAAAGTCTGAGAACTTCAATGCAAAAGGGCTCTTACCAGAAAAGAACCAAGACAAATGTTGCATTCTTGTAAAAGTTGTAAAGGATCATATAGGACATTCTTTGATAATTCCAATGGCCATGAACTAATAGAAGAGGGACCAAGAATCTGAATTGGCCCATCGCAAAATCTGATGCCATTACAGCTTGCCGTCCTTCTTGACCACTGATGCCAACACCAACATCAGCCATTTGAATCATTGAAACATCATTTGCACCTGAACAACAAAAGATTAACTAGCATATATCACATGTACATAAATTTGTTCTCACAGAATATTATATGCCATAATAGCAGAACCAGGAGGGAATAATACCATCACCAATTGCTAAGGTCATGTCATCTGTTCGGTTTTTGATAAGTGCAACTATCCCTGCCTTTTGTAACGGGGCTACCCGACAACACAATACAACATTACATTCTCTTGCCACTTTGAAAAGCTACACAAACAAAAGAAGAAAGTCCACGCATCAACTATGATTTTATACCAAGGACAAAAGGAAATACAAAATAGAATCATATTTAGATGAGTACCTCTTCTTGCAACTCTGTCTCAAGTATGTAAACCAGGCTGTTACCATCTACAATTAATGCAAGAGTTACACCCGCAGATTCTGATGCTAATTCTGGACTCTGTGTGCGAGTTGAAGCAATTCTGAGCTTCTTAATCGTTGCAAGTGCTTCCTCGAGACTCCTTTTACAAGACTCCTTTGAGTTGTTGTTTATAACAATTTGTGTCATGTCATTGGTCAGCAGCTTACAAGAGTAGCCAATAGAAATTGCTGTCTCCTGCTTATCTCCTGTTAAAATCCAAACCTTTATGTCTGCTTGTCGAAGAGATTCTATTGCTTCTGGAACCCCATCTTGAAGCTTATCTTCTATCCCAGTGGCCCCCAATATGCGGATATTGTTCTCTATATTAGCCGCAACTGATCGGAGTAAATTTCCCCTTCCAAGTACTGACGTGCTAGCATTTTCATATGCTAATTGCCACTCCTCAAACTCAGGTTGACTCAATTCACGCATGCCAATAACAAGAGTTCTTAGACCAAATGATGAATATTTGTGGAGGTGTGCCTCTGTAGCACGAACAATGTCCAAATCTAATAAATTTTTGGTGATTCCAAACAATGAGCTGTCAGCACCTTTCACATATAGCTTGACAGTCTTATCGGGGCAGCCAACTATGACAGACATCCTCTTACGATCACTATCAAACTCATGAAGTCCTAATATATCAAATCTGCACATCCCATACCAGAAGATAAATTGGAACTATAAGCCATTATTGTAAACAAGATATTGAAAAATATAATTTAAACATAAAAAACAATTAACTGAAAATAATGGGGCAGAGTAGTCAATGTGTCAATGTAGTAGTACAGAAGTACCATAAAAGCAAGCTGATTACCATGTAAACTGCATAAGACTGGGGGCGGGGCGGGGCCGGGGGGGGGGGGGGGGGGGGGTTGTCTTCGCACATACTAGTATGAGGTAACTAAGAATGCTTTTGGGATGATGTTATTAACAATGCCAGATAAACATTTGGTTTGGTGAAAAAGGATATGGTTTTATCCAAATTATCCAGAAATTCAGCTGCAAATCCGGATGCACATCTTAAATTTGCTTTGTTTATAAATGCCAGCATGCTCAATGCAGCTCCTTACAAATTTATGGTCCTAGTGCAGATATGTGCTCATCACAATAACTGGGTTCAAAGTGCTAATTCACTTGGTTTTGCCTACAGCCCAGGTGTTTGACATGGACTTACAGCAAACGCATTTAACTCTATACAGTTGGTGATCAACCAATAAAAAGAGCTCCATCCATCAAATATATTCAACCAATATATTACAGTATTGGCTCCACAAACTAGCTTGCTTTAATAGAACATGCAAGCATGTCTATAAACACAGGGAAAAGTCAAGACATGCACTTGGAGAGTTGTAACATATCTCCAAGAGGTAAGCCTGATAAATTAAGTACTGAAATTTCGCTCATGTGGGGTAATGCCAAAAATCATTTGGAGTTGGCATGTTGCATCCCAAAATATTCCAAATTATTATTTTTATTTTGAATAAATATTAACTGCAAGCTAAGAATAGGAATAGGAAGATAAATAGCAAGGCACAACTCAAAGTTAGCATTCACACCAGTGAACCAATAAGATAAGACAAAAGAATGACGTCACTAAACCATAAAGCAAAGTGCATAAAACACCTGTGAAAATCGTTATTGAATAAGTTATGCTACCAACTGTTGCTGACTATATGACATTGCAGTTGAATAAAGTTTTGTAGCTATAGTTTTCCAGAGATGTGAACATCATGGATCAGGTAGCACTGTAGCAGACATCCACTCCTAGTCACATTATGATGTTGATACACCAAAACTGGTATTAGCTAAATTGCATAATGCCACTATTTATAATTGAAAACACACTCATGCAGAGTTAAAAATTAGCATGTCCATAAAGCAAATGATGAAAGACTACCTTACCTCTGTCTGTCACCAAGGACATCAATCACCACATAACCAGATGTTCGCTCAACAAGCACAATGCCATAAGATGCCGCAGCATACACTAGTGCCTGCTCATCAGGGGACTCACCCTGATAATCAATCAACTTTTGCTTAGAATCACGAGTATCTAGGACAAGTGGCACAATGGTATTACATGCAGCAAGAGCCATGAAGAATTCGAGGACAAGCTTTGTTTCCTCATCTGTGCCACCACCCCTCAATAACCTTAAAAGCCGAGGATCGGTCTTGACTGCCATCTTGGGTGTCCATAGGAGATCATCGACTGTACAAAACAAGCAAATAAGCAGCCTTATTAGGAAAGCTCAACATGAAAACCAGAAATATACATTAAAGACGCCGTACCTACAACTGAGTATCCGCATGAATCTTTGCCAGAACTGTAATCAACCCCCCGAATTGATGCACACTGGAACTCCATCTTGTTCTCCGTCAGCGTCCCTGTCTTATCAGAAAATATATACTTAATCTGTCCTAGATCCTCGTTTATATTCAGGGCCCTGCATTGGAACTTTGACCTTGATGACTCATCATACAAATCTCTGTCAGCACCCATGAAATATGCCTGCCCAAGCCGTACCAACTCCATTGATATATACAAAGAGATCGGAATGATGACCTGATATACTATCACTGCCATGAGAAATGTGATGAATATCTGCATCCCCATGCCATAGTAATTGTAGTTATTCCCTGTCGTGTAATCCTTCTCCCTAAAGAACTGGGTGAATTCCAAATCCCCACGGTGATTCAGTATCCAAATCCCTGCGAGCACACTAGCTGTCGTGCACATCCCAATGAGCATAATGGACAATATGACTGTCTCCCGGTTCAACTGTGTCTCCAACCGGCTCCGTTTTGACGGCGCCCCGGAGCTATTAAGCATGACCTTGGTCTCCTTTCCAGCATACACAACAACCCCTATCGCCCAGGTGGTATTCTTGAGCTCACATCCACGGAGCACAATGTTGGATGGCCCTAGAGAGACACGCTTGCCATCAATCTCCAAATTTGCCTGAAATCCATAGATGTTCCTGTTTGGCCGCTCACAATGAAGAACACCACCGATGCTGCCGTTCTGCGAGAACCTCACTTGCGTCTCCTGCTTAGCATACCTCGTCTTGAGGTTGGTCTCCCCGTCAAGATTCACAGTCTGGACGTGCGCGACGCCGGAGGGGTCGCTGGTGGCGAGGAGCACCATGTCGGCGGGCAGCGTCTCGCTGGAGGCGACGCGGACGACGTCCCCTACGCGTATGTGCTTCCATTTCTTGGGCGCGAACTCCCCCGCGGCGGGCGGCGCGAGGAGCACCCTGGCGAGGCGGTTGTTCTCCTGGCGGTCGGAGCGGTGGCGGCGGAGGTCCTCGTAGGCGTCCTTGACGGCGGTGACAAAGAGGACGAAGGCGAGCGGGAGCACGGAGGCGCCGCGGCCGAAGACGGCGACCTGGGGGAGCTGGTTGAGCACGGTGATGGCGAGGAAGTAGACGTACGACAGCCGCCGGAACTGCTCGAACAGGTTCCGCGGCAGGAACGTCAGCACCGAGTACTTCGCCGTCCGGATGGCGTTCCCGGCGAACCCCGCCGCCGCCGCCGAGGGCTCCCCGACAACAACCGCGCGGGACTCCTCCTCCTCCTCGCCCCCCTCCTCCTCCACCTCCCGCTGCGACGCGGCCGACGGGTTGGGCTCCCGGCGGAAGGGGTCAGGCACCTCGAGGGAGAAAGCAAGGCGGTCGGCTCGGAGGGGCGGCTCCGGCTGCGGCGGCGGGAGCAGCGACGACGCCGGCGGCGGGCGCGGGGAGGCGTCGAGCAGCGGGCGCTCGGAAGCCATGGTGGAGGAGTGAGCAGGGCTAGTGGGTCACCACCGGAGGCATGGCGCGCGCGGCGGATTTGGGCGGGCAGGTCGCCGGCGGCGAGGTCAATGGAGGAGGCGGTGGCGAGGCAGCTTCGAGAGGTTTCGGTTTGGAATTTTTGGGGAAGGAGAAGAAGAGGAAGCAGCAGAGGAGAGAGGAAAGGGGAGGTGGCGTTAGGGTTTGGATTGTGATTTCTGGAGCGTATAGGGGGTTTACTGAAAAGTTTGGTCAGCGGATGGAAGACTCTTGTCTTTTGAATTCGCGTGTCTTTTAGCGGACAAAGATACAAATTAGTACAAACGTCGTTCCATTTTTTAGACCTTTGTTTGAAAAAAGTATAAGTGTCATGCATTTTAAATTTATCATGTATTTTGAAACAGTGCCTTGGGGAGGAAGTATGATCGTTGGAATCATTAGTTTTGTTTAGTTTTGGCTATGCTTTTTGTATGTTTTGCAGGTAAATCTTATGGTGAGTTTCCTATGTGTATGATGTCTCGTTGATTTTTCGTAGCAACTCAGTACAAGGGCATCTGTCGGGCTGTATCCTAGCAATCGTCAAAGTAATACTAGTTGTATTTTATACTTTGAAAAGACGAAAATAAATTAAAAGAATTCTCCAATTTAGTAGGAAACATCCACACGAGTTTAAAGAAAAATCAATTTTCTACAGCAGTAGAAAACCAGCATCCTATTGGAACTTCAGCGATACACATCACCATTTAGGCTCTGGTTAATTAAGCTACAACTAATAAGGCATAAAATACAAATGAAGCCACTAAAAAGACTTCTGAATAAAACTTTTATATATGTATTATTTATTTATGGTTTGAAATTTAAAAAACAGACCATGGTAAAAGAAATATTAAACTTAACAATTTAAATTCTGATGTGGCTAATAAATCAATAAGAGCTGCTGAAGTTACCGATATTTCTAACATCAAAACAGGCCCATAGGAATACAATTGCCATATGCTTTTCATCTAATAAAAATTTAAACAAACATGAACCACAAAAGCAACTCATTGAACTTAGTCATATCCAATTTTTTTTTCCTTCGACATGAAGGAACATGATTATGTAACCATTATGTCGATGTCTCTACCTACGCATGGAAATAGTGTTCTTGCAGGGGTCCACTAGGCAAAAGACATTGACCATTCTTCCAAGGTCCCAGGCATCCTGTTGCTCGTATGCTCAGTTGTTTGCTGTCCCGTTTTGTCATTGGATTTCCGACGGAAGAAAAAAAATGAACCTGATTGACTACCTGATGCTGAGTGAGTTGGTGGCCGGCTCAGATAACGGCTGGCTCTACCAAATCGGCATATCCAGTTGGGTTGCAAGAATCTTCAGTTTTTCCTCGTCTTCTCCAGTGGAATGGTGGTCTTTATTAGGGGAGTTCTCAGTGGCAATGGTCAAAAGGGAGGAAATATTTCATCATACGCCGTGGGATTCACCTTTTGATGGACATCAACGGCTGACATTTAGGCCACGTATCAAACACGATAACTTGTTATATACTCCCACCATCTGAGAAAAGAATGCAATTGTGTAGTATTCAAAACGTGAAATAGCAGGGAAGCAAAATGTCCTAGATGTCTTCCCTTAAATGGGGGATATATGGTTGAAAGTGAGAGGTGTAAAATCAAAGTGTGTTTCATTAATATTTGATGATAAACAATTGACATGTGAGATTATTGGTTTTGATATCTAGAGATTCTTGACGAAGGGGTTTTGGAGATGATTGGATGAACAAGGACTATTGTCTGTTTTGGATCCGATCAGACTGGGCAGGGGTTGCCGGTCAGACTGGCGGTAAGTACGCGGTCAGATCGACCAGCCCACGGTCTAACCGGCTGACGCTATATCGGTTTCAGTTTTGGGTTGTTATTTTGGATATTCGTGATTATTATATGATTATGGCTTCTAGATGGATACTATGCCATATAATACTATTGTGTGCTAACAATGAGTCAAGTTGGAGAGAACTTGTACTCGGATATGGTTTCTTGGTTGATACATGTGTAGGTGAGTCTTGATGCCTTGGGAGAACGTTGCCGGTGATGGATCGGGAGTCAACTTGGGAGTAGATGATATCCGTACGATCAGGATATCATGCAGGATACTTAGGCTAAAAATCAATGCATGTGGTTGGTGAAGATTCCATATGGTATACGATGGAGATATTGTGTGCGTATGGGATGCAGAGTCGAATTTGGAGGGAGTCCAAATTTGGTACAATTGGAGTTTGTAAAGTTTGTTTTTTTGTATGGGAAGGTTTCCTAGAAGATTAGGATGACTTGTACAAGATTGGTTCGTGGCTTTACGCTGCCTATCTCGAGTATAAATATAGAGGGAGGGTGTAGCCTCCTGATATCGATTTTGTGAGAGTTGAATTGAGAGTAAAGTTAGGGTTTCGAGTTTTAGTCGAGATTTTTGTGAGGAGTGTAGTTGTTGCACTTTGTAAACACATATTAGAAGTAATAAAGATTAATCTTTTTTGAGAGTTCTTCGATTTGTGTTTACTCGGGTGCGGTGGTTCAACCGATGGGATATTGGTGGTTAGACCGGTGGCGAAAACGGTTGATCTCAGTGCAATCAGGTGGTTCGATCGGAGCGATTACACCGGTCAGACCGGAGCGATTACACATCTACTCCGGTCAGACAGATCGCCATCGAATTTGAGGGTAACTTTTAATTCCGCTAAAAGTTTGATTGTTAGGTAATCCAACCATTTACTCTTTTTGGTTAGTTTAGTTATCGTTATTTGATCCTATAATAAGGTGATTGGGATATGATTAAGAAAACAAATAGCTAGTATTGTTTTTTATACGTTAGGGCATCTGCACTCCTAGTTCGATTGGGGCGAGAACAAAAGTTCGGTTCCTTGACTGTGACATTTTATATCGATCGTGGGATCATGTAGAAAAAGAATCTCTTATCACACGCGCCTATCCTTTCTTGCGCGACCAACCAACTACTGTAGACCATCGCTAAGTTCAATTCTTTCTTTGTGGTCGAATTTTTCTCTGACATGTAATAGTTTGTTGCTGTAGTGTGTTGTGTTCGATTTTTTATGTATGGTTAGATTTTACTCATACACTGGAGATGCTCTTATAAGAAAAGTAGTATATATTGGACAGATGAATTATTGGACATAATATTTATTCATGATAGGCTAAAATGTATTACTAGTTAATTTTATTTATGTTTTTGGACTAAGTGCTGTTGCTTGAAGGGTGCAGTTGCCTGTTCATGCATGAATACGTCAGCGGTGAGTACTATCATCTATTTCACTCATCCACTTATCATTGTTGTTATGGTCTTTTTTGATGGACCAAAATTACATGATTGTTCACCTAGACCTATAATTATCCAAGGCATGAAAAATTCTTCTAAAGTTATGTATCTCTTACCCCCTTTTTTTTTCTTTATAGATAGTGAGTTCACATGAGCCTTTTCCCAATATTAATATTGTGAAAAACTTTAGACCTGTTTTCATGGTACGTAACCAATATTAGTCCAAAAAGACCATTGGTCTTCTTAGATTTCTTTGATCAAAGCGGGAAAAAGACAGCAAGGGACAGAAACAAAAATACATTGAGCCAACTTGATATCATTAACATATTGTGATGAGTTACTGTCATGCATACCTTTCAAATGGAAGAAGCTAAGTTGATGTTTTATTAACTTGTCCTTTCATTGTCAAGTTTTTCTCTTTTGACATTCTGAAGCAGTGAAAGTAAAAAAGAATTGGTGGATAGGAGCAGGCAAATAGGTGGCGTGTCCTTTCAAGTTTGTTGACCTTACTTCTTTTTAATTATGCTCATCACTTAGTAGAATTAGCAGCTTTGATCGATCGATAGCTTTTATCGATGAAATAGGTGATCGATCAATTAGCATTCCGGAAAATTCACGCTCTCCACTAACCTCAGAAATACTATAAAAACAAAACTCAGTAGTGTTTTAAAAGGTTAATGTAATAATGCTCAGGGAGTTACATCTCAATTTATATTTAAAGTTCTACTATAAAATAATAAAGAACGATGAACATAATTATTGGTGAAATAGGAACTAGGGTACCCTTTCCCGGGGAACCTAGCGTTTGTTCCTCGTTAATTAAGATTAAGAATTTTAATTAGATCATTATTGGACTAAGCTGCGTGCTAAAAACAGGGGGCTCGGGACCCACCTCTGAGTTGGGATCCGGACCCCCGCCTTATGTAAGGAGCCCAGGAAACCAAGTAGGTCTGGGTCATGGGGCCCCTTCAACCTAATTAAATTACACACAGCATCTCAAGAGAAGTATCAAAACATACAAGATCTACATCTTAAGATTATAAGCCAAGAGGGGTCTGAACCCAGCCTAACATGGGATCCTGGGTCCCCTCCACACTTAGCTCACGTTCTTCATGGAGAAGGGCATAGAGAGCTATAAGATCTATATTTTAAGATTGTAGGCTGTGGGGAGCCTGGGACTCGACCTGGTCCGAGACCCGGTCTCCCATCACCCTTGTAAGTTACACGTTCCTCCTTGAAGAGGAGCATATAAACATACAAGATCTACATCTTAAGATTATAAGCTAAGAGAGGTCTGGATCCTAGCCTAGCTTGAGATCCTAGGTCCCCCTCCACACTTATAGGACTCACGTTCTTAATGGAGAAGAGTGTAGAGATTTATAAGATCTATATCTTAAAAATTGTAGGGTGTGGGGAGCCTGGGACCCGACCTGGTCCAGGACCTGGTCCCCCATCGCCCTTGTAAGTTAAACATTCCTTTTTGAAGAGGAGTGTGGAAACATACAAGATTTACATACTTCACAATCATCTACCAAAGACATCTTTGAGAAACTTACATAAATCATCCAATCTCCCTGTAAAGGGGCACAAGGGCGCGCCCGAGGACTTGACTGAGTCAAGGGCCCAACCCCCTACCAGCCGTGAGCCAACGGTTACATCCATAAATGAAACAAGTTGATGGGTGAGAAAATTCCAAGATGTCTGGGGCTGAAAAGACGTGGGAAAGGATGGTAGCGCTGAGTCATGAGGGACAATGTGAGCCTGGACATGCATCGTGCATGCCCAGCGACACCCAGTTTTACCAACTGGGTCAAAAGGGAAACCGTGGCACCGTCTCAGCAAGGTCGGGTTATCGCTAGGCCCACCACACGACACGTGGAGGGCGAGGTGAGGGCCCAGCTGGCTCAGGCCGGTACTCGGGAGCCCGGGGCAATCTAAACAACATGATTTTGGTAGGTTTCTCGGGGAATTTTTGAAGGGAACCAACTGGCAGCGGTAAGACAACACAGAGAGATAGGATCGAGAAAAGGAAAAAATGACACCGTGAGCCCCTCCTTGAACTATAAAAGGAAGGGGACATGCCACTTAGAAGGGGATGCTTGATTCTTAGCTAAAAAAGAACTAAGCTTGTATTGTTCCAAATCCAGATAACAACAACGAAAACAGGAGTAGGGTATTACACCTCCGGGTTGCCTGAACCTATATAATCCCTTGTATGCACTAGGATTTGTCTAGCTCGTGCCCTACGACGTGAGATCATTACACGTCATTCACAGCTAACCTCCTAGAGAATCTTCACTCGGGGAGGGGTCTGCACTTCCCCGCTGTTGGGGAATCGCTTCTCTGACAATAATATTTTGCTTCTCTAAATTATCAGGCCATCTATAGCGCAATAAAAATTGTAGTTCCCCATATCATCTAAACAACCTTTGAAAAGAGTTATTTTTAATCTTATTTTGATGGTTTCAAAATCAATTAATTCATTTAATTAAAAAAATGGTATATTTAGCTCCATGGATGAGTTCAACTAAAATAAAGGATCAAAGATATTAATGATGAAGTGCTTTTTCAAAGTTCGATATACTCATAGAATTCTTACGCGAGCTGTCTTACCATGGTTGACTCAAATTTTGCCCCCAAGTGACAAAACTCCAAACACCATAGTTTTTTCTTGTTTGAATTCAAATTTAACTAGCCTATACTATTTAAGAGAGAGAGTCATGTTAGATTGATCTCTCACACCGAGCCAAAGGGTTGCACACATGGGCTTTGCCCACCCCATGCACACACACACGCATAATGTCGAGAACCGATTCCCTTGGCCTCAAGCGCATGTTGCTCTCTCTCACGTGATGATCGGGCGCGCTATCTACATAAAGGGACCCCTCCCCATTCGTTGATGACGATCAACTTGCGACTTAGTCAAAACCAAAACCCTCAAACTTTCGATCTTAAGGAGTTCACAGAGGGTGTAGTCGTTCATTGTTCTATCCATTTCCTACCGCCGCCACCTGCCTCAACGAGAAACAATAATGAGCGAGGGAGAATAGGAGCGCGTCGCGGGCGCAGAGGGCCTATGTGGCGTAGTCGTCGCCACCGAGCCGCATGCAGTAGGCGCCGTCTCGGCCACAAGCCGATGCCTCACGCGTGCACTGAAAGGGATAATGTCATCACCACTATAGCACACGGGTGGTTCACGTGACACACGAGAGAGAAGTGGGTCGAAGCCATCCGCGTGATTTTGGCTAGGCCGAGCGGACCCAAATATCAGTGGAATATTCCTTTTTAGGTCCATCCCAGCCCATCTGATCCTACAACCAAACAACTACAAAAATCAGATGACCCTGACCCAACCCACCAAAAACCTGCAACCAAACACACGCTTAAGGTGCGTTGAAGGGGAACAAAGGGCGAATTCCATCTCGTTGATCCCCATTGCCACTGCCACACCGTGTTGTCTCTGTCGTTGCTGCCGCACGGTGATCCCGTCATTGGCGCTCTACAACTACTACACTGACGCATCTAAGGTGACCATATGGCTTCATCCTCAACTGCGATAAGTGCTCACCAAATTCCACATAAGCTTAATGAGGTGATCATGCATAGCCTAAGTTTACGTCTTAAGAATTAACTCCAATAAGTCATCCTCCTTTCATTCCCCTCCCATTTCCTCCTAAAAATCACTTTGCTCCCCAAAAAATGATTTCTAAAATGTCAAAAGTTTCTTTTACTAAACTAAGTAAAGAAACCATTGTACTTCAGTTTATAACGCACGGGCCTATATCTAAAAATGTCAAAAGAAATTTGGAGAAAATCGACAAGATTCCACTGCCACAACAAACGGGTAAATTTGCCCTTGGACCCGTTCGTTCTCTCAAGTTGTAGGGATATTTTCGACGCACGCGAAACGAGAAAACTTATTATCACATGAATAATTTATTTAAGTTTTTAAACTACATAGAAACTTTTTAATTAAAAATATCACTTAACAGTTTGAAAAACATGCTAATGGAAACCGATATAGTTGAAGTTTGGAGTTAGAAAAAGAATAGGCCTAAGCCGAGGCGAGGTGGGCCCCACCGCACCAGAGCCTCTGCTTCCCTCCCTCCCTCTCGCCCGCTTCGCACTCCACTCGCTCGCCTTCTCTCTCTCCTCTCCTCTCCTCTCGTCCCCTCCCCTCCCAGATCTCTCCCAACCCCGCCGCCGCGCGCCGTTGGCCACGCGAGCGAGGGGAAGCAAGGCGAGGCGCGGCGAGGCTGGATCAGGGCATGGACGGCGGCGGCGGCGGGTTCGGACTGGGCGGGCTCCAGTGGACGGCGGAGGAGGCGTCGACGATCGGGGGCATCGCGACGGTGTCGCTGCTGCACTCCTTCATCCCCACGCACTGGCTCCCCTTCTCCATCGTCGCCCGCGCCCAGCGATGGCCGCTCTCCCGCACCCTCCTCGTCAGTCAGTACCCCCCCCCCCCCCCCCCCCCCCACCACACACACACACACATCTCGCTTCTGCTGCTGCTTCGGTTTTACTGTCTGCTCCACGCTACAACCGCGCGTGCCCCAGATCTTCCCGGCCTTGTTCCTGCAATGGCGATACTTCTCGTTTGGTGTGGGTGGCTGTGCTGACGAATTTGTTGCATTCTATCAGTTTGGTCTAAAAAAACCCAATGTTCTATTACAAGACTGAAGTTATAGTATTTGTATTGTGGTTAACTGCCTGATGCGGTAGGTTTCATGCACCGATTAGTAAGTTCCGCCCAAAAATCTTGAGCTGTTACTGACGAATAGGTGGACAATCGAGTAGTCTGCTCATAGTTTCATAGATAAACTTCTGAGTCCTCTACTGTGATCCTTTCAATGGGGATCTCTGTTCCATGGGATGTATTTCTGTCAAATGTGTTGTTCTCATGTTTCCCGACTTCAGGGCCATGTGCCTTTTATTTCGTACACGGTAGTTCAGGCAATACAGCACGTAGAGAACCTTTCAGTGTGTGTGACTGCTTGGGTTGATTACATCTAAGTTCGGTGCTGTTTCGCAATTATTATATGATTGTAAGATGTGTACCGTATGTGACTGCATGGAGTTCGATTTATAGACTGCAAGTCTGCAACTATTTGATTGATCCAACTTGGAGTTAATATCCTAGTTGGGATGTTGATCAATGATTAATTCCTGGGCAAAATAATGCGAACTAAATCAATCTTGCATCTCTCTGTTTGGTTATGCTGTGAATATGTTATTTTGTCATAATTACAGGGATATGTGTATTTTGTCGCAAGTACAGGGACACAGCGAGAATTTTTGATTGAGGTCTATTGCTGTTTATATTTGCGTAGATTGATCATCGGCATTGGTTTTCCTTTATCAGGCTTTTCTTATTAATCTGGTAGTATATGCAGCTTAGCAACCTGTTATCCCTTAATCTTGCACGATTGTTGTGATTTCAGTAAACTAAGCACAATCACTTCTTTTTTCTGTTAAACTGTGCATTGTCACTTGGGTGACAAAAAGTGCATTTGAATGACCAGAGTCCTAACTTTGTAGTTATTTTTCCATCCTATGTTGCATTTATTGTCTGCAAACCTCCAAAGCGTACCATATGAATTTTAATTAAAAAAGTTCTAATTTCTAAATCTTATAAAACAAACCTTTTATTTCTGTTTGATTCCTTGTTCATGTGTTACTATTGTGCTGTTAGCCTCAGCCATGATACGTGTTTAGAAAGTTACTTGTATTTTATAATTTCATACTGTAGCCTACCCCCTAGTATTTTATACATAAGTTAGTGATGAATACTTATATTACTTTTCCATGTTATTATTCTATATATCACTACTAATAAAATATCCTAATTTCCGCAGCTGCATTTGGAGGTGTCCTTCATGTTGTTTCCACTGCTCTTCTTGGGATAACTGCTGTTACTATGGCAAATACTATAGCAGGCGAGGAAACAGTGCATAAACTTGCCTCACTGTTGCTGATTGTTCTTGGAGGAAGTTATATCCTGCTGTTTGCACTAGGAAAAGGTGGTCATGGCCATGCTCATAATCATCCAATGGAGAAGATGGCAGTTGCAGGTCTTGTACTTGTACCTGCATTGTCACCCTGTGCAACAACTCTTCCAGTGTTTCTTGCTGTTGGCAACTCATCCTCCATGATGATCCTTGCGATCATTGTGCTCCTCTTTAGGTAGGTACCCCTTTCCACTGTTTTCCGTTGCATTGCTTGTTTTCTACCGAACAATATATTGCTACTGTTGTTTCCTACTTTTTTTTATAGCTGCAACACATTGTGAAAGGGGGAACAATAATAGTTTATCCTTCCACTAGAATAATGAGACTGTTTTGTTGAGAAGTTTTTCTAAGCAATTGTTAGGAGTACCGTACTCTAGGCTTCTAGGAATCTCCTTGTGTTGAAAACCCTTTTTTCTCATTGGGTCAAATCATCAAGGTATCACCTACCATAGATATACAGAGGTGCATTGAGCTGGGACAAAATGAACATCGAAATATATTCTTCTCAGTAGACTGTATGTGTGGTAATGTAGAAAGAGAAATACTCCTATACTTCCATGTGTAACCTTTCCTCTTGAGACGTTCCTTTTCTTTTTCATCGTTTACCAACATGCTACTGTTGCATATATAACTATGGATTGTACAAGTGTTTTAACATTTAATTCACAATGAATTTGCTCGATATGTCTGTAACCTATGTGAGGTGTAACATCTTAAGATAAGTTATTATGTCTCAATTTACCCTTTAGTTGATGTGAAATGTTCCCACAAACTGACTGCTTTTACATGTATGGAAATGAATGGTGGTACTTGAAAAATATTTAGTCTTCAACGGTGTGCCTGACAAGATTAATAGATTCTGAAGAACCACTTACATTATAACCCTTTGAATCTCCTGTGACTCTGGCACTTGTTATGAACCTTTAATGGTGGGTTTTCGCAACACCTCAGTTGTGAACTATAGGTCCATCTCGTATACTGTGCACGCCATTGGGCATTCCTGTCAGTCATCTTGAACACAAGAATAGCTGGATTGAATGTAATAAAAATACCTTGTGCAGTGCAATGTATGATCAGTAAGATTGCCGAACACTAGAATAGCTGGATTGAGTGTTTTTGTGATTCAAGATATCCCTTATGCGCTTTGTGTTATATGTAATTGGCATGTGAATAAATCAGATGTTGTATACTTTACCAATTCTTCTGTTTGATTTGTATTTTCCCCACTTGCAGTACCATCACAGTGATGACGTCCCTGGTGGCGCTGTCATTTTACGGCGCCAGCCAGATTAAGTTCCACTGGGTGGAACGTTATGACAAGATCCTTGTTGGCTCAGTTCTGTGCCTCGTTGGGGTTTTGACATATGTATTCCATCACCATGACGGCGACGAACACTCTCTCCATGAACACGTGCACCGGAAACTCGTGGGTCTTTAGAGTAGTAAAGATTGCAGATGAAACTTTCCTACACTTGCGAGAGGAAATTGTGTTGTTCCCTAACGGCTGTAACGGGTTTGCTGTATACAGATCTGATTATTAATCCATCTGAAGTCAGCTAGCCAGTTTAACGGCATTGCAGTTTGCAAGGTTGTGTTGACTGCTGTTGTAGTTACCTGTACATAGAGGTATCTTATCGTTTGCTTATGGAGGACCAGAACTTGAATACTAGTACTTGCAAATGGGAAAATGATGTGCACTGGGGAGTACTTCATGGTAATGCAGAACTAGAAATCAGATTTAATTATTGCGATTGATTTGATTAATTGTATTAGTTGGGTTATGGATTGAGATTATTAATTCCTCAAGTTTTCTTTTTACTTTGGGATATTAAAGATTGATCAGATCTGTATCTACTATACCGAATGCCGCAAGGTACTCCTAGGTAGTAGGAGATTCGTCATATAGTCAATTTGTTGTTGGACAAGACCGAGAACAAGTCCAATTGTCCAAATGTCCAATTAACACCCATAAATTAAATTCCACTTTGAACTCTGATTCCAGATGCCACGAGGTATGGCTGATCGGCGACCAGCCGCGCGGAGCTGCACCCGTGCGGTCAGTTTCCGCTTGTATAGTCCTATCTCTTCTGTATCTTTTGTAGTATATGTATATACGTTGTATATACTTTATATACATACCTATACAAAGTTTATATATATGTATATAAAATGTATACATATGTATATATATAATTTTTTATAGTATGTATTTTTATGTATAGAATATATACAAGTATAGAAATCTAGTATACATGTATACACAATTTATATATGTGTATATAAGTTTATATACGTACATACAAAGTTTGTATTCGATGTATACAAAGTTTGTATTCGATGTATACAAAGTTTGTATACATGTATACAAAGTTTACATACGTGTATATAAAGTTTGTATACACGTATATAAAGTTTGTACACATTTAAAAAATACATATAAGTTTGTATGCATATATGTATGTATACGTTATACAAAGTTTGTATACGCATATACAAAGTTTGTAGGACGCGTATATTGAAAACCAGAAAAAAACCGGAAGGAAAAACCAGAAAACCAAGAAAAACGAAAAAAACCGGAAAAAACGCTGCCACGCGTCGTGCCGACGGCTCTCCACGCGTGCCACTTGCCCGCGCCGCGCGGGAGGGCAGGCACGTGATTAGTCGCTCATTAGCGATTTCGGCCTTCTGCTATCTCACCCACCACCTGCACCACGGCGGCGGCGGCGGCGACTTCTCCTCGACCTCGATTCGCTGGTATAGTACCGGCACCGGTGGCGGTTCAGGGCACCGTCCACCTCAGAAGACGACCATCAGGCGGATCGTGTTCATCGGGTAAACTCAAATTGCGTCAAAAGTCATGCTGTACTTTTGAGTTAGTACTACTCGCTAGTGCTGCAGTTGGAATCTTTTTAGATATAAAATACTAATGAACTAGAAATAAATTACAATATTGTTGGTCTTATTTGCATCCACTATTACATGAATCATTTTTCCAAAGGGGCAAAACAGACTCGCGTGTGGGCGGAACAACCATCTATGCTCACGTGTTTCGAGAAATCATCATTTTCCCACGCGAGCACATTACTAAAAAAAGATTTTTGCATATGGTCCTAACCCGATTCTGCAGGCAGGTGTAACAGCCGCCTGCACCCATATATCTGCAAAAACCAACATCTTTCCATATGGGCAGCGCAACCCATGCAAAACCCCCTTTTTCGCATGTGGGCACCTATGCCGCCTTTCTAAAAACAGTTTTGGTGAAAAATATTCCAAAATAAAAGCAAATCAGCCAAAATCCTAACTTCCAAGTTCTCCCAAAACTCTAGCCCCCCAAGCCAGTCGTCGCAGCCACCCCCGTTGCCGCAGCACCCTGCACCGGATCTGTTGTCGTCGAGGTCTCTGCTGTTGGATCCGTCATCGCCGAGGTGGTTGCTGCCGCCACCACCGTTGCTAAGGTACCCCGCGCCGGATTCCACCATCGCAGAGCTCCCCACCGCCGGATCCACTGTCATTGAGGTCCCAATGCCGACTCCTGAGCCTACCTCTCCTGATCCAACCCACCGACGGCCGCTCCCGAGCTCGTCGCCGGCTGCTCAGTTTCCAGCTGCGTGCGCAAGGGGGAGAGAGAAGAGAGAGGGGAGGAGAGGATAAGAGAGGAGAGGTGGAGGAGTGGAGGAGTGGAGGAGAGGATTTAGATTCTAAGTTTGCGGTGATTTTTGCAAGCGGGCCAATTTTTCCAGGCGGCCTTCTTAAGGAGGCGTGCAAAAATCAGATTTTACATGCGCCTCCTTAAGAGGTGCGCTTGCGAAAATAGTTTCATGTTCACATACAGTCCTCATAAGATGACCGTCTATGCAAATTGATTTTCGCAAGCGGGCCTTGACCCACCCCGGCAAACAGATTATTGTATATGGACGTCATTACAGCCCACCTGGAGCCTGCAGGGGGCATCGTCTGCAAAAATCAATTCTGTTGTAGTAGCAGCGCAACCGCTCGCGAAAACTGCATTTTCGTAGGTGGGCACGTTACGCTGCCCATTTCGACAACAATTTTGATGAAAAAAAATAAAATTCCAAAAATCGAAAATCTAGAAACCCTCATTGTTGACGCAGTCTGCTGCCGCCGTTGACGCTCCCGAAGCGGCCATCGCCAGATCCGGCCACCGCCGCTTGAATCCATTGCCATTGTTGCTCGAAGCCATCGTCATGCTCGAAGCTGTTGTTGTTGTCACGCTCGGATCAGCCGTTGTCGTCGTGCCCGAAGCCGCCGCCATTGTTGCGCTGGATCCACCGCCGTCGTCGTCGTCCAAAGCCGCCACTATCGTTGCATCTGGATTCGCCCTCGTGGTCGTGTCTGGATCTGCCCCCGTCATTGCATCTGGATCCGCCGCCGTCATCGCTCAAAGCCGTCGCCATCGGATCTGTGCTTCCCAAGGCTAGCACCGCCTGCTCCAGAGCTAACGGATCCACCATCGTCTCCTCCTAAACTCCTCGCCGATCGTCACCTCTCCTGAACTCCCTGTCACCGTCATCCCAAGCCCTTGGATCCGCCATCGTCTTGAGCCACCGGATCTACCGCACCCTTCCGGATCTGGAGCTAAGAGGAGGGGAAAGTGGAGGAAGGAGGAGAAGAAAAAAAGGGGGGGGTGGGTGGGTGGGGGGTAGGGGGGTCTGACGGGTCAGTGCGGGGCTCAGGTGAAGAAGATGAAACACTGTTTGCGAAAATCGATTTTTATATACGGCCTCTTAAGGGCGTTTGTGAAAATAACCCATTTTAGCAAATGGTTCCTTAAGAGACCCGCTTTTGAAAATTGATTTTCGTAATCGGGTCTTGACCGGACACCCCTCACATATTTTTTCGCAAGTGGATCTTCTTTGAGCCTGCTTGCAGAAATAAAGGGGTTGTCTGTAAAAATCATTTCTACAGTAGTAGTGATCCAGACAATACAATTATTTGAGAGTTTTCACTGTTCTTTAAGGTGGTACGAAAGATATTACCATTTGTAACTTACAATTTGGTGTCTGTTACAAGTCCCTTATCTTAGGGCAGGAGACATACATTTTTACATGGTTTGCAAGTACTTTAAAATCACTCTATTAATCCCTGTAAAAAATCACTCTAATAATCATTTTGGAGAACTGGTTCTGCATACAAACTCATATCGAATTTAAAACAATAGACTTGTGCATATAAACATCTGGACTGCCTCTAATTTTACCATCCTATCGTAAAAAAAATATCTTTGAAAATGTATCGAGAGGTATCATATTTTCTAAAATAAAACTTGGTACCCTTGAGATACTAGGTATCTTGTATCTCGAGTACAAAAATTTTTAGTGTAAAATTTTTTATTCTACAGGGACTTTCTTAGAAAACTATAAATTTTCTTATTTGTTTTAGCATCAATTCTATGACTATTCTACTAGTTCCCTTTTCTAAGCATAAATTCTAATAGTTATTGCTGAATTATGATGGTCCCAATTAAGTTGAGATTGATGAACGTTGTATTATTTAATTGCAGTGCCTTTTTCACCTTTGCATCAGTCAAGGAGTTCCTGGAACTGTTGGAACGAAGGCAGGTAAATATCAGTTGTAAGTTTTAGTTTATGCAAATCATATCTACGAGATTACACTTAGTGAGTAAAATGCACATTGCATTAGATAGAGTGTACCTTGTTCCACTTTACAGCAGAGTATATCGAAATAAGTTTCAGTACACTAGGTTGCATCATATAAGTTGAGAAAAATCTAATAAAATACAAGTGCAACAACTTATGGAACTTCTTAGATTTAGAGTATGATTCATGAGGTTAATTTCGTGCATATTTTCATGAAATTTCTATAGATTAATTGATGATGTATCCTAGTGTTAAGGAAACTTATATTCTTGGATCCTGGTGTAAAGTGATAAGTGAAAGTATATGTTAAACTGATGCGAAACAAAACAAAGGTGTAAACTACTCGATACAAACTACAATTTACTCTATATATTATCGATTACTAGACTGGAATCGTAGTGCTCACGGAGTTTAAAAAATAAACGAGAAGTGGTTGCCTAGCTTTTTGGCACAATATGGAATATGCGAATTTTCTAATTCATGTACGTAGTAACTGAATTGTTCCGTACATACGACTACTTTGGATCATATATATAATTTTTTTGACCGAAAAATATACAGGATTTAACTACCTGCATGAGAATTAACATTATATATGCACAACCAATTAGCTAGAGAGGAGATCTCTGCAACGTTGACACAGACTAATGCTTGCATCTTTTGCTTTGTTTATGGATGAATACCATTAGAAGAGGGAAGATGAGGACATCAAGAAGAGAAACAAGTGCCAAGAGTCCAATGAAGTAGATTAAAATAATGAGCACTCCAAATCTCTGAATTCAACAAAATGGGATGGAGAAATGATCACTTCGAGTCCATTAAGGAGATGAGTATATACTTGAAATAATACAAGGAGATGAGAAATAAACACTGAATCATCCAACTTGAGAGTCGAGATAAGAATACTTGAAATTGAAATACTGTCATTAGTTGTTTCCGTAGTGCGCCGTGTTGAGTAATGAATTTTTAGAGGTTTGTTTGAAACGCCATGAGTGTTATATACAGGATTGGCTTTAGCAATATCAATCCTCCATTCCCAGGGGATCAAGGCCTAAACATAGCTTGTAATTTAGAATAGTTACACATGTCTCACACACTCACTTACAATGTCAAAAAAATTCGTTGTTTCCTTAAAAAAAAAAAAGGGAAAAGAAGTACTACGCAAAATCATTTTTTGATGTGGCCATCTAAGATTTTGGCAGACGGGACGACAGACCGCCTCTAACAATTCGAAGGCGGTTACACATCCGCCTGTGGATTTATGGGAGAAAAAAAATGAAAATGAACATAAAGAGTAAATGCAAGCGGATCCACATCGATCCAAATGCAAACATCAAGATGAACACGAACAGCTTCAGAACATGAACAAGCATCAAAACACATCCAAATACAAAACATCACCCAGCCGCAGTCACCTTTGTTGTAGCAGAACCTCATAGGGGGTTATCACGAAAAATGATCGTGGAGATTATGGATACCATATATCCACATATCTAGTTATCCGACTAGTTACAGGGGATAGATTATTTGTATAAATTGTGTAACGAATTAGGGTTTGGGTATTATATTTACTTGTAAATCAAGGAAACGGCTCATTATCCTGATTTGGTAAGATTGTAAAGTAGTTATAGGAGATTTAATTTGTAAGTAGTTAAATCTCTATCTTGTAAACCCTTTTCCCCCTACCATATAAGTAGAATAGGGTGCCTCTCTCGGGAACAACCGCATTGAGATCGTAAGATCAATACACCACTCAGTATAATCAATCCCCGAAACAGGAGTAGGGTATTACCTTTTTCTAAGAAGGCCTGAACCTATCTAAATCCTTTGCCTCATAACCCATCCACTTTCCATCTTGTGCGCTACCCCTTTTCATATTGCCGAATTCTAGTTTCGACAGTTGATGCGCCAGGTAGGGGAAAGCGTCAAGTTCTTTGCCGACCAAGTGCGATGGGATCTTCATCAGGCATTGACAACTTCGCCTTTCCTCCGAGGCAGGCGTACCGCTTTGGTAGCTTCGACTTCATCACGGACGACTTCGGCAAGATATCTCTTCTTGACTCGGATTCGAACCAGTCGGGAAGGGACAACATCTCACCACCGTTCGGCCTTCCGAACGCGGCTGAGATCTACTCCAAGACACCCTTCCTCGAGATGGCTTCAAACCACTTGGGTGAGGTAGCGACAACGACTCCTCTTGCTGCATCAAGTCCACCTCAAGATGTGTCGGCGTACCCAACGATCGTCATGCTGCTCCCACCGGATCTCGCCACGGTTTTCAGATCAACGCCGCCATCCCACCGTAGGTCTAGATCCGATCTGGCCCTAACCAAGATCGGATCTAGCTTCAGAGAAGTCGGCGTCATCCTTCCGTCTCTTGGATCCCGTTCATCCACCGAGCTTGCTGACTACCTCAGCTCCCCAGAAGACAGCGTCCACGACGCTTGCGCTGACACCGAAGCCGCAGACGACTCCGACTTCGACGACGACTACACCCCGCTCTTCCATGGCGCTTTCATGGCCAACAACGAGTCCGATGTTGAGGTGGCCGCGAGGCTGCAAGCCGAAGAAGCAGCTTGAGCCAGGGTGGAGCAGGTGCGAGTCAGGTTGGAACAAGATAGAATCAGACTGGATCAAGACAGAGCTAGATTGGAGCAAGAACGGCTGGCACAAGTAGATCAAGACCGCCTGCGCAGAGATGATGAAGAAAGGAGACGCAAGGAGGAGGAAGATCACACTCAGAGATCTGGCCGAGGCCGGATGCAGGGGTCGAGAACTCATTGGGCAGACCACCGTCGACAACACCAACATATTCCTTACACCACAGCAGAATACAGTCGGGGCGGTTACCCTCCTCGACACACTACTCGGTGCGGCTCCACCTCACATGACACCGCTCCTCAACCAAGTCAAGACCCTGGTAGCGACAACCATCCCAGCGGCCGGCACAAGTCAACGTCCTAGTGAATCTACATCAAGAACGCCCGCCGGTAGCCGTTTGCCGTCCTCCAGAGACAATCGTGATCCCGAGCGAAGCAGGACCAATTCCCACGCCCATCACGATGGTGGAGCACACCAAGAGCAGTCTGTTCAATCGCCCGCCGGCCACGTCGCCCGTCCACCTCCTCGCACCAGAGATCGGAGAGCTGAGTCAGACTATCACAGTCCTCCCAGGGCTTCAATCAACCTGACGGACACCCTAAACCAACAACGCAGGGAGAGAGGCATCACCATTAAAGATGACGACGACTGTGAAGGGGTCCCCGCTTTTACTAGTGACCTGCGTCGAGCGAATTGGCCAGCCGATTTCAAGCTGACTGGTATCGAGAAGTACGACGGTAAAACTAACCCTGAGTTGTGGCTTGCCGTCTACATGCTCGCAATTCGCACAGCAGGAGGAGACAACAAGGTCATGGTGAACTATTTACCGGTGGCATTGACTGACCCGGCCAGGAACTGGCTCGCAGGGTTACCGCGAGGCACCATCGGTTCCTAGAGCGAGCTCCAGGACCACTTCATCGCAAATTTCCAGGGTACTTTTGAGCACCATGGGACACACTTTGACCTCTACAACATTGTTCAGAAGCCAGACGAATCCTTAAATGAGTACATTCGCTTTTTTCTGAGAAACGCAACAAGATCTCGGATGTCACCGACGACAACATCATCACCACCACATTTACAAGAGGACTCCGCAACGACCTACACATTGGAAAATTTAGTCGCAAACCCCCAAAGACAGTCAAGTAGATGTTTGAGAAAGCAAATGAATATGGCAAGTCGGATGATGCAGTCAAAGCCTTGAGGTAGTCGGTAGGAGGCTAGCGTTCCAAGAAGGACAACGATAACGGAGCCGGTGCTAGCGGAAGCGGTGGTAAACATAAAGATCGCAAGCGTAAGCCCGAGGATCTGGTTGCCGCCGCATCAAATTTCCAAAGCCAGCGACCTCGAGTCGACACATATGACAAGGTAATGAATGGCCCCTGCACGCATCACCCTAATAAAGGACACGCGGCTAAAGATTTCTACATCTACAAGCGTTTGCAGAGAAGTACGCGGCCCAACTTAAGAAGCCGTCTGACGGAGAGGGCACCTCAGGACAGAAGAAGAATGATGATGATCCAGGACAAGGAGCTTTTCAAGATCCCTTAACAGAGCTAAACCATATCTTCGGAGGTCCACTCGCCTATGAGTCCAAAAGAAAGCAAAAGATAACTAACAGGGAGGTCAATGCAACTCAACCAGGAGTCCCCCAGCACCTGTGGTGGTCGGAGATAGCAATCAAGTTCGACCGCTCGGATCATCTCGATCGAGTGGTCCACCCGGGGCGGTACCCCCTGGTACTAGACCCAACTTTTCACAACGCCAAGCTCAAGCGTGCGCTCATTGATGGCGGCAGCGCGCTCAACATCCTTTTTGCCAAGGCCTTGGACGAGATGCGGATTCTGCGCACCGAGATGAAGCCCAGCTTTGCTCCTTTCCACGGAGTCATCCCAGGATTGTCTTCTACACCACTCGGCCAGATCACCCTTCCAGTCACCTTCGGCACAAACGAGAATTTCCATATGGAGAACATCTGTTTCAAGGTTGTTGACTTTGAGACAGCCTACCACGCCATCCCGGGACAGCTGGTGTTAGCCAAATTCATGGTCGTACCTCACTACACCTAGATGATGATGAAGATGCCTAGACCACGTGGAGTCATATCCCTCCGCAGTGATGTTAAGCAGGTTGTCACCTGCGACAAGGAGAGCTGTGAGTTGGCCCAATCTCGTGAGAGATCACTCGGCCAACAGGAGGTCCGACCGGCTGTGTCAACATCACAAGAAGGAGAGGTCCCTGCCAAGAAGACGGCCAAGTCAGGAGAAGGCGACGCCAAGACTAAGAAGATTCCTTTAGATCCCTCTAATCCTTCTAAAACTGCTGTAATAGGCGCCGAGTTAGATAGCAAATAGGAAAGCGTGCTCATCACCTTTCTTCAAGCTAATAAAGATATTTTTGCATGGAAACCATCTGATATGCTTTGTATTCCTAGAGAGGTGATTGAGCACTCTTTAAATGTTAGAGAATACGCGAAACCTATTAAGCAACGACTCCGCCGATTCTCACAGGACAGGAGAGACGCCATTAAAGAAGAGTTAACCAAGCTCTTGGTGGCCGGGTGCATCAAGGAAGTCTACCATCCCTATTGGCTGGCAAATCTAGTTCTGGTCTGGAAGAAGACAGGGCAATAGAGCATGTGCGTCGACTACACGGATCTCAATAAATCTTGCCCTAAAGATCCTTTTGGCTTACTTCGCATTGACCAAGTGATTGATTCAACAGCCGGCTGTGAGTTGCTCAGTTTTTTGGATTGCTACTCGGGATATCATCAGATCAGCTTAAAGGAGTCCAACTGCTTGAAGACTTCATTCATCACCCCGTTCGGAGCATATTGTTACATCACCATGCCCTTTGGATTGAAAAACACTGGGGCCACTTATCAACGCATGATTCAGAGATGCCTTCAGTCACAACTCGGACGCAACATGGATGCCTATGTCGATGATGTCGTCATCAAGACCAAGCAGAGGGACAACTTGATAACTGACTTGGAAGAGACCTTTGCTAATATCCGCGTTCAGGATGAAGCTAAATCCTGAAAAGTGCATCTTCGGAGTACCGTCAGGGAAGCTGCTTGGATTTATGGTGTCTCATAGGGGCATTGAGGCCAACCCAGAGAAGATCAACACTATATTAAACATGAAGCCACCGAGTTCCCAAAATGATGCCCAGAAGCTTACCGGGTGCATGGTGGCACTCAGCAGATTTGTTTCAAGACTTGGGGAACGAGAAATGCCTTTCTTCAAACTACTCAAGAAGATGGATGATTTCGAATGGACTCCAGAAGCCCAGAAAGCCTTTGAAGATTTCAAAACATTCCTGACAATGCCATCGGTGTTGGCTTCACCTCTACCGCAGGAGCCGTTGCTGCTTTATGTATCAGCGACTTCATATGTCGTGAGTACAGTACTAGTTGTTGAGCGTGAGGAGGAAGGCCACATTCAAAAGGTTCAGCGACCGATCTACTTACCGATCCACATTCAAAAGTCCAAGACATGGTATCCCCAGGTACAGAAACTATTATATGGTGTCTTAATTACCGTCAGGAAGTTGGCCCATTATTCTTTCAGTCATTCAGTTACGGTGGTCACATCATTTCCACTCGGGGATATTCTTCATAACCACGAAGTTACGGGACGCATTACCAAGTGGGCCTTGGCCTGGAGTTGATGGCGTTAGACCTCACTTTCAAAGCTCGGGTTTCCATCAAGTCCAGGTGTTAGCCGACTTCGTGGCCAAGTGGACCTAGTGCTAAGGAGAAGTACTTGCAGAGAAGCTAGAATACTGGACGATACATTTTGATGGGTCGAAGAGAATTTCAGGGACTAGAGCTGGAGTTGTCTTAATTTCCCTGACTAGGGAACGACTGAGTTATGTACTTTGGATCCATTTTTCTGCATCACACAACGTGGCCAAGTACGAAACCCTCCTTCATGGTCTATGACTTGTTGTGTCTCTAGGGATATGGCGCTTGGTTGTACGTGGCGATTCCCAGTTGGTTGTTAATCAAGTAATGAAAGACTGGTCATGTCTCGATGATTATATGCCCGCATATCGACAGGAGGTTTGCAAATTGGAGGACAAATTTGATGGGTTAGAGCTAACTCATGTTCTTCGGCATAACAATGAAGCTGCAGACCGACTAGCTAATTTTGGTTCCAAAAGAGAAGCAGCACCGTCAGATGTTTTTGTCAAGCATCTCTATGAGCCGACTGTTTCGAAGAAGTCAATTCCAAAAAAAGGAGCTAGCGGTCAAGTTTTACTGATTGACACCGACTGGAGGACACCCTTT
Source organism: Oryza punctata (assembly GCA_000573905.2). NCBI lineage: Eukaryota > Viridiplantae > Streptophyta > Magnoliopsida > Poales > Poaceae > Oryza > Oryza punctata. Next base: position 9,628,463 of record CM002488.2, read on the forward strand.
ATCAAATATATGAAGAATCAAGAATTACCTAATGATAGGAACGAAGCTGAGCAGGTTTCTCGTCGCAGCAAGACCTATGTCATGATCGAAGATGAGCTGTACAAGAGGAGTCCGTCTGGAATTCTACAAAGGTGCATTTCACTCAAGGAAGGCCAACAACTTTTGAGGGATATTCACTCGGGAATATGCGACAGTCATGCAGCAGCATGCACTTTGGTAGGAATGGAATACAGATAGGGTATTTTCTGGCCCACAACGGTTATCGATGTTGACAAGATCGTTCAGACCTGTGAGGGTTATCAATTCTTTGCTAGACAGATTCACTTGCCGGCTCGGGAGCTACAGACTATCCCGTTTCCATGGCCTTTCGCGGTTTGGGGGCTGGATATGGTGGGCCCCTTTAAGAGAGCTCAAGGTGGCTACACACACCTTTTTGTTGCGGTAGACCAATTTTCCAAATGGATTAAGGCTAAGCCAGTTGCTACAATAATAGCAGACAGAGCTAGAGATTTCTTCATTAATATTGTACATCACTTTGGCGTGCCTAATCGAATTATTACCAACAACGGCACTCAGTTTACAGGAGGTGTGTTTAAGGATTGTTGTGAAGATTTCGGGATCAAAATTTGTTATGCATCTATGGCGCACCCTATGAGTAATGGGCAGGTTGAGCACGCAAATGGGATGGTTCTCCAAGGCATTAAAACTCGAGTTTTTGACACATTGCGTCCCTATGCTGGCCGGTGGACAGAAGAGTTACCTTCAGTTTTATGGTCATTACACACCTCCAGTCGGGCTACAGGTTAGTCACCTTTCTTTTTAGTACATGGGGCTAAAGCTATGTTGCCGAGTGAAATGGAATTTGAATCCTTGCGTGTCCGCAATTTTGATGATGAGCGCCAAGAACAAGATAGGGCCGAAGACTTGAACCGACTGGAGGAAGCCCGAGAGGCAACCCTTATCCAGTCGGCTAGATATCTCCATGGTTTTTGGCATTATCACTACCGCAATGTCAGATGACGTGCTTTTATAATCGAGGATATGGTTCTTCGGAAGATTCAAACGACTAAGGATATGCATAAATTGTCACCTTTGTGGGAAGGGCCTTTTATAATTTTGGAAGTCAGTCGGCCAGGGGCCTACCGACTAAAGCGTGAAGACGGAACAATTGTAGATAATTCCTGTAATATAGAGCATCTTCGTCGTTTTTACACTTAGATAGTTCTTTGTGATTCATTTTCTCTCTCGAGGGTCGACTTCAAGTAAAGTTGATTTCTTGAGTTGCTAGTCAGGGGTACTAATAGTAATGGAGTATGATATTTTTCAATTCAGTTTGTTTATACGACTTGTCATTGACTCTATTTGAGTTTGGATCTAGTGGATAAGGACTAAACATTTTTCGATGACCAGTTGGGCGTTTGTGTCTTCAAGTTTCTTTAGTCAAGCGACCAGTGCCTCAATTTTGGTTTGCTTGAGCTGAGGAAGCATGAATAAATTTGATTGTTCTCATTATTCACATGATAAGAATAAAGATATAACTTACCTCCGATGGTTCCGCGTTGCTCGAAGCTGATATCCATGAGTTGGCTGATTTGATTCTTTAGTTGTTTCTCCTTGGACTGTGCTTCTTATTTGGTTTGCCTTAGTTCGGTTTTGACCATTTGGAGGGTCTCAAGATGAGGAACCAGCTTTTCCAACGCATCAGTCTTAGCTTCATTCCGGAGATGAATCCTTTGTATGAAAACTTTGGTTAGAAAGGAATTAATATGGATGATATGATGGAGAAAGCAAGACTTACATTGACTAGCTGGGTGGATTCATTCAGACTCTTGATCAGCATATGGACCTCTTCATCTTGTTTTTGTTTATTTATAACGACACCTTAGAGGATGTCGTCTCTATATCTCCATTGTAGTTTGACTAGAGGATAGGATTCTTCAGCTGACTTAATTATGAGAATTTCTTCTTCTTCATCGATTAGTGGTCCTAATTTGCAAAATCAGAGGTGATTAGTATGAAATGTGAAGTAGAACTTGAAAGTTGCGAGAAACTTACCAGTGATGATTTTGGCTCGTTTGTGAGGAGGGCCTTGTACATGATTGGGTGATTTGGTGATGGTATCAACCTTTTCCTTCACTTATGGTGGTGAGCAGGCTGGATGGTCTTCGTTAACTTCCGGATGGTCATCTATTGATGGGCCCAGGTGAGACGTAGCTGGATTTTCTTCACCTGACTGGTCTCTAGTCGGGGGTTCTGTTTCAGGAGCAGATTTAGTGGTTTCTGACTGGTTTCCAGTCGGGGGCTCTAACTTAGATTCAGCGGATGGCTTGTCAGCTTTAGCTTGCTCCTCAGAGGCTTTTTCTGGACTTGATGCTTTTTGGTTGGTGGTCTTAGAATCTGGAGGTGGGGCTTCAGCTTTGCCGGTTGGATCGATATTTTAAGGTTTCCTATGATTGAGCGAGATGGAATGGTTCAGAGCTGAGATAATTGAAACAGATCAAATTCAGGAAGTGATTGTTACCTTGATGACTTGCTAAATTTTGGGACTGGCCGAGTGGTAGGCGATTTTGTTAGAGCTGTTGTAGTAGCGGCCTACGGACTACTTGGCTGGTCATTATCCGTGTCTATTGTAGTAGCGGCCTACGGACTACTTGGCTGGTCATTATCCGAGTCATCACGGACTAGTCTTCTGTGCTTTAGTTTTTGACTTTGACTCTCGTCTTGAGTTGCTCGTTTGTTTTTTTTGCTGGGCTGATGGTGGGGTTGCCAGATGGTTGTGCTTGACTAGCAGCGGACTTGTGAGGAGCATTCAGAGGAGGCTTGGAAGAGAAGAGACGGTTTTCCTATATAAGCAGATGTTGAGCAGAGTTGTTAGAAATATCATATTATAAGTAATATGGTTGCAAAAGAATGCAGAAGTTTGCTTACCGCAGGAGGAGGATGATGCAGACTGAATAGGGCGACTGGGAGCTTATGGTTGTAGTCGACAACTATACCGGAGGAAAAAATCTTGTACATTCGGTTGCACATGATCTTGAAGTCCAAAGAATTGGGGTCCTCGCGGTTGGATTTAGTATGGCCTTCGTATTCGTTGGCTGGTTTGGATCTCTCCTTGATTGGAGCCAGTTGACATTTGATAAAATGCCGAGCGACTTGTTCTCCTTGGAGGCCTTTTTGCTTGATTTCCATAAGGCGGTTAAGTAGCAGATTTGCTTGGTTAAGCTCGTCGCCGATAGGAAGAGCTCTCCGGTGTTCTTGAGGAACTGGTGGGAGGCCGACGAAGTCGGGAAGGCTAGGAGCTGGGTTTGAGATGTAAAACCAGTTTGAGTGTCAGTCTTTGATGGAGGTTTTGAAGGGAAGAGAGAAGTATTTCTGGCATAAGGTTCCACGCAATTGGAATCCAGATCCACCGACTACGCATGGATTGTTTTTGTCTGGTTGGGGTTTGAGGTAAAAGATGCGGTGGTATAGCACAAAATGTGGAAGGATGCCAAGAAAAGCCTCACAGAGATGAATAAAGTTGGTGATATGTAAAATATAGTTTAGGTTCAGATGATAAATTTGGATTCCGTAGAATTGAAGAAGGCCGCAGAAGAAATTGGAAGTTGGAAGAGCAAATCCAGCATAGAAGAAAGGGGTAAATACCACTATTTCACTGGTGTCGTGTGTTGGGAATTCCTCGCCGTAAGCAGGACGCCACTTGATGATCTCCTTAGCCGGGAGCACGCTGTCTTTCACCATTTTTAGCAGGATAGATTCCTTCACATCAGATGTCGCCCCTTGGTCGAAGGGTATTCGGCCATGGTATGGTTGCGGAAATGGATGGATTGAGGGGTTTCCTGATGGGGAAATGGTGTGAGAAGGGAAATTGGAGTAATCCGCAGTGGATTCCGGTGGAGAGCGCAATATTTTGGTGGCTGTGAATGTGGGGAATCGAAACCCTAGTTTTGGCTGTGATGGCTGTGAACAGGAGCGTTGAAAGATTTTCTCGAGGAAGACGGAGGGGCGAGATTGGCAGCAGTTGTTTCGATGATTTTATTTAAGGGTATCGGGGAACAACTAGTTGGGCCGAGGCCTGCTAAACGTTTTCAGCCCATATTACTAGGTGTGGTTTGAGTTATGTCCCTAGGGGCTTAAGTATTTATGTGTTGAGCAAAAATATGAATGCCAATGGTTCCCAATACCTAAAATCTTTTTATACATGAGTTATTTAACTCTGTCAAGAGTTGATACAATGCAATTTAGAAGGTGCCAAGCAATAAGATTTTTTATTGATCCAATTAACTTTTTATAAGTTAAGGATATTGTTTGGGTTAATAAGGCAATTGATTGGATATAATATCTTTGCTTTTTACCGTGTAAGTGTGCACTTTTATTGACCAATATTATGTCTTACACTGATTATACATTTTGGTCATTTTTCAGGCAGTTGGTAAATCCTTTGTGAGTTTATTTACTCAGATTTTACACCACATATACCGTATATTTCTAGATATGGTGAAATCTTGTGTCTTTTAGGGACTTACGCATATTTGTTAAAGTAGTGTGCTCATGGTGTGTGCCTCTGATACTTTGGAAATTTTTTATTCACAACATACAAGCTTCTTTATAGTTGTTTTGCTATGTGAGTTCTCAAAGATGTAGTCAACTTTAGGTTGCTCACATCATATTTTACAAAGAAGTCGGTTTAACCATTTGAGTCTTGTTTACTCGGGGGTTCATATCGCATATGCTATTATTATGCTACTTAGGTGGCTTAAAACCACTCGGATGGTTGATATTATTAACATTGACTATATGTTTAGTTTGTTCAACTAATCACATAGTTGGGGCTTACACCTAATTAGGTGCATCGAATTGATGCACTTAGGTGTATTTTTTAAATTTTTTCCAGCCCTTCACAGTCTTATGATTTGGTAAAAGTACTCGGGAGACTATGGCAGAGATGATTAAAGCACTCGGTTGTATGTATTTTGACTTGGGAGAAGATTATCTCATCAACCGTGAAGGTCTCAAGGGCTACTGTGGAGATTATGGGTATCATATACCCACAGATCTAGTTATCCGACTAGTTACAGGGGATAGATTATTTGTATAGATTGTGTAACGAGTTAGGGTTTGGGTATTACGTTTACTTGTAAATCAAGGAAACGACCCATTGCCTGATTCGGTAAGATTGTAAATTAGTTATATGAGATTTAATCTGTAAGTAGTTAAATCTTTATCTTGTAAACCCTTTCTCTCCGGCTATATAAAGAGGATAGGGTGCCTCTCTTGGGAACAACCACATTGAGATCGTAAGATCAATACACCACTTGGTGGAATCAATCCCCGAAACAGGAGTAGAGTATTACTTCTTTTAAGAAGGCTTGAACCTATCTAAATCTTTTATCTCATGATCCATCCACTTTTCATCTTATACGCTACCTGCGTTTCATATTACGGAATTCTAGTTTCGACAATGATTTTTATATTGAGTAGAGTTTCCAATATATATATTAGGAGAACCTATCTAAATCTTTTATCTCATAATCCATCCACTTTTCATCTTATACGCTACCTGCGTTTCATATTATGGAATTCTAGTTTCGACAATGATTTTTATATTGAGTAGAGTTTCCAATATATATATTAGGAGAGCCGTCAGTTTGTTATTTTCACAGGCGGTCTTTTCAATGGCTCACTTGTAAAATTGACCGTATGTTTATAGGCGGTGCTCCTAAATTGATAGTCTAATAAACTCGAACTCATAAAGAACTCACTAAAAACATATATATAGTTTGGACGTAGATAAAAGAAACGGTACATACGAAATACTAATATGGTGATATCTTATTCTAACGAGTTAGAAGCCTAGCTTAGCTCGACTAATTATGACTAGTAATATGTCCATGCTAAACGTTAGGGTGTAATTCTATTTATGTTTAATAATATTTAAATTTAAAATTTTATGTTAGAAAAAAAATATTTTTTGTGTTAGTATAAGGGCATGAATATAAACTCAAATAACAGTGTGATATGATACAAATATCAAATTAATACCACCATGTAAAACAAGATAAAATTATTGTTCATCTAGTTAACTACTTCTTTTAAGATCTACCTGGAACGACTACTAAAATTTATCAATGATAAAAGTACATATTTAGTGAGACACAAGTGTTAACATATATTCATGTTATCAGCCTAGTGTAAATTGACGTATCTAGAACGCGATTGTATGGAGAAGATAATCACACGATATTCCACCTGAATGGTGATAACGTGCTGTACAAAATAAGGGGAAGTTGGTGAGTAATATTCCAATCAACAATTTACTATCTTCTAAAATATATTTTTGAATTAATTTTAATCATGCGATGGAAATGATAAGCTGGCTTAATTTGCATTGGGATGCTTGTGTGCGTGGCAAACATTGCGGGCCATGGCTAGCTAGTCGATCGCATGTCGATCCTGCCATATATTGATGTACATATTGATGCACATATATAACTGCCTGCAGATCGAATAATGGATGGAGAATTCGAGATGCAAGGAATAAAAATCAACGGTGCAAGAAACTGAATCATCTATCAGAAATCATATGTAATAAGATGAAGTCTGAACTTACCATTTCTTTGTTTCACTTGTGAAGAAAAATGGGAAATGGAAAAACATAAATGATGCCTATATGATTTTGGTTCATTCTTTTGGATGGGGAATAAATAGGAGGGGAGAGGAGGATGATATATGTACCTTTCGGCAAATCAGCTCGAGACGGGAGATACTGTTAAAGAGGCCAAGACCGGTGGGTGAGTGGAGGCAGATGGCGAGGCGGATATTGGGGGCGGTGCGGTGGAGACCACCGACAAGTAAACCGCGAGGCAGGCGACGGTGTTCTGGTGGCCGAGATCGGTGGCGGTGTGGAGGTGACCGTTGAGGTAGGCATTGTTGATCCGAGGGTGGTGCAACGTTGATCCCGCGAGGAAAACGGTGGCGACAGTGGTGACACCGATGAATATATTCTAGTACTACGAATTTTAGACGGATGTATCCTATCTGTCCAAAATCTCTTATATTTTGGATTTTGTAAGAAAACAAACATACTACCAAAGTATATTCAATGTTAGATTTAACGAAACTAATTTGATGTTTTTGATATTGCTAAGTTTTTATAGAGTTTTTCTATAAATTTATATTTGACTACGAAAAAAGTCAAAACGACTTATATTATGAAATGAAACGAGAGGGTACAACTTATAAATTCGACTAAGTTGGTAAAAAATAGCTTCAAACATTTAATATTTAATATATTCTGATAGTATATTGTCTTAAGTTGAAAATATTGCTTTATTTATCTTTTAGATGTAATTGATCAAACTTAAATTCTTAATGAAGTTTAACAAAAAATAACTCGAAATATCTTACAATAGAAAACAAAGGGAGCATCAAATACTCTTTTCTGTTACAACTGTTAATTTGACTCTGGGAGATCGATCGAAGTGTGAGTATTAAATGTACATGTACACGAACATGCATTTTTATTAATTGTTTTAAGGCATGATAATTGTGTATGTGTATGTATATAGCATCTGAGTTCAGTGGCTCACAATGATAATTTTGTATTGCAGCGCCCTGCTTGTGACATTCTTGCGTTCCAGACTACCCCAAGAAAAAGAGCAGCAAATGAGGTAACGATGATTGTTATTTACATATATGTTAAGATTGCACGCTCCTTCTTGCGTTCTGGACCTCAAGAAAAAATATATATTATAACTGATGCTGTAAACTCTCAAAAAATAATTTTATTATAGATGGGAGAATTTATCACATTCATGAGAAAATTGAACTAGTTTTTTTCACAAAAGTCTACAAAATATTAATTGTCTTCCAAACAAGAGTAAACTAAAATTCAAAATTGGGACCAGCGTTGCCATGCACGTAGGGTCTTCTTTGGCATAGTTTTGGATCCAAGATTTTTCTGGAGCTGGGTATTTATAACTTCACAAATCCATGGAAAGATTACGTTGATTATATTTAGATAAATTAGTTATACATATTTCAGATAACATTTAAAATTTTAAACTAAATTTAATATAAGAACTTAAAATCTACCATGGATGTGAGATCTGAAGCTATGCCAAACAGGGTCGTAGATATCTTTTTTTTTCTTTACAAATATGATGATATCTACATACTTTAACTAAGAGTGTATAAAATATATATATACGGTGCCTGTTAAATTTTACTTCAGGGAGCTAAGACAGCCGGGGAATTGATGTCTTGATCAAGGCCTAAGCTGAAGCAGTCTGGTCTGTTGCAAGGAAGAATCCAATTAATTGTAGTAAATTCATCATTATATTCATGCATGCTAGCTCTCTTAATCATTAGATGGTTTAATTAGTATCATATTTTACTTAATTAGAAAATATTTATAGTTTTGCACATATTAGTGAATTTTGATTATGAGGTTTGCTTAGACGCTTCTTAGGATATCATCTGTTTAAGAACAGATAGATTTGTCTGTTGAATCTTTTGGGTTGCAATTTTACTGTTGAAATTGAATCTATATTATACTTTAGAATATTCCTGCAAAAAATATATTTTAGAATCTCCTGTACCATGTAAGGTGCCTCCATTTTGAAACAATTTTTTGCTAGTTGAAACTATTTCATCATCATGAATTTGAACTTCTGAATAAGTTTTTGTAATGGATCCTGTTATGACCTACTCCGTCTATTTTCAAATATAAGCATTTGCAGATTTTCTTTAAGAGAGTAAGAAACAGAGAAAAGGGCCTTGCTCTTTAAATGGAGGATGGTTAAAATTATATGATAGTTGTTGGTCGAGGAAGCGATTTCTCCGGACAGTGGGGGTGCAAAGCCCGCCTCTCATTTGAAGATTCGACCGGGGGTTAGCTGTGAATGACGATTGGTGATGTCGCGTGGGTGATCAACCTAGCTAAGACACAAAGAGAGAAAGAATTTATATATGTTCAGGTCATCCGGAGGTATAATACCCTACTACTGTTCTTAGTTGTTTTTATCTGCATCCAGCAAAGCACAAGCTAGCTCTTTTTTGCATAAAACAATCTGAAAGGATCCCACCTTTTCTAAGTGACATGTTCCCTCCTTTTATAGTCCAAGGAGGGGTTCACAAAGCCATTGAAACTTGTTCCTTGTGTTGTCTTGTCATTGTGAGTTGGTTCCTTCAACTCCTCCCGAGAAATCTACTAAAATCCTACTGTTAGTTTGCCCCAGACTCCCCGGGCATCGACCTGGGCTAGCTGGGCTTTTATTTTGCCCATCACGTACCATGTGATGGGCCTGGAAAGGCCTCGACCTCGCCAAGAGGGCGCCACGGCTCCCTTTTCACCCAGTTGGCAAAACTGGGTGTCGTTGGGTATGTGCAACACGTGTCCAGACCCAGCGCTTGTCCCGCATGACTCAGCGTTGCTATCTTTTCGACGCCTTTTCAATCCCGTTGGCTTGGAATCTTTCTCCCAAACCTGTTTCATTTATGGGTGTGTCCGTTGGGTCACAGTTGACAGGAGGACGGGGCCTTGACTTTCACAAGTCTTCACCCGCGCCCCTATGCCCCTTAACAAGGAATTTGGACATTTTAGACGGGCTTCTTGAAGATATCATTGATGAGGGGATATGTGAATTTTGTATGTCTCGACACTCATCTCAAGGAGAAGTGTCTGACTTTCAGAGGCCGTGAGGGACAATGTCCCAAGACTGGTTTGGGCCTAGGCTCCTCTCTGCCTGCAAATTAAGATGTAGATCTTGTATGTCTCGACACTTCTATGGGGGAGAAATGCAAGACTTACAAGGACAATGGGGGTCAGGTCCCAGACTAGTTGGGTCCCAGGTTCCCTTATTGCCTTCTAATCTTAACATGTAGATTTTGTAGATCTCTACGCTCTTCTCAATGAAGAACGTGAGTTCTATAAGAACGGAGAGGGGGCCCTTGATCCCTGACCAGGCTGGAATTCAGTCTCCTTTAAGTTTGTAATCCAAGAAGTAGATCTTGTATGTTTCGATGCTCCTCTCAAGGAAGAGCATGAAACCTACAAGCGTAACAGGGGGTCGGATCCCAGACAGGTTGGGTCCCGGGTCCCCATTGCCTACAAAATTTAAGATATAGATCTTATAGGTCTCAATGCTCTTCTCTGTGAAGAATGTGAGTCCTGTAAGGATGGGGGGCCAAGATCCCAGCCGAGGCTGGGATTCAGGCCCCTCTAAGTTTGTAAACGTTGAGGTAGATCTTGTATGTTTTGACGCTCCTCTCAAGGAAGAGCATGAAACCTACAAGGGTAATGGGGGGTCGGGTCCCAGGTCCCCCATTAGCTACAAACTGTAAGATATAGATATTATAGATCTCGACGCTCTTCTTAATGAAGAACGTGTTAACGACGAAATTTGGTAAGCCTCGAAGTCATCATCGGCCTAGAGTCAGTATCGGCTTTAGAGTTCTGGAATCGGCCGATAGAAGCTATCAATTGCCAACAGTCGGATTCTTACCAAATTCAGTTAAGAAAATTAATCTATTAAAGGAACCTTATCCAAAAGAGACTGAGTTCAAGGAGGATGCAGCATGGCAATTTATCTATTAATTAGGAAGAGTCTGTTAGTTTCCTTTTATCTTTAGGAAAGTTTGAGTCGTATCCGATATGGACTAGTATCTACCCATGGGTATAAATATGTATACCCGGGGTCCATGTAAATTATCTCTCGATCAATACACTTCGACGCATCGCCACCTTTTACCTCTCTCCTTTTCGACGAGTTCTTCTTTCAAGTTGGGCTGCATCGGCTTCGATCTCTGATGAGGGGTAAGACTTGTTATGGCGGCTTGCATTGTCGGGATTAGTGCTTCCATCGCTTCGACACTCTAATCTTGCCCATGTAAGACATCGAGTTATCATATATATTGTATAATCTAGATTGACAATGTTTTCTACTTACATCAACCGTTCTCTATGTAGGGTTTTATCGATATTAGCTAGATTACTTTGTTGGCTTAAATTATATAATGTATCTACCACCCTGAAAATCAGTCAAAAGCTTGATTGTCTAGATATTATGTTTCTTTTCATACTTAGTGCTGCATCAGTTAAGTTTGATATACTAAGTCGTGCTTAGAACCATAATCTCTAGCCTGCTTCTTGATTGCCAATAAGGGTTTCATCGGGTTTCAGCCGATGAGTTATCTGGGCGTTGCATCGGCTTATAAGAATTACATATAAGTTGGTTTTAGCCGATGACAACAAAGGTTTCACTATTTATCTAATCGTTTGGATTTAATGACATCGGGATCTCCAACCGATGAATGCTTTAACTTTCGGATTAGTGCGTATTCTATCATATCATTCTCAACCGATTGGTTTCTACTGAATTATATTACATTATCATCAGCCAATTGTCTTTTTACTCAAGAGATAGATTCTCCATTGGATATAGAGCCGATAGTTCAAAACCCTATCCATATCGGCTGGTATCAATATCGGCTAGAACTACTCCATCGGCTTGTTGGCCGATCGGCTGTTTGATCTTCAATTTATCTATCTTTTCAGTTGCAGGATCAAACTAACTGGCACACCCGTATCTCATCAATATTTTGGACCTGCACTGGAGCTAAGCAGATCTCCCAGGCCGTCATGTTTTTACGTCAACAGAACGTGAGTCCTATAAGAATGGAGGGGAGCCTAGGATCCTAACCCAGGCTGGGATTCAGGCCCCTCTAAGTTTTTTATCCAAGAAGTAGATCTTGTATGTTTCGACGCTCCTCAAAAGGAAGAGCATGAAACCTACAAGGGTAACGGGGGGTCAGGTCCTAGGCAGGTTGGGTTCCGAGTCCCCATTACCTACAAACTTTAAGATATAGATCTTATAGTTCTCGACGCTCTTCTCCATGAAAAACGTGAGTCCTATAAGAATGGAGGGATGCCTAGGACAGGATCCCTGGCTGAGTTGGGATCCCTGGCTGAAATCTGGGACAGGATCCCAACTCAGGTTGGGTTCCTGAGTTGGGACCCCGGCCTCTCAGGCTCCTTAAGACAGGCAGGGGCCCCAGATTTCACTCTAGAAGTGGGCCCCACAACCCTATTCATTGATATGCGACTTAATTTAACAATGGCTTAATGTCATTTGATTTCTTGGTTAAAAGGGGTATATGTGTTAAGATCCCGAGGAAAGGGTACCTGGTTCCCATTTCACCGACATTGTTGTAGATAAAATTCATCCTGCAAATAGGGTGGATCAATCTGTTAGACCACCAACGCCCATCCCTCAATATTTGGCTCCAAAAGGGGCGAATGAGTCATGAACCTCATAGTAGAAAAAACCGGACCTGGCCTGTGCTTCAACCAGAAAAATCAGAACCAGTGTCCACCATGGTTCGGTTGGATAGGGAGATCAGATATGTATGTGAACCATTTTGAGCCGGTAGAACCGGACGGTTTTTGAGTGAATCGGTTATTATAACCACTGCTAGTTGAATTAGACTAGACTAGAGCATTCTCAAAATGTGGCACATCAAGACCAAATTAGTTAACTAGCCCACCTCAGCGCTCTTCTTTTGGTAAAAATGAGGTTGCTTTGGATAGGAAGACCCAATATGCATGTGAGCGTTTTGGGCCGGTAGAACTGGATGGTTTTTTAGTGAACCACTGCAGGTCGAACCAGACACCTTGCTTCTTTTGAAAAAAATGAGAGGAAAAAATCTCCTTGTTTGGAGTGAGCTGCTTTAGCCAACCAACCATCCAAGCGGTTGTGATTGAGAAAAAAAAATATAGAACAAACATATGTTTTGCGACCCGCGATACAACCGCCGGTGCATCAGTCAGACCAATGGACCGGTGAACCAAGGGATCGGTCAAGTCTCTAGCTAGGCCAGTTTTCATACTATGCTTGTTGCTGCTGAGATAATGGAGGATGAGCTCCAGCGGTGGATGCTGGATTGGACAATGGGGAGAGTCCCCGGTGGCTATTGCTGCTTACGTGGATGGGAGTGCGGCGACAGGGGCTAATGAGACCAGAGGTAGAGCGTCTTGAGTAGCGAGACAAGAGGTGCCACAGGTCGGCAAGTGGCGAGGAGGGTGAATGGTGGCGCCGGCGCACACCTGAATTTGCGAGGTGAAGGGAGGTGAGAAATCAAGGGTTTTGACTTCGGGTATAATAGGAAGAGGAGTTCTACATGCGCACCTAAGCCAAAATTTGGGCCCCACCCATGAGCATGTACAATTGGCTGGCGCTATTTGTGCTCGCGCCACTACACCCAAAATTTCCCCTTTCCCTTAGAAATGTCGATAGACTGACCTATAACGACAGACTTCTTGACCCCATATATAGAATTTCCGGCAGACAGACAATCCTTATTTGTGAATAGCATTGCCGACAGATTTCCTATCCTTTTTTGAGGAATCACCGACAGATGATCTGTCACAAAGCTTTACCGACAGAACATGTGATGGTGTATAGTGATCTTTTCCAACACACATCTGTCGCTAATTCTAGGACATGGTGTAGTGTTTAAGGTAATTGTCTTTGAACTACGTGGAGACCTACAGATAAATATTCGATGGAAAGTGAACTCAAAAGTATTTGGGTGTTGTTTTCTTCTTTATTTAGTCTAAAACCGCTGCACTAAAAGATGGGCTCGTGTATGAGGTGTAATGTTGTCTCAAATGCTCAAGAGTCTATACGAGACGAGTACAACACTTGCAAAAGAGTCAGATTTGGCCACGGGACACCAGATCCACACCACCCCGGCTTCCCACCTCACCGCCGCCTCCTCCAATCCTCGGGAAGGTAAGGGAGGGGTCTTGCCACCCCGGCTTTGCTCGCGTCGAAGCCTGGTTGTCGCTAGGCAAGCCGTCGCGATGCCACCGTCGGAGCAAACTATCGTGATGCTACTCCCTCTGCGCTCCATTTCCCACATTTAGACATGACAAGGATCGAGGGGTTTTTGCCCTACCGCCACCGGTCGTTGCTTGCTGCGCGACTTTCTGGTGGCAATGCACGGAGGAAGAGGGAGGAAGGGGGTGACTGCTAGGGTTTCGCTCGCCACCTGAGCCACCCATACAGGGGAGGAAGTGGGGGTAGTTTTCTTCCCCTCTACTAAATTACGAGGACAAAACATAAATTATATAGGTGGAAACTATTATATGAAGCGGAGGAGGAAGTGGCAAAAGAATCATGGGTGCTCTGATATTTTGTAAGTCTGACTTTTAAGAATATATCATTTTGGGTAGCCAAAGCTTGAATCCGAAAGAGTAGGGTGCAACTCGATCGGACTCTATTGAAATATATTACTCCAACTCGAACTCAGTTTCAATTCGAACGTGCATGTGAAAAAAAGCTAGAAACCGTCAATAGTGATTGAATTGGATTTATTTGCTTGCACAATTTGGATCCGAAATTAATTGAGTCAACAAAAAAGATGACTTTGTTTTACATCTCGGCACCAATAAGGCTGGTGCATGTGTGCGTTCATATAGGGTGAGTGTGCATGTGTCGTGGGCACCTGCGTTTTGTGATGTCTAGGACCCAAAAACAATATTTGGTGCATGTGTGTGTTCATATGGGCTGTGTGTGTTATGGATAAAGCATACCCAATAGTCTTGGGTTAAACTCGACGGGACCCACCATATACCAAGTCTTATACGGAATCATGCCTCATATACGGAAGGCATTCCAGATAAGGAAGGAGAATCAGAGTTCTACATGGAAACTATAATGACTACTCAGATCATATCCATACTTGTCTCCCTAGTTCTATTTGAATAGGGGGACATCTATGGGTATAATACAAGACCCATTAGGAGGAGAGGGGACATACCCGTTCAAAATAGATACTAATATACGTCGTCAGATATCGATATCAGAGATAAGCCTAGATATACCCAATCTGGTGCCACGGAGGCCGACAATAGGGATCTAGCACTATCTCTGATCTCGTCGAGTTTATATTCGAGGAGGAAGACTACTATGTCATCGACTAAGGGTGGTGGTTCATGCCACCGTGTCGACGACAACTAGATAGGAAGACTGTGGTGGTTCATGCCATCGTGTCGATGACGACTAGATAGGTTATCCCAAATATTGTACTTGAACTGATAAGAACTGATAAGGAGCCCGAACCTATATAAAAGTTCTCGTCTCCGTTTCTTTCACCTCAATCTCGCATATACCCTGGTACCCAAACCTGTATAAAAATTTTTGTCTCTGTTTCTTTCACCTTAATCTCGCATATACCCTGGTACCAACGATGTCCATATCATGTAAATACCGTTTGTGGGTGCGGTTTGCGATGCCTCGGACTATACCCTGGTACCAACGATCTCCATACTATGTAAATACCATTATGCGGGCATGTTTTGTGATGCCTATGACATCTCCATACCTTGTAAATACCATTATGCGGGCGTGTTTTGTGATGCCTATGACCCAAAAACAGGTACTAACAATCTCCATAACAATCTCCATACCATGCAAATATTGTTTCATTTCTTTCACCTCAATCTCGCATATACCATGGTACTAATCATCTCCATACCATGCAAATACTTTGTGGATACCATGCAAATACCGTTTCGTTTCTTTCACCTCAATCTCGCCATACCATGCAAATACTTTGTGGGCGCCATACCATGCAAATACTTTGTAGGCGTGTTTTGTGCGTGTTTTGTGATGTCTAGGACCCAAAAACGGGTACCAACGCTCTCCATACCATGGAGATACCATTTCTGGGCGTGTTTTGTGATGCCTAAGACCCAAAAAGGTATTAGGTTCATCTCATCAATAGAACCACACCTACACTATTAACTCTTGCATTTTCGTCCTCACTTCATGCGGAAAGGTTCGAACCGGAGTTAATAGTCACCGGGCACCTCACCTTATAAGCTACTCTCCCTCCCAGCAAACTAGCGAGGTGGGACTAAACTAGCTACAGTATCATGACGCTACAGTACCACGCTGCACTATCCTGCTGCTGCCCCTACTGTTTTGCTCACCTAGGCCGGTCAAGGCACAAGGCATGCTGCTACTGCTAGGCTACTACCTAGCTTGCTCTGCACTGTGTTGCTGCTCGGTTATCCCTTAACTTTATACCGAATCCGATTTTCATCCTTGAACCCCAAATCCAGATATAACTCATCCCTAAACTTTCAAAACCGGTGCAAACGAGATCCCTCGGCGGTTTGGAAGGCGGTGTTAGCTGATGTGATGATTACGTGGCTGGTTTGACTAGGTCTTCGTCCTACGTGATATTGACGTGGTGCTTACGTGGCAATCTATCCCGGAAAAATAATAAAAACCGTGGGCCCACATGTCAGCTGCATACAAAAACAATAAAAAATGGTGGGGCCCACATGTTAGCTACACACAAAAAAATAATTAAAAATGATAGGGCCCACGTGGACCCCACCTGTCATTCCTTCTCCCTTCTCCCTCTTCCTCCTCATCCTCACTCCTCTCTTCTTCCCAGCCTTCCTCGCGTGCCCGCGGCAGGCGGCGCGACAGCACGAAGGCTGTGGCCATCTTCGGGTGTTTCTCCTCGCACCGTTGTCATCGTCCCCCTAGTCCCCGCCGCTGCCGACAACGACGTGTTGCTTTATATAGCCCACGCGCGTCTCCATCTCCTTCATCTTCCTTTAGCCACACCATTCTCGCCTCCTCCTTTTCTTCTTCCCCTTCGCAATCGCGAGTTCGAAGCCATGGCAGGTGGTGGTTGCTACAACAACGGCGGCGGTTGTGCGGATGGAGTGCGAGCAGATGTGCACCGGGTTGGAGTAGGCGCGGAAGCGGCAATGCTAGGCGCTGGTTCGCACAGCATCGGTCACCGCTGTGCAGCAGCTATGGGAGAAGGAGGTCGAGCTCGATGCCGCCCGACGCTGCGTTGCCGAGCTGGAGGAGCGACTCCGTCAGGTCGCTGCCGAGAGCCAGGCGTGGTGTGTCCTCATCCGTAGCAACAAGGCCATCACAGCGGGACTCCGAGCCACCCTCGACCACCACCTCCTCCACTCCATCACCCCCGCCCAACCCGCCGAGGGCCCGACGACGCCACCACCTCGCTTCGAGACGAAGGCCTACCGACGACACCACCACCTCGCTGGCGGCATCCAAGTGGTCATGCAAGTCCTGCGGCGAGGGCGGCCTACCGACGACACCACCACCTCGCTGGCGGCATCCACCGTGCTGCTCCTCCCATGCCGCCACCTTTGCCTCTGCAAGGCGTGCGAACCCAAGATGGACACTTGCCCCTTCCGCCTTGCGGTGGGTAGCACCGACCGTCGCGGCGTGCCTCGTTTCTCCCTCCCTGCCCTACCCCCGCTCCGCTGGCTGGCCGATCAGCCCTGCTCGTAGCCCACTCCAGCCACCGCTCGCCCCACTCCGTCGGCCGGCCGGCCGCCCCGGCTATCGCTCGCTCCGGCCACAAGCAAGTGAGAGAGGATAGAGAGAGATAAGATGGAGAGAACAGGGGAGAGAGAAGAGGGGAGGATTGAGGCTGACATGTGGGCCTATGGTTTTTATTATTTTTGTGGGATCGAATTGCCACGTAAGCGATACATCGTGGGACGAAGACCTAGTTAACGGAGCCATGTATGCGTCACATCAGCTAAAACCACCTTCCAAACCACCGAGGAATCTCGTTTGCACCGATTTTGATAGTTCAGAGACCGGTTGTATCTGGTTTTTGGGTTCAAGACGAAAATCGGATTCGGTATAAAAGTTAAGGGATCTCAAATGAACTTATTCCGTGCTGAGCTGCTGCTCCTACTGTTTTGCTCACCTGGGCCGGCCAAGGCCCAAGGCCTGCTGCTGCTGTTGGGCTGTTAGCTAGCTTGCTCTAGCCCTGCAGTTGCTGCTTTGCTCTTTTCCCTTGTTTCTCTCTCTCTCTCTCTCTCTTTTCTTTTCTCTTTTTTCCTCCAATTATTTACAGGGCGTTACACGTTTGTAATATGTTTCTAAAAAATGGCTGGTGCTAAGCCTCGACACAGGTGGTATGGTATCCACGTCATTAGATTTTGGCGCCAAAACCTTATTTTTAGCTACTTCAACTTTTTCGTTTTTTTGCCAAAGCCTTATTTTTTGCTACTTCAACTTCAAACTACGTACAAATATCTCATTTTTCGTTAGCCTACTTATTGAACTACTAAATGGCACGTGTAAAAATTTTCTATATCAAAGAATTTTTAGAAAATCAAATAATTCTATTTTTCAAATTTATAATTGTTAATACATAATTAATCATTCACCAATGAAACGCTCCATTTTACTGCTACTAATATGCTACTCCAATATGTAATTTCAAACAGGCCTTTAATAAAGATAACAATTTTTCATTCAAGGAGGCATGCGTGGTGTTACTGGTGTATGATGGTAAAATATTTGCGCTTGCTTCTCTGTCATCCCAAGTTATTTTTTTTACTATCAGACGTTAGATCTCGGTACCAATAATGTTAGCAGGTAGAAAATTAAAGTGGTGTGTTTCTAAAATAGGTTTATTGAGGGTGTATTTGTAAAATAAGTTTTTAGAAAGGTTCTAATTGTAAAAAATCCGGGAAGAGGCTGATCAAAATGTGAAATAACGGCAGGGAAATGAATAGATTATTAACTGGTGGAGGACTTGATACAGCGAAACACCTCCTAATTAGAGTCGATCAAGAAGCTGATCGAACGTTGAATCACGCGCGTGTAAAATAGGGGCTTCCGGCAAAATAGAGTCGGATTTGACTGACCTCTACAACAAATTAATTAAACTCGATCGAATTCTATTGAAATATATTACTCCAACTCCGACTCAGTTTCAATTCCGACGTGCAGGTGAAATCAAACCACTACAAGCGCCCCTATTAATAGTGATCTAAACTGGATTTATTTGTACACAGTTAATTTGGATCAGAAATTAATTAAAGCTAGCAAAACAAAAAACCCTAATTACTGCATCGCGCGCGAAGAGAGAAGCCGACGCTACTGCAGCTTCGTCGACGACGACGACGACATCAATGGCCGGCGGCGACGGCGACTACTACCGGACGCTGGGAATCGAGCGCGGCGCCAGCAAGGCCGAGGTGAAGGCCGCCTTCTACCGCCTCGCGCCGCTGCACCACCCCGACCGCCACGCGGACTCCGACGCCGCTGCCCGCGCCGCCGCCGGCGGCCGCTTCCGCCGGGTGTACGACGCCTACACCGTCCTCCAGAACGACGCCACCCGCGCCGCGTACGACCACATCCCTCGCACCACCACCTCGTCGGCCACGAGCGGGAAAAGCGGCGGCGCCGGCGCCGCCACCTACGGCCGCTACGGCGGCGGCGGCTTCTCTCGGCCTCAGCCGCCGTCGATGAAGCTCCCCGTGGTCTTATTCTTTTCGCTCGCAACGGCCAGGTAATTTAAGCTCAACTCATATATAATTTCTCTCCGTTTCTGTTTTTATATTGTAATAAGATGTTTTAAATTTTTCTAAATTCGAAGTTTGACTAAGTTTAGAAAAATAGTAGTCAAATTCAAATTAGTTTTATTAAAACCAAATTTATTATATTGCTTTTTTTCTGAAAATGTTGCTTTTTTAAAAAAATCTTAGTCAAGCTTAATGCATTTCAACCTAAAAAACTCGAAATATTTTATAATATAAAACGGAGGGTGCATATATTACCTACTCTTTTCTGACACGCTAATTGACTCGGGGAGATTGAAGTGGGAGTACTAAATTAGGAGGGAGTAAATTATGTACAAGAACATTCATTTTTATAAATTGTTCTAAGGCATGATATATTTGTATTGCAGCGCCCTGCTTGTGGCATTCTCGAGAGGAAAAAGGAAAGCAGCAAATGAGGTAAGGATGAGTGTGTTCTTTATATGCCAGCTGACTGCGCATTCTTGTGTTCTAGTGGACCTTCAGAAAATTAATACTGATGCTGTAAAATCTCATAATTTAATTTTGGTTATAAATGTGAGAATTTACCAGATTCACGAGAAA
Source organism: Oryza punctata (assembly GCA_000573905.2). Classification (NCBI taxonomy): domain Eukaryota; kingdom Viridiplantae; phylum Streptophyta; class Magnoliopsida; order Poales; family Poaceae; genus Oryza; species Oryza punctata. The sequence continues at coordinate 9,648,426 of CM002488.2, forward strand.
ACTGAAATAAGTTTCTTTTTTCACAAAAGTATGCATTATAGATGCGAGAATTTACCAAATTGAAAACTGAACTAGTTTTTTTTCACAAAAGTCTGCAAAATATAGTATTCCAAACAAGAGTTGTTTTCTTTTCAAAAAAAAAGATAAAGTAAAATTCAAAATAGGGGCCATCGTTGCCAAGCATATGCATATATACATAGATATTTTTTTTTCTTTGCGAATATGATATCTACACACTGTAACTAGCTACTTAAATTTGTTCAACAGGGAGCACCGATGGCACAGGGAAATTGATTGATTGATCAAGGCCTTGATAGACGTCGATTAAGAAGCTGAAGCAGTCTGTTAAGGAAAGAAACCAATTAATTTGGTGGATTCACCATGCTAGCTTGTCTCTTAATTTGTGAAAAAATGCTCATGGCTAATGCCTCTGAATTAGTTTTTTGTACATGAATTTGGTTATTACACACAGCTCATGTATAACTAGTGTATTATTTTTCATAAAGTATTTTTTATGAAAAATTCATTCCGACCTTTACTTAAAAAAGCTACAACAAATTATTATAAAGTCTACAAACTGACGGTGAAAATACAAAATGCATGTTGATACAAAATAAGAAAACTAAACGCCAACCTAAAGACAATGATAACTGCCTATCGCTAAACCTCCATATATATGGTAGGCGCAACCTGCATAATATGCATGTAGTGACCTTTGCAACATGATCTAAAAGTCAATAAAGAGGATACATTGATCACTTAAGTTCTGAATTCGAACTCGAAACCACAAAGATCCATTGAATTAATCTACGCTCGATTGTTCAACCGATTAATTAGATCACGTGCATATCACCGCAAACGATTGCTCTTAATTAAACTAGAGCAGAAGATACATATCATCGAAAAAGTAAATAAACTGCAAATCAAAATCTCTCTTTACCAGATAGGGAGAACTAGACGACGCTGTTACCGATAAAAGACACAATGGGCTAAAACTCGGAAACTATTTTCATCACTAGAATATCCTATTATTTACTTAAAAACCATCCAAACGATTATGAAAAAATTCAAAAAAAATTAACAATACTCATACAACATATATATACAACTTTATAAAATCTTAGATCCAAACTCAACTCACATGTCGAGATATAAAAAAGACAAATTCAGTGTATTAATAGTAATGCTCATATCTGAATTTATCTTTTTTAATGTGTAAGTTGAACTTGATTTTTGTGGTCACATAAATATCATAATACTCAACATTATAAAATTTTTTCATAATTTTTCACAACCAATTGTATTAAATTTGAAAGAAAAATATATATGAGGGGATATTACCTCGAAGGATTAGAATCCACTCCCACTAAAACTCGGAATCTATTGAAATACAGTATTACTCTAAGTCTAACTCAGTGTCAATTCAGACATGCAGTTGAAATTAAAAAAAAGGAGCTAGAAGCTGTTAATAACGATCGAATTGGATTATTGCTTGCACAGTTTGGATACGAAATTAAGGTAGCAAAAAAAAAAACCCCAACTGTTGCATCGGCGAACGAAGAGATCGAAGAGAAGAGAAGCCAACATTACTGGTTCGTCGGCCATGGCCGGCGACGACGGCGGCGACCATTACCGGACGCTGGGAATCAGCCGCGGCGCCAGAAAGGCGGAGGTGAAGGCCGCCTTCTGCCGCCTCGCCCAGCTGCACCACCCCGACCGCCACCACGCCACCTCCGGCTCCGACGCCGCCGCGAGCAGCTTCCGCGCGGTCTACGACGCCTACGGCGTCCTCTACAAACGACGCCACCCGCGCCGCCTACGACCTCCGCCTCCGCTCCTCCTCCTCGTCGGCGGCGGCTACAAGTGGTAGTAGCGGCGTGTACCGACACGGACGCGGACACGGCGGCGCCGCCAACGCCTCCTCCTCGTCGGGTCCGAGCGGAAGCGGCGCCGGGTACCGACACGGACGCAGCGGCGGTGCCTCCTCTGCCTCCTCCTCGTCAGGTCCGAGCGGGAGCGGCTACCGACAAGGCCACGGCGGCGGCGGCGGCGGCGGCGGCGGCGGGTATGGATGCGCACACGACGGGTGCCGAGGTCACAGACTTCGTCCGATGTTTATGTTTTTGGAAATAGCCGTGGGGTAATTAAGCTAAAACTTATTTTCTTTTGATGTGGTAACAAAGCTATATATATACACTGTATCAGTGTACCTCTTTCGTCTCTAGTTTTTTTCTTTCATCTTCTTTTTCCCCTTTTTGGTTATTAATTTTTCGTTGTACAATATGTTTTAGTTAAAGTATATATGTAGATATCATATTCGCAAAGAACAAAAGATTATATCTACTTATGCATATCCATGGCAACGTTGGCCCCTATTTTGAATTTATTTTACTCTTATAATTATGTGGAAGACTATATTTTGCAGACTTTTATGGAAAATAAACTAGTTCAAATTTCTCATGGATTTGATAATTTTTCGCATCTATATATAACAAAATTAAAATTTGAGATTTTCCAGCATCACTATTAATTTTTTTAAGGTCCACGAGAGCGCTATTGTGCACTCATCTACAACATATGAATACACACTCATCCTTACCTCATTTGCTGGTCTTCTTCTTCTGCTAATGCCACAAGCAGGGCGCTGCAATACAAATTTATCACTGTGTGAGCCATTGATCTCAGATACTATTATTTTATATAAACAAATTCATCATGACTTAGAACAATTGACAAAAAAATGTACTTGTAATAAATACTTCATGTTTGGACTCTTTTCTAAGTAAAATTTTATTAATTAATTTTGACCGAGTTTATATAAAAAAATTAGCACAAAATAATATACTATCAGAATATATTAGATATTTCACTCATTTAATTAACCAAAACAAGGTAAAAAAGAGAGGCAAACAAAAGTAGTATAAGAACAAAATCATAATTAGATATGAAAATAGCAAAAAGAGTGCCCTATATTCTTTCATCTCTAGTTTTTTTTATCTCTCTCCCTTTCCTCTTTGGTAATAATAATACACCATATATCCGTTCTCTCTCGCAGCAACGAGCGAGATTTCATCGAGTTTAATTTACAAGGTAACCTCTACGTTAAACGTGGTATTCATCTGGTTATGGCCTTGACGCCTTGTGGCTGTTATCGATCAATTAAGATTTTATTACTCTCCCACATAACTAAACAGTTGGCAGAGAAAAATAAAAACAAATATAAATATTTGGATTTTCTGTTTTTAACAAAAATACAGCAAATCCTATAAAAATGCAACAGATTTAATTTACTTGAAATGATTGCAAATCTTTAGAAGCTACTGTTTTAAAATACATCAATATAGGTTTTTTCAATGTATATACAATTTTAGAATCAACTTTATGATAATCAAACCAAGTGTAGTATCGATAGTCTAAAAATCATTTTGTTCTAAAAACAAACCATAAAAAACACTATAACAACTATTTTCACGTGCACTGAAAATAAAAAATGATAAATAAATTAAAATAAGTGTTTACGAGGTACTAAGGTAGGAACGTTATATGCTTCGATAACCTCCAAACTTTAAATCATATATATCCTCCCTCCGGCTTTAATGTATCACACCATCAATTTGACACACATTTTACCATTCGTTTTATTAAAAAATTATTATTAAAAAATATTTTTCATTAAATGTTATACGTGAGGAACTAAAGATAGAGCGAGAATACATATACAGTCCAAACGACACAAACAAATTAAGACATAAACATTGCACACGGACTATATAACATGGAAATTTATTTTTCCGAGAACAAATGTATATTCAAGCGTTAGATATTTAGATTGATATCAAAGCTTAAAAAGGAGGTGAAAAACACATGGTCTTTTATTACTGCAGAAAACCAGGACGCAACATGTCCTTATACATACATTATATTGTTCCTTGACCAGAATGAGGAAATTATATTACAAAAAGAAAATAAAAATACAGTATACATGTTAGTTTAATTATTTTCTGGTAATTGACAATCATATATAGCTAGTGAATTTGATCAAACTGCCTCCGGCCCTCCAACAACTAACATATATACCTCTTCTTCGGCTTTCCCGTCATCGTATACTCACTCCTGCAGTGAGAAAAAAAATACCCAAATTAATCAACAACAAGCTAGCTAGCTACAAACATTAATACACATACCAATGATGATATAGTAATATCAGAGAGATGTAGCTAGAGGAGCTCCCTTCAATCCAATTAATCAATAGAGGAAGACAATGGCGGGTTCATCTGCCGGGTCATGCAAACCCATACGAGTGCAGGCCTGCGACATGCACTGAAGAGGTATCCATGAACCGGCAGCTGCATCGATATCCTACCACTTCCTCTCCTGAATTGGATCGGCAGGGAGCTCTTCTTCTTCTCCTAGCTTCTTCGTCTTCGATCTTCTCCCCTTCACATTATACCAAGATATCATCGATCTTCTACTTATCAAACACAACAGAAGAAAAAAAGGGTGTGATACGGGTTTCTTCTAGCTAGCCTAGGAACACATGAGTTCTGATGAGTACGACGATTGATTAGGTGTTTGGTGATTTATATAGAACTCGGGCTAACCTTGGATAGATAATAACTTGCCATTTCTTTCTTGACCTTGTGATGTTTAATCGGTATATGCATCATCCATGCATGGCAAGTGAGGCTGGCGGCTGGGTTTAAGAGCATGTACAATGTTTGTTTATAGTTATCTCTTAGCGTTGCTAATTAGGAATATCTGTTGATATAGAAGAAAGAGAAAGAAGAGAGACAAAATATCGTTGTTACGCATAACAATAACTTAACAACGACTCTTAATCTATATAATATGAAAATATGTGGCTGCATGGGGGTAAAGAAGTGGAAAGAATATTAACAAAAGGAATATTTTTGAGTTAATGATTAGAGCTTTTACCATCTCAACTATTATAAAGACACAGTTTCTAAATAATCTTGTATTGTCTAGGAAATCATACTCGTCTCCACCTTTAAACATGCCCTGATTTGTTGCTTATTTAAAAATACTTTTGCGAATCTCTTAATGCTGTATATAGAGCAAGTTAATGGCCGGATTTGGCTTTTGGAAGCGTCTATCTCGTTCTCGAATCCTCGTGTTCGAGCATTTGCCATTATTAAACTGTGAGATGGGGAAATCAAATCTGTGTAATTATGGTGATATATATATAACTTGGCATGATGAGTATATTAGTAATAAAGTTGATGATTTTCTGTAACGTAGTATTATCTTCGAAAAATATCTTGCTATGCAAATTTGTTTCCTTTTTACACATGATTCTCAGTTTTCTCACAGTATTTGTTAACATTGTCGTAAAGTTTCCGTATCCATTATTCAGCTATTTCCATCATACCTAGTTGTGCTTGATTCACGCTTCTTTGTATATGGACTTGATGTTTGCGAGGCATGCAAATATGCAAAAGGAAACAAATTCCCGCCAATGGTGAGACATTTCCAGATAATCTGTGTCCATATACTTGGCGGTACCTCAGGTTACAAGGTACAACGAGCCTCCTATATATGTCAGCTTAGATTTATACCCTCCTTATAAACTAATTTATAAGCTGAAAAGTTTAAGCCTAAACAAATAAGCAGTTTTTTCGTTTATGTGCAGTTAAGTAAACTATGCAAAGTTCAGAACTATTCAGATAGTCGTATCCATGTTTATAGATGACTTAATCAAATCTCATTCACAATACTTAAGTTTTATGCACAAGATTTAGGGTCAAATACGAGTTTTGATAGGCCGGCCAATATTCATGGCCTCTGGTTTCCAAATAAAACGAGTATTGTAGGTAACGGGTTGGCCTGTCCTGCCCCATTTGCAAGCTGGGGTAAGACAAAAAGAAAATTTAAATAGGTATGATTGATGGAACATGTAAAAATGATGAGAATTTATTACAGGACGCTCAAAAATTTGTATAATTTGTAGGTAACGTGTCATGAGTGAAAAACATTCTAAAAACCGGTAATTTGTTAAACACTTTCGGCTCAATAGCAGAGAGATTCTTAAAAAGATGAGAATACCCCTAGGGTCGAAAGCTTTTGAGTTGAGTCTGAAGTGAAGATGAAATATGATATCTGCTAGTGATGTACTTGGGATGATGGTAAATTTAGAGTTGCATAATTTCTAAATGTTAACCTAACACCATGTTTAAAGCATGTGATCCTAGGGACATTCTTATCTTTCTTAAGAATTTTTTCTTCAATTGAGCCGTGTCGACGGAGTAGATCGCGACTACGGTATTTGCATGGTATGTGGATCATTGGTGCTAGGGTATACGTGAGATTGAGGTAAACGAGATGGGAGACAAGGATTTTTATATAGATTCGGACCCCTTAACTATCAGGTAATAGCCCTACTCCATTTGGGCGAAGCCGGTGTTGCTTTTATATATCAGCATCACACGAGTACAATATTTGGGATAACCTAATCTAGTTGCGTCAACTTAGAGGCACGGATCTCCAACACGTAGCCAACAACAAAGTAGTCTTCTTCCTCGAATATGAAGTCAGCGAGACTGAAGGTAGCGTTAGACCCCTTATTCGGCCTATGCGGCTCCAGATTGGGTCTGTCTAGGCTTATCCCTCACGTTGGTGTGTGTTGGCGTATATTCTGTCCCCTCTATGGGGTCTTGTATTTATACCCATGGATATCCTCTTGTCCAAGTAAAACTAGAGAGGCAATTATAAATACGATCTAGGAAGTCCTTGTAGTTTCCAAGTTGAACTTTGTTTCTCCCTACTTATCTGGAACACATTCCATATATGAGGCGTGATTCTATATAAGACTTAATATATAGTGGGTCCTGCCGAGCCCAACCAAGATCATAAGGTATGCCTTATCCATAACACTAACAAGTCGAAAGTGTCCTCTAACAAATTACTATTTTTTTAGGGTGCCTTTCAGCCATAACACATGTTTCAATGTCTATCAACATAGACTTTTAGTATCCTATAACAAATTTTTTCCATTTTAAATGGTCAGAATGATTATGTTTGTGGACATAGAGAGTATGTTGAGAGAAAACCATGCATTCAGGACCTATTCCCATCTTATCCATGAGTTATTTTAGGATGTAGGGAGCGGAAAAGATAATTTACACATACGTGGTGCCAGCGAATTTGGCGCACACGCGTGTGGCCTCTGCCTCCGATGGGCCACAGATGGTCTCGCGTAATTTTTTAACGTGCGTATGATATTCTTTTCGTGATTTTCTTTTTCGTGTGGTTTTTTCGTGAATATTTTAATCACGTCCAAATACTGAGTAAAAAGTTTTTAAACTTTAGTTCAAAGTTTCAAATTTTGAGTCCTTATTAGTCCACCGCACGTGTGACTTAGGACATGTTTGGAGGAGCTGGAGATTATGTGGAAAGCGGTAGCTACTAGAAGCTCCCTCAAATAGTTATATTATCATCCAGATTCTGAGAATCTGTAGTTGTAGAATTCAACAAATAAGCTAAAAATGAGAAGATGGAAAAGCCAACTTCTTCATATTCTTAGCAGTTGGCTACTAACCAGTAGGTTCTTAGGATCTTAAGCTCCCCAAACAAGACCTTTTTGCAGGGATAAGAGAATCCCGTAGGGAGTACCAATTTCTAAGGAATAAGTCCACTTTGACTCCCTCAAATATACGTCCAATATAAAAGCAATACCAGATATCTTAAACCCTCAACTATTTAAACCGGTGTAAAATGACTCCCTCGATGGTTTTTAGGGTGGTTTTCGCTTACATGGTCCATTGACCTAGTCCAACTGCTAAGTCCGTCGTAGGCGCCTACATGTCATCCTCTCTCCTCCCCTTCTTCCTCCTCCCCCTCTCTCTCCCCTTATATCTCTCTTCCACATTTTGTTCCCCTTCTCCACAGTGGCAGCGGTAGCGGTGGGAGGACGAGTGGAGTGGCGGTAGCTGACGGCGAGCTCCCACCGGGGTGAAGTGGAACTGGGGGGGTGGCACCTGGCGGCTTGGACTTAGTTCCTTCACCGATTTCAACTCCAACTCGGACTCGGTTGTTGATAAATCCATGCGTGCCACTCCTCTTTGCCTCCGCATTCTCCACAATTCCTTCCACCCGTCCTCGCAGCAGTGTTTGTTCAGTTCATCCATGGCATTTCGCCGCTCGAGTCCCCGCTCCTTGCGCCCCGTGCACCGCGACCTCAACCGTCGTAGGAAGCTTGCCATTGAGTCGAAGGGTGAAGTCTCCAAGAAGCCGATAGCATTGCACATCAAGAAGATATCGTATGTGCCACCGCCAATGCTGGCCATGTCGGTGCCCTTCAAGAAGGGCGATGAGGTGCGGCGTCCGCAAGTCAGTGAGGAGGCTGCTACACTCGATGTTGCGCATTGTCATGTGGCTTTTCACGGTAATCGTCAGACAGCAGGGAGGGGGATGAAGATGCAGGCGACACTGGAGCCCACTGCCACGAGGCTAGCCTTTGTCGTCCTTCTTGGCTCCGACATCCAAGCCACCGACCATCGCCCCCGGTTCTGCTTCGCGCCGGTCAGAGCTCGCCTCCAGCCACCACCGCTGCCCTCATCCTCCCTCTGTCGCTGCCGTGTGGATGAGGGGAACAGAAGGAGAGAGAGGGAAGAGGAAAACAAATGAAGGGGAGAGAGGATGATATGTGGACCCCCACACGTTGATTCAGCAGTTGGACTAGGTCAATGTGCCACGTCAGCGGAAACCCCCCTTAAAATCACCAAGTGAGTTATTTTACATATTTTTTTAATAGTTGAGTGTTCAGATAGCTGTTATTGCGATTGAGGGATACGAATTAGATTGTAATATTTGAGGGAAAGACTCATTCAAATTTCTAAACTGCCTACTGGGCCGGGCTTATAGGGCCCGAGAAAACGCGCGGCGAGGAGAAAGGCCACGCCACGCAGCCGTCGTCGCGCTCCATCGCCTCCTCTTCCTCCTCCTTCCCCTCTCTCGCCAAGTCGTGATCCACCGGCCGGCGAAATCCTCTCCAAGCTGCCGCGGTCGTCGCCGCGGGTGGGGCGCCGGCGATGGGCGGCGACCACTACCAGACGCTGGGGCTGCGGCTGGACGCCACCAAGGCCGAGGTGAAGGCCGCGTTCCGCCGCCGCGCGCTCCGCGACCACCCGGATCGCCACGCCCACTCCCCCGACGCGGCCGCTCGCGCCGACGCCGCGCGCCGCTTCCGCCTCGCCTCCGACGCCTACAGGGTCCTCTCCGACGACCGCCTCCGCGCCGAGTACGACCTCCGCATCCGCTCGTCCTCCTTCTACGGCCGCGCCTCCGCCTCCGCCTCCGCCTCCGCCTCGGCCTCCTCCTCGTCAGCCTCGTATGACTACGGGTACGGCTACGGCCACAGACAGGGAGGCGGTGGTTCCTGGCACCGGCCGCCTCCGGGTGGAGGGGGCGCCGCCTCGGCCGGATTCGATTGGGACTTCTTGCTGAAGTCGGTCATGCGGCGAGGGTTCCTCATCAATCTGGGTTTCGCCAGGTAAAGCTGCTCATATGCGCTGATGCTTTTCTTCATTGGGTTGATTTCTTATGCCGCCATTGCGTGATTGTTGTGCTGATCCGTCATATTGCTGGCTTTTCTCGAGGGAATCGTTGTGGAAAAGCAATTGCCAAGTTCATGAATACTACAGAATAGGATGTTCATGAATGTCTGACCGAGATCATAGTAGAACCAAACCTGCAAATGTTGACGAGTACAGATAAATTGAACATCGTTAGAAAATGTATGCCCATTTATGACCTACGAAAGAAGAGAATTTTATATTTATGACCATTGCTGTTGTGTCAAACACGAATTCACTTGGTGTGGATTGAACAGTTCCATAAAATAAGTATGAACATTGCTGTTCCATAAGAAGGATCGAATTTTTATGACCATTGCTGTTCCGATTGTTCTTTCGTAAAAAGGAAGTTTGTCAATCCATTTTGTATTTTAACGACTGTTGAGACAGTTAAACCAGCAAGATAGCAACTACCAAAATAAAATTAAGTGGCTATTGTTGGTACCAGCCAGATCTGGTACTATACATAGATTTTGAGCAAGGCGACGGGAAGAATAAAATGCCATGTATTGGTCAAAATCTGTCAAATAACGTGCCCTGATGTTGGAGACTCATGTCATTCCACGCACTATTTTTTTTTGCAGCAGTTCTCTGTATTCTACTTCTGGAAGTATTTAGTATTTGAAATGTAACAGCATTTTAGAGTTTGAGATTGATAGCTCATGTTGACAACTTTGTACTGCAGTGTACTGCTGACTGGAGCAGCTTTTCTTGATGGAAGTATTTTAGAAATCTGGAAGATGAATAATTCTGGGGTAAGTATACACCTTGTTAACTTCTCATTTTATTTGGAGCAACCTGCATCTTGTTTCTTCAATACCTTTTTTTCCTTGCATCCATATGAGTTATTCCTTAGCTCATTCAATTGACCCTCTACACTTTTGAACTTTATTGATGTATTGATCAAACACCCACTGGCTATTGAATTGAGTGGCTACTTTGCACATTGCCGTCCATAAGGATGTGATAGCTGATTATTAGGCATGCAATTAGTTTGTTGACTTCATTTCATTGTTAATTATGAAATTTGAGCTGAATAAAAGCAAGTAGGGAGGGAGTTAATTGGAAACTTTCATTAGTGTACTCCGAAAGGTCTAGAAAAATGGAGATAAATGTGTTTACACTTAAAGCGGCATCACCTAGATGACTTGTTCATATATAAAATTTCAAAAAGCAGAAACAGCTTTGCTTTTTTCCCTATTGGTTGTTTACTATTAAACCTTGCAACTTGCAAGGACTGAATGATTAGGACACTTAGGGCCCCTTTGGTAGAGCTCCAACTCCTAAATTTAACTCCAGGAGTTGGGTCTGGAATGGAGTTGTGGAGCTGCCTAAACCCAGCTCTACCTCTCTAGTTCATTTTGTGAGAGAGCTTCACCCAGCTCCTCTCCCATTTCAGGTGGAGCTGAAACTGTTTGGCTGAGCTCCAGCTCCAGGAGAGGTGGAGCTGGAGCTGGAGCTGTGCTAAACAGGCCCTTAATATAAAATCTATGGCATTTATATTTGATTTCTAGAACCTTTCATTGTAATTGTATACACTATGGGAGAGTATCGGGTCTCAGCATGTGGTTTTCATTTGTTTTACAGAAAGAGCAAAAGTTTTCTTGCAGGAAATTAAATTATCCATGTATTTGACTTAAAAATGCCGGAGAGAAGATAGTTTCTGTTTCTTTTATTAGCATTGTTTCTGTTTTATATGTTGAAAATTATCTAATCTGCATATATATAATGTTTGATTTCATGTGGATTACAAACTGTATTGTTTTTCTCATGTTTGCCAGTAGTGGCTACTGCCTAGTACCTATTATGAGAGTGTGCACTTGTATTGTCTTCTAGTAGAAAGTAAAGGGTGACCCTTGTATAGTAGATTCAGTTTATTCTCCCTTCCTATGCTCTAGTATATATGCCATTTTTCATACGAAACCATGGCATTGATTTTTAATATGTCCATGCCTTACTTTTTTAAATTACAACAGTGTGCATTTAGTCCTGTTGCACTAATGACTGGAATTCTAGAATGTCTGAAATGTTCGGTGCAAACGTGGGATGCTATATCCTTTTATAGATAACCTGTTTCTATCAAGCATCCTAGGGATGTTTGAGTACTGTTGGGTTGGGGTGAGCTGTCTGCTTGATATGTTGTTGAACACTTGATTGATTAGAATCGTGGGATAAGGAGATTACACATGACGTGCGAGAAATCAGTCCAAGACCATTTGAACCATATTCTTCCTGCCAAATGTTTGCTTAATTGTTTGTTATTACTGATGTAATGTAATGAGCTGTGTGATAAATAATGTGCAGAAATCATTTGAGGATGCGATGGAATCAATAGAGAAGGTCAAAATACAGAAGGGAAATAGGTAGAAGTTATATCAACTTTCCGTACACACCCACACAGACACACACACACACACACACACACACACACACACATATATAGAATAGAGAAAACCTATGTGCATATACTGTTGTTCAGGTGGTGATGTTTTGTAATGCGTGTGTTCTGATAATTTGTTTCTCACGAGAAGTCATGATTGATCCTTGTAATCTCATTGATCAGTATTCTCTGCTAGAGAAAAATGAGTATCTCATGTAGGACTACTCATTAAGTTGTAGTATATGTTTATGTTCTTCACATGCAAAAGAGTGCCGGTTACAGGACTTGCAGTGTACGAAAAGAGAAATGTCAAAGAGGCTCAAGCCATGGGCGACTGAATTAGTGTTGCGAACTCAAGTTTGCAAGTCTTTTACTTTTATCTTGCCTTATACAGTCTGTGGTGTTATGGTCCTCTTGAATAGATGGATGTTGGGTATGTTATCCTCTTGAATTTACTAGGGTGAATAAAATGGTTGTAGTACGTACTGTCCAGAACCTTGAATAGATTATTATTATTATTTTTTTTGGAGACCTAACCTTGAATAGATGGATGTTGGGTATGTTATCCTTGATTTTACTTGTGTGAATATAATGGTTGTAGTACGTACTCCTCTAGCAGTGGATTGATCCATCAGAGTGAGCTATTATCTCCCACTACATCCTCTGTTCTATAAAAAAAACCAATTGATTATAGACAAACGCTTGCACTTTTGTTTCATCTCTAAAAGCTGACAGGACGGAGGGGAGTACCAGCCGTACCCAGCCCAATCATCGTGTTCGAGTAATTTTGTATAGCTACACACGCTGACTTAACTATCAGTATCATTATACACAAGGGATTTAATAGCAGCGTCCGAAAAAGATTATTTGCTAATACATTATTTATCGTCACGAATTATCTTCTTGATTATATGATAAATTAAATACTTCAAGAAATACATTTACTTGGAATAAAATGTCCAAGCAATTAATTGAAGTGGACAAAAGTTCGTTAAAGAATAGTAAGCGTGGATTAAATAATTCTGAACAATAATAATAAGTAATAAGGTGAAAAGGAGAGCAAATATTCCCACGAGATTATGGCTGATCAAGGTCGTCGGGTCGCAGGTCCAGTGGTGGGGTCAAAGCTGTCCGTACCACAGTTACTAATAAAGGTAGCACGGCCAAAGCTGGGTTTCACATTACCCTTTGCAGGCTTTTCACATTAACCTTTTCTCTGTTACTCTATTCTATCCATTCTAAAATAAAATATTTTTTAATAATTATAATCTAATATTATGAATCTGAATAATCTTTATTATAATTTAGAATGTAGGAAGTAATATTTTAGTTCCAGTTTCTTTCATCACGTAGGAGGATAACACTGTCCACGTCACTCCCCCCGCGCTTTTATTTGTGTTTCATGGGCACGCACGAGTCGAGCCAGCCGAGCCAGCGACGTGAACGAAAAGTCGAAAACCACACCACATTAAATGCGTTCACACTACACCATTACGTGGTGCCACCATCACCACGGTGGGGTAGCTCAGATTAGCGGATGAATCAAGACACAGTGGTATACTACCAGTGATTATAGAACTAATTAAGCATCATTAAACTCGTTAACTAAATGAAGGCAATGATGAACAAACAGAAAGGAGGTAATAATTACACCATGAGAAAAGAGAGAGAGACTGATTTGATTTCTAGTGCTACGCTACAGGCTACGACATCATCATAATCTGGCTCATTCTAGCTAAGGAGTAAAACCCACAGCCGTCCGATCTTAGCATCGGACGGACCAAAAAAACCTGAGATTTCAAGGGAAAAAAAACAGAGAAATCGGAATGAGAATCAGATCATCCCCCAGCTCTCCAATGTCGGGAAGGCCGGCGCGCTGATCATCTCCTCCAGCTCCTGCAGCAGCTGCGACGACGGCGGCGCCTCGTGCGCCGCCGCCGCCGCCGGTGGCGGCGTAGAGGCCATTGTTGTGGCCGGCGATACGACGGTGGTGTTCTTGCTCTTTTGCTTCGGCTGTGGCGGCGGCGGCGGAGGTGAAGCGCGGTCGAGCAGGAACGCGGAGGTGTCCAGCGTGGGGAGCACGCAGGCGAGCGCCGCGGCGGCGTGCGGGTGTGACGGTGTCGACGACGCGGAGGCGTAGGCGGTGTGAGCGCCGGGGACGGGGAAGCCGGTGATCTCCTGCACCATGCGGCGGAAGTCGGCCGGGTCGGCACTGATGTAGGTGGTGTGCGCGCGCCGCGACGGGCGTGGCTTCCGCTTCGACACGCGCCCGCTCGGCCGCGTCGCCGCCGCCCGCGCCCGCGCCTGCCCCCGCGCTCCGCCGCCCGCGAGGATCTCTGCCGAGGCGGCGGAGGAGGTGGTTGTGGTGGTGGAGGTCGACGGCGTCGGCGAGGCGGCGGAGCCACAGTACGAGGCCGCGGACGGCGCCATGGAGGCCCAGAGCGCGGCGGTGAGCGCGTCGTCGGCGAAGCCGGCAGCGGCGGCGGGGGAGAGCCAGGTGTGGTGCGGTGGAGGCGGCGCGGGGAGATGGGCCCAGGTGGCGTCGAGGCTGACGCAGCGGTTCGCCATGGTGTGCTTTTCGGGTTGCTTGGTGGATTGATTTGGGTGGTGTGGTTGGGAAAGGGGAGGGGAGAGAGGACGGTGGGATTTATAAGCGAAGGGAAGGAATTTGAGGTAAAAATGGGTGGGTGTACCCAGCGGAATGCACCCAGAGTTTGTCGTCAGATTATAAGGTCGACTGAGATTTTGTAAAACTGCTTCAGTTTCTTTTTTACTCCCATCCATACTAGTATATGATTGTGGCAAATGATGGTAAGTAGATAGTACTCCCTCCCTCCTTTTCATATTATAAGTCATTTGACTTTTTTCTTCGTCAATTTTTTTTAAATTTGAATAATTTTATTTAAAATTATATTAACATTTTCAATACATAACGAACATATTATCAAATATATTCAATGTTAAATTTAATAAAACTAATTTAATATTGTAAATATTACCATTTTTATATAAACTTAGTGACAAAGAAAAAAAATTAAACGACTTATAATATGAAATGGATAGAGTATATTTTAGTTTATAAATAATTTAGAGAATTTTTTATAGAAAATTGTAATAGAGGAAATTTTAAGGCAGACATTGCGCCTGCATTTTTGAAAAACTTACACTTTTCGAAGACCTATTTTGAAATTTGGAGAAACGAGCAGAAGTGCAACAAACAAGAAACTAGTAGTCCTAGTAGAACCGCGGGCGCGGCATGTAGAGAGAAGCGTGGCCGGCGGGTGGCGTGTTGAGTGTGAAGGAGAGCTGGAGAGAAACCGCGTGGAGTGCCGCGCGGCGGGCCGGACGGATGGCCCATTGCTCACGCACGTATGCTCGGGCGGCGGCTGCTGCTGCTGAAGCCTGAAGCCGGCCGTTGCTACCGTGGGGCCCAGCTATCCTCCTCTTGGCTACCACACCGCGGCATGTGCCCCTGTGCTCCTCCTCTCCTTGCTCAGGAAGCCACGCCGTTTTGCTCTGTTTTAAGTACTCATCCCGTATTTTTTTTTTTCCTGAGCACTGAGCACAAGGTGGGAGTACAACTGTGGCATGTGTCGGTCAACTGGGCAGTCAACTCGTCTTGCGGCCCAAGCCATGCCACGCTGGTTGCCTTGTTGTTCATGTGCTACTAGTAGTAATATACTACTCCTACTACTCCATCCGTCCTAACAGGTAACAAATTCTAAATGTGTGCACGAGTATTAGGAAAAGTAGAAAAAGATCATACCACCCTCAATTATTATTTCTGGTACTAAAACTCAGTAGTGGCAGTTTATTTGCTACCATCAAACTCACACGTGCATTTCAAATGCATTAGCGCCAGAAACTAAAGAAGCAAGGTACTCGTAAGCCCCACCTTTCTCCGAATCTTGAACAAAATCCATCCCTTCTACAACAATGGATCCCCTCTTCTTGCCCTTCAATACCACCCAAAAATCACGCCTCGCGCATTCTACTCGACGGCAGCTATGAATGGAATCCGACTCCGCCACCCTCCACTTGCGTGCGGCCCGAAATTCAACGCCGCTATGAATGGAATCTGCATCCTTCGTCCTCCGCTTGCATGCTACCCTTCTAGACAGTCGCATTGTGACCTCCACGGGCACGATAGGTGGTGAATCGACGTGTGGCCTCCTCACCATTGCTGACGCCGGAGAGGGGGATTGGGGAGGAGAGGCGCGACGAGGAGAGTAGAGTGGGGATTGCGGAGGAGAGGCGAGGTGGAGAGGGGGATTGGGGATCAGGGTGGGGAGCGATTGTGCGATGGATTGGGGATCTGGGGAGATGACAATTTCGTGTGGATGCGGATGGAGCGCTGCTTTCTCGTGGGTGGATGGGAACATGCCTTCATGGTATGGGGCCCGCAGGTTGGAGGTCGGACATACTCTTGTCTTTTCTTTTTTTTACTGATAACAATGCTGAGGGTAGAATTGGTAGACTGGTGGTAAAAGTTGTACTAATGGTAACATTTGGGATAAATTTTGAATGTTAAAACTTATTACATATTAGGACGAAGAGAGTATTAATCAACAAATACATGTTTCATTAGAACTATTACCACTAAAGAACTGTTATTTTTTTAAAAAAACTTAACCAAGTTCATAAAAAATGGTTAGCAATATCTATAACAGCAAATTACAACATTAAATATAGTTGGATGATATGTCTGTTTCTTTAGGAATATTACTATATTTTCCTATAAAATTAATTAAACTTTAAAAAGTTTAACGAATGAAAAAAATTAAAGCGACTTATAAAATATAATACGAAAAGGAGGGAATGGTAGCTAATTTCGCATTATATAAGTTCACAACTACATGATCCTTTTCAATTCTCTCCGTACTTGTTAGTCAAAGAACATAGTAGTGTCCTAAAGCACTTCCAACAACACCCTAGTTTGCATTTTCTCCAAAATAGACCATACAGTTACGCCATCTGTTTGTCTATCGATCTATTCATCTATTTATCATGTTCTATACAACATATACTTGTATTAAGGCAGCGTTTGCAGCTCCTGGATCCGAACATGTACAGTGATTGCGAAAAACGGAGCGATCCATTAGCGCGTGATTAATTAAATTTTAGCTAATTTTTTTCAAAAATGGATTAATTTGATTTTTTTAAACAACTTTTGTATATAAACTTTTTGCAAAAAATACACCGTTTAACAGTTTGAAAAGCGTGCGCGTGGAAAACGAGAGTGGTGAGTTGGGAAAAGGGGAGTAAGAAACCAGCCTAATTGGGCAACGCGAGAGAACTCCCACTTGAACTAGAAAGAACTGACCTTTGCTGGTTAAGGACATATTTTTTTTTAACTCCAAACTTCAATTTTCTCATTTACTATTAACATATTTTTCAAACTGTAAAATAGTGTGCTTTTAAAAAAATCTATATAGAAGTTGTTTTAAAAAATCAAACAAATCTATTTTTCATGTTTATAATAAGTTAATACTTAATTAATCATGTGCTAATAAATCTTGTTTCGCATTATTGTAATTTTGAAGGAACGAACCCAACCTAAATAGATCGTATTATTGTAATTTTGACCTGGTCCATATCAGTAATACACGTTAGTGCAAAACATGTCTCTAAAAATGTGTCATTTAAATCTTTAAACTCTCAAAATGTATTTTTAAAGTCTCAAACTTAAAGTATGTTATTCCGTTCCTAAATAGCCACAGCAACTCTAGGATCCTACCTGGTGCTTATGTGGTATGACACATGGACATTAAATTTTCTTTCCTTTTTTATTTCTTTTTTCCCTTCCCCTTTGCCTTTTCCTTCTGTTTTTCACTTTTTTTTTTCCCACAAGAACAGGAAGGAAGAAGAGATCAGAAAGAGGAAAAAAAGAAAAAGAGTCAACACCCATGTGCTATGCCACGTAAGATTCTAGTGAAGTCATGGCAATTTAGAACAAAGATAACACACTTGATAACCTAAAGTATTTGGGAACCTAGATGGCATAAGCTAACAAGCTTAGACATGGGTAGTGCATTTTACTCTACTAGTATACTTTACTACTACCAATAGTAGAGTCTATAATTACCAAGCCATAATTAAAAAAGTAAAGCTTTTGCCTTCCTAAAAAAATTACCATAATACAGAAGTGGAAAACCTTTTGCCTTCCTTAAAAAAAATAATTACCAAGCCATTACTGTAGGATCCTAGTCAAGTATATTATCCTTGGAATGTCAAAAGGTTATTTTAGAAAGAACAAGGTGTTAGAAAGTAGCAGACCTCATTCTTTACATACTAGAAAAAAATACATATAAATATTCCAAAGGAAAAAAAAAAACGACTGAGAGTACTATGAGAAGAAAAAAGGGAAAAAAAAAAGCAACATGCACCGGCAGTACGATGGAGGACGCGTCAGCCAGGCAAGTGTGAACGCATTTTGATTGTGCAATGGGCGTCGTGGTTGTTGCTTCAAGGGGAAGGGAAGAAAGTCGCGGGCGGTGGTGTGGTGGTCGTGGGTGGGTCAAGCAGCTGTCAGATCGAGAGGCAGGCGACAAACCGAGAAGCCGCGTTGTCAGAGGCCGCCCGCTGCGGGCCCCACCCCACCCCCGTCCCCGTGATCGATCGATCAACTAGGATTGCGATGGCGACAGTTTGGCTGCGCCTGCGGCCTGCGTGCGCATGGCATGGCAAAGGGAGGCTGCCAGGTGGGACCCACGCGCCCCAGCCGCGGATTAGCCAGCTAGTCTAGCCTGCTGGCCTCCACCTTGCCGGCCGGACAGCGCTCCGCGGGCTCGCAACCGTCGGATCTACGAATGGACGGACTAGATCGACCGCCCACCGCTCTACCTCGACGGATAGTAGCAATTGACTAGCAGCAGATGACGGTGACGCGGCTGCGGCTGCGGCTGAGCTTCATATTTTTTGTCTTGCGCTCCTCTCTGATTTCATCATAAATACAGGTCCTGTTTGGATCCTAGGGATATTTTTTAGCTCACCCCTTTTAGCCCTGAAATAGCTCTAGGGGATCCAAACAGCCCTATAGTTTTAGGGCTATTTGCAAATAGCCCACCCCAAAAAATTATCACCCCCAAGGGGTGCTAATTTGGGCTATTTCGCTGTGGGCCCCACTGATCCGGATCTTGTTGCGCCGACGCCCTCGCCCCTGGTTGCTATCCAGAGCCATCGCCCTCCTCCTCCCCACACCCGCGCCGCCGCACACACCGGCGCCCCCGCCGCCCGGCCCAGCTTGCGCCGCCCCTTCCCACACCCGCGCCGCCTCCCTCGCCCACCCGCGCCGCCGCCCACACCGGCGCCGACGCCGCCCGGCCCAGCTTGCGTCGCCCCTTCCCACACCCGCGCCGCCTCCCTCGCCCACCCGCGCCGCCGCCCACACCGGTGCCGCCGCCGCCCGGCACAGCTTGCGCCGCCCCTTCCCACACCCGCGCCGCCTCCCTCGCCCACCCGTGCCGCCGCCCACACCGGCGCCGCCGCCGCTCGGCCCAGCTTCGCCTTCTCCTCCCCACACCTGCGCCGCCGCCCTCGCCCACCCGCGCCGCCGCCCACACCAGCGCCACCGCCGCCCGGCCCAGCTTGCGCCGCCCGTGCCGGCCATCAGCTCCGTCGTCGACGCATCGCCGTGCACCAGATCCGGCGGAGATGGACCCCAACGGCTTCGATTTCTTCTCCCAAGACTCCATTTCGTCCGGCGCCGGCACCTTTGTACCCTCCCAGCCATCGGCATCCGGCCCTTCACACGGCGCCGCCGCGGACACGCTGGACCTCAACACCCAGGCGGCGTCGGGGCAGGAGTTCCCTCACCTCCACGAGTACGGTGCCTTCCTCCAGGGTGGCAGCGAGGAAGGAGCAGGCCGCGGCCGAGTCACCGGTGTCCCTCCCATCCGCGCACCACGCTCTCTGGGAGTGAGGGCTGGTCGAGGGGGCGCCGGGCCGTCTCGTGGTGCACCGCGCGCTCGCCAGCTCAACTTCGGCGCGGCAGGTGGCCGTGCTGGACATGGTGGGTCGTCGTCGGGCATCGTCATCGGCGGCCTTGGGCGAGGCAGCTCCTCATCAGGGGCAACGGGTCGCCGTCGGCAGCGTGGCATGGCTGCCAATCGTGGCCGCGACCGCGGACGTGGGAGCCGCGGTTGGCGTGCGCCGAGGAGTGCCGGCACGCAGCAAACACCCAGCGGGGACTACGTCGACCTTGACGAAGAAGGTGCATGGGACGAAGAGGTGGAGGAATTAGGCAGCTTCGGTGGCCCTCCGGTGAGCACTGCTGATCGAGCTAACTGGACTGATAGGAATAATAGTATTTTGTTAGCATTGTGCATAGAGCAAGTAAGAGCAGGCCACTACAATGGTAGCCAAATGAATTCTGATGGTTATAATGCTATAGCCGAGGGCTACCATGCCAAAACTGGTTTGATGCATAGTCGTCTGCAGCTAAAGAATCAAATTGGGATTCTCAAGAGCACGTACTCCTTCTGGCGTTACTTGCAAACGCATACAGGCTTAGGAAGAAAACCTGATGGAACTATCGATGCTGATTCTGATTTCTGGAGTAGTCACATAGAGGTACTTTTGTACCCTTTTTTTTACTGCTGATCATGTTTTTTGGGTTATTATCTTTATATGTTTAGTGTTCTTATGTTTGGATTATTCCTGCAGGGCAAACCTTACCTTAAGAAGGTGCTTAAAGGACTTCCAACAAACTTGGATCAGCTTGAGGAGATGTTCAGTGGCAGTACTGTCGACGGGAGCACTGCTTTTGCTGCCGGTGATGATTTTGGTGAGGCACAAGAAGGGGCTGAAGATGAGTGGGCAGAAGAAACAGAGGAGGTGTCCCTAAAAACTCCTCAGAGTACAAGTAGCCAGAAGAGCAAGAGGTCCCTCGACAGCAGTACCAGCACATGTAGTACTCCAGTGAAGAAAAGCAAAAGCCCCATGGTTAGGTATGTGAAGGACATATCCATGTCCTTCAAGGAGGCCGTGCAATTCAACAGTCAGGAATTGAGGAAGCGTACTGTTGAGAAGCATGCAGCTTCAGTGAGAAATTGTATGAAGATGGCCTTCGAGTGTGGAATTGAGCAAACCACTGAGAATATTTTCGCAATGTCCAAGATGTTTGAGAATCCCTACCAAAGGGAGTTCTTTGTTGGACTACCAAACCACGAGCTGAGGTTCAACTACTTCAGCAAATGGAGCAGGGATAACAACCTGGTTTAGTTAGTCACCTCCTTTATGTGATCCATTTGGAGCTTTTGTTATGTGCTGTTCTAGTTTGGAGCTTTCAATTAGAACCTCCTTTTGTTATGGAAGTATTATTTGGCTGTTTCTGTTGCACTGTTGAACTTATTCACATATTTAGGCTCCTTTCAATCATATATGTCTGAATTCAACCAGGCATCTGTTTGAGATGCATTCAATCATATATCTGTACTGCCAATGTATCATTCAATTGGGTTATTATCTATTTGTGCTGCAATAATATTACCTCTATGACATTTTTGGACAGATGGATGTGGAGCAACATGATTTTGGAGAGATGCCCGAAGAGGAAGAGGTTTTTGATGGAGAAAGCACATCGTCTAGTGATGATGAGATTATTTCCATGTGCCGCAAGAACATGAACATGGCTCAAACTATGGTTGCTCAACTTGTCCCTATCCTCGGTATGTACTCCGAGCACTACTTTGCCAAACTACCAAAAAGAGTGTCTCCTGAATCAGGTATCCAATGGGTCCAGAGGACTTTAACCCGAGAAAACTCATGCTACAACATGTTTAGGGTTGAGAGGGAATTGTTTAATAGGCTTCACAATATTTTAGTGGAGTCTTATGGGTTGCAGTCCACAACAAAAATGTCATCTGTAGAAGCTCTAGCCATTTTTTTGTGGATTGTTGGTGCACCACAGTCAATTAGACAGGCTGAGGACCGTTTGGTTAGATCTGTGGAGACAATTAGCCGGACATTTAACAAAGTTTTGCATTGTCTCCTTAGGTTAGCACCTGACATAATTAGACCAAGGGACCCTGAATTTTCTGAGTTGCACCCTAACTTAGAAAACCCAGATTTTTGGCCATACTTCAATGACTGTATAGGTGCAATAGATGGCACACATGTGAAGCTTGTGGTGCCAAAGACGAAGAGAATACAATACTTGAATAGGTACAATGAAACCTCACAGAATGTATTGGCTGTTTGTGATTTTGACATGAGGTTTACCTTTGTGCTATCGGGTTGGCCTGGTTCAGCACATGATATGAGAGTGTTCAAAGATGCAACGACAACTCATGCTCACAAATTTCCACATCCACCACAAGGTTCAGACATGCAACTTTCATTTCAAGTCTTTCTATCATTTTAACTTATACCTACATGTCTCATTGTGTGCTTGTATATGCAGGGAAGTACTATGTGGTTGATGCGGGGTACCCAAACCGCCCGGGCTACCTTGCACCGTATAGATGCACTAGGTATCATGTGGAACAATGGAAAAACGGGCCCGGGCCACAAGGTATGAAAGAAACCTTTAACCATGCACATTCCCGGATTAGGAATGTCATCGAGCGGTCTTTTGGTGTGTTGAAGATGAAGTGGAGGATGTTGTTGCACATGCCATCGTTTTCGGAAAAAAAACAAACTAGAATAATTGTTGCTTGCATGGTTCTTCACAATTTCATTCGAGAGAGCAAAATTAGGGATAGGGAGTTTGCTAGGTGTGATGCGGATGCAGATTATTTTCCAATGCCTACATCACCTCACTCTGACTGGCCAGAAGATGAACCTCTTGTTGAGGATAGCAACATGAATTTCTTCCGTGATGACTTGGCAAATGCTTTGTTTAATGGATTGTAATTTTTTTACGGTTAGATGACTTGTATATTTATGTGAGTCAATTGATGTATGGACTTATATATTTATGTGAGACAATTGTTGTATGGACTTTAATATTTATGTGAGACAATTGTTGTATGGACTTTAATATTTATGCGAGACAATTGTTGTATGGACTTGTATATTTATGTGAGACAATTGTTGTATGGACTTGTATATTTATGTGAGACAATTGTTGTATGAACTTGCATATTTATGTAAGACAATTGTTGTATGGACTTGCATATTTATGTGAGACATTTGTATGGAATTGTGTATGCTTGTATGTGTTAGAATTGGATTAGCCACAGAAGATCCGACTGCTGTATACTTTTAATGATTGGGATGGTACAATAATAGCTAAATAGCCCTAGGATCCAAACAACAAAAGGGCTATTTTGTTAGAGGGCTATTTTGGTGAGATAATCTTTAGCCCAAAAAATATCCCTAGGATAGTTCTCCAAACAGGGCCACAGTCTTGTTAGTTTTCTCCCCCTATTTGAACTTGGATTGGGAATACCTACTCCTACTCAATTTCCTCCTAAATCTCAAATTTTAACCAGAACCTCTCAACAGTTATACTACTTGGAGCATCTCCAAGAGCTCACTAATACCAGTTCCAAAAGATAAATTATAGAAATATAGTTTAAAACCATATCTCCAAGAGATGCTCAAAGATGATCCTAATATTTACCCACACCTAAAACCAGAGCTAATCTGAGCTAATTTTAAGCATCTCGATACACTCCCAATTAATGAAATCGTGGAAGTTTTTAGGGGTACTCTTGGAGCGGGGGTGATTTTTTTTATCCCAAATTCTTTTGGGATGATCCCAATCTAAGATTTGTAGGTGTTAAATATTGGATACTCTTGGAGATGCTCTAAAAGGGTGTTTGGATCCAGGGACTAAATTTTAGTCCATGTCACATCGGATATTTGGGTGCTAATTAAGAGTATTAAACATAAACTAATAATAAAACTAATTGCATAAATGAGAGCTAAATTTTTAAGCCTAATTAATCCATAATTAGCACATGTTTACTGTAGCATCACATAGGCTAATCATGGATTAATTAGGCTCAATAGATTTGTCTCGCAAATTAGTCCATGGTTATGAAATGGGTTTTATTTTTAGTCTACGTTTAATACTTCTAATTAGTGTAGAAACATTCGATAAAGTCCCATCCAAACAGGCTCTAAGTCTAAAATAAGAACCTCTCAAAAGTTCTACTACTTATGGTCTAAAATTTTCAACCCGATCTATAAAATCTTCAAGGGTTAATTGGATCCATGTTATTTCAAATTTATCTCTTAAAAAAATATTATTACAATTCATCTATTTATAGCTGTACAAATTTTACAAAATTAGAACTGTGTCACGTTTTCCATACAACTCCTTCCTTTTCGTCTTATTTCTTCTTTCTCCCATCTTATTCTCTCCTCAAGCACCAAGAAGTTCCACTTTGATTCATCAGGCGGCGATGAGCCCCGCGCTCCGGTTGCTGGCGATGGCGGCTCCAACGAGCCGGCCAAGAGGCAGCGGACTGATCCGTCCTCCAGTTAGAGCCAGGGCGAGGCCTCCTCTTCCTTGCACCTGCCACCGGAGCAGCAACAGCAACAGCAGCAGGAGCAGCCTCCAGAGGATGCAGGAGAGGGCGAGCAATCGATGGTTCCAGATCTCGGGGTGGACCTGGTGTTCGGAGTGCTGCAGTGAGTGGAGGCGCGAACGCTGGCAGCCTCATTGCCACCGTTGCCGGACACACCGTCTCCGAGATCTCGCCGACGCGGCGACGAGCTTGCTGCGTCGGGAGTGGTCTCGTGCACCGGTTCATCGCCGGAGGAGAGAGGGAGGCGGGCGGGGAGGAGCGATGAGCGCGTCGGATCCAAGCCCCCTCGCCTCCGTCATCCTCGGATCTCTGCGCTACCTATCCCTGCCTAGACGGCGAATCCCGGAGCAACGCCCGATGGCGGCAAGAGGTTAGCTCGCAAAGAGAAAGAGAGAGAGAAAGTGAGCTGCTCCTTCTCTACCGAGGGAGAAGACAACCTTAGTCAGCGACGGATCTGCGCTGCCTACCCCCTTGCCTGGACGCGGTTGGATCCGTCACACCGGGACGCCCTCGCCGTTGCCTAGACGCGGTTGGATCCGCCGCGCCAGAACGCCCTCGCCGCCCGATTTGCCGCCGGCGAGAGGGATGGTTGGTCCTGGACCAGGTTCAGCTCTCGTTGTCGCTGTGTCCAGGCAATAGAGGAGGTGGCAACCGCTGGTGAGGAAGGGCGTGACCGGCGGCGGAGGAGGGAAGAAGATGGGAGAAAGAAGGAAGACGACGAAAAAGGATGGAGATAAATGGAAAACGTGACGGTAGTGGCACAGTCCTAATTTTGTAAAATTCCAGTGGCACGACTACAAATAGATGAATTATAATGATATTTTTCTGAACAGGAAAATTTGTAATGGCATAGATCCAATTAACCCAATCTTCAATTAATAACACTTTCAAACTCAATGTCTAAAACTTTCAATTCATACTCTAAAAACTTTCAACTATATACTAAAACTTTATATACGAATTTCTGAATAGTTTCAACTCATAACCTCAAAAGTTTTAACTCACATAACAAACTTCCAAATTCATAAAACTCAAAGTTT
Source organism: Oryza punctata (assembly GCA_000573905.2). Lineage (NCBI taxonomy): Eukaryota > Viridiplantae > Streptophyta > Magnoliopsida > Poales > Poaceae > Oryza > Oryza punctata. The sequence goes on from CM002488.2 coordinate 9,673,915, forward strand.
CAACCAAGGAGAGCCCACTTATATCCCATTCCTATAGCTTTCCCCACAACACTGGTATCTCCTAGGGAGGAGAAAGAAGGAGAATCGAGGCTCCCCAAGGAAGAAGAGACATATATGTGAGATGGATGACTGGAGAATAAAAGGAACAAGAGTGCCCCCAGTGTCTAGGGTAGTGGCGGCTCACATGCTGCGTCATGTGGAAGTTTATAGCGAGGTGTCGAGGTCCGTTCGACGCCATCGATGTCTCGCCAAGGATGAGGAGGAAGGGGAACCTAGAATCGCCTAAGAGGAAGAAAAGGGCAGGGTGAGCAAGGTTAAGAAAAGGGCAGGGTGAGCAAGGTGCTGGGGGAGGAGGAAGAAATGAACCTCGCTTGGTAGTGTCGAGGGGAGCTAGGAGCGGCATCTCGCCTACGGTTGAACGAAATTAGGGGGGCGAAACCAAGGCAATTGGATGGAAAGGTAACCGAGTGAACGGATAAGTGGATAAAGTGTTCGCCAGTTCGGTTGCTAACGCATGTGCGCCGAAATTGGAATTCTAGACAAGAAATTCATTTTACTCTTAACTATTTCGCCGGAGCATTTAACTCGTAAATATTTTTTTGGTTCGTTTCACACCTTGAACTATAAAAACCACTCCATCTTACTTCATATAAAAAAGATCCATCTCACTCCCTAATAATATTTTATCTCTCTCTATATATATAAGTCATATTATGCTCCGAAATTTGATGGGTTAATAGATGTATTATAACATATACCTCTTAACATTTTTTAGAATTTCTATTATAGTCGTTTGCATAGGTTGAAAGCACTGAGACTGATTTAAATATCAAGGTTTTAAATTTAAAGCAAATAGTAATAGAAATATTTGGGAACTTTGATAGGGTGTCATTTATGTCTAAAAACTTTTAGCTTAAAATAGGACTCACATAAAGAGAAACAAAAGGAGAGAAATAATATTCAGTACTAAAGTGAACTATTTTTAGTAGTGTAGTGTAAAACTATAAAAAATATTGTAGCGGCTAAGTATTCAAATGAAATATTTTAGGGAATAAAATGGATCTTTTTTCTTGTACGTATATATACGTGTTTGTACATATTGGTACAAACAGGACCATTATTAGTACTATCTCTATCCTCAAATAAATTCATCTTTAGCCATTGGAACACAAATTAATGTGGAGTAAAAAAGACCAAAGTATCCTCAATTAATAGAAATTTATAGTATTGATGGATAAGCTAAGAAGTATTGAACGAGTAAAACTCATTGATTTGCAGACTGGACACACGTACATATATATATATACTAAATTTGTTTGGTACTCCATGGTACCTGGGCTACATGTTTCAAATTGAGTATATATGGCGACAAATGGTAGATGTTAAAGATAAACTTGTATAGGGATGGAGGGATTATTTATATACCTTAACTTAATTTGCTTTTCTCACTACACATCATGTAAGAAGAGAACACAATACACACTCCATATACACCAACTAACAAATTTCACCAAAAATTCTAAAAGAAAAGTTGTGCGTGTACTTCCAATAGTATTACACGTGTATGCATATTATCTTAAAATTCATCATATTTTATATTTAAAAAAGACAAAATCCTTACACATATGTACTCTTAAAATTGTTAGTTTCTTATTTTTTTATAGCTAAAATATAATAAATTTGAAGTTGATACTTTATATATGCAATACTATTAGAAGTGTACGTACATTTTTTTCCAAAATTTTTAGTGACATTTGTTAGCTGGTGTGAATGGAGTGTGCACCATAAGTTTCTATACGTAGATACATTCCTAGCTATGTCCTAGTCATTTATAAATAACACAAATAAATGAGGGAAAATTATAAAAATCAGCCCATAAATCAATTGAAAATTGACATTTCACCCCATAAGTCATTTTACTGTAAAGCCGAACCATCTACTCAATTTTATTGCAAAAACTACCCTTGTATACACATGCTTAACCGAATCAACATTTTTTTTTCATGAAGTATGAACCATCAATGAGGTCTTACCAAAATTAAATGCCTCCAGAGTATAACCTTGACACCTTTTCTGATTCCATAAATAGAATTGCTGATAAGCTAAAATGTTATCGCACTGAGTTTTGTTATATGAAAAAAAACAATAAAACATGATAAACAAGTATAATGCAAGCACTTAGATAAAATTAACTCGACTAACTTAGCCTCTGCTGACTCTACATCAACGATAACAAGCTGATTCGGTTAAGCACGTGCGCACTGGGGTGATTTTTGCTACAAAACTAAGTGAGGAGTGGGTATTTGCAACAAAATGATTTATGGGGTGGAATATCAAATTTCAAGTGACATGGGATGGTTTTTTGCAATCCCCCCAAAATAATTTATGCCTATTTGTCACATGCATGCTTAACACGTGACGATATTACCTAATAGTAATCTATACTTTCTTAAAAAAAAGTTACAACCCACTAAATCTAAATCTAAAGCTCAATACGAAACCATAACACATCATTACCCACTAGCAATAATTATATTATTTAATCTTATGCAAGAATGCAATATCATCTACCATCTATTTAATTCTATAAATCAATATGTAAGCATATCCAATCATCACCCCTCATATCATTTCTATAACATTTTGAACAAATCTATCTATCATTTTTATAATATTTAATATTACTCCTAAAAAATATGTTTCACATTAAAGTGTGGGTACCATTTATTTGTTTCATAATAAGTATTGATAAACCCTGGTGTTTCACTATTATTTTTACTTCCAGCTCGATTGTCAAAAAAATATATTAAAAATTGTTTAGTAATTTCTACAGTAAAGCACGGGAAATCACTTAGTATAACAAATGATCACAAACCATTTTCACCTTAAAATAAACATTATCAAACTATATATATTCCTGTGTTTTAAGCATGCAAAACCATCGACAATTAATATTGCTTTGGTAGGAGATAGATACCACCAACGCTCATCCTAATTAATGACCTAAACATAGTTTTCAAGTCATTTGTATATGCTTAATTTAAGTATATATAGATTTACTTAGAAATCGGGATATACATACATACATACATATGTATGTATGTATGTATGTATGTATGTACAAGCTAGTGGTCATTTGCACAAGAGGACACAGCTTAGCGTTCTCTCAGATCTAGTCCTCGTCCTCGTCCGCGCGCGCGGCCGTGGCGCGCAAGCATATCATCGTCGTTGTCCTCCTGCATGCGCGCGGCAGCAGTGCGGGGCTAGCCTCCCTGGAGCTTGACGACGGCCGGGGAGGAGAAAGGAAACAGAAGGAAAAGAACACGAGGGTATGATACAGTTTTAATTTTATAAAAGTTCAGGAGCATCAAACCGGTTTGATACAGTACATAGTAATGATAATCTTTTAAAATAGTAAGCTAGCTTGATATACATTAAATTTACCTTAGTAATTAATTAACAGTATATGTACGTGCGACAGCACATGTGGTCGATCGACACGCTAACGTTGACCGATCGGATTACGAGTAGCCCTATGAAGTCTGAACTTATTATTATAAATTTCGTTAATTTAACTTATTAGTTGCTTAAATGTATTAGTAACAAATTAATCGACGATAGGGCCGTACACATATGCATGCTGCATGCGGAGTACGTACAATGTTCCGTGTGTGTACCTGTGACCTACTATAACAGTGAAGAATACTCGCTCCACGTAAAACACGTTTATTAAAAAATAGATAGAGTTAAATAGAAAAATATTATGATTGATCGAGAAGTGAGGCTTTGTTCGTTGGATGGAGTTGGGAGAATCTTCCGGACACACAAAACGAAACAACTCATTAGTACATGATTAATTAAGTATTTACTTTTTTTAAAAATAGATTAATATAATTTTTAAAGTAATTTTTATGTAGTTATTTTTTTTAAAGAATATAGAGTTTAAAAAATATACGCGTGAAGAAAGAGAGAGAAGAGTTTGGAAAGGAGGATGAATAACACAGTGCTGCGAGTGCCAAGTCAAATAGAGCAGCAGCGCATAGGAGCATTGAAGTACCGAACGAACAGTCAACATGTCGTTGGTTGTGTGGATCTGCATGCATGCATGGCATGGCAATGGCCGGCCGTTGATCGGTCCCCACGGTCCAGGCCGTACGTACCTAGGCGACTGATTGATTGACGGTCCACGGCCGACGTCATGCTTGCGTCAGCGCCATGTCACGGGCAACGCCAACGGAACGGCGGCACTCCCAATTGATGCCTACCGAAGACACCGATGCACGTACGGTACGGACGCTATCTATGGCCTATTGGTGTGTGGTATCACCTGACTCCAATGCTCGTTCATCAACATCTATGGGCGGATTCACCGTTTTTAAAAGGAGAGAAGAAATGGAGAGGAGGGAGAGGAGGAAGAGTAGGGGTTGGAAGGAGAGAAAATAATATGAGTTTTCTATCTAATTTTATTCCGGATTCATCCCTTATATAATATCTCGTGTATACACAATTTGTTAAGAAACATGAAAAGTCTGAATCAAGCTGGATTATTACTTCCTCTATCCTAAAATACAATATAAGATACAATCTTTTTTTTTTCATGTCTCGTAATATAAGGCTTACATGTATGCAAGTACATCTTCCTCCTCTAAATTCGGTTTATTTAAACTCCTCTACCATCAAGCCCCCTAATCACATTACGTGCATATATCGAGGTGATACAATCTAGTTAATTTTATACTTTCTTGATCTTTACGCTTGTGGTGGTTGTGCCTTATATTTTAGGATGGAGTATATCGATATTCTAGATCTGTAATAAGAACAAAAGAAGGTAGCACACAAAATCTAAAAGTGAATGAGTAAAGCGGTCAATAGTTTAGACAGGTTCAGACTCTCTTGATGACAGGTAATACCTTCTATTTGGGTATTAAATCCGTTGGATGTTATATTGATCTGACGATCAAGTTGTGGTTATGTCCTTGGAGGGCTTCCTATCCATCATATATAGGTTGGGGGTAGAGTTATAAAAAGGAAAACTTAGTCGGACACGACATCAGTTTTCTAGTCTATTACATGGTAGTATTCATCCGGAGCTCAATACCCTGCCTTAATATACAATGCAACACGGCGACCGAGTCCTACTCTATTGCATAATACATGAATCCGGCCCACCTGCTACCTCTAGTTGGATAGGTAGGCCAAGTGGGTATGTGGTACCCATGATCTCCACAGAGGGAGTAGTAAGTAACTAATTTGCGAATCCACTTATATATCAAAATAAATGGTTTATTCTGATCTATAAGAGGATTTACAAGTTAGCCTATAATAACACTGGTAATGTCAAACCAAGACATCCAGTGTAAATTATTTTTCTTTTGACACTGAACAAAGTTAATTATTGACTAGAGAGGTGAGAGTGAGAAAAAACGTGCCGAGAGCCCAAGACTCACTGCATAACCCCATCTTTGATTCAAATTACCAAATAATCTATACTCGTTTCCCTACAATATAAATAAAACTCATTAGTCAAGCATTAGATTTAATTAGGTAATTGATCCATTTAAATCAATTAAATTCTAAGGTTCATTATGATAGGAGTTACATGTATTCATCTTCTCATGAGTTATTAATGAGATGAAGAGTTTTTTGAGAATTAATCTAATGATTAATTAATGAAATGGTAACAAATATCAATTATATTAAATTGATGGTTGTTTCATGGTGGTGTAGTGAAGGATGATTGATAGCTGGCTGATGACAATCCGTTGCTATCTTTCTCTTTATATTACATGAGTCATTTCCCCTTCATATTCCTTTTCTCCTATAAAAGAAGAATGGATTTGATCTTCTGCATGTGAGAATACACACATTTTCATCCATTTCCACTTCTGTTGCTACTATGATGATCCCATCCCGGCGAGTGCGTGCACACGCGCTGCGAGAATAGGCCTCCGGAACCCCCGTCTTCCTGATCTTGCACTGAGAGGAGGAGGCGAATCAGGTTTTTGGGAGCGCATCGAGCTACTACTCGCTTGTGCTTGAATACGACTATGTCGACTACTTCCTCCTCATCATGGTTGGTGGCAAGAACGGGAATGGAAACGGCAACGACAATGGCGGGGAAGCGACAACGGAGGGAACGACAATGGTTCTCCTTCCGCTACCATATCAACCACTATTGCAGCACCGTGTGGTATTCTCCTCTTCTTCCCTTTTTTGTTGATTGTTTTTATTGTGCAAATGAATTAGGCATGCTTGTTTCTATGGTTTATACCTATAGCATGTCTATTTTGCATATTCCTATGGTTGAGAATAATATTTCTATGGTTTTCGCTTACATTGTCATGATTTGCAATCTTTATTTCTGGATTAAATATTATGGTAAATTGCTTATATTTCCAGCATCAAGTGCATGTAGATAGAGAGATAACTAGATGATACCCCGCGCATTGCAACGGGAATTTATAGTAATCAACTTAAATAAATTTGAAGTGGTTAACTGATTTTAAGTAGGAAAAAAGCAGAGAAATGCTAAAAGCACAAAGCACAATCATGAGTTTGAACAATTCTAAATGGAATTAGTTGGATGACAATATGAAGTAATAGTCAAATTGTACATACTACTTTAAATAAAAAGTAAAGCACTGACTTCAGTCGACTTTTGATGTGGACATTATTGCAAATGAGCTTCATGGAGCCAAAATAGCTAATGCACTCACTAGTTGTGACACACTGAAGATCAAGTAAACAAAAACTAACTTTTATTAAATCTGATTCTTGTATCTCAGATAGGGCAGGTTTGATGAAACCTCCATCACAATCACAAAAGAATATCAATGTTTGAAGCTTGAAGTTTTAGGTGGTGTTTGAAACTCATATAGATGAAAATGAAGATTAAGTGTTTTACGTAAAACGAGGTGGTATTAACGTATGATTAATTGAGTTTTAATTATTACAAGCTTGAAAAATATATTTATCTGATATTTTAGAGCAACTTTAATACAGAAAGTTTTCGCACAAAACACATCATTTAACAGTTTGAAAAACGTGCCACGAATATCCAAATTTTTATCCAACTTTTGTTGGAGAAAAGAACAGGGCCTTAAGATGAAAAAAGGATAACATACAGAACAGATGGGGTAGATGAAAGCAAAGATTCAATTTCACACTATACATAATATATGTAGGTATAAGGCACCTTAAAGATGTAATAAGCCTTTTTGATCATGAAAGAACTATGTATTTCAAAATTCATTTGACCTAATATTTCCGCTTATGCTTATACTTCTAAGATTAAGTTTGAATTTTAAAACTTTGATTTTGTGGTTTCTTTCCACCACTGTTTATTTTACAGGATTTGCATTTGAATTTCTAAGGACCCATATATAAAATTTTATTAAAAAATATTTTTTAAAATTACAAATAAGTCGTACAAATAAGCATATACATAGGCGAGGCGAAACAAATTATAGTCGATTTTGAAAAGTTTGACCGAAAATTGATTAAAGCATGATATATGAAAGCATAGTACAAAATCTGCTTGAAAAGAATCTAGAATCTATGCAAACCACCGCACAATAGATATAAAATCACCATACATCCTGATACAATAAGGGACGAGACCTCATATGTATTTGCATTCGCATGCACGATTTTAGAATGATTAGGTAAATGCCCACTCTTTGCTATGTATAAAAACTATTACAATATACCATAGATAAAATATGTTTTTCATTAAATATGTTATCAGTTGTTTAAACCAAATATTAGAATGTTGTTAACATCAAAGGCCAATTCAGAAGAAAAAAAATACTGCAAAGACAACCAATTTGTAATTAAACAAAGGTGGCAGATTCAGTATCAACCACTGGAAACTTTCTAAAGGAGTAGTATATAATAGATTGCATTCATAATAGCAATCCATTTTGAAACAGTTATGCTTAAATTTTCATTACTTTGGTTTTCCTAAATCAATAATCATAAATGGATTATAGTCAAGTCCTAAAGAACGTGACATTGTTGTCTCTTTTACATAAATAGGCCCCTAACAAGTTGAAGAAAAAATGTGATTGAATCATATATCCAATAATTGAAGCAAAATAACCAAAGAGCACATCTGCTAACCAACAAATATATTATCATTCCTACTATAGAAGTATATGTACTACGTGAAACAGAAAGGCCTAACGTCAAGTTCATATTGTATGAATATCATAGTAAAGAATACAAACTTTATTTATCTCTGGGACCCGGGATCCTGTGCTAAATATTTGTTTTCCCATCACTTATCCATATATTCATGCAGTTTATTGCCTCATATTTCATTTCTGCGGTCCAGAACACTAGGTGGCATAAAATATCTTCAACATACTTCTTGGTTATACAAGAGAGGAGATTGTCAGTATTTTGCATAATAAATTCACAGCTCAAGAAATATAAAGGCTAACAAAATATTTTCTTACCACAATAGCTTCTACTTGCCACACCAGATAAGATCATAAACTCTCTTATATTCTTCTTCATTTTCCGACCCACAATACCAACAATTAAAGAACATAACATATTCCCAAATAGGCCAATAATTTTATCCTCGTAAATTGTATTTTCATCAAACAACAAAACAATTTTGATTGAGCTTCATCAAACACAAAGGTGTTTTAGGAGTATTTGATTTACAGGGTTACCTTCAATAATTTGTGTCTTAGATATCCCTACATCAGTTACATTACCATCAATAATTTTCATCACAATTCCTTCTTGATTAAAACAGAAAAATCTTCCCTCGGACATCTACAGCTTATGAAATTCTAATAACTAACATGTAACCACACAAATATTTACTTAGCATTACAACAAAGCAAAAGGAACTAATTGAGATAAACAACAAACAAGTTAATCGACTTACTTGAATATCTATTGAGCAAAGGCTAAAAAGCAATGCATCCCATATTTTGGCTCATTATAATTATTATTAATATATAAAAAAACATAACTATCTCATTGTTATTTATATTATATATATATATATATTAAACTTTATATGTAATTATTCATTTATTGTTTATAATTAAATAAAATATAATTACTCATATAATTGTATTTATATCTAAGTTATATAAGATAACATAAGATATATGTATATATATTAACTATTTTAAAAGCACGGTCTCTTCACCTTTTGTAAAAATTGTCTCTTCCCCTTAGAAAACTTAAAAAAATTAACCGCACTCTCATTCTCCTTCTCCCTAAAAATATTGATTCCTTCCGGTTAGAAAAACTATCCCCTAAAAAACTCTCTAAAGAAATGTAAAAAAACCCTTACACATCTTAAAAAAGGTATAGAAATAAACCAAATTATTTTTTTATCTCTAGATCTCATTGTAATGCAGTAAATAGCGAAAGCCACAATTCACTTGAACAATATATATAAAGTGCAGTGATCTTTTGATCACTTTTTTTTACGAAAGAATGTGATCATTGGATTCATAACAAGTGTTAGTTCTGTTAGTTCCGGTGCAGATTCGTAGTACGATCATTGGATTTGTACGTATGAAATTTCTGTTGGCCCCCTGTCTAGATTCGTAGTATTAGGATGGTTCCCAATTGAAGGGTTTGGATTGGTTGACACCGGCATGTAAATCAATGCGTTTGAACCATAGCATTTCTAAGTTAACCCCTTGACACAAAATGAAGACGTAAGTGTAAATGGGTTGCTTTGAGTACCTCAGCTTGCCCACGTGGAGGGCTTGGAATGAGGCAGATTTTGGAAGCCGAATAAGGGCATGCCATGTTCTGATTCCTGCTTAATAGATCCATAAAGTTTTAGGTGGAAATGGAGGTACACTGACCATAGGGATGCGATACTTATTGCTTTAGTTGTCAAAATTTCATCCAAACTGACAAAGGGCATGTAACAGGGACTTCAACATTAAGAAAAATCAACTTAATTGGGGGACTGCCTAGAGTTTGTAAGCAAAGGATCTTGCAGTTTGTTCAACATGTGCTCCTAGAGAAGTGTTCATTTCAAAACTGAGTTTTGTTTTGTACTTTTTTTAGTCATACCAAATTTTAGCAAAAGTATATCGACTTGTTTGGAATGAACACAAGCATTATTACTGATAACTCAGCAGTGATCCGGTGACCCCTTTTCCTCATCCCCTGTGTAATTGTTGCATCTTGACTTAAAAACGGCTTTGAAAATCTCGCACTTGTTTGTTTGTGTTTGCTTAAACATTTTGATGTGAGAATACATTTAGTGTGCATATTTTTTGTTCGCATTGCTGATAATTCAACATAATAAGACATGTGTTTTTCAATTATGTCATAAAGATTGAATGGAAATATTGAGGTCGTGCTCTTTTTTTGTTTTCAGAACTCTGCTGTATATGCGCAACTAACGAAGAGAGATGCTCACAAGAGGTCTTTTGCTGGGAGATTGGACAGGCTGAAAAATGCTGCAGCGACAACGAGCAAGCGGGTTGGCGAAGCTGAGGCGATGTTGGCAGTCGGCTTTCTTGTCGGACTTACTGTTGGATCCACTTAGGGCATGTACAACGGTCTCTATCAGTGGGCTCTCTCTGTTGCCATGTAAACAAATTCGCTGATGTGGAGGAGAGAGAGAAGAGACCAGAGAAACAACTTGCATGCGTCGGTTCAACATAGGCTCATATCGCGCAAAAAACGAGCAGGAGTGAAGAGAAACTAGCGTTATAGAGATCAGTCATTAAGAAGAGTAGATCCTTTGGATCCGATGCACCAATTTCCGATTTCTTTTCTCATGAACGAATTTTGCCGCGGGAAAGGACTGGAAGGGCGGGAATCAGCGGGCAGAAGTGCGTTTTCCAGCCTTGGATCCCAATATCGGACGTTTGTCTATAGCTTATTTTTTCACGTTCGGCGATCGTGCCAAAACCGAAAGATAAAATCATCCCAGTGGCAAGGGACTCTTTTGTCCATGTTCATCATCTCACGTGTTACTATGCTGGCCGGATGTGCTTCATTTTTTTTTCTGGTGGTTTTGCTTGCTCAAATAGTACTAACAGAGTACAAACAATAAAATTTACATATAATCTTAACACATGCAATGATTTAATTGCCATGTATTAATGGAGAATCACCTTAAGAGACAATTCTTTGTAAGAATGAAATTCTTTGCTGATGTGGAATACATGAGAGTCAGTCTTAGTTTCTACCTTTGAACATGCTCTAAGGAATGAAATTCTTTGCTGATGTGGAATATATGAGAGTCAAGTCTTGGTCTCTACCTTTGAACATGCCCTACGGAAAGAGAAACAGGAAATGAAGGAAACGTGATAGCCTTTTATCGGTCTGGATCGATATGTTCTCCTCGTTGTCAGATGAGCACTGCTTGTTAAATGTTGAACTGCATTGTTGTTTGTCGTTGCATCCTGACTAGTGACCAATGGTAGCTACTCTCTAGCACTAATGGGGACATTGCGCATTTTGTCTATTTTTGCGGTCTTTTTTCTGCCTCCTAAGGTCAGATTGTGCAATTTGCCACATTTTGGCGTGTTTGGTTGCCTCCATCAGGCTTTGCAGATCGTGTTTTGTGCCTTTTCTATTCTTCGACCTCTGCATCGGGTTTAACTGTTGCAGATGCAGTTTCCTTTTTTTGTTACTGTTTGCATATATTCTCTTCCCCATTAGAATTTGGATGTAACGCGACAACAATGTACATGTATATATCTTGTGCTATATATGTTATCCCCTTCTTTAAATTTTCCTGTCACAGGCCTCTGTGTCGTTCATCCACGTCTACCGGCAGCCTAGTAGTGGCTTGACTGGCTTCCACCGATGCCCATTGCATAACGACAGTACTGTGCTGATGTCCATAGTGAGAGCTTAAACCGAGGAGTGATGTGCCATTACAGCTGACATACATATAGAGGACAGTGACAGTCACAAAGATGTGAAATCAATCCCCAATTTATCCATTGTTCAGAGTTTACTTGTTTTTAGATTTTTACTGGGTCTTCCTGTACAAGTGCAGTATTGAGAAGGTACTTTCTTAAATGACAGTCTGTGAGTAAGCTAAGCAATAGTGCTGGAAAAATTCTGTGCTTTTAGTTTAATTAATTATTAAGACGCATTTTATATGAATAATTCGTCCTTCCATACCTTTTGTCATCGGCCGTGAAGCGAGATAATACAAGGTAGTTGATCCTACACTTTTAGCACCCGACAAAACAAGCTACCAAAATTTACAGGAAATACGGGAAGTATGAAACCAAACAAGATTAGTAACCTGAATAGTGTCAAACCAAGGAAACCTGAACAGAAACCGAACAAAGCTACATTAACCAATAATACTCAATCAGACAATCTGAACTCTGAAGAAGACTGAAGAACAAGATTAATCAACAAATACAGTGGACAAGACTGAAGAACTACCTTCCATAGGTTCATAGGCAAAAGGTGCCGTCGAACTCCAAACTATGCACAGCACCTCCAAAAGAAAAATGCTGTGCACAACAGTAGTCCGGGGCTATAATGAATCGAAGTACGGAGAGCTGCAAAAAAGATGTTAACTGAAGAAAAACCTGTATTGAAGCACAAGGTGCAAATTTACCATCACTTTCAAGTTGAGCATTGACAGCAACAGGAAGCACAACCATTTACAACCTTTTTTTTCTCTTCTTCTAACCTGTTAACGAATGAATTATATTTTGAGCGATGGCTGCTTTCGCCCTAACAACTTGGGGAAACAGCGATCACAGGCTTTCACATGAATATTGCTGTACAAGCAAAAAGAGAAGGAATTAACACTAAGGTATAAAAAGAGAAGAAGAAGAAGAGGAAGAAAAAAGTCAATCTCCCACGCTCGCCATTCTAGTACACAAGGTAAGAGATCAACAACTGCATTTTGCCGCCACATGCAGCAGGAGAACCCTTCATCTTTCAGCCAATCCAAACCAAAATGAGTTAAACCATAACTTTCCCCCCACGGGAATGGTGGTTCCTAAAACGAAGCTAAGCTAAGTATTTACAGCACATGAGTGCACCTCCTTAAAGCTGGTAGCTGGACCCGAACAGCTGTCATGCCTGAATGTTCTTCACACGGAAATCATGCCTGAATGTTGTAAGATTTTGAGTGAATTTATCTCTGTTCTTTGGTTCCAAGTTCCTAGCAACATCAGCCATCAGCTTGTCGAAGCATTGCGAAAGGCGTTGTTGCTGGTCTACAGGCTGCAAGCAAGACGTACATTAGTTCTTCAATGACGATTACTAATGCTGTTATTGGCAGACATATGTTAACAAAACTTAGGTATATATGAGACCAGCACTCTTAAACTGAAAATGACAGAACAGATCAACACTGTATAATGCACCATATCAAGCCCAATGTTGTAGAAAGATTTGATGATATCCACATAATGTAATTAAAGTATCCAGCATGACTCTGAAATATAAACTCGCCTAAAACAAATAAAGCTTGAAATCCTGTACGTCTGGAATATATCAAGCACTTGTGTTATACTGCAGCACCATCTCAGGGGATCTGCCCACACCATTCCATACAAGAACTTAAAACCATGTATACGTTCAAATGTAATATCCATTTCATTTCCGTTCAAAAAAATCCATTTCATTTAAGCACAGATCTTAATAGACATCACAGGCTGGATATACATCATACCAGTGATGAACACAAAATACAGTTCTAACCAAAAGATGTACTAGAAGAATTTAATATTTTTACTGAAAAGGAACTTGTCTCCTAGCAAATTAAATAAAAGACCTACATGCTGATGACTGGAAACATTGTTGATAACTTGACACTACAAAGCTTCAAGCAGAGAAGAAAAATAAACCAAGAAAGACAGGACTGCATAGTGGAACATCAGACGAGAGTTTGCTAACCTGTGATGCTAATATCTGTGCTCTCAAATTACTAAACATCTGCACAAAGAAAAACAACTGATTAGAAAAGATCTAAAGACCCTCGCAAAAAAAAGAGAGGATAAAGACAATACAAAGTGGGAAAAGAGTGCAAAAGAAATGCTGAGAAACATGATTTCAAAATTTTAAAAAGACAAGCACCTGTTCACTGAGCATTATCAGACTCAGTATTGGTCTACTAAGACTCCATTGATTACCCGCATCCTCAAAGATGATGATCTCAAAAAGCGTCTTCAGTATCTGTCACAAAAAACAAAATGTAATTATATCCAGACCTTTCCGCATATGGTAGAGGAGATTACTAACACAAACCTGAGGAAACAAAGTCGGGAACTCTCCGATATGCCGAGCAAGATTTAGTGCAGCTGGTGAAGGAGGGCCATCAGCAGCTGTGATATTGTTAAAATAAAAGGCTGCCAAGCTATCAATGGCGGAGGCACACTGCCAAAAGGAAGCAACAATTTACAGATTAGTCCAAACAGAAAGCACTAAAGAATAATGATGAATTCCGATGTGATGAGCATAGTTAAGGGCCCTTAGGCTTAATCAATGTCCATGGAACCAAGCAATGCAACAGCACCATGGAGGCAGCAGCACATAAGGAGCTAAAACGGAGAGACTAAAAGCTTGTGTATTGCTTCATTAATAAATAGAGATACAACCCAATCCTTTACTATATACCCCGTATCGAAGAACATGGAAATGATTAACAGTAACCATAGGCAGATATTGTTCCGATTACTGTTCACGTGCACAGCGCTGCAGGCCTAGAGAGGTTGACTACTGCTTCTATGTGGGCCCTAACCAGGTTGCACATGACATCCAGATCCAAGAGAAGAAACTAATAGGGAAAACACATAAAAGAGAATAGAGTACTATGATGGCATCAATTATTATCTACAGCAACCACAGGTTGGAACTATGTCTTCCCCAACAGGACACAGTTTAAGCACTGATTCACCGATGCTGTTGTAACAAGAAGCAAGGAACATTTTTCAAGCAGTAAAAAGCATCATGTCACATACCTGCGTTGATATCCCTGTATCTAGACCTTTTAAGCCAGATTCAAGAGTGCTGACAATATGCACGAAGGTGTTTGTATCCAAATTGAGAACAAAAGTGATATGGTTGCTGAACAGAACTTCAATATATCCATAGAATGCTTTCGACAGCTGAAATAAAGGAAGAGCCTAGTATGAATGCTATCATAAATCAATGTGGGATAATGCAAGACCTGGAATGGTGTCTAGGCTGTTTATTTGTCTGTGATCAAGCCAATAAAAGCACATAAGTTGGAAAACATAGCACTAAACATATACGCATGTTACCAGTGGGCAATTGCAAGGAGATCACTTAAATAAATATACTAAGCTCACATGCAGGGTACCTGCTGGTAAAATGCCAAGGAAACATCATGTTGAAAAAAATAAGTTCAAACACACTGTGCTGCTGCCTATTTGTTGTCAACTACAGTTCTAGGGGTTGGAGTATGCTCTTGAAAAAATGTTTGAAAATGTCAGGATAAAAATAAAAAATAACTGCAGCATCCCATGTTCTAAAGAAAAAGTTTACCAATAGGACTCTGGAGCCCACTGTTGGCAGTCCTCATTTCATGTTTTCTCCTGGTAATTTTACTGTTTATTTTAATTAAAAAATAACAGCGCTGTTATGACAGAATATACAAATCTTTCTAGACAGGCTAGGATACTAGGATCTGATCAATTCATGACTCTGGAGCCCACTGTTGGCAGTCCTCATTTCATGTTTTCTCCTGGTAATTTTACTGTGTATATTTTAATTAAAAAATAACAGCGCTGTTATGACAGAATATACAAATCTTTCTAGACAGGCTAGGATACTAGGATCTGATCAATTCATGCAAGTAAACGTATTGACACACCAAGTACATAAATGCAAGGTTCTCAGTTAGATTAGAAGATTGGCACTAAAATCACTCAGTCCAGTTCCTGATGCACAAGTAATTACCTCTGCTTAATTGATATACATAACATTCAATTCACTTTCATTGTGACATAATGAAAACTTTACATCTTCAATGTTACAAAACTTGGCATGAATATTTTTGAGATCTTAATAACTATATCAATAAAAGCAATAGCACTACACAGCAAAACAATATAGTAAATCACTAAAGTTGCCAGGAATACCTTTTTGAATGCCAATATGTCAGACAATGGAACTGAGAGGCTCATCTTTAGAGATATATCAAGGGCATCAGCAAGTGCTCTGTCACCATACAGCTCAAATACACCAAAATTGACATAGTTTCCACATAAAGCTGCAATGATTCCAGTCAGAATAACAGCAAAATAAAAAAAACAAATCTTTAGTCTGAAATGGGAGATGAGGTTCCCAGAAGATACAGTTTAAGAACAAAATAGTTGGGCTCGGAGTTGAGTGGAACTCAGCCAATTTTATTCTTTAACATTAAAAGCACAATAAAAAGTTTGAATCAGAGAGGGATTTGACCATAGTCTGCCATATTTGCAACAGAATTTGACCATAGTTGCAGTTAAATTTCAGTTTAGCCAAAATCATCATAAACCCATTCTAACTACTGCAAATTTTATGCAATTTAAATATTTATCATCTGCCAAGCCCTATGACTACAATTCAACTCAAATATCACAAATCCGTAAGGAGTTAAATGATTCACAAAAATCAACAAGCTTTCACAGTCCAGGTCATTATATAGCCCATGGGGATAAGCTAGTATTGTCTGTTGGAAAAACAATGATCTCAATGGGGGTGCAAAAACAAGGTTTTGGCCTTGAAATTTTGTAGAGACATGTTGGAATTCAGATAACATTTCGCAGCAAAAGCGTAACCTAAAACACACTTTTTTCAAACAAAAGAAAATGTGCAATGAGTCGCGCATAAAATTGGAAAGGATGAAATTCATTAAAAAAATCAAGCATTAGAAAACAGTGAATAACAGCATGTAAACTTATTGAAACTGTAATAAAATTGCAGAGCATATAGGTGTTCTCAAAACATATTTTCTGAACTCACCTCTTGAAAGAACAGCAAGTGATATCCATATGCCTTTGTATTTACTTCCATAAATATCGGTGCCGTTTGGAAGCAACAGAATACGTGATCCATAAGCCACAATCAGCTTGCTAACCTCCCGGAATAAAAGGATCCCATTTGGTGATGATGAATCGAATGTCAATCTCTGAGCTTTATTCAAAACAAACTCGCACATAAACTTGAGCAGGGGTGTGGTGACCTACATGAACACAAAGTGGTGATTTTGTAGTAACTGAACAAAAGATAAAGAAACATAAGGCTCTAGATATTTTTTAAAAACAGTTAAACTATTTGGTAGTTACCTCTGGCTCATCAGCGCATAGTGAGATGGCTTTCAATAAAAGTGGCATGCGAGATGGATACAGCCAGTCAAATAGGAGGCCATAGGTCCTGCGGCTGGATCAGACCAACAAAAGTAGTTAGTTTCCAAAAGAAGAGTTGATGTACACATATCCTATATATAATCAAATTGTGCACCTGTTTGTGGCCATAGCAATGCCTCGTAAGTCTCTCATCAAACCAATAAACGCGTACTTGACAACATCAGTCCGGAAAGCAGCATCAGCGGTTGCCTCCAAATTAACTGCAACCTATAGAGAATACGAAGAAGAAATCCATATAAGAATGGAGAAAAAACTTAACTAGTACTCCCTACGCCCCAAAATGTAGCTATTTCTACCTACAACATAGCTACATTTTGGGACGGAGGGGGCATGAATACAAGTAGCAATGCACCTGTAGGAGTGGCTCCATGAAGCTCCGGAATTTTACTGGGGTGTCTTCCATGAAAACCAAGCATCCAAGGATGTAGTAGAAGGTTGTTCTACTGCGGGCACATCTGTATTCTTCAAGAAATGGAAAAGTCTCCCTCTGAAAAGATCAATAATGAAAATATAATCACTTCTAACACCAGGAATGTCACAGGGATAATATGAAACAGAAGCAGTTTTCCAGTCATATAGCTGCTACAAATTATAAATAGTGAGAAGACTGTACAGAATGATTTGCAATTATAAATTTTGTACTCTCCAGCTTGAGAAGCAGTTTTCCAGTCATATAGCTGCCACAAAAATACATATGAAGAATTGTTATCATAATAAATATGAGAAATGTAAAGTGAATACATATAGCTACAACTTTACCCAGATGCAAGTTCAAGGAAGAGGGACAGAGTATGATCAATAACATCCTCGCACTGAAATCACACAAAGGATCAGCCACAGCATATAGATCAAAGTATGCCTAAAATCAGTAAACGTCTAAACAATAGGTACCTCAGCATAGCACTTTAGATTAGTAGCTATTTTCCCAACAATGACATTGAGTAAAACTAAATGGTCATTCAGTCCAAGAAGCTCAGATAATCTTGCATACAACTGCTGCAGCAAAGAAGTAAAACTTGATGGGGATTTACAAAAAAAGGTATATCAAGATAAAAAGAAAAATTATAATTGTTATGTTCTATTATTCAGTTTCTTTTAACCTTTGAAGAATGCATGGCTTGATCTCCTACATATGACCTTCTGAAATTTTGCACAAAGATAAGAATAGCACGATCAAGTCTTTGCTTACTTAATACTCGATATCTCTGCAAAGAATGCACCGCAAGTCATCATTCACATATCTGTGAAGCTGTTAATGGTTATAAGAGCAGCTAAAACAGGTTAATGAAAGTAAAGAACAAATTGGAGAGCATCCCGTAACCCGAAGTGTCGCGATACAGAAACAGATTTGGTTTTTGGGGACAGTACGTGGTTTACATGCTGTACATAATACAATATGAAATATGACTGGCTCTTAAAGTGAGCTGATTACCAAAGGTTATGTTCATATAGGGACATTGTTTAGACATTTTCGTTAAATAAATTCAATTTCAACCTATTTTTAAGTGAAAATTCACAGCTTCCATTGGTAGCATTCTCATGATAACTGCAAGAAACACCAAAACACCATCAACTACCACATGTGTAGCTGTGACTCCAAGCTTCACGATGAATGGAGAAACGAGTAATTGGTTATCTATGTTACAGTATTGGCGATAAAAATAAAGTTGTAAGTTATTTGCATTACAGTATTAGAAAATATCTAAGTTGTTCCTTAGTTATTTGATGACATTTTAAACGTGTAACTTCTTACAAAAAAACTAAAATGTTTGTGAAAAACAAAACCAGTCCTACCTACATATGCAATTATATTCTATAATTTGCAAACAATACTAGAAAGGAAAATTGTTGTTGCTACAAGTACACTAGCTCAGCACTCAGCATTCATGTTAGATGACCAAATCATTTTCATCTAACCTGTGCATGCACCCCTGTGTCAGTAACGTTTATTAACTGTAAGACACGGGCTGCAAGTTCTGCATCAATTAACTCCTGTGATTCTTGACTGCATAAAAAGAATGAACATTGTAAGTGAAAAGAGAAGGAAATCAAATAGAATATAAGGAAGGAAGCAAGGAATGTTAATTTCTCACCTACAACCAATGGTCTGCCTAATCTTGAGAACGGCTGCAATTATGTGGACTAGCCATGTGAGCTGTCCTTCAATGACAGAGAGCTCATTCGCATCTCCAGGAGCTGGTAATCTTGACCTTTCCTGTAAAAGTATTTTGACTTGAAAAGGCATTCTTTATGCCCAAAAAAGAGGCCTGTGAAATAACACTAACATACCGTATAAGCTTGTAGAAGAGGCTCCATAATATTTATGATGTAAATGCTACTGTTTTGGTACTGCAAATCAGCAAAAGAAAATCATAATATGGGCATGTCATATAATGCAACTCTCTCTCAAAAAAAAGAAGCCTAAGAACAATAAGGGCATTTCATCTAGCTTCTTCATACTATTGGTAAATGGCAAGGAGGTTAGTAGTGACCCAAAATAGTTATATATGAATTCCATCCAGACAAAAAGTAACAGATATATATAATGAAGTGGCATAATAAATTAGCTGAAAACAGCAGAAATGATAATGAGAGATCTTCATCTGTTTGAGAGGCACAATGTAGGTAGCTAAACTCACATGATGGCAAGCTAACATACATAATAACACAGGATGTCTACATAACACTATTGCGAAGGCTCAAAATTGCTAAGTTGCATGCCTATCCACTTGTCTCTATTCTTGACCATGTCAATCGGGAAGGGTTGACAACCACATGAAGTGCTTAGAAAATTTCAATCATAATAAAACAAATAGCTACTATTATACTGGAACATGAGCATCTGATCCCAGCCATTGCCCCCCCCCCTCCCCCCCAAAAAAAAAAAGAAAAATGCAGAGAGAAACTGGTATTTTGCCTTTTGATCCAACAGCATTTCTAAATTTGTCATATTTTTTAATCGTATTTACTATATATTTTCTGCACCCGTCCACAATATGAAGTTGAACAAAGCACTTAAGTTGGCCAAAAATTTACTCTGGTCATTCTTGTTTTAGAAGCATATAATTAAATACAATAAAAAATTAAGAGCATAATGCTACTTAAATTTGATGCATCTACTATTGTTGTATCATTCTATCAGTTCTCCATAATTTAAAGAAAGAAATTCTAGTGCCATATACAAGAAATTACTAAGTGCATGAGTAAACTGCAAGTAGATAAAACCAATGCATATGTGCAATAAAAAAATCAATTAGATAAAACTCTGAATCCTGTTATGTGAAAAGCTGGAACAGGGTTAATATCCATAAAAGAAATACATTCAATTGATTATGCAAGGTATCTTATCTACAGGTGGACTTGATTACAAAGATGGATCCAATCAAAAGTTTTTAACAGAAAATTTTCTCTTAAATTGGAAAGCAGAACTTGACAGGAAATAGCGACCTGGAATCTACAAAGGTAAGGAAGAGACTCCAACTGCTCCTGAAGAACATCCACATTATCCAAAGTATCATCGGATGAGTCGTTTGCAAAGCTGGCCTGAGATGGATAGAAACAACAGAATATAACAGATGTTACCTCTTCAACTGAGATAGAAAGCAGTTCCATCATCTCATTAGAAACCAGTACCTGAACAGAATTAATTCTAGAGGTGATAAAACCCTCCGTGATTTTGGGAACAGTCTCATCAAGCATACTTGGTGTGTCGCCTTTCAAGTAAGGAACAGATGTCACCAGCCTTGACCAAAGACTCAAAAGATAGTAGACACTATTGCTGGCCCACTGCAAATATTTGATAATTAGAACTATTGGAAATTGATTATTGAATAATCCAGTGCTAAGAGAATGAGTAAAAAAAAAAAGGGAAACAAACCTGCCATGACAACAAGGATTTAGTTGTGAATTCTGCTACTAAACCAATCCATTCACCATAAAACTCAATACTCAGAAGCTCTGACAACTGGAAAGTACAACAATGCAAGAGTCCACACTTAATCACAAAGAGGTCCATTCATAGCTTATGATAATAACAGAGAACTTGATAAAGGATCATAAACAGTGCAGCCAACATCATCTAGTAACACTAATAACAATCAACCAACCAAATCATTTGGTAGTCAGTGCTGGGAGTATTCTGAATGACACAATGAAGATATGCCAACAGCAAATAAAAAAAATACAGTTCAATTTTGTTTTCATGATCAACATAGACTAATTTACATAATTACATTATTATCAAAGTTCTAAATAAGAAGGAATGGTCATTCGTGGCAAAGTTTGAAAGTGGTAAGAAAATACTGAACCATGCTTTTTGTTCCAGAACATATACAATACATACAACTTAACAAACAGTAAGTTAGTAATAGGCGATTGGGACAAGGAATGCATATAGAAAATTGGTAAAAGAAAGTTTGGAACAATGGCCATCTTCAGTTTACAACACTATTACACAAGTATTAAATGCTTTCTAAACAGAGAACAACTCCGTTGTTTATTGAAACTTTGAAAGCTAATAAATTGGTACCAAATGTCTGCAAGGCAAAAAAAGAAGAGGGATTGCCAACAAATATAGCACTTGCAAGTTGCAAACATTACCAAAAATACATAAAAACATCACAAACACAACCATTCACTATGTAGAATTATAAATATAATACAAACTATTCCATCAACTGTTCACTACAACATGCACTGCATCACTATGATATGCTCTACATCAAAACCAATGCACTATAAAAATGCAATTCATTATTTAGAACCTTGAACTGCATATCAGTATGACTAGTTAGTGATCCCAGTAAAGCCAAAAGACTAGAACCTACAAACCATTGGAATTACTTATTACTGTTCCTTCAAAGCAATAGTACAAAACCACAAATCAGGGTAAAATAACATCAGTAAGGCGTGTTTGGAATCCCACAAAATCCCTGCCATCCCAATTCATTTCAGTCAGGATACCAACCAGAATCGGGCCACCCAAACAGGGCCTAAAAGAACTCAACGCACACTTCATAATTAATGCATCACTACTGTTGCCAACTAATTCATCGGTTGTTACGTAGCAAAAACTAGCAAGTCATTAATTCTGTAAAAGAATGCAAAGGGAAAGAACAAAGAGCAAATCCTTGACACAAAACAAACAAGAAAAGTTGGCTTCATCCTTCATTAAGTAACAGGATTCCAACCTGGAAATTCACTTTGAAACGTCCAAGAAGACGGCAGAACTCATGGTAATTTCCATGATCAGCAAGACCTGCAGATGAGCAGATCACACATCAGAATAAATTATATAAAGATATGGAGCATTTATTGTTGTTCCAGAATGGAGCTAATTTGACAAACAAGTATCTAATTTTAAAGATTATTACTATTGCATTTATAATAAAACAAGGTGTGCTTTTACTTATAAAAAGCAAGTATGGTTTCTACAGTGCACTACATAGCGTGACTAGGCATGAGTCAATCAACTCATGTTTAGAGTAAATGCTTCTTAACCAAGGTTATTAAGGCGGTATGGCGAGGTATGGCGACCCACCACCGCCTTACCGCCATAGCGATAAGGCGTATGGCGTGGCGACGCCTTACGTGTAGTGAAAAGATAGAAAGAATAAGAAATATGGGCTGTAAATACACTAATAAGGTACCCTATTCATCACAGCCCAGCCCAATAGTAGCCCATTCAAGCACTTACCTAGCCTAGGCCCACTACTTTCCTCTCTTGACCTAGCAGGCAGCAATTTAACCCTGCCCAACAGCTTCCTTCCCAGCAGCCGCCACCTCACCTCCATCCAGATCTCTCCCCCATCGTGCAGCACTGCAACAGGCTCCTCTCATCCACCTTTCTCTCTCTCTCTCTCTCCTCGATGCAGCAAGCCGACCATCCTCCTATCCTCTCTCCCTTCTTGCAGCCAGCAGCCTCCTCTCCACCTTTTCTCTCTCATATGGCACAACAGGAGCAGTTATTCTACTCCCCATTGGCACAAGAAGGGGAAAAGGCGCAGCCAGGGAGGACCAGCAGCAAGACAGCATACTTTTCCCCTCTGCTCTTACCCTCTCCTTCAGTTCATGCCTGTAAGGCAGAGAAGCCTCAAGGAAGAAGGACGCGTGATGACGAGGGCTGCACACGAGATGGTCCTGGAGGCGACGACGCGATGGATCGATCTTTGGATTTGGGTCGGCGATGCCATCCCTTTTCCCTCTATTTCTCTCCCACTGTTAGGGCCTCACGGGTTGTTTTTCGCGCCCACGCGCCTGGACTTCGCGCCCAGCGCGCTTGGGATTGGCGGACTCGCGTCTTCCCTGTAGCGCGCGCCTCATGCGACTCCGACGCCTCATGCCACAATCGCAATGCCACAGCGACACCCTAGCCCTAAGGCGGACACCACAACCTTGAGTCTATGGTGGCAGGACGCCCTGGAGGTCGCCGAACGCCATGATGCCTTCGCGACGCTATGGCGACGCTATAGCGACGCCTCAACAACAATGTTCTTAACTTTACATGAAAGAGGCTTTTCACTCTAAAATAGGACAAAGCGTTATACCTTGGCCAGTTTGGAGTATCTCCTTTGTGCCTGACATCAGATGAGAAAGAAACTGGGTCCTTGCAGGGTCCTCAACAAAAATACTGCGCCTGACAGAAGCAAGTCTCACAAGACATTCCAAAGCCTGCAGAAATGAAGGGCTAGGACACATAAAGAAGTGCATAGGAGAGGGAGGTGGGGAAGAGTCAAGAAAAGAGCCAATCCACTGAAAATGGCACATTATTTATAACGAAAGAAAAACGTAACAGCTGTTTGTAAGATAAATTCAAAAGGAAAATATTGCTTTTTAGAGATTCTTGAAAGGAATAAAGCATGCCTCTTAGAGATCCATACATTAGGAAATATTGCTGCTTCACAGAGGTGAGGAAGTCATGCTTTTAAAAAAATAACATTAGAAAAATATTGCTGCTGAATGGAAGTCAATCAAAATATTTGTAGAACTGTAGTGGTGGCTAACTAGCAATAAGTTTGTAAAATGTATTAATGAAAAATCATGCAATCAAAGTGTACGTTCTAAATATGAGGAACAATGAAGCAAATAATACCCCTCTTTTGTGTTAACGGAGTAATGGACAAAGCACTTGGTAAAAATAATCAGAGATTATATTATCGATATTATCAAATCACCCAAACAAAGTATACCTCTTTTGAAACACATGTATCGTTGACTTTGTAGTAATCGAAGAAGATCTGAACAGTAGAAGGATCTTGAAGGAGAGGCCTCCAAGATGCAGGAAGCTGCATCAATAAAAAAATTACATAAATTAAAAGAAATAGACCAAGTGGGATAGGTCAATTGTTTTACAGAGAAGATAACAATTATGCAAACTAACATACCTGCACTGTACCAAATTCCTCGGAGCTTTCATCCACAGGACAACCAACAAAGTCATATGACAAGCACCTTAATGCAAGCGAGAGAGGATCACGCCTAAAGTCATCAGGTACTGCAGTTTAATTACAGAACGTATCAGAAGATGGAAGTGAGAAAGTGCGGGCATTCCGATACACTACTTTTTACAAAATGGACGAGACTGATCCTTGAACTTTACCTTCACTCTTCAGTTGGTGTAATGAGGTTAAAGAAATTTGGAAGATCTGTAGAAGAAACTGGTCCTTGAACGAACAAGCAATTTTTCTATGAAGTGTCAAAGGCATCGCGTTTGCCTGCATGCATATACAGACACAAAATGTCAGCTAAATACATTACAATCCACCTGACAAAGGAAATTGAACAAGAGTGGATAAAAATGGGCACAACATTATAACCTATATTGAAAAGATATAAGCAACAACATAAGTTCATAACCCAATCAAAAGTGAAGATATTGACGAACACTACAATTCACAAGCAGAAGACAGCATGCAAAGAGTATGAAGAAGCCAAGTACATACTGAGAAAGCTTAATGGTCCAATCCAACTATTCATTGAAAGAATCGTTAATGGAAAAAAGAGACACGGTTCACAGAAGACATTTGTAGAACAACTAGAACTAAGCAAGCAATATGTGTTATTTCATGTTAAATAAAATGGAACTCAACATTACAAGAAATACAGTGATATGCAATCATATTCAAGAAACTATACCAGAAAAAAATAAGAGGACAAAAAAGGAAGGCATAAAAAGAAGTGGCATGCTAACAGAAAGGTTGGACAGTAAAAAGGCTGAAATATGCATCACAGCTCCAAGCAGGTAAAAAAGAATGCTACCAACACTACCCCCACACAATTTAGTAAGGTACCACATATTATATTGCCGCCAATACTCTTTAAAATAAATGGAAATTAATATTATTAACCATCAGTATCAATGTTTAACTTTGGCTTGTTAACATTGGTTGGATTAACCATTAATATTTTGATCGATGATACTATGCCTATATATGTCTATCTGCATGCTTATAACTCTTTGTTAAGTGTCACAAAGGAAAATAAAAAAATTATGGTATGAATTGATTCATGAACTAGTGCATATGTAGTGTTTTATATACGCTTGACCTTCTGTGTCTCATCCGATGTTTTATAAATGTATGTGCATGTGGGATTTATAAGTGCCAACAACACCATGCATGTTGTGCAGTTCTAAACATTAAAAAAATTAATACTGTTGAAACATTTTTCAACTTTTAAATTAATCTACATATTGTGCATTATCATATTGATTAGGATCAAACCAGTTATTGAACAATTATAATAAAAAATAAGTTTATAGGTGGCACCTGGTTCATTTCTCCTACAAGATGATATAGTATCTTCAATCCTATGAAATAATGATCCTGGGATGCCTGAAATGAAAAGCATAAGCAGCAACTTTAGTATGCATCAATTAACTCGCAATAGAGCATGGAATAAAACCTATAACTATTCCTCATATGGATTCTTTAATAGAAGTCAGGTTCTTATGTAGATTTATCTCGTAGGGTGATTATCTTTTTCATATTACTTAGTTCTAAAGAACAGGCATTGGTCATAGAAATTGCCAAGGATTTATGTACCAAGGTATACAGCTCCACTCATATCAAAGGTGCATAGTCCTTAAATATGTTATAAGCAGTTAAAAAGCTCTCAACTAAATGCCAACAAAACAGACAACAAACTTACAAGAGATAAGAAATCGGCTGCCTCCTTGACAATATCTCTGAATTTATCATCATCGAACCATCCAAATTTTGTAATTCGACAGACAAGCTGAATTAGGGATTTAATCACAAATGTCTGCAGTTTAGGTCCCCTCGTAGCAAGATAGTTTATGACATAATTCCCTTCAAACAGATCACAATATATTGGTTTAAAATTAGCAGTAGACAAGGGCACAAAAGTACACAAAATAGATTTAATCATTGTTTATAGGCATGTATTTTTGCAATCTAGCTACATTACAGATGCATAGAACAACAGTGGATAAATGGAAATAAATATTTGGCCATTCTAATGTGCTGCAGAGGCATAAATGAACTCAATGATAGAATGTAAAGAATAAATATTTGTCCATTCAACTCGAGCCATATTAAATAAGCATAAGACATCAAAGGTAACAGAAATAAGTTTGAGTCAAGGAAGGAACAACAAAGATTTAAATATGGCCACTTATACTAAATGGCACTACAAACGAGTGCTTACTGCTTTCTGTGGTAACTTGCAACGCAGAACTAATCATAACTGAATAAATTGGTAGAGGCGTAAATGAAAACATGCCATGCAGATGTAATAGAAAAGCAAAAACAGCTGAATAACTAACTGATTTCATGATAGATTTTTGGAAAGGAACATTACGGATATCAAGGCGCAATTGCAATGAAAGACTGCGGTCGTTGACTTGGTTCAACAAGCTTGAACTGGCCAGCATCAGGGCATATGGTGTTGAGGCATTGTCCAATATATATTGGCACTGTGAAATGTAGTCACTGTTCTCCGAGAAGCACTTGAGGGTGCTTTCTGCGTGTGCTCGCTCAGCGGAGTCTCTAGAATTGTAAAGCTTTTCACACAGCAGCTCTAACTGTGCTAGGCTCTCCATTGATGACATGAATAAGGAGCTCCAATTTTCCAGTTGACCAAGTATCCAATGTTAATATGCCACCAGGTTCTGGATTAATATCCACGAATTTGCATGAATGTTTGTCACAAGCTTAGAGTTAATGCACTAGGTATTCGGTTCAACAGGAAACTTGAAAGGTACCATAAGAGCTTTGAAGCTGAAATATATGATTCTAGCACAGGAGAAGGATAGTCACAAACTCAATACATTCATATTACAAGAGAAATGTTTCAACAAAAGAGTTTTCTCATGTACAGTCTTTTCAATGACGCATAATCAACGATGAAGACCAAAGACACAAGAGAAAACAGCTAACAAGCTTATATCGCCAATACCAGCCACAACTCAGCCTGGGTAGAGTTTATCTGCAAGAGTGGAAATGCCAAACTCAGTGACAGCTAAAGCAGCACAATGGCAGAATAATCATCCGAGAAGAACTTTATATTGGCATTGACTAAGCATTTCTAGTTCATAACACGGTTAAATGGGCACTAACACAAACATATGCAACAGTTACAGCACAGCGTAACGAAAATACGAGGATAACAGAAAGCTCCATGCTACATTTGGTAAGCCATTTCATGCTATAGCGCGCCCAAACATGCGCCTATATTACATCTGGGCCGTAAGCGTAGCGCGCAAAGACAAGATGAAAAAGGACAATCATGTAAGAAGAAAATACATGCCACATTTGTCACGCAATCCTATCTAAAAACGACATAAACGTGCTATCCGCATGCATGCACATCAGCATAAGCATCACACGGATAAAACCCTACGGTTCCAAACCCCTAATCACCAAATCACCAATCCGATTGCGCAGTAAAAGCATCCGTACAGCGAAATCGCCCTAACGCAACCACCCCTCCAAGGATCTAGGCACGCAAAAGGCCATCAGACAGCAAGCACAAAGATCCAACGAACCAAGCCAAGCTACCGTCTACCCCCGAAAGCGCCCCACAAACAAACCCGAGGCCGTCGAGAGATCCGACGAGCAGAGCGCCACCGCGAGATCCCTCCCCTCCAATCCCCCCACCATCCACGAGCAACCAAACAACCAACCCACGACAATTCCACGGCATTCCGATCCTAAACCACCAGCGAAGGCACCCGGAGCCTCCGCCCGGTGCCCGATCAACGTCGCCCGCGGCGAATCGCCGGCTCTACCAACGCCCGGAACGGATGACGGCGTCGGCCCCCCCGCAAACCTTCCCGAAGGGAGCGATCGTGGGTGGGGGGAGGCCAGCCCAAGTATACCTTGGTGTCTCCCCCGCGCGCCCACCGGAATCGGGAGGGGTGTGTGCAACGGGGGATTCCCTTTCCAGCGGAGGCGGCGGCGGCGGCGGGTGGTGCTAGGTCTAAGGCGAGAGGATCGGAGGAGGTGGCGGTGGTGTGTGGGAGACGGAAACGGCGGGGTGGGGGAAGGAAAGGCTAAATAGGAGGAGAGGGGTGTGTGGGGTGGGAAGCGTGTGCGCGTGTGCGGGTGTCTTGTGCTTGTGCTGCCAGCGGCGGGGTGTGCCGCTGTGTCGTTGCGTGGAGAACACATGGGACGGGTTGGACTTTGCGTCTGGGGCTGGATGAGCTGTGGTACCCGCACCGTTCATCCGGGCACGATAGCACTTGCTGGGCATGTTTTGAGGTGAGAAAATTGATGATTTGGGTCTCCAAATCGTCGTGCTTCCTAACTTTATTCTTTCTAATAGTGAATTTTGTAAAAATAGATCTCTAAACATCATGCTTTTTGATTTTCATGCTCTCAAGTGTATTTTCATCCTTTTCTAATATTTTTCATCATTTTCTAATATTTCTCCTTGTATTTTGACTATGTACACGAGCTGCTGGACCGGGACGCTTCACTGCAAGCCTTCACATACGTACAGCTGAGCGCCTGGACAGTTTGCCTTCACGTACATGTACGTACCTAGTGCGCAGGCTAGCAATTTGTCATCCGCTAGGCACAGTAATTTTTGTGCAAACGAACAATGAATAAAATAAATATACTAGCCAAAGAAATGAGAAAAAAATAATGTAGACACAATAAAAAGTTTTGGGTATAATATTAAGCACAATATTTATGAGTGCATCTCACAAATCCACGAATTTAGCCTAAATAAACAAGTTCATCTCATAAAATCATAATTTTGGTCTAAACGAGTTCCATCTCAAGAAATAAAGCATGAGTTTACACCCGGCGGCGTGCGGGGCTAGGGCCAGCGACAGCTGCGTGCCCAAGCCGGTTGCGGGTGCTCCTAGGTAGCAGGCGGGCGGGGAAACGGCAAATGCCAGCGAGCCGGCCGCAGCCAGGCCAGAGATAGCCATGCCAAGACTGCTGGCGGCCGGGGCTAGGGCAGGATCGAGCGCTTCTATGGGTTCTTCGACTCGAACGCTCGCGGAGGGAGACGAAACATCGAAAGGGTGGCAGATGAAACGCTAGGTTTCCATGCAACGTACAGATGGGTCAAAATACAGGTATACACATTAGAAAAGGATGAAAATACACTTAAGGGCATGGAAAAATCAAGAGTATGATGTTTAGAGACCCATTTTAGTGCGACGATTGGAAACCTAAAAGTTCAAGTGTCAATAATTTAGTTTTTGGTGATTAATGCTAAATCCAATTACATGAGACTAATATTTTTATAAGCATTTTATTTATCTACTAGTCTCATGTGGTTAGGAAAGTGAAAATTGTGAGAACTGGTTCCTGGACTTTATATGAGTTGAGATAGAAATATTCGTTGATGGTGGACCTAAATCACAACAAGGATGAAGTGCACGAAGATCAAGTTATATGTATCATTCATTCTCTCCATGCACACATTCATATGTTCATATATAATATTTCCATATGATTATATATACATGTGAGACTAATGTTTTGTTTGAGCCATATCTTATTTAGTCTCTTTACATTGAGAACATGGAGATGATAAAAGTATGTTTTTATTTTAGTGTCTATATTTGATAAATATCTTCTATTCTTGTATAGGATAAGCTCTCATTGTTTCATATCTTTTTATGCATACTCTTGCTTCACACAAAAATTTTGTATGCATACATTTAGGGGGAGCAAATCCTATACCTTAGTTATGCATGTATTTGATCCAAGTTGTTCGCTTTCATTTAATTGAGATCTCTATATTTGAGTATATTTTTTAGTATATGTCACTTGTGGTGTTAATTAATGCTCATCCACTTATTCATATCCTTTTATATACGCGATCGGTTGATCAACATGTGGAGGTTGACAACCGAATCATTGGGATTAATAATTTAATTGAGTTGAATGAGAGAAATAGGTCCTAAGAATTAAAAAGGTGTTGATACTCAAGTGATATGATTATACCTAAAGATATCAAGAATGAAAAAGTGGAGGTATTGAAGATGTGGGATACGAAGTGACTACTATGGCAAGACGGTGAAGGGCAAATGATGCTCAGTCACGATGGACCATGCGACGGTGAAGGGCAAGTAAGGGGCTTGGCACCGAAGAACCAAATCCGGTGGTGAAGGGCGAGTGACGGCTTTATCATGATGGACCGTGCAAGACCATTTGAAGCTACAAGTAACCGCATCAATCATTTAAAGAATATATGGTGAAACGGTTTTGATGTTGGTGTCCTTTAAGACAAAGAAAGGAAGATGGAAACAAAGCATTCCTATTGGTATAATTCTCTTCCTATTTACTTTTGAGTATAGGAATATTGTACTATTAATAGAAATGCAACGCCGATATGTTTGTGCATGTCTCGGTGCTCAAAGTGACCCATCCTAGTGCTACCTTGAGAAAAATCTAGGCTTTAACCTATCTTTTGAGTGGTTTTAAACCTTGATTTTGGTTGAGTTGGGTAGCCCTCTGAGTGAGCTTTCCATAGAGTCCAAAATCATAAAAAACGGACCCCCGAGCGAAAAGTTATGGTCATTTTACTATGTGCTTTTCGGAAATTCCGAAAAATCTCGGAAAGTCCGAAATATTTCGGGTAAGTCCGAAATTTTTCGGAAATTCTGAAAATGGCTGTGAAACTGAGATTGCCCTCTATTGATTTTCGGACTTGTTCGAAAATACATTTCGGAAATTCCGAAAATTGCAGTCTTAGCCTCCAACGGCTAGTTTTGAGAGGCTCGGGTATATAAACTCCTCCACCCCTTTGAGTGGCTATTGTTCTTGGGCATTATTAGCCACATTCAAAGCCAAATAGCTTCCCTCATTCCCCTACCTTTGTGGTGCCTCTTTGTGAGAGGGATTTGAGAAAGGAAGAGAGTTGGATTGAGATTGAGAAGTTGAGAGCTAGTGAGATTCACTCCATACTTTGAGCACTCGAATTCATAATAAGCAAATCTTTGATTGTGTTTGTTACTCTTAGGGACTAAGGTCTCCTAGGCGGCTAGGCGTCGCCGGTGAGTACCCAAGGTTGTGGTGTGCCTCCAAAAGTTTGTGAATGCTTCGGTTTCACCTCCGTAAGGGAAGAAATCAAGAGTGAAACCAATGAGTGAATTTGTGCAGCCTCGTAAGGAAAGGATTGAAATAGACCCGGCCTTTGTGACACCTCAACTTCGGGAAACAAATCAACGTGTCTCTTCTCTTGGTTTGCCCGTTCTTGCCTTCTCTCATATTATGCTTGAGCTTGTTTTAACCCGATCTACCTGTATACTTAATTGATATAGTTGGTG
This sequence comes from Oryza punctata, assembly GCA_000573905.2. Classification (NCBI taxonomy): domain Eukaryota; kingdom Viridiplantae; phylum Streptophyta; class Magnoliopsida; order Poales; family Poaceae; genus Oryza; species Oryza punctata. The sequence continues at coordinate 9,706,021 of CM002488.2, forward strand.
ACCTTATATCTTGCTTAGATACCTTGTTTGTCACCTTTTGATTCATATATATTTTGTTTGTTCGAGTTACAAATTCATAGCTAGTGTTTTATTCCGTTATCCGCCGAACTTTTCGGTTGAGACCAGAACTTCCAATCCCATACTGAAAGTTCCGATTCGAATCGAAAGTTCTCATCATTCTAATATGCTATGAAGTTGTGATAGTTTTTAGGAACGCCTATTCACCCCCCTCTAGGCAACATCAAGGTCCTTTCATACTTAAATCATCAATTTTCTCGTTTTGAGGTAGTCCTTGGTAAAAACAGCAAGTGTTGCTGTAGTTTCTTTTCAGTGGAGGATGCAAGTGTATTTTCTCGGTTAAAAGATACTACCTCTGTTTTTTTAACCAACCAACGTCATGTAAAGAAAAAAAGAGTGAGTGTATTTACGTGTTTGTTTGATAAACTTCAACTCCTAAACTATTATAGAAAATAGAGTATGTAGATTGAATTAAAGTGGCTTGAGGTTAATCTTTTGGATTTCGTATGAGGTATAAATAAAAATGCTTTGGGGCTTCCTTTCGAACAAATGGTTCTTGGGGGAATCCAATCTTATAGAATTTTTTCCTATGTGATCCTTTAGACCAAAACAGCTATCCAAAGATAATATGAAGTTCCTTTTGATTAGTTCGAAATATAGGAATTTTGGAGGAATCCTATATAACTATACAAGTGATCCCTACGTAGTTATTGCCTAATTTCCTCCTTTGTGGTTCATCCACATTAGTTTGAAGAACGCCAACCGTTGGATCCGTTCTCGGGTGGTCAGGATCGTGCTCAACAGAATCAGATCAAGCACAGCCCAGACATCAGCCCCAAAGCTCATCAATCCATTTGATGGTTCGGCCTACCGTCCCTACTAGTGGTTGCAACTATCGCTCCTCCTGCGGTGCGTCAAGGAAAGCGATGCCTCATGCCCCTGGTCCACTAGGAAGGGGAATCGATCGCCAGGGCGCTACCTCGGTTCACCTCCCGGAAACTGTCGATGGCCAATTCCACTTTCGCCACGTTGGCCCGTCTCCCGTTCTCCCCCGCTTCTACTTCACCAACGACACGCTGACACGCAAGGTGAAGAGCTGAAGAGTAAACAATGCCTTCTCGCTGTGGTAGTTCAATCGCTTGGCCTAAGGTCATCCCCAACCCAGAAACTATCAATCGTTTTTTTGAAAAATTAGTCCTTTTCAAAAACTTATTTCGAAACTAGTCCCTGCCAAAAACTTCAACCAAAAATAGGTTGTCGCCTCAGCGCCATGGACACTGGCGCTGAGGATCAACGGGTTAGCACCATGGACGTTGGTGTTGACCTCCTGCCCACGTGGAGCCGAGGCCGACTCCCCTCGCCAACGTGGCAAAGCTCAGCGCCAAAGCGGTTGGCGCTGAACCATATTACCAACGCGGTTGGCGCTGAGCTTTGGTACTAAGTGGTCGGCCCGAGGCCGACCCTCCCTCTCTTCTTCTTCCTCTCTTCTCATTCTTTCCCTAGGGCTCGTGCGACAGCGCCGAGTTCTCTCTCCTCTCCTCCCCAAATCTCCCCAAATCCATCTTAAATCGAAGGGGATTTCATGGGGATTGAGTTCGGGATTTATTTGAAAGGTAAACTCCTCCAAAAACCCTAATTTCCCCAATGTTTTATTGTATAATTTGGATGGTTTTGGTTGTAACCGTGATTTGAGAATAGTTGGCTCAGGATGTATTGTTATTGGGTAGTGTGGGTCGGAATGTAGTGTGGAAGTGCCATATTCATGTTGCTCCGGTTTGTTCATGTCGATTTGTAAAGTATTGAACCTATATTTGGATGTGTGGTGATGGCTTGGGTTTGATGTGTGGTTGTACCCCGAATTGAAAGATTAGTTTAAGCAATTTGTAGAAGTTTGAGAGTTATGTTCTTGTATGATTCATGTGTAGTTTTGTTTTTGGAAAACATTTGAACATTTTAGGGTTGTTAGTTTTGGGATTCGCATGACATTTATGGGTTATTTTGAATTTTGTTTGCATTTATCGATTACCTATTATAGATGGATAGTGGCAATGTGGTAGAGCAAATGACCGGTGGAAGCCAATTTGAGGGGATGACTTTTAGGTAGTTAGTGTTTCGTGACAAACCCACATTTGAGGAGTTAATTTCCCGCACCAAGGATGAATTGGATTGGAGTGGTGAGTTGGTTGGTATGAAAGAGAGATACGATGTGGGCGTTGGTCCAATGTCGTATAAGCTTATGTTAGACTTGAAAGGAGAGGTGGAATGGGAATATGTAGATATAGTATTGGAGTCCCAGTTCAAATCGCTTGAGGTGTTTCCTTGGAAGAAAGAGCGTAGGGAATTGAAGAAAGAATTTTTAGACCTCAATGAAAGTCTGCACACAAAATCACCAATGTTTTGTTATGAACCCTCGTTTGTGGCTGATCGGAAGGAAGAATTCATTGACGAAGATGTCGAGGTAGGGGAGGAAGTAAGTTGCCATCATGGACAGACCCATATATGAGCAACGCAACAATATATAAAATCATAATTGCGATAACACGGAAGCTAAATGCGGTGAGAAGCTAAGCGATTGGGTGACTAGTCACTAGGCGAGCGCCTAGGCAACTTATTCCATAGACGAGGCTTGGGGCTAGGCGCGAATCTTCTAGAAGTCCTCGTACTCGGCTTGCTCCTGGAGATACTCCTCGGCGGTAGGGTCGACGTCTTCATCTCCAAGCTCTATAGATATTTAGATATAGCAAGGGTGAGTACTTTAGGTACTCAGCAAGCCGGGGAAAGAATGACATGTTTGGTTAAGACAAGGAGGCTAGGGTTTTGTTTGCGAAAGCAGCCTTTTTGACAAAAGTGATTTATTTCACAAAATCTCTAGTGAGTCAAAATTTTCTTTAATGGGAGAAGGCTCACGCCTCGTCCCATTCCATAAGTTGCTTTGCAACAACTTGTCACAAAGAGTAACAATCAATTATTAACTGTTTTCCTCTATTAGTTTCTTTTCACTTTCACAGCAACTCAGTTCAGACCAACAACACTATTTCTCATAGTTAACCTAGCTTTCTCGGCACAACCACACCTTCTCGGCCTTAACAACACCTTGGTGCCTAACGACACCCCAGATCACACAGACCCATTCCTAACCACAGAGGTTAGCCGTCTACCACACAGGCGAACTCTGAAAATGATTCCCTTCCCACCAACCATTTTCATCAAACATTTGCCAAACAAATCTACACTATGAAAAACACCTTACACCCGCCCATGACCGTGGGCACGGCTGTTCGAATAGTTCATTAAGCTCTGCAGAGGTTGTACGCTTTACCCACACGACACGAAACTGACATCGTTTACCCATCGGCAACGGAAGTTCGTGACAAGGCTTTTCCAAAGCTAACTCATGAAAATCACATGCCACCTAGTTGGGCCAAGTCTCTTAGCCGAATATCAGGCAAGATCAGCCGTCATTCACTCAGGAATACCGGGGATGTCTCCAAATCCTACTTGGTACCGTGTGCCACATTAGAGGCATTAGAACACCCAAAAAGGGCTATAAAGATCCAAAACTTTGTCTCCTCATCCTCGACATTCCACAACCATTGGCACACCAAACTCCCATGTGATAATCATTTACTTAGCCAGAGGTATCCCATGAATACCCGTGGGATCGCACTGTAATGGGTTTGGATTGATTGCCCAAAGGAAACAATCCTTAACGATAATACACGACCAAACCACAAAGACGTGGCCTCGCATCATCACCATTTTCACCGTCCATTTTATTTCACAACACATCGGTACGGCGTACTGGATTTTTAAACATAAATTTGGAATAACCCAAGTTTCCCATGCGACAGTACAAACGTAAGCACAGCTAAGCAAACTACCTCAGTAATCATACCCAATGGATAGATATACCGGCGCAAACATGTGTGGAGCTATCGAAGGTAATGGAATAACAACACCCTATGTGAAGTGAGTGCAACTACTAGGTCGGTCCGTCGATTGCGTAAACAATCCGAGGCCTAACCAAGATTATCGTGTATTCTAAGCAATGCACTTTTCAAACAACATATCTTGCAAATATATGGGCAATGTGATCAAAGAGGCTTGCCTTGAACAAGATGCGGGTCTTCTCCTTCGAAAACGGCGTCCGGAGCTTCCTCGTACACGTGCTCTATACGCGAAAAGGAGAATAAATAAATAAAAGGCAATAAAATAAGCTCAAATCATAGAAACAAGTGTGCCACTGTGTAGATCTCATTTTAGAAAAATTTGGAAAGTTGAACAAGGTCAAACGGAGTTGCGGTTGATTTTCTATGAATTTTCAAAGATTAAAGGATTTTCTGGAATATTTGGAAATTTAATTATTAACAGAGAGGGAATATTTTCCGTTAACTCAAACGGCAAGGGAGGCCCACCTGTCGGTGTAAGAGGGGGAGAAAGGGCGTGGGGCCCACCTGTCAGCGGCTTGGGGAGGGGTTTCTTCCTCCTCTCACTACCGAGCTCGGCTCATGCCGACGGTGTGCCACGGCAGCGAGGCGCGGCTGGCGGCTGGGGAAGGGGAAGCGGTGACGGACTCCGGCGACGCGCGACCGGCGGCGGCGGTGCCGAGAGGGGTGGAACGGTGGCGGGGGTTGGCGGCACCGAGAGAAGGAAAGAGAGAGAGTGGCGAGGGGGCGGTGCGGCGAGGGCAAGGGGCTCGGGAGCCCCTTTTATATGCAGCACTAGGAGGGGGATCACAGCGAGGGGACGGCGACGCGGCAGCACAGGGCTCGACGCCCGGATGGGACGCGACGCGGGGCTCGGCGCAGCGCGGGAGAGGAAGCGGGCGCGTCGCCGGACGGGACACGGTGCGGCGCGTGCGGGCGGAGGTAGGGGATGATGAACAGGAGCGGGCCGGTGTAGGACCAAAGATGTCGACTAGAGGGGGGTGAATAGGCGATTAAAATAATTTCCACCTAATCAAAACTAACCTACGTTGCTAGGCTTGGTGAGGGACAAGTCTAACTAAGCAACTAAGTTATGTTTTGCAAATCTAGGGTGATAGTGGCTCAAGTATGTCTCTAGGAATGTAAATTGCACAAAAGAAAATACAATAAGGGACAAGAGACAAAGAAGTTTTTCACCGAGGTTCAGAAACGTGCCAGTTTCCTACGTCCCCGTTGAGGCGAGCCCAACTCCACCGCTCAACCACGAAGCCACCGCAAGCCCCCTTCGTCAAGGGGTGGGCAAGATGGGAGCCGGCCCACGGATAGGACTACCCAAGCCTCGATCACTAGGGTAGTTCTTCCTTCACTCCGAAGGTGGTGAACTCCAAACCACTCACAATCGGCACCGGGCCTCCTCCACAATCTCCTTGGAGAGGTCACCGGGCAAGCACCTCCACAAGCCGTCTAGGAGGTGGCAACCTCCAAGAGTAATAAGCGATGACCCGGCTTGGAGATGATCAAGTGCCACACTAACTCAACAAGAAAGCAAATGCACTTGACTCTTGGCTAATCCACTCTCAATCACACAAAAGGATGAACAAAAACTCAAGTGAGTGTGAGAGAAGTGCAAGGGGTGTATGCAAGTGAAACAAGTGCCAAGAAGGTTCCCTTGCTGCAAATGGGGGGTATTTATACCCCAAACCCCAAAAACTAGCCGTTGGGGACGAAATCCACCAACTCTGTGCATTACCGGTCAGACCGCCGTTGTGTGGACGGTCAGACCGGACTACTTCGCAACGGCTGGAAAACTAGCTGTTGGACTGCATTAAATGTACTAGGATCAGGGTGCCGGTCAGACCGCCCACGACTCGGTCAGACCTCCGTTGGCTCGGTCTGACCGGTTGCGGCTCTGGTGGCTCGGGATCGCCAGGCCAGAGGCGGCGATCCAGCCTCCAGCCGACCGGTCAGACCGGCGACAAGTGGCCGGTCAGACCGCCAGGAAGGGCCGGTCAGACCGGATTATGCACTTCGGTCAGACCGCCCAGAGACAGTCAACAGGAGAAAATAAAGATGCAAACCAAGTCTTAAGTGCAAATGACCTAATGTGGCATTTTGATCATCTCTTTGACTAGGTCATTACCCCCATTGGTAGTACGGCAAAGCTATAAATTAATTCTAGCACATATGATCGCCCAAACTCCTCGATCAATTAAAATAAAACCACTAGTTTTACCGTCTTCAATCCTTTTGCTTTGCACCTCGAAAAACGTCCTCGGTGATCATCCATGCATTCATGTTGTGTGATCCTTACTCAAATATGTGTAACTCAAAAGAATCGTTAGTCCACAATTAACGCTTGTCATTAATTACCAAAATCAACTGCGGGGCCTAGATGTTTCAGCTGGCCCGAGAGAGGAGGGAGGAGTTGGGGTGGCCTGCTCGGGAAGGAGAAGGAGAGAGAGGGAGAGGGAGTTGGGCTGGGGAGAGAAAAAGGAAGGAAAGGGGCCCAAAGTGAATAGTAGCATTTCATGTTTTCACAGGGATTTTTGGAATTGATATTTGAGGGAATTTTTGGGGAGTTTGAATTTGAATTTGACCAAGGGTTTGACCAAAAATTAAAAGGATGTGTAAGAGGGGATTTGAGATCTATTTGGCACAAAATCAAATAAAAGCCAAATTTAAACTCTAAATTTTTAAATGAAGGAAATTTTAACTACACCAAAAATTAGGGTGCTACACCAACCCAACTAGTGAAACATAAAAAGATCTTGTATGGAACAAACTGTATTCATATACTTAATTTTATTGAAAACATTTTTATATTATGCATGAAATATTTAGTTGTAGAAATAACTACTGAACATTCAAAAGAATATCACATGCAACATCTACAAATGTTGTAATGAAACATCTGGAAATACTTACTAAACCATATAAAGAATATTTAAAGAATATAGTCTGCATCATAAAAAGAGAACTATTAAAAAAGGATAAAATATTTTTCATCATGATATAATCACAAGAGATCTTTTTCTAATGATTTAATTGTAACAAATACAATAATACAATAGCTAAACATATGTTAGATTGGATGAATGGTTTAGAAAAAAATGTATTCTAATGTTATCCTACACTTGCATGCAACTAAAGAGATATATTGAGTTATATGGTTGCATGCGTGCAAGAGAAAACAGAGATAAAAAAAAAATCAGGTATGCATGCTCATCCATCGTCGTTGGAGTAATACGTACAAGCGCACAAGGGCCCGGCCCTGGGGGCGGCCGCACTGAGCCCCCGAATCCAAGGGGCCCCCGGCCAAAAGTACATGCCTGCAGCAGTTCTGTCTCTAGCGCTAGCGAATAGCGATCATTAAGCAAACCCGCTAGCGTGATTAGTCATAATTAGTCGCACCGAACAATTAGCGAATTAGCGATCGCCGCATGCCCACATCCTGCAAGGGACGTTGCGTCAACGCTGACGCATCCACCGCACCACGGTAAAATTTTCTCCTCAGCTTAGCTAGTTTGGTTGCATTCCTAAATCCCAAAGCCCTATTTTAATACTTGTCTGTTCATCACAAAATTAAAGCAAGCCATGAAGGGATCAATTGATAACAAGGATGCAATCATACAAACTGGAGTAGATCACAGTAATAAGTAATATTTGGTAAAAAAAATTAATTAATCCAGTACCTTTGTAATTTATGAGTTCAACAACTAATACATCTTCAATTATCGATCTATTCTTCATATTATGTCATTGAGACAGTGACAAAAAAGAATGCATGGGACAGAAAAAAGAAATAAAACGAAACTAGTACACGAGGTTGATAGAATCACATATGGCACAATGAAAAAAAATAAAAATTTATATTAATTTTTATTTAGATGTTTATATGAAGGGCCTCTGCTGTTAGTTTCATACTGGGCACCAAAACCTCAGGATCGGCCTGACCTGGGCATGCTCATCCATATGTACAAACACACCAGAGCAGTTGGCAGGGAAGCACAGGCTAACGCCGCAATCAGCATCCAATCCATAGTGTCGTTGAAACTTTTATATTAGTTTATTTTCTATTTATTAATAACTTTTGTAGAAGTAGTATATTTTTTATAAAAAGATACATGGAGAAATTATGTGGTAATATTATCGACTCAAGTATACTCCTTCGATTTGATACAATGAATGTGAGGTAGAGAAGTAGAGAAGGGTTACATCCCTGAGTTTTTTTTCTGTTATATACGGAGGCACTACCCACGCTGCGCCTGGAACCCCAACCGCACGCAACGCACCGCCCCCCGGCCTCTGACCCAACACCAAAAACCGAATTCAATTCCGATCGTCCACCGCGTGTCCTCGCCGGTCTCGCCCTCGCCGGCCGCAGAAACAACACGTCCTCCTCATCATGCTCACCGATCGCCTCCCCCAGATGATGTGCACGGCAGAAGCAACGCCCCGGGCCGCGCAGGTCGACGAGGAGGAGGAGCCGGGGCGGGGGAAGCGCCGGCGCGTCGTCGCCGGCGAGACGAGGCCGCACAAGGTGGAGGGTGAGAAGGATGGGAGGAGGAGGAGGGTGGGAACGGAGACACCGCCCGTGCCCTCCTCCTCCGGCTCCGGCTCCGGCTCCGAGTCGGGGACCAGACCGCGCCTTCACCCCGCCGCCACCGCCGCTGGGGAGGAGGCTAGGGCTCAGCTGGCCATAAATATCCGCCGTATGCTCTCTGTCGAGAAAGAAATAAGGGGCCGAATCGCTGAACAAAGTATATATGCCCATCTGATTTTTGATGAATAAATCACGCCTTGCGTAAATACCGTAGCGTGAATGTACCTTTGTCAAATTTATTCTTGATATAATGGATTATCCGCTAGACTGATTAACTATCTTGCTCTTATCGTTCAGGATTTTTGTTTTATCAACGGATATATTTCTGACATTTAGACATGAAGGATCATGTTTCTATGACTTTGTAGTGCCTTTTGAAGCTTTCCATGATTTCAAGTCCATAAAAGCATGCATACTTCGATGTGTAGGGGCACATTTGGACTCATGTTTCTACTGGAGTCCAATTTCTGCATGAAATTTTATGCAAGTGAAGCTATTAACATTCTTGTTCTGTCTTTGTAACTAATGGTAATAATGTCTTACTCTAGTTCAAATTCAGGCTGAGGGTCCAATTCTCACTTTGGAGGATACATTTTGTGACATAGATGATAGTAGTGCTAAAAGCCAAGTTGCTCGAAAGGTTGCTTTGGGTGTTTCACAGTCAATTGTCAGCTTATCTTCCTTTGCAGGTATTTTTATTTCTAGAATCAAAATCCCTTTCTAACATACTTCGTAGACCTCCACTGACTTTGTTATGTAATTCAGGTCGAAAAAGGATACGCGTTTGCTCAGGATTTGTGATACGGTGGAACGATAGTACCAGCACTGGTACAATATTAACCTCAGCAGCCCTTGTTAGACCTCCATGTCGAGATGATGTCCGGGTAAGTGACAAGTTTCTTTTGGGGGGGGGGGGGGGTAAATTTCAGAAAATACCAGGGTTTGGGGGCCTTGGTAACATATAACCACCACAGATTTTGAGGCAGTCTTTCACAAAATCACAGAAACCCAGCTCAATCCTTGCAACCTCCTGCCATGAACCATGCATATCCTTCCTGTGGAATCAAGCAGTAGCAAAAATGCAATTGAGCCATCTCAAACTGGATAACCATATTTCTTATTCTAGAGAAAATGCCCGTGCGTTGCAACGGGTGAAGTCTATTATAATCTTATTATTGTTATACGGTTCAGTTAGAGTGAAAATCACTGTAGGAGTCCGACTCTCATCTCAAATTAGCATACGAGTTTTTTTCAAAGGATTTCTTGTACAGCTCCTTCTGTATTTCCAAAAGCGTCCCAAGTTAGCATGCGAGTTTTTTTTAAAGAGATTTCTTATACGACTTCTTCTGTATTTGCAAAAGCGAACGAACTTACAAACAAACTCAAACACAAATCTGTATTTCCAAAAACGAACGAACTTAAAAACCGACTCAAACACGGATGACCTACCAAAGTACCGGCAAAAACATCTTCAATTTTTGTAATAGTTAGTAGAGATGAATAAAAGATGCTAAAAGTAATGCAATTCTGCAGCTTTCCATTCTGGCAGCAGAATAGTTCTTAACATCCCTCAGTCCACACTCCCAAGAGTCTTGAAAATTATAAACCATCATCGAACAGGAAAAGATCATCAACGAAGCAAACAAACAGAGCCTGAGCTTGTGCTGGTGGTGTAGGGGAAGAAGTTGTCAACCAACAGGCAGTACAACACTGTGGCGGCACATCCTAGCTGGAGAGAGCAGCACAGCGGAGCCACAGCAATCGGAGTTGGGAACAAATGGCACTGCGGTAGGAGGATGTGTGGAGTGGTGGCTGCCCAGGTGGTTCCTTTCCAGAGGTTGAGGTGGCACCTGCAGGTGGGCCTAATATGTTGCGATGGCTGACCAGGATGGACCCTAGATTTTGTGAAATAACTGCCTCAATACATGTGGTTTAGTGATAAAAATCACAAAACGGCGTTTTTTTTGTTACAAATTGGCCTCAAGCATGGTGTTTTATGAAATTTACTCTTCCTTTTTTGTTGAAATATGTTATATCCACAATTTATTTTGTCCTGATTTTTTATTGCTTAGGTGGAGGTCCTTCTACCTAGTGGGGATATATCCCATGGTCAGGTTTCCATGATAGATTTCCATCATAACATAGGCTTAGTTGAAGTTACATCCAATTTCAAGCTTCAAGAGGCTGTTATCCTAAAGGATATTATTGAGAAAGGAGATGTTTTAGCACTTGGTCGTGCTTATGAAGGTGGTCTTCTGATGTGCTCAAGGGGCAAAATAAACAACAGAGCCAACATATTTGAGTGTTCAGAGCTATTAGTGTCAAGTTGCAAGATTACAATGGTAAAGAATATCTTAACATAATTTGCTCTTTTTTTGCTGATAGATTATACATGCCTTTTTTCTTGCCTAAGATTGTATGCAAACTATTGATTCAAATTAGTGAGGTTCTGCCAATTCCTTCCTCATTCTGACTTTACTACTACTAAAGCACACAATCTTTACACTACTCATGTATGCGAATTTGAATATGCATAGGGCATCCAAAAACGACCAGATCTAATTTAATCACATATAAAGAGCCAAACAGAAATCATAAGTTGATTCTGTGGTTTAATTTTGTGATATAATTTTTGTTACCAAAGTAGAGATTCTGTCAATACTGAGACTTGTATATGCTTCTGTATCTCTTTCAGTACTGATATTATATAAATATCATTTTTGCTGATGTGTCCATAATTTGCATGCTGGTAGAAAAAAATATCAGAGCTAAAACTATTGCTTGCTTAGCTGGTTGATCTGTGTGTAATGTTTAATTATCATCTTATTTAAATAGTTGAAACACTTGGACATGATCCATCGTTCAGCATATCAATCCGTGCAAATGGTTGCGAAGCATGATTGACCTGTATAACAGAATAAAGGAATACATCTGAGACATTGTTCTCTGTGCAGAAATTAATCACTTAAGATCTAATAAAAAGCCAGCAGTAACTAGTGGGATGTTTGTTTTGAGGAGTCAAATCATTTGTGAGCTTGTAGCTGAGTTGGTCGATCATAGGATGATCTCGTGATTTTGGTGGGACAACCCAATTCCTCGTTTTCCCAGTAAGTATTGTGGTTTTGAGGCATGTTCAGTGACAGACCCATTGCATTTCCAAAGACCAAACAACTGATTAGGTCGAGAGTAGGATCGGATGGATCATTGAACATCTTATTTTTCCAACCAAAATATCAAATAGCCTATAGATTATTTTATAGATGAATATCATTTTGTCAAAAGTTGTATATGCAATGTTATTTTCTGAAAGTCCACACGGCCCTGCTTGGTGAAAGGTCCTGTCCTGCGATATGCTGTCTTGCACTACAAAAAAAAAGGCACGGTTTTCCTGTCTTTTTAGTGGGTACTGCAGGTTTAGCAGAATACTGTTCTCTAGTTTAGTGGCATAAAAAATCTAACTCTTGCCAGATGCACCAGCGTTTCCATAATAATCAGTGTTTTGCCGTGCGAGCATCATCCCAACAGTGTGATCTAATATCTCTAAAGTGATTTCTTCCTCTTGTTCGAATTAAACATCTATTTTTTTCTCTTTTCTGACAGAACAGCATTGTTGATGTGTAATTTTGTTAATGATTTGTAGAAGCTTGTTTTTGGACACAAGTTAATACTGAATTGACCCGCTGAAGCAAACTCTGCCACTGAGATTAATTAATTAATTAATAAGTAGAGCCAGGATAGCACCTTATTACTGAGCAAATTGTGCTAACAATTAATATTACATGGAGGTGTAATACATATTTTTGTTTGAAATATTGTTTGTTGACCTTACACACTGGGTGTTTCTACCTGTCCTTTAGTGCATTTTTGCATGGAATTTTCCCTTTCTTTCAATTGATGTCATTTAGGTACATATCTTGACAATTTATTGTGATTCCTTTTTCTAGGCTGGCACTGGGGGACCTCTTGTAAATTTTGATGGTCACGTTGTAGGTCTTAACTTCTTTGAAGAGGACCAAACACCATTTCTTTCAATGGCAATTGTTTCGAGATGCTTGGAACATCATCAGAGATTTGGGTAGGTTCATTCCTCATACATGGTGATTCTACTAAAAATTTTATTACCCGTGATGGTCAAAAACTTGATTGTTTGTTTCTAATAATACAGTTGCCTTTTATTTTACTGCTGCATTATAATCACATTTTTCTTTTTTACATTTACAGAAGAATAATTCGACCTTGGCTTGGATTCTGGTTCACCTCTATTCAAGTGGTTCCACTTAGTCATCTGGAACACATATACAAAAAACTCTCAGATGTTGATGATGGCCTGTATATTTCAAATGTGTGAACCTCCTCTATCATCTGTCTATTTGCGATACTTGCCCTTAATTTGCAAAAAAATTGGAATGGTTATTTAAAATTTGTATATTGTTGATCCTTGTAGATTGCGATTAAGAGGCTCATTAACTTTTGAATGAGATGTAACATTTGTTTATCTTTGGGTATCTGTATAGAATTTTGTAAAGCTTCTATACATGTTATGGCTGTCATATTTTACAATGTAGTAATTGTATATGACTATACATATCCATTGTAGCTTATAGTCAAGTCCATTTTTTAATACATGCTGTTAATTCGTCATCTTTCTCCTAATTATTACTTTTAGCATTATCCAAATTTTATGGTCTGCAGAATGTTTATAGCAGTGCTATTGTTTTATCTGTCATTGTCATCTTTAGCAATCTTTGCTTAATGTACATACCACATGAACTAACAAAATGCCAATTAGGTGGCTGAGGGATCACCTGCTGATATTGCTGGAATATGCAAGGGTGATATTCTCATAAAATGTGGTGGAAATTTTCTCTCTACTGCCCCAGAGGTGACGTCTTGTTTTAATAATTTCTGTCATCAGTTACTGCCTTTTTTTTTGTTTGTGTTGTGAACTTCTGATTACATGCTTGTTTATAAACATCTTTGTAATGGCATCAGTTTGGTGCAATGTTGATGGATATATGCAAGGAACATATGGAAGCATATGACCAAGAAACCGTTGGTGATTTTTCTGAGAAAAGGATAACAGTTGAGGTAGCTAATAGTGTCATATTGTTCTACATGTTAGAATTATCTACCATATGTTTGTGTTTGTTGATCATCAGTAAACTTGTTTTCACTATTATGGAAAAATTTCTACCAGATTGTTATAAAGCGACAAAAAGATGGAAGCATGGTAGAGAAAACTTTATCTGCTGGCTTGATAGAAGAGTTTAACTATAACAGGTGACTTCCTTTTTCCTTGGTTGTATATGTGTTTTGTTTATTGTTGATTAACTTTTGTTTTCCTTTACATTCAACCCTTTATTTGCCTACAGTTGGCCTACACCAATCCCCAGCTACAAGGCTAGACGAGATACTATTGGAAGGTGTTAGAGGTACGGTTCTAATTAGCTTTCCATTTGTGTAAAAATTCTGTGGGCAATAAGTTGATTTCTAGCATGCGTCATCCACTCAGCTTGATACCTGGAAAAAATGTCATTTTGGGTTTGGCATTGTACTATTTCTTCTTTTTTTTAATTACATAAAAGTAAGTTGAATAGAACCAAATGAAAGATTTTGTGCTTTTCCAGGGTATTGGGGCATATTACGTACACTCCTTGAATCTCCTAAATCCACCAATGTTCTGTCCTATTCTACCTTCCATGGCAACCTTATTGCTAGTTGTGCATCTGTGCTACCCGCTGGATGTGGGGCTCCACAATGCACCTCTATGGTTACATGGCTATTTTCAATGGAACTTCCTCCTGCAATGCATTATGTATCCTTCGTTGTGCAAGTGAAGCGTCATCTTGTGGCCACGGGTCACATGAGGATTGTTAGGACTGTTATGATGCCAGCTATAAAACAGTGCTTTGCCACTAACATTGTTATGTTTCAGCAGCTAGCTGGCTGAGTAGTGAGTTAGGAAATTCTGTGAACATGGGATGATGGATTGATGGGAGGTGGGTATACTGCCTACACTGTTTCTATGGTGAATATTATCATAAAAATTTTATTGAACAAAAGAAATGTCCTACCCATATCTTTTACTATATGGTGTGGATAGAATGAGATGGACATGACTCAAGGCTCCATTATTTGTAAAGTAAGTAAATTTGATAAATATGTACATGTGGCAGCAACTGAGGATCAAATGCTCTCCAATATCCGAGGAACCTGACATAGTAATTTGGACCTTAGGTTTGAAAGGCTTTAGGACTCTCTGTACATTGCTTTGAGAGTACATAATGTCTTCCTTCACAAATTTATCTGGAAAGTGAAACAGCTATATAGCTACAGTTTTTCTTTGGTTGGTTATCAGCAATAGTATTTTAACAATAGACAATCTGTTGAAAAGGAGTTGGGCATTGAACAAATTTGTGCTTTTCGTGGACTGAAGGCATCAGTGGATCATTTACTATTCAAATGCCCCGTTGCAAAATATGTACGGAGAGTTTTGGACTGTGTGATTGATCGTAGACAAAACCCCTTGTGGGGTTTCGTAGTTAGGTGGTTAGGTTAATTCCTTAACTGCAGGCTGCGCTGGAGTGTGCTAGTCAATTTTGGAAATGTGAAATTTGGATGATTTCGAGTTCTCTGTTCCTAATGTGTTTTTTTATTGGTCTTCTCTTGCAGGGAAACGAGTGGACCGGGAGGCACTGTTATTAGGAATCTAAAGATTGCAGCAGGTAGCAGTTTAGTCGGATGCCTGGGGTGCGGTAGTTGGAATGATCATCCTGTTGTTTGCTTATGCTATTTCTTCTGCTCGGTTATCCCTCTGCTTCTTGAAGGTCTCATATGTAGCTTAGCTCTATATACCATCTGTCTTCCACTGCCAGGATGCCTCATGATCATGGGCACCACAGTGAAATGACCTGTTCTTTCTTTTTCTGCTCTCCTGCCTTCTCTGAGGCGCATTTTGTGTTAAGCCCTGTTTATTTTGTTTTGGTTTCGATATATATATTATATATATTGTAAAATTATTTGGTGCTACAAGGTGCCTAGGCTCCAATATCATCCACCGACCAACTGCTTCCATGCTACTTAAAACATGGAACTAGGAACTATTAGCGGGTTTAACCCGATAAGAGACATGATTCTCATGCATCTATTTCTATACAATGTTGCATGCGTATAACTCCTTTTGGAGTATGAACCTGATTGTGTACGCATGCATCTATTTCCATATAACGTTGCATGCAGATACTTTCCTTTTTAAGAATGAACGTGATTGTGTTTCCATGTTATGAGATCATACAAAAATCATGCTCGCTGATCATGGCCCCTAATTGCGATTAGTACTCCATGGAGCCATGTAATTGTTCTATATAGGCACACGGACGTACGGCGCTGTAACGGCTTGGCAACAAAGGGTGCGGAGGTATATTGGCAAAGCTAGACCTTTTGAAAAAAGCAGATGCAAATAAAGAAAGGAAGCTATTAGTTTTTCTTGTACTCGATTCGGCTTTTTTCTTTACTGACCGCTTTCGTAAGGAAAGAAGACAATAGGAAAACCTGGTGAGAAGTTTTAGAGCAACCGATGCCTACCGTCCGGCGATGTCCCTAGGTGGAGCTGGCTTACCACATTCCAATACCTCGGAACCTTCCCTTCGTAAATTTGGAATAACGAAAGTCTCAACCGCTTGCTGGCATGCCAAAACACTTATTATGTTTATGTGAAGTGGATACATCGGAAGAGAGAGGTAAAGCATTTTAATTTCTTCACAAGACGGCCCATGGGCCTTCTTCGTTTAAGGGGCAGTTGAGCAATCAATCATACTACGTAGTACGGGAATTGTAGTTCACAAGTGAAACCTCCCATGAGTGACTAGTTTGTTGGTATATTATAAATGGGTCAGTTATAAACAAATCTATCTTTTACGGCCGACCCTAGAAATAGAACGCTCTTTGACGAGAATGTCGTCTAGCACCTGTAGCTGGCTTGCTTCACGTCCCGTTGTTTGCTTACGAGTTTGGTAGTGAGCCAAGGCAGACGTTTGTAGATCTTGCCTCAAAACCTCTTCACAGTTGATAGCATCACCTACGAGGTATCAGCCTTGCCCCTCATCATTCTTTGAGAATCATAAGGACCTATTCCGATAGTGCGAAAATATGTTGCACTGTCTTCACTGCCAAGCTCCAGTAATAGAAAATCAAATTAACTATCTAATTGAGCATCAATCCTAGGAATTTTCTCCTCATGGAGAGAGATCAGAAAGCTTAGCACCGGATTCCAAAGTACCAGTACCGAAGAAAGCAAAAGCTTTCGAGCAAGCAGCGACTCCAATGTTTGGTAAAGGGAATGACCCTAGATACTCAGTGGCTGGAAAAACACATCCATTTGCTCGATTTAACGAAAAAGCGCACAAGTCATGCTCGCCTGTTAGAAGTGATTTTAGGAGGAAGTTGGATTGGTATTTTCTACTGGATTTGTGCCTATAGACCAAGGATAAAGTCTCTCTCGCATAGCCGGAAAAGTAAGTACATAGTGTAGAGGGAAAGAAATAGAATCTCGTGTCGACTTGGAAGTCAATAGTAAATCACAGGCAGTATGCCCTATTTTAAAACATGCAATGAGGGTACGAGCAACACTCCCCAAACTTGGCATGACTCATCGCCATCTTGTATTCATGATCTTACCTCGCCTTGGTCACAAATGCATAACATAGGATCGAGTGGATTGGCACCCAAAAGGCTAGATTTTCCTGTCTTTGATGGTGGAGGAAGAATTGCGATAAATATTTTCTTATGTTTCACACTTCTTACACTACTTGGAAAGATTACTCCACCATGTATTTCACGGGTCAAGCTAAAATGTGGTTACAATTTGTAGAAAATAAGGTAGAGAGTACGAATTGGGATGAGTTATGTGACTGTGTCTTAGGTTTGGTAAAAGATGGAGTATCAGGCACTGATCCAGCGCTTAACTTATGTGAAGCAGACTAGATCGGTTCATGACTACATTGAGAATTTCAAGACCCTAATGCACCAAATGCTAGAACACAACTTCAACATTGATCCTGAAATATTCACTACTACTTTTGTTTAGTGGATGGGTTAAAATCAGAAATTAGGAGATTAGTGCTTATTCAACACCCTACCGACTTGGATACTACTGGCTCTCTTGCATTACGTGATAGAAATGAAATGACAGCAGCCCTCGCTGAATACCGTTCAATATCCGTTATTAGACAAATCAAGACTTTGAGTGTATGTATGTATATGTATATGTATATGTATATGTATATGTATATGTATATGTATATGTGTATATATATATATGTCAGTGTCATGGGCCCATGGGTATGCTGACTTTGGGTCTGAGGCGGCCCCGTCTGCCCATGCGGCCATCCCCCAAGGGCGGATCGGGCCCGAGGGCGACGTGGCGGCCACCCTCCAGGACACGCTACCCTGACCCCCTCGGGTCGTTGGTGAGTGCCCTCAGCACTCACTGCGCCTGCGCCATGCGCGTGCCGCATTTAATATGGAGTGACACGCACGCATGCATCTGACACCGGTCGCAGTCGGGTCACATCAGGATTATGTGAGCCGTTCCGGCTCACATGCCTCGACGGAGTTGGTGCGTCAGGTCTAATCACCTAGCGCATCGCACAGCTACGGTTGAACAAGCAAGCCTTCAGCCGTTTAATGAAGAATGACATGCAGCGTCATTCTTCATGATGGGCAGCCTGACAGGAGTCATGCCGGTGCTACAGGACGGAAGACTTCGACCGCAAGCCACAGTGTGGCTCTTAATTGTAGCTTTTTCCTTTTCTCTAGATTATAGCCTGTCCGGCCCATGTGGTGTCCTCTTGAGATATAAAAGGAGGCCCAGTCCTAGAGGAAGGGGATTCGGCTCCCTGAGTTCTCTCCGGATCGCTTCCAGCTGAGACCAACTCTTGAGAGCGTAAGCTTACACAGATAGTCCACCTCACAGGAGTAGGGTATTACGCCTCACCGGCGGCCCGAACCTGTATACTTGCTCGTGTGTCACCGTCCTCTCTCTCTCTCGCGATCTCTCATTCTCACCAGCGCACCGGGACCGAACCGGGAAAGGCCTCTCTCTCGCGCCCTGGGCCGAACTCTAAAAGGGGGTCCGCACAGTACCCCGCTGCGGAGTTTACCCTCCAACAGCTGGCGCGCCAGGTAGGGGCGCGTAGATGCTTCTTTCGGCTCTCACACTTGCCGTGTGCGCCAAGCATCGCTAAGTCAGCCCTCTGGCCGAAGAGGCGGTGCTCCACACGCCCACACCCAGCGTCAGCGACGACGGCGGAGAGCTGCATCCCCGTCGCCGAGTACACACCTCGTCACCGCCTCCACACCGGAGCCCTGAACGGGGCAAAGCGCAGGAGGCGCTGGAGGGCTTTGCCATCTCCCCGCAGCCCAGCGATGAGCGGCGGCATCGCCCCAAGGCGCGTAGCCGTCTGGTCTACAGTGATGGCGGTACCCCTCAGGGCGCTCTCCAGGCGGCGGGAGCGCTCTTGCGCCACCCGCCCATCTCCATAGACCGGGAGGCCCCCGTCCAGCGCTGGCTGGACGATGTGGCCAATCTGATCAAGGTAGTGCAACAGCAGCTGGACACCGGCGGCCGCTCATCGGCAGCCGGGTCGTCCGGTACCGCGACCGTAGCCTTTTCGTCGGCAAGGCGAAGAGCACGACGAGCAGCAGCCCACGCCCGCCGCTCGTCCTCGTTTCCCTCGTCGACGCCCACGGCTACTCGCGGGCGTCACGAGAGTCTATATGATGAGCCGGATGCCCGGCTCAACATCGAGCGCCAGCGCGATGAGCACCGCGCCACCGAAATGGGAGAGGGCGCCGCGTCCACGGCCACCGTGCGCCCTAGCGGCCATAAAGGTAGGCCCCCCCGTTTCCCCCGTCGTTGGGGCTGGATGCCGTGCCTTTGTGGCGAGTCTTCGGAGCGTCCGATGGCGCCCAAAGTTCCGGCCAAGCATCCCGGAAAAGTACGACGGTAGCGTCAACCCCACCGAGTTTCTCCAGATCTATACGACTGGAATCGAGACGGCAGGGGGTGACGATAGGGTCATGGCAAATTATTTTCCCATGGCCCTAAAAGGCCAAGCGCGGGGTTGGCTCATGAACTTGCCACCCGCCTCGATCCACTCCTGGGAGGATTTGTGCCAACAGTTCACTACGAACTTTCAGGGCACATATCCACGCCCAGGAGAGGAGGCCGACCTGCACGCAGTGCAGCGGAGGGATGGTGAGTCCCTCCGATCATACATACAGTGGTTCTGCCAGGTCCGCAACACTATCCCCTGTATCCCCGCACATGCGGTAATATACGCGTTCAAGGGAGGCGTGCGGCACAACCGCATGCTAGAGAAGATCGCCTCCAAGGAGCCCCAGACCACAGCGCAGCTTTTTGAGCTCGCGGACCGCGTGGCCTGCAAGGAGGAGGCGTAGACCTGGAACTCCTCCGGCTCTAGCGCGGCGGCTGCGGGTGCCCCTGAGTCTGCTGCCCGTTCTGGGCAGCAAGAAAAGAGGAGGAAGAAGAGGACCGCCCGCTTAGGTGACGAGGGGCATGTCCTCGCCACCGAGGGCGCTTCGTGGCCCTCTCGCAAGGGGAGGGCTGCGGAGGATGGCAGAAGGAGCGCCAGGCGGGTAAGTGGTGCTCCGTGTACAACACCGTCCTTCATGACCTCACGGACTGCCGCGCGGTCAAGGGCTTAGCCGAGCGTGTCAAGAAGTGGGGGGAGGAGCGGGGATAGGAGTGCCGTGGAGGCCAGGGCCCCACAGTCCCTACCCATGACCGGCGAAGTGAGGCCAAGCAGAAGGCCCCCGCCGACAATGATGGCGACGACGACTTAGGCTTTCAAGAGCCTGAGGCCACCGTCGCCACCATGGATGGGGGAGCATGCGCTCATGCTTCCCGCTGCAGCTTCAAGACCATGAAGCGCGAGCTTCTGGCTGTGGTCCCCACTCATGAGGCCTCACGGCGGGCTCGGTGGTCGGAGGTCCCACTCACCTTCGACCAAACCAACCACCCCCCGTGCGTGGCCCGGGGTGGGCAAATTGCAATGGTGGTCTTCCCCACCGTTTGCAATGTCAAGTTGAGGCGCGTCTTGATAGACGGCGGCGCCGCCCTCAACATCCTCTCCCCACGGCCTATGACCTCATCAAGGTCCCGGGGATGAAGCTCCTGCCGTCCCTATCGATCATTGGCGTGACACCAGGACAGACATGGCCCCGAGGTCACATTGACCTCCCGGTCACGTTTGGTGGCCCTGACAACTTCCGCACCGAGCGGATAGACTTCGATGTGGCGGATCTCAATCTGCCCCACAACGCGGTCCTAGGGAGGCCCGCGTTGGTGAAGTTCATGGCGGCCACCCATTACGCCTACCTCCAGATGAAGATGCCAGGCCCTCAAGGCCCCATCACCATCAACGACGACCTTAAGATCGCACTGGCTTGCACGGAGCAGCGCGCGAGCGATCTCGCCGCGGTCCCAAAGCCCGTGGGTGGCGACGAGAGGCCCGAGGCCTCTACGTCCCACGTCCCGAGGAAGCGGATGACCTCGGGCGACGAGGTCCCCGTCAAGGAGGTGGCGCTGGTCGGCGACCCGTCCAAGACCGTCAAGATTGGCGGTCAGCTGGACGATAAATAGGGAGACGCGCTCATCTCCTTCCTGCGGGCAAACGCTGACATCTTCGCATGGAAGCCGTCGAACATGCCCGGGGTCCCCAGGGAGGTGATCGAGCACCGTCTGGTCGTGCGGCCGGGCGAGGCCCGTCCTGTAGAAAGTACGGCGACAGGCCCCCGAGAGTCAAGCCTTCATCCGCAAGGAGGTGGCACGCTTGCTGGAGGCCGGATTCATCCGAGAAGTCATCCATCCAGAGTGGCTGGCGAACCCGGTCGTCGTCCCCAAGGCGAACAACAAACTCCGGATGTGCATCGACTACACTGACCTCAACAAGGCATGTCCTAAGGACCCTTATCCCCTGCCATGCATAGATCAGATTGTCGACTCCACTGCGGGGTGCGACCTTTTGTGTTTCCTAGATGCATGCTCAGGGTATCATCAGATTCGCATGGCTAGGGAGGATGAGGAAAAAACTGCATTCATTACTCCTGTAGGCACATATTGTTATACAACTATGCCTTTCGGTTTAAAGAATGCAGGCCCTACTTTTCAGCGTACAACTCGTATTACTTTGGGTAGTCAAATAGGCCGCAATGTTGAGGCGTATGTCGATGACTTGGTTGTGAAAACGCGCAACCAAGAGACACTCCTCTCGGATCTAGCGGAGACCTTTGAGAGTCTCCGCTCCATGCGCATGAAGCTGAACCCCAAAATGTGCGTGTTCGACGTGCCTGCGGGAAAACTTCTCGGGTTTTTGGTCTCAGCCTAAGGCATAGAGGCCAACCCTGAGAAGATTAGCGCGATAAATAGGATGCGCCCCCCCAACAAGCTTAGGGACGTCCAACGCGTCACTGGATGCATGGCCGCCCTTAGCCGATTCATATCGAGGTTGGGAGAGAGGGTGCTACCCCTATTTAAACTCCTCAAACGCTCCAGGCCGTTTAGATGAACGGAGGAAGCTGAGCAAGCCCTTAACCAGTTGAAGGTGTATCTCAGCTCCCCCCGGTCCAAGTTGCCCCCGAGCCCGAGGAGCCGCTGCTGCTCTACTTGGCAGCGACCCCACAAGTAGTTAGCGCAGCGCTAGTGGTGGAGCGCGCCGAGGAATGCCCTCGGTCCGCACCCCACTGACCCATGTCGGCACAACCCGGGCCAGAGGGTGACGAAGGAGCCCGCCAGTCAGGCGAGGGCCCCGAGGCTCCCCAGATTGACGATGGCCCTCCGTCCCCTCGTCAGACACCATAGGAGCCCCCGGTCCCTAGGAAGGCCCCGAGGCCACTGAGGCGAGGAGCGGCCCGATGCCGTCTGACCTTGAGGCCGCCAGCATGGAGGCAGAGTGGGCCCAGGGTGGCCCATCCCATCATCGGTGTGCGGGATTTGACGCCCATAGCGAAGAAACTAGGCCCCGCCGAAAGGTGCAGCGGCCGGTTTATTTCGTTAGTGAGGCGCTGCGGGATGCCAAAAATCGGTATCCTCAGGCCCAGAAATTGCTCTACGCAGTTCTGGCAGCCTCGAGGAAATTGCGCCATTTTTTTCAGGCGCACCGGGTTACAGTGGTAACGTCCTACCCCCTCGGGCAAATTCTCCATAACCGAGAGGCGACCGGGCGAGTGGTCAAGTGGTTCATTACTCTCTGAGTTTCGATCTTCACTTCGAACCACGCCACGCGATTAAGAGTCAGGCCCTCGCCAATTTCGTGGCTGAGTGGAGCCCGACCCCCGAACCCGACCTCGGGTCCCTCGACCCCGAGGCCGGAGCAGCCCGCACAACAGGCCGCCAGCCCTTATTGGGTGATGCAGTTTGACGGCTCGCTCGCCCTCCAGGGGGCTGGTGCTGGGGTCACTTTAACCTCACCAATCGGGGATATCCTCAAATACTTGGTTCACCTCGATTTTCGGGCAACCAACAATATGGCGGAGTATGAGGGGCTCCTTGCGGGACTCAGAGCGGCGGCTGGAATGGGGATCCGCCGCCTCTTGGTTCTAGGTGACTCTCAGTTGGTCGTGAACCAGGTCTCCAAGAAGTACCGCTGCTCTGACCCGCAAATGGAGGCCTACGTCCGCGAGGTGCGACATATGAAGCGCCATTTTGACGGGTTAGAACTTCGGCACGTGCCCAGGCGAGACAACGCGCTCGCCGACGAGCTGTCTCGCCTCGCTTCGTCACGCGCCCCAGCCCCACCGGGTGCCTTTGAAGAAAGGCTAACCCAACCGTCGGCGTGTCTTGATCCCCCGGGGGATTCGAATGCGGCCACGTTACTCTCGGGGCCCGAGGGAGTCCAGGCCCTGAGGCCCGAAGGGGTCAAACTCGACCCCCCAAGACAAATTGCCTGGATGACTGAGATCCGGGCATTCCTCAAAGATGAGACTCTCCCCGAGGATCGCGAGGGGAGCGAGCGCGTCATTCGCATCTCTAAGCGGTACGTGTTAGGACAGGGGGCCCTCTACCTACGCGGCGCCAATGGAGTCCTCCTCAAATGCATCCCTCGGGACCATGGCATCGAGCTCCTTGCCGATGTCCATGAAGGCGAGTGCGGCACTCATTCCGCCTCGCGCACCTTGGTCGGCAAGGCCTTCCGGTAGGGTTTCTACTGGCCG
Source organism: Oryza punctata (assembly GCA_000573905.2). Classification (NCBI taxonomy): domain Eukaryota; kingdom Viridiplantae; phylum Streptophyta; class Magnoliopsida; order Poales; family Poaceae; genus Oryza; species Oryza punctata. The sequence continues at coordinate 9,729,802 of CM002488.2, forward strand.
ACAACGCTCCAGGATGCGGCCAATCTGGTCAGGCGATGCCGGGCGTGCCAATTCCACGCCAAGCAAACGCATATGCCGGCTTAGGCCCTCCAGACCATCTCGCTCTCATGGCCCTTCGCGGTCTGGGGGTTGGACATCTTGGGTCCATTCAAGAAAGCATTGGGCGGGTACGAGTACCTCTATGTTGCCATTGACAAGTTCACCAAATGGCCTGAAGCCTACCCGGTCATCAAGATCGACAAACACTCGGCCCTCAAGTTCATCAAGGGCATCATTGCCCGGTTCGGGGTGCCCAACCGTATCATTACGGACAACGGCACCCAGTTCACAAGTGAACTATTCGGTGACTACTACGAGGACATGGGCATCAAGCTCTGTTTCGCCTCTCCCGCCCACCCCAAGAGCAATGGTCAAGTGGAGCGTGCCAACGCGGAAATCCTCAAGGGCCTCAAGATCAAGACGTACAACGTCATCAAGAAACATGGCGACTCGTGGATCGATGAGCTACCAGCGGTGCTATGGGCCAACCGAACGACCCCAAGCCGTGCCACAGTAGAAACACCGTTTTTCCTGGTTTACGGCGCGGAGGCGGTCCTCCCATCCGAACTCACCCTGGGATCTCCACGAGCAGCCCTGTACAACGAGGAAAATCAGGAGCTCCTCCGACGGGACGACCTCGACTACCTGGAAGAACGAAGGCGGCGCGCCGCCCTTCGGGCCGCGCGCTACCAGCAGAGCCTAAGGCGCTACCATCAGCGCCATGTCCGGGCCCGATCGCTCAGCGTAAACGATCTCGTCCTACGCCGCGTCCAAACGCGTGCTGGACTGAGCAAACTCTCACCCATGTGGGAGGGGCCGTTTCGAGTGATCGGTATCCCCTGGCCGGGCTCGGTCAGGCTTGCCATGGAAGATGGCACCGAGCTGCCTAACCCATGGAACATTGAGCACCTTCACCGCTTCTATCCATAGAGGAGTCGCTGTGTTGTACCTCGAGCTCGGGCCAACCCCGCGTGCCCCCTCGGGCACGGCAAAGCTGGCCGGGGGCTCCCACTATCAATATACATCTCCTTTTCGCATTCGTTTTATAAATAGCAGTTTTTCACTCTTACATATTCTTTCGGTCCAACTATGGTCTTCTCTTTGATTGATCTGTTGGGAGTTTTGGCTTTAACTCGGGGCGTTCGGGTTCATATCGCTCCCGCACCATTACGGCCTCTTCCCGCCTAAGGACCTCAGCCTTGCGGCCGATGACCAGGGCTGCGCGCTCCTCGCGGATGCGCAACTCCTCGGACCGCCGCCGGTTGGCGTCCTCGGAACCCGCGAGGGCTTGGAGCTGCTCGGTGAAGGCGGCATCGCGGAGACGGAGCGCGACCTCCATCTCCGCGGCGGCGGCTTCATGCGTCGCCAGCGTCTCCTCCCGAGCCTTGAGTTCTTTGTCACGGATGCGGTTGTTTCTGGCACGCGCCGCTATGCCGTCCTCGCGCCGCTGGATGGCGGCTTCTGCCTCGGCCGCCCTCTGCTCCCGGGCCAGGGCGGCGGCGTACCGGCACGAGAGGTCGACGGAGAGCGCCGCGGCCCTCTCCTCTTCTACCTCCCTGGTGATTTCCGCCAGGGCATCGGTGCGCGCGTCAATTGACGCGAGCTGAGCGGCGTAGGCCTTCCGGCCCACCTCCACCATGCTCTCCAGGGAGCGGCACCCCTCCCAGTTAGCGGCCAGTTCGGCCCGCTCCCCCGCCAGGGATTGCAGCTGGGCGTTGAGCCCATCCATTACGGTAGAGTGCGCCGTCGTCATGGCCTGGAGCAAGGGCTCTGCGCCCAGCGGCATGGCAGCGGAGGAAGACCTCCGGCGGCCCGACCCCAGCGGAGTCTCGGGCTCGGTCTCGGGGACTTGGCCGGCCTCCGGGGCATTGCCAACCTCGGGGGCTCGCTCGACCTTGGGGGCTTGGTCGGCCTCGGGCCCCGGGGTGCCGATGCCGTCCCGGCCAGCTAGCACCAGCTGTCGGAACCAAGCCACCTCCACCTCTTGTCGGGCGCGGGCCTCCTCCTCCTCCTCCCGGGCGCGGGCCTCTCCAGCCTCCCGGGCGGTCGCCTCGGCCTATCGGGCGCGGGCCGCCTCGCGAGCGGCTTCTTCAGCTTCCCGCAGGCGTGCTTCAGCCGCCCGCAGATCGATCGCCTGGCGGGCCGCCTCGTCAGCTAACCGCCCCACAGCCTCGGCCCCACCTGGGCGGCCGGTCTTGGGTTGGCGGGGGGCTCCCTGAGGCGGGAGATCGCTGCGCAAGATAGGCAGTAGGCAAGACATATACATGAGAGCGAGGAGAAAAGAAGGGGGGCGACCCCTGTTGGGAACAAGACCGTACCTGCTTGCTGGACGCTTGAACGTCCACTTGGGGGGCTCTATGAAACCCCACTTGCTGGGCTCAAACCCCTGTTGGGGTGCGGTCTACCCCAGCTTGCGAAGCCGCTTCTTCTTTTTCTCTCCCCCGGGCGGCGACGGCGAACCGCCCGCAGGTCGCCTCCCTGGGGTGTTCTCGGCACCACCCCCTCGCGGTGGAGATGGGGGAGGAGAGCTCTCCCCGTGCTTTCTTTTCCCCTTGGGGTCCTCGGGGCGGCTGCCCCTGGAGCTGCTTCCATGGGGGGCCGACGGGCGGCCCTCGCCAGAAGAGGGCCGCCCTCCTCCTCCTCCGCTGCGGCTGCCCCCGGCGCCGTCGTGGCCCCGATCCCCCGAGGCCCCGATCGTGGCCATTATAGCCCGGATGCTCTCGCGGTCCGGGTTACTGCACAGGGGGAGCACGCCAGCGGGGATCAGGGATGGCTCCACGGTGCTGAGGTTCAGCACGTGTTGAACCACCACCCGAAGATCCTTCGGGCTCCAGTCCCAGTCGCGGCCCGGGTGCGACTGGATGGAATCCTCGGGGCCGGTGTATGCCCAGGCGCCCCGCCTGCGCTCCTGGAGTGGGGCGATGCGGCGGCGGGTGTAGTCTCCGAACACCATCGCCCTGGTGAGGCCCTGGGCGCGCAGACCGACCAAGCGGTCCAGGACGGCGTCGTACCCCTCCCCGAGGGTGACGACCGACCGCTATGTCGGCACCTGCTTCGGCGGGCGAGTCGAGAGTTGGAGGCGGCGCTCGTTGGGGAGGCTGGTGTAGAACCAGTCGCTTTTCCAGTCATCCCACTTCTTCCGCAGGACGCAGGGAATATATTGCTGCGCCATATGTGCCCGCGGTTGGAAGTAGCAACCGCCGATCTCCGTCGGCGGTGACACCGACTGAATGGTGTAGAACCACCGAAACAGTCGGAGCGTGGGCCTCACCCCCCCCCAACATCTCGCACAGGTGTGCGAAGATGGCCAACATTATTACGGTGTTGGGGGTGAGGTGACCCATCTGGAGGTTGTAGTAGTTCAGCACCTCCAGGAAGAAGCCTGAGAATGGCGGGATGAGGCCCGCCATGGCGAAGGGAAGGAAGAAGACAGCCCGCTCCGGGAACTGCGGCGCCGGGCGCGCTTCGCCCAGCACCACCGCCTCTCGGTCGGCCACCGCCGGCATGAACCTGCGCGGCAGGCTGGCCATGCGGTCATTGGTGATGCGCGACGACGGCAGTACGCTGCCCTCGACCGGAGAGGATCCCTGCGCCATCGCTGTGGAATGTGAGTTGCGAGAAACGAGAGTGCGCGGTGAGAGGAGCGCTAGGGAGCAAGGAAAGCAAGGGCATAGGAAAGCTGAGTTGGGAAAAAGTGGTGAAGGAAGGGGAAGACCCCCTTCTCGACGCCCTTTATACCCTAGCCGCTGCCGCGCCCGGCTCCTCGTTTCCCGCGCCCACTATCTCGCCCCCTCGATTCCCGCGCACACTTCCTCCATTATCCCCACCACTCCGTTTCCGGTACGCGTGCGAAACGTCGCTACCGTCACGGAGGTAGAGGGGGAGATTGTGTCTGCCTTAAAGGCGCGCGCGGTTGCCGAGAAATGCGCCATCATCACTACTCTGGGCATACGGACGGACGTGCCCCGTTTCGCGCGCCGCCCTCGGCAATAGGGTCATTACGCGGTAATGGCCCATTACCGTCGTGAGGCGTTTTTTGGTTACGCCCCGGATAATGAGGCCGTGACGGGGTGACGGCCCATTATCGCTGGGAGGCGTTCTCTCCACGCGCGGAACCGGCAGCTGCTCATCTCCTCTGAGAACCTGGGCCCACTTCACACCGGATCGATGAGGTGGTGCAAAGCCTGGTTGACCTACCGTGGGGCCCTCCGCAGGCTTTACGCCGGGGGCTACTATCGGTGTCATGGGCCCAGGGGTATGCCGACTTTGGGTCTAAGGCGGCCTCGTCTGCCCACGCAGCCATCCCCGAGGGGGAATCGGGCCAGAGGGCGACGTGACGGCCACCCTCCAGGACACGCTACCCCCTCGAGGGATAGCTCAGTGGGGTTCGGGCTCCCCCGACCCCCTCGGGTCGTTGCCACGTGTAATGAAGTAGGTGAGCGCCCTCAGCACTCACCTACCTTCATTAATGGCGGCGCAGGCGTAGTGCGCCTGCGCCACGCGCGTCCCGCATTTAATATGGAGTGACACGCACGCATGCATCTGACACCGGTCGCAGTCGGCTGACCGGCATGCGATCGGTCCGAATAACCGATGGGACAACGCACAGTACCGTGCACGCCCGGTTGGTACACTGCGCTTCCCGTCGGGTCACATCAAGATTATGTGAGCTGTTCCGGCTCACATGCCTCGACGGAGTTAGTGCGTCAGGTCTAATCACTTGGTGCATCGCATAGCCTACGGTTGAGCAAGCAAGCCTTCAGCCGTTTAATGAAGAATAACATGTAGCGTCATTCTTCATGATGGGCGGCCTGACAGGAGTCATGCCGGCGCTACAGGACGGAAGACTTCGACCGCAAGCCACAGTGTGGCTCTTAATTGTAGCTTTTTCCTTTTCTCTAGATTATAGCCTGTCCGGCCCATGTGGTGTCCTCTTGAGATATAAAAGGAGGCCCAGACCTAGAGGAAGGGGATTCGGCTCCCTGAGTTCTTCTCTCCGGATCGCTTCCAGCTGAGACCAACTCTTAAGAGCGTAAGCTTACACAGATAGTCCACCTCACAGGAGTAGGGTATTACGCCTCACCGGCGGCCCGAACCTGTATACTTGCTCGTGTGTCACCGTCCTCTCTCTCTCTCGCGATCTCTCATTCTCACCAGCGCACCGGGACCGAACCGGGAAAGGCCTCTCTCTCGCGCCCTGGGCCAAACTCTAAAAGGGGATCCGCACAATCTCCCGCTGTGGAGTTTACCCTCCGACAATATATATATATATATATATATATAGACGTACATACATACATACATATGTACGTGTGTATATATGTGTATATGTATATATATATGTGTGTGTATATGTGTGTGTATATATATGTGTGTGTATATATATGTGTGTGTATATATATCTATATATATATATATACACACACACATATAAAGACTTCCAGATGCTCTACTATCATCAACCGACTGTTAGGGCATGCAAAGCACGCGATAGCATAATTGCATAAAGAACACATTGCTATCGTGTGGTTCTGTAACTGTGGTATTGTGGTATCGTGTTCATTCTTTCATTTGAACGTTGTTCTAATCATTGTCTTGGATGTCTTGGGAGAGCAAGACGCTTTCATTTCATCGCTGTTACAGCTTCCAAGTTTTGTTTGGTTAAACATAGGTATTATTATCTGCTCATTTACATGCGATGCACATCATACGTTTAACTAAAATTCCAACGCCAAGAATGGGCTGAACTGAAAGAAACTATAAGATGACTGCAGATAGAACATGGAATTGTTTTCCCTGAAAACTGTCAAATCCTGGGAATATTCTGTCAGCAACAAAGAGTGAACCACCACTAGTCCACTTGTGAAATATTCCTCCTCCTGTTGTTCTGTTAAGAGCAAAATGCATTAAGAAAATACAAGTGTAACAGGGCACAAAAGCATTCCATCTTTTTGTGAGATAAACTGACATTTCAATTCTCTGCAAATTGCAGTCTCAAACTTTCATACTCCGTTGAAAAGGAGTATTATACTTTATGTTTGTTCCAACATAAAACGTCTATCTATGAATTACGTTAAATGATTAAATCCATCCTTTACAGGTTTTTAGGGTCCTATAATTTATCCAGCGTAAAACTGAATTTTCTAGGTGCAAGGATGTTGACTAACTAAATACAATTTTCTAGGGTCCTATAATTGTATTGATACTGGCAGGGAAACATACCAATTTGTATCATATGACTGATTTCCAAAAACTCTAGGCACCTAGTGGTCATTTGGCAGGGAAATATACCAATTTGTATCATGTGACTGATTTCCAAAAACTCTAGGCACCTAGTGGTCATTTAGCAGTGCATTAAAAAAAGAGACAAACACTTACTGAAATTGTTTTTTCTAGATTTGAGCCACATTCTGAAATGCCTCAGCAAGCTCCTGTGAAAGACAATGGTCGATACAATAGTTAGTAAAGATTTAGCATATTATCTATGACCTATTACAGTGTCGATTTGCACTCACTGACAAGTGTGTGTGAAGTACATGGAACAAAATTGCAATATCAGTTTGCATATGACCAAGATAAACCCATGCTTTATTATTTAGTTAAAAAACAGACCTGATTTTTCATCTAGATCAACTGCCAGCACACTCTCAGACACCATCAGCGCCAACTGAGCTATCACACCATTCATAGTTTCCTGATGGGGAAGAAACACAAACAATTCAGTAGGGTAAAATGTCCAAAAGTTAGAAAATACTCAGTTACTCACTTCCGTAATGCCATACAAAGCTCGTATCCAGTTGCAAACTGACTCGATCTGCACACCAAACTTGAAATCCCCAACACGAGAAATCCAAATACCAATTACATGCTGAGTCCTACTAAACAAAGGAGAACCAGAGCATCCATCTGAGCCGGATATGCAGAACTGAAACATCTTGAGAGCACCATCTAGCTTAGAATCAATATCTTCACCTAACCGTTGAGGAGCACTATAGAAGACAATGGTACACACAATCAGCTATATCAACCTCGGCAGCTATCTGTTATGTGAGAAGGAATAGTTACATCTATATTTTTGGTTATGTAATCTACGTAGATGATAAAGCATTAACTAAGCATAAACATAACGTGCTACTTTAAAACCTAATATGGGGCTGGCGGCATATAAAAATTTTATGTATGCAGACATGATGTGATAATGAAATCTCACCATATTTTTCCACAGACAGCAGTGCCAAACAACTGCTGTTCCTGCTCGGCTGGGAAGCAGCAGATAGAATATATGATTGATTCTCTTTGATATGCAGAAATCCCATCCAGGGGACTGTTATGGTCAACAAACTTGACAGGGCGATAATTCCACTTGTCATCATCGTAAAAGAATATCAACATAAATGGACAGATCAGAAGACCAATCAATGCCCATAAGATGTGCTCTGGTTGTGTGGCCATCAAAAAGATCAACACTTGTATCAGTGTTTCCATTCATATAAGGCACACCACAATGTCTAGTACCATGAGAAGGACAGAATGCACTGAAAACATGAGCACAGCTGAGAATAATAGCAAACTTGTTACAAGAGTAGATGATAAATCCAGTCCCAAAAGAAGTAAGTGGAGAAGCTGCTGATTTGCTTCGATGCTGGATCTCTTTGCCTCTCCTACTGCAATCCGATGTCCCCACATTTAAACCCTTATTGGACTTCCAGTGCACCCTTATGCTCACAACCGATTCAAGGTAATCTTCCACGAGCTGACAGATTTCATGGCTCTCCATGTATGTGGAATCCATCTGATGTACAATTAAGTAATTGGACTAGTCAAGATATGACATACAGTAACTGATGCACCATATATAGTTCCAAAACGATAGTCTTTACAAAAAAAAAAGTTCCAACATGGTAGGTAGGAACATGCATGCCGTCCTAAATAAGTACATTTCTTAATACAAACTGAAAATTCATCAAACTACTTAATATACACCTGCGTAAGGTCATCAAACAAATGTAACTTCAAATCAACTATTAGGCCACATGTTAATTTTCCTGTTTGTATATGTATGACGTGTTGGATATTGGTGTGGTGTCCACAATGCAACTTTGACCACTACTATTAGGATCAATATACTAGCAAAAAAATTATAAGACTACTATTGCATGAAAATTCTTTTCATGAGAAATCTATTTGTATCTATCTTGCATGATCAATCTTAATAGTATTATATTAGTCAAAGTTAAACAAGTTGACTTCATGAATTCTAAAACATCAAACATTTACAGTTGTAAAAATATATCAATGAGAACCATTATACGGTAACTTGTGAGCCTCAATATGCAAGTAACAAATGTATTTTTTTCTTGCTTATGCATATATAAGAATAAGATTCACGGTATGACTATCAAACTTCCTGGTGGTCTCTGGTCAAGTAAGGCATGGCTATGGCAGTTCCCACTCTAGTATTGGACATCTATGACTATAACCACCTATTCCTACTATGTCAATTCCAGATAACCAAAATGCTTGATGGACTAGTAGAGCTAAATGAAACATATCCTACTTCAACTAGTTTGTGTTCTTTTTGGAAAGAAAAATATAGCTAGGAGCTCTGTCTTGCACCATAAGTTGAGCCTAAATAGGTAAGGTGGTTGATGCATGCCCTCTGACCACACATGACTTGATTATGTTCCGTGAGCAACAAGTGATCAACTTTACAAAGGTAAAATCAATTGGGGGAATACGCCACACCATTATTTTCAGTTAACATACTAACAAGTTTTGGCATGCAGCCCACCAAGGAACCTACTTCAAGTGGCCAAAAAGATCAATTTGATGGTAATTCTCTTCAATGTCATTGGTTTTAGTAAGCGTCAGCTCCTAGTCAAACTGATCCAGAGTTTCATATGTACATATAATTCAGAATTCAGTTTTGATGAAATCAAGCATTGCAGATTAAAGCAAGAAGGCGAAACAAGAAAAGAGGAAGGTTGTAGATTATACTTCATTAGTTAAACCTATTCTACCATTTGCAATGCACAGACTTTCATAACATGCTAAACGCATGCATTCAACATGTGAAGAATAGGAATCAGAGCAAGAATATCTTCCGTTGCTACTAATAAGCATGATAGCAAAGTAGCTAATAAACCAACAAGTTGCGTACACAAACGTACCATTTCAGGGAGGAAAAGGAAGGATTGCATACCTCACGGTGTAAATGATGTGCCAATATCCAAAGGATGGGATGCAATCACCTGATGCACACGTGGCTCAGCAAAAGTAGACTCCCAACTGCATATTTGAGCTAAGGGCAATAAGTAGAATGAGTAGGAAAAAAGATAGCGTGTGCATATGTATGCGTATGAGCCTCACCATACAAAGACATTCCATAAATAGCCATCTCGATTCTCCATTCATTTTCATGACTCCACAACTCATAGTAAATTACTCGAATGTTAAAACAGGTTACTTAACTAGCTAGCCAGAGAATTGGTTGTACAGGAAGTAGGAAGCTAGAAAATGGAGCATGTAAATGGCATTTGTTTGTGTAAGGAAACTTCTGTATTAACACATACTCGAGAAGGTGGATGTTGTTTAACTCCTCATGGGATCCACTTCATCACATATATATCTGGTTGGGATCCTAAATTGTTTGGGAAAATCTCATACTATAATGCAATGTATATAGTTATTACATCATTCTTGATATCTGGTTTACTCCAAGAAAAGATAATTGGGATCAGGTGACTCAAACGCGAATCTAAAAACATTGTTCCAGATAAAACGGCTGGCTCGCGATGTTCTTGATAATTTCTTTCGGTATCTTGGAATTCTTGCAATTCTTGAAACCCAAATCTTTCGTGACCCCTATTACAAGGGGAAATCTGACCGCTAAAACGGGCCATGGACGGTCGGTGAGCACCGGGGGGGTCTTGAATTCTGATCATGAACAAACCAACCAACAAATCAATCTCAGCAAACAAATAAAATCAATCTTTGAACAAAACGATTCTACGGGATTTCCTCCTAAAACGAAACCCCGAATAATAATCGCGGCCCGGGTAAACGAGCAAAATCAAGCTCTAGGGCAAACCTGGCTCTCAGGTGGAACGCCGCGAGACAGCACGGGCGGCGGCGAGTGGACGAGGAGGAGGCCGCGGTGCGGGTGGCGCGCGCTCCGAGAGACGTCGTCGCAAGAACCGGCTGTAACCGCGGCCGTCGCTGACGGCGAGAGGAGGAGGAGGGCTCCGCGGCGAGAGATGGCCGGAATCGGAATGAATCGGCCGGAGACGGAGAGGAGAGAAGGCGGCCGATCGCTTCGGATTCGAGCCGAGGCCAAAACCACGCGGAGGCGGCGGAGGAAGGATATGGCCAAAGTTTCCTCCGGACATTCCCTCCACCTATGACATGTGGGCCCCACTACCAAACCAAACCCCCGTACATCCTCTTTCTTGAGGGCGATTAAATCTGTCCGTTGATTCTCTCCATCCGATGGCGGAGCTCCGGCACAGCAGCGGGTAGCCCGTAGCCAAAGATTTCTGGGAGATGTTTAATGAGGAGCACTAGGAAACTATTTTTATATCACTACTTATTAGTACTAGGAAAACTGAAATTGTTTCCATTAGGAATTTTGGTACATTGGTCGTCACGATTGCATCAGCCGCGTGTCTAATTCAGCCGCGCCAGGCGAGCACGTGATCTGCCGCAATTGCGTTCGTTTCCAACCATGTCTGTCGATTCAGTTGCGCAATCGTGTGATTGTTGCGCCGGCCTCCAGCACGCACGCGCCTATCTCGTGTGCCCTTAAATGCACAAGCTATCCGTATAGGACATATATATGAATCTTTTGGATTATGCGATCGTCTCGTTCGCGTCACGCGTAGCTTCACTTTACCCGTCTCTACATTGATCTTGTTTTTGCTGTCCACCCGATCTTCTTCCGTTAATTTCCAATCGCTTCTTTTCTACTTCCCATGTGGACCTCCTGCAAATATAGTTAATCGCCAAATTGATTCTGTCACCGCAACGGCAAATAAGGATGGCGGCAATGGTCGGCACAAACAGCGCAGCTATCTTGCCGTTAAGCTTGTGCCAGCCGAACACCACATCCACGAGGCTACCGACACACATCTCAATGGCCAAGTTGTTGCTGACGAGAAACGTACTACACAAGTACACAGCCGTGACTATGGGCAGCTATCACGCTCGGAAATTTACGAACCAGAATTCTCAAGCAGAATGTACGTTAAAATCTCTGTCCAGGACCAGTCATGGTACACAAACGATAAAGTTGATACACAGACCCACATCGTATAAACATATTTAAAGTCTTACAAATACAGCGGGAAAGTAAAGCGAGCTAAACTAGATAACTTGACGCTCGCAGCGTGGCGACTCCACTCCACGGGTATCCTTGATGGCAGCAACAAGTTTACTCTTCTGAATAGCCACCATCCGAGAAGTATTCTGCCTCTGATATGGGGAAAACGAGGACTGAGTACTACCCACTGTACTCAGCAAGTCATACTAAGAGGAGGTATGATGCAAGGTAATTCCGAAGGAGGCCAGGGGTTTATTTGCATAAAAGCAGATATTTAAAAGAAGTAGTTGAATGTAGTAAAACAGTTGAAGTAAATTAAGCAGTATCAAGTATCACTGTCCAACGCTACACCACGTCGCGACAGGTCCAACCAACCACCTGAACTAAACCAGTTCCATTTGGTCAAGTTATTAAGGTGAGACTAATCACGGTGAGTCTGGTTGATCGCTCATAACCGCGGGCACGGCTATTCGAATAGTTTTACTCTGATCAGAGGTGTACAATTGTACCCACAAGACAGCCCCACGACACGTTTCCGTGTGCCGACATACCACCACGGTACACCGGAAAGCGACTGTGACAGGACCCTTCGCATAAACCTCCCTAACCAATCGTACCCACTTCAGGTTTCGCCCCCTCCTTTATAACCAAGTCGGGCAACCCCCTCTTGTGCCTAGGTGAATCTGGAAGCCGCATAGACCATCATAGGACCCATCCAAACTCCATCACGCCCACCCTTTCCTCGGTACATTGGCTAGAGAAAAGCTACACTACAAGCAAGTCGTTGCCCACGCTGGCTTGTGGTAAGCACGATAATTCTTCCAGTGTAACCCGTGAACCGGTCCTTAATTGCCATGGGTGCGACTAGCAAAACCATGCACCCACAACTCACCATTTAAGCATGTTTTAGTTAAATGAGCACCATGGTGGAACATATCCAAGATCATCATAAATAACCAAAGTCTAAAATATTAGAGAGATTCCCCATAGTGAGCTAGTTGATCTAAGCAAGGTTAAGCATTTCCTAAACCAACATCTAATCATATTGGATTCCAAGTTATCAATGATACAAGGTAAACAACCTAGGCTGGGTAGCATAGGAACCATCCCACATGGCATTATAAAAATAATGCAATTTAAATAGAAAGCGGGATATTTACAATATAGGTACAATATGTTCAATGAGGGATGCATGACTTGCCTTGCTCCGCTACTCCTGGAACCTCTGCGATAACCTCGAAATAAACAGGAGCGTCGGAACTACCGGAATCTATGAAATAAACAAGGCACATCAGCAAAACAGGCTATAAGTCTATTTAAACATGAAACAAAACCATTTTTAATAGATTCTTGGCACTTTTATGAATTTACTACAATTTGAATGGACTTAAACAGAGCTCGGATGAATTAGTTATGAATTTTAGAAGATTCACTATGTTTTACTATTAACAGAAAAATCCTTAATCAATTATTGCGCAATAAATCCCAGGGCTAACGTCACATGTGGGGGGTCGGCGCCAGCAAGCGGGACCCACCCATCAATGGCACAAGGGCGCCGGTCCACCGTGGACCGGGACCACGCAGGTGGTCCACCGCCAGTCCACAGGATCAGCGGTCCAGATCGGCCACGAGGCCGATCAGACGGCTGCGGCGTGTGGCCGCCGGGCAACGGGCACGGCGCAAGTCCGCCCGACCAGCCATGGCGGAGCGGCGGCGCGCGACCATCGGCGGCGACGCAGGCGACGCGGAACGGCGGCGACGGGCAGCGCGCGCACGGGAGGCGGTGCGTGCACAGCGGGCGGTGACGCGCATGGGGAGGAGAGGGGAAGAGAGGGGAGGTCCTCACTGAGGGGATCGGCCGACGGCGGGGAAGATGACGGCGGCGGCACCGACGAAGGGGGTGAACTGGCGAGGGAAGGGCGGACGGGGACCGACGTGACCTAAGGAAGAGAATGAGAGAGGTTAGAGGGGGAGAGGAGGTCTACGGCGAGCGGCATTGCCGGCCGGAGTTGTCCAAGATGGTGATGCTCATCGGAGAACGTGGAAAATGGGGTTCCGATGGCGGAAATCAACGAACGACCGGTGGACGAGGTTTCCCACATCCTTGCGAACCCGCCGGCGGCGGCGGTGTGGCTCGGCGCGGCTGCTAGCGGTGGCTAGCGGCAGCCGGAGTTGGTGAAAGGCGACACTAGCTCTGCACAGCGCGAGGCCGGAGAAGCGAGTGGGGGAGCGGCGATGGTTGCGGAGAGAGAGGGAGGACCTTCCGGGGTTGGGTTTTATAGGCACGGGGAGGGCAGACGTGGCCGGAGTGGCCCAAAAACGCCGGCGACATGGGGGAGAGAGAGACGGCCGGAATTCGAATATCGAATCCCGCGCCTCTCTCGAGCACGGCGCGCAAGGAGTGGGGTGTGGGCCGTGCGGACGTGCGCGGAGCGGGCAGAGTGGGGCGCGGGAGGCGTGGGCGGTGGGGACGCCGGTGGTTCCTTCCCCTCCGATTTTGCCGACGAGAGGAAGGGGATGGACCCGACAGGTGGGGCCCACCTGTCGGCGTCCGGGAGAGAGAGGGGGGCTTGCTGGGCCACGGCGTCGGGCCGACCCAGCAAGTAGGAAGCATGCGCGCGCGGGGAGACGGGCTGGGCCATCGGCCCAAGAAAAAAGAAGGGGAGAAGGAAAGAGGAAAAAGGAAAAGGATTTTCTGGGATTATTTATCACCGGGAATTGATTTTAATTGGTTTTATATTATCTCCAAAGCTCTGAAAATTCCACTAAAAATCCTGTTAGTGTATCAAAACATGGGGAACACCAGAAAAATTCCACAATGTCATTTCCACTTATCAATTGCATTTATTAATTAGTGTTTTGATCTAGGTTAATTTAAATTATTTCTTGAGACGATTTATTAAATGAATTAAGGGGAAAAGGGAAAACCTCAGGGTGTGACAACAGCTTCTGTATAAACCTGCACATATAGATGGCTTACAGGAATAAGCCCTAGAGCTGCAGCCTGCAGGCATTGGTGCATGCAGCAGTGTGGACTGGGCAAAGCCAAGAAGCCCTGATCCAAGCCAATAACGGCGAGTAGCCCACTACTGTAGGATCGTAATGTGTCTTTCCCATCCTAAAAGCTAGTAGATGAGGTGAGGAGCTCCCCTACTTATATATTAGGTCACTTGCCTTTCCACAACCATTATGAGACTATTTAACAATCTTCTCCTTCACACATTGGTGTCCCTCAGCCGTTCACCGCCCTTCACTGTATCCCATGGTTCCTCAGGTATACAGACCCCGCAGGCACCTACAGTGCATCTGGCTTTCAAACATTTTGTCTCTCGGGTTAGATATGTTAAATTAGCCAGACTCTGATACCAATTATAATCGTAAAGTGTTTTTCCCATCATAAAAACTAGTTGAGGAGATGAGGGACTTCCTCACTTACATATTATTATATAAGTCCCTTGCTATTAGCTAGCCCCTTCCACTTTTGATCTTTTGCGTATGCTCCACCTCCAAAGAGTGACAACCGACAATGATCTCACTTTGACGAGGTTGTCAAAGCCATGTTTCAAGAGCAGTGTAACACGTGCTAGCTACTCGCGCACACATACGATCACGCACGGTATTTTTATGAACAGTGGGACGTATGTATCATCGCCATAGCCCATAAGTTTGATGTAATCAACATGTATTTTGATTTAATTCCAGCAAAACGCCAACTAAAATTTAATATAAAGTAAAGTACACTGGCGATCCTTAAACTTATAGGTATATGTCATCTAAGCCCCTAAACTTTTAAAATGCAGATCCAAATCTCAAAACTTATCAAAATATATCATCTAGGTCTCAAATCGCCACAGCTCCTCCAGAATCCTACGTGGCGCTAATGGAGAAAAAAAGAAAAGAAAAGAAAAGATAAAAAGTAAATTTTTAAGTGGGTCACATTTGTCAGTCAAGATGATACCGCGTCACGTCCGTATGACATGCCACATCAGCGTCACAAAGGATCCTGAAGGGGTTGTGGTGATTTGAGATCTAAATGACATACTTTGATAAGTTCCAGGACCTAGATCTATATTTTGAGAGTTTGAAAATCTTAGATGACACGCTCTTACAAGTACCACCCATTCACTTTAATCTTTAATATATTATATATCTTTATCTAAAAAATACTACCTCCTTTTCAAAATATATGGCACCGTTGGTTTCTCTGCAACGTTTGACCATTCGTTTTATTCAAGAATTTAATATGAATATGTAGAAATATAATTTAATATTATATTTTATTTGATGATAAAACAAATTACAACAAAATAATAAAATAAATAGTATTTATACATATTTTTTAATAAGATGAATGATGAAGTGCTATGCGAAAGTTAATGGCATCATACATTTTAAAATCAAAAGAATATGTTCTATGCCTTTCATCGTATCACAACGTACATTCCTAATTAATCGCACATATTAAGTATACCAATCTAACTCCTATACTCTTTCTATCCCAATAAAAAATAGCCTAGGATAGAATGTGACGTTGTGTAGTATAATAAATTTAAACATGACTCTATCTAAACTCATTGTAATAAGAACATTACAATCTCAAAATTGCTTTTTTATAGGATAGAGGGATGCTCTTTTATGGGACAGAGGAGTATGCAACATATAATTTTATAGCAGCTAGTACCTCAGAGCAGATGTGGGCTACGCAGCCTTACTTGAGCGAAATTAAATCTGGACGTTGATTCTCCATCGGACGGCGGAGCGCTCACAGCAGAACAGGCTTATCTCCTCCCTCCGGGCTGATGGGTGGATAGGCTGACAGGCCAAGAAGCCAAATCCACACTGCCCATGGCCATGGCTCTGCTCCTCTCCCCGACCATCTCCTTCCTCGCCTCCTCCTCCGCCTCTCCGCCTCGCGCCAGAGCTCTCCCCGCCGCCGCCAATGTCGCCTCCACCATCCCCGGTAACCTCCGCGAACACCTCCTCCGTACCGGGAGTTTTGCGCATGAGTTACTCGGGTTGGGGGGTGTTGGTTTTTGGATTGGATTATGCTGAGTGGGTACAATGCTATCCGTTGTTGTGCGCTGTTATTTGTAATTTGTTGGAAGGATTTGGTCTAGATATTTGACGTTGGTTAGATTCGTGGCGTTTCTGATTCTCTGAGATGCGGTTGGTTCGTTAGGGAATTTCTTCAAACACGTCGTATGCAGATGCAGTAATTCTTGGGAGATTCCGTGCATTTATCATCTCTGTAGAAGGCTAGGTGTAATTCAGCTCAGAGAACTCTGCAGATTTCCGAAGCTTTGATTCTTTGGTGCTTAAATGATAATATCAGATGCTATGTAAGCACCGGTCACTGGCAGAGGGTGACATTCGTAGCACACCCTACGTTTGGGGCCTGCTTGTTAATAGATGAGTGGATTTTACATATCCGTGCTCTGCTAAGATTCATCATAATATGTAAGTGAGAACACTAGGATTGCTACTAGTTATTGACTTATTGTACTAGATGCTATCCATGAAGTGACATACATGAGCCAGACTTATTATTAGCTTTCAAGTTTCTTACATGACGGAGATTTTATCAATATTTGAAAGTAGCATGCATGTACTCTGAATTCTATGTCTAAAATGATGCACATTGAGGCTTGCCGTTTGTCCTTTCTGATGCTACAGCCTCAATGCTCCAGTGCAAGAATCTCTCCTCCCTGCAGAGCCCTCTGAATGCTTCTTTCACCAAGAAGAGGCTAGTTTCTGTCCATGCCTCGGCAGAGGCTGGCGCAGAAGAAGCTGGCACAGATCAACCGGAGGAGCCAAAACCGGCGGTTTCAATCGAGACAATGCCGCTCGAAACTAAGCAGAAGATGATCATGGAGCAGAGGGCGAAGATGAAGCTGGCCAAGAAGCTGAGGCAGCGGCGCAGGAGGCTTGTCCAGAAGAGACGGCTGAGGAAGAAAGGTAGATGGCCACCATCCAAGATGAAGAAGCTCAAGAACGTCTAACCAGCAGTGATGTCGGTCGTCGTTCTTCTGTACACCTGTGTGCTGTTCATCCATCTCTGTATTTCCTAAGCTGATGCGCCAGCGAATTTTGCTGTTCAAAATATGAAACACAATGTTTGTAAAATGTGATTATTTCTTTCCCGATGAAATTTTATCTTGTGTTTTTTTATAAAATGGACAAACCGGTCACTGTTAAAAACACACAAAGCCCAGTGTTGTACAAATTTTCTTCTAGCATGCCCCTCCTTTTTCTCCTTTGTGCTTTAGCTGTCCTACAGAAGTACCACTAAATCTAATGTGTTCTTCCATAGTGGAAATTTCAGATGCACATTGATGCCTTCTGTGTTTGTCAAAATCATAGCAAATTTCAAGAAGCCTGCTGTGCTGCATTGTATATTTGTGGGGTATTTGCCTGTATATACACTTCCATGATGTGTTTTGTTAGGGCCTCTCACAATTCTTTCGTCTGACCTGATGTTGATTAAAGCACAAGGGATCAACCTGGACAAGGAAATAACCGGAGCAATTTTTTTTTTTTTTTTTGTTGTTGTTTGCCACTTTGTCAGGCACGATGTGAACAATCTGATGAGTGCTGTTTTCGATTTCTTCTGTTGCCCTTCCTGTTGATGTGGTTGTAAAATTTATCTGACATTTAGCCTTCTTGAGCCATCTTTGTCACTTGTTGGTGTACCGTCACAGTTCTTGAAACAACAATGTTATTTGTGGAAACAAAATTTGTAATATCTCTATCGTAAAAACTGAACATGACCGTAGCTGACCATGTTTTTGACCTTTTTCAGCATCAGTCTGACAGTCTTATAAGGTGGATTCCTAGTTTCCTAAGTTGCTGAAAAGAATCTTTGTTTGCTTGCCTTACTTGCTTGGCTACGTTGTGTTGTTGTCTGCATGTGTTCTACTGCCCCCACGCTTCTCTCTTTAGGGCCCTTGATGCTTTGATGCTCAAGGAAGGAACAATCACCACATACCTCACAAAACTCCTTTTCAGTTATTAGTTTTTTTTTTGTGTGTAAGAGTAACTAACCATTTTTAGTTTTTGTTATAAATATTTTGATGTTTTCTGCTGAAAGAACTATAAAGAAAATGGTAGTACAAAGGGACTTGAATGACTCATGGTTCAAATTTGTTCAGGTAACAGCTGGTCTGAATTTTGGATGGAAGAAAAAAAACGTGAATATTAGAGAAGGACCTAATATCAAATAAATAGATAGGGGTGATGCTTCGAACCTAGACTGGTTAGCCCACCACCTTATGGAGCTAGCGAGAAGACCACTGGGTGTTTCTCGAATTTTGGATGGAAGGGAGCCAGATTTTCTGTCTGGATAAATGAACTGCAACCGTTTGGGACGACAAACAATTCGGGCTTTCCTCTTTGCAAGATCACCGGATCATGGCCTGATCGGTAGCAAATGGATATCAAGCAAGAACACTCCGTTGGCACGCTGCCTTCTGAAGGAGCAAAAGCAGCCGATGTGCTGTGAAGACACTTTTTTCTCATGTGCAGGTACTGATGGTCAGTATAACTCACACCTCTTGTTTACTTTCTCACTTTACTTCCAACATCTTTGATCACGATCAGTATGATCTGATCATCACCTTGGATCTTCAGCCCCATGAGAAAACAATCATCGGTTGTCGATGATCGATCCCACTATTGGATTATTTGGATATTACAACCGCAATCGATATGAAAGAACGAAAGAAAGATAGAGAGAAAAGGGATACTGATCAGAAGAAGAAAGAAGCAAATCTGTTGCAAAAAAATGTGTTCTGATGTTGCCTGAAAATTGAGATGAGAGCTCAACTACCAGAAAACGACTGACACTAACTAAAGGCAAGCTGATATATGTGCTCCATGGAATTCTTCACTCAAAAGAAGACAGCCAGGTGACCAAAAACAGCCTGCCTCAGCTTTGTCAACAATTGTCATAACGCACCGACATGATTAACTCTGGTTCCCAATCTATTGACAAGAGTTTTGTGTGGTTAAAACAGGTAACAACACAGCACAAACTCTTAACTGACTTTGTGAGTTGTGACCCATCACTTTCCTCGCAGTAATTTATCCAGTACTAACATCCAGTTGCCTTTCTGATCAGCAACCACCTGGAGATATTCAGATCACTAACCAAGAAGCAATGTAATTGTAGGACTCCAAATGCAGACTGCTAATTGCTCACTAACTAAAGCTTTCAGAATGAAACATCACGAGCATTTCCAAGTGCACAAAAAAGATCATTGAAATGATAAGCCTAATTTAAGTGCAAGAGAAAAGGAAAAGGCAAGCAAAGCAAAGGCTTCATCTGCACCACCAAGTAGATACAGTGTCAGACCGCACATATTCCATTCCTCACAGCCAAGCAATCTCTTCAGAAAACAATCATTTGGGCAGGATTAGTTTTTGATCTCGTTTTTGGTCTCTCAACCAGCCATGTGGCCGGTCAGGTGACGGCGACGACGACGATGGTCGATGGCAACAAGCGGATCACCATGAGAAGTTTCTATCTGCCATGCTCCCATGGAAAGAGATGAGCTAAAGAATCATCAAAAGAGATAGAAGGGTACATAAAGAGGCCAGTCAGAGTTCAGATGAATCTGATTCTGCAGCCATCAAAAAAGCAAGGCAGAATTCCAGCTACAAATTGGGCCCCATTCCGAAGAGTTTCATATCATATCATCTCCTACTTAGCACTTGCACTTCACAGGAATTTTGCACGAGCAAACATTTAGCCATATATATTAGTAGGAAGGGAAGCTAGTGTGGTGTGTGTCCTTACTGCAACCTGCTTCGTTGAAGCTGTGATCTTTGAGAAGTTCCATCCATGGTGAACCGCGCGCATTTCGTCATCCTCGTCCTCGCCTACCGCCTCCTGGTACCTCTCTCTGCCGAGCCAGACCAGACCAGAGAGGTAGATTTTGATCATGATCAGTTGATCACTATTAGATTGCACCTGCAAGAGTTGGAGCAGATTGTTAATTGCATGATCTGCATGAGTTACCATAGTGGTTATTGTGATCAATCAATGTTGGATGGAATTTGTTGCAGTCGTATGTCGTCTACATGGGCGGCGGCGGCGGCAGCGGCGGCGTCGCGGAGGAGGAGCCGGCGCGGGCGATGCACATGGAGATGCTGACGTCCGTCGTGCCGGCCGGTGACGAGCAGGGAAGGGCGGCGGCGGTGGCGCTGACGCAGAGCTACCACCACGCGTTCGAGGGCTTCGCCGCCGAGCTCACCGAGGCGGAGGCCGCCGCGCTGTCTGGTCCGGCCACCGCCAACCACCATCCGATCCATTGTTCTTGATTGATTTCTTTCCGGCGATCTCCGTGATCGAGCCGCCCCGGTGACGATGAAAATTTTGCAGGGCACGAGAGGGTTGTGTCCGTGTTCAGAGACCGCGCGCTGGAGCTGCACACGACGCGGTCGTGGGACTTCCTCGACGTGCAGTCCGGCCTCCGCTCCGACCGCCTCGGCCGCCGCGCCTCCGGCGACGTCATCATCGGCATCGTCGACACCGGTGCGTGATATGGCAGTCGTGACACTGACACCTGCGTCGTGTGTTCAGAGCTCTGACGTTGTGTGTGATGTCACTACTGTGGACGGTGACAGGTGTGTGGCCGGAATCGGCGAGCTTCAGCGACGCCGGGATGGGGGCGGTGCCGGCGCGGTGGCGCGGCGTGTGCATGGAAGGCCCTGACTTCAAGAAGAGCAGCTGCAACAAGAAGCTCATCGGCGCGCGGTACTACAGCAGCCAGCCCGGCTCGGCGGCGGCGGCGGCGTCGAACGCCTCCATCGGTGGGGCGGGGGCGGTGACGGCGACAGGAGGCTCGCCGCGGGACGCCGTCGGGCACGGCACGCACACCGCGTCGACGGCGGCGGGCGCGGTGGTGCCTGGCGCGGGCTACTACGGCCTGGCCCGTGGCGCGGCGAAGGGCGGCGCGCCGGCGAGCCGCGTGGCCGTGTACAAGGCGTGCTCGCTGGGCGGGTGCGCGAGCTCGGCCGTGCTCAAGGCCATCGACGACGCGGTGGGCGACGGCGTGGACGTGGTGTCCATCTCCATCGGCATGAGCTCCGCCTTCCAGTCCGACTTCCTCACCGACCCCATCGCGCTCGGCGCCTTCCACGCCCACCAAAAGGGCGTCCTCGTCGTCTGCTCCGGCGGCAACGACGGTCCCAACCCCTACACCGTCGTCAACTCCGCCCCCTGGATCCTCACCGTCGCCGCCTCCAGCATCGACCGCTCCTTCCACTCCACCATCGTCCTCGGCAACGGCATCCTCGTCAAGGTAAGACATTCCCATCGGCCATCGCCATGCTTCACTTCTTGGCCATGAAATCAACCTCTCCCTTCTCCTCGTCAATGGCAGGGAATCGCCATCAACTTCTCCAATCAGAGCATCACCGGAGGCCAGTACCCACTGGTGTTCGGGCCACAGGTAGCCGGCCGGTACACGCCGGTGTCGGAGGCAAGGTACGTAGTAGCAAACCTTATTTTCCATGGAGGCAAATCGCCGAACAGTTCAGCTGCGTGCTCAGTGCTCCCCTGTCACGATGCATGCAGCAACTGCTACCCTGGATCGCTGGACGCGCAGAAGGCGGCGGGGAAGATCGTGGTGTGCGTGGGTACGGACCCGATGGTGTCGCGGCGGGTGAAGAAGCTGGTCGCCGAGGGCGCCGGCGCGCGGGGGCTCGTGCTCATCGACGACGCCGAGAAGGCCGTCCCCTTCGTCGCCGGCGGCTTCCCCTTCTCCCAGGTCGCCACCGACGCCGGCGCCCAGATCCTCGAGTACATCAACTCCACCAAGTGAGTCCTCGTCGTCGTCGTCATCAACTAACCAATTTTTTTTGTCACGCGATCACGTGATCCGACGGCTGATCTTGCACCGGTGCAGGAATCCGACGGCTGTGATCCTCCCGACCGAGGACGCCAAGGACGATAAGCCGGCGCCGGTGGTGGCCAGCTTCTCGGCGCGCGGCCCCGGCGGCCTCACCGAAGCCATCCTCAAGGTGAACTGTTTCGTAGGGGTAAAAAAACCCATTTTGTTCCTACGAATTAGAATTATTGAAAGCAGATTAAAACTCTCGCTCTTTCCGTTAACTTACAACAATTCGTGATAAAATGGTTTTCTTATAGCACTTAAACGGAGTGCTACTAACAAAAACGGAGTGCTACTAACGAAAACCTAACAACGAAGATATTTTTGGAATAAAGATACTTGTAGGATAGTATTTTTGAAAATTGGATTCGTCAATAATATTTCTTGAATTAGGATGCTTGTTAATGGTACTTTTATATTATCTCTAATGATCACTAAAATTAATTAGCGTGGTAAAATTCTCGAAGGATAAATGGAGGTAACTTCCATTTTGACTGCGTGTTGGTTTTTGGTTGGGGTGTGGCAGCCTGATCTGATGGCGCCGGGGGTGAGCATCCTCGCCGCGACGATACCCACCGCAGACAAGGAGGATGTGCCCACCGGCAAGAACCCATCGCCGTTCGCCATCAAGTCCGGCACCTCGATGGCCTGCCCGCACGTCGCCGGCGCCGCCGCCTTCGTCAAGTCGGCGCACCCGGGCTGGTCGCCGTCCATGATCAGATCAGCACTCATGACCACTGGTACGTAGCCGAATGCCCGAATCAAGAACGCGATGAGAACGTAGTAGGGCAGAACAGAGCAGAGCGTGTCTGATTGATCGATCGATTTTGGCAGCGACGACGAGGAACAACCTCGGGCAGGCGGTGGCGAGCAGCACGGGCGCGGCGGCGACGGGGCACGACATGGGCGCCGGGGAGATCAGCCCGCTGCGGGCGCTCAGCCCCGGGCTGGTGTTCGACACCACCACGCGCGACTACCTCAACTTCCTCTGCTACTACGGCTACAAGGAGCAGCTCGTCCGCAAGCTCTCCGGCGGCGCCGCCGGCTTCGCCTGCCCGCGCGGCGCGCCGTCGCCGGACCTCATCGCGGCGGGCGTCAACTACCCGTCCATCTCCGTGCCGCGGCTCCTCGCCGGGAGGACGGTCACCGTGTCGCGCGTCGCCATGAACGTGGGGCCGTCGAACGCGACGTACGCCGCGGCCGTCGAGGCGCCGCCGGGGCTCGCGGTGAAGGTGTCGCCGGATCGGCTGGTGTTCTCGAGCAGGTGGACGACGGCGGCGTACCAGGTGAGCTTCGCGATTGCGAGTGCCGGCGCTGGGGCGAGCAAGGGGTACGTGCACGGCGCCGTCACCTGGTCCGACGGCGTGCACTCCGTCCGGACGCCGTTCGCGGTTAATGTCATCTGATTGGTGTCTCCCTCTCTTCTTTTTTTCGTTTTGCTTTTATTTTTGCTTGCTTAATTCCATTTTTTTTCTTGGCTTTTGTGAGTGTATGGTTTTAGGGTCAGTCTTGGATCTCGAATTATGGTGTTCAGTCTCCTTCCCTTTTTGGAAAAGCAAGGAATAATTCAGATTTTGGGTGTATTTACAGATTTTTATTTAACCATTCACAATTGCTAGCAGCTGCTATCATTTCATATGACACTCAATCAGTCAATCTCCTAACACAAAACTGAGAACAGGACGGTAACGCTTTTATTGCAAGCATACAATTCAAACGATTTAGGCAATAAAACTTTAAAAACAAATATTTAATTCTGCATCTCAATTTAATCTAAGTATGAACAAAATTTCAGACCAAATAGTCTTTTTCCTATGACAATTAGTAGCAAAAACGAGAGATCCCTTGTGTTGCCCATGATAAATCGGAAGGGAGAGATTAAAAAATTAGGGACACGTTTATTTTGTTATCACTTTTAATCCTACCAAATTTTAGTAATACTGAATATTGTAGCATAACAGAGTGAACATATCCTTGGCAATGTCATAAAAACACTACTAACATTTGGTGAGCTCTAAACCAAACATATCTAATACTATCAAAATTGGTAAAACCTAGTTTTGACAATAAACTAAACAAGCTCTGGATTCCATAGCAAATACCTCTATTTTTCCGTTAAATTTTCACCCTAAGAACACTACCAAATATAAGTCTTAGAGCAACCTCTCTTGCCAGTTTCAAGCCCATGATACGCCGAAGCTTATAAGAACGTTGTTTACTAATCATTTCTATTATAAGAATGTTGAATTTGATTTTTGGTGGAGTGGTAGATATCGCTATACTCTACACTATTATCAAATTCCTTAAAAATAAATTATAACCATTTGCATTGGATTTAAGTAATAAAGGTATACGAGAAGGCATCCCTCGAGACATTAGAATCCACTCCCAGAAGCAACCGTTGAAGAAAGAAGAAACCTAAGTTTAGACAACCTAAGGATACCATTTAGCATATAATAATCTCCACCTATCTTAGAGCACAACCCTCTAAACCTACCAGATAAAAATCAACAAACTTCAAACCCAGTATATTGAATCGTGTCGACAGAATCATCCAGTTGATGCCACTTGCCAGGTGATTGGGTAATCAACCGGAGCTATACAAGATCACAAGTGGAGGCTACTGATTGAATATATCCAAAAAAATTGCCCACAGGGATTAATTAGTTCCAATTGATCTCTTCGATTAAAACTAGGGCCCTTTGTCCTCAGCCTAAATTGCCCACCACCCGTGTCCAAATTAAGCTCAAATCACATGGGCTAAAGGCATGGAAAACAACATCACCATAAAGTGTGTTTAATTGCTTTGCATGCAAATCAACGGAGTAATTAGAAGTGGGGCTCCATTTACGTATGAGCGACTACTAATTTTGTGAAGGATTTAAATGTTTAAATTAGACCTGGTCCTGAAAGTCCTGCAATTGGGCAAAGATAGTACTGCCCAAAGCATCAATCCAAGATCAAAATCAAGATCATGATCTCCAAAAAATGGAAAACATTAAACGTTAGTTGTTGGCACGTACTACCTTGGCCTCTCCTCTAGTGGATCGGCTTCAATTTTGTTTTGATTATTTTGTAGATGCAAACTACGTCACATACGTGCAGACCATGACCTGCTCTCCCAACATTGCAATTATTTGACGAATTTTATTTTTCCAAGACCTCTGTAAAATTGTCTAATTTGGAGAAAGAGCAAAAAAAAAAAGATAGTACTAGCATAGTAAAATATGACCCTCATCGGTTACCCACATTACCTAATAAACCAAAACAGCTTATTAGGGAATAAAAATTAATTTATAGGTAAAAGTTTTATATATTTATTCGTAACGATTTAAAAGTTAATGCTACAAAGAAATTATGTTGAAAATATCTTAAAATGAACTTTAAAATCAAGTTCAAAAATTCAAATTTTGATTTCACTTTAGCTTATTAGGCCAACTGATGGAGCTCGGTATCACATTTCCTGAAAAAAGAAAAAAG
Source organism: Oryza punctata (assembly GCA_000573905.2). Taxonomy (NCBI): domain Eukaryota; kingdom Viridiplantae; phylum Streptophyta; class Magnoliopsida; order Poales; family Poaceae; genus Oryza; species Oryza punctata. Next base: position 9,755,530 of record CM002488.2, read on the forward strand.
AAAAGGAGACTGCATTTTTTTCTTTGTGAACCAAATTTAATAAACTAATTAATTATCTCTGATTATTTTAATATATTTTTTTGTTTTTTTTGGGGGTGGGGGATAATAAGCTTTGATGATTGGCTAGGTGGGAGAGAATATTAGAACGTGAAGGAAGGCTAGTGCACCGACCGACAGGTGGGCCACAATCTACCCGCGCCGGCCAAATGGATCCACCCTGTCATTGCGCCAGTGCAGGCGGCCACGTTGGGTGTGTAGCCGTGTAGCCGGCAGGTAGCCCGGTCGTTAAGCCTCGTCTCGCCTCCACTTTCCCGCGGAAAAATAAAATAAAAAAAAACTACACGTCGCCTCCTCCTCCTCGCCGAGACAGAGAGGGAGCTGGAGAAGAAGGCCATCGCCATGGCAGGTCGGCGATGAGAAAGGAAAGAGAGGGAGAGAGACCGACGACGAGGCTGGCCGGCCGGAGGACGGGACGAAGCTAGGCGCGCCGCCGCGGCGGCGGCGGCGGCGGCGGCGATCGACGACTGGGTGTTCGCCGGTTTCAATTGATCTTGGAAGAGAGGTTAGTTAGTAGTTACTGACGGTTTCAAGGAAATCAAGGTGCAGATAAGAAGATAACTATAATGGGGGAGCCAAACCAGAGGAGGCTGTACCAAGTCTGGCAAGGAAGCAACGTACGATCATCTCGCCTCTCTTCCTTCCATTACTTCTCTTTTGCTATAAGATTCTTCTTTGCAACCTGCATTTTCTGATCATTCTCGTGGACATCAGATCAAAATTTATCGTTGCACTTTGAGTTTTGAGATGACACTTTCTCCAATACTTTTCTCTTTTTTTTTCCCCAGAAATTTCTGTGCGGCGGGCGGCTGATTTTCGGTCCGGATGCGGGTTCTCTGTTCCTGTCCACAGTTCTGATAGTGGCTCCTCTGGTTGGCCTATGCTGCCAATGCATCACAAAGATGAACTCGATCAATTCAGAGAAGCAAGTTCTTGGCTTCCCTGTCCTCATTGCCACCATCGTTCTTGGCCTAGCAGTGAGTCACAAACCCAGCAACAATCATCACCAGCTACAGCTGTTTTTCTTGTCTGAATAATCTGTCACAACTGCTCATGTTTTTTTTTCTTGTCTGAATAATCTGTCACACAACTGCTCATGTTCTTTTCTCTTGTTTCATTTCTGAATCGGTTAATTGCGTGTGCAGGATTTGGCATTCCTGCTGATGACATCGAGCAGGGACCCGGGGATCGTGCCGAGGAACGCGCGGCCACCGGAGTTGGGCGGCGACGAAGAGCAGGGGGTCGCCGGAGACGTGACGACGCCGTCGGCGGAGTGGGTGACGGCGGCGAGCCCTCACCTCCGGCTGCCGCGCAGCAAGGACGTGGTCGTCAACGGGTGCGTCGTGAAGGTGAAGTACTGCGACACGTGTCTGCTGTACAGGCCGCCACGCGCTTCCCACTGCTCCATCTGCAACAACTGCGTCCGGAAGTTCGACCACCACTGCCCCTGGGTCGGCCAGTGCATCGGCCTGGTGAGCACCGTAATGTTACTGAGTTTAATGCACATTATTAAGCTGATATACTGAATTACTGATAATGAAAAAAGCGAGATATAGGCATGTTATTTTCAGCTATTTCACCATATTATTGAAAAGGATTATTTACTTAACGCTTTAAAAAATAAGTTTTCTTAAGAAAAAACTTCTTCTACTGCATTGTTTTAAACTATTTGTTAAATTTATTTTTGTAAATATTTAATTTCTCTCTATGGTTAAGTAGATAATCCATTCAATAAAGTTCTTTTACAATTCTTATAGAGGCTATGGTGATTTTGTACCACGGATTAGTATCGGCATATCTCATGTCATCGAAAGGTCGTGAAAAAAAGATCTTTTTATATCTTTCTACACCTATTTTAAAAAGCTACTAACTATGGCATATTTTGCTCTCGCGTATAAGATCAGCTGAAACTGAAACTATATGGATGATGATACGATGAGACTGAGGATTGTTTTCTCATTTTGCACAGCGGAATTACCGGTTCTTCTTCATGTTCATCTTGACGTCAACCCTCCTATGCGTCTACGTCTTCGCGGTGTCCTGGGTTAACATTGTGACGCAGAAGGACAGCAACGGCGGCTCCCTGCTGAAATCAATGGCCGGCGAGCCGTTGTCCGTTGTGCTGATTGTGTACACCTTCGTCTCAGTGTGGTTCGTCGGCGGCCTCACCGTGTTCCACCTCTACCTCATGAGCACAAACCAGGTAGGCCGCATCAAGCCACGTGTTAATTGTTTGTTGAATTCTTTCCTAAAGAAAATGCACGCAAGAATTGTCACAAAGATGTCTGATTTCGCGATAAAATTATCATGCTCATCACTACTTAGTGACTAGGTTGTAAAAATCTCGATTCTATTGTACGATTTACGATTTCATGGTCGAAGGCCTGAATCTAAAATTATTTACGATTTTATGATTGTAACCGTACCTAGAACTTTCGATCTATGTGTCTCATAACAGGGACTAGAGATATAAACCATTTTTATTATATTTTTTAAAAGAAACTTACAACTTTCGATTCTGATCTAGGATCGTGATTTTAATGAACATAAACTGCACATTTTGATTTCAAGTCAATTCTGATCTAGGATTGATTTACTTGAAATCGATACTGAATTTGTTTTGAAAATATATTTGTGATCACTGATGTGATGCTTCTTTGCTACAGACGACATACGAGAACTTCAGGTATAGGTACGACAAGAAGGAGAACCCGTACAACAGGGGTGCTCTATCGAACATAGCCGAGGTGTTCTGCACCAGAATCTCGCCATCGATGAGCAACTTCCGGTCATGGGTGGCACCGCCATCGCTGGAGGAGCCGGACAACGTCGGTGGGCAGCTTCCACCGAGGAACGGGGTCGATCTCACCGGTGGCGTGAAGGAGAAGGTGGACCTGGAGATGGGCCGCAATGGCGGCATCATCCCGGCGATCTTGCGGGGGCTGGACTACGACGAGATGGAGAAGAATGATGTCTGCGTGCATATCAAGGACCGGGGAGTGGCACCGGCAGCGTCGGACCCATTCATGGCTGACCGGCGGCACGATGAGGACTATGAGAAAACTCCAACGGCGGTGAGCCTCCATGTAAATTCAGAACGATTATGACACGGCCCCGGATACGTCTAGTTGTTGCAATTTTTTTTTTTGGAAAAAGTCCAAATCCCCCCTCCCAAACTTTGGATGGAAGTCCGTCTAACACCCTAAACTTTAAAACTGGACATCCGACCCCCTCAGCTTTGCAATAATGTTCATATTACGCCCTAAAGTGATTTTGCATATTTTGAAAGCTTAAACGGACAACTTTGAATAGCTTATATAATACATTTGCATATTATCAGTTGTAAGTCACAATTTATACTTATACAGTATATTATACTATATTATGTTTGTACTTATTTGTAAGTAAGAGATAACAAAGGGTCAAAGTGAAGATTTTAAAATATATATCCAATATGTATGTCACGTGATCAACTCATCCAACTTATGCATAAATTAGATAAATCACACTATGCAAAACCACATTGGAGGGTTATATAAATGATATTGTAAAGTTTAGGTGATTGAATGTCCGGTTTTAAAGTGCAGAGTGCTAGATGAAATTTCATTCAAAGATTAAGAGTATTTGGACTTTTTCCTTTTTTTTGTTTGGGCGTTTCGTCTCTTAAGAAAGTTGGAGAAATCAGAAATATTGTAGGTGTAAATTAGCTATACATTTCCGATGGTTATGTTGAATACCTGAGATTGTTCATTTGTTTTCATGGAAGAATACCAAGGCACGGGCATCATGGGAAAATTGGTTGATTTGTTAGCATTAAGGTTGTTTGGTTACCGATCAGAATTTATCACACTTAATGTTAGGCAAGTTTAACTAAAATATAGATGATTGTTTGGTTGCAGTTACAGCTGTGAACTTATGATAAATATTCTATTTCAATAAATTAGATCCGACACGTCAATGGTTTAGAGGTAAAATTCGCATAGACTTGCTAAGGCATGCAAAGATTTGGAGCACCTACATCTTAAGTAAATGTTGTTAAACAGTGACAAACTATGACCAACAATCAAACAAGCCAAGTCTGTGGTTTTAGATTTATAACTAGTTTTGGAGAACCGGTCTTTTTCGGTGGGCTAAAATCACAAATTCCTCGATTATCCTACGAACCGGTACTAAGAGCATCTCCAAGACTAGCAATAATTCTAGCTAAATTTAAAGAACAAAAGACTAGTTAAAAAATAAAAAGCTTCCCAAAAACAGGGGTAAACCAACAGACTCTTTAAAACTGACGAACGTGGATGGAGGGCCCATCTGGCTAGGCAAATATAGCTAGCGAAGGGGAGGAGATAGCTAGCGTGAAAAGATAGCTATTCAGTTGGCTAGTCTGTTGGATGCAATTTTTCTCTCTTTCCTCTTTTTTTAGCTAGCCAACGGGATATACAAGAGCTCTTGGAGATGCTCTAAAGATGTTTTTAGTATCGGTTCTAAAAGTCAAGTCCCAAAAACATCTTTAGTCCAAGATGGAGGATCTTTAATCCGGGTTGGTGTTACTAACTGGGACTAAAAATATTTTTAGTACCGGTTGGTAACACCTATCGGGAGTAAAGATGTCTCCGGGGTTTAGTTCAAAATGAAAACATCTCTTTACAAATTAGATGTGTGTGGTAGGTGAGATTGTAATGCGCGTGAGACTGAAGTGAACGATCTTGAGTTCGAATACCGTAACCTGCATATTTTTTGACTGAGTATGCATTTTTCAACCGGTATTAAAAATCAAGATTTGTGTATGTTGACCGTTTTTAACCTATTTTGACCGAATCCACCCTTAATATTAAGGTGATGGAAATGATTTCTAGCAAAATATAAACAATCGCTATAAATATTAAGTTTTTTATTGCCGAAAAAGTTAACCGGTAACTTTTGATGTTATAGAACTGATAATTTGATCTTCGCTTAACCAATTTCGCCTGTGGATTATAGCACCTTGTTTGCCAAGGAGAATTCGAAGAGTTTTTTTTTTCTGACTCCAGTGATATTTACAAGTTACAACAAATGTGGTCCATCATGCATGCACATATTTCTTTTTAGACCATGCGTGTGACATGTCATCCACTTAGATAGGTTTTCTCCCCATTTTCTCTTGCCACGACATGTTATATTCCTGGCCAGACACTTGGCTCCGTCCCAGCCAGTACTTGAACCTTGAAGAAACCCGTTGGACATATCTGCCAAAATCTTGCTCGATATTTTCAATTATTTATGCGAGGAAAAACATAAGAAAATCGTTGTTTGCGCACATAGAAAGCTTGTGAACATTAGCACATAGGAAGCTTGTGCGCCTTTTCGACATCACAAAACTACAAACCAGGCAGTTTGGTTAGTTTTTTTTGCTCAAAGAGTGTATGACATTGTGGGTTAAAAGGAATTGTAGGGAAGGGTTTATTTGGCTTGTGTTACTTATATCCTTTGGTGTTGTGAGCACATGACTCAACTTATTAGGGTTTAAAGTTCAGTATCCACAAATATTACGCATATGCATGTGGACTTTAAACATGTTTTCAGTGAGATTAGTGATGTGCAAATAAAATATATCTCATTTATTATTCTAGAGCGTACTTAGCGTTTTCACGGAGAATGACAATGCTCTTTCTTTTGCTTCTACGAGCACCTATCTATATGTTTAAAGTGGGTTTAAGTGTGAATTTAACGGAACAAATTCAATCGCTCTGGTAGGATTTCTCCCCGTTTTTCCTCCGACAACATTCATTCTTTTCGGTTATGGTTGATGGTATTTTCTTAGTTCCATCCAATCGAGCTCCTCACCTGACAAAATAAAAATATATGTACAATTTTGAAATCCATGTAATAGGATTATTCGACGGTGCTATCTGCAGCTATACTGTAGTAACCAGTCTTGAAGTTGAAGACACCAACACTCAAACAAGTTACACGGATGCAACGCAGTAAACAGTCCCAATGTATATTGTTTGCATAACTCGCTAACTTCTCAACATTTTGATATAGTCTCTCCGAGCTTTCAAGAATTGCTATCCAATTGCTAGTGCCAAAAAAATAAAAAACAGTAAGATTTTTCTCCGGAACAAAGGAAAAAAAAAGGCAAAAAGAGCATCCGCAAAAAACCAGCAAACACAACAACAACTTGTTTTGCCAAAAAAAAACAATAAACACTACAACTTGTAAAAGAAACAAGAAGAAATAATATTTTAAATGGAGGCAATAATAATGAAAAAGGAAGGAGATGAGCTAGTGGTTAGATTGGCCTCTGCTACACTTGGCGAACCCCCATTAGATAGCTGTAGATTACACCTCATCTCCCGCCACCTTATCTCATCCATCCGCGCCACCATGTATACCCGCCCACCACCTCCCCTCCCCCAAACTCTTCTTCCCCCTCCCGCCCCCGCCAGGTGTTCGACGAAATGGCCTCCTCCGCCATGGAGCTCTCCCTCCTCAACCCGGCGGCAATGCGCGGCCTCGCCGCCACCGCCGCCTCCAAGCCCCGCGTAGTGTCCTCCGCCGTCTCCGGGCGTCGTGTAGTCCGTTTCCGCGTGGCGGCGTCGGCCGCGGCGCCGCCCGCGGCGAAGCCCGGGTCGCCCAAGAAGCGCGGGAAGACGGAGATCCAGGAGACGCTGCTGACGCCGCGGTTCTACACCACGGACTTCGACGAGATGGAGCGGCTGTTCAACGCCGAAATCAACAAGCAGCTCAACCAGGAGGAGTTCGACGCGCTGCTGCAAGAGTTCAAGACGGACTACAACCAGACCCACTTCGTCCGCAACCCGGAGTTCAAGGCCGCCGCCGACAAGATGGAGGGGCCTCTCCGGCAGATCTTCGTCGAGTTCCTCGAGCGCTCCTGCACCGCGGAGTTCTCTGGGTTCCTCCTCTACAAGGAGCTCGGCCGCAGGCTCAAGGTTCGTAGTTGCAGTCTAGCTTCTTGGCTTTGCATTTCACCGAGCACCTGGTGGGCGCGTGCTAATGCTCCATTTTTTATTTTTTATTTTTTTTTGCAGAAAACAAACCCGGTGGTGGCTGAGATCTTCTCGCTCATGTCCAGGGATGAGGCCCGGCACGCTGGGTATGTAGTAGTAACACACTCCAAATTATTTCCTCACACAATGTGATTGCAAACAGCCATTACAACTCAAATTGAACTGTACCATGACTAGAGAAAATATTTAAGCTTCAGTTTTAGGGCGTCCATTTCAACTATACTGAGTAAGCAATTCAACTGAATTGTTCTTATGATTTGTGCTGTCCAGGTTTTTGAACAAGGGGCTATCTGATTTCAACTTGGCACTGGACCTCGGGTTCTTGACCAAGGCTAGGAAGTACACCTTCTTCAAGCCTAAGTTCATCTTCTACGCGACCTACCTGTCAGAGAAGATTGGGTACTGGAGGTACATCACCATCTTCAGGCACCTCAAGGCCAACCCGGAGTACCAGGTGTACCCCATCTTCAAGTACTTTGAGAACTGGTGCCAGGATGAGAACCGTCACGGCGATTTCTTCTCCGCGCTGCTCAAGGCGCAGCCGCAGTTCCTCAACGACTGGAAGGCCAAGCTCTGGTCACGCTTCTTCTGCCTCTCGGTAATCTCCGAGCTATTCTGTTGTTTTCATGGACCAACAGTTTATACTGAACAATTGTAACTGTGTTCCCCTTCTAACAGTTGTATTTGTATGGGACCTTTTGTAGGTGTATGTGACCATGTACCTAAATGATTGCCAACGTACCACATTCTATGAAGGGATTGGTCTGGACACCAAAGAATTCGACATGCATGTGATAATTGAGGTAATAACTTCCTTTTCTTGTTTACAAAATTAATTATATGCCCTACTTTACTGTAATCCAGACAGTTTCAGAAGAATTGCTGAACATCAAAACAGTGTCATTATGCAATGGCTGTAGACCATTTTATGTTTTACTTATAAGCTTAGGAGTGTTTTAATCTTTGTATACTGAAACAACCACTGATGATATAATCGGTGCATTTTTTTGGCAGACCAACCGCACAACTGCAAGGATTTTCCCCGCAGTTCTTGACGTCGAGAACCCTGAATTCAAGAGGAAGTTAGACAGGATGGTGGAGATCAACAAAAAGATCATTGCCATAGGCGAGTCTGATGATATCCCCCTGGTGAAGAACCTGAAGAGGATTCCCCATGTTGCCGCGCTGGTGTCTGAGATCATTGCTGCGTACCTCATGCCCCCGATCGAGTCTGGCTCTGTTGATTTTGCTGAATTCGAGCCCCAGCTTGTTTACTGATTCTGTAGGAAGATCATCTCCAGCTTTTTTTTTTCTTTCAAAAAGGAATGCTGATACTTTCTGCCTGAGGGGCTTCGGACGATGAGATGATGGGTGGTTAGCAGAATCTGCACCTTGTGTGTTCCTTTGTAAAGTATTGAGACTTCAACAATGTACCATTTGGCAAAGCTTTTGTTATGATCTCCATGTAAGTGGCAGTGAACTGCATCACATTGGGGGTTACAGTTTTCCAACAAGGGTAATTATTTGATGTTTTGAGGTTGTCGATACTTCATACTTAAGTTCCTTAGCATCCTAAGTATCTCTTAGCTGTGATCTGCATTATGGCATAATGTTTGGTCGTGGTGAAGGTGAATACTGGTGCCAGCTACTGAAAACTTGGACAATGTAAGTGTTGGAAGATGTTGTAAACGTTGGATCTCACATGACAGTCACCTCATTTTACTCATATCTCATTCTAATACTGTTACTCTTACAAATCCAACAACTCATATTCATCTATTCTATAATCCAGCGTCTCAGATTTTCTCGGTGCAAATCCCACCCCTCGCTTCCTCCCACACCCACACCCAGTCCCTCCCTCTCCTCACTCCCCCAGTCCGGTGGCGCCTCGCCTCTCTCTCCCACGCCATTCTCACTAAACCCTAATATCCTCTCTCCCTGCCATGCGCCTTGTCTATTCTTATAGAAGATGCAATTAATTGTACTTTCTTGATCTCTTCTTTCTTCGTACAAACACTTAGCATCACCCTCAATCCTCAACGCATTTACTCGTGTATTTGACTATTTTTCTCGGAAAGGAAAAGAGTATTAATCTTTACTATCACAACCGGAGAAGAATGCCGTTACAATGTGATAAAATATGGTGCCGGGAACATTCCCGACGTGATAGCATGTTTAAGTGATAGACAAACTGTTTTTTCAAGCAATTTCAGGGAGTTTCGATGTAATATTAGTAGCTTTCATGAGTTTTTGCTATGAAGCCTCAACAAGTTAAAAAGATACTCTTAGTAATTCAAACACATCTTTGCAGATGTTGAAAAGTTTGTAGCAAGAATGGCAGCACCACAGCATCATAGACCCTATGTTCTTCCGATATCGGTGAACCCAGTTGCTGCGCGGCGTCGCGGGTGATAGCGGCAGGGGGCGGAGGAGCCTCTCGGGGCGCGTGATTAATCAGATCGGTGCGCATGTAGACGGCGAGTGGCGGCGATGCTCGCATGCCGGCCGCGCGCGCGCACGCGGTCAGTGGTCAGGCTCGAGTGCTCGACCGGCCATGGATGAAGGGGAGGACGCCGAGCTGAAGCTTTACTACTAGAGTACGTACCAGTACTGTAGTCTGTAGTACATGCGGATCGCGATTCTTTGTCCCACATCGCCATTTCATGTGGAAACAGCGGCCGATAAAGGGCGCGGCGTCCCCGTCTCCCATCACAGGGCGTAGCGCAGGCATGTAACTCCGGCTTCGGAGAGTAGATGACCGGCGGCGAGGCCATCGGAATTCGGAACTAGGCTGTGTGGCGGCGCAGCTGGCGGGAGGAGACAATTGGGAGGTCCATGGCCGGCGGAGATGAGGGGGTGGGGGGGAGGAGGGTCGGGGGAAGGTGCTGCTTATGGGGGCAGGGGGGCAGGCTGAAGGAGGATTTTTCTTTTAGATTTTTTTTATAAAACACTTTTAATTGCGTAGTACCACCCTCCCATCATGAAAAGTAGAGTATAAAACACTTTTTTTTATAAAACACTTTTATTATGAAAAGTAGAGTATTCCTGCAATAAGATTTACAACTTCTATCTATCTTATCCTAAGTTAACAAAAAAGAGTTTTATATTGCAATTGAGAAAAAATGTTCCAATTCTTTCAACCTTTGTTTCTATTGGGTAAAGCAATATCTTTTTTTTTTCAAAAGTTCGCAACGGTACTACCAAACGAAGTATATTTTAACGAAGATTCTAATATCCTAAATTCTATGGAATCTTCCAATCTCGATGATTCGCGAGAAAATAACTTAATATTCTTTTAATAAACCTGTTATTTCAACTTAACCGCCATGGTGAAATCGGTAAACACGCAAAAGTTCTTTTAATAAAGTCTTAGGAAGCCGTGCTCATACGCAAAAGTTGCCCAACATCCAGACTAGCTATGGACAATTGACTCAGCCTGTACACGGGTCAAGCGAACCCAACCTGGACCAACCTGTTGCTAACGGTTTTACCAGTATCGACGGTTTCCAGGTCAAAACCATATAAAAATCACACAAGTTGGGTTTAGGGAGAGATAGAACTAGTGAAACCATCTAACACGTCCCAATCAATACTCCCATCGAAACCCTCGCACGCGATGGCGGCGCCGTTGCCAATGCCACCGTGACAGAAATTGGGTGGTGGTGCGGGCGCTCTGGACCTGCCTCTTTGGTAGGCAGTCTTTGCGACAAATCTCTTACCGATGAACCTGGTGCAGCATTGGAAAATATATACACGTGCATGCACTACAAAGAACTTATTATTATCTACTTCTTCGTAGCAGCTACTGCAATAGTGTTGTGCTAATAAGTAGTTTAAACGATCTCAAACCATCTAAACCGGTGAACCACCCAAACCAGCCCACCAACTCAACCTCCCTAAAATCTGCTAGAACCGGCCCATACCAGGTAAAACCATCCAGTTGTTGGTTCGGCTGGGGAACCAGCTAAAACCATGTGTGAACAGGCTGACAATTGATTATCCGAGATTCCAAGAGTTGTTAGATCAAACATGGTGTCATCCTTGTCGCTATATTCTATAAACAATTTTTCATCTTTAATGTTGTACAACACACCAAATTTATACAAATTGGTTAAGTACCCATGCGTTACTACGAAACAGCAAAGTAGATCACGTCGATTGCTTGTATTGCATATGTGGTCCTGTAAGATTTTTTGAAAGTGGAGGATGGTGGTGGAAGCATGCAATTTTTTGAGATGCAGCGGAGCCACATTGTTTAGGTTCTTCATGTGCAATGGATGAACGAAACTCCCCTTTCAAAATAGTGGAGATGTAGAGTAATGTCTACAATGTAATTTATGAATGCATATCTGAGAGTCCTGGCTTGTTTCGAAAAGGTCACAATGTGAATGTGTGTGCGCAGTTGCCTACCTTCTTTTTTTGGGATCAGGTTGTTTCCGTTTTGGGCTAAGCTCTTTTCTTTTTCGGCCTTTCATGGATCGCTAGACTACGTGAGCCTCATGTGACCGGTTTGAATCTAGTGGCAATTTGCTGGACAATGTGGAAGTTTCCATACCTAAAATTTCTATGCACGAAGTTTCTACACCATAAGTCTTTATGTGTAAAATTCCTATGTATAATGTTTCTACACATGAAGTTCTATGCATACAATTTATATGCATAAACTTGTTTCTAGGTCAAAATGTTTCTTGTTGAGTTGAAAATGTGTGGGTTCGGAAAATGCATACACATGAAGTTCTTGTTGAGTTGAATGTGGGCTCCCCTGCATTTGTGCACCTCATGTGCGTACTAGACCTCTCCGACTTGTGTTGATCCATGATGACCAACACACCACCAATAATAATAAAACCATTACCATTATTATTATGTTGTTTTATTGGGAGTTGTAAAATTAATAAAATGCTGGAGTATGTTAGTTAGGAATTGTGAAAGGAATGAAATGCTGGAGTATAGCAACTAGAACGAACAATAACCCTAATCTTTGCATACATCAGCGAAGATGCATGGACATGCATATGGTGAAAGCAAGAAATTAGAGCGATTAATAGTGGAAGAGCGTGCATGCCCTATTTTAAGCATAGCCCCACACATCCTCTCTTCTCTACTACAATTGTCACTCGCTTTTAAATCAAAATTATCAATTTCTTCTTTACTAACACAACATGAAAATCAATCAATCTAAAAACACAACATGAAAAATCTCATGAGAGAAATCCAAACATTTGCCTATTTTTAGGTGGAAAAGAAAAGAGGAAAAAAAATCCAAATGTCCCTCTACAACTCATCAGTGTTTCTATTTTCCCCTACAACTCAATTTCATACACAACCCTTCAAGTCAATTTATCTTCTAACTTCCCCACGTCTTCATCTATGTCATCTAGTTATTTCAATTTGTAGTGACCCATGGGCATCAAGCATCGCGGGATGATAGGAATCCATGTCACCTCGGGAAGTTGGTATCATCGAAAATATAGCTGGCGTACAACTTAGCTTGTTGAGCCATCGTGTTTTGCCATCATTACTTCGCTCGTGCGGGATTTGGAAAAGGTAGAAGCTAGACGCGAGGAAGAATGTTTCCAAATATCCACCACGCCAAAAACATATGGAGTATTGAGAAATTGAAATAAGGAACTTAAACAATGAGGAGAAATCGATGAAAACGGGGTGAGGGGAGTTAGAAGAGAAATTAATTTGCGTGGGGTTTTATGTACAAAATTACTACTCCATCCATCCTAAAATAAAGTATTTTTAGAATAGTGCTAATTCAAACATTTTTAACTTTAACTAGTAGTAGCAAAAAAATAAAAAAGAACAAACATGAAATTGATGTTACTAGATTTATCATTAAATAAACTTTCATAATATGCAACTCTTTTTATTTAAAATATCTCACTTTTATTGATATTACTGGTTAAAGTAGTATTTCGAAGACTGTAGTGAAGTCTAAAAATAGTTATATTTTTGGGCGGAGGGAGTAAATTGTAAGGGGAAGGTATTTGGATTTTCTTTAAAAAAAAGAGAGAGGGGCATTCTATTATTCAGGTATATTCCATCTCCGTTTTAAATCCCCAGCCTCCCAGGGGCTTATACGCAAAAAGTCGCCTCTCCCCCCTTCTCTCCCTCTCCGCCTCCGCTTCCGCTTCCGCAACTGCAAACCCCTGCGGTCTCGGAAACCCTAGCTCTCGCGCGCCCCCCCCCCCCCCCCCCCCCCCCTCTCCCCTCGCCTTCCTCCCCTCCCTCTCCGTCCATCGCCGCGCGGGTCGTCTCCTCTCCGCCGCCGCCGCCATGGGCTCCGGTAAACCCCGATTTCTCCGATTCGTGCCCTTGCTCGATCGTCGTTTCCGCACCCCCTTCTCTCAACCCCGGTTTTGGTACCGTGTGATCGGTTCCTTTTTCAGATGCGGACATGGAGGATTATGGGTTCGAGTACTCCGACGACGAGCCGGAGGAGCAGGATGTCGACATCGAGAACCAGTACTACAACTCCAAAGGTTCGGTTCGGTTCCAATCTCTCCCACCCTCGTGTTTCCTCGGTCGGGCGCTGCGTTTCTCGGCCCCTATGTATGTAGCTATGTAGTGTGGTGGTGGTAGTGTAGTATTTGAAGAGAGGCCGGCCAGATTGTGTATCAGCCAAATCACCGATTCTTAGTGGTTCTCTTAGGGTTTCCTTCTGAACAATGCATATATGTTGCTTTGCTTTTTGCGTGTAATTGCTGGTTTAACTGTGACTTTGTTGATGGGCCCTATTATGTGGTGGGAGAAATTGTGCTGAGAATTGCCTTTTATGTCAATTAGTGTGCAGTGATAAGAGTGAATATGAAATTTGTTTTCATATTTTTCTTGATTTTCTTAAATACTTTTTTTTAACCTGATCACGAAGACCCTAGATCGGAATCTTAAGAAAGTGATAGTAACTTGCTTATTTCCACCGAATGTGCGGTTAGTCCTATTGTGCACCTTGTAATTAAGAACCAAAATCTTAGTCCTGCAAAAAATTAGAACTTTCCAACTAAAAAGGACATTTAATTTGTATGAAAACTGAATACCCGATAGTTGTTGCTTCATGAGCTTATTAGTCGTGCCACTATTAAAATACGAAGACCTAGTTGGGTGCATCGTTTTCTTTGAATACATCTGATTGAACTGCCTTTACCTTTCTGTGTATGGAACATTTGGAAAGAAGTTTTTTTTTAATAATTCATTTTCTACTTTTATGAAAGATAATCTTTCACTGCTTTAATTTTACATGACTACATGGATTTGAGGATCGATAATTTCTCGGAATTCATCATTTTCCTCTAAAGAGGTGGTTGAATTAATGCCACCAACTGTTATACACATGAAGGCTTTACAAATTTGTGCACATAATCTTAACAGGCAGACTAATATTATGCAGTGTCTTTCCTCGTAAAAAGGATAAAAAACGATATGTTTGTACAAACCCAATCATGGTTGTTGTGGCATCGCCTAGACAATGCCCTTTTCTTCACTTCAGTAGTTAAGAACCTAGGTCCAGAGTCTGGCCTGCATGTCATACTAATGCCCATACAGGGCCAGGCAGGTGGTGCACTCATTTTTTTTGGATCAGGGAAGGGAAAGACTGAAGAGGAGGCCTGAGGACTAGTTCTTGCAACATCGAAAGAGTATCCATACACTATGTTCCAATTTACTGATACGGAAAATAGAGTTTCTCTAGTAATTGCACTCATATACAACTACCATTTAGATAGGTAGGGACAATTAATCCGTAGTTACGTGAATAATGGAATGCATGGGGATCCAAAAAAAGGAAAACAAAAATTTCTGTGATATCCTTCTTTTCCATTGATGTATATAAGATGGCACAGTAGTGTACAAGAGTGATGATTCACTCTTGTAAAGTAGTGCATCTGAGATGGCGATTGGGATCTATAATTGAGAGCTGCCTATGCCCAAAAGCGATGATTCAATTACCTTACTCATGAGTGCCCCTTCTTTTTTAGAAAGATGGGTCCCACTTATCAAAAGTCATAGCGGGCTGTGGCATCTAGGAGGCCCAAGGAGGATGCTGGCAGAGGCTTACCTTGCGTTGGCCGTATAGGTGGTCATCCAGTATACGCTAGCTGTCCATGGAAAGCATCTGGGTGGGCTCCTTGGTCAGCTGGCAGTGTCGTGTGACTGTGTGAGGGAGGGGGCATTAACAAGCGTGCATTGCTATGGTGGTAGGTATAGAGAATGGAAGGTTAAGAGAAGGAAGAAACCGAAGAAGGGAAGGTGGTGTTATTGGCACAGCAGTGCCGTCACTATCTCCAATTCTCCATTGCTGCTTCTCACTTGCTCTGCTAAGCTTGATTTTCTTCTTTCTTCTCAGCTTTGCTCATGTATTCTCCTCTACTCAGCTTTAGCTCACCTTACCTCGCGTTGGGGATGCCAAGATGCCTGCTTGGAGGCCATCGCATCCTCAAGTGCTGTGGCTGTCCTTTGTCCCATGACGACCTTGGAACAAAATTGATCACAAATAGTGTTATCTAGTAGAGAAAAAACTCCCTCTATTGATTTTTATTAGGCATATGCTCACTTTCAAGAAGTAAAATTTCGTAGATTTTGGTCAACAATTAGTCAAAATACAAATATCATTAGTGTAAAAAAATACACCAGTAGATTCATATTTCAAAATAATTTCAAAATGTTAATTTTATAGCTATTATGATTATATTTTATGAGAAATGAATGGTCAAAGTTTAGTCTTGAAGTTTTGTTTTTCAAAATAAAATATGCTCTAAAAGACCAACAGACGTAGATGAATTATGGTCACCCCTATTTCTCGTTTCTGAATCGGAAAGCTAGTTCATATTATCTACGAGGTGGGAGCATGGGGATTCTTTCATAAATCGTGTTTATCTTTTGTTACCACACAATTACAAATTCTACTTCATGCATATGCTGCTTTATGTAATATCGCTCAAACATCTTATTGCAGGTATGGTTGAGACAGACCCTGAGGGCGCACTTGCTGGCTTCGATCAAGTAGTACGTATGGAGCCTGAAAAGGCCGAATGGTAAGCCTCATATAACATTTTACTAGTTGATACCCTGCTCAAATATCTTATATATATTTTATTTCATTTTACTAGTATGTAGTAAGGAAGGTGTCATTTTGAACAAATTCTATGGTTGCAAAATGAAATAAAATATATTATTGTAAACATTCTTCTGATAATGCTGTATTGTTAACTTTTACATTTAATATTTCATTCTTGAACGTCTCTATGCATCCTGTTGGTTAGACATTAAAACCTTGCCTTCTGGATGGTTCACAAAAGATGTGGGATTTTATTTTGCTTGTGGGCTTGCCTAAAGTGTTGGGCTCAGCAGAATGAATCAAACATATCCATCTGTACCACTTAATACTCGTTGAAAGGAGTAGAAAAATAAGAGGGGTGATGTGGCTTTCACCAGGGAAGATAAGAACTACACTTACCTGGGAGCAATTATATAGGCATAATGATGTTGATTTTAGTTGCTGTATAGGTCCATCTACAATATAAAGTTCCAGGACATATGAACTCTAAATTCTATTGGTATTCGACTGTCAACATGCCCATATGAGCTTTTGCTACCTGTTATTGTTAAGCTTCAGGGACTCCATACCTTCATGTACTTGTATGTTTTTGATGGTAGCACAGTGCCTGTATGCTGCGATGGCTTTCAATTAGATATATTGTGTATTCTGATCTTACAAAATGCCAAGATAATTGTCCTAAAAATTTAAAATTAAATAAGGTTGCATGAACCGGTCTTTAACATATTAGAATTTTTTTTTTTACAAACAACGAATTATTGTTTACATATATCCATCTGTAGAAGATTAACAATTTAACATATAACACGGCATCGCTACAACCTACTCTTTGTGCAGTAAAGATGTATGCATGTCTCACAAAACCATCAACCCGAGCCTTCTCAAAGTTCAGAACCTAAGATGATCCTAAAACCTCAGGTCCCCAAAATCCCAATATACAATATGCAATTGAAGTATTATTAGTGGCCTTTTTTTGGAGAGTTTCATATTTGGATGGACAGTCCTTTTTTTTTTCCATGCTAATGTGTTATAAGTTGTCAGTGAAATCAAGTGTATCTGCATCCAACAGCCACTCATACTTTAGATATCTGACGTCAGTTCTGTAACTCTTTTCTTTGTAGGGGTTTCAAAGCTCTGAAACAAACAGTGAAGCTGTATTATAAGCTTGGAAAGTACAAAGAAATGATGGATGCCTATAGGGAGATGTTGACATACATCAAATCTGCTGTGACACGTAACTACAGTGAGAAATGTATAAACAACATAATGGATTTTGTCTCTGGATCAGCTAGTCAAAACTTCTCTCTTCTGCAAGAGTTCTACCAGACAACACTGAAAGCACTTGAAGAGGCCAAAAATGAGGTTCAGTTTCTTGCCTGATCCATACTATAAAATTTATATACCAAAAGATTGTTATTTATAGTTATTCTTTGCTGCACAGAGATTATGGTTTAAGACAAACCTAAAGCTTTGCAAAATTTGGTTTGACATGGGGGAGTATGGCCGGATGAGCAAGGTGCTTAAAATAAATAAGTTTCTCTGGTCAATTGGTTTTCTTTACATATTCTGCAGTCATTACTTGAATTATTTTGCTCGTAACTCCTTCCTGTAGATACTGAAGGAGCTGCATAAATCTTGTCAAAGAGAAGATGGTTCTGATGATCAGAAGAAAGGCACACAACTTTTGGAAGTCTATGCTATTGAGATCCAAATGTACACTGAAACAAAGAACAACAAAAAATTGAAGGTAGGACATATTTGTCAGTCTTTTTACACGCGATTCTTTTGGATTACAGGTTACTACCGTTTCTTGGTCAATATTGCAGTATTCTAGCTGTATATTTGTTAAAAAAACACAGTTGACTGCACCCAGCCTGCAGACATAAGATAACTTTTCATCCTTTTGCTGTTTGCCGGTTTATTCCTTTGCCCTGTTATACTTTCTTGTTAAAGCATTATCTACTAACTTCTTGGCTTATTTGCTTGTTTCGTCAAATTTTATTTACTGTGAGCTAAGTAGCTGACAATAATTTGGATAGGTCATAATAACTGATACCAGGATATTTGCCATTGAGTATACAAATTATACATGTGCAATAATATGCTTGTCTAAAATCAGGTGGTATTGTGAGTGCACAACTTGCTAAATTATTGGTTTTCTACAGCTTTTTACAAAATAAAACATACAAAGCACAACCTGTCCTTTGTATCTCTTTTGGACTATATGTTTATTAAGAGCATTGATCATATTTAGCCTATTTCATTTTTATAGTACTATGTTGACCCATATTGAGTTCTACCTTTCTCCTGCCTTAGGCAATAAGCATGAAATGCACTTTCTGAAGTGAACCTCTGCTGCAGGAGTTATATACGAAAGCTCTTTCCATCAAATCAGCGATACCTCATCCAAGAATCATGGGTATAATTCGTGAATGTGGTGGTAAGATGCACATGGCTGAGAGGCAATGGGCAGATGCTGCGACTGATTTCTTTGAAGCATTCAAAAACTATGATGAAGCTGGCAATCCACGGAGAATTCAATGCCTGAAGTAATCAAATCATCTACGTTTCTTTTCCATATTAACTTCGTATATTGATAAGTTTAGAACTCCCTCATCCTTTTTTATTGTACTGCATATTAGATATCTTGTTCTTGCGAATATGTTGATGGAGTCTGAAGTGAACCCCTTCGATGGGCAAGAGGCTAAGCCGTAAGACATTTGATGGCTCGCTCTTAAATCTTGTATCTTAATTTCATGCCACCCTGTAACTCCTCGATGCTTTCAGGTACAAAAATGATCCTGAGATCCTCGCCATGACAAACTTGATTGCAGCATATCAGAAGAATGACATCATGGACTTTGAAAAGATTCTAAAGGTCAGTGTTATTGAACATTATCCTTTTTTGTTATTTTCTGCAGCAATCCTAAGCTATTATTCTGTTTACTGATTCTGGATTTCTTATGTGATTGTTACAAAAAAATATTCAGAGCAACAGAAGAACAATAATGGACGACCCTTTCATCCGTAATTATATTGAGGACCTATTGAAGAACATCAGAACTCAAGTTCTGCTCAAGCTTATTAAGCCATATACTAGAATCAGGATTCCATTCATTTCACAGGTGATTATTCGCTCTCTTAAACGTTCATGATAATCTTCGCTGACAGAAATTGATGCGAGTTAAAGAGACAATCTGTTCTTGTCCAACACCAAATAATGTGCATTTGCTCAATACCAGAAGAATATGACAAATTTCTTGTGATAACAAATGGTGCATGAAAATTATTAGTAACATGGAACTTTGGTATATACTTGTGCTATTTTAGGAAATTGCTAGCAATATAGTTTAAAGCTTGATCTTTTTCTGTCGTGTGCCCAAACTAGGTGATTCCAGTTCAATTGAAATCATGTATGCTTTATCGTACAGACCCTATGCCTCATGTAGGTCTAGTTTTTGTGAAGTATGCTTCGTACGGTGTTCAGATGTCTTAACATCAATTATTCTGTCAATGTTTTGCATGTAGGAGCTAAATTTCCCAGAAAAGGATGTCGAGCAGCTCTTGGTCTCGCTCATTCTGGATAACCGTATCCAGGGTCACATCGATCAGGTGAACAAGTTACTAGAGCGCGGTGACAGGTGCGTATTCCCCTGCTTTTCCCCGTGTTTTGACATTGTTCTATCTATGCTACCGCTTTTCTGAAGGTGATCAAATTCGCATTTCACAGGTCGAAGGGAATGAGGAAATACCAAGCCATAGACAAGTGGAATACTCAGCTGAAGAACATCTATCAAACGGTGTCCAACAGAGTTGGGTGAGAGAGACAGCAGGATGCCTGGGCTGCGCTTGGCATGGCACCTGCTTTCACGTTTTGTTGTGGTGGGATAAAATGCAGCAAGTGTTTGGTGCGTACATTACATTTGAGATAGGCTCCTGGATAGGTAAAAAAAAATGTCTGGTGTATTAAACATGGTACTCTTTTGCGCACCATGTGAAGATGCTAGGATTTTGTCCTGAACTGAATCTATCTGCAAATTCCAACCTCTCTGAAACTATACTACGTCAATACCTCGAAACTTTTGGGTTTTTTGGCATTGCCGCAATACCAAATTTTGGTATGGCAGAGTGAGAATGTTTGGTTCCGTGCAAAATATGCACCAGGTACAAGACAAGTACTGCTAATATTGTGCTGTTGCCGAGTTCTTATAGTGTTGCGAACCGATCACTTTCAAATCAAACTTCACTACTGCTTCTGCTTGTCTATGCTGCTCGCACGTTGTCCGATTAAGTATTCAGGCATAGGACGCATGAATCTTCAGATGAATCTCGATAGGGAGCATATCCAGACTCTTAGTACTAGAAAATATCCTATACGTTCAAAATCCTAAATCCCTTATACTTTTGGACAAAGGGAGTAGTACGCAAGCATATGAATTCCATAAGTAGAATTTCTTTGTAAAACTATCTACATTGGGCTGATTTTCGTTCATATCCACGGTGCCAGGGTGGACTTCCACCCTCATGTTCGTACCTAGCGAGGAGTCATGTATCTCTATGGAGCTACACGTTTCCTGGCTCACCCGGAGCAAATCATCGTGTGGAATTTCCCCCATGTTTGCACTCGGTGAGGAGCCAATGTATCTCTATGGAGCTGTATGTTTCCTGGCTCACTCGAGGTAAATCATCATGTGGGTTTCACTTTAAAGCCTATGTGTGAATCCTATTTAAAGTCACATACAGTGTGGAGTACGTATCTATTCAATGTCTTACTCCTACATAGTACTTGAGGTTTGGCTAGAGCATATCCTGTACTACTCGTCTTAAGTTGATCTGGAGCTTATGTATGGACCTTACTTGAAGTCACCTATAGGGCTTACTTGGTAGAGTTTCAATTTCTAAATTTAGCTCCAAGAGTTAAGTCTAGAGTGGAGTTGTGGAGTAGCCTAAACCCAGCTCCACCTCTCTAGTTCATTTTGTGAGAGCGTTTCACCCAGCTCCGCTCCCATTTTAGGTGGAGCTGGAACTGTTTGCTAAACAGGGCCAAGTATGAATATGTGTCTCCGATGAGTGTCTTGGCCCTACATGGCACTTGAGATATAGCTAAATCATATCCTGCATTGTTCGTACCCTAAGTTGCTCTGGACACTGCGTACACGGACGAATCCATGTTGAGCTTGCGTGATGCACATGGCACATGTTAATTTTTGTTTTAGTTACTAAAGCTCATATAGGGAAAATGAGGGCATCCCCCCAATAGTAAGGACAACTGTGTGCTCTTAGATTATAGAAAGGAAAAACCTATCAGGCAGCCTAGGATGGTCAGACACATACTAGAGAACAAGGAGGCTCGCTCGATCGATCAGATCAATTAAGGGCCTCTCATCTTCTTCGTCTAGGCAGGACAATAACGGCAGGGAGTCTCGTTTTCTTCCCTGTGCCATTGACCAATAAGTCCTTAGTCTAACGTCTAGCCACTCTTAGTGACAACGTGATTGCTGGAACCTCGGTGAAGGATCCCATAGACCCCTAGCGCCCTCCTCCCGCCTTGGCCACGGAGCTCACACTATATTTTGTGTTGATGATAACATCTAGCTATTTCTTATGCAAAGAAAACCCTGGGTAAACTCCTTAGACCACAAGTTTCAAGCATTCGGATTGAATGAATTTCTAATTTATTTGTAATAGCTCTCTTTATCTCAGTTTCCTGACTAGGGATTTCGTTTAGTCAGTTTTCCCCCAAAAATATGGGGTTTCCAATTTAACTGTTCGGTTGAAAGCAATTGATAAACAAGTGGCAAAGTTTTGAGGAAATGCAAATCTAAATGCTTGAAGCTTGATAAAAAGGTACTACCAAAATTTTGCTAAGGCAAAATTTGGCTCTGCACTAAACAAGCTCTTGAAATCATTATTAAATATAAATTACTTGATTTGTCAAGTACTAAAGAGTTTCGTTGTGATATACTATTATGCTTGGGATACCAGATCATTTTCGTTCTTGATTTACCTTGATTGTTTATGGATCCTACTTGAGACCATAAACATAATATAGTATGAAGCATGTGCGTATTCAAATACCAGTCTACAATTCTACATGGTACCTGAGACCTGGTTAGAGCATATATTCCCTCCATCCCAAAATAGATATCGCTTTTGGATTCAAAATTTATCCCAAAAAACTTATCGCTTTGGAGTACCTTTTATCACATCAGTCATCTCCAATTCAAAATTTTCTCTATCCTACCCTTCAACTATCAACCATAAATTACTTAATAGAGAATATTATAGTAATTTTTCTAAACCTTAATCTTTACTATCTCCGTCCTATACTATAAGTAATTTTACCCCTTCTATTAGTCTCACAGTATAAGAGATTTTGGTATACTACTTATCACATCCATTAATTTCAATTCTAATTTCTATTTATTTTAACTCCAACTACCCACTCATCTTAATAGTGGTATTGCAGTCTTTTCTTTTCACCCTTAATCTTACCTAGAAAAAAATAATCTCTTATATTATTAGATGGAAGGAGTACTAGATAACCTAGAACGATAAACTATATTAGAACGAAGGTAGTAGTACCGAACCGCTATCCCTGAGTTACAGGCAATTCCCTCGAGGAGGGAACAAAACCAAACCGAAACCATTCGAAGAAGAACGTGCCAAGTTGTAAGCCTAACCAGCTAACCTAACCTAGCACTTTTAGTCTCAGAAAAAACAGTAGAAATCGTGAGTTGTCTCGGCAATAAGAGGAGGCGGCGGCTACCACTGCAAGTCTGCAACTCGGTCAAGCCCTCCTCCCCCACGACTCCCTCTCCTTCCCCCCTCTCTCTCGCTCTCGCTCGCGCGCGTCGCCAATGGCGGACCAGCTCACCGACGACCAGATCGCCGAGTTCAAGGAGGCCTTCAGCCTCTTCGACAAGGACGGCGACGGTACCCCCTGCCCCCCCTCCCTCCTAATTTTGTTGCGAGAACCAGATCGATAGGCTGTCCGAGCGAGATCGGCGATCTTTCTTGGGGGGTTAAATCGACCGCCTGATCCGCCGCCTCCGTGTCCCGATTCTTGATTTGCTGTAGGGATCCGTTTGGGTGTCCCGCGAATCTGTCTGATGAGATGCGTTTAGCTGGTCTGAAATCTCCGGATCTTCTGATAATCTATAGGCGTTGCTGGTCGGTTTGGGAGTAGATGCTGGTCGGTCAATCGCGTGATCCAGCGTAATTTTGTGGCCTTTTCTTGTGCTAAGACTTGGGCACTGGCTAGTAGCCTGTTCGTAATGATTCGTGCTTAATTAGGTTTGGATGGAATAATTCCCACGAGTCTCGTTTTAATTCCTTTTGCACTAATGTAATTGGGTTAGTCATCCCGTATGATAATGCGACGACACTCTCCTGGTGTTTTTCTTGGATTTCTACAGAAGATCCATCTGTGGTAGAGGATAAGAAGTTTACAATTAACACTAAAATGAGCTACCATTGTTTTTGATAATCTTTACAAATAGGATCAGGGAGTAATAATTAAGTAATTTTAGATAACACTTTGATTCTGTTCATTTCCAAGTAGTGCTCAGTTTTTGGTCTTGTTCCTTTTGCTTTATCAGTTTGTAAACATCGACAAGCCTTGATGATCTAAAGCAGTACTGTGCATACTATGTAGTGATACACTGACACCTTGAGTTGAACGATTTCTAGACTTCGAGTGACATAGATAAAGTTCTTTCCTTCCAGGTTGTATTACTACCAAGGAGTTGGGAACTGTCATGCGTTCGCTCGGGCAGAACCCAACTGAGGCAGAGCTACAAGACATGATCAATGAGGTGGATGCTGACGGCAATGGAACAATCGATTTCCCTGAATTTCTCAACCTGATGGCCCGCAAGATGAAAGATACTGATTCTGAGGAAGAGCTCAAGGAGGCGTTCCGTGTGTTCGATAAGGACCAAAACGGTTTTATCTCTGCTGCTGAATTGCGTCACGTCATGACTAATCTTGGTGAGAAGCTGACAGATGAGGAGGTTGACGAGATGATCCGTGAGGCGGATGTTGATGGTGATGGGCAGATCAACTACGATGAATTCGTTAAAGTCATGATGGCCAAGTAAGTTGAAGCATCATTTGGATCAACACAGGGGGAGTTCCAGTAGCCATACTGTCAGAGGCTAAAATTATCTTTATTAATTTTATGTTCAGATGTAATTTTGTGGGGATAGATATGTTTCAAACTGAAATTCTTGATATTCAGAGACATCCTATGCTGTAGACAATGCTTTCTGTTTGTTTGTGATTTTTCTGTTTGTGAAAAATGGCTCTGATCTTTGTGATTTTGTTTATTCAATTACTCTCTTCTTGTTTCAACTTTTCAAGGGTGTAGCCATTCTGTTGTTAATCAAAACCATCCATGCTTGTGCTATCTTCATTCTATCAATATTAATTTGGGTGATATACTATCATATTCTCGTATTGACAATGTGATGAACACTTAATTCTCTTGTCTTACTGTGAGCTCATCGGTATCCCCGAGTTTTGGTCATGATCTTTAAATATGTTCTTACATATTTTACTGTCATTATATATGAAATACAATGTTCTTGATTCCGTAAGTCTTGGAAGGAATTTGAGCATGTTTAATTTGGCAGTCATATTGCTTCAGTCGATTAATGCAACAACGATTCTGCTGGCTAGGTATTAGATGAAACAAGATCCCGTTAGCTGTTTATCATATGCCTCGACCATCCAATGGTTCGGAGTTCAGACAGAAATCAGAGATACCACCAAACTGATTACACAAGTGAACATAACACGGTACAGTACATGAATTCCTCTTGCAGGTTAGAATCCAGGCTGAAATCTGATAAGTTCTGCCTTTTTTATTACCTAACTACACATCATCGCATATCCGGTAAGGCGAAAAATGGTTTGAATGTCAGGATGAACCCAATCACTGACACCATGTTCAGCATCAGGAACAAGATCTGATCACCTGGATGTATCATGACCATGATGAGTCAGGTAACTAATCACACCTGATAATATGTACTCCATCCCAGAAAAAACCAACGTCTAGTAAAAAGTTGATTTTTTTTATCTATGTTCAGATTCATAGCTAGAAGTTAATTTTTTTCTAGGATAAAGAGAGTGCTAGGAAAGACACTACATCAACAGTAATGCAAATTATCATGGCTTGGAAGAGCCATGTTGTTTTACCTGGTAAGAACAACCCAGTAATGTGCTTTTGAGCCCATGAAAACCTGCATCAAGCAAAGAGAAATTGATTGATTGGTCACCTCCTTTTTATTCTTGGAAGAGGGAAAAAAAGAGAGAAGAAGCATGAACTTCTAACCACAAAAGGAACTTACAAAATTCCAGCTGCTGCTGGAGCTACGGCTTTGAAGATTGACATCAGAGTGACAGAGATTCCATTTGCAACCCCTCTTTGTTCTTGCGTCTTTACATGTTCCAACAGTTAAGTAAGAAAAAAGAGCATAACAACATGATGATGACAACGAGGAAATGCATTGAAGCAAAAAGAAATGTCCTATTGATTCTGATACATACCACTGCAGTATTTTGCAGGATGTTGCATGCAATAGTAATTGTAGCCTGTACCATTCAAAAGAAGCATTTCAAATCTTTAAACGATAAATTCCTGTAAAACGATTAAGCTCGTTTTATCTAAGAATACAGTTAACTTTTTAATATGTAATCCTTTAGGAGGCCCAAAAAAAAAAGAACAACAGGCTGGTCTGGTTTGAAGCCAAAACTTGTCATACCAAAATATTGACATTTTGAATAGTATTTTTGGCAATGTTTGATTTACTACCAATACCTACCAATACCACACATATGTTGCCAAAATGTTGGCATTAGCAAAAACTCGCCCATGATTTGGCATTACCAATGTTTTGGTATGGTTGCAAACTAAACAACCCAACATCACTGAATTTGGTAAGCTGGAATCAGAAACATGGATTTTTATGTTGGTACAAATAAAAATGCAATTTTCCCTATTATGGGCAGAATATATATCGCAGAGAGATTGCTTACGGCGAACATATTTTTCAAAAGCGAAGCTATGTTGATGAGTACTTTGAGCTCCAGACCATACAGGTTGGCCATGAATGGATATGTTGAAAGGAGAAGTATAGACAAGACCTGCAAATCAAACATGCATTGGTACTAAAAGAAAGATTCAATTTTCAGAAGAATCATCTTAAGACAAAACATGCATCTCCCTACCGCTGCATAACGGAATGGCTTGATTGGCCCGACATATTTAGCAAGAAGTGGATAAATCGCAAGTTGGTACACCAAAACACCAAAACCTACAAATTCAGACGAAATTGTCATTAGCTAGAGGAATTTTGAAGGCAATGATAGCTGCACATTAGAGGTAAAAAGGTATACTAAGTATGCTGCTGATTTAATTTGTTTTGAAGAATTACTTTTCAAAGAAAATGTTTGAAAGATATGGTTTCTTGTCTCCATTGATCATGCATAAAAACTTGAAAAAACATCACATACCGGAAATAGCTAGCACGGTACCAACATCCTGGGATGTAAAACTCAGGCCCCGGTATTTTCTGCTGCTCACAGCCCAGAGCGAAAATATCTGAAGATAAAATTTATACAGGACATTAACATTCTAAGTTGCTCATGTTTGCTAATATAAATTCTCTATAGAAGAAATACAATGGCATATCAACATCTTAACGAATTGAATTGTTTCCTCAATGTATTATTACCCAAGGGCGGATCTAGAGTATACTGAGCGGGGTCAATTTCACACCAAGTAGGGGCAATGCCCCCTTTTCAATTTTTAGCACCCCCACTCATTTTACTTCCTTCTTTCGCCCCTGTTATTACCATGATCATCTATAATTCGAAATATAGAGATTACCTCAAGATAAGCTGTATCATGGAGAGAAAAGACACAGTAGAGGGTAATTGCTGACATCAGCTGCCAGTTCTTCAGCAAACTCTTTGTATGGCCCATTCTCCCAGTTCCTGATTTTTTAGCTATTTCTTCTGAGTCTGAAGAAGTATCTTGTGCCTCCAGTGCATCAATGGCTTCTTTGTCATCATGGTGCATGTGCAGAGTTTCCTAAGAACAAGGGGCTGATGTTTAGCATTTTTTCTCCACACATTACACTAGATACTTTATTAATACTATCTCTGTTCTTTTTTACTTGTCATTTTGGACATTGACATAATCTCCAATACACATGTCTCATCATTATTTTTTTCTAATTATATGTTTATTACAGAACTCATTAAAAATATAACCATATTAAAGTATTTTTCATGACAAATCTTAATGCCATTTGCACGCATCAAATCATAATATTTTTAAATATATTATTGATTTAAGAGATCAAGATTTGCTTGCACGTCATCCTTTTGAGAACAGAGGTAGTATGTGTACCGGAAGCCAAATGCATGCAACACATGCTCCTGCTGCTAGTACCGATATGACGAAGCAAGGGAGAAAGTAGGGAAACCTGAAATTAGAAGTACATAGGATAGGCTTATCTTCTGCTCTTCAAGTATATAAACAAAGATTTATTGATGAGAAACAGTATGAATGATGATTTACCTCCCAAATATTGATTCTTCAGAGAAAAGATTTGGGTACTTCTTTGCAGGCTGATACAAGATAGAAAATTCAGTGTTAGCCAAACAATGTTGTATTCAGAGCAGTCTATATAGGTTTACTATTTTAATGTTAGTTAGAGCCATGTGATATTTAATAAAAATTTGTTCCATTAGCATCAGTTTCATGAACTTGAAGGATGGAACTAAATAGTTCTTAGGAATTTTTTTTGTCAGAATTACGTGTCACTTTTTTTTTCTTCTACTCTCATAAGAAGTCAACTCTGATGAAGAAAGGCATGACCAATGGCATTTTAATAGTCATACAAATTTTAACTTTGTTTAATCATAAAAGTATACTTAACCACACCTGTGAAAGAAATCCTCCAATGGCTGGTCCAACAACCAGAGCTATTGCTCGCGAAGATGTGACCTATAACGACATAATATGACCAATAAGTAGCCAGTAGTAAATATAAACAGGAAAATAATTTATAAGAAAACTTCCCTATAGATATAAACTAGAAGCTTGAAGTGCAAAACAAGAGTGTAACTCTTCTTACAAGGGAAATTCCGAGAGCTTGGTGCTCCTTCCTGCAGACCTCTGAAGCATAGGCCTGTCCAATACATGATGCTGAACATGAGTATGCAACAATTCAGTTTCATGCTCTTAGCATGAGCCATCGATATTTGTAAATTTACCTTGATTGGTCCTAGTATACCACAGAGTAATCCAAGTAATCCCCTGGTTACAATTGCCATCCAGTAAGTTGTGCTGAGGCCAAAGAGTGTGTTAAAGACAATCCTGAAAATGGTAAAACAAGATTTACTTCAGTCCAGTTGAATCGAGTCAGTATAATTTTCGTAGTCTAACAACTGAGTGTTCCATACACTGAGAGGATACTGATTACTATGCAGGGTTTCCTCCCATATTTGTCAGCAAAAATGCCCCATGGCACAGCACTGATAGATCTTCCAAGGAAATAAGTAGCCCCTTAAACAGAGAAATTACCGGTTAGTCAGTAACTATTAATCCACAATAATCATAGTGGACTAAAAATATGAACACCAAAACTATTAAGTATTTTATGATAATGGTAGATTAATCAACACAAGACATCTGGTTCAAGTCTTGCCCATATAATGTTTTCAGTGGTGTTGTCAAAACCATGAGGAGGCAGTGCTCACCGACAAAACCGGCATAGAACCCAATATCTTGCTCTTCCTTTGCGACTTTCAAGTCCCTGATCTGTGGCATCATAACAAAATTGAATACATATCACTCACCATGTATTACATGGAAATTCACATATTTGATCTCTCTATATGTTTCTCAGGATAATAGTTCAACTTCAAAACATATCTTCTTACCATGAAGTACAGATACGGAAACAACGACTGAATCGGCAACGCTGGAAAGGCAAAAAGCCATGGTATTAGTCAGCTAGAGCTAAAATGGGGTTTCTTTTTTCAGGAATAGAGCTAAAATAATATTTGATACAACTGAACCGAAACAAATAAAAGTATGTCTATTTTGACAAAAGCATGAGACTACTGAATCTGATAAGATCTACCAGTTTGTCGAAAAACACAAACACGCAATATCATGAAGATCATCGATTCATCGTCTACTCCTAAATATTATATAAATCATCATAGCACCACTATCACAATCTTTACAATTGCAATGGCCATTTCTACATTCTACAACTTGTGACAACCAAATAGCTGATCCACAAGATGATCAGATCAACACCTGCATCCTAAACAAACATCTTCCTCTCAAAGATGATGCATACCATACCGGCACACAAGCAAGCGATCCAAGTGTAGAGGAAATCCAGGTAGGGAAGCCTGTCATTGGCCTGCACCTTCCTCTGCTGCCTGCACCCGGGGCAGCGTTCATGGTACACCTTCCCGCCTCCGGCGAGCAACGGCGCATCGGCATCGCCGCCTCCGGTCATCGCCGCAACGGCGGGCAAGGACGTTTGCTCCTCTTCTCCTTGCAGGTGTAGCTGTCTGAATCCACATCAAGATGATACTTGGTTTGTGAGAATGTCCGGGCATTCTCCTCTCTTTGGCCACGAAGTGAGCAATGTGGGTTTAATTGCAAGCATTGATCTGCTAAAGCGTTGAGATCACTAGGTTTTTTTGGGTTGTTTTGTCTTAATTAATTTTGTCCGGCTAAGTTTAGGCATTGGCATTAGAGGGTCTGCTTAAATCTCTCCTTTGAAACGGCTTCTCTGCCAAGTACAAGTGTGCACACTGCTCCTCTCTCTCTTTCTCTCTTACACACACAATTATAGTTATATTAAGAACGTAGAGAGAGAAAAATATTATTCTCGATCATAGTTGATTCTAGCTTGTGGCTGTACATGGTAATAATGATATTAAAAATAAAAACACGAACAGTTGGCTAATGAACACATGATTTTTTTTCTCGAAATATAGTATAGGCACACGTGCTCATATACACGCTCGCAAACTCACCTCTATAAACACAAGTTATGATGTAAACTCTTATACTAATAATTATAAATGTACCAAATAATTATAAATGTACCAAAGTAGGATGGAAACCGAATAATACTCTCAAGGTTGTTTTCTCCTTAATTGACCTTTCAGAAAAAAGGCGAGGAAAGCGACGAACTCCCAACATAATAGATTTTAAAATACTAAGTTTTGGATGTTACTAAGTTTTGCGATAAATTTAGTGCTAAATCTATAGTTTTATGATACATCACCTTAAATATATGTTTTATGATAGTTTGATCAATATATTAGTAGTTTGTGAAATTTACTTAAAAAAATATTATGTACGAACCGTTAGGCTATTTAAACGATTGTCAATTCGATAATGATTTGTTTTCGACTTTGGACTAAAAAAAAGAAAATAGCCAGTCATTGCGGTAACTTTTTCGCCTAATTTATTATCCCTTCGTTTCACACGTCATTTTCTCCAATCAATTTTTGTTTTACTCTCTTCGTCCTAAAATAAATTAATCTAATATGGAATGCGATATTTATTTTGAACCTAGTACAGATGTTGTTTAGATTCGTAGCGTTAGAAAATATCACATTTCGTACTATTTTGAGACAAAGGGAGTACGTGCCAATACTTTAAGATTTTTAAGGTCAAATATCAAGCTTCATAACGAATGTCATTTCACAAGAGCAAAATGAGAAAGAAATAATATCACATAGGATGCTGGATGCAGACACATTAGAAGTTCAGAACCTGTTGATGGACGGGGACTGTCTCCTGCAGCTGTACTGCACAACAGTAACGTGCATGTGGGCCTAGAGCCGGAGTATAGGCTGTAGACAATGTACTTCCTCCGTTGATCGTTGATAGTAAGCATGGTTTTTCATATCGTTTCGGTGAGGTTGTTGTTGCCCGACAGTATTATGGTTACAATGGTTTAATAAACCGAGAAAATTGCATCACATGGTTACCATGATAACCACACGGTTTTACAAATACTGAAGTTAAGTCTCCATCACACTCCAAGATGCACCACTCAACGTACAGTCCATAATATATTTCTAATTATATAGTATATGCTATTGTTGATTAGCGAAATTACTACAAGACTTGCAACGGTCTTGGGACATAATACATTTTCCAACAGCTATATATATTAGTTCATACTACTCTTAATTAATGAAATTGCTACAAAACTTACAATAGCCTTTGGAAGAAAAACAAATCAATTTTTAGACCATTGGATCTGCTCCGATCGAGATACATGCATAGGAAAAAAAAATATCAATAGTGTGGCACGAGTGGGAGGAAGCACCACTGAGATAGCACAAGTTTTGATATCCAAAACAAATTTACCACCATACTTATACTGTAATTCCATTTACATTACAAACATTCTAGTTTGAGTGAAATTATCTTTTTCATAAAATCTGTCGAATGTGGTATAGGAGCACTCTTAATTAATAAAGCCCAGTGGGCCATCCTTGGGGAGTAGGGACCCCATGGACCTCCGCACGGGTGACACACTGACAGCCACGTCTACGCGTGGGACTTCCTGCATGCACCTGGTCCTGTGATCTCGCTAATTAAAAACTGTACTTGCTGAATACGTGTCCGTTTTGGTAAAACGTACTTTTGAATCAAAGGCATGTACATCACCACCGTTGGACGGAGTTAGCCACACAAACGGCACGTTTAATTGGGGAAATTGTTAAAGAGATGGGATTGTTAAAATTATTGTTTGGTTAGTAGACGTGAAAAGTTTTAGGAGGGATTGGGAAGAGGAGTTTAAGAGCAAACTTTTATATTTTTAATATCTGAATAGGGACAGGTAATAATTGGAAGGGAAATTTTCTTTAAACTACGATAAGATAAATTTAAGATGTATATTACTTAAAATTCAATTCCCATCTATACTCCGCATAACTCTCATTTTTACTACCAAACAAGAGACGAAGAGTAAAAATAAAACTCCGATGATCAATCCATCTACCAACTCCCTTCTCGAAACTCTCAATCCCCTTGCCTTCTCTTGTTAAACAGACTAGTAACGGATATTTACCGATAGAGGTAGCAACTACGCGAGTCTAGGTCAAATCCGACACTCCCTCCGTACTAAAATATACTTCCTCTAGTTTGATATTACTTGTTGTTTTAAGCAAGGCTAATGTTAAACTTTAAAAATTTTTATTATGAAGTTTAAAATATTTGTCTTGAAAATATGGAGACATGTGTATGTATATAGATTAGTCTTAAAAATACTTCAATAACATATTTATTGATATTTCTATTTATTATAATAAAAAATAGTGGTCAAAGTTTATTTTAGAGATTATATCCTGTAGAAAAATAATAAGTATTATCAATTTGAATGATGGAACAACCTATATAATTATACGGTGCATCACGAAAAACTCGGTTAAAAAAGCAGGGAAATTTCACAAGGCTTTTACAAACGGTATCCAACGGTTTAATTAATTCCCCATGCAAATAAAACAAAAATACCGTGTTCCGCAAGTAGATATCTACACCTTTTGTTATTGAAAAAAAATACAATCCTACCAATTAATCTGAACGTACTCACTCCTTTTCGTAAAAATCCAACTTGGAAACTTGGAATGAGATGTAACGTTTAGTAGTAATTTATTATATTAGGAAACAACATTTTCTATTCTAAGTTAGATTTTTAATGAAAAGGAGGGAGTATACTTTCATATGCGCGAAATCTATTTCGAGAGCGCTCTCGGTTTACCTCTATAGCGCGACGCATCTCATAACCGTCTAACCGTGCACGTCGTCATGATGTCCATTCACGTGGGTGTCTTTTTCCTTTCAAATAAAGTTCACGTGGGTGTCTTTTTCCTATTCAAATAAAGTTTCCTCTTAAATTACTTATCCGATCTACAATCCGATTACACTATTGTGTTCGTTACAATTAAATCTTCACAACAAGATCTTACATGATTATGGTACGATGAAAAAATATTTATATTTGTAAATTACTTTTATTATATACATAAGTTACTTTTATCATATGTATACTTTTAAATTTGACTAAATTACTTCTTAGGCATATAAAGGTAAATTCAATAAAGTCTAAAAGTAATTTACATATATTCTAAAGTAACTTAAAACAAAATGGAAGTAACTTTGTCACGACATTAGAAGTAAATTCGTTGTAGGGATAAAATATGATTTTTAGTTAATTCCATAATTTGTGCTGATTAATTTAATTTCTAGATAGAGTCATGTTTTTATCTCTACAACGGATTTACTTCAAATGACATGCCAAAGTTACCTTCATTTTATTCTAAGTTATTTCTATAATATATATAAATTACTTTTAGACTTACTGAATTTACTTTTATAGTTTTAGAAGTAACTTAGTGAAATCTAAAAGTAATTTAGACATATCATAAAAGTAATTTGTGTAATTTGTGATTTTTCATCAAAATATAATCATGTGAGATCTTATTGTAAAGATTTAATTGCAACGAACACAACGGCGTAATCAGATTATAAATCGGATAAGTAATTTAAGAGAAGCTTCTCTAATAAGGAAAAAATATATTAGATATTGAGTGTACTAGTAGCTTTTTTTTTTTAAAGAAGGATGTCTCTCTTTAACACTATCCAACTAATTCTCTCGGTGTAGTCGTGTCCTCTCAGATGTACTGTTAGAATATATATATATATATATATATATATATATATATATATATATAGGGAATAGGCCTCAAGTTATCCGGTAGTACGAGAATCCCATGCATTTGCAACGAAATAGTAGTACGGTCGGTGGGCATGAGCCATCGCTTTCACTGCAAAATTGCAGATCTTTTTACCGGGCGGTAGCGACGAGGGACGGTCAGGGCCACAGGCAGGTGAACTTCCAGGAAGCTTCGCACGCTAGGGAAAGCTAGCTAGCCCACAGCTGTGAAAGCGCATGCACGCATTCACGTGTGGATGAGGTGCAATGCATGCATTTCCCTCGACTGGAATCACCTTATCTCAACTTGATAGTATTTGTGTATTTGTGTTCTGCAGCATATATATACAGCACTGTGTGAAATTCTGTATTTTTTTTCCTTCCTAAGAGTAGGCTTAAGTGTGATGCTCTATTGCATGCTCTAGCGAATTTCCGTATAATGCCTGAGTTTTGGCACTATAATTTTTTTTTTCTTTTTTACAAATGGAAAAGATGCGTTTGTATCAAGAATACAGTGTTAGTATATGACTAATGCAAAATAAGTAGATACAATATCACTGAAAATTTAACATTCAGTTTGCGTTCATAAGAGTTTTGATAAGATAGTAGAGCAAACCGACCGTATATCAAAATATCGTGTCAACCTACAGATGTGTTTCTTTCAACCTTCATGCTAGCATCACAACCATGGTCCAAGGGAAAGGTAGAGAGAATGAACGACCAAGTGGAATTGTTCTATTCCCATGGTGGACATTAAAGCTCTGTTTTTTTTTCTCTTACAGATTATAGATTATCATGCGCGCATCTCACAAGATCTTCAATCTTTCAATGTTTTATAATTTTTTCCATATATATTCAATTAAATTTTTTAGTAGTTTAAATAACCTTTTAACTTTAGAATAAATAATTCATCATTCGTCTGTACTCTTCAAATATTTTCACAAAATCCGATACTCTATCTCTTCAATTCCCGCTCCAATTTTCACGGAAAGAACTTTGCCTTAATTTGGAGCGGGAATTGGATGCATACGCTTTGGTGGCGTATGTTTTTTTCTGAAGACATGGTGGCGTATATTTGAATGGGCTTTCAACACTTCACCCTCTGCCTTCGCTGCCCTCACATGCTGACATTCTGCATCTGCTGAAACATCTCCACACAATACCTCCATCATGCCCTACAGGATTACTCTCTAAGTTCCAAAGAAAAATAATCTAAGATCTATCTTAGAACAATAAATCTAGATTTAGATCACAATTTTAGACTGGGTTTTCTTTTTTTTTGAGGGAGTACAGTATACTGACCATGGGCCCCACTAGTATTTTCTGGGACCGTGACAAATGAAAATGATTCCTTTCCGGCCAGTGGCACTATATTAGTATGTACTTTGGTTTGTCCGTTTTCTTGTGACCTGATTAATTAACCACGGTTAATTTATTCACTGAGCGTCTGGGTAGTTACGTCTGCTTTAACTTCTTTGAACCCCCATGGTTAAAACAATGACACGTTTTTACTGCACAGCAAATTGGGCGGTTAACTAAAGAAATTACTCCTCCAGTTAAATGATTTTTCAACTGCTCGTTCTGGATGTATGCTGTATCAGCATGGAAGAAGAAGAAGAACATTAATAAACAGATGCTTAATTTAGACAGGCAAAGTAAAGGGAGCAAGATCAGGCAGTTATACCTTATACTACTACCAGTCTACTAGTGGAAAGTACTAGTTCAAGTGAAGATAGCACGTGGTGTACTATTTCCTCGGTCTCCGAATAAGTTTAACTTTGACGATCTTTGTGTTAAATTTTATTTTTTTAACAATTATTACATCGGAGTTTCTAAAAATATAAGATAAAATAGAGAATAATTATATTGAAATTTGATAAAGCGTGAGTATTTGATCTGTTGATTTTGTACTGATTACATATGAGATGGGGGTAAAAAATGAACCCTATCGAACGCCAAGTGAGCGTGCGCCTAGAAGTTTCCACTTTGAACGTACGTACACCCTCCAAGAACTAATAGAGCAAAAAAAAAACGCAAGTAGATTAATCAAAAAAGGTTTTTTTTCAAAAGATAATAACAGCAGATTAAGGAGTAATTAAAAGTGTATCTGATCGTATGCATGGCAAAATGGATGAAACTATGACAAAGTTAAAAAAAAAAAGAAGAAGAGGTATAGCTAGCTCAAGCTTTAGCTCTTACAGGAGCAGAGGCAGACGACCCAGATGTAGAAGAAGTTGAGGTAGGGGATGCCGGCGTCGGCCTTGCACCTCTCCTCCGTCCGGCACCCGGGGCACCGCCGCCTCCCCGCCGCCGATACCAGCAATGGCGCCGCCGCCGCAGCGTCGCCGCCGGCCTTGTCTCCGGCGGCCATTAGTCCCTCCTCTCCTACTTACTAGCTGGCTAATCTGTCTCCGGCGAGCAGAGAGAAAGGAAGGAGAGGTGTGGAACTGAACTACACTGATGAGCTAGTACAGGAGCTTGGCTATATATGGCGAGCGAGCGCGCGTTTTTATAGGCGATGGCGCGCACTTTATAGGCGATGGCGCGCACCGGGGACGTTTGTTAGGGTGTGCAACGAGCTCGACACGTGCTCGAGCTGACTCAGACTCCCTTCTTCATATAAAAAATATCTAATATTATAAATTTTAAACAGAGTTATTTACAGATTTATTATACTAGAATATATTATATTCTATTCTATCTCGTTTTTATTCGGACGGAAACCGTAAGTAGTAGTATACTAACATTTTAAGGATCGGATAATCTCCCAATTAAAATAACTAATTTCTATTTAATCATATAGGGAGAAAACGAAATAAGATAAATATATGACACTAATGCGAGCTATTTTATTGCATGATACATATAAATAGTATATTTGATCTACTAATTTATAAAATAAGTAATAAAAATTATATTATACTCCATATTAGGCTTCATTCGATTCGTGGACACTAGACGCGAAACGGTAAAACTCATTAACACATGATTAATTAAATATTAATTACTCTAAACTTGAAATTTGAATATTTAATTTTTTTAAACAATTTTTATATAGAAACTTAAAAAAAATATACGTTTAGCAGTGTGAAAAACGTGCTAACGGAAAATGAGAAAGTTGAAGTTTACAAGCTAGAGTATAGAACTGGGCCTTAATAAAACTCGCGAGTTTTGATATAGGCTCGAGCTGAGTTCGAGCTAAGCCTATGACGAGTCGAGCTTAAGGCTTCGTTCGTTGGATGGAGTTGGTAATTAATCTTTCGGGCACGTAAAACGAAGCGACTCATTAACACACGATTAATTACATATTTACTAATTTATTATTGAAAAATAGATTAATATGATTTTTTAAAACAACTTTCGTATAAAAACTTTTTTAAAAAAACACATCATTTAATGATTTGAAAGTCGTGTGCACGAAAAAAAGGAAAAAAGTGAGTTGGAAAAGTAGAACGGAGAACACAACCTAAGTAGCTTGTGCGTTCCTGAGTTTTTTTTCTTTTCCTTTACAGCCCTAGACATCGTCCAACACAAACATACAGAACGGTGAGGTCCGTGAGGAAATTAAATTGGTCGCACGTGCTGGGACGATGGGCCTACTAGGCCGCATGTGGTGGGCCCCACGTTCGATTAGTTTGCTGACGCAAAGTACCTACTTCCATATGTGTCACTCGATGTGCTCCACGTGTCACTCAGCCCATGGCTGCCTTCCGATGATCCCATGAGATGTACTGCTATGTGTAAGATTCATGGTTAGAATTGGATTATTACGAGTGTGTTAACGTAAAAACACGATGCTCTAAGAGATCTGCTTAATTCTAATATAGATCTAAAATAATAATAAAATATGGGTGTGCCAGTCAGTTTGATCTTGTAAATAATAAGATATATAAATTGAAGATCACCAAATAGTCGATCGGCTAACAAGCCGATAGTAATTCTAGCCGATATCGATACTAGCTGATATCGATAGGGTTTTGAACTATCAGCTGTATATATATCCAGTCTAGATATTGATACTTGAGTAAATAATGATATAAATACAATCGGCTGATAATAATATAGTAAAATAATAATATAATCCAGTATAAACCAACGGCTGATAGTGATATGATAGAACAAGCGTTGTTCCGAAGATTAAAGCATACATCGGTCGGTATCCCGATGTCATAAAATCCAAATGATTAGATAAACAGTGAAACCTTTATTGTGATCGACTTAATCTAACTTATATGTAATTCTTATAAGCCGATGGAATATCCAGATAACTCATCGGCTGAAACCCTGATGAAACCCTTATTGGCAATCAAGAAGCAGACTAGAGATTATGGTTCTAAGCACGACTGAGTAGATCAAACTTAACTGATGCAACACTAAGTATGAAAAGAAACATAATATCTAGACAATCAAGATTTTGACTGGTTTTTAGGGTGGTGGATACATTATATAATCTAAGCTAACAAAGTAATCTAGCTGATATCAATAAAAATCTTGATGGAGATCGGTCGATGTAAGTAGAAAACATTGTCAATCTGGATTATATAAGGTATATGATAACTCATTAGCTAGCACTCCGATAAAACATTAGTATGAACCTATCGACTTAACAAGATTTATATTATAGGTCGAACCTAATCGATGCAGCACGAGATTGTATATGATAATCTAATACTTGATGAACCTATAGATCTATCTAATATGATGGATATACCAAATATATTTAAAACAATATTATGATTGTAGAGATATATCGGCTAAGACAGAAGATCAAACCTAACCGAGACAGTCCCAACTAAATCGATGCATCTCTAAACACAATTCAATTAAAATAGAATTGAAATATCAGGTACGCAAATATATCAACCGAACCAGAGTGATCCAAGAGATCGAAGCGATGCAGCCTTCAACAACACCAATGTAGCCGATGGATTCACCATGGCCAGCGGAACGTAGGACTTACCCATTCGCGGGAGATCGAAAGCCGATGCAGCCCTACGTCAGGTACCAAGTTCCGCCGGTTGATAAGTAAAAACCTCGGAAAAGAGGGTGGAGATGCGCCGAGAGTAGTTGTATTGATCGAGAGATAATTTACAATGACCTCGGGTGTACATATTTATATCCATGGGTAGATATTAATCTTTATTAGACATGATACAAACTGTCCTAAAGATAAAAGGAAAAACTAGCTAGCAAATAGTGACTCTAGACCGATGATGACTTCAGAGCTTACCAAATTTTATCGATAATAGAGTGAAGGGGTACAGTACTACTAGCTAGCACTTTCTCGTTTCATATATACGAACACTACTATAAATTCGATTTTTTTCAAACGGTTAAAATCGATTTTTGCATATAGACAGGTAGCTTGCATGCATCCAAAGGTGCGAAAATTATATTTTTGCATTCGGCTAGCGCAACCGCATGAGAAAGGAAATATCACGAATGAAAATAAAAATTCCTAAAATCTAATACTATACCGAAACCCTAACTCTAGAATCCTCTCGTCGCCGCCATCATCGTACTCCTCATATTGGCGTCGTCGACGGATCAACGCGGGAGGTACCACCGCCACCGGATCGGGGTGGGGGAGGACGGCTGCCGCCAAATCGGGCCGGATGAGGGCAGCGGCCGATAGATCCCGGTAGTGGAGGGAGGCAGCTGACGGATCGGGACGGGAGAGGGCCGTCGTCATCGCCCGCGCTAACCCCCGCTATGGCCCTCGCCCACCGTCATCGTCCCACTCATCTTCTGCCACCACCACCGTCAGAGTTCGCGCCCGCTGCCCTCGTCCGCCACCACCGTCGGAGTCCGTGCCCGCTGCCCTCGCCTGCCGCTTCCACCCTCCGCCACCACCGCCGTCGCTGAACCCTACCG
Organism: Oryza punctata; assembly: GCA_000573905.2. Taxonomy (NCBI): domain Eukaryota; kingdom Viridiplantae; phylum Streptophyta; class Magnoliopsida; order Poales; family Poaceae; genus Oryza; species Oryza punctata. The sequence goes on from CM002488.2 coordinate 9,795,309, forward strand.
TCGGAGGAGAGGGGAGAGCAGTGGGAGATATGGGAGAGGAGTGGGGCCGGGAGAGTGAGGGAGGAGAGGGATAGGACTTAGTGGGAAAGAGAGAGGAGAGGAGGAATAAAAAAGAGTGGGAAGAGAGAGGAGTATTTTCGCACGCGGGTCACTTAAGAGACCCGCATGTGAAAATAGTATTATTTTCACATGCGAACCTGTTAAGAGGCCCACCTACGAAAATTGATTTTTACATGCGGATCTTTTAAGGAGTCATAATGCAAAAATAAGAGCTGATTTTTGCAGGCGTCATTAGTTACGGTCTCGCCTGTAACCTACTCTATCTAGATTCGTAGTACTAGAATGTATAACATCCATCCAAAATCTCTTATAATATGGGACGGAGGGAGTACATGGGTTCTCGTCTGGAAAAATCTATTTTTAATAGTGGAATAAACTTCTCACATTTTGGTGAGTTTATATTAAAATAATATACCAACAACATCTGCGATAGTAAACTTCAACGAGCAGCTCGTTGCCATGACCTCCGTGGCTTCGACGCGGTTCACAGCGGCTGCAGGAGGTAGTAGCGGTCAACTGCAAACTGATCATAAGAGTTTGCGTTCATAAGAGTTATGATAAGGTAGTAGAGCAAACTGATCGTATCAAAATGTCACGTCAACCTCTATGCTGGCATCGCAACCATGGTCCAAGAGAAAGGGTAGAGGAAGGAATGACCAAGTGGACTTGTTCTATTGCCATTCCCATAATGGAAACATTACTACGAAAAAGTCGATACAGATCGATACCAAGTGGACTTGTTCTATTCCCATTCCCATAATGGAAACATTACTACGAAAAAGTCGATACAGATCGATACTATAGGCACCGGAACAGCTAAAACTGACACCTATAACGTTTTTCCCATCTCTATAGGCTGGAAATGCAAAAAAAATCAACAGCTTTAGCCGATTATAGGTGTCGGTTCTTGATAGAAACCGACACCTCTGATATAGGTGTCACCTATAATATATTACAGGTGTTGGTGTCGGATTTTTTTAAAAACCGGTACCTATACAAACCGAGTTGAGTGCCGTCCTTATCTACTCGAGCACCCTCTCTCTCTTTCTCCCATGCTTCTCTCTTGCGCGCGTCTCTTCTCGCGTCTCTCCGCCTCCTCTCTCTCGCATCTCTCTCTCGCGTGGCGGCGGCCCGGCGGAGGTAGCAGCGGCGGCGACCGTGCTCCCCTCTGCCAGATCTGACGGGAGGGGAGGCGGCGGGCTCCCGCAGGCGGTGGCGGCAGGCTCCTCTCCACCAAATACGGCGAGGGGAGAGGCAGTGGCAGCGGTGGCGCTCTCCCCTCCACCAGATATGGCGAGAGGGGAGGCGGCGGGCTCCCCACGGACGGTGGTAGCGGGCTCCCCTCCGCCAGGTCCGACGGGAGGGGAGGCAGTGGCAACGGCGACGCCCTCCCCTCCGCTAGATCCAGCGAGAGGGAAGGTGGCGGGATCCTCTCCGCCGCTGACCGCCGTGACGGTGGGGGCGGATAGATGGATGACGCGATGACGGGGAGGCCGGGGGGATTTCAGTGATTGTGATTGTGTTTGGATGATTTTTGTGATTGTGTTTGGATGATTCCAGTGATGATTTTGATGGGGATGATGTTGATCTTAGTGATGATGATGATGATGGAGAGTTGGCTCGATGCATCAACTCAATTCAAGCCTATGCATCGAGTTAGCTTTTTTTTGGATTTGTGGATCGTCAAAAGTGTCGGTTTTTAAACCGGCACATATTTCTCTTCACGTCAGTGCCGACCTATATGTGTCGGTTGGGAAAACTAGCATCTATGGGGTTTTTCAACCAGCACCTACAACATTTTCTGTAGTAGTGACATTAATGCTCTATTATTTTCTCTTACAGATTATAAATTATGATGTGTGCATCTTGCAAGATCCTAAACATGCAATTTTTTTAAAAAATTTCCATATATAATCAATTAAGTTTTTTAGTAGGTTAAATAACCGTTTAACTTTATAATAATTAATTCATTACTCGTTTGTACTCTCGAAATATTTTCACAAAATCCATCCTCTGTCATTTACACCCTTCGTCTAAAAATAAATACACTCTTCTAATTTAACTTTGCTCTAGAATAGTATTTGGAGCAGGAATTGGATGCATACGCTTTGGTGGTGTATGTTTGAATGGACTTTCAACAGCGCACCCGCTGTCCTCACATGCTGATATTCTACATCTGCTGAAACATCTCCATGCCCTCCAGTACTACTCCCTCCATCCTATTTCATGAGCAGGTATCAGTTTTCGTATCCAACTTTAATCATCTATCTTATTTAAAACTTTTTTAAAAAATTAAAAACATAAGTCACACATAGTGTACTATTTATGTTTTATTATCTAATAACAATAAAAATATTAATCATAAAAAATATTTAAATAAGATAGATGATTAAAGCTGGATACGGAAACTCATGGCTGCGTTTAAATTGGGATAAAGAGAGTACTGTATACAACTGACCATGGGCCCCCACTAGTCATTGTCTGGAACCGTGACAGATGAAAATGACTCCTCCTTTCCAGTGGCACTATATTAGTTTTGTACTTTGGTCTGCGGTTAATTTATTCACTGAGCGTCTTAGTTAGTTACTCTGCTTTAACTTATTTCAACCTGGCCCCATGGTTAAAATAAAATGCACGGTTTTACTGCACAGTAAATTGGGCGGTTAACTAAAGAAATTACTCCTCCAGTTGCATGATTTTTCGCATACATGGTGTATCAGCATGATGCTTTAGCCAAAGGGAAGGGAGCAAGACAGGTAGTTATACTACTAATGGAAAGTACTAATATTTTAGTCCCAAATGAAGATAGCATAGAGTGTATTAGGCTGAGTTCTTTCCCCAACTTTCCAACTCACTTTCCTCGTGTTTCGGACGTACGTTTTTCAAACTGCTAAACGGTGTATTTTTTATAAAAGTTTTCCATAAGAAAGTTGCTTTTAAAAAATCATATTAATCTATTTTTTCAAAAAAATTAGTAAATACATAATTAACCATAAGAAAATGTCTCACTCCGTTTTACGTGCGCGAGAGATGAGTTCCCAACCTCACCTCCCGAACACACAGTCTACTTCCTCCGTCTCCGAATAAATTTATTTTATCTTATCCTTCGGCTTATTTTAAAATATGTTTATTTTTATAACATTGTAATGAAGGATGTGAAAGTATAAGATACACGTGTGTGTTTAGGTTGATAAAAGTAGAAAATAATTGTATCGATATTTGATAAAATTGAAGTATTTTAATTTTTTATATATTTATTTTGGAATTGGAACGGAGAGAATACTAGCTTTAGCTATAGAAGACCCCAGCCCCAAGTGAGCGCGCGTGCACCTAGAAGGTGCCACTTTGAACGTACGTGCTCTCCAAGAACTAATAGAGAAAAGAAAACGCAAAAGTAGACTAAAAAGGTTATTAAAATATAATAACAGAAGATTAAGGAGTAGATAATTAAGAGCGTATATATCTGATCGTACTATACCCATGGCAAAATGGATCAAACTGTGACAAAATAAAAGAAAAAGAAAAAAAAAGAAAGAAGAGGTTAGCTTAATTAATTAGCTAGCTGCAGCTCTTACAGGCGCATAGGCAGACGATCCAGATGTAGAAGAAGTTAAGGTAAGGGATGCCGGTGTCCGCCGGAGCCAGCAATGGCGCCGCCGCCGCCGCGCCGTCGCCGCCGGCCATTGTTACTAGCTCGATCGATCCCTTCTCTCCTGCTACAGATAGCTAGCCTGTCTCCGGCGAGCGCGCAGAGAGGAGGAATGAGGTGTACTGTACGTACGGGAGCAGCTATACTGAGTACAGGAGCTTGGCTATGCCTCTCTCTCCATATATATATATATATATATATATATATATATACATATATATATACATACATATATATATATATATTATATATATATACATACATATATATATATATATATGGCGAGCGAGCGCGCGTTTTTATAGGCGATGGCGCACACGGAGACTGTCGACGTCTCGTCAAACACAAACGTACCGAGCGGTGAGGAAATTGGTAGTTCGCACGTGCTGGGAGGATGGATCTACTGGGGCCGCGCGTTAGGTATGTGGCTCGGTGGTGGGCCCCACGTTCGATTAGTTTGCTCGCGAAGTACTGGATGTGCTCCACGTGTCACTGTGCCCATGGCTGCCTTCCGATGATCTGTACTACGAGCTAGCACCCCCTCATTCCATATCTGTACCTCTATTCTATTACATAATTCCGTTGCATTATATAATACTTCAAAATTAGAGGGTATGTGTTGATGATTAAATTTGGTAAGCATATGAATCGGAGACGAGATCCAATTCGAAGCGGATTTAAGGATATGCGGGATTCTCAGACACAGAATGCACATCGACTAGATGTCTGTATCGGCCGATACCGAGTTTGATTTGGTAAGTCGATACAGTTGATATTGGTTAAATTGATTGCGTGATCAATGTCGGATTCAGAATAAGGGTTTCAATGCTATTGCCAGACAAGGATAGAGTCCAACATAGGCAGTTGTATCGATAAGAATCCGTCTAAGGAACTTGTTTGTTAGTTGGAGTTGTATTAGGAAGTATGAGTCGTGTTCGGTGTGAACATATTATGTATTTTTGGTATAAATATAAGCTCGAGATCTTGTAGATAATTAACATTAGTTCAATCAATCTCGGCGCATCGCCAACCTTTTTCGTTACTTGTTTCGACGAGTTCTTACTTTCGAGTCGAGCTGCATCGGTTTCGATCTTCGGCGAAGAGGTAAAACTTGTTATGGCGGTTTGCATTATCGGAATTAGTTCTTACATCTTTATGATATTCTAATTCTATTTTGTGAATCACCAAGTTATCATATATACTATATAATCTAGATTGACAATGCTTTCTACTTGCATCCGCCGATCTTTATCTAGGGTTTTATCGATAACTGCTATATTGACTTGTTGGTTTAAATTATATAATATATCTACCATCCTAAAAAGGCAACTATCAGCTTGATTTTCCAGATATTATGCTTCTTCTCATACTTAATGCTGCATCAGTTAAGTTTGATCTATTAAGTCGTGTTTAGAATCGTGATCTCTAGCCTGCTCTATGGTTGTTAATAAGGATGATATCGGGGTTTCAGCCGATCTTACCTAGTATAGTTGTTTTACATAGTTTTGTACTTTGTTTAATATGCTATATCTGCTTTTATATTAAGATCTAATCTAATATAAATATGTTGGACTTACTACCAATCTGATTGATGGTAGTTAAATATATTTGTTGCATGAGAATATCTTAGTATAAGGTAGTATTAGAGCTATAACCGATACATGCTTAAATCTGGACATCGACTATAATATGAATACGAATAACCATTATTTTATGTTATTTTAAACTTGGGTAATTTATACTGTCTCGGTTAAGTTCGATCTATCCCAATTGCTGATTTCTTAAGTAATATTGATTTAGAGATTATATAATACTAATATTTACAGCCGATGGATCAAGTCTAGGATTAGATTGTCATTTAATATGCCTTACAGTCGATTCACCTTATACTGCATCGGCTAGGTTACATCACGATATGACATTGGCTTGCTAGCCAATTGATTATCGTTTACTAATAAAACTTGCATGTTTCATCTTGTTGATTGTAGGATCAAATCAATTGGCACACCCTTGAACCCGAAAGCAAGTTTTGGACCTGCACTAGAGTAAAGCAAATCTCTCAGGCTAGTGTGTGTTTTTTTGCATCAACAACCGCCCCACGCACTCTCCTCTCTCATCTCTCTCTCCCACCACCCACGCACTCTGCTCTCCCCCACTCTTCTCCCCATCTCTCCTCTATCCTTCCTCCCGGTGGCTGGATCCGCTAGCGGGAATGGCGACGATGGCGGGCAACGGTGACGGCGGGCGTCTCGGCCTTCCTCCTCTTCTCCCCCACTCCTCCTCTCTCTTATCCTCCCTCCCAATGGTGGTGAAGAGCTCGAACAGTGGGGGAGGGCAAGTAGGCGTGCGACGGCGGCCCTCCCCTTGCACGAATCCGGGGCCGGTTGCCCTCTCCCACGATGATGACGACCTCGGCGACCTTCACGGTGGTGACGATGGCCCGGGTGGTGGCGGTGACCGGGTGGCAACGAATCTAGGGTTTGGGAGAATTTTTGGTATTTGTTTTTGTTTTTTTTATTTTCGCATACGGTCGGCTTAAGTCCCCGTATGCGGAAATCGGATTTTAGCATGCGGGTGCGCCACCCGCATAGAAAAATCGGATTTTCGTAGACCTTTTGTTGCAGATGGACAGGAGGTCCGCACACGAAAATATTGTTTTGGTCGTGTGGAAAAGTTGGTTTTGTAGTAATGAGAGTTAATAGAGTACTGAGAAAGCGTGTTGTCTTAATTATCATTGGTTTTATGATAAACTTACCTACGCCTCTTGCGTGAAAAGTGATCTGAGACATTCACTGCAATTACTCTCATGATACAATCATTAGGCTAACGTGTTAGGGGTAGAAATAATGGTAAAAAAATCCATTGTGATTATTATTATACAAATCAGGTATGCTTATTATCATACTTGAGTGCTTCAAAAAGCAATTGAGTTAAACTTTATCTACCCCACCATTATCCAGTGCAACGCATGGGTATTTTGCTAGTAATATAAAAAAACGTAAAACTTCCGATAAAAAAAAGTTCATCCGTATGTAAGTTATTTTCTATCCGTTGTCGCTGTTTTTTTTTCTGATTTCTTTTCGTACGTGTCTCCAACTCTCCGTTGTTTCCGTGCTCGCCCCGTCCGTCGTAATGAAGTTACGTAATAAAGGTAGATCCCTATCCAATGGGATTAAGTTAGCTGCCCTCCAGCTCTCCTATTCAACTGCAACGATTGCCTTTTTTGGCTTCACCATCCTTCTCTTCACGTCCTCCAACGACAGTGACCCGACAAAAGAACTTGCTGCGGCCGGGGTGCCTTGCCGATGGCGTTGCCAACGGTGAAGTTTTGGACGTAGACGATCGGCAAGAAGTCTGGCAGTGAGGCCATCGAACCCGGTGTTGCGACGGCTGAACTTGTCGCCCAACCACTGCATCAGGGTGTCCAGGCCAAGCTCGAGGAAGTACGGGTGCGGGCTTCCGTCGTGGCTGCTAGAGGAGGTGGAGGCAGGCGGCGGCGCTGTTGGTGGACTCCATGTGCCGAAACTCCTGATGCGTAAGCAGCAGTAACTCAGCAGTGCGCCGATGGCTATATATCCGGCCGAGAAGTCGAGGAGGGCAATGTCGCAGTCATAGCCATCGTTCGCATGGCGTCGACTGCGCCGCATTCCGCACTGTCCCTGGAGCATCCATCACTGGCGGCGGCGCTGCGGGCGACGAACATGGAAGCGATCACGCCGCACTCCACGGCCTCCTCCTTCCTCTACGTGCATCCCAGCCTCCCTCCTTGACACGGAGCACGGCCACGCCGCACTCCGTGCCAACGTCGACGCATTCGTGCCAACGTCTACGCATACCTCGCCTCGCTCGGCATCAACCTAGCCTCAAACTCCCTGCCACCGTCCACGTCATGCGCGAGCGTGTCGAGTTCCTATACTCCCTCGGCTTCTCCAACAAAAACCTCGTTGGTGACGACGCGGGCGCCGGCAGTGGAAGCAACGAAGGCCGTCGCCATGTCGGACGTCGGGCGGTGGCCTTTCATGATTTCTTCGAGTAGAAGCTGCAACCTGGCCTGGAGAAAGCTTGGAAAAGGATTTTGCATAGGCGAAGAAGAGATTGCATGTTTCTCAACCCATTGAGAGGGTGAGAACGAGCGTGCGGTCGCTCTGTGGCTCGCCAAGGTCAGCGAGGTTGTTGGCCATGTTCCAGAGCCGACGGCAATACTCGGTGACGGAAAGATCACCCTGCTGGAAAGTGTGGAACTCAGCGGAGAGGTTGACGGTGCGAAGCTCACAGTTGCCGAGGAATGAAACTCGAGGTCGTGCCACACCGTGCGAGCGGAGGCGGTCGGCGACATGACTTCTTGGTGCAGGTCCTGGGAGATTGTTCCATACAACCAGGCGAGAACCACGCACTCCATCTGCATCCAATCTGCTTGGTCGTGGAGAGGCACGTCGGAGGAGACGTGATCCGTCAAGGCATATTTGCCGAGGATCACGAGGAACAGACCGCGCCACCGTGAGTAATTTCCGGCGGTGAGGTCGAGCGTCACTTGTACGAGCGCCTTCATGTTGAGGACGGCGACGGCTTGAGCATGGAGTGCATTGCGGGCGTCGTCATCCAGAGCAGGGAGGGGCGGAGCGTTAGGAGTGGCGACGGCGACTATGATAGTTGGAGAAGAAGCCGGGAGGCCGACAGATAGTCAGGCGAGAAGCGCCACGATCTCCGGGAGCATGGGCGGTGAAGTTGGGGCCGCAGGCGAAGTGGTTTCTGCCGCGGGATTGTCGGACGCAGCCGTCGCTGGCAGATGTTTGGAGAGAGCATCACGCACGGCGGTGGAGGCTTTGTCGGCGGTGGAGTCGACGATGGTCTTGGTGACGGCATCGTTGATCGTAAGGCCGGGAGGAGGTTGGTAGGAGGCGCGAACAACATCGGCCACCGCCGTGGCGACGGTGTCGACGAGCGCATCGTGGGAGAGGGAGGAGCCGGCGGTCAACACGGCCACGACGCAGGTTAGGGTTAGGGTGCTAGGAGCGGAAATGGTGGATCGAGGAGTTTGATACCATGTAAAACGATAGGACTCAGCGCAATAATCGTATTGATACCGATACGGAGTACATATAGGCGCACAACCTTCTTGAATCTACTCAACCGATTTATAGAAATAGAACCGGAGATATATCGGGAGGTGCGACTAAGAAGGAAATACGATATACATGCCAAATATACATGATACACTAGCAGTCTCGAGTAGGCAGGGTGGTGGCCTAATCTGGGAAATGGATAGGGATTCCTGGTGTGTGTGATCTAGGGTTTTCACAAAATATATATGCACACACAAATGTGCCGACTGGGCTTATAGTGCTTATATGGGCTATAGCATGTAGGATAGAGGGATTTATATTTGAGGTCTATTGTACTCGGGGGGCCATGGGGATTCGGGGATGGGGACGTGGGAACGTCCCTGTCCCCGCTCCACCTGACAGGGGGAGTTTTATGCCGTTAACAGTTTCATGAGGACTTGTATTGTTCTATTTGTATATGTTTTCCTTACGGGGGATCGGGGATCAGGTCTCCAGTTGCATCCCTATGAGCAGTGGGTGTGCGGTGTGCTTGGCTAGGGTCTTGGGATGACGATGAGCAAGTGGATCGGGGACTCAGGGCCAGCACAGAAGCAGACACGCGGATGTTCGGATCTCAGCAACACGGGTGCATCAGACGGCCCACGCATGGGCATGGACTGTGAGCTCTCGTGAAGCGAGGCACTGGTGGTAGACGGGTAGTGGCTTAGGAAAACTAAAGATTTAATATGATTGGTGCTTACTGCTCTGTCCATGTGCGGTGTACCATCCCGACATTTAAACAGGGGATTAACTAGTTGCTGACATGAAAGAGATGTGTGCTCCCTCTGATTGTTTTCCTTTTCTAATAATTGGATCCTTTAGGCTAACAAAACTATATATATATACTAGATGTTATTTTCTTTGTTGTAATTTGTTTTGTTATTAAAGATATTTTAAATATGATTTTTTTCATAGTTTGCATTAAGTATTATTATAGGACGAACGGTAAAACGTTATGTCCGAAGATCATATATTTAAAATTGGAGGTAATAACAGTAGTTAATTAGTTCCTCACCTCTTTAAACTCTAAAGTATATTGCTAATATATGAGATATCACTTAGAGGGAATTAATATCTACAGCTACTCCACGAACCTATCTAAGCGTGTGTATCTTTTTCAGGATACTTATTCTTAACTACTCCTCCATCTCAAAATAAAAAAAAAAATTTAGTATTAGATAAGACATAACCTAGCCAGTACTAGATTTTAGGACAGATGATATGTGTAGTTTCCCTTCAGGCGTGCAGCGTGCTCTTACTGTCTCGAGAGTGAACCGAGGGATATGATGCATCCATTAGGATCTTCTTCCTCTTTTTTTATTGATTCTTTAATCTTCTTCCCTTTGTTTAAAGAAGTGCATTCATGGGGGTGTTTGGTATCTATGAGTGATATTGTCAGTTCTAGTAGCGCCTCCTGTTCTTACTTAATTTAAATTTTAAAAGGAATTGTTACATAATAATAACTACTGCCTCCGTTTCATATTATAAGTAGTTTGATTTTTTCCTATTCAAACTCCTTTAAGTTTGATCAAGTTTATAGAAAATTTAATAGTATTTTCAACACAAAATAAACATATTATCAAAGTATATTCAATGTTAGATTTAATAAAACTAGTTAGATGTGTTAGATGTTGCTAAAATTTTGTATAAACTTGATTAAACTTTATAAAGTTTGATTAAGAAAAAAGATAAATGACTTATAATATGAAACGGAAGGAATAAAAATAAACAAACAAACATGTAGTATGTTAAATAGTAAGATTGTATCAAATTGTTGGACTTTAATCTTACTTTAAGTCTTAGTCTAAACATGATCATCTTTGCTTAATTATGCGGAAATTGATCGATTTTATTGACATTGTTGTGAAGCCATTGAAGTCATCTGATCTTAGAGTTTTGCTTGTTGTTCTTCCTCCTCATTTTCTTCTTCTTCATCTTTCAGCTTCTTCTCGTTCTTCTTGCCGTGAAGGAAGTAGAAAATATCGGCTTCTCTGTTTGATGAATGTGAAGAATTATTTTGATGCTAGTGATACTAGCCAGAGACATCACATGAACCCCTTTTATCAGCGTTTAATTGATCGGGTGATTGATTTAGGGTTTTAGGTTAGAGAGAGTTTTGGACGTCTGCTTTATTTCTCCTCCTCTTTCTTTTATAGCAAGGTTGGTAGGGCTCAGGGGTTTATCTTTAATTAGAATCAAAATCACTTTTGTTCCTATCACACAAAAATAAATCTTATATCTTATATTTTCTTTCTTGATTGGGAAGGAAACTGGAAGTTTATCTCCTTCCTAATTCTTATTGATAGTGAGTCGATAAAATCACCAACATCAATATCTCTTGAAAAATATATTTCAAAAATCCTAGATATGGAACAACGGACTATGTAAACATATATAAACATGTAACTTGTCTTGTTATATTACACACAATATTCTTGTTGAAGGTGTTATGTAAGTTCGATTCCCATATCTAAATCCATACGCCACCGAGAAAGGGTTGTTACTCCATCTAACTACACCAAATCGATGTTGACGACGATCAGGATGGCCGCCATATGTTCATTAATTTTCAGCAAACTTTTCATATACAGTACTCCCTCCGATCACAAAATTATGGATTTTTTTTTGTGAAATTTGTCCATAAATGTAAAGGTATTTTTCTAGTCATCCAACTATTGCATTTATTGCTAACGTGACTTTTTCCAAAATACATTAAAGTAATTCAATTTCAGCTTAACTTTCATGAATAATGTGTGATGCTTTATATATGTGGACATAGCCACATACATTATCTATCTCAAAATAAATCAACTCTTAATTACAAATTTAGATGGTCTTATCTAGATTTATAGGCACGATTTATTTTTTTTCTTTGAACAGAGGCAGCAGGTCCTTTCAACTCAGGTACTGATGCCAAAGGACGGCAGACACCGTCATTGTCCACACCGAATTTAGTCGCATTATATCGAACCAATTAGTAGACAATCAATAATGGGAGGAATCACCCACAGTGTATCGCGACACATTTAACGATCAACAATGGGATTTGACAAGGGCATCTTCTTCATCAATAATACAGAAAAATACAATATCATCATCAGAGGTATGCACACCACACGGTATTTTGAAGAGAGAATTTATCATATGCCACTAAATTTGTCACGGATATACGATTTGTCACTGATTTTATCACGTTCTACAATATCTCATCAACTTTCGCTTAACTTCTTCGATTTACTATCACTGTCCGGTTGTCCGGTTAGCCTCCTTGAGTACATACAATTTTACCCAAATGACCAAAATACCCTTGGGATAAAAAATTTCAAAATTTGGACAAAAATTCCGAAATATCAGACTAAGTTTTTGGCCAAATTTTGGGTGTTTACGTTTATAATATGATATTTTGGAATTTTTGTCCAAATTTTAAAAATTTTTCTCAGGGGTATTTTGATCATTTGAACAAAATTGTACCGTACTAATGGAGACTAACCGGACAATAATGGTAAATCATAGAAGTTAAGCAAAAGTTAATGGTATATTGTAGAACGCAAGAAAGTCAGTAACAAATAACAACGAAAACATTTGTAGGGTTTAAGGTTAGAAAAAAAACTTTAATATCCTCATCTATACCTACTATAAGAATTCGTAAGGATTCCGGATTTTTTTCGTCCGTCTGGGTTTTTTTTTTACCGTCGCCAGATAAAAAAATCAGTAACTTTCCGATGATTACCACATCACGTAAGGTGGCCAAAGCAAAAAAAAGAAGAAATTGATACAAAATCATAATCGCGTACGCATCAAAGATCGATTAAAAAACCAATCGAGCAATCAGCAATTTACATGTATCGGAACTAAACCGATAGATAATCCTAGAAAAAGAAAAAAAAATCGCATGCTAATACTCCATGCCCTCACCTCGAACCACCAAGCATTGGCTGACTCGGCGAGGCAATGGGGAGGAGGAGACGATCATTGGGGGCTCGGACGCAGCCCAGTGCGCATGGTCCACCCCCTCACCGTGCACCGCTAGATCCACGGATCCACGCGAGCATGGGGCGAAGAGACGACGGATCCGTGTGGGAGGGGAAGAGGTCGCCGGATCCACCCCTCCTATCGTTGCCGACGGCGGATCCGCGCGAGAGGGGGCCGGAGAGACGACGGGTTCCATGTGGGAGGGGAAGAGGTCGCAGGATCCCTCCCGTCGCCGCTGATGGCAGATCCCCACGAGAGGGAGGCTGAAAGACGACGGGATCCAAGCGCCGCGGCGGATCCGCGCGACCAGCAACAACGGCTTAGAACTGCTGCATGAGGAGGCCTCGCCGTCACCCCAGCCAGCCACTGTGCTTCTCCATCTTCTCGCTGCCGCGCTTCTCCATCTTTTGCCGCATCAAGGAGAGGAGGCGCCGCCAGCTGCTGCTGCAGCCTGTAGGGAGGAGGTGCTGCTACTACAGGGAGGAGGGGCGAGGGCTAAGTACGGGAGGATGTGAGGGCGCACGCTGGTGGAGGCACTGGACGACGGCGTGAGATGTGAATGGGGAACGAGTGAGGAGGGAGAGAGACGGAGACCGGGAGAGAGAGAACGAAAGAGCGAGAGAAATAAAGCTCTCGAACCAGCGACCCATATTTCCTCTCCTCGGTAATGTACAAACTTTGTTTTTTTAAAAAAAACTACGACCAGTCAAGTTCTTTTTTTTACTAGATTTTCATGGAATTGATTTCCACTGAAAAAAGCTTTTTTAGATACACGTACATACTTCACAAGAGTGATGTTTTTCTATTGCTGATATCAAAATCACTAGAAGTTTCACTTTAATATTTGTTTGAGATAAAAATACCAATTGAAAAATAATTCAACGAGACACGACAGATTAGAGTATGCGCGCTATCATCCACGTGTCACCGGTCTCCACGTGAGTCCACATATGATTTTGAGTTGACAGAGCGAGAAAGCACGCGTGACCACTACGAGACTATGAGTAAATATGCAAAAGTATTTTTGATCTATCCTGATTATCATTGATATTATGATAGAATTACCTATTTAATTTTAAATACATAATTTTCTTTTGTTAATCACAAAGTTTTGTCCATCACCTCTTGCATGAAAATGATCACGCCATTCACCGTTTGTTCCTCCCATGGTACAATCTTCATATTATAAACGTATACGTGGAATAATTCTTCAAATAAAAAAACTTTGTGATTATTATTGTCATACTAGACTGCTTAAAAAATCGTTCAGTTAAACTTTATCCACCGCAGCATTATCCGGTGCAACGCACAGACATTTTACTTATTTTCTTAGTTCTCGACTTCTGCGCTATTATCTCCCCAGTAGTTCATATAGGAGCTATTGTCGTTTTATTCCTATGAATGGTTATGATGTTAAGTATTCAAATAGCGAGATTCACGAAGAAGTATTGCACTATTTACCAGTGAGTGACTGATCTTTTGGTGGGAAATGTTCTTCATTTTAGATAATGAAACCATTCCATTACTACCAACCCACAGAAATATGACTTTGCAACTTTCCGTTCATCACATCAATTTTTCGTCCGTAAATCCGATCGAGCGATGGCCTAGTTCCCACATGCGCAAGTAACACATTGCGTAAGGTGGATAAAGCACAACTTCAAAGATAGATACAAAATTCAATAAGATAATCCGACGAAAGAGAAAAAGAACGGGAAGAATAATAGAAGACCGCACAAATCTTATCTTAATCTTCATCACAGCCGAATCCAACGCGAGAAGCCACCGGATCCTCCCGAGGGAAGCCGCCGTCGCCGCCGGATCCGCCTGCAGGAAGGTGCGGGATGGCGCCACAACCACTGCCACTCACGGTGGGGGAGGGCATCGTGGAGGAGAACCGTGGTGGAGGCGGTAGGGGAGGGCACCACCGTTGCCGCTCGCGGTGGGGAAGGGCGTTGTGGAGGAGAACCTTGGTGGAGGCGGTGGGGGAGGGCGCCGCTGCTACCCCTCCCGGTGGAGGAGAACTGTGGTGGAGGTGGTGGCGCTCGGCATCAGCTTTGCTCGGCACGCCCGTCGTAGACACCGCTTCGCCCAGCGTTGTCACTGCCGTCGCTCGCACCAGAAAAGTCGGGGAAGAGGGAGGAATGAACTAGGGTTAGGGTTTTTGGGACCGACGATATTATGTGTTGGGCACGATTGATCTGAGTTGTCCGATCAGATCTGACGGTCCCCGCAAATGGGCCTACAGGAAATTACTAGGCTGTGTTCCACCGATGGCTACATGTGCCCCACACATAGCTGGGCCACATGTGTGGCAAGCTCTAATGGGTCACGCTCCTCTCACGAGCCACCCACGCCTCCGCTGCCAGGATTGGCCGTCGTATGCCTTCTGGGCCGCGGCCGGCTCTTGGGCCAAAATAAGGTTTCTTTTAAATTTTGCCCGAAGGAATGTTTTTCCTATTTATTTAAATACCGTTGTCGAAATGACAACTGCATACGTCGAAGGACGTGGACACTCAACGGTTGTTGGGAAAGTAAAGTGTATTAAATTCAGGATTTTTCGGGATCCCCTTTTACATGGCCCTAGGTGGCTATTTATAACCCCATTACAGATCCCCCTATTAGGGTTTAGGGCTGTTCCAGGGGAATTTACATGGGTACCCTTATAAAGGGGTCATTTACATGGGTATTTACAGTAATTAAGGTATATGCGCCCCAGTGGGCCGCCCGGCAACTATTGGGCCACTGGCCAGTCAGGCCGGGGCGATTGGGCCAGCCCACTGGGCCTTCTTGGATCGGATCCAGCCTGGCGAAGTCGTTCTCCTTCGGTGTACGCCTTCGCCATGTTGCTTTCGCCCAGACTGATAGGGACCCGGTGCGACTCTTCGCCCTTCGCCCCCTTTCGCCCTGATGTCTTCGCCATGGGGCTTCGCCTCGAGGGGTCTTGGGCGCCTGGAGTTCGGATCCCTGTTGCCTGGCTGGTTTCGGCAGGTGCGGTCGAAGGGCCTCATGGTATACTGCCAAAAAGCCCCTCCTGGGCAAGGGTGAAATAGGAGCTTCGGCCGAGACCGTGCAAACCATGTAGTATGGTATGAGGCGCCCCCTTTCGACCGATGCTCCTGCCGAAACCTGTCTTTGGCTCCTGCAAAAAATATGTGTAATATGCGTTTTTGCGAAGAGGGATTTTTATGTATAGCTTTCGCCCACCGCGGGTAGTGATGTTGTCTCTACTGTTTGACTGGCCCCAATATGAACAGTGTTGGGCTATTGGGCCGTAGCAAATAGTGATGGGCCTTTTCTCGAGAGCCCACTACCGCACGGCCTGGTCCATGGGATTTTACCGTTTCGCCTACCCCGTGACACGTGGCCGCTCCTAATTGGATGGGAAGGCGAAGCGTCGCTTGGTAGGCTATATATTCCTTCCTCACCCTTTTCACCAACGTTACTCCTTCCACTTTCACCGCAGCTATTTTCTTCTCAATCTTTTGCTCGCGGCTCTCCGATTTGAACGAACCCATTCGCCTAACCAACCCTTTTGCCAATCCATACTTGCTTCGCCATGGCCCCCCGCAAGCCGAACCCTGCTTCCGCGACAGGTCCTGACCCAGGCCGAATCGACGAAGACACCACGGCGTTTTTAGGGTCTTCGCTTATTGACGAAGACGAGCTGGTGAGGATGGTTGATGCGGGCCTGGTGGCGGAGGGGCGGGCGTTCGCCCCCGGGGATGCCGAAGTGCCGCAGCTGGCGAACACCAGACGGTGGTGTTCATCGTTTTCTTCGAGGCTGGCCTCCGATTTCTGTGCAACATATTGTTGCCGGAAATTCTTCGCCTTTTTCAGGTGGAGCTGCCCAGCTGAGCCCTTTGGCTCTAGTCCGCATCGCCATCTTCGACTGGGCGTGCCGGACTGCTGGGTTCGAACCCAGCACCGAGCTTTTCGGCGCCATCTTTTCGGCCACCGTGAACTCGAAGACGGTGGTCACCCCCGCTGGAACCCGGAAAACCGTGTTCGGGAGTGTGAACTTCAATGTTCGCCCCGAGCGCGCCGACTTGTGGGCGGTCAATACCGTGATTTCGAAGTGGGATCGCCATTGGATGGCGAAGTGGTTTTACCACTCCATCCCCTTCGAGGCGGGGTCCGGAGCGACGAAAGCCCTTCGTTGGCGGCGTCATGCGATTTCGTCGGCCCGGAAGCCGAGGGTTGCCATCAGTGGCACCCTGGAGGCACGGTTCGCCCTGCTCCGCAAGGTGTGCTCCCGGCTAAGTTGTCGTGACTTGGTCGAGGAGTTTTGCATGCTGCGTGTATGCCTCCTCTCCCAGTCATGGCAGGTCGAAGTTGACCAAGGCGAAGAGGTCAACGGCCTGCCGAAACTCATCCTACCCGCCGAGGCGAACGGTGAGTTTTTGTTTCCATTGTTCTTTTGTTTTGCTTTTCGCCCTATTTTTCTTGTTCGGCCCCCTTACATAGTGATCTGCCGTTTTTTCAATGTTGTCCCTGGCCCAGGCCGACACCGAAGCCCGTAGGCTCATCGGCGACGTGTCGGTCACCGAGTATAGCTAGCTGCTGACCCGACAAGCAGCTGGCCAGGCGAACCGGGTCTACACCGGCGAACTCCCCCCAAGGGTGAAGCCATTCAAGGCTGATAGCGAAGCGGGCCCGTCCCGGAAGCGTCTGCGGGGGCAGGTGAAGTTTGCCCCCCGCAAGCGAAAGGCCCCTGCCTCCCCCGACTCCGACATTGAAGATGAGGATGGTGCCGAAGAGGAGGACGCGGGGGAAACCGAGTTTGCGGCCGAAGAGGCCGCGGATGAGGCTGACGATAGCCGCTCTGGGACGCGCGGCTACACACCAACCCCCAGTCCGGAGCGTGTTGAAACCGGGGTGGAGTTGGTCTCTTCGCCCCTTCGCCGTAAAGACATGGAGGGCGCGAAGGCCTTGGTCGCGATCGCTGCGACTGAGGCGGTGAAGGGGGAGGCTGTAAAGAATGCCCCCCGGAAGAGAGGGGTCGTCGCCATCGCGAACGTGTTTAGTGATGAGGAGTCGTCCGACGGGACGCCCACTTCGCCCGCGGGGCGAAGCCTGGGTCCGATGACATCCCTTGGGGCGACGGGCGAGGCTGGAGGTTCGGCTTCAGCCAAACGAGTGGTAAAGGCGACCGCCCAAGTCTTTAGCAGCCCGGTTCGCCGGCCAATTGTTTCGCCACTTGCCCTCAACAAGGGCAAGAAAATGGCTGAGACATCCGGCTCCGACTATTCACAGGCGCCGGCCCGCTTCGCCCCCGGTGACTTTGAAACCCTGGCGGAGCTCATCCCCTTCATTGAGGGGGTAAGCAACATTGTCGCGCCGGCTGGTGGCCCTAGCCTCTTCGCCGAGCTTAATGAGTTCGACGAGGGCTGCTCCGCCGTTAAGAGCCTGGCGGTTCGGGTAAGCTATCTCTTTACTTCATGTTTTCTTTTTTCGCCATTGTTTTCGACATCTTGACTTATCCTTCGCCCTCTCTTTCTCCGTTGTTTGTCAGATCCTTGCGGCCCATTGTTCGACGGAGCGAACAATGCAGGCCCGCCTCGACGGCCTGAAGAATCGCCTTCGGGCCAAGGATGACGAGCTAGGCCGGAAGAGCGTGGAGATGGAGGGCCTC
This sequence comes from Oryza punctata, assembly GCA_000573905.2. Classification (NCBI taxonomy): domain Eukaryota; kingdom Viridiplantae; phylum Streptophyta; class Magnoliopsida; order Poales; family Poaceae; genus Oryza; species Oryza punctata. The sequence goes on from CM002488.2 coordinate 9,813,727, forward strand.
GCACGGTCCCTTCGGGAGGCGAAGGCGGAGAATAAACGCCTCCAGGCTGAACTGCATGCGGGCAACGAGGCGAAGGCTGAAATCAGCCGCCTTAAGGCCGAGCTAGCGAAGGAGCGAGGGCAGTCCGCTGCCCTCACTGATTATTACAATATGACGGAGCCCAAGATGGAGGCTCTTCGTCAGGAGGCGGACAGGACGGAGGTGAAGGCACAACGCCTCGCCCGGGAGGCGGCGATGGCTACCGAATCCGCCAAGACTGCCTGCCGCACTCTTCGCCTCGCACTCAACGACATGGGAGCGAAGGCGCGCGGTGTTCCGGGTGAAAACGCCTCCGTACTCGAGTTCTGCGAGTGGACCCAGCAGGCTGGCTGCGCAGTTTCAGACTGTGCAACGTCGTACGGCGATTGCTGTGCGCGCGTGTTAGCGGCCTTCGCCCTGGGTCTGCTGCAGCAATGCGGGTGCGACCATGTCACCCAGTTTCCCGACTTCGCAAAGGGGGACTGGGAGGTGAGCGCCCAAGATATTTCGCCCGCACTCCGCGCCTGGCGCAAGCAGTTCTGGCAAAAAGATGGCTGTTCTGCTGCTAAGGCCCGCCTGCTTGAGCAACTGGCGAAGACGGAGGCGGCAGATCAAGGCGAAGAGCCTGCGGAGGAGGGCGGAGGTGGAGCCGAAGACTACCCAGAGGTGTGAGGCTCTCCGCCCGTTTTTTGTAATTTTTGGTTTTCCACTTTTGATGTTTGCCGTATTGGGCGAAGCATGTAAATATGGCCAATGGCCTTCCTTATTGTAGGGTGTCGAAATGTTTGAAATATATGACTATTTTCGCTATTCGTGTCATGTTTTCCCCTTTATTGTGCTTGCACTGTTTTACATGGTCATTTCGCCTGGTTCATGCGTCCCAGCTTCGCTTTTGTGTGTTCTCCTGCATGACTTCCCCGCTTTTTACAGGGTCGATGCCGAAAGCTTTGCGTTCGACCCCCTCTGGGGATTGGTGAAGTAAGAATGAGAAGTTTGTTGCGGTGAAGAATTTGCCGATGGCTCGTTACCTGCTTCGGCCTGTTTATCGCGAAATGATGATTAACGGCCACAACTACAAAGTTGTAAACGTTGCTAATTGGATGCGAACCCACCCCGGGCGAACGCTGGAGGACTACAATCGTGTCCACGTGGCGCGCCTGGAGGGCATGGCTCGCTTCTGGCGAAATCATCGTCGGACCGATCGGCAGGAGGCGATCACCCAATGCCGCTATAGCCTTTCTGTTGTTTCGTCCCCTTCTCCCTTGAGGATAGTGTACAACATTAGTAGTGACGATGAACCATGTTCGCCAGATCACTCTTTTGGTAGTTGTTTTGGGGGCGAAGATGTAATTTACTTGTAAGCGAAGGTGTAAATCCTTTCACCTGTATCATGCTGTACGATATGCACTGTCGATTGTTTTTTCAAAATTAATAAAGGTGTGCTTTTGTTTCCTTTTCGCCATTTTGTGCATTATCACGTCACGTGCTTTTGTTGGGCCGGAATGTATCGGCCCCTTTGCGTATTTTGACGAAATAGGTCTGCTGACTTTTCAGCTTTCGACTTCCGTTTATCGATCTTTGGCACTCCGCGTTAACAGCGGCGCGAATTCTCGGTATAGATCGACTATAACGGTGTTCGGTCTAGTCATTTTCCGAAACAAGCTGTCGCGGTTTCAACGTTCGGCGAGCGATGCTTCGGCCGATTCGTTTCGCCCCCCTGGCGTTTTCGCTGATCGGGCGTTTGCCTTGGGGTTTTTCCACGAATTATCATGCACACAAGTAAAAAAGGCGAAAGACACAGGGATTTTATACTGGTTCGGGCCTCCAGAGTGGATAATAGCCCTACGTCCAGTTTTTTTCCTTTTTTCATTTTCTCCTTTTCTTTCTTTTTTTTGCATTTTTGTGCCGGAAGGCGTACATAATGGCAGATGCCAAAAGAGCTACATAATAGTATGTACATTTTTACATTTTGGCGAATAGGGTGCCACCCTCTCTAGACGTAGAAACGCTTGAGGGAAGCAGCGTTCCACGAGTGATCGAACTCTTCACCCTCTAGTGTTGCTATGCGAAAAGAGCCCATTCTTGACTTGTGCTTGACGAGATATGGCCCTTCCCATTTTGACTCAAGCTTCCCGACCGCTACCGGGTTCGCCTTTTTCCTCAGGACGAGATGGCCGGGTAGGAGCTCTGTTGGGCTAACCTTTTGTTGTAGGTTGCCGAAGTACTTGTGGCGTACTTTCGCATGTGTTCCAGTGCTTCGACTCGTACCCCGACAAGGAGTTCGAGCGACACTTCGCGCCCATCTTCGCCCCCAGAGAACATCACCCTTGGTGAGTTAGCCCCTAGCTCTGTTGGGGTCATCGCCTCGTCTCCGTAGAGGAGCATGAACGGGCTGAACTTGGTTGGCCTTGTGGGAGTTGTTCGAAGGGCCCAAAGAACAGACAACATTTCGTCTGGCCATCTGCCCTTCGCTACCCCCTCGAGCCTTTTCTTGAGTGCCTCCAAGATCTTGCCATTTGCGCGTTCGGCTGCCCCATTTGATTGTGGGTGCGCGACCGACGCGAACCTGATTTCCAGGTTTAGCCCCTTGCACATTTCTCTAAATCTGTCCGAGTCGAACTACTTGCCATTGTCCGTGATGAACTCCCTCGGTACTCCGAAACGGCAAACAATGTTTTTCCAAACAAACTTCTGTACTGCCGCCGAAGTAATCGCGCCGAGTGGTTTGGCCTCGATCCAACGCGAGAAGTATTCGATGGCTACGATTGCAAACTTGTATCCATTTCGTGCCACCGGGAATGGGCCGATGATGTCTAGCCCCCATCTGGCGAAGGGCCAGACTGGCGCGATAGGCTGCAGCTCATATTGTGGTGGGGTCTGGCTTCGGCCATGTCGCTGACAACTTTCGCATTTTTTGATCTGCTCAACGCAAACTTTCAGCACCGTGGGCCAATATACTCCCTGGCGAAACACCTTGGAGGCGACTGTTCTTGCAGCCTGGTGTGCGCCGCAGAGCCCCTGGTGTATTTCTTTCACCATTTCTTCGCCATCGGCGAAGGAGATGCAGCGAAGCAAAGGTTGTAGTATTCCAGAGCGATATAGCTGTCCTGAGACCAGCCTGTATTGCCTGGCTCTAATTTGCAAGTGTTTCGCCTCCACTTCGTCCTCTGGAAGCCAGCCATCCTTGAGGTACTTCACGAACTGGGTTCGCCAGTCCCCTGGGTCTTCGCCCGGATCTGCCTGATCGATGGCCATGACATCCATAGTTTCTGCGGGCACGCTTGGTGCGTACAGGATCTCGAAAAAGATGTCTGGTGAATGCGGCCCTCCGCAGGCGGTGGATTTTGCCAGGGCGTCTGCATCCTCATTCTGGCTTCTGGGTAGTTGTTCGACCGTTATCCCGACGAAACACCTTTCCATAGACCGAACAGCCTCCAAGTACTTTTTCATCCCTTCGTCTTTTGCTTCGAAAGACTTGTCAACATGACATGCCACCAACTTGGAGTCTGTTCGGATGAGCAAGTGCCGAACCCCCAACGACTTCGCCTTTCTTAACCCCAGCAGCACTGCTTCGTACTCCACCGTGTTATTGGTTGTGTCGAACTGCAGCCTCGTGGCATACCGGATCGGCACGCCCCCTGGCGAAGTGAGCACGGCTGCTGTGCCCGCTCCCCTGTGTGACCACGAGCCGTCGTAATGCATTATGCAAGGCTGTTCGACAGGCTGAGGTTCGGGGGCGGACGCCGGTGTCCATTTGGCCACGAAATCGGCTAGGACTTGGGATTTGATAGCGGCGCGCGCAACGAAATGCAGGTCGAAGGGGGACAACTCTGCTGCCCACTTGCTGAATCTACCAGAGATTTCCTTGTCCCGGAGTACTTCGCCCAGAGGGTACTGCGATGGCACAGTGATTTTGTGGGCTTGGAAGTAGTGCTTGAGCTTGCGCGAAGCCATCACCAAGGCGTAAGCGAGCTTTTCCATCTCAATATATCTTGTCTTCGCCCCTTGTAAAGCTTCGGAGATGAAGTATACTGGTTTCTGTCCTGACTCTGTCTCTTGGATAAGGACTGCGCTGACCGCCACCGGCGAAGCCGCTAGATATAGCAGCATTTCGCTTCCTGGGGTTGGGCTAACCAGGGCGGGTGGGCCTTGCAAATACTGCTTCAGCTCGTCGAATGCGGCTTGGCATTTGGGGGTCCAGCTAAATTTTCCTGCGCCCCGTAGGGTCTTGAAGAATGGCAGGCCCCTTTCGGCTGCTTTCGAGAGAAAACGACTGAGTGCCGCAATTCGGCCCGCGAGCTTTTGTAGTTCGCGTACGCTCGACGGTGGCCTCATTTGCTGAATGGCGTCGATTTTCTCGGAGTTCGCCTCGATACCCCTTTCAGAAACAAGAAAACCCAACAACTTGCCCGCGCGAACTCCAAAAACACACTTCTCCGGGTTTAGTTTCATACCCGCCGCGCGCAAGCTGTCGAAGGTTTCTTGTAAATCGGATGCATGGTCGAAAGCCTTGCGGCTCTTTACGACGATGTTGTCGACATAGGCCTCCACGTTTCGCCCCAGCTGTTTGCGAAGCACCTTGTACACCAGCCTGGCGAACGTTGCCCCGGCGTTCCTTAGGCCGAAAGGCATCCTGAGGTGGCAGAAAGTGCCGAATGGCGTGATGAAAGCTGTCTTGGCGATGTCGTCTGGATTCATGTGGATCTGGTGATAGCCGGAGTAGGCATCCAAGAAGCTCATGAGCTCGCAGCCAGCCGTCGAATCAACAAGCTGGTTGATCCGCGGCAAGAGGAAGTCATCCTTCGGGCAAACCTTCTTGAGGTCTGTGAAATTGACACACATGCGCCACTTGCCGTTCGACTTCTTCACCAAGACCAGGTTCGCCAGCCACTCCGGGTGGTCGATCTCCCTGATCACCCCGGCCTTGAGAAGCTTCTGCACTTCGGCCTTCGCTGCCTCTTGGCGATCAGCGGACATCTTGCGCAGCTTCTGCTTTCTTGGCCAAGCATCTGGCTTGACCGCCAGGTAATGCATAATGAGTTCTGGCGAAACACCCCCCACTTCGCTAGGGTTCCAGGCGAAGATGTCAATGTTTTCTTTGAGTACTTGTAGGATTTTCCTTGATTCCTCTTCGCCTAGATCGCCCCCCAGCCGGATGAAGTTTGCCGGTTCCGCCTCGCTTACTTGCACTTTGGCCACCCTGCCATGAGGGGCTAGCTTCGGCACGCGGTTGACACGCGGTTCGGCCTCCACATTGTGCACTGCCCTGTTAATCACGGCCAAGTCGCCTTTTGACATGGCTAGGGGTTGAAGCCCCTTGACGACGATTACCCCTGCCGGACTGGGCATCTTGAGCTTAAGGTAGTTGTGGTGGGAGATGGCTTCAAACTTGTTCAGGGTTGCCTGGCCGAAGATGGCGTTGTAGCCGTATGGGATGTCCACTACATCGAACAGGATCTGCTCCTCGTGCCTGTTTTCGCCCGTGCCGAAAGCAACCATCAACCATGCCTGGCCGAGAACTTGAACCGCCTCCCCGCCGAAACCGCGAAGCGAAGCTTGTGCTTGAGTGAGGGCCGAAGTTGGTAGCCCCATCTTGGTGTATGCTTCGGCGAAGATGACATCGGCCGAGCTACCTCCATCGACCAGAACTCGCCGGACTTCACATCCGGCCACTTCGGCCGAAATTACCAGGGGGTCTTGATGCGGGAACAGCACTCCTTCAGCATCCTCCGGGCCGAAAGAGATGTGCCGGTTCAGATACTTTGGGACCCCTTCGCCCGCGACAGTGATGTTATGCACCGTTCGCAGCTACAACTTTCTCTGCCGCTTCGACGGCTGGACCAGTGGATCAGCCCTTGTGATCACCTGGATGATTCTGCGCTGCACGTGTTGGCGTTGTTTAGCTGGGGGTGACGGCTCTCGGGCCGTTTCGCGAGGTGCTTCGACCGTGGTGCCCTGATGTGGCCTTGGTTCTTGAGTGCTGCTTCGTTGACGAATATTTCGGCACTGCTCGGTGGTGTGCAAAGATCGCCCATGGTAGGCACAATAGAGGTCCTTTCTGACCTTCTTGCGAATAGGCTGCTGATGGCTGCCGGCCTGCTGGGCGTCGAACTCCTTGCGGAGGGCCTGTACCTCTTCAACAGCCATCACCGCCTTGCCTGTACGGTCGGTCCTGAATTTCCTCCAAGTCACGGGAGCTTGGCCTTGTCTCGACGGCTGCCCCTGGTTCGCTGGCAGGGGTTGGCGAACAACAGGGGAAGTTGGTTCGGGGACCTGCGCTTGCATCTGGGCTTGGGCAGCGGCGATGGAGGCTTTGTCGTACTCGGCTTGGATTGCCTGCCTTCGCTTGGAGTCCTCTTCGCCCCGAGCATACCCGTCGATGATGCGAAGCAGGTGTTCAAGAGTTTGCGGCTCCTTGTTGGTGATCTTCCTTGTGAGTTCGCCCTCGAGCAGCTTGGCCGAAGCAACGTTGATGACAGATGCTTCGGTTATATCTTGAACTTGGCATCGGGCTTGCGAGAAGCGGCGCATGTACTCCCGAATGGATTCGCCCGGCCTCTGGCGAATACCGAGCAAATGTTGCTGTGTCTTCGGCTCCTCATAGGTGCCTCGAAAATTCAGGATAAAGATATCGCGCAATTGCTCCCATGAGTAAATGCTACTAGATGGCAAATTGAAATACCAAGAACGGGCGATGCCGTCTAGAGCGAGATGGATTACCTTTGCCTTGGTATTTTCGTCGCCGTGAGCTGCTTCGATCGCGGACTCGTGGATTGAGAGAAACTCTTTTGGATCTGTCTCGCCCGAGTACCGTGGAACGGGTGGAAATTTGAACTGAGGTGGGATCAGACGGTTTTTTATCCCCCGCTCAGTGGCAGCCCCTTTTCACCCCCAGCCTTACTCATGATGCCCTGCAGCGAAGGCCCGCTCGGCTGCGGATACGGCGTGGCGAAGGGCGAAGTCATGGCCTGTGCGTGCGGCTGGGCTGCGACGTTCGGTGGCCCGGTTCCGAACGGTGGCGCTTGAGTGGTGTTGTAGAAGTCGAACTGCGGCCCCTGGCCCCAGGGCGAAGCCCCTGGCCCGGGTTGGCTCGACAACAGCCATCCTGGCACGCCTTGGCTAGAGCCCCCCTCCGGTTGGGCCGAAGGGGTTGTGCTTGGGATGTTGTGGGGTTGACTCAGCTGCTGAAGGAAACCTTGGAGCTGCGCTTGTAGGGCCGAAACCCCCTCCGCCATCGCTTGTGATGTTTGACCGAGTGGTTAGGGGTGCACTTGGACCACATCTGGTCGGACCTGCGGCCGCACGCCAGGAAGTGGGTGCGCTACTGCGGCCGAAGGCTGGCCGGGGAGGTACACCGGTCCTTGTACGGCTTCTGGCGGAGGGGCTTGTATTGGCGCCAGCTGGTGGGCTTGAGGCGGGATGTAGCCTACCGAGTACTGTGGGATGGGGGCCGGAGCAATCTTGGCTTGCCGTGCTGCTTCGTATGCTTGTTGCTGCTCTTGCATCTAGCGAAGCATGTCTTGGAGTCGCGCCATGTTCTGCCGCATGGCTTCCATGCTGGCTTCGGCCTGTGCCTCGAGGTTGGGGTCGGCTTGCACAGCCGTGGGCGCGATCGAAGTTAGCTGAGTTGCCGAAGGGATCTCCAGCACCTGCCCTGCCGAAGTGGCAGGAGCCGAAGGTGGTGGTTGCGGCGCGGGCGCCGAAGCTGACGGCGCTGCCCCTGCTTCGGCGGGCGCCGAAGGTTCCGCCCCTTCTTCGGCGGCCATCGCCTCTTCTGCTAAGCTCTCCTTTGGGTTAGCAACCCTCTCCTTTGAGACCTTCTTCGGCGCCAGCTGTTGTTGAAATGACAGCTGCATATGTCGAAGGACGTGGACACTCAACGGTTGTTGGGAAAGTAAAGTGTATTAAATTCAGGATTTTTCGGGATCCCCTTTTACATGGCCCTAGGTGGCTATTTATAACCCCATTACAGATCCCCCTATTAGGGTTTAGGGCTGTTCCAGGGGAATTTACATGGGTACCCTTATAAAGGGGTCATTTACATGGGTATTTACAGTAATTAAGGTATATGGACCCCCAGTGGGATGCCCGGCAACTATTGGGCCACTGGCCAGTCAGGCCGGGGCGATTGGGCCGGCCCACTGGGTCTTCTTGGATCGGATCCGGCCTGGCGAAGTCGTTCTCCTTCGGTGTACGCCTTCGCCATGTAGCTTTCGCCCAGACTGATAGGGACCCGGTGCGACTCTTCGCCCTTCGCCCCCTTTCGCCCTGATGTCTTCGCCATGGGGCTTCGCCTCGAGGGGTCTTGAGCGCCTGGAGTTCGGATCCCTGTTGCCTGGCTGGTTTCGGCAGGTGCGGTCGAAGGGCCTCATGGTATACTGCCAACAAATACATTTAATCAGTTTAATCAACTAAAATCATGTCTAGCTAAATGGAACCAACGAGAAATTTGGCTAGAATATTTAAGTTATTGGCTTTATCGTTTCAACCCAATGGAAGTTGCGATTTTGAATTTTTCATCATTTGGATACTCATGTCAGGTTTGCTTCATTTTGGCCCAATGGTATTATGAAGTAGAATTTAATGATTATATTAATTTTGGTGATATCTGGACACTTAGCCTCATTTCTTGTCCTATGGTGAGATAAATTTGAAATCTTATAAAATTATGTGTGTTAATTTATGTTAAGTTAATGTTTTTTTAGATATTATCATAACATTAGTTTTTCCCCGTTGCAACGCACAGGCACTTTTCTAGTTAAGTAAAAAATGAATGAGAGCAAGTTTAATACAGGCATTTCTAGCCACCAACTACACCTCACATACTCTAATACTGCATATTTATTTTTATTATGTAGAGGGAGTGTCCACTATTATCAAATGCCATATGTGAGAGTAAATAGCTGATGATCATAATTGGCTATGCTTGCCTAGGCCACTGCGCCAGGGCTGGTGCTTGCATGAGTGCCTCCTCCGCTCTCATTCATCTTTCCTCTCTTCTCTGTGTGAGATGATGCTGGGCTGAAACGGCTTATAGCTAGTTGAAGTAGTTGAAGAGTTGCTTGTTATTATACTTGCCATGAGGGTAGAAGCATAGTGAGGTAACATTGGAAGAAATTTTAAGGTGTGGTTTGATAGGACTCCGGCTACTATATCTTTATATGATGATGCTAGAGTCTAACCAAACGTTATTAGGGTAAAGAGCAGAGTAGAGGCCATGGATCTACTTCAGAATATTCTTTTATTTAAGAGCCGTGGGAACGCTGAGAGATTAAGGCCGCCACGTCAGCATATTAACCTAACAGTGATTGCCTCTTCGTGCATGCGTGCGGCCGCCGTCGACAAAAAAAAAACACCCTCATGCGTGCGTTCCTAGGCCTCCAATCTTATTGGGCCGTATTACCTGTGCCGGCCCTTCCTTGCACATGGGCTGGTTTTTTCCTCATCGCTCGGCTTGCTCGACGTTGTGCCTGTGCGATGCTTCTCTTCCTCCGCCCAGACGCAGCGGCGCTGCATTGGTTTGGGCGTCGCTCACCGTGTACGGCGCGCGCCGTATTGGCCGCCGTCCCTACCGCCGTACGCGGTAGTGGAGGTTGCTTGCTGAAATCTCCGCTCTTCTGGCCTGTAGACTCCTCTCGCCATTGTCTCTTCGGTTTCTTCGGTGAGGTCGCCGGCCAGTACCTGTTCTTGCCTTTTCCCCTTTGTTCCTGTTCAGCGCAAATCTAATCCAGTGATTTCTTCTGTTTCTCTTCTTCCCCAGGGATTTCTTCACCGTCTGGTTGTGCGTTGGCTTCTCCTGGGAGCACTTGCGTCACCGGTTTGGTTTGCTGGGTGCACCACCACGGAAGGCCCTAGGGCCTCCACTTCCCCCTGCTAAGGTAATGCAATGATGCTCGGGTGATACCAGTCTTTTTCTTATTGTGTGAACTGGTTTCTCAACGAAATCAAGCTTTCTTATTGGTTTTTCGGTTTGTTTTCCATGTTTGTTGTTATTCTTATGTGCAGCATCAGTTGTTTGATGGCTGTACTGTGACAGCCAATGTGTGAACTCATTTTTTCTTGCACTGTTATCTGTTCTCTTTCTTTCTTTGCTTCAGTTAGATCGCACCTTACTATTTTGTCCTTATAGTAGCAGCCTTTGTTTCTGCCTCTATGGATGTTCCTTCTACATCGGCCCGCCGCACTCGAAGACGTGGTAGATATACGGTTCCGTTTCTATATTATCTGCTATGTGTATGCACTGCTAATCGTGCCATTCTTTGATGAATTCTTTTCTCTCTTTCCTCTTGTGCTCTATTTGGGCCGGCCTTGCCAAAACGGCGTCTATGTTTAGTTGTATCCATCTTGGTTCATCCAGATGGCGGTTTGCAGCCTCAATCGATTGCTCCTACAGAATTCTTAGGTATGGAACCTGTACAAATAATGCGCTCACCAATGTTACCACAAAACATCGATTGAATGTTCCATCAATGATTGGCAAAACTCTTAGTCCATCATGCAAGATACGTTTGCTCATTTCACTACACAATCAGGGAAGAAAAATGTCATTGTAGTTTTGTACATGTCAGTTATTTTGTTATATATTAGTGAGGCTACTCATATTTCATCGATCAGGCCCATCGTTCCTCCCTGCATCTCAGCGCCGACCAATCAATAGTCAGTAAACCTACTACATAGTTCCCTTCCGTTTCTTTATGCGATCATCTTTTTGGTACCCATGTGTCCGATAGCCGTGTCTCTGCAATAATTTTATTAGGGGACCATTTTTGCCCTATTGTTCCGCCTGATCTTGCCCGCCAGAATCGATCAAGGAGGCGTTACATCAACAGTATGCGGGATTCTATTAGACAGGGCCACTTCTTTCCAGGTTGGCTACATTGGTCTTTTCCCTATTCATTTAGTGCCTATCGCATTTTTCATCCATGCTTATTATTTACCTACATTTTCCCTGATTCATTTTGTCTATCCCTTTGAAGGATATATTCCACGTGGTCCGCATCTTCCGCCTATTAATTATCTGCCAAGGGAGTATGTTGCAGCCCTTAAAGGTAGCAATCTTCTCCTTTCAAATTATCTCATCTCATTCATGGTTAGATGTCACACTTTGTTTGTTCTATTCTGTTCCTGTACTCTTATGATTTTTCATGTTATTTTTTGCAGCTGCATATCCGCACCGCTCATACTATGGTGCGCCTGATTATGTATGTACCCACTGTTCAGCAGTATTTTGGTATCATGAGAGGGTACAGAGCCAGAGTTCTGCTTCCAGGAATAGGATTGCCTACAATCTGTGTTGCCGCCGTGGCAAGATAGCTCTGCCTACGTATAGAGATTTTCCTCCCATCTTACAAGATCTTATTCGTTTTGATGGCCCAGCCCGTTCAAATAATTTCATGCGCTTGATCCGTCAGTATAACTGTTTGTTTGCATTTACATCTCTTGGAGTTAACATTGATAGGAGCATCAACACTGGCGATGGCCCATATGTCTTTCGAATCAATGGTGTTGTCCATCATCGCATTGGTTCTCTGTTACCACCTGTTGGGAGACGGCCAGAATATGCCCAGCTTTACATATATGACACGGACAATGAGTTAGGTAATAGGCTCAATATTTTTCCATCTGATGGCCCCAATCATGATAAGCCTGATCCTTCCATTGTGAATTACCTTATACATATGTTAGACACACATAATCCTTTGGTTAGGCAGTTCAGACAGGCACGAGACAGACTACTCTCCCCTTCTGCTCCTGATATTTCTGTTAAGCTCATTGGCCCAACTAGATCACAGGACAACCGGTACAGCCTTCCTACAGGCAGCGAGCTAGCTGCCTTAATTGTTCCTGGCTCATCCGCTGAGACATCAAAATTTGATGTAGTTGTTGAGAAACAGCCAGGCCAGTTCAAGGACATATCATCGGTCCATCCTGCACTAATGTCTTTGCAATATCCGATCCTTTTCCCATATGGTGATCCAGGTTTTCATGTTGGTATCAGCTATAGGGAGGTCGATGATGAGCCCCCTGGTGTACGCATGGAGGTAACACAGCTTGAGTACTACCGTTATCATTGCCATTATCGGAGAAATCAACCAAATCCATTTACCTGTTGTGGTCGTTTGTCGGATCAATTAGTTGTTAACTCATTCTCTAGCATCGAGTCAAGCAGATTGACATACCTTCAGTTCAACCAAAAAAAACTATGTTCAGAGACATACCAGGGAATATCTGATGCAGTTTGTCATGGAAATGCGATAGGAAAAGATATCGGTATCAAGGCTATGCTCCCTGCAAGCTTCACTGGCGGAAGACGATACATGGTGCAAAACTTTCATGATTCCATGGCAATTTGTCGAGCCTATGGCCCTCCAGAACTTTTCATCACCTTCACATGTAATGCTAAGTGGCCTGAGATCATAGAGGCAATACGATGTGAACCAGGACAGCGTCCAAGTGATAGAAGCGACATGGTCAGTAGGTTATATCACATTAAGCTAACTGAGATGCTCACTGATATCAAGGATGGCCATGCCTTTGGTGCTGTCCGTGCAGGTTAGTTCATGTTTGATTTTATCATGTCCACATATGGATTCTAATTTTTCCTATCTGCTGATGTTTATTTTTTCTGTTTCTTTTGTAGTTGTTTACACGGTTGAGTTCCAAAAGAGGGGTCTACCTCATGCGCATATACTTGCTTGGTTAGCTGCTAGAGGAAGAGATCCCACACCAGCATTTATTGATGAGGTTATATGTGCTGAAATACCAGACATAAACACAAACAAGCTAGGATTTGCATTGGTCGATGAACTTATGATTCATGGCCCATGTGGTCAGCTCAATCCTTTCAGCCCATGTATGAAAGATGGCCGATGCTCAAAAAACTATCCAAAGCAATTTCGTGAAGAGACCACCATTGATCAGGACGGGTTCCTCAATATCGTCGTCGTGACGATGGTAGGTTTGTCATCCGAGATGGTCATAAAATAGATAACAGATGGGTTGTTCCTTACAATCCCTTCTTGCTTAAGAAATTCCAAGCACACATAAATGTTGATGTAATAAGACATATCTTGTGAAGTATTTATTCAAGTATATTACAAAGGGCCAAGACTATACAAACATGGTGTTGCGTGCAGCCAATGCCAATGGCGAGAATGCTGGTGCTGAAGGAATTGATGAGATTTCAGAATACATCAGAGCAAGATATTTATCTTCGTATGAATCATTTTGGAGGTTATTTGGTTTTGAGATTCATGGGAGAATACCGGCTGTTGAGAGATTATTTGTCCACCTGCCTAATATGAATGTGGTTACATATCAAGAGGAATCAGATTTACAACACATTGTTCAAGATCCAGATTCATCGAAGACCATGCTTACAGAATGGTTTAGCACTAATAGGCTGTTTCCAGAGGCTCGGCAACTGACATATTGTGAATTCCCCACGAAGTATAGTTGGAAAGCTGATCAGAAGATATGGATCAGAAGAACAAGAGGCACAAAGATTGGAAGGCTTAGACACATCCATCCAAGCACTGGTGAACCTTTTTATCTCAGGATGCTTCTCATGGTTGTATGTGGAGCAACATGTTACGAAGATATCAGAACATATCAAGGGAATCTATATGGCACATTTCGTGAGGCATGCCGAGCCCGTGGTCTTATTGGTGATGACACTGAGTGGGTCTATCTCTTTGATGAAGCTATTATTTGGGCAACTGCTTATCAACTTAGAAATATGTTCATGACAGTTGTGGTTTATTGTGAGGTTGGGAATATTCGAGACCTATACAATAAATATTGGAGGTACATGGCTGATGACATTGCTTACAAATTGCGTCGTGCATTAGGTGCTCAGCTTGGCGCTGTTCCTGATGAGTTATTGCAAACTAACTTGCTCAGAGAATTGGACACCCTATTCTCTAGCAATGGTTTAGCCATGTCCTCATATAATCTACCATCAATTCTGCAAACAGCCGAGACATCTACTACAACTAGATTAGTTCTAGAAGAACTGTGCTATAAAAGGGTTGAGCTATCTCAGAAAGCAGAACAGATGTACAGAGATCTCAATCAAGATCAAAGGCAGATATTTGATAAAGTCATTGATGCGATATCTACTAACAAAAAATGCATCTATTTTGTATCTGGCCATGGTGGCACAGGGAAAACTTTTTTATGGAATGCTATCATTACTAGGGTCAGATCAAAAGGACAGATTGTGCTGGCTGTTGCATCTTCGGGTGTTGCAGCACTCTTATTGCCAGGTGGCCGAACTGCTCATTCACGCTTTCACATTCCTCTAGATATTAATGATAGAAGTCTTTGCCATATAGAAAGAGGAACTATTCTTGCTGAGCTAATTAGGAAAACTGCATTAATCATATGGGACGAGGCACCCATGACTCACAGGTTTTGTTTTGAGGCTTTAGACCGCACATTGCGGGATATATCATGCATCGATAATCCGGCAAATGAAGGCAAACCATTTGGGGGAAAACCAATATTATTGGGGGGTGATTTCAGACAAGTTCTTCCAGTCATTGAAGGTGGGACACGAGCTGACATAGTTGCAGCCTCTTTGATCAAATCACCTCTTTGGAGACATGTTGAGGTTATGCGTTTAACAATTAATATGAGATTGTCAAATCCTGCTTTATAAGAGTCTGATAAGGACGACCTCTCTGCATTTGCTAGCTGGGTTCTCAACATCGGTGAAGGACGTGTACCTTCTGAGAGACGGGCTGGTGAGATTGACCCTTTTTGGATTGATTTACCTGATGACCTGGTTCTTAGACCTACCGGAGATAAGGTGGCTGCCATCATTGATGCCATTTATCCTGACTTCGATAAGAACTATGCCTCATAACCATATTTGGCTCAGCGAGCTATTGTCTGTCCAGTAAATAGCACTGTTGATGAGATAAACAATCGAATTCTTGACAGAGTCCCTCACGCTCCAAGATCTTACCTCAGCTATGATATAATTGCAAACTCATCAGAGCAACCTTGTGATATTGATCTTCTCTATCCTACTGAGTTCCTTAATTCCATTGTCCTCAACAATTTCCCTGAACATAATCTCTGTCTCAAGCTTGGTGCTCCTGTTGTCCTTCTTCGCAATATTAACCAATCAGCTGGCCTATGCAATGGTACAAGGCTAATGGTCACTAGGCTGGGTGATCATGTGCTAGAGTGCAAAGTAATAACTGGCACATGTGCTGGTGACATGGTTTCCATACCAAGAATAGTTCTTAATGGGAATAGTCCCAAGTGGCCATTCACATTGAAGCGTCGACAATTCCCATTGAGGCTCTGTTATGCGATGACAATAAATAAATGCCAAGGACAAACATTAGCATATGTTGGTGTCTATCTTAGAAATCCTGTCTTCACACATGGACAATTCTATGTCGCTATTTCCAGAGTAACATCAAAGAAAGGGCTCAAGATATTGATAGAAAATGAAGATGGCAGTACTGCTTCAGCTACCAAGAACATCGTCTACAGCGAGATTATGCCCTATATATAGTCCATTTTCCTACTAAACCAATACTATCATATATCTATCACGCCTCTTTTGTATAGCTGCCAATATATCATGTTTTTTATAAACTTAACTAGGACTGCACATATGTACATTATAAGCTATCCATATAATTGTTATAATATTGCCACTTCACTGACTTTACTCATCGCATGTGTGTTTCTTTCGTGCCATTAATCTATGCTCTTCTTTCTAAATGGTTCCTGTTGCTTTACAAAAATGGATTTACGTTTCGCCAATTTTTTAAGTGACTTTAACATGTGAACAATCTTCTTACATTTGAGTCTCTTTTTCCTGACTCTTCAATCTTTTTCCCCTTTTCATGCATTCGTCAAATTTAAAACCTAATGTTTGTTATAGAACTCTATTAATCTTACTAATATCTTATATGCAGATGCAGTACTCATTACTGAAAGATGTTACACAAGAATCACACTCATGGCGTGTGCGTGTGCGGGTCACGCGTTTCTCAAAATACAACAGCGAGGATAATCCACCAGTGCTTTTTCGACTTGACCTGGTTCTCCTAGATGAGGAGGTAATCTGCATCATGTTAGCTTTTAAACCTACTTTCTTTTTAGTTCCCAACATGTTCTAATCAGCAATTTATCTAACTAAACATTCAGGGAACAATGATGGATGCTCAAATACCTGGTAAACACATGCCAATATTTGAACCTAATCTCAAAGAAAACCAAGTCTACTATATAACAAACTTCGAGGTTGCAGAAGCAAGGGCGAAATATCGTCCAACTGATAACCCCATAATGGCCAAATTCACAAAGTACACACAGATAAAAGAGATCAGCCCTGTTCCTGACTCATTTCCTCAGTATGCCTGCAGAGTAGTTCCTTTTGAAACTCTTAGAGCACGGGTAGATGAAATTGACGTTCTATCAGGTAACCATCCTCAGCTATGTAATTACTATGAAACACCTCTGCTTTACTTCAAAACCAACACTTCAGATTGCTCTCCTATACTATCTCATAACTGTTCCTACCAAATTTCCTGCAGATACTGTTGGGATGGTCACTGCAATTTCACCTATTGCAATGGTTCGAATCAGAGGAACACAAAGGGCAGTTCGTAATATCCAAATCACTGATGGGAGGTACTACAATGCATTGTATTCATAGTCACTTTGCTATATTAGCTAGATATGTTCTTTCTACCTAGCCATATTCTTATCTCTGTTGATGTTCTTTCCAGCTAGATCAAACAGTGCCCACATTTCCGTGTCATTCATTTGTCATATGCTTTTCTATTACCACCTGACCATGCATTATCTTTTACCTGCTTGCACCTTTATCCTATGACAATTAACCATCTCCTTACAATATTTTTTTTCAATTACATGGTATAGCAAGAGGCTCACTATTTTTCCCATCAATAAAAGCTATCATTTCGATCTTACCCTCTACAATACACTCACAAACAGTGAATAGTATAATATCATATATTTATGTGTTTTGGTGCTTATTACATTCAGAGAGACACTTCCAGTTTCATTATGGGGTCCACATGCAAACCAGTTTGATGCTGAAGGTGTTCAAGCTGAAGCGCATCCAGTAATCATGCTCTTTGTTGGCGTCACTTCAAAAATTCGTGAACGTATATGGCTCTTCTTCCTATCTTTATTTCCTAGCGATATTGTGTACTCAATATAAACCACAAAAGCATTCTTCTTTTCACAACTAATATTGTTGGAATTTTATTTTGTTGATGCAGAACAATTAACTTTGTATGGTAGCACCATATGCAGATGGTATTCTAATCCCATAATACCAGAGGTTATTGCATTACAGTAAAGGTACTAGCCTGGCGTTTTCTGCTTCACGTATTTTTCACAGATGTACCCTGTATCGTAGTTAAACTATTTACACTTTGTCCAGCTACTAAACCAATTTGTTTTATCTGTAGCCTTGCTGCAAAACCACATGAGATCACCTGGTTTGGCCAACCCTCTACAAAAAAACATGCATGCAATGCAACTGTACCTGAGATTGCCAATCTGAACCCTCATGATATTATGGTTAGCACCCAACGTTGTACCCAGTTTTCAGTATGGCCACCACTACTCACTATACCAGCGTTGACATATGCACTATATATAGTCTTAGACATGATTTATATCATTTTACAGGGCAATGCATACATCGTCAACATAGCTATCAAAGAAATTATTCCTGGTGATGCCTGGTGGTACATAGCGTGTGAGAAATGCAAACGAACAGCTGCTCAAGATGGAACCTTCTACAAGTGTATCAAATGCGGTGTAACTACACCTGAAACCAGGTTCAGAAAGGCCTCACACCTATATTATTAGTTTACTAAGCAAAATTTTTAGCTAGAATTAACCCTTAAAGTTACATTTCTTCTTTCTACATAGATACCGGCTTGCCATGCACGGTGTTGAACCCTCAGACTTAAAGAAGGATCACCCCATCACTACAAATTTTACATTTTTTGGGCCAGTAGCTGAAGAGCTCATTGGTATTCCTCCTCTAACACTGGTTGCATCAGTCCAAGGTCGACGTGATTTGGTGCCCACAGAGATTGCAAGGCTATATGTACGACAGTTAACTGTCAGAGTCAGTGCATCACGTAGGTCATTACAAATGTCCAGGATCTCATACCAGGTTGAATCCATGACCTTCCTACCATCTGAGGTTCCAAATGCGTTGCCAAGTCTGCAAAACATTCAGCCACTCATTTCCTCCGATACAGCAGGCAAGGCAGGGCCTAGCTCCACAGGAAATCAAATTAGTGACATTGAACCCCCTCTAGATACTGTACCTGAACAAACAAATCAAAAGATTACAACTCAAATCATGCCAGCTACACCTGCTCCTGCTTATGTTGCTCAACCAGCTGCAGCAATTATACAGGTTTGGTTATTCTCTCAGACATATATTACAATCTAATTCTATAATTTCAGTTTATATGTTCCCTCCCTAACCCCAGTTGCATCTTTATTATATAGACCACCCCAGCAGCAGCTTCAGATCTAAAACGGGCATACACACAAGATAATCAAAGCCTGGTCATCAGCCAACCTACTGAAAGGTACACATTTATATTCTGAAGCTATAAACTACCTCACATATAATTGAATAAAGCATTCCTGAAACAAGCTATATATACAGTGATGTCCTTGATGGGGATAAATCAAAGAAGCCACGTTGTGCACGCGTGCTTTTCTCAGATGACGAATCTCATACCACAGGGTATTGCAGCATATCTATTTTTTTTTACCTTCATAATTGATCATCTAATATCTTAATAGAGCTATAAACTCACATGATCAAAACTTCCTTTTGCAGCTCCAAGATATGACTCCACATTTCCTGGAACAGGCAGCCATGCATCGTGTGCCTTCAAATTTTAATAGAATGACCTTTTGGCTATCCTACAAACGGTGTCTCATCCTTATAGTTAAACTACAATGCCATCTTCAGCATGCAAACTTCTTAACGTTATGTGTATTTCTCTGTAAAATAGTGTCTCCCTGCCTCCAGAATTCTGACTGTTGGAACCGTCATCCCTAGCTGCACAGCTGCTTTTGTGTTAGACCATGCGCTGCTATGTTGATGGAGAACTGCACTTGCTATATTTACCTTTTAGCTTATAAATGTACTACTGGCTATGCTTTTCTACATGTTCTTCCCTACATGTGCATAAATATATTAGTTGGACAACGCACTGCATATGTATAATATGATGTTCTGTCCTCCAACAATGCTTTTTCCTCTAAATTATCATAAATGGCTACTTTACAAATTATTCCGGCACTTATTCTCCAGAATGCACATCGTTCTCATTTCTCGCAAAATAATACAATGTATAAAGCAATCCTGACCATGTAAAAAATAGCTAGATCATGGTACAGATTTATCATTTGCCACCCAACCGCTTTCTTTGGTGTTGACACAAATAGTAGACCCTTTTAAAAAATTACCAACAAAAAAGGAAATATGCACCTGCACCAGCACTGGCCATTGATAAAGCAGGCCCACGTTAGAGCACAAACAGATCCAGCCCAGCCCATGACTATAGCCAGTAGATGGAGCAGGGTCACATTAGAGCACAAACAGATCAAGCCCAGCCCATGACTATAGCCAGTAGATGGACTAGCTACTATATAGTTACGGGATTCCTATAATTACTACTCCATTTGCCAATGCCAACCGTGCTTACCTCTCCACTAACCAATCTGCCTTTTCCCACATTGACCGCATCGCCACCTTCAACCATGGAAAGGGGAGACGAAGCAGACGACGACAGCTTAGCCGTAGAGCCAGAGGACCAACCAGTTCTTCTCCCATCTGCTACTCTAGATGTCCAAACAGCTGTGCAAATAGAGGATGAACCGATTATTCTCCCATCCACTCATCTGGATCTCCCAGAAAATCAGGTATTTTCCTCAGCAAGATCCCCTCTATAGATCTATTCATGGTTTGTCTTAGAAGCATCCATATATTAATGATTTTGCTTCCCTTCATACATACACCCATTCATCAATCCTGCCTTTGCTCAAAAATAGCTTTCGCTTGCAAAAATCAGCTACCGATTTCATCCAGCAGATCCAAATAGGTCAAGCAACAGTTCATATTCCACCCACACATGAAGATCTGTCACAGCCTATTGGATCTGAACATGTCCTAGACCTGTATATCCAAGACGACCCTGCTCCAGAGCAGTATGTGTACGTCCCAGGGGTGAGTAAAAAGAAAAGAACACACACATTTTTCTCCAAGCATGCAATTTAATCTTTTTTTAGCTTCCTCTCTCGGCTTGAAATTATGATACATTCACTGTTTAACCATATAGTTCAAACATATTACAGTGTAATTAGTCATTATATATATGCAAAGTAAAATACCATTCCAATAAAACATATAGAAATGACAACAAACTACATTGCACACATATGAATAGTAATTTTAACAAACAATAATAATATACTCCCTCCGTCCCTAAATATTTGACGGCGTTCATTTTTTAAACATGTTTGACCGTTTGTCTTATTCAAAAAATCTAACTAATTATTAATTCTTTTCCTACCATTTGATTCATTGTTAAATATACTACTACTAAGGTTTTTGAATAGTATTCACAAGAGTTTTTTAGTACGACGAACAGTCAAACATGTTTAGAGTCAACGGCATCAAATATTTACTGACGGAGGGAGTATATCTGTACTTGTGCATCCTTATTTTTTTAGATAATTGTATTAATATATCGATATCCACACACAACACAATTATACTCACAGATGTTATTTTTACTCACCTTGATATAACTAGGTTGCGACTAAAGTCTATATCTCAAAGCAGCTCCTGCTAAATGAGATTACATCCAAGCTTGGCTTAGTCATACATTCATCAGAGGTCAAGGTTGAAGGAACAGATCAGTATAGGGCCAACTTAAACATGGATTTACCAAGAGCAGGCATTCGGGTATAAAAAACGAGATACATTCTATGGTGATGTAGCAGACACATCTTATGAAGCTAAAAAGAGTGTCGCGCATGCAGCTATTCAATGCCTTCAGAAAAAGAAAAATATTGCAATAGAAGATATTAACTATAACTCCCTCAGATCTACTGAGAGGAAGCTCCACAGAACCAAGCAAATGTTAGACATGTTTGCACATAGTCTAGAACTCCAGAGAAATGAAGGTCACCTCCTCCAACAGAAATATAACATGTTAGTGAATGAGATCAACAAGATCTGTGCCCAAAGTACATCATACCTTCCCATACATGTCAATGGTTGGGACGACCAGGATGGCCAAACAAATGATATCTCTGCTACATATATCGGTCGTTCTCCACCTCTCACATCAAATGAGATACTTGCAAAGAAGCTAATAGCTCTCACGCAGTACAAGCGTGATCGATCATCCTTCCTTCCAACATAGATGAGTATTATTCATATTCCTACATTACACATATGAGTATTTTTCAATATACCAACAGGTCAAGACTAAAAATGCCTATTGCTGACCAAAGTATTCATCCCAAATAATGAATCACAACGATTTTCATTTCGCAGGATGGACAATCATGTCAGATGGCTAGCAAATCGAAACTTGGCTAAACCATCAAAGTACTGTGTCCACAATGGTAGCTTGCATCTGTCTCTTTTTGTAGCATATGGTCAAACCGCCTGGGCCATCGTAACTGATGAGCAAAACACCATATCCCTCTATGTTATCACCACTGTTATAATGCTAATGTTGTACAAATATCGTAACCTGTACAATCATCCCTGATGTTCTCTGTATAAATTTCGTATCCTGTACACATAGATATGGACTCCATGTAAAATAATCTACTCTATGTTACTCTTGTGTTCTCTTTTATGTAAAATTGTCTATGCCTATTATCTTCAGCACCATCTTATCCATAGTTGAACAGCATGCAACCTCCTGTTTGCATCCTTCTTATAAATTTTTGGAGGAAAAAAATTATAATAATTATGATAAACTTTTATATATGCACTGAAAAATGCAAAGCATATTGGAATAGGTAAGGATTTATATGCTTAGTAAATCCTGAGTTTTACTAAGCGCAGCCATCTCTTGCTTATTTGATGCCGATTTCTAGCAGACAGGCCTCATGCTCTGTCACTAACTGCATAGACAGGTGATTGTTCCATGATGCTTGAAGTAATCATAGCATACCATATTGTGCTATTCTTTAAGCCATCATTGTGAAGCAAGCTGTATAATTCTTGGAATCATATTATAGCACCTATAATTCTTTAAGCAGATTGTACATATATATATATTTATATCTAGACATCTAGACAGGTCAGTCGGAATATTAAGCAGCTCTTTAACTGTCTTTTAGTGATTACCATATTGTACATATGTATATCTACAGCTGCACCTTCGAACATTAATTCATATCAACTCTACACACGCAGCGTAGCGCGTGCCTATTGCTAGTACATATAAAAATGGTGCACCTATTCTAAACTCTACAATACTAGATCCACTAGCATATTACCCATGTAACGGAATTTGAATTAATGAAAATTATCATTAACCCATTACTAATATAATTTTCTGTATACGTCATCCCCTAATTTCTTATGTATACGGTCTTTAGTTTCCACGACCTTTTTTCCTGTAAAAAAATAAAGAGTTGGTGGTGGAGATAGTTGGCATTCAGACCTTTTGATCCCACGTATCATTTCTCCATTAAAAAAAGTTATCAGTAATAGTGTATCACAAGAGTATCTCAATATTTCATCTCCAAACTTTTTTGTTACGGGATTCCTAAACATTTAAGGTGCGAAAATATTTATTCTCCAACAGATTAGCTTAAATTGGCTTTCTAAATTGAAAGGTGGGTCCCTATAATAAAACTATGGACATAAATCTGTTTTCACCGCTCCTCCCACGAGTTCGCTCTTGCCCGCGTGACCCCTGATTTCGCTCGTTGCTTGGCCGTCCACGCGATAGCAGCGTTTCGGCACTTCGGCAGCATCCAGCCGACAGAAGCATTTCTTTGTCAACCCTGCTATACGTCCGACTTAGTTGTCCGACCAGCGTACGACTGAAATGGAAAACAGCGATCGAACTCGTGACGGCGTGAGCCAACGCACTTGATCGGTCCGACGCCGTGAGCCCATAATGCTCCCACGTCATATGTAAACCCATGGACAACTTCAAGCCCACATCACGTCAACATGGCCGCACGCGGGCAGATGCTATTTTTTAAGCAAGTTTTGTGTCCTTTTATATAAGGACCCAGATCAGTTCATATAACTAGGTTATCAATTCTCAATTGTTCTCATGTCAACAACTAAGCTATTTGTGATTAACCGGGGGGCATAAGCATTTCACTAGCACAAACAAATCTGCTTCTTTCACATACCTTATGTTCATGGAAGAGATTAATGGAAAAACTAGAGATTAATGGAATTGTTCATCATGCAAATTCAGACCCTAAAATGTTAGGCACAAACAAATATGTTGCAAACAACATCTGATTGAACTCAAGTGATTGCTTAATGCTTATGGATAGAAGGCAAAGTAGGTTTAGAATAAAGGTTTAGGGTAAGAAAGCAAATTAAGATGGAAAATCACGTCGGTAGAAATAATTTTGAGGAGACAGCGATGTCAGCACGTGTTCTTCACTGAGAAGAACGTGGAGACTTACAAAATCTACATATTAAGATAGAGAAGCAATAAGGGCAGCCTGGGTTACAACCTGTCCGGGATCCGACCCCTTACTACCCTAATAAATCTCACACTCATGAGAGGAGTGTGGAGACGTATAAGATATATATCTTAAGATAAAAAGCAATGAGGGTGTCTGGATCCCAACCTGTCTGGGACCCGACCCCTTATTGCCTTTGTAAGTCTCATGTCCTTGAGAGAAGTGTGGAGACGTATAAAATCACATATCCTCTTCATCAATGACATCTTCGAGAAGCTCATCTGAAACATCCTGATTTCCTGTTAAGGGGGACGGGGACGTGGGCAAAGACTTGCAAAGGTCAAGCCTCCGACCTCCCTGCCAGTTGCAACCAATGGTCGTAGCTATAGATGAAACAGGTTTGGGACAAAGATTCCAAGCCGATGGGATTGAAATGATGCTGAATAGACGGCAGCGCTGAGTTATGTGGGACGAACGCACGTTTGGACACACGTCACGCATGCCCAGCGACACCCAGTTGCGCCAACTGGGTGGAGAGGGAATCGTGGCGCTCTCTTGGAGAGGTCGAGGCCCCTCCAGGCCCACCACATGGCACGTGGTGGACAGCAAGGGGACCCGATTAGCACAGGACGGTGCCCGCGGAGCTCGAGGGCAATTAACAGTAGGATTTTGGTAGATTTCTCGGGATGCATTCAGAGGAACCAACTGGTAAAGACAAGATAACACAAGCAACAAGTTTCCAACTAACTGTTAGATGGTTTTGTGAGCCCCTCCTTGAACTATAAAAGGAAGGGGATGTACCACTTAGAAAAGATTGAATCTTTCAAGTTTATCTTACTTCAGAAAGAGCTAGCTTGTATTCTGTCGGATCCAGATAAAAAACAACCAAGAACAGGAGTAGGGTATTACACCTCCGGGTGACCTGAACCTGTATAATTCTTTGTGTCTCTTTGTCCCTTTGCGATTTCGATCCCCTGCGCATAGTGTCTTCATCATTCACAGCAACCCCCTGGTTGGATCTTCAAACCTGAGGGGCAGGCTCTGCACCTCCTCCCCCATTGTCCGGGGAAAATCCTCCCTCGATAGTAGCGGATCGCGGATAGCGGGTGTTATAGCGTACGCTAAGTTCCAATAGCGGCATTAAGTAATCACACGTAAATTTGAGAAAATATAGATACTTATTTGCACACTTGCACTCAAAGAGTTTATGTCTTTCCAACATAACTTAAATTTAAGGCACAAACATAGTCTCAATACATGCACGAGCCAGCCAACAGGACTAATAAGTTCACAACAAATGAGAATACAAGATCATTCGAGCCAGAAAACAACTGATGAAGCTATCATTCGTTGTCATTCTCACCAACGTCATCAAACTCATGGTCAATTGAACTATTTGCATAAGGAATATTTTCATATCTTACCGTTGAGCTTGAGCTTCAGGCCTTCAACACAGCGATGAGTACCAACCACTAAGCACTAACCAGTAGCAGCAAGCAAGCAGCCACCTCGACGGAGAAGACAAGTAGCCGACAAGCTCAAAACTAATAACATGCACAGAAAATCCTTCAAACTCAAATCAATGGACTGCGACGAGCCAGCGCCAACGCTGCCCTGATGAACTAACCTTGGCCGTCGAATCGAATCAGCTAGATGGGAGGTGTTCTTCGGCTTCACGACAGCTGATGCCCGACTGGCCGACCGGCGAATCCGTGGAGAGCCGCCACACGACGCAGGCATCGTGGTGTTGGTGGCGGCGTGCTAGATGCAAATGCGTGGAGAGAAAAGGTGGGGTAGGATTTAGGGAAACATATATGTTGCCCATACGCTATTGCGGTCCGCTATATCGTTTTCGCGGTCCGCTATTGCGGCTCGCTACCCGCTATTGCGGCCGCTAAGTTCCAGACCGCTACATCCAGCCCGCTACTCCATAACGGTAGCAGGGGCCACTACCGCTATTGCGGCTGCTATAGTGGCCGCTACAGACGCTATTTGTTACCTTGGTCCCAAGAGAACACATCGCGAACGCCATCGCTGTGATCCTACGACAGTCAGATGTCATGGTCGTGTGTATAGCATTTTCCTTTCTGCATTTCAGTTTCAGCAATCAGCGGTAGCCAGCAAACAGCACGAGCACCATCCAAGCATCCAGCAAACAGCAGCAGCACCATCCACCTGAATAGCAGTAGCACCAAGCAATCCGATCATCCAACAGTCCATATCAACATTAGCCGCAAGAATTCAGATCAGAATCAGCCAACAACATTCAACAATAAGCATCAATAGCATCCAACAGTAAAATACAAGGGGTAGATACTTGATAAATCATTGACATGTATGAAATGGAAAACATGACAAAACCACCATGGTACCAGCTAAAGTTTAGAACAAAGTTCATAAGCTCAGGACCATCACTGCTTTCACAACTTCAGAACAAAAAGTTCATGGGTGAAAAAGTTTCACCTATACCGTTGAATGAATCGGCAAAGGGTGCACGTAGATTGCTTGGAGGCACGGGACTCATTTCCATCAACAACATCCCAACCTGTGTAGAAATCTACGTCAGTCGAGTCGTCGTCAATGGAAAACATCACCTTGTTAGCAGCATCAGCTCGATACAATTTCAACAAGTAGTATTCCAGCCAACAGCAGCACTACCATCAACCAAAAAGCCTCAGCAAACAACATCAAACATCATGAATCAGGGAGACCGCTAGCGGCGATGTGAATCAATCTGTTGGCGACGCGAATCGGTGGCCAGCGGTGGACGAGTTCGTGACAGCTAAGTGCGGTGTTAATAGGGGCCCGTTAGCGGAGCGAAATGATCCATCGGTCAACGGTGGCACAAATCAATCCGTCGGCGGACGAGGTTGTGATGGCTGGTGGTGACAGGAATCAAACTGGCGGCGGACGAGCTCATGACAATGCGAATCTGTCGGCCCCTGATTTTATAGCACAGGAAACCATATGTGTTTACAAATACCAACTCCCTGGATCGGTAGGTTGGTATACACACATTACAAATCTGGTACACACAGTCTGCATCATATAGTCTTACAATACTAAATAGTACATGGGAACCCGAGTAGGTTCTAATAGGCCGTGTCTTGCCGAATACAATACCAAATAACATAGGATAAGATAGGATAGCGGAAGCGAGGCTGCGGCGGTCCACCTATACTCCACAGGCATCGACTGGGGATTAGTCCCTATGGTTCCTCCGTACCATCCCCCTCCTCGGGGATCAGTTCGACTGGCATGTCCTCATCATCAAAAGCTAAAAGGGTAGAAATATGCAAGGGTGAGTACCAACCGTACTCAGCAAGTCACCACTATAGAAATGCAACAAATGCGTATAGGGATCCAAGGCAGGTTTCGGTTTATTTGCGTAAAGCCAGTTTTCACGAGTTATTTCACAAGCCTATGACCTAGCAGTTTTAACCATGGAAAAATGTCGCTATGTAAATGTTGTCATTAATTAGGAGTTCCTTCATCACAATTCAACATTCCCGCACATGGGGCAAGGTTACACATGTTTTATTTATCCCAACCTCTTCTAAACAATTTAAAAACATGTGAGTCTAGTCAAGAGTAATACAAGTCCCGGCGCTCATTAACCGCGAGCATGGCTATTCGAATAGTTTAATTTACTCACACTGCAGTGGATGTACGCTTTTAATCCCACACTCCGTGACGCACCCAACACATGAGACTTGTCACGGCCCGGTTTTTCAGTTACCCTCGCATGGCGGCACCCGCTCCAAGGACTATGAATCCCCATTGCACCCCCGGCGCCACATTCCTACCTCGAGCCGGTTGTGAGGGGAGTCCTGGCGCTCCCGAGATTAAAGGTTACATTATACATATATAAAGCTTTGACATCATTAAACCACACACTTCCACATTTCCATACCGATATCCAGAACCTACCATGTCTGGGGTGCCACCCCACGAGAATAACCTAGTCCACCGGGTCTAACCCCACTCAAGAAGTGTAGTCATACTCGGTTCGTTTCCTGTTTAGCTTCTTGACTCGGTCCTTAACTGACTAGGGTCGGTGGCTTACCGTTCCTAGAACCACCCATATTCTATTCGTGCCGCCCCAGTCGAAATCATTTTTGTTCAATTAAGTTTTCGGGTTTTCATAAAGGTTTTCGTGCTGTGGGTGGCGCTTATGTCTCCACCCAATTTCCAACAACCACTCCCGTCAAGTGACTAGTATATCCACATTCACATGTCCCATATACGGAATGTATAACGTCTATATAAGCAGGGCTAAGCAGTAGATAAATAATCACGCGTAAATTAATATACACAGGTAACAAAGGAATATAAATACATAAGGATAGAAAATTTCAACGGTAAGGCTTAAACAAATGTAGGTACCGTTTTCAATATTAGCATGCAATTTTATTTATAACCTACACATTTATAAAAATAGGATCAACGTGTTTAAGGGAGGTGCGTAGTGACTTGCCTTGCTCAATTGGGGGTTCGTTCTCAATTAGCTCAGTTTCCTCCTCGCAGATGTACCTTGTCCGGTTGAATAATAAAGTCACAAACTACTCGCTACACAAAAAGAGTCAAAAATTCCAAAAAAATTGAAAAATAACCAAACCAGTGCCATTGCGTAGATCTTGATTTTAGAAAGATTTTGACGAAAGTTTTGTTCAAATCAGACTTAAAACAAGGGAGATACGGAATTCGAAAGATTGGAAAAGTTTTAAATCAAAGAAAAGGAAAAGGTCTGACGGGTGGGACCGCCCTTAACTCCTCACGTGCAGGTTCTGTTTTTAAATGGATGTGGGACCCTGAGTCAGCCTCTCTCTCCTCCTTCTTCTTCCTTGTGCCTCCTTCTCTCGTTCTCTCTCTCCTGCCGTGTGCCTGTGTGTGCTCGGGCTAGCGCTTGGCTGCGCCGGCGACAAGCTCCATCGAAGCTGCTGCGGCCGGGGCAGGGAGGGTTGTGGGGGGTCGGGCCTGCCCTGGGAGGTGGTGCAGGGTTGGGGGAGGCCGGTGACGGCTAGGGAGCTCGGGTGAGGTGGCGGCAATGGCGTGGCATAGGGACCTCGGCCGGAGCCTATGACGACGGCATTTGGCTACGAAAATGGAATCCTCAGGTGTTTGTGGTTTCCCTAGGGTGTGCGCATGGTGAGGTGGAGGGCTTGGGCGAGCTGCAAGCGTGCATGCATATGCATACACACGGCTAGCTAGCTGCATGCATGCACACGTACAACCAACTGCTTGCATGCATGCACACGTACAACCAGCTAGCTGCATGGCGCATGCATGGCTGGCGGCGAAGCGGCGGTCACTGCGGAGGGCAGCCGCGCAAGGAACGGGTACGGTGTTGCGCCTCACGATGTCACCGCGCCGCGGCAACAACGGTAGACGAGAAATGCAGTAAGGAAACAAAAGCAAGAGGAAGAGCAGGAGAGGAGCTCACCTTGCGGCAGCCGATTAGCGGCACACCGAGCGGCGGTCCTCGCACGAAACTACGGTCGTCGAGGTACAGCCTGGGGATGGTCGACCCGCGGATCGTCCTCGCACACCACGTGTTCGATCGGTGGTAACAAACGAACACACAACGTTAAGGAGTAAATTTTAGCGAGTTAGTGCAAGATAGGGGTTAGGGGTTAGTGAGTTAGAGGTCAGTGAGTCAATAAGTTAGAGTGTTAGCGGGTTAGTGAGTCAATAGGTCGAATGTTAGATGTTAGAGGTTAGCCGTTCGATACGTTAGTCGTTCTCGGGGTTCAGATGACGGCGCGGCGGCCTATCCGTCCTCTTGCTCAACTGAGGCCCAGCCGGAGCCGGCCGCGGTGGAGCAAGCGGAGAGACGGCAGCGTGTGCGCGGGAGGGAGTGGCTTAGGGGAAGCAAAACGAAGAGGAGGAGAAGAGAGAATGGAGAGGGACCGGTTGCGTGCTCACCCGCGACGGCGCTTAAATAGGGTCTGGGGAAGGGACGTTTGCTGCTGCCCGCATTCATTCCATCCTAGAAAATGCACGTGTATAGGTGGGAGCGGTGATGGCTGCGTATTGGCGGCGGAAACGTCGTCCACCTGGTCGGGGCACGTGGCAGCGATGAAGTGGTAGTGCGGCCGTGGCGGCTGTCAAAACACGGCGCCGTCTAACGTGATTGCTGAGCGGCCATCGCCACCTACCCGACCCGAGGAGGAGCGGCTTGAATTCGAGGTCACACGGCGTCGGCTTGAACGGCGTTTGCCGGGCTGGTGTAGTGGCTCTGGCTGCTGCTTGCATACATGCGCATGCTTGGCTAGCTTGCTGCATTCAACATGCGCTCGGCCAGCCGCATGCAAGCACGAGCTAAACTAGCTTCATGCAAGCACGAGCTAGCTGGCTGCATGCATGCTTTTGCTTGGCTTGCTGCATGCATGCATATGCATTGCACTCACGTAAAGCTAGTTAGCGACATGCATGCTTGCTACGCCGATGAGGTCAGGCAAGGGCGCGGAAGCGGATGGCGAGGTCGCCGGTGGGATGGGAAGGAAGGGCAGCAGCTGGTGATGTCGCAGCGGCCTTGTCGTAGCGGCGCGGCGTGCGGCAACGTCGTCACCGGAAACAGTATTGGGGGGAGATTAGACTTTATCTTTTTATTACCAACCCAATAGAATGAAAGGGCTTGGGGAGGCAACATGGACTTTTCCAGAAAAAGACTAGCAGCCAGGAAGGCCACGGTAGAGGGAGTTTAAGCGGACTTTTTGGAGCAAAACTAATTTCGGTCAGAGAGAAAATCTTGGGACAAAAAACTAAAAGATCAGAGGAGTAGAAAAATTGGAAGTTTTCAATAAAAGTTTGGCACTGGCATAACAAATAAAGAAATTGTCGGCATGATGCAAAATTATAAAAATAAATCAGAAATGATTTTTGGTCGGTGTATTTTTATTTAGGAATTTTCTCAGGGTGTTACAAACCTACCCCTAAAAATAATCTCGTCCTCGAGATTGCTTACCTGTTCTAGAAGAAGAGGTCGGGGTATCTACCCTTGAGGTATTCCTCTCGTTCCCAGGTGGCTTCGTCTTCCGAGTGATTGCTCCACTGGACTTTGTACAATTTAATGGTTTTAGAGCGGGTTCTCCTTTCAACTTCTTCTAAGATTTTGATCGGTTTCTCCGGATATGTGAGGTCGGGGCTTACTTCTTGGGTTTCCACTGAGGTATGATCTTCTGGTACGCGGAGGCATTTTTTCAGTTGAGAGACGTGGAACACAGGGTGGACGTCGGATAAGGTTTCTGGTAGTTTTAACTCATAGGCGACTTGGCCACGCCGGCTTATTATTGGATATTGTAACACCCTGGAAATTTCCAGCAATAAAAATCACTAAAATTTTGAACTTTTTAAAACTTTTTGCATCATGCTGGTTATTATGGTTCTTATTGCTTGGTTAACCGTGAATTGTCACAACGAGGAATCAAAGTACAGATGCACACATGGGTAATAGCTAAAATTTACAACGATACAATACTTATTATTAATCCTATAAATATCTGAGCACATGAAAGAAAGCCAAGTAAAGTATAATGTAATTATTAGCTTCTTTAGTATAAACTACAAATCGAATAATAAAATACTTGAACCGTGTTGATGGCTTCACCTCGTCTTCAGTGAAATATGATACTAATATTAAACACATGTTACTAGACACAAACTCACCAACATGAAATAATAGCCCTTTGGAATATTGCATGAAATATAAATACACATGAAATGATAGACATTCAAATAAACTAAAGCCCTATATATAAAATAGAATTACGGGAGTATTTAATTCGATATATGCTGCACCAAATTCCAAATTGCATTGGGAGATTGTAATTAAATATATCAAACCTCTCCATATAAAATAAACTAACCCATAAATAAATTGAAACGAATGTGCTATTATATTAGCAAATGCCACCCTAGAATAATTTAATTAGTTTTAGAAATATCGAAAGCCTCCAAATTATCTAGACTAATTTTGGGGCTAAAATCATTTAATTAATACAATAAAAATACATTTGCACCATCACAACTTTTAGGGTAAAATCCAAATTAATATAACACGAATTCATTTGTGGGTGAATGTAAATAAATTCCAAAACGTAGGAGGTTTTAAATGACAAAACATGAAATAATCTATAATAAATATTAAATAATGAACAATATTAAATTTTGGTCAAAATCACATTGGAATACTTAAAATTGTCACCCAAATGCCTAGGAGGAAATACAAATTTTAATTACATTTTTCCTTAATTTTTAGATCAACCGAAACCCTAAAAATCAAATAAAACCTAAAACGCACTATTCATTGCCCCCTAGGTGTTCGATCCGAGCCCTAGCCATCACATCGCCGCTGCCAACGCCGCCTGCGCGCCGCGCGTCGCATCATCGTCGCCCTCGCACCGCGCCGCGCCGCTCGCCTCGAGCCGTGCGCACGCCATCACGTCACCGCGCGCTGTCGCCACGCCGTGTCACCCTGTCGCCGTCGCCTATCGCCCTCGCGCCGTGCCGCGCCGCTCGCCTCGAGCCCCACGCGCCGCAGCGTCCCATCCGCGTGCCCCGCGCCTTCCCTTGCCCCGCCGCGCGCTGCGCCCGCCCTCTACCACGCTGCCACCCGCTGTCTGCGCCTCACACCGGAGCACCCCCCACAGCCCTATAAATCCCCCCCATCCGTGCCACCCTCAGCCGCCGCCGTGCGCTCGCCGCAACCGCGCGCATGCCGCAGCCGCGCGCCCGCCGCCGCGCCGTTCGCCGCTGCGCCCTCTCGCCACCGTGCTGCCCCCGCGCCGCCGCATCGGTAGCCGACCGCGCCCACCCACCGCCGCTCGGTTAGGGGAGAGCCGAGAGAAGCAAGCAGAAGAGAGAGAAGGAAGAAGCAGGAAAGAGGAAGAAGAAGAGAAGAAGAGAAAAAAAAAGAAAAAGAAAAAGGAAGAGAGAGAGGGATCTAACGTGTGGGCCCCACATCTGGTTAGTGCACAGTGACATTTCGTAATTTTTGGATTTAATTCAAATTTGAATCTTTTAACGAGCGTAACTTATTCATTTTAGCTCCGATTTGAGTGAAACTTGAACCTAAATTTATCTAAATTCATGCTCTTTCCAATGCTATATAATTCACTATTTAATAAAATATATTTATATTTATAAAATAATTAATATCAAGATAAGGAACAAATCATTAACCTAAATAGTGTGCTAATAAATAAAATTTATATTGTATGGTAAAATAATTATCTTTAACCTATTTTTATCACTCTAGCAATCACATAAATTAAATTATATCTAGTGTTTCGAATTAGTTGGAGTATAGGAAAATACTAGGCCGTTTATTAATCTATGTCCAAATATAATTAAACCCATGGCTTATAAATAATTTAAATGAAGTTTAGCCTTGTATGTTTCTAACTAAAGTATGATCATGCCTAGATAAGTCCATAGCTTATGTATGTGGAATAATAACAGAGCCAGTATGATTAAGTCGCCTAAATAAATTTTCTTAATACAAAATCATATGGAGTAGTATATATTAAGGTTGGTAAAGAACCCCTACTTAACTATTGGTTACCAAGATATTGGACTCATATTATCACTTGTTCAGGATAACTTGTATTAAACCGTGCATGACCAAAGAATAATCAAGCCATAATGTATTTATGGGCACACCCTAATTGTACACCCGAATTATAGTAGAATGGTAATTCGTGGTGTACCTCTAAACTAAATATTATATGATATGTGTAAATGTTGGATAAATGCTAAATTGAGAATCATATCAAGTAAACATTTAAGCCGCTAGGTGATAATAAGTTTGATAAGATATGCGTAGAACTGATACAACCTAGGGAGCAAGGATTTTTATCGACATTTGATTATACTTAGCTAATTAAAATGCACACGTCATACATTCATCCAAAGAACCCTAACTCTATTGGCAGAATAATAATATGGATAGTGCACTGTGACGACTTGATTGATCCTAGACCTATTCATCGGCAAAAAACCAAGCCTAAGCCTGGAGGACCTGACCATTTTATTTTGATAGCAGATAATTTAGCCATCCTAATTGCACACGCGGTAAATCCGTGTTTACACATACGGTAACACGGTCACTTATGGTTGCACCTATAGAACTATAAATTATACGATAAAATATCTAAGATAAAGGAGATACTAGTCATAAATCTTGACCTCATATAATAGTAGCCCAACTGCGAATTAGGATTATCCATTATAGAATTATGTAATGAGATAATCCACACATCTAATATTAACAACCTCACAGATCTAACGTATAGAGCTTGGATAATTATTAACCTTTTATAATGATGGGTGAAATATGTCCAAATTTAATAATAACTCCACTAATAAAATAGTAATATAGATGATTCACTGTTATTAGCTGGTTAATCCTAAGTCTATCCAACCACAGAACCATACCACAAATTTTAATTAGATAGAATAAAACCCCCTTTAGTGTATGATCGTTGTATTTAGATAGAAGCACGAGTAGCATGAGCAGCCCTAGGTATGACTCTGACATTTATAATTGTTTGCGCATGTTTGATTGTTGGTTGAATATTGGTTTTTCTCGCGTATTATAGTATTGGTGTATCGATTAGTCGTGAGGCAACGTGTGCAGCTTCCAGGAGGAGAAGGTTGATCAAGATTATGGAGTAAGGACTATCCTGAGCAAGGCAAGTCATCACTATTCCTTGAACATGTTGATCCCAATTGCGAAATTATTTTGTTTACAAATAAAGATGCATGCAATGATGAACATCCTACTTGTTGTTATGCCATACCTTGAATATTGTTTATCCCATATCCCCTTGTAACCATGTTTACGTATGAGTCCCTAGTTAATTATGACAAATGCTTAGTAATGCTATTCTAGAATCATGCATACTCATATTTATCAAAGTGCTATATGCTTGGGCAATTACCTTTGGGAAGGTAATTGAGATGCGGCATGTGGAGACATGAGCGCCACATTGCCATGATATGATGACATGATTTGCGAAAGGAGAAATAAAACTAAACAAGTGTTTTCGACGGGGCGGATGGTGGATTTGGGTGGTATCTGGAAAAGGCTAGTACCGTCCCCGGTCAGTTAAGGACCGAGCTATGAAGTTAAGCATGAAATGACCCTCGTACAACCGTACTTCTCGGATGGGTATAGACCTAGCGGAGTAAATAGCCGAGCGGAGGCAGTATCCCTGCATAGTGGTTTTCTTGATGTGTATGAGGGGCGGGGCCTACAGTGGAGTAGCCACTGGTAGGACCGTCACGTGTAAACCTAAATTTTATTATAACTTAATGCATGTGTGAGTTTTCCCTTCCCGGGAGCACCAGAACTCCTCTCACTGCTAGAAACCGTGTATGCCTAGAGTGCATGAGGATGTAAGTTCATGGAGCGGGTACTGCTAATGTGAGGTTATTGAAAGGCTTTGCCGTGACGCGTCTCATTCGTTGGGACTTCGGCTCATGTGTTGGGCAAGTCACGGAGTACAGGTAAAGTGTACATCCACTGTAGTGTGAGTAATCAAATCTATTCGAATAGCCGTGCTCGCGGTTATTGAGTACCGGGACATGTATTATACTTGGCTAGACTCTAAACTCTTAACTTGTATGGGATGGGATGATGCATGATGATTTTTATGCTGATGGAGCCACTTCCTGAGAGGAGGGAAGGTGGACGTCCTCAGAAAACCATGATGACTCAATGACGGGAAGCTATCCTTGGGATGACAATGGATGGTGGACAGAACCGTCGTTGATTAATGAACTATGGTATTAAAATTTGATCAGTCTATGCTAGGTCTTAGGCTTGTAAAAGGATTTACAAAATTTGCTTTACGCAAAAGAACCGGAAGCCATTCCTTGAAATACCCTCTATCATATGCATTCTTGTGTGGTGGCTTGTTGAGTACTTTTGTACTAATTATTGTTCTATATATATCTTTTAGCAGAGTGCCTGAAGAGAAGCCCTTGTTAGTACGCTTGCGTACTTAACAGGATGATCGGAGTGCGGTCCCGTTCTAGGTCTCGTTCCCCAGTCGACTGCCTGTGGCATGTCAACCGGGCCCTTGCATTATTTTGTCTTCCGCTGTTGTTCTCTGATAGTTGTTGGCCTGCCTGGCCCTAATGTAAGTACTTAACCCATTTAGCCTGAATTCATCCATGATATGTTGTGATCCGGCTATGTATGTGTGTACCAACTACTGATCCAGGGATTGGTACGGATGAACACATAAGATCTCCGATTTGCAAAATTGGGGGTCGACAGATATGGTCCCACATAACACAAAGCCAGCTTGCCTTTTACCTTAAAACGCTTGGTCCCTCATAGGGGTGATACCTTGAGATACACGTAATCCCCAACCTCAAAAGTTAATTCTCGTCGCCTAGTGTCTGCATAACTCTTCTGCCTGGCTTGGGCGGCTTGAAGGCGGTCCTTTATTAATCGCACCTTTTCTTCAGCTTCTCGCACGACGTCGGGTCCGAAGACAGAGGCCTCTCCAACATCTGACCACATCAATGGGGTACGGCATTTCCGACCGTACAAGGCCTCGTTGGGGAACATTTTCAAGCTTGCTTGGTAGCTATTGTTATATGAAAATTCCGCATAGGGCAGACATTTTTCCCAGTCCGTTGTGAAATCAATAGGACAAGCGCGCAACATATCCTCTAGAATTTGGTTGGTTCTCTCCGTCTGGCCGTCGGTTTGGGGGTGGTAGGCTGTGCTAAAGGCAAGGTGACTGCCCAGAGCTTCATGGAACCGATCCCAAAAGTGAGAGGTAAACTGCGTGCCTCGGTCTGAAATAATCCGCTTCGGGACACCATGGAGGCATACTATTTTGGCTATAAACGACTCGGCTAATCAAGCCGCGCTGTAGGTTGTCCTAACTGGTATAAAACGGGCTACCTTCGTCAGGCGGTCTATGATTACCCAGATGGAATCACAACCTGAAGCGGTCTTGGGTAGACCCATTATGAAATCCATACCGATTTCGTCAAACTTCCATTCCGGAATTTTTAATGGTTGCAACAACCCAGCGGGGCGCTGGTATTCAGCCTTGACCCTTTGGCAGATGTCGCATACGGCGACGTATTCCGCAACGTCCCGTTTCATCCCTAGCCACCAATATTCTTGCTTTATATCTTGGTACATTTTTGTGCTTCCGGGGTGGATGGAGTAGGCCGAATCGTGGGCTTCCGTGAGGATGGTCTTTCGGAAATTCTTCCCGGCGGGCACGAACAACCGATGTTTATACCAAAGGATTCCTTGCTCATCCAACCTGAATTCTTTGGCCTTTCCTCCCTTCATCTGATCCTTAATCTTTTCTACCTCCTTGCTTTGATTTTGGCTGTCTTTGATTTGGGCAGGGAGTTGTGGCTGAAGCTCTAGGTTTGCCACACTCCCTTGCTTCACCACGGTTAGGTTGAGGCGGGCGAACTCGGCTTCCAAGGTGGGCGGTAGGTCTTGGGCCCTTAGCATGTTACATGCGGGTTTCCTGCTCAAGGCGTCAGCTACCACATTAGCCTTGCCTGGATGGTAGTGGATGCCCAAGTCATAATCCTTAATTAACTCTAGCCATCTTCTTTGGCGTAGGTTGAGGTCAGCCTGAGTAAAGATGTACTTGAGACTTTTGTGATCGGTGAAGATATTACAGCGGTTACCGATTAGATAGTGCCTCCAAATTTTGAGGGCATTACATCATCTTCCTCATCCGACGATGCACCATCTTCGGCTTGCTCGTTATTCGATGTTCCCGATCCATTTCCTCAACGATAGTACCTACTCTCTCCTCTTTATCCGCCACGCACCTTGCCTGTGTCTCTCTTCTATGTGATCTTCCTCATTTTTCACCGTTGTTCCAACATAATCCCCACAAGTCTTGGACCCTCAACATATTGTGTTTTCATTGCAATGGTGTTATCCTTTTGGTCCACCAATACAAAAATAACAATGGGCAATGACCGTTCAAAAGCCATTTCCACATACCATTTCTAGGTGACAGTGTGATCAACCAACATTAGTTCCCACAAATAACCTTTTGTTACATAACTCGGTACGATAGAAACGAACATTGTGTTGATTTGGGGGTGTTCGACTCTAAAGCCTTGCATCAACCGACTATAAACTGATTGAAAAGTTCTCAACGAACAATGCGTTGATTTGGAGTTCGACTCTGAAGCCTCGCATCAACCGACTATAAACTAATTGAAAAGTTCTCAACGAACAATGCGTTGATTTGGACTTTCACTCTGAAGGCTCGCATCAACTGACTATAAACTAATTGAAAAGTTCTCTCTGGTGGCCTATCAATACCCTTAGATATCACACTAAACTCCACATGTCAACACCATCTGGATAATATCTAACATTGTCTTGACCATGAACTAAATGAAATATGACCCCACTTGGCATTTTGCCTGACCAAAAAAAAAGTAGGTTAACTAAGTTACAATCATACTACTAACCAGATACTAACCAGATCTACTGTGATATGCATCAATTTCTACTATCCCCTAGGTCTTAGATTCTAAGAACATGTAATATGCCATATAAATTTTTACACGGATATGAATCTAATATATAAACTACTAATAATACAATACAATATTCTAACTAAATATATACTACTAATACTCCAATAGTACGTACATTATTGTAACTAGCAATTGACAAAACAAGGGCTTTGAATGCATTTACCTGCAATGGAGTGTGCAAACTAGCAAGGCTTCGCCGCTACCCTTCTAACTTCAGCTCTCCTTTCTCTTTTTTTAAAAAAAAAATATTTTATAAATATTTAATAAAAATATTGTAAAAATAAAAAAATTCCCAATGACACCATGTTAGATTGTCATTGGGCACCGGCCCGTAGCCATTGATAACGGGCCTACTAAACCACCCTATGGTTAAGCCCGGGAACTTCCAATTCCCGCCAATTGGATAGCTTACTGGGCCTTAGGCGAGAGAGAGAGAGAGAGAGAGAGATTGGGCCGATGACTTCGGGCCATACCATGGCACACGCCGTGCGGAGAACGAATGCCACTTGCCACGCTTCGCGTCCAGATGCGTGCGCGCGCGCATATCTTCGCCCCGGTCAGGCTAGGCTCACCACAGCCATTCGTCCCCCGCCTCGCCGCGCCGCGCCGCGCCACGCCACGCCTCCGCTTGCGCGCGCACGGACTGACCTGTCACGCGCGCGCGAGGGAGAGAGGCGAGGAGGAGGAGAAAAGATCTTCGCGTCTCCGTCTTCTCTGGAGCCGAGCTGAGCTGAGCTCGCTTCCGTGCTCGGCCAGCGCACCGCGCAGCGCGCACGCACGCACGCAAGCAAGCAAGCAAGAAGACCTGCGCGCGCGCTGACTGGCGGAGGCGATGCTCTACCTGCTGCCGCTCTCCGTCTCCTGCCGGGTCCCCGGCTCGCCGCCGGCGCCGGGCTCTCGCTCGCGGCGCTTCCTCGACCCCGGAGGCGGCCGGGGAGTTGGGGATGGGTTAGGCGGCGTCAGGGTGTTCCGGAGGCGGGCGCTGCGAGGGACCGACGTCCGGTCGAACACCTCGTCGTCGTCGTCGTCGTCGCGGAAGGGCCGTCACGACGACGCGCGACACGACGGAGGGGCGGGGCACGGGGGATACGGCGACGACGGCGACGCCGGGGCGCTGCTGGCGTCGGTGAGGAGGCTGCTGCTCTCCGGGTCGGCGCAGGACGACGCGGCGGCGGAGGAGGACGAGCAGGGTCAGTTCCCCAAGCGGTGGGCCATCGTCTTCCTCTGCTTCTCCGCATTCCTCCTCTGCAACATGGACCGCGTAAAATTTCCTCCTCCCTTCTCTAACGCCCTGATGAACCCTAGATTTTTTTATGAGAAAATCCAAGAAATACAATTGACAAACATCTTAATCCAAGAAATAACATTGACGAGTGCAAGTTCCATAAAATACCATCGTACAAGCGATTTTATTCTAAAAATACCATCGCCGTTAGGTTTCCGTCCATCCCGCGCCGTTAAATACACTGTTCATCCTATAGCACTTAATGGAGGGTTGCTAACGGAACCCTAACGACGATGACATATCTGGGACAAAGTCGCTTGTACGATGGCATTTCATGGAACTCGTACTTATCGATGTCATTTCTTAAAACTGGGTGTTTATCAATGGCATTTCTTGGATTATCTCTTTTTTTATTCCCCCGTCAATAATTCCATTTCGTTGATATTGTAATGCACTAATGCCCAAATGAGCCAAAGATGCAGTTTCTTGATCGGATTCAAAAAAAAATAAACTTGTCAAATGCCATTTCCTAATGATGATTGGTAGTAGTATATGCTAAAAGCTTCGATCTTTCTCGGGAGATTTATGCTTTCACCATTTTGCAGGTAAACATGAGCATTGCTATTCTGCCAATGTCTGCAGAATTCGGCTGGAACCCACAAACTGTTGGCCTCATTCAGTCATCTTTCTTCTGGGGCTACCTGCTAACTCAGGTCTGGTGCAGTACTAATCCAGGAAAATCTGTAACTAGGATTCCTGGAAGAGCAGTTTGAGTTCATTTGATCCACATGATTCTGATGCATTGCCATTGCAGATAGCAGGAGGGATATGGGCAGATACAGTTGGAGGGAAGACTGTTCTTGGCTTCGGTGTAATTTGGTGGTCAATAGCCACAGCTCTTACGCCTGTTGCGGCGAAGCTGGGGTTACCGTTCCTCCTTGTGACGCGCGCTTTCATGGGAATTGGTGAGGTGAGCATTGCTAATTCAAATTATTTTCATTTTTTATGTCATAGAAGTTTTTTGCAAATGCTAATGTAGATCCCTTACCAGTGGACTATAGTCAAGTGATAGAACATTTTAAGAGAGAAAAATGAATTTATGTGGGGCTAACTTCATGTTGAAGTTGAAAATCTGGGGTGCCCTAAAATTCCTTTTGATCGTTTCCACAGTATTGCGCAGTATTGCACCTTTCATCATTTCTGTTGTTCAGACTGCTTCAGTGTTTCAAAGAGTGGATTTCATTTGTAATACAAGGGGTAGCAGAACATGCCTGTCTAAATCACTTTGCTTGTAATTCACAAAAATAACATTAACTTTTTTATGTATTCCTAGTCATGGTTGTTTTGGTGGTATTTGATATTTTCTAAGCACCTCTTATTGATACGGTGAACATATAAAATCTTTCCCCAGGGAGTTGCCATGCCTGCAATGAATAATATTCTTTCGAAATGGGTTCCTGTATCAGAGAGGAGCAGATCATTGGCTCTCGTGTATAGTGGAATGTACCTTGGGTCAGTGACAGGGCTTGCATTTTCCCCATTGCTGATACATAATTTTGGCTGGCCATCGGTCTTCTACTCCTTTGGGTCTCTGGGTGTATTTTGGTTTTCCACATGGGCGAGCAAGGTATTTCTCGGTGTTCTGTTCACTATTTCACTCGGAATTGGTGAGTTACTGTATTGCTTTTCTAAATTTTTTTTAGTAATCTCTTAAATTTGTGATCTGCTTCTATAAAGGCATATAGTAGTCCACTTGAGGATCCAGGAATTAGTGCTGAAGAGAAGAAGCTTATAACCAGTCAAACCACAGGAGGAGAGCCTGTTAAAGAAATTCCATGGGGACTAATATTATCGAAACCCCCTGTTTGGGCTCTTATAGTGTCTCATTTCTGCCATAACTGGGGAACTTTCATCTTGCTCACATGGATGCCAACATACTACAACCAGGTATTATCAGCATCATAGTTTTCCACCTGAGGATCTTGAACCGCAATCCCTTGTGTATAATAATATTTAAAAACAGGTTTTGAAATTCAACCTCACGGAATCCGGCCTTTTCTGTGTTCTCCCCTGGCTAACAATGGCAGTTTCTGCAAATTTTGGTGGTTGGATAGCAGATACGCTTGTCAGTAGAGGATTATCAGTGACAACAGTTCGGAAGGTAAATTAATCCCTTCTGTCGTGAAATTTACCCATTCAATGAGGTGCTATCAAACTCCAACGAAATATTGAATATGAATCATTGTTCTACCATTGGCAAACCATGCTTGAATATGTGAATTTGTTCACGGCATATTTAATCAACATAATGCTTAGAAGTGAGAATGAAGAGCTAAACCTAATTCATTGTGCATGGCTTTCTATCTACTTCTTGCAGATCATGCAGTCAATTGGATTCTTAGGGCCCGCATTTTTTCTGACTCAACTGAGCCATATTGATTCACCTGCAATGGCAGTGTTGTGCATGGCTTGTAGCCAGGTAAATTGGCAGTTTGGCTTCTTGTCATTTGCCTTTATTCCGTCATACAACAGCCATAGATTCTGTATCTCTTTTTAGAACCACTATGATTTGTACCTGAATGCCCATTTGAGATCTACCTCGGTATTTCGAGCATAACATGTTCAATTTCTTGTTCTCAGGGAACTGATGCATTCTCACAGTCCGGTTTGTACTCAAATCACCAAGATATCGGTCCTCGATATGCTGTAATCAACTCTCTTTAGCCAAAACATTTCATCAAATGACAGCATTTTCGGAGTTCTGTCTGAAACATTATAGCTTCAGGTGAACTCACATGTTATGTCTTGCAGGGCGTACTACTCGGTCTTTCTAACACAGCTGGGGTTTTAGCTGGTGTATTTGGCACCGCAGCAACAGGATACATCTTGCAGCACGGTTTGGCCTGAAACCCCCATCTCCTTAGTGACATAATGCACATCAATTTTACAATCTTTTACATGATTTTTTGTCGCTCCGTTTAATAAACGCAGGTTCTTGGGATGATGTCTTCAAATTATCTGTTGTGCTGTATCTGGTTGGAACTTTGGTCTGGAACCTATTCTCGACCGGCGAAAAAATTATCGATTGATGCTTGTATATAGCCTGCTTACAGTTCAAGATGGAAAGTACATGCGGTTCAGTAACTGGTGAGATGAAAATTGCATCTCGATCAACAACCATTCCATGTGAAGCTCAACTCTTTGCAGAAACAGAACTACAGACTGCAATTTTTTGCGCGCAGCGTTAGACATGCAATTCTTGGCAGAAGAAGTTTCAAATGTTCGATTTTTTCACATGATTCAGGATCTTCGCACAATTTTGCAAATGAAGCATATGCAAGAGGTTTGAGTTGAGCAATTACCAGCAGCCAGTTTTATAGGACTCTGTAAGTATAGGTATTTCTGTACAGCTTAGAAGAAGGATCCAACATCCATCATACACCTCTAGTATTTTTGACTTGTTACACGATTTTCTTGAACATCATATTTCTGTAAAGTTTGTAGTTAACAAATTTAGGATCTTGGCAATCTTACCTGATTCTTGAGAATTTTAACTGTTTGAAATATGGCCCTTGGCATTTGATGGGCATGGTTTCATCAACACTTTGGGTGATATGATATGTATATGATATGTGCTCCTAAGTATAGTTGTCCAACTATGCTCAATATTTGTATAATTATATTAGGCAACGCACGTCAGACGAAAGAAGCGCGCCAAAGAGGAACTGAGGCATATGGCCACAAGTGAACAACTTAAGCATATTACTCGTGTACTGCAACGGAATTTTAATTAAAGAAAATCTCTTAATTGTTGTATATATTTATTAATCGCACGTGGATCTTTCAAACTCCATACTAATCTTTTTTTTCTTCCCACAAAAAATAAAAAGTTGTAAAAGTAGTTGACATGTGGATCACCTAGCTCCACATATCGTTTTTTTTTTCTTAAAAGAAAGTTGGAGTTAGTAGTGGGGATGTTTTTTCTTAAAA
This sequence comes from Oryza punctata, assembly GCA_000573905.2. Classification (NCBI taxonomy): domain Eukaryota; kingdom Viridiplantae; phylum Streptophyta; class Magnoliopsida; order Poales; family Poaceae; genus Oryza; species Oryza punctata. The sequence goes on from CM002488.2 coordinate 9,857,234, forward strand.
GAAAGTTGGAGTTAGTAGTGGGGATGGTGGCAGAACCACCAACACTACAAAAGAAGTATAGAAACGAATAGAATAATCAGTACTACCACCGCCGCTTATTATTTATTTTAAAAACATATTTCCGCATATCATTTTGGGGGCATATCTCAACAGTCGACAATGCAAAGGTAAAGAGATCTTGACCCTTATAATAGGGCAACTAAATCAAAACTGGCAATAAATATCAAGATTTAGTTCATCAAAGCAACCATACATTACCAGGTATTATCAGTTAAGAGGGCCTCAGGCTTGCGATAAATATTATCTACACTACAAGGGTTGAGCTGCAGCCTAGTCTTTACTTGCAGTATCTCGTACAAGCAAAGCAACCAAGCTTGCACATTTACCAGGTACTCCAATAAAGCTAATCTATATCACACAAGCGACGGGAACTGATTTGGCGCGTTCAGCAGTTTGTGTCATATGTTGCAAGCCCTTGCAACTCGGGCCCCTCCAACCTTGGATTTTTGTCAAAGCTGCAGAGAGAAAGAATGGCTTAGAAACAATGAAACTTGGGCGATGAGTTCTGCATATGCCAAGTGACAACAATCAAATGGAGAATTCCACAATACATAGAAAAAATATGGCACTTAGTGAGTCATTTGTAGTGTCGATTAATTTCAACAAATAGAGAAATATGGAAAAAAAAATAAAAAATAATGAGTAGCTCTTAGAAGATAAAGAATTCAAGAAAATATGAGTAGAGCACTCTTTTTTATCTGGTACATAGATATATGTGTAACATAACAACCAAATTAGTATTATGGCAAAAGATGAGCTGCATTGTCAAATCAGACAAAAACTTAGCTAAGGTTCCCTAGTAATCAATTTTATGACTTCGGGTGTTTTGGTTTTGGGTTGATGGAATAGTGTGGCTAATGTCTTAAGTCCTCTCATTTATGCAGAAGCACAACACTGGATGTGCAAAAGCAAAAAACAAGTCAACATAATTGTAAAATAAATTGGTAACAAGGATTTAGATCGTACTTGTTCAGGGGTATATGCTCAAAAGGTCCGCTAGTAGGAATCGTGCCACAAAGATCATTGTTCGAGACATCTCTGGAAGCATGCATAGATAGACAAATAAAAGATCATCATTAATATGTACAGAACATAAAATTATGTGAAACAACATTGTTAACTGAGCACTTACATCACTTTGAGACTAGATATTTTTGCCAATTCCCTCGGGATTGGACCAGTCAAGCTGTTGTCATTAAGCCGCCTAAAGAAACAAAAAGAAAAGGATTAACACAGCGCAAAAGTACCAATGTACCATAGCATAAAAATAATTAAAAAGAAACTGATGCTTGCATATGTGACAAAATGGTGCAAAAGTGGATATATGTTATGTATAGTTGCTTACAAGAATAAGTATAGCTAATCACAAGAATAAGTATAGTTACTCACAAGAATACTAAGGAACTCAGCTTGCCAAGTTCTTTCGGTATGGTTCCAGTAATGTTGTTGTTATACAGGTCCAAGCTAATAAGGTTCTTCAGACTCCCGAGCTCAGCTGGGATAGTGCCCTGAATATTGTTTTTGTACAGCTCTCTGCAACAATTTTTCAAAAACTAGTTAGAGCACTAACATGAATGTCAAGCTCAATGGCAGTAAAATAGCGTTGGAAATTAAGGATGACCAAAGCATAATTTATAAAACAAATGGATACAAGACTTAATGATGCGGTCTTGGCACAAATCACGAGAGATTGGGAACAAACAGTTCGTTGGGAAAAACTGTATAATATACTGTCTTATAGTGGAGAATGTTCAGTGCTGGTGTCCTAGCTGATTTGCACAGAAAATGGACAAGGGAGAAAACATAGAGTTTATTTTGCATATGAACAGCTCATATCAGACTCATATGTTCTAATATAGCTGAAATTCCCAGCATTTAGATTTAATTCATCATTTTACTTAAAAAGAATCATCTCTCTTGCTCATTAAAATAACACTCCGAAAATGCTCCAGTTTCAATCCACTAGGAAATGGAAGCTGCAATCACATAACAGGTAGTGAGAAGATCAAATCAGTAAGTCAATAAGTATGTGCCACAAGGAACTGTTGAAATCCATGAATTGTGATCTAGATTTCTGGTAATGTGAGTTTCCTTTTTTTCCCCAGTTTTTTCACCATTTGCTATGATATTTGCCGTTTAATTTATGAAACCTAGCTGTTTAAATGACTTTACAAATCCAGGGCGGAAGCTTTATGAGTTCAGAAAAGAAGTGATGAAAAAAGGAAGCTAGGTCTAACATAGTATTCCAGCTGTAACTTCTACGTGACAAGCAGTTGGCAGTGTTGCTGAATGCTGACCATATGTAATGCAAACTTAACAGGACATGTGAGTTTTATCTTATCAGTGTCAGTGATCATTGCCATCAGAGAACCTTTGCTGAATCAACTCTACATTTTAACACTTCAGAAAATAAAGTGCATCAATATGTACATAGACTCACAGATATTGGAGATGCTCAAGGTGTCCCAGTTCAGGAACAAGATGGCCTGACAAATTTGAGTTACCCAAGTCTCTACAAGATACACAATTGTTAGAAAGTATCATGTGTAACATCTGGAAAGGAACAAAAGGAAAAAAATCTTGTCATATGCATGGGGCAGATAGTCAAGATATGCATGTGGCTGTGGCCAAGCAAAATGAGTTTATATGGTTAGGTTGGGAGTAAATGTTAAGATGGAAAAAGACAATAAATTGAACCAAGAACATAGGTAACCATAACAAAATATATCTCTTGTATATATTTTTTTTGTATGGTGATGGCATCACGGTGAACGCTGCATCGAAGGAAACCACTTCTACGAATAAATTTCTTTCCTTCAGCAAGCAAACATATATAATAGGTACTTTGAGTCCAAGCCAATGGAAGGATGGAAGTGGGCCAGTCCGCAAGCCCACATATAGGTCATTTTTGCAGCCCAACCTGCGTGACAGCCCATGAAAATGTCCCATATCCAGGCTCATGAGCCAGCCCGCTTGCATCCCTACAATGGAGTACATAAAAGACTACAAAAATCCAGTCGTACAGTGAAAGCTCTAGGGTGGTTGATTGCTAAGTACTCCCTCCGTTCAGATATGACCAGCGCATTCCATCTTGACACCGAGACCAAGGGGATATTAACTCCCTGTTTTACATTTAATCCCCATGATAATCTCTGTATTAATTGGCTACATGCACGTCCTCGCTACAGCGGATTGGCTACACATTTTGTTTTCTTTTCTTTAAGCTGACCATTAGCTGGTGATGCATGGTTCCCGAGAGGCATGGCGCGCTAGCAGAGTAACTCACGTGTGAACCGAGCGGCCAATGGGTAACGCGACGATCATTATTGATAATTGCTTTTTGGTGTTACGTGGATCAATTGCGAACATAGGGAGTATAGCTTGCATCAGCAATATTGCCATCCAGGATCAAGGAGTACTCCCCAGTTCCATTTATAGCTATCATCAGCATAATTATGCAAAAACATGGTGACATAGTTAACGTGCAAAATATTGATATCAAACTACTACATGCAAGTAATCAGTACTTTAGTAGATGTTATAGAGTTAGTTGCTTTACTGTTGCTGCAAACTAACTAATAACAATTAACATTACAACAAACTGTTATTGCAACGATGATTCCACATGGGCAGAACAATCTCTTCTCTTTTTTTTCAAATCAAATGACAATCTAAAAATCACGTTCTTTGCCACTAGATCACGATCTCACCACAACTGAATGAACTACTAAATCACCATCTTCCTTTCACCAACTGATGTCAATTAACTCACCGATCCATTCGAAACCGTATTAATTTAGCATTAGCGGTCTAGCACAAAGCTCTCGCATTCCAGTGCTTACCAGAGGCAGTACACGGAAACAGCAAAAGCACTACAGAACGGAGGCAGCAAACCCGCTAGCTCAGTCGGGGATGAGGTCAGGAGAAGGGAGGGAGGGAGGTCATCGGCGGCGGGGTCACTCACAGGCGGGTGACGCGGCCGGCGCGGTTGCAGGTGACGTGGAACCAGGTGCAGGGGTTGACAAGGGTTGGGTCCCAGCTCTGGAGCACCCCACGGGGGTCCGCCAGCGCGCGCCGCAGCGCGTACAGCGCGTCCCCCTCCGAGTTGGACGCCGACGCCACGACCGCCGCCGCGAACGCGACCACCGCCAGCGCCGCCGCGAGCGCCGGGGACCAGGCCGCCGCCATCGAGCTTAGCTAGGAGTAGCTAGCTAGGGTTCCGGATGCGGGAGGGGAGGGGAGGCGAGGCGAGGCGAAGCGAGGCGGCGAGGAGTGGGGAAAGTGGCGGAGTGGGGGGAGTGGGGAGTGGAGGTGGTGACGGGTTCGGGGGGAGTTTAACCTCGGGAATCGGGAGGGATCGCTCGGATCTTCTGCGGCGTACTCCACGCGACTGAGCTTGTGGTGTTCGGAAGAGCTGAGTAGCTTAAAAATTTGTGATAATTATTCGTGGGTATAAATGAATTGACCGTTACTCTCTCGCCCGGTTTCATATTATAAATTATTTGATTTTTTTCTAAATAAATTTGGTTAAATTTGATTAAATTTATAAAAGGGATTAGTAACATCTAAAATATGAAACTAGTTTTATTAAATCTAACATTGAGTATATTTTCATAATATATTTGTTTTGTGTTGAAAATAGTACTATATTTTTCTTTAAACATCAAACTTAAAGAAATTTAACTAGGCAAAAAAATCAAACGATTTATAATATAAAAAGGAGGGAGTACTTAACGAGTAAATTTCATACAATTACATATATTTTTATCAAATTATCACAGAATTATAGATATAAGGTGGTGTATCACAAAACTGCATATTTAGCATCGAATTTATTCAAGAACTATATTTTTAAGATGGAAGATCACCAAACTACATATTTAATGATAAAATTTATCGCAAAACTATATGTTTTGCACCAACTTGAGTACAAAACTACAACATTTATAACTCTTAACATAATAGTAGTGGTAGGGATTTAAACGGTAAAATATGTAGTTTTGTGATAACTCCAGTATTGAAGATTTTTTTTTGATACTTTATGTTGAATCTGTAGTTTTGTGATAAATCATGTGTTCACTATGTAGTTTTGTGATACAACATATTAAATCTTAGTTTTGCATTAATTTGATTAAAGTACCTTTAGTTTTGTGAAATTTACTCTAAATAAATTTGAAACAACTTCCTAAGAAATATATTTATACATAGGTTTTTAAACAAAAAAACAGATTAGAAGTTCAGAAGGCATGTGTATTTATCCATCATTCCATTAATGAGAAAAGGATAGCCCAAGGTAAAAGGAATCAAGTGAAGGCATTGTATTCGGTAGGGAATTTTATGTTTTTAATGGAGGGTTAGCTTTTGCTTTTCCTTTGGAATGAGATTATCAGAATGCTTTTAGAACCTCACTAAAATTTTTGCTGATCGGTGGCATAAAATTTGTTTATTTAGGTCTAAAAAGAATATAACCATAATTAACACACACATAATTTCCAGAGTCATAAGGACCCCAATACAATTTTGTGTGGTTTACTAAGATTGCCCTAGCTCCATTCAAATTTCCATCTATTTCTCTCTCGCATGTATGCAACGGTTTAAAACATAAGGAAAACTGAAGGAAACACAGAGGATTAAAATCCTATGGAAAATAATCGTACTCCGTCTCCTTAGGAACAGTCCTTTGGAATTCCTATGAAATATACCATTTCATGGGAAATTTTTGAGGAAAACTAAGGTTCCTATGATTTTCCTTTGGTGTTACCAAACTACATGTGTTACAAATTCTCATGTATCTGTTTTCTATATGGTTCATGAAGCAATGACATCCTAATCATTTGTTTTTTGAATTATGTGTCTAAAACAACCCTACGTGCTTTGGCCCAAAACTCGTCATATTCATATATTGTTCATGCATATTGCAGCCCTCAATTTTGCGGTGCATTTCTATGGCATCCCCATGTGTTTTTTTACCCGTTGTCATTCATGTACTAGGTAAAACCCCACGTATTGTTATGGGTGTTTTAGTGTAGTAATAATAAAAAGAAATAATGTGTAATATAGCTAGATGATATAAGCTTATATAAGTTGATGTTGTTTATGATAATTTAGTATATATATCGATGATCCAAATGTAAAAGTAAGGTGATGTGATTTTGTGAGAAAAAAAAGGACGAGGATAATTTGGATCATAGATTAATCATCTAAGGGCTAGAAATAGTTGAGGTAATATGGCTTAATGAGAGGAAAATGAGGGAGATAATTTGGACCATATTAATTATTTAAGAGCTACTAGAAACAATTGAGGTGATATTAATAAGAGAAGAGAGAAATAACATTTAACTAAGTGAGGATGAACTACATAGGTACATAGGATATTATAAAAAAATGATAGAGATAAATATAGAAATATTACGTGAATTATGTGGAATGATGATTTAACACGCTTGTATTTAAAACTAAATTTAATAAACTACTGATAATATAGCATGTTTGTATGATGTTTAAGATGTAATAATTGTTAGTGGATAATAATGTGATATTTTTGAATGTTGAGCTTTAGGATTTATTAGGTTATAATTATGGAAGATTTTGTCGTTCTCATATAAGAAAGCCATTGAATGATAGTAACTGTTACATGTAATCTTAATTGTGTTGCTTCTAGTGCAACTATGCAAGTGCTAATATGAAGAAATCCAACGTGTAAATGACAAGTTTTGCAACATATTAATGGCCCTACATATACATGTCAATGAGCGAAAAGTGAAGCATATGAACCTAACATGGACATAATGTCAACAGTCTACAGTAGTGCAGATCCTCTCATCTGTGACGGGCTATAATATAACTGGATTTTACGGGGCCGTCACAAAGAATACATCTCAAACGGGTCTAAAAAGAGGTCGATTGAGATATGGTCGGAGAGATATGTTAAATGTGCATAGAACTGAAGCCCATCACGGATGACACATATCTTTGACGGGCCTAAACTAGGGCCCGATTGAGATAACCTTAAATATCTCAATCGGACCGTAGTTGGAGCCCGTCACAGATGACAATCATCTGTGACGGGCTCCAACTTGAGACCCGTTTGAGATAACAACAAAGCCCGTCACAGATGACACTCCTCTGTGACGGGCTTTTTTTAGGCCCGATAAAGATAACTTATATGCCCGACAGAGAAGTCATTTTTTGGACCGTTACAGATAGTTATTGCACACTATAAATAGCCGCAACCGCCAGTGTAACTGTATCCCACTATTCACAATTTTGGTGGGAGGTTGGAGGGGGTGAAATTTTAATTTTTTTCCAAAAGAAAACAGTAAATCCATAAAGGTAAGTGACAAATAGTAATCAGTAATTTAGAAAATTCATCAATTCTCATTAATTTTAGCAGTATTTATCTTATAAGATATTTCTCTGATTCTTTTTTCATTTCTGTAGCGATGGATCGAAGTTGGATGTATGCGAAATCTGTGAAACGTCATAGTCAAGAGTATAGAAATGGGTATTAAATTTTATAAACGCCGCGGAGGAGGATAGGAAAAGAAGAAACAGCGATTACATGTGTTGTCCATGTGCAGATTGCAAGAATGAGAATATGTTTGATAGTCGAGTGGACGTACACGCTCATCTGATACAACGAGGATTCATGGAGGGCTACACATGTTGGGTCAAGCATGGAGAGCAAGAATCAGGAAGTGGTACAGCTGCAGACAGTACTGGTGCGCAAAATCAGGAAGATGAAGATGAGCATGACATATTTGTACCTTCTCCATTAGGCGGTGAAATGGTTGATGTTGATAATGATCTGCTGCAAGACATGTTACGTGACGTTGAGGATCCAGCTTACAACGAGAGAGATTCCATAAAGTTCAGCAGGTTGGTCAGTGATTCGCAGACACCTCTGTACGTCGGATGCAAAGCAAAGCACACCAAATTATCATCTACCTTGGACCTAATGAAGCTGAAGGCAAGTAGTGGATGGACAAACAAGAGTTTCACAGAGCTTTTGGGAATTTTGAAGGCCATGCTGCGTGATGGGAACACATTGCCCGAGACGTCATATGAAGCAAAACAGGTTTTGTGTCCCCTGGGGTTAGAGGTCCGTAGAATTCACGCTTGTCCAAACGACTGCATATTGTACCACAAACAATATGCGGAGTTAGATGCTTGTCCTGTCTGTAAGGCCTCTTGATACAAGCGAAAGAAAAGTCCTGACGAAGGAAAAAAATCAAAGCGGGTAGTCCCGCGAAGGTTGTGTGGTATCTACCTATCATTGATCGTTTCAAAAGAATATTTGCAAACCTCAAGGAGGCGAAGTTAGTACGTTGGCATGCCACGGAGAGAAGGAACGACGGTATGCTAAGACACCCAGCGGATTCGATTCAATGGAGGAATATCGATCGAAAACACAAAGACTTTGCTGCCGACCCCAGAAACATGAGGCTATGTCTGTGTACAGATGGCATGAATCCTTTCGGAGACATGAGTAGTACTCACAGCACCTGGTCAGTTCTTATTTCAAACTTTAACCTACCGCCATGGTTGTGCTTTAAAAGGAAATATATTATGCTGTGCTTGCTAATCCAAGGACCGAAACAACTGGGCAATCATATCGATGTGTTCTTGGAGCCTGTTATGGACGATCTTGAGATGCTCCGGAAAGAAGGTGTGGAAACTTGAGATGCGTATGGTCAGGAGAATTTCAAGCTACGAGTTCTACTGTTCTGCACCATTAATGACTATCCCGTCCTCGGTAATCTTTCTCGCCAAACCGTGAAAGGAAAGAAGGCTTGCTCCAACTGCATGGAACATACACGCAGCCGGTGGTTGAAGAAATCACGAAAGATGGTTTATATGGGTTATAGGAGGTGGCTTCCGCTACGTCACGCATTTCGAAGGAAGAAGAATATTTTTAACAATAAGAGAGAACTTCAGCCTGCTCCCAAGGATTTGTCCGGAGATGAGGTCCACAACTTGGTCAAGGACATAACCAACGAGTTTGGGAAGAAAAGAAAACGTAGTCAGGCAAAGGATAAGGGTATGTGGAAGAAAAAGTCCATATTTTGGCGATTACCTTACTGGAAAGATCTTGAGGTCCGTCATTGCATTGATCTCATGCATGTAGAAAAGAATGTGTGTGAGAGTTTGGTTGGCCTGCTGCTGATTATTCCCGGGAAAACAAAGGACGGGTTGAACGCACGCCTTGATCTACAGGAAATGAACATTCGCAGTGAACTCCAGCCCGTAACAGATGCAGAGACAGGTAGAGTGTACCTCCCTCCAGCTTGCCACACATTATCGAAGGATGAGAAGATCGCAATGTTATCATGCCTGAAAGATATTAAAGTTCCATCGGGCTATTCAGCGAGGATTAGTAAGTACGTCAAATCGGAAGACCTAAAACTGGTTGGAATGAAGTCGCACGATTGCCACGTGCTAATCACACAAATCTTGCCAGTTGCTATCAGAGGCATTCTTCCACCCAAAGTCCGTCATACGATCCAACATCTGTGCACCTTTTTCAATGCAATCGGACATAAAGTTATAGATCCCGAAGATCTAGATGGGTTGCAGACCGATATTGTCAATACCCTCTGCCACATGGAGATGTTTTTTCCACTGTCTTTCTTTGATATCATGGTTCATCTCCCTGTTCATCTTGTGAAGCAAACAAAACTATGCAGCCCAGCTTTTCTAAGAGAAATGTACCCGTTCGAGAGGTACATGGGAGTACTGAAGGCATACGTTCGGAACAGAGCAAAACTGGAGGGGAGCATCATTGAAGGCTACACAACCGAGGAGGTCATTGAGTTCTGCGTGGATTACATGTCCGAGGCTGAACCTATCGGAGTTCCAGCGTCTCGTCACAAAGGAAGGTTGTCAGGTGCTGGCACAATAGGGAGGAAAAGAATTAGGCCCGATCAAGCTTCCTACGCGCAGACTCATTTTGCCGTGCTCCAACATATGGCAGAAGTTGGCCCATACTTTGAGGAGCACTTAGCCAAAATCTGGCAGGAGAACTTGGGTCGATCTGAGACGTGGATTAACAGAGAACATAACTCTCGGTTCAACGCATGGTTCAAGAATCGTGTCACCATGTCGACGGATATCCCAAATGAGACAGTACAGTTGTTGGGGATGGGACCGTGTTGGGCCATAGACACATGTCAAGGATACGATATTAATGGATACTCATTTTATACCGTCCAGCAAGATGACGAAAGCACAGTGCAAAATAGCGGAGTCCGTATAGATGCCTTCCAGGATCAAGTTAGGTCGAACACATACTACGGCCGCATTGAGCGGATCTGGGAGCTGAACTACGTGAAGTTCAAGGTTCCTTTGTTTCGATGCCGTTGGGTGAATATACGCACTGGTGTTAAAGTCGATCAGGAAGGCTTCACTTTAGTAGGTCTATCCAAGGTTGGATATGCCGACGAACCATTCGTACTTGCGAAACAGGTCGAGCATATTTGTTACATAAAAGACCCCGCAAACAAGAAGATGCACATCGTGAGGGATGGCAAGCGCCGAATTGTTGGTGTTGACAACGTCGTCGATGAAGAAGAATACAACCAGAATCTTCACGTACGACCTCAAATCGACCTTGACGATGATCCACAAGAGCCTGTGGCATATACTCGATCAGATCATACGGAAGGCATAATCTTGTGACCGATCCCGTTGTACTTATTTGTTATGTTGTTTTTGGATACTAGTGAAATATTTTGTATTAGTAAAAAAGCTTAGGTAAATTGGTGCAACTTGTAATAAATTTTATTGTGAATTTAGTAAATTTAGTGAATTATTGTACTTCACTTAATTTTTTGGGATAGTAAGTTTATTATTGTTAGTTTAGTAAAATTAGTGAATTTTCATTGTGAAGTATTTTATTGCAATTATTTATTTTCAATTCAGGTCATCGTGATGTACAGGAGTCAAATGTCATCTGTGGCGGGCTCTAGTGCAGGCCCGATACAGATGACTCAATCTCTATCGGGCCTACACTAGAGCCCGTCACAGATGACTACATCCGTGACGGGCGCTGGTTTACAGCCCGATAGAGATTGAGTCATCTGTATCGGGCCTGCACTAGAGCCCGTCACAGATGAGTCATCCGTGACGGGCTCTAGTTTACGCCCGATTGAGATGATTAATGCCCATACTAAGTATACGCTGGATCTGGATCTGGGATCGAAAAAATTTCTAAGTCTGCAGAACCCTAGCACCGCCACCGAGAGCACGCCGCCGACGACCAAGACACCGGCCTCCTCGTCCGCAAGCGCCGCCACCGGCCTCCTCGTCCGCCAGTTAGTGAAAGTTAGTGATTTAGGTTTAGTGCAATTTAGGTTTAGTGATTTTAGTGATTTTAGTGAAATGTAGGTTATTTTAGTGATTTTTGTGTTAGTTAGGTTATTTAGTGAACTTTAGTGATTTTAGTGAAATGTAGGTTATGTTAGTGATTTTAGTGTTAGTGAGGTTATTTTAGTGAACTTTAGTGATTTTAGTGAAATTTAGGTTATTTTAGTGATTTTAGTGTTACTTAGGTTATTTTAGTGGAATTTAGGTTATTTTAGTGAAATTTAGGTTATTTTAGTGATTTTAGTGTTAGTTCGGTTATTTTAGTGAAATTTAGGTTATTTTAGTGAAATTTAGGTTATATTAGTGATTTTAGTGAAATTTGTATTTAGATATGATGGCACTTAGTGATTTTATTGATTTTAGTGTTAGTTAGATTATTTTAGTGATTTTAGGGTACTTTAGTGAATTTATGGTATTTTATTGATTTTGAAGTAATTTAGTGAAAATACTTTACTTTTAGGCTCTATTTTTGTATGCATGTAAGTATTTATGTGCATAGTTAAAATGTTAGATATATACGTTACCAAATGATCGTAGAATCCGAGGTGCCTAGGGTCTGACGTTGGTTTGATCGAGTTATATGTGAATTCACAAAATTGATTAAGATACCGTCAGACCCCAGTGTACCTCAGTTTCTGTCATTTTTTGGTAAATAGTCATCTGTAATATTAAAGTTATCAAATCGTCGCAGAATCCGAGGTGCCTAGGGTCTGAAGTTAGTTCGGTCGAGTTAGTGCACTCACAACACCGATTTAGACACCTTCAGACCTCAGGGCACCTCGGTTTCTGTCATTTTTTGATAATTACTCATTTATGTAAGGACTTTGTTCGTAGATTATCAAATCATCATAGAATACGAGGTGTTCCGGGTGCCAAGTTGGTTTGGTTGGGTCAGTACATGTACGGAACCATCCAATACACTTTGGCAATCAGAATACTTCGTAATCTGTCATTTTTGATAATTTAGAAACGTGTAGAAAGAAGCGAGGTCGAGCCAGGAATCAAGTAAAGTAGAATAGTTCATTTCGAGCGAGCGATTTTAGGACTTTGGGTTGTTAGCTATGTTAGTACTTACTGATTTTAGGTCTACGTGTCCTACGGACTTATATGCTTCCAATGCCAATGATCTATAATATCAAAGTTAGTACGTACATACATAATTTGTTTAAAAAATTAATTAACTTTGTTATTTTTTAAGTTATTTAGACGACGTCTCTGCAAGGTGAACCAATGTCGACGACAACTAGTGGGTCCTCAAGGGCACGGAGTCGTAGGACAGGGAACAGAATCCCTAAGGAACGGTACACCATAGCAGAGGTGAACCAGGTTGGACTGCCGACGCATCCTCGGAATGTTCTGGCCAAGTTTAGGTCGACGTGCGGTGTCGTAGCGAGGGAGAACTTCACAATTCTCGTGGATGACATCAAGCATGTGCCCGAAGCGGAGAAGAACGCAGTTTGGCTCAAATTCAAGGAAACTTTCAAGTATCCTGCAGCCGACGAGGCTAGGCTCAAGCGGGCTGCTTTCAAGATTATGGGCAATGCTTGGAAGAACTTCAAGAGCAGGCTGGTCACGGAGTTTGTCTTAAATCCGATGACCCCGGATCCAACAGAGCAATGGCCCTTCATCACGGCTGACGCTTGGAAGCAATTCTACGAGAAGAAGTCGACCCCCGAATCCCGGGCTAGAAGCGAGACTTATCGAGCACTGCAGGCCAGGAACGTGCACCCGCACCGGCTAGGCACCGCAGGATATGTCGGGAAGCTAGAGGAATGGCAGGAGGAGGATGAAGCGGCAGCGGCAGCGAACACACCGCCGGTGTTTGCCGATATCCCACACCCACGGGCAAGGAACTGGGCCCGGGCGAGGTACCAGAAGAATGAAGATGGGACAGTTTCGCTTCCAAATCCCCAAGATCAACAAGTGTACGATAATATAGTAAGTGCCTAATCTCAATATTTCTTCGCATTGTTTTCACTGAACTTTTCATTGAATCCAAACTCAATTGAACTGCAGAAGGAGTTGGTTGCCTCCCAAGAAGCCTCGCAAGAGGGTAGCTCTCAAAGATGAGAGGACGACATCCTCAGTAAAGCGTTGGGCAACAAGGAACACCGTGGATGGACAAGGGGACTTGGCGCCAACGTGCTGTGGAAAGTTAAATTTCCAGACTACGCGTGGCAGTACAAGAAGCGGACAGTCACGAAGGCGCAGAAAGATGCCCACCTTGCCGCCCAGAGCCGAATTGAGCTCTGAATTCGACGAAAAGCTTGAATCGATGAGGACCCATATCAGGCAGGAGATTCGAGAAGAGCATCATATCCCGGAGGCTGCCGCTGCTGCTACGCAACAAGATTTAGCAAGTCCCACGCAGAGGTGCAGCAGTTGTGCATCAACTGAGGCGAGGGAAAATCCACCATCGGTCCCCACCGCTGTCGACCAAATAACGGTACATCTCTCGTCCGCAACGCATAGAAGTCTTAACGAAACCATATGGTAAGTACTATTCTAAAAATATTTATGAATCTATCGCGGGAACTAACTAGCTGCACCCTGACAGTAAGGGTGATGCCGACCTTCTCGGTTCCTGCAGCTGAGAGCCTTGCTTTCAAGCCGACCCCGGAGACAAGAGTGCATGGGGTGCAACTGAGGGCTGATTGTGCGAAAGTGCAAGTCGACTCGGTGAAGCCCGAATTCGATCATTTCCCACTCAGGCATCCACCGAACGACGAGGTCCTAACCCTTGGAAATGCACGTGGAACCTTCATCCAATGGCCCAAGGACCTCATTGAGATAAGGGTGATCCCGAGGCCAACCACTGCACCAAGCGGTCGGCTCTCGATACAACCTGCCCCTGCTCCTTTAGCCCCTCCAGCTCCCGCTCGTCATGAAATTGATGATTTCGAGTTACAGTACGACACAGACTTTGGGGATGAGCCTATGGAGGCTGACAGCACGGCGATCACTAAACCCCCACCCATGAAGAAGAGCAGGAAGGCGCATTCTTCCCCCCAGAGAATAGCTATCGAAAAACCTGCTGCAAGGGGGCGAGGAAAAGGAAAGCTACAAGTCTCACGTCTTGCTCCAACAAAGCTAGATATGAGCAAGGGGATGGTAGTACATAGGAAGCCCGTACCTCCATCGTCCTTCCAACTAGGCATGTCATTGGTTGGAGACGACGTGCTAGCAACGATGGGCACCGCTTGTAAGGAGCTTCACATGTACTACATGGAGAAATCTAACGTGAGGAGGAAGTATAGAGATAATGATATAATAGGCGAACACGCCAGAGTGCCATTCCTTGGGCCACCAAATTTTATCGTGGTAGACTTCAAGGATCTATTCGACCTCTACAGGCTCCGCTCGGTGGACACAACCCTTCTCAAGTGCTACTCCTTGTAAGTACTCTTGCTCACGAAAATTATTCATCTCAATCCGTGTAACATGCTTATAAGAGCGTTTGTCTTGCGTGTAGGTATAGTTGGAAGTGGTGTCTCAAGAATGCACCGGAAGTTGTCTTCCTTGATCCTCAGGTAGTCAATGTCACAAATCTTCAAGGGGATCGTCAAGTAATGGTAAACTACTTGTTTGACACCTTCTGGGCCTGACAAGACAAGGAGTACATCATGTGTACCTATAATCAATAGTAAGTGTGTTCCCTAAATACATTGCATTACACGTCTAGCTTTAGTATTAACTTTAACTATTTTAATACCACAGTGGACATTGGATCCTACTGGTAATAACGCCTAAGTGGAGTACATGCCACTACTTAAACTCCAGAATTGACAACAAAGCGTACGATTGGACCCCGATTCAACTCGCGATAGATGAAGCGTAGGGCCAATATGTGCAAAAAGGAGGCCTTCGAAAGACAGGGCAGGACACTCTTATCCACAAGAAGGACTTCCCAGTCAAACAACAAATAGGCGACCAGTACGGATTCCATGTCTGCCACAACATGCGCCTTCTGTGCAAAGATAAGGTGAAGACTTTGGCTGAATTGGAGGTTTGTGGTCTCATTCGTGACATGTTCTAACTAAATTGAAGTATATATATATATATATGTAAAGATCGTTCGACTAATTTCGAATTATGTACATGTAGGACAAATTTTCAAAGGATCCGGGTAGCAGCTTTGAGGATATTCGTGAGGAGATTGCCAACTTCATACTCCACGAAATTATTCACCCTAAAGGAATGTTTAGGGTTAAGATTAAGTGATGAACATTTTTAACATCCTATTTGAATTGTCAAACACATGTTATTATGTAATATTGATGTTTATTATATTTGTTATCTCTATGTAAATTCTTCCTAGATAAATATTGCAGGTTATGATGCTTACCACTTGACCAATATGCATGTGTGAATATGGATGTTATTTCTGTAAAATATATGTGAATGGCATATGTGAATGGGAATGCTGGGATATATATATGTGAATGGCATATCTGTTTCTGTTATTTTGTAGCGGGCATGGCTAGCACAGGCCTGAGGCTAGCCAAAAAACAATATTTATTTTTTTTGTGGTCATACTCATCGGTGACGGGCTATAAGTTAAAACCCGATTGATTTATAGTCAACCGTGACGGGCTGTAACTTAAGGCTCGATTGAGAATATAGTAATCTGTGACGGGCTATAGTTGAGGCCCGATTGAGAATAATAGTCATCTGTGACGGGCTTCTGTTTAGGCCCGTTTGAGAGAGACGGTCATCCGTGACGGCGCTAGTTGTAGCCCGATTGAGATAGGTCATCCGTGACGGGCTCTGTTTGACTGGTCGTCTGGGTCAAAGCTATCGATGTTAGTTGAGACCCGATTGAGATAACTTCATCCGTAACGGACTTATGCTCGTTTGAGATGATTTCTCACATCACTGACCTCTACGCTATGTCGGGCGCCATACCCGACACAGATGTGAGTTGCAGCCCAACACAGATGAAGGTTACCGTTGTAGTGCTACTTAAAAAGGAGTCTTAGATATGGTTGCCTACTTTTATTGCTTAAAAAAACCGATCATGTTACTGAATTACTTAAATTGAGCCTCTAGCCACGGTAAAATGTAGACAACGACTTTATGTTCTGTTGTTGCATGGGTCAACCACGCTAGGAAATTGTGCGAGGAGGGCCAAGTACACATGGCATTCGCGCGGGCCCACACATCAGTGAGTCAATTGTCGGGAGGCGGTGTCCCATGGCACGAGTGAGATTAGCTGTATTTACTGGCAATTGCATCAAGTCGCTTACACGTGGGCCAAAGAGATTAAAGATGAGCACTTATTAAAAAAATAAATAATAAATAAAGGCTAGCTAAATTTGACAAATATTTGCCAAAACATCTGGTGAAAGAAGATCAAGGATGATAATCGAGAGAGAGATACAGATGTGAACATTTTGCATCAGTCCATCAGATTCTATAAAAACTAGATGATATATGAAAGACTGAGAGCGGGGCATAATATAAATAATAACATTAAAAGTTGAAGAACTACTAAATTCCATATATCTACACTATAGTTCATCAACTGCAGTCCTACAAACCTCATTCATCAAATCCAATGACCCAGAATCATCGAATCCAACGGCTCAGATCATCCCGCGTACCCCCGTCTCCCCTCCTCTCTCTCTCTCGCACACCCCCACTCCCGGAAATCACTCGCGTCACCGCCGCCGTTGATTTCGACGACCCGCCATCACGCGCGACACCACCGACGCCCTTCATTCCGAGCCTCTGACCGCGTCGCCGCCGCTAATGCCCTCCCGCTGCGCTGCCCCCACCCCACCCCCACACACATTCATCGATCCCCCTCGCCTTAATCTCGCGGATTACAGGGGCGGCCTAGCGGTAGTGGCCGAGACAATGAGCTCGGGGTGACGATGGCCTCCAGATCCGAGCAGCAGAAGTGATCGAGTCAACAGTGGAGATGAGGAGATCTGGTCTTGGTGCTGCCACCATTATCCTCACGCGTCGCCGGTTGTCTGCCTGTATCCTCGCGCGAGCGGATCCGTTGCTGGCGTGGATCAGGAGGCCATGGCCTCATCGCCGGTGGACACAAGGGCAGCGCCACCTCCACGCCCATGCTTGCGCTTCAACTACTGCTGCAATGTGCATGTCTCCATCAATTGTGAGCCGTTTACTGATCTAGCATCTTGGTCTTTCTTCATCTCGTTATCTTGACTCCAATCCTCTTCTCTCTGATCTTTTTTCTTTGTTTCTGTGTGTGCAGGACAGCAGGAGCGAGAGGGTCACGATGGTACAGAGCATATCCCAGATTGACCGTATGGTGAGCAAAAGGATAGATGGTATTGCCCTACCTAATAATTAATAGTTAGTACATCTTTGTTCACAGCAAAATGCAAATTTTAGTCTTTCTGTTTCAATAATCAACCTTTTTTTGCATGTATCTTTCTTGATTTCATAACATACCATTTTCTTGATTCTGTATTGGACTTCGGCTTGCCTTGAAATATATTGTTCTGTAGACCCTTTTTCCCCTGCAATACTGGAAATTGTAGATCAATTTTCATTACTGCAAATTTATTAAGTTCATTTATCTGCACACTTTATCCTTGAAAGTCAGAACTGTAAATTCACCTAAAGTCTACATTTATCTTTGTTGATAGGTACCGACTACTTCAAATCAAGAGGATTGCCGTTTAGTTGCAACAAGCCTTATGTCACAATTATATCTGCGCATTGTACTTTGGCTTGAGGGTCTTACTTCTGCAGCTCTTGATTTGGAGAAAAGTAAATGTTCCTTGTTATTCGTTTTCTTTATGAAGATTCCCCTTCAGTATTCTTCATTGCTGCTGAGTATACTTGATTACGATTCCTAGATTGTTAAGGTCTACAGTAACATAATACTTTTGTGTGGCTAATTTAGAGCTAACTTAAGGTCTAATTTAGAGTCTATCTATTTCTGTGACCCTAGATGGGTTCCATTTTTGGAAGCCAGTGAGAACTAGATTGGCATTTTAATGATATTTGATAGAGCCTCATCTGGATGGTCGATATCAGCATATTTATTTGATTGAGCGGCTGAGCGGATCCGTCCACTCTGTTGCCCAGGCTGCTACACTGCCCCTGTATGTATGGTGCCCCCTCCTTGTTGATAATCACGATGTTCCCATTCACTTCTTTATAAACCACCGTTGTCAAGGCCATTCTTCCACCCCCAGATATTTATCCTATCGATCTCTTGGTTATAGTGCAAATTTTGATTACACGCTACAATACAATGTGCCCAGAATTGATGGGACTATGCGGCTCTGAAATGCTGCAATCAATTCCAATTAAATTGTATGATTTTCTGCTATCTAATGATTTCTCAATCCAATTTTTAGTTCCTTTCTATGCATTTTGCATGCTTCTGGTAGGGTCCGATTATGTACCAAGGTATGGCCTTTTTTGCTCAGGTGTATATTTCTTCATATACTTTGCTTCTCTGGCGCACACAAGCACTTTATTCTTTCAAATCCAGCTAATTAGCACCTGATATCATTCACCAGGTATTGCAAATTAATTGTATTTCAAAAGTCACCAGGATTAATGGCACATGATTAAAGCCTGTCCTTTTTCACATTTATACATCCCCTCTCTGAAGCTGAGGGGAATCGCTCTTACAATTTTCTGTGCTGAAACATAACGTTAGAATGAAGTTTTTGAAAGGAACTCTTGGTGATTTTTCAAAGAATATATGTGTGATTAAAATGAAAAAAGAAATTGTTCAAGCCAATCATTCATTTTAGACTTGTTTTCTGAAAAGCCAACATACCTTGACTTGTTCTATTCTAGAGTGACCTATGTTATGAACCTATATATCAAAATCAAAGAGTTCCTATTGAACATATTTTTTCTCCAGGTTTGTACCGTAATGAATTAAACATTGTAATATTCAAGAAGGTACTGATAAAATCACTCGCTATGTAGTGTTCTCTCTATCATGTTTACTTTACCAGACTTTGCTGATGCTAGATCATTTTGGCCAATTTCTTGGATGAGTACTGACCATGTTTTGTAGAATGCTTACTATGTTGGTCAAGTGATTTCTTCTCCCATTGATTTTCTCTTGAACGATTAGCCGCAAGTTGTTATATTGTTGCAGGCAATCATTTTTCCCTATGAGTTGTTCGATTAGCATTAAGTTCTTATTTGGCTTTACATACGTTTTCTTGCCTAGGGGGTGTTCGATTGAACATTGCTTAACCAATCTGCTACTCATTCCAATACTCACGGACTGTGATGCACAGATATGGCTCTCGACAGCCGTTCCCGTATGGGATACGTATCCGATATGGCGATACGTCGGATACGTCATGGATACGGTATCGACGGAATATCAACTATTTAAGAGCGAATGAATCAAAATAATTACCGATACTCCATGGATACGGATTAGATACTTTGCTTCGATACGTACCGAGGACCTCCTCAGTCCTAGCTCCTCACCAGTCACCAATTCACCATTGAGTGGGTAGTTGTAGCAACCACGGAGGGGGGCATCCATCCGTCGGCCATGGCCGTCTCCATCAAATCGAGACAACGGCTTCATGCTTCATCGCCGTCCATGGGCCATGGCTGGTTCTGGCCGTTGGATTAGGGACGAAGCGTCGCCAAGAGTCGTAGTTAGGGCTCAGGGGAGGACTAATGCAAACAGAGGAGAAGCCACAGAGGTGCTGGCCCAGGAGGAGTGGAGGAGGAAACACCAGGAGAAGGAGCTAGGAGATGAGGCACTGGGAGAGAAGTAGCCGGCTGGAACAACAGCATTAGCTTCTGCCTTTCTACGGGATGAGATGAGAAGGTCCAACTAATTTGGACCTTGCAGTTTCAAAATTATGTTGTTTGACTTGTTGGTTGCTGAATTTTAGAAATATAGTTTAATGGATACATAACATCTCAGCCATGGCACTTTTGGATTGGGTGAACAATTACCGTTGGCTTGATTTTAACCGATTCTAGATGTTGTATGTTCTGATTAATTAAGGAACTTTAACCTTATATGTTTAGTTTTTAAATATTTCAAATTAGAATTAATAAATTCTGTAGATTTATAAATCTATTGCTTGGTATGCGGATATTATGAAGCATATGCAGGACTTTAATTTGGTTAACAATTAAAATATTGCCTTCCCCAATGTGATGGCACCTAAAGCTTTCAATTTATATCCCATTGTAGTGAACCAGGGGGGTGAACATTATATTGTTCTGTGATGCAATTTTCCTATAAAATTATGTTATTCCATTATGATGGTTGGTTGAGACAGATGTGTTTCAAGTATTCCGAACAAACCATCCATATTAGTGCCAGGAAATAAACTAAGTGGAATGCCACAACGCTCTTGTATAATTGTCATGTGTTTAATATTTAATGATATATCTTATAGTGTGTATCACAGTCAGAAGGATCTCTTGGTTGCTTTTACTAGGGCTCAGGTCTTCATCACTATTTTGTTTTCTTAATCCTTTCAAATTGTATACCCAGATTATGATGCTTACTTGTGACTTGATATCACAAAGGGAGGGCAAAGAATGCAGCAAAATCATCAACTACCATCTTGAGCGACTTGAGCAAGGCAAGAGCTTGAAATCGTCTGCTCATCATGCTTGTTTCCTGCAAGACAAGATCTTTCTTAGAAGTAGCTTTGATGAAACATAGTAGGACGGCGATGTCCAACTTCGTAATAATGTTTCTATGCACTTGAACACAATATCGATACGATTTTCGTCTAAACTTATGTCGTGTACCACCAATTTGGTTGGTTTCTTTGGCTGCTATATTACTTAATTGTTGCTTGTGAATTTGTGATTTTAATAGCCAGCTGTTTCAAATGTTTCCGTAGCGTTAGCACGGGCTAATTACTAGTGGTTCTATAGATAGGAGTAGATAACAAAGCACTGCAACTTTTTACACACATTTCTCTAATTGCGTGAGGTAAAATGTTAGTGGTTGATTGAAAAGAAACAAAAATATAAGAAGCTCATGAGGGGAACTGCAGAATCAAAACCATTTCCACTCTTCTGTAAGCTCATTTGTGAACAAAACACAGGTAAACAATCAATCAACAGCACAATACATTAGTCAAAAAAAAAGCTTCCACTTAGACTAACCTGAGGGCTAGCACTGTAAAGAAAATTCAAAAAACTTGCTAAATGCATACATGTGGAGAAATTATTTTATCAACAGTTATATAGTTGCTGAAATTTGTAGTTGTCCATTCCTATTGGATGGTTTGCATATGAAAGTCTATTGGATGGCCACATCAAACACACGTCATTAGCGTTGTAAATTAAATCAAAGCAGACGAAATAGAAGATAATTAAGAATGACGGTCTTTATTAGTATGCAGGAATGATCTATACGATGAAAAACATTTCGTATTAACATAACCAAAGGAATGAATGAATAAAAAAATCACCTTACCTCGTTCTTCTACTTCATGTTTTATTGTATCCCGCTAGAAGACTTATGTACAGCCCATTCTATAAAGTAAACTGGGCACGCTCCGTATTAAGTATTAATTGATGATGTGGTGAGACAGCAAGCAACCAAGCATGATCCTATTAGGATTAAAATTTGGCACCTACTAAAATATTCAGATATTGATATATAAAGTACATGGAGAATTAATGGAGCAAGGAAGAAACATTCATGAAAACTAAAACTGAGGTCTTATTCGGATTAGAGGATTTCTAGAGGTTTTCGAAGGAATCCTGTTCAATAGGAAATTTTCCTTTTCCTATCATTCAGATAGCAAAAGTGGATCATAGGAAAACCGAGGGAAACTTTCCTCCGCTGTTGTTTTCAAGGGAGAAATGCAGGAAAAATTACATGGACTCTGATCTCTTTTTTTCATTTCCTTCGCGTAAGACCGAGGAAATCAAGCGCTAAGCATCTTATTGCAGTGAAGAGTAAATGAAGTAGATGACTCCGGAGTTGGATGTAATTAACTAGAGCAAGATTATCACTTTTTTCATTAGCTACCACGGGATATGGATGCTAATCACGTTGGAGTGACTAGATGGGAACTAATATTTTATTGCTTAATTAGACTATAATCTATGAGATTACTGTTGATTGGAAAATTCCTATGGTTTATATATTCTTGTATTCCGAACACTCCGCATCATCAAATTCCTATGTTTTTCAATCCTATGTTTTGCATATGCAATCCTATTTTTTTCATGTGTTTTTCCTATCCTATAAATCGAACAAGCCCTAAGAAGGTGAATGAAACAAGCTCACCAAGGAAATAGGGATCTGGGTAGTTTAGTACTTTAGTGACCGGTGGTTGCAACTTCAGCAATTGCCTACATAGGCAAAAAAAAAATGAACGAGAAAGGCAACAATACAGTGGTGCACATCTGCTTCTTGAATTTTATCTCTCGGTTCTTCTTGTATTTCTTCAGCTCCATCATGAATAAAATCCTAGTGAAATCTCACATTAGCATTTCTAACCATTCCATTAATCTTCCAAATAATATTATAGGTTTCATCGATGATGAGTTATGACTAGCTATAAATAGAAGGGTTAAGTGGATACATGCCATTATAACTTCTCCAGTTTTGAAAAATACCATTATAATTCATGTATTTGGGTCAATACCACTACAGTTTGCATATAGTTTAAAACATGTCACTAGTCTACGTATTTTTACCCGTATTGGATGCAAATAACCCCATTAATTCCTTCAACCTCCTCCTCCTCTCCTTTTCCTTCAACCATCGGTGCCGGCGTCACCACCACCGCAGTAGATCAAGCTCGTGATGCAGGAGCACTTCGCGCAGTCGAATGGCGAGCATAGCACGAACAAGTGGCATCTCCACGCCAGCTCATCCCGATGTTCTTGACGTCATCCCTCGATGACCCTTAGTGAGAAGCAGCCACAGAACATTTTGCCGATGAGCACCTCGAGGTGGGGAGAGAAGTTGTATGCTGGTGGTGATGTGATCAGTTGCCCCTTCAATTCCTCCACTATTTTGTTGGTGGACGAGTTGGTCTGCGCAAATAACATCCTGATGGAGAGGTTGAAGATGAAGAGGCCCGAGTCGTCGATCTATCCATCTTATTGACGAAGAGTCACATAGCTATCTAGCAGCGGGCTCCGGACGAACCTTTTTGCCGGATGAGCGCTTGTCACGTTGTAGCCAGCAAGCTTCTGCAGCCAAGTCCTAGAATCAACCTGGACAAGAACCAGTTGGACAAGTCAACACCGTGCGTGACCACCCGTGCCGCGCGTCGTCACCGTGCATGACCACTCGCGTCTCCGAGCTCCACCGCCGCATGTGCTAGTACGCAGCTAGCTAGCTAGCACACACATATCTGGAGAAGAGAGAAGAGGGTGAAAAGGAAGATGAGGATGGAGAAAGAAGACAAGAGCAATTTAGTCTAAAAATTTTGATAAGTGCATCCAAGGGGTAAATAGTGGCATATCTTGAATTGCTATAAAATTATAATAGCACTAGTCCAAATACACGAATTGTAATGGTATTTTTCAAAACTGAAGAAATTGTAATGGCATGTATTTAATTAACCCTTAATAGAATGAGTCATATTCGCGTAGGGTAGAGGTAGAGCTGAAGAAGCATTGGGTTGTGAAAAATGTCTTCCTATTCTCTGATCAATCAAGTAGTTTACTATTCAATTTGCACTAAAAATGTGCAATATTCTTATATTTCTCTACTACTATAAGAGCAAAGTCATCCTTCTCCTAACCCATTGCGTGCAACACGCTACCCAGGCACCCCTTTAGGAAAAACGACACACCCACAGAAAGACCACACCCTAAAAAAACCAAATGGTTTCATCACACACGCCCACAGATTCATTGCACTCCACTGAAAATCCTGGTAGAAAACCAATAATTTGACCTCATGTGAAAACCATCCGACCTACTTAAAAACCGAATAGAAAAAACTAAATCATATTAACCCACTTAAAACCCAATAAAAACAAAAAAAACCGCTCACTCCAAAAAAGCTAAAAAAACTAATATATTGCGAAAAACAGTCTAGGAAGAAATCATATTTCTATGTACCGATCCTGTTGCAAAGCACTGTAACTAGTGAAGTAAAAACTATAATCTAATTTCCCACAAAAAAAAATCCTATCCCTAAAAAATAAAATCATGTTGCTATAAAATTAATGTGTTCTGAACACAACCAATTCGAACCCACACCAAACTGCTACACTATGGAGTATAGAGAGTATAGATAGATTTGACTTCGTTGCCAATCCAATGTGACTGCGAGTTTTTAAGAAATTTATATATAAAAAATTCGTGCTCGGCAAACATGTCCACCGTTTTTTCCCAATAACTCACCATCGTAGCTAGGCACACTGTTTGTAGGGAGAGCTACAGCGGTTGTACCGTACCAGCCGTTTTCGACCATTAGATCTAAAAGCCGCCGGTTCAGATTAGGGATGTAAGTGGGCAGACCTACCATCCGCATAAAAGTTCGCTTGCTAGTTCATTTTTCACATGATAGTATAAATTTTAGGAAAACAAAAGTAAATTAAAGGTGGGATAGGCCGGAAATAAAAAGAACCCCGCTTACCCGCTCACTTGTATTTCTATTTTAAGATCGTACTGTGCTGCACTTGCACTGTTGTATGATAATATTCTCTCCTTCCTCAAATATAGAAAGAATTTGAACGGATATGATACCCGTATCTGGACACTTGTATTTTGGCTTTGCGGATTTGCTAAATTCTTTCTTCCTTTCTCAGTCCTCCTCACCCCCCAAAATCCACCCTCACTCACCCGGCTAGGCGTAGTGAGCCGCCGGGTCGGGCTCCCCACTCACGCGTGCCTAGTGCGATCCCCTCGCCTCGCTCCCCTCCGCTCCCCCAACACAAACCCTCTCCTCCCTTTCTCTCTCTCTCTCTCGCTCTCGCTCGCAAACCCTCCTCCTCTCCGCCCGCGCCGCCGGCCGTGCCCCTCCTCCTCCGGCCGAAGCACGCCGGCCACGAGCAGAAGCTCCCCCTCGCTCCCACCCCCGCTATCTGCTGGACTGACGGTGGGGCGCCTCTCCCGGCGACGACTGCTCTGGGCTCCGCCGCTCTTCCCCGCAGGCCCTACGGCGGCTGGCCTCCCCCCACCCACCCCATTCGTCGCTCGTCGATCCCTCTCCGCGGCGCCGAGGTTCTCTATCCCAAGGTATTCGTTGTCCCCTTCCTCGGCTGCCCCCCCCCCCCCCCCCCTGCGCCGCAACTCTGCTGGGCGAGCGTTGTGTGGCCCGGCCGGAGATCCGTCCGGCCTCGGCCTCGGCCTCATTTCTTTCGCTGGCGATGAGGTGGTCTAGCTTGCCCGATGCGTCCAAAACTCTCTAATCCAAATGATGTTTCTATTTATCTACAGCTTCGTTGAGGATTCCATTGAATGCTTGGCGGTGGTGGAGTGCTACACGACTGCTAGTAGCAGTTTGTTTCTCAGCAATTTGGCTGAACCCCCACATTCTTGAGGTATTGCTGCATTTTATTTGGCAGCGCATTTATAATTTGCTGTCTTACTAAAACTTTTTTTTTTATCTCTTCTCTTTTTAACACTACATTGTATCTGCATAGCCATGCAAAGTTCGTCGAACGGTAGGGTCTAGTTCCACCTTATTTGCTTGTATACCTGATAAGCCAGACTGTTGGACATAGCCACACAATAATTATAAAAAAAAGAGGATAGAATATTCTATGTGTTTACTGATTTTGCGTGTATTTCAATCGTACCTCCTGCTGTATAACCGGACCTGGTGTTGATGTTGTTCCTTTGTAGGCATTATGAAGCAAACTGTTTACATTTAGAGTGTGTTAGAGCATAGGAATTCTATCATCGCCAATGGACAGATGAACATGCTATATGAAAATAGAAAGTGCATTAGTTTGGAGTAGTTATTATGTGTGCTCCATTTCAAACTGTCTATGCGTTACTTCTTTTGGTTCGCTGGTCATGTGTAGTGTTATCTATTTTCACCAAACTCTAAGTTTTTAATAGCTAACCTGTCTCTTTGACATGTTGTATCCGTCAATACAGGCAGTAACAATTGGATCTACATCTTGCCACTACAAAAAGATCAACGATCTGTACTAACCTTCATTTGTGGGTTCCTCATTGGGAATTGGGATTCTTTACAATGGCAGATATGAGCCCTAGAACAGATACGTCAACAGATGATACCGATGATAATCACATGGTAAGTCTTTCTTTCTTTTTTCTGGACTAAGTCTTGTTAACCTTGATCTGATTGGGCACAAAGCAGCAATTGTCTTGTTTCATATTTGGAGGAAATTACTAAACTATTACACTAAGTATCATTCAAAAGTGAGAAAAAGCATCAATTCTAGCAATTGAAAATTAAAACAGCAAGGTTGTCTGACGAAGTAATGATGTATACTGTAGAGGATGTTTTATAGGAAAAATAGGCTATCGTTATCAGCCGTTCAGTAATAATCTCCAAAATTCATGGAAGATGTGCATATCGAAACGTTCAATATATGTTGGCATGCACTACATAGGAAGTTTGTTTCATACGAAAATCTTGTTATCAGAGAATGCCCTTTGCAGCAGAGTTTGATATGTTGGCATTTAATAATCCAATTGAACTACTGAACAATGCATATGTGCTGTGCATGGGACCTACACATAGGTCCATCAAATTAGGGACTCCCAAAAAAAAATATAAACAGTTGGGTTTCCCTATTAAGAAAGCTGGCAAAGTATACCTATGGCACATTTTTGTGAGATTTGTGGAATTCATTCATGTGATTTGGATCCTTATACACCTTGAATTCACTTGAGTTCCTTGAATACATTTTGTTTTGTATTTTATCCCTTCCAATAGCTTGTGTAATTTAACTTTTGATATATAGCATCATCTTAGTTGCAACTTGTAATTTAGTTCTTTGTTTTATACAGTTTACAACAACGCATATGCTGTAGGTTTGTTTCTGTCAACCATGATCTCTGTAGATTATGTGGCAGATAGTGGCAATTTTGATAACAGTGACCAGAACACTTATGTCAAAAGATATACAGGCACGTTTATTGAAAAATATGAAATGCAAATCGTAACAGGTGTATTTCTAAGTTGCGTAATATGATAAAGATGTGGGCTTTTTTGCATTGAGAAATTTATAGCAGAAAGTAATTTAATAGAAACTAAGGCTGTGTTCTTTCCCTTAGGTGTTAGGGAGATTTTCAGCCCATGCAAAACAAGAAACCATTATAAACTTGCAAAATGGATTTATTTGATTTTTTAAAACAATTTCTATATAGATTTTTTTTCTTTGCAAAAAATGCACCATCCAACAGTTTGAAAAGCGTGCTAATGGAAAATGAGGAAGTTGAAGTTTGGAGTTGTACAAAAGAACGTGGCCTAAGTAATATGGTGCATAAACAAAAGTTACATGCTAATGCCTGTTGGTTTACAAAATTAAAGCTAAGTGATCAAATTCATTTTTTTAATGTGTTTTAGTCCACAGACATTTTATCTATCCATGGTGTGAATCCATGGATCAAAATTTAAATGTAAAACAAAAGCAAACTGATATTTCTTTTTCATAAAAGTTGGAGTCTTATTCATTTTTTTTATGTAAAACATCAGGAATCAAGAAGGTATAATTCATTATTATATAAAATAGGAATATTTGGAGCTTGATAGTTATGCTGTCATCTGCAGCTTGAACCAGGTCAGGCTGCTCTTGTTGCTGCTTCTGACTCTAGTGACAGATCCAAGGACAAACATGAAGACCAAAAGGTAAAATTTTGCAAGTAGCTCTCTCCTTTTTGTTTCATATTATCGTTATTGCAACAAATATTTTCCTTATAACTTTGTAGACATTGCGTCGGCTTGCCCAAAATCGCGAGGCTGCAAGGAAGAGTCGATTGAGGAAAAAGGTACTTGTATTCTGCTGAAGTTTTTATACTAGAAAGTTTATTCCTTTTAAGTTTTAAAAATTGGTGGTTTATACCATGTTCTATTTTTTCCATTCTGTTACTAGGCATTATTGAACTGTGTTTTCGTATTGGGATTCCACTATCATTTCTACTAGAAGATACAGCATGCGTTGCATTCCATGGAAAATGGAAAAGTTGTGCCAAAATTCTATGGGGAATTGCTTGCAAAAAATTACAAAATTAATCGGCTGGGTATGGGGGTAAATAGTTCAGACAGACATGTGCACACCTCAAAAAATCAGTAAATTTGTTTGTTGGGCAACATGAGAAACAATATGCCTTCATTATATAAGGCCACACTAGATGTGTACATGTCTAGGATAATGAAATAACCAAGGTAGTAATAATAAAGAATTTTATTGAAAGGTAGAAGATACCTGGTTTTAACTTATCATCCATGCAATGGAGCCTAGTGGCTACACATTATTTAAACACTTGCACAATTTGAGTGATGATTATTAAAACAAGTAGTACATTTACAGTCTTGCACACTATCAGGGTAAACCCTCAATAAAGTTGAGTTGGTCAGCTGGCTTCATCAGGTTTGGGAAAAGTATGCTTGTTGCTCCAGCGGCTGAGCTAGCAAAATAATTTATTACCTGCAATTAGAAACAGAAACGAGAATAAGGATGCCACAGATGTTCTCTTACCTGTTCTGTAGGCTGATTCAGATTGATTGAGCTGACACCGGCCATGATTCTTATACTCAAATCTGTGGAACAATCCACACAACACAAATATACACGGTTTGATTTAATTAAGGCATGTAGCTTGGCACTGAAAGGCCACGATGGTGACGGGTGAGCGTAGGCATCTACCATCAGGTTGGACCACCAGAGATGATCTCTCTGCTGATGATGTGTACTAATCTACAATCTGTGAGAACTAAACATCATTAAGAGGGTGAAGTAACATATTTAACGCATTAGATGTGTGATTGCCTGTCCTTGCTGGAGAGATTGGATGCTGGTCGGGACATGGCAGAGAGCTCCAAGGATATATAGGCATGCAAGACTTGCAATCTCGCACAGTGCCCTCCAATTCCGGGCAGTTGCAGGTAAGAACCACGGCCGTCTCCGGTGGGTTGATCCATTGCAGTGAACCATCATATTTCATTGACTTATTGACGGAATGGAGAAGGATTGATAGTTGAGCTTAAGAGGAGATTAATTAAAAGGAATGAACAGCACGCTCCTTTGGCTTCCCATCTTTTTATTGCATTTCTGATGGTTTCCGGCTGTGATACCCTGGGTGAGCAAGGAGTGCCGATCTGAATCTGAGCCACACATGGCTATCGTACGATGCAAGCCTCTGGTAGTCAATCAGGTGTTTGTGTACATGCTTGGGGAAAGAGGAGATAGGCAGTCTGGCTGGCTTGGGCATCAAGTATGATCTTGATTGGTACTGCAAGTTTATCTAACGGCTGATAATCGAGAGACATGTTGATCCAATGGCTGAAACGTGTTGATGATGTGGCTAAACTTGGTAACTTTTTATAGTAATTATTGCTGTCAGTGGGTTGTAACTATATAGAAAGAAAGAATTTGTGATGGCACAGTGCACACCGTATATTGCTGGGGGCAAATAGAATGGTAAATTGATTTATGTTGGGGTTACTAAACTTCCATTTTTTATATTGTAGTAAGTACTTTGTGTATTTGTCTGGTGATTTTGACTAAGTATTTTGCACAAAAGAAGGCCTTTAGTGGGTCTGCTTGTTAAATCTTGGTAACAAAAGGAGGGAAAAATAATGGTCGGTGCTAGTTGGCTTACTCTTCAGATTTCAATGAATATTCTATTAAAGTTTCTGCTGACATTGTACATTATGTAAAAAGGAAAATGGTTGATGCAAGTTATTCTTTTCAGCTTTTGTACAAATTTCCGTGGTCATGATGCAATATTTCATAACTTGATCTCTTTTAGGCATATGTTCAACAATTGGAGAATAGCAGGCTAAAGCTTACGCAACTAGAACAAGAATTGCAACGAGCTCGTCAGCAGGTTTGCTTCTATTGTGTCTCGCTGTTTTGAGCTCTGGCTGCAAGAGTTCATTTGAAGTAGGCTTACGGGAATTTCTCACAGGGCATTTTTATATCCAGCTCAGTGGACCAGACTCATTCAATGAGTGGAAATGGTATATATCAAATCCTCCAATGTTTTAATATGTAATCACTCTTTTTTGCCGCAGCAACTGTTTGGTTGATCATTACAGCGGGATATATGAAAGCAATACATAAACATTCTGCCTTGTTGACAGAGCAATTATACTGTATTTTCTTGCAGGGGCATTGGCTTTTGATATGGAGTATGCACGTTGGTTGGAAGAACACAATAGGCAAATTAATGAGCTAAGGTCTGCAGTCAATGCTCATGCAGGTGATAGTGAGCTCCGTGGTGTTGTTGACAAGATCATGTCACACTATGAGGAGATTTTCAAGCAGAAAGGAAATGCGGCCAAAGCAGATGTCTTTCATGTGTTATCAGGCATGTGGAAGACACCAGCAGAGAGGTGCTTCTTGTGGCTAGGAGGATTCCGACCATCCGAGCTTTTAAAGGTCTGTAATGCAATTTTACAATGTGCTTATTGTTTATTTGAGCCATCCTTCCATTGCAAAGCCCCTCCTATTACCAAAACCAATGTTTCTACCATAAGATTATTAGCATATCAAGAACAAATTATCAGTCTATATCTAATTTTCCTTCTATTTCATATACTCAAGTCACCAGGTCATTGTAAACTTATGCGGAGTAATATAGGCAGATTGTAGTTTTGATAAAACACTATATCTTGCTTTGCATAACTCTTGCATACTACCTCCATCCCAAAATATAGCTATTTCTAACACAGTAACTTGTCCCAAAATGAAGTTATTTCTTCACCTACCCTCTCCTCTCAACCGATCACAATCATTCTCTTCACCTACTTTCTCTTCTCCACCAATCACAACCCTCCTTCAATTATCTCTACCTACTTTCTTAGTATCCGTGCCTACCTAAAAAATGCTTACATTTTGGGACGGAGGAAGTACCTCATTTCTTGCCATTGGAGAGCATGTTTGTACTTCATATGGCCTTTCTTTATTTGCTTATGAATTTACTTGAGTAAGAGTAACTAAAGTAAGAAAACTGCAGCTTCTTTCGACACAGCTTGAACCTCTCACTGAGCAGCAGCTGTCAGGGATAGCCAACCTTCAGCAATCTTCACAACAAGCTGAAGATGCTCTTTCACAAGGAATGGAGGCCCTCCAGCAGTCCTTGGCAGAAACTTTGGCTGGGTCTCTTGGTTCTTCTGGATCAACAGGAAACGTGGCAAACTACATGGGCCAAATGGCAATGGCCATGGGGAAGCTTGGGACCCTTGAGAATTTCCTTCGCCAGGTACTTTGTTTTTTTCTCTCTTCTAGTGTAAATTATGTATATAAAGCTTGGGTTGATACAGTCTTATGATACCCGTGGAGTATGTAGTATGCAGAATCGAGTAAGCTATAGTTCAAAATTGTGTACTAAATCCTCTTAATCTTTCTTTTCACTATATGAAGGCTGACAACCTGCGGCAGCAGACTCTTCAACAGATGCAAAGGATACTGACCACTAGGCAGTCTGCCCGTGCGCTTCTTGTGATAAGCGATTACTCTTCGCGGCTTCGTGCCCTTAGTTCCCTCTGGCTTGCTCGGCCGAAAGAATAGCAACCGCAAGTAACTTGACTGCAACCACATTTTTCGGAGTTTGGGAGGTGATGGTGATCTTACCTGGAAGAGTTGACAATCCTGCAAAGGACTTGATTCGGAGATATTTGCACATACTATAATCCAAAAGAGATCCTTGTGTTCAGGTAGCTTAGTCTTATGGTTATGTGCATTAGGCCCTGGCCCATGTTGTACTGTTAGCCACTGTAAAATACTGTTCCGTTATTACTTATGTATCTGTAATATCCTAATTTTCAGAGAATCATTAGAATGGGAATTGGGAATGGTCTTATTGACTATCCCGTGGGTAATTGACATCTCCTAGGAAAAACTAGTTTACTGTCATGGACACAGCACCATGTCAATAATCTAATCAAGGATATGTGACCATTTAGTTGCATTGGAATTTCTGTGACTGATGGATTGTGTTTTGTCGATTGAACACTACACATGTGATTTGTGAACTTGGTCTATGATAGCTTGAACACTACACATGTGATTTGTGAACTACGACAGCAATGAAATTAAACTCTGAACTAACATCTTCTGCTCATGTGTTCGATCTTCCTGGGAATTTAGTTCATTCTGCTGCGTCTCGAGAATTTTCATGACTGTCAGCAGCACTGGAATCTATGTAATGTTTTGATGAATAACCTGATGCGTAACGGATGGCAAACAAATAGATTCAAAACAGAAATACAAATGCATAATCGTCCTCAAAAGTACACAAAAAGACAAATGCATAATCGTCCTCAAAATTACAAGTTGTACAAGATCACGTACGATCAATTAATCACTTGTAAGGGAACCATGGCTTAAAAGAATATTTCACTAACGTAAATAGGTTTTCAATAGAAATATAGAGAGATAGAGATGTATCGTTGGTTTCATCTCTGAGTG
The DNA here is from genome assembly GCA_000573905.2 of Oryza punctata. Lineage (NCBI taxonomy): Eukaryota > Viridiplantae > Streptophyta > Magnoliopsida > Poales > Poaceae > Oryza > Oryza punctata. Next base: position 9,890,191 of record CM002488.2, read on the forward strand.
TTGTTAGAGGGGATGTGGTGTTGCGTGTGTATGTGTAATCGAAAAAAAGTCACTTGTACTTGTACATACTGAAAAGCTATTTTTTTTCAAGTCTCCGAAATCTTCGACGATACATGTAATGTGTATACAAACGTAAAGTTTTTTTTAACGGTATCAACGATGGTTGAGGCATTGATTTGTGCTTTTCGTTGAATTAGAGGTGCTCCCATGATTATGCTATGTTTATGCAATGGAACTCCATCATAAAATACAGCAAACTTGCATTTAAAATTTAAGCAACTTCGCAACGCTAATTATGAGCCGTACGTTTACGCTAATGCTGGAAAAGTTCTTATATTTTTAGGACGGACTTTAGCATCTCATTTAATACTTCTCAATTTCAGGAAGAAGACAATGATGATGCATGTGTGTATACTCTGTTCTTAACAATCTCTCTTACTGGCACAATGTGACCAAAAGAACCTGCAAGCCCAAACTTCAGACATCTTGTCGCACAAATCACACCTACGATAGTCCCATCTTTTTAAGTTAAAACCAAGCGTCCACAAACTTAAGATTATTCATGGATAAAGCATCCTAAGCAGCATCTAATCCCCCCCATTCTCTTCTATCAACAGAAGTCAGTATTGACAGGTTAGACACTACCTAGTTCAAACTTCCAATCGTCTTATGAGCAAAGTTATATCATATATACGACGACGAGGGAGGCGCAGCAAGCCAAACCAACTGCAAACTAGTGGCCTCCCTTGTTAAAAGCTCCAGGTCTTTGCCCTCCTTGGGATTTCGCATGGAGGCAGGATTTCATTTTCTTTCATGACAACCATACCCAGTAGTCGCAGTTTGCCCCCCTTGTGGATGTCCAGTTTCCGCATCCGTAGAAATATCGACCGTGCATCGGGCCTGGTCTGTAGGTAACTTTGATCTGGCTCAGCACGCCGCAGTGGCAGTACATCGGCTTCTTCACGGTGATGCCGGCATATGGGTTAACCTGCACAGGAGATCCCAACACTTCCGTTGGCTTATGGTGTGATTGGTTGGGATACGGAGAATGTGCAGGCGACGACTGGCACGTTATTGACTGCGGGGCAGATTGCCACACAAGTGAGTTGGTGATCGAAAACTTGAAGCCCCGGTGCATCAGCAGTGCAAGGAGGCGAGCGGTGTTGCGAGCATCATCGAGCCCACAGTGAGCACGGCCCTCCCATGTAAGGCCAGACAGCTGAACTGCCTCTTTTAAGTTGCACCGGACACCCCCAAACACTTCCTGGAAAGGAACCTTCAAGTTTATCCACCTGCAATTTGTGCAAAAGACGTCAATATTAGAACCACGGTTGGCTTGTATAAGAATATCCAAAAAAGACTCAGGCCTTTGAACTCAGAGACACAAACATGACTTTTAATCATTACAAAGCTGAGCAAAAACATGTTACTCTGTTTGATTTGGTTGGGTCTCCAAAACTGAAAGTTTGACAGTTACTTTCTTACACCATATAGTTCAAACAACAAAATTATGGCCATAGGAAAGTATTTTTAAATATAAATCCAATGGTGCTCTTTAAACAAAATCTAGATAATGCTGGACTAATTCTAGAAGAAGAAAATACAAACTTTGAATATTGGTATTCGTGTGCGCCCTAGGAAACTGAACAGAGTGTCGAGTATGCATGCAGAAACATCTTCGCTACTTCTCATCATAAATAAGATGAGACACACAGCATACAGAAGAAAAAAAATAGTCAAATTAATTCTATTAACCTAACCAACTTTTCTTATTCTTTGTAAGTGTAGACAAGATATAATCTTACCAATTCTGGTATTTACTCAATTAATACAAAAAGTCTATAGTGCTATTCTCGTTATTTCACATTATACTTCCACTAATAACACATTCAAGGTTGTTTCTCACCTTGTTAATTACAATGATTTCTTGTGCAAATTGGATATAGAATATAAAAATAATCTCATAATCTCAAACCAGGAAATATAAAAAATATACAGAATATATATGATGAATTTTCCAATTCATGCCTAATGAATGTCCTGTTCTCATTTATGGCACTTTTTTCTTCACTATTTTTCACATTTGCCACTACCACAGTGGCCTCCTAAAAATGCCATTTTCCTTTTCTTACAAGGCAGTGTAACTGTTAAGAGAATTCAAGCATAATGCATGAAAGTTCAGAAAATCATAAGTAACAGAAAGATACAAGGGTATTTTTTTCTATAGAATTTGTAACATTTCAGAAAACTTAAGATCTTAAGGATGTTGAATAAAAGATAAATAAACTTATTATTGTCGCTTAGTAGAAGTTTTCATAGATTTTTTTTTCTTAGTATATAAATTTTTCTCGGTCTTTTTGTTCAAATGTGATCCTTTAATATTCTGTACTTTATGATATTTTTATGCTCTGAGTTGTCTTTTTCTGGTTTTTACTTTTCAACCCCCTTGACAGTCAAACCACACCGACTACAAGAAATTAAGAAAATGCCTTTTTTAGAAGACTGCTAATGTAGTGGCAAATGTCAAAGACCGCAAAAATTAGTGGAACAGATGAGAATGGGAGTTTCATTTGTGGCAGACAATTTTTTTTCCCCAAACATGCTTGTCTTGCAACAGATAGTCTACTTCTAAATAGACTATCTACTTCCACAAAATTTGAACTTTTGACACATTTGGAAAAGTGAATTTCCATAGTACAATGCGCCAATGGGGGATTTTGCACTGTTTCCTACAAAGTCCATTCAAATTTCTATGTTCAAAGACTTCAAACGAGCCCTAATATTTCATCCTTACATCATAGCGAATAGCAAAACCTTATCCCCTAATCTGGTTTGATCAGAGTATAGCAACTGCAGTTAAGACACACTAAAGGCACAAGGTGAAACAACAGCCAGCACCACAGCCAAAACGAAGAAACAAAAAAGAATGCACACAGAACCCCAAACCTAAGAGGCCAATTAAAGCAGCTCTCCTCTGTGTTCAATAAAAGAAGGCCAAATAAAGCACCAGGTCCAACCCCATAGTCACCAGTAACCCGAGTACAACAACAGGACGGGACATGAAGACCATCAATGTAAAAAATGTGGATACAAGGGAATAGTTTTCTTCGGAAATGCTAGTTCAGGATGCAGGATGTGACCCGACCCCAACAAATCAGTGTCAATGAAGAATTATCAAATAAAAAATTAAGGCCCCACTATTTTTAGCTTAGAGCCCCAGATTATCAATCGGATTATTCATGCCACACTTCCAAAAGTACGATTTCTGTCAGCATTGCTTAGTTTTTTCCTAAGTTACTGTAACTTATATATATATATATATATATATATATAATTTATCCCTATAAACAAGTAGATCATCCATCAACTTTCATCCGGATTTCAGATAAAAAGAACAGTCCCTAAATAATTGTAGAACACCTACAACACGTATTATCAATAATCACATAATTGATAGTACTCTACAAAAAAGATTCTAATGTACCGCTATAATAAAACCATAAAGGCTGCTTTCTCTGGCTATTCCTTTCATTGATGTAAAGAAATGTGAAAGCAATAAAAATATAAAAGCTGCAGGCTGCAGCCCCTCACTCTTCCCATCTCTCATAATAAAGCATCCATGGCTGCTTCCTCCACAATCTCCTTGTGCTCCTGCTCTCCTTCCTCCATGAAGCAGCTGTGGAACGGTGCTGTATTTCTTCAATTTTGTCTAGGAGTCTGAGTGGCTTACCAACTTCCTACAACCTCCTAGGCTGATAGGCCTATCCCACATCCCCCTCATCCCTCTCCTTTCCTCTGTTCTCATCCCTCCCTGCCACACTTCATGACCATACAGCAAACCAAGTTAACTACTAACCCACAGATCCACAATGACCCTGGGTCTTGAAATGTGGCTTCAACCCTGGTCCCTGTGAATATGGCCAGACCACAATCATCTTTTCTGTTCTGTCCACTAGGCCAGCCCACATATCGTCCTCTCTCACTCCCAGGCCCGTATATGAGCTTGTTCAAAGTGAGAAATGGAACAGGGGCCCCCTAAAATTAGGGGCAATTTTTTTTACTTAAGTTTATAATACTATGGCACAAGAAAGGCTTAATGGATTACAGTGATAACACTTGAAAAATATGTTTGGCAGAAGTCAGAAGATTAATTATTATCAGATATATATAATTGAAGAATTCATTTCAAGTAATATTAGACAGATGTCGCTTTTCAGTATAAGTTAAGAGATATTAAGTGTTTACAGACTGTCTTTACTATTTTAGCATGAATGCCTAATATAATTCTTAATATTGTGAAATGACAACATATTTTGCAGTAATATAATAACAAATATATATTTTGGTTATTGACACTTATAAATATATGTTTTGCACCAGGTTCTCAAATTGTTGGGTCCCTCAACCTCCCTATAACCCACCACCCTGGCACCCTGCCCCTCTCAGTGTCTAAACCTAGCTGCCACAACAGCAAGCAACGACAACATAATTAGGTGGGGCAAGAAGCAAAGCAGAGGAAGGATGGGGGAGGGAGAGTAGCAAATCAATGCTAGATCAGGAGAAGGAGCAGCAGAGGACGGACTGCATCGTAACCCAAAAATTGCAAGAATATGGTACCAAGCTGGACGATGGGGATGAGCTCGGGAGGACGATGCCGCAACATCAAGGCAGGGAGAAAATGCTGGCTTTGAGGCAAAGGGTAGCACATATCCACAGTTGCACAGCGACACCCTATGATTTCCAGGGTAAGCTTCTCCCTATCATTATCTCCTTTGGTTACACTCACAAGGTGCCAACAACGGTCTGATCCCTAGACACACTTCGATGCATAATAAATGCTTAGGTCACGCCCATGTGACGTCTTAATAACCATGATGTTAGCTACCTAAAATCTTGGTATTAATAACTTAATCTATAAGCTTTTAACTTAGTCAAAAATTGTGCTGTTTGGTCCCAATAAACAAGTTAGTGAAACCCGTCCTTTCTTAGCTTGTTTGACGTCACGTTCCAGAACCAGAAGGGAAACCAACAAGCAGTGATGGGTAATAGGTGGGTTCAGCCCCAGGCCTCACTGGCCAGTTGCCAGTTGCCACAATGCAAGGTCATTCAGGAGGAAGGACGAGCAGGAAATAGGATGGATTGGTAACTGTGGCTTTATCGCTAATCAACTGTTGTATCCAGTTGTTTAGAGGATGAGTCTCCCTAACAAGGCTAACCAAACTCTCTAACTGGAAATTTTAACAAGCCGCCTAATTAAAGATAAAATCTCAGGTGAACATACAAGGACGGTACAGCTGCTGACTGGTAACCTGCCTGATTACGGTACTGACACAGTAAAAGAACAAGAAAAATGTGCAAGCTGGCGCTTTGTACATGATCACAAAAGAAGTGGTTGCATAATGTATGTTCTAAATCTAATATATTACCAGTTTGACCCGGGAAAAGAAAGTTCATCCTGTAAAATTTTTGGTCTAATGTTATGACATGCTTTTTGCTGCGTTCAGATAAATTACTTTCTTTTTCTAGTTTCTGTTCAGTACAATAATGAAAAACACTTCAGTTTACTACAAAATTAACACGAAGGCTCCTTTAAAAAGAATAAAGTGCATGCTCCATGTAGTGCTCCAACATACTACAAAAATTAAAACATTAGGGCAAGCAAGAAAGGGAAGTTTGTTTGTGCCGGTGATTTGCTTTCGTTTTTGTTCCCCTTTGCTTCTTCCAACTCATGTTCAATTCAAACTTGATTCTAAGTAAATGTATGCTAAGTTAAGAACTGCATTCAGTTTCCTTCAGACTTTTTATGCTGATTTTGTAGTGACATTAAATAAGTGTGCATGGTTAAACCAATGCCATGGTTTGCAATACACACAGTGACATGGCTCATGTTAATGTTTGAAGATGCCAGGAAAAAAAGGAGTTCCCTTGAGAATGGTAAATGTGTAAATTGATTGACCTAAATTTCACACTAAAAGTTGAAAAGTAATAATATATTGAGACAATAATCTATTGTTACGACTGAATAAATGCCAACTCACATTAACATGGCAAGTTGTTGTAACATAATTACAAACCCATGTAAAATTTTATGCAACAAACACAACTATAACTATTACGTGCAAGAGAGTACGAAACTAAACACATTAGTATAGCATGTGAATGTTACATCGAAACAGAACAGGCAGCCCAAGTTAAGGGCCAGGTAAATATGGGATATCTGTTACCTGTTAAAGTAAGGGGGCTTCCTGATTCTCTTTAATCTGCACTCAGATTCCAACATTACACGGCAATCCCAGTTAGACCATGTCACAACAGCGAAGTTCTTGTGCTTAATCCCTTTTTCCTCCAACCACTTATCATGCATGAGCAATGCCTCACTTAGAGGCACACCTCTGTCTACCTAGACATGCATGGAAAAAACTGTATTACTTCCGACTGAAAGAATACTTAAAACTATCGATTGTATTTGTGAGTAAGACATAATTTTTCAAAGTGGGCAAAATGCAGTTTCAATAAGATAAAAATATTCACATATTAATATTTAAATCTTATGAGTTTAAATATATTAAAGAGTGAAGTACGATTATTTGTTCACTAAACATATTAGGTATATTACATCTTGTCACCAAATGGATTAAATATGTTGAGTGACTTCAGAGCCAACCTTGCCATTAAAAAAACTATCTTTAAACTTAAACTTTAAGCACGACTTGAAGAGTTCGTAAAAACAACAGGTTATAATTAATTATGCCTGTCATGTGCTAAACTTGAAATATGGTAGCTAAGAAAAGCTGACATAATGCAACCAAATCTAAATTTATATGGGAACGCATACTCCCTTACAGTTTCCACTTTATCAGTGTCAAATCAAATGTTGCCTGAAACACAGCACCTAATTATTTTCTCGACAGTTCATCAATTGCAAACAAGAAACAGAAAACAACAAGACCCTGCTCATAATGTTCTACTGCCATCTCTCCTTGGATGGTTCTGAAGACAATATCAGCAGAAATGTGATGGCTCTATGGATGTTCAAGTAAAATAGCGAGTTAGAATATTTGGAAGAAGGTGATTCAGTAAAGGTCTTAGCCAAAGAAACAAAGCTTCATATAAAAGAGAGAAAAGATCTAGGTGTGGTCTACAAAGCATCGGTATTGGAGCTAGACAATGAATGATAAATATATAGTAAACTTTGAAAGGACTGTGTTCGACCAATCATGGATTGATGGTATAAGTAGAACACTACAGTACATATTTGGACTATGGATTGTAAATTGATCTGTCATACAAAGCACCTAAGGAACAAATAAATAAATGGTGATTTATCTAATCTAGCCTACAGGAGACACATTTGACCAAGAAATTTTACTGAATTCTAAGAAAATGTACAAATCCAGCTAGTTTTAGTGTGCTTATACCAGTTCTCTAAATTGGCTAATAGGTGATGCAAGCTGGTAAGCCACCCAACTTAGAGCCTAGTGCCTTGACAGTACACTGGTTTTTCAATCGGCAGTAACATGAAACATTGGTTCCTTTTTCCTATACACTTAAGTACATAAATGATCACTTAGCAATGAAGGCTATTAGGCCAAGCAATCATGCTGAAACCTTTTTATTCAAATTTGCATGGTTATCAAAGATAACGAATATTCAAAACTATAATAGGCACCAACCTGAATCTGTTGAATGCCTGTAAGCTCCTTGCAAAAGTCAGTCAAAAGTTGATTATATGCCGGCCGAACATATGTTTGGAAGGAAGCTTCAAGTTGTCCAGTTGCACTGTTAACCAAGACAGATGGAAACTCAATGATTTCTTGTGGATGTGGATTGTTCTCCTTGTCACAGGTTGCTTCAAAGTCAATAACCACAAAATATTGAAATTCCTGAAGTTGTGCATCAGGAGGGTAACCTTGAGGGGGCATCTTGAATGGAAGATATTGAACTCTATTCTCAATAGGAAAACTGTGGTCCCTGTTTATTTGATAAAATTGGTTGTCAAAGTTGTAAGGTTGTGGCTGTCCCGGCATATGGTAATCAGCATAAATAAATGGATAGGCATAATATTCTGGCCGTTGAACGGGTCTGAAAAAGCCTTGATTTGGAAGAGATGCCTCCAAGACTTTTTCTGTTGCAATACTATCATTCCTTTTTTCACTATTCTCAGGAAACCCATTGCTTCTCTGCTCTTGCGGGTTATACTGAGAAATTGGCTTGAGGCACCCTGGAGGTGCCTCTTTATTAACTTGCATTTCCTCTGCATAAAATAATTCAGATTAGGACATAATAGAATTAACACTGCAATGCCACAAAGTTCATGCAGTTCCAGGAAAATATTGAACTTGCACCATTACTAACATATCATACGCAACCTGATCATTTGCAATGAATACTTGAGGACATCAAAAGATGCCAAGATAACTTATTTCCCTCAAACAATTAATGGCTGAAGTAGTTCATACACTAAGGTTCAAGCAGGATATTTTCATAGCAAAGGCGGCATCTCAAAAGAGCACTGAAAAATTGATGCTTAAATAAGATGTTTGATATTGGGAACTACTATAACAGAATAAATGTTTCATGAGTTTTGTTGTGTACTACTAAAAACTGACGGTAAATGTTATGACCAAATGAGTCTCTGGGTTAATAGGTAGGGCCACCACTTGACAAGTACAACCGCCAGTTCAATATTATTATATAATATAAAAAGCTATGCTCATTTGCTGGGAACTGTAGGCTGCAGTTCTATCTTTCATCATCCAAACAAGAAAGTACAACCTTTTTTTTGTCCACGTAAAGGGACAAAACACTTTTTTTTGCACGATGACAGGACTTGCTGAGAACTGATGCACTATCATTTGACCTGAGCGCAATGTGAGTGCCCAAAAACATAAGCTAAAATAGCAGTGCAATCTCCATTGGAGTTTGAGTTAATAGCCAGGTCAGCTTGTTGATCAAAGAAGCTGGGAATATTCGAGTACTAGACCATGAACTACAAGTCACTCGAATGTGCGACCTATTTAGCTCCCATTTAGCAGTAGCAAATATCCCTACTAAAGAAGTCCCCCTGACATCACCATAAGCAAAAACTTCCTGATCAACCAACAAGCAATATCTAATACCAGTACGCTACATCATCAGTTCATAACCTACCTGATCCCCCATCACCCCCGGCGACATCCGCAGGCCTAGCCATGACATAATCACGAAATAAACAATTACAAGACATTCGCTGGCCTAGCCACAACACAAAATACCTAATGAACAATTACAATTCACTGTGGTTCGTCTAAGCAAAAACCGAGACACCTACCCACAGAGCAATTGAGCAAACCCACACACTGCTATAACCTAATGTCACAGCAATCTCCTAAAAAGGCCAGAGCTTTTTGCCTCACTAACCCCCTCATACTAAGAATTCGCCCCCGAAAACCTCCGAAAAATCGCGCCTTTGCCCTTTTTCCCCCTAGCACGTCACTCCCACCACTCCAAAGATGCAGTTAGCGCACGAGAGAGAGGGAAGCTAAGATCTACATGGGGGAAGGGAAGAGCAGGAAAGAGATCTGACCTGCACGCTCGTGATCAATCATGGCCGTGGGCGATCCCCCCGCGGCGCTGCACCATCCGAAAATCAGAACTCCACCAGCATCACACCACCTGATCCATCCATCCATCCATCCACACCCAAACCCAAAACCAAAAACCAAAAAAAAAACAAAACAAAATTTACCAGATCAGTGACCAGAACAACAGACACGACGAGAAATCGACATCAAGAACACGAAATCAAGAAACCGAGGGATGCGCACATGTGACGGCGAGAACAAGCGGAGGAAGGAAGAGACGACGAGGTGGGGGGCGGCCGCACGCGACGACCCTCTCTCGGGCTTCCGCTTCCTCTTTACCCCCCCGCCCGCCTCTGCCTTGTCAGCGAATGTGGGATCGGGTGCGGGTCGCCGAACAGCAGGCAGCGGATTGGGGGAGGGGGAACCAATGGAAGGACGCCACGCGTGGGGGTGGGGTTCCGAGGTTTGGCTTTGCCTTTTGCCGGCGCCGCGGCGCTGGCTAGGAGGTGGGGTACTTATCGGCGGTGGGTGGGCCCGAGGAAAATTGAGGTTTAACTGCGTACGCTCGCCGGGTACCCCGTGCGTTTCAGGTTTTCGCTGCCCCGGGCTTTGCGTGTAACGGCGGGGAGGGGTTGGGGTTCATCTGGTTGGTTGAGTCAAAACTCAAAAGAGCGGACGAAAATAATATGATCTGTGTGAAGATACGTTAATAAGTGAAGATAGATGGATATCAGATTTTATAGGTGTATAAAACAATACGTATAAATAATTATGTTGTTTGATGTCTTTTACACTAAATTGTAGTATTATATTTTAACTAAGGCTTCATTCGTTAGTTCTTCGAGCTTTTAAGTGGCGCATAAACCAGAGCAAAAAATTAGCACAGAATTAATTAGTTATTAACTATTATAAATTTTAAAAATAGATTCATTTGAATTTTTAAAGAAACTTTTATATAAAAAACTTTTTTTGCAAAATATATATCGTTTAGCAGTTTGGAAAGCGTGCTAATGGAATACGAGAAAGTTGAAGTTTAGAGTTGGAGTTTAGAACGGGCCTAAGTAATATTTTCTCTGGTGTCTTATGAGTAGCACTATAAACCGATATTTATGTTTAAAGTAGAGGAAGATATGGTTTCATGATAAGCTTCAACTTCGAAAAGCTTAATAAAATTTCCTCTTGTTTAGGCCTGGCACAACCTTTCCTGGTTTTTATCAATTAAACCTGCCATGAAATTCACACCATCCATAATTACTTTGTTAGTGTTTTAGTATTGTTATGAGTTATTACTACCTCCATTCAAAAATGTACCTATTTCTTCACTACCTCCTTCTCTCAATCAATCACAACCATTCTCCTTCGCTTATTTTCTCTTCTTAACAAATTGCATACTTCCTCCATTTATTCCCATATATTTTCTTAATGCATGTGCCAACCTCAAAACTGCTTACATTCTAGGACAGAGGAAGTAATACTACCTCCGTTTCATATTATAAGTTGTTTGACTTTTTTCCTAGTTAAATTTATCTAAGTTTGACCAAATTTATAGAAAAGTATATTAGTATTTTCAACTCAAAACAAACATATTGTCAAAATATATTCAACGTTAGATTAAATGAAACTAATTTGATATTTTAGATATTGCTAATTTTTCCTATAAACTTGGTCAAACTTAATAAAGTTTAACTAGTAAAAAAGTCAAATGACTTATAATATGAAACAGATGAAGTAATTATTAATGTATGAATATTAAACCTAATTTACTTTTAGTTTTGATTGAGTTCGGGCAAAAATTCAATCCCGAACCTAGCATCATCAAGTTGGGGCGAGGTGCCAAGGCTCCCCTTAGCTGAATTAAGACCTTATAATTTGGTCGTAAGGGAAGACTTAAAAACATAAATATAGTAAAAAACATGTCCATGGTTCATAAAATAAGATCATATATTCATATCATATATTCTTTTTTGATAGGAATTTATTAGACCAATATATTTATCTTTGGTTCTATCTCTTAAGAGCAAGTGTAATAAGATTTTAGGCAATGTTCTCAAAAATGCCAAAAATGATTGACTTTAGTTACATTTGTTTTTTTATATCGTTTCAAACATATGAATTACTATTATTTTTGTATTGGTGTAGTATTATTTACCTTTGTAGATATTCACCGAAGTGTAGTTTCTTAGGAGTAATTTACAACTTTCTTTTATGTCCCATCCTGATAGAAAGGAAAACATGTAATTGGATGTTGATTTAGTAGCTGAATCAATAATTGATAGGTATGAAAAAGGAACGTCAATGCATGACTGTTGAAGAAAAATCCATTATTGAGAGCAATACCAAACACGTTATAGTTGTTAAATCAACTATTTTTCCTAACAAACATTGAAGAAAAATCAATAGTGAGAGCTATGGCAAGGACTTTATATTTGTTAATCAACCATTTTTCCTAACAAATATTAAAGAAAAACTCAATGGTGAGAGCTATGGCAAGCGCTTTCTATTTGTTCACCAATAATTATTTTCTTAACAAACTTTTAGTTGGTTGTTTGATTCTAGTATTTTTCTGTCAACCACTAACCATATACATAAATATATCAGGCATACATGTATGAAATTATTATATTTGTTTTGTTGCCACTTCCCTTTAAATCACGTCAAAATCCAGTAAAGCTTCGAACCAAATATATCTCCCCGTACTCAAAATTAGTAATGCCAAAATACATAAAGCACTGATATTGCACTGATATTACCAATTTTGACTAGTTTGCAAGTTGCAACGAGTAATATTTAATTTACTTACCTCTGCCACCTAGTATTCTTCTCTGTTTCTCTTACTCCCAACCACTTAAGCTGGATAAGTCCTCAACAAAAAGCAAATGATAAACTACTTCCTTTATTATCTCAGGAAAAAAAAACCAATTCTAGCGATAAATCTTTTTTAAAAATGTTTTCCCCCTTAGAGAATGCCCTAAAACCCAACTCATTAACAAGCCAGTCGCCGTCCAATATTAATTCCTGTGTACACTTCCCCGGGTAAGCATAGCCACCGTCACGGCCGCACAAACATTACGCTGAAAGAAGAAGAAGAACAAAATATCTAAAGGCCCAGGCCACAACACAAAAGCCCGCAACAAGACCCACCTCACCGGCCGCGCCTCCATTCGCGTCGCCGCTAGGGTTTAAGCCTTAAGCCGCGTTCCCCTCCCCACAAAAAGGCAAGCCTCCCGCTAGGGTTTTTAGCCGCCTCCCATCTCCATCGCCACGACCCCCGTCGTCTCCTCCTCCTCCGCCGCCGCCGCCATGTGGGCGCTCCGCCGCGCGGGCAACCCCCTCAGGTACCCCCGTCTCCTCTCCCCCTGCCGCTGTTCATGTGGGATTCGTTACGGATGGTTGATTGGTAGATGAATCGGTGTGGTATCTTGTTCGTCATCCGTGTCCCCCCGGTCTCTTGCGTTTTGGTCATATTTTCTTTGCTGTTACGTGGTGGGGACAAGTAGATCCATGCCTTGTTAGTTCTTCGGGTTTATTTGTGTGATTTCCTGTGCCATAATGTGCGGTGTCCCCGTTAACAGGCTACGGTTTCTTGTAATTAATGGCCATAGCGTTGCTTGGGGAGAAAGTTTGGGTCTTGGTTGAGTTGATCATTGCTAGTGATTTTATTTTTTTCAGGTGGGGAACATGAGTTGTTTGTATTATCACCTGAGGTTGGGACTCTGTTTTGTTGTAATTTATTGAATTTCTATGCAAATTGCAGTGGACTCTGTTTTGTTGTAATTTATTGAATTTCTATGCAAATTGCAGTCTTATCATCTTGGGTTTTTGTGAAAAATATCAGTCGGATATGTGTGTGACATGATTGTGTGTCTACTGTGTAGATGTGCTTGAAGAGGTAACTGATCTTAGATGTTTGTCTATGTAGATGTGATTGCCATATTACTTTGCGTAGTATTATGTATGAAACGATATTAGATGTGTTGGAAGATGGAACAACACCTCTGCTTGTTTCTCTCGCTTTAACGTTCAATTATCTGAAATGAAGCAGATATTTTGTATTTCGTTTGCATGTGAATCCATGTTCAAGATCATAATTTGTACCTATCGTCCCATGTTTCATGCATTGTTAATAGTGATATTTGGCTTGCCTAACTGTTTGCTGTTGTTTTAGGGTCCGTGCCCACCAAGCTTTTAGTGCCCGTGGTTGTGCAAACCTTGAAGTAATTCTAAATGCAGAAGCAAAGAATGTAGAAGAGCATCATGAGGGGGACTGTCAGAAATTGGATTGCTGTCATCAACCAAAGCCATTGGTCTGCCAATCATCATTCTCATCAGGCCGATTCATGTGGAGTAGGGGTTTCTCTTCTCAGGCCGGTGCAAGTTCTGGTGATAAGCAGGATGAGTTGGAGGAAGGGTTCTCTGATCTGGAGGTTCCACCAGAAGCTGGTGAAAAGGATTTAGATTTGACATCTGATGAGAGTTCTGATGAGGACAGCATTGATGCAATTGGCTTGACTGAACTGGAGGCTGATGCAAAACCTGAGGAGCCGATAAAGAAGTCACAATCAACTCTTCTTAAGGTTTTGCTGGAATCTTCAAGGGTTGATGTCGCTGGAGCAGTGAAAAAATGGCTTAATGATGGCAATACATTGGATAGAAGTGAGCTCTTTTATGTCCTTCTTGTCCTTCGGAAGCGGAAGCTCTACATCAAAGCCTTTCAGGTGTTTAACTTGGCTTTTACATGTTTTAATTTTTTCCATGATAGCAAACCTTATGTCTTTTTTGTACATTTATAATTATCAATAATACATGTAGCGACTGTTATGCTCGTTGGCTTGCCATGTGTTAAGAATGTTACTTTCTGAAACATATTTGCAATGTCAATGGTGAATGAGCTTTTGGTTTTGCACACTTTCTAAGGACAAGAAAAAGATGACCTCATGGCCCTTCTTGACATGTCTCTTGCTATGCCCATAAATGAAGAGCCATAGTCTTGTAAAATGTAGCATGCACTTGATGAGGTAGGGGCACTTTAAAATGATATGTCTATGCTTCTTCTTGAAGTCCTATAGTATTAAAAAAGAAGTGAAGAAGTCCACTTAGTCTCTTACTATGGGAATGAGGCTAGACAGCTAGAGGGTGAAGATAAGAAGCACACATAATTTCCTTGACTATTGAAAAACACAGTGTTATTGGGCTAAATATCACCATTTCACCACCTGTACTTCTATATTACATCCTAAACTTAAATTAGTATGAGAATGTTATTGCGACTTTGTAGATCATGTGAATGGTGTGCAAACTGCATCTTCTTTTCTATAGTATCATACTCTGAAATTTATTAGAGTGCTTGTGTTGGTTTTGTTTGTCAAAGGCCGTTGTCTTTTTCTGTTCATTCATGCATGTTTTGAGTATTACACCATTTCTTTGATTCTCTCTTCTTTATGCTGCAGCTTTTATTGACCACCATTTTATTTTATTGTTATGCATTCCAAGCATGCTTTACCCCTAACATACATATTGTGCCATCTGTGCTTTTAAATCTTTCGTTGTAATATTCATGTTTGGTTATATATGATGTTTGAAATAGAGTAGTCATACTTGTTTCTTTTTATGTGCAATCTAATTTGTGACATGATGAAATGAATGCTACCTTTCTTTGTAAATTACTAGCTAAATTGTGTGTTCAACTGTCTATACTCTTATGTACAAAACAAATTCTTGTTGCTAACTTAGTGGACCAATGTAGCTATCTAATGGATCTTAGTCATGCAGCTATAGCTGTCTTAGATAATAAACAAAGCCACCTTGCTTCTAAATGCATTTGCACTGCTGCATGTTACCAATTTTCAAAATCTCACTATTCTTTGGTTATTTGTAGCTGTACATGATGTTTACTTTGATGGAACTTGTTACATAAACTTTTTTCATGTGAATCTGAACACTTAAGCTTTGTTGTCTAGGTTACCCTGAGACCGAACGGTGCTCTTTCACTGTAATTATTTACCTCGGTCTTCGTGTTTTCTAACTCAGAAGATATTTACTTCATTTTCTGCAGCTTCTGGAATATGTTGAAGAATCAAAACTATTTGATCTTGGAGAACGTGATTATGCTTCACACGTGGATTTGGTAGCTAAACTCCACGGTATTTACAAAGCTGAAAAGTATATCGAGAATGTTCCTGCATCTCATAGGGGTGAGATTGTATACAGGACTCTTTTGGCTAACTGTGTGGCTATAACCAATGTGAAAAAAGCAGAGCAAATCTTCAATAAGATGAAGGACCTTGGATTTCCAATTAGCGTATTTTCTTGCAATCAGCTTCTGCTACTCTACAAGAAAGTGGACAAGAAGAAGCTTGGTGATGTTCTCACAATGATGGAAAAGGAGAATGTGAAGCCTTCCCTCTTCACTTATAAGCTCCTTGTAGACATCAAGGGTTTTGCTAGAGATTTTGAAGATATGGAAAAGGTCATTCAGGCAATGCAAGCAGATGGAATTGAACCAGATCTTCTGATTCAAGCCACAATTGCAAGGCACTACATATTTGGTGGTTATCGTGAGAAAGCCGAGGCAATTTTGGGGCAAATGGAGGGGGATGATATCAGCGAAAACCGTCCTGCTTGCAAATTTGTTTTACCCCTGTATGCTTTTCTTGGCAAAAATGCTGATGTTGAAAGGATCTGGAAGGTTTGTAAGGCCAATGCTCGTCTACCTGAGTGCATGTCTGCTATAGAGGCTTTTGGTAAGCTTGGAGATATTGAAAAGGCTGAGGAGATATTTGAGAATATGTTCAAGACATGGAAGAGCCTCTCGTCCAAATACTACAATGCTATGCTGAAGGTGTATGCCAACAAAAATCTTTTTGACAAGGGGAAGGAGCTAGCAAAGCGGATGGGTGATGATGGTCGCAGACTAGGGCCCTCAACATTGGATTCACTTGTGAAGCTCTATTTGGATGCAGGAGAGGTGGAGAAAGCTGATTCCATATTGCATAAGCTATCCTATAAGAACAAGATTAAGCCTATGTACACCACATACTTGATGCTGCTTGATAGTTATTCCAAGAAAGGAGACATCCATAATGCAGAGAAATTGTTCAGCAAGGTGCGGCAGATGGGTTATCTTGGGAGGATTAAACAGTATCAGCTGCTTCTTGAGGCATATCTGAATGCAAAGGCCCCACCTTATGGATTCAAGGAGAGGATGAAGGCTGATGACATTTTCCCCAATAGGGCTGTGGCGTCTTTGCTTGCTGCGACCGATCCATTCAACAGGAAGAATGCAATGTCTGAATTGC
Source organism: Oryza punctata (assembly GCA_000573905.2). Classification (NCBI taxonomy): domain Eukaryota; kingdom Viridiplantae; phylum Streptophyta; class Magnoliopsida; order Poales; family Poaceae; genus Oryza; species Oryza punctata. Next base: position 9,907,049 of record CM002488.2, read on the forward strand.
TCGATTAGGTTCTTCAGTTAGGTTCATTTTGTGGCCATCCAATACATGTGCTGCTTATGTCCTTCCAAAATATATATGACGATGAGATAATAATGCCTTAGGGATGTAATGAACTAGTAGTGTTTGCTTGCACTTGGATACCTTTTGCGGCTATTGCCTTACCGAGCAGGCGAGTAGGATTGGAATCTTATGAATGTTAATCTTAGTTTTATTTTGTCTGCTTCATTGACGTGCTACGAGTGAAGAGTTACTTTGGTCACATTTTATGCGCGTCACCTCTCTTGACTTGTTAGCAAACAAATGTCAGTTTTGCCAGTGCTGGCTAGATCTTCAGCTAATGATGTACAACCTTCGTCCTAAAATATAAAATCCTAAAATATAAAATATAAGAAATAAAAATGTTGAGTTTCTTATATTTTGGATAGAGGATATATTAAGTTTTTTTAGACATTCTTAACGATTTTGCCCTACGAACTTATGTTTGTTTGCGTTGCACTATGTTGTACTCTACCAACACGTCTTTACTGATAGAGACAAAATACGCTTGCTGCACTGTGAGATGATTCTGTTTGTTTAATGGAGTACTAGTGTACTACTACGTCCAAAAAGAACCAATCCTGAGCTGAGCATAATACGAAATTCTATTTTGGCTGCGAAAAAAAAAAGTTCCGTCGTTCCAGATCTGCAAGATACAAATTTCATCTTGACATGATAAAAAACAGCATCAATCCATGCGAACATTTATACTGTCACTACTCAAGATACAGCAAGGGAGATTTTGGCCGTGTGTCTTGGCTTAAGCACTGTGAATCCGACACAAATCCCCAAAGCAAAAACTGGGGCCTCTCTCTACAGGAAGCTGCTGACGACGAGCGACCTGCTCATGTCGGCGCCGAGCGCTCCCGGCCGTCCGTCCCTCAGCCGGAACACGCTCTCCACCACCGACAGCTCCGTCGCCGTCGTGTCGGCGCCGCAGAAGGCCGTCCAGTCGTTGACCGCCATGCCGGCGGCCACCACCTCGCTTCCCCGGTTGATGGACCCGGCGGCCAGGGGCACCTCCAGCAGCGTCGACAGCTCCGCCTGGTCCTCCACCGACGTCTGCGGATGAACCTGCATCATCATTTCATTCATAAAGAAGCCACACATAGGTTTTCAGTTCTCCCGTTATATTTAATGAAAAGGCACACTCCCGAATTGTTTTCCTTTCGAAACACACACACAGGTTTCGAAAAAAAAAATTACAGCTTGGCAGCGGATCACAAGTAATGAGATCCTCTTTGGCACTGCTTCGGATCAAAGATTTTTTTTTTTCAAAACTGAGTATTTCTAACGCTATAGTTCCTTGAATCAAAACCTACGATTATGTTGGTGATATTTAGATATATCATTTTGTTTATATTTTATTTTTAAATTTTAAATCACTATAATTTAACATACAAATTTCAAATCCATAGTGATATGAGATCTGGAGTTGTACCAAACATGATCTTAATGGTGATTAGTGACGTTAATTTACAGTGATTAGTTAGCAACTTACAAGGCCTCCTTTGTTGGAAAAGGCGCAGAAACTCCCCACCAGGATGTTGCCTGCGATCGTTTGCCTGAACACCTCCACACCAAGAACATCTGAGATGATTTCTTCGGTTCCCTGTTACAGGCAAGAGTTTGTCAGATGGACTGATGCTGGCGTTGTTTGCTAATTACTCCAATGCTCAACTCTGTGATTTGCGGTAGATTTATAGATGCATGAAACATCTGTCATATCAGGCGAGAAATTTCAATTTCCAAAGAGAATTGCCTTGTCCAAGTCTGGGTGTGTGAGGGCGACATGGTCGTTGCAGGCAATGCAATTTCCCAGGGCGGAGAGGCGCTCCTCGACGCGCTGGACGACCACCTGATCAGGCAGGCTGTTCTTCAGATGCTGGAGCTCTAGGAAAATCAACAAGAGAGAAGCACAGGTAGCCATGTCAGAACAATTTCTTATCAGAGCAAAGATCATATGCCACCAAGAGAAATATTCCAGGACAAGCAGAGTATTCATAGTGTACTTAGTGTTGATACTTGATACCTTGGTCTGTGGTGGTATGCGGCAGGAGGAGGCCGTTCTTGTTGCCAACGCACATCCTCCCGATGATCCTCGTGCCGCCGATGGACGTCCTGACCACCGGCACGATGTCGGCGAGCTCGGATTCAAACACACTACACCGGCAGAATCACAAGCGGATTAAAACCAAGGCTGAATCAATCGAGACTCACACGGCTGATAGTCACGCGCAATGCGCGGAGTTCGATGCAGGCATGCAGCACTCGGTTCCGTTGAACTAACTGACTAACCTGAAGAAGTTCTCTGCTCCGCCGTCGGGGAGCACGCAGTAGGCGTTGGTGAGCCTCGCGAAGACTCCGATCTCGCTGGAATTCTCAAACCTAACGCCTGCAACGGCACAACCAAATCAACAACAACAGCAACAAAAAAGGAATCACAGACAGACCGATTAATTCGAAGAGGCAAGAACCCCCCAAGAAACTAAAGGAATAAATTAAAAGAAAAGCAAGCATACAAAATCACCGGGAGATCGCAGAGAGACTTACGGGACGCCATGGTTGCCGGGATTCGCTAGCTTCGCTGCCAACCAACCAAGAACTACTGGCGGAGCGACGCGGCGGCCGATCGAGAGCGGGGAATCTGGCGGCGATGGAGGTGCGGCGCTGGTGTTCGACTCTGGATGCGACGACGGTGCAGCCGCTCGTCTTATACCCTGACGCCGTCGGCGACTAGCTGTTCCCTGTTGGGTAGTAATTGGGTTTGGTTGGGTTGGACTCGGTTACGTTTTCTCCAAGTTCTTTTTCTCTTGGCGTTGTTGCTTTGTGGAGTTCGGGAAGGAGCTTGTTTCGTTGGCGCCAAGTTTCCTGCTGGTCAGCGCCGCATGCAGCTGCCTGACTGACCGACTTGGGGGATGGACAAGCAGAATTTGCAGACTTCCTTCACATGTTGCGAGCCTACAACAAATCAGGGTGTTTGGAATTTCCGAAATTTTGGACCCCCGGCACTACTTCGTCCAAAAATTTTTATTTTTTAAATTAATCTGGTAAAAACTTGTTTGATTTCGGTCATATTTGTTTAGATTTCAACTTTGTTTGTTATAAAATTTCCAACAATTTGGAATTTACGCCTCCCCTCCCCCGCGCTAGAAATGTGCAAAACAAAATTTAAAGCCTAGGTACAAATAGCGTTTCATATTTTTGAAAGGAACTTCGCATCCCAGTAGGATATTTTTTCGGCCGAAAGTTCTTTTTTTTTGGAATTTAGCAATACATATTCAAATTTAACCAAAGTATACGTGTTTCAGTTTCAATTTTTTTTTTGTCTGGTATTTTCCGAAATTCCTGATGTTCCAGGTCTATCGGTGCACCCGAATTTGTTTTGGTTTCCAAAATAACCATGAACACAGCTCGATCACCCGGCTAGCGTAAACCAGGTTTTGTGTACTTAATTAATTAATCAGTACTCCGTTTTATATTATAAGTCGTTTAACTTTTTTCCTAGTTGAATTTCCTTAAATTTAATTAAGTTTATAGTAGTGATATTTTTAATACAAAATAAATATATTACCAAAATATATTCAATATTAGATTTAATGAAACTAATTTAATATTTTACATATTGCCAAATTTCTCTAGAAACTTGGTCAAATTTAATAGAGTTATTAGGGAAAAAAAATCAAACGACTTCTAATATCAAACGGAAGGAGTACTATATTAACCATAGTTGTTTGGCTGTATTATGTGGGTTAATTGCATTAGCATTCAGTAGTAACACAATTACACAAGTGCTAGTTTTAAAACACCATAACATGAGTTTGGAGTATAATAATTATGATAAGGAATAAGTTCACCTGCCATCCCTTAACTTCACATCGAGTTCGTATGATATCCCTAATTTCCAATACCAGAAATCTTTATCTCTAAACTATACAAAATAGTGCAATTTAGGTCCTATAGCAGTATAGATGTATGGTTTCACTGACGTGGCATCCTAGTCAGCAAAAGAAATAAAAAAGTATGTGGGGCTCACATGACAGTCGTTCTATTCTTTCTCTCTTTTCTTCTGACGTGGCCAGCCGAAGAGCATGGGAGAGGCGGCTGATGGGAGATGGGGGAGGGGAGAGCCGACGACCGGCGTGGCGACGGAGGTGGGCCACCGCACGGGCTATGACAGTGCCAACGCGTCACGCGGGCATGGTGAGTAAGGCACCTCGTCGCCCCACAAGTCGGCCGCCCCCAGTCGAGGCCGCCTCCTCGCCGCCCCAGCCGCCACCACCTCCTCGCCGCCTAGCCGCTGACGCCGCCTCCTCAACGCCCCTAGTCGGCATCACCTCCTCTCCGGCCCAAGCCATCAACCGTTGTCGGCTCGTCGTTCCCACGGGCCCCGGCTGACGCCCCGATGCCACCTCCTCGTCGCCCCTGGCTGCAACGGCCACCACCACCATCACCTCGTCGAGAGAGGATAGACCAAGAGCAGGGAAGAGAGAGGGGAGGAGGGAGAGAGAGCAGGGGAAGAGAGAAGGTGGAGACTAAGGATGACAGGTGGGGCCCATTTTCGTTTTTGCCACATTAGCGTCTAGTCAGCACGAGTAGACCGGGTTAAATTGCCACATCAGCGAAACCATGTATCTATACTGCTATAGAATCAAATTGGACGGTTTTGTATAGTTTAGGGGTGAAGATTTCTAGTATTGTGGATAATGGATGTCAAACCAACTCGGTGTAAAGTTGAGAGATGATAGGTGATATTCCTTAAGATAATATATCTAATATATATGACTAGGCAAACGTCGTCCTGCCAGGATACGTATTACTGCTTCCGAAGCGTACACGGCCCGGCCCGTATACGGCACGAATTACTCCGCCCCATGTACATGTAGCCCAAAGGCCCAGAGAACAAAATGGCGGACCCGGCCGGCAACAGAAGCAGCGGCGCTTCGATCTCGCAGTCCACCGGCGGCTCGCGCAGGCTAGCGGTACGTCTCGATCGACGACGACGGCCAGGAAACCTGTGCTTCTTCCTCAGCTAGAGCTATAGCGGATCGACGTTTTTAGTCCCACCTCGGCATTTCTCGCTGAATGCGCGGCCGATAAATCCGGCCCCATTCCCGACTCGATCGCCGGGTCTGGTAGCGCGGGCCTGTCACTCCAGCTTTGGAGGGTAGAGTTGGCGAGGGGTAAGGCTCGGCTCGCGCGGGACGCCATTTCGGTGGCGGAGTTGTCGAGCTCGGGTTTGTTGTTTGCGCACGCTTTGAGAGCCCCGCGGGTCAGAACCATGCCAGCCGGCCTATATTGGTACGCCTGCTTCTTCTGACCCCGGCGACTAATTAAACCACACTTGTTAATCAAGTCAGTGCCCGGTGTGAGGACATCTGTGAGAGAGAGTCCTGCCGCCGGCGAGCCCACTAACCCCCTAAATACGCTAACACACGCCGGGGATTTCCCCAACCCTAGAGGGCTCGGGGTTTGGGAGCCCCTGGGCTCTCTCTCGCGCGCTTTCAATTGCAACCCCTCTCGCCAACTCTTTTTTTTTTGGCTCTCTTTTCTTTTACCTGTGGGAGTATTGTACAATAATAATGCGTGAGAAAGTCGATGAGCAGATTGATAAGTTCATCTTAGTCTTCTTAGATTCACATATTCTGGCATACACATCTGAATTCGATTGTAATTGGCCCTTGTCATGCGTGATATCCAGGTGAGCAAAACTGAATTTGAAGTTCTTCAGTTCTTTACTTCTCTCTCTGCTACATTTATCTTAGAGCCATATTAGATTTCACACATTCTGGCATACATCCGGATTTGAATGTAACCGGTCCTGCCATGCGTGATGACATTAATTCAGGTAAACTGGTATACTTACAAGGCATGAATGTGGAAGCCATTAATTAAGCATCATTAACCTCAACTCTGAACTGATGGACGAACAATTGAATTCTGAAGGAAAGAAGCGATCGCTGTCAGCAGAAAAGTGAAAAGTCGTTTTAAAGCTCATCCTGCACTGGTTCACTTGATTATTTCCTAGGAGAGCAGGTGTAACTTTCCAGAGACTGTGAAGTCGAAGTGAAATTGACAGGCGAAACGTATACACGTGGTGTGTACAAGTGCAACATGCTCATTTAAACTTGAAATACAGTCAAACTCAGCTGAAATCGTTCAAACTTATTCAAGCTGACAATATTATGCAACACCCTAGAGCACAAGCTCTTGCAAATAGAGCCATATTTTAATGAGCGATACTCCGGTACTCTCTATTTGTAGTATTATACTACCAATAATATTAGGGGTAAATTAATAATTTACTAATACAATGATTACGAGTAACTTTGTATTTATATTTTTTCCGGCTAGATCGATATGTGATTATTTATTATGTTGGCATTGCTCATATTCCATTCAGAGTTTACTTAGTTGCACTGATCTCCTCGCTCTTCAAAATTTCAGTTCATATTCTTTAATGGCTAGCCATATCACATATTATACCTTGCATGTGATCGATCCGTGCAACATTTTTACTCCACTACTGAAAACGTGGATAGATGACACCAGCAATTCAGCAAAGGCAATGTGTGGCAAGATTGTTCATTAGTTCGGCCTTTGGCGTCGAATAAAACTGAAACACACGCAACACACTGCTGCTTAAACTAGAGCGCATTCTGAATTCATAAGTTTCAAGCTTGGAAAGGATGTCAGGATGATCGAGATTTGTAGGGTCGAACATGCAGGCAACCCGGCCAGGAAATTGCAGACTTGCAGTGGTGGCCCGGACGCACGGTCAATCGGCTCCAGCGATGGCAGGACGCTACATTCATTTGTCCCACCTCGCCATTTCGTGCGGAAACCGCGGCCGATAAAGCGCGCCGCGTTCGCATCTCCGATCGCCCGGCCTAGTAGCGCAGGCCTGTTACTCCGGCTTCGGAGGGTAGGGTTGGGGAGCAGCGACAAGGGCGGCCTCCTCCTTCGGTTCCCATCCGGGGACCGATCGATCGAGCACCCCTGGGTTTTTGTCTAAGGCGCGGCGCTTGAGCCGTCGGAGTCAGGCAAATTCTATCGTGTGTCAACTTGGGCCCCCAGCCAGGTTTGCGAGCCCAAGCGCGACGGGGGAAGAACGGGGTGGGTTTTGGCCACCGGCTTTGCGTTCTGTGTCGTTCGTCCCGCGGTGTTGCCGGTGCCGCGTGTGTGCGCCACCCCGAAGCCGGAGGAGGGAATTCTCCGGCGGAGCCCGATAATTTATAAGGGGAATTTCAGATTTTCAGGGCCCCGGGTTTTCCCGTGGGCGTAGGTGGTGCTGGCAACCCCCGTGTGCTGCGTCGTGTGTGTAGCAGCACTGTGACGGTGCTGCTTGCATTTACGTCTACGCGGGAGCTTCGGGGGTTTGTGCCGTCGTGTATTAGATAAAACCCTTCTCTCCCCAACTTTTTTTTTTAATTTCTTCAAACTTCGTCTGGATTGATCGAGGGAAGAGAAGAACTGAATCACACAGATCAATTACCATTCATGATTGCAAGTGCATGCACGTCCATTGCATGAACTGCAAGCTAGTCTGCAACCTGCACGCATTTAGTCGGTGGAGGTAGCTGCAGGAAGAAGGGAGAAGCGGAAGGACGAGCTAGGCGCCACCGGCCGCATCTATGGAGGGAGAGGAAAAGGGGACGTCCGCTCGTCCTACATCTCCCGGCACTCTTCCGCTCCCTCCCCTCGCAAGCCCGCCACGCGCGCCGTCTCCATGCCTGCGAGGCTGCTCTCGGACAGCAAAGGGCGTGCTCCTCTGCTCCGCTCGGCTCCTGCTCCGCCTCCTCCAGCCCCTCCTAATGGTCTACAGGAGCGATGGTGGCACCTCGTCGACGAAAGAGGTGGAGGTGAAGGCCGAGGCGACGGTCAGGAGGGTGGCCGTGCCCGGGCTAGATAGCTACGCCGCGTCGCAAAATCCCACCGCCCCGAAGTCCTGGATGGTGTCCATGACCAGTTGACCACCGCTATCGCCGGAGCGCGCGGCACCGGCGGATGCGATAACGACGACGATTTCTGTTGAGACACGAATTTAATATGGAAAACCCTTACCAGAAAAATCACGGGCGCTGACCGATAATGATCCATATAAAGGAGTTGGATACAAACACAGGAGATATATTGAGTTATCGCACCCTCCACGTACGACTTACAAGGGATATATATAGGAGAAATCTAGGAGTCCTATTAAGCAAAGAATCAAAATTCTAGTAGGAAATTAATCCTATAATGCAAAGCCCAATTAGGAAACTAATCCAAATATATTGTATGCTGAAATTCGGATCACACATTTAACAATCTTCACCTTGAGACGAATTTCCCTTATAGTATAAAAAATCTTCAATCTCCAAACAACCTCATGTAGATAAACTCACGTGTGCTAAATAGTCACTCGAACTATAAAACCGTGATACCATCAATCCAGAAGAGATAGACCAAACTTCAAACTTACTATTGGGAATAATCCTGAATCTGCTGTGTCGGATGGTAAACTCCGCAGCGGGGGACTGTGCAGACCCCCTTTTTGAGTTCGGTCCAGGGGTGCGAAAAAGAGGCTTCTCCAGGCCCGGCTCCGGTGAGGCCGGTGAGGATCAAAGATCACGAGATAGAGAACGGTGACACATGAGCAAGTATACAGGTTCAGGCCACCGATGATGCGTAATACCCTACTCCTGTGGGGTGGATTATCTGTGTGGATTCTAGCTCTCCAGAGCTGGACTCGGCTAGTAGCAATCCAGGGAGCAGAAGCGAAAAGCCGAACCCCCCTCCTCTAGGCCTGGACCTCCTTTTATACCTCAAGGGGACACCGCAGGGGCCAGACAGGCTGTCATGTAGAGAAAGGGAAAAAACTATTTTACAATTAAGAACCACATCGTGGCTTGTGACGGAAGTCTTCCGCTCCTGCCGCGTCGGCATGGTCCCTGTCAGGCCGTCTATTATGCGGGTCGGCGCAGCACGTCATTCTCCATTAAACGATTGGTGTCTGCTAGTCCAACCGCAGGCTGTGCGGTGCGCCAGGTGATTAGACCTGACGCACCGACTTCGGTGAAGCACGAGAGCCGGATCGGCTCTCGAAATCTTGATGCAGCTCATCGGGAAACGTAACGTACATACCGAGCGTGCGCCGGCATGTGCGGTACTGTATGCCATCCCATCGGTCATTCGCACCAGTCTCATGCCGGTCAGCTGACTGTCACCGGTGTCAGATGCACGCGCGTCATTCCACAATAAATGCGGCACGCGCGCGGCGCAGGCACACTATACCTGCATCATCATTAATGCAGGTAGGTGAGCGCTAGGAGAGCCCTGCAAGGGGGGTTTCATAGAGCCCCCCAAATGGACATTCAAACGCCCATCGGCCAGGTACAATCTCATCCCCTACTGGGGGTCGCTTTCCCTCTTCCCTTTGGTCTCACTCGCTTATATTTTTGCTCTGCTCTCGGCCTCTCTCACTCAGCGACCTCCCGCCTCGGGGAGCCCCTCGCCAAACCAAGACCGGCTGGCCCGCTGGGGCCAAGGCCGCGGGGCGATCGGCTGAGGAGGTGGCCCGCCAGGCGGCTGACCTGCGGGCGGCCGAAGCGCGTCTGTGGGAAGCTGAAGAAGCCGCCCGCGAGGCGGTTCGCGTCCGTGAGGCCGAGGCTGCTGCCCGGGAGGGCAGAGAGGCGCGAGCATGGGAGGAGGCTTAGGGCCGCGCTCGGGATGAGGCGGAGGCCCGTGCCCGGGATGAGGCAGAGGCCCACGCTTGAGAGGAGGCGGAGGCAGCCTGGCTCCGGCAACTGGTACTGTCCGGCCGGGATGGCAGCGGCACCCTAGCTCCCGAGGCCGGCCACGCCCCCGAGGCCGAGCGAGCCCCTGAGCCCGGCCAAATACCTGAGGCCGAGCCCTGACCCCACTGGGGTCGGGTCACCGACGATCTTCCGCTACTACTACACCGCTGGGCGTGGAGCCCCTGCTCCAGGCCATGGCGTCGGCGAGTTCCGTCGTCATGGATGGGCTCAGCGCCCAACTGCAATCCCTGGTGGGAGAGCGGGTCGAACTGGCCGCCAAATGGGAGCGGCTAGCCGAGGGGCGCCGCTCGCTGGAGAGCATGGTGGAGGCGGGCCGAAAGGCCTACGCCGGCCAGCTCGCGTCCATTGATGCGCGCACCGAGGCCGTGGCGGAGATCACCAAGTAGGTGGAGGAGGAGAGGGTCGCGGCGCTCGTCGCGACCTGCGCGACCGGTTCGAAGCGCTCGCCGCCAACCTGACGCCCCGGCAGGATGCCGCCCTAGCCCGGGAGAAGAGGGCGGCCAAGGCGGAAACCGCCATCCAGCGGCGCGAGAACGGCATGGCGGCGCGGGTCAGGAACCTGCAAACCCGCGACGACGAACTCAAGGCGCGGGAGGAGACGCTGGCAACGCATGAAGCCGCCGCTGCGGAGATGGAGGCCACGCTCCATCTCCGCGAAGCCGCCCTCACCGAGCAGCTCCAGGCCCTCGCGCAGTCCGAGGACGCCAACCGGCGGCGGACCGAAGACCTGCGCATCCGCGAGGAGCGTGCAACCCACGTCCTTGGTCTCAAGGCGGAGATCTCCCGTCGCGAGGGGGCTGTGATGGAACGGGAGATCGCGCAGATGGAGAGCGCCCGCGCCGAACGGGCCACCCTCGACAAGCGCGCCACCGACCTCGACAAATGCGCTGCCGAGCTCGAGGCGCATGCCAAGGAGGCCGCGGAGACGGCCCGGAGCGTTGGGGGCAGCCGAGGGGCAGGGCAATCTCGCCGCTCGCCTCGGTACGGCCGAGGAACACGCTGTCGCCCTCCAAGAGCTGCTGACGGCCCGCACCGGGGAGGTCGAGGCGCTCAAGATGGCGCAGGACATGGCCCCCGGCATGCTTCAGGACGCCGTCGAAAAGCTGGAGCGCGCCGCGCGCGAGGCGAAGGTCTGGATGCGTTAGATCTATCCCTTCGGCAACACGCCGACCGGAGTCTCCCACCGCATTGCTGCCCTGGCGAAGAGCCTCTGACGGTTCCCGGCGGAGGTCGAGGAGACCATAAAGGCCTCCTCGAAGGGCCTTGCCGAGGGGGCCGTGGAGCTGGTGCTGGCCACCTGCCAGGCCCGCGACCCGGAGTTCAACCCGTGGGCGGTCTTCGACGACTTCCCACCGGGGACCAAGGCGGCGGCCCGCGCCCAAGTCCGGGAGGTTGCTCGGGAGGTCGTCCACGCTTTCGAGGGGACGACCCCTCGGTTCTCTGTGCCGCCTGCCTCCGACGATGATGCCGCTGCCGACGACGACGGCAGCGACGATGGCGGCGAGGCGTGACTCCGCAAGCCGAGGCCTGCGGGCATCGTCCCTCCACCTTCTTCTTTTGTTCTGTTTGTAGCTATATATATTCGGCCCTCGGGCCGGTCTTGTAGTAAATGGCATCTTGCCTTATGCTTATGCTTCACTTTCCTGCAACGAATATATCATGGTTTCATGTTAGTTTGCTATTTCGTATATGTGATCCAAGCATTTTCCCCTCGTCGAGTTGTTTGGTGCTTTGTCTTAAGCGAGGGCTCGGGTTCGGGCCACAGTCCCGAGTGATAGGAACCAAGACTAGAGCACTTGGGGAGTTCCACATGTCGAGACTAGCCAGGCCGAGAGCATGATGACTGGGGTAAGTGCGGACCCGATTGTGGGCCATTGGCGAGTTTCCCCGGAGTTCAACATGTCTCGGGGCACGGCTCGCTCTGGGCCCCGTTGGCGTCTAGGCGGTGCGAATCACTTAGGAGCGACACGAACGCAAACGTCCCGAGTTAAGATAGAGCACCCAACAAGACCCGCAAACGGAAAACCATGATTGGACCGGACGAATATATAAGGAAGAAAAATTGTTATAAAATGGATGCGAAAGAGGGGGATATGCATATTGATAGTGGGAGCCCCCGGCCAACTTTGTCGTGCCCGAGGGGGCACACGGGGTTGGCCCGAGCCCGAGGTACAACACAACGACTCCTCTATGGATAGAAGCGACGAAGGTGTTCGATGTTCCATGAATTGGGCAGCTCTGTGCCATCTTCCATGGCCAGCCTGACCGAGCCCGGCCGGGGGACACCGATCACTCTAAATGGCCCCTCCCACATGGGTGAGAGTTTGCTCAGTCCAGCACGCGTTTGGACGCGGTGTAGGACGAGATCGTTTATATGGAGCGATCGGGCTCGAACATGGTGCTGATGATAGCGCCTTTGGCTCTACTGGTAGCGCGCGGTCCGGAGGGCAGCGCGCCGCCTTTCGTTCTTCGAGGTAATCGAGGTCGTCCCGTCGGAGGAGCTCTTGATTTGCCTCATTGTACAGGGCTACTCGTGGAGACCCCAGGGTGAGCTCTGATGGGAGGACCGCCTCCGCGCCGTAAACCAAGAAAAACGGTGTTTCTTCTGTGGCGCGGCTCGGGGTCGTCCGATTGGCCCATAGCACCGCTGGTAGCTCGTCGATCCACGAGTCACCGTGTTTCTTGAGGACGTTGTACGTCTTGGTCTTGAGGCCCTTGAGGATTTCCGCGTTGGCGCGCTCCACTTGACTATTGCTCTTGGGGTGGGCGGGAGAGGCGAAGCAGAGCTTGATGCCCATGTCCTCGTAGTAGTCGCCGAACAGTTCACTTGTGAACTGGGTGCCGTTCTCCGTAATGATACGGTTGGGCACCCCAAACTAGGCAGTGATGCCCTTGATGAACTTGAGCGCCGAGTGCTTGTCGATCTTGATGACCGAGTAAGCCTCGGGCTATTTGGTGAACTTGTTGATGGCGACGTAGAGGTACTCATATCCTCCCAACGCCTTCTTGAACGGTCCCAAGATATCCAGCGCCCAGACCGCAAAGGGCCATGAGAGCGGGATGGTCTGGAGGGCCTGGGCCGGCAGATGCGTTTTCTTGGCATGGAATTGGCATGCTCGGCATCGCCTGACCAGATCGGCCGCGTCCTGGAGCGCTGTTGGCCAGTAGAAACCCTGTTGGAAGGCCTTGCCGACCATAGTGCGCGAGGCGGAGTGAGCGCCGCACTCGCCTTCATGAACATCGGCAGGAGCTCGATGCCATGGTCCCGAGAGATGCATTTGAGGAGGACTCCATTGGCACCGCGCCGGTAGAGGGCCCCCTCTACCAGCACGTATCTCTTGGAGATGCGAATGACGTGTTCTCTCCCTTCGCGATCCTCGGGGAGAGTCTCATCTTTGAGGAACGCCTGGATCTCAGTCATCCAGGCAATTTGTCTTGGCGGGTCGGGTTCGACCCCTTTGGGCCCCGGGGCCTGGATGGCGTGGCGGCGTCCGAGTCCCCCGGGGGATCAAGACGCGCCGACGGCTGGGTAAGCCTTTCTTCAAAGGCACCCTGTGGGGTTGGGGTGCGTGACGAGGCGAGCGCGTTGTCTCGTCTGGGCACGTGCGGTAGTTCTAACCCGTCAAAATGGCGCTCCATATGCCGCACCTCACGGACGTAGGCCTTCATTTGCGGATCGGAGCATCGGTACTCCTTGGAGACTTGGTTCACGACCAACTGAGAGTCACCTAGAACCAAGAGGCGGCGGATCCCCATTCCTGCCGCCGCTCTGAGTCCCGCAAGTAGTCCCTTATACTCCGCCATATTGTTGGTCGCCTGAAAATCAAGGCGAACCAAGTATTTGAGGATGTACCCGCTAGGCGAGGTCAAAGTGACCCCGGCGCTAGCTCCTTGGAGGGCGAGCGAGCCGTCAAAATGCATTACCCAATGAGGGCTGGCGCCCTGTCGTGCGGGATCGGCTCTAGCCTCAGGGTCGGGGAACCCGAGGTTAGGTTCGGGGGTCGGGCTCCATTCCGCCACAAAATCGGCGAGGGCCTAACTCTTAATCGCGTGGCGCGGTTCAAAGTAGAGATCGAACTCAGAGAGCTCAATGGCCCACTTGACCACTCGCCCCGTCCCCTCTCGGTTTCGAAGGATCTGGCCGAGGAGGTAGGATGTTACCACCGTGACTCGGTGCGCCTGGAAATAATGGCACAGTTTCCTCGAGGCCACCAGAACTGCGTAGAGCAATTTCTGGGCTTGAGGATACCGAGTTTTAGCATCCCGCAATGCCTCACTAACGAAATAAACCGGCCGCTGCACCTTTCGGTGGGGCCTGGTTTCCTAGTTACGATCGTCGGATCCCGTGCGAGAATGTTGGGAGGGGCCATCCTGGGCCCTCTCCGCCTCCACGCTGGCAGCCTCGGGGTCAGGCGACGCCGGGCCGCTCCTCCCCCAGTGGCCTCGGGGCCTTCCTGGGGTCCAGGGGCCTTCGACGACGTCAGACAAGGGGTCGGAGGGCCATCGCTAGTCTGAGGGGCCCGAGGGCCCTCGCCTAACTGACAGGCTCCTTCATCGTCCTCTGTCCCGGGCTGTGCCATCGTGGATTGGTGGGGTGCGAACCGAGGACATTCTCGGCGCGCTCCACCACCAGCGCTGCGCTGCAGCAGCGGTTCCTCTGGCTCGAGGGCAACTAGGACCGAAGGGGAGCTGAGATACACCTTCAATTGACCGAGGGCTTGCTCAGCCTCCTCCGTCCATCTAAACGGCCCGGAGCGCTTGAGGAGTTTAAATAGGGGCAGCGCCTTCTCTCCCATCCTCGATATGAACCGGCTAAGGGCGACCATGCATCCAGTGACGCGCTGGACGTCCCTAAGCTTGCTGGGGGGCGCATTCTATTTATCGCGCTAATTTTCTCGGGGTTGGCCTCTATGCCTCGGGCTGAGACCAAGAACCCGAGAAGTTTGCCCGCAGACACGTCGAACACGCACTTTTCGGGATTCAGCTTCATGCAGGTGGAGCGGAGACTCTCGAAAGTCTCCGCCAGGTCCGAGAGGAGTGTCTCCTAGTTGCGTGTTTTCACAACCAGGTCATCGACATACGCCTCAATGTTACGCCCTACTTGACTACCCAAAGTAATGCGAGTAGTACGCTGAAAAGTAGGGTCTGCATTCTTTAAACCGAAAAGCATAGTTGTATAACAATATGTGCCTACAGGAGTAATGAATGCAGTTTTCTCCTCATCTTCCCTAGCCATGCGAATCTGATGATACCCTAAGTATGCATCTAAAAAGCACAAAAGGTCGCACCCCGTAGTGGAGTTGACAATTTGATCTATGCGTGGCAGGGGATAAGGGTCCTTAGGACATGCCTTCTTGAGGTCGGTGTAGTCGATGCACATCCGGAGCTTGCCGTTCGCCTTGGGGATGATGACCGGGTTCACCAGCCACTCCGAATGGATGACTTCTCGGATGAATCCGGCCTCCAGCAAGCGCGCCACCTCCTCTCGGATGAAGGCTTGGCGCTCGGGGGCCTGCCGCCGTGCCTTCTGCCGGACGGGCCTCGCGCCCGGTCGCATGGCCGGACGGTGCTCGATCACCTCCCTGGGATCCCGGGCATGTCTGACGGCTTCCATGTGAAGACGTCAGCGTTTGCCCCCAGGAAGGAGATGAGCGCGTCTCCTTATTTGTCGTCCAGCTGACCGCCAATCTTGACGGTCTTGGATGGGTCGCCGGCCAGCGCCACCTCCTTGACGGGGACCTCGTCGCCCGGGGTCATCCGCTTCCTCGGGGCGTGAGACGAGGAGACGTCGTGCCCCTCGTCATCGCTCGCGGGCTTTGGGACCACAGCAAGATCGCTTGCGCGCTATTCCGCGCAAGCCAGTGCGATCTTGAGATCGCCGTTGATGGAGATGGGGCCGCGTGGGCTCGGCATCTTCATCTGGAGGTAGGCGTAGTGGGTGGCCGCCATGAACTTCACCAACGCAGGCCTCCCCAAGACCGCGTTGTAGGGCAGATTGAGGTCCGCCACATCGAAGTCTATCCGCTCGGTGCGGAAGTTGTCGGGGCCACCGAATGTGACCGGGAGGTCAATGTGACCTCGAGGCCATGTTTGCCCTGGCATCATGCCGATGATCGGTAGGGACGGCAGGAGCTTCATTCCTGGGACCTTAATGAGATCATAGGCCATGGGGGAGAGGATGTTGAGGGCGGCGCCGCCATCTATTAGGACGCGCCTCAACTTGACGTTGCAAACGGTGGGGGAAACCACCATTGAATCTCTCCCTTGACCATCTACATTGGGGTGGGTCGCCATTTGGTCTTTCCTACAGTCGTATGGCTCTGATACCAACTCTGTAAAGACCCCCGTTTTGCAACAGGAATCACTCGTGTGTTCTGTGCCATTTCCCTGGATCAAGTAGTTTGGCACACACGATACATAGTTGAATTACCAAAAGCGCATACATATGCGTCGTGTACGAATTATTACATCATAGGTCCGAAGGCGTAGTTTTAGAACAAAGGACCAAACGGTCCGGAATACAATCCAAAAGCAGAATATAGATAAGTAGCGAAGCGAAGGCAGCGGCAATGCCATTGCCACAGGCAACGACCGTATCTAGACCTAGTGAGCACCCTCTCCTTCCGCATCTTCTTCGTAGTAGGCGTATGGATCCTCCGCGGTGTCATCTTCGGCTTCTGATGAAGTTTGTAATTGCAAGGGTGAGTACCAACCGTACTCAGCAAGTCACCACGGCAACGATGCATATGAAGGATTTTATTCAAGGCAAGGCAAGGGCTCAGTTGCATAAAGCTAGTTCTGCAGTCATTTTCACAAACCTAAGACCTAGCATAACTGATCAAGTTTTAATACCAGAGTTCAAATTAGACAACGACGGTTCTGTCTACCATCCATTGTGATCCCAAGGATGGCTTCCCGCCGTTGGTCGTCATGGTTTTCTGTGGACATCCACCTTCCTGCTCTCAGGAAGTGGCTCCAACAGCATGAAACTCATCATGCAATATCCCATACCACACAGGTTAAGAATTTAGAGTCTAGCCAAGTGTAATGCACGTCCCGGTGCTCAATATCCGCGAGCACGACTATTCGAATAGATTGTTTTACTCACACTGCAGTGGATGTACACTTTACCCGTACTCCGCGACTGCCCAACACATGAGCCTCGTCCCAACACATGAGACGCGTCACGGCAAAGCCTTTCGATAACCTTACATTGGCAGTACCCGCTCCATGAACTATTATCCTCGTGCACTCTAGGCGTATTTGTTTCTAGCAGTGAGAGGAGTTCTGGCGCTCCCGGGGAAAGGAGTCTCACACACGCGCAAGTTTATAACTTAAGTTTAGATTCTCACTCCCACACACGTGGCAGTCCTACCAACGGCGACACCGATGTGGGGTACGCATCGCGTCCCCACCTCAACGGCTGCCCCGTCGTAGCGAACCTGCCTCACACACTGGGGTGAACCATCTATGCAAGGATACTGCCACTGCTCGGCTATCTAGTTAGCTAGGTCTATACCCATCCGAGAAGTACGGTTGTACTGGGGTCGTTTCATGCTTAACTTCATGGCTCGGTACTTAACTGACCGGGGACGGAACTAGCCTTTTCCGGATACCACCCAAATCCACCATCCGCCCCAGTCGAAAATACTTGTTTGGTTTTATTTCTCTTTCCTCAAATCATGTCATCATATCATGGCAATGTGGCGCTCATGTCTCCACATGCCGCATCTCAATTACCTTCCCTAAGGTAATTGCCCAAGCATAAAGCATTTGGTAAATATGAGTATGTATGATTCTAGAATAGCATCGGTAAGCATTTGTCATAATTGACTAGGGACTCATGTATAAGCATGGTTACAAAGGAATATAGGGGATAAACAATAATCAAGGTATGGCATTATAACAAGTAGGTTGTTCATCATTGCATGCAACTTATTTGTAAATAAAAATAATTTCGCAACTTGGGACCAACATGTTCAAGGATAGTGATGACTTGCCTTGTTCAAAGTTCTGTGGTTCTTGATCTTCAGTCGGACTCACCACTCCCTCGGTGTCTAGAATTACGTGCGAAAGAAATTGAATTCGCTTAGAATTCAATTAAAATCCGACAAAAATCCAATTTAAAGAAATGGATCGAACGTGAGTGTCGAATGTTGGCTTCGCTTCCATTATATTCATATTATAGTTCCGTTCCGATTGTTAATACCTTTGTCCCTAAAATTTTAACGTTAAACAAAAAGAACATTTATCCGGTTTAATTTACGCGACTCGCCTAGGTTAGATCCAATAATAATATTCAACCTTTGGTGATCGGTAATCTACTAAATAATTGCAATGGCTACCTAAGCGTATAACCTAATTGACGAGTAAAATTAAATAACGATTACACGGATATTGCAATAAACATTAACGGCAACGCTTAATTTAGAAGTTTTAGAATTAACTAATTAGTATGCACGCGTGCTGGTAAAACCTAAAAATGGAAATCTAAATATTTGACTAAACAGCCCGCAAAAAGGATAATCATTAAATGAATTATTTAATTAAGTGAATATTTGCATTTAAATAACCCGATTTAATTTCCTTGTACGAGTTTCTAAAATTATCGACGGATTTTATCCTAAATTTCTTATCCTAATTTATTTCTCCCATTTCATTCTCTATCCTAAATTTTCTTTCCTAGGTCTAAATTTTTATTTCCCTATTCTCTCTTTTTCTTTTTCCTATTTTCTTTTCTCTCCCCTCTCTTTTCTTTCCTCTTTTTCTTTTCTCTCTTTTTTTTTCTTTTCTCTCTCCTCTTTCTCTGTTCTGCCTTCCTTCTTCTTCCTTCATCTCTTTTCTTTTCTCTCTCTGCTACCACCGGTCCTACTCTCTCTCTCTCGCAGTCGACAGAAGGGGAGGAGGAGGAGAAGGGGGGCTCACCGACAGCGGCGGTTGGCGGGGCGCGCGGCGGCGGCGAGGGAAATGTGGGGGAACAGAGGGGGGGGGGTGGAAGGGGAGGTTGCCGGCGAGGGCGAGCGGCGGCGCCGATGGGAAAGGAGAGGGAAGGTGCGGGGAGAGGAATGGAGGGCGCGGGCGGCTTTTATAGTGCAGGGGGGAGAGGGGCGGCGACGTGCGTGCGCGTGCGGGGTACGGCGGTGACGTGCGCACGTGGCGGGGTACGACGGCGTGGCGTGGGGTACGGCGGCGACGTAGGCGCGTGCGGCGCAGGCGGCGCGTGCGTGCGGCGCGGGGCGCGAGGGCGGCCGGCGTGGGCGCGTGCGGCGCGGGCGGCGGCGTCGTGCGGCGCACGGCGCGGGGCGCAGGCGGGCGCGTGCGCGCGGCGACGGTGGGTCCAGGCGCGCGCGGCGTGGGGCAGGTGCATGGGGCAACGGCCGAACACCTGGCGGGCTGTGAACAGTGCCGCCAGGGTGTTTTGGGCTTTTAGGGTTCATTTCTTCACTGAACATTATTCTAAAAATTTTGTAAAGTCATCCCAATTAGTGTGGTCAACATCGTCTAATATTTGTGATAATTTATCTATTATTATTTATATATATATACATATTATTCTTTCTTTTCTTTTACTCATTAGACTCATATATTCCTACGTACGTCCATATATTTTGATACCCAGGGTTTATACCTAGCTCCCCCATATATACATATATATATATATTGGCAAAATATAACCGCTTGAATTCGTGTCAGCGCACTTCTTGTATATTTATTATAGTTCTCCCTAAAATTATATTATTTACTAGGTGTGATATTCGTTTTAAACCCTACATAGAACATTATTCTAAATTGTATTTTAATCATATCTCTCCCTTATAATACACATTGATTAACCTACAATAAAATCTAAATAAAACGTGCGAACAAATCCAAAATGATGCAATTCATTTTAAAAAAAGTTTTTTTGAAGGTCCGTATTTTAGGGTTTTGGTTTTCTTGTTGGTCGAATTTTTAGGGCATTACAGCGACGCACGGGGGTGGTCGGTTTGGGCGAAGGTGAGCGGGACCTCCGACCACCGGGCCCGCCGTGAGGCCTGGTGGGTGGGGACCGCAGCCAGAAGCTCGCGCTTCATGGTCTTGAAGCTGCGGCTGGAAGCATGAGCACATGCTCCCCCATCCATGGTGGCGACAGTGGCCCCAGGCTCCTGGTAGCCTAAGTTGTCATCACCATCATCGTTGACGGGGGCCTTCTTCTTGGCCTCACTTCGTCGGTCGCGGGTGAGGGCCGTGGGGCTCTGGCCCTCACGGTGTTCCTGACCTTGCTCCTCCCCCCACTTCTTGACACGCTCGGCCAATCCCTTGACCGCGCGGCACTCAGTGAGGTCGTGGAGGGAGGTGTTGTGCACGGAGCTCCATTTGCCAGTCTGGTGCTCTCGGCCAGGGGCAGTAGTGCCCCTTCTACTGTCCTCCGCAGCCTTCCCCTTGCACTGGGGTCGCGAGATGCCTTCAGCGGCGAGAACGTGCCCCTCGTCGCTAGAGCGGGCAGTCCTCCTCTTCTTCCTCCTCTCTTGCTGCCCAGGGTGGGCGGCAGACCCGGGGCAGCCACAGGCGCCGCGCCAGAGCCAGAGGAGTTCCAGGTCCACGCCTCCTCCTTACGGGCCGCACGGTCCGCGAGCTCAAAGAGCTGCGCGGTAGTCTAGGGCTCCTTGGATGCGGTAATCTTCTTCAGCATGCGGTTGTGCCGCACGCCTCCCCTAAACGCGTATATCACCGCATGCGCGGGGATACAGGGATGGTGTTGCGGACCTGGCAGAACCGCTGTATGTATGACCGGAGGGACTCTCCGTCCCTCCGCTGCACTGCGTGCAGGTCGGCTTCCTCTCCTGGGTGTGGGTACGTGCCCTGAAAATTCGTAGTGAACTGTTAGCACAGATTCTCCCAGGAATGGACTGAAGCGGGTGGCAAGTTCATGAGCCAACCCCGCGCCTGGCCTTTTAGGGCCATGGGAAAATAGTTGGCCATGACCCCGTCATCACCCGCCGCCATCTCGATTCCAGTCGTGTAGATCTGGAGGAACTTGGTGGGGTTGATGCTACCGTCGTATTTTTCCGGGATGCTGGGTCCGAACTTTGGGGGCCATCGGACACTCCGAAGACTCGCCACAAAGGCACAGCACCTAGCCCTAACGACGGGGGAAACGGGGGGCCTACCTTTAAGGCCGCTAGGGCGCACGGTGGCCGTGGACGCGACGCCCTCTCCCGCTTTGGTGGCGCGGCGCTCGTCGCGCCGACGCTCGATGCTGAGCCGGGCATCCGGCTCGTCGTATAAATTCTCATGATGCCCTCTCGTGATGCCGCGAGTAACCGTGGGCATCGACGAGGGCAGCGAGGGTGTGTGGCGGGCATGGGCCGCCGCTCGCCGTGCTCTTTGCCTTGAAGACGAAGAGGTTGTACTCGCAGCGCCGGACGATTAGGCTGCCGATGAGCGGCCGCCGGCGTCTAGCTGCTTGTGCGCCGCCTTGACCAGGTTGGCCACATCATCCAGCCAACGCTGGACGGGGGCCTCCGGGTCCGCGGCAATGGGCGGATGGCGCAGGAGCGCCCTTGCCGCCTGGAGGGCACCCTGAGGAGTGCCGTCGTCACCGTAGACCAGACGGCGGCACGCCTTGGGGCGGCGTCGCCGCTCATCGCTTGGCCACTGGGAGGTGGCAGAGCCCTCCAGCTCCTTCAACGCCTTCTCACGGTCGGGGCTCCGGCGAGGAGGCGGTGACGGTGTATGCGTCCGGCGACGGGGATGCAGCTTGGCGCTCACGCAAGGAGCAGGAACCTGAGGAAGCGTTTACGCTCCCCTACCTGGCGCGCTAGCTGTCGGATGGTAAACTCCGTAGCGGGGGACTGTGCAGACCCCCTTTTTGAGTTCGGCCCAGGGGTGCGAAAAAAGAGGCTTCTCCAGGCCCGGCTCCGGTGAGGCCGGTGAGGATCAAAGATCGCGAGATAGAGAACGGTGACACACGAGCAAGTATACAGGTTCGGGCCACCGATGAGGCGTAATACCTCTACTCCTGTGGGGTGGATTATCTGCGTGGATTCTAGCTCTCCAGAGCTGGACTCGACTAGTAGCAATCCGGGAAGCAGAAGCGAAAAGCCTAACCCCCTCCTCTAGGCCTGGGCCTCCTTTTATACCTCAAGGGGACACCACAGGGACCAGATAGGCTGTCATCTAGAGCAAGGGAAAAAACTATTTTACAATTAAGAACCACATCGTGGCTTGTGACGGAAGTCTTCCGCTCCTGCCACGCCGGCATGGCCCCTGTCAGGCCGTCCATTATGCGGGTCGGCGCAGCACGTCATTCTCCATTAAACGTTTGGTGTCTGCTAGTCCAACCGCAGGCTGTGCGGTGCGCCAGGTGATTAGACCTGACGCACCGACTTCGATGAAGCACGAGAGCCGGATCGGCTCTCGAAATCTTGATGTAGCTTATCGGGAAGCGTAACGTACCTACCGGGCGTGCACCGGCATGTGCGGTACTGTACGCCATCCCATCGGTCATTCGCACCGGTCTCATGCCGGTCAGCCAACTGTGACCGGTGTCAGACGAGCGCGCGTCATTCCGTAATAAATGCGGCACGCGCGTGGCGCAAGCGCACTATACCTGCACCGTCATTAATGAGGTAGGTGATCGCTGGGAGCACCCACCTATTTCGTTACACGTGGCAACGACCGGAGGGGGTCGGGGGAGCCTGACCCCTGCTGGGCCACCCCCCGAGGGGGTAGCGTGTCATGGGAGGGCGGCCGCCACATCGCCCTCGGGCCCTCTCCTCACTCGGGGGATGGCCACGTGGGCAGACGGGGCCACCTCAAGCCCATAGTCGACATACCCCTGCGCCCAGGACACCGACATGCTGGTATGACATTGTGGAACATTAGCCGAGACGCGAAGCTGAGGCACAAATTTCAAACTCGCTAGGGGAATCAAGATTTTTTTATTTTTACATTTTTTATTAAAATATTGAAAAATAATTTTTGTTTCAAAAATTTACAAATCTACACGCCTCATGTCATTTGGGAGGGCGTTTCTTAAAAATCGCCCTTGCAGAGAGCACGTTAAAGACCTAAATGCAAATTTTTTATTTGTATTCAAACCCTTTCCACTGGTTTTAATTGCTTAAAAACTAATAATGCTTATTCGACGCTTTAAATGATTTTAAATGAAAAGTAATAAACTACATGAGATCTACAACTTTTGTATAAAGTTTAACTCCATCCGATATCGTTTGAAATGTGGATCTGAGATTTTTTTAAATAGGTTTTAGATTTTGTAACGAATATTTGGACATATAAACGGTCTTAAACGAAAATTTTGTTAACTACAAAATTATAGATCTCCACGAACCCTATAATTTTGATATAAAGTTTTATTTCATCTGACTTTATATAATATAGTTCTAAATTGTAAAATTATAGAGTTAGCAAGCTATACTAGAAGATTTGTATTTAGGTTTCTTAATACCTTCCGGAAAGACGATTTTTTAAAGAGGGCGTGAGGTGACTGGATTTGTGAATTTTGAAAACAAAAAATTATTTTGTAAATATTTTAATAAAAAATTCCCCCTCGTCGATCTCCTTTCACCCCCTCCAGTGGGCCTCCTCCTTCGGGCCTGCCCCCGCGTGCCCACCACCCGAAGCTTCTTCACCGCTTCTCCCTCAGTGCCGGAAGCCCGGAGGCCTCCCCCGTCGACACTCTAGTCGTCGGCCGGCCACCGTCCCCCACACAGCTCGGTCGCCTCTCAACTCCAGCCGTGCCCACGTGTCGGTCGACAACACGATAGGCGTGAGCCGTGCTCTCACTCTGCCCGTGCCCACGTGTCTGTCGACAACACGACAGGCATGAGCCGCCTCCGCCCGGCTCCTCGTCATCGACAGCGACCAATGCCCGAGGCACAGCGCACGGCCTGGCTCAGCACACCTGTCCCCCTCCTCCAGCCCCATTGCCGACCGATTCCACTCCTCCCCCTCCGTCGCCCATCCACCGGCTCCACTCCGCCCGCACCCCCTCCTCTCTCCCCTTCAATGGCGTTGCCTTCCTCCTCCAGTCCCCACCGCCAGCCAAGTCCACCCCCCCCGCTACCCCCTGCCACCGCACCCCTATCCGTCGCCTATCCACCGCGTCGGTGCCGGCTCCACACTCGGCCCGCACCCCCTCATCCCCTCTCCCCTCTCCAAAGCTAGAGTGACATGCCCGTGCTTCCAGACCTGGCGACCAAGTCGGGGATGGGGCTGGATTTATCGGCCATGGATTCCGCGTGAAATGGTGAGGTGGGACTAAAGAGTCGTCAATTTGCTAGCTGAGGAAGGGACAAACAAGGAATCAAGCATACCGGGCATCTTCGTCCTAGTCGACCGAGCTGTGACCGCTGCCACGCTGCGTGTGCCCAGTTCGCGGCAGCCTCGCTCCCCCGGCCAACTGAGCCGCCGGCGCCGGTGCACTGTGCACGGTGGAAGCGCCGCCTCTTCTGTTGCCTTGTCCGCCGTTCTCGACTCGAGCTGACCAGCTGAACTTGTTCGCTTCTTTCGGCCTTTGGGTACTTTGAGCTGAACAGCAGGGTATGCGATCCCGTGCACGTATTCGACATAGTAATACGTATACTACTCTAATTTGCCAATTGATACGTGTCACTGGAAATCCCGTTCCGGCCCAACACATTATGGGCTTAATATAACAAGCACGTGACAATCTCGTTCCTGGACCGGAGGTGGCCTCAAGCTAATATGAAAGATGAAACAGCTCAAGCGAGCGAGGTGTGCTTGTTAAGATCGATTCGTTCTCTGAGTGGTGGTTGAGTGATGGATTGATGTTAATCATCTAGTAACATGTTTTTGTTTTTACGCAAACCAGTAACAAGGTTGTAATAATCAGCTTATCAAAAGATAGAATATAATAATTCTTTTCTCGATCAATACTCCAGGTTAAAAATACTTTCCTTTATAAGCTACTCAAAGATGTTGATTGAGCTAAAAAAAAGTGAACAAACGAACACAACTGAAGTCCGACACAAGCTACTGCGATCGAAGGAGAGGAAAGGGCGGAACTACTCCCTCCGGTGACGTTTTAGATAAGGTTTAGATCAAACTTTTATAACTTTGACAATCAATAACTTAACATATTTAGTTTAAAAACACTATAACAACATATAACGAGGGATGTTTCGATCCTCATTGGGGTTGTGAATTCTTTAGATTTTGCTGGAATGATGGGATGAGACTGCCATCTATCGAAGACTGTCCTGGTTGCAGTGATCCTGATGTACAATATGTTGGAAGACCAAGCTGACAAAGTAATAGTGGGAATCGGCCAATTCAACAAAAGTTGCCTGTTCATCAGAGGCTTGGGCCGATTCGACAAGATTAATTTGAAGACAAGCCACAAGCATGAGCCGAGATCATGGAACCTCAATGGTGTCCTTCTGGAATTTTTACCAAGAATCAGAAAAGACGTGTCCAGAGGATGAGATATAGAGAGCAGTTCCAAGAAGTCGAAACTGAGATTGAGAATCGGCTAAAGCGCACAAGAAAGGTTTGGAGCGTTAAGAGTAAGGTCGTTCCAGCCGATGAAGTCAAAGCTAACAAGGATAAAAGTCCTGCTGAGGGCAAGGGAAAAGCAGTTGCCTCATCTTCAATAAACATGGTCTTTATGTTGCTAGCCAAGTATGGTGTAGAACAAGTTGTAGAAGAAGTATGCGAACCACCATCGGCTAAATTGATATTGTCTCCACAACAAGTTGTTTTTGAGAAACCAGAAGGAACCGGGCATCGACACCTCAAGCCTTTGTATGTAAAGGGGTTTGTTAATGAGAAGCCGATGTCAAAAATGTTGGTTGATGGGGGAGCAGCTGTTAACTTGATGCCATATGCTACTTTCAGAAAACTGGGCAAGAATTTAGAAGATTTGATCAAAACCAACATGATCCTGAAAGATTATGGAGGAAATCCATCTGAGACCAAAGGAGTTTTAAACGTGGAATTGACCATCGACAGCAAGACAATTCCTACCACATTCTTTGTCATTGATGGGAAGGACTCCTACAGTCTGTTGCTGGGAAGAGATTGGATCCATGCCAATTGTTGTATTCCTTCAACTATGCATCAAAACTTGATCCAGTGGCAAGGAGACCAGATAGAAATTGTGCCAGCCGATAGGTCAGTTAATGTAGCTAATGTCGATTTGTCTGTTTGGGAGATGGAATGAATTGATTGTTTGTTTGGAAAAATTTGGCAAAGAGATTATCTGAGAGTTTCTGATTATGATATACAACCAACAGGATATGGAGAGCCCCAATTATTACTTTGAGGGTGCCATCGAGGGTTCAAATTTCTATACAAAGAACATTGTAGACGATCTCGACAGTAAGCTTGGACAAGGGTTTATGTCAGCCGATGAACTAGAAGAGGTGTATATGTGACCAGGCGATAGACCTAGGCTGACATATATTAGTAAAGGCTTGTCAAAGGAGTTTAAATGTAAATTAATAGAATTCTTAAAGGATTACAGAGATTGTTTTGCCTAGGAATATTATGAGATGCTAGGACTTAGCCGATCGATTGTTGAACATCGTCTCCCTATTATACCTGTCTATCAGCCATACAAGCAGCCTCCAAGACGTTGTAAAGCTGAGATGTATGATGCTATTAAGACTGAGATTACAAGATTGTATGATGCTACTTTCATCAGGCCATGCTGATATGCTGAGTGGATTTCAAACATAGTGTCGGTAATCAAGAAGAACAGCAAGTTTAGAGCTTGCATCGACTTTAGAGATTTGAATAAAGGTGCTCCTAAGGATGAATACCCAATGCCGGTTATCGATCAGTTGGTTGATGCAACATCTGGACACAAAATTATCAGTTTCATGGATGGCAATGCAGGATATAATCAAATTTTTATGGCCGAAGAAGACATTCACAAGACTGCTTTTCGATGTCCTGGTGCAATCGGCTTGTATGAGTGAGTTGTTATGACTTTTGGATTACGGAGTACTGGCGCCACATACCAAAGAGCGATGAATTACATATTTCATGACCTTATCGGCTTATTGGTTGAGATCTATATTGACGATGTGGTGGTCAAATCAAAAGAGGTTGATGAGCACATAGCCGATTTGAGGAGAGTCTTGGAAAGGGCAAGAAAATATGGATTAAGGATGAACCCAACTAAGTGTGCTTTTGGTGTATCGGCTGGCTAGTTCCTTGGATTTTGAGTGCATGAAAGAGGAATTGAGATACCTCAGAGGAGTGTCAATGCTATCAACGATATAAAACCTCTAGAAGACAAGACAAAATTACAACCATTGATCGGTAAGATTAATTTTGTAAGATGGTTTATATCTAATTTATCCGGTAGGATAGAGCCATTTACTCCATTGCTCAGACTAAAAGTCGATCAGGAGTTTGTTTGGGGGAGAAGCAATAGAGAGCTTTGGACAGTATAAAGGAATATTTGAGTTCTCCAGTCCTTATTCCACCACAGAAAGGGATTCCTTTAAGTTGTATTTATTAGCCGATCAGAACACCATCGGCTCTGTCCTGATCCAAGAGGTTGAAGGTAAAGATCGAGTTATATTTTACTTAAGTAGAAGGCTTTTGCATGCAGAGACCAGATATTCACCGGTGGAAAAGTTGTGCTTATGCTTATATTTTTCCTGTACAAAGTTAAGACATTATTTGCTTTCCAATGAGTGCACAATAGTCTGTAAGGCCGATGTAGTACGATATATGCTATCGGCTCCAGTTTTGAAGGGAAGGATTGAAAGTGGATTTTTGCTTTAATAGAGTTGGATCTACAATATGAATCGGCTAAGGCAGTCAAGGGGCAAGCGATAGCCAATTTCATAGTTGAACACCGGGATAGCTCGATTGATCATGTTGAGATTATGCTTTGGACATTATTTTTCGATGGATCAATTTGCACTCATGGGTGTGGTATCGGCTTAGGGATCATATTGCCTAGGGGGCAAGTTTTCAGTTTGGTTTTACTATTAAACCTTATTCTACTAATAATCAAGTTGAGTATGAGGCAGTTCTGAAAAGTTTACAATTGTTGAAAGAGGTTGAAGCCGATGCTATCGAAATCATGGGTGATTCAATTTTGGTGATTAGCCAATTGTCTGGAGAATATGAGTGTAAGAATGATATCTTGATGGTTTACAATGAGAAGTGTCAAGAGTTGATGAAAACTTTCAGGGTAGTTACTTTGAAGCATATTCCCCCAGAACAAAATGTTGTGGCTAACGATTTAGCTCAAGGGGCATCGGGTCACAAGCTGATGTTGAAGGATATAGAGTTAGAAGTTGCATGCTTGCAAGCTAATGATTGGAGTTTTGAGATACTTGAGTATTTGAAGGATCCTTCTAGATCAGTTTCCAAGAAATTGAGGTATAAAACCCTTAAATATGTTTTGTTGGACGATGCATTGTACCATCGGACCATTGATGGGGTTTTATTAAGATGTTTGAGTCTGGAAGAAGCAAAAGTTGTCATGTGTGAAGTACATGAGGGAATATGTGGTACTCATCAATCGGCTCATAAGATAAAGTGGCTGATTAGGAGAGTAGGGTATTTTTGGCCGATAATGCTGGAAGATTGCTTTAGATATTATAAAGAATGTCAAGACTGTCAGAAGTTTGGAGCTATTCAAAGGGCACCAGCATCGACTATGAATCCAATCATCAAGCCATGTCCGTTTAGAGGTTGGGGCATTGACATGATCGGCCAGATCAATCCACCATCGAATAAAGTACATAAGTTTATATTGGTTGCTACCGATTATTTTACTAAGTGGGTTGAAGCTATTCCTCTTAGGAAAGTTGATACCAAAGATGCAATAGAGTTTATTAAGGAGCATATTATATATAGATTTGGTTTGCCACAGACGATAAGAACTGATCAAGGATCTATCTTTGTGTTCGATGAGTTTGTTCAGTTTGCCGATAGCATGAGAATTACTTACAAGGATTACTTATAACGTTGGTTTTAGTCGATGACAACAAAGGTTTCACTGTTTATATAATCATTTGGATCTATTGACATCGAACCACCAACCGATGAATGCTTCAACCTTCGGATCAGTGCTTATTTAATCTATCATTACTAGCCGATTGGTTTCTACTGGATTATATTATTTTATTTTCATCAGCCGATTATCTTTATGTCATTATTTACTCAAGTATCAAGATCTATACTGGATATCGGCTGGTATCGGCATCAGCTGGAATCACTCCATTGGCTTGTCAGCCGATCGGCTATCTTTTGATCTTCAATTTATATATCTTATCAGTTGCAGGATCAAACTGACTGGCACGCCCGCATCTCATCACTATTTTGGACCTGCATTGGAGCTAAGCAGATCTCCCAGGCCATCGTGTTTTTACGTCAACAATATTATACTTCTTTTCATACTTAATGCTGCATCAGTTAAGTTTGATCAATTAAGTCATGTTTAGAATCATGATCTCTAGCCTACTTTATGGTTGTTAATAAGGATAGTATCGGGGTTTCAGCCGATTTTACCTGGTATAGTTGTTTTACATGGTTTTATGCTTTATTTAATATGCTATATCTGCCTCTTATATCAGGAACTAATCTAATATAAATATATTTAACTTACCACCAATCTGATTAGTGATAGTTAGATGTATTTGTTGCAAGAGAATATCCTAGTGTAAGGTTGTATCGAAGCTATAGCCGATACATGCTTAAATCTGAACATCGGCTACGACATGAGTACATATAATCGTTATTTCATGTTATTTTTAAACTTGAGCAATTTATATTGTCTCGGTTAGGTCTGTTCTATCCCAATTGCTGATTTCTAAAGTAATACTGATTTATAGATTATGTAATACTGATATTTTCAGTCGATGTACCAAGTTTGGGGTTGATTCATCATCGAAATATACCTTACAGCCGATACGCCCTACATTGCATCGACTGGGTTACATCACGATATGACATCGGCTTTCTGGCCGATCGATTATCATTTACTAATAGAACTTGCATGTTTCATCTTGTTGATTGCAGGATCAAATCAACTGGCACGCCCTTGAACCCGAAAGCATGTTTTGGACCTGCACTGGAGTTAAGCAGATCTCCCAGGATAGTGTGTGTTTTTTGCATCAACAGAGGGCTAGGGGTCCTATTTATAGGCTCGGGAGGGAGAGATCGAGCCCGAGGTGATCGCAACTGTGCTGGAAAAAACTAGGGTTAGGTGGAGAGAGATAAGCTCGAACTGAGCTCGATTCCACATCGATTTGAAAGGGATAAGGTTCGATTTTTGGGGAAAAGATAGAGGAGGATAAGGGAAATATTTCCCCCCAACTAATTGGACGTGGGGATGAACAGATGCACCGGATTTGGAGGGGACACGGCGGCAACGGACTTGACTGGAGTTATGTCCCGAGGTTGAAGAAGCACTGTAGTGAGAGGGAGGAAAACTAGACTTCCGCTGCACTTCTTTCCCTCGGCCCGATTGATGGAGGATGCAAACTGGACTTTAGCCGAGAGAGAGAGGGGGGTTCTGCGGCCTGGACTGCGGGGAGAAGAGCAGAGATGATCCGGATTCGGCCCGAACGGGAAGAGAAGATTTGGATTCTTTTTCTAATTAAATAATTGGTGAAATGATCTTTCGTTTATTAAAAATACTTCCAATGCTTAAATAATTTCCAGAAAAATCCAGGAAATAGATAAAAAAGCAAAGTATTTAATAAAATTTTATCTAGTCCACTTTTATGTTGAAATTTTTCAAGAATTTATTAGGGTTTCTCTTTTAGGCTTTTAAATATTTTTTAAAAATACATTAAAGAATGTATTATTAAATTAAGCGATTTTTAGACAGTGACAGACACCGAGTGGCGAGCGCGCAAGCCAGGGAGGGGTGCAGCAAAGTTGCCAATCACGCAAGGCGGAGTGTGGCAAGGCGCACACGCACGGTGTCGCTTCATCTTCTATTTTGCTTCGTGAATCCTCCGGTCCTCCTCTTTCTCAGTTTCTTTTTCCATCCACCGATCTACCATCCACGTCGCACTCTGTCCGAGTCTCCGACGAGCGAGGGAGCCAAGCACGACACGCTGACACTGATCGACGCCGCGTCTCCGCCTCTCCATGTCTTCTGTGGCAAACTGAGGTGAGGCACTTTTTGTTCAATTGTTCTTGCCTTATTTCTTCTAAATTTAAATTTAACTTATGAACTTAGGATTTTCTTGCCTGCATGTTTTTCCCACTCCAAAATTAGGTTAGGGTTTTCTTACTTGCATTACTTTCCCAAACCAAAAATTAGGTTAGGATTTCCATAGTTATTGTTGTATAATTAACTTTATAATTTCACTATTTCAGGTGTTACAATGTTACCCGAAAAAGCATTTATCAGGTGCTCACAGAAGAAACAAAATAAAATGAGAAAAGAACAATTAATCGATTCCCAAAAGGGTGCTATACATAAGTTCTTTTCAGCTTCAAATTCAACTAGTGGTTTTCCCGGTGATGCTCCTGAAGATGTAGATTCTAATGTGGACAGTGATAGTACAGCGCAACAAAATATACACAAGGTCAAGAACAAGAATCTAGATGCATAAGTTGATGTCAATGCGGATGATACGGTCGAACAAAATTTGTAGTTCCATTTGGAAACCCAAATGGTAATGAACAAAATAATTCTCTCTTTCTTATCTTTGATCCAACACCATGTGATAATCTTGATAAAAAGAGAAGAGATACAGGGCATGTGAGAGAATTGAATCTAGAGTTCCCTTTGGATAGCCCTGGTTGACATTTTTCATATACCTATTACTCCAGAAAGTTAAATAATGGTGAGGTTATTGATATAAAGTGGTTAGTATATTCTAAGCATGTGGATAAAGTGGTTAGTACAAAAATATAGCCATAAGGGTCTATAGTGTCAAGTTCGCCTAGGGCCCTCGAAATTGTTGAGTCGACCCTACCCGAATCACCCTCAATCGCCCTCTGTGTCACCCTTCTTAGTCTAGGGTTGTCCTCACACTAGCAAATAGGGATAGGGAGAGGGAGAGAACCACGCACGCGCCAATATTTTCACCGGCCAAGCTGACGCAGCACGCACGGTTCACGTTCGTCCATCGCACCGACATGTGGGGCCCATGCATTGACTCAGCCGTTCAACGGGGTCAACAATGACACGTCGGATGAAACCGCCTTCGAAACCGTCAGAGGAGTCGTTTTGCAATGGTTTTCGGAGTTGGGGGACGGGTTATACTCAGTTTTGCAGTTGAGGGATACGATTCAACAACGGCCATGAGTTGAGGGAGGCATAGTAGACTTATTCCTTGTTTGGATAATCCTCCAAAATTTCAGCCCATGCACGTGTCAAGTTTTGGTGCATGTCGCTGGGGCATAAACAAGAATTGACACAGGCTTACCCAACTGCACAAAAGACAGCAAAGTGAAGAGATGAAAGGAGGCGGTGGTGGTGCGGTGAACCTGGATCTCCGGCAGTCCAGGTGCGTCTCACATCCAGCCGGCCACAGAGCAGCATGGCTGCAGGCCAGCAATAGCTTGGGCATTTGGCGGTTTGGCCTGTTTATATTATGCCTACTTCCGCCCTCGATCCTATAAAAAATAAATATAAAATAAAATATAGTATATTTTAATACTACGAAGCTAAACACGTATTTTATTTTAGAATTTTTTATAAAATAGAGAGGAGAGAAACATAAAATAAAATATGATACTATAGATTTTTTTTATAAAATAGAGAGAGCAGGAATGAAAGTCGACTAAATTGGGGAATTGATATTTAATTAATCGATGCAACGAACCTGGCCCAAGGGCCCCACGGCGATGCGCGAATAGGCTAGCTATAGTAAACTGCGTAGCTAGTAGCTAGCGTACAAGCTGGATGGATAATCATATATGTGTACATGCATTGATGCTAATTCCTTATTAATCCCTTTTGTTTAGGAGCTAGCTGCGGTGTGTGGTGATCTGATGTGACGCGTATTATCAACTGAATTGGCATTACGCTTAATTAATACTACTTCAACATTTGAAGGTTGGTCTAGTGATAATGGCCCTGTTTGGATCCTAGAGATATTTTTTAGCCCACCCCTTTTAGCCTTAAAATAGCTCTAGGGATCCAAACAGCCCTCTAGTTTTAGGGCTATTTGCAAATAGCCCACCCCAAAAAATTATCACCCCCAAGGGGTGCTAATTGGGCTATTTTGCTGTGGACCCCACTGATTCTTACTTTACCCACTTGTACCGGATTCTGTTGTGGCAGAATTGTGTATGTTTGTATGTGCCTGTATTGGATTAGCCATAGAAGATCCGGCTGCTGTATACTTTTAGTGGAGGCAAATGATTGGGATGGTACAATAATAGCTAAATAGCTCTTGAATCCAAAATGCAAGAGGGCTATTTTATTAGAGAGCTATTTTAGTGAGATAATCTTTAGTTTGAAAAATATCACTGGAATAGTTCTCCAAACATGACAAATATACTAGTACTATTTATTCGACATCCATTCATCGGAGTCATCTAGTGTACACGTAAGATCAGCCTCTTGTGTGGCCTGGTATAATAAACTTTGCTCACACCGAATCCGGTGTGTTCACCCCTGGAAGTATTATTACTACGAATTTATACTAGTACTCCAGATAAAATATCATACTGGCCTTGTAATATAGTATTAACTACCAGTACTGTGCGTGCATTTGCATCCTGCATATATTTTTCAATAAATAATTACACTAGAAGTGAGCATTTACCTTGAAATTTCTATTTGGAAAACAATTTCTATGAAAATATTTTTCTTTCTGTAAGAAATTTTTCTTTCTGTCATAGATGTATATTTAGAATAAAATTACAAAATCGATAAAAATTTGAGAAATTTCCATGCAATGGAATTTGGGATGGATGGTTGAACTTTTTGTCTAGAATAATGTCCAATAATTTTTTTAAAGATTTTCACCAACTGTCAATGTATTAAGTATTTATTCGTTTAATTTACTTAATTGTTTCTCAGGACCATTGTCAACTTAAGTATCAACATTTGTATCCACATTAATTATATTTTTAGGCAGACAAAATATTTGGTCCTTCATATGACAAACAATTTTTTTATAACTGTTCAAATGATTATAGTATCTGTAGCTTATGTGGAGTATTATAATTAGGTAGTCTCATCAATCTATAGTCTTATAGTGACCATAAAAGGTTAACATCTTTCTCTCTTTAAATCGATTAGTGTATGTGTTTTTTTTAAATGAGGTGTTCATTTTTCCTTCCTTCCATCCATATCTATCTATTTATCTATCTATCACTTCATCGGTTCCAAAAAATCAAATCTTGACTACGAATCTAGATATGTGTTTGTCTAAATTCATAGTCAGTATTTTATTCTTTAGGAAGGAGGGTGTACATCGATAGGAGAGATAAAAAGGATTCATCATGTTCACTTTAGACGCTTAGTTTAATTGAAGAAATAGAAAGATTCACGATATTAATTTACGAGGATTTGCTAGATTTTAGGCTATCACTTAAAATTGCATATGGCTAAGGCTAAACTTTTGGTGCTATGCAATGTGCAAATTTAGTTCATTTTAACTATAATTTTGTTGCTACTAGAAAAAAAATACCCATACATTATAACGGGTAAAAATATTTTTGATCTCTATACACTTTTCAGTCCCAACCCACCCTATTATCTTCCTCTACTTGGCCTGCCTCTCTTTGACCTAGTTCATAAGTGGAGTTGTAGGCCCAGCTCGTATGGCCGACTGCTGTCTTCAACATCTGGAAGACAGTCCCGCATCCGTATGATGCCAGAACTGATCATTCCCATTCATTCCCATCAAATCCGGTCGAATCTTTCTCGATCTCGCAAAATTGGTTGAGGCTTTTTGATACACTCGATCTCCTCTTTCCGTTTTTATCAAAATTGCGAATCCGCAAAAATCGGATAAAAACGGTGACTTTTAAATGGCGATTAAATCCGGTAAATTAAAACTGATTTGAAAGCGAAAATCATGGGGGACATGATGAGGGAGTAGTGGGGAATCGATTTTTGCAATCAATTGGAGGAGGGAACGTATAGGAGGCAGATCAACGTGGCGGCGGTTTTAGGGTTCGGCTCGGTGATGAAAACAACTACGCAAATAAAAAATGAATCCTTACCAGCTCGGCGATGAAAAAACCGGCTAGATAAAAAAACGAATCCTTACCACGTTCGCACACCTTTACACGTGAAAAAAACACCACGTAAAAAATAGCCAAAAACAGATAAAAAAGCAGAAAAAAGGCGACGAGAAAAAGCGAAAAACGGTGAAAAAAAGATAGCAAACTGAAAAAAAAAGAAAAAAGGATGGAAAAAAGAAAAAGGGCTAAAAGAAACCCGAAAAAAACGGATGAAAAAAGGGAGGAAAAAAGACAGATGAAAAAAAAGAAAAACAGCGAAAAAAGCGGACGGAAAAACAGAGTAAAAAAAAGGGGGAAATCGGTGAAAAAGAAAAACGGACGAAAAACACCCGGAAATCTTATGTATTTTTTATTAGGTATAGGTATGTGGTTTTACTTTAGTTTTATCTATGTTTAATTTTTTCATGTAATTTTGTAAATATTTACAAGTTTATTTCATGCAACCATATACATTCTTAGAATAGTTTATTGTTCAGTCGTTGGATATGATGTGATAAGTAATAAGTTAATAGGTCAGTGATGAGAATCATTAAATTATCATCTAACGGATGTGAAAAATTTCAGACACCCACCCTCTCCAATTTCCATCATAGGCCTAGGTTATAAGAACAAAGATTTAATTAATTGACATAGGTGTACACAATCATTCCTAGAATTGTAGAAAAAAGTTTAAGACATATTAATTGTATAAAATTAGTACAATTTTCTATACATCTTTAAAAGGAAAATATAGAGGTGGTGACAGTGAATTTGTAACCCTAACTACTCCCGTTGTTAATTTTATAAATTATCATTGAACTTTAAAATATTGAAACACAATCAATTCTAAATGGATATCTACATATAAAACACAATCAACTCTAAATTGGTACACGTTTAATGAAAAATATATTTTTATTTATTTTAGAAAATATTAATATTTTTTCTTTTATCTGTAGCAAAGCATAGTCATTCAGCTGGTGCCTATGAAAATAGAATATGAAATTTGTATATAAAGTCAAATTATCTTTTTAGAATTTACTGCATACAACTTATATATATTTTATGTAGACAGAAGCTACGAGTTGTATAAGAAATCTAATTTTGCCTTCAAAAATTAGTTCACTTAGAATCACGTGGGAAAACCCCTTTAGTCTTTTAGGTATACTTTCCTTTAGAAAATACTGGAAGATACCATATTTTATCTTAAGTGGTATCAAAGTTTTTAATGTAAAATTTTGATGCCGATAGGTACGTACGTACGTACATACATAAGAGCTGTACAATTTCTCCTTTTTGTTTTAATTTCATAGAATAGACATACTTAGCTGTGTTCGGGAGGAGGGGTTAGGAACCCTCCTCTCTGGCAGACATACAATATATGCATTAACATATGATTAATTAAGTATTATCTAAATAAAAATTAAAAAATATATTTATATGAATTTTTAAAGCAACTTTTGTATATAATTTTTTTAAAAAAAATACAGTTTAGCAGTTTGGGAAACGTGCGTGCCGAAAACGAGAGAGGTGAAGGTGAAGTTAGGAAAGTGAACTTAAGAATGTAGCCTAGATTTTGGAAATATATAAGTAGACTTAGGCTGCGTTCGCAGCAACTAGTTCCCAGCCCGCACAGTAAACACGGAAAACAGAACGATCCATTAGCGCATGATTAATTAAGCATTAGCTATTTTTTAAAAAGATGGATTAATTTAATTTTTTTAAATAACTTTTGTATAGAAACTTTTTGTACAAAACACACCATTTCAGTTTAAAAAGCGTGTGTGTGGAAAACGAGAGAGATGAGTTAGGAAAAAGAGGAGAAAGAACCCAGCCTATAGATTTCGGGATGCTTGGTTTACTTCCACCGCGTGGAAGCTTCGCTCTGCCACCCAAAAAATAACCAAACGACTCACTCAAATTGGCAAGCATGCAGCAGCGGTAGCTGCATCCGAGGGATCCGGGTCCTCTGCCTTCGGAAAAAGAGGCAGATGTGTATAGTGAAACGAGTCTACTGCTACAGTAAAGAACAGTGGTTTACAGTTTTTCACTGTAGCAACAGTGCAAAACAGTAAAATGTATGGTGTACAATTACTATTCACGAATCATTGTAGCGATCGATCTTATACGTTCGCTGTAAATCGGACGGCTGAAAACACCGCAAAAGTCACAATATTGTTTACCTCTGACTTTATCCCCTAAAGCTATGGGATCTCAATCCCAACCGAGTCATAGATTCGATCATGGTTCCTAGCTAGCTAGAACATCTATCCACAACGACAGTGCACGCAAAGCCTACATCCCCGGAAAAATAAATAAAAGAAAAAAAAGATCCACAGAACAACAAAAAGGCCGTGACTTTCACCCAAATCATTAAGCTATATACTATATATATACCTACATCATATATATTCGCCAGGCCGGCCGGCAACAATGGCTGCATGTATGCACACAAAATAAGCCTCCTCGTTGTCGACTCGAGAGGCGTTTCAGAGTGTCCAGGCATCTGCTCCTATCGACACACGTCCCTGATATATACAAGATTAGCCCACTAAACTCTGCCATCTCAGCTCCAATTATATAATTGCCTCAGTATCTCTTCCCATATCTAGCACCCCCCTATCTTGTAGTAATAATAATATAAATATTAGGTGCAAACCCAACATCATCTAGCTAGCTAGAGAGAGAGAGTGAGAGAGGAGTCAACAACGGGTTGTATATAATTAGTTTAGCGGAAAGAATGAGATCGGGGGAGATACGGCTGCCTACGGGAGCTCCCACACCTGATGGGGATAAAGCCACGCGAGACCCATATGTTTATGCGTCAATTTGCAGCTAGCAGCTGCGTTGCTTTGCTGCTACCTGTCTCCCTCGCTTTCGGCTTTGGTTTGCTCGATCTTGTCGTAGATGGCCAATTTTATGTTAATCTCTCTCGGTTAATTATGGCATGGCCAAATCGAGAGGCGCGCGCGCGCGCGCACATATATATATATATATATATATATATATATATATATATATATATATATATATATATATATATATATATATATATAGGACACTCATATGGGACACCATGGTGTGAAATGCACAAGTTCGTTCAAATTTTTTAAAATTTTTAAATTGTGAGTATATAGCTAAGTATAAGAATTTGATTCATGCCTATACCTAACAATAAAACAACTTAAATTCAACTTTATTTGATTATATATTATTACATACCTAACTAATTATATGTTTGGATGTTATATACCTAGGATCAAAATCTAACCAAAACAAGTTCAAATTCAGTTCAAACTTGTTTTAAACTAGTTAGTAAAATAGTTAATGTTGATACCTAAACATTTAAGAAAATTCATACTCATTTGAATTTGATATACTCAATTTGAAACATTGAGTCCGGGCACCATGAAGCACCAAACAAATTATATATATATATATATATATATATATATATATATATATATATATATATATATATATATATATATATATATATATATATATATATATATATATATATATATATATATATATATATATATATATATATATATATATATCTCGCGATACCGATAGAAATAGGGTTTACATGTGCATATTCGTATAGGTGAATGTGTATGTAAGTGTTGTGAATTTCTGCGTTTTTACGGTGTTTTTTAAATAAAAAAATCTATCTCGGTTAATTGGATAGCTTAGCTTATTAGCTAGGGTGATTAACAAAACCATTCGACTTTTCGGCTAATGGGTCCTTTTACCGACACGTCACTCTTGTATATATATTGGGTCGTAAGCCCGTTAGATCTTCACGGTCAGCGTCGTCCTCCTTTCTAAGGCCTGGACGTACGTCGATCGTTCATGGTTAATTATTTATTGGAAACTTTTTAGTACAACCTTTATTTTGTTGACGAAGGATGCATGGTTGTAGTTGTAGGATTATAGTTGTCATTAAGGATCGTTGTCATTAAGGATTATAGTTGTAGTTGTCTTTCTTAATTGTCTATAATTATATAACTATTATAGCATATTGTGTATAACTTGCCGGTGACTCGATCACTGTTTCAAATACTATAATTTAACTAACACAGTGTCGCATGGAAGGATAATAAGGATATGGGAACAAGGCATACCAGCTTAGTTTAGCTCTAGCTGGTTGTGCACGATAAGTGGAGAGTTGTACGGTCAGGCCAGCATATAGTGCGTGGGAGTCTGGGAGAGAAATTAAACAACGAGGCCGGGCTCCTTTAAGAATTTCAAAGAGAAATTGAAGGATTTATGAAAAAAAAAAGAATTTCAACGAGGCCAGAATATGAAGCGTGTGACATCATCTTTCTACGGTTTTCCTGTTCCTGCGTTTCAAAATCTTGTGATTCAAAGGATCCTCTATGGAGAAGATGCTGATGTGACGGGTCACACCAGTAGTCACATTGTTAAAATAAAATGATATTTATATAAATAAAAAGTTCTATTTACTCCTCCGAACTATTTAAATGGACCATTTAACCGCTAAACTATTTTTAATTTATTTTACCTCCTAAACTATTAAAAATGGTTTAATAGTATTTCTTTTTTTCTCTTCAAATGTCATATTTTAAGTAAAAAAGTTTAGTCATAGATGACACATCATTATCAAAATTCCAAAATATTTTCCAATTTTTCACGACTATTTGCTTGAAACTCAAAAACCTCAACGTTTAAAACAAGCTTAGTGATTCTAACATATATGTAAACAATGATAAAAGAAATCTGAAAATACTGAGAGATACTCTCTTCGTCCCATAAAAACAAACATAGTATACATAAAAACAAACATAGTATACATTCTAGTACTACCAAATTGTTCATATCTAAATTTGTAGTACGTCATGACGTGTTACATTCCGTATGAAATTTCTCTTTATGGGATGTAGGGGTATGTATTATACCAAATCTCTCAATTCTACCAAATCTCAGTGCAAAATACGACTTATACACAGAGAAATGGAAAAGAGAAATACTATTAGGAAGCAAGGTGAACCGTTTTTAATAGATCGAGGTGTAAAATAAGCCAAAAATATTGTTTGGAGATTAACTACTTCGGTAAAATAGTTCGGAAGTACAATGGACTTTTTTTCTTTGTCATAACTACCCTACTACTTAATTTAGGTCGAACACGTTAGACATATTTTTTAAAAAAATAAAAAACACAGAAGGCAACAACATAAACTTTCATATGTGCCAGATTTAATAGCACAACCTTGCACAATACAAACTTAATTAATACTTCCTCTTTCGCCTAATATTTGACATTGGTTAGTACAATTTTGATCTAATCAACGTAAAAACAAATAGAGGGAGTAGTACAATTCTTAAGAGGTATCCACCGCATCGGTCATCCTCCCATGCCCTTCCACCATCACCACAGGTAGCTTGGCATGCAGCATACTAGGCACTCTAGCGCGCCTTGCGGCGCCCCTTCGGAAGTTAATGTGGTAGTATTTAGGAAAAAAGAAATCAATGTGATATAGCGTGTACATGAGTATTGTGGGATTAAAGGCAACACATGACAGCATTGTATTAGATCAAGTAAACAACTAAGCAACACAACTTGATTCAATGACTATAGATAATGGTTTGTAGGTATTGCAAGGTAAAAAGGTAGGAGATAAGATTATTTCGACATCACGATTAGCATTGCAATTAGCGGAATCTATTGTTCTTTCTAAGCTCTTGAGGTAGACGGCGTCGTGGCGCAGATGTGGATGCTGCTTCGGAAAGCCCTTGATTTGAGTCCGTTACTCTTGGTGTCCACTGAAAATTCATGATGACAGGAACCCTGGGGTTTGTTTCCTCATAGTGTCTCAGCATCTCTCCATCTGTATCACTGCCACTACCGTCATCAGAGTAGTCAAATAGCTTCTCAATATGCACTAAGACAGTAGCAGTTGCAGCCTCACGGTCCCAATCAACCTTGCTTCTATGTTGAGGACCTTTTGTTTCAATGTTCCAGTCCATAATCTTTGGTATCAGATTAACATCTGTTGTCCAAGCTGCAAGCCTAAAAATTGAGACATCTTGTATATGATACTGCTCATAGATTTCTTCTACCATACAACTATTGTCCAATAGTTCAGGTATTGCCTCATCATTCCATGTTTCTGGGGGTATACCTTCCAGAGCAATGATAACTCTTTGTCTCAATGGGTTCTTTACACTGTAAAAAGCAACAGGACATATATTTTACTGTATAGAAGTGTGTGCATAGCAGTAATTATCTTACCGTTTCATCAACCAATACAAGTGCTACATGCAGAAGAGAAAAGTATCATCCTTAGGGTCATTGAAGTCCCACATACGCGAAACACACACACAAATGCGCGGATTGCCAACACCAGGCTCAAGCTTAGAGATAATGTAGTGATCCATCTGTAAGTGAGGAAACACCAAAAAAAATGTCAGCTCGATACATTGATAGCGTAGGACACTTAAAAGCATGACATAGGTGGTAACCAGTTGTATTAATAAGAACTACTATGCAAAATTAAACTCCATGGTAACCTATATGTGCAAACATTTCTGTAATTATTCCCCTTTCATGTTTATTGTTCCTGCGTTTGACACAGATAAATGAATGTATAAGAAGTGTGTCCAGAAAACAGGGAGAAACCACTTGAACATCCTATAAAGCACACCGTCACCTTTATTGCCTGAAGTATTTCATGATACACCACATTCCTAGTTTCCGAGGAACAATTACCATCATTATCCTCA
Organism: Oryza punctata; assembly: GCA_000573905.2. Classification (NCBI taxonomy): domain Eukaryota; kingdom Viridiplantae; phylum Streptophyta; class Magnoliopsida; order Poales; family Poaceae; genus Oryza; species Oryza punctata. The sequence continues at coordinate 9,948,772 of CM002488.2, forward strand.
ATTAGAATTTTGAGCCCACTGCGTGAAGTGGCTCTTGACACAGCAACATATAACTGGCCATGTGTGAATACAGGTTTCTTCAGGTAAACCCCAACGTGCGACAACGTTTGGCCCTGGCTCTTGTTTATTGTCATTGCATAGAAAACACGTATGGGGAACTGTCTTCTTTGCAAGATAAATGGCCACTTTGAGCTAGTAGTGTTAAGTGCTATTCTTGGTATGAAAACCGTTTGACCAATCTTAGATCCAGTCAATACAGTGCACTGAAGAACCCACTATCCTAACACATCAACTAACAACCTAGTGCTGTTGCAAAGTCCCATCGATTGATTAAGATTTCTCAGTAGCATAACAGTCACACCCTTTTTAAGCACAAGCCTATGGTTTGGAAAGTTGTTCACATTTATAGAGTTGAGAAATTCAGTAGGATAAAGCAAATCGTAATCCTGTATGTGCTCACATGATTTACAGATTGTGTCACAGCTAAGGTACTCCTTTTCGTTTCCTGGTATCATGTTAACAACAGAGCTATTAATGTCGTCGACAGTAGCATTATTAGGACACACAATGGCACGACATGAAAGGTATTCAGGATTCCTGTGGTTATTCAATATATCAGGAAAGACTTCATTAATTAGTGCAGGTATTTTCTCACCATCTGTCTTTATCAGCAAGTCATCAGGAATCTGAACCCATGATGGCTCAGATTCGTTGTTTTTCACTGTCACTGGAACTGTTCCATTGCCTATATCTAGCACCCATTTGGCAAACCTATCAAGTTCATCCTTATCTATTTGCATAAGGTCGTTTCGAAGCAACCGCATGTTTGTTTTCAGACTGAGAAGAGTAATATGGGGCTAAAGTATTGAGTTTGTTATCGAAGCATCAATTATTGTTGTTTTTGAACCTTTTTGTATAACTGGTAAGATCTGGCGGAAATCTCCACCAAGAACTACCACTTTTCCACCAAATGGTCTAATAGCATTTGCAGGTTCCTCCTCAGAAAGTAGGTCACGCAACGTCCTATCTAACGCTTCGAAGCAACGTCTATGTGTCATTGGCGCTTCGTCCCATATAATCAATGATGTCTTTTGAATTACGTCAGCAAGCATGGTGCCTCTTTGAATGCTACATATGTTGGTTTCACTGATTTCAATTGGTATCTTAAACCTCGAGTGTGTTGTTCGTCCTCGTGGGAGCAACAAAGAAGCCACTCCTGATGATGCCACCGCCAAAACAATTTTTTTTCGGATCATATTTTAGATATTATAGTGTTCCATAGAAATGTCTTGCCCGTACCACCATGCCCATAAACGAAAAAAAAACCCAGGACGGCCATCGTTGACACAATCCACTATAGTATCAAATACTTTTCTTTGCTCATTGTTCAGTTTTGGGATCAATGCATTTGCATGGGAGGCTAATGCATCACAGTCAACATCCAGTTCTTCATCAAGGATTCTATTGCCAACTACATGGTCTGGGATGTTTGTTTGTGGAAGATCGTAGTCAGCTATGGAACCACCACTCTTTGCAAACACATCAGCAAGGTTCTTAAGAAGCAGTGCTAATAACTGGTCGTGTGGCACCACATATGAAGGGTTCGAAAGAGCATTTTTTAATCTATGTTGGATGTCGTCTGTAAAGAAAACCCAGTATTTGTTAAACTGTTCACGCACATTGGTTACTGAACAAAACATAACAACAGTGACAAAAAGCTGCCTAAGCTGGTATGAACTTGCACTCAAAATAGCCTCGTAAAAAAGCAAATGCCATTCATTATCACTGTCAAGGAGCCCTCTAGCTTCGCACACTTTTCTAAACGTAGAATATGTCACACCATTGAAAGTTCGGACATCAGCATAGCTACATGCACCTTTGACTATCATAAGAAGCATTCGCAAATAGTATAGCTCATCGGCAGTCGGGCTTACATAGTATATCCTACCAATTTTTTTGCTTGGAGTTCTAGGGCGCCAATGTCGTGCACTACTATCCCATGTCCATTCCTTTGGAAAGTCACAGTAAGTCAAATTATGTGCGGAGGTGTGTTTTTTGTTAGCCTCAAACCATTCTATGAGCATAGTTTTCTTTGCAGCAGGACTATTCACCAATGTAGAAAGATCTGTTCCTTTTTTATATCTAACAAAGTTCATGTTTGGTAAGTGCACCGTGAGTCGTTCAACGGAGGGAAGCCTGTAGTGGATGTCAAATTCATAGGCACGCCAGAAAGCTTCACATATAGATAGGAATCTAGCATCTGTGTATTCTTGTATTTCGTTCCTGGGAGCATTATTTTCACTATTTGATCTGTTCTTTGTTTGGGTTGATGTCTCAAAATAGCATTTTGTGCGATCAGAGCCTTTCGTCACATACTTGAAAAGGTACTTTATCATGTTTGATTTGTTGCACCATTCTACATTTATATGAGCTTGATATTTTTTGAGTAGTTTCATATTGTAGGGAACAACGTTTCTATTATCTAGTTTTTTACCATTCTTAATTACATAGCGACCATCGTCTCGTCTCTTGTACACAGTGAACCCAAACTCATCAAGTATTGTTTCAGCTTGGAATGTTTTAGGGAAATGTTTAGAGCACGAACCTTTTTTCATACATGGGCAAGTTTTATTGTCTACACCACACGGGCCATGTATCATGAACTCCTCGACTAACGCATAACCCAAAGGATCAGCAAATACATCAGGTAATTCTGCTGAGATGAAGCCGTCCACAATCGCCATCGCATCTTGATAGTTCTGCACCATGTATCTTTTGCCACCAGTGAAGCTTGTTGGAAGAACATACTTCTGTCCAACAGAATCACCAGTGGAAAGACCATGGTCAATTGCATCAACAATGCCTTGCACACACTCAGTACGTAGGTCTGGTTGGTGATCAGCTATAAACTGTAGCCTCGATGACTCAACAGTAGAGTAAGCATCTACAACTAAGGAGTCGCTTAGCCTTCCACAACATGTGTATGGATTGGGCTTGTTAAGTCTGTAGTGCATCCTATACCTGTAGTATTCTAGCATCGTCACGTAACATCGTGCAGTAGGTAGCAAGCTAGGGAAATCAGTATACCTGATGCCAAGGTGGTAGCCCCTTTCTCCATATGGGAAAAGCAATGGATATTGCAGCGCCATATATGAGGGATGTAGGGCTGAGACCTGACGCAATCGATTGTCAGTAGATGTCACTAATACAACGTAGGTATATGTTTTTTTGAGCAATCCCCAACAACAATCGCAGCTATCTCACCACTTGAAGGCAGATTGTACTGCACTTCATCCTTCGCATTACAGCCCATCAGCCTAAGAGTGATCTCCTCATCACCATGTTCATCTAATCTCTCTTTTGCATATCGAAAAGCTTTGACCAGCTCGTTATTATCATCAAGCATTGCACCTAGGTTATGTACAATGTCTTTGTCAGAGCCACTATCATCTGATCGTTCTCTCTCAAACATATTAAGCCTATTCTTTGTTTCATTATCGGTGTCGTATATATATAGCTGCGCAAATTTCGGTGGAGCCCCACGGCGAGGAAGCAAGCTTCCTATACGGTGGTGGACAACCCCATTTATCTTGAAAACACAAGGCGCTGAACCTGTATTTATCGATTTGTCGACATCAGCTCCTAGGGATGTAAATGCAAAGAGAGTATTGTATGAGCGAATTTGTCTAAGAAATCGCTTAGACCTAGCATCACCATCATATCGCAGCAACTTAGCTAAGAACGGAGGAGGAATTCTCAGTTCGGGAAGTTCAATCTTGCCTCCCTTGCAACAAAGATTGTAAACAATCTTACGTTTCGATAACGTGGAGCTCTTTTTGACCCTCTCTTGGTACCAAAAGACAGCACCACAATATGGACACTCGTGAGAAGGGCCACCATAGTATGAACGGTCAGGGTGCAGTGCTGCAGCAAATAGTGAGTCATGCACTGGCAGAATGGGACGTAAAACGTGACAAAAATAAGAAAACAAACAAACTATAACCTTTTAGGGATTCAATATAATCCTTAGGGAGTGGTAGGGTGTCTTCATATGAACCGCGTGGACCTATAATGTCCAATAGATGGTAAGACTGTATAACCAGGCTAACACTTGAAAGCAGACATGAGAGACTCGTTATTCCAATAACATACCGTTAAGTACGCCACGGACAAAAGAAGGATTTTCGCCCGCCGTTCTCTTGACATGGCGTCTCTCCCTATTAACAGAGGCCACCTTAGATGGCACATCGAGCAACGTCCTTTTTCCTGAAGCATGTAGGCATAAACATCGTAGCAATTCGGTTGCGTGTTTGTCTATCCAAAATTAGATGGGCACTTACTGCTCACGATAGGAACATTAGGCTGAGGTGGTATAGCTGGTGTGGGCCATTCAACCCCAATAACACTGTCTGTATCACTTGCTAGTGGCTTTTTGTTAGTTTGAGCAGCAGAAGGCTGCTCAGGAACACCCAAAACAGTTGTTTTGAGGTAGCCTAACAACCGCAGGGAAAACGATGTCAGCTGGAATGGGATGACCCGAAAAGAAGGTAAATTTTAATAACAAAGACGCTAACCTTGACCTATCGCGAAACGGCGGCGTTCTCGGCTCTCCCGAGCCCTCTGTACTCGGCGCGCAGATTGGGGCGACACAAAACGGGATGACATCTAACCACACATATATAGAGCGATATGATATTGCACGCGTGTGTTGCAAACATATATCAGCACATAGTTCTGAAAATGCTAATAGAGAATCGCATTACTGGAAATAGAATAAATTAGATACAGTAACCCAACAAATAATTTAACAGCAACACAAACAATCCTATTACACAAGGGCAATGCAAAGGGCAACCTAGAACAAACACCAAATCTCAAAAACGATAGTAGCCGAAAACAACCTAAAAACCACCTACATCCAACCAAAATGATTAAGGTTGTGCTCTTCTGCCACAAAAGCAAACCACACTAAGCAGAACTCTCTAAAGAGCGACTCAAACCTAAAACAGTGGAGGTCGTGTGGTGCTCTCATATGAGCCAAACAGGTCGAAGCAGCTAGCGCCAAATCAACCGCACACGCGGCTATCTCTCTGTAAGACACCATATATCTGAAATTGTAGTCGTGAACAACAAATCCATAAATGGACTGAAGGAACCTGACAGCCTCCCTAGCAGCAGGTTCGTGTGCTGTCTCGTACGGCTCGAATGCAACACACCAAAAGAAGCGACACCCTCTCTGGCCTGAATGTTCCCCGCTCACAAGCAAAAGCTCCACTCCAGCAAGAAGAACGCCATCACTCCCCATTTCCCACAGGTACGAAACCAACAGCAGCTGGCAATGGCTAGCCACGGCGTTCAACAGCGACACAGAGGACACACCGATGGAAGACACACCGAGGGATGGCATACTGTCAGGAGGCTGCAGCGCGAAGCGTATTAGCGTGAGAGGAGAAAAACCACAAGTGACAAGAACTAAAGGAGGCGGACCAAACATGTAAAGAGTAAATGCACACCAACCGGTCAACACGGTCAACCAGCTCAGCTGCCAACGTCTACATGGGGCCTATCTTTTTTAGTCTGGCTGTTTCTTAAAGTAAAGGAGAACCGAGTTTTTTTGGGCACTGTAGAGGATTGCCATACGCAAACAGCAAAGCGGAAGAACCCATCAACAAAGAAAGAAAGACACAAGGCCATTTCAAGCCACAGCATGAGAAAGAACAGGCAAAGCAGAACAGCAAGCAAAAGCATGCATTACCTCAGAAGACACCGAGGCAGGAGTAAGCAAGAACAGAGCGAGTGGACAAAGCGAACCGCCCCCCGAGCGGCAACTCCAGAGACCAGCTCGCGCACGACGCCGCCCCCGACCGTCTACTCCAGCGATCAGCTCTGTCGTTCGATCACGAAGAAAATGTGTTAACCGGGAAGCAGCGGCCGCAAAACAATGAAGGGAGAGAACAGAAAGAAGATCAGATTACCAGGCTAATTTCTCCATTGGCAAACAGCAAGAGCTCAAAGTAAACGTGAGAGGAGGATGAGATGAGATGGTATCGCCCAGCTTGCTTGACGCAGTAGAGAAAGCAGCCTTTCCTCGGGACGGCGCGAAGAGAGCATGGGGCGCCGTGTGTTCTGATGCAAGCCAACCGAGCGGCGTGGCATGAGGAACAGGAAGGTGGCCCACCAATCAGCGGCTAGCATCACCACGACGGTACAAAACGGGCCAACCAGAGCGCAAAACATCGACGACTCTACCGTGGGCTGGGAAACGTAGGCGAGACAGGCAGCGGTACGTCTTACAGCGCCGCTCCTCCTCTAGACCTAAACCGCTCGGCACATCTCACAGCGCGACACATTGGCCGTTCGATGTCCTCTGCCTATTTCATCCAGCAATCCACAGAGAGGCCCAACGAAATAAAGCCAAAACAGGCCAGCAAAGCAATCCACACCCATACCTAGTGCCCAGGAAAGGAGCTAGTGACAGACCGCACAGACAGCCCACGACCCGAACAACACACCAGCCAGGGGCGGGAGGAGGAGAGCGATAGGGGGGCGACGTGGATATACAGCGGAGCGAGCACGTCGCCTAGAAATCCCCCGAGGCGCCCGCGGGAGTTGTGGGGCGAGCACATCACCCTCTCCTTTAATTTACCTGATATAGGGAGCTTGGCATGCCTGCACTTCCTGCATTGTAATATTCATTTCATATCAAAGGTGCAGATCAAGAGCTATAGTACTATTGTTACAGTAGCTGAGCATGCAGCTTTTTTTTTTTCGTGTGAACAGTTCTCCAAGAATCTCCGGCCTTGGCTGCATTTCGACATTCCTAGGGTAACTGCTTAACTTGCCGTCACACTAGGAACTGTACAAACCAAATTCACCGTTGTATAGTAGCACTATCCTTTAAGGTATCACCTACTGATCGAGTGATCGGTATGAGTAAGTAAAACTGGCAGCTTCATGGGATGGCCATAACAAAAGAGATGAACACAAATGACCAACGCGTCACATTTAAATCCTCCTTCAGCCCCCACAACCTGTGGAACTACGTTTTTACCATATAAAAACCTCATTTTCGATATCTATAAAGTTCTTTATTTATCCTGCAAGGTTGATTTGTTCCCCCATTTGCACTCCTGGAATTGGCTCTCCTTGTAATACCCTTGTTCCTAACTTTTTATCATTTACTTGCTCTTTTCATTAGCCTACCGTTAGTACGTGGGTGAAGAAACAGTTTTGCCCTTAACTATATGCTGGTTAGCAATTTTATGCTTGATTACTATGCACTGACAGTTGAATATGTCTTGTGAAACCCGATGTTATCTATCTATTATATTATTAAAACAACCTTAAAAGAAGACACCACATTCACTATGAAGACTAGAAATTACCATATTAATTGGAGAAAAAAAAGGAGAGTCCAAGTAGAAATACAATTTAAAAATAACTGAAATTCGGAATTAAAAATAAGCAATATTGAAACAAGAGTCCATATCAGAACCCAATACGAGATTAATTAAAATTCGAAATAAAAAATAAAATAAATTCCGAAATTGAAGAAAAAGAAAAGGAGAGGTCCAAGTAGGAATACAATTTAAAAATAACTGAAATTCAGAATTAAAAATAAGCAATATTGGAAGAAGAGTCTATATAAGAACCCAATACTCACATTAATTGGTGGAAAAGAAAAAAGTCCAAGTAAAAATACAATTTAAAAATAACTGATATTCGGAATTAAAAATAAGTAATAGTGAAAAAGGAGTCCATATAAGAACCCAATACAAGATTAATTAAATTCGGAATAAAAAATAAAATAAAATACGAAGTTGGAGAAAAAGAAAAAGAGAGGTCCAAGTAGGAATACAATTTAAAAATAACTAAAACTTAGAATTAAGAAATATTGAAAGAATAGTCCATATATAACACAATACGAGATTAATTCATGTTTGAAATGAAAAAAGAAAAATAAATTCTGACACTAGAAAAAGAAAAATAAGAGTTCAACTAGGAATATAATTTATAAATATCTAAAATTCGAAATAAAAAATAAATACTACTGAAAGAAAAAACCATCCAGAACACATGATGAGGTTAACTAAAATTCGGAATAACAAATAAAATAAATTCCGAAAATAAAATTTAATTATAAAAGTTCAAGTAGGAATATAATTTATAAATAAAATAATATCAGATTGAAAAATATGGATTTGTTTTAAAAAATAGTCTATCTAGAACACAACGATGACAAATGATAATAAAGATGGGAGAAGCAATAGGCCCGTAAAAGAGTAGAGTGGTATTGGTTGATGGGACATCTAACAACTATAAACACAACCCTAAACAGAATCCCAATGATAATTAGGAGGATGGACGACAGGCAGATCGTTAAACAACACGGTCGCAATGATTGGTGGGATTTCTAGAAAGTAAAATATAAACCCAATGATAATCATGTTTGATTTTTAAAATCTCAATGACAATAAAAGGGGAAGGCAGCGGGATGACCATAGAGAAGTACAATGGCGAAGCCGCTGACGGTTTGGTGGGACTTCTAGAAACTAAAAAATGAACCTAAACGATAACTATGATCGATTTCTAAAATCTCAATAACAATAAAAAGAGAAGGCAGTGGACAGGCCGTAGAGAAGTGCAGTGACGATGTTTGGCGGAACTCCTAAAAATTATAAAAACGAAATCCAATAAGAAATACTAAAAACCACAAGGTCAAATTTTTAAAGGTTCCAATGAGAATGAATAAAAACAGTGGTAAATCAAGCGAGCAAATAAAACGGTGACAAAGAACGAAAGGGTAGTGACTGGCGTGATTTTTAAAAACACCAGGATGATAAGATTCGGTCCTTCAAAGTCTAAAGATAACGAGATAGCTATTTAATAAATTTTAAGTACAATCATATGTAAAAAATAGATAATTTTGTACGGGTGCTAGCCGTATAATTACGTTGGCCACCCAACTAGTTTTAATAATATAGCTTTATGCAAAAACCTTTGAATACAACATGAAACAATAAAGTGAATGCTAAGTTTTACTCCCTCCAAACATAAATAAGTGATGTTTTTGGAGTGCATTTGGGACCAAAAATATCATTTTAAATATTTTGATTCAACTTTTGAAAAATTGATTTGGTTTATTTGTTAATAATCTCTTTTACAACAATGCATCATTTATCTTTAATTAATCAACACACATTATTGGCACATACAAAATATACAATGGTAAAATCATTTTTTTACCCATCTATTAATGATAGATTGACACAGAAAGGCGGAGAACTAGCAGAGGGGGAGAATAAACGATAAAAAAGTTAAGAACGAAGGGTATAAGAAAGGGAACCAATTTTCGAAAGACAAACAAGAGAATACTACCTGAATTTAGCACGCATGGATAAAATTCTAGATAGAGATAGTAGTTATTTATAAGGCAAATAAAGAATTTTCTCTATTATATCCTATAGAAAATGTTGACTTGAGGTTAATGTCAAGTGAATTATACAATGTTAGCCTAGAAACTCATAGCAGTTCTAAATGTCTGAGTTCTAAAAAGTACTTGCACCGTTATGAAAACTTGACAGCTACGCCCTAGATTGGTCAAACACCAGTAGTCATACCTTCCAAGCAATATTCAAGGTTAGCTTTAAATATACGATGATGATATAGTAAAGGTCTTTTGATAGTTAGTGTAATGCACCTCTATTCCGCACAAACTTTTTTATTCTTGATCAAAGCTTGGTATAATGTAAAGTCAAAACCGATAAATATTATCACACCAATTTATGCCGCATAAACCTTTTATTCTAATAAAAACCTGGTATAATATAAAGTCAAAACCGATAAATACCCGTGAAAAAAAAAGAAGTGGATAGGGTAACAAGTTTTCAATAGAAAAGTAACCGTATGCTCACTATTTTCTCTCATGGAACTGTCCCAAAAAGTTCCCTTCTGAATTTAGCCATGGGATTCTATGGACGCCCTTCCTCCTCTCGCTGGCTCTCACCTCATCCTGCTCGACCCCCAAGAAACCCTCCCTGATTGGTCGTACACACAACGCATGGCTCCCAATTATTGGACCTCGACCGCTCCTAAATCCCCTGCCCTACAAAACAGTTAGCCGAAACAAGAGGCAATGGATGCAAACCGGCTAAAAACAGCAAGGAAAAATAAAATCTTTTCTTCCTTCTCTTTCTCTGAAAAAACCTGTAACCTTCCATCCATCACACACACAAAAATATATAAAGAAAAAGAAAAAAGAAATGCAAGGAAATGGCCCAATTCCGGCCATAAATACTCCTCCCCTCCACTTGCGAATTTCCCTATTGCAGCTTGGCTTCCTCTCCCCGTTGCTGCTGCAGCTAAAGCCTCCGTTCTTGGAAGCGAGAGAGAGGGAGGGAGGAGGGAGGCAATTGGTGAGGCTTTGGGGAGGAGGAAGGAAGTTGCGTGAGGCTTGCAGCTGCAGCTGCAGCTCGGGCCCCAGCCTCCTCCTCTTCTTGCTCACTCACCACGCTCTCCTCTCACCAAACTCTCTCTTATCTCCTTCCAAGATCCCAAACCTTTTCTTTTTTCCCTTTTGTATGTTCTTGCTAGGACCATTTCTTGATCTTTCAGCTCAGCTCCAGCACTCCCCGTTTCCAGCTGCTGCAGAGATCCGAATTAAGGTTTGGATTTAGCTTCGTGTTTTTGTGTTCTTTGGTTGCTCCAATCCGAGAAATCAACAAGTGTCCTGCTTGTTTTCGGGCTTCGATTCGATCGAATCCCATCCAAATTTTTTCTCCCCCCTTTTCTAAAGCGGATTCCATCGCGTCACCCGCACGGCTCGTCCGATTGAAAAGCAGCTTGAAGAAAAGAAAAGGTGATAGTAGTTTCTTTGATTCGATTCTGGTCGTAGCAGCAGCAGCATCATCTTCACTGGTTCGTTCTTTGTTTATTTGTAAGGAGCAGCGCCCAATCGGAGCTGCTCCTCCACCGCAGTAGCGGCGGCGGCGGTGGTTGCGAAGATTTTCTTGGCGGCCGGTGTTTGATCGATGCTTGCCTTGGTTGCCACCTTCGTCTTGGCCTGCCTCGTGTTCTTGTCGAAGCCATGCGCGCGTGAGATGAGATTGTTCCTCTCGACGCTGTGCCAAGAACTCGCCCTCGCGCTGCTCGGATTCCTGGCCGGGTTCCGGCTGCTCGGCGGCGTCGGCGCGGCCGCCACCGACGCGGCGGAGACCACCATGCCGCTGATGCCGTCCTTCAAGAGGAAGCGCGCGGCGGCCGTGGTGGAGAGCGGCGGCGCGGAGGAGGCCGCCGGCGAGCCGTCGGTGCTCGACCTGCCGGAGCTCGCCATCGAGTGCATTCTCGCAAGGCTTCCCCCCTCCGAGCTGCGGAACATGGCCGGCGTCTGCCGCTCGATGCGGGAGCGCTGCCGCAGCGACCACCTCTGGGAGCGCCACATGTCGGAGAAGTGGGGGGGCGTCCTCGGTCACGCCGCGAGGGAGGAGTGGAGGACGTACCTCGCGTCGGCGACCGACACGGGCGCCGCGGCGGCGTGCTCGCTCGGCGGCGGCAGCGGCAGGCACCGGAGGTGGCTCGCCGCGCTCTCCTGCGTCTGCCCGGTGGTGTCCTGGATGCGGCCGAGGGCCGACGGCGGCGGCGGCGGCAAGTCGGCCGGACCTGTGCTCGATGATTCGATCGTGTCGTGGTATCTGTCCATGGAGAGTGGCAAGTTCTGGTTCCCGGCTCAGGTCTACAACCGTGAGGTATACTGCGCAATCAAACATTTTTTTTTTCTTTTCATATGCCATCGCAATTAATAGTTAGGAGTTTCATTATTGTCACCAAGCATATGCTAATTGGGATAATTTGTTTCTGTTAATGCTCATTGTTGCTACTGATTAATCTGTTGATGATGAATTCTGGAAAGGAATACTGAAGTTTATACCTTAATTTGGTTCCTTGTTTCTGTTAATGCTTATTGTTGCTAGTAGCTATTAATCTGTTGATGATGAATTTTGCAAAGGAATACTGAAGTTTTAAATACCTTAATTTGGTTCGATGGATTTGCGTCTCAGTGTCCAATTGGGCTTAATCTAGATGAGCTCATTTATGTTTCTTTAGGATCTTATCTTCAAACTTTTGGTTATGTTTGATGAACCAATCCTGAGGCTTTCTGTTTGTTTGCAGCATGGGCATGTTGGATTCATGATGTCATGCTACGATGCAGAGCTCAGCTATGATTTCCACAGTGATACCTTCCGTGCAAGGTACTAATTTCTTACTGGTTTAGTGATTTTAGCTGTGGTTGAATGTAAATTGTGGTTATGTCATCATGATTTTGAGGGGAACACATAGCAGCAGAAAGATTTATATCCTCTGAAGATTGTATCTTCAAGTTATCTAACTGGGCCTTAAAAACATTGACAGGTATCCACCACATGGACGACGGACCGTAGTCTTGGAGGATGGGGTACACTGGGATAGGGTCAGGGCACCTCCAGTAGACACTCATGCACATGATCTCCATGTCTCTGACTGCTTACATGAACTCCGGCCAGGCGATAACATTGAGATCCAATGGAGAAGGAACAAGGAATTCCCCTATGGTATGTTCCCGAGCACCCAACAATGCAAATGCTTTGGGCAGTGCTAGAAGAACCAATAAACATTTCCATATGGGATATGCTAATCTTATCTGATAGTGATGACGAGTATTTTACCAGTGGACAGTGTGTTCATTCATGTGTTGCTATGTTTGGCAGGCTGGTGGTATGGAGTTGTTGGCCACTTGGAGTCATGTGATGGAAGTGAGCACTTTTGTCGGTGTTATCTTAGTGGTGAGAATATCTTTAATCCCAAGGACTAAATTATTTGACTTGACTAATAATTACAAAGTTAGTTGCATATACATTTGCCTTTTTGATGCCACGAACCCATCAACATGCCAGCAAAGTCTAAAGAATGTTATAAAACAACATCATGGCCTCAGACTCATTTTACTCATTCATTGATTAAAAGCAAAGCGTTACACTTGAAATGATGACTTTAGCTTATGTTTGACCTTCATTTTACTTTAAGAAACATTCTATACCATGCATTAATTTAATTAGATTGTCTATCCAATGTTAAGTTCCGCTGTAAGGTTGATAACATAGTTGGTATGTACCGTGAACACACCTGATAATAGTATATGTATCATGTCTGCAAGTATGCACCTACCTCGTTCTATTGCAAGCCATCTATTTATTAGATATGGCTTAGCTTCCATTGACTTACATAAATATAATCTGGTTCTTAACCAATGTCGAACGTTGGGGCAATAGTCTTGGTCCTTGCCACTACTGTCACTGATACGAGATGCTTACAGCCAATTCCTTTCCTTTTTGAGTGAACGTATAGAAACTTGCATGAGTTTCAACTTGGTTAAACTTGAATCCCAGTTGATAATAACAAAGTAAATAGCTAAGATTTCTATCTCTCCTACTTTACCTTACCTTAACTCTTTCTGAAACTTACACAAACCCTGCATAAACATTTGTTGCAGACACTGTTGTTCTGGAGTTCAACCAATACACACCTGGCTCGAGATGGAGGCAGGCGCTGGTGAACCGGAAGGACCACAGGGAGGAGGGCAACGAAGGTGACGGTTTCTACGGTGGAATCAGGAAGCTCCGCAGCAAGGATGAGATCTCAAAGTGGAAACAGTTATGGCCAACAGACATTCTTGAGTAGCAAAGGACAGATTATTATTCCACAGTTGTTATTCATCAAGTTGCCAAATTGATGCTCTCCAATTGCTCATTCTGTATTCTGAAACCTGACGAAACGCCACCCATTTCCTCCACTAAAGCTGTATACACAAAGGATTGGAACATGGGGTGACAAAATCTGGTTGCTGGGACACGGTTGTGAACTTACTGCAAGGCACAGATGCACAGATTGCTTCCTGTAAACGGGCGTTAACTGAACATGTGTAAAGTCTACAGCCATTGTATGTAACTGCTGCAGCTTGTGCCTCTTCATGTTGTTGTAGCTGTAGAGCAGAAAGATCAAATGTACATTACATTCTTAGCTCCAATTTAATTTACGGCATTTCAGTATGCCGTCTCACGGTTACCTTGTCCGTGTGCCTTTTTCACATTTTGGTATTTTATTGAAACTAGGAAGGTAGCCTGCGCATTGGGCATGCATAGTACGCTAAGTTTAAGATACCTATAAGAGCGAAATATTAACCGGAGAACATCTACCACGATTTCTTTATAAATTGTTTTTATCGGCATTAATTGCTTTTATAATTTTCTAACCTATTAGCTTTATATTATATCATATTTAAGTAATATCTATATACAATTATTTATAATCTTTTCTTTATCATTTGAAAAAGAATGTAGACTTATTTTCTTTAGAAAACATGTCAACGGAAGTAAAAGTAAGTGTAAAGTAAAAGTAATGGAAGTAAAGTAAGTGTAAAGTAAAAGTAAGGTGTTTTTCTTTTTTTTTTAAATTGCGTATATATTATCATGGTTTATTAGAGGATGAATTGGGTGGGTCATGAAGCTCCACTGAATATACGAGTTTATATAGCCTAATATAATTGATGTAGTTTGAGAGGCGGTTCATCTATGAGCATTTCATGTAAAGTGGGTTGGGATTTCCACGCAACCTAATATGAATACGATAACGGCAAAGTATAATTGCACAATAATATTTTGAAATGTGATGTACTATTAATACACTCTTGTTTTTTCTTATAGAAGATAAAACTAACGGTTAGAAATAATGGCTCCACCGGTTTAAAAGGTATAGGAATATTCCAGAAATGTAGTTTAAAAGTTATGGTTGTTTTAATATTCAACATTATTGCGAAGTGAACGTAGCTCAACTGGTTAGGTTTCTTGTGGTAGAACTTGCCCACTCGGGCAAGTCCTAGAATTGATAAATTCTTTTAGTGGTAGGCAACGTACCCGTTGACAGCGAGGCGATCGTGGTGACTTCGTCAATCTCAAAATATATCAGTCTAGTCTGGTCTTTCGGAAATCCTCGTAAGGGTAGGGTGTGTGTGCGTTGTGAGCATCTGTGTTTATACTTTGTTTCTAAAAACAATATCCAACATTATTGATGATTTCTCTTTTAGTTTAATAGACAAAAATAGGGAGGAGACGGGCAGGTGTTGTGTGCATGTGAGGGCAAGGAGGAGGTGGAGGAGATTTTACTTTTCTAAATGATGGGGTGTTTCATTTTTTCTAAAAAATTCTAAGGTTCTTTCTGTTTTCTATAGGACATCATACATGATGACTTATTTTTTTAAAAATAATAGATCTAATAGTTAAAATAATTAATATGTCAACTCAATTGTTTTTTTAGAAATTTAAGACATGATATACGGGAACTTATGAGTGCTTTGGAGGGTGTTTAATTGATTTGTTTTATGTACAATGATTTAGTATAACATAATACATATGTTCAATTAATTTCTTTAAGAAAAAAATACTTTAAAGTAATGAATTTCTTTAATAATATAGTTAAGTTGGATCTTCAATTTTAAGTTTTATAGTAAATAATCTAATGGTGTGCACCAATAAAAAGTTACCTATATGATTTATATAATATAGTTGTTTAAAATTTGTTATCATAATTTTTTCCCTCTAACTAAAAGAGGAAAATAGGAGAGAAAGGAAATAGGTGGGGAGGTACATACGCATAATGGGTCCACCGTGTATTAGTGAAAATCGACCGTCATATATTTTGTTTGTTCTTATTATTTTTGTGATTTTTCTAATTTATTAAAATGCTACATGGTAGTGTATGAGTGTTTGTAGAAGTGCTACGTGACGTGACAGTTTGAGATCGTTTATAGAATGTTTAATAGACAAAGAGCTAAATATGCTTCCATGTGATAATTTTTAAATTAAAATATAGCTAAATATCAAATGTAGTCGTAATATTTTGGATTAATTGGATCCATGCCATTATAAATTTGCAGGTTTGGAAAAATATCATTACTATTCACGAAATTGAAAACATGCCATTACAATTTCACAAGTCTTTGAGATGTGCCACTTCATCATACTTTCTAATTTTTTCTGACCAAATTACCCTTATCTTCTTCCTCCTTCCTCCTTCCATTTCTCTCTCTCTCCTCTCACCTCTCTTCTTTCTCGGCCGCGCCACCGCCTTCGCGCCCGTGCCGCCTCGCAGCGCCGCCGCGCCCACGCCCGCCGCCGCGCCCGTGCCGCCTCGCGCCCCGAGCCACGCCACGCACCGCATTCCCCTCTCGCCGGCGCGTGCTCTCTCTCTCGGCCACGCTCTCTCTCTCACCTCCTCTCCCCGGCCGCCGCCGCTCTTCGGCCGCCGCCCCTCCTCTCGGCGCCACTGCCGCCGGCCACGCCTCGCCAGAGCCGCCTCCGCCTCCCCCTCCCGGCCGGCCGCCTCGCCGCCGCCCGTGCCGCCGCGCCCGCGCCCGCCGCCGCCGCACTGCGCCACGCCCGTGCCGCCTCGCACCCCGAGCCGCGCCACGCGCCGCATTCCCCTCTCGCCGACGCTCTCTCTCTCTCGGCCACGCTCTCTCTCTCACCTCCTCTCCCCGGCCGCCACCGCTCTTCGGCCGCCGCCCCTCCTCTCGGCGCCACTGCCGCCGCCGCCTCCCCCTCCCCGCCGGCCGCCTCGCCGCCGCGGCGCCCGCTGGCCCGAGCCAAGCTCGGTGGCGAGAGGAAGGAGAAGGCGCTGAGCCACCGACAAGCGGGCCCCACACCTCTCTCCCCTCTCTTGTCTGACAAGAATGGGTGGAAGGAAGAAGACAGGGGGTATTTTGGTCCAAAAGTTCTGATAAATGCAATGAAAGGGTAGTTAGTGGCATATCTCAAAGAGTTATGAAATTATAATGGCATCGTTTCAATTAGTTAAATAGTAATGATATTTTTCAAAACGAGCAAATTTTTAATGGCATGGATCCAATTAACCCTAATATTTTCCCTATATACATCTGATGTAGATGGGGACAGGTGGATGTTGCTGATATGTATAAAGATTCAAGGAGTGAAGGACGGTGCGTAGTATGTACATACTCGGGAGATTTTTTTTTTTCTCTCAATCCGGTGAATAGTAGTACGTATAGTACGTGTGAAATTGTTTTTCAGTTTTTTGGGTGAACAGAACGTATGTACGATTCTATCGTAGCAGTTTTTTGGGTGAGATGTTCTTTTTTCAATCCTAATTACGTTCTTTTTGTTGTTTTTTTTCCGTGAGTAGCAAACTACGGAAGTACGTATATATACGTACAACTATTCACGGGATTTTTTATTCCGGAAGGTTACATGGATGTATTTTAAATAAATATGGTTTAAAATAGTGGGTCCACCGAATTAAATGAAAATCGAGTGTAAGATATTTTTCTTTTTTTTGGGAATTTGTAAGGTTTTCTCTAGTTTATTAGAGTGCCACGTGGTGACGTATGAACGTTTGTAGGAGGAGTACCACATGGTTGTTTAGGAGTGTTCGTAGGAAGTTTAATGAACTTTTAGTATATAATAGACTACTTTTTTGCAAATGGATCCACTTTTTCTTAGCATTTATCACTGAGTGTCCCATATGTAAAAACATGTTTTTCGAAAAACTAAATTGTGGTAAGGCCATTCACAATGCACATAGCTATCATTCAGCCTCAACCGGCCAGCTAGGAGATTCCTCTCCACCTAGGCATTTTTCATCGGTTCACTAAGAACGGGGAGCCAAAACAAGCTCCCCGTTCCTCGTCAAAATTGCAGGTCTGGGCCCACAATATTTTGTCTCGCACCACTAGGAAAGGGAGAGGGAGAACCGGAGGGGAGGCATCACACCGCCGAGCAGGTCGGGTGCCGACCTGCTCGGCTACGCCGCCGGGATGGCCAAGGGCATGGCGCCGCACGCGCGCGTCGCGGGTGCTTCGCTGAGGTCGATTTGGAGCCGATGAGGGAGGCGACGAAGAGGATCCGGCCGCCCCGCCATCGCTCCGCCTAGCGCCGTCGCTGCCGAGAAGGGAAGCGCCGACATTCCAGATCTGCCCTGAGCTCCTCGCCATCCATGCAAGAGAGAGCGAGAGAGAGAGGAGAAGAACGGAAGAGAGAAGTTCGTCGGAGTAGGGGCACTCGGAGAGCTCGCCGGAGTAGGGGTGCTCGGGGAGCTCGCCGCCACTGCGTGGGCTCGGGGAAGCAGCAGCCGCCGCCGCTGCTTGGACTCGGGGTAGCCGAGGAAGGAGGTCGGAGAGGGAGGGGAGAGGCGCTCGATGCCATCGAGCTGCCGCCACCACCGTATTCTCCCAAGCGGCGCTGGCGGTGTTTGGGGAGGGGGTCCAGATCTGTGCCGCTGCTGGCGGTGTTTGGGGAGGAGCTCATCGCGGCGGCAGGCCCCTGGCGGCAGCCCGCCTGCATCGCCGCTCCGCCGGCGCTCTCACCACTCGGCCCGCCTCCATCGCCACTCCGCTCGCCTCCACCGGCGCTCGGGTCGCCACTCCGCCGCTCGGCCCGCCTCCATCGCCGCTCCGTCGGCGCTCTCGCCGCTCGGCGCTGCCGCCGTCGTTCGCTGCGCCGCTCGGCACCCTGCCGCCGTCGGAGATGGACGGGAGGCGCGGCCATCGGAGATGGACGGGAGGCGCGCGAGTAGTGGGGGAGGAGCGGCGCTGAGAGGATAAGGGAGAGAGAATATTCTTTTTTTATTTGTGTGGACCCTACTTAAGGTCACATAGCATTGTGAAACTTGTGGCAAACATGTTCTTCAGTCTACGTGGCACTACGAAGCGCCTCAAAGGAGCGTGACGCACTGTGAATGGCCTAACTACTCTCCTTGTAGAGTGTTCAAAAATCAGAATGTGACAGATTCTGAACCTTGAACTGGTTCAGGTTCAGGATTGATGAACCTTTCCTTGCTTTCTGCACTGCTAGCGTCAGGTAGGGTAGATGCTGGTACTTCTGAAATTTCTGATCTGATAAGGATAGCAGCACAGGAAACGGGTTGAAGGAGCTTCAGTTTTCACTTTTCTGTGCAGATTACTACCGATTGAGACCGACGGCAGTGGTAACTACGGCTGCAACTTAGGGCTGCACGGTTCTTCAGCCATTCATTTTGATGATCAACGATCTAGCTTTACAGCTTCAGTGATCAAATTACGGAACCATAAACAACATTTTATTTGTTCTACAGTATACTTTTGCTACAGTGCTCTGGCTAATATGTGCCGCTTGATTCAGATCAAACGTTAGCTGCTAGTGCTACGACTGCAGCTGATCCAAATCCAATTACTAGTAGCATCAACAGAGCAAATCAGACACCATCAATTTTTCTTCCCCACAAACGTCAAAATTTGTCAATCCATTACAACAATGTAAAAGCAACATCAATACCAAGCATCAAATTCCACATGCTTGAACATGGAAAGCTCTCATGGCAAATCTGCAGGTCACACGCACAGACACAGAGTATCCTTCGTCAGGCAATGCCGATGCGGCGAGCAAGATCGCACGAGAAAAACCAAGCAAATCTCCTCCTCCTGTCCTCCGGTGATCCGGCGACGGCGAGCTCAGCCTCCTCTCAGGCACGCGTCGGCCGCATCGCCTCTGCTTCTGGCGCGTGGAACAAGGCCGGCGAGCACGGCGGCGGCCTGAACGTCAGCGTCACCACCGTCCTGTCGATCGCGTCGCGACGACGGCGTGGCCGCGTCGACGACGAACTGAGAGAATTGGCCGCGGCGAGAAGAGAAGAGAGAAAGTATCAGGATCACGAGCTGGATGGAGGATTCAAGAAGCGATCGACAAGGTTTTGACGGCGGCTTGCGCGTGGTACCTGGGGGGCTCGGCAACGGCGGCGGTGGCGGCGGCGGAGCGCGGCGACCTCGAGCCCTCGGCCAGCCTGTAGAAGGCGTCGCGGAGGCATATCCGCGTCGTCCTCGCCATCTACAAGAGCAGCCAATTTTCAGAAGAGGAGACAGCGAATTTGTGGTGCCTACACTTCGCCGGCGACGCCGAGGCTGCCATACCTGCACCATCACCTCCTCGAGCTCCTCAAGCACAGCTTCTTCCGACCCCGGCGAGCTCCCCAGATTGCCTCTCTCCGTCGTGCTCTCTCCAGCCTGCAACATCAGAGGCTTAGAGCTGATCAGGCAGCGGTTCTATATCTCAAAAAATCGAAAAAAAATTAGGGTACCGATAGAAGCGAAATATTGGAAACTGCGGAAATTTCGGAATGGAAAAAAGGTTCAAAGTTGAATAAATTATGCTTAAATTTGAATGAAAACTACTACTTAATTCAAACCAATTTGAATTTTTGGCTGAAAGAATATCGTATCAGGAATCAACCTCTTTTCATTTTGTGAGAAGACTTCAACCTGCTCAACTCAACTTTTATTTAGGTGAAGCTGAACCTAGCTGAAACTGTTTGGTTCAGCTTTAGTGTTAGAAGCTCTACCAAACAGGCTTAACCAAGGCATGGTAGTGGACGCCCAAAATAGCAATGCATTTGTGCTTGCAATGAAGTGTAACTACACATCACCTTGTCCATGGAGGAGGTGTCTGCAGCAACTATCCCCTTGGTAAACGAAGGTAAGCCGCCATCATCTACCTTCACCTGATCATCATCATCTTGCAGGCCATGGCTGAAGTAGAGAGGGAAGCCACAGGTGTCCATGTCGTCTTGATCCATGTTCACCTCCAGATTCTTGGAATCAGACACCAGAGCTCCACTCAGCATGTGTTCGTAGGACATGAGCCTGTGCATGGAGTCCGGGAACATGTCCAGCGCCTGGAATGGAGCATCCATCCTCCTCACCTCCTCATCTGAAAACTGGCTCCTGAAAAAAAAAAAAACAGGTTCAGACCATTTTTTCTTTAGTGTACAGATTATGTGTAGAAATCACAAATGTAATCGCACAATTAAGGCATTTGATTAGTAAGGCAATGTGGTGTAGTAGTTGCATACAAGAACATGTCGTTTGTTTGCTCCATGCGCAGTGGCTCAAAGTGTGATGGATATCCAGGTTGTTCATCTGAATCTGAAGGCACTGTACTGCAATGTTCAGAGGTGTCGAGAGATTGTGCGCCGCCGCTGTTGTTTCCGTGGTTGTCTGAATATATGCTTGCTGTGTTCAGATCATCAGATAACCTGGAATTCCACAGTGACCAGTAAATTCCCTGCTCTGCTCTTTGGTTCTGAAAGAGTTCATCAGCAGCTGACAGGATGCTTCCACTGTCTGGAAGTAAATGGCATGCCATCCTACTCATCTGAAAGAAAACAAAAACAGGGCAGATTTGGAGCATCACCCAAACAGAAGTACACATCCACAAAGGCAAGGACAACTGTGATGTTCAATTCAGGATTATTTTGCAAATACTGGTGCACCGAAAGGTATGCAAAAGGATCAATTGTGCAAATGGTGTCATTTCTGATATTATTGGTGTAATTACTGAGTACCAGTATATCAGTATCTCTAGTTGAGTCAGAAAAGTTCAGCAATATTCAGAAAGCAAAGCAAGAACAAGAACTCTAGTTAGCAGAGATGATCAAACGTGTCAGAGATCAGAAAGCTAAAGTGGAGCAAAATCAAACTCCCAAAGTAATAACCGCATCCAAACGCTCGAGATGACCCAGGGTTTGCGATCAGAACCGAAGAAGATCATATTAAAGAAGAAGAACATATTAAAGAAGAAGAACAGAGGAGTAAGCTGAAGCAGATCACTCAATTGCACACAATTAACCCCCGTCAAGATGGTTTCACTAATCATCACGACATCACCCACCCTCTCAATAATTTTTTTCTTCCATTTCTCATCCAGCTAACCATGAAAGAACTACTGTATATGCCATAACAACAACAAACCAAGAACTGAAGAACACAAACCTGCATGCAGAAACCAAAAAGAATGGCCTTTCTTGCGAAGAACAAAACACTAAAACAGGGCGCCCAATCAAGATCCACCACAGAAGAAGAACAAATCCTCTTGCTGGCTGCTCGTCAAGCTGTTCTTGACGCCGAAATCGCCGAAACTGCTGTGACAGCTTTGTGGCCGGAGCTTAATTAATTACTCGAACAAACAGAGCACGAGGAGTTGAGGAATGTGGAGAGTTCTTCTACTTAAATGCTCCCCACCCTTGACACTGACAGGTGGGCCCATGCATACCATGGCCCCATATGTCATCGGGATGGGACTCGTGGGCCCCACCGAAGTCGTTATCTCACGCTTACTCGACACAGAAGAAATCGTGTGGCTGGAAAGCGAATCGGGGCCGGAGGCTACCAAAATCTTGGCTGCCGTTTGGACACGTGTCCATGTGGGCCCCATATGCATATCAAATATTTTCAGGTAAAATGAAGATGAGCAAATACTCTTTCTACCTCTCAAAAAAGAAGGGGGAACCGGAAAAAAGGATAAAATTTTCATTCACACCAAATTCGAATCTGTTGCATCAAATCAAATCAAGACCCCAAAAATTTGGAGAATCAGAAACGGGGGTTCAATTTGCAGGGGAGGGTAACATCAAAGCGATGATACGACGACGATCCTATCTATATCTCTATACATGTTCTTCCAACCGAGGCCAAAATTCCAACAGCCAAAACCAAGCGGAGGCGGGAGGCCGCCGGCGTCGCTCAAGCCATCACCGCCGGCGGCGGCGGGAGAAGCTTCTTGGCCGGCGAGTGGAGGGAGACGGCTCCGAGCTTGGGGCTCGCGTACTTCTTGTACACCACCTTCTGCTTGCTCTCCGGCGCCGCCGCGTGCAGGCTCACCAGCCGCCCTGCACACTCCCTGCAGCTCAAAAACAAGCCATAGTTAAGAGCCATGCGGATCAAGTCTAGATAGCAAAAATTGTGGATGTCAAGTGATCATCATCAAATATTGGTCGGTAATTCCCAGGTATTTATGCACACAACGTTTTAATTGGATGGTGTAGATCAAAGTATTATCTGTTAGCATTAGGCTTTCAGCTTTCTTCAGGTTCTTGGATTAGACTACAGAAACTAAGATTCAACTGAAGCACATCAACATGTAATGTTCTTGCATACAAAGGAAGTCCAGGACAATTCAACTGAAGCTTTCAGTAGTATGAGAACTAGGGAAACTGAAACTATGAAAGTTTGGTCAGTCTAGAGTAGACACTGACAGTTTTTGAACATGAAGCTAGTCCAGGACAATTCAACTGGAACTTTCAGTAGTATGGAAGTTCAGTCAGTCTGAAGGAAACACACCAATGTAATTAAGCAAATGAAATAAAAAAAAGGCAACCTCTGAATATGAAACTTAAGGACAAACAGATTATCAGCGACGATGGGATTAAATAGCATTCCAATTTTATATAACTGAAGTCCCCTTTCGAGGCATGCAACAATAATTTTCTAATATGAAGCTAGTCAAGGACAATTCAACTGAAACTTTCAGTAGTATGAAAGTTCAGTCAGTCTGAAGGAGACACACTAATGTAATTAAGCCAATGAAAAAAAAGCAACCTCTGAATATGAATCTTAAGGACAAACAGATTATCAGCGACGATGGGATTAAATAGCATTCCAATTTTATATAACTGAAGTCCCCTTTCGAGGCATGCAACAATAATTTTCTAATATGAAGCTAGTCAAGGACAATTCAACTGAAACTTTCAGTAGTATGAAAGTTCAGTCAGTCTGAAGGAGACACACTAATGTAATTAAGCCAATGAAAAAAAAGCAACCTTTGAATATGAAACTTAAGGATAAACAGATTATCAGTGATTGTGAAAAGATGATTAAATAGCATTCCAATTTTATATAACTGAAATCCCCTTTTGAGGCATGCAGTTAACACAATTCATTCACATGCCATATTCTTCAGATTTAATGTGTAACCAAATTTCATGGGCAAGATTAAGTTATGAAGAAGAAGACATACAACAATTGTGGCTCAGCTAAACCGGTGTGGTACTCCAGAAGATCGCTCCATAGTGGGCTCAGGCCAAGGGTACACCGAGCAGCATAGACGGCAGCGGCTGCTATCACCGACGGCGCGAAAAAGAGCATGGAGTACTGAACCAGTGCGAGCTCAGCGTAGAAGAATGTCATGTGCTCCAGCTGCATTGACAGAAAAAGGAATGGCACATTACAACACATTGAAGATGTATAGCACCAGCAGAAGAACAACTGAAAATGGACTGTGCTTGTTCGTTACCTCCTTGTCACCCAATGCAGCTTTCAGGTATCGAAGGATGAACATGTACATTGTCGGAACAGTCAGGTTCCACTGGAGCTTGTTCAGTATGGACTTCTCTGTGCTCAGAACCTGCTGCCTGCTGAAGGAGTTGACTGATATGACAAGAAAGTCCTTAACCTGCAATAATGGCAGCTCAATTGTAAGACAAGAAGCAAGTTGAATATCATATGCAAATTGGACAGCATTGAACACAATGGCAAGCTGAAAGTCATATGCAAATTGAACAGCATTGAGCACAATAGCAAGCTGAACATCATATGCAAAATTGAACAGCATCAGTGGTGTGCAGAAGTGGAATCCTTACCAGTGGAGCCCAAGTCTCCTCATACTTGCAGGCTATCAACATGGCGCTTATGCCGACAAGCTGCAGCTCCTTCCTGGGCACATTCTCCAGGGCCAGGTACTGATCGATTATGTAGACAGTGAGGTACAGGGTCTCTGGCATCAGCATAAGCCTGTAGTGCACTTCGATGAGCCAATCAGTCAGGATTGCTCTCATTCTCTCGTTGATCTCGGTCTGGGACACCATGTAGGTGCAGAGAGGCCGGTAGGTGTTCTGGACAAATCAAGCAGCAAGAGAAATCAATCACTGTTCCATCACCAATTGATTTGGCATAAAAGAAGAGGAAGCTAAGCTCACCTCAATGCTCCTGTAGAATCTGTAGATATCTTCGACGTAATCAACCACTGCCAGCTCGTTGTGAGCATCAGATGCATCGATGTCGTATATCGGCTCCTTTTTCGGGCTGATCACACCGTCAGAAGCCTGTGTTCAGAACAAGTTCAGCAAAAGAAGAACAAAAAAGATTCTTCAGACAAAAATTCCTAACACTCGACAGAATCAAGCAACATCAAACAACACATACCCTGCTGCACTTGGTCAGAATCGAGGTGAGCGTTTGGATTGGCGCCCTCCGGGAGGCTGCTCTCTGGGCTGGATTTTTCTTCTGTTTCTCGGAGTCTGAACTGATCACGATGACTTCTGGCTTAGCCTTGTTGTTCTCGTTGCGCTGCTTGATTGGTTTCCTGCACTTGTCAGCTTCTGCTGCTGCTGCCTTCTGGCGATTTACGACAGGGAGAGCAGCCCGGCCATTGACGAGATTACTGACGTCGGCGAGGGCTCGACGGATTCTTGGTGGTTGCTGAGCAACAACCGTCGTGGTCTTTGGCCTCCTGACAATCTTGGCAGCGTCTGCACAAAGTCGAAATTTCAGATCAGGAACACATAAAGCACAGAATCGCTAAGGGAGAAATCTTGTACGGAAATTTAAGCTCAGACGAACAAGATGAAAGCACACGCATGATTCAAGAAGGCTACTAATATTACAGCTCAGAACAAGAAACGCGATTCAATAGGTGAAATGCAATTTTGGGAAGATGCCTGATTTATCAGCAAACCCAAAGAACAACGCAGAAACCATCAATTCGAGAAATCTACCAACGCGACAAACATCTTCTTCCACTACGGGCACATGCGTTCCGATCAAATTTTGGGACCAAAAAATAATCCACATATGAACAGGATTTTCAAAAGGCGCTCTCTTTACGCCGGATTAGAAC
Source organism: Oryza punctata (assembly GCA_000573905.2). Taxonomy (NCBI): domain Eukaryota; kingdom Viridiplantae; phylum Streptophyta; class Magnoliopsida; order Poales; family Poaceae; genus Oryza; species Oryza punctata. The sequence continues at coordinate 9,974,517 of CM002488.2, forward strand.
AAGAACCCGTATCAAAAAACCCATACAATTTCGCAATCAAGCATCGATCGGACAAGAATCCGTAAAATAACCCGCAAGAACTCATCATCGATCCTAAAAATCCTAATCTCCGGCGACGGGAGAAACCTACGAACGCAAAGCAAGCACGCGACGTATCACCACCCTCAACCACAATCGCGGCAAGAAAACCCCTCCCCACACCGCCGCCATGAGAGCCCCCAACAAGAAGACGGCAAAGAACGCGCGCGGGAGATGATCGATAGCCTTACCTCCCTTGCGTTCCTGAGCAGGAACATCGCCGGCGCCGGCTCCCCACTGCCTCCTCGACGCCATCGCCCGAACGGCCGTGGTCGGCGTCCAGAGAGCAAACCGCACGAATCAGCGACGCGTCACCACCCCTTACACCTCACGCCTCCTCCTCTTCCTCCTCCTCCTCCTCTCCTCCCCTCTCTCTCGAATTCTCCTCTTTCTCTCTGTCTCTCTCTCTCCTCCGATTCTTGACGGCGAGAACTCGAGATGGATTGGTTTCGAAGGAGACGGAGGAAGAGGGAGGCTTTGGCTTTGTAGGCGATGGTTTTTTTGTGGGGGGAATTGAGGAATTTTCCCGTGACGTCTCTCTTCCAACGGTCAAATTTTTATTAATGGGAAACCAACGGCGCATCGGCGGTCGGATCGCTGATCGGACGGCGGAGATCCACCTCTCCGGGTTTTTGAGCCGTTCAAATGGAGGATGAGACTTGCAACGGTAAAATAAAAATAGCTGGGTGAAATACGTTGGGAGTGGAACGTCTAGAGATGGAAAGTGTGTGGGTGGTAATTCGATAGGGGCACACTGATGAAAATTTCCCGTTTTATTATTGCGCTAGTTTTTTTTACGTGACTGACGTGTGAGCTATGGGTTGACTATAATGATGGTTTATTTTGAATATTACCACAGCTTTCTTGTGTTGGCAATATCTAATAATGAGTATATCTACTATTCGAAAGTCTGTTGTTTTTCTTGGTATTGTTTAACTGATCCATGTAGTATTGTAATTTGTGAGAGATGGGTGAATACCCATGGTCAACCTAAACACCGTGCCAAAAAGCGAAAGAAAAAAAGAGACGTGGTTAGCTATGTGGCACTAGATTGTACAACCCAGAGAGCATCTAGGCCTGATGGTGATCGCTGGCCCATCGTGTTGTTCGCTACCAGTGTTTACGTCGTTACGGGTTGTCTTACTCGGTTAATCCTGTGCACAGAAGCACACTAAAATACGTGGAGAGGATATAAGAAAAAGAGACATAAAAATAAGTTATGGTAAATATGACCTACTAAAGGTTAAACAAAAATTGAGCAATTACACTGACCACATTGATATCCTATATTTCTATAAAATTAAACAATAATTAGAAAAACTACATGATAGAAGTAATGTAGAAGTTTGGATAAAACTTTATAATACCGAAAACTATTCTTTTATAATATGCATTTTTTATAATAGTACAAATTCTAACGAATTATAAGCAAAATTTTTAGGTCTTATGAAATTGCTGCGATTTTGAGAAAACATAAATTTACTCTTTTTTTCTCCTAATAACATCTATAATCATTTGTCAAATGTAAATAGTATATCCTTGATCCGATAAAATTATCGACAACCGTAAATTATAATCCTACTTTAGTTCATCTCAACCGATAAACACAAAATTAATATCCATTAATACGTCCATTTGAAAGAGTATGGGCATTAAATTAACTCGTGTAAAAATTATGCGTTTTTCTATGTTTTATGAGTCCTAAATAATGTCATGGGCCATAGACTAGCCGGCGTGTCAATTGGCGCGGTGATTTTCTAGAAAGATGTCACTTTTTAAACGAATTAACATTGCATATCGTATACCACTGCAATTTTAGTCAAAACAATATGCAATATTAGTTGGCGCCTGAAAATGCCAGGCGCTCTATCAATTTAATTAGTAAGTACGAAAAAAGTAGCAGAATTATATATGTTTACGATTAGAAATCAAAAGGCAAATTAAGAACTAGACTAGAGAAGCTTTCCCAGTCCCTAAAGAAAATTAGCCTGACTTCCACTTACTCAGTCCCTGAGTATTATTTTTTTTTTCTTCGATGATATGAGCCGCTTGGAGCTCAGTATTCCCTTCCTGCCGAAAAAAAACTATAAATTCTAGTACTCGTATTAGTTTGCTATATTTTAATACATAGGAAGTACTAATATTTCTTCCCTTCGATACATTTCACTAAGTCCTGACTAGAAAGCCATGGATTTAATCTTCTCGTTTCTTTGGACTGCCTTCGCACCAGCGTCATGCAGTTACGGTGGCTTTACAGTTACTAATACAGTTTGCCAAGGATTAGCAGTAAAGCTAAATATGATGAATTTGGATGCTAAAGATAACACAAATTCATCTGTTTTTTTTTGCATAAATTCCCGCAAATACAAACGACAACACAGTAAAGCACTCGACCACCACGTAGAACAACCTTCCCAGAGCTGCCTCATTATGTTGGACACACTAATTAAAACCCAAAGCAAACCAGGAGTCCCCGCCGGTATGGCTCGCCGCCGTCGTCCCCCCGGTGCGGCCGCGTCGCCATCGTCGCTCCGCACAGCAGGCGCTTCATGCCTCTCCTCCTCCGCCACTGCGGCCGGCTCGCCGTGACGGCGCGCGCGGGCGCCGCGTACGGGTTGTTTTCTTTGCGGTGCGCGGCGGCGACCGCGGGGCCACGCAGCGGCGAGAGCGACCGCGCGCGGCGGATGGGCGCGGCGCCGGCGGCGGCGACGTCCCTGCGCACCTTCTCCAGCGCGGCGGCGAACGGGTCGAATCCTTCGTGCTTACTCCTCCTGCTCGCGAACGGGCTCCGCGACGACGACGGCGCCGCCGCCTTGCTGGCTGTCGGCGACGTCGAGGCGGAGGCCGCGGCCGACGCCGAGGGCGTCTGCAGGCGCGGTGGCAGCTTAAGCGGGCGCAGCAGCACGCCTTCCCGGAACAGCTCGTCGGCGGCGAACGCCGCCGACACGTCGCTGGAGCACGCGCGCACCCCGGGGCCACCGCCATCTTCTCCATCATCAACTCCTCCCTGCTGCTTACCTCCCGCCGCCGTAGCAAACTCGAAGCCTCCTCCTCCGCCGCCGCGGCCGGCGTGATGCTTGGGCAAGCTCGCGACGTTGTAGAACAGGTAGAGCGGCGCGCTGTGCCGGTGCGAGAACGACGACATGAGTGAGGCAGCGAGGTCTTCCATGGCTGCAAGAGGGTTTATGGCCTGCGAGATCGATGGGATGGATTTGATGCTCGCGCGCGCGACGATATATATGGCGAGCGACACAGTGGCATGGCCGTGGCGATGGTGGTGACTTGGAAATGGAGGGAAGTGGCCACATTTCCGGCCCAAAATGAGATTTTTGACCACAATTGTTTACGACCTAAGTAACCAATGATTGGCTTGGTTGCTAGCCAGTTTCCTTCAGGAGATTACTAGCTGCTAGATAGTAATTCTGATTCTTGACAAATATTATGAACTTTTGGTACAGACGAAGCCGTGTAAAGTTAATTAACCAGCAGCCACTGAATACAATACTACTTCGTGTGAGCTACTCAACTTGATGTTTTGAGCAAGCGTGTATTCATGTTATCTTGATAGGTTTAGACCGGGATAATTAAAAGATAAATTAAATTGCCAGTCCGTCAAACCTATATCTATGAGATGAGATGAGATGATGGTGATGGCATACATAATCAGACTTTCACGCGAGAGGGGGTGGCAGAGAATGGAAGCATTTGTCTGCAGCCCAAGAAATGTGGCTTGAAATCTGGAAGAGGCTGATGCATCATGGATGGATGTAGTGGCAGGCAATGTTTCTTTTCTTTACCCGGCTCCTTTTAATAGCCTGACGCTTAGCTTTCTCTCTTGTTATTATGTTATCACAAAGTTTGGCGGGTGCGCAGAATGTCGACTGCTGTTTCTTTAATGAAACGTACATTGGCATGCTTATCATCAAGCATCTGAATGGCACACAGACCAAAGCTTAATCCAACACGCACCAAAGTTAATTGTTTCCTGCACCTTTCCTACTTCCTGAAATTTCCCCTAATCTCAGTAACATGCTTCCTCGTCTTCCATCTACGGAGTATGGAGTGAGGCGAGAACCGGGGCAACAGATGGAAGAGATCACTGGCAATGAGATCACAAAGTAACGCCATCTAACTTGCAACAAACTCGCATAACTCACACCATGTCGTCTTACTTAGGACGACTATTCCCATCAAATGGAATGATTTAAAAACGAAACGACCTGCTACGCTCAGTTTCAAAAGACATGAAGAAATATCAGCACAACTACCTTTGGAATTAAACAAAACAAAAGGGAGCCCAAATGGATTATTGATAACAATAATAAAGTGTGAATGTGTGATATACCTCCTTTTGAACTTTAACAGAACAAGTAAACACAAGACATGATAGGCGGTCGTAATACAAAGGCCACAATTGCTCTACCTGTTAATAATAATCAACAGAAACTTCACATCTATTTCTACATCGTCATTTCCTTTTATCAAAAACATGTATAGAGAACACTCCAATTACAGGGCCAGGAGGCAATCCGGATTGAACTAAACCATGTCGTCCTTCAATAGCTCTGGAGCATTATCCAACTGGGAACATCATCCCGGTTCTCTTTCCTTTCTTTGATCTTTTGTACAAAAAAGAACTTTACTCAACAATTCAATCCCACAAAAGCGTGGAATTTACTAAAAATGATGATACAACCGTGACAGAGTCATGGCAGTTAACTGCCTCCCTTCTGCTTGAGGGTAATCTTGTCTCCTAAGCTGAGTGCGATTCCCTGGGTCTTGCTCCTTATTCTGATGTAACCACTGAGCTTGCCATCAAACTGCTTCTCGATGCTGATATTTACCAAAGCATCTTCGCCGAAAACACTCTTTGCATAAAGGTTAGCAGCGAGAAAACCACATTCTCCATCAAGTGCAGACCTGGCATAAGGTTATGAATTATAGAAGAGTGGTTAGCCCAATTATTATTAGGACAAGTAGTGGAATGTAAGGGACAACAGTTCTCCAGTTATCTGGCTAATACGATGCTGTCGCATCACAAGAATTGTTCAAATGCGCGTTTTCTTCAAATCTTCAAAAGTAACTAATTCATTCATTCACACATTTGTTTGCACTGCAAAGATAGTAAACCATTGCTTGACAACATAGGTATTGCTTCCATGCATGGGTATTGACAGCATGGGAAGGATATCCAACACGGTCAAAATTGCTGGTTGGAATGAAATGTTATCCAGTTTTTCTCATTTCATAATGACTTATTAGTTCTGCCAAAAAAGTCCTTGAAGAAAATTTTTGTAAGTACCTATCTTCTGTCTACAAATTAGTAGCCGTTGAACTGTCTATATAGAACAGGCCTGCCAGCATTGCCATCCAATGGGCATTGCAATTCCATAACCTCACTTTACCTGCCTTGAGCCATGTAAACTAGCGAAGCTTTTTGAATCCATGTTTAAGGCAATTTACAAATGCTTATGTGCATGAAAGAGATTTGTAATAGTCAAGGAACCTAAAATAAGCATTCCTATATGCACATTTGCACTCAAGTACATGTTAAGCGAGAAATTATTGCCAGCAAGTCAACATGAAAGGACAGTTTACAAGGAAACTTACGGTGGTGTTAGACACTTCATGTTTGTTGACTTGATGATATGATCCAAAAACTCCTTCTCATTCTGAATGACAGTATTCACTGCCACCTGATGAATGGTAACAAAATCGAGTTAAAAGGTGTTATAATGCAGAAATAGAACTTCACAAACGGACACAGAAAAAAATAGTACATAGCATCACAATTTCAGGGCATTTCAGACTAGCATAAGCAACTAGATCAAATGCACTGAAACATAACAGTGCTTGGTGCAACATCAAAAGCATGCAACTCTTTTACCCAGAAAATAAAATTGTTTATCCAATGAATGGTAGTAAAAGAAAGAAACTAACAATACACAATTTTCAAAAGGTATGCCTACTATACAAAGGGATCAGGAGCTGAAATGCTCGATATTAATTACAGCCTAAAACATGAGTTTGCTCATTGCGTTTTGGTTGGAGAAATATGACTTATCAGCAAGGCATCATAATTGGTGGCCCATGAAACTCAATAAACAGTCGGTCCAGATTAACAATATGTCAACATGCTTAAGAAAAAATGACTTTTGACATATAACCATGGAAATGCAGATACAAAAATAGTTCAGTAAATTGAAATCAGCCAAAGAGAGACTGCCTAAACAAATTAACAAATATAGACTACAAAATTTGGAGCTGATAACATACAGCAAAGGAAACTCATTATAACAAAACAACAAAGCACGAATAAGCATGTACCTTGTTTTCCCACTCAAATTCTGCCCACATGTTACGGAAAGTAACATCAGCGCATGTTGCTGGTGAGATATAATCCATGATGTCAATGTGAATATCATTTAGCACAACCACTGATCGCTCCATCACATTTGAAGTTTCGTAAACAATGTTCCCAAATATTACTCCAGTCTCTGTTGATGAAACCTTGATATTAGCACGGAGTTGTTTGCTTGACTCAGGAGCCAAAGTGTAGTTCTGAGGGCGGTCAACAAGTTTGAGGTCTCCCATTGTAGCCAATTCCAAGCACAAGTTCTGAAGTGTCTCCTTTGTACGGTTAATGATAGTCACATCAAGTACAATATCATAATGATGAACTGTCACATATGCTTCAGCATACACAGGATCACTGAATCCAGTCAACTGAAGAATGCGATTAAGTCTGTTTGCATCATCTGCATCCTTAGTGAACCCACCAGTTGCAGCCTTCAAGTCATCTTGAACTTCATCTTCCAACTCAAGCTGGCTCATGCCCTAGGAAATAAAATGTCACACTTTAATAACAGAGAGAGAAAAATAAGGCAGCATATGACAGCACTAAGGAAAGGAAAAGGTTATCAACCAAACCGACACCTAACATGAAAGAATCACAACATCCATGCTAAAACTAAATGAAAAACTCATAAACAACAACAGTGTAGTTCATCATTCACAACATCTTTGCAAACATGTTTAAGTAATATCGTGCTTTACCTATAACCAAATAATACTTTCTTCTCTAGATTAACTAGCTTCTCAGTACAACAGAAAGATGAAGGTAATATGATGTAACCTTTCAAATAAGACTTCCAGTTCACAACAGAATGACATCAAAAAGTATTAGATAATGAACAAAAACAAAACAGAGCCGTACTGAAATGAGGATGCCAAAACTTATGACATGTTGAGTGACATATTAGTGGGAAAAAAATAGTGTATTTCCCAGATCTTTGATCTTATGACTCATGTCAGTAAATAGGCTCCAGGAAACAAAGAAACTATAAAGACAGTGTTTAAAAGTTTAGGTACTCTTATGGGTCAGGATATACTAAAAGTAAAACTAAGGATTCCACACTTAGCTTGGGTTGCATTGATTTTTTTAATAGCATAAATACCACATCGAAAAACAGATAGCTTGCATAACAGTGAACTTTCTATTAACCCTATGTAAGACATGATATGTGCTTCATAGTGTTGATACCTTGCACCAAGTACATTTTGCATTATTAAATTTGCAGTGAGAAAATAACTCGTGGATTAGAATATTTTAGTGAACCGGCTGCCAAAATTATTATTGCTTCAGTCTCAAAGGTAATTCTACAAATTACACTCAAGAGACCAAGCTATCATCAGAGAAAAAGCAATAAGAAATAATTTGTTGTCTTACCCTTCTGCTCTTCAGGTGGTAGAAATCTATAAGATCATCTGGTTGAGCATGAGAGATCTGTGCCTTTGCCTTCATCTCCTCTGTCTCCCGGAACTGCTTCTCAGCAAGCATCTTTGCAAAGCTCTGCCTACATGACTGTAACCAGACCTTCCGGACATCATCACCAGTGTTGCAAAGTAACCTCACACAAAGCACTATCCTGTCATATGAATCATTATCAATCGGGTGTGGAAGGTAAGATGATTGTCCCAGCTGCATAATGGATGTCATGATCAGCAAGGCTCCAGTACAAGCCTTGTTTACTTCAACCTTTGATGGCTGAACCTCCTCCAGCCTCAATACAAGTTTGGTCAAGGTGCAGGAAATAACAGCAGCCAAAAAGAAATCGCCTGACAGAATGAGTGATCTGAGATTCAGGGTCGATGATAATGACCCAGGAGCAACTGATGGAGTTGAAATGGCCTCAGTGGCAGCACTCTGTGTGGCATAAGTGCCGTCTGCAAGAACAACAGGCCGCCTAGAAGACACGGTGACAGAGTTCACCACTGGCTGGGCTGGCTTGGCCGAGTCAGTTGCCTCCCCTTCCTCTGATACCGTGTAGAAGGGTAGATCCCCAAGGCATTGCTTAATGGTGGAAATAGCATTCTCGACCTCTGATAATGAGAGGGAGTACTCACCAAGGATCCATAGAGCACACGAGCACACCCGGGATGCCCGGATCTGATAGAATGTATCAATCAACCTCTGGATCATGGACACACGCAGCTTGGGATTGGTCTCAATGATCTCACGCACGAACAATACAACATCAACTGCAGCAGCAACATTAGTGTCACCAAGGAAATCCATGAGGAGGTGCACCACTGACCCAGCCACCTCTGGATACTCCACAGCACAGGCATGGATCGCCTGCACCAGCATCTGGCGGTATTCACCGCCCTTCTCAAGTTCCCCTCCCTGCGTCTTGACCACCTCCTTCTTGAGATACAGAACTACCTCCTCCACATTACGTGGGGTGAGCAGATCAAGCACCAAATCAAGCACCTTCCTCTTAACATCCAAGTTGGGACTGGCGAGTGCACGCAGCACGTCCATCACTACATCCACCATCACATCACGGTGCGAGGTGCGCAGCTCATTCAGGCGGTCCAGGACAATGAGCTTCACATTGTTGTCGCTCTGCGACGACAGCAACTCGCAGTATGTGTTTGCGGCAGCACGGACAGCAGTGGGCGCTGATGAGAGTGACACAAGAGCGCCAGCGCACTCGTACACAACAGCTGTGCTTGGGGATGACAGAAGGGAGATGATGATCTTGATATACCTTCCCTTGTCGGCGCGGTTCGGGGAGCGGCAGACCTTGCGGATGAGATCAACAGCGGCCATCTGCAGGAGATCGGGCCACTCGGAGACACGGTCGGCGTTGGAGAGGAGATACGCGACGGCCCGCTCCTGCGCGCAGGTGCAGAGCATGAGGAACGCGTTCCGGCGCGCGGAAGCGTCCTGCTCCGAGGCGAGCGCGCGCTCCACGAGCTCGGGCGCGTCGGGGACGAGCTGGTCGCCGTGCGGGAGACGGTAGATGGAGGAGATCGCGGAGAGCGCGTGGCGCCTGATGAAATGGTGGCGGTGGTCGAGGTTCTCGAGGATGGATGGCACGAGCGGCTCGAGCACCTCGGGCTCGGAGAGGCGGCAGAGGAATCGGAGGGTGACGCCGCGGATGTACTCGTTGGGGTGGTGGAGGTTGTTGCGGAGGTTCTGGCAGATGAGGATCATCTCCGGGAGGGGCCTGCCGGCGGCGTCGCGCTTGTCGATGATCTCGAGGTAGAGGAGGAGGAGCTTCTGGATGGTGTGGTCCTCGGAGGGGAGGACGTAGCGGACGACGGTGATGAAGAGCTGGGGGAGGGTCTCGCCGTTGAGGAGGAGCATGACGGCGCGCTTCATGGCGTCGACCTTGGCGGCCACGTCGCTGCCCTCGAGATCCGCCTTGATCTCGCCGGCCATGGCGGCGGAGCCCTTGTCGAAGTGGACCAGCAGCGTGCTCGGCTTCTCCATGGCGCCGGATCTGGCGACGCCGCCGTGCGGCGGCGGCGGAGGCTGGATCTGGGCGGAGGTGGATCGGGATCTGAGGGTTGGGTGGGGTGGAGGGAGTGGTGGGATGGATGGAAGCGGAGGAAGGTTAAAGAGGCCTTGGGTGTTGCTTCGGTTTTAAGGATTTTGATGCGCGTTTGTTGGGCGAGAGTTTAGACTTGAAATCCGCCTATATATCGGCTGGGCTGAGCTGGGCTGTGGTTGACCAACTCCGCGGTGGGCGAAGCCCAGCTTTTGCTGCCGTGTTTGGACGGAATAAGTTCACCGGAGGTCTCTTAATTTAACAGTGAGATTTTTTAAGGTCACTAAACCACAAAACCAGAAATATTTGTCCTCCAACTCACACAAACCGTGCACTCAAGATCCCAGAGCAGTTTATATGGGTGGATTCACTGACGTGACATCCTAGTCAGCAAAAAAAATTAAAAAAATACGTGGGGCCCACATGTCAGCCACCCTCTCCTCTTTTCTTCTCCTTCTCTCCTCTCTTCTCTTTTCTTTCCTCTTCTGTGAGGGAGGCCGTCGGGAGGAGCGGGCGGAGCGGCGCTGAGTTGCGGGCGAAGCGGAGGCAAGCGAGCGCGGCGCCGGGCCCGCGCGGCAGCGGAGCGGCGACAGGAGGAGCGGCGGTGGGCGAGCACGACAGGCGGAGCGGTGTTGGGCGGAGCGGCGACTGGCGGATCGGCGACGGGCGAGCACGGCGGGCGGAGCGGCGTCAGGCTGCGGCCGGAGCGGCGTCGAGTTGCGGCAAAGCGGAGGCGGGCGAGCACGGCGCCGGGCCCGCACGGCAGCGGAGCGGCGACAGGAGGAGCGGCGGCGGGCGAGCACGGCGGACCGGAGCCGTAGTGGCCTAGCGGGCGCGCGGCAGGGTGGTGGTGGAAGTGGTCGGGCGAGAGGAAGGGGACCGGCTCTTCTCCTGCCGCTCCTCTCCCCCGCTGCCGCGCCGCGCGCCGCTACTCTCCGTCCCCGAGCTCTCCATCATGCCGACCGTCTCTCTCCCCCCTCTCCAGCCGTCGAGCGCTCGCCCGCCCGCCGTGCCAGTCAGCCCCCCCTCCCCCCCGCGCTCGCGCGCCACGGAGTCCACCATCTCAGCCGGCGCTGCCCATCACCGCTCTGCCGCAGCCTGGCACCGCGCTCGCTGACCTCCCTCACAGAAGAGGAAAGAAGAGAGAGGACAGAAGAGAAGAAGAGAAGGAGAAGAAAATAGGAGAGGGCGGCTGACATGTGGGCCCCACGTATTTTTTATTTTTTTTTGCTGACTAGGATGCCATGTCAGCGAATCCACCCATATAAACTGCCCTGGGACCTTGAGTGCACGGTTTGTGTGAGTTGGGGGACAAACATTTCTGATTTTGTGGTTTAGGGACCTTAAAAAATCTCACTGTTAAATTAAGGGACCTCCGGTGAACTTATTCCTATTTGGACTGTCGAGAGCAGTGAAGGACGGCCCATTTATAGCCCATTAGTATGATAGATGTGTTCTTTGTTGAATAAGCTTACTTTAGATCCCTCGATTTGTAGTCGAGTTTGAAATCCGTCCCTGAATCGAAGCACCAAGTATATCCTATCCCCTAACTCATAATACCGTGTTAACTTTGATCCCTCGGTAGTATAGTGACCGTTTTTAGCTGACGTGGTGAGTGAGACTTATGTGAGCCCCATATGTCAGCAGCAACTCTCCTCCCTAATCTTTTTTTTCGGAATACGCAAAAGGATTGCTCACCTTTGTATTAAGAGGAATAAAATTTACACAGACAGTAAAACTAAAAAGAAGAGGGGGCCTAGGAAGAAAAGAAAGGAAGAAAAGGAAATCAGGGATTTAGGACTATTCTCGCGTTTACAATGGGACGACCAAACAACCTAGCACGCTACAAAGGAAGCGTTGATGATAGGGGATGGGCAAGATGCCAAAGGGCAGCCTCTTGCACCATACCTATGACCACCTTGGACCAGGGCCGGGAACAGTTGTTGAACACGCGGTTGTTCCTTTCTTTTCAAATGGACCACGCGCCAACGGTCACAACCGTGTCGAACCCACGACGACGCTCCCTTGGAACTTTGAGTCGGTAGGAGCAGTGCCACTCAGGGGCGGATCTACCCATTAGGCAGGGTAGGTCAACCGCCCCAGCTACGACACGGGTCACCCCACACCCCCAAGACCCCCTACCCTCTTATAGTAGTCATGTACTATCAAAATTAGGTATAATAAGGTATGAACGTTCAACAGATTAGTCTGTATCTTCGCAACGCACGCACGCATGCACGCACGCACACACGTAGTTATACGATTGAACTATAAATATGATATGTGTTGTGTTCGATTGCACTTATCAAGTAAACATCTCCGTTCTCCGCCCCATCTATATATTAAAGTTGCGTCTGCCACTGGCTGCCACTCGTGGAAAGAGAGCACCAGAGGGGAAGAGATGAGGGAGGTTGTGACTCGAGAGGATGGTCCACCACAACTGGAGAGACTTGGGGCACCCAATCAAAATGTGATCAATTGTTTCGTCCTGTTGGTCACAAAAGACACAATAGGTTGGGTGCGGCAAGCCACGCTTCTCCAAGCGGTTAGCCGTCTAGCAACGCCGATGAGCGACCAACCACAGGAAGTAATGACACCGAGGTGGGGCGAAAGAACGCCAGATAGGTAGGTGCTGGAACGTAATCCGTCCCGAAAAGAGGGCAAGATAGGCCGAGCGGGTGGAGTACGACCCCGAGCTGTCCCACCTCCAAATGAAGGAATCAGGTTGGCCCTCGGAGAGAATCGTTGACCGCAACATCGACCAAATCTGCAGGTATTGCAGGATTGCCTGAATGCCCAAGGAGCCACGAAGGTCGTGGACCCATCGATTGTTGGTCAACACATCAGTGACCGAGAGTTTCCGGCGGACCCATGCCGGGATGTGACTGTAGAGTTCGGGTGCCCAAGAGTGAAGACTCGAACCCTGCAGCCACCTGTCTTCCCAGAAGAGAATCGATTTGCCATTGCCAAGAACGCAAGTCATGGAAGTAGCCGCAAAGTCGCGCTTTTGCCTAGAACACGGGATTTGCAGCCCCTTCCAGGACAAGGATTGGGAGGCGCGCTGAGCCCAGAGCCACCTGGCACGGAGCGCAATCCCCATGAGCTCCAGGTTGTGGATGCCTAATCCCCCATATTCCAATGGAGCGCAGACACGGGACCAAGCCAACCTGCAGTGGCCCCAGTGCATTTGCATGACCGTACCAAAGGAAACCGCACCGGATCTTGTCGATAGCCTTCAGCACCCACTTCGAAGGGGCGATTGCAATGAGTAGATAGACCAAGATCACACTCAGCACAGCTTTGACGAGCGCTAGGCGCCCAGCTGGCTGCAGCCAATCTGATCTCCACAGCGGCAGTCGCTAAGAAATTTTGTCAACCAGAGGCTGAAGGTCATCGCGGCCCAACTTTCTAATGGAAAGAGGCAACCCCAAATACTTGCACGGGAACTCCTCAACCTGTCAGGGGAGGGGGTCACCAAGGACTACGACCTCTTCCTCCGAACAGCTAATCGGGATTGTGAAGCACTTGGTGTAGTTGGTGCGAAGACCAGAGGCCTCACCAAAGAGAGTCAGGATCCCTTGTGCCGCTGCAAGTTCCCCTTCAACTGGACGGAGGAATGTGACCACGTCATCAGCATATAAGGAGATCCAGTGGGGATACCTAGGGTTTCAGGATCCCCGCATGCTCCACGAGGACAAAGAAGGCCGAGAGAGCATCCATTGCTAGGATGAACAACATTGAAGAGATGGGGTCACCCTGCCTCACCCCCTCCCCCAGCGATGGATGATCGAGTCACCAGGCGATCCATTAAGAAGTACTCTCGTGGAAGAGGTTCTGAACAATGGCAATCCAGAATATCCATCGGTGACCAAAGCTCTTGTGATGAAGCACCTCGAGAATAAACTACCAGGAGATGGAGTCGAAAGCTTGGGCTATGTCAAGCTTTAGGAGAACGAAGGATAGCGCCGCTCGTGCAGCCGCTTGGCGGATTGTCGGACCAACATAAAGTTATCATGGATACACCGCTTCTTAATGAAAGCGCTCTGGTTAGGGGCGACCAAGGAGTTAAGGTGCGGCGCCAGCCGTCGAGAGAGAAGCTTGGTGAACAGGTTGGTGAAGCTATGCAGCAAGCTGATCGGACGGAAGTCACGCATGGAGGTTGCGTCCTGCTTCTTGGGTAGGAGAGTGATGAAAGCCTTGTTGATGCGACCAAAACTCGACCCGTCCATGCGGAACAGCTGTTCTAGCGCTTCCATGATGTCATCCTTGATAATATGCCAGCATTTTGCATAGAAAAGCCTAGTGAAGCTGTCTGGACCAGGCGCCTTTTCCAACGGCATCTCACGGACTGCGGTCCAGACCTCCTTCTCGGAGAAGGGAAGCTCTAGGTCATCCGGTAAGGCAGCATGCTGACCCAGCGCCTCAAGGTTTAGAGTGTGCGACCTCTTGAAAGCGGTGCCTAGGAAATCAGAGTAGAAGGAATATGCCAAAGCAGCCTTTTCATCCGGTGAGGTAGCCACGATTCCATCGTGTCTAAACTGTTGGATAAAGTTGCGACGCCTGCGACCAACTACAAACCGGTGGAAGAACTCGGTATTGGCGTCTCCTTCTTGAATACAAGTGATGCAGGAGCGTTGTCTCGCCAAGGTTCGCTCGAGTGAAGACAGGGCGAGGAACTTCCTTCGGAACGACCGATGGAGCACCTGCTCGAGAGTCGAGAGGCACTGTTGTCCTTCCGCAAGATCAAATTTGCCAATTAGTTCCTTGGCCAAATCAAGCTGCAACTTGATGTTACCGACCCGTTTGTCACTCCAGCTTTGAAGCGTTCGAGCAAGGCCACACAACTTGGAATCGAGGCGGCCAATCGGGTCACACACCACACACGGGGCTATCTAGCTGGAACGGACCGCATCTTCAAACCCCTCAAGCCAGAACCAGAAAGATTTGAAGTGGAACCGCTTCCTTCGTGGCAAAGTGGGCATCCACCTTTTTCTCGTTGTGTTGCTCGGTTCAGAACATATGCTTGTGTTCACTCAATCTCTCAAGCCTTCTTTGAACTTTTTCACGGTATTGGCTTGGATTAATGAAGGATTTGAATTTGGAGCATGTATGTATTCAATTGAAAGGGAGGGGTGTTTTAACGGAGTGCTTGATTCGAAATGTGGGATTTGACTTTATAATAGCAACCTCTTCTAGTATTTTTCAAGTTTGTTCTTCTAAACAGTTCTAACAAATATTGTTTTTCTAGTTTGTTCTTTGAAACAGTTCTAATAATTTTGGATTGTAGCTAAGTCACTACTACAGATTTGATTTTCCCGTGCGGGCAAAACACGTTTTCCCGTGCGGAGTTTTCTGCCGTCTGCGCGTAGGGGTCTGCGAAAATAAAAGCTTTCGCGTGCGGGCGGCCCAACCGCACGGAAAATTAGGCCTTCCCGTGCGGTCAGATTAAGACGACCGCACGGGATAATAGATTATCCCGTGCAGTTGCGTTATACCAACCGCACGGGATAATATATCCCGTGCGGCCATGTTAAGACGACCGCACTGGAAGGGCCAATAGCCCTATCGACTTGTTATTTTTTTAATTGTTGTTTATGTGTTTATGAATGGTGCAGTGGCAAATAGAGTCGCAGTTAATCACGATCAATTGCAAACACGACACGATTGTTCTTTACAAAGAAAGTGTCACAAGTTAAACTTTATAATACATCATAATGAACAAGTATTTAGCATATATGTACATGGAAGTTGCTAGAATGCTACTTTAACAAATATTACAAGTTCGGTCTCCCTCGCAAACAAATGTTTTTATCGTGGTGCATGTTCTTTCTCCCACTCCCTAAGGCGTTTGAATTTGTCGTCGGAAGCAAGTTCGCTCTCAGGGTCGTAGAACTCCCCTAGATGGTTGCAGATGTCACGGCGAATGAACCGGCACAAGTCCCCGCACAAGTTGAGAAGCGTCTTTTTGTCGAAATGGTTTGCGGTACTGGGAATGCTCGAAAGCTATTGAAAGCAAGAAGAAAAATATATTTTCGTTAAAATCAATGTATGCAAACTAGATCGTACATGAAAGCAACATGGTAACTTACATCTGTAAACTTAGTTCTGTATCTCCCGCAGACTCTGAGCATCTCGCACACGTAATATCCGCAGAGGCTCGTACCGGGGGGTTGCTTGTAACACTGCGTAAAAATAGTAGACATGTTAGTAGTAAACACTCACAATGGCATCATAAAGTTAACGAATATATGATAACATACCGGCCAGCGTGCCTTTACGAGGAGCTTTGTTCTCTGTTGATCCTTCACGAACCCGCCATGTCTTTTGTAATAGTCGTGTCCTCTACACATATTAAATGTTTGTTTGAGCTAACTTGAGAATTACATCTAAGGAGTATGGGATGTAGGAGGTTTGTTTAAACTTACAAATTCAGCAAGACAAGGAACTCCATGAACTTCTGCTCATCGTAGTGGGCCGGATCAAGAACTACGACCAAATGGTCCCTTGGATATACGAGGAATATTATGTAGTGATCGCTGCAAACAAGGGTTATGAATTGTATAAGACATCTTGTATATAATTTAATGTGCTATGATATTATATGAACGGAACAAAGGGAATGTTGCTTACGTTAGGTGGTATGGGACCATCAAAACTCTTTTGTCGGCGTGCGTGAGCATAGCTTTTCCGAGGTAAGTTGCCACCTCGACCCTCTTGTTCTTGTGCAACCTATCCACATATTCTTTCCGTTCCTCCGGCGTCTTATTCTTCAGTTGCGGACCATCCAAATTTACCCTTACGGTGTGTGCGGTCATGCAAACCCTCGTCGGGTTGGCGTAGCCTATTGAAGCCCCCGTTCGTTGGGCATCCACCCATTGTGACCTAACAAATTATACAAGTTAAATGCCTTTTAGTTATAGATAAGCAAAAAACAAGTCATGAAACTTACAGGCACCACGCGCCGACGAGATTGATATCCATTTTTTCCATCTTGTAGAATGCGTGTAGGTCATTGAAACTGATGATGAAGTTTCCGTTTGATCCTTTAATGAAAGCGTTATCCGGGACCTTAACACTTATCATCCCAAGCCCCTTCTCGCTTGCTCTTAGGTACCAGTCATGCAACAACCTCATTGGCCATGGGAGTTCGAGCATTACGTGGTACGGCAAGAATGGCTTGCCCTACTCGTACATCTTCGGCACTTCTGTAGAATCCCAAGTTTGCATATTATCTGCATGACCTAGTACGCTTTTCTGTGCATCCGATTGAGGTTCAGATTGACCTGGCTTTGTCGGACCCTATCCCCTGAATGACTTGAATACCAATCTTGCCTCGTACTCTGCCATTTCCTTAGGTTTGTACGTGGAAACCATATGTGGTACGAGCTTGCGGGCTAGCGAAGTACTGGCCTTTTTTAGGATGCATCTTCAGGCGCAGGTGGCACAGGTTGCACGGGAGCAGATTGCGGTGTAGGAGGTGAGTGGTGAACGGGAGACGGTTGCATAGATAGCGGAGTTGGGGACGCTGGTGCAGCATGCTCTTTCGGGGGAGAAGGCACTCTCTTTGGGGACGGAGATCTTGCTGGCACCGGTGATCCTAGCGGGGTTGGGGAATTCGGTGGAGATGGCGGTGCTGGAGGGGCGGCTGTCTGTCGCACTTCTTGAGCTGAGGTCGTCATAGTTGGTTGTCCCATGAGGATGATATCTCGACGATGCCAGAGGATGAGTTGGTTCACCGCATCTCCGAGTAGTTGTATCCCCTCAGGTGCTGGGATGTCCAGCTCCAACGTCATTTGATCGGCATTGACCCTCGATACTTGCACCCTTGCGTAGTCCTCCGGAATTGGCGTGTTATGGAACTGTCTCCATGGTATCGCTAGTCCGGACCCAACCTCCTTCATTTTCCCGGCTCTGCCTATCGGGACGACAAGGCTACACGGTGTCGGACCGGTTATAAGATCAACCGGGTAGGGTGTTGTTTCTACGGAACCGACACTGCTTGGGATCTGTACTGTCTGCTCCGCTTGAGGGACTAGGCCCGGAAATGCTTGGGGATGTTGTGCGGCTAGCCTGTAGAATTGTTGGGTGACTTGCTGCGTTACTTGCTGCGTTACTTGTTCGGTTAATTCTTCGCGCAACTTCGCCTTGTAGGCATCCCGCTTCTTGTAACTTTTGGATTCTGTTGGAAACCCTACCTTCCAACTCGTTCTTGAAGATTTTCCCCGTATCCTACCGGAGTGTTCGGCAGTCCCCAACGCTGCCGTTAGTTCGTCATGCTCCCTTCTGGTGACGAACTCTCCTGACCTCTCCTTCTCGGTGATCTGTTGGAGAGATGTGGTCACATTCTCGATTTCAGGTGACTCGAAGAACATCTCACCCTCATCCGTCACTTGCCCCGTGCTGCGTGCCCAAACCCAGTTTCTACTCCGCGGATTTAGGGGCTGGACCAACAACGGCTTCCCTTGAGCTGCGAATTTTTCCTCCGTAGCTCGCCATTGGTCCACGTGACCATCATATCCACCGGACCCTAATCGGTGTGGATATTTGTTTTTCTTCACCAGGTCCGACATCTTCTTCCTCCTTGCCAGGGCTTCAGGGGTTGTCATCTTAGCCACAAACTTGTCCCACTCGGCTGGCGGGATATTGCCGTATTTTTCAAATGGAGTTTTGTTCCGCTGAACATAATAAGTGTTCATGTCGGATTTCCACTGGCGCCACCGATGGGCCATTGTACTCAACGCAAATCTGCTCCCGAGGACCTCCGATCCAGGCGGATACACAAGGTACTTTTGCAACTCCTCCCACATTAAATTCTTGATGTTCTGGTTAACATCCTTCCACTCATCCACGTTTAGTGACCCATGGAGTCTTGCCACCGTCCCGCACGCGTTGCTAAACTTGGCCATCACGTGTTTCGGCTCGACGGGCTTCCCATCTTCATTCAGAGCAGTAATGTAGTACAACTCCTTAGGTAGCTGATTCATGCTCCTCTTACCACGTTGTTTCTTCACACGTCCACCTCTACTTGCTGACGTGTCAGTTGGTTCTGGTCCTGATGTGGCGGTGTCGGTCTCTGCTTGAGCCCTGGCGGTAATCTGGTTGGCCTTCCGTTTGGACCTACGCCGAGTAGCCATCTGCACGAGTAACTTATTAGACGCCTACGATCTGAAACGCTAACAAATGTGTAACGAGTTTAGGGTGTGAACTTATGGCTTGCTCAATCGGAATGTAATCAGGATCATTCTCCTGTTGCTCAGTGGCCATTTGTGCTACTTCTATTTTGAACGGATCGCTCGGTGTGTGCCAAGATTCCTCGCTTGAGGCTGCATAATGTCTGATAGCTGTATCTGTGCGCGGATTGGGCGTGAGCTCTGCGCCGGATGCAGCTAAGGCAGTTAGATTCGGTTGATTGACCGTTGGTCCTGTGGCCGATGTTGGTACCACCGTCTCGGAGGGAACTTTGTCGTTCGACATTTTCTTCTAGAGACATAAAGTGTACGAAATGAATACGTACATAGCAAAGTTAGTTGCCTATGGATAGTTCCTGGAGCAATATATCCCTATAAATGTATAATGATAAAATATAATATTTGTTTATTTATTTTCCTATATAGCGTAAGTACGGTACTTTTATTCAACGCGTAATACATTCGCAATATTCAGAAATATGATTTGGTTATTTACGTATAGAGCATAATTACAATCAATTCGTACAACACAAATCATACTTGCGCAATATCTATTTATTTATTTGTTAAGTTTGATCAAGTTTCTAGGGAATATTTTTCGAAAATATTACTACATTTTTATATAAACTTGATTAAACTACATATAAAATTAATATCTGCGTGAGTAGTTTTGTTACAAATCTTAATGTGAGATGTTATTAACTGCAATTACATAATGCTCTTCATATGTTCTTCAAAATTTTAATAATGCATATATCTAATTGCACATAATGCTCTTCATATGTTCTTCAAAATTTTAATAATGCACATGTCATTCAAACAATACATTTAATCGACAAACAAATAGTCCATTTTCAAAATTAGTTAAATTCTTCGCTTTTAACCGATAAACTTTTAATAATGCACATAGCTATTTGCAAAAACAAATTAACAATACATTTCATTCCATCTGTGTTCCCCTTTTTTCATGAAAATAAATATATTGTTTCAATGAACGTAGTAGTGAATAAAAAAGTACAAAATAAAAAAAACCTTAACCCTAAGGAGGTGGCGGCGGTTTCGGTAGCCTAGCGGCGTATAAGGACTATTTCACCGGGACTTAGAAATTTTAGGGATCCCGCCATTCCTTATATAGGCGGCACTCATCGCATGCGGGCGTCTTAACAAAACCGCACGGGATAAGTATTATCCCGTGCGGTCCTCTAAGACGCCCGCACGGAATAATACTTATCCCGTGCGGTTTTGTTAAGAAGCCTGCATGCAATGATGATTTTCAGAACTATTTTACATCATAAATATTTGTGTTGCAATTACATATGTAGACAGACAGACAACTATTTACAAAATTGTTGTTTTTTAAAATAAGTAACAACTTGAAAATTTGTGTTACAATTTTTTACCATATAAATAAACCATACGACATACCCTACCTTCAACATATATTCAATTTTCCGTAAATAGATCATTACGGAATATTAGCATTTCCACGCGCCAACTACACCTGGATCACATATTTTCACAGAGATAAAATAATTATAAAACGAACTATCGTTTCACACTCTTTACAACACCGTCCGTCCGCTTCTTGCTGAAGTTCTCTTCATCAATCTTTCGCTCTAAGTGTTTGATCCTGCTTGGAAGATCTGCGAATAACGGTACGTCCTCGTATTGGTTGTAATCTGACGCATCTTCGATGTCATCAATACCAACGATTTGTTGCTTTCCAGGTACAGTTACGTCCATCCGCTCATCATATGGGTCCTTCACGTAGAATACCTGTGCGACACGCTCAGCGAGAACCCACGGGTCATCCTTGTGGCCAAATTTACTGCGGTCCACAACCGTAAGGCCGTAGTCATCGATCCATATGCCTGTCGTGTCCTTCACCCATTGGCATCGAAGCACTGGGATCTGTATGTTTAGACTGTAGTAAAGCTCCCAAATGTCTTGTATGATTCTATAGTATGATTTCTTCTGGCCTGTTGCATCCAACGCCTCCACACGCACTCCACTATTCTGAGCTGCGCTCTTCTTGTCCTTGGCTACTGTGTACAGTGTATAACCGCTGATATGGTACCCTTGCCATGAGGTCACGAGACTACTTGGGCCTGTTGCTAAGCTTTGCAATGTTTTTTCCTCAGGCGATTCACCAAACGGGAGGTTCTGATCCTTCAACCATTCTGGAAATTTGCGCTTATGTTCCTTTGAGATCCAAGCAGCCGGTCTTCTGGGATTGTTGGCTCTTATCTCCGTCATGTGTTTCTCAACGTACGGCTCGAGGATCGCGAGATGTTGTAGCACGCTGCTATGTGCTTCGGCTACAGAAATATAATTGTTATCATAGAACCTTTTCTTGCCTACGGTACCCTTCCCCAATAGCCGACCCTCGTGAACAGGGACGGGTATCCCAATTGGTGTGGCGTCCTTCATGTAATCTATACAGCAGTCGACGACCTCCTCAGTTGTGTACCCCTCTATCATAGATCCCTCCGGATGAGCTCGGTTACGGACATATTCTTTCAGAACCACCATGTACCTCTGGTACGCCCACATCTAATGCAGGTATAAGGGACCAATTTCGATAATCTGAGGAACGATGTGGACAATCAGGTGCTCCATC
Source organism: Oryza punctata (assembly GCA_000573905.2). Classification (NCBI taxonomy): domain Eukaryota; kingdom Viridiplantae; phylum Streptophyta; class Magnoliopsida; order Poales; family Poaceae; genus Oryza; species Oryza punctata. The sequence continues at coordinate 9,996,242 of CM002488.2, forward strand.
ATATTGAAGTATGATGGGGGGAAAACATCTCAAGCTGGCACGCTGTCTCGATTACGAACGTTTGAAGGTGGCCTAACTCTTCAGGATCAAAAACCTTCTGCGATATTCGATTGAAAAAGTAGCACAACTTGGTTATCACAACCTTAGTGTGAATTGGCTTGACTGCTCTTATAGCAATAGGTAGGAAGACAGTTAACATCTTGTGACAATCATGAGCGTTGTAACCGGAGATAGTCAAATCTTTCATAGATACAAGCTTTCTGATGTTCAATGAGAAACCAGTAGATACTTTCATACTATGCAAACTTCTACAGAAAACTTTTTTCTCTTCTGGTGTAAGTGAGTAGCAAGCCGAAGGAATTTCCATCTTCCCATTTGCCAGCTCTTTTGGGTGAAGTTCATGCCTTAAGTCCATATTTACCAGGTCTGTACGTGACTTCAGCCCATATTTCGTCTTGCAAGGGATGTCGAGCAAAGTGCCAATAGTGCTGTCGAACACGTTCTTCTCAAGATGCATTACGTCAATCGCATGACGAATCTCCAGGTCTTTCCAGTATTCAAGATACCTGAAAAATATTGAATGTTTCTTGAAAGGCAACGTATTTTCCTGATCCGTTGCATCTGTATTACCTTGATCCGTGGCTTTCTTCCTCTTGTAGGCTTTCTTCTTTCCCTTCCCGAACATGACTTTAATATTCTTTGTCATGTGAAATACTTGCGTACCAGTTTGTGTTTCGGGAGGAAGATCGTTCTCTACTGTATTATCGAAAAATCTAGCCATCGCATGCCACCTGTGCCTCTGTGGTAAGAAGCGACGATGACGCATGTACACTACCTTGCTCGAGGCGGTCAGGTACTTGTATGATGTGTTGTCGATACATACAAGACAACCAAACTTCCCCCTGAGCTGACCTAAAAGCGAAAAGTTCACCGGTAGGTCGTTTATGGTAACGAATATGATGGCACGCAGAGTAAAATATTCTCTGTAGTACTCATCCCACACTCGCAACCCTTCTTTCCACATTTCTTGCATGTCCTACATCAATGGTTCAAGAAAAACATTTATGTCAATCCCTGGCTGTTTTGGACCTTGAATAAGGATAGTCAACAAAATGTACTTTCGCTTCTGACAAATCCATGTAGGAAAGTTATATATGGTGAGCAGCACTGGCCAAGTGCTGTGTGAGCTGCTCAAGTCACCGAACGGGTTCATTCCATCCGTGCTCAATGCAAACCTCACATTTCGCGGTTCCTGTGCAAATTCCGGGTGTAGTGCATCAAAGTTTTTCCACTGTCGAGCATCGGCGGGGTGTCGGATCATACCATCCGTCTTCCGACCGTCTCGATGCCATCGCAACAACTCGGCATCGGTACGGTTTGAGAAGAGTCGCTTCAGGCGATCTTTCACTCGTAGGTACCACATCACCATGGACGGAATTTTTTTCTTCGGTGGCACCAATGACTCTTGGTCACCATCCTCTCCATCTGGGGATCCTTTCCCCTTCGTGTAGCGACTCGTCCCACATGTTGGGCAACACTCCAAATCCGCGTATTCCTTACGGTACAGTATGCAATGATTTACGCATGCATGAATCTTTTGAACACCTAGAGATAACGGACATATCAGTTTCTTGGCTTGATATGTGTTGATCGGCAACAAGTTCGGCTTCGGAAGCATAACTCTCAACAGATCCAACAAATCGTTGAAGCTAGTGTCCGACCATCCATGTCTGGCCTTCAATCTGAGTAGTTCAAGTACAGAGCGTAACACCGTGTACTCCCCGTCACACCCTTTCGATCCATCGTAAACAAGATCCTTCATTGTTTTTTCCAACACTTTCCAATTGTCCAACCCTTGTTTTGTCGCAATCACAACCTCTGGTTCAATGTGTCGCAACATATCCTCAAGATCGAAATCAATATCTACATCATCTATACCGGAGCCACCAAATTCAGGGATCGTTCCCTGTGACATGTCTTCGATTATAAAATTTTCTCCAGCATCGAAGCAAAAAACATCGGCCTCATCATTACGAACGGCGACTTCCCCGTGACAGGTCCATGTCCTGTAATCGTCCTTAAATCCACGCTATACAATGTGCCCCAAAATTATCTTCGGATCTTGGAACATCTTTTCGTTCTTGCAATCGACGCATGGACATAAAATGTCCCTCCTGTTCTCTCTCAAAGCACGTGCCTTTGCCTGATCAACAAATTTGGATGCTTCCTTCAAGAACATCGGTGAAGTTCTTCTGGTGTCATACATCCATGCCCGATCCATCTCCTAAAAATATTTTTTGATGAGTCGGATAGGACTATATTGAGTCATGTAAGAACGATACAACAAAAATGCCCATCTTATTACTCAATGTGCACTTTTGAGTTCAATAACATTAATTTAATAATGATAAATAAACTACAATTACTAAACTTGCAAAATTAATATATATATTAAACACATTGCACCGAACAAAGTTTGAAATAAATTAAGGTAACTAAACAAAGAGTAAAGTAAAGTACTATGCAAATTTGAATACCATTCAAATTTATTCATTCAAACAATACATTTAATCGACAAACAAATAGTCCATTTTTAAAAATAGATAAATTCTTCGCTTTTAACCGATAAAATTTGAAATAAATTGAGGCATACGTAACCAAGCAACCATAAAAAAGGTATGGACATACTACAATCATTTTAATACCTAATTTGCAAATAATATATGTTAGCTAAATTGAAAATGTACCTACACTATCCCATTTGAAAATAAGCAAATTACTTCGCATTCCACCGATAAAAAACGAAAAAAAGTAAGCAAATGAAGGAGGATAACAAGTATGTCCCCTTTTATATGGATTCTAAACAAAGATTTTAGGTTGAAAACCTCCCCCCTTATTTGTGTGAAATATATGAGAGAGAAAACGCCAGCTTGAATGGGGCAAGCTCGGGCTGAGCTCAATATATAGTATCCATCATCGTGTGCGGTTAGATTAAGTGGACCGCACGGGATAATCTATTATCCCGTGCGGTCAGTTGCCCGGCCCAGGTGGACCGGTTTTTCCAGGTGGAGCCATTTACGGCCTGCCTGGAACCAAATATGACACTCGTACAGAAAAATCTTTTCTGTAGTAGTGAGTGGGGATTCGTAGCTGTGTTGGCCCGCCCACCCGTCGGACGTATTCGCAGCGTGCTGCGAGGAGGCTAGGGTGGAGGAGTGCCCCTACAAGAGCCACGCAGGGGAGGTGTTCGTCGATGCGGATAAGAAGGAGAGCAAGAGAAGGGAGAAGAGTTGCCACAGACATGTAGGATCCACGTGGGTGCCACTTGCCACGTCAGCCAAAACTAACCACTATACCACCGAGAGACCAAAGTTGATATAGTATTATGAGTTGGGAGATGAGCTATACATGTTATTTCGATCCAGAGACGAATTTCAGACTCGGTGACAAATTAAGAGACTAAAGTGAATTTATCCCTTATTTGTTTGCATTGGGGATAGACAATTACCGTAGCTGTGCGTTGCCAACACACCTTCTTTTGTACTTCAGTAGCACCTTCTTATAAAACTTTTGACTCACCTTTATACAACTTTGAATTTAAATTATACGACTTTCAACTGTGGCTTTAAAAACTCTAATTTCGAATTACAATAAGTTTCCACTAAAAATATACTTTCATCTTAATGTGTGCGTTGAAAATACAGTAGCGCTAAATAGCAATTTCGGTTTCTATTTCAAAAGGAACTGGAGATATACTGTTTCCTTTCACTAGTTTGGTCCATAACAATATAGAATATCTACGCTTTTTTTTCTTTTTCTAGAAACACGGTACAAAGGCAGACGCTCACAACGCGCCCACACTCACCCATATGAAAACACACACATCTTACACCTATGAGTACCTCCGAAAGGTTGGATCAGCATATCTTGATATATCGCCTACCACTAAAAGAATAATTAACTGTAAATGCGAGCACCCGTCGTATCTAGGCCCAATTTGATTGTGTTGCTTGGCTAATCCACTTGGTGGAGAAAACATGACAGGCGATTAAAATTTAAGTATTAAGTTAGTGTAAACTTAAAAACGAATTTATTCATGCTAAAGAAACTTCTATATAATTGAACTGTACCTATTTATCTGAATCAAGTGTTGATTGGACGGTGTGGATTTAAAAAGGTATTTTTTTGATGAAATTGTGAATAAAATAGATTGAAGAGAGAAAAAAAAGAATCCGTTGCTAGTTGCTACGGCAGATGATCAAATCTTATCTCTTGTATACCTCGATCAGTGTAGCCATATGCCCCGTTTCTGTACCATATCCACTAAAGACAAATACTTTGTCAAGCCCCAGCACTGAAGCAATATACACGTAAAGAAGCAAATCATTTATCTCAGGTGGTATAGTGTACAACACTCTTCCTACTCAAACAGCTCAAAATAAACTACAACGAATTAAACAAATCACATAACTTAATCAGGCGCAAAGCTTTAATCAAGCGCCATGTGCACATCCATGTGTGTATAAACTACACTTGCACCACGAAGAAGAGCAGAGTCGCCACCGCCGCCGCCGCCGCCACCAGACCGGACCCGAGCCTGGCTAGACTCCGAACCGCGCCGCCGGCGCTCGGCGCGTCCTCGTCGTCCGGCGTCGCGGTCGTCGACGTGTCCGCCGGCGAGTTGGACACGTTCTTGGGGTGGCTGAAGTCGAACGCCGGAGCTGCGTCGGCGGCGCCGGTGGAGGAGGGGCCGGGAGCCTCGGCCGCCGGCGGGCGGAGGTCCGGCGGGAGGCCCTGGCCGTGGGCGACGGCGATGGCGAAGCGCTGTCCGTTCTCGCACTGCTCGCCGTCGTAGTTCCCGGAGAAGAAGTAGTTGCTCCCTTCCTTGAGCAGCGGCACGGCGACGGTGACGGCGTCCTTGCTGAACTCCGGCGCGGCGGCCGACCACTCGACGGTGTCTTCCGGGCCGGAGTCGTTGTAGTCGCAGCTCTTGTACAGCGTCTCGTTCCGCGTCTGCACCACCGAGTGGTTCTTGTCCGTGTTGAATACTGCAGTAGCAGCAACGAACATGTCAGAAAGACAGAAACTAATACTCCAACTTAGTTAATTTCAAATGAGATATATTTGCAAGTGTTCTTTTAATGATTGAAGCGTTTAATAAGCGAGATATTTTTTTAGCAGAACTAGTTGACTTCAGTTGTTGATCTGTTACTTCACGGTTATAATTTATGATGTGCTTAGTGCAACCACCGGTTGGTCGGTACAGAGAGCGCATTAGCTATATGCAGTTGGCACGTTATACTGAAACCAGTTCAGTCTTTCTAATGCAAACCAGTGAACAGAAGTACATGTTTTGGATCTCAATGATCAGTTGACGATCATTGATCCAGAAAGTAAATATATGCTTAATTTTCAGATTCCAAGAAAATCATACTCCTTGCTGCGTGCCATGTACTCTTCTGTGACATTGTTCTTCAGATAACATGATCAACATGATCAGATTGTGATCAACCAGAGAAAATTAAGTATAGGATATTGCTGCGTTGCCCTTTTCCCCACAAGCCATGTGCATGATGAAATTGAGAAAGGTATACTGACTACTACACTTTTGGCAGTTTGATAATGACAGTGCATGATTCCCCCAATGAACGGTTGGGAGCCAGAGAGGAAGCAGATTCCAAAGCTGGTTGAGGTAACCAGTTGGCATGGTAAGCTTGGCTAGAACAAGGAAAATGAAGATCATTGATCATCTGTTTGTTACCAGATATTGCAACTGCGAGAATCAGTCGATCTGGTGGATTCATGCACCCGCATATCAGTATGCTAGCTCACTGCCATGCTCAAGTTCTTGTGCAATTGCTTTGCTTCAGATTTTCAGGTTCCAGACTTGAGACAAGAAGAAGTACTAAACTTCTCAAGTAGTACAAAGAAGTGAAGAAAGTATAACAGGAAACAGCATAATGCAAAATCCAAGAAGAAGAATTCAGCAAACATATGGAGCAATATAATTAATCAGGTATATATATGTATTATACTCACTGAGGAAATCTCCGAGGCTGAAGTTCTTGCCATCGGCCCACTCCTGGTAGTCGACGCCGGGGTGGGTGAGGCCATCGTACCAGCCCTTGTCGTCGCCGACGGTGTAGTTCTTGTACGCGGCGGCGCCCGGGACGGCGGCGCTCAGGCCGGCGACGACGGCGGCGGCGGCTACCACGAGGAGCGGCGAGAGGTTGCCTCCCGGGGAGGAGATGCTCCTCCTCTGTCGATGCATCGTGGCCTGCAGCTGCTAGCTTAGCCTGGATTGATCGATCGGTTCGATCTCTGCCTTTTTTTTCTGGAGCTTGCTGGCTGCAGCTTTAAAGAGTGATGGCCGAGAGAGAGAGAGGCTGAGAGCGGCAAGCAAGCAAGATGGCTCAGCTAGTGGCGCGCCTCATTTTATAGTGGCGTTCTGGAAAAGAACACGGTGTTCTACGTGTATTTCAAGAGTGCCACTGCCCAGTGCCCACTCCACGCAGTATTGTTTTTCCTTTGTTGTGGACATGTGGTTGCAGGTAATCTTGTTCGTAGTCCATTTATATTTTTATTTATTTTCGATTACATGAAGACGCATGCTATAGAGCACAAACCATCGTATTTCCAAGGTATATTCCATTAGTTTAAAAATATAAAGAGTTTTGGTTATATATAATACATCTTATTACTATGATATTTGAATTGGTAGTACGATGTGTCCTATCGAATTAGAACTTCTTATATATGAGTATTAGGACGGTGAGAGTATATACTCCTAACACACGTTAAAAAGGATAACAGTGAATCCTGACCTTACTAAAAACTTCTATTGAAAATGTACCCGCATGTACTTAATTGGAAACGGATTCAGATCATAAAGTCTTCTCAAAGTTCTCATAGCCTAGGGCAATTTAGGTATTCGGAGAAAGCTCCTCGCCGTGCCCAAGCAGGGGGGCCGTAACATATTTTGTGTCGCGCTGGCACGGCGATAAGTGTCGGTAGCGCTGCACTTTTTACACCGGTCATGTGGGAATCCGCTTCGGTTGCGGCGTCGCGTCATTGGATCTGGTGCACGTCCGCCAGTTTTAATCCCTACACATATACATGTGTATATATATATATATATATATACATATATATACTGATTCGAACAACGTTTCATCATTTATCTTATTTAAATTTTTATGTAAATATAAAAATATTTATATCATATTTAAAAAATATTTGATGATAAATCAAGTCACAATAAAATAAATATAATTTTTTGAATAAAATGAATGATTAAACGTATTTTAAAAAATAAATGACATAAGAAACAGAAGGAGTACATATGCGTGAATATGAATATGTCAAGGCCGGTGCAGCATCCGATCGACACGCACCCAGAGGAATTTGATCACAAACTACATACACAAGGAGCACATCAAAGTATTATTATCATTATTCGATCCCTAACTCTGACAGCAGTACATGACAAACTGAAAATTTTCTATGAGCAATGGATGTAATTAGCTACTGTTAATACTAGTAGTATTATTTATCTGTCAGGGAGCAGTAGTAGTACTGCAAAAGTTAATCGGGAACCATAGACGGGAGATTATTTGGAGATAAATATATCAGCATCCATTGCCAGTTCCACGGAAACTCTGAAAGCCAATGCTTCGTTTTTGTCATCTCAAAAAGAAAAGAAAAAAGAAACTCTGAAAGCCATATGCATGGATGAGATGCAACATAGATGTAACATGGACACGGCGGCTGGATTGGATGGATATATTAAAAGAGAAGGGAAATAATATAATTCGAAGACATGGAGATGTAGCACAGCTGTGATCTGTTCCGTGCATCTGTACCTGCTTATCACTACTGCGGAGCTGAATATGCTCTTGACTGACAATTTGTGTAGATATGCTTTTGTTTAACATGCACCAAATCATTGACAGTTCCCAAGTGTTTTCAGTTGATTTCACGGCTTAGCTGGCCTTAATCTCTATTGTTTTAGGGGGGAAAGGGACGAAAAGGACAGGTAAACTTCCAAATATGACTTGATAATTGGCAGGTAAATTTTGACTTAGAGATTTTTTTTTCTGCAGCTGTTCTACCGACATATCTGTTTCATATGTTCAGATATGCAGAGCTGCCAAAGGACCAAGGAATATATGACAACTGATTCTTCATTGGCTCCTATGAACCATCTTGTAACCAAACTGAAACTTTTTAGCCCTCTTTCTTCATGTCTAAACTTATTTGTTGCTAACTAATGGCTTGTATAAGCTTGTTATATTATCTGCACATTAGCTGCCCTGCAGGTAGTAGACTAGCAGAGGATTATTAAGGTCACCTGGCCTTTGAGTTTAGACCCTGGTAACCTCATGAGTCTTGACCACGAAATATCCAGATTGGGAGATATTCTGCTTCTGCCCGTACATCCTGGTCGCCATGAGCCCATGACCGAGAGATTAGAGTGTCATTTTCCCTTCCCATGCATGTGATGTGAGTATGCTTCAAAAGAAAAGAAAAAAAAATCTCCATGTGGTTAGTCAGTTCACATCGTATGATTGAAGGCAAAGGCAGCTTTTGCACGGGACTACAGGCTGTTGCACCAGCAGCAGGTCAGAAACAGATGGAAGCAGCAGCAGCAAACTGGATCAAATGAACGCTGGTTTATGATATGCTCCCTTGAAAAGAACTGCAAATCATGCACTTGTTCTGTAACAATTGGCTGTGTTTCTGACCTGCTAGATCGTATCAAGGTCGAAAAAGGCTAAAATCATGCACTTGTTCTGTAACAATTGGCTGTGTTTCTGACCTGCTAGATCGTATCAAGGTCGAAAAAGGCGCGGGCAAATCAGTAAAAAGGGATTTTCTTTTTTTTGGTAACAGATGCCTATGCTGGATTTTAGGACAATTAGACGATTTCATGAACCAAAGCTCCATCCTTCTTATTTGGGGTAAAATTAGGAGACCCCCAAGACCCCAACCCCAAGGCAGTGGGCACGAGACACCTTGTCTGTGTGTACAAAGAAATATGGTGCTGGAACTATAATTAAGCAAGCCATCAGTCTGGTCCCATGTGTTTAAATTGTTAGCATAAATATGCTTTACAAAATCAAAATGTGTGTCTAGATCTCCTGATTAGCCTTCCACAAACTCTTATTTCACCCGTTTCAATTCATAAAACATGGCAACAACATGAACTTGAGAAATAGACCTTACAAACCGAAGGCTTCATGTTCCCAGAGGACTAAAGCTTACAGCCATTAGAATCTAGAGCTTGCTTTGCAAGTTTGCATGGGGTTAAGCCTTACAATAATCTCAAGAAGTTAAGTTAGGACCAAATAGCTAAAAGCTTATTTCAGTAAACATTGTAGGCCGGACACCCATTCAAAAATAGCCAAAGCAAATGAATCGCTAAAGATATCCATGATACACTCCGTTGAAACTAAAGCTGCTTATTTGCAAAATAACTTATTCATATTAATTTCACTGTCCCTGACTTTAACTCTTCAAGTATGCAACTATTGAGCCTCCATCTCAAATGCCATGCTTCTTTTGTTAATGGATGCTATATGGTTGACATTTGCCCTAGAAGTTATTGGAGAGAACATTAAGAAAATGAACAAGAACATAGGATCAGATGATATTATATAAATAACAAATGCTCACACCAATGTTTGCATGCATATATTCTAGAATCACTTCCTCTGTTATCATTTTCTATCATTATTATTCAGTGATGAACAAGTGTGGTCATCAGGAAGCTGCCTATGGGCTAACTCATCCAATGATGAAAGTAAGGACAGTGGGTTAAATTATGGCTAATGCCCTTCAGAAAACATAAATATAGCCGTATAGATAAAACAATCAAGCTAGTTAATAGCATAAGCATGGCAGGTCAACCATGTTGGTAAGCTAGTACAACAGTTCTCTAAAATAAATAAGTAATAGCATAAGCATGGCAGTGTAGAGAATGCTGGTGATTGCTAGTATTAGGCAGATGAAACAATACCAGCATTCATCACTTCAAGTTGTTGACATACTGGACTCTTCAAAGTTCAAACATGTTTCTATAGATTGCGATTATGAATCGGCACCTAATGAAGCCATCTGTCTGTTGAGCTCATCATCAGCCTTCTTCAGGAACACATCCCAGCCACTGCCCTCTCCCCAATCCAGCATATCATATGGCACTGCTGTCATTAATCCTGGCCTCACAGCACCATGTTGCATCACCACTCTAACCTCCACCTCCTCTCTCTCCTCCTGCTCAAGTTCCTCCCATGTAAACAGTAGTGGTAAGGTATACCCACCCCACGGATTGAAATCAATCAGCTTCACCCTCTCATCTGCTCTCACATACACATCAAATGTATAATTCTCTGAAGCAAATTGTGGCTCGATTACTTGTTCAAAGAAAGCCTCAATCTTCGGTTGCACCTCAGCACTCCACCCAGGCAGTGATGGGTAGTAAGCCGATGGATCTCTCTGGGACATAGCGACCAGCCTCCGCTGCCACACAAAGCATCGGAACTCTGATTCTGGCCGGAGGCCTGGGTACCACTTTCGGAGTGCAAGATAGTATTGGAACCCATCATCCACCCAAGTCCAATTACTTTCTTGTCCAACATCCTCTTGTGGTACATCATCCACTTCACTGCCCGCAGCACTTTGATTGCATCCCTTACCAGCACTCTCCTTGGAATCACTCAAAGAACCTGCATCATTGCTGCTTTCCCCACCATTCAGTGGAGCACCCATGCCACCAGTCTCTAGGGCTTTGTGTTGATCAGTTTGCTCTTCAGTAGTGTCGTTGGTGTTCTTGTCGGCATTCGCTCGAGTACCTTCGTCAGCACCAGTAGCGGCATTCCGTCGAACAACTGCTGGTGGCGCTAAGTCATTGCAGGAGGGGCGCGCGCAGGCGAGGTCGTGGGCTACGCAGTCGGAGGAGCGGAGCAGCATAGCGACCTCGGCGAAGCAGGTGCAGCGGATGGTGCCGTCGGCGGACATGAACGCGGCGTCCTTGGGCGCGCTCCAGTTGAGCTTGGGCAGCGCGGCGCCGCCTAGTTCGGCGATGGCGGAGTCGACCGCGGCCTCGAGGTCCGGGAACGCGGGCCTGAGCGGGCTGCCGGCGTCGCGGTCGTCATCGTCGGCGGAGTCGAAGAAGAGGTCGGAGTTGTCGCGGTCGAGGAGGGAGACCGGGTCGGGGTGGTGCGCGTGCGCGGGCGGGAACGCGCTGCGCCCGGAGGTGATGGCCGGGAGGAAGAAGGGAAGCGGCTCGGCGTCTTCGTCGCCCTCGGGGTGTTCACCGCCGGTGTCGGGGTAGGCCGGCCGGCCGGCGAGGTAGCGGAGGAAGGCGGCGGGGAGCGGGAGGATGACGGTGGGGACGGTGTGGCCGCGGAACACGGGGTACCACTCCTGGATCTGGCACCGGAGCAACTCCTCGAGAAGCATCTTCTCCGGCTCGCGCCTCGCCGCCGTCCTCTACCTCTGCGTCGAGCTCCTCGTCTCGCCGCCGCCGTGCGCTCGCGTCGCGCCGCAACTCTCGCTACCTCGCTAGGGTTTCAATCGCTAGGTGGGCCGGGAGCGAAGAGGCGATCATTTCGTGGTTTTGGCCCAATAAAATATGGGTTGTTTCGACATTTTTTTCTCGCCCCAACTCGTCCGTGGGCCGGGTCACCGCCGTGAATGGAACTGCCTATCCATTCATCGTCGGTAAATCGCCTGATTTTTTCTATCCTAGATTTACATTCAATGAACTATAAAAGAAAATAACAAATACATATTTACTTACATAAAATTTTTATCAAAATTACAGTGCACTTACATATCGTATCAACTGAATTTACAAATGTAATTTTAGCTATATAGGATTGTATTTTTTTATTTTAAAGAAAATAACAAATAAATATTTACTTACACAATATTTTTATCAAAATTAAAGTGCACTTACATGTCATATTAATTGAATTTAAAATGTAATTTTAGTTATATAGTTATATAGAACTGTAATATTATATTTTATATTTTATTTCAGTTTCAAATATCTTAATTTTTCAACAGTTAAATCAATTTTTATTTAGAAAAGAAAGGGAGAGAGAGCAATAAGAAAGCGGGGAAAGCAAGGGCGAGAAAAAAAAGAATAAGAAGCATCATCCGTGTTGATTCCAATGTACTAATCTCGAAGCACGATTTTACTGTTAAGAAAATATCAAATATCAGATAAAAAATCACCCGACAAATATTTAGCAAAAACTCCGTGAATTGTCTACTTTAGTTGTCTCGTGCTGGTGTTGGTGGGCAGGGCGCGCGCGTGGGTGTATAAACCTTTCGAAACTGCGGCAGATCGACCGAAGGTAAAACCAGGAAGGGATTTACCTTGTGAGGACAGTTTAAGATTGGAAAACTTCAGTTTTTTTTTATCTATAATAAATCGGTGTTAAAGTGCTTTCTATTATAGGTTTTCTCGAGAGGCTAACAATAGCTAGATACGAACCTACGTGATTAAATGTGTAGTACAGATGGATTATGATGGATATTTTTTCTAAGCCCTTAAGTTTTCAGTTTATTTCCTTTATATACGTTATTTTTCTCTATAGCTAATGAGTTTTCTGGTGAAAGTTTCACGTGCACTGAAAATTTCTCTTCAAGTTGAGAAATAGAACTCAGCCAGTTGTTCTCTTTTTAGGGTGTATTTTTCTCCCTACTTTCTCAACTCACCGCTCTCTTTTTTCGCGCGCACGCTTTTCAAACTGCTAAACGGTGTGTTTTTTACAAAAATTTTCTATACGAAAGTTGCTTTAAAAAATCATATTAATCCTTTTTCAAAAAAATAGCAAATACTTAATTAATCATGTGCTGATGAGTCGCTTCGTTTAGCGTGCCGGGAGAGTTAACTCCCAACACAGGGAAACAAACGCACCCTTAGCTCATAAATGTCCATTCCACAATTTGACCTTGAGTCAGATATTGGTTTTCTTGCAATCACTATGTTGCCCTTCATTCATAATTATTTTAGTAGTCTTTCCACCCAAATCAAAACTCAGTTTTGCCATACAAACTTGAATTATACTACTATATATCTTTCGTTCTTTATTCATGTTAGTCAAGCTATCCTATTTTTTATTGTATAAAAATTAACAAAAAATTGGTTATGAGTATTCTTTTTTTTTTCAAGGCGTAGATTATTGGTAGTTGTTAGTATTCACATAAGTAGATGATACCCTGCATGTTGCTATGGGTATAACTTGATGTTTCTTAATATGAAATATTAACGTGGACAATACGTGAAAGGACACATATGGTTTACCGAGCGAAGAAAATGTAGTGCAACTTAATTAGAAGACTGTATATTCGGTCGTTCTAGTCAAAATTCAAAATAAATAAAAGGCTATGGGTGAAAGATATAGTCACTTGTTAAAGTTGCAGCGAAAGAAACACATGGCTGCAGAAATATTAATGAACTTTATTTATTCGGTTGATTGAATCATCAAGCATCCAAGTTGAGTACTCCTACCTTGATATGTCAAGCTCAGAAAGCGTAAACACAATTGACATCCTGATCAACGATGCAAGAAATCACTATGATAGCCAAGAAAATTAAATATAAACACCGTTTGATCAGTACGATTTTCAAATGAATGAAATCACAGTACATGTTAGTCCGACTCCATATGCATTTGCATGATCTTGGGGTAGCACACTAGGAAATGCACATGGCCACAACCCACGACCATGTATCAATTGTATACAACTAAATGAGAAAAAAACAGCTTGTAAAAATAGATGAAACAGAAGAAATGAGTAAAGATCTGCACAAACTGCAATTAAATCTTTGGATAATTAGATATCCAGTATAATTAGTTTTTACTTCATCTGCTAAAAATAAGTGAACTGAATGATTTATCATGAATTTTCATCCCAGCTTTTCACTGCAGTGTGATCAAGTTCCATAGTGAAAAACTAAAGCATTCAAATAGGTTCCTCTAGCAGCAAAAGGCTTGAATTCGATAACAGTCTCAAAAAGTTCGCATGTAAGGGAAACTGTTGAATAATATAGGAGAGAAATACTGAGTAACTGAATGATTTTGTATTGAGCCTCACGGGCGGTGTATATATAGAGTACAATAGATAAGGAAGGGAATCTAGACATAAGGAATACTACGATACAAATCAATCATATCCTAATATCCCTCTAATTACCATATACTCTAACATCCCCTGCAATCCAAGCATGAGCAACATGGACGCTTAGACTGGAAAAGACACCAATAAGAGGAATCAACAATGATAGCCCTTTGTGCCATAGTCGACGTAGCTAAGTGAAGGACGTGAGGGACCCGTGGTCGATGAAGTCGTGTGTAGAGTAGCCGTGGTTGTTGTAGCCGAAGTCAGGTGTGTTGATGTTGAGGTAGTCGAGCCGATAGCACGCAAGGGGCGCCAATGAGTAGCCATGGACGCATGAGAGGGCGTCGTGGACCAAGGTGCGCGGGGACGCACTGAAGACGAAAACGGTGACACAATTGCGACAGTCGTTGAGGAAGATGACGCCGAAGAGTCGATGTAGTCGAACCATGACGGGCGAGACATCACGTCGGGTTTGCCAAACCTAGGGATAACTCGGGACAAACGCGCGCAATGGTGTTGCCAATACTGTGTGGGCGAGGTAGGAGACCACCATGAATCTTCGCCAATGTCGGAGGAGACTAGTAGCGAAGGTTTTCGAGATGGCCGCGGTGCGAGAACGACGTAGAGGGAGAATTGTTGGAGCAGCACGCAGTTGCCGGAGAAGAGTGAAGTGTAGTCAAGGAAGATACGGCGACGCTGGCGACGAGACATGTTGAACGAAGAAGAAGGCGAAGTAGCGGGACCAATGGCTTGGAACGGTGACGTCGGTAGCCATGTGTGGAGTTGGTTGGACCATCGGCCTGGAGTGGCATCAGTGGTAGCCTGGGGATGCGATGGCGATGCTCGAAGTAGACGAAGAAAACCCTGAGTGGCTGACGATAACCGGTGTGGATGATGAGGTAGTCGACGCGCGAATGGTAATGAAGACGACAAGAGGGGCGACGTTGTGACCCGAAGAGACAACATAGGTATGGCTCGATGTCGATGCAACGGCGAAGAGTTCATCGACACTGAAGCCATGCTGAGTAGGGCACCTCTCAGCACTGCAACAGCCAGTAGACGTGTGGACCACGGGCAATAGGCGGAGGCACTGCAGCCCAAGGGGGCGACACAGCGGTAGCTGAAGCTTGATGGCGTAGACGTGTGCTCGATAGTGATTGGTTGTAGGAGTTGTTGTAGCCGGGCGCTTGAACGGGTGATCAAGCCGAAGATGCACGAGGTGGAACTATGAAGTCGAAGCAGATTCAGTACCGATATCGGAGATGCACAGATTTCGAGAAGGCGGTGGGCGACACAAGAAAAGAAAAACAGCAACAGCAACAGCAACATGCAGCGATGCTCCTCCTTCCAATGCACAGAAGATCAACCAGTCAACAAGTCAACCAGTTAGCAGCTCTTTGACCGGTCCTTCCACTGCCTTCTCCAATCCTATCCATCCACACACGTGTAGACAAATACGAGAGAGAGAGAGAGAGAGACGGACAGCAGGAGATCGATGGCAAGGCTGGCGGAGCAAAGGTCGACGACGAGCGACAGCCAAGCGAGCGTCCGCGGGCTCCGTGATGTCGGCGGCGGTGGAGGCCCACGGGGATCCGTCTCCCCGGCGGCGGCGGCCCCGGCAGAAGCGGCGAACAGGAGCTGTGCGCCTGTGCCTGGAGACGCGGCGTGGGGAGGTAGCAGCCGCCGGCGTCGTGCTCCGGACGGCACCGAGGTGGGAACGCGGATTCCGGCGGCTGGGTGTGTAATCGGCGTCGACGACGAACCGGCGGCCGACCCCCAAGCAGCGGCGGAGACGGTGGGGAGGGCCTCGTGCCCCCGGCGGCAGCGGAGGCGGATGGGGACGCCGGCCGGGCTTGATGAAGACGGCGCGGGAGATGGCGGAGGGCGCACCGGCGGGCCACGCGGATGGAGCCGGAGGTGGGCGTTGGCGGCGGTAGCGGCCGTGAGCCCCCCATGTGGCGGCGACGCCGTGGATCGCGGGCGGCGGTGCCGACGAAGGGCGCCGGGCTGAGGAAGGGGGCGGAGTCGGGACACCGGCGTCGGCGGTGGGGACCCGGTGGACGGCGGCCCAAACCGGCAGTGAGCGGGCTCGCGGAAAGCTGGCCGGGCGGCGGCGACCCGCAGCGCCGGCGGGCTGGCGGAGCTGGAGCAGAAGTCGACGACGCCGGTGACGAGGAGACCACGAGGCGGGGACGCGGACCAGTGGAGTGGGCCTGAGACTTGCGGCTGCTGTTGCTGCCTGACGACACGAAGACGACGAAATCACCCGAGGAGATCGATCTCTTCTAGGACGAGAACGACAACGAACAGAAAAACCCTCCCGGGGGCGATGAGCGGAAGCTTGAGTGGCGACGGCCCTAGGTCGCCCGCTTACCATGTTGAACAGTAGGAGAAGAATACTGCGTAATTGAATGATTGTACGGACCCTCACAATGGTGTAATATAGAGTATGATAGATAAGAAGTGAAATCTAAAGGTGAGGAATACTACGATACAAATCAGCATCCTAAAACTAATAAGTGATGTAAATCTGTAATTATGCAAACGATTAGAGATGTGATAAAAATAGAATTTTAGTGCAGTGGTGGCTTACCTTTGAGAGTGATAAAAAACAGAGATCATCAGGAAACTCATGATGCCTTGTGAAAACTACATTTTATCGAGCAGAATCAGAGGCAGTAGACCACCGAAAGTTGAGAGTGGGTAGCTCGAAGCTGCACTGCTGAATATAATCAATGGCCTGAAACATCAGAGATGATGAAAGAATCAGTTCGCAAAGCAATGAATCAAATGCTGTGTGGTGCTCAAATGTTTGATTATACTCATATAGCAAGCAATTGATCAGACGGCTGGATATATAGTAATATATATGCATGTGAGTGTACAGGTTGTGCACTTGCGCGAAAGGATATAGCATAGATTTATTAAGTAAATTAAAAGGAAGATACACGTAGAAAATGTCAGTTACAGACGATGAGAGAATCAGGCTAAGTAACAGGGCAAGTACTCAGTACTTCTTGTTGGTGGATGCAGTGTGATCAGGCCAAGATTTCAAGTGACATAGAAGATCTATATGCTGATCGCTTGTGCTATATATATTGATAGTAAGCTGGCAGCTAGATCGACGATAATGATCATGAGAATTTCTGGGTTACTGGAGGAAGATGGAGACGATTACATGGCGCAATGAAAACAGAAACAATCGTGGTGATGGGTGGAATAAAATGGATTAAATGCCATCCTTCGACTGCCCTTTCATGGCGATAGTTTCAGTGTTGACGAATGATTTCCATCTAGTGGAAGGAGTGGACCTTCACCATTTGATTAGGAGGTGGGCCGAGGAGAAGTTAATGTGGGAAGCCATATGGTCTTTACCTCTTGGGCCTCATGCACGCTTATTAAACGAAGAAACTTTTTACATGCTGTTACACAAAAGAAGATGGAAGTTGATCCAACAGCTCTAAGGTGTTGATCCAACGGTTCCAAGGTGTTGATGAGGTGGCTTAACCTGATGCTTGCTTTATATGAGTTAATGTGTAGTGGGTACTAACTATTTGGAAAGAAGGGATTGCAATTGTCTAGAGGAGATAGTGTACAACCCACACAACCACCTCACAATTTTAACACATTTTTTTCTAAGGAATTAAGGATTCATGTTTGCTAATGTTTAGACAAGTATGATCATAGCATGATATTTTGAGTGATTTCTGATATTTTTTTAGGATGCATAATTGATAAGAGATAGTGTAGAACACACATAAATAAATAAACACACACACACAAAAAAACAAGTGTGTGCCCACACAATTGCCAATATGTTAGTAGCGACCCAAGCCATAACTCATAACAATGTACGGAAGTAGTCCCAAACATTGGAACTAAGCTCGAGTACTACAATCTACTTATACTTGGTGAAATCGCACAGAAGGGATAAATCTTTCCTATTGAATAGTATGTTTTCGTCTCGTCATGTGACTTGTTAATCTTCTATTTTTCATCAGAGTGACTTGTTAATGCATATTCAATACCTACGGGATTATTAGGTTTGGTCGTTAATAGACTAGACCTAGAGGGCGTGACATGTAATCTTAGCCCTTGTGTTTTTTCTAGCTGCAATTTTGTTTGCCTCAATGTGGGGCTCATCTCATCTTGTTGGCAAACCTTGGATCTTTGGGATAACATTTCTATTAGCATGTGTCAATTTCTATGGGTTTGCTTGCCTAAGTGGAGGATTATGTTTATTTTCCTAATAAATCTTGTCCCCTGTACAATATATTTTTGCCAGCATTTGTCATGGGTTGTGCAGTGTAAACATGTTGTTTCCGCATCATATGTACAAGTGTACAACTGGTGTAGGTTTTGAAGTACTCACCTCATTATTTTGGCTATTGTACTTAGAAGCACCACCATTTCAGCATGAGGTACATATTAAATCTTTTACATGATATGCAAAACTTTTTTGGGTAATGAAAATGTGTTTGTATCCCAACATAACTAAATGATTTGTATTTGTAATTTGCAGATACTTCTCCAAACATATCAAATATAATCCATTTACTTTGGAGGATGACTTTGGGCTTCCTACTCCACCTATGGATGTGGCATCGTTCTTTTGGCCCCAGTCTACTACCGTGCAATATGTAATTGAGGTACTTTTACATGTAAACACTTCATTTTTAGCTATAGTGCTTTTCAACACAGTTATAATTTGTCATCTAATTGTTTCATATACATGAGCATGCTAATCTAGCTCTTGAACATCTACGACGTGATTTGCTCCGCTGAACAAGCATAGGTCAATGGTAATATGCAAAATTACACGCGATCTTGCCGAGCAGGTTCGCTGCAGTACTCCTAGTTAATCAATTCCAGTTTGATCATTATATATGACTACTTTTGTTACTGCCACCATCACAGAATGGCTTATATATCCAGTGCAATGTCAGCGACCTGTACGTATACATCACCTGGAGTCTAGCTGTTTATTAATCTTCCCCTTCACTAGGTTGTGTTTAGAGATGTAAATTAACTAATTAAGACACTTAACTATATGTAGATCCTTAATTCCTCTCAATAGTAAAAACAAACTCTTGTGAGGCAATGCCCTGTGATTGCGCAATTAACTTGATGGTTTAGCTTTTGATAGTAAGTTTGAGCTTTTGTCTGGATACATCTCCGATGTAAAGGCTAGATTGAATTCTATTGTCGAAAAAGTAAGTTTTGAGTTTGTGAGCTCCTGAGCTCCACTAAGCTGTTAACATCAACCGCTGTGATACCTTTGCTAAACTCTTATATATTCAGCTTTCAATATAACATGAGGTATTATTCAATCTTTAAAGAAAGAAAAGAGTGGTTGTCTTGAGTATGCACGATGATTAGCAAGCTGTGGAATATTTTAAAAGAGAACATCTATGGTACTTGAGAAAGGTAATATGGAAGTAGCACACTTTTTAAAGTAAATACTAAATTTACATTAAAAATTGTGGTATGCCACGTTACATTTACGACCACCATAAAATCATCTTTTCACATATTACACAATCCAATTTGTCGGCGATACGGGCCCGGGGGTATGAAGGCTAAAGGTATGGGCGGCTCCTTGGGCCTACGTGGCGCTCCCTCGAGGGGGGTCCGGCCCGAGGGTGCGGCGGCGGTTGCCCTCTCCAGTCTCTTTTTCTCCCCTCACGCCGCTGCCCCGAGGGTCGGGCCGCCCCGACCCCTCCGCGCTTGCGCCGTGTGTACGGGGTTAGGTGAGCGTCTCCAACGCCCACCTAACCGCATTAATGGCGGCTCGGATGAGCGCGCCACGCCGCATTTAATGCGGCGTGGGGGTGCGTGACTGGTCACAGCAACTGACCGGTCCACGACCAGTCAGATGACGGATGGGACGGCAGTGGAGCGCCCGCGGCGCGCAACATATCCTGCTCCGTCCCATCAGGATAATGAGAGCTTTTTCACCTCTCATCTCAAACCGGAGTCGGTATGCCGGCTCTAGTCAGATGGTTTCTGTTTCCCGATGCGAACGGAACACAGAAGTCTCCACCCAGTTAATGGGGAGTGACGCGGGCGTCCCCCGTGTCAGCCGGTCAATCGGACGAGGGCCATGCCGCGACGATTGTCCGTGTGGCTTCCGAGTCAAGCGAGAAGACAACCATTAAATGTAAAAGAACGTTTTCCTTCTCTCTTAGGTAGCCTGTTGGCCCATGTGGTAGCTCCTTGAGCTATAAAAGGAGACCCAGGCCTAGAAAAAAAAGGGGGGGCAGGGAGGACGAGTGCTTGGGTTCCTGGACATTCCAATGGCCTATCCACACACAGGAGTAGAGTATTGCGCTTCCGAGCGGTCCGAACCTGTATAAACTCCTTTGTCTTGTTTTCTTTGAGGAGCCTAACCGCCTCGACATTCCTCACTCTCATTAGAGCACGAATCTCACCCTGCGCCCCCAGCCGAACTCACAAAAAGCAGGTCCTTGCTATCCCCCGTTGAGGAGCTCACTCTCCGTCACGATTGTTTATATGTGTGCTGCAACTGTTGCTAACTATTCCTAGCTAACATTTGTATGTTCATAAAGCTAGTGATGTCTACTGAAGTTCCCATTCACTTCTATGGTTGTGTTTCATTCACCTCGAGCTACTTGGTTCCATATTTGCTTTCGGAGGTTGGAAAGGAGTTGTTGCTGACCAGGTGGGAGCTTCTTCAAATGCGAATAAACTAGGTGACTGCAGTTCTCTTGTGTTATGTCTCCTTAACATTGTCTAAACCTTCTAAACCATTAATTATTATTCTTACACAACAAAATAATAATTTTTAGGTAATGGAAATGTGTTTGCACCCCCAACATAAGAAAATAATTTGTATTTGTAATTTGCATATTCTTCTCCAAACACATCAAATCGATCTAATGTGGAAGATGACTTTGGGCTTCCTAAACTCCACCTATGGATGTGGCAACATTGTTTTTACCCCAGTCCACTGCCCAACAGCATGTAACTGAGATACTTTTACATGTAAACACTTGATTTAGCAATAGTGATTTTCAACACAGCTATATATAATTTGCCATCTACTTGTTCCATATACATGAGCGTGCTAATCTTGCTCTTGAACAAGATGCTAATTAACATTTTGTTGCTTTACATTTTCTTTTATTACCACAAGATGAAGTTTTTACTTGAAGTGGATGATGATGGAAGTGAGTACAACAATTATCACTAGTGAACCTTTTTAAAGTACATTATGTTTCATTGAGATTTATTGCTTAATAGTATTGTATATCATGTAATAGATCTAATACCCGGTGCTAAAAATGACTGTGGTTCTGTATACAAGAACCAACATAATGATGTGATCAATACTAGCTTCAAAGTTCAAACCCTACATCAGTTGTGCAAGTGATTAGGAAACAACAAAATGAAGAGTGCACAACCCTTGACAAACACTGATAAAAAAATATATTGTACAAGGGTCAAGATTTATCAAGAAAACAAGATCCTCCATGAGGCAAGCAAACCTAAAGAAGGTCATAAATTCTAATGTGAAAACCATCACGAAGATCCTAGGTTTACCAACAAGACAAGCCCCACCATTGAGATGAACAAATTTGTAGCTACAAAAGACACAACGACCATTATCAAAAATATCAAGCCCTCTAGGTTAAGTGTAGTAACAACCAAATCTAATAAACCCACACGTGCTGAATACGCATCAATGAGTCAATCTGATGAAGAAACTCAGAAGAAACATGGTGTTGGCATGAATCAAAGAAAATCTCAATACTGTGCTACAATCATAACAGGACCACCTCCTATTGCTATTGTCGGGAAGCCACTATCTCCTCATGTGAGTGTAAGTTCATATCCAATGTGCTAATCACTAATTTCTTTTGATTCTTAGTAAGGCTTTAATAGTTGTGTGATTTGGTTCCAGAAGATGAGAAGTCAAACACCAACATTGCTAATTTGCGACTAG
The DNA here is from genome assembly GCA_000573905.2 of Oryza punctata. Taxonomy (NCBI): domain Eukaryota; kingdom Viridiplantae; phylum Streptophyta; class Magnoliopsida; order Poales; family Poaceae; genus Oryza; species Oryza punctata. The sequence continues at coordinate 10,018,341 of CM002488.2, forward strand.
AGGCGAAGGAGCTTAAGCTAGATCTTGCCTAGGAAGCTGAAAATGATTAGTTAAATAACTTTATGTTCACATTTTGATATTATTGTTATTGTCGGTTGCAGTGGCATTGGACGATATGATTGCACATAACATTTCAATATATATTTGTCTAGAAAAAAAGATGCGTGTGTGCAATATGTGGATATACATGATGTCATACCAAACTTCCAGCAAAGAAGGGCCACTCCTACATCAATGAACCAAAGGAGGAATTGACCAAATAACAGGTTTTGATTATGCAAATCACACAAATGATCCATAGATTTGGATAATCTATTTTTCCCATCTAGCTAGAGTAAATAGTAAGCTATAAGCATTAGAAATGCATCATCATTTAGTTATGTGCTTGTGAGATATGTATGATGTACTAACTTTATGAGATATATTAGTAGTGTTGGGGATGTAAATCATTTTCATACCTAAAAATATTATTTACTTGTTATGGAGACATATTCAGATTGACTTCTGCTGAGTTTTTTTTATTACTTCTGAGTTTCTTCATCAAATTGACTTCTGAGTGCATCCATATTTAGTTCCGGTGGGTTTACTAGGATTGGTTGTTAGTACACTAGACATAGAGAGGTTGATATGTGATCTTGGCCCTTGTGTTTTTTCGAGTTGCAAGTTTGTTTGCCTTAGTGGTGTGGCTTGTCTTGTCAGCAAAGCTTGGATTAGTTTGATTTGAGCGCAATATTTCCATTAGCATTTGCTAGTTTCTATGGGTTCCTCGCCTAAGTGGAGGATCATGTTTCCTTGAAAAATCATGTCCCTTGTACAACATGTTAATTTGTTTTGACAAATCTTTCCCCTAAGTCAAGGATTGGGCAGTCTTTGTTCGTTGTTTCCTCATCACATGCACAACTGGTGTTTCAAAGTACTAACACATAAGTATTTTGGCCTCCTCATAAGTCATAGCCATCACACTAGATTATTTGTTCTCCTAAATGTGTAATGAGCACTTATGAATGTAAAAGTGTACCATGCACTTTTATTCTTTCTTTTTTTATCATCCTATACTTTTGGACTGGCATGCGGGAAAATTAACTATCAAGAAAATAAGTTGGTGCTATTCTATTCCATGTTACACATATAGCTAACTCACAAACACAGTACATCAGTAAAAAGTATATATCTTTCTTTGGAAGCACAACTAGAACTAATAAACAATATTAGAACATATCAGTAAGAGAGTAGTATCACATTAAAATCCATCTCCGGTGGAATTTTACAAAGTTCTTAAGAGGTGGAAAAAATATATCTTTCTTTGGAAGTATAAGGACTAAACCATAAAATACCACCATAGCGTGAGAGGGCCAAAGTGCAAATATCTCTAAACGTCTAAACTAGTAAACCTCTCCCTAAAATAAAACTCTTGCCATCCATTCATCACAAGTTCAAATCTCTACTACTACCTCAGTCCTAGAATGACTTCACTTTTCATCATTTTACAAATACAAATACAAAGTTAAAAAGATTATAATTCCCTTCACTTTACCAAACTTCAATGCATTTGTTTAACAAATACCAATGCACTTGTCCTACACTTGAGCAAATCCCAAAATAATGATGTTAGCACTTCAAACCCTACAACGGTTTTGCAAGTGATTAGGAAACAACATAATGGAGAGTGCACAACCCTTGACAAACACTGACAAAAAACATATACAAGGGTCAAGATTTATCAAGAAAACAAGATCATCCACAAGGCAAGCAAACCTAAAGAAGGTGATATTTCCTAATGTGAATATAAACCATCACGAAAATCCTAGGTTTACCAACAAGACAAGCCCCACCATTGAGACGGACAAATTTGTAGCTACAAAAGACACAAGGGCCAATATCAAATATCAAGCCATCTAGGTCCAGCGTAGTAACAATCAAACCTAATAAACCCACACGTACTGAATACGTATCAGGGAGTCAATCCGATGAAGAATCTCGGAAGAAACATGGTGTTGGCGTGAAACCAAGAAAAGCTCAACACCGTGCTATAATCGTAACAGGACCACCTCCTATTGCTATTATCGGAAAGCCACTATCTGCTGATGTGAGTGTAAGTTCATATCCAATGTGCTAATAACTAATTTTGTTTGATTCTTAGTAAGGCTTTAATAGTTGTGTGATTTGGTTCCAGAAGTTCAGAAGTCAAGCACCAACATTAGAAGGTCGCAAGGTAGGTATAGGGAAGAGAAACACCAAGATAGCTGATTTGTGACTAGAGGAGACGGAGCGCAAGCTAGTTCATACCTAGGAAGGTGAAAAACGGATAGTTAAATAACTCTATGTTCACATTTTGATATTATTTTTATTACCGGTTGTAGTGGCGTTGGATGATATAATTGCACATAACATTTCAATATATATTCGTCCAAAAAAAATATGTGTGGGCAATATGTGGACATACATGACATCGTACCAAACTTCCAGCAAAGAAGGGCTAGTCCTATATCAATGAACCAAAGGAGGAATAGACCAAACAATAAGTTTTGCTTATGCAGATCGCACAAATGATCCATAGATCTGGATAATCAATTTTCCCCATCTAGCTAGAATAAATGTTAAGCTATAAGCATTAGAAATGCATCATCATTTAGTTGTGTGTTTCTGAGATATATATGATGTGCTTTGTAACAAGTATTTGCAAATTACTAATACAATATCATTTAGTAGTGTTGGGGATGTAAACCATTTGCATGACCTAAAAATATTATTTACTTGTTATGGAGACATATTCAGATTGACACCTTTTGAGTTTTCTCATTAGATTGGTTTAGAAAATGTCAATGTTGTGTTTCTTCTTTGTTTCTTCATCAGATTGACTCCTGAATGCATTCATATTTAGTTCCGATTGGTATATTAGGATTGATTGTTAGTACACTAGACATAGAGAGGCTGATATGTGATCTTGGCCCTTGTATTTTTTCGACCTGCAAGTTTGTTTGCCTTAGTGGTGTGGCTTGTCTTGTCAGCAAACCTTGGATTAGTTTGATTTGGGCACAATATTTTCATTAGCATTTGCTAGTTTCTGTGGGTTCCTCGCCTAAGTGGAGGATCATGTTTCCTTGACAAATCATGTCCCTTGTACAGTATGTTAATTTTTTTGACAAATCGTTTCCCTAAGTCAAGGATTGGGCAATCTTTGTTCATTGTTTCCTTACTTGTGTATGTTTCTAAGTAACTTGGAAGAAACACAACGCTGCCATGAAATCAAGACAAGCTCAACATCATGCTACATAAGTACCAGAACCATCTCTTAGTCTCCTATTGCTATTGTTTGAAAGCCACTATACGCTCATGTTAGTGTAAGTTTATATTTAATGTGCTAATAAATATTTCTTATGATTCTTAGTAAGGTTTTAACAATTGCATGAATTGGTTCCAGAAGTTGGGAAGTCAAGCACCAGCATTAGAAGACCGCAAGGTAGGTATAGGGAAGAGAAACACCAACATAGCTGATCGGCGACTAGAGGTGATAAAGCGCAAGTTAAATCATGCCTACCAGGGATCTAAAAATGGTTAGTTAATTAACTCTCCATTCACATTTTGATATTGTTGTTGTCAGTGGTCTCAGTGGCCTTAAACAATCTAATTACGCTTAAGCATTCAATATATACCCATCCAAAAAAAAGAAGCATTGCATGCAATATGTGAACATGCATGACATCATACATAACTTCCAACAAAGAAGAGCCACTACTACATCAATGGAGCAAAGGAGGAATAGACCAAACGAGAGGTTTTGTGTATCCAGATCACGCAATTTATCCATAGATTTGGATAATTTATTTTTCCCATCTAGCTAGAATAGTAAGGTATAAGGATTGGAAATACATAATCATTTTCTTGTGCTTGTGGGATATTGTCGGTGTCCTGGGCCCAGGGGTATGCTGACTATGGGCTTGAGGCGACCCCGTCCGTCCACGTGGCCATCCCCTGAGGGGCGAGAAGGCCCAAGGATGACGTGGCGGCCGCTCTCCCATGGCGCGCTACCCCCTCCGGGGGAGATCCTGCAGGGGTCGGGCTCCCCCGACCCCCTCGGGCCATCGCCACGTGCCACTAGGTGTCGAAACTAGATTTCGGCAATAGAAAAAGGGGGTGGCTATCAAGCTAGAAAAGTAGATGGGTTATGAGACAAGGGATTTAGACAGGTTCAGGTCTTCACGAAGAAGTAATACCCTACTCCTGTTTCGGGGTTTTGCCTCCGAGTTGTGTATTGATCTTACGAAAAGCTTATGTCCTCAAGGGACCCCCTATCCTCCTTATATACCCTGGAAGATAGAGGTTTACAAGATAAGATCTAGTCCGACACGGTCTAGACCTTCATAATCAGCATACAATTTTACCATATTAGGTATCCGGGTTCTAACTTGTCATACAAGACAATACCTTACCCGAATCCTAATACACATCATATTCTATTTACATAATATACCCCTATTACCAGTCGGATATTCCATGTCTGTGGGTATATAGGTACCACTCCACAGTAGCCCCTGAGACCTTTACAGTCGACGAGACAATCTTTACTTCAAACAATAAATCATCATCTTCAAATACTTCAATCATCTCTGCCATGATCTCCTGGGCGTCGAATCCAAAATCACGCGACTGTGAAGGGCTAAAAATTTCAAAAAAAAAAATATTTCCAGGTGCATCGACTAGATGCACCTAATTAGGTGTAGCCCCCGACTATGTGCTTAGTTGGAAAAAACTAAACATATAGTCAAACTCAATATATAGGCCGAGTGGTTTTATTAGCCACTTTAACAGCAAACTGACAAATAATCACTTATAAGGCACACGTGGTATATAATCCGAGTAAATAAAACTCACAATGGATTTACCAACCGCCAAAATTTGACCAAAAATATATCATCAGCCTAAGCTTGAATTTAGGTCAAATAAAAGTACTCACTTACGTGATAATTCGTACACTAACGTGCACATTTATTGAAACAAGGCATATATGGCAGTAATCCTTGACAAGATTCTCCAATCGCCCATTAAAAACCAAAGTAATAACACTTGGTTGATTTAACATGCTCACTGATGTGGCAATATATGCACTTGTTGCTCTCCAAAGAGATTAAATCGCAACTGTGCTAATATTATTAATATACTCTTCCCTGCTCATCACATGGAAAGATTGAGCCCCCAAGGACATATACCAGACTTTCCAAATCTTGCGACTACAGTCAATCCCAAAATCACGGCCCATTTAGCGCTCAAAACGCTATCCAACCGTTAAAGAGACCGCCACTTCACCTTCTTCGTCTTCTCCGCTCAAAATTCCCCAAACCGTGCACAGTACCGGCGATTTAGGGTTTTCGATCCACACTTGCTCAAGCTCCATTCCTCAATCCCTCGCATCAAGCTTTCTTGCGGTCCACCCCCAGCGCAAACTCCCCTCCATCACTTCCCAAAAAACCCTAACATTCTGCCCAGATCCAGCCGCACTCATGGCCGAAGAGAGAGAAATCCCCTTTGAGCAGTGGGCAAGGTCTGATGTGAAGGAGACACACTTGCTGGAAATGGTGAAGGACGGAGTCTTACCCGCCAAGGAGATTATCGGATGGCGTCCGGCGTACGGCGAGGAATTTCCAACACCCGACACCGGCGAAGTCGTGGTATTCACCTCATTCTTCTATTCTGGTTTCGCATTGCCAGCATCTTCTTTTTTCCGTGGTCTTCTTGCATTTTACAAAATCCAAATCTACCACTTGAATCCCAATTCCATTCTTCATATTGCAAATTTTATCCACCTTTGTGAAGCCTTTCTTGGAATCCAACCACACTTCGTACTGTTCCGCCGCATCTTCTACCTCAAGCCCTAACCCGACAAAAACAACCCTTGTGTAGTCGGTGGGTCCGGGTTCCAACTGCGAGGAACTCTGACTCAAAAATATTTTTCTCTTCCCTTCAAGACTTCCAACAAAGGATGGCATTCAAATTGGTTCTATATCTCAAATCCTTCCCCCAGTCTTCCTGAGTTTATCGGTCTTCCACCTATACCCCAAGAAAACTGGAAAAATCTCCCGAGTGGCGTTGAGCTAGCCCAAGCCAACGAATTACTTCTCCGACTGGTAGAAATCAAACAACAGGGCTTACAAGGGGAACAAATCACTCGGCATTTCATCAAGTGCCGACTGGCCCCAATCAAGGAGAGGAGTAAGCCGGCTTACGAGTATGAGGGCCAATCGGATCCCAACCGCGAAGACCCGGACTCTATTGATTACAAAATCATGTGCAACCGGATGTACAAGATGTTTTCTTCTAGGATTGCGATCGACTACAGCCACAAGCTGCCGGTCACTCCATATGGCCTGGTTCGACCTCCTCCTGAGGTAAAAATCCGCCACTTTGTTATTTGTCTATTTCCAGTCTGTCTGTTACTTTATCTTTATTGACTTGCCCCATTAAATAGGACAACAAACGATTCTCTTCAAACCCTCCAACTCCTGCCCGTAAGGAGTCTGTCCCGAAAAATCCTCTCCCGACTGGTGGTCCGAAGATAAACCCAGTCGAGAAAAATAAAGAGACTGTTGAAAAGGACATCCCTAAGCAAAAGCTAAAGAAGAGGAAACTAGCTATCAGCGATTCCGATGACGAACAAACCGAGCCGCAAACGAGCGACAAGCCGGCTCAAGCTAAGTCCCCAGCTAGTCGGCCTGCGCCCAAAATCCGGAGATCAACAAGGTAACACTCTTGCCATAGTATCATCATTGCTGACTTCTTGAAAAATACTCATATAGTTTGAATCTGTCAATCTCGAGAAAACCCCAAGATATTGATCTGGGTAAAAAGGGTAATGTGCCGCCTGTTCCAGTCGAACCACACCGAGAACCCCGAGTTTTTAGTCAATCGGGGAAGCTTGTAGAAGACACCAAACTCCAGCCCCCGACTGACAACCAGTCGGAGCAAGATTCTAGCATACCCGGGACCACAGCTCCAGCGGAAAATCAACAAAGAAATGATGACATCCCGACTGACGCACCCACTACGCCTGCCAAGCCAGCCAAAGCAATTCCCAAGAATCCCGACCAAGGTCCGGTTGCGGCAGAAACAGATACAATGGCTGATCCAGTCGGGGAACCAAACCAGGCTCCAAAAAGGAGCTCCAAAATTATCTCTGGTATGTTGCAGGACTGAATTCCAACTTGATCCATCTGTCATATAACTTATTTTTGATAATCTGTAAATTAGGCCCACTGACTGACGACAAAGAAGAAGAAATCCCAAGAATTAGAGCTGCCGAAGACTCCCTTCCTCCAATCAAACTTCTATGGAGAGATAGAGATGGCACTCCTCAAGGCATCATCGTTAGTCGTCAGGGTGAGAACGAGGAGCTCGAATTATTGAAGAAACATCCGACCGAGTCCACCTGTCTCATGAATGTGAGTATACCTTGTACTCTTCGGCCTTATTCACAACGTATTGCTTATATGACGCATTGTCCAGAGAATCCATATGAGGAACAAGGCATAAATAGACGCCTTGGAAAAACTTGTGCCACACCTTGAAAACCTTAAACAAGTTCAAACAAAGCTGGCCAAGACACGTGAAGATGCTCAAGCTAAGGAGCAGAAATTGAAGAGTCAGATCAATGAGCTAATGGAAGCCAGCTTCAACCACAGGGGCACCATCGGAGGTATGAACCCTTCCATTGTATTTTGCTGTGAATCCATGCTGTAGACTTGACCAAATTGCTTTTAATCCCTCAGCTCAAGCCTCAATAATAGAATCCTTGATAGCCCGAGTTAAAGAACTCGAGAAAACCAATACTCGGCTAGAAACCGGCAAGCTTGAAGCTGAAGCTGCCCTCGAAGGTAAGATAACAGCTTTGAAAATTTATTTAGAATAATGCCGTGTCATTTAAGAACCGTTCCATCTTGGATATATGTAGAACACAAAGTCAAAACTCGTGCCCAATTTGAAGTGTTCGCCGAGAAGGTTAAAAAGGCTGAAACCGTCAGAGACGACATTGCCAATGCTGCTGCCCCAGTGCTAAACGCAATTTTCCAGAACGGACTCGGGAGCAGTGAAAAAGACGCAGTCCAAATCTTTGAAGGCCTCCGTACTGCTCCGACAAAATACTTCAATAATATCAAGGATGCTGCGATGATGGGTGCCAGTCAAGCCATGGCAATTTTGAAGTCCTTGTACCCCCAAATAGAGATTGATGTAGTCGGGGAAGGATTTGCGGATGGAATAACTGACGAGCAAGCCATTGAATTGATCAACCAAGCTCAGGACTCGGCCGAAAAGCTCGCAGTAGATGTATTAGAAAATTTCCAATCTTGAATGTTGTAGGTACTCTTGTTTGAAACATTGTACAGTATTCTTAAGCAATGTATGATGACTTATTTATGCAATGAAATAGACTAAGGACCCAGTTTCAAATTTCTTAAAATTTTTGTCTGATTGGTTCAAGCCTAGAACTTGTTGCAATCATCGAAAAATTTTTAGTCCTTCTCTGCTGGACCTAAGTCTAAACAGGGCCAATGACAAGTCATAAACAAAACAAAAGAAATACTATATTATTATCAGTAGCCCCCGACTAACCACTCAGCCAACATAGGTGAGTGGGTAGTCTAAGGGAGAGATGTACAAAAATAGCTCTTAAGCATAAAATCTTCGAAGATGCTCTATATTCCACGAGTTATCCACCAAAGTTCCATCTTCACGCTTGAGTCGGTAGGCTCCCGGGCGAGTGACTTCTGCTATTATAAATGGCCCTTCCCATAGGGGTGATAGTTTGTGCCGGTCTTTAGTCGTTTGAATCTTGCGTAGAACCATGTCACCAACTATGAAAGCACGTGATTTGACATTGCGATTGTGGTAACGTCGTAGGCCTTGTAAATATCTGGCCAATTGGATTAGCGCCGCTTCTCTTGCTTCTTCCAGTCGGGTGAGATCATCGATTCTGTCAGTGTCGTGACGTTCTTCATTGAAATTGCGGACTCGCAAGGATTCGAACTCCATCTCACTCGGCAACATGGCTTCTGCGCCGTATACCAAGAAGAAAGGTGACTGGCCGGTAGCCCGACTCGGGGTTGTCCGTAATGACCATAAAACAGAGGGCAGTTCTTCTGTCCACCGGCTAGCGTACGGGCGCAGTCTGTCAAAAACGCGTGCTTTAATTCCTTGAAGCACCATGTCGTTTGCACGCTCAACTTGGCCATTACTCATTGGGTGAGCGACTGAAGCGTAGCAAATTTTGATACCGAAATCTTCGCAGAAATCTTTGAAAACGCCACCAGTAAACTGTGTGCCATTGTCGGTGATAATCTGATTCGGCACGCCAAAACGATGAACAATGTTGATGAAGAAGTCGCGCACCTTGTCCGCAGTGATAGTTGCCACTGGTTTTGCCTCAATCCATTTGGAGAATTTATCCATGGCGACAAAAAGATGAGTATATCCGCCTTGCGCTCTCTTGAACGGGCCCACCATGTCCAGTCCCCAGACCACGAAAGGCCAAGAAAGGGGAATAGTTTGTAGCTCCTGTGCTGGCAAGTGAGTTTGTTTCACAAAGAATTGACAACCTTCACATGTGCGAACAATTTTGTCGGCATCGCTGACTGCTGTAGGCCAGAAAAAGCCTTGTCGATACGCCTTCCTGACTAAGGTCCTTGCTGCCGCGTGATTCGCGCACACTCCCGAGTGAATATCATTTAGAAGTTGAACGCCGTCTTCAATGGAGATGCATCTCTGCAATATTCCAGATGGGCTTTTCTTGTATAATTCCTCCTCCACAAGGGCATAAGTTTTGGAGCGGCGGTGAATCCGTTCAGCTTCGTTCTTGTCGGGGGGCAATTCTTGATCCTTGAGATACTTAATGAAAGGCGTCCTCCAGTCGGCGTCAAGCAGCAAAACTTGTTCTCCAGACTCGTCTTTAGCGGTTGATTGATTCGAAACCATAGGTTGGTGGAGATGCTCGATGAAAACATCCGATGGAGCCGCTTCTCTTTTTGAACCGAAATTAGCCAGTCGGTCGGCTGCTTCATTGTTGTGCCGGAGAACATGAGTTAACTCCAAGCCATCAAACTTACCTTCAAGCTTGCGCACTTCTTGTCGGTAGGCCGCCATGTTATCGTCGAGGCATGTCCAGTCTTTCATCACTTGGTTGACCACAAGTTGAGAATCCCCTCGAACTATTAGCCTGCGAATCCCTAGGGATATGGCAATCCGTAATCCATGCAAGAGTGCTTCGTATTCTGCCACCTTGTGTGATGCTGGGAAGTGAATCCATAAAACATAGCTGAGGCATTCTCCAGTCGGGGAGATCAGAACAACCCCTGCTCCACATCCTGAAATTCTTTTTGATCCATCAAAGTGCATTGTCCAGTACTCGATTTTTTCTGTAGGAACATCCTCTTGGCACTCGGTCCACTCGGCAACGAAGTCGGCTAGCACCTAGGATTTAATTGAAACTCGAGGCTTGAAGGTTATGACCAAAGGCATTAACTCTAGAGCCCACTTTGCAATGCGACCAGTAACTTCTTTGTTGCGGAGGATTTCGCCAAGAGGAAAAGATGTGACAACCGTGACCGGGTGACTTTGGAAATAATGAGCCAGCTTTCGGACCGTGATTAAAACTCCATACAGCAGCTTCTGCACTTGAGGATATCTTGTCTTTGAATCAACAAGGACTTCGCTAACGAAGTAAATCGGTTGTTGAACTTTCTGAGTGCGGTCTTCTTCTTCACGCTCAACGACTAAAACCGTGCTCACCACCTTTGCAGTTGCCGAGACATAAAGTAGCAATGGTTCTTGCGGCATCGGTGAAGCTAACGCCGGCTGAGTTGTCAGAAAGGTCTTGAAGTCGTCAAACGCCTTTTGAGCTTCTGGTGTCCATTGAAAATCGTCAGTCTTCTTGAGGAGCTGAAAAAAGGGCATTCCACGTTCTCCAAGTCTTGAAACAAATCTGTTGTGCTGCCATGCATCCTGTTAGCTTCTGAACATCCTTCTGAGAACTCGACGGCTTCATGTTTAATATAGCATTGATTTTCTCCGGGTTGGCTTCAATTCCTCTCCGAGAAACCATGAATCCGAGTAGTTTTCCTGATGGTACTCCAAAAGTGCACTTCTCAAGGTTCAACTTCATCCTGAAGGCGCGTATATTGGCAAATCTTTCCTCCAGGTCTTGAATCAAGTCGTCTTTCTGCTTGGTCTTAATGACAACGTCGTCGACATATGCTTCCACATTCCGTCCGAGTTGTGTTGCTAGGCATCGCTGAATCATGCGTTGATATGTAGCCCCTGCGTTCTTCAACCCAAAAGGCATGGTAATGTAGCAGTAGGCGTCGAACGGTGTGATGAATGAAGTCTTCAGGCAGTCGGACTCCTTGAGGCTGATCTGATGATAGCCCGAGTAGCAATCTAGAAAACTGAGTAGTTCACAGCCGGCTTTTGAATCCACCATTTGATCTATCCTTGGTAAACCGAAAGGATCTCTGGGACAAGCTTTGTTCAAATCTGTGTAGTCAACGCACATGCGCCATTGACCAGTCTTCTTGCGGACCAATACCGGGTTGGCTAGCCAGTCGGGGTGGTAAACCTCCTTGATAAAACCTACTGCTAACAGCTTGGTTAATTCCTCCTTGATAGCTTCTCTTCTGTCCTGTGCAAATCGGCGGAGTCGTTGCTTGATAGGTTTTGCATCTTCTCTAACATTTAAAGAGTGCTCAATCACCTCTCTAGGAATACCAGGCATATCAGATGGTTTCCAGACAAAGATATCTTTATTAGCTTGGAGAAAGGTGATGAGCGCGCTTTCCTATTTGCTATCTAACTCGGCGCCTATTACAGCAGTTTTGGTAGGATCAGAAGGATCTAAGGGGATTTTCTTTGTCTTGGCATCGCCTTCTCCGGTCTTGGCTACCTTGCCGACTGGTATTTCACCGTCTTGTGATGTTGATGCAGCTAGTCGGATTTCCTGCTGGCCGAGTGATCTCTCACGAGACTGGGCCAACTCGCAGCTGTCCTTGTCGCATGTGAGGGCTTGCTTGACGTCGCTCCGTAGGGATATGACTCCGCATGGCCCTGGCATCTTCATCATCATGTAGGTGTAGTGGGGAATCGCCATGAACTTGGCAAGCGCTGGGCGACCGAGGATGGCGTGGTAAGCTGTCTCGAAGTCGGCCACCTCGAAGCTGATGTTCTCTGTCCGAAAATTCTCCTTGGTCCCGAAGGTTACTGGAGAGTGATTTGGCCGAGTGATGTCGAAGATAGCCCCGGGATTACTCCATGAAAGGGGGCGTTACTCGGCTTCATCTCGGATCGAGGAATCTGCATCTCATCCAAAGTCTTGGCGAAGAGAATATTGAGTGCGCTGCCGCCATCAATGAGGGTGCGCTTGAGCTTGACGTTGCGAACGACTGGGTCTAGTACCAGGGGGTACCGCCCCGGGTGGACCACTCGGTCGGGATGATCCGAGCGGTCAAACTTGATTGGGACTTTCGACCACCGCAAATACTGGGGGGTTGTAGGTTGCGCCGCGTTGACCTCTCTGTCGGTGAGCTTCTGCTTCCTCTTGGACTCGTAGGCGAGTGGGCCATCGAAAATATGGTTGAGCTCGCTCCTGGGATCTTGATACGCTCCTTGGCTTGGCTCCTCGTCGTCTTTCTTTTTCTGAGTTGAGGTATCTTCTCCTTCGGTTGGTTTCTTTACTTGGGCGGCGTATTTTTCCGCAAATTGTTTGTAGATGAAGCAATCCTTAGCAGCGTGCCCCTTGCCGGGATGATGCGTGCATGGACCGTTCATGATCTTGTCGTAGGAGTTGACTCGAGGGTGTTGGCTCTGATAGTTTTGATTTGAAGTTGCAGCGACCAGATCCTTAGGCTTGCGCTTGCGTTCTCTGTGTTTTGTGTTGCTCCCACTGGGCCCTGGTGCGGAGTCGTGATCCTTCTTCTTCCAGGTTCCCGCCGACTGCTTTGATGCTTTTACTGCGTCGTCGGACTTAGCGTACTCGGTTGCCTTCTCAAACATCTGCTTGACTGTCCTTGGAGGTTTGCGGCTGAATTTGCCGATCAGGAGATCGTTGCGTAGCCCCCGAGTGAATGCGGCGATGATGTTGTCGTCGGTGATGTCGGAGATCTTGTTGCATTTCTCAGAGAAACGCCGTATGTACTCATTGAGGGTTTCGTCCGGCTTCTGGACGATGTTGTAGAGCTCGAAGTGGGTCCCAGGACGCTCGAAAGTGCCCTGGAAGTTGGCGACGAAGTGGTCGCGAAGTTCGCTCCAAGTGTTGATCGTGCCTCTTGGGAGTCCAGCGAGCCAATTTCTGGCTGAATCAGTCAGTGCGACCGGAAGGTAGTTTGCCATGACTTTGCTATCGCCTCCTGCTGCGCGAATTGCGAGCGTGTAGACGGTTAACCATGATTCTGGATCGGTTTTACCATCATACTTCTCGATGCCGGTCGGCTTGAAACCAGTCGGCCAATTCACTCGACGCAGATCTCGGGTAAAAGCTGGAACCCCGTCGCAGTCGTCGTCGTCTTGGATCGTGATACCCCTCTCTCGTCATCTTTGATTGAGGGTGTCCCTCAGGTCGATTGAAGCCCTGGGAGGACTCTGGTAGTCGGACGGAATCCGCCGGTCTCTGGCATAGTGTGGTGGTCGGGCTAGGTTAGCCGGGGGAGAGTGGACCGACTGGTCTCGTCTTGCTCCGCTATAATGATCGGCGCGTGAGTTGGTCTTGCTTCTGCTATCTCTGACTCTTGACGGAGGTGCGCGACTGCCACTCGGCGCCTTTGAGGTTGACTGACTAGGTCGCTGACTGGATTCGGCACGTGGCACTGTTGCTGCAACCAAGGTCTTGACTTGGTTTATCAGCGGAGTAATGTGAGGCGGTGCAGCTGCAGCCAACGTATCAAGGAGGGTGACTGCGCTGACTGCATTCTGTTGCGGTGTGAGGAAGATGTTGGTGTTGTCGACCACTATTTGCCCGATTGCATCCCTTGCCCTGCGACCTGCTGCAGCCAGATCTCGGTTTCTTCATTATTCGTCTTCTCGGCGTCTTGCCTCTTCAGCTTCCCTGTGTTGTCGTTCTTGGTCTGCCTGGGCTTGGCGCTCTTGCTCCAGTCTTGCTCTATCTTCTTGAAGTCGGGTGCGTTCTTGCTCCAGTTGAATTCTTTCTTGTTCGACTCCAACTCGGGCTGCTTCTTCTGCTTGTAATCTAGCAGCGATCTCAGCATCGGTTCCGTTGTTGGCCATGAAAATGCCGTTGAACACTAGCGCATAGTTGTCGTCCGAGTTGGCGTCATCTGCGACATCTGTATCAGGTGGGTTGCCGTGCACGCTTTCTTCCGAAGAGCTGGCGTATGCGGCGAGTTCGGTGGAGGAACATGATCCGAGTTTTGGTAGAATAACGTTGACGTCCCTGAAGACGGACCCAGAAATTGGATCCGCTAGTAACTCCATGGTGATGGTGGGGTAGATTAGATCGTCTTGAGGAGTGCTTGATGAAGAATCCGAAGTTGATGTAGTCGTACTCCCGAAGTGTATCGTCGTCTTGCAGCGGGAAAAGATCTTGATGCTAATCTCAGCCATGTTCGGTAACCCGAGTGGCTGAGAGATGCGATCTACTCCCGACTGCGTCTTGGTACTGATCCTGGCCATATTCGGTAACCCGAGTGGCCAAGAGATTCGATCTACTCCCGACTGGTTCGAGGCCGAGTCGGAGAGAGATATCTTGCCGAAGTTGTCGGTGATGAAGTCGAGGCTACCGAAGCGGTACGCCTGCCCGGGAGGAAAGGCGAAGTCGTCGATGCATGATGAAGATCCCATCGTACTTGATCGGCGATGAACTTGACGCACCCCTACCTGGCGCGCCAACTGTCGAAACTAGATCCATTATATACCCATCCAAAAAAAAGAAGCATTGCATGCAATATGTGAACATGCATGACATCATACATAACTTCCAACAAAGAAGAGCCACTACTACATCAATGGAGCAAAGGAGGAATAGACCAAACGAGAGGTTTTGTGTATCCAGATCACGCAATTTATCCATAGATTTGGATAATTTATTTTTCCCATCTAGCTAGAATAGTAAGGTATAAGGATTGGAAATACATAATCATTTTCTTGTGCTTGTGGGATATTGTCGGTGTCCTGGGCCCAGGGGTATGCTGACTATGGGCTTGAGGCGGCCCCGTCCGTCCACGTGGCCATCCCCTGAGGGGCGAGAAGGCCCAAGGATGACGTGGCGGCCGCTCTCCCATGGCGCGCTACCCCCTCCGGGGGAGATCCTGCAGGGGTCGGGCTCCCCCGACCCCCTCGGGCCATCGCCACGTGCCACTAGGTGTCGAAACTAGATTTCGGCAATAGAAAAAGGGGGTGGCTATCAAGCTAGAAAAGTAGATGGGTTATGAGACAAGGGATTTAGACAGATTCAGGTCTTCACGAAGAAGTAATACCCTACTCCTGTTTCGGGGTTTTGCCTCCGAGTTGTGTATTGATCTTACGAAAAGCTTATGTTCTCAAGGGACCCCCTATCCTCCTTATATACCCTGGAAGATAGAGGTTTACAAGATAAGATCTAGTCCGACACGGTCTAGACCTTCATAATCGGCATACAATTTTACCATATTAGGTATCCGGGTTCTAACTTGTCATACAAGACAATACCTTACCCGAATCCTAATACACATCATATTCTATTTACATAATATACCCCTATTACCAGTCGGATATTCCATGTCTGTGGGTATATGGGTACCATAATATCCACACTAGGCAAGTGAGCGCACCTAGCGCTCACCTACCCGCATTAAATGACGGTGTAGGCGTAGTGCACCTGCACCGCGCTTGTACCGCATCGATTGCGAAGTGACACGCGCTCATCTGACACCGGTCGCCAATGACTGACCGGCACGAGACCGGTGGGAATGACTGATGGGACGGCGTACAGTGCCGTGCGTGCTGGCACACGCGCGGTAGGTATGATACGCTTCCCAATGAAGCTGCGTCAAGATCGTAGGGGCCGATCCGGCTCCTGCGCCACATCAAGGTTGGTGCGTCAGGTCTAATCACCTGGCGCACCGCACGGATTACGGTGAACAGCCGGATTCCATCCGGCTTAATGAAGAATGATGTGCTGGGCCGATCGCCATGATGGGCGGTCTGACCCACGCCATGCCGGATCCACAGGAGCGGGAGGCTTCCACTCCAAGCCACAACATAATACGTATCTGTAAAATATTTTTGCTCCTTTCTCTCTAGAAAACCGCCTGTTTGGCCCCTGTGGTGTCCCCTTGAGATATAAAAGGAGGCCCAGGCCTAGAGGTTGGGGGTTGGATGCTTTTCTCCACTTCTTCTCCCTAAGCAGCGGCGTCCTTTGCCCAACTCCGGGGAGATAGAATCCATATACATAATCCACCACACAGGAGTAGGGTATTACACCTCATCGGCGGCCCGAACCTGTATAAACACTCGCGTGTGCGGTACCGTCCTCTGACAGGCGATCTCGTTCCTCGCCGGCCTCACCGGAGCCGGGCCTGAGGAGGCCTCTTTCGCGCGCCCCTGAGCCAAACTCAAAAAGGGGGGCCGGATAGTCCCCCGTTGCGGATTTTCTCCATCCGACAGCTGGCGCGCCAGGTAGGGGGCGCGCAAAAGCTTCCTTAGCTTTCCGCTCCTTGTGTGATCGCCAAGCTTCGCCGAGTCAGCCCTATGGCTGAAGAGGCGGTACTCCGCACCCCCACACCAAGCGCGGGTGACAACGGCGGGGAGCTGCATCCTCGCCGCTAGACGCGTGTTCTGTCACCACCGGCTCACCAGAGCCCTGGACAGGGGAAGGTGCTTGAGGAGCCGGAGGGCTCCGTTTCCTCCCAGCGTCCCAGCGGCAAGCGACGGTGCCACTCCAAGACGCGCCGCCGTGTAACGCCCCGGCACTCGCTAACTGATATCACCAGCTAACTCATACCGAGGTGCTACGCATTACCTGTGATATAGTACCAGTCCCAGGATACACTAGCTGGTACTCACAGAATAAACATGGAATCAAAGTAGATTAATTATTACATCACTGGGTTTTAGTCCTTACATAAGTTGCCATCCTGGACAGGCCCAAGGATGAGCAACGCACAAAACAGAAGTCCATAAAACAAAAGACAAAAGCAGCAGCGGCTAAGCGTCTAGGCGACCATCTCGATCCACAGGCGACGGCTTGGGGCTAGGCACGATCCTTCTAGAAGTCCTCGTACTCGGCTTGCTCCTGGAGACATTCCTCGGCGGTCGGGTCGACGTCTTCATCTTCAACTTCTATAGATATATTATATAGCAAGGGTGAGTACTTCACGTACTCAGCAAGCCGGGGAAAGAATGACATGCTTGGTTAAGACAAGGAGAGCTAGGGTTTTATTTGCGAAAGCAGCCTTTTTGGCGAAAGTGATTTAGTTCACAAAACTCTAGTGAGTGAATCAAGTTTTAGTTATCGGGAGGAGGCTCACGCCTCGACCCATTCCACAAGTTGCTTCGCAACAACTTGTCACGATTAACGAACAACAAGTGATTTATCTCCTCCATTAGTTCCTTCTCACTTTCACAACCACACATGGTCCACACAGTTATCTCAGCACTGCAACGCCATCATGGCCCTAACGACACCTCGGTGTCGGACGACACCCCAGGTCACACAGACCCATTCCTAACCACAAAGGTTAGCCGTTTGCCACACAGGCAAACTCTGGAAACGAATCCCTTCCCACCAACCATTTTCATCAAACATTTGTCAAACAAATCTACGCTATGAGAAACACCTTACACTCGCCCTTGACCGTGGGCACGGCTGTTCGAACAGTTCATTAAACTCTGCAGAGGTTGTACGCTTTACCCACACGACACGAAACTGACATCGTTTACCCGTTGGCAACGAAAGTTCGTGACAAGGCCTATCCAAAGCTAACCCATGAAAATCGCATGCCACCTAGTTGGGCTAAGATCCATAGCCGAGTATCAGGCAAATCCAGCCGTCGTCCACTCAGGAAATACCGAGGATGCCTCCTACTCCTACTGGTACCATGCCACAATAGAGGCAAAAAGACACCCATGATAGGCAAAAATATGTGTAACACTTCATCTCCTCATCCTCGGCATTCCACAACCATTGGCACACCAACTCCCATGTGATAACAATTTACTTAGCCAGAGGCATCCCATAAATACCCGTGTGGTCGCACTGTAACGTGTTCGGATGGACTTCCCAAAGGAATCGGTCCTTAACGATAACACGTAGCCAAACCACAAAGGCTTGACTTTGCATCATCACCATTTTCACAACACCCTTTTTATTTCACAAAACCTCGGTACAACATACCGGATTTTTAAGCATAAAATTTGGGATAACCCAAGTTTCCCACACGGCAACAACGTAAGCATGGCTAAGCGAAACTACCTCGGTAATCGTATAACGATACCGGCGTAAACATTTGTGGAGCTATCAAAGGTATGGAAACATCAACCTATGAAATATAAGTGCGACTATTAGGTTGGTCCGTCGGTTGTATAAACAATCCGAGGCCTAAACATGTTACCGTGTGTACTAAGCAATGCATTTTTCAAACCACATATCATTGCAAATATAGGGGCAATGTGATCAAAGAGGCTTGCCTTGCACAAGGTGAGGGTCTTCTTCTTCGAATCCGGCGTCCGGAGCGTCTTCGTACACGTGTTCTATACGCGGAAAGGAGAACAAATAAATAAAAAGGCAATAAAATAAGCTCAAATCAAATAACAAGTGTGCCACTGTGTAGATCTCAATTTTAGAAAAATTTAGAAATATGAACGGGGTCAAACGGAGTTACGGTTGAATTTCTATGAATTTTCAAAGGTAGAGGGGCTTTTCTGAAAATTTTGGGAATTTTTAAATAAAAGATAACGGAATATTCCAATATTCCGTTAGGGTTAGGGTTAGATTTAACGGTGGGGGGCCCACATGTCAGTCGGAGAGAGGGAGAGAGAGAGGTGTGTGGGGGGGCCCACCTGTAAGGGGGTTCTTCCCCACCGAGCTCGGCCGGCTCGGCTCGGCGCCGGTGGGCGCCGGTGAGGGGCGGCGGCGGCCGGCGAGGGGGGAGGTGGCGGCCGGGGAGGTGGCGGTGGCCGGAGGAGCGACGGCGGCGGGAGGGCGGCTGGCGGCGGCGGGCCGAAAGGGGAGAGAGAGCTGGGAGAGAGAGAGAGAGGCCAGCGGGGATGGGGAGCGGCGGCGAGGGGGTTCCGGCCCCCTTTTATAGGTGGCAAGGGGCGCGGCGAGGTGAGGGGGGTGATGGGACGGCGACGTGGCGTGGGCGACGTGGGCGCGGGGCTCGAGGCGGCGAGGTGACGCGCGTGCGGCGCGGGTGGCGTGGGCGGCGTGCAGCGCGTTGCGGGCGGCGCGGGGCGACGTGGGGCGGCGCGGCGACGAGACAGCCGCGCGACGCGGGCGACGTGTGCGACGCACGGCGCGCGGTATGGGCGCGGTACGGCGGCGGCTCGGCGCAGCATGGCGGGCGGCGCGGTGGCGCGGGCGCGGGCGGCGGGCGGCGCGGGCGTGGCGCGGGCGGTGGTGGGCGCAGGCGCGGCGGCGGCACGGGCGTGGCACGGGTGGCGGTGGCATTTCGCCGAACACGTGGCGCGCGCGTGGAGCCGGCCGGAGGAGGAAGATGACCCGGGGTGGGCCGGGCCAAGAGAGGAGGGGGAGATGGGCCTGGCCTGCTCCGGGGTGAAGGGGAGAGAGAGGGGGAGAGTGGGCCGGCCCACTCGGGAAGAAAGGGAGAGGGGGAGGGGAAAAGGGTTGGGCCGGGGAGAAGGGGCCCAACAGGGAGTGTTCTCTCTCTTTTTTTTGTATTTGGAAATGAATTTGAGAGGAATTTTTGGAGGTTTTGGGATTTGAATTTTGAGCAGGGATTTGGCAAGGATTGAGAGGATGTCAAGGAGAGAATTTGAGATCCTTTGGCACAAAACCAAAAACCAAAATTTAAACTCAAATTTTTAAATGGGGAAAATTTTAAAACACCAATGGGTGCTACACGCCGGCTGGCCTATGGTGACGGTGGCACCCCCCAAGGTGCCCTCCAGGCGACAGGGGCACTCCTGCGCCATCCGCCCATCGCCACGGACCCAGAGGCCCCCGTCCAGCGTTGGCTGGACGACGTGGCCAACCTGGTCAGGGCGGTGCATCAGCAGCTGGACGCTGGTGGTCGTCCATCAACGACCGGGTCGTTCGGTGCCGCAGCTACATCCTCTTCGTCCGCAAGGCGGAGAGCACGACGTGCGGCGGCGAACGTCCGCCGCGTGCCCACACCATCCTCGTCGACACCCACGGCTTTTGTGGCGAGCCTTCGAAGTGTCCGATGGCCCCCAAAGTTCCGGCCCAACATCCCGGAGAAGTACGACGAAAGCGTTAACCCCACCGAGTTCCTCCAGATCTACACGACTGGAATCGAGGCGGCGGGGGGCGACGACAGGGTCATGGCGAACTACTTCCCCATGGCTCTAAAAGGTCAAGCGCGGGGTTGGCTCATGAACCTGCCACCCGCTTCGAACCACTCCTGGGAGGATCTGTGCTAGCAGTTCACTACGAACTTCCAGGGCACATATCCGCGCCCAGGAGAGGAAGCTGACCTGCACGCAGTGCAGCGGGGGGACGGAGAGTCTCTCCGGTCATATATCCAGTGGTTCTGCCAGGTCCACAACACCATCCCATGTATCCCCGCCCACGTGGTGATATACGCGTTTAGAGGTGGCGTGTGGCACAACCGCATGCTGGAGAAGATCGCCTCCAAGGAGCCCCAGACTACCGCGCAGCTCTTCGAGCTCACGGACCGTGTGGCCCGTAAGGAGGAGGCGTGGACCTGGAACTCCTCCGACCCTGGTGCGGTGGCTACGGCTGCCCCTGGGTCTGCCGCCCCTTCTGGGCAGCAAGAAAGGAGGAAGAAGAGGAGGACTGCCCGCTCTGGTGACGAGGGGCATGTCCTCGCCGCTGAGGATGCCCCGCGGCCCCCGCGCAAGGGGAGGGCTGCGGAGGGCAGCAAGAGGAGCCCTGCTGCCCCTGGCCGAGAGCGCCAGGTTGGCAAATGGTGCTCCGTACATGACACCTCCCTCCACGACCTCACCGAGTGCCGAGTGATCAAGGGATTGGCCGAGCGCATCAAGAAGTGGGGGGAGGAGCGGGGTCAGGAGCGCCGTGAGGGCCAGAACCTCACGGCCCCTGCCCGCGACCGGCGAAGTGAGGCCAAGAAAAAGGCCTTCGCCAACGATGGTGGCGACGATGACTTAGGCTTCCAGGAGCCAGAGACCACCATCGCCACCATGGATGGGGGAGCGTGTGCTCAAGCTTCCCGCCGCAGCTTCAAGACCATGATGCGTGAGCTTCTGGCTGCGGTCCCCACCCACGTGGCCTCACGGCGGGCCAGGTGGTCGGAGGTTCCTCTCACTTTCGACCAAACCGACCACCCCCTTGCGTGGCTAGGGGTGGGCAGATTGCAATGGTGGTCTCCCCCACCATTTGCAATGTCAAGTTGAGGCGCGTCCTGATCGACGGTGGCGCCGCCCTCAACATTCTTTCCCCCATAGCCTATGACCTCATCAAGGTCCCGGGGATGAAGCTCCTGCCGTCCCTGCCGATAATCGGCGTGACGCCGGGACACACATGGCCTCGAGGTCACATTGACCTCCCGGTCACATTCGGTGGCCCCGACAACTTTTGCACCGAGCGGATAGACTTCGATGTGGCGGATCTCCATCTGCCCTACAACGCGGTTCTAGGGAGACCCGCGTTGGTGAAGTTCATGGCGGCCACCCATTACGCCTACCTCCAGATGAAGATGCTGGGCCCACGCGGCCCCATCACCATCAACGGTGATCTCAGGATCACGCTGGCTTGCGTGGAACAGCGCGCAACCGACCTCGCCGCGGTCCCAAAGCCCGCGGGCGGCAACGAGGAGCATGGCGCCTCCTCGTCCCGCGCCCCGGGGAAGCGGATGACCCCAAGCGACGAGGTCTCCATCAAGGAGGTGGCGCTGGTCGGTGACCCGTCCAAGACCGTCAAGATCGGCGGTCAGCTGGACGGCAAATAGGAAGACGCGCTCGTCTCCTTCCTGCGGGCGAACGCTGACGTCTTCGCATGGAAGCCGTCAGACATGCCCGGGGTCCCTAGGGAGGTGATCGAGCACCGTCTTGCCGTACGGCCGGGCGCAAGGCCTGTCCGACAGAAGGTACGGTGGCAGGCCCCCGAGCGCCAAGCCTTCATCCGTGAGGAGGTGGCACGCTTGCTGGAGGCCGGATTCATCCGGGAAGTCATCCATCCGGAGTGGCTAGCAAACCCGGTCGTCGTCCCCAAGGCGAACGGCAAGCTCCGGAAGTGCATCGACTACACCAACCTCAACAAGGCATGTCCTAAGGACCCTTATCCCCTGCCACGCATAGATCAAATCGTCGACTCCACTGCGGGGTGCGACCTTTTATGCTTTCTACATGCCTACTCAGGGTATCATCAGATTCGCATGACTAGGGTTGATGAGGAGAAAACTGCATTCATTACTCCCCTAGGCACATACTGTTATACAACAATGCCTTTTGGTTTAAAGAATGCAGGCCCTACTTTCCAGCGCACTACTCGTATTACTTTGGGTAGTTAATTAGGGCGCAATGTTGAGGCATATGTCAGTGACCTGGTTGTAAAGACGCGCAACCAGGAGACACTCCTCTCGGATCCAGCGGAGACTTTCGAGAGTCTCCGCTCTACCCGCATGAAGCTGAACCCTGAAAATTGTGTGTTCGGCGTACCGGCGGGCAAACTTCTCGGGTTCTTGGTCTCAGCCCGAGGCAAAGAGGCCAACCCCGAGAAAATTACCGCAATAAATAGGATGTACCCCCAGCAGCTTAGGGATGTCCAGTGCGTCACTGGATGCATGGCAGCCCTTAGCTGATTTATATCGAGGCTGGGAGAGAAGGCGTTGCCCCTGTTTAAGCTCCTCAAGCGCTCCGGGCCGTTCCGGTGGACGGAGGAAGCTGAGCAGGCCCTCGATCAGTTGAAGTCGTATCTCAGCTCCCCTCCGGTCCTGGTCGCCCCCGAGCCAGAGGAGCTGCTGCTGCTCTACCTGGCTGTAACTCCGCATGTAGTTAGCGCGGCGCTAGGGGTGGAGCGTGCCGAGGAATGCCCTAGGCCCGTGCCCCACCGACCCGCGATGGCACAGCCCGGGAAAGAGGGTGATGCGGTGGCCCATCGGTGGAGCGAAGGCCCTCGGGCCCCCCGAATAGATGATGGCCTTGTGACCCCATGTCAGGCGGAGTTGGAGGCCCCCGGACCCCAGGAGGGCCCCGAGGCCACTGGGGGAGGAGTGGCCCGATGATGCCTGACCCCGAGGCTACCACCGTGGAGGGGAAGAGGGCCCAGAGCGGCCCCTCCCAACATTCCCACGCGGGACCCGATGCCCGTGACGACGAAAATAGGCCCCGCCGAAAGGTGCAGCGGCGGTTTACTTCGTTAGCGAGGCGTTACGGGATGCGAAGATTCGGTATCCTCAGGCCCAGAAGCTGCTTTATGCGATCCTGGTGGCCTCGAGGAAGTTGCGCCATTATTTCCAAGCACACCGAATCACGGTGGTAACGTCCTACCCTCTCAGGCAAATTCTTCGGAATCGAGAGGGGACAGGATGAGTGGTCAAGTGGGCTATAGAGCTCTCTGAGTTCGATCTCCACTTTGAATCCTGCCACACGATCAAGAGTCAGGCCCTCGCCGATTTTGTGGCAGAGTGGAGCCCGACCCCCGACCCCAAACCCGGGTTCCCCGAGCCCGAGATCGGAATGGATCCCGTGCAACCGGCTGCAAACCCGGATTGGGTGATGCAATTCGATGGCTCGCTCGCCCTACAAGGAGCTGGAGCCAGGGTCACCTTGACCTCACCCAACGGGGACATCCTCAAATACTTGGTGCGCCTGAATTTTCGGGCAACCAACAATATGGCGGAGTACGAGGGACTCCTTGCGGGACTAAGAGCGGTGGCAGGAATGGGGATCCGCCGCCTCCTGGTTCTAGGTGACTCTCAGTTGGTCGTGAACCAAGTCTCCAAGGAGTACCGCTGCTCTGACCCGCAAATGGAAGCCTACGTCCGTGAAGTGCGACGTAATGGAGCGCCATTTTGACGGGTTAGAACTACGGCATGTGCCCAGGCGAGATAACACGCTCGCCGACAAGCTGTCATGCCTCGCCTTGTCACGCGCCCAGACACCAGCTGGTCCCTTTGAAGAAAGGCTCACCCAGCCATCGGCGCGTCTTGATCCCCCGGGGGACTCAGACGCTGCCACGCCTACCCCGACGCCCGAAGGAGTCCGGGCCTCGGGGCCCGAAGGGGTCGAACCCGACCCCTCAAGACAAATCACCTAGATGACTAAGATCCAGGCCTTCCTCAAAGATGAGACTCTCCCTGAGGATCGCGAAGAGAGAAAACGCGTCATCCGCATCTCCAAGAGATACGTGCTGGTAGAGGGTCCCTGTACCGGCGCGGTGCCAACGGAGTCCTCCTCAAGTGCATCCCTCGGGACCATGGCATCGAGCTCCTTGCCAATGTCCATGAAGGCGAGTGCGGAGCTCACTCCGCCTCGCGCACCTTGGTCGGCAAAGCCTTCCGGCAGGGTTTCTACTGGCCAACAGCGCTCCAGGATGCGGCCGATCTGGTCAGGCGATGCCGGGCGTACCAGTTTCACGCCAAGCAAACGCATCTGCCGGCCCAGGCTCTCCAGACCATCCCGCTCTCATGGCCCTTCGCGGTCTGGGGGCAGGATATCTTGGGTCCATTCAAGAAGGCGCTAGGAGGATACGAGTACTTCTACGTCGCCATCGACAAGTCCACCAAATGGCCCGAGACTTACCCGGTCATCAAGATCGATAAGCACTCGGCGCTCAAATTCATCAAAGGCATCACTACCCGCTTCGGGGTGCCCAACCGTATCATTACGGACAAGGGCATCCAATTCACAAGTGAACTATTTGGTGACTACTGCGAGGACATGGGCATCAAGCTCTGCTTCGCCTCCCCCGCCCACCCAAAGAGCAACGGTCAAGTGGAGCGCGCCAACACGGAAATCCTCAAAGGCCTCAAGACCAAGACGTACAACATCCTCAAGAAACACGGCGAGTCGTGGATCGACGAGCTACCAGCGGTGCTATGGCCCAACCGAACGACCCCGAGCCGCGCCACAGGAGAAACACCTTTCTTCCTGGTTTACGGCGCGGAGGCGGTCCTCCCATCTGAGCTCACCCTGGGGTCTCCACGAGCAGCCCTGTACAACGAGGCAAATCAAGAGCTCCTCCGACAGGACGACCTCGACTACCTCAAAGAACGAAGGCGGCGCGCCGCCCTCAGGGCTGCGCGCTACCAGCAGAGCCTAAGGCGCTACCACCAGCGCCATGTCCGGGCCCGATCGCTCAGCATAAACGATCTCGTCCTACATCGTGTCCAAACGCGCGCCGGACTGAGCAAACTCTCACCCATGTGGGAGGGGCCGTTTAAAGTGATCGGTGTCCCCCGGCCGGGTTCAATCAGGCTGGCCATGGAGGACGGCACAGAGTTGCCCAATCCATGGAACATCGAGCACCTTCTTCGCTTCTATCCATAGAGGAGTCGCTGTGTTGTACCTCGGGCTCGGGCCAACCCCGCATGCCCCCCTCGGACACGACAAAGTTGGCCGGGGGCTCCCACTATCAATATATCTCTCTCTTATCCATTTTGCAACAGCTTTATATCCGGTCCAATTGCGTTTTTCTCTTGCGGGTTTTTGCTAGGTGTGTTCGCCTTGCCCGGGACGATCGCGTTCGTGTTGCCCCTAAGTGGTTTGCACCGACTAGACGCCAACGGGGCCCAGAGCGAGCCGTGCCCCGAGACATGTTGAACTCAGGGGGAACTCGCCAATGGCCCACAATCGGGTCCGCATTTACCCCGGTCATCATGCTCTCGGCCTGACCAGTCTCGACATGTGGAACTCCTAAGGTGCTCTAGCCTCGACTCCTATCACTTAGGGTTGCGACCCGAACCCGAGCCCCCGTTTAAGGCGAAACACCGAACAAGCCAGCAAGGGAGGAAAACATTTGGATCACACATACAAAATATCAAACTAATATCCAAACCATGACATATTTCATTGCAGGAAATTGACATACGAGCATATGATGAAGATTCAACTACTACAAGATCGGCGCGAAGGCCGTGCCGATTATCACATGATCGGCACGAAGGCCTAAGGGGGGCACAAATAGAGGAGGAAGAATCCCTCGCCCCCTCCGTCGGCGGTGGCAGTCGTCCCTGCTCCTTCCGCAAGCGGCGGCGACCGCCCCCGCCCTTCCCGCTGGCGTAAATGGAGGAGGAAGAATCCCTTGCCTCCTCCACCAGCGGCAGCGGTCGCCCCTTTCGCCGGTCGGCGGTGGCCGTGGTCTTTGTCCCCTCCGTTAGCGCCGGCGGCAGCTTCTTCCCTACTCGGCGTCGGCGGAGGAAGCAGGGCGGTGCCTGCTCCCACAGCAGGTCCTCCCTCGGCCAGCGGCGGCGATCGTCCCTTCCTCCGGACAGCGGCGGCCACAGTCCTTGCTCCCTCCGCCAGCGACAGCGGCAGCTCTACCCTGCTCGGCGTCGGCGATAGCAAGGTGACCCCCGCTCCCACAGAAGTTCCTCCCTCCTCCGGCGGCAGTAGCGGCAATTCCTGCCCCCACCGCCGGCTGGCGGCAGCAACCCCTGTTCCTACGGCGACCCTCGCTCCTCGCACCAACCACTGCGGTGACCGGGCAGCGCTACCTGCTGGTGTCACCGCCTTCGTCTTCGACGGGAGTGGCCGGGGAGGCGGGTCAAGGTGCCGCCTAGCACCTTTGAATCGGCCAGCCACGGCCCCAGGTGCAACACGACGCAGCCGGTTCTGAACGGCGGCGGAATGGAACGCGCCAGCCGAATACGAGCTGGCAAGGATGCGCCTCACCCCGCCGTTCAAGGCGGGAGGCGGCGACGACGCTGGGCACATGATGCCCAGCATCGCGGACTCTGGGTTGACCACTGCCAGCATGGACTTGTGCGGTGGATTGCCTATATGGCCATTGCCGATGCGCGACGGTGGCAGCGCGCCGTCCTCGACCGGAGATTGTTGCCGTCTTCCCGGCGGAGGAGCGCCGCGAAACGCTAGAGCATGCGGCGAAGGAGGTGCCAGGGCAAGAGAAGGTAAGGGTGCAGGGAAGCTGAGTTGGGGAGAAGTGGCGAGTGAGGTGGAAGATCTCCTCCCCTCTCGACGCCCTTTTATACCCTGGCCGCTGATGCGCTCGCCTCCTCGCCCCTTGTGGCCGCTCTCTTGCCCCCTCAATTCTCGCGCATCTGGTCGTCGCTGTTCACGCTCCGCCATTTATGGCACACCCGTGAAACATCGCCACCATCATGGAGATGGAAGAACGGGTCAAGCCGCCTTAAAAGCGGCACGGTTACCAAAGGGATAAGCTATTCTTATCCTCTTGGGCAGGTGAGTGGACGTGCCCCGTTTTGCACGCCGCCCCCGGAAATAGGGTCGTTACGCAGTAATGGCCCATTTCCGTTGAGAGGCGATTTGGGTTACGCCCCGGATAATGAGGCCATTATGGAAAAGACCCGTTATTGCTGAGAGGCGGTTTTCTCCCATGCGCAGAGCCAGCGGCTGTTCGTCTCCTCCGGGAGCCTGGGCCCACTCCGCACCGATTCGACGAGGTGGCGTAAAACCTGGTCGACCTGCAGCGGGGCCCCACACAGGCTTTACGCCGGGGGCTACAGTCGGTGTCCTGGGCCCAGGGGTATGCCGACTATGGGCTTGAGGCGGCCCCGTCCGTCCATGTGGCCATCCCCCGAGGGGCGAGAAGGCCCAAGGATGATGTGGCGGCTGCCCTCCCATGGCGCGCTACCCCCTCCGGGGGAGATCCTGCAGGGGTCGGGCTCCCCCGACCCCCTCGGGCCATCGCCATGTGCCACTAGGCGAGTGAGCGCTCCCAGCACTCACCTACCCGCATTAAATGACGGTGCAGGCGTACCGCATCGATTGCGAAGTGACACGTGCTCATCTGACACCGGTCGCCGATGACTGACCGGCACGAGACCGATGCGAATGACTAATGGGACGGTGTACAGTGCCGTGCGTGCTGGTACACGCGCAGTAGGTGTGATACGCTTCCCAATGAAGCTGCGTCAAGATCGTAGGGGCCGATCCGGCTCCTGTGCCACGTCAAGGTTGGTGCATCAGGTCTAATCACCTGGTGCACCGCACGGATTACGGTGAACAGCCGGATTCCATCCGGTTTAATGAAGAATGACGTGCTGGGCCGACCGCCATGATGGGCGGTCTGACCCACGCCATGCCGGATCCACAGGAGCGGAGGCTTCCACTCCAAGCCACGACATAATACGTATCTGTAAAATATTTTTGCTCCTCTCTCTAGAAAACCACCTGTTTGGCCCCTGTGGTGTTCCCTTGAGATATAAAAGGAGGCCCAGGCCTAGAGGTTGGGGGTTGGATGTTTTTCTCCACTTCTTCTCGCTGAGCAGTGGCGTCCCTTGCCCAACTCCGGGGAGATAGAATCCACATACATAATCCACCACACAGGAGTAGTGTATTACGCCTCATCGGCGGCCCGAACCTGTATAAATACTCGCGTGTGCGGTACCATCCTCTGACAGGCGATCTCGTTCCTCGCCGGCCTCACCGGAGCCGCCCCTGGGCCGAACTCAAAACGGGGGACCGCACAGTCCCCCGTTGCGGATTTTCTCCATCCGAGAGATATATATGTGATGTACTAACTCAATGGGAAGTACTTGTGTTTACTCTTACATAAATAAGTAGTTGCCTGAAATTAACAAGCATATAGTACTACAAAATCATAGAACATTTGGTTATATTAGAATTTTCTTTGGGGTAAAAAAAAGTTTCTTTCTGGATCACAAAATCTTATGCATTGAAGCCAAATTATTTTCAGGTTTTTTCCACTTGGAATTAGTGGGGAACGATGATATAGTTCAAGTTTCAGATTATGTATCTGCTTGTTCGCTCCTCACTTTAAATTAGTCAAAAAATCATGTGTATGTTGGTATATTTGAAGTATACTTTTCGATATACCAGACAAAAATTAATTCTTCAATCTGACGTTATTCAATACAATCTTTGACATCCTCTCATTTCCCATGCATAGAATTGAATTTATTGCCAGTTGTGTGATCTGATCATTTCCAGCTGCTTACCACATGCATTTGCTGATTTAATTAGATGCTCATGAAAAATTATTAATTCATGAAGTTTCAGAAATTCCCCTAACTCATCGTCAAGTAGCCTTGATGATATTTTTAGCTTAACTTCATCTTATGTGTGAATACTGATCTTGGTTATTATCATAATGGACAGACAACAAACTATTGATTCATGGAGGTTCTTCAAGGGGCAGCGCAAAGGGAAGAGATATGACAGTAAAATTAAATAATGTATATGAAAATTAAATTATGTATATGAGTACATTTTAAATAGGGAGACACAAATTTTGTTAGCAGGCACATGTATTTATCTTTGTACATGTTGATGTTGGCAGGTAATATATATCTTGAATAACTGCATTGTAATATATGTTGATCACTATATGTATGCCAAATTTGTATTCATTATACTACAGGGCCAATTTGGGTTGATGTCAAAATATGCATGCCATACCAATTATTTGACAATTCAAATAGTAATGTGATTGGTTTGGATTAGAGCCAAAGCATTCGTAATACCCATACTCAATCTGGTAGTATTCTAGAACTTCTAGAACTTTCTTCACTGTAACGAGCATTTTGGTAGCAAATGATAACAAACATAACACATATAATATAAACAATACCCTAATTAAGAATTGGTAGTGCTAAAATATGTCTAAATGTTGGTACTACCAATGAATTACTAGTGTAGAGAACCAAATAGGTCCACAATACCAAATCCAGCCACGCAAATATGTAGGCCACCGTGCTAGTTTTAGATACACAATGCGCATACTGATTAATGTGTTAAAATGATTGATGCATCTGCGCAAATATCCCATAGAGAAGAAACTGTCAACAAAAGGTGGAATCGAAGTGCGTGTAGGATCGAACACAAGAACCAAGCCAACCAGAGGGGGGCGAATGGTTGTAACACTAAAAATCAAAAGCTCTTAGCGAAAACAAAAGTTACCCTAAAACTTGAGAAGTCGTCGATGTAGCCGGTCTGACCGCCTTATGCGCACCGGTCTGATCGCTCCTATGCCGCCGGTCTGACCGGTGTTGCCTGGTCGGTTGGACCGCCGCTCCTTCTGCCACCTTCTCGTCACCGCCGGTCTGACCGGTTGGTTGCCTCCGCTTAGACCGCCGCCATGTCGCCGGTTAGACCACCCGATGAACTCCGGTCAAACCATCGGGATCCAGAAAAATACGTATCGATGAAACTCTTGAAAGTAGATCAACTTTATTACATCAATATGTGTTTACAAAGTGCCTCTAAATCACTCCTCTCTCAACCCACGAACTAGGATTGAAACCTCGAAACAAACCCTAACTTTTCTCTCCCGAAAAGTCTCTTACTTCTAGCCTCAACCCCTCTATTATTTATACCTATAACGTGGTTGCCCCTAACCACGAATATAACTAGATCAGGAGTCCTAATCACATAGGAAACCTATCAAACTAGGGAAACAACATCCTCATACAACTCCAAAGTTCACACTTCCCAAACTTGAACTCTAATCCAAATTTGACTGCTCTTTCCATACGCACACAACACCACGTACACCACGTGTATGCCATATAGAAACATTCACCTCCACGTGCATTGTTCTCTAGCCTAAGCATCCCGCGTAATATCCTTGACTATCTAGACCTCAACTTCTTCCAAGCTTAGTCCCGATCTATCACCGGCTATACTCCCATAGTCTCAAGCAATACTTGCACATGAACAACAAAAGAAATTCCATATCCAAGCACAAGTTCGCACCACATACGAATAAAAACTATATAGAAGTCATAAAAATGAAGCAATCTAAAAATTCCACGAAAACAACCCGAAACGGACTCCCTGTTGGAATCTGCCAGTCTGACCGTCGGGCTACCTGGTCAGACTGCCCAGACACCTCCGGTCTAATCGGCGTACTTCACCCGGTCTGATCGGCACGTAGTGCCGTCTTGCACTGTTCACCGACAGAAAACACATCACATCGTATTTTTGACAACATTTATGTTTGACAATTGTTCATCACCAAGATTACATCACATGATTCTACAGCGCGTGGGATTAATTGATCATATTACTTGTGAGCCAGTAGAAAAAGACGAATCTAGCTGATATTGATTTATCACAGCTAGCTAGCAGCGGCAGCTTTTCTAAAAGAATGAATTAAAACCTAGCGTCAACATCCAAACCGGATGTATAAGGCCAAACAGTGGCAGCCTATGTAGTTACTGTATTTCTTGTGCATATAACTCAACCAAAAAAAGTTGGTGAGAGGCATGTTTATACTTGTCAAAGCGCGCGAACCTCCGAGGTACAAAACACCAGAGACATGGGCTCAGCCGGAGGATTCCTTCGGCCATTGGTTGAGAAGTCACGCGCTCGTGCGGGTAGGAGGGCGAGGGCGGTAACGAGGGTGTGTGTGCATGGCGCGACACAACCCCTGACCATGCCGCTCTACCTACTCTGCTACCCACCACGTTCGCGGCCCCTCTCCCGGTTGGTGGTCAAGGCAAACTTCCGGTGAAATCGAGGGTCACGGCCCAAATCGATCGAGATAGATCGACAGAGCTTCGCCGCGATAACCGGAGGTGCCCGTGGTGTTCTTTGTCTCCCAGTGGACTCAAGCGACGTTTAGGCATACTTATAAACCGATTGAGCTCAAGCTCGGTGCGCCGCCACCGAAGAAAATGGTAACGGCGCGCCTTCCGCGGTGAGCCGAGCCCTTAACCCTCACCAACTCTACCCTCCGAAGCCGGAGTTACAGGCCTGCGCTACTTGGCCCGGCGATCGGAGACGGGGACGCCGCGCGATTTATCGGCCGCGATTCCCGCGCGAAATGGCGATGTGGGACTAAAATATCGGGATCGCTCGCGTCCGTCCTCTTCGTCGACCGTCCGCCGATCGAGACAACCCGAGCCTAACCACCGCGTGCTGCCGGCAGCGGCAAGCGAGCATCGCCGCCGCCGCTAGCTGCCTGTCCGCCGATCTAATTAAGAGCGCGACCTTAATTAGAAGAGGCAGACGCGGGTTCGCCGATCACGATCAGAAGAGCACTGTACACTCTGTTAGTAATTGGGTGTTCATGCATTGATGCATATACACTTCATAATTAATACCGGCGTTGTACTGCTACTGCATTATATACTACCTTCAACGTTCCAATCTCATTACCTTATACAATATTAATTCAGGAAACGATTAGTAATATAGCACAGAATTAACAACCATGCCTGACGTCTCACTCGGTCTTACGGTATGATCGGCTGATCGCTGAGACGCTGAGTGATCTGTATATATAAATTTGACAATATCGTTTCTGTAGCAGAAATTGTAGCACCCGCGACGCCGCAGTTGGGTTCGCCGATCAGAAGATCAAGCACTGTTAGTTTGGATGTTCACACTTCAGGTTGTTCAGATTGATGTCATTTTAAACATATCATTTTTTAAAGTTATTAAAAATGTGTATTCATTTAGCTTTTTACCAAACTTTGATAAATACATAAGAAATTCTACTGAAACTTGGTAATATTGTTAAATTACCAAAATTTTGGTGTTATCAAAATTTGAGAAGATTTATTTTTGATTACAATCCGAACAGCCCCTTCATAATTAATACTGGCATTGTACCGCTACTCCATTATATATGACCTTCAACGGTTCAATTCAACCTCATATTACAATATTAATTCGGGGGCGATTAGTAATTAATATACAGAATAAACCACATCTCGCTTGGTCTTGCGATATCTTCAGAGGGTTCGTTGAGAGTGATATGTAGGTATAATTTTGACGATGGAGATTTTAGTAGCAGAAATTGTAGCTAGCGTACTCCACGTACTGCACACTTTGCACATAAGTATTCTTCCAACTATCTGAAAATAATGTGAGTACTAAATACTGTTAGATAAATCCTATAGTTTCAAAGTTTGTTACATGTATGCGATAATGGTGCATGAAATGATAGATAAGGCTAAGGTTGTTTTGTAGTTCTATCCGGATTGACTCAGGATTGATCCGAACCTTGTAAGCCACGTTGGGGGCTGTTCCCAACATATATTAATACACATACGCAGCCTCTGTAAGAGGTGAGAACGCTTCTGCACTTTCTATATGGTAATATTGCCACGGTAGATTGACTCTAGCGATGGCTTCCTCCAGCAACTCCACCACCAATCCTCTATCAGGGCAGGCGATCCCTGACAAACTCGCTCGCAACAATTATCTCCTATGGAAGGTGCAGGTGCTCGCTGTGATTCGCAGCGTGCGCATGGAAGGCTACCTCACCGGCTCCACCAAATCTCCTTCCCTGATGATTACCGTGCCACCGGAGAAGGAAGGTGACAGAGCCACCGAAACCATCAACCCGGCCTATGAGGCCTAGCTAGCTGCGGACCAATAGGTCCTCGGCTATCTCCTCTCCTCCTTATCCAAGGAGATCCTGACGCAAGTCGCGACCATGGAAATGGTGGCGCAAGCATGGAAGGCGATCACGGCGATGGTCTCTTCCCAGTCGCTGTCGCACGCTCTTAACACGCGGCTGGCGCTATCGACGACACGCAAAGGAGATCTCAGCGTGTTGAACTACATCGGCAAGATGAAAGCACTCGCCGATGAGATATATTCAGCCGGCAAGCCCCTCGACGACAAGGAACTGATGGGCTATGTGCTTGCTGGCCTCGATGATGACTATGAGCCGGTGGTCTCCAATCTGGTAGGCAAAAGTGAATCGGTTCCAATTTCTGAAGTTTACTCACAACTCCTGAGCTTCGAGTCCAGAGGAAAACTGCGGCAAATTGCTGCAAATCATGGCTACTCCTCTGCAAACAGCGCCAAGCGCGGTGGCGGCTTCAACAATGGCGGCTTCAACTTCAATCGTGGCGGCGGCGGCGGTGGCCGCGGCAACCCTAGCAACAATGGTGGCTGTGGTGATCGTGGTGGCCAAACGGACGCGACAATGGTGCTGGTGGCCGATACAACTCCAAGCAGTGACCCATCTGTCAGCTCTACGGCAAGACAAGGCATGTGGTTGCCGATTGTTGGCACAGGTTGATGACTCATTCGTTCATGATCCCAAAGTTGCAGCAGCCGCATCTTACAATGTGGATCCGAACTGGTACATCGATACCGGTGCAACGGACCACATCACTGGAGAACTAGAGAAGCTATCAACCCGTGAGAAGTACAATGGCAAAGAACAGATCTACACTGCAAGCAGTGAAGGAATGGAAATCAAACATATAGGCCATTCTATGATACATACACCCACACGCAATTTACATCTTAGAAACATTTTACATGTTCCTCATGCACATAAAAACCTTATATCCACTCATCGACTTGCCCTTGATAATCATGCATTTATTGAAGTTCATTCTCATTTCTTTGCTATTAAGGATCAGGTCACGAAGAATCTTCTTCTTAGAGGACCTCGTCACAATGGGTTGTACTTGTTGCCGCAATCATCTACTCCTTCATCCAAGCAAGTCCTTGGAGTGATCAACCCTAGCTTCCACCAATGGCATAGTCGATTAGGCCATCCTTCTTTTTCAATAGTTTAGAAAATTGTTAAGAATAATAGTCTCCAATGTCTAGGAGATGTTAATGAGTCAGGAGTGTGTGACGCTTGTCAAAAAGCCAAGAACCACCAACTCCCTTATCCTAAGTCCAATAGTGAGTCAAGTGTGCCTCTTGAACTTACTTTTTCAGATGTGTGGGGTCCTGCTCCTGAGTCTGTGGGGGGCAGGAAATATTATGTAAGCTTCATAGATGATTTTAGTAAATTTACTTGGGTTTACTTGCTTAAAAAATTCTGAAGTGTTTCCGAAGTTCCTTGGATTCCAACAACTTGTTGAAAGGCTCTTTGATCGCAAAATAATTGCCTGCAAAGTGATTGGGGGGGAATATAAAAAATTGCATTCCTTCTTTACCAAAATTTGCATCAGTCATCATGTCTCATGCCCTTATGCTCATCAACAGAATGGCTCTGCTGAGCGAAAGCATAGACATATTGTTGAGGTTGGCCTTGCTCTCCTTGCTCATGCCTCTATGCCCTTAAAGTTTTGGGATGGGGCTTTCCTAGCTGCAACATATCTTATCAACCGAACGCCATCTAGAGTTATTCAATTTCCTACACCTCTAGAATGTCTCCTAAAGAGAAAACCCGATTATTCCTCCTTGAGAACATTTGGGTGTGCGTGCTGGCCTAACCTTCGACCATACAACACTCACAAGCTTCAGTTTCGATCCACACAATGTGTGTTTCTTGGCTATAGTAATATTGACAAAGGGTTCAAATGTTTGGATGCTTCTACCAGTAGGGTTTACATCTCACGGGATGTCATTTTTGATGAACAAGTTTTTCTGTTTTCTAAGTATCACTCTAATGCTGGTGCTAGATTACGGGCTGAAATCCTTCTCCTACCACCAAATCTGTTGAATCCAGATTTTACTAGTGCGGGTGTACCTATGAATGGTCATATGTTTTATTCTCCTGAGCACTCTAATATTTCTGTTGAGCCTGCAGCAGCTAATGTGGAAGAAAATAGCGAACAAAATGATGAAGCCGCTCAGCCCCAGCATGGCGCAGAAGATCCGGATGATGTAGAAATCCATGCGGATTCTCCCGCTCTGTCCTCTGCTGCCTCTTCCTTGGGATCGCCACCGGAGGTGTCCGGTGCTCCCACTGGTGGTGATCCTGACCAGTTCCACGGCGCCACCTCATCTCCGAGCACCAGCAGCTGTGCAGCACCGGGAGGCAGCGATGGTGATGGCAGTTCAGCACAGCAGCAAGTGACAGTCCAGCAGCTGACAGTCCAGTAGCAGTAGTAGTCACAGTCGTCTCGTCCTGTCACGCGTGCGCAGAGAGGAATCAGAAAAGAGAAGGTCTACACCAATAGGACAGTAAAGTACAATTTACTCACCACTAGTGGAGAGGCACAAAATTTAGATGAAGCATTTTCTAATCCAAATTGGAAAAGTGCAATGGATTTAGAATATAATGCCTTGATGAATAATAAAACTTGGCATCTAGTTCCCCCAAGTAAAGGTCGAAATATAATTGGTTGTAAGTGGGTCTATAAGATAAAACATAAGTCCGATGAAACTTTAGACCGGTATAAGGCACGTTTAGTGGCAAAGGGATTTAAGCAAAGATATGGCATTGATTATGAAGACACCTTTAGTCCTGTTATTACGCCAGCCACTATTAGGACTATTTTATCTATTGTTGTGTCTAGAGGCTGGTCTCTTCGCCAACTTGATGTTCAGAATGCTTTTCTTCATGGTCTGTTAGAAGAAGAAGTTTATATGATACAACCCCCAGGGTATGAGGATAAGGGTAAGCCCAATTACATTTGCAAGCTTGACAAAGCCTTATATGGTCTAAAACATGCCCCTAGAGCATGGTACTCCAGGCTTAGCAATAAGCTATGTGATCTTGGCTTTAAGTCATCCAAAGTTGATACTTCATTGTTTTTCTATAGTGAAAGAGGGATTACTATATTTGTTTTGATATATGTTGATGATATTATTGTGGCTAGTTCTACACAGAAAGCTACTGATGCTCTATTAAGTGATCTGAAGCAAGAGTTTGCTCTCAAAGATTTGGGAGATTTACACTATTTCCTTGGAATTGAGGTAAACAAGGTACATGATGGTATTTTACTAACACAAGAGAAATATTCTTCAGACTTGCTTAAAAGAGCTAGGATGAGTAATTGTAAGCCTGTCACTACTCCTCTTTCAACTATAGAGAAACTTTCAGCTTATAGTTGTTCTGTACTAGGTGTCAATGATGCAACTAAGTACAGAAGTGTAGTTGGTGCACTTCAGTATTTAACTTTGACAAGACCATATATATCATTTGCAGTTAATAAGGTCTGCTAGTTCTTGCATAGTCCAACAGTTCAACACTGGATGGCAGTCAAGAGGATTCTAAGATATATGTTAGATCTTCTGTTAATCTTGGGTTAAGAATTAATAAGTCTGCTTCTACTCTTGTAAGTGCCTTTTCAGATGCAGATTGGACTGGATCCATAGATAACAGGATATCAACTGGAGGTTTTGCTGTGTACTTGGGTTCTACAGCTGAGGTAATGTGGATACAAACCTTATTAAAGGAAATTGGAATTAATACTCCTCAGTTTGCATGTCTGTGATGTGATAATTTAGGAGCTACATATTCATCAGTGAATCCTATTTTTCATACTCGAACATATAGAGGTTGACTATCATTTTGAAAGAGAAAGGGTTGCTAGAAAGCAATTAGAGATTAGATTTATTGCATTTGGTGATCAAGTAGCATATGGCTTTACTAAGTCTCTCTCTGTACAATTGTTTCAAAAATTTAGATACAATCTTAACTTGGATAAGTTATGATTCAGGGGAGATGTTAGATAATCCTATAATTTCATAGTTTGTTACATGTAAGCGATAATGGTGCATGAAATGATAGATAAGGCTGAGGTTGTTTTGTAGTTCTATCCGGATTAACTCAGGATTGATCCGAACCTTGTATGCCACGTTGGGGGTTGTTCCCAACATACGCTTCTGCACTTTCTATAAATACTAATCACCACCAAAATGTATACAGATTTGCAATCTCAAGTTCCAAAACCAGCAGGTTATACCAATCTAACACATAAATATTATTCCAAAGCTATCTGAAAACAATATCAGTACTAAATACTAATTACCACAAGAAAAGTCCATTTTCGGGGAGTGAATTCGAAAAAAGAAACGTATTTATCTCCACCATGTATACATTGAGCTATATGGAGTGGTATTTTAACTCTTCTGTCTTCACACAACAGTAGCTCCCTTTTTATGCACTCAATCGATGGATACTGCGGCGTGCTAGCTAGCTGTCCTATTTTCTAGGTTGTTGTAGAAAGAAAATCCCTATCAATTATAGTTTATTTTCAATTAAAATTAAGGTTGTATTAAATCATCCAACTGTTGTCTCTCTCACAATTCTTATATATAACACTGTCGACTACTCCCTCATTTTTATTTAACTAACCAACGTCATATTCATATAAAAAGAAATGGGGCAGTATATACTAGACTTAAAAAAAACAGTTAGTCAAGCATATGCTACACCTCACCAAATAAAATCATTGTAATCCATTTAAATGCCAAATTAACGGAGCTACTGGAGTAACAAGATTCAAACAAGATTACTTTAATTTAGACCCGTTTGAATAGAAAAAGGTTTAAATTACCTCCTAAATTATTGCTACGGTTCGAATTAACCCTCTAATTATTGCGACTGTCCGAATTAACCCCTAAACTACGAAACTAGATATTCTACACCTAAAATATTTTAAACCAGACAAATAACCCCCTAACTTAGTTCAGAGCGGTTTTATTCTCCATGGCGTACACGTGACCATCTAGTCGACTCGAAAAATAATTACAAAAATAGTGGCCCCACCTGTTAGCCCCTCTCTTTCTTCTACCTCATTCCCCTTCCATCTCCCTACCCCAAACAGCAGAGGGAGGAGGTGGACGGCCTCCCAAGTCCCAGCTGGCGCCTGGCGGAGGAACACGCGGCGGCATCCCCAGTAGAGATAAAAACGGTACGGAATTTTTCCGGATTTCGGGACTATTTTCGGAAACGGAATCAGTCGGTCGGAATTTTTTCGGAATTTTTCGGAAACGAAATCGAAAACGGAAATATTTTCTCGGAAACAGAATCAAATATGATAATAGCAGTTTCCGTCGGAGCTCGAAATCGGTCAGAAAAGTTCCGGAAATTTTTTCGGAATTTCCGAAGTTAAAAAGGCTCATAAAATCAGTAGTCCATAATTCCTCCCCACATTCTCAGCCCAACCCAAATCGCAGCATCTACCCTAAGTCCCTAACCGGCTAACCCTAGAGAGGATAGAGAGAGACACAGACCA
This sequence comes from Oryza punctata, assembly GCA_000573905.2. NCBI lineage: Eukaryota > Viridiplantae > Streptophyta > Magnoliopsida > Poales > Poaceae > Oryza > Oryza punctata. The sequence continues at coordinate 10,057,484 of CM002488.2, forward strand.
AGTCCGCGAGCTGGCGGCGGAGCGACGCATCCAGATCGCGCGCCCCCACGCCCGCCGCCACCACTGGCCCGCCGTCCTCACGACCTCCTCCCCGCCGACCGCCGTCTCGCATCCCGCATCCTCGCCATCTCGCGCCACCCTCCCTCTCTCACATCATCCTTGCCCCCACCGTCTCACGTCGCCCTTGCTTTTCGCCGTCTCGCACCCCGCCGGCCTGGTCCCCACCATCTCGCGGTGGCGTCTCACGCCGTCCCTGCCGCCTCTCGCCGTTTCGCCGCCGCCACCACCACAGCCACACCGCCGACACCGTCACAGCCACACCAACGATGATGCTACAGCCACACCGACGACGCCTCAAGCCCCACCGGCGACTCTTCCTTACCGCCACCGACGCCGATGATGCCTCGCCTCGCAGCAGCTAGCAGCCTAGCGGCAGCAGCCAGCATGTGTTATTCCTCAACCTCCACCTCTCTCACTCTGTGTTACTGTGTAGGCTCTATATATTTGAGTGAATGTTGAATGATTGATTTCTTTTTTTTTTCTTTGTACTAAGGAGCTTGGTTATACGTAGGGAACTAGGGTTATATGTTTATGCTTTCCTGCTTCTGGATTATGTTATGTTTTGTTAATTTTGTAGAAGAGAACTATATTATTAATATGTTCTATTGCCAAGCACTCCAATAATAGAAATACAGCTGATTGAACTGGAGTGATGTATTTTGTGATTGAACTAAGTACTAGAATACTGATGGACTGATGTGTGTTGCTGTGATGATTGATGAACTATGTACTGATGATGGAGTGATAGCACTGAATAGTGTATACTTATAGTTATACCATGGTGTTTTGCTGTAATTCTTTTAAATATTTGTTATGCAAATTATATGAAGTTATAGAAGAATATATTTTGCTGTTGAGACTTAACAATTAGATTTGATATAATTATGTTTTATGATGAATTGTTGACTTTTGAGACTTGAGAACTGGATTTGACAAAGTTTGAAGCTCAGTTTGAGGGGTTTTTTATTCCGATAAATTTTCGTTACCGTATCCGAGCCGGTTCGTTTTCGCTCCGTTTTCAGTTTCGATAATATTCATTTCCATTTTCGTGTCCGGGGTTTCCGATTCCGAAAAAAATTATGAAAACAAAAAACGATAAAGGTTGTTTCCGTCTGTTTCCGTACCGTTTTCATCCCTAATCCCCAGGCGTCGAAGGCGCGTCACGCATTGATCAGCGTGCTGCATAATCGTCACTGACCAATGCAATTTAAGGTTGGCTACCTTTGTACTAAGACATGCATATATGAAGCAAAGCACATGTAGGTTGCAGATCAGCTGGAAGCAGAGTTGAAGTTTCAGAATTTCAGTCGACATGCAAACGAACATTAATTCTGAAGCTGGAACAAACCGGCCTGGATGGGTGTTCCTGCCGCGCATCGAGGTGGCGTACGAACCACCAGTAGCCAACCGGCGTCCAATACGAACCCGATAATATATACTCCACTGTTGGTCTCCCTTGACTCCCTCGGTCCCTTGCCGTGACGTCCTTCTGCTTTTCTTCAGGAGAAAATTCAATCCATAGTACACAAAAAAAAGCCGGTACCAAAAAATAGTATAAACTTTTCTTTTTTTTAGCGAGAAGCACATGCAAGTGGTTTTTCTTCGATTTCGATTTGTAGCACTCCCGATATATTTGTCATTCATTGGGATGTAAAAAGACTAATTTACCCTTATTCTATTCCATCTTTCCCCTTCGTCCTGACGATCTCGCTGACTCGCTGTCGGCCGCAGAGGGTGGCAGGGAGGATGGCGGCGACATGAGCGCCTTCGACGGTGGAACGTGAACTCAGGGGCGACGGCAGCAACAGCGGAACGCGAGCTCGGGGGCGACAATAGCGGTGACCTTACGCGAACACAGGGGCGACTGCGGTGGCGACCAGACGCGAGCTCAAGCATGGCGATTCTGCGATGGAACGCAACGGCGGCGGTGATGGGACGCGAGTTTGGCGATGACGCCGAACAAGCTCGGGGGTGGGGATGGCGGCGGCGGAGCTTGGGGATGGCGGTGGCAATAGCGCCAAATGAGCTTGGGGATGGGGATTGCGGCGGCGGCGGGATGTGAGGGCCATCGCTATTGGCCACCTTGTCATCGCCGCCGCCACGACCTTCACCTCCTTCGGCCGCCTCACCCACACCCACTCGTCCTCGCCGTCCAAATACAGGTCTGGAATAAAGGACACATTCATCTTTTCATGCTCCTAATCATGGCTAATCAATGGATTTGGATGGAAAATGCGATGGAAGTGCTACAAATCGAAGAAAAAATAGTGGCATGTGCTTCTGATTGAAAGAGGAAAATTTTTGTGCTGTTTTTTGGTACCGGCTTTTTTTTGTGCTATGGATCGAATTTTCTCTTTCTTCAGTCTTCACTCTCGTCAGCTCTGGGCTTTTGACTGTGCCCTTGTTGTCCCGCGAGCGGCCTGTTCGACGAAATGCCCAGGCGGGACTAGACACGCTCTCTGCAAAGGGTGCATTGGCCGCCAAGCTCACCAACCTGTGCAGCCAGTGCCATGAGCGATCCAGAAAGACGAGATGGGCGACAAGACGGTAGAGACAGTTGGCAGTTCTTGCTGCTCTTGATTGCCGGGATGTCCAAGAACGGGGGAACCGAGGATGCATTTAGATGGTGAATGGGCTCGCACAACGCCTCATGGCGTCCGGCTCCCTGTCGTCATCGTCGTTCCCTTAGGGTGTGTATGGATGGAGGGTTTTGGGTTGGATAGGATATGATGGCCTATCTTTTTGGGTGTTTGGTTGGTAGGCAGGAGTGGGATAGGGTGACCCGGAGGGGGCTATTCCCCCAAATGCTAGATGGAGGGATCTGGCCGATTTGCCTGGACGCAGCCACCCGAGCGCCCGAGCGAGCGACAAGGTGGGTCGCGTCACCCCTCTCACCACGCGACAATAGCGATGATGCGAGCGAGGTGGCGGCCAGTGCAGGCGACGAGTGCAGCGGGAAGAGGGGACGACAACGGGAGGAGGGGATGGCGGTGAGCCCAGAGGCAGCGGCAGCGAGAAGAGGACGCGCCGACGATCGGTGGGGCAGGAGCCCATGCTGACGACCAGGATGACGGCGATGACCGGATCTGGAGGAGACGGGGCGCGCCAACGACCGGTGGGGCAGTAGATGACGGCAACAACGAGTGGGACGACGTTGACGATGACCGGATATGGAGGAACGGGGTGGCGGCCGGCAAGAGGAGCTAGGTGGTGACCGGCAAGAGAGGAGGCAGGGCAGCAGCCGGCGAGAGGAGTGGGGCGGTGACCGGCGAGAGAGGGGGCGGGGCGGTAGCCGACGAGAGAGGAGGCGGGGCGGCTGAAATTTTTCTCCTTTTTCCCTTTTTCTCCTTTCCTCATTTGATTTCGTTCTTATTTTTTTGTTTTGATTTAGATCTTTTTTTTGTTTGTAGTAGATTGATTTTTTTTTGGGTTTGGTGAATTTGAAGGAGGGTATACTCACCACCACTAATGAAAGGGTAATTGCAATCACTCATCCATCCTACTCCCCCAACCAAAAAAAAATGGATCACCAAATCCAACTTCATCCTTACAACCAAACAAAAAATTGGATCGTCATATTCATTCCACCAAACAAAAAAACTGCATCGCCATATCTAGCAAAATATGGACCGCCATATCCCATCCAACCTTGACTCGGCCAGAAACCAAACACACCCTTACTCGCCCCCACTTGTTGTACCCGTTGGTCACGATGCCATCCAGGAGGTGGCTGCTCGATCGGAAGACGAAGAAGAGCTTAGAGCTGAAGGCCAAGAGGTGGCTGCTGCGCCTCCACCACATCCATTCGAAGGTCGTACTACGCCTTCCACGCCAAGGGCCACCGCCGCCCTCTTCCTCCGCCAGCTAGGTGCCTGTCCACCACCTCCTCCCTCTCCTGTTGGGGCCTTGGGGGTACATAAAGAGAGAGATGGAAGGGGAAGGAAGTTGAAAAAATAGAGAAGGGGAACTGACAGATTGAGCCCATTTTTTTTTTTTGCTGACTGTACTGCCATGCGTGTGTCGCGTAGTATCAAAACTGCTTGGAATTGATTTAGGGAGGGGGATTATCCGGTTTAAAAAGTTTGGGTGTAGAATGTCTGATTTTGTAGTTTAGGGGATTAATTCGAACAATTGCAATAGTCAGGGGGGTAATTCAATTTTTTCCCATATGAATATTAAGTTGCGAAAAGGTTGTTTGAATTTACGAAAAGTTTGCTTGGATTTATGAAAGGATTGTTTAGATGTATACATGATTTATTCCTTATTTTAAAATTGAAAAAAAATTGATTTGTTTATTTATTAATTTTGGATCCAGAAGAAGTAGTCTCTCTTTTCCATATATTAGATGAATACCCTCGATACATATGAAATAATATCTAATGGAAATCCCGTCAATTTGGATCCAATTCGTGGAATAGAATAATATAGATTTATAGAGAGGAATAGGTTCTCTAAGTTAGCACAAAACTATAGATTTTATAGTTCAAATCCCTAATACTGCCTGCTATGAATTGATACTAAACCTATAGTTTTTTAATAAATTTGCTACTTAATCTAGTTTTGTAACCTAGCATCTTAAATATGTTGTTTTACGATAGATTTGATATTAAATTTATTAAATTTATAGTTTTGTGATACACCACCTTAAATATGTAATTTTACGATAATTTAATCAAAGTATTAGTTTTTTAAATCTACTCTTTGTTTTTCTAAGATAATGGATTTCTATTCTAACCTTCACTTCAAGAAGATAGAACCAATTATTACAGTTATTACTGATCTTGTGGTTGTGAATTACAAAACCACAGTTTAAATAAAAACAAGAAAACAATTTAGCCTCAGTTGAGAATAAAGTGTACTTGTGACTCTAGTCTACATGGCACTCTCCTGGTACCACCACACCATGCGACTGACACTATGAGCCAACTTTGCATTGTAAATTCCCTCACATGAGATTATGCAATTGGGTTATTCCTACCCTACCTTGCATCATCACAGTTTGGAAATTTTAATTACAACATCTGTCACCACCAAACATCATTCCGTACCATTGCATATCTGCATTCCATTCCAGAGGCGAAAGAATGATTCACTATTGAATCAATAACATTAAGCAGCGGATTAACTTGATGGAACAAGCGTATGAAAGAATACAGTTAGCTGTAAAGTAGCAGCAGCTAAGGTTGCTGATAAAGAACAAAAAATACAAAGAGATATACAGCTGCATAGAATCAAAGGTAGAGCGAGGTCCTATAGTGTGTGTGTGTCACTGGCAGTGCAGGCATCAAACAGCAGCAAAGCAGTGACCCAGAACCTCCAGCAACAAGAATCGTCATGTGTCTGTCTCTTCTAACCGTGCCTAGCTGTGCCTCAAATTGGAGGCACTGCTGCACAAAGAATCGATTAACCAACCTTCTAAAGTCAGTCAGCTTTTGTGCTAATCAAATATTCAACCTCATCGATCCATCTCAGCCCTATCATTTCGTGTAGTTAGCAGCCCCACCTAAACAAAGAAACTCTTTTTATCTCCATCAGTGGTTAGCACCTGCGTCAGCATTTTTTCTAAATTCTAAATTGCAGGCCAACAACCAAGCGACTTGTCATCCCTTGTAAATCTTTGCCCTGAACTGCCCTGCTCAACCACTCTGTTAGCGCTAGAAGAAGGTAGCCGGATTTTCAGTCGCTTTGGTCGGACTTCTGCAGCAGCATCTCTACTCATTTCCGCAAACTCTCCTTGGGAAGAATAGCTGGTGGATGGAGACGAGTAAGACTTCTGCTTTGCAGAATAACTGCTCTCATCCTGCTGAGTCTCCAACTGCCGCCGCTTAATCCTCCAGTGTTCTTCACCACATGAGGAGGATGAATTCAAATTATTCATACTCATACGACCTGAGGGAACTGAACAGTGACCATAGTCTTCTGGTAGCTTATTGTGCTGCTGTATTTCAGGGTGCACCTTCTTCAACCGCCTGAGAACCTGATTCCAGTATTTTACATCAGAACCAAAAGTAAGCACTATCTAAAATAGGACAACTAAATGCACTAAATGTTATGGGCCCGTACGGCATCCTTCATATAAAGACCCTTGGTCTAAAATGGTACAGGAACTTAATTAATACATAACTAGAGCTGCAAATTACTACTATTTATTTATAACATGATTGCACATTATTATCTATCAAATGACCTAGACAACTGGAGATGCCTGCCCATTTGTATAGCATGTTATTTGTTCTTACATGAAGTATTTCCCCTTAAACGGTGCAATTACCTAGAAGTTGATGATAAGCCAAAGGGGTGTAAAAGATGAAAATTTAGCATACCTGTTGATCAGACAAGTTTGATGTCCTGGCATCAGATGCAGGCTTTCCTGATACGCCAGACCTGCGCTTGACTCGAAATATTTCAGATTCAGAATCTGAATTTCCACTGTACTCCACAGCTGAAGCATTACAAGGACCAGTTCCGTTATTAGCATCAGCCATGCTGGATGAATTTGCACCCACAGCATCAGTTCCTTTGACTAAAGGTGTGCTGATGGTTTGCTTGGTGGTGGAGTATAATTGGTCGGCTTGATTGGCACAGACCTAAATAAAACAAGAACATTAACCCAACAGAAAGATAACAGCTGGAAATATGTTTCAACATGTGCATGATGGTAAACCTACAGTTGCTTCAGCAAGAACAGGCACATCATGTTGTGCAAAAGATGTCAGTGTTGACGTTGCAGGAGAACTCTTTGCAGCATCAGCAGCAGTTGCTCCTGAGAAGGCATCCTGTAGCAAATTTGCTTCAGTGTTCCTGAGGTTCCAAGTAGTCTCAAAAGATGGCTCATTCTTTTCAGCCTGCTTGTACGAGTCAAAATCACTTCTTTCCTTATCCAAGCAAATATCCTTCTCAAATTTTCTTGATAGAGCTTCTAGCTCCTGTATGTCCTCCCTAACGTAGACAACCCGGTTAGATTTACAAGGGCAGCTCTGGAGTTCTTGTTCTGCAGTCCAATAACCAAAGTATAAGGTAAAATATAAACAAAGTGGAAAAGAGCAATGCTAGCATTTCCTACCGTGACGAAGACAGATTGGGTCAAAGCTGCATCCACACAACACATGTGTAATGTAGCAATCACGCCGACACATGCTACATGAGAGATTCGGGTATGTTTTTGGCTTATAATGTATCTGAGAGCCCATTTTAGCAAGTAGGCCACGTGTGTTTCTCTGGAATCGCATCAATTGCACAAAGCAAGACTTCAAACAACGCTGTGAATGTGGATGCTCAGATTTATTGAGGGATTTTGGGTCGCCGTTTAACAGTTTGTGGGACAGAAGCACTGCAGAACGGCAAAGTAACTCCTCGTGTGCAAGCAAGGGTGTTCTGTTCAGAAGCGCGTAGCGTCTGCTAGCCACAGAACCCAGAGGAAACCAGTCACTGATAGCAAAGTTGACAGCCTCGCCACAATTGAAGCCTGGGTAGTTCAAACATTCCTTAGAATACTATGCATATAATAGTGGCGTATAGCACATGCACAAAACTAAAAGATACATACCGTGGCTGAAACCAGCGTGGTAGGAACGAGGGAAAGTAATGACAAACTCCCCAGGTTTTTGCACAGCTTTATAAACAGGAATATTGTGGTCTAACAAGACATTTGGGGGGAACATTGTTGTCTTCCCCAAAAGAACATCAAATGCTGCATCCTCTCCTTCACCAACCAAAATATCCTTGTTATATACAAACTGGCTAGCCACCCTTTCAAACCCAGGAGCAGCATCACCCGGTACACCATACCATGTCTTAAATGCCCCACAATGATGGTAATTGATGCTGGTCACATGAATAAAAATGTCAGAACACAAGTATTAATTATGAGCAAAAAAGAAGAGTAACCATGGAGAACCAAGAATTTATACCTGTACAAATAATGATCTTCCACATGCCAAGCAAACATGCTGAAGAGCATCCCGATATAAAGCATTGGATCTGTTACCCCCTGTGTTGGATGAGTGTAATACAATCATGAAATCTTGGCCATGTTAAAGAATGTAAAACACGTTAAGTAGTAAATAAATGACTTACTGGAATCGGTGTCTGCAGAAGTCTAAGCACAGAATTGGAGAGCCGCGAAAAGTTCTACGGAACAAAAAAATAAGATCAGTAAAACACATATTACCAGTGAGCAAATATTTAAACATGCACTTATGTGAGGACACATCCACACACACAAACACAGAAGAGAGTTAGTCACCTTCAAGTTCCAGTTGCTTTTCCCAAGTTGATCATGAGGAGAAGAGGAGAAAGCACTACCATCAACATCACAAGCATATTCAACAAAATCCATTTTACCGAAAGCAATTTCACGCCAGAATTCCTCCTCCACGTACTTAGCTGGGAGACAACTAGCACTGGAGTATTTCTTGGCGAACACCTTGTTGGCCATTTTCTCATAATCTCGGAAAGTGTACTTTCTGCAAAATAATGCCAAGCATCATGAGACCTGGAAGATAAGCAGCCAATAATGAAAATGAACCGAGAAATATCACACCTTTCGCTCATGAAGAAAGTGACGGTGTCATCTTCAGCCCACTTGGCAAGACGAAGCGGCTGAACCCTAGTCATGAACTTGAAACCAGGCTGTTCCTTCATCAACACGACACCAGCAGGAACAGAAGCGCTTACTGGGGATACGATTTTGCAAATTCCTGGGGAGAAAAGTATAGCCCATGATCATTCATTTAGAAAGTAAGATCCTGCATAGACCGATGGATCAATCGGTAATACACTGTCAACAGACAATGAGGGTAACGAGAAACGAAGCAGTACCGTATTTTGAAGCCACAGGTGCAATCTTCTGTATATAGCCAATGGGATCCTCGAACTCCTCCTTGGTAGGATAGTACACAGGGCATTCTTGAATCTTGTCAATCCATTCTAGGCTAGACATATCAAACTTGTCCACCCTGCGCTTTGTAAAAGGATCATTGTTGTGGATGGTTCCGCTGGGTAAACATGTGGCATTGTTAGCATGGAGCCTGACCCCGCAGTTTGCAGGAGTCCTTAACGCATCCCCGCCGCTCCTTGAGGACACCAGAGGACCGTCACGGGCATTGTTCTGAGCAGTCAAACGCATCATCTCAAGGTGGCGCCTCTTGAGTGTCTCGAGGCCAATCCTGACCTCCGCAGGAAGACAGTTCCTGCCCTCCACCTGTTGCATAGGTAAACGGACGTACATTAGGGAATGAAGGAGCAAGGAAGAAGGTTCATGTGCAATCTGGAAGGCCTGTGGCATTGACCAACAGAGACAGCAGACTGAACAAGCACCAACAGTTTGGATGAATTGGTCACAGCCAGGTAACACCGAAAGAAGGGCAAGTCCCAACCAAGTCAAAGAAAGGTAGAGTATTGGATTCAGACACGGCACATTGATATCCTTTGTGGCTTCGGCAACTTGAGGGAAGAGGATTGGGAGTTTAGATAATGGAATTAACGGTGAGGTTAACAAGGGAATTTGATTTTTAATTCCAATCTCTTGTTTGGTATAGGTGGTGGGAATTGATAAGGAGTTTAGTTGGAGATTAGATCTTAAATGAAAATGAATGGTTGAGATTTGTTTAGAAAAGTAAAGGAGGAATTCCTTACCAATTACCACCCCTACCCACATATTGAAAAGGAGGGAGTTCCTCCCTCAATTCACCATCCCCGTCACACCCAAACTCTCATATCTCCCAACCAAACAAAATAATTAATAATCTCGTCCCGCTAAACTTCCAATCACTTCTACAAACTCCCCCCCCCCCCCCCCCAACCAAACGAACCCTTGGGGGTGGTTTCCCTACCACAGCCATAGGAGTAAGTCACAATCAGGCAGCCACATGAATTTCCCCAGCCATTAATTAATTAATTAATTGTATTATTTTAGTTGTAGAAAAATGGTAACATCTCAAACGATTCGTGGCAATGGTGGGTGCTCACAGAAACAGAAGCTAATACATTAGAGAGAGAAAATAACGGCGGATTCAGATTGAGGATGAGGAGAAGAAGAAGGCATATCAACAAGTAATACCAAAAAAAAAAATGTAGGGCCTTGGAAGAGAAAAAGAAAGAGAAGAAAAAGGTAGTATAAATTTTTGCAGTGGAGTGGACGTGGTCAGAGGGGGGGAATTACGCACATGCGGTATGACCAACCCATTTTGGCGAGGCGTGGAATGTGATAAGAGGGAGGAAATGGTGGAAAAGAAAGAGGAGATGCCCCTCCTGAACAGGGGCGGATCCAACTTGGGACATGGGGGTTCAGTTGAACCCCCAAACTTTTGGATGAATAAACAAACTGTTACTACTTGTATTAAGGTTAATTAAGGCTCTGAAATTAAGAAGATAAGAGCTTCTTCCAGATCTAGAAGAGAAGCTAGGGTTAACGAACGAACGCAAGCAAATTCAAGAAAAAAGCAGTCCCGGTGGGAGAGAGAGAGAGGAATCAGAAAGAGGAGAGAATGCTCACCAGGATCCCCCTCCCCTCCCCTCCCCTGCTCTGCTCGCCAGATGGAGATCGGCGCCGCGACTCGTCTTGGCGCAAGGAGAGGAGGAGACGACGAGACGGGAGATTTTCTTTTCTTTTATACGCGGGAAGGAAGGGGAAGATACTCGACTACTTCACCTTTATCTCAATATTTTTACTACTCTAAAACGGCTCTTTTGGGGAAAATTGCAAAAATCACCCTACAAGCCATTGACATTTCACCTCATAACTTATATTGTTACAAATATCCACCCACCTAGTCAGTTTTGTACAAAAACCACTCCAGTAACACATATGATTAACCGAATCCACATGTTTTTATAAAGTGTGAGCTATCAATGTTATCTTGTTGATGCAAAAAAACACACTAACCTGAGAGATTTGTTTTACTCTAGTGTAGGTTCAAAACTTGCTTTCGGGTTCAAGGGCATGCCAGTTGATTTGCTCCTGCAATCAACAATATGAAACATGCAAGTTTTATTAGTAAACGATAATCGATCGGCCAGAAAGCCGATGTCATATCGTGATGTAACCTAACCGATGCAGTATAGCATGAATCGGCTGTAAGGCATTTTCAATGATAAACTAGCCCTAAACTTGGTTCATCGACTGAAAATACCAGTATCACGTAATCTATACATCAATATTACTTTAGAAATCAGCAATTGGGATATATCAAACTTAACCGAGACAGTATAAATTGTCCAAGTCTAAAATAACATGAAATAACGATTATATATATTCATATTATAGCTGATATCCAGATTTAAGCATGTATCGGCTATAGCTTCGATATAACCCTATACTAGGATATTCTCTTGCAACAAATATATTTAACTATCGCCAATCAGATTGGCAGAAAGTCCAATATATTTATATTAGATTATATCCTAATATAAGGAGCAGATATAGCATGTTAAACAAAGCATAAAGCCATGTAAAATAACTATACCAGATAAGATCAGCTGAAACCCCAATATAATCCTTATTAACAACTATAAAGCAGGCTAGAGATTATTATTCTAAGCACGACTTAATAGATCAAACTTAACTGATGCAGCATTAAGTATGAGAAGAAGCATAATATCTAGACAATCAAGCTGATGGTTGCCTTTTCAGGATGGTGGATATATTATATAATTTAAACCAACAAGTCGATTTAGCCGTTATCGATAAAACCCTAGATAGAGATTGGCCGATGCAAGTAGAAGGCATTGTCAATCTAGATTATATAATATATATGATAACTCGGTGATTCAAAATATAGAATTAGAGTATCATAAAGATGTAAGCACTAATTCCGATAATGCAAACCGCCATAACAAGTTTTACCTCTTCGCCGAATATCGAAACCGATGCAGCTCGACTCAAAAGCAAGAACTCGTCGAAACAAAGTAACAAAAAGGTTGACGATGCGCCGAGATTGATTGAACTGGTGTTAATTATTTACAAGGTCTCGGCCTTATATTTATACCCGAAAATACAAATTTGTCCATGATGGACACGACTCATATTGTCCTAATTCAACTCCAACTAACAAACATATCCCTTAGGTGGACTCTTACCGAAAATATCTATAAGGAAATTATATAAAATCCTAATTAATAGATACAACTGCTAATCTTGGACTCCATCCTTACTTGGCAATATCATTTCAATCCTTCTTTCGAACCCGAAATTGATCATACAACCAATATCGGCTGTATCGGCTATCCATGTTAAACTCGGTATCGACCGATACAATCTTCCAACCGATGCGCACTTTGTTTCCGAGAATCCCGCATATCTTCAAATCCGCTTCGAATTGGATCTCGTTTCCGATTCATATGCTTGCCAAATTTCATCGTCAACAGATCTTTACCAAAATTAAATACTTCCAAAGGGTATTATTGATACTTTTTTGTGAGATTCCACAAATAAAATTGTTAACGAGAACTTAAACATTGTCGCACTAAGTTTCACTATATGAAAAAAAGTTCAATAAAGTATGGAAAATAAGTCTAATGCAAGCACTTGGACAAGATTGACTTGGCTAGCTTAGCCTGTGTAACCCTACATCAGCGATAACAAACTGATTCGGTTAAGCACGTGTGCATTGGGGGTGGTTTTTGCAACAAAACTAAGTAGGAGTGGGTATTTGCAACAAATGACTTATGGGTGGAATATCAAACTTCAAGGGACTGGTGGCCCACGTATCATCAATGAGCCATGAGCCACCGTCGTTCCTCCTCTCTGCCTTTGCATGCGTAGCCGTACCCGCTAGTTACCGGCATATATTTTTCTCCTCCCCTATCATCATGCACACTATTATTATGGTCGCCATTGAGGTTGGGGTGTCGGGCTTGTAAGTACTCAGGGAGGCTGGAGCCGACCCGACGAAAAGCGAAGACGCTAGATCCAGGCTCCTTCTTGCTAGATCTAGCGGTACTCCAACTGTCGAAGGGAAAAAGAAAATGGAGAGAGAGAGAGAGTTAGTGTGCGGAGTGGTTGTTGCATCACCGGACTTGGAGATGGATAGAATAAGGTGGTCCAAATTGATATGTAAAGTTAGTTGTGGTGTAAATGAAAAGAATGTTTAAAGGATGACATAATATGAAAACTTTTAAAAATACATAGTACAAACAACAATTTACATGTTTTTTCTCTAAACACTTAAAGATGAGTTGCCTATTACCCGATAATCTCGTGATATGTTAAGTATGGTTGGGTCAGTGTACTTAGTTATTACTACTAATCTCATGATATGTTGATGCATGACGATACGGAATTCTACTTACACGGGTTGATTAATTATGGTCAGATAGATTCAGCTAAAAAAAGATAAAAATAATACCATCAATTTTTCTCAATAATAAAGCATTCGACTATGGTCTCTTTTTCTCACTGCATGATATATGATGACTATATCAGTAGGTATTTCCGTAATCTTTCATATTGTTTTTTATTTTCTACATATATATTAAATTGAACTAATTTTTTTCTCATAATTAAATAGATAATAAATCATTTTTCCATATTTCTCTGATAAAAGTGAATAGGGCATTGTATAATTCTAAAATTATATTATAAGTGTATGTAATTAATGTGTAACATATGGACTTATAGTATAAGATTTAACTTTTTCTAAAAATGTCACACCATAGTAGATAAGGTAGTTAACTGAACAACCAAAAAAATACAGAGAATCCATTGTGTGTCATTGATTTTGTCCCTGTTCTACAATATATCACCGGGTTTGTCGAGTTCTAATATGCCATCATATTTTGCTTAACTTCTATAATATACCATCATCACTTAGTTAGCCTTCATTAGTTAGCCTTCATTAGTATTATACAATTTTATCATAATGAGCGAAATACCATTAGGACGAAAAATTCCAAATATTATATCGTAAAACTTCCAAAGTTTGAGATGGGCAACTTCTCTATCTAGTTTACAATATGATATTTCAGAATTTTCAGCCAAAATTTGGAAATTTCCGTCCAAGGGATATTTCGGTCATTAGCACTAATTTACACAGTACTAACAAAATCTAAATGGATGTATATGGTATATTATCGAAGTTAAGCAAAATACAATGATATACTGTAGAACTTAACAAACTTAGTGGCATATTATAGAACAGGGAAAGTCAACGGTACACAATGGATTCTCTCTAACAAAAATTTAGTTAAATTTTTTCTTTATTTCATTCAAAGCTAAACAATTTTTACCTAAACATGTTAGGAGAACTTCGAAAGAAGGTAAGAAAAATGGGAGGTTAGTCACTAGCCCAAACACACGAGAGGAAAAGTTGCTCACGTCCATGGTATGGTATATACTCTCATTAATCGATAATGTACTAGTATTAATAAAATTGTTCTTCATTATAATACGGTGTGAAACTACAACTTTAACCTTATATTCTACCGTTGTTCTATCTTCTTCTTGTTTTCTCATTCTTATTTTTTTGATAATAATATTGCTATAGCCAATACTATTACTTGCACACATGAATACTAGCAGCTAGCTCATGTGTGTGTGCTCCGTAATATATATTATCTATATTTGTACATGAGTAAACAATACTTATTATCTTTGTTAGTGATGTTGTATATATATAATGACTATTTTTTAAAAACTGGAAATATATTTTTGCTAAACATAATCTAGAATGCTATAAAGATCTATAATATTGAACGATGTATAGTCATATTAAAAAATTTATGTATGGATTAAAGATTGACACTTGTTATGAATCCAATGATCATAATGCACTATATATATTGTTCAAGTGAGTTGTGGCATTCACTATTTACTAGTTACAAGCCTATATGCATTACAATGGGACCTAGAGATAAAAATAAGATTTAGTTTATTTCTAGTCTGGTTTTTATGATGTATTGGGTTTTTTAATATTTTTTAGAGATAATATTGTATAAAATTAGATAATTTATTATTTTTATAAATAGATTCGTTTATCATACCTCCATTTATAAAATCCTACGTCCGCCTCTGTTCCTGAACCCCACACGACAAGAATGGAAGACTGTCTTTTGACTTAATAATATAGTAACAACAATAATAATACAGTAATGAATGAAAACTACTACTAGTACTAGGAGGAACGACGACTAGTCATGGTGGTAAACGAATTGTGCGCATTGACTTGTGAGGTGGTCTAACTGGAGGTAAGGTAAATCTAGTGTTGTAGAGTATTGAGTATTCTGTTGTAGCAGGGGCCAAATTAGGATTCCAACTCTCTATCTCTATCACTGTCTCTGGATTAGATATCGGTGGTGCTCTACCTCTACTCTTCGTCGTCATCGTCGTCAAATTAAGATTAAGATTAAGAGGAGAAGAAAAGTGATACTTTTTCCAAACATCGACGAAATTATCAACGGACGGACGAACGATAATTGAAGAAGAGACTAGTAGTAGTATATAGTAAGAAAAAGAAACAAACGCGGTGATCCGTGAGGGCGAGGGAAAATGGAAAATAGTGTGATTTGATAAGGAATCTAGGGTAAATTGGGGAGAGGAGGAGAATCAAACAGTACGAGTAATTAATGAATGAGAAAGGAAGGAGGGTATGGAGAAAAGAAATGAAATTGAAATTAAATTGGAGGAGAGGAGGTGGAAAGAAAAAAAAGGTAGGAAGAGGCAGATCCGGGGGAGGGCGGGAAGTAGAGAGTAGAGAGAATAGAGGAGAGGGCATACATACCGTGGGGAGGGGAGGGGTGATGATGCACCGACGAATCTATGGAAATCCGTGGGGTGCAGGTGCCACATTCCCCTCCGACGGCGAGCGGTGGTGAGGGGATCCTCTCCGAGCGGGGTCTTGCCTCCCTGCCCTACCGTGTTGGATTAGTAGTTGGTCTGCACGGCGCAGGCGGGGAGGGCAATGGGGAGCACTGGGCAGCGGTGGAGGCTGGAGAAGGGGAAGGGGTACAGAACGGAGGTAGTTGCGTTGCGGAAAGAAAGAAAGAGTCTCATATCTCTTCTCTGTCTCGTGTCATCACAAACACACAAACAATATAACACACAAGAAGAAACGGGATGGGGTAGGAGGGGTTGAGACAAGAGGAAATAGACTCCGGTTGCGGTTCAAGGAAGGTTTGTGTTGTGTTATTATGGGAAAACAAAAGCCTCTTTCTCTCCTTTTTCTCCCCTCACCTTGCCTTCTGATTTCGCTTTGCTTCGCTGTTGTCGTAGTAGCACCAGTTTCTCTTTTTCTTTTGTTTATTTTATATTGGGTCTTGCAGTAGTATACTCCATACTAGTAGGCTACTACTCCTCCATTTCATAGTACTACTACTCTGTTTACTATATTATATATACTGGATACTGTATGGAGGAGATGAGAAAATATAGTAGTAGTATTTCCCTCTTATTTATTATTACTCCATGATGGGACGAGAGGCGAAAGGGAGAAGCGGCTAGCAAGTCATGGACTCCATCCGGATGCGTTTTTTTGCAACTTGGCTCTCCTCTTGGTCTGTATAGCCCATCCCAGCTCAACTTGCCTTGGAAACATTTTCAATACTCTACGCCTCTCCTCTCCCCTCCTAGTAGTGGAGCCTAGAAATACTACTAGTATGGAGTAGGAACAACCAACCAAACCAAACCACCCACCCAACTAACCAACCAACCAAAACAAACCATATGTTTATCCTTTCTTGTGAAGACTTATTTTGTGCTTCTGGTAAAATATCTTCCTTTTTGAAAATCATCAGTTCATGTTTTTTCTTTCCTTGATCAGGAGCTTTTTGAGATGATGGCTGATGGTCGCCATCAAGTTTTTGGGCCATCTCTCCCTGTGGTTGCCTTGGCTTTGGCACAAGGCGATCAATAAGGAAGTTATATCTTTCATTTTTCAAGAGCGTCGGAGAAAGACGCAATGTAATTTTTATCATAGAAAGGATGAACATTTCCCTCAGGTCTTACTCGAACATGCATGTTTCCTAGTACAAGTTCTTGTAATTCTTGGTACATGGCACGCCGATCTTGTCTACGTTTATCACATTTGCGTTGGTTCACCGGGGGAAAAAAAGCAACCCATGGTTGTATTGGTGGTGTAGGGAGAAGCGGCAGAGCAACATGAGCGGCCATCATAGGCTCACGTTGTGCGTGTTCAGCATCTCGCCTTTGATCAAGCTGACGCGGGGGCGACCGTTGGCCTTGTTGCATATTGGCCACACCTGGACAAGGTGGTGTTGATTCTCTCCTAGGTTCATCATGTCATTGTTGCTGTTGAGATGCTACAGGCCGCCATTGTGGACGTGACCATGAGTTCCAACGTTGAGGCATGTGTGACTGCCTTGGTTGAAAAGAAGTAGGCGGGGGAGACCTTCACCATGGTGCCCAAGTTCTTCGCTCGTGTTGAGGGCGATAACTTGGCACGTGCTGCCTAGCACTGGCCTGCCGGGATGACTCCGGTGTTTCAAAATGATGTCTAGGGGAAGAACGGTTCGGTATGCCCCTAGACCGTGCATATGATTCAAGTTGTTGTTGATAGCGCCTAGGGGAAAAAGGCCCTGATTCACCATCATTTTGGCGTTGAAGTTGCTACTGAATCTCCACCATTTGAGATTGCAGCTGCTAGAATTGTTGTTGTAGTGGATCAGAATGAGGTGCTGGCACTTCATCTTGTAGCGCCGCAAATATTTTCGTCCGTGCTAGTCCCGGTGACATGCCGAAACTAGGGTGATTGGGCGTAGATAACCCCATTGTTAAGAACACCTCCTGGGAAGTTGGCTACGCGTTTTAGGAGACGCGTCCAAAAGTCGTTCCTGATAGCTTGTCTAATGAGCTGCTTCAACCGGTGTGGCTGATTAGCACACTGTCCCGGGAAGAATACGTAAGGTTCATTGATAGGATCACGGTGTTCTGACCCTATGCCATCAACATGGGATTTTTCATTATTTTGATTGGTACGATTATTCAACTGAGTGTTTAATTTATTCATCTGGCTTCGCTTTCTCCGTCTCCGATAGTTGCGTGCCACATTTACATCATTTTGGGACCAAGCGCTTCTAACTGACCAGGAAAGATAGTAAGCTTCCTTGTGGAGCTTCTCCATGATCTTGTTGTACAGCTGGGGTGGAGCGTGGCACCCCGGCATCAGCAATTGGACCTGCCTCTGAATTTTTTAGTAGCTCTCGAGCATCAGTTACTAAGAGCATCCCAGCAGCTCCTCTATCCGGCCATCCATCCTGTGTTTGGCGTATGGAGGTGAAAAACAGCGCTCCAATAGAGTCTCCATTACACACGTCATTTTTGGAGGTTCTCTAAACCGAGCCCTTCACAAGCCAAATATAGCGGTTCTCTCTCCTCACGCCATCCTCCATCTGCCCACCTCCCAATCAAACTCGCCTCATCATCAAGACTACATACTGAGGAGACTGACCGTAGAGAGGAGGTGTGTACCAGAACTCACGGTGGTGGAGAGGCGGCGGATTTGGTAAGGAGGTCGCCGGAGCATTGCGCCACCCGCAGCTTCGAGTATATATAGCACTAGAGTATATAAAGCAACGGAGGGTAGGTAGCTGACTGTTAATTCTTGCTGTTGGCTGCCTGCTCCCAACTCCAACTCTCAACAACATCGTTCAAATATTCATTCATGTGTAAATTTCACATATACTTTTACCTATTTATTATAAAACTATAGACTTTAAAATGTGTATCATAAAAATATTTGATACATGTGTCCAGATTTATCCCTACAATTAGATATTTTTGGATAGCGCGAGTATGCGCTAACGAGCTATCATGTTTTACGTGCGTGGTAAAGAATTTTTCAATCTTCTTTCCTGAACTCGCCCTAAGACATGATTGCCTCAACTTTATACCATTTTAAACATCCATATCCATTAAAAAAAGGTGTAAGATATGATCGTTATTTGTTGAATCCGCTCTTTTTTATACCAATTACTCAATACATTACTGACAACTTATTAGTTATATGTACATGAACAACACCCACCCCCCCCCCCCCAACACCACCCTCAAAACCAAAAAAATTCTAGCTAGTACACACGTAGTGCAATATCTATTTTTTTTGCTTCATATTTTATTAATGTTAATTTTCTGTTATCTTGTAGAGCCATATCAACTTAATTAATTGCTTTAAGCGTTTGGATGATTGAATATAAGGGCGCACACATATTACCTCTCTTAAAGGAAACCACACGATGCATCTCGATCAACCCATTCGGGCTTCATCTCATGCTATTACTATTTTCTGTCTGATTGATCGGGAACATTAAACTTAATTAGTATTATTTACGGTGTTTGGATAAATATTGATCAAAGATACAAGAGAACAAAGCACATGAAATAAACTCGTATAGAAACAAGAAAAAGCTATTTTTTACCTTTCATTCTAAAATAAACTCATTTCTAGCATATAACATTTGTCCCAAATATAAAGTTCATGTTTACCTTTATACCTACCTTCAGTCTACAAATCATGTAATAATTTTATCCCATAAACACTCCTTACGTGCAGTAGCAGTGTATTCCATCAAATATCAACTCTTGTATTAGTTTTTATTTCTCGCCTATCAACTCTTATATACTTCACTCATTTATTCAGACAATTACCACTTTTTTATGGAAACTACGGCGGCTATTTGACACCAGCCTGAACTTTATTAAAAATGGAGAGATATTTACAGGAGAAGGATTACAAGGGGATGAGGGGGGGAACTGAAATTAGAGGCTAACTACAGGGAGATTAGCGCCCAGTTGCTGAGCTGTTGTTTTCCAATGGCATTACGTTGCAACGGGTAAAAACGTTTTGGATCACTATACATATACTCCTTCTATAATTTTGGTTTAGTTTTCTGTGTTATTTGATACGGACTGCGGATGATATTTGCCACGATTGGTTTTTGATTGATCTTTGATTTTGTGATTTGCCCGATGTACACGATTAGGATTTTGATTCGATCTCTGATTTTTTTTCCTTTGGCCGGCGTACGTGATGAACACATCACGCGTGCGGGGACGCAGGGCATCGCTCGGTCGGACTTACGGATGAAATTTTTTTTATGGTTCTTTAGTTTGTTATGCGACCACTTTGGGAGAGGGAGGAGGAAGGGAGAGAAGAGGGAAAAGAGAGGGGTGATGAGTGATGATGTGCTCCCATTGTATTTTTTTATTTTTAATCGGATACTCCTTATGTTTTTTACTTTTTGTGTCACGTCAACACCACGTAAGCGCTACATTAGCCAAAATCACCATCCAAATCGACTTAGGATCTCATTTGCACTGGTTTTAGGTGCTGAGGAATGTGTCATATCTGGTATTGTGGTTTAGGGACGAATTTCAGATTCGGGGACTTATGTTGTGTTCGAGACGTGGATTTTGGAACTCCACCTCCTCGCACTGAAATCGTGGTAGTTTATTAATATATAATTAATTAAGTATTAGCAAAAAATAATATGAAAAATAGATTAATATGTTTTTAGAACAACTTTCTTATAAATAATTTTGCGAAAAATGCACCATTTAGTAGTTTGAGAAGGAAAGAACTCAGCCTTAAGGGACCTAAACTGAACTTATTCTATGTGGAGCGTACACGCGGCCCATGAGGTGGCCCAATTGTGTGGCGGCGTGAGAATGGTAGCCCAACGCGGGAGAAGCCGCAGCCCTCCGATCTGATCGATGATCCCGATTGATCCGGACCTATAAAAAAGTTTGGCAGCCCAAACCCTAACCCTAAAATCATTTCCCCTCCCCACTCTCTCTCAAAACGACGGCGCCGGTGGCGCCGCTCCCCTTCTCCCTCCCTCACCAGCGTCGGTGCTACTCCTCCTCCCCCTCCCACGGTGGCGGGCAGCGGCAGGCAGCGGCCTCCCTTCCGGCGGGCAGGGGCGGTGCCCTCCCCTTCACTGGATCCAGCAGGAGGAGAGGCAGCGGTGGCCTGGCGTCCCAAATCCGGCGTCTCGGATCCAGCGGGAGGGGAGGGGGCGGTGGCGGTTCGGCGGCGACGGCAGCACCCTCCCCTTTTGGCGTCGGTGTTTTGTTGCTTGTGATGTTCTTGTGTTGTCGTTGTTGTTGATGAAATATGTTATTGTGTTCTTGTAGTAGTGTTTTCTCTAGGATTTGGGTCCAAATTTAATATGGACTAGTATTAAGTGTCAAATTAAATCGGATTTTCATTTTTTTGTTTTCACCCTTTTTTCATTATTACGTTTCATTATTACCGACGATGGAAACGTTTTTAATTTCTTAATTAGTAGAGATAAGATGGATGGAGTAGTAATATGTCATTACTTCTAATTTCTTCTTTTCGCAGCTAAACTAGTGTACTACTACTCCGATCCTGGTCTCCGCCTCTCCGGCTGATGGCTTTTGTGTTTCCTGCAAGCCTGCAAACCAAAGCCATATTTCTTGTTGTCTGTGTGTGTGGGGCTATCTCCTCTCCAGGCGCCACAGAATTATACTAGTAGCAACCGCAATAATACACTGGAGTAGTACTACTATGTGCTTTGTTGAGTTAGCGTGTTGCAGGCCACCGACATGCCCGTCACGTCGCCTCACCTCACTAGCTTCGTACTACTAGCTACTCCAGTGTAGTATACTCTACGATGAGATTTAGACTAATTCTAGGACTAAGAATCTCCGTAGTACTAATATAAATCTAATCTCATTCTAAATTAATATATATTAGCACGGAGGGAATATATAGGATCAGTCAGGATCGATTCATCCAATTATTAACGAACGAATGAACGAGCGGAGGACGTTTCAGTTTGGACTTTGGAGTAGCATTCATTTTCCTTTCCTTTGTGCTTGCATTGCTTGTGTTTCTTGTGATCCACAGAATACTCGACGGATATGATACTCTTTTTCATGGTAGCTTTGTAGTAGCTTCTTGCATGAGGCGGAGAGGCTGCATATATTGCATGGTATACATATGTCGTGATCGTTCTTCAAATTCCATGTGGAGTATATATATATTATCTGGATTCGATTGGGATGCATGATGAACGGAGCTCAATCGATATATATCGATCGCTAGCTAAGGATCGATCCAGAATATACTCCTCCGGCCTCCACTATAGTGGTAGGTACTAAAAGGACTTGATATATATATATATATGCGTCCACTCCTTTTGCTTTTGCTTTTCTACTTGCATAGCTAAGCTTGTGGCACCAAATAGAGCCGAAGCCAGCCTCAAGCCAAGGATATTTGACCACATCGATCGATGTGCACTACGTGTTGTAGATTGCTTTTGCGCCATGCATGAGACCGTATATATACCATGTAAATTAATTGCCACATCACTATAAGAGAAATAATGATTTTTAATCCCGATTTGTAACCCTTTAGTAGTGGTTAGATTTGAGCTCAAGATCTCTCACATTAACTTCACGCGTGTTACCATCTCAGCTACCACATACATCTAATTTGGATATAGATATTTTTTTAACTAAACCCTGAATGCATCTTTAGATCCGGATTGGTAACACCAACCAGTACTAAAAATATCTTTTTAACTTAAAGATGTTTCTAGGATTTTGCAACCGGTACTCAATCATCTTTAGTATTGATTCTTAAATCAACCGAGATATTTGTGATATTTGTGTTTTTAGTACCACGATAAAAAATCATTTCTCCAGTAGTGCGTGAATAAATTTAATTAATTTGATCGTAGCTGATGATGCTAGTATAAATATGCTCTATGTAGATCGATGCTGATGCCAGTTTAATTTGACATTTGACATCACGAAAGAGAAATATGTTTCCCTATTAGCTATAAAAATCAAACAACCACAAGAAGATGCATGTGCACGTGTAACCCACATATCGGCAAATATGAAGTAAAACCATTTCGACAAAAGAAAAATGTAAGAATCAAACCACACATCAATCATACATGGTGGTCCAATATTTTGTTAGGTTTCCACGCAAGTTTCACAGCAAAATAACATTGATAAGACCCCAATGGAATCCATGTCACACAGTATTTGATAAATGAATCATTAAAATTAAATTTCCATGTCAAAAGGGGATGATGGATACAAATTATTCCTATGAAATCACATCGTGTACCCATCAGCTGAATTTGTCTTTCTAAATAACCCCAATAATTATTTTAAAAAAACCCCAATAATTGTTATTACACTAAAATTGCAGCATTACAGATTTGAGATGTTTTAACCTAACTGAAAATGTAATAACAAAGTCCTTTTTCTGTGTTAGAAACAAATTGGCTATGATGTTAAAGTTGCCATAAAGATTTCATATCTTGTTTTTCACATATAAAAATATGCCTGATAGATAATATTTCCTTTTGGCATTCCAGATCTTCTAGCCACTTCATCAATGTGTACTCCACGTTCGAGAGGATGGAAAATAAATAGTCAGTCCATATATTCAGAATAAGCTTTCATCAGTTAACCAGTGGTTGAGACAAGTGTAAACATGTACTAAAAGCGAGGGCATTGGTGTCAGATATTACTGTCCTGTGTTCTTCCACCTCCTTTCCTAATTCACCTCTTGTTTTTCACGCGCACGCTTCCTATACTACTAACGATGCGTATTTTATAAAAAAAATTCTATATGAAAATTGTTTTACAAAATTATATTAATCTATTTTTCAAGTTTATTTTAGCTAATACTTAAATCATGCACTAACCACCGCTCCGTTTTACGTGTTGAGAGTGTGATTCCCAACCTCACTCCCGAACTCAGCTTAGTCGCGCGATTTTAATACATGTTTATAACCCTTGTATATATAGACCGTAATATTTACTTACAATGAAATTATTCTTTTTTTTACAAACAGTAGGACTCGATAAACAGTTAGTTAGAACCATAGATCCAAACGATCATATATTTCTAACTAAAGGTTCAAATAATCATAGAACCTCTAGCAGCACTAAGCCATGCATTTGCACGAACATGAGTGTCCACCGATAAGCATTTTACTATTGTATAACGTGTGTGGAGAGAATGATTTGTATTACAAAGACATTGAAATAACAATAGTATTTGTTAAATGGAGCGGAAAAGGAGTTAACAAAGGAAACTAAGTGAAATATGTTCTCTCCCTTTTGAGTATTGTTCTCGCCTCCATTTCAAGTTGCTGAAAGGTGGCCTGAAGAAGCCACAACCTGGATTACTATGAATTGCAAAATTATAGTAATACAAATTGAGCCATATTGAGCCAAATTGCAAAAAGTTGATGACCTTCTCGCCTCCATTTCAAGTTGCAGAAAGGTGGCCTGAAGAAGCCACAACCTGGATTACTATGCTATATTAAATTGAGCCATATTGTCCAGACCTACTCTGCTCATTCCCCTAAATTTCCGTCCATGTTGTTGCTTCTCACGGGAGAGATGGAGGCCCGACATTAGCATCCAGGTGAAATTCATTCACGGACAATAATTTTTCAAATGATTAACACATAACAGAGCAGTTTAAGTTCAAGGTATACGTGGATACCTTAGGCTTACTCAGGTCAAGGTCACCATTTCCGCGGGTGGAACTACTCAGTGGTGGAGCGGATCCATCGATGGAGATTAGTTACTTTCCTTTGGTTTCATAATTCTTAATCTTTTAAACAATGACATAGTTTTCAAAATAAGAGTTTGATCATGTTTTATTATTATAATAGTTTGAATTCCACCCATAAATTATTTTATTATAAATACCCACCCATCTACTTAGTTTATCACCCGGTATGTTTAACCGAATCAATGTGTTTTCATAAATTATGAGCCATCAATATGGTCTTTAACAAAGTTCAAGATTTTTAGAGTATAGTCTTCACACTTTTTTTCGCAGAATCCACAAATAGAAAAGTTGATGAGAGCTTAAGGGTGAGTTTGTTTGCGTAAGTTGGGAACTCATTCCCTCTGAACGAAAAACGGAGTAACTCATTAGCACATGATTAATTAAGTATTTACTGATTTTTTTTTAAAAATAGATTAATAGATTTTTAAAGCAACTTTTGTATAGAAACTTTTTATAAAAACGCACCATTTAGCCGTTTGAAAAGCGTGCGCGCGAAACACGAGGGAGAGGAGTTGGGAACTACATATGCCCACCACAGTCCAATGTTATCGCGTTTGAGTATCGTTATATATATTCACAAAAAGTTTAATGAAATATGAAGAATAAATCTAATGCAAACACTTGAACAAGATTGACTCGGTTAGCATAGTATACAATAGCTCTACATCAGCGATAACAGGCTGACTCGGTTAAGCACGTGCGCGCTGGGATGGTTTTTGCAACAAATTGAGTAGGTGGGTTGGTATTTGCAATAAAATAACTTATATGGTGGAATATTAAACTTCAAGTGATTTATGGAATGGTTTTTAAAAATTTCCCATTAATATATATAATAAATAAATAAATCTAATTTTTGTTATATTACTTCGTAAGACAAAGCTATATTTGTTATCATAGTGTTTTTAAACTAAATATGTTAAGTTTTTATATTGTTAAAGTTATAAAAGTTCGATGTTAACCTTACCTAAAACGTCACTGGAGGGAGTTGTTCCGTCCTTTCCTCTCCTTCGATCGCAGTAGCTTGTATCGGGCTTCAGTTGTGTTCATCTGTTCATTTTTTAGTTCAATCAACATCTTTGAGTAGCTAAAGTATTTTTAACCTGGAGTATTGATCGAGAAAAGAATTATATGCTGTCTTTTTTTAAGCTGATTATTACAACCTTGTTACTGGTTTACGTAAAAACAAAAACATGTTACTGGATGAATAACATCGATCCATCACTCAACTGCATCACTGGGCACACGCAGCGTCGTAGCGGTCACAGCTCGGTCGACGAGGACGAAGATGCCCGGTGTGCTTGTTTCTCCCTTCCTCAGCTAGCGAATCAACGACTCTTTAGTTCCACCTCGCCATTTCACGCGGAATCCACGGCCGATAAATCCGGCCCCATCCCCGACTCGGTCACCAGGTCTGGAAGCACGGGCATGTCACTCTAGCTTTGGAGGGGGGAGAGAGGAGGAGGGTGCGGGCGGAGTAGAGCCCGGTGGATGGGCGACGGAGGGGCCTGCGGCAGCAGGGGAGCAGCAGAATCGGCCGACAGTGGGGCTGGAGGAAGGAGCGGCGCCGTCCATGGAGATCCACGCGGTGGCACCCAAACAGGTGTGGGGGTCGATTGGTGGGAGGGGACAGGTGTGCCGAGCCAGGCGCACGACGGCTAGAGGGTCGACGGGGGAGGCCTCCGGGCTTCCGGCACAGAGGGAGAAGCGGTGAAGAAGCTTCGGGTGGTGGGTCGGTCTCGGATGCACGCGGGGGGCACGCCCGAAGGAGGCGGCCCACTGGAGAGGGTGAAAAGAGATCGACGAGGGGGAATTTTTATTAAAATATTTAAATAATATTTTTTCGTTTCCAAAATTCACAAATCGCTAACTCTATAATTTTATAATTTAAAACTATATCATATAAAGTCAGATGAAAATAAACTTTATATTAAAATTGTAGAGTTCGAGGAGAGGAGATCTGCAATTTTGTAGTGAACAAAATTTTCGTTTAAGACCGTTTATATGTCCAAATATTCGTTACAAAATCTAAAACCTATTTAAAAAAATCTTAGATCCACATTTCAAACGATATCGGATGGAGATAAGTTTTATACAAAAGTTGTACATCACATCGAGATCTACAACTTTGTAGTTTATTACTTTTCATTTAAAATCATTTAAAGTATCGAATAAGCATTATTAGTTTTTAAGCAATTAAAACCGGTGAAAAGGGTTTGAATACAAATAAAAAAATTGCATTTAGGTCTCTAACGCTCTCTCTGGAAGGGTGATTTTTAAGAAACGCCCTCCCGGATGGCATGAGGCGTGTAGATTTATAAATTTTTGAAACAAAAATTATTTTTTAAATATTTTAATAAAAATGTAAAAATAAAAAAAACTTGATTCCCTAGCGAATTTGAAGTTTGTGCAGCTTTGCGTCTCGGCAAATGTTCCACAATATCATACCAGCAGATTTAGGATTATTTCCAATAGCAAGTTTGAAGTTTGGTCTACCTCTTCTGGATTGAGGGTATCATGGTTTTATAGTTCGAGTGACTATTTAGCACACATGAGTTTATTTACATGAGGTTGTTTGGAGATTGAAGATTTTTATGCTACAAGGAAAATTCGTCTCAAGGTGAAGATTGTTAAATATGTGATCCGATTTTCAGCATACAATATATTTAGATTAGTTTCCTAATAGGACTTTGCATTATAGGATTAATTTCCTACTAGAACTTTGATTCTTTGCTTATTAGGACTCTTAGATTTCTCCTATATATATCCCTTACAAGTCGTACATGGAGGGTACGATAATCCAATGTATTTTCTACGTTTGTATCCAACTTCTTTATACTGATTATTATCGACAGCGTCCGTGGTTTTTCCCGTAAGGATTTTTCATATTAAATTCGTGTCTTTGTTAAATCGTCGTCGTTATCGCATCGACCGGTGCCGCGCGCTCCGGTGATGGTGGTGGTCATGGACACCATCCAGGACTTTGTGGCGGTGGGATTTTGCGACGCGGCGTAGCTATCTAGCCCGGGCACGGCCACCCTCCTAACCGTCGCCTCGGCCTTCACCTCCACCTCTTTCGTCGACAAGGTCACCGCCACCATCGCTCCTGTAGACCATTGGGAGGGGCTGGAGGAGGCGGAGCAGGGGCCGAGCGGAGCAGAGGAGCGTGCCCCTTGCTGTCCGAGCGCAGCCTCGCGGGCATGGTGTTGACGACCAAATTTGGTAATTTAAGTATCGGAGATGGAGATAGAATCAAAGAGAATCGAAGATATTAGATCGTATCAGAAACAGAGTGAGAATCGGCCATAGTCCGAATCGACTGCAGACAGGATCGGTAGAATCAGAGTCGGACAGGGTTAGCCGATTGAGCCGATTTTGGAAATACAACTTGGTGCACGTCGTCGGGTTGAGTTAGGGTGTTTCATACGGATTGCCATGCACGGATAGAGTCCTGAGGAGGCAATTGTATCTACTAATTAGGTTATTTTATGTGATTTCCTTATAGATATTCCCGGTAAGAGTCCGCCTAAGGGATTCGTTCGCTAGTTGGATTTGTATTAGGTTGATATGAGTCGTGTCCGTGATGGACAATGTTTGTATTTTCGGGTATAAATATAGTCCCGAGGTCTTGTAAATAATAACAACATAAGTTCAATTAATCTCGGCGCATCGCCACCTTTGTTTTCTATTTTTCGACAAGCTTGTGCTTTCGAGTCGTGCTGCATCAATTTGATCTTCGACGAAAAGGTATATCTCGTCATGGCGGTTTGCATCATTGGAGTTAGTGCTTATATCTTTATGACACTCTAACTCTATCTTGTAAACTTCTGAGTTATCATATATATCATATAATTTAGATCAACAATGCTATTTCCTTGCTTCGGCTGGATTCTTTTTAGGGTTTTGCCGATATCGGCTAGTTTACTTTGTTGATTTAGGTTATATGATATATCCATCATCCCGAAAAGGTAGCTATTGGC
This sequence comes from Oryza punctata, assembly GCA_000573905.2. NCBI lineage: Eukaryota > Viridiplantae > Streptophyta > Magnoliopsida > Poales > Poaceae > Oryza > Oryza punctata. The sequence continues at coordinate 10,086,045 of CM002488.2, forward strand.
TTGTTTTTCTAGATGTTATGCTTCTTTTATGCTTAATGCTGCATTGGTTAAGTCCAACCTATTAAGTTGTTTTGGAATCATGATTTCTAGCTTGCTTTACGGTTGTTAATAGGGATAGTATCGGGGTTTCAACCGATCTTATCTGATATAGATATTTTACATGGTTTTGTACTTTGTTTAATGTTCTATATTTAATTTTCATGTTTTATCATAAGATTGTATCGGAGCTATGGCCGATACGTATCTAAATCTAGATATCGGCTATGACATGAGTTTTATGTAGTCATTATTTCATGTTACGATAGACTTCAGCAATTTATACTGTCTCGGTTCAGTCCGATCTATACCAATTACTTATTTCTAAAGTAATATTTATTCTTTGATCACATAACACTGATATTTATAGCCGATATACTAGTTTTAGGGTTATATTCATATTTTATTATACCTTACAGCCGATTCATACTTTATTGCATCGGCTAGCACTACTACAAAAAGGGTTTTTGCAAACAGGTGAGAAGGGTTTTCGCACGCGGTTGCGGTTGGCGCCAAATCGTCTGCGAAGATTGCGATCTTTGCATGCGGACGCTTAAGCCGACCGCATGCAAAGAGAAAAAATCGCGAAAAAAATAAAAATAAAAAAATAAAAAACACAAAAAAAAACATAGCGCCGCCGCCGCCCTAGCTCGGCGCAGCCGCCGCCACCGCTCCCGTCGTTGCCATCGCCGTCGCCAGCCACCCAGATCCACTGCCGCCACGGCCGCCCGAGACTGCCGCCGCCACCACCGCTGTCCTCCGCACTGGATCCACCGCCCGAGACCGCCGCCGCGATCCCCGCCGTCCTCCGCGCCAGATCCATGGCCCACTGTCGTCGTCGTCCTCTAGTCGCCGCCGCCATCGGCGGATCCGGGTGGGGAGGGCCACCGCCGTCGCCCACACCCGCCCCCACCGTGGCCCTCGCCCACCGCCGCCTCCAGGGAAGCGCCGCTGCCGGATCCGCGTGGGGGGAAAGCGGTCGTCCCCGGATCCGCACGGGGGAGGGCCGCCGTCCCCAGATCCGCGCGGAGGAGTCGCCGGACGCCTCCTCCGCTGGCCTCCTTGTGGGGGATCTAGCGCCGGCCATGGTGGAGGGAGGTGAGGGCGCCGCCGGCCTCCACGCGCGCCGCCGGTCGAGCTCCCCCTCCGCCGTCGATCCCGCTGCCGCTCCCGCCCACCGCCACCCACCGCGCGCCGCGGCTGCTCCCTCCCGTCGCCGCTGCCCGCCCCGCGCCGCTCTCGGTGAGTGAGAGAGAGAAAGTGAGTGAGAGAGAGAGGACTGAGAGAGGAGAGGACTGAGGGGATAAAATAAGTGAGAGAGAGTACTGAGAGGTGGGGGTGAAAAATTTTGAACCGGTGGAGAGGGAATGCTGATCCTCAAGATATCCGCATGCAAAAATTGATTTTCGCATGCAGGTATCTTAAGAGGACCGCATGTAAAAATGAAGGAGTATTTTTACATGCGATCATTTTTACATGCGAACCACTTAAGCATCCGTATGTAAAAATCGAATTTTTTTTCGTGCGGCTATTTAAACTTCAAATCGATTTTTATGGTACTAAATTAACTCGAATGAAAAAGTGTCAAAAGAAAGGTTGCAGAACTCATTAATATGTACCATTTTTATTTTGGTCATTTCTCCATCCGAGTTTGATTGAACTATATAAAATTTGAATTTCAAAATATAAGAAATTTAAATAATTTTTCAGGTAGTAAATGATTTTAAATGGAAAAGTCATCAATAAAAAAGTTGTATAACTCACCAAGATCTACAACTTTTGTTTTGGTCATTTTTATATATGACTTTATTTGAATAGTTTGAATTTGAACTTCAAAATATGACAACTTCAAACAACAATTTTAACTACTAAATGATTTCAACTGAAAAAGTCATCAACAACAAAATTGTATAACTCATCAAGATCTATAACTTCTATTTTGATTATTTTTTCATCCGACAAAGTGATTTGTAATATTGTTCACAAAATATACATATCTCTTATAGTTTTATAAATTATAAGAGAGATATGTAAATTTTAAGAATATGTTATGATCATTTTGTCGGATGAAGAAATGACCAAAATAGAAGTTATAGATCTTGATGAGTTATACAACTTTATTGTTGATGACTTTTTCAGCTGAAATCATTTACTGCTTCAAGATATTATTTGAAGTTTTGAAATTTAAATTTTTAATTGATAAAACAAAGTCACAGGAAAAATGGTGAAAATAATAACAGTAAGAACATAATAGCATGAAAGAGCATAATTTTAGAAATATTTAGGGAAAAAATCATCTAATTTGGAGTTTATATGAGTGAGATAAACTAGTTTCAAATTTTCAATTTTTTCAAATTTTATTTTCGCATACGGCTTCTTAAGTGACCCGTATGAAAAAATCGATTTTTTCATGCGGGCGTTTAAGTAAGCCGCATGCAAAAATAAGCTCATTTTTGCATTCGGCCCTCTTAAGAGGCCCGTATGGGAAAATCGATTTTTCCATACGGGCCACTTAAGCAGTCGTATGGGAAAATGACCCTCGATTTTTGCAGACGCCACTAGTTATGGTCCATTTGCAAAAATCATGGGGTCTCGTACAGAAAAATCACTTTTGTAGTAGTGTAGGTCACGTACGATACGAAATCGGCTATCTGGCCGATGGACTATCGTTTACTAACATTCTTTACATATTTCTTCTTGTTGATTGCAGGATCAAATCAACTGGCACGCTCTCGAACCTAAAGAGCTAATTTTGGACCTGCACTAGAGTAAAGCAAATCTCTCAGGTCAGTGTGTGTTTTTTTCATCAACACATGGAGGCGGCGCACGTGGCGGGCTTGCGAGGGGAGGGAGCGGAAGAGTGCCGGGAGATGCAGGACGAGCGGACGTCCCCTTTTCCTCTCCCTCCATAGATGCGGCCGGTGGCGCCTAGCTCGTCCTTCCGCTTCTCCCCTCTTCCTGCAGCTACCTCCACAGACTAAATGCGTGCAGGTTGCAGGCTAGCTTGCAGTTCATGCAATGGACGTACGTGCACTTGCAATCATGAATGGTAATTGATTTGTGTGATTCAGTTCTTCTCTTCCCTCGATCAATCCAGACGAAGTTTGAAGAAATTAAAAAAAAAGTTGGGGAGAGAAGGGTTTCATCTATAACGGCGCGAACCCCCGAAGCTCCCGCGTAGGCGTAAATGCAAGCAGCACAGTCACAGTGCTACACGTACGGGGGTTGCCAGCACCACCTACGCCCACGGGAAAACCCGGCCCTGAAAATCTGAAATTCCCTCGATTATTCCCCTATAAATTATCGGGCTCCGCCGGAGAATTCCCTCCTCCGGCTTTGGGGTGGCGCACACACGCGGCACCGGCAACACCGCGGGACGAACGACACACACAGAACGCAAAGCCGCGGGGGTGCACGGCCATTGCCGGCGGCCAAACCCACCCCGTTTTTCCCCGTCGCGCTTAGCTCGCGACCTAACCGGGCCCAAAGTTGACACACGATAAGAATTTGCCTGGCCCCGACGGCTCAAGCACCGCCTTAGACGAAAAAACCCAGGGGTGCTCGCCGATCGGTCCCCGGATGGGAACCGAAGGAGGAGGCCGCCCTTGTCGCTGCTCCCCAACCCTACCCCTCCGAAGCCGGAGTTACAGGCCTGCGCTACTAGGCCGGGCGATCGGAGATGCGAACGCGGTGCGCTTTATCGACCGCGGTTTCCGCTCGAAATGGCGAGGTGGGACAAATGAATGTAGCGTGCTGCCATCGCTGGAGCCGATTGACCGTGCGTCCGGGCCACCACTGCAAGTCTGCAATTTCCTGGCCGGGTTGCCTGCATGTTCGACATTACAAATCTCGATCATCCTGACATCCTTCCAAGCTTGAAACTTATGAATTCAGAATGCGCTCTAGTTTAAGCAGCAGTGCGTTGCGTGTGTTTCAGTTTTATCCGACGCCAAAGGCCGAACTAATGAACAATCTTGCCACACATTGCCTTTGCTGAATTGCTGGTGTCATCTATCCACGTTTTCAGTAGTGGAGTAAAAATGTTGCACGAATCGATCACGTGCAAGGTATAATATGTGATATGGCTAGCCATTAAAGAATATGAACTGAAATTTTGAAGAGCGAGGAGATCAGTGCAACTAAGTAAACTCTGAATGGAAGTTGCATTCAATCGTGAAGTTACATACTACATCCAGCATTCCAGCATGTTAGGCAACTTTAGTTCACCTCTTTCCTTTAGGGAAAATTCTTTTGATCCACTCCTTTCCTATACCACGCCCTCTGCTCAGTAGCTAGTACTTAGTACCAGTTACCACGTGCGAAATGTGTGCAGGTTTCAGTTCATACGATAAACATTAATTCTTCAGCAACCAATGTATGACCAATAAGATGACAACCGTGTGGCAGTTGAACGAGAGAGGGTTCTAAACTCGATTGGATGTCCCACCGTCTCTTGCATTTGCATTATTGCATATCATACAAATAGTGATGGAAAAAGAATAAAAAAAATTGGTAAGATAAATTAAAATAGAGTCTCAATTCGGTGCTCTCTACTGGTAATAGAAAACAATCGAAACCGTTGATCTAATTTGATCCAAGGATTTAGACTGGTAGTAGAAAAAAAAGTTGGGGAGAGAAGGGTTTCATCAATACACGGCGCGAACCCTCGAAGGTGCCGCGTAGGCGTAAATGCAAGCAGCACCGTTACAGTGCTACACACACGACGCAGCACACGGGGGTTGCAGCAACACCTACGCCCACGGCCCACGGGAAAACATCAAGGGAAGTATTTTTAACCTGGAGTATTGATCGAGAAAAGAATTATTATATTCTGTCTTTTGATAAGCTGATTATTACAATCTTGTTACTGGTTTGCGTAAAAACAAAAACGTTACTGGATGAATAACATCAATCCATCACTCAACTGCCACTCAGAGAACGAATCGATCTTAACAAGCACACCTCGCTCGCTTGAGCTGTTTCATCAATCCAGCTCCACAGCGATTTCCCACGCGCTCGGTAAAATGTTCTTGCCCGGGTCTTTGTCGCGAGCTCGTCCGCCGGCGCCGCCTAGAACAACCCCGTCGAAGGTCGCATCTCTCCTGCAACTGGCCATGATGCAGAAGCATCAATTCATTCGTTCCGCCGCCTCGATTCGTTCTGCCGTCGACCCCATCTTCGACGCAGCTGGCCGGAAATATTTTGCGGCTCCCCCAAACACCTGCGTGGTCCGCCGCGTCGATTCATCCCGCCGAGGACTGTAGGTAATCCACGATTCGACCATCCCCTTGTTGGCTACGCGCTGCCCAGCCTCGGACACCCGCCATTGTCCGGAGGCGCGCATGTGACAGTGACCCTAGTAGATTCCTAGCGTGGCGGCTCCCCATGACCACGACTCGGCTGGCATTGGTTTGTTGACGGATTGGAGTCTCGGTGATGAGGGGAGTTCGTCCATAGAAGCAATGGTGTGACAGTTGCTGATTCATTCAGCAGCCAAGGTGATTGATTGTTCCCCAAATTTCTCTCTTGTCATTTAACACCAGACGTATTTATTGTCAGTGTGAATGTTTTAATTCCTATTGAGGCATTTCAATTCTATAGTTGTGCAGATGGTATTGTACAGACTCTGTGCAGTATTTTCTGTAGTAGCACTCAACCAGTACTAGAAACACAAGCTAGTGAAAAGATAATTTCTATGACACTATAGTAATCGGTGTCAATTGGGATGTAGTTCTGCATCTTTCCCCACTAGTGCAGTTTTTCTAGATGAAGATTTGGAGGTATGCATCTTTCTCAAACAGTGCACCAGCAAATTTCTTCAGATTTAAATGCATGAAAGACATATACCTGCTTGTTTCAATGAGATAAAAATGCAGTGAAATGATATAACTGAAGATTTCCCATGTATCAGTGCAAGATTGTCGATTTGCAGAATTGTAGTGCGAAGGAGATGAAAAGAGGATCTAATTTTTGATATGTACTGGCTAGTTCCTTAATCTTGGACATGATCTACTTTATTCATTCATTATGATTACTATTGCTGGATGCTGGTTGATTGCTTAAATGTGCCCTTGTTGCTGAAATATGCTCAATGTAATCTGAAGTATGCTGTAATATGCTGAAATATGCTGGTGCTGATGCTGTAATCTGATTATGCTGCTAGTTGGTTACTGAAAACTGCTGCTAGTTCCTGTTGTCTGCTGCTGAAAACTGTTGTTTGCTGCTGGAATAGTACTGCTGATTAGTTGGCTGTTGCTGCTGATATGCTGCTGGAATTTTGCTTTTTGCTGCTGCTTGGTGCTGAAAAATGTTGCTTGACTGCTTTGTTGCTAGCGACCTACTGCATATCTCTACATACCTACAGCTTCAGCTTCAAGAATATGTTTTTTATCTGCTCTACGAAAAGAAACTAGATTAATATATTCTTTACTGCCCCCACACCAAGGAGTACCGCATGTTTGCATTCATATTTTTTTTTTTACGTGTTGCATTCGTATTCAATTACTCGCTGGATTGATGTACAATGTATTGTTCAATTGTTAATGAAAACAACAATGGCAATGGGGACGACAACGTACGGTGATGGCAGTGTCGTCGCGGGCAGGGGAGAGGAGGATCGTGCTCCCATACAGGGGAGGGGGAAGAGACCGATCAACTACAAATGGTCCCACCTTATGTGGCAAACCAACCAAATATTCAGATTCAATTTTTGGGTCTAGAATTTTTGGGAATCAAATATTAGGGGACTGTTGGGCATGCTTAGGAAGAGCTGGAAAACTGCATTTTATTTAACTAATCCAGCTGATCTGATTTTCTCCTTTCTCCATTAATTACTATTCTATTTATTCTAACCTCTACACTTCGATCAAGATACTGGACACCGAATATCACTCTTTAAAATGGAAAAAAAATAAGTAATAAGTTGTAACATGAAAAAAATACTAAAGGTGAAATTAGGACACGGAAAATAAAAAAGTTATTAATACATGATTAGTTAAATTTTATTTAACTAATAGCTTCAATTTATATATAACAAGTTTTTATATGAAATACACTATTTAGCAATATAAAAATGTGCTTACGAAAATTGAAATAAAATATGTTTTTAACTGAAAAAGAATAGGGCATAGTACTAATTTCGAAATAAAAATAATGGCACACAAAAACCGACGCGTATCGATCTGAGCGGACTTGGACTGCACCAGCCACAAGCGTTATAAACTTCAACTCAAAAGATGATGAAACACTCGTAAGGTTGATAATTTCGTTGTGTTGAAGCTGGGGAAATACCACGTGGAATGAAATGTTGTGAAAGTGAAGTCTTGGAAGGGTGGGATGTACTGAGAATGAGAAAAATGGTTGGGAAATTAAGATGGATGTTGCTGAAAGTATTGCTTTTTTTTTTTTTTGTCTTCTTGGTTATCAGGTGGAGCGTTTGAAGAGTTGAAAGCATGCTGAGAAGAGTTTGTGAAATTTTTAGATTGTTGTGTTCCTTCTACGGTTGTATATATTTAGCAAATATTGCCAACGGCTCAAAGGCAAACACCAGTGCACCACTCAACCGCAGACCGCAACAAAGCAGCAGCAATATTCTCAGCCATGCAAGCTAAGACAAGAGATAGCAACGCGAGCAATCAAAGCCAGTACAAGAATCCAATACACTCCCCAAACATATGCGATAGCATACGAATCCCATCCAACATGGTCTGGTAGGTGAAACGGATTAAAGTGGCAGTAGCATCAGCGGCGCTACGGACCACGATCATTGTACTTCTAGTACTACATTACCCAAAAGCACATATAACCAATTAAGCATCATACCGAAACAATAATAAAGATAGCCCAAACGTACGCAAAGCTCCCCCCGTCTTTGGCTAAACGGTAGGACACAACAGGCGAAACTCAAGATGGGATCCCAGGAGAAGCTCCGGCGAGCTTACTCGTCTTCAGGTACCTGCTCCTCCTCGTCCTCGTAGTCACCATCCTCGTCGGCGGTGGCGTCCTGGTACTGCTGGTACTCGGAGACAAGGTCGTTCATGTTGCTCTCGGCCTCAGTGAACTCCATCTCGTCCATGCCCTCACCGGTGTACCAATGCAAGAAGGCCTTCCTCCTGAACATAGCCGTGAACTGCTCGCTCACGCGGCGGAACATCTCCTGGATGGAGGTGGAGTTGCCGATGAAGGTGGACGCCATGGAGAGGCCGCGTGGCGGGATGTCACACACGCTGGACTTCACGTTGTTGGGGATCCACTCAACGAAGTAGGACGAGTTCTTGTTCTGGACATTGATCATCTGCTCGTCCACCTCCTTGGTGCTCATCTTGCCACGGAACATGGCGGAGGCCGTGAGGTAGCGGCCATGGCGTGGGTCCGCAGCACACATCATGTTCTTGGCATCCCACATTTGCTGGGTGAGCTCGGGGACAGTGAGGGCACGGTACTGCTGGGAGCCACGCGAGGTGAGTGGCGCAAAGCCCACCATGAAGAAGTGAAGGCGAGGGAAGGGGATCAAGTTCACAGCCAGCTTGCGGAGGTCAGAGTTCAATTGACCAGGAAAGCGAAGGCAGCAAGTAACTCCACTCATTGTAGCACTGATCAAGTGATTCAGATCACCAACTGTTCATATGAAAAATTTAGGTTAGCAAAACTGGGTAAAAACACGGTAGCAACTTTACAGGCACATAAGAAGACTGTAGTACAGACAGAAACTAAGATGCAGGTTTGTGACATGACATGAATCAAAAATAATTATGGTTAAATAAAGATAGTAGTACATACAATAGATGCACTCAACAACATTCCTAAGAAAAGTTAATGCCCTTATCTAGGTGTGGCACTGTCATGCCAGCTACTGAATTATGATGCAATAACGTGTGTACAGGAAACATGCTTGATCTGTACGATGGGTGCAAATAAACTAAACCGAACCAGAAAGGGGATTCAGATGTAACTGGCCTCATAATTAAACAAGGCAAGGTAGCTCATTGCACATAGCATGTCATTAAAATGTGGTACGAAGACAACCTATTATGCTGGGCTTGGCCCATGCAAATTGGACTACAAATAATGGATAGCAAGATCCACAAGATACATGGATCTACCAAAGCAAGCTTTGACACTGGAATGAAACTGAGCTACCAGATACATCTCCGAAAATCTAAGCAGCATTTTAAGCCACTAGTTAGAACCAGAGTAAGAATTAACTTACAGCTAGGAGTTGTCAGCTTGAGGGTGCGGAAGCAGATGTCATAAAGTGCTTCATTGTCAAGAACCATGCACTCATCAGCATTCTCCACCAACTGATGGACAGAAAGAGTTGCATTGTAAGGCTCAACAACTGTGTCTGAGACCTTTGGTGAAGGGAAGACAGAAAATGTGAGCATCATCCGGTCAGGGTACTCCTCTCTGATCTTGGAGATCAGGAGTGTGCCCATTCCAGATCCAGTGCCTCCTCCAAGGGAATGGCAGACTTGGAAACCTGATTACAGAAAAGACAAAACATATATAAGGTGATGCAGTGCTAGCAAACATAATAGCCATAGGCTTGCAGAAATAGATTTCATGGTATGGCAAGGATTAAAAATTATTTAAGAACAACAAGCTAGCAATACGACTTACAGCTTGCTAAGAGACTGACAACAATCAAATTATCCCAGGCTAGATCATTTGAAGAGAGCTTTAAACATAAAAAACTGTAACCACTACAATCAAATTTACCAGATTAAAACCATCCATATTTATGTTACATGACAACAAAACTACACCGGATTGAACTATAACAGAAGCTTATCATAGCAAGAACCTTATTACAAGCCAAACACTATACCAAAAGTAAAGATCTCACTGGCTGTAAACAGCACAAGGTGGGTAAATCACAATTGTCAATAATACCTCACAACAAGTTTAACAAGGACCAAATAATTAGCACTTAGGAATCTACATTATAGATTACTAAAGTTCCATTATATCAGGGTGACACATACTAGCTAACAAAAAGCTACTACAGGAAATAAAATACTCTAATAAAAAGCTAAAGCATCACATGATAAAATATATAATACTTAAAAGAGGAGGAAAAAAGGAGCCGACACTACCAAATCTGGAACTATTTTCACCAGATCTGAACTAACAAGCATCACGGCAATCACGCGAACATAATTAACAAGCAAAATTTTTAACAGTGGAGCAAGAAATCGACCTTGGAGGCAGTCACAGTTCTCGGCCTCCTTCCTGACGACATCGAGAACCGAGTCGATGAGCTCCGCACCCTCGGTGTAGTGTCCCTTGGCCCAGTTGTTGCCGGCACCGGACTGGCCGAAGACGAAGTTGTCGGGGCGGAAGATCTGGCCATAGGGGCCAGTGCGGACGCTGTCCATGGTGCCCGGCTCGAGGTCCATGAGCACGGCGCGGGGCACGAAGCGGCCGCAGGAGGCTTCATTGTAGTAGACGTTGACGCGCTCGAGCTGGAGGTCGGAGGTGCCGACGTAGCGGCCGGTGGGGTCGATGCCGTGCTCGTCGCAGACGACCTCCCAGAACTTGGAGCCAATCTGGTTGCCGCACTGCCCGCCCTGGATGTGCAGGATCTCCCTCATGGCTGCCGGATCCTCGCGGGTGGGTGCCTGCAGGTGGGAGGGAGGCAAATCGAAAAGATTTCGCCGTTAGGTGCGAGAAAACGATGGGGGATTGGTTTGAAATGGAAGTGGAGGACCAGATCTGCTTTTGAAAAAAACTCACTAGCACGAAATTCCCGGGATTTTAAGAGTAAAAGTGCAAAACCAAACAGATCCAAGCCCAAAATTTGAACAAAAAGAAAAGAAGGGGGGAACCAAGACGAATCTAGTATATTCTCACAGTGAGCGCGCGCATCTGGTGAGAGCAAATCCGAGAACCAAATCACAAAATGGCAGAGATAAACCTTCCAAAATCCCCCGAGTAGACTCCAAAACAACTAAAAAAACTACCAAAAAAACAGATCTAACAAAAACAAAGCCCCAACTCCTGCTCTGAGAACCCAAAGCATCTCACAAACCCACAACCACGCCCAAAAAAACACTCACAGAACGAGCAAATGAACCCTCAAAACAAAAGCAAAATAATCCCCCAAATACACCACGAACGCAACCAAATCCACCGCAAAACGACGAACCAGATCGAAAACCACACTCAATCCCAGCGCCGGGCAGCGAAAACGGAATCAAAATCGCCAGATCATAATTACCTGGGAGAAGCGAGTAGGGCGGCCGAAGAGGAGAGGAGTGAAGAGTGTGGATGCAAATGGGGACGCGAGGGTGCGGCATAGAAAGGAGGTGGGCTTTATAGTGGGCGCGGGGGCTAGGGCACCGGATCAGCGGATCGGACGGCCCAGGAGCGTTCCCTCCCACGCCGCCCGCCCGACGCCCCGGGCCGTCGGATCGCGCCCATCGGACGGCCGCCCTGCGTCGGCTTCAAAAACGGCCCGTTGGGAGGAGGGAATTTTGAAATTTTTCGGATGGCCGCTTTGCGGGGGCAGAGGAAATGACGGGGTTGCCCTTGGGATGGAGCGGGTTGAAATGGGTTGTTTGGGTGGAATGACGTAACTGCCCTGGATCGTGTGCAGTTCTGCCGTTTCTGGCTGGGAGATGATTGGGGCGAGAACCGCTGTCATTGTGGGATTGGCGGTCACCGACTCCACGCAGTCCACAGTTTATGACCAACAGCGGAAAAAACAGCAGAAGCTGAATTTGAGAAAAAGAGGAAATTACAAAAACAATGGGAAAAGGAGCAAATTTCAAGAAAAAACATACTGGAGTACATTTTACAGTTTTGGTAAAAACAAATATATTATAAATACGTCATATACTTCTAGTATTATGGTTCTAAAGTGTCATATAACCCTATTCCTACACATATTGAGGATGCATTCATTTAAAATGTTAGAATATAAAGTGTATATGGATCTTCTAATTGTTGTTTTTTTATTGAGTAAATCTCACTTCGTGCTACCTTTTATTGCTCAAGTTTAATTTCAGACCACCTGTAAGCTTCATTCAAGAAGGCAAATTTGTTGGGCTTTTTCGTCGCACACAAAACAAGAATAGTCATTAGCATATAATTAATTAAGTATTAACTATTATAAATTTGAAAATAGATTTATTTAATTTTAAAAACATATTTCTATATAGAAAGTAAAAAAAGTATCATTTAGTTCCGGAAGCCCGCTTAATCACGGAATATGAGGTAGTAGCCAAATGGAAATGTTAATTCAAACACCCTTAGTTTAATCTTTTTCACTTTTGACTAGCTAATTTAACATTTGTTGCACTTTGGACAATCTCCACTATCATCTCTAACCATGTACTCAAGACCATCAATGTACTGAACAAGTGGTATGGAGTGTGACCCAAATAGGACCAAAGACAAAGTTAATAGTCTAAAGTGAAAAGATTGGACTACAAATGATCCAAAATAAAACTATGGCAATGAAAAGTAGCCTAAAGTGTGATTCACTCTTTCTCTTAATTAACTTTGTCGGTTTAACTTTTCACTACTTTAAAAAATAGTGTTTTTGATACACTGAAAAAATTTGAGATTTGGTTTGGGTTGGGTTGTATGATACATTTATACCATAAAACTTGTGGTTATGTTTCACACATATAAGTAAATACTTATTGTTTTCTATAATTTTCGATCATAAAATGTGGGTCTTTATGAAATTTACTTAGAGACAAAAGGTCAACAAAAGGCTCTTCCTGCTCCGGGAGATTACCACAAATCCGATGCGATGTGTGGCAGCGGTAACGATAGAAACGGCAAAGACCCAGTGACGGGGTTAGCGACGACCGACATTGTAACCTTAATGGGTAGGGTTAAGAAGCTAGGGTGGCACAACACCACGTGACCAGATAAAGAGATTGGGAGGGGTGGCAATTTAACCCGTGGGTCCAGATACACATTGGTACCCCCCGATGTGAATGAGTGTATGCTAGATTTTGTGTCCATGGGTACGCCTGACCTGACCGAGTTAGTGTCAAGCACGTCGTGTGTTTTATTTTATGCTCGTAGGTAATCCACATGTACCCGAATATAAATGTATGTATGTGATTTCTGGATTATTGTGCGTCAATACTAACTAAAACTTGAATGTGCAAATACAACAAAGTCATATGTATTGATGGCTTGGTCATTTGTTTTCTTATTTCATGATGAAATAATTTGTACATTTAGGTTAATTGTAGAATTATGGATGTTGGTATGCACTCAATACTTATGAATGACTGTAATTTGTACTATTGATTGTTTATGGTTTTATACTTACTAGCTAATATTTTGGGACGGAAGAAGTAATAGATATTTGTGATAGCCTGTACATATCAATACATATATTGCATCAGGTTGTTGGTGTTAGTATCTAACGAGCGTAAGCACAGGGTCTATTTTTACGCCTGATATGGGTATTTGATATGGGTTGACGAGGAGTTTTGGGTCTCGAGGCGGGTATGTTCTTGCACTGCCCAAAACCTACCCGACTCATTGCCAACCCTAGATGGAGGGTGACTAGAGATGGAGATGGGGACATGAACAGTTGCCAAGCATTGGCGTAAAAGATCATTTGTGTGATAGCGGGTAGTTTGTTAGTGTCAAATGGATCTGTTTTTGTAAGTTTTAGGGTTCTTTCAAATAAATTTTTCAGAGGCTTATAGTGTCTCTAACAGCATGGCTATCTGACTTTCTAAGCCAAAATTTGGTAATTTTGCTGAAAATGTGGTGCAACAGCCTTGTCATCCAGTTGGCGAACATGCTAGCTCGTTGGCCAACTTGGTAAGTCAAATTGGCTTGCCAATCGTGAACCCTATTCCGGTATTCCCCTCTCTGATTCGCTCCCGTCCCCATGTTCTCTCTTCGTTGGTAGCAAACGGATCAAGTCTAGATTGAGTGAACACGCAGTTGCGCGCACCGCTGTCGTTGTCCCTCCACTGCGGCCACCATCCACCAACAATCTGCCCTGGTTTACTTCGTCTGGCTTCGACTGTCCCTACTACTGGCTTGAGCACCATCATTGTCCTGTTGCTACTCCAACATGTCGAGGATGAGTGTGGGGTTGCGTCATCCACATCAAGCTTCCCTTTCCCTAACCTCGTTCGTTGTTGCAACATGCAATGTATAATTGGCTAGGAAATAGTGAGGTTGGGGATGGTGCAATGTCCATGCGCAGATGCAGCATGGATGAACATACTCCCTCCATGCACGGATGCACCAATCTCCATTTACTCCTATGTAACATAGATGATGAATAAACCTAAGGAATGAATACTAATATGACGATCATTTGGAAATAACCTAAAAGAAACTATATGATGATCAATCGGGAATGGATGAAGTATGATTTTTTAAAGCAATTTTCCTATATTTTTTGTTACAACAAACGAAACGTTTAACCGTTCGAAAAACGTGCGTATATAACAAAAGAAAATGGAAAATGGAAAGAGAGAGTAGAACACACCCTTAAAATATTTATTTTATCTCTCTCTTTATGGGTAGTTACAAGGGGTATTCTCTCTACAGTATTATGCTCTGACATGGATCACTGATATGTAAACATGTTAAATATGAAACTTATATATCAGCTACTTAAGACTATGTATAAGTACTTACGCCTCTTCATTATAGCCTCAATGAATAAGATTTAGGAAGCCTTGCCTATCGAGGAATCTTTATCGAGGAGCAAACAACAAAGAGGCTAGATCGGTCTTTTCATACAAGGGCATATTCGTTCACTCTGAAGTGACAAACATGGCGATGGATACGGGGAATAGAAGAAGCATCCATTTGGCTTAATCATCGCAGTCAAGCAACATAATTGACCATTCAGAAGTAGATCAACTCCCTCCAACTCCAAAGTATATATATTTATCGGCCGGCGACAGTGTCATGCGCTGCCAGCCTGCCACAGGAATCGAATGAATCCAAACACTAGCAACTGGTGTTAAGCAGTACAAATTGTCAAATGCTTTCTCCATCTTACCATGACAGCCATGTGCATAGGGTCATGTGGAAGGCCGGCCACAAAAGCAGGATCTCATCTCATCATCTCAATTTCACGTCCTGCACTGTACTGTTACTGCTAATAAGCCATGGGTCATGCGGATGGAGTCAATAGAGAAGGATATTTGAGAGTTTTATCAACAATTCTGCTTTGATAAGCTGGCACCAATGAAAGTCCAATATTTTTTTGCATTCTAAAACAGGCCTTGTTGAAAAGCATCTTGCTCTTGCATCATTTGCTTTGCGACTGATAAACCGTAAAAAAAAACAAAGTAACCAAAATAATTTTATGAGTAAACATTTATGTCTGTGTGTTTCTTAACATTCTAAAAGTTAGGTCCCGTTTGATTCTTTGACAAGGATAAAAATTAAGTGTGCACGTAAAACGAGATAAGTTATTAGCACATGATTAATTAAACTTTAATTATTAAAACTTGAAAAATAGATTTATTGGACATATTAACTTATATGTAGAAAGTTTTTTAATGAAACACACCGTTTAGCAGTTGAAAAACATGCTAACGGAAACCGAGGAAAAATATGTATTTTATTGGAGTTTAGAACAAGACCTGAATAGTAAAAAAATAATTTACAACGAAAAAATATTAAAATCAACTCTAAAATTTAACTAATTTTAGTTGATAAGGCACCGAACAAACGAATAAATAAATCGCTGTCTTTGGCCTCGGCCAAGATGACTAGATGAGGTGTGACACTAGCACAGTAGCACTGATCTAGCGGAGTAGCAGTGGAACTCTTCGCTCTCGGATCACCGAGTCACCGTCCTCTTCCAGCCTTTGCGTGTTGTTTAGTGCAGGCATCTCGTCTGCGTCGTCGCTTGCGAACTGTGTGAAGTGTGATGATCCGGCTACGACGCATGTGGCAAATCTGCAGCCTTCTTCCCCCATGTAGCTCGGGGTCTCCCGTGACAAGCAGGCCACGAGCAGCTCACATGCATGGACGATGCAAAAAAAAAAAAGAAGAAGAAGAAGAAAAGAAGCAGGTCAGCTAGTACTATTTTGCTGGCAGCTCAGCACTGCGTACACCACAGACTTCAATATGCACCAGACTCCTCCATGGTTCATCATGCTGCCTGGCTCTAATGCACGCGGTAAACGCAGCGGTTGATTCTTGATATATTCCTCTCCACCAGAGGATTTGATGGTTTGTTTGCCGGTGGTCAATACTAAAAACTGCAGTAGTACTCAACGTTTGATGATAGGTTTAGTACGTGGTCAAACACTGGTTAAGGCCACGGCCATTAATGTCGAGCAAGTGAATTAAGCAACCACCTTATACGGAATGCACACTGCTACTGTAAACAAAGGCATTCTTCAAACCTCGAGGCCATGTCCACGTTACGCTTGCGTATGGTGCACATGGCATTCGGCCTAATCTTGCAATCTTTATAAGTGTTAGAATACAGTACTGTTTGATTGATAATTAGTGCACTGTTTAGCATACTAAATGAGTCAGGACAGTATACGGAACATGGGACGCCCGGTCATTTTCGTCTCCACCGCCGTTATTGTCAGCAGTGAGATCGATCTGGCTCCGGCAAGCTATTAATCATGATAGCCTCTAGACTCCCTACATGCGAGTTCTGTCCCTTGTTGTAGCCCCTGTGCACTGACGCCGGACGGACCACACAAAGCAGACGAGATCTGAATGCGAGTGGCTGCTCCGGAAACGCAGGATCCGATCAGAGTCCCGATCCCGACATGTGACCGGTGTAAGAGAGGCGTCGTGTCGTGTGACCGGTGCAATGGCAAATGCAATCGATAGCGCGCACGCACAGGGGCCGCCTCAAGTTCGGCTGTTTGCTGCCGAGGGATGAAAATTTCTGACTGATCGAACTCATTTTCGTAATGGTGGTAGTATCGTCTTTTATTCTGGTCGTATGGACAATTTGATTTTCTTTTTAGAACTTTTTACACTCGCTACTTAAATAATTAAATCGAGGCTTTATTTGATACTAATCTAGATTTTTTGAAGCTAGTTATTTCTAGCTATAGAAATTCAAGGGTCTACATTTAGGATTACACTAATAACATTTGAATGATTTATTTCGTTTCTATTTTAAATACAATACACAAATTAAATCACTTCAATTTAACTTACAAATTTCTAATCAAGCATAGATCGGAGAGCTCAAGATCTAGAGCTATGTCAATTCAACTTACAAATTTAAGTATGATTAATTCTGAATCGTTTTCGTAGACCTGCTTTGACCGTTTTCCAGCTGTGGGCGCAGCGCGATCGACTCCACCGCAACGAACAGATATGTCACCACTACCCTTGAATTTATGGCAAAAAAGAAGCGACCCATTCACGGCGAGTAGATGCCGCCGCGGCCGGGAGAAAAAAAAAAAACGGGATCGCAACGCAAACCGATCGATCTGGTGCTTCCGCATCGGATTGAAAGGCGCAACCCACCCACCAACCAATCAACCGGTGGGCGCTGCCGCTGGCTAAGCTAGCTGCACGCAATGGAAAAAATGGCCCAGGTGGGGTTGCGACGTTGCGTTGCGTTCGCCTGCCGACATCGCTGATATTTTTCACAGCTCTCGTGAATGCCCCACCCAGTGATCAGTGTCAATATATGTAGATAACTCAACGCTGCATCCCAAGAGGACAAAAAAGGGGTAGAGAACTGTGGCAATATGGCTGTGGATTGTGGTGGAGTGTAGATGCTCCTTTAGCTCCTTGCTTTGAGATGCAGAAATGACTCAAGATGGCAACACTAGAAGGTTCACTTTTTTTTTTTCTACCTCAACATGCAGAGATCGCCAAATGATTCCTTTGTGCAATAGCTGCTGTGGCTGTCCAATCCGTATCATGATTCATGAACGTTAGTATAGGAGTAAGAACTTAACATCGGATGCTAACTGTAGCAATTCTAGTTTTTACAACAAATTTTGTGTTCATCAAGGGCCAAGAATGATTGAATGCCTGGCACGGGCACATGGGTTTGGTTTTACACCTCCTCCAGCAGCTATTCGACTGATCACCGTTTGCTCGCTCCTGTCATCGGTGCCAGTCTGCTCAGAAGTGTCATCAGTGAGTGACAGTCTGCCCAGAAGAGGCCAAAGCACATGCTAATTAATTCTAAGGGTGGTGAGATTAACAATAACAACTTGCAAATAGAGATTTCACGCTTGTTTACGTTGTCTGGTAGACCTAATTAGTTGCCATGTCCTTTTAGAGGATGATGAAGAAAACAGCTGTCCCCCCTTATAGGAAAAATATAAATAAAAAGGGCACCAGCTGTCACGAAAAGGACACTGCTTACAACAACAAATGTCGAGATCATCACCGAGTACACTTTACGACATTAATTATTTGTTGATCCGTATTGCAGTGCATACTACTAATGGTGCTACAGCCTACAGTGTTGGAGTACGTTAAATGTTAATCATGAACAGGATGCCAGAATCTAGTACTTATAGTGAACCTGCTAATCAGTTACTAGTATACATTAAGAGAAAATTAAAGGGATGAGCATCTTTCAGAAATAGGGTAGCTAATAGCAGAAATGCTCCTATGGAGATCCTAATACATGAAGACATATAAGCCTAATACTATCTATTAGGTGCTTCCAAATTTTGTGTTGAGATGCTACCTAACATGTTTCTATGCAGTAGGCAAAGCTAGCTGCTAAGGATTGGTCACTAAACATGATTGAGCGGTTGACTGCAACTGGCTCCTATTCATGGGAGTAAGGTAGTTTGCAGAGCAGACATCAGGCTCATATGCCCATCTCATTATGCAATGACACCATATATTTTCATTTTATTATATGCAAGGATGCATATTGGGGCAATTTGGATGTCATTTTCCAGGCTCCACTTTGTCACAACTGCAAGCTTACCTTACATTCTAAGTTTGATCCAGTGATAGATAATCCCACCTTGTTCAAGTGGAAGAACATTGTGTTACTAGGAATTATCAACTTTGGTTGGGAAATCTCTTCTAACAGTGATGCCACACTTTCAATGATCGTTCCACGAATTTCCAACGATCTATCAAATTTGTCTAACCACTTTACAGTTGAGAATCCTTTCGTTACCTTGCTGATATTGCTTCTGCCAGTGACTTAATATTTGCTTCTGCCAGTGAAAGATGTGCACCAACAACCATATCTGCCACCTTTTTCTTCAGATATACACTTTCTATATCTGTTTCTGTATAAGGTTTGTCGAATCCTGTTGCAGTAGAATTGCTCTGAATATCTGATACATACCTCAGAACAAAAACCATGGTTAACCTTGCATTGGAAATTGTAACAGTGTGGACAAACTTACCTTTTATTGATCAAACAAAAAAAAAAGGGAAAATTATCTAGCTGTGCAAATCTCAGTAAAATTTACCCAACGCAGTTGTCCACAATTTGAATGACTTGAATACAGACAACATTGCTATAGTACATGATTAGAACAGAGAATTCACTGTTACTTTGGACAAAAAAGCATACCAAGTTAGCATCCAATGATCTGATGACTTCAGGTTGTGGATGGAATGCTGCTATCCACGTGGAGCACACCAGAGAAAATGATATCCAAAACCATATTAATGAGTTGACTTCGCAGCCAAACATAGCTAACTGAATAGTTCGCTCTCATCAGCAAGACAGCACACGCACACCAAGTGCTCAGCACCTCAAAGACTAAATGGAATTCATACCCGTGGACACCACATAATCAAATGTGGTCTCACCAAAAGTCCACCATAATCAAATTTGCTGGCAAACATCTGCAGTGAATAAAAGACCACGAGGATGATCCAAAAACCACGCAATGGGAGGCATCAAAGATGAATGGTATCATTGTTTACTTGGTAAGTTCCCAGGGCAGGTTCACCTCTCTCATAATACCTTAGTTACCTTGGCTTAGATCCCGCTGATGTTGCCATTGTTAACAAAAGAACATTTACAACAACAAAAATACTACTGTTTTTGGCCGCAAACAACAGCACTACAAGATGAATCTGAGTCAATTAACCATAAACCTCTATTTTCAAGTTGACTTTGAACCGAATCTGAAGCCATACTATGAGACCAGAATAAAACTTTACAGTGACCTTCTGACAATGATCTGTTTGAGGTGTTAGGCCCTAATTCAACAGCCATAATTTCTTCATCCAGTTTTCCCAGCCTCACAGCACCACTGTTTCCCAACACTCCAGTGAGCACGTGGACAAAATTCTTATGTTCAAGAGAAGAAGAAAAACCGCTTTTTGAAGACACCATCCCATCAGCCATTCTCAATATATCAAGTTCATTCCAAGTTTTTTTAGAGCTCTGTGAGCCCCTCAGAAACATCAAATCTACAGATTCTGCAGCAAACAAATCAACTGATTGATCTGATGGCTCAATTAACTTATTGCCAAGAGAAATCATATTCCCATTTAATACCCAAAGATTGTAGCCCAGGTCCAAGCAATTTTTTATCACATAAGCTTTGACCACTATTTCCTTAACAAAGTCATCTGAGTATATAGAACTACTAATTTTGATGCTCTGGAGCAAATTGATAGCATCAATGACAGGATGTCCTCTATGAGCAAGGTCATCCAGAAACTCTGGATTGTCAACAAGGAAAATGTAGTTCCGCATCCCTGACTTCTCAAGATGGCAAAATAGGTTTCTTGCAATTCTCTGTTCTATTGAGTATAGACTTATCAGCACAACATTGTTTTCTAATTGCACAGACTTGAGCACAGAACCAAGTTCACTGAATTTCCTAATGATTCTTCCTGGAAGAACCTCAGCAAAGCAGAAATTGTACCATTTTAGCTTGTTTAGAGGCTGCAATTCCCATATGTTGAAATCGAGATTCTTCCCATCTAACAACGCAGAATCTGGTCCAACACTCCTTCCATAGTTCACACCTGCATCCCTATGAGAGACACTCAGGGCCCTTTCCTTCAGGAAGTTTGTGTAGAAGTTGAAGTATCCACGGGCGTGGACAAACTTAATGAACCAAGGGGTCCATATTCTCTCCCCCATCTTTTTATACCACCCTGTAGTTTTCTGCAAACAATAAATGTGGAATAAAACATTATGGAAATTGACAACATGTCAACTTCAGATGTTATTCTAGATAAAAATATATTCAACAGATAAACTTTTTCTACTATAACAAACAAAAAAATATGACACTGATTATGTCATCCGGTAGTTTTCTGAATAAAATAAAAATACTTACCATGCCTTCAAGAATAGGTTTGATTCCTTTAGATTTGTGTTCATCGTACCATAATCGAAATTCTTTCCATGGTTTTGGGAAGAGAAGTTGGCCCCAGGTACCAACCATCTGGTACAAGAAAAGGTGAGTTTCACTATCCAGCTGTATCTTGTTTCCATGTTTACCTAATTATTTCAAGCTCAACTGGTTAACATTGAATAATTGCAAGCAGCAGTCGTAATATTTAATTAACGTGAATGCTGTAGATTTCAAAACTAAAATTTAGCGATTGTTTGGATGAAGGCAATTCAGCAAGGATTTTGTTCAAAGTTAATGTAAATACCAACATCCTTACAAAGCTTCCATAAATTATGCTCACTAGCAAATTCCACTCAAGTTCCTAGTAATTTGATTGTAAAAATCGGAGGATAAAAACCACGGCAAAGAAAAGGATAATTACTACAAATTTAACTCAAAGCGTGACAACACTACATTTCACACAAGAAAGTTAATTAAAAACGCTAATCCAAAACCTACGGGTACCAATTGCTATGACAAGCAATGATCACCTGAACTACCACAGGATTTCACATCATGCATGACATGGAACAGCTGTATCCATGCAGCCATGCACACCTTCATTTTCCCCTTCTTTCGTGCAAGCTTGTGCATCATATACTCTCTCTCCTCTCCACATTGTTGCTGCAGCCAAGAGTCTCCATACCTTCTCTTTCCCCTTCTTTCATGCAAGCTTTTGCATCATATACTCTCTCTTCTCTCCTCATTGTTGCTGCAGCCAAGTGTCTCCATGGGCCATAGCGTACCCAAGCACTGGAGCTGCCAATGCGAACCCATCGTTGGCGGGATTGCCAGATATAAGATTTCTTCCTCAGGTGGTCTCTTCGCTCTACCTTACTAAAACCCTGATTTTGGCTGCCACAGTGTGCCATTGTCACCTACACACTGCACTGTTACAGCCAATGACTAATGGCTTCACCGTCCACCCCAAGCAGCACAATTCAAGACGACACCATTGACCACTGTGTGACTTTGCCAAATGACAGATATACATGCATGACATTGTCCAGGTGAATCAGAGTTACATTTTTTTCCATACTTTTTTGAATGTTTGGACTGGAAGGCTCATGTGGTCATG
Source organism: Oryza punctata (assembly GCA_000573905.2). NCBI lineage: Eukaryota > Viridiplantae > Streptophyta > Magnoliopsida > Poales > Poaceae > Oryza > Oryza punctata. Next base: position 10,108,443 of record CM002488.2, read on the forward strand.
CCAATTGCCAAATTGGAGGTTGGATTTTCAAATCCTTAGTTGAAAGGTCTCACTGTGGTTGAGAGTTCAAATATGTAACCAAGAGTTCAGAACCGGTTGAAAGTTAGGATTTGTTTAGTTAAGAATGTATAATTTCTCGGTAGAAGTTAATGAGATGAATATCAGACCATTTCATCAATAAAAACAGTTTAGATTGCTTCACAGTAACTACTGTTTAAATATCTGCTAGCACCAAATGGAATTAGAGATTTTAATACAACTAAGCTAGAAATTTCACTATTTCAGATGATTTGCTAACAACAGGTTCAGTGGTAAACTGGTAATATGACGGTCTATTTACAGATTTTATACTTTGTTAGGATACATTACTATAAGTCTTTGGTATCTAAATGTAGGAGAGTGGAGGTTGTTTTGCAACAAGAAATAAATGAAGCACAATCTACAGAGGCCTATCATTCCAATATCATTCAAGAAGACGCTAGACTCTAGAGGATTGATAGGGCCAACGCCTAGTGGATTGGGGAGCCTAGATGCTGCCTAGCCTAGGCAGTGCTTAGGACCAAAATGAACAGTGAACTCCAAGAAATTAGCAAGCATAGTACATAAAAGCTAGACAATAGAACACTAAAATTGCAACACAAGAGCACCCAAGGCAGGTTAGCCGCACTTTTAGAATACTTCCCTGACCAACACAGCAAGATGAAAAGCATATCACCAGGAGTGCAACCTTTACTCATCTACCAAAGAACATGCTATAACAGAATGATGGTCTGGAATGGCAGCACCAACTTATATTATTTTGTACATCATAATCATTATGGCTCAGCACAACTAAAGGTTAATTTAGCATCGTGCTGTATCAAGGAGGACCACAGCCAGAGCAACCCAAATGTTTACATTGTAATGAACATGAAATTGCTTATGCTAGATTCTAGTAGATTGTTCTGAAATTGCAGCCACTATTTGTCCGAAGAAACCCCATTTCATTCTAGAATACATCTAAAGTGCTTCCCTGATCTCGTCGGTAAATGAGAATGGACATGATTACAAGAAATCAAATATAGTCAGAAGCGGCAGTGGCACTACGCAACGTACAACTAGGGGCCACGATCACATCTCCATTACTAATCTCAACCATATGAAACCCAGATATAGGCAATATTAACAAATCAATTAACATTGCCAGGCCAAATCTAGTCCTAGCAGATAGAAGGAGATCATTGGTTCAAACTGTTCACAAATTATTGTACCAATGCTTCAAGTTCAAGGCAAGTTTTAGGCATGCATTAATCACCACCACAAGAAACTGTTAGGTTGTCCACACCCATTTTTTTATAACTGATACATGAGAAGGCAGCAAGCAATAAAACTAGGAGGGTGTCATCTAGTTTGATCTCGGTCGACTAAATTGTTCTCAAACTCTCTACTACTAGCTGATGTGATGCTCCCAATTTCAGCATTCAGTGCCTGATCCAAAATGGCTATTCAACTTTTAGATGTTCAGACGTTTAGTTTCGACCTGGGGGAGCTCCAAGGATCTCCTATGACGACACAAAGCACGATTACTATCTTACACATTGCACTATTCTTACCAATCCTAACAATATATGCAGTGAATTACAGCCTACAAGATACAAATCATTCAAAGTAGCTCTCACCTGCGACAAACCGGGGGCGCTGCAGCGACGCGCCGAACACGTAGGGGCTGTAGTTCTCGCGGTCGTAGTAGTACGCCATGACCAGCCGCTTCAGGAACCGATAGTAGAGCGGCGACACCTCGAGGTCGTCCTCGACGACGAAGGCGAACTCGTCGTCGGAGCCGGGCCACCACGCCTCGATCCACTGCGCCTGGAGCCCGGCGTTGGCGGCGCGGTAGTGCACGCGCTTCTCCCCGTGCGGCCACCGGAGGGCGTCTGCCTCGGCGAGGATCTCGCGTGACGCATCGAGGGACGCGTTGGGGTGCGGGTGGTCGACGAGGACGTGGAGCGCCACGCGGTCCCCGGCGTAGTCCGCCGCGGCGAGTGAGCGGAGGCAGCGGCGGAGAGGGCCCGGGCGGTCGTAGGCGAGGACCTTGATGAGGAGGGAGAAGCGGCGCGGGTCCGGGCCGGGGCCGGAGATGAGCTCCGCCGCGGGGCCGGAGGAGCGGTGGTGGAGGAGAAGGACGACGAAGAGGGATACCGGGAAGACGAGGAGGAGGAGCGGCAGCGGGAGGGAGCGCCGCCGCGGAGGCGCCATTGCCGGCGGCGGCGGTGGCAGAGGCGGAGGCGATCGGCGGAGCACTGGAGTGGAGCAAAGTTGCACGAGAGAAAGGGAGGAGACGTGGCCTTCCTGGCCCATACAAGTGGGCCTCGGATATAGGGGTCTAACCACCGACCCATATATTGGGGTGGGCCGGGATATCGAATGGGCCGCAAATGGTCCAATGGTCGTTGTCCAGAGTGGAGGGGCAAAACGGTAAATTGCTCGAGTGGCGGAGGAAACCCCAGCGGCCCGAGTCCCCCACTCGACAGCCTCTGTCTCTTCGTCGTCCCCGATCCCCTCCTCCCTCTTCTTCCTCGAGATCTCCCAAGGTTAGGGAGCCAGCAAATTCACCGCGATTCCGCCCGCCGCTGCCGCTGCCGCCGTCGCCGACGCCGACGTCGCCGCCTGGGGGGAGGAGATGGCCGGCCTGGGGAAGGCCTTCTACGCGGTGGGGTTCTGGATCCGGGAGACCGGCCAGGCCCTCGACCGCCTCGGCTGCCGCCTCCAGGGGAACTACCACTTCCATGAGCAGCGTAAGAACCCGCCGCCCCAACCCCGCCCTTGCACCGAATCCGCCTTCCAGTCTCCCGTACACCTGTTCCGCACGAGCGTCCTGCGCGTCTTGTGGATTTGAACCAGTGATGGTCCCGAAAAATTGAGAATGAGCGAATAAATCGGATTGCTAGCTAGGGTTTGGAACGATTCACGAAATGTCGCGGTTTTTGTGGTTACGTGCCCGGCCGGGCTGGGGCTGTCCTAGGGTTTTGCGCAGTTAGATCATCGCGCGCTGATTTGAGTTGAAATGGAACTGCAATGCTAGTTCATCACTGTAGTTTGTGAAATTTAGAGGCTGCCTGGTGTACAGATTGATTTATCGATGCTCTCTCATACTTGAACATGTCCAATGCACGACAGTTGCTGGAAATATGGAGGGTCGACTCGAGTAGTAGATTGTAGATATTGTCGTTGATCATGCTTAGGTCATATGGTTTTGGAAGTCCCTAGAGCTAGAAGTTAAAGTCTCCACGATATGTTCAATTTTTACGTGGATGATTTCTATAGGTTGCTAAATGTTACGAATGATGATTTAGTGCTTGAGGTTGGAAGGAGAATTTAATAGCTGAAGTTTTGTTGTCACTGCTGAGAACCACCATTGCTCCTATTAGCTTTTGAGAATTTATTCTACCAGGTGTGGTGGGTTTCGAGAGTTCAGAGCAACTCGTCTTAATATGGGATAGAAATGATGATTTGCTGTTTGATTCAGATGCAATTGAGTACATATGTTTCTGTTTGACTCTCCCTGATCATATTTAATGTAGTATGTTCATATTATGAGTCCCCGTCGTATCCTGTGTGCTGTCAATTTGTTTTAGTCCAGTGGAAGATTTTACAACTATAAACTCACTAATATTATATCAACAGTTGGTTGTGCAGTCCATAGAGATCCCTAGATATGTCTCCTTATAAGTCAAAAAACATCAGTGGCATTTTACCTGTTCTAAGTTCTAACTGTTATGCTTTTGTCACTTGTTCCTTACAGGCTCATGCAATTTTAACTGTACATATTATCTTCATACTACTGCTTTTGCTGTGCATTTTAATATTGCCTCCTTCCCGATTGCTGTGATAATATTAATTTTTTGATGGTTCTATCTGTAAATGTCATGTGGTCATTTCTGCAAGCTGTATAATTACCAGAATAAGACCTAAAATTGCATGATGTATGCCGTTATGCTTTATGACTTTTGTTTAACATGTGTCATGCATGAGGCTGTCACCATAAGATTATCATGATCAAGCTATTCTAGTGGGATTAAAAGGTTATTTCCATTAACAGCCTTAAAATATTGGTATTATACATATGGTTGAGTTATTAATGATTACTTTTTGCTTCTGTAGTCAGCACATTGAAATACTAACATGAATTCCTTTTGAACATTTACAGTCTCAAGGCATCGCACACTTATGAACATCTTTGACAAAACCCCTCATGTTCACAGAGATGCATTTGTTGCCCCAAGTGCATCTCTTATTGGTGATGTCCAAGTTGGCCAAGGAGCTTCAATTTGGTATGGGTGCGTCTTAAGAGGTTTGTGCTTCTTGCTTTCTTATCTTAATTAGCATCACTTTGTTCATTTTGCAGAATCATGTAACAAGTACTGTTGAAATGTTCCTATATTCTTATTTGTCTTTGACAAACTAAACTATTTAAGATGCAAATAATTATTCACGTCATGTTTTGTTCAATGTTGAAAGGTATCAGCCTATGTGATTTACTTTGTCAAGATATATTTGGAGATCATCTCTTTTGAGTTTTGACCATAAACTATCAACTTATATTATTACATGAATACTTGATTTAAGGTGAGGACATAGGAATAACATATATCAATGGTAAATTTACATCTGAAATAGTACTTTCAGTTAAATGTGCCGTGCATATCCATGTGCATAGTCTTCTATGTAATGTATTAGGTGTTTTTGGTGTCAAACATATGTTAGTAGTCATACAGTATCTTGACCTAACTATCTTCTTTTTGCTGACAAAAGAATTAATGCAGTAGAATCTATGGGAAAAACCTTAATATTTTTAAATTATTAAGTGCATAAATTAAACTGATATTTGTCATGATATATTAGACTGCTCTCTGTAGAAACAAACCATTGATTGTGTTAAAAAGGCTGTCTTTCTGTTACATGGGATGATGGGATGTTCTCATCACTCCCCAAATCTCGTCTGCTCTGTCCAGCAACTGTCTCCTGAAAACAAGCTAGCTGGTTCTGTCATCAGTGCTAACTTAAGTGACTGGTACTTATCTGGCATGTTTATTCAGTGGTTTTTACAGTACCTACAAAAAAACTAATAAGACATACAGTCTTGGCACATACAACCAATAAAGACAACTTTTCCCATGGATTTAGATTCTCTGCACAACAGAGATATATAAACTAACTTATTCACTCTTTTAAACTATTATTTACTTTAGTTTCTTAAGTTTTTAATATCCATCTATGATGCCGCATTGCGACTTTGTTGTTATTTTTGTTGTCAACAAGTATCTTAACATACTTAATTTCAGGGGACGCAAACAATGTTCAAATTGGATCTGGGACCAATATACAAGACAATTCTCTTGTCCACGTGGCAAAATCTAATCTTAGTGGAAAAGTCTTTCCAACCATTATTGGGGATAACGTCACAGTAGGTAAATATGATCAGTGGCTCTTACCTTACACAATATGTGCTTCTTATGAATTATTATCCAATATCCTCAAAATATTTATGTTCCATATTTTAGATAGTCATAATCTGTTTTCATCATTGCCTAGCACAAAAATAGACATGGGCACTTCTACATAATTTCCTGCGAAGATGGTACTCATGAAAAATGGCCATTGTGAAGTACTGAAGTTCTGATTACATATATACATTCTGAAACACCACTTCACAGGTCATAGTGCTGTATTACAAGGATGCACTGTTGAGGATGAAGCGTTTGTTGGTATGGGGGCAACCCTGTTAGATGGTGTTGTCGTGGAAAAGCATGGGATGGTTGCTGCTGGAGCCCTTGTAAGACAGAATACAAGGATCCCATGCGGAGAGGTTGTGCATTACTTTCTTTATTACTTCACTTTGAGTTTTGATTGTTACTCAGGTCTCACCTAAAGTTTGCTCCACTTGATTGACTACTTCTTGTTGCAACTAGGCACACCAAATACATGATTACCATTGTGTTTAGTGTACTAAAGATTCAACTAGTTTGTGGAATGTACATGGCTTTCAACTTTTTAGGTGGCAGTTACATTTTGTAGATTTAGATGCCTAAACATTTGTGCAGGGGCACAACAAGAATATGCTGTGTAGCTCTTGTTTGGTTATCTTATTTCAGTGAGTTCTTTGTTGACTAGTTCTATTGGATTCAGGTATGGGGAGGAAACCCTGCCAAATTCCTGAGGAAGCTCACTGATGACGAGATTGCTTTTATCAAAGAATCAGCTTCTAACTATTCCACTTTGGCAAAGGCCCATGCTGCTGAGAATGCCAAGCCTGTTGAACAGAGTGAGTTTGAGAAGCTGTTCCGCAAGAAGTCTGGTCACCAGGACGAGGAGCACGATTCAATGATTGGTGCCACCCGGGAGGCTGCTCCGGAGCTGACGCCCTCGAGTCCTGCCCAATAAACCTTGCTTCTGTTTTTGCTTCTCTCTGATGCCTTTCCATCATCTTATATTGGACAGTGCAGGATTGTTGAAGGTGACACTGTTCCATGAGTTTGGCAGTTTATGTTTCCTTTCCTCCCCAATAATTTTGGGTCGAGCAATGTTCAAAAGCTGGCCATGTACTTCGTTTTCTGTATTCCATATGTTTAAGATGCGCTCCATGGAACAAAGAGAACCATTACGCACAGAAATCTAGCATCGTTTTGACAAGTTACTTGCGGTGCGGTCTTGTAGCTTTCTACATATTATTGGATAAAAAGCGGATTTTTTTGGTGTGCGTGAAATTTGGTAAAGTCTGAAATTTAAACCTTGGTTGATGAATCAACCTTACCTGACCTTTACTATAACGAACTCGGCTAAAATTTTGTGTGAAGGAAACTGTCTATATAGCCCTAAAACTTTAATGGAAGTGTGCTTGGCACTGTGAACGTCGAAATACCTTGTATTATCTATGTACTGTAATTTCAAACACCTAAGGTGGTTTTACGGATGTGGAAAGATCAAATAAGTGGGTTTAATGACTAGACGACATATTTGTACTTCAGTCTTGCGGTTCATGATTTATATTGTACTAGGGTTTAGTTCTTCTTCCTTTGGTCTCCTTCCAGCGCCAAGATCGGGCAACTAGGGATAGAGTTTAGTGCATTTGGTGGAAAGATCAAATAAGCGGGTTTAATGACTAAGATGATATATTTGTACTTCAGTCTCTCGGTTCATGATTTATATTGTACTAGGGTTAGGGTTTAGTGAGTTTTGTTCTTTTCTTCTTCCTTTGATCTCCTTTCAGCGCTAAGATTGGGCAACTAGGGATAGAGTTTAGTGCATTTGGTGTCCCTCTCTTTGCATTGCTTTTTATAGGCGCTGGTGGGGCGGGGCTCGGGAATATCTCCAATTCTGTTTTGATAACTAGTTTTAACTATCACAAAAACTATCTATCCTGGAAAAGAAAAGTTGTTACACATCTCTTTCTCCTCTCTCATGCCCATATGCTTCATACCTGCCATTTTGACTATTTAAATGTTGGTTCATTAGTACAAGCCAGCAGAAGTCGCAAGCCAAACGTTCTCTGTCATTCTTGCTCATAAGATTTTTTTTGTCTTCGTGTTTCTTGCTACTGCTAGTTCCATCGATCCCATTGCTGCTACCTTTGAGCATGCTATTACCGACTTGTACCAGATCCTTCGCAAGTCAAACGTTCTCTGTCATTCTTGCTCATAAGATTTTTTTTGTCTTCGTGTTTCTTGCTACTGCTAGTTCCATCGATCCCATCACCGCTACCTTTGAGCATGCTATTACCGACTTGTACCAGATCCTTCTGGTACAGTTCGGTCTTTTCCTTCGCGTCACAGGTATCACGCCGGTGCAGCAGCTGTTGTTCGGACAGCAGTAGAGCCAGTGCTTAACTCAAATTTCGGTTTGTCAAAAGGTAGCCCTCCTTGAGCATTTTTTGGTTGTTGCAACGTTGACCTATGAGATCTTTATTTGTTTTATCCGCTTTCGGCTCAAAGCCGGCGGAGAGCTGTCGGCTCTCCCCGTGCGCTTGAGGTTGAAGCTTTGTGTTTTAATGTTTCTTGCAGTCACTATGTCATTAGCTTCGGTTGTTCTTGCTATCTTTATTTATTATTACCTGATTGAAGTTAAGGTACTTGTTTTCGCTTGTTTGAATGTGACAATTAAGCTTTGTGTGTATGTTGTCTATGCGATATGTGGAGCATCTTGTATCTTTATGTATTATTATTTATTTATTACTGTAGTCTACTCAGATTAGAGGGTTGTGTGTGTACGTGTCTGTACTTTGGACTTACACTTATGAATGAAAGAATGAATGCTCCTTTTGTTTTATAGGCATGTTGTGAGGATTAGACTTATCTACTCGTTGTAAAGTAGATTTTCAGTCATCATAAATGGAAGATTAAATTAGTCACTACATCTATAACTTTCTATTCATAGTAAAAATTATCAGTTTCACCAACCTAATTTCGTAACATGATATCACCTGGACCTATTATTCAGCACGTATGCAGTCGAAACTGAAGATGAAAACCACCTTGACCACTCCTTCAGCACTTCATGATGATTGCGATGTTTATCTCTGCAATATTCATCTGCCTTATCCGCTATTGGCTCAAAGCAGAGGCGGATCTAGAGTATACTTATTAGGGGGCCTTGCCCCCAGTCAATTCTAGTGCACGGAGGTAAATGTCCCCTATCATTTTTTTACTTACTTATTCTAAATAAGTAGTACATTGTCGGCCTCCACTTATTTTACTTCCCATATTTGCCCTCGGCTCAAAGCTGCCGGAGAGCTGTCAACCTTCACCCCGTGCTTGAGGTTGAAGCTTCGTATCCTCATGTTCGTTGTAGTCCTTGTGTCTCTAGTCTCAATTGTTCTTGCCATCTTCACTTATTATTTTCTGATTAAGTGAAGGTATCCATTTTCGCTTGTCATAATGTGGTGATCAAGATTTTTGTGTATATTGCATATGCGATATCTGAAGCATGTTGTATCTTTGTATACCATGATTTATTCGTTACTGCAGTTTACTTAGATTAGAGGGTATTAGAGGGTAAGGGTTGTGTCTGTGTGTTTAGAGATGGAGGGTAGTGTGTGTGCACGGGCACGCTGTATCTGTACTTTGTATTCCGATGTATGAATGAGCGGTTGTGTGTATTTGTATTTTGTACTCCGACTTATGAATGAAACTAGATTTTGGTGCACATCTCCTGAGTAATATCATATCAATTAACATCCTCCTCTTATTATTGGCATGAGAAGAAAAAAAGATAAAGTGATACTACATATTTCGAGTTTATGCTCATTTTACACTGAAGATGCCTAAAGTGTAAAAAAAAAATACTCAACTTCAAGCAGCCTCTCTACTGTGGTTTTTATAACCACTATGAAACTTTTCGTTCTTTCGAATGGCAAGCCAAGAGCATGGTGCCGAATGAGTTGTGAAAAATAACATGTCAGCATTGGTAGATTGAAAATACAAAGATAAATATATGCCTAAAAAATTAGACTTAAATACTCATTTAAAGTAGATTTTCTATTCATAATAAATTGAAGATTAAATTAGTCTACATAGTCCCTAATAATTTGGCCAAGATGGATAAACATATCGAGCTTTAAACAATCCAAATTGGTTGAGCGGGACTCCCACTGTGAGCATCAACATTATTGGGCAACATGTTTTCGATTTGACCTACAAATACAAATGTTCTTCGTACAATTTTACTTCTTAATCAATAAGATGGCAGTAAAATAGTAGTGATGATGGCAGTAGAGCAGTATTACCTTTGCAAATGAAGGCAAAACTTCATGCAGCTTGGAGATCTGAAAGTGTATATGTCAATATAAATCGCAATTAGATAGTTGGACTGAAGCCATGCAATTGGATGGACAATTTAGACTAACCAGTTGGAAAACTATATCCTCAAGCAAATACTTCAAATCAAACTCCTTATGACTTTGTATATCGTGAATTGGTCTTGCATAGAACTCCACGAAGAAAGGTAGGAACAATCTATGAATGAATGCATCCTGATATTAGTATATTTGACTTTTAATTCAAGTTCAACGAAAGGATAAAAGTGATAGCGTATTTGAATTTTAATTCATCATTAGAGAGAGAGACAAACCATTTGTATAATCAGTCAACTTAGGTGTGCCGCTTATCAATGAATTCTTGGAAAGTTAAGTTTTCATATTTTCAAGCTTCCCATGAATTTCAGAAAGTTGAGTTTTCATATTTTCAAGCTTTGTGCATTGCATGTTGACTATGTTCGGTTCACACACACCGACTCAAAAAGAAGGGTTAATTGGTTTCATGCCATTGTAAATTTGCTTATTCAGAAAAATACCATTACAATTCATCTATTCGTAGTCGTACCATTGAAATTTTACAAAATTAGGACCGTTCCACTGCCGTCACGTTTTCCATCCAACTCCTTCCTTTTTCCATCTTCTTCCTTCTTTTCGCATCTTCTTCCTTTCTTCCGTTCGGAGGGGGCAGAGGCCGGAACGTGCGCCATTGTCGTCGCCGATGGCTATAGCAATGGGGGAGTGGCGCAAGACGATGACGGGGTTGAACAGCGAGCGGTCACCGACCATTGCCGCCGTCTGGGTCGCAGGTCATTAGTGACGGCAGCGCCGAGCATGGCGGGGTTGTGCCCCAGCCAGTCCATGAGAAGGCCACCGCTGTCGTTGGTGGCGGTGAGGAGGGAGGAGGTTTCTTCTCCTCGTTGCTGGGTGGCAGGGCCAGCAGTAGTGTGTGGTCGGTGTGTAGGGGCGATGGGGGAGGACCATCCTGCAGCGGCGTATGTCCCCCGCCAGGCACGACGCAAGCAAGCCGAGCCGGTGGGCTGGACTGATGATACCTCGCTGGCTCCGGCGTGTAGGCAGCCAGATAAGAAGAAGGTGAAGAAAAAAAAGAAGTAAACAACACCGCCTATGCCTCGCCACCTACGCTACGTCAACAGCAAACAAGGAAGAGCAAGACGAAGAAAATAAAAAAAAGGGAAAACAACGATGGTCGCGCCCGCGGAAACTGCGACGATGACACTGAGCTTGCCCACCGCGCAATGCCCAAACCTCCGAGCAGCTCTACTGTTGGTCCGTGCCGGCCGCATGCTCGGCCACGCCGCCGCCGCGCCCTCTTGCACTGCTTCTCTGCAACACTACCCTCGTCGCGACAGCAGCGCACCGCTCGGCGCCGGCCGCATGCCCGGCCACATTCTCGGCAGCACCGCCTCCGCTTCCTCCCCATCTTCCCCGTCTCTACTAGCGGATCCTCACCATCCTCCCCCCGCTGCTCCTCCGCTCCCACGCGGGTCGAGCGCAGCGGGGTTGTGTGCCAGCCAGTCCTTGAGAAGGCCACCGCCATTGCTGGTGGCGGTGAGGAGGGAGGAGGACGCGGAGGGGTGTGTGCCCATCCATAGCTCTACGTAGGGGCGCGCTGTGTCGGGGTCGTCGGTGGCAGGGGCGTCATCGAGGCGTGCGACGAGGGAGGCCTCCCCGCGTCGACCCAATTGGGAGGAAGGAGGGTAGCGAACCCTCGCAGTGCGGGATTTGCAGTTGGGTGGGGTGGGGGGTTTGCGCTCGGTGCGATAGGTGTGGTGAGGATACCGTCGGAGACGGTGACGATGCGGAGGGGGATGTGGGCGCAGACGGGCGCCGCGTGCGGCGGCAAGAACAAAAAGAAGCAAGAAGACACGAGAAGAAGGAAGAAGACGGAAAAGGAAGGAGTTGGATGGAAAACGTGATAACAGTGGCACGGTCCTAAATTTGTAAAATTTTAATGGCACAGTTACAAATAGACGAATTGTAATGTTATTTTTCTGAATAGTCAAATTTGCAATGGCATGGATCCAGGTAACCATAAAAAGAAAGAAACATATGTTCCTTTCTAAAGATCTGCAATATATGTTTGAGTAAATTACGTTAGCAGGATTGAGCAAAATTCCTAAAGTTAATAGATTGCAAGGTTTTCCATGACCTGACTTTTTCAACTATTGCAGTAAATTTAGTTGAAGATTGTCCTCGTGCTTGCTAATCAAATGGTGAGGACATAAACACTTTATTTTAAAATTCTCCAATTTGTAACTTCTAATTTGTTAATAATTATAGGATCAGTGTCTATGCATCTTGCTGTATATAGATTTCTGATGTAACATCATTCTTTCATCATTCAAATTAATCGAGTTGATCAGTACATGTTTCAAAAAAGATTTCTTCGCCATGATATCAAGCCTGATAATTTCTTGTCTTTTTAGGGAAGACATAATGTTTGAGTTCATGTTTGATGAAAGAATTTGTTAATAATTATAGGATCAGTGTCTATGCATCTTGCTGTATATAGATTTCTGATGTAACATCATTCTTTCATCATTCAAATTAATCGAGTTGAGTACATGTTTCAAACAAGATTTCTTCGCCATGATATCAAGCCTGATAATTTCTTGTCTTTGTAGGGAAGACATAATGTTTGAGTTCATATTTGTCTATTACGGAGCACCATTTTGTATATCCCGCCTGTATAACGACATTAATATTTATGTTGTGCTATTCTGCAGTAAGCTCTTGCCGTTTCTCTCGGTAGAACATCTAGTAGAGCCATGTTTATGTTTATGTTTTCAGACGTTAGTAGAACCATGAGAACAATCTTCATTGGAGCCAATGTCCATATATAATTTATATTCTCAAAAAAGGTTTGATGGTTTTTTTTAATTACTAGAAGTACAAGCGCGGCTTCACGCCGCGCACACTAACATCCGCATAGGGTTAGTTAAAAGCATATAATAAAAGTATTTTGAGGTGTATGGTTGAAAAAAAGATTGTATAATAAATTAACAGAAATAAGGAACAGTTGCTGCTCATTTTGCTCACAAATGAGAATAGCATAATTTAATATATAACAATAAGAGGGAATAAGGGAAGTTTTAGAAATTTGATAGGGAGATGTAACTCCAGCTTGAAGCGGGCATAGAGGCAAGAAGTATCGCGATTGAGGTAAGATGCAAAGAAGAGGTAAGGTTGGTAACTCACCTCCCACGCACGTAAAAAACGGAGCAACGTATTTTCTTATGATTAATTAAGTATTTACTACTTTTTTAAAAAAGGATTAATATGATTTTTTAAAACAACTTTCATATATAATTTTTTTAAAAAAAATACGTTGTTTAGCAGTTTAAAAAGGGTGCACGTGGAATAGAAGAGAGATGTGAGTTGGAAAAGTTGGGAAAACAACTCACCTTAACATTTAACAGGTGTCATAAAGGAAGACATAGTCACCGATGTTTTTAAACGGACAGCAGTACAAGTATCTATTTCTCTGAACAAAACACGAGCAGACAACTAACCTTGTAAAAAAAAAACTAAGAACCTGGTGATGGTACAAGTTCACCTGTTAATATAGACAGTACACAGATAGCTCGTCCAGAAGATATACGACATAGGACGCTAGTTCGACAGGAAGCTCTGACCATAAGTTGATAATGCAGTGTCCTTATTTCAAGTTTCAATTAGTCTACTTTTCCTTCTTGCGGCTATATTAACCTGCACAAACGATTGTGCCTCAGCATATATTTATATTGACGAGACGGGATAATAACATCAAATGAAAATTATTGATATTGTGGTATCTATTCCAAGTAATATATAAATATGAGTCAAGGACGATCAGCAAAAACAGTGATAGTTACCCTAAAGAATAGGAACGAAATTGTTTTGAGATCTGAACATTTCACTTTGGTACTTAAATTTAATATTTATCAATTTCTACCTACCAGTGAAATATACTACCTGAGCATTCACAGAATGAAATACGTTTGTACTGTTCTTAAATTAGATCATTGACTTCAGCATTTTTTCCTTTTCGATAAAAAAATATTTTTCTTGCGAGAATCCACATGTCCAACTGCCTGGCAAAGGCGCTACCAGATATTATATCATAATAACTGTAGTTGCTTAAAACATTGTCATGACAAATTAGTTCACTATTTTGTAGCATTGAATGAACATGTGGACTTCGAGGTTTGTTTATGCAAGTAGTATATAATGCTCTACTCAGAACCAAGATGATACAGTTCCATCACCATCAACAAGAATTTGACAAAACTTGAACATTCAGAGTCAGATTTGCTGATAAGATGAACGAAACCTAAAAGAAGAAGAGAAAATTCATGGCCTTTCAACAAACAATATCATCAGAAAGGGATACTCCAACAACAGAACCTGGAGCCCCTAAAGTCAACAATTATGCAAGGTACGCATCGTGACATCTAAAAGAATTAGTTCGTCAACCTTTGAAAGGGGGACAAGAAAACAAGTACTCATGTACGAACATAAGAATCACCAGAAGAGTTGATCTGAGCTTCTCTGTCCAACGAGAAAAGGAAATTGCTACTGCACCAATTAAACGCTAACACAAGTTCTAAGTTCCAACTGACATCAATGAATCGGGAGCCCAGAAAATTCAGAACACAAAAGGTAGTACACACATGAACCTTGTCTAGTAGTGAAGTGTAAAGTTCAGAACTTCCATCGATCCAGTTCAACAAAAAAAAAAAAATTCAAAACTCATAAACGCCACTGAGGTAGTAGTATGTGTAGAAAAAAGAAAATAAAGCCTGTGGAAGGGATATCGGATACAAAACCTGTAATCTTGGTCCATGAAAAAGAAACACGACCTTCCTGCAGAAAATTGGACATGCAGACATACAGTAAGGCAACGGAAAATCCAGGACAACACGTAGAACCAATCGGGGCAGCAAACATTCAGAGATCCGCTGCCGTTCGAAGAAGGAAAATTTAGTCGAACGAGATTCAGAATCAACCACTGCTCATGCACTGATAGGTGAAAAAAAACCAGTGGATTCTCTGAAGAACACAAAAGAAAGATTCCTGCAGAGTATAGGCGGATGCGATTGCTCCAGATCTGCACCATATGCAACACAGCTCCCAGTTGCTTGATGCCCTCCTTCCTGCACACGGTAGCAAACTTGGCAACTGCGTTCATCACATGCTCCGCTCATCTATAGAGAAAAAAACCATTCAGACGAGGAAAAAATGCTTCAAAATTTAGTGCATTCGAAAGAAGAGATGAGGAAGAACAGGTCGGGACACGGAAAGTGCAAAAAAAAAAAAATCAGAGCTTTTCACTCAAACAAAACAACAGAAAAACAAATACCTTCCTCTGCTCCATCCAACGGCACATTCTGGGCAAGGGCGTTGATGTCCTTCAACGGCAGACTCCGTCACTGTGATGTTGAGGGAGGCGCAGGTCTGAGGCCATCTACATGCGGTGGAGGTGGAGTCCACACTAGAGCTTGCCGTTGACTTCCAGAAGGTGGAGCAGGGGGTGCGACTAAAGCCTTTCCCTCCCGCTAGGCCAGATCCGACGAATCCGTGGGAGGAGCCGTCGTCCTCGCCGCACATCCTCTTAGGTGCCCCGGTGGAGCAAGAGGAAGGAGGTCTGCTACTTATCAAGCAATCCATGAGCTTGCCACCTCCGCCATGTGGTCGGCGGCAGTCGGAGGAAGTGGTCGGCCTCTTCCGTTGGATCAAGCCACGCCCCACCACCCTAGCCCACGCCTCCTCCAGCCTGGATCTGGAGAAGCCGGATCTCCTCTCCCCCGTCGCTGGCCGACGAGGGGGGAGTTGTGGAAGATTGCAAAGTGAGAGAATCTCACCACCGGCGAGGCAGAGGAGGCGGCGCCATCACCACCAACGACGTCGCCCATGGCTTTCCTTTCTCCAGGTGCGTTCCTCCTCCCTCCTCCCATGGCAAAAGCATGCACACGGGGGGAACCGTATCATCTGACGTTGGGCAAACAAGTTAGAGGGCAGTAGTTCTTCTATCCACCGTCGCTGACGGATCGAACGGCTCTCTGTCTTTTCCATCATTTAACGGCGCGGGGCCGGCGCTAGAGCCGCCCGAGAAGATGGCGACGAACAGGATGTATTACAAAATCCTGAAATACCTCAGCTTCAAGAAGGCACGGTAGTTAGGTAGAGTAGTAGATAAACAAAATTGTGGCCATCGCTAAGGTAGACAACTAGCTAGGCG
Organism: Oryza punctata; assembly: GCA_000573905.2. NCBI lineage: Eukaryota > Viridiplantae > Streptophyta > Magnoliopsida > Poales > Poaceae > Oryza > Oryza punctata. Next base: position 10,124,471 of record CM002488.2, read on the forward strand.
GCGCTGTTGAGGCCTCCAGGGAGGTGCAGCTCCCGGGGCTCCCTGCGGCCGCCGCGCTGGTCCCGAAGCTCAGGGAGAGGGGCATCACATTGACTTCGTGGTACATCCCAACATCGGCCTGATGCTGCTCGACTTCTTCATCAACTTCAGCTTCCATTTGCTCTTCATCGTCTTGCTCGGCAACCATGTTCCACATGGAGCCCAACACCGGCAATCTGGCATCACGTTCGACGACATTGCCGGGTGGACGCGGCTCGACCTCCACGTTGTGACGTCCCATCGGCGTAGTCACCATGCGCACGGCGCACCCCCAGCACCCCAAGGTTCAGCGGCAGCGCTGACCTCGATCGCCAACCTCATGAACTGAGGCTGCCATCCTCGCCGATCGCGGCGAAAAGGACCACGTCACTGTAGATCGACAACTCCATCGACCGCATCGTCGCCGGCCTTGAGGGCACCGCATCCTGCTACGAGATCGGCCACGGCATTTGACGTCCCGAACGAGACAACAGCAGCTAGCGAGGACCGCATTCGGCGTGCCTTGGGTCGGCCGCGCCAACTTCACACTATAAAGTGAAGGAAAAACGTGAGAGACGTTCGATCCATCAGCAACGGTGGATCGACGAACTACTGCCCTCTAACTTGGTTTGCCCAACGTCAGAGGATCCGGTTCCACGGCGATGTGTGTGTGTGTGTGGGGGGGGGGGGGGGGGGGGGTGATGGAGAGTTGTTGCGTTTGAGGGTGGGTAGGCACACTACTTAAAAAAAACTACATAGGTATCGGCTATATAGGTGCCGGTTCACCAAAAACGACACTTATAAGATATTTTCCGCCCGCGATCCATATAACCAGCACCTATAATGATCTACAGGTGCTGGTTTTTGGGAAGGCACATTGGTACCGGTTTGAATTAAAAACCGACACTAAAAGTTCTCCCGTCAACAGTCCGAAAGTGATATAGGTGTCGGTCATGTGCCGGTTTTTAGTGCACGATCGACACCTATAATTTTGGTATATAGACCAGGGAGGGGAATAGGTACTGGTTTTTAACCTGAACTGCACCTATTGCCCTCCGCCGACGTCAACAAAGACTAAAGGTGCTGGTTCGGGTTAAAAACCGACACATATTGCCCCTGCAGTCTATATATACCCCCACCACACTAGCTCACGATTTGAGAGGTATTCTTCTTGCTCATCCAAAGGGGGAAGGTTTTGCCCAAAAAATTCAAAAACATCAAGAGATCTATGTGTTTGCATGTTTATCGGTTAGTTTTTCTTGATTCTATATGTAGTTTTTCATTATTTGTGTGATTCTCGATGAATTTTTTTCCTAAAAAACATCAAGAGATTTACAATGTAGATGGTAGTGCTAGCTATTTTTGCAACTTTTCTTGTTGAATTGGATTGATATTTTGAATCTTAATTTGTTTTGAGATGGTGATTTGAGAAAAGCATGATGACTTATCTATGAGTAACTTACATATATTATTATTATTTGAATTTCAATAGATATAGAGAATGTTAATTTTCAATTTGAGTAATGTATAGAGTATTAAATCATCGAGCATTTGAGATATAAAAGATTAGTACTAGTGATTTTTAATTGATCTATGGATTTAATTGATATAGGTATGTTAGCGGTTAATTTAAGAATTTTTATAGGACCGATGGATGAAGGAGGGATGAACGTTGCGAAGCGCGGTACGTTGGAGTATGGCAGGAGAGTAACCAACTTCGTGATCAGGGCAACGAGTTCTAGATCGTTGAGCATGACGGAACACTTGCTTTGTCCATGCGCTGATTGCATGAACGGGAGAGTTTTCTGCAAATCAAGTCCACGAGCATCTCCTAACAAGAGGTTTTATGCGTAATTACACATGTCAGGATAATCATGGTGAAGATGAGAATGATAATGTGGACAATTATGGTGATGTAATGAAACGAGAGAATGCGGAGTTGCCTGCCGACGAAGGTGGATATGGTAGTGACGAATCATATGGTTTGGATCAGATGTTGCGTGATGGGGAGACAACCTACAATGATGAAAGACAATATGAGAAGTTCAAGTCCATGGTGAAGTCAAAAACCCCGCTTTATCCAGGATGCAACGAGGAGCACACCAAATTACATGTTGTTCTCTCGTTGCTCCAAATGAAATCAACCAACGGATGGAGTGACAAGAGCTTCACAGATCTTCTACAGCTGATTGGAGACCTCCTTCCAGTGGGTCATGTACTGCCAGAAACAATATACAAAGCGAAGAAGGTTGTCTGCCCACTCGGATTGGAAGTGCAAAAAATTCACGCATGTCGAAATGACTGTGTCCTATATCGAGGTGACTATGCAGACTTGGATACGTGTCCAGTTTGCAAAGCACCGCGGTATAAGGGTGGAGATAACGATGATGATGCTGATGATGACAGTGGTGGCCCCATCCTGAAGAAGAGGAAAGTACCCGTTAAGGTTGCATGGTATTTTCCTATAATCCCTCAGATTGAACGCATGTATGAACCGCAAGAAGCTTTTGAATCCGTCATTGACATCCTAAATAAGGCACTTGTGAAGTATAAGAAGAAGTGTATTTGACACGCTCCGTGTGCAAATACATTTCGAGTTGTCTGCCACCCTTGGTGCTCACGCCAGGATTAGGGCACGAGCACATGTGGGTTCTACGTGATGAAATTTATGTGGATTTTCATGGAGGACTCCAACTGGAACCTTAAAGATGCTGAGGTTCGCTAATTTTGTTAAGACGTAAATCCACATTTCTAAACACATAATACGTTTTCATATCTTCAATACTTTAATTTGCAGAAATTAAAGTTGCCGACAAGTAAATTGCTGCCGCATGTTTGTTTATCCCTCGCTGAACAACTTTGTGGATTCATCGTCAACCAATCATCTCATCGATTGGTGCGTATCACGTTTCAAGAGCTCCTGCTGGGCTAGTGGGTTTCATTGAGGCTGGAGGCCCTAGTGACACTTTAGATAGCCATTCAACGACAAAGGATACGCAGACTTAGAATTAGTGGGCAAAACGTACTCTTTAAGCATTTTCTAAATTTCTTGTACCTTAGTTATTTGGATTGATGTTGTTTTCTTAATGTCTCGAACATGAATTAAGTTTATTATTTGTTAATGTTTATCTATTTGTTTTCTTGAACACTTACCTAATCATGTATTAACTTTCTCTACTTATATTTTTATCCCTCAAAGCAACAGGTGATCTCACTTGGTGGATGAGGCTAGCATCATCGTTGTTGCCTCTGTAAGCAATAGGTGAGCATGTGTAACTAAAATTTTCATATTAGAACATTTGAGATATTGTAGAGCTCAAGCGATTTTTGTCACGTCTCCTGAGATGTGTAACACATCTGGTCACCACCTTCATGTGGTTTGACGGGCACGTCCTAGGCTGAAATTGACTGTCACGCTGAGTCCTAGCAATATCATAGTAGTGATGAAATTATATTCGTGTATATGTTTGAACAATATTGTGTCTATATGTTTGAAGATTTTGGGATGTGGGTGATATGAATTGTTTTGGGATTTATACTGAGTCTTCTTGGGAATGTGGAGGATGTGGATGTGCATGATGTGAATGTAATATTATGTGATATGTGTGGAGAATGTGAATGTAATATTGTGTCATTTTTGTGATTTCTGTGTTTTAGGAAATATTCTGTACTTTTCATATAATTTATTTTTTTGGGCTATACTATTATAGGTGCCGGTTCTTGTAAAGAACCGACACCTATATGGTGACTGCATGCGGCCCTTAAAACCTTATAGGTACCGGTTGTTTACAGGAACCGACACCTATAATATTATAGGTGCCTATTTCGGAACCGGTACCAATGACTTTAATTATTGGTGACGATCAAAGGGTGTAGGGTCCAAAACCGGCACCTATTAGACCTTTCGAACCGGCACTAACGGGTATTTTTGTAGTAGTGGCAGCACAGAAAGAGATGGGATTGGATTAGGATGTATTTTTGTGAGAATGACCTCATACTTTTTAGGATTACAATGCTGTCCGTAGAAACAAAATTTTCTCTTCTTCACATTATATTTCATATAAAGGTAAGGATTTTTTTCATAAAAATTACAATAAGGATTAATCTCCAAAAGGATTGCTTCTTTATTTCCTAGAGTATTGAGTTTTTAGGATTACAACGATGTTCCTAGAAATGAAATTTTCTCTTCTTCACATTGTATTTCATATAAAGGTAAGGATTTTTTCATAAAAATTACAATAAGGATGAATCTCCAAAAGGACTACTTCGCTATTTCCTAAAGTATTGAGTGTCCTTTTGGAAAAATGCATAGAAGCATGTGTGCCCTACATGCACGACATGACCTCCCACACCCGGTTGATGACACCGGACACGAGGCAAAGTTTGGTTTTCGATGAACAACATTCTAACCGAAGAACTACGTATTAGGAGTCAAACTCGTCCGCACGAGGAGCCGAAAGCAACAAAAGGCGACGTGTAAATCAACGAGATAGCTAGAAAAATATTAAAAAAAAGAGAAATCCTGTGCAAGTGCCGCGGTTATCATGATTATTGTGACATGCTAGCATCGTGCCATGCCCATACTAGTGAGACTGAGAGTTAAGCCTAAGGAGTTGATGCTAGTTTCAAAGTTCAAAGTTCAGAGTGTTAGAATTTACCCTCTAAGTATAGGGGGCATATGTATTTTTTTCCTAGCTACAAAATAGCATTAGTACTCAGCTCATACGATGGTACATGCTGTTGTACGTGACTGCCATATGTTTCATTTTCAAGAAAATTGGACTATCAATTCATCAGCACAAGAGACCCAACAAAAAGCTCGATCTCTTCCTTTCATCTAGATCATCTTCGGCAGACAATATTTTAGGTCACAACCGGGTCTTGGCTTTCAGTAACCTACCATGACGTTCATCCCCCTGCTTCTTCTCCAACGCCAACGCAAGAGGGCCATGGTTTTGAGGATGCAAAGTTTTATATGGGCCAATGGTTATCGCACTTCTAGAAAAATATTTTCACAGACACACCATCTTGGGAGACCGTTTATGAAAATACGGAGGGTATCCTCAGTCAAGGCCCATATATAAAAATTTATTTTAGCATGCGCACACTTAAGATGTCCACCAAAGCATGCACATCTAAAAATAGATTTTCGCATATGGATGACTTAAGCCACTCGCAACCTCATTTTCGCAACGAGTGTCTTAAGCATATACACGTGAAAATCGATTCTCGCAAGCGGACGGCTTAAGTGACTTGGGTGTGTAAATGTGTAAGAATGCCTACTAAAATTCAGAATATTTTTAATTTAGTTCTGGTGCCTAAATTATTCAAAATGCGAAAATTAATTTTTTTTCAAACCGATCGTCCTATGTTGTATGTCTATGAAAATCATTTTTTTTTCATATGATCATTTTAAATCGTCCATCTTTGATAATCAATTTTCTCATACAACTAGAAGAGGCGGGATGATCAACCGCTTACGAAAATGGATTTTGCTCGTCTGCAAAGATCACTTTATTCATAGTAGTTCTTTGGTTCTATATGAAACGTTTTTTCTTTGTTGGTAGTTTTTATAAGGACTTGGTCGAATTGCAGGAGGATGAAGTCTGTTTTTTTATTAGTAGAGATGAATGTGGTGTGCTTGCCTAGCCTATCTTTCAACCAAGACACTAAAACAAACTATGATTGCAAAAACTCGCTAGTGAAAAGATCAACGTAGGTAGGAATATATGCCATGCATGCACTCTACCAGTCGATCCAGGCTTTAATCTCCTCGCCCTTTGGTACCTTGTTCTCAACTGACGGTGGCTGATCGATTAGGATAAATTCGCGACCACCTAGTACTACTACGCCATATATGCTTCGACGAGACGACAGCGCGCGCGGCACCGCGCGTAGGGGATGGCATCACGCACCCGCACGCCGCGCGTCACACACAACAATCTTCCCGGACGCGCACGCGCACAAGCGCGTTACGTACGGCTTCCACCGCGATGGCGGATGGCCCGGCCGACCGATTTGACGGCGAGAGTGCGCCGCGCGCGGCTGGTCCGCGTTTCCACCAGCGCCACCGACCCCGCGATCGATATATCTCCACGCAACGAACAACTACCCGGTCTATCGATCGATCCGTCGATAGATTGAGACTTTTGGATATGATCGGATCGGCCGGCGCGCCGTGTCCATCCATGGTCCATCACCCCCAAAATAAGTTTTTCTTTTGTTGTTGACAATCCTGCGCCACGCGAAAGCTACGCCGGCGCAGCGCAGCCGCCGTTGCTTTCAACACGCTGCTCACCGGCGGGCGACGAGGAACATGTGGGCCGGGGCTAGCGGCATCAGGGTTGAGACTTGAGAGGCGGAGAAACTAGTAGTAGTAAAAAGCAGCTCGATCCAAATCACGTCGTTTTTCTTGTCATGCGAGTACTATGCTCCACTACTGCGCTTTAGCCTTCTTTTCAGAAGAAAACATATACATATATATATATATATCGTGAAATATTTTCTTAAGATAATGGAATCTATTCCGACCTTTGTTTCAAAGAAACGAAAAAATCAATTAATATTGCAAAGATCGTAAAAGAATGAACGGTTACAAAATTATAGATTAACTAAAGACAATAAAACTACTTAGAGCAAAGTCATAAAGGTAAAAAATATCATTTTATGAAGACTATGTATAACAAAACCTCTAAATTCCTCGACTGATCCTTGTTAAATAAATAAATAAATAAAGTAACTAAGGCTTAGTAATTCGAACAATCCCAAGCATAAAACGAGATGAGTCATTAACACATAATTATTTAAGTATTAACTATTACAAATTTATAAATATAAGTTTATTCGTGTTCTTTTAAAGAACTTCTATATAAAAAATATTTTAAAAATAAAAATACAACGTTTAATAGTTCGGGAAACGTACACATCGAAAATGAAGTAGTAGTCCACCAATAAATCCACATGATAAACAAAAATAATTTTTTTATCTGGAACTTTTTACAAACCTTATTTTATAAGTGAATCCTTGAGAATCTCAGATATTTAGAGCTTGCATTGTAGAGCTTTATAACTTAAATGATTATGAAGTTACAGAGCTGGGGAAAATGTGGCTACTCTACTCGTAAGAAATTATAAAAATTTAGAGTCAATACATCTACTCTGCTCTTAAAATGTACTTCCTTCATCCTAAAATGTAAGATTTTTTTACGACTACATAGATATTAAGAAAGTAGGTGAAAATAAATGGATGAAAGTTACAACTGGTTGAGAAAAAAGTTGGTGAAAAATTAAATAGAGAATGATTATAATTATTGAGAGAAGGTGATAGGTGTAAAAATGACTTCATTTTGTGATAAGTCACCGTGCTAAAAATATAGATATATTTTAGGACGGACATACTAGCTCTAAACTTATTTATTGTCTAAAGCAAATTCACCTAATCCGCTCAAATCGAGAATCTAGTGGTGTTCGATTTGTCTCCAGCTTCACATGATAAGGAGCTAGGAGCTGAAACCCTGTTAAAAGGGCACTAATCGAAGGAATTTCAAACTGACTGTGTAGTTCAGGGGTAATTTGAATTTTTTTCAGAGATATATGCCACAACAACCCTACGCAGTAAATGCACTGCACATGTCCGGAATAGCCATATTGCTTGACAAAAAGTAAAGTTGGCAAAAGAAAAAAAAAATCTAAACCACTACCATTCCACTTTTGATCCAACGGTCTTGTAATAGTGACCGCTGATATCGCGCCGTCGTCACTGTAGCGACGACTGCAAGCTGTAGTACTACTAGCTAGGTGATCGATCCCAGCTCGTCGGGCTTCGACAGCGCATATCGATCGGCATCACGCACGCGGGTGGTGGGTGATCTCGCCGCCCCGCAGGCCCCGCGCGTTAGCTTCCCGGAGGCAATGCGCGTCGTAGTACGGTCGAGTCGATGGCGCCCAGGCGATGTGACGGGCAGTGCGCCCGCGACCGCGCGCGCGTGCCGTGTGGCCACCAGCGGCGTGCGCCGACCAATGTCATGTACGCACGCAACGAACAACTACTACTAAGTACTACTAACTCATCGACGATGCAAATATCGGATCAGATCGCCACTCCAAGTACGTGCGTGTCGATCCATCACCACACACACAAGTTTCCTTGTCTATCCTGTGCCTCACGAAAGCTACCTGCAGCCGCCGCAGCTGCTTTCCACCGGTCCCCGGCGACGAACATTGTCAGGCCAGCCTATCAGCGACATCATAGGAGGAGAAAAAAGAAACGGAAAGCAGTCAGCCACACGCCGTTTTCCTCGCGAGGTTTTATGTGCAGGAAATATAGAAAAAGCGGAAAACTTTGGGTTGTGTTCTTTTAGGCGAGTTCGGTACTGACTGTTCTCAACCTCTACTTTCTCATTTTCCTTGCACAGCACATGTATCTCGAATTGCTAAACAACATATTTTCTTAAAAATTTTCTATAGAAAAATTAATTTTTAAAAAATCATATAAATTAGTTAATTATATGCTAATAATTCAACCCACACTAAAAACATATAACCATAGAAGGGTTAAAAACCCTTATCCTAGCTTGCAAAATAGCGTGACGCATAATTAATTAAATATTAGCTTAAAAATCATAAAAAATAATTGATATAATTTTTAAAGTAACTTTTTATAAAAATTTTTACAAAACACTCATTATTTAGTAATTTGCGTGCAAACAGTGATAGAGTAGTAGTTGGAAAGGTGTACTTCATGGAACACATAGAACACGCCTCTCTCTGCACTAACCAACCAACGACGGAGTTTTTCTTCTCGAGCACAAAGTATATATAGGACCTGTTCGGCACAGCTCCAATTTCAGCTCCATCTTTTCTGGAGCTGGAGTTCAGTCAAACAGTTTCAGCTCCACCTAAAATAGGGGTGAAGCTAGGTGGAGCTCTCTCACAGAATGAACTAGAGAGGTGGAAGCTAAGTGTAAACAGCTCTACAACTTCACTACAGACTCAACTCCTAAAGTTAAATTTAGAAGTTGAAGTTATGTCAACCGAACCCACATGAGTATGCTCCACTAGACACTAGCACGCTTCAGGTATGCTTTTTCTATGTGCAAACATATCTCGTAAAAATTATATATGCTAGCAGTAATAAAGCAACTGAAAGTAAGTTTGTTCGGTCGCATGAAGAGATAATGTAATATAAGCAGTAGTAGATATTAATCACTAACTAGCTAGTCACACGGACAGTGGCGCGGTATACTAGTAGTAGTGTTCTTGAAGCTCTTTTTCTACATCACGCACCAGATGAGATTTATTGCTACGGCGAAAAGTTGTGTATCTGATGGAGTAGCCAACTTGGTTAGGTATTGCGACGGCCAATCAATGTGAAGGTACGTGCTGTAACCGTAATCGATCACGCCGCGAAAGTAACAAATTAAACTCACAATCGAAGCAAAAAGATTTCTCATACGTAAGCAGAGAGCACACACTATACTTGGCTAGAAGGCGTTGCAGCAGAGTGGTGCTGTTATGTTGAGCTCTCCTTAGTAGCAGCAAGATTACGACCTGCGATCCAGATTATATTACTAACTTGTGTCCTAATTAATCAACCCGATGGACATCCAACCGAACAGACACGAGGGTTATCTTCTTTTTCTTCTTCTTTTGAGTGGGGAGAGATTAACACGCGTGCATCGCTGATTGGCTCGCCATGGCTATAAATCTCGAGGTCGGCTGCCCCTTGCTGTCCACTACCTGAGAAACCGTGACCACTACAAGCAGCAACTAGCTAGCTAGCTACTGGTGAGACACGAGCTACCGATCGGAAGCTAGCCATGGCGAGGCGTCGCCATGCTTGCTGTCTCCTCCTGCCTCTACTGCTGCTGCAGCTTCTTCTTGCTGGGGGGAGCTTGGTTGATGATCTTCCTGCTGCAACTCATCAGGTGCCGAGGTTAGTAGGGCCACAGCGGAAGTTACAGCAGCTTCCAAACCCAAGGCCACAGCCGCAACCATTGCCCCAGCCAAACCCACAGCCACAGCCACTCCCACAGCCACAACCTCTGCCCCAACCGCAGCCGCAACCACAACCTTTGCCGCTACCAGGCCCACAACCATTACCGCAACCCGGCCCGCAGCCGAACCCAAACCCCCAGCCTTTACCGCAGCCAAATCCAAATCCCCAACCTTTACCTCAGCCTGACCCAAACGCGCCACCGTTGCCTTTACCGCAACCTGACCCAAACAACCCGCAACCTCTGCCACAACCTGACCCGAACGCACCACCGCTTCCTCTGCCACAGCCAGACCCAAATAACCCTCAACCTTTACCGCAGCCTGATCCAAACGCGCCACCACAGCCTTTGCCGCAGCCTGACCCAAATGCGCCACCACAACCTTTACCACAGCCAGACCCAAACAACCCTCAACCTTTGCCCCAGCCTGACCCAAACGCGCCACCACAACCTTTGCCGCAGCCAGATCCAAACGCGCCACCACAACCTTTGCCACAACCGGACCCAAACACGCCTCCTGGACAACAAATTAATGCAAAGATATCATCACAGCCTGATTCTATCGGCGGAGCTAGAAATTTATATCCATACGGTATAATATATAATCTCATGCCATTGTTCGGTCTATTCTTCTATATGTTTTGATAGTAGGGTGAGGCTTATTGTTGTAAATAAGCGTGCTGAGTTACCATTTTTAGATTGCATGTATATACACATTGCCTGTTGATAGGTTTGCTATGCTATCCTTTTTTGTTTTGAGATGGGTGTTTGCTATGTACTGTACTGGCTTGTACCATGCATGATATTTTTGTGTATGTTAATAGACACATATTTACCTTGTGTACACATTTGATGCTTATGTGTGAAGTCTGTCTTGCCTCCACCTTATCCAACTTGATGGCTACAATGGTCAATCTGTCAACATCGATATTTCCTTTTCCTAGCTACTATATATACATAGTTCGAGCAAAATAGAAATGGGTAAGCTTTCTAAAAAAAAAGAAATAAAAAAATAGAAATGGGTAAACTGTCATGGTCAAAACCATGTCCTGTAAGGAATTAATGTCATGCGGCTTATCTACCAATTGTTCTTTTAAAACCGAGCCAGTCAGCGTTGGTGTTATATTAAGCATGAATATAAATTATGTACAGGTTCACCCAAGCGGTGAAGAAAATGAAAAAAGAAAACGGTGTTAACACACACACACACACACAAAACAGGCATCTAAGGAGATATTCTCGCTATATCATTCGCGCCGCACGGACTCCACAATTTGATTTCATCAATGAATTTCACTATAAGAAAAATCTGCCAATTGTTTAATTTGCACACTGACGAGCTTAATTAGTCAAGCTGTGTACTTGTGTACATGAAATTTGCAGGAGTACATGAATATCTGAGAAACCAAATAAGTTAATTAGTCTTGATGGGCAGATGACAGCATAATAGCCGTAAGCCGGCACGTACTGTTGGAAAAACCACAGTTTGTTATAAACAAAGGGCCGGCTTACTGTCGACGATCAAATGGTCACATGTTAAAACGAAATCACAATGTTTTCAAGCATCAATCACTGTTTACCGTACGGCACAACCGTTTTAAGCTACTTTTCTACCCGATCACAAATTGAGAAAAACATGCACATATCAACCGGCCGGCAAGTCGGCAACCGTACACTGTCCGTTGCAAACCAGATATATATACCATCAGATGTTAAATGCACGACGTCATGCGAATGCGACTGTGAAACCGGTGATGTGTTCGACCGGGCCCTGCTAGCGATTGATCAAAAATGAAGTGATAGAGGTAGTTCACGAAAAGTAGTTTTTTTTTTCTTCCATAGTTAGCGTGAGGTACTACTTTGCCGACTCCGGTAAAAATCTCCATGGAAAATTTTACCAAATGGATAGCGTGCGAACTGCAAATTTACCTGCAAAGCGTCGATCGTATTCATTGGGAACATAAACGGGAAGCCCCACCGTGAAGTAAAGGCATCGGGGATCAGGAGAATGGCGTTAATTAACCCGGTAGGTTAGTATAGCACTTTGCAGTTTGCACGGCAACTAATAAGTAATAACTGCATATGCCCCGATCAACGTCGTCTTCATCGTCTCCGTCGCGACACCGGCGATCATCAGATCATGGAGATGGGCAATTACAGTAGCAGCGAGAGGAAGAAGGGCCCCGAGACCGCGACGGCCATCAGGTCCACCGTGTCCTTCTCGTCGTCGTCGTCAGCCGGTACACGTCCCTCTTGCTGGCGCAGCGTCGTGACGACCGCGACTACGACGAGACGCCGGAGCGGTGGTTGCTGCGGCGCCGACGAGCACGACACGGCGGCGACGACGGGCATGCCGGCGAGCGCCTCCATCCTCCACGGTAATCATCTCCTCGGCATCGGCAAGAAGGTGGACGCGCGCGCGGGCGCGGGCGCGGCGGCGGTGGTCGTCAGGAAGCTCGTCGAGCGCAACGATTTCTACTGCCAGGAATGCAACACGCACGGCAAATAGGAGAAGGCCACATCTTGAATTTCTCCCCTCTTTTCCCAGCTGCTTTTCTTTACATTTCTGCTTGAACAGTAGTAACACGGCGTGTGCGTTTTTCTCCTCTTGTTTCTCGTGGGCAAATTGTCAATTGGTGATCGAAGCTGTATATTCGTAATGCATTAATGTATTGGGGGAGAGATGCCAAGAGGAAAATTGGCACATTACCAACCTAACCTAACCTTGTAGAAGAAAATTGGTACATTAACCTTTCAGACGGCGAGAGTGTACCTGTGTATACACACGCCTCCCACCTGGCGAGTTAAGCCCTGTTCCTGTCAATGTGGACTTCTGGAATTGATGCCCTCAATATTGGTTCCAACAACTCGTCTGCTACTCTGCTTCTATTCTGAAGACAAGAAGATCAGACAAGAAGAAAGGAAGAGAGAAGCGATTCCGGTACACTATGTTGTACTATGGCGAGTATTTATTTGGACATGCAACCGGATCCTTAAATAAGCTGCCACTTAGAAAATGAGTTCTCACCACTTCTCCCTGATGTTGATGATGCATATTTCAGTTCACACACTGCAAGTGCTAAAAGAACTGTGAGGAGGGATGCTCTCAGCCTGAAAATTACGCCAAACATGTAGGTGACAGACATACAGCAGGAGAATTATATGCCATAGTCAACTACTCTAATACTCCATTTATCCAGAAAAAATGACATAATTACATACTTTGAAGGTATAGCTGATGAGACAACCTAAAGATATATTATGTGGGGATCCTAAAGAATGGATCTAAATACGTAGTAGCAGTAAGCTTGAATAGGCAAGTTAAAACTTCAGTATTCATTGGACACAAGAATGTTGTGAAGCTATGTAGCAATAGCACACAGGAAGGCATGAAAGGGCATTTTTCAGTTTTCATGAGGAATTAACTTCCTTCCTGTACCACAAAAAACTTGATTTGCTAGAGCAATGCTTCACATCATCTGGAAAATCTCTCGAGCCTCCTACGGCGAATCTCCTCGACGGACGGCTCCCCATTCCCTCCAGCTTGGAGGTGCTGTCTACGAGAAAAAGCATGGTCCTCACGCGCACTACTGCACATTTCACAGACATCTGTTGAAGCCGAGTTGTCATAAGTGCAGGCTGAGCATCTCCATATACCTCGACCATTCTCTCTTGCTGAACCACGGCCAACTCTGCCCCGACTTGCGGTGTAACCCTGAGGACGGCCAGACCTGAAAAGCTTCTGAACAAACCCTACTGGCCATCTCACAACTTTTCCAATTCCTGAAATCAGAAGAGAAAGCGGGTCTGGCCCAGAGAATGATCGCTTAAGCCAAAGGTAGGCCAATCCAGCAAGTATTCCACCGAGATGGCCAATGAGCGATGTCCCAGGAATGAAAGCCTGAATGAGGAGTAATTCAGCCCAGGCAGCATATTTTGCTGGAATAACCATCCCATGAAGAAAGACATAATCGTCTGACCAGGCATTCAGCACGACCTTCATACCAAATAATACCCCAGAGAATCCAACAGCATATTGATCATAATAAGCCGCATCATTACCGAAAAGGAGTAAACCTTTGGACAAAAGTAGTGTGATGCCTTGAGACATTCCAAGCAATGCAGCAACCATAGAGGCAAACTCCACGCTACCCATTGACGTTTCAAGCTGGATACCCTTCCATAAGAGAGATGTCATGTTGTAGAAGAAGTGAGTTTCGCTCAAATGGTAGAAAGCCGACAGGAAGAAGCGTGTCAGGTCGCAATACTGCAACAAACCAATAACGATCATCTTTGCTTAGTCAGGTGGAACCAGCAGACTGTAACTTCAAAACAAAAAATAGAAAGGGTAGGAAATCCAAATGGGGTTCACCATTATACCCACAATATTTTAGAGCAGATGATGTGTATCCTACTAACGAATTATTTTCCAAGAAGACCGCTTACTAGCAAATTTTATAGAAAAATGCCCTATAGGAATTGACAAAACACATTGTGAATAAAAGCAGCATACTCCCTCTAGTCACAAAAAACATTTCGTTTTGAACATGCTTCAAGTCAAACTTTTCAAATCCCTTTTGAAATATTTAGACTGGATGTATGAAAATCATATGCACAGATTTTCCTCGCAAAGTAACTTTACTAACATTATCATTTTATCAGGTTTCAAATGTTTTGCGATAGAATTATCGGTCAAAGCTACATTACGAAACAGTGTTGAAGTCCAAAATGACATGTGTTTATAACAGGAGAGGGTAAATTTCACTGAACTAGAATTACATATAGGATGATTTTTTTTTGTCATACTACAGCAGGCTGAAAGAGGGGAAAATTCTCTCTTCATCAGCTCCTCCAGCCTCCAATTTTTTGTTCCCCTCTGCCAATACAAACATTACCACGAAACTATAAGCAATTACTCCGAATAGAATGATACTACCCCAAATTTCCCAAGTCATTATGCAGTCAGTAATCCCGCTACCAAATTCCCACAAGCTGAAATTCGCATAATCTATCATGTACTAATCAGCTAAAGCAAAAGCCTCGACACAATTAGCACGCCAGGAAGCGCACCTGCAATTCTACAGCTCTAGAATGGGAGAACAAGTGGAAAAATGGCCAAGAATCTTGATGATGTGCTATGTGAATTTTCTTTCTTCTCCTTGGGGACAAATCAGAACCAATCCAAACACAAGGAGGGTTGGTGGAGGGAAGCCTTACGTGAATGATGAGGTGCGGGTTGAAGGCGACGCGGTGGAGAGAAGGGAGGAGCGCGTCGAGGGAGCCGGGGCGGAGGTACACCAGCGCGTTGGCGGCGAGCAGCGCCGCCGTCACGGGGGGGCGGCTGGCGCCCGCGCGGCCGTACTCGAGCAGCACCTGCAGCGCCAGCAGGGGCAGCATCCCACTCGGCCGGCCGACCCCGCCGCCGCCGCCGCCGCCGTAGAAGCTCCGCCGCCGCCCGCTGCTCATTCCGGCCCCCATCGCCGGAGATTGACTGGGCTGGTTCACTGAGTCACTGACAGATGGGGCAGCGAAGGTGGAAGTCGACACGCCACACAATTTCTTCCCTTGTGAAATTCGCTTCTGCTCTCGTAGTTTCCTTATATTTCTGGATGAGTGAGTTTCTGTTTTTTTTGGTTTCTTTCTTCCATCGCAAGAGATGGCCGGAAGCCCCGAACCTTCCGGATAATTCTCGAGCAGGATGCTTCCAAAGCTGGCAACACGGAATTATTATTTACCATCAAGAAATAATGTAGAATTCCTCAGCAATTAAACCATAGTAATCAATCCACACAAAACGTATATATGCATTCTTCGTAATGGGTACTCTCATACTACTATTTTGAAAGACTATTTTTTATTGATACTGAAATGAAAAGTTTTTTTTAATTGTATTCTATTTTCTAGTCTGCAAGACGTCACATCACCCCATCTCATAAAAATAATGAATATCCACCCTTCTTCTTTTGGCTAAGGGATATCTATTTGCTCCAAGATTAGAAAGATTGAGCAAAAAACCAATAGCCTCTCAATTCTCTGAACAACTGGTAGCAAATTTTGTATTTGAATCCTACGAACGCTCAAAGACAATCCCAAATAAGTGAAAGGAAGTTGGCTGGCTGATATTGTAGAGTGTAGGATAAGTGAATTTTTTTTCATCATCAACGTTGATTGATGTACTATAAATGATTAGTTAAAAATTTCTTTTAAACCGGTTGATTCTGCAAAGGACTTGACAAGAGTCTTTACCGACTTACCGTGAATAGTTGTCTTCCACATGCTTTCATTGAGTGTGTCGTCTGCATATTGAATTATTGGGATTATTGGGAAGTCTGGAGAGCCTTAGAGTGTAAGGCTGTGTTCTTCTCCCCCTCTTCTCAACTCTTCTCCCTCGTTTTCCGCGCGCACACTTTTCAAACTACTAAACGGTGTGTATTTTGTAAAAAGTTTCTATACAAGAGTTGCTTAAAAAACCAAATTAATCCATTTTTGAAAAAATATTAGCAAAAACTTAATTAATCACGCGCTAATGGATCGCTCCGTTTTCCGCAATCACTATGCGCTGCTAGGAACCGATGCTGCGAACGCAGCCTAAGTGGAGATCGAATCAAGGCCTATATATGTTCTTTGCTTTAATGGTTATTGAAACTATAAAGAAAGCCAGGGTATATATATTGACTGTTATTTTGAAGTCAGATCCCATAGCACAACAACCACCACAAACATGAAGCAATTAAATAATGACCGGAGAGTTTTCGGTCGTCGCAGGATCCATCAAGCGCAGTATTTTACAGGACTAAAGAAGATGTGTCTGTCGTTGCTCTTGGACTTTTTGGTCATTGGTAACAAGAAGGAAGGTCACGTTATAGCAGTGTTAGGATTCCAATTGGTGGGTTCTACATGGCTATGTAGAGTAGTTTGTCCCACTTATAATGTGTTGAAAGTTTTCATAATGGGCCTTTTTTTTTTTTTTGTCTCCAACACTGGAAGGTTTGCTGATGCTCTCTTGTTAACCGAAAATTTCACGTTGCCACGTTGGTAATCAGTGAGAAGAAGAAAACTCGTGTACTAATGACGTGCTTTTTGTTGCGTGCAAGCAAAACAAAACAAAACAACACAACACAGCTCGTGCCTAGCTACTCTCTTTGTCGCAATATGCAGCATGCTGAGTATAAGATTGATCTAGTCCCATCCTAAGCTACTATAGAACGGAGGTAGTAGCTGTTAGCTGTCCTATCCTATGAACAGTACATTATAATTACAGCCCCATATATATATCTCGTCCCGGCCGCACCTGATTTCATCACAGATGCACGTACAAGAGTAGGCAAAAAAAAAAAAAAAAAAATCTTACGGCAGAGCAGAGCAGCCGGCCCGACCGAGTTGATCGTCGACGATGGTCACCGGCGGCGAGCAGATGGTGTGCGTTACCGGCGCCGGTGGCTTCATCGGGTCGTGGCTGGTGAAGGAGCTCCTCCACCGCGGCTACGTCGTGAGGGGAGCCGTGAGAGACCCTGGTGAGTCCGTCCACGACCACCACCCTCGTGAAGCAGTTTTTGAAAGTCGATACTGTCTCCAAACTCTAAATTAAATATAAAGCTATACCATAATTATTTTTATCGAAAATACTTTTAGAGACCCAATGAAATGTACTTTCTACGACAAATATGCTCATAGTATTTTCATGCATCTAATATAGATATTTCAAAAACATACTGATGTGCAGAGTTTTGAAATTTAATTTTAAATTCTCTATTTTGTTTGTCTCGCTACAGAGGGCAGCAAGAATGCTCACTTGCATGCTCTGGATGGAGCTAAAACAAGGTTGTCTCTTCACAGAGCTGATGTGTTGGACTGCAACAGCCTTCGTGCTGCGTTCAACTTATGCGATGGTGTTTTCCACGTGGCATCACCAGTCTCAAATGACCCAGTTAGTTCCAAATTTCAATATGCATTATCTAAAAATTTGAATCTCTATTTATTTTTGGTAATTTTATCATACTTGAACAAGTAATGGAATGTATCATATTTTCTATAAAACTTAGTAGCTTTATGTAGGTATCAAAATTTTTAGTGTAAAATTTCTATAGTTAGTAGTTTTCTCAAGTACCGTAAAATTTCCCTATTTTCCAGTATAATAGAAAACAGCAATGATCAACTTAGTTTTGTAGTACTATCAAACATATGATGTTCATTTGAGATAGCTCATGAATCGAATTGTTTCAAACGTAGGAACTTCTGCCAACTGCTATCGAGGGAACAAAGAATGTCATCAATGCTGCTGCGGACATGGGCATCAAGCGTGTGGTGTTTACGTCGTCTTATGGTGCTGTACATATGAACCCTAACAGGAGATCAGATCAGACTCTTGATGAGACTTGTTGGAGTGACCTTGAGTTCTGCAAACAAACACAGGTCGTACACAAACAGCGAGGGTAAATGTTTGAAATCACCATGACCAATCTACACAAGATATACACAACAGTTCGAGCAATTATATAACCAAACTAAATATAAGCAAATAAATTAATGGAGTACGCAACTAAAAATTCAGAACTACTCCCCGTCCCAAATTATAAGATCTATACTTTTTTACACGGTATTCAATAACATATTTCGACTATTAATTTATTCTATATTATGTTATCAAAGAACTATAAAATTTGTATCACATAAAAGTATTTTAAAATATAAGAGCGATTCTCCGGTACTCTTTACTTATATTATTATACTACCAGTTATATTAAGTATAATTAGTAATTTACTAATACAATGATTACAAGTAATTTTGTTATTTATGTTTTTCCCCCAACTACGTCGATATGTGGTTATCCATTATGTTGGTATTGCTCAAATTCCATTAAAAAACTAAAAAAGAAGGAAAAAAGTTTAAAAATAAAGAAAAAAAGTTTAGTTACTGCTAAATGATAATCATACCCCTATTTTTTAGGATAATAATACCCCTCCATATTTCTACTACCGCTAATAAATCTGAACCATTCGATCAAATAAGATCAACGGTTCAGATTGTTTTCTACTATCAGTAAAGAACACTGTAGTGAGCCTTAAAATATAAATATAGTGATATAACATACATAATACTTAGCATATACATTGCTAGTATAATTATTAGTTAAAAATTTTTAAGTTTGATTTTTCTACAAACAAAGCGCACTATAATTTGGAACGGAGGGAGGAATATAATTCACAGAACAAAGTTAATTAATTGACTAGTGATTCATCAAAGAACGTAATATACTTAAACTAATGTGTACAAAATTAAATAATGCAGAATTGGTACTGCTACGCGAAAACGGTGGCCGAGAAGACGGCCACCGAGGAGGCATCGAAGAGAGGTGTGCAGCTGTTGGTGGTCGTGCCGGCCGTCACCGTGGGGAGGATGCTGCAGCCGGCGCTGAATGCCAGCGTCTACAGGGTGGCCACCTACATGAGGGGCACCAAGAAGGCGTACCCAAATGCCGTCGCCGCGTACGTCGACGTGCGCGACGTCGCTCGTGCACACGCGCTTGTGTACGAGCACCCCGACGCGCGTGGCCGCTACCTCTGCATCAGCAGCGTGCTGCACCGGTCCGAGTTCGTTGGCTTGCTTAGGGAGCTCTTCCCCCAGTACCCTATCACATCCAGGTAACTTAATTAATCAACATTAACAATAGCACCATTTTATTTTATGATCCGTGCAACCAGAACCTCGTGAAAAAAATGCTAAGTTTTGACATGTCAAATTGGTTTAGTGGATTTGTCGTGGATGAAATTTTCTCATAATTACGTTTTCAATCTATTATATACTAAAAGTTTATTAATCTTCCTACAAACGCTCTTAAGTCATCATGTGGTATTCCTACATATACGCTCTTAGGTTGCCACATATTTTATAATCTCACCATCGATTTTCATTTAAATTGGTGGATCCGTTGTTTTAGGCCATTAGATTAGATCTATTTCCTTCCTCTTAATATGCTGTGCGTATGAGTGCAATCGTTTGTACCGGAAAATCTTACTTACCTACTATGATGGGAAAAACAAAACCTTTAGGTACTCTTCATTTGGAAAAAAATGTACTTACATACGATAAAAAACAATACTGTTCACTTGAAAGAAATACATACATATGCGAGGAAAAAAAAGCTTTAAGACCCTAAAAATACATGTACGCCCGTAGAAAACAATAGACGATTTTTTAAAATATGATTTTCTATACTATGAAAACAAAACTTATTACTCCACAAATATGGTAAAAATAAGTACAATAAAAAATATATGATTTTAAAATATATGTTTTCAGCTGCACGGGCATTCTTCTTATTAGTGAGGCTTAAAAAAGTCAATCTAACAATATATATAGTCACTTCCTATTTTATTTATGCATGCCAGTGAAGTGGTACATGATGAAATAATATATAGTCACTTTTTTTTTATACTTTTTCACATATGTTTGAATGACATGCAAAGGATAGTAAATAGAACTTAGATGAATATAAATTTTACGAGTGAAGTAGACAACATACGTCATAAATTCTAATTATGATTTTCATCATAAATAATACAATGGTCCAAATAGATAAAATAATGAATGTATGATTTAAAAGTTAAAATTATGATGATTTAAAATATAGTGTTACAAATAAATATATAATTTAGAAGTTGTTGTTATTTAAAAATCATTGTTGCAAATATTTTCATAAAGAGACAAAGGGAGAAAAAAGTAATAAGAAGAGGAGGTACATGTGTACCTGAAGTGATAAACTTCCTATTAACGTTTCTAAGCCACCACATAGTACCCTGTAAACGCTTCTAGACCACCAGGTGGCACTCTAATAAATTATATAAATTATAAGAAGAAAGCAAAACATCCAACCATCAGTTTTCATCTAATCAGGTGAACCTATTATTTTCAACCATTAGATCTATCTTAAAAATTACCAATTAAATTTATCTGTAAAAAGGCCCATGTCATAATGCCACTACCGGCCAATATACATGCACATAGGTATGTAGGTATTCCTCCTTAACCTCCTTAAGAAAAAGTACGTACCTATGTACGGTATGTACACATGTATTCCTCAAGAAAAAATATGTACATGTACACACGTCGGGTCCCACATCCTTTTTTCTTCTCATTTAGATTATATGGAAAACCAAACTAATAATTTAAACCCATATTAACTATGCTTTAAGTTGTAAAAAATATATGCTATTTCGAGTCGTATTCAAATTAGACGCATGTCATCGAAACATCCATAAAAAATATAAATAAATTAAAAGTATATATTATGTGATAGTTAAATTAGACTTACATTTTCCAAAATAAAAAAACTTCAAATGTATGTAGAATTTTCAAAAATTACTCACTCCCTATTGTTACTAAATTTATCATAAATATATTTTCATGTATTATGTGTTTACTCTATTCATATATTATTAGAAAATTGAAGATCAAATATATTCATTTGACACCATGTCAATATCCTTTTTCTCCTACTTAGGCTTTGTTTGATCTAGCTTATCCAGGGCACGCAAAAAAATACAGGTCATTAGCACAAGATTAATTGAGTATTAAATATTACAAACTTGAAAATGGATTTTTTTTAAGAAAACTTCTATGATAAAAATTATTTTGTAAAATACACACCATTTAGTAATTCGGTAAACGTGGTCACGATAAATAACTGAGTAGCCAATCCAATAAGCACTTTAGAACTTAACCTTAAATTTATTACTTATGTACTAAAACTAAATATGTAGTATATAATATACTTTGTGAATCAAGAATAGTATAATCTATCAACCATATGTTCCCGCTAAATCCTATGTAGTAAGCTCTATATACAAACCACTATCCACCAATCGTCAAGTTATATTGCTTATGACACATCCATGCACAATGCACCTAATAGTTAGTTGACATCCTGTAAGCACGTGTGTCATCAAGCACCAAAGATAAAAGGATGATACTAAGTGGGTAACCTTTAAGAAAAAAATGATAGGTAAGTTGAGGATACCACAAAATCACAACAAACAATAGTTGACTACAAGTAGATTGTGAGTTTGAGTAATAGCATTCCTATACTCCTACAAACACTTGTAAGATGCTAGGTGATGCTATAATAAATAGGAGAAAAATTAAGAAAAAAATATAAGGGAAAAACAAACATCTAGCCATCGATTTGAACTTAAACCGATGAATCCATTATTTTCAACCATTAAATTGATTTATTACCAGCTAATCCCTCTTTATACACGTACATACACAAGAGATGTCAAAAACAAAAAAGAGAAGTGCGTATATGGTCCACCCCGTCTGGTAGTTTTCTATTTCTTTCTTTGCAGCACTAAGGTTTTCCTCAAATTATGCATATATGTAGCGACCAATCTTTACGAGGTTGACGAAGAAGCCACAATGCCATGACGCCGCTTCATGCCACCCTCGCCAATTTTCTGAAAGTATTTTTTTTACTAATGATGTAAAAGGCAATCATAGGCGGTCATATACACATGTGCACACCCACCCTATGAATACACATACGCACATCCTACCTCCTATGGGAGAAAAATATGTCAAAAAACATGAAAAAGTACGGACATACGAGAGACTACCATTTGAAAAAAAAAACCTACACACATACGTTCAATCGAAAATATCATATGGAGCTATATTTTATCCTTTTTAATTATATTGTTCTCATATAAATTGTGTTAACAATTAGTACAAATAATTTTGACAATATAGGGTATTCCTTTGTATATTACCCATGAACATGCATAGTCGAGTAAGATTTATAATAAAAGCAAAAAAAAAAAAAATCAAAACTCATATTATGTTTGCAAAGGATGATGATAGGTAAGTTTATATATAACCAAAACAAAGTGATTTTTGTTTGAATATGATAGACATTATCATTTAGTATATCAAAATCTATGGTCTATTTCACGGTATAAATATTTCCTTCTTTTACGGTTAGGTTATGAGGTAATATATGCTTCTTATAGTAAATATGATGATATATGACTTTTTCAATATTTTTTTATAAACAAAAAAAAATACCTATGCATTTGCGCGGGCTTTCTTCCTATTTTGTATAATTATGTATAATTAGAAAATAAAATGATGTGATATGGGCCAAAAATTTTATTCTTGTTAACTGATTCAGGTGTGAGGATGACAGTAAGCCAATGGTGAAACCTTACAAATTTTCTGTACAAAGGCTGGAGGCTTTAGGCATGCAGTTCACTCCTTTGAAAGAGAGTTTGTGCAAGACTGTGATATGCCTACAAGACAAGGGTCACCTACCAGCAATCTCACACCGTTCAGCCCTATGAATCATCATCAGATATAAACTGAAAATTTGAATAAATTGATTAATTGTGTATGCATTGTGAGAAGGAACGGAGTTGAATCATAGTGAGGCAATGATAATCGTTATGGTTTTTGCAAGGACTTTAATGTTGTGTTTTACTACGAATTAGATGTACTGTTCTCAATATATATATTCTGAAAACGCAATGAATAACCAGTTCAGTCAAAAGATGCAGCAACGGCAGTGAGTAATGGGTGGTGGTGCTCTGGAGAGGTAGCTATAGAATGACAGGGATGGGTGAAAGACGTAAGTCTAACCAGGTCTTGCTGGACCGACAACAGTGAAACCTTGTGGTGCCATGGTCCCTCTTGAGGCCATTGTCGTCATGGCTCTCTCCCTCCCTGATGGAACCTTTGGGTGAAAACTTTGTCTAGGATCTCCTAGAGATATGGAAGGATGGAGACGGTGCTCATTGCATCGTGTTCTCCCTAGATATGCCATCTAGGAGGCCCCTTTACCGCCTTATATGCTTTTAGGTAGTTTTTGTGCGTAGGTCTTGGATGACAGTGGGTGATGGGTCTGTGCGGGAGAGAGGGATCCTTCTTCTCTCTCGTTATCTCCCTCTAGTTGTTTGGAGACAGTGTTGGGCGGTGCGGTTGTAGCTCCTTTCATGGTCTAGCGGCGGCCGCTCTGATGCTAGTCCCTCTCTTAGCTTGGTTGCGTACTATGCAAGCGACGATGATGCGTAGTGGTGCTTTTATTCCCCCAATTATAGCCTTTTAGAGTTGTAGTCTTGTATTTTTTTCCTACTATATTCAATGAAACTTCGCACTATTGATGGTTCATTCGAAATAAAATGCACCAACCTAGACTACAACAGGAACTTGGTACATAACTGGCTGGCAAGTCGGTCCTCTGACCCCTCCTTCCTAGTAGAATCGTAGTACGTGCTGGCCGTGGTACCTAGTCAAAGATGGCCAACAGAATTACAGTCAGCACATGTTGCACACTCCGCTCTCATGTGCTATACTAAATCGCAAGCCCTCTTCCCGTCACCCCTGCAAAACACAACTACCTTCCTTGCTCCCTTTCGCTTCATCACATAGAGCACAATTTTAGAATTTTAAGAGAAGCAAGTATAGGGTTGATGAGTGCTTTTGTAGGAATCTTTGAAACATAATTTATCAATAAAAGGTCAGTCCACTACAATTATGTTTTTCAATTTCATTTTCGCGCATGGTGATATGGCAGTATTTTCCCCTAATCTTATATTACTTCTATATTTTGATCTAAACGTTGGATTTGAGTGCTGTTTTTTTATTTCATAGTGATCTCTAGTTTATTCATGCAAAGTTTGGTGCAATTGTATTGGTTGATTTTTAATCAATCTAGGTTTTATTTTGCATATGTCACTATTAGGTCAGTTAGGTCCCATCAATATCATCCATTGTTTTTGAAGTTTCTTGGCAAAATTTAAACCTAGGATCTGTTTAGAACTTATGTTTAAATTGCACATCGATATTTGATTTGGCGACGTTCTAACAATTTTTGTTTGGAGTTTACAGTGTCACAATACTGTAGCGAGTACTGTAGAGCGACCTTTTTTACTTCGTCTTTGTATTTTGCTAGGCGATTAGTTTAGTGTTTTGATGATGCTTGAATAACTTTTACATAATTTGTTATTAGTTTTATTACGTGTTTGATTTCATTGTTTTAAAAAGTACTCCATCCGTTTCATATTATAAGTCGTTTGACTTTTTTTCCAGTTAAACTTCTCTAAATTTAACGAAGTTTATAGAAAAATATATTAGTATTTTCAACCAAAACAAACATATTATCAAGATATATTCAATGTTATATTAAATGAAACTAATTTAATTTTTTTATGTTGCTATTTTTTCTGTAAATTTAATCAAACTTAATAAAATTTAATAGTAAAAAAGCTAAACAATTTATAATATAAAAAGGAGGAAGTATGTGACAATCATTCATGCACGTCTTCTGCATGATCAAAAGTACGCCGTCCCAATCCTACACCCTCCGCCTGTCGATCGGTACCTGTCGAACGGACTCGCGGTATACCAGCCATTATGATTCCACATCCATCATTTCCAGCCCAATCACGGTCAGAATTTGGTACCCCGCGCGCTGTCCTGTCAAGGACCGTCCTCTTGGTAATCAATTAGAATTAATCACGTGACTATCTGTTGCGTGCAAGCATCGCATGCCAAATACATACATACATATATCTCGCCCCGGTAGCTAGCACCCTGATTCACCAGAGATACGCGAGCAGACAAGAGCAGCAGATCAGCAGTAGGCAAAGCATACATACTACTTACGGCAGAGCAGAGCAGCCGGCCCGACCGAGTTGATCGTCGACGATGGTCACCGGCGGCGAGCAGATGGTGTGCGTTACCGGCGCCGGTGGCTTCATCGGGTCGTGGCTGGTGAAGGAGCTCCTCCACCGCGGCTACGCCGTGAGGGGAGCCGCGAGAGAACCTGGTGAGTTCGTCCACGTACGAGAACCACGGTTGCGAAAGCAACTGGTGTGATCTTAAAAAAACAATATTAGTGGTGTAGATATATAGGAATTTTTTTCATAGTTCTAGTTCACAAGTTTACACCGTATACTAAAATGTTTTAACACATACGACTACAATTTTAATAAAAATACGGTAGAAATGTAATAATAATACCTTATAACATAAATAAACGGCTAACAAGAAAGTTCGAAATGAGTAAATATTTCAACATATGTAGTTCAAATCCAAAATATCTTACACATAAATAGAAAATTACGATCCCACTGCCTTCACTTTACGCTTGGTCTTCATGCGTCTAATATAGAAATTTTCAAAAGATATTGATGTGAAAAGTTTTTAAAATTGTCTCCCTACAGCGGACATCAAGAATGCTCATTTGTATGTTCTGGATGGAGGTAGAGAAGGCCTGTCCCTCTACCGAGCTGATGTGCTCGACCGCAACAGCCTTCGTGCTGCGTTCGCCTTATGCGATGGTGTTTTCCACGTGGCATCGCCTGTCTCAAATGACCCTGTTAGTTCCAAATTTCCGACTGTACTATTCTTCAAAATTTCGAATATATTTTTTTCGCGTGTTATTAAACGTATATGATGTTCGTTAATTTTCATATAGCTCATGACCGAATCGAATTATTTCAAACGTAGGAACTTCTGCCAGCTGCTATTGAGGGAACCAAGAATGTCATCAATGCTGCTGCGGACATGGGCGTCAAGCGTGTGGTGTTTACTTCGTCTTTTGGTGCTGTCTATATGAACCCTAACAGAAGATCTGACCAGATTGTTGATGAGAGTTGTTGGAGTGACCTTGAGTTCTGCAAACAAACACAGGTCGACTCTCATATAACCAATGGACTGTTAGAAACCATCATTACTAATCTACCACACAGGTGGTATAGTGCAGGTGAGCCAATAGCCGATTATATGCACAAACGTTTATTAGCGATAAAAAAGTAATTCACGGGTAAAATTTTTATATATGTATTATAAATGATTTAAAAGCTAATATAAAAAAATATATCAAAGTACCTTAAAATTGACTAAAAATATGTTTTAAAATTCAAATTTTAACCGCGGCTGAATCTTTATACGGAACACGATGAGACTCCTCCAATTATGTATAACCAAAGTA
Source organism: Oryza punctata (assembly GCA_000573905.2). Classification (NCBI taxonomy): domain Eukaryota; kingdom Viridiplantae; phylum Streptophyta; class Magnoliopsida; order Poales; family Poaceae; genus Oryza; species Oryza punctata. Next base: position 10,151,469 of record CM002488.2, read on the forward strand.
GTAATAAGCTGATAAATGGATCAGAATTCATGATACACGCAACCAAAAGATCGATAAGATTTATTCAGAAAACAAAGTTGACAGAGATATGCTATGTATACTTCAACAACTAATATAATTAATGTACTGCAGAACTGGTACTACTACGCGAAGATGTTGGCCGAGAAGACGGCGATGGAGGAGGCGTCGAAGAGAGGGGTGCAGCTGTTGGTGGTCGTGCCGGCCGTCACCGTGGGGGAGATGCTGCAGCCGACGCTGAACGCAAGTGTCCACCTACATGAGGGGCACCAAAGAGTGCGTACCCGAACGCCGTCGCCGCGTACGTCGACGCGCGCGCGACGTCGCGCGCGCGCACGCACTGGTGTACGAGCACCGCGGCGCGCATGGGCGCTACCTCTGCATCGGTAGCGTGATTCACCGATCCGATTTTGTTCGCTTGCTCAGGGAGCTGTTCCCCCAGTACCCTATCACCTCCAGGTAACTTAGAAATTTTTATGATTAGTGTAATCAAACCGAGTGAGAAAAATACTACTAAAATCCAGATTTTATATATGTCACTACAACGGTAACCCTTATCTGTGTCCGGCTGCAACCCACATCTGTGTCGGGTATGACGCTCGACACAGCGTAAAGGTCAGTGATGTGAGGAATAATCTCAAACGGGCATAAATCCGTCACGGATGAAACTATCTCAATCGGGGCTTAATTAAAGTCCGTCACTGATAGCTTTGACCCAGACGACCAGTCAAACTATAGCCCATCACGGATGACCTATCTCAATCGGGCCTAAACTATGACCCGTTAGTCTCAGGCCTATCTTTTTTATCCTCACTCGTGTGCACCCGGGAACTTCCCGGTCGATCACCCATCCCGAAATTGCTCCAGACCAAGCACGCTTAACATCAAAACATCAAAGTTCTTTGAAAATTGGCTTCCGAAAAAGTAGTTGTAACTTTTTGGTATGAGTATTCTATTAATCCTATTAAACCTTGGGCCAGGATATCACACCCCAATATCACCCATTCATATACATTTATTTACATACACAACCATCAATATATTTAACACAACCACATTCATATAACATCCATTTTGATCACATATTTCATATCCCCGATTGAGATGACCTATATCTATCGGGCATTAAATAATGCCCGTCACCGATGAGTATTTTTCCATTTTCCATATGAAATGTTTATATTCAATTTATGTGGTATTTTTTATTTTCAATTTATGATAACTTTAAATTTAATTTTAGGTCGATTTTTGTGTGTCAAATGTAAAAATCACAAATAATAAAATTGTATAACTAATCGATACCTACAACTATTGTATTGGTCCTTTGTACAAATAAGTTCATTTCAACTATTCAAATCTTGAATTTTCAAAATTTGACAACTTCGAATAAAAATTGGGGTTAATAAATGATTTCAAATGGAAAAGTCACCAAAAGCAAAGTCGTAGAACTCATCGAGGTGCAAAATTTTTATTTTGGTCATTTCTCCATCTGACTCTATTTGAACAATTTGAAATTTGAAATTCAAAGTTTGAGAAATTCAAATAGAATTTTTGGTTAGTGAATGACTTCAACTGAAAAAGTCATCAACAACAAAGTTGTATAACTCATCAAGATCTATAACTTTTATTTTGGTCATTTTTCTATATAATATTTTTTTAACAGTTTGAATTTGAATTTGAAAATATGATAACTTCAAACAATATTTTCAAATACTAAATGATTTCAACTGAAAAAGTTATCAACAACAAAGTTGAATAACTCATCAAGATCTAAAACTTTTATTTTGATCATTTCTTCATCCGACAAAGTGATACTAACAGTGTTCATAAAATTGACGTACTCTTATCTGGTTTTATAAACTATAACACATATATGTAAAATTTATGAATAATATTATTAACACTTTGTCGGACGAAGAAATGATAAAAATAAAAGTTTTAGATCTTGATGAGTTATACAATTTTGTTGTTGATGACTTTTTCAATTGAAATCATTTAGTATTTGAAAATGTTGTTTGAAGTTGTCATATTTTCATATTCAAATTCAAACTGTTCAAAAAATATTATATAGAAAAATAACTAAACTAAAAGTTATAGATCTTGATGAGTTATACAACTTTGTTGTTGATGACTTTTTCAGTTGAAGTCGTTCACTAACAAAAAATTCTATTTGAATTTCTCAAACTTTGAATTTCAAATTTCATATTGTTCAAATAGAGTTAGATGGAGAAATGACCAAAATAAAAATTTTGCACCTCGATGAGTTCTACAACGTTGCTTTTGGTGACTTTTTCATTTGAAATCATTTATTAATCCTAATTTTTATTCGAAGTTATCAAATTTTGAATTTGAGTTCAAATGAACTTATTTGTACAAAGGACCAATACAATAGTTGTAGGCATTAATATATAGCCCGTCACTGATGAGTTATCTGTGACGGGCCTAGTTGTTATCTCAATCGGGCCTTAAGTTGGTACCCGTCACGGATGATGGTCATCTGTGACGGGCTATAGTTTAGGCCCGTCACAGATAAGAGTCATCTGTGACGGGCCTAGTTGTTATCTCAATCGGGTCTCAAATTGGTGCCCGTCACGGATGATGGTCATCTGTGACGGGCTCCAACTACGGCCCGATTGAGTTATTTAAGGTTATCTCAATCGGGTCCTAGTTTAGGCCCGTCAAAGATATGTGTCATCCGTAACGGGTTTCAGTTATATGCACATTTAACATGTCTCTCCGACCATATCTCAATCGATCTCTTTTTAGGCCCGTTTGAGATGTATTCTTTGTGACGGCCCGCAAAATTCAGTTATGTTATAGCCCGTCACAGATGAGAGGATCTGCACTAGTGTGAAAATATAATTAGTGGATTTGCGTGAATTTTTTTCGCATGATTATGTTTTCATTGTTTTTAAAAATATATGATAAGAAAAGAAAATAATAAAACATGTGCGTGCAATCTTATTTATGTTGACTGATCCAGGTGTGAAGACAACAGTAAGCCAATGGTAAAATCTTACAAATTCTCCGTACAAAGGCTGGAGGCTTTAGGCATGCAGTTCACTCCTTTGAAAGAGAGTTTATACAACACGGTAATAAAGCTTACAAGACAAGGGTCATCTACCTGCAGTAATCTCATGTCGTTCAGCCTTGTGAATCATGATCAGATATAGGTATAAGGGAAGATTTGAATAAATTGATTGTGAATCATGAACATATATAAATTAAAAGGAAGATTTGAATAAATTGAAGGTGCGTGTATGCAATGTAGGAAGATTATTGTTACGGTTTCTGCGAGGACTTTAATGTTGAGTTTTGCTATGAACTACCTCCTCTGTTTCACGTTATATGATACTTTGGGTTTTCAGTTTTCATCTATTATAAAAATTAAAGATGATTCTATACTCAATTTTACCGTCCTTCGCTTTCTTCTCCGTATCCGATTTTTTTACCTCACGCGGTCCCGTTTGAGTCTCCAACAGACTCGACTGACCTTTCACACGGTGCCGCTCTCCTCATCCGTCACCAGGCCCAGGATGTAAGTGTGAATCCGCCTGGGTCACCTGGGCCAGGCACCCAGACGACCTGTTGCGAACAACCCACCTAGCTAAGCTGCCCTGGTAAACGTACATGATTTACCCCCCACTTTCTTTGTCAGCTAGCTTCCCTGGCCACTTCATGCATAAGTCAACATTTTAATAAAAAAATATATAGAACTTTCGATTATTTAAGCTAGCCGGATACATGGAAATCATTTGTATAGATTTTCAGTTTTTTATTTTTAAAAAAATACTACCCTATTATTACAATTTTCTTGGGTTTTACGAGTGTATCACAATAGAAATTAATAGTTAAAGTTGGCTCGTAAGAATTTTATTTTGTTGACATTCAAATTTTCCTTATTGTATTAGTACGAATCATCTTCAATTAAAAAATGAAATTGCTCAATCCTAATCAAACTCCTCGCTACTTATAATTGTATATAATTGTGAAGTATATGTCTAATGCAGTATTAATACCCGGTTAAGTTCAACCCGCAATTGAGACAGTGAGTATAGGCTCCCGTTTATCGGTATATACGCTGTGATTCATATTTTGTTTTTGATTCTATATGTTCGTTGTCGACACGAGAGACGGTGTAGGACACTATTATGTACTCCGTACATATTTACTGCCTATTCGTAGGTAAGACAATACACGATATGTATTTTTATTTAAAATTATTTTCACCCATTACAACACACATTATTTTCACCGAGCATTTTGCTAGTAAATTTATACATAGATCTACGTATATGCTTTATATAAGCATTCAAATTAAAGCTAGATAAGAGATGGAGAAGAAAAATATCTTATAATGTGAAAAGAAGAGATTATTAGGATGTATTATTTCTCTTCTCAATCTTTGAAAACGCAATCAAAACACCAGGTAAGTTTCAGTTCACTCAACAGATGCAATGACCAACTTCGACAACAGCTAGAACTCAGTACATACCTGGCTGACAAGTGGGCCCTCAGACCCCTCTCGTAGAATAGAATCCTAGTACGTGCAGGCCGCTGAGAGCCTTTCCCCAATCGGCGTACGTTGCGGCCTCTGCCTCTCGTCTCTCTCTCGCGCGCGCTATAAACCGCAAGCCCTCTTCTCCGCGGCGCTACCCTGCGCAACACAACCACCAGAGCATCGCGGCCGACGTCGCCGTCGCTGTCCCATCGCCGGTTCGCCGCCGCCGTCCTGGGGGAAGTTGAGAACATGAGACCCATCTTCTTCCCGCACGAATTCTTTCGCCACCGGGCCCGCGCCGCCGTCGTGCGTGACGAGGAAGTTGAGAGCACGAAACCCATCTTCGCGCCGCACGAGCTTTTTCACCATGGGGCTCCGGCCGCGCCCGCCTTCGTGGGTGATGAGGAGTCCGACGAGGAACCCGTCGTGGGGCTCGAGATGTCCGACTTCGAGGTGATCGGCGAGCTCGGTGGGGGCTTCTACAACGTGGTCTACAAGGTGCGGTTGCGCCGGTGCCCCTCCGGCGGCGTGTTCGCGCTCAAGACCCCGTATTACGGCCTCGGCGGGGAAGAAGAGGACGAGGCCGTGGCGGCGGTGCTCCGACGCGTGGAGGGGCTGGAGCACGTCGTCCGGTGCCACGCCGTGTTCCGCCGCGACGAGTCCCTGCGCGCCACGGTGTTCGAGCTCATGAACGGCGGCTCGCTCGACCGCGTCCTGTCCCGCCGCGGCGGGCGCGGACTGCCAGAGCCGGCCATCGCCGAGGTGGCCGCAGCGTGCCTCGCCGCGCTGCAGGGGCTCCACTCCCGCGGCGTCGTCCACCGCGACGTGAAACCGAGACACATCCTCGCCGATGCCGACGGGAACATCAAGATCTGCGACTTCGAGAACGCAAGACTCATCCCACCGGGCCCCGGCTCGATCGTCTTCCTCGGCATCGGCTCGCCGTCGTACATGAGCCCCGAGCGGTGCGCGCCCATGGCCATGGCCTGCGCCGCCGACGTCTGGAGCCTGGGCATCACTGTCCTGCATCTCTACCTGGGATACTGCCCCACCCGGCCTAACCCGTCGGTGAGAACGCCGCTGGAGACGCTCAAGTACGAGATCAGCCACGGCGAGCCGCCGTCGGTGCCGGCCGGGGACACGAGGGCGTCGATGGAGCTGCGCGGGTTCGTGTCCGCGTGCCTGCAGAGGTGCGTGTGCACACGCGCCACGGTGGCGCAGCTGCTCAACCACCCGTTCGTCGCCGGCCGGGACGTCATGGAGTCGCGCCGCGTGCTGAAGAAGGTCATCGTGGAGACCATGGATAAGGAGGACTATTAGACTCGGATTAAAACAACGACTGCTGTTTCGTTAGATTTTGCATAATGTGTTTTAGTTTCGGTTTCTTCGTTGTTTAACAAGGATGTGTGAGGTTGTAATTTGCATGTACCTTTATGCAAATTACATCGGAACTTAAATCTGTTTTTAATGCATATCGCCGCGAGAATTTTGTCTCTCTGTAGTGTTAACTGTTACTTTGGTGAAAGGAAAATAAGGCCTGGTTTAAATGTTGGGCATGAGCACGCCCATCTTAAGTTCTTAACTAGCAGGCCAGTACAATTCCTCTTTTCTCCATATAGGATAGCAAAGATGACAGTATAATCAATTTCGTCTACTTAAATAAAGATCAAACTATTCCCTGTGGAACTGAGAATGAGAGACCACTTGGAAGGCATTCTTTTGGATGTGGCTCATAAGCCAAAAACAAGTGATTAAACAAGGAAAACACTTTTAGGATAAACTTTTGACTATTATTTGATGATGAACAATTGGCATATAAGATTATTGGTTTTGATATTTGGAGATTATTGGCGAAGTGGTTTTTGAGACGATTGGATTTTCAGATGGTGAACAGGGACTCTTGTTTATTGGGTTCGGTTAGACCGGGCAGGGGTTGCTGGTAAGATAGCCGGTATATGCGCGGTCAGACCGGCCAGTCTGCAGTCTGACCGGTCTGGCCAGCCAACGCCTGTGTCGGTTTCGGTTTCGGGTTGTGTTGACATAAAATCACGAAGAACCGGGAGATCTGCTTAGCTCCATTGCAGGTCCAAAATAATGATAAGATGCGGACGTGCCAGTCAGTTTGATCCTGCAACCGATAAGATATATAAATTGAATATCAAAGAGCCGATCGACTGATAAGCCGATATAGTGATTCCAGCCGATGTCGATACCAGCCGATATCCAGTATAGATCTTGATACTTGAGTAAATAATAACATAAAGATAATTGGCTGATGGTAATGTAATAAAACAATAATATAATCCAATTGAAACCAATCGACTAGTAATGATGGATTGAATAAGCATTGATCCGAAGGTTAAAGAATTCGTCAGCTGGAGGTATGATATCGTTAAATCCAAACGATTAGATAAACAATGAAACTTTTATTGTCATCGGCTCAAACCAACTTGTAAGTAATCCTTGTAAGCAGATGCAACGTCCAGATAACTCATCGGCTGAAACCCCGATGAAACCCTTATTGGTAATCAAGAAGCAAGCTAGAGATTATGGTTCTAAGCACGATTTAGTAGATCAAACTTAACTGATGCAACACTAAGTATGAAAAAAATAATAATATCTAGACAATCAAGCTTTTGACTGATTTTTAGGGTGATAGATATACTATATAATCTAAACCAACAAAGTAATCTAGCCGATATCGACAAAACCCTAGATGGAGATCGGTCGATGCAAGTAGAAAACACTATCAATCTAGATTATATAATGTATATGATAACTCGACGTTTTACATGGACAAGATTAGAGTGTCGAAGAGATAGAAGCACTAATCCCGACAACGCAAGTCGCCATAACAAGTCTTACTCCTCTCCAGAGGTCGAAGCCGATGCAGCCCAACTTGAAACAAGAACTCATCGAAAGTAAAAGGGTAAAAGATGGCGATGCACCGAAGTTGTATTGATCAAGAAAATAATTTACATGGACCCTGGTTATTTATACCCATGGGTAGATACTAGTCCATATCAGACACGACTCAAACTTTCCTAAAGATAAATGGAAAAACATAAAGTCCTTATCAGACACTAAACACACTTTCCTAAAGATAAAAGGAAACTAACAAACTCTTCCTAATTAATAGATAAACTGCCATGCCGCATCCTCCTTGAACTCGGTCTCTTTTGGATAAGCTTCCTTTAATAGATTAATTTCCTATTAATAGCTTCCATCGGCCGATTCTAGGACTCTGAAGCCGATACTAACTCTAGGTCGATGACGACTTCGAGGCTTACCAAATTTCGTCGTCAACGGTTGACTTTTGGATATCCGTGATTATTTTATGTTTATGGCTTCTAGATGGATACTATACGTATGTAATACTGTTGTGTTCTAACAATGAGTCAAGATAGAGAGAACTTGAGCTCGGATATGGTTTGTTGGTTGATGTATGTGTAGGTGAGTCTTGATGCCTCGGGAGAGTGTTACCAGTGATGGATCGGGAGTCAACTTGGGTGAAGATGACGTCTGGATGATCAGGATATAATGCGGAATGCTTATGCTAAATATCAATGCACGCGACTTCTGGATGTATACTATGCGTATGTAATATTGTTGTGTGCTAACAATGAGTCAAGTTGGAGAAAACTTATGCTCGGATATGGTTCTTTTGTTAATGCATATGTAGGTGTTGACGATAGAATTTGGTAAGCATATAAATCGGAATCGAGATCCAATCCGAAGTGGATTTGAAGATATGCGGAATCCTCGGAAACAGAGTGTGCATCGGCTAGAAGTTTGTATCGGCCGATACAGAGTATGATATGGTTAGCCGATACAACCGATGGTGGCAAGATCGGTTGTGTGATTGATGTCAGATTCAGAGAAAGGATTTCAATGATATTACCAAGCGAGGATAGAGTCCGAGATAGGCAATTGTATCTATTAATTAGGATTGTTGTGTGATTTCCTTATAGATATTTTCGGTAAGAGTCCGCCTAAGGGATTTGTTTGTCGGTTAGAGCTGTATTAGGAAAATATGAGTCGTGTCCATTATGGACAAGTTTGTATGTTCGGGTATGAAATAAATCCGAGGTCTTGTAAATAATTAACATCGGTTCAATACAATCTCGACACATCGCCAACCTTTTTGTTACTTTGTTTCGACGAGTTCCCGCTTTCAAGGTGAGCTGCATCGGTTTCGATCTTCGATAAAGAGGTAAAACTTGTTATGGCGGTTTGCATTATCGGGATTAGTGCTTACATCTTTATGACATTCTAATCTTATTTTTTGCACCACCAAGTTATCATATACATTGTATAATTTAAGTTGATAATACTTTCTACTTGCATCGGCCGATCTCCATCTAGGGATTTGTCAATAATGGCTAGATTGACTTGTTGACTTAGATTATATAATGTATCCATCATCCTGAAAAGATAACCATCGGCTTGATTGTTTAGATATTATGGTTCTTCCCATACTTAGTGGTGCATCAGTTAAGTTTGATCTAATAAGTCGTGCTTAGAGTCATAACTTCTAGCCTGCTTTATGGTTATTAATAAGGATAGTATCGAGGTTTCAGCCGATCTTACCTAATATAGTTATTTTACATAGATTTATGTGTTGTTTAACATACTGTATCTGCCCCTTATATCAGGATCTGAACTAATATAAATATATTAAGCTTATTGTCAATCTAGTTGATATTAGTTTAATATATTTACTTTAAGATGACATCCTAGTATAAGGTGGTAACGGACCTATAGCCGATACATGCTTAAATTTGGACATCGGCTATAACATGAACATATGTAATCGTTATTTCATACTATTTTGAATCTAGGCAATTTATACTGTCTCGGTTAATTCTGATCTATCCTAATTGCTGATTTCCAGAGTAATATTGATTCATAGATTACACAATGTTGATCTCTGCAGTCGATGGAACAAGTTTAGGGTTTGTTTACTACTATAAATAAGCCTTACAGCCGATTCACCTCACATTGTATCGACTAGGTTACATTACGATATGACATCAGCTTTTTAGCCGATTGGCTATCATTTACTAACATAATTTACACGATTCAACTTGTTGATTACAGGATCAAATCAACCGGCTCGCCCTTGAACCTGAAAGTAAACTTTGGAGCTGCACTAGAGTAAAGCAAATCTTTCAGGCAACCGTGTTTTGCATCAATAGTAGGTGAGTCTTGATGCCACAGGAGAGTGTTACCGGTGATGGATCGGGAGTCAACTTGGGTGAAGATGACGTCGGACGATCAGGATATCATGCGAGATGCTTAGGCTAAAGATCAATGCACGTGGTTGGTGAAGATTCCATATAGCATACGATGGAGATATTGTGTGCGTATGGGATGCGGAGTCGAATTTGGAAGGAGTCCAAATTTGTTAAAATTGTAGTTTGTAAAGTTTGTTTCTTGTACGGGAAGCTTTCCTAGGAGATTAGGATGACTTGTACAAGATTGGTTCGTGGCTTTAAGCTGCCTACCTCGGGTATAAATAGAGACGGAAGGTGTAGCCTCCTGGTATCGATTTTGAGAGAGTTGAGTTGAGAGAAAAGTTAGGATTTCGAGTTTAGTCGAGATTTTTGTGATTAATGTTGTTATTACATTTTGTAAACACAGTTTAGAAGTAACAAAGTTCAATCTACTTTGAGAGTTCTTCGATTTGTGTTTGCTCGGGTTCAGCGGTCTAACCGACGGGATACCTGTGATCAAACCGGCGACATTGCCCCGGTCAGATCGACATGAGCATAGCAGTCAGACCGGTGACGGCGACTACAGGAGGAGGTGATCTCGGTGAATCGGGTGATCAGATCGGAGCACCTACACCGGTCAGACCGGAAGTCATCTAACGGTTAGACCGGAGCATCTATTTTGGTCAAACCGATCGTCATCGAATTTGAGGGTAACTTTTAATTCCGCTGAAAGTTTGGTTTTTGGGTACTACAACCATTTACCCTTCTCTGGTTGTCTTAGTTATCGTTCTACGATCTTACAATATTCAATCGGTAGGTTTTTTTCTTTACAGTCTATGCAAACACTTAGCTTCACTATCTCAACGTAAACGAGTGAACTATGAAACTAAACCCAGCTTGATCGTTCAAAAATATAATAAAATCTAAGTCAAAAAATCAAAGGCCAAAAAACGTGTAAAAATCAAACGACAGAAATATAGCAAATTTGAATTTTTTATACTTGCATTCCTAACTATCATAAAACATAAATTGAGTAACGATCACAAAAAAAACTCTAAATGAAATTCCAATTTTAAAATTAACAGTGGCCCAGACAAGCAAGCCCTTGAGCATATGTTGCTCAAACCAAACACAATGAATGTCTGTTCAGTTTGTTATCACTTTCAACCTTAGCAAATTTAAGTATCACTAAATTTTGGTAAGACAACAAACAAAACATACTTTAATCATTGCTACCTTATTAAATTTTGGTTGCTTTAGAAGTTTCCTCTCTCAAAATACTTTACCAAAATTTAGCAAATGCATCAAAACAAACACAACCAACACTACCAAATTATTTTGGTACAACCAAAATGTGCCAAAATTTGGTATGTTTGATTTTTGCAACAAAGTTAACAAGTCCACAACTTCCTCATTTGTCATAGTCAAACGGGTGAACGTGGTCAGCAACTTGGGAGTATTTGCACGAGGGTCCCAATTTATCTGAACCATGACACTTCCGTACTGATTCCCAACAGTTGACTTTCAGTCGATCACACGTAATTGACGAAAGAAGCAATTTGTAATGCTAAAAATACAGTGATTGGTCCACACAAAACGGAACAAGTTTTATTATTTCCAAGGCAAATTAACAAATGCAGCAACGTACTACAGATTTACAAACGGAAGAAATCAACTGCACGCTACAGACAGTATCTATATATATGTGTGTGTGTGATATGTGTATATATGTGTATATGTATATATATGTATAGACATATTATACCGCACTCGGGGTGTATTATAGTTAAAACACACCTAATATTAATAATTTTGTTACTAATAGTGCAATCATAACAAATACTTAAATTAAGCCTAATAGTAAAATTATTACTATTAGATCTTTGATAAAATATAACATGTAGTACACCAATTACTATATGAAAGACGCGTTTTAGTTATTACGTACCTAGGGTGCGTTTTAGCGCAACTCTATGTATATGTATATAAACTATCTATATGTATATATGAATATTGTTGGCGATATGCCATGAGGCCCTTCGACCAAGACTGCCGAAACTAGCCGGGCGACAGGGATCCGAATTCTGGGCGCCCAAGGCTCTTGAGGCGAAACCCGGTGGCGAAGACATCAGGGCGAAAGAGGCAATGGGCGAAGAGTCACACTGGGCTCCCATCGGCCTGGGCGAAGGCTGCATGGCGAAGGCATGCGCCGAAGGAGGGTGACTTCGCCAAGATGGACCTGATTCAAGGGGGTCCAGTGGGCCGGCCCAATCGCCCCGGCCCATGGACCAAGGAGCCAGTAGCCGCCAAACGGCCCATTGAGGGCGTATACGTCTTAATTACATTAAATACCCATGTAAGGGCCCCTTTATGAGGGTGACCATGTAAATTCCCCTGTAATAGCCCCAAAACCCTAAAAGGGGATCTGTAATGGGGTTATAAATAGCCACCTCGGGCCATGTAAAGGGGACTCTCCCCGAATTTAATACAAAATTCATTACACTTTACTTTCCCAACAACCGTTGAGTGTCCGCGTCCTTCGACGTACGCAATTGTCATTTCGACAACAGCTGGCGCCGACCGTGGGGACCTCTGAGCGAAACCACTGAGAGCGAATGCCACCGAAAAAGGTCTCAAAGGAGAGGGTTGCGAACCCAAAGGAGAGCGTAGCGGAGGAGGTGATGGCCATCGACGAAGGCGCGGAGCCTTCGGCGCCTGCCAAAGTGGCGGCTGCGCCGTTGGCTTCGGCGCTCGCGCCGCAACCACCAGCTTCGGCCCCGACCACTTCGGCGGAGCAGGTGCCGGAAGCCCCTTCGGCAACTCAGCTGGCTTCGACTGCACTCACCACTGCGCGGGTCGACCTTGGTCTCGACGCGCAAGCCGAAGCAAACATGGAGGCCATGCGGCAGAACATGGCAAGACTCCAAGACATGCTTCGTCAAATGCAGGAGCAGCAGCAGGCGTACGAAGCGGCAGGACAAGCCAAGATCGCTCCGGCCCCCATCTTCCAGTATTCGGCAGGCTATATCCCACCTCAAGCCTATCAGCAAGCACCAGTGCAAGCCCCTCCGCCACAGACCACGCAAGGACCAATGTGCTTCCCCGGCCAACCTTCGGCCCCGGCAGTGCACTCACTCCCTGGCGAGCGGCCACAAGTTCGGCCGGCCACGATCCAAGTACACTCTTCGCTGCCTGGTCAAGTGTCACAAGCAATGGCGGAGGGGGCTTCGGTACTGCAGGCGCAGCTTCAAGCTTTTCTTCAGCAGCTCAACCAACCCCACAGTATCTCAAGCACAACCCCTTCGGCCCGGCCGGAGGGAGGCCCCAGTCAAGGCACACCAGGGTGGCTGCCGTCGAACCAGCCCGGGCCGGGGGCTTCGCCCTGGGGACAGGGGACACAGTTCGACTTCTACAACACCATCCAAGTGCCACCGTTCGGAAGTGGGCCACCGAACGTCGCAGCCCAACCGCATCCCCAGGCCATCACTTCGCCCTTCGCCATGCCATATCCGCAGCCAGGCGGGCCTTCGCTGCAGGGCGCCATGGGTAAGGCCGTTGGCGAAAAGGGGCTGCCACTGAGCGGGGGAATCAAAAGCCGTCCGATCCCTCCTCAGTTCAAATTCCCACCCGTTCCGCGGTACTCGGGCGAGACAGACCCAAAGGAGTTCCTCTCAATCTACGAGTCCGCGATCGAAGCTGCTCACGGCGATGAAAACACCAAGGCGAAGGTAATCCATCTCGCTCTGGACGGCATCGCCCGTTCTTGGTATTTCAATCTGCCATCCAATAGCACTTACTCATGGGAGCAATTGCGCGATGTTTTTTTCCTTAACTTTCGAGGCACATATGAGGAGCCAAAGACGCAGCAGCATTTGCTCGGCATTCACCAGAGGCCGGGCGAATCGATACGAGAGTATATGCGTCGCTTCTCGCAAGCACGGTGCCAAGTTCAGGACATAATGGAAGCATCCGTCACCAATGCCGCTTCGGCTGGGCTGCTCGAGGGCGAACTCACAAGAAAGATCGCTAACAAGGAGCCGCAAACTCTCAAGCACCTGCTTCGCATTATCGATGGGTACGCAAGGGGCGAAGAAGACTCCAAGCGAAGGCAGGCGATTCAAGCTGAGTACGACAAAGCCTCCATCGCCGTGGCCCAGGCCTAGATGCAAGCGCAGGTCATCGAACCAGCTCCCCCCGCTGTCGCCAGCCCCAGCCGGCGAACCAGGGGCAGCCGCCCCGACAAGGCCAAGCTCCCATGACATGGAGGAAGTTCAGGACCGACCGAACCGGCAAGGCGGTGATGGCCGTCGAGGAGGTACAGGCCCTCCGCAAGGAGTTCGACGCCCAGCAGGGCGGCAACCATCAGCAGCCTGTTCGCAAGAAGGTTAGGAAAGATCTCTATTGCGCCTATCATGGGCGGTCTTCGCACACAACCGATCAGTGCCGAAACATCCGTCAGCGAAACAACGCCCACGAAACAAGGCCGCATCAGGGTGCCACTGTCGAAACGCGTCGCCAGGCGGCCGGGGAACAGTCGCCTCCAGCCGAACAGCACCAAGACGTGCAGCGCCGAATTATCCAAGTAATCACAAGAGCCGATCCGCCGGTCCAGCCGTCGAAGCGACAGAAAAAGTTGCAGCTGCGAACGGTGCACAACATCACCGCCACGGGCGAAGGGATCCCAAAGTACTTGGGGCAGCAAATTTCTTTCGGGCCAGAAGATGCCGAAGGAGTGCTGTTCCCGCATCAAGACCCCCTGGTAATTTCGGCTGAGGTGGCTGGCTTCGAAGTCCGACGCGTTCTGGTCGATGGAGGTAGCTCGGCCGATGTCATCTTCGCCGAGGTATACGCCAGGATGGGCTACCAGTTTCGGCCCTCACTCAAGCACCGGCCTCGCTTCGCGGTTTCGGTGGGGGGGGCGGTTCAAGTTCTCGGCCAGGCGCGGTTGAAAGTTGCTTTCGGCACGGGCGAAGGTAGACGTGAAGAGCAGATACTGTTCGACGTCGTCGACATCCTGTACAGCTACAACGCCATCTTCGGCCGTGCAACACTGAACAAGTTTGAAGCCATCTCCCACCACAACTACCTCAAGCTCAAGATGCCAGGTCCGGCAGGGGTGATTGTTGTCAAGGGGCTTCAACCGTCTGTTGCGCCGAAAGGCGACTTGGCCGCGATCAGCAGGGCGGTGAATAGTGTGGAGGCTGAACCACGGGTTAACCGCGCGCCGAAGCCAGCCCCTCATGGCAAGGTGGTTAAGGTGCAAGTAAGCGAGGCGGACCCGGCGAAGCTTGTCCAGCTGGGGGGCAACCTAGGTGAAGAGGAAGCTGAGAAAATCCTAGAAGTGCTCAAGAAAAACATCGACATCTTCGCCTGGAGCCCAAGCGAAGTGGGGGGGCGTTTCGCCAGAACTCATCATGCATCGCCTGGCCGTCAAGCCAGATGCCAAGCCAAGAAAGCAAAAGCTGCGCAAGATGTCCGCCGATCGCCAAGAAGCAGCGAAAGCCGAAGTGCAAAAGCTTCTGAAAGCCGGAGTGATCAAGGAGATCGACCACCTGGAGTGGCTGGCAAACCTGGTCCTGGTAAAGAAGTCGAACGGCAAGTGGCGCATGTGCGTCGATTTCACGGACCTCAACAAGGTTTGCCCGAAGGATGACTTCCCCTTGTCGCGGATCGACCAACTTGTCGATTCGACGGCTGGCTGCGAGCTCATGAGCTTCCTGGATGCCTACTCCGGCTATCACATAATCCACATGAATCCGGACGACATCGCCAAGACCGCCTTCATCACGCCGTTCGGCACTTTCTGTCACCTCAGGATGCCCTTCGGCCTGAGGAACACCGAAGCAACGTTCGCCAGGCTGGTGTACAAGGTGCTTCGCAAGCAGTTGGGGCGAAATGTGGAAGCGTATGTCGACGACATTGTCGTAAAGAGCTGAAAGGCTTTCGACCACGCGTCTGATTTACAAGAGACCTTCGACAACTTGCGCGCGGCGGGTATGAAGCTAAACCCAGAGAAATGTGTTTTTGGAGTTCGCGCCGGCAAGTTGTTGGGTTTCCTTGTTTCTGAGAGGGGTATCGAGGCGAACCCCAAGAAAATTGACGCCATTCAGCAAATGAGGCCACCGTCGAGCGTACGCGAAGTACAAAAGCTCGCGGGCCGAATTGCAGCACTCAGTCGTTTTCTCTCAAAAGCAGCCGAATGGGGCCTGTCATTTTTCAAAACCCTCCGGGGCGCAAGGAAGTTTAGCTGGACCCCCGAATGCCAAGCCGCATTCGAAGAGCTAAAGCAATACTTGCAAAGCCCACCCGCCCTGGTCAGCCCAACACCAGGAAGCGAAATGCTGTTATACCTAGCGGCTTCACCAGTGGCAGTCAGTGCAGCCCTAGTCCAAGAGACAGAATCAGGGTAGAAACCGGTGTACTTCGTCTCCGAAGCCCTGCAAGGGGCGAAGACAAGGTATATCGAGATGGAAAAGCTTGCTTACGCCCTGGTGATGGCTTCGCGCAAACTCAAGCACTACTTTCAGGCCCACAAAATCACAGTGCCTTCGCAATGCCCCCTGGGCAAAGTACTTCAGGGTAAGGAAATTTCTGGCAGACTTAGCAAGTGGGCAGCGAAGTTATCTCCCTTCGACCTACATTTTGTGGCACACACCGCCATCAAATCCCAAGTCCTAGCTGATTTCGTAGCCGAATTTCGCCGGGGGGCGTGCCGATTCGGTATGCCGCAAGGCTGCAGTTCGACACAACTAACAACACGGCGGAGTACGAAGCGGTGCTGCTGGGCTTAAGGAAGGCGAAAGCGCTAGGGGTTCGGCACTTGCTCATCCGAACAGACTCCAAGCTGGTGGCCTGTCATGTTGATAAATCTTTTGAAGCAAAAGATGAAGGAATGAAAAGATATTTGGAGGCTGTTCGGTCGATGGAAAAGTGCTTCGCCGGGATAACGGTCGAACACCTGCCCAGAGGGCAGAATGAGGAGGCAGACGCCTTGGCGAAATCTGCCGCCTGCGGGGGGCCACATTCGCCAGGCATCTTTTTCGAGATCCTGTATGCACCAAGTGTGTCCGAGGAAATCAAGGATATCATGGTCATAGACCAGGAAAACCCGGGCGCAGACCCAGAGGACTGGCGAACACCGTTCGTGAAGTACCTCAAAGACGGCTGGCTTCCAGATGACGAAGCGGAGGCGAAACGCCTACAAATCAGGGCCAGGCAGTACAAGCTGGTCTCGGGGCAGTTGTATCGCTCTGGAATACTCCAACCCCTGCTTCGCTGCGTTTCCTTCGCCGAGGGCGAAGAGATGGTGAAGGAAATACACCAGGGGCTCTATGGCGCGCATCAAGCTGCAAGAACAGTCGCCTCCAAAGTGTTTCGCCAAGGAGTATATTGGCCCACGGTGCTGAAAGTTTGCGTTGCACAAGTCAAAAAGTGCGAAAGCTGCCAGCGACATGGCCGAAGCCAAACCGCAGCGCAATATGATCTACAGCCGATCACACCAGTTTGGCCCTTCGCCAGGTGGGGGCTAGACATCATTGGCCCATTCCCGGTAGCGCGAAATGGATACAAGTTTGCAATCGTGGCCATTGAATACTTTTCGCGCTGGATCGAGGCCGAACCACTCGGCGCGATCACTTCAGCGGCAGTGCAGAAGTTTGTTTGGAAAAACATCATTTGCCGTTTCGGGGTTCCAAGAGAATTCATCACGGACAATGGCAAGCAGTTCGACTCTGAAAAGTTCAGAGAAATGTGCGAAGAGCTAAACCTGGAAATCAGGTTCTCATCGGTCGTGCACCCACAGTCGAATGGGGCGGCCGAACGCGCAAATGGCAAGATCTTGGAGGCACTCAGGAAAAGGCTCGAGGGGGCAGCGAAAGGCAATTGGCCAGACAAAATGCTGTCTGTCCTTTGGGCCCTCCGAACAACTCCCACAAGGCCAACCAAGTTCAGCCCGTTCATGCTCCTTTACGGAGACGAGGCGATGACCCCAACAGAGCTAGGGGCTAACTCACCAAGGATGATGTTCTCTGGGGGCGAAGATGGGCGCGAAGTGTCGCTCGAACTCCTATAGGGGGTACGAGTCGAAGCACTGGAGCACATGCGAAATTACGCCGCAAGCACTTCGGCAACCTACAACAAGAAGGTTCGCCCAACAGAGCTCATGCCAAGCCAACTCATCTTAAGGAAAAAGGCGAACCTAGCAGCGGTTGGAAAGCTTGAGTCAAAATGGGAGGGGCCATACCTCATTAAGCACAAGTCAAGGACGAGTTCTTTTCGCCTAGCGACACTGGAGGGCGAAGAGTTCGATCACTCGTGGAACACTGCTTCACTCAAGCGTTTCTATGTCTAGAGAGGGTGGCACCCTGTTCGCCAACATGTAAAAATGTAAAAATGTACATACTGCTATGAAGCTCTTTCGGCATTCGCTGTTTTGTAAGCCTTTCGGCACAAAAATACAAAAAAAAGGAGAAAATGGAAAAAGAAAAAGAACTGGACGTAGGGCTGTTATCCACTCTGGAGGCCCGAACCAGTATAAAACTTCTGTGTTTTTCACCTTTTTTACTTATGTGCATGATAATTCGTGGAAAAACCCCAAGCCAAACGCCTGATCAGCGAAAGTGCCAGGGGAGCGAAACGAATCGGCCGAAGCATCGCTCGCCGAACGTTGAAACCGCGACAGCTTGTTGCGGGAGATAATAAAAAAAACCCGAACACCGTTATAGTTGATCCACACAAAATCGCGCCGCTAACGCAAAGTGCCAAAGATCGACAACGGAAGTCGAAAGCTGAAAAGTCAGCGTGCCTATTTCGCCAATACACGCAAAGGGGTCGATACATCACGACCCAACGAAAGCACAAAGTGTGATAATGCAGAAATTGCGAAAAGGAAACAAAAGCACACCTTTATTAACTTTGAAATACACTCAACAGCATACATTGTATAACATGATACAGGCGAAACGATTTAGACGTTCGCTTACAAATAAATTACACCTTCGCCCCCAAGACAACTACTAAAAGAGTGATCCGGCGAACTCGGTTCGTCATCACTACTGACATTGTACACTACCCTAAGGGGAGAGGGGGGCAAAACTACAGCAAGGGTGTAGCGCCGTTGGGCGATCGCCTCTTGCCGATCGGTCCGTCGATGGTTTCACCAGAAACGGGCCATGCCCTCCAGGCGTGCCACATGGACACGATCGTAGTCCTCCAGCGTTCGCCCAGGATGGGTTCGCATCCAGTTGGCAACATTCACAACTTTATAGTTGTGACCGTTGATTGTCATCTCGCGATAGACAGGCCGAAGTAGGCGGCGAACCTTCGGCAAATTTTTCGCCGCAATGAACTTCTCGTTCCTGCTTCGCCAATCCCCAAAAGGGGCCGAACGCAAAGCTTTCGGCATCGACCCTGCAAAAGATGGGGAAGTCATGCAGGCGAACGTGGGAAGAGAAAGTTGGGGCGAACAAACTGGGTGAAAGGATCACGCAAACATCTCAAACATGTTTCGCGCATTTCAAAATGAAAATGACACATATGGCGAAAATATCATATATTTCAAGCGATTTGATATCCTAAGACAAGATAGGCCTTGGCCAAATTTACATAGTTCGCCCTACAAGGCAAACATCAAAAGAAAAAACGAAATTACAAAGAGACGGGCGGAGGGCCTCACACCTCGGGGTGGTCTTCGGCTCCCCCTCTGCCCTCTCCTGCGGGTTCTTCGCCCTGGTCCGCCGCCTCCGTCTTTGCCAATTGTTCAAGCAGGCGGGCCTTGGCTGCAGAGCGGCCGTCCTTCTGCCAAAACTGTCTTCGCCAGGCGCGGAGGGCAGGCGATATGTCTTGGGCGCTAACTTCCCAGTCCCCCTTCGCAAACTCGGGAAACTGGGCGACATGCTCGCACCCATGCTATTGAAGCAGCCCTAGGGCGAAGGCTGCCGACACGCGCGCACAGCAATCGCCGTACGCCGTGGCACAGTCGGAAACCGCGCAGCCAGCCTCCTGGTTCCAATCACAAAACTCAAGGGCAGAGGCGTTTTCGCCGGGGACACCGTGCGCCTTCGCCCCCATGTCCTTGAGCGCAAGGCGAAGGGTGCGGCGGGATGTCTTCGCCGACTCGGTCGTCCGGGCCGCCTCCCGAGCAAGGCGTTGGGCCTTCGCCTCCGCCCTGCTCAACTCTTGGCGAAGGGCTTTCATCTGGGGCTCTGTTATGTCGTAGTACTCCGTAAGAGCAGCAGAATGCCCCCGCTCCTTCGCCAACTCGGCCGTGAGGCGTTCAATCTCGGCCTTCGCCTCGCTGCCCTTGTCAAGCTCGGCTTGCAGGCGCTTGTTTTCCGCCTTCGCCTCCTGGAGGGATCGGGCGAGTCCCTCCATTTCCAGGCCCTTTCGGCCTAGCTCGTCATCTTTTGCCTGGAGGCGGTTCTTTAGGCCATCGAGCCGGGCCCGCATTGTCTGCTCGGTCGAACAATGGGCCGCAAGAAGCTGGCGAACAAGAAAGGGCGAAAGATGAGCCAGATGTCGAAAGCAAAGAAAGGGGGGATTACAAAAATGACTTACCCGCACAGCCAGGCTCTTGACAGCAGAGCAGCCCTCGTCGAACTCGTTTAGCTCCGCGAAAAGGCTGGGGCCGCCAGCCGGCGCGACAATTTTGCTCACCCCCTCAACAAAGGGGATGAGCTCCGCCCGGGTTTCAAAATCCCCGGGGGCGAAGAGCGGTGGCCCCTGGGAGTACTCGGAGCCGGACCCCTCAGCCGTCTTTTTGCCCTTATTTAGGATGAGCGGCGAAACGGGCTGGCGGACCGGGCTATCGAAGATCTTGGCGGCCGCCTCCATCACCAGTTTGGCCGAGGCCGAAGCCCCAGCACTGCTAGTCGCCCCGAGGGAGGTCGAAGGTCCCTGGCTACGCCCCGCGGGCGAAGTAGGAGTCCCGCCCGACGACTCCTCGTCGCTGAACGCGCGGGCGATAGCGACGACCCCTTTCTTCTGCGGGGTGGCCTTCGCAGCGCCGCCCTTCGCCGCCTTAGCCGCAGCAATAGCGACTAAGGCCTTGGCGCCTTCCACATCCTTCCGGCGCAGGGGCGAAGAGGCCAACTCCGCGCCGGTGTCGATGCGCTCTGGGCTGGGAGTTGGTGTATAACCACGCGTCCCAGAGCAGCTATCGCCTGCCTCGTCCCCAGCCTCTTCGGCCGTAACATCGGCCTCCCCCGCCTCCTCCTCTTCGGTGTCGTCCTCGTCTTCGACGTCGGAGTCCGCTGGAACAGGGGCCTTCTGCTTACGGGGGGTGAATCTCACTTGCCCCATGGACGCTTCCGGGACGGGCCGGCTTCGCCGTCGGCCTTGAAGGGCTTCGCCCTTGGGAGGAGCTCACCGGTGTAAACCCGGTTCGCTCGGCCAGCCGCTTGCCGAGTCAGCAGCTGGCTGTATTCGATGACCGACACGTCGCCGATGAGTCGTCTGGCTTCGGTGTCGGCCTGGGCTAACGTCAACACTGGAAAACGGCGAAGCACCATGTCAGAGCTGAACAAAAATACAGAGCAGAAAAGCAAGGCAAAGAAACAACAGAAATAAAAGCCTACCGTTCGCCCCTGTGGGTTGGATGAGCTTGGGCAGGCCGTCGACCTCTTCGCCCTGGTCGACTTCAACCTACCATGCCTGCGAAAGCGGACATATCCGCAGCATGCAGAATTCCTCAACTAAGTCCCGGCAACTTAGCCGGGAGCACACCCTGCGAAGCAGGGCGAAACGTGACTCCAGGGTGCCGGTGACGACAACCCTTGGCTTCCGGGCCGGTGAAATCGCACGACGTCGCCAGCGCAGGGCCCTCGCCGCATCAGAACCCGCCTCGAACGGGATGGAGTGGTAAAACCACTTCGACATACCGTGGCGGTCCCACTTCGACATTGCGGTGTTGACCGGCCACAAGTCGGCGCGTTCGGGGCGAACGTTGAAGTTCACACTCCCGAACACGGTTTTCCGGGTCCCGGCAGGGGTAACCACCGTCTTCGAGTTGACGGCGTCCGAAAATATGACGCCGGAGAGGTCGGCACTGGGTTCGAACCCAGCGGTCCGGCACGCCCAGTCGAATATGGCGATGCGGACCAGAGCCGAAGGGCTCAGCTGGGGCAGTTCGACCTGGAAAACACGGAGGATTTCCGGCAACAGAATGTTGCACGGAAAGCGGAGGCCGGCCTCGAAGAAGACGGCGAACACCACCGTTTGGTGTTCGCCAGGCTACGACACTTCGGCATCACCGGGGGCGAACGCCTGCCCCTCCGCTACCAGGCTGGCGTCGATCATCCTTGCCAGCTCATCGTCATCAATGAGCGAAGCCCCCAGGAAGGCTGTGGTGTCTTCGTCAATCTGGCCGGGGTCAGGGCCGGTCGCGGTGACTGGGTTCGGCTTGCGGGGAGCCATGGCGAAACAGAAATATGTGGGCGAAAGGTGTTAGTTGGGCGAAGCAGTTCGTTCAAAGTTAGCCGTGAGCAGATGGAAAAGAAAATGACCGCGGTGAAAATGAGAGGAGTAGCGACGGTGAAAACGGGAGGTGAGAATATATAACCCACCAAATGACGCTTCGCCTTCCCGTCCAATCAGGAACGGCCACGTGTCGCAAGGGGGGCGAAATGGGAAAATGCCATGGACTAGGACGTGCAGTAACGAGCTCCCAGAGGAAAAGGCCCATCACTATTTGCCACGGCCCCATGGCCCATTACTGTTCGTTACAGCCCAATAGAACAATATGGGCCACTTCCCTGTTCATAGTGGGCGAAGACCCAACATTGCCCACATTAGCACCAATCAAAAATAACAACACAACTGCTCACGGCGGGCGAAGGCTATACATCAAAATCCTTTTTTGCATGTCGCAAATTTTTTGCCGGACCCAAGGAGACAGGTTTCGGTAGGAGCATCGGTCGAAAGGGGGCGCCTCATACCATACCACATGGTTTGCACGGTCTCGGCCAAAGCTCCTATCTCACCCTTGCCCGTGAGGGGCTTGTTGGCGATATGCCATGAGGCCCTTCGACCAAGACTGCCGAAACTAGCCGGGCGACAGGGATCCGAACTCTGGGCGCCCAAGGCTCTTGAGGCGAAGCCCGGTGGCGAAGACATCAGGGCGAAAGAGGTAATGGGCGAAGAGTCACACTGGGCTCCCATCGGCCTGGGCGAAGGCTGCATGGCAAAGGCATGCGCCGAAGGAGGGTGACTTCGCCAAGATGGACCTGATTCAAGGGGGTCCAGTGGGCTGGCCCAATCGCCCCGGCCCATGGACCAAGGAGCCAGTAGCCGCCAAATGGCCCATTGAGGACCCATACGCCTTAATTACATTAAATACCCATGTAAGGGCCCCTTTATGAGGGTGACCATGTAAATTCCCCTGTAATAGCCCCAAAACCCTAAAAGGGGATCTGTAATGGGGTTATAAATAGCCACCTCGGGCCATGTAAAGGGGACTCTCTCCGAATTTAATACAAAATTTATTACACTTTATTTTCCCAACAACCGTTGAGTGTCCGCGTCCTTCGACGTACGCAGTTGTCATTTCGACAACAAATATGTTTATATGTATGTATATATATATGTATATATGTATATATGCATTTATACATATATATGTATGTATATAAAGACATAAACATATATATGGATGCATTTATAAATTAACAAGCAATAAACAAATATTGAAGAAAATAAAAAAATATCTTTGGTAGCCGGTGTTATCTTTAGTAGGTGTTATCAACCGGTATTAAAGATCGATTTTTAGTTCCGATTATTTCAACTTGAACTAAAAATACACATATTTAGTTCCGAGTTGGACTTCCCAATTACATACTCTACACATATTTAGTTCCGAGTTGGACTTCCCAATTACATACTCGGGATTAAAGAGGGTTACGAATCGGGACTAAAGATAGGTTCCCCAAGTGCTCGCCATTATCGATTGATCGATGCTACAACTACAAGCTACCTAGCTAGATCATTGTGGTCTAGTAGTGCTTCTTGCCTTCTGGCTGGATGTGTGACTGATTCTGGAAGCGTGCTGAGCAGAGCAGCTGCCACTTATAAACTCAAGCGCAATTAATTAATACTCCATACTAGTTATACGACAAGAGATTTGTATATGGGATTAAAATAAATGGATGCAGTCATTGCAGCGCCGATTAGCCGGGGATTAGCCGGGGAAGGCGACGCCGACTCCGACGAGAAGGGTTGGTGCGGGAAGGGCAACTGGACAAGGGACAGGCAAGGCAACAGCCAAGAAGCCAGGACAGGAGGCGGCGTTCGCAGTCATAAACCATTAATTGTTGGAGCCAACCGGAGGAGATAGAGCTGTTCTAGGCGAACTTGCTGCACATGCATGCGGCTTCGCGTTCGCAGCCATGAATCTTTTTTGTGATGAACTAGGAAAAAGGCCCGCTCACAGGCATCTTATTTACAGTATAGTTTATGAAGAGTATGTTAAAGCTCTTGGTCTGTTTCGACTACCTTATAACATCTTCAACAGCATCTCCAAATCTAACTCTCCAAACATCCATTTAACCAGCTTACCAAAAGATTAAGATTAGATAGTCAAATTTGCCTTTCACTCCAACAGTCTCTCTATTATAGTTCTCCAATATACCAGTGGGTCCCACGTATCAGTCTCCCTAGTTATTTTTCACTCCTTCTCCACCCCTCCTCTCTCTCTCTTCTTCTCCTCTCATCTCCACCGGCCGAACCCGTGCGGTGGTGGAGGCACTGCGGAGCCCGCACGGCGGAGGGCGCAGTGACGTCGGTGAGGAGGATACAACGAGGTTCCGCCACCGCTAGAGATGCGGGAGAGAGAAGGGGAGATAGGAGCGAGCAAGGGGAGGCGGTCGACGGCCGATGCCGGAGAAGGGAAGGCGGCGGCACGGACGGCGGAGGTCGGCGGGAGCGGCGTGGGCGGCGGAGGCCGACGGCAACGATGGCATAGTGGTAGAGGCCAGTGGCAACGACGCGGGTGGCAGAGGCCGACGGCAACGACAGTGCGGTGGAGGGACGATGGGAGCGGCGCGGGTGGCGGAGGGTGGCGGGAGCAGCGCTCATTTCTACCAGAAATGGAGAAAGAGGGAAATGGGTGGGCCCATGCGTGGGGCCCATGATTGGCAAAGTGATTTTGGCTGACCAACTTTGGCTAGCGAGGGGAGGGGTTTGGCTAGTTGGATGGCTTAGTCATCCGGTTGGCAAGTCTGTTGGAGTGTGTTTTTTATCTAGAATTGCTAAATTTTAACTTGGAGAGTGAGATAGCCACTCTATTGAAGATGCTCTTAGAATAATCATAGAAAAACGGAAAAAATATATATACCATAAAATAAACCATAAACTTGGTCCTATTAAAGATAAAAGTGTCCCTCATTCAATCATAAATCATCTTGTTCGAATTGAACGTAAACTCAACTATTTCCACTACTTAGTATCATCATTGTCTTGAAAATATATATGTATTGCAACTTTCCTTGTACCAATTTAGTTGTAGTTGATATTTGGGCATGAGCCAACCCACATTCTTTAGCAGCCCCGTGAAATATATATGTATACTAGGGGTAGGGGTATTGGTTAGAACCGTTTGATACCAATGGGTACTAGAGACACTAGGTATGGTGTCATACCTAGTTCTACAGAGAAAATTGCATATCTATCATTGCATAAGACTGGATTCGTTAGAATATCATCAGTTAAATAGACTTCACTAGAATGTCATCCACAACCCAGCCACCCCAATACCTTCGCCAAAATACCATAGCAGACATAAATACCCTTAGCTCTTCTTCTTCCTCCCTCCAATATCAAAAGAGCTCGTCGGCGGCCCTCCCTATCATCCCCGCCTTCCATATCCCGGCCAACATGCAGGGGCCTTTCCATGTGGCCATTGAGGCTGGTACGAGGGCTCCCATGGAATGCCACCATTGTGACTTTTGCGCCGTTGGGCTCGCGGAACCGAATGATGACGTTGTGAACCCTCGCGACATCCCTGAACATGCTAAGGCCGCATGGATGTGGTCCTGGGCTAGCCCCACCGCTGAGCTGCAGTTGGCCACGTACAGGGCCGTCCTAGGAGCAGTGGCGGGCACGTATACCCGGAGCCCGCCATCTTTGCATGTCGGAGTCGCGGTAACCGAGATGGAAGGTGAGGATGACGGGGAGAGCCGCCAGCGAGCTCTTCTTCATTGGAGGAAGGAACAAGAAGAGCTAATGGTATTTCTATCCGGGATAGTATTTTGGTGAAGGCATCCGGGTTGTGGATGGCATTCTAGTGAAGTCTATTTAAATGATGGTATTCTAGTGAATCCACTATTATGCGATGGTTATATGTAATTTTCTCGGTACTAGACTAACACCGACGATATTAGACCGGGTATCATGTTTGGTACCGTCCAGCACCAAATGCCGTTCAGAGAGGCTAGAACGGCATCTTGTCTTATATCAGCCCTCAATCAGATAATTACAGTAATCAATTTCTGTTGCATTATTCAACTCCTCGGCATGCGCTTGTGGTCGTGGCTAACGTTTCTTTTGAGTATTATTCACCTTGAAGGAGAGAGAAGGGAAACTTCTCAAAGTCCCCCCAATTCTAGCTAGTGTAAGAATGAATTGGATGTGACACCACATATAAAGAAATTTGAACGTTCCGAATATTCCACTCCTTTGGAGAACATCGATGAGGCCACTTTTCTTCAATAGAACCCTTCTTCTAAACTCATATGTGATGTTTTGAATAATATCAGTGTAACCTTTAAAACTTTCATAATCAATTTTAAATAAAATCTAATGAGTTGATAATATTATGAGAGTTTTTCAAGGCATGAAGTTTGCACGCATTATCGATGTTGGATACCAACGACCCATATTATGAGGATATTGGGGTAAGTTGGCATGATAATCTACACAAAACAATATCGAGCACACAGAAGACAAGGATTATACTGGTTCAGACCCCTCATAAGGTAATAACACTAATCTAGTTTAGTGAGATTACGATTAAACCACAGAGAGTATAATAGAAGACAACGAAATTAACAGGTTACCGACAAGATCTTCGATGAGATCAAGCTGCGGTAGGCTTCGAGTCCTCCGGATTGCGACCATCATAGGTATGATTCAGCTATGATTTCGATATCCTGACTCCCCGTGGGGCCTTGTATATACAGTAAACACCTAGGCCTCCAAATGGGATTCGGGAAAGTTTTACCCGCGTACTAGATCATAGAAATCTTATCTTCTCCGAGTAAGACTCTGGTATTCTATCCGGAAAAAAGGTTTCCTTATACGACTAAGTAAATTCCACATATATCTTAAGGAACCTTCCCTTATACTTGAGGGTATCCGTATCCGTATACTTCATAGCCCCAAGGATAGAAGGTATATTTTATCCATAATCCTAACATGTATATTTGCACTTTTTTATTTTACTAAGCATTCAAGAAGTTCCACCACCGTGTCTTTTTCTAGTGAAACATAAAAGACCGAAGGAGTCCCGACTCCTTTGGATTGCAATAGTTTTATATTAATTAGTTTGATTTCTGCATAATTCTTTTAAAATTTCTCCATTTCAGAGCATTATTATATCAACTTTAATAGAACTAATTACTAGCTATATAAGCCAGCTTAGAAATAGTATTAGAACTAATATATATAATAGATTAGCTATAAAATTATCTCTATTTTTTTTACTCCTCGCCTTTCTCTCACTTATATATTTAGTGCATTATAGAGCAGTGTAAAGCTAACTTTGACAACATTCTACCCTTTTTACATATCCTTATCGTCGATTTGTAACTTCCTAGTTTTAGAACAAGTTTAATATGCTAGTTGTTGGCTCTAAAATTGTTCACCATCAAAGATAGAAGTAGCTAAACATGTATAACAATTGGCTGTTGGATTGCTATAAACAAATTCCCAAAAGTTATCATTCAACTTTTTAATTTAGGTCCCCACCACTTTAACCTGTCTTTTCTCTCACGCAACAACCAATATTTTTCCGAACCAATAAAAAGAAATGCAATCCCACAAATAACGCATGGTATCGGTAGCATCTGCTGCATGAAGGCGGCAATACCTTTCTTTCCGTGCTATTGCCCGCTTAACTCTCTCTTCTCTATTTCTTCCACCTGAAATTGTAGTGATGTGGATAATTGTATCGTCCGCTAATTTAATTTTATTGTACTTGCTATATACTTCAATTCTGTTGGAGAAACTATGAAAGCGCTCAACCAAACACGTTTTCATCGCAGTCGTACGGGTGCACGTGGACACGTAACTTGTATTTTTAACCTACAGTTTACGAGGTTCCAAATTTATTTGAACGAGACACGGTCAGACAGTGACTGGTTCCCAACCGTTGATTTTTGGCCTGATACTGATAACGTCCCACAGCCAAATGTACGAGTTTCAGTCGATCGGCGTAGTAATCACCATTCACCCGATAACAATACCTAATACTAGTCGTGATCGCCAATTTAAAATGCAGCATTCGATGCACAAAAACGGAACACATTTTATTATTATTCCCAAACGTAAACAAATTTGCTACAGATTTACAAGAAGATGAAATCAATCAGGCACGATACAACAACATTCGAAGCTCACATCAAATTATTTTCTAACCAAATCACCAGATGGTTTTGAACTTCTATCGAAAAATCGAAAGAATGCATAACTGCAGATGCTTCGATCACTTGAACTTGGCCTTGATGGCGTCCACCTGCGCGACGTCGACGCGGAAGGCCTTGGCGAGCACGTCGGAGGGCACCGGCGGCGCAGCGGCGAAGAGCGTGTTGGCGATGGCCTGGGTGCCCTGGAGCTGGCTATTGAAGGCGGCGATGACGGCGGCGGGGCCGTGGCCGCGGTTCTGCTGGAAGTGGACGAGCCCGCGCGGGAAGACGAAGACCTCGCCGGCGGTGACGGTCTTGGTGAAGAGCTTGTTGGCGGTGGTGATGAAACCCACCTCGAGGACGCCGTCGAGGACGAAGATGATCTCGGTGGCGCGCGGGTGCGTGTGCGGCGGGTTCTGTCCCCCCGGCGCGTAGTCGATCCTCGCCATGGACACGCCCAGCGTGTTCACCCCAGGGAACGACTGCACGTTCGCCGCCGTCACGTTCGACCCCGCCGGGTTGTTGGTGTTGCCTGGCTTCTTCAGCCCCGCGAAGAAGAAGTCGTCCGCCGTCACGTTCGCCTTGCACGGGAACCCGTTCAGCTTGATCGCTGCACACGCCCATGGGAAAGAACACCTCTCAGCTCAGCAATGGAGGTCAAACGGAGTAAAAATTAAACCTAACCAAGAAGAAGAAGAACTTACGGGATGCCATGTCGGCGACGCAGACGTCCTGGAGCATGTCGGGGTCGCCGGCGAGCGAGGGCGCGGCGAGCGCGAGCACGACGGCGCACGCGGCGGCCACCCACAGCTGTACCCTCGCCATGATGAATCGATCCGTACTACTACAAGCTCACTCTGGCGTGGAGTGCTTCTTGCCTTCTCGCTGCGACCGACTCTGTGAAGTGAGCTGAGCAGAGCAAGCTACTACTTATAGGCTCAGCTCAACTAATAATTGGTAACCACGCGAGATTTTGTAAATGGGATTAAACTAACTAAAACAAAGGGATGCAGCGGCCGGTTAGCCGGAGAAGGCGACGGCGACGGCGACGGCGAAGCCGACGAGAAGAGTTGGTAGAGTACGGGGAGAACCGGCAAGTGGACAAGGGAGCAGAGGCAATAGGGGACACGCGGGAGGTGGCTTACTTATTTAGCTTTCGCAGCCATGAACCATAAATTGCTGGAGGTAACCGAAGGAGATGAGAGTAGTTTAATGCGGATCTAGGCGAACTGCTACACATGCATGTGGGCATGTGGCTGCTGCTGGATGTTATTTCGGATCGATCGATCCATGGACGCCGCGCCACTCCCGCGTGTTGTACTATTACAAATTAACGTGGAAGAACACAGAAGCTAGTGGAGAGTATCTTTTCATCCTCTTCCCAACTCCTCTCCCTCGTTTTTCACACGCACACTTTTCAAACTACTAAACGGTATATATTTTTCAAAAAGTTTCTATACAAAATTGCTTAAAAAATCAAATTAATTTATTTTTTTAAAAAAATTAACTAATACTTAGTTAATCACGCGCTAATGGATTGTTCCGTTTTCGTGTGAAAGAGTTATGATCCTAACCGGGAGCAACGAACAAAGCATGCGCCGTGTTTCTTGCTCCGGCACTCGCGCGCCCATTATCTATTATTCCCCTTTCGTCCTCGCTGCTTCCAACCTCCTCTTCTCCGTGCTACCAGCTGCGAGTCTGCGGCTTACGGACGGCTGCTCCTGTTCTCGAGTGACTGTTAGTACGTCTGTTACACAAGTTTAGCCTCTAATCCGTTTTCTAACTGATAAAATTTGCATGGACTTAAATCAGTGGTGTTGTAGAAGTAATCGTGCGATTCTTACTCAGGGTTAATCAGAGCCTCTACTAACAATGATAAACTCGGTCGTTTCAGCAATCCCAACTTATGACATGTCCTGTTGTCCGTGGCCTGAAAAATCTATTGAAGGAGTTCATAAATTAAGACGTGCTTTCCTGGTGACAAAACTATGGACACTTTCTCGTGGCTTGGAAAACGTTTTTAGATCATTCTCAACTCAAAAGCTATTAAATAGTTTTCATATTTGCTATGTTATATATACCTAAACTATATATCCTATAGATGGTGTCTTCAAATTAAATTTTCATTCAATCATCTCTCATCTCTCATTTTATCTACCTATCCTTTTGTTTCCATTGATTCTTGCGTAGATATGGTTTCTTGCACGATAAATAATTTCATCATGTTTTTAACTCTCTCCTTGTTAACTCTCTTGTCACATCAGATTTTTGTTTATGTGACAATGTATTTAATACTATAAATACTAGATGACATATGGGGTTGGGATGACCTTATTGCAAAAACAACATGGAGGACTCAATATCACGGACGTACCTACAACTCCGCTCTGCTTACGAAAATGAGAAATAAAGTGTTATCAAGACCAGGGTTTGTAATTTTGAAATAAGGGTTGTTGCCGGTAGGGACCAAAAGAACTGAAATCACCGAAATTTCGGTAATTTCGGATTTTTTTGGCTGAATTTTTTTGAATTTTTAACATATTTTGACTGAATTTGAATAAATTTTGATCAAATTTACAAATATTTGATAAAAACTGGAAATTTCGGGGAAATTTTGACCTTGCCGTGGGGACCGAAATTACCGAAATTTCAAACCATGATCAGGACTAGATGAACCGGTATGCACTTGGTTTAGAGAAAAATGTATGCGGAGCAACGTACCTTTGCAGCCTAGGACAAGTGGCACATCGACCTAGAAGCTCATCCTATCTAGGGGTTGAGATCATTTATCTTCCAAGGGATTGTGCATTTATCACTGATATGTGGATCCATGGTTCATCGGACCTATATATCAGTGACAAAGGAGCGTCACTTTGAAAGT
This sequence comes from Oryza punctata, assembly GCA_000573905.2. NCBI lineage: Eukaryota > Viridiplantae > Streptophyta > Magnoliopsida > Poales > Poaceae > Oryza > Oryza punctata. Next base: position 10,182,696 of record CM002488.2, read on the forward strand.
AGAGGAGACTGATCCCTGTCCAACATACAACGTTTGATTTCTGCAACACAAGTTATACTTGAAAATGGTAGCACACCACTAGGATCAATGGATGACATGTCGTTTCGCTACAACATATCTAATATTGTACTCCTTTGCTCTAGACAAACACTACATGGTTGCATCACAATACCAAGGTCAGTCCTGGCATATAAGGGCTCCATCCAAACATTTCCCTCCAAGTACAGTTAGAGTTATAAGAAATCCAAGAAGTTCTACCTGATTGAAGGGAATTGTTGTACCCAACGGACCATGAATCACTTTGGAAATCTGTTGATTACATCTGGACTAGACACTACTAGAAAAACAATTTTTCATAGCGTCACACTATAATTTTCACTGACGGTCATATGCTAAAACCGCCAGCAAAAATGTAAGGAGGGGTGGGGGGTATAGGACCGCCAGCGAAAACCGATTTTTGCTGGTGGCCACGTTAAGAGGTCCGCAAAAAAAAAATACTCTATTTTTCGAGGCGGACCTCTTAAATGTCAGTCAGCGAAAATCGGTGTTTTCGCTGGTGACTACTAAAGAGATCCACCAGCAAAAAACAGAGCTACGCTAAAAAAATTTGACGGCATTTAAAACCACGCACGCGAGATATTTCCTTCACCCACCCACCCACTGCCTCTTTCCTCTATCTCCTCTCCACCCACCGCCTCCCTCTCCTCCCTTCCTCCTCACCGGCAACGGCAGGATGACGGCGGCTCGGCTCTTCTCCAGCGGTGGCGACCCCGTTCGGCGGTGGTGATGGTGGGGAGAGCCGGATGCGGCGCCTCCTCCTAGCTCCCCACCGGCGGTGACTCCATGTGCCGGCGGTGATGGTGGGGAGAGCTGGATTCGGCGCCTCCTCCTGCCTCCTCACCAGCAGTGACTCCGTCCGGCGGCGGCGACCACGTTCGGCAGCGGTGATGGTGGGGAGAGCTGGATCCGGCGCCTCCTCTCTGCTCCAAGATCCGGCCTCCTCTCTCTCTCTTGATTCGCAGCACGAAGCGGTGGGCAGGGGTGGCTCGGCGGTGACGCACGGGCGATAGATTTGGCAATGGAGAGGCTCCCGGGCAGCTGATCCGTCCACATGCCTGCGGCTCGAGGCGCGGGAGGCGGGTTTCTGTGGCGGCTTAGGTTGTGGGTGGCGCGGCGGTGACTTCGGGCACGGGCTGCAGATCCAGCCACCGCCGGCGGCTCGACGCATGGCCGGCGGTTTTGGCAATTTCATCTGCATATTTTGATGTTTGCTTGTTGAAAATGTGGTGAAAAATTGATGTAGTGTTCTCTGTATGTGGATTTGAGTATGGATCTAATGCCGATTTGAATTGATTTTGAATTTGGATTGAAAAAAATGCAGCTGCTTTGGATGTTGATTTTTTTTTTTGCAAAAGAATCTTTTTGCTGGCGGTCCTCTTAAAGATCCACCTACGAAAATAGATTTCCGCAAGCGGTCCTCTTAAGGGTCCACCTGCGAAAATCGATTTTCGCAAGCGGATCGCAACCGCTAGCGAAAATCTTGATCTTCACTAGCCTTTGCTTTGTGGCGGTGCCGAATGCTGTCAGCGAAGACCCAAAATGGCTGCCACAAAAGATGGTTTTCGTAGTAGTGAGAGGATTTCCCAATAGCTGCAAAATGTTCCTTTGGTTGGCCTTCATGGAGGGGGGGGGGGGGGTAACAACCCCTACTGTGACATCTACCTAGAAGTAGAGACTTTCGATCATATCTTCCTGAGATGCAAGGCTGCAACGAACTTATGGAAGAATTTAGGTTTATTAGACCTCCCTAATACCTTGGAGTTAGCTTCATGTTTTCTAGAGGCAGTTATTGACAACAATCATAACATTCAGGGCATAGAAACTATCTGGTTTGCACCCTGCATCCGCACATTATAGGAGTTAAGGAACATGATCTTCGAAGGGCAGCAATCTAGGCTTTCAGTGGCGGACACACCCATTGGGCGGGGTGGGTCAGTCGGCCCAACTACGGTCCGTATTGCCCCACACCCCCAAATCTTATTTTTAGTCATGTTTCTAGCATATTAGTCATATGTTCACTATTAAATTAATCATATAAATCAAATATTTTAAGTAGAGATAAAAACATTTATGAAAATATGTGACTAAACGAGTATTATTTCTATATAAGTAATACTATTTTGACCTTTTATGATCTTGGCCATACATAAAATTTGATTTCCTTTTTATTTCTTTAGCAAATATACAGTCTACAGTAAATAGTTGAATTGGTAAATATATAAAAAATTCCATTTACTCGCATGAACTATTTTGGCAAAGCACTTAACCCCTAATTTTTCATCTCGTTTTATAACCCCGAACTATTGAAAGTGGTTCCCCTTACAGCCTAATAACGTTTCTTTTATTTATCTCTCTACATATTATATAAGTCACATTTGCACATGAATTTGGTAGGATTGATAGATCCATTATAACCTACCTTTTAACATTTTGTTAATAATTTCATCACTATTTACATATGTTTAGAAGCATTTATTTGAAAATATTTTGATACTTTGATAATGGTGTTATTTATGACTTAGAATATATCTTCTTAAAATACGACTCATATAAAGAGAAACAAAGAAGAGAAATGCTATTAAGCAGCAAAGCGAACCATTTTCAATAGTTTAGGGGTAAAATGAGCAAAATATATTTTAGGGGTTGTCGATGATGTAAATCACAACTATACTATTTGCATGGTATGGGATTGTTGGTACCAGGGTATATGCGAGATTGAGGTGAAAGAAACGGAGACAAGGAGTTTTATACAGGTTTAGGCTCCTTATCAGTCAGGTAATAGCCCTACTCCTGTTGCCGAAACCGGTGTTGCTTTTATTCATCAAAATCACTCAAGTACAATATTTGGGATAACCTATCTAGTCACCGTCGACACGACGGCATGGATCATCACTCGTAGTCGACGACAGGGTAGTCTTCATCCTCGAATACGAACTCAGCGTGATCAGAGATAGCGCTAGATCTCTTTCGTCGGCCTCCGCGGGCACCAGATTGGGTATGTCTAGGCTTATCTCTAATATCGATGTTTGGCGGCGTATATTGGTGTCTATTCTGACTATTGCCTGCCTCTCCCCTCTCCTTCTAGAGGGTCTTGTATTTATACGCATAGATGTCCCCTTGTCCAAATAGAACTAGAGAGAAGTATGGATACAATCTGAGTAGTCCTTATAGTTTCCATGAAGAACCTGCTTCTACTTCCTTATCCAGAATACCTTCAATATATAAGGCATGATTCCATATAAGACTTGGTATATGGTGGACCCTGCTGAGCTTAACCGAAGACTTTTGGGTATGCCTTATCCATAACACTAACAGGGGTTAAGTGATCCAATGAAACAGTCTGGGAGTGAAATGAAACTTTTTTAAATATGAAAATTTCCAAATGCATATAAATTTGTTTTTAAATAAATGATTTTGTGTTCAACCAATTTCATCACTAATTACAAGCGTAAGGTATCCATCGTTTCTCATCTTTGTGACTATGCTTATTGCCTCAACTATCTGACTCCGACGTTTGTTCGATTGCTATTCTTCGTTGTTAACTTGCTCAATGTTTGTGTGGTGCGCTGATGCACCGGTGCTATGAGTCCGTGACTATGGTTTGTGCGTGTTGTACCATCATCTAATTAGGGCTAGCTTCTTGTTAGATATCACCTCATCTATATTATATTTTAAAGCTACGTCCGTCAATACAGGCTTTCAAACACAACTCAACAGATCATTGACTGTCTTGACCTTTGGAATCATTGGGCCAATAATACAATCAAAACAAAAATCCGCCACTGGTCTGAACTAATTACATGAGGCTAATGTACAGTCCTTTGTTATAATTTCTGTGCATTCCATTTCTTCTCTTTTTCTACTTTTTTCACTTAATCATGCAACTTTGTAACTTATCATTTTTATAGATGAAATGGCTATATGTAGAGCTGCCTGTGGATATTATGGTACCCATATACCCACAGACATAGAATATCCGACTGATAATAGGGGTATGTTATGTAAATAGAATATGATTTGTATTAGGATTCGGGTGAGGTATTGTCTTGTATGGCAAGTTAGAACCCGGATACCTAGTATGGTAAGATTGTATATCAATTATGAAGACCTAGGCCGTGTCGGACTAGATCTTATCTTGTAAACCTCTATCTTCCGGGTATATAAGGAGGATAGGGGACCCCTTGGGGACAGAGGCTTTTCATAAGATCAATACACAACTCGGAGGCAAAACCCCGAAACAGGAGTAGGGTATTACTTCTTCGTGAAGGCCTGAACCTGTCTAAATCCTTTATCTCATAACCCATCTACTTTTCTAGCTTGATTGCCACCCCCTTTTTCTATTGCCGAAATCTAGTTTCGACAGTTGGCGCGCCAGGTAGGGGTGCGTCAAGTTCATCGCCGATCAAGTAGAATGGGATCTTCATCAGGCATCGATGACTTCGCCTTCCCTCCCGGGCAGGCGTACCGCTTCGGCAGCCTCGACTTCATCACCAACAACTTCGGCAAGATATCTCTCTCCGACTCGGCTTCAAACCTGTCGGGAGTAGATCGCATCTCTTGGCCACTCGGGTTACCGAATATGGCCAGGATCAGCACCAAGACGCAGTCGGGAGTAGATCGCATCTCTCAGCCACTCGGGTTACCGAACATGGCTGAGATTAGCATCAAAATCTTTTCCAGCTGCAAGACAACGATTCACTTCGAGAGTACGACTACATCGACTTCGGATTCTTCATCAAGCACTCCTCAAGACGATCTAATCTACCCCACCATCACCATGGAGTTACCAGCGGATCCAATTTCTGGGTCCGGCCTCAGGGATGTCAACGTTGTTCTGCCAAAACTCGAATCGTGTTCTTCCACCGAACTCGCTGCCTACGCTAGCTCCTCGGAGGAAAGCGTACATGGCAACCCACCTGACACCAACGCTGCAGACGACGCCACTTCAGACGACAACTACACACCGGCTTTCAATGGCGTTTTCATGGCCAACAACGAAACTGATGCTGAGATAGCTGCAAGATTACAAGCGGAAGAAGCAGCCCGAGTCGGACAAGAAAGAATTCAATTAGAGCAAGAACGCGCCCGACTTCAAGAAGATAGAGCGAAACTCGAACAAGAGCGTCAAGCCCAAGCAGATCAAGAGTGACAACGCAGAGAAGCTGAGGAGGCAAGACGCAAAGAAGACGAAGACCGAAGACTTCAAGATCTGGCCGTGGCAGGTCGCAAGGCGAGGGATGCAATCGGCCAAACAGTGGTCGACAATACCAACATCTTCCTCACACCGCAGCAGAATGCAGTCGGCGCAGTCACCCTCCTTGATACATTGGCAGCTGTTGCGCCAGCACATGTTACTCCGCTGATAAATCAAGTCAAGACCTTGGTCGCAGCTACAGTACCACGTGCCGAATCCAGTCGGCGACCCAGTCAGTCAACCTCCAAAGCGCCGAGTGGTAGCCGCGCCCCTCCATCAAGAGTCAGAGACAGCAGAAGCAAGACCAACTCACGCGCCGACCATAGCAGAGCACGACGAGACCAGTCGGTACACTCTCCCCCAGCAAACCAAACCCGACCACCACAGTATGCCAGAGACAGGCGGATTCAATCCGACTACCACAGTCCACCCAGGGCTTCAATCGACCTGAGAGACACCCTTAATCAAAGACGACGTGAGAGGGGTATCACGATCCAAGACGACGATGACTGCGACGGAGTTCTAGCTTTCACCCGAGATCTGCGTCGAGTGAATTGGCCGATTGGTTTTAAGCCGACCGGCATCGAGAAGTACGATGGTAAAACCGATCCAGAATCATGGTTAACCGTCTACACGCTCGCAATTCGCGCAGCAGGAGGCGACAGTAAAGTCATGGGGTCGCACTAACTGATTCAGCCAGGAATTGGCTCGCTGGACTCCCGAGAGGCACAATCGACACTTGGAGCGAACTTCGCGATCGCTTCGTCGCCAACTTCTAGGGCACTTTCGAGCGTCCTGGGACCCACTTTGAGCTCTACAACATCGTCCAGAAGCCGGACGAGACCCTCAATGAGTACATACGGCGTTTTTCCGAGAAGCGCAACAAGATCTCCGACATCACCGACGACAACATCATCGCCGCATTCACTCGGGGACTACGCAACGATCTCCTGATCGGCAAATTTAGCCGCAAACCTCCAAGGACAGTCAAGCAGATGTTTGAGAAGGCAACCGAGTACGCTAAGTCCGACGACGCAGTGAAAGCTTCAAAGCAATCGGCGGGAACCTGGAAGAAGAAGGATCACGACTCCGCACCAGAGCCCAGTGGGAGCAACACAAAACACAGAGAGCGCAAGCGCAAGCCTGAGGATCTGGTCGCTGCGACTTCAAATCAAAACTATCAGAGCCAACACCCTCGAGTCAACTCCTACGACAAGATTATGAACGAGCCGTGCACGCATCATCCCGGCAAGGGGCACGCTGCTAAGGACTGCTTCATCTACAAACAATTCGCGGAAAAATATGCCGCGCAAGTCAAGAAACCAACCGAAGGAGAAGATACTTCAACTCAGAAAAATAAAGACGACGAGGAGCCAAGCCAAGGAGCATATCAAGATCCCAGGAGCGAGCTCAACCATATTTTCGGTGGCCCACTCGCCTACGAATCCAAGAGGAAGCAGAAGCTCACCGACAGAGAGGTCAACGCGGCACAACCTGCAACCCCTCAATACCTGCGATGGTCGGAAGTCCCAATCAAGTTTGACTGCTCGGATCATCCCGACCGAGTGGTCCACCCGGGGCGGTACCCCCTGGTACTAGACCCAGTCGTTCGCAACGTCAAGCTCAAGCGCACCCTCATCGATGGCGGCAGTGCACTCAATATTCTCTTTGCCAAGACTTTGGATGAGATGCAGATTCCTCGATCCGAGATGAAGCCGAGTAACGCCCCCTTTCACGGAGTTATCCAGGGGCTGTCTTCCACACCACTCGGCCAAATCACTCTCCCAGTAACCTTCGGGACCAAGGAGAATTTTCGGACAGAAAATATCAGCTTCGAGGTAGCCGACTTCGAGACAGCTTACCACGCCATCCTCGGTCGACCGGCACTTGCCAAGTTCATGGCGATTCCCCACTACACCTACATGATGATGAAGATACCAGGGCCACGCGGAGTCATATCCCTACGGAGCGACGTCAAGCAAGCCCTCACATGCGACAAGGACAGCTGCGAGTTGGCCCAATCTCGTGAGAGATCATTCGGCCAGCAGGAAGTCCGACTAGCTGCATCAACATCACAAGACGGTGAAAAACCAGTCGGCAAGGTGGCCAAGACCGGAGAAGGCGACGCCAAGACAAAGAAAATTCCCTTAGATCCTTCTGATCCTACCAAAACTGCTGTAATAGGCGCTGAGTTAGATAGCAAATAGGAAAGCGCGCTCATCACCTTTCTTCAAGCTAATAAAGATATATTTGCCTGGAAGCCATCTGATATGCCTGGTATTCCTAGAGAGGTGATTGAGCACTCTTTAAATGTTAGAGAAGACGCGAAACCTATCAAGCAACGACTCCGCCGATTTGCACAGGACAGAAGAGAAGCTATCAAGGAGGAATTAACCAAGTTGTTAGCAGCAGGTTTCATTAAGGAAGTTTACCACCCCGACTGGCTAGCCAACCCGGTATTGGTCCGCAAGAAGACTGGTCAATGGCGCATGTGCGTCGACTACACAGATTTGAACAAAGCTTGTCCCTAGGACCCTTTCGGTTTACCAAGGATAGATCAAATGGTGGATTCAACAGCCGGCTGCGAACTGCTCAGTTTTCTAGATTGCTACTCGGGATATCATCAGATCAGCCTCAAGGAGTCCGACTGCCTGAAGACTTCATTCATCACACCGTTCGGCGCCTACTGTTACATTACTATGCCTTTTGGGCTGAAGAATGCAGGGGCTACATATCAACGCATGATTCAGCGATGCCTAGCGACACAACTCGGACGGAATGTGGAAGCGTATGTCGACGACGTCGTCATCAAGACTAAGCGGAAAGATGACCTGATTCAAGACCTGGAGGAAACATTTGCCAATATACGCGCCTTCAGGATGAAGTTGAACCCCGAGAAGTGCACTTTTGGAGTACCGTCAGGAAAGCTACTTGGATTCATGGTCTCTCGGAGAGGAATTGAAGCTAACCCGGAGAAAATCAATGCTATATTGAATATGAAGCCGCCGAGTTCTCACAAGGATGTTCAAAAACTCACGGGATGCATGGCAGCACTCAGTAGATTTGTTTCAAGACTTGGAGAACGTGGAATGCCCTTCTTCAAGCTCCTCAAGAAGACTGACGATTTTCAATGGACGACAGAAGCACAAAAGGCATTTGACGACTTCAAGACCTTTCTGACAACTCAGCCAGCGTTAGCCTCACCAATGCCGCAAGAACCACTACTACTTTATGTGTCTGCAACTGCAAAGGTGGTGAGCACGGTTTTAGTTGTTGAGCGTGAAGAAGAAGACCGCACACAGAAAGTTCAACGACCAATCTACTTCGTTAGCGAAGTCCTTGTTGATTCAAAGACAAGATATCCTCAAGTGCAGAAACTACTTTATGGAGTTCTAATCACGGTCAGGAAGCTGGCTCATTATTTTCAAAGCCACCCAGTCACAGTGGTCACATCATTTCCACTCGGTGAAATCCTTCGCAACAAAGAAGTTACTGGTCGCATTGCAAAGTGGGCTTTAGAGTTAATGCCTTTGAATATAACTTTCAAGCCTCGAGTTTCAATTAAATCCCAGGTGCTGGCCGACTTCGTTGCCGAGTGGACCGAGTGCCAAGAAGACGTTCCTGCAGAAAAAATCGAGTATTGGACGATGCACTTTGACGGATCAAAAAGAATTTCAGGATGCGGAGCAGGGGTTGTTCTGATTTCCCCGACTGGAGAACGCCTTAGCTACGTTCTATGGATTCATTTTCCAGCGTCACACAATGTGGCAGAATATGAAGTACTCTTGCATGGATTACGGATTGCCATATCCTTAGGGATTCGCAGGCTAATAGTTCGAGGGGATTCTCAACTTGTGGTCAACCAAGTGATGAAAGACTGGACATGCCTCGATGACAACATGGCGGCCTACCGACAAGAAGTGCGCAAGCTTGAAGACAAGTTTGATGGTTTGGAGTTAACCCACGTTCTCCGGCACAACAATGAAGCAGCCGACCGACTGGCTAATTTCGGTTCAAAAAGAGAAGCGGCTCCATCGGATGTTTTCGTCGAGCATCTTCACCAACCCACGGTTTCGAATCAATCAACTGCTAAAGATGAGTCTGGGGAACAAGTTTTGCTGCTTGATACCGACTGGAGGGCGCCTTTCATCAAGTATCTTAAGGATCAAGAATTGCCCCCCGACAAGAACGAAGCTGAACGGATTCACCGCCGCTCTAAAACTTATGCCCTTGTGGAAGAGGAATTATATAAGAAAAGCCCATCTGGAATATTGCAGAGATGCATCTCCATTGAAGACGGCGTCCAACTTCTAAATGATATTCACTCGGGAGTATGCGGGAATCACGCGGCAGCAAGGACCTTAGTCGGGAAGGCATATCGACAAGGCTTTTTCTGGCCTACAGCAGTCAGTGACGCCGACAAAATTGTTCGCACATGTGAAGGTTGTCAATTCTTTGCGAAACAAACTCACTTGCCAGCACAGGAGCTACAAACTATTCCCCTTTCTTGGCCTTTTGCGGTCTGGGGACTGGACATGGTGGGCCCGTTCAAGAGGGCGCAAGGCGGATATACTCATCTTTTCGTCGCTGTGGATAAATTCTCTAAATGGATTGAAGCAAAACCGGTGGCAACGATCACTGCGGACAAGGCGCGCGACTTCTTCATCAACATTGTTCACCGCTTTGGCGTGCCGAACCGGATTATCACTGACAATGGTACACAATTTACTGGCGGCGTTTTCAAAGATTTCTGCGAAGACTTTGGTATCAAGATTTGCTATGCATCAGTCGCTCACCCAATGAGCAATGGTCAAGTTGAGCGTGCAAATGGCATGGTGCTCCAAGGAATCAAGGCTCGAGTTTTTGACAGACTACACCCGTATGCCAGTCGGTGGACAGAAGAGTTGCCCTCAGTTTTATGGTCGTTACGTACAACTCCGAGTCGGGCTACGGGCCAGTCACCTTTCTTCTTGGTATACGGCGCAGAAGCCATGTTGCCGAGTGAGATGGAGTTCGAATCCTTGCGAGTCCTCAATTTCAATGAAGAACGTCACGATACCGACAGAATCGATGATCTCACCCGACTGGAAGAAGCAAGAGAAGCGGCGTTAATCCAGTCGGCCAGATATTTACAATTTCTACGACGTTACCACAATCGCAATGTCAAATCACGCGCTTTCATAGTTGGTGACATGGTTCTACGGAAGATTCAGATGACTAAAGACTGGCACAAACTATCACCCCTATGGGAAGGGCCGTTTATAATAGCAGAAGTCACTCGCCCAGGAGCCTACCGACTCAAGCGTGAAGACGGAACTTTGGTGGATAACTCGTGGAATATAGAGCATCTTCGACGATTTTATGCTTAAGAGCTATTTTTGTACATCTCTTCCTTAGACTACCCACTCACCTAAGTTTGGCCGAGTGGTTAGTCGGGGGCTACTGATAATAATATAGTATTTCTTTTGTCTTGTTTATGACTTGTCATTGGCCCTGTTTAGACTTAGGTCCAGCAGAGAAGGACTAAAAATTTTTCGATGATTGCAACAAGTTCTAGGCTTGAACCAATCAGACAAAAATTTTAAGAAATTTGAAACTGCGTCCTTAGTCTATTTCATGGTATAAATAAGTCATCATACATTGCTTAAGGATACTGTACAATCAAGATTGGAAATTTTCTAATACATCTACTGCGAGCTTTTCGGCCGAGTCCTGAGCTTGGTTGATCAATTCAATGGCCTGCTCGTCAGTGATCCCATCTGCAAAGCCATCCCCGACTGCTTCAATCTCTATTCGAGGATACAGGGACTTCATGATTGCCATTGCTTGACTGGCACCCATCATTGCAGCATCCTTGATATTTTTGAAATATTTTGTTGGAGCAGTACGGAGGCCTTCGAATATTTGGACTGCATCTTTTTCACTGCTCCCGAGTCCGTTTTGGAAGATTGCATTTAGCACTGGGGCAGCAGTATTGGCGATATCGTCTCTAACAGTTTCAGCCTTTTTGATCCTCTCGGCAAACACTTCAAATTGGGCACGAGTCTTGATTTTGTGTTCTACATATATCCAAGATGGAATGGTTCTTATATGACACGGCATTATACTAAATGAATTTTTCAAAGCTGTTATCTTACCTTCGAGGGCAGTTTCAGCTTCAAGCTTGCTGGTTTCTAGCCGAGTATTGGTTTTCTCGAGTTCTTTAACTCGGGCTGTCAGGGATTCTATCATTGAGGCTTGAGCTGAAGGATTAAAAGCAATTTAGTCAGGTCTACAGCATGGATTTACAGCAAAATGCAATGGAAGGATTTATACCTCCGATGGTGCCCCTGTGGTTAAAGCTGGCTTCCATTAGCTCATTGATTTGACTTTTCAATTTCTGCTCCTTAGCTTGAGCATCTTCACGCGTCTTGGCCAGTTCTGCTTGAACTTGATTGAGGGTTTCAAGGTGGGGCACAAGCTTTTCTAAGGCGTCCGTTTTTGCCTCATTCCTCATATGGATTCTCTGGATAATGCGCCATATAAGCAATACGCTGTGAATAAGACAGAAGAGTATAATTTATACCTACATTCATGAGACGGGTGGACTCGGTCAGATGTTTCTTCAATGATTCGAGCTCTTCATTTTCACCCTGACGACTGACGATGATGCCTTGAGGAGTGCCATCTCTATCTCTCCATAAAAGTTTGATTGGAGGAAGGGAATCTTCGGCAGCTTTAATCCTTGGAATTTCTTCCTCTTTGTCATCAGTCAGTGGGCCTAATTTACGGATTAATAAAAATAAGCTATACGACAGATGGATCAAACTGGAATACGGCAGTGCAACATACCAGAGATAATTTTGGAGCTTTTCTTTGAAGCTTGGTTTGGCTCCCCGACTGGATCAACCACTGCGTTCGTCTCTGCCACAACCGGATCTTGGTCAGGATTTATGGGAATTGTTTCGGCTGGCTCGGTAGGCGCAGTAGGTGCATCAGTCGGGATGTCATCATTTCCTTGTTGATTTTCTGCTGGAGCTGCGGTCTCAGGCATGCTGGAATCTTGCTCCGACCGGTTGCCAGTCGGGGGCTGGAGTTCGGCGTCTTCTACAAGTTTCCCCGACTGACTAAAAACTCGGGGTTCTCGGTGTGGTTCGCCTGGAATAGGCGGCACATCACCCTTTTTACCCAAATCAATATTTTGGGGTTTTCTGGAGATTGACAGATTCAAACTATATGAGTATTTTCAAGAAGTCAGCAATGATGATATTATGGCGAGAGTGTTACCTTGTTGATCTCCGGATTTTTGGCACAGGCCGACCGGCTGGAGATTTGGCTTGAACCGGCTTGTCGCTCGTTTGCGGCCCGGAGTGTTCATCCTTGGAGTCGCTGACAGTGAGTTTTCTTTTCTTCAACTTCTGTTTGGGAATATTTTCTTCAATACCCCGCTTGCTCTTCCCAGCTGAGTCGACCTTTGGACCACCAGTCGGGAGAGGGTTTTTTGGGGCAGTTTCTTTCAAGACAGGAGTTGGGGGATTTGAAGAAAATCGTTTATTATCCTATTCAGTAGGATCAAGTCAATAAAGATAAATTAATAGATAGACTGGAGATAGACAAATAACCAAGTGGTGGATTTTTACCTCAGGAGGAGGACGAACCAGGCCGTATGGAGTGACCGGCAGTTTGTGGCTGTAGTCGATCGCAATCCCAGAAGAGAACATCTTGTACATCCGATTGCACATGATTTTGTAATCAATGGAATTCGGGTCTTCGCGATTGGGATCCGACTGGCCCTCATATTCGTAAGCCAGCTTACTCCTCTCCTTGATCGGGGCCAGTCGGCACTTGATGAAGTGCCGAGTGATTTGTTCCCCTTGCAAGCCCTGTTGTTTGATTTCAACCAGTCGGAGAAGCAATTCATTGGCTTGGGCCAACTCAGTGCTGTCTGGGAAATTTTTCCAGTTTTCCTGGGGAATAGGTGGAAGACCGATGAACTCGGGAAGACTGGGGGAAGGATTTGAGATATAAAACCAATTCGAGTGCCATCCTTTGTTGGAAGTCTTGAAGGGAAGAGAAAAATATTTTTGAGTCAGAGTTCCTCGCAATTGGAACCCGGACCCGCCGACTACGCACGGATTATTTTTGTCAGGCTGGGGTCTGAGGTAGAAGATGCGGCGGAATAAAGCAAAATGCGGATGGATACCAAGGAAGGCTTCGCAAAGGTGGATAAAGTTGGCAATGTGAAGAATAGAATTGGGATTTAAGTGATAGATCTGGATTTTGTAAAATGCAAGAAGACCACGGAAAAAGGAAGATGCAGGCAAAGCGAAACCAGAGTAGAAGAAAGAAGTGAATACCACAATTTCACCGGTGTCGGGGGTTGGAAATTCCTCGCCGTACGCCGAACGCCATCCAATAATCTCCTTGGCGGGTAGGACTCCGTCCTTCACCATCTCCAGCAAGTGTGTTTCCTTTACATCGGACTTTGCCCACTGCTCAAAGGGGATTTCTCTCTCTTTGGCCATGAGTGTGGCTGGATCTGGGCAGAATGTTAGGGTTTTTTGGGAAGTGATGAAGAGGAGTTTGTGCTGGGGGTGGACCGCAAGAAAGCTTGATGCGAGGGACTGAGGATTGGAGTTTGAGCAAATGTGGATCGAAAACCCTAAATCGCCAGTACTGTGCGCGGTTTGGGGAATTTTGAGCGAAATAAACGAGGAAGACGGAGCGGCGGTTCCTATAACGGTTTGGGGAATTTTGAGCGAAATAAACGAGGAAGACGGAGCGGCGGTTTTGAGCGCTAAATGGGCCGTAAATTTTTGATATACTGTAGCCGCAAGGTTTGGAAAGTCTGGTATATGCCCTCGGGGGCTCAATCTTTCCATGTGATGAGCAGGAAAGGGTATATTAGTCATATTAGCACGGTTGTGATTTAATCTCTTTGGAGAGCAGCAAGTGCATATATTGCCACGTCAGTGAGCATCTTAAATCAACCAAGTATTATTACTTTGGCTTTTAATAGGTGATTGGAGAATCTTGTTAAAGATTTCTACCATATATGCCTTGTTTCATAAATGTGCACGTCAGTGTACGTATTATCGCGTAAGCGAGTATTTTTATTGACCTATATTCAAGCTTAGGCTGATAATATATTTGGTCATTCTTTTAGGCAGTCGGTAAATCCTTATGAGTTTGATTTGCTCGGATTGTATATCGCATATGCCTTATAATTTTCATAGATGAGATTTTCTGTCTCTTTATTGTTAAAGTGGTTCATAAAACCACTCGGCTTATGCATATTAGTTCTGACTATATGTTTAGTTTTTCCAACTAAGCATATAGTCGGGGGCTACACCTAATTAGGTGCATCTATTCGATGCACCTGGAAATATTTTTTAATTTTTAGCCCTTCACAGTCGCGTGATTTTGGATTTGACGCCCACGAGATCATGGCAGAGATGATTGAAGTACTTGAAGATGATGATTATTGTTTGAAGTGAAGATTGTCTTGTCGACTGTAAAGGTCTCAGGGGCTACTGTGGATATTATGGTACCCATATACCCACAGACATAGAATATCCGACTGATAATAGGAGTATGTTATGTAAATAGAATATGATTTGTATTAGGATTCGGGTGAGGTATTGTCTTGTATGGCAAGTTAGAACCCGGATACCTAGTATGGTAAGATTGTATATCAATTATGAAGACCTAGGCCGTGTCGGACTAGATCTTATCTTGTAAACCTCTATCTTCCGGGTATATAAGGAGGATAGGGGACCCCTTGGGGACAGAGGCTTTTCATAAGATCAATACACAACTCGGAGGCAAAACCCCGAAACAGGAGTAGGGTATTACTTCTTCGTGAAGGCCTGAACCTGTCTAAATCCTTTATCTCATAACCCATCTACTTTTCTAGCTTGATTGCCACCCCCTTTTTCTATTGCCGAAATCTAGTTTCGACACTGCCTCTACCTTCTTATGTCCAAAAAAAATGTAGCAGCCTCACCTTCCACGGCGAGCCTCCAAACAGATTGGGAGGACTCAATGGGAGGTTAGGGACCAAAGTACAAAATTACCAAAATACCCTTTCAATTTTGCGGCAAATTTATAATATAAAGTGCCTGTGTTTATACTGAGTATATAATTACCAGTAAATTGTACCTTTTATTTTTGCCAGTTTCTCGCTCTACACTTGCCATTATCTGATGCTACAATGGCAGCGTTGTTCTCGTGATATTGTTGGAATACAATGTGTGGAACATTATTGTTCTTAATTTCCCATGCACAATACTTAAAATCCATTAAATTTCCTATAAACGCTCTTAAGTTATCATGTGATACTCTACAAACGCTTCTAGATCGTCACGCGACGCTATATATAATAAATTAGAAAAGAATCATAGAAATTTTAAGAAAAAAAAGCAAAACATCTTACCCTTGATTTTCACAACCCATTATTTTAGACCATTAAATTATTAGATCTTAAAAAAATAATCTCTCATTCCTAATATCCTGTTCACGTATGAGAGAAAATCCTTATGTACAATTCATCCGAACAAAAAGGCCAAAAGATATGCATACATACGATCTAAATAAAGAGTATAAAAATCCAAAAAATTACTACGTGTGATTGGAAAAATCTCACAGCCAAGAACGGCCAGCCAAGATTAATTCGAACCACCAAGCACGTATATCTGCTCATGGCTCAAGCACGTATATGCACTATCTGCTCTCTCTTTTCTCTGTAAGTTGTCGAGATCTAAAGCATAATAAAATCTAAACAACATTTGATTTATATCTTCAGTTGAATATAGACTTCCATGGTAATATGTCAGTGTCCTCTTCATGGATGGCTACATGCATGTGCATGCGTGCATCCATGCATATTAACTTCTGAAAAAATATATGTTGATTTTATGATCAGTTTAATTCTTTATATTGCTGACAATTAAATCAATAATTTAAATCCATATTGACTATTTTATTATCAATTAAAAAATGGTGTGAGTTGCATTTCTATGATATCACTACGCCAGATCCTCACACCTCTGACGAGATACCAGTGACGGGCAAAGAAAATAGTCACTGATGATCGTCACCTTTGACGGGTCATATGGGATGCCATCATCGGTGAGGCATCTGGCCGTGACCCGTCACAGGTATCACCTCACCGTGATGGTCCGCAAGACTAAGCCGTCACATGTGAGTCAGTGACGGGTTATACTTCCAACCCGTCATTTGGTATGACCTCACCTGTGACGGGTCCTTTCACTACAACCCGTCACAGGTGATTGGCGTCACCTGTGACGGGTTTTTCTCCCGGCCCGTCACAGGTATCGATCTACCTGTGACGGGTAACTCAGTTGAGGCCCGTCAAAGGTATGACCAATACCTTTGACGGACTTTTTTTACCTAACCCGTTTGAGGTGTGTTGGGTCTATAAATACCCCCCAAACCGCCAACTACTTTCCATCCCGACCATTTACTATTCAGAAATCAGTTGGGAGGGCAAGGGGAGCGATTTTTTGCTAAAATTCAAGGTAAAATACACATTATTCTTGCCTTTATTCTCAATATATATCGATCATCATATATTTTTCTTCCTATGTTGTTGATTTCAGATGGATCGTAGTTGGATGTATCATGTTCATTGTTCATCCACAGAATATAGAGAAGGGGTCACTGAATTTGTCACATTTGCGGTGAATGACAGAAAAAGTAGGATGAGCATGTACATATTGTGTCCATGTAGGGACTGTAAAAATGAAAAGATGATCCGTGATAGCTCAGAAGTGCATTCTCATTTGATAACAAATGGATTCACGAAGAAATATACCTGCTGGACCAAGCATGGAGAGCAAGAGGCGTCTGATGTCGCAGCTGAAGAAGTGTTGGAACAGGATGTAGAGAACACCGCCGCAGCTTGAGAAGGCATGTTCGTACCTTCACCGTTAGGTGGAGAGACCATAAATTTGGATACTCAATGTCTATCTACAATGTTGCATGACATTGAAGACGCAGAGGACAATGACAGATATTTTGAGAAGTTTAGTAAGTTGGTGGAAGATTGTCAGATGCCCTTGTATGATGGATGCAAGTCGAAGCATGGCAAGTTGTCATGCGTGTTGGAACTCATGAAGCTTAAGGCTAGTAATGGCTGGTCGGACAAGAGTTTTACTGAACTTCTTGAGCTTTTAAAGGACCTGTTGCCAGAGGGGAACAATTTACCGCAGACGACATATGAAGCGAAGCAAGTATTATGTCCGTTGGGCCTGGAGGTCAGAAGAATTCATGCTTGTCCGAACGACTGTATTGTGTATTACAAGGAATACGCTGACTTGGATGTCTGCCCTGTCTGTGGGGTATCTAGATACAAACGAGCAAAGAGTGAAGGTGAAGGAAGGAAGTCAAAGAGGGGAGGCCCCGCAAAGGTGGTCTGGTATCTCCCAATTGTGGAGCGCATGAAGAGAATGTTTGCGAATAAGGAACAAGCTAAGCTAGTGCGCTGGCATGCCGAAGAACGGAAAGTCGATAGTATGCTGAGACACCCAGCAGATTCAGTACAGTGGAGGACAATCGATAGGATTTACCAGGAATTCTCAAAGGACCCAAGAAACGTGCGTTTCGCAATGTGTACGGACGGCATTAATCCATTTGGTGATTTGAGCAGTCGTCACAGTACATGGCCAGTTATGCTTGTTAACTATAACCTTCCTCCCTGGTTGTGCTTCAAAAGAAAGTATATTATGCTTGCCATGCTCATTCAAGGACCGAGACAACCTGGCAACGATATCGATGTGTTCCTTGAACCGATAATCGATGACTTCGAAAGGCTATGGAATGAGGGCACACGAACATGGGACGCATATGCACAAGAGTATTTCAACCTCCATGCAATGCTGTTTTGTACCATCAACGATTATCCGGCCCTTGGCAACCTTTCTGGCCAAACTGTGAAAGGGAAATGGGCGTGTTCGGAGTGTATGGAGGAAACAAGAAGCAAATGGTTGAAGCATTCACACAAGACGGTCTACATGGGTCACAGGAGATTTCTCCCAAGGTATCACCCATATAGGAATATGAGAAAGAATTTCAATGGACACAGAGATACAGCCGGACCCCCGACAGAACTAACAGGGACAGAGGTGCACAACTTAGTGATGGGAATAACCAACGAGTTTGGAAAAAAGAGGAAAGTTGGAAAGACAAAAGAGAAGAGCATGTCGAAGGACAAAACAGAAGAGCATGTGGAAAAACAAAAGACAAAAGAGAGGAGCATGTGGAAAAAGAAGTCAATATTTTGGAGACTACCATACTGGAAGGATCTTGAAGTTCGCCACTGCATAGATTTGATGCATGTCGAGAAGAATGTATGTGAGAGTTTAATGGGATTACTGCTTAACCCAGGTACTACAAAGGATGGTCTCAACGCCCGACGAGATCTGGAAGACATGGGTGTTCGCTCGGAATTACATCCCATAACCACGAAATCCGGCAGGGTGTACCTTCCTCTAGCCTGCTACACTCTCTCGAAAGAAGAGAAGATTGATTTGCTACATGTTTGAGTGGTATAAAGGTTCCATCTGTTTACTCATCAAGAATTAGTAGGTTCGTTTCACTGCAAGACCTTAAATTGGTAGGAATGAAGTCGCATCACTGCCACGTTCTTATCACACAGCTGTTGCCCGTTGCAATAAGGAATATTTTGCCTCCTCAGGTGCGACGCACGATCCAGCGGTTGTGTTCCTTCTTCCATGCAATCAGCCAAAAGATCATTGATCCCGAGGGACTAGATGAACTATAGGCATAACTTGTGAGAACCCTATGTCATCTTGAGATGTACTTTCCTCCAACTTTCTTTGACATAATGGAACATCTTCCCGTGCACCTTGTGAGGCAAACAAAGTGCTGTGGTCCAGCTTTCATGACGCAGATGTATCCTTGCGAAAAGTACCTGGGGATCCTAAAGGGTTATGTACGGAACTGTTCACACCCCGAGGGGAGTATCATCGAGAGTTACACCACCGAAGAGGTCATCGATTTTTGTGTGGACTACATGTCAGAAACATCTTCAATTGGATTACCACGATCTCATCATGAAGGGAGGCTTGATGCTGTTGGTACTGTTGGAAGGAAGATTGTTAGGTTGGATCGGAAGGTGTATGATAAAGCTCATTTCACGGTACTACAGCATATAACTGAGGTGGTGCCGTACGTTGATGAACACCATTGGTGGAGGACAATGTTTTAGCCGTGATGGGTATTGCTTGCCGAGAGCTAAATAAGCAATACATGGAGCTAAGCAATGCCAAGCGGAAAATGAGGGAGTCATCCATAGTTGGACATCACGACCACCAGCCGTTCCTATCGTCGCCTGCCTATGTACTATAGGCTTTGATGACCTCTTTGACCTTTTCAGGATCCGGAAGTTGGACACAGGACTTCTAAAATGCTATTCCTTGTAAGTGCAGACCTTCTATACTTGTGATATGATTGGACTATATCTCCTAATTAAATTAGTTCTAATACGTAAATTTTTTAAGGTTGTGTTGGATCGAGAGTCGTCGCCTTGGTAATCAGGTTGGGTTCCTTGATCCATCCATGGTGAACGAGGTTAATTTACGACAGAGCTTCACTGATGTGGTTGACTATATCAACCGGTGTTTATGGGCCCACCAAGATAAGGAGTACATCATGTGCGCACACAACCAGGAGTAAGAGGACAATACCCTTCGTGCATATTGTTTTTGAAGTTAAGGTTCTTATTACTAACGCTACGTAACCACCGCGCAGGCAACATTGGATTCTCTTAGTCGTCGTACCAAAGTGGAGTAGGGTTTACTACCTTAACTCCAATAAGACGAAACATTATGATTTCACTGAAATCACCAAGGCCTTAAATGAAGCTTGGGGCTCATATGTGGAAAAGGGTGGTAGGCATAAGGAGGGCAAGGACGAACTCTATCATGACACCAAGTTCGCATGCGCACAACAGATCGGAGACCAATGTGGTTTCCACGTGTGCCACAACATGTCAACACTTCTAAGAGAGGTGAAAGATTTCGACCCTGAGGTTGTTACTAATGGCGAATAAGCTCATTTCAATTCTAGCATTGCTATTCTAAACGTGCTAACCTCTGATATATTAAACAGAAAGGTAGAGCTGGCTTCAAGATCTCACCCATCAACCACCCGCTATCAGAGGCGAAGTGTGCGCCTTCATTCTTGCAGAAAAAATGAACAAGAAAGGACGTTTTCACATCAAATAAACTCATGAACTTGGCTAGATAATTTATTGTGATGTAAAAAGGTTGTTTTTATTATGGAGTGCAATGTAATTTACTTTCATATGTGCAAATTTGTGGCTTGAAGCAAAATTGTGGCATTTCAACTGCATATGTGAATGATGTCAATTTTTGAGATGGATTTGTGATGTTGGAGATCATATCTGTGATGTTGGGGATCTGTGATGTTTGAGATGGAACTGTGATGTAATATTAGGGGGTTGACTGGAATATATCTGTGATATTTCTGTTTTTCAGAGGGCATGGCTAGCAAATCCTGAGGCTAGCCAATATTTAGGATTTATTTTTTTTCTAGAATTAACTCATCACTGACGGGTCAGAACAAAGATCCGTCGCAGGTAACCTCACCTGTGACGTACTCGCAAATAAAGGACCGTCAGAGGTGACCTGCCTGTGACGGGCCTTTACTTTCGGGGCCGTCAGAGGTAGATCACCTGTGACAGCTTCTATTTACGGATACCATCACCTCTGACGGCCTTTATTTAAAGGGCCGTCAGAGGTGAGTCACCTGTGACGGGTCCCAACTGACCCTAGGCTAGCGGTGACCAACACCTCTGACGGCATTCTATTAACTTGCCCGTCAGAGGTGGATGTCACCTGTGACGGCTGTCCACCCGTCAAAGGTGACTGGACTCACCAGTGACCACTGATCACTGACCCTGCCCAAAGCCGTCAAAGGTGAGGGTTTGGGCCCGTCACAGGTGACCTTGGCCAGTGTAGTGTATAGAGCTAAAATATATTACTCTACAAACATTAAATTAGTAAACCCGTTATTTTATACCATTAAATATCTATTAAAAAACAATCCATCTCTCCTAATCTTCCATGTAATTATGTACACCTAGAAAAAGCCAAAATAACATACAAACTCATGAAAAAAGATAAAGCTAAAAAATTACATACATATTTACTATGATCAGAAAAAAATCAGTGGTCTCTAAACTATAATTTTCTATGATATATGTATTAATATATTACCTTACAAACATACAAAGTTAAACTAGATCACGTACACGTCGATAGCGAGACGTTCGTGATGATTTCAACAATCTCATGATATGCCAGCTCAAGGGATGCATAGGGATATGGTGTACGTTCATAGGGGTGAGTGTGTGCGTATTGTGAGCGCATGCGTTTGTACTGTGTTTCTAAAAAAACTAGATCAAAGATTTTATATCCGGATGTATTTATTTAATTAAATGAATTATTAACTACTTATATGGTTAGTGCTAAATACATAGTGACACATAATAATTAATGTCATAATTTTTCAAATAATTATGGTGTACAATATCACCTGACAAATATACAACGCTATTTGAATGTACATATGAGAAAAATGAAAACAGCATAATTTAGTTATATTTTTTCAAGTAGATCTTATCTAATTTTTATTTTTGTGAGATTAAATTCTCAAATATTTTTTTTGAAATTTTCAAAACTATTTGATTGTTATTTGAAAAGTGAGAAGCAGATATATAGACATGAAAAAACTTATCAAAAGTATTTGCAGCAAGTGATCTGGCTATAATATAACCCCTTAATCCATCATGAGAACTATGGTCATATATATAGCTCTTTTTGTTTGTCAAATAGTTTTGGCAACAAAGAAACAATCCAATAACATGCGCATTAAATTACCCATGATATATTTTCTTATAGCTTCGGAATTCCAATATGTTAGGTATAGCTGATGGATGTATGTCATACACGGCATTAACATGATTGTTGGTCTAACAAATTAGTTATTGTAAATAATTTTGCAAATATAAATAAATTCTTAGAATTAGTACTATCAAAATTTGAGTAATAGTGATTAACACTATAAACAAACTGTGTCTACTATATACCACAAAACAACTCAAAACTTTGAAAAGAATTATTTACCTCCATGATCTCTTTGTAAATTCTCAAAAGGGTGCCAAGCATAGATAATAAACTTACTATACTGCTATAATGTAGCAAGGGCATACATATAGCTGAGTTGAAGTAACCACCTTAGGTGGTCACCCTTGACAATAGAGCTCAACTTACTACTTAACGATGCAATCCTTTCTAAGGGTGTTGACAGTGAATTAGGCATCAAAATTGTTCTCCACGATGGTATTTACGGGCATGGCTACGTCGATATGTGACCCTTGTTTCAAGGTATCAGAAAAGAAAATCTCGTAGCTTTGTTCGGCTTCACCGGTTAGGTGTGCATTCATATCTAATTTTAACAGCATAATCCTATTAACTGATAGAAGCGACATTGTTAGAATATTTTTTTGATAAAATAATATTAGAATATTTATAGATAGATTTGGAAATATGTCAGATATGAGCACATAGGTAAGTAGTGGAGATAAAATTTTTAGTCCATTAATGATGTATTAGGTTTATTTTGATGGTACAAATGTAGTTTCATCTATTAAATAAGCACTAAGGTTTCAAAAGAATTATAATAAGTATATATAAAAAATACAAAATTCTAAGTAGTGCTGACACTAAACAAATTTATATATAACTGTGAGATAATGATTTTTGTTGGATCTAGTAAACATTTTTATCATTTAAATAATCTATGATCTATTTCATGGTCTATATTTTTTATTGTAAGATAATCTGTAATGCCTTATAACAAATATGGTGAGATATTAATATCTTTTATAAACAATAAATAAATAAAATGCCTGCGCAAATGCGCAGGCTTCCTTCCTAGAAATGGTTAAATTTCCTGCAAATGCTTCTTGAAAATTTTCATGTCTTCCAGAGGAAATATAAAGTGTGGAATAACTAATATTCATATTCATACTCTCCCGCGCTTAATTAATTATAGCAAAATACCGATGCATGACATGCATCTAGCGTTCAAGCA
This sequence comes from Oryza punctata, assembly GCA_000573905.2. Taxonomy (NCBI): domain Eukaryota; kingdom Viridiplantae; phylum Streptophyta; class Magnoliopsida; order Poales; family Poaceae; genus Oryza; species Oryza punctata. The sequence goes on from CM002488.2 coordinate 10,206,091, forward strand.
ACAAACGATGACCTTCTAACTGTTGCCAAAGTTCTCATGGTACAAAACAGTGACACGTACGCCATCTGCCTTGGAGAAACAACGACGATGAAGTGCCCAATCTACCAAAGATCGATATACAATAATACAAACGATGCTAATCTTATCCTCTGCAGGACATAACCCTAAATAACTAGCGTCGCTCTTGCTAGTTGCAACAGTGCCATCGACTTAAGCTTAATTAACTACTTGTTGCCCATGGTAGTCGTACAATTTGGGATCAAGCTAATCATGCATATACTTACCATCTTAGACTATTGACAAAACAATTAATTAAGGCAAGTACATATAAACCCTGCTGCTTGCTGGGAAAGTGGGAAGTCGTTCGTCCCTATCCGTAATCTATATATCCGTAATCTTGCTGTTGATTTCCTCCACATAAGTGGAGGGAATAGAGAAATTTTCTCCATTCTTTTTTTCCTCTAAATAATTCGCGTCGGTCTTGCACTCTTGCCGGTTGAAACACTGCCATCGATATAAGCTTAATTAGCTACTTGCTGCCCATGTTAGTCGTACAAATTGAGATCAAGCTAATTGTGCTACTATTCTTAGTTTGCGTTCGCACCTCCCCACACAGAAATCGATGTTATCCATTAGCACAAAATTAATTAAGTATTAATATAAAATACCAAAAATGAATTAATATAAATTTTTAAATTAATTTTCTATAAAATCCTTTTAAAAAATACACTGTTTAGTAGTTTAGGTAGTGTGCATCCGGGAAATGAGGAGTAGAAGTTGGAAAAATTAGGGAAAGAGTATAGCCTTAGACGGTTCACAAAACAATTAGGGCAAGTACGAATATAACCTGCTTGCTGGGAAGTTGTCCTATCCATAATCTATATACTCTATGGATCAAAGAAATTAAAGGATAGGGGAGTAGTCATTGGTCAATGGCTCGAGCAAGTTGTTGATTTCCTCTACTTAAGTGGAGGGAATAGGGAAATGTTCTCCATATTGTTTTTCCGATGTTAGTGTTCAGCTTCAGTTTGAGCTGCGACAGTTCATACACAAGAGAAGGATAAAAATCTGCTTGTAATACGTGAAATGTGATGAGCTACTGGTACAATTAATTTACTGATTAATAATCAGCTAGTGGATGAAAATAAAATGCTGATGCTTCTGACATGCCGATATATAGGAGCTGACCAACTCTTGCAGAAAGCATGTTACGATGGAGATTCCCTTCTGCATAATAAAAAAACACACACAGAAAAGTGAATAAGATTTAATTAATTCAATTATATGTATGCTTGGAATTGATTAACCCAGAGGCAGAAGCAGTTAGGGAGGTAGTGCTACACTGCTGCTGCTTGTGCTGATGAACCGGTTGCTTTGCCTGGTGGCTAGCGCGTCATCGTCAGCTTAGCAGTCCCTGTCATCTCGTTGTAAATCGTCAGCTGCTCGGCCGTGCATTTTACCTGCTGTCCAGTACGTACCGGCCAGTTCGTCATCTTGTTGCCATGGGAACTTGGCTGGATTTGATTGGGCATCTGCGAACTGGATTATACACTAAAAATTTCGAAAGAAATATAGATCTTTGGGCCGGCTGAAAAAAAGGAAGTTTAAAATTTGAATTCAACATTGAAATCTGAGCCGTTTGTCGTTGATGTACCTAACTAAGAGGATCGTCCAGAGATACCCAAAAATCTATCTTAAAATCTTATTTATATTTTTCAAAAGATGGCCTAAAACTAAATAACAAATTGAACTACCAGAAACCTGTGGTCACGATCCCCCCTCCCTATCGACGATCCTGTAAGCACTTCGCTTGGATTCGCGGATTAGAATCAGAAAAAGGATAATTCCCGAGTTGTAGAGAGTGAGATATACGGGGATGGTAGGAGCCAGTTTTTTTCAAAATCCAAAATAAAATTTAGGATTGGAAATAGTATAGGATAGTTGAAGTTGCTTCCTTCGTCCCAGAAAGAAAACCTTGGAGAAATTGTAATACAATCTACAACAGATTTATTGTATTAGGTTATATAATATTCATTTCTAGGTTGGTTTTTTTTATGGAGGGAGTATGCTCTAATTAATGCTAAACCTTTGGTTTGTGGGATGCTAAGATTCATTGCTAGCTGTTGGGTTGTATCTGGTTCTTCCTCTATAATGCCGAGGGATTTAAGTCAGCGTAAATAGATTTCTATAGCAAAGCTGTAGCAAATTAATGTTGAAATACTGTTGTCCGCACTATATATACTGCTAAAAAAAATACTAGTAACTTAGTTTAATTAAACATATATACGTTGTTGTAGTAGTTGATCTAGACCATTCAGGGATCTAAAGGTGATCGAATGATAGTAATTTCTAGTCCTATTGGCTGGCTAATATAATGGAGATGAATAGAGAATGTCGATGTTTTTGGAACATCGGAGGAGAAAGGAAGATTATCTCTCCAAGAGCACGCGCATATATATTATTTGTTACTCTCGTTTTAGGCGATTAGTTGATGCTCGGTGCTAGTACTCCGTACTGGTTGGCATGCTTATAATTGGGGCATGTTCATGGTGCACGCAATGCAACCTTTTTTTTTTTGAGGAAAAGGAGATATATTACTCAACCACGGAGTCCTCACAGACTAACCGTGTTATGAAATCTATTATATTATTAAAACAGTCTTGAAAGAAGGCACCACGTTCACTTGGAGGCTAGAAATTCCCATATTAATCGGAGAAAAAGAAAAATGAGAGTTCAAATACAACTACAATCTAAAAATAACTGAAATTCGGAATTAAAAATAAGCAATATTGAAAGAGGAGTCCATATAAGAATTCAATACGAGATTAGCTAAAATTCGAAATAAAAATAAAATAAATTCTGAAATTAGGAAAAGAAAAGGAAAAGTTCAGGTAGGAATACAATTTTGAAATATACTGAAATTCGGAATTAAAAATAAGCAATATTAAAAAAAAGTCCATATAAGAACCTAATACAAGATTAATTAAAATTCGGAATAAAAATAAAATAAATTCTGAAATTAGGAAAAGGAAATAAGAGAGTTCATGTAGGAATATAGTTTACAAATAACTGAGATTCAGAACTTAAAAATAAGCAATATTGGAAGAAAAATTCATATAGAACCGAATACGAATACGAGATTAAATAAAATTTGGAATGAAAAACAAAATACATTTAAAATTAGAAAAATAAAAATAAGAGTTCATGTAGGAATACAATTTAAAAATAACTAAAATTCGGAATAAAAAATAAGCAATATCGAAAGAAGAGACCATCTACAACATGAGTTTAATTAAAATTTGGAATGAAAAATAAATTAAATTTCGAAAATATAAAAATAATTATTAGTGCGCAAGTAGGAATAAAATTTATAAATAACATAGTATCGGAATAAAAAATATGGAATTTTCGAAAAACACAATCCATCTAGAAACACAACGATGACAAAATGACAATAAAGATGGGATAAACAACGTGACCGTAAAGAAGTAGGGTGACAGCCGTTGATGGGACATTTAAATACTATAAACAAAACCCCAAATAAAATCCCAATGACGATTAAGAGGAGGAACGATGGACGGGCCGTTGAAACAGCACGATCACTGTGGTTGGTGGGACTTCTAGAAAGTAAAAAATAAACCCAAATAATAATCACATTTGATTTGTAAAATATCAATGATAATAAAGAGGAAGGTATCGGGCGTAAAAATTGTAAACAAAACCCTAAATAGAATCTTAATGAGCAATTAAGAGGAGAGATAGCGTGTAACCCGTTAAGCAGCATAATCACGGTTGTTGGTAGGACTTCTAGAAAGTAAATAATAAACTACAATAATAATCATGTTCGATTTTTAAAATCTCGATGATAATTAAAGGGAAAGGCATCGGGCGGGCCGTAGAGGAGTATAACGGTAACGCTGTTGATGGTTCGGCGGGACTTCTAGAAAGTTCAAAATGAACACTGACGATAATTATGTTTGATTTTTAAAATCCCAATAACAATAAAGAGATGAGGCGGCGGACGGGCCATAGAGGAGTAGAATAGCGGCGTTTGACAGGACTTCTAAAAAATTATAAAAATGAAAACCAACAAGATAATTAACTCTAAAATTTATAAGATCTAATTTTAAAGTTCCAAGGTGTATTAATAGAAGTTGTAGTAGATCGAATAAGCAAATAAAGGGGTGATAAAGAAGAGATAACGATTGATGTGACTTTTAAGAACTATGAAATTAGAAACATAGAGATGATAAGATTCTGTCTTCCTAAGATAACGGGATAGCTATTTAATAAATTTTAAGTAAATTCATATATAAAAGAAGATAATTTTATATGGATACTAGCCGCGCAATTGCGCGGGTCAACCAGCTAGTTACAACTGGTAACAGGCCATAGGCCTGATAGGGATTCGCACCGGGCTTTATTCGCTAAAATATGACTAACCTGATTTTGGCTACGATACGCCTTACAAAGCTTAACCTCCCTATCACCGCGGAGAAGAACCTTCACTTCTCTAACGATGTACACCAGTTCTGACATCTCCTTCTCCTTTGACTGAAGCAGCTGAATCGCAACCTGACAGTCAGTTTCAACCATGATCGGAAGCAGCGTCCACTGGAGGGCAAGGCTTAGTCCCACTTTACAAGCTAGAAGTTCCGATTCAAGAGCACTACTGCAGCGCACCAGGTGCCGGCTATACTCCCAGATCACAGTCCTCTCCGAGTTTCTGATCACTACCCCAATGCCACCGTTTCCTTCCCGAGCATCGTAGGATCCACCAGTATTGACTTTCATCCATCCCTGCTTCGGTTTCTCCCAGCTATATGAGCTCGGTTGCTGTTCCTTCTGCCCGCTAGCCTTCGTTCTCATACCATAATTCACAACATGCTTGCTTTTGATTAAATCAGCCTGCGGATGCTGTTTGATTTCAAGCAGGGAATTGACAAAACTCTCCAAGAACCGTTTTGACGCCTCAATCGGGGGAGCCGGTTTCCCATGCATGATTTCATTGTGACCATACCAATTCCGACGCAGCACCATCAGAAACATTGGACGTGCTTCCTCTGGTAGTTTTTCCAAGTGGTCAAACACCCAATGAACACCTGCATTAGCTCGCAGCGTGTCGGTTAGTGAATAGTGATAGTCCTCCATTGCCAACCAGAGATGGTGAGCCTGTGGGCATCTGACCAAAGCGTGTGCAGTATCTTCTTTCTCCTGACCACATATACTACAAACATCAGAGACCTCCAGATTCCTCCTCTTTTTATTCTCCAAGGTCGCCAAACAATTAGTCGCCACCCTCTATGCAAATATTTTAACCTTTTGGGGAACATTACATTTCCAGATCAAACTCCAGGGATACTGACTGCCATTCCCAGTCGAGCTTGAGCCCTCCTGTACATGCTTAAGGGACAAAGCCAGATTGTAGGCACTCCTAACCGAGAACTTTCCATACTTATCCGGATGCTAGGAGATGGAATCTTCCTCATCGTGGGAGGAGGGGTGTATTTGCATGATAACCTCGGCGTCAATTGGCATGAAAACCTAATTAATTTAGTGAACATCCCAAGAACCATTGTCTGTCAATAGTTCAGAAACCCATTTTATTCTATAGTTGTAGGCCGTGTTGAAAGGTTCCTCGGCAACCACGGATCACGCCAAACCCGAACAGACCGTCCATTCCCGATTCTCCAAATGAATCCTTTCTTCACCAATTTAAGGCCATGTTCGATAGCACGCTAGCCTGGGGACGCATTGCCGCTGAAGCTGGCATCGACTAGTGACCCATTTGGGAAGTATTTTGCCTTAAGAACTCGTGCACATAAACTCTCCGGTTTATCAATTAGTCTCCAAGCTTGCCGTGCTAACAGAGACTGGTTGAAGAGTTTGTAGTCTCTAAACCCCATGCCGCCACATTGCTTGGGTCTTGTCAGCTTATCCCAAGATTTCCAATGCGTTTTTCTTGAGCCCATCTCACTTCCCCACCAAAAGTTCTGGGTTAGCCTCGTTAAGTCCTCACAAACTGAATTCGGCAACTTAAAAGATACCCATCACATATACAGGGATGGCTTGAATCACCGCTTTTATAAGGATTTCCTTTTCCCCACTAGACAAATAATTTTCCTTTATTCATCCGGCCTTCCGGGGTCGGAAAACCCAAATATTTGTCCTCGAAGCCATTGTTAACCAGTTGCAGGGTGTTGTTGATAGCTGCCTGGACATGTAATGGAGACACATCACCAAACATGATCGAACACTTTGATGGGTTAACCAATTGTCCAGTGTTGGAAGCATAGTTACACAAAACCTCGCTAATAACACCTGCCTGTATGCTATCTGCCTTGAAGAACAAGAGCGTATCATCCGTGAAAAGCAAGTGTGAGATACCAGGGGCTCGGTGGCAGATCTGTACCGGCGTCAATTCTCCCTGAGAAACTTCTCTTCCAATAACAGAGATAACCCATCCGCCACAAACAAAAAGAGGAAAGGAGATAACGGATCGCCTTGGCGCAGACCACGTTTAGGGGCAAATGTACTCAGCAAGGTTCTGTTGAATTTAACAGAATATCTCACCGTGGTTATAAACGCCATTATCCAACTAACCCAGCGGTGAGCAAAACCCTGTTTGTACATAGACTGCTCCAGTAAAGTCCAGTCCACACGGTCGTAAGCTTTCGACAACTCCAGCTTATATGCACATGCCGCATTCCTCTTATTCTTGTTTTTCTGGATAAAGTGAAAACATTCAAAGGCGAGAAGAGCGTTATCTGTGATCAAGCGGCCAGGAACAAAAGCACTCTGACTGCTAGAAACCAGTTCATCTAGATAGGGTCTCAACTATTAACCAGACATTTCGATGCCACCTTATAAATCACGTTGCAGTGACTAATTGGTCTGAAGTCACGCAGCTCCATTGGCTGGTTTATTTTCAGTATGAGCACAATGGCTGTGTCGTTGACCCCTGCCAGCATAATTCCTGAACGGAAAAATTCTTTTACTGCACCAACTATATCATCCTTAAGGACACCCCAGTTGCGTTGATAGAAACGAGCCGGAAAACCATTCGGACCAGAAGCCTTTAGTAGCCCGATTTGGAAACAACGCAGTGGCAATTTCTTTTTCAGAAAATTCCGAACAGAGCTTTCATTCATCTCCCTTGAGACCTTCTCCTGGGTCAGGCCAGTCACCCTAGAGGGATCCAGATTTGGATCTGCTGAGAAAATCTCCTGAAAATATTATGTCGCCATTCTCTCCATCTCTATTGTCGAACTGTGAATAGTGCCATCAGAATTTCGCAGTTTTGTTATTCTATTTTTCTTGGCTCTCCAGACTGCTCTGCTATGAAAGAATTTGGTGTTACGATCACCTTCTTTCAACTAATTGATCCTAGATCGTTGGAGCCAAAGCATCTCTTCTCTGTATAAAAGTTCATTCATCTGATCAGTAACCTGACGAACTTCTTTTCTATCTGCATTCGCTTCCAGCAGCAACTGAAGCTTCTTCCTCAATTTCTCGATCTGATGGCTCACATTCTTGCATTTTACTTTACTCCACGAATGGAGAGCAGACATAACTCAACTCAGAGCTTTATTTATATCCCCCAAGTCGATTTTCTCTCCGGAATCTGCCCATGCATCGTTTATCACCTCTGAAACTGCTACTTCTCTTTCCCAGAATATCTTGTAATGGAGACATTTCTTCTGGGATTGGTTTCGATCTTCTGAGAAAAATCGCAGGACAATTGGGCAGTAATCCGAACACGGAGAGGACATGTGGATAATTTATGGGTCTCTGAAAATCTCTCGCCAATTTACATCAGCGACTGCCAGATCCAAACGAACCTTAACATTACTCCATCCCTCTCTTCTGTTATCATACGTGTATGGTACCCCTTTAAATCCCAGGTCATGGAGATTGCAGGTTTGCAACACGGCACGAAAAGCCTGCATTTGTGAATCACCTCTAGCTGTCATGCCCCGTTTTTCATTCAGGATTACAAATGATTTAATAAAGCATTTCTAGAAATTATATTAAAATTAAAAGCAATTTAATCAAGTGAATTAATGAGGGAATTAAAAATTCTTTAAAAGTCATGGCTGGAAATATTTTTGTAATATTCTCCATGCCCTAAGGTACTCTCTGAAATTTCCCGTGAATTTTCGGAGCTAAAGAAGTAATTTAAATAAAACAAAGTTCAATTAATCAATTAAAATAAATTAAAACAAATAAAATCTCCCCTCTTTCTCCTTGGGCCGTTTTCGGCCCAAGTCCACCTTCCGTCCCTCGCGGCCCGCTTGTCCTCTTCCTCCTCCCTCCCGGCCAGGACCAGCCTTCTTCCTCTCTCCTCCCTCCTCGGCCCAGCTCGTCGCTCGGCCCGCTTGGCCCCTCCCTCAAGTCCACATCGCCTCCCTCTCTCTTCCTCCTCCCGCTGACACGTGGGACCGTGGGCCCCACCTGTTAGTTCCTCCTTCTACCTCTAGCCAGCCGGCAACCGCCACCACCTCCCCACGTCCCACCGAATCCGGCACCTTCCTGCTCGCGCGCCCGCATCCAAACCACGCGGACTCGGTCCCCTCCACCTCTTCCCCTACTTTCCCCCAAATTTCGGCACCAGATAGAGCTCTCCCGCCGCCACGTCGCCCCACTCCACTCCACCTCTGGTTCCCGCCCTCCTCGGCCATAATCCCGCACTCCCGGGCCTATATAAAGCACCATCGTGATCCCCTCATACGTTTCTGTTGACGTAAAAACACGAGGGCCTGGGAGATCTGTTTAGCTCCAGTGCAGGTCTAAAATAATGATGTGATGCGGACATGCCAGTCAGTAATTCCAGCTGATGCCGATACCAGCCGATATCCAGCATAGATCTTGCTACTTGAGTAAATAATGATATAAAGATAGTCGGTTGATGATAATGTAATATAACAATAATATAATCCAGTAGCAACCAATCGGCTAGTAATGATAGATTGAATAAGCATTGATCCGAAGGCTAAAGCATACATCGGCTGGAGATCAGTTGTTATTAAATCCAAACGGTTAGATAAACAGTGAAACCTTTGTTGTCATCGGCTAAAACCAACTTGTAAGTAATCCTTGTAAGCCGATGCAACGTCCAGATAACTCATCAGCTGAAACCCCGATGAAACCCTTATTGGCAATCAAGAAGCAGGCTAGAGATTATGGTTCTAAGCACGACTTAGTAGGTCAAACTTAACTGATGCAGCACTAAGTATGAAAAGAAAAATAATATCTAGACAATCAAGCTTTTGACTGATTTTCAGAGTAGTGGATACATTATATAATCTAAGCCAACAAAGTAATCTAGCCGATATCGACAAAACCCTAGATGAAGATCGGTTGATGCAAGTAGAAAACATTGTCAATTTGGATTATATAATGTATATGATAACTCGATGAATTACATGAACAAGATTAGAGTGTCATAGCGATCAAAGCACTAATCCCAATAACGCAAGCCGCCGTAACAAGCCTTACCCCTCGTCGAAGATCGAAGTCGATGCAGCCCAACTTGAAACAAGAACTCGTTGAAAGTAATAGGGTAAAAAGTGGCGATGCGCCGAAGTTGAATTGATCGAGAGATAATTTACATGGACCCCGGGTGTACATATTTATACCCATGGGTAGATACTAGTCCATATCGGACACGACTCAAACTTTCCTAAAGATAAACGGAAAAACATAAAGTCCTTGTTGGACACTAAACACACTTTTCTAAATATAAAAGGAAACTAGCAGACTCTTCCTAATTAATAGATAAACTGCCATACTGCATCCTCCTTGAACTTGGTCTCTTTTGAATAAGCTTCCCTTAATAGATTAATTTCCTTAACCAAATTTGGTAAGAATCTGACTGTTGGCGATTGATAGCTTTCATCGGTCGATTCCAGGACTCTGAAGCCGATATTGACTCTAGGCCGATGATGACTTCAAGGCTTACCAAATTTCGTCGTCAACAGTTTCCCCCTCTCCCGCTCTCCCCACGTCGAGCGTGACCTCCGCCGCCCGCCACCGATCTCCAACTGCGCCCCACCGCCACTCTAGCTGTCGTCGCACAACCACCACTAGCTTCGCTGTTCCGAGCACAAGCCCGGCCGCCGCTCCTTTCCTCCTCGTCACCACCGAAACACCCTCCCCACCACCAACCCGAGCCACCTCCATCCACCACCGCTCTAGCCGCTCATCGCCTCCGCTTGAGGTCGAGCCAGACGGCGGCGGGGACATCACCACCTTCCCCACGCCTCGGAGACCCTCGGCCACCACTTCTTCGCTACCAGGAGCCGCTGAAATCCGTCTCCCGCGCCCTCCCCGGTGAGCTCCTCCACCACCTCCTTCTCCGGCCGGCAATGCTCGTTGTTGTGCTCCCTCTCTCTCCCTCTAACCTCTCTCCTCTCCTTCCCTAGGTCTCGGTGAAGCCCATCCACTCCTCATCGTCACACCGCTGTCAACCGTCTCCTCCCGCGTCGGTCGCTACCACCGCCGCATTCCGGTGAGGACCCCTCCTCCCTCTTTTTTTCGCTTCCCCTTCCTTGCCGGCCACCACTTCTTGGGGTGCACCACCGCTACCCATGTATGCCGCTGCCTTCCAGCCGCTTGCTGCCGTCTCGCGCCACCGCCGCTCACCGCTGGTAGCCGGTTGGGCCCGTAGTGCAGCCGCCGCCGCTCGTCGGTTGGCCGCTGGCGTGTGCGTGCCCGTGTGGCCGCACCTCTCGGCCAATCTCGGCCGCCCGTTCGGCCTTGGGCCGATCTCGGCCGTCGGCCTCCCGTGGACCACCCTGGTCCGGGTCCACTGTGCCGCCCTGACCAGTCCACCGTCCGCTCTCCCCTTATGCCACTGACGTGTGGGGCCCTCTTGTCGGACCTCACCATTGTTGATGTTAGCTTCGTCCTTTTTCTTTGAGAAACAAATTAATAATAGCGCAATAAATCGATTTTAATTCTAGAAATTGATTTAAATGGCTCAAAACTTCTAAATTTCATAACATTCGTTCAAACTCCAAATTGAGCCATTCTACTTGCAAAATTCATCTAAAATTGAGCTCTACATGTTTGTTTACTTTCCAAGTACTGCTTATTTGGTTTTTATTAGGGTTTTTCCTCATTTTTGCGTGCCAGCGTGTTGATTCCGTCTTTTCGAAAGATCGTGGTCACGAGGTAAATAGTTCGGAAGATTTGTTTGAAGAAGCAAGGCAAGTCACACATTCCCCCTGAGCATATTGAGCCTACTTTATAAATGTTTTATCGTTTGCAAATAAAGTTGCATGTTTTGCTAATTACATGGAATTATGGGATTATGTATATGTTCGCTTGTGCCATGTTTACTCTTGATCCGTCCTTTGTCAAACCTTGGGTAATAATTTGACTAGCTTGTGTCACTTATGTTGATCTTGCTAGAATTATGTTATGCTTAGTCATGCTTAATTACCACTAGCTCACATAATGAGACAATGACATTATTTCACTCTAGTATCTTGATGAGTTGTGAGCTCATGACACCTGACCATGTTTGATTGGTCATAATTATCCAACTAAAATATGGCTTAATGGTGGGTTGTGGGTGCATGGTTTTAAGGACCGGCTCGCGGGAAACCCCTGGAAGACTTACCACGCTTACCACAAGCAAGAATGGGCAACTATTGGACTTGTAGTATAGCTCTTCCCTTTCCGACGTTCCTAGGCGAGGGTGGGCATGATGGAGTTAGGTCGGCCGGGGTTATACCGGTTGATCGGCTTCCGGATTCACCGCGGCACAAGGGGGGCTGCCCACTACCGGATATAGGGATGGGGGCAAAACCTGAAGTGTGGTGCGGTTGGTTTGGAGGATTTATGCGAAGGGTCTTATCACAATCACTCGTCATGGTGATGTGTCATGCGTGGCACAGTAACTTGACGGTGGGTTGTGTCTTGTGGGTACAGTTGTGCACCTCTGGCCAGAGTAAAACTACTTGAATAGACGTGCCCGCGGTTATGGGCGATCGACCAGCTTCACGTGATTACTCTCACACCATTAATTAACATGACTTAATGAACTGATTTAGTTCAGGTGATTTGGTTGGGCCTATTCAACGTGGTGTAGCGTTGTTCAGTGGAGAATTAATCTAGCCTTAATTAATCAACCTTTTACTATTTTGAAGTATAAATATTTACAACCGCCTTTATGCAAATAGCCACAAAACCCTCCTTGTCTCCCCTTGCATGTCTGCATCATTGGTGTGGCTTGCTGAGTACGGTGTATGTACTCATCCTTGCTAGTATTCCCCCTTTTCAGAAGTGTAGTGCTTCTGAGCTGAATACAAAGTTAGAGGACCAAGGCTTATACCCCAGTTGAGTTTTGCCTATTGAGTGGAGTTGAAGCCCCGCTAGGATCGCCTTTTTCCACTACTGCTGTTTTTTTGGGTGTGAGGACTAAGTGCCTCTTTTGTAAGTATTTACGCTTTATTTACGTTTGGATCTGTGTATTAATTTATCATTTTGTGTATCCTGGCTTGATTCCTGGACAGGGATTTATACACAAAGTAGTCTGGAAATTTGGGCTAAATTTTTGAGAGTGACACTAGCCTTCCTTGAAAAATGTTGAAACTTCCATAAAACCTCATTAAAATCTCTCATTACTAACTAGGGTAAATCCGAGGACTGACTAATGGAGTTAAGCAAGGACCACATTCGGTGACGATTTTCCACTCTAAGTTCGCCATAGACAAAAGTACCATGCCACAACAGGCCATCAGGAGACAAACGCACATACGCATCAATAATGCTTTCATTCATATCTATAATTTCCACATGAACACTCATGCCAAAAAAGAGCAAGCCCTCCACTCATCCCATTGCTACTGACACCCGCAAAACCTTTCAAACCCAACCTGTTACGCAGCCACCTAACACGCTCCATCTTTTGCCTGGTTTCACATAAAAACACTAAATGGGAACCCGCCTCTTTAACCAAGGCACAGAGGTCACGAACTGTCGTGGCGTTCTGTCACGCCCAGAAATTTATCCCAAATTTCCAGACAATTTTGCGTATAAATCCCTGTCCAGGAATCAAGTCAGGGTACACAAAACGACAAATTAATATACAGATCCAAACGTAAACAAAGCATAAATACTTACAGAAGAGGCACTTAGTCCTCACACCGAAAAGAAAACAGCAGCGGAAAAAGGCGACGATCCTAGCGGGGCTTCAGCTCCACTCCACAGGCAAAACTCAACTGGGGTATAAGCCTTGGTCTTCTAACTTCAACTTCAGCTCAGAAGCACTACACTTCTGAAAAGGGGAATAATAGCAAGATTGAGTACAACCACCGTACTCAACAAGCCACACCAACGATGCATTCGTGCAAGGGGAGACAAGGAGGGTTTTTGTGGCTATTTGCATAAAAGCGGTTGTAAACATTTATTGTTAAAAACAGCAAAACAGTTGATTAATTAAGGCAAGATTGAACATCTCCACTGAACAACGCTACACCACGTTGAACAGGCCCAGCCATTCCACCTGAACTAAACCAGTTCATTAAGTCAATTTAATTAATAGAGTGGGACTAATCACGGTGAATCTGGTCGATCGCCCATAACCGCGGGCACGGCTATTCGAATAGTTTTACTCTGGCCAGAGGTGCGCAACTGTACCCACAAGACACGATTCCACACATGTTACCATGCCCCGAAATACCACCATGGTACTGCAAAGGGGGAAATCGTGACAAGACCCTTCGCATAACTCGCCCTAACCAAGCGCACCACACCTTAGGTTTCGCCCCCACCTTTAAATCCAAGGTAGGCAGCCCCCTCTCGTGCCTTGGTGAATCCGGCAGCCGATCAATGGGTAAACCCCCACCGACCCAACCCCATCACGCCCACCCTTGCCTGGATGCGTCGGCTAGGGAAAAGCTACACTACAAATCCAACAGTTACCCATGCCTGCTTGTGGTAAGCACTGTTAGTCTTCCAGGGTTTCCCGAGAACCGGTCCTTAATTGCCATGGGTGCGACTAGCAAAACCATGCACCCACAGCCCACCATTAAACCATATTTTAATTGGTTAATTACGACCAACGAAACCTGGCCGACATGTCTCGAGCCCGCAGCTCGTCAAGATACTAGAAATAGATAATGTGATTATCCCATATTGTGAGCTAGTGGTGTTAAGCATGGCTAAGCGTAAAATAATTCTAGCTAGATCAACATGAGACACAAGCTAGTCAAATTATCACCCAAGGTTGACAAAGAAAGGACATCAAGTAATTAAGGCACAAGCGAGCAGATAGGTAAACCCTATTCCCGTGTAATTAGCAAAACATGCAATTTATTTGTAAACGGTAAAATATTTTATAAATTGGGATCAAAATGCTCAAGGGGAATGTGTGACTTGCCTTGCTTCTTCGATTGATCTTCCGAACTCTCTTCCTCGCGAACGCGATCGTCCGAAACGGCGGAATCTACACGTTGGCACGTAAAACGAGGAAAAACACTAATAAAAACCAAATAAACAGTACATAAAAGTAAACAAACATGTGGAGCTCAATTTTAGATGAATTATAGAACATGAACTATGTAGTTACTATTAACCGAAAAACCTTACTTGATTGATATGTTTCAACGACCGCGAACAGACAAGGTTGACGGAAAACAAACTCCGGTTAACGAGCCTCACGGGTCAGCGACTCAACGAGTCAACCTACCGTGGCAAGGGACCACGCAAACGGTCAACCGAACCGGCGAACAAAACCGGCGGCTCAGAAAGGCTCTAGGGTTTTAGAACGACTCGGTACGACCAAACCGATATGGCACTACGCCACACTACGCACGAGCGTAGGCAGTGAGCAGCTAGAGAATGCATGCGTACCCCGGCGAGGGCACGGCTGAGGTTATGGCTAGGTGCGGCGGTAGCGAGGTCGGTAAACCGACACGGCTAGGTGGCTGCTAGGTAGCTAGGGTTTTAGACGGCTAACGGCGCGGCAAGCGACACGGCAAAGCGGCAGGAAGACGGTAACGGGTCGGCAGCACGGCTACCATGTGCGACAAAGCGGCGGCAGCGGCACGGCTGCAGCAAAATAGCAGCACGGCAGTCGGTAGGCGAGGCGGCGATGGCGTGCGGTGCTAGGGCAGCGGCAGCGGCACGGCACGGCGCGGTAGGGCCGGCACGGCAGCGGCGGCTAGCAGCGACAAGGCGACACAGCAGCAACGCGACACGGCAACAACGCGGCAACGACGTGGCAACGTTGGCACGGGGCAAAACCGCGGCGACGCAGCAAGTGGCGCGGCAGTGACGCGGCAACGGCAGCGTGTGGTACAGCCGCGGCGGCGACATGGCAGCGATGCGGCGGCTGCGTGCGGCACGGCAGCGGCGCGGCAAAGCAACGACACACGGCTGCGGCTAGGGCAGCAGCGGCACGCGGCTGCGGCAAAGTAGCGCGGCGGCACATGGCACGGCAGCGATACGGCAGCGGCACGGCAGCGACACGGCAGCGGACAAGGCTGTGGCAAGGCAGCGCCGCGGCACACGGCACGGCAGCGACGGTATGGCAGCGGCACGGCAGCGCGGCGGCGGCACGGCAGCGGCACGCGGCTGCGGCGACAGTGACAGCAGCAGCAGCCGCGGCGGCAGCGACACGCGGCAGCGTATGCGGCAGCAGCAGCAGCGGCACCGCACGTGGCTGCAGCGGCAGCGGCACGGCAGCGGGTCGGCAGCAGCAGCAGCGCACAGCGGCAGCAGCAGCAGCGGCACCGCACGTGGCTGCAGCGGCAGCGGCACGGCAACGGGTCGGCAGCAGCAGCAGCGCACAGCGGCGGCAGCACGCGGTAGCAGCGGCACGCGGCGAGGCAGCGCGGCGGCGGCACGGCAGCGGCAGCGGCGCAGCAGCGACGTGCAGCGGCGGCGACGCGACTGCGGCAGCGGGCAGCCGGCGGCAACCCGGCAGCGACACGGCGGCGCAGGGAGGCGGCGGCTAGGGTTAGGGTGCAGGGGAGGAGGCGGCTAGGGTTAGGGCGCAGGGGAGGAGGTGTGGGGTGGCTTTTATAGAGGTGGAAGAGGGGGGTTTAGTTGGGCCGGCCCAAGGAGGAGGGGGGCGCACGGCAGTGGGGGGGGTAAAGGTGGCGCTCGGCAAGGGGGAGGGGAAAAAAAGAAATACGAGAGAAAAGGATGCCTAAAAAGGAAAGGTGGTGGAAACAAATGCGGTGCCATTTTGGGAAAGAAACAAGAAACTGAACCGAAAATAGGAGTAAGACTTGGCTCGTCATACAAAATGAAACCGCGGCGGCAAAAGGGATCGGCGGATACAACGAACCGCGAACAAGGAGAGTGAACCGGGAACGGTTCACGACCAAAGGAGGGGAAGGAAAGAATTATTAATTCAAATCCTGACATTTTAAATTAACATTATTACTTCCTCTGCTCTGAATATTCCGCTGAAAGTCCTGTTAATGATTTGAAGCAAAGAGAATTCGAAAAAAGAATTCTCCCCGATGATTCCGATTATTACGCGCATTGTTAATTTAGGGTTTGCTCCTGGTTAAAAGAACAATTTCTTCTAGGCAATTTATTTTATGAATTTAGAGTTAGAAGGGGAAACCCCAGGGTGTGACACGTTCCCTATACCCCAACAGTTCCATGTAGGCAACTCATTTCTCCTGAAGGGACTCAGCACGGGTCCCATCAGTTTACCAGCAGCCCCGAAGCTGGTTGCTTCCAAGTCATCCAAACTTGCATCCGCCGCCGCTGCCAGATCCTTCTTAAAACATTTCAGCACCCTTGTCGTGTTACTCTGCGACACCTGCAATTACTTCCCATCCTTCTCCTTCTGGAAATACTCCAATAGAGCTTGTTGGGCTCTACGCAATTGTTTGATCCCAATATTATCCGGAGTTCTCCTCTTATTGAAGCTACTATTTTCTTCACAGGATCCTTCACCAAAGGACACTGGCTTGTGGAGGTTCTTTATTGCAGGGATCATTTTACTAGATAGATTGTTAACTGTCCCTACACCTTGCTGAACACCTTTTTCCACCTTAGTTTCCTGCTCAGCCTTCTCCTTTTCTGTCCTTGATTTATGAATTTCCTCTTCCGATACCTGAAGGTTTCGCGTCTGATCCGTCAGTAACTGGTCTATCCCCGTCTCCTTCCTTTTCATTGTGCTCAAAGTTATCATGGGAGTCAACCCTTGGTGGGATTGCCTCATCCCATTTGCTCTCCCTATTTCTGTGTTGACGAGGATGAGCTTGCACTGCCGGCGCTTCTGAAATTCAGTTTGCGTGACACTCCTGTGGTATGCACCGCCTTCACCTTACCAACTTTCCTCTCAAACGGTTTTAGGGGGAGCAACGTAATTCCGCAGAGAACTAGAACGGACGATCCATATTGGCTATCCTCTTGTCACAATCCTTATCTGAATGTCCAATGAATCCGCAATTGAAGCAAAAGTGTGGAACTCTTTCGTATCTTAGATCAAACCGCCTCACCACCTCTGTACCCTGGACATTTATCTTTATGGCTAACTTTGTTCTCAGAGGACGCTAACAGAAAGATCCACTCTAATATGAAAGAAATCATGCTTGTTGTGGCCATCTTCCTCAACATCCACCTCGTTGATGTGACCAAGCTTGCTTCCATATAGTACACCTCTTGCTTTTGTCATTAACACCAGGGGCAAATCATAGATCCTGACCCAGATAGGTACCACCTCGAGAGGGACTTGTGAAGGACTGGTAATACCATCAAACTTTGCCATCAACAAAGCATCCCCACGATGCAACGATGGACCCCTCCCCCCTGGATAACAAAATTATAAACTCCCTCTGTGCTGAAGGTTACTATGAACAGGTTATCCCTCAAAGATTTATAGCTCATATCCGCTCTCAACCTCCAAGCTCTGTTGATATCATCAAAGAGAGCTACCTGATTAGGTGACCTCATCGAATAGAACCTTGCCAGGATTGTCCACCACCCTGCTGTTTGTAGTTCTTCTTCAAGATTCACCTCAACCGCATCTCGTCCTCCTCAAGCACCTCTCCGTCTGTATAGGCACTCAGCCCCTATGAGACGCTATACCCCTCTTCTCCCTCACGTTTCCTGCCAAACTGCATAGCACTAGGAGCAATTTGCAAAACAGCTCCTACTGCCCCCAGATCTCCTTATCCGTCCTTCCCCACTTCCACCCTTGACGATGAAATATTGATCAACGGACCCATCGCAGCATCCTCCGACGACTTCGGGTGGGTAACTATCTCACCGACAGTCCCTTTATCGCCCCCACCATCGACAGTCGCCATAGATTGGATCGCAAGACCTTGATGACGAAATACAAGAGACCCTAAGAGCTAATCTGGATAGTAACCCGCCTAGAGATTTTGTTGTTGATTGCTAGCTTGGCCTTGCCGAGTCTTTATACCTCTTCTCAACCGAGTCCGGTTCCTTTACGAACCTTGACCAAGGAAACCACCTTGGATCAAACCTTCCTTGGAAGACAAGGCAGAATCTAATCTGATGAAAACCATGTTTGTTACAACTAGTGAAAGCATAATCGGATCCACATTGTATCGCCCTGGTAACTATTGCTCGGATCAACTTCGCATAGGGGTAGTATCACAATATAAACCCTGGATTGGAGACAATATGATCGGTGCAATACCAAGCCCACCGGTTCTTTCCAAAAGCAGGCAAAGATCTTGCAAACTTCCACAGCAGATCGGAGAAAGCCTCCATCCAAATCCTTCTAAGACATGGGATATGGCTGCCGCCGCCCAGTCGCCTGGGAGTCGCCAAAACCCTAACATCACAGGTTATATAGGTTCAAATTAGCTAACCCCCTGGTAAGTAATAGCACTATACAAGTTTATCGGTACAGCGCAACGAAAATTGCATCCTACCAAACAAAGCTGTGAAGAACATCTTCAATTCTAACAAACCAACTCCCGTGCTTCATCAATTCTGCTAATTAACTAGCGGAAAAGAATATGTATAAACCAAAAAATAATTAAGAACACCACAGAACTCCAACAGCTGGAAACTCAAATAGAGGGAAACATAAATTATTAAAACCATGTTTTTTTCTTTTTTTTATTCATCAGCATTGTTCCTTTCTTGGTGGTAAGTGATCCGATTGATGTATTTGTGCTACACATCACCACCCGTTCCTTTTGGATTTTTTTTGACTATCTATGTGCGTGTTATTTTACAAGTCCTAATTGGAAAGACATTTTTTTCCTTATAAAGCAAGCAAAGATCGACATGTCGTGGATGCAACGGAAATAATATAGGATAAAAAATATACTTTTGTACTCTTAGTGGTTTAAAAGCCAGACTGGGTGATGAGAACATAGAAAAACCCATTAAATCAATTTAAAATAAAGCTGTAAATTCAAAATAAGTCACAACTCAAAAGGAAGAAGACCTAGTTCAACCCGGCAGCTTTTTTAATAGGGTGAGTTTCATAGTGTTGATAGATAATAGATGAAACTATAGAAATAAATAAATTAAATATTACAGAGTTAATATGAAAAGGTTTTCTAAGAAATGCTGATGAAACTTTTTTTAAAAAAAATCATACGTTAAAGTTTTAGAAAGTACCGTACCTGCGATGATCCATAATTCGTTAGCTAAAAAGAACGGACCCGTAGAAAAACATAACGATGATGACTTTGAAGTCATCTTGGAAGAAAAACAAATGAAAATTGATAGCGTAACACAGAACGGGAATAAACTTGATGGATGTAAGAAACACCAACCTCCCCAAAGAACAGGGCGTTGGTCACAATTCCAATGAAATCTGGTTTAGACTTCACGAAATCCACACTTTTCATCGGATCGAATACACAAACCATTTAGTTTTGGGTTAATTAGATATGTGCCATTACAAATTTGATGGTTTGGAAAAATACCATTACTATTCAATAAATCGTAAAGATGCCACTGGTACTTGGGTGAAACTCTCTCCACGCCACTCTATACGCATGAATCGTCGTCATTGACCAGCTTTGACGGAAACATTCTAGTATTGACGTAAATGCCCTTGTGTGAGAGGCTATACCGACCGAGTCGGTCGAGCTGATGCAGCCATACCACGCAGTCCATTCCTCTCTTCCTCGTTGAAACCCTAACACTAGCTGTGGCGGCGGCGGCGGTGACAGCGACGGCCACGCCGATGGCGACAACAACGGTGACGGTGACGGCGACGAAGCCGTGCGGTGAGAACGACCACGGCGTGGATGAGTGTGGCGCGGATGGAGGGGTAGGGCAGGTGGCACCATCAAGTTGTACGATGGATGTAGGTGGAACAAGGTAAGCAAGTTAAATCCAGAGAATTTTGTGTTTGATTTGATGCGTGTTTAGGTTATTCAGTAGGTTTTATTTGCGTATTTCATTAGTTTTTGACTTGATTTCATCCCTATGTCAGTACACCCTTATTCTCACTAGAGTTAAAGGTTGAAGGTTTTGCGACGATAGATTCGGATGGTAGGTGAAGGTATACTAAGGGTTGTGTGCTTAAATGTGATGTTGAGTACGGTAGTTTCTCTCTGGATTTGTTGAGGGTAAGCTTGAGTTTGGCGGTGAGATGGGGTCAGGAGCAGACTGCAACCATATGGTATTTGGACAAGGGCTGTAATGAGGATGTCAGAATTATCCAGGAATCCCAACTGATTGATATGTTTGAAATGTATAAGTCAGAAATGCATGCTGAACTAATGGTTATAATTGTTGACAGTGCACTCTATGGTGATAGTGCTAATAACATAGAGCCATTGAGTCTTTCGGTTCATGGTGAGACAGTTCCTTTGTGTGTTGTTCCACCTATTCAGACAGGACAGGGAGCATCTGTATCTAAAGTGGTAGATAATAGTGAACTTGCAACCGAAGAAGTAGATGGGACATTGCCTGATATGTTTGCCACTGAGGAGGAATATGTAGGTGTTAATGATGAGGGGCTTTATATTCCACCTGTTCCACCTTCTGATGCTGGTGAAACCTCTGGTGAACCATCTACTCGAAATGCTGAAAACCCTGATCAGCCTCATGGGGAGGTTGAGGTCAGTGATGATGACCCAAATGAGTTTTATGTGTTGCATAACCCTGAGATGCCAGTGATTGAAGTGGATGTTGTTTTTCCTGATATGATAACATTCAGAAAAGCAATTAGGCACTTTGCTGTTGTGAAACGATTTGAGCTAACTAAAATTCAAACAAATAAAACAAGATTTATTGCTCGTTGCAAGCATGAGGGGTGTAATTGGCGTATTCATGCTTCAAGGCTATCTGATGACAAAACAATTCAGGTTTGTCTGTCAATTTGTGCATTGCAAGCTCTATTTTGTTGATGTGATTGTATAGATGTTTTTTTTTGTGTTGACAGATAAAGAAGCTACCATTTCCACATGAATGTCCTACTACCAAGCTTATGGAAGGGAAGATGGCCACTCAAGACTGGATTGCTGATAGGTTGAAAGATTGGCTCAAGAAGAATCCTGACAAGGGGGCTAAGGCAGCAAAGGAGAAGCTGGAGGAGCAATATGAAATTAAACTAAAGTACTCCAAGGTTTGGGCAGGAAAGAGAGTTGCAGAGAACCAGATTCATGGCAAGTATGAAGAGAGCTTTCAAGTGCTATTCAATTGGAAGGCAGAAATTGAGAAGAGATCACCAGGTACAATTGTTACCATTGATTTACAGAAGTTAGGGAAAAGGATGTGCTTCAATAGAATGTTTGTTGCTTTCAAACCATGTGTAGATGGATTTATAAAAGGTTGTAGGCCATATATAGGTGTAGATTCAACTAGATTAACTGGTAAATACACTGGTCAGCTAGCCTCAGCCACATCTATTGATGGACACTACTGGTTGTTTTATTTGGCATTTGCAATATTTCAATCAGAGACAGATGAGAATTGGTTGTGGTTCATGCAATAGTTGCATGGATATATAGGTGCTCTAGATGGCTTAGTCATTTCCACAGATGCATGTAAAGGGCTAGAGAAAGTTGTAGGTGCTGTTTTTGACAAGGCTGAACATAGGGAGTGCATGAAACACCTTTATGGAAATTTTATGAAGAAATTCAAGGGCCCTATATTCACAACCCATTTGTACCCAGCTGCTAGATGCTTCACAGAGGATGGTTTTAGATATCACATGCAGCAAATTTGGGATTTCTGTCCTGAGGCCATCAAATATCTAGAACAGCACCATTCAAGGACTTGGTATAGGTGTGGGTTCAAAGAAACATGCAAGTGTGACTACTTAACCAACAATGTTTCTGAAAGTTTCAATAACCAAATTAAAGCTTTCAAGGGACTGCACCTTCATGAGCTAGTTGATTCCCTGAGAGAGTTAATAATGGAGAAGATGTTCTTAAGGAGACAAGTTGGTGACAAGTTCAGTGATGGAATACTTCCTAGTGTTATGCGAGAGCTAAATGCAGCAAGCAACAAGCTGAAAGTTGTGAAAGTTGCAAGAAGTGATGATGACATGGCAGAAATTACATTGGTTGAGAGTGACAACAATACCAAGAGGCATACAGTGCACCTGACCAACCAAACTTGTTCATGTAGGAAGTGACAGGTTTCAGGGAAACCTTGCAACCATGCATTAGCATGGATATGTTCCAATAGAGGAGTTGAGATCAATGATTTTGTATCTGAATACTACTCTGTTGGCAAGTTTAAAGCATCATATGCACGAAGGATGCCAACCATGCCAGATAGATCACAGTGGCCTGTGTA
The DNA here is from genome assembly GCA_000573905.2 of Oryza punctata. Taxonomy (NCBI): domain Eukaryota; kingdom Viridiplantae; phylum Streptophyta; class Magnoliopsida; order Poales; family Poaceae; genus Oryza; species Oryza punctata. Next base: position 10,228,813 of record CM002488.2, read on the forward strand.
GAACCTAAGAGAGTGCAGGGAGACCAAGAGTTCAGAGGATAAGAGGTGCACTTGAACCAGGTGCCAAAAGGGTTAGGTGCCAAGGTTTTGGCCACTTTGAGAAGACTTGCAAGCTGGCTGAAGCAACAGATGAGGTTATTGAGGAAGCTACTGCTACACCAAGGAAGAGGTACTCTACATATTGCTTGTAATTTTCATATCCCATTTGTCTTCAATACTAACATTTGCATTTCTTTGTCTCTCAGGAAAAAAAATGCAGATGAAGCTTCATCTAGCCAACCTACCAAGAAAAAGACTCCCAAGAAGAAGAAGACACCTAAGAAGAAGAAGACACCCAAAAAGAAGAAAGAAGCTAGAGTTGTCTCAGAAGGCCCTGCAAGGGTTGTTAGAAGTTTGTCCCAATACCTGTCCTCATGAAAGATGTTTCAAGATGTCCATTTTGTATAGCTAGATGGAAGTGATATTACTCGTAGTGACTGTAATAGCACATGGAAATTTCATTTTGCTGCTCTGCTCTCTTAAGTAGATGGACAAGACTTGTGCCAAGTTAGATCATTTTGAGGCCCTTGTTATCAGAACAAGCTAGTTGTAATGAAGTTATGACTTCTGCCTTGCTGTTATAAATGTGCCAGATTGTGTTGTTATAAATGTGATTGCATTCTGCCTTACATTACAAACAAATATGCCACAATCTCAAATTTGTCCTGCCAGTTTTATGAACATGACCAATATTGTGTGTTACATGACCAATAATTCGAATGAACAATATTATTCAGGATATGCTGATGAACATTATTATTCAGGACAAGCAAAGTAATTTTGAATTCATGAGTGATTTTAAGAAATAAAACTTGATTCTTACATACACTGATTTGATTCATTCAACATTTGCCCATAACATTTGAAGCAAACCCTACAGTCAAGCCTTACATTTCAAGCTAAAAAAGGCCAAAGCAAAATGACCACCAAGAAACAGACCCAACAACTCAGTCTACTACGACTACACTTCTCTGCTACAAGCTCCTTCTTTAGCTCTTCACAATGCTTCTTCCACTTTCCTACCTCTTCTTCAGTGTCTCCAGTTGACATTTACTTCCATCAACCAAACCCTGTAGTCTGCTATTCTCTTGCTCCTTCTCGGCAAAATGATGCCGCATGGCCTCTAGCTCTCCTTTCTCAGAGAATGCCACCATTTCCTCAACATATCGATTAAGGACATCCTCCTAGATCCATAAGGCGCAAGCAGGGGGATGCAAATGTAACACAAGACGACTGAACTGGATCAAAAAACAACAAGATGAATAATGTCAACAAATCAGAAAAGTGAGAATTACATCTCGGTAAAAGTGAGAATTACATCTCGGTAGCACTGAAGCCACCGCCGCCTGGGATTTCTAGGGGTGTACGATGTCAGTACCGCCGCACGTTTTCGGCAAGCACACCTCAAACTCTGGATGGACGAAGCTTGCTGAGAGAGATGAAGGCTAGAGCCACTCGAGCTTCCAGATCCCTCCATCTTCATCGTCGTCGTCGTCGCTGCCACCACCGTCCGTGGTGTGGGATGGGAAGTGGTTCTATAGGGGTTGCTCGATTCGCCCTGCTCCAACCCTGCCCTTTTAATCCGCACCTGGGGGCATTTCAGTCCATAAGTAAATACCGTACACTACAAACAGGACCGACGACGATTCATGCGTACAGAGTGGCGTGGAGAGAGTTTCACCCAAGTACCAGTGGCATCTTTGCGATTTGTTGAATAGTAATGGCATTTTTCCAAACCATCAAATTTGTAATGGCACGTATCTAATCAACCCTTTAGTTTTTCAGTTTTTTGTCAACTTCGAAAAAAATCGAACTGGATTTTAAATTTTTGATAAAATTTATTTGGATTCTATTGGTTTTTATTGATTTATTAACCGTTTCTGCAAAATCTATTGATACGTGAATGAATTTCGATCGGGATTGTGGATCCCGTCGGAAAAAGTACATTGAAGGTCCCTTATCTTATCATCGGATTACAAAATCATCCCACATACACAAAACAAGATATAAGTCATAGCTCGACATACAAACCGGATCACTTTGATTATTAGGCGGTTTTGATCCCGTTTTATCCGACGTGGCAGCTGAGTCAGCGTGGGATGGGCCCCAAACCTCAGAGTGACCACGTCACCCTCATCTCTCTTCCCTCTTCTCTCCCTTCCTCCCCTCTCTCTTTCTCGCTCGTGCGGGTCGGCCGGCGGTGAGAGGTGGGAAAGGGCGGCTAGCGATGGGTGGCGGCGGCGGTAGCGGTGCGCAAGGGTGGAAGAGGGGAAGGCGACGGTGTCAGCATCGGCATCGGCACGGGGAAGTTGGTCATAGCCGACGGACCGCGCAGGCGGAGCGTGGCGTGGTCGTACACCCGCATGGCCTCCTCGGCGGTGTTGAATGTGCCGAGCCACATGCGCGCGCTCTGCTGCGAGACGCGGATCTCCGCCCCGTACTTCCCCCACGACTGCTTCCTCACCTCGTGGAACTTCCTCTCCGGTGCCACATCCGCGCCCGCCACCGAAAGCCGCGGCGTCCACCGCCGCTTCCATCTTCTTCTTCACTGGACCGGCACGTCTCTGGCTAGAGCCAGCCGCCACTGGCGCCACGCCCTCCAGCTACCGCGCAACGTGGATCTCGTGCACGAGAAGGTGAGTCCGCCGCAGCGCGTCATCGCCATCATCGTCGTCGGATCTGGAGAGGTGGACGGTGAGAGGGAGCTAGAGAGGCGGTTGGAGGCAAGGTCGAGGACCGTGAGGAGAAAGCAAGAGGAGGGAGCAGCTACCTTGCTCGACGCGATGAAATTGGGGGCGGTGGCAATGGCGCCCAGCGGTGGAGGGGAAAAGAAAGAAAGAAAGAAAGAGACGGACCGGAGGGGGAAGAGGAGGAAGCCAGAGAGGAGGAAGGAGTATCTCCGCCCGCGCCGCTTTCTCCGTGCTGGCAGTCTCCCGCGCTGCTTTCTCCATCGGCCGCCGGTCGCCGTGTTAAATATATGATCCGAATTTTAGGCCTACAATATATTCGGATTAGTTTCCTAATAGAACTCTGTATTATAGGATTAGTTTCCTACTAGAACTTCGTATCTTTGCCTATTAAGACTCCTAGATTTCTCCTATATATATCCCTTGTAAGCCGCATCAAGAGGGAGCGATAGCCCAATATATTCCCTGCGTTTGTATCCAACTCCTCTATACTGATCATTGCCTATCGTGCCCGTGGTTTTCTCCCGCAAGGGTTTTCCACGTTAAATTCGTGTCTCTGTTGTGCATCTATTTTCTTAACATGCCGCACGCGCTATTTTCTCCGTGCCGGCCGCTGCCCGCGCCGCTTTCTCCAGTCGATCTCACGCACTGGAGAGGGGGAAAGGGGAAGAAGAAGCTGAGGTGGCAGACATGTGGGGCTCACGCTGACTCAGCTACCACGTAGGATAAAACGGGTCAATACTATCTAAGATTCTAGAATAGTCCGGTTTTGTAAATTGTGAGATTGATATATATCTGGTTTTTCGGTTGAGGGATGATTTTATAATTCGGTGTAATTTTTCTAATCCCGTCTAAACTGGGGACGCAGTCTACCCGCCGTCTACCTCTCTCTCTCTCTCCGGCCTAACCACAGTCCACAGCGGAATTCGTTCGTCCGAAGCGGAGGCGGCGCGCGGCCCAAGCCCAAATTGCCAACCAGCACAGCAACGCACGGCACGGGTCGTCATCTCCACGCGCGCGGCGAGACGGACGAGACCTCACCTCACCTACAGAGCCTCTCCTGCAATCCTGCCTCGCCAGTCGCCAGCGCGACCATTCTCCAATCCGACTCGATAAGCCGTGTAGGCGCAGCCGCGGGAGCCCCAAACCGCCATGGCGTGCAGGCCGGCCGTGTGCTCCCCCTCCGCCCTCGCGCCGCCGCGCCACGCCCTCCTCCCCCTCGGCTCCGCGCGCAGCGCCGCCCCATCGGGCGGACGCCCGCTCCGCCTCCGCTCCAGCCCCGCGCTCCCCCTCGGGGCGCGCCGCGGCCACGGCGCCGCCCTCGTCGTCCGCGCGGCGGCCGCAGAGGCAAGCTCTCTCTCTTCCCCACCGGCGGCTCACCGACCCTTGGTCTGGCCGGCATGCTGAGCTTTTCAGTAATCGATTTTGTCTGTCTGCTGCTGCAGGGGGCCGTGGAGCTGCAGGCGAAGGTGACGAGCAAATGCTTCTTCGACATCGAGATCGGCGGGGAGCCCGCGGGGAGGATTGTCATCGGGCTCTTCGGGGAAGTCGTCCCCAAGACGGTGGACAACTTCCGCGCCCTGTGCACTGGTAGTGGTCGCCGCCCTCGTTGATATCTCCATTTCGCCATCAACATTGCCAGATTGGTAACGTTTATTTTTCTGTTTAACTTGGGTTTGCAGGTGATAAGGGCTACGGGTACAAGGGCTGCTCCTTCCACCGAATCATCAAGGACTTCATGATTCAGGGCGGGGACTTCCAGAACAACAATGTGAGTTGCACATCCAAATGCAGATGCTGGAATGGCTATTAATTGTACTGTTCTGCTGTTGAAGTGAGGGCTTATCTGTCCCATTTCATTCAGCCGCTGCACCCTTCTGCTGCACTGTGCCACTGTGTGTGCAAATTAATTTGGGGGTGAACAGTATGACTGGTCCTGAATCGAGCTAGTTATATTCATTTAGCATTGCTGCATGCCTGCATTGGTCCATCTCCTTGTACTCATGCATTGCTGGTGCACGGTATGTGCAAATTAATTTGAGAGTAGGATGCAGTGTGCACAAAAATGTTCAGATTCAGATTGGAGAAAGGGGTAGGAAAGGATACCATAAATGACAAGCAAAGTGTGCTCAGCTTTGGAGTTAAGATGGGCACATAGGCAGATAGCTGTTAGATATAGGTGTAGATTTAGATGTATATTTGTATATTGGAAAAAGGGACCTAATAGCCCCATAGCTCATTTACCTACTGCTGATATATTCTTTCTTACGTTGCCAATCTTATTTACAGTGTTTATGAACACTTCTTCTTGCTCTGTTTTGCATGCTAAAGGGTCGCTGTTTTTTATTGCTGATGTACTAAGCTTTGGTAACACAGGGTACTGGTGGTAGGAGTATCTATGGTGAATGCTTCAACGATGAAAATTTTACATGTAAGTAATTCAATCCTAGCTTGCCATGCTTGCTGTGATGAGCTTGGGGTGTCCTTTCCGCCTGGCAGTTGACTGCAAGTGCTTTAGGCAGTCACAACAACCCTGTTGTTGTTATGTACTCGAACCTTTCTCCCATTTCTTAATAAAATCAGCCAGCATCCTTCAACCAGCCCGGCGAAAAAAAATACAAACTTTCAAATTTAGTACCTTGCATTATTGTAACTATCCAGAACATACCAAACAATTGAAGCAATATAACTATAAAGGTGCTAATCTTTAGGTAAATTTCCTTATGTTGTCACTGGTTTTTGCAATCATGATCAGGGATGGAAATTTCGGGAGTTTCGCCCCCACCCTCCGGCAAGCAATTATTTCGAGCAAAATTTTTGGACTTTTCTAAATATTTGTGAATCTGGTCATAATTTGTTCAAATTCAGTAAAAATGTGTTAAAATTTCAAAAAATTTCGTTCGAAATATCCGAAATTTTTTCGAAATTTCGGAATTTCGATGCCCACTGAAATTTTCTTGCATTCCGAAATGGAAAACCCTGATCATGATGACATGAAGAAAATTACTTCGGTTAATTTCCAGCATTCATGATCCTCAAGCATATTGTTTATACGGAGTCATGGATAGTAAAAGGTGCTCCGTGGAACAAAATATGGCACATCTGATTCTAAACTCTGAAGTGTCATAATTTCTCAAGTATGTGATTTAGGTTCCAATTTAGTAGTTCCTACAATAAAGCCCTTTTTTATCTTATGCATATCATAATCCATCTTTTGTATCCTTTTTCAGTAAAGCACACCGGTCCTGGTGTACTAAGCATGGCAAACGCTGGGCCTGACACAAATGGAAGCCAATTTTTCATTTGTACTGTGAAGGTAAGAAACTCCTAATAGTATAAAGCAACTTTTTTCAATTCACGATTTTACTACTGGACAGGGCATCCTAAATTTGTAACACTGACAAATTATATTCATCCTCATGCACATCTAAAATGACAGTAATTCTAAGTTTTTTTTGCCTTACAATATGAATGAATATTTATAGAGAGAGATTTATGGGTTAGTTTTGAATGATCAACGAAAGCTGTATAGCTCTTAATGCTGGTAGAGTTGTGATCATAGGATTGATCAAAGGATCACCGTAAGATCTGGACCATTAGTGGTTTGGCAAGAGCGTATGATCATAAAATACTATAGTATGAGACGTGATATGGACAACTTTAGTTCAGTCACTTCAAAGAACTAAATCAGGTGTTGAACCGGTATAAGTCCTTAAAGCAATGATAGATTCCTAGCCCTAGACTAAAACTCAAATCCTTTGGTGGCAAAAGGTCAACATTAATGAATGGCTGCTGGTACTTAACTCCATGTCTCTTAAAATGTTATCTAAACAGCCTTGAGTATTCCAGTTTTGAGGAAGAGAAAAATGTGCAAATTTTTTTTGACATTAGTTATGTTTAGACTTTGTTAGATCTCTGTACAGTTGATGGGTCTAACCAAACTCCTGGACATCTTTATTGACTCTGTACTCTCAATAATGAAATCTTTCTCAGACACCATGGTTGGACAACCGTCACGTTGTCTTTGGGCATGTCTTGGAGGGGATGGACGTGGTGAAGAATCTTGAATCACAAGAAACCAGCAGGTCCGATGTTCCTAAGCAGCCCTGCAGAATCGTGAATTGTGGCGAGCTGCCCGTGGACGGTTGATAAGTCAATGGTTCAGTGGTCGGATTAAGCCAACATTTTCATTTTGTTCTGCGGAATATTGAATCTTATGGGAGGGCTAATTGAATCTTGTTCTGTTAGACCACTTTTGGTATAGTGAGGATACTTGCGAGGCATTACTTCGTGAGTAATGAAATGTTGTTTTCGGCAAGATAGATGAACATCCCTCTTATCCAGTGATATCCTGTTGATGAGTTTAAAAGGTTAACTTACTCTTATCCATTGAAACTCGAATTACTGGTCTTTTCTTATGTTGGATCAGTAAAGACCGTTTGCTGGCAGCAATTTTCATCAACGGTGGGAACTTGATAATTGTAATGACGTCATGCTGTTACGCGGCCCTGGAGCGTGAACTTATCCTGTTTAAACATTTGATAACTGTACTAAAGCATGCGCCACATAATTATAAAATCGGTGCGACCTTTTCGGAAAATACTTATCTGACGTCAGATACAATCACAAATATCAAACGCCTTCACTCCATACTGGTGAAGTATCAAACGTCGGAAAGTACAGGTTCACGTTGTGATGTTTTTTTCTTAGTGTTTACGTGCTCCATACCGGTGAAGTATCAAACGTCGGAAAGTACAGGTTCATGTTGTGATGATTTTTTCTTAGTGTTTACGTGCACCATGATGAAGTATATATGCTTATAAACTTCGTTTTTAAACTTCAAACAACTTTATCTTCTATTTTACTTATCCGATCAATGATTTGATTATACTGTTGCATTCGTTACAATTAACTCTTTATAACAAGATCTCACTCAATTATATTCCGATTAATTTTTAAAATATTTTTTTAATGTTGCGCATAGTTGTACTTAGTTGTTTCATATGTATTTCTTAATGTTTCATTTTATATGGATCAAATGTTGCAGTGACTTGAAACATTCTTTTGCTATTTGTTGAAACATTGTTTTTATATAAGGTGAAACAGCGCCCGATTTAAACGATTGAAACATTTTTGATCTACCTAGTGAAACAATTCCGATATACTTGGTGGAACAGTGTGCAATATTTAAAAATAATTCAATAATAAGCTAAATTTGTTTTTCACCAGAATATATCAATGTGTGGTCTTGTTTTAAAGATTTAATTGCAACGAATTTAATGGTGCAATCAGATCATGATTTGAATAAATAATTTAGAAGAAAAAATAGTTTAAAATAGTTTTGCATGCATACATGCTTGATGACGTTGGATGGTTGATGGCGTGCGTGCATCGGATGACTTATAGATGCGTTCGATTTTTTATCTCACGCCGTACGTTCGATGCGTAGGGCTCTCCGACCTTTTCTTTTTCTGAGATATCAATCTATGCATAATGTGAGGAAAAGAGCTCAGTGCATCTAAGTCGCTAAAAGTCACATACGGAAAATGCGTTAGTAGAAGCCTCGACCGATTAATTAAAGAGAGAATTACTACGTGAAGCCCACTTCCTCCATGGGCCAAATTTGTCTGCGCATACGGGCCAATGAAACAGAGAAGGAATTAGTCCATTGACAGCCCTCAATTCTTAGCTCCCAATTTAATCACCTTACTCAACCATAAAATCGAGTATAAAACCACCTCCATATTTGAGAACCAGTGCAAATTAACTCCTTTATTGGTTTCAGAAACGGTTTTGCTGATATGGTAGGTTGACTCATTGAGTCAACGATGAGATTGGTGACGTGGATCAACCACAGTCCACACTGCAGGAAATTGGTAATAACTGCAGTAAGTAGGGATCACTGGTATAGGTTTACTAGATGGTACCCACGCTTTGCGATAGATCTTTGGGTCGTCACAGAGAATTGCCGTTTAGAGACATAGGTAATTAATTTAGAACGATATATATCATGTGATACATGAGTAATTACTAACTGTAGCAGACATTAGGAAGTAAAATTATATAACAGACTTAGAAGATAAATACTTGTAATATTGTAGCTTCAAATTCTTTGGGTCATAAAAATAATTGCAGTTCAGAGAGACACATTGGAAATTTATAATGATATATCATGTGATACATGATGAATTACTAATTGTAGCATACATTAGAAAGTAAAATTACATAACTGATGAATATAAATACTTGTAAGGTAGTAGCTTAGAACAGGGTACATGCCATGGTATGCAGAATGCAATAAACATGGCTTATAATACATACCGATTTACGTAGTGTGTTCCAGGATTGCTCTATTGGAGACCTCCTTGATTTTCTCTGATATTGTTCAAAATTGATATATAACAAACCACGTGCTATACAGGGGTAGCAAATAGACATCCATCGTAAATCGGACGAACAGCAAATAAGGTACCAAAAGATATTTGCTAACAACTGTCCTTTGTTACCACCTCTTTCTTGTATGGATCAATGAAAGGTGTATAAGAAAAAGTTACTGGAATAACCCAATGAGAAGTCTCAAATATTTCAAAATGGTACGAACAATATTATTAACCTGTGATACTCCTAGGGAACTTTTGATAGTGCAAAGGATAGGAACACAACATTAAAGAAAATACAAGCAGCAGTGTAAACGATGGTGAATCGAGAGTTAGTATGAGCGTGAGAGGATTTAAAAGAGATATACAGAGCCAATTAATGATGGAAATAGTGGTTCTAGGGCTAACGACATTGGGCATGGGTGGAGAAAATGGATGGGTCATCACTACCGTAAGAGGCGGAAGGGAATTAACGCACGCGCGGTAGCGGTGGCGGTGGGGGTCGGTTGAATCGAGATGTGAACCGATGGATGTGCAGGTGATGGGCGAGGCTGGCGAAAGAGTTGCAGCCGGCCTCGCTGCCGTACGGAGTGGAGGGCGCAGTTACGATGGACGGAGGGACTACATAGCTTCGGTGAGACTAAGCGCGACACCATCTCGGCCATGAGCTGACGTTAGGGAAGGGCATGCAAATGGGATGAGCAAACGGCTAATTATATGATTAGGATTTAATATAGCTGCTTAGAATTTCTTAATGAAGTGGCTTAACTAAATCTCAGCTATTAGTGATAAATATATAGGATATATAGATAGGATTTCGGGTCAGGGATAAATTTCAGACTTGACAACAAACTAAGGGATCTAAAGTAAACTTATTCTAAATTGAGAGCTCTCTCTAGGCCTAAAATGGGTAGTGGCCATGGACCGCAGTTGCCAGAGCCTATAGGTCGAAATTAACAGCGTATATGGGCTGAACTTTCCAACGCATTTGGCCCGACATTGGTAGCGCATATGGGCCAAATTTAAGAGAGCGCATGCCCCAAAATTTAGAGCATGAATGGGATTAGGATCGGATTACGATCTCATCATTCAAAGTTCAAACCGAACACAGAGTACATACATCCTCTACTAGTAACCCGTAAGACATCACGCTCTTGTTTCCATCTTAATAATAGTGGTGGGGTAACCAAGGTAAGGTTAAATCTTTGAAGACCAGAAAAGATTACGCATGATTCGAGATGGGCTAGGATAATGGTAAATTATTTGAGAAAATCCAAGAAATACCATTGATAAACATCCTAATCCAAGAAATGCTATTGACAAGTGCAAGTTTCAAGAAATGCTATCGTACAAGCGATTTTATCCCAAAAATACCATCGCCGTTAGGGTTCCGTCCATCCCGCGCCGTTAAATACATTGTTCATCCTATAGCACTTAACGGAGGATTGCTAACGGAACCCTAACGGCGATAGTATTTCTGGGATAATATCGCTTGTACGATGGTATTTCTTGGAACTCGTACTCGTCAATGGTATTTCTTGGAATTGGGTGTTTATCAATGACATTTCTTGGATTATCTCAAATTATTTTGATTCCTTGAGGATGTCTCTTTAAAAACCATCCAAACGGTTATAACAAAATCTTAAAAACATTAAACAACACCACACAAAAAAAGACATAGATAATGAAATCTTTCCCAGACATCATGGTTGGATAACTCATAACCGTCATGTTGTTTAATTTTTGCATGCTCTAGAGACGATGAACATTATAAAGAAGCTTGAATCACAAGAAACAGACAGATCGTGTTCCTAATAAACATCCTTGCAGAATTGTGAATTGTGGTGAGCTTATGGTTATGTTTATCAATTATTAGCAATTTATTTTATATGCATGCCCTTAGCTATTGAAAAACAAATACTGTAAAATAAAGAAGGATAAAAACCCCACAAAATTAACTTTAAAATTAAGTTTTAAAATTTAAATTTTAGCTTATGAGTATAAAGCATATGAGAAACACGATCAGAGAAATTTCACTCGGCATTGGTGGGCATATGTTTATCCTATTCAACATTTATAAATAAGTCAAGTCGGATTTCTGAAAGATAACAACATTCTACACATGTGAAGGGAAAAAAACTCAATGTTAATCCATCTAAGTCACACATACTCTTACATTTGGATTGAACACTAAAAATGCATTAGTAGACTACACCGGCCGATTAAGAGGGAGTTGTTCTTCTATATCTAGCTAGGAGCCATTTGTATTATCCATGAAGCTTTTCTTTTCCTCCCTTTGCAAAATCACAACATGTAAATTGAACGCCGGCAAGTTGGATGGCCTAGCTTTCTCCCCGAGATCACACACACCTTCCATGGAAACAACTTTCTTTTAATTTTTCTAGGGTTTTCTTCACCCGCACTCCTGTAATCATGCAACCGCACGCACACTCCTGTCTTTCCCGGTGGGCCCGCGCCCCTGCCGGCAGGCCAAGGCAAAGAAAAAAAATAAATTAGAAGAAAAAACACGTGTCACCAGACAAACACGTGCCACCTGTAATCTAGGAGTACACACAGCTAGAGCTAGCTAACTACTCTGTGGAAACAACTATTTTTATATTTTTCTTTCTTTCTTTTTTTTTGGCGATTGCACACGCCGCAAATGCTTTTTTTTCACACATATTCCTGGACTTCAAGTTATGTACAGTGGAAACACACACGCTTGATGGTCGATGATCGATCATCGACGATGATGTACTACCCATGTACTTATTGCTCGATGGAGAGGACTGACATGTGACAGCCGAGCCGACTGAAGAGAGGAGAATTTTTTTTTTTTGTTACACTATTTCGATCTCATGGCAAAACGTTGGTTGATGGCACGATAAAAAATATATCAAGAACCCAGCCGGGAGGCCGACGCGAGCGCCACCGCCTGCGCCCACACCTTGAGCCTCGCCTTCACGTCCTTGGGGTCGTCACCTGCCAGCAAATAATCAAACCAACGTTTCGTGTCACGCATTTATATAGAGTATCGATGCTCCATCAAACAAGAAGGAAGAAGAATCAAAAGCTCGCGACAAAGCGAAAAAGGGCGCCCAATCATATATGCAGTCCTACCTAAGTATAGTACGTACGTGTCGCTCCAGTAAATTAGCTACTACTATATACTGATCTCACTTTGCATGCACGTTTTCAGTACGTACGTGCACGATCGATCAATTCGTGGACGAAATTTTAAGATGCGCCTCCCGGGAAAAAAAATGCAGTGCTTAATTATGATGTGACCACACAAACATAACGAACTCTACGTGTAACGGTGTAAGCCAGCTACAAGTGCACGGAAGGCATGACGAGCAACAGAATGATTCTGCATGCACATATGCCGGCATGTAGAGGCAAAAAAACGTGGCGACCAAACACTCGTCGCCCGGTCCAGATCCAATCGCCCCACCACCCAAGCCAAGCAAAAGCACGCACAAACCCACGTACGCCGGAGACATGTACTGCACGTACGAGCTAGCGGCGGCCGCGGCCGCCGTCCGGACGCCGGAACTAGCGACCGGAGCTTTCTCTACGTGCTTTTCACCGATGCGACAACTAAGACAGCGCCACGCCGCCGGCAGCCAGCCGCACGAACGCGCGCACGCGTGCCCCGGTGCACTGCCTGGCATGCCAGGCAAATCGGCGATGTGTGTGTGTGTGCAGTACGTAGCTTCGTTAACGAGGGGATATTCACTCGACAACTCGAGGGATTAAAAGAGTTTTTCTGGTTGGGTGCCGTGCTTAATAGCACGCGCAACCGGCCAAGGGCTAGGAGTTGACCGGACCGAGCGCCGGCGTACGGACAAGTTGTTGCGTGCGGTGTGCCTCTAGTTTGCAGTTTTTGCTCACTATGTGGACGTACTGCACCTGATGCAGGATGTGATCATGTGAGTATGTTTTTGTTTTTTTGTTTGTATACGTGCAGAGCTGAGCTAGGCAGGGGTGAAAAGTAAGCAGGACGTGGTTAGTTAATTAATAAAGGTTTGAGAAGTAGCTAGTGATTAACAATGAATTGATGACAATGATTGATTGGGGATGGGATCGATCATGGATGGGACGGCTTACCGGGGCTGGAGATGCGCCAGCTGCCGGAGGCCGGCGAGTTGCCGCCGCTGCTGGCGGTGTCGACGCCGGAGAGCGCGTAGCAGGGGATCTCCACCGTCCAGTCGCAGGGGAGGTCGAGGCCGAGGTCCCTGCACGCGCGCATCTCCTCCATGTCCATCGCCACGCCTCGCGCCGGGGACTCGCCGCCGCCGGCGCTCACCACCACCTTCACCGCGTCGGCGCCCAGGCCGTGGCCCTGCATCAGCATCTGCCGGCGCTGCTTCCGCATCTGCCACGCCCGGTCCAGCCACACCTCCCGCATCATCCGCTCCCGCCGGTGGCGCATCCGCCGTTTGTCCCCGCCGCCGCCGCCGCCTGGCCACCGCGCCGCCTCCGTCTCGCTCGCGTACTCCTTCGAGTACATCCACGGCGACGGCTCCGGCGCCCCGCGGTCCGGCGTGCCCGGGAGCGACGTCGACGACGGGGCCTGCGGGTTTCTTGGGTCGTCGTCGCCGTACGGATGCCACTGGTGTCCTCCTCCGCCGCCGTCCCCATACTCACCGTTGACATCCGATCTCACCTCGTCCCCATCTTCCTCGTCCTCCTCGCCGCGCAGGTACCCGTCGTCCTCGTCGTCGGCGTCACCGCCGTCAGAGCCCTCGACGGACAAGCGGGACATCCGCTTGCTCATGTCCTCCCACTCCTCCTCCTCCTCTTCCTCCTCGACGAAGTCATCGTCCTCGTCGTCGTGGTCGATGATGTCCCGCAGCCTCGGCAGATGACTTCCGAGCTTCCTACCCGTCGCCACCGCCGTCATCGTCGCCGATGGGGACGCCATTTCGAGCGGAGCAAGCTGGGGAAGAAGGCGACGAGCTGATCTAGGGAGGGAAGACTTGGCTAGTATACCAAATATGATAAGTAAAATGGGTTTGGTTGCTTGTTAGGTTGGAGGGTTAAGCAAGCGAGAGAGGGGATATGCGGTCTATATATTCTCGGAGTGATGGAATCGATGGCTGTGATGGGCCTGATGGCCCTTGGTTTTCTACTTGTGTATTGGCTGGAGTGAAGGGGCAACTTAATTAGTTTGTGATGAAATTTCCAGAGGCTAACTAGGCATGCTGCAATGTTTGTAATTAAGCTTGTGATTTGTTGAGATGGAGCAACTCCAGTTCAGGGAGTATATATAGAACCATCAGATGATGCCGTCATCGCACTTTTTTCAATAATGTAAAATTATTTCCATTTCCATCCTATGTACTGGATTTTTTTTATACATCGATAATTCTGAAAATTCAACAAATGTCATTCAATTGTCTATCCACTATAAAAAAATGATTTTCCTGTACGAAACCATCGTTATATTACAGACGGACCATAATTGACCGCTTCTAAAAAACCAGCCTTTATTTTCACATACGGCTCCTTAAGAGACTCGCATATAAAAATCGATTTTCATATGCGGACCTCTTAAGCAGCCGCATGCAAAAATAAACATATTTTTGCATGTTGTCCTCTTAAGGGGCTGCATACGAAAATATATTTTCATATAGGGGCCCTTAAGTGATTCGATGCAAAAATATCTCATTTTTTTCTTCCCTCCTCTCTCTTTCCCTCACCACTTCAAAAAAATTTTCACCCCACTCATCTCTTTCTCTCTCCCACTCCTGATATTTTCCTCTCATCTCTCTTCCTCTCCTCTCCTCTGCTATGCTCTCTCTCGTTTTCTCCTCTCTTCAGTGTCCTCTCACCGGTGGGCGGGCAACGCATCGACGGCGAGCGGCACGTCGACAGCTGGCGAGCGGTGCGTCGACGGCGGGCGACAATGATGATAGTGGGTGGGTGGGCAACGCGTCGATGGTGGGCCAACAACGACGACGGCGGGCAGGCGGGCGGCACGTCGACGGCGGGCAAGTGGGCGGCCGGAAGCGGCGCCGCCCCGCGTGGATCTGGCGGGGGCGGCCCATCCCCTCGTGGATCCGGCGCCGGGGGTCATCCCTCGCGTGGATCTGACAGCAACGACGACGATGGCGAGCGGAGGATCCGACGCTAGGAACAGCGGCTCGGGCGGCGGTAGCGGCACCACCCCGCGTGGATCTGGAGGCAGCGATGACTATGATAGGCGGTGGGGGTAGTGGATCCGATGGCGGGCGGCAGCGGCGGCGGCAGGCTAGGGTTTGGCCGGGTTTTCTAATTTTTATTTTTTTTCGTGATTTTTATTTTTGCATGCGCTCGGCTTAAGCTCCCACATGGAAAATCGGATTTTCTCTTGCGGTCGTGTCAGTTGCATGCGAAAATCCCGATTTTCGCATACCTTTGTGGGTCGTCCGTTCGCATGTAAAAATCGGTTTGGGCCATATGTAAAAACTGAATTTGTAGTAGTGGTCATATATGTTGTATTTGGTTACCTACATGGAGGGTAACTTGCATGGTGGATGTATCCCTCGGAGGTGCGTCAGAGCTTGTACCCGCTTGTGTAAAAAGCACTCTTGAGTCAGGCCCAAGAGAAATGCAGGAAATGAGCTACGCTCCTCTCGAAGGCCCGGTTCATATAGGCACGAGATGAGTGGGTGTAGGTAGGCATCACAAAGGTGTCGACGTTTTCTGCTACTTTATTGCTCACTTTTTTGGTCGAGTATTCATCAATCATCGACATTGCTCAGTCCCCATCATCTCCATCGCTACATCATCTTTCCCTCCTCTGGCGGCTTCAACCTTGCACCTACTAGATCCGGAGACCACTAGATTGAGGGCACCATATATGCCCACGATGAGCTCCAGCCGGTCGCATGAAGAAGGGAGGGCTCAAGGGATGCTAGATCTAGATGATCAATTTATCGTTGTGTCGTTGTCTTGCTCCTCCTTCCTTCACAAGCTCCAATGAGTTACATCTGGTGGTCACGAGCTTCATCGCACTAGATCTGACATACTTGAGCTCATGACCATGGGATCCGGTGACCACAAACTTCAATGGTAGTGGGGAGATAAGGGGATGAGCGATGAGCAGAACGGTGTATGGGGTGAGTAATGAGTGGAACAGTGTACATGGCAATGTTGTTTTCTCTTCTTTTGCTACTTTACTCATTTGTTAACTTGATCAAGCTAGATTTAGAATAAATTATGTCGTAATTTACTATTTGCACTGTGTTACTTGTGTCTAGATAAGTGACTTAAAATTTAAGGATGGAGGGAGTAAGAATTTGTTTACAGATGAATTTTATTTGGTCGAGTTGATTGAATTCAATGTTGTCGATTTTGACTATTTTGGGTTTAGACAATATTTTTAATATATTAGTGGTGGAGATAATTAATCTTACCATTTAAATAAAAAGGTGAATAGATTCAAGGTTCATCCATCAAACCAAACAACATCTGCTGCATACATCAAGTCACGTGTAACCATTAACCAACGAAGTAACATATCACAAGATCTAGGCTCAACAAACACTGTATCTCTATCTCACTAATAAACATGCCCAAGTGTGAAATGCATTTTTTTAATCATCAGCGTTCATGTCAATTTTTTTTATAGGTGCATTCGTGCCATGTTAATGCGATTTCAGTGGCACATTACTACTTGTCCGTGGAAAATGCAATAATTGTGGGCTGCGGCTATTTATTTGGCCGAAACAGTCACAATGTTTGCTACGGATCGTACATTTGAATAAAACGCTTCGATTATGTATGACGGCCTTTTCTACCATGTGTTACATTCTACACGGATACACAATCACTCACAGATTACCCCTGGACCAGGGTAAAGCCTGCTTGACGGCTTCAGATCAATGTGCTTAAATGATTGCCATTTGTTTCTCAACCAGGCATTTCCTTGTACAGCAGGGAAGAAAATTAGCACACACGCAAACAAATTCCTCTCTTCTCTTCTCACTATATCACTACAGTATTCCCTCCAATTCTATAATTCTAGATGTTTTAGATAACACGATCTTCAAAATATATATTTGATCTTCCCTTTCTATTATAATTTATATAATAAATAAATATGTTTACTTTTACTATTGAACTTTAAAAAATAAATCTAGATATATTGTTCTAGTTACTTTAAACTAAATACTTTAAAATTATTAATAGTTAAAGTTATAAAAATTTGATTTTAACCCTATCAAAACATCCAAGAATTAATCGGAGAGAGTAAACTACACAGCTACTACTTATTAGTTCAAGTTTCAAAAAGCATCGCGAGATTAATTAGTGAGAAAATTAATTGAACTGGCCTATCACGATAAGGATAGGGAGGGGCTGGAGCTGGGCACGCCGACGTGGCACGCGGGGGACGCGCCAAGAGAGCAAGGTGCTCCTGTCGGAGGCCGGTAGCTGGGTCCCATCGGGACACGTGGCGGCGCTCTCGCTAAGCCACAGGTCAGTGGGGCCCGAGTCCGACGGGAGGGGGCTCCACCGCTGGCTTGGGTCGGTGGGTGGCCCACGCGGTTGGTTTGGCTGCAGTGCAGTGGCAAAAGCGCGGTTTAGCTCTGCAGAAAGCGATGGATTGCATGGGTTAAGATGGGGTTAGTTGGGAGGTAAGCTAGGTTTGAACGTGGTCAGAGGTAATGACGTTTTGATCTGGGGGTTGCCTACGATACATTGGACTACTATTTATATTTCGAAAATAGTTTAATCTTTTTTTTTAAATTCGATGCAAATTGAGAGCTAGCCCATTGAGGTAGCGATGAAAACAGGATGAAAATTTTCTAACAGTTACCGATACCATTTCTTAAAAATACATTGTTTCTAATGGTAAAATTTATGGTTTTTCTAATTTGTGCCTACGCCACATTGAAACTGCTATTAAATAGTTAATTCACAAGTATGAAATTTTTTAACCGTAATGATAACGTATTGGTAAAAATAATAAAAATGATATTGTTCTCTTCCGTTTTCATCCATACATCAAGCTGGATTTTTTTGGAAAATATATGTTTTTTCCTCGCATTTGTAAAAAAAACTGATTTGGAATGAAATCGCAAAAATATATCGATGTTGTGGTCCGGCACAGCGAGGTCGTCACAGACGTGCCGCTCTCGCATGCTGGCGATGTGAGGACAACTACATCGCAGATATTCGATAAGCAAAGACGAAGGCAGTTCGTGCCCTCGCACGCTCCCAACACGATACAACAGGTCCCGTTGGTGCGGCCGAACATGCCAGCGGTCTCGCTTCGTGGCTCTGCTAGATCACGGGCGCTCCCGCAGTTCAGTGTCGTGAGATCGCGGTCCAACCGCTCCAAACTCCCTCGCACTTTCATCGCACGAGACCACGGGCCCACCTATCACCCAAAACTCCCTCACGCCACTGTCGCGCGAGACCGCATGTCACTTCGTGCGACCAGCGTGCAAAACCACTGCGTTAGTACACTGTCATCATTTTCGCGTGGTGATGCGATGATATTTCCTCGGGTTCGCGCTGTGGACAAGCGAAATCATGTCCGTTTCGCATCACCACCCTGTAAGCTCCGGTATCGTTCTACTACTAAGACTTGGAACATATGATCTTACGGTTCATGGGAAGCTCTCCTCACCAATTCACCCTATAACACTATGTGATTAGAGATTATTGATTGCTTGCTTTATATGTCTGTTCAAATTTTATGAGAACAAATCAATTATGTTACTGTAGGAATTATACCTTGTTGGTATGATTCGGTAGTAACGTTATCGTAGAAGTACAGTAACATTATACGTTACTACAAAACTTATAATATGTTATTGCAAAACTTATAGTATGTTAATGCACTTTCGACTGTAACATCTTGATGAAAATTGCAGTAACAGATAACTTGTAACAGTAACAGTGGTAGTACTGCTTGTGTAGAGATAAAACGTTTAAATCTCAATCTTTAGAGAGCAATATCTCTCAAATCATATCTTATTTTTCTAATCCGTTTACACCATAATGTTCATAAAAAAGTGTTTAACGAAACTAGATTCATCATGACTTTTTTGACGCTGTTACTGCGGAAATCAATCGTGTTATTACATCGTTCCTGCGAGACGAGAACTGAAAAGAGCTAAGTCTCTATCTTTAGAGAGAAATATCTCTCACATAATATCTTGTTTTTCTAATCCATTTGCACCATAATGTTTCGTAAAAAAGTGCTTAATGAAACTAGATCCATCATGACTATTTTTGACGTTGTTACTATGGAAAGCAACCGTGTTACCGCACATTGAGCGTCGTATAACTACGCCATTCCTACAAGACGAGAACTAAATTATTGCACAAAAATAGAAGTGTTATTGCATGATTGTTACACGTACCAAATATTTATGCAGTAACACTATCCAAGAATTGCAGTAAGACACTTTATTACTGCAAAACTTAGTCTGTACTGCAATCTTATAGTAACATTGTGATGAGATTGTAGTAACATACAACAGACAATAGTAACAAGTAATGCTATAATATTACTACTTGTGGAGAGTCAAATTTCAAAAAGACCAAACTTTGAAAAACAATATCTCTCACATGATGTATGGTTTTTTAAATCGTTTGCACCATGAAGTTAGAAAAAAGTGCTTATCAAAAGTAGATCCGTTATGACTATATTTCAACTATATTTAAACTTTGTTACTGCATGTAAGACACGATGTTACTGTATAATGGTCATCGTGTTACTGCACTGTTCCTGCGTGACGAGAGCTGAGGAGAAGTGGGTGGTGGGAGGAGTTAGTAGGCGGGTTGACCGGGATTTAACCGACGTGGGGATGCTTTGACCGAGGTGGGAGGTGGTTTTTGGACCCTTGAAAGGGAGGGGAGGTGGGTTTGGTCCTAGGAAGGGAGGGGGTATAGAATAGCTCGGTAAGCTTGGTCAGCTCTTCTCAACTCTCGTCTCGCAAGAATGACCCATTAACGTGATGTCCATAGTGCAGTAACACCATGTCTTACTCATAGTAACAACATTAAAATTTAGTCATAATATAGTCATGACGGATCTATCTTTGATAAATACTTTTTTCTAGCATCATGGTGCAAAAGGTTTTTAAAAGTAGTACACGATATGTGAGATATTACCCTTCAAAGATTGACTTTTTTAAAATTTAACTCTTCCACCAATAGTAATACTATAGCACAAGTGTTACTACTGTATGTTATACGTTACTGCAATCACATGATATCATTACTACAAGATGTAGTAACGACTATAAGTTTCATTGTAACACTGTGTGTTACTACAATTGATTGATATGTTACTTACTGCAAGAATATGTATAGTAAGAAAAAAAAGTGGAGAAACGTGGAGAGAGGGGAATTGGTGAGAGGGGAATTGGTTCAGTTTACTTATGGGGCTAGGGTGGTTGGTGAAGGTGGATTTTTTGGATGGAGAGAATCATCTTGGTTTTTTTTTTGGAGCGAGAGTAGTTGGCTTATGGAGCAGGTTCATGTCAAGGATAATTGAGGGAGATCAACGATGTGTGGTTCAATGATAGTGAGTGGTAATATATAGGGTTACTAGCGGTAACGACTTCTATAATATACAATAATAGAGGAAGATTGCTATATATAAAATGTTTTAAGAAAATTATTTCTCTAAGGAAGATTAGTTTCATTCATAATATATGGGAGAGATCTTATATGTAACGATCACCGTGTAGTAATACTATATCTTACTTACAGTGACAATGATGCTAAAGTATAGTTAAAATCTAATCATCATGGATGTACTTTGGATAAGCACTTTTCTTAACATCCTGGTGCAAAATTGTTTTAAAAACAATATAGAATGTGAGAGGTATTGCTCTAGAAAGATTATGATTTATAAAATTTAACGATACAAATGAAGTAATAGTCACTGCTATTTGTTGTATTTTACTATAATTTTATCAGTGTTACTGTAAGAAAATAGAAAAAACCTATAAGAATATAAAAAGTACTTTAAGTTTAATTTTGTATATATAGCTACATTGATATTACTGTTTATTTCGAGTTACTTTAATTTTGTCATGACGTTACTACCGGAATGATGTATAATGATAAGTTCTGCAGTACCACACCATATAAATTGTACTAATAAGGTTTTATATATGCGGTAACACAATTTTACAAATATATAAAATTGGTTAAAATACAGTACTCTTCATGTAATCAAAGGCATACTAGCAAAATGATATCTTTAGAATTCCTATCTTTAAACAATGATATCTCTCACACCGCATATTATATTTTCGAACCGTTTGCACCATAATACTTTAAAAAAATAGCTCTACAAAACTAGATCCGTCATGATTATATTTTAACTATATTTCATCAATGTTACCGCACGTAAGGTGCGGCGTTACTGCATGATGGTCGTCCTGTTACTGCACCGTTCGTACGAGATGAGGATATCAAACAGGTAGACGTGGGGGAGTTAGCAGACGGGTTTAATCGAGGTGGAAGCCCTTTGACTACGCTTGGACTAGGGTTGGGAGGTGGGTTTTGGGGAAAAAAAGGAAGGGGAGGTGGGTTGGGCTCTTGAGGGAAGGGGAGTGTAAAATAACTATTTTAGGAGTAGGGTGTAGAATATAGTCTTGTTATATACACATACATAGCAAATGATTGAGCAATCTGGATCAGTGGATCGTGACAATTACCGTCAGCGTATACGTACAGAGATCAAACTAAATGCCCAGCGATGAAATTTCTTTGCATTAATCCACTGTTCAATATATATATCGAACAATGTCTTAGTATATTGTAGTTGGCTAAGCTAGTTGCTGTTTCAACACGATCGTCGATAGAGATTATGATGGTGATGCACTGGGGCGACGATGCAAAAGGATCGGATCAACGTGTGCATATGCCGGCCGACGCGACATATACACGTACCAACCACACATACTTCTTCTCTGAATGCATCCTCTTCACAGGAGCGGCGACACATGGGTGTGTGTACAGCCACCACTGTTTCTATACTTTATCCGTTGAAACGGCAACACTGTTTATATATCTGATATCTCGTATACATACAATTAATAACAATGACAAGATATAGTCTACTGTGGACATAATCTTCCCTGTATAAACAAATGTATAATCATTTATCTATGTGTATGAGACCATGAGTGGTCCATTATCTTTCGTTTATTATAAGCAACTTCATTCGAGGCACGCCGTACGCTGCAAAACTGTTTCGAGAGTAAAAATACACTGATAGTGCCGGCCAAAATACACGGATGATTATTGGTTTGGGCAGGCTGGATCTCGCAGAAAGCGATTTTTCTGTCCGGATTTTGTGGAGGAGAATGCTGCGTGGACAAAAACAATTGGGCCACCGTCCACCGGTGTACTGGAGAAAATTTCAGACTATATGCTGCAGTTTATAATAATTGTTCAGACTTTTCATTTTGAAATTTCTTTTTAGAGACCTGACAAGCCTGGCCTATTGTGACCATGGTTCTTCTGAAGTAGTGATATAATCTAGAATGGGCCACATACTTGTTTGGTCGGCAAAAAACAACTACGCATTTCGTATCCTTAAATTTGGGACCTACCTATCACAGCAAAAGTACATACCCATTTTACAGAAACTAGTTCGGTTCCCTAGTAATTGAGAAAAAAAAACGCGTTGTAAAGACACTAAGAATCAGAAATTCAAAATGATGATAGTAATAATAATAAGAATCAGAATTAATTTACTCTAGTAGTATGCAGCTTGTGTAGCTTAGCTAGTTAGGTCCCCTTTCTTCAGTCTTCAACTGGACACAGTTAGCTAATTATTATTTTGGTGATAAATGATATATATGTGTGAGATGTTACTTTGATTTCGTTAATTTTAAAATATATCAGTCCAATCTTGTAAATACAATAATTAGGATAGGAATCTTGTAAATACACTAATTAGGATAAAATGTTTGTACGTGTGTTTATGGGGTGATTGTATGCGCGTATATTATATGTGAGCGCGTGCTTATCTTAAAAATAAAGGAATCTACTCTAGTCTAGTAGCAACAAAAAGTCAGGCAAACCTCTATGTGTTTAGCGGCAAACCAACACAGAAATAGAAACCAAACGGCCCGGCCCGTCAGGGATCAAACCAAGCGAGCAATTAGGCCTTCAAGAAACCGGCCCGACAGTCTATGATAGGCCGAAATCTCGTCAGTCCGGTGGGCCAATCCGCCCATGTAGCGTGTCGCTGGCTCGCGGCCCCGCCTGACCGAAAGCGACGCCGCCACGGCCGGAGCAACTGCCGATCGCCGACGCTCTCCTTTTCCCCCACATTCCGCTCGCCCGGCCGCCCGGCGCCGGCGGCGGCCAGCGCGGCGGCGGGCCCCCTTCTCGGTGAGTGCTCTCCTCCTCCTCCTCCCGTTCCCCACGGCTTCCCGGCCACCTTCTCGGTGAGTGTTCTCCTGTTGTTCGAGTGGCGACTGTTGGCGTGACCCCTCGAGGCGACGGCGGCTTCTCGTCTGCTCGTTTGGTGGATTCCATAGAAAAAAAAAGGTATCTAGTCTTCAGTTCCTTTTTTTCCGCTTGGGCGAGGTTTTTGCTCTGAGCTAGCTTGGGTTTATGCTCGTATTCAGTTCTTCTGCCGGAATATTGATGTAGAAAATGTTGATATTGCTCGCATGTTCAGGGTATTAGGCCAGACAACTAGGCAGAAACTGTCATATATTAGTTTTGTCCTTTTTCTCCAATTTTTTCTGTGTACAATTGAACATAATGATCTGCTCCAGCAAGCTAGTCCTCTAAAATCACTGCAATAATTTGTCACCCTTTTTCGGTATCATAGCTTAGAAACAAGAATCTAAGCTGAAAACATCATAGATGTTCTGAAGAACTACACTGTTTTTTGTTCTCTTGCTATGGTTGAATGATTGATTTTTGTTTCTTCACCTGAATCTCTTTCACAGTGTGTTGTAAAGCCAAGCCAACAGCCACTCCAATTTTTATTGCTATTACCCCACTTTTGGTTGATTATTATTGGTCGTGCTGCTACGTTATTCCAATGTTGGCAAATTTACTGTAGAATGCCGATGTTTAGCTGCCGAAGAATTGTCCTTCTGTTTCAACCCGCTTGTAGATGTGGTTTATCAAATCTTGATGCCTAACCGTGCGCAGCACATCGATCTAAAAATTAAACAAAAATATCTCATGGATCCAAGAACTAACCCTGTATGTAATGAGAAACTGATTCTTACCTTATTAACATCTGAAATTCTGAATTATATTCTGGAAAGTTTTCAAAAATCCCTGAGCCATGTTTAATCCATATTAAGCAACATTGACCTCTATCAATTCATAGGACTATTTGCAGCCACTATACACAGGAAAGCTTCTGTTTGAAGTGACATCTGTTGAATAGTGTTAACTTCAGATTTTAAGTTATAGCATACAAGTAACATGAATTTGTGCCCTCATGCTTTCGTAATGCCATCATCATGCTCATGTCAAAAAAGAAAGGATTTAAATAACTACTCAGAGACAACCAAGTATGCAGGAACTCATCTTTTCTCTTCTGTTTAGCAACAAACCATGTTTAGAAAATCAATCTTTTCTATTTTTTGAAGAAACATCAAGGGAGCTACTATTATTCATTAATAACAGAGGGTTTCAAAACACTCAAGGAAAACTGTTCTTCTGAAGTAAAAAAACTGTTCCCTCAAGTTTGGTATTAGATCTGCTTGCAAATGAATTGTTTTATTAATTTACTCTTTCCATAGGAGATATTTTTACGTGTGTTCGCAATGACTTATATATAACACTGATTATGCAAATCATCCCTTTGAAGCCTAGTTGCTACTTCACTGTGACCTGATTAATAATCTGCTATATCGTTTGCCCCCTTCATTCATCTTTCCTCCACTAATTATGATGTTAGGTGATCATTATTGCAGGCTTTGCAGCACTCTCCATTATATTGTCTTTAACACTAGGGTATTTTAAAAATCTGAATGGGCACTAGAAGATCCTGTTTTCTATTGTTATCTTTGTGCACATCTACTTATTTCATTTTCATGCATTTCTGCATGTGTCTAACTGACGTATTTCTAAAACATATAGTTGCAGATACACCTCATATTGCAGTACCTCCAAGCAGCCACATCTTATGGTCATCTTTACCAGTTCTTGTTCGACATTCCTTCTATAAACATGCAGGTACATCCAAAACTGGCAATTGAAGTGAACATTCCCACATAAGTACAAATGTCCATGGCACCTAGACAAATTATTGGCCTGTAAATTGTCTTTACCAGCTAGAAATTGATGTGTAGGTTATGGAACCTTCCTTTTTCTAATTGCTTTTCAGGACTGGCCTTACACGGTAATATTTGTCCCATTGATCAATCTAGTGTCTGGTTACTTTATGTCAACATATTTGTAGAGGTGACCGATTCCCATTTGTTATTGCCATGTGGAAGAAAATCTCTATCAAAAGCTGTTTTTGTGGGAACCCATGGATGCCAAGTTGCTAATGACAGTTGTACTATGTTGAAATAATCTGATTTTATTTTTTTTGCAATCAAGGGGAACCTACTGGCTACTACTAGGTAGACTTAACCAGCTTAATGCATTTGTAAACGCTAAAGGGTTGTCCCTTAAGAGTAAGCCTTCATATTATTTAGAAACAACACTAGGGAAGATTTTCTCCATGCATTCTCTCTACCACTCTCTATAGCATTGTTGTACCTTTTAACTTCCATCATACCCATCAATCACACTGTTATCCTGTATCCATGGATCTACATGATTCCTGAGGGATGACTTGGCCTCCAGCAGTTGTTTTTTGCTATCTTGTTCTTCTTGGTTCACAAGTTTAGGTTGTATCTTTCGTGTGGGGTTGCTGATTTCAGACTCTTCTCTTCATATCATCCTATGTCCTCAGTGGTATGTGAAGAGATATCTTCACCTTGTTGGAGATGGCATTAGACAATGATCTATGCTAGCTTGGCCCATGGTAGGCCTTCCATTCTGTCAGTCAAATCATCATCATTAGTTCGTATTATTTATTTTGAATGGGCTATTATCTTCCCTTTTTTTCTTGATTAGCTAATCTCAAGAGGCCCATGTCTGCCATATTTAAAAGTACCAAGTGAAATCGTTATGCTTGTTGCTTGATTGACAGCTAGACTATGCATGACATTCTACAATGTCTAGCTCAGTAGTTGAGCTGTAAAATAGGCTTTAGACTCACTGCCATCTACCTTGTAGGTTAGACACGTAATTTGTTTCCTCATTTCTTTAATCCATGTTTCTTTACTTCCCTTCAGGATCTTTCCTGTTTGGCCCATACCAAATCGAGCAGTCCTTTTCCATGCCTGTATTCAAGTGGGACGTGATCAGCCAGCTCCAGATTCTCCTTGGCAAAAGGTGAACAAAGAAAAGAAAAGTACCACTAAGTCAATATGCCAAAGGTCTTTCCTCATCAATACATAAGCTATTTCGTCTGGAACTTGTGGAACGAAAGAAGGGGAGAATAAAAGTGCAACATGGAACAGATTGCATCGCTGTGCATGGTTACAGTTGAAAATTTTGGTACCATTTGTATGGTTTCTAAGAACTGCCGACACATGTGGTTTTCCCATGCCTCTTTGTATTTATTGATAAGAAAGGAGCATGCCGAAACTCAAGAATACAAAAAAGTTGATCTACTTGCTTGTATAAATGAAGACAATAAATTTTCAAAGGAAACAAGGTAAACTCCGGAACATTTCTATACATTTTTCTGCAACTTAAATCCAACTTGTCTCTTTTTTCCCACTGCACTACATTTTCTTTCAACTGATGAATTGCTCTTTGATGTTCATTTATGTCTCACCAAAAGAATGCATCTGTGCGAACACTCACAATAATTTATCCACAAACAACTCTGAGTACACCGTAAACGTATCTCTGAAGAAACATTGTGCTTCCTAAGCTTTCAACTCTCAATTTTCATCTGGTGCTCTGTTCCCTGCATGCTGGAACATGTTGCCTAGATATTCTCAAAAGACAAGGACATCCTTTGCAAATCCTTGTCATACATATCTGATACTACTGGGAGATGGTGCTGTGGCTGCAGGTTTTGAGACCAAGCTGAACAGAACCCCTCCATGTTGAATTGGCTCTCTGCTTTGACCACGTCTTCATACAGTGACTGGCTAAGGTTCTGCATGGGCGCTGGCATCTCTGAGAATGTTCCATGGAGCAAGTCAGGCCACTTGAGTTCTTCCTCTAGTTGTGCTTGGGTATCCTTTTCTGGTGCTAAATCCGACCATGGGAATATGTTAGTCTCCAAAAGGGAACTTGTGCTTTGCAGCTCGAATCCCAATCCGTTGTTACCACTGCTCCCTGTACTGCTACTGCTGCTAGGATTGTTGTTGTCCCAATAGAATTGGGAATTGTGGATGCCAGTGCCTCGAGAGTTTGCGTTGTCTGGTGATGGATTAAGGCCTGTTGATGTCGAGAGAGTTGATGGTGAAACTGGGGGCATCACAGTGGAAATTGTGCTGCTACTGGACTCATTCTGGTTGTACCAGAGTGAATTCCTGTTGCCAACATCCATGCTGTGAAAATCATTATTGTAGCACAACAGCTGCTGGAACGGGAAATTGGGAATTGGGCCTGATGAACGGCAGCTAGGGAGGTTCTCATGGCCAGAAGTAAGCTGGTCTAGAAATAGTTCCTTCGGTGGCACCTTCAGACGTGTCAAGCTTGGAGCTTGTGTGCGAGGTTTAGTTACCTTCCCTGGCAGCAGCTCTGATGATTGCGCCGTCTCGCTCAGAAGATGGCTCAAGTTGTGAAGAGCAACGCCACTTGATGGGTCAACATCGCTGGATTCAGAGGTCCTGTCAGTGCTTATGGTGGGAGTTGCTTTGCTTCGATCAACCTCGGCAAGGGGCTTGTGGGTGTTTGGGTCAATGCCTTTCTGCCGCAGCTTCTTCTTGATGCATGAATTCCAGAGATTCTTGATCTCATTGTCAGTTCTTCCAGGCAGCCGTGTTGCAATTTGAGACCACCTGCTCATTGATGTGAAAAAAAGGCCATAATTAAAGGAGGCTCAATTTGATGAGTTAATTAAGTCCTAAACTCTAGCAGTGCATTTGAGTTCAAATTTACCTGTTTCCCAGAACAGCATGGAGCTCAACGATGAGGTCTTCCTCCTCCTGAGAGAATGCACCTCTCTTAAGGTCAGGCCTCAAGTAGTTTATCCATCTCAGCCTGCAGCTTTTGCCACATCTCTGAAGCCCTGTAACAATTCGTTTGATAGCTAAGGTTTCAGGGGAGACTTGAATTGACTGAGAAAAAAAAAACACGAAGCGGATAATCGACAAGAATAAAGCGCAGAATATTTTGATGCTCACCTGCAAGTTTTGGAACTGTGCTCCAGCAGCCATGGCCATGCTTGGTTATGTGATTCATGAGCTTCTCATCCTCCTCAGGTGACCAGAGCCCCTTCCTCAGCTTCTGCTTGTAGCAGCAGGAATGTCTCCCCATTGAAGCAATGCAGACACTGAAGCTGAAGCCGAGCTCTGCAATCTACACAGCTCGCCCTCCCAAGAAACTCAGCACAGCACACAACACCTACACAGGTAATCCTCTCGATGATTCAGTGCTCAAGAGTGGGATTGCTACGAGTGTACAGTCTATAGTGGCTCATATATTGGTGCTTGATAGGGTGGAAGCTTGTGGCAGAGTGGTAGCAACAAGTGTCTCAAGATATCAGGATTTGGAGGAAGGCATAGGTAGGTTAGAGGGCACTCTTCTCCTTTTCTTTGCAGGCCTCCCTCCCCATTTGCCCCTTCTTTTAAAGCTGGTGGTTGTGGGAGACCTTAGCCTTCTTCCCTTTGTTCTCTTAAGCGTGTGCGTGCGTGGGCTCCTGTCTTATCACCCCCCTAAGAATCTTTGTCCGTTACAAAACGTCGGTGGGGTTGTACCTCCACTTGTCTCTTTACATTGTAATCACTGCGACTTAATTACCGCAGCCTTTTTATTAGAGGAAACTCTTGATTGCTCATCCTTCCTCTACATATCAGGTAGTTACTTTGTGCACAAGCCAGTTAAAAGTAAAGGATGTTTTGTCAAATTTACATAATTTGGAAAAGGATTGATGTTGTTTCTCGTGTGATTAATGAATGTGACCTGCAGCAGCTAGTCCATCGCTGCTACTATGAGCTTTTTTCCCTCAGCAACCTCTGCGTCATGAGTATTCCATGCATGGAAAGTGCACAGTTGGTGAAGTTCTCCTTTTTTTCTGTGATTCTCATTAAACCCAGTTAGCTTGCATCTATCCTTAGATTTATAGTATATCTGCATGTTTATAAGCTTCTGTGCCTCTTATCTGCAAATGCTGTGCCAGACTAAAGTACATACCATGCTTCATCTTTTATTTTTCAGGGAAGTCAGTGGATCACTTCTTACCTGGAGAAAGCTTTGCATCAATCATCGAGGGGCGGCAACAAATGTTTGTACTCCAGGACAGAAAGAATCTTCCCTTTTCTTTATCTCAAGCAGCCAGCTATGTTGTTTTTCTTTAGGACCTCCAAGTTCCAATCACAAATCTGTGCTCCAATCCAAGAAGATCATCTCTGGCACCTCTCAAGATGCTAAGCAATCAGTTGTGGGAATCAGACCTATGCTGATGATTGCTTTTGCAGAGTTACAAACAGCATGATTTCCTCACTGGCCGTGTTCTCGCTCAGAAGCGATAACACCAGGGCACATGTTTAGTAGCAGTGGTCTGATTATTATGGAGAGAAGTGTGCTTGTTGTTAAAAAAATTTATGGTTGTAATGCCGAAAACTCCAGATGATGCTTGGTTTGCAAACAGAACAGTGGAGGTATAATAATCTCGATGAGGTGGCTAACCCAGGCAATTTTATTTCTTATCCTTGCTTGGATGCCTGAAAGAAAAAGGTTTGATTCTTGACTTGATGATTGGAAGATACAATGGCACCTCTTGGGTGCCCATGTGATTGTGGATACCCTTCTGATTAAACAGGCGCCGAAACTATTATATGGGATTGTACATTTTATAATCTGGACGATCTGTACAATTCGGCTTTTTCATGATGCTCCGAAGCTTCCCTTGTTCTTTTCTGGAGATTTTCTGCACCTTTAGACTGACCTGATAATAAAAATAGTATTTGTTTATGTGTGTACATGAAGATTACAGTAGGTTGTGTGTTGTCGGGGTCACCATGCAATTATGATAAACAGTTGTGCATGCAATTGCTCATTATTTTTGACATGTATTCTCTTAATAACTGGAGGTTTTTAGTCATTCATGGACTTAGCTATCACTCATTATTATCACAATTTCTTTCAGAGCTTCCTTCTCTAGATTACTAGATGCATGTATATGCAAAAGAACAGTTGAATCAAGAGAATATCTCCATGGAGAAGAAATGACGTTCCATTTCTTTTTTTTTTTTGGCTGTCTCTTGGTGCTGATTTGTGTGATTTTTAATTTGTTTCTTGGATCCCATTAATCAGAGGGCACCAATAATTAAAGGCATCCTCATTAGAGAAACGGACCTGGTGAGAAAAGGAGAAGGGCCATTTGCAAGGCTCGTATTGGAAGGGGGTCAGGGGAAAAAGCAGGTTTGACAAACAGGGCATCTTCTGTGGGTCCCACGCGTGGGCCCAACCTCCCCTGTTGTATACTGTCAATGATTAATCCCAGTGCTTAACTTTGCTCAGCTAGCATTCGGTCGCTTGTGTTCCAAGTTGTACACTTTTTTCTTTTCTTTGAGAGACTCAAAGTTGTACTGTACACTCTGGGAAACCCAAATTGCAATTTTGATTCATAAATTCAGCCACCTTTAATTTGATTCAGAGGAATGTTACTCCTAGTAAAAAATATTTGGCGTCGGAAGAAATCAACTCGACCTGAACGGAGCTTTTTGAAGTAAAGATATTTTTGTTAGCTCACGCTGTCCCGTTTTAATACCCTAAAATTTTCATTTCAAGGAAAAAAAAAACTAAACTCCCTCTATTAGCGCAACCGGTCACAGCTTATGAATGCAACGGTTGACGATAACGAAAATTTTAAGAGGCATTTAAGAGCTATATTATTGTAGCACTTAGCATGTAATACGATGGTCCCTGATCGAGCTAGCTACATGCACTGTAGAAATATATATGTGAGAGCACAGATTGAAAGCAACAGTGCGTGTGCACACGCTATATATGCATGGCTGGACCAAATCAAGCCAACAAAAAAAAGGAACGGCCGGTTCCGTCTTGGCATCATGTTCTTGGGCCTATTATGGCCGGATATATAGGCATGCAACAACGGGACGCCGTTGGTAGGGCACACATATATGCTTTGAGAAAATTTCCATGGTACTTCTATGAGATATATGCAGAAATTATGGTAGGATATATCTTGTGCATGCCGTATAAATGAGAATATGACTGGTTCGGCTGACGGCTAAGAAAGTGTACGACTTCATAACCACTGTAACCATTGTAGGAGTATATATGAATGAAACATTTGCTATAAAAAGGTGGTGAAACTTAGCTGACAAAGTTGACTTTTTCTTTGTTTACTTATGAAGCCATACCATTCTAAATTTTGATTGAAAGTCTATCTAACACCTTAAACTTTAAAACCTGACATTTAACTCCCTGAACTATATACGATACTGTTTATACAACATCTTAATATGTTTTTAAAGAATAGTTTTTATATGATTCACATGTATGTTGGATGAGTTTGATTACATGATATATGAATTGGACATGTATGTTAAAATCTTTGTCTAAATCTTTCATTTTGACTCGTTTTCTCACTTACAAACCGGATGTTAAATATCTGAAATCAAATTCATTCATTGAATCTCTCAAATACCCAAGACTACTATCCGAAATCACCTTACGAGGTAATTTAAATGGTATTACATAGTTTAGTAGGTTGGATATCCGGTTTTAAAATACTCCCTTCATTCAGAAAAACACAATCTAGTACTAGATATTTTTTTTGACGGAGGAAGTATGTGCCGATTGTATACACAGTAAATTGTGAAACCAATTTGTTTGTCTAAAGCTAGCAAATCTAAAGTCTCCTTTTAAACATAGGAAAATTTTCATGTTTTCATGGAAATTAATTTGTTTCCTGTGAAATTCTTGCATTTCAAATGGAGCCCGAACTGTACCTCATGTATTAGTAGTATTTCACCGTATAAATTCTTCGCAGTAAGCCAGTAACATACAGGTTTCCATCTAGTTAATTACAATATTTAAGTTCACACTCCCATGCTTAGTGAGGTTTTATTAGGAAGAAACCTAGCGGGGGACCGTGAGGGTGATGTGCATGCCAACTAACACGATATGATGTGCACTTATGATGAATTATATGTGTGTATGTATCAACATCTTGCTATCGCTCTAGAATTAAACTGCAAATAATTAAAACAAACATGCATCTATTTTTTAAGAGTTTAATTATTTACGTGTGGTGCAACGAAGATGAAAGATCAAAGAGGTAAAAGAGAGACGAAATGTTTTAATTAGTTTGTCCATGACCTATATAAGTCATCGTGGGTCGCTGTCACCTTTTTGTTCTCTTTTCACTGCTAGCTGGCCATGTACGTATGCATGCCCACACACGTATACACATTTTCTCAGGAGTGACGGTTTTGTTGGTAGTTGCTACACCTTGTCCTTGCGCCTTCTTTTTTTCTTTTGCCATATATTAGAGCTTGAGAACAATTTGTTTAGCGGGCTATCGTACCGAACTTTGTTTTGGTAAAATCCTTTTGCGTGAAATTGTCTAACATGTTGTAAGGATGTAATATCTGGCAAACATTTTCACAACACACTCTTTCCGGTCATAATTAAATATTTAATATTTAAGGCAAGATTTGATCATAAACTTTAATCAAGCTACAATATTTAATATGTTTATGATATTATATAGGAAGTATTTTCAAGGCAATTCTACCTATACCATTTTCCTATAAACTAAGCATACGAGAATCTATTAATAACTAATGTTCCAAAAGTTTAATCAAATATTATCCTTAACATTTAAAATGTTATGACCGGAGGGAGTATGCAGTTTAACATATATATATATATATATATATATATATATATATATATATAAATAAATAAGCTCTTCTTTTTCTAATTTTTATTTATTTTCAGATTTAGAGCTATGCATAGAAATAGATATGAATGGACTGAAAAATCATAAACTCCCCCTCAAATAAAACTCCAATTCTCCCCGAAGAAAAATCAAGAATAAATCAAAAATTTTGAAAAAGATATCAAATTGCCAATGATATCATCAAGGTTCTCATGAATTGACATGTATCCACTTAAGAATTACAAAACTACTACTTCAAACACTAGCAAGAAAAGCTAATAAACGAAGAAGTAGAACAAAATTATATCAACTCAAAAGTTCATTGATGTTACCTTGAAAAGCAATCACCATCTCCACATTGAACGCACATGGGGAGTATGCTACCAAAATACCTACGAACATGAAGATGTCGAGGCCTCCGTGTTGGGGTTAGTAATAAGAAATTTTGGAATCCAACACTGAGTCACATAACTAGTAGAACCATTAGGTACATATGCTTCACAAAATTCTAATTTGAATTACACATGAAATTGCCCCAAGGCCGGTTTGACCGCTGTTGTACCTACGGTCTAACCAAGACTGGCTACCGGTCCGACCGACTGGTTAGTGTCGGTCTGACCGCACCCCTCGAACCAAAACCTGATTTTTGTCACCGTCGTTGTGCAAAAGCAAATTCACTTTCCTTTTTCTACTTCCAGGCAAGTCTAAAATAAAAACCAACCAAATACGAATCTTTTCCAAAAAAAAAGAACAAGTGTACTTTTCACAATAAGTTTGTGAAGTAGATGGTTTTGAAAATGATGGTTTTGTAATTGATGGTTTTGACTTTGACGAAGAACATTTTGAAAAAAAATATAAAGTTGCTTTTTGTGCGAGTTATTTGTTCAATGTTTTGAGTGTGAAAAGGATTAAACAACACAAAGATGTTTTGGTTTCTCCAATTGCTCAAACTGCTTTTTGAATAAGATGAAATGGAAAGATGCTTTGGTGCATGTTGAGTATATGGAGGATCTTATGAAATCTGATGAGGTGCTTTCTTATTGTAAGTGTCGCAAGAACAAATGTGTTTTGGTTGATTGTGAAATTTATGCAAATTTGACAAAAAAACTTTCTTATTTGAAAAGTTCTTTGGAAAGATTTTCCGATGGTAAAAATAAACTTAACATGATTTTAGATCAATCAAAAGTGAGCACTTAAGATCGAACACAAGAACCAAGCCAACCAGAGGGGGGTGAATGGTAGTAACACCAAAAACCAAAAACTTTTAGCGGAAATAAAAGTTACCCTCAAACTTGACAAAGTCGTTGACGTAGTTCAGTCTGACCGCTAGATCTACTCCGGTCTAACCGCAGTACCACCATCGGTCTAACCGCCTTTCAGCCATCGGTCTGACCGCCGCCTTGCTTCCTACTATTGCTAGCCGCCGCCGGTCTGACCGGTTCCATGCCGCCGGTTAGACTGCCGTTACCTCGCCACACTCAAAGCATTGAACGGGTCCTACTCGCTTCCTGACTGTTACTTTTTCAAAAGCTCGAGAAAGTTTGTTAGTAACCAAAACCAAGTCCTCCTCCTCGAATTGCTCAAGCTATTCATCGGATATGACATTAATAACATTAAGAACCGATGAAGAAGAAGTACCAATGGAAGAACTCGAAGAACAAATCAAAGCACTAGTTTTAGGATCAATCTTGCGGGAAAGAATATTCATCTCATGAGTTTTCAGCTTGGTGTAAAGAGAATCCAAAGTCAAAGCAGACATGTTAACAGATTCCTGAATAGAAGTCACTTTCATCTTCCAGATTGACATATCAAGACCATTCAAAAAGTGTCAAGGAATCGCAGATTGTGTGTAATATGCATCATAAGAATCATCAACAGATCTAAAATTACTCAAAACTATATTAAAGCACGCAAGATAATCATCCAAAGCCTCTCCAGGTTTCATTTCAAATTTTATGTAATCCTTTTTGAAAAGATCTTTGCACAATTCCTTAATATTGGAAGTCCCTTGGTAAAAATCAGATAATGCCTTCCAAATCTCATGCGCAGTTTTAAGATGAGAAACATGATCAAAATTTGAACGAGGAATTCCATTAAGCAAAATATTGCGAGCTTTTGTTTTCAAAGTTGGTCTTAAGAACAACAGTATTAATCTGAGCAGGAATCTCATAAGGATTTACATCTTTTTTCCAAATACCATAACTCTCAGAATAATATAAGATTGCATATTTTCACACCAATAAGGAAAATCAGCTCCATCAAAGACATGCGGTTTGGTCGAAAACTTCTTAGCCATGACAAAAACTCAAGATCGGCAAAGATCGAACAGACTAAACGTGGCTCTGATACCACTTGTAGGATCGAACACAAGAACCAAGCCAACCAGAGGAGGAGTGAATGGTTGTAACACAAAAAAACCAAAAACTTTTAGCGGAAAGAAAAGTTACCCTTGTGGTTGATGAAGATCTCAGCGTAACCGGTCTGACCGCCGTGTGTGCACCGGTCTGACTGCTCCTATGCTGTTGGTTTGACCTGTATTGTCCGGCCAGTCAGACCATGCCTCCTTTCTTGCCGCTGATCGCCGCCGTTGGTCTGAACGGTTCCACACTGCCGGTTAGACTGCCGCTACCTTACCTGATAGTCCGCCTCTTTGCCACCGGTCAAACCATCGACATCCAGAAAACACCTGTAGATGAACACTCAAAACTGTAGATTAATCTATCTCGACTTTATTGCATCAAATAGTGTTTACAAAGTGCACCAACAACACTCATCACCAAAATTTTGAACTAAACTCGAAAGCCTAACTTTTCTCTCAACTCAACTCTCTCTAAAATCAATACCGGAAGGCTACACCCTCCCTCT
This sequence comes from Oryza punctata, assembly GCA_000573905.2. Lineage (NCBI taxonomy): Eukaryota > Viridiplantae > Streptophyta > Magnoliopsida > Poales > Poaceae > Oryza > Oryza punctata. The sequence goes on from CM002488.2 coordinate 10,264,872, forward strand.
CAATTTATACCCACAATGTGGCTGCCCCTAGCCACGAATCCATCTCATACAAGAAGTAATAATCCCTTAAGAAACCTTCCTGTACAAGAAACAAACTTTACAAACTACAATCCAAATTTGACTCTGCTTTTCATACGCATACAACACCACGTGTATGCCATATGAAAACCTTCACCTCCACATATATTGTTCTCTAGTCTGAACATCCCCCGTGATATCTTTGATCTTCTGGACCTCAACTTCTCCCAAGCCTAGTCCCAATCCATCACCGGCTATACTCCCATGGCCTCAAGCAACACCTGCACGTGAACAACAAAGAAACTCCATATCCGATGAAAGTTCAAGTGCCATTAATTTGGTTTTGGTGATTAATGATAAATCCAATTATATGAGACTAATGTTTTTATAAGCATTTCTTTGCCTAGTCTCATGTGGATATGAAGTGAAATTTGTGAGAGGTGGTTCCCGGACTTCATATGAGTTGAGATAGAAACGTTCATTGATATTGGACCTAAATCACATGGATGAGATGCATGGAGATCAAGCTATATGTATCACTCTTTCTCTCCATGCACATAGTGATATATTCATATATAATATTTTCATGTGAGTGACATATGTATTTGAGACTAATGTTTTGTTTGAACCATATCTTGTTTAGTCTCTTCACATTAAGAACATGGAGATGATGAATGTATGCTTCAATCTTAATATTTATATATGATCAATACCTTCTATTCTTGTATAGGGTAAGCTCCCAATGTTTTATCTCTAGTTATGCATATTGCTGCTTCACACAAAAATTTTGTATGCATACATTTAGGGGGAGAAAATCCTATACCTTAGTTATGCATGTATTTGATCCAAGTTATTCACTTCCATTTAATTGGGATCTGCACATTTGAGTATATGACACTTGTGGTGTTGATTAATACTCATCATTTATTCATATCCTTTTATATACGCGATCGGTTGGTCAATATGTGGAGGTTGACAACCGGATCATTGGGACTAATAATTTTTTTGAGTTGAATGAGAGAAATAGATCACAAGGATTGAAAAGGTGTTGATGCTCAAGTGATATGATTAGACCTAAAGATACCAAGAATGACAAAGTGGAGATATTGAAGATGTGGAATACGAAGTGGCGATGGACCATGCGGCGGTGAAGGGCAAGCAAGGGGCTTGGCGCCGAAGAACCAAATTCGGTGGTGATGGGCGAGTGATGGCTTTGTCATGATGGACCGTGCAAGACCATTTGAAGCTACAAGTAACCACATCAATTATTTGAACAATCCATGGTGAAACGACTTTGATGTTGGTGTCCCTTAATACAAAGAAAGTAAGATGGAAACAAGACATTCCTATTAGTATAATTCTCTTCCTATTTACTTTTGAGTATAGGAATGCCGTACTATTAAGAGGGATGCAACGTCGATATGTTTATGTATGTCTCGGTGTTCAAAGTGACCCATCCTAGTGCTATCTTGAAAGAAATCCAAGCTTAAACCTATCATTTGAGTGGTTTTAAACCTTGTTATTGCTTGAGTTGGGTAGTCCTCTGAGTGAGCTTTTCATAGAGACCAAGATCATAAAAAAGGACTCCTGAGCGAGAAGTTTTTTACTCTGTGCTTTTCGGAAATTCTGAAAAAATATCGAAAAGTCCGAAAATATTTCTGATAAGTCCGAAAATTTTCAGAAATTCCGAAAATGGCTGTGGAGCTGACATTGCCCTCTGTTGATTTTCAGACTTGTTCGAAAATGCATTTTGGAAATTTCGAAAATTGCAGTCTTAGCCTCCAACGGCTAGTTTTGAGAGGCTCGGGTATATAAGTTCCTCCACCCCTCCTTTGAGTGGCTGCTGTTCTTGGGCATTGTTAGACACATCCAAAGCCAAATTGCCATCCTCATTCCCCACCTTTGTGGTGCTTCTTTGTGAGAGGGATTTAAGAAGGGGAAAGAGTTGGATTGAGAGATTGAGAATTTGAGAGCTAGTGAGATTCACTCCATACTTTGAGCACTAGCGTTCATAGCAATCAAATCTTCAATTTGTGTTTACTACTCTTAGGGACTAAGGTCTCCTAGATGGCTAAGCGTCGCCGGTGAGCATTCAAGGTTGTGGTGTGCCTCGGAAAGTTTATGAAGGCTTCGATTTCGCCTCCGCAAGGGAAGAAATCAAGAGTGAAACCGAGGAGTGCATTTGTGCAACCTCGTGAGGAAATGGTTGAAATAGACCCGGCCTTTGTGGCACCTCAACGGACACGTAGGATCCGTGGATCCGAACTTCGGGAAACAAATCACGCGTCTCCTTTCTTGGTTTGCCCGTTCTTGCCTTCTCTCATATTGGGCTTGAGCTTATTTTTACCCAATTACTTGCATGTTTAATTAATATAGTTGGTGACCTTATATCTTGCTTAGATACCTTGTTTGTCACCTTTTGATTCGTATACATTTTGCTTGTTTGAGCTACAAGTTCATAGCTAGTGTTTTATTATGTTATCCGAGGTACTTTTCGGTTGAGACCGGAACTTCCATTCCTATAGCGGAAGTTCCGACTTGAATCGAAAGTTCTCATAATTCTAATATGCTATGAAGTTGTGATAATTCTGAGGAATGCCTATTCATCCCCCTCTAGGCGACATCACGGTCCTTTCATCCGAGTACAAGTTCGCACCAACTTAACTTACATCAGCACAACAATAGTATCACGTATGAATAGAAACTATCTAGAAGTCATAACATGAAGCAATCTAGAAATTCCTCGAAAACAACCCGAAACCGACTCCTTCCCAAAGTCTGCCGGTCTGATTGTCGGGCAACCTGGTCAGACCGCACCAGCACCACCAGTCTGACTGGCACCCAATACCGACGGCACTGTTCACCGTCAGAAAACACATCACATCGTATTCTGATAAACACTCATCTTTAATAATTATTCATCACCAAGATATCATCACATGATTTTACACTAGTAGCTATATAGGAGCACGTACGTACATAGCATGTACATTAATTAATTTTGCACGTACTATACGTATCCATGTAAACCCGGAGGGGCCCAGGATGCTACACCACAGTGACCACAACTGAAAGGCAAGGACAAAGACCCATCCTAAATTAAAACCGTGTCGAGTGATAAATAATCTAGAAGAGTCAAGAGCAATTAAACAGTACCTAGCGCTGCTTAATTAAGATACAACTACCCAATTAGTGACGTGAGTAGTCAGCTTCGTCGGCTAATCACGCCCTTGAATTGTATCTTTCGATCGCCCACGTACGTTTACACGCACTCAACTATTAGTCACCACCCAATTAATTAGCTGAAGTATGTGTGTGTAGCCCAGATGTAACCAAGTGGTGGAAATTTCCTACTCCAGTAAAATTGCGATGAATTTTCCATCTCAGATTTGAGGAAATCTTCCATGTGTACGTGTTTGTGCTTATGTGACACTAATCATGTGTTAACCGGTAATTCATCAATTAATGAGACCATTTGTCTCAAAAAAATATTGCGACCATGATAGCGCTGGTAAATATACAGTGGAAAGATCATATATAGAAACAACATTCACAGAATATTTTCTTTAAAAAATATAAATGTAGCTAAGATAGCATTGTACAGTCATACAAAATTTCAAGACTAGCTACCGTGATACAAAATGACAAAACAATGAACCAAAAGATGAAAAAAAGGAATACTGTTCTCACTAACATAGTCGAGTTTGATGTTGGAATTTAATTTGTATGGTTGTATAGGAAAATATATAGTGCAAACCACATATTTAGTGAAAACTTGAAAACTATTAGATAAAAAATGAATGCGTGAGATTTATCCACGTCACTAAAAGTAAAAAAAATACTCATGGCTAAATCTGGAAGTAAACGTTTTGCTTTTGGTGGCGTGGATAAACCTTAAGCATTATTTTTTAATCCAACGATAGTTCTTAAGTTTTTACTGCATATGTGATTTGCACTACATATTTTCCATGTCTACGATCCTCCCTCCGGTTTTAGTTAAATATATGACACCATTAACTTTTTCTCAAACTTTTATCACTAAATTTTTATTCAATTACTTAGTTAAAGCAAAGTGAAATAAGTACCACTAGACCTATTATCAAAAGTATTTCGAGTTTGTCTGGTATGTTTTTGCATTTACACAAATATTCTAGTAAAAAAATGAATAGTCAAATCACTACTACAGAAAAGATTTTTCTGTACGAGTGTCTTATTTGGTTCCAGGCAGGCCGTAAGTGGCTCCGCCTGGAAAAACTGGTCCACCTGGGCCGGGCAACTGACCGCACGGGATAATAGATTATCCCGTGCAGTCGTCTTAAGTCAACCGCACGCGATAAGGTTCATCATTGCGTGCGGTTGACTTAATCCCACCGCACGGGATAATCTATTATCCCGTGCGGTCAACTTAATCTAACCGCACGCGATGATGGATACTATATATTGAGCTCAGCCCGAGCTTGTCCCATTCAAGCTGGTGTTTTCTCTCTCATATATTTCACACAAATAGGGGGGGAGGTTTTCAACCTAAAATCTTTGTTTAGGATCCATATAAAAGGTGACATGCTTGTTATCCTCCTTCATTTGCTTCTATTTTCTTTGTTTTTTATCGGTGCAATGCGAAGTAATTTGCTTATTTTCAAATGGGGTAGTTTAGGCACATTTTCAATTTAGCTAACATATATTATTTGCAAATTAGGTGTTAAAATGATTGTAGTATGTCCATACCTTTTTTATGGTTGCTTGGTTACGTATGCCTCAATTTATTTCAAATTTTATCGGTTAAAAGCGAAGAATTTATCTATTTTTGAAAATGGACTATTTGTTTGTCGATTAAATGTATTGTTTGAATGAATAAGTTTGAATGGTATTCAAATTTGCATAGTACTTTACTTTACTCTTTGTTTAGTTACCTTAATTTATTTCAAACTTTGTTCGGTGCAATGCGTTTAATATATATATTAATTTTGCAAGTTTAGTAATTGCAGTTTATTTCTTATTATTAAATTAATGTTATTGAACTTAAAAGTGCACATTGAGTAATAAGATGGGCATTTTCGTCGTATCGTTCTTACATGACTTAATATAGTCTTATCCGACTCATCAAAAAATATTTTTAGGAGATGGATCGGGCATAGATGTATGACATCAGAAGAACTTCATCGATGTTTTTGAAGGAAGCATCCAAATTTATTGATCAGGCAAAGGCACATGCTTTGAGAGAGAACAGAAGGGACATTTTATGTCCATGCGTCGATTGCAAGAACGAAAAGATGTTCCAAGATCCGAAGATAATTTTGGGGCACATTGTAGAGCGTGGATTTAAGGACGATTACAGGACATGGACCTGTCACGGGGAAGTCGCTGTTCGTAATGACGAGGCCGATGTTTTTTGCTTTGATGCTGGAGAAAATTTTATAATCGAAGACATGTCACAGGGAATGATCCCTGAATTTGGTGGCTCCGATATAGATGATGTAGATATTGATTTCGATCTTGAGGAAATGTTGCGACACATTGAACCAGAGGTTGTGATTGCGACAAAACAAGGATTGGACAATTGGAAAGCGTTGGAAAAAGCAACAAAGGATCTTGTTTACGACGAATCGAAAGGGTGTGACAGGGAGTACACGGTGTTACGCTCTGTACTTGAACTACTCAGATTGAAGGCTAGACATGGATGGTCGGACACTAGCTTCAACGATTTGTTGGATCTGTTGAGAGTTATGCTTCCGAAGCCGAACTTGTTGCCGACCAACACATATCAAGCCAAGAAACTGATATGTCCGTTATCTCTAGGTGTTCAAAAGATTCATGCATGCGTAAATCATTGCATACTGTATCGTAAGGAATACGCAGATTTGGAGTGTTGCCCAACATGTGGGACGAGTCGCTACACGAAGGGGAAAGGATCCCCAGATGGAGAGGATGGTGACCAAGAGTCATCGGTGCCTCCGAAGAAAAAAATTCCATCCATGGTGATGTGGTACCTACCAGTGAAAGATCGCCTGAAGCGACTGTGTTCAAACCGTACCGATGCCGAGTTGTTGCGATGGCATCGAGAGGGTCGGAAGACGGATGGTATGGTCCGACACCCCGCCGATGCTCGACAGTGGAAAAACTTTGATGCACTACACCCGGAATTTGCACAGGAACCGCGAAATGTGAGGTTTGCATTGAGCACGGATGGAATGAACCCGTTCGGTGACTTGAGCAGCTCACACAGCACTTGGCCAGTGCTGCTCACCATGTATAACTTGCCTACATGGATTTGTCAGAAACGAAAGTACATTTTGTTGACTATCCTTATTCAAGGTCCAAAACAGCTAGGGATTGACATAGATGTTTTTCTTGAACCATTGATGGAGGACATGCAAGAAATGTGGAAAGAAGGGTTGCGAGTGTGGGATGAGTACTGCAGGGAATATTTTACTCTGCGTGCCATCATATTCGTTACCATAAACGACCTACCGGCGAACTTTTCGCTTTCAGGTCAGCTCAAGGGGAAGTTTGGCTGTCTTGTATGTATCGACAACACGTCGTACAAGTACCTCACCGCCTCGAGCAAGGTAGTGTACATGCGTCATCGTCGCTTCTTACCACAGAGGCACAGGTGGCGTGCGATGGCCAAATTTTTCGATAATACAGTAGAGAACGATCTTCCTCCCGAAACACGAACTGGTACGCAAGTTCACACCCTAAACTTGTTACACATTTGTTAGCGTTCCAGATCGTAGGCGTCTAATAATTTACTCGTGCAGATGGCTACTCGGCGTAGGTCCAAACGGAAGGCTAGCCAGATTACCGCCAGGGCTCAAGCAGAGGCCGACACCGCCACATCAGGACCAGAACCAACTGACACGTCAGCATGTGGAGGTGGACGTGCGAAGAAACAACGTGGTAAGAGGAGCAGGAATCAGCTACCGAAGGAGTCGTACTACATTACTGCTCTGAATGAAATGGGAAGCCCGTCGAGCCGAAACACGTGATGGCCAAGTTTAGCAACGCGTGCGGGACAGTGGCAAGACTCCATGGGCCGCTAAACGTGGATGAGTGGAAGGATGTTAACCAGAACATCAAGAATTTAATGTGGGAGGAGTTGCAGAAGTACCTTGTGTATCCGCCTGGATCGGAGGTCCTCGAGAGCAGATTTGCGTTGAGTACAATGGCCCATCTGTGGTGCCAGTGGAAATCCGACATGAACACTTATTATGTTCAGCAGAACAAAACTCCATTTGAAAAATACGGCAATATCCCGCCAGCTGAATGGGACAAGTTTGTGGCTAAGATGACAACCCCTAAAGCCCTGGCAAGGAGGAAGAAGATGTCGGACCTGGCGAAGAAAAACAAATATCCACACTGATTGTTGTCCAGTGGATACGATGGTCACGTGGACCAATGGCGAGCTACGGAGGAAAAATTCGCAGCTCAAGGGAAGCCGTTGTTGGTCCAGCCCCTAAATCCGCGGAGTAGAAACTGGGTTTGGGCACGCAGCACGGGGCAAGTGATGGATGAGGGTGAGATGCTCTTTGAGTCACCTGAAATCGAGAATGTGACCACATCTCTCCAACAGATCGCCGAGAAGGAGAGGTCAGGAGAGTTCGTCGCCAGAAGGGAGCATGACGAACTAACGGCAGCGTTGGGGACTGCCGAACACTCCGGTAGGATACGGGGAAAATCTTCAAGAACGAGTTGGAAGGTAGGGTTTCCAACAGAATCCAAAAGTTACAAGAAGCGGGACGCCTACAAGGCGAAGTTGCGCGAAGAATTAACCGAACAAGTAACGCAGCAAGTCACCCAACAATTCTACAGGCTAGCCGCACAACATCCCCAAGCATTTCCGGGCCTAGTCCCTCAAGCGGAGCAGACAGTACAGATCCCAAGCAGTGTCGGTTCCGTAGAAACAACACCCTACCCTGTCGATCTTATAACCAGTCCGACACCGTGTAGCCTTGTCGTCCCGATAGGCAGAGCCGGGAAAACGAAGGAGGTTGGGTCCGGACTAGCGATACCAGGGAGACAGTTCCATAACACGCCAATTCCGGAGGACTACGCAAGGGTGCAAGTATCGAGGGTTAATGCCGATCAAATGACGTTGGAGCTGGACATCCCAGCACCTGAGGGGATACAACTACTCGGAGATGCGGTGAACCAGTTCATCCTCTGGCATCGTCGAGATATCATCCTCACGGGACAACCAACTACGACGACCTCAGCTCAAGAAGTGCGACAGACAGCTGCCCCTCCAGCACCGCCATCTCCACCGAATTCCCCAACCCCGCCAGGATCACCGGTGCCAGCAAGATCTCCGTCCCCGAAGAGAGTGCCTTCTCCACTGAAAGAGCATGCTGCACCAGCGTCCCCAACTCCGCTATCTAGGCAACCGTCTCCCGTTCACCACTCACCTCCTACACCGCAATCTGCTCCCGTGCAACCTGTGCCACCTGCGACTGAAGATGCATCCGTAAAAAAGGCCAGTACTTCGCTAGCCCGCAAGCTCGTACCACAGATGGTTTCCACGTACAAACCTAAGGAAATGGCAGAGTACGAGGCAACATTGGTATTCAAGTCATTCAGGGGACAGGGTCCGATAAAGCTAGGCCAATCTGAACCGCAATCGGATGCACAGAAAAGCGTACTAGGTCATGCAGATAATATGCAAACTTGGGATTCTACAGAAGTGCCGAAGATGTACGAGTATGGCAAGCCATTCTTGCCGTACCACGTCATGCTCGAACTCCCATGGCCAATGAGGTTGCTGCATGACTGGTACCTAAGAGCAAGCGAGAAGGGGCTTGGGATGATAAGTGTTAAGGTCCCGGATAACGCTTTCATCGAAGGACCAAACGGAAACTTCATCATCAGTTTCAATGACCTACACGCATTCTACAAGATGGAAAAAATGGATATCAATCTCGTCGGCGCGTGGTGCCTGAAAGTTTTATGACTTGTTTTTTGCTTATAGAATGTGTGCCATATAACTAAAAGGCGTTTAACTTGTATAATTTGTTAGGTCACAATGGGTGGATGCCCAACGAACGGGGGCTTCAATAGGCTACGCCAACACGACGAGGGTTTGCATGACGGCACACACCGTAAGGCTAAATTTGGATGGTCCGCAACTGAAGAATAAGACGCCGGAGGAACGGAAAGAATATGTGGACAGGTTGCACAAGAACAAGAGGGTCGAGGTGGCAACTTACCTCGGAAAAGCTATGCTCACGCACGCCGACAAAAGAGTCTTGATGGTCCCATACCACCTAACGTAAGCAACATTCCCTTTGTTCCGTTCATATAATATCATAGCACATTAAATTATGTACCAGATGCCTTATACAATTCATAACCCTTGTTTGCAGCGATCACTACATACTATTCCTCGTATATCCAAGGGACCACTTGGTCATAGTTCTTGATCTGGCCCACTACGATGAGCAGAAGTTCATGGAGTTCCTTGTCTTGCTGAATTTGTAAGTTTAAACAAACCTCCTACATCCCATACTCCTTAGATGTAATTCTCAAGTTAGCTCAAACAAACATTTAATCTGTGTAGAGGACACGACTATTACAAAAGACATGGCGAGTTCGTGAAGGATCAACAGAGAACAAAGCTCCTCGTAAAGGCACGCTGGCCGGTATGTTATCATATATTCGTTAACTTTATGATGCCATTGTGAGTTTTTACTACTAACATGTCTACTATTCTTATGCAGTGTTACAAGCAACCCCCGGTACAAGCCTCTGCGGATATTACGTGTGCAAAATGCTCAGAGTCTGCGGGAGATATAGAACTGAGTTTACGGATGTAAGTTACCGTGTTGCTTTCATGTACCGTCTAGTTTGCATACATTGATTTTAACGAAAATACATTTTTCTTCTTGCTTTCAACAGCTTCCGAGCATTCCCAGTACCGCAAACCATTTCGACAAAAAGATGCTTCTCAACTTGTGCGGGGACTTGTGCCGGTTTATTCGCCACGACATCTGCAACCATCTAGGGGAGTTCTACGACCCTGAGAGCGAACTTGCTTCCGACGACAAATTCAAACGCCTTAGGGAGTGGGAGAAAGAACATGCACCACGATAAAAACATTTGTTTGCGAGGGAGACCGAACTTATAATATTTGTTAAACTAGCATTCTAGCAACTTCCATGTACATATATATGCTAAATACTAGTTCGTTACGATGTATTATAAAGTTTAACTTGTGACACTTTCTTTGTAAAGAACAATCATGTCATGTTTACAATTGATCGTGATTAACTGCGACTCTATTTGCCACTGCACCATTCATAAACACATAAACAATAATTAAAAAAAATAACAAGTCGATAAGGCTATCGGCCCTTCCAGTGCAGTCGGCTTAGCATGGCCGCACAGGATAATAGATTATCCCGCGCGGTTGGTATAACGAAACCGCACGGGATAATAGAATATCCCGTGCGGTCGTCTTAAATCGACCGCACGGGAAGGCCTAATTTTCCGTGCGGTTGGGCCGCCCGCACGCGAAAGCTTTTATTTTCGCAGACCCCTACGCGCAGACGGCAGAAAACTCCGCACGGAAAAACGTGTTTTGCCCGCACGGGAAAATCTAATCTGTAGTAGTAGTGAATGAAGAAAAGCTAATGGTGTTATACATTTAAAAGCTGAGGCAATAATACCACCTTCCCTTTATATGGGATTTTTTTTATATTTTTATTTTTTTACAAGTTTTTACCTAAATTATGTTTTATGCAACATGATATTTTTCCATGGTAACTAGTCGTATATATCAACCTATATTGGTAATCAATGTGAAGTCGCACCCACCTTCATGGCTACTATATGCTAATGGTCAGAATCCAACGGATTGTAGTGTATGCTCCAATTTATATGCTGTTCAATACTCCTCCATTTATTGTCAGAAGACGTATTTTTAGTTTTAGAAGTCATATACTTCACAGTTTTTGCTTTAAAAATCAAATTACATGTACTTTTAGTATATAAAAGTTATACCAAAAAATTACACCCTCTATCATCATATTGACTTCAAATACTATCAAGAGGCTGGGCGAAACATGTGGAGCTTGATGATTCAGGTGGCCCGGCCGTTAAATTTTGAGATTTGTGCCTATGCCAACTTATGCTTTATAAAGTTGCGATATTATTGCATTTAACGTACTAACTTTACTCTTCTCTTACAGGCACAAGTTATGAACATTTGGAGAAATCGATCTTCTCTGACCTGCAGAAGTCATATCTTCGAAAGGCAAGACAGCTACGGTATAAGAAATAGAGAGGACCACAATTTTCGTGTATAACAATTATTGTTTCCAACATGTCTCAAACAAATAATTATGTTACATATAACTATAACATTCTTATTTTAACTGTGCATTATATACTCATAATATTACTTCTTTCAAGGTTAAATTAACTTAACATAACGTTATGGTCCTCTTTTCAAGAAGCATGCACCAAAGTTAAATATTAGTTTTTTAAAAAAACGAAATACATACACTGTACAAAAACCAAAGAAGGTATGCTTGTTACACTCCTTAATTGCTCTATTAATTAAGATGTGCCAAACATACAAATGTACACATATTTTAGTGTATAGTAGTGGGCATTGTCGCGATCAGATTCCATATACCATATATCCCGTGAGAGCTACTAGCTCTCCAAGTTAATTATTTGGTCATGTTTATACATGAAAAGGTTACCTTTAGGTTAAATAGAAGGTGTATATAGAGAAAGTACATACATGTTTGAAAAATTCAAAATTTGACTTAAATTACAAAATTCACTGAGTTTAGTTGATTAGCTAATTGCTTGCACTGATTCAACGGTGCTGATCAATTCACATGATTGCCTTCAAGATATATAGCTAGGCATCATATAATAAGAGCAAGTTTGATAGCTTGCTATATAGGAGTATATGATATCTAGCTTCGAGAGTAGCCACATCAGCCAAAAACAATGGTAAAGAGTCTAGAGCGGTGGAGCCACTCTACAGGTAGTTCGTGCTAGGTGGGCTTAACAAATTAACAAATTAACAAAAGGGCCTCTATATATAACTGATTGCTAGTATCTAATATAAGCTTATCGTGTCTAGCTAGGCTAGACGACATTGCCGATGCATGGCTCCATCCCTAGTAGAGAAAATATTTGCAATATGATGTTTGTGCTTATATATTCACACAAGAATACGTAGTTTCATCTACTTCTCTATGAACCAATGGGCCAAACTCATCCCTCTTGATTTTCTCCTAGGTTCTAGTCTCCTTACATATTGACCAACCCACGAGCTCTCCCTTATTATGTTGGCCATCGTCATCTTCTTCTTCCTCTACAGGCCACCAACATTTATTGTTTTTCCCTTCCCTTGCCAGCTTTCATTAGGACAATAATCCAAATCCAGAAACTATAAAGTAGTTTCCATACTTATTTATCCTGTTATATAGATGCTATACGTAGAAACAATATACCCAATGGGAGGTTTCTTCAAAAAAATTCCATCTTATCACCTCTCTTCTCTTTATTTTTGTCCACATGTCCCCTTGTTTCCATTCTTGGTTCCTATATAGAGCTGATTTCTTGTATAAGAAATGGTTTTTTCATATGTTTTCGTCTCTCCTTGTTAACTATCTTGCTACCTTACCTTTTTTTCCTTATGTGATAGTATATTTAATACTATGGAAACTAGTTGAGGTGGAGGGTTGGAGCTGCCCTTATTGTTTTATTTTCACCCCACATTATTGTTTATCCCACCTCCTAGCCTCATGTCGCCAACATTTTCCCCTTAGCCGAAGCTTTGGAGTTATTGCAAAAATTTCTCCTTTGAGCTATTGTTGTCATTGCAATAAGTTTGCAACTATATTGTGAATCAATGATATAGGCGATAGTTACAAACCATTATGTGTATAGAGAGAGACGATGATGAGCACCATACATAGTGTCAGCGTCTAGGCCAAAGGAGTAACCACTTGGCTAGGTTGCTTTGTTTGGTAGCCAAGTCATCAAGACTGCACAAGTTGTGGGCCATCGCCTCCCTATCCTAGGCCAGGGCTGAGGTCTTGCGAGGAGGTCCACATATCCATCATCCATCTAGAAATATACTCTAAGAGAGGTTGAACGTTCGAGTGTATTTGGGTCAGCTGACTTAGGCCGAGGTCATGCCCTTAGAGCTACTTGGAGGTGGCCACACGTCCTATACGTTGTCACATGGGACCAACTAGCTAGCCACCCGGGAACCAGGTTGTGACATCATTCTAGGTTGGGAACCATGAATTTGGGTTGTCCAGAGACTGCGAGTGCAAGGTGCTCCTTGACCAAGACAAGTCAAGGGGAGCAGGTGGGTCACCCCTCCCCGGCATGCACCACGTAGTTGCATCCGAGAAGGTGTTAGATCCCACACTCCAGGTGTCACGTTGCGAGAACCCACCACTGGCTCAAGAAGGGGTATAATGGTGTTCTCATGTATCAAAGATGTGTGGAGGCGTATTCCGTTGGATACCACGTCTGTCTGCAAAGCTTGTCCTCTAGATTCCATTACTATGTCTCATTGCATTAATGCAGTGAGATATGCTATATCTAAATCTTAGTTTCACATTGGCGTAGGTACACAAGCTGTCAGAAAGACCGGGTGACTACAAGCGGGCCTGTCGTAGCATCTCACATGATGCTTTGCTACCATAGTAAAATCAGTGTGGAGCTTAAGCAAGGAGTTAGCTCAGGCTTATGAGTGTATACATTGTCCTTTATTTCTCGATGGAGAGAGAGATTGCGGTCAAAGGGTATATAAGCCAATTCGGGGCTCAGTAGAAAGGGTTGGATGACAAATTCAGCAAGAACTCTAGGGTTCTTAGCTAGCTCAAGAGTTTCACATACTTTGTATGAACTTTGTAGATCATGATAAGGAACAGGAGTAGGGTTGGTATTCTTCGAGAGGCCCGAACCTGTATATGCTATACGTGTTCTTTTCCTGAGTACCAAGCCAAGTGCACCGAGAGCCCTTGGTCCATTTTGGACAAGTGATTTCTCATGTATGTCGTGCTCATACATAGACACATAGAGTCCGGCTGATAGATACCATCTTCACCACCGATAACTTCTCATGGAGACATGGTGCTAGCACAAACTGCATGGCATCTGTACATTAAACAATTAATGGTGGAACACAATGTTTTCCAAGAGATCTTGTGCGTTATTGAGGTAACCCCCACCATATCCGATGAATATTACCTAGTATCACCACAAAACTCACCATTAGCGGTTACATCTGAGCTCTAACGAGTTTGCTTGAGTACGATTGGGTGATATAATACGTGAGCCCATAAAAAACACACGCTAGCTAGCTTGAGGGGTGCTCTAGAAAGACCCGCTTTCGCTATCTTTTCATGGCTTTCTTGTCCACATATATACGAGCACGCATGGATGTAGGCTTGGCTAATAAGTAGCTGATATGCATGGGTTTATTGTGACAAAATCATATGGTTCGAGGGCATGCATAGAAGTGGTGAAGCCATGTATAAAGCTGTGGGGTCTTTTTCATGAACGTCTTTACAAGTCTCCATTTCTTATATGTAAACCCATTAAAATTTGTAAAAAACAGTAACCCCAATAAATACGAATCAATGTTATTCGACCCTACCCTACAGGGAAAAACCCTCTGCTCCATAGCTGATACATTATCATATAGCTAGGTAGGTATCTAGCTCTAGCTTATTACCTTTACGTGCATATATGTATGTATGTATATGTATGTGTGTATATATGTATGTATATATATGTATACATATATATATATATATGTGTGTGCATATATATGTATGTATATATACATATTATTATTATTATAACGTTTGTCGATCCGGGAGGGCAGCGGTCAGAGAAACTAGCGCCCAAATATTATATGGTCCTGCATGTGTGTCATGTGTGCCCGTGCGTTAGCCGCGGGCGACCGCCAGCGAGCGGCCGGTCAGCATCGATCCATCCATCGATCTCGTCGATCTCTCCGTCGGGTGAGCCTTCGCTACAACGTACAGTACTACGTATACGTACTATTCAGAGGCCACACTACATTAGCTAAGCTCTAGCTACGTCTCTTTTGCCATACTTCATTGTCAAATAATCAAGCTCTCTATTTGGCTGGGCCTAGCCAGCGTAACTCGTTAACTGTACCTACACATGCATTCATAATATGGAATTGATGCTATTACGAAATCCGAAGGCGCATGCGGCTAAGAGATTACCGAGAAAGTTTAATGTACTATCTCCGTTTCTTGGGGTTTCTAATTTTATCTTAAGTTAAACATTTGTATGTGACTATCTATTTCAAAAAAATATATACATACTTTAACATCATAAGTTTCTGTTTTTATATTCATCACGAGAAATAATTTTTATAATATATAATTAACACGTCATTAAACTGCACGAACTTTAAAAAATTGATGAACAAATATATAAATATTTGACTTATAATAAAACTAGAACAACAATTACTTTAAGGAAAACGTACGAATTACCGCTCTGGACTATCGAGGTTAATCGAATTACCCCCTAAACTCAAATACCAGATATTATTAATACTGAAGTTTCTAAACCGGACGAATTACCCCCTATAGGACTGTTTTGGGCGGTTTTGACCGTGAGCTTGCACACAAGCGTCAATGTGGCAACCTAGTGAGCAAAAATAATAATAATAAATTCTAGGGTACACCTATCATTTCCTTTCTTCTCTCCTATCTCTGTCTCTCTCCCTCTCGCCAGTATCCTCTCTCCCATCCCTCTCTGCTCTCTCCATCGGATGGGAATGGTGGCGGCGGTCGGCTGAACTAGGTAGAGTGGGGCATGAGGAAGGTGGCTGGATGTGAGGCTGGGAATAGGGGCAGCGACTGGCTACGGGAGGCAGGGCTCGGCATGAGGGCGACGGCCGGATGCGAGGGTGGAGTAAGGTGACAAGGAGAGGGGCAACACCTACGGCGACAACACCTCCTCGAGCGAGGCAGGTGGAGCTCGCATGAGCGGATGGCGTCGGAGGCAGGCGGAGCTTGCCTGGGTGGCCGACAGCTGAGGCGGAGCTCGGGCGGACAACCGGCTGAGCCGGAGCTCATCACGACGCCCTCTTGTTGACGAAAAATCTGCGCTCGGCCGATAGTACTAGACATGTGTTGGCGCGAATTAAGTTGATGAACACAATAGCCTAGGAGATCTGCTTAGCTCCAGTGCAGGTCCAAAATATTGATGAGATACGGGCGTGCCAGTTAGTTTGATCCTACAAATCGGCTGGAGATCCGATGTCAACAAATCCACATGATTAGATAATCAATGAAACCTTTGTTATCATTGGCTAAATCCAACTTGTATGTAATCCTTGTGAGCCGATGCAATATCCATATAACTCATCGGCTGAAACCCCGATGAAACCCTTATTATAATTAAAGACAAGATAGCCTTTATGATTCTAAGCACGGCTAGGGATGACGCATCACAAAATATGCAAAGAAACATAAAGTCTAAACAATCAAGCCTTTGACTAATTTTCTGGGTGGTACATACCTTAGCTAATCTAATCTGGCAAAGCAATTTAGCCGATACCGACGAAAACCCTAAAGCAGATCCTAGCCGATACAAGTAAATCAAGCTACCAAATTAGATTAGCTAAGATATATGATAAGTAGGTAGATAAACATACCGACCAAACTAGAGCGATCCAAGAGGTCGAGAACGATGCAATCTTGAACAAAACCAACGTAGTCGATACGATTGTCAAGGCCAGCGGAACTTAGGACTTACCCCTTCGCCGGAGATCAAAGCTGATGGAGTCCCGCGTCAGGTGCCAAGTTTCGCCAGTTGTAAATAAAAACCTCGTAAAAGACGGTGGTGATGCGCCGAGATTAGTTGTATTGATCGAGAGATCAATTGAAATGACCCCGGGTGTATATATTTATACCCATGGGTAGATATGAGTCCTTATAGGACAAGACACAACTTTTCTAAAGATAAAAGAAAAGCATAAAGTGCTTATCGGACACTAAACACACTTGCCTAAAGATAAAAGAAAACTAACATACTCTTCCTAATTAATAGATAAACTACCATGTCGCATCCTCCTTGAACTCGGATTCTTCTGGATAAACTTCCTTTGATTAATTTCCTCAACCGAATCCATCAAGAATACAACTGCTGGCGACTGATAATGCCCATCGGCCGATTCCAGAACTCTGAAGCCGATACTAACTCTAGGCCGATAATGATTTCGGGCTCACCAAATTCTGGCGTTAACACATCCCGAGCGTTGATGTTGCTCAAGCCACACGCCATCGCCACCATCGTCGGCCGTTGTGCCCATCCTACCGCCGGCTGCTATGCAACACCGTCATCCTAGTCCTCCCTACTCGGTTCGGAGAGAAAGAGAGAGATGGAGGTGAGGAAAGGGAGAAGAGAGAGAGGCCCACGGCTATGCCCTCACGGGCTCGAACCCCTCCTGCCACCGACCGCGGTGCAGCATCATCGGCCCGATCCCCCCGCCGGCCGCTATGCAGTGCTCGGTTCGGTGAGAGAGAGATATGGAGGTGAGGGAAGGAATAAGAGAGAGGATGGGGATTAAAAAAGAGATAGAGAGGGGGGAGAATGATATGTGGGGCCCACCAATTTGTTTTTAAAAAAGTTGCTAACTGGATTGCCACGTAGGACCAAAACCATTGGTATTTGAGTTTGACTGGATTGATGTTTGTGTTAGGAGGTTATTTATCTGGTTTGCATAGTTGAGGGTGTAAAACAACTGGTATTTGAGTTTAGGAGGGTAATTTGATAGACCTTGATAGTTCAGGGGGTGATTCGTACTTTTTCCTTAATTTAAAGCAGAGGGAGTGTATGGATTTGAAATGTCCATAATGTTGGTTCCCAAACGTCACTAAAGTTTACGCACTAATTGCGGTGGCATAAGTGCTGGTTGTTGAACCGACACGGATGAGTTTGCACGAATTTTTTTTAAAGAAGAGGCAGCTCGGCTTGATTCAAGATGATCCATGCATGCTATATTCATAACAAATTCAATCACAGAATCAACCTCTCAAAACATTAATTCAAATACCATCACAAGGAGGGAAAAATCACGAGAACCCCATCCATATACAAAGAACAGATAAAAATTACTCCAACAAATCAATAATTTAAATATCCAACAGATCATTAACAAATATTCAACTGATCGAACAATAATTCAACAAAAGATTCCAGCTATTAATTGCCTGTACAATATTGTTGTTGTTCCTCCCACTAAGGACCAAGCCTGTACACGGATTCACCGTCACACGTCCTGCACAGGCCTGCTGTCCTCCCCGCCCATAGCCCGCACTCCTCCCGGCGCGCTTTGAGCTCCATCCACTAGATCTGGCTAGATGGAGCTCTGGGGCCATTGTGTATGGCCACCATGCTCCTGCCCCCTATGCGTCCGAGAGGACATGGAGCAGGAGAAGATAGGCTCACAATGGTAGAAGGGAGAGGCAGGCGAAGAAGAAGATTCATGCTCTTGATAGTGGCGAAGGAGAGGCTGACGTCATTGGGAGGAGAGGTCAGATTTAGCCTTCCTAGCTAGGATGGGGCGGCCACTTGTTAGCGGCGGTGTTGCGGTAGAGGGATTACAGACTCTTGATAGTGGAGAGAGAGGAAGAGGGAGGGACCAAGAGAGTGAGAGGGAGAGATGGAGATCACAATAAATTTATGGGTAATATGATAAGGAGGGGAGGAGAGAAGAGGACTTGAAACATGTTTTTACTGCTTGGTTTAGCTTATAGCTTGACTTGGTCTTTTTTGTGTAGGTTTATTAAAATACGGACACTGAAGTGGGGGTCATCAGCATAAACCATCATTTAGGAAACACCCTCGTCATCAAGCCGATTAGATCTAAATTGGCACTAATGGCCCTCTCATTAGGAATGGTTGCCTTTGTACCAACACTAATAAGGACGCAAGCGGGGCGGTCGGGTGAGGAAATTCTCATCAGTGTCGGGTCTTCCTTAACCAGTACTAACAGGGTGTTATATTCGAACAATTTTGTGCTAGTGGGATCATTTTAAATATGTGTATGCATGTGTTATGTGTACATTTAAATGATTGAGTATACGTGTGTATATGTGCATCTGCGTTTGTATTATGCTTAAAAAGTATGTTTTTCTTCGAAAACCAGTTGCTGCATATGCATGTGTTGAGGATGTATAACTAGTATCGATATGCTTTCTGGAATGCATATAGGTACACACCATTGGTAGACCCGCACCTAAAATAGGTAACAAACAATAACTTAATCATAACCTCCTTTTACGCGTGCATGGATTCTTGACTGCTTTGCGAAAGTTTTTATTTTGTTAGCTATATAACATTCAACAGTTTTTGAAGAAAAATTTTCAAATGCAACTATACGGAGGAATCTTCCCATTGGACGTCCGATGTCCCCCAAAAAAATCGATCGGTCAAATGTTTCAGTTGACCAACGAGTGAAACATCAAGTTATATATGGTGAAACAAAAAAAACCAGCAACTGAAGCATTTAAAAATTTTATCAAATATGTTGAAGATACACGTTGAAACATACCGTTATCACATATGAAACAACTAATGTTAACAGATTGAAACATATGTTTTTCTTTCATCAAAATATAGTCATGTGATATCTTGTTGTAAAGATTTAATTACAATGAATATAACGGTGTGATCGGATCGTAGATTGGATAATTAGTTTAAGAGAAAAATTGTTTTGAAGCTTGCTAAAATGCATGCATGTATTTATGGATGAGGTGGAGAGAGAGGAGAGAGAGTAGTGGTAGGTAGTTTTAGGAATTTTGTGAAACACACTTAAAGACAAATTGAAACACATCGCTATCACATATGAAACAAAAAGTGTTAACATATATTTTTCTTTCGTCATAATATAATCATGCAACATCTTGTTGTAAAGATTTAATTACAACAAATACAACGGTGTGATCGGATCATAGATTGGATAATTAGTTTAGGAGAAAATTCATTTTGAAGCTCGCTAAAATGCATGCATGCATTGATGAGGTGGAGAGAGAGGAGAGAGAGTGGTGGCAGGTAGTTTCGGGAATTTTGTGAGAAAAATTGTTTTGAAGCTTGCTAAAATGCATGCATGTATGTACGGATGAGGTGGAGAGAGAGGAGCGAGAGTAGTGGCATGTAGTTTTGGGAATTTTGTGAAACACACTGAAAACACATATTGAAACATATCACTATCACGTATGAAACAAAGAGTGTTAATGGATTAAAACATATATTTTTCTTTCGTCATAGTATAATCATGCGATATCTTGTTGTAAATATTTAATTATAACAAATACAATGGTTTAATCGAATCGTAGATCGCATAAGTAGTTTATGAGGAAAAAACACTTTAAAGATTGCTATATATGTATGTATTATTGGGGCAAAAGAGGGAGCAGTAGTACACTAATTGTTATTAGTACACTAGTACCGGTCAGCAGCTCGATGGATCGGTTGACTGATCCGGGGTATTCTCCCAACTATACTATAATTAATTACAAATGTAACTAATACATAATTGGATGTCATGTGGCCGTGTTGACTAGTTGGGTAGGTTTTTCGCATAGTAGGTTGCGGGTTCGAATCATCGATGATGCACACGCTAGCCAATTTTTTTCCCTCGTCCGCACAAATCTTGAGGCAATTGGCGGTTAGAAATTTGAATGTCTTGGGAGTGAAAAAGTAGTGGATGTGTTTTAGCAATTGTTTTTCTCTCCATAGAACCATATATATACTACTATTAATTAAGAAGATCAAATGTAGCATCCCTATCTTCTAACCTGGACTATTCATGGATGTTTTGAAACCGGTTAAGTGCTTCTATCTCTCCTCTCTCACATAGAACTGATCTCTCTCCTTTCCTCTTTTTTTGTGAGAACTGTTCACTATTGGAGAAGTGATTTTTTCCCGAATGGTGAAAATCACATTAGTCCCGGTTCGAATAGGAACTTTTGATCTTTAGTCCCAGTTGGTAACACCAACCGGGACTAAAAATCATTTTCTAGACCCGGTTTATTTTTTTGTCAGGTCGTGTCAGACTGCCGGGATCTTTAGTCCCGGTTCGTGTTACCAACCGGGAATAAAGATCACCCGGTTGGTAAAGCATCGATAAAAACATCTCTCCCATCTCTCCTCGTAGCCAAAGTTTTCTAAGTCCCCTCCCACCTCTCCTCTCCTCTCCCTTCCCCTCCCTCCTCCCCTCTCCCCTCGCCTTCCCTCCCCTCTCCTCTCCAACCGGCGGTGGCGGCGGCTACTAGCGGTGGCGGTGCACCCTGGCACGGTGGCCAGAGCGAGGGGGAGGGCGGTGGCGGCGGCTTCCCTCCCTCCCTCCTCCCCTCTCCCCTCCCACCGGCGGCGGTGGCTACCAGTGTTGGAAGTGGTAGCGCACCCCGGCACGGTGGCCAGAGCGAGGGGGGAGGGCGGTGGTGACGGCTCCCCTTCCTCTCTCCTCCCCTCTCCTCTCCTCTCCTCTCCCCTCTACCCTCCCACCGGTGGCAGCGGCGGCTACCGGCGGTGGTCACCGCCGCCGCTGGTAGTGGTGCCGGCGCACCCCAGCGCGGCGGCCAGAGGGAGGGGGAGGGCGGTGGCGGCGGCTTCGCTCCCTCCCTCCCTCCCTCCCAGATCTGGCTGGAGTGGGGAGGGGGAGGGTGGTGGCCGGCTGCGCTCCCCTCCCTCCCTCCTCCCAGATCCAACCAGAGGAGGGGAGCTAGCCGTCTGCAGTAGGTGGTGGGCGTCGGCAGCGGGCGACAATAGGCGGTGGCGGGTGGCTGGCGCCCGAGGCGGCGGCGCACGGCTCGCAGAGCCACTAGGGCCCTCTCCTCGTCTTCTCCATCTGTGGTAATTTGTGGATGATTTTGTTGTAGATTTTTTAGATGTTTTTGTGAATTTGTGGATGATTTTGTGGTTGCATTCAATCTAGTGATGTTAATTTTGATGTTGTTATATTCAATCTGTGGCATTGGAAAAAATAATTTTGATGTTGTTGCATTCGGTTTGTGGGGATTTGGGGTGACGATGTTGGTGATTTTGGCTCGAAATCAATAGATGCAAGCAGCAAAAAAAACTATGGAAAAAAAGAAAAAAAACTTTAATCCCGGTTGGTAACACGAACCGGGAATAAAGATGGAGCGATAGTCACGTGACGCTACCATTTTTAGTCCCGGTTCTGTGTTACCAATCAGGACTAAAAATCCATTTTTAGTTCCGGTTATTTCAATCCCAAATTCAGAATCTCGGTTTGCAACCCTGGATTGAAGGGGTTGTAAACCGGGACTAAAGATGGATTCCCTAATCATCTCTCTAGTCTCACGCATTGTAGATTCGAATGGGATATAGATTTTTATCACTAGAGAGCACTATTTGTTAATTACGTGCACGCGGGAGTTTTTGATGGGCTCTTAACAACACATTTACGTATCACACTTGTGATGACTGACCAGGATCAATATTTCTGCAAACTGTCATTCTCCGATTTATATAAGTCACTTGTATAGGTGATTAATTATATAAGTACATGCATGTCCGTCCATATATATTTGTACGTACGTGTATATATATATCTATTGGCACCAACAAAAGCTCCGAGATGAGATGACGACGACGTCTCCTGTACGTATATGTGTTTGTTGATGTGAACCGGTTGAGGGTTTTCGATCCGTCCCTCCGATCAACGCGCGAGGCCCGTGGCGACGTCTACACGCGACCAACCAGTAGTACGTACGTACACGTACACATGTCGTGATTAATTTGGGAGACCCACGAACAACTACTCGCGTGCCATGCATGTCAAATCGATCCAACGATCAACTTGCGAGACCGTTAGCTTTGTCTTCCAAAGCGCAATAACGGCCAAGTTTGATCCGGCAAATATAGTCCAAACAGATCGGTTTCAAATCGACCTCAACTTCAAATCAAGCTCTTCGATCTAATTCGAGGCAGCAAAAGAAACAGTTATGGCCAAAGCGGCTACATACACATAATAATACATATGCGCCCATACATGTCGTCATTGTTGTTTGTATATATACGTATACTCTCTCTAGCTCGTTGTTTATAATTAATCAAGTGTTGTTTTGACATCGACGTGTATGGTCTTAAAACGTCCGTGATTTATTAGTTGATTGATCTGATAATGCTGCAGCTCATCGATCTGTATACGTGGAAATAAGCCTGTCAATATGGGAATCGGTGCTTCGATATGTTATTCAGAGTTATTTCAGACAATGGGTCAGCTTATTAAAAGCTTCCTCCCTTCCTCCGATTTCATAATTCTTAACGTTTTGAATAAATATACCATCAAAATATATTTTTTGACTATGTTTTTTCTATTATAACATATATGATAAATTGATAAATTTTTATTTTTATTGTAGTACTTTGCATGTAAGATAAATCTATACATATGTTGTTTTGATGCCTTTCAACTAAATAGTTTTAAAATTATTAATAGTCAAAGTTATAAAGTTATATATAAAATTTTTATCTCAATCTTGTCTAAAATTAAGAATTATGAAACCGGAGGAAGTACTCCATAAATATTAGAGACATTTAATATACAAAATACAATTAATACAATTATATGAAGACCATGTTACTAGTTAGTGTTTTACAAGTCTATATCTCATAAAATAAAAGATATCACACCTTATACTAGCTAATTAATTTGTGCACTCTTGCATGAAGGAAGTTTTCCATTAGGTGTTCTCTCTGTACAGTAAGCTGAAAGTAATGGTCAATAGATTTAATTATTTTGCGTGCTACGTGTCTACGTGTGTGACTTTTAATTATCTGTTCCCTCGCTTGCACCATTATTCTGCCCTTTTTAAATCGTGCCTGAAGTGTAGGTATACACAGTTGATGACCCCAGAAAAGGCTATGAGTGTTGACTAGCTAGGCGGTTACAGTGTTGGTGAAGATGGTAAGTACTAACTAATCTGCGCATATAGTTGGTAGCTAGTGTCCTGCAACGTCCATGGCCGTTGTTAGCTGTTTGGCGGGTGATCGAGCCATTCGGTGATGTGAAGGTGATCTAAACAAGTAGTAACGTTGTAACGACGCCTTTGACTATCTCCTAATTGTTGGCTACTGCCAACTAGCTAGGGGTTTCAGTCGATGTGCATGGTTCAAATTAAATGAATGCCCGACCTGTGCTTTCTTTGTTACATGTACTCTTCCATTGTGATTATAACTGAATTAGCATAAGTTTGCTAATGAGCATTGAACATCGTTTTCTATCTTAAATATTAGTACAGTAAAGCACGTGTTATGTTCTCTCTAAATAGAAATGCAATTAATTTGGTCGTGTTATAGTTTTCAATTCTTCTCCAAATTTAGCTTTAATTTGTAATTAAGCATGACTTCGTAGGTACTTTGTTTCCAAACATGTAGTAAGTACTAGGGATATATAAGATAATATTGACACTTTCTGTTTGTTATTTAATTAGTACAACTTCAAAATGGCCTACCAAAATTTTCAACCGGAGCATGCGACAACATTTCGAATAATAAGTTAATTATTATAGGAGGCGTCTTCGTCCGAGGCGTCACTAGCGTAGGCGCATGCGCGCGAGGCAAAAATGTCCACAGCTAAAGATTTGGCATGCAGCTGTACGTCACCGGTTTGGTAGTTTGGCTAGCTATACGACCGCGCGAGCTATATCAATCAGATCGGTGCACGAATCCCTGCAGACACGTCATCACGACACACTACGTGTCTGCAGGGAAATTATATAGTAGTGTGTCGACTATATAATTACCAAAATTATCTAGCTCCAGCACTATAAAATTTCAAGTTTTGAGCCCTGTCAATCGACTGATCGTAGGCAGCGACCGAATCCCCCATTTTGTCTAGCTAGCAAAGGTAGCTAGCATGCACTTTATATTAACTAGTATATGTATATATGTTTAATATTTTGCACGCGATTGGGATCATCTGGCGTCACGTATATGCATAAATATATTTGCGAGGTAGCAGTAGCACAAGAAACACGATCGAGTGGCGACGAAATGAACTGGGCCATCCCCGTTCGACGGGAACGCGCCCCTGCATGTACCGCACCGACAGTGCGGAGAAAGACTACTCGCGGCACGTCCCCCCGCACGGCCGAGCCAGCCATGGCTGTACGTATCGACCACTCCACCTCACGCTAGCGCTTGTCACTGTCCACCTCGGCAAAAGAGGCCGGCCGGGCCCCTGTTACATATACCCACGCAGCCACACGTACGCTTGGGCGAGCTATAGCGCTAGTGCGCGGCCCCGCCTCGGTCGATCGGTGGATGGATGGATGCATGGTGGCTCGCGAACCTGACGACGACATCCCC
Organism: Oryza punctata; assembly: GCA_000573905.2. NCBI lineage: Eukaryota > Viridiplantae > Streptophyta > Magnoliopsida > Poales > Poaceae > Oryza > Oryza punctata. The sequence continues at coordinate 10,290,252 of CM002488.2, forward strand.
GGAGGCCGGATTATTTGGGCATGCGCAGCTAGCGCGTGGTGCACTGGTGCGCGCGCGCGAGATGCAGAGAGAAATGTGTGTGTAGCTGATATATATGGTGGCGAACGTGATGACGTACTACCACTAGCATAGGATAGCTTATCTTAATCGGACGATAAACTTTAAGTCTTGCTAATGGGAAAAAGGGAGGGTTGAATGTGGGTGCTGTTCTTATTTTGTCTGAGGGATTCGAATTAGCGCCGCCCGATCGTATTTCTCCTAAGTTGAAAGAAAAGATAGGAAATCGGTGTCAAGAAGAGATCCCGTCGTGAACTAAAGATCACTTACGTGAGAAGTCATCTGCATCGGGTTTTTACCATTACGGATGACAGTTATCTTTATCGGATCAAAACTAGGGTAAAATTAGGGCCGGTCACCAATAAGCTCATCCGTGAACTTGAACCCGACAAAGATGACTAGATCACATTAGTCGGTATAGTATGACACCTGTCACGGATTACTCATCTTAATCGGGCTTAAACTTAAGCCCGTCACCGATGATCTCATCTCAATCGGGCTTAAACTTAAGCCCGTCATGAATGAGTATTTTACCCAAAAAATAAATTTTATTTTTTGGCTAGTCTCAGGCCTTTTGCTAGCCATGCCCGCTGCAAAATGACATAAGCAGATATATATATTCTCTTTCCCAGCAACCCCATTCACAACAATTAACAAATCAAACATTCAGTGATCACATCCACATTCACACATCCATTCACATATTCCATTCGCAGCAATTCACAAATCAAACATTCAGTGATCACATCCAAATTCAGACATCCATTCACATATGCCATTCATATCCATTGGATCGCTCTGGTTCGATATATCTCTACAATGCGTGCCTCCACCCGTTCCAATTTTTCATCGAATTCAGAGCTAAGCTCGGCTCTGATCTCATCTCTAAGCTGTTCCTTCAGGCGTGCATCTTTCTTCGCCTTTGTCAGCTTCCGCTTCCTGTACTACCACATGTATTGGGGAAACCCAACCTTCCATGGAATATTGGAGCCAACGCCCCTTGTCCGTCCACGATGTTCTTCGGTGCCCAACGCTTTCGTGAGGATGTCGTCCTCGCATCTTTGTGAGCAGACCTCTTGCGAGGACGGTTTCTTGGCAGCATATTTGATCTGCGGTACAGTTAATGTCGGGTTAAATTATGGCTACAATAGAAACAAATTAAACATATTCGATATGTTGTACTTACCATTTGCTCGTATACTCATTGATCTTCGGAATTTGGGAACGTAATTGTCCCATCACTGTTCTTAACAGCCCTTGCCCTTGCCCGATTCCTTGCCTGTTCGTCCTGGATGCAGCAAATGGTGGCGGGGTGTTAGATTGCACAACAACTTCATCTTCCCTTTGCCATTGCTCTTGCTTCCCGCTATATCCTCCGGTGCCAAGCCGGTGCGGGTGCACTTTTCTAGCCTGGAGTGCCCTAGCAGCCTCGCTTTTTGCTCGGGACTCAGGGGTTCATTTGGCAGCCACAAACTCGGCCCACACGGTTTTAGTGATCCACGGCCATTTGCTACATGGTGTTGGCTGGTAGGGGTTGAGGACGTACTCGCCGACCAGCTTTGTCTTCAAATTTTTCCAAGCGGTTCCCATCTTTTGGAAAGCACGATGCTTGAGCCTTTGCTCGTCCTATTCAGGATATTGTTGACGATGAAATTTGGTAAGCCTCAAAGTCATCATCGGCCTAGAGTTAGTATCGGCTTCAGAGTTCTGGAATCAGCTGATGGGCATTATCAGATCACCAACAGTTGTGTTCTTGATGGATTCGGTTAAGGAGATAGATCAAGCTTATCAAGAAAAGTCCGAGTTCAAGGAGGATGCGACATGGCAGTTTATCTATTAATTAGGAAGAGTCTATTAGTTTTCTTTTATCTTTAGGAAAGTGTGTTTAGTGTCCAATAAGGACTTTATGTTTTTCCTTTTATCTTTAGGAATGTTTGAGTCGTGTCCGATATGGACTAGTATCTACCCATGGGTATAAATATGTACACCCGGGGTCTATGTAAATTATCTCTCGATCAATACAACTACTCTCGGCGCATCGCTACCCTCTTTTTGAGGTTTTTACTTATCAACCGGTGGAATTTGGCACCTGACGTGGGGCTGCATCGGCTTTCGATCTCCGGCGAAGGGGTAAGCCCTACGTTCCGTCGGGTCCTGGTGAATTTATCAACTACATTGGTGTTGTTCAAGGCTGCATCGCTTCGATCTCTTGGATCGCTCTGGTTCGATATATCTCTACAATCACAATGTTGTTTTAAATAGTTTTGTTATATCCATCACATTAGACATATTTATAGGCTCATTAAGTATTAGATTATCATATACAATCTCGTGCTGCATCGGTTAGGTTCGACCTACTAGATTGTTGTTGATAATATAAATCTTGTTAAGCCGATAGGTTCATGCTAATGTTTTATCGGAGTGCTAGCCGATGAGTTATCATATACGTTATATAATTAAGATTGACAATGCTATCTAACTGCATCGACCGATCTCTATCTAGTGTTTTGTCAATATCGGCTAGATTACTTTGTTGACTTAGATTATATAATGTATCCACCACCCTGAAAATCAGTCAAAGGCTTGATTGTCTAGATATTATGTTTCTCTTCATACTTAGTGCTGCATCAGTTAAGTTTGATCTACTAAGTCGTGCTTAGAACCATAATCTCTAGCCTGCTTCTTGATTGCCAATAAGGGTTTCATCGGGGTTTCAGCCGATGAGTTATCTGGACGTTGCATCGGCCTATAAGGGTTACATACAAGTTGGATTTAGCCGATGACAACAAAGGTTTCACTATTTATTTAATCATTTGGATTTATTGACATCGGACCTCCAGCCGAGGAATGCTTCAACCTTCGGATCAGTGCTTATTCACTCTATCATTATTAGCCGATTGGTTTCTTCTGGATTATATTATTGTTTTATTACATTATCATCAACCGATTATGTTTATGTCATTATTTTCTCAAGTATCAAGATCTATACTAGATATCGGCTGGTATTGGCATCGGCTGAAATCACTCCATCGGCTTGTCAGCTGATCGGCTATCTTTTGATCTTCAATTTATATATCTTCTCAGTTGCAGGATCAAACTGACTGGCACACCCGCATCTCATCTTTATTTTGGACCTGCACTGGAGCTAAGCAGATCTCTCAGGCCGTCGTGTTTTTACGTCAATAGATATTCGAAGCTCTGCTTGAACTACACCGAAGCTTCCTCCTTTTCTGCATCTGGGACAAGCTTGACGTCGTCAATAAAAATGGTGAACTGCTGCCACCTAAGCACCCTACATACCGATGCGAACTTCTTAACAACTTTTCTAGGAGCCACCGGGAATCTTAGGGCATTGACCTCTGTTATACCCTAATTCACTAAGTCCATTTGCACATCAATATCTCATATCTACATATATCCACATTTCATCTCAACATCTCATCACTTAGTTATCCATTTCCACATCAACATCTCAAATCTGAAACCTAAATTTCATAAAACCCTAAAATCACTTAGTTATCCTAATAATTAACATCTCATCTCAACATCACAAATCAACAAATAAACTTACTGGGGGAGAAGATCGAGGTGGTGAGGAGCTCGTGGACGGCGCGCGGGGCTCGGGGATAGCGGGGGACGGTGACACCGGGGCTAGGAGGATGTCGAGGTAGTGGAGGCGAGGGCGGCGGTCATTCTTAGAGAAGGTCGAGGTGGCGAGGAGCTCATGGACGGCGGTGACGGGCTCGACGGAGGGCGTCGATGCGGTGGTGGCGAGGATAGTGGCTGGTCGGGCTCGGTGGAGGTTGAGGCTGTGGTCGGGCTCGTAGGCGATGAGGCGGTGGCGAGGACTCGGATGGGCTCTGTGGAGGTCGATGCGACGTCGGCGATGACGAGGAGGAGGAGAAGGGCTGCGGCCAGGCTCGGTGGAGTGGATCTGAAGTGAGTGAAGTGGAGTGGATCTGAATAGTAGGAACCCTAGTCTAGTGCCATCACAGATGACAGTCATCCGTGACGGGCTTAAGTTTAAGCCCGATTGAGATAGCATTTTCCCATTTTTTTAAGTAAACAAATTACTTTTATTTGTGTTTTCTCTTTCATAATTGACCATTGTTGACTTTCCTTATTCCTTATTTAAGTGGGAGTGCAACAATTGCTTTGTGCCTTTTGAAGCTGTAATTTAAACAAAATTTTGAAAGCAAATCATTCATTACAAAGGCAATTATACAAAATACTTCATTCATTACAATAAATTGCAAATCAAATTAATACAAAGTCTTTAGCTACAAGGATATGCCTCCCGTATGATCTGAACAAGCATATGCCACATCCTCTTCGGGATCATTGTCAAGGTCGATGTGAGGTCTTACAAGAAGATTCTGATTGTGTTTTTCTTCATCGACGATGTTGTCAACCCCAATAATTCTTCGCTTGCCATCCCTAACGACGTGCAACTTTTTGTTTGCAAGGTCTTTTATGTAGAAAATTTGCTTGACTTGCTTCGCAAGTACGAATGGTTTATTGGCGTATCCAACCTTGGCTAGATCTACGAAAATGAAACCTTTCTTGACAACTTTCGCACCAGTGCATATATTCACCCAACGACAACGAAAGAAGGGATTTTGAACTTCACGTAGTTCAGCTCCCGGATCTGCTCTATGTGGCCGTAGTATGTGTTCGACCCAGATTAATCTTGAAATGCATATATACGGACTCCGTTGTTTTGCACTGTGCTTTTGTCATCTTGTTTGACGGTATAAAATGTGTATCCATTAATATCATATCCTTGCCATGTGTCAATATCCCAACACGGTCCCGCCACCAATGACCATACTGTTTCATTTGTACCATCGGTCGACCTTGTAATGCGATTCTTGAACCATTCGTTGAAACGAGAGTTATGTTTTCTATTTATCCGGATATCCGATCGCCCCAAGTTCTCCTGTCGGATTTTCGCTAAATACTCCTAAAAGTATGGGGCAACTTCTACCATATGTTGGAGCACAGCGAAATGGACCAGCGCATAGGAGGGATTGGGCACAATTTTTTTCCTGCATATTGTGCTAACATCTGACAACCTTCCTTTGTGACGAGACATAGGAATTTCGATAGGATCGGTCACAGACATGTAATCGACGCAGAACTCAATAACCTCCTTGGTCGTGTAACCTTCAATAATGCTCTCCTCTGGTTTTGCTCTATTTCAAACGTACAACTTCAGAACTCCCATGTACCTCTCGAACGTGTACATTTCTCTTAAAAAAGTTGGGCCGCATAATTTTGTTTACTTCACAAAATGAACAAGGATATGAATCATAATATCAAAGAAAGACAGTGGAAAATAAATCTCCAAGTAACAGAGGGTATTGACAATATCGGCCTGCAACCCATCTAGATATCCAGGATCTATAACCTTCTAACCGATTGCATTGAAGAAGGCACACAGATTCATGATCGTGTGATGGACTTTTGGTAGAAGAATACCTCTTATAGCAACTGGTAAAAGCTGTGTGATTAGCACGTGGCAATCGTGAGACTTCATTCCTACCAGTTTTAAATCATCCAATAAAACATACTTACTTATCATTGCTGAATAGCCCGATGAAACTTTAATATCTTTCAAGCAGGATAATATTGCGATTTTCTTATCTTTTGACAAGGTGTGGCAAGTTGGAGGGAGGTACACTCTTTCTGTCTCTGCATCAGTTACAGGCATGAGTTCACTGTGAATATTCATCTCCTTTAGATCAAGGTGCGTGTTCAACCCATCCTTTGTCTTTCTAGGAATATTCAGTAGTATGCCGACCAAACTCTCACACACATTCTTTTCAATGTGCATGAGATCAATGCAATGACGGACCTCAATATCCTTCTAGTAAGGTAGTCGCCAAAATATGGATTTTTTGTTCCACATACCCTTGTCATTTGCCTTACTACGTTTCTTTTCTTCCCAAACTCATTAGTTATATCCTTCACCATATCGTGAACCTCACCTTTGGATAAATCCTTGGGAGCTGGTTGAAGAATCTTACCGTTGAAAATTTCTTCTTTCTTCTAAATGCGTGATGTAGCGGGAGCCATCTCCTATGACCCATGTAAACCATCTTTTGCGATTTCTTCAGCCACCTACTGCGTGTATCCTTCCATACAGTCGGAGCAAGCCTTCTTTCCTTTCAAAGTTTGTCCAGAAGATTACCAAGTGCGGGGTAGTCATTAATGGTGCAGAACAATAGAACTTGTCGCTTGAAGTTCTCCTGACAATATGCTTACCAAGTTTCCACACCTTTTTTCTAGAGAATCTCAAGATCATCGATAACAGTCTCCAAGAACACATCAATATCATTGATGGATTGTTTCGGTCCTTGGATTAACAAGCACAACATAATACAACCATGGCGGTAGTTTATAGTTTGCAATGAGAACTGGCTAAGTGCTATGAGAACTGCTCATTTCTACGAAAGGATTCATGCCATCCGTACACAAACATATCCTCATGTTTCTAGGGTCGGCTGCGAATTATGGATGTTTTCGATCGATATTCCTCCATTGAATCGAATCTGCAGTGTGTCTTAGCATACCATCGTACTAACTCCGCCTCCTTGGGGTTGGCAAATATTCTCTTCAAACGATTAAGATAGGTGGATACCACACAACCTTCGTTGGACCACCCCGCTTTGACTTCTTTCCTTCGTTAGCACTTTTCTTTCGCTTGTATCGCGAAGCCTTGCATACAGGACAAGCATCTAAGTCTGTATTTTGCTTGTGGTACAATATGCAATCGTTTGGATAAGCGTGAATTCTACGGATCTCTAACCCCAGGGGACACAAAACCTATTTTGCTTCATATGTCGTCTCGGACAATGTGTTGTTATCAGGAAGCATGACTTTCTATATTCCCAAAAGATCTGTGAAACTCTTGTCTGTTCATCCACTACTTGCCTTCAGCTTCATTATAGCCAAGATAACTGATAATTTGGTGTGTTTTACCTTGCATCCGGCGCATAGAGGTGTCTCCTCACTGACCAACCTGGTGAACTTCATAAAATCTTTCTCATTGTAAGCTGGGTCCTCATGTCATGCAACATGTCTTGCGCAGTAGATCGTGATCCACATCAACTATTTCACCGTCCAATGGAGAATGTACAAACATGTCATGCCCATCTTCATCTTCCTTATTTTGTGCACCACTTCTATCTGCAGCTACAATATCATCGACTAATTCTTACTCTCCATGCTTCACCTAACATGTGTAGCCATCCATGAATCCTCGATATATCAAATGAGTATTTACATCCACTCATTATCAAGCATCATCTCATTTTTGCAATTTGCACATGGACAACATATGTAATCGTTGTTTCTTTTTTCTGTCCTCCCTAGCGTTCAAAAATTTGAAACGCCACTGCTATACTCTTTGCTATGTCGCACAATTCCATAAATCCAGCTTCGATCTATCGCTGCAAAAGTGGACAAAATATTAGAGAAACATTTTGAAGATAAGTATTACTAAATTTATGGGAATTGATTAGTGTTTTTCAATTACTTTTATGAATTTTCTATTTTCTAGGAAAAAAGAGAATTCCCTGAACCTCCCATCAAAATAGTGAACAGTGGGATAACCATTCACTAGGTAGTTGGAGATTTTATAGTGTGCAACAGATATCGGTAACGACCAACGCACGGATATCGGTGACGGATTTTGCAGTTATCTTTATCGGGTCTAAGTTTACATTCGTCACTAATGACAACCATCGGTGATAGACCTAAATATTATCTTTGTTAGACCTCAATTAGAGACAGTCACAGATGATACATATCGGTGACGGGTTTAGGTTTAGGATTCGATAAAGATTACAAAGATAATCTTTGTCGGACCTAAATATAAACCCGTTACTAATAGATCTCATCGGTGACGGGCTTGAAATATATACATATGAATAATATCTGTACGAGTATATTTTTATCGTGTTTATTTTGGTCCATTAGAGATGATGATAGTGCGATGATCCATAAACCCTGATACGAGAAAAAAAGGTGTTACCGATAAGAAGAAGTTCTGTGTAGTAGTGTACGTGGGCTCGTGACCCCACACGTACGTACGTACAACGCGCGCTCCCCGTGCCGGGCACGTCGGCGTCGTCGGGACGGGAGGTGGTGGTGGGGGACGGCGCGTGACAGGGATGCTCGACCGCCGCGGCAAGCGACGTCCCACCGCGCGCGCGCGCGTAGGCATATGGGGGGCATATGTATGTATAGTGTACATGTAGCCAGGGTACGGAGGATTTAGCCGGGCCGGAAGGCCGGATGCAGGGCTGACACACCGCCCGACAAAACCGGGGGCGCGTGTCGCTAGCGACCGAGCAATAGCTACCTTCCCGCCCCGCCCCGGCGCGCGCCGCGCGCGGACACGTCCATCGTTGTCACTAGTACGACGCTACGTTAACTGTACCTGTACGTACTCCTGCAATTAGAGAAACAAAAACGTAACATTAGTCTCAACGTTTTTCAGCCTAGCAATTAAGTAGTACCCCCCCCCCCCCCCCCCCGGGCCTCCCGCGCGTCTGAGATCAGAAGTAATTTTTTTTGGTTGTAACAGAGGGCGTCGTGACCAATAATTAATCTTGATGTATACTCCTATATGTGTGAGAAATGCTAAAAGTATTGATATTAATTGTGAGGACTGGATTAGTAGTTTTTATTGTCGGAAAATGATAATAACCACCCGTATCATTTCAGCTTCGTGATGCACGAACTGATTGACAGACCGATCGATTAGTCCCAAAAGCAAGAAAGCGATTTTGTCTTAAATCGCGACATAACCTCTCTGGCTAGCTAAAGCTACAAGCTTATAGCACAATAATCAGGCAGGTAGGCACACTGAGGCACACGCTAAACGCAAACGAGCCATTATGGTACGTACAACTGAAAACGGGCTGGGGGAGGACGAATGAACGGGCCTTTGCGCCATCTGATCGACAATCAATCAATTGGGGTCCGGCCTGTCGCGATAATGCTGCCACTGAGTGCATGAAATCCAATTAAGCGCTGACAAAGAAAGAACTCACGCCATCATGTATCCAGGCCCTACACCAATTAATTTAGCACTGCTTTACAAGAAACTCCATGAGAGAACTTCCAGTGCTCTCCAAATTATCATGTGTAGACTGAAGCAGAGGGCATCAAACAGCCCACCTGCAGCTGCCTAGCTACACTATATAATTTGTAGGAATTAATTTCTCATTTCAAATGTTGCAACTTTTTTACCATCAGATTAAAATTTAACAGCTCACAAACCCTCCCTATTTCCATCTAATCTCTATTACACAAATATTCTTCATCTTCCTCTCACTCCAAGTTGCACAGCAGGTCATGAGCTTCTGCCACCGCCAGGCATCTCACTTCTTCTCTCCTCACCTCTGTGCACGATTGCGCGTCTGCTCCACCGTACCTTGCGTAATTCATGCTATATTCTCCCCCCCCCCCCCATCATCTTCTTCATCTTCGTTGTCCCCCATCTTCATAAAAGATATTTGTGGCTACCCTCTCTCTAAATTGGAAAATAACTCCTTAACCCCGCACAACTGCACCTTGCGCCTACATGACTGTAATCATTGTATCCTGATTGGTTTGAGCCGAAACTACGAGAGAGTTCATTTGATAAACCGGAGATAGAAGATACGTTCGTTGGAACGCAAACTGTATGATAGATCGTAAGGTCAAGAATTTCTAAGATATATCACCCCCAATTTCCAATTTCCATTTTAACGCATTGTAGTAAATATAAAAAAAGACATAAAGCACACTAGAACTATTATTTGCAATTGCTATTGACAACTCCTAATAGAGCAACCCTTTTATCGATGTCAACTGTAGATACCTCATGCTCTACTTGTCAGTGGTGGATCAAGAGTGTCGATAAGGGTTGGTTGTGAATTATATAGCTCATGGCAGCTAATTATTCTCGTGAATCATGATGATTTTTGGTGACAAATTAAGCATGGTTGGGGTGTGTCGCCATGGATCCAGGTATAGTTGGCTAAATGGGTCGCCCGGCCCAGGCACGACAGGGCCCGTGCCCAGATCAGCCAGGCCAGCACGGCCTGGCATGCTCTTCTTGTCGTGCCCGGCCAGCCCACAAGCTGAACCTGTGGCCCAAGTATGACCCAATAAGGCGTGGGCCGTGCCGTGTCGGCCCGAGAGCACAGCAAGCCCACCGTGCCCATGCTGGTCCAGGCACGACTTGACAGAGACCCCTTCTTCAGCTCTTCAAGCCTTCAACAACTCAATTTGTCACAAAAATTTTACAAAATATAACAACTCAAATTCATAGTCACTTCATCAAATACATCAACAATTCATCAAGTACTTCAGTTTCAGTCACTTCATCAAGAGTCTAGCTAATTTCAATTTCAATCACAACTCACAAATCACAAATCAACACTTAACAAATCACCAGTTCACAAGTTCAGAAATCACCAGTTCACAATTTCATAAATTAACACTTCACATTTCAGTCAAGTCACAAAAAGGACTCAAAAGTATCAAAAGGGATATTAATATAAATAAGCTGCTTAGTGCAATGGCTGCCTCGTTAAAAACTTTTCTTGGTAAAAACTCACACCTCGTTAGAAAACCCTAGGAAGGAAAAGAGTACAGCCCACAGCTTTAAAATGTTCAGTCTTAATAGTCATACAGTTCTAGTTCTAGTGTTTACATCATCATCATCACCATCAAGATACATATTCTCAAAAGCTTTTTAAAACTCCACATTTTCAGCAGTATGCTGAGCCTTTGCATCTGCTGGCTCCCAATCCTTGGTCACTGCCAGAAGTTCCACCATCCCAGGATTTGGACGCTGCCGACGCTCCTTGATGATCTTGCCAATTAGGCTAAAGTAGACTCGGACGATATAGTAGAAACAAGAACAGTCAAAACATATTTAGCTAAGATGGAAAGAATAGGATAAGTGAGTTTGTGCTGCTGCCACTAACTAAGGATATTGAAGTCATCGTCGTATTGGTTGACTGTGTCGTTGTTAAGATATGCAGACAGTTCATAAGCATTGAGATTAGTAGTTGAAGAAGTTGCCTGAAGCAAAACACTAGCAGATGTCATCCTAGATAATGGATCAGCACCAAACCCAACACCTTGACTGGCACCAGCACCAAGCCTAGAACCTGGATTGGCACTAGCAGCAGCAGAACCAAAAATCTTCCCCCAAACAGTCTTTTTCTTACCAGTGGAAGGGCCTGGAATTCTGGACTTGTCCAATCTCACAGCACCAAATCTACTTTCATACTTAACAAAAATATCAGATAATGCAGCCCTAACAGTAGTTAAATAAGGAGAGTAATGATCACCAATGAGTTGAGACATAATTTGAACCACTTTACTAAATCCCCTGACCTTGGCCCTAGGATCCAAGATAAAAGCAGATGAATAAAGAATTGGAATTTCATACCAGTAGGCCATAAACTTATCTTTCATGGGAACAACAACATTTGCAAGGTTATCATCATTCTCATAAGTGTTAAGATGTCCAACAACCTTAAGAATGTGATGCATAATTAGTGGAGATGTTGGATAATAAACACCAGATAGAACAAAAGTTGAATCATAAAACTGTTCAAGGAATAACAAAATTGTTTCAGCACATGTCCAATGTAAGTCAGTGAGTAATGGCTAGCCATTAACCAAAGGATGTTTTGTAGTGATAAACAATGAAAAAGGTTCCCTATGTGGCATGAGATGCTTAAGTAGTAGATAAGTTGCATTCCATCTAACATCCATGTCCAAGCCAAACTTACGAGGATGAAAACCCTTAACAATGTAGAAGATTCTGTATGTAGCAATGCGCTGATTGGATGCATGCATGAATGAAATAATAGTTCTAAAAGCATGAAGCATGGGCTTGAACCTATCAGGTCCAGCCTTAATAATTAAATTGATGATATGACATGCACAACGTTGCTGCAAAAATAAATCACCAACATAACCAGATAGAGCAGGAATAAGGGTCTCCATTGCTTTAGTGTTAGCAGAGGCATTGTCTAATGTAATAGAGAAAACCTTAATAGTAATACTATATTCTTCAGTAACAGCAATCACACTGTGTGACACATCAATTAGCCTAAGAGCCAAGACCCTCTTCTCTAATTGCCTATTAGAATTAACATAATGAGCCACAACACTCAAATATTCTTCCTTAGCATTACCATACCATATATCAGATGTCAAAGCAACAGAGCTAACAGACTTGGAACACTTAACAACAATAGAACGACGATCCTTAAAGTACTTATAAAAATCTCTGGTAGTAGTTTGTCTAGAGACAGGAACAAATCTAGGGTTATGAGCTGCCTGAATATAGTCCACAAAAGCAACAGATTGACCAAAACAAATTGGAAGATCCTCTCTAGCAATCAACCTACACAATTGTACTCTAGCAAAATCATGACTATATTCACATGAAGTAACAGAACCATCTGCATTAAATCTAAGCATGGACTGAGACAAAGCATTATACCCAAGCCTTCTAGGTTTGCATGACCTAATATGCCTAATCAAATGTATAGTACCACCAGAGGAACGAGCACTCAATGTTTTATGCCAGTAATTGCATTTAGCAGAGACTCGAACCTGTGAGCCATTGTGCTCTTCAAAAAGTTCCTCAAAGTTAGACCATACCTGAGAGGATTTGCTCCTCTTGTTGTTGGCACTAAACCGGACGACGACATCCCACTGCCACCGGCTCCAAGACCAGGAGCACGTCGTCGACTAGCTCCGACTGCGACTACGGGTGGTTGTTGTCATGCACATGGATCGGACTGTTCAAAGTGTTGCTGAACACCTCCACACAATCCTCCTCAAAATCATCAGCATCATCAACTCAGAGTTGACGGAGGTAAGATCATTGTCCATCACGGGCACTCCGGTTCCTCAACAGTGGTTGCCGCTCAGCAACGGGCTTGCGACCTACAAGCAGCCAAGCACACTCAAAGTTAGGGCTCAGATGGAGAAAAAAGATAGATCAAATTTAGGGAAATTAGTTTTTGGGTTTGTATGTGCGCAGCCGGAGCACCGGAGTTGCCATTGAAGCGATATGCTCATGGATCTACGAGAAGACAAGACTCAAGAGGGAGATTTGGGGGCGGATCTGACGAAGAGCTCATGGATCTGCCGAAGAGCACACGGATTCACCGGTGGCCCTCATGCGTCATGCCCCCAACAGGAGGCCGCCGGTGTCCCTTGTCCGGCGAGGCATCGATTGGAGACGAAGAGGATGGAGGCGGATCGGTGAGCGGTGGAGCAGTGGAGGCGGATCGGTGAGCGGTTGGAGCGGTGGAGGCGAATTGGTGGGCAGTTGCTGTGGCGGCTAGGCTTAGGGTTAGGGTTGAGAGGTGAGCCGACGACTACCGGGAGAGAGTTGGATGCCCCGCTTATATAGGGCGCAGGCGCACGGTCTTGGGCCTGGGCTGCCTGGATGGTAGGCTGGCCTGTGCTGGCGTCTGACTGACTCTCCGATCGAGCAGTGGTTGTCGCTACCATTGGGCCGTGCCGTGCCGGGCTAGCCCATCGTGCCGACCTTGGTCCGTGCTGGGTTGACCCACTGTGCTGAGGCAGAGGCCCATGCACGTCCCAACGGCCGGGCCGTGTCGTGCCTGGGTCGGGCCATCGGGCCTTGGGCCTTTTGGCCAACTATAGATCCAGGGCGTGGTGTTAACACAAAAATTTGGTAAGATTCTTAGGTCAATCAACCGATGCAAATTTATCTAGAAGAGACCTAGTTCAATAAGGAATCATGAAGACCACGGCTTGGCAGTTTAATTGTATCTATTAATTAGGAAGGATTTAGTAGTTTTCCTTTTATCTTTTGGAAGTGTTTATCTAGTATCCGATCAGGACTTCTATCTTTCCTTTTTATCTTTAGAAAGTTTTGTCTAGTGCCCAATAAGGACTAATATCCACCCCTGGGTATAAATATGTACGCTCAGGGTCCCTGTAAACTATCTCTTGATCAATACAACTACTCTCGGCGTGTCGCCACCCTTTTTTCCGAGGTTTTTACTTATCACCGGTGGAACATGTCACCTGACGTGGGGCTACATCGACTTTCGATCTCCGGCGAAGGGGTAAGTCCTAAGTTCTGCTGGTGTTGACGTAAAAACACGACAGCCTAGGAGATCTGCTTAGCTCTAGTGTAGGTCGAAAATAATGATGAGATGCGGGCGTGCCAGTTAGTTTGATCCTGCAACTGACAAGATAGGTAAATAATAGATAAAATAACCAATTGGCTGACAAGCCGATGGAGTGACTCCAGCCGATGCCGATACTAGCTGATATCCCGTATAGATCTTGATACTAGAGTAAATAATGATAAAAAGATGATCGACTGATGATAATGTAGTAAAATAATAACATAATCCAGTAGAAACCAATCAACTAGTAATGATAGACTAAATAAGCACTGATACGAACGTTAAAGCATTCATCGACTAGAGGTTCGATGTCATTAAATCATAAAAATTAGATAAATAGTGAAATCTTTGTAGTCATCGGCTAAAACTAACTTGTAAGTAATCCTTGTAAGCCGATGCAACGTCCAGATAACTCATCGGCTAAAACTCCGATGAAACACTCATTGGCAATCAAGAAGCAGGCTAGAGATTATAGTTCTAAGCATAACTTAGGGTGTGTTCTTCCCTCCACTTTCCCAACTCATCACTCTCTTTTTTCGCGCGCACGCTTTTCAAACTGCTAAACGGTATGTTTTTTGCAAGAACTTTATATATGAAAGTTGCTTCAAAAAATCGTATTAATTCATTTTTCAAAAAAATTAGCAGATACTTAATTAACCATGCGCTAACGAGTCGCTTCATTTTGCGTGCGGGGAGGGTTAGTTCCCACCCCATCCCAATGAACGTAGCCTTAGTAGATCAAACTTAACTGGTGCAGCACTAAGTATGAACAGAAACATACTATCTAGACAATCAAGCCTTTGACTGATTTTCAGGGTGGTGGATACATTATATAATCTAAGACAACAAAGTCATCTAGCTGAAATCGACAAAACCCTAGATGAAGATCGGCCGATGCAAGTAGAAAACATTGTCAACCTGGATTATATAATGTATATGATAACTCATCGGCTAACAATCTGATAAAACTTTAGCATGAACCTATCGGCTTAACAAGATTTATACTATCAACAATAATCTAGTAGGTCAAACCTAACCGATGCAGCACTAGATTGTATATGATAATCTAATACTTGATGAACCGATAGATCTGTCTAATATGATGGATATAATAAAACTATTTAAAACAACATTGTGATTGTAGAGATATATCGGCTAAGACAGACAGTCAGACCAAACCAAGACAATCCCAACTAAACCGATGCGTCTCTAAACACAATGCAATTAAAATAGAATTGAAATATCATGTAGGCAAATATATCAACCGAACCAGAGCGATCCAAGAGATCGAAGCGATGCAGCCTTGAATGACTCCAATGTAGCCGATAGATTTACCATGGCCGGTGGAATGTAGGGCTTACCCCTTCGCCAGAGATCGAAAGCCGATGCAGCCCGCGTCAGGTACCAAGTTCCGCTGGTTGATAAGTAAAACCTCGGAAAAGAGGGTGGCGATGCGTCGAGAGTAGTTTTATTGATCGAGAGATAATTTACAGGGACCATGGGGTGTACATATTTATACCCATGGGTAGATACTAGTCCATATCGGACATGACACAAACTTTTCTAAAGGTAAAAAAGAAAACATAAAGTCCTTTTCGGACACTAAACACATTTTCCTAAAATTTAAAAGGAAACTAACGAATCTGCCTAATTAATAGATAAATTGCCATGTCGCGACCACCTTGAACTCGGTCTCTTCTAGATAAACTTCTTTTTAATTGATTAGTTTCTTTAACCGAATTTGGTAAGAATCCAACTATTGGCGATTGATAGCTTCCATCGACCGATTCTAGAACTCTGAAGCCGATATTGACTCTAGGCCGATGATGACTTCGAGGCTTAGCAAATTTTGTCGTTAACAGCTGGCCCTGACAATTGTATCGACTATGTTGGCGTTGTTCAATGCTGCATCATTCCCGACCTCTTGGATCGCTCTGGTTTGGTTGATATGTTTGTCTACCTATTTATCATATATCTTAGTTAATCTTAGTCTATAATTCGAATTATCAATATCGACCAGATCTTTGCTAGGGTTAAGCCGGTATCGGCTAAATTATTTTATTGATCTAGATTAGCTAAGATATCAACCACCGTGAAAACTAGTCAAAAACTTAATTGTTTAGACTTTATGCTTCTTAGCATACTTTGTGATGCATCATCCCTAGTAGTGCTTAGAGTCATAAATGCTAACCTATCTTTGATTATAATAAGGATTTCATCGGGGTTTCAGCCAGTGAGTTATATGGACATTGCATCGGCTTATACGGATTACGTACAAGTTGGTTCTAGCCTATCGCAACAAAAGTTTCATTGATTACTTAATCGTATGGATTTCTTGACATCGGATCTCCAGTCGATGTATGCTCTAACCATCGGATCAACACTTATTTTATCATATCAGTATTAGCCTATTGGTATTTTTTATATTATTGTTGTATTACAATATCACCGGTCGATTATCTTCATATCATTGTTTTATCACCGGTCGATTATCTTCATATCATTATTTTTTCAAGTATCAAGATCTATATTGGATATATAGCCGATTGTTCAAAACCCTATCAACATCGGCTGGCATCGACATCGGCTGGTATCGCTCTATCGGCTTGTTAGCCGATCGGTTCTTTGGTGACCAAAATATTTATCTATCTTGTCAATTGCAGGATCAAACTGATTGGCACACCCGCATCTCATCAATATTTTGGATCTGCACTAGAACTAAGCAGATCTCACGGGTCGTTGTGTTCATTGACTTAGTTCGCGCTAACACAAATCTGGCACCATCGGCTGAGCACGGATTTTTCGTCAACACGTGGCCACCTTTAGCTCAGGCCCAAGAGGTCGCTCCACCAATGTTATTCAACCTCTCTACCCGAAAAATTCCTCAATATGCTATTGATCTTTTTAGATTTCTTCATATATACATCGGCAAGACAAATCGAATGCAAAATTATTCTTCATAGAATTAGAAGATTACACAGTAGGCCATATTTTCTCCAAAGAGAGAATACAGTACATTACACGTAAACACCTCAGTCCATGACCACTAGCTTGTGGCTAGCGGCGGAGCCCCGAATTTTTTACAGCCAAGTTAAATTTAACTACACTAAGTGTTTAATAAAAGATTGCTATTTTCAACCCTATAATAACACTAAATCCTACCGAGCCTGGTCGGGCAGTCACCCGGAGTCGTTGGCTAGCAGAATAAGATGACCCAATAAATTTCATGTGTAAAACAAGGTGTGTTTGATTAATATTTCATGATGAACAATTGGTATGTGAGATTATTGTTTTTGATATTTGGAGATTATTGGCGAAGTGATAGATGGTTGGATTTTCAGATGATGAACAGGGACTACTGTTTGTTTGGGTTCGGTCAGACCGAGCAGGTAATGCCGGTAAGACCGGCCAGCCCGCAGTCTGACCGACCGACATTGTGTCGGTTTCAGTTTCGGGTTGTTATTTTGGATATCCGTGATTATTTTATGATTATGGCTTCTAGATGGATATTATGTGTATGTAACACTGTTGTGGGGTAACAATGAGTCAAGTTGGAGAGAACTTGTGCTCGAATATGGTTTCTTGATTGATGCATGTGTAAGTGAGTCTTGACGTATCGGGAGAGCGTTGCCAGTGATGGATCGGGAGTCAACTTGGGAGAAGATGACGTCCGGACGATCATGATATCATGCGGGATGTTTAAGCTAGAGATCAATGCACGTGGTTGGGGAAGATTCCATATAGCATACGATGGAGATATTGTGTGCGCATGGGAGGCGGAGTCGAATTTGGAGGGAGTCCAGATTTGGTACAATTGAAGTTTGTAAAGTTTGTTTCTTGTACGTGAAGGTTTCCTAAGAGATTAGGACGACTTGTACAAGATTGGTTCGTGGTTTTAGACTGCTTACCTCGGGTATAAATAGAGAGGGAGGGTGTAACCTCCCGGTATTGATTTTGAGAGAGTTGAGTTGAGAGTAAAGTTATGGTTTCGAGTTTAGTCGACATTTTCGCGAGGAGTGTTATTGTTGCACATTGTAAACACAGATTAGAAGTAATAAAGATCAATCCACTTTGAGAGTTCTTCGATTTGTGTTTGCTCAGGTACGGTGGTCCAACCGATTAGATACCAGCGGTCAGACCAGAGGCATCTGCTCAGTCAGACTGATGGCTTCACAGCGGTCAGACCAGCGATGGTTGTAGCGACAGGAGGTGATGTGGTAGCGGTTCAACCGGCCTCCACACCAGTTAGATCGGCGACGCAACTACGGTCAGACCAGCGTAGAAACTCCGGTCAGACCGATCGCTATCAGAATTTGAGAATAACTTTTAATTCTGCTAAAAGTTTTGTTTTTTAAGTACTTCAACCATTCATCCTATCTGGTTGGCTTAGTTATCGTTATACGATCCTCCATCATATTCATATGTATTCATCTCGTTCTTAGACGTAACTCTTCATATATCATCATATATATACGTACTAGCTAGCTATAGTACTCTTTCTGTTTCATATCATAAGTTGTTTTGATTTTTTTTAAAAATTATTTAAGTTTGATTAAATTTATAAAAAAGCATAATAGCATTTTCAACACAAAATAAATATATTATAGATATATTATTTAATAAAACTAACTTGGTATTTTATGGTATTTTAGATGTTACTAACTACTCTATAAACATGATTAAACTTAAGAAGTTTGAGTAAGAAAATTATCGAAACGACTGTAATATGAAACGGGTGCAGCACGTCGTACGAACGAACTTACATAAATAAGTATGTACCACACCAGAATTAATTAGCAACAATAGTGTTCTAGGCACACAGGAGAATCTCGCTACAAGTCTACAACAAAACAGTTCTGCCGAGAACATGGTTGGAGGGCAGGCCGTTTTTCTTCGTATATATAGGACAAAACATAGCAGGTACCCTATGTCGTTGGCAGGTTGATCGATCGATGAAGCTGAGTTGGTTGATCGATTGATGAAGCTAGCTCAGTTGTTCCAATATCTATGGCGGCGAAATATTGAAAGCGCACATGCACGAGTGTGTGCCGGCTTGTCCCAGCGAAAGAGAATAAAGGCGCAATCCGGATAAAAAGGCTGTCGATCGATCGATCGTTAGAGAAATCGTGGTCGACACGGCCTTCTTCTGATCTCTTGGAAAACAAACATCACTTGCATCGTATACTCCAGCATGGCAGCATCTCACACAACTAAACGAGAATCAAAGCGCTATTACAGTTGTATACTACTAGCTTATACTCCCTCCAAATTTCTTTATGACGTTTCAGACAGCTTTGGAGAAATGAAGGAATGCATGAAATTACTCTTTTGCCCTTCCTTCCACAATATCGCTTCCTGCTGCTACTGTGTTTCTTCCTCGGCGTGCGCCGGCGCCGCCCTAGCGCTCCACACCCAAGGAGATGGCAAGCAAGAAGGAGCGACGAGGCTGCCATGGATGAGTCGGAGGTGGTGGTGACGACGATGACGAAGATGGACGTCCGGTGAGCTGGGCCGCGCCGCGAGGCTATGGTCGACGCCGAGGCGGCCATGAAGAGCGCTAGCGAGGGTGAGGCCACACACTTCGTTTACAAGCTTGGAGACACACAGTGTCATGGCCATGGAGAAGGCGGTGGCTATAGGGAATTAGGATGTGGCAGGGGTGGACCGGTGGAGGAGACAGGAGGGTGACATCAGCGATGGCAATGATAGGTTCCGGACTTCTCGGCCGCAAGGTTGGGGTAAACTTGGAAAAGTTTTTTACTATATATACACTACTGGAGAACTGATCTTTGCTCGGTCGGTCCAAATCACAAATCTCTCGGTTCTCTTACGAATCGGTACTAAAGATGGTCTTTAGTACCAGTTTGTAATCACAACGGCTCGTTATGATGTTTAGTATAAGTTGGTAACACTAACCGATACTAAAGATCATCTTTAGTCCAGGTTCACTTTTTCTCAGGTGTTGTCAGGCCGCCAGGGATCTGTAGGTTACCAACTAGTACTAAAGATTGTGTCCTTTATATTGTCTTCTTCCTCCTCTTGCCCGAGTCATTGCTGCAAAAATCTGCAAGGAGGAAGAGGGGAGGTGCCGCTATAATTTTTTGTGGAAATATTTGGTGATATTATACAAATCGAAGGGATCTAAAAGGTTAGCAACTTCATGTTCTATTGATGTATTGTTAACATATTACAGTTTTAGCTATATTTCTATATGTCATTGTGTATCGAATAGGTATATGAAAAAAGATAAGAGAGAAAAATGACGTAGAGAATTAAAAGAAGGGTATTTCATAATATTAGAAACATTTCGATAAAAATGTTAAAAAAGATAATAAAGGAGAAATATAGATAATGAGGATAAAAGAATAGAAAACTAAGTCCATTTAAACATCATTAAAATAGTTAGAAATAGGTAGAATGCATTAAATAGGAAAAAGTACGAATTACCCCCTGAACTATCGTGGTCGACCGAATTACCCCCCGAACCCCAAAACCAGACATCGTTCACCCTAAACTTTCAATACCGGATGAATTACCCCCTTGACCCAATCCAAAGCGGTTTTATCTTATGTGGCATACGCGTGGTAATCTAGTTAGCATTTCCTTTTTTAAAAAATGGTGGGACCTACCTGTCATACCTTCTCTGCACCTCTTCCTAATCTCTCTCTCTCTCGGGTGCATGTGCGCACGGTGGCGCGCGGTGGCAGGCGGTGGACGACGGCACATGGGGGCGAGCGGGTCGGTGTCGGCATCCACATCCGCAGGTGCAGGGAAGGGGAAGGGGGCCAAGTCCAGCGGAAGGAAGGTAGTGGACACAGCAGCGGCTAGGGAGCGACCTCCGTGCCAGTGGCGGAGATGGAGGCGGACCAGGCGGTCGGCGGTGGAGGCGGAGGCTGAACGGACGCCAGCAAGGTCTCATTCACGCGGCTGCCTCCTGGCGGACCTCGCCTGCGGTGGCCGCCAGCACCATGACAGCAAGCGTCGTCCCCACAACGACGGCGAAGGGGGAAGGAGGATGGGAGGAGATGGAGGCAGGGAGGTAGCGGAATGGAAGGGAGATCGGATGAAAGACGAGGTGGCCCCCACCTCCGACCACCGCCCACTTCACTAACGCTTCTTGCCACCGCTCGCCTCTCTGCCATGCGCGCCTTCGACCTCCCCGTCTACCTCCATTACCTCCCCTTCCCCATCCACCTCCACTCCCCGTCCCCCATCCCCTCCACCTCCATTAATAAACTTTTGAATATAATTAAAATAAGGATAATAGATGGAGAGATATATTTACAATTTTTAAAAAATGATAGGATTTATATATAATTAACCATGACTCTGGTTACGTTGATTAAAAACTCGACAAAAACGTTAGAAATAAGAAAGATTCATTAAAAATGTGTTAGTTTAATTATGGTGTTTTAAATTATTATATGATTATTTAATTAGTTTTACTTTCGTGGACTTCCTTTACATTTGTTTATTTCATGTAGATCTGCAACGATGTACACCGCGGATCGATGGTTGAAGGAGTTTATTGATAGCATGGATTATTTTTTGAGTGTGGCCAATGCCAACAAGTATAAGGGTTTTATATGTTATCCATGCAAAAAGTGCAAAAACAGAAGCAGTATTCTACATCAAAAACTATTTACGCCTAAATATAATTGTTGGACCTCGCACAGAGAGCTAGGGTTGCAATGGAAGAAGGTGAAGAAGACGACAACATTCTGGACTAGGCTGAATACGGTGGATGTGAAGAAAATACAACCGGCGAGGCGGACGGGACTGTTCTAGATAATGACGATAGGGATGATCTTGGTTTAATGTTGTGCGATGTAAGGACTGTGAAAATGAAAAGGAGGTCCATAATTTAGAGACTATGTTAGCAGACCACAAAACGTCTTTGTACCCAGGCTGCGAGCAGGAGCACAAAAACTTGGGTACCACGCTGGAGTTCTTGCAATGGATGGCAAAAAATGGTGTGAGTGACAAGGCATTTGGCGAGTTATAGAAACTCGCAAAGAATATTCTTCCGGAGGGAAACTGATTTCCTGAAATAACGTACGAAGCTAAGAAGGTAGTCTGCCTTCTAGGACTGGAAGTACAGAAGATATACGCATATCCGAACAAGTGTATCCTCTATCGATATGAGGAGTACGAGAACCTAGAAGCATGCCCGGTTTGTAAGGCACTAAGATACAAGATTAGACGACATGACCCAGGTGATGTTGACAGACAACCTTCGAAGAAGAGAGTTCCTGCTAAGGTGATGTGGTATTTCCCTATAGTACCACGACTGAGGCATTTGTTCAGGAACAAAGCATATGCTAAAATGATGCGCTGGCACGTAGAACAACGTCAACAAGATGGGATGCTGAGACACCCCGCCGATGGGTCGTAGTGGTGAAACATCGACAGAAGGATGCACAAAACATAAGGTTCGGTGTAAGTATGGATGTCATGAATCCATTTGGAGAGATGAGCAGCGGTCATAACACTTGGCCTGTGACCATGTTTATCTACAACCTCCCCCTGGTTATGCATGAAGCGGAAGTACATCATGATGCCGATTATTATTCAAGGCCCAAAGCAACTTGGTAACGACATTGATGTTTATCTAAGACTATTGGTTGAAGATCAGAAACTGTTGTGGAAGAAAGAAGGTGTCCCCGTGTGGGATAAGGATAAACAAAAGCAATTTAACATACGAGCATTGATGTTCGTAACCATTAACGATTGGCCTACACTTAGCAACCTATCCGGACAATCAAACAAGGGGTATAACACTTGCACCCACTATATGGATGATACTGACAGTATGTACTTGGAAAACATTGTAGAAAGGTTTTTACATGGTCCATCATCAATTTCTTGTTGCAAATCACCCTGTCCGAAAGAAAGGCAAACATTTTGAACAGAAGATAGATCACCATTCGAAGCATAAACATTGTAACGGAAAAACCGTGTTTCCGTTGGTGAAAGATCTGAAAGTAGTATTTGGAAAGAGACTATTGACGATGAAATTTGGTAAGCATATGAATCGGAAATAAGATCCAATCCGAAGTGAATTTGAAGATATGCGGGATTCTCGGAAACAG
The DNA here is from genome assembly GCA_000573905.2 of Oryza punctata. NCBI lineage: Eukaryota > Viridiplantae > Streptophyta > Magnoliopsida > Poales > Poaceae > Oryza > Oryza punctata. The sequence continues at coordinate 10,313,596 of CM002488.2, forward strand.
AGTGTGCATCGGCTGGTGTTGACGTAAAAACACGATGGCTTGTGAGATCTTCTTAACTCCAGTGCAGGTCCAAAATAATGATGAGATGTGGACGTGCCAGTTAGTTTGATCCTACAATTGACAAGATGTGTAAACAGCATATAAAACAGTCAATCGGCTGATAAGCCGATGGAGTGATTCCAGCCGATGCTGATAAGTGATATGATAGAATAAACGTTAATCGGAAGGTTAAAGCATACATCGGCTGGAGGTCTGATGTCAATAAATCCACATGATTAGATAAAAAGTGAAACCTTTGTTGCGATCGGCTAAATCCAACTTATATGTAATCCTTATAAGCTGGTGCAATGTCTAGATAACTCATCGGCTGAAACCCCAATGAGACCCTTATTAGCAATCAAGAAGCAGACTAGAAATTATGATTCAAAGCATGACCTAGTAGATCAAACTTAACTGATGTAGTACTAAGTATGAAAAGAAACATAAAATCTAGATAATAAAGCCTTTGACTGATTTTCAGGGTGGTGGATACATTATATAATCCAAGCCAATAAAGTAATCTAGCCGATATCGATAAAACCCTAAATGGAGATTGGCTGATGCAAGTAGAAAACATTGTCAATCTGGATTATATAAAGTATATGATAACTCATCGGCTAGCACTCTGATAAAATATTAGTATGAACCTATCGGTTTAACAAGATTTATATTATCAACAACAATCTAGTAGGTCGAACCTAACCGATGCAGCACGAGATTGTATTTGATAATCTAATACTTGATGAACCGATAGATCTGTCTAATGTGATGGATATAATAAATATATTTAAACAACATTGTGATTTTAGAGATATATCGGCTAAGACAGAAGGTCAGACCTAACCGAGACAATCCTAACTGAACCGATGCGTCTCTAAACACAATGCAATTAAAATAGAATTGAAATATCAGGTAACTAAATATATCAACCGAACCAAAGCAATCCAAGAGATCGAAACAATGTAGCCTTGAACAACACCAATGTAGCCGATAAATTCACCAGGGCCCGACAGAACGTAGGGCTTACCCCTTCACTGGAGATTGAAAACCGATGCAGCCCCGCGTCAAGTGCCAAGTTCTGCTGGCTGATAAGTAAAAACCTCAGAATGAGGGTGGCAATGCACCGAGAGTAGTTGTATTGATCGAGAGATAATTTACATGGACCCCGGGTGATCATATTTATACCCATGGGTAGATACTAGTCCATATCGGACACGGCTCAAACTTTCCTAAAGATAAAAGGAAAAACATAAAGTCTGTATTGGACACTAAACACACTTTCCTAAAGATAAAAGGAAACTAACCGACTCTTCCTAATTAATAGATAAACTGCCATGCCACATCCTCCTTGAACTCGATCTCTTTTGGATAAGCTTACTTTAATAGATTAATTTCCTTAACCGAATTTGGTAAGAATCCGACTGTTGGTGATTGATAATGCCCATCGGTCGATTCCAGGACTCTGAAGCCGATACTGACTCTAGGCCGATGATGACTTCGAGGCTTACCAAATTTCGTCGTTAACACATGCTTCAAAATTCTCGTCTATCTCGCCTTGATTACTCCAAAATTGATCCTCCTTTGCTTCTTGCAATTGGCTTCCATGCACCGATACTGTCTGTGCTAGACGAGCAAGACCGTCAAACTCGTGTAAAAGGAATTTGTCTTTGTTATGTGTTGACAATCCTTGGAATGCAAGATCCGCTAGCTGTTCATCACTCAGGCTCAAGCTATAACATCGGTGCGAACATTACGAAATCTTTGAATATATTCCATTGTCGATTCTCCCTTTTGCTGCTGAACCAATATCAAGTCTGAAAACTCCATCTCATCGATTCCAACAAAGAAATAGTCATGAAATTGCTTCTCAAGATCGGCTCATCTGAAAGAATTTGTTGGTAACGATGAAAACTATGAGAAAGCCGATCCAGTCAAAGACAATGGAAAAAATCTAACTTTCAGAGCCTCTTCCGCCGATGCTTCCCCACATTGCACTAAGAATCGGCAGACATGTTCCATTGTAGATATATCATCTTGCCCTGAAAACTTTGAAAAGTCTCGAATCTTGTATCGGTATGGAAGCGGAACTCTATCGAACCATTCAGGATATGGCTGCCGATACATATAGATCTGCTTCTTAGGTCTAATTCCAAACTGCTCCTCTACTAATTTTGCAATTCTATCGGCCCAACCATCGTTCCTCTAACGACATCATTTTTCTCCACATTGATGCTCTTGAAGTTCTTCTGGCTGATATTGTTGATATGGATCATCATGCCGATGCTGATGCCCCCAAGCTGGCCTTTTTGAGCAATTAACTCTTCAACTTTTCCCTTGATCAAATTCCGTAATATGTGTTCGGGTATAAATATAAACCCGAGGTCTTGTAAATAATTAACATGTTATAAATTTCGTAAATAATATAAATTCCGTAATGTGTGTTGCGATGTTCGACAACGAGGTAATTACTTGTTATGGCGGTTTGCGTTCTCGGGATTAGTGCTTACATCTTTACGACACTCTAATCTTGATCATGTAATCCATCGAGTTATCATAAATATTATATAATCTAGATTGACAATGCTTTCAATTGGCATCGGCCAACCTTTGTCTAAGGTCTTGTCGATAATGGCTAGATTGACTTGTTGGTTTGGATTAAATAATATATCTACCATCCTGAAAAGGCAGTCATCGGCTTGATTGTCTAGATATTATGCTTCTTCTTATACTTAATGCTACATCAGTTAAGTTTGATCTATTAAGTCGTGTTCAGAATTATAATCTCTAGCCTACTTTATGATTGTTAATAAGGATAGTATTGGGGTTTCAGCCGATCTTACCTAATATAGTTATTTTACATAGTTTTATGATTTGTTTAATATGCTATATCTTCCCCTTATATCAGGATCTAAACTAATATAAATATATTGAACCTATTGTTAATCTAATTGATGGTAGTTTGATATATTTGTAGCAAGAGAATATCCTAATATAAGGTAGTATCAGAGCTATAGCTAATACACACTAAATCTGAACATCAGTTTGTGATATAAACGCACATAATTGTTATTTCATGTTACCTTAGATTTGGGCAATTTATACTATCTCGGTTAAATCCGATCTATCCCAATTGCTGATTTCTAAAGTAATAATGATCTATAGATTATGTAACGTTAATATTTACAACCGATGGATCAAGTTTAGGTTTGATCTATTACTGGGAATACAGCCGATTCACCTCATAACGCATCGGCTAGGATACATCACGATATGACATCGGCTTCCTAGCCGATCGATTATCGTTTACTAATAATATTCGCATGTTTCATCTTGTTGATTGCAGGATCAAATCAATTAGCACACCTGCACCTCACCATCTTTTAGGACCTGCACTAGAGTAAAGCAAATCTGTCAGGCCAGTGTGTGTTTTTTGCATCAACAGAGACCTAGCAGCCAACCTATAGCGAGTGAAGATGGTCACGCGGCGATGTAGAAGAAGTTTATTTTTTAGGAGTAACCCTATTGGGAAGTCTTGGGCGTCCGCCACGCAATCGACGTGATGCACCTAACTAAGAACCTTTACGTCAACCTGCTGGGTTTCCTTGGTGTATCTGGGAAGTCGAAAGATATACTTGAAACACGTAGTGATCTGAAGCATATGAATCAACGCAATGGTCTTCATACAGTACCGAAGGGGAAAGGAAACCATTAGTTGAGTCGAGCCAGCTACACACTCTGAGCAAGATAGAGATATATAAAAACATATATATTTATATTAATTACATATATATGCATATATCTATGTACTTATAAATATATATATTTACAAATATAAACATGTATATATTATATATACATGCATATATATGTGTATGCATTTATACATATGTATGCATGTATATAAAGACATAAAATATATACACATATATACATTTATAAATCAACAAGCAATAAAAAATATTTGGGAAAAAAGAAAAAATACATCTTTAGTACCGGTTGGTAACACCAACCAGTATTAAAGATGGTAACCGGTATCACGTGGGGTTATCATCTTTAGTACCGGTTCGGTACTAAATATGTATTTTTAGTCCCAGTTACTTCAATCGGGATTTAAAAAATACCCATCTTTAGTCCCAAATTGAACGTTCCGGTTGCATATCCAGGACTAAAGAGGATTGCGAACCAGGATTAAAGATGGGTTCTTAGTGCAACCAACGTCAAAGTGTCAAATATTAAAACATATTTTGAAATGTATACGGGCGTCAAAAAAAAGATGGAGGGAGTACTTAATACTTAATCCGTCGTAAAATAGATTCGTATCACTAATATATATATATATATCCTATTCAGTTTAGTTTTACTATATATTTTCTACGACAAAATTTACTTATATTTTAGAAGAGAGTACGAGATCCATGGTCTCGTAAGGCAGTACAGTACTGTATCTGCATAGATTTATTGGTGGGTGGGAGAAAACAGTTGGGGCCTTCGGTGTGCTGAATTGAAGCAGGTGTCCCGACAAAGATTTATATTCCGTCATTTCAGAGAGAGCTATATATGGTGAGTGCCGTCTGCAAGACGCCGGGTACAGCGAGGGAGAGAGAGCGACACTAGTGACAATTCGAGGCACCAGCCAAACCGCGCAATAAGTGGCCTGCTTATCGGTGCCACATGCACGTCTAATCATACTCCCAACTCGATAATAAGCTGTCAGAAAACGAGCATTGGACCGGGCCCCAGTGGGCTATACGAGCAGGCCGGTAAACAGGCGGGAAGTGGGCCGACGTTACAAAATATGCGGGCCCGAACGGAATTTCCCCCTCTCTCGTTCCTCTCTCCCCGACGCATTGAGAAGGCGGATTTCCTTGCCGTCGAAGCGACCCGCCGCGGCCGCGTGGGGTGGTGACATGGGCGGCGGCGGCGGCGGCGAGGAAAGGGCAGAGTTGGAGGCGGCGGTGAGGGAGGAGGTGGGGGGCGGCGGGTGGTGGGACGATCCCGATGGCGGCGAGCTCCGCGCCAGGTTCAAGGCCTTCACGGGGCAGCGACGCGACTGGCCCCAGCCCAAGCTCCTCTTCTGGAAAGGCCTCCTCCTCCGCGTCGCGCGCCGCCTCCGCCTCTGCTCCGCCCCTGCGCGCCTCGTAAGCGCTCGACGCCTCCTCCTCTTCCTCCTTCTCCCGCTCCCACCCTACATCTGGTTCGCTTGCTCCCTCCTCTGACACCGCGGTGGCGCTGACAACTGCAGGTGATGGGTGTTTGGTTCGCGCGACCTGGTGGCCTCACGCCGCTCTGCTTGCCGCAGGTTCTGGTCAGTATCCAGGACGATATCACTTTAGTTGCTGTTAATTTGTTGCCAAACGGGGGACTAAACTTTGCCATTGTTCCAGGAAGAGATGCGTGCCGATGGGGAGATTCTGCTCAAATCGGAGCTAATCGATCCGACTGCAGGGAGCTTGTATCAGCTAGTCAGGAGGATGAGCCAAATGGCTGTCATCTCAAAGCAGCCGATTTCGCCGGACGACATCCTCGTGTTTAAATCGTTAATTGAGGTATATAGGAGTTCCTATTTTCTTTTTCCAAGTCATGTGGTTATTGTGCCAGTTCTAGCATTGTTTATTTGGATATCTGCTAGTCAATTGCAGGAACGGGCTGCTGACATTGTTGATCAGCTGAGGAACTCTCATTGGACGTCAACGTGCATTGTTACTATTAGTAAATTCAATGCCTTCTTCCATGGGCGTGAGGATTCTCATGTTGCGTTATGTTACTTGACACAATGTGGGAAAGCACGGTATATTGTTGATAGGACGCAAGATTCTGTTGAGGTTTGCACTCTTCGTTGTCCACTATCAGCAATTTCATTGCAGGAAGTGCATTGCGGTTCTTTACTTCATCCCATGTGTACCTTCAGGGTGTGAAGTTTTCGCTCATGACTGCACAAGTTCCTGCTGTCTCAAAGCTTGACCACGACACATTGCATTTAATTTTGACGGAAGAAAAGTTGCAGCAGCAGCTTGATGTACTTGATCGCCAATGGGAAATGTTAGTCTACTTTCCAACTTTGTTCCTGCAATTTGCATGCATGACTAGTGCGTAATAAAAGGATATGTCATGTTCATACATTGCCACATTGGCGTTCTGTTTTAGATTGCATAGAAACAAATAGTGTACATTTGAACAGATACTATTGCATAGGACAGTTCTAAACTTGGTACTCAGGAGTGCAGTCATCCCTAAGATTATCACCTGCTGCATTGTTTGTGATACTGTTCACTTCCTTTTGCTAGTTTCGTTTGTTATGTAAAAGACTGGCATTTATACATTCCGTTCTAGGTATTATCTAACTTTCTTTCATGCTAAATGAATTGTCTGTTCACATTGTTGGAAATTATGTTATAATTACTGTGTTTTCCCTTCTTTATCCCCAAGATGAGGGGACCTGTTCATAAGTACTAAATAAAATTTTGTTTCTCTAATAATTTGATGTAATGATAGTTCAAGAAGGAGGGCATTGGTATCCTTCAAATCTGGGGATAAACAGTCAGCTTATCGATATGTGCGGCAATCTAAGTTGTTCTCAGAAAGCAGGAAAAGATGCACACCACTGCTGGAGAGGGTTGAAGAAGTTATAAGCCTAATTGCTAGTGCTGAAACAACTAAGAAGGTATATAACTTTTGTGGAAAAAAAATAATGTTTACTAAATATAGACACTAGAAACAATGGGGATGCTGCATACACAATTAATTCATTACATATTGACATTCTCTACTAGGTTAATGAGGCAATCAAAGTCAGTATTCAGGCGATGAATGAGCATCATGTGAGCGTAGAGGAGGTTAACGAACACCTAAAGGAGGTTGATGACCTTGTTGTGACACAAAGAGAAATTGATGCTGCCTTAGGTGAGGTTTCATTTTTGTTGTTCTTTTACAAGGAAATTCCAGTTTTCAGTCGAGCAAGTTTATATTAGACATGCAAGATAAAGTTGTCTTTTTTTCATGCGGTGATGATTTTCTTTAGGGAAAAATAGTATGCAGTTTTTGGTACTCTTGAGCTATGTATTGGATTTAGGGTTCTGTGATGCAATGGGAAAAATATGGAAAACGTTTGTTATTCCCAGCCACCAAGAGAAATTTGTCAAAGTCGCTTGTTTCTTTGACGTGTAAAATCAACCTAGCCAAACTTGATTCATCTCAAGTTCCCAAATCCAACTAACCCACAAGCCCTTGCTCGAGATCTCACTTCACAAATCCAGCTCAATCCCTTGCTTTGCACTCTTGTTGCTGTCAACAGAATGATTGCTGGAGTCCACTTGCATGGTCTCTACCAGCTTCTGCATGTTCCTCACCAGATCCACTCCAAGCTGCCACATCTATACATGGAGTGAAGAAAGAAGAGGACATCTAAGAACATGCATGTTTGTGTGCATACATACAGCTATGCTCAATATGCCAACCATGGCTGCAGTCCGCAGCTGGTCCAGTGCTAACCTCCTCACAAACTGGCCTTACCCAAGCTGCTGGACGAGGCAGAACCAGAGGTTGAAGATGGTGCAGGTGGTGGTGATGCGCTGGTTGCTGTGGTGGTCACTGCTAGTAATCTGTTAATTGGATGTGGTATACATGCCCTTCTACCAATTCAACTGGTGCTGCAGAGATTAAGTCAACCATGATAATAAAGTGATAGATGGAGCATAATGGAGGAGTCTAGGAGTGCTATTATAGAAAGACTGCAGTTTAGAGTGGTATGTTTGCAAAGGGGGTACAGGGTACTCAAAGGGCAATTTTCCGTTGTTCTTTTGGTGATATTTTCCTGATGTGCGTTCCTTTTGGTGCACAGAACCAAACCTTTTGCTATATGTGTCTTCTCATCTACAGCATCAATTTGTTTCCCTCTGTTTGTAAATGGATTTGTGGATGTTTGTTTGTTCTTTTCAAAATTCTGATTTCAAATATTTTTCAGGATCAGTAATACACCAGTCAATGGATTCTGAAGAAAATATTGAGGAAGAATTCATGAAGCTGGAAGCAGAATTGCAGGATGAGATTCCTCACATTCAAGAGGATCCAGTTTCACATGCCAATGAAGAATTACCTAATGATAAAGATGTTGATTCATTGAGCAATAACCTTTCAAACATTAAACTCGAGGCCATCTAGATTTTCACTTATTAAATGCTACTTGTACATATTGTGATCTAGTCACATCTTTTGCCCCATCAGTATGTGTTGTATTTCTTATGACAATGTTCCTACCAAAACAGAAATTCTTTATTGCAGAAATAATCCTTACAGGGTTGCCATGAATTTGTTTTTTTTATTCTTTAACCTTTTGGGATAGTATTTTGCATGAGTGTCTGCTATTTGAAATCTGCCTGCCCTTTACCATTTGAAGTGTATGGTTGCCCTCTATGTTTACTTGTGTTCTGTGTAATGAAACCAAAAGAAATATCTGGTTCACATTTCATACTGCATCTATCTTAAAAGCTCGATCCTTGTTACTACGGTATGCATCTTGATAATAAGGCAGATAGATCAGTATCTTACATGATATTGTTTTCTGATTTGGCAGGTTCAGACCTTATTCTTTCATGAAGTGTGCTTATTATAATGACATAACCATATTAATTATCAGCTCATCTGATCATTGTTGCAATATGAAGGGGGGCTGAGAAGTATGGAAGGACCTTAATTCTTAACTATGGAATTGATTGGTCAGTAAACTGTTTTTCTCTGCATGATACCGACATGCGAGAAATGGCTTGCTCCTTTACAAGAAAGGCCAGCAATTGTGAATGCAGAGGCACTGAAGAATCTGTCTGGCTGGTGTGTCTGTTGAATTAAGTCTTTTTTTTGCAGGGCTTGTTGGATTATGTCTACTTTAATGTTTTTTTAACTTGTTTCTCTGTATGGGATGAGCATGGGTGGACCCGGGTGTAATAGGTGACCCATTTTAGTTCAACTAAAACGAACTAAGTTTTAGTTTTGAACTCCTCAAAATGATATTTGGTTCATTTAGTTGACCTAAGATGGGGTCACCAACCCATGTGTCGAACCGCACCCATCTCTTGATGCCAGTGCTAATAATTCATCACAGGTTCAGGATATGAACATATACCCTTCAATTGACTAGCGTTTAGTTGAGTCCTTCGAACGAGTGTCTCATGAAAAAAAACTAGAAGTTTCCTGTAAGCAACACACTGTACTTCTGATAATCTAATAAGTAAATATCACATCAGAAAGTTAGGATAAAGCAGTAGTTGGATCCAAAATAGTTTGGAAATAGAAAATTGCCGTCAATGCCAGTTTCTGATGAATTAAGTTTTTGGCAAAGCCAACCGAAGAGAACACAGTTTGTTGTAAATAGTTTTGAATGCTAAACACAATAAACATATGTAAAAGGTGCTATAACATTTACTTTTATAGCAATTATGTTAATTCAAGTCGTAACAATATTCCTCATCAAATTTCAAACTGTAGGAGTCCAAAATGTGTATCTGGCAAGATACAATGACATGTTGATGTGTTTCTGACTGTGGATTCAGCTAATCCTGGTAACAGCAACTTCGGACTACTACAATATATATAGGTAGTGTGTGCAAGTAATTTATGAGTGCCCATTTCCATGTTTGTGAAAACATTGTGAGGAGGCTTCTAAAATTATCCAGACTTGGTCTAGAAGCGTTGGTGTGAAACTTATCCTGAACATTGGTTAAGAACCGCAGTCCTCCAATTTCTGTGTTTCTGTTTGAACATTGGAAAGAATCTTGAAAAGCAGGAAATCAATCTGATTAACTGTGTGAGGTGACTGTGATTGTTGAGCCCAGCACAGTATAACTCTGGGTTTGGTTCCAATAATATCTAGAATAAAGACAATAGAGTTCTCTTATCATGTGCATGTCCAAGGCCAACTAACACCACATGAAATGTTTCCCAGGCCCCATTTCTTGGGCTGGACCCACTCCAGTCCTTGAATATATATTAACATCAATGTTGCCGTTCTCATACATCACTGTCCACAATTTCCCCATACTGTAGATGATCAGGGTATACATAGTTGCTGACTGGAGTAAGACTTAAAGATAGTATCTTGAGATCGAACTAAGCTAACTGTACGCATTCAATGGAAAATAAAATATAGGTCGTAGGAAAGGAGAGGTGGAGAAGAAAAGAGAAGCATACGATAAGCTGGCAACAGTGAATAATCTCGCAAGGCAAAGCATTTCCTTATTTTGGGAGGAGCAAAAGATCCTTCAATGGGCGATCTGAAGATAGGACTGAAAACTGACGACAACACATAGGTCTGAGATTTCATTATAAGAACTTGAATTATTGGAGGGGAACTTTGCTTGTGCTTTCTCCACATGCATGATGCATGAATCTATCAGATGCCTGTCCACACCAGTCTTCAAAGCTACGTCATATCAGGAATAAAATAGGAGAGGAAAGCAATCTTGTTCCTCCATTAAGTGTTACAATAATGCTAGATACCACATCTAGCTTATCCTCTTACACATGTTACTGTAGAACGATGTGCTTGGGCAATGAAAACCGTACAATTCAAGAAGTCAGGGCAAATGAACCAGTAACTTGTGTAGTTCAACGAGGTGATTGCTTTGTTCCTTTTAGGCAAAAACGGTATACTTTAAGACTCTGGATTGGTGTCCAGCATTTTAGTTGCATCTCATCTTTGCTTTCCTGCATTGTACCTGGCTACTTGTTGACATCTGAGCTTACTGCATTTTAGTACAATGCTGCTTAATTGTATTATAACGATAACACGGCCACTGATTGTTTAATGTTTGTTTCCTTAAGGGCTAACAAACTAAGCTGACGGATGAAGTCAACAGACTGATGCAAACATGTAATCAAGCATATGTAAAATATGCTCATGATTGAGCTTTTTGCATGTTTCTGCAGTAGCATGTGTCCTTATAACCGAACAACATACTTTTTTAGAAAAAAAAATGGAACAGCGTACTGATTTATCCTTTGTCTGTTGTATGGCTAACTAGTAGGCTGCAATTCTCAGGTAAATACTCTATTTTCTAGACGTCTCATATATTCATGTCTGATAAATACGCATTTGTTCTGTGTGGTTGCTAAATCCTTCCCTGATGTCCGGTTATATACTTATATTCAACTGATATTTAACTGTTGGCATAATTTTCAGGGTCGTGATGATATATCTAGTTCATATATTAATAAAAGAAAGTGCTTCTAAGTCTGTTCCTTCTAGCACTGCAAATAATCTGACCAAACTTGTAAGCATAAACAACTGTCATAATAATTCATCATTATTTGCACCAGAAAGCGCTGTACAGTAACAGCGGTGCAAGTTAAACCTCATGGAGACCAAGCGGCCCCAGCATACAATCCTAAGATGAACGAGGAAAATAAGATATATTGGTCCAAGATTTCTGACGAGGCAAAAACTACTCATAGGAAACTGCACTGGAAGTCAAGAATTACAGCTTGTAACCTGGTAGCATCTTCTACCATCTACATCTTACACAAAATTTTGGGGCATTTTGGCTGATACATCTGCTTCGTGGATCTTGATACTCAAGTAAGTTGTCCCAGTATGAATTGCTAACTTTCATAACTGGAAGTTGTTAGTTGGTCGTACATGAAATTCCTCAGCCATTGATCTTATTAGGACAGGAACATTCTGCAGATTTCAGTGGTAGGTCTCAAATTTAGCATGAAAGTCAAGTTACACCTACTGGCCTTTCTTTATGTTTCAGCCCCATCTCTCTCTCTAGCGTTGGTCCCCTTGCCGGTACCATCTGAAAATTGACTGCTTTTTGTTTGGGCTGAAGAGGGTATCCTAAAATTCTCGTTGTCACCCTGGAATATTAAAGTAAACCGGAGTAAGTAATGCACTTAAGTACTAGCACATGTCTTCTATTCGCTTGACATCATTTGTTAATTGTTAATTAGTACCTGCATGATGATCTGCATTTGTGGATCACCTGGATTTGCTCCCTGTATAGCTTCCTTGTTCAGACATTGCTGCTGTTGATTCGATATGCCTTGCTGCTGGTCTTGCACCATGTTAGCCATGGCGCTTGATACTTGAGGGACCCCGCTTGGCCTAACAGGAAGACCAGCCAAAGATGCAAATGGTGGTACACTAGACGCTGACGAAGGAATTGTTTGCCCAGGAACCCCAAACATTGGCATGGTGCTTGTGCCAGGGATCCCAAGACCTTGTGGTGACGCACCTGGGATCATCGGGCAGGGAAAGTGAGCACCAGGCATGGGTGGCATCTGAAGTGCTCCAGTGTTGCTCATGTCGAAGACGCCCATCCCGTACCCCAATCCCATGCCGAGATGAGGGAAATGAGCCATCGGTGGAATTTGCAGGTGCTGCATGGCTGTTGGCAATAGCATCGGAGGAATGCACAACCCAGTTCCCATGGACATCATCTGTGTCAATGACAACTGCACCTTGTCAATGCATCTATGTACATATTCACCATCATGGTACATTGGCAGTTTCAATGTACCTGTACTTGAAGCTGAAGGGTTTTGAGGTACTCTATAGCTTCATCCAGCATCGACGCTTTATCAATCTGCAAAACACAGCATATGCCTCATTGACCAAATGTTCATACAGAGGCATCTAAGAGTGAGCAAGACGATGGAATGGCTTATATGTACCTTGTTGCAATTGGGAATGAGTTCTTGCAGAGCGCGCATCTTTTCATTGATCCTATCCCTTCTCCTCTGCAAAGATTGTTGGGTTGCAATACAGTCAATACAATTGCAGCATGAGTCATGAGATTGAAGCAAATGAATGTAAGATGATCAATGCACTGACAGGTCAGCTTTGAAACAAATGGATGCAGGATGTTCAATGCACTGAAGATGTGAGCTACTCACCCTTTCTGATAAATTATGAACCTCAGCTGTGCGGCTGCGTTTCGTGCTCCTGGTCCCAGATCTTCTCAATACTCCAGGTTCATCGTCAATGTCCTGAATAGAACCAGTTTTCATCATGAGAATCAGCGAAGGTATGGTCAGCTGGTTATGCAGTGCATATCTATCTCATACCGTTTACTTACATCGTCTTGGCTAGCTGAGCATTCTGCCTGGGCCTGGCACTTCCGCTTCTGCTGGCGCCACAGCTCGTCACTCCCAGCGCCGTTGCCGGAGCACACCGACGATGTCGCGACGGTGGCCTCAGGTGCCTTCCTTGCCTCGGTTTTGTGGACAGGCATGGCTCGGCCTGCCATGTCACGGCCCATCTCGTGGTGCAGGTTAGCGGCCGCGGGCATGGGAGCGGCTGCCGTGGACGTGAACGGCATCTCCTTGGGCTGTGGCGGCCACGCCGCCGCCGCCCTCTGATCAGCGAACGCCGGGGCGCTCCTCGACCCGCTCGCCGTCTGCACGACCGTCGACTCCACGCGGTTGCTCGCGGTGACATTGGACGCCTTGTCGGTGCCTTGCGGCCTCTGCGCGCTCTGCAGCGTCGCCCTCGCCAGGACGGCCGGGCGGGAGAAGAGCGAGAAGTTCATCACGCCCTCGCCGCTGCGGCTCGACCGAGGCAGCTTATCCGCGGCGAGCTGTGGCTGCGGCTCGGCTCGGGTGGTGGGAACCGACAGGCCGCCGTGGCTTTCCTTGGAGGGTTCCCTGGTGGTGGTGGTGGCAACCGGAGCATTTTTGTTATTGGTGGCGCCGTTGTGATTGGAAGCTGGCAGAGAGCCGAGATCGGTCGGTGGCGCGGCGGCCGCCGCGGCAGCCGCCGCCGCCTGGAGCTCCGAGAAGAAGTCCGAGCCGTAGTCGGCTGCTGCTAGAGCAGCAGGGGCGGCGCCGTCTTCATCGTCAATTATGGGGTAATGGATCCACGGAACGGTGTCATCATCCCCGTTGTCCTGCGTGGTGGCGCCGAAGCCAGAAGCAAAGTCGTGCACCGCCGGAGTCATGCCCAAGGCGCTGAAGCCGCTCCCCACCTTGGCGAACGCATCGATACCGCCGGGCTGCCTCTCCTGGGCTCTACTACTGCTGCCGCCGAAGAAGCCGAACGGCGGGAAGGCCGGCTGCGGGTGCTTCTTCCTCCCGTGCACCACCGCCTGGCCGTTCTCCCACAGCAGCTCGGCGAAGTCGTTGCCGTCGGACCTACACACACAAAACACAGAGCCATACAAACACATGCATCAGCTTCCTCGATCGGAATCAACCAGAGAGCTAAGTCGGAGGCAGCGAAAGATGGCGTTGCACCCACATCTGTGCAGTCTGTGGACAGGGAGAAGAAATCAAGGAAGGAGGAGTTTGCAGCTGTACTCCCAAGTGCAAGCCGAATGCGAAACCGTGCTCCTCTGCGGCCGGCCGGGCAACGCGAGGTGAGCTCGTTCTCGCTGGAGGGAGGGAGACGAAGAGAAGAGGAAACGAAGCCGAAGCGGAGAGAAGTCGCGGGGGACGGGCGGGGCGGCGCTGTTGGTCCGCGTGTGGGATAAGAGGCTGTGGCGCGGGGGGACCTAGCGGACGGGAACGGAATGGACAAGCAGATAAGAAAGGCGCAACGCAACGCAGCGGTTGCAGCCGCAGCCCCAAACCCCGGGTTCCCTGCACCGCCCTCGCGTCAATCCACGGTATGTGTGCGTGTGTGCGTGCGTGAGTCCGTCCGTGCATGTATCTGCATCCACCACTCCCACCGTCATTAGTCTACCCTCCCTTTGTTTTTTCCCTCGCTTGGCGTCGCCTCTCCCTGGTACTCAGGACCAAGTGACAAAACGAGGCCCTCACGTTCCACGCTCGGGACACCGCCACCGGTACACACCTACGCAGCCGCGTGTCTGTGCGCGCGGGCACAACGACATAAATGGATGGTTGGGTGATTGGCGGGGACCAAACCGATCGATCGATCCCGAGCCGCATGCATCATGATGAATGCAGGATACTCGTCCCGTGCCCCGCGGTTGGCATGGCACTGGCAGCGGCAGCAGCTGCGCTAGTGTGTACTTGGTGATACTCCCCGCCAGGTCCAGCTCCGGCATCCGTCGTGATAATGCAACAAACTGCAGGCCGCAGCGCAGAGCAACACAGTGCAAGTAACTGCACGGCCAGCCGGCCAGGGGGGATTGGTTGGTTGGTCCTCTTTGTGGCGCGTGCAGGGGCTCGATCGGGAAAGCCAAAAGCGGTGGTGGGTTGCTGCTGCCAAAGCAACTTTTGCTCGGCGGAGATCCAGCCCAGGTAGGTGCGTGCATGGCAGCGTGACTGCCTGGCAGTGTGACTGGCTGACCGATGATGGGAAGGCTCGAGGAGTCTCACACTCACACCGGGTAGTACGACTGCTAGTCCTTGCTTCCACCGATGATAAAGAAAGCTGCCCCCCACCCCCCCCCCCCCCTCGCGTCACACATGTACCACATACCTCCACTAATGATTGACCCTGCCGCCAGAGGAGATAGAAGAGAGAGAATGCTGCTGCTAGTCCTGTACAGTACTCCCCTAGCTTTGCTTTGACTTGGGGCTTGGCTTTGATAGCTTAATTAATTGGCAGGATCAGTCTAATGGTCCTAACAACAACAAACAACACCACTGTCACCGCTGATGGCATCACCATCCCGGTCCCGGCCGGCCACCGGTTGCTACAAAAGCAGGCGCAGGGAATCAGATATCTTCGTCTCCTCCATTCTTCGGTGACTTACTTTCTCGGGAGCCGGGCATGTGTATGCGCTGCAGGGAGATGCAAGGGGCATTAAACATATGCCATGTTGAGCTACGAGGGAGTATGGCGAGCTCTTGTCGGCTAGCCTATTTCCTCAGCCGGAGACGGAACCCCGGGGCGTCAGGATTGAGGAGGCAGAGGCAACCAGCAGCAGGTAATGCTGCTGCATGGCTATCTATCTCCGGAGTAGTTTATGTATATAGTACTACTTATTTATAGTCCTATGATTTTATTACTCAGTGTGTTTTCATATGACTCTCATATGAATATGATGATCCTATCCTAGGAGTGAGTAGTGCAGTGTACTGGTGCTCAACTGAATCAGGTGCATGTACCTGCTACAGTTGGTAGCTGTACGCATCACGAGAGATTTTTCTTTTTTTTTTCTTTCCACAAGACAGCTCAAGCTTTGCCATTGGGTTTCTATTCACACCGTACGGTCAGAGCATGCGCTGTCCTCGTGCCTTACGGAGTGAATTGTAGTGGATTCATCTTTTATTGCCAAAGCTTTCCTTTGGATCACCCTTTAATCCATCTTTTCACTTTGAACTAGATTATTTTGCTTTTATTTCACTTTGAATCATCCCAAAATCTTTTTTCAAGCATATAAATAACCTTAAGCATATCGGCCGTGGTATACCAGAAACCATCTAGACTTAAACATGTTATTATTTATTAGATGAGAGTGTAAATACAGTTAAAGAAGAAATTTTTAGGGTACAAAGTGCAAAAAGGGTGAAAAGATTGACTAAAAGGTGATCCAAAGTGAAACTTGAATAATAAAAGATGAAACAAAGTGCAATTCACTCTAAACATAATAAAGTTTATTCTGAAACTTAGCTCTTTCAAATTGATGGTTATGTATATATCGCAACATTAATATAATCCATTTCCATTGTAACCCATTTACGTTATCTTAAAAATATTGGAATCCCCGATTTACAAAAATCTATTTTACCCCTCCAACTTTTTATATTGTGTCAAGACACGGATAAAATAGTAAATAACCATAATAAATGATGCATTCATCAACATGGGATCCATCCAACTAGAGGCAAGAATGCCACCTTACCATTACCGCCTACTCCCTCCCACACCGCCTTTTATTCTTCCTTTTCACTATGCCAGTGCAAGATCCATCTAGGAGTAGCCAAATCCGGAAACCCTAACCTCTTTGAGATGAGGATTCATGAACCGTCGCTACTCTAGTATCCCACTTTCCCTTTTCGTACATTGATCTTCCTCACCTCTTCAACCCGTTCTATGCTTGACTACCTATTTCAAAGGAATCACACCATTGCAACATTAAAAATGTCAATAATTGATGCTATGACTACAATTTTTAAGTATATCTAGGGTCATTTGTGTAAAGGCAAGGACTTGTAGACCCTTGTATGTACATCGAGAAAAAAAAATTTCATACAGGTTCGAGCATTCCTTGCTCAAGGTAATAACCCTACATTATTTTCGTTTTGTATATATAGACAGATGTGATTATAGTGCAATATGCAGAGGAGAAGCTCTAATTTAGACCTACACGATTATCTCTTTGGGATCATCTAATTAGGAATTTGTTATGGTCATTGACTTGGCTTTTAAAGACCTATCCCATCTTAACCTCAAGGTCTCTATATTTGTGTACCCATAATCTCAGTATCCTCATAGGATTCTTGGAGATAAACTCAGGGTATGTTTAGGGGAGCTTCTAGCTGTTGCAGTTTCTCCGAGAATCAGAAGCTCCCCCAAACAGTTCAGCTTTTGGTTCATATTCTAAGAAGCTGTAGTTGTAGAATTAGAAAATGAATTAGAAGCTAGCTAGAAGCTAGGATACCCAGTTTTTCCAGATTCTTAGAAGCTGGCTACCAACTAGCTACTTCTCAGAATTTTAAGCTTCCCCAAACAGACCCTCAGTATATCTTGGTATTGTCCGAGTAGGCCTTCCAAAGTCTTGCCATGTGAGGTGATCATGTCCTAATAGGACCTTTGCCGTAGGTTGTATTCTCTTTCATACCCATCCATCTTACCAGGTGTGGTATATATAGGAAATTCCGTACTTGGATATGTTTCCATACTTGAGAGGTATCATATATATATATTCAGTACAACTACAAAAACTTCATCCTCTGCCTCCAAATATCACGTCCCACTAGGAGATAGGAGACGGGACCTCCATGGCCTCTCCAATAATTCGAAACACTTCTTTTTTTCATTACACTATTTCGAAACCTAAGGATTCGTAAAATTCCGCGCTTGATCTAGCTTGGAGCACTACTACAGAAAGTCGGATTGGTGTCGGTTGGAAACCGGCCATAGGTGCCGGATTTCCCAACCGGCACCCCGCAGGCGGCATTTATGACTTTGGTCATCAGTGCCCTTTGTAGGATCGACATAACACATATAGGTGCCGGTTGGGAACCCCACAACCAGCACCTAAGAGGTTCCACAAGCCAAAAAGAAACCTGGCTCGATGCATCAGCTCGATTCGAGCCGATGCATCGAGCAGCTCCTCATCATCCAAATCCAAGAACACATCCATCAACATCCATGTACCAAGAATCCAAGAACACATTTCTCACAATCTCACCATCCATCCAACAACAGCACAAATAGGCAGTGGTGAATCAAAAACAATAACACATTTTTGTTGCTCACCGCATCCAACAACACATTCAATAACAACACTGTTGATGCGAAAAACACACACTGGCCTGAGAGATTTGCTTTACTCTAGTGCAGGTCCAAAACTTGCTTTCGGGTTCAAGGGCATGCCAGTTGATTTGATCCTGCAATCAACAAGATGAAACATGCAAGTTTTATTAGTAAACGATAATCGATCGGCTAGAGAGCCGATGTCATATCGTGATTGTTGATGCAAAAAACACACACTGGCCTGAGAGATTTGCTTTACTCTAGTGTAGGTCCAAAACTTGCTTTTAGGTTCAAAGGGCGTGCCAGTTGATTTGATCTTGCAATCAACAAGAAGAAATATGCAAAGTTATTAGTAGACGATAGTCAATCGGCCAGTTAGCCGATATTGTATCGTGATGTAACCTAGCCGATGCAATATAGCATGAATCGGCTGTAAGCTGTAGTCAATGATAGAACTAACCCTAAAACTTGTACATCGGCTGAAAATATTAGCATTACATAATCTATAAATCATTGTTACTTTAGAAATAAACAATTGGGATAAATCGGACTGAACCGAGATAGTATAAATTGCCCAAGTCTAAAATAACATGAAATAATGATTACATGTACTCATGTCATAGCCGATGTCCAAATTTAAGCATGTATCGGCTATAGCTCCGATACAACCTTATACTAGGATATTCTCTTGCAACAAATATATTCAACTTTTATCAATCAGATTAATAGTAAGTCTAATATATTTGTATTAGATTATATCTTAATATAAGGGGCATATATAGCATATTAAACAAAGCATAAAACTATGTAAAACATCTATACCAGATAAGATCGGCTGAAATCCCGATACTATCCTTATTAACAACCATAAAGCAGGCTAGAGATCATGATTCAGAACACGACTTAATAGATCAAACTTAACTGATGCAGCATTAAGTATGAGAATAAGCATGATATCTAGACAATCAAGCCGATGGTTACCTTTTCGGGATGGTGGATACATTATATAATTCAAACCAACAAGATAATCTAACCATTATCGACAATACCCTAGATAGAGATCGGCCGATATAGATAGATAGCATTGTCAATCTAAATTATATAACGTATATGATAACTCGGAGATTCGCAAGACAGAATTAGAGTGTCATAAAGATGTAAGCACTAACTCCGATGATGCAAACCGCTATAACAAGACCTACCTCTTCGTCGAAGATCAAATTGATGCAGCTCGACTTGAAAGCAAGAACTTGTCGAAAGTAAAAAACAAAAGGTTGGCGATGCGCCGAGATTGATTGAACGTGTGTTATTTTATTCATATGACCTCGGGTCTATATTTATACCCGAAAATACAAACATTGTCCAATATGAACACGACTCATATTATCCTAATACAAATCCAACTAGCAAACAAGTCTCTTAGGCGGACTCTTACCGAAAATATCTATAAAGAAATTACAGATAATCCTAATTAATAGATACATTTGCCAATTCTGGACTCTATCCTTATCTTGCAACATCGTCCCAAACTCCTTCTCGAATCCGATACTGACTTCACATGCAATATCGGCCACATCGGCTATCCAAATCGGACTCGGTTCCAGCCGATACGGTCTTCAGCCGATGCGCACTCTGTTTCCGAGAATTTCGAATATCTTCGAATCCGCTTCGGATTGGATCTTGTTTCCGATTCGTGCGTATCAATTATCTTGCCAAATTTCATCGTCAACAGTGATGTAACCTAGCCAATGCATTGCAAAGTAAATCGGCTGTAAGGCATATTCCCAATAATAAATCAACCCTAAACTTCATCCATGCAGTAAATATTAACATTATATAATCTATAAATCAGTATTACTTTAGAAATCAGCAATTGGGATAGATTGGACTTAACCGAGATGGTATAAATTGCCAGATCTAAAATAACATGAAATAACGATTATATGTGTTTGTATCATAGCCGATGTTTAGATTTAAGCATGTATCGGCTATAGCTCAGATACTACCTTATACTAGGATATTCTCTTGTAACAAAAATATATCAAACTACCGTCAATCAGATTAGCAGTAAGTTCAATATATTTATATTAGTTAAGATCCTGATATAAGGAGCAGATATAGCATATTAAACAAAGCATAAAATTACGTAAAACAACTATACCAGGTAAGATCAAGCTTATGGTTGCCTTTTCAGGATGGTAGATATATTATGTAATCCAAGCCAACAAGTCAACCTAGCCGTTATCAACAAAACCATATATAGAGGTTGGCCGACGCTAGTAGAAAGTATTGTCAATCTAGATTATATAACATATATGATAACTCGGTGATTCACAAAATAGAATTAGAGTGTCATAAAGATGTAAGCACTAATTCTGATATGCAAACCGCCATAACAAGTTTTACCTCTTCGCCGAAGATCGAAACCGATGCAGCTCGACTCGAAGCAAGAACTCGTCGAAGCAAAGTAACGAGGAAGGTGGCGATGTGGCGAGATTGGATTGAACATATGTTAATTATTTACAAGACCTAGGGCTTATATTTATACCCGAATATACAAACCTGTCCACAACGGACACGACTCACACTTTCCTAATACAACTCTAACCAAAGGACAAGTCCCTTAGGCGGACTCTTACCGAAAATATCTATAAGGAAATTACATAAAATCCTAATTCATAGATACAATTGCCTATCTTGGACTCTATCCTTACCTGGCAACGTCATTGTAATCCTTCTCTCGAATCTGGTATTGATCACATAACCAAAGTTGCTACCATCGGCCGCATTGGCTGACCATATTGAACTCGGTATCGGCCGATATAGACTCCCAGCCGATGCATACTCTGTTTCCGAAAATTTCGTATATCTTCAATTCCGCTTCGGATTGAATCTCGTTTCTGATTCATATGTTTACCAAATTCCATCATCAACAAACACAAAATCAAAAATCAACAAGAAACTGAAGAGAACGACACCGTTGCTTGACTACCTGTCGTGCCACCATCAAGGCTACCCATCGTGCCACCGTCAAGGCCACCCACCGCGCCGGCCGTGGGGAAGCCGCCCGTCGAGCCGCGATGGGAGGCAGCCCACTGCACCTTTGTGGAGGCCTCCCGCAGCGCCCGGCCTCCAGCACCGCCAACATCCATCGCGCCCGAGCTTCCCAAAGTTTGGCCTCTTCCACAACCACCGCCAGATCTGGCCACCCCCGAGTGCCGATGGGGAGGGAGGGTGCTAGATCTGGCCTCCCCGAGCACCGATGTGAAGAGGGTGGGATGGATAGGAGGAGGGGTGGTGTCGGATCTAGCCGCCCCCGAGCGTCGGTGGCCGGTGGGAAGGGGTGAGAGGAGGAGGTGGCCGGTGGCCTTCCCATGCTGCCGCCGCCAGTGGAGGAGGTGAGGGGAAAGGAGAGGAGGAGGAGGAGGGGAAAGGGCGAGAGAGATAATGAGCGGGGGGGAGGCGCGGGGGCAGAAGATATGGACGAGAAAAAAATCCTCACTCCTCCCTCCGCTCGGCTCGGCTCGCTCTATTAATGTGCCGGTTTTTTTTATAAACCAGCACTTTTAACCCATACGTAGGTACCGTTTTATTTAAAAAAGGGCACTTATAGTATATGTGCTGGTTTTCCTTTAGAACTGGCACCCATAGTTGCTAAAAGGTGCTGATTTTCTATTTTTTCACCCCGCATAGGTGGGAAAAGCTCTATAGGTGCCAGTTTGAATATTTTCGGCACCTATAGTACTGACCAGTATATGTTTTTTTTAAGTAGTGGAGGTTGCTAGATTTGGTAGGAGGAGGTAGAAAGATGGGAATGTGGGGCAGTGGCCGGGCAAGGGAGGAGTAGGGTATGGCTTAGCAGCTATTTCTTGGCGATAAAGATGGCGTCAACATCTTCGAAATGAAGATGGCGCCAACAACAACGGTGGTGCATCAGGCCATCCCAAACCCAGAAACTATCAAGTAGTTTTCATACTTATCATGTCATATAGATACTATGTATAGAAAACTATATATCCAATGGATGGTATCTTCAAATTAAATTATCATCCAATCACCTCTCTTATCTCCCTTGTTTCTGTTCTTGTTCTTACGTAAAGATGGTTTTCATAACCAGAAATGACGCTGCTAATGGACGGTTAGGGATATCGTGTGGTAGTAGCATGAGGTAATAGAAAAAATGTATTAACGAGGGTTTGGTCTTGAAATTACCTATGCAAGAACTCACAGTAATGATAATGGCCACCTTATTTCTTAAATGAACATTCTAGCTTTTAAAACTAGTACACTTAACCATTATTCATGTGCTTGTACGTATATGATACTAGAAAATAGGCGTGCCTTTTGGCACGACGGCTGATTAACCTGCTTCACTTTATAGGTTTTACCCAAATTTATTTATTTATGTAAGATTCACTAAAAATGCTTTTTCGATAGAGCCTCTTAAAAATATTGTGAGTACTATCCCCTCCCAGAATAAAATCAATTTTTGCACTTCCATTTATTCCAAAATAAGTTCATTCTTAAAGTAATAATTGCATCAGAGTTTTTAAAAATAGGGGATACATGCATTAGGAGTAGGTAAAGAGAGGAATTATTGCATTAGGATTTGATAAAGTGAGGATATTCTGATCTTTTTGGTTTTATATTGATGTATGAGATGAGTGAAAAATAAACTTATTTTGGGACGAATGTAGTACTTAGTGCTCCACTCAGCATACAAATATTGTAGTTTTTTAGATGATTTTTTTCTATAAGATTCATTAAAAAATGTTATATTTGATAGGATCCCTTGAAATTTTTAGCTCCAAGATGTCTGATTTTAAGAATGGTTCATCAAGGTATTATTAACAAACAATGAGCCTTTATAAAATTCACCTAACTTTCTATAATTAGAAAAGAGTTTGATATTTTTTCTAAAAAAATTAAAATAACAACATTTCACCTCTGTTAAAAATTTTGATATGCAAAATGTTTTTATTAAAAATGTTTTTGCATATAATTACAAATGTAGTTATTTTCATTTTTTATAGAAACTCTTTTCTAATTTTTTAAATAAACTCTTTTGCATATAAAGAAACTCTTTTCTAATTTTGCATATAAAGAAACTCTTTTCTAATTATAGTAAAGAGTTTGATATTTTTTCTCAAAAAAATGAAAATAACATATTTTTTTGCAAAACCATATGTTTGATTCATGTAAAGAAAATCAAAAGATTTCTAATTATCTTATTATAGAAATTTATTTTGGTAGAAGGGGATATGTTTTTTTCTCCTTTGCATAATTTTTACTCAGCATGTGCAAAAATCATAATTTACCCATTAGAGGTGCATACTCATATGATTTAGCACAATATAGTTTAACATATGCACATGAATTACATAGAAAGTTTTAATTTGATGCCCATGGCCTCATGCCATAGCAAAATTTAAACTTGATAAAATTAGTTGCGGGCGACCTATCAAGTAGAAGGCACCCTTCTTGCTGTTTTTTCCTCGTTTCATTTTATTTCTCTTTGTTTCATATTTTTAATCTTATTTTTAGCTTTCCTTCGCTTTGATCTCTAGAGGTTGCGCACGATATTAGTAGATGGAAAAATTGTTTTATCGAATCTTTATTTTCTCTTTTTTTCTACAACATTTTAATAGTTGGCACTAAAGAAGATAATTATTATGCAAAGGAAATAATAGATCTATCTTAATCCCACCAGAATGGAAAGCTCTGGAAGTTGTTAATGTACTTGCTTTTTTTGCTTTTTTTACCTTGCTTCCAGATCGTGGAATAGAGGTAATAGACACATGTCACACTACACTGGATAAGGTCACCTGTGATGGGCCCAAACCCTCACCTTTAACGGGTTTGGGCTTGGTCAGTGATCAGTGATCACTGGTAAGTCCAGTCACCTTTGATGGGTGGCCGGCTGTCAGAGGTGGCACTCATCTCTAACGAGCAAGTAATTAGACGCCCGTCAGAGGTGTTGGTCTCCACTAGCCTAGGGCTAGTTAGAACCCGTCACAAGTGACTCATCTCTAACGGGCAACTAAACAAAAGGCCATCAGAGGTATTAGTCTCCGGTAGTTAGAAGCCATCTGTGACGGGCAAGAAAGTAAATGCCCGTCACAGGTGAGTTAGCTCTAACGGCCGCGGTTTGTGAATCCATCACATGTATGGTTACCTGTGACGTCTTTTTTTTCAAAACGTCACTGTGTGTTAAATCCCGAAAAAAATAAATGCTAAATATTGGCTAGCCTCAGGATTTGCTAGCCATGCTCTCCGAAAAACAGAAACATCACAGATACATGCCAGGCACCCCCAATATCACATATTCTCATTTTAATAGAGATGCATCTCAAAATTGACATCATTCACATATGAAAGCCACAATTTTGCACAACAAATTCACAGATACATGCCCATCAAATGCCACAATTCTGCCCAGCAAATTCATACCCCATTTAAGCCACAAATTTCGGACCTTGCTCATGAAACCACAAACTTACCAAACTTTATTTTATCCTATTCCTTTTGAACCTCCACGATGACATGTCATTTTAAAAAATAGAGAAAACAATTGAACAGTACAACGTAAATCGTAGTTGATCAAATTTGATGACAATTTTTGGCAAACTACCATAAGTACTGCACATATAAAAGTAAATAACATTGCATTCCATACCAAAAAATCATAAAAAACAACTTTTTTACATCACAAAAAATTAGATAACTATTTTGTTCACGACATCACATCTAGCCCAGTTCAATCGTCTATTTGATGTGAAAACGTCCTTTCTTGTTCATTATTTCGGCACGAATGAAGGCGCACAGTTCGCCTCTGATAGCGGGGGAGGTGTTGATGCAAAAACACACACTGGCCTGAGAGATTTGCTTTACTCTAGTGCAGGTCCAAAATTAGGGTTTTAGGTTCTAGGGTGTGCCAGTTGATTTGATCCTGCAATCAACAAGAAAAAACATGCAAATAATGTTAGAAAACGATAGACAATCGGCCATAGGGCCGATTTCATATCGTATGTGACCTAGCCGATGCGATAAAGCATGAATCGACTGTAAGTTATAGTTGACGATAGAACTAACCCTAAAACTAGTATATCGGCTGTAAATATTGATGTTACACAATTAGTACATCAATATTACTTTAGAAACAAGCAATTGGGATAGATCGGACTGAACCGAGACAGTATAAATTGCCCAAATCTAAAGATAACATGAAATAATGATTATGTAGATTAATGTCATAACCGATATCTAGATTAAAGCGTGTATCGGTTATAGCTCCGATACATCCTTATACCAGGATATTCTCCAGTAATAAATATATTAAACTATAACCAATTAGATTGGTATCAAGCTTAATATATTTATATTAGATTAGATCTTAATATAATGGGCAGATATAGAACATTAAACAAAGCATAAAACAATCTGAAACATCTATACCAGGTAAGATCGGCTGAAACCCTGATACTATCCTTATTAACAACCATAAAGCAGGTTAGATATCATGATTCTAAATACGACTTAATAGGTTGGACTTAACCAATGCAGCATTAAGTATAAATAGAAGCATGAGATCTAAAGAATCAAGCCGATGATTGCCTTTTCAGGATGGTAGATATATTATATAATCTAAATTAACAAAGTAATCTACCCGATATTGACGAAACCTTAAAAAGGATCTAGCCGATGCAAGTAGATTGCATTGTCGATTTAAATTATATAACATATATGATAACTTGAAGATTCATATCATAAAACTAGAGTGTCATAAATATGTAAGCACTAGCCTTAATGATATAAATCGTCATGACAAAATATACCTCTTTGCCGAAGATCAAATTGATGCAGCACGACTCGAAAGCACAAACTTGTCGAAAGTAGAAAATAAGGGTGGTGATGCGCCGAGATTGATTGAACGTGTGTTGTTGTTATTTACAAGACCTCGGGATTATATTCATACCCGAAAATACAAACATTGTCCATCATGGACACGACTCACATTAACCTAATACAAATCCAACTAGCAAACAAGTCCCTTAGGTGGACTCTTACCGAGAATATCTATAAGGAAATTACATAAAATATCCTAATTAATAGATACAATTGCCTCCTCAGGACTCTATCCGCGCATGGCAATCCATATGAAACACGTTAACACAACCCAATGACGTGCACCAAGTCGTATTACTAAAATCGGCTGAATCGGCTAACTGCATCCGACTCTGACTCTGCCGATCCAGTTCACAGCCGATTCGGACTACAACCGATTCTCACTCTGTTTCCAGAAACAATCTAATCTCTTTGATTCTCTCCGATTCTTCTGAACTCTATCTTTATCTCCGATACCTTGAATTACCAAATTTGGTCGTCAACACATGCCCCCCAAGTCCGGAATATTTGGTAATGTTTCGGATTTGCCAAATCTTATCACCGAGATAATCTCGCTCTTTCCGTTTTTGACTGTTACCACACTGCTTTAAATACCTAACCGACGGCCCCGAGAAACTTCACACCGTTATACTGTTGCCACCGCTTTCGCAATCTCCGTCTTTCCCAACTCCGGTGATCCCCTCGGCGCAGGCAATCAACTTCCAAGCAAATCCCTTCTCGTCCAACTTCCGCTGGTGAAAGATGTCTTCCTCATCCGCTCCATCCACTGCTTCATCGGCCGAGTATGCAGAGGTAAATCCCATCGGCTAGATCTCCTTTTCGCTTATCAGTTTTAATTTTCCGCAATCTTAGTCCGTTTTCTTCTTCTGCTGCTTTGTTGATGTAGCATCTTGCAAACCTAGTTGCGGTTCCAAGTCTAGATCATGAAAACAACTATTTTCTTGGACCAATCGGCAATCTGGACCCAACTGAGTTTATCACTGCCGAAACAAACAGAATTCCTTTCAAGCTAGCAAACCCTAACCTAGGACATTGGAAAAACACCTTTAAGTCTTGGCCATCCCTAGATAAAAGCTGGCCCGCATGGTTTAAGCGCATATCGGCTAGCAAACAGAGCCATTGGGATGAAATTGGAATCGGCCAAGCTCTAGCCCTGACATTAGCGAATTCAGCTACGGACGAGCCATTGATGGCCTCTGCTTCATACTTTTGGTCCAACACCATCAATGCATTCTTATTCAGTCAAGGACCTATGACCCCAACTCTCTTAGACATTACCATGTTAACCGGGCTAGATATCACTTCTTCAACCAACCCCATGATCTTGAACTAAAATCAACCCAATGACATGCACCAAGTCGTATTACTAAAATCGACTGAATCGGCTAACTGCATCCGACTCTGACTCTGCCGATCCAGTTCACAGCCGATTCGGACTACAGCCGATTCTCACTCTGTTTCCAGAAACAATCTAATCTCTTTGATTCTCTCCGATTCTTCTCAACTCTATCTTTATCTCCGATACCTTGAATTACCAAATTTGTTCGTCAACAGGGGGGTTGATGGATGAAATCTTCTAGCCAGCTCTACCTTTCTGTTCAATAATACAGAAGTTAGCACGTTTATAAGATTAATGTTGGTATTGAAATGATCGAATTCGCCATTAGCAACAACCTCAGGGTCGAAATCTTTCACCTCTCTTAGAAGTGTTAGACATGTTGTGGCACATGTGGAAACCACATTGGTCGCCGATCTGTTGTGCGCATGCGAACTTGGTGTCATGATAAAGTTGGTCTTTGCCCTCCTTTTACCTACCACCCTTTTCCACATATGGGCCCCAAGTCATATTTAAGGCCTTGGTGATTTCAGTGAAATCATAATCTTTTGCGTTATTTGAGTTAAGGTAGTAAACCCTACTCCATTTAGGTACAATGACTAAGAGAACCCAATGTTGCCTGTGCGGTGGTTATGTAGCATTAGTAATAAGAACCTTAGCTTCAAAAACAATATACACGAAGGGTATTGTTTTCTTACTCTTGATTGTGTGCGCACATGATGTACTCTTTGTCTTGGTGGGCCCATAAGCACCGGTTCACGTAGTCAACCAAATCATTGAAGTTAGTTTGTAGATTGAGCTCATTGACCATCGATGGATCAAGGAACCCAACCTGATTACTAAGGCGACGACCCTCGATCCAACACAACCTTAAAACATTTATGTATTAGCACTAATTTATAAGATAGTCCATTAATATCACAAGGAGTAAGGTTTGCACTTACAAGGAGTAGCATTTTAGAAGTCCTGTGTTTAACTTCCGGATCCTGAACAGGTCGAAGAGGTCATCAAAGCCTATAGTTATATAGGCAGGCGACGATAGGAATGGCTGGTGGTCGTGATGTATAACTATGGATGACTCCCTCATTTTCCGCTTGGTATTGCTTAGCTCCATGTACTGTTTGTGTAGCTCTCGACAAGCAATACCCATCACGGCTAACACATTGTCCTCCACCAACGGCATGCCTAGTTCAAATTGTGCCGGCGGCTTCACGACCTTCCCCGTTTTGGTCAACAGCACTGCCGCTGCAGCCTTCCCCCTTTTTTTCACCGGCACCGACTCCTCAACCTTCCCTTTGCCTGTACCACCCCCGCGTTCACGTTTCTGTCTCTTGACAAGGGGTGGGGAGCTATCAGCCTTTCTTGTGGTCTTGATTGGAGCCAGGCTTTGAGTTATGTATGTCAAATCCATATCAGCTGCATTAGGTGAATGGGGTAATGACAACGTCGGTCCACGGGGAGCCTCAATTGATAGCTTAGACGTGGGAGGTGTTCGCTCCATCGGTCGACTTGGACGAGGAGTCATCTTCACAATTATGTCTTCTTTGGGCCATTGTATGTACGTATTGCGTGCATCGCCCAAAGTCATGATTTCACATTGGGGGGCAATGGCAGCGGAAAGCCTGACTAGTGGTCCTTGACTGAATCTACAGACACCTTGGCATACCCATAATGCAGGTATGCGCCGTGCACCTTTTCTGTTACGGAGGGTTGGAAAACCATGCCCTCAGCGACTTCGGGCGCGAAAGTTGGGTGGACCCTCACCACTAGGACACATTGCGCTGCGTCCTGCATTTTTAAAGTATGAATTTAATATTGGAACGTGTAAAGGTTTTTGAGTAGATATGGATCGGATAAAATCAATTACCTCTATGTTGTCCACCGCAGCTGGTGGTGCAACTAGGAGATCAGGGGCCGGCACCTCTGTGGATGCACAACTACTCCTGTGCTGTGACGGACTCGCGTCGTGATGTGCACAAGGAGTTGGATGCACAACTTGTGTTGTGCCTCGGGGTATAGTCATGTCGGTGAGGACCTTGTTCACCCTTTCTTCCACCCTGGCGTCCATGTCTGCTTGGAGTTCTTGAATGACCTCCACCTTAAGCTCGGCCTTCAAACGAGCATCCCTCTCTTCCTTGGAGACTTTCCGTCTCCTGTATTGGAGCTATACTGGGGCAGACCATGCTTCCAGGGCACATCGACGCCAATTCCCTGAGTCCGGCCAGGATGTTCTTTGGTTCTGAGCGCCTTCGTGAGGATGTCATCTTCGCATCTCTTCGGTGCGGACTCTACCTCGCTCTGCGAAGCTTGTTCGGCAACAAACCCCAACTATAAAAAATAGGAGTCGTAGTTACAAAACATTTACTTAATATGAACGGAAATTAGTGAGGTTAATTAGCGAACTCACCAGTTCCTGATAGACGACGGCATCACTTTGGTTCTCAAATGTGATGGAGCCGTTCGGGTTTACCTTACCCCTGGCCCTCGCCCAGTTGCGAGCTCATGGTTCAGGGATGTCAGAAAACGGGGCAGGGATGTTCGCTGCTACAGCGGCTGCATCTTCTTGGGCCCATATTTGCTCCTTGCCGATGCACCCAGCCGTGCCCAGTCGATGCGGGTGCTCATTCCGCTGTTGCAGTAGGCGATGTGCCTCGCTTGACTCCCTAAACTCTTCGTTGTTCTTCAGCTCGCAGAATTGCTCCCACACCGTCTCCGTTATTTGAGGGTAATCAACGAACGGAGTACGATTGCCGGGCGGGATGACATACTCGTTGAAGAGTTTCCACTTCCAATTCTTCCAGGCTTTGCCCATCTTATGGTATGCCTTCCGCTTAAGCCTTTCCTTTGCTTCAACCGGAAATGTGAACCATTTCTCCGCTGCCATCCAAGCTCGCTCCATCTCAGCTTCTGGGACCTTGCCGATATTTTTATGGAGGATGCCGAAATTCTCACGTGCTGCCAGCCCGCAGCAATTAGACCATCTTCCTATGACAGTCCTCGGCGCCGTGGGCCTACCACTTGCATCAACCTCTCTTATAACCTGCACTGTGGTCGGCCATCTATTTTGTGTCCGGGGGTTTCTACTCGACGTAGCTGCTCTTGTCCCACCTGACAGCGATGGTTGTTGTTCCTGGGGCACTTCTGCAGCTAAGATAGAAGGAGCATTTGCTAAGGGGTGGTAGCTACAAATTATGTTGTCATCTATTGAAAAGTTATCCTATAAATTACCATGAGGTTCGGGTTATTCGGTCGCTGTCGTTGAGGGATGACCTGCGGAAACCGTCTCCGTGGCTGGGTCTGCGTCTGCCTATATCCTCGCAGGCGTCGTGGAGGATGGGGATGCGCCAGGCGTTGTCATGGACTAATTTTTCTGAAAACGCTTATAACTTTTCTATCATTTTACTAATTGGCCTTAGATGCATGTAATTTCAGATCCATTATATCATTTCAGATCCACTATGAAAGGCATAAAAAAACAGGCAGGAGAAATATGTGTAGATAATCTCCTCTTATGCATCCAGAAAAAAGAATAAGTGTAACTAATCTGTTCTTATGCATAAAAAAAGACCAAGTGTAGATAGTCTGTTCTTGAGCAATCATCACTACCATTTAATTCCATCCAAATGAATGGCACAACATGGCAACACAAAATATGTACAAGGATCCATTTTGTGAACAGCCCACAGTACATCCATGTCCTAAAAAAATAGGGAGGAGAACAAGTATAGATAATCATCACTGGCCATTTATCTAAAATCATCCAAAATTCATCCACTGCATCCAAAATCATCTTATACAATGAGGCTAATTCATCTAATACTGCATTCATCCAAAATCACCCCCTACATTCATCCACAATGCATCCATTACATAAAAAAAAGAGTGAGAGGAAGCTTACCTGGGAGGAGAAGAAGCCGGTGAGGGGTGGCATGAAGACGGTGGCAGCCCGGCGGTCCTGGAGGAACGGCGACGGCAGCACGGTCAGAAGCGAGGAGGAAGAGGCAACGCTCGTTGAGGGTGGAGGTCGGCGTCGTGGAGGCCGATGTCCTGGAGGCGGGCGTCGGTGTGAGTGGCGTGGAGGACGGCGTCCTGCAAGCGGCGACGGAGTGCGGAGGGGGAACTCACCCTGCGATTCCAATGCGGCGGTGGTGGAGGGAGCACCGGAAGAAGGAGGCAGCGAGGAAGTGATTGGGAGTACCGCGGCGAAGGACATCAGGGTGGGAGCGGCGGCAACGTCGGTGTGAGAAAAAGGCAACTTGGATCTAGATCTAGAAAAAGGCAGGGACGACGGTCATACCCTAGTCAACCTCACCTGTGACGGCCCGTTAGTTGGCGCCCGTCACAGGTGAGGTTGACTGGATTTTACCTTTGGACTACAATATTTCATTACTATATTTTACTTAGTTCTTTCATTTTCCTTAACATATTTTATTTTACTTAGTTAACTCATTTTACAAACAATATTTGTTTTACTTCAATATTTCATTTGACATATTTTATTTTACTTAATTATTTTATTTCACTTACAATAGTTATTTTGCTTAATTTTTTTATTTCACTTATAGTAGGTATTTTACTTAATTATTTCATTTGACTTACATATAGTATTTCACATCACTATTTCATAAGCAATATACTAATGATCATTGCAAAGATATTAGAGTCATACCTATACCAGACATGTGGACATAAATTACAAAAATAATCCTTCCTCGTGGTCGACTCGTGCATGTTGAACCTCATATTCTAATTCCTCCTCTTCTAGAGGTATTTCTTGACCTATGCCGTGCACGTGCTGGTTGTAATCATCTTCGTCTGAAATGTTGTCCAATCCAACAATTCTCCTTTTCCCTTCACGAACTACATGTAGTTTCTTGTTACATGGGTCAATTATGTAGAAGACTTGAACAACTTGTTTGGCGAGAACGAACGGTTCATCCTTGTACGTGTTGTTAGCCAGATTGACAATGGTGAAACCTTCATTATCAACTTTTACATTGCGAAGATCAACCCATCGACAACGAAACAATGGCACTTTGAACTTCAAGTAATCCAGCTCCAATATTTGCTCAACTCTTCCATAGTACTGATCACACCGACCACCTCAATGCGTAATCCACTGTTCTGCACTATGCATTTGCTGCCTTGCTTGATCATGTGAAAGGTGTATCCATTTATGTCATATCCTTGCCAGTGGTGGCACTCCATTCAGGACCCTGTGACAACCACTTCAGTGTTTCACTAGACAAGTTCTGCATGTTGGCAATTCGGTTCTTGAACCACTCGTTGAAAGAAGACATGTGCTTTTTTCTGACCTAACTCTCTGATCGCCCTGGGTTATCCTGTCGGAGAAATCGCAAGTGTTCGTCAAAGCACAGCACTACCTCAGTCATATGCTAGGGTACCATGAAATGAGCTTTATCATACACCTTACGATCCATCCTTACAATTTTCCTTCCAACAGTACCCACACCATCAAGCCTTCCTTCGTGATGAGATCGTGGTAATCCAATTGAAGAGGTTTTTGACATGTAGTCCACACAAAACTCGATGACCTCTTCAGTGGTGTAACTCTCAATGATGCTCCCCTCGGGGTGGGATCGGTTCCGTACAAAACCCTTCAAGATCCCCATGTACCTTTCGCAAGGATACATCTACGTCATGAAAGCAGGACCACAAAACTTTGTTTGTCTAACAAGGTGCACGGGAAAATGTTCCATTATATCAAAGAAAGTAGGAGGAAAGTACATCTCAAGATGACATATGGTTCTCACAATTTCTACCTGTAGTTTATCTAGTCCCTCGGGGTCAATGATCTTCTGGCCGATTGCATGGAAGAAGGAGCACAATCGCATTATCGTGTGTCGCACCTTAGGAGGCAAAATATTCCTTATTGCAACGGGCAACAGCTATGTGATAAAGACGTGGCAATCATGTGACTTCATTCCTACCAATTTAAGGTCTTCCAGTGAAACGAACTTACTAATTCTTGATGAGTAACCAGATGGAACCTTTATACCACTCAGACATGTCAGCAAATACATCTTCTCATCTTTCGAGAGAGTGTAGCAGGCTGGAGGAAGGTACACACTGCCGGACTCCGTGGTTATGGGATGTAGCTCTGAACGAACACCCATGTCTTCTCGATCTCGTCGGGTGTTGAGACCATACTTTGTACTACCAGGGTTAAGGAGTAATCTCATTAAACTCTCGCATACATTCTTCTCAACATGTATCAAATCTATGCAGTGGCGAACCTCAAGATTCTTCCAGTATGGTAGTCTCCAAAATATTGACTTCTTCTTCCACATTCTTTTCTCTTTTGTCTTTCCATCTTTCCTCTTTTTTCCAAACTCGTTGGTTATTCCCATCAATAGGTTGTGCACCTCTATCCCTGTTAGCTCTACCGGGGGACTGGCTGTATCTCTGTGTCCATTGAAATTCTTTCTCATATTCCTATAAGGGTGATACCTTGGGAGAAATCTCCAGTGACCCATGTAGACCATCTTGCATGAATGCTTCAACCATTTTCTCCTTGTTTCCTCCATACACTCCGAACACGCCCATCTCCCTTTGACAGTTTGGCCAGAAAGTTTGCTAAGGGCCGGATAATCGTTAATGGTACAAAACAACATGCATGGAGGTTGAAATACTCTCGTGCATATGCGTCCCATGTTCGTGTGCCCTCATTCCATCGCCTTTCAAAGTCATCGATTATTGGTTCAAGGAACACATCGATATCGTTGCCAAGTTGTCTCGGTCCTTGAATGAGCATGGCAAGCATAATATACTTTCTTTTGAAGCACAACCAGGGAGGAAGGTTATAGTTCACAAGAAGAAATGGCCATGTACTATGGCGACTGCTCAAATCACTCAATGGATTAATATCGTCCATACACATGGCGAAACGCATGTTTCTGGGTCCTTTGAGAATTCGCGGTAAATCCTATCGATTGTCCGCCACTGTACTGAATCTGTTGGGTGCCTCAGCTTACTATCGACTTTTCGTTCTTCAGGCATGCCAGCGCACTAGCTTAGCTTGTTCCGGATTCGCAAACATTCTCTTCATGCGCTCCGCAATTGGGAGATACCACACCACATTTGCGGGACCTCCCCTCTTTGACTTACTTCCTTCACCTTCACTTATTGCTCGTTTGTATCTAGAAGCCCCACAGACAGGGCAAACATCCAAGTCAGCGTATTGATTGTAATACAAAATGCAGTCGTTCCGACAAGCATGAATTCTTCTGACCTCCAGGTCCAACGGACATAAGACTTGCATTGCTTCATATGTCGTTTGTGGTAATTTTTTCCCCTCTGGCAATAGGTCCTTTAACAGCTCAAGAAGTTCTGTAAAACTCTTGTCGGACCAACCATTACTTGCCTTAAGCAGCATGAGTTCCAACACACATGACAATTTGTTGTGCTTCAACTTACATCCATCATACAAAGGCATCTGACAATCTTCCACCAACTTACTAAACTTCTCAAAATCTCTGTCGTTGTCATCTGCGTCTTCAACATCATGCAACATTTCAGACAGACATTGAGTGTCCAAATCTATGGTCTCTCCGCTTAACGGAGAAGGTACAAACATGCCTTCTCGAGTTGCGGCGGCGTTCACTACATCCTGATCCGACACTTCTTCAGCTGTGACATCAGGTGCCTCTTGCTCTCCATACTTGCTCCAACATGTATATTTCTCTATGAAATCTCTCCTTATCAAATGAGAATGCACATCTGAACTATCAGGGAACATCTGTTCATTCTTACAGTTGTTACATGGACACAATATGTGCATGGCCATCTTGCTTTTTCTATCATTGTCCGCCAATGTGACGAATTCAGTGACCCTCTCCCTATACTCTTTAGACGAATGATGAACATGGTACATCCAACTACAATCCATTTGCAATCAACAACATAGGAAGAAAACTATATGATGATCAATTGTGAATGAAGGGAGAATAATATATTTTTTACCTTCAATTTCAGCAAAAGTTCACCCCCCTTGCCCTCCCAACCGAATTGTGAACAGTGCACTGGTCGGGATAGAAAGCAGTTGGCGGTTGAGGGGTATTTATAGATCCAACTCACCTCAAACGGGTTAGATAAAAATAGCCTGTTAAAGGTATCGGCCATACCTTTGACGGGCCGCAACTCAGTTACCCGTCACAGGTAACAAGATACCTGTGACGGGCCGGAAGTCATAACCGTCACAGGTGACGCCGCATCACCTATGATGGGTTGTAACTCCCTAGCCCGTCACAGATGAGGTCATACCAGTGACAGTTTTGGGAGAAAACCCCGTCACTGGTATAGCTGTGATGGCTTACAATTCCGGCCTGTCACAGGTGAGGTGATACCTGTGACGGGCCGCGGCCGGATACCTCACCGATGACGGCAAACCTAACGACCCGTCAAAGGTAACGGTCATCTGTGACCAATCCATAGACCCATCACTGATGTACCGTCACAGATGTAGGGTTCTGGCGTAGTGTCAGTGTATTATTGCAAACCCAATCAACCAATCAGCTTGTAATGTTTATGCCAGCTTTAGATAGATAGATAAATGTGCTATGAAGACCATGCACTATCGAATTTGTTAGTTACATCCACTCCTACATTGGATCTGTTTAGGTGCTTCACAAATAAATTTTGCAATTCATATTTTTCTTCACAAAACTTATACATGGACTTAATTTATGATGTGGAAGTTCTAGATTATGACCATAACACATTTCATCAATATCCTGTTAATTACACAAGTTTCTCGTCTATCATCTTAATGAAATTATAATCAATGCATCAAGTAATTCATTTATTCTGTGTATCTATTTTTTGGTACTGTATGTGGTAAATAGTGCATATATGCCAATTCACATCCTTGTAAAGCACAAGGATAATTTGCTAAATTCTATGGCTATGAGAGTTCAACATTTTGCATCTCCAATGGTACACCACCAATTGATTCAGCATGCCAACATCACAAAATATATTAAAATTGACTTCAACCATATAAGACAAAGTTAATTTGTCGTGCATATTGAATGTGGACATAGTCAAACCCCGTTACACGATCTACGAAGATTTTTTTAATCGAGGAGTCACTAGGAAGACACGTGTCGACCAAGAATCACACAAAAGTTATACATGTGGTTCTTGATTGAGATACATGTACTTGAATTCTCTCGCACCACCCAAAGCTAGTTTAATTTGTAGTTTTACAATATTGTAGGATATAATTGTTAACACCAATATTTACAACTGATAGCAACAAAACTATGTATAATAAATATTGAATGTACATATTTTTCATGAGATACCAACAAAACGAAAAATAAGATTAATCATTATTTTGCTTATTCTATTAGTGGCCTGAAATAAAGAGCACTGGCTTGTGATCTGGTTGGCTACAACATTTCTCACAGTGGCGGATCTGCAATGGGGGTTATGGGGTCTCAAGCCCCCACTACCGGCATTGCAACCATGGGATCCTCCATTAAGTTTTCACTAAATTGTTTTTGTTATGCATCCATTAGAAGGTGGGGTTATAGTTTTGTATAGTTTGTTCAGTTCCTCCTGTTAGTTCTTTCTGGATCTTCTCACACGTTACTTTGGCAAAGTGTGTGGCAAGACTAATTATGCAAAAATGTAGAGAAGATAATGTATGCCATGTGGACCATTATTGTTATTTTTTAATATATATATATATGTGTGTGTAGAATGCCATAACTGTCGCAAAGGATCAAAATAGATGGCCGAAATGTTCAAATTAATTTAAGTTTTCCAACTTGAGTTTGGCACCAAACCAAACAGAGGAAACTAATTAAACAAGATAGATGTAACTAACCAAAACGTTAATACTGTATAGCAACAGCCACACACACATCTATCCTAATATCCTATAGAATCCATGTGGCTTTGAAACTGCAGACCATGAAATTAAACCCTTGCACATTATATGTAGCTAGGTGTCATCCACATCACCTTGTTGATCCTCAAAGCAGAAAGAGCATGCGTGGACACTGCAGAACTCCTCACCTTTTGGGAGATGTGTTAAGATAGCATTGCTAAGGATCTCAAGACTTGCAACGAGAGGCCTCAACAAGTCCAGCTGCCCAAGATCGATCCCAAGTCCAAGCAACAGTAACTAGTAGTAGTCTAATAGAGCAAAATCGCTTCGTTTTCTAGTGCAAGCGACCGTCGCCCCAATGGCTGAGGCGAACTGACGAATAAAGGTAGCGGGGAGAGAGAGAGTGCCGGAGCTTACAGGCTACAGCGAGCGGTGGACGGCGACGCGCGTTTTTCTCGATCCATCGAGCTCGGTACGAGCCAATGGGCGGTGTCGGCAACAGGAGGCGAGCCCAGTCGCGGGATGAGAACGACGGCGGAGGTGGAGGCCGACGGCGAGCTAGCTATAGCTAGCGCGCGCTGACGAGTATATACGTACACCGGCGAGCGAGCGAGGTGGCACGGCGCACGCGCGGCGCGTGGACCTTCACGTGCGCGCGCGAACGTATATGCGCCGGGGCCCCCCGCGGCCCGCGACGGCGACGCGCCCGCTAGTCCTCTTTCGCGTGTTCGCCAGACAAAGAACGACGGCGACGCGCACCCGGCCGGACGCGGGGCGCGCACAGGGTGCCCTCTGCCGTCGCCGTCGCTGGAGCTTCCGGGAAGAATATATGGACTTTGGGCCGATCGATCGATCGGCTAGCCGCCGACCCGGGCGCGCGGGGGCGTTCTGAATTGAACAAGCTGGGATCGTGACGGCGACGCGCGGCGCGATGCGTGTGCTCTGAAAAACTACCTGTCGCTGTGCGAATCGCAACTTGCCGTCGTCGCTTCCTCGATCGATCGACAATTCGACAGCATGCAGTACCGGGAGGGATGATCACTGTCTACCACACTTCTCTTTGGCATGGTTTAATCTGGACTCTCTCTGGAATTAATGCTCGGGTAAACGGAGACGAAGTATTCGGAAAAGAAAAAAAGGAAATGCCTGGATGCTGACCTTCTCTTGATGAACGCGGAAACAAAAACGTAAAGATCAATTTCTTCTTGTTTTATTTTTTACCGATTCATAAATAGGTACGCTCAAAGAGATAAAAGCTAGTGACAGATTCCGGCACCGTGTCATTTCAACGGTTGGAGCAAGTAGCCGCTGGACTCATCGGAAAAGATAAATATCCTCAATTTATATATAATTAATTAAGTACTACCTATTAATATAAATTTAAAAATAGATCTATTTAAATTTTTAGGAGACTTCCATGTATATTTTTTTAAAAAAATTATATCGTTTAATAGTTTAAGAAAACATGCACATGAAATCTAGTAGCCAATAGCTAAAAGGCAAATTTTGCTACAGAAAATCGCGACTTCATGGTTTTAACTATAGGACACGGCACGAAGCCACTTTTAGGGAACACACTATGTAAATGTGGTTATTTGCCAGAAGACACTCCATCCATTAAATTAATGTTTTCGTGCTGACTAGGCGAGAGAGGGCACACTTTTTACACGGCTTGACCAAATTGCCCTTTCTTTCTCTTTCTCTTCCTCTCTTCTCTTTATCTCTTCCTCTCTCCCTCCTTTCTCTCTTCTCCCGGTGGGCGGCGTTGATATCGACGTTGGCGCCCGGAGCTCGTGTGGCTTGCTAGGCGGTGGCGGCGGGGCCCGAAGTGCGCGTAGACTGCTCGGCGGCCGCAGACCACGCCAGCGTGTGGGTCTCTGCGGAGGATGGCGCGACGGTGGAGGAGGCAGCATGGCGGACGATGACAACGCCAATCCTGCGCGGAAGGCTCGGGTGATGCCGGCGGCGAA
This sequence comes from Oryza punctata, assembly GCA_000573905.2. Taxonomy (NCBI): domain Eukaryota; kingdom Viridiplantae; phylum Streptophyta; class Magnoliopsida; order Poales; family Poaceae; genus Oryza; species Oryza punctata. The sequence goes on from CM002488.2 coordinate 10,353,024, forward strand.
TGAGGCCACGCGACGGCGGAGGAGGCCACATAGGAGAGCGCTCCCTGGCGCTCTGGAGCAGAGCCTCCATAGCGACGGAGAGAAGTCCCCTTCCCCCTGTGTGCCGATGGTGGGACGAACGAAGACGAACTACGGCGATGCAGATTGAGTGGAGGCGGTGAAGATGGGGTCAGAGATGGCCGGTGGTGATAGGCAACGCGGGTGGCGAGTTCAACTGTGGCAGGCAATGACAAGCAAGCAGTTGCGACGGGCGAGCACGACGAGGAGCACCACGATGCCGTCGATGAGGATGCTGTTGCGTCGGCAGCGACAATCACGGGGCGGCGCGGTGGTAATGGCGTCGTACGCGGTGCCAACGGTTGCAATAGCACCAGCCATGGCAATGTGGGAGGAGGGAATAGAGAGAAGAGATATAGGAGATTTGACATGTGGGCCCAAGGGTATTTCAAAACTTTCACACAATTTCTCTTTCCTTTTCAACCAAAAATTATTATCTTAATGTGTGCGGTGTACACTAGCAAATATTAAACTTTTGTGAGTGTTTTCCCCAAAAAGTCACTTCGCGCGGTGTCTTACAGCTAAAACTGCGAAGGCGCAATATCCTATAGCAAAATTTGGCTAGCTAATACGAATAAAACTTCAGTAGAGAATCGTGCATCAACGACTCCACCACTGTCTTTCCTGTGCAGCTGTGCTTCTCCACAAAGATCAATCGTTGAAACGGATGAACAATAAACAGGGAGGGATTGATACAAGTCTTAATTCTAGCCTTTCCATTCTGGCTTGTCAGATGTTTCCAAGGGACCTCATTCAGTATATATGGAGAGAACATGTTCCACGAGATGTGCACGACCAATGTATCCCAGGTCGTACGCGCTCTACGGCACTTAGTGCTGCTGGTAACTAAATACAGGACAGACACGACCAGTCGTCGACGAGGGAACAGAACATATTCTAAGCTAGGGTTGTTGTCACATGCCCACGGCCAAATTCGTGGCCCGGTCTAATTAACGTTCCACGCGTCCTCCATTCGGCTCAACTAAGGCTACATTGCAGTAGCGGATTAGTTCCCTGTACGCACGTTTCTCTAGCGGCTAAACGGTACAATTTTTACGAAAAACATATGTAGGGAAGTAATTTTTAAAAGCCACATTAACCCTTTTTTAAATTAAAATAATTATTACTTAATTAGTTATATTTAACCAAATTATGTATTATATGCTAATAACTTACCTCGATTTACGTATCTTCTTCCTTTCTCTTTTCCCCTCCTCTCGAAAACACCCTAAAGCTTACACCATTAATATATTCAATATATATTTAAGCCAAGACGCACCTGATTAATTAGCCCACTTAATTCAACTTGATCATTGATAGTTTGGGTGGAGCTTTCATGAGTCGCATATATATGTATTTTGATTTTGATCTGAGGATTGCTTTGGTTGGTGACCTTATCTGTGAGCCCTCAGCTTTTGGGGCCGGGGATATCCTTTCAGGATACAGGTATATGAGTGTCCATTTCCAGAGGAGATTGTGTGGATAAAATATGTGAATGCAACGGAACATGTGGCTAAATAGCCTTTTTCTCTGGAAGCATCAGAGATGTGAGGGTAGAGTTGTAAGTATATGAGTCTACCCATTGGTTAGGATTCAAATCATGTTCACCACTACACCAAAAGTTTTTTCTATATAAGGCCTCCGGTAGATTCCAGGCGGACCATAACCGGTCAACCAGAGCTCGATCATCACCCGCACGGGATAATCTATTATCCCGTACGGACGTCTTAATACGACCGCGCGTGATAATCTCCATTATCGCGCGCGGTCGGATTAAGTCGCCCGAACAGGATAATTGATTATCCTGTTTGGGCCGCTTAACGTTTAAGCAACCGCACGTGATGATGCATGCCATATATTGCCCCAGTCCGAGCTTACCTCATTCAAGCCCGACGTTTTCTCTCTCCTAAACTTGACACAAATTAGGGGGAAGGTTTTCAACCTTAAATCTTTGCTTGGGAACCATATAAAAGGTGACATGCCTGTTGTCCTCCTTCATTTGCTTCTATTTATTTCAATTTTTATTGGTGCAATGCGATGAAATTTGCACTTTTTTAAATGGAGTAGTGTAGGCACTTTTTTTATTTTTAGCTAACATATATTGTTTGCATGGCATGTTTTTAAAAGTATTTAATAGTCCATACCTTTTTAATGGATTCTTGGTTAGGTTTGCCTCCATTTATTTCAATTTTCATCGGATAAAAGCGAAGAATTTTTTCATTTTTGAAAATGGATAATTTTTTATTGATTAAAATATTGTTTGCATGTATAAATTTGAATAGTATTTAGTAGTGCATAGTAATTTAATTTCTTTGTTTAGTTTCCTCTATTTATTTCAAATTTGTTCCGTGCAATGCAACAAATATACCAGTTTTGCAAATCTATAATTTTTCATTTTTTTAAATTAATGTTATTGGAACCACTAGTGCATGAAGAGTAATATAATATCCGTTTAAGTTGTATCGATTTTTTATATGATTTAATAAAATACAATTCGACTCATCAGAGATGTTTTTTAGAGATGGATCAGGCATGGATGTACGACACTAGAAGAACTTATCCGACGTTCTTGAAGGAAGCATCCAAATTTGTTGATCAGACAAAGGCACATGCTTTGAGGGAGAACAGGAGGGACATTTTTCGTCCATGCTTTGATTGCAAGAACGAAAAGATGCTGCAAGACCCGAAGAAAATTTTGGGGCACATTGCAGAGCGTGGATTTAAGGATGATTACAAGATATGGACTTATCACGGGGAAGTCACCGTTCATAATGAAAAGGCTGATGTTTTTTGCTTTTATACGGGAGAAAATTTTATAATCGAAGATATGTCCTAGGGAACGATCCCGGAATTTGGTGGCTCTGGTATAGATGATGCAGATATTGATTTTGATCTAGAGGATATGTTGCGGCACGTTGAACCAGGGGTCCTAACTTGTACAAAACGAGGGTTGGACAATTGGGAAGCGTTGGAAAAAGCAGCGAAGGACCCTCTTTACGACGAATGGAAATGATTTGACAGGGATTATATGGTGTTGTGCTCTGTGCTTGAACTTCTCAGATTGAAGGCCAGACATGGATGGTCAGACACTAGCTTCAACGATTTGATGGATCTATTGAGAGTTATGCTTCCTAAGCCGAACTTGTTACCGACCAACACATATCAAGCCAAGAAACTGATATGTCCATTATGTCTAGGTGTTCAAAAGATTCATGCATGTCTAAATCATTGTATACTGTACCGCAAGGAATACGCGGACTTAGACTGTTGCCCAACATGTGAGACGAGTTGGTACAAGACGGGCAACAGAGCCTCAGACGGAGAGGTGGTCGACCAAGATTCATCGGTGGATGCAAAGAAAAAGATTCCGGCTATGGTGATGTGGTACCTGCTAGTGAAAGATCGCCTGAAATGGCTGTTTTCAAACTGTACCGATGCCGAGTTGATGAGATGGCATCAAGAGGGTCGAAAAACAGATGGTATGATTCGACACCCCACCGATGCTCGATAGTGGAAAAACTTTGATGCACTACACCGGGAATTTGCAAAGGACCCGAGAAATATAAGGTTTGCCTTGAGCACAGACAGAATGAACCCATTTGGTGACTTAAGAAGCTCACACAACACTTGGGTAGTGCTGCTCACCATGTATAACTTACCTACATGGATTTGCCAGAAGTGAAAATACATTTTGTTGACTATCCTTATACAAGGGCCAAAACAACCTGAGATTGACATAGATGTGTTTCTTCAACAATTGATGGAGGACATGCAAGAAATGTGGAAAGAAGAGTTACGAGTGTGGGATGAGTACTGCAAGGAACATTTTACTCTACGTGCCATCATATTTGTTATCATCAATGACCTGCCGGTGAACTTTTCGCTCTCAGGTCAGCTTAAGGGGAAGTTTGGATGTCTTATATGTATCGACAACATGTCGTACAAGTACCTCACCTCCTCAAGCAAGATAGTGTACATGCGTCATCGTCAGTTATTACCACAGAGGCACAAGTGGCGTGCGATGGCCAGATTATTCGACAAGACAGTAGAGAACGATCTTCCTCCTGAAACACGAACTGATACACAAGTCTTCAACATGACAAAGAAGATTAAGGTCGTGTTTGGGAAGGAAAAGAAGAAGGCAGGCAAGAAGAAGAAAGCAACGAATCAGGATAATACAGATGCAACGGATCAAGAAAATATGTTGCCTTTCAAGAAGCACTCAATATTTTTTTAGGTATCTGGAATACTAGAAAGACCTGGAGATTCGTCATGCCATTGACGTAATGCATCTTGAGAAGAATGTGTTCGATAGCACCATTGGCACTTTGCTAGACATTCCGAGTAAGACGAAAGATTGGCTGAAGTCACGTGCCAACCTAGTAAATATGGACATAAGGCATGATCTTCACCAAAAAGAGCTGGCAAATGGGAAGATCGATATTCCTCTAGCATGCTACTCACGGACACCAGAAGAGAAAAATGCTTTCTGTAGATGCTTGCATAGTTCGAAAGTCCCGACTGGTTTCTCATCGAACATCAGAAAACTTTTATCCATGAAACATTTGACCATCTCTGGGTACAATGCTCATGACTGTTACAAGATGTTAATTGTCTTCCTACATATTGCTATAAGAGCGGTTAAGCCAGTTCACACTAAGGTAGTGATAACAAAGTTGTGCTACTTTTTCAATTGAATATCACAGAGGTTTTTGATCCTGAAGAGTTAGGCCCCCTTCAAACATTCGCAATCGAGACAGCGTGCCAGCTTGAGATGTTTTTCTCTCCATCTTACTTCAATATGATGGAGCATATGATTGTCCACATCGTCCCTCAGATTATCGAAATTGGTCCCCTATACCTACATCAGATGTGGGCGTACGAGAGGTACATGTCGGTTCTGAAAGGGTATGTCCGTAATCGGGCTCATCCGGAGGGATCAATGATAGAGGGGTACACAACTAAGGAGGTGGTTGAGTGCTGTATAGAATACATGAAGGATGCCACACCCATTGGGATACCCCCGCTCTACACGAGGGTCGGTTAACTGGGAAGGGGACCGTAGGAAAGAAGTTCTTGATCGGGCCCACTACATACTATTCCTCATATATCCAAGGGACCACATCGTCGTAGTTCTTGATCCGGCCCACTACGAAGAGCAGAAGTGCATGGAGTTCCTTATCTTGCTGAATTTGTAAGTTTGAAACAAACTCCTTGCATACCATACTGATTAGATGTAATTTTAAAGTTAGCTCAAACAAATATTTTCTCTTTGTAGAGGACACGACTATTACATAAGACATGGTGGGTTTGAAAGGATCAAAATAGAACAAAGCTTCTCGCAAAGGCACGCTGGCCTGTATGTGATCATATATTCGTTAAATTAATGATGCGATTGTTAGTTTTTAATACTGACGTATCTACTATTCTTACACAGTGTTACAAGCAACCTATCGGCACTAATCTATGCGGATATTACGTGTGCGAGATGCTCAGAGTCTGTGGGAGATACAGAACTGAGTTTACAGAAGTAAGTCATCGTGCTCCTTACATATACGAACTAGTTCATTTCAGTAGATTTTAACACATATCATTTTTATTCTATTTTCAATAGCTCCCAAGCATTCCATATACCGCAAACCAATTCGACAAGAAAATGCTTCTCAACTTCTGCGCGGACTTGTGTCGGTTCATTCGTCGCGACATCTGCAGCCATCTAGGGGAGTTCTACGACCCTTATAGCGAACTTACTTCGGACCCCCAATTCAAAAGCCTAAGGGGGTGGGAGAGAGAACATGTTGTAGATTAAAAAAGATCTATTTGTGAGGGAGACAGAAGTTGTAATATTTGTTACACTAGCAATGTCGCTACTTTCATATATGCACATGTACATATGCTATTTAATTATATATATCGATGTTTTATATGGTTTAACTTGTGATATCTTCATTATAAAATTCAATCATGTTTGTAATTGAGCGCGAATAACTGCGACTACATTTTGCCACTGTACCATTCAAAAAAAAAGTATAAGTGCGTAGATCTTACCAAACGGCTAGTATGTGCTAGAGCGCCTGCAAGAATCTATTATCCCGTGCGATTAGTATAAATAGACCGCATGGGATAATCCATCTTCCCGTGTGGTCGGTATAAATGGACCGCACGGGATAATCGATTATCCCGTGCGGTCCACTTAACCCGACCGCACGACGCACGGGAAGATGGATTTTTCCATGCAGTTGGGCCGCCTGCACGCGAAAATATTTATTTTGCCAGATATCTGGGTGCAGACAAGTAAGACCTCCGCACAGAAAAACCCTTTTTGACCACACGAAAAAATCCTTTTCGTAGTAGTGGTTGGTACCTACTAGTACACACATTACACATTTCAGAGTAATGTTAATAGAAATTTAATAAGGCTTGGGATTTGCCCTGACCTCCATTTCTTTAAACGTATGTTAAGAGAGCCACACTAACTATAAAAAACGATTTTCCACAACATGTGGTTTTTATTTTTGCAAGCGAACCACTTTAGACTCCACATTTTCGTAGATAGAGTTAAAGAGGTCCAACTGCAAAATATGAGCACGCTATTAAGTTCAGAATGAGAGCCAACCATGGCTAAGTCCTCCATCTCTCCTCCCTCAGCTCTCTCTCCGCACCGCCTCCGTCTCCCAAGTGAGCAGAGTCTCCTCCATCCTCATCTTCTACCCTACCTTTCCCTCTCCTCAGTCTTCCTCCTCCATTCTCGCTCATCGCCACGCTCAACCTTCCTCCTCCGCTCCTACCCACCGCCACCACCTTCGACCACGCCCGCAACTAGCAGGCCCCAAAAGATAAAAGGATCTCCACCGTGATATATAGCAACGACGACAACGGCCACGACCAATATCGCGATGGCAATGACGCGGATGATTCACCGCCACCGACCTCGGGAGCACAGATCCACCGCTGTGAGGCCTCAAGCGTGCGGATCCACCATCGCTGGGCCTTGGGAGCGGTGGACCCACCACCATCGGGCCTCGGGAACGGTGGATCCGTCACCATTGGGCCTCAGGAGCGCGGATCATCCGTTGTCGGGCCTCCAGAAGCTCTCCCTTGTTATCGCGGCCATCCTCATCATCGTGGGAAGCACTCGGCCGCCCTCATCGTCGCGGCCATCTTTGCTGAGGTGCTCAACCTCGTTGTGGCCATCCTTTACCTCCCTTGCCAATGCCGACGCTGGTGCGTTGCTTTAACTTCTTCCCCAAGACGCTAACCGAAGACACTGCAAAGGAAAGCTCTGACACTGGGATGTCAACGATGACATCCTTTGCTGAATTTTTTGTGAATTTGACAAATCTATTTTGAATTTGTGGTGGTGGAATTGCATTGTGAATTATGTTAATTAGATGATATTTGGATGTGGATTTTGTTTTTATGCCATAAATTGTTTTTGCATTTGGGTCACTTAACTGTGCCGCCTGCGAAAATGATGTTTTCACAGACGGAGCTTTTAGGGTGTCCGCTTGCGAAAATCATTTTTTACAGGCGGGTGAAGGTTCTCCTGGTCCACCTTGCAGGTGTTGATGATCATTAAGTATCGATTTCCACCGTCAATTACCTCAACAAATAAAAGGAGAACTAACATTTCTTACACTTATTTTAGTTATAAATAATGTAGTTCCACTTATCTTGGAGAAATACTATGGATGTCGGGATTATACAATAAAATGAAGGAGAAATAAGCTGGCATGCAAAGAAACATACCTCCGGTGAATCACGTGAGAGCACATGGATTGAAGGATCCACAAATCAGATCAAACCGACTTAATGTAGGGCCTATCCACCGTGCACCGGCTTAGGGACCCACATGATAGCCTCTGGAGAAAGGCGGTCGAGAGAGGTGGGGCTCAGGGATCAGCCGAACCGCCATCGCCACCTCTCATCTCCACCTTCCATGTGGACATCTCTAATTACCTCCTAATGACGGTTATGGGATTTACTAACCTAATCAACTATCATAAGCAGGCTATAAAAGGAGATCACCTCCTCACCTCACAACACACACTCAAGAAGCAATCTCTCTATTCTATAATTGGATTATTCTCTTGTTTAGTGGATTTTAGGCTAGCTTAGAATAGTTCTTAGGTTTCCTAGTCTTCTCGGAGATTTAGGTATGTCTTTAGTACTTGTCACGACACGAAATTTATCATTTTTTTGTGACAGTTGGTTGTATCCTTATAAGCATATATGTTAATTATATATATGTTTCATAAGGATACAAGACAAGATGTTATGTTTAACCACAACTGGAGCTTGGAAACCTACAGTAATGGTTCCATTTATTTTTCACCAGCTACATTGCTCAATACATCGGTTGGTTCACTGGCCAACCAGTCCCTACAGCTAGTATGCAGGTACATGTCTTCTTTTATTAAACTAAAGACTTAGACAACACTCCCCACTAGATCTGCGTGTCATCATCCCCATCCCCCTCTCTAATATCTCATCTTGACTAGTTTCTGCGCACATCAAATAGCAAGAAAATAATACGATTATGTTACACATACTCAGCAAGATTAGTACATCTACGTTTTTAAAGAAAATATTACTACCAGTAGATATTAACTGCAACTCATTTGTAAAATATATTAAACATAGTAAGTGATTCAAATACACTCGGCAGAGGTATTAAAAATAATCGTCATAATCTCATTCCTTCAATCTAGGTCAATCTATGTCCCCAACTGGTGATACCCTCATCCAAGAATCACGCCACCGAATTCCCTACTTGTGTGAGGCATTCCTCCTATCTCACTGATATCGGCTGACCTGATATCGTTGTTTCAGATATCAGTCGTCTCAGGCAAAGTATCACAATCACATTCCATGATTACGACGTTATTATTCTAACAGATAAACCATCGATCTGTTATTCCGGCGTTAATAATATTTATTGTTAATATTGTTAGCATCATCATCTTAGAATATAGTATAACTAAGCATATTTAGCTTGAGATGATTAAGTAAAATAATGGATGCGCACAGTCTTGCCTGGTCTCCTGCTGTTCTACCTATGCGTCCGACCTAGGTCTTTGACATTAATTTAGGTCTAAACTTTTCATGCATGACAATACTTAATTTACTCTTCTTGTAAGACTATGAGCTCAATAATAGAATTATCTTCTTTATTTAATTGTGTTTGTAGTTCATATATTGATTTATCAATTATATGTTCTATGAGTAGTTTATATCTCTTTCATAAACTATACATGTTTAGACTAGTCGATCTATGCCATGGCATCAGTCCAATAATCTTAACGGGTTGCACTTGTTAACTTGTCCATCTGAAGGGTTGGAGTTCCCAGGGAATTAATGACATTATTTAGCAATGTAAGCATGATGCTTAGATTGACTAAATGTCGTTGAATGCGGGTGTGCCTGACGGAAAGAGAGGTAGGCGATAGGTGGTGATAATATACTGTCCATCCTTTGTATTCCTTCACATTTGAGTATAACTTATGAGTTAGTAAAATATCATAACCACGTTGGTAGACCAACAAGGAAGGAAGGAATGGTCTCTCGGTAGTGCCTGGGTGCCTAAAACTATATCCTAGCCATGTATATGTATATGATTATTGTATCGACTAAGCATGATAAGTACTGAAGTACATATGAAACCATAGCTATTTCTTTTGTCTTTCTCCACTAGCTAGTAGATTTATTGAGATGATTCATACTACCCAATTATTATCATTATCATTTACCCCTATTAAATTATGGTATATTAAGAATAGCATGATTATGGATATATCAATATATTCTTTACTCCACCACCTTCTCTGTAGAAAAAAAAATAATGATACCCATAGAATACTGCCAAGTGATTAAAATGCTACAATAATATCCATGCGCTTACGAATTTATCTATGACCGTATCAACTATCAACAGCGGACGGAGCGTTTATCAAATATCAAGTATCAACAGCAGGCCCTAAAAACCATTTTTCTAGCAGTACTCTTAGCCATGTGTGCGCACATGTAGTATATAGTGTGGTCTGTCTACGCATCTGCCATGTAATAAAAATAATCCTTGACTCTTATTATTTGAATAAGCTTAGAGCGCGTGTTAATTCTCCCAAGTGATATCTTGCGTCATTATTTCCGGACTTGCTACGCAGAATAATGTTTAATACTATACTCTACAATTCCCATCATTGCATCAAAACAATGCTCGTGAACCATGCAATGTTTATCCTTAACGATCTAAGTCACATTATTGTTGAAACCAACTGAGCATCTGAACAAGTTGTACGTCCTTAAGAAGACATCATCACATTTTTTAACCTAATCATCTATTACATTGCAGAGAAGCTTATTAGAAACACATCTCATTCACTCTAAGTTCTCAAATTACTACTTTAGCAGGAGAAAAAAGAAAGAAAGATGGTGCAGCAGGAGCCCTTGTGAGTTGTGACACCCCAGAAAATGGAGGAGAAAAAAAAGGAAGAAAAGAGCAGAGAAAAGATGGTTGCTTGGGCTGCTTAGCTCCTTGAGCTTGAACCAGTGTGCAGCAAGTTGGGCCTTAGCCTGCTTGGTAGCAAGTGTGCGTGCGTGCAGCTGCAGTAGCAGGCCGGTGGCTAGCAGCAGTAGCGAGCAGTAGAGCAGCAGTAGTTCAGCTCGGCATGCACCAGCTAGTACCATATAAGTTTGGAGAGAGAGACCGCGGTAGTTTATGAGGATGGCAAACCCGGGGATTATAATACCAAGTTTGAACTTTTTTACGAAGCGAAAATGGAAGCACAGTGTATTGCAGTGCAGCTGTGCAGGTGTGATCTAATAAACTAAGTTGGACCAAAAAACCGTTTTTGACCCTCTCTCCGTGTCTCCCGGTACCCCATCCACCGAGCAGAGGTGGCACAAGAGGCCGTGAGATTGCTGCCCTCCTCTCCCCCCCGGTGCTCCACCTCCTTTCCTTCAAGGCCATTTTCGGTGGCAGCGCTTGCTGGTGACGCAGGGAAGCTACGAGCGGAAGAGGACAACTACAACGAGATCGTTGCATTGTAGGCCCAAGTAGCTGGTGACGCTCTCCGATTGTGGCCGAGGCGGGGAAGGGGGGCTACCGCCGCCGGTGGCATTGATCTCGGGCTCAGGCGCACCTGTCTTCAGACAATGTCAACTTCTCCGCAGTGATTGGCGGCGGCATGCGTGATGTGAGCTTCGTCAGGCTCCATCATGGGATGAGCGGAACGTCGTGCTCCTCCCAACGACCATTCCTATTCCTTCCCTAGTGCCTCCACTCTGACCACCTCTCTCCCGTCAAATCTAGCAACGGTGATCGATATCGGGGATGTCAGATACGACAGAGGACAATGGCTGGGAGGTCACTCAGCCTCGTGGCATTCTTCATCCCATCACGCCTCGGCATCCTCACACTGAGGCCCTTGTCACTAATATCTTCACCTGTGGCGATGATGAGGTGGTTATCTGCCACGTCATCCACACCATCGTGTTCAAGTTGGACATACGCTTGTGCTTCGGTTATGGATGGCCAAATGGATCGTTCGGCCCGAGCACGATCAGGCTTGGGCCAAAATCAATCAGGCCGGTACGGTCTGACCTACACGTCAGGTCGGGTCATGCCCACCCACGCGCTACAATGATGGTTCAGACACGGTCCAATAAGACTCGGGTCATGCCGGACCAGTTCGAAGGTATGATAGCTCATCGTGCTTCTTCATGAGAAAAGTCTATTTTTCTCCCCCATCTCTTTGCGTCTTATCTTTGGACTGTGCCTATATGACTGCGTTAAGTCTATTTTGGGTTCCTCAACTTTTTTTTCTTTCCTGCTCATTGGACCGGGCCGGGCGGGGCCAACCCACCGTGCCAAGGCATCGACCCAGGCACGGCCCAATTGTCGAGCCGGGCTAGCACAGACCCAACACCAGTCGTGTCGTGGGTTGGGCCGTCGGGCCTCGGGCCTTATAACCATCTATAGCTTTGGTAAGCAGCAGGTGTGTACCATGCAGCCTGATGGGCCCTCATCCAAAATCGGCTCGGGTTGCGACATGGGGAGGGGATTAGGTATGTGATGGGCGGGTGCACTTTTAGGAGAGGAAGGGAAGAGTGACACAAATAAGGAAAGAGAGGGCAGATAGATGGGTTATATATACTTTTCATGTGATTGATATGTGGGTCCCATTATTTTTTCAACTAACCATAATCATATGTAAGCACCACATCGAATCCAAACCAAGTCAATATGCTAGGTGTTTCAATCAAAATTGCTATCAATACGGCTGAGAGAGTCGATTTGTACTAGTTTTAAAAGTTAGGACACTATACCTAATGTTATGGTTGAGAGATGTGAATCAAACTCGGCTCATACTTGAGGGACCTAGAGTAGACTTTTTCCAAACTCAAATGATGGTCCAAACCGGAAATGCCAGTGCTAAGGATTATATGGGCTCAAGGCCCAATCATCAAAATCCATGTATGGGTAACAGGATAACTGGATAAGGCACATTTGCCTAAACAAAACCAGAAGGCTCGTATTAAATATAGGTCAAATCTAATTTTTATCCCTCAACTGTAATCTTTTACCTCTAACTATTAAAACAGATGTAAATAACTTTCTCGATGGTTTTGAGAATGATTTTCACTAATGTGTGTCGTTAGCCTAGTCTAACTGGCTCAGTCAACATATAGAGCCCACATGCCATCATGAGTATTTTCATTCTTTTTTTCTCGTCCTCTCGGCTCTTGCTCTCTCCGACGAAACCAAAAAAAAAATCAAAGGGAAGTAGATGGGGGCAGCACTTTGTGAGGGAAGTAGGCGGCGCACAGTCCCCTCCCTTGGCACCCTCCTTTCCCTCGTTTGCAATGGAAGGGGCGTACGTCGGTGGATCAGGTTCTGACGGTGCATCCAGGGAGAGCAGAGGTGGTGGATTGAGCCAAGGACGTCGCTCCTGCTCGAGACCGGGCCACTGCCACGCGTCATGGCCACCAAGCCGCTGCTCCACCTCGAGGCTGGGCCGCTGCTCCGTGTCTGGGTCGCCCAGTCACTACTCTACCTTGGGTCGTGCTGCCACTCCACCTCAAGGTCGGGCCATCGCTGCTATGCTTGAGGCCGCGTCGCCGTCCCACCTAAAGGCCGGGCATGCCATCAATCCATCTCGAGGCCATGTCGCGTACTCATTGAGGCCGCCTAGATGTTGTTCCGTGCCGCCGCTACGCCTCAGGGACATCCTACTGCCGCTCCACCTTGGGCTATGCTATCACTCTGCCTCGAGGCTGCACCACCGCAACTCCGCGTTGAGTCGCCATGTGTCTGTGGAGAAAAGAGAGGGAAGAAAGAAAGGGAGGAGAAAGAAGAGGGAGAAAGCACCCATATGCTACCTCAGTAATTGGAACAGGTCAACGAGTCACGTCAGATAAAACAACCCTCAAAAGCACCGATGGAGTTATTTTGTACCAGTTTTAATAGTTAAGGAATAAGATATCTAATATCTGATATGATAAATCAGAAAATGTATATTTGAGGGAGTTAAGGTGGACTATTTTCCACCAGAAAACTGTAGCATAGGACGGAGTGGAATTCCACGGTAGCTACGCCTGCGCCCACGGGAATGCATTCCCAGCCCATTCCATCCTCTCCCTTTCCGGTGGGCCATTCCGAATCCATCCAACCAACCATCGCACCCGCACCCGCATCGTATCCACTCCTCTCCCCGCCGCTCCGCTCCGCATCCCGCATGGCCGCCGCAGCAGCCGCAGCCATGGCCACCGCCACCTCCGCCACGGCCGCGCCGCCGCTCCGCATTCGCAACGCCGGTAGGAGGAACCTTCGACGTGGCCTCGGCCACGGCCACGTGCGGTGCGCCGTCGCCAGCGACGCGGCCGAGGCGCCGGCGGCGCCCGGGGCGCGGGTGTCGACGGACTGCGTGGTGGTGGGCGGCGGAATCAGCGGGCTCTGCACCGCGCAGGCGCTGGCCACCAAGCACGGCGTCAGCGACGTGCTCGTCACGGAGGCCCGCGCCCGCCCCGGCGGCAACATCACCACCGTCGAGCGCGCCGACGAGGGTTACCTCTGGGAGGAGGGGCCCAACAGCTTCCAGCCTTCCGACCCCGTCCTCACCATGGCCGTACGTCTTCTTGCTCCCTTCTCCATCACCATTCTCCTCCCCCCTTCTGATTTTCTCGCGTAATGGTGGTGCATGGATTGGGCGCGCAGGTGGACAGCGGGCTCAAGGACGACCTCGTGTTCGGGGACCCCAACGCGCCGCGGTTCGTGCTGTGGGAGGGGAAGCTAAGGCCGGTGCCGTCCAAGCCCGGCGACTTGCCGTTCTTCGACCTCATGAGCATCCCCGGCAAGCTCAGGGCCGGCCTTGGCGCGCTCGGCATTCGACCGCCGCCTCCAGTTTGTGTGCTCTCTCCGTTGTGCATTCTTGATTCACTTGTGAAATTCGATTGTGCTGAGCGTTTCCGGCGAAGGTTTCAGGGGCGTGAGGAGTCGGTGGAGGACTTTGTGCGGCGCAACCTCGGCGCGGAGGTCTTTGAGCGCCTCATTGAGCCTTTCTGCTCAGGTGTTTATTGTAGTGTGTGCAATTGCTGTTTTGTTTCCGATGATTCCGATAAGAATATGGTAATTTTGGTGCTTAGGTGTGTATGCTGGTGATCCTTCAAAACTCAGTATGAAGGCTGCATTTGGGAAGGTGTGGAGGCTGGAGGATACTGGAGGTAGCATTATTGGTGGAACCATCAAAACAATCCAGGAGAGGGGGAAAAACCCCAAACCGCCGAGGAATCCGTGAGTGAGAAATTGTCTTCTTTGTTCGATTAATCGTCAATTGTGTTATACTGATATGTCTTCACCTTTTTTAGCCGCCTTCCAACGCCAAAGGGGCAGACAGTTGCATCTTTCAGGAAGGGTCTGACTATGCTCCCGGATGCTATTACATCTAGGTTTGTTATCATTGTCTTTGTAATTTACCTAGTTGTTCAACTATGGATATGAGGTGCTGTAGATTGTTCAGATAGATTTACATTGGACAACAATCTAGGTAGATTAATTGCTATTGCTTGCTGAATTAACTGTTGCACTTGCATCATTGTGTCAGCACATGAAGCATATGGATACATTGTCCAATCATTCATCCCACAATAACACAAGACACCAGTGCTTCTCCTTTTTCATCCTGCTTCATCTGGCAATCCACAATATGAGCATGCAAAAGAGGCATTCTTTGATAGACAATTCATGGTTTTGTGGGTTAATATTCATTTGCATTCTTTGAGGGACAATTCGTACACCCTAACATGAACTAGTAATGCTTGGGGTGCTAGGGTTAGCTTAACCATGTGTTATGCATTTCCTCCATTTTCAGGTTGGGTAGCAAAGTCAAACTTTCATGGAAGTTGACAAGCATTACAAAGTCAGACAACAAAGGATATGTATTAGTGTATGAAACGCCAGAAGGGGTGGTCTCGGTGCAAGCTAAAACTGTTGTCATGACCATCCCATCATATGTTGCTAGTGATATCTTGCGGCCACTCTCAGTAAGTTATATATTTAATTAACATTCTGTTCCCAAAATACACTGCAGCATTTCATTGCTTCCTGAGGTCCTTGATTCATTTATTGGTAGACAGGAAATAGTATTCATTTGCACTTTTTAAGGGATTAATTCAACATTTCTACTGGAAATATACATATCATGTTAACAGACTTGCTAAACAGCATTTTGTTTGAGTTGACTGCATCTCAGCAGCCAATTACTATCTTTAGGGGACACGCCACATTGTTAATAAATCCTGTTGGAAATCACTTTTTGATTTTTATAGATTAGTGTTATCATATAATTTGGCTTGGTGATCTACTTGGTGAGGTTAACTAATTCACAAGTCGGATAATATCTTCACCAATCTAGCAGTATGTCTTTAAGTAAGTGTGTTGGTGCTTAATTCTAAATGTCTCACGCATGGTAACATACCATATGCAAAAATTCCTCAGTAACCAAAATTTATATTGTAAGTTTTAACTGTCTTTACACTGTTAATTTTAGACATATTTTTTCCTTGCTTGTTCATTGTACTTGTTTCCCCCTTCCACAGAGTGATGTAGCGGATGCTCTGTCAATATTCTATTATCCACCAGTTGCTGCTGTAACTGTTTCATATCCAAAAGAAGCAATTAGAAAAGAATGCTTAATTGATGGAAAGCTCCAGGGTTTCGGCCAGCTGCATCCACGTAGTCAGGGAGTTGAGACTTTAGGTATTTATAGGAATTTAACCTTATTATTCTTCTAACATATAAAAGAACTAATCTTTCTTGTCTAGTTTGCATTTATCGTGGGATTAATTTTGGTTATATTTTTCTTACAAGTTTGTGGTATTCTTGTATAGGAACAATATATAGCTCATCACTCTTTCCAAATCGTGCTCCGGCTGGAAGGGTGTTACTTCTGAACTATATAGGAGGTTCTACAAATACAGGGATTGTTTCCAAGGTATCGCTGTCAAGTTGTTTATTCTGTCACTATATGCTTGCAATATCCTGTTTTGCAACTCCAGCTGCTGTTAGACTGTCATAATAAATCTGCTACTACATGTTTGCAGACTATTTGACTGTATTTTTAAATCCCGATAGCCTATATTCTTAGTTGCCTGCTACTTGGTGTATGTTTAGTGATCCCATCATGTTTGCAGACTGAAAGTGAGCTGGTAGAAGCAGTTGACCGTGACCTCAGGAAGATGCTGATAAATCCCAGAGCAGTGGAACCTTTGGTCCTTGGCGTCCGGGTATGGCCACGAGCCATACCACAGTTCCTCATTGGCCATCTTGATCATCTTGAGGCTGCAAAATCTGCCCTGGGAAGAGGTGGTTATGATGGATTGTTCCTCGGAGGGAACTATGTAGCAGGAGTTGCCCTGGGCCGATGCGTTGAAGGTGCATATGAAAGTGCCTCACAAATATCTGACTACTTGACCAAGTACGCCTACAAGTGATCAAAGTTGGCCTGCTCCTTTTGGCACATAGATGTGAGGCTTCAAGCAGCAAAATTTCATGGGCATCTTTTTTTTCTGATTCTAATTAGTTAGAGTTTAGAATTGTAGAGGAATGTTCCATTTGCAGTTCATAATAGTTGTTCAGATTTGAGCCATTCAATTTGTGCAGCTCATTTACTATGTAGTATGATCTTGTAAGTACTAGTAAGAACAAATCAACATCATATTGTCCTGCAGAAGCAGTGAAAAAAATGAATTCTTTTGTATGTGACATCTCAATCGTCATCAAATTCAGTTACTAGTACTAATGTGTCATATGGGAACACATGAGAAGCAGCAATCTGTTTAGACTCTTCCCAGACATCCCCCACTGTACCGTTTCACGGTGTGATCTTTGTGAAGTGTCAAGCTATATTCCTCATGGCTCTTTTTCTAAAACAACAATACAAATTGAAGTACAAGAGTACTTAAAATTTATATATCCCAAGGAACGTACCAAGCAGTGTTCTTACTTAATTTGAGATAGCACGATCCTAGGAAGAACTAGTACTAGCAAACAATTAACAATCAACACAAACCCTTTGGCTTGAACTTGAAGGATGCCATCATCATGCGTGCAAAATGTACACCACACACACACAAGCATGTGCTAGCTGTGATAACTTCTGAACCTTATTTTTTAAAAGAAAAGCCTAGCATGATCACAGGATGACAACTGAACACACACAAATGCTGAAATGCCTCTAGCTGCACACACATTGTCATTTGTCAAAGGCAGCAGCAATGAATGCAGTGGAGGGATTTGATGCACAAGAAACTGAAGCAGGTCACCGAGGATGAGGGATCCCTGCCTCCCTTGCTATGCCTCTTTTGCTTTGACTGCATCGATCTGCAATTCTGCATCTCTGTCTGCATATCATGTCCCTAGCTGCAGCCCGGCCGGTGAACAGACTGAAGACAACCATGGAGATCATCGGCCATGCATGGACAGACAACAAGGGCACAATCATTATTAGCTAGGGTTTATTCTTGCATGGATCCAACATTGCAAGTTTATGCCAGCCAGTAGCTTTTGAGCCTTTTGTTTCTCCAGATAATTAGTCTGGAATGGATTACTGAAAATTTTCAGATATCTGTCAGCTGGCCAGCCATGCATGCATGGAAACAAGGCAGGCAAGGAGGAGACAGCTTTTGCTGCAAAGCATGCACTGAGGAGTAGAATTCATGGAGGCCAAGGAGTTGTGAACTGTGTGGTTATACATGAGGAGCAGCTAGGTAGGGGTCCTCAGAATGATGTCTTGCATCTTTTGTCGTGCACACATCTCAATGCGATGTTGTATGTATAAGTTATAGATAGTCCAATGTGGCATATATATGCCAGCTAAAATGCTAGCTAGCTTGATCTTTGTCTACAGTTCATCGACCAGCTCTTTATTCAGGTTGATGACACTATTAGCTATGTGCATTTGGCCTCTAAACCGATAATCGATTGAAATGTTTAATTCTTTGTTAAGTTTTAATTAAGACCGATGGTGAACTGTGCATGCATGATCAAGTGCCTTGGGGTTTAATTTGTT
Organism: Oryza punctata; assembly: GCA_000573905.2. Taxonomy (NCBI): domain Eukaryota; kingdom Viridiplantae; phylum Streptophyta; class Magnoliopsida; order Poales; family Poaceae; genus Oryza; species Oryza punctata. The sequence goes on from CM002488.2 coordinate 10,371,647, forward strand.
TACTCTCTCCAGTGTCCTAGCAACTAGCAAAGATGATTCTATTTTGATTAACTGCTACTAGGTGAAAACACATACTCGCATATAGATCCATGAATCTTCTGGCCATCATTTGCTAGGGGATCTAGATCTCTGCATATGTAGGGGATTCTGAGATGCAGGGAGCAGCATTACGTGAATCATGGATGCCTAGCTTAGAATTGCAAGCAAGCTTGCTCTGCACATAAAGAGCAGACGACCCTATGTCTGTACTATGAATGAAATTATATTTAGGATGAGACTAGGCATGGCCGCATGGGACATTCGATCTGAGTTTCCCCCCTCCGTTGATAAATACAAGGGGCGCGTATTATTTTTTGACGGTCTTCAATATTAAGGTCTGACCAACTACAAAATTAACATCATCTTTTTCAAGAAAAACTTTTAAATATGAATCCATTTGATATCACTTGTATAGCACTAAACATATATATTATTTATTTATTTATTAGTCAAAGTTTACAAATGTTGACTTTTCCAATTACATATATACGTGGCTTAAATTTCCCAACGGAGGGAGCAAACTACAGGAAAGTCAAACTGTTTCATTTGACCAAAAATGAAATATTCACTAAAATAAAGCGAAACAAGTTATAAAAACATGAAACATTTTTTTAAAAAAAGAAATAAATTGAGTTTATAAATTGCAACATCACAAAAAACTTGGTACATCATTTAAAGGACACCACATGTGACGTTTGCAAAATGAAGAACTGAAACATGGGAAAAATACTTATCGAAATATCTAAATAACACCAATAGAACATCTGAAAATATCCATTGCAATTAGCAATCCAAATTGGCATTCTCCCCTAGCATTTAGCAAATCGCCCAACTTGAGCTAACCCAAACATCCACACTCCACACATGACAACGGTTCCCGTGGTCCCACCACCCTATTGCCCTATCCACTCTACTCCCACCGTAATTCCACGCGCAAGGAGCCCGTCGGTTGTAGCAGGGCATGTTGGCATGCGGTGAGAGGTTGGGGGTGATGGGCAAATGATGGTGGAGGAGGCCGGTACATGGGTGGATGGCGTTAGGAACCAAACTGTATGGTGAGGTGATCGGCGCGGAAGCCCTGCGCAAGCTTCCTGCATGGTAACTGCGCAACAGCGCTGCCTGTAACAACTGTTGTGATAGTGACAATGGAGGCACGATGTGGTGACGTTGTGCCATTGCTACGGTTAGACGATCTTGGATGAATTAGCTGAGTGAGAGGTGGGAGGAGGAGGACGAGAGGAGCATGCCGGAAGAGAAGGTGTAGAAAGGGATGGGAGGAGTAGATAAGGGGGGAGAGAGAGCTAGATAGAAAGGGGATGGGGGATGGGTGAGTCAATGGTGCGTGCGTACGATTTTTCACGCATGATCAGCCGCTCAATGGATAGCATTATTGTAATATTTATGGTGCATTTTTAGAGTCAATGGAGATATACACGAACATTTATAGTCATCTAAAAGCTTTGATAGCTTTGTACATCCTGGTATGTTAGCATCTCTACCAAGTTCATAGCGGTTTCGATGGGAAAATTCATTCAACCCCTATGAACTAGTAGGGTTGGAGAATATCCCTCTGGCTCAAACCAAACCGGCATCAACAGACCAATCTTTGTATACTATAATAGTGTGTCACTGGCGAAATTAAAGTTTGACCTTTTATATACCATTGAGTTTGTGTCTTGATCCCTTCAGTATTATTTCCATCTCCTTATTGACGTATGACTGAATTAATTTTCATCAGCCTATGATTTTTGCCCTTTCTTTCTCTGTAATATTCCATTATCACTATCTTCCTACCACGCACATCTCGCCTATAGCCTCTTCCCCTTCTCTTCATATGGCTTAGCACTAAAACCCCTTAAGGATGCCTGGATTTTTCACCTTTTGGTCCATTTAGAAAACTTGTTCTATAAATAGATCTTTAAAAAAACTTATTTTAGAAATGGACCATATTCGCGGCGCCAACATCAATGGTGCCATGGTTCAACATGACGGCGTCAACGACGTTGGCACCGTCCCATCACTTTCCGGTAGAAGCTAAGTCACTAATTTGAAAGGGGTAACGGCAGTATCATTAGCATCGAGGATCTATTTACATTTTTTTAAAAAAACACTTATTTGTAATAAAGACGCCGTCATGTTAAAACACGATGCCAATAACGTTGGCGCCATAAAAAGAGTTCATCCTATAATAAGTTTATTTAGGGGTTTATTTGGTAGAATAAATTTTTAAAAAGACAAAAAGTAAAAAATCCAGTAAGGGAGCTTTGTTCCCTCCAAATAGTGAATCTAATGTTTTGCATAATACCCTCAAAAGCATACATATAACACACATGAATGTACAAGCCCACAATGAAGATCAGCAATTAATCTGTGAACTCACCAGAATATTATTAAAAACACATCCATATATGCATAATTATGGGCATCAGGATTTAAACTAGTCATTCATCTACGATGAGTCGATGACTACATCACTATGCTAAAAGTGATTCTCTAATTTCCAACGTTCAGTTATGAGTTTGCTCCAAAAGTCGCAAAGTTTAATTAGTTCCGGACAATCGTGTGCGCGCGGAAAAGAAAAGGAAAGGAGGTTGACAACGTGAGCCCGTGGCCGCACCTATTTTCACAGGCCACGACAACGTGAGAAGTGATGATGCGAATCAGCAGGCGATGAGCCGATGGATGATAGAGGCGACCGACCGACCGAACTGGGAATGAAGCAAAGCGACGTAAGCGATGTCGCACTACTGTCCCCATCTGCTCTCTCTGCTCAACTACGCTTAGAAAAGTGTAAAATTTGTAAAGGAGAGCTAGCTGCTGCTAATTGCAAGAGCAAAGACAACGTTCTTTTATGTCTCGTTGCTGTCAAAACCCAAATAATCTTTATTGTTTCCAGCACACACGCAATGACGCAAATTGATAATTTTCTTTTCCTGAAACGAATCAAAAAGGAATACACTGAATAAAGAATCCTGCAGCCTAGCTAATGAACATACAGATACACAAGCACAGAGTTAGATATATAGTAGCTTTGTTTCTTTAAATATGTTTGTCCCATTGTCATCTACTATCCTGATGAGCTCGAAAACGAGGCAGCCGGGTATGTCTCATGTGTGCCTGCTAAAAGTTGGTGGTGAGCTATAAAACAATGCGCCGCTTGTCTGAAGAAAGGCCCATGCATGCATAGATGCAGTTGATCTCTGCAGCGAGCGGTAGGAGGAGCTGTAGGAGTAGTAGTTTGCTTTTGCTTCCAGCTGAATGCTGCTGCATGCTAGCTAGCTGCTCGCTCACTCGATCGCAATCTTCACTCGCACAAAGGGGGGGGGGGGGGGGGGGGGGGGGGATCGAGCTGGCTCTGCCTGCTTTATGATTCGCCTTGTCTCCTTCGATGCATCGATCGGCAGCTTCTCGAGGAAACCTTAATGAGAACAATTTGTCTGGTTAATGGCCGTCGTTTCGATTTGTCTGATTATCCGATCCCATCAGTTAATTGATTAGTCATCAACTTATACGTTGCACAAGTTATTGATTAGTATTGACATATAACAATATTAAAAATTTTAATCGTATCACGAATTGATTGGTTATTTTTTAAATTATATAGGGCTTAGATCAAAACAAGACTTCGTGTTATTACACCTTACTAATTCTTGATTTTGAATTCCGGAATTGACTTAATAAAATGCTAAATTGAGGGTTCAAAATGGTACAACTTAATATTCCTTAATTTCGAATTATAAATTACTGACTTTTACAAAATAAAACTAAATATTCCGCAATATTTACAAGAAAAAAAAATCCATTTTACACCAAAAAAAACTAGTTGATTACATCACTTAGTTCCATAAACTATTTTTTGGTTTATTCTACCCCTAAATTTTTGAAAATGGCTCACTTTACTCTTTAATAATATTTCTCTTTTATGTTATGCTTTATACTCGTTCCATTATAGGCTGAAATTTTTTAAACCATAGATGGCATCATTATCCAAGTTCAAAAATATTTCCAAACCTTTTCATGACTTTGTTTTAACTTTAAAATCTTGATGTTTAGATCAGTTTTAAGTGTTTCAAACCTATGTAAACAGTGAGAAAAAAGTCTTTTAAAAACGTTGAGATGTCAGTTATAATGCATCTATCGTTTTTCAAAATTTCAGTGAAAAATATGACATATATTTATATAGAGAGAGAAAATAAAGTAAAGTGAACCGTTTTCAGTAGTTCGTGGTGTAAATCGAGAAAAAAAATAGTTTATGAGGTTAACACAACTGCAAAAATTATTTTTACATGTGGCTGCCGGTGATTTTTTGCATCCATTTGCGTTCAAAGGTTTGCGAAAATCGGATTTTTGAATGCGACCAGCGCAACCGCATGCGGAAAGAGATTTTCGCATGCGATCACCTATACCAACCGCATGCGAAAATAAATTAAATTCAGCCAAAAAAAATAAAATACGAAAACAACCAAACCCAGCCGCCGCTGCTCCCAAGGTCGAGGAGCAATGGATCCACTCGCCCCCACCCTCGCCGCCCCAAGGTTGGGGGCGGCGGATCCGCCCCCCTCCCGTCCTCCTGCCACCGCCCACCGCCGCTGCTCTTGAGGTTGGGGGATGGCAGATCCGCCTGCTCCCGCTGTTGCGACCTACCGCCACCGTTTCCGAGGTCGGGGGGGACCCACCCACCGCTGTCGCTCCTAAGGGCGAGCCTCTTAAGGAATCATATGCGAAAATGGGAGTCGATGTTTGCATACGCAGCCATTTATGATCTGCCTACAATCTATCGGGGTTCTCCTACAGAAAAATCGTTTATGTAGTAGTGTAAGTACTATGGTGAAATTGTCTGGGAGAATAAAATGGACTCCTTTTCATTTACTATGATATGTTTTATTTTATATGGGTTCTTAATACGATATATGGTTATGATAATTGGATCTAACTAACTAATCAATATCTCCTACATCTTTCTGATTAGCGTAGAAGAGTGTTCAATTAGTAAAGGGGAGAGAAAGATTGGCTTTGTTGTGTACATTGCATCAAACTTTGCACGTGAAACCACAAGGATGGACGAGACTTATTTTTGTATTTCTCGATATGTGAATTGATTGCCGGTGTATGAATCCAAAAACCTAGCAAGAATCTGATCAGGGTAGAGGAGAAAATGTAGAAGCTGGTTCAGTGTAGGTAGGTAGTGATCAATCAATTGTTCTTTCGCTCAATTGGCCACAAAAGGTGAAACGAATGGTTTTTGTTAGGTAGTGATCAATTCACTTATACCTCATCATCAGTACACCTCACTTTGTACTAGCTCCTTTTAAAATGTATGATGCCGTTGCAGTATAACGTTTAACCGTTCATCTTATTTAAAAATTTAATATAAACTTGCATAATACCCGTGCATTGCAACGGATTCTAAATAACATTCATACATAAATTAAAATCCTAAACCATATAATATAGTGCGCATAAATGATGATGGAAATATAAACGTAGAGATAAGAATTTGAAATTACAAATAACTTTATCCAGAATGATAATTCAATATCAAGATAATTATATAACTAAATCCCTATTTTTTTCATTTACCTATAAATAATTCAATAGAGAGAAAAATTATAAGTTATAATAATTTTTAATGGATCAAATAGTACTAAAACTAATACTGTAAATGGAAAAACTAGCGAAATTAGCTAGAAACTAAAAGAATTTATTTAAGTACATAGATGAAAATCCGATCATTAATTATTAATTCTGCACGGATGCATGTTTCATTAACATATATTAGAATTTTCATATTCTATTCATACTCTTATGGTCTCAATATTACATGAGTGATCCATGTGCATGGTTGATACTAAGAAGGAATAATGCCCAACGGACACTGCACATCGCCTTCCCTAGCTGAAGGCGAGAAACAAAAGAGGAATATGGGCGCCGATGCTCTGGTGACCAAATAGTGATGAGGAAGGTGGTAGGACGTATCTCACAATGTAACTCGTCCATAAATGTTGGAGGTTGGTAATGAAAAAAACCAAAATAGCAGGAACGTGGTCGGCAACGACATGGTCCCGATAGAGAGAGAAGCGACAACGATGAGCTCTGGTGGTGAACACGACCGAATGAGTGCGTCAAAATACGTTCCCGGACAAGAGGATTATGTTTTCCTTGGACGCGTAGGAAGAATTAAAGATGGAGAAAAACTGACTAATATTGCTCATCGTCTTCCCTAGCCAACACAAGGATAGAAGAGGAGGGAAGATGAGCGATGGTGCTCCAGTTACCAAACGGCGGTGAGTAAGGTGGCTGGACGTATCACACGAAGTGACTTGTCCATATATGGTGGTGGTTGGCAACGAAGAAAACAATAATAGCGAGAAACGCGGCTGGCAACGACATGGTCCCGATAGAGAGAGAAACGGTAACGACGAGCTCTTATGGTGAACACGACCAGGTGAGTACGTCAGAACGTCTTTCCGAATAAGGTGGTTCTGTTTTTCTTGAACGCACAAGAGGGAGGGAACGCAGGGGAGAGGAGGGGTGCTAGGGAGAAGAGGGGCCGCGGGGGAGGGGGAGCGCATTCAACGAGGAAGAGACGGGGGTGCCGGGAGGGAGGGAGGAAGGCGAGAGCTAGAGGAGGGGCACCAGGGAGAAGATGGGCTGCGGGGGAGGGGGAACACATGCAGCGAGGTAGAGATGGGGGCGCCGAGAGGGGGAAGAGAGGCGGAAGCAGAGGTGCGCAGGAGGAAGTGGGGCCGGATGCACGAGAAATAGAAGGACGGGATAGAAGGAGGAAGCCTTTACGTAATTTTTAGTTAGGTATATACTACCTCCGTTTTATACTATAAGTCGTTTGACTTTTTCCCCAGTTAAACCTTATTAAGTTTAAAATTAGCAACATCAAAAATACCAAATTAGTTTTATTTAATCTAACATTGAATATATTTTGATAATATGTTTGATTTGTGTTGAAAATACTAATATATTTTTCTATAAATTTTATCAAATTTAAAAAAGTTAAAAAAGTTTAAGTAGAAAAAAAATCAAACGACTTATAATATGAAATGGATGTAGTAGATAGATATGTAAAAGTATAAGTTAAGATAATATTTTATTTGATGATAAAACAAGTTACAATAAAATATAAATGATATTTATATAATTTTTTTAATAAGATAAATAGTTAAACGTTATAATCGGTAGCATATGTTTTGAAATGGAGGAAGTAGTTAGCTAGCTCTACTTGCCTTGGCAAACTGTGTACTATATACATCGGCTATAATAACACAGCAACTATATGCCACAACGACTACGTACTCTAGCTAATAGCAGTACACTGCTGCTGCCTGCTACCATCATCGTTGCCGGCATCAGAGGCAGCAGTCAGTTGGGTCTGGAATTGCATCTTCGTGAAGCTACGTACTCCTCCTGCTGGGAAGAGGAACAGAAGACGTAGCTGTGCTAATAAAAGTGCAAGCAACCAAGCAAGCAAATAAACAAAGAGGGAAGTTTGGCTTGTGCTTTTTTCCCCCTTTCTTTTTTCTTTCTTGCTGCAGGCAATAGCAGTGGATAAAAAAAAAGTAGACATAGCTAGGCAGGAAACTTACTGGCAAAGCGTATAGGTGAGGTGGTCCCACTTTTGTCGCCGTCGTCCCTTCTTAATCTGGAAGGATGCTTTTTCACCGAACACCAAACTAATTAATTAACCAACATGTTGATACTATACATATGCTGAAACAATTTAATTACAGCCTATATATTACTTGTATATCGTCCTAGTTGTTGCCATGCATGGATTAATTTTGCACAAGCACGTAGTGGTCGCTTGCGTATAGTTGGTTTCGTCCTTGTACGGTTGTACCATCAAGGCGTATATGCATCATCAATCGATTTGATCCGGGGACCGGGGCCTGGCCGGGCTGCGACAATGGCTAGCTATTCCGTTCATACTACAAAATCGTTTGTCTTTTTTCCTAATAAAACTATTAAATTTGATTAAATTTATAGAGAAATTTAGTAAAATCTGAAATATTTATTTAGTTTCATTAAATCTAAAATTGAATATAATTTGATAATATATTTGTTTTGCGTTAAAAATACTATTATATTTTTCTAAAGATTTGAGAAGTTTGATTAAAAAAAAAATAAAACGATTTATTTAATATAAAACGGAAGTAGTAGCAAGCTAATTAAGGTCCTAGGTCAGTAGATGTAGATCACTATAGGTCTATAGCTCGATCGTGCGAAACGGGCAAGGAGAAAAAAAAATAGAAGAGGCTAGTGCGTCGCGGTCACGAGCTAGGAGGCAACTTGGGTGGCGAAATTGGACATATATTCGACGAGAAAACGACCCCCGGCGACCGATGTGATCTACGGGTCGCGAAAGGCGACCCGTGGCCCCTCTCTCTGTAGCCTGTACTGTCTGACCGACCGATCGACCGGGCGCTCGCCCGCTGTGTCGATCGCGCAACTAAGATCATCACGCATATCGATCGATGGAACGAGAGTTACGTGCTGGGACGGGCATGCACATCAGAATCAATCTATCGTCCATCGTCATATCCACCGGGTGGCTAACCAGTCTACTATACTATAGTACCCTGAATGACACGACGTACGCCCGTGCCCCGCGCTGGCCGTAGCGGGAAACGCGCGCGATCGCGCGAGATGTGTGCGTGCAGTGCTGCGCCGAGGAAAAAAGAGAATTAGCTAGCCGTGTGGCTGCTGGGTCGTCGACCCTCGCTTTCAGCGAGCACGGGGTTGTCCCCTCCCGTGTCGCCTGCGTGTGTCCCCCTGCCGCGGCAAGGCGCTGCCGCTGTGTCAACCACGTCCCCGTCACCTCTCTCCCACCTCCCGCGCCCGCCCGTACGTGCATTTACCCAACCACGTCACGTACGTACGACTACACCGCTAGCCTAACCGCTCCCTCCGGTTAATTACCATCCTACCTCCATCCTAAATAGTAGTAGCTATTATTATCACAGTGACTTATTTTAAAATAAAGTTATTTCTCCACCTACTCTCTCGTCTCAACCAATCACAACCATTCTCTTCACCTATTTTCTCTTCTTCCATAATCACAACCCTCCTTTAATTATCTCCACCTACTTTTTTAATATCTGTGTTTATCTAAAAAAATACTTATATTCGGGATGAACGAGGTAGTAAGTATTTTGACTTAATTTAGTGTAAAATTTGATTGGACCTTTTGAACTTTGATCCTTATAAGAACTTTTCACATGCTTATGTTTTTTAATTAAAGAAATAATTTAACTTCACAAAACAATATCAATCTGTTACAGCGTTTTAGCTGTGTACTATTTCACATAACGATAACAATTGCTAAAGATGATGAGAGTTGCAAGCTTTGTTTGTTTAACAGGTTAGGCCCACATTCAGACTGACATACATGTAATACACACGTACGTAACGGATAAATATGATATATATAGCCTAGTTCTCTGATCAAAAGTGGCTATAAAGTGACAGTTATCATAAGATAATTGTACTTTGGTGAGACTTATTAATTTTTAATTAGAGAAACTACCACCACTGCTTTTCTAGCTAACTGCATCATACCACGCACCATGCACGCCGTCGATCACGTGACGGACGGTCCGATCGATCATAATTCGTCAGGTATAGTACTGTATGGATCGATCGATCGATCTGACGACGGACGGTCGTCGTACACTGTTGGTTGCTTCATTATTCCGAGCGTGCACACATGATTGATGGCTGTTTGGCATCGTGCATGATTAATTACAAGGGGAGCAAGCAAGCAAGCAATCTGATTAACCCAAAGCTTGGTGTGCAAGGGGAGAGGGGCTCACACAGGGAGATTTTGGTTGCGATGCTGGTGGTGGTCACATCCGCTGCACTCGAGTGCGTCCCATACCAACCAAACACGTCCGCTGTCATGGGGGGCAATCTATTGGGCGATCGATTAGTTTATGCTTAACACTAATTGCACTGCTCCCACCTTGATCGATCGATTACTTAATGAATCGCTAGCCTTTATGTCCTGTCTAGTGCAATTAGAGTAATCTATCACGCAAACTAACTACGTGCGCTTAACTAGAGTGATAATGGAATCTGATAAGTAGTTAATTAATTAAATCATGTATGTGGATTGTGGAACTGGATTTGTTAAGAAAAAGAAAAGACTTTGATAGTGAGTATGTTTTGTGTGTGTGTGTGTATATCATACGTTCTGGCTAACCAGTTGTGTCCACCTTAGATATCTCAAGCACAGGAAAGAATCAGCCTAGCTATTTTTAATTGAGAACAAAAACACTTGCACAAAGCAAGCCAAATTGTTCCACCGTTCTTTTAACTACTTAATTAATCTATCTAATCAGCTTTGATTAATGTCTCCTCTTTAGCTTTAATTAATCCTCTCTACCATGCGCAGAAATTTTTAGTTCAGCATAGTTTGGCTTTTTCTAACTAGTGCTCACCTCCAGCTATATATACACAGCACAAGCTAGCTGCTCTCTTTCCTTGCTTGTTTTTTCTCAACTCGATCCATCTCTCTCTTTCTCTCTCTCGATCTCTCGATCTCTCCATTAATTTCTACCTAAGCATTCATAGGCATAGCTATGGAGGAGTGCAAGGGCGGTGGCCTGTCGCCGTCCTCCTCCATGGATAGCAGCACCCACCCGGCGCTGTCCACGACGTCGCCGGCTTGCCGGCCGGCGGCGGCGGCGAGGCGGGACCTCACCACCGATCTCCGGCTAGGGCTTAGCCTCTCGACGTCGTCGTCGTCCTCACTCCTGCAGGCCGCCGCCGCTGCTGCTGATGACAGCATCCCTTCTACTCCAAGGTTAGATTTCTTTCTTAGTTTCTTGCCGCGACGCATGCTTTTAATTAATTGCCTCTCCCTAGCTACAAAGATTCATGCTGTTTAATTTGACAAATTTTGTTTGGTTTCTTCTTTCATTCAAAAATTGAAACATACATAGCTTTCTTCTTCATTTAATATTCGAACATATATACATACTCCTATATGTAATTATCCAGTTCTCGATGTTCTATGTTCTTCTATATATCGATCTTGGTTTGTTTTATCGGAAAATCTCCGTTTCTTTATACGAATCTATCCTGCATGCTTCTCATGCATGTAGTCTGTTTGAGCTTATGCAAGTTAAGTTGAAGGAAAAAAAAAACAATTAAGAACTTGATCGGAGTTTTTCCTTCTTGTGAACACACGATCGATTGATCAAGCTGTTCCCAACTTCCCATATGTAAATCTTTCAGATCGACCATGCGTTTTCTTGCTGTCCTTTCACATAAGTAGATCTTGATCACCTGCATCATTTCGACAGTGCATAGCTGCATATTACCTAGGCTACTACAACCAAAACTTGCAATCTACATAAAAGAAATAAGACAAGTGCTTGAAGTTTACTGCAGTTTAATTAGATCAGACAAACCGTTCTATCACACTGCACGCACCAATCTGTTAATATGTCAATGACCCATCGTACGCTTTTATTTCTGACAAGGGACTTGATCATCAATACAAATACACACATCACCAGCTACAGTCAAATTTCCCACATGAGCCAAACTTGTAGACCAATTCGATTATTCCTGTCTCTGCAAACCACTTCAAGATTCCTGTTGCCATTACTGTTTCTTGGAAATACAGTTCACCCCAAAATTAATTGCACAACAGTACTCCATCCAAATTGGCCAATTGGGTCGCTTGTACCCATCATCTCCATCAATTAATTAATTAATTAATTAATTAACAGACCTTTCAACATGAATGGGCGCCGGTGATCGCGGCGTATGCAGGAACAACCAAGTTCACGACGATTGGCCGCCGATCAAGCCGTTCCTCAGGAGTGCTCTGCAGAAGGCGTCGGCTGGCAGCGGCGGCGCTCGCCGCCGGCGAACGCTGTTCGTGAAGGTGTACATGGAAGGCGTCCCGATCGGCCGGAAGCTGGATTTGTTGTTGCTGGATGGGTATGACAGCCTCCTCATCAAGCTCTGCCACATGTTCAAGACGCCCATCACCTGTAAGTATGCAACCAACCCAAAGCTGCATTTTACCACAATTTCGAAGGGTTAGAAAATTGTACAAAACATGAGAAAGAGAGAATTAACATAGTAAATATGAATGAACAGATCCGCATTGGAGAAAAATACAATAATTGAAGCTTCGAACTCATCCAAAATTGTATTTCTTGAGCGCGGCAGCGAGTAGTATAGCAACTAGTATACCATTTTGCTATAGCAATTTGACAGCCCACCAACGGAGTCTGAAAGCTTTTGTTTCAATAGTTCTTGTTTGGCACGTCGAAATCGATGGATAGATTAATTCAATTCATGTGGTCCAATCTCTCCTCGTCATGATATACACATGGCGATGGTTGTCGGGTGTTGTATATAATCATATATATTTGATATGATTAGATGCTGATGTTATGGAGTGCCATCAACAAGTTCCTGGCCACAAGGCTGCCCATGTCCTCACCTATGAAGACCAGGACGGGGACTGGATGATGGTTGGGGACGTCCCATGGGAGTACGTCCTGACATATTTAACTGATCCTTTTGTGTTTCATTTTACTTCTGATTTAACTTACTCATTTCTATTGTTTCTACAGACTCTTCCTGAGCAGCGTAAAGAAGCTCAGGATTGCAAGGATGGACAAATGCTAAAACAGTGCATTTGAATTTCTCTGTGTTTCTTCTTTTCCCATTGGGGGGAGGGGCTTTATTATATGTAGGTTAGTTGAAAAAGGTTTTTTGCTGAATCTGAGATTATACTAGCAGTGTACATTATAGTAAAGAAGTGTAGCATTATCAGCTACCTACCGTATAGCAGAACTGATTATTATTTTTCCTCTACTTCTTTAACTGGTTTGTAAATACCATGTATTCGTTAAAGAAAGTAGAGAATTTTTATTAGAGTTGCAATACAATTTTTATGTTCTATGAGCACTTACAATTTTTATTAGAGTTGCAAAAGTCAGAATCCCATGTTACTATAACATATGGAAGATGTAAAATCAAAGGTGTTTTTGATTGTTATTCTGTGATGAACAATTGGTATTGGAGATTATTGGTTTTGATATTTGGAATTTATTTGCGGAGAGGTTTTGGAGATGATTGGATTTCACAGATGATATACAGGAACTGCTGGATTGGGTCTGGTCAGACCGGGCAGTGGCTGTCGGTCAGACCGGCGTATATTGCGCGGTCAGACCGGCGCAGCCCGCGGTATGACCGGCCGACGCTGTGTTGGTTTCGATTTCGGGTTGTTTGTTTGGATATCCGTGATTGTTTCATGAATATGACTTCTAGGTAGATACTATGCGTATGTAATACTGTTGTTTGCTAACAATGAGTCAAGTTGGGGATAGCTTGGTCTCGGAATATGGTTTCTTTGTTTGTTCCATGTGTAGGTGAATTAATACCGGGAGAGTATTTGCGGTGATGGACCGGGAGTCGGCTTGGGGATAAGACGACGTCCAGGGCGGTCAGAGATCATGCGGGATACTAAGGCTAGAGTTCAATGCACGTGGAAGATGAAGGTTCCATATGGCATACGATGGAGGTATTGTGTGTGTATGGGATGCGGAGTCGAATTTGGAAGGAGTCCAAATTTGGTAGGATTGTTTATGTAAAGTTTGTTTCTTGTACGAAGGTTTCCTAGGGTGATTAGGACTTCTAGTATGAGTTTGGTTCGTGGCTTTAAGCTGCCTACCTTGGGTATAAATAGAGAGGGAGTGTGAGGCTTCCCGGTATCGCTTGTGAGAGCTATTGAGTTGATAGTTTTGTTAGGGTTTCGAGTTTAGTCGAGATTTTTGTAAAGAGTGCTGTTGGTGCACTTTGTAAAGACAGAGAGAATCAATAAAGTCATTATCTACTTTAAGAGTTCTTCGATTTGTGTTTCATCGGGCTTCGGCGATCCAACCGGCGACATACCACCGGTCAGACCGGCGGCAAGGCGGCGGTCATACCAGCAGGAGAACGGCGGTCAGACCGACGTGTTCCAGACGGTCAGACCGGCGTGACACCTTCGGTCAGACCGCGATTCGTCGAATTTGAGGGTAACTTTTATTTCGCTAAAAGTTTTGGTTTTTGGGCATACCAACCATTCACCCCCCTCTTTGTTGGCTTAGTTCTTACTGTTCGATCCTACAAGTGGTATCAGAGCCTTGTTTTCCTCTTTGGATTTTTAATCAATCTAGAGTTTTTGCCATGGCTGCTAATAGGTTTTCAACTAAGCCTCATGTTTTCGATGGAACGGATTTTTCTCATTGGTGTAGTAGAATGCAGTCTTATATTATGGCTGAGGATTATGATATTTGGAGAAAAGTTTCTCATCCTTATGAGATCCCTGAACAAATTAATACTGCTGCTTTAAAAACTGAGTTTGAACAAAATTGCAAAGCTCGCAATATTCTTTTGAGTGGGATTTCTCGTTCGGATTATGATCGTGTTGCTCATCTTCAAACTGCCCATGAGATTTGGATTGCTTTGAGTAATTTTCATCAAGGAACAAATAACATTAAAGAACTTCGTCGAGATCTTTTCAAAAAGGAGTATATTAAATTTGAGATGAAACCTGGAGAAGCTTTGGATGACTATCTTTCTAGGTTTAATAAAATCTTGAGTGATCTTAGATCTGTTGATTCTTCTTATGATGTTAATTATACACAATCTGAGATTTCTCGCCACTTTTTGAATGGTCTTGACATGTCTATTTGGGAGATGAAAGTTACATCTATTCAGGAGTCTGTTGATATGTCTACTTTGACTTTGGATTCGCTTTACACAAAACTGAAAACACATGAGATGAATATTCTTTCTCGTCAAATTGATTCTAAGTCGAGTGCTTTGGTTTCTTCCTCAACTTCTTTGGATCTTGATGCTTCTTCATCAAAGTCTTCCGTATTTGCTTTGTTTAATGCCATGTCCGATGATCAACTCGAACAGTTCGAGGAGGAGGACTTGGTTTTGTTATCTAACAGACTTTCTCGAGCTGTGACTAATGTTAGGTACAGGAAAAGAGGTGGACCAAATCGTTGCTTTGAATGTGGTGCTACGGATCACTTTCGTTCATGTTGTCCTAAGCTTGGGGGAAATAAGAGGGAAGATAATGGTGATGAGAAGACCAATGACAACAAGCCAAAGAGTACAGTTAGAGGAGGAAAGAAGATCAGGGAGAGTCTCAAAAAGGCTTTTGATCAAGTCTACACCGCGTTTGAGCCACTAAGCGATGTATATGGTGAGATGGAGATGATGATAAGGGAAAGAACATCTCCGGTGTTTGCTTCATGGCACGTGGTGAATCGGATTCAGAGTGTGAAGACAATGAGGTAAGTGCTCTTGAGGAAGCTATTAATATTTTGAGTGCAAAAAATATGAAGTGTGAGAAGATGTATAGAAAACATGAGTTTATCATTGAATCTCTTAATTCTGAAATTGATAGATTAAAATCTCTTATTCCTAATGATGATGATTGTCAATTTGTGAGGTTTTAATGAATGAAATTTCTAAAATTAGAGATGTCAATGCTGCACATGATTTGAAAAGTAAATCTTCTCTTGCTCTTAGTTTTGCTTTGCACACACGCACTTTAAATGAGCTGTTTTTAACTAAAAAGTTGTTGCAGAAATATCAAATTGCTTTTCATGCTAGTTTGATGTTTAACATGATTTGTGCTAAAAAGTTAAAACAACCTCATGATGTTTTGGATTGCTCAACATGTACTTTGAATAAGTTGAAATTAAAAGATGTTTTAGGTCGTGTTGAGTACATGGAAGATGTTGTGAAAAACAATGAAGTGCTTTCTTGCCCGAAGTGTCGTAAAAGTAAAGGTGTTATGATAGATTGTGAAAACTGTGCTATTTTGGAAAAAGAGGTTTCTTATTTGAAAACTTCTTTACTAAGATTTTCTGATGGTAAAAAGAACCTCAACATGATCCTAGATCAATCTAAGGTTAGCACACATAACCGTGGTTTAGGTTTTAATCCTTATGCTCATCACACTAGACATCCTCCTGTTGTGTTAGGTGTTGGTGCTAGAAGTGGTGAAATTTTGGTTAAACCTGAAACTAAGAACACTGTGTTTAAATCTGCTGGCATCATGTCTACTTTAAGTGCATCTTCTTCAAAATCCAATGTTGTGCATGCAAAATCCCCTGTTGTTGCTTGTGTTGCTAAGTCATCTGATTCTACCAATGTTTCTACTTATCGTGAAAAATATACTTGCTCGTTTTGTGGCAAAGATGGACATATTGTTGGTTTTTGTTTCAGATTAGCTCATAAACAGAAAAAGGAGATAGAGATTGCTTTTGCAAAATCAAAGTGGCAAAAATCTGGTTTTCCCTCGAGGAAACTGGTCAGACCGCAGTGGGTCCCACGGTCAGACCGGCGGTACAAAAGCGGTCAGACCGGCCCCCGGTCAGACCGGCCTCGGAGAAATTTTTCTGAAATTCTCAAACTATTTTTGCACGTGGATATATGCCTATTGGATCTTCTGGTCGTGTGTCTCAGTACTGGATTCCTATATTTCTATTATCATCTAACACCAGTACTGAGGCTTCGACTTCTGCTTGTGTGTAGGCGTTGGTGGAAAGGAAGGAGAACGTGTGGATCGTGGATTCCGGTTGTTCGCGGCACATGACCGGTGATAAAAATTGGTTGTCCTCCCTCAAACGGGCATCCAAGACTGAATCGATTATCTTTGGTGATGCTTCTACTAGTGCCGTTCTCGCTACAGGTTTGGTTAAGGTAAATGACAAATTTGAATTGAAGAATGTAGCTTTGGTTGAGGACTTAAAGTATAATTTGTTTTCAGTTTCACAAATTCTTGATGAAGATTTTGAGGTTCATTTTAAGAAAACTGGAAGTAAAGTTTTTGATTCTCGTGGTGATTCTGTGTTGAATATCTCTCGCTATGGTAGAGTGTTTAAAGCTGATTTTGAAAATCCTGTTTCACCTGTGATAACATGTTTGGTTGCTAAGTTTAGTAAAGATGTGATGTTTTGGCATCGTAGACTTGGACATGTTGGTTTTGATCATCTCACGAGGTTAAGTGGTTTGGATCTTGTTCGTGGTTTGCCTAAACTTAAGAAAGATCTTGATTTGGTTTGCACACTGTGTCGTCATGCTAAGATGGTTGCTTCTTCACATGCTCCTATTGTTTCTGTGATGACTGATGCACCAGGACAGCTATTACACATGGACACTGTTGGTCCAGCAAGAGTGCAATTAGTTGGAGGAAAATGGTATGTGTTGGTTATTGTTGACGATTTTTCTAGATACTCTTGGGTTTTCTTTATGGCAACTAAGGATGAGGTGTTTCAAAACTTTCGTGGTTTGTTTCTTCAATTGGATCTAGAATCTCCTGGTTCTTTGAAAATAATTCGAAGTGATAATGGTGGTGAATTCAAAAATGCTTCATTTGAACAGTTTTGCAACGAAAGAGGTCTTGAACATGAATTTTCTTCTCGTGTTCCACAACAAAAACGGTGTTGTTGAAAGGAAGAATCGTGTTTTGGTTGAGATGGCTAGAACGATGTTGGATGAGTATTACACTCCTAGGAAATTTTGGGCTGAGGCGATTAACACCGCATGCTATATTTCAAATCGGGTTTTCTTGAGATCAAAACTTGGAAAAACTTCTTATGAGCTTCGATTTGGACATCAACCCAAAGTTTCACATTTGCGTGTTTTTGGTTGCAAATGCTTTGTCTTCAAATCTGGAAATTTGGATAAGTTTGATGCACGCTCTACCGATGGAATGTTTCTTGGTTACCCCACACACTCTCGTGGCTATCGTATACTTATTTTAGAGACTAACAAAATCGTCGAGACTTGCGAAGTTTCTTTTGATGAGGCTAGTCCAGGTACTAGACCCGATATTGCAGGTACATTGTCACAGGTTCAGGGGGAGGATGGTCGTATTTTTGAAGACGAGAGCGACGACGACGACGAGGTTGGCTCGGCCGGTCAAACCGGGCGCCAGGCCGGTCAGACCGCCGGCACACCTTCGGTCAGACCGGCGCAGGACGTACGGTCAGACCGGCCAGGGTCGTCGGCTGAGGGTTCTGTTGATGCTATTCGAAATGGTCCTCCAGAGATTTTAACTTCAACCAGTACTGATACAGAACGTGAATCAACTTCAGAAGTCGCTGCTCCTTTACACATTCAACGACGACATCCGCCAGAACAAATCATTGGTAATTTAGGTGAGCGGACTACTAGGTCTAAGGTAACAACCCATGATATTTGTGCAAATTCTGCATTTGTTGCTTCTTTTGAACCCAAAGATGTGTCACATGCATTAACTAATGAATCGTGGATTAACGCCATGCGTGAAGAACTTGAAAATTTTGAGAGAAATAAAGTTTGGACTTTAGTTGAACCACCTTCTGGACATAATATTATTGGAACCAAGTGGGTTTTCAAAAATAAACAAAATGAGGATGGTTTGATTGTGAGAAAAAAAGCTAGACTTGTTGCTCAAGGTTTTACTCAGGTGGAGGGTTTGGATTTTGATGAAACTTTTGCTCCTGTTGCTAGAACTGAGACAATTAGACTTTGTTGGCTTTTGCAGCTTCAAAAGGTTTTAAATTGTATCAAATGGATGTGAAAAGTGCTTTTCTAAATGGTTTTATACAGGAGGAAGTTTATGTCAAACAACCACCTGGTTTTGAAAATCCTGATTTTCCCAACTATGTTTTTAAATTGTCTAAAGCTTTGTATGGTTTGAAACAAGCACCTAGAGTATGGTATGATAGACTTAAGAACTTTTTGCTTGCGAAAGGTTTTACAATGGGAAAGGTTGACAAAACGCTTTTTATTCTTAAGCATGGTGATAATCAACTGTTTGTTCAGATTTATGTGGATGATATCATCTTTGGTTGTTCGACTCACGCTTTGGTTGTAGAGTTTGCTGAGACTATGCGCAGGGAATTTGAGATGAGCATGATGGGTGAGTTATCATACTTTTTGGGATTGCAAGTTAAGCAAACACCTCAAGGTATATTTGTGCATCAAACGAAGTATACGAAGGATCTTTTGAGACGGTTCAAGATGGAGAATTGCAAGCCAATTTCAACACCAATTGGTTCTACAGCTGTGTTGGATTCTGATGAAGATGGTGAAGCTGTTGATCAAAAGGAGTATAGAAGTATGATTGGATCATTGTTGTATCTAACTGCTTCTAGGCCAGACATACAATTTGTTGTGTGTTTGTGTGCGCGCTTTCAAGCTTCTCCTCGTGCTTCACATCGTCAAGCGGTCAAGCGAATAATGAGGTATTTAAATCATACACTTGAGTTTGGAATTTGGTATTCTACTTCATCTTCTATATGCTTAAGTGGATATTCAGATGCTGATTTTGGTGGTTGTAGAATTGATAGGAAAAGTACTAATGGAACATGTCATTTTTTGGTACATCATTGATTGCATGGTCTTCTAGGAAACAATCTAGTGTTGCTCAATCAACTGCTGAATCTGAATATGTTGCTGTTGCTAGTTGTTGTTCACAGATTCTTTGGCTTTTATCTACTTTGAAAGATTATGGTCTTACTTTTGAGAAAGTACCTCTCTTTTGTGATAATACTAGTGCTATTAATATTGCTAAGAATCCTGTTCAACACTCACGCACAAAACATATTGATATTCGCTTTCACTTTTTGAGGGATCATGTTGAGAAGGGAGATGTTGAATTGCAGTTTTTGGATATGAAGTTGCAACTTGCTGATATTTTCACTAAACCTTTGGATTCTAATCGCTTTGCTTTTCTTCATAGTGAATTGGGCATAATTCATCCTTTTGGCATGTTTTGAGGGGGAGTTTGTACCTCATGGTTTTATCAAGCAAAAATATGACAATGAAAAAAATTAAAAAAGAGAGCTTTATTTTATACATATGGTATTTTATTGTGCATGCTAGCAATACTATGAAGGTTTATCTATCTCTAGCTTAGCTTGTATGTTCCGTGATTGTTTCATGAATAAGACTTCTAGATGGGTACTATGCGTATGTAATACTGTTGTTTGCTAATAATGAGTCAAGTTGGGGATAACTTGGTCTCGGAAAATGGTTTCTTTGTTTGTTCCATGTGTAGGTGAATTAATACCGGGAGAGTATTTGCGGTGATGGACCGGGAGTCGGCTTGGGGATAAGACGACGTCTAGGGCGGTCAGAGATCATGCGGGATACTAAGGCTAGAGTTCAGTGCACGTGGAAGGTGAAGGTTCCATATGGCATACGATGGAGGTATTGCGTGTGTATGGGATGCGGAGTCGAATTTGGAAGGAGTCCAAATTTGGTAGGATTGTTTAAGTAAAGTTTGTTTCTTGTACGAGAAGGTTTCCTAGAGTGATTAGGACTTCTAGTATGAGTTTGGTTCGTGGCTTTAGGCTGCCTACCTTGGGTATAAATAGAGAGGGAGCGTGAGGCTTCCCGGTATCGCTTTTGAGAGCTATTGAGTTGATAGTTTTGTTAGGGTTTCGAGTTTAGTCGAGATTTTTGTAAGGAGTGTTGTTGGTGCACTTTGTAAACACAGAGAGAATCAATAAAGTCATCATCTATTTTAAGAGTTCTTCGATTTGTGTTTCATCAGGTTTCGGCGGTCCAACCGGCGACATACCACCGGTCAGACCGGCGGCAAGGCGGCGGTCAGACCGGCGGGAGAACGGCGGTCAGACCGACGTGTTCCAGACGGTCAGACCTGCGTGACACCTTCGGTCAGACCGCGATTCGTCGAATTTGAGGGTAACTTTTATTTCGCTAAAAGTTTTGGTTTTTGGGCATACCAACCATTCACCCCCTTCTGGTTGTATTAGTTCTTACTGTTGGATCCTACAGAAGAAAGATTTCGGTATCAATATCATATTCTTCGTCATGTTCTCTCTGAAAAATTGATGCACAGAACTACCATATTCATCATTTCAAAGGTAAAAGTATTATTTAGAAAACTTTAGCATGACAAAACAAGGCATCACTAGAAGATAACTAACTGAATTCACTCCATAAAAGATATGTACTGGAGAAATATTATGGTAGATCATCTTTTTGATATTGCCTTAGGATATGAACATCAGTTATCTCCAAGTCTATCCCAAGAGCTTGCTTTCTCGCTTGATGGTGCTCCAGCGAATTGCTATAGTTCCACTACTGAATGTTGAAAGTCTGAAAACACAAATTTTAAGTGACACTAATTAGTCTATCAATGGATATCACACATTAACACTTAAGAAGAAAACATACAACTGTGAAGAACAAAGAAGAAACTTTATAATCAGCCCTGGAAAGCTACAGGTGAGCCTCTTTAGGCCCAACCATACGGCTGTCAGATTGAGATTAAAATAATGACCTCGTATTGTGAAGGACGCTCTCCTTGTCCTTCACCCTATGGTGTACATCAACATGTCTGCATAAGGCAGTAAAGAAATTACACGCAGAGCACAACTGCAAATATGAATTGATCAAAGGAAGCAAGGATGTTCACCTCTATATTCCTCAGTCTGAAGAAGATGCTTAAATTTTACAAGGTCGTTAACCTCTTTCTTCTCTGTTCTCTAAAGTTTTCACTTTCAGTCTTAACCGACCTCCTATCGAGCTTTCCCGCCTGACAAGTTCATCCAGCATCTCTGATACCTCAATAAACCTAGCATCCTATATTCTGGAAGTTCATCCAGAATATATGATGCTAGGTATGCTGAGGCTTGCAATGAAGTAGTCAAATGATATATCACCAGGAAAGACGCCACGCCACCGCTTACCATGGACCTGAACTTGACACGGGCTTCATTGAAGCGATTGTCATGGAGGCAACCAGGAATGACAATTCTCCAAGTGAAAGACATCCTTGTAACCGGTGGTGGCATCGAACAGAATCAAAGCTTCTGTGGAGCATCAGCATTTCGTATACATCTCAAGAAGGGCGTTGGTGTCTCGCACAGGCAGGACCAGCTCAACAATTTCAAGGGTCCTAGGGGAACTTGGCACTATATGCCCTCAAGAGTTAAGGCTAATTTTTTTAACTTGTAATATATACTCTATAAAAAATATATAGTGACACAAATAAAGTTGCAATATAGTAATTTATTCTCAATAAATAATTTCAATAGTATAATTAACAACTAAAAGAACACCGTAGAGACAAAGTAGTATGAAATTGCAAAGTAAATTATACAACAATAACCATGAAAAACCTAGCCTAATTTAATTAACTAATTTTTGAAGTGGGAAAGTAATGCAAGTAAGAAAATCCTAACCTAATTTTTGGAGTGCGAAAATCATGCAAACAAGATAATCCTAAGTTCATAAGTTACTGACTTAAATTTCTTAAAAAAAAGAAGAAATAAGGCAAGAACAAGAAACCTTAACCTCAGTCTGCCACAGCAACAGGAGACAAGGATGTCGGGAGAGGCGGCGCGACAACGTCGTCTGTTGGTCGCGTCGCGGCGTCGGTCGGCCGTTCGGTGCGGCTCAGCGGTGTGTGTCTCGGACGGACTCGCAGTGAAAGGAAAAAGAGCGACAGATAGAAAAAGGAGATGACGAAGCGACGCTGATGCTGTGTGCTCGCAATGCGCTGCTCGGTGGCACCGTATCGGGACTTTGGTCGGCCTTGCGCCTCCCTCCCTCATGCCTTGCACGCTGGGCAGCTGGGCCTGAGACCTGTAGCTGTCGGCTGGGCTGCTGTTGGGGGGGGTCCGTGGTGATGGCCCCCCTCGACCCTGAGCCCTAGGCGATCGCACAACCGACCTATGCCCAGGGCCGGCCCTGCACACAGGCACAACGCACATACCGCACAATGCCACCTGTAAGTATGGACATGTGCTCGGTGCACCTTGACCATGGCGCTGCTGACCTGATCAAGAGGCACTCCCTGTCCCTGCGCCGCAACTTCGTGAACATCCTTTCAGCTTCGAGAAACCTTCCATTCCTTGTGCAGCCTCAGCATGGCATTTCGTCGAACAGCTTCGTCGAGGCTACCATGTCTCCGCACTTTGGCGTACACGTCAGCCACACCGGTGTACACGAACACGTCCCGGAGCAGCACGACCTTACCGACGCAGTTGTGCACCTGGCGGTGGTGGACAATTGGGGGAGGCTAAGATGCTAGCGGCGGCGGAGAACATGGGAGGTTGGTACGGAGCGCGTGCCAGGAGGAGGATGCCGACGAAGATAGAGAGAGAGAGTCAGAGAGAACTAGAAGATAAGCCCGCCATTGTATAGCCTGTGTATTTAAAAAATTATTGAATCTATGTGTACACCATTTTATCCCACCCAAAGATAAGTATGCTTGTTGGCGTGCCTATTGTATAGCTCATGTATTTTAAAAATTATTTTTAATGGGTATTGCACTTTCGATTCAAAATGAGTAACACCCCAGCCTCCGGGTCCGCATTAGCCTAGCTATATAGATTCAGTGGATCCACGTTCACATAGCATACCACTTACATTTTTATCCTTGTTTCGTAGAAAAGGGTTAGCACAGAAGTGCTATTGTTTGAATCAACTGGTTATCAAAGCTGGCCTGAACCTATCTACACTTTTCATTTGGGATTATTTCCACAAAACAAACACTTGCCCTAACATAACTAAAATGCTGGGGTATTACAAAATAGTCCGAAAAACATGTATTTTTTTTGGAAAAGTTGGAAACTGTCAAATTTTTCATTGTCCTCATGTTCACCTCCGAACTGACATCGAATATTAAGCCACGAGGAAGAATAGATATTAAAAAAATAATACCTTATGGGATTGATTTTCTTTAAAAACTAATTTCATCACGGTGCAAAAGAATGTGTAATTTAGTTAAATTTTATTTAAAGAATTATATAAGTGATAGTGAGTTTGCATATATTTATATTGATGGCAACAGTAATCAAAGGTGGCAACGGTGCTCAGGGGCACATACAACATTTTTTCTTTGTTTAGATGGAAACTACCTCTCAAGCCCATGATGAGGCCTAGCTAATGCAGCAATACGGCCCAGCTTACCGGCGCTGTGACACGCTAGGGTGTATAGACACGTGTCTGCAATTGACATGGCTAATTGGCTGCCAATCAGCTGTCAGCAAAGCAGCCAGCTTTAGATTAGTAGACTAGAATAGTAGCGCCCTATTGGCGCTCACTATTTTGTACCTGGTGCATATTACATAAAGTGCTTTTGGATCGAACATAGAAATTATTTTGTATATGTTTTATAAATAATAAAGTGCATTTGAATCGAACATAGAAATCACTATGTATATGTTTTATAAATAATAAGTTCAATTCCCTTAACATCCCATAACAAACATACATTCATAACATGGGATATAATATACGATTTTGTGAAAAAGTAATTACATTCATCAAATATGATAATATATATGCTTCATTTTTTCTTAAAAAACATGTTTTATAAAATGTGAGTTTCATAAATTAAAATGATTCTAGTTTATATGCACTCTTAAATGATTGTTGTTTCTATTTTCTATACCATGTAGCAAATCTATAGTAATGGCAGCGGCGGTGGTTCTGCCACCACCTTACCAACTAACTCATGGGGATCGTAGGTCCATGGAAGGAAATGTGCACAACATATATTTTTAACCTTGTTTAAATAAAACAATGGACATGGTTTGAACGATAATGTTTTTTATAACGTGTCTAATTGGCTTATTAAGCATGAAAAAATAAATGAAGAAAGATATCTTTTAAACCTCCTATATCTATATTGTTTGTGGTTCTAAAACCGATGCTAGAAAATTATCACAACAAAAAAGAACTTAAAAATTAACTTCTAAAATTTAAATTTTGTTATGGTTAATAATTAACAGGTAGATGATGTTAGGTAAAAACTTGAAAAATAATTTTATAATCTCTAAGAAAATCGGTTGCAACGCATAGGCCCTTGGCTAGTTGTTTAAAAATCTCCTAGAACCAAACTTGCTCCTACGCTAATAATCGTCCCGAATAATTAATTTAGACCTAAATTCGTTGTTTTATATTGAAAAATAACAGCTAACCTTTTTAGATGCCACTAATCGTCACGCTTCATATATTCCAAAGAGCAGTCATTTTAGTATATTCAGGATTTTCTTTTGTAGTCTCTGAAATTAAAAATACAATCAAAGTATTGATTAACAGAGGTATTATTGTTAATCATTACATAAACACGGTTGAATATATATGACCTCCACAGCATTAGGTTAATAGAAAAGCAAGAAACTCCATCCCGTGAAGATCTTCTAGATGTTACTCGGCGTGGGCATTTGTGAGAAAGCGTGCATTGCTCAGCACATGCAAGTTTTTCTCTATTTGTTTTTCACCATTGGTAAATCCTTAATTTATCTTGATTGTTAAAAGAGCCAAGTGAGTCCAATCAGCAACGGCTTGAGAATATTTGACTAGAAAATTAATGGACACGCCGGTTGGCGCGCCAGCTATTTTATAATCCGTGTGTAATGTTTATGTCTTATTTATAGCTTATCTTTGTTAGTTTCCATATTTTTATTTGACACTTAGAACTTTTCGATCATAGACATATGGTGTATCTAATAACAAATATGCATGTAATATATTCAACTGAAATTTGTTTTATCATATACACTCAGAAATGCTAATTAATGTTCCTTTTTCATATGCATATTATTTGGGGTTTCTTCTGTTGAAAAACCATAATTGAACCAAATAGTTCTATCGCTTAACAAATGCATGATAAATATGTGACAATGTTTTTATATATATTGTAAAATTGCTAGTTTTAAAAAAAAATGTAGGATGTAACATGTATTGATAGTATTTTTTTTAAGATTCAAAGTAGATTCGAGATTGTACTTTGCATCTATTTATTTATTGTGGTTTTCGTTTTATGTTTGTTTTCATCAACTGATTGATTGAGTGTGTTGCCGGTACGTATATATATGGATTAGGTATAGTCATTACCCAATTTTCATCTTAAATAAACAAACTCATATAGTCCATCTGACAACTAAACAATGCCCAAGATCCACTGCTCTACAATTCTTCCTTTTTTTTATCTTCTTTTACATTTTGATATTTTTATGCAAGACACGTTTATAATAAAAGAATTAAATATATTCTTTATTTTTCATATATTCATTTGTTTCCCTCATACTGTTAGCATTGTTTTCAAAAAAATTAACTTTTTTTTGTTGTACAGCGACACGAAATATGCAAATACCGACAGAACACGAAGGACGATAAGAACCAGCGGCCAGGCCCATCGCCAAAGTGGGTTGTGCATGCTTAATTTGTTTTTCGTGATGTACGGTGAGCTGGTGTTTTTTTTTTTTTTCTCAAATGAATCATCAAGATTTATCTATTAAGAGAGCAGTGACACGTGGACCAATCAATGCCAGCGAACACAACCAGCAGTAATATAGATTCGAGGCCCCGCGAGGTGGGAGATGAGAGCGGTGTAGGCGGACAGGCCGGCGGCGCGAGGCCGCAGGACACGAGTAGCCCACAGCTCACATGGGCCAGGCCCACCCAACTCTGCGGGTGACGCAGGCAGCACGACGGCCTCGTTCGGATTGGGCTTAATTCCGGCCTATCAACACTGGTGGTCCGTGCTGTTGGGTTGGTAGTCGCGAGTCGCGACGCCTCATTTTGGGCAGAGATCGAACGTATGATACGGCCATACATACGTACAAGTCGACGTCTTATTAGCAAATACAAAGCCGGCGAGAGATGTGAAATCACGTGGGTAATCACGGGCGACGTGTTAATGGTGATGTTCGCATACGTCGCCGCACGCGCTACGGAGCTGGGTTTTAAGCTCTCCTCGTCAGAAAACGGGTACCAGTAAATTGACATCTATACTATCTTAGTAATTTTGAGCTACGTTTTGACTTGCTCTCATCCGCTGATTGTGACGGCCGCTGTATTTTACAGTACCAATCAATATATACAAGTCGCCCGCATCGCCGGTAGAAAGATTTCCTGACTGCTGAAGCTCGTGGTACAACGAGTACTGTCGATAAAAATCTTTCCAAACAGACAGTTCACCGTTAATAGCCTCCACATCTTTCCCAACCCCTCGCTGGATGCTTCTGCATCTATGTTGTGGAGCTTCAGCCTTCAGACCAAGGAGAAAACTGTGGACGACGCCGCCGGATTTGGTTACCTCATGTATATCATGATTGGCCTGGGCTTAACTACTACCACGTACGTACAATGAGGCGTTGACGACTGGGGTTGACTCTGTTGTATATATAGCTAGGTGATGATACAGCTCAAGTCATCAGAGAAAGTCTAAAAAGCTGGCTAGCTATCTCTGTGCCATCTTCGTACGTATCATCACCCGGCCTGCCACGGGTGATCAGCAAGCTTATAGAGGCAATTAACGATAACGAGGTGCACGCGAGATGACTAACCATCATCATCACCATCACCATCACCATGACAACGATCAAGACGTCGGGGCCAACTGCTGCAACATCTTCCTTTCCATCCTCCTCCCTCCTTTCGCCATCGGCGTCGTTGTCGGATGCAAGGTACGTAGCTAGCTAGGTCGATCGCGGATAAGCACGAAGTAATACGTATACATAGCTGCATATATACGTACATGATCTGATGGGTGTTCATGTATAAACGTATATGTACAGAAGGAGTTCTGGATCTGCCTTCTCCTCACCTGCCTCGGTTATCTTCCGGGGATCATCTACGCCATTTGCATTATCAGCGGTGCCCACATCCATAAATGATCATGCATGCGTCTCCACCGCAATATTCAAGGTGATTGAAATCTACCTAAATTCTTACCTAGTAAATTACTCCCTCCATCTATATTCATTGTAATAGAATATATCTCATCTAAGCAAAATACCCTTATATGTGAGTAATAATTATTTTCGATCCCGAGATAATTATATAGGTTGGAATTAATGGTGACTAACAACATATATATTGTATGATTTTATAATCTTGCAGGAAACTGTGCAGGCCGGCCGACGCAGTACGTAGCCTTTGTTTCAAATTAATTGAGTCGTCAAGCTAGTAATTAATAAAATGAAATTGTGAGTCGTGAAGCCAGTAATAATTGTAATGGATCTGATATTTATCGGTCGGTCTAAGGAAGCCTTGTGGTCTACTAGATCGATCAACTACTTAATTTGTATAATTTGTATCAATTCATGATCGGCCCCTTTAATTAATTATCTATGATATTTGCTTCTGTTGTTCGGGAGACTGTGACTTGCTTGCCGGTTAATTTTTGAAAGTGAACATAACAACAGTCAACAAAACATACGATTTTATGTCCTCGGCTTCATTTCAAACAAAACAATAGGATATGCTCTGGTATCGATGACTTGATATGCTCGTAACTTTGATTATTTCGATATTTTGGTAGGTTGATGATTACTACAATTTGACAAAAACATTGATGGCCCGATTACAAGCGTACGAGATATTGCTGCTTTGCTCATTAGCGATGATACACCCTACTTGTGGGTTATCGATCTTGTCGGTGTAGAACAACCTTGTTCATACTAGCAAATCAAAAAAGAACAAGAACAAGATAATAGATATTGCAAATAGGAATAGACTACACACGATAAGTTGGGGTTCCGTACGTAACGAGAAAATAACAATCTAATCGGTCACAACTTTACCAAAAAAAATTAAAATGGCTAAACTTTAATGTCAACAAAATACGAGAGACCCTAAAGGTAAGTAGTTATTTAAGGGGTTGTAGTACGACCTAGGGTCCCTAGGATTGTGCTCCACCTACTTGGGGTGCACCCCACTGCTTGGGTCTCTCTTGAGCTAGGGTACCAGACGAAGTTACGAGTCCATAGGTTCATTATGTGTGGTGGAACTCCTTGTTTTTACGATTAATATTGCCACTGACGTAAGTGGAATATTAAGGTGAGACCGAATCCGTTGAAAAAAGGACTCCAAAAGCTTTTCATCACGTATTCATGTGCCTAAAAAGAGGCTTGTACGCAACTCTGATGGCTAATTGAATTCTATGCTATCTCAGGAGGCAAAGTGGATTCGAAAACGAGAAGCACTTGATTGCTATCTCTCCGGTTTGATCATCACGTGAGCAGCGGTTGTATCTAAGGTGGTTATGGTCACATCATAAAGATCTTGTTGTAGTTCTTGCTTTCCGTGATAGATAGTCCGCCATTTTTTTTTGTTTCGCTTGATTGATCGCTTCTGACCCATCTGGTATCCTTTCCCTAAAACTATGCTACGAAGTCATGCATTCGCGCGACTCTAAGCAACTGTTGACGATGAAATTTGGTAAGCAAGTCTAATCTATGTGAATCGGAAACATAATCTAGTCCGAAGCGGATTTGAAGATACGCGAGGATATCGGAAACAGAGTGCGTATCGGCTGGAGTTCGTATCGGCTGGAGACTGATTCCGATTGGGATAGCCGATGAGGCCGATATTGCATGTGAAATCAATATCGGATTCGATAAAAGACTTACGATGAGATTGCCGTGCAAGGATAGAGTCCGAAATTGGCAATTGTATCTATTAATTAGGATATTTTGTAATTTCCTTATAGATTATCACGGTAAGAGTCCGCCTAAGGGACTTGTTCGTTAGTTGGATTTGTATTAGGTTAATATGAGTCGTGTCCGTGATGGACAATGTTTGTATTTTCAGGTATAAATATAATCCCGAGATCTTGTAAATAATAACAACATACGTTCAATCAATCTCGGCGCATCGCCACCTTTGTTTTCTATTTTCGATAAGCTTGTGCCTTCGAGTCGTGCTGCATCATTTTGATCTTCGGCGAAAAGGTATATCTTGTCATGGCGATTTGCATCATTGGAATTAGTGCTTACATCTTTATGACACTCTAATTCTATCTTGCAAGTCTCCAAAGTTATCATATATGTTATATAGCTTAGATCAACGATGCTATTTCCTTATATCGGCTAGATCTGTTCTAGGGTTTTGGTCGGTATCGGCTAGTTTATTTTGTTGATTCATGTTATATGATGTATCCACCATCCTGATTTGGTGACTATTGGCTTGTTTTCTAGATGTTATGCTTCTTTTATGCTTAATGTTGCATTGGTTAAGTCCAACCTGTTAAGTTGTTTTAGAATCATGATCTTTAGCTTGCTTTATGGTTGTCGATAGGGATAGTATCGGAGTTTCAGTCGATCTTATCTATTTAGAATATTTGACATAGTTTTATGCTTTGTTTAATGTTCTATGTTTAATTCTCATTGATTTATCATAAGATTGTATCAGATTTACAACTGATATGCACTTAGATCTATATATCGGCTATGACATTGATTTTATGTAATCATTATTTAATGTTGCAATAGACTTAGGCAATTTATACTGTCTCGGTTCAGTCCGATCTATACCAATTGTTTATTGCTAAAGTAATAATGATTTCTTAATTGCATAACATTGATATCTACAGCCGATATACTAATTCTAGGGTTATTTTCATACTTACTTATACCTTACAACCGATTCATACTTTATTGTATCGGCTAGGTCACATACGATACGAAATCGGCCCTATGGCCGATTGTCTATCGTTTACTAATATTTTTTGCATATTTTTTCTTGTTGATTGCAGGATCAAATCAACTGGCACGCCCTTGAACCTAAAACTTTAATTTTGGACCTGCACTAGAGTAAAGCAAATCTTTCAGACAAGTGTATGTTTTTTGCATCAATAGCAACCTGATATTTATTGTCAAAATTTGTGAGTTTTTTCGTAAAAAATTGAGTATAAATATAACCATCTTCGTGTCTTCGCACCATCCCTATGGCTGCATGACTTTCTTATCTGGACATGAGAAAAATAGTACATATTAAAGAATCTTATGGATGATGACGGTATCGTAGAGCGTTGACCGGGTAGTCTTTTGTGACTTAAGCTTATAAAAAATCATGTAAATGTGGCCGTTACATACGATAATATCATCATCATCCCCTTTCCATATTTTCTTAATATTTATTAGAATACTTTTTATTGTATTATTTTTATATAAGTCCTGATAAAATAATATAAGTAAGATAAAATTTAGAAATATCAATTTCTCAAATCCCATCCATAGGTAAATAAAGGATCCGTTTATAAATATAAGTTTTATTCTATCCATCCTAAAATATAATAACTTCTGACGTACAAAATTTATCCTAAAATATAATAATCTATCCACATTCTCTTCTCAACCAATCACAACATTCTACCTTTTAATTTCTCTAGCTACTTCATCATCTCAATAAATCATAATCTTTTCCTATTTAATTTTACCTTCTTTTTCAATACCCATGTTGAATCCAAAACTTCTTATATATATATTGGGATAATGGTAGCACAATGCAACCATTTTAAGAAATAGTGAAATACCAAGTTAATGGCTTATGTGTAAAGGAATTTTATAGAAGGGTCAAATTGCAAAATTGTATTTCAAGTCTGTCTCCTAGCTTGTTTATCTCAATTGGATTTGGACTCTGGAAGCCTCATGAAGATTTACCATCACCTCTGTTTTTTAATATTAGTTTTAGACGATTAATGTAAATTAGTGAAAGGAGAATCCTTTCTTGGAAAATTACAATAGCCACATCATGTAGAAAACATAGACCATCCAATTTTTGCTCCGGGCATTGCAGGCCATCGGATCCTTTAGTTAGCAAAATGTATTCTAGGCCCTTCAAGAAACTTCTTTTTCAATAAGACCCTTCCACATCCCTAAACAATAAACATGTTAACCCCTCTTGACCGCTTTCCTCCCAGGTGCCGCCGTTTCCACCTCCTCCCATTGCTGCACCGTGCCACTATCTCCTGCGCTCTGTGCCAGTGCCTGCTCACCGCCGCCGCCTCCTCTCCCCCTAGCCCGCAACGGCAGCCTCTTCCTCCCTCCTTCTTGCAGCCACCTCCTCCTCCAAATTCCACTGAAGCCGCCTCCTGCTATCCCCATTTCTATCGTCAACCGCCCTGACGACGAATCAGGAGGATGGAGCCGGAGGTGGAGTCTGCGGGTACTTCTGCATTTGCTGGCCTGTAGGAGGCAATTCTTATGGGTACAGCAGGTCAGCAACAGCGGCAGGGCAGAGGCAGCCAATGCCAACTCCACGCCGACACCAGTGGTAAGGTGAATGAGGCAGAACCATCGGAGGTTAGGACTAGGAGACGGATAAGGAGGAGAAGACCTTATCACCTCTTCCTACCTCTCCAGGCTAGACCGCTTACTCTGTTCCAACCTGATTGGTCCGTTCCCAAATCCCCTCCTTCCTCGGCCACCAGATGCTTGAGAAATTGCTTGCATCGAAACCAGACAAGGTACCCCTTCCTATGATCCTATCCTACTAATGAAAATGTGCTTATGTGCAACTTTTGTAGCTAATATATCATGCACCAGAATGCGATCGAGCACATTTTAACATCAATGATGACTAAGCTTGATTGCACATGTCAGAAAAAAAAATCAAGTTATCAACAACAGCAGTGTAGTTTTTGACTTCACATGTTGAGAGTTCCATGTAAAGAAACATGATTGTTTTTGCAAGTTTAGTTCATCTCTGCTTGGCTTTACATTTTCAGGATTCCCATAATTTTCCAAGATATTTAGCATAATTTTTAAAAATAATGGATTGCTAATTAATTTCATTCCCGGTCTTAATATGGAAATTTGTTTCTT
Organism: Oryza punctata; assembly: GCA_000573905.2. Classification (NCBI taxonomy): domain Eukaryota; kingdom Viridiplantae; phylum Streptophyta; class Magnoliopsida; order Poales; family Poaceae; genus Oryza; species Oryza punctata. The sequence continues at coordinate 10,404,313 of CM002488.2, forward strand.
AACATGTTACAGCTCAAGGATTAGATGATCAAAATAGTAAATTTCCATTTTGTCGGTGATTAGGATATACCCATATAATTGATAATATGAGTGTTGTTTCATTGTACATATGGCCAGTTAGAGAAACTAAAGATTCATGATTGCAAAGCATATTGAGGGTGTACGAATTGAGATAGTACGACAAAGAGGCAAGGAACAAATTAATTTCCGAGTTACGGCTCTCTCGCGTCGCCCTCCCCCACGGGCGGCTCGGGAGGCGACGACCTCGTGCCACCCTCTCTCCCTCCTTCCTCCTTCGCCTCGCCGCCACCTAAGCGGCCGCCGGCAAGCCACGCAGCTGCAAGGATGGCAGTGGCGGGGCTTCCTCCACCTCGCGCTTCGGCGGCTAGGGGAACTGCTCGGGGTAGCGATGGTGGTGACCGTCCAGATCTGCACCATCCTGGCTGGATCTAGCAGGGTGGTGGCTGGCGGCGGGGTTGTGTTCTGCGGCGGTGGAGATTGGTGGTGGTGGCGGCTGCGGCGGCGATTGTTGGTGGGTGGTGAAACCCAGGTCATGGCGGGTGGCCAGATCTGTGAGGCACGTGCGGCTAGGGCACGACGACGGCGACGATGGAGGAGACGACGCGGAGACAACACGGTGATAAGTCCCAGTGGCCTCGGCATAGCGATAGTTCCTTCTCCTTCCCCGCTAGGCGGGCGTTGGAGGTGACAGGTAGAGTGCACGGTGGCTGGGACGGCCCTGGAGGGAGCGCGGTGGCGGTAGGGTTGTGCCTGGAGGCGGCATTGCTGCGCTGGGGCAGGTTCTGGCTAGAGTCGAGCTGGCTCTGGCCTGAGCAAGCTGCTCGCACAGGCCGTTTTGGTGCAACGGCTGACGCGACGGCATGGTGCATGTGGTGGCTGTCTGGCTTCTCTCTCGGCAAGATCTAGCTCCCTCCGCCGGATTTGGGGCGAGAACGTCGTGCTTCAATGGACGTTCCAGTGCCGCGACGTTGGCTAGCTCTAGCGGCGTCTACGGGTATGGTGGTGTCTGCAACAACGGCGGGAGCACTGTGATCGAGGTTGTCATTGGTGTGGCGCGGAGGGTGGAAAGTCAACGGTGATACAGCCTGGTGGCCTGAGGATGACGCAGGCAACTAAACCCTAGATCGTGGTGGAGTCCGTGCTTGCATCGTCAGGGAGGAGCTACGGTTCTTCGACGGCCCCAATCTAGACTTCTGTCCTCTTGAGATGGCGCCTTTGCCGACAAAAAGATGACCACGTTGGACGAGCTAGTGTGGGGGAGAGGGGATCCAGTCTTCTCTCTGTCCCTCTCCCCATCCAACCCAACTGAGTGGATGGAGCTGGAGCATGTCAGGGGTCGAGCTCCTTCATGATGGCTGGCCACCAGCGAGGCGCTGGTGCGATGGCCGCGCATTGAAGGCTTTCTATGGTGGTGGTAGCGGAGTTTGGCAAGAGCTTTTTTTCTTGGGAGGGGTGAAATATTAATGGGCGAAAGCTGTGCCTTTGGGCCAGCAACGACGATGCCTATGGATGCTGCTTTCCTCTTGGGATATTGCTGCATAATCTTTTCTGTCCTAGTTCTTTTTTCAGGTGAAAATCATGTCCTGGCTCTTCGGGACAGGCAGTGGTGGCGCTCTTGGTTTCGTTCCCTTCTTGGATTCATCGTTTCGAAGGTCTCTTGTTTCTTTTTTCGCTCTCGCAGCTGGTATTGTTGTGGATGCGTGGTGTGGTTGTTTTTCTTTCCTGACTATAGTATTCCAAGACTATAGATTTGCGTTTTTCTTCTGCTATATCAATACATGAAAACTTGCACTATCTAGTGTGATTCGTTTCAAAAAAAGGAACAAATTAAAAAATATAGCATAATTGAAACTGAGATTGTCTGATAACATGGTGTTTGCATTGTTGGTCTTTACCTAAAGTGACATTTATGAATTAAATAAACTCCCAAAATTCATAAATGTAAATCTGAGGTCCTGAAGTTTTGCCTAATTTGCAACCTTTTCAAATCTCTTGAAAGGATTCCTTTATATTGTGTTTCTTTACATTGTTCTCATCTAGACGGCTACTTCTCGATAAACGGTAAAGTTTCCGTTAGTATATTTTGCTGGAAATAATAATTTTCAACAAAACTACAAATTAATTTATAGTTGGTGAGTGCAACATTTGAATAAAGTATTTTTGGTAAGCTGATTGAAGTTTTTTGTTGAGTGTAATTGAAATACAGAACAACACATCTATATGTAATGGGAATATCGATCTTCGTGGACCTCCGATTCAGAAGAATTAATTGCTCAGAGAAATAGAAATCATTCAGAGGCTCAATGTTCTTCTACTTTACTTTTTTGTCTTTAAAATTATTGACACTCGAATTATTAGTAGATCTTATTAGTGGTTTATTTAGTTTTGAATACAGTTATCAGAGTTCACAAATTTCTAATATAATCAGATAGCAGAAGTTAGTTTATGGATTAATGGTACTTTCATATATATGATTCTTTCTGAGGTCTTTATATGGCCACATCTGTTAGTACAGTTTCAAACCTTGCTGCTCTCCTTCATCATCTTCTACTCTTTCTTTATACGTTAGTCCTCTTGCTCCATTCAGCCGGTGGTAAATCTATAAATATAGACGGTGGTTATGGTCGTGCGAAGACGCGACTACATAATCTAGTGCTATTGTATTGAAGACGTGACATATCCTGTGGTACGTCGTGGGATTGAAGAAGAAGAGGCCGAATACTCCAATATATGCATGCTGTGTAAGGTATGGTCTCGTTGCAATGTGAAGACCAAGCTTGAGTAGCTGAAATGAAGAACACACTGCTGGAGGAGAAAGGACCTTCAATCACGGTTCGTAAATCACGGTTCGTAACCCACTATAGTCCCGGTTATATAACCGGGATAACGAATTTAGGACTAAAAATATACATCTTTAATCCTGGTTGAAATAAGCAGGACTAAAAATCCATTTTTAGTCCCCCGGTTGGTGTTACCAGCCGGAACTAAATATGGTAGAGTCAGGTGGCTGACACTCATATCTTTAGTCCCTATTGGTGTTACCAATCGGGACCAAAGTTTTTTTCGTTGTTTTTAACTGCTTGCATATTGATTTCACTACATCCCCAAATCGTGAAATCCCCAAATCACAAATTAAATACATCACAAATTCTCAAAAAAAAATTACAGATAATATCACATATTCACATAACAGATTAAATACATCACAAATTCCCAAAAACAAATTCATCACAAATCCTAAAAAAACAAATTCTCCTCCGGTCAAACCGTCGTTGCTCCACCGCCGCATCCCCTCCCGCCGGATCTGGCGGAGGGGAGGGCGAGGTCGCCGCCTCCCCCGCCCGGCCGCCGTCGCCTCCCCTCCTGCCGGATCCAGCGGAGGGGAGGGCGAGGCCGCTGCCTCCCCCGCCCGGCCGCCGCCACCTCCCCTCCCGCTAGATCTGGCAAAAGGGAGGGCGAGGCCGCCGCCTCCCCTACCCGGTAGCCGTTGTTGGCCCCGCCCGGTCGACGCTTCTTCTCCCGCCCGGCCGCCGCCGCTTCTCCCGCCCAGCCACCGCCACGGCCGCCCGGCCACCGGTTCTCCTGGCCGGCCTCTGCGAGAGAGAGAGGTGAGAGAGGAGAGGATCGAGAGAGAGAGAGCGAAGAGAAAGAGAGCAAACAGATAGAGATAACGTGGGTCTCTTGGTCTCGAGAGAGATAAGGACGTGGGAAAAGCATCCCGAGGTAGGACGTGGAAGAGAGATATTTAGTCCCGGTTGGTGGTATCATCCGGGACTAAAGATATGATCTTTAGTTCCGGTTGTTAACAGATCCCTGGAGTCCTGATATTATCTGACACAAATGAAATCGGGATTAAAGATGATCTTTAGTCCCCACCAACCGGGACTAAAGATCATAGTCCCGTTGCATTTTTAAACCGGGACTACAAATGATTTTTAGTCCCGATTTTTGTTGAACCGGAACTATTGTGGTTTTTGGCCAACCCACGAAAGATGGTTTCTCCAGTAGTAAGAGCACAAACTCAGTGATTAGATTAAGAACTTGTCAAAAGTGGGCCTTACAGCACACGATCTAAACCCACTATGAATTAGTCTATTGCTCGATTGGATCATGCATCTACAAGAGAGATATAGATCGAGCATCTTCAAGAGAGATGCAGTCGTATAATCAACGGTTAGCTACTATACGATCAGTCATTTATTTTAACCAACATATTAAAGTACTATCGAATGCGTCATGACTTGTGCGTCATTGGAATGCCCAGTTGATGATGTCACTTTGACAGCAGTATTATGCCAGTATCCAGGCACGAGGCATCCACAAGCTACAACATCCCCAAAAATTAACAACAGCGTGCGGGGCTGGAAAATGCATAGATCTTAGTTTGGTCTACCAACCGGAGCCTTGTTGGCCCATTTGTCCCCATGAGACCACATGTCCCCATGAGACCACTCCAGAGTCCAGATAGAGCTTAATTTTTTTTTGGAATAAGTTCACTTTAACTCCCTCAAATTTGTTGCCAAGTCTGAAATTCGTCTCTCAACCAAAATACCAGATATAACTCATCTCTCAACTTACAATACCGTGTCAAGTTTAGTCTCTCGATAGTATGGTGGCTGGTTTTGACTGATGTGGTGAGTGAGACCTACGTGGACCCTATATGTCAGCAGATAACTCCTCTATCTCCTCTCCCTCGATTCCCCATCTCTAGGGCGCACACGTGGCGGCCAGCGGAAGAGATGGTGGCATGCGGCGTGCAGCAGCCACGGGAGAGGAATGACTCGGTGGCCGGTGGAGGAGATTGTGGCGTGCGACGCTTGAAAACTGGCAGAGTCGTCCTCGTCGTCATGACCAACAGTCATCCTCTCACAACAGCTTTGAATGCCCTCAACTACCGCCACGCCCATTCCCTCTTCCTCAACCTCAAGAGATCCTCAGGACACCGTTGTCTCCTCATCTAGGACCTCGTGCACTAGCTGCCGTGCACCATCATCTCTTTCGACGTCACCTCCGCCGGGCGCCGTGTGCCACCATGCCCTAGAGAGACGTGGAAGAGAGGGAGAGGGAGAGGAGAGAGAGAAGTTACCCACTGACGTATGGGGCTTACATGGGTCCCACTTGACACGTCAGTTAAAACCAGCCACTATATTGTTAAGGGACTAAAGTTGATACGGTATTGTGAGTTGAGGGATAAGCTATACCTGGTATTTTGGTTGAGGGATGAAATTTAGACTCGACAACGAACTGAGGAACCTAAAGTAAACTTATTCCATTTTTTTGATGAATTGCCTTACTAAAGCTGTGTTTCAAAAGGACGGGCCTGAGTGAGGAAACCGAGGCCGAAAACGAAATTAACCATAGCAAACCTTGGAATAAGTTTACTTTAACTTTCTTAACTATGACTCCCTTAACTAGTGGTTGGATCTGATTTTTATCCCTAAACCACAATACCGGATATTTCGACCTTCCAATTATTAAAACCGGTGTAATTTGACTACCTTGGTGGTTATAGAGGATGGTTTCACTAACGTGGTGCCTACGTGGTGATGTTGACCCGGTTTTCGTTCCACGTGGCGTTAACGTGACACTTACGGAGTATTAGAATTAAAAAATATACGTGGAACCTATTTATCATTAAAAAAATTGTGGGACCCACTAACTTGGGGCCACGTGTCATCCTCTCTCCTTTCCTTCTTCCTCCTCCCTCTCTCTCTCCCTTCTCTCTCTCCCCCTTTCTCTTCACCTTGGCCGAAGTTGCAGCGGCGGGCGATGAAGCGGTGACAACGGTGTGTGGGTGAGGGCCAGAGCAGCTGCGGTGGGCGCGAGGCGGGGGATCCAGGCGGCATCGATGCTGGAACCCTCCCACGATGGTGTCGCCAACTCCGCCCCCAGGTGGAGGAGGTAGATGGCCAGCGGCGCGGTGCCCTTGGAGAGCTCTGCGAGCGTCAGCATGGTGTGGACGCCCCCGGCACCGTGGACGTAGACCAGCACGCTGAGCTCGTGGTCGACCTTGAGGTCCTGAAGGCAGCGCGACCGCCTACGGCCCCGATGGCCAGCCCACCCCCTCGGCCCTCCTTCCCGGAGTTGTTGATCAGAAGCAGCACATTCCAGCATGTCCACCTATTTCTGAAAACGTTTCTGCAAGACTGCAAATGAGAATCACAAGAACTCGAATAGTATTCCAACACCCAGTAATGGAACACCTTCTCCTGATTATACCTTTCTAAGGATTGCTGATGTCAACGTGCAAACACAGAGTGAAAGCACCACCTCCTCTGAACTCTGAAGCAGACATCTAAATTGCTTAAGAAGAGAAAGATTGCAGCAAAAGGATATATGTGTTAGAGTATATGGTAGTTAGAGTAATATTAGGATAGGATTGATTTGTGTGGACTCCTTCCATATCTGTAATCCTTCCTTATCTCCTTCTCATGTACTCCTATATATACCGCCCCCCTTGATGCTCAATACAACATATCCAATATTCGCAGTATCTCCTCTCCCTACACTATTCAACATGGTATCAGAGCAGGCGACCTAGAGCCGCCGCTCACGCTTCCGCCGATGTCGCCCCCGGGAAGGTTCTGATCTCCCGGGGGTGGCCACCCGTTTCATTTTTTTTTCTACCGTTGTTGTCGCTAGAGGGATCGGTCTCGATCTCCTTCTGTGACACCGTTTGGTTCGTCGTCGGATCGATCTAAGGCCATCCTCAGATTGGTCGTTCGTCTTCGCGTCGTTGTCATTCATCGTCGCGTCAACACGCAGCAGCTAGTAGACCATCAACCACCACCACCGACACCGGCATCGCCTGGGGATCCCGTTGATTGACGCCGTCACCTCTCCGGCCGGAGACCGCCACCGGCGGGGGGGGGGGGAGAGGGGGGACGACCACCTCTTCACCGCGTCGCTGCCCCGCCTCCGCGGCGTTGCTCCGGACGGCGCCCCCGGCGCGTCGACCTCTGCCGGGCTCCACGGTCGACGGTGCGTCCCCATCCACCTCTGTTGCCACCGGGGGGATGGGCCCCTCGTTGGGCGCTCGTCTCACCGGCCGGCCCCGGCCCCGGCCCCTACGTCGTCGCCGCCCATGGACTCCGTCAGCCGGGGGGACGAGCTCCTGCTCGTCGCCTCCCGAGGACGGGTCGCCTCCACCCGCCGCCCCTGGGGCCCCTTCCTCCACGCCGGCGCACGGGGGGCTCGTCCCGCCGGTCTCGCCACCTCCCCTCTGCCTGGAGCATGCCGCCGTCACCGACCTTGGCCCCGACCTCCTCCATCTCCGCCGCCTTCCACCGGGTCACTCCTTGCCGGCGCCACCTTTTCCACCACCCGACTTCACCTCTAACTCTCTCCCCTGCTTCTGACTTTCTCTTGAGGCAGTGTCTGCCTGTGATGAGAGATAGGGAGATGGGTGAGTTTGTCTAGTTAGAGGTGCGCCCGGCTACAACGACTTCTGCTACCAATCGTTATCGAGCACGCGTCTACGCCATCAAGTTTCAGGTTGCCGCTGCATCGGCCCCCTTGGGCTGCAGTGTCGCCACCTGTGGTCTATCTCCACTGGTTGTTGTAATGCTAAGAGGTGCCCTCCTCAGCATAGTTTCATCACCGGTGGACTCTCGTCGCTGCATCGACATTGAGCTGCAGCTGTGTCGTCCCTTCGGACCGCAGCTTCGCCGCTTTCGTCGTTTTCATCGCCGTTCGTGCATCGACACCCCTGTCATCCGCACTGGTCATCGTCGGCCGCTCAGGGTCTTCTTTATCTACTTTGAGCACTACCGCCGCATCTCCAGGCTGCCATCGTTACCGCTCTAGGTCGGTGGTCCAGCTACCTCTACATGGCTACCGACGTCGCCGTTCCGGCCATTGGTCCCGCTACTTCGCCTTCGTCTTCGTCCAGCATGCCTCATCGCCAGCGTCGCCGTATCTTCCTCGACTACACTTCGCTCTTCTCCGGCAACTGCGTGCTGCTCCGACAATTCTCCCTCTACGTCGTTCTCGCACCGCGACCGTCTCAGAGGCCTTCTCTGCTAGTCTCCTCCGACATTGGCGTATGATTCATGTTTTTCTCCTACCTCGCCCGCACGGTATTGGCACCACTGTTGCGCGCGTTCGTCCCGAGTTGTCCCCAGGTCTGGCAAACCTGGCGTGACGTCTCGTCTTCCACGGTTCGACATCATCGGCTCTTCGGCATCATCTTCCTCAACGACTGCCACGATCGTGTCACCGTCTTCGTCTTCAGCGCGTCCTCGCGCACCTTGGTCCACGACACCCTCCCGTGCGTCCATGACTACTCCTTGGCACCCCTTGCGCCCTGCGGTTCGGCTACCTCGATATCATCTTCCCGTTTTCGGCTACATCGACCGCGGCTACTCTACGCGCGGCTTCATCGACCATGGCTCCCTCGCACCCTTCGCTTTGGCTATATCGACATGGCACAAAGGGCTATCATCTGTATTGACCACTCTTGCTGGTATTCTTCTCCAGTCCAAGTGTCCGTGCTGCTCACGCTTGGACTGCAGGGGATGTTAGAGTATATGGTAGTTAGAGTCATATTAGGATAGGATTGATTTGTGCGGACTCCTTCCATATCTGTAATCCTTCCTTATGTCCTTCTCATGTACTCCTATATATACCACCCTCCCTGAGGCTCAATACAACATATCCAATATTCGCAGTATCTCCTCTCCCTACACTATTCAACAATATGCTCATCTTGAAAGTCAGAGCTGCACTCCAGCCTTTTCTGCTCATGCCCCTTCAGATACTGCTTTGTTTAATACTGAGGCCAATCCCAGTTCTGCTGCAGCTGCTATGAAGGAGGCAATGGAACATGCAGAAGCTAGGTTAAAAGCTGCGAAAGAACTGATGGAGAGAAAAGGGAGCAGTTTTAAACTTCGTAAGAAACCAAGCCATCGTAGAAGCACAAGATGTACGGAAATAAAGGTTCCTACAGGGTCGGACACATTCGATGAAAACCTCTCCGTGAAGAAGTCAACAAAGGAGGAAATGAACTCAGGATTCGTTGCTATGAAGGAGGCAATGGAATGCGCTGCCTTCAGGACCTCAAGGTCAACCACGAGCTCCGCGTGCTGGTCTGCGTCTATGGCGATGGGGGCGTCCACACCAGGGTTCTAAATTTCGAAATATGCCTTTTTACCGGTGGTGACCGAAATTTCCGAAATACCAAAAATTCGAAAATTTCGATATTTTTTGACCAAAATTATTTGAAAAATTAATACATTTTGAATGAATTTTAATAAAATTTGACCAAATTCATAAAAAATTGTAAAAAATCGAAAATTTCGAACGAAGTATGTGCGTGCCGGTGGGGGTCGAAATTTCGGAAATTTTCGAAATTTCAATACCTGGTCCACACCATGCTGACGCAAGGCGGCATGGTGCGAAGAGCGTAGCCAAACGCGACGCAAGCCGGCGTCCGGTGCAGCCAAATCTCTATATATCGAAATCTGCGCAGATTAGCGTGCGATTAGCGAGGCCACGTCTCTTCCCGCGAAGGGCTAAAATGTAAAATATAATCTAGCGAAGGAGTAAAATGCAAAAATGTGTAGAGCACTTGCCAAGTCGGCCTCTCATCCTCTCCCGAAGGGGTCGACCTCATGCCGCTTCCCCTTCCAATCGATCTCTTCTCGATGCCTCTTTGTAACGCACTAACGCCGCCGGCCAGCCTACGGTCCGCGCTCTCGGCCACCGACGGTGGCGCAGCGGAGACTCATCCGACACCGCAGACGAAGGCACAGCGGTCGAGTGCCTCCGCCGGTGAAATGGGCGAAAAGGCGCAACCAAGCTCCTTGTCGATGGCGTCCGTGCTGAGCCCGCAGACCCACCTCCCCTCGTACGGTGCCCGCATGCCAGCGATTTATGGGGCCGTGCAATCCTCCGTGAATCCGTAGTAGTCATAGGCTCACAGCTCCCCACCCCGATGAACTCCCCTCCCGGGGCAGCCAAGCCGGCACTGCCGCCGGCGCTCGCCTTTGGCCCCCACGTCGGTGGCGGCATACGAGCAGGAGCAGACGGATGTAGAAGACGGCTTCTCCAAATCCAATAGCTAGAGTAATTTATTCACGGGTATTTTGAAGCCTTTGGAGAAATCACTGAGTGATCAAATTTGGAATTATTTTATTGACAGGTACATGATGTTTGATTAGCTGCAAACAGTATTTATGTATTCTCTGTGATATCACAATTAAGTACCAATACAAGTAGAGACAACTCTTTCTGTGTAGTTAATTAGATTTGGTTCTGATAAGGACGATTGTCTAAACTAATCCTAACGCTAGCTAGGATTCTCTTCTCTGGACTCCTTTGGCCTTTTCTAATTAGGCATGCATCTTATAAGAGACTGGATATGGAAGGTGCAGATTGAAGCTAAGTTAGAACATAAGAAGTATTTAAAATAGGGTTCTGCTTATTTGTCACAATCAGCAGTAAATGGAACTACAATGTGTAGGAACATGATTCAAAGGATCATCGTGAAATTGTGTTCATCACTTTTCAGAGTGCATGTACATTTTCAGAAATCCTCCATCATTCTTTAGGCTTTAATTTTACTTTGTTGTCGGGGAAGAACAATCTTAACATAAATGAATCTTTATTTATATAAAAATGGCATTGTGTCCTCAAGCTTTACTGATCATGTCATTATTTAGGCATGATTGCTTTTCCCCAGTTTGATATTTAAGCTTAATGGATATGCATTTTGTAATTACCTTATTCTAATGCACTGTGATGTTATTACTAAATCTGTAGACAATAACATGAAATATTCACATGAACTTGATGGCACAACAGTAGTTGTTAACCACACAACTCCAAAGGTACCTTTGCTCTAAAACAATTGCCACTAATGGCTGCATACAATAGTATCTTCACTACTACAAAAATCCTCGTAGGGACCGGCCTTATAGGTGCCGGTTCATTTAAAACCGGCACCTATAGGCCTTTTCCCACGTCCGCACAATAGAAAAATAACGAACCGGCACCTTTAAGAAGTATAGGTGCCGGTTTATTAGTTAAAACCGGTACTAATACTATAGGTACCGGTTTTTAAAAAGAACCGACACTTATAATATATTATAGGTACCGGTTAATTAAAAAACCGGTACCTATAATATATTATAGGTGCCGTTTTTTTAAAAAACCGGCACCTATACCAAACCGAGCCGATCGAGTCATCGCGAGCGTCCTTATGCTTATATCTGCCTCCTCTGTCGATCCTTATCCAACTCTCTTCTCTCTCTCGCCACTCTCTCTGTCTCTCTTCTCTCTCTCGCTCCTCTTTCTCTCTCGCCCCTGCTCCTCATCCCCGCATCTGGCGGCCTCGGCGGGGTATCCCATCACGGATCGGGCGTCAGCGGCCTCGACGGCGGGCGGGGCGGCCTCGGTGGGGTATCCCATCGCGGATTGGGCGTCAGCGGCCTCAGTGGCGGGCGGGGCGGCGTCGGTAGTGTCTCCCGCGGTGGATCCGGTGTCGGCGGCCTCTCCCGCATCGGATCGGGTGTCGACGGCGGGTGGGCGGCATCGACGAGTTCTCCCGCGGCAGATCCAGTGTCAGCGGCCTCTCCCGCGGCGGATCGGGCGTCGGCAGCGGGTGGGTGGTGTCGGCGGGGTTTCCCGCGACGGATCTGGTGTCGGTGGCCTCTCCCGCGTCAGATCGGGCATCGGCGGTGGGCGGATCCGGCATCAGCGGTGGGCGGGAGGGGAGGCGGCGAGCTACATGGCGACGACGGCCTGTTGGCGGCGGCGACAGCCTACACGGTGACAGTGGGATGGGAGGAGGTTCGCCGTTGGTAGGGCTAGAGAAGGACTCCGACGGCCATCTTTTTCTTGATGTTTATGGATGTTCTTTATGTGTTGATGTTGATTTTCTTGATGTGTTCTTTGATCGAAGCTGCTCGTTGAGATGAAGTGGAGCTGCTTGATGCAACGGCTCGAATTGAGCCGATGCATCGAGCCACTTTTTTTTGGGTTCTAGAATCTTATAGATGCCGGTTCCTAAACCGACACCTTTGACGATACCTAAAAGGTACCGGTAGGGTTTCCCAACCGGCACCTATATCTGTTTATGTAGTAGTGCTTATCTTTGAATAGTCTCTGTATGAGGCATATATTCTATTTTTTTTTGGAGTATATTTGTTACCACCTGAAATCCATTGGAATCAAGATGAAGATGTCAGATATCCTCCGAGCAGGATTTCTCAAGGTGGTTATGGTACATATATAATGCATATATTTTTGCTGCTATCATATATATAGTTTTGGGTGCACTGCCATCCACGATTAGCTTATGAAAGTAACTCTTCTGCTATGAAGCGGGGTTGTAGAGACACAAGATCCGAGGTAGATAACATGTTTGGGTTTTATATTCAATATAAATCACAATGTGTATACGTTTGTTTGGTAGATCCAATTAGATTGATCCTCTACTGTTTTGCATGGCAAAGCCATGCGTACTTTCTAGTACGGACGGAAATCACGTGGAATTTAAGGAGAGTAATACGCGATTGCCCCTCTCCGCGACTCCACCCACATCGATATATTGGTACTCCTACTACTACGTACGGTAGTATTTTTATTTCGAGCTACTTTTGACTTTCCATCTGATTTGCCGAATCGCTCGGGTCACGAGCACCCCAACCGCCGGCCTGTCGCTGCCCAAAATCCTCGTTGTTATCTACGAGAATTAAGCCCCCGCACTGCCTGCGCCGCCGTCTTAGCTTCCACCTGACGGCCGGCCGATCGATCGAGCGGCAAGCCTAGCTGCAAGACATGTCGGACGGCACGGCCAACTGCATCGACATCCTCATCGCCATCATCCTCCCTCCTCTCGGCGTCTTCCTCAAGTTCGGATGCAAGGTCGTAGCACTCTCCCTTCCTTAATTTGCAAATTAAACTGAATTATTGAGAGATTGGCTAGTGCACATGTGGCTGAATGATCTGATCTGACGGGGTCCTTGGCTCGGTCGATCGATATACAGGTGGAGTTCTGGCTCTGTCTTCTGCTCACCTTCTTCGGCTATCTTCCGGGGATCATCTACGCGGTCTATGCTATCACCAAGTAGTAGTCACATCTCTCATCTCTACTAGTACATCTAAGGTGAATTGAAAGCTAGCTAGTAGTAGTAATAGTGAACCTGTTTTGCGTCTATGTATCGATTCATGTGGTCTACGTACGTACTGGATCTCAACTACTACTTGATCTGTATCGGTTCATGGTCAGCTAGCCTCTGGATATGTATATTTCTATCCTTGGAAACCGAATTTTCTGCAATTACCCATCTGAAACAGTAATATGCACTACGCACGTCTCTGTTTATGTCTATCGGTTCTAAAACTTGTGGACCAACTGGATTTCAACTATTTTATAATGTCTTAATTCATGATCAGTTATCTTCTTAATTTGTATGTGTCCTGCGCGCTAAACTGAATTTTCTGCAATTGCCTATCTGAAATACGTATATTACACACCTCTCTTTGTCTCTCGACACTGCCTATGGATTGGTTAGCTAGTTATTTCTTTGTTTGTTTCGGAGGTTGGGACTTGCTTGTCAATCTTGAAAGTTGAGGACATGACAAAATCACCAAGCCTTAGTCAATTGCTGATTAGATCATGCATCTCCAGTGGAGATGCAGGTAGTCCACGATTAGTTGAGACCAGTGAGTAGTAGGAGTAGTACATATCAAATGCAGTGTGCGTCACGGAATGCCAAGTTGATGATGGTATATACCATCCATCCATGACAGGATGTCAGGATCGCCAACCAACCCAAATTAAAAAGCGTGAGTGCTAGATCGACTAGAAAATTTCGCATTGACTGTGCTCATCGATAGATTTTCAATTTGGTTGAGCACAATCATTAGCTTTGGGCGGGTCCAAATATCTGGTTGTTTGTTTATGGCCATCGGATTCCGACAGACCGCGAGACGAGCACTGCTCGCTAAGTTGTTGCTTCATGGGCCGGCATATCAGTTTGGCCTGCAAATAAGAGGACTGGTTGGCCCAAATGTCTCGGCCTGCCCCCAGAGACATGTTATTTCATTGGAAAAATAAGTCCGGATGACCTACTGAAACTTTACGTATGTATATGACCTGACCTAGATTCAGAATTGGGGAAGAAACAGGAAAAGCTTGAGTACAGATAGTATCATGCTCATATGTACCAATAGTATCGTGCTTGATCCTTCTCTCCCCAATGACGGAGGGGGGAGCCATCTTCCTACTCCAACCCTCCCTCTTATTCTTCCTCTCCCTCTTTTCCCCCTCTCCTCCGTCAGATCTCCATGGAGTCAAAGTGGGGTAGGAGCGGGGGGGGGGGGGGGGGGGGGGGGCTCGAGCCCCTCACTGGCTCCGCCCATGTCTCTTCCCACTCTATTCAACTGATATGATCCAACGATACCTATAAGATGATGAAGCTGAGGAAATTATCTCCAACACCCACTCCCTTCCGTCGGTTGTATGACAGAAGTAGCCAAGAAACTGACTTGCACTATTAAGTTGTGTGTGTGTTGTGGGGGGGGGGGGGGGGGGGGGGGGGGCGTTCTTATCTATTCACATACTGTTTGTACATGCAGTTGACTTATATATGGAACGCTAATTAAGAAATCGCGTTGCACAGATGCGGGATTGCCGAACGGATTGTTCGGCGCAGCATGGGTGAGCGGAACCGCATCGGTCCCGTCGGCCGGCCGCGCGGCACCGACGCAGGCCGAGCGGTACCGCGAGCCAGCTGCGCGCGACCGAGCCGCATGGACGCGTGCTTGCTTGATCACCACGCATGCATGCACACACGTACTACCTCATCCTATGCATGCTGACCAGTCACACATGGCCTTACCGCGGTACAGGTATATTTTCACATTTTTTCTAAAATCATGTATATAATTACTAAAACTTAAGAAATAATGGTTATTTTCAATTTTTTCTATTATCATCTATGTTGGGTTTTTTAGGCCCTTTTTGTTTCCATAAGTTTTAGGGTTAAAGATTAGTCCCAAGACTAAAATATTAGTCCTTTTTAGTCTTTTGGTTGAAGGGACTAAATAGGACTAAAATCACATTAATTGAGCTGTCTAGTAGGTATTCATAGGTATTCCGGCGGAGGCGTGAGCTCACGCGCGACGGCGGCGGAGGCGGCGGCCGCGCTCACGGTAGAGGCGGCGGCCGCGTGAGCTCACGCGCGGCGGCCGCGGGAGCTCGCGGAGGCGGCGGCCGCGGGAGCTCGCCGTGTCGGTGCTGGCGTCGGAGCTCGTGGCCGCGGGAGCTCGCGCGCGGCGGCCTCGAGAGCTCGCGGAGGCGGCGGCCGGGGGAGCTCGTGCACGGCGGCCTCGGGAGCTCGCAGAGGCGGCGGCCGCAGGAGCTCGGCAGCGTCGACGCCGGATGGGGGAGCGAGTAGTACAGGAGAGAGAGAGAGTGAAGTGTGTGTGAGAGAAATATGGTTGGGATCGCTCTGCTATAGGTTTTTAGCCCATATAAGCTTCTCTCCTAGAGACTTATTGTCCTATGCTGTTTTAGTCTGTTTAAATCCCTCCTGTTTGGTAATTTAAGGGCTAAAAGGGACTAAAGTGGAGGGACTTATGGATTAGCCCCTCCAAACAAACAGCACCTTAGACAGAGAAAGAAAGTATGTGCAGTAGCCAGCAGCACGTGGAGTGATAGTGATGCGATAATGACGACACTCACCGAAATCTCGAGACATTCATGACTCGATCATGATTCGAGAGTAGTGAGAGTGGAGAGTAGACTGCTATCCGGATCAGAGTGCTCTAGTAGTTGCAGTCAACGAAGGAGACTGGCTACTTACTTTGTGTACTTTTGTGTTGCTATCTGGCAACCGGCAAACACTGATCACCATTCATTGCTCGGTGAAATCTTGAGACATTCTGTAGTTATTTTTCCATTCGAGAAGTGAGATCGAGTGGAGTACCAAGCTAGATACTGAGTGCTCTGGTTGGAGTCAATGAAGATGACTGGCCACTTTGTGTAGTTGTGTGTTGCCATGTGACAAAATCCACCATGATCATTCATTGCCTAGCTAGTGTGCTCCCACCATCTCCAAAAAAAGGTCAGATATGTGTAGCCTCAATTTGTATTACAAGTTTAGGGGCCATAGTATTCAATTCACGGTTTAAGTAGACCTGATATATATATCAAGATTTTCCTTTTCTTGTCGATGGAACAGCTGGTGAAATTCGCAGGCCTACATCTTTCGGGTAACGGGGTAAGAGAGGAAGAGGTAACTAGCACAACTGCAGTTCTCCTTGATTCCAATTTCCAATCAATGAGACAACAAGACGGCGTGTACAGTTCACGCAACAAACACTTAAAATTAAATCTTACAGCTAATCTCGCAAGTGACATATGAGAAACGACATGAATAATGTATACCAGATGTATGCTAGCAAATTAATTAAGTAGCAAAGCTAGAATGGCTGCTGGTGCTCGCAGTCGAGGTTGGGCCCGACGTCGACGCCGAGCACCTGGCAGTACCTCCGGTAGAAGCCGATGCGGTTGTTCACCCGCGCGTCGCCGGCGCGGTTGCACTCGAGCCCGCCGTTGACGATGTTGGTCACCAGCCCGAAGCCCGCCGTGCGGTTCGCCGCGACGTCGGCCGGGCTGGGCCGGTACTCCCCGACCATCACCTGGTGGCACGACGGCTTGGTGTCCCTCGGCGTCATCCAGAACCACAGCGCCGTCTGGAACGCTATGTCCGAGCAGTTAGCTACCACCTCCGGGTTCCGCAGCCCGTCGAAGCCCAGGGCCCGGCCCGCCGGCCCGTAGTTGAAGTTCCTGCTCATCGTCATGCATACATTACGAGGATGACTTAAAATTCGGTGTACCATTTAAACAATGGAATATTTTATGTACGTGCTGACATCATTATGGTATTATAAATATTAAATTTGAACATGGTACCTAACATGTATCTATTAGTTCCAGGATCTGGTAGGGATGAAACTAGAATAAAATAGAGGGATATGTCACTTTCTTAATTTACTCTGCTTTTAATCGGGTTTAAATTGGTACGTGTATCTAAATTTGTATTGAAGAGGTGCAGATATGATGAAAATAGATTAGTTATAATTAATAAATTATTTGACCAAGTTTTGGGACACCCCTCTTATCTCCTCTAGCTCCGCCACTGGGTTCTGGTACGTATAATGCTTTAGACATTGATACCAGACACCATGCTCATAACCATGTCTCAGCAAATATAAATTGTACCGTTCCAACGGTATAACGCTTTCTAGTATTAGTGATTAGTGGGCATACGATGAGAGTGATTAATTAGTAAGGAGTCGATGTGTGCTTATTTACCATGAGATTTGGATGGGGCCTCGGCCATGGTAGGACTTGCCGGGGTAGCACGGCCACTGCTTGTCAGTGGCGTCGCAGTAGCTGCTCTGCGGGTTGATCTCCTCCTTGTAGCAGAGGCCCCAGGCGTAGGGGCCATCGGGTGCGGTGGCCCAGCCGCCGGTGGTCTCGTGCGAGATCTGCGCGAGGAAGGCGGCGACCTCGCGCTTGCGGGCGTCGACGCAGCCGGTGGCGCCGAACCGGGGGAACCTCGCCGTGGCCCTGATGAAGGACGCGTAGGTGTAGAACCCTCTCGCCGGGCAGGCCGCGTCGTCCTTGTGCAGGAACAGGGAGGTGTACAGCTGCTCGCTGACGAACGACGACACCGGGCTGTACCAACGAGCCTCCGTGCCGGAGGCGGCGGCGGCGCCGGCGGCGGCGATGGAGAGCACGGTGGCGAGGAGGAATGGTGTGGCGCGAGGAGAAGGAGAGGGCTTCGCCATGGCTGTGTGCTGTGATATGCGCGAGTGCGGACATGGTTATATATAGAAGTGGTATCCATCCATTGATGCGGTGGTGGTGGTGGTGGTGGACGGAGTAGAGTGTGACGACACGCGGAAGCGACGACGACGGCCGGCCGGCGCCACCGCGGCAGCATGCAGCTAGCCGGTGGTGGTGGGGGCGCAGGCGCGCAGCTAGCTAGTGGCGGTCAAAGCGTTGACTGGGCGCGCCATCACGGTTTGACCTGATCCTGTCACTTAGGAGTTAGGACCGTGATTTGTGCGAGCTTAGGGTAAGTTTAATCGATTAGTACAGAAGATGCTTGCTTTCCGGGCTTTGGGAGGGGATTAATAGAGTACTTTCACATTGAGGAAATATAAATGGAGAACAATAAATTAAATATCTATATATAATTAACATTCAAAGTTATAGAAGAGCAGGACTGTGTGTGTTCTTGAGACCTTTGTGTTATGTGTCACAAGACATAATATTGGAGCTAATTTTGATAATGACGCAAGCTGGTTTCATAAAAAAAAGGAACAAAAACAAGCATAATCATTAGTATATTGCAGCCACGGCCGGCACAATTGCTAGTGCGACGATTCAAGCTTTCAATTGGATTGGTGGTGCATGTTAGCACCAGGGTTTACCAAACCGTTTTGAACGGGGTTCCTATTATTTCACGGTTTAGTGGTTATCTCGTTAACCACACGGATAACGTGAAAAACCACGCAACTATCACGAGATATACCGTAATTTAAAAACTGAAAAATTTATCATGTGTGATAATCACGATAACCGTATAATAACCATACGGTTTCGTAAACCTTGGCCAGCACTCTGCTATTTATAAATGCCTAGCAATTGACTAGTTCTTGATTTGTTAATCCGTTCCTGGACAGGCCTGCAGCTACTACACCGGAAGATATTGTGTTACATCCACGAGAGATTAACCTTTTGCGTATTGGGTTGGTGGTCCATGCTAGCAGCCCTACATATATGCAAGAAAACATGCAAAACGGTACTTAGGAGATTTAGGTGGTTTTTGAAGTTAGAGACTTAAATTTTAGTCACTGTCACATCGAATATTTGGATGCTAATTAAGAGTATTAAATATATATTAATAATAAACTAATTGCATAAATGAGAGTTAATTCGTGGGATAAATTTTTTAGTCTAATCAATCCATAATTAGTATGTAGCATCACATAGGCTAATCATGAATTAATTAGTCTCAATAGATTCGTCTCACGAATTAATGTAGAGTTATGAAATGAGTTCTATCCTTAGTCTATGTTTAATACATCTGATTAGTGAACAAATATGATGTAACAAGGAATAAAATTTAGTACCTGACACCACCTTAATTTGATCAATATAATACAACCAAAAGTTGAGTGGAGTTGCGCAGCAATATTACCAGTTAGTTAGTGCATCAATATATTCGATCGTTGACTGCTGCATGGTGACACATATTTTCTTCAATTATATTGTAGGGTACACATACACGCACACATCACCACAAATATATGGGTACACTACTATGAAAACAATCTTTCATGGTGGTTATTTTGGATCTTCGCTAGTGGTATTTGGTGTCACCACAAAGTAAAGACCAGTGAAGATCAAGATCTTTGCTGGTGGTTATCGACCGCCAGCAAAGAAATATCTTCGTTGGCGACCGTCTTAAGTCGTCCGCCAGCAAAGACATATCTTCGCTGGAGCTTGCTTAAGATGGCTGCCAGTGAAGATATTTCTTCTCTGGCAGCTTACACTGTTTTTGGACACGTGGCTTGCTAGGAAAAAGCCCGACAGCTTCTTGGAAAGGACACGTGCCCACCAGCAAAAATAGGACACCGTCCGATTTCTGACACGTGGCCGACCTGCGAAGATGTAACATTTTTATAGAAAAATGAAACAATATTATATATTTTTTCTTTTGTTTGTTCGTGTATTTTAGAGTCACACGTGGATGATATAACTAATCGAGGTATGGATAAAGTATGTTCTCTTTCGTGCAGCCGCCATTGATAATTAATATACATCCACGCGGAAAAAATATATGAAGATTAATATATATATATATATATAATTTCGAAGCCTATATATAGATAGATAAAATTCGATCGACGACACGTATACAAGTAGTTGAATGTCTTACAACCCGACCGACGATACATACGTGAAACCTAACTACATTACACTCCTGCTCCAGTTAGACCGACATTCATTCTCCGGCAGGGCCAAAACTCCATGTGGTCGAAAAACCTCCCAAGCTGATGTGCGCACTCACGGTGGATGAAGTAGCAGATGTCCCGCTGTATGTTCTCAATGGATTTATCATCGAGCTCCCTTTCAAACTTGGGAATTTTTGGAAGCTGCATCCAGATCATGACAAATTAAGGAAATTGTTCACAATAATGCAAGTTAGCGATTAACTTAACAAGCGTATTGACGGTTTGTACTTACATCATCGTAATTCACACAATATCTCCCATTGACCCTAAGGTACTCGGAGGTGTAATATCTGCATAGTACAGTTCCCACCGGTTACTTATGACACTTTCAACATCAATTATAAAGTATATTAGTTAATTAAATGGATACACACATGCATCTATTAAAAATTAAGTAGTATTATTTAGCATCCAAATTTACTTACCGGCCACTTATTGCGGATGAGTATGCGTTGTCTGGAGTTTTTCCGTTGTCCGCCTTGCTGATAATACCTTTTAATACACTGGTTGCAGAGATAATTAATTTAGATTCCTCATAGATAACAATACCTCATGACAATATATAAGAATAAGAATCGTCCATGTATATAACTTACAGATAGATAATTCTGAGCATTTCCTGATATGTATTGCTGTCTTTGTCGAGAGAATCCAAGACGATGACTTCATTGTACTCTGGATAGAGAAGAAGTACTATCCAATGGTCGCTGCAAAAGAAATTGTTAGTCGAGCCGTGATTATATGTATATACTCGTAGTGGATATGAAAACTTACTGAAAGGCGTATGGCGTGCAAACGCATTCCTTGTCCTGCGTAGATTCAAGTGCTAGAACTACATAGGTAGCCACATCGAGAATCTTTTCCTGATGCCTTTGTTCTATGTATGCGTCCCTCTCTTGGGGAGTCATCGCCTGAACATGTGCCGATAGCTTCTTCTCATCTAGCATGTAGGTGTGGTTCGGCCTACTTATCCGGCACGGGTTTAGGTAGCCGACAAGCTTTCGTATCACTTCAGATTCCACGTAATTCATCCTGCCAAAAAAGGATGATCAAATTAGATACGCATATAGGTACAATGATTTATTAACACGTTCCAGTCATGCACTTACAGACACCAGATGCCGACCAAATTGGCGTCGAGCCTCTTCCGACGGTAGAGGGCATGCATGTCGGAGAAATGGACTTGGAATAGGCATGGCCCGCTCCAGAAGATGTTCTCCTGCACGGAAACTGTAAATGATGATAGGCCTTTTATGGTGCTTGCCCTGATGTACCATTCATGCCACCTTCTTAATTGTCACGGTCCTTCTGTTAGTTGACAGGCGTGGATGAATGGTTGGCCATTTTGAAACTCATGTGGCACATCCGGGCAGTTGATATAATTGAGATAATCATCCATGGTTTGCTTGAGGCCTGTTAATTTTCTGTCATCAAAATTGGCATCTTTGATATCTTTGTCCCTTCCTCGGAATGACGTTACCATATATCTTTTCTTCAACGCACTTTTTCCTTTGTACTTATGCGTCCTTACCATCACTGGCACATCGGCACCCTTAGGTTCCTCTGGTTGCGATGGCTCTAGGTTGCAATTTCTCTAGTTCATCAGGCATTGCCTGTTCAGGCACCTCTTCAATTTCAAGCTCCGCTTGCTTTTTAGGGTCTGATTGTGCAGGCTCTAATTGTTGTGCCGGAGGCACTTCCTGAATTTCTAGTTCTGATTGTTGCTTTTCAAGCCCTGATTGTTCTTCAGCCTGCTTTTCAACTGGAGGTGATGCAACAGGAGGCTCTGATCTTGGAGGTGATGCAACTGGAGGGTCTGATTGCAGAGGTGATGAAACGGGAGGATCCCTCCGTTCTTGGTCCCTTGGTGGACGAGACGGTGACATCGGTATCCTTGGTGGACGATCCGTTCTATCCATTGACCCTAGTTGAATATCAGTCTTGTGCCACAGTATAAACTGGTTGACGACATCTCCAAGGTATACAATCCCCTCGGGTGTTGGAATGTCGATCTCGTGCATCCGGTGAGCCTCATTGACCGTCCGAACCTCTACCTTGGCATAGTCGTCCGGAATGTCTTGGTAATGAAATATGCAGCCCGGTATGAACCTCCCTGTTGCAACCTGTATTTTCTTTCTTGCCTTGCCGACCAGAATCAAGAGCTTGCACGGAGTATCCTCCGTTACATCGTCGACCGGATAGCTCGGATCGGGCTGCGAAACCGCACCACCGTGCATCATTTTCTGGTTCCAATATCTATGGCATTCCTCACGAGCTGCTGCCCTAGCCTGAGAGTCTATCTCTTCCTTGTAGCGATCACACTTCTTGAGGTATGAGCATCCTCTTTGAATCCATCCTTCCAGCTAGTCTTTGAGGATACTCCTCGAACACGGCCTGAGTGCTCACACCCAATTCCTGGTTCGTGGGTTGTGATTTTTCATAGGAACCGGTTTGCCAACCTTTTCCATCTCTTCATCTTGTTTTTTCCATTTCTTCACTGCTGGACGGTAACCGGTCGATTCCAAACGAT
Organism: Oryza punctata; assembly: GCA_000573905.2. Classification (NCBI taxonomy): domain Eukaryota; kingdom Viridiplantae; phylum Streptophyta; class Magnoliopsida; order Poales; family Poaceae; genus Oryza; species Oryza punctata. Next base: position 10,426,904 of record CM002488.2, read on the forward strand.
GAGGATATTCATTCCTTCTTGCTAGTTCAGACATCTTTTGGCTCTTCTCCTTTTCCTCCGCCGATGTCTTCAGGGCAACGAACTCATCCCACTGGGCTGGTGTTATCTTTCCGTGCTCCGTAAACGGCGTGCGTCCCTTCTGAACATATTTCTTGTTCAGGTCTGTTTTCCAGTTTCTCCACAGCTTGCCCATAGTCTTGAGCGCATAGTCCTTCGCTGCATCATCGTCTGTCCCTTGCGGATACTCAAACTTGCTTTGCAGCAACGTCCAACAGCTGTTCTTTTTAGCATCAGGAACTTTCTTCCAATCCTTCCATGTGATCTCCACGATATCCCTAACTATTGCCTTGCATTGGTTGCTATACTTGGAACATGAATCTTTGGGTGATAGGGGTTCCCCTTTCTCACTCATCCGCGTCAGCACGCTGACTTCTTTCAACAACATGTTCTTCCCTCGCTCGCCCCTTCTTTTCTTGGGTTTACTTGAAGCTGAGATGTGCATAATAGCTCCAGCTTCGGCTTCAGCTTCAGGTGCGGCTTGGGCTTTCCTTTTAGAGCGGTGTGGAGCATTCTTCTATATTTGCATTTCACGTGACATCGATTAAAATCCATAGTATGTACTTAATAGGATCGAAACTAAGTATATCCGAGAAACTAAGTATACCACCGGTTCGCTGGGGATGTAGTCGGAGTCGAGGTCTTCATTGTCGCTCCCGCCCTTTTTCTTCCTTGCAGGAGAAGGATGGGAGTCACTCAGCGAGTGACACGACGACGACGACGATGCCTCCGTGACTACTTGTGTGCAAATATTTTCCTCGACAACAGCCTAAGTTTCCTCGACAACAGCCTAAGTTTGATCTCACATGGGAGACACAATATATGAAAAAACTTTTCCAAAGTTATACTGTCGATAGTCCAATTAAAATTTAATACTCCCTCCGTTTCATATTATAAGTCATTTAACTTTTTTCTTAGTCAAATTTTGTTAAGTTTGACCAAATATACTAATATTTTAAATACAAAGAAAACATATTATCAAAATATATTCAGTATTAAATTTAATGAAATTAATTTGGTTTCGTAGATGTTGCTAAATTTTTGTATAAATTATTTATTTAGACTTAGGATAATATAAAGAAGAGGTTAGGCTTCTAACTACACATCAATGTTGAATTTTGGGAGGAATACAATGTTGAATTTTGGGATGCGTTTACATTTCTCTGACATAGGCAAATAATATATAGGACATAACATACACTCATATATATATATATATACTCGTTGCTTTAGCTTAATTTGTCCTATGTCAATAATCTCTACTTTGAACATCGATTTTTAGAAATTTGTGTAGTTTAATAACTTGTATATGAGAGTACTTCTCATGATGAATCAAAAATATAAACCTTATAATGTTAAACAATGCAAATTTGTAGAAATTGATAATCAAAAATATAAATATTTAACTTAAGACAAAGATAAAACAATATTAAACAATGCAAAATTGTAGAAGTTGATAATCAATGATACAAATATTTAACTTAAGACAAAGATAAAACAATAATTTGAAACGGAGGCAGGAGTACTGTCTATATAAAGATAGACATATCTAACTATATTATGAGGGATGACAGATGATCATGTGCGTCTGTGATACGTAAATTGCAAATTATTCCATCTATCTCAGAGAGATAAGCTTGCACCTTTCACTGTATGTTTTTTGAAATGTTTGCAGAAAATCAAATTACAAGAAAATTTTAATCAGGTTCATGCATATATGTACATACTATGCAGGAGGCGGTGGTGGCGGTGAGGAGGCGGCCGGTGGCGGTGGCGGTGACGAGGCGTCCCAGCGGCTGGAGAGCTCCTGGAGCGAAGAGAGATGGAGGCGGCGGCGCTGCGGCTGAAAATTTCGGCAGCCTAGCAGCGGCGTTAGGGTTTTCGCGCCTCCGGACTTAGAAATTTTTTTCATCCCGCGCACCCATACTTATAGGCATCATATTTTCGCTGGCGGCCTATGTCATTTCTCTGCTAACGAAAATCATTTTCGCTAGTGGGCCAGCTAAGCCGGCTGCCAATGAAAAAAATTTTCGCTGGCTGCACGCTTAAATGGCCGCTAGCGAAAGTGATTTTCGCTAGCGGAGAGAGGACATGGCCCACGAGCGAAATCCTTTTGGCCCACATGTCAGTATTTATTTATTTTACACAACTAAATGTACAAATAAATTTATAAAATAAATATGCACATAAATTTATTAAATAAATTTATAAAGTAAATGTATTTTTAAAACCAAACTTATAAAATTTCAATACTTACATATTGCACTATAAGTAATTTTATTTCTTTTGTAAAAGCAAGCCTTTTATTATAAAAATTCATCATGCATGAAATAATATAAAATTCATCGTCCATCACATAATATAAAATTCGTCATCCATACAAAAATTTATCATCCATCATAAGTCACCATAATTACATATAAATTAGCCTTTCACATTCTTCCCTACTCCTTTATTCCTCATGTATGGCTTCGGTGATTCACCAATCATTGCTTCTACGACCTAAATGTTGTTTGTAAAAACTCCGTGAAGAGTGTCTTGTTCTCGTACTGATTATATGTCTGAACATCTTGGACATCATCAACTCCCAAATCTTTTGTTTTCCCGAGACAACTATGTTTTTCTTCAACTGAGATGGGTCAGTCACATAGAAAACCTGAGCGGCCCGATCGGTAAGTACCCATGGGTCATTCTTGTGCCCTACGTTGACGAGGTCGACGATTGTCAGCCCAAAATTATCGACAACCACGCCAGTTGGGTGTTTCACCCATTGGCACCGGAACAATCGAACCTTCATATTGGATCCATAGTCCAGTTCACAGATTTCTTCTATAAATCCATAGTATGTGCTCTTTTGCCCAGTTGTGTCGATTGCCTCTACTCGAAGGCCATTGTTTTGGCATGCACTCCTTTGGTCTTTCGCTTTGGTATAAAACATGTACCCATTCAGATCATATGCTTGCTATGAGGTGTATGCACTTGATGGCCCGTCAGCCAACCTCTTAATAGTTTTTTCCTCCGTGCTATCGCCATCTGGTAGGCCGAGGTTCTTGAACCATTCGGTAAAGGTAGCCTTGTGTCGCTTCATGATCCATGCATCAGAATGCCCCACATTGATTGCTTGTAATTCCTTAAGGTGCTGCTCTATGTACGGCTCCACTATCGCGAGCTGTTGCAGCACAGTGAAATGAGCATCTTTCACTTTCTTGTACTCATCGTCGTGGATTCTTTTTTACCCTTTTGTCCCTCTTCCAGATAATCTACCTTCATGTCGAGGTACCGGTAAACCAATTGCTTTCCCCTCTTTTAGGTAATCAATGCAACACTCAATCACTTCCTCGGTAGTATATCCCTCTATCATGGATCCCTCTGGGTGGGCACGGTTCCGTACGTAGCCTTTTAGAATGGACATGTACCGTTCGAATGGCCACATCTGATGCAGGTACAAGGGCCCAAGTGCAATTATCTAAGGCACAACATGAACTATGAGGTGTTCCATCATATTGAAAAACGATGGAGGGAAACACATCTCAAGCTCGCACACGGTCCCTATAGCGAAAGTGCGGAGAGGACCTAACTCTTCAAGATCAATTACTTTCTGTGAGATTGCTTTGAAGAAATAACATAGCTTTGTGATGACCACCTTCATGTGTTATGGTTCGATTGCTCTGATTGCGATAGCGAGGAATACCGTGAGCATTACATGGCAGTCATGAGAATTGTAGCCTGAAAACGACAAATCCTTCATCGACACCAGTCGCTTAATGTGTGAGGAGAAACTAGTTGGAACTCTCACCCCACGTAGGCATTTGCACATTGCCTTTTTCTCCTCATTTGTCAAGGTGTAGCAGGCCGACAGAAGGTACACTTTTCCGTTACCTTCATCTACAGGGTGAAGCTCTTTCCTTATCTGCATATTCACGAGGTCCTTACGTGACTTCAGCTCATCCTTTGTCTTGCTTGGTATGTCTAGTAAAGTACCCATGGTGCTATTGAAGACATTTTTCTCTAGGTGCATGACATCGATAGAATGACATATTTCTAAATCTTGCCATTACGGAAGGTACTTAAAGGAAATGGAGTGCTTCTTGAATGACCTGCTAGCACTTGCTGGCTCTTCGGCCTCATTTCTCTTCCGTTTGTTGGTTTCCTTCTTTTTGGCCTTCCCAAAAACAACCTTGAGCTTTTTCGTTATTGTGAACACTTTATCACCCTTCCATGGTTCTGGTGGATCACCATCCTCAACAGTGTTGTCGAAATATTCAGCTTTGGAGCGGTACGGGTGATTTTTTCTTAAGTAACACCGGTGCCGCATGTACACTAGCTTCTTCAATCCCTGAAGATACTGTACACGGTACCATCCATACAAATAACGCAGCCTGTCTTCCCCTTGAGCTGTCCTGATAGGGAAAATAGTGCGGGCAAGTCGTTGACGGTGACAAAGATAATTGCATGCAGCGTGAAGTAATTCCGCAGGAATTCATCCCAAACTCGGATCCCGTGTTTCCACAGATCAGCCATATCCTCCAGCAAAGGCTCCAGAAACACATCCATGTCGTTGCCAGGTTGTCGTGATCCTTGTACAAGGATGGTCAACAAAATATACTTCCTTTTCTGACACAGCCACGTAGGGAGGTTGTACATGGTTAGGAGTACTGGCCACGTGTTGTGTGAGCTGCTCAAGTCACCAAATGGATTCATTCCATCGGTGCTCAATGCAAACCTTACATTTCTTGGGTCCTCTGCAAACTTATGGTACTTTGTGTCAAATTCCTTCCACTGTCGAGCATCTACCGGATGTCGAATCATCCGATCCTTTTTCCGCTTTTCATGATGCCAGCGCATCAGTTCGGCATCCCTCGGGTTCGAGAACAAACGCTTCAATCGATCTTTCACCGGAAGGTACCACATGACCAGCTGGGGGATCTTCTTGTTGTTGTTGTCTTCTGCCTCGTCAAGAGCAACATCCTGACCCTCGGACTGGCTACGGCTTATTTTGTATCGACTAGCATTGCACGTTGGGCATCTGTCCAAATCCTCGTACTCTTTACGGAACAATATACAGTGGTTAACACACGCGTGTATCTTTCACACACCAAGTGACAATGGGCAAATAAGCTTCTCCGCTTCATAGGTGCTGGTTGGCAGGGAATTGGGTTGCAGAAATAGTTTCTTCAACAGAACCAACAGATCATTGAAACTAACATCGGACCAACCATTTCTGTACTTCAATCTCATAAGTTCAAGCACTGTCCGAAACAATGTAAAATCCTTCTTGCAACCCTTTGCCTCATCGTACAAAAGATCCTTCGCTGCCTTTTGTAATGCATCGAAGTTCTCCAACCCACGAGCGGACCAAGCTACAACCTCAGGTTTAGCATGACGCAACATCTCTCCAAATCAAAATTATCATCATCTACGCGGATATTACCATCATCGACATCATCAATTGTACTGTGCTGACCATCGTCGCCAACAACATCATCATCAACGGGCTCTTCTTCTTCTTCTTCTTCTGCTACTACCATCAAATCCTCGTCCCAGTTGAACACATCCCGTACTGTCGCCTGGTTGGGAACTTGTTTGCTTGGGATCTCTCCATGATGTGACCAATTTGTGTAGCGTGCAACAAATCCATGCATCAACAACTACTGCTTGATTACAGATGGATTGATCTAAATTTTCTGATTTTTGCAGTGCAAGCATGGACATCTAATTTCCTTCCTCTTCTTAGATGCAGCATTGTTCTTAGCAGCTTTCATGAATATGTCAACTCCTTCAATGCATGACGCACGATATCTCTCTCTATACATCCATGCTCTGTCCACCATCTATGCTTTATTTGCGAAAAAATAAGTGCAACTTAGTTTAAATATTTGTAATAATATGTCACATTAAAGCTAGCCAAAAATCTACAAACTACATACAACTAGAAAAATTACCAAACTACCCATTTTTCTATTCTTCTTCATTCTCTGCAGTTAACTAATATATAGATCTGCTACAAATAAACCTATCAAAACTAGATATATATATGGAACATCGATCATGCACAATATTTCTTACAAAGTTTGCCCATTTTGAGCTCCAAATAACAAATAAAACATACTTTTCTTCCCCCGTGTCACGTACTTTTTGCTATGCAAAATCTCAACATACAACTAATAAAAATGAAAAAAAAACTTGACAAAAGTAGAGTAGCAGAAGTATAACTAACCTCTGGTGCAATAGATCTTTCAAAAGATTAGAGATCAAAACCTTCCCCCTATGTATGTGTTCATAAGAGAGAGAAAATCGTGCTCAAATGCCATGGCTGCTAGCTAATATAGGTGATGGCATTTTCCCTGGCGGTTAACATATGTCGGTTGCGGTGCACCGCCATAGAAAACAATTAGGGGTGGCGGCAGCTTAAGTGGGCCGCCAACGAAGATGTAAGTATCTTCACTGGTGGGCCACGTCACCTCACCGCCAGCGAAGATATGGTATTTTTGCTGGTATCAAGTTAAGAAGGCCGCTAGAGAAAATACCATATCTTCGTTGGCGGCCAACTTAAGCTGACCGCCAGCGAAGATAGGTTTTCGCTGGCGGCCCGTGACCCCCCACCCCCTTTTTTTTGCACTGGCGGTTTCATCTCGTAGCCGCGAGCAAAAAGATTTTCCAAACGCCAGGAAAAATCGTTTTCCTAGTAGTGGTATATGGCTGACCATAAATCTATAAGCCCAACTAATTAAATATGTACACTGTATGTGTGCAAATAGGATACGATCCTCTGCTGTAGGTGTCGCTAACAAATAGTCCCGACCTGTAAGACAGCTCCTTTGTAAGACAGCTCCTTTGAGCCTATGTATCAGTTACACTGCTACATGTGTAGTATAGCAGTGAATCCCCATATAAATATGCGTAGAGACTATAATTTAAACCATTATCGGTGAAGTCATACCTCGCAACTGTACTGTACATTTAGGGCTTCCTTGGCTGGCTATTATGATCATGAGATATCTTTGTTTTTATATTATTTTCCTCTTTCACACCCATGTGTCTTTCGCTACCACTGAACGGAAGCAATGCATTTTCTTTCAAAAGATTTTGTCATGACTAATTTATTTCTTCTATATATATAGATAATACTGGAAAACTGATCTTTAATCGGTTGGTAAAAAACACATTTGTTCCGGTTCAAAAGCACAATGGCACTTTACGATTTTTAGTCCCGGTTGATATTACCAACCGAGACTAAAAATTGATCTTTAGTCCGGTTGATAACACCAATAAGGACTAAAGATGGAGGATCTTTAATCCTTGTTGGTAACACCAGCCTGGACTAAAAATTGATCTTTAGTTCTGGTTAGTAACATCAACCCGGACTAAAGATATTTTTAATCTCGGTTGGTGTTACTAATCCGGACTAAAGATGCCTCCAGGGTTAGTTTAAAAAGAAAGTATCTCTATCCAAGTTAGATGTGTGTAGTAGGTGGGATGGTAACGCGTGTGAGGATTGAGGTGAGAGATCTTGAGTTCGAATCTCACATCCCACACATTTTTTTACTTGATATCCATCTTTAGTCCCGGTTATTTCAACCGGTACTATGTCCATCTTTAGTCCCGAATTGAGCGTCCTGTTGCACAACCGAGAGTAAAGCTCCCTTCCTCACTAGTGAGATGACATATATATTCCCACCTTGTTAACGTCTTGAGAGCAACAATATTGTTTTAAACCCTGTGGGGTAAAGCCCCTAGGGCCTTAGGAAAGGAAAATGATAAAATTTACATGAACAGAAAGGGTAGATGACCAGGGTGGGTGGCGTGCAAAGCATGGCCGGGCTGATTGATTTACATTACATTGGGTTGTTTTGGTCACTCTGTTCTACTGGCAGTAGGGCCCTGAACCCCTAAGCCCTACCAATGTGCCAAAGCCAGAACTCATCGGTTATTGTGCCAACAATTCTATAGAAGGTAGACTCATCATTCTTGAAAACCCGATTATTACACCCCTTCCATGCCTACCAAGAGATCATGATGAATAGAGATATCACCCCCTTGTGTTGTTCCATAGGTGCAGCTGATATGCTCTGCATTACCACTCTTACAATGAAGCGGTGGTGATCCAATTTTGTAGCTTGAGCTGAGGGAGGTGTAGTCTCGTTGCCATTGCATCCCATATTTGCATGGTAACTGGGCATTCGTTGAAAAGATGGTGGACCATCTCCAATTTACGCCAATAGAGTTGGCAAAAGTAGTTCTTTGGCCATTCTCTCTACTGCAGCCTGTCTACTGTCCAAATTAAGTCAGTTCTAGAGGAGGAACCATGCAAAGAATTTGTACTTGGATGGTGCCCAACACCTCCAAATTGTGTTGGTGGAGACGAAGCTAGGGATGCAATGAATTGGGCTTGATAAGCTGAACTTGCGGAGTACTTGCCCGTTTTCGTCCATTTCGAGTGGATAGTATCGTTAGAGAGAGCAACAATATTGACCATTATACCATATCTTTCAGCATGCATCACCCCATATATCAAGGGTTAATTGGATCTATACCATTATAAATTTTCTAGTTTTGAGATATGCCATTACTACATAACTATTTAAATATGTCATTACAATCTTACAGGTATTCGAGATATATCATTACTTACCCTTTTGATGTAGTTATCAAAATTCTGAGACCAAATTGCCCCTTTCTTCAACCTTAGTCTTCTCTCTTGCTTCTGTTCATCTTCTTCCCCCTTCCCCTTCTGGATCTGGCAACCCCCTCCACCTTCATCGGCTCCCACGACGAAGCAGCATGCACCTTTTGCTAGCTCCCTTGACAATAGCAATAGCCAATAGAAAGCTGTACAGGCCTCAACTGGTGTCCATCAGGCCATCTCCACCTCTTTCCATGGAGCAGCACAAGTGGCACTTCCTCCGCCATTTTCTCCACTAAGCGCCAACGATCCCGCTCTCAAAATTTGTGAAGGTGGTTCAGGGCATCGAGGCATGCACTCGCTGCTCCTACAATGAAAGGACGGCCATCTTCGATGGCTTCATGGAGATGCTGGTCCTTGATGGCTGCTTCATTATCAAGTACTTACTCTCAAGTTTAGTTGTGGTCATCACGCTTCTGCTAACCAAATCCCCTCTCGATGCCCTATGTTCAGTAACCAGAGTATGTTATATCTGTTGGAGAACAGAAACATGATAGGGAGGAGACCAAGGTTGAAGAAAGGGGTAATTTGGTCAAGCAAAAATTATAACCGCATCAAAAGGATAAACAATGTATATCTCAACTATGTGTAAGATTGTAATGGCGTATTTCCAAATAGTTGAATAGTAATTACACATTTCAAACCTGAGGATTTTATAATGGCTTGAATCGAATTAACCCATATATCAACTCTATATATGCATAGAAAATTGTTTAGAGTTCTCTCGCCTGGCTAGCACACGTGCACCAGCACGGCTACAAGTTATGAGAGTGATTGACAGTGAGACCTAGCTTCTTGGACAACTCAATCTGGTACGGCAGGAACGAATGAAACGACTAGTGGTCCTTGGAACGTCCTGCCTAGTGATTGCATGACCCATTTAGCCTTGGTTTGTGTGTCTGGAGGGCTTTGTCCAACGAGAGCCCACATGTCTTAGACATCTCGTCATTTGAGTCCCATAGGCAAAGGCTATGGGTATGATGGTTGTTATGATCCAATCGGGTTTGAAGTGGCAAGTAGCTACCCATGCTTCACAAGTTGGATTTGTAACCCTAGATAATTAATGGCTTTTGTAACATACCAAGAAATTTAAAATCGGAGAATCAGTTATTTTAAAATCATTATTGAAAAAAACTTATAGAGTTGTTCCTCATTGTACATTTTTGGCAAAGAAAAGGAAATCAACATGTGGGAAAATAATTTATAGACACAATCAAATAAACACAATAGAGCATATGGGCACCTATGCTTAAAAACAAAAGAGGATAATTTTTTTTTCCAAAATGCTTGAACAACAACTAAGGTCAATTATAAAGGGTGTTTAACCTATAGAAAATGCAATGACATTTTAACTATCAGCAACAAAGCATAAAGGGTTGACATGGCTAATTAAATTATGCATACGCAAGAAATATTGGATAACAAATAAAACAAATCAAGCAATGGAACCTAGTGCAGCAAATAAATTCCATCAAACGGCTTACAAATATTTGAACCATCTAAACTGAATAACAAGCCATGCACTAGCAAAATAACCATGTATGTGGAAAGCGTGGGCCGAGTGTTAAGGCGAAGTGAGTGAACTAATTAAACACGAACTAGTGCGACAGTTCGCGACCTGCCTAGAACTTAGTATCACGAAATCCAAGCATTCCAACATGTATTCTCTTGTGCTGAGTAATAGAGTGTGCCCCTTTGTGTTGTATGTTTGTTTTAACTTGTTTTTCGATTTTCTATGCATCCATAATTGCAATCATATGCATTACAACGAATTATGAAATTATCCTTACTAATCTATGTGTCTAAAAATTTCAGTAAACTGAACACAAATACTAAGCATCATAGATAGCTCTCAGTTAAATTGGAATGATTTTAACTCATTTGACACCTCAAATTATTTAGTGAAATCAGTCAAAAGCTGGAATTGAAGCATATCACATAGCCCTCTTTCGAAATTCACTGTAGTAAAACCATAATACCTATGCCCTTTCTTTTCTGCCATATAGTTCATCATGTCTTCCTCTACTCACATTATTTTTTTTTTGCAAATTTTCACCTCAAGTAATCCACTCAAATCGACAATCAAAGAGGCAATGTCAATATGTGATTCAAATATGGGAATTCAACTTGACCTCCACTCACCCTACCCTATTTCCCTTCCAGTGGGCCCAACTTCACATGGCCCCGCTAACTAGTAAGTACACAAGCCTAGGTCACCACCCAGCCTTCCCACCTTCTCTCCCTTTCTCTCCCTCCTTAGAGCAAGGCTAATAATATAGCCAGCTGCTGGCTATATAGATCTTTACAGGCTATCTCTCAGCTCACTCATATAGTGGTTAGCTCTTAACTATAAATATATGGTCCACCTGTCTCTCTCACAAATTTTCTTGGTTCCTGTGCGTAAGCTGACTATAAGTTTACAGCCCGCTTCTCCTCTCTCTCCTCTTCTCTCTCATCCAACTCAGCATTTAGCTTTCTTAGAGCCCTCTATTATACTTGCTCTTATGGGCATTTCATCGAACATGTGGCGTGCGACTTCCTTGAAGTAGAGAGCAAGCCCACACGGCTTTCCACCGCACCAAACCGAGCCAACGCGCCTTGTCCTAGTCATTGTGGGTCTCTGACTGTGGACCCAAGCCATGGTGTCACTGTACTCGTCTTCCACCTCGCGAGCCCCCGCCAATCGTCGAACGAGTAGGCGCGCCTTCACGTCCCTGAAGCCAAACCGGCCAAATCTCCACGACCCGACCGCGCATCTCTTGCCATCACTCATCCTGGCACCTCCCTGACGCCACGGCACCGCCCAGCCACCCCGTTCCATCCCGCTCTGCCCTAGAACGGAGAGACAGAGAGAAGGCTGTGGACCAAGCTCACGAGCACCACGTCCAAACTACACCCTTAAGCCTACCAATTCGCCAACACTCTCACCTAGCTCGCCTCTTCACGTTCCAAGAAAGTCCAGGGAAAGAACCGGCGAGCCCACGACGCCGCCGATTTCCCTCTGGTGAGCCTCGTGATAAACCACCCGCGTCATCATTCTTAGAATCCCTCACTGAACCCATTTACCCTTTTCCTCAGACGAAACGCTGCCGAACAGAGCCGCCTCTCCATCGTCCTTCGCATCGGCCAGAACGCCGCCGTCGCCGCCCCACCTCGTTGATCTCTCCGCATGGTGAGCCTAAGCCTCGATTCCTCTCGCCAGCTGGGGTTCGAAGCCATGATAAGCCTTTCCCCCTCAACTTTCCACATGTTCCATCGCCGAAGTGGCCTCGCCGCAGACGCCATCTTTGACCGCATCAAGCCGACGTCGCCACGCTGCTCCGTGCCGACTCCGCCTCGACCAGACTAGGGGTAAGACTCCCGGTAGTCCCTAGAACCTTCCCCTCTCTGAATTGAACGGCTGACGTCCACAACACCATTCTCATCACTGCGTGCCCAATCCTGAGCCAGCGCCATGTGTTTTCCCTGTCTCATGCAGTAGCTAGATCGATAGGTTGAAGACAAGGACTGGAAACACAATTAGTAAAAGTTATAAGATCCAAAATAAGAAAACTGAGGCACTGGTATAGTGGTAGATAGGTCGAGGACCTATACGTGATTTCTAGAAAATAGTAGTGCTCAGATGAAAGATTGGAAGAGAAGCCCTCAATGACATGCGGACCCAGAGCCCTCTCCGTAGTGTGAATAGGAAAAAAATGATTTCTTTGATTTATTTTTACATTTTAAAATGCAGAAACTTTTAAAAATCATAGAGGATTCATTTTAGCTCCGTTTTGAGTGAACAAAATTTCTGGTTGATCCTCATGGTATTCTCTTTAAAATGGTTAGAACAAATATTGCACAAAAATCACGCGGATGTACAACTAAATTCCAAATTTCAAACCGTGAGTAGTAGCGTTTTCAATTTTAGGATTTTAAACTTTGAAAGCTTATAATTAAGGTGTATGAACTCAGACTCAAATGATTCTTTCACCTAAATTCATCTAAAATCATCCTCTATCTACTATACCAGAACCATGCAAATTTGAGCATTTTTATTTTTTGGTGTTTATTTGGTGTTCATTCGAATTTCGTTCAAATTTGAATAGACAACGAAGTTGCAGCTGTAGAAGAGTGTGAGCAGGAACCTGAGGCTTGTGAGGAGTTCACTGAGCAAGGCAAGTCCTATTCAATTCCTTCTTTGATCATGTTGAATCCTATATTTTTCCAAATGCTTTATTGTTTATGATTTGGATGCGACATTGCATAATGTGGGATTTCGGTAGAAAAAACTCCTATTTGCTGCACTTATTCTCCTTGATTATTGATTACCTTACTATTGATTCATCTAAGATGGGTTGTGGTACTGTCCAAGTACCAATTTGGGTATATTCAAGCTATTAATATAGCTATTGCTTAGCCATGCTTAGAGTTTCGCATGATACAAATGATGGATCATTCACTCTTCAAAATTTGGGCTATTTGAAAATATTGGACAGAGGTGTTGCCTCTGTTATTTGTGAAAGTGAAAACTGAAAAGTGGTGATTTTAGACTTGGGTGGCAAGTGGTGTGTATATAGTAGTAGTTGCATACCGATAGGGAGAGTGTTTGCCCGGGTTATTTAAGGACTTAACTATGTGTCATCAACTGAGATATATCGTGCAACCACATGTGTTATTTATGGGGTAACCTTAGCTTATTATGTTGCTTACTGCTTAACCTTGCATTGGGAGGCCGAAGTAGTAGGGACTAGTCTAAGCGATAGTTCATAGGAGCTACCCTTGTGTCCCCGTGGGAACGGAATTTGTTCGCTATATGCCTTGGGTGTCTGAGCATATCCAATATAACGGATAGTGCCTCGTTGAGGGAACGGATGTGTTCGCCTCACAGTGTTAGAGTTAGGATGGGGCCCACCTTTCCTAGCAACATTAGTTCATGGCCAATCAGGAGAAACACTCTCCGTGCTCATTCAAGGTTAATCTTTGAGTAACGTAGAGGCTTCGTCATATGCTAGCAAAAACGGGTATCGATTGGTATTGCATGACATGGTTGACATGATTGCTAGTATATGTCATGTGGGTACAGTGTACAAACCTTGCAGAGTCTAAACTAATCGATTAGCCGTGCTCACGGTCATGAGCGACTTGGTAAAATGATACAAGTATAGTGTTGGCGATTTAATGAATGTTTTGTGAAATTGGTATGTAGGGACACTGGTGATGTTTTTGGTCGGTGTGGGCTGAGAATAAATATGGTTCTTGCTGCTATGGAGGGCACAAGAAGGATATTAATATGATGCTTATGTTATTACTACTATTATTCACTTATTACTTTACAAATTTTGTTGCAATCTATTATTACTTACTATTGTGAATGAAAATTTGCTGTATGCTGAAATTTAGTCCACAAATATTGCCTCCTTTGATCTCAGCTTGCAATAGACATAGGCTTCCCAAGGTTTGGGTAGGACTTGCCAATACGTATGTATTGACACACCTCTTGTTGTTTTTAGTCTTGCTTGCAGGATAAGGGTGTTTGCGCTGGGTACCGGAGTTTCAAGAATGGTTCCTTCTAGGATGATTCCTAGTCGGTTGTCTGTGGTGGTTTGGTAGATAGGCATACCGAAGAACTTATATATTTTGCTACTCTTCCACTACGTTTAAACTCTCCAATTTGGCCGGTCGTCCCTATCTATGTTGTATGACATGTGCACTCACTAAGTTATATAAACCATGTTATCTATTTATATGTGTATTATGTGTGGATGTGATGATAAGATTGTGGATGCGTGTACTAGCCACTGATCATGGGACTAGTACGGTGTGCGCTCTGGGTATTCGGGAATTCCATCCCTAGGTACCGACAATTTTTCCTCATGTCATAATTGATTGCGGCTATGTATTTTCGATCAAAATAAACTAGTTAGCAGATTGGCTTAACCCGCCACACTTGTTTACTACTATGAAAAATTGATACGGAAAAAATGGTGTATGATAAAAGGTATTGCAGTTTTCTTTACCCATGACCTCAGTTTTTCTACCATATCTCTGTCTCTGTTTGTTTATATCGCTAGCTTTAACAAATACAACCTGCTTTCTATTTTTTTCGTAATTTAATAGATATTTATTTCTTGAGATCACTAAAGAAGCCCAAATTAATAAAGAAGATGGCAAAAGGGCTGGGTAAGGTATGTTGAGAGCAAGAAAGACAACTAACCGAATGCTATCAAACAAGTTTGTGTGGTTCCTGAGCTAAATGTGGTCATGAATAATATGGAGATTGCTTTGGGTCGGGTGTCCGATCCACCTCCCTTGCATGCTGCTGCTACTAGTGGTGGCTACTATGCATGTCTCTTCTTCAGAGATTGCTTTGGGTAAGACGCCCAATCCACGCCCAAAAATTGGGCGCCCTCCACAGCTCCCCTACACGCTGGTGATGGTTGCTATACAGTCTCATCTCCTCTTTGTCTAAATTATTCTCTCTCATATACTAGTACATAATCATGTTTTTAAAAAATTTAAATTATGTTTTCTCTTAAATTAATTCTCCAATCTACAATCCAATTACACCATAAACTCGTTGCAATCAAATCTTTACAACAAAACTACACATGGTTATATTCCGATAAAAATATATTTAGCTTTGTTTAATGGATTTCCTTTTAAATGTAGTGTGTGTTTTATTTCAATGTTTCAACTAGTATTTTGGTGATGTTTCACTAGTTAATTTTTAAATGTTGCACCTTGTGTTCTTTGAATATTTTAGAAAGTATTTATAATGTTTTAACAGTTATAATTTGCTGTTTCATACTTAATATTTTTTCAACAATATCAAGTATTTGTAAATATATCATATATTTCGTATGAGTTTTTCTTAATGTTTCACTTGTTGGGACTTGATGTTTTATTCAGTGGTTGATGGTGTTACTGCTAGTGTATTTTGAAGGTTGAATCTCTCTAAAACATTTTACGGAGTGAACTAAAATGTTTTCTATAGGTGTGAAACACCATTCAATTTTTTTATCAAAAAGTAATCATGGTTTTTTATCAAAATATAATCATGTGAAATATTGTTATAGAGATATATATGCAATAAATACAATGGCAAACATATTTGGATCATAGGCTAGATCAATAACTTTAAAGAAAAATTTGATTGAAATTTGCTCCAAACTTTATATGCACGCATGCATGCTTGCAGATGGTAGGAGAGTACAACCATGCATGGTGCAGAGAGAGCACGGGCATGATGCCTGTGACACCTGTGTACAACAGAGGACAAGACGTACACCGGGAGTGTGGGTGGACACCCGATTTCGAGGAAAAAGTCAAACGTTTAATTTGTAGTATTGTGAAAATAATATTACATAGTCTACCCCGTAATGATTATCATGTTATGAGTTCCAACCATAGAAAATCTACTGCATCATCAACCGTTACGTCTTTCTTAAAATAGTAAAAAGGAAAATAAATCCTTCGTCATCAGGACAACATATGAAATATAAACTAAATAAACTAGTAATATACCCGTACTAACGCCACGGCAATTTTGTAAAGGACAGTCTGAAAACGAACATGAAATATTCATGTGAGCATTAGACTCCACCAAAAAACTCGTCAATGGGAATAACTTGTAGCGCTTTCACAAATGGTACACTTAATACCACGAGTAAATCTGCTTTAAATTTTTCTTAAAATTATTATGTAAAAAATTTCAAGCCTATCAACTTTACCATTTGGTACTTTCTTTAAGAAGTTCGCCCATTACCACTATGGCATAATATTTAATAAATAAATTATCAAGGTTTCATTATCATTTATACATAAAAATGACTTTTGGTAAAAGGAAATGAAAAATAACTGCAATATTCATCCATTGAGGTGTTACTATAGAAAAAAAAAGAAGAAAGGTGTTTTGAAACCAAACCAGCCTAAAGCTAGTGTTATTATTATAGATAGAAAAAAATGTACATTATTTACAGAAATAGACAAAAAAAAAGACAAAACAGAGAGAATGTCTTGGCGTCAAAACATGCTTAATTCGAAGCGGAGTAAAGAAAAAATATTTCTCGACATCAAACCAGCAAAACCAACAGGAACTAATTTTTGCAGATACCATTGCAACCCAATGAACACTCACTCGACTACATTGTTATCTATACATCTATTCACTTCTCTTCTCGCTCACAGTACAAGCCACTGATAAAACTGAAAGGCCATCTCAACTGCTGCTACTATACTAATGGGTAAAGAAACAAATAACTGCGGATTGTTGATAGGATCAATACCAAATGATGCTATGATGATATTGTTGATTCAGGTGTTCCCTAACCTGCTAGACACGGCCCCTCTCTCAACCTATTGACCTGTCTTGTCCCATCCTTCCAGCAACGTCAAGTTATTGATGACTGCCCGTTCGCTACCACAAAATCCCTAATCCCACATAAACACCTACAATCAAAGTAAATCTTGTAAGAATACATTACCTAATACTTCAATTCCTCATTAAGCATCAAATATGGACTATTGCAGCTCACGAAGTTTAGCTTAATATCGTCAAGAAAAAACATACCAGCATTAGAAAAAAACAAAGAAAAGAACATATTGGATAGGTTAGCTTGCATTCATGTATAACCTACCATACATTCTTTTTATACAAATAAATCCAACGCAAACTATAAAAGTTTGAAGTTTAAGCTACTACCACATACTACTTAGGTTGATGTCAGAAAGAGGGGAAATTCCATAATAGCTAATTTGGCAGTCAGGCAGGAGCAGAGAAGCAGAGGCTGGATCCTTTACAACAGATATATCAGCAACAGCAATAATAGAAAAACAAAAAGAACTGATCAAGATAATATTCCTTCATCATGCAGTGAGCTAGGTTATCTGGTTTATACGATGAAAGCAGCCAGATCCTCCTAAGCAAGCAGTTCACCTTTAATATGATCACTGCCCTTCACAGGCCTTGACTTATTCTCAAGTTCCTCAACTATGTCATTTCACTGAGCATGCATCTAGCATGCATCATCCATAAGCAAATAAGTTAAGCAAGACATACCTGGATCAGTGAAGGCATAGCGAGATTGGCTGGTGCGAGGATAATGCAATTAAAGGTGGAACTCACATAGTTAGGGAACTCGATATATTGTTGTGTCAGTGGTACCTAGATGATAGTGGATGTCTAAGGTTGAGTAAATCAGTCCCTTCATTTCAAATTATTTATCGCTTTAGATTCGTCTTAAGTCAAATATTTTAATCTTTGACCATCAATTTCACATATTGTTAAACTACACGGATAGTCAAAATAGACTTGTTTGACTTAGGACAAACATAGAATAAAAACTAATTTGAAACAGAGGAAATGCATCACATTAACCATGAGAAACCAATTAAAATTGAAGTGATTGCCTTAGAATAAAATCAATAGTCCAATCTTTTGATAAAAAGCAAAATGGGCAGAAGTAGTAGAGAGGTGGGCGTGCAACAGTGCAGTCACGGATTTTGACACTTCAGTAAAATTCTATTGGCAGTGTAATCGACTAATCCTACAAATAAAAAAAGACACAAATAAATAATGTCTTATAGACAAACCCTTACTCCCACAAAATCCTAGGAATTATCGTAGTACCTTGTTGGAGTACTCAATGTAGCTGCTATGATGTACTTTTTTAGAGGCTTCATATGCAAAATGCCAATGGAAATTGGAAGTCCAAGATTCTTAAGAATTGTATTTCTTAAGAATGACAGAATAGTATACCTACAAGTCTCAGGAATTAAGAAGTGCACTCTGAAAAAAACAGAGTGCAAATGTGGTCATCTTATACCTGATACCTAACAGAATAGTATTTCTGAATATCAGTTCAGGAGCAATCAATTAATTTGTTCCAATCCGCACACAGATTAGGACCACATAGATAATTTCGAAAGAAAATATTAACAGTACCAAACAAATATATGAGTACAGAGCATGAACTGCTGTTTTTTTGGTTGACAAAACCATGAACTGCTGCTGGTTTGATTGCCACTAATGCAAACAAATGGGACACAGTAATTAACCAACCACAAAGACATGTACAAAGGCATCACTGCATCCATCTGACACCAATCACTTAGACTATTACATTCTTTTTAGATAATAGAAGAGTATATAGCATGACATTGCTAAACAAGCAAAATATGGCATTTGAGAAACAAAAAAAGGACAATCACCAGAGATTTTTGCCAGTTCCATTCCACCACCAACAGATGCCAAAGGACACAATATATGCTCTAGTATGAGTTGCATCGCCAACTCTTCATGTTGAACTTAAAATATCCAAGAACTTTACCAGATATTTTACCCATGGTTTCCTATCTTTGATATAGTGCTGAGCTAGTGACCTAAGACAATGCAAACAAGCAGATGCTTGATTGATGTCAGTGGTAAAAACCTGTGTAATCATTTGCAGCTGGTCCAATAATAGCAATATGACCAACTTTACTTCTCTTCAGAGGCTAAAAACTGTTGTCATTTTTCACAAAGGACAGTATTGCAAGTGGGTAGATAAACAAATTTAAACAACCAATCACCATGTTTGCATTTGGACTCCTTTGCCATCGAAATTACATTATTTTTACCATATGAGATTACTACTATTATACTATATGACAGGTCAGCTCTTATCACACACCATTGATGGGCATTTCGTCGAGCACTTGGCATGCAAGGAACAAGTCCCGCTACCGTCAAGAACTTCGACAAGTCCAGAAGGCAAAGAACCAAGCACTTCGTCAAGCACATACCAAGAATCAAGTTGGCACCTCTGCTGATCGGCGATATTAGCCTGAACGACACCTTCCCGCTGGTTCCTTGGTCGCCCGACACAAGCAACCGATGACTTGGAAGACGAAGCGAACGTGAGGCACGCAGATGTGGAGGCCGGCGTCAGATGTCCCAGGAACCAAGGACACAGCCAAGGGCATGGAGCCATGTGCGGCTGCATGTAGGCTGGGGTTGCGGCGAACGACGAGAGGGTGGCAGCACCCAAGTGCAGCTGAGTGGAGGCGGTGCCAGCCGTGAGGGGCCGGGGGCGAGGGGAGCACGGAGGATATCGCGAGGAGGGCAACGGGGCAAGACGGGCGTGAGTGAGTAATGGATGGGCGAGGTGGAGAAAATCCAGTTCGCTGGATGTGAACGAGATGATGCTGACCGATTGGCGTGGCGGTGATTAGGGCGCGGGGCGGAGGAGGTGGCGTCGGGTAAGTGCGAGAGAGAGGAGGGAATAGCGAGAGAGGAGGGCGGAGGAGGCGGCATCTGCACGAGGAGAGGGAAATCTGAGGACGTGGCATAACCGGAGACGATGGATTCGATGAATGTGGGTCATTAGATTTGATGAATGAGGTATGTAGGAGTACAGTTGGTAAATTATAGGGTAGATCAACATTGCTCAGCTATTTGTGTAAGCATAGTGGCTCCTGCACCATACCACACACGCATTTGTTTTCTTGAACCTGTTTTAAATTTCACCTCACCCCCACTTCTCTCTACCTTCTGTTTTCCAAATTAACTAGGAGGTGAACATATTTGGATATAGGTCGTACAGTAACACTGCTCCAAGGATCAGGCTATGGTTGATAGAGTGGCCACATAACATATTTTTTGGGGCAGGCCGAGATATGATCGATGGATTAATTAGGTTACAACTCATTTAATTTGTGTAGGTGTGTGGGTAGGGAGGGGTCTGCTGCTACTTTCAAGAAAGTTTAGGAACTGCACAACCCATCAATGTACGATCAACCAAGTGAAGACAGGATCAGTTGTGATCGACTGGTCACAGGTTACAGATATTGGTGGACCGGTATCTGTTAGATAATGAGGTGAAGAAAATTGAGAGCGGGTCCTCTGTAGGTAGTACTACTCACTGACATGTGTGAGCCCCAAAGGTCCTTGGGGCGGGCCACGTGTCAGTGAGCAGTACTGCATACTGCAAAGAATCTCAATTGAAGAAAAATATGTTGTTGGTTAGTTAGGTTGTCACTACTATAAATGAGGGGGGAATTCAATGTTTTTGGTTGGTTCCAAACATTTAGCCATCCCATTCTTGTCATTATAAAAAGTATCTTAACAGTCTGAAATTATTTTGTCAAATATATCTAAATTAGTCATTACCTAACATATTTGCTCATCATTGGTATCCTTCATTATATATAAAAATATAGTTGTTTTCAAATATATAGGAGAAAAATCTGTGTGTAGAGGAACTTTTTATGCCAGAAATTAGTAGTAGGTCATTTTAAAAGTCGTTCAAACGTATTTTCTTTCAGTTACTGCTATATCGGTAGCTAGTAATTCACAAACAGCCTAAAATCTAATATTCCACGATTTTACAAAGAGAATGACTCTACCAAAAGTGATATGAACTCCCGTATAATCCTAGCTACCATTAGGGATTCACCCTTCTTTGGCATGAATTCAGATGTATATACATAAATTTATTCTGCAAGATTATCAGAAAAATACATAGAGAAATGCATAATGTAGAATCAATTTTGGGTCACAGTAGATAAGCTATATCTGAAACGATATGCCCCCGAAATACAAGGCGTAGTTATAGTCAATCAACCAGTTTCATTGTTTGACTAAAACTAGTAATAAAAAAATGATAACTTACTTATCCTAGTAATAAATAAATTCAGCTCATTTCCTGCAGAAACCACATTTATGCGTTACTCATTCATTCTTTTCTTAAACTAGCTATAAATAAGAAATTATCAAGTGGGAAAGGAAAACTGTAAGCCAAGATTAGAAGCTTTCAATTGTTGTGATAATGTTAGATATCATGCAAGGAGTATTCCAAAACTGATATAGTATAGCTAGTAAGCTTTATCCTAACAAACCATTATTTCTTTATTTATCATTGTAATTGTTGATTAGTTATTCCTACGTACCTTAATCCCGAGCATTTGTGTATATATTTTTTCACCAAGTCTTGGAAAAAGAAAGAAAGAATATTTTCATCTAGCAAAAAGTTAATTTTGTCCTTGTTTAGAATTCCTAATATAATTAAATTAATTGATTCCAAAATCCTGCAAAGTTCATGTGAACTTGTCAGGTTCCAAATGGGCCTTAAATTAATGGTAATAATTAAGAGGTAAAAGAGCTGCACATTAAAAGAGCTGCAAAAGTTCACGCGTTTTCTCCTCCATATCCCAGTAATAAAAGAGTAAATTCTGCAAAAGAAAGAGTACCTCCGTTCCAAATCCTACCTTTTTGGCAAAGTATGTTGTGGTGACCATCCCTGCTACCTGACCCTCTCCTATAAAACCACCCCTTCTCCCATCCTACCACCTCACACAAAAGCAAAGCATTTATCCTTAATTAGTTTGTCGGATATACTACAGTAGCTAGCTTAGCTAACTAGCTTGTAGCTTGGCCGGCAACATGGCTCGCAATAGGATCATCCTCAAGAGGGTCGCTAAGGATTCCACTCGGCGCCTCACGTTCAAGAAGCGTCGCAGGGGCTTGATCAAGAAGGCTGGAGAGCTGGCCTCGCTGTGTGGTATCGGCGTGTGCGTGGTGGTGTACGGAGAGGGGGAGGTGAATCCAGAGGTTTGGCCTTCTGCACCCGAGGCACGAGCGATCCTCTCCCGCTTCAACTCGGCGCCGGACATTGATAGGTTCAAACGGGTGACGAACCAGGAGGAGTACCTCCGGAAGCGCATCGCCAAGGCTCGAGAGCGCGCGAGCAAGGCGGACGGTGGCAACCGCGAGCGTGATGCCACCGTCATGCTCTACGAGGCCGCCACCGGCAGGCGTCCCGTGGCAGACCTCAATGTCCAGGAGCTCACCAACCTTGGATTGGTGATCGACGAGCGCATCAAGCACCTGAAGGAACGCATCGAGCGTATTGGAGGTGCTACTCTCATGACGCCGCCGACATCGACGATACCGGTAGAGGCATCATCGTCGTCCTTGCCACCGCTAGTGCCATACGCCAATGGTGCTAGCATGGAGGGGATCAACAAGAGGATGAAGGTGAGCACGCATGAGAAAGGCTGGTTCATTAACATGAGCACCATGACTGCTAGAAGTGATGTGGGGACCTCTGTCGACGCCGAAGGCAATACTGGTGCCAGCACCAGCTATATATAGGGGTGACAGGGTGCATCTTTCCAACTAGCTGGGTGCAGGGTTATCGTGGGCTGATATGGCTAGCTCTTCTAATTCTCCCTCATATGTGAGGAGGTTCTTTGGTTGTTTGACGTACTGCTGCATGTATTATTTGGTTCAATTCTTATTTGGTTTACTTACTCAAGGATTCATATATAGTCCTATGTATCTTACTATTGCATGCATGTTTTGTGTATTCTGCGCCATGAGTAGAAATGTTTTTGGTATATGTTGTTACATTTTCTCGAAGAAAAATGTACTTTTTTGTATTGCCATCGTTCGGTTGGGGTAGTATAGCATGCGTCCATGCATCTGTTGGTTTCCTTTGATCGACACAATGGTATTTTTTGTTTATTATAGATATTTGTGATTATTCAGTTTTTCATGTTGCTGACATATAGTCCAAGATCTAAACCAAGTTTGAAACTTGAAATGTTTGAACGACTTTATATATCTATATATATATATATATATATATATATATAAAATGCAAGATAATTAGTATTTTGCAGTTTGTTGGATCCGATATCTCACATGTTCATGGATGCACTATATATGGATATCTCTATGAGAATGATATTGGGAATGTCTTTTCAATCGCAATCAAAGTGCTAAAGTTTGATTAGCCCCTCATTTGGAATGTTTCTATTTGACAAAATTGGAATAACTTTTTTGTAAATTGCATTTTAGCTATTTGATTAGCCGTTTAGCATTGTGATCTATATAGGTAACATGCTAATTATTCAGAAATAACATGATTTCTTATAATAACGAGAATCATATGTGGTGGATATGTTTATGTGGAAAGTTTGAACAACATTCTTATTTAGGAGCGTAAAACATTTGCTCGCCATTGCGCTAATGAAGAAATACTTAATACAATACTATGGTGATTAATCCACAAGGCATAGTTAAGATAAAAGATGAAAGAGAAGAAGGAAAGGAATGAACAATTAACTTGCAGTAATAGTGCATGTAGGTGAAGTGGGAACCAGGGTCCCTACTACCGGTTGCTCGAGCATCCAGTGACACATCACCAAACCAGATAGCCCGCTATCAAGTCAGACTCAAGCAAACACCCAATCTGAGAAGGAACGGGACAAGATCGAGCCTAGGCCCACCCCTGAGGTGGGGGGTGAGCTCGGGTCCATCCATGTGTCTACTAGATGGGGCCCGAGTAGGACTGTCAATGAGCGAGCTTGAGCGAGCTCGTCTTCCTAGGATCAAGCTCGACACAAGCTCGAGCGAAGCTTGAGGCGAGGCTATTGCACCTTCGAGCTTTTAGGCAAGCTCGGTTCGAGCTCGGTAAGTAGTATAATATATAATTTGATCGTAATCTCTTGATAAATATAATTATTTTATAGTTAATCACACTAATAAAAGACTAAAAATGATTAAAATAAATATATTGTGCTAACACATACTAATTTATTGTGTAATTAGATATTAATATATATATATATATCTATTTATCGAATCGAGCCTAGGACGAGCCAAGCTCGAGCAGCTTGCGAGCCTCGAGCTTTTTTGACAGCCCTAGGCCCGAGCTCGGGGAACGATCGCTACCTGCCTCTGAGCTCAGTCCCTGGTGGGCTGCTCGGTGTAACAGTGGTGCCTCAATCACGATGAGACGTAGTGTGTTGTTGTTGCCATCGACAAAGCAAGCTTTTCATTAAATGCGAAGATGACAGGACAATGGGATTGTTGGTATTTCATACGGTCACAGATAAATCCATAAGCGCATGGATACCGTTGTAGCATTTCACTCGGGAGTATTCCATGGGTATCATTATTGGTTTTTCCGTAGGGAAGGCGACGGTGTAAAGAGTAGGTTTTCACGCCCGGAAATATACACCATTTCCAAACTCTCAGTGCATTAATCCTCATCCCAGTAGGCGAGGTACACATAGGCATTGTTGATTATTACGAGCCACACTTGCGGAAACGTAAAGGAAGTACTTTTATTACATGAGTGGCTCTAGGCCATCACACTCAAAGATAAACAAATAAAACAACGGAAGACTACGGAACAGCAGCAGCCACAGGCTCTCGACGGCGAAGCGAACTAGAGATCCAAGCCTTCATGTCCATCAAATCCATCCTTTGGATTAGTTTTATGAGCAAGAGTGAGTACCACCACCGTACTCAGCAAGTCACACTGGAAATGCAACAATAATGCATAGGGGAAACAAGGAAAATGCCTAATAGGGTTTATTTTGAATAAAGCTTAGTTTAAACATTTTAATCATGTTAAAGCTCATTTTAAACACGGTCCTGTGCTAAGACAATATTTTAATATCATCAAGGTCGGATAAGCCCGCGAACCTGCCTTCACCCAGGCTGATTTCCACATGACTACACCATCATGCCATCATGATTTTATCCTCCTAAGGTTTTATAAAACAAAGCTAACTTTGGGTACATTGCTCAGCTTACCCATAACTGAGGGCGCAACTATTCGAATAGTTTTTAACTCTGATCAGAGGTGTACAACTTTGTTGACGGTCCTAAACTACCAAATTTGGTTGTCAATTCCTCCATAAAACTTATCAATGTCTACCACCAAACCTAGCGGTAGGGGTTTATTACTAACGACTTCCACGAGTGTTGGTGAATCTTTGTATGCAGGTGATTACTTGTGCAAATTAATAGAAAACACAAATAAGAAAGCACAACTCCAACCAGTGATTACATGGATCAAAGGGCCACAGCAAGAGGAGAACTGCCTCAACTTTGTCCAAACACCCCAAACCGACATGAGGACCCACTAGGCAGTGACCCAGACGAAAGGTGGCACGAGGGGCTCGGCTAGGGTTCGGCCGAACCAGGGGTGACTCCCCTCACCCGTAGCTTCCACATGGCAAACTTCCTCGCTCTCCTGAAGTCGGTGGCATAGGTTCCAACCATCATAGGATGTCGGTTGTGGAACGGTGGTGGCTTGAGAGGAGTTGGAGGCAGAATATTCCCTTAGAATCTCCACTCTCAAGTCACCTCCATACAATAAATAGACCTCCTAATCCTCACTCTCAAGACCACCAAGATAGAAATCAATGATACATTCCAAAGGTGAATCTCTACTTAGCTAGTACTTACAGTAGGAAGAGAGTGAGGGGAACTTTGAGGAAGTGTCGGGCTATCGGCACTCTTCTCCTATCTTGTACCTCGACGGATGCTTGTCTTCATATAAGTAAGTACTATTGACTTGTTTATGGTATTTACTCTTCTTATTTAAGTAAGATATATTCTCATCGTTGCGTGTTCATCGCTTCGCTTACGTAGAGTACCTTAATCTTCCATAAGCGTGGTACCGGAATTAGAGTAGTAATTAATAGCATAGACGTGGTGTCTAAGCTAGAGATTACCGTTATTTGTTGTGTTCTCCACGGGTTGTAGAGGTAGGTGGCAGGTGGTGATAGCCCTGTCCGTCTTTCGTAATCCTCCACGTTTGTGTACATCATAGAGCTGTAGGCCGGAGTGTCTTTGGTAGACCAAGGATAAGCCAGTGCTCAAAGCAATACATAGAGTTTTACCTTAACTAAAACTAAGAAAACTAACCCATAGGAATCCTCTCATATCCTCACCTACCATATATCTTGTGTCCTTGGGTAATCTAGTTAGAAGACTAGTTCACACACATTCCCTATTGTCGGAGATGCAATTCTCCAACAGCGGGGAAGTGCAGACCCCTCCCCTAATGAAGATTCGACCGAGGGTTAGCTGCAAGTGACGTATGATGATCTCACGCTGTAGGGTGCGAGCTAGCAAAATCCAAGCACAAACAAAGGATTATATAGGTTTAGGCTACCCGGAGCTATAACACCCTACGCCTATTTTCTGTTGTTATCTGGACCTAGAAAAGTACAAGATTAATACTTTTTTCAGCTAAGAATCAAGCATCCCTTTCCACGTGACAGGTCCCCTTCCTTTTATTGTTCAAGGAGGGGCTCACGGTGCTATTTTTTCCTTTCTTCGATCTTCTCTCTCTTAGTTGTCTTATCGTTGCCAGTTGGTTCCCTTCAAATCTCCACGAGAAACTTACCAAAATCCCACTATTAGGTTGCCCCGGGCTTCCGGGCGTCGGCCTGAGATAGCTGGGCCTTCACCTTGCCCTCCACGTGTCGTGTGGTGGGCCTAGCGATCCCCGACCTCACTGAGATGGTGCCACGGTTCCCCTTTTGTCCCAGTTGGTGAACTGGGTGTCATTGGGCATGCGTGACGCGTGTCTGGGCTTACGCTGTCCTAATGACTCAGCGCTACCGTCCTTTCATGTCTTTTCAGCCCCAGACAGCTTGGAATCTCACCCGTAAACCTGTTTCATTTATGGCTATGACCATTGGCTCACAGCTAGCAGGGGGCGGGGCCTTGACTCTGTCAAGTCCTCGGCCGCGCCCTTGTGCCCCTTTATAGGGAGATTGAATGATTTATACGAGCTTCTCGAAAATGTCTTTGGTGAATAATTGTGTAAGAGGTAGATCTTCTACGTTTCCACACTCCTCTTCGAGGAGGAATGTGTAACCTACAAGGGCAATGGGGGGCCAGGTCCTGGACCTGGTCGGGTCACAGGCTCCCCATAGCCTACAATATTAAGATGTAGATCTTATAGATCTCCACGCTCTTCTTCATGAAGAATGTAAGTCCTATAAGGGTGGAGGGGGACCCAGGATCCCAGGTTAAGCTATGATCCAGGTCTCTCCTGCATTATAATCTTAATATGTAGATCTTGTACGTTTCCACACTCCTCTTCGAGGAGAAATATGTAACCTACAAGGGCAAAGGGGGGTTGGGTCCCGGACCAAGTCGGGTCCCATGCTCCCCTTGGCGTACAACTTTAAGATGTAGATTTGTATGTCTCGACACTTCTCTCAAGGTGTGATGTGTGGTTCAATTAGGTTGAAGGGGCCCCATGTCCCGAACCAACCTAGGTTCCTAGGCTCCTTACGTAAGGTAGGGGCCTCGGATCCCATCTCAGAAGTGGGTCCCGAGCCTCCTAGCTCGCAGCTTAGCCCAATGATGGCTTAATTATGATTCTTTATCTTAACTAATAGGGAACGAGTGCTAGGTTCCCAAGGAAAGGGGTACCATAGTTCCCGTTTCATCAACACCTGTGGATACGATACCCTGAAATACTCTTGGGTGAAGGCTACAATGGTATCTGTGCGCTTGCAGATTATTATGTGTTTGTAATAAATACCAACAAACTTTACCCACAAGATACAACCTCAATATGCATTGCCACACGTTGGGTACCACCACAATATTCGAATAGAGGTTATGACAAGACTATTCATCTAGCTCTACCCAAAAAAGGAGAACTCGCTGAGGTTTTGCCGCACATCGGTCCCCGATAAGGTGAAAGTCAACAGATCCCCCAGGACGAGACATGCCCCTCTTGCATCATGCGAAAGTCGGCCTTAATCCTAGCCCCACGCCCTTCCAACCAGTGGTGTCTATTTTGAGAAGATCTAAACTTCTAGCCAGACCTTACTCACTAGACTTGTGGTTGCACGGAGATGCCTTGTAACAGAGGCCCGAAGACCGGTCCTTATCTTAGCTGGGGTGCGACTACCAAGATAACTAGCTTGCACCTTGAACCCAGCCCAAAAATACATTTTAATTGCACAAAGCATTTTATCACCCGTCTATTGACAAACCAGTCAATAGTCATAACTAATCTAGTTTTAGTTGTTAACCACTAAAGTCTAGTTTATCCAAAAGTTCTAGGTTGGAACTAAGCATGAATAAGCATTTACCTAAAGCAACTGTTCAGTCCATCATGCAGGGTACTAGACAAGTCAAGTTATAATTTTAGTAGGGTTCACAAAGATCATGGATCTCAAATCAATATAATGGCCATAACAAGAAGCATAGGAATAGCTAATAAGTAATTATTAATAATGAACGATATAATTTATAAAAGTGATGTGGTAGGGGTTAAACAAACATAATTTTCACAATATATGATTCAACATGCTCAAGGTAGATATGACTTGCCTTGATCGCTCAAAAAGTCTTCCGTGTCAACAGCGATGAACAACTGATCTTCTGGAACTACGGGATCTACATGACTGTCAGGGTTATGGATAAGGCATACCCTATGATCATGGGTTAAGCTCGACGGGGCCCACCATATAACATGTCTTATGCGGAATCATGCCTCATATACGGAAGGTATTCCGGATAAGGAAGGAGAAGCAAAGTTCTACATGGAAACTATAAGGACTATTTAGATCATATCCATATTTGTCTTCCTAGTTCTATTTGGACAAGGGAACATATATGGGTATAAATACAAGACCCCTAAGAAGAGAGGGGAGGAGCCCAGTCAGAGGGGAAAGACAGAATAGTCAGAATAGACATCAATACACGCCGCCAGACATCGATATCTTCGCGGAGGAAGACTACCCTGTTGTCGATTATGTGTGGTGGTCCATGCCGCCGTGTCGATGATGACATGATAGGTTATCCCGAATGTTGTACTCGAGTGATACTGATATATAATAGAAACACCGGCTTCGCCCAACAGGAGTAGGGCTATTACCTGTCAGATAAGGGGCTCGAACATGTATAAAAATATTTGTCTGTTGTCTTTTTTACCTCAATCTCGGGTATACCCTGGTACCAACGATCTTCATCCCATCCAAATACCGTAGTCGTGATCTACAACATCGACAGTGGTGCGCCAAGTAGGGGAACTTGGTGCTTCAAGGTTTTTGATGAGATCGGTTCAAGTGATGGATTCTCCAACAACAAACTACTTAAACGACTTCGGATTTAGGGAGATATGACCCAACCGAAGTGCATTCTTCGATGGATTGGAACCTCGTCATTTCAAGCTTCATCAAGTCATCACTGCTATGGATTTTTCGACGAGGGATATTTCAACGACTTTCGCCTTGGGAGATCCGACCCGGCCACAGTATGTTCCCTGACTAGATCGGAACCATCATCGCCAACAATTAGATCTATCAAGATCATCCAAGCTTCAAGACATGTGGCGTACCAGAAGATTTCAAATATATATGATGTCGAGCTAGTACGTGTCAAGGTAATTGGTAGATTGGTTTTTTAAATTAATCTATTAATTTCGTATATACATCCAGCATGTATCTACAAAGGTACGCAATATTTTATATACACCATACCTATTTTTTAGATCCATACGATATTTTCAGATCCATAGTTTATTATGTTTACCTAGAGCACGTTTTTATACAATATCTGATGTGCGAGTGTTTCCTATGATTAGTCCGACTACGGTCTAACACCGGGGGCTTGTTCTGTTTCTTCTATATAAATCAAGCTTGCTTACGGTTTTCATGGTACCCGATATTTAATTCGAATCTACTCGTTATATCCCGATAATACTAGAAGTTTCATGCAGTTTTTTGAGTACATACTCGATATTTCTGTTACATGTCTTACCTTCTAGAAAATATTTTTCTGGAACAATCGAGTACTCGATTAGGTAACAGTCGGGTACAACACCATTATCGAGAGCATTCTCGACAAATGCGGAGTTGTCGGACCAGACCTACCAACGAAGACCGACGACCTATCTCACATATCGCGTCGGCCACGACTGGACTATTTGAGAAAGGGTCGTTGCGGTTAATACCCTCGTGAACATTGTCGGCTTGATCACCCGACATAATTGTGAACAGACATCCGATATGCTATAAGTTGGGTGACTGAGTCATACTGGCCACATGAGATTCACATGTAATAACCAACATTAGCACCCCTAAAAGTGATCGAGATACGACTACACACCTGATCTGTGTACAGGCGCTGTAGTGATCTCGCCTCCTCTACGGGTTCTCTTCGAGTGGTCGAGGTACGACTACGGCTGGTCTTCGACCATCGGCGTAGCGGTCCTCCCACCACGTCTCCGAGTGGTCGAGGTACGACTACAGCTGGTCTTCGACCAGCAACGTAGAGGTCTTCCCACCACGTCTCCGAGTGGTCAAGGTGCGACTACGGCTGGTCTTCGACCAACGGCGTAGCGGTCCTCCCACCATTTTCTCGAGTGGTCGAGATACGGCTACCCACCTGGTCTGAGTACAGGGTCGGTAGCTATCTCACCATCTCTCCGAGTGGTCGAGAAACGGCTAGCCGCCTGGTCTGAGTACAGGGGCAGTAGCTATTTTACCATCTCTTCGAATGATCGAGGTACGACAACAACTGGTCTTCGACCAGTGGCGTAGCAGTCCTCACTCCATCTCTCTGAGAGGTCGAGATACGGCTACCCACCTGGTCTGAGTACAGGGACGGTAGCTATCTGTTGACGATGAAATTTGGCAAGCATATGAGTCAGAAATGAAGTCCAATTCGAAGTGGAATTGAAGATGCGCGGGATTATCAGAAACAGAGTGTGGATCAGCTGGATGACTGCATCGGCTGATACCAAGTAAAATACGGTTAGCCGATACAGTCGATATTGGTTACATGATCAGTGTCGGGATCGAAAGAAGGATTGCAATGATGTTGCCAGGCTAGGATGGACATTCTAATCAAGCGATTGTGGGTTCGAGTCCCACTGGGCGTGCCAAAATGTGTTGACGTAAAAACACGATGGCCTGGGAGATCTGCTTAGCTCCAGTGCAGGTCCAAAATAATAATAAGATGCGGGCGTGCCAGTCAGTTTGATCCTGCAACTGACAAGATATATAAATTGAAGATCAAAAGATAGCCGATCGGCTGACAAGCCGATGGAGTGATTCCAGTCGATGCCGATACCAGCCGATATCCAGTATAGATCTTGATACTTGAGTAAATAATGACATAAAGATAATCGGCTGATGAAAATAAAATAATATAATCCAGAAGAAACCAATCGGCTAGTAATGATATATTGAATAAGCACTTATCGGAAGGTTGAAGCATTCATCGGCTGGAGGTCCGATATCAATAAATCCAAATGATTATATAAACAATGAAACCTTTGTTGTCATCGGCTAAATCCAACGTGTATGTAACCCTTATAAGCCGATGCAACGTCCAGATAACTCATCGGCTAGCACTCCGATAAAACATTAGCATGAAACTATCGGCTTAACAAGATTTATATTATCAACAGCAATCTAGTAGATCGAACCTAACCGATGCAGCACGAGATTGTATATAATAATATATAACTTAATGAGCCGATAGATCTGTCTAATATGATGGATATAACAAATCTATTTAAAACAACATTGTGATTGTAGAGATATATCGGCTAAGACAGAAGATCAGACTTAACCGAGACAGTCCCAACTAAGCCGATGCGTCTCTAAACACAATGCAATTAAGATAGAATTGAGATATCAGGTAAATATATCAACCAAACCAGAGCGGTCCAAGAGATCGAAGCGATGCAGCCTTGAACAACACCAATGTAGCCGATAAATTCACCGGGGCCCGACGGAACGTAGGGCTTACCCCTTCGCCGGAGATCGTAAGCCGATGCGGCCCCGTGTCAGGTGCCAAATTCCGCTGGTTGATAAGTAAAAACCACAAAGAGAGGGTGGCGATGCGCCGAGAATAGTTGTATTGATCGAGAGATAATTTATATAGACCCCGGGTATACATATTTATACCCATGGGTAGATACTAGTCCATATCGGACACGATTCAAACTTTCCTAAAGATAAAAGGAAAAACATAAAGTCCTTATCGGACACTAAACACACTTTCCTAAAGATAAAAGGAAACTAACAAACTATTCCTAATTAATAGATACAATTGCCTTTTTCGGACTCAATCCATACGTGGCAATCCTCATGAAGCACTTTAAATGAACCCGACTTGGTTCCAACATCCCCTTGTCGGAATCGGCTACATCGGCTTCCTTGTCCGATTCAATATCAGCCGATGCATACCGTAGCCGATGCAGTTCCGAAGCCGATTTATACTCTGTTTCTGTTACCGATTTCCTTCCAAATCCGCTTCGGTCTTAACTCCAAATTCGATGCATGATTTACCAAATTTTGTCATCAACAAATACAGGAAGTACTCGGATAATAGATATTGTATAAAAACATGCTCTAGGTAAACATAATAAATTACTGATATGACAATAGGTACGTTAAATTGCATATAAAATATTGCGTACCTTTGTAGATGCATGCTGGATGTATCTACGAAATTAGTAGATTTATTTAAGAAACCAATCTACCAATTATCTTAATGTGTACTCGTTTGACATCATATGTATTCAAAATCTTCTGGTACGCTACGTGTCTTGAAGCTTGGATGATCTCGATAGATCAAATTGTTGGAGGCGATGATTCCGATCTAGTCGGAAAACGTACTCTGCCCGGGTCAAATCTCCCAGGGAAAAAGTCGTTGAAGTATTCCTCGTCGAAGAACCCTCAGCAGCGATGACTTGGCAAAGCTTGAGATGACGTGGGTCCCGGTTCGTCGGAGAGCGCACTTCGGTTGAGTTGTATCTCCCACAATCGAAGTCGTTGAGCAGTTGTTGTTGGAGAATCCATCTTCTTGAAACCAATCTCATCAAAACGTTGAACACCAAAGTCCCCTACCCGGTGCGCCACTCTCGATGTTATAAATCACGACTACGGTATTTGCATGGTATGGAGATCGTTGGTACTAGGGTATACGCGAGATTGAGGTAAAAGAGACAAGAGACAAGTATTTTTATACAGGTTCATGCTCCTTATCTGACAGGTAATAGCCCTACTCCTGTTGGCCGAAGTCTGTATTTCTATTATATATCAGTATCACTCGAGTATAATATATGGGATAACCTATCTAGTCGTCGTCGACACGGCGGCATGAACCACCACATGTAGTTGACGACGGGGTAGTCTTCCTCCTTCAAGATATCGATGTCTAGCGGCGTGTATTGATATTTATTCTGACTATTCCATCTTTACCTTCTAACTGGGCTCGACCCCCTCCTCCTAGGAGGTCTTGTATTTATACCCATAGATATCCCCTTGTCCAAGTAGAACTAGGGAGACAAGTATGGATACGATCCGTGTAGTCCTTGTAGTTTCTGTGTAGAACTCTGCTTCTCCTTCCTAATCCAAATAACTTCCGTATGCGAGGCCTGATTCTGTATAAGACTTGGTATATGGTGGGCCCACCGAGGTTAACCCATGATCATAGGGTATGCCTTATCCATAACCCTGACAATTCCTCCACTAACTATAAGGGAAAAAAGAAGGATCAAACCTATCGATGTTCTAGATCACGACTACGGTATTTGCGTGGTGTGGGGATCGTTGGTAACAAGGTATATGCGAGATCGAGGTAAAAGAGACGGAGACAAGGATTTTATACCGGTTTGGGACCCTCATCTGACAAGGAATAGCCCTACTCCTGTTGACCGAAGCCGGTGTTTCTCTTATTCATTAGAATCACTCAAGTACAATATTTTCGATAACCTATCTAGTCATCGTCGACACAGCGGCATGAACCACCACACATAGTTAAAGACAGGGTAGTCTTCTTCCTTGAATATGGACATGGTGAGATCAGAGATAGCGCTAGGTCCCTCTTGTCGGCCTCCGCGGGCACCAGATTGGGTATGTCTAGGCTTATCTCTGATGTTGATGTCTGGCAGCATGTATTGGTGTCTATTCTAACTTGTGTGTCCTCGTTGGCCTCCGCAGGCACTATATTGGATACCCCCTCTCCTCCTAGGGGGTCTTGTCTTTATACCCACAGTTGTCCTCTTGTCCAAGTAGAACTAGGGAGACAACTATGGATACGATCCGAGTAGTCCTTATAGTCTCCATGTAGAACTCTGTTTCTCCTTCCTTATTCGGAATACCTTTCGTATGTGAGGCCTAATTCCGTATAAGACTTGGTATATGGTGGTCCCGCCGAGCTTAACCCAAGACTATTGGGATTGCCTTATCCATAACCTTGACAAAACCGAAGAAACTCTCCACAAACTTTGTAACACTTCTACAAGTTAGACTCTAAATCCAAGAACAAGGAAAGAACACCAGATGATTAGTGAAAGAGCATCTATGCCCCTAGGGGGTTTTGGCTAATTGATGACAAACGATTAAGGGACTAATGCACTTAAGCAAGGGATTAGTCCGATGTAAAGCCAATGAAGATGATGAAGAAGATGCAATACAACGAGGTTTCATTGTGATCCAAGGTTACAAGTAACGGAAGATGACAAGAGGTAGTGAAGGGTCGACAAGACTTAGCTACGCGATGGTGCATGCAAGGGAGAAGGGCAAGTGAAGACTTGGCGCCCAAGGACCCGACGTAGTGGTGAAGTAGCAAGTGCTTGGCCAAATAGCAACGAACCGATCAAGACCATAGGATGTCACAAGCTGTTGAGGATAAACCCTTGATAAAGAAGAAGCACAAGACGAAATGTCGAAAGATCAAGAGAATGTGATTCGTTGATGTACATCAAGCCAAATTCCATATTAGCATTGATTAAGGCAATGAAAGAAGATGGCGTGAAGATATTCATATTGGTATAGCTTTTCTATTTGCTCTTGAGTTAGAAAAGCCATACAATAAAGATGTTGCCTTGATGTCTAGGGATGAGTTTGTGTTCACGATAAAATTTGGTAAGATTCTTTAGTAGATTCCGTTAAGGAAAGAGCACAATCAGCCAATGGAAACTTATCTAGAAGAGATCGAGTTCAAGAAGAAATCGTGAAGACCATGGCATGACGGCTTAATTCTATCTATTAATTAAGTATTATTTAGTAATTTCCTTTTATCATTAGGAAGTGTTTATTTAGTGTCCGGTTAGGACTTGTATCTTTCTGAAAGGACCTTGATGTCGCCTTGAGGGGGGTGAATAGCCGTTCCTAAAAATTATCACAACTTCCTAGCATATTAAAATGAAGAGAACTTTCGGATCAAATCGGAACTTCCAGCTTGATTGAAAAGTTCGGCGGATAACGGAATATAACACTAGCTATGAACCTGTAGCTCGAACAAACAGATGGTATATGAATCAAAAGGTGACAAATATGGTATCTAAGCAAGATATAAGGTCACAAACTATATTAATTAAGCATGCAAATAGATCGTGTAAAAATAAGCTCAAGCACATTATGAGAGATGGCAAGAACGAGCAAACCAAGAGAGGAGACACGTTGATTTGTTTCCCGAAGTTCGGCTCCATGGATCCTACGCCTCCGTTGAGGGGCCATAAAGGCCAGGTCTACTTCAACCCTTTCCTCATGAGGTTGCACAAATGCACTCCTCGATTTCACTCTTGATTTCTTCCCTTGCGAAGGCTAAATCGAAGCTTTCACAAACTTTCCATGGCACAACACAACCTTGGGTGCTTATAGGTGACACCTAGCCATCTAGGAGACCTTAGTCCCAAGAGTAACAAACACAATCAAAGATTTGCTTGCTATGAACTCGAGTGCTCAAAGTACGGAGTGAAGCTTAGTAGTTCTCAACTTCTCAATCTCTCAATCCAATTCTCTCCCCTTCTCAAATGCCTTTCGCAGAGAGGCACCACAAAGGTAGGGGAATGTGGATGACTATTTAGCTTTGGATATATCTACTTTTGCCCAAGAACAACAGCCACTCAAAGGAGGGGTGGAGTTTATATGCCCAAGCCTCTCAAAACTACCGTTAGAGGCCAAGATTCCATTTTTTGAAATTTTCCAAATGCATTTTTGGACAAGTCCGAAAATCAACAGAGCGCAATCTCAGTATGGCAGTCATTTTCGGCATTTCTGAAAATTTTCGGACTTGCTAAATTTTTTTCAGAATTTCCGAAAAGCACCAGAGTAAAACGACCATAACTTTTCACTCGGGAGTCCATCTTTTATGATCTTGGACTCTATGGAAAGCTCACTCAGAGGACTACCCAACTCTACCAAAAGGAAGGACTAAAACTACTCAAAGGATATGTTAAAGCTTGGGTTTCCCACAAGGTAGCACTAGGATGGGTCACTTTGAGCACCAAGACATACACAAACATATCGACGTTGCATCCCTCTTAATAGTATGGTATTCCTATACTCAAAAGTAAATAGGAAGAGAATTATACTAATAGGACTGCCTTCTTTCCATCTTTCTTTCTTTTTCTTAAGGGACACCAACATCAAAACTGTTTCACCATATATTCTTCAAATGATTGATGTGGTTACTTGTAGCTTCAAATGGCCTTGGATGGTCCATCATGACAAAACTGTCACTCGCCCTTCACCACCGGATTTGGTTCTTCGGCGCCAAGCCCCTTGCTTACCCTTCACCACCACATGGTCCATTGCGATTGAGCATTGCTTTCCCTTCACCGTCTTACAGTATTAGCCACTTCGTATCTCACATCTTCAATATCTTCACTTTTTCATCCTTGGTATATTTAGGTGTAATGATATCACTTGAGTATCAACACCTTTTCAATTCTTGGGACCTATTTCTCTCATTCAACTCAATGAAATTATTAGTCCTAATGATTCGATTGTCAACCTCCACATATTGACCAACCGATAGCGTATATAAAAGGATATGAATAAGTGGATGAGTATTAATCAACACCACAAGTATCATATACTCAAATGTAGAGATCCGAATTAAATGAAAGTGAATAACTTGGAGCAAATACATGCATAACTAAGGTATAGGATTTGCTCCCCTAAATGTATGCATACAAAATTTTCGTGTGAAGCAAGAGTGTGCATAAAAGGATATGAAACATTGAGAGTTTATCCTATACAAGAATAGAACACATTTATCAAATATAAACATTAAAATAAAAACATACCTTCATCATCTCCATGTTCTCAATGTAAAGAGACTAAACAAGATATAGCTCAAACAAAACATTAGTCTCACATGTATATGTAATCACATGGAAATAATATATATGAATATATGATTGTGTACATGAAGAGAAAGAATGATACATATAACTTGATCTTCATACACTTTATCCTTGTTGTGATTTAGATCCACCATCAACGAATATTTCTATCTCAACTCACCTGAAGTCGGGGAACCACCACTAATAATTTTGACTTTCATATCCACATGAGACTAGTAAACAGAGAAATTCTTATAAAAATATTAGTCTCATGGATTTATCATTAATAACCAAAACC
Organism: Oryza punctata; assembly: GCA_000573905.2. Classification (NCBI taxonomy): domain Eukaryota; kingdom Viridiplantae; phylum Streptophyta; class Magnoliopsida; order Poales; family Poaceae; genus Oryza; species Oryza punctata. Next base: position 10,464,825 of record CM002488.2, read on the forward strand.
AAATTAATGGCACTTAAACTTTCGCTTTCCTTTTATCTTTAGGAAACTTGTGTCGTGTCCGATACGGACTAGTATACACCAATGGGTATAAATATGTACACCCGGAGTCCCTATAATTTATCTCTCGATCAATACAACTACTCTCGATGCATCTTCACCCTCTTTTTCATGGTTTTTTTACTTATCAACCGATGGAACTTGGCACCCAACGTAGGGTTGCATCGGCTTTCGATCTCCGGCAAAAGGGTAAGTCCTACGTTTTGCCAGTCCTGGTAAATATATCGGCTAGTGTAATACCCCGAGCTTCGAGTTAGTGTATTTTGGGAAAATTCAACTATTGAACCGTTGATTGAATTGGCGATCAGGATCCGTGGTTGTGTAGAGCTCGCCAAGTAGCGTAAAATATACTATAAGTTTGTGGTAATCAGAGTCCCGAGAAATTTCCGGTGATCGAATTAATGTGGATCGTTCGATCTTCATTAGGATCTTTCTATTTAACCAACAGAAGAAAAAAAAGGAAAAAAAAAACAAGGAAACGCTAGCAGCTAGCCCTAGTCACCGTCGTCCACATCCCCGCCTCTGCGCCGCCGCTGCTGGTGCATCCGACGCTGGTCGCCACAGCCGTCGTCGTCCTTCGCCGCCAAGTTATTCCATCTGCTCGTCTCCTTGGTGAGCTGCTGCTGCCGCCAATTTGATCTGTTTGTGGTGCTGCTGTTGCTGCTTCTGTGTGCTAATGTTTCCCTGCTGCTGCTCCTGCTAATGTGTGGCCTGCTGCTTGTTGCTGCTGCATCGATCAGAGAGGAAGGCTCCAGACAGCAGAGGAAGCAGTTGAACAGGAGGAACAAGGGAAGGAAAAGGTAGAACAGCTTTGGGGAATTTCAACGATTTCGTAAATTAGGGAAATTTGTTGCAAAGTAGTTTTCCTCCTCTGCAAGGGGAACTTTCTTTTAGTCCCTAGACGTAAAAGATTTGAATAGAACTTAATTTCCTGGTCGTTTGTGCAACTTTTGAGGTTATTGATTATGGGCTAGAAACCGTATTTTAAAATCTGGTATCAAACAATCAGGATTCAGATTAGACATCCTAAATAGAGTTTTTGTTCACCATCGATATCTTTCTATCGGTTCTGGTTTCGCTCAATTCCGATAAACGGTTTAGGAAAAACAACAGAAACAGTACTGCTAACCAGGTCAAAAACAGGGACAGCAATTCGTTTTCCTTAATCTGAGACCTACATAGGCTTAATCTGATTTTTCGCCCAGCATGAAAGTTGTAGAAAATTTTGTCTAGATGACCTAAGTTGTATTATTTGCCAGATTCCGTTAGACAGTTTGCGAGTTACGCACAAAACAGTAATAGAGCTGCTATAGGTTGTTTAATACAAATCGGTAAAAAGTTTATATGTTCTAGGTTTCGATTTTAGTATCTATCCCTTGTAACTATCGTTAGTTGAATATAGTGGTTTATTCGTAGTTTTGCTCCACAGGTATGGAGGGTTCCAATGTTGGAGGAGTTGAGCCGAGTTATTGAAGGAGTTAAGGCAAGTACACGATGGACTTGTGTGTTGGATAACTAGATTGCTTGGTTTAATTACACTTACATAATTATCATTCGAAAATTTACTATTATTAATTGTGTGGTTCTGATGTCATGCTACATATTCATGTTCCGTTTCATATTGAAGCTCACGATATTATTCCTGTTTCATTATTTCGGATGTTCAATTTACATTATTCAAGTACCATGCGTAGTCATGGGAGTAGAGTTTGGTTCTTTATTCATGATCCTTGAGAAGCGCTGATCACTCATGTTTGGCTTACCGATAATGCTAAGAGGATGTTCGCACCTGCCCGGGAGGAAACTACTACTTTTTGCCTTCTTCGTTTTATATTAAAGGAAATCAAATGTTTCTGTTGATGCAAAAAACACACACTGGCCGGAGAGATTTGCTTTACTCTAGTGCAGGTCCAAAACTTGCTTTCGGGTTCAAAGGGCGTGCCAGTTGATTTGATCCTGCAATCAACAAGATAGAACATGCAAGTTTATTAATAAACGATAGTCAATCAGCGAGGTAGCCGATATCATATCGTGATATAACCTAGCCGATGCAATATAGTATGGATCGGCTGTAAGGCATATTCAATGATAAGCTAACCCTAAATTTGATACATCGGCTGAAAATATCATTATTTCATAATCTATATATCAATATTACTTTAGAAATAAGCAATTGGGATATATCGGACTTAATCAAGACAATATAAATTGCTCTAGTCTAAAATAACATAAAATAACGATTACATGTACTCATGTCATAGCTAATATCCAAATCTAAGCGTGTATCGGTTATAGCTTCGATACAACCTTATACTAGGATATTCTCTAGCGACAAATATATCTAACTACCGTCAATTAGATTAGCGGCAAGTCTGATATATTTATATTAGATTAAATCCTGATATAAGAGGTAGATATAGCATATTAAACAAAGCATGAAACTATGTAAAACAACTATACCACATAAGATCAGCTGAAACCCCAAACAATTTGTTGCTTTATGTTATCCAAAGCCTTTTGTTGCTTTTCTCCCCAAACAAACTCCTGATCGGCGAACAACCTTAGCAATGGTGTGAACGGCTCTATTCGACCAGATAAATTGGATATAAGCCGTCTAACAAAATTTATTTTGCCAATCAATGACTGCAATTTAGTCTTGTATTTTGGAGGTTTTATTTCTTTGATGGCATTGATACTCCTCTGAGGTATCTCAATCCCTCTCTCATGTACTAAAAATCTAAGGAACTGCCCAGCCGATACACCAAAAGCACACTTGGTTGGATTCATCCTCAATCCATATTTCCTTGCTCTTTCGAAGACTCTTCTTAAATCGGCTACATGCTCATCAATTTACTTAGACTTGACCACCACATCATCAATATAAATTTCAATCAACAAACCGATAAGATCATGAAATATATAATTCATTGCCCTCTGATATGTAGCACCATCACTCCTCAATCCAAAAGTCATGACAACCCACTCATACAAGCCGATTGCACCAAGACATCGAAAAGTAGTCTTGTGAATGTCTTCCTCAGCCATAAAGATTTGATTGTATCCTGCATTATCATCCATGAAACTGATAATCTTGTGCCCAGATGTTGTATCAACCAATTGATCAGCAACCGGTATTGGGTATTCATCTTTAGGAGTAGCCTTATTCAAATCTCGAAAATCAATACAAACTCTAAGCTTACCATTCTTCTTGATTACTGGTACTATATTTGAAATTTACTCAGCATATCAGCATGTTCTGATAAAGTTAGCATCATAAAGTCTTGTAATTTCGGCCTTGATAGCATCATACATTTCAGCTTTACAACATCTTGGGGGTTACTTGTATGACCGATAGCCAGGTTTAATAGGGAGCCGATGTTCGACAATCGATCGGCTAAGTCCTGGCATTTCATAGTACTCCCAAGCAAAACAATCTGTATAATCTTTTAAAAGTGCTATTAATTTACATTTAAATTTCTCTGTCAAACTTTTACTAATATATGTCGGCCTAGGTCTATCGCCTGGTGCAATGTCCACTTCATCGAGATCATCTACAGTATCCTTTATGTAAAAATTAGAACCCTCCACGGCGCCCTCAAAGTAATAATTGGGATCTCCATCTCCTGTTGGCTGTATATCATAATCAGATTTCTTAGATAATCTACTTGCCAAACTTTTCCAGATAAACAATCAACTCCTTCCATCTCCGAAACAGACAAATCGGCACTAGCTACATTAACTGACATGTCGGTTGGCACGATCTCAATCTGGTCTCCTTGCCATTGAATCAAGATTTGATGCATAGTTGAAGGAATACAACAATTAGCCTGGATCCAATCTCTTCCTAACAACAGACTGTAGGAACCCTTCCTGTCAATAACAAAGAATGTAGTAGGAATTGTCTTACTGCCGATAGTCAACTCCACATTTAAAACTCCCTTAGTTTCGGATGGATTCCCTCCAAAATCTTTCAAAATCATGTTGGTCTTGATTAAGTCCTCTGAATTCTTCCCAAGCTTTTTAAAAGTTGAATATGGCATCAAATTGACAACTGCTCCTCCATCAACCAACATTTTTTATATCGGCTTTCCATTAACAAACCCCTTGATATATATAGGCTTGAGGTGCCGATGGTCAGTCCCTTCTGATTTCTAGAAGACGGCTTGCTGTGGAGACAATACCAATTTAGCCGATTGTGGTTCATCTGCTTGTTCTACAACTTGTTCAACTGCATACTCAGCTGGCAGCATGAAAACCATATTTATCAAAGACGATGTGTTGGCAGTATGCCATGAGGCCCCTTCGACCAAGCCTGCCGGAACCAACCAGACGGCAAGAATCCAGTCTCCAGACGCCCAAGGACCAGGGGGCGAAGCCCCAACGCGAAGCCCGATGGCGGAACCCAGCGGCGAAATCCGATGGCGAGGAGCTACAAAGGGTTCCGACCAGCCAAGGCGAAGCCCACATGGCGAAGGCATGCGCCGAAGGAGGATGGCTTCGCCAGAGCAGACCTGGTACGAGAAAGGCCAGCAGGCTGGCCCGATCGCCCCGGGCCATGGGCCAATGAACCGGAAGCCGCCAGGCGGCCCATCGAGGGCCCATGTGCCTGGATTACACTAAATACCCATGTAAGGGCCCCTTTATGAGGGTGACCATGTAAATTCCCCTGTAATAGCCCTAAACCCTAATAGGGGATCTGTAAGGGGGTTATAAATAGTCACCTAGGGCCATGTAAAAGGGGCAGATTTTTTTATATACAGAATTTATTACACTTCACCTTCCCAACATTTGTTGAGTATCCACGTCCTTCGACATATGTGGTTGTCGTTTCGACAACAGCTGGCGCCGACCGTGGGGACCTCTGAGCGAAACCACTGAGAGCGAATGCCACCGAAAAAGGTCTCAAAAGAGAGAGTTGCGAACCCAAACGAAGGAACGGCCGAAGGAGGGATGGCCGCCGGCGAGGGCACGGAGCCTCCGGCGCCTGCCGAGGCGGCGGCCGCGCTACAACCACTGCCCTCGGCCTCGGCCACCCCGGCAGAGCATGTACTGGAAATCCCTTCGTCAACTCAGCCGGCTTCGACAACAATCGCCGCTGCGCAAGTCGATCCTGGCCTTGACGCACAAGCCGAAGTAAACATGGAGGCCATGTGGCAAAACATGGCACGACTCCAGGACATGCTCCGACAAATGCAGGAGCAGCAACAGGCATACGAAGCGGCACGGCAGACCAAGATCGTTCCGGCCCCCATCCTCCAGTATTCGGCAAGTTACATTCCGCCTCAAGCCTATCAGCAGGCGCCGGTTCGGCCTCCCGCGGTCTAGGCACACCCTTCGCCCGGTCAAGTGTCGCGGGCAATGGCGGAGGGGGCCTTGGCGCTGCAAGCACAACTTCAGGCTTTCCTTCAGTAGCTCAACCAACCCCACATCTCAAGCATAACCCCTTCGGCTCAGCCGGAAGGGGGCTCCGGCCAAGGCGCTTCAGGGTGGCCGCCGACGAACCCACCTGGGCCAGGGGCTTCGCCCTGGAATCGGGGGCAACAGTTCGACGTCTACAACACCACCCAAGCACCACCGTTCAGAAGCGGGCCGCCGAACGTCGCAGCCCAGCCGCTCCCCCAGGCCATCACCTCGCCCTTCGCCACGCCGTATCCACAGTCGAGCGGACCTTCGCTGCAGGGCACAGGGGGCAAGGCGGGGGGCGAAAAGGGGCTGCCACTGAGTGGGGGGATCAAAAATCGTCTGATCCCACCTCAGTTCAAATTCCCACCCGTTCCGCGGTACTCGGGCAAAACAGACCCAAAAGAGTTCCTCTCAATCTACGAGTCCACGATCGAAGCTGCTCACGGTGATGAAAACACCAAGGCGAAGGTAATCCATCTCGCCCTTGACGGCATCGCCCGTTCTTGGTATTTCAATCTGCCATCCAATAGCATTTACTCATGGGAGCAATTGCGTGATGTTTTCATCCTCAACTTCCGAGGCACCTACGAGGAGCCGAAGACGCAGCAGCATTTGCTCGGCATTCGCCAGAGGCCGGGCGAGTCAATACGGGAGTACATGCGTCGGTTCTCGCAGGCACGATGCTAAGTTCAAGACATAACGGAGGCATCTGTCATCAACGCCGCTTCGGCAGGGTTGCTCGAGGGCAAACTCACAAGAAAGATCGCAAACAAGGAGCCGCAAACCCTCGAGCACCTGCTTCGCATCATTGATGGGTACGCAAGAGCCGAAGAGGACTCCAAGCGAAGACAGGCGATTCAAGCCGAGTACGACAAAGCCTCCATCGCTGCGGCCCAAGCCCAAATGCAAGCACAGGTCGTCGAACCGGCTTCCTCCGCGGCTCGCCAGCCCCTGCCAGCGAACCCGGGGCAGCCCCGGCAAGGCCAAGCTCCCATGACCTGGAGGAAATTCAGGACCGACCGAACAGGCAAGGCGATCATGGCTGTCGAAGAAGTACAGACGCTCCGCAAGGAGTTCGACGCCCAACAGGGCGGCAGCCATCAGCAGCCCATTCGTAAAAAGGTCAGAAAAGATCTCTATTGCGCCTATCACGGGCGGTCTTTGCACACCACCGAGCAGTGCCGAAACATCCGCCAGCGAAACAACGCCCACGAACCAAGGCCACATCAGGGTGTTTCCGTCGAAGCACCTCGCGAAGCGGTCCAGGAACAGTCGCCTCCAGCCGAACAGCACCAAGACATGCAGCGCCGAATTATTCAAGTAATCACAAGGGCCGATCCACCAGTCCCGCTGTCGAAGCGGCAGAAGAAGTCGCAGCTGCGAACGGTGCATAGCATCACCGCCACAGGCGAAGAGGTCCCGAAGTACTTAACCCAGCAAATTTCTTTCGGGCCGGAAGATGCTGAAGGAGTGTTGTTCCCGCACCAAGACCCGTTGGTGATTTCGGCTGAAGTGGCCGGCTTCGAGGTCCGGCGCATTCTGGTCGATGGAGGTAGCTCGGCTGATGTCATCTTCGCCGAGGCATACGCCAGGATGGGGCTACCAATCTCGGCCCTCACTCAGGCGCCGGCCTCACTCCGCAGTTTCGGCGGTGAGGCGGTTCAGGTCCTCGGCCAAGCATGGTTGAAGGTTGTCTTTGGCACGGGCAGAAACCGACGCGAAGAGCAGATATTGTTCGACGTCGTCGACATCCCGTACGGCTACAACGCCATCTTCGGCCGCGCAACCCTGAACAAGTTTGAAGCCGTCTCCCACCACAACTACCTCAAGCTCAAGATGCCGGGTCCGGCAGGGGTGATTGTTGTCAAGGGGTTTCAGCCTTCGGTCGCGCCGAAAGGCGACCTAGCTGTCATCAGCAGGGCGGTGCACAACGTGGAGACCGAACCACATGCTAACCGGGCGCCGAAGCCAGCCCCTCACGGCAAGGTAATCAAGGTGCAAGTGAGCGAGGCAGAACCGTCGAAGCTCGTCCATCTGGGAGGCGATCTAGGTGAAGGAGAAGCCGCAAAAATCCTGCAAGTGCTCAAGAGAAACATCGACATCTTCGCCTGGAACCCCAGCGAAGTGGCACCATTCAGCAAATGAGGCCACCGTCGAGCGTACGCGAAGTACAGAAGCTCACGGACCGAATTGGGACACTCAGTCGTTTTCTCTCAAAAGCAGCCGAAAGGGGCCTGCCGTTTTTCAAGACCCTCCGGGGCGCAAGCAAGTTTAATTGGACTCCCGAATGCCAGGCCGCATTCGAAGAGCTAAAGCTGTATTTGCAAAGCCCACCCGCCCTGGTCAGCCCAACACCAGGAAGCGAAATGCTGTTATATCTAGCGGCTTCGCCAATGGCGGTCAGCGCAGTCCTAGTCCAAGAGACAGAATCAGGGCAGAAACCGGTGTAGTTCGTCTCCGAAGCATTACAGGGGGCGAAAACGCGGTACATTGAAATGGAAAAGCTCGCTTATGCCCTGGTGATGGCTTCGCGCAAGCTCAAGCACTACTTCCAAGCCCACAAAATCACAGTGCCTTCGCAATACCCCCTGGGCGAAGTACTACGGGGTAAAGAAATCTCTGGCAGACTCAGCAAGTGGGCGGCGGAGCTATCCCCCTTCGACCTGCACTTCGTGGCGCACACCGCCATCAAATCACAAGTGCTCGCTGATTTCGTGGTCGAATGGACTCCAGCGTTCGCCCCTGAACCCCAACCAGTCGAACAGCCTTGGACAATGTATTCCGATGGCTCGTGGTCACATCGGGGGGCGGGCGCCGCGGCCATACTCATTTCGCCGGGGGGCGTGCCGATCCGGTATGCCGCAAGGCTGCAATTCGACACAACCAACAACACGGTGGAATACGAGGCGGTGCTGCTAGGCCTAAGGAAGGCAAAGGCAATGGGGGTTCGGCGCTTACTCATCCGAACTGACTCCAAACTGGTGGCTTGTCATGTTGATAAGTCTTTTGAAGCAAAAGATGAAGGGATGAAGCGATACTTGGAGGCCGTTCGGTCAATGGAAAAGTGCATCGCCGGCATAACGGTCGAACACCTGCCCAGAGGGCAGATTGAGGAGGCTGACGCCCTGGCGAAATCTGCCGCTTGCGGAGGACCGTATTCGCCAGGCATCTTCTTCGAAATCCTGTATGCACCAGGTGTGCCCAAAGGAATCGAAGATGTCATGGCCATAAACCAGACTGCCACGAGCGAAGACCCGGAGGACTGGCGAACACCGTTCGTGAAGTACCTAAAGGACGGCTGGCTTCCGGATGACGAAGCAGAGGCGAAACGCCTGCAAATCAGGGCCAGGCGGTACAAACTGGTTGCAGGGCAATTGTATCGCTATGGAGTGCTCCAACCTCTACTTCGCTGCGTTTCCTTCGCCGAGGGCGAAGAGATGGTGAAGGAAATTCATCAGGGGCTTTGTGGGGCACACCAAGCTGCCAGAACTATCGCCTCCAAGGTGTTTCGACAAGGGGTATATTGGCCAACCGTGCTGAAAGTTTGCGTGGCACACGCCAAAAGGTGCGAAGGCTGCCAACGGCATGGCCGAAGCCAAACCACCCCACAGTATGAGTTGCAGCCGATCGCTCCAGTATGGCCCTTCGCCAGGTGGGGGCTGGACATTATTGGCCCATTCCCAACAGCGCGAAATGGTTACAAGTTTGCGATTGTGGCCATCGAGTACTTTTCTCGCTGGATCGAGGCCGAACCACTCGGCATCACTTCGGCGGCAGTGCAGAAGTTTGTGTGGAAAAACATTGTTTGCCGTTTTGGAGTTCCAAGGGAATTCATCACAGACAATGGCAAACAATTCGATTCTGACAAGTTCAGAGAAATGTGCGAAGGGCTAAGCCTGGAAATTAAGTTCGCATCGGTCGCACACCCGCAGTCGAACGGGGCGGCCGAACGCGCAAATGGCAAAATCTTGGAGGCGCTCAAGAAAAGGCTCGAGGAGGCGGCGAAGGGCAGATGGCCAGACGAAATGCTGTCCGTCCTTTGGGCTCTTCGAACAACTCCCACGAGGCCAACCAAGTGCAGCCCATTCATGCTCCTTTATGGAGACGAAGCAATGACCCCAATAGAGCTAGGGGCTAACTCACCAAGGGTGATGTTCTCGGGGGGCGAAGATGGGCGCGAAGTGTCGCTCGAACTCCTTGAGGGGGTGCGAGCCGAAGCACTGGAACACATGCGCAAATACGCCACAAGCACTTCGGCAACCTACAACGAGAAGGTTCGCCCTACAGACCTCCTACCGGGCCACCTCGTTCTGAGGAGAAAGGCGAACCCAGTAGCGGTTGGGAAGCTCGAGTCAAAATGGGAGGGGCCGTATCTCATCAAGCACAAGTCAAGGACGGGCTCTTTCCGCCTAGCAACACTGGAGGGCGAAGAGTTCGATCACTCGTGGAACGCCGCTTCACTCAAGCGTTTTTATGTTTAGAGGGTGGCACCCTGTTCGCCAACATGTAAAAATGTACATATTGCCATGTAGCTTTTCGGCACTCGCCATTTTGTAAGCCGTTCGGCACAAAAAAAAGAGAAAAAAAAGGAGAAAATGGAAAAAGAAAAAAAAACTGGATGTAGGGCTGTTATCCACTCTGGAGGCCCGAACCAGTATAAAATTTCTGTGTTTTTCGCCTCTTTTACTTATGTGCATGATAATTCATGGAAAAAACCCCAAGGCAAACGCCTGATCAGCGAAAAAGCCAGGGGGCGAAACGAATCGGTCGAAGCATCGCTCGCCGAACGTTGAAACCGCGACAGCTTGTTTCGGGAGAAAAAGGAAAAAAAGAGCCCGAGCACCGTTATAATCGATCCACGCAAAATCAAGCCACTAAACGCAAAGTGCAAGAGATCGACAACGGAAGTCGAAAGCTGAAAAGTTAGTGTGCCTATTTCGCCAATACACGCAAAGGGGTCGATACGTCACGACCCAACAAAAGCACAAAATGTGACAATGCAGAAAATGGCGAAAAGGAAACGAAAGCACATCTTTATTAAACGTTGAAAATACACTCAATAGCTTACATTGTGTAACGCGATACAAGCGAAACGATCTAAGCGTTCGCTTACAAGAAAATTACATCTTCGCCCCCAAGGCAACTACTAAAGGAGTGATCCGGCGAACATGGTTCGTGATCACTACTGATATTGTACACTACCCTAAGAGGAGAGGGGGGCGAAGCTACAGTAAGGGTGTAGCGCCGCTGGGCAATCGCCTCCTGCCGATCGGTCCGCCGATGGTTTCGCCAGTAACGGGCCATGCCCTCCAAGCGTGCCACATGGACACGATCGTAGTCCTCCAGTGTTCGCCCAGGATGGGATCGCATCCAGTTAGCAACGCTTACAACCCTGTAGTTGTTCCCATTGATTGTCATTTCGCGGTAGATAGGCTGAAGCTGGTATCGAGCCTTCGGCAAATTCTTCACCGCAATGAACTTCTCGTTTTTGCTTCGCCAATCCCCAAGGGGAGGCCGAACGCAAAGCTTTCGGCACCAACCCTACAAAAAGGGAGTGTCACGAAGGCGAGCGGAATAAGAGAAAAACGAACGCAAAAGAACTAGGCAAGACAATCGCAAAAACATCTCAAACGGTCCGCGCGTCGCACAACAACGATGCAAATGGCGAAAGGAGTCATATATTTCCACTAGTTCAAGGCCTCAGCCGTATTTACATAATTCGCCCCTAAAAACGGCGAAGAACAAAAGGAAAAGTTTACAAAAATAGACGGGCGGAGGGCCTCACACCTCGGGGTGGTCTTTGGCTCCTCCTCTGCCCCTCGCTGCTGGCTCTTCGTCCTGGTTCGCCGCCTCTGACTTCGCCAGCTGCTCAAGGAGGCGGGTCTTAGCTGCGGAACGGCCCTCCTTCAGCCAAAACTGCCTTCGCCAGGCACGAAGGGTGGGCGTCACGTCTTGGGAGCTAACCTCCCAATCCCCCTTCGCCAGCTCGGGGAATCGGGCGACGTGTTCGCACCCGTTCTGCTGAAGTAACCCCAGGGCGAAGGCGGCCAACACGCGCGCACAGCAATCGCCATATGCGGTGGCGCAATCAGAGACAGCGCAGCCGGCCTCCTGGCTCCAATCACAGAAGTCTAGGACGGAAGCGTCTTCACCCGGAAAGCTACTCGCCTTCGCCCCCATATCCGTAAGGCCAAAGCGAAGGGTGCAGCAGGACGCCTTCGCCGCTTCGGTCGCCCGGGCCGCCTCTTGAGCAAGGTGCTTGTTTTTCTCCTCCGCCTTGCGCGCCCTCTGGCGAAGGGATTCCATCTGGGGCTCCGTCGTGTCATAGTAGACAGTCAACATGGCGGTATGTTCCCGCTCTTTCGCCAGCTCACCGAAAGGCGATCGATCTCAGACTTCGCCTCGCTGCCTTTGTCGAGCTCGGCCTGAAGGCGCCTGTTCTCCGCTTTCGCCTCTCGAAGGGATCGGGCAAGCCCCTCCATTTCAAGGCCTTTTCGGCCAAGTTCGTCGTCCTTCGCCCGGAGTCGATTTTTTAGGCCGTCCAGGCGGGCCCGCATTGTCCGCTCAGTGGAACAATGGGCCGCCAAAAGCTGGCGAAGAAGAAAAAAGGGGGGCACAACGTAAGCCAAGTGTAGAAAGGGGAGGTCGAAAAACAAAAGAAATTCGGAGGACACCGAAACTTACCCGTACGGCCAAACTCTTCACGGCGGAGCACCCCACGTCGAACTCATTGAGTTCGGCGAAGAGGTTGAGACCACCAGCCGGCGAAACAATGTTGCTCACCCCCTCCACGAAGGGGATGAGCTCAGCCGGGTCTCGAAGTCCCCCGGGACGAAGCGGGCCGACCCCTGAGAGAACTCGGAGCCAGATCCCTCGGCGGCTTTTTTGCCCTTATCCGGGGCGAGTGGCGAAAGCGGCCGGCGTATGGGGCTGCCGAAGACGCGAGTGGCCACCCTCACCACCCGTTCGGCCGACGCCGAAGCACCAGCCCCGTCGGCCGCCTCCAGGGACGTCGAAGGCCCCTGCCTTCGCCCTGCAGGCGAGGTAGGGGTCCCGTCAGACGACTCCTCATCGCTGAAGGCATTGGCGATGGTGATGACCCCCCTTTTCCGGGGGGCTGCTTTCGTCACGCTGCCTCCTGTCGCCTTGGCCGCGGCGATAGAGACTAGGGCCTTGGCGCCCTCCACGTCTTTTCGCCGCAGGGGCGAAGAGGCGGACTCCGCCCCGGTGTCGGCATGTTCCGGGCTGGGAGTCGGCGTATAACCGTGCGTCCCGGAGCGGCTATCGCCCGCCTCGTCAGTAGCCTCTTCGGCCACGGCGTCGGCCCGTCCCGCTCCCTCCTCTTCGACATCCTCGTCTTCGACATCATCCTCTGAAGAGACGGGAGCCTTCCGTTTGCGGGGGGCAAATCTAACCTGCCCCCGGGGACGCTTCCGAGAAGGGTCGGCTTCGCCATCCGCCTTAGATGGCTTCGCCCTCGGAGGAAGCTCGCCGACATGGATGCGGTTCGCCCGGCCAGCTGCTTTCCGAGTCAGCAGCTGGCTATATTCGGTTAGCGAGATATCGCCAACAAGCCGTCTGGCTTCGGCGTCGGCTTGGGCCAGCGTCAACACTGGAAAAAGGCAAGACACAAAGTTAGGAGACGAAGCGAAAGCAGGGTAAAAAGGCGAAACGTAAAAAAAAGGGGGAAGAAGGAAAAAGAGAGCTCACCATTCACCCCTGGGGGCAAAACAAGTCTGTGCAGGCCGTCGACCACTTCGCCTTGATCGACTTCGACCTGCCACGCCCGCGAAAGCGGATGAATCCACAGCATGCAGAACTCTTCTACTAAATCCCGGCAACTTAGCCAGGAACACACCCTGCGAAGCAGGGCGAAGCGGGACTCTAGGGTGCCGGTAACGGTAACCCTAGGTCTCCGCGCTGGCGAAATTGCACGCCGCCGCCAACACAGCGCCCTCGCCGTTTCGGAGTCCGACTCGAAGGGGACGGAGTGGTAGAACCACTTCGCCATCCAGTGGCGGTCCCATTTCGACATGGCGGCATTGACCGGCCACAAGTCGGCGCGTTCGGGGCGAACGTTGAAGTTCACACTCCCGAACGCTATCTTCCGAGTCCCAGCGGGCGTGATCACCGTCTTCGTGTTGACGGCGGCGGAGAAGATGGCGCCGAAAAGATCGACGCTGGGCTCGAACCCCGCGGTCCGGCACGCCCAATCGAAAATCGCGATCCGCACCAGGGCCGAAGGGCTTAACTGGGGCAGTTCGACTTGGAAGAGGCGAAGGATCTCCGGCAATAGGATGTTGCACGGAAATCGGAGGCCGGCCTCAAAGAAAACGGCAAACACCACCGTCTGGTGTTCGCCAGGTTGAGGCACTTCGGCTTCTCCGGGGGCGAACGCCTGCCCCTCCGCCACCATGCCCGCGTCAACCATCCTGGCCAACTCGTCATCGTCGACGAGCGAAGCCCCCAGGAAGGCGGAGGTGTCGTCATCGATCCGGCCGGGATCGGGACCGGTCGTGATAACGGGGTTCGGCTTGCGGGGAGCCATGGGTGAAATAGGTTGTTCGAAAGAAAGCCGAGAACGAGTGGAGAGGGAAGTGACTGCAGTGAAAATGACAAGGGTGGCGACGGTGAAAGCGGGGGGTGAGAATATATATCTCACCAAACGACGCTTCGCCTCCTCAGCCAATCAGGGGTGGCCACGTGTCACGGGGTAGGTGAAACGGTAAAATCCCATGGATCAGGCCGTGCAGTAACGGGCTCCCAAAAAGAAAGCCCACTACTGTTCGCCGCGGCCCAACGGCCCATCACTGGTTCGCTAAGGCCCATCAAAGTGACATGGGGTACCCCATTGTTCATAAAAAGCGAAGGCCCAACACTGCTCACACTAGGACCGTTGAAAAGAAAATCAATCAGAATCAAATCCCCACGACTGCTCGAGAAGGGCGAAGACCACACACTATGATCCTTCTTCGCATGTCGCAAGCTCTTTGCAGGATCCAGAAAGAGGGGCTTCGGCAGGAGCATCGGTCGAAAGGGGGCGCCTCATACCATACTACACGGTTTGCACGGTCTCGGCCGAAGCTCCTATCTCACCCTTGCCCGTGAGGGGCTTGTTGGCAGTATGCCATGAGGCCCCTTCGACCGAGCCTGCCGGAACCAACCAGACGGCAAGAATCCAGTCTCCCGACGCCCAAGGACCAGGGGGCGAAGCCCCAACGCGAAGTCCGATGGCGAGGAGCTACAAAGGGTTCCGACCAGCCAAGGCGAAGCCCACATGGCGAAGGCATGCGCCGAAGGAGGATGGCTTCGCCAGAGCAGACCTGGTCCGAGAAAGGCCAGCAGGCTGGCCCGATCGCCCCGGGCCATGGGCCAATGAACCGGAAGCCGCCAGGCGGCCCATCGAGGGCCCATGTGCCTGGATTACACTAAATACCCATGTAAGGGCCCATTTATGAGGGTGACCATGTAAATTCCCCTGTAATAGCCCTAAACCCTAATAGGGGGATCTGTAAGGGGGTTATAAATAGTCACTTAGGGCCATGTAAAAGGGGGAGATTTTTTTATACACAGAATTTATTACACTTCACCTTCCCAACATTTGTTGAGTATCCACGTCCTTCGACATATGTGGTTGTCGTTTCGACAACACGATGCAACTTCTTTTGCCTTGCCTTGAGGATTTTTATCTTGATCGGCTTGAAGATCATCGGCTGAAACAATCTTGCTCTTCACGAGCCAAACCTTTCTTGTGCGCTTCAGCCGATGTTCGATCTTATCTTCGACCTCTTGGAATTGCTCCCTATTCCTCATCCTCTGAACACGCCTTTTCTGACTCTTGGTGAAAATTTCAGGAGGACACCATTGAGGTTGCATGGTTCTAGTTCTTCCTTGTGACTTGTTTTCAAAATGATCTTGCTGGATCGGCCCAAGCCTCTGATGAACTGACAGTCTTTGCTGAATCGGCCGATGCATACTGCTATTCTGTCGGCTCGGTCTCTCAACATATTGCACATCAGGATCGCTGCAACCGGTACAATCTTCAATAGATGGCAACCTCATCCCTTCATTCCAGCAAAATCTAAAGAATTCATAGCTCCAATGGGGATCAAAATAACTTTCATCATTGTGATAATATGACTCCTCTTCCCTCTGGCGCCTTTTTTGATATTTGCTGATCATACTAGCCGATTTGACACCACTTGCATGATATTTACTTCCATCGGCTTGGTTTCTATTGACTCCAGTGTGAACCATGTTCACTAGGAAAGGGTGGCCATCTATCTTCATCAGTCTTTTACCTTCATCAAATTTTATACTTCCTTGTTCTATAGCCGATTGAATCTGTTGTCTGAAGATTTTGCAATCATTGGTGCTGTGAGATCCTGTGTTATGCCATTTACAATACTTCCTTCTCTTCAACTCCTCAGCTGTCGGCAACTAAATCTGCTTTTGTTGGAGAAGAAGATCCAATATCTTGTCGGCTTTAGTGATATCGAAACCAAACCTTTCTTCATTTCCCGAATTCTTAACCCATTGGCATACTATTGTCTTCTTGTTTCTAGCCCACTCAGCCGCATTGACCTCTGGATCTTCATCTTCGGAATCAGAATCATAACTATAGATATTATTAACATTATTGGCTTTCTTGGCAAATTTTCTGGTCTCTTGGAACCGTGCCTTATGAGCCGATACCTTCTGAGCTAGATGTGCTAGACTTTCAAAGTCTTGAGCTGAAAATCTCTCCCTTATCAGCGCCAACAGTCCCTGGAAAGCCAGATCGGCTAGTTGTGAATCAGTCAGGGCCAAGCTATAACATCTGTTTCTAACATCTCTGAATCTCTGAATGTCGTCCGGCACTGTTTCATCTGATTTTTGCCTAATTGATGTGAGATCTGACAACTTCATCTCTTGGATAGCACTGAAAAAGTATTTATGGAATTGTTTTTCTAGATCGGCCCAGCTCCTGATGGAATAATAAGGTAGAGAAGAAAACCATGTGAACGCTGATCCAGATAATGACAATGGGAATAATCTAACTCTGAGAGCTTCTGTAGCCCATGCCTCTCCACACTGTGCTAAGAAACAGCTAACATGCTCGTAGGTTGACACATTGTCTTCTCCTGAAAATTTCGAAAAATCTGGTACTTTGTATCGGTTTGGCAGTGATACCCGATCAAAATATTCTGGATATGGATGCCGATACATGTTGCCATTATCCTTAGGTTTAAGCCCAAATTGTTCTCTCATTACGTCAGCAATCATATCGGTCCACGGCTGTTGCGACGTTCCTCCGCCATACTGTTGCTGCAGTTGATCGTACTGGCCATATTGCGTTGAATGGAGCCATGGAGATCCCTCAAGCTAATACTGAGCTCGTGGAGAATGAGGCTGAAATTGCTGATTAAGGTTGGCCCCTAAGCCTTGAGACGAAAGATACGGAGGTGGCTCTGAGACATATTGCTGGCCCATCGGCTGGGTGATTCCAATCGACGGTTGTGAAACCAAAGGGATATGGTATGTTGGCTCGACGATGGGCGGCTTTGTGTTAAGTATATTGATCAATTGTTCTAGTGTCAACTGAATTGAAGCCTGCCCCCCAGTGATTGGCTGTTGTCTCGTCAGTATTGTCGGGATGTTTGCGCTGGACGTGGGAGCCGATGGAGCCTGGGTATGAAACGAGTGATGTTTCCTGCCAATTTCAGTCTTCACAGTCCTATAACCTGGAAAAGTATCCCCTGGCAGATATATTGGTCCTTTTGCTTTTTCCTCGGCTATAGTGCCATCCACCACCGTCTTGATCATATTTGTTAAAGTGTTTACGAGTACTCCAGACTGATTAATGAGAGCATGATGAACTGCCGAATCAATGCGATCTTGTAATGTGTGGAGTTCCGCATCGTTTGACTCGGCTTTAACTTCCTTGCCCTTGTCATCACTTGTTCCAGATGTACTTGGCTCTGTTTTGAAGATCGGCGGCAACTCCACTTTGGTTTTCTGGATAACCGTGCCCTGGCGGGTCACAGCGAACGAATGAAGGTACTGCCTCTGGAGTTGATGCAGCAATTTCTTCATCTCTTCCTTCTGTTCTTCGTTCAGTTGTTCGATCGTGATTGGTAGGACGTTATCTTCCGTAACTTCAGTTATGTTGCGCGTCATGATGACACAATGGTCCCACGGGGCGTGCCAAAAGCGTGTTGATGCAAAAAACACACACTGGCCTGAGAGATTTGCTTTACTCTAGTGCAGATCCAAAACTTGCTTTCGGGTTCAAAGGGCGTGCCAGTTGATTTGATCCTGCAATCAACAAGATAGAACATGCAAGTTTATTAATAAACGATAGTCAATCGGCCAGGCAGCCGATATCATATCGTGATATAACATAGCCGATGCAATATAGTATGGATTGGCTGTAAGGCATATTCAATGATAAGCTAACCCTAAATTTGATACATTGGCTGAAAATATCAGTATTACATAATCTATATATCAATATTACTTTAGAAATCAGCAATTGGAATATATCGGACTTAACCGAGATAGTATAAATTGCTCAAGTCTAAAATAACATAAAATAACGATTACATGTACTCATGTTATAGCCGATGTCCAAATCTAAGCGTGTAGGCTATAGCTCCGATACAACCTTATACTAGGATATTCTCTAACAACAAATATATCTAACTACCGTCAATTAGATTAGCGGCAAGTCTAATATATTTGTATTAGATTAGATCCTGATATAAGGGGCAAACATAGCATATTAAACAAAGCATGAAACTTTGTAAAACAACTATACCATATAAGATCGGCTGAAACCCCAATACTATCCTTATTAACAACCATAAAGCAGGCTAGAGATCATGATTCTAAGCACAACTTAGTAGGTCAAACTTAATTGATGCAGCATTAAGTATGAAAAGAAGCATAATATCTAGAGGCATAATATCTAGACAATCAAGCCGATAATTGCCTTTTCAGGATAGTGGATACATTATATAATTCAAATCAACAAGTCAATCTAACTGTTATTGGCAAAACCCTAAATAGAGATCGGTCGATACGAATAGATAGCATTGTCAATCTAAATTATATAATGTATGTGATAACTCGGAGATTGGCAAGATAGAATTAGAGTGTCATGAAGATGTAAGCACTAATTCCGATAATGCAAACTGCCATAACAAGACTTACCTTTTCACCGAAGATCAAACCTAATGCAACTCAACTCGAAAGCAAGAACTTGTTGAAAGTAAAAGAATAAAAGGTTGGCGATGCGCCGAGATTGATTGAACTGTTGTTTTATTCATAAGACCTCGGGTCTATATTTATACCCGAAAATACAAATATTGACCAAGATGGACACGACTCATATTGTCCTAATACAAATCCAACTAGTAAACAAGTCCCTTAGGCGGACTCTTACCGAAAATATCTATAAGGAAATTACAGATAATCCTAATTAATAGATACATTTGCCAATTCTGGACTCCATCCTTGTCTGGAAACATCATCTCAAACTCTTCCTCGAACCCGATATTGATCATGCATACAATATCGGCCATATCGGCTATCCAGATCAGACTCGGTTCTAGCCGATGCGCACTCTGTTTCCAAGAATCCCGCATATCTTCAATTCCACTTCGAATTGGACTTCATTTTCGATTCATATGCTTGCCAAATTTCATCGTCAACAGTTTCCTATTTTGGTTTCTATTGCACTAAACATGTGTATGTTCTACTAATTCCATTTTGTACTTGCTGAGTATCTTTACTCACTCTTATATTTAATTTGGTTTTTAGGTACCTAATGATATTGGTCTGCATGGGTTGGGAGTAGCACCCTTTGACTTCATACTTTATTACACACTATTGAATTTTAGCTAGGTTTGTGCTTAACATAAGTTTTGCGTTGAACTTGTAAAGGTCATTTAAAGTTTTGGTTATTATTTTCATATGGACTTCCTGGAGATAGGATGGTTTGGAATGTGTGGTTTATTTCGTTATTGATTTACCTTATAACTGCCTATCGTGGATGTCCGTATTTATAGGGGAGACTCTGCTGAAATTTCTAATAATTTTGGGAGTTAGTGGTTTTGAGTGTACTTTGGTGTGGCACTCTAGGTACGTGGTTACCTGGGGTGTTACACCTACATTGGTGGTGTTCAAGGCTACATCGCTTTGATCTCTTGGATCGCTCTGGTTCAGTTGATATATTTGCCTACCTGATATTTCAATTCTATTTTAAATTGCATTGTGTTTAGAGACGCATTGGTTTAGTTGGCCGGACTATCTCGGTTAGGTCTGATCTTCTGTCTTAGCCGATATCTTTACAATCATAATGTTGTTTTAAATAGATTTGCTATATCCATCACATTAGATAGATCTATCGGCTCATCTAGTATTAGATTATCATATACAATCTTGTGTTGCATCGGTTAGGTTCGACCTACTAGATTGTTGATGATAACATAAATCTTGTTAAACCGATAGATTCATACTAATGTTTTATCGGAGTGCTAGCTGATAAGTTATTTTACATCGGATTTCCAACCGATGTATATTTTAATCATCAAGCCTACATTCAATATTTTATATCAACCAATTGGTTTATTGGTCATTTACTTCATCATATTATAATTGGCTGATTGGATTGAAAGCTCAAGTTCTTCAATCATATTTATCATCATTTATCAAAGTGTCAGAATCTACATTGGATATATAGTTGATTGTTCAAAACCCTATTGACATCGACTAATGGCGTTACATCGAATTGTTAGCCGCTCGGCTCTTTGATCTTCAATTTATATATCTTTGCCTTCAGTGGTGCGTGAGCAGGTATGGCGAGTGACTTGTCACGGGCAGGCAACAGTGCCCCTTGTTTTTCCTTTTCTTTTTCCCATCTCATAGCATTTATGAGGAATTTGTTCGGTGTTTTTTCTACTGGTGAATGTTATGAATCTTTTGGTGAATTCTTGCACTTGGTGTAAGTTCTATGGAAGTCATTTCAAAATGATATCAAATTCTTTAAAAAAATTCAAAGTTCACTTAGATTTTGGAAAATATACAAATCCTATTAGGAAAGCAGGGGCGAATGTAAGGGGAATACATATGTTCTAATAGTTGTGTTGACACTGTTAAGTGATTTTAACATAGTAGGGGCAAACCAAGCTTTCGTTTGCAAAAATGTGAGGAAAAAATCATAAACCCTAGAAAAGAGGAGCAAAATTACATTTTTTTTATGGAAGTAGGGGTATGAACACAGTTGCCCTAATTATAATATGGAAAAATAGCTTGTTTACAATTTATGTGTTTACCTCTCTGATATCCTCGAAGCTTCCTACTAGTGTTCTTATCTATACTCCTTTAAAAGCCTCTAGCAGTGACAGTAGTGAATTTGCCACCCCACTATTGCTTTTGCAGATTTTACAAATTGCCTCATGATATTTTTTTAATTTTATGGAATAGTCAGATATTTTGGTTCAAACAAGCGAATAGCATCCTACTAGTGTTCTTATCTATACTCCTTTAAAAGCCTCTAGTGTGGTGGCGGTAGTGAATCTACCACCCCACTATTGAATTTGTAGATTTTACAAATTGCTTCATGATATTTTTTTTAATTTTATGAAATAGTCAGATATTTGATTCAAACAAGCGAATAACAGATAATGAAATTATCAAACAAGTGATACTGAGTTATTCGATAAAAAATACATTTTGCTATGACATTTTATAAAATAAGACAACGGATATGGCAGTGATTCTACCACACCATTAACGTTATTGTTCTACATTTTTTTACCAAATAGTCCTTGATGTACTTTCATATTTCAAAATAGTTCTTCTACATATTATTGTTCTATGTTATCATCTCTAAAATACAAGCTTATTATGCAAAGAACCTTGCAAGGGATGAGTTATTCCAAAAACCTCACAATTAATTTGTTCCAAACAATACTAGCATGCATATAAATCATATTTACCCATAGCAAAGCACATATATTTAGCTAGTCATTACAAATTTTCGTTAGTAAATTGTATATGTGGTCTAGGCGGGTTGGTGGGTGTGTGGGTGTGTGTGTGTGTGTGTGTGTTGGGGGGTTTGCGGGAGGGGAAGTGTAAAGCATGAGTGAGCATGCTAGAGAATGTGGGTTGAGACATGGCTATTATGGATTATGGGAAGATATGCAAATTATAGTCCTTTTGAGGTGCACTTGTATTACTTACAATTTGTTTTCATTTTTCTTCTAGAAACTTTTCAACATTTTTTTTTGTTTCATTGTGAATTTCTCCACCTTGCTACATCATAATTCAAATAAAAATAATTTTACCTAGAATTGATGGAGGCCAAACATACTTCAATTAATCTAAATGATAAAGTAATTTGCTTCGAATTTTTTTGTAGTTTCTTAACTTTAACTTTCTTCAACAGGCATCAAGTTGTTATTAAAGTTATTCTTACTTTGTTTAGAAATTATCAAATATTTCAACAAAATTAGAACTATAAATTGCAAAGAATGTATATTGGGGAGTCAAAGCACATCATGACTGAAATAGCAAGAGACACATGACAACTAAAGTAGTGAAAAGAAGTAACTCCTATGGAACGGAGAATTTTTGCATGAATTTAGAAGGAAACATACTAGTATCTATAAAACTCCTAGATCCAAAGGAACCCAATAGAACATATGATGTGCAATGCTGACCAACATCGAAGCAAGCATGGGGTTCGCTATAACACTAAATATGGAAATTTAGTGGGTGTACATGTGGATTGATACATTCTTGTACGAACATGTGATAATCGTGTCCATATCATAACACATATGTATCAATAAGAAAAACAAATCCTTGCATCTCAACTAAAAATTAGATATAAAAAAAGTGTGTATGAAATGTTAAATAGTTGTTAACTTTATGTTTGTCGTGCTAATCAAACTAATCCTTGGTTTTCACAATATAACAATGGGAAGAAGGCATCATTAGATTATTCACAACATCGCTATGGGTGGCTAGGGGAATAGGAACCTTGAGTAGGCTTATGAGTGGTTGGGACTATTTGTAGTTAATCATGGTGAGGGTACAGTATTTTGACTATCATATGAGAGTAAATTTCACAAATTATAGATAGTTTGATCAATTTATGACAAAACTATAGATTTAGTATGCGTATAACAAAACATAAATTTAGCACCAAATCGTTCACGAAACTATAGAATTAAGGCATTGTGTTACAAAACTACATATTTAACACCAAATTTATTAAAACTGCAGCTTTGGTAACTTTAAAAATAGTAGTGTTGAGGATCTAAACTTTAAAATCTGTAGTCTTTGATAACTTCGTAACCAAATCTGTTGATTTGTGAAACGATGCCCTAAATAGTAGTTTTATGATGATTTTGCTGCTAAATCTTTAGTTTTATGATATACACCCTGAAATATGAAGTTTTGAGATACTTTCGTCAACATATTTGTGGTTTTGTGAAATTTACACATCATATAAACTATACTGATTCAATGTTAGAGAGTTACTCTAGTTATTGGAGTGCTAAAACATGGAGTGGTTAAAACAGTTGCAGTCGAGGGTTGGAATAAAAATAATTCATAGGGCACTAAAATTATAGAAATTTCAAACAAAACATTCAGACAAAATATGAAGTTTAAACATATTTTCATTGAACATAGAAAAATTTTTGCTAAATTGAAAAAAAATCATTTTTTTGTCAAATACACAGACAACAAGGTTGATGTGTACTAAAACTTTCTACGGTTTTGTTCCAAAATTGTGAACCATGGAAGGGGCTAGGGCACACCACTATTTTTTTTGTTTGTTTTGGACATATTTGATATTAAATATTCATCCTTCACCGTACAATTGTCTATTTATTGTTTTGAATATATCCCCCAATATATGTGCAAAACTAGAACAACATTAAAAAGAGTCATGACATGTGCTAACTAAAACAATTACCGTACAAAAATTGAATAAAGGTTTAGTTATAATGGCAAATATGGAAAGTTAGATATGTATGTGTGCAAATTCTTGCAAGGGAGATATGCACACTAGGGTTATAAGTCGTGATGAATATTAATACAGCTGACAATCATGAGAAGATAATCAGGTGAATCGTATTGGGTTTCTAGCTACATATGTTATTGTTAATAAGGTGAGGATTAATTGAATATGACAGCGCATAAAGATATTGTGGAGAGTTTTTAGTTGGTTTCACATAATTGTTACTTTAATTTAAAATGTTGTAAACAAAGGTGAGAGTATTTGAGTTTCATAAAAATAAATATTTCTAGAATTTTGTGCAAGATATTTCCCAATATTTTAGAATAGCCACAAGTGTTCCTATTTTGTAGTGACCGGAAGGTGTAAAGAGTTTAGCATAGAGAAAAGGTGAGATAAAAATTTTTACTTTGAAAAGGAAAAGCTTTGAGGGCCGGTTCATGGAAATTTCAAAATCTTGTTATTGCACAATTTTGTCTGTCTTTGGACATTGTATTAGTACCACACATATAACTATCAAATGTTCAGCCGAAAAAATAAACTATCAAATGCATGATCTTCTTTAATTTGCATGGCTTACATATGTTGCGATATTGGAACGAATACATATGTTACACTTACGTGTTGGGCGTAAACATGTCATCAATAGAGAACCAATGAGCATTGCCAGAATTTTTGTCCCACAATGCTCATGAATGGTTGATCATTTCATTGTTTGAATTAATATGATAACTTACGTTACTAACAAATAACAAAATGATTCGATCATATCCCCAATCCTCATCACTATGAGATCATTTAGGTCTCCTATCTCTTTTTCTTAACTTGGCTATACATAAATCAGTAGATGGATATATATGAGCGTGTAATGAAGAAACACATTCATCTGGCTTATTATTATAATATTCTTGAACAAATTATCAGTTCATATATCCTCCTTTTTACGAGGGATATTTTCTTAAGTTCATCATATTCTATTTGATTATTTGTGTTGTAGTAAGAATATTTATATTTCGCAAAAGAAAAGAATATTTGAACGTACCAAATCGCGAAGAAAATAAGAATACCTATAAAAATATTATTATTAATCCTTTTTCGATTTTTTTAAAATAAAAAAATTAGCTAGTGGGCCAAGGAAAAAGTAGAAAGCGTTTACTTATTTCGGGAGAAAGAGGAATTCTTTTACCAATCGAATTGGGTGCATTAATGCAGAAGATTTGCTAGTTTGCTGGACATTAAACAATCGCTGATTCACGCGGTGCCACTGCCACACATATCTGTCAAGGGTAATTCCATTCCATTTTCACCTTGGATGACTCCCTGTAAGCAGATCATCCACGCAGATCTTCTCCGCTATAAAACCCACCCCTAACCCCCCATTGCTTTCACCTCGTTACCAATCTGATAAGCAGCTAGCAAAGTAGCCTAGCTAGTAGTAGTGGTAGTTAGCCATGGCTCGCAAGAAGATCGTCCTCGACCGCATCGCGAACGACGCGACACGGCGGGCGACGTTCAAGAAGCGCCGCCGCGGGCTGGTGAAGAAGGCGAGCGAGCTGGCGACGCTGTGCGACGTGGACGCGTGCCTGGTGGTGTACGGCGAAGGGGACGCCGAGCCGGAGGTGTGGCCGTCGATGGAGGTGGCGATGTCCGTGCTGCGCCAGTTCAGGGCGCTGCCGGAGATGGAGCAGTGCAAGAAGATGATGAACCAGGAGGACTTCCTCCGGCAGCGGATCGGCAAGCTCAAGGACCAGGTGAGCAAGATGGACCGCGAAAACCACGAGCGGGAGACCGTGATGCTCCTCCACGACGCCCTCCAGGGACGCCTCGGCACCTACGAGACCCTCTCCGTCGAGCAGCTCACCAGCCTCGACTGCCTCGCCAGCGCCAGGCTCAAGGCCGTCGCCGACCGCCTCGTCGAGATCCGCGACCACAGCCAGGTGATTGTTCCCCCTCCTCCTCTTCCGCCGGCTCCGCTCCCTGCTCCTCCGGCAATGCTTCCCCCGCCGCCGTCGCCACATGTTACTCCGGCCATGCCGCTGTCTTCCATGCCGCCGGCGATGGGCCCGCCGCCGGGGTTCGAGGGGATGAACCATCACCACCACCTCAACCAGAACCACTTCATCAACAATGACCAGAACGCCTGGCTCATGAACGTCGCAAGGAACGGCGGCGACCTCGGCGCCCTTGTCTACAGCGCCTTCGCCGGCAGCTCCAACACCGGTGGCGCCGGCACCAGCGGCGCCGCCCCCGCCGGCCCTGACATGATGGATCTCGCCAACCCGGACATGCCAGGATTCGGGTGGCCCTGGGACGATGATTCTGCCGGGCCATCTTTCCCTCCCATGTAAGGAGGAAAGGCTAGCTCTCTTCGTTCTGCATGCTGCATGGCCAGCTGCTACGTCGTGCATGGCGACAGCATCTCGCCCGTCTCTCTTTATTTATTTATTTTTCTCCAGCAAAATTTGCAACTTTCAGTCAGGGACAGGGTCCCCTATCTATCTTAGTATTGCATGCGGCGTCGTCGTCGTCGTCTAGACCTTCTCTGCTCCATGAGCAGGAACAGTCGTCTAATTTATCTTTTTATCGAGTCGTGTCATTTTGACATCCATATAGCATATGGATGTGTGTCTTTGTATCCGGGTCAGTACTTTGTACTCTGTTGCAGCATGTATGCCTTCTTTTGATCAATGAATTTGCTGGTTTATAATTTACAAGTTTGTGATGATTGCCTACGATCTACGTGTCGATCATTTGCTTTTAATATAATTCAAGATATATATATATATATATATATATATATATATATATATATATATATATATCAAGTGAAGTGTGTATATGTATGAACTACGGAATGTTTTGCGTGCGACTTTACGGGGAGCAAGATGCTTGGCATGATGAGAGAACACACATGGCCACATGAAAATGGCCTCCAAGAGAGGGTGCAGGGTTGTGCAGCTACAGGGTGTTCCATGTTCTAACTGGAGTATCTATTGATGTTGGCGTTAATGTTTTCTTAATCGTTCTAATAATGGTTGGTCGTTTTAAGTGATGCCATTTTGACTCCAATCACACATATATGTGTGCCAGGGATTAGCTATATATTGTATAGTAGACTAAATTTTGTGGAAATAAAACTAGTTAATTCTTTGTTTCGTGTTTGTTTGGACTTTGGAATTGCTTAATTAATTTGTTACTATCCCCTTGTACAGAGATCAGTACTAGTAGTGATGGCTTCGTAGTTATATACATCTCTCTGGTTTGTTGAACAAAGAAAGTGAAAAAGGCTGAATATTGTTCCAGGAGTTTGATTGAATTCACAAGTTATCTGAAAAGTTTGTTTCCATCAATTCATCAGCTCAAAATATTATAATATTTAGATGGACCGTAGTAAACAGGACTACAGTTGTACAAAATCAATAATAGCCCTATATATATTAATAGGATGTAAATGTATTATTTGTGACAAAATAATGTGTTTGAGTTGTCTTGGTGTAATAGTAGTATGACATTAGCTATGTCGCTCTGGTCTAATTAATAATGATAACGCTTTAAATTGCCAGCAGGCAGAACTATGATATTGCGCATTCTCTACCACGGAAACCTTTTTGTGAAAACATTCTCTTATTGGTTAGAATGGGTATATCAACTGGTTTTTCTTTGTAACGGGTTGGAGGTGACCTCTACCAATTAACTTTATACAGAACTTCTGAAGTATTTTGAACTTGGAGCGCAAAACACATCCCAGTTTGTATCCACCGCAGTCTAGCAAGCTTCTAGCTAGAGCGGCCCCCAAACAAGCGCAACTAAGGATAATCTTCACTTTAAATACCTTGGAATATCTTATGTTAGGATTGAGCTAATGCAATTCATATGGAGAAAAAACTGTTTTCTATAAGTTTTCAGATAATATAATGTCTTAGAAAAATTATAAATTAAAGGAAAAACAAGAGCGCTGAGACAGCACCATGTCATTAGACTTTGTAACCTCATGAAATATTCTGCGAAAAAATATACATGCTAAAATGTATATATATTACATATATTATAGTCCTAATCGAGTTCCCGCGCAAATCAATTACGTGGGTTATTTGAATCGAAGTAGAATTTAATATGTTATTTAATTACTCTATCTCTAGTTCTATAAATAGAATTATATTGTGGATATTCCCGCGCAATTTTACTACATAGACCTAGTTAAAAATTACCGTCGAATCCGATATGCAACTCTTACATCATTTTAAATAATATAATAGACATATTATTGAGATAGACCTCAGATCTTGACGGTTTCCAACTAGCTAGCTATAGAGAAATACCATTTCTGAGAGAGAGAGAGAAAGAAAGAGAGAGAGAGGGGAGGGAGGGAGAGAAAGAGAGAGAGAGAGAGTTGGTTGAAATGGTAAAGATTCCAATGGTCCAACGGTGACAAAAATATACATCTCTCCAATTCAGCACCTCAACTAAAAGAGTGCCAATGGGGATTCTCACATCGTCCGTCGAGAAGAGATTTACCAACCAAAAGCTATAGCTTTCTACTGCACATACCAAACATAGAACTGCGACGACGACGACATGACGATTGGATCCGCAGGAAAGGAATCATCACCGACAGGATCAAAACTCAAGCCCGAAATGAACGGAGTCGATCAATCGGCACGCGGCCAAGAGGAGATTACCATCGTTGTTCTTGCTATATATACACCGGTTCATGCTCGATGGATATCCTCTTGGAATTTGATCAAACAGAAGCACAATTTGGCTCGGTGATGACCAACCATCCATCACCAGCTAGCTAGCTGCCATTGAACTCTCGGATCCTGGCCTTGTCCAGCATGTCCCACATCACCTGCACGTCCTCGTACGCGCACGCCATCACCTCTCCGTGCAGCTTCGATCTCTCGGCGTCCACCACGACGTGCTGCACCATCATCCCTGCACAAAATTAAGTAAGATTTTAATTTTTAATTACGCATCTTTCAGTAAGATTTGTATATAGATTGACACAGACTAGAACACTGTGGATAGATCGATGGTATGGGATTGGGAGCTCGAGAGCTTACCGGAGTTTGGCTGTTGCGGCCGCTTGCCGCCGTCCTTGTGCGGCTGCGCGCCGAACACCTTGCGGAACGGCGACGTGATGGTGCGCACCCAGGAACCAGCCATATATATATATATATATGAGCAAGCAAGCTAGGCGCAAGAACAGGAGCAGGGGTACGACAGAGAAATGATCAACAGTGCAATCTCCGTATGTATATCCACCGCTAAGCGAGTGTATGTGAGGATTTGCAGGGGGATTAAATTGTGTGAAATGCGAAGGAAAATTAATTAGCTACCAGCAGACGAACAGTTGAGCCATGGCGCTCTATATATACTGTGGCGAGGAGGAGGAGAAGAAGAAGAAGAAGAAGAGAGAGATGAGGCCAGCCGAGCCGATCGAGCTAGCCGTGTGATCTGATAATTATTACTAATTAACTAGAGAAAGCAAGCATGATGATGGAGGTGATGATGATGTCGTTGCGAGCTGATTAATTGGAAGCGGGAGGGGGGCAAGATCCGGGAGACAAGCGAGGCGCGCAGCCATGTTATGCAACTCACAGTGGCTGCACGTGCACGCTGCCTCCATTGCCAAAGAGAGAGAGATCGGTGTGTGCTGCTAGTGCTAGCTAGTGGCGCGCATGTAGTATGGATGAATGATTGGGCGCGGGTGGACCAGACCACGCGACGCGTGCAATTCGTCGCCTCCGCCGCCCGCCGGTGTGCGTGGATCCACCGATCGATCGATCGTACGCGGGGCTCGTACTTTGGTCCAATCCGCGGGTGTAGCCGCTCGCTGTGTGGATGCCATGCACGATGTCTCGCTTCGACTCGCTCGCTCGCTTGCTTGCATGTGCGCTTAGGTGAGGATGTCTCCTGCTTCTTTCCCTAATCATTGTTTGGTTTTTCTATTGTTTTGTTTTCCTTTTGTTCTCTCTAGTTGGGGATCTCAACTAGCTAGGTACTACTCCTACATCGCTACTCCCTCTGTCCCAAAAAATGCAACCTAGTACTAGGATGTGATACACATCCTAATACAACAATTCTGGATAGAGTATATCCAGATTCATTGTACTAGAATGTGTCACATCCTAGTACGAAGTTGGTTTTATTGGGACGGAGAGAGTAGCTAGCTAGCTCGTCCGAACTGATTGTTCCATATGGTCCAATTACCCCGCATGATTTGTTTGAATCCTTTTAAGAGTAAATCATTTTGTGTATTTCCAAAATGATGGTATCTCTGGCCGTGTCACATTGCCAAAGTTGGTGGCATGGCAAACCATACCTAGAATGATTTACCTTCGACATCGACGGTGATGGAGTGACCACTTTGTTGTGCAACTATAGGAAGGTGTAGTGAGTTATTTTTCTTTAAAGAAATGACTGTAGGAGCAAGTTGTTGCAGGCTGATAGAGACCTTACCGCATCCTACCGACCACCTCTTTCTGTAAGTTTAATCCCTTCTACTTCTGTAACTCACTTGCCCTGGTGAAACCCATCAAAGCTACACTTGATCCTAAAGATGAACAAACTGGTAGTAGCGCAAAAGTGTCAACATCCTTTCGTAGCAATCCCACAAAGATGTGAACCAGGTAGACAAAATCAAGGGAATAGTTTGGTTAACCCTAGGGTTATGTTGCTCGGACCTTACGGGAACCCTAGGATTATTGTGCGTGGGCCTCACGGCAATCCTAGGGTTATGTTTGTGTGGGCATCACGGCAACCGTAGGGTTATGCTGAGGGAGCATGCGGAAAACTAGGTTGTTATAAAAAGTTCCAACGTTAATCGCAACCGCCGCATTTATCCTAGTGTCGTGTAACCTAGTGTATTTATTTTCACAAATTTACCACATCTGCTAAATGTAGAGAACCGACTGTGCCACGTGTGTGGCTAAGATTGGTCCAATCCTTGATGGCATATTTTCAATCTAGAATGTGGTTCCCCTTTATCAAAAGTAGCAAGTTTCCTAGAACAACTAGCATACAAACCGGTATCATTTTTTCTACCTTCTAGACAAATCCGGCCTCGGATGTACTCTATCTTACCTCTATGGAGGTAACATGACCATGACAAATCACTATAGTTGATTATTAGTTCTTTTTTTAACAAAAAAAATTATCTCCCTCCATTAATTCATGGTAGCAAAAAATACCAAGTATCTATTGATATAATTATATTTCCTAAATTAATCGTGAATGCATGCAATCTACCAAAACAAGCAATGACCATGAATAATTAAATTAGGCCTATATGTCGATGGAAGGCTGGTCTTTTGTTCTCAAATGTATCCAATAAAGTTATATGTTACTTCCATCATTTACAAATATAAAGGATTAGTTATGGGGTTTATTAGATAGATTAACGGTGAAGGGAAAAGACTATAGTGCCCTTAGTTAAACGAGGAGTATGTGGAGTGCGGAAGAATGGTTGGAGGTGAACTTGGGTGAAAGTTAAACAAGATATGTGTGGTTGGGTGGAGGAAATAGTACTCTTTAGAATCCCTAATATCTTTGGAAAAATTTGAACCCCAAAATTCTTATATTGGTGGATATAAGGAGTATTTACACTAATATAAAACATGGAAAAATAAATTATGTGAACAACCGATTGTATGTACATAAATGTTTGCCATATATGAAAAATAAATGAAATATAACTAAAAATTATTAATTATTAATTATGCCAAAAAAATCAATTATAAGTTTTAAATTCTATTTTCAAACTATAGTATAGACATTGAAATTTAATTGAAAATTTTTAATTTGATGGTTTTGTTTTATATAATTCGATTTGCACCATAAAAAATTATTTTTTTTTCATTCATAATTGGAATGCAATAATAGATATTAATGACTTTAAATGTGAATGAATGACATCTTACCACCTATACGAAGTGAGAGAAAACGTATAGGTAGTGTTCAATGGATGGTCCATTATAATTTGGCATACCTTACAATTATCCTTTCTTGAAAAAGAAACTCGGACTAGTACCATATTAGTGGATTGTGTTTCACATATTTCTATGCTTTAAAATTCAAAATTGAGAAAAAAATGGTGATTATGAAAATTTTGAATTAGGACGAACAAGAATTAGTTACTAAGGGAAAGACACAAACATAAAAGTGGAATTGTTCAGGTAGCATTTGCAAATAATAACCTTAAAAACTAATGTTGGAGTATTTCTTAAGAAGATTGTACTCTCTTTGTCCCTAAATAAGTGTAGTTTTAACTTAAAATTTTATCTCTAAATAAGTGTTATTTCAGAGTGGTCCACTAGACTTTTTAATACTTCATCTTTTTCTTCTATTTTTAGCCATTGAACCAACAGTAATCTCTCATCCTCTCCCCTCGTTGTTTTCTCCATGTTAATGAAGGGTACAGTAGTCTGTTAATATCTTGCTTTATAGTATATCTTTAACTAGCTAAAACTAAATTTTGTTAGGGATGGGGTAAGTATCGAAGCAATTAATTTTTTCTTGGTATAACTTTGCAACACTAGAAGATCAGAATATAGGATGGGTTGCCATGCGACAGTAGATGGTGTGTTTGCTAAAAGGTTCAACATGAAAATAAGTGTAGAACGGTATATTTATATATATTTTTTGTTACTGAAAAGTCCAGAAAAAATAAATAAATGCATACATTCAGTCACTCAGATGTACTCGGCAGAAAAAAAAAAGGCAAAGAGATATTGACCATTCAAGGCATCAGCTCAAGGGATACATAGATCACAAAGGAGATACCAACTACAATGCATTTCTGCTGAAGATGACACTGTGCATAGAGCAGGTCAGTTTGTCAATACCTGCATGTGCAGTGGACTAGTTGGTGTACCCCGGCCCTTCCCTACAAAAAGGTTCAATGGTTCCCATGGGATAATCCAATTTCAGCATGGCCCCAAGGACCCCAACAAGAGCTCTTTTCATCACGTGACATGTTCAGTTAGTTGTTCATCACTTGGAACCAAAGTGGCCAAAAAAATGATAGATATTTCGACACAGACAGCCCGTACAGAAAGGCAAGCTGACAGTGTCCTTCCCACTGATCACTAGCCAATGTAGATCCTACATCAGCTCAATTGCCGGCACGAAGGGCCATTCCAATGATATACTACTCACCATGCATGTTCATCAGCTGGGGTTATTTCTGCTAAGTTTTTTACTGCTCGATGCCCCAATATATAATTCCTGCAGGGTTGCAGAGGAGTAGTTAATTATGTTATTGCTGCAAGTTGATACAATTGGCAAGCTGCACAATGCATGTTTTAATTTTTAACTGCAGTTAGACAGTGGATGATGATTCTGTTGGTCTGTTCATCGTACTTCCAACTGTTAAATGTTAAAGTGCGGTTGGTTAGGGCATCTGCATGCATGTGGTTTCTGCTCTGATAATGTCATTGTTTAATTCTTTTTTCTGCATCGCGTGAGGCCCGTGTTAATTCCTTGCTCCGAGAATATGAGCGGTGTGTCACTGTGGTGCCGTACGTCATATACGTCTTCAAATTAATTAGGAGCCTGTAAACATGCATGTTTACTAGTGTTGAAAAGAAGCATAGAAAATCCGAAAAATGTTGGTAAGTCAAGAGATATATAGATATAGGCAAAATAGACCGAAACCGAAAACGAACTGAACTGAACCAGTGAAACCGAACTAACTTAGATCGAAGAATTCGGTCACTTCCATTAACTGAATTTATTATAGTTATATTTATGGAATAACCGAAATACGGTAGAGTATAAACCTTATCTTTAGCTTATTTGCACTCCTCAGTTGCCAGCCATCTTACGCAAGCAGGCTACAACCGTCATTCCTCGACTTTTCGTGGTGGCGTTACCCGTGCCACACCTCCTCCCGTTCTTGTTATTGCACCTCGCTGAGTGGTTGATAACCGCTGTCACTATATCTTGCTGAAATCGATGCCGACTCCCATCACTCCTGCGTCACCGTCCGCCATAGGTGCCGCCTTCTCCACCTCCTCTCGTCATCGCCTTCTCCAATATCCAGAATTTTCGTTGTGGTATCTTTTTCATCTCCTGAATTTGATTCATCAGCCGTGTGCTTTTTAACTATGAGAACTTTATGTTACTTCGCTCATGACCGAAACTGAACCAAAATAACCGAAAACCGAAGCACGTTGTCTTCAATTTTGATCAAAACCGATCACCATTGAGCTTCTAGTGATCAGAATTCCAAAAAGACCGAAGAAACAAACCAATTTTCTCCGTATGATGGAATTAATGAACGCTCCCAAGAGATCAGATTTAATATATCATGTACTACATGTTGTATCTTCAACTCCAAATTACATTAGAAAAGAATTAATAGAGGGATATATTTTACGGAGTCAAACTAACCATAACTTATTTGGTGAGTCTTTATGATATTTGGATTCAATTTTTAGACTGGTATGAGTCGTGTTTCACGTAATTAAAATCCTACTCCCTTTGTTTCATATTGTAATTCGCTTTAAATTTTTTAAAGTCAAACTTTTAAAAGTTTGATTAAGTTTATATTAAAATATAGCAACATTTATATAGCACCAAATTAGTTTTTACTAAATTTAACATTGAATAAATTTTGATAGTTTCTTTGTTTCAAGTTAGAAAATATGGCTATATTTTTCTAACAACTTGATTAAAACTAAAGAAGTTTAACTTATTTAAAATATCAAAGCAGCTTACAAAATAGAGGTAGTAGGTAATAGTGTATGCATATATATATATACATATATGTATATATGTATATATATATATATGGGTGTGTGCGGGCGATGAGCATGATGATGTGCGCATGTGTAAATGGATGTGTATATACGATACACTCCTTGAATACAAAAGGAAAATATAAGTGTCACAATGTATGACTAAGGCTGCATTCGATCTCCACTTTTGGAGAGTGACTTTTAACGCACGTAAAATGAGAAAAATCATTAGCACATGATTAATTAAGTATTAATAATTATAAACTTAAAAATGAATTCATTTGATATTTTAAACAACTTCTATATAGATTTTTTTAAAAAATATCATTTAACAAATTTAAAAGCGTGCTAATAGAAAATGGAAAATAAGGAAGTTGAAGTTTGGAGCTAAACCTAAGGAATAAGTCCATTTTGCCTCCCTCATCTCTTGCCCTTGTGTGAATAACATCCCCCAACCGGAAAACCGGGTATAACACCTCCTTCATCTCTTAAAACCAGAGCAAATGACCTCCCTCAGCGGTTTGGCAGGCGGTTTCGTCCGACGTGGCGTCGTTGACCCGGTTGACGAGCTGACTCAGCATGTGGGACCCACATGTAAGTGTGACGCACGCGGCCGGGGCGCGGGCGTGGGCGCGCGCGGCGCAGCGGCGAGGTTGGCAGCGCGGCGGTGCGCGGTGGCGGCGGCGCGCCCGCGAGGCAGCAGCGCGGGAGGCAGCGCGCGGGCGCGGCGGCGGTGGCGCGCGGCCAGGGCGACGGTGGCGTGCGCAGTGGTGCCCTGTACCCTGTCCTTGGAGAGGAGCGGCGCCGTGAGGTCCGGCGAGAACCCCGGGGGAAGCACGCGGAGGGAGTCCTCCGGGAGGGAGTAGGCGCAGAGGAGGAAGAGGAGCGGCTCCTGGTGCGGCTCCGCGGCCGCCGCCGCCGCCGGAGAGGGCGGCGCAGAGGAGGCGCGGGTGGGAGGCGGCGGCGCAGGACGGGGAGCAGAATCCCGCGGCGCGGCAGGAGGGGCAGGGCGCGGCGGCGGAGAGGGAGCGGAAGCAGGCGGAGCAGAAGGAGGGGAGGGAGGCGAGCGAGGCCGGGTAGAGGAGCAGCGGCTACTCGGTGAGGATGACCTCCCCTCCCGGATGTTGCGCGCCGCGAGGATCCCGCGCCCGCCTGCCACACCGCCTCCGCCTGCGCCGCCCCCCGCGCCCTCTGCCACGCCGCTCGCCGCCCACCGCCACGCCGCTGCAGCCGCCCAGCCGCCGCCTGCGCAGTCGCTGCCACGCCGCCTTCCCCCCGCGCCGCCCGCTCGGCAGCCGCTCGCGCGCCCCCATGCCCGCGCCGCCTGCGTGCGCCGCTGTCGCCGAGCCGCCCGCGCTGCCGTCCGCGCGCCCGCGTGTCCGCACCGGTCGCCGGTCGCCGCCCGCCGCCGCCCGCCGCACCCCGGCCACGCACCACCGCGCACGCCACTGTCGTCCCGGCCGCGCGCCACCACCGCCGCGCCCGCGCACCAGCCGCAGCCGCACCTCGTGTGGCCCTGGCCGTCACCGGTCTAGGGTTTTGGTCAAAGGGGGGAAATGGAGAGAGTGAGATGCGAGTCGCGCGCCAACCGGGTGGGAGAGAGAGATGAGAGACACTTACATGTGGGTCCCACATGCTAAGTCAGCTCGTCAACCGGGTCAACGACACCACGTCGGACGAAACCGCCTGTCAAACCGCTGAGGGAGGTCATTTGCTCTGGTTTTAAGAGATAAAGGAGGCGTTATACCCGGTTTTCCGGTTGGGGGATGTTATTCCTACAAGGGCAAGAGATGAGGGAGGCAAAATGGACTTATTACTAAACCTAAAAGGATGAAAGGTACGTGTTGTTATCCTTGTCCTGGGCTTTGGCTTAATTTGGTAGTTTTGGGCTTTTGGCCTATTGAGGCTCTGTTGGAACAAAGTTCCTGACACTAATTTTCTGGTAAGCCACGGAAAGGGGCCGAATACCTGGCGCGATATACTGGCTGCCGGCCTAGACTGGGGAGGAATGCCTTTAATTTACAGTTTACATGCATGGGCTGAGCCCAACTAGACTGTGGTCTGCCAAACTTATCTAGAATATCGTCTCATATGCTTTCAATTTGAAACCTTCAGAGAATGTTCAACATTTTTTTTGGACCATGGCTTCATAATTTTGACAAAAACATGAAACAAAAATTGTTTGAGTGGCGTAGCTGCAATTTTCTTGGGTAATTCAGAAAATAGGAAATGCAGCTTGTTTCAAAACAAAAAAAGAAAAAGATCTTCCAAAAGATCCTACTATAGAGCTAATATAATATTCTCTGCTTGTCATTGGATTACTTTGTGGACAAATTTGCAGGACAGTCAAAGAAAGCTGTTGTCGGCGGTACTACTACTTAAAAAACAGGTGGCAGATGAAGTCTTCACCTCAAGGTTTGGAAAGCAAGTATGATGAGGCTGCAGCCTGCAGGAATAACAAGCTGATGCAGATAGCTGCTTTTGGTACATAGAGTTAACAACACTACACCATGTCCTATAACTCCCATCATACGTCGAGACAGTCGGTCCTTATTACTTTTCCAACCGCGCGTGAAGGTTGGTCAAGAAAACTGGTCATTTTCCCAACCGATGGTATATCTCGGAATGTGGCTTCTATTGCCGACCGATCATTTGTTGGGGATTTTGTGTCACGGTACGTGTAGCCAGGAGCGGATCAGAAAAAAATAATAGTGGAAGCTGAATAAATTAGGAAGAGCCTCTAACCCCCACATCCGAGTATCTATGGATGAATTTTTTAGGGGGGGCTTAGGGGGGTTTCCATAGTCCCGGGGACGGTAGGGGGGTCTCGAGACCCCCCTGCCCCATGGTGGATCCACCCCTGCGTGTAGCCAAGCTAGGCTGGATTGTTTCTGTGTGATCCTTCTTAGTAGTTTGTACTTTCTAGTGATTGTATGAGCTCTGGATGAGCATGGTTTGGCCTGCGTTGGTCTGGGAACTTGCAGTAGTTTCAAAGATTTCTTGAACATTTTCTAGGGTCTTGTTTAGTTCTCTAAATTTTTTTCCCAAAAACATCACATCAAATCTTTGGACACATGTATGGAGAGCATCAAATTTAGATTAAAAAAATTAATTGCACAGTTTGCATGAAAATCGTGAAACGAATCTTTTGAGCCTAATTAGTCCATGATTAGCCATAAGTGCTATAGTAACCTACATGTACTAATGACGGATTAATTAGGCTTAATAAATTTATCTCGTGGTTTCCAGGCGAGCGGTGAAATTAGTTTTTCCATTCGTATCCGAAAACCCTTTCCGACATCCGGTCAAACGTTCGATGTGACACCCAAAAAATTTCTTTTCGTCAACTAAACACACCCTAGGCCTGTAGTTCTAGAGCTGTAGTTTCTTCCTATCCGGTAATTAGGGGTGGGCGTCGGTTTATTTGGATTCTTCGGTTCGGTTTTGACGGTTTTGTAGGAGATCGGTTTCTGAGAAATATCAACCAATCTCAAATCAGGAAAAAAATGGAAACCGAGCCAAGAAAAACTCATCTAGCTTTGTTCGGTGTCAGTTTCTACAGAAGAGACCGACCAGGCGCTCTACCAACGAAAAAGAAGAGGAGCGTACATGCTGGGTTGTTGGCCATCAGCTCCACACGATGGGCCTTTGGGCCTGCGGGATTCACACATCCTCCGAGTGGGCTAGCGTCGCCTATAGCGGTAGTGCTCGCTCCAAGCGGCTGTGAACCATGTCTTCTGTTTCATCCGGAGTTCGGTTCACGCAAAATAAAAATCGATCTGCAAACCGAAAATCGAAGCGCTTCTCCCGAAAACCGCGCTAGTTTGTTTCGGTTCGGGGATCGGTCCGGTCTTCGGTGTGCGGGTTATTTCTGCCCGCCCCTACGGGGATGGCTGATTGGCAGCGTGGTCCGTCCTCCCCTACAGTGTACTACTGTACTACTACTATAGTAGTACCATACTACTACTACTATAGTATACTATTATACTCTATATACATAAAATTTTATGTATATGCATACATTTTTATGTATAAAAAAAATATAGACATATATATAAATTTATATACGAACTTTGTATACGTGTATACGTACTTCATATACGCATACGTATAAAAGTTTGTATACACACGTACTAAAAGAAGGCATAAAAATATATACATGTATATAAACATTATGTAAATGTGTACAAATTTTGTACACGTGTACGTATATAAAGTTGTATGTGTACATTAAAAAACAAAAAATAATGTATACATGTATACAAAGTTTGTATATGTGTATATTAAAAAAACCAAAAGAAAAAAACTGAAAAACAAAAAAAAAAGGAAAAATCGACTGCCACGCGTCCGGATGATACCTCTCCGTGCGCACCCGCCCACTCCTCGCGCACCACGTGCCTGCGCCGCGCGGGAGGGCAGGCGAGCGACTAATCGCTAATTAGCAATTTCGCATCCCTACCGGCAATGAAGGTGGAATGTCACCTGCTCGCTGTGGCATGGAGAAATGAAAAATTTAAAAGACTATATGGTGTCTTGCTTAATCCATAAACTTTTATCCCAGTTTTAATAATAAAAACTAGTGTGGTGGTCCGCACTAATTGCGTGGCTAGCATCATTACACTTTTTTCATATAGTGGCATATATATATATATATATATATATATATATATATATATATAAAACATTTTACAATTAAAATAGTGATACAATTTTAAATTTTGCACTAACTAAACCAAAGTAACCAATGTGCAATATTGATATTTTGTTGTATATACGTGCTAGACAATAATTATTTGTAATTCCGAAATTTAATTGTACCCTATGGGAACTCTAGACTACTTTCCAATATTTTCTTATTCCGAAGTTTCGTTATCTATAAATTTTATTTCCATATAGACTTCTGTCAATATTTTTATTTTTAAATACTGAATTTTAATTATTTCTAAATTATATTCCTATGCGGACTCTAGTCTCCTCTTCCAATATTCCTTATTTTTTTAATTTCCAATTTCAGTTATTTCTAAATCATATTGTTGTATGGACTTGAGTCTCCTCTTCCAATATTCCTTAATTTTTTTAATTTCGAATTTCAGCTATTTCTAAATTATATTCCTATATGGACTCTAGACTCTTCTTTCAATATTTCTTAATTCCGAATTTCAGTTATTTCTAAATTGTATTCCGAATTTCAGTTATTTCTAAATTATATTACTGTATGGACTCTCGACTCTTCTTCTTATATTCCTTATTTCTTAATTCTGAATTTCAGTTCTGTCTAAATTTTATTATTCTTCTCCTAATCTTTCTTATTTTTTAAAATTTTGAATTTTAGTTCATTTTAAATTATATTTCTATATGAACTCTATTTCTAATTTTAATTTTATTATTTTTTAATTCCAACTTTCAGTTCGTTCTAAATTTCTATATGGACTCTAGACTCTTCTTCCAATATTTATTTTTTAATTCTGAATTCCTTTTATTTCTAATTATATTTCTATATGGACTCTGAACTCATGTTTCAATATTCTATATTTATTAATTATGAATTTCAGTTATTTCCAAATTGTATTCCTATATGAACTCTATACTATTCTTCCAATATTCTTTATTTTTCTAATTTCGAATTTTAGTTATATCTAAATTGTATTTCTATATGGACTCTAACCTCTACTTTTAATTGTATTATTCTCTTCCAATATTCCTTATTTTTTAATTCCGAATTTCAGTAACTATAAATTGTATTTGTATATGGACTCTGTTTTTCATTTTCTCTCCGATTAATATGGGCATTTCTAAGCCGTGAGAGTGAACGTGGAGGCTTCAATCTTTCTCTATTTACTTCAACTAGCATGGTGGCCCTCGCAAATTACGCGCCTAGCATCATTATATTTTCTCACAAAATAGCATATATATTTTCATTTTATTATTAAAATATATTAAAATGACAACATAATTTTAAATTATTTACACCAAACTAACCAATGCATGATATTCATATTATATTATATATACATGCTAGTTATTTAGGTTTTTATTTTTGAATTTTAGTTATTTCTAAATTGTATTTCTATATGAACTTCAAACTCCTCTCTCAATATTCCTTATTTTTTAATTTGGAAATTTCGTTATTTAAAAACTTTATTCTTATATGGACTCTAAAAAATTCTTTCAATATATCTTATTTTAAATTTCGAATTTAGTCTATTTCTAAATTATATATCTATATGGACTCTAGATTCCTCTTCTATTTTTTTTTAATTCTAAGTTTTTGTTATTTGTAAATTATATTGCTATATGATATCAATATTGTATTTTATATACTAATATACGTGCTAGTTATTAATTATTTCTTAATTTTGAATTTTAGCTATTTCTAAATTGGATTTCTATATGGACTCTCGACTCCTATTCCAATATTAGTTTTTATGAATTTTGAGTTTTCTTTATTTATAAGTTTTATTACTACATGAAATCCAAACCCTTATTTTAATATTTCTTATTTTCAATTTCGAATTTCAATTATTTCTAAATTGGATTTCTATGTGGACTCGACTCCCCTTCTAATATTTATTTATTTTTAATTCTGAATTTCATATTTGTAAATTGTATTGCTATATGGTCCCTAAAATCTTGTTTCATTACTTTTAATTTGGAATTTCAGCTATTTATAAATTGTATTTCTATATGGACTCTAGACACTTCTCTCAATCTTCCTTTTTTTTAAATTTCAAATTTTAGTTTGATAAATGGTATTTCTATATAGATTTTGAAATCTACTTTAACTTTCTTATTTTTTTAATTCTGACTTTCAATTAGTTATAAATTTCTAATGGACTCCAGACTCTTCTTTCAATATCCCTATTCTTTTAAATTCTGAAATTACGTTATTTCTAATTGTATTTCTATGTAGACTCCAAATATCATATTTCAATATTCCTTACTTTTCAATTCCGGATTTCAGTTTTTTTCTAGATTGTATTCCTATATGAGCTCTAGTCTCTTCTTCCAATATTTCTTAATTTTAATTTTGAAATTTTGTTACTTATAAATTGTATTTCTATATGGGCTCTAAAATTTACTTTTAAGTTTCTTATTTTCTATTCTGAATTTCAATTAGTTCTAAATTTCTATATGTACTCTAGACTCTTCTTACGATATTCCTTATTCTTTAATTTTGAAATTATTTACTTCTAAATTATATTTCTATATGGACTCTAAACTCTTCTTTCAATATCCCTTATTTTTTAATTTTCAAATTTCAGTTATTTATAAATTATATTCTATATATGAACTACTGACTCTTCTTCCAATATTTTTATTTTTTAATTTCGAATTTTTTATTTCTAAATTGTATTTCTACATGGACTCTAACTTCTACTTTTAATTTTCTTATTTTTTGATTCTGATTTTTTATTAGTTCTAGATTTTATACATGTGCGGATTCTTGTCCCATCTTCCAATATTTTTTAATTCCGAATTTCCATTATCTTTAATATTTTTGATTAATTATTTTTTATTTTCAATTATTAAGACAATTAACTCAAAGCAAGAATTTTCAGCATGCTCATTGACGAAGCGGGTTGCGGCAAAAGATTTCTAGTATTTGTTAATTTGTTGACGAAGTGGACTGTAGTGAAAAAATTACTGTCGTCCTAATTTGCGGCGAGAAAATCATGTGATTGCTTTTATTATTTGAGTTTTTCTAGGAGCATGTATTTATCGAGATGACATGTATTATGTGCAATTCAAAAAGGATAACCCAATGACCGTGATATGGCTATGCATAATATGATTATGTTTGATTTTCTCACACGGATTCCAAAAAATCATTATGTGTTTCCACACTATCATTATAATATTATTTGTTTTTTTAATTTTTTGTCTGATTTCACTTCTACTTTTCTTGTTACTTTATTAACAAGATAAGTTAATAGATAGACGGGGTCACAACCCTTGATAAGAGAAAAATAGGTGCATAAACACGAAGACTACAGACACATACACAATTACACGGGTTGACGGATATGCGTGCTCACTGTACACGATAGCATGATCATTATTTGACACACATACACACCACACAAAAATACTAGTACAAAATATAACAGAAAGAGGCAACTAATTGACATTTGACCGTACCAAATTAATTAAGCAATTCAAATATAAGACACGTACAAACAATCAAATCCATTTCAACAAGTAATTCTACCATGCAGATATGTAGCATTCTAGATACTAGCTGCAAAACTTTATCTGCAAGCAAGACTAAGGCGAATCTTTATTTCCAGGGACTTATCTGTCAAATCGAATGTTTGTACACTAATTAGAAGTATTAAATGTAGACTAAAAATAAAATCCATTTTATAATCTGGACTAATTTGTGAGATGAATCTATTAAACCTAATTAATCCATGATTAGCCTATGTGATGCTACAGTAAACATATATTAATTATGGATTAATTAGGCTTAAAAAATTTATCTCGTGAATTAGCTCTCATTTATGCAATTAGTTTTATTATTATATGTTTAATACTCTTAATTAACACTCAAACATTCCATGTGACATGCACTAAAAATAATCCCTGAAAACAAACACCCCCTAATTGAGATACTCGTCGAACGCGCGCGACTAGCCATCTTGCTCGCCGCCGGCGAGCATCCCGCGATGCACCCTGTCGATGAACTCGGAGGCCCTCCGGTCGATGTCGCGCTCGGCGTAGTAGTTATCGTTGTCGTCATCGCTCGGCCACACCCTCCTCTGCTCCTGGCAGTAGTACGACCTCTGCTGTTGCAGCTGCTTCGTTCCGGCCGCTGCAGCCGTCGCCTCCTCCTCCTGCTGCGGCCTCTCGCCGCCGCTCTTGAACCCAAACAGCGAGGCCAGCACCGACTTCTTCTTCCCTCGTCCCATACACATATATAACTACAAGGGATAATTAGCAGCTGATCACTATATCTTAATTTCTCTCTGTATTTGCAGTTGCAGGATATGCAGCTAGCTACTAGTAAGATTTGCTTGAGCTGCAGATTGCTGCATGCATATTGAAGGGGACATAGTGTTTCTCTTTTATAGGCGATCATATCGTCACCCGTACGTACGTACGTCAAGATCTTCGTCTATATATCACTTTAGTTCGGCCTGCATGTTGGTACATGTATGGATTGTGAGTTTGTGACTGAGTACAAGTCTGGACGTCTGGTTAGGCATGCATGGATGCAGCTATATTCTAGCTTTATTACATGGGTAATTTTACCATATTTTAGAATGATTTAGTAACTCCATTTACTAAGTATATTAAGGTTTAAAAAAAAGTTAGTGTAAAATTTAGATATCTCTAGTTACTTTATTAAGTACCGTAAAATACCTCTAATTACATAGCTTTATGATTAAATTGCCCTTGTTTGATGCGACTGCACACATGTCTGCGTGCATGGAGCATGCATATACTTACCGGCCGGCCATCCGCGTAGCTTTTTGACTGGGCATTCATTGACGGAGCCGCGTGTAATCTGACACGATTGTTTAGTGATCAAGTTTAAGTGGTTAGATATCAGTGGGGAGTAGAC
Organism: Oryza punctata; assembly: GCA_000573905.2. NCBI lineage: Eukaryota > Viridiplantae > Streptophyta > Magnoliopsida > Poales > Poaceae > Oryza > Oryza punctata. The sequence continues at coordinate 10,508,605 of CM002488.2, forward strand.
TTTGAGAGACCAAAAGCTGTGCAGAAGTTTCTACTTAATTCTAATGGCACAACTATTTATTTTCGTTGCTCATAATACAGGACGCATATGCATGTATGTTATCAAATCCCTCCCTCCTTTTAATTTCTACGTTTAGTTTTTAAGTTATTCACCCGTAAGACTGTATTCGTTTTGTTTAGTTAGGAACTCATCCTCCTAGCACGTAAAACAGAACGATCCATTAACATATAATTAAGTATTTACTATTTTTTTAAAAAAATAGATTAATATGATTTTTTTAAATAACTTTCGTATAGAAACTTTTTGAAAAAAGATACCGTTTAGCAGTTTGAAAAGCGTGCGCGTGGAAAAAGAGAGTGATGAGTTAGGAAAGTAGAGGGAAGAACACACCTTAAAATCTCTATTTCTATTTTTTTATCTTTATATTAGTATTGGCTGTGTTTTATATTGTGTAATTGAGAAAGTAGTGTTTACTCGATTAATATATATTTCTACCTGCTTTCATGGCTGGCTATAGCTGATTAGCTGGATACATATACATCTATCGATCGCGTGCACGCTTCGTGCTTCGCGTAGCAACTCGATCGATCTCTGACGACGACACGCGTCGTGCGGCCGTACTTACAATTATTCAGTTTGATCGCGTCGTTTTTCATCAGAGACTTGGAATCTCGGCGCAGAAAGTAGATTGCTATCAAGCAAAAAAAAAATCCTAATTAAAAACCTCCTGCTCCTACCTCGATCTGAAATGCAGGTAGTTAGGCATGCCGGGAACGCAAGAGACGGTCAAGAAAGCATGCGTGCATCCAAGCATCCAACTTTACTGCTATTAATTTGCCCGTGGGTCGTTCCTGCAGTTGTTGGGCGAAACGAGATAGGCAGATAGCTCCTGTTGTCTGAATGGCTAGTTGGGCCTACCGGAGATTATCCAAAAGTAAATACTACGGCGAACTAAGTCAGCATGCTAATAGCAAGCGCACAGCAGAATCGCTCGATCAGTGGAGAGGATGCCAAGTCGCATACTCGCATTCAGTTCGGTACGTGTGTGTACATGCACGCTCACAATTTAGGGCTCCTTTAAAACACACAGGATTACGAAGAATGCAATTGTACTGTTTTCTCAAAAAGAATGCAGTTCTACCATTTCAACTTTGTCAAAAACAATGCAATTCTACTTAGTACTGTTTTTCCTTTCAAGCACTAATCATTCAACTTTCTTGATCCCATGGTACCTAGGGATGAGAAAAAAGGACAAGAATAGAAGCTGAGAAAAAAACAACGGACCAAATAAACCGAACTGGTCTTTTTTGTTCTCTTATTCTATCCGAGCTAACAATATACTGATATTTTTTAGGTTGTTCAGTAATGCAGCTTGTTCAGTAATGCAGCTGGTTACTGGAAAAACTAATCACCCCTCTACCTTCATTCCCTTTCCATAATCCCGTTAATCCCTTCTTTTTTTTCTCAAAAAATACCAAAGAAACTTCTTCCCTTCCTCCATCCTTGTCCTTGTGTCATGGCACCGGTAAGCCACTGTAAAGAATGCCTCTGCCTCGATGTTCCAACGCAATGATGGAGATCACCACTACCTCGATCCGTCCCCGTCAAGGAGCGTTGGTCGTGCTACAATCGAAGCTGCATTGACTTGATCCGTCCCCTATCCAGGAGTACCGGGTCACGCCATAGAAACTACCTCCGCCTTTGGTCTCTCTCCTCCATTTTTCAGTGAGTCATCAGTATTATTGACCTTCCTCTTGAGCAAGTCGGTAGGTCTGTCACCACCCATCTACCCCGTCGAGTCGTCTATGTCTCCTATCCCCGAGTAGGCCACTCTACGGGCATCCTTCCTCGGTAGAGATCTACCAAATTGAATGTGTTGAATAGTCCCACATTGGTTGTGGAAAGGTAAGGGACCTAATATACAAGTGGAGGAGCCCATCATCTCATTGGCTAACTTTTGGGGTGGGAAAAACCCTTCACGATCCTGCAGAATAGTCACTTCGGTTGTGACCGAAGACAAGATCGAAATTTGGGTACCAGTTTTTCCCCCAAAATACTTAGAGATCAAAATCTTGGCCACCATCGAATACCTACCCCTAATTTTAACCACTAACAATCCTCCCAGTCACCACAACCCATCGTTTAATAAAGAACATTAAATTATTTTCTTCTCTATAAATTAGCTTTTGAATGCTATAGTTGTATTTTTTTTTAACACGGAGGGAATGTTTTGAAAGTTGTCTATTCGTGAATAGCTTTGTGTCACTTTCACATCATGCATGCTTATCGATCTTGATCGAGTTCTCGGATTAACATTCAGCAAAGGCTAGCTTGATTCGACATTCGAATCTCGCGCACCATCGAACACGTACATATATGCCCAGCGCTAATATCTCGTTTTGGGTCTACTTTATAAAGAAGAGAGATTTTTTAGGGCCCTACCGTGCATGCATGCATGGAAGGATCTGATAAAAGGGAAACGTACGACATTAAGCATCTATCGATCACTCTCAACGAAACATGAGGAAAAAACTGATACTTCATTTCTCTCAAAATATAGCAACAGTCCACAAAGTTAAAATGTATCAACATTTTTACCTACGACCCTTTTTTATCTTAGTCCAGCTCTCTCTTACTTAATCTTTTTTTTTTACATACTTTCTCAATTGAACAGTCCATCCGACACAGCCGGTCAAAGTTGGTATGGATAGCACAATTCTTCCCCTTGACAAGTCCATTAATTAGGCACGGACGACGTACGTGACTAGCTATACAGCCATGTCAAGGTGCCGTAATGTTTGAGTGAGACCTGGGCGACACCCGTACGTACTTGCACAAGAAAGGCTGGCGAAATGGGAAACAGTCACGGCAAAACGAGCAAGAGATATCGACGATAGTACAGCCCAGCTAGCTAGCCACCGAATTCTTTTCCTGCTGTCTGATTCTGTCCCAGAACAGCATCTGAATACCTTCACTAGACTTGATCGATTACACTGTACGTACGTGCCGTATATAGGCAGGGTTTGGAATACTGGCCAGAATTATTATATTGGCCGTACGTGCTGAAATCCTTCCGGACCCCATAATAATTCTAGAATCTAAACATCTAGTAGAGAAAAACGGCAAATTGGTCAGTAGCATGTTGTGATCGGAGGCATCGTGTAGCGACGACTAGTAGCGATGAGAAAGCCAATGAACACCAAACCGGCACGATTGTTAATGAGGTTCTACAGTCTGTCCACGACTATATATACATCCCTTGGAGTTGATCACATGATTTCTTATTTCACACTTCAAGGGTAACATAAGTCAGAAGTATGGTAGACACAATATTAAAATATAGATGGGTGGAGATGCTTGCTGAATAAACAGAGCTAAATTCAACATATACCTTCTTTATATTACAATCGCATAAAAATTATAGTACACCCAAATTATATCCACGGCTATGATCACGCCATATCTAGCTGCAACACCGGTTCCTTCAGCTTTAGAGGGTTTCAGCTTTAGATTGTCCCTCAATATCCATAGCTTGCAGAAACAGGATAGGGGCAGATATCCAAAGACGCATTGGGCACAATAGCACAGTGCCCTGCCACCATACTACTGAAGCTCCGGAGCAAAGGGCAGACTAACAGATAGCATATCGGCGAAGTAGTGCTTCCGCAACCGCACATATGACACATCATCGGCACTGGAAGCTATGAGAGCATCGAACGACGTGCAACGTGCTAATTGGAAGATGAGATGTCGATCGTTCTGCATGCTACATGGCCAATGTGGATGGCCCAATATTACTACTAAGAGGGCTAGAAGGGGCTAGGGAGGTTTGAGGGTGTGGGATGACGCTGGTCATAGCCAGGTTGCTTGAGCCATCCACTATACTGGATATGGTCACGTGTGACGGGTCCAAACCCTCACCTTTGACGGGTTTAGGCTTGGTCAGTGATCAGTGGTCACTGGTGAGTCCAGTCACCTTTGACGGGTGGCCGACCGTCAGAGGTAACACTCATCTTTGACGGGCTAATAACTAGAAGTCCGTCAGAGGTATTGGCCTCCGCTAGCCTAGGACCAGTTAGAACCCGTTACAGGTGTCTTATCTCTGACGGACGACAAAACAAAAGGCCGTTAGAGGTATCAGTCTCTGGTAGTTAGAAACCGTCACAGCTGGCCTACTTGTGACGGGCAAGAAAGTAAAGGCCCGTCACAGGAGAGTCATCTGTGACGGCCGCGTTTCACGAATCCGTCACAGGTATGGTTAACTGTGACGTCTTTTTTATTTGGACCCGTCACTGATGAGTTAAATCCCGAAAAAAATAAATGCTAAATATTGGCTAGCCTCAGGATTTGCTAACCATGCCCTCTGAAATACAGAAACATTAGAGATACATGCCAGGCAATATTTAGCATCACATAAACATCACAGATACAATTGTGCACAACAAATTCACAGGTACATACATGCCCTTCAAATACCACAATTCTGCCCAGCAATTTCATACCCCATTTAAGCCACAAATTTCTGACCTTGCTCATGAAACCGCAAACTTACCAAACTTTCTTTTTATCCTATTCATTTTGAACCTCCACGAAGACATGTCATTTAAAAAATAGAGAAAACAATTGAATAGTAAATTACATTGTATTCCGTACCACAGAATCATAGAAATAACTGTTTTACATGACAGAAAATTAGATAACTGTTTTGTTCACGACATCACATTTAGCCTAGTTCAATCAATCTATTTGACATGAAAACGTCCTTTCTTGTTCATTATTTCGGTAAGAATGAAGGCACACAGTTCGCCTCTGATAGCAGGGGGGTTGATGGGTGAAATCTTCCAGCCAGCTCTACTTTTCTGTTCAATAATACAGAAGTTAGCACGTTTATAAGATATATTAATATTGGTATTGAAATGATCGAATTTGCCATTAGCAACAACCTCAGGGTCGAAATCTTTCACCTCTCTTAGAAGTGTTGACATATTGTGGCACACGTGGAAACCACACTGGTCCCCGATCTATTTGTGCGCATGCGAAATTGGTGTCATGATAAAGTTGGTCCTTGCCCTCCTTGTACCTACCACCCTTTTCCACATATGGGCCCCAAGCCATATCTAAGGCCTTGATGATTTCAGTGAAATTGCAATCCTTCGCCTTATTTGAGTTAAGGTAGTAACCCTACTCCATTTAGGTACGATGACTAAGAGAACCCAATGTTGCCTACGTGGTGGTTATGTAGCATTAGTAATAAGAACCTTAGCTTCAAAAACAATATACACGAAATGAGTATTGTCTTCTTACTCTTGATTGTGCGCGCACATGATGTACTCCTTGTCTTGGTGGGCCCATAAGCACCGGTTGATGTAGTCAACCAATTCATTGAAGTTAGTTTGCAGATTGAGCTCGTTGACCATCGATGGATAAAGGAACCCAACCTGGTTACCAAGGCGACGACCCTCGATCCAGCACAACCTTAAAATAGTTACGTATTAACACTAATTTAGGAGATAGTACATTAATATCACAAGGAGGAAGGTTTGCACTTACAAGGAGTAGCATTTTAGAAGTCCTGTGTCTAACTTCCGAATCCTGAATAGGTCGAAGAGGTCATCAAAGCCGACAATTACATAGGCAGGCGACGATAGGAAGGGCTGGTGGTCGTGATGTCCAACTATGGATGACTCCCTCATTTTCCGCTTGGCATTGCTTAGCTCCATGTACTATTTGTGTAGCTCTCGACAAGCAATACCCATCACGGCCAACACATTGTCCTCCACCAACGGCATGCCTAGTTCAAATTGTGCCGGCGGCTTCACGACCTTCCCCGTTTTGGTCAACGGCGCCGACGCTGCAGCCTTCCCCCTTTTTTTCACCGGCGCCGACTCCTCGACCTTCCCTTTGCCTGTGGGACCCCCGCGTTCACGTTTCTGTCCCTTGACAAGGGGTGGGGAGCTATCAGCCTTCCTTGTGGTCTTTATTGGAGCCAGGTTTTGAGCTATGTCTGTCAAATCCATATCGGCTGCATCAGGTGAATGCGGTACTGATAACGCCGGTCCACGGGGAGCCTCAATTGAAAGCTTAGACGTGGGAGGTGTTCGCTCCGTCGGTCGACTTGGACGAGGAGTCATCTTCACAATTATGTCTTCTTTGGGCCATTGTATGTACGTCTTGCACGCATCGCCCAAAGTCGTGATTTCATCATTAGGGGGCACAGGCAGCGGAAAACCTGACCAGTTGTCCTTGACTGAATCTACGGACACCTTGGCATACCCATGATGTAGGTTTACGCCGTGCACCTTTTCTGTTACCGAGGGATTGAAAGCCATGCCCTCAGCGACTTCGGCCGCGAAAGTTGGGTGGACACTCACCACTAGGACACACGCGCTACGTCCTGCATTTTTAAAGTATGAATTTAATATTGGAACATGTAAAGGTATTTGTGTAGATATGGATCGGATAAAATCTATTACCTCTATATTGTCCACCGCAGCTAGTGGTGCGATCGGGAGATGAGGGGCCGGCACATCTGTGGACGCTCAAATACTCCTGTGCTGTGACGGACTCGCGTCGTGATGTGCAGGAGGAGTTGGATGGACAACTGGTGTTGCGGCTCGGCGTATATTCATGTCGGCGAGGACCTTCTGAACCCTTTCTTCCACCCTGGCGTCCATGTCTGCTTGGAGTTCTTGGATGACCTCCAACTTAAGCACGGCCTTCAAACGAGCATCCCTCTCTTCCTTGGAGACTTTCCGTTTCCTGTATTGGGAGCTGTACTGGGGTAGACCATGCTTCCATGGCACATCGACGCCAATTCCCCGAGTCTGGCCAGGATGTTCTTTGGTTCCGAGGGCCTTCGTGAGGATGTCATCTTCGCGTCTCTTCGGCTGGGACTCGACCTCGCTCTGCGAAGTTTGTTCGGCAACCAACCCTAACTATAAAAACAGGAGTCGTTGTTACAAAACATTTTCTTAATACGAACGAAAATTAGTGAGGTTAATTAGCGAACTCACCAGCTCCTGATAGACGATGGCGTCACTTTGATTCTCAAATGTGATGGAGCCGTCAGGGTTTACCTTATCCCTAGCCCTCGCCCAGTTGCGAGCTCTTTGTTCAGGGATGTCGGTGAATGGGGCAGGGACATTCGCTGTTGCAGCGGCTGCATCCTCTTGGGCCCATATTTGCTCCTTGCCGATGTACCCAGCCGTACCCAGTCGATGCGGGTGCTCATTCCGCTGTTGCAGTAGGCGATGTGCCTCGCTTGACTGCCTAAAATCTTTGCTATTCTTCTGCTCGCATAATTGCTCCTACACCATCTCCGTTATTTGAGAGTACTCAACGAACGGAGTACGATTGCCGGGTGGGATGACATACTCCGTGAAGAGTTTCCACTTCCAATTCTTCCAGGCTTTGCCCATCTTATGGAACGCCTTCCGCTTAAGCCTTTCCTTTGCTTCATCCGGAAATGTGAACCATTTCTCCATTGACGTCCAAGCTCGCTCCTTCTCAGCTTCTGGGACCCTGCCGATATCTTTATGGAGGATGCCGAAATTCTCACGTGCTGCTAGCCCGCAGCAGTTAGACCATCTTCCTATGACAGTCCTCAGCGCCGTGGGCCTACCACTTGCATCAACCTCTCTTATAACTTGCATTGTGGTCGGCCATCTATTTTGGGTCCGGGGGTTTCTACTTGACCTAGATGCACTTGTCCCGCCCGACAGCGATGGTTGTTGTTCCTGGAGTTCAGGTTCGGGTTGTTCAGCTACCATCATCTCCGTGGCTGGGTCTGCTTCTACCTGTATCCTCGCAGGCGTCGTTGAGGACGGGGATGCGCCGGGCGTTGTCATCGACTAAATAATTTGAATACGCTAATTAATTTCCTATCATTTCACTAATTGGTCTTAGATGAAACACCCCACAATAATTTATAAAACAACCAACAATAATTTATCAAACAATAATTTATAAAGATTTTGACTTTGTTACAGTCAAAACTGCTCTGATCATTTATCCCTTGATCAGTCTTCTAACACAAATATATATATTATATTTTTTTGCAAATCCTTCTAGCTATTGTTACATTGCCTAAAGAAATATCTCCTTGCATAACATTACTTATGACGGACTATTAGCTAAAGCGTATTTGGTGTTTAAGTGTAGTATGTCCACAATGTACACCTAATACAGAAGAATTAAAAAACATGTGTACTCGGCCCTGTACTAGTAGATCCTTCATTTTTTTCTTCATTCATTATCTTTTTACAAATTGTTCCTCTACTTCTATTAAGCCATATGCACACCATCTCAATTATAGCTTTTTTTATAACACCACCTCATTATTTTTAGCATTTGGATCATTAATCTACTATGCCGGCACAGGAATCTTATATCTTTTAAAATTGTTCGCTAATAAGTATAGTCAATATCAATTCATTCATCTCTTATTATACCAACTGTTTATATCCTATACATCATTCCTCTATTCTTACAAATTGTTCATCTACTTCTATTAAGCCATAAGTCAATATCTATTCACATGCTATTATTCAAACTAGCTAGTATCAACCGTTCTGTAGATCTCTGGTTGGACATGTAACAAAGTGATTTTTTAAATAAAAAAACTTATTTGACAGTACCAAGAGTGGAGGAGCGCGGCGTCGGTGGAGGAGGGCGGCGTCGGTGGTGGACGTCGGCAGTGGAGGAGGGCGGCGTCGGTGGAGGAGGTCGGCGGCTGTGGACGGCGAGGTCTTCGGTGGAGGAGAGCGACGTCGGTGGAGGAGCGCGGTGTCGGTGGTGGACGTCGGGGTGGAGGAGGGCGGTGTCGATCGGTAGTGGACGCGTCAGTGGCGGTGGAGGAGGTCAGCGGTGGTGGAGGAGGTCGGCGGCGGTGGACGGTGAGGTCTTCGGTGGCGGCCTTGGAGGATGACCGCAGGTGCGGCGGTGGACGGCGAGGAGGAGGGGCACGGCCGGCGGCGCGGGCGGAGAGGAGGGTTTGCGAGAGAGAGAGACACGGCGGCGGAGGACGTGCTCTGCGGTGGACGAGTTCGGCAGCGAGGCAGTGTGGAGTGCGGTGTGGAGTGCAGTTTGGAGTGCCGGATCTGGATCTAGAAAAAGGCACCATCTAACCCTAGTCAACCACACCTGTGACGGGCTCCAACTAAATACCGTCACAGGTGAGGACACCTGTGATGGCCTCCAACTAAAGAGGCCGTCACAGGTGTGGTCATACCTGTGACGGCCTCTAACTAAAAGGCTGTCACAGGTGATGACACCTGTGATGGCCTCAACCTAAACGGCCGTCACAGGTGATGACATCTGTGACGGCCTCTAACTAAAAGGCTGTCACACGCGATGACACCTGTGACGGGCTCAAACTAAAAGACCGTCACAGGTGACCTCATCTGTGACGGCCTCCAACTAAATGGCCGTCACAGGTTTTTCATTTGACATATTTTATTTCACTTTATTATTTTATTTGACATATTTTATTTCACTTCATTATTTTATTTGACATATTTTATTTCACTTAATTATTTTATTTGACATATTTTATTTCACTTCAATATTTTATTTTGCTTCATTATTTTATTTCACTTAATTATTTTATTTCACTTACAATAGTTATTTTGCTTAATATTTCATTTGACTTACATCACTATTTCGTAAGCAATGCACTTCATATTGCAAACATATTAGAGTCATACATATACCAGACAAATGGACATAAATTACAAAAATAATCCTTCCTCGTGGTCGACGTGTGCATGTTGAACCTCATCTTCTTCTTCCTCCAATTCTATAGGTATTTCTTGACCTATGCCGTGCACGTGCTGGTTGTAATCATCTTCGTCAGAAATGTTGTCCAATCCAACAATTCTCTGTTTCCCTTCACGAACTACATGTAGTTTCTTGTTACACGGATCAATTATGTAGAATACTTGAACAACTTGTTTGGCGAGAACGAACGGTTCATCCTTGTACGCGTTGCTAGCCAGATTGACAATGGTGAAACCTTCATTATCAACTTTTACATTACGAAGATCGACCCATCGACAACGAAACAACGACACTTTGAACTTCAAGTAATCCAGCTCCAATATTTGCTCAACTCTGCCATAGTACTGATCACGCCGACCACCGTCGCTACCGGCCTCAATGCGTAACCCACTGTTCTGCACTGTGCATTTGCTGTCTTGCTTGATCGTGTGAAAGGTGTACCCATTTATGTCATATCCTTGCCAGGTGGAGCCACTCCATTCAGGACCCTGTGACAACCACCTCAATGTTTCACTAGACAAGTTCGGCATGTTGGCAATTCGGTTCTTGAACCACTCGTTGAAAGAATACATGTGCTTTTTTCTGACCCAACTCTCTGATCGCCCTAGCTTATCCTGTCGGAGAAATTGCAGGTGTTCATCAAAGTACGACACTACCTCAGTCATATGCTGGAGTACGGTGAAATGAGTTTTATCATACACCTTACGATCCATCCTTACAATTTTCCTTCCAACAGTGCCCACACCATCAAGCCTCCCTTCGTGATGAGATTGTGGTAATCCAACTGAAGAGGTTTCTGACATATAATCCACACAAAACTCGATGACCTCTTCGGTGGTGTAACTCTCAATGATGCTCCCCTCGGGGTGGGATCGGTTCCGTACGAAACCCTTCAGGATCCCCATGTACTTTTCGCAAGGATATATCTGCGTCATGAAAGCAGGACCACAACACTTTGTTTGTTTAACAAGGTGCACGGGAAGATGTTCCATTATATCAAAGAAAGTAGGAGGAAAGTACATCTCAAGATGACATATGGTTCTCACAATTTCTGCCTGTAGTTCATCTAGTCCCTCGGGATCAATGATCTTCTGGCCGATTGCATGGAAGAAGGAGCACAATCGCATTATCGTGTGTCGCACCTTAGGAGGCAAAATATTCCTTATTGCAATGGGCAACAGCTGTGTGATAAGGACGTGGCAATCATGCGACTTCATCCTTATCAATTTAAGGTCTTCCAATGAAACGAACTTACTAATTCTTGATGAGTACCCAGATGGAACCTTTATACCACTCAGACATGTTAGCAAATCCATCTTCTCATCTTTCGAGAGAGTGTAGCAGGCTGGAGGAAGGTACACACTGCCGGACTCCGTGGTTATGGGATGTAGCTCTGAACGAACACCCATGTCTTCCAGATCTCGCCGGGCGTTGAGATCATCCATTGTACTACCAGGTTTAAGTAGTAATCCCATTAAACTATCGCATACATTCTTCTCAATATGCATCAAATCTATGCAGTGGCGAACCTCAAGATCCTTCCAGTATGGTAGTCTCCAAAATATTGACTTCTTCTTCCACATGCTTTTCTCTTTTGTCTTTCCATCTTTCCTCTTTTTTCCAAACTCATTGGTTATTCCCATCACTAAGTTGTGCACCTCTGTCCCTGTTAGCTCTGCCGGGGGACTAGCTGTATCTCTGTGTCCATTGAAATTCTTTGTCATATTCCTATAAGGGTGATACCTTAGGAGAAATCTCCTGTGACCCATGTAGACCATCTTGCGTGAATGTTTCAACCATTTGCTCCTTGTTTCCTCCATACACTTCGAACATGCCCATCTCCCTTTGACAGTTTGGCCAGAAAGGTTGCCAAGGGCCCGATAATCGTTGATGGTACAAAACAACATCGCACGGAGGTTGAAATACTCTCGTGCATATGCGTCCCATGTTCGTGTGCCCTCATTCCATAGCCTCTCAAAGTCATCGATTATCGGTTCAAGGAACACATTGATATCGTTGCCAGGTTGTCTCGGTCCTTGAATTAGCATGGAAAGCATAATATACTTTCTTTTGAAGCACAACCATGGAGGAAGGTTATAGTTCACAAGAAGAACTGGCCATGTACTATGACGACTGCTTAAATCACCAAATGGATTAATGCCATCCGTACACATGGCAAAACGCATGTTTCTTGGGTCATTTGAGAGTTCGCGGTAAATCCTATCGATTGTCCGCCACTGTACTGAATCTGCTGGGTGCCTCAGCTTACTATCGACTTTCCGTTCTTCGGCATGCCAGCGCACGAGCTTAGCTTGTTCCGGATTCGCAAAAATTCTCTTCATGCGCTCTGCAATTGGGAGATACCACACCACCTTTGCGGGGCCTCCCCTCTTTGACTTACTTCCTTCACGTTCACTTATTGCTCGTTTGTATCTAGAAGCCCCACAGAGAGGGCAAACATCCAAGTCAGCGTATTGCTTGTAATACAAAATGCAGTCGTTTCGATAAGCATGAATTCTTCTCACCTCCAAGCCCAACGGACATAAGACTTGCTTTGCTTCATCTGTCGTATGCGGTAATTTGTTCCCCTCTAGCAACAGGTCCTTTAACAACTCAAGAAGTTCTGTAAAACTCTTGTCGGACCAACCATTACTTGCCTTAAGCTTCATGAGTTCCAACACGCATGACAATTTTCTGTGTTTCGACTTACATCCATCATACAAAGGCATATGACAATCTTCCACCAACTTACTAAACTTCTCAAAATCTCTGTCGTTGTCATCTGCGTCTTCAACGTGATGTAACATTTCAGACAAACATTGAGTGTCCAAATCTATGGTCTTTCCGCCTAACGGAGAAGGTACAAACATGCCTTCTCGAGCTGTAGCGGCGTTCACTACATCCTGATCCGGCACTTCTTCAGCTGCGACATCAGGTGCCTCTTGCTCTCCATGCTTGCTCCAACATGTATATTTCTCCATGAAACCACTCCTTATCAAATGAGAATGCACATCTGAACTAATGGAACATCTGTTCATTCTTACAGTCGTTAGATGGACACAATATGTGCATGACCATCCTGCTTTTTCTGTCATTGTCCGCAAATGTGACGAATTCAGTGACCCCCTGCCTATAGTCTTTAGACGAACGACTAACATGGTACATCCAACTACTATTCATCTGTAGTCAACGACGTAGGAAGAAAACTATATGATGATCAATTGGGAATGAAGGGAGAATAATATATTTTTTACCTTTAATTTCAGCACAAATTCGCTCCCTTACCCTCCCAACCGAATTGTGAACAGTGCACTGGTCGGGATGGAAAGCAGTTGGCAGTTGGGGGGTATTTATATAGATCCAACTCACCTCAAACGGGTTAAATAAATATAGCCCGTCAAAGGTGTCGGCCATACCTTTGACGGGCCGAAACTCAGTAGCCCGTCACAGGTAACAAGATACCTTTGACGGGCCGGAAGTAACAACCGTTACAGGTGACGCCCATTACCTTTGACGGGTTCTAACTCCCTGGTCGTCACAGGTGAGGTGATACCTGTGACGGCCAGGGAGAAATCCCCGTCATTGGTGTTTCTGTGACGGCTTACGGCTCCAAGCCGTCACAGGTGAGGTGATACCTGTGACGGGCCACAGCCGGATGTCTCACCGATGACGGCAAACATAAGGACCCGTCAAAGGTGACGGTCATCTGTGACCACTCCTTAGGCCCGTCACTGGTGTGCCGTCACAGATGTAGGGTTCTGGTGTAGTGATCCTATCTAAATGGTAGGTCTACATATATTTATGCCCGAAAACTACATATATAGTCCGACCAAATTGAGATTGGCCTACTCTACTCAAACTAAAACTGTACTTCAACATGGTTTGGACATTATATATACTATACCCCTGGATCGCCTAGCCTAACATGACTCCTCTAAAAGTCAGAGGGATGCATGTCTCTGACATGTGGGTCCATGAAGGTGGGCTCCACCTATCAGTGACCCATGTAGATCTGACTTAAAGTCAAAGGAGCTCTTTCCCTCCTGACCAAAATACTATTTCACAACCCCACCCTAGTCAGTAGAGGTTAGTATCAAAACATGTACCCAAAAAACAGTCCCGTGCTATCGATCATTGATTCATTTTGTCTTGCCTCCCTGTACCATTAGTCTACCTCGGACTTGCCTAGAGCCCTACTAGCCACCTGGCACTAATAGGTAAGAGGATCGTACCTATAGATTGGAGGCCTTGAATTTACCATGATACCCATTATCAAAAAAATTTATTAAGCAAAAGCGTAAATTTTTTAGCGAGATAAAAATCATTATATCGAAATGCAATGGTTATGTTTATATGAAGTATAAAAATGTAATATTCAATGTCTCAAATGTGTGTTCACATTATCGTCATAAGCTATAGGTATTTGAGGTGGTTATAATTATCGCCAACTTCGGATGGAGGTTCACGAATAGGATTCAATAATTGTGGGTCTTTTATCTTGTGTTGGTGCTTATTAGTTTGTGTTTGTTTTATGTTAAATTGGTGTGTTTTTTGGTCTTATTAGATTGTGAACGCTTTTGAGTGATTTGGTGTAATAATTGGCTGTAGCTTATTGAGTAAAGGCCGGTAGTATATTCCATTGTCTAAAAAAATCAAGTAAACGAGATTGGTCTAGTTAGATCAATAAAGAAGGATGAATAGAACTTGAAAAAAAATTAAATGGGAATATCCTCAAACATATCAGGACACATTGGATTAGATTGATGTCTAAAATTTAGGGCCCATAAATTTTTGAGGCCCCTAAATTTCCTGGATTTTGTGGAGTGGGAGACTTCGCACTTGGGTACGTAAGACGTACTACCTCCGTTTCATATTATAAGTCGTTTGAATTTTTTTCTAGTTAAACTTCTCTAAGTTTAACCAAATTTATAGAAAAATATATTAGTATTTTGAACTCAAAACAAACATATTGTCAAAATATATTCAATGTTAGATTAAATGAAACTAATTTGATATTTTTAGTGTTACTGTTTTTTTATATATTTGATCAAACTTAATAAAGTTTGATTAGAAAAAAAGTTAAATGACTTCTAATATAAAATGGAGGTAATACTATCGATTAGGACAGTGCGCTCTAGGGCACAATGCAGCACGTGATCGGAGGTGATAGTTTAGTGTTGCATGATATCATGCATGTATCGCCATGCATGCCTTAATTCTGATTTTTATTCGACGGAAGTTAATATGAACAGCGACCGACCATGTAATACTACAACACTACATAAACAACGAAAAAACCAATCCAAGCTTGACCGTATCCAATTAACCCAACCACAAACGCGCAATCAACTGACAAATAATAACGCATGGTATTCCACGAGCTAGAATTAAATTAAGAACACGCCGGCCGGCCAGCAGCCTGCCGGTGTTATTCGTCTTGCTCGCTGCCGCCGGCGAGCATCCCGCGGTGCACCCTGTCGATGAACTCGGAGGCCCTCCGGTCGATGTCGCGCTCGGCGTACCACTGCCGCCCGTAGTAGTTGTCGTCGTCGTAGTCGCTCGGCCGCACCTTCGTCGTCGTCCTCCCCCGTGCCTGCTGCTGGTGGCCGTAGTACCTCTGCTGCTCCCTCCCCGCCGCCGCCTCATCCTGCCTTCCACCGCCGCCGCCGCCGCCGTTGCTCTTGAACCCGAACAACGA
The DNA here is from genome assembly GCA_000573905.2 of Oryza punctata. Lineage (NCBI taxonomy): Eukaryota > Viridiplantae > Streptophyta > Magnoliopsida > Poales > Poaceae > Oryza > Oryza punctata. The sequence continues at coordinate 10,524,080 of CM002488.2, forward strand.
CGCAAACACCGATCTCTTCCCTCTCCCCATCACACACAATCTTAGTTCAGAAACAAGATTCTGTTTGGTTGGTTGCGAGGAGACAATGGCGAGGCCGTGGCGTATTTATATAGCGGGGCGCCATGCCGGCCACACGCACGCGCGGGCGTCAAGGTGTGGAATTCAAATATTCAGTTAGGGTTCTTGGTATGGAAGGCGACATGGATGGATGGATGCGAGTGGTTAGGCAGCCGCTTTGTATGATTAATTGCAGGATCCCTCCCCTCTAATTTGCTCTTTTTGACTGGCCATTGGCTGGCCGGAGCGTGTAATCCTGCGCCATTTGTTTAATTAACCTCCGGTGATTATTGTTTGGATATGTGTTATGAAGACTACTGAAGCAATCAATCAAACGATGGAGAAGTATAGAATCGAGGTTTCTAGGTGTCGATTGAATTAGATGGTTCTTTAATTTCATGGAAAACGGATCAATATATGTAATCGCATGTGTTTAATTCGAAGCACACGCAAGTACGCAACTGTATACAGTATACTTCGGTATATCGAGCATCAGGACCAGACGATGACTATGGCGGCAAAACAAGAAGCATGCAAAGATCGAGTTGTGGAAGCACTAAGTACAAATTACCTTCTATATTTTCTATATTTAATATTATAAATCGTTTTAAATTTTTTTCTATTTAGATTTTTTAGTTTAATCAAATTTATAAAAAAATTAACACAACGTATATATAATCACTAAATTAGTTTCATTAAATATAACACTGAATATATTTTGGTAATTTGTTTTATTTTGTGTTAGAAATATTACTATATTTTTCTATAAATTTTATCAAATTTAAAATATTTTGATTAGAAAAAAATCAAAACGGTTTATAATATAAAACGGAGTGAGAATTAATAAATCTGAAACGACCCAATTTCTGAATTTGACATCTGTCTAGTGCGCTGAGAAGACTTGATAGTTAAGTAGTTATAAGTCAATTTGAACGGCACAAACACTTGTAAATTCAAGAACAAGAAGAAGATGCATATGGAAAACCAGCTAGCATATGTACTGTTCAAACTTGAAATATATTCCAGCGCTGAATTAAATTAAGCTGGGGAATTAAAAAGAAACAGCTTCTTGATCGATCCAGTCTGCATGCGGAGCAAGAGATAGAGTCAAGAAAGCAGCAGAAAAAGCATGCATCAATTGTATTCAATCAATTTTAGTTGCCTGTGGATTCCTCCAGTTGTTGGGCAAAGACGAACTACTGTTGGTTAGCTGCATGCATTGCAGCAGAAATTTCCAAAAGGTGAATGCATTGCCCTACTGTCAAGTACTTAAGTATCAGGAATTAACTTAAGTACGCAGACAATTAACAGATTCGATTAGGGGAACTTCCGAAGTCGCGGTTCGGTACGTGTGGAGTGTGCACGTTCACAAGGAAAGCAACATGCAGTTCAGAAATTAATCAGAATCAATCAGAAAAGCGAGACATCCTTACGAGGAGAGAGCAAAGTCCATATATATATCTGTCTGTCTGTTAACTTCAGTATATATAACAGAACCAATGCCCTGATTAATTTAATCCCCAATGTTCTTTTTACTTATTGCCAATGAGTACTACATGTTTACAATTATATACTCAGTTGTATACTATTTACAGTATTTCGTCTTGAACTTACTTTCTCCGGACGTTAGGCACCGCACTGCAAATAGTATACCAACCCCTTATCCGGATGCTTTCATTGAATCACGTTCTTCATGTATCACCAAGGAAAAAGGATTTAAGCTAATAAGCTTTGTTTGACAGAAGATGGATATGATCATGCATTGCTTTAGGCCATATCTCTGCTTAGCATCCGTTCAACACACACATATATATATATATATATGTATATATTTCATACAAACGCTCTTAAGTCGTCACGTGACATCCCAGAAATGTTTTTAAGCTATCACGTGGCACTCTAACAAATAACCGTTGATTTTCATTAAATTTAGCGAACCTATTATTTATAACCATTAAATTTATCTTAAAGAAAAAATTAACCACCCAAACCCAACCCCACTCAGCCTGTACATACGTACGCATGTACGTATATCTCATATACAACTAACTATTATATATTAAAATAATAATATATCTCATATATTATTATTGTTATTATTGTGATATGTTTCCTGTAACATATATATCATGTGTCTCCCCTTCTTTCTACTTTCTATTTTATAGCTAGCAATTCAAGGTAAACATGATGAACTAAATTATCATGATTTAATCTATAATTAAATAATTAATTTAAGATCAATAAAATCCAAAAAGTTCTAAGTAAAATGCAAAACATCAGATCATCGATTTACACTTAAACCATTAAACCTATTAATTTTTAACCAATATAGATCTATTAAAGTAATTAATCGCTCTGTCCTAATCTCATATGTACTTACATAATTATAATATAGGATTCATATTACGCCCCATCTTCCTAGATTAACTCTTCCTTCTCATATTTTTATGCTTTATTAGTTAGAAAGCAAAATTATGTATTAAAGTAACAATAATATTATGTTTTTATTTTTTATGACTAAATTTATAATGAAAGACCAAATTTCATTATAATTTAACTTTGAACAGAAATATGACTCTTTTGGGTTATATTTTTTGAATTTTGCATGTATTATAAACAATTATAAAAAATATAATACTATAGATTTTGAAGAGGTCTGTTCTAGTGTTACTTTTGAAATATGATAGATGTTATGCGGTTGACATTAATTTTTTCACTAAAGTTTTTAGAGCAGTGTATAGTTGTGACAAAACTATATATATAGATTTCATTTCTAAAACTCTGAACTACGCATAATTTGATTCCATGTGTTTAATTTCTCCTCATGTGTAGTTGTGTTGTTAGCTAGGATATACACGTTCTTGATGATTAATTAGTGATGAATAATAAAAATTGTCAAAAGGCGATAGGCTTTAACTAAAAAAGGTTATTCAACAAGCGGTGGTGGTGGGAATCTTAAGAGAAAGCGGGGGGCAAAGGAGCAGAAATCAAAATTCCAAAAAGTAGAAGGAATTGCAGATAATTAACTTCTGTAAAAACTGATGTCTGATGCTCCATGCTTTCCTCCATCGTTCTTATCTAGTTACATAGGTGATATACTAAATTAACCTCCTATGATTCCAAATGCGAGCTGTTTAGACTCGTACAGAGATTAAGAAAACACTATCGCAAAGTGCACTTGTTGGCTTCATAGAGGATGTCGTTGTCGAGCACAAAAGGCCGTCACCGTCCGGTCAGAGCCCAGCCAACGGTAGTACGTCCGATGGGCCACAGTTCGCGCACGTAGGCTGACGGCCTGCGGCGAGATTTGCATAGGCCAACTTTACGAAAGCCCACCACCGTGATGGGCCGGTACAACAATGAAGATTTGTATGGTCAACTAAACTATAGACCGAGTTCAATTAATTTCCTTTCCTTGACCGCAAAAATATATATGATCTCCATCAACTGTCAATACTGGTTCATTTTACCTATCTAATGGTTTCGAGGTTGGTTTCATTCCACATGGCACCTACATGGAAAAACAGATTCTACATGATAGTCTTCCTTCTCCTTTCATCCTCCCCTACCCCTTCACCACCGCACATTGTCGTGACCCTACAAGACCGCCTCTTCCTCATCTTCAACGACATCTATAGGGTCACACGTGACCCTGAAGGCAACTATTAACATGCTAGTTGGGAGGAGCTGATGTAATCAATCGCATCCATAGACGACCATAGGGATGGTGTTCCACTTCGGCCATGGTAATTGTTCCATCGACAATGTCGATGCCTCCCACAGTCAAGCCACCTCCCTTCACTGCAGCAATGGTAACCTCTAACCATAGCCAATGAGCATAGGATCCTTGAACAGTGCCTCATCATCTTCACCGTCACGGGGGAGACAAACAATTGCCATAATCGGCTAGCCCCACCACCACCCCTAGTGCCCGACTGGGTCAATGTCACCACCATCAACATCCACCATAGCCACCGGCCCTCCCACCTCCTCCCTCTCCGCTCGATGTCGGCGTCAAGCTCCCTCTCCGATGGTACGACGACGGAACAGCCTGCACAGGATGGAGGGAGGCACCACCGCTACCACCTCCTCAACCTCCCCACCATGGCGGCAAGGGATGAGGTTTGGTGGCGACGGGATGAGATCGGGCATCGGACGAGGTTCACGGGCAGATATACGCACTGTGTGTGTACTTGTTGCACGTGTCGGGTGCTGTGGCGAGAGATGAGTGCAAAGACACCCACGGGCGTCATAGACGTGGTCGCCCCCACCACAGCTACCTTTGTCGTCGTCATCATGGTCGCCTTCGCTGGAGTGGCCTCCCCACGCCTCTAGGGCAAGATTCGCCAGAGGGCGTGCTGCCGCCGCTAGGTTTGGAGAGATGGGAGCTCGCCGTCGGTGCGTGTGGGCCCACATCTGAAGAGCCAAAGAGAGAGAGGGGAAGAGAGGGATAGTGATGTTTTTTTGTTCGACATGTGGGTCCAACTCAAGTGTTTTTTTTTTTACTATAATATCACATAGATGTCATGCCACCCAAAACCAGCCAAAGTATTGCACTATTGCTTAGGACTACACTTACACCAGTTTTGAAAGACGTGGGATGTGCTCTACCCGGTTTTTCAATTGAGGGACATGATTCAAACTTGGCCCTTAAATGGGGACCTAGAGTGGACTTATTCCCTACTGGGGATGGATCATTATTTTGAACAAAATTTTCGGCCCAATGTTGGGTATAGGTGGAAATATTTTATTAGCCCATCCGAAAGGAGGCTTCACGGCAGTGGGACGTAATCAATATCGTAATCAAATGGGCAAGTTTTGGATCATCTCTCCCATGTTGTTGCCATTTACTAATCTCGATTGAAATATTATCGTCTAATCCTACAAGAGTCGATCGACGTTGATCGTCGTCTACGTGACTACGTCCTAACGTCATCACACGACTGGCTGACAAACCTAGCTAGCTAAGCTTCGGCCATGAAAAATTGCTGCAAGCTACCTCCGTTAATCCATTTTCATATTATAAATTATTTTAATATTTTTTGTTAGTCAAACTTCTCTAAGATTAATCAAATTTTTAAAAAATTATAGTAATATTTTAAACACAAAACAAATGTATTTGCAATACATTAATTTTAGTGTCTAATTTAGTATTATAAACATTACTAATAATTTTTTTATATAAACTTGATCAGATTTAAAAAAAATTGATAAAAGAAAATCAAAACAACTTATAATATGAAATAGAAGAAGTAGTTCTCTGCGACTCAGTATGATGATGCACTGCACGTACGTGTAATACGTTTTGCACGTGTACATTAATTCGTACACATATATGGCCAACTGATATAGATTTGTACGCGAAGCTTGATTAATTAACTTATTTACTAGTAGTAGTACCAAATGTGCATGGTCATGGATGGATCTATGGATAGATATGGATGCGCGCGGCTGTACGTGGTTAGTTTCGTCGGTCCAGACAGACAGCGAGCGTACGTACACAACCGAACATCGATGGAGCTAGCAAGCTACACCATACATATGTACTTGCTACCTACCAATATAATACAGGAAAGTCAAGAAGAGATCAATCCAGATTCTAGCTAGACCCATCAACGACGAAAAGGTCTCCGAGACGTAATCTCCAGCTCAATCGATCGTTCGTCCGCCGGTGCCATCACGTACCACCGAACCTGGGCACGGCGTTCGCCGGCGACGTTGGCACCGCGGCTAGCTAGCTTGCGTACGTGTGTGTAGAGATCCAACATATTTTAACCTACAAAATTATAAAGGGGCTATGTTAAAAAAGACTGGGTTAAGATTTAGTAGATTTTTAAGCTAATAAAAATATTTGGAGCGATACTCCGTTGCTCTGTACTGGTAATATTATACTATCAGTATAAATGATCTGAACATTTTATTATTAAGGTTAAATCAGTAATTTAATTACTGAATTAGAGATATCTTTACTATTTATATTTTTTTCCTAGCTAAATTGATATGTGGTCATCCATTGCACTGGCATCACTCATATTACATCGAAAAAGCTAAAATAGAAGAAAAAAGATTAGTCACTGATAAATGATGATTATACCCGTTCGTACTTTTTTTAATAATAATACCACTCCATATTCCTACCACCACTAACTAGAGTAGTAGTATAAATAAATCGAACTTTTCGATCAAATGAGATTAACGGTTTAGATAGTATCGTAATGGGGTTAAATATTTGAGAGTTGAGATGGTTGTTAAAGGGTTCTAGGAGTGCACGCGTGCGGATATTGCCAAACAAACAGACACACAAGAGAATGCGCGTGTCGATCGATCGGACGTTATCGGTAGCTAGCAAGAGGTTAGGTCCGAGGTCGTTGGTCGATCGCGTCGTCGCTCACATTACGGGTCTCTTCTGCTAGTCTCGATCTGGCACGTCGTCTTCGTGGAAAAAAAATTCTCGCCGGACGAAGACACGAGCAGGCTAGCTAATTGGAGCCATGTAAACCCACAGCCCACAGGCCAGTATATATAGGAAATAGCGATGGATATATATATATCGATGGGGATTCATTTCTGGACGGAACGACCATGATCGATCGAGACCACAAGTCCACTGATAGGTCGGCTAGTATGCTGCTACTAATAACAACCAAGACGAGCTACTGCTACAGTATACTACTGTATGGAACAATATAGACGTGTGTCGTGGTAGCCATAGTCCTTAATTATATGTAGCACTGACGATAAGTGTTTATTATAGTGATCAATGGATATTTGTGAACATGTATGTGGCTTAGAAATGAAACTTATACAACACACAGGAAAAGAGACATCTTGTCCGTGTCGCTCGCAAGGACGACCTAGACAACACTCACGTGATTATCACAGCCACCCCTCTCCCTCGTATCCTCCGCTAGTGTTCGGGAAGGCCAATGTGTAATTTAAGGCTACGGCAGTGTGGAAAAAGGCCCCGCTATTGCATTGATGCATTTACATGAGCAGAAAGACCCCGCTAGATCCAACTTATAGTGGATAGGGGGCGCCGGTGTGACGAACTTCTTATGTTGGCGAAGATCGGAATGGGTGAAAATGGTTATGGAAATTCTCAATCGACCGAGTGCCAGTTCCGTATAAGGGGTATCATTTTCGATTGTTACCGTTTTTGGCTATATATAAATTTTGTTTTTTCTAATTTATTTTTTGTATTGTATAAATATTGACACTGAGTAGTTTAAATGATAAATATGATCAATTACCAGCCGATCGAGCGTCATTTTAAAAAAGATGCTATCGATTCCAACAGTTTTCACCCCTCGGATGGTGGGAGACGTTGCAATGTTAGGAGAGGAGGTTGTAGGCAAAAACCTTGATTGGTGGTTCTTCTAGGCCAACAATAGCAACGCCTTTAGGCATCACGTTCCCCGTTAATGGCATTATATTGATGAAATTCCTCTCTTGCCCTCGTTGACGGGATCCTTCGGCGGGTGAAAACCATATCTAGAATTTTTTTGGATGGGTTAGCGGTAACTGATCACGTATAGTGGTAGTCGGCTTGATGTTATTTCTTCCTCGGGAGTACTCCCTCCGTAAAAAAAACTTAACCTAGGAGCTGATGTGTTCAGATTCATTATCATAGGAGGGGTGGTTGAGTTGTTTTTAGGACGGAGGAAGAATGTGCAAGGGTTGTCAACCGTGGTTGTTTGTTTTTTTTTTCCTTATCACTAGAGCAGGTGTCGTTCTTTCGAAGAAATGAAACTAGTGCATGGACTCATACGCCTTTGCATTTTCACACCACATTTTCATGTATAATGAAACGATCTTGTGTTCATGAAGCAGATAGGTTGTTGGCGAACGATTTGTCGAGTATTTTCGAAGATACCGTGATTTTCCCCTAGATTTTTCTCTCCAGTACGTGTTATTTATATCAAACTATCAATTCATTATTGTGCGTGGACCCACATATAAATGCGGTCGGCATAGTTTCAAACACTCGTGGAAAAGGAAGATCCAAATATATAGATGCAGTACTACTACGGATTGGAGGCGACTGATCGGCTGGGTCACCGGTCATGTCGTCAATCGTACTGTCATCTCTCAACGATCGAACCAACCAGCCGATTGTTGCACTGTCGATCGCTTGCTTCCACCTGTGGTGGTGACCCGGTCGATCCACACGAGAGATGTTGTGGCCAATGTGGTTCGATCGTCGATCGAGATGGATAGTGGGGAAGGGGTTTATTATCCCGGTTTGTAATCCCTGTAGTCCCGAGTAGTAAATCAGAACCCTGAATCTGAAACTAAAGATGTCTATCTTTAGTCTCAGGTGAAATAATCGGGACTAAAAAATTATCTTTAGTCCCGGTTGATAATACTAGCCAGGACTAAACATGGTAGCGTCACGTGGCTGGCACAACCATCGTTACTAACCGGGACTAAAGATATTTTTTCTTTTTAAAAAAATTGTTGGTTGTGCTTGCTGCTTGTTTATTTATTATACATATATATATACATATATATGCATAATATATGTATATATAATATGTGTATATATGTAATATATGTATTATGCATATATATATATATATATGTATAAATACATCTTTTACACACATATATAACCAAAACATATGCACTTAATTAAATATATACATATAATACCAAAATATACACACACATAAGTAAATGCATACATATCTAAATATATATATATATTACAATCTTTCGTAAATTCTAATGTCCTATTCTATATTACGAAGAATCCTAAGATATGTTATATATGGGGTTGATCAATAGGTCTTCCATCATAGTTCTCTCGCGGGATCAATAATTTGTTCATTGATAAATCCTATCAATTGTTCTTGAACAACCTTTATAAATTCTTCGTTGGAGATTTTTTCCTCATGTAAATAATCTATCATTTGAAAAAATTGAGATATAAGTATATGAAGTCAATAAGAAATCGAAACTGATTTTTACATACTTCCAGATCCATAGTACTATTGATTTGGTGTACTATTGATTTGGTGTACAATATAGTGAGTACATTCACAGACGTAGTAGCCGCACAAGTTATTCCCCTGCTCCTGTTTTGCACACTTAAGGAGAAACGACGAGAGATTTAATATACTAATTTATTCTAGAACAAATTAATGATTCAATATATTTTTGGAGCATGTACTCGCTGGAAAATTAAACCTCCTACCAAGTTTTTCTTTCCAAACCGTGCGGACCAATGTACGGAACTTTGCCTATACCCTATTTACAGTTGGAAGCTATGATTAAATATCGGAGATCTGTATAGTAGCAATAGCAGTGTTCATAATTAATGACAGTTGAATAGATGGAATTACCTATCTATCACTTCAATAATCTTGACGAAAGTAGACTCTGGTTTATCCATTGAGTCATAGACATGGACTTTGCATAGTGAAAGGTTGAAGAGGAAAAGGACCCAGTGGAATCTTCAAATTGCGTGATATTATATATATATCATGGTATGAGTGCGAGGAGGAAGTTGGTATGAATTCGAAAGATAGTAAAAACTCACTCTGTGTTGTACGGCAATAGTACGTAGGTCTTATAAGGCTCCCGCTCCAGGAAATGAACAATATTATCCTCTGTAGTTTCCTTAAAGTCCCGTATCATGTCAACATTAACTTTGGCGGGGTCCATGAATCCAATATTGTAAGTCCCCTGCCTACGGCACAATTGAATCTCCATTCTACAAAGGATAAAACGAATTTTCATCAACTATCCGCACAGTGTAATCATTCGATGGTACATAGAAAGAGCTAAGAAACAAAATAAATTTTGCCTAAATGATACTTACAAAACCCAGCAGCTGAGAATGGAGATGTCGAGGGCGTTTAGTTGGTATACATCAAATACATCCTCGAAGTGGATCCACAAAACATCATCTCCTTAATAGTAATCTATGTTTCTTATCCTCACTCCAAACATCGTTCTACCTTTGGATGAATGTTCCATGTACCATTGGTAGAATGGGTACATCTGTGTAGAGAGGGTGTTCACCTGAACAGGCTTGACAAGCAGTTCACCGAGGGTAAATTTGTATTTAAAATCCGCTTCTGTCGCTACTTTTATTGGTGCGTTTCCCACTAGTTGCTCCCTGTTTAGACCCATCTCTTTCATCCATTGCCTTAATTCCTCTTCACCGGGTGGTAGCAACAGCTCAACCGATTGTTTTGGTTGCTTTCCGAGCTGATGCACATGTTTGGTCTTACCACTTTGCTTCTTAAAAGACTTCGTCATCGATCGGTCATAGTCCGAAAGTAAAGCCCTCTTGACCAGTTCGCTCATCTTCTGAAGGAACTTCTTAGCAACCGGGTCTATAGGAATCTTCTTTTGTTGGCTCCGTGGCTTGAAGAACGCCTTCACTTGCGCTCATACTACCTCGTCAGTCTCCTCGGGAGTTAAGTCGTACGCCCTTTTCTTGAGAGCGGGGAGTTTTGGCTCATTGTTTGTTCCATGGACTTTGATGGTGCGGGACGAAGTGGGCACGACTTTTTAGCACTTGAAGCGGAGCAAATGATCATGATGCAGGCGGAGAAGGTGGAGGTGGAGGAGCCAGTTCAGGAGAAGGAGACGGTGCAGGAGGAGGAGGTGGAGGTGGCGGAGGAGGCGAAGAAGAGGACGCCGCTTCTCGCCCGGGAAACACGATGTAGCGCTTGCACCATAGTATAATGGCATGGGCTGTGTCTCCTAGTTTCGTCTCCCCGTCTCCTCCGGGGATGTCCAGCTCGAGATCCTCGAACCCTCGTTCCACCATTTCAACTTTGACCCTTGAGTACCTAGGAGGATTCGGCCTACAATGGTATGTCCCTGAAGGGTCTACTGGTATGGTCATACCCGATGCCACCTTCACGAGAATCGAAGTTACTTAGTAATTAACATATGCACCACCTTCACAATTTACAAGACATATATCATAAAATTATGAGTATACCTTGCGTAATATGTTCTTGAAGGGATTATGCAGCTCACAAGGTGTCCGCCGCGTGATTTCATCAACAGGGTACGATGGCTCGTCGTGAGCTAGCCCTACTGCAGCTTCCATGCCTTGTTCTCCTACTTGCCCTGTAAAAGCACTGTTGCTACGATTGCCTGAGGGGCTCACCATGATTGGAGGGACAGACGGCTGCATCGTCTGCTGGCTCTATCGTTCTGCCAGACGTTGGTCCACCCGTTGTTCCACCCCCTCTTGCATCCTTATGTCCTGCAGGGCGACCCTCTCCTCGAGATATCTTAATTTCACCTCGGCATCCCTCTTGCTCCTCATGCGACTCCTGTAAGTCTGGCTATCCTCTTGAAATTTCCATATAATTAACTCATATATAATTAAACATTTCAAAAATCATATGTAATTAACATATGACCTATTTAAATAGTTTTAAATAGTAATAATCATATGTAAATAACATATGACCTATTTAAATAGTTTAAAATTGCTATTACATTTGAATAATCATATGTAATTAACATGTGACCTATTTAAATAGTTTAAAATTGCTATTACATTTCAATAATCATATATGATTAACATATGACCTATTTAAATAGTTTAAAATTGCTATTAAATTTAAATAATCATATATGATTAACATATGACCTATTTAAATAGTTTAAAATTGCTATTACATTAAGATAATTTCTATTTAAATAGTTTAATTAATACATTACAAATAATTTATATCGTGCATACAACAGCCTAGGTCACTGTTTTCCTCACGTACGTTCTCCTCACTAATGTTACTTCGCTATAATCTCTAGTGAGTAAGGGGTGTCCTCCTTTGATAGGAGGATGCTCGGGTCAACTGTCACCGTGAACGGAGGTTGCCCGTCAAACTGATCATAATCTTCGTCAGTTTTATCCTCGACTCTGATGATTTTCCTTTTTCCTGGGAGAACCATGTGGCGCTTTGGCTCGTCGGGTCCTTTACCCTTCTTTGGTTTGCTAGACATGTCCTTCACGTAGAAAACTTGCGTTACATCATTGGCTAGGACAATTGGTTCGTCTGAGTAGCCAACATTGGTTAGGTCAATCGTTGTCATCCCACTGTCATCAATCGTTACACCTCCACCAGTGAGCCTAACCCATTGACACCGACACAGAGGGACCTTCAGGGGTCCATAGTCTAGATCCCATATGTCCTCGATGACACCGTAATACGTGCTAGTTGTACCATCGTATCTCATGGCATCGATACGAATAGCACTGTTCTGGTTTGTGCTCTTTCTGTCTTGGACTCTTGTGTAAAATGTGTACCCATTGATTTCATATCGTTGGAATATCAATATCGAGCAAGATGGCCCTCTCGCCAAGAAGGCTAGTTGTTGGTAAATCGTCTCGTTACCCATTAGATGTTGTCTTAGCCAAGCGGGGAAAGTATCAATGTGATAGCGTGTAATCCAGGCATAGGACTTGCCGATGTTTTTTGAACAAACAATCGTCAGGTGCTCCTCAATGTAAGGAGCCACCAATGAAGATTGTTGCAAAACCGTGAAATGTGCTTTACGGAATAAAACGTTGTCCACAATCATTATTAGTTTCCTTCCAAGAGTCCCCTTTCCCCGTAGTCTCCCCTCATAGCTTGATTCGGGTACCCCGATTGCACGAAGGTCTTCAATAAATTCTATGCAGAACTCAATGACCTCCTCTGTTCCATAACCCTTAGTGATGCTTGCTTCAGGATGAGAACGGTTACGAACATATTTCTTTAGAACGCCCATGTACCTCTCAAATGGAAACATGTTGTGTAGGTACACATGACCGAGAATACCGATCTATTTCACAAGGTGACATAGAAGATGCGTCATTATATTGAAGAATGACAGTGGAAAGATCATCTCAAAACTAACAAGACATTGGACCACGTCATCTTGAAGGGCTGTTAAACTGTCTGGATCGATGGTCTTTTGTGAAATCGCGTTCATGAAAGCACGTGACTTTGTTATTGTTCCCCGGACATTATCAGGAAGGATACCACGAATTATAATAGAAAGCAGTTGTGTTATCAACACGTGACAGTCATGAGATTGTAGGTTTGTGAACTTCTTCTCCTTCATGCTTATTATTCTCTTTATAATCGAGGAGTATCCAGACGGTACCTTGATGCTCTCCATGCATTCAAACATATTTTCCTTCTCTTCCTTGCTCATGGTGTAGCTTGCTGGACTCAAGTAATGGCTTCCTTTATCCTCCAATTCCAGGTGAAGGTCCTCACGCTGTTGCATATGCTTGAGAACATTACGTGCTTCAAGTGTATCTTTCGACTTCCCATATACACCTAGGAAGCCTAACAGGTTGACGGAAAGGTTCTTAGTGAGATGCATCATGTCGATTGCGTGCCGGACGTCTAAGACTTCCCAATAGGGTAACTCCCAAAATAGACTTCTTCTTCCACATCACCGCGTGACCATCTTCGCTCTCTATAGGTTGGCTACCAAGTCCCTTTCCAAATACTACTTTCAGATATTTCACCATAGCAAACACGACTTTTCCGTTGTGATGTTTAGGCTTATTACAGTGGTCTGGCTTCTGTTCGAAATGCTTGCCTTTCTTCCGTACAGGGTGGGTTGCAATAAGGAATCTACGATGGCACATGTACACAACCTTCCTACAGTGTTTTAGATACGTACTTTCAGTTTCCTCCATACAGCGGGTGCAAGCATTGTACCCCTTGTATGACTGTCCAGATAGGTTGCTAAGTGCAAGCCAATCGTTAATGGTAAACAACAGTAACGCTTGTAGGTTAAATTGCTCCTGTTTGTCCTCATCCCACACGGGGACACCTTCTTTCTTCCACAGCAGAACCAGATCTTCAACCAATGGTCTTAGGTACACATCAATGTCGTTACCAGGATACTTTGGGCCTTGAATAATAAATAACATCATGATGTGTTTCCGCTTCATGCATAGCCAAGGGAGGAGGTTGTAGATACACATGCTCACAGGCCAAGTGCTATGGTCGCTGCTCATCTTTCCAAATGGATTAATGCCATCCGTATTTAAACCGAACCTTACGTTTCGGGCATCCTGTCCAAAGTCTGGAAATGTTCTGTCGATGTTTCGCCACTGTGACCCTTCGGCGGGGTGTCTCAGCATCCCGTCTTGTTGATGCTCTTCTGCGTGCCAGCGCATCATTCTAGCGTGCTCTTTGTTCCAAAACAAACACTTGAGCCATGGTATTATAGGGAAATACCACATCACCTTAGCAGGAACTCTCTTCTTCGAAGGTTGTCCATCCACATCACCTGGATCATCTCGTCTAATCTTGTATCGTAGTGCTTTACAAACCGGGCATGCTTCTAGGTTCTCGTACTCCTCACCACGATAGAGGATACAATCGTTCGGACATGCATGTATCTTCTGTACTTCTGGTTCTAGAGGGTATGCTACCTTCTTAGCTTCATACGTTGTTTCGGGCAATTCGTTTCCCTCCGAAAGAATGTTCTTGACGAGTTTCAATAACTCGCCAAATGCCTTGTCACTCACACTATTTTTGGCCTTCCAATGCAAGAATTCTAGCGTCGTACCCAATTTTTTGTGCCCCTGTTCGTAAACTGGGTACAACGAAGTTTTGTGGTCCGCTAACATACAGTCCAATTTCTGGATCTCCTTCTCACTTTCGCAGCCGTTCTTTACGTCTTGCAACATTTGACCAAAATCATCTGCAGCGTCGTTATCTTCAATAGCTCTGTCCACCTCGCCTGCTGTATTTTCTTCAAATCCACCGTATTGATGAGTCCAGTCTAGAATATTCTCGTATTCTACTTCATATTCTTCCATTGTAACCCCTAGCTCTCCGTGTGAGGTCCAACAATTATATCCAGGCATAAATCCAGAATCAAACAACTGCGCATGAATAGTTCTTGATGTAAAATACTCCTTATGGTTACTGCATAAAGTGAGGATCTTTAGTCCCGGTTGGTGTTACCAAGCAGGGCTAAAGTGAGGATCTTTAATCCCGGTTGGTTCTACCAAGCGGGACTAAAGAGCTCCGACCCCCTGACATGCATCTGACACGATCGGGGAAGGTGTGAATAAGTCCCGGTTGGTAAAGATTATCAGGACCCGTTACACTTTTTAACCGGGACTAAAGATGATCTTTAGTCCCGGTTTTTATTCGAACCAGGACTATTGTGATTTTTGTGAACCCAGCAAAGATCAGTTCTCCAGCAATGATATAGAGACATCAAACATGCATAAGGTTTGAACTTTATTAGATGTGGTCTTGCCTGGCCACACACATGCACAGCTCGATCAATTGTTTGTTTGTTGTATGAATACTGAAGATAGTATTGCTTGGAACCAAGCAAAATAAAAGCTCTGATTAATCTCTGAATCCTTTCAAAAGGAAATGGGAAGGCGTAGAAACATCATGTACGTACGCTTTGTGCATGTGGAGGTACTACATCTATGTTTCATCAAGTACGCTTGTATTGTACGTGAAGGCGACCAGACAGCCATACGTTGCAATGAATTATCCAGTGGCGGAGCCAACTTCCCGGTAGGTCGGGCGACCGCCCGAGCACCGTTAATACCGTTTCCACTAGGAACAACCGTCGGCACCTATTAAAATTTATGGACCATCGAAAAATGTTATTAGTCGCTCGGGTTTAATGGCGTCCCTGACTCTACCACTGGAATTATCCAAGTTTATCTGGGACTGGCAGCCATGCGCCCGCCGAGGCATCCAGTTTCCGGTGTGCCCTGTGGCATGTAAAAACTAGAGAGAGTCATCCCCTCTCTTTAATTTATTTTAATGTTGGTTAGCTTAAAATTGAACTAGCATAAGGTAATAATAACGTACAACACCGTACTTTAATGACGTTACCATAAACACACTCTAAGCTAATTAAAATTATGCCTTTGTCACAAGACAAGATGATTTGATGCCTATTTGTTAAAGCACAGTAGACATTATTTTACACGACACTATATGTGCCGGAATTGCTAAAATCGATACCTATAGTACTTTTTCCATCCGAAGCGTATGTCCGTGGTGCACCATCGTCTAGAATTGGCACTTTTTGTGGAGAGATAGCTATCGGTTCTATAGAAAAACCAATACCAATACTTAGGTGCTTTTTTTTAAAAAAAACATCAGCTTTAATTTAATATAAGTGCTAGTTAATTGAAAAATCAATATTTATAATATATTATAGGTGCCGGCACCCATAAAAACCGAGCCAATAGGCGTATATATAGTAGGGTTCCGAACCGAAATTAACACTTTTGCCTCAATGTATATAGAGAGATAAATTTTGAAAATACCCTCTTAGACTTCAACTAAGTTGCAGATTATGATTTTATATTTTGATTGGAAAATTTAAAAAGTTATGGGTTTTTCGCTCTCCTGGTCTCTCGACATGATGTATTTCCTCTGAAAATTCTATTTTAAAAAGTTTATATTCAAGCAAAATTTTGTTCATTTTCTAAAAACAAATTCAGAAATTTCATTCTGGTGGTCACAAAAATGTTTTTGCTTTTTTTACATTTTTCTGAAATTAGAAAGTTTTAAAAATTTATCCAGTATTTTTTTGTTAGATTTTTTTTTAGTTTTCATTCTAACAGCTGTCGAAATAATGATTCTTTTTCGAACAACTGGGAGGAGGAATAACTACCTAGCATTAAGCATGAACTTGGTGTGATGCTAAAATTTTCATTTCTTAAATTTTTCTCTCCCATTAAGTTGAAAATATTAAAATAATCATAGTAGTAGGTTTTAGTAAATTACCACTAGATAGAATAATCCCATGGCAATGTCATGTTGTTCAAGTGTTTTATGGTGAGAATGCCACAAAACAAGAATGTCCCATTAGATCACCTTTTTTATGTGGCAACAAATGATACAAATTTGTGACATTAACTTTTCAAAAAACAAGTTCGTATTGCAATATTGAGAAAATTAGGATAGTTGACTCTAAGGTGAGTTTTAAAATATTTTGATGTATTTTATTCAACACAAGGCTAAATATATTAAATAAAAGAAGACATTAGAGTGAGGACTGTAAAATCTGATAAAAACAGAACAAAAGAGGCTCTACACCTTGGATTGTCACAAGAAACGCTAGTAGACAAGCATAGCTACAATATGCACAAAAGCATATGAACAAGAGTACCCATCATCTTCATACCTATGACAATTTAACAAAACCAGCATCACAAACTAAGCTGATAACCTAGACCCTAAAGCTGGTGCCACTAATTTGATCATCAAAAAACCCGAGCACATCACAAGTCCTTCTAGCCACTGACAAACAGAGAAAAAGAAAAACACTCTAAACAAATCTAAATCCATAAAAAGAAAAACACTCTAAACAAATCTAAATCCATTGAAGGAAGGGAAACTCTAGAACATCTAATATATCTGTAACCTAAAAACTTTATTTGAGAAAACCTTACAAACTTACTTGAGTCAATTAATTCAAACAATTGTAAAGTGTTCGTATTATATGTAATTATAAACAAGTTAGTGTTTATATAGAGTATAGGCACATAATTCTATTGTAGGATAAGGGATTAAGTTTGGAGTACAGGTACATAACTCTATTGTATAAACAAGGGTTTAAGTTATCAGTTTTTCATGACCTAACCAACCTATATAGTTTGTGGGAATCAAACTAAAATTTGGTCCTGCGTACATGGTAGAGATAAAGAACTAGCAAAATTCACTACTACAAAAATTGTTTTTGCATACAGTCAAATTTGATTTTCGCAGGTGGCAGGCGGGCCTGCCTACACACAAGTGTCTATGAAAATCGTATTTTTCCATGCGGCCAGTGCAACCGCGTGCGGAAAATCTCATCTTCGCATGCGGTCCCCTAGTGAATGCATGCGAAACTAATTTCCTTGAAAAAATAAAAATTACAAAATACCAAACCGACCGAAACCCTAGCTCCCAAGTCGATGTTGTTGTCGTGCCACCACCGCCGTCGTCACGCTCGCCGTAGTCCACCATTGCCATTGTTGCCACCGCAGCAGTCAATGAGCTCCGCCTTGTCACCCGCCACACCCAAGGCCACCACCATTGTCGAGACCCTGTGAGGGAGAGGGCCCCTGCCACCAAATCCACGCGGGGGAGGACGGTGGAGGGCCACCACCACCGTTTCTAGGTGGGGGTGGGCCACGCCGCTGCCGTCATTGACACGCGTCTCCTCCCCGGTCTCCTCGTGTGCAGTCCATCGTTACTCTCGGCCTTGGGTGAGGAGAGGAGAGGTGGTGAGAAGTGAGGAGAGGAGGAGTGGGAAGAGGAGACGAGATAAGGGAGGAATGGGGAAAGAGTGAGGAGTGGAGGAAGGAAATTAGATATTTTAAGGTGGTTGTAGGCTGGTGGCTGGCGGGCCTCTTAACAAGCCCGCCTACGAAAGTAGGCTTATTTTTTACACGCGGGTATGTTAAGGAACCCGTCTGCGAAAATTGATTTTTGCATACGGATCAATTAAGGTGCTGTATGTGAAAATGCAGACTAATTTTTGCAAATGCTACCAGTATGGTTCGTCTGCAACCTACAGGAACCCTTGTTCATCTAGAAAAATCATTTATGTAGTAGTGATTGTTGCACAAATAAGCTTAGTTACGTGATTTCGTGACACATTTAGTACTGTACTACTATTGGTTTTGATCTACATTTGTCGTACATATAAGTATAATAATATCCCATTATGAATAAATCCAAAACCAAGACAGAGGTACGCAAAGACAAGTAACTTACACTACTACAGAAAAGCTTTTTCTGTACGAGGCCCATATTTGGTTCCAGGCGGGCTGTAAGTCGCGCCGCTTGGAAAAACCGGTCCACCTGGGCCGGGTCACTGCCCGCACGGGATAATCTATTATCCCGTGCGGGCTACTTAACACGACCGCACGCGATAATGTCCATTATCGTGTGCGGTCGTGTTAAGTCGCCCGCACGGGATAATAGATTATCCCGTGCGGGCCGCTTAACTCAACCGCACGCGATGATGCATGCCATATATTGCGCTCAGCCCGAGCTTGCCCCATTCAAACCCGGCGTTGTCTCTCTCATATACTTGACACAAATAAGGGGGGAGGTTTTCAACCTCAAATCTTTGCTTAGGATCCATATAAAAGATGACATGCTTGTTGTCCTCCTTCATTTACTTCCATTTATTTCAATTTTTATCGGTGCAATGCGATGAAATTTGCATCTTTTCAAATGGAGTAGTGTAGGCACTTTTTAATTTTTAGCTAACATATATTATTTGCATGGCATGTCTTAAAATGTGTGTAGTTGTCCGTACCTTTTTAATGGGTTCTTGGTTACGTTTGCCTCCATTTATTTCAAATTTCATCGGTTAAAAGCAAAGAAATTTTTCTATTTTTGAAAAAGGACTATTTGTTTATCGATTAAATATATTGTTTGCATGAATAAATTTGAATAGTATTTAGTAGTGCATAGTACTTTACTTTACTCTTTGTTTTGTTCCCTTGATTTATTTCAAATTTGTTCACTGCAATGCGACGAATATACTAGTTTTGCAAATCTAGTAATTTTAGTTTAATTTTCATTATTAAATTAATGTTATTGGACTCACAAGTGCACATCGAGTAATATAATGGCCATTTAAGTCGTATCGTTTTTATATGATTTAATAAAGTCCAATTCGGCTCATCGAAGATGTTTTTTAGGAGATGGATCGGGCATGGATGTACGACACAAGAAGAACTTATCCGGCGTTATTGAAGGAAGCATCCAAATTTGTTGATCAGGCAAAGGCACATGTTTTGAGGGAGAACAGGAGGGACATTTTTTGTCCATGCGTCGATTGCAAGAACGAAAAGATGTTGCAAGACCCAAAGATAATTTTGGGGCACATTGTAGAGCGTGGATTTAAGGATGATTACAAGATATGGACTTGTCACGGGGAAGTCGCTGTTCGTAGTGAGGAGGCCGATGTTTTTTACTTTGATGCGGGAGAAAATTTTATAATCGAAGACATGTCCCAGGGAACGATCCCGGAATTTGGTGGCTCTGGTATAGATGATGCAGATATTGATTTCGATCTGGAGGATATGTTGCGGCACATTGAACAAGAGGTCTTGACTTACCAAACAAGGGTTGGACAATTGGAAAGTGTTGGAAAAAGAGGACCTTCTTTACGATGAATCGAAAGAATGTGACAGGGACTACACGGTGTTACGCTCTGTAATTGAACTACTCAGATTGAAGGCCAGACATGGATGGTCGGACACTAGCTTCAACGATTTGTTGGATTTGTTGAGAGTTATGCTTCCGAAGCCGAACTTGTTGCCGACCAACACATATCAAGCCAAGAAACTGATATGTCCATTATCTCTAGGTGTTCAAAAGATTCATGCATGTGTAAATCATTGTATACTGTACCGTAAGGAATACGTGGATTTAGACTATTGCCCAACATGTGGGATGAGTCGGTACACGATGGGCAGCGGATCCTCAGACGGAGAGGTGGTCGACCAAGATTCATCAGTGCCAGCAAAGAAAAAGATTCCGGATATGGTGATGTGGTACCTGCCAGTGAAAGATCACCTGAAGCAGCTGTTTTCAAACCGTATCGATGCTAAGTTGATGAGATGGCATCAAGAGGGTCGGAAAACAGATGGTATGATTCAACAGTCCGCCGATGCTCGACAGTGGAAAAACTTTGATGCACTACACCAGGAATTTGCAAAGGACCCGAGAAATGTAAGGTTTGCCTTGAGCACGGACGGAATGAACCCGTTCGGTAACTTAAGCAGCTCACACAACACTTGGCCAGTGCTGCTCACCATGTATAACTTGCCTACATGGATTTGCCAGAAGCGAAAGTACATTTTTTTGACTATCCTTATACAAGGGCCAAAACAGCCTGGGATTGACATAGATGTGTTTCTTGAACCATTGATGGAGGACGTGCAAGAAATGTGGAAAGAAGGGTTACGAGTGTGGGATGAGTACTACAGGGAATATTTTACTCTGCGTGCCATCATATTTGTTACCATCAATGACCTACCGGCGAACTTTTCGCTCTCAAGTCAGCTTAAGGGGAAGTTTGGATGTCTTATATGTATCGACAACACGTCGTACAAGTACCTCACCGCCTCAAGCAAGGTAGTGTACATGCGTCATCGTCGCTTCTTACCATAGAGGCACAAGTGGCGTGCGATGGCCAGATTATTCGACAATACAGTAGAGAATGATCTTCCTCCTGAAACACGAACTGGTACACAAGTCTTTAACATGACAAAGAAGATTAAGGTCGTGTTCGGGAAGGGAAAGAAGAAGGCAGGCAAGAGGAAGAAAGCAACGAATCAAGATAATACAGATGCAACGGATCAGGAAAATACGTTGCCTCTCAAGAAGCATTCAATATTTTTCTGATATCTGGAATACTAGAAAGACCTGGAGATTCGTCATGCCATTGACGTAATGCATCTTGAGAAGAACGTGTTCGACAGCACCATTGGCACTTTACTAGACATCCCCTGTAAGACGAAAGATGGGCTGAAGTCACGTACTGAATTGGTAAATATGGACATAAGGCATGAGCTTCACCCAAAAGAGCTAGCAAATGGGAAGATCGAAATTCCTCCGACATGCTACTCACTGACACCAGAAGAGAAAAATGCTTTTTTAGATGCTTGCATAGTTTGAAAGTCCCGACTGGTTTCTCATCGAACATCAGAAAACTTGTATCCATGAAAGATTTAACTATCTCCGGGTACAATGCTCATGATTGTCACAAGATGTTAATTGTCTTCCTACCTATTGCTATAAGAGCGGTCAAGCCAGTTCACACTAAGGTAGTGATAACCAAGTTGTGCTACTTTTTCAATCGAATATCACAGAAGGTTTTTGATCCTGAAGAGTTAGGCCCCCTTCAAACGTTCGCAATCGAGACAATGTGCTACCTTGAGATGTTTTTCCCTCCATCGTACTTCAATATGATGGAGCATCTGATTGTCCACATCGTCCCTCAGATTATCGAAATTGGTCCCCTAAACCTACATCAGATGTGGGCGTACGAGAGGTACATGTTGGTTCTGAAAGGATATGTCTGTAACCGAGCTCATCCGGAGGGATCAATGAAAGAGGGGTACACAACCGAGGAGGTGGTCGACTACTGTATAGATTGCATGAAGGACGCCACACCCATTGGGATAACCCCGCTCTTCACGAGGGCCGGCTAACTGGGAAGGGGACCGTAGGAAAGAAAAGGTTCTATAATAACGACTACATTTCTGTAGCCGAAGCACATAGCAGCGTGCTGCAACAGCTCACCATCCTCGAGCCGTACATTGAGAAACACATGATGAGATAAGATCCCGCAACCCCAGAAGACCGGCTCCTTGGATCTCAAAGGAACAAAAGCGCAAATTTCCTGAATGGTTGAAGGATCAAAACCTGCTGTTCGGTGAGTTACTCGAGGAAAAGACATTGCAGAGGCTGGCAACTGGCCCAAGTAGCCTCGTGACCTCATGGCAAGGGTACGATATCGGTGAGAAGAAGTCATACTACGGCATCATACAAGACATTTGGGAGCTTGAGTACGACCTTAACATTCAGATCCCGGTGCTTCGATGCCAATGGGTGAAAGACACAACAAACATATCCATCGATTACTACAGCCTTACGGTTGTGGACCGTAGTAAACTAGGCGACAAGGATGATCCGTGGGTTCTCGCTGAGCGTGTCGCACAAGTTTTCTATGTGAAGGACTCATCTGACGAGCGGGTGGACGTTACTATACTGGGAAAGCAACAAATCGTTGGCATTGATAACATCGAAGACGCTTCAGATTACAACCAATACGAGGACGTACCGTTATTCGCAGATCTTCCTAACCGAATCAAACACAATAGAGCGAAAGATCGATGAAGACAACTTCTGCAAGAAGCGGACGGACGGTGTTGTAAAAAGTGTAAAACGATAGTTTATTTTGTAATCGTTTATCTCTGTGAAAATATGTGAGATGTCGTTGGCACGTGGAAAAGATAATATTTTGTAATGGTTTATTTATCGACGGAAAAATATTACATTTGTCTTATGTCGTATGGTTTATTTATGTGAAAAAAATTTGTAACACAATTATGTATGTGGTTACTTTTTTAAAAATTTGGTATTTTTTAATGGTTTTTTCTTTAACTATTAAAAAACACAAAGATAAGGAATTAGATAAATAATTGTGTAAACCATTATCCCGTGTGGGCACTTAAGCTACCCGCACGGGATAAGAGTTGTTGCGTGCGGGCTTCTTAGCCGCCCGCACGGAATGACTATTATCCTATGCGGGCCCTTAAGCCACTCGCACGGGATAATTGTTATTGCGTGCGGGCGTCTTAGCTGCCCGGACGGGACAATAGTTATTGCGTGCGGACGTCTTAGCCGCCCGCACGGAAAGATATTTTTCCCTAGGTCGGCTTAAGCCAACCGCACGCGATGACCGCCGCCTATATAAGGTGTTGGTGGGATCCGGAAATTTTCTAAGTCCCCGGTGAAATCTCAAGTCCGTCGCCAGGCTACCAAAATTTTCCGCCACTCATCTCCTCGCCCTCGCCGCCGGCCGCTGGTACCCTAGCCAACCCCACTCGACCCCCGCCGACACCCGCCGCCTCCTCGCCGACCCCCCGCCGCCTCCTCGATGGCTGACGCCGGCCGCCGTCTCCTCCTCTCCCCGACCACCTCCTGGACCACGAGCCGCCGCCTCCTCTCCTCCCCGGCCTCCTCCTCGACCGCCGGCCGCTGCCTCCTCTCCTCCCCGGCAACCTCCTCGATGTGAGCTTTTTTTTAATTTTGGAAATCTTATATTAATTTTGAAATATGGTAATTTGGGACGCGACACTGTAATATTCATTTGTTGTATGAGAACAATGATGTATTTGTTGTATGAGATGTTAAAAGGTATGTGTAAAAAAATAAATATTAATTTTGGAAATATGGTATTTGTTGTATAAAATTATGGTACTTACACTCTATAAATAAATAAATATTATTTTTTATCATTATATGTTCGTAAATTTTATTGTGAATAATACCTTGTGCAGTAAAGTCATGAATGTAATAGTCTTATACAAAAAACTTATACATCTAACAATGTCTACAAAATTGCGTATGTCTTTTATATCTAAGGACGAAACACTCCTTTTTATAGGAATTAATTGTTTCAGGTACTATCCAAAGGCAACTAACTTTGATGTATACATATGCATTTCGTACACTTTCTGTGTCTAGAACGAGCTAACCTAGAAGAAAGTGTCGAACGACAAAGTTCCCTTCGAGACATTGGTACCAACATCGGGCACAGGACCAACGGTCAATCAGCCCTCCCCGACACCCGTAGCTGCGTCGGGCGCAGAGCCCACGAACAATCCATGCACAGACACAGATGAAGCAGCTGACGGAAATGATGCAGTGTCTAGCGAGGAATCTTGGCGCACACCGGGCGACCCGTTTGAAATAGAAGTAGTGCAAATGACCATCGAGCAACCCGAGAATGACCCTGATTATATTCCGATCGAGCAAGCCGTAAGTTCACAATCCAACTCGTTCTACATTTGTTAACGTTCCCGATCTTAGCCGTCTAATGGCCTACTCGTGCAGATGGCTACTCGGTGTCGGTCGAAACGGAAGGCGAACCAGATTACCGCCAGGGCTCAAGCAGAGGCTGACACAGCCACATCAGGGCCAGATCCAATGGACATGTCAGCAAGTGGAGGAGGACGTGCAAAGAAACGACGTGGTGAGAGGAGCAGAAACTAGCTGCCGAAGGAGTCGTACTACATTGCTGCTCTGAACGAAGATTGGAAGCCCGTCGAGCCGAAACACGTGATGGCCAAGTTTAGCAACGCATGGGGGACAGTGGCAAGACTTCATGGGTCGCTGAACGTGGATGAGTGGAAGGACGTTTACCAACACATCAAGAATTTAATGTGGGAGGAGCTGCAGAAGTACCTTGTGTATCCGCCTGGATCGGAGGTCATTGAGAGCAGATTTGCGTTGAGTACAATGGCCCATCGGTGACGCCAGTGGAAGTCTGACATGAACACTCATTATGTTCAGAAGAACAAGTCTCTATTTGAAAAATACAGCAATATCCAACCAGTTGAATGGGACAAGTTTGTGGCGAAGATGACATCACCTAAAGCTCTGACAAGGAGGAAGAAGATGTCGGACCTGGCGAAGAAAAACAAATATCCACACCGATTGGGGTCTAGTGGATACGACGATCACGTGGACCAATGGCGAGCTACGGAGGAAAAGTTTGCAGCTCAAGGGAAGCCGTTGTTGGTCCAGCCCCTAAATCCGCGTAGTCGAAACTGGGTATGGGCATGAAGTACGAGGCAAGTGACAGATCAGGGTGAGATGCTCTTCGAGTCCCCTGACATCGAGCATGTGACCACATCTCTCCAACAGATCACCGAGAAGGAGAAGTCAGGGGAGTTCATCGCTAGAAGGGAGCATGACGAACTCACCGCTGCCTTGGGAACTACCGAACACTCCGGGAGGATAAGAGGAAAATCTTCAAGAACGAGTTGGAAGGTAGGGTTTCCAACAGAATTCAAAAGTTACAAGAAGCGGGACGCCTACAAGGCGAAGTTGCGCAAAGAAGTCACCGAACAAGTAACCCAACAATTATACAGGCTAGCCGCACAACATCCCCAAGCCTTCCCAGGCTTAGTCCCTCAAGCCGAGCAGTGTCGGGTCCGTAGAAACAACACCCTACCTGGTCGATCTTATTACCGGTTCGACACCGTGCAGCCTTGTCGTTCCGATAGGCAGAGCCGGGAAAACGAAGGAGGTTGGGTTCGGACTAGCGATACCAGGGAGACAGTTCCATAATACCACAATTCCAGAGGACTACGCAAGGGTGCAAGTATCAAGGGTTAATGCCGATCAAATGTCGTTGGAGCTGGACATCCCAACACCAGTGGGGATAGAACTACTCGGAGATGCGGTGAACCAGTTCATCCTTTGGCATCGTCGAGACATCATCCTCACGGGACAGGCAACTTTGATGACCTCAGCTCCATCGGTGCCACAGACGGCTGCCCCTCCAGCACCGCCATCCCCACCGAATTCCCCAACCCCACCAGGATCTCCTATGCCAGCAAGATCTCCGTCCCCGAAAAGAGTACCTTCTCCACCTGCAGAGCCTGCTGCACCAGCTTCCCCAACTCCGCTACCTCGGCAGCCGTCTCCTACTCATCGGTCGCCTCCTACTCCACAATCTGCTCTCGTGCAACCTGTGCCACCTTCCCAGGAAGATGCATCTATCCAAAAGCCAAGTACTTCGCAAGTCCGCAAGCTCATACTACAAATGGTTTCCACGTACAAACCGAAGGAAATGGCAGAGTACGAGGCAAGAATAGTTTTCAAGTCATTCAGGGGACAGGGTCCGACAAAGCCAGGCCAACCTGAACTGCAAACGGATGCACAGAAAAGCATACTAGGTCATGCAGACAATATGCAATCTTGGGATTCTATAGAAGTGCCAAAGGTGTACGAGTATGGCAAGCCGTTCTTGTCGTACCACGTCATGATCGAACTCCCATGGCCAATGAGGTTGCTGCATGACTAGTATCTAAGAGAAAATGAGAAGGGCCTCGGGATGATTAGTGTCAAGGTCCCGGATAACGCTTTCGTCAACGGACCCAACGGAAACTTCATCATCACTTTCAATGACCTACACGCCTTCTTTATGATGGAAAAAATGGATATCAATCTCATCGGCGCGTGGTGCCTGTAAGTTTCCCGACTTGTTTGTTGTTAGAGAATGTGTGCCAAAAAACTATAAGTCATTTAACTTGCATAATTTGTTAGGTCACAATGGGTAGATGCCCAAAGAACGGGGTCTCAATAGGCTATGCAAACCCGATGAGGGTTTGCATGATGGCCCACACTGTGAGGCTAAATCTGGATGGTCCGTAACTAAAGGATAAGACGCCGGAGGAAAGAAAAGCATATGTGGACAGGTTTCACAAGAATAAGAGGGTCGAGGTGGCAACTTACTTGGGACAAGCTATGCTCACGCACGCGGACAAAAGAGTCTTGATGGTCCCATACCACCTAACGTAAGCAACATCCCCTTTGTTCCATTCATATAATATCATAGCACATCAAAATATCTACCAGATGCCTTATGTAATTCATAACCCGTGTTTGCAGCGATCATTATATACTATTCCTCGTATATCCAAGGGACCACTTGGTCGTAGTTCTTGATCCGGCCCACTACGAAGAGCAGAAGTTCATGGAGTTCCTTGTCTTGCTTTGTAAGTTTCAAACAAACCTCCTGCATACCATACTGCTTAGATGTAATTTTAAAGTTAGCTCAAACAAATATTTTATCTTTGTAGAGGAGACGACTATTACAAAAGACATGGCGGGTTCGTGAAGGATCAACAGAGAACAAAGCTTCTCGTAAAGGCACGCTGGCCGATATGTGATCATATATTCATTAACTTAATGATGCGATTGTCATTTTTTACTACTGACGTGTGTACTATTCTTACGCAGTGTTACAAGCAACCCCCCGGTACTAGCCTATGCGGATATTACGTGTGCGAGATGCTCAAAGTTTGCGGGAGATACAGAACTGAGTTTACAGATGTAAGTCATTGTGCTCCTTACATATACGAACTAGTTCGTTTAAGTTGATTTTAACGAAAATACATTTTTCTCCTATTTTCAATAGCTCCCGAGCATTCTGTGTACCGTAAACCGGTTCGACAAAAAAACGCTTCTCAACTTGTGCGCGGACTTGTGCCGGTTCATTCGTTGTGACATCTGCAACCATCTAGGGGAGTTCTATGACCCTGATAGGGAACTTGCTTGCGACGATAAATTCAAACACCTAAGGGAGTAGGAGAGAGAACATGCAGTACAATAAAAAGATTTATTTGTGAGGGAGACTGAACTTGTAATATTTGTTATACTGGCATTGTAGCTACTTTCATGTATATATGCTAATTAATTATTCATATCGATGTTTTATAATGTTTAACTTGTGATACTTTCGTTATAAAAATCAATCATGTTTGTAATTGACCGTGAGTAACTGCGACTATATTTGGTAGTGTACCATTCATAAACACAACCAAAAAAATACAAGTCCATACGAGATCTATCCAAACGGCTAGAATGTTCTAGGGCGTTTGCAATAATAAGTCTTCCCGTGCGGTCCACTTAACCCACCCGCACACGGGATAATAGATTATCCCGTGTGGTCGGTCTAACACAACCGCACGGGATAATCTATTATCCCGTGCGGACGTGTTAAGTGGACCGCACGGGAAGATTTATTTTCCGTGCGGTTGGGCTGCTCGCACGTGAAAATGTTTATTTTCGCAGATCCCTGAGTGCAGACGGTCAATACCTCCGTACGGAAAAACGTGTTTTGACCGCACGAAAAAACACAATCTGTACTAGTGTTACGTACTCCTTTGACACTAGCTAAACATCAGCTTGGCCTGGAGCAAGACAAATATGCAATCTTTTTCTTGTTTAATTTCTCTATTTTCTGACCAATATATGCTCCAAATTTCCATATAGCATAGAGTTTTGAATTGTGAAGTATCTGGAATTTTTAACCCAGGTGCATGCAGGCACTTCTCTTAATCAGAGAGAGATGATCCTAGCGTCAACATTTCCAATTAATTGATGCTTCTCCATAGACAAACCTTCTTGCTGAACATTTTTCAACATCTTCTTTTAGGAAAAATTTCACCCGATCAACTTCAAACTTCAAAGAACGTACGTAACGTGTACCACTAGAGGTCGCGTCATAGTCGAATATATACTTGCTTGTAGCATATTGTATGGTTGTTGCTATAGCAGAAGGGGTGACTCATACTCTATCTGGACAAATCAATGGCAGAAAAGGCTGTGCAACCTAACCCTTTCCTATCAATATCCCTTGACAAATTGCGTCGTGAGAAAAAAAACATAGCCAGGAAGGAGACATCGAACAAGGCCAAAGCTGTCAGTGTTACTCAACCGAATGGAGGAATTAATAGGAGGACCAGCAATTTATCTCACACACACTCTAAATTAACTATATTAATATTATTGAAGAAAAATATGCATGCAACTAGCTAGAGAGCAGACAAGGTTGCTGATCGATGGCGTTTTAATTTGCTCACATGCATAATATATAGATATATATACATCTCACGACGGCGCCTTTCTTGTAGAATTAAGCAAGCTAATCAAGCTAAGCTACGCACATGGTCGACATACATGTGGATCATCAACATCAAGTCGCATTCCATAACCAAGACCGTCGTCTCTCTCGCTGGTTAATCATCTCTGAGATCTTTTTAATCTGTTCAATGTGTTGGTGAGATGTTGACAAATTATTAGCATGGGTTGGTTAGCAAAGGTCCTCTCTCTCTCTCTCTCTCTCTCTCTCTCTCATATTTCAACACCTTTCCACATCGAATTAAGAAGGATAATGTAAAGTAAGCAGCGTGTGGCAGATGAAGTACGTGTGTTTCATACATGGAGATAGCTAGCAATTCCCATGTTTGTTTGTCGTTGTAGTACCATGCAACGTGCGCCCTCGGGTGGTGGGAACGTCAAAAGGAGTACATATGCACTGTCGATGGTAAAGGGGGTCAAGTTGTTAACATAGCACTGTCGATAAAACGGCCGGTAGCTTTTGTAAAGAACAAATATTAGATAGCCTCAGTGTTAGAGACCAATGTAACAGGTAAAACCATAGCTTATATTTTTGTCTCTTACATTACACAACCCAGTTATATATTGAGATGCACAAATGAGACACAATACCGAGTTATTGAGCTTGACCTAGCTAGCATGTGAGCCCCTAGTGACGTGGAGCAGCTAGCTATTGCCATGTATTGCGTCAATTCCCCCTAAATTTAAAATGTGTTGCAATGCCTTATTTAATTATTAATTAGACGTAATATTTGGGGTTATATATGTATGAGAAACAATGGTTGACTATATATATATGGTTTGCCCCTTAAGCATAGTGTTAAGGTCTTTGCGATTTATTCTTCTTTGAAATATGGTACTAATTTAACTTGGGGTTTTACAATTGTCGAGATGAAAAGAACCATATTATACCAATCTTTATATAGATGTTAACCATCATTAAATAGTACATAATAAATAGCTTACAACACAACAAACCAAGGGAGAATTTACTGTTTGCCATCCTTCCAAAAGATGCATGTCGTTCTCCCAAGTTTTCGTTCTCCCCATGGGTACATGCCTAGGGCTGTCAAACGAGCAAGCTTTGTTAGACAGCGCTACCTATGGCCAGCAAAAAGCTCATGTAGACTTGTGTCATCAAGAATAATCAGGAGGCCATTCACACAAGTACATATCACTGTTATTTTTTACTTGATGTTTTGGATATTATTGCCACAATTTTTAATGCACTTGTCTTATTATTACTTTTTTCTAATTATGCATTTGTAGAACTTATTAAATATATAACAATATATGAAACTATTTTTCATGATAAATCTGTTAATATCATTTCTACATATTAAATTTTAATATTTTTTAATCTATTAGAACTTAAGAGTTTGAGATTTGACTACACGTGTCCTAGGATATATCATTCGTCTTTTTTAAATGAAATGAAGGTAGTAGTAAATAACTAGATAACTAAGCATGACTTATTTTCATGACTGCCCGTGTACTAGGATATATCATCCGTCTTTTTTAAATGGAGGCAGTAGTAAATAAATAGATAACTAAGCATTACTTAATTTTATGATGAGATCATTAATTAATTATACTTATGTAGATAATTAAATTCGATTTAAAGCGAGAGAAGTCCCTTCAAACATTTTTTAAGAAGATATTGTGAGCGTGTTGGGGATTGAGCACGGGTCCTCGGGGTTAAAACCACGTACTCTTTGCCAATGCACTATCAAGTGCATCTCAAATTCTTATATTCTGATTTACGTAGTTAATTTGATCTTATGCTTCCATATTTTGCTAGTTTCAAACCCCCTCCAATTCTAAGGTCCTATTTCATATAGCATCGGATCCCACGTTAGATTTAGAGTTTATAGGTTAAATTGAAATGGTCTAAAATTATATACATTTTTAAAACAGAAACAAAATAATTCATCCAAATGTTAGCAATATAATCACTGATTTTAATCCATATATTTTTTTAAGCTAAAAATATCTAGCTACTTTTTTGGATCTTAAGCCATGCCAAACAAAGGCTAAAGTAGGTCGTTTAGTTATATCAGATCCTTCCTCATTGTGAATCGTTTTATAACTTTTATGTATCTTTTCCACTTCTCTTCTATGTTTGCCTTTACCTAACAAAAAACTTTGAGCTACCTTTGTCGTCTTATCATAGATGTAAAGTCACTCACATTTGGAACCAGAGAGTATTTAACTTGGTACATCCACGTGAGATGTCGACATAGTCGACCTGCCAAGCAATATAGGGTAATCACACTGAGCTCGTTGCCAAAACTAAAAAATTACATATACTATCCAATAAGTAAAACATAGAGTAGGTGAAGACTAATTGTACCTTCTCGAAGAAACAAGTCATCATGGAATAAAACACCAAGAAACAATCAAGACGCTACCTAGCTAGCTTCTCTCTTTGCAGAAAACAAACAAAATCGATCCCACCAAAGAAAAGAAATGTCATTAACCCTCCTCCTGTGTGGACCAGCGTAGTTAGAATGTTGCATCAGTGTGATATATACCACTTGAATCATTTGAAGGTCCTTGTACCGTGTGTAAGTTGCACAAGAAAATACGGAAGATAACAATAGATCGATGAGCGTGTAGACTCGTGTAGACTCCTCAGACAGTGATTAATTTTGTAATATTAATTAAGGGGAAAATATTTTTATAGATATATCTTGCGCATATTTCATATTATGCATAGGCTGTGTCAATAACAAGGATATCGTATTGGATGGAACTTATTTTTTTATTTTCTTACATCGATCAGAGGGTTAATTTGGATAAATAGGAAGAAAATTAATTGATAATACATATAAATAAAAAAAATATTCCCTTCCAAACAGTGTACATCAGATATATCAACATTTTTTCTATTACAGAGTATATGTGCATACGCACATCTGCATGTGTTTAAAATATTTATGGGCACTAAAATTTAAACCCTAGTAGATGATATATAATGCAACTTGAAAAATACATGTTTTGGTAGTTATTCTAGTGGAACATATTCGTTATATTATTAAGTGATGGTAGAAAGGAGCCATTTTGCTTAAAAAAAAGAGAGAAAAACATATACACCGATAATCATGGTAGTTAAAGACTATAACAGTGTATTTATGAAAACAGAAGTAAAATTGTTATATGCCATTACCAATTGTTTTTTCACTTGAATCCAATTATATTTTTAGGGCTCTTTTGAAACGAGGGATTGTGAAAACATAGAAATAAGAAAATGTAGGAATAGAGTGTCCCTAGCCATTGAATTCCGATATAGATTTTAAGATCACTGGAAAATTCCAAAACTATTTTTTGGGTGACACACATGAAAAATGCAGGAACTTTATCATTGGAAGCGAAATACATGATGTAGAACAAATGCTAGATTTACCCCAAAAGTCCTATGAAATAGCCCATTCGATAGGAATTCCAAAAGAATTTGAGATAAGTATTCTTTTGTTCCAAAGGAGCACATGTGCATAGTTCCTATAGTTTTCGTTTACTCCAAATGAGCCCTAGAACTTTAAAACTTGTAAAACTTGTAGGAATATCCACATGTTTTACTATTAAGAGAAAAAAGAATCCATCATGTTCGTCCGAACATCCCATAATTATTGTATTTATTTTATATATTATATCTGATTGCTAGTTACTCCCACAAATGACTTACTACATCCTGGGTGTAGAAGAAAACTCTAGCTAATTTCAAATGAAAGTATTAAATTTTTGTTTTTCACTTTTTTTATTAATTACTATCTTCGTCTCATAATATAAAATTGTATAGTTAAAATCTCTTATATTATAAAATGGGTGGAGTACTTGGAATCAAAGTTTTTACATATGCGCGCCAAGTATACGATACAAGTAAATTAATCTCGTCAGCTAGCGTCCAGACTAGACCGCGTAACAGCATGAGATTATTGACCAGCACGGTAAAACAAAAGCCACAAAAAAATTCACAAGCCTCTGAGATTGTAATTATTAAGTCGTCGTCGTGTCGTCCTCCGGCGCCCACTTGATCCCAACTGAAATTGACTTCCTTGACCAACACGGCTTCCCCTTCTCTGATCTCTCTCCCGTATATTAGCCACATGTAATTACCGACCTGCCCCTTCCAAGCCCACGTCATGCAGAGCTCGACGAGCCCCCGGCCCGGCCCACCTGTCATGATGACGTAGCACCTGGCCCATCGCTCATCCGGCACTTCCCATTGGTCCACGCGCTCACACGAGTTTACATTTATGCCCCTGGATTTATTTTATTTTATTTTATTACGGTGCAGTCCAAAGTCCAAGTCCTCGGATCAGCTTTTGGCGAACTTTGACCCCCTAACTGATAAAGCCCAAGCTTTCTTCTTCCCTTTTTGGAGTGGTGCAACTTTTTGCAATATGGAGCTCAGGCCGCCGCCCAAGCAGCAGCATCACCACCACCACCGCCGCCGTCGCGGCGGCGACGAGGAGGAAGAGCAGGAGGCGGCGGCCATGGAGCATGGCCACCTGTCGCTGCACGGCGGCAGCGGCGGCGCCTTCTGGCGGCCGCGCGACGAGGAGGAGAAGGGAGGCGGGAGGAGGGGTGAGATCAAGGAGGTGGACTTCTTCTTGGGCTCCAGCCGCGACGTCGCGGCCTCCCGGCGGCATGACGACGCCTTCCGCGGGACGCATGGCGGCAGCGGCGACGTCAACGTGAGTTCACCGGCGTTAGTCGGACTACCCGATCGGCCGGTTGTCCTCTGAGAGTAGCTGAAAGTTGAGCTCTTGATTGAATGATTGGTTGCTAAATTGATATGCAGATTGGGCTAGACTTGCTGACCACCACCACCACCACCACCGGCGCGGCGGCGGGTGATGCAGCTGCCGGCGCCGGCGAGGAGGACACGACGAAGAATCATAGAGTTAGTTGATTTTTGTCGATACCCTTGTGTACTCTTCCATTTCTCTTGGTTTTTAATTAAGTTGCTTGTTGCAGCTTAAATATATTATTGGTGTGATCCCTTGTTGGCTGACACTTCTATATATATATCCATGTGATCTATATATGCCTAGATGGAGGCGACGACGGCGGTGGATGCGGAGCTCCGGCGAGTGGTGGAGGAGAACCGGCGGCTGCGGGGGATGCTGGACGAGCTCACCCGGAGCTACAGCGCGCTGTACCATCAGTATCTGCAGGTCACGCAGCAGCAAAACCATCGCCATCCTGATCACCTGATCATGAACAGCAACCGGTCTTCACTAACTCAAGTGAGTACCTTCTTGTTTTACATGTTATTATCATCACAAGCCTATGCATATATACATGTTCCTCTTGATTGATCCCCTTATCCCGGTAAATGGATGCATGGATGTACCTTGCTTGGATCTTCATTTCTTTCATTCGTTGTTTTTGGGGTGTGAGGGTGCAAGGATTTCTTGATTCTTTGATTGTTTTTTTGAAGGAAGGCAAAAGCTTTGCCTTGTATATTGAATTATTGATAGAGCAGGAATGATTCCTTGATTGTTGTTTGCGTTTCTTTTCTTTTTTGAAGAGTTCTTAATTTGCGTAGCCTGTTCCTCCGTTGATCTTTCAGAGTCAATTTTAAGGGTAGCTAGCCTGACATTTTTTGCACAATTAATGGTGTTATTGATTTAATTCCCCCTGGTTTATTATATTTTCTGAATTCACAATGCACACGTACGCGTTGGAGAATTGTCTAGTGACAACAATTGGAGGGTATGCAAGATTTGCCCCATGATCAAGATCTGGTGCAATAATGTACAGGTCACTAAACGCGCACACATACCGATGTAAGATCCTGTAGATCAAACGAGCTTATGTCAATGCCTCGGTCTGCTAATTAATTAACTGAATTAATCTTATAGAGAAGCCTGACACTTTCCAAAGCAAATCTTACAGACACATGATGGAGTAGGATTAGATATACAAAATGGGTATAGTAGTTTCAAACATATGAGCATGGGCAGGGCTTGGCACCAACTCTTGATCACTTGCAAGTATTATAAGTTTCGGAGTAGTATATTACATTATTTCCTCCAAAACTATCGGGATTTTTCCCAAATACGCCATTCCTCGATCCGTTTGAAGTACTAAAACACTTTGATTTCATTGGGCATCTGATTAATCCTTTTTGAACGATAGGCAGGTATACGATTAATCATCATTGCTTAAAACTAGTGCTGTAGCTCATAACTAATCGTGTGAACAATGTTCCAAAAGTCTCCAGCGTTAGATCCCTTCCCAACTGCAAGCTTTTGCTTTGCAGAGGACGGACATGTACTGTACAGTGACACATTAACACGAGAGCTAGCTATCTAACAAGCTAAGTACTACTACCACTTATAACTGTAGGAGTAGGAGTAGTAGTTAGTGTGTGCTAATCTCATGCACGTAATTTTCATTTGCGCTGCTCGCTTTCGCCTTGCTTTTGACTAACGAACGCACCACGTACTACGTACTTCTCTCTTGATCCTACCAAACCTCGACGCAGACACACCGGACCGCGGCGACGACGCAGCAATTCCTGGAGCCGCGACCGTCGTCCACGGCGCAGGCCGCCGCCGCCGCCGCCGACGTGGACATGGCGGCGTCCGACGACGACGAGGCCGGCGGCAGCGACGCCTCCCCTTCGCTGACGAGCAACACCGGCGGCGGCAACAAGATCAGGAGGGTTGGTGGTCAAGACGAGACGGCGGCGCCGGCGAGGGAGAACGGCGAGCAGCAGACGGCGGCCGAGCTGCCGTGCCGGAAACCAAGGGTGTCCGTGCGTGCGCGATCCGAAGCACCAATGGTACGTACACTTGGTAGTAGTAACTATATATGTTTTGTCATGGCAACATTATTTTGTTTAATTTGAGCATTGCCTGCGATTTAATTAATTAATTAATTAATTAATTGTAGAGTCAAAACAAAATTAAACAGGGTATAGAAAACAGACAGCAATTGATTTTACCTCTAGGGGCGTGTACACATGAAACAGTTTGTTGTTGTTACTGAATTTACAATTACAATTCTAAAGATGGGACGATGTACGCTGCTAGTTTAATTGTTTTGACCTTCGTTGCTCTTGCATTCAATTAATGGTGAACAACTATTTTGAACTCCTGCAGATTAGTGATGGGTGCCAATGGAGGAAGTACGGGCAGAAAATGGCAAAGGGGAATCCATGCCCGCGAGCGTACTACCGATGCACAATGGCTATCGGATGCCCAGTCAGGAAGCAGGTAACCAAATTAATATATATGTAATTCTCATAATATACATTTTCTTGTGTAGTTTTAATTAGCGCGGCGCTATAAAAACCAAATGAAATTGACAGATTTTTTTTGAAATTTAAAGATGTTGACATACTCCATTAATTAAATTGATGTGATCCATTTTTTTGGAACATTGAGACGCAAGTTAAATTTATATATTAATTATATGTATCTTCCGTTCTATCTCCCTTTTTTAAAATAAAATTGTGTCGATCTCACAATATTAAAGGCAATCTTCACTAGGAAAAATAATTAATACTTGGGATTTTCTTACTCTAGCTCATGAATAATGTCTTCACTCTTTGTTGACGGACTTCTGATCTTGTCGATCGATAAACAGATTGTTAGCTCCCCCAGTCAAAAAAAAAAAACAAATTGTTAGCTCTGGCTATGTGTTTGCATTGCCCCTCGCAAATTATATATCTGCATATCAATCGTCGGTTGTTCAAACTGGAAAATATAACTAGCTAGCTAGGGTCCTCCTTGGCCGGCCTGTTAAGCTTGACCGATCTCACTACTTGAAATTTGAAAAACGGATAACTGGAATTGTCTATTCTGAATATTATGTGTATTCACTCACCTAATCTTCGAAAATAACGGAGCAAACAAAAAGCAAGCAATAATCAAGAACCTACTGATTAGGTGAATACATTTACCAGCTATAGCTAGTATTACGTATACTCAATGACTACATGCATTATTGACACTAACCAAATGAAATAAATAAGAAGTTGTGGTCAGGTGCGGATCTAGAAAAAAATAATAGTGAGAGCTGAACAAACTAGGAAGTATCTCTAATCCCCACATCCCATGTATCTATGGAAAAAAATTTTAGTGGGGGTTTAGGGGATCTCCATGGCCCAGGAACGATAGTACCCCTGTAGTAAATCCGCCCCTGGCAGTGGTCTATCGATCCAGACTGAGAAGAAAGTAAAGCCAGTACAGTCATGACTCATGCATGCATGATCAAGAGTCATATTTGAGCTTCAATTCATATGGTTTCAGTACTGTTAACCTTGCATGTTTATGTCCATTTCTTTCATTGCATTTCGTTAGGCAAGCCCATTTCCATTTGAAGAACTGGAAATAAATTGTGCCTATATAGGAGTATAAAGCACATACACTGTACCACCACTTGAGTTACACAAATATATGTAGTAACTTCTTTTTTTGCGGGGATAAATTAATGTAGTACTACACATATCAATCTGTTGAAACCACGCAAATATCCTATCTTGGTGGACCAACTGATTATATTGCCTTTATCTTGCTAGTAATTTTTATAAGTAAATTGGAGGACCAAGTGATTATATTGCCTTTAATTTGATCTCCAACGATCTTGGTGTACTGTCACATACACACAAGTACCTGTTCTCTAACATATATATTAATTAACTAAGCAAGGAATCATGATACTGTTGACTTTCAACACGTCTAGTAAGTGATCTTGTAAATATCAATTCATATAGACGTCTATATATATTGTAGAATACTTCCATAGTCCATATGTGTACTGATCTGAACTCATGCATCCAGTGAGAATTCAGCATCTCTCTGCATCCTTCCTTGCATACGCTAGCTAGCTATGACTCCTATCATTGCATGGTCTTGCATATATTTATGTTTCCCCATCTATCCAGCTAGCTGTATACCCATAGCAGTACAATATGTACGCACACAAAACTAGCTACGAGCTGTGCATATATATATATATATATATATGCTGCGGGGAGACACGGACGTTTCCGTGTTGTTTTCCGTGCTGACATGACGAGATAGAAGACCAGAGGAAAAACTATCAATCAATTTCCATTGTTTAATACTAGTTCAGTTTTGTGAGATAGTACGTACGTGGTTATAGAATTAAGCTGCCAATGCGTTTATAAACTTTTTATAATAAGTACCGGATTTTCTAAATGTCATTAGCAAGAAAAAAAGGGTGTGGAATGTTATGGTCCCTGGACCGTTCGGTTCACGCCAAGATTTTGTGTCCGGGATGCTTCTTCTTCAGCTCCAAAGAACTCCTTTTTCTCCAGCGCCAAGGACACTAACTCTGTTGTAGGACCTATGGACTAGAGGTTTGGAATTGGGATAGGGGTAAGCAGGGGGAGGGAGTTGGTCAGGAAAGGGAAATAAAAGGGTTTTTCGGGCTTAAAGGGATAGCCGCGTGGATAACGGTGAGACAAGCGGTGAGCGGTGAACACAGGTGGGTGGTGAGGCAACGGTGCTCACTGGAGTAGGGTTGGAGGAGGGTAGTGGACGGGTAGAAAGAGTTATTAAGAGTCGGGATAGTGATGATGTCTCTATTGGTGAGGGAGCCACCGGAGACAGAGAAGAGAAAAGTGTGGTGAGGCACCTCATCACCGTTCGGCTGGGGAGGAGGATGGCATAGTGTTGATGACCCCATTGACGCTTTCCAGTGCCAGCAATGTTAAGGAGCAACCTGCTAGCTATGCCGGGGAGGTGGTGGTGACGGTTGAGGAGGTGGTAGAGCCACGACTTGCTAGAGGAACAAGGGGAGAAAAGAAAATATAATCAGGGTGGTAGTTAGTACTATAGTTGCATGAATTCTTGACGCGATCTAAACCATCTAAAGATAGCTAAGATGAGATAGGCAGACCAGGAAGTATTTAACATTTGAGAAAGGAGAACCCTCAAACTATATATGAAAACCAACTTCCGAAAGGAGTCTAATGTACTACCTCTGTCTCAAAATAATTTCATTTTTCACCCATCCTACACATACCAATACAAACACCAAAAGACTAAAATAGCCCTACTTTATCTAATCCTAATACAACTATTTATCACTTGATATACTCTTACTACAACTATTCTCTATTTTGAGAAACTCCAATGCAATGATTACTCTAAAAATGAATTTATTTTAGGACAATGAAAAGATGCTAGAAAAGAGAGACAGAGGAAGTACTTGCCTTACATTGTTACATGATTGCATGCGGCCGGTGATGCAATGACCGATGCTGCATGTACGCATGATTTGCCTTCATTGGTACGACAGAGATGCATGGGACTAGCGCACACATTGGTACTTAGCACAGTAATTGACATAAATCATGTGCATATCATCTGTGTGCAGGTGCAACGGTGCGCCGAGGACAAGACCGTGCTGATCACCACCTACGAGGGAAACCACAACCACCAGCTGCCGCCGGCCGCCACCACCATGGCCAACACCACCTCCGCCGCCGCGGCCATGCTCCTCTCCGGCCCTGCCGCCAGCCGCGACGGCGCCGCCGCCTTGCTCGGCCACCACCACCACCCGGCGGCGATGTTCCACCACTCCTTCCCCTACGCCTCCACCATGGCGACGCTCTCCGCCTCTGCTCCATTCCCCACCATCACCCTCGACCTCACGCAGACGCCCGCGGGAGGAGCCGGCGCCGCCGGCCTGCTGCACGCGCTCCACCGCCCGCCGGCCATCCACCCTGGGGCTGCGCAGGCGATGCCGTTCGCCGTGCCGCCGCAGCTGGCGATGTACCTCCCGCAGCAGAGGGCGGCGCCGGGGATGCTGCCGGCGGCGTCCGCGGGGCTGGGCGGCGCGCGGCAGCCGTCGGTGATGGAGACGGTGACCGCCGCGCTCGCCGACCCCAATTTCACGACGGCGTTGGCGGCTGCCATCTCGTCGGTCGTGGCGGGAGGAGCTCATCAGTCTCTTTCCACCACTCCCCGTTCTGCCAGTGGCGTCGCCGTCGCCGGAGACGGCAACGGAAACGGGAGCTCCGCTGCCGCCGCCTCGCCGGCGCTGACGGCGGCCGAGGCACCGGCGGCGTCCGGATCACCTCCTCGGCTCGCGACGCAGTCCTGCACCACGTCGACTTGATCACAGAGAGCCATTTATACTGATGATGCATGCATGATGCCCACACATACATGACATACATACACCTTTTTAGTTTTGAGATTTGAGATACATATACTTTCTTGTATTATGTACAGTAAAATTTATGGAGTAAATACTAGTTACTAGATGAATTATATATATAGAGACACAGATCGAGTTCCTGAGAAATTAATATAACTGTCTTAGGTTCATTTCTTTCACTGGGGAATTTCCTACAAGCACTATATATTGCACGGTAGTGACATGATCAACCGAGATATATGCTGACTATCAATTGACTGGGCCAGCTCAATTTCGGCCCACTACGAGCGATAACAAACATGGGTTCGTCCAACTAGATCAAATTAATTAACATGGTGTTGGCGATGAAATTTCGTAAGTCTCGAAGTCATCATCGACCTAGAGTTAGTATCGGCTTCAGAGTTTTAGAATCGACCGATGGAAGCTATCAATCGCCAATAGTTGAATTCTTACCAAATTCGGTTAAAGAAATTAATCTATTAAAGAAAAATTATCTAAAAGAGACCGAGTTTAAGGAGGATGCGACATGACAGTTTATCAATTAATTAGGAAGAGTATATTAGTTTTCTTTTATCTTTAGGAAAGTGTGTTTACTGTCTAATAAGGACTTTATATTTTTCCTTTTATCTTTAGGAATGTTTGAGTCGTGTTCGATAAGGACTAGTATCTATACATGGGTATAAATATGTACACCCAGGGTCCATGTAAATTATCTTTCGATCAATAAAACTACTCTCGGCGTATTGCCGCCCTTTTTCTGAGGTTTTTACTTATCAACCGGCGGAATTTGACACCTGACGCGGGGCTGCATCGGCTTTCGATCTCCGGTGAAGGGGCACTACACTGGCCAAGGTCACCTGTGACGGGCCCAAACCCTCACCTTTGACGGCTTTGGACAGGGTCAGTGATCAGTGGTCACTGGTGAGTCCAGTCACCTTTGACGGGTGGTCGGCCGTCACAGGTGACACCCACCTCTGACGGGCAAGTTAATAGAAAGCCGTCAGAGGTGTTGATCTCCGCTAGCCTAGGACCAGTTGGGACCCATCACAGGTGACTCACCTCTAACGGCCCTTTAAATAAAGGTCGTCAAAGGTGATGGTCTCCGTAGATAGAAACTGCCACAGGTGATCTACCTCTGACGGCCCCGAAAGTAAAGGCCCATCACAGGTAGGTCACCTCTGACGGGGCTTTATTTGCGAGTCCGTCACAGGTGAGTTTACCTGTGACGGATTTTTGTTCCAACCCGTCAGTGATGAGTTAATTCCAGAAAAAAAATCCTAAATATTGGCTAGCCTCAGGATTTGCTAGCCATGCCCTCTGAAAAACAGAAACATCCCAGATATATTCCAGTCACCCCCCTAATATAACATCACAGATCCATCTCAAAAATTGACATTATTCACATATGCAGTTGAAATGCCACAATTTTGCACAATTTTTCTTCAAGCCACAATTTTGCACATATGAAAGTAAATTACATTGCACTCCATAATAAAAACAACTTTTTTTACATCACAATAAATTATCTAGCCAAGTTCATGAGTCTATTACCATGAAAACGTCCTTTCTTGTTCATTATTTATGCAAGAATGAAGGCGCACACTTCGCCTCTGATAGCGGGGGGGTTGATGGGTGAGATCCTGAAGCCAACTCTACCTTTCTGTTTAATAAATCAGAGGTTAGCACATTTTGAATAGCAATGTTGGTATTGAAATGAGCTTGTTCGCCATTAGTAACAACCTCAGGGTCGAAATCTTTCACCTCTCTTAAAAGTGTTGACATGTTGTGGCACACGTGGAAACCACACTGGTCTCCGATCTGTTGTGCGCATGCGAACTTGGTGTCATGATAGAGTTCATCCTTGCCCTCCTTATGCCTATCACCCTTTTCCACACATGGGACCCAAGCTTCATTTAAGGCCTTGGTGATTTCAGTGAAATCATAATCTTTCGTCTTATTGGAGTTAAAGTAGTAAACCCTACTCCACTTAGGTACGATGACTAAGAGAATCAAATGTTGTCTGCGCGGTGGTTACGTAG
The DNA here is from genome assembly GCA_000573905.2 of Oryza punctata. Classification (NCBI taxonomy): domain Eukaryota; kingdom Viridiplantae; phylum Streptophyta; class Magnoliopsida; order Poales; family Poaceae; genus Oryza; species Oryza punctata. The sequence goes on from CM002488.2 coordinate 10,566,501, forward strand.
CGTTAGTAATAAGAACCTTAACTTCAAAAACAATATGCACCAAGGGTATTGTCCTCTTACTCCTGGTTGTGTGCGCACATGATGTACTCTTTGTCTTGGTGGGCACATAAACACCAGTTGACATAGTCAATCACATCAGTGAAGCTCTGTCGTAAATTAACCTCGTTCACCATGGATGGATCAAGGAACCCAACCTGATTACCAAGGCGACGACTCTCGATCCAACACAACCTTAAAACATTTACGTATTAGAACTAATTTAATTAGGAGATATAGTCCAATCATATCGCAAGTATAGAAGGTCTGCACTTACAAGGAGTAGCATTTTAGAAGTCTTGTGTCCAACTTCCAGATCCTGAAAAGGTCAAAGAGGTCATCAAAGCCTATAGTTACATAGGCAGGCGACGATAGGAACGGCTGGTGGTCGTGATATCCAACTATGGATGACTCCCTCATTTTCCGCTTGGCATTGCTTAGCTCCATGTATTGCTTATGTAGCTCTCGGAAAGCAATACCCATCACGGCTAACACATTGTCCTCCACCAATGGCATGCCTAGCTCAAATTGGGTCGGCGCCCTCACGACCTTCCCTGCTTTTCTCTCCGCAATCGACGTCGCAGCCTTGCAACTTTTTGGCACCGGCGCCAACTCCCCGACCTTCCCCTTACCCCGTTCACGCTTCTGGCCCTTGACAACTGGTGGGGAGCTATCGACCTTTCTTGTGGTCTTTATTGGAGCCAAGCTTTGAGCTATATCTGCCAAGTCCATCAACTCCATCAGGAGAATGAGGTACTAACAATGCCGGTCCACGGGGAGCCTCAATTGATAGCTTATATTTGGGAGGTGTAAGCTCCGTCGGTCAACTTGGACGAGGAGTCATCTTCACAACTATGTCTTCTTTGGGCCATTGTATGAACGTCTTGCGCGCATCGCCCAAAGTCATGATTTCATCATTGGGGGGCACGGGCAGCGAATAGCCTGACCAGGTGTCCTTTACTGTATCGATGGACACATTGGCATACCCAGCTAGCAGGTCTGCGCCGTGGACCTTATCCGTAACCGAGGGTTTGAAAGCCATACCCTCAGTGACTTCGGGAGCGAAAGTTGGGTGGACCCTCGCCAGTAGGACACACTGTGCTACGCCCTGCATATGTAAAAGTTTGAATTTAATATTGGAACGTGTAAAGATTTTTGATTAGATATGGATCGGATAACATCAATTACCTCTATGTGGTCCACTGCAGCTAGTGATGCGACCAGGAGACCAGGGGCCGGCACCTCTGTGGATGCACAACTACTCCTACGCTGTGATGGACTCGCGTCGTGTTGTGCACGAGGAGTTGGATGCACAGCATGTGTTTTGCCTCAGGGTATATTCATGTCGGCGAGGACCTTGTTAACCCTTTCTTCCACCCTAGCGTCCATGCTAGCTTCTAGTTCTTGAATGACCTCCACCTTAAGCTCGGCCTTCAAACGAGCGTCCCTCTCTTCCTTGGAGACTTTCCGTTTCCTGTATTGGGAGCTGTACTGCGCAGTCCATGCTTCCAGGGCACATCGCTGCCAATTCCTCGAGTCCGGCCAGGATGTTCTTTGGTTCCGAGCGCCTTTGTGAGGATGTCATCTTCGTGCCTCTTCGGCGCGGACTCCACCTCGCTTTGTGAAGCTTGTTCAGCAACCAACCCCAACCATAAAAAACAAGAGTCGTTTATACAAACTTCTACTTCATACGAATGGTAATTAGTAAGGTCAAGTAGTGAACTCACCAGTTCCTGATAGACAACGGCATCACTTTTGTTCTCAAATGTGACAGAGCCGTCCGGGTTGACCTTACCCCTTGCACGCGCCCAGTTGCGAGCTCTATGTTCAGGGATGTCCGAAAACGGGGCAGGGACATTCGCTGCTGCAGCGGCTGCATCCTCTTGGGCCCATATTGCCTCTTTCCCGATGTACCCTGCGGTACCTAGCCGATGCGGGTGCTCATTCCGCTGTTGCAGTAGGCGATGTGCCTCGCTTGATTCCCTAAACTCTTGGGTGTTCTTCAGAGAGCAGAATTCCTCCCACACTGCTTCGGTTATTTGAGGGTACTCATCGAACAGCGTATGATTGCCGGGCGGGTTGACAAACTCGGTGAAGAGCTTCGACTTCCAAATCTTCCAAGCTTTGCCCATCTTATGGAATGCCTTCCGCTTGAGCCTATCCTTTGCTTCAGCCGGAAATGTGAACCATTTCTCCATTGCCGTCCAAGCTCGCTCCTTCTTGGCTTCCGTGACCTTGCCGATATCTTTATGGAGGATCCCGAAATTCTCACGTGCCGCCAGCCCGCAGCAGTTAGACCATCTTCCAATGACAGTCCTCGGCGCCGTGGGCCTACAACTAGCGTCAACCTCTCTTATAACTTGCACTGTGGTCGGCCATATATTTTGTGTCCGGGGGTTTCTACTCGACCTACTCGCACTTGTCCCGCCCGACATCGACGCATGTTCTTGCTGGGGCGATTCTGCAGCACACACAGAAGGCAACATATGCTAAGGGGTGCTAGCTAAAATTCACCAGTTCATGTAGTGAAAATTTATCCTATAAATTTCCATGACTTTCGGGCTGTTCGACCGCCGTTGTCGAGGGATGACCTTTGGCAACTATCTCCGTGGCTGGGTTTGCTTCTTCCTGTATCCTCGCAGGTGTCGGGGAAGACGGGTTTGCGCCGGGCGTTGTCATGGTCTAATTTTTTCGAAAAAGCTTATAAATTTCCTATCATTATACTAATTAGCACTAGATACATGTAATACGGGGTATACTATGAAAGATATGGCCTCTGTTTTGCTCAAAAATTATGCATCAATTACCATCATTTGCATGAATGGAAAAAAGAGGAAATCAGCTACTAGGAGGAAAAAGCAACCCAAAGTCAACCCAGAAAAAAGAACAAATGTAGATAATCTATTCTTATGCAAAAAAAGGAACAAGTGTAGATAATCTATTCTTATGCATAAAAAAAGAACAAGTGTAGATAATCTGTTCTTATGCATAAAAAAAGAACAAGTTTAGATAATCTGTTGTTATGAAAAAAAAAGAACAAGTCTAGATAATCTGTTCTTATGCACAAAAAAGAACAAGCGTAGATAATCTGTTCTTATGCATAAAAAAAGAACAAGCGTAGATAATCTATTCTTCTGCATAAAAAAAGAACAAGTGTAGATAATCTATTCTTATGCATAAAAAAAGAACAATTTTAGATAATCTGTTGTTATGCAAAAAAAAACAAGTCTAGATAATCTGTTCTTATGCGCAAAAAAAAGAACAAGTGTAGATAATCTGTTCTTATGCATAAAAAAAGAACAAGTTTAGATAATTGTTCTTATGCATAAAAAAAGAACAAGTCTAGATAATCTGTTCTTATGCAAAAAAAAAGAACAAGTCTAGACATAATGTTATTGAGCAATCATCACTGGCCATTTAGCAATAATCCATCACTGAACAAGGGCATAGTGGCAGTAGCAACAACAATTCATCAAAAAAAGAATGAGTGTACATAAAAAAAATGAACAAGTCTAGGCAGAATGTTATGGAGCATTTATCACTGGCCATTTAGTAATAATCCATCATTGAACAAGGGGCACGGGGGCAGCAGGGGCAGAATTCATCCAAAATATATATTTTACATATCCAATATATACAAATATATATTGGATATATATATATATATATATTTCACAGGGGCACAGGGGCACAGGGGCATAGGGGCAGTAGGGGCAGCAGGGGCAGAACATATCCAAAATTCATCCAAAATCATATATTTCACATTCATCCAAAATCATATATCCAAAATTCATCCTAAAATCATATATTTCGCATTCATCCAAAATCATATACTTCCAATTCATCCTAAAATCATCCAAAATCATATACTTCCAATTCATCCTAAAATCATCTAATACCAAAAGAATCCTAAAATCATATATCCAAAATTCAACCTAAAATCATATATCCAAAATCATCTAATTTCACATCTATTTCACATCTATATATCATCCTAAATTCATTCTAAAATCATCTTAATTTCTCTAATAGCAAAATTCATCCTAAATTCACCCTAAAATCATCTAAACATAGAAAAAAAAGGAGGAAGGGGGCGTACTCGGATCCCGGCGGCGGTGAAGACGAGGGTGCAGCGAGGGGTCTCGATGGACGGGGTCGGGGAGGTCGGGGCCGGCGAGGTAGGACGGCGGAGAGGGTGAGGCAGCGACGGTGGAGAGAGCGGAGAGGGCGGCGGCCTCGATGGACGGACGGCGGAGAGGGCGGCGACAGTGGAGAGGAGGGCGGAGAGGGCGGCGGCCTCGATGGACGGACGGCGGAGAGGGCGGTGAGGGTGGAGAGGAGGGTGGAGAGGGTTAGGCGGTGAGGGCGAGCGGCAACGGCCGAGAGGAGGGCGGCGAGGGCGAGCGGTGACGGTAGAGAGGAGCGCGAGTGGCAACGGTGGAAAGGGCGGAGATGGCGAGCGGCGGCGGCGGTTTTGGATCGAGAGTACTGAGTGATTTGAGTGACCGGATCTTGATCTAGAAGAGGTCTAACCCTAGGTCAACCCTAGTCAAACTCACCTGTGACGGGCGCCAACTGCGTGCCCATCACAGGTGAGGCCACCTGTGACGGGCCCAGCGTTCCAGGCCGTCACAGGTGAGGTCACCTGTGACGGCCCTACAGTTAGCGCCTGTCACAGGTGAGTTCGACCACAATATTTTATTTTATTTTATTCCACTTAGTTCTTTTATTTTCCTTAACATATTTCCACATACACTACATATCTTGTTTTACTTAATTATTTTATTTCACTAACAGTAGTAATTGCACTTCATTATTTTACTATTTTTTTTATTTTATTTCACTTCTAGTGGGTGCTTCACTTAATTATTTTATTTGACTATTTCATAAGCAATATACTATTGATCATTGCGAACATATTACAGTCATACAGATATATAACAGACATGTAGACATAACGTACGTACATAAATTACAAAAATAATCCTTCCTCATGGTCGACGCATGCATACTGAACGTCATCTTCTTCTTCCTCCTCTTCTAGAGGTATTTCTTAACCTATGCCGCGGACGTGCTGGTTGTAATCATCCTCGTCTGCAATATTGTCCAATCCAACAATTCTCCTTTTCCCCTCACGAACAACATGTAGTTTCTTGTTACACGGGTCAACTACGTAGAAGACTTGAACAACCTGTTGGCGAGAACGAACGGTTCATCCTTGTACGCGTTGTTGGCCAAGTTGATAGTGGTGAAACCTTCATTGTCAACTTTTACATTGCGAAAATCGACCCATCGACAACGAAACAACGGGACTTTGAACTTCAAGTAATCTAGCTCCAATATTTGCTCAACTCTGCCATAGTATTGATCACGCCGACCACCGTCACTAGCAGCCTCGATGCGTAACCCACTGTTCTGCACTGTGCATTTGTTGTCTTGCTTTACCGTGTGAAAGGTGTATCCATTTATGTCATATCCTTGCCTGGTGGTGGCACTCCATTCAGGACCCTGTGACAATCACTGAAGTGTTTCACTAGACAAGTTCTGCAACCTGGCAATTCGGTTCTTCAGCCACTCGTTGAAAGAAGACATGTGCTTGTTTCTGACCCAACTCTCTGATCGGCCTGGGTTCTCCTGTCGGAGAACTGCAAGGTGTTCGTCAACATACGGAACCACCTCAGTCATATGCTGTAGTACCGTGAAATGAGCTTTATCATACACCTTCCGATCCAACCTAACAATCTTCCTTCCAACAGTACCAACACCATCAAGCCTCCCTTCATGATGAGATCGTGGTAATCCAATTGAAGATGTTTCTAAATGTAGTCCACACAAAAATCGATGACCTCTTCAGTGAAGTAACTCTCGATGATACTCCCCTCGGGGTGTGAACGGTTCCGTACATAACCCTTAAGGATCCACAGGTACCTTTCGCAAGGATACATCTGTGTCATGAAAGCTGGACCACAACACTTTGTTTGCCTCACAAGGTGCACGGGAAGATGTTCCATTATGTCAAAGAAAGTTGGAGGAAAGTACATCTCAAGATGACATAGGGTTCTCACAAGTTCTGCCTGTAGTTCATCTAGTCCCTCGGGATCAATGATCTTCTGGCCGATTGCATGGAAGAAGGAACACAACCGCTGGATCGTGCGTTGCACCTGAGGAGGCAAAATATTCCTTAGTGCAACGGGCAACAGCTGTGTGATAAGAACGTGGCAATCATGCGACTTCATTCCTACCAATTTAAGGTCTTGCAGTGAAACGAACCTACTAATTCTTGATGAGTAACCAGATGGAACCTTTATACCACTCAAACATGTTAGCAAATCAATCTTCTCTTCTTTCGAGAGAGTGTAGCAGGCTGGAGGAAGGTACACCCTGCCGGATTCCGTAGTTATGGGATGTAATTCCGAGCGAACACCCATTTCTTCCAGATCTCGTCGGGCGTTGAGACCATCCTTTGTAGTACCTGGGTTAAGCAGTAATCCCATTAAACTCTCACATACATTCTTCTCGACATGCATCAAATCTATGCAGTGGTGAACTTCAAGATCCTTCCAGTATGGTAGTCTCCAAAATATTGACTTCTTTTTCCACATGCTCCTATCTTTTGTCTTTTGTTTTTCCACATGCTATTCTGTTTTGTCCTTCGACATGCTCTTCTCTTTTGTCTTTCCAACTTTCCTCTTTTTTCCAAACTCGTTGGTTATTCCCATCACTAAGTTGTGCACCTATGTCCCTGTTAGCTCTACCGGGGGTCCGGCTGTATCTTTGTGTCCATTGAAATTCTTTCTCATATTCCTATACGGGTGATACCTTGGGAGAAATCTCTTGTGACCCATGTAGACCGTCTTGTGTGAATGCTTCAACCATTTGCTTCTTGTGTCCTCCATACACTCCGAACACGCCCATTTCCCTTTCACAGTTTGGCCAGAAAGGTTGCCAAGGGCCGGATAATCGTTGATGGTACAAAACAGCATCGCATGGAGGTTGAAATACTCTTGTGCATATGCGTCCCATGCTCGTGCGCCCTCATTCCATAGCCTTTCGAAGTCATCGATTATCGGTTCAAGGAACACATCGATATCGTTGCCAGGTTGTCTCGGTCCTTGAATGAGCATGGCAAGCATAATATACTTTCTTTTGAAGCACAACCAGGGAGGAAGGTTATAGTTAACAAGCAGAACTGGCCATGTACTGTGACGACTGCTCAAATCACCAAATGGATTAATGTCGTCCGTACACATTGCGAAACGCATGTTTCTTGGGTCCTTTGAGAATTCCTGGTAAATCCTATCGATTGTCCTCCACTGTACTGAATCTTGTGGGTGCCTCATCATACTATCGACTTTCCGTTCTTCGGCATGCCAGCGCACTAGCTTAGCTTGTTCATTATTCGCAAACATTCTCTTCATGCGCTCCACAATTGGGAGATAACACACCACCTTTGCGGGGCCTCCCCTCTTTGACTTATTTCCTTCACCTTCACTCTTTGCTTGTTTGTATCTAGATATCCCACAGACAGGGCAGACCTCCAAGTCAACGTATTCCTTGTAATACAAAATGCAGTCGTTCGGACAAGCATGAATTCTTTTGACCGCCAGGCCCAACGGACATAATACTTGCTTCGCTTCATATGTCATCTACGGTAAAATGTTCCCCTCTGGCAACAGGTCCTTTAACAGCTCAAGAAGTTCTGTAAAACTCTTATCCGACCAGTCATTACTAGCCTTAAGCTTCATGAGTTCCAACACGCATGACAACTTGCTATGCTTCGACTTGCATCCATCATACAAGGGCATCTGACAATCTTCCACCAACTTACTAAATTTCTCAAAATCTCTGTCACTGTCCTCTACGTCTTCAATGTCATGCAACATTGTAGATAGACATTGAGTATCCAAATCTATGGTCTCTCCACCTAACGGAGAAGGTACGAACATGCCTTCTCGAGCTGCGGCGGTGTTCTCTACATTCTGATCCAACACTTCTTCAGCTGCGACATCAGGCGCCTCTTGCTCTCCATGCTTGGTCCAGCAGGTATATTTCTTCGTGAATCCATCCGTTATCAAATGAGAATGCACTTCTGAGCTATCACGGATCATCTTTTCATTCTTACAGTCCCTACATGGACACAATATGTACATGCTCATCCTACTTTTTCTGTCATTCTCCGCAAATGTGACAAATTCAGTGACCCCCTCTCTATACTCTGTAGACGAACGATGAACATGGTACATCCAACTACGATCCATCTGAAATCAACAACATAGGAAGAAAAATATATGATGATCGGTATATTGAGAATGAAGGGAAGAATAATGTGTTTTTTACCTTGAATATTAGCAAAAATTCGTCCCCCTTGCCCTCCCAACTGATTTGTGAACAGTAAATGGTCGGGATGGAAAGTAGTTGGCGGTTTGGGGGGTATTTATAAACCCAACACACCTCAAACGGGTTAGGTAAAAAAAGCCCGTCAAAGGTATTGGTCATACCTTTGACGGGCCTCAACTGAGTTGCCCGTCACAGGTAGATCGATACCTGTGACGGGCCGGGAGCAAAACCCGTCACAGGTGACGCCAATCACCTGTGACGGTTTGTAATGAAAGGACCCGTCACAGGTGAGGTCATAACAATGACGGGTTGGAGGAAAAACCCATCACTGCCTCACCTGTGATGGCTTAGTCTTGCGGCCCGTCACAGGTGAGGTGATACCTGTGACGGGCCGCGGCCAGATGCCTCACCGATGACAGCATCCCGTATGACCCGTCAAAGGTGACGGTCATCAGTGACCATTTGCTTTGCCCGACACTGGTATCTCGTCAGAGGTGTGAGGATCCGGCGTAGTGGGGTAAGCCCTACATTCCGTCAGGCCCTGGTAAATCTATCGGCTACATTGGTGTTGTTCAAGGTTGCATCGCTTCAATCTCTTAGATCGCTCTGGTTTGGTTGATATATTTACCTGATATCTCAATTCTATTTTAATTGCATTGTGTTTAGAGACGCATCGGTTTAGTTGGGACTGTCTCGGTTAGGTCTGATCTTCTGTCTTAGCCGATATATCTCTACAATCACAATATTGTTTTAAATAGATTGGTTATATCCATCACATTAGACAGATCTATCGGTTCATCAAGTATTAGATTATCATATAGAATCTCGTGTTGCATCATCTAGGTTCAACCTACTAGATTATTGTTGATAATATAAATCTTGTTAAGCCGATAGGTTCATGCTAATGTTTTATCAGAGTGCTAGCCGATGAGTTATCATATATGTTATATAATCTAGATTGACAATATTTTTTACTTGCATCGGCCGATCTCCATCTAGAGTTTTATCGATATCGGCTAGATTACTTTGTTGGCTTAGATTATATAATGTATTCACCACCTTAAAAATCAGTCAAAGGCTTGATTGTCTAGATAATATGTTTCTTTTCATACTTAGTGTTACATCAGTTAAGTTTGATCTACTAAGTCGTGCTTAGAACCATAATCTTTAGCCTGCTTCTTGATTGCCAATAAGGGTTTCATCGGGGTTTCAGCCGATGAGTTATTTGGATGTTGCATCGGCTTATAAGGATTACATATAAGTTGGATCAAGCCGATGACAACAAAGGTTTCATTGTTTATATAATCATTTGGATTTATCGACATCTGACCTTCAACCGATGTATGCTTTAACCTTCGGATCAGTGCTTATTCAATCTATCATTACTAGCCGATTGGTTGCTACTGGATTATATTATTGTTATATATCATTATCATCAGCCGATTATCTTTATGTCATTATTTACTCAAGTATCAAGATCTATATTGGATATCGGCTAATATCAGCATCGGCTGGAACTACTCCATCGGCTTGTCAGCCAATCGGTTCTTTGATGATCTTCAATTTATATATCTTGTCAGTTGCAGGATCAAATTGACTAGCACGTCCACATCTCATTTATATTTTGGACCTGCACTGGAGCTAAGCAGATCTCCTAGGCCGTCGTGTTTTTACGTCAACACATGGATGCCGTTGGCTTGGATCCATGATCTCCTTCAGTAAAGTTAGATGTAATGCACAAGAGGATTGGGTAATATATATATATATATATACATATATATATATATATATATGTATTACTATTCATGGTTGCAAAATACAGGGGAAATTTTACTATATGATTTTTTTTTTGACCTAGATGGTCAACCATGCTCAAATATGACCCCACCAGTACGTCCACGGTCCACTACCAACGTGGCTCCATTTAGGAAGAAAGTAGGGAATTTTTTTAGAAATAATATGATTTTAATGGAAAATCGTAAAAATATAGGTCGGTTAGGCGAAATCGCAAGTTTAACACCCTGTCGAACAACCGTAGTTCGATAGGGGTACCTGTCGAACAATCTCAGTTCGACATGTGCCTGTCGAACGGGTAGTTGGTCCCAAAAACAAAATAAAAAAGTACACAAACAATAACGCTACAGTGATTTGCAAAGGCATGTCGATATGTCCATGTTCAATACCCCTGCATGAACAGTGTGCTACAGTGACGCTACAGTGATTATTCCTTTTTTCTTGAAATTTTTACCACCTGTCGAACTGCGGCAGTTCGATAGGTACCCTGTCGAACCGTGGCTGTTCGACAGGGTGCTAAACTTGCGATTTCACCTAACTGACCTATATTTTTGCGAGTTTCCATTAAAATCATATTATTTCTAAAAAAACTCGTAGGGAATTAGGCATTGAGTTGGGCCCTCTCATGTCCACGTGCACCATATATAATTTAGGTCCTGTTTGTTTCAGTTTACGATTATTATAATTTGTTTCAGTTTATGATTATTATAATCTAGATTATTAGTAATAATCTGAAACAAACAGGTAGATTATTATGATAGATTGTTATAATCTATAAGCTAGATTAGTATAATCTGGTAATCTACTCTAAATATGTTTTTTTCAGATTATTGGAAGGTTAAAGACTCACTACCTTTATTCTGTCATAATCTAAAGAAACAAATAGCTCATAGTTTATTTTACTGGAGCTTATTGTAATCTAGCTTATAGTAATCTGACTTAATAATCTGGATTACATTTTGAAACAAGCAAGGTCTTAGTATAGTCCTCAAGGAAGTCTATATATACGTGAACTGGGTGGCTAATGATAAACAAGCTAGGTCACCCACCCGCATACTCTACAAGACTATGCAATGGTTTATATATGGGGCAACAATTAATGAAGAAAGATGAGAGTTAGTGCCTTTTCATCAAATCTCGTTATATAGATAATTAATGTTTTCTTTTGTTCTGATGATGTTAATAATGGCGGTACTGATCAGTTTATGCATCTTTCTATGCAGGGTTTATTTATCTTTTAAGATAATACAACCTCATTTCTTTGAGAAATGCTCCGATACTCTCTACCTATAGTATTATATACTACCAATAATATTAAGAGTAAATTAGTAATTTACTAATATAATGATTACGAGTAATTTTATTATTTATGCTTTTTCCTGGTTAGATATCCATTATGTTGGTATTACTCATATTCCATCAAAAAGCTAAAAAAAAAAGTTTAGTAACTGCTAAATGATAATTATACCTTTTTTTGACAATAATCCATATTTTTACTACCGCTAACTAGGGTGGTAGTAGAAAGTAATTTAAACCCTTCGATTAAATGAGATCAACGGTTCATATTGTTTTCTACTGCTAGTAGAGAGCATCGGAGTGAGGCTCCATTTTATATGGTGCTGGTTAGTTAAAAAAAAACATATGATATGGTATGTACTACGTACGTACATTGATCTCCGGTCTCTATCCGTCGGGTACACAGCTTAAAATGTTTTTGCTAAATGAAAAGAAAGGGATAGATGAGCTCCCTCCAACTGCAAAATATCTATGCTCCAACTCCATAATAATGAACTAAGCACCACGAACGTTCATTTGATATGCTTGCTTGGTCGGACGTCGTCAGTCGATCTCAGCTTCTTACTTTGCTAGCTTAGTGTTATGTACGGATCGATGGCTTCCAGCGCTGAGGTGAGAGTCGTCGCTACCACCCGCGTCCCGCTCCTGCGCCGGCCGCCGCCGCACCTCGAGCAGATCCCGCTCTCCCTCTTCGACGCCTGGTTCTTGCCGCTGTCGCCGATCCAACGCCTCTTCCTCTACGACGACGACGGTGGCGCCGACTACCCGTCCCTCGTCGAGTCGCTCAAGTCGTCGCTCGCCGACGCGATCGCCGTCTTCTCCCCCCTCGCCGGGAAACTCACGTACGTCCCCTCTACGGGCGACGTCGTCGTCGATTGCTCGCCGTCCGCCGTCGGGGACGGGGTCGAGTTCCTGGAGGCGGAGGCCGACGGCGAAGCGCGGGCGCTGTCGAGCGCCGAGAGGTACGACGTCCCGGCGTTCTTGCGGCTCATCCCTGGCCTGCAGGCCCCCAAGCTCCCCGCGCCGGTGCTCGCCGTGCAGGCGACGCGGTTCGTTGGCGGCGGGGGCGGCGTCGCCGTCGGCGTGGCCGTGCACCACGCGGTGAAGGACGGCCATAGCTTCTGGCGGTTCATGGACGCGTGGTCGGCTGCGGCGTGTGGCCGGCCATCTCCCCCGGCGCCAGCGTTTGACCGGTCGGCGATCGTGCACCCGATGGCCGCCGACGTGGCGCGGCGCATCCTCCGGAAGATGACACCGGAACTACCACTAGTAATGCAATTAATGTTTTTTTTTTGACAAAAATCTCATAAAACTCTCTGATTTTTAGCGTCATCAACAAAATCTTCATCGAAATTTGTAGCTCCGCACCACAAAATCTGTGAGACAACCGTTGCAACATCATGAAGCGATCACGCTAGAACTCGACAGCCACCGCATCGCGGACATCAAGAACCGCATCGTGGAGCTTGACGAGGCCACCAGGGCGAGCCCCGGAACGGATCAGAGCCGCCGCCGCCTGCTCCCTTCCACGTTCGTCGCCGTCTCCGCGCTCGTCTGGTCGTCCGTCGTCCTCGCCAGGTCCCAGCCGGACGAAGGCGCCGGTGCCGACGCCGACGCGCGAGCGCACCTCGTCTTCTTCGCCGACTGCCGCCGGCGGCTGGACCCGCCAGTTGACGCGGCCTACTTCGGCAACTGCGTCCGGGGCTGCGTCGCCGAGGCGGCCGCGCGCGACCTGGCTGACCCCCGGCGCGGCGTCCTGCACGCGCGCGACGCGATCCAGAGGGCGGTCACCGAGTTCTTGGAGCGTCCGATGGAGGCGTTCGACACGTGGCTCGACACCGTCGGCGCCTTGATCCGGCAGCCGGGGTTCGTGGCGGTCTCCGCCTCGCCGCGGTTTCAGGCGTACGCCGCGGCGGATTTGGGCTGGGGTGCGCCGAGCCGGGTGGAATCCGTCTCGGAGAGCGCTCCCGACGGCTTGGTGGTGTTGACGGGCGGGAGGAAGGAGGCGAGCGTGCAGATCACGGCGTGTCTCAGCCCGGTGCACATGGAGGCGTTTAGGTTGCAAGTTCTTGATTGGTGACACGCTATTTGTGATCTTTTATTCGTGGGAGAAATGGTATGCTTCGGTGTTTTGTTGCCTATATATAGGCCCACTTTGATTTCTAGTATTTGATTTCTATGGTTTAATTTGTATGTTTATGTGTCGGAAAAATGAATACTAGAGTCCCCATCACCAGCTACTCGGGACACTTCTCTGCTTGGGCGTGGCCCCTCGAGGGATGCGCACGGGGCACTTCATACCCTGGGCGCGGCCCCCCGCTGGTTGTATTCGGGGCACTTCTCTCCTCGGGTGTGGCTCCTTATGGGCTGTGCTCGGGCACACACTATGTATTATTAATTGTATCATCTTTGTTTGAATCAGATTGAGAAGTCACAAATCGAAGGTCAATCGAGCTATAGATAGTTGTTATGGAAACTTTTAAACATAGTATTAATCAGTATCCACTACGCTAGATCTGCTGACCTCTGACGGCCCATCAGGGAGGGAGTCACTGAATTCATAAACTTTACAGATAATGACCGGAAAAATAGGATGAGCAAATATATATTGTGTCCATATGTGGCTAAAAATGAGAAGATGTCTGAAGAGAGTTCATGGGTGCATTGTCATCTGATTCGTAGAGGATTCATGGACCACTACAGATGTTGGAGCAAATATGGATAGGAAGAGATGTCGGATGGTGCAACTGATGAAGTACCGGATGTACTGAATGACCCAACAATTGGAGATGGCATATTCGTTTCTTCTCCATTAGGCGGAGATACCATAGATTTGGACCCTCAATCTCCGACTGAAATATTGCATGATGTTGAAGACCCAGATCACAACAAGAAAAATTTCGAGAAGTTCAGTAAGTTGGTGATAGATTCTGAGAGACCATTATATGTAATGTAAGCCAAAGCACACCAAGTTATCCTCTATGTTAGAACTCATGAAGCTTAGGGCAAGTAATGACTGGTTATACAAGAGTTTCACATAACTTCTCGAGTTCTTGAAGGAGTTGTTGCGAGAGGGGAACCAAATTCGGCAGACAACATATGAAGCTAAACAAGTCTTATACCCATTAGGTCTGGAGGTCAAAACAATTCATGCTTTTCATAACAACTGCATATTGTATTATAAACAATATTATGAATTGGACGCTTGCCCTATATGTGGGGCTTATAGATACAAGCGATGGGGATCTACAAATTTGAAGGAAGATTTAGTTGATCACGCAAAAAATCGCAGATTATGATGAGAGTTTTGCTCAAAAAGAAATCACAAATTGCATTACCAGTGGTAATTCCGGTGCCTTCTTCCGTGGGTGCACCAGATGCCATGGTGTCTGCCAGCGACGACTTGAGTGAGTCCACGAGGGATGAGTAGTGTAGGACACTACAGCACAATCAGTCTCTAGAGACGGTGTTTATGTACGGTAAAGACGGCTATACCCGTCTCTAATAGTGGTAGAGATGGTTTTTGAAACCGTCTCAAGCATTGGCATTGCTCCCGCGTCAAATGATTATAGACGGTTTGAATAGTCATCTGTATAGTTAGAGATGGTCGGTAGAGACGGTCAGAACCGTCACTACACAGAGGATTCAAAATTCAAATCAAATTTCTAGACACATGAAAAACCGTCTCTACTTTGGATTATGGCCGCGTCAAATTTGAAATACAAATTTTTGGATAAAACATGTAGGCACGCTGGTTGATGCTAGGCATGATTGTTTCCGTCTCTACCATATAGTAGAGGTGGTTTATTGTTTGTCTAGAAACGGTTAGAGCCGTCTCTATTTATGGTGAGCATATTACTTTTTTCTAAAAGATGGTTTTTACTTCTATAGACACGGCTACACCCATCTCTATGTAGCGTCAAATTTGCATATAATACCATCTCTCACATTATTGGTTACACACGAACAATTAATACAACTTTATTCAGAAAACTCATAAAACAATATCACCAGGCTGAATTACCATCATATCACAACAAGATTTTTAGCACCAGTACTTCACATTAAAGCAAACAAGTAATATCGATACATTGTTCCCAATGAAAATGCTTAAACATTCTTTTCGATAACAATAGTAGGTTCTTAAACAAGTTAACTACAAAAATCCTGATGCAGCAAGTAGTACGAAATGATATAGTTGCTACTGTAAATTTGTAACTTCAATCTTCTTCAGTTGAAGACTAAGAAGATGCTCTAGGACTAGGAAATGGCACAGTATTTGGTGCCTGAATTTCTTGGTTTTGACTAACCTGAAAATTCTTCCACGAATATATTATTTTCCATGCTTAGCATATGTCCATATAAGTTGCTACATTTAAAACTAGTAATCTTGTGCCCATACCTCTTGTCTTGGGATGAGCCTAGTAAGGGATGGTAACAGCCTAACCAACGAATTGTCCTCTCGATATTTTTCTGCCATATATAAGACCATAAAACTTATGAAAGCATTTACATTATTGGAGCTAGTCCCTTGTTCATTGCTTGCTAATATATTCGAAAATCTTCCACCATAATAGTTTGTTGGACTAATGGTCGGACCCATGCCTCTAACTCTACCACTATGATCCTTTCCAAACACATCCAACATAGCTTGTTCAAAATCAGCTTCAGTGATGACCATCTACTCTTTTCCCAGCCCATTTCATATATACATCATTCTACATTGGAAAAACATAGACTCTTAAGCATAGTATATTTTATTATGTAAAGAGTTAAAAAAATATGTTAATTACTACCATTTTTTTCTTGAGTAGCATCATTAACATATCTACCATCTTTTGTCTTATGGCATTCATCAAAGAAGGTTGCTCGGTCCATCTCCTCCCCATTAACTTCCTACAGTTATAAATCTCAAATGCATGAGGAACAAAAGAATGAATGAACAAACAAAAGTGCTAATTGACTTACCAGCTCTTTTCTCTTTCTTGCAAAACTCTTTCTTCCTAAAGTGTGTGGATGCCTGATATTTTGTGTATTCTCTTGGTTTCTGTCACTGATTTTCTAACAATACGACATATATCATCATTTAATGAGCTGAGATAATTCAAAATGGCAACCACTTACTAAAAAGTCCCAACGTATATTTACCTTAGAGTCCTCTGAGTACCAATAAGAAACTAGTGTAGGCCATTGAGATTAATCAACGGTTTGGGGTACCGTTTGCAGTACTGATTCCATAGGTAAGTTAGGCTTGTAATACTTTGCTTTTAGTTTTCCCTTGTACTACCTCCATTTGCCATCTAACTCATGGAGAAGCCAACTCTTAGCTCTTCCATCAATTGCAAACTTTCTCTAGTGCATACAAAAAAAGAGGTAATGGAATTATAATGGGATCACCATAACAGTATGATTTTTAAAACATTGTAAATTAAAGAGAAATACCTCTACTTCAGCAATCATTTTTTGATGATATATTCTTTTAAAAAGTTTATCATTCCATTTAAGAATATTTAAGAATATCCGGATCGTATAACTATAACTAAGCCAACCAGAGGGGGGTGAATGGTTAGAGTACCAAAAACCAAACTTTTAGCGGAACTAAAAGTTACCCTCAACTTTCGATGTAGATCGATTTGACCGGGCTTGCACTGCCGGTTTGACCAGTGTAGATCAGTCAGTATGACCGAGTCGTGTCGCCTCCTCCTATCGCCACTGCTGCCGGTCCAACCGTAGTTATGCCACCGGTCTGACCACTGTGCAGTCGCCGGTGTGACTGCCGAAACCCGAGCAAACACAAATCAAAGAACTCTCAAAGTAGATTGAATTTTATTACTTCTAATATGTGTTTACAAAGTGTGATAACAGTACTCCTCATGAAAACCTCGACTAAAACCCAAAACCCTAACTTTTCTCTAAACTCGACTCACAAAATCGATAACGGGAGGCTACACCCTCCCTCTCTATTTATACCCGAGGTAGGCAGCTGTCGAGGAAGCGATTTCCCCGGGCAGCGGGGGGTGCAAAGCTCGCCCCTCGTTTGAAGATTTGACCAGGGGGTTTGCTGTAAATGGTGATTGGTTAGGTCGCGCGGGTGATCGAATTAGCTAAGCACAAAGAAGCACATAGAAATTATACAGGTTCAGGCCACCCGAAGGTGTAATAACCTACTCCTGCTCTTCGTTGTTTTTATCTGGATCTGGCAAAGTACAAGCTAGCTCTTTTTTTTCCTTAAGACAATCTAAAAGGATACAACCTTTTCTATGTGGCATGTCCCCTTCCTTTTATAGTCTAAGGAGGGGCTCACAAAGCCATTGTATGAGCTATTTTAAAACTTGTTCCTTATGTTCTCTTATGGTTGCCAGTTGGTTCCCTTCAACTCTTCCCGGGAAATCTACCAAAATCCTACTGTTAGCTTACCCCGGGCTCCCCGCGCACCGTCCTGGGCTAGCTGGGCCTTTACTGTGCACACCACGTGTCATGTGGTGGGCCTAGAAAGGCCTCGACCTCACCAGGAGAGCGCCACGGCTCCCTTTTCACACAGTTGGAAAAATTGGGTGTCACCAAGCATGTACGACGCGTGTTTAGACCCGGTGCTCATGCCGCGTGACTCACCGCTGTTGTCTTTTCGGTGTCTTTTCAATCCCAACGGTTTGGAATCCTTCTTCCAAACCTGTTTCACTTATGGTTGTGACCGTTGGGTTAAAACTGGCAGGGGGGATGGGACCTTGACTTTCACAAGTATTTTCCCACGCCCCCGTGCCCCTTAACAGGGAATTTGGATGTTTTAGATGAGCTTCTCGAAGATGTTATTGATGAGGGAATATGTGAGTTTTATAGGTCTCGACACTTCTCTCAAAGATAAGTGTGTAACATGTAAATGTCGTGAGGGGCCGGGCCCCATTACTGGCAAGGGCCCAGGATCCTCTGGGCCTGCAAATTTAAGATATATATCTTGTAGTTCTCGACGCTTCTCCTGCGGAGAAGCGCAATGCTTACAAGGGCAATGGGGGACCAGGCCCCAGATAGGTTAGATCCCAGGTTCCCATTGCCTTATAACCTTAAGATGTAGATTTTATAGGTCTCTACGCTCTTCTTAGTGAAGAACGTGAGCCCTATAAAAATGGAGGGGGGCTAGGATCCCAGCCCAGGCTGGGACTCAGGCCCCTCTAAGTTTGTAATCCAAGAACTAGATCCCGTACATTTCGACGCTCCTCTCAAGGAAGAGCATGAAACCTACAAGAGTAATGGGGGGTCGGGCCCCAGGCAGGCTGTGTCCCGGGTCCCCCATTACCTACAAACTTTCAGATATAGATCTTATAAGTCTCGACACTCTTCTTTATGAAGAATGTGAGTCCTATAAAGATGGGAAGGGGGGCCCAGGATCCCAGCCCAAGCTGGGATTCATGCCCCTTAAAGTTTGCAACCCAAGAAGTAGATCTTGTACATTTCGACGCTCGTCTCAAGGAAGAGCATGAAACATACAAGGGTAATGGGGGGTCGGGTCCCAGACTGGTTGGGTCCTGGGTCCCCCATCACCTACAAACTTTCAGATATAGATCTTATAGATCTCGACACTCTTCATTGTGAAAAATGTGGGTCCTATAAGGATGGAGGGGGGCCTAGGATCCCAGCCCAAGCTGGGATTCAAGCCCCTCTAAGTTTGTGTCCCTAATATGTAGATCTTGTATGTTTCTACGCTCCTCTCAAGGAGGAGCATGAAACTTACAAGGGCAGGACGGGATTGGGGGTCCCGGGACCCAATTAGGGGATCACGAGCCCCTCAACCTGCCGTTATATAGTCCCCTCCTGAAATCCAAGTATGTGTTGTTATAAAAGACAGGGTGGGAGCCTGGTATCTAGGGATGGCAACTTTTCCCGTGGGTCCGGTTATCCGCGGATACCCGGCCCGATGGATACGGGCATGGGTGTAATATTTTGCTCGTGAGCATGCCCGCCCGAAACCCGAGCACATAGCGGGCAACAGTCGGGCATTATTTTTTACCCGCGGGTAACCTATGCTCGACCCGATACCTATGTATTAGCTAATTTTAGCCCATCTCTTCATTGTCATACCCTTTCTCTTGGTCCATTTGGCCCATTAACCAGGGACATATATATATATATACAAACCCTAAACCTAATTTTTCCACTTCCCTCTCCTTCTTACTATCCCATTTTCCCCAATCCCATGGCGGCGGCTGCATGGACAGGTGACGGCGATGGCGTAGGTTGGCGGAGGCGACCCAAGCAGAATATGGAGGTAGGATGGTGTCGCAGGTCGACAGTTAAGGGCCACGGTGGCTCAGGGGGATGCAGGCAGTGGTAGCTCAAGGTGACGCAGGCGGTGGTGGTGGTTCAGGGCGGTGGCGACGGCTCAGCACGACGCAGGCGATGACGACCTAGGCAAGCGACGGTAGGCGCCTTCCAGGGTGAGGCCGGTGATGATGGCGGTGGTTCAGCGCGACTAGCTACAAGGAGTTCATCACCAGAACCAGCCTCAAGGAGCACGAGGCCGTCCAGATCTAGGAATACCCTGTACCCGTGGCGCCTACTTGAAGCTCCACGACCATCGGCTGCCCAGTGGATATCCACCGGGCATACCCGTGCCCATTGGGCATGGGTACAGGCATAGAGTTTTGCCCGCTAACCCTATCGGGCAGGATTCAGGCGGGCAAAGTTGGGCGCTGGGTCGGGCATGGTTTTGCTCTACCTGTGCCCGACTTGGCCCGTTGCCATCCCTACTGGTCTCTAATTCACACATACACGTATTATGGCTTAAGATGGGGACCCCGGGTTCCGCTGAGGAGCAAGTCGCGGGCTCCCTTACTCTTTAACACACAGCTTAACCCAATGATGGCCTTGATTATTGTCTGCTATTTTAGTTAATCAAGGAATATGCTCTAAGTACCGGGAGGGGTACCCCGGTTCCCATTTCACCGACAGCAGTCTAAAGCCACGAACCAATCTTATACAAGTCATTATAATCTCCTAGGAAACCTTCCCGTACAAGAACAAACTTTACAAACTCCAATGGTACTAAATTTGGACTCCTTCCTAATTTGACTCTGCATCCCATACGCACACAATACCTCCATTGTATGCCATATGGAATCTTCAGCAACCACGTGCATTGATCTTTAGCCTAAGCATCCCGCATGATATCCTGATTGTCCGAACATCATCTTGTCCGAAGTTGACTCCCGATCTATCACCGGCAACACTTTCCCAAGGTGTCAAAACTCACCTACACATGCATCAACCAAGAAACCATATCCGAACACAAGTTATCTCCAACTTGACTCAATGTTAGCACACAATAATATTACATACGCATAATATCCATCTAGAAGCCATAATCATGAATTAGTCACGGATATCCAAGATAATAACCCGAAATCGAAACTGTCATAGCTGTCGGTCGGTCAGATCACGGCTAGCCGGTCTGATCGCACGTATAACTCCGGTCTGACCGACCTGCCTCAGCCGGTCTAACCATAACCGTCAGACTTATCCCTGGTCATCACCTGAAAACACTATTCATCATTACCTGGTCTGACCGGTACACATACCCTGGTCTGACCGATGCCAACACCACTTCACCAATAATCTCCAAATATCAAAAACCAATAATATCACATGCCAATTATTCATCATAAAATATTAATCGAACACACTTTGATTTTACAGGTAGTTAGCACCACTATCGTCATCGTAGAAGAAGAGGCGGTTGATCGCCGGAAACGCATAGAGGAGGGAGAGCGGGATCTGCTCGAGTTGTGGCGGCAAACAGCGCAGGAGCGGGACGCGGGTGGCGGCGACGACTCTCACCTCGGCATTGGAAGCCATTGATCCGATCAAGCTAAGCTAGCTAGCAGAGCAGAGTAGGAAGTTGATCGATCGATTGACCAAGCAAGCTAGTGACAGGCAGTTTGCCAGTGTGGATGTGTGAGGTGTAGCAATATAATGGCGCTTGTTTGGTTCATCGCCCGACTCGACCGATCTGTGTGTAACCAGGATTATATTTTATAGTTGGGGCTTTTGTGTAAGACAATAGATACAATCATCCAAATCTCATTCTCTACTTTTTACTTAGGGGTATTTAGCAAAACTGTAAGACATACTCTCAGGACCGTCGATGAAGAGGGCCAAAGCGGCCGATGGAACAGGGCTTCCAATTTTTCAGGCCCCAAATTATTATGCATTAAGTATAGTGTTTAATTAGAGAAAAGTATCCATAAAAAACAGAGTAAAATTCAATTGCATCCTACCAATTCTCATGTCTCTGTCGATCCATTTCCTTCATCGTGCTGGGATAGCGCACGCTGCACGAAATGATGATTCATCTCATTCACCTTGCCTGAACCTTATTGTCTTATTTTTCCAAGCTTATACTAGATATAATATCATATACTTTAAATCTTGTTTACAAAATAAAATAATAGGAGGTATGAAAATTTCATTTTAAAAAACTATGATGATAATGCCTTTCATAAGTCAGTTTATTGTTGGAACACTATATTTATTCTTTTAGTATCAATGTTTGATATATTTCTAAGTACTATAAGAAATAACAATTATTAAAATTTTGCAATTCTGTGAAATATGTTTTAACTTTTGGTTATATATATTCTTTAAAAAATTAAGACTTTATTTTGTATTTCGCACCGGGACCTCCAATTTGTTGAGATGGCCCTGCGTACTCTGAACCATTTCCATTGTCTTAAAAAAAACTAGATGGATAGATCATCACCTGCACACATTATACAGTTACAACTTGCACAATGTGTACACTGCAAAATAAAAAAAAACGTACATACAAGTTAGCAAGTCAGGACAGCCAAATACCAAGTGGACTTGAGCACAGGCGCCCCCACATCGTCCGTGGGAGGTGAGATAACAGCGTCCCGAACATTTACCACCGCTGGGTTCCTCTCTCCCCATTCCTATACCGCCGCTGCCAGAGCAAGAACGGCGACGGAAAGGCCATACTCTCCCAGGGAGCAGACATACAACGAGGTACGCTGGCGGCGAGATGCTTTGTGAGGCCAGCGACGCACGATGATGACGGCGTGCAGGGCGGCCAGATCCGGCGACAGTGCTTAGCGAGCGCTATATATGCAGCGAATTGCACCACATCGACTTACACCTGACATGTACCGGTGCATGCATGCATCATGATGCATGATGAGCTTGTTGAGAATTGAACGCGGGATTTTAGGATTAAAACCACATGCCCCTCACTTCTACACTATAAAGTTTTCTGCTATAAAAAAGTAATGGTGGAATTATCTCTACTTTATTTGGTTGGGCACCCTACCGAACCGATCAACCAGCATATACTTCTTGTATTAATGTGCAGTAAAACATATGGAGTAATACTCCCTCTGTTTCTTATTTTTTAGGTTTTAGACAGGTTTGGAGAGAATTTGAGGAAATGACCGTTTTGCCCTTTATTTCTTCTCCCCCTTGACGAACCACAGCGCCAGACGAGCACTTTGCCCCCAAGAAATGCTGGTCACGCTGCACGCCGACGCTGGACCAGCGCTCCACCCACCTGACAACTACGCATGTAGTTGGCCGGCGGCAATGGCCACGGCCGGGACAACCATCAAACCATGCAGGAGGGTAGGGCAATCAGTCGTGGAGCAAGGCGGTTATGGCTGCGGAGGGGTCATCGTTGTTATAAAAGTTAGTCGATATAGCGGAATGACAACTAATCTCTTCGATCGCTTCAGTCATTGATCACCTTAGATATGCCAGATGACGATACAGGAAAACACGATATTTGTTAACGAAGTTCAGCCGAAGCCTACATCTCCGAGGCTCTGATTATGGGCGCTCCTCCCCAATCAATATAGCACCTAGCTGCTACGAGTCCATGCATGGCCACACCGCAATCATCTCTCTGCGTATCTACACTACATTGTAGTCACCATGGTTACAATCTGGTGCCCCCTCTCTATTTAAGAGAGATCCTAGGATAAATTTTGATTTTTACTCTAATCCTAACACCTATTACAACACTAAGTTCAACTGTAACCAAATATAACTAGTATATTAACACCTATTACAACACTAAGTTCGTCGGAGGCTGTGGTGCCGTCCCCGCCGCTGCCTCGGATGAGCCCATGCCCCATCGATCCCCGGCGGCTACTTAATTAGTCGATCTGTCAAGGGCGGGTGCGGCTTCGTCTTCAGCTCTTTTATCCACGTGAGCCTCTCTAGAAATGCGATGAATCCAATATACTCAGTGAATTTACACTTGTCTCGGATGTTGTTCTTGAGAGATCTTTGCCGAGTAGATGGTGAATGCATTTGTTCACATTCACAGAGAAGATCGACAGCTAGATGACCTTTTCTTGGGGCATTCACATTAAAAACATCTACCCTGAAAAATTTCAGATAAAAATTTGATTAGTGCTAAAGTTCATCTTTACGAGGGCTAGTGTTCAGGAAATGTTTGTATCTAGTTGTTTACTCAAAGACATCTCCTAATTGTCCTGGACATGATGTCACATTGTGCCAGCTTGTTTACTGCTAGCTGATTTGATTGTTTTTTATTTTACTATGTGTGGTTGACAAGGAATTTCAGGTTTAGGATAAGAAACCTCTTTAGTCATCACACTTAAATCGTGCTATAGAAATATGCATGAAATTACTGAACTTCATGCAAAGCAGAGAAATGCATTGTCTGAGGAAATCTTATTGGTCAAATTAAGCAAATTAAACCCAACTCAGCATTTAGATATACTCCTGAATTGATGTGCATGTTGCTGAAACAAATTCAAAGTAAACCTCAACATCATCCTTCTCGGACAGCAGCCTATGCATATTGCTTTATTTTCATAATATTGCTTACCTTGAGATGGTCAAAGGATTAAGGATACATGGCTAGAGATTATACACAACCCTGTGGGCAATGTTGCTGTTTTTTCAGATCCTTTGTTAGTTCAGAACTGTAGAACTTCCAGTTTTCACTACTGTGCACTGATTGTACTCCTGCTTGCTGAGTTAAGGTTTGTCTGAAGAAGAAAAAAATTGAAAAATATATCTTTTTATCATCAGTTGAACTCGCGCACATCCTTTTGGCTGGATTACTGGCTCGACGACCAACCTCTCAAACAAATTTTCGTCGCACTTTTTTCTCATGCATTGGATCAGGAAACCACTGTGATAGTCGTCCTCCAGCGGGGCCTCACAAACTGCCTCGCCCCAAGACTCTCTTCGGCAGCTCAGGAATAACTGATCCTACTTCAAACAAAATTGCAGCAAGTCTCCCTCCAAGATCACGCTAACATAAGAAGAAGCAAAAGTGCGCCTCACATTGGAATCCTCTTGGCAAAACGCATCTATGAATCCAACATGCTGCAGCTCAGTGATTGCCCGATTTGGAGATTCACCTGGCTCAACAGGGCGCTGCTTAAAGTTCAGTTCTTTGCCTGGTTGTTAGCTAAAGAGCGGCTCCCAACAAAGCATAACTTGGTAAAGAAATGCATTGTTTCATCAGACACCTGTGATCTGTGTGGCGCTGCACCTGAAACCGCTAACCACCTCTGCCTTCTTTGTCCCTTTGCACAACAGTTCTGGTCAGCAATCGGTGTTAGCCCGACGACTAGTAGTGTTTTCCGGTGATCAATTGATTTTTATAGATGTCGACGGTTAACGGCAGCGGAGATGACAGTGGCGAAGCCCACCCGATTTGCCCGGGAGCTGTCTCTGCCACCGGTGTATCCTGTATTTGTAACCCTCCCTTTTAATCAATGAAATTCAGGTGGGAATCTCTCCCCTCCGATAACCTGTCTAAAAAAATCATCAGTAGAACTTGCAAGTTAGACATGCATTCGCAGCTAGCACACGTGAACTCGCTGGTGCAAGACGTACCCGGCCACAACTTGGCATCCCCAATATGTGAAGTCGCACGTTCGCCGAGAGTTCGAATCCTTAGTCTGTGATGATAGTATATTTTTTTGTCATAAAATTATATCTTAAAAAACCGTCATAAAAAATACTAGCAAAATACCATGCTTAGTTATAAATAAAATAAAATGTATTACTTAAACACCTTCGATCACAAACATGATGTCACCAATCAAGAACTTGCGACCTAAACGCCTCCATGTCCTCCGGACCGAGACACGACGACACCGCCTCCTTCCTCCCTCCCGTCAACACCACCATGCCCTCGGGCGCGCCCTCCGACACGAACTCCACCCTGCTCGGCGCGCCCCGCCCCAAATCCGCCGCGGCGTACGCCTGAAACCGCGGCGAGGCGGTCACCGCCACGAACCCTGGTTCCCGGAGCATGGCGCCGACGGCGTCGAGCCACGTGTCGAACGCCTCCATCGGACGCTCCACGAACCCGTCGACCGCCCTCTCGATCGCGTCGCGCGCGTGCAGGACGCCGCGCCTGGGGTCGGCGAGGTCGCGCGCGGCCGCCTCGGCGACGCAGTCTCGGACGCAGTTGCCGAAGTAGGCCGCGTCGACCGGCGGGTCCAGCCGCGGGCGGCAGTCGGCGAGGAACACAAGGTGCGCGCGCGCGTCGGCCGGCTGGGACGACCTGGCACGGACAACGGACGACCAGACGAGGGCGGAGACAGCCACGAACGTGGAAGGGAGCCGGCGGCGGCGCGCCGTCCCGGGGCTCGCCGTGGTGGTCTCGTCGAGCTCCGCGATGCGGTTCTTGATGTGGGCGATGCGGTGGCGCTCGAGCTCCAGCGTGGTCGTGTCGTGGTGTTGCCACGTTCGCCTCAACAAATTCGAGGTTGGGAGCTACAAATTTCGATGAAAATTTAGTTCATCACGCTAAAAATCAGATGACTTAATGAATTTTCGTCAAAAACGCACACGCACACATGCAAAAATGAGATTACCAGTGGTAGCTCCGGTGTCACCTTCCGGAGGATGCGCCGCGCCATGTCAACGGCCATGGGGTGCACGATCGCCGACCGGTCAAACACCGGCGCCGGGAGAGATGGCCGGCCACACGCCGCCGCAGACCACGCGTCCATGAACCGCCAGAAGCTATGGCCGTCCGCCACCGCGTGGTGCACGGCCACGCCGACCGCGACGCCGCCCCCGCCGCCGACGAACCGCGTCGCCTGCACGGCGAGCACCGGCGCGGGGAGCTCGGCGGCCTCCAGGCTGGGCACGAGCCGCAAGAACGCCGGGACATCGTGCCTCTCGGCGGCCGACAGCGCCCGCGCGTCCCCGTCGCTCTCCGCCTCCAGGAACGCGACCCCGTCCCCGACGGCGGACGGCGAGCAGTCGACGACGACGTCGCCGGTAGAGGGAGCGTACGTGAGCTTTCCAGCGAGGGGGAAGAAGGCGGCGATTGCGTCGGCGAGCGACGATCTGAGCGACTCGACGAGGGACGGGTAGTCGGCGCCACCGCCGTCGTTGTAGAGGAAGAGGCGTTGGATCGGCGGCTGCGGCAAGAACCAGACGTCGAAGAGGGAGAGCGGGATCTGCTCGAGGTGCGGCGGCGGGCGGCGCAGAAGCGGGACGCGGGTGGCGGCGACGACTCTCACCTCGGCACTGGAAGCCATTGATCCGATCAAGCTAAGCAGCAGAGCTGATCGGTTGACCAAGCGAGCTAGCTAGTGAGTGGCAGTGTGGATGTGGAGTGTAGAAATGGTGGTTCAAGTGTATCGTGTAATCTTGTCGCATTGCCTGCCTCTCGATTTGTCTGTAACCAGGATTATTTTGCAGTTGGGGTTTTTGTGTAGACCATGAATCCAACATTGGATATATTATGGATAAGAGAATAAATGTAGATGGATTAAGTATGATAAAGCTAAAAAATAGTATAGAAAAAAATTATCTAAGGGCACCTGTAATGTTGGCTCGATTGAGCAGTCCACCAAAACCGATTACCATTATACATTATTGTCAACGGATTATACCAGCCTATAGTATTTATAGAGTATGAGGATCATCGGTGCCAGGGTATACATGAGATTGAAATAAAAGAGATGGGAGAGGGATTTTTATACAGGTTCGGACCCCTTAACTGACAGGTAACAGTCATACTTTTGTTGATCGAAACTGGTGTTACCTTTATATATTAATATCACACGGGTACAATATTTGAGATGATATAATCTAGTATCTACTTCCTCAAATATGAACTCGGTAAGATTGGAGTTATCTCTAGATCTCTCGGATTAGAGTTATTTCTAGATCCCCCATGTCAACCTCCATGGCTCCTCGATTGGGTTTGTATCTGTATTGTATTGTCTTCTATCTTGGCCTCTCCCCTCTTCTTTTAGGGTCTTGTATTTATAACCTTGTGTGATCACTTGTTCAAGTAGCACTACAAATACAAGTATGGATACGATCCGAGTAGTCTTGTAGTATCCAAATAGGACTTTGCTTCTCATTCATTATCTGGAATGCATTTCGTATATAAGGCATGATTATGTATACGACTTGGTATTATGATGAACGTCATCGAGCCTAACACAAAAGTATTAGATATGCTTTATCTATAACACTGACAATTCTCTAGTTTAGAAATATATGGTTATAATTTGTATATTTGTAACGATGTCATTACAATTTTATGATAATTTGAGATGTCACTACTTATACCTTCAATGTATTCATAAAAATTTTTGGATCGTTTTGCCCAATTCTTCCTTCTTCCCCTTCTTCCTTCCCCTCTCTCCTGTCTCCCTCATGTCCAGACGCCCTCCCGCTGGAGCAAGCCGCCGCGCCGGAGCTCCTTCGTGGGCTACCGGAGAATCTGCACTCGAGCCATCCTGCACGGATCCATCGAGACCGTCCCGCTGGAGCTTCGTCACTTGCCCGAGCTTTGTCATCCGGATTTCCACCGCCAGATCCAAGTCCTAGCTATGACCGTGTGTCCAGGCGTCGCCCTCGCGTCACCAGCGTTGTCCCGTCATCCTCCTCGCGTCACCACCACTGTCAGCCTGCCGGGTCACCATCCTCACGTAGTCATCCCCCATCCTCCTCACGTTGTCGGTGTCGTCTTCCCCGCGTCGCCGCCGCTATCCGCTCACCATCCTCGCGCCGCCAGCATCCACCCATCCTCCTTGAGTTGCCGGCGTTGTCCAGTCATCCTCCTTGTGTCGTTGCTGCTTTCCGCTCGCCATCGTCTACTCGTCCTCCTCATGTCACGTCCTCTGCTCGTCCTCCTCGGCCGGCGGGTGGGGGCAAAGGAGTGCCTGCAAACATGGTAGAGGCCGGAGGAGGGGGAGCTCTGGTGGAGGCCCGATCACCGAGCTTACTAGACACGAGGGTGAGGGAGACGGAGAGATGGGAAAGAACAAATGGGAGAAGGAATAATACGGGGGTTAAATAGTCGGATTTTTTTAAGGAATATTTTGAAGGGGTAAATAGTGATATATCTTAAATTAAATAAAATTGTAATGATATCAATACAAATAGATGAGTTGTCATGGTATATTTCTAAATCGGAGAATTTATAAAGACATTGTTTGGGAATCTGATTGTGCGGGACCCATGAGAAAAAAAATCTTAATCTCACCGCTCATCACCCCCATCCTCCTTCCCTCGTGACCCAGTAGTAGAACAAATAATATTTTTTTTAGTTGCTTGTGTTCGACTTTTATTTGTCAGTTATTTTTCATCAAACACAAACTAATCGATACTCACAGTGTGCATAGTTCGGTTAAATTTGGTCGTATTGAAATTGATTTTAGCCATACGCTGGAGCTGCTCTAAGTAATGCTGATGTAGAAGTGTGCCGATAGCACACTTGAGCATATCCAAACCCATGGACAAGAAAGTTTTTTGACGAACAGCATGGCACGAATAATCCATACCTATATTAGCCGTTCAGAATGCACCTGATGGGATAATTCTAAGCTGGTATAACAGAACAATTCAAATTAGAACAGTAAATTTTTAGCATGAACTATATATTCCTTTTTTTTCTTTTTCCACAATGTGTACAGTGTACACAACTAAATGTTCCAAATATAAAATACAGGTAAGCCAGTTATGACAGCCAAATATCAACAAGTTAGGACAAATAGCTGCAAATTAAAAATAAGATCACCACAGCTACATCTATCACACATTGTTTAATGAGAGATTTTAAACTCTGCATGGTAAGTTGCATAAACAGTCAGTGCAAGCATTATTAACCTCGCCAGGAGTTGTACGACCCATCATGATATGCAAGACAAACCATTATCTATATGATGAGATCAGATTAAAAAGCCCTAATTCTCATCGTGCGCAGTTGCTCATTACATCTGCATTGTATCATCCAGATCCATATCAGCATATCCATAGCTGATTCAGCGCCATCATGAAAGCGTTTATTCCTCTACAAGGTTTTTGCTGCTACTAATGCACTATAGACATTTCCAAGTTACAATACCGAGCAAACAAGCTTGCCTAACAACATTACAATACTAGATATGTTGTATGATCCTGAAGGCCCCTAGCCAAGCAACTCAAGCAGACTCGGCGAACCCAATCCTGTTTTCGCCAAAGTCAAAGACAGTGTGGTATGCACCCATGAACACGTCTCCAAGAATCCTGCGAAAACACAACGCAACAACAAGATGGGTCAGGTTACTTGAAGCTAAACGTGAAAGAACCTATCAAAATGGAGCTCCTCCTTGATGACAGTGTAATTTGTGTACCAGAGTGGGCCACGTGGGGGTGGCACGTCGAACGCCATGAACCCGCTGATGCAAATGGTTTGACCTTGCTGCTCCAGCTTCACTATGTACTGCATAGAAAGAAGAAGATGGTGAGATTTGAGAAAGCATGAGCACAGCTCAAGAGGATGAGACAGGTCTGTCACTGAGGGAGCCACCTCCTCTGGTGTCAAGGTGAAAGTCTTGTTCGCTATGGTGAATGCAAGGTTCGGCATATTTGATATCTCATCGCAATCGACTGCCGATTCGCCATTGGGACTTGGGAGACGCTCGCAGAGCTGCATGGTAAATTGGAATTGGAATGTTATGCTTCGCAATCAGGAAAGGATGGTGCGATGTAGCAAAGGACGTAATGATCACTACTTACCTGGTCAGCATATTGCAGAATGAGCTCCCTTGTTTGGTTATGTCGGAGCTGATTCTGTATCCAGACAACAGCCATCTCACAAGCAGTGCAGGAAAGATCTGAGCCCACCTTTTCTTTCTCAACAACAGACTCTATATTGTTTCTGCATATACATCCGTGAAACAATTCTGTCATGAAAAGGGAAGGAAAAGGAAAAACACAGATATATTAAGATGGCAATTAAAATGTCAAGTATGTGTTGTACCTGACGGAACGAGTACCATCAAATGCACAGAGACCAATCTGAGAGCACAGTTTCATGGGGCTTGTCTGCCCAGTCACAAAATTATTTTATATTTGGTCAGAGAATCCAAGATCAATGAAAAAAAATGAAGCATCACAAGAAAATTCAATCCAATGTTCAGACAAGTGGCAAACCTGTGCTATGAGCATCTCGAGGATCATGTCCCCGTAGTCTTGCACAACTTGTTTGCATTCCATACTAACAATTCCCTCAGCCCCAATTGCGTGATTAATTTGAGCAACAATAGTCTGTCAGTAGTAGAAAAGGCAAATATGTAAGCTGTACTGTGATTACATAAAAAAAAAAAAAAAAACAGATGTCAGTTAAGATGTATTTTACGTTCCTTGAGGAGATACCATGAGGTACCACTTTTTTTTGTGTGTGTTAATTTGTGTTACCTCCTAGTAACACACTCAAGAACCATAACATCAGTTAGCGATTCAAGGGTACATACTGTTGGGCCGCCGAGCAATGAAGTCCCTGAATCCGCAATAGCGGCGCAACCACCAGCACAGAACCCAGTTGAGTAGTCATCAATAAGAAGATCCCCCATTTCAAACTGCCAGTATCCCTTACGGGTAACAGGAACATATGTGTGGTGCCCCTTGTAATGATTTGGGTCTGCGCCACCGAAGATTAGTTCACCCCCTGTCGGTGCATCAGGGTCACGGTTCAGCCAGAATGAGAAGACATCCTTCTCAATCAGTTTCTGCTCTTTCATTCCCTGCCTGTTTTTCCCCATACCACATAGAAGAATGTTAAAACAAAATCATCACTTAGGTTGTGACGTAATCACAATTTATAAAATGGTGTAAGTAGGTACCAAATTGGAGGTGCTCCTCCCACAGAGATCTCCGGATATCCAAGTCCAAGAATTCCATCGAACTTTCCTATGATGAAAGTAAGGCTTGGTTCCCTGGTTGTCTCAATGAACATCTGAAAGAAAAATGGACCTGCAGCATGAGCAATGCTGCATCTAAATGTTTTACTGAGACAACTGTGTGATAATCCACCTGATTTTGTACAACAAGATCCCCAACTAACACGCTATCCTCACTGAAGAAACCAGCAATTGATCCAGAGCCATAGGAAATGGTACAAGATTTTCCTGAAAAGAAAAATCAATAACAGTATAAGTGGCCTAATAGACATTGTTTTTACTTGCCAAAAGGATCTACAATATTGAGATGCCGCTGGATCTATCATACCATTTTTTTTGTAACTGCTCGACCCTTTTGACTTGTACCTGTGGTGTAAGTAGCATGCTATCTGGAAGCATAGACATCAAAACATCAAACATTATTCCTTACAAAAATAGATCATTCTCTACTGTAAACGTGCACAATAGTTTCATATGTCTGTTAGGCGATGAACCTACCGAAAAATAGCATTTCACCGATGGAACCCACAAGTTCGAGCTGCCAGTGTCGAATATCACAGTGAAGTTCTGTGGTGGAGTGCCAATACCGATCTCTCCAAAGTACTGAGTGTCTAGGTAGTTATCCAAAGGAACTATGTCATCACCTAAACTGTCGGCTCTCAGACGATGGCTCTCCTCCCTCGCCAATTTTGCACCGTCCAAGGTCTTCTTGTCCAGTCTCTTCTTATTCAGGCTAATTCTTAGCAATCCATCAGAAGAAGCATGAAGCAGAACGGCGCATGACAGGATCCATAAGCAAGTGACCAGCAAAAGATGGTTCCGTTCCATCGTGCTTGAATCCCCTAAGGTATAAACGCTAATTAATCAGCAAAACACTGGAAAATAGACAACAGATTATCCGATGATAGGTTATGACTTGGAAAATATAGACAGCAAATTAAAAGGAAAAGCACGTGGATATATTCTTGAAATTGTAAAGCGGTATCATTAAGAAAGAGTTCATCACGTTGGGCTGTTTGACTTCCAGTGTCGAATATATGCTATGGCAGGAAATTCAGAAATTGGACGTTGATATTTACTTGACATGTAAAAATGGAGCCATGGAGTTGAAGTTTCATCATCCTTGGACAAATATCAAGAAAGGCACCAAAGTTCACAAGAACAAAGAGAGAGAATCAAAGAACACTGATATGCCAATATGTCAAGGTTAAGACTCATACTGAGGCATCACAGCAGAGATAATTATGTAAGGCTGCTTAGCACCACAGAGTGATAGGATCCAAAATAACTTAATTGCAGAGTTGATTGCAAGTAATTTATGAAGCTAAGATAACCTGGACCCATACCTTTCTTGCGCAGACAGAGGAGGGGAAAGAAACCGGTAGAGAAGAACTCGAGGGGAAAGAGTGGCCCTCTCTCGGTGGAGGAGTAAATAGGACATGACGATGAGACGATTCATAAAAGCGTTGGTAGCATGGCTCTGTCCAGTCCAGAAGAAACCACCCGAAGATATTTCTTTAGACTTTAGAGCACACCGACCGGCTACTACTAGTACTCTTCGAGTTCGACTGACATGTGGGCTCAAATGCAACCTGCCCTACATGTCAATGACAAGAATTTTAAGTACAGAGAACAATAAAAGAAATGGCCATCGTTGATTGTTAGATTAGAGGGCAGAAAAAGACGTGCTTAGACAAGGATGCCGAGGAAATGTTTTAAGTAGGGTGTCAGCAAGATTTGAGAAAGCAGCACTGCAGGCAGGTTCACTGACTTGGTGATAATATTCCTTCATTAAAAAAACAAATGTGTGATTAAACCTACTACAAGAAATCTAAATTTGGATAATATATCAGGATATATCAAATCTAATTAATTTATTTTTTTAAATAAAGGAGGTTGTTGATGGCTTAGGGCAGGCATTTTTTTTTTCCGCAATAACTTGAGTGGCTGGCAACTGAACGGATAGGCCAAAGAAGAATATCCATCCATTGTTTTCACGGTTTTTTCTTGTTTATGAAATCAGAATTCAGGCGAAGGGAAACTCCAAAGACAGCAAATCGAGGAGAGATGTTTTATTATGTTTAAAGCCCTTACTAAATTTACCAAATCGAGGAGAGATGTTTTATTATGTTTAAACCGCCCTTACAAATCTATCACAAAGTTAGTTTTAAAGTCGAGCATCTGGAAACACACCTCATCTGATGGTGTGGATAATCTAATTTAAAGCCGTTTTCTTTCCTTAAGGACCTTGAGGATAACAGGTTGCTTACTTCGGTGCGAGCTTACCGTGGAAAGGCGAAGCACGAAACGGCCACCGCCCACCGGACAGGTCCTTCTCTTCCGCCGCCTGCTCGCCGGAGAGCAGACTGCTCCAGCCGCCGCCGACCCGCCGGCAGAGGAAAAGCAATTTCATATATCAGAATTTCATCAGCCCCACGGCAAACTTATCTGAATCGAATTAATAATATATATAGTGAATGACCCTAACCACATGCCACAATAGAGAAGCCATCAATTCCCTTGTCCCCAGCTCTAATCTCTACAGGAGGGGCTCCAGGCTTGAAAATGTTTCACAGCTCCAAGCCCTAATCTCTTTCGAGATGATTCACCACAATTAAATTGCCATTTGACGATATCATCGGTAACCAGCATTCAATTCAATCTACAGCGGCGGCAATTCTCCTTCGATTCAGATTATTGTTGTTCTTACATTACAGCTTGAAAATGAGGGGGAGGGGAAGACACGCCAGTGCATTATTGTGACGGGCGGATTGCAAATACAACACTTCTGTCAGTTTCTGAAAGTACACTACATGAACTGGCGACGCCATTGGCGGGCTAAAACTAGATCACATCGCAGCGCTGGCTGTCACGGCGATCCACATCTAAGTAGTCGGCCACAACATATCTTCCAACAGAGTGCTGGTTGGCTGCAATGTTCATCATGCCAACGTTTCCTGCTGCAGCCATAAACATAAAAATTAAATATCACATTATAGCTTGCCTCAAAATTATGTCAGAATGAAATATACAAATGTGAAGAAGAAAACCCATACAATTCATAGACTGTTTACCAACAAATTTAAGGAACATTTGGCACCCTGATGACAATACAGATTTCGTTCGTGAAAAACAAGACTTACTGGACCAATCTACACCAAAGTTTGGGTTTAGCTCTAAATTATGTGCAATGCAAAAAAAAAACATTCGTTATTACCCACTACATAAAGCCAATAAAACTTTAAAATGCATCTTCTCTGGTTTCCTCTAGAACAATTTAACATAATTAATAAACAATTTGTTGGGCAAGCCAATAACCTTTAAGGGATCTTGATTGCATACTTTCTTCAACAGAAATCCAATGATAAGTTAAGGACCTGATGATTTTCAGGTTTGAATGCGAAATTTAGTATTTTAAACCTTTCTAGTTAGGGAACCTTTCACAAACCAAATGGACAATAACACATAATTTTGCTTCAAGACACAGCTACAGGTACCGGTGTAGCAAATGAACCAACGATCCTAACTTGAGTAGAACACAGGGTCTCACAAAGGTCTTAAACAGTGAATCAGAATCATTGCAAATGCAATATACCTCAATATATTCCTACAACTAGAAACAAAAAATGCTTTGGAGCGCTACAATGCTTTTTTTTTGCTAATTTCCAGTAACAAGACTACAAACAGAGGTTATGCACACAGAGAACAATATCCAAATACAATAATTGTTCCTTATGAATAAATGTAATCCTCCTCAAGTACAATATGCACTAATCAAAAGCAAAAGGAACCAGCAATCACAATTCACAAAAGGCTGCTTTTGAATTTCAAAACAGAAAGATATCAGGTGTAGAATATTATTACTCTACGCCAAGCAATTTTACTTCGTGGGACATAAAATTATTATTATGACATCATGACCAACATTTTGGTCCCAGTCTAAATGCCCAATGTGGTAAACATTGCTAGCCTTCATCCTAATTTCTTATTTCAATGATGTAAAACCTCATGCCATATGTGGACTAAGTTTCTATAAAATCAGGAGTGTAATAAGGCTAATGCAGAAATGGTATATGCGGAAGATCGTTCATTAGGAGTAGTACAACTAAACACAATCAGTTCTAGAATTTTAAATCAATTGTATTTTCTACAAGATAGTTAATATAAATTGTTCTCTCTTGGTTACATCAACCCCAATATAAATTGTTCTCTCTTGGTGACATCAACCCCTCTTAAAAGTTCAAAATGCCCAGTTCATTTTGACTCTGCAAACATTATACTAACAGGTAAAAACATACTTATGGTGCTCAAAGAAATCTAGCAAGCACTATGTACTTCCAAGTAAATATATTTAAAATGGCTTAAAATGATTTTGACTTGACACTACATAGTGCTACAGCACCTCTTTGCCCGCTTTGATCTACTAGAATGCTAACACATAATTATTTTTTTAAAATAAATCTGGCTTCCACCATGCATAGAACAATTCTCTGACAAATTTTTCCACATTGTATGGACATAAAAGCAAAGATTCATACTGCATAACGTTGGAATGTTCACGATCCATACAGTAACATAAACCCATCTACTGTAGATCACCATATACATGCATAAGATCAATTATTGATGAGACATAAAAATCTAGTGAAGTTTAGTGACGATGAAACCTTAGTAAATTCTAAATTATTGTGACTATGGAACAATCTGTAAAACTTTATGTGTGGCCATTTGACAAAACATGGATGAAGGAAAAAAGAAAATGACTTTCTTGCAACAGATTGTCTTGACTCTTTACCACCAAACCCAAATCTATTCAGGAAGATATGGTTAGAACCTGAAGCTTATTTGGGATGTTCATCAGAAGTAACCAATGCCTAAGAATGTAAATGGATTGTCAAAACATGTCTCCTCAAAAGCAACTATATCAAGTTACCAATCAATAAAAAAAAAAACCATGGTGTTGTAATGTCATTCATCAAATTCTACACTAGTCAGGGCAATCATCGATGGATAACCAGAGTTAGCAAACAAAGAAAATGAAATAATTAAAGCTAATGCAACTTTAACGAGATGGTACCTTCTCTGAAGGCCGCAACTTGCTGCTGGTGAATCCCTCAGCAACAAGCTTATTGACAGCATCCCTCAGCTTCTCATAATCCTCTGTTACATTGTAAACTTGGTGTGAGATCCTAACATACCCTGTGACTGCATCACCATTCTTGTCCTTTGCCATTTCTTGAGCTTCCACTCTTCTTGAATTGTAGTATATTGGCACCTCCACCATAAAATCCTTCCTCAACATTGTTCTCACTCTCAACGCATCATCGTCACTTTCAACACAAAGGCAACCGGGAAGGCCAACCATAACCATGCTACCACACAATTCTGGTGGTGTGCCAAGAAAAGTCCCCCATGCCTCAGCAAGCATCGTACCCATCTCGATCACTTTTTCATGGTTACGGCTGCTTATTCCCTCAATGCCACCTTCAAAACGGTTAACAAAATCAATAGATTCAGGCACTACAAGCTGTGCACTGTAATCCCTTGTCCCAATCCATCCACTCTCCATGGGAAGCCCATTGCCGTACTCGTGCGACACCACAGGATGGTGGAGCTGGGAGGCTATCGGATCATCCTTGCGGGTGTGCAAGAAAGCCACGGCAGGTGGGCAGAAGAACCACTTGTGGAGATTACTGGTATAAAAATCGGCCCCAATGTCGCGCACATCAACAGGGACTTGCCCAATGGAGTGCGCGGCATCTATAAACACCTTATCGACACCCTCTTCTCGGCAGATGGCAACGAGCTCCTTCACCGGGATGACAACACTAGGCATAGAGGTGATGTGGTCGATGACCGCGAGGCGGACTTTGCGTCCCCCGGCCTTTGCCACAGCGAGCGCGGCGCGGAACTCAGCGATAATGGCGTCGGCGGACGCGACGGGAAACGGGAGCGGCACCTCGACGACGGTGGCCCCCGCGCGGGCGACGTAGGCGTGGATGGACTTTTTGACGGCGCCGTACGCGTAGTGGAGCATGAGCACAGCGTCCCCGCGCGCGAACCTCCCCTCGGCGAAGCTCCACGCGGCGTGCTGCAGCACGATGGCGGCGGCGGTGGTGGCGTTGTCGACGAGAGAGACCTCGGAGACGTCTCCGGCGTTGATCAGCCCCGCGACGGCGGCCCGCGAGCGGCGCACTCCCGCCTGGAGGGCGTGGAAGTAGAAGTCGTCGGGCTGGGCGATGAAGAGGCGCTGCCACCGCGCCTGCGCGTCGAGGACGGAGGACGGGCAGCACCCGAAGCTGCCGTTGTTGACGCGCGCCACCCCTGCCTCGTGGTGCTCGAACTCGGCCCGGATCTGCGCCGCCGAGATCACCGACCGCGGCCGCTTCGCCGGTGGCGGGTACGACGACGGCCCGTTGCCGTTCCCATGCCCGTTCTCCCCCGCCGCCGCCTCCACCGCCGCCGCGTCGTCGTCCGGCGGGATCGACGCCATCGCTCGCCGCCGCCGCGTTAGGGTTGGTTGGTTTGGATTGGGGGGAGAAGGGTGGAGGTGGGAGATTTGGGGAGAGGAGAGAAGTGAATTGCGGATTGGGAATGGGGCCTCGAGGCGAGGCGAGGCAAGTCGTGTCGAGTCGAGTTCGAGTTTCGAGCCGCAACGACGCGCCGGCCGGACGGAGCCGGACCGGTCGGGTCGGTCGCTTTCATTCCGCCGCGCGCGGGCGCGCTTCTTGGTGTTATTTTCGTGTGGTTCGCTGCCGCTGCTTACGTGGACGGGGCCCGCTGGGCAGTGACTGATTGGGACCACGGAAACGATGGGCTTGGGAGATGGACGAAAGCAACGGCAAAGCGGATGCTTACGTAGAGGTCTCCTCGATATATTTCCTTCGATTTCATAATTCTTCACGGTTAATTCAAACCTTTAATAACTTTAACTATTAATAATTTTAAAGATGTTGTTTGTAACTTATGAAGATAAAAAGTAAGTTACGTATGTAAAACAAGAAAATTATTAGTACATGATTAATTAAGTTTTAATTATTACAAACGAAATACACCATTTAGTAGTTTCAAAAACGTGCTAGTGAAAACTGAGAAAAGAACAAGGCCCTAGTTAAAAGACTAAAGAAATATATATGTATACATATATATATACATATATACACATATATATATATACACACATATATACATATATATATACACACATATGTACTACAGAGTATTATAACAAAAAAAGTATATGAATTTATTGTGATCTTGTAATGTGTTCTAGATGGTATTTTCTTTCATTAGTATTTATTATTTATTACAAATTTTAGTTTTTTATAAATTGTATTCCTTGCTGAGCTCTTATTTTTAATTTTCTAATTTAGAAATATATTTATTTTTATTTTGAATTTTATTTAATCTCCTATTGTGTTCTTTATGGACTATTCTTACAAAATTCCTTATTTTATATCTCCAAGTTTTAGTTGGTTTAAAATTGCATTCCTATTTGAACTCTCTTTTTAATTTTTATAATTTGGGATTTTATTTTATTTTTTATTCCAAATTTTAATTAATCTCGTAGTGGGTTCATATTCTTCAAATATTGCTTATTTTTAATTCCGAATTTCAATATTTTCTAAATTATCTTCCTACATGGACTTTTTTAATTTCATAATTTATTTTATATTCTATTCCTAATTTTACTTAATCTTGTATTGTGTTACAACTTAACTATTATTTCAATATTCCTTATTTATATTTTGAATTTCAGTTATTTCTAAATTGTATTTCTAGTTGAACTCGTCTTTTTCTTTTCCTAATTTCCTAATTTATTTTTTATTCTGAATTTTAATTAATCTCATATTGGGTTTTTATATAGAATTTTTTTCAATATTTCTTATTTTCAGTTCCGAAATTTAGGAATTTCTAAATTGTAATCTTATATGGATTTTCCTTTTCTTTTTCTCTAATTAATATGAGAATTTCTAGCCACCATGGTAAACATGGTGTTTTTTCAAGAGAGTTTTCATAATATAATAGATAGAATAGTTAAAAGATATATATTGAAAACAGTGCTATTGTTCAAATGTTGAGAATTATGGAACGGAAAGGAATAGGAAAGTAGGAGATAGCCGTTGTTTTGATCTTTGATGCTGTAATTATCACGGTTATTGGTGGGCGAGCTCACTGAGAGTTCAACACGACTATCAAATTAATCACGACTTCCAGCTGAAATAAATTGCCGTCCACGACGACTTCCAGATGCCCTGTGCGGCTATGCCTCTCGAATTAACAATCTTAAATTCTTAATCGATGTTCTCCTAATCAAAACTTAATCATCTGTTGGGGGCACGGCCGTGCGCACTAATCGCCTTCTCGTACGTCACTAAAGCAATAATTTGAAGTTTATACTCGTCGTTCACAGCTTCCAGTTTACTTTCCACTTTACATAATACTAACACTAGGACACATATTAGCAATCCCATTCATACTACGCCCACAGTCCGTATTTCCTACACCGCATAAGAAGTTGACAGGTGAGTACAATTGAGTAAAATCCATCGCTACAAAGCGCATAAAAATATATATAGTTGAGTATAATGTCAAAAAATTAATTAACAATCTATTATATTATTAAGACAGCTCGAAAAAAAATCACCACATTCACTGTGGAAGCTACAAATTTCCACATTAATTGAAGAAAAATAAAAGAAGAGTCCAAGTAGAAATACAATCTAAAAAAATAACTGAAATTCGGAATTAAAAATAAACAATATTGAAAGAGGAGTCCATATAAGAACCCAATACATGA
Source organism: Oryza punctata (assembly GCA_000573905.2). Taxonomy (NCBI): domain Eukaryota; kingdom Viridiplantae; phylum Streptophyta; class Magnoliopsida; order Poales; family Poaceae; genus Oryza; species Oryza punctata. The sequence continues at coordinate 10,606,950 of CM002488.2, forward strand.
TTAATTAAAATTCAGAATAAAAAATAAATTAATTTGAAAGAAAAAGAAGAGTTCAAGTAGGGATACAATTTTGAAATAACTAAAATTCAAAATAAAAAATAAATATTAAAACAATAATTAATACATCTATAACACAACACAGGATTAATTAGAATTTGAAATAAAAAATAAAATAAATTCAGAAATTAGAAAAATAAAAATAAGAGTTCAACTAGAAATAAAATTTATAAATAACTAAAATTTGTAATAGTAAATAAATACTATTGAAAGAATAGACCATCTAAAACATATGACGAGATTAATTAAAATTTGGAATAACAAATAAAATAAATTTCAAAAATAGAAAAATAATTATAGGAGTTCAAGTAGGAATACAATTTACAAATAAAAAATTAAAATAAAAAATATGGATTTTTTGAAAAGAATAATTCATGTAGAACCCAACGATATAAAATGATACTCAACGATATCAAATGATAATAAAGAGAGGAAGAACAATAAAATTGTAAATGAGTAAAGTGGTGGTAGTTGTTGGGACATATAAAAACTATAAATATATAAATAAAATCTCAATGACGATTAAGAGGAGAAACAACGGACAAGCCATTAAGCAGCACGGTCGCAGCAGTTGGCGGGATTCTAGAAAGTAAAAAAATAAACCCCAATGATAATCATATTCAATTTTTAAAATCTCAATGACAATAAAGAGGGGAGGTAGCGGACGGGTCACGCGTAGAGGAGTACAGTGGCAAAGCCGCTGACGGTTTATCGGGACTTCTAAAAAGTAAAAAAATAACCCCAAATAATAATTATGTTTAATTTTTAAAATCCCAGTGATAATAAAGAGAGATGCAGCGGAGGTGCTGTAGAGGAGTATAGTGGCTGACTAAATTTTAAAAAAATAAAAAACTAAACCCAACAAGATAATGAATTCTAAAAACTAAAAGGTCTAATTTTAAAGGTTTAATGGAAGATGAATAGAAACAGTGATAGATCGATAAATAAATAAAGACTTGACAAATAAGTAAGGGGTAACGATCGAAATGACTTTTAGAAACTATAAAATTAGAAACACGTGGATGATAAAGTTCGGTCTTTCAAAATACTAAGATAACGAGATAGATATTTAACAAATTTTAAGTAAAATTATATGTAAAAAATAAATAATTTTGTATGGGTGCTAGCCGCGTAATTGCGCGGGCCATCCAGCACAATAACTGGACTAGGCGACTATATTCTTATCTAAAAAGGCGCCATGCTTGATAAATTTTGCCACATCAGCAGGTGCATTGGTAATAAATCCACATTAGCCGCGTAGAGCATTCCCTTGTACCTCTATGCGGTTTTGCAAAAAGAAAAAAAAAACCAATGCGCCCGTCTGTGGTTTTGAGTAAAAAAAGTGCCTTATACAAATATGCAAGGAGGAATGATGCGATGTGGTTGTCTTGTTACCATAGAGCATACGGGACATGTTTAGTGCTCTTTAAAAGTTCTTTTCTTCAACTCTAAACTTCATCTTTCTCGTTTTCCGTTATCATATTTTTTAAACTGTTAAATAATATGTTTTTTCGCAAAAATTTTCTATATAAGATATTATTTAAAAAATTTAAATAAATTAATTTTTCAAGTTTATAATTATTAATACTTAATTAATCATGTGTTATTAGTTTTCTTTTGTTACATGCGCTGAAAATCTCACTACTTTTGAAGAGATCGAACGCAGCCTAAGACGATGGTAAATAAAAAGAGACAATGTTGGAGCAATTTGGGTCCCATAGAGTTATTATTGGGACTACAATTTGGTTGTTTTCGTTTCCCAACTTTCCCAACTCTACTCAAATTGCTAACAGTGCAATTTTTTAAAAAAACTTTTATTGAAATTTACTGTAAAAAATTCATATTAATCAACTTTTTAAGTTTTTACACTAATATTTAATTAATCATATGCTAATGAACTACCCCATTGTAAGAATTATGGATAAGGCATATCCTATGATCATGGGTTAAACTCGGCGGGGCTCACCATATACCAAGTCTTTTTCGGAATCAGGTCTCGCATACGGAAGGAATTCCGGATAAGGAAGGAGGAATAGAGTTCTACATGGAAACTATAAGGACTATATAGATCGTATCCATATATGTCCCTAGTTCTACTTAGACAAGAGGATATCTGTGGGTATAAATACAAGACCCCTAGGAGGAGGGAGAGGAGCCCAGCGAGGAAGGACGCAACAATCAGAATAGATATCAATACATGCCGCTAGACATCAACACCAGAGATAAGCCTAGACGTACCTAATCTGATGCCTACGGAGGCCGACAAGAGGGATCTAGCGCTATCTCTGATCTCGCCAAGTCCATATTCGAGGAGGAAGATTACCTCGTCGTCGACTACATGTGGTGGTTCATGCCGCCGTGTCGACGACGACTAGATAGGTTATCCCAAATTTTGTACTCGAGTGATACCGATATAATAGAAACATTGGCTTCGGCCAACAGGAGTAGGGCTATTACCTGTCAGATAAGAGGTCCAAACCTGTATAAAATCCTTGTCTCTTATTTCTTTTACTTTAATCTCGCGTATACCCTAGTACCAGCGATCCCTATACCATGCAAATACCGTAGTCGTGATCTACAACAACGACACCCGTTTCCCAACCACCACTGTCGAATATAGCCTTAGGCTGAGTTCTTTTGTTCAGTTTCTCAAATCATTTCTCTCGTTTTTCACGCGCACGCTTTTCAAACAGGTAAACGGTGCACTTTTTGTAAAAATTTTCTATACGAAAGTTGTTTTTTAAAATCATATTAATCCATTTTAGAAAAGAAAAGGTAATACTTAATTAATCATGTGCTAATGAGTTACTCTATTTCATGTGCGCGAGAGGTTAGTTCCTAACCTCATCCAAAGAAGTAGTCACAAGCACCATATAGGGTCTTGAGGGAGAAGGAAAAGATTGGTCGAGATACTATGATAATCTACTGTAGCAAACATTGTAGAAGAACATTATATATAGCACTAACGACGTAGCAATCGTTTTGATCCCATGGATTAAAAAAGGGAAATACTTACAGGATGGTATTCCATTCGGACGGGATGATACTTATCAGGTATCATGTTCAGATATTAGGTGATACTTGTAAAGTATTACGTGATACTCTGATACTTAACCTATAATATCCCGTCCGACGAGATACCGTTATATATAGTAACCTCTTAAAAAAATTGAATGGCTTAGGGCCTGTTTAGATCCCACGCCAAATTTTTTTGCCCCGTCACATCAAACGTTTGAACACATGCATGGAGCATTAAATGTGGATGAAAAAAAACCAATTACACAGTTTGCGTGTAAATCACGAGACGAATCTTTTGAGCCTAATTTCGTCGTGATCTGACGATGTGATGCTACAGTAAACATTTGCTAATGACGGATTAATTAGGCTTAATAAATTCGTCTCGCAGTTTACAGGCGGATTCTGTAATTTGTTTTGGTATTAGTCAACGTTTAATACTTCAAATGTGTGTCCGTATATTCGATGTGACCCGCCAAATTTTTTTACCACTGGATCTAAACACCCCCTTAGTACCATGTATAGATACAGTAACAACTGCACAAGATCATGATTGTAGTGGAGTCACCTCCCGAGCTAGGGTTAACAGGCGTTATTGTTTTTTGAGAAAAAAAAATGCAGTAAAAACTATTTATAGTCAATAGAGGATCGATCTGCTGTGTTTGGCTCCACCACTAGAGAGACAACTGGTAAGGATAAGAAAGAGCCATTATAGTAAGTGACTTAAGGACTAAGGTACTTTTTCGTTTTTTATATGCATATGGTTTCTAACGATGTATTTTTTAAAAAATATATATATAGGTTGTTTTTTTAAATGAAATAAAGAAAATTTTGTAATAATTACTCGTATCTTTGTTTTAAAAAATAATATACATAAAATATTTTAAAAAATCAAACAAAAAAGTTTGTAATAGTTACCCGTTCTAATAATTTTTGTCGTTTCACGTGCTGCTCATCGGCTCGGCTCGTATACCATGTGTAATGTGGTTATGAGAAGAGAGGCATACACTGTCGAACGGTAAAAAAAAAGTTTTGCTTGTTTGCTCTATTGATTTGACAAATGTGATTGTTTTCCCACACACTGCATAATTGCATAATCCCATCATAAAACATGACGGCTCACGTCACGCTCGATCGATCGCACGCACGCAAAACCCAACCTATACCGGACACCTCATAACGGCTCCAAACTCGCAAGTCAACCATCCATGGCCTCCGTTCTGTCCAGCGGCGACGCGGCCGCGAATGGCGTCGACGCCGACGTCGACGGCGCTGCGTCCCCGCCCACGGCGAAGCGGCCCCGCGCGGGCGCGGCGGCGATCACGGACGCTGAGGTCCGCGCCGAGTTCGCGCACCACGACCGCGCCGTGGCGCGCCTGAACAACGGCAGCTTCGGCTGCTGCCCGGCGTCCGTGCTCGCCGCGCGGGCGCGGTGGCAGCGCTTGTTCCTGTCTCAGCCCGACGCCTTCTACTTCCACCACCTCCAGCCGGGACTCGCCCGCTCCCGCGCCGCGGTCGCCGCGGCCGTCGGCGCCGGGGACGCCTCCGAGGTCTCCCTCGTCGACAACGTCACCACGGCCGCCGCCATCGTCATGCAGCACGTCGCCTGGAGCTTCGCGGAGGGGGACTTCGCGCGCGGGGATGTCGTGCTCATGTTCCTCTACACCTACTGCTCCGTCAAGAACTCCATCCACGCGTACGTGGCCCGCGCCGGCGCCACCGTCGTCGAGGTGCCCCTCCCGTTCCCCGTGGCCTCACCGGACGCCATCGTCGCCGAGTTCCGCGCGGCGCTCGCGGTGGCCAGGGACGGCGGGAGGCGCCGCGTCCGCCTCGCCGTCATCGACCACATCACCTCCATGCCCACCGTCCTCATCCCGGTGAAGGAGCTCGTCGCCATCTGCCGCGAGGAGGGCGTCGACAAGGTGTTCGTCGACGCGGCGCACGCCGTCGGGCAGGTCCCCGTCGACGTGCGCGACATCGGCGCCGACTTCTACGCCAGCAACCTCCACAAGTGGTTCTTCTGCCCCTCCGCCGTCGCCTTCATCCACACACGCAAGGACGACCCCGTGTCCTCCAAGCTCCACCATCCCGTCGTCTCCAGCGAGTACGGCAACGGCCTCCCCATGGAGAGCGCCTGGATCGGGGTGCGCGACTACAGCGCGCAGCTCGTGGTCCCCGACGTCGTCGACTTCGTCAACCGCTTCGACGGCGGCGTGGAGGGCATACGCAGCCGGAACCACGACAAGGTGGTGGAGATGGGCAGGATGCTCGCCGGCGCGTGGAGCACGTTCCTCGGCACGCCGCCGGAGATGTGCGGGAGCATGGTGATGGTGGGGTTGCCGGGCTCGCTGGGCGTCGAGAGCGAGGAAGACGCCGTCGGCCTGAGGACGATGCTGAGGAAGCAGTTCAAGGTGGAGGTGCCGCTCTACTACAACTCCAAGGCGGCGGCGGCCGAGGCGCCGCCGGAGATGGTGAAGGACGGCAATGGCGATCCGGTGACGGGGTACGTGAGGATCTCGCACCAGGTGTACAACGTCCGGGAGGACTACGAGGCGCTCAGAGATGCGGTCGCCAAGCTCGTCGCCGACGGCTTCTCCTGCAGAAAGTTACGGCCTACGCAGAAGGTACACTGAACTGATCATCTCGCTGAGACGACATTCTGTTTGGCTGTTTTTTTTTGGTTAATTTACTTCTGAATTTTGATGGATATGTTACTGTGTTACTACCTACGTCCCTAAATATTTAACGCCGTTGACTTTTTTAAATATATTTCACCGTTCGTCTTATTCAAAAACTTTAAGTAATTATTAATTCTTTTCCTATCATTTGATTCATTTTAAATGTACTTTTATGTATACATATAGTTTTACATATTTCACAAAAGTTTTGAATAAGACGAACGGTCAAATATATTTAAAAAAGTCAACGACGTCAAATATTTAGGGACGGAGGGAGTATTTGTTTTTGTATCTTTTTTTCGCCTGGAACATATTGCGTGTTCTTTCTTGATAATATGCTTGATGTGGTAGCCTAAGCCTTTGCTGAGACATGTTTCTTCAGTGATGACTCAAGCGCAGATTATACAAAGCTGTTGGCTTGCAAAGTAGCAAATTATCAATTGAGACAATCAATAATTGCAATTAAAGTAGTGCAATTTGAAGTTAACTACTTGAAATATAGTTAGCAATGTTCCATTTGGTTTTGTCCATATATTTAAGAAATTCAATGGGCAATTCATATGTGTACCAAGACTTCAAGATCTTCATTTCACTTCACCTATGTTTATATAATTGCCATATTGCTACCATAGAAAGTCTTACCTTGGAACCAGTATTCACAACACACATTCCGCAATTTATTTTTTTTTCGAACGCGTAAAAGGATTGCATGTCAGTATATGAGAAGAAAGCAAAATTTTTATCATACAATGCAAACGGCTAGAAGGCCATTACAAGGGGATAAGAAAAAAAACCGAAAAAGGAAAAGAACTGAAAGGAAGACTACTTAAAGAAGATAAAAACTCCTATGACGAGGGAGGGTGGAGACGTAGCCCCACTAAACTCCCAACAAGCCCCTAAAAGCAGCAGCGCCAAAGAACCACAAACTGCCTTCCTAAAGGATGGACTCCAACACCACTGAGATCGACGAGAGCTTGTAGTCGAAGACCCTGGAGCTCCGCTCCTTCCACAGCTTCCAAGATACCAGGAGGATAAGGGAGTCGAAGCCCTTGCAAAGATGCTTCGGCAAGCGAGCCCTTGCAGATGGCCACTAGACCTGGAGAGAGCAGCCATGAGAAGGAGCGAGGTCAGGCTAGCTAGGAGGAGACAGAACCTGGTGCCAAGTCAGGCGAGTGAAAATACAGTTAAGGAGGATGTGGTTTGCTGTCTCCAATTTTTGGGCACATAAATGATAGGCTGAATGGTTGTCGATACCAAGCTTCACTAGAAGGTTAGCCGTCCAGTAACGCTACTGAAATTCAAACCAAAGGAAAAGCTTGCATTTATCATGGCCTTTAGCTTGCCAGAGAAGATCAGCGCAAGCAAAGGAGTGCTGGCCGAGGAAGAAAGCCTGGTAAACCGAGTAACGCTGATCTCTCGTCCAACGATGGACAAGACGATCCTTAATACCCAGAGAGAGCTGGACAGGAACCACCACATCCTAGATCAAGAGGAATTGGGAGATGACAGGGACCATGAGAGCACCACGGATGTCCCTCACCCAAGAGTTGTCTGTAAGAGCTGAGGCAACCGTGCACGAGGCCCGGAAACGTGGTGGCACGACAAGGAGGAGGTTAGGCGCCAAAGAGACCACCAAGCGACCATCAATCCATTGGGTTGTCCAGAAAAGAACCGATGTGTCATTCCCAGGCACGGAGAAAGTAGATGCCGCGAACATGTCGGAGACGCTCCGCTTGAGGGGGCCTTCAAATCGGCCCAGTAGGGGTGGCCAGAACGCTGAAGCTAGAGCAAGCGGAGGTGTAGAGCGAAGTCCTCAATTCTCAAGTCAGCAATACCCAAGCTGCCGATCACTGTGGGACAGCAGACGTTCATCCAGGACACAAGGCACCGTCCTCCATGAATAGAGTTCGTACCCGTCCACAGGAAGGCTCGGCGTTTCTTGTCTATGGATTTATCACCCAGCCTGGCAGGTCGATCATCATAGACACATGGACTGGGATAGAAGATAGCACAAACTGGACTAGAACAGAGCGACCAACCAGAGTAGTAAGTTGACCCTTCCAGGGCGGAAGCTGGTGAGGAACCTTGTCAACAAGAGGTTACAGGGCCGCTTTCGGCAATTTACGGACCGACAGCGAAATGTCGAGGTAGGTGCAAGGGAAATCAGAGATAGAGCGGAGAAAAGGAACTCTGAACCAACTCAAAGTCCTCGATCGAGCAATGGATCGGAGTGATTGAGCACTTGGCAAAGTTGGTGCGTAGCTCGGAGGTCGAGCCAAAGACGGAGAAGATGCCACGGATGAACTCTAGGTCCTGGCGAATGAGGGGGATGAAAAAGACCAGATCATCGGCATAGAAGGAAGCACGATGTCGTAGAGCACGGTCATTGAGGGGAAGGAAACCACCCGAGTCAGAGGTCTTGCGGATCATCGCATTGAGCACATCTATGACAAGGAGGAAGAGCATGGGAAAAGGGGGGTCGCCCTGCCCCTCCGGTGAAGGAAGCGGGGGCCCAATACCCCGTTGACCAGAACCCAAAAGGAGGAGCAACGGAGGATCTGAGAGATCCAAGCACTCCACCGGCTGCTGAACCCAAGGTAAGCAAGCACCTCAAGTAGGAACGATCAGTTGACCGTCACAAAAGCCTTCGCAATGTTCCCTTTGAGAAGTAGATGGGGCATGCGCCTGGCATGGAGTGCCCTGGTGCAAGCCGGACATAGCGAAAATTATCATGGGGTGAGTGGTCTTGGACAAAAGCGCTCTGATTGACCACCACTAGCTCATCTAGGTGGGGAGAGAGGCGGGAAACCAAGATCTTAGAGAGAACAACTTACCAAAACTGTGGATAAGGCTTATCGAGCGAAAGTCCTTTTTAACTTCGATGGCCTCATCTTTCTTCGATGGACACTGTCACACCGGACAAGTATAGAACATATGACGGTTTGTCAGCGTATAGATTTCTTTTGCATCATCGCATGCTTGAAAATTCGAAATCATACTTTACGTTAGAGATATTTCTATTACATACTTCTACGAGATCAGAGATTGTTGGTATAGCTCCACGAATATGATGACAGATGTCCGATGCGAAACGGTGGAAGGCCACTCACCCGTATCTAGAACTGTTTGCCTCATATATTACACAATCGATCTGTTGCTGTTCTACTACCTATTAAACAATTTGGAAGTAACAGTGTTTCTGTACTTGTGATGGAAAGATGCCCTGGACTTCCACTACCAATACTGGGTCTGGGTGTTCAGTTTTCGGTCCAAAAGCATCTGTTTGTGGCTGATGATAAGGCTGCCAGTTGCCACGACGAATATGGAGATTTGCTCAAAGCATTCTTGAAAGCTTTTGTCCTCTCATCAGTAGTGCTCACGGCATGGAGCGTTTAGAACTTCTACTTTCGATTGTTGCTTTGTTCTGGTTTGCAAAAGGAAGTAGCAAAAGGTACTAATTAACACTAGAAAGTTGTTGAGTGCTTTTATGGAAGGATTAAGGTTACATTTTGTTTGTCGGGCTGCGCATCTACGAAGATATGTGTGTGTGACCACTGACCAGACCCATACATGATACATTTCCCTGTGGGAGGATTCATTGGAAATTCCCCACCAGAATTCCTCAAAATTGCACATAGGATGCAAGCGGGTCGATCCACGAATCTATTTATAGATAAAATTTAGTTGATAATCCATGGATGAATCCACGGGTTACCGACTAATTTGACTTATAAATGGGTTTATGGGTCGAGTCACTTGCATTTAAGCTGGGCAACGATACGGAAACCTACGGGTTAGTATTTATTTGACCTATAAGTAGGCTCACGGATCGATCCGCTTGCATCCCTAATTGCACATGGCAAAACTTTCTGATTCTATGGTCTAAAATCTGAAGTCTAGTGCTTCTATGGAAGGAGCAAGGCGCATATGACAAACTTTACGATTCATTGTTTTTTAAAAATCTCGTCTTGTACTCAAGTTAGAAATATGTATATTCATTTTCTGTGCATCATGGATAATGTTGAAGAGAAACGTAGAACTTTATTGTTTGCTGTGATTATGAATGATTCTCACTAGAACGGGCCAAGGCCACAGTTTTTCATGCCAAACGAAACCAGCTTCTCATTCAGATCATCTTGGATATTACACTCTGGTTTCTTGTATGCATTTCCTAGTTCTATTCTTCTTCTTTTTTTGTGCCAAGAATAGTTTTACGTAGGATTGAATCACGGAACCATACGGGGTGAATGGTTGTAACACCAAAAATCAAAAAATTTTAGCAGAAATAAAAGTTATCCTCAAATCGATGAAGTCGGCATAGCCGGTCTGACTGTTAGATCAACTCCGGTCTAACCGCAGTTCCACCGCCGATCTAATCACGCACACGCCGTCGGTCTGACCGCCACCTTGTCGTCTGCTGCTGCTCACCGCTGTCGGTTTGACCGGTTCTACATCTCCGATTAGACCGCCGCTATGCCACCGGTTAGACCGCCCGTAGTACTCCGGTCAAACCGTCGGGGTCCAGAAAAACATTGGTAGATGAACACTCAAAGATGTAGATTAATCTATCTTGACTTTATTGCATCTAATAGTGTTCACAAAGTGTACCAACAACACTCCTCACCAAAATCTCGAACTAAAGTCGAAACCCCAACTTTTCTCTAAACTCAACTCTCTCTAAAATCGATACCGAGATGACACACCCTCCCTCTCTATTTATACCCATAACGTGGCTGCCACCTAGCCATGGATCCATTTAATACAAGAAGTCTTAATCCCCTAGGAAACCTTCCAGTACAAACTTGGACTCCAATCCAAATTTGACTCCGGTTTCCATGCGCACACAACACCACGTGTATGCCATATGGAAACCTTCACCTCCACGTGCATTGTTCTCTAGCCTGAGCATCCCGCGTGATATCCTCGATCGTCTGGACCTCAACTTCTCCCAAGCCTAGTCCCGATCCATCACCGGCTATACTCTCATGGCCTCAAGCAACACCCGTACATGAACAACAAAGAAACTCCATATCCAAGTACAAGTTCTCACCAACTTAACTCACATCAACACACAATAATATTACATACGAATAGAAACCATCTAAAAGCCATATCCATGAAGCAATCTATAAATTTCACGAAAACAACCCGAAACCGACTCTTTCCTAGAGTCTGCCGGTCTGACCGGCTGCACTCGCCCGATCTGACCGGCCACCCAGTGCCAACCGCACTATGCATCGACCGAAAACACTAATCACCGTATTTTCAACAAACACCCATATTTAACAATTGTTTATCATCAATATTAATCATCACATGATTCTACAATTTACGTTTTTACCACAACTTCTATGACAAAAGACGACCTGTTGAAGTACTGTTTTGATTCTCATGAAAAATTGCAAATAGCCGTGAGCTTGGTAAAAACTTTGCTTGTAAATGCAGTTTACTTTGTGGTGGCACTGCGTTGTGTATTCTGGTGCAGTTTCTGATAGCAACTATCATGTTCTCTGTGATTCTTCTCACAACTAACCCTTACTCTAGCCATTCACATATGCAAGTGGTTGAAACAAACTATTATGGCTAATCACACTGTAGTCAGACAGTCAGTAGTACTAACTTTCATGTGCTTATCGTTGTTGAATGCAGGAAGAAAGTCTGGCATGAGGAGTTGACATCCAGCTAGCCAGCTCTCCGGCCCAATGGAAGTCGTTGTGACTGAAATACTAATTGTGGCAAGTGGCAGTTCTCCTTGCTCCTCGGGCGATTGGCACCTTCATGTTCAGCTGATGTAGGATACAGTCTGAAATCTGAACCAAAAGTCTGTTCCCCTTCATTTTTGAGCTGTAAAAAAGTGAGAATAATCTGAAACCGGACTTCCAGATAGCTTTGCAGCTGTTGTAGATCTGACTGCACGACTGCGGTATATATTATTGAGGACACCTTTGTGAGAATAATAGTTCAAAGTAGTTCACTTTTATATATGAATCTTATGTCCAGATCAATAGGCCATATCTCGTATGGAATTACTTGTATAGATGTAATTTGCGTTGCCTTTATAAAGAGAGCCTACCTTTGTTTTTCAGGTTTTTACACGATTAAATTTAGAGGAACTGTGCTATTTCACCATGGCAGTTCTATAGTCCCTTCGGTTCTAATTATAATTCGTTTTAAATATAAACTATTTTGGCATTTTTTTTCTTCGCTCACCTTTTCACATCCTTCCATGGCTTGCGTTTTAGATTTTGTTTTTAAAGCGCTGCTCCATACAAACCTTCTTTTTTCCAGTGCAGTGTAAATGTACAACGATAGTCATTTGAGTGAGTACTCTCTTAAATTGTTCTTCACAAGTTTAATACGCTTTGTTTTAGTGCTACTGAGGGAGGGGGATTCAGTGGTGCTAAAGTCCCCTACTCCCTCCGTCTTATATTATAAATCGCTTTAATATTTTTTCAAGTTTAACTAAGTTTTATAGAAAAATTAACAGTACGTACAACACGAAATTAATTTAATTAAATGTATCATTCAATATGTTAGATAACATGTTTATTTTGTCAAACTTAAAAAATCAACTAGAAAAAATTCAATATGAAACGGAGGGAGTATCTCGTTCGTTTCTTCAAACTGCTAAACGCTATGTTTCGTATGAAAACTTTACTCTAAAATATCAGATAAATATATTTTTCAAATTTGTAATGATTAAAATTTAATTAATCGTACGTTAATTCCACCTCGTTTTGCGTAAAATACTTAATCTTAATTTTCATTTTTATCTACGTGAGTTTCAAACACCACCATAAACTGCTAACCAATCTAAGTAGTTGACACTTTATCCAATTTCATTTCTTTTACCTCGTTAAAGACTTTCAACTCATATTAAAAACCTTTCAAGTTAATATTTGAAACTTTCAAGTGAATATTTTAAACTTTTAACTCAAGATTTGAAATTTTCAACTCGAATTTGAAAACTTTTAACTAAGTTTTGAAAGCTTTATACTCGGATTTGAAAAAAATTCAAAAATTTTCATATCAAAAATTAAAAAGAATCAACTCAAATTTCAAAAACTTTCAACTGAAATTGAAGATGAAAGATTCAATTTCTAAAATAAAAAAAATTGTGGAAAAAAATCAGCGGAAAAAAAAAAGCGCTTGGGGGTGCAGATGCGCCAGCTAGCGAGCCCAATATAAAGTATAGCCGCCAACTGATCCAGAAGTGTTTTATTAAGAGCCCAATCCAATAAAAAAACAACCAAGTTGGCCGGCCCAACAAATTTGTCAACACAGCTCACTGACCAAAAATCCTTGTTGACAAGGAGAGCCGAGCCAAGCCAAGAAAACTACTCTAATCGACAGCAACCGCCTCAGTTAACAGCCGCGGCGTAATGCAAAATGTCAACGGGCTTTGGCTCTTCTTCTTCTTCTTCGCTCATCCATGGGCGCACACGCCGCGCGACAACAATTTTTTTCAACCCAGAGGTAGCAACCGAGGGAAGGGTGGGTGGGTCTGGGTCAACGGGGCAATCCATGGCCGACGCGGAGACCGATCGATCCCGCCGCCGCCCGCGCGCGCCCTCGCCGGCGGGTAGCGTTGGTGAGATGAGATCGGTCGATCCCCTGGTGATACCTCCGCCACGCCGTCGCCTTGGTCTGTGTTCTTCTTCTTCCTCTTGTGTCCTTTCCCCTGTGTGTCCTCCTGTTTGATGTGGCGGGAAAGCTTCAATTCAGAGTCTCGCGAGATCAAGGTCTTGATATTGTGGGATCTCGTGTTACTCTGTCGCTGAATTTTCTGAATCGTTTAGATACCTAAGATCCATCTCGAGCCTCTCGACTAAACTCCATCGGATTTGGTAGTAATTATCCTACCAGATTCTAGAAGGGAAGTACTACTCCTATGTGCTTTTCACAACGAGCAAGGTTTTACTTGCATGTGTGTTCTCACTTCTCAGCAACAGTTCGCTTTGAAATTGGGCCTGTACTTTTTTTGTTGTCATTCGGAAGTAATGGGTTAGGTCCTGAAAGTTACTTGCACGAATCAACCCCAGCCACACCAGTATACTACTAGTACATGACAGTGACAAAACCTGATAAATTTAGAGAGCCAGTAGGTTTTCGATTGCCATGAACGATTGTGTCGACAGGGTTAGTATTTCTTGGTCACCAAAAAACACCTGCTGTTTTTCCTTTTGGATCAGATCTTGCAACCAGCACGGCTTGAAGTAGATCACCAAGAAAATCATGCTTCTGCAGAGGCTTCTTTAACTCTGCTCTTCCATGCATCAGGTTTGTTGTTTCAGTATTTCTGTCTATAAATTTCCGTCGAGTTTCTTTCATCTTGTCAGATGAGGTTGACTGATTAACAATTTAACATGGCAGCCTTAACAGGGTGAGATTTGAGTTCCAGGGTGCATCTTTCTGATGTGCTCATCCTTTCTTGAACAGTTCCACCTTCAGTACTTCCTTGCAGGGTAGGAAAAAATTCTCCAAGGAAAGGGAAAATAAGAACAAACACATGAGAGGTAATCATAATCATCATCTATTTGGTATCTATGATCCGTGTTACATATATATATATATATATATATATGAATTAATATATATGTTAAGGACCAACTTGTTGCATTTACATTTGGTCCTTACTATCTGTATAGCCTTTCCCTCTTGGCTATAAGCAGTTATGTATGCCATCAAAAGAGGAACAAAGACTAGCACCTACAGAATTATTGCAGTGTGCCAGTTCCGTTAATATATGTTCAGCAAACAACTTGCAGGAACGATACTACCGGCTACGAAGAAGCTGCTGAATGAAGGGCGACGAGGGAGGCGTAGGCGCCATCCTTGATGTTCATCAAGGTATCGTGCTTTCCCTTCTCAATGATCACCCCATTCTTGACAACTGCGATCAAATCTGCGTTTTGTATTGTAGACAAACGGTGAGCGACAATCACGGTTGTCCGGTTAACCATCACTCTGTCCAGCGCGTCTTGAACCACCCTTTCGGATTCAGCATCCAGTGCACTGGTTGCTTCATCCAGCAGAAGGATCTTGGGGTCCTTAACAATCGCGCGCGCGATCGCGATACGCTGCTTTTGGCCTCCAGACAATTGAGCTCCCCGCTCTCCAACCATTGTGTCATACCCCTACAAAATTTCAGGTAACACAAATCTTTGAGAAAAAGTTTCTAGCATTTAAATCATAAAGCAAACACCAGTGAAAAGAAAGAAACCTGATGCGAGGAACTGATGAACTTGTGGGCATTTGCCAATTTGGCGGCTTCAATGATTTCTGACTCTGTTGCTTCTCCCTCCTTCCCATAAGCAATATTTGCTCGTACTGTGTCATTGAAGAGGGCAGGTTCTTGACTCACCAGGCCCATTTGTTGCCTCAACCACTTTAGCTGAAACTTCTGAATGTCCACACCATCTAGCAGTATATGTCCTACATCAGGATCATAAAACCTCTGAAGCAATGAAATTGCCGTTGATTTTCCACTACCGCTCTCCCCAACAAGTGCAACGGTCTGACAAAAATGATTTGGATAGTTAGCTTTAGTGAGCATAAACACTTGGAATCTAAACAGGTTCTTGTAAGTTTGGACGGTTTATTACCTTCCCAGAATGAATTGTCAAGCACAAGTCTCGGAATATCTCAACATCTGGCCTGGTAGGATATCTGAAGCTAACATGCTGGAACTCAATATTGCCGTGTAGTGTTTCAACAGTTACCCCTGCATCCTCACTTGGGTCTATCCTAGATTTACGATCCACAATTGCAAATATTGAACATACAGCTGATTTTGCTTTGGAAGAATCTGATGTAAGGGTACTTGATTGTGACACCCCAATTGCTGCCATAGCAAGAGCAAGAAAAACCTGCATTCAGATGGCAAAATCAATAAGAATTCTTCATTTCAAAACTATGTGAGTGGTGTTAAAAGTTTATATCTTAAGTAGCTGAAGTTTAAATTCTACCAATACTGCCGGAGTACAGAATTACTTACCCTGAAAACTTTAGGAAACGTTGTCTTGTTTTCCTCAACAAGCCGAGCACCAGCATAAAAGCTAGCTGCATATACACCAAATAGCAAGAAAAAGGAAACACCAAAGCCGATTCCACTGATAATCCCTGTTCTAATTCCTGTCCTTAGGGGACCTTCACATTTCTTCTTGTACAATTCCATAACCTTTTCTTCTGCTGAGAAGGAGACTACGGTTCTTATACTGCTTACTGCATCATTTGCCACTTGACTTGCCTCCTCATACATCATCTGCATATACAAGTAACCAAATCAAGTTTTGCAGAAGTAATAAGCAACCAAAACAAACATTTCAGTACAGGACAAACCTTTGCATCTGCGCTGAAACCCTGAATGAATTTCATCTGGATCCATCCATTTAGACCAATGAGTGGTATTAAAGCTAAGATGATGAGTGATAACTCCCAGTTTGATACAAATGCAATGACTAAACCAGCAATCAAGGTTGTTGTGTTTTGTACAACCAATTGGAGTGCATCACCCACAAGCCCCCTAACTTTAGCTGCATCAGCTGATAGCCTTGCACCGATTGCTCCACTTGAGTTCTCTGGGTGATCAAACCATTCGATCTCCATATTTACCACCTTCTCAAATGTCATCAATCTTATCCTTTTGATCAACCTGCACCCAGCTATAGAGAAAAGGTACGAACTAACTGGAAGTGACAGAAAGTATACTGCGCCAAACACCAAGAACATGGATGACCAGAATTGTGAATCTTTCCTCAGCAGATGTGGGGGTTCATAGAATGCTTTGATCACATTTGACAGAAGTATAGCAAAGATTGGGAAGATTACTCCGCTGATGACTGATGCAATGGAACCTAGTATGAGCACTGGAATTTCTGGCTTGTTAAGAGACGCAAGACGACTTAGAGGCACATCCTGTGGCATCTCATCACATAGCTTATCAGATGAACCATCCTGGATGTCGATCCCTAGGGGCATACCAAATGGTACAGAGAATGAATGGTGGCTGTTATCACGGGATGACCTCCGGCTGCGGCTAGCAGACTGATTTATTGACAATTGTTTGCCTGAACGGGCTCCAGAGTCACCCTTTCGGTCAGACTTGTCCTGCCGGTTTGCTTCCTGCAGCTTTATCAGTTGGCTGTAAGCTCCCTCGGGATCCTTTAGGAGCTCATGGTGTGGACCTGACCAAAATGTGAAATGTTTAAGAAATGATGCAATGGGCAACTGGGACTGGGAGCTCAAAAAATGGATGGTTTTGATCATTGATACGAGTCTGTTTTGAGAATTTTACCTTTTTCCACTAAAGTTCCTTGATGAATGACAGTGATGGTGTCAGCATTTCTAACTGTACTCAAGCGGTGTGCAACTATGACAGTTGTTCTGTTAGTCATGACCCTGTCAAGAGCCTCCTGCACAATCCTCTCAGACTCAGCATCCAGAGCGCTTGTAGCTTCATCCAGCAGTAGGATTCTTGGATCTTTTAGAATTGCTCTTGCTATGGCAATTCTTTGCTTCTGCCCACCAGAAAGCTGAGTCCCATGTTCACCAACTGAAGTATCAAGACCCTGTGAATATTCGCAAGGAGAAGGAATAAATCTCAGTATGTTATGCCCAATGATCTAAAAAATCTGAATACTGGAAACACAGTAGTACTTGCATATAGGGTGGACTTCTAACCTGAGGCATTTTATCTATGAATTTAGAGGCGTTCGCAAGCTCAGCTGCAGCTCTAATTTCTTGATCCGTTGCATTGTCTTTGCCATAAGCTATGTTTTCCTTTATGCTAGCAGCAAATAGGACAGGTTCTTGGCTGACAAGGCCAATTTTACTTCTGATCCACCTAAGCTGGAATTCCTTGAGATTCACACCGTCTATGAGAACATCACCAAGCTGAGGGTCGTAAAACCTTTCTATTAGGCTGATAACCGTAGATTTACCACTCCCACTCTGACCGACCAATGCAACTGTTGTGCCACTAGGTATGGAAAGGGAGAAACCTCTGAATATTTGCTCATCAGGCCTAGTTGGATAGGAGAAATATACATCCCTAAACTCAATATCCCCTCGAATGTCATCTGGCTTCATTCCTGTGGTGCTGTATGCATCTATCTCTGGTTTTCTGTTTATTGTCTCAAACATTTTGTATGCAGCAGCCTGCCCACCTGCAAAAGCTTTCATGCTTGGCGATGCCTGCCCTAGTGCTCTGTTAAATATGATAACAAAATAGTCAGCGTCTGGTATTATAAACAGTTTGCTTGGTCAATTTAACTTAAATCTAAACTGGCTACCATCAAAAAATAAAAGCAAAAGGTATCCTAAAATAAAGCAGTACAGGAACCAATATCTTTTCCACATCAGAAACCTATTTAATTTCTTTTATCAATTGGAGTAAATTCTTCAATTTCCATTAGCATCATCTATTTTGTTGACCATGAAAAGCACCTTGGATGCTGGTGGTGGGAGTTGGTAGTTAGGTAGTACAGAACATGGAACAAAAGGGAGATGAGTCTACCAATCAGTTGCTTATGTGCCAAACACCCAAAAATCCGTTAAGCTATTTACCCACGATAAGTGCTATCACCATCACTAAAAAAATGTGCATGTACCGTAGTTTGTGCTCGTGGCCTAACACATCGAAATCATCATAATCACAAAACTTTACCTTGTTGTAACTTCCCTTATCCCCATCCCAAAAAGGTGAATTTGGAACTTTGAAGTGGTACATGTGTGAACTAAACATTATAATTGTCAGCCTAATTCTTCCCCAGATACCAACTGCTGTAATTTAGGAGCCTGGCTGGAAGGTTGGAACCATAACTTAACTCCTAAAACTTGAAACTGGAGACCGAAGCAAAAATTTCAAGCATTGAGGACACAAGGTAGTGTTTTTCCAAGCAATTGGTAAACATCGTGCATAAACATTACTGAAACTATATATGCAACAATAACTGAAAATGAAACTTACAGAGAGCCTGTTAGCACTGCAAAGATGACATTCATGACCTTGGCGCCAGTATATCCCTTGAGCAGGATGAGCTTGGCACCATACCATATCCCCAGCGAGTAGCCGCAGAAGAGGAGCACCATGACTGTGCCCATGCCGAGCCCGGCTGCGAGGCCCTCCCGGACGCCTGATTTGTAGGCGCTTTTCAGTGACTTGTTGTACTTCTCCACTGCCTGCTTCTCCCCGGTGAAAGATGCAACCTGAGGTGTCAAACATTGCCGCATTAGTGGGGGTTCTTTCAGCTATGGTAGTGGCACAATCCTGTCTGTGTGTGTGTGTGCTCCTTTTCATCACTTTGCTGCTGTGATGCTTACTGTTCTGATGGATCCGATGGTCTGCTCCACCACCACCGACGACTCGGCGTAGGCCGCCTGGCCGAGGGACGCCATCTTCGCCACGACGTTGGACATGACGGCCCCCGCGACGACGAGCGGTGGGATGGTCGCCATCATGACCAGGGTGAGGAGCCACCCCTGCGCGAAGGCGACGATGAATCCGCCTAAGAATGTCACCACCAGCTGAATGAACTTGCCAACCTGAGCCCGACGTGACAGGGGGACGCACGGTTAGCTGCCTACAGCTTCAGAGCAACTGAGCATGTGGAGTGTGTCCTGGTGGCTGACCTTTTCGCCCATGGCGTCCTGGATGAGCACGGTGTCGCCGGACATCCTGCCGACGACCTCGCCGGTGTTGGTGTACTTGTCGAAGAAGGCGATCTCCTGCCTCAGGATGGTCTTGAGGTAGAGGTTCCGTATCCTCGCCGCCTGCCGCTCTCCGGTGATCATCCAGCATGTCACCTCTGGCCACCACACACACAACTAACTTCAGCTTTGCATTCTTTGCGGCGAGACAGTACACAGTGGTGTTCCAGCACTTACGGACGAAGGAGGCGACGGCGGAGGCGATGGCGAGGTAGATGAACTCGAGGGAGACCATGGAGACCCGGTTGACGACGTCGTGGATGCTCATCGCGCCGCCGAAGGCGTCGATGAGGTTGCCGAAGAGCACCGTCATGAACGGCAGCGCGGCGCCGTTGGCCACCGCGCCCAGCGTCCCCAGCACCATCAGCGCCGCGTCCGTCTTGTCCGCGAACGCGAACAGCTTGTGGAACGGCACCCGCGCCGCCACCGCCGCCGCCGCCCGCTCTCCCCTCGCCGCGGCGCCACCGCCCTTGCCATTCCCCGGGCTCGAGTCCGCCGCGGCGACGGAGGCCGACGGCGCCGCCGCCGCCGAGGCGTTCGCCTCCGCGTCTCTCCAAGACTCCGGCATGGCCTCCTCCTCGCTACCTCCACTGACCAACCAAGATTCGAAGCTTTTCTTCCTCCTCGCGCCGCCGCTAGATTGGGCACAGCAACAACCGCAGCGCCGAGCTGCTCTTCTTCAAGAGTCGATTAATCCCACCTAGCTCCTGCATACCAGCACCTCACCTGCCACAAAACCCAATAATTGCTCCCACATTAGCCGGATTCATCCACCTCGGCAACTCAACCAAAGCAAGAACAACTAATCAAGAAACCAACCATACACACGGTCAGAACTCAGACCGAACAGGGAGCAAGCACTACGAATCTGAATCTAGCAACTGATCAGTCACTTCAGAGCAACACCTCCTCCAATCTAATCTACCCAGGAAGAAAGAAAACCACGAGCCGCTGATTTTATAGGAGGGTGGAGTTGGGGGGATTGGGAGCTGCAAAAGAGTAGTAGCTAAGTTGGAGAAGGAACAACAACCAACCGAGTGCAAAGTTGGCAGCTTTCGCATTTGCCGCCGCACAAAGAAGCAGCAGATGCCACTACGAGCAGCAGTGGGAAAAGATAGAAGCCGGTGAAAAAAGAAAAGAAAAGAAAAAGATCCAGGGAGAGTGGGAGCAAGCAAGGAGGAGCTCGGCAACTACTACTACTGTGACTCTGTACTCCACTACTACTACACTACACAAAACAACACCAAAGCTGACGAGTTGTACAAGAAGATGGCTCTCCGCTCGGCTCAGCTCGAGCTCACCATGGCAGAGGCAGAATCAAGTCAGCATCCGTCGTCCATTGCATCCGTCGTCCATTGGGTGGTGCTCTCCAGCAGGCAGCGTGCGTGCCCGGTGGTGGTTGCCCTGCGAATTATGATGATGGCAGTCAGGGACTGGGGTTCCTTCAGGGTATATATAGATAACTGGGATTTTTGGGGGAGTTTCAGGGGGCCCGAGCCTCACTGTCATCAAGCAAAGCGCACATTTTTATACTGTACACTCCACAGGAGAACTCAAAAAAAATCACACAGTTAAGACGTAAGTATACGTTGGGTACTTTCAGTGACGAACGCAACTTTAATATACAGATGGGACGAAAAACGACAATGTTTACTCGATAAGTGCAATCGAACACAACACATAGTTCAATCGTATAACTACGTGTGTGCGTGCGTTGTGAAGATATAGACTAATCTGTTGAACGTACATACCTTGTTATACCTAATTTTTGATAGTCCATGACTACTATAAAAGATTAAGGGGTCTTGGGGGTGTGGGGTGACCCGTGTTATAACTGGGACGGTCGATCCACCCTGCTTAATGGGTAGATCCGCCCTGGGTACTTTGGTACTAGTACTCACTACGCAGTTACAGAAAAGAAAACGAGAACAATATCTGCATCGTTGATTGAAAAGGACCCATCCGAGAATAATTTTAGATTAACACATAGTACGATGCCATTTTGTTAGCTCCGAATTACAATAATACAAGCATGGTAGTAGTACAATCAAGGCGGCGCCCTTTTTAGGAGTTTTAGATTTCAACAAGTAGCCAGTGAGGGTACAATTAAGGCGGCGCCCTTTTTAGGAGTTTTAGATTTCAACAAGTAGCCAGTGAGGGTAGAGAGAAGCTGAGAAAACCAGTATTTGATTTCTATTTTTTTTGGATTATTCAATTAAAGCTCATCAGAATCTGAATTGTTTACAAGATATTTTAATTTCAAGAGAAGCTACGGCTATCACAAATTCTTCAAACAAGCTCAAGACATACGATGACATGACGGTATTGATCAACAGACGCTGGTATGTAGTGATTTTGTCATGAGCAGCGCGTGTGTCGGTCCGAAAGACGTACTGCGTACCAGTAGTGGTTGCTAGTTGGGGACCCTGGGAGCTCGCATTTAGTAGCAGCAGCAGCATCAACTAGTATTATGTGTATGGATACTCCTAGCTGTGCCAGTTATACTACGGTCCGTGGCACGGTCCTTCGTTTACATCTACACTGACGACGATACACAAATACATGGACTTTCTTTTTGTTATTAGGCAATCTGGAACGCATGGCCGTGTCGTGTCGTGTCGTGTCGTGTCGTGTCCTCGTTATAAACTCACGTGGCCGAGGCGGCATCTCATCTTCCCCCCCACCACCACATGGAGCCCCATCAAAATCCACCCCATCGATCACCTTAGCCCGAAAAAAAAAACACACGCGCGCGCGCCGGCACACAACACCGCCGCGACGCGCGAGGCATCCGCGGGTCGCGCTGTTGCGTGCGTTCGTGTCGGCACAGCGGCGCGCGGTGAGGAGGGGGGCGCATCGCGTGAATCGCGTCGAATGCAGCCGCGCGCGCGGGGCTCCGCCCTTGGCGGCTTGGTTTGGTTTTGCTTCGGGGTCACGCACTGCCTTGCCTCTCTCTCTCTCGTCGTGGCGCTTGTTTTTTCCACGGGAGTCAAAGGCGCGGAGGCGGGCAGGAGCAAGCAAGGACGATTCACGATTGGATCGTCGTCGTCCGGATCGGACGAGGCCGCTAACCTAACCACCCCGACCACGACGCCCCCTCCCTCCTTTTGCACTTTTGCGTCGCAACCACGGCTCCAATAACGAGGCTCAGTCAATGCCTCCATGGATCGTTAATGTTACACTGCGTTTTCACTTCAACCGTGAGTTGACAACCTCTAGTACAACACAAATCTTCACTCACCTCTGTAACTTCTACCGAAACACAGTAACGAATCAAACCGTTCTGTCCGAATCAACGAGGGAATTTACCCGCAGAAGGAAACCTCCAAGGAGATCGAGATCGTCCACACGCTCGGAGACCCACACGAGCAACTATATAACTTGGTAACTAACACGGTTTTCAAAAAAAAAAAAATACTTGCTAACTAACACCCCGAGAAAGCCACCAACTTTTGTTCCCCCATCGATCATCATCTTCCCATCTCTCTTCCCTTTGCAACAACATCTCCGAACCACCGCTAGACGCTAGTACGTGTACCACTCTAAAAGCCTTTCTTTCAGTTTTCAGGTACAAATGCACCGTCCTCTCCCAATTAACACCTGACGATCATTGCTATGTTAGGTTATGACCGTACTCACTGTACCTGAACTGTACTATTATCCCTTGGTGTTACCATGTATCCATCCATCTCCATTTCTTGGCCTCAAAAACCAGCCTCCAAAGGACAAACACAGCAACCTCACATCACTCCATCAGACTAGTTGGTCAACAGGAGAACTAATACTACATCGAATTGGTTGGTGTCAATAGAATTATGATAAGGGTCACATACAATTATACCATAAGATAAATGCTTATTATTCCACTTGTTGGAATTCTTAATTGGCGAGGTATGCATCTACTGGCTTGTTTCCATCTAATTAATTTACTAGTAACTAATTAATTATGCACACCTTGTTTTGTTTACAGTTGATTTGGTTTTCCTGGACTCCATGATGATGATGCGTCTCGCCAAAAAGTGTGCCCGGGAAACAATATTGAGTGGTTCGATCATATCGATCCATCGTTAGGCAATAATCCTCTGTCTCGCAATTATTAGGACAGCTCGAAATTGCACAGTGACTAGTTAGTATAGCTCCTTTTCTTTTCCATCTGTATATATAATACATCCATGATCAAGATCGAATTAGGGTTTGATGGACCTTTCCTTAATTAATTCTCCGTCGCTTTTGAGTTATCAAGCGAGCATGAACTAAAGCCATATCTATGCATTTTGTAACAAACAGTGATGGATTAGCTAACTCAATGATCAATCGATCATATATCTCCCTGTCCTTCATTCAAAGTCGTTGCATGCATGCATGCGCGGAAAAGTCCATTATGTGCATCGCTGTTCAGTACCAGTATTACTATATTCGAATTGAGCAACGAAATTTTGTCAAAACCAAAATTTATTTCGGTCTTCTGACTGATGACAGTCGATCGATCGAGATACTCGATCAGCGGCGACCTTATCCGAGTCCATGTCACCAAATTTTTGATCGAGCTAGCCTTTCATATAAAAATACTTATATTACTAATATTTATCTACTCAAACAAAATTAGAGATAGTCATGCACAGCTGCTTGCTGTAGCGACACGAGATCGATCGACCACGAGATTCCAATGCGGAATTAATAAGGCCGTCAACTGCTTCCTACTCATCCCCCCAGTGCAAGTCACTCATTGAGACGCTTGCATCAGCAAATCCGATTTTTTTTATCTAAGCACATGGAACCCCTAATTTCAAATGTGAGCATGTAATGTCTCGAATTCTATATAAAATTTGTAATATATCAAACTAACATGCACAAAGCAAATGACCCGTGTTATAACTTAACATGTATAACTACTACCGGTTGTTTTTCCAATCCATAATAATTATATGATTCTAGCAGATGGATTACATAAATCACGCAATATTTTTCGACAGATTTTTTTAACAAAATAATTTTTTGGTGGATGATGGTAGATAAAGCTTGGCTGACCGCAGGATGATAATGTTTTTTTGGCAGCAAACAATCAATAAGGTCTAAACGAGTTGCCAAATGATCCAGTGTGATGGAAATAACTTGTACACTTGAGTATCTTGATTATCCAAACATTACGTGCTCACATTTGGAATTAGGGGGTTGCATGTGCTTAGATTAAAAAAACCGTGAGCAAATTGAACATCTAGATTTTAATTTCTTTCCTAAAAAAAACAGTACCAGTTCACATCTTTCCTCTGCAGAAAAGAAGTGTGTATAATATGCATGGTTCAGATGCAGTATTGTGGCCGTAGTTAGGTACGTAGTGTAACGTGGACAATGTGTCAGCAAGCAGCGTAACAACCATGTCGACGATCGACGTTGTCACGTTGATGAAGACGATAACGCGTGACCGTTCTAATCTACTACTAGTAGTAATCTTATCAATCTGTCTCCACTGCGCCCGGACGAAACATCGTGTGGGTGTGTGCGAATGAGTGCGCTACTTTTCAAATTTCAAAATTGGGCGAAAAGAAAAGGGGGCAGCAGATGCAAAACATTTTCAACGATTTTTTCAGTTTACATCTGTGCAAGTTCATTATATATTACGATGTTAGTTTTACGGTGGAGGCGTACCAGAAATGGTCCCATGCATGCATCCAAACACCATCCGATGCACTTTCGCCTTATTTTCGTCCGTCCCTGACAGGTGGGCCCGACCTCGCGCGGGACCCGCAGGACGACGGGATCACGTGATCGACTTGGTGAGTGAGTGAGTGGCTGCTGCTACCTTTCCACGCGAAAGGAAAGGGAGGCGCGCGTGCATGTGGATGTGGGTGGGTGAGTGAGACACTTGCGACGCGAGGTAGCCGCCGGGCGGGGCAGCACATGCGTCGATCGCTCGGCGGAAACGCGAGATTTTACGGCGATTTCATCGTCCACCACCAGCGGCGGCGGAAATGGCAGACGATGCACGATTCGATCCAGTCGTTTGCCCACCCAGGTAGGCAGAGGCAACCATCGGATCTCTGCTCATCCACTAGGAAGAAGGTAGTAGTAGTAGTGGCGATCGGTCGACATATTTTGTTTGGTTTATCTTTTGGTTAATTAGGTTATTACCCAAACTTGACATTATACCTAACCGTTCTGACTTATGTTGCCACCAATCATCGTTGGCATCATCAGGGGGAGACGAATCTAACAAAGACATTAGATCATCATCACCGTTGGATCACGATCCAACGGCAGGATTCCAAACAAAGGTTAGCATCACTGCAATGCCGATGTGAAAAACTTAAAGATCAAACAACAGCAAAGTACATGTTCCGAACAGGATGATCAGTGGGAACTGATGGGATGACAAATGCCTAATTTAATCTCTAATAGTATAATTAGCGTCCAAGTGACAAGGTGATGACATCGTTTTGGGACGTCATTTTCTCCTCTAACCGTGTTCTGGTTTTTTTTAGTTAGTAGCCACGATCAATCTCTCCTCCTTGGTGCAGTTCATAACTGCATATGAATGTGCCCAAAACAGTTTGCGTGTTAGGTGGAGACGGAAAGGACGATCGAGATGACACATTACGTTGTTGCATTGCACCCGTGAGTCAAAAAAGTAGCTTTCCTATCAATTCGGTACTAGCTTGGATGGATCGGGAACCTTACCTTATATTTATTCCTGTTGTTTCTTTACTTCAAAAAATATGTATAGTATTATATAGATATACTAGTAATGGTTAAACTTTGTCATACCAACTTCTTAAATATTACGAACAAGAGTTATATATAACTAGAAGTTCATATTTGAAACGGAGAGTATATGTATGTATGTGTATATATATATATACATATATATATATATACACACACACATACATATATCCCCTCTCCCTCCCTCCACCCCTTCTCCTTTTTTTTTTTTTGGCTCCCTCTCCCTTAGCGCTCGCTCCCTTCTCTCAGGAATAAATCTTTTTTCTTCTCTTTCTAGAAAAATTAAAAATAATTTAGTGAATTCAAGATTTGAACACATGATCTTATGGTTAATGGAAAGCCCTCCTAACCAATTCACCCTATGACACAATGTGATTAGATATCATTGTCTGTTTGTTTTGTATGTCTGTTGAAATTTTCTGAGAACAAATCAATTATAAGGAATCATACCTTGTTACTATGATTCGGTAGTAACGTTATTGAAGAAGTGCAGTAACATGGTACGTTACTGCAAAACTTATATTCTATTAATGCACTTCCGGCAGTAACATCATGATGAAAATTACAGTAACAGAGAACGTGTAACAGTAACAGCGGTATTACTGCTTGTGTATATCTAAAACCTTTAAATCTTAATCTTTAGAGAGCAATATCTCTCAAATCCTATCTTGTTTTCTAAGCCATTTGCACCATAATGTTCATAAAAAAAGTCTAACGAAAGTAAAAGTGTTACTGCACAACAGATACACGTTACCACCTGACAGTTACACATTACCGCATGTTTATGCAGTAACACTATCCAAGAATTGTAGTAAAACACTTTTTTACTGTAGAACATATAGAGCGTTACTGCACCTTTGGCAGTAACATTGTGGTGAGATTGCAGTAAACTAGGAATAAAAAAAATATAGGTTAAAAGTCTCACATACTAAATATAATTATTACCGCACAAAGTGGAATTGTTACTACATGGCAGGTATACATTACCACATGTTTATGCAGTAACACTATTCAAGAATTGCAGTAAGACGTATTGTTACTACAAAACTTATGGTCTTTACTACAAACCTACAGTAACGTCGTTATGGGATTATAGTAAAACGCACAATAAATAGTAGTAACTAATGCTGTAGTATTACTACTTGTGGAGAGTCAAGATCTAAAAAAACCCAAGCTTCGAACAACAATATCTCTTACATGATGTATGACTTTTTTAAACCGTTTGCACCATGTTGTTAGAAAAAAAATACTTATCAAAAGTAGATCCATCATGGCTATATTTCAACTAAATTTGAATATTGTTACTGCACGTAAGACATAGCGTTACTGCACGATGGCTGTCACGTTACTGGACCATTCCGCAAGACGAGAGCTGAGAAGGGGTGGGTGGTGGAGGGAGTTGGTAGGCAGTTTGACCGGGCTTTGACTGAGGTTGGAGGTAGGTCTTAAGCCCTTAGAAGGGAGGGGAGGTGGGTTTGGCCCTTGGGAAGGATGGGGTATAAAATAGCTATTCTATACCTGGGTGTAGAATAGTTTTTCTATATATATGTGTATATATATATTTGTTTGCTGCTCCATGGTTCAAATTGAGTATATACCCAATTCAAATGAATATGAAATTTTTTTTAAATATTTAAGTATTAGCATTAACTACATTACTAACTAGTTCAAACTTGAACAAGTTTGAATTGAATTTGAACATGTTTTGGTTAGATTTTGATCTTAGGTATATAATATCCAAACATATAATTAGTTAGGTATGTAATAATGGATTGTGAAATAAAGTTGAATTTGAGGTTCTTTGTTGCTAGGTATAGGTATGAATCAAATTCTTATACCTAGGTATATACTCACAATTTGAAAAATTTTAAAAAAATTTAGTGAACTTGTGTATTTCACACACCATGATGCCTGGGCACCATGGTGTCCTATATAGTAAATAGTAATATATATATATATATATATATATATATATATAGTAAATTTGTTTGGTGCTCCATGGTGTCCGGGCTCCATGATTCAAATTGAGTATATACCCAATTCATATGAGTGCGAAATTTTTCTAAATGTTTAGGTGTTAACATTAACTACTTTACTAACTAGTTCAAAATAATTTTGAACTGAATTTGAACATGCTTTTGTTAGATTTTGATCCTAGGTATATAACATCCAAACATATAATTAGTTAGGTATGTAATAATGGATTGTGAAATAAAATTGAATTTGAGTTGTTTTGTTGCTAGTTATAGGTATGAATCAAATTGTTATACCTAGATATATACTCAGAATGAAAATTTTGAAAAATTTAAGTGAACTTGTGTATTTTACACCATGGTGCCCGGGCACCATGGTGCCCCGTATGAGTGTTAAGTACTCCTCCATCCAGAAGTGTTGGATTTATTTCATTTTCTATTTTTTCAAATAAGATGGCCATATATTTTTTTTGTCTTTATGCATCCAAGATTTAAATAAAGAGATAAACTAAATGGTTAACCAGAATCCGAGCAACCATCTCAATACTCAATAGTTGCACGCATACCTACACTCTTTGATCTTTATTACATGAAAGATGAGTTAATTTTTATTGGTATTGATGATAAAAGTAATATTAATAATTATTTGCAAGTTGATATTTTATTTATTTAATTATAAACTACGAAATTAATAGTCCTTCCAAAATATAAGTACATCTAATTTTTCTAAGAGAAATTAATGATGGGAAAAAACACTACTATAATGTCCCTCATGGTAAGGGGTGTTTGGGGAGTTAAAGGGTGATTGGTGATTGTAATTAATGTTGGCCTTTTAACTGTAAGGAGCTATAATTTCAAAGAAACCAACAAGTCTTGCATATATTAGAATTTTAATATTTATATTATTACATCGTGCATAGCGGTAATGTCAACCGGAATGAGTAGCATATTTTGAGGGTCTTGGGCTTTATTGAGTAGGTGGTCAATTAGACGAGTAATCCATTCTATTAAAAAAAATTAATCTAGAATAAGATGTGATTTCCTAGTACAAATCTAGATAACTTTATATCTAAATTTGTTATACTAGAAGATTATATCCTTTTAAGTTGATTTTTTTTTATGGAGGGAGTGCTATTGAAGCTTTATGCATGCCAAACAAATTGGCTAGGCGCCAAATCAGTACTACTACTAGTACTACTAACTGGAGACTAACTGGAGAAGTAGTGAGGTTAGCACTTATACTGCTCCTCCCTCCATTTCATATTATAAAATTATTTAAGTTTTCTTAATAAAACTCTATTAAATTTAATAAAATTTATAGAAAAATATAATAATATTTTTAATACAAAACAAATATATTATTAAAATATATTTAATATTAAATTTAATAAAAATAATTTGATGTTATAGATATTGATAATTTTCTCTATAAATTTGGTCAAACCTAAAAACTTTAATTAAGAAAAATGTCAAACAACTTATAGTATGAAATGGAGGGAGTACTACGCATGTATACTTTGGTCCGATATTATTATTCGCGAAACCTAAAGCGAGAGCATCTCGTTTTAGTTGTAACCAGCGTCGGGGCATTACATGACTGGAAGAATCTACTTAACTACGGTACTATATTAAACAAGTAGAAAATATACTCCTACCGCCTATGCTTTAACTAAAATTTTCTTTTAAATTACTCATCCGATCTACGATCCGATTACACTATTGTGTTCGTAACAATTAAAATTTTTATAACAATATCTCACATGATTATATTTTTTACGGAAAATTACAAATTACTTTTATAATATATCTAAATCTTAGATTTCATTAAATTAGTTATTAGACATATAAAACTAAATTCAATAAAGCCTTAAAGTATTTTACATATATTATGGAAGTAACTTAAAACAAAAAGAAAGTAACTTGTCACGATATTAAAAGTAAATATTTTGTGGTGGTAAAAACATAAATCTATCTAGAAATTAAATTTAATCAACATATTATATAACTAAGCAATAAAGTAAATTGTTCACTGTATACCTAAAAAGTAATTTAATCAAATCTAAAAGTAATTTATGTTTATGATAAAAGTAACTTACATATATAATAAAAAGTAATTTATAACATACATATCTCTTTTCATCAGAATATAGTCATGTAAGATCTTATTATAAAGATTTAATTACAATGAATACAATGGTATAATAGGATTGTAGATCGGACCTGTAATTTGAAAGAAAAGTTTATTTGACCTTTAGCTATTAGGACTATCTTTTTTGTTGTTATTTGAAGTTTAGCTATTAGGACTATCTTTCCTTGTTATTGCATGCTTGCATACTCCTCATGTGGGAAAGAAATGAATGCTAATTAGATATGTCTACTTTCGGAAAGCACACTCGGTTGAACAGGCTACTAGTTATGGAAAGGATTGGGTCGCTGGTTGAGACTATCACGAGACCACACGCTGTGTAGTGACGTCCTAGCATGTGTAATCTATTTAGTGTCAACGCACGTTTTAGGCCTAACCAACAATTAATCCGTCCGATGCTATGTGCATGCGCGCTATTCCGAAAAATTTAACTTAACTACTGTATAAGTACTAATCCATGAAGTAAGTAATATATATATTCCTACCACCTAAACTTCAAATAAAATTCTCTTAAATTACTTATCTAATATACGATCCAATTACACCGGTATATTTATTGCCATTAAATCTATATAATAAGATCTCACATGATTATATTTTGATAAAAGATTACAAATTACTTTTATAATATATCTAAATTACGTTTAGATTACATTAATAAATTCAATAAAACATAAAAGTAATTTACATGTATTATAAAATTAACTTAAAAAAATAAATTGTCAAGGTATTAAAAGTAATTATATTGTGAGGGTATAAACATAAGTCTATCTAGAAATTAAACTTAATCAAAATAAATAATAGAACTAACCAATAAAGTAAACTATTCACAACATTATGAATGTCTTAAAATTAAAAATTAATTTAATCAAATCTAAAAATAATTTACATATACAATAAAAATAATTTACAACATATATTTTATTTTATCATTATATAGTGTAATATATTGTTATAAACATTAAATTGTATCAAACAAGACGGTGTAATTAGATTAGAGATTTGGTAAGTTATTTAAGAGGAAATTTTGTTTGAATCTTAGTTGTTAGGAATATTTCCCTTTTCCATATCACTTAAATTTATACTCCCGCATAGGAGATAGATACACATTAACTCTATCATTTTATCGGGATGGTAACTAGTTAATTAGCGCTAATTAGTTCATATGCACTGTGTAGTTCCGTTATTCTTTTAAAGAGCACTCCATTCGTCTCCAAATAAATTAAGTTATAGAGTAAGACTATTTTAGACCCCCTCCCTTCCAACCCAGCCCACCTCCCTCTGGAACCACGCCTCCCTCCTTCCTATTTTACACCCCCTCCCTTCCAACCCAACCCACCTCCCTCTGGACCCACGCCTCCCTCCCTCTCCCCTCGCGCTACTCCTCCGGCGTCCCCTCCCTCCCCACGCGATTTTTTCTCTCCTGGCGCCCCTTTCTTCCCTCTCCCTTTTTTCTCTTTTCTAGAAAAATTAAAAATAATTTGGTGAATTTAAGACTTGAATACATGATCTCATGGTTAAGAGAAACTCTCCTAACCAATTCACCCTATGACACTATGTGATTTGAGATTATTGTTTGCTTGCTTTGCATGTGTATTTAAATTTTTTGAGAACAAATCAATTATGTTACAGTAGAAATCATACTTTGTTACTGTGATTCGGTAGTAAAGTTATCGCAAAAGTGCAGTAACATGATACGTTACTGCAAAACTTATAGTCTGTTACTGCACCTTTGGCAGTAAAATCATGATAAAAATTGCAATAATAGAGAACGTATAACAGTATTAGTGGTAGTACTGCTTGTGTAGAGTTAAAAACTTTAAATCTCAATCTTTAGATAGCAATATCTCTCAAATCATATCTTATTTTTCTAATCCGTTAACACCATAATATTCATAAAAAAGTTTTTAACAAAACTAGATTCATCATGATTATTTTTTTAACATCGTTACTATGGAAATCAATCGTGTTACTGTACATTGACCGTCGTGTTATTACACCGTTCCTACGAGACGAGAACTGAAAAGAGATAAGTCTCTATCTTTAGAGAGCAATATCTCTCACATCATATCTTGTTTTTCTAATCCGTTTGTACCATTCGTAAAAAAATGCTTAACGAAACTAGATGACTATTTTTAATGTCGTTACTGTGAAAAACAATCGTGTTACTACACATTGACCATCGTGTTACTACGTCGTTCCTACGAGACGAGAAATGAATTACTGCAAAAAATAGAAGTGTTACTGCATGACTGTTACACGTTAACACATGTTTATGCAGTAACACTATCCAAGAATTGCAGTAAGACACTTTGTTATTGCAAAAGTTAGTCTTTACTACAATCTTACAAATAACGTTGTGATGAGATTGTAATAACGTACAATAGACAACAATAACAAATAATGCTATAGTATTACTACCTGTGGAGAGTCAAATTCCAAAAAAACCAAGCTTTGAAGAATAATATCTCACATGATGTATGGTGTTTTTAAACCGTTTGCACCATGATGCTAGAAAAAAGTGCTTATCTAAAGTAGATCCATCATGACTATATTTCAACTATATTTGAGCTTTGTTGCTGCATGTAAGACACAGTATTACTGCACAGTGGTCGTCGCTTTATTGCGCTGTTTCGCGAGACGAGCGCTGAAAAGAGGTTGGTGGTGGGGGGAGTTAGCAGGTGGTTTGATCTGGGTTTGACCGATGTGGGGGTGTTTTGACCGACCTTTGACTGAGGTGGGATGTGGGTTTTGATCCTTAGAAGGGAGGGGAGGTGGGTTTAACCCTTGGGCGGAAGGGGATATATAATAGCTATTTTATACCCCGGGTGTAGAATACCTCCGAAAAACTGGACTGACACATATTTGAGACTAACGAAGTTATTATAGATATCTCGTTATTGATAGTTACATCATCTATCACTGAAAAATAATTAGTTATAGATACGAGTACCCGTATTAAGTATAATATTTTACTCTAGGATAGACTATGCCATAACCCGTGTCAAGAATAATTAGCCGTAACCAGTTGTCAAGTTCTATTATTACTAATTTACTAGTAGTTCTATATGCCAGATCTGATCTACTAGCATTATGTAACACACACGTCAGGAAGGCATAGTAGAAAATTCGTACGGATATGACCAATTATCTTGGTTAGTGAGACATGTTTCTTCTCCGGTCATCTGACGAGATGATTGGATCAGACCGTGCATCTAGTCACATTCTAGAGTCAACTTCTGCTCATTTTATACGAGCACTAGTCTTGCTTTCTGTGTGCAGTTGAATACGGAGTACCTAGTTGATAACATGATGAAGATGTGAGATTCTGTGCTGCTGGCAGCCACTGCAGCACAACTTTTAGATGGGCACAAGCTCTTCTCCTTTCCTTTTTATTTTTTCCCCCTTCAGCTTCATTGCTAGAGCAGACAGCAATATAAGCAGGAACGACCCAACGCTACAACAGAAACGTTTTCCCTGTACAGGCAAAATCACTTTTTCATACTAACGGAAGGATCGCCTGGCGCTAGGTGTCCGTAGAAATGCCGATTACCGTAGGTGGGCACCACAACCAAAAGGTTAAACTTATTTTATTTTCGCAAGCGACAATTCTAAGTTGCCCATCTTCAAAATAACTACAGAAACCCTAGATCCGATCCTAACGCCTCAGCCACGCTCAAAGCCCACTGCCACCCAAAGCAACTGAAGCTATCGCTCCAGTTGCTGCCGGTGGC
Source organism: Oryza punctata (assembly GCA_000573905.2). Lineage (NCBI taxonomy): Eukaryota > Viridiplantae > Streptophyta > Magnoliopsida > Poales > Poaceae > Oryza > Oryza punctata. The sequence continues at coordinate 10,640,983 of CM002488.2, forward strand.
AGGCCCACTCATCCCAGGGCTGCCTCCGCCAAATCTTATCGTCATGGAGCTACCGGCGGTGGAGGAGGATAAGTCGAGGGAGAGGACGTCAAGGGGTCACTAGCGCCGGATCTGGCTTATGACATCCTGATCTAATTAGGATTTAACCTGTGTGGTCCATAAGAGCTGTGTGCACATGTTTAGTACCACCTTACTAGTTTAGTAAGGGTGAAACCAACTTATAAGGCTTCTTCCCTTTAACCATATCACTCCCGGGTTAACTCTTTTACACGAAGCGAGGAGAAAAGTGTAAGTGAGGTAATATGTGTAAGTGGCTCCACCCGTCGGATGGGCTGGCTACGCGGTTCTGGAGGGGCGGGTTGATACAAATGGTATCAGAGCCAACCCTCACGATTGCGCGTACGGGCTAGTGTGCGGGCATATGGCGCATGCCTATATATGCCTGTGTGGCTGGTGTGTAAGTGGGCCCGCTCGTCAGATTAGATCTGGCCGTTGCACGATCGTCGGCGGTGGAGGAGGAGGAGAAGGAGCTGAGGCGCACGCCGGCCGCGGCGGGTTGTTACACGGCCATAGCGAGGCCGACTGCGAATGGAGGTTGAGTTGAGGGAGAGGACGTCGCGGGGCCATCGACATTGGATCTAGCCCTCGTCGGATTGGATCTGACTATCGCACGACCGTCGGCGATGGAGGAGGAGGAGAAGGAGCTGAGGCGCACGCCGGCCGCAGTGGGTTGTTACATGGCCATAGCGAGGCCGACTGCGGATGGAGGTTGAGCTGAGGGAGAGGACGTCGCGGGGCCATCGGCGGTGGAGGAGGAGAAGGAGCTGAGGTGCACGCCGGCCGCTCCCGTCGTGGGTGCTCCACAGGCGCCGCTCCCGTCGTGGATGCTTCATCACCTGTGTCGCTCCTATCACCGACTGTTGCATGTGGGAGGTGATGGGGGAGAAATAGGAAATGAGGAATAGGGGAAGGGTGAAGATGGGGAGGAGATGAGTGAGATAAAATTGAGAAGAGGATAGGATCAATTGAGGACTTTAAACTGAGGGAAAAGGACAGAGAAATGACATATCTTTTTCTCATGCAGATGAAAATCTACCGATTGTGAAAATAAACCTATTTTCTCAGACAGGTCTGTTAAGTGGTCCTTTACGGGGTTTTACTGGACAACTCTAAATTTTTTTATAGATGTATGTTCTTTTAATCCGTTTGTAAAAAAAAGAGGGTGTGTGTGAAGATCGATTCTGTAGTAGTGCAACCAAGTTAACATGGTGTGGTTATTATACAAGATTATTCTCCTAAAGTTCTGGTTGGTACAACGCCAGATCTCAGGTTCATGCTGGCTTTGAAGTTCGTATGAATTATGATGGTTTAAAATTTTATATTTGATCTAAATTAGAATTATGATGGTTTAAAATTTTATATTTGATCTAAAATAGTAAAATTCATCCAAATGATATCAACATAGGTGGTGCTTGAAACACATGTAGATAAAGATGGAGATGGAGATTAAGTGTTTTACGCAAAATGATGTGGTATTAACGAATGATTAATTGAGTTTTAATTATTATAAACTTGAAAATATATTTATCTGATATTTTAGAATAACTTCCATATAGAAAATTTTTGCACGAAAGATACCGTTTAACAGTTTGAAAAGCGTGCCGAATATCTAAATTTTTATCATCTTTTGTTGGAGAAAAAAACGGTGTCACAATCATATATATAGATCTATGCAATATCTGGTTCTGAATTTTTTTATCCGAAAGTATGCGATCAATCACGTTGTCCTTTGTTATTTCTCTTCTTCAATACCCAAAGGCTAGCTCTGCCCAGTAGCTCTAGAAAAAAAAAGAACTTGTGGGGTCCCTGGAGATAGATACTACAAAAAGAACTACTGATTCAAATGGATTCTACTCCGAGTCTCGGAGGACTGTAGTCGTAGTCAGCGATTTATTAGTCCAGAACTTTCGTCTCCAATGATTTCACCAGATTAGTATGAGATTCTGATAGGGATGGGGGCCATGCGTTCGTTGGTAGTAGGTGAGTATTACATGTTTCCAGTACGGAACGGACGAGTTCATCACGGAACGGCGGCTTGCTAAGTTGCAATTGCTGAGACGCTGATGTCTTGCTCCGTTCAGACTAAGAACAGATCTCTTACTGACATCGTGCTAACATCGTGTGATCGATCGGTCGATTGTTACACATTTGGACTGATTGATTATCGTCACAGATTATTTTCCTAATCTATGTAAATATGTTTTATTAAAAGCAATTCTCTTCTACTAATGTATTGCTTATTAGATGTGTTTGGTTCTTTATAAACTTACTTATTAAGTTCAGTTATTAAAGTAGTATTTAGTTTATATCTATAATAGCATAGATAATTCACTATACTAATATTATTTATCCATTTAAAAGTGAGCCCTGATATGATGTGCTACTTGATTGACTCGTATACATGCGGTATGTCATTGTTTTGAGCAAGCTAAGCTAGCAAGGCTGTTAAAAGCGACCGAAAACATACACGTAGAGGATAGAGGGTTGTGTCTCGCAGGGGTATCATAATATCTCGCAGAGGACACAATAACCTTAGGGGGAGAGAGCATGGTCCAAGCTTGAAAACTACATGAAGTGAACAGAGAAAATCACACAACGATCCAATCTGATGAACACGACCTCCCTGATCAGCAAGAGAAATGGAAAGGCAGAAGAAAAAGAGCTGGAACTAAGAAGAAAAACACAAGAATCAACTCAAACCAACATGAATCCAACACCTTCCTCTCTCGGATGTTCTCTACGCTGAGCTCGACAGTGTCAGTAGTTGCTGGTCCAATTCCGTTGTCGCCATCACCGTGATGCTACCTGAGGGAACTGTCATCCGTGCCCTACACCAAGAACAACCACCATCCACTGCCACCGACCCCACACATCTATCTCCATGAGTGCCCTGTAGGATGCCACCGAGTCGTCATCCTCTCCACATGGCCACTGAGCTTCATATTGGTGACAACCTCAGCCATAACCAGCCGTTGAGCTCGTCGACCGCACTGCCTCGACCGGCTCTTCAATGACCCGATCAGCTTGACGTTGCCTTACCCATTATCGCACCGATTTTTCACTATCGACTGCAACTTCTATCGTTCCCAAGGCTTGCCGTTGTCAGAGAGGGAGAGGGTAGAGGCGACAGGGGGAGGGAGACTCACAAATGTGGGGGAGGGGAAGGGGAGAGGAGGGAAGGGGTATCTCATATTAATTTCTGGTTTTTGAGGGTTTTAGTGTAAATTGTTAGATTTCCATAAAAATTAAAAAAAATAAGGATCAAAATATAAACTGTTAGGGACTGATATGTAAAATTGAAGCCACCCTTCACAAGGTATGACGTAGCCTACGCATCTGAGATCCCTTCTAGGAGTGATTTGCATAGTTCATGACATAACTTATTTGTCTGCACAACTGTATTGGGTTGGTGATGTACACATGCTTCATCATAAGTTAAAACCGAAAGCGTCATCGTCAAAAAAGGTCAAAAGACTGTTGTTTAACTCATGAGACTGCAGTTGACTACTAATCACAATTGTCGGCATCCAACGTGATCACGCGATTGGATACATATGTACTTATCGTTAGGGATGTGACCTCCAAAGTTAAGGTTCACGAAACATATGCTGTATGTTAGGTTACATACGTACTTGCCATTAGTCAGGTGAGCTCAAACAGTTCAATTTTGTCACGTTGGAGTCCATACGTACTTTGCTATCGATGAGGTGACCTTCAATAATTCAAGTTCACAAAACATATATTTGTATGTTAATTAATTCACTCCCATTGGAGTACATACGTGCTTGTTGTTGGTGAGGTGACCTCCAAAAGTTGAATTTGCTCATATTGGAGTACGTACGTACTTGCTGTTGGTGAGGTGACCTCCAACGGTTCAAGTATAGTTCACAAAACATATGATGTATGTTAATTCGCTCTCGTTGGAGTATATACGTGCTTGTTGTCGGTGAGGTGACCTCCAAAAGTTCAATTTGCTCATATTGGAGTACGTACGTACTTGCTGTTGGTGAGGTGACCTCCAACAGTTCAAGTATAGTTCACAAAACATATGATGTATGTTAATTCGCTCCCGTTGGAGTATATACGTGCTTGTTGTCGGTGAGGTGACCTCCAAAAGTTCAATTTTCTCATATTGAAGTACATATATATACGTACTTGTCTTTGTTTCACATAAATAAGCTAAAACATGACCATACCTATGTTTCACATCAATAAGCTAAAGGTGCATGCTTTCTATGAACTTCTAGAATGGTTGAATGTCTAAAACTATTAGACCATCCTCAACCCTCCATGTCATTTAGTGTCCATAGCATTTAATACATTACCACATAAGTAAAAATCTGATGTGACAATAGAGTTAATAAGGAGAGAGGTAAAAGAATGAAGAAACCATCTCATGCAAGAAACCATACCTACACAAGAATCAAGAATAAATATGGAGATAGGTGGATAAAAGGAGAGAGAAGAGAGGTGATTGGAAGGGAATTTAATTTTAAGATACCATCTATTGGATACATAGTTTTTATACATAGTGTCTATATGACATGGCAGGTATGGAAAACTAGTTGATAATTTCTGGGTTGGGGATGGCCTTACGGGGTCAATCGGCTGGGTCAAAGATGTGCTTGTAGAGCTGCTCGAAGGTAACCATGAGTCCCATGCGGTCATGCATTGCGCCAACTAGCCCAGGGACCTAGTCGTGGTGCCGTTTTAAGATAGATGACATGACTAAGGCAAAGTGTTCCTTGACTAAAAATGAGTCAAGAGGTGCTGGTGGGCCATCCTTTAGTGGGGGCATCATATGATGGTGACCGTGAGGGGGATGGTTCCTGTACTTCAGGTGTCTTACTACGAGAACCCCCCTATCACCTTAGGAAGGCATACATGGTGTTCTGCAAAAGCAAGACAGGTGGATGGGTATCTTGGTAGATGCTACGCCACCTAGAAGAGCGATTCGCCGGTTATAGAGTCTATCCATTGCATTAACTCCAAATTTTATTACAATGTCACATATTGTATTAACGCAGCGGATATGATGTATCCGAAAGTCTTGCTTTCACATGGGCTTGGATATGCATGATGAAATAGAATACCAAGAAACTGCTAATGGGCCTAGTGTGGTGTCCTAGAAACTGTCTGCTGCTACATGAAAACTAGCGTGGCGCTCGAAGGATCTAGCTCATGGCTTATAATTAGCTACAATGTTCTTTTGTCTCTCCACGGGGAGAGGAGAGCCAAAAGGTGTAAAAACTCATTCGGAGCTCCTTTGAGGGGATGGTTTCTAGAAATTGGCAAGAACTAGACTAGTTTTGAGAACCCCTAGCTTTGTACAAATACTTTCTGATAGTGATCTAGATAGGAGTACAGTTGTTATCATTCTGTTAACACCAAAATTTGGTAAGCCTCGAAGGTTTCATCATCCTAGAGTCAGTATCGGCTTCAGAGTTTTGGAATCAGCCGATGAATATATCGAGTCGTCAACAGTCGGATTCTTAGCAAATTCGGTTAAGGAAACAAATTAATAAAAGGATGTTTATCCAGAAGAGACCAAGTTCAAGGAGGATGCGGTATGGAAATTTATCTATTAATGAGACAGAGTCGTTAGTTTCCTTTTAATGTTAGGAAAGTGTGTTTAGTATCTGATAAGGACTTTACGTTTTCCTTTTATCTTTAGGAAAGTTTGTGTCTTGTTCTATAAGGACTCATATCTACCCATGGGTATAAATATGTATACCCGGGGTCATTGTAATCTATCTCTCAATCAATACAACTACTCTCGCCGCATCACCACCCTCTTTTCTGAGATTTTTACTTATTAACCGGCAGAACTTGGCACCTGACGCGGGGCTGCATCGGCTTTCGATCTCCGGTGAAAGGGTAAGTCCTACGTTCTACCGACCTCAGTGAATATATCGGCTACATTGGTGCTGTTCAAGGCTGCATCGCTTCAATCTCTTGGATCGCTCTAGTTCGGTTTATATATTTGCCTACCTGATATTTCAATTCTATTTTAATTGCATTGTGTTTAGAGACGCATCAGTTTAGTTGGGACTGTCTCGGTTAGGTCTGATCTTTTGTTTTAGCCGATATATCTTTACAATCTCAATGTTGTTTTAAATAGATTTACTATACCATCACAGTAGACAGATCTATCGGCTCATCGAGTATTAGATTATCATATACAATCTCGTGCTGCATCGGTTAGGTTCGACCTACTAGATTGTTATTAATAATATAAATCTTGTTAAGCCGATAGGTTCATACTAATGTTTTATCGGAGTGCTAGTCGATAAGTTATCTTTATATTGGACTTCTAGCCGATGTATATTTTAGTCATCGAGTGTACATTCAATATTATATTTCAATAATAGTCGATTGGTTCTTTGGATATTTACCTCATCATATTATCATCGGCCAATTGGATTGATTGCTCGAGTTCTTCCATTGTATTTATACCATTATTTTCTCGAGTATCAAAATCTATATTGGATATATAGCCAATAGTTCAAAACCCTATCGACATCAGCTGGAATTACTCCATCGGCTTGTCAGCCGGTCTGCTCTTTGATCTTCAATTTATATATCTTGTCAGTTGTAGGTTCACACTGACTGGCACACCCGCATCTCATCAATATTTTCGATCTGCATTGGAGCTAAGCAGAACTCCCAAGCTGTGGTATTCATCGACTTAGTTCACGCCAACACAGATCCGACACCATCAGCTGAGCGTAGATTTTTCGTCAACACATTCGAGAGGCCTGAACCTATCGACTTGCTTTGCGTTCTTTGCTACCGAACACTCCTGGGCACATCGAGTTCACCCAGAAACCCTGGTCGATCATAGGCTCGTGGTTTCCCACATCCGCTGGAGCTCATCCCTCCGATAATTTCTTCACCTGTTTTCTCTTCTCAACCAATCGTAACTTCTCCTAATCATTATTTACTTTCTTAATATCCACGTACAACCCCAAAAGTACTTACAGTTTAAAACAAATGTAGTAGTAATCAATATGGATGGACGTCGGACGGGGTGAGGTGACCTCCAACATTTCAAGTTCACAGTTCAAGTTTTGCTCACATTTCTTTGTTATACTTCCTGAGATTTTGTTGTTTTAAAACGTACGTAAAACCGATCCAACTTTTCAGAAATCCTTCAAGTCTTCTAAACTTATCTTTATTTTTTTTTTTAAAAAAAATATCGTCAACGTGCTGAGCCTATTGAAACTGTCAAGCTTCGACCCTCTAAACCTGAAGGTTCTACTGTGACTGAAATTTCACTGTATGGCAGCTTCAAATCATAAAAGCCCCCAAAATCCACACGCATACACAACCCGCCACTCCACTCCTACTTGCTTCGGCTCAGTAAACTGAAAACGAGATGCCATCAATTTGGCAGGGATCGATCGGTCACTATAACACCATTGCTTGCTTAGCTACTGACCGAGAGATTATAAACTGAAAAGCCTCAGACTTTTGAATAATTGCATCTCCAAGACTCCAACCACACCATCCAATCCAAAATCCAACCAACAAATCGCCGGTCTTCGTGCAGCGACATATACCCACACGAATTTTCCTGTTGCGAGCGCGACATGGCCGGATCGGTGACCTACCTACCAATTAGAGTCACTGTTGTCTCTAGACTGTCATATCGCCATTTTGTGTTCGCGTTTTAGTCAATAAAGTTGGATCTGCTTTCTGAGGCCAAGAACAAAACTGTCACTGCTCAGCATTGACCTAGCTGCATCAGCCGCTGAATCGTCTGAACCCTGGAGCTATTCATGTAGGTAGGCGAAAGCCATTAATCTGAATGAGAATGGCGACCCTAGCTAGTGCTAATAGCGCTGTGAATGTGTGATTGTGACTTGAGCTGCAAAACTTAATTTGTGCTGTTAATAGTCAGCCAAGAGCTAGACTTTGGGGGGAGAAAATGGTGAACTGGGACTGTGAGTGAATAATAATCTACCAACCACTCTCTGATGATTTGAGAGATGTTAGCATTGCTTTTCTTTCTTCCTCTGCCTGATGATATATATGCATATCTCTTTTTTTTTTTTCAGTTTCTTTGCTCTGCGGTAGGTACAGTACACACATGTAGCATGGATCGATGCAGGGTGGTTGGTTGCATCCAAATGCAAATGCAGCTAGTGACCTTAGTGTGGACCAATCAAGCTAGCATGCGCAACAGAAAGCTAAGAGAAAAGGAAGCCATGAACAATTGAACATATGCATGCCGATCGATCAGGGCAATCAGTGCCCGACGAGTAGTTGCGTTGCATTTCATGCATGGCCAGACACACGTACGTACGATTGATTGTTGCTTCTGAGCAACTCAAGCTAGATCAGAATGGTGATGATCATCATTTCACTCATTTGGTTTGGTACGTCATGCTGAAAACTTCAGCAACAAACTAAAGCACCGGATGCTGACTTGCTGTGTGTCCGTGTTGCATTGTAGCAAGATGGGGGAAACCAAGCAATCGATAAATCGACAGTGGATGCGATTAACACGATCAATTGTCGTTGTGAGCATCGTGCAGGTCGTTTTCGTTTGTCACGTCTAGTACTCCTGATCATGTTGATCGATATATTAATTCCACATTTCCACGCCCATAGATTGTCAAGTGGAAAATGCTAGCTATTTGTTGATGCATATGGACGTGTGCAAAGTAACTGGATTTGATACCAAATGCTACGTCAATATGACAATATCCTTAGTGCGTCTAGCTACTTACAAATATATAGCTTTCACCAATAGTGCAAGGAATGTAAACAGGTTGGGTATTATCCAATCTGATTGGACAAGATACGATAAGGTTTCCCCCCACCCCCGCGGGCGAAGCCAGGATAAATGGTCGATGGGATCAATACTAACTTAATGTTTGATGCATTGTTAGCTTTTCTAAAATTTTCTCCATAATAGGGGTATTTTTGTTGCTCCATTATATTTTGCTTACCTATTTATCTCTACTACGTAAAAACGGAGTTGTTCATTCACCTTTTTCACCTACGTCATGCGTGTAGCACATCTCTCATAAAAACTATAAAAACCAAAAACAAAATAGAAAAACCAGACCCCATATAAAAGTAAATAATGCTACGAGCAACCATTGGCCCATAGAAAATTAAATCTCTCATTGCAACGCACATATATTTCTACAAATTATTAAAAACCGAACATAATTAATACGTTAACAAAATAGACACTAAGTGCACATGCTAAGATACCAAAATCATTGTTTTTTATACTCCATTCTGCTGGAAAGAACGACATTATGTTTTAATTCTCCTCCTTGAACATGAGTGATGACCATGTAACTGAATTATAAAGGAATACAAAAATTCATATTTCATAACCCTAACTTCTAAATTGTGATAGGGTTAATCGGTTATCGAACAACTCGCCATCAGCAAGAGGCAAATAACCTCGCTCCTCGCAGATCGGTAGCTCGCAACCTCGGCGGTTGCCCTCATGCCGTTTGCCGATCTACGCCTTTGTCGCTCCACACCTCTGCTTCCTGGAATCTGGATGTGGCGGCGATGTGCGTGCACGCGACTAGAGGACGACAAGATGAGATGTCAAGACGTGCGGCGGTGCTAGGCAAACGACGGACTTGTGGACTGCCCGCTACCAGCCTTGTGGGCTCAAATCTCCAAACATATATGTATATTCGGCCTTTGGGCTGACGTATAATCATTAGCGCTAGCTAATTCCTTTCTGTTGCTTGCTAATCGGGATGTAACAAATCATGGTTACCGGGGTCTGATCCTTTTGTTCACTGGGGTCTTACACGGTAAAATTAAGAGGGGTACGAGACGCACGCAAGAAATCGTCGGGGTCAGTCGACCCCGATGGATGGTTATAGCGTCGCCCCTGAATTCCCCCCTATATTCCGGGCATGTTTTTTTCGAACGGTCGGACCCTCGCCGATATTTTATATAAAGAAAAAGTATCCCATTTTAAGAAAACAAGATCAAATCTTACAATGCACAGTTAATTAGGAAAAACTGGGTGAAAACCACAACTATCACACAACACCACCAACTAATCTAAGCTACCACGACAACAAGAACAGAACAGTCGATCTCAACACCTAACAAAAGCCGCTAATAAGGTATAAGCTAGGCGAACAAACGGCTCCCACACACTGACAAAGGCATAGCGTTATCGTCATCACACCAACACCGAGTAGACGACTCCGATTTCACCAGGAAACACCAGGGTTAGGGCAACAGTCTAAATCGTGCCAAAGCACAACTCAACTAGGCTCATGTCATCGTTGCCACACGTCATGCCCCGCCGACACCACAGCTCCGACTTTACGACCACTAGACTCATTGAGACAAGGGCGAGCCAGACTGACAAACCGTGCAGATTGAAAAGCTTAAAATCCCACACCATAGCGAAACGCTAAAGACGAAGTCTTACTCGAGTCATCGTTGTCGAGCTCGCAAATGCGTAGTAGTTTCGACTTCCCAAGAGGACAACAGCAAAACCCCTCCCAAAACCAAGCAAGGCTACAAGTCATCGTTGCCAAGTGCGTCGAACGCCTCAAATGCAACAGCCCCAACTTCCCGAAGGCCCTTCTTAGGTGTGAAAGAAGAGCAAAACTAGAAATTGCCTCAGATTTCCTCAACGATGCCTTCAAGAAGGATGCGGCGCTAGCTACATCACCATCGTTGGCCCAAAAGTGGAGTAGATTTACATCCGGAGAATCCAAACATGGCGGAACGGGAAGGCACAATAAGACGCCTCCAAGAAGAGAAAAGCGCTCGCAGGCGTCGATGTCCGGCTTTCGCCATGGCCTCTACCAACCTACCAAAGTGAAGGCAATCCCACTGTCAACATTTCTTCCGCTCGCATGCGTGTTAGTCATCGCAACAAGCTGATATGGCCTTCTCTCCTGCACCGAAGCTGTCAACACCCTCCAAGAGCTGAAACCACCACCACCAACAACAACGCTGGTGAGTAGCTGGACCTGGGTGTGGAACCCCGAATCCGGGGCCTGCCACCATCGGCATTGCCTCCATGATGGCCAGTAGGCCGCCCCACTGGTACCGCCTTTGCCTGTAGGCCACAGAAGCTCCGCCGCCACCATCCACCGCCATCTGAGGAGCCATCGTCGTGGCTGCCTATGGCCAGGATGCCATCACCCCACGGGACGCCTCCTCCATCTGCGGGTCAGGTGGATCCCTCGTCATCAGAGCTGTCGTCTCCTCCACCCGCCGGGGACCGCACCGCTACCACAGTCTGAACGCTGCACGACCGTTGCAGGCGGTGGAGCAACGGGAGAGGCAACAACAGCATCAGCAGCTCGGTGACTGACATGAGAGTCAGCGAGGTGAGGAGACGCGCTGCCGCTGCTGGCCACACTGGCCTCCCGTCGCCTCCGTCGCGCTGCCGGAGGAGAAGCGTCATCGGATTCACGGCCTCCCACCGTCGCGGTGGCGCCTTCGTCGTTTCCGCTGCCGCCGGTCGCCCTTTCGCTCATGGCCTTGTTGTCGTTACCCACCAGCTGCGCCCCTCGCTACGCTGACCTCATTCCACCGGCGGCTGCCACCTTGTCCTCGTCGTTGTCATCCCGATCCGTCGGTGGGAACACTAGAAACGACCATAGGGGACCAGGCCCGGCCATGATGGCGCCGGATCTGGATGTCGGCACCCCATCCCCGCTGCTTCCTCGTTGGTGCCCCGGCCACTTCGACCGCGAGCGAGGAGGGCTAGAGCCCCCCTCCGTCGCCATCCTTGTAGCAGCCCGGCTTTGCTAATGGCTATTCGGGTGGCGGCGAGGTGAGGGAAGGAAGAGGAGGGAGGATGTGGCGGTGCTATCGCCGCCCGTGTCGCTTCTGGGGCGGAGTGACGAGGGGGCCTTGACAGGTCCAGGCCACTCAGTCAATTTGGAAATGTATTCTGTGGATGTGGATTCATATTTTTATGGTTGTACCGTTTTATATTAAATTATTTTAGATCTATCCCAAGTTTAACTTCTTTAAATTTAATCAAATTTATAGAAAAATATACAATACTTTTAACGTAATGGATATAAATCCAATGCCTATATCCACATGTGTATATATACACAACAGTAAGTTCTCATAATAGAGAAACACCAAATCACAAAAGTAAAATACTAGAAGAGGCAGTCGCACGTGGATTTTGCTGTTTCGAGATCGTGGCAGCCGGATCTGGCTGTCCAAGAGCTTGTGCTAGCTGGATTCAGTGGCCATCGCGCTAGGTCGAGAAGATGAAGAGGCAGTCGCACCGTTGGGATAGGAAGAGGTGGCCGTTGGCACGCCACTCCATACTAGGAAGAGGAAGGGAGAAGGGGATGGAGTGACGGAGGGAATAAGGACGCTGTGGGAGGATAAGGATACCCACTACACGTATGCTCGACATTGGCATCAGCTCAGCTCAAACCGACAATTTTATCTCAAGCATAGGTGCATGTTTATTAAAAAACGAAAGTTAGTGCTGATTTTTTAATTTTAGATCCGCTTGAGGGTCGGAAGGATGGAAAAAATCCCATATGCGCTAATTTTAAATGAAACGATACATATGATGGCGTCTCCTATTAGTGATTTTGTAGTAGTATAGAAACTTTGATGCAAGAATTGTAATACCAAAGAAAGGTCTTCTACTACCTGATGAGCCCTGCCGTACAAAAAAAACCATATGAGGGCGATCTTGACAAATAACCCAAACTCTTGCGACCCTTTCTTGCTGAAAAAGGCCCGAAGTGACTGTTCCATCCATCAATGTGACCAATTGAGTCAGTTGGTAGCTAAACAAACACATGACACAATGTCAAGCACGTAGCCCCCGCCCATCCGTCCAAACAAACTATCTGATATTTTGAGCCGATCGATAATAATCTGGGAAGAATATATTGGGATATTCTAATAAGTTCCCAAAGCAACAATGTCCATCTGGGCTTCTAGTATGATTGGGTCGCGAACTGATAATCTTGTTGGTCTGCTTGGGCCAAATGACTTCAGTCGGTTTTATATTTTCCGATCACGTGGAGGTAGGGATGAAAATGGTACCGAAATACAAGATCTGACGGACAACCAATAGTCAGCCCCCGCGGCACCTCCCGCTTGGGCGACTCGGGCGGCAGAAACCTAGCCGCCGCCGCCGCCCCTGTAACACCCTAAAAATTCGACCAACAAAATCGAAACCCTAAAATATGGACGCTCAAAATTTTTTTTAAAATAAATTGCAGCATGCCGGATTTATTCGCACATTTTATTGGACTTTACGGTGGATTGATCAATTGTGTATTATAAGGAGGTAATTAAATATGGTGACACAAATTTAGGAGGGCATTTTTGCATATACATAAGTATATGTATATATATGGGGGCACAAGTATAAATCTTAAACATGAATATATACGTAGACGTATATACGTATATGTGAGAATAATGTGTATAAGAAAAATATAATAATAATAAAATTATCAAAACATGGCAATTTCGAGAGAAATATTTAGAAACACTAAAAATATTAGGCAACATTCATTTAGTTAAAATTACAAAATTTTTGGATGGTTTTTAAAGTGGGAAAATCACCTAAATTGTCAAAAAGTCCTGGCGGTACTGTTCATTGGCCGCCAGGTGTTCGATCCGGTCCCGGGCCCCTGCCTCGCGCCGTCCCGCGCCGCACGCGCACGCCGCCCACGCGCGCCGGACCCGCCGCACGCGCACGCCGCCCACGCCGGCCGTATGCCGCCCCGTACGCGCGCACGCCGGCCGTACCCTGCCCGCGCCACGCCGCCCCGTACGCACCCACGCCGCGCGCCATGCCGCCGCACGTCGCCGCTTCGAGCCGGCCGCCTCCCCCCTCCTTTTTCCCCTCACCGGCCGGTCTATAAAAGCCCCGGCCGAGCCCTCCTCTTCCCCGTCTCCCTCCTGCCCCATTTTCCCCTCTTCTCCCCTTGCTCTACCGCGCCGCCGCCGCCGGTTGGAGCTCGCCGCCACCACACCGTAGGCTGCCGCCGCACCGCCGGTTGCCGCTTTGCCACCGCCTAGACGCCGCCGCCGCCGGTCGCCGCCGCCGCCGCCGCCACCACCGGGTAAGCCCCCCTCCCTGCCGGCTGTACAGAGAGAGAGGAGAGAAACAAGCAGAGAGAGAGCCGAGGAAGAAGGAGCAGAAAAAAAAAGAAAGGAAAGAAAAAGAAAAAGAAAAAGATAGAAAAGAGAGAAAGAAAAATAAAAATAAAAAATAAAATAAAATAAAATATGGAGAGATAAAATTTGGGGATTTAATTTTTTATCATCTCGAAATTATGGGCACACGCGCTAGATTAATATAAAATACTAGTTTAGGAAATCGATATATCCGTCGCCGTCGATTATCTTGAGGCGAGTAAAATTAAATCGAATATTTAATTGCAATTTTAATAATTCACCTAACTAGATTATTCTTTAATGATTAATACTTAGCAAGGTACTTAGCCGATTATGTAGAATCTTATTAGTTAAATTTCGCTAAATCACTTATATATATCTATAATCGGAGGATTAATTACCGGTCGTTTTTAAAATTGCTATCAAATGAATGCGACTGTCTGTTATCTATTTAAATACCTAATTGGTCGGTATTTAGATAGTTCTTACTCATTTAGGTTATCCGCCTAGTTAACCGTCGCGACTATTTAGTCAATTATTAATCGCCTAAGGTTAAAGTATTATTAGTGGGATCTAATTTATTCGAGACGCGTAATTTAAATCGGATTAATATTCTAAATTGGCTAGCACTAATATTTTAGGACAACGGTGTTAAAAATCGAAATAGAATTACTTCATAAGTTAAATTAAATCGATGTCGCCGTTCAAACGCTCGCGCTCAATCTTTTCTTTAAATTGGATTTTGTTGGATTTTAAATTGAATTCTAAATGAATTCAATTTCTTTCGCACGTAACCATAGATCCCGAGGGAACTGTGAGTCCGACCGAAGACCAAGAACCACCGGACTTCGAGCAAGGCAAGTCATCACTATCCTTGAGCATGTTGATCCCAAGTTGCGAAATTATTTTTATTTACAAACAAAGTTGCATGCGATGATGAACAACCTACTTGTTATTATGCCATACCTTGATTATTGGTTATCCCTATATTCCTTTGTAACCATGCTTATACATAAGTCCCTAGTCAATTACGACAAATGCTTAGTTATGCTATTCTAGAGTCATGCATATTCATACTTATCGAATGCTTTATGCTTGGGCAATTACCTTGGGGAAGGTAATTGAGATACGGCATGTGGAGACATGAGCGCCACATTGCCATGATATGATGACATGATTTGAGAAAAGAGAAATAAAACCAAACAAGTATTTTCGACTGGGGCGGATGGTGGATTTGGGTGGTATCCGGAAAAGGCTAGTTCCGTCCCCGGTCAGTTAAGGACCGAGCCATGAAGTTAAGCATGAAACGACCCCAGTACAACCGTACTTCTCGGATGGGTATAGACCTAGCCGACTAGATAGCCCGAGCAGTGGTAGTATCCTTGCATAGATGGTTCACCCCAGTGTGTGAGGCAGGTTCGCTACGTCGGGGCAACCGTTGAGGTGGGGACGCGATGCGTACCCTACATCGGTGTCGCCGTTGGTAGGACTACCACATGTGTGAGAGTGAGAATCTAAAACTTAAGATATAAACTTGTGCGTGTGTGAGACTCCTTTTCCCGGGAGCGCCAGAACTCCTCTCACTGCTAGAAACAGATACGCCTAGAGTGCACGAGGATGATAGTTCATGGAGCGGGTACTGCCAATGTAAGGTTATCGAAAGGCTTTGCCGTGACGCGTCTCATGTGTTGGGACGAGGCTCATGTGTTGGGCAGTCGCGGAGTACGGGTAAAGTGTACATCCACTGCAGTGTGAGTAAAGCAATCTATTCGAATAGCCGTGCTCGCGGATATTGAGCACTGGGACGTGCATTACACTTGGCTAGACTCTAAATTCTTAACCTGTGAGGGATGGGATATTGCATGGTGAGTTTTATGCTGTTGGAGCCACTCCCTGAGAGCAGGAAGGTGGACGTCCACAGAAAACCATGACGACCAACGGCGGAAAGCCATCCTTGGGATCACAATGGATGGTAGACATAACCGTCGTTGTTTAATTTGAACTCTGGTATTAAAACTGGATTAGTTATGCTAGGTCTTAGGTTTGTGAAAATGACTGCAAAACTAGCTTTATGCAACTGAGCCTTTGCCTTGCCTTGAATAAAATCCTCATATGCATCGTTGCCGTGGTGACTTGCTGAGTACGGTTGGTACTCACCCTTGCAATTATAAACTTCATCAGAAGCCGAAGATGACACCGCGGAGGATCCATACGCCTACTACGAAGAAGATGCGGAAGAAGAGGGTGCCTACTAGGTCTAGATACGGTCATTGCCTGTGGAAATGACGATGCCGCTGCCTTCGCTCCGCTACTTATCTATATTCTGCTTTTGGACTGTATTCCGGACCGTTTGGTCCTTTGTACTAAAAACTACGCCTTCGGGCCTATGATGTAATAATTCGTACATGACGCATATGTATGCGCTATTGGTAATTCAACTATGTATCGTGTGTGCCAAACTACTTGATCCAGGGAAATGGCACAGATTATAAGAGTGATTCCTGTTGCAAAACGGGGGTCCTTACAGCCCCTCTTCACCTCTCCTCTCTGCAACAGTGCCGCCTGAGCGAGTGGCCAGCAAAGCCGGTGGCTCGCAAGGACGGTGGCGGCGGGGCTTGCGGTGGTGGCCACCCCCGAATCCGGTGCGGGCGGACCTGAAGGTGGAGTCGGTCGGAGCAACGCTGGCTTCGAGGTAGGTACACGGGACAAGGTGGAGGCGGGGAAGATGGAAGCCGACAACGAGGTACGGGCCACGAGACCGGAGGATGGGAACAATGCGCCGACGATGACGTCCAGCTCTGGTGCCACCGAACTCAGATCCGGTGACAGCGACGGTCTTGGAGGGGCCACCACCCCTCCTCCCTCCCCTTTCCGGTGAGGAGCGGTGGTGCGGCTTGGTATGGCGGTGGAGGATGCTATAGGTGGGGAATGTGGGGATGAGGGCGCGGACGAACGGCAGCACGGGACGATGTGGTATGGAGGTGGCTCCTTATGTAGCCGGATCCGGCGAGGAGCCGCAGGGCGGGCTGGAGTGGTGATGGATGTCGCTGGTGGCGGGGAAGGGGCGCATGCAGTAGTGTGCTGCCAGTTTTGGCCCCATGGCCAAATCCGGTCTCTCTCTCTGCCCCGGCCCAACGTCATCATTGTCGTCATAGGCCGTGAGCGTGATCGCGCCACGCGTGGCGAAAGAGGAGGGCGAGGTGGTAACCGGTGATGTGCGAGGTGGTGGCCGGTGATGTTTGAGGCTCTGGCCAACGGTGGTCTGCGTGAGGAGGAAGCTGGTGTGGGTCGCGCTTGGTCACTCGGGTGCCAGCGATGGTGACCGGCGAAGGCCGTGGACTGAGCTTGGGCGCTGAAGGGTTGGTGTGGTGGTCCGACGATGGTCGTTGTGTAGGATGGTTGTGTGGCACTTTGATTTGGAATCGCTGGCGAAAGCCTTGCTAGGCCATGGGCCAGCATGACGACGACGACGCCTTTAGGTGTTGTTTCCCTTCTTGTAGGCGTCGTTCTGGTGTTGACCTCTCCTAGCACCAAGAACCTTCCGCGTGCAATAGTAGCAATTGGTGGACTCCTGCAATGCCTCCGAAGCCCTACAAGCCTAGGGTGTTTGATGAGGCCTTTGCTGCCTTGGTTTTGTTCCTTGCTCTACGGCGGATGTTCATCATTCTTATTTAGTTATTGCTGGGTAGAGTCAGAGCTGCTTCTTTGTAGGGGTGTGGCGAAGCTTGGCAACGACGACACACTACAATCTCTTTATAGGGTTATTGATGCTAGCTCCGTGCAGGAAATGGTTTCTTGGTAGCTTGGGCTGATATCCTTCATGGGTATTGTTTATGTTTGTTCTTTGGCGTTGGGTAGCATCGCAGTGAAGTCGAAGCTGCTGTGTCACTTGGGTGATAAACTCGGCAACAATAACATGTGTGGGTTGCTGTGTCGCCTCTATGATAAGCTTGGCTAATGCATGTGTCGGGCTCTGTCGTGGTAGCTTAGATTTTTGGTGTGGTGTTGTAATTGTGGTTTTCGCTCAGTTCTCCCGAATTAATTGGGCACTATAAGGTTTGATCCCGTTTACTCCTTAAAATGGGACACCACCTTCTTAATATAAAATGTCAGCAACGGCCTCACCGTTTGAAAAAAATAAAACGGTACGGAAACGGACGGAAACCACCTTTATCGTTTTCGTTTTATATTTTTTTCGGAATCGGAAACCCGGGATAGGAAAACAGAATTGAATAGTATCGAAACTGAAAACGAAGCAAAAACACACTGGCGCGAATACTGTAACAAAATCCTCTCAAATTGAGCTTTAAACTTTGTCAAGTCCAATTCTCAAGTCTTAAACGGTCAACAATTCATCATAAAACATAATTATATCAAGTCCAATTGTTAAGTCTCACCAGTACGTCACAAAACACAATCTATAAAATAAATGATCTATATTTAAGAGAGTAATGCTGTTGATAAATTCCAATGCATGAAAAAATATATTCTTCAGATTTGCATAACAAATATTCTAAAAGAAATAACAGCCAAACACCATTGTATTCACTATTCAGCGCTTAAAAAAAGAATCTAGGTATTTCAATCACAAAAATTCCGAACGTTCTTCCGGGAAGTTTCCGACCGATTCTGAGTTTCGACGGAAACTGTTCTTATAATATTCGATTCCGTTTCCGAGAAAATATTTCCGAATTCGTTTCCGTGTCCGAAAAATTTCGACCGACAGATTCCGTTTTCGAAAATAGGTTCAGAATCTGAAAATTTTCCGTACCGTTTTCACCCCTACGTGAGGACGCATATGTGCACACCCCACACTCACACGTCCATGACCACGACTAACACACGATCAAAGATACAGAGACAAACAATAAATCTTTACCCTCACTAAGATAGAGACCACTTGGCTTCTATTCATTCATCAATATACGTCTTGTTATCACACCATACTTGCCTCTTACAAATCTCCTGTTTCTGCAAAGATCTCGCCATCTCTGTAAGAATGCCAGCATTTAGTATAAAAATTAAGAAATGAACATGCTTCCTCTCACCCATCACCCCTCCAAAACCATAGTCCTATGCATTGATTTTGTGCTGTAATTCGCTCTTTTGTCCATGGGCCAAGTTAAGTAACCGTTATGTCCATTGATTGGCAAGACGCTAGATATGCACTATCCAGGCCCACAGCCCAGTAGCCCACGGTTCATCTTACTCAACATACTAGCCTCTTCGATGTGGGCATCAGGCCCGCTTATTTAAAACTGGGCTGTAGCATCGAGTCCATCTTTTGGTGGTCCTCATAAGCGGCCCAATATTTCACAGTGAGCCAATAAGGACATTAAGATATTTCTTGTTAACAAATCCATGTACTTTACAATTGATCCATGATGCGTTGACAGTCTTATTACAACTAGGCCTCCACCAAATCCTTTTTGACCAATCGTGTCGGCCCATACACAGACAAACCAAAAACAAAAGGCCCATTGAGCAATGAGCCCATAGTAGTACAGTGGTAATAAGTTCACATTTCACAAACACAAAAGTGTGACTTGGTTGATCGATCGATTTACTTGTCGAAGGCCTTGATCTCCTCCTTGAACGCCGGCAGGTGCTCGTCCTCGACGCACTGCGTCATGATCCGGGCGCCGGTCTTGGGCACCGGCGGCGCGCCGATGATGGCGACGGCCATGAACGGGTAGTACGCGAACGGTATCACGTGCGACGGCGTCCCCCACCCGTAGTCCGCCTCCAGGAACCCGAGCCGCGTCCAGTCGGAGACGAACAGGAAGTCATAGGTGAAGCTCAGCTCGTACGGATCCTCCTTGAAATCGGCCACCGCCCACCGCGCGAAATCCGCCGGCAGCCTCGCCTTCGCCTCCCTGATCATCCCCACAACCCCGGCCACGTCCGCCGCCTCCACCGCCCCGCTCTCCGCCACCACCGACACCGGGTAGAAGCAGTTGCCGTAGAACCCCTTACCGCCATTGCCGCCGTCGGGCCAGGCGGCGCCGGCCATGAGGTGGCGGGTGTTGGCGAAGAAGCAGAGGTTGACGCGGGAGGAAGGGTCGGGGAGGCGTAGCGAGCGGGTGCGCGCCTGCCATGTCTTGGCGATGGCGACGTCGAAGGTGGAGCAGCGGTGGCCGGTGGAGGTGAAGTAGGAGGACTTCACCTTGTTGATGCTGTCGAGGCTGAGGTCGACGGTGACGTGGCGGAGCTGGAACATCTTCAGCTCCGGCGGTGGGCCCGGGGGAAGCTTGGGCGGGCTCGGGATGGCCTCGCGGGCCCAGATCGGACTCACCCTGGGCCTGTCAAGCCCACGGGCGTAGTCGCCCACCGCGTTGATGAACTGACCCGCGCCCAGCCCGTCCGCCAACGTGTGCACCGAGATCAGGCCCACCACGAACCCTCCGCAACTAAACTCCGTCACCTGGTCACCATGAAATGATTAAATTTTATGTGTGTGTATATATATGTATATATATATATATATATAATTCGAACACGCCGAAACTCATATATATGTAGAGTTTTATCCGCAGTTCAGATTTATCAAAATATTAGTTGGTTTTTAGGTTAGTACCTACATTATTTCGATCCTCAAATTTAAAAGTTTTCTCTCTTTAACACCCTTATATATCTATATATCCATCAAATGTACTTATTTTTTTTATTGGTAGGGACACTTTGATCTTTTACACTCACCACTATATTCTGGATAGATACCCCATACACTTTGTATAGTATAAGGGGTGTGGTGAAAAGCTACAGGTAGCAAATCCATTCGAAGGGACGTCTTGCTAACAAGCGAGTTGTTGATTGGGGGGAATGATCACTTGCACCATAAGCGCAATGATTAGCTATGTTTGGGAGTAATTACATCCATGAACTGATCCTGAATTCCTGATGGATACATTTATCTTGCTAAATAATTAATTAATTGCCCAATTGTCACTGGTGGGTTTGGTCAAGTCAATCATAATCGAATGGGCGGGCATGCAGTAATGATGGAGCAGGATCGATGTCAAACGGCCATATCAATAGCTAACAATAGATGGTATGTCAAATATTAGTGTTAAGTGCGCAGAATAAGACATGGAAAGCATACTGTGCTCGACAGAAATCAATGGCCCCAGTTTAATTACATGGCCTCATTGCCTGCTGCCATTGATGACAAGCGCATCCCGTCATGCTATCGTCCGACCGCACGCCCAAACTCTAGAATGAGTTTACAGACGGACTTCTGATCCGTTCCGTAAAAAAAAAACTAATTTTGATAGATAAATATGTGTCTAATTTCGAGTAAAATTTTTTTTCCTAGGGAGTATATATCTACCTGTCTAAAGAAGTTTTACATGTATCCATTCAAATAGTACTATTACTATGAAATTTCTTAAAAATTGGATAACACGGTTACAATACATATACAATAAAATTGTCTTGTATATGACTATATGTATTTGTATATATATGAGCTCACTGGTTAGTGTGGTCCTACGCCAAAGCAACTGCTATCACTTCCACAGATGCATCATTCTGTCCAATCTTTGGAGTAGGTGAGCTTACCTACCTGACAGGATCAGCTTCACCAAGTGCAAATTAACTAATTTTACTTTGCAAATTGCAAGTGCGCGATTTCAAGTACTAGTTTATATTGAGCACTAAGCTCTAGCTCGGTCTTATCTTGAATCCTACCGTACTTCATGTAAAATAAATCGGTGTGATTGTACTTAATTAATTACAACTTGACACAAGCATGACTACTTCATATGAGAGATTATATATAGTACCTAATTTCGAGCAACTTAATTTACTACAATATAATCCAGGACTTTAATAAGTGTGTAATTGTAACGGCACATATGTAAGTCCTATTCATGCCTGTGTTTGTTCCTGTACATTTCTACTTCGGCAAACATATATAACATTATTTCTTATAGTTATATAACTCCTTGAGCACTTTTTTTTATTCGTCAGCAACATAGATCGAGTTCGTCCACATTAAAATTCTCACGCGTTTGAATGTCGTGCTCGTACGGAATACATGTGTGCACATACACAATTGAAAAATTAATGGTATCATCTAAGATCAGCATTCTCCGTACATATACATAGCAACTGTTAGGCTGCGTTTAGAGGTGAAGGGTGAATATTGTAAACTTTATTTCTGTTTATAAAACGGAACGATTTTTTAGCACATAACCACCAGCTAAAATAAATTTAAAAATAGATAAATATGTTTTTAAATAAATTTTCGTATTTTTCTTTAAATTACACTTTTTAAGTAGTTGGGAAACGTGCACATAGAAAACACACCGTTAATTAGCCGGACAGTATTAATTAATTAAGATAATCTGAATTAGTTGTAAGCATAACTGGATGGTTAACTATTGTTACTGATTTTATTTGTTTTTGTCTGCTCGCACGTAGTACGAAAGTACGTAGAAAAGTACGTATACGTATACGGGTATATTATACCTGCATCATGAGGGGGAGGTCGAGGGGCTGGACGCCGGGGGCGGCGTCGGGGAGGAGGTCGTCCTCGGGGATCATGAGCGGGTGGTCGAGGCGGTTCACGTCGTCGAGGCTGCAGCCGGCGACGGCCTCCACGAACCAGGCGCCCTCGCCGGTGCACTCCACGCGGGCGCTCCCCGGCCCGCCGTCGCCATCCACGAACCTCCCCGCGAACGGGTAGTAGTCGACTAGAGCCTTCCCGAGCGCCTCCTTGATCACGCTCGCCGGCGACGACGGCCTGGCGGCGGCGTCGACGTCGTCTTCTCCGCCGACGGCGCCGCTGGTGGGGGCGAAGATGTGCAGCGACCGCACCAGGTGGCGGAGTCCCACCACGCGGTCGATGATGGACAGCTCGAGCGGCTCGCCGGACGACGGCGTCGCCGCGCTCGGCCGCACGAACTCCCGGCTCGTCCTCACCACCGCGAACCCCATGCTGGCTCAGCTAGCTATAGCTACTAACCTACTAGCTCCTCCTCGTCGCCGCCGCCGCCGCCGCCGCCTGAGAGCTTAACACCTTGGTGGTGGTGGTGGTGGTGGTGGTGGTGCAGGCGGGGTATATATAGGCCGGCGGCGAGTAGCTTCTAGTTATTAATTAGCGAGTGGATTAGTTGTTTGGTGGCTAGGTAGATAATGATGATCCAATGTGTTGATTATTTTTGTTGGAGTCGCTTTCGAGCAAAATGGACTTGATTTGTTGGAGGAGTAGGTATATATGTAGATGAAGACCGTGTTATATATTTGTGTGTGTGTACAACTGTTCAAACATACTCCAGTTCATCCGGAGTATTTTTAACAGATTAACGACACCGGTTTATTGATCCGGTCATTCTGAAATTGTAGGTGATGATGACAAAATGCCTTCCTTAGCTATAGGCTGATGACATATGGTGTCATGCATCTCAGGCTAATTAACTCCGTGTTCTTTTGAGCTCATTGGATGATCGAGCATTCGAGCTACTACTTCGATGGGCTACTTTCTCCCTTTTTTAAACTCTTCCTAATCTACTTTACAGCTGATTTTTTCTAGTAAAAAGAACTATCATGGTAGCCTGTGCAGATTACTCGCCTAGCATCGTTATATTTTCTCACATAATAATATATATATTTTTATTTTATTATTAAAATATATTAAAATGATAACATAATTTTGAATTATTTACACCAAACTAACCAATACACATGCTAGTTATTAATTATTTCTTAATTTTAAATTTTAGTTATTTCTAATTTGTATTTCTATATAAACTTCAAACTCCACTTTCAGTATTTATTATTTTTTTAGTCAAAATTTCGTTATTTAAAAAAATTATTCTTATATGTACTATAAATAATTCTTTCAATATTTCTTATTTTAAATTTCAAATTTCGTTTATTTCTAAATTGTACTCTCTCCATCCCAGAATATAGAGATTTTTAGGGTTGGTTAAGAAAATAGGTAAAATTAAATGGGAGAAGATTGTGATTGGTTGAGAAGTGGAGGTAGGTGGGAAAATTGAATGGTGGAGGGTTGTGATTGGTTGAGAAGAGAAGGTTGGTGAAGAAATTATTATATTTTAGGATAAATTTTGAATGCTAAAAGTTGTTATATTTTGGGAAGGATTGAGTATTTCTTTATGGGCTCTAGACTCCTCTTCCAATTTTTTTTTTAATTCCGAATTGCTGTTATTTGTAAATTATATTGCTATATGGTATCAATATTGTATTTTATATAACGTATACATGCTAGTTATTAATTACTTGTTAATTTTGAATTTTTAGTTATTTTTAAATTGGATTTCTATATGGACTCTCGACTCCTATTCCAATATTATTTTTTATAAATTTTGAATTTTCGTTATTTATAAATTTTATTACTATATGAGATCTAAACCCTTATTTTAATATTTATTATTTTTAATTTCGAATTTCAGTTACCTCTAAATTGGATTTCTATGAGGACTCTAGACTCCCCCTTCTAATATTTATTTATTTTTAATTCTGAATTTCGTTATTTGTAAATTGTATTGCTATATCATCACTAAACTCTTGTTTCACTATTTTTAATTTGGAATTTCAGTTATTTATAAATTGTATTTCTATATGTACTCTAGAAACTTCTCTCAATCTTCCTTTGTTTTAAATTTCGAATTTTAGTTTTGAAAAATTGTATTTCTATATGGATTCTGAACTTTACTTTAACTTTCTTATTTTTTTAATTCCGACTTCCAATTAGTTCTAAATTTGACTCCAGAATCTGAATCTTCTTTCAATATCCCTATTTTTTAAATCTGAAATTACATTATTTATAATTATATCTCTCTATAGACTCCAAATATCATATTTCAATATTCCTTACTTTTCATTTCCGAATTTCAGTTTTTTTTCTAAATTGTATTCCTATATGAGCTCTAGCCTCTTCTTCCAATATTTCTTACTTTTAATTTTGAAATTTTGTTACTTCTAAATTATATTTCTATATGGACTCTAAATTTACTTTAAGTCTCTTATTTTCTATTCTGAATTTCAATTAGTTCTAAATTCCTATATGTACTCTAGACTCTTCTTACGATATTCCTTATTCTTACTTTTAAATTGTATTCCTATATGAACTCTAAACTCTTCTTTTGATATCCCTTATTTTTAATTTCCAAATTTTAGTTAGTTATAAATTATATTCTATATATGAACTATAGACTCTTCTTCCAATATTTTTATTTATTAATTTCAAATTTTTTTCTAAATTGTATTTCTACCTGGACTCTAACTTCTACTTTTAATTTTCTTACATTTTCAATTCCGAATTTTTATGAGTTCTAGATTTTATACACGTGCGGATTCTTGTCCCATCTTCCAATATTTTTTAATTCCGAATTTCCATTATTTTTGATATTTTTGATTAATTATTTTTATTTTTTGTCCGATTGATGTGAAAATTTCAATCAATTATTAAGACACAATTAACTCAAAGCAAGAATTTTCGGTGTGCTCGTTGACGAAGCGGATTGCGGCAAAAGATTTTTAGTATTTGTTAATTTGTTGATGAAACAGATTGTGAAAAGATTACTGGCGTGCTAATTTGCGGTGAGAAAATCATGCGATTGCTTTTATTATTTGTGTTTTGCTAGAAGCATGTATTTATTGAGATGACATGTATTTTGTGCAATTCAAAAACGGATAACTCAGTGACCGTGATATGGCCATGCAGAATACGATTATGTTTGGTTTTCTCACACAGATTCCAAATAATCATTATTGTTTCCGCACTATCATTATAATATCATTTGTTTTTTCTATTTTTCTGTCCGATTTCACTTCTACTTTTCTTGTCTGTTTCAATGACCTAATCCTAATGTACCTGGTGTTTTCTTTTTTCTCTTATTTTCTTTCGATTAATGTGAGATTTTCTATAGCGTGAGAGTAAACGTGAAGACTTCTTTTTGATAGATTCTACGTAATTAAAATTTTCTTAAGAGCAAATAAAATCTATTTTCTAATTTATGAGACTTAATTCGTAATCATGCATTCCCTCCATTTCAAAACGTATGACGTCATTGACTTTTCGCATAATGTTTCACAATTCATCTTATTTTAAAAAAATAAATATCTTTTGTTTTATTTTCCGGTGACTTGTTTTATCATCAAATAAAAATATATAATCTTAACTTATATTTTTACATATTTATATTAATTTTTCTTGAATAAAACGAATAATAAAATATTATAAAAAAAGCTAACAGTATCGTACATTTTGAAAATAAGATAGTACTGTTTAATGATCTACCTAAACAATCAATATCTCAGCTTCTTTAGCACAATGGAATCTAAGAGTATTCGACGGGGTTTTCTCTGCAAAACTGCTGGTACAGTGCAGTAACAGACGTATGGACAAGTACTACAAAGCATCCACTTCCAGGTGTATTTTGTAATTGGCGATCGATGCAAGCAGGTAGTTGATCCGTGCAGGCCCAATCATCGAGTTCGAGAGAGATTCCGTATTTGTCCTCGTGAGGCACGCAAAATTAAGCATCTTCAGTACATACTTGTTTAATTATATACGTATTCAATGACAAATTAATACGACTATAATTGTGCTTGATTGTCTGATGTTTAGCACTGCACTGGCTCAGCTGGTCCATGAGCATGACATCCGTGCCCGATAATTGTTTTATAGAATGTTCGATACAACATTCTCAAATAAGACATGAAACATCTCGGATAATGTATAACATTTGTGTAGAATTTGTGCAATATACATAAATCGGTGCAACATCTCTAAGAAAATTAACGCAGCGTCCAAACAAAGATGGTGATGTACAACGAATCATTGAAAACATATGTAACAAGAGACTACCGGTTTAGAATTTATTTTCTTATCCTTGGGTCTTAACTTTATCAACATTATGTTTACCATCGAATATATCAAGTAGAACGTGAGTAAGCATAGGTGGGGTGAGAAGTGAGGATTGGAAGAGCCGCGTGACTAGAAAAGTTACATGGTGAAATATAGGGAATAATGCTGAGCATTAGTCGACACAAGTAGCATCACCGTTGTGGATGCCAAATCAAATTGCTATGGCAATTTCCATGAATTGCATTCACCATCGACTTAATTCATATCCTCCCACAATATCAAATAAAGATATGATTGCTAGCATTTGTGTCGTATATGTACATAAAGTCAATTAGAAACTAAGACTAAGAGTCCTAATAGATATAAGATAAAACGGAGTCTACCTCTTTTCCAGTGACATTAGCATAGGTGAGCTAATGACTGGCTGATGGTCTAGTTGATTTGGAAGGAGCACCCGTATTCAATGTTATGAAGATATAGGCTTCGGTTGAACCTCATTAACAAATATCGTGTCTCATTACTATAAATAATATTGGATCTTTTATAATGTTCTTCCCGGTTTGGTTATAGAGGTCTATATTAGTGTTTGGTTCACAAGCTCGAACTAGATATGTCAAACAATACATACTTTTAACTATGGAGAGGAAAGAGATGTAGCAATGGAGATGAATTGTGTGCAGTTTAGATGTCATTACTATTAAGTGTTTTAGCATATGAACTCTGGAGTGGGAAATACAGCGTGACAGAGACGTCTCATGTTGGATACCCGACCTAGAACTAATATATAAGTTTATTTTGTTGCAGTCGCTTTCAATCGAGCTATGAAATTTGTTAGAACAGTAGGTAGATGACAGTGTTATGTTTGTCTGGTTATATACATACAAATGTCTAGATTTTTATGAGATTAATTGCACCAGTTCAAACAAATATCCAGCCATTCTGAAATTGCACTTGATGATGACAAATGCCTACTTAGCTAGACTGATGACATATGGTGTAAAATGTAGCATTCAGCTAGGCAAATAAATAATTGTGTTCGGTTTGACAATTGGCGATGCCGGCAGTCGATCCCCTGATGGTCCAATCATGGAGTTCGAGGGAGATTCCATATTGTCCGCGTGAGCCAAGCAAGAATATTAGGATAAAGCATCTGCAGTTCATTTTAGTTACACACTCAATAACAAATCTATACCTAATAATATATAATTACAAGCCATAAAACACCTAAATTTTAACATACAAACATAATTATAAGATAATTAGGGTATCATAAAGCTTAGTAACATGCAAGTATATGTAATATACAGTACATTACATTCTAAAGCTTAACATAATGCTCTTAAAAAAAGCTCAACAAAGAAGTATATATGCTAGATCATTATTTCTCATATTATTTTCATAATATTTCAACTTAAATTCATCCATCATTTTTATAATATTTAATATATATATATATATATATATATATATATATCTTCATTAATTTATTTCCCATCAAAGCATATATGGGACGTCTCGTCTGGTTAATATGGTTAATTTCCCTGATTGCCTCAGTGTTTAGCTAGCCCTGTGGTTTAGCTTGTCCATGAGCATGGCGCAAGACCATATCTAACTGTATGTCTGACTCTCTAATTACCTCTTGTTGCCTCAAACCGAGCTCAGTACGTGGCTACGTACCGGACTATGAATTGATTAATTGTAACAGATCTAGCGTCAATAACGGTGGTCAAAATCTATGTATCCAATGGGATGATAAGATGTCATTCGGGCACGAGGTAAACATAATAGAGGTCTTGCTTAATTAATTATTTTTTGCAAATGTACTAATTAAGTACTAGTGCGTCCACATATACACATGGACACTTGCGAATTGTGATTGATGTTCCAAGGTGAAAAAACGTGTGCAAAAGAAGGAACGCAAACGGCTGTTTTCTCGAACTTAGTTTGGGCACAATTAGCATGAATATACGCGTGCAATGTGAATCGCGCGCATTGAATTTTTTTTACCTTGCCATTGCATCTACTTATAAGAGTTGATCTATCCGGTACGATTTGTGACGTTTTAAACGACGGCACGGTTATCAAAACATTACCTTAACTATAATTTTCTATTAATATATACATATATGGAACATATATGTGTATAAAGTAAATTTTTAATTTTACGAAAGTACTTTTTAAATTAATCTATAAATTATGTTTACTATCTTTAAATTAAACTAAATAGTTTAAACTTTATTGATTGTCAAAGTTATAGTTATTTTATCTTAATCTTGTATAAAATATCATGAGTTATGAACGGAGAAAATAGAGTAGTTATTGCGGAGTACTACTTAATTTGCAGGTATCGAGAGTAGAGAGGAATCAAGTCGAATCGATCGATACGAATAATGAACTATTTTGGCTCAATTTTGTATGCGCCCGCAAGTTGCAGCACTTGGACATTTTTATAATTCGTTCCTACCTACAAATTGACTAGAAGATTCCACCACCAGAACATGTACAAAATACCGTTCGTACGTGTTCATGGCCAGTTTCAAGCGGGCATAATTAATTTGCTGGTTTGGATTGACATTGCCAGTTCAGTCGCATTATCGCTGGTTTTAGAACGGATAGTGCTAAACTGGTAGAGAAGCTCGATAAGGACTAGCGGTGTAATATATTCAGTGTAAAAGAAAAATTGGACACCCTCTTTAACTATTGCGTTAGCCTAAAATACACTTCTCAACTTAAAAACAGTGTATATATTTAACCCACCTCAACTGTTAAAACTGTTTAATTTACCCTTTAACTCAAACTAGAGGTGAAAACAGAAATTTCCTGTTCGTACCGATACCCTTTTCACAAACATAATGTAATAACAATATCTTTACCGACTATGACCGTTTCTGAAATTTAGTATCCTAATTTTTGTTAGCATCGCATTAAAGTAGACACTAAATAGTTAAACTAATAAGTGAAAATTTTCTATCTGTTTTCGTAAAAATAATAAAAAATGATACTGTTTCCGACCATTTCTGACCGTTTTTATCCTTAATTCAAACCGAGGTGTTTTTTCTCTAACATGGTGCTTTTGTGGCATTGTAATCACCCCCAAAATAGTAGGACACACCAGTGAGTTACCTCTTTCTCCTCGATCTCTCTCCCTTCCTCTCCTCACCCTCCCCAATCTCTCCCCTCATCTCTCTTTCTACCGAAGCACCGCGGACTCCATCGGCAAGGTCCTTCATGAAGCCCTTGTCGTATTGGCACGAGAGGGAGATGTAGAGAAGGATCTAGCGTCGCAGGAGGCGGAGCTCGAGGAGATGGTGGCTCACCTTCGACACTGAGGTCCTAGATGAGGCAATGGAATCTTGTCTCTCTTACATTGCAGGGCCGATGGTAGACCTTGGGGAAGTAGGGATGATCGAACATGGGAGGTGGAGCTTGGGAAGTGGGCCAATGGAGCTCGAACCGTAGATCTAGGGCTGCGTGGGTTGGATCTTATTGTTGAGGTACCGCGAGCTACGGCCTTTAACTATCGCCTGGTCGTGCCAACTCAAGCTCCGTGTTGACCCACCTCACAAAACCCTACGAAGATATGAGAGATCAGGATGATTGTGAGAGGAGGGCCACCGCAACCCCCGTACAGATCTGCTTCTCAACCACCGACATGATAGGGCGGAACTCATTCCTCACGCCACACGTGTCACTGCTGCTCGGGATGGTGATGACCTCTCGTCCTCGGAGGCCGTGGTGAAGTGGAACTTATTCTTGCACTTTTTTTCTTGGTATAGAACATTAAGGAGTCATATGGTGAGGAGAAGAATGTCCCTTCCCCAATATTGCACCACCTATAAGACCGCAATCATCACCTCATCGGTGTCGCTACTCAGGAGGAGAGGTTAAAAGAGAGTGAGAGGGGAAAAATTAAAGCAGGAAGGAACATTATTTCTCGAACAGCGGGACAAGAAAAAAAAACTCCCTGGTCAGTGGGCCAAGAAAAAAACTCCCTAATTTGGTTCAAGTGGGGTAAATTTAACAGTTTAATGGGGGTTTCTATATCCAATTTCGAAGTTGAGTGATGCTTTTCAAAGAAACATAATAATTGAGAGGGTCAAACTGAACTTATCCCAAAGAAAAAAAATAAAGAACTAACATATGAGTAGATCTTGGTCATCGCCGGCTCCATAGCACTACTCTGAAAATGATGTTCCTGGACACGTACTTCGGATTCATTGATAAAGGTGCGTGGGTCATAAGAAAATCCACAATCCACTTGTGATAATGGCTATGGAATGGTTTAAAACCATCTATGAAAATCGATGTTCACACACGATCCCTTGGGATAACGACCTGTGTAATAAGGCTATATTCATAGCTGGTTTCGATCTATTTGTGAAAATCATTATTTTCACATGAAAATGGGTATTTTCGCACCTATTTTTACAAAAGCTTCTCTTAGGGTGCCTTTGGTTCAAGGGCGAGGTTGGGTGAGATATGACTATCCATGTTTTGGTGGATACGATGATTCAAGTTAGTTGTTTGGTTAGGTGGATAGGATAATAAATTTTTTTGTTTGGTTGGATAGATGTAAGTGGATGGGATAAGATTAGTAAATTTATAATTAATAACAACATATATTAACTATCACTAATATTTTCATAATCAATACTAATCAACAACCAAATATACTAACTATCCCTAATGAGCACAAATCTTGCAATGATAATAATTAATTAACAACAAAACATGCTAATCATCACTAATCACTTACTAATGATGAATGTTAGTGAAGGTGGATGAGCTCATCCAGCTAATATTGCCGGATACACTCATCCAACATCTTTGGATAATATTTCCAGGGTGGCCACCCAATCCATCCCTCGCCCGTGAACCAAATACTATGAAAGTCTTGACAACCATCTCTCATCCAATCCCATCCACCCAACTAAACACACCCTTAATCAACTGATTAAAAAAATGCAGATAACCCTATTTCAACAAAAAAATACATTAATTTTTAATATAAAAATTATTGCCCTCAACGAGATTATGGTTGAAACTTTTTTCATTAAATATAATTTATGAGCCTAAATATTTGGCTTAAATGAACCAAAAGAATATTTAGAGTATCATCTATGAGTGTGAGGTCGGATGGTACGGTGGGATCGTAGGAGGCTTGGGGCTGTGGGTTTGATTCTTGCAAACAACACATGTGTATTTTGCGTTAAAATTGTGGTTTGGTACTGCACACATGTGTGGTAGCCAGGTAGGGCGCCAAGATATTTTTAAGTAGTGTCTGATTCTCGAGATGGTGAAAACCTAAACGGTCCTCATCATCACCCTCCTCTCTAGTAGTGTCATCATTGCCCATGTCTAGTTGCACTAAGGCTGCTTTCTTTTGTTCAACTTCAAACCATAGACTTTTTGTTTTTCGTTAGCATGCTTTTTAGACCATTAAATGGTTTGTTTTTTTAAAAATCATTATATATAAGTTTCTATTAAAAATAAGCCTATTTTTAATGTTTGTAATAATTAATACTCAATCAATCATGTGCTAATGGTTTACCTCATTTTACATGTCATCGAAAAGCTAATCTAAATTGAAGATTCGAACCAGGGCTACACCACTAATGAGGTTTAGTATACTTGTTATTAGGTCATCTTAGTGGGGTAAAAAATTACTTATGTTGTGTGAGTGTGGTGTTGTATGTTATAACATGTGTCTTATAATAACAAAAATAACAGTCACTACTACTATTAGGGAACGCATATGTGACCGATCATCTAAAACCTGTATATATGAGAATTTTTCGTCCTCTCAACCCCTCAAGCAAGTTCAAAATTAAAAACAAGCACCTATTACACCATATAGGTGTCGATTTATTAAAAAAATCGACAGTTAGAAGTTCCGGTTTTTTAATAAATTGGCATCTATATGCGGGATAGAATTGTCAATTTTTTAAAAAACACTAACACTTGAATGGAGCTGTGCCGAGGCAAAGCGCGTGGGGTCATGGGAGAAGAGAAGAAATATTTTCAAGTCTCGTCCTTATCCTCCTAGATGCTATCGTACGTCATCCTTATCCTCTCTATCTCTCTCATTCAATCCTCTCGTTCCCTCTGAACCTGTCTCCCATCTTCTCACCCTAGCCCGGTCGGTGATTGGTGGCCAACCACCTCTCCCCATCACGGCAACTCTTCTCACTCTCCCCAGTGCGGTGAGGCCTGCTTCTCCCTGACACAGAAGCAACCACATCTTCCTCTCCGCAGCGTGGAAGTGGCCTCGTCTTCCTCCGCTGCCTCATCATCTCTTGTGTGTGGTGGCCATCGGATTTGGCCGGAAAGAGCTCAACGTAGCTCTCCCACTCGCCCCTCCATCTCCTCACTCGTGAGGTGGAGGAGGAGGTGCGGGTGCCTCCGGTGGCTCGCTTGGGTGGATCCGATGGCAGTGGGGGTCTTACATGAGTGGATCTAGCCGTGTCGGGTGCCCTCCTCAATGAGCTATGGTGGTAGGTGGAGTTCTCCACTGCAGTGGTGGTGAAATCTTGTTATGGTGTTAAGGACGAAATTTGGTAAGCCTTAGAGTCATCATTAGCCTAGAGTCAGTATCGGCTTCAGAGTCCTAGAATTGGCCTATGGGTATTATCAATCGCCAACAGTTGTATTCTTCATGGATTTAGTTAAGAAAATTAATTAATTAAAGAAAGTTTATCCAGAAGAGTCCGAGTTCAAGGAGGATGTGGCATGACAGTTTATCTATTAATTAAGCATAGTTGTTAGTTATTTTTTATCTTTAGGAAAGTGTGTTTAGTGTTCGATAAGGACTTTATGTTTTTCCTTTTATCTTTAGTAAATTTTTGTCGTGTCCGATATGGACTAGTATCTACCCATAGGTCCCTGTAAATTATCTCCATAGATCAATACATCTACTTTCGGTGCATCACCATCCTTTTACTTTCGATGAGTTCTTGTTGGGCTGATTGGCTTCGATCTCCGACGAGGAGTAAGGCTTGTTATGGCAGCTTGCGTTGTCGGGATTAGTGCTTCCATTGCTTCGACACTCTAATCTTGTCCATGTAAGGCGTCGAGTTATCATATACGTTATATAATCCAGATTGACAATGTTTTCTACTTGCATCGGTCGATCTCTATCTAGGGTTTTATCGATATCGAATAGATTACTTTGTTAGATTAGATTATATAATGTATCCACCACTCTGAAAATTAGTATGTTTCTGTTCATACTAAGTGGTACATCAGTTAAGTTTGATCTGCTAAGTCGTGCTTAGAACCATAATCTCTAGCCTGCTTCTTGATTGCCAATAAGAGTTTCATCGGGGTTTCAGCAGATGAGTTATCTGGATGTTGCATCGGTTTATTAGGATTACATATAAGTTGGATTAAGTCGATCACAACAAAGATTTCACTGTTTATCTAATCGTTTGGATTTAATGACATCGGACCTCCAGCCGATGAATGCTTTAACCTTTGGATCAACACTTATTCTATCATATCACTTATCGGCATCGTCTGGAATCACTCCATCGGCTTATCAGCCGATCGGCTGTTTTATCTGCTATTTATCTATCTTGTCAATTGTAGGATCAAACTGACTGACACGCCCGCATCTCATTATTATTTTAGACCTGCACTGGATCTAAGCAGATCTCCCAGGCCAGTGTGTTTTTTTGCACCAACACATTATTGTGTTATGTGATTGATTCTGTGATTTGTTTTGTTACATTAGGTGATTCTATATTGTGAGATGATTCTGCAGTGTTCAGTTTGTGATTAGTTCTATGCTTCTAGTCTTGTACTTTGGTACTAATTATTGTATTTAGGATGAATGTTTGATTCTGAGATTTTTTTATTTAATTTTGGTGGATTTGATGCATCGGCTTGAATTGAGTCGAGCCTGTTTTTTTTTCGAATCGTACATAGCACCGATGAGACCCTTCATCAGTGCCACTAAGTTGGAGCTGGTTGCCAAATCCGGTATTCATATGGGGTTGGTAACCGACACCTAATTAATGGGTGCTCTCTACTATTGGGTGGAACAAAAAAGACTAACTACCACATAAAAGGAAATAGGTGTCAGAAGGGAATCCCACAAAGGTGCCGGATTTCCCAACCGGTACCTAGAAAGCGACACTAATGTGAAGGGGAATGTAGCACCCCAATTTTTTCTTTTTATTTATTTATTTAAAATCTCCTTCATTTAAAAATTGGAGTTTAAATTTGGATTTTGTTTTCGTGCCAAATAGATCTCAATTTCCCTCATACACCTTCCTTCAAATTTCTATCAAATCCATGGTCAAAAATCAAATTCAAATCCCCCAAAATTTCCTCCAAAATTCAAATTACAAAATGCCTGTGAATTTGAGAAATCCTACTATTCATTTTGGGCCCCTTTTTCCCTTTTCTTCCCTAAGCCCATTTCCCTCTCCCTCTCTCTCCTTGTCCTTCCCCTCACAGGCCGACCCAACTCCCTTCCGCCTCTCTTCCCCCCTGAGCAGGCCGGCTCCCCTCGGCCCACCTCCCCCTCCCTCTCCCTTCTCTTTCTCCCGGCCCACGGGCTTTCCCCGCACTCGGCCTGGCCTGGCCCACCCCGGTCGTCTTCCTCCTCCGATCGCACGCGCGCCGCATGCGCCCACCGCCGCCGCCGCCTCGCCGCACCACCCCGAGCCCCGCGCCGCATCCCATCCGGCGCCGCGCCGCGTCACGTTGCCGCTCGGTGCTGTGCCTGTGTCCCATCGCCACTCGGTACCGCGGCAGTGTCCCATCCCACCTCGAGCCTCGCGCCACCGCGCCCGTCCCCATCATCGCGCCACGCCGCCTATAAAGGGCTGAGCCCTTCCTCCGCTCTCGCCGCCGGCTTCCCCCTATCTCTCGGCCTCTCTCTCTCTTCCCCTCCCTCGGCGCCGCTACCCACGCCGCCGCCCCCTCCTCCCGGCGCCGCCTTCACCGGCGTAGCACCGCCATTCGCCGCTGCTCTCCCCCCGGCCGCCTCGTCGCTGCGGCCCCACTAACGGCCCAAGCCGACTAAGCTAGGGGAGAAAGAAGACCCCCCTGCTGACAGGTGGGCCCCGTCCTTTCTCCCCCTCTCTTGACCGTCAAGTGGGCCCCCTTGACCGTCAGCTTTAACGGAATATTCTGTTGGAATAATCCGTTACCGTTTAATAATAATTCCCAAAATTCCAAAAAAATTGTTAATCTTTGAAAATTCGTAGAAATTCAACCGTAACTCCGTTTGACCTCGTTCAACTTTCTATTTTTTTTTAAAAATGAGATCTACATAGTGGCACACTTGTTTCTCTTTTTTGAGCTTGTTTTATTGCCTTTTATTTATTTATCATCCGTTTCGCGTATAGAGCACGTATACGAGGAAGCTCCGGACGCCGTTTTCGAAGGAGAAGAACCGCATCTTGTGCAAGGCAAGCCCCTTTGATCACATTGCCCCTATAATTGCAAGTATTTTGTTTGAAAAATGCATTGTTAGTGTACACAAAAATCTTGTTTAGGCCTCGGATTGTTTAGGCAACCGACGGACCGACCTAGTTCTTGCACTCACTTTACGTAGGATGTTTGTTAATTCCTTTATCCTTGTTAGCTACACATATGTTTACGCCGGTATCGCTATCCATTGGATACGATTACCAAGGTAGTTTGCTTAGCCACGCTTATGCTGTACTGTCGTGAGGGAAAACTTGGGTTATTCTAAATTTATGCTTAAAAATCCGATACGTGGTACCGATGTGTTGCGAAATAAAATGAGATGTGAAAATGGGGATGATGCGAGGCCATGTCTTTGTGGTTTGGTCGCGTATTATCGTTAAGGACCGATTCCTTTGGGAAATCCATCCAGACATGTTACAGTGCGACCTCACGGGTATTCATGGGATGCCCCTGGCTAAGTAAATGGTTATCACATGGGAGTTTGGTATGCCAATAGTTGTGGGATGCCGAGGATGAGGAGACGAAGTTTTGGACCCTTATAGCCCTTTTGGGTGTTTTGTTGCCTCTAATGTGGCACACGGTACCAAGTAGGAGTAGGAGACATCCTCGGTATTCCTGAGTGGATGACGGCTGCGATTGCCTGATGCTCGGCTAAGAGACTTGGCCCAACTAGGTGGTATGCGATTTCATGGGTTAGCTTTGGAAAGGCCTTATCACGAACTTCCGTTACCGACGGGTACACGGTGTCAGTTTCGTGTCGTGTGGGTAAAGCGTACAACCTCTGCAGAGCTTAATGAACTGTTCGAACAGCCGAGCCCACGGTCAAGGGCGAGTGTAAGGTGTTTCTCATAGCATAGATTTGTTTGGCAAATGTTTGATGAAAATGGTTGATGGGAAGGGTATCGTTTCCAGAGTTCGCCTGTGTGGTAGACGGCTAACCTCTGTGGTTAGGAACGGGTTTGTGTGACCTGGGGTGTCGTTTGACATCAAGGTGTTGTTAGGGCTGAGAAGGCGATGTTGTGCTGAGAAAGCTAGGTTAACTATGAGAAATAATGTTGTGGTGATTTTATGGTTGAACTGAGTTGCTATGAAAGCAAAAAGAAACAAATAGAGGAAACTAGTTAATTATTTAAATGTTACTCTTGTGACAAGTTGTTGCAAAGCAACTTGTGGAATGGGAAGAGGCGTGAGCCTTCTCCCGACAACTAAAATTTGACTCACTAGAGTTTTTGTGAAATAAATTGTTTTCACCAAAAAGGCTGCTTTCGCAAATAAAACCCTAGCCCTCCTTGTCTTAACCAAACATGTCATTATTTCCCCGGCTTGATGAGTACGTGAAGTACTCACCCTTGCTATATAATATCTATAGAGTTTGGAGATGAAGACATCGACCCTACCGCCGAGGAGTGTCTCCAGGAGCAAGCCGAGTACGAGAACTTCTAGAAGATTCGTGCCTAGCCCCAAGCCTCGCCTGTGGAATAAGATGGTTGCCTAGGCGCTCGCCTAGTTCTTAATCGCCCTGTCGCTTAGCTTCTCGCCGCTTTTAACTTCCGCTCTGTGGACTTTTGTATTGTTGCGTTGCTCATCTATGGGCCTGTCCATGGTAGCAACTTATGTAAGGACTAAATTCCAGTGATGTGATAATTAGTTTACTTTGATTCCATGTTTATTCTATGTGTACCAGCTAGTGTATCCTGGGACTGGTACTATCTCACAGGTAATGCGAAGCACCTCGGCATGAGTTAGCTGTCGTTTACGGTTAACGAGTGCCGGGGTGTTACAGGGAAATAGGTGCTGATTTCGGTGTCGGCTTATAACCGGCATCTCTGAGGTCCCAAAATAAAAAAATGGCTCGAGGCATCGGCTCGATTTGAGCCGATGCATCGAGCAGCTCCCCTTCACCCGATTTCACCCAACATTTAATTCATAGAATTAATCGGCATCCAAGAACTCAAAAACATCCAAGAACATCAACAACATCAACACAAACACAAATACAAACAAAAACAAGACGGAGAGGATGGACAACGACCTCCATGGAGAGGATGGAGCTGCAGACGAGCAGCACGCTGGGCACCGCTGTGTTGACGATGAAATTTGGTAAGCAAATCTATTCTACAAGGATCGGAAACACAACCTAGTCCGAAGTAGAATTGAAAATATGCAAGGATATCGGAAACAGAGTGCGCATCGCCTGAAGTCCGAATCGGCTGAGAACTGGATCGGCAGAGTCAGAGTCAGAGTTGGACAAGGTTAGCCGATGAAGCCGATTTCAGTAATATGACTTGGTATTCGTCATCGGGTTGTGTTAACGTGTTCTATATGGATTGCCATGCACGGATAGAGTCTTGAGGAGACAATTGTATCTATTAATTAGGATATTCTATGTAATTTCTTTATAGATATTCTCGGTAAGAGTCCGCCTAAGGGGTTTCTTTGTTAGTTGGATTTGTATTAGGTTAATATGAGTCGTGTCCGTGATGGACAATGTTTGTATTTTCTGGTATAAATATAATCCCGAGGTCTTGTAAATAACAACAACAGACGTTCAATCAATCTTGGTGCATCGCCACCTTTGTTTCTTATTTTGACAAGCTTGTGCTCTCGAGTCGTGCTGCATCAATTTGATCTTCGGCGAGAAGGTATATCTTGTCATGGCAATTTGCATCATCAGAATTAGTGTTTACATCTTTATGACACTCTAATTCTATCTTGCAAGTTCCACAGTTATCATATACATCATATAACTTAGTTCAATTATGTTATCTCCTATATCGACTAGATCCGTTTTAGGGTTTCGTCAGTATCGGCTAGTTTACTTTATTGATTCATGTTATATGATGTATCCACCATCCTGATTTGATGTTATTGGCTTATTATATGTCATGCTTCTTTTATGCCTGATGCTGCATTGGTTCGATCCAACCTATTAAGTTATTTTAGAATCATGATCTATAACATGCTTTACGGTTGTCAATAGGGATAGTATCGGAGTTTCAGCCGATCTTATCTTAGAATATTTACATTGTTTCATGCTTTGTTTAATGTTCTATATTCAGTCTTTAATACTTTACCATAAGATTGTATCGGATTTATGACCGATATGCAAGTAGATCTAGATATCGGCTATGACGTTGATCTTATGTGATCATTATTTCATGTTATGATAGACTTAAACAGTTTATACTGTCTCGGTTCAGTCCGATCTATACCAATTGTTTATTTCTAAAGTAATATTGATCTATTTTGCATAATATTGATATCTATAGCCGATATACTAATATTAGGGTTACTTTCATGCTTATTCATATACCTTACAGCCGATTCATGCTTTATTGCATCGGCTAAGTCACATACGATATGAAATCGGCCCTATGGCCGATTATCTATCGTTTACTAATATTCTTTGCATATTTTCTTGTTGATTGCAGGATCAAATCAACTGGCACGCCTTTGAACCTAAAATCCTAATTTTGGACCTGCACTTGAGTAAAGCAAACCTCTCAGGCGAGTGTATGTTTTTTTCATCAACACGCTGTTGCCACCTCCCCTCCGCCAAGGATAGAACTACAGACGAACAGCACGCCGGGCACCACCAGGAGCCGCAGCCGCCTCCCCTCCCACCGACGTCACTGGAGCCACCTCCCCACCCGCCGGATCTGGCGAAGGGGAGGGCGTTGCCTGCCACTGCCACCTCCCCTCCCGCTGCCACCTCCATCCCGCCATTGCACATCGCTGCCACCGCCTCCCCTCCCGCCTGATTTGGTAGAGGAAAGGGTGTCGCTCGCCGCTGCTGCCTCCCCTCCGTCGCTGACACCGTCTCCCTCCCGCCACCGCACGTCGCTACCGCCGCCTCCCCTCCCGCTGGATCTAGCAGAGGGAAGAGCGCCACCCGCCGCCGCCTCTCTTCCTGCCGTCGCCAACCGCTAACGCCACCTCCCTCCCTCCACTGCACGTCGCTGCCACCGCCTCCCCTCCTACCGAATCTGGCGGAGGTGAGGGCGTTGCCCGCTGCTACCGCCTGTCCTCCCACTGCCGCCCGCAGCTACCACCACCTCCCTCCCACCATTTCTGCGATCGAGAGAGGCGAGAGAGAGAGGAGATGGTGCCGCACGTCTCCTCTGTGGAGTGGATAAGGACGCAATAAAAGAGTTGAGAAGGAGGAGAGAGCCGCCGGTTCGGCTCGGCTCGATTTTAGGGGTGTCGGTTTAGGGGTTTCTTTAAAAAAAATGACACCTATAATATTATTACGAGCCACTGGTTTGTTTTCTAAAAAATCAGCATCTATAGTATAGGTGTCGGCTTTTTCTTTGGAACTGACACCTGTAGTTACTTAAAAGTGTTGGTTTTTTGTGTTTTCAGCCCGTGGAGATGGAAAAAGATCTATAGTTATCGGTTTTAGTACTTCCAGCACCTATAGTACCAATCTTTATGTGTATTTTTTAGTAGTGCTAGCCATATCTCAAATTAACACCTTAGTATTACAAAAGAAAAAACAAACTTTGTCGTCAGCGGTACTCTCGGAGACGTCATTCCCTTCCAAGCCCTCCCTTTAATTTGGATATGAATCACAAACCAAACTAGTAAATACAAAAGAGACGTTCTAAAAATGGAGCCTGGATATCTGATGCTCGATTTTGTAGAGTAGGAACATCCATATTCACGTATTTAGCTAGTTATCCGTACAGTTCGGAGGTCGTCCCTGTCGTGCCCTCGTGCCACAAGAGAACCACCTGTGTAACAAGGCTATTTCACAT
Organism: Oryza punctata; assembly: GCA_000573905.2. Lineage (NCBI taxonomy): Eukaryota > Viridiplantae > Streptophyta > Magnoliopsida > Poales > Poaceae > Oryza > Oryza punctata. Next base: position 10,682,209 of record CM002488.2, read on the forward strand.
GCGATCGCTTAACGAACCATATATTAAAATCATGATTTTTCACATAGAAATGGGTGATTTTCTCACCTATTTTGACAGGAGCTTCTGTTAAGGAACTGTTTTTGAAAATGTAAATAGCCCAATTTCAAGAAAAAAATATATAACTTTTTCATATAAAGTTGGTGGTGATAAACTTGATATAAAAATAATATAAAAATTATTGCCCTCAACTAGACCTATAGCTTGTAATTGAAAGTTTTGTGATTTCATATTGTTTATGAGTCCAAATATTTAGCTAAAAAGGTCAATAAAATAATAAATTGTTTATAGCTAGTATCTTAACTATGAGTGTGACATGGAATGGAACGGTGGGATTGTGGGGGCTCTAGGTTGTGGGTTCAATTCTTGCAAACAGCATGTGTGGTATATTTTGTATACCGCACATGCTACTTCATACATGTGTGTTATCCTTGGTGGGGCATGTAGCTTACTACTGAATTGTAGCTTTCTACTGCGGGCATGTGTAAACTAGCGTATGCTTCTAAGGTGGTGAAACTTCGACAGTCCACATCCTCATCATCACGTCATTTCTATCAGTGTCATTGTTACCCGTTTCTAGGTGCATTAAACTATTTTTTATGTCTATATTAGTATTTATTGTTAGGTCTGTGTCTCTTAACGTGTAAAAGGGGTCTCAAATACAAATTGTATATGAAAAACATCGCAACAAAATACTAGCCATATCTCAAAATTAACATCAGGACATCAGTTACAGAAGAAAAACAAACTTGTCGTTCCCCTTCTTCCAAGCCATCCATTCCATCAATTTGGATATGAACAATAAACCAAACTAGATACAAAAAGAAGTTCTAAAGCGGAGCCTAGCTCGCTGATGCTCCATTTTTTAGGGCAGGAAACATCGACAGATGTATACGTATTTGCTACTAGTAGCTAGCTTCTATACAGTTAGAGAGTCTCTCTCGTGCCCTCGTGCTCTCCCATATCTTTTCTTCACCTATCCCCATCACATGAGATATTGATATTGGGATCAACGCAACTATATATATTAATAAAATCGTGGTTAGTTGTTCACCGCGCTGTCAATCTACACTGGCCTCGACTGGGCAAGCTAGGAAATTGTACATCTGTGCAACACTGAAAGAGATCTGCCATCCTCTCCTAGCTACTAGCTAGCTTTGCTGATGTAGCTATGTATACCATGCATGGAAATAGTGCACACAGGATTCCACCAAAAAGGTGACCGTTGCGTACGTGACATCGATACTACGTACCTGATCGAATAGGCCAGCAATTCACCTGTAAGATATTATATGGTGCTTGTAAAATATAATTGGGCACAAGTCCAACTTCAAGTTAAAGAAAAAATATATATGGTTAGGTAGCTCCACTTTCGCAACCCCATGATTTTTATGTGTAAAACATTGCTGGAGAAGTGGGTATCTAGTCCCCACCACGGGTTGTAGGGGCACCAGGAATTCCGGACCAGGCCACATGGCGCAGCGATGGGCCACACCAATCACAAGTCGGACTGGGATCCCGGATTCCTGTTTTAACAAGCCGAAATCTCGAGACCGGGACGTGAGGCTCTGAGCTCGACTTCCGTTAGCTACGAGGAGCCTCTGCTGCGTCATAAATATGATGGGATCCGAACGGTCGGTTCTCCATGTTGAGCGTCTGACCTCACATTGAATGTGAGGGATACGAATCCTGCTGCTGCACGTGGGAGGTGATGGACGACAAGGTGACACATGTCGACTATTGGTATTTAATACGGTCATAGATAAATCTACAAGCGGTCGGATACCGCTGTAGCATTTCACCCGAGAGTATTTTATGGATATCATTATTTGTTTTTGTAGGGAAGGCGGCGGTGTAAAGAGTAGGTTGACATATTCGTAATCATGCTATAATGAATACTATAGTTTAAACATGGGTAAATGATAATAATAATATTTGGGTATTGTGGCACACATGAGATTCATCTCTAATAAGAATACATTGGACAATGGAGAATGACAAAAGAGAGCTAAAGTTTATATGTACTTTTGTATTTTTAATGCTTTAGATTATACTTAACATATACATGCTTACAAGGTTAGAACTTAGTTCTAGGCACCCGGTCACTACTCAGAGACCAATCCTTACTGGTCTGTCCGCGTGGTTATGTCATTTTACGAACTCTTACGTCATACCCGAATGTGGAGGAATACAATGGAAGAACATGGTTATCACCAGCTGCCTCCTACCTCACTTTCTGTGGGGCACACCTACATCCAATGACGTTTAATTAACCCAAGCATGATGCTTACATTAATAAATAGTGACACTAATTCCCCAGTGATAAACACTGAAGTCCACTCGATGTGCTCAAGGCTATGATTAGCCCAATCTTTCGGTAAGTTGAGATAACAACGATTTTGGAGACACATTGATGATCTGACTACAACCGTACAAGATGTTGTGTTGCGCTTTAGCGATCGACACACCTCTCCGTGGGTTGTTGATCTTATCGATGCAGATCAACCTTATTCCTGCAAGCAAATCGAAGAAAACAAAAAAGAACAAGATAAAAGCAATCTTATATTGCAAATAGGAATTGAATAAACACAATAAGTTGGGGTTCCGAAGAACAAGCAGACGAGTGGTCTAGCCGACACACGCGCTGCAAGCAAGTAGCAATGGCTAAACTTTAATCTTACAAAATTCCAAACGAAGTTACAAACCCATTGGCCCAATATAGGTGATGTAGCACCTTGTTTCTGTGATTTCCGTCGACTGAGATGGAATTTGTGGACAAGGCCGGTTTCGTTGGAAAGATGACTCCAAGATCTTTCCATCAAGTACTCATGGAGCCAAAACGGAGCTCGTATGCAAATTTGGCGACCATTTGTAGTCAGCATTATAGCAGGTGGACTTGGATTCCAGCAATTTGGCAACTTGATTTTGATGTGAGCAATGGTTGTATTAGTGGTAGCCATGGTCACATCATTCTCCCCTTCTTCATGGAAAACCATCCTTGGTTTTTCCATATGGCGTTCTTCGCGTAGTTCATTTAAAACAACCTGTTTCTTCCAATCAAAACAAGAGAAACTCGACATAATATGATTAGTAATAACATGTCTCTCTAGCTTGCATGTTTTATCCATATCTCCGGGAGGTTCTAAATTCGAACATATGTAAACTCTATACACCAAATATATCTCTCTATCATTATATTTGCCAAAGATATGAAATATAGTATTAGTTGGACACGACAAATCAAAATTAGCAAATAATTTCTCCTTCAAATTATCGAGCTCACAAAATTCATCAAACCAAACATAGCTCAAAGTATTTAAAGAAGATATCAATTCGCATTCCTCTACTTCATTAGCAATGTGAAAACATGCTTAAAATCAACACATAATGAACTAACACTAGAAATAACATGTTCATTCACTAGTTGTGGCATGGATATAAGTGAAGCATTATCACACAACTCTTCTTTATCACAAGGACTAGCAAACAAATCAACTTGTGAAAAAGGACTCAACAATTGGTTCCACTAATGGTTGCTCTACTGTATCATGAAAATTGGACAAATTTAATTCATTAACATTACACTCACCTTGATTAATTTCAGAACCATTTAATTTACCTTTGATACACTCTTCAGTTGATGGAGGTGCATCGAACTTGAGTATGAACAATGTGATTGTCGGCTTATGTATGTCTCTCTCCTCCTTGTCGTGATTATGCACTTCCTGCAAATGGTTAGTAATAGGAGGCAAAAGCATAGTGTGTTGCTTTTTCATGTCCTCCTCTATTTTATGTTCAGCATTGCAAGCAAGTTGTAACAAATGAGAAAGAGATCTCTATCTTTGACTAGTAAGCTTATCCTGAATTTCTTTGTTAAGCCCATGCAAAAACCTCAATTCTAAAGGTTCTTCGCATTTATCTAAACCACAACATAATAAACAAGCACACATATCATGATAATATGAAGTAACAGTTCTGGTATCTTGTTTTAAACATTGCAGTTTATTGAGCAGAATGTCAGCATAATATGTGGGAACATAAACATCTCTCAAATATCATTTCAAGTATTTCCAAGATTGTGGTATTTTGTTATCCCTACGAAGATGTTTCCAATCATCATAAGCATATTTAACTAAAATACTAGAGGCACACATAACCATATGTTTCTCAAACAATTTATGTTTTTCAAATTCTCTATCAACAGCTAGCTCCTAATCAATGTAAGCATGAGGATCATAATTTTCTTCAAAATAAGGTAGTGCAGATTTGATCTTAGCTAGAACATCATCACTTACCTCATAATGGTCATGTTGATCACTCCTCATGTCTCGACGAAGATGTCAATGTTGAGCACATTAATTCCCAATCGTCTTCCGTATCGCTGCCATTGTTAGTAGAAAATAAGAAACATATAAAAATATGCACGTTCCTATTAACTACTAGGTAGTGGAGGCTCAAATATCACACACACTCAAGCTTTTAACCGAGCTCTTACAAGTTCTCACCAATGCAAGCGGAATGCTGACATACACCGACTCAACCAAGCACCCCAATGGAGGTTGGATGTATTGATGCCTTGGTAAACACTTGTTGTACGGTTGCAATCAAATCTGTGGAGCTCTGGGTAGGCTTTAATATGTAGCAAAGGAATAGCAAATGCTCAAAATAGATAATGCAAAGTTAAATAATTGTTCAAAGTCAAGTACCGTGCTGGTCCTAGGCCAGAACGTACTAGAGACGCAAGCCTAGACACAAACGGTACCACAAGATAGCACTAAAATAAACTCAAGCACAACTCTGATATACCAAAGATAACAATTGATTTTTCTTTTCTTTCTTTCTTTCCTTTTTCTTCTTTCTTTCTTTCTTTTTTGCTCTTTTCTTCTCCTCTTTTTTTTGGTGCGGCTTTTCTTTTCTCTTTTTAAGCACCTTTCTGCCTTTTTTTCCTTTTCTTTTGATTTCTTTCAGCAAAAACCAACTTAAGGACCTCAATGTAAAATTAGAGGGACTCAAATGTAAATAAGAAAATTACAACGATTCAAATGTAAAAGTGCAAACCCTAAAATTAAAATTATATTAAAATGGAATGCTCTCGTCCCGTAGGTTCTGTTTTTGTAAACAGATCATCAATCCGACACTTCAAAAATTTTCACCAAACTGTCTAGCAACTTACGGTATAGATTGAATCGAGAGAGGGGAGGGAGGATTCGGACTCGGGAGAAGGGGGAGGGAGAAGCCGCACGCAAGGTTGGGAGGTGGTACCGCCAATCTAGAAAAAAGGAAAACTGATTTTAGCCGATCCAATCTACAATTATTTTCTTTTTTTCTTTCGTTCCGCCCAACCGAATCCAAATAGATCTGCTATATTCCTTTCCCCTTCTTCATCCTCACGTGCAAAACAGAACCACGGCACAAGCACAAGCCCGGGTAAACTACAAACCCTAGATGCAACTCAGCAACTCTAAAACCGACCGACATAAACTACTCAAAACGAGAAAAATGGAACCCTAGCAGCGACACGATTCCATTTTCGAAGATCCCGATGACAACGAAGACACGGCGGCGGCGGCAACATGGTACTAGATGTGACCAGAACTCGAAACTCTAAACGGACTAGACGCTAAGACCAGCAACACGACTCGACGATGCAAGCAAAACTCAAAAAAGCAAAAACTAAAAAGAATAATGCAGTGGCACAAAGATGGCTAGGTAAAGGATGCAAATTTTTTTGTATGGCTATTTTCTGGTTATAGGTAGATAAAAACTCACCGAGCAACGAAAGCTCTGATACCACTTGATAAACCCTGAACTCCACTCGATGCGCTCAAAGCTATGATTGGCCCAATCTTTCGGTGAGTTGAGATAAATACGATTTGGGAGACACGTTGACGATCCGACTACAACCGTACGAGATGTTGTGTTGCGCCTTAGTGATCGATACACCTCTCCGTGGGTTGTTGATCTTGTCGATGCGGATCAACCTTATTGCTGCAAGCAAACGGAAGAAATAAGCAAGAACAAGATAAAAGCAATCCTATATTGCAAATAGGAATTGAATAAACACGATAAATTGGGGTTTCGAAGAACAAGCAGACGGGCGGTCTAGCTGACACGCGCGCTGCAAGCAAGTAGCAATGGCTAAACTATAATCTAAGAAAACCCCAAACGAAGTTACAAGCCCATTATCCTGCAGCACCTTGTTTCTGCGATTTCTGTCGACTGAGATGGAATTTGTGGACAAGGCCAGTTCCACTTGAAAGATGACTCTGAAAGCTTTCCATCAAGTACTCATGAAGTCAAAACGGAGCTCGTATGATCATCTGGCGACCGTTTGAAGTCAGCACTGTAGCAGGTGGACTTGGATTCCAGCAATTTGGCAACTTGATCTTGATGTGAGCAATGGTTGTATCAATTGTAGCCATGGTCACATCACCCCGGGACTCCCACCCGTTGGATGGAATAGTTAGAACTAGTGTAACCCATTAAGATCATTGGACCGATGACGTGATATAGATCGACTAGCCTAATCAAATCAAGCATATAGCTGAAGTATAAAATAGTCATAGAACACATAGCTAATAAAGTAGTATATGAACTATGAACACTAATAATTAAAGAAGATAAATTCAAGCTAATAGTCTTACAAAGAGAGTAAAGTACTAAAGGCATACCTGATTCTCCAAAAAAACTAGGGAACAGAAGACTACTCCAAGCCTAACTCCACTAATACTAGAGAGAATACGACTATAAAATACAAATAAATATTCCTTGAGTGTGTGTCTTGATATTGAGAGAGTGATCTCCTTATATAGCTACTAATGACGGTTAGGAAGATCAATAACTCCCACAACTGTTATTTGGAGCTCATCAGGGATGTCCACGTGAAAGGTGGAGAAGAGGAGAGCTAGAGGTGGTTCGGTCGAACTGGGGTTTGGCCGACCCCTAGGCCCCACCTCTATCCACCATCTTTCTTCTAGAGGCTGACATGTGGGCCCTTAGGACGGTACACGATGGATTATCCCTAAATTATATCGGTTTGGTCTAACTTTATTGTTATCTAATATGCGTGTAAGAAATGTTAGTTCTTACTTTATTTGTTGAGGTACTAAACAACCATCAACACCAACCATGGAACCAACCATCATTACCCCTAAAAAGCCAAGGGCGTGGGCTATCAGACGATGTGGTTGACTGTCCCGTTGTTTGGTCGGGCCCACCACATCTTGGCACGCCCAACTCTCTAAAGTCGATAAGTGGGCCCAGAAGACATCATTTACATCCCATTCACCAACCTCAAGACACGCACGGCACGAAGGGCTAGCGGCTAGGGCAAACGAGCCTCTCACACAGGGGCCCGCAGTGGGCCCTATTTGCCAGCATGTGGCAAGACTTCATCTAATTCTCTCGTGTGGTACTCCTTTGTAAGAGACAACCACTACAGTATCCCCCTAGAAAAACGACTATAAGGGGAGGACCAAGGAAACAAGAGAGAGGGAAATACACGTAGCTCTAAGTTGGACACCTTGTAAAAGAGAGGGGGAAAGATCTGAGGAAAAACATAATAGGAGTAGGGTATTACGTCTCCGAGCAGTCCAAACTTGTCTAAACCATTTTGTCTTTTGTGTTCTCACGTGCTCGTGACTTAAATCTTACGCACCTGCTCCTTGGGCTGAATCAAAAAAAAAAAGGTTTCTCTACTCCCCGCTTTGGGCTCCAACAAACATGATAGTTATCATGCACTTGCACTCAATGCCGAACTCAATAAAAATTATCGGGATCCAATAGATACTAATTATCTAACTATTGATTGATATACTAATTAAAATAACATAAATTGGTTATAATTAGATAATCTATATCCAGGGTCATGTGATCCGGGTAAGATGACGTAGCAACGCCACTGTGGGCACTAGCTTTCTGGTGGCAGGGAACGAATTAACCTGGAAAAAATCATAAAAGTAAAACCCAATTTACTTCCTATGGGATAAAACAAAAATTAAATATAAGTACTATATATAACCATATACTAGCCGTTAACCCATGGCCCATCAGTTACATGGCTTTTTCTAGTTGATATTAGAAATACTTGTGAATTTAATGATATGCAGAATATGTTGATTACTTCCAAATTATAGAAGAGTCCACCTGATCAATTAGAGCTAGGGGTGGATAACGGCTTAGATCAACTCAGCTCTTTAACCTTAACGAGCTAAATTTATAACTTATTAGCTTGGCTCACTAGCTGGCCGGCTCGTTAACGCATGCATATCACCTTTATAATTTTAATTTTATTTATTTTATGATATAATAATATAATAATAATAACTAACTAAAAAGAACTTACTAAATACAAATATTTGGATGTAATTAAACGACTAAGCACTAGTAAAATGTATTAAGTGTACTTAAAAAGTGTGATGTTTTGTACAAACATGCATGCTAACGAGTAGTTCGCGAGCTAGTTCAATAGTTAAACTCACGAACTAAAAAGTCTATATTGGTCTAACTAATCATATACTATATATTCACAAAGTTCATCCCACTAAATGCAATTAATGTTATTTCATCTTATTAAGCCGCATCATCTTAATTGTTTCTAGCACTTGGATAGTTGATCTATGGTCTAAATTATCTTTCCCTTTTATTATATCACCTTAATTTTGTCTTTGGATGATTAATTTATATTACCTTCTTTCTTTTTCTTCTCTCATTTAATCATATCATCTTAGTTTTTATTTTAAACGATCAATCCTTATATGATTTAAATTGTTATAAACCACATCATCAAATAGTTTATATATAGCCTTTTTTTTCAATAGTCCATCAGAAATGAAAAATATACAAAGTATAGCTATTTTATATGTTATTTCTACTAATATTATACAAAACTCCCGCAACAACGCGCGGGGTTTCATATAGTACATCTATAAATTTCATCCCCACTAAATGTAGTTAATGCTATTTCTCTATTATGTTCTCTTGTTAAGCCATATCACCTCAATAATTGTTTTTAACCCTTAGATGGTTGATCTATGGTCCAAATTATATCCCACATTTTCTTCTTTTATTAAGTCATAACACCGTAGTTTTATTTTCGGACGATTAATTATATTACCTTCCTTCTCTCATTGAGTCACAATCAATCCATATATATTTAAATGGTTATAAACCACATCATCAGATGGTTCATGTGTAACTTTTTTTCAATAGTCGATCAGAGATAAAAATTATATAAAGTGTAGCTATTTTACATGTTATTCTACCAATATTACATAAAATTCCCGTAGCAACGTGTGAGGTTTCATCTAGTTATTAATACGAGTTCGACCGAGCCAAGTCAATCTTGCTGTGAGCTTAGGGTGGGAAATAATCAAATCGGCTCGGAGTATTTTGGAAAAAGAAAAACTCAAAACTCAAAGAAATTTGCATATATGGCATGTCTAATTAGTACACGTACAAATTAACTAAAGAAGCCAAATTGTATTCCATTTGGAGTGTTGCTCAGAGCACATCAACATTTGATGATATGTCCACGCGAAGTTATATTGGTTGTCACACTGTACGCAGTGTGGTTAATCAAAATTAAAGTGCACATGAAATATTTGATGATGTCTACGCGAAGTCAGTAAACTTTAATTTGGTTGCTTCATTCGGTCGGTGGTAGGCACATAATTAATCTACAGTTTAATTAGGTGCCTGCCTAGCCAGCTTAGCTATATTCGTAAAGGAGTAGTAGCTCTTAATTTTAGGACACGAAAGTACTGTGCATTTTTTTTCTGGACAGATCAGTGTCACTTGAGTTCAGTTTTAGCTACCCTAACACGTGTAGCCTACTAGCCATGCGGTACTTCAGATAACCCTGCGTCACCTAAATTTGACATGTGACATGCATGCAGCTGGTACGTATATATAGGTGAAAAATATAGGTTCCAAAATTAATTTTGTATCGAATGATATATATATAATGACAAACGATGTGATTATTAATCGGCGCGTGCCAACATGATCAGGTTGGGTGTATCTGCTGGCTTCGCTGGAATCACCACCGAAAGGGTATTTTATCTGTATATTTATAGTAGTAGTTGGAGGACACAGCAGCATAAATTAGTTGAATTTCATTAATCAATATACATTAAAAGGAGCAGTATTTTTTTTCACGCACGTACGCCACATAGAAAATTTAGGATATCGAACGGTTATTCTTGGGTTTTGTTTAATTAATTAAATCTAAATTCATTTTGCTAGTTGAGTACGTCTTGCAAATTGCAGTAATTTTAATTGATGAAAGCGCCTGTTAATTAGCTATAGCTACACAATTTAAAATTATACATATGTTAGTGATTTTATTCAATACTTTGTCTCTAACTGATATGGGGCTGGGGTAATGTTATAGTTCTATGATAAACAAGATGTTATTACTGTTGTTTCGTGAAAGGTTAATTAATTAACTAGAGTTATAACAAAGTGATATTATATTTCTAAGAAATTTATAGTTGTGGTTTTGTGAAATCTCTCTTATAAAGTCCCCTAGTTAATGTAGAATGCTTTTGAAAATATCATGTGTATCAGTTCTCAATTGAAGCAATATTGTTTTCTGTGTTTTCAGATCTAGGTACTTACAGTCCATGTCAATGGCTGAGATATCCCTTGCCAGACAAATTAGGCAGCACCGAAGTAGTATTTGCCTGCAAGCAGGCATCTTGATAGCTACTCCGTTGTTTCAAAATATAATCATTTTTAATATTTAAAGTTATAGCAAAATATAATTAAGTGAAATTCTTGGTACAATTCACCCCGTTCAATTTTTTTCACATTTTATCCTCAATTCCTCGGATCATTTATTCAGAGGTACCAAAATATTTTTTTCTCGGTCTCAATATCTCCTAAACAATCTAAATATTAATGGTTATATTTTGGAATGGAGTAGTTAATTATATTATACAAACACCATCACGTCATGATCGAGTGTCTTCGAACACGATGATCACTGGTTAGTTCCAACAACTTTTGAAAATATTCACTTGTCCAGACCAAAATATTCTATATGTTCGTTGTTCGTATAAAGAAGAATTCATGGGTTGTCCAAATCACGTAATTATCACTCTCGGTCAAGCACAAGTACAGTTGAAGAGATCAACTCTACTACGCTAGCTAGCTTGTATATGTCCTGCTCAGAGACGATCAATCATGATCATGCATGAAAAAAAACACAATTAATTGGTTAATTTATTGCTTTGGTTATTTGTTTGGTCAATCAGGACGACGACGGTAACAAAATAATCCGTTAGCGTGACGTCACAATGACGTATACTTGTAATTAAGCAGTATTAGTTGTAGGTGATACCTGATACGTGTACGTACGTCGGCGTATTTTAGTTTGGAATGTGTTATGTGGATGTCTGAACTTGAACGCCGACGCCTGTGGCCGCCGTTTCCTTCGCTCCTGCTTCATCTCCTTGGCCAGATCCAACCGCTGAGATTGATGCATCGGGCGAGCCATCCGAAATTCCTAATTCGCCAGACATCGATCCGTCTCCTCATCCATATTACTGAACCACATATTTAAACAATATTATTAGTACCCTTCCTAAATTAACGGTTAGACTATTCTATCGTTAATGGTAGAATAGAATTATACCCGAATTATCATACATAAGACCAAACAGCCTACAAAATATTGGCCTTGCCCACTGGACAATACGTGATCAAGCAAAAGGTTGAGATCAATTCTTCCCGACTTTGCTCTGATAGGATAAAAAAAAGAAATATCCTTTACCAAAAGTTGGCAAGCGCTGTATAGTGAGAAGACACATATATTCCATCCACCGTAAATCCTACGCTAAGCATTGTGGCTATATGATGTGGTTGTGTTATATTCTTATTTCTTAGCACTAATAGAGAAATTGTTTAATTTATGCTTTAGGAGTTTGTTTGGGGTGGAGGATTTTCAAGGAAACCAATGGAATTTAAAACTAGTCTTGTTTACCCATAGAAGTGTTTCAAATGGAGGAATGGCCCCATGGATTCCTTTGGAAAACTTTCCTAATTTCCCTATTCTAGTATTATTCAAGCAAAAATCAAGGGAAAATAAAATTCAGGACTTTGAGGCCAAATCTAAGGAAAACTTTCCCTTGGAACTTAGAAAGCAATGGTGTAGTGAGATTATTGACCTAAAAAGGAGTTAGTTTAAGCAAACAAAGATATTATTCACTAAAATTCCTACGTTCCAAACACCTCTCCATACAAAGTTTTCTGTGTTTTCTAATCCTGTAATTTTATACGTGTATTCTTAAGTTTTCTTTTCCTACATTTTTCTACATGTGTTTTTTCCCTCGATCAAAACAAGGCCTAAATTATGTTCTAAAGCACCTGCAAAACCATCTGTAACTTGAGTTATGAACCGCCTGAATCCAGCTGTTCTGTAGCAGTGATATACGCAGAGGAAGGAGCAGAGGCGACAATGCAAGCGTCATGAGTCTGCAGATGTAGTTGGGCAAGAAAGATGAACGTTGAAGAAGAGAATCTGTTAGGTGATTTAGTCAAACAACTGTTCCCAAACAACCGACTAGTTGTTTGATTAACCAAGTTTACGAAAGCAAATCACACTTAATTAATGTTCTCAAGACAACCATTACACTATCACATAAATATATAGTCTGGCCAGAAGTTGGACACTAACCCTTTCTTCGATCTTCACTGGTTACGTACTAATTAATTAATTAACAAGTGATTAGATTGTTGGAATAGCTCCCTAATTTTGAAATGCCCTTAGCTAAGAAGTCATCTTCCTGTCCAAAAAGATAAGTTATGAAGTCTATTCATGAGAATGTTTTTTTTTCTCTATTGCTATTGATGTTTAATTAGTAAGTAAATGCTCGCACAGAAATCGATCGATGCAGACGTGTGGTTGGTAAGGGATGGAATCCCCTCTCCTGCAATCCGATACGCCCCTTTCTTTTTAAACCTTACGACCTCTGACGTGGGCTCTTGATTTGATCCTCATCAGTGATCACAACCGATCTTAATTAAACCTGGATAAGGGGCTGACCGTTACAACTTATCTACTCCACAAATATTGAAACTATGACTTAAAAATCATGATAAGTAACTAAATCATATCGCCTCCCAATGCTCACTCCTTTTCTTTGCATAAGTGTCTGTATTGTACAAAGATTATTTGTACTTATATGTGCTTAACTCTTATCTCATACTCTATTTCTAGAACAAATTTTATTATAGAATACTTAAAGTTTATCTAATTTACTGGTGGATATCGTAAAAACGTGTTACGATTAGAGGGGAAAAATGGTAAATTGCAAGAGGACATTAATTTCTAACCCAATTAAAGAGAAAAATTCTTAAAAAAAAAAAGATAAGAATGCTCCTAGAGCTACAAACCTCTAACCCAATAGACATTTAAATAGTTGCTCCCAAGAGAATAGATACGCTCTTGCCTTGACGATAGAGGTCGCACGAGCTTGCCTTTACGATAGAGGCCGCACAAGCATGCTTCACGCCCATGGACTTACACCATATGTGTGAACCAAGCATATTAGAAAGTTTAGTGGAAAATCCTCTAAAAAGTTTTCTATATTAAGTTTTTATACCTTTTTATATTGATTTTTTTTATATATAAAGTTTTAGTTTCAAATTCGTAATCAAATTAAGTTTTAGGATTTCTTTTATATAGGAAGTTTTAATCCATTGTCAAGGCGAGTCTCTTGTAAAAAGTTTCAAAATCTCAAAAATAAAATTCATTTAATAAGATAATTACTCCTACTAAAAATAATAATGTAAGTATAATAGTTATTTCTTTACCAAACTTTTAATATATGCATATCCAGGGACGAAGCCAAGGCCGATCACTGCTGCACTAGTGTATACCCTGCTAGATTAACAAGGCAATTAGCAAAGTAATTATGGCCAAACCAGAAATATACTTGCCTATCCCATACGCTATATATTATTCGATCTAACATCTAACATTGGTTTTAGTCTAGTAAACTACAACTAGGTGTTGTCAATTTTGTTTGTATAAATCATATATTTATATGGATGCTTGTTATCTCGTTAGACTTGATTAGGCGCTAAAGAAAATTTCTAGATCCACCACTATGCATACCATTATACCAACAATTCGTGAGCCTAAGTCGTGAGAATACATTCGCATGAGGTGCACAAACACGTGCTTGGACGTGAGTACGTGACCCCAAACTCGTAACATAGAGAGAGATTTTGCCCTGTTTCACACTCATCAAACAAGCTGCCACGTACAACAAGTATACCATTTCTATTGTTTTACAAGTTGGGAGATGTACTGCATTGCACTCCGTCTTACATGTTCTGATGTTCATGCACAGCCTATACAATTTGCTATTTCAAAATTTACACCACATAATCATTCCACATTGGCACGAGCTAACGTATAAAGCCAATTTGTAAACCTGCTGTACCTGCTGAGGTTAGATCGAACTGAACAAGCAACTGGTCAGGATTCAGGAGGACAGGAAAAAGCATGTATATGCACCCAAATCGTGCGGACATTTTCCTACGATATGTCGATTGATCGACGCGTACATCCCACCAAAGTTCCGGACGCAGCAGGTGAACCTGTGATTTTTCTTTTGCGGGGAAGCTGAACTGACCCTGTACATCTCGATGAACAGAGACCAGTACGTACAGGTTGCTAGCCTCCGATTATCAGACGAACAGTTGATTAAAGTTGACCCGTCCCGTCTCGATCTGGCCCGGATCGGCTTGCAGGTCAAGTTGCAATGGCACTCACAGTAGGACGCATGCACTTTCTGATAAAAATATTCTCTAATAATAACATAGGAGCAGTCTCTTTGTTTGTAAATGACGGCGTTGTTGATTTTTGAGCAAAAAGTTTATCTACTAGTCTTATTTCAAAATTTAGTATAAATAAGAAAATATATAAATCATGTTTATAATAATAAAATAAAGAAAAAGTCCGAATTACACCCATAAACTATAGCAGCGGTATAAATTACCCGCTAAATCACAAAATCACACATCCTTCACCCTTAACTTTTTATATTGGACGAATTATCCTGGTGTGATGGTGGAGTCGTGGGTGCATGACTCCACCCAGAGGTAATATATATAGGTGCCCATAATATTCACACATATGCAGGTTGACTTTTAACCAGATTTTAAGGAGATTTAGGATGTTTCGTTTCTTTGAGTGTATGTTAGGAGATGCATTTGCGAGTGTATATGTGGTATTGTATGTGTAATGATGTGTATGCATCTACCGTGTAATATAAAAATAGTTATACTTGGTTTTTTTATTTAATGAAATGAATGGTTATTGTTTAAACAACGTCCTTGGAACATTGGGCGGCTCGCCTAGTCGCATGGCTGCATCCCAGCGAGGGCCTGGCTCCCGGCCCACATACTGTGACCGTTCGATCGAGCGAAGATGCGCGCAGAAGGCCGTTACGTTGCAGTGATCGAGCCAGCGAGTTTGCAACCGTTGCCTGCAAACTTCAACGTAGCCCACGAATGGCCGTCTTCCCGCGCTGCGAGCCCATATCAGTGTGCATAGCCTAGTTGCCCACGTCCTCGTACTGTTTGCACCGCTAGTGGGTTTTTCTTCTTTCTTTTTTTTTTCTTTCGGCCATCGATACAACGATTTGGACGACCCAAACGTAAGGTAAAAGTCCACTTCTGGTTCCTCAATTATAGGTCAGCCACATGTCAATGAAACATGTCGTCCTTCCCTGTCCTCTCTCTCCTTCCTTTGGTTCTCCCCACGACGAGTCAACAACGCCAGCGGCCAACAAGGAAGGAAGCCGCGATAGCAGCTGAGCAAGGAGGAGGTCGCAATGGCGGAGAGAGGACGGAGTCGAGGGAGCTGACAAGCTCGAGGTCGTCATCCCGTCCGCCGTAAGGTGGCGGTGGTAGCTGGCAAGGAATGCGGCCCACTGATATACGTGCCCCAGTCACCCATTTCCTTCCCCGGCCACCTCATCGGAATGCTCGACAACAGAAGCATATGTCTCTGTCTGCATACGTCCCCCTTCCATGGATGGAACAGAGGGGAGATCGGGGAAGAGAGGTGGATGCGAGGCCGAGGGAGGTGGTGGCGTGGTCCGGCGCTACTCCGGTCAACGGGGAAGAGTGGCTGGAACTCGCCGGCGCATAGGAGGGAGGAGGTGGCGGGAGGAGGCAACCTGGGGAAGTGGAACAACATCAGGGAAGGAGAACGACACCAGAGACGACGGAGTTCACTATTGATGGAAGCTTTCAAGAACTCGATAGTGCAGTGGCAAGGGGTTTGTGGTTTCAACCCTAAGGTCCCATGTTCAATCCCCAACACGCTCACAATTTCTTCTTAAAAAAATTTTGGAGGGACATCTCTCCCTCCAAATCTCTTTTTTTATGGAAGCTTTTAAACGGCTGGAGGAAGACGATGACGACGCCTCCCTAGCCGGCTGGCCGCGCCCGGCTACGGGAGTGGGAGGGAGGCCTCGGCCTACTGGGCCGCGAGAGGTGAAAGATATGGGCCGAGGCAGCTGCAGCCCAAGGGGGAGAGGGAAGGAGGAGAATGGGCTGGCAGGGCAGGAGGAGGGCCAGGGCAGGAGGAGGGCCAGGAGGGAGGAATAGGCCGTGTGGGTCAGAGGGAACGGGAAGCGGACTTCTGGCCGGAAATGGCCTAAAGAGAGGGAGGGTTATTTTTAGTTTTCTCATTTTAATTAATCTTGGAATTAGTTGTTGTTGATTTAAAATTATTAGATTGCTCTGAATTTAAGTAAAAATTGAGGACCAATTTAGAGCATGAAGAATTTAAGAAAAATACTCCAAGCCCAATTTGAATTTTTCTTGGATGTATTTTACTGTTTGAGATTTTTGTTGGAACTTTTAATGATTTCTATTATTCCTTTTAGAAAGTGTTCTTTAATTTAGGATGGATTTATCAGGGTGTGACAAGTATCTGAAATAAGGAAAAGTCTGAACAATCAGTATAGACATAGTAGCGTGCACTTTGCAGATATATGTTCGAACGGTCTGCTCAGTTCAATGTGTTTTGGGCTCAGCCTTACCCTTTCGAGAAACAGAGTTGGGCATTTCAAATTTCGCGTGAGTTTGGACTGTTGGACAAGCTACACCTGAGCCCAGCCAGAGTTGGCATTTCAGTAATACTATAATCTTTTTTGTTTTCTTCTCTTGGACTGTTTTTGAAATCTATTTTTCACCGTAAACTCAAAGTTGGTAACTTTCACTCAAACTTATTTCTCTTCGTTTGTGGAATGAAATATTCAAATAATCAGTTCTCGTTCGTTTATAGCTGCAGCAAACAACAATTAATAGGTGTCGTGATAGATCTCTTACAAATTATGATCCTACTAGTTATCGTGCACGTGCAAAGCACGTTTTAGCAACTTATATGCGAAAGTAGAACAATAAATGAGACATTTTTCATGCAGTGCACTCCATACAAATTCTTCAGGTAAAAATTAGAGTTTCATACCATAGTATGATCGCAATTTGGATGATCTTTACAAAACCTGCATTGTGTATCCTAGAGTGACAATATAAGATGCAGTGCGCAATCTACCTTCATTAACAAAAATTCCAAAGCTCCGTACGAATGCCCCACAGGACAACTACATAGAAACATGTGCATAGATATCTCATTAATCCAAAAAAAACAGCTTTGAAGCATCTCTGACTGAGAAAATAATTTGGAATATGTCACTATGCTCACTGTTTCTATGAGATTGCCAGAATCACCATCTGGTAAAAAATTTCATCAGCTAGCATCTTATATTCTCATTGATAGAATTGCATTACAGATAGGAATACAATAGCCCATGGTTAGCAATCTCATGGTGGTTGACCTCAAACTTCTCAAAACCTAAGCTAAAGTGCAAAAGGAAAAGAGAAAATTAATACGATATTCTGCCACCAAGCCACCAATGTTTGTAAAATCCAAAGCATGAGAAATCTTTCTCCATTCTGTGCAAAATAATGTTCATTTCAAACTTGAAGATCCATTACTTACTGAAAAAGAACTGTAGCGAACAAACAACGGAAGGGTTTTATTATGAACTAGTGTACAATGCTTCCGATAAATAAAAGCCACTATCCACCAGCAGGAGAGTGAGCTGATACTTTCATATCCTCTTGAACACAAACAGCTCAACCTTCCCTCTGAAGAAAAAAAATGGAAACGAATAGGCTAATTAAAAGATGCTTTTGTAGCTATATAAGGAACAATGCCATGTATAGCAATTCTAATGGATTCATAAATTCAAACATTGAATATAATTCGTTTTAAAAATGCCATTATGTTCCTCAATGCAACAGGGTTAGTAGCCACAATATTAGTCTATTCGTGGTGATTAGGTGATGTGCTTGAGTTACAGTTGTATGTGGGCTGCTTGATTAGGATTCAATGTTTTTTTCAAAGAAAATCTATGGAGCAGCAGCATCGATTCACTTTGATAAGGATTCTGCTTGCCAGCCTGTGAACAGAACATGGAAAATATAAATTATGAGAAAATGACTAAATTTGATTACCACAATAATTAATGAATAAGCATAACCAATATGAAATATGCAAAATAAAATTAAAAAACACTATGCATTGCATGCTCCAAAGAGTGATGGAAAGAGATCAGGCAAAATAAGCAGGGGCATTTGTCAACATTTCTTTGAAGGAGTAACACGATCATCCACTGAAACTTTTTCTTCAGAGTCTTGCATGAAACTTACTGAAACATTTAATGAAAAAGTTGCAGTTTAAAATGGGGGCTTCACCTGGTGCATACTCCAAAGAATGAAAGGAAAAAAAAATCTGAAATCGGATTGAACAAATATCTGCTGCTGCTGCTGCTCTACTAACAGACAACAATATTCAGTCAAAATCTTAAGAATTGCAATTAAGTTAGGTGGAACCTGTATCATAAAGATAATTATTCTTTGGATGTGCATGCCTGTCTTGTTGAGCAAATATATAATGCAGCTATTGAATTGAGTAGGGGTAAGTTTCTGATCATGTAATAAATTAACTAAACTTCGTACACATACCTTTGCAATCAACATTGTCTGGTAAAAAATTCCTTTCCAAGTTGCTCTGAAAAAAAAATCCTTTCCCACCGGTATTACTCCGATAAAATTGTCTTTCCAATCAGTATTGTTCCTATCAAAACTTAATTGAGATACATGCCTTGAAAAACTATATTATCATATCCAAAGTTTAATGATAATGAATTAATGAGTATAAATATAGACGAACTTTTATGTCTGATGTGAGCAAATATATTGAAAACTGCATTGAAAGATGAACAAGACGCCATGGAAGGTACCGAAGTATTTAATGGGACATGTAGCTTTTACACCAATTTTCATCATCACCTTTTGTCTCCCTGCCATATCCTGTCCAGGAGAAACACAGAACTGATCAATGTGTAAATTTGACTATCATCAATCCCTCTCCATAGCCTCTCCCTGGCCTTTTGGGCGTTGTTATAAACAACACCAATATAGACATATACCTTGTATACCAGCCACTATTACCTTGATATTGCCATGTTGCTCGAGCAGATCACCATGATCTTTCTTAAGCTGCTCGCAAAGCTTAGAAAACAACATAATATGGCCAAACTGAAAATAATAAAAAAAATCAAGCACTGGAATATTTTATCGAGCACTCGAAAAACTGATGTACATGTACCTGATTAACGTGGCCAATGGCCGCATCAGAATAATGAATAATCTTGATCTTTGCATGGCTTCGAACCTGCAAAACAGAGGCCAGCAAGGCATAGCTTAGTGGCAGAGCGACCAAAGCCAGCAGATACTTGGACCTAGGTCATGGCCACAGCATGAGAGGGATAAAGAAAAGACAGACAGGGTCACTGCCTCCTGATGGCTTTTTCCAACATGAATGATTATTGGATGGCCAATATCTATGAGCAAATACTACTTGTCATTACAATGCTCTTCAGATGATTAATGTGGAAAACTATGCAGTTGTTTTGATTTCCATCTGAGCTTTGGATTTCACCACATGTGTCACCAGAGTTCATTGCAATAAAATTTCTTCTACTGCCTAAAACCATACATCATGAGAGTACTAAAAGTAGCAGTATCTAAAAGTATAGCAGGTTCTTTCCACCTACTTGAACTTTCAGTTGCACCACTATCATGGCCAGAGTCTCCCATTGAGTCAGTAATAGTAGTTTTAACTTCTTAATAATAGTCTGCATCTAGCAAAGAAAAAAACTATATAATAGCAAAACAGAAATATATTGAACATATGTCTGCACTGCAGATTCCTACAAATATGCGTACTGATCATGTATCCTTATCCATCACACAAAGCACCATCAACGCCATTTCTGAGCCATCTGCGGACATGAACAGCAGGTGGAATTAGCGGCATGCTACCACCGCTGGCCCCAGTGCCGCCCTTCTTGCTCCACTCATGCCTAGCTCAAAGGAACCTCCATACGCACACACACCCCGGCACATACTGACTTTTGCAAACCTCTGCATCCACCTATATACAGGCATACAGCTACAAGCACATATACATCTCAGTGACAAACAACACACGGTTCTTGATTTCCATTATAGAAAGTCATGGTTCTTGATCCATCTCCACCAATGCTTCTCCCAATAAGAAAAAGGGAACACCAATAAAAGATTTGATCGATCTCCACCATATGCACAAATCTAACAGCACAAATCATCCCAGGGGTGAGAGCAAGAGAAAGGTTGCGTGTTCTTTCTGGTGACTGTTTCTAGGGTTTGAGCAGGAGAAATATTTCACAAATCGAAGCAGTAAATTGAAGCAATACCTTGTGAGTGATGCTCTCCATTGTTAATGTGATTTTTTTTTAAAAAAAAAACATGCAGGTAGCTAGAAGACCAGCCAGCAAGGTTATTGCTAACAAATTGTTGTCCCTGCTTGACACAAATTAGTTTCTTGGCCCAAACTTCTAAGCATTATGTACCAAGCAAAAAAAGAAATATAGTAGGCTGGCAGATCGGAGAACCATTGTTGTAACCCACTGAGTCATTCAACAAATAAGTAATGTACAGAAAGCATCAAGTTTTCTCACAATCTAATTCCAACTGACGATATTTGATCATGCCACTACCATCTGAAAATTACTATCTAGGTGTACACAGTAGATCATGAGTAGCAACAGCACAGGTATGTGCACAGATAAAGAGTACAAAACCACACATGGTCAAATGATCAGCGAAAGATAAGAAAAATCAACTAAAATGTCACTAAATATCTAATCAGTGAACAGGAATCTACAAACAAATACAAGTTCTATTATACATGCAGATTCAGAGTGTATGTCAAGTCAAATTAACACGGACCAAATAAATTTTATTAATGCAACAGGCCATAGGATAAGCATAACTTTTGGATCTGGCTGGCTAACCAGTGATCTATTTTTATCCAACTTATATTCTAAAAAAAAAAGAAGTTGTAATCAATACTACATAATCACACTTGGGTCCACACACTTGTTTAGTTATCTAAAAATAAAAGCAACCTGGAGCGAGCTAAATGAAAGATGATACTAGATTGAGAGAGAAGTAAAATGTAATTATTACTAATTAAAGTGCTTTATCTGAAGTTAAACCATTTGCATTGTATAAAAAGATGTAGCTGCTAATCAAATTGTTTAAACCATGACATCATCAGAAACATGACAATGTCATTATTATTCACATCCACTGATTTCACAATTTTGCATTTATACTGTAAAATTGGAAACCACGATGGATACCTTGTAAGAGCGAGTAAGAGCGGAATACGAGGATTGCCGGTGACCTGACTGGCAGCGCAGTGCGGAGGAATCCAGTGGCAATGCGTGAGGGATAGACGAACTGAAACCATTGTGAAACAATAAATTTGCAACGCAGCTGAACTTAATTAGTCACAGAACTAATGTATAATATATGCCATCAATCCACATTAACTATATAGATGCCCTTATTTGACCAGTTAACATTAGTTAGAGTATAGACCAAAAATTTGATCATGCATGAGGTCCATTCAGGTAAAAAGCTAAAAAAAATATACAATATATATTATAAAATGGGATTCTGCAACAGAGTATTTTATAGTTTTTGATAATCAAGATGAACCAAAGACTGATATTGTGGTACTAAATCACGTAAAAGAAGGTCATTTAGCAAGCGTTTTACAAACCGAGTATTTGTTGTAGCTGGAAACATTTTAACTGGTAAAATTCGTTTCTCAAATGATCTAATCTCGTAAACTGAAAAGAATTGAAATTGAGGAATACAAAAGTCTCTATATGATTATGTATGCACGAAAAGACATGGCATATTCAAAGGCAGTTGTAAATATGAATGGCATCCACAGCTCTAATTCATATCAAGTTGAGAAGTAAGAAATTTGTGTCATACCAACATAAATCAACATTATTCAAAAAACTATTGAATCATCAGCACACAAATACACCAATACACAGATAAAAAAAAGAATGCCATCCATCAATCAACACTCAAGTTAGCATTCACCTCCAGGGAGACCTTGGATGATGAAGGTGATATGAAGATGGGCAGCAAGGAGCGGAGGAGGCTAGGGCGTTGGCACTCCAGGCCGGCGGAGCGGCCTCAAGCGGAGGGAAGGGCGGAGGCCGTTGGGTGCGGGAGAAGGACAGGAGAAGCAATAGGTAGGGAGCAGTATCTCTATAACTATTCCTTGTTTCTAAGTGGTTTCAATGAAAATATGGCACTGATGCATAAGCAAGCAAAAGCATCAAGTCGCGAGATGTATCTTATCAGTGAGCTCTTCGAGTTGCCTGCTCCGGCTGTTTGCATCATTGATCTTATCTAGCTTCTGCAAGACAAAGCAAGCAGATCATCAATCTATCAACGGACTCACACCCCGCCCTGTTCGCCACATTACATTATAATTTCTACGGGATAAACAAACATAGAGCAAATAAGGTCAACAGCAGTTCTCGAGGTTTGCATTTCATACGCGACTTCATAGCAAGCAAGAAAGAGATGCAAAGACCATTACCCAACATCGACCAATTCGGACGCGGCGAGGCAGGATTGGACTTGTCGGGCGCAGCGCAGATCGAGGGATCGGGGCGCCGCCTAGGGTGGTGGATGGCTGACGCGGAGGGGGGGGACAGGTTGAGGGTTTAGAGCTGTCAGGGGCGCGGCAGTGAGGGACACCAGGAGTGCGGAGCGGCGCGGTGTGGAGGCGGGATTGGGCGATGTGGGAGAGGGAGGAGCGCGGTGGAGGAGAGGTAGGCGGCAGCGGCGACGGAGGTCCTGATGGCGGAGCGAATCGTCGGCGGCGGTTGGTGGAGGATGGAGGGCGGCGTGCGAACGAAAAATTTTTGAAATTATTAGTGTTTTTGACCGGAATTGCAAGAATAAGCTGATTAGGGGTGGATTTGCGGAATTATACCGGCGTCGCTCTTTGAAATAGCGAGAGCGCGATATCGCGTAATGTAGGCGCGAAAGCAGCGGTGATATCGCTAATTGACGGTGAGGGAGCGCTAATGCATCGGTATCGCACTCGCAAAGCGCGAGAGCGCAGCGGTCTCGCACATTTGTAAAGCGATACCGTGGGCCGTCCGACGCCGCCTGACGCACGCGGGGCACGAAGCGGTCTTGCTCTTTGAGGGCGCGATCGTGCGTGCGGTATCGCGGTCGGCTTGCGCAAGACCGTAGCGGCGTGGCCCGACTGACGCATGTGGGGCCCGAGGCAGGACCGGAGCGGTCTCGCGCTATGCTCTAGCGAGAGCGCAACGGTATCGCAGTACGCGGCAGCGAGAGCGCCAACGGTATCGCTCTTTCCTAGCGCGATACCGTTGCAGGGGGCCAGGCGACAGACGGCTTCGGTCTCGCTCTTTCAAAGAGCGAGACCACGAGCGATATCGCACACCCCGTGCGCGAGAGCGATCAACTAATTGCGCCATGTGATATTTTAATCCGTGGTGCAAATCGCTAATATTTCATGTCGCCGTTGCTACGTACTATCTCCGTCCCTAAAAAAACCAACCTAGTACTGGATGTGATACATCGTAGTACTAGATTCATTTTTTCCGGGACGGAGGGAGTAGAAAGTATATTTTTTTATTATGTGTGCAACATATATATATATATATTCATAAATAAACATGAGAAATATGTATATATTGAAAATAGGCAAAGATTGTGTACGCGGCTACGAGAAAAAAAATAAATATCTTGGAATTTGCAAAATAATGATGTCAGTTACAGATACAGAGGAAAGAAACAATATAGGAATTTAGAATATAGGAAAACTATATAAAGGAGTAGAGAGATCATTCGGGAGCAATTTTTACAAAGTTGACAAAGAATAGGAATTTAGAAAATATCATATTCACAGAGAAAACCACCTTTGCATATTCATATACTCGGTCTTGTGACAAGAACCGGGTAGCGAGTTAACGAACTACTCAGTTCTTGCCATAAGATCGGGCCTAAGAATACGCAACACCGAGTTTAGGAATTTGCAGTAGTAGGTCATATTCACAAACGGATGCTGGAACTTGAAAAAAAGAGTGGGTGTAAGAATGTATTAAAAAAAATCACATTTGTATATTCACAGACTCGATCTTGGGACAGGAACCGTGTCGCGTGTGAATGAACAACATAGAGCGAGTTCACCAAGTACTCAGTTCCTGCTACAAGATCGGGCCTAAGAATATACAACACGAAGTTGGAACCAGCAGAATGTTTATGAAGAAGAGATGTAGTTGTGTGCTAGATTTGGTTGTTATTTATAGGGATTGCAAGAAGCTGCGCGTAGTGACAATTATTAGAAAGAGACGATGGCGCGTCGGACTGTTTCACTCCTGAAGTGAATAATTACAAAGGGACACCATCACTTTCAGCGGCACATGCTGTTTAACTGATTGCTTTAGTAATTACTACGCGACGAAGGCACTTTCGGCGCGGCGGAATCTTCACTGTTTAATTGTGAATGATTGATTCTGTGACATGTCTCGTGATTGGAAAGAGAGGATGCCATTTTAGGTGCGTAGGATTGCATCTCTATGAAAAGGAATTAGTGTGTAATTTAAGTCATAATAGTAAAAAGTAAAAGTAAAACTTAAACTATAAATTATCTAACGGACCGTAACTTTACTTAACTACAAAATAATTGTGAGACTATCAGTTACTACAAAATTATCTATAAATTAATCATAACATGATAAATTAATAGAACTAAGTTCATCTTCACTTGATTAATTACACAATCAAATTAATCATAATACCAATTTATTATACTACAGAATTAGTTGCAGCGACATAAATTTATTTAACTGCACTTTCATTTCAATACCAAATTAATTACAAATTGTCTATTAATTATATAAAATTTTACTACATCTTCCATTATAGTACCATACCTTGTCTTGCCTTCTCTTTTTCAACCAATTTGCTCATATAAAAGTCCCAATCTCAAAGTTCTTCATAGGACTGTATTTCTTTGTTCATTCATAACTACCTACAATGTTAAGCATGCGTTTAACCACACCATATATTTCCCGATACTTAATGAATATTTATACCTTTTCCATTTCTTACAAAATAAATAACTGCATGAACTACTAAGTAATTGTAACTTAAAATTACTACGAATTAATTATAACTTTAATTTAATTTTTTTACCACATTAAATAATTATATGTACCTACTACAATATGAATGTTTAATATTTATATCTATCTACAATGTGACTTGCGTCCACTTGTTCTCTTCTCTCCACTGTCTCCTCTCTTCCGAACGCCTCCACTTTTGCTGATCCTTGTTCTTCTCCTCCTCCCTCAGTACACTCCCTTCATGCTCTTCACATCATGCATTTCTTTGTTCCTTCATAACTACCTACATTTGTAAGTCCACATTTAATCACACCATTTATTCCCGTTACCATATGAAACCTTATGTATGTGTCCTAGAACTATCAATATTTCAGTTTTTTTTCATTTGTTACATATAATATTGACCGTATATATAAAATTAAACATCACATGAACTACTAATTAATTATAACTTATAATTACTACTGCATACAAATTAATTATAACTTCTATTATACTTTTATACCTTATGTCTACCTATTTTTTAACTCGAATCGACTCTATTAACTTTCTACATTTCTATTTTTACATGTGACCTAACAAAATATAATGTAGGAACTAATACATACCTCAATTTTTCTCTAACATAATTAAAAACAAATATTAACTAACACTAATATAAATTATGTGAACTAATATTTTCTATATCCTCATCGTACAAATTTATGCTAATAGAAAACTAATCAACTTACGTGTCATTTTTTTCTTCTCTCCACTTCCTCCTATCTTCCCTTGCTCTTCCTCTCCTCCTCAGTTCACTCCCTTCTGTCTTCCTCTGTGAGGACCATCTGTGAGGACCATCTCCTCCTCCTCTCATTTTATGCATATCGCGCATTGGATTCGAACGACTACAGTGGTTAGCAGCTGAAGAAATGGCCGGCATGATGTGACTGTAACGTGAAATGATAAGAGAGTGCATAGAGCTCTACCACCCTTCCTAAAAAGCAAAAAGAAAAAGAAAAAGAGAGAGGGAAAATAAAGTTGTCGGGGCCGTCGGTGTGCGTCGCTCTCGCGCATGCTGAGCGCGAGACCGAGAATGATGTCGTGCATGCGGAGCGCGAGACCGAGGAGCTCTCGCGCTTTGCCGAGGGCCCACAGCCGGTCCTCAATTCCTTCAGTCTCGCGCACGCGTAGAGCGAGACAGCCACCGGTCTCGCGTGCTGAAAGCGCGACACTGCGGCACCACTGCCGCGGTCCCAACTCCCTCGCTCTCACGCACGCTTATCGTGATACCGTCACGGTCTCGCACGCTGAAAGCGCGACACCACGAGCCCACTGCGCTCCCCCACGCCTTCTCGCTCTCGCTCATGCCGCGTCACCAGTCTCGCGCGCGCAAAGCGCGATACCGCGCTCTCGCGCTTTCGGATTGCGATACCGACCGCGGTCTCGCGCAACGAAAACGCGAGAGCGATGGCTCCGCCCGATGTAGTTCCCGGGATTTCTCCACGTGCCGCTCTCGCGCTATGGGAAAGCGATACCGCTGCGATCTCGCCTTTCACTTGCGCTATACCGCCAGCTCACCATCGGTATCGCTTTTTCACGTAGCGATTTCGCTCCGATATCGCACTTCCCAGGTGCGAACATCGGTAGCGCTCTTCTAAACAGCGATACCGATGGTATATTTCCGCAAAACCTTCGCTATCCGGTATATTTTGCAAAATCATTCGATATACAGTATATGTTCAAAATTTTTTCGCGTGCGAACCATGTCGTCCGCGTGATTGGGGATCACACGCGGTAGAGGGGAGATGATCCTGAGCCGTTTGATTCAGATGTTATTGGCCGTTGGATTTGATGAGTCCGATGTGGAGCCGAGCTGGCCTATGTTCGGCGATGTCACACCCTGGGGTTCACTTCTAGCCTTAATTTCTTAAATAAATCGCCTGAAGAAATTTTCCTTTTTTTTTAAACCTGGAGCAAACCCTAATTAAAAGTGCTCTAAATAAATTGGAATTGGCGTGGTGGAATTCTTTCGGGTTCTACATGTCAAAATACACTAACAAGATGTTAGCGGAATTTACAGAGCCCTAAAAGTGTTTCTTTCGAACCCAATTAAAATCTCAACTTTGCGCAAAAGTCCTGGGAAATCTCCCTTTTTCTCTTTTCTCCCTTTTCCTTTCTTTTTCCCTTCCCTCCCCTCCTTTTTTCTCTTTTTCCCCTCCCTTGGGCCGCCAGCCTCTCCTTTCCTCCGGGCCGGCCGCACCCCTCCCCTCCCTACCGGGCCGGCTGTGCCACTCGGCCCATCAGCCCACCGCCTCCTCCTTTTTTTCCCCCACACACTCTCTCCCCTCCTCGCGGGCCGGCCCATGGCCATGGCCCGCAGGCCGCAAGTCCGTCGCGCCTCCCCCTAGGATCGGGGCGCCGACAGGTGGGCCCCACCTGTCGGGCCCTTCTCCTAGCTCCGGCCGGTGGAGCCGCTTTCCCCGCCGCGTCCTCCGCCCCACACGCGCCGTGCCGCCCGGCCACCGCGCCACGTCGCCCGCCACACCCCGCAACGGCCGCCACACCCCGCAACGGCCGCCACACCCCCGCACCGCACGCCACGCGCCCACGCCGCAAAACGGCCGGGATTCGAGAACCGAATCCCGCCTCTCTCTCCTCCCCTCGTCCTCCCACTCCGGCGAGAAACCCGGGCCAACCCCGGCCACGTCCGAGCCCCTCCTCCCCTATTTAAGCGCCGCCGCCTCCCCCTCCTCCCTTTTTCTTCTTCCACCACTTGCTCCCGTGCCCTAGCTCTTGCCGCCGCCATCTTCTTCCTCACCTCCAGCGCCGCTCCGGTGAGCTCTCTCTCTCCCCCTTTCTCTGCTACCCGCCCTCGGCACGGCCGCCGCCGCGCCCCGCCGCGCCTTCGCCCGCTGCCTGTGCCCGGCCGCTGCCGCGCGCGCCTCCCCTCCGCTCAGCCACGCCGCCGGCCGCGCCGCTCGGTCGTCGCCGCCGCGCCGCGTCTCGTCGCGCGTCGCCCGGCCACGCCACCTCGCCCGCCGCGTACGCCGCCTCCCGCTTGGCTGCGCCGCTGTCGCCCGCGCCTGCCCCTACCGTGCCGGCCGTCCGCTCGCGCCGCCCGCACCGGTCGCCACCGCCGTGCCGGCCTCTCGCCGCGCCGGCCTGCCGCTGGCCATGCCGGCCACCTGCCGCACGTGCGCCTTCCCATCTCGGCCGCGCCGGCCGCTCGCCGCCGCCGGCCGCCGCCGGCCGCTCGCCATGCCTGCTGCCGCGCCGGAGCACCGCGCCACGTGGCCGCCACTTTTGTTCTCTGTTTCAGTAGACTTATAGCCTGTATTGCTTGTGTGCTTTGCGTGTCTTGTAGAATCCGGCAGTTCGGACGAACCCGTCTACCTCAAGGTAGTTGCCGAGGTTGATTCAGCGCCAGAGCAAGGCAAGTCATGCTTTACCATTGATCATATTGTACCGAATTGCGCAATGTTCTACTTTCCTTTAAATACTGCATTATTTTATAATGTCATCTATTTGGGTAATATTGTCCTATTGTACTCAACCTTACACATTGTTTACCTCGTACCTTTGATAGCTTAGGTAATTAAAAGTGTGGTTTCTTGGTTTAGAGTATGCTTAGCCCGCTTAGTTCAAATAGCTCACTAAAGGGGAATCATTTAATAACTCTGGTATAGCTTCTATACATGATGACTTTATGGAAATGCCACCATGGTAGTAATATGAACTTAAAACATGCTAAATGGTGGGTTGTGGGTTGGTTTTGCTAGTCGCACCCATGGCAGTTAAGGACCGGTTCCCGGGAACCCCTGGAAGAAACACCGTGTGTACCACAAGTCAGCGTAGGCAACGGCTGGACTTGTAGTATAGCTTTCCGCTAGCTGACGTACACTGGCTAGGGTGAGCGTGATGGAGTTTGGATGGGCCCTGCGACGGTCTATGCGGCTTCCGGATTCACCATGGCACGAGGGGGGCTGCCCGCTGCTTGTTGAGTGGGGGCGAAACCTGCGGTGGTACGATTGGTTAAAGGGGGGTTATGCGAAGGGTCCTGTCATAGTCCCTTTCCGGGGTACCGTGGTGATATACCGGCACACAGTAACGTGTCGTGGGGCTGTGTCTTGTGGGTACAGATGTACACCTCTGATCAGAGTAAAACTATTCGAATAGCCGTGCCCGCGGTTATGGGCGATCGACCAGCTCACCGTGATTAGTCTCACTCTAATATAATTGGGCTTAATTGAACTGGGTAGTTCAGGTGGAATGGTTTGGGCCTGTCGCAACGTGGTGTAACGTTGGACAGTGATGGTTTAATTACGCTTAATTAACTCAACAGTTTTACCACTTTCAACTACTGTTTTAAATGCCAGCTTTATGCAAATAAACCCTAGCCTTTCCTTGGAGGCAGTTGCATCATACCCTCTCTTCCGGTATGACTCGTTGAGTACAGTGGGTAGTACTCAGCCTTGCTCTTCTCCCCCACGCCAGAGTTGGAGTATGCTTCTGATGGTGGTTTCTCCGAGTGAATGCCGTCCTGCCGTCGAGGATGCCTGTGGAGTGGTTTCGCCGCGCTGCAAACGTCAAGACTAGGATAAGCTTGTTTACCTTTTTCCGCTGCATTTATGTAAGACTTTTGAATGTTTTGTAAGACGTGGATCTGTATGTCAACTTTATCGTTTGTGTACCCTGGCTGGTCCTGGACAGGGGTTTTAATGCACACTCTGTTTGGAAATTCGACCTAGCAAATTTCTGGGCGTGACAGGCGAGCACTGTGCAGGACAGGATCGACTCCAACTCTTACTGATCGACGCCAACAAACCCTCCTATTCCACCTCGTCAAGTCTCTACTAATATTAATCTCTCTGTAAACCCTAACAGTCCAAGTAAAATAAATAGCAACACGAAACGAAAAGAATGAAAACCGGTGATAGAGCTAGCTACCTCATTGTCGAGCGATACATGGATCGAGAATGTCATGCACGTACACATACCACTTCAGGTTCGTCACCATCGGCGATATAGGTAGATCAGCTTTGCTCAATCCACTCACCACCGGCGGGGGTTCATCTCCTCGATCGATTGGTTATCGGTAGCTCATACTAGAAGATGTGTGTTGTGTTGGTTCGTTTTGTTGCAGGCGTGGGGAAATCGTTATTGCTGCTGCAGTTCACGGACAAGAAGTTCCGGGAGGTGGGAGGTCTCACCTTTGGCGTCGAGTACGGCACGTGCAAAAACACCAAGCTCCAGATCTGGGACGCGGTCACTAGCTAGCCCTCGATCTTCTGCTTGAAAATCTATATATTGTTGTTCGGTTCCTGCGATAGTTTTTGCGCTATTAAAAAGCCCATGATTTAGTGATTTTTCTACTCTCTCTCTATCAAAGTTGCCATAGTACCAATTTGACCTTTTCAATCCTATAGTAATGAGTTTTGGCTTTTAGTTATATCTTATAGCTTATTTCTGATTGACGAATTATGATGATGCTTCTGCCATTCACAACAGGTGTTCCAGCTCGTTTTTTTCATTTTAAAAACGATCAGTTTAGAATTTATTTTCAAATCTGAACATTTTAGCTACAATATTAATTGTCTACCACGTCATGACCTTTTTTTTGTTGTGTGTCAAGAAGGCTTACGTTTAAAACCAAGCTTTTTGATATTTTTTTTAAAAAAATTCTCCAGCTTGCAAATTTATGTGGCTGCTGCAGTGCACCTTTAGCACCCAATTCCTATAGTAATATATTTGTATATTGGTTCAGTTTAACTTAGCCACAAATATTGTTCCGTCAAATTGTATTCACAAAGTACATCAATCTAAAATTTCATGTCACTTCTAGAATGTATTTGGGGGAAATTTGTAGATATGTAAGTATGATGTTGTGTGACTAGTGTGTGCGCGCGTCTGCCATGTAATCGTGAAAAAAAAAACATCACAAAGATACGTTGCTAATGGCTTGGTTAAACTGTTGAGGTTGCTAGCTTGTTTTCTCGTGCCACACCGTGGCAGTCCATCGGTATAACATGGCCTAATCGATAGCTAGCTAATATATATGAAGTATAAAATATTTTATTTTGTCAGTGGTTGTTGGTTTGTTGATTGCATGAATGATTTCTACCCGATTGTGGTTTTATTTACAAATTTACATGTTAAATCTTGGTGATTGATCTAGAAACCTGTGGGTGGAGACCACCTAACTAAGATCTGGAACACAATTATGCTTGGAATTGCCTGTTCTCCTTCTCATACTTTTGATCTGTTGATTTTACAGGCCGGCTAAGAAGCATTCAGATGCATAACTAGATCATACTACAGAGGAAATACTGCTTGCCTTTTAGTTTACGATATCACCAGGTATTTATTTATTATAAAATGGTATGTCAATGTACCTGTCGTGGTGTTTTTATTACTTTTTGCGTAGATTAGTTCTAATGCTTTACTAATCTAATTAGGAAGGAGACTTTTAATCATCTTGCAAGCTGGTTAGATGCAATGCAGCATGCGAGTGCCCGCATGACAATTTTTGATCGGAAACAAATGCAACTTATCTCATAGACGTGTTGTAAGCTATCAAGAAGGTGTTCGCCAAGGAGCATGGTCTCCTCTTTATGGAGGCATCAGCTAAAACTGCTCACAATGTTAAGAAGGTGATGCTTTATCCTTAATATCTTAATTTGGGTGCAATTGCTCGATTTGTATATCTTAAAAACAACGCTTTTTTTTCTAGGCATTCATCCTAGCTGCTAGAACTGTCTACTAGAAAATCGAAGATGGAGTTATTAATTTATCAGTTGATGTTAGTTTGCAATTGCTTACATTTTTCTATTTTGAGAAATTCAGTGTTTTAGCATGGATAAGTGATCGACCTTATGACAGTGATCGACGAATACGAGCTCTACAAAATGCTACCGCACAAATGATTCTCCTTTTTAGCATCATCACTATCCTTTCGATAATTACATTCCATTAATCTCTATGGATATAGTGGAATTTTTGCATGGGCATAATGGAGTACACTTAACGAAAGGCTATTGACTATGCTAAAAACCTGTGATGAAATTTCGTAGAACTTACATTTGTTAATAACAATTTGTAAAACCTACCACTTGTCAATGGAAAAATATAGGTTTTTTTTTAAATCTTTTCATGTAAGCATTACCTTAGAATCCTAGCACACATAATTATTTTTTATTCAATAACGGAAATGAGTCCAGCTTCAGTATAAAAAAAATCAATGTCATTTTTGTCTAAATGGTGCAGAACTGTGGTGTCAAATTGGGCAATGCCCTGTGGCAAGTGATGCTAGCTTCTCCTCTCGTGGTGGTCGCTGCTGCAGCTAAGTTTGTCGTGACAAGTCAGAAACAATCTTGCAATATGTATATGTGTTTTTTGAAGATAATGACAGATAGTGTTTTCAGATGTTGGTCCCAGAGTAATGCC
The DNA here is from genome assembly GCA_000573905.2 of Oryza punctata. Classification (NCBI taxonomy): domain Eukaryota; kingdom Viridiplantae; phylum Streptophyta; class Magnoliopsida; order Poales; family Poaceae; genus Oryza; species Oryza punctata. Next base: position 10,715,268 of record CM002488.2, read on the forward strand.
TACATGCATGGGTCGTATACTTTATAGTTTACTTACTAGGGTGTTATAAGGGAGTTTAAGGCCATGTTTTGTTTTCCTGATTTTATAGTTTGGATTTTTCATTTGCACACTCCAAATTCCTAAATGGTGCTAAATTCTTTTAAAACTATGAAATTATTGAACTTCTACAGAGAAAAAAGGTCTAATCTTTAATCTGCACTTAATTTGGTTGTCACCATGCCTTCATGAGACGATTTAATCACAAGAACTTTGAGTTTCTTGCTCTCGTGTTTGTAGCCATAATGTACGGTATGTATACATGGTATGTATTATAATTGGCTAGCAATAGTTTATTATTTACTTAAGGAAAATGATGATTTAAAAGTCATATCAACTCAATCCATCTCCTACTCAAAAGTTGGTGAATGGTTTTATAGATACCTTAAGAAAAACAAAACCCTTAAATTTTTCCTTAATTTACGAGACAAAATTTTACCTTTCAATACTTTAAATACCCGCACCTTCATGCGGGCTACCTTCCTAGTTAATCTCAAAGAGAATGAAAGCTACGTCATCTATCTACCATATAGTTCAACAAATCGTTTTACTCATTCATCATGTGAAACATCCAACGATACAAATTCATGATGAGTTAGATCCAACGGCTCAACACCTCCCTCCCAGATCGCACCTCCCACCCGCACCCTCCCGGATCGCTCCTCCCACCTGCTTTGGCTCCTCCGCCTCAACTGTCGTGCCACCGGTCGTGGTCTCCATCGCGATCTCCACCAATTAGGTCGCAGATCAGCCATCACGCCCAATGGCTGGAGTTAGCCTCGCCGCACGGCCCCCTCCGGCGCAACCGCCACACCACCAGCCATGAATTACATTGTCGTCGCCACCATCAGCTGGCCACGATATGGGTTTCTTTTGCCCCGCGCGTGATGAACAGATCAAAGAGAGAGCAAAAGGGTATTCACGTACATGTGGCAAAGCAGTAGTTTAGTACATGTGTTTCTCTAGGGCAATAAGAACACACAATGTCTAAAATCTTCTACTTGTTTGTAGGCGGGGAGAATCTGTTTATCACCACAATCAAATGGTATGCCCCAAAGGTATAGTCGAAAGTATGCCCCAAAAGTTGTTGCCAGTGGTTGATTAGGAGACCATTACATTGAATATCTTTATATGTCTCTATAGATGGATATTGTGTAGGTAAGATCATGCATGCTTTCAGAATCGTAAGCTAAATTTTCATGTAGATGCTTATGCTGAATTTTTCCTGCAGATGTATATGCCGAATTTTTATGTATAAAAGCATATGCTGCTTTTACACATGAAGGCGTATATGCTACATACCATGTTTCTAGCTACTACTAAGTTGTATATACTGCAATATCTCCCCGAGGTATACATGCTATTTTTTTTCACCGTGAGGAGCATATATTTTCTATAGAGGGTATATGCTGCTTTATTTCCTATAGGGATATATATTGAAATTTTTATATGCTGCAATTTCCATAGCGGGGTATGTACTGACATTATATTACAGTATATGCTGCAGGTTTCTATAGAGCTACTAGGATTTGGGAAAATCGGCGAAGCACATGCAGGTATTTCATCAAGCGCATCTGGTTTGGTCTCCTTGTGTAAAGTGGGATACCAAGAAAAGTGCTATTTTCTGTTATGAGGTTGCAATATACTCTGGGGCGGAGCCAGGATTTTGAACCACCGGGGTCACAACTCACATATTACTAGTGTTGTGTTTAGGAGGGCTCTATTCTAAGAATTTTTCGCTTACACAAAATAAACACATGCACACGCACTATGCACACTAGAAGTATATAACCAGGAATTCACGGCCTTATTAAATTCCTATTAAATGTTACTACCTCCGTTTCATATTATAATTGTTTTAACTTTTTTTTTCGAGTCAAACTTCTTTAGGTTTCATAAAATTTTTAGAAAAATACAGTAGTATTTTCAACACAACACAAACAAACCATCAAAATAAGTTCAATGTTAGATGTAATGAAACTAATTTGGTGTAATAAGTGTTGCTATATTTTTCTATGAACTTAGTCAAACTTTCAAGAAAATTTGACTTTAAAAAGTTAAAACAACTTATAATATTAAACGAAGGGAGTACATATCTTCACATTCAATGATTTTTGGAGCTAGAACTATGAGTAGGTTGAAAATTTGGGATAGCATCAGTGTGCTATTTTCTTATTGTCTAGACATATAGATTAAGACTATAAACTCGATTCTACAAGAATAAATTTATGAGTTAGAGCCATAAAAATATTAGGCTAAAAAGGCTAAATTCTTTTGGCTAGACAAGCACGTAGTGTATTGTTAACTAACTAAATATGCGACCAAATGCGTAGTAGTTGATTAGCAAAATTACTTAGCTAATTATAAAGATAGACACACTACATAGGTTACATAGGTAAAATGGATAATTTGTTAACAGACGCAAATATGTCAATATGTAGGCTCTATAATTGGTGGTAGGTTCATGACACCAGAATCAAGCTGTTGGAAAATACTCTGAGAACCTACGTACTGACACCAGTTGAATTGTATATAAGTTTTTAGAGGAAAGAGTTGTATTTTTTAACCCATGAATTGTTGTTGTTTAAGCAGACTGGGGTCAATTAGCTTTGGTGGCTGGGGTCATTGCCTACAAAATGCTGAGGATACACTGTCATGGCCGAACAGCATCGGGGTCATCTGACCCCGGTGATAGTACTATACATCCACCCCTGAATATACTACTTGGATTAACAGGTTATTTGTTTTTTCTAAAAAAATTGCAATGATTCTTTGTTTTCTACGAAAGATTATTGACCATGGTCTATTTTGGTTCGAAGGTTCATAATACATATCTACAATCAGATTTGATTATCAAACTGCATGTAGTCAGGATTCCTGGAGTGCAATCAATTAATTGAGGGAAATTAAATCGATGGGCTAATAGAAGGGTTCGTCTTCTGTTTTCAGTTAATACAAAGGTTAGTTCTCCTGTTTAAATCGGCAGTTTCCATTCTTCACTCCTGACTATTTAAGAGAAAAATTCTATAATCAAATAACAGATCCCCATCAAGACTATGAGAATGTTGAGTTAATTCAGTGTTAGTACTTTTAATTAATCATGGTCTATTATTTAGCAATATTAAAGATGGCATAAAACCTCTCCTGTTCTTGCCACTTTTGAGAATATTCTGCAGTTATATACAATAATAACAATAGTAAACCATATTTGAAGATTAGTTATCACTCTTTGTTTCTTATGTCTTCAAAAGTAAACAAGCTTAGGGCCTTATCAATTGTATGGCAGGTTATGAGAAGTTCATAAGAAAGGCACAAACTTTTGTCCTCATTTTTATTTTGATCATTGATTCAGAAAACAACAAATGAGTTTGAATGAATATTTTTCACTTAAATTGATCATAAGTTGGTTCAACCTTCTCAAAAAAGAAGTGGGGTAATGACTCTAGTTTTTAGTTCTGTGTAAAGAATGTGTCCCACCCTAGGAATTATTTGAGGGCCAATATTTCTTTCAAGCTTAAAGATTGAATTTCAATCCATATGGCACTGGCTTTGAGGTTAACATGATTTATTTTTAAGATTGCATTTTAGTTTACAGTAGATGTACACACTGTAAGTAGGTCTGTCATTTTTATTTATGAAACCAATAGGTGCAACTGCTGCTATTTAAATCCAAATTTCAAATCCAAGTATAACACAATTGGTGTTAAGTAGTTCTGCAGCAATACTGATTATTGTTTGGTTTCTACACAATACAACTATGTTAATTAGTGTGGGATCATATCACCCTTCTCCTTTTAGGATTTATTGGGATCAATTGTTTTCCAGAGCGTGCAAGGGCTATGGTGCTTTAGGGTGCTGAGATATTGTGCACCGTACCCCATGATAATTTGCCTTGACTTCCATGAACAACACTGAGCATGTCATGCAAGGCCGTGTAGCTTGGTATTACTACTTTTTTTTCTGCAAATCTTTTGAAAATAAGTAGTTGTTTGAAACAGTATACTCCAAAGATTCATTGGACTGGTGGAAGAAGACAAAGCATACTTTTCAATTTTCCATGCTGAGAACATTTTTCTTTTCACCAGTCTTGATGTGATACATATTATGTTGCAAAATAACATTTTATCTGGCACTTTTAAATTGGTGAGAATATGGCAAATCTTTTCGCTTATAGCTATTTTTCCTCAGTTGCCAGCTACCAGAGCATCAACAACCTTCAAGTGATGGATTTGCTGGCTACATGGCAATTGTTCCCTTTTTTGTTAAATATTAGTGACACATGTTACAAGATCCTAAGTTAATTTATTTATTGAACCTACTAAGTGTTACCACAATATATATTGATGTATTTTCATTAAGAACAATGTAAAGGTATTATTCATCTAATATAAAGATATCGATGTGGTTCTACTCAATGAATTTCTATCTTTTTTACTTTAATTTTTATTTTGTATGGAAATGAGAATGAGGCTTAGTTCCTCCTCCATTGCAAAGATTTATTTCTTTCCATATTGTACTATGGTTGCACGCTCAGAAGTTGTGTTTATTTTCCAGTTTTAACTTCAATTGAAATTATAATGAAGCTTGATTTCTATCTAAAATGGGAATGGACTGTCTTGTGTGAGTATTTAGTCTACACTGCAAAATATTAGACTCAACCAATATATGGTACATAACATTTTGTGGACAAATTTCAGTTGCCGCATAAACTTTATAACTATCTCATTTTATACTCGATTGTTGCAACATATATTGTACCAATGTTTTTCTGATGTATTATTTGCAATATCATTTTTTTTCATAACATTAGACGGGCATATTACTAGTTGCTTATACGCACAAAATTTGGAGTGGTGTTAACTGGTGTGCGATTTTTTAACTCCCACATAAAATCTCTTTTTATAGTTCATAACTATTTTTAAATGATTTTTGTAATTTATTTAATGTTTGTCAATCGATCAATCATGTGGTAATTATTTTTGGTCACTTGCACCAAAAGATACACAAGATCGTTACCATTTAATTTTAAGGTGCCATATGAATAATACAAACATAATGCAACGGATAAATGTACGAAATAGTTCTTTTTTTCCAAATACTTGGAGGTATGCATGCGTATGCTATCATAATTCAAACTCTTACTTATAATTTGACAAATGCGAATCTGATCAGTCCTAGCAAAGCTGTTTCTCACTCGAACCCTCTCCTCTCATACAGTAAAATCCTTTTCATTGACCCCTCTTCCTCCTCGATTCCGATGGCCTTGTCGGCGGCGGCGGGAGGGAGAGGGGTCATCCCCCTCCCCTAGTATAGATCAGTAGTTGAGCTAGTCTCGTTAGATCGGGTTTTTCCCGTTTTCCTTTTTCTTTTTCTTCTCATCGGTGTGGCCATGGGAGGATCTATGGGAGGTTGGGTTGGATCTGAGGAAAGCAGAGGCTGGAGGTAGCTGACCCGCAGAGGTGGCGTGAGACGGTGGTGGCAGCGCGGATGCGACCCGCGGTGGCGGTGCGGATACGGCCTGCAATGGCGGCGGCACGGGTGCAGAAGGGGCCGTGGCAGCTGTTGTGCAGCAACAGTTCGACTGTCCAGTGACCCATCTTCCGTTCCCGCCTCCAGGAGCACGGTTAGTTCAAGGCTTCGCACGGAGTTCTCCACCTCCAAGGATTCGGGTCCTACCAGCAGGTCTTCCTCTCCTTCTTCTTCCCTACTTTGCCTTGGCATAGCTTGCAGCAACATCGTTCGTGCTGGTGGGCAACACTTCAGATATGGTCTCCTTGTTCATCACATTGTCGTTCCTTTGGAGAAGATGATTTGGATGGTATTCTATATTGGTAAGACCAGCAACGACCATGCCGAAGTCTTTGTTAGGGTTGAGCTACGGCTTCCTGTGGTTTGTATTGTTACTAAATTCTCAACAAAAAGGATGTTGATGCTCCTCAGATTCAATAAAGGCTTAAATGTTTCTACTTGTTTGAGCTCGGTGATGCAACAACTAAATCTACGACTCAGCAGTATTTATCCTTGGGAAGTGCCAAGTTCGAGGCCAGAGGGGTCGCCGACGCAACACTCAACAAGTTGCACGTTTCAAGAAGAGGACACCCGATGTAATTGGCGTGGCTTTGCCACGGGCCCCATCAATTGCATCAGTCGCTGCGGTCTGCAATCAACTGGGAGTTCCATCTTGATGGTCTTCAGGTTCTCTTTCTAATGGTGATTAATCTGATCATAGCCCTAGTGTTGCTTTTAATTAGTTGGAATTGTGTTGTTGCTGTCAAGCTGCAAAGTTGCAACACTCATGCTATACGTTGTTAAACTGCTCTTTATAAATAAAATGCATGAGTTTTCAAAAAAAAAACTTAAAATTTGACAATATATATCCAGGAGCATATATGCTAAGCTGCAAGCAAGCTTAGCTACTGTCAAAAGGCCCAGGTGGCTGTGTGGGCTCCTTGGGCATCTGAGTGTCCAACATTCGGTAAGACCCGCTCCCCATGTATCTGTGGCGTGGAGCTGACCGCTTGTGGGTAGCGAATGGGGCGCTAGGGAGGTGTGTGCCCACCTGCACGTTGTTTTATTTTTTTTTTTTACCCGTCTTCTCTAGAACTTGTCACGATGTGAGCGCAATGAACGATCACCCGTTTTGCACCACGCGTCAAGAAAACAGAAGGCCGCCAGCTCGACCAATCAAGTTGCGACGATGTTGCCAGTACGAGAATACCTCCTCCGTTTCATCCACCGTTTCATATTATAGTTATTTGATTTTCTTTAATGAAGTTTCTCTAAGTTTGATAATATATAGAAAATATATTAGTATTTTTAACCTAAACTAAATATATTATTAAAATATACTCAATATTAGATTAAATGATAATTTGATATTTTAGATGTTGCTATTTTTTTCTATAAACTTAATCAAACTTTATAAAATTTAATTAGGAAAAAAATTAAACGACTTATAATATAAAACACGAGGGTAGTAACAGATAGCAAGATGTCATTTTTTATTTAGATAGCGCTTCTCGCATTACATAAGACACTGATTTATCGTGTTCGACTTGTATCACGCTTCAATTCCTATGCCATGAGAGACATTAACAGGTGCTTCCGTTTATCGCCAAGCTTCCCACGTAATGTGAGACACTAGGAATATCGACCGCTAGTAAAAAAACGAAAAACTTAAAACGATCTATTACCATCTTCACCCGTTGTAACCCACGAGTATTTTACTAGGACACAAAATTAATACTCCTAAAATCGTGCTCAAGTCCTGTTTTTTGGTTCAGGGACGCTAATCAAACTAGGGCTATAGTTGGGGGAGGTAGAGTGAACTTATTCCACCATAGTATACAGAGCTCATGGGCCAAAGCCTGATAAGAATTCATTCGTTTTCTTTTGTAACCAGTCCACTCCAAGCCCACCAAAGAATTAGCCTAGACCCAGTTAAAATCAGCAAAAGGGTATGGGCAGATAAAGTCACCGGCCCACCGATGAGTTGAACAAAAAGGGAAAAGTTCACTTTAGGTCTCTTAAAATATAGGTCGAGTTACAACCGCGTCCTTCAACCACAAAGTCGGGTATAGATCATCCCCTAACTTCTACAACCAGTGTAAATCGAGTTTGTCGAGCTTTATAGCGGTTTTGATTGAAGGGATGCTCAGCATGGGAATAAGCAAGTATTTTCCCCATGGGCCTATCCTAACCTAAAAAATGGGCCTTATAGCGCAAGAGAATGCTCTTAATTTTCTGAGAATATAATCCGTTTTTGCCCCCAAAATATGCCCAGCTCATGGTAGTAGTCGAAGAAGAAATACTACGTGCGTGACTACTTCTTGCGTACAGCTACGGCATTCTCATCTACTTATTGTATACGTGTACACAGAATTGCGTGGTTTGTGTATACAAGTACACACAATTAATAATGTTGCAACCACATGCAGCAACCCAATAAACTAAAGAGTAACATGCTCTCAATATCCTGGCCGGATAAACCTATTTCGGCTGCAACATACATTATTCCTCATCAGTAGTACCTTGAGATTCCTAACTAAGCCTGCCCATTATATATCTCCAAGAGATCATGTACTAGCCTAAGCAAAAAATAGAGGATCATGATGTACTAGGTATATCCATTAGTTTATCATACATCACGCATCACATATTCATATTTTCAATTGCTTAATTAGCAAGATAATTAACTAAGCTACAGACAAAAAATTTAAAGGACGTATTACCTACCGTGATACATTGGCATGCACGCATTGACACAAATCGATCCTACGTACGTATACCCATCGTGCTATACGGTGAACGTACTGAAGAATTGATCATTTCTTCGTTCCCTTGCAGCAAAAGCCACTTGATAGATCGTCAGTTAGCCGATCACATGCGCTAGCAAGTTAGCTAGCTGCCATGGCATCATACGCATCCATCTGCATATATAATTGAGCAAACGTACCACGCACTTACGCAAACAAACAATTGATCACTCTTGGGATTGCACAGTGCTAGCTACTGTATAGTACGGCTTGTTTGCAGAGATCAAACAGGCAAATCGGTCGTGGAAAGAAAGCGACCGATGATAGCTAGCTCACACCTCTATATGTGTCTATATATATACATACATATATATATATATATATATATATATATGAGTGTATATATATATATATATGTATATATGCATATCTATATATGTATGTGTATATATATGGAAAACAGGTTCAAATTCAGTTTAAACTTGTTTTGAAAAAGTAGTTAATGTTAATACGTAAATATTTAAAAATAATTCATACTCATTTGAATTATATATATATATATGTATATGTGTGTGTATATATATGTGTATGTATGTACATATGTGCAAGTGATGCGTGTATGATTATTATGGCATGAATCGCACGGGAGTATGGGCTCGTACTACTACGGATTCGGATCCCGGCCGGCCAGAGACTAGTTGCAGACAAAGATATACATATGCAATGGCTCGATCTGATCGGGGATCGATGGAATAATGCACTTATATTTTCTCCGATTGATTAATTTAATTACTTCCTTATGTTTAAGAATATAAGATATTTTGGTTTTGTCCGAGTTAAATTCTTTAAGTTTGATCAAGTTTAAAAAATGTAAATATTTTTAACTCCAAATGAATTTATTATAAATATATATTTAATGGATAATTTAATGCAAGTAAATTAATGATTTATATGTTACTATTTTTTTCAATAAATTTAGTTAAATTTAAAGAAATTTGACTTGCAACATAACCAAAACACAACGGAAGGAGTAGATGGTATATGCATGACCGGCCAGCGAATTAATTTGATCCAAGGTTAATTAGTTAATTAAGACTACAGGAAGGCTAGCTGTTTTTCGTAATTACAAGTTCACATCAACATGCCATGTATGCCCCTACAGCTAGCGATTGGCATGGGCACCTCAATCAGTTATGATCGACCATCATCCACAAACTACTACAAATATATAGAGCAGAACTCAATATCTTGTTCAGAGAACGGAAATTCGCAACATGTCTCATGTTTTCTCGACACATTTGACGAAATATCTGCTCTACGCAAATGGGCATGGTCGAGCATGACAGCGTAATGATTTCTTGAGAACGAAATGGATATGTAGTGTATAAATTAATTTGACAGTACAGAGATTTACAGTACAAGTGTTATCCATATTGTGTGTACGCACGTATCACTGATCGAAACTTGAAATCAATAGATTTCAACCTGATCTTCAACCATAGAAATGTAATAATTAATCGGATATATACACTAGATATTTCGTGAGGATTTGTATGGTGCCCGTCAGCCCGTGTGCTTCTCTGTTCCTTTTAGGGCATATATTAAAGTGGCAAAATTTATTACAGAACAGAGAGACAGATCGATATTGATCCAGTTTTGTGCCACCAAGTAGTTAGCTAGAGGACAGCGTAAAATCATATCTATGTTGTACCGTACTCAAAATAATTTTTTTCTTTGCTATAACAATTAATACACCATGCAATTTTATTATAATTAATGAATAACATATCCAACTGCCTATTCCGTTAATTATCTCTGCACCTTCTCCCTCCCCTTATTTCTGTTCCGAACCACCTTGCACCAAGAAGCCTAAATCGGAAGGGTAAAAAAGGTACGTAAACACTCACCCTTAAGATAAAAACACAGATTGTATCTATAACCCGCTATATCTTAATATTAACAAAATCACCATGAACGCCTCGCTGGCCAAATGGTATATCGCCTACCATTAAAAGAATAATTAGTCGTAAATGTGAATAACCGTGTTAAGTCTAGTACTTCAACCCGGATAGTTAAGTAGCACACAAGAAATCTACCAGTTTAACTATGCTCATTTCACAAATCCAAAGGGTAAAATTGAAAGACTGATTTGAACAAAATAAAATGTACAAAAGACTAAGCAAAGTGACCCCAGCAGGTTGAATTAAACTTTGCTTACCAAATTGGTTTTGTAATATATAAGTTCCATCCGATAAAATCTCTGTTACACGCTAGATCGATCGATGTTGCCCCCAACACACATTTGTCTGACTTTTTATCGTAGCGAACGGCCATGCACGCAGCTTCGCGAACGATATTGATGCATATATGGCTTGGACCTGCCAAGGAGACAACTTCCTCAAATCTGGAGGCGCCGTGTCAACAAGACAAACAACACGTACGTACGTCGCATATATAAGCACCATGGACTATATAAGATAATCGATGATCTCTGGCCTTTGGAGAATGCGTGTTCCAACGTAAAAACGAACGTATATACGGTGCCTGAACGATGGTGACTTGTCATGTAGATTGTCCGGCTTTCCTGCCGATATTCTTCTCCTTTGCTCGCTCGTGCGTGCACGCAGAGAACGTGGAGTGTGTTCTCGGTGACTTTTTATGCAACTTGACCCGCGAAAATAGAGCTACCGGCCAGCTGCCTGCTTGCACATATATGCATAATTAATTATATATGGTCATTTTGTATATTTTATGGAACCTACTGGCTGGCTTTTGGCCACTTGGCATGTGATTCTCTTTCGAGAGGTTTTACGCCCAGCAACTTAGCATGTTTGGCGTGGGGACTTTGATGTGGTAGTGTCAACTGTCGAACACCGTACGTACAATGTGTGAATGCATGTATGTATGCCTGACCGGCCGGTCTGCAGTGGTGCCGTTAAAATTGGCCTTTATTATTATTTCTTCTGTTCCATTTTGATAACTTATTTTAATTTTGTCATAAAGTTAAAATTTTTCGAGTTTGATGAGTTTATAGAAAAAAAATACACCAACATTTACAGTAACAAATAAATGTACTAACAAGATATATTCATGAGAAGATTTAATGAACTAATGTAGTGTTATGGATATTTGTGCATTTTTGTATAAAGTAAGGGGTTGTTTGGATAGTGACTATACTTTCCCATAATTTGGGAAGCTACTTTGACCAATTTAGCGTAGTGTTTGTTTGTTTGCCACATCTTTATCACTTTTTGATTTTGTAATCCCACTTATCATAGGCACATATTTTTGCCAATATTTATCTAACTTGTGGCCAAGAATTTCTTAGCCACCCACACTTCAGCTATAGAAGTTTGGTAAAGTGAAACAAGCATCTAAACAGCCTCTAAGTCAAAGTTGAAAAAAGTTGATTTAGAACTGATAAACCAAAATAAATTACAATACGTAGAGTAGCAAAGTGTGGAACCAAATTAAATTATTGTTCTATACTTTTGTGTTCTTTTTTCTTGAATATGTAAGAGAGTTACGTATTATTTCATTAAGAATAAGAGAAAACAGGAGAATTGGAAGGGGAGCCCCTCCCCTCACCAAGATCCCAAAGGACTACTTCCTCCGGTTCCGTAATTCTTAACATTTTGGATAATGATACGGTCTCCAAAATATATCGTTAACTTTATTTTTCTATTATAATATATACAATAAACAAATGCATATTTACCATTTTTTTAGTAATTTGAAAGATAAATCTATATATATTATTCTAACTCCTTTAAACTAAATATTTTAAAGTTATTGATAATCAAAATTATAAAAATTTGATCTTAATTTTATCCAAAACGTTAAGAATCATAGAATCGGAGGGAGTAGGTCTTTACCAACTCAAGAATCTGAAACCGACCTTACCTCAGTGGAGCTAGTGACCTACCTAAAAATACCTTGAGCATAATGACCTTATTCTCTTGTGTTTCTCTTTAGGTTTATTTTGTTTGTCTAGGTTAGACTATTTAGTTTATTTTTTAATATATCGAGTAGTTTAAAAGGATCCGGCAAACTTATGTACGTTTTTTTTCTTTAATTGGTAGTACATCTTTGTGTGTCCCGTTAGCTATAACTTTATTTTTTGGGTTGTACCATATATAATTCATCGTTCTAGTCTTTGTTAAAACTGATAAAATATAGTAGTTTTTTAATCGTGTTTTCAAAAAAACACAAGACAATGGCACACGCATGCATGCATGTTGGATACCGATCGATCCACAAGGCAAAATAAAAAGGACTTCATACAAAATTTTAGTCAACTCAGCAAATTTTGTCAGAACTAATAGCCTCAATAATTGACCAGAGATTAAAATAACCCTGAATATTATCTGATCAGTCCGCGTGATTCTAGAGCATCAGTCCGCGTGAATCACCTAATTAAGCCCGTCCTGGCCATCATAACGAACCTGCCCACAGACACACCGACAGGTAGTACAAAAGGCAGAATTAATGTTAGCCAAACATTACCCTAGCTAGCTTAGCTAGAGTGTAATCACAACATAAACATTAGTACTATATATAATGGCACGCATGTGAATTGTCAATCGTGTTACACACATGCGCTATATATATATGTGGAGTAGTTAGCGACGCCTAATCTTTATCGGGCCATGCATCCTGCTAGCTTGTGGCTTGCTACCGGCATATACATATTTTCCACATCTATCTACCAATCAAAAAATTTATCGTTCAACGCCATTGGAATGAAGCTAGAAACAATGGCTTAATCAGGTTCTAGCTAGCTAGCTTCATGTGTTTATATATACTTTTCATATATACCATCAAACCTAGCTACTAGTCTACAATTGTACTAACTATGATCGAACTCTGAAAAGGATTCTTGGACATATAAGCCATCAACTTAATTAAACTATATATGAAAATCATTCACTTTTCAACCTTGGCACAAATATTCTAGAGTGATTTTAGCAGTGTCCTACTGATATAGCAACTAATTTAATGTAATGAGAGATCGAACAGTACCGTAGCCAAATAAATTTGGTAACGTGGAAGAAAGATAAAGGAGGAAAGAGAAACCTGATTGTTACATATAAGTTAACTCTTAATATTTATTAAACATTTATTAGGAGAAAGTTTGTTGAATAGGGTGAAAGAAAGGAAAGAAGAGTAAGAAAAAAATATTTTGGTACATTAATGGTTAGAAATCTTGTAAGACATTGGTCTCTAGATGACATATAGCTCATGCCCGAATCTCTCTTTGTACGTGTCTTAAGAGCTACCAGCTAGTATTAGAGTGCAGGTTAATTAGACCAGACGTGCAGCGAACTAAATTAAGTTATCCTTGGTTTTTTGTTTTTGGTTTTGACGCGCGTGGTTGGTCGTTATTGGATCAAAGTTTAGCACACGCGCTGAAGACAATTAATTCCAGTGAGCCATGTAAAATGAAATACATAACATATAAGACATTTCATTATATATATAGTACTAGTATTCCGTTCAAAATTAATAGAACAGGGCAATTGGTATTAACAACTTAATTAACTAATCTTTGTTGCCCCTTGTAGCCTGATATGCGCGCGTATGTAAATGTGCGACAAGTAAGGACGTCGTATATAATTCTTTTTGTTGCAAAATCAAATTTTTGGTGCATATTTCAATTAATTGGATGGTCCCGTTGAAAATGAATAGGCTCGTCCTATATATTGTCATCGACACATGTCGAATTCATTGATTAATCTGTAAGGTAACGAATTAAGAACGCATCTCAGGCTTGCATGCAATTGGTTGACAACGTATTTAATTAAGTGTTCATACGGATGAGACCGACCTGCAACTAAGAATATAATTAGATTAGGGCCTTCTAGATATAAAGATTAACAAATGGAACTATAAGTATGAATCTAGTGAAAGTATGAAACGGTCTAGTCATCGTAGCTAGCTTGATCCCTACTTTTCCATGTCCCTAGCTATATATGGGAGGAGCTGGCACGTACGTGGCACGCATCATAATAATTCCATAGGCCCATATAGATCATTGTCAGGTTGATCTATCTTTTTCATCTCAAATTGCGTGACTAACGAAAATTGTACTTACATGATTGATTAATTAGCTAGGACATATATACACATGCAGCCACGTAAATTAATGAAATTTTTCTCACATCATGCCAAGTTTGCAGGCATGTAAAATAAAAGTTTTTCCTACATGTACGCATACGTAAAATACGTATGTAGTTTTCTCATCTCGTAATTAAAAAAATTGAAAAAAAAAGAAATGAAACACTAATGTGTTGCACGCTCTGGGACTGAAGTGCATACGTCATATATATATACACTCCCATTAGGTATGGGAAAAGACCGCTTCCATTACCCATCAGCAACATCATAGACAACTGTCCATGTTAATTCTCAGCCAAAGAATCTGATTACAGATGGCATCATCCTGGATTCGTTTGAAGAAGTAGAAATTATTAGCCATTTCACATGAGCAAGTGATGAGATAGGCATGGTGAAGTTGCTAGGTGCAAGCTGATCCTCAAAAGGATGGCCTTTTATCTCTCGAGAGCTATATTTTTTAGATAATGGATATCGTTCCATTTTCTATAGGAAGATTGCTAGGATATATACAGTGGTAGTGGACGAGGTACCATTAACAATAAAACGATCGTGATGACTTCATTAATTTTAAAATATGCTGGTCTAGTTTTTCGGAGGTACTCATATGGGTAGGGTGTACATGTGTGCATTCATAGAGGTAAGTGTGCGCGTGTTATGAGCGACTATGTTTGTATTGTGTTTCTAAAAAAAAGTGTGAATCATGGACTAGCGCGAAATTCAATAAACAACAAGAATAAAGGGAAAAAACAATATTATCAGAATGGTATGATATTGTACAACACAACATTATCTCAATAAATCTACATTTAGCATGGAAACAACCACTTAACCACAAATCTATTATCCATTTGCAAACTTGCGTACATATAAGAGTAGGCACTGGGAAATATCTCAAGTAATGAAGTTTCGGGCTTCCAACATACATTATAAACAGGAAGGATATATATATCCCTAATTCTCCTTTGCATGCGATACGAAAATTAAGCTCCTCACAGCTCGCAACCCCCACCATTAAACTCCCGAACAGCACAACCTCCATGAAGTTTGGAAACAAAATTAAAAATTGACTCACGTACATGAGTTCCGCGCATACAGGTTGTGCAGTTAAAATTCTGTTTCACAACTTATGGAGTTAAAAATTAACCTATATCCATTCTATCTCTGTGCAGTTAAAATTTTGCTTCCCAACTTATGAAGTTAAAAATTAACTTATGTCCATTCTATCTCTGTGCAGTTAAAATTTTGCTTCCCAAATTATGGAGTTAAAAATTAACTTATGTCCATTCTATCTCTGTGCAGTTAAAATTTTGCTTCCCAACTTATGGAGTTAAAAATTAACTTATGTACATTCTATCTCTTTGATTGATGGGCTTGGTAGTTAAAATTTTTAACTCACGTTTATTATGCCTGTGTAACTTTGCCTTTGATGGGTCCGGTAGTTGAAATTTTACTTCCATATCTACGGAGTTAAAAATTAACTTACTTCCGTGATTATTTTGTGTATGGCATAGAGATTGACAGTAAAAAAATAATTTTCCTATCTGAGTAGCAGATGATTAGGTCAGTGAATTACGCTGTTGAGTTATGTTAATGAAAATATTAACTTGTAGGAGAGGTGGTGGCCGGTGGGTGGGGTGAGGGATGGGAGCTTGTTGTACACTAGAACACGCTCTTAGTGTGTTGTAGTATCTCTCTATATATATATATGCCAAATGAAGATGATTAATATACTATCTTTGAGATGGATAAGATAAAGAAAAACAAGTGGAATGGAGTTTAAAAGCATACCGATAATGAAATTTTTGATTGCGTCTACATCTAGGAGATTTAGACAATTGCATTTGCCTATCTTTCTTTTCTTATTTTTTATTTTATTTTTTGAAGATCAAGTCCTTTGAATCTCTCTCTATCAAATATCAAAAGACAAAAAGAAAAAAACAAATAAGATAATCCATCATTTACCTCAAACTATAGCTATTTGTTCTTTAACCAATATATCACGATATCTGTCAATAAGATCAGAGAATATGCCACACATCAGCCCGGGCGCAGCTGCTCCCAACCAGTCATGTTTTGTTGGCTTGCCATGCCACGGCTGTGCGCCTGCGACTAGCTGGCCTCCTGTTGGGAGCCTCTGGGACAGGGAATGCTGAGCGTACCGCTTAGCCACACGATCGTTGGCCGGTCCTAGGTTTTCAGGACCCGTGCAAAACTGAGGCCCTTAACATTACTACTATATAATAAAAATCAATAATCAATAAGTACATAATATATATATATATATGAGTTATTCCCATAAACGTTTAAATTACATTCAGAAATAATATCTATATAGAAAACATTATTCATGTTACCTTAAAAATTTCTTCGGATATTTCTACATACGGAATTATTGATAATGGTACCAATATCAATTTCATCCAATAATTTCTTTTCAATACATAAAGTTACCAAACCATTTAACCTTTCTTGGGACATTGAAGATCTCAAATAGTTCTTCAATAATTTCATCTTCGAAAAGCTTCTTTCATCAGCAGATACCACAATCACGAGCACTGTAAATAAGAGTCGATAAGCAATACAAATATTAGGGTAACAATCTACATCTCCGACGAACTCAACTATCTACATGGAAGACATCAATCTATCTGGCAAAGTCAACTGCATAACACTTAACTCAGAAATTAGATCATTTAGCTCAACATCATATGAACCCCCTAAAGAGAGTTCTTTTTGAAAATTTAGTGCAACTGTCTTTTAGTTCAACACCATCCAATGATTTCAAGATCGTGGAACTCATTAAAAACCTAAATATACTTTTGAATTCTTGGAGTTCTTAAAATCTATGTTTCAATGAAGTGATTGCCATGCCAACCATAACAAAAAAAGTATTCAACTTAAAAACCTCCTCTCAGCTTGCAAATTTACTTCATCACTCACGGTTTCATCAAACTGTCTCTTTCTAGTTGTATGATGCTTTTCTAGAGAAATGATGCATTTACACCCATTTGAGATGCAAATATCTTTGGCTATGATTAAACCAGAGGCAAACCCCTCATTTCTATACTTGTGAAAGTAAGTTATTAGGCCTTCTATTTTTTGTAAGGTGGACTCAATGCACATGGATGGTGACTGCAATTTCTTGCTCACATGTTTACAGCAAATAAATTATCATGCCAAATAATCATACCAAGTATAAACTCAAAGGTATCGATAACCTCAAATATTTTTTTCTTCATTACTCTTATGATTGGGTTTGGTATCATTAGATTCCCTTAAGCGTAACAAAGCTGATCTTAGCTCAGGAGCTTGATATCTAATTGCTTTAACACTTTTGATTCGACTCTCCCATCGAGTATTGCACAATGACTTCACTGTTAAACTTGGAACATGTTCCAGCAAAACTTTCCATCTTTTGGTTGAACCAAAAAATAACACATATATCTGTTGCACAATTCCAAAAAATAAAATAGCTTTAGCACAAGATTTAGCCATATCAAAGAGAGTAAGATTAAGGCTATGGCAAGCGCATGGCATATACAAAGCTCTTGGATTAATATCAAGTAACCGTCTTTGCACTCCCTTGTGTTTTCCTTTCATGTTAGAGCCATTATCATAGCCTTGACCTCTAATATCATCAATACTAAGACCAAATGACTTGATGGAATCGACCAATACATCGAAAAGCCCTGAACCAAATGTATCATCCACCTTCAAAAAACCCATAAAATACTCCTTTAATTTTATTTTGCCACAAGAGATATTAACACATCAGACCAACAAAGTCATTTGTTCTTGATGACTCACATTTAGGGTGCAATCAAGGATAATAGAGAAATATTTTGCCTCTTTAACCATCTTTATGATAGAATTTGTCATACCATAAGCCAAGAGAGAAACCAACTCATTCTATATTTTGTGACTAAGATAATGATAATGTATCTCATTGTTCTGAGTACGTCTAAGATGATCTTGCATCACCAAGTCAAACTCTGCAACCATCTCAGCAAAAGCTAAAAAATTGCCATTTTCATCATTGCAAAGTTGCTCATTGGATCCTCTAAAAGCCAAATTACGTTTACCAAGAAATTTGGCAATAGCATTTTTTTCTTAGTAAAACTTGCCGTACATGTTCTTTCTCCTTATGTTGCAAATCTTTGTCAGTTTCATTTTTCTTAATATAGCTCTCAATTAATTCCAAGAGGTCATGTTGGTGATATGCTCGACACTAGCTTCATGTTCTTTTAGCCTTTCACTAATACGCCTCCAATCTCTAAACCCATCATGTGCAAGTAAACTCTTGCAATTTCTAGAGATGAAAATCTTACAACAAAAGCAAAATACTCTATCAACTTTCTTCGAGTAAACTAACCATTTTCTATCATGAACCTCCCTGTTGCTCATTTTTCTAGAAAAAAGAGCATATGAGAAATGTCTTAAGTTGTCATCCAAAGGGAATTCAATATTTTCTTCGCTTATAAGCCCCTTCTCCACTAATATGTCCCACTAATATGTCCCTAGCTTTATTATCAAGTTTGTCCCAATTTCCCAGATCATAAATATCGGTAGTAAAAACTGGTTGTTCATCAACACTAGCAGATTTTGTAGCAGGTGAATTAAATATGTTCTCACGATCACTTACATTGGTACCATCCTCATTGCCCTCATCTTCCATGTTCATGTGACTTGCTTCCTCCACAACAACTATAGCCAACTCATTTGGGTTCCTTGACGTCCCATATTACCCCTTAAAAATTTGTCCATTGCCCCCTTCTGAGATTCTATTAACTCATCCACCCTTTTTTTTTTTTCCTTTTCTCGCTACCCGATGCATACTTTCTTGATGACATGGCCTGATAATTGAAAAAAATAGCATTATTATAGTGGTTTAACTCATATAAATTACACTAAAAAATTACAAATCTAAATTTAAGATCTTACCAATTGGTTGATTGCAAGTGTCTAGAAGCAGTGGTTGCGGCGTGTTCAGACTTCAGAAATTATTCACGTTGCATATGCATTCAACGACAAGGAGATGAGGATGATTCAATCGATCAAACAGAAACAATCATTCAATCAAACAAGGCAACAAGCTAGCTAACTTAATAGTACACAGAATGAGTCATGAGTGACTAGTTGACCACTTGCTTGTTAGTTGTTTTGTTCACAGGGCTCCCTGCCTCCATGGGGATTGCGCCGAGCGCCGTGGGGACTGCCAGAGCTGGAATGGGGGCAACAAGACTAGATGGTGCGACCGCGACGCCGTGACGGGCGAAGGGCGGAGGCCGCGTGTCAGTGTTGGTGACTGGTGATGGCCGACAAGAGCTGGGCGCAACAGGCGACGGCACAGCGCCACGATGGGAGCAGTAGAAGCTGGCTGCTGGCGTGGCGACTGGCCACGGCTGAGGCCTGAGGGGTGCGACACTCCGACAAGCGCGGCGGCAATCACGTGTCTCTTTCTCTTCTATTTCTGATCGCGTGTTCGCCACTTCGCCTTCAAGTGCCATTAATTTGGTTTTGGTGCTTAATGATAAATCCAATTACATGAGACTAATACTTTTATAAGCATTTCCTTATCTACTAATTTCATGTGGATATGAAAGTGAAAATTGTGAGAGGTGGTTCCCGGACTTCATATGAGTTGAGACAGAAATATTTGTTCATGGTGGACCTAAATCACAACAAGGATGATGCGCACGGAGATCAAGTTATATGTATTATTCATTCTCTCCATGTACACATTCATATGTTCATATATATTTTTTCATGTGAGTGACATATGTATTTGAGCTAATGTTTTGTTTGAGCCATATCTTATTTAGTCTCTTCACATTGAGAACATGGAGATGATGAAGGTATGCTTCTATCTTAATGTCTACATATGATTAATAACTTCTATTCTTGTATAGGGTAAGCTCCCAATATTTTATCTCTAACTTATGCATACTTTTGCTTCACACAAAAATATTTTGTACATACATTTAGGGGGGAGCAAATCTTATACCTTAGTTATGCATGTACTTGATCCAAGTTATTCACTTACACTTAATTGGGATATTTACATTTGAGTACATTATGCTTGTGATATTGATTAATACTCATCCACTTATTCATATCCTTTTATATGTGTGATCGGTTGGTCAACATGTTCAGTTGACAACCGGATCATTGGGACTAATAATTTTATTGAGTTGAATGAGAAAATTAGGCCCCAAGGATTGAAAAGGTGTTGATGCTCAAGTGATATGACTACACTTAAAGATACCAAGGATGACAAAGTGAAGATATTGAAGATGTGGGATACGAAGTGGCTATTATGGCAAGACGGTGAAGGGCAACCGATGCTCGGTCGCGATGGACCATGCGGTGGTGAAGGACAAGCAAGGGGCTTGGCACCGAAGAACCAAATCCGGTTGTGAATGGCAAGTGACAGATTTATCATGATAGACCATGCGAGACCATTTGAAGCTACAAGTAACCACATCAAGCATTTGAAGAATATATGGTGATATGGTTTTGATGTTGCCGTTCATTAAGACAAAGAAAGGAAGATGGAAATAAGGCATTCCTATTGGTATAATTCTCTTCCTATTTACTTTTGAGTATATGAATGTGGTACTGTTAAGAGGGAGTCGATATGTTTGTGTATGTCTCGATGCTCAAAGTGACCCATCCTAGTGCTATCTTGAAAGAAATTCAAGTTTTAACCTATCTTTTGAGTGGTTTTAAACCTTGATTTTGGTTGAGTTGGGTAGTGTTCTGAGTGAGCTTTCCGTAGAGTTCAAGATCATCAAAAAGGACTCTCGAGCGAAAAGTTATGGTCGTTTTACTCTGTGCTTTTCGAAAATTCCAAAAAAATCTCGTCAAGTCCGAAAATATCTCGGAAAGTCCAAAAAATTTCGAAAATTCCGAAAATGGCTGCGAAACTGAGATTGCCTTCTATTGATTTTCGGACTTGTCCAAAAATGCGTTTCGGAAATTCCGAAAATTGTAGTCTTGGCCTCCAACACCTAGTTTTGAGAGGCTTGAGTATATAAACTCCTCCACCCCTCCTTTGAATGGTTGTTGTTCTTAGGTATTATTAGGTATTATTAGACACATCCAAAGCCAAATAGCCATCCCCATTCCCCTACCTTTGTGGTGCTTCTTTGTGAAAGGGATTTGAGAAGGGGAGAGAGTTGGATTGAGAGATTGAGAAGTTGAGAGCTAGTGAGTTTCACTCCATACTTTGAGCACTCGAGTTCATTGCAAGCAAATCTTCGATTATGTATGTTACTCTTGGGGACTAAGATCTCCTAGACGGATAGGCGTCGTCGGTGAGCACCCAAGGTTGTGGTCTGCCTCGGAAAGTTTGTAAAGACTTCGATTTCACATCCGCAAGGAAAGAAATCAAGAGTGATAATTTTTAGAAACGCCTATTCACCCCCCTCTAGGCGACATCAAAGTCCTTTCACGAGTCAACATCCATATTAACACAATATAATCCCAATGGGCCTACCATTGAGCGGCGAGTGGCCTAGCACCAACGGCGTGTAGTGAGTGTCTCGTTGTCGAGTGTGTTAGCTCTCTTGATGCCACCGTGCCTTTGCATCTCAGCCAGAGCAGGGGGGACTCACCGACAGCACGAGGTATGCTGAGCACCAAACCTCACCTTACCAAGCCCTCCACAACTGTATACCCATGCATTTGGGACTCCCAGAGTACCGAAGATAACACATACATTAATTAGGACCAACTGTGCAGTGAACTTAATTAATTTCTCCTTGTTTTTTTCGTTTGATACGGGGTTGGTCATATTGTTAATCTCTCCATCCAAAAATAAGATGTAACTACTGTTAACGCGGAGACTAAGAAATAATTACTATCACTACTTCGTTTGGATCACCCTAATAAATACAATCTATGCACCAAATGGGATTAGAGATTTTGAGGATGGAGGATTTAAAATAAACAAATTTAAGGGAGGGGTGAGGTGTTAGTTAAATGTATGTATGCATCTGCGCCTCGTATTATAAAATATTGAAAAAAAGTTGTGCCTTATATTTTAGGATAGAGGGAGTAGCGTTTTTGGTCTGTTCAAAAAGAGTGGGTTTCTGGATTTATCAACTCAAATCATACATATGCAAAGACTTCCACGTTCGTTTCTTTTTATGGAGCAATGGTGGACCGAACTGGAGAAGAGAGTATGATCTGTGAAGAAGGAGAATGATGTTGAATGGACATTGGTTCAGCGGAAAAAATCATAGGCTAAGGTTATTTAAAAAACCAAAGCTGTAGAGGTCCCAGTATCTTCGATTTTCCAGCGTCTCAACAATCATCTCTGGTCGGCGATCGTTGGAGCTCATCAGAATCCAAAATTGGCACAAACAGAGAGAAGGTCAACTCCATAAAATTTAGTTAATGCAGATCCGATGATCAAGTCTGATCGGATTGGCAATCCCAACCCTAGACTTTCACCGAAAGGGTTTAAACGATTGGACCAGACTAATGTTTGTTCTTGGTGTAAAGCCCATGGGCATCTTGAGTCCACCTGTTTTGCAAGATTGAGGCACTTACGTCAGTGGAGGAAGATATGGGTGAAGAAATCTATCCCTAAGGCTATAGAAAGCACCGCTCCCTTCCCCAAAAAAAACTAAACCCTCCAAACCCTCTCGCAAGTCCCCTCCCATCTCAGGTGAAGCCATGGCGAATCTCCACCCGAACCCTGACCGATTCATCCCTCCAACTCAACACTTGGTTCTGGTGGGGCCTGATCGCATCAATCGGTTGGAGATCACATGCATGGTAAGAGCAGATAGAAGACACGAACAATATGCGCTTGGGCATGTTTTGCCTCCAATCCTAGAGGAGGAGTGGGATGATGATAAAGCACAAATTGGTGAGTTTCTTGATCAAATTCTAGGCATAAGAATAATTCGTACTCTGCCGCACCCAAACGTTATAGGCCTGTTTGATATTCGATCTCCTATTCAGCGTGATGCCCTAGTCTTCGGCCCCCCCGATAGCATACAGTGTTATGCATGTTGTTAGGTTTGTGAAGCATGCTCAAGGTCCAAATTGGAGAAACGCATCTTTTACCCATCTTGGTTGGATCATGATGCTTGATTTCCCGTTGGATCTAATCAATATAGATAATGTCAATCATGAAGTCTCCTTGTTTAGTGAACTTGATTTATGGCACCACAGTGATCCAGTGTTGGGTAGGGTGTTGTGCAGAGTTTGGATCAGAGATCCGGATTCAGTTCCACAACATATTGTCTAGCAAGAACCAAACATTTCACCAAACATCCAATCATGGACCATATATGTCTATACCGTAGAAGGAGATTCTGCAGATATATTACCACCTGAGGAAGATTTGCCTCCAATGGGACAGGATCCAGAGAATTAGCAAGATAATCCAAACAATGAGAATGTTTGCAACTTGGTCCAGCAGGAAATCAACAATAGCATGGCAATCAGCATCACTAGGGTGTGTGGGATAACGCTACTCAAGGTGAAAACGATGATCTGATACCTCCCGTACCTAAGCAATAGGAAGAGCCTCCTATGCAGGCAATGTTAGAGACGCTGAGTTCTTACCCGGCAACGCCTAGCTCAACTTCAGATGGCAGTGTGTCCACTATTTCTCAATAGGTTCAGGTGCCAAACAACAGGCTAATCACAGTCCCTGAATATATGCCTAATGAGCACACTCTACAATATCTCTATGAAAGATTCCCGCAGATCATGTTTGATAACAATTTTGTTAAGGGGGCAGATTTCTGGAGAAATTTCTCCTGCAATGTTGGGGCCTGGACCTCAGGTCTTTCTTC
Source organism: Oryza punctata (assembly GCA_000573905.2). Lineage (NCBI taxonomy): Eukaryota > Viridiplantae > Streptophyta > Magnoliopsida > Poales > Poaceae > Oryza > Oryza punctata. The sequence continues at coordinate 10,739,491 of CM002488.2, forward strand.
CTCACAGAAACAAAGCTTCCTAGATCCTATGGCTGAGGCATTCAATAGCATGGAAATCATAGATGCAGTTCCTCTAGCAATTGCTCCCACTATCCTAGAAACTCCAATGTAGATAGAGTGGGCCATCACAGTCATTGATCAAGATGGGATACCATCCTCTCCTCTAATGGTGACAGACATACAGAGGGATGAGCCTCCAAACGCTAGAGGAAAAACAAAACGAGGATGGTTAACTCCTATTGTCACAACTGGTCTAAGAAGGAGTTGCAGGCTAAACAATCCAAAGGATGGTCACAAAGGGGAGGAAATTGTAGAAGCAGATCCAAAGCAAGGTATCGGAAAACCAAGAGGCAAATCAGTAAAAAAAAACTGAAGCAATTAGCTCTGGATGCTTGAACCCTCTTTGCATCAAGTCATTTGTTAGACACAAATTTCCCAATAGACTCTGATCAAGAAGAATCTGAAGTTCCAGCTAATTTTCCCATTCCTCTTCTTCAGAAGATAGGAACTGAGATGTGTGGTGCCACCCCCGAGGAGGTAGCAAAATAGAAGTTGCAGCAAATTAAGACGACAAATGCAGACAAAGACATTTGAAGCCCCTCAAGATAGAGACCCTATCTATCTCCATTTACCTTTAATAATATCAGAATTCTTAGATTGCTTCCTTGTTAAATTTCTTTGTGTCTCTTATGGTGTGACTGGGGCAGAAAATCTTGTAGCTTCCATGTTACTCAGTTTTTGTCATGTTAGTGTTATTGTCAGTCATGATACAGTGACAAGCTTCCTGAATATCAGAGGCTTTTCAGAAGTCTGCAATATTTTTGAATTGGGAAAAGCTCTGTATGGTTTTCAGTGTTATCTGTTCCCCACTAAAAAATATGGCTATGCCATATTTCTATCCTCACATTTTTCTATAGTTTAAGCATGAGTAATACTAGTAAAAATTGGAATGTGTTATGTTGGAATGTGAGAGGGATAAATTCAAATGACAAATGGAGAGCCATCTGAAATAAAATTGATGAAAGTTGCTGCTCAGTTTTCTGTTTACAAGAGACTAAAAGGGAAAGCTTTGATCACTCATACATCACTCTTCTATCTATGGCCCATATAATGAGCCAGAGATGTCAGAATTTGCACAGTGGATGCATGATCTTGATATTCCAGAGGAAACTAATTGGATGTTTCTAGGGGACTTTAACTTCTATAGATCAACTGAAAATAGAAATAGAGGAGGAGGAGATATGAATGATATGATGATTTTTAATGAAATCATTAGTAATCTAAGCCTAGTGGAACTACCTATTAAAGGAAGGTCATTTACTTGGAGCAATATGCAGGAAGTCCCATTACTGCAGCAATTAAATTGGTTCTTCATCACCAACTACTGGACAGAAAATTATCCAAACACTCAAGTAAAGCCTTTGGCTAGATATATATCATATCATACTCCATGTGTAGTTCAAATTGGCACCTCCATTCCCAAAGCTCAAATTTTTCATTTTGAAAATTTCTGGGTGGAGCATGAAGGATTCCAGGACCTAGTAAAAAATTCCTGGAATAATCATGGAGATGCACATAATGAGGCAAGGAATATTTCAGTCAAGTTTAAAAACCTAAGGAAGGCTCTCAAAAATGAGGTTCTACTCTATCCAATTCAAGCCTGCTAATCAAAAACTGCAATTCAGTAATTTCGTTCATAGACAGAATTGAGCAAAGATCTTACTCTCGCTGAATGGAACTTCAGAGACCTAATCAAATGCAAGACCCTACAGTTCCTAAAATATAAGGAGATATACTAGAGAAAGAGATGCAATATTAAATGGGTCAAATTGGAGGGGAGAATACAAAATTCTTTCATATTGTTGCCGCTAAAAGCTACAGGAGAAACCCGATCACAAGCCTTGTAGCAGAAGATGGAAGCATGGTTACTGAGCACAGTGAAAAGCCCTCTTTAATCCATCATGCTTTTCAACAAGGACTGGGGATCTCCTCTAAGCCTATGATGCACTTCCACCTGCCTTCTTTGATCAAGGGATCAAATAGTTTAATTTTCTTTGTCATAAAGCTTCTCCATTTAGGAAATTGACACGGTAGTAAAATATATGCCGACAAGTCTCCAGGGCCTGATGGTTTCAATGGGCTTTTCGTGAAAACATGCTGGTCAATAATCTGCTAAGATTTTTATATCCTATGCGCACATTTTTGCAATGGAGAACTCCCTCTTGAAAATTTGAATAAGTCATACATAACCTTGGTTCCAAAGAAACAGAACCTGGAAGGAGTCAATGACTACATACCAATATCATTGCTAAATATAGGCCTCAAGCTCATCACAAAAGTCTTAGCTGACAGATTGCAGAAAGTCATTATCTCTCTCATACACTAGAATCGGTATGGATTCATAAGCGGCATAACAATACAAGATTATCTTGCATGGTCATTTGAATATATTCACCAATGCAAGCAGTCCAAAAGAGAGATTATTTTACTCAAATTAGATTTTGAGAAAGCCTTTGATAACATAGAGCATGATACCATCATCAAAGTCATGAGGGCAAAAGGCTTTGACAACAGATGGACTGAATGGATTAGAAATATCCTGTCATCAGCATCCACAGCAGTCATGCTAAATGGAGTTCCAGGAAAATTCTTTAGCTGTAAAAGAGGAGTTAGGCAAGGCGATCCACCCTCTCCACTCTTATTTGTACTAGCAGCTGACCTATTGCAATCCATTTTAAATAGAGCTTATGGTCAAGGAATTGTTTCCATGCCAATCCCTACTCCAGATGATGAGTTCCCAATAGGGCAATATGCAGATGACACTCTCATTTCATGAAGGCCTCAGCTATGGAAATTTTCAGTCTAAAAGCATTGCTCAATACCTTCACAGCTTCAACAGCTCTAAAGGTGAATTTTCATAAGTCTTGTATGACACCCATAAACATTGAAGAGGAGAAGGCTAAAAATCTAGCCTCGGTTTTTGGCTGTACAATAGGCAATCTGCCCTTTACTTATTTAGGACTTCCATTGGGGACTACAAGACCAAGAGTGATAGATTTTGCACCCCTAGTTGACAGAGTTGAGAGAAGATTATCTTCAATCACTGCTTACTTTTCCTATGGAGATAGGCTCACACTCGTTAACTCAGTTTTCTCTTCTCTGCTGACCTATTACATCTGCACTTTGTCATTACCGCAATCAGTAATCAAATCAATTGACAGAGCTAGAAGACACTATTTTTGGAGAGGATCAGATATTAACTATTCCAAAAAATCACTAGCGAGCTGGGAAAGAGTTTGCATGCCGAAAAAGAAAGGGGGACTAGGAGTAATAGACCTCAGATTGCAAAATAACACCTTACTCATGAAAACTTTACACAAGTTCTATAACAGAGTGCAAGTACCATTGGTAAAGCTTTTATGGCAATAGAAAAAGTACCACATGTCACAAGTGCAAGAGGCTCTTTCTAGTGGAAAGATGTTCTCCAATTTGCAGACATTTACAGAGGTTTTGCAAAATGTATCCCTCGAGATGGAAAATCTTGTCTCTACTGGGAAGATTTATGGAATGACAAGGTAAGATCTCTTGCATACCCAAGAGTCTTCTCTTTTGCATTGAATCGATATGACTCAATTGCTCAGGCATTACAAAAAGGCATTCACCTAGCATTTGCATTGCCCCTGTCAGAACAAGCATACCATGAGATGTTGCATATGCAATCTGCAGACTCTAATTACAACCCCAACTCTGAGCATGATAAATGGGTATATATATGGGGAAATGACAGATATTCTTCACAGAAAGTTTATGCAATGAACTTCATGCTCGCACAACAGATTCCACACTTACAATGGATCTAGAAGAGCAAATGTACAATGAAGGTAAAAGTGTTTGGTTGGCTCCTTCTTGTTGATAGACTAAACACCAGGGACATGCTTGATAGGAAAAATTGTGCACCGTAAGAATGTGATTTGACATGTGTGCTTTGTGATCAACAATCCAGGGAAACATTTCAACACTTATTTTTTGATTGCCCTTTCAGTAAGCAATGCTGGAGCTTAATCTCAATTGATTGGAATACTTCTCTTGATCTAGGTGATATGCTAAAGGAGGCGAAAGAAAGGATTAATACGTCTTGCTTTGTAGAGAAAGTTTTATTGGTAGCTTGGTATATTTGGAAACAAAGAATGGTAATATTTTTGAGAATACAACGCCTTTGATCCAAACTTGGAGGACTCTTTACAAGAACGACCCCTTTGATCCAAACTTGGAGGACTCTTTACAAGAACGACCTCCTTCTTCTATCCTTTCGCCTGAATCCTATAAAGAGAGTTCTTTTTTATTTGGGCTAATGCCTTGTAATTTTTTCTCTGTACTCTGTTCCTTCTCTTTAAATAAATAAAAGCAACACTGCCTCTTTAAATAAATAAAAGCAACACTGCTGGTGCTGGGGCCTCCTTGGCAGTATTCAAGTCAAAAAAAAAGTTTAATTAGCATGTGCAGAAGGCAATTAATTTAAATAATAAGATATGTATAATGAAATAAGGAACGTACAGTGCACAAAATTTACATTAATATATACGGAGTAGTAGTTTACTGGTACTCCATTCAAAATTAGTTGAACAGGCTATTGGTGTATATATTAACAACTTAATTAATTAATGAATCTACCTATCAACACGAGATATATGTTATAACTTAATCAATCCTAAGGGATAATATATATATATATATATATATATATATATATATATATATATATATATATATATATATATATATATATATATCCTGTTTTTCAGATATGTTTATAGGAGAATAGTTGTTTATGTGTGTTCATGAGGTGAGTGGCATTTGTATTGTGTTTTAAGAAAATAATTAAGGAATCTTTGTTGCCCTTTATAGGCTGATATGCGCCCGTATATATGCGACAAGTATACCAGTATCGATCTGAGCTAAACATACGTATGGACTCTAATATCAAAATATATTTTTGGTAAGGATTACAATTAATTGGGTCCCGTTGAAAATGAATAGGGTTCTAACTACTGTCATCGACGCATGTCGAAATATTATTCATTGATTAATCGCGGTAAGCACATCTCAGGCTTGGTTGACAACGCGTTTAATAGTACATGCGGATGAGACCAACCCACAACAAAAAAAAATAGAGTGGTACCTTCTAGATATATAGATTAAGAAATGGAATCATATGTATGAATCTAGCGGACATGAAACTGTCTAAGCTGATACTTCTTTCCATGTCTCTATATATGACTGAGGAGCTGGCACGTACGTGGCACTCATTATATATATTAATTTCATATATATGTGTGTGTTGGGGGTTGTGTGGGTCCATATAGATTATTGTTAGGTTGATCTATCTTTTTTTAAAAAAATAAGTACAAATGCAGACGCTCACAACGCACCAATAGATAGACATGCGCACACTCTACCCCTATAAGCACATCCGGAAGACTGAGCCGGCATATATTGAGATTAACGAAGTCACCACGAGCGTCTTGTTGTTGACGGGTACGTTACTTATCACTGAAAGAATAAATAACCTTCATTACATATATTTTAGATAGTGGATTTTTCATTAATCCGACCTCTATCCAAAGGGATATACACAACAGCCAAACCTTCACTGCACATGACGTAACAATCAACGATATAAGTGTATTTTAATTACACGATCGCTTAGGTAGGGCACGCACCGTCCTCCACATCAAAGAATTGAGTGTGCATTAAATCAGTCATGCAGAGTTTGCAGTGCATGTAAAAATAAATAAATTTCAAGTCTACATATACAAACATATCCAATTTAATAGAGTATGTTTACGCTAGTTATCTTTGTAATTAAATTAAAATGAAAATAGGAGTCAAGGGGTGAGGTAGCTAGGCAATGTGTTGCACGCGCTATAGCTAGCTAGAACACTGGGAGGTCGATCCAATTGAGAGCTAAGCACACGTGTGATCACGTCTCACCACGAACACGAAGAAAAGGAGGGAGGGCAAAAAATCTGTGATATTTGCGTGGATCACGCGGGCCTAACTGTGGCCTAAGCTTGGTAGCAAGCGACCGATACGGTGCATACCAACCGGTCCATGTCCATGCACGAGAAGATCGAAGGAAGCCGCCACAAATTAAATCAAGAACAAGAGCTAGCTACTAGGCATGTGTATGTGTATGCACATTATCACCTCTCTGTCTCGATCTATCGCTTTTGGTTTTGTGTTATTCCCACGGCTGTATTTGTGCGTGCGTGTCCACATGAGAGGAGATTGGGGGCAGATACGTACGATCGATACGCAATTTTTATCGTCTCAAAGAATCGAAACCGTTGGTGGATTTTGCTGCGTGCCATCACACAAAATTCCTGTGGACGATCGATCGCCCTGCGCGCGGCTGAAGCCGATACGCGTGCATATGATTCCGAATCGAAATCTATGGTCGGGGCAGAAAGCTTCCAACGAGATCTTTCCGAAACACAACGCCACGGCTACAGGCTACTGTACAAAGGGACAAACGAATGCCAAGCGCGCATGGCCATCCGCGGCGCGCGCAGCCGCGGCCGCGGCGTCCGTCCCTGCAACCGCGCGCATGCGGGCCCCCGCCTCTGGGCCCCACGGCCCCACGAGATATACCGACCATGCACGCGCCCACCCCGGGTGGGGCCCAGTAGGGGGGATCCAATCGACCGGGCCCACCACCCTTGGCTCCGTGTGGCCACAACGTGATCCTTCTTTCCGGAGACGGTTTTCGCTTTAAATAAGATAAGAAGTCCAGGAGTGACGAAATAATAATCACTAATTTAATCGCAGGCGCGAGACGGAATTGTGGCGGTGGTTTGCTCGCCACCTCGCCACGTAAGCCGGGGGAGGAGGGGACAGGTCAGCGCAACGTCGCTGACGCGTCCGGGCCCACATCAAGGTGGGCCCCGCTGCCTTTTCACTGTACCGGAATCTATAGCTAGCGGCAATGATTGTGGCGTGGGCCCCACCGGGCAGGCTCAGCAGAAGCAGGTGCGTTCCGGGGGCGGCGAGGCCCGGGGGAGGCCAAAGGCCGCAGCCACGCGATGCGCGCGGTTAAGCGTCGCCGTCTACTCCTTCGTCTTCTTGTGCCGCTACTCCTCCACACAACTGTACCGCGGCGACGAATCGTCGGTCGGTGACGCTGCTGCTTGTGTGTATGGCATTGTGCACGAACACGGCGACGAATCGCTGGTTTTGGTAGGGTCGGTGAGGACGGACGCTGCATTATTAGGAGAAGAGAGGTGATCGAGTAGGGTCAGGACGACACGCATTATGTTAGTAATTAGTAAGGTGTTACGATCCGTCACATGCGTGCACTGGGACACGGTCCGGTTACTTACGAGCAGGACCTGTGGCTGTCCGGCCATAATAGATAGTGCAAGTGCTAATCAATAACAGTGTCACTGTGATCGATCGATCGATCGACAGGATGTTGCAGAGACGTACTGTATACGTGACGACGAGGAACGTACCAACACATGGACTTGTCACTTGTGTTGTGTGGCTAGGGCTACATATTGTGGATCATTAATACTACCCGACTCCATGGAGTAATTACTACAGCTACATTATGAGAGCATACTATACTCATTATGGAGTACTAGTAGTAAACTCTACTGATTGTTGATACACTAGTATGCATGATCTTAGCAGCCGTGAATATTTTATGCATCGACATGCAGGGACGACAGACAAACGCAACTATAATTAATTAACGAGCACCACAGCCAGGCAACCGATCGATCGTGTGAGCGTGAAGCCACTACGGCGAGGGGGATGGCGGCGGCCACGTGCAGCCGGAAGGTTAGCTGCACCTAATTACAGCAGGTATAAGTTCAGCTATGCTGGCTAATACCTAAGTCACGTCAAATAAATCCTACGTGGATAAGAGATATGAGATGGGAGAGAAATAAACGAACACCTGCATGAGCGTCGGCTGAGTACAAGTGTCTAGGTGAAGACAGCAAACAGCTAGTTAATACGTACCTGCCAAGAGCTACCACCTGTGTATGAGCCTATCAAATGAGAATTGTGGTCCGGTAAAAGATAAAGTAGCTTTTAAAGATAACAAATGATATTACTACAATACACACTACATGTATATATATGGTTAGCTGAGAAAGCTTATAATCTACTCCAAAGCAGTCTAGCTCAACTCTATAGCTAACCATATACATGTAGTGCGTATAACAGTAATATCCTTGTGTTGTCTCTAAAAGCTATTTTATCTTTTACCGGATCCACAATTCTTATTTGATAGGCTTATACATAGGTGGTAACTCTTGGCAGGCACGTGTTAACTAGTTGTTTACTTTCTTCACCTAGACGCTTGTGCTCAGCCGGCGCTCATGCAAGCGCTCGCTTGTTTCTCTCCTATCTCATCTCTCTTATCCACGTAAGATTTATTTGACGTGGTTTAGCTATTAGCCGACAGAGCTGGACTTATTATACCTGCTCTTAATCAATTGGCCGGCGAGAGTGTCTAGATAGCCTACGGCTACGTTCGTTACTCCCAGTTGGGAACCCATCTCCTCCGCACGGAAAACGGAGCGATCCATTAGCGCGTGATGAATTAAGTATTAGCTTTTTTTTTCAAAAATGGATTAATTTAATTTTTTTAAGCAACTTTTGTATAGAAATTTTTTATAAAATATACACCGTTTAGTAGTTTGAAAAACGTACGTGCGGAAAACAAGGGAGAGGGGTTGGGAACCAGCTGAAACGAACACAAACTACGTGTACAACACAGGACGAATTAATGCTGAGTGCTCCAAAGATACACTAGCCAACCTGTAGTAAATGTGCTGGTATATACTATACTGGATATGGTTCGGTCGTCCAAAAATACCGTACGTAACAGCCTAGTACCAAGACAGCCAGGTCATGGGTACTTGCCTACTCTGAGGAATTCAGTAGTATCTTTCCCAGCTTGGATATGGAGCATGTAAAAAGATATGCCATGCATGCATATAGTATTTAATTACCTTTTCTAAGTACTACTTTTATTAAAAAATATAGCTTAAACAGAGGCAATATGTATTTTAGTGGGACCTGTAGTGTTACAACTAGGATCGAATGAGGAAGAAATTAAACAAAGGCGGAATTTAATTGTTTGGATCGGATATACATTGTATATACGCTCTGTAGCCATGGCCGGTCCATATATAATTAGGCTTTGTTCGCCTCCTCTCCGTCACTCAAAAAAAACGATATGCATTAACACACGATTAATTAATTATTAGTTAAATTTTTTAAAAATAGATTGATATGATATTTTTAAATAATTTTCGTATAGAATTTTATTTTAAAAAACACACCGTCTAGCAGTTTGAAAAGTCTGCGCACGAAAAATGAGAGATGAATTGGGAAAGTAGTCAAAAGAACTCACAACCTTAATCCTCCCTAAACTACACTACATATCATGACACCACTTTCGGCCATAGATGAATATTTTGGGTATATTTAGGTCATGGTGTCATGTGTACATCTTGAGAATCTTATTAGCCATAAACACACCCCAAATAGACTCCATACTATTCATAATATAAATTATTCAAGAAAATCACTCAAAAAACCTTTTGCTCTTCACAACATTGGCAAAAAAAATTATTTGTCTATGAGAGAGGCAACATTTATTTTACAAGTGCAAATATGAAAGAAATGATAAAAAGTAGTGCATAAATGTTCAAAATGAATTACATCGAGGAAACAATTAACAACGCTAAAATAACTTTAATTTGGAATCAACAGGTGTACAGTGACAAATCTGCTAACTGCCTAGCTCTCTATGCATGGATAGTCAATGGAGACCTTATGAATGAGGCGGTCAAATCATGAGCATACAACTAATAAGCTTGAAGCCAAAAAAGTTGTATGACCATGCGCGTGGTGGGGAGATAGGTAAGTAACTAGCGCGGTGGGCAAGCGGAGAAAGCCTAGTGCAGCTAGAGCTTGAGTATTAGGTTTAGCTCCATAATCATGTTAATTTAGATCCACTTAAATCAACATAAAAATTTTGGACAAAACCAAAGAACCGGTTAGTTAAGCCTAAGTGTAACCCTAGGCTTCATAAATTTCTAGCTCTGCCGTTGGCGATGGGGTGAAGGAGGGTTGCTCTATGACAAGCATGCACATTGGAAGGTTAGCTGCACCTAACCGATCAATAGAACATGCTTAATTGGATGCATATGTGACTTATGTGTCTACCACATGAATGCCGAATGCCTCCTATCTCCACCAATATAAGCTAGTTACAACTCAATTCGTTTTTGTTCAAAAGAATCGCCTAAATGGCTATTGTTTGTTATCTATATACTACGTTGAAGGATGATTTATTTATTTGTGGGAGTGACAACATTTATTGGCAGGTGCAAACAAGGAAGAAAAGAATCCCTAGATCAAGGATCCTAAACAGATTTTATGCAGAGCTAATATAATAAAATGAGTTGTATTTAGAATGACTCTTTCGTTGGCGATGGGGGTGAAGGAGGGCTAGTGTGATGTCAAGCATGTGCATTGGAAGGTTAGCTGCACCTAACCGATCGAAAGCACGTGCTTCGATGCGTGCGTGGCTTGTGTGTCTACCGCATGAATGCCAAATGCCCCCTACTTCCACTAATTTTAGCTAGATATAAGTCATCTCATATTTCTTCACAAGAATCAGCCTAAATGACTTTATTGTCTCTTATTTATACACCATTGAAGGATGTTTATTTATGTGAGAGAGGGACAACATTTATTGGCAGGAGGTGCAAACAAAGAAAAAAATAATCCCTATATTGGAGTTCCTACACTGGTTACGTGAAAGAGCTTGTCAATGTTACAGATAAGGTATACCTACTAGTATTCATAACCGTCGAGAATATGACATACCTAGTTTTGTAAGGGCATATAGTTAATTTTATCGATAAGATAAAAATCCTCTCTTATTAAAGAAAGATGGTTGACTCTAATCCAGGTACTATAAGGTCTTATATGCCCATATAAATACAAAGCCCTAAGGATGGCAGGGCATTGAATCATAAGCCATAGACACAAGCCGCATCGAGATCCATCAAGGAGGAAGCCCTACAGTTAACCGCTGACTTCAAGTCGTTGCATTGTTCTTGTGGTGATTAGTTTGGTAGGTTAGAATAACTAGCTTGATCCCCTTTGTAATTAGTGTGGTTCATTCCAAAGTTATACCTATAAACTAGATTAAGGCTATTACCCACCTCGGGGGCCTAAACAAGCATAAAATTCTGTCTCATTCCATATCTCTTATTTACAATCTTGCATATACCCTGGTATCAATGTATCCTACGTTTCTACAATGTCATTGTTGTGTCTAACCCTTCGATTGAGCAGAAAGACTAAAATGAGTTATATTTAGAATGGCTCTGTTATTGGCGATGGGGCAGAAGGAGGGCTGGAAGGTTAGCTGCACCTACCGAACGATAGCACATGTTTGGATACGTATGTGGCTTATGTGTCTACCAAATGAATGCCGAACGCCCCCTACCTCCACTAAATTTAGTGAGCTATAAGTCATTTCATTTTTGTGCAAAGGAATTATCCTAAATGGTTTTATTGTTTCTTATTTATACTACATTGGAGGATGATTTATTTATTTATGAGAGGGATAATATTTATTGGCAGGTGTAAACAGGGAAGAAAAGCATACCTAGATCGAAGTTCCCAACAGATTTTGTGAATGAGCTAAAAGACTAAAACAAGTTATATCTAAAATGGCACTGTCATTGGCGATGGAGCAGAAGGAGTGCTATTGCGATGTCAAGTATGCGCGTTGGAAGGTTAGCTGCACCTAACCGATCGAAAGCACGTGCTTAAGATGCGTGCGTGACTTATGTGTCTACCACATGAATACCGAATGCCCTTGTTTCCACTAATTTTAGCTAGATATAAGTCATTTCATATTTTTGCACAAGAATTATAGATCTAAATCTTTATTATTTTGTTCTTATCTATACTACATTGAAAATGATGATTAATTTATTTGTGAGAAGGATAATATTTATTGGCAAGTGCAAACAAGAAAGAATCCCTAGATGGAAGTTTCCATATGACTCTGTGGAAGTGCTAAATGGCAAAAAAAAAAAAAACGAGTTATATATGTTTAGTACCGAATGAATTATATATAAGTAGTGTAGTCAACCTGTGGGTTAATATGGATATATAGTTTAATTTTACCGTCTAAAAAAATATTGTCCAAATACCAATCGGTCACAAGTAGTTTTTGATATTCTTTTAGTTGCTTGTATATATACTGCGTGTATGTAGAGATGGTACTTATTTCCTTTTTCCTTTGTTAGTTAGTTATGCATATATTCTGATAATCTCGAAGTGCAAATAACTAGTTTTATGCACCAAAATATTTATCTAGAACAAAGTATAATAAACCATCAAGTGAGTAATACCAAAGAACTTCATGTTTGTTCATACGACGAGACGGAGGCCGGTGGAAGAAAGAGGCAAAATATTTATGCCATATTCATAGCTTTCGTCAGTGCTGCTTCTCTCTCGTCTTGGCAACCAAGAATACTACTGTTAGCACGAATGCAATAATCATGGGATGAGATAATAAAATGAGGATTGAAAAATTCTTAGCCGCCCGCGCGCGCCTAACTCACGGGCCACAGCATCACATCGGAGATGCATTCACGGCTACGCGATGCCACCAATGGACAACGTACGTACGGTGACCTGGTTGATTGGTCCGACGTGGCAGAGCTCCCCAGCTGGACAGCGAGCAAGCCAAGCGATCGATGATGGGGCCTCATAAAAGCTCATACAATAATTAAAATCAAACGGATTAGGATAATTAGTCGATCGCTGTCCCTCCTCGTCTCGTCATCAGAACAAAAACAAAACGAGTATTTGAGTCGTAGATCCCTTCCCTCCACAAGCCATGGGCGTCGGTCGGCCCCACCGACCAATCAAACAATCAAACAAAACCAAACCAACCTCGGATCGCCTGTGCTAAACTCAACAAACAACCAGCAAACAGCAAGCAAAAAGCAGCAACTAAAGCGAACTTAAGTGAACACTACAGTAGTTATGGTCCAATCTTCCAAAACCTGTTCGTTCGGCCTATCATTTCGCCGTACCGTACGCGTGCTGCGTACTACTCTCTCCCGGCCCGGCCGATCCATTCTTATCCTGAATTTTCAGATGATCGATCGATTGATCGCGGTGATTATCCGCAGCCACGTACGCCATTTCGTTTCTGATGATTAACGCCAAATTACATGCTTGATTAATCGTGCGTACGGACAATTACAGCATTAGCGGTTTTGGAGAACCTGTGGGCAGAGGAATTCTTATTACTTCGTCCGTTTCGTATTATATAACATGCTTTTTTAAAAAAAATTCTAATCAAAACTTCTTTAAATTTGATCAAATTTATAAATAATATAGTAGCATTTTTAATACAAAACAAACGTATTATCAAAATATATATTAGATATATTAAAACTATTTTGATGTTTTACATATTTTTATTCTTTTCTATAAATTTAATTTGATTAAGAGATTACAGTGGTAAGGGGCGTGTGGTTTTAACTCTGAGATCCCGTGTTCAATTCTCAACACACTTACAATCGTTTTTTCCACGAATTTTTTCTATAAATCTGATTAAACTTTAAAAAATAACTAGCAGATAAATCAAAACGATTTATAATATCAAAAGAAAGGAGTAGTTTTTTACCTTTTTATTTATACACATTCGGATCCGAAAACTTATTTCTAAATCTGACCACATTCTGGTGTGATAAGATGAATAATGGGTGTGTCAGTGTTGTCCTACAACCACGCTAGTTAGATTATTGTGTCCAAAAGTTTTAGATTTGAAAATAAGTTTTTGGATGGTTGATTTATAAATAAAAATTAGAAGGGCTAAAGAATAAAAAAAAACAGCTGTTTTCCGTTCCGTTAGGAGTTGGGACACAACGGAATCTGGCTGGGCCAAGCGGATACACCCCTCGGTCCGGAGGCGGGGGCCACGCGCCTCCACGTCGGCATGGGTAATGGACCTGGACGGTTTGGTTCGCTCGCGCCGCGCCTACCGGCCAGTGACGTCACCCACCCGGTGCCGTTTCCTCCGCTTCGGAAGACGAGCGAGCCAAGCGACCGACGCTGTGTAATTATTAATGTGTAAAACGCCACACGCAAACGCAAACGACGCAACTCGCCAACATGGGGGCCGATACTCTCGCTACCTACGTGCGTGTCTCTGTTCGTTCGTTGATGCTGTATCCACGCAAGCTTAGGGTAAGTAAAGTACATTTGTTAGTGTTTTCTTTTTTTTGTGGGTGTGGATAAGTACATGTAATCTGGATAGTATAATTGGATTTTGCGTACCATTACGTGGCTCCGTGGGAGCTGTTGAGTGTCTGTCAAGTCGAGGAACAGGGAGAAGGGAAAGAAAGAGGTGGGTATTGTTGATTATTCATAGTCTGGTGGTGTCTATAACGAGAAAACTATTACTCTCTCCGTTTCATATCATAAATCGTTTGTTTTTTTCTAATTAAACTTTATTTAGTTTGATCAAGTTTATTAAAAAATTTAGTACCATATAAAATATTAAATTAGTTTCATTAGATCTAATATTAAATATATTTTGATAATATGTTTGTTTTATATTGAAAATACTTCTATATCTTTTTTATAAATTTGGTTAAATTTAAAGAAGTTTGACTATAAAAAAGTCAAACGACCTATAATATGAAACGGAGTATGAAACGGAGGTAGTAGCACATAATTAATTAAGTTTTAATTATTATAAACTTGATAAATAGATATATTTAATATTTTAAAGTAATTTCTATATTGAAAGTTTTCACACGAAATATATCGTTCAGTAGTTTGAAAATAGCGTTAACAAAAACCGAGTTAAAATCTGAATCTTAATCAGAAAAGAACATGACTCACGCTAAAAAAATGTTTTGATCCAGCTAACACCAAAAAATTACTCCGTACAATGGAACACATCCCTCTTGAGCAATTATAATACTCCGCAAACAGCAAATTAGATACCCATGATAAGAATTTAGCGAGATAAAAGATTTACCACATTTGCTAGCAGGATTTTACCAAGGTAAGATGTTTCCTGCTGATCTCCCTCTCTTTGATTTTATGCTAAGGAGGCGATCTCGAGGATACATGTATTTCGAGTCTTTCACGTCAGGGGAGAAATGTCCAATATTTCCGTGTGGTTGCAACCAAGTGGGTAGCCATAGCAATTATCAAACGCCCCCTCGTGGTTTTCTCCTACTATTCTTTTATCCGTTAACGAGTTCTTTTGCGTGTGCGTTTACTCGTCGCCCTCCTCCTCTCCTCTCCTCGGTTGCATCCTACGGAAACACAAGCTCCTGAAAGAAGGAAGCAGAGCAACACAAGCAGACAAGAGCGGCGCAGCCGAGACGAGCGCGCGAGGGAGCTACTATAAGTACCCACCCCTCCACCTCTCACCCCCGTCTCCTCCCCGCCCCCGTGCATTCCTCCTCCTCCCCCCCTGAACCCGGCCAACTCCGGCGAGAGACAGGGAGAGGTAGTTTTTGTTGCCGGCTTGCGGATTTATTGTAGGAGAGGTCAGTTTCGTTTTCTTGCCGTTTGTTGGTTGGTTGGTTGTGCGGCGGCGGGCGGGCGGGCGGCGGGGGAGAGGCTCGTGAATGGTGAACGGCGAGGTGGAGGCGGAGTGCACGCGGGCGTCGTTGCTGGGGAGGTATGAGATCGGGCGGACGCTCGGGGAGGGCAACTTCGGGAAGGTCAAGTACGCGCGCCACCTCGCCACCGGCGCCCACTTCGCCATCAAGATCCTCGACCGCAACAAGATCCTCTCGCTCCGCTTCGACGACCAGGTAAATCTAGTTTACTCTCCCTCTGGCTCTAATCCCATCCGCGTCCGTGTCACCTCGCCGGAATCGCTGCATATCGCGCTCATCTGTTGGTTGTTTTGGGTTGGGAATATTCAGATAAGGAGGGAGATCGGGACGCTCAAGCTGCTCAAGCACCCCAACGTCGTTCGCCTTCACGAGGTGCGTCTCTACTCTCCGATCATCTTCTCAGCCTTTTTCTTGCCTCTTTTCTCGATTTTGTTTCATTCTCGACGAGTTCATCGTCAGGTTCTCAACTCCCCCCCGAATCCTGACAAACTTTTTTTTTAGACGAGCACTTGACACTTGGGCCGGTTACCTACAGTAGCTGCTTACTTGCAAGGCAAAGAAACATTTCGATTCTACTACTTGTTTAGTTTAGTTTAGCCACCTGGATAAGGATCAATCCCACAAACTCTTTCTTGATCTCCTCGCCTCTTTTGAGGAGTAAACCAGTAGTATTACGCAATGCAAAAGCATCACCGCCGCCGCACGGCACGGCACCTCGCCGCCGGCGGATCCACCGCTCGCCGCCGCCGCCGCCGTCGTCAAACTTCGATTGATCGTCACGGACAGTTCCACGCCGCGTTCTCCGTGTGATTCAGCCTCCCTCGCGTGTTTACGCAACGAATGAATCCATCATCGGTCAATCTGGAACACAAATTTTCTGATTAAAATTTTCAGGGAGCGACAAGAATTTTCGTCAGAGCTTTCCCTTCTTCCTGTCCCAAATTCC
The DNA here is from genome assembly GCA_000573905.2 of Oryza punctata. NCBI lineage: Eukaryota > Viridiplantae > Streptophyta > Magnoliopsida > Poales > Poaceae > Oryza > Oryza punctata. Next base: position 10,756,138 of record CM002488.2, read on the forward strand.
AAACTCCAAAGACGACCTCACGTTTTCCTTTTCCCCCAAAATCAGCGTAGCGTCTGCGTAATGAAAGGCGCCTGGTACGTCCACGTCACCGGATTCCGCGAACCGACGGCTCGGATGGGAATCCCGGATCCTCACAGGAGAGAGGGGCCCACCCTGCGTTTACTCACATTCCTTGCCTGCCTCTTGGGCTACCCGTCGAGGCATGTGGGGAGTGGGCTCCCGGGTGGGCCCGGTAGGCTGGGCCCTCGTCCCTGCTGGAGCTGGGCCCACGGTGTCGGTGTCACGGGCTGTCTCTGTCCGGGTACGTTTAGCCTGAGTGCAACGTCCCCGTAAGCCCGGGCGCACCACCACCCAAGTCACCCACCGTGTGGGCCCAGTAGACTTGGCAACGCAGGGCCCGCACACGTGTGTCCGGTGGCGGGCCCACCGTGCCATCCTCCCCTGTGGGCCCACAAGAACAGTGAGAGGGAGGAGAGGGGGGAGACACATGATGAGATGATGGTGAGATGAACAGTGTGGTGATAGAAATTTGGAGGAGCAAGCAAAAGCATCAACTGCTCTCACCTAACGGTGGCATTTCTTTGTCATGGTTGCATTACCAGAACGGCGATGCTCGTACACATAATGTGACATCTAAGTACACAAAAACAGTACATAACTTGATTTGTTCGTGTTAACAATTATGGTAATAATGCTTTTGTTTGAGTCATATGATGCAAGCAAGGACTGAGAATTGGCAAAAGTAGAAGTTGTCATGGTGCACAGATATCTGTTGTTATCGTAGTAAACGAGTGGTGTTAGCAAGGGAACAAAAAAGATGTATTGTCGTTGCTCTTAGTTGAACATGCAGTTTCTTCAGGGAGGTCCATTTGGGTTTCTTGAAAACAGTTCTGATCTGTGTAATTTGCCCAGATGAAAAACCAGTGAGTGATCATGGGATTGATAATTTTTTTTCATTTTTCAGGTGGCTGCTAGCAAAACTAAGATTTACATGGTGCTTGAATATGTCAATGGAGGCGAGCTCTTTGACAAGATTGTAAGACATGCAAACCTTTGTTGGTGCTGTTGCTCTTCCGTGTGAAATTGCTCGTGTCTTGTTAATTCTGATATTTTTTCCATTGCTAATTTTTTAAGGCGGTAAAAGGAAAACTCTCTGAACATGAAGGAAGGAGACTTTTCCAGCAGTTAATCGATGGTGTGAGCTATTGCCATGATAAAGGTGTCTACCACAGAGACCTTAAGGTACCCAACATAAAAATTTCAGCTTTTTACATAATAGATGCCTGAGTTACATTCTAATACGCAATTGTAATCAGATTTATTTTCTTGCTCATACTCATTGCAAATGAAACTAAACTAGAGAATTATGTGATTCTCCTGTGACAGAATTTTCTTCTTTATTCTACTCTTACAGCCCGAAAATGTTCTTGTCGATCGAAGAGGCAACATCAAGATCTCTGACTTTGGCCTAAGTGCTTTGCCTCAACATCTTGGGGTATGATAATGATTTGATTGAATTTTGTTCTATATAAATCACCTGTTGTTCGATTTGCTGAATCATTTGCATTCCCACTTTCAGAATGATGGTTTGCTGCACACAACATGTGGCAGCCCCAATTATATTGCTCCTGAGGTAATAACTGATAAATGAAAATAATCTGAAACTAGTAACATCTTTCATTTCTCCTGCAGATGCTAATTCTGTAGCGAATCTATGCAGGTTTTGCAGAACCGAGGTTACGATGGCTCCTTGTCAGATATCTGGTCTTGTGGAGTAATTCTCTATGTAATGCTTGTCGGATACCTTCCCTTTGATGACCGAAATCTTGTTGTCCTGTACCAAAAGGTCAGTTGCCAGATAAAGCATCATCTTTGCTAACAAATTTCAAATTTCACACCATCCTGATAGTGCGAAATTGTCCTGTATATTTAGATTTTCAAGGGGGACACTCAAATCCCAAAGTGGCTCTCACCTAGTGCACGGGACCTTCTTCGAAAGATTCTTGAACCAAACCCGATGAAGAGGATCAACATAGCAGGGATCAAAGAGCATGAGTGGTTTCAGAAGGATTACACTCCTGTTGTTCCATATGACGACGAGGATGACAATTATCTTGACTCAGTTCTCCCAATCAAAGAGGTATTCATAGTTTTCTGAAAGACTAATAGAAAACTAATGAGTACTTGTTTCTCAGTATTTGATGATGCTGAATTTCTGATTGGTAATTTCTGTTTCTTGAAGCAAATTGATGAAGCAAAGCATGAAAAGCCTACTCATATCAATGCTTTTCAGTTGATTGGAATGGCTTCTGCCCTTGATCTTTCAGGTTTCTTTGAGGAAGAGGTCCGTATGATGTTTTCTCATTCTAGACTTCTTTCATACTTCTCGGTTATTTATCAGAACAAGACTATGTGTAGTGTGACTTACAATCTTATAACATTTTTCCGAATGAACCCACCCTAATCTACGTGGTGCTAACTGATGGATTATTGCAGGATGCGTCTCAAAGAAAGATAAGGTTCACATCAACACATTCACCAAAAGATTTATTCGACAAGATTGAGAATGTTGTGACGGAGATGGGATTCCAAGTCCAGAGGGGTCATAGTAAGGTAGATATCCCAAGACCTCTTTCTCATCACATCATCGTATTGTCATGAATGAAACAACAGCTCCAGTAAACTAAAAGCCTAAACTCGCGTTTCTCTTTGCAGCTAAAAGTCATGAAAAATGGCAGAGGTTCAAAGAACCCCAGGAATCCATCATCATTCTTGGTCTGTACTGAGGTAAAATGCTACTCCTCTCTTGTGCAATGTAGATTCAGGGAGGATTGCATATCACCTGGTACTTACATCACCACTTGTGATCTTTAGGTAGTCGAGCTCGGGCCATCCTTGTATGTTGTCGAATTGAAGAAATCCCATGGAGATCCTACATTGTATAGACAGGTACCATTCCAACGAACAGCCTTACTTTCTGTCACCTGCAACTTCAGTAATCTGTCATTTCAGTGATTCAGTCATATCTGTGGTATTGCATCATCTCAGTAGTTGTTCTCTGAAATGTTTCTGCAGTTGTGCGAGAAGCTATCAGATGAGCTAGGGGTGTGCAAGACAGACCAGATTCAGACGACGGAATCGCTGGACGATGATCTAGAGAGCTTCGACAGCGGAGCTTCTCTCCCTGGTTTCTGAAGAAGTGCCGCCCTGGATCATTTTGGTTAGAGTTAGAGGAACATGCTCTGTTCTTCATATAAGCTTAGGTTAGGATGTTGTATAGTGTACAAAGCGAGTGGCGCAAGTTAGCCACCGATGTTTAATATAAGGATTGCTCTATTATTGCCCGTCTGTTGGCCCAATTCTTTCCCATAATGAAATGAAATCATCAGAAATGGACACTTGCAAAAATCAGGAAAACCTGATCACAATTTAGGGAAGTGGATCCCTATCTTATAAGTTATAACTATGTAAAATTGTAAATCCAAATGCATCTCTCATCAAGCAGCTCAAGAAAATAACGGAATGCCTCCACAAACAATGGTGAAATGTTCAAAGGTTCAGACTTCAGACTGATAATTGATAGATTGTACAGACGGATGAAATTAACAGGTATATAGCATACTAACTTTCAGCTCCAGAGTCTGAACAAACTGCACGAATGAATATCCAGACAGCTTCAGATGCTCCAATTTTTAGGGCTCATAATCTCTCCAACCAGTAGATCAATACGTTGTTCACTGGTAAATGCAAAAAAAACGGTGTGCTCAAAAGTGCAAACCAAGCAGTGATGTCAGATTAATATACTGGGTATCGTGATCATCTAACATGTCAGAGCATCACATTAAGAATTACGAATCTAGATCATACATCCGCATCACTGATCATTTGACCAAGCAAACACCTCAGAACAACACTATTTCAGAGTTCATAATTTTTCCAATACATTGTTCACCAGCAGATCAATACATTGTTCACTGGTAAATGGTATAACAAGTAACATCATACAATTCAAAATGGCATGCACAAAGATGCAAACCAAGCAGTCTATTTCTCAGATGAATATATTGGGTATCATGATCATCTAACATGTCAGATGATCAACCCAATAACAAGTCGCCAAGAACTGATCATAATCAGAATCATGGATCAACAGCATACCATCAGGATCGCTGATCATTTGGCCAATCAAATGCGAAAATCGATAAGGTATACCAAGCAAATACCTTACAACAACACAGTTCTCAGCTTGACGACGTTCCTTACATGTCGTCGTCCGGAAAGAGCTGCAGTGGCCGCCGCCGCCGCGGTGGCGGTGGCGGCGGCGGCAGCGACGAGCGGCTGGCCTCGGCAGCCATTGCCATCTCTGCGATGTTGCCCACGCCGATGGTGTCTGCGGCTGGGGATGGCGGCGGAGCGTTGAGGTCCAAGCCCATGGCCACGGCCACCAGGCTGCCTTCCGATGGCACGTTCTCGGACGACGGCGCCAGCGCCATGGCCATGCTCGACGCGTCGCTTTCCGGCGCCACGTTCTCAGACGGCGGTAAGGCGACCTCGCCCATGTTCGTCGCGCTGCTCTCCGGCGGGGCCTGCAGCATCAGCAGGGACTGGTTGACGCCATGGTTTGCAGAAGGCACCTCCGTGTCGACGCCCAAGGCCATGGCGAGAGCGCGGTACGCGCGTGCCTTCTCGGCCTTGGCCTCCACGAACAGGCGTTCCGCCGTTGCGCGCGCCGCGGCGGCCGCCTTCCTCAGGACGGCCAGAGAGATCCGCGAGGCCAAGAGCATGATCCGCGTCGCTCGTATGTCGAGCGGGGCGTCACCGCCGCCGCCGCCGGCGGTGGTGGTGGCCGGCGCCGCCGCCGGCGCGTACGAGAAGCGCCAGCCATGCGCGGCCGCGACGCAGGCGGCGCAGACGAAGGTGTCGTCGTGGGACTGGAGGCAGTAGCGGTGTGCGACGGCTTCGTTGCAGAGCCGGCAGATGGCGACGGGGAGCGGCGGCGCGAGGATGGGGTCGCCGTCGTCGAAGTGGGCGGCGGGCGGCTCCGGGCCGAGGAGGAGGAAGCAGCAGCAGCAGTAGAGGGAGCGGTATTCCAGCAGGAGGCACGACGAGCAGAGGCGGCAGTGGACGCCATCGAGGCGGCGGAAGTGGTGGAGCGGCCAGGTGCCGACGCCGGAGGTGCAGCCGTCGCCGTCGCAGCCGACGATGGGCTCCGACTCCATTTGTACTAGCGCCGTGTTTGCTGGCCTATTAGGGTATTAGGGTTTTAGGTCAGAAAGCGGATCCCCCCCCCCCCCCCCCCAACCCCCCAACGGTTCAGCAATCAAAAAAATCCCCAATCTAGAATATCCCCTTTCTACAGTTTTCTTCTTCATGTAGAAATATAAATTTATGGGGAAAGAAAAGGAATACGAGATTGAGACTTACTAGATTAGGTAGAGGCGATGATCCAACAACACCAGCAAATGGCGGACAACGGTGATGCAACAATCTTTTTGGAGCTTGTTCTTTAGATCTAGATCCAAAGCAAGAACGGATGGGTTTAGACTAGGCGGCGAAGATGTTGCGAGCTCTCGAAGAGGGGCGAGCGACGCCTAGTGTAGGAAAAAGATGGATGCTCGTGACGCCATGGCAGGGGCGGTGAGGTTCCTCTGGTGGTATGGCTCGTCTTTGTGGCCGGTGTTCGTGGTGGGTGATTATGTAGGAGGCGATTGGACTTATTGGCAACGAAGATAATAATGACTAGATAAAGGTGTGTATATTTTTGGAATGTAGTAACGAAAATTGTAAGCATTGTATATGGTGTGAGACGCATGATCATATTGTTGGGAAAAGCTAGGATAAGAATTACAACGAAAATACGATGATTCCTAAGAGTATTTATTAAACAATCCAATAATGAAAAGGGTAGAATATCTTGAATATAATCGATCAAAATTAGCTTGCGGAATTGTGAAATGCATAGACCTAGCATAGCTAGGTGACAGCGGTGACGTTTTGTAGCCATAGTGAGAGGAGATAAGATAGATGGGTTTGACGGGGAGTAATGAATAATAATTTTTTTATAACTGTGTAGTTGACTTGTTAAAAATATCTACTTCCTTCATCCTAAAATATAGAAACATAGTACAGATTGGTGTCAACAGTGAAATTCGACAAGTTTCCCTTAGTCAAGACCGGTCCAAAGGAGTTCATGCTGTGATTATAAAAGATTCGGTTGAGCAAGTTGATCCGGATTTGGTATCAAACTTCCATAATAAGAAAGGTGTATCTTTTTTTTCTATAGATAGAGTCTTGAGCCGATGGAATCGTTTTAGAATCCGACTCATGTAAATTTCCTTTTGTTCAACCGATCAGAGTCATGTATGAGTCGGAGTTGTAATAATAGTTTCCTTGTTTAGAGATAGAGTCCTAAAATCAATCATAGAGTCCTAAAATCAATCTGATCGTAGTAGAATTGGACTTAGTACAGCCCATGGGTATAAATATGTACACCCATGGCCTTTTTAATTTAACAATAGTTCAATCTACAACTTTCAGCGCATTGCCAACCCTAGTGTTAGTTTCGACGTATTCTTGTTTTCGAGTTTGGGCTACATCGCTTTCGATCTCCGGCAAGAAAGTAAGTTTCGTCAACTTCACTTGTATCGGCAAAATTAGTACTTTCTCGGTTAAGTACGATATACTAATTAAGCTTTTATTTGCGTTGCCTATCAAATATATTGGATCTTTCTTTGATCGTTTCACTATCATAATTAGGGTGTTTTTATATCATTCACTATCAAATTGATAGAATTGATCTTGAAATGTCTTGATTAAGTCCAATCTTCTAGGTTATAATTTGTTACTTAGATTTGTTCAAGTCGATAAATACTTGATATAGTTTCATTGGAGTTTCAGCCGATGAGGTATCTGCTTATCATATTTAATCTACTTTATCAGTTAATACACATATTTCATTATGATCGGTTAAGTTGCTAATGGTTCAATCTATCCAGATTGTAATTAATAAATTTAGATTGCCAACGATTATAATCTAAATTGTTATAGGCGATATTAGTTTTATCTACTTTGAGAGTAATAATAAGCTTTAATTAAATATCTCAGTGCATCAGCCTACATTCAGGAGCATACATAATTGTCAAGTTCTTACTTTTATTACATTCAATCTTATATTATCTCGGTTGGACCGATCTACCAAGGTTGGTTGTAATGAAGTTAGAATATTTACCAGCATATATTTACCTAGATTCTGGTCGATGTCTACTTTAATTCTTCATATTTATATCCATCGTTTATAGCCGATCGATCCGAAATTTCATCAGCATCGGCTGGGCACTCGATATTGTATTAGCCATGTGGCCGATTGGCCCCACGATCTAACATTTTTCATTTTCTCCTGTTAGTTGCAGGATCAAACTAATTGGCAAGCTCTGAACCCAATTTGATAGGACCCGCACTAGAGTGAAACAAATCTCTTAGGCCGACGAATTTTGCATCAACAATTGGATACCACCCAGTAGTACTAGGTGTTGTCTAATCTAATACCAGCTAGGCGATATCTACTGCAATACTAGTTCGGTTGCTATACTTTGATATGGAGGCTGTAGGATAAAAATTATGCTAAAGATGACTTTTCTAAATTATTGTAGCATTGAAAATGGACAATGCAGTGAATACCATTCACTATGGAGATGAGTTTCATATCTTTTAACATTTCCTCTTATTTTTATATATCATCTAAATAGCTATAAAATGTCTTTATAAGATAGACTAATACATGATATATCACTTCACAAACATGGAACAAACATGGAAGGATTAAATTCAATTTATACAGGTTAAAACAAAAAGGACCATGTATGCTTGTGAATACGCACACTATTCACTATCGTATTTTGTTTTTTTTAAGTTGTATAGTTTAAATTTAAATTTGCATGATTGTGAAGTGATATATTACATATTAATTTATCATATCAATGAAATTTTAATTGTTTTCGTGACTATTTAGATGGTATGTAAAAATGAGGGGACATTCTCTAATGATGAAATGAATTTAAATTTTGGTTTTCTATTTAAGTTTAAGGTGCATCCATAGACTGTGCAGATAGATACCTAGGTTGTGTAACCCGTCTAATTATAAGTCATTTTTAAACGAGAATATTTTTGAATTAAATTTCGAAGGCTCAGGCTGTGGTAGTGATATCTTGTGCTTTGATTTTTATTTTTGAAACGAAGTGATATGCAAAAGCATATATGTACTGAAAAATTTCGCAATTGTTCCCATATTAATTATTGCACTTTTGTTTAACCTTATACTTCCATTTCTTCACTTAATTATATTAAAATAAAACTAGTTAGTCAACAACAAAAAATTCAAAGGCACCAAGCAATTCTTTTTTATGAGGACATCACTTCTTTGGATACACATAGTACTCCTCAAGTTGTTATGCAAGGTCCAACCACTAGAGCTCGTACCCGACAATTGAATTTACAGGTGACTTGTTCCTAAGTACTTCTTTATGTGATTTTGAGGATATATTGCTACCTAATGATTTAATTATGATTAGGAACTATAGAGAGGACCATAGAGCACTTGGGGAGAGGCTAGAAAATGGACAAGGCTGTCATGGACATTCAAGCCAAGATGGAGGTCCAACTCATATCAAGTTCGAGTCCACCTCAGGCTCCAAGAACAGTCCACACTAAAATCATCGCCCAGATTGCATTCATACTCCGATTTCGACGTTCTAGATATGTATGGAAAGCTAAAGTGATCACCTTTCCAATGGATCTGATCCCACATCAAAATTTCTTCCGATTCAACAGGAATCATCGAAACAAGAAGATGTTCAAAATCTATCTGGGTGCTGCATCACCATCTTTGGGCCTGTTGTGTCGTGTATCGTATCAGAGTCCAATAGGAACGCATCCAGGGGTCTAAGGTCAACCTAGAACATATATGTTCAGTAGCCGTCATTGAGTTAGGGTTGGTTTTTGCTTAGATTATTTCTGTCATCGTAGTTTTGCCGCTAGTTCGGTTTATGGAACCCCAACTTCGAGTTCTTGATTAATCATCTGCAATTGAATTATTATATTTCTTGTTCTTGCTTATGTTTTTCGATTCACACGGAGGAATTAGCCTTCTTGGCGAGGTCAATCGGGTTTTTGCATGGTTGATAACCAGAGGAGACGTGGTGTTGCGATTGCAGGGTTCGGATCGTGTTGATTGGAAGCCGGATCATGTGTGTCAAGTTTCCGCCAAATCGATAGCTATCTTCACCTGACGGAAGATCGGGCATGCCGTTACCATCATTGTGGGTGCGGTGGGGATTATTGGTCTAAATTGGCCTGCATTGATCAATTTATCATGACAAATTTTATCTGATCTATATTTGATTGGAGGAACAATATGATGGTAAATGGGGTGGGATGGTACATGATGAATGGGATCGTCTAGGAATGGAATGGTACAAGTTTTTGATTGGAAACCGGTTGAATGTACAAAATGACAGAGTGAATTATGCTACAGATACAGGAACTTAACAGTGGGAGATTTGATTCTCTGTAACTGCTTCATGGAAGTTTGGTTCGGTAAATATGACATTAATTTCTTCATTTTATTTTTAAAATTTCTTTCTCCCTCTTTGGCTATATTATATCTGTTCTGCATTGTTAATCTGCTTTGATCAGACTGGGAGGATCTTTCGAATGCTTTGTCCCAGCGTGTTTGGCACATTGCAAGTTTGCAACTGTCCAGCATGAAGCCCAATCTTCAGACCACCACAGGTCTCCTAAAAAATATTTTCCCCTTGTTTATCGTAATCAGCAGGAAGAAGTCCATTTTACATCCCTCAATCATGGGTTGAGTTTAATTCACATCCCTCAATCACAATACCGGAACACAAGTTCCCTCAATTATTAATACCAGTTCATTTTACGTACTCAGTGCTTTCAAAGGTTGTTTTGTCTTATGTGGCTGACTGTGCTTCACACGTCGGTCACATGAGAAGGAAAGAAGAGGGGGGGTGTTGAATGACAGAGTAGCGAGGTCGCCGTCTTACCCTCCCACACACGTTGAGCAGCGAGGCTCGCTGCCTCACCAGCTCACCCTCCCACCACAGCCGTCGTCGTCGTGGGCATCCCTGCGCTTGAGCAGCCAGATCAAGGAGGAAGAAACATAAACCGTGCCTTCTCCTCCCTGTTGTTGAATCCTTGCTTTCAGTTGCTGGATCTAAGAATCCTTAGCCATGCCATGGATGTCTGGAGCTCTAAATTCGAGCACATAGATGCATAATTGAAGGGGAAAATGGTACTAATAAAACCAAAGTGGTGTGAGGGTTTTGGTTTCGATAATTGATGGTGAGATCCTCATGGCCAACGGTGGATTTGGTGGTGGTGGTTAGAGATAGCAATGGGGACATGTGACCCGACAACCGATGGGTTTTTACTCTATTAGGAGATTAATTATGTTCTTACTCTTATATCCATAGGTCTACTAACGGGCGAAAACTTTTACCCGTTGGGTATGCGGGTATAGGTTCATTCTTTACCCACCCGTACCCACCAACCCGTGGGTGAAAAAACCCATAGGTTAAGTTTAAAACTATGAGTAACATAAGTCCCAACACCTACTAAATCATATTATAAAACCCCTTTCACCTCTTCAGCATTGTTCATGTCTAGTATAAGAAATTAATATTTGATTTCTTGATTATGTAATGTGGTTATAGAATTTTTTTACTCGCCTTTGAACACTAATGTTAATAACATTGTTGCCGAAGAATATATCGATGGTTTACAGTTCTAATATGGCTAATTACAATACAAAACTATAAGTGCAACACAGCAATTATATGGGTATGGGTACCCGTTACCCGCACGGACTGTGGGTATGGGGATGATTTTGTACCCGCGACGGATGTGGGTATTGAAGCGGGAATATTTAGCTATTGCGGGTGTGGATATGGGGTAAGGGAACTCGATGGGTATGTACCTGTTGCCATCTATAGTGATGGTTTTTATTGGGTGGAATAGCAGAGTGAAGGGAAGGATGAAAGGAGCTCAAAACGGAGGAAGAAGACAGCAGCGGGATCCGAAAGCTCCTCATCGGCTGCCCACCGCCGTTGCCGCCTTCCGGCGGATATGCTCGAGCTCGCCTCCTTCCTTTCCTTTTCCACCGCCATGGATAAAGAAAAATGGGAGAGGATTCTAATTCCTCGAGAAGATGTCCCCTTACGTACCTCTTTTCTTCAATTTCAATGTAAATGATTGCACAAAATTCTAAAAGAAAATTGACAATTTACAATATAATAACACCTGCAACTTCATCAAAAGATTATATTCAAATTCGATCTACACACTGATAAATGGAAAAGATAAATTTAGATATGAATAGATGTTGAATTTGTCTTACTCAATGTGCCTTGAGTTGGGGTATCATATGTATATTGTAGGAACGTTATCATTTTTTTTGAGAATTTCTAACAACTATTCAGATGGTGTTTGTGTCGAAACTAGATTTTGGCAATATGAAAAGGGGGTAGCGCACGAGACCTAAAAGTGGATGGATGCGGAGACAAGGATTTAGACAGGTTCAGGCCCTCTCGATGAGAGGTAATACCCTACTCTTGTTTGGGATTGTATCCGCCGAGTTGTGTATTGATCTGACGATCTAGTTGTGCTCATGCCCCCTAGAGGGCCTCCTACCCACCTTATATAGGATGGGGGGCATGATTACAAGATAGAAACCTTAACCAATACGGTATCGGTTTCCTAATACTACTTTTCAATATTGTCAAATCAAGACTTTAGGCCGTTCCGTAATACATAAGGAAACGTAATACCCAAGTCATGATCCGTTACATATTATATAGATATAAGCTATCCCCTATAACTAGTCAGATAACCATGTTGTGTGGGTATGGGTACCCATAATTTCCACAGTAGCCCCTGAGACCTTCACAGTCGAAAAGATAATCTTCTCTCGAACTAGATTACTTCAAAGCCGAGTGCTTCAATCATCTTCGCCATGATCTCCCAAATACTCTTACCAAATCAGAAGACTGTGGAGGGCTGAAAAATAATAAAATATAAACTCAGGTGCATCGACTAGATGCACCTGATAGGTGTAGCCCCCGACTATGTGGTTAGTTGAACAAACTAAGCATATAGTCAAGGAATAAACAGATTAACCAGCTGAGTGGTTTTAAGCCACCTAAGTAGCATAACGATAGCACATACGGTATGAATCCCTGAATAAATAAGACTCAAGTGATAGACCGACTGCTTTATGAAGTATGATGCATGCAACCTAAAGTTACCACATCTTTGAAAATTCATATAGCAAAAATAGCTATAAAAAAGCTTGTATGCCATGAGTAAAGAAATTTCCAAAGCATTAAGTATACACCATGCACACACTGTTTCAACAGATGTGCTTAAGTCCCTAAAAGATGCACGGCTTTACCATACTTGGAAACATAAGGCATATGTGGTATAAAATCCGAGTAAATAAAACTCATAAAGGATTTACTAACCGCCTGAAAAATGACCAGAATATATAATCAGCCTAGGCCACAATATTGGTCAATAAAAGTGCACACTTACGTGGTGAAAAGCAATGATATTATATCTAATCGGTTGCTTTATAAACCCAAACAGTGCCTTGACTCGTACATATATAAAAAGTCAGCGGGGCAGCTATATAAAGTTTCACTGTTTGTCACCTTTTAAAGTGCATTGTACCAACTCCTAAAAAGTTGAGTAACAGCGATATAAAAGGATTTTAAGGTATTGGGCACTCGATCACGTGCACTTTTGCCTAAGCGAAAAATGCCTAAGTCCCTAAAAGAACGTGACTGGCCACACCTGAAATATGGGCTGCAGACATATTAGGCCTAGACCAAAAAATATGCATTCGATACCCTCAAAAGGATGACGCATATAACATGCCTCTTGACATGCTCCCGAGTGATAAATCTTCCGGGTAATGTAGACCAAGTGCATCTCATCTGAGTGGCTTCTGATTCAAATAATTATCCCTCATGGGGTATAATGAAATACATATGATAATTGAATCCTGACTGGCGCAAATATTCAGTCGATGGCCCTCATGGGGTATAAAGATTGATCCAGGCCTTGAGCATAGAGGATGAGCCCACGGCCATGAATATGTATCCGGAACAAAGCCAAATTACAGGTATGATCCTTAAGCTTGAGCTGATGAAGCCCCTGAGCATATAGCTTGTCATTATGTTGTAGTCGAAATCGTCAATTAGTAGTAGCTGATGTAGTCGGCATGAGATGATATCGCCCATCAGAGGTGACGAAGATGTCGATGGTAGAGACGAAGTTGTCCATCAGCAGCGATGGTGAAGTCCTCCAATCGCGGAGATGAAGAAACCAGTCAGCAATGCCAGACACGACCGGTAATGAAGACGAAGTTGCTTATCCACGGCTATAGAATAAGCGTGAATGAAGAGGCATAACATGATGTTGATGAATATGAAGATGTCAATGATCCAGTCAATAGCGGTGTAGCAACCGATGATAATGACGAGGTCGCCCATCAGCGGTGGCGTAGTAGGCCAACCGTGAAGGCAAAATAACAAGTCGGCGATGACAGAGGCAACCGAAGGCAAAGACATAGTCATCCATTAGCGACAGTAGCGATGTTAGGGCTGATGAAGTAGAGGTGATACCAAGGAGGCTCAGCAAGAAGTCGACAAAAAACGATCCAGTTGGATATTCAGTGTTGATTAAGCTTGATCCCTCGAAGCAAACTCCTTGGTTGACGGTAATTGACCGGAGATCACAATTATATCAATGGAGAAGTTGCTGATGATGACTTTAGTAATAATAATCCATCAAATTGTTGAAAATATGTCGAATCTCGAGTAGTTTCCTTAACGCTAACACTTGCATGTCGAAGATTGATGCAATGCCCGTTGATTTATGACGATAGCAGTAGAACTTGGTCTTGTAGTTGTTGCATATGCTTTACTTGGAGGAAAGCAGATGTTGTTGTCTAACTCATCGAAACTGAGTTGATTGGTTGATAACTCCAAACTCCTAGATATGTAGGTTAAATCTTGAACTTGACATTTGAGAGATTTGGAGTAAATTGTGGCAGCATCCAGAAACCAAAATTGCCGATAAAATAATTGGTGTTGCTGAAGTAGAACGCCTGCTCTGAGTTGAAGACGAAGATAATGACTTCCGGAGTTGACTCATTGACTGGTTAATTGATTGCTTCATCTTGACATAGCGTCTGTCAAATTTTGAGTCTCGTATTTGTGTAGCCCCCGACTCTATGCTTAGTTGGGAAACAACTGATCATAGAGTCAAGAACTGTAGCTTGTTGTCGAGTACTCACCACTTGAATGAAAATACGCATTGAGGATGTCCGAGTAGAAATCTTGAAGATTGGAACACCACTTGTTGTAGTAGATTAACTCGGCATCATATGCAAAGATGTCGAGGCTCTTGGAGACGTCGTGGTTGATGATGCGAAGCTTCCGAAGTAATAGCAGTAGAGTTTGTCGGTGCCAAAAATAATGAAGATGAAGTTGCCCCATAACGGTGATAAAATTGCAATGTCATGATGACGTGGACACGAGTCAGCGGCAACAAAAGCAAACCATTGGCAAAGACGCGTAGTCGTGAAGATAAAAACACCAGTCAGCAGCGGCAAAACCAGTCGGCGGTGAAGACGTAGACGCCCAGCGACGGTGGTGCAACCAACCAACCGTGTAGGCAAGGAAACCAGTCGGCGACGATGACAATGGCCAGCGATGAAGACATAGACGCCCAACAACAGTGGTGTCACCAACCAACCGTGTAGGCGGAGACACCAGTCGGTGACGACGAAGGCGGACCGGTGGTGAAGTCGTAGACGCCCAACAATGGTGGTGTGACCAACCAACCGTGTAGGTGGAGACACCAGTCGGCGACGATGACGATGGCCGGCGGTGAAGACGTAGACGCCCAACAACGGTGGTGTGACCAACCAACCGTGTAGGCAGAGACACCAGTCGGCGACGACGAAGGCGGACCGGTGGTGAAGTCGTAGATGCCCAACAATGGTGGTGTGACCAACCAATCCGTGTAGGCGGAGACACCAGTCGGCGACAATGACGATGGTCGGTGGTGAAGACGAAGACGCCCAACAACGGTGGTGTGACCAACCAACCGTGTAGACGGAGACACCAGTCGGTGACGACGAAGGCGGACCGGTGGTGAAGACGTTGACACCCAATGACGGTGTTGTGACCAACCAACTGTGTAGGCGGAGACACCAGTCGGCGACGATGAAGGCGGACCGATGGTGAAAGCGTAGACACCCAAACAACGGTGGTGTGACCAACCAACCGTGTAGGCGGAGACACCAGTCGGCGACGATGAAGGCGGATCGATGGTGAAAGCGTAGACGCCCAAACAACGGTGGTGTGACCAACCAACCGTGTAGGCGGAGACACCAGTCGGCGACGACGAAGGCGGACCGATGGTGAAGACATTGACGCCCAACAACGGTGGTGTGACCAACCAACTGTATAGGCGGAGACACCAGTCGGCGACGATGAAGGCGGACCGATGGTGAAAGCGTAAACGCCCAACAACAGTGGTGTAACCAACCAACCGTGTAGGCAAGGAAACCAGTCGGCAACGATGACAATGGCCGGCGGAGAAGACGTAGACACCCAACAACGGTGGTGTGACCAACCAATCGTGTAGGCGGAGACACCAGTCGACGACGATGAAGGCGGACCGGTGGTGAAGTCGTAGACACCCCACAACGGTGGTGTGACCAACCAACCGTATAGGCGGAGACACCAGTCGGCAACACCAGTCGGCAACGATGACGATGGCCGGCGGTGAAGACGTAGACGCCCAACAACGGTGGTGTGACCAACCAATCCGTGTAGGCGGAGACATCAGTCGGCGACGATGACGATGGTCGGCGGTGAAGATGTAGACGCCCAATAACGGTGGTGTGACCAACCAATCCGTGTAGGCGGAGACACCAGTCAGCGACGATGACGATGGCTGGCGGTGAAGACGTAGACACCCAACAACGGTGGTGTGACCAACCAATCGTGTAGGCGGAGACACCAGTCGACGATGATGAAGGCGGACCGATGGTGAAAGTGTAGACGCCCAACAACAGTGGTGTAACCAACCAACCGTGTAGGCAAGGAAACCAGTCGGCAATGATGACGATGGCCAGCGGTGAAGATGTAGACGCCAACAACGGTGGTGTGACCAACCAACCGTGTAGGTGGAGACACCAGTCAACGACGATGAAGGCGGACCGGTGGTGAAGTCGTAGACACCCAACAACGATGGTGTGACCAACCAACCTTATAGGTGGAGACACCAGTCGGCAACGATGACGATGGTCGGCGGTGAAGACGTAGACCCCCAACAACGGTGGTGTGACCAACCAACCGTGTAGGCGGAGACACCAGTCGGCGACGACGAAGGCGGATCGGTGGTGATGTTCTGACTGATCCATTCCCGAAGCGCAGGAGATAAGCTTAAAGCCATGAATCCCCACTATGCATATCTGGATTTGGATCTTGCAGTATAAACATGTATGATGAGTAGCATCTGATGCAAATAGAATACTTGAGAAAAGTTCAAGCATTTTAAGATATTTATAAATATGTATTTGTCCTCTTGTTGATTTTGATTTCCCCGAGTAGATGACTCATCACATTTAAACACTCTGCCCGACTAGTCATTGACATGAGTTCGTCATTAATGGAACAAAGTTTCATGCATTGGAGTTTACTACTCGGGTACTTTTACAATTGTTAAGAGCAGAAAGCAAATTATATTATCTCTATGCTTTTGATTTCTTCCGAGTAATACTTAGCACCTTGCGTTATATACTCCATCCAACAAGCCCCGGGTGCTAGGAATCGGCCCAAAGGCAACTATCCATTGACAAACCAAACGGGAAGCATGGAGAAATAGAGCTCTGTGACTCGATCGGTACTTTTTTACTCGGATTATCTCGCAAGCAATCAAGATAAACATTATGAAAATTTTTGAAAAAACATGATATAACATCTGTAGCCCCCGACTCACTACTCAATGGAGAACCAATTGATGTAGTGAGGCGAAGGAAAAGAAAAAATATCATATAAAGAATAAAATAATGATGACTTAGCTTTGTTGTATTCCCCTCGGTGACGATAGGATTGCCCATCAATGACGATGAAAACACCAGTCGACGATGGCAGAAGGCGAGCCGGTGGTGAAAACGGTATCACCATTAGTAACGGCTGCGACGAAGGCAACCAGTCGGCGGCGATGACGGTGGCCGGTGGTGAAGATAATGTCGCCATGAGTAACGGCGGCGGAGCACACCAACCGTGGAGGCGAAGAGACCAGTCGGCGGCGATGACGGCGGCCGGTGGTGAAGATGATGTCGCCATGAATAACTGCGGCGGAGCACACCAACCGTGGAGGCGAAGAGTCCAGTCGGCAGCGATGACGGCGGCCGGTGGTGAAGATGATGTCGCCATGAGTAACGGCGGCGGAGCACACCAACCGTGGAGGCGAAGAGTCCAGTCGGCAGCGATGACGGCGGCCGGTGGTGAAGATGATGTCGCCATGAGTAACGGCGGCGGAGCACACCAACCGTGGAGGCGAAGAGTCCAGTCGGCAGCAATGACGGTGGCCGGTGGTGAAGATGATGTCGCCATGAGTAACGGCGGCGGAGCACACCAACCGTGGAGGCGAAGAGTCCAGTCGGCGGCGATGACGGCGGCCGGTGGTGAAGATGATATCGCCATGAGTAACGGCGGCGGAGCACACCAACCGTGGAGGCGAAGAGACCAGTCAGCGACAGTAATGCCGCGACATCACATGTGAACAACAAAAAATATCAAGAGATTAATCTGATAATTACAGATCAATTTAATAAACATCAATAAGTTAGAAGGGGAAAAAACCCAGATTGGAGATTCAAGCCATTGAAACTCGCTGAGATTGATCTCAGCATTTTTGTTGAAATTGATTCCATCGCACTTCTTGATGGGGAACTCGGCGTACCCCTATCTGGCGCGCCAACTGTCGAAACTAGATTTCGGCAATATGAAAAGGGGGTAGCGCACGAGACCTAAAAGTGAATGGATGCGGAGACAAGGATTTAGACAGGTTCAGGCCCTCTCGATGAGAGGTAATACCCTACTCCTGTTTGAGGATTGTATCCGCCGAGTTGTGTATTGATCTGACGATCTAGTTGTGCTCATGCCCCCTAGAGGGCCTCCTACCCACCTTATATAGGATGGGGGGCAGGATTACAAGATAGAAACCTTAACCAATACGGTATCGGTTTCCTAATACTACTTTTCAATATTGTCAAACCAGACTTTAGGCCGTTCCGTAATACATAAGGAAACGTAATACCCAAGTCATGATCCGTTACATATTATATAGATATAAGATATCCCCTATAACTAGTCGGATAACCATATTGTGTGGGTATGGCTACCCATAATTTTCACAGTTTGAACAAATCAGTGGATATTAGTTTAAGGCTGCTTTCAAGGGTGATGGTTCTGAACCATCTCTCTGGCAATATTATCAACAATAGGTATTATTAATCTGAGGTAAGTAGGGAGTACTTAAAAACAATCTAATCACACACTCGATCTCGCTCCGTGCCATTCACCACCGTAGGATTATCTCGAACGGGTAACGAAAGCAACATGTCTGTCATTAGTTGCAGCTCTCAAGCTCCACACAAACTCGTGGCCTTTGGCCACTGCTTTGCTCTTTTGACAGACACACTCACTTAGTTTCAGAAACTGTGCATCCATGTTGGCTTTTCTTGCCTGCTAAAATTTGCAAAGTGCAGCCATTTCTGTCTTCATGCCGGTTTCGGAGAAGGCCACAACAACGCCATCGTCGTCGTATTACTCGTTGGAGTTGGATCCACTGTTGTGTGATCTTGCAGAGAAGAAGCTTAGCCTGAGGAGAAGCTTGGCTTGGTTGGATGCAGAGCTCAGGGATGCCAGGATCAAGCTTGCTTCCAAGGAACAGTTGCTTGCTCAGGAATCAGAAAACAGGAAGGTATGTTCCACTCTCCTGACCATGACTTCTTGATGTTCTGTGAAAAAAATTGCACTGAACTGATGAAATATCAGAAGTTTGCCGAATCGAAGGCAAGAAGCATGGAGGAGGAGGTGAAGAAGCTGCATAAATGTTTACAGGACAAGGATGAGCAGCTGAGAACATCGATATGTAGTACTGAACAGGTGATCACCACCCTCTTATACTCCACTTGCTGTCAATCTTCCAGTGTGATGTGTTCAGGTAACTGTCATATTTTGGTGTAATATGTTTCTTGACCTAGTAGTTTCATCACTTGCAAATCTAATGGGAGATTTTCCTGTCAGCAGTATTTGTCTTCCTACAAATTGGATGTTCTTAGATCACAGATTTCAGTGACACAAGCCACTGCAGAAGCCAGTGCAGAATCAGCCATGTTGGCACGGTTGCAGTGCTTTTCCCTGTCAGGAGGGCATGAGAAGATCAATTCTTTGGGTGAATGTGAGCTTCGAGTGAAGGAGGTAGAGGAGCAGCTAGATCTTGTTCAGAAGTACCTTGAAGCGAAAGAGCTCTCGCAGGTGGTTATACGCTTACAAATTAATTACTTCCTTGACTCACAAAATATATTCATTTAGTATGTTTTTATATTGAAAATTTGAATTACGCTTTTATTCTATTTAAATTTGTTGGTAATATATAGTTGGAGAAGAATCAAATGACAACGGTTCATGAGCTGAAGAAGAAGGTACTGAAACTTGAATGCACCCTCAAAGATTCAAGAACTGAGCTGCGAAAACTACAAAAGGTACTACGCTTGCCACTTCCAATATTCAGGGAATGGTTTTCACTTCCAGAGAATTACTGATCAACATGCGTGCAATCACATTTTTTTTATTTCCTGAAAATTAACCATCCATCTTCTCTCTGCTAATCTAATCATATATGTAGTTGGAATATCTTCCAATCATACATGCTTATTCTTCCTTATGTAGATGGGGGAGCGAAGAGATGAAACTCCGAAAAAACTACAAAGCCGATTGCGGCTGAAGCAGACCGACGGCGACAAGCAGAACTTGTGGGAGAGCTCAGGCTTCAGGATCATAGCCTCCATGTCAATATTGGCCCTGGCTATGCTGTCGAAGCGATGAACGGAACAAGTGATTGACGTCGTCGTTTTTCCGTTGTCTATGGCAGACGCAAATGTTCCTGTATTACTGTAGCCAGTTCTCCGTACATGATTCCGTACCAAATTTGACGAAATTCAGTGTACTGTTGTAGACTTCAGCATGGTTGGAAACTAAACCAATGCACTAAATGAACTTGGGGGAGAAGATCGAGGCCAGCGGCGGCTAAGGTGCACCATTTTCATTTCTGAATCGGCCGTTTTATTGTGCTGATGTTGTCATGTTGATGATGAGATTGGGATTTGATGGACCGAGAGCCTCCAGGTTTGGCTGATAAAGATGTAGAAAAATAAACATGATAAGAAAATAAATTTTAGAATAGGACTTGTCTATTTCTATTTTTAGCAGTTTAAAAATTAAGCCTTTTTTTGAAAAAAAAAAGCGACTTGAAAATTTTGAAACTAAGTTAAAAAATTTATTTATTTTTCTATGGCAAACAAACAGCGAGGGTAAAAATCTTGGAATAACCGCATGGCCGATTAGTTGTGCCTTTTCAATTTATATCTCCTTTTGAACTGTAAAAACCAAATGAACAAAAATACGGCAACAATCCTATAAAAATGGTCACTGCTTATCCATCTCGTTTGTAAAAATGGAGTAAAGAAAAAGCCTATTATTATCGTATATTAGCTTCAAGCCGCAAGGACTAAACCATTCAAGTCCCATCTACCAGCCAAACAATCGTCACTACTCCTGTATGTTCTTCATATATTTTAATTGTTTTCCTATATTTTTTAAGTACATTACATGTTGGACTAATTATTTTTACTAAAGTCTTAGGTTTTACTCTCTCTTCTCTAACTTTGATTCCCCATCACCACGACACTACCAACACTGGTTTGACCCTTTCCTTAACCTCGAGTGTAAGATTGCGCAACCAGAACTAAGCTAACCAGAGAGGATGAATGGTTATAGTACCCAAAAATCAAAACTTTTAGCAAAATTAAAAGTTACTCTCGAATCTGATGTAGATCGGTATGATCGAAGTAAATACACCGGTCTGACCGCCCAATGTCCTCCGATCTGACCAGCGTATTAGCTCCGGTCTAACCGCTGTTGTCGCCTGCTGCTGCCTGTCGCCGCCTTCGGTCTGACCAACGTATTAACTGAGGAATAATATTTACTTTATTTTGTTGTAAAATAGACGGTGGATCCTTAAACTTTGACCGAGATATCATCTAGGTTCATAAACTTATAAAATCCACATCTACATTCTTAATTTTGGTTAAATGTATCACTTAAATTCCAAAGTGCATATGATGCCGTTCAAGTGCTAACGTTGTCGTCCATGGTTACAAGAATTATGCACTCAACCCCCTTCGTTGTAGTATTATACGAAAACCGACTCTAGCAACCCTATATCAACAAATATGTATTTCAAGTAATGCACTATAAGATTTGGCAGTGGTAGGAATCAACTTGAGTGCATATTATAGCACGAGTGACCTAAATACAAAATTCTCACCATGGTAGATATTGCCAAGTTAAAAACCCAAGCTATACGTCATCTGCTCTTTAAGCCTTAGATAATACATTAAACAAGATTAGAAATCTAAATGTATAATTGAAAAGTTCATAGATCTATAGGACACTTTCTCCATCCAAAAAAATTCAATCTAAGATAGGATATAATCTATCTTACGGTAACAAGCTAGGACAATAAATCTGAATAATAGCTGGTTCAGATTCATCATCATATGTTAAGTGATATCTTATTTTAGGTTAATTTTTTATTTTAGGTTATGTTTTTTTAAGAAAAGAGAGAGTATATAAAATTCTTCCTGGGACAAATTGAGAGGAATCGCTTCCCGAAAATAGTCAAACGGAACAATTTGGTGAAAGAAGGATTCCTCTCGCCCAGTGACGGTGGCGGGTAGAGAGTATCTTTCGGGCAGGTCGTGTGTAAACACACAGGCGAGGCGACGACCTCGAGTCGACGCTGCAGCAGGAGAGAGAGGAGAAGCTTGACGACGACGACAAAAGCAGCGTCCTGCTCCTCCCATGCCAATGCCATGCCCCGTCGCTGTCGCTGTCCGGAGTGAAGCCAGCCGCCAAGGAAGACGAGGTGAATATGCCCCAGGCTCAGGTTGGGGCGGGGACTGGCTGGCTGGAAGAGGACTCCGGATCCTGCCTCCCCCAGGATACTTCGCCCCGCGTTCGTTCCCCCTCCCTCCCCGATCCACCCCTCTCCAACTCCCCAAGACTGGTTGGGACTTGGTTGAGAAGCTTTGGCCAGGCAGGCAGGCTACTCCCGACGCCGTGCCGTGCTCGGTTTCTTGATCCGCTCTGCCGTCGGTGAGTAACTTGCGCGATCTTTGTCCATCCTTATCTTGCAGAGATATCATTTCTTTCGGTGAGTTTCCAGCTTTCCCATCAGCTAGTGGTTCGCATCGTAGCAACGAATTCTTTGGTTCTTGGTTTTCCTTTTCCTTTTTTCCTGACCGTTTCAGGATTGGTCTCAAGTTCATCTTTTTTTCCTTTTTTTTTCTTCTCTGGGTCCTGACCATTTCAGGATTGGTTCCAAGCTGTTGATTTTCTTTTTTTGGTTATTTCAGGATTGGTTCCAACTTCCAAGTTGTTGATTTCTCCTTTTTTTTCAAGATCAAGATAGGCTGCACAGTGGTGTGTGTGATGATTAATCATGTGTGCTTGATGCACTTGTAGCTGGGGATACTGTTGAATCTGAGATCATTACTGTACCAAGAACAAGAACAGGAGGATCAATAGAGGGGGAAGAGATTATTGACGAAACAGATAAGGGAGGATCCTAAACTGATGAACCAAGAATGGCGAGTGGGCTCAAGAAGAAGGGCCTGGAGTGGGATTTGAACGATTGGAGATGGGATTCAAACCTGTTCTTGGCCACACCATCCAACGCTTCTCCATCCAAGTGCAGCAGGAGGGAATTGGGCCGAGCCGAGGGGGAGATCGATTTCGGTGTGGTTGACAAGAGGAGAAGACTCTCACCAGAGGATGATGACCGCGAGGAGTGCATCAATGCAGCAACCACCAATGGGGACGATGGCCAGATTGCTGTTCAGAGAGGAAGGAGCAGTGAGGACGAGATGCCTAGGCAAGGCGCCTGTTCTAGTAGCGGTCCGTGTTGCCAAGTCGATGGCTGCACGGTCGATCTCAGCAGTGCCAGGGATTACAACAAGAGGCATAAGGTCTGTGAGGTGCATACCAAGTCGGGAGTGGTTCGTATAAAAAACGTAGAACACCGGTTCTGTCAGCAGTGCAGCAGGTTAGTCAGTGATCTCCTTGTGAAATTAACAAGTTAGTCATGTTACATGTATCTTTGTGCATTGTTCAGTTTAGTACATTTATGCTTGTGACATATCCCTATTATATCTACTTCAATATGCCTTCAACTGGGACTCTTCTCTGATTACAATTTTACTCTATGGGAGCAGAAAAAAAATAAGTGAAGGTAATGTTGTCAATAAGTCATAAAGTCTTGAATGTAGATAGGCTATAAACATCTTTATATGTTTGTAATATCGCCAATAAAAAAAAACATGTTACATCCTGCAACCAAACGTTTACTTTGATCAACAATACCTCAATATATAGACTGGCTGTATGACAAAAATACAAAAAGAGATTTTCTTCAGAAGATACTGATGTTATCCTTTTATCAGTCTTGAGAAACATATGACAACAGAAATTGGTATTCAAAATTGTGATTTGGAGACTGAATAATGTAAAAAAAACTTTATTTCTAACTGAGGAATAATATTTATTTTAGAAGCAACAGACAGGTTCAGAAAAGGTAGCTCAATGTTTGAATGGTAGTTTAAGTGATGATTTTAATTAATGATCAACAGTTGCGGAAAGTTAGTCATGATTAATGCTCTATCAAATCAACAGCTAAAGTTTCACTTGTAGTTTATGTTCAGTTGATTTGACAAGAAAATTTCCGTATGCGTTGATCCAAAGTTCTCACTCTTAAATCTAAAGTCTAAACACGAAGATAGTTCTAAACTGAAGCAGATAATGGATTCAAGGTGTGTGTGAAACAAGGAGTTACGAGTATAGCTAAATTCAGATTGTTCACATGATTAGAAAATGACCATATCTTTTAGGTAGTCAGAACTCATGAACTGAAACAAGAGGGAAAATATATAAACACCACATTAATCACTTGTTTCACTTTGGCCCCTCTACTACACTTTCGTTCATTGCTATCCTAAGTTGAAATGTTGTACATAAAGCCCCCCACCCAAATACTGTACGCAGGCCATATTTTCCAGTTCCAAGCAATTAATTACTGTGTTGACTTGATGTTAAATTGATTCTTACGTGCTAGACTAGTGTGCAATTTGTGGATAACCTTGGTCTGATATAAACATGGTTCCTGCAAGAAACTATGACAAATAGTGAAGAAAATTTAATGTGGTCTACATATCAGGGGCTTATGAATGATACATCCAATTACGCGGGTGTCAATGAACAAAAATGATGTGAAGATTACTTGTGAATCCTTTTTTGTAGTTTTATGGCAATTATTTGACATGCCTTGTCAGGTTTCAATTTCTTCAAGAATTTGATGAAGGAAAGAAAAGCTGTCGCTCACGGCTAGCACAACATAACAGAAGGAGGAGGAAAGTACAAGTGCAGGCTGGTGTAGATGTGAATTCCTTGCGTGAAAATCATTCTTTGAGCAACACATTGCTCCTTTTGTTGAAACAACTTTCTGGCCTAGATTGTAAGTTTTTAGAATTCTATGAAACAGTTTTAGATGCAGCTATATATTAATTCATATGTGATCAAGCCATAGTCATGCAACTATTGTTATGTTGGTGGCAGCTAGTGGTCCATCTGAACAAATCAATGGTCCTAACCATTTGACCAATCTTGTGAAAAATCTTGCTGCTCTTGCTGGTACACAAAGAAATCAAGATATGCTAAAGAATGCAAATTCTGCTGCAATAGCATCACATACTGGTAATTATGTTGCAAATGGCAATAGTCTACATGACTCAAGACCACATATTCCTGTAGGAACTGAATCCACTGCAGGTAAAAAAAAAAACATCTTGATTATCTGCTGCTGTTGTGCGAAGGCTAATGAATACCACACTTTCAAATAAACCGTGTTTCACATGTGTTACCAGAAGAACCTACAGTGGAAAGGCGTGTGCAAAATTTCGATTTAAATGATGCTTATGTGGAAGGAGA
The DNA here is from genome assembly GCA_000573905.2 of Oryza punctata. NCBI lineage: Eukaryota > Viridiplantae > Streptophyta > Magnoliopsida > Poales > Poaceae > Oryza > Oryza punctata. Next base: position 10,781,565 of record CM002488.2, read on the forward strand.
TGAGGTCAATTACTTAGATTCTTAGATGTTTTTCTGATATATATAATTTAGAGTTTGCTCTGGTTTCTCTGACATCCACAACATTTGCAGAATCGAACAGATAAAATTGTGTTTAAACTCTTTGGGAAAGAGCCGAATGATTTTCCTTCTGATTTACGTGCTCAGGTTACTACCATACTACAAACTGTACTAATGTTTCTGTTCACAGCTTTGTTGTTGAGAATATATTGAGTTACTCTAACAGCTCAACTCTCTCATCAAATTGTTTTAATTTACAGATCCTCAACTGGTTGTCGAACTGCCCAAGTGATATAGAGAGCTATATCAGGCCTGGCTGTATCATCCTAACTATTTACCTGCGCCTCCCTAATTGGATGTGGGATAAGGTAATGTTGCGCTATGCAAACAGTTGTTTCGATATGTATATCTTTTCTCTACTATGATTTTACCAGCTTCAGCTACTAAAATGGATAAACAGCATACTAACATAAATTTGAATTATAAACCTTGGATAAAGAAGCAAACTGCTTACTGCTAATTTTCTTTGCTGAATTTGTCAAAAGCTTGCTGCCGACCCAGCTCATTGGATACAGAAGCTAATTAGCTTGTCCACTGATGACTTGTGGAGAACAGGATGGATGTATGCAAGAGTGCAGGACTACCTGACATTGAGTTGCAACGGTTTGTTCACCTTATTTGTGGTCATTATTTTGCTGGTCATTCATCCTTGTTCCTTATAAATTTTATATTCATCTACTTGAGGACCAGTTTCTCATATTTTGCTGTTTCCCTCGTCTTGCAGGTAGTCTTATGCTAGAGTCTCCCTGGCAGCCTGCAATAGGCAACAAGCATCAGATATTGTTTATAACCCCTATTGCAGTTGCTTGTTCTTCAACAGCAAACTTCTCAGTGAAAGGTCTCAACATAGCTCAACCAACCACAAAGTAGGTACTTCGTGGCATTGAACATCTCCGCTGACCGAACTGTAGTATTTATTAATAGAATGTTTGTATTCAGATTACTTTGCATGTTTGGCGGGAAATATCTAATCCAAGAAGCAACAGAAAAGCTACTTGATGATACTAGAATGCAACGAGGCCCTCAGTGTCTGACCTTTTCTTGCTCCTTTCCTAGTACTACTGGAAGAGGATTCATAGAGGTACATTTTTTATGTCGTTCTGTATGCTCTCATTTTCCCCTTCTTACATTGCGGAATTTCTTGTTTTTTCTCCAGGTTGAAGATTATGATCAAAGCAGCCTTTCATTTCCCTTTGTTGTTGCTGAACAAGATGTATGTTCTGAAATTCGAACACTGGAGCATTTACTGAATCTGGTTTCATTTGATGACACCTTGGTAGATAGAAACGACTTGTTTGCTTCTCGAGATCGAGCCTTAAATTTTTTACACGAATTTGGTTGGTTCCTTCAAAGGAGCCACATACGAGCTACATCTGAGACACCAAAAGATTGTACTGAGGGCTTTCCTGCTGCAAGATTTAGATGGCTGCTGTCCTTTGCGGTTGATCTGGAATTTTGTGCTGTTGTAAAGAAGCTTCTGGACACCTTATTCCAGGGTGGTGTTGATCTGGATGTCCAATCAACAGTTGAATTTGTCCTGGAACAAGATTTAGTATTTGTGGCTGTCAACAAACGGTCGAAGCCTTTAATTGACTTTCTGTTGATGTACACAACAAATTCTGCTCCAATGGACAAAACTGAAAGTGCTGCTCCAGTTCAGTTCTTGTTTACACCTGACATAGCTGGTCCATCAGATATTACACCTCTTCATATTGCAGCCACATACAGTGATGCTGCTGGTGTTTTAGATGCTTTAACTGATGATCCTCAGCAGGTACTTACTCTAAACACCTGTGATTTTACAGAATTAACACATGCATTTCTGTTTCTTACCTTCCCTTAAACTAAAAAGGCATGGTGCACAACTGTGTTCAAGGTAACGTACATCCTTGAAATAGGTCCACTGGAACCACATCCAACAGAAATTTACTTTTTACCCCCAAAAAGGAGAAAATAAATAAATAAAAGGAATATCTTCAAAATCGGCATTTCCATCCATCACATTTAAATTACTGCCTAAGTCGAAAATATGAACTGTGGTTATTCCTTACCTCTGCCTAACTGTCACAGCTGGGAATCAAAGCATGGAAGAATGCTCGCGATGCTACTGGCTTGACTCCAGAGGACTATGCTCGGAAGAGAGGCCATGAATCCTACATCCAGATGGTCCAGAACAAGATTGACAGCAGGTTACCCAAAGCTCATGTATCTGTCACCATAACCAGCACCACATCCACCATCAACACCACCGAAAAGCACGCGAGTCGATCGAAGCCTACAGATCAAACCACATTTGATGTGGAAAAGGGCCAACAGATCAGCGCAAAGCCACCACTGAGCTGCAGACAGTGTCTCCCAGAACTCGCTTACCGGCATCATTCGAACAGGTTTTTGTCAACCAGGCCAGCAGTGCTCTCCTTGGTCGCCATTGCTGCTGTCTGTGTCTGTGTGGGGTTGATCATGCAGGGGCCACCCCACATCGGCGGTATGAGAGGTCCTTTCCGCTGGAATTCCTTGAGTTCAGGCCCCAAGTGATGTGATATTGTGATAGACCGACTGCCAAGCATCTGAAAATATCGTTTCAACTGTATCATCTAGCATGAAGATATTTTGATTCCAGACTGTAGATTCTTGTAACATAGATTTATCTTTTATAGAATAAAAGTATATGTTTACCGTACAATATTTAGAATTCCAAACTTGAATGTCGAGAAATTGCACTCGACACAGCCATCCTGACTGGTTTTATCCATGAGTAGCAGCAGCAGCGGCCAGTAGCTTTACATGCTCTTTAATAATAGAATGCAGTATAGCAAATCCCAGCGATAGGTTTTGGTCGAACTGAAATCGAAGCTGAGGATCAAAGGCTGATGATATGCCGGATGCTTAAAAACTGCTCTAGTTTTTTAACGAGAGGCCATGAAGGCTTTTTATATCAGGTCCAGTTGCTTAGCTTATCTTTTTATAAAAGTATTTTACTCGCGACAAATTCGGTAATATATTGGTTTTGCAGCACGGTAGGGTACAAGTTTTTCATTCTATCTGTACGAGAAAGCGTCTTGGCAAAATGGCATATGCAAGAGGAGCTTGCTTAATTATTCAGAGATCAAGCAAGACATCAGATTTGGACAGAAATGCTCTGCGCACAAGACAATGACCAATGAGTAGGAGGCTTCATTTTCTTTATAGTTTCATCCTTCCCTCACCACACAAAGCTCCTTTAACACAAGAACACTAAGCATAAGACCTTAAACATACCTGCCTGCTACTAAGGCAGTGAAAATAGATACATGTAGTGACGGTCTGATTAAGTTCAGAGGCTGTAGTGCAGATAAAAACATCTCCAAAATCAATGGAAACATTTCCAAAACAGTTTTAGAGGCTGCAAGTATTTTCTCATGCAGAAGGCTCCTCCCACTTGAGGGGCTTCACCGCCTCCCAGGTGAAGTCAGGGTCCTCCCTTCCGAAGTGTCCGTAAGCCGCCGTCTTCAGGTAGCGGCCATTGCCACCCCTCATCAGGTCAAGGTTGATGATGATCATCCCTGGCCTGAAGTCGAAGTTCTCGGTGACAATCCTGAGGATCTCCTTGTCAGGGATCTTGCCCGTGCCGTAGGTGTCAACGAACACCGAGAGCGGTTCTGGCACGCCAATGGCATACGACACTTGAACAATGCAGCGGCGTGCGAGGCCATTGGCGACGATGCTCTTCGCTGCCTGCCTTGCAATGTAGGCTCCGCTACGGTCAACCTTGGTCGGGTCCTTACCGGAGAACGCACCACCACCATGTGCTCCCCAGCCACCGTAGGTGTCGATGATGATCTTACGCCCGGTGAGACCTGCATCTCCATGAGGTCCACCGATGACGAAGCGACCTGATGGGTTGAGATGGAAGATGGTCTTCTCATCAAGGTACTGATCTGGGATGACAGGCTTGATGACATGCTCCTTCAGGTCAGCTGCGATTTCATCGTTGGTCACGGTCTCATCGTGCTGCGTGGAGATGAGCACGGTGTGGACACGAAGAGGGACCATGGCACCGTTGTCGTTCTGGTACTCCACTGTCACTTGAGTCTTCCCATCAGGCCTCAGCCATGGGCATGTTCCGTTCTTGCGGACCTCGGTGAGACGGGCACCGAGCTTGGTAGCAAGAACATGGCTGAGTGGCATCAATTCAGGGGTCTCATCGGTTGCATATCCAAACATGTGCCCCTGATCACCGGCGCCAATCTCCTCTGGGCGTTTGGTGAAGTGCCCATGGACACCCTGCGCGATGTCAGGGGATTGCTGCTCAATGTTGACAAGCACCTTGCAGTGTTCAGCATCAAGGCCTACATCATTAGACACAAAGCCGATGCCGCGGCAAGTATCCCTGACAATCTTCTCATAGTCAACGTTGGCCTTGGTAGTGATCTCACCGAACACCATGACCATGTTGGTCTTGGTGCAGGTCTCACAGGCAACCTTGCTTTCAGGGTCTTCAGCAAGGCACGCATCAAGCACCGCATCGGATATCTGGTCGCAGAGCTTATCAGGGTGCCCCTCATTGACGGATTCGGAAGTGAAGAGGAAGGTGTCAACTTCAGCCATCTCCTTTGACCTGTACAGAACGGCGCATGGTTTGCATATCTCAGAACTTAAATTTGCATCAAGTAAAATTGTTCAGATTCTATAAGTTTAACTAAAGCAAAGAATACCCCCAAATGGTTCCAACTACACAACCTTAAAATGCGGATGAGAACTGCTTTGTACCAAGTTGTGAGCTTTCATAAATTCTACTCTACCAATAACAGTTAACTCTTGATATTTTGTGAATTGATCAGTAATGTCTGCTTAGCAGCAGTGTAAATATGCCGTGTCAAGTGTACAACTGGGCATCAGATAAATCCTGATGAAGACCAGGAGTCGACCTGAAAAACATGAGTCCATGTCGGGCAAGATGCCAATTCCCAAGGTTCCAGGAACAAAAGAATGACCACCGCACTCAACCCCCAACTGATGCAATATGCGAACTCACCATATCCACTTCGCAAAAGCATCTAGATCGACACGCAGCAGCTTTGCTCTTAACAGGAGTACAGCACAAGATTCGAAGAAAAAAAATCGATTCGCCAAAATTATTCGCACCGAAAGCTACACTTGAGCTGTCACTGAAACCACCCATCCCAGTTCAGAGAATTTTTACTATTCTTGATGATGTACCCCATTTTTTCTATAAAAAAAAATGTGTTCCAGCATCTTATGCACCTCCACACTAGGGATAAGTACCACAAATTAACAGTTTAACACTAACTAAAAATATTACACCTCCTCAGAGACAATAAGATCACTCCCCAATTAATTATTGCAAACTGCATACTCACCTACCAATACACTCCCAGGTGAAGTCAGGGTCCACTTGCACACTTTTCGATGACGGGAAAAATCCGAGGACAAACGCTAATCCTTCCCCCAGACAAACAGTTCATCGTAAGAACGATAGAAACAAGAACGCGCAACCCAAGAACTTTGCAGACAATAATAATAAAATAAATAAATAAATAAATAAATAAAATCATACAAAAATCTCCAATCTACCGGAGCTGAACTACGAATCTATGGATCTAACCGAAGAAGCTTAGAGAACTAACCGAGAGGAGTGTGTTGCAGCGGCCGGACTGAACGGAGAGCTTGAGATCGGAGGTGGCGGAGGAGATCCGGCCGCGCGGGTTGGTTTGTTCCGCTCGCCGCAGGGTCGTCGGCTCGGCTTCTCCTCTTTGTTTATATAGCAGAGGCAGCGCGGGTGCGTGCTTGGTGGGTGGGTGGGCTGGCCGTAGGATGGGGGAATCCAACGGCGGAAGACGGCCGGCGGTGGGACCCACGCATGGGACGCGTGGAATCGGAGTCGCAGCCCACTCTCTCGCCATCAAAGGCATCATCAAAGCTTGTGCTCTTCAGCTCCCCTATATTTTAAAAAGAAAAAAGAAAAAAGACGCTGTTCTCTGCTCTGCCTCTGCTTGCTGACCAGAGCAACCATATACACAGGTGCTGCTTAAGGGAGCTTGTAGCTGCTGAGTTTCTCTCACAAACTTTGGCTTCCCTAAACAGTTTAGATTCTTACCTATTCTTACCTAGTTTCTCGGAATCTGTAGTTATAGAATTCAGAGAAGAATTAGAAGCTAGAAGGCTCCCCTAAACAGTTTAGATTCTTACCTAGATTCTCGTAATATGTAGTTATAGAATTTAGAGAAGAATTAGAAGCTAGAAGCTGAAAAACCCAGTAGCTCCAGATTCTTAGAAACTAGCTACCAACCAACTGATTCTCATAATTTTTAACTCCCCAAATTGAGCCTCAAACCAACAACCCCAGTGGTGGCAAGCAGCACGGTATGGGCACGGGCCGCTCCATCCTCCATGCAATTGCAAGTAATCTAACCTCAATAAAATTTGGTAGAGCTCCTCCATAGGAAGGCATATGCATCTGACCTGAATCTCTCTCTCTCTCTCTCTCACAGCCTTTTGGTTGGTTTGGTATGGTCAAGCTAAGGATACTCCTAATTAAGCTGGCTGCTTTCGTGTTATCAGTCACGAATTTAAGCCCTTGGTTCGTCCCGCTACCAAATTGTTGAGGCTGGTGTCTCGTTGTTTGTTGCACAAACGAGGGGAGTGAGCGTTCAACTGGCCTCGTTAAATTATTGGTGATGAAATCTGCTTCTCCTGATTTAGATTTTAGACTTAGGGTTGTTCGGTTCGGCTGGATTATAGCTGTAGAGCCGCAGCTTTTTTTTTGCAGCACTCGTAGTAAGAATTTGCTGTAGCTGTAGCAACAACTACAGTTAGCTGTTCCGATTTCCGAACTCAGTTTTAGTGCGGGTATTCACGGATAACGTACTCATCCACAAACGTTGTAACTTCATCAATCTTAGTATATGTCGTGCCGGTCTTTCAGAGCCACTCTATTCATAGTGCGTTTTCAAGAAAAATGAATAAAGAAATAAAGCTACGGTTTTGACTTGGTGTTTCATGCTTATCCCTTTGGATAAGGTTTCCTCGCCGATTACACTGAACCGATAATTAGTTTCTAGTCATTGGAAAATCTTGTCCATGAGAGAGTATTTCCACGTTCATATATCTAAGCATTGTCACTTTTGTCTATCTGTGGTGGTCAGAATGGAAAATCAGAGGATTCAGGATTAGGCCACGTCAAGTCAGATCGGGCTAACTTCTGGCTTTCAAGAATGGGCTTTCCTGTCCCGGCCCGTTTCTGGCCGACGATTTTTGTTGTCGTATAAATTCGAATGTAAAAAGCCCACAGGCCATATTCGGCCCAGTCATAACAATCGTACGAGAAGCTAGCTGGCTATTGCTACCACCAAAAATGATCAATTTTCCTTTGTCACATGGAAATTTGCTAAATAAGCATTTAAGATATATCCAACAAAACAGATGGAAAATCCAGCACTGACGTTTTTTTAGCTTGGCTAGATGACATCGACGGAGACAAATGACCATCTTCTCGAAGGCGTTGTTTTGGAGTGTACCCAACATGCATTCTAGTTTTCTCTTCATGATTGTAATACAGCAAAATGTCACAAGAACATGATGTCTAGGTTTTAATATTTCTTTTGCTTTTTCGTTGTTGGTTGTGTACATCCTCGATGCCGAGCCTAGATGTTTTTATTGAGTACTAAAATATTCCATTATCTAAGAAAATCAACATATATGGTGTATATCTAAATGATACTAAGATGATATATATCCCGTGCCTTGCTATGGAATTTATGCCAAGCAAATAAATAACTTGAAAAAATGCCTACACTACAGCCTGTGAGAAAGACTAGTAACCAATATCTGCTTGTGAATTATATATAGAAATTGAGGATAATGATAGAATTACTAATGAAAGTGTTAAAGTGTGGTCAGTACTAATTGTGTCTAAATCACCATTCTATTCCGGATTCTCTGTTTTTTTTCATTTGATTGGTTAATCTAACAAAATTATGGATCGCACAAAATTCTCTTTTTTAAGGGTAAAACCTTTTTTTCATTGTATTTCAAGGATGTTGATTAGGTCCTACTATCCCCATCCCAAAATATAGTAATTTAGATGAGATATATTCAGTCTAACGAATCTGAATAACCCCTTATCCAAACTCATTGGACTAGAATGTGTTTCATCTAGTTCATGTTGTATTTTGGAATGGAGTGAGTATTTGGCAAATCTTAAGATCGAAAATTTTTTAAGCGTTTGTCATCATATCTCAATTATCCATGAATCTAATATTGCAATTACATTAATTGATAATATTTTGATGAATTATTTTGTTCCTATTTATTTAAAAATATAGATTTTAGACTACTGTAACTTAATTTACAAACTTCAGATGCATTGATATGGGATTTGTAGTTATACCAAACAAGACCTGAAAATCAAGAGCAATATATGTTTCCCGTTAATTCCTTTCTTTTCGAAATACACTCTCTCTCTCTCTCTCTATATATATATATATATATATATATATATATGTATATGTATATGTATATGTATATATATATGTATGTATGTATGTATATATATATTAATCTTCATCTGAATTAAACATAGAATGGTGTACATCAAAACGCAATCACGTATGTATCAAACGGCCTAACAGAAGAGCAGTACTAGTGTACCGACCAAGACCAGGTCAAGCAAACTTTTGCAGGCTAGCTGCGGGGGAAAAAAGAAAAGAAAGCGCATCTTATGAACGTCTTGCGACTGCATGCCTGCAGTGAACAACCAAGCAACACCCAGTGTACTGAACGTGAACGAATATCCATATGGCATTGGCATGCATATTGACAAACTTGCAAGTTCGTTCAACTTCCATTTGCAAGGAAAATAATTCTGCAGTTGTGTGTTTAATTAATTTGAGAAGAGCCATTGGGAGATGCCCCAACAAGAAGAAATACATGTAAAAAATATACTTATGCTATTACTAACATATATATTAATATATGTACCAACCTAACCCTAAACTACTAACAGATACAAGTATGAGTTAAATTTTAGAATTAATTAATAAATAAAGATAACATAGTAACTTAACTTTAGAGGAAAGATAACAAACAACACCCAATTAAATCACAACGAAAATCTACTCACAGTTGAACAAGGACTCACCAAACCCAATTTCATGCATCCACATCTATACCGGTGTAGCTACTTACACTGCAAGTGCAACCTACTCACCCCATGCATGCATAATATATTACTGGAAGTCTAGAAATACTATAATCCAAAATTTACATGTTATTAACGTCTCAAAGAGCATCAATTATTTATCCAAGTAGACCAAAATAATACATGCAAACCATGACATACCAAAGATCTCCCAAAAGCTAATAAGTGTTTACCATTCCAAATTAAACAGTCTGAAATTAAAGGGAAATTAAAGAACTACTCAGTACTCATGCATCCAAGAACCCTAGCTAGCTAGCAACATAGAAACTTGCATCATATCGGTCGGTCGGCTAATTAGCTAGCTCGAGCTAGTTAATTAGAACTCATCCACCACTTCAATCAGCCTGCTGGCCACTGCACTTGCAAACACTGGAGATCCCGGATGAATCTGCATGCATCCAAATCAACAATAATACATCAATGATGAGATTAACTAGTAGCAATTTATTTGCATATAGCTTTATGTTGATCACAACACGATAAAATTGTTCTATTTTAATTATGAGATAGGCTAATTTTGTAGATAACGGAAAGATTTTAGTAAAGCACAGTTTGGTTGTGACCTTGGTGTTGAACATGTAGATGTGGCAGTCGCCGATCTTGCCGCCGGAGAGGTGGACGAGGTCGAGGCGGAGGTCGTCCAGCGCCCGCGAGGCGGCGGCGAGGCAGCCGTCGCGGCGGCGCTTGGTGAGCTTGATGTTCACGTCGTTCTCCACAATCCGCACGTCCACGAACGTCTCCTTGCTCCGCCGCTGGATGTACGTGCTCCGGATCGGCTGCCTCTGCGGCGCCACCTCGCCCTCCGAGCTCTCCGCCGCCTGATCCATCGCCGCCGACGGCGCCGCGTCCACCACGTCCCCTTGCATCTCCCTCCGCCGCCGCTTCTTCTCCACCAGCAGCGTCAGCTCCTCCACCGTCCTCCCTAGCTCCTGGATGTACTCGATCGCGTCCGATATCACCGTCGCCCTATCCTCCTGAAAAAGAAAATCATCGATCGATCCATGGATGAACACAAGAAGAGATTGCGAAGACGATGGTAGCTAGGGCATGTGATATATATCTATGTACCTTGGTGCGGTTGGGGATGAGGAGCATGAGGGCGTTATACTTCTCGGTGAGCCGCTGGCGGCGCTGCTTCTCCTTCTTCTCGACGCCGTTGGCCGGCCCGCCGCCGTGGAAGCCGGCGGTGGCGCGGCTACGCTTCCTGCCGCCGCCGGAGCCGGAGCGCGGCGTCGGGGAGCTCTCGAAGGGGCCGACCATGTAGGCCGACTCGTCGTCGGCCGGGCCGAACACGAGCGACGACGACCCGGCCGTCCTTGGCCCGCCGCGGAGGTACGCCTCGGTCGCCGCCGCCGCCGGCGGGTAGTGGCCGCCGTAGTAGTCGCGCAGCATGGTTACCGTCTGGTGGTGGTGCGGCGCCAGCTGGTTGTACCCCACCGGCGGCGGCGGCTGCTGCTCGGCGCCGCCGAAGAAGTAGTCGACGGTAGGCAGGGAGGAGGCCGAGGCGGCGGTGGAGGAGGCAGCAGCCGCGGCGTCGAGGGAGTGGAGGAGGTGGAAGTTGAGCTCCCCCGGCATGGCTGCGACGGCGGCGGCGAGGTGCGACTGGCCGACGTCCAGCTCCAGGCTCTCAAGCGGCATCAGGAGCTCGCACTGCGGGTGATACATCTGCAACAAATCAAGAATCCAAAGCATGAAACTCTTCTTGCTTAATCAACCTAGGTTCAAGCCCAAATGAAGAACAAACTCAAAATCGTCCAAGAACACATACACAAAAAAAAAGCTATGCTTTAAACTCTAAACTAGAATGAATCAAACAGTAATGAGACCAAGAGATTAAAGGGTTCAATTTGAACCAGACCTTTTTCTTCAGAGCTCAGATCGATCACTTGAGCTCGCAGTGCAGCAGGGATGAACCAACTAGAGCTAATTAACTAGGTTTGTTGGTTGGGGTCTGAGCTGATGAGAGGAGAGAGGCCGATCGAGAAGGTGATGAGAAAGAGTATATAAAAGGGGCAAGGGTGATATTGGGTAGGAGAAAGCAGTTGGTTTCTTGTGGATTGGCAGAGAGAAAATGACACTCTTGTACAAAATGCTTGTACTAGGCTACTAGCTGCAGATCACTCAGCTGGCTCTTTCATCAGAAGAGTGGTTTGTTGCTGGGATTCCTCCCAGGAGGGCCCCACTGACCTCCCCTCCAAAGCAAACCAAAATCTGCAACACACTGACAGTTTAAGTGGTACATGATCATGCAGGTTTCAGAAAGGCATCCATGCATGTCCCCAAGTTGCTGTTGGTTTGATGTACACTTGTACACCGGCTGCTGCCTAGCTTTTTCTGAAGCCTGCACGAGGGAGAGAGACAGAGAAGTAGGGGCATGGTTGGTTATTTGATCAGAGGTTAGGAACCTATTAGGAAATTGGGATAAGATCAAGGGTGTTAATTAAGTGTTTAAGTTTTTACTCCCTGGTTAGATCGATGCAGTTTTTACTGTGTTAATTTGAGTGCAGTAAATAGTCCACATGCAGATATTTTCTTCCTTCAGGTGACAACCAACTAGCAAGAACAAAGGTCATATGTGAGTAGTTTTCTTTCCCTCTCTTATTTCAACCAATATAAAGAGTAAGTAGTACCTAGTCATGGCTATTGTGGTAACTAGTGTTACCTAGCACGTTGCAGTGGGGAATTTTGAAATACTTCCAAGAAACTCGAAGAAAACAGTATATAAAATGTGCACTCATAATATCTAAATGGATAATATTTGTTATATAATAGTTGATGTGAAATTGCAATTCTATATGACACTTGGATGCATGGTTGAGTATCATGCAAACACTATAGGGATCCAATGACTATTAGTTTTCTAGGTGTTATGGCTCAATGCATATTAAGCTTTATAACAATAACTACACTTAGTGGGTTGTAAATGCATATGACAAATGAATGGTTGAGATCAAAACATGAGAGGGATTCAAAAACTATTATTTAATTTCTAGATGATGTGGTTTAATGCATGTTAAGTTTTTGGTTCCAACTATATAGGATATGTAGATATAGATAGTTATTTTTAGTAGGTGTAAATGTAGTCAAGGAACAGGGTATGAATATCAGAAGATAGGTTCCCCTGTTAAATAATCTCATGAAATCCTGATATTTATGTCCAACTGGCTTGCTCATGTTAACGATGTGCAGGTATGTTAATTACTTAACCGTTCGGTTTAACTAAAACCGAACTATGGATTATTGAGCGGATTATTCATGTCACGTTACCAAAAATACAAATTTCTTGAAGAACTTCCTTCATCGACATTATTGCTTTAGATTTTTCTTTCCCAATATATCGGTTAGCTTTATATTATGTAATATTTATTAATTAACCTTATAATTAAGAAATAGATCATCTACCATCTGCCATTTCATCTGTTTTAAACTTTGTCATTACTTTGTTAATTAACCTGACCATGGAGATGAGGTTAATCACTACTAGAGAACTGATCTTTGCCCGATTGGCAAAAATCACATTAGTCCCGGTTCGAATAGGAACCGGGACTACTTTAGTCCCGGTTAAAAAGCACAACGCTACCTTTTGATCTTTAGCTCCGGTTAGTAACACCAACCGGATCTAAAGATCATTTTTAATCCCGGTTCAATAGCTGTTAGGCCCCAACAAACTTTAGTCCCAGTTGATAATATCAACTGGGACTAAATATCATATCTTTAATACCGGACCAACCGGTACTAAATATCTCTCTCCATACGACATCTCTCGCGCTCTCTCTCTTTCTTCCTTATCCCCTCCTCCCCTCTTCGCACGCCTTCTTCTCCTCCTCCTCCCCATCCCCTCTCCTCCGATCCCCTCCTCCTCTTCCCCTCTCCCTCTTCCACCATCTCCGCGGCGAGCACGAGACGACCGCGCACGAGGCAACGGGCGGTGGCAGGCGGAGGCGGCAGGCGGGCGACAGTGCACTAGGCGACGGGCCGCAGCGCACGAGGCGGGAGGCGGCGCCAGGCAGCGGCGCACGCGGTGACCCGACGGATGATTTTTTTTGTTGTATATTTCGTTGTAGATTTTTTTAGATTTGGGGATGATTTTGTGAATGATTTGTGGATTGTGAATGATTTTGTTGTAGATTTGGGGATGATTTGTGGATGGTGGATGATTTTGTGGATCAATAGATGCAAACAGCAAAAACAATGAAAAAAAAGAAAAAAAACTTTAGTCCCAGTTGGTAACACGAACCGGGACTAAAGATGAAGCGCCAGCCACGTGACGCTACCATCTTTAGTTCTGATTCGTGTTACAAATCAGGACTGAAGATGGATCTTTAATTCCGATTATTTTAACCGGGAGTAAAAATGTTTATTTTTAATTTTCCGGATTTGTTATCTCGGTTTATAACCCGGGATTAAAGGGGTTGTTCAGCAGTGAATTCTGTACTAGTCTCTGCATCCGCAAAGAGTAGTAACATGTATTGCATCGAGTGGCATATGGCAGAAGATGACATGCAAAAACACGTATAGGAAAAGAGCGGTACAACGCACCGACCAAAAAAACCAAGTCAAAAACTTTCGCAAGCTGAAAGGAACAGAAGAAAGCATATCCTGATGTGCTTGCGACGGCATGCATGCATGGTGCATGAGTGCATGACCATCAACGGAACCACCAAATGATCAGTGAAATGGAAATCAAACTGAGACAAATAACATAACACTTTGCTAAAAATTCTCAGAATACGACGTTTTCAAATCAACTTTTTCAAATCAACTTTTTAATACTTAATTTTATCCGTTTGTGCCCTCCAATAATGGTCAGAAACTCAGTTTCATCCATAATATACATAGTCCGAAATCCGATGAGAAACGCACCCTTTAGAAAAGTATACTTTATCAGATTAGGGGCCAGTGAATCAGTGATTCAGAACAGGGATGCAACTAAAAACAGTGTGAAAAAGAAGGCAAATTGGTCAACCTTTGACCGTATTATGTGTAACGTATACTCTGTACTTTCGAAGTACTCTAAGCCTAGCATTATGCAAATTAATCCAACTGAGAACAAAAGGTGAATATTATTTTAATCTCACGATTGGAGATGTTCACTCGTTTATTTAAAAACCATCCAAACGATTATAAAAAAATCTTTAAAAGATTTACAATATATACTCATACAACACATATACATATATATACCAATCCGGTTAAAACTCAACTCACACATCGAGATATGAAAAGACAAATTCATTATATTAATAATATAGCGTACTATACACATATGAATTTATCTATTTTTTTCTTAATGTATAAGTCAAATTTCAAGTTGATTTGGTGGACTGAAAGATGTCACTACTTCATTTCCAGATGTGCACTTAATCCTGTGTTCAATCCCCAACATACTCATAATTTCTTCTTAAAAAAATGTTTGGAGGGACGTCTCTCTCCAAATCTCGTTTTTTAATCTACATTACCAATTTTTTAAAAGAAATTTTACAACTATTTGTATTGAATTTGAAAGAAAAAGGTACATGAGAGTAGGGATTGAAATTTCGTTTCGAAATTCCGGAAATTTCCGAATTAAATTTCTGGAATTTCGCCCCCTCCGGCAAGCAATTATTTAGAGCGATTTTTTTGATTTTTTTAAATATTTGTGAATTTGGTCATAATTTTTTCAAATTCAGTAAAAATGTGTTAAAATTTCAAAAAATGTTCGATTTTTTTGAATTTCCGAAATTTGGGTGTCCACCGAAATTTTCTTGCATTCCGAAATGGAAAAACCTGCATGAGAGAACATTTCCTCGAGATATTAAAATCCATTCTAAAAAAACATGTTAATTTTCAGGTTTTACTGCATAATTAGTGTGTTTGTGATGGCTAGCATATGCATAGGCGTGTATGCACCACCCTAACTGCAAATACGTCCATGGATCTCTTCTCTGTCCTATAACTTGATACGCGTAATCATTCATTTGTTACATCAGCCATCAGGCAGGTGGTCAGGGAGAGAGAAGGAGATAGAAAGGAATCTCCAAACTGTAAGCCGTGCATGCATGCAAAGTTAACCTCATGATCTGGCTTGCTGTTAGGCAGGAGTCCATGGAGGTTGGTTGGTTCACGCCATTTCTTCACCTCTTCCCGTACCATCAGAATCTCGATCTCAGCCAGCTAAATGGCTATTGCTCCGGGCTCGTACTAACTCAATTTAGGATTTAAGAACATGTTTGTTGGGTAGAACTCCAGTTTCTAAATTTAATTAGTTTTAGAAGTTGGATTTTAAGCGTAGTTACGGAGTAATTTAAAGTTAGCTCCATCTCTATAGTTTATTTTGTGAGAGCGCTTCATCTAGCTCTACTCCAGATAGAGCTAAAACTGTTTGACTAGGCTCCAGCTCCAGGAAAGATGGAGCTGAGACTAGAGCTGCGCCAAACATACCTAATTGTGTGACGATAAATGTTTATATCGAATATGTGTGTTTGATTATAAATTTTAACTTAAATTTATAATGTGCATAATTAATATAGAATTAGGGTCAAACTTTTTCTTAAACAAAGAAACACATATGTTATAACCACATGTCAACAGTAGCATATATGAGGATGACTAGCTGACAACCTAGCCAGTCGATGGTTGTATGTACCCTAATCCCGTAATTAGTGTTCGAAATATGTAGGTTACAACTAAACTCCGTTATCAAATATTGTGTCCCATGTCTTCATCATGTTTCAATCTTCTATGATGTTCTTCTGCGTTTGGTCACCAATGTTGATTTTTGAGATCATTATCATATCGACGCAAGCTGTACCCGGCTACGGTATTTGTAAAGTACTGGAGACGTTGATACCAAAGCATACGTGAGATTATAGCAAAGAGATGGGAGATATGTTTTTATACAACTTTGGATCCCATGCTACGGGTAATAGCCCTACTTATATTAACCGAGTCGGTGTTGGCATTATATAATCACAATCTCTCACAAGTACACTAGGGGATGTCTTATCGGGACTCTTTACTTATTGTTGATGCAAAAAACACACACTGGCCTGAGAGGTTTGCTTTACTCTAGTGCAGGCCCAAAATTAGGGTTTCAGATTCAAGGGCGTGCCAGTTGATTTGATCCTGCAATCAACAAGAAAAACATGCAGAGAGTATCAGTAAACGATAGACAATCGGCCATAGGGCCGATTTCATATCGTATGTGACCTAGCCGATGCAATGAAGCATGAATCGGCTGTAAGGTATAGTCAATGATAAAATTAACCCTAAAACTAGTATATCGGCTGAAAAGATCAATGTTACATAATCAATAAATCAATATTACTTTAGAAATAAGCAATTGGGATAGATCGGACTGAACCGAGACAGTATAAATTGCCTAAGTCTAAAGGTAACATGAAATAATGATTAAGTATTCTGATGTCATAGCCGATATCTAGATTTAAGTATGTATCGGCTATAGCTCCGATACAACCTTATGCTAGGATATCCTCTAGTAATAAATATATTAAACTATAACCAATTAGATTGATATCAAGCTTAATATATTTATATTAGATTAGATCCTGATATAAGGGGCAGATATAGAATATTAAACAAAGCATAACACAATGTAAAACATCTATATCAGGTAAGATCGGCTGAAACCCCGATACTATCCTTATTAACAACCATGAAGCAGGTTAGATACCACGATTCTAAATACGACTTAATAGGTTGGACTGAACCAATGCAGCATTAAGTATAAATAGAAGCATGAGATCTAAAGAATTAAGCCGATGGTTGCCTTTTCGGGATGGTGGATACATTATATAACCTAGATTAACAAAGTAATCTAGTCAATATCGATGAAACCGTAGAAAGGATCTAGCCAGATTGCATTGTCGATCTAAGTTATATAAAATATATGATAACCCGGAGAATCACAACAAAGAACTAGAGTGTCATAGAGATGTAAGCACTAGCCCTAATGATGAAACTCGCCATGACAAGATATACCTTTTTGCCGAAGATCAAACTGATGCAGCACAACTCGAAAGCACAAACTTGTCGAAAGTGGAAAACAAAGGTTTGGCGATGCGCCGAGATTGATTGAACGTGTGTTGTTGTTATTTACAAGACCTCGGGATTATATTTATACCCGAAATTACAAACATTATCCATCACGGACACGACTCATATTAACCTAATACAAATCCAACTAACCAACAAGTCCCTTAGGCGGACTCTTACCGGGAATATCTACAAGGAAATTACATAAAATATCGTAATTAATAGATACAATTGCCTCCTCAGGACTTTATCCGTGCATGGCAACCCATATGAAACACGCTAACACAACCCGATGACGTATACCGAGTCATATTACCGAAATCGGCTCAATCGGCTAACCCAGTCCGACCCTGACTCTGCCGATCCAGTCCATAGCCGATTCGGACCACAGCCGATTCTCACTCTGCTTTCCTATACGATCTTATCTCTTCAATCCTCTTTGATTCCATCTTGATTTCCGATATTTGAATTACCAAATTTGGTCGTCAACACATGCCCCCCAAGTCCGGAATATTTGGTAATGTTTCGGATTTGCCAAATCTTATCTTCGAGATAATCTCGCTCTTTCCGTTTTTGACCGTTACCACATCACTTTAAATACCTAACCGACGGCCTCGAGAAACTTCACACCGTTATTACTGTTGCCACTGCTTTCGCAATCTCCGTCTCTCCCAACTCCAGCGATCCCCTCGGCGCAAACAGTCAACTCCAAGCAATCCTTCACTCATCCAACCTCCGCCGGCGAGAAGATGTCTTCGTCATCCGCTCCATCCGCTGCCCCGTCGGCCGAATACGCTGAGGTAAGTCCCATCGGCTAGATCTCCTTTTCGCCCATCTAATTCCATTATCCACAATCTCAGACTGCTCCTTTTCTCTTTTACTTTGTTGATGTAGCATCTCGCAAACCTAATTGCGGTTCCCAGTCTTAATTATGAAAATAACTACTTCCTTGGGCCAATCGGCAACTTAGACCCCACTGAGTTCATTACTGCCGAAACAAACAGGATTCCCTTCAGACTAACAAATCCAAATCTAGGGCACTGGAAAAACACATTCAAATCTTGGCCATCCCTAGAGAAAAGCTGGCCTGCATGGTATAAGCGCATATCGGCTAGCAAGCAGAACCACTGGGATGAACTCGGAATCGGCCAAGCCCTAGCCCTTACTCTGGCAAATTCGGCTAAGGATGAACCACTGATGGCCTCCGCTAGCTATTTCTGGTCCAATGCCATCAATGCATTTTTATTCAATCAAGGACCGATGACCCCAACTTTACTGGATATTACCATGTTGACTGGGCTAGATACCACTTCATCAGCCAACCCAATGACTTTGAACTCCAAAAATAGATTTGATTTTAAAACCAAGAGCATAGCAGGATGGTCTGGCTTTATTTCGGCTAACATGGGTCAGAGCTCAGTCTCCCCTAGAGAGCACACAGCCTTCTTGCTGATGTGGTTGGAGAAATTTTTGTTCTGTGGGTCCAGTTGTGGCCCAACCTCAAACTGGCAGCATATAGCCGAAGCACTTGAAGAAAAAAGACAATTCCCTTTAGGAAAGATTCTGCTCGGCTATTTATATCAAACTCTGAATAATGCATCGGCCAAATTAGCTGTTGGCTCAACAGTCAGTACAGGTGGTCCATGGTGGTTACTCCAATCTTGGCTAAACTTAGTTGTAATGAAGGCTGCCAATCGGCCACCCCTAACTGAAGCAGAATTTCCAAGACTAGAGCCGATCACTGATGATGATGGAGAAGAAATAACCTATCGGAGGTGTATGTCCTTTGGAGAATATGCCAGCACCCCAGCCGATGTAGGAGCAAAATTATCAGCAGAACTGCTCAAGGACTGGTTTTTTAGCTTCTATGACGGCTTTCAAAAAGATGCTAGAATCTGGTTCTTCTATGATGAATCAGCCAACTTTGAACTGCCATCAGACTTCAGATTTGAAGAAATAAACCACGACAAATTCCAGAAATCCAGAGAAGTATATACCACAGCCATCAGCCCATGCATCCTTCCTGTCAGCATCCATCAAGGCAGGAACATAAAGGTTTCATATGAATTCTACCACCCAATGAGTTCAGCAAGACAATTTGGCATGGGACAACTCCCAATCGACTTATGGTTTGCTGACAAGATTGAATGCCGAGGAGAAATAACTTCAAGCTTAATGATGGATCGGCTACTAAATATTCCAGGACCTCCTCTTGGCAGTATTAATGATATTGAACTAGCCATGTTCAGGAGCAAAGTCTTCACTTCATGGTGGGCTGAATGGAAACAACATCTTTTCCACCAATCGGCTACCATCTACATGACTGACCTCTTTCCATACATGATCCCCCAGGTAATTCCTTTATTTCCTCTAATTCACCTTCACTACTGTTTTAAATACATTAGCCAATTTTTAACTTGTGAAACATCCTTTCTTTTTCAGACCACAGATTCTTCTCCTCCTCACACTAGCAAAAGTGGCAAAGAAATTGAATATGCTGCAGGACTATTTCCTAACAGATGTGGCATGACTCCTCCTGTCATCGGCTATCATGCCCCCAAGACATCAAGCCTGCTCCAAGGACAAATGAGGGAACCAGCCGATGCAGGTAGGAAAAGGAGAACTAGAACATCAACTGTCGTGCCACCAGCCACTAAGAAAAAGGCCAAGAAACAACCACCCCCAACAGCCGATAATGCAGACGAAGCCCTAAAAGAAGCATCAATTGAACGAGCAATAGATGAAGCTGCAGCCGAATCTAGTGACGTGGGAGAAAAAACACCTCCAGCCTCTCCAAAGCAAACTCCCACAACTCCTTCTGTTCCAGCTGTCTTCACTCGGCAACCCAGGGTAAATTCATCTTCCTTAGGTGTAATTTTTCCTTACTCACCCTCAACTTAATCCTCCAACTCTTGCATTTTGTAGAAGAAAAGACCAGCCGAAAGAAAGAAACCAACACAAATATCGGCTAAGCCATCAATTCAAGCTCCTTTGGTAAATCTCAACTGTCTAACACTTTGAATATCTCATTAGCCGATACTATTTAACACTTGCATAAATACTTTCAGCCTCCTTCCCCTTCATCACCTGTAGCACAACTGGTTTCCAGTGAACACACCGCATCGGCCGTAGGTAGCCATCATATCGAAGAAGAAGAAACCGCTGCTCCTGCAATTCCTGTAAGTTTCATCCTCAAAACTCTTTAAATCGGCTGTATAAAAACTTCTTACTTATATTCCTTTCATCTTTCCCATCTGTAGATCTTAGCCGATTTATTCTCTTTTGATATAAAAGACTACTTTGATGAAGAAACAGAAGGAGAAATAACAAGCAAATCTTTAGCTCCTCTAACCGATGATGTGAAGAGAAATCTAGAAGATATTGCACATCGGCTAGAAGCATCTCTAGACAGCCTGGTAGTTGACTGTAGCACTCTTCGATCAAGGTTTCAAGAAATTCAAGACTACTGCCAGATGAGTTGTCCAACACAATCACCCCAGCTATGTATCTTGAGCAACACCAATTCAGGCTGGAGAAAGCAAGACAAAGAGTAGCCGATAGACGAGAAAAGAAAGATATTGAAGCAACCATCCAGGCCAATCGGCAGCTAGTACATGATGAAAAAACAAAGCTTGATCAACTAGCTGAAGAGCCGATAAAAGCTTCAATAAATCAACTAGAGGCCGAAAGAATAGATCTGCTAGCCAAGCTTGAAGAATGTAATGCCAAAATTGCACTGGAAAAGCAGAAATTGACCGATCTCCCTAAAGCCATTGGGGAACAGAAAGCAAAATTGGAATCGGCTATAAAGAATGTGGCCACCATGACTAAGTCCCTGAAGGTAATTCCTGGAACTGATGCCCAAGATGCCCAAGCCATTGCAGAAGTTGAAGAAATCCGACAACGGGCACTGTCAGCAATCCAAAACTATCTTGCTCAATGATTTCCTGTTATAGGGACTTAGAAGAATTTTGTAATTAATTCTGTAATCGGCTAAAACATTGGTCTTGTAGTATAACCTCTTAACTTCCTTATGCCGATTGATACTGTTGCTTTCATATAAACCAATTTCATACCTGGCAAACTTGGCTATATTCCAACTTATGCAAAATTTTGCTCAAAAATTTCCAACTTTTCACATCCTCCATCGTGGTCACCATGCCCCCCCATGTTTGTAGTAGGGAACACAATGCTGCAAACTTATATGTCTAAGGGCGATAAAAATATCGGCCACCTTAAGGCGATGTAAACACATCGGCTATCAACCATCAACCGGCAAACCATAGCCGATCACGAACCAATCCAAACACTTGGGTAATATTTCTTTAAGTATTTTCCATTAAGTGCTCTTCCAAATACTTCTCCATCGAGTCCTTTTAACATATAGGCCCCTTTAGAAACACATTTGTGAACTTGAAACGGACCCTCCCAATTTGGTGACCACTTGCCGAATTTATTATCTCTGGCCCCTATCGGCAGCACCAATTTCCAAACCAACTCACCTTCTTCAAAAGACTTGGGCACAACCTTCTTGTTGTAATGCCTAGCAACTCTCTCCTTGTCTTTTCTAACTTTCTCAAGAGCTCGCAATCTTGCTTGAATCAAATCTTCTGACTCATCAACCATCAAATTATGATAATCATCGGCTGTTAACTCATCCTGTAAAGAAATCCTCCTAGAGCCGATGTTGGTTTCCCATGGTAATACAGCTTCATGCCCATAAACCAGTTGATAAGGAGGTACCTGAATTGCACCATGGCAAGCCATCCGATAGGACCATAATGACTCAGCCAGAATAGTATGCCACTTCTTGGGGTATTCGGCTATCTTTCTTTTGACCAATTTAATCAAACTCTTGTTAGATGCTTCAGCTTGTCCATTGGCTTGTGCATAATATGGTGATGAATTCAACAACTTAATTCCCATGCTATCAGCAAACTGAACAAACTCGTCCGATACAAATATAGAACCCTGATCAGTTGTAATTGTTTGTGGCAAACCAAATCTGTATATAATATGCTCTTTGACAAAATTGATCGCATCCTGACTGTCATCCTTCTTCAAAGGAATTGCCTCAACCCACTTAGTGAAATAATCAGTTGCAACCAATATGAATTTATGTTCTTTGCTTGATGGTGGATTGATCTGGCCGATCATATCAATACCCCAACCTCTGAACGGCCACGGCTTGATAATAGGGTTCATAGCCGATGCTGGCGCTCTCTGAATTGCTCCAAACTTCTGATAATCTTGACAACCCTTGTAATATCTGAAACAATCCTCCAGCATTGTCGGCCAAAAATATCCAACTCTGCGAAGTAACCACTTCATTTTATGAGCCGATTGATGTGTCCCACAAATACCTTCATGAACCTCACACATAACAACTTTAGCTTCTTCCATACTCAAGCACTTCAACAGAACTCCATCAATCGTCCGATAATACAATGAATCATCCAACAGAACATACTTAAGAGCTTTATACCTTAATCTCCTTGAAACCGATCTTGAAGGATTCTTTAGATACTCAAAAACATCAAACCTCCAATCATCGGCTGGAATACATGCCACTTCTACTTCAATCCCTTGCAACATCAGCCTATATCCGGAGGCGCCTTGAGCTAAATCATTGACTTCAACGTTTTGCTCCCTAGGAATATGCTTCAAAGTAACCATCTTGAATGTCTTTATCAGCTCCTGACATTTCTCATTATAGATTATTAAGGTATCATTTTTGCATTCATATTCACCAGATAATTGACTTATCACCAACAATGAATCACCCATGATCTCAACAGCATCGGCTTCAACTTCTTTTAATAACTGCAACCTTTTGAAAACAGCTTCATATTCCGCTTGATTATTTGTTGAGTATGGTGTAATAGTAAAAGCAAACTGAAAACTTGCCCCCCTAGGCGATATTATCACCAAGCCGATACCACAACCATGAGTACAAACTGATCCATCAAAGAATAAAGTCCATGGCATGATGTCGATATTATCAACATTGGTATCCCTGTGTTCAACTATGAAATCGGCTATCGCTTGCCCTTTAACTGCCTTAGCTGATTCATATCTGAGATCGAATTCTGACAAAGCAAAAATCCACTTCCCAATTCGTCCTTTTAACACTGGAGCCGATAGCATGTATCTTACTACATCGGCCTTGCGAACTATAATGCACTCGTTGGATAGTAGATAATGCCTCAACTTTGTGCAAGAAAAATATAAGCATAAGCATAACTTCTCCACAGGTGAATACCTTGTTTCTGCATCCAACAGGCGTCTACTGAGATAGAATATAACTCTTTCTTTTCCTTCAACCTCTTGAATCAAGACTGAGCCGATAGAATTTTGATCGGCTGATAGATAAAGTTTAAATGGAATCCCTTTCTGTGGTGGTATAAGAACTGGAGGGGTACTCAAACATTCCTTGATATTATCCAGACCCTGCTGCTGCTTCTCTCCCCAGATAAATTCTTGATCGGCTTTCAACCTTAGCAAAGGAGTAAATGGTTCTATTCGGCCAGACAGATTGTATATAAAACGCCGAACAAAATTAATCTTGCCGATCAATGATTGTAGCTTGGTTTTATCTCCCGGGGGTTTGATATCTTTAATTGCTTCAATGCTCCTTTGAGAAATTTCAATCCCTCTCTCATGAACCAGAAATCTAAGAAACTGACCAGCCGATACACCAAAAGCACACTTGGTAGGATTCATTTTCAACCCATATTTCATTGCTCGTTCTAAGACCTGTTTCAAATCGGCTATGTGATCATCAACTTCCTTGGATTTAACCACCACATCATCTATATATATCTCCACCAATGCGCCGATGAGATCGTGAAAAATATAGTTCATGGCTCTCTCATATGTAGCACCAGCACTTCTCAAGCCGAAAGTCATAACTACCCACTCATACAAGCCGATAGCACCAGGGCACCTAAAAGCAGTCTTGTGAATATCTTCCTTAGCCATAAAAATCTGATTATAACCAGCATTGCCATCCATGAAACTGATAATCTTGTGTCCGGATGCTGCATCTACAAGTTGATCGGCTACCGGCATTGGGTATTCATCCTTCGGTGTAGCTTTGTTTAGATCTCTGAAATCAATACAAACCCTGAGCTTGCCGTTTTTCTTGATAACCGGTACTATATTGAAAATCCACTCAGCATATCGGCATGGTCTGATGAAGCCAGCATCATAGAGTCTTGTAATTTCGGGCTTAATAGCATCATACATCGCAGCTTTACAACGTCTTGGGGGTTGCTTGTATGGCCGATAGCCTGGTTTGATAGGGAGCCGATGTTCAACTATCGATCGGCTAAGTCCTGGCATCTCGTAATATTCCCAGGCAAAACAATCTCTATACTCCTTTAAGAGTGCAATTAATTTACATTTAAATTCTTTTGGTAAACCTTTACTAATATATGTCGGCCTAGGCCTATCACCTGGTCCAATGTCGATTTCCTCTAGTTCATCGGCCGACATAAAAACCTTGCCCAAGCTTGCCGTCGAGATCATCAATAGTGTCTTCTGTGTATAGGTTGGAACCCTCCACGGCGCCCTCAAAACAAGAATTGGGGCTCTCCATCTCTTGTTGTCTGTATGGCATCATCAGAAATCTTTAAGTAATCTCCTTACCAAACTTTGCCAGATAAACAATCAATTCCTTCCATATCCCAAATAGACAAATCGGCACAAGCTACATTGACTGACCTGTCGGCTGGCACGATTTCGATTTGGTCTCCTTGCTATTGAATCAAGCTTTGATGCATTGTTGAAGGGATGTAACAGTTGGCATGGATCCGATCTCTTCCCAACAACAGACTGTAGGAACCCTTCCCGTCAATAACAAAGAACGTGGTTGGAATTGTTTTACTGCCGATGGTTAGCTCTACATTCAAAACTCCCTTGGTCTCAGATGGGTTCCCGCCAAAATCCTTCAGAACTATGTTGGTTTTGATCAAGTCCTCTGAGTTCTTCCCAAGCTTTCTGAATGTTGTATAAGGCATTAAATTAATAGATGCCCCTCCATCGACTAGCATTTTCGACATCGGCTTACCATTGACAAATCCCTTAACATAGAGTGGCTTGAGGTGCCGATGATCTGTTCCTTCGGGCTTCTAAAAAACAGCTTGTTGTGGAGATAACATCAATTTAGCCGATGGCATATCTTCTTCTTGCTCGACAACTTGCTCTACCGCATATTCGGCTGGCAACATAAAGACCATATTTATCTCAGATGACATCACTTCCTTGCCCTTGCGTTGTTGATTTTTGCTGCGATCGGCTTCGACTTCGTCGGCTGGCACCACTTTGCTCTTCACGCGCCATACTTTCTTCGTTTTCTGCCGCAGCCGATGCTTAATTGCACCCTCAACCTCCTAGAATTGCTCTCTGTTCCTCATCCTTTGAACTCTTCTCTTTTGATTCTTGGTAAATATCCCAGAGGGACACCATTGGGGATTCATTGGCTTGGATTCTCCACGTGAGTCACCTTCGTCATTGTCTTGTCGCATTGGCCCAAGTCTTTCATGTACTGACAGCCTTGATTGTCTTGGCCGATGTGTAATTGCATGTTGTCGGCTTGATTTTTGGATGAACTGGACGTCAGGATCACTGCAGCCAGGGCAATTTTCGATAGATGGTAGCCTCATACCTTCGTTCCAGCAGAATCTGAAGAATTCACAACTCCAATGGGGATCAAAATATCTTTCTTCGTCATCAGGATATGTCTCCTCTTCCCATTGGCTCCTGTTTTGATACTTGCCGATTGTGCTAGCCGGTCTGATACTCCTGGTGTGGTTTTTATTTCTATCGGCTGTGTTCCGGTTGTATCCAGGATGCACCATATTAACAGGGAAAGGGTGTCCATCTATCTTCATCGGCCTCTTCACCACGTTGGATCCATCAATCTTAATTTTTCCTTGTTCAATAGCCGACTGGATCTGTTGTCTGAAAATTTTGCAATCATTAGTGTGATGAGACCCTGTGTTGTGCCATTTGCAGTACTTCCTTTTCTTCAACTCTTCAGCCAATGGGATGACATGTCCTGCCGGCAGTTGAAGCTGTTTTTCCTGAAGAAGGAGATCGAAGATCCTATCGGCCTTGGTAATGTCAAAGTCAAACCTTTCCTCTGTAGCCGAATTCTTAGCCCATTGACAGACCACCGTCTTCTTGTTCCTAGCCCATTCAGCTGCATTGATATGTGGGTCTTCATCTTCAGAGTCAGAATCATAATTGTAGACATTATTTACATTGTTAGCCTTTTTGATGAATTTCCTAGCCTCTTGAAATCTTGTCTCGTGAGCCGATACCTTCTGAGCCAAGTGTGCTAAACTGTCAAAGTCTTGAGCCGAGAACCTTTCCCTGATCGGCGCCAGCAAACCTTGGAAGGCTAGATCGGCTAGTTGAGAATCTGATAAAGATAGGCTGTAACATCTATTTCTCACGTCTCTGAATCGTTGAATATAATCTGGAACCGATTCTGATTTCTGTCTAATAGCTGTGAGGTCCGATAGCTTCATCTCTTGAACTCCACTGAAAAAGTATTTGTGGAATTGTTTCTCCAAATCGGCCCAGCTCCTGATTGAATTATATGGCAATGATGAAAACCAAGTGAATGCTGATCCAGACAACGAGAGTGGGAATAAGCGAACTCTAAGAGCTTCTGTAGCCGATGCCTCACAACACTGAGCTAGAAATCGGCTAATGTGCTCGTAGGTTGATATATTGTCTTGTCCTGAGAACTTAGAGAAATCTGGCACCTTGTATCGGTTTGGCAACGGAACTCGATCAAAGTATTCTGGATATGGATGCCGATACATGTTGCCATTATCTTTCGGTTTAAGTCCAAATTGCTCCCTCATGACGTCAGCGATCATATCGGCCCAGGGTTGATGAGGTGTTGCTCCACCATACTGCTGTTGTACTGGATCCATCTGGCCGTATTGGATCGGCTGAGGTCGTGGTGAGTGAGGCTGATAAAGATTATTGAAGCCAGCTGATATGCCTTGTGGTGGCACATAAGGAAGTTGTTCTATACTGAATTGCTGGCTTATCGGCTGAGTAGTTCCAATCGGCTGTTGTGGAACCGAAGGAATTTGGTAAGATGTGTCAACAGCTGGCGGTTTTGGATGAAGAATACTCATCAATTGTTCTGGTGTTAATTGAGTTGATGCTTGGGTTTGAAGCACTTGTTGATTTGTCTGATTCCCGCCAATCTCTGTCTTCACGGTTCTATATGCTGGGAACGTGCCGTCTGGCAGGTAAATAGGTCCTTTAGCCTTTTCTTCGGCTATCGTTCCGTCTACTACCGATTTGATCATGTTTGTCAAAGTATTGACAAGTACTCCGGACTGGTTGACTAGCGCATGATGTACAGCCGAATCGACGCGATCTTGCAATGTGTGCAATTCTTCGTTACTTGATTCGGTTTTCACTTGTTTATCCTTCTCTTGTCCGGATCCAGAAGTACTTGGGTCTTGCTTCACGATCGTCGGTACTTGGATTTTGGTCCTTTGGATGACCGTGCCTTGCCGGGTGACTGTGAACGAGTGCAAATATTGATTTTGGAGTTGGTTCAACATTTGTTGCAATTCTTCTTTCTGTTCGTCACTCAGCTGTTCGGGTGTAACCGCGACGATGTTGTCCTCCGCAACTTCAGTGATGTTTGGAGACATGATGACACGAGTCCCACTGGGCGTGCCAAAAGCGTGTTGATGCAAAAAACACACACTGGCCTGAGAGGTTTGCTTTACTCTAGTGCAGGTCCAAAATTAGGGTTTCAGATTCAAGGGCGTGCCAGTTGATTTGATCCTGCAATCAACAAGAAAAACATGCAGAGAGTATTAGTAAACGATAGACAATCGGCCATAGGGCCGATTTCATATCGTATGTGACCTAGCCGATGCAATGAAGCATGAATCGGCTGTAAGGTATAGTCAATGATAAAATTAACCTAAAACTAGTATATCGGCTGAAAAGATCAACGTTACATAATCAATAAATCAATATTACTTTAGAAATAAGCAATTGGGATAGATCGGACTGAACCGAGACAGTATAAATTGCCTAAGTCTAAAGCTAACATGAAATAATGATTAAGTATTCTGATGTCATAGCCGATATCTAGATTTAAGTATGTATCGGCTATAGCTCCGATACAACCTTATGCTAGGATATCCTCTAGTAATAAATATATTAAACTATAACCAATTAGATTGATATCAAGCTTAATATATTTATATTAGATTAGATCCTGATATAAGGGGCAGATATAGAATATTAAACAAAGCATAACACAATGTAAAACATCTATATCAGGTAAGATCGACTGAAACCCCGATACTATCCTTATTAACAACCATGAAGCAGGTTAGATACCACGATTCTAAATACGACTTAATAGGTTGGACTGAACCAATGCAGCATTAAGTATAAATAGAAGCATGAGATCTAAAGAATTAAGCCGATGGTTGCCTTTTCGGAATGGTGGATACATTATATAACCTAGATTAATAAAGTAATCTAGTCAATATCGATGAAACCCTAGAAAGGATCTAGCTAGATTGCATTGTCGATCTAAGTTATATAACATATATGATAACCCGGAGAATCACAACAAAGAACTAGAGTGTCATAGAGATGTAAGCACTAGCCCTAATGATGAAACTCGCCATGACAAGATATACCTTTTTGCCGAAGATCAAACTGATGCAGCACGACTCGAAAGCACAAACTTGTCGAAAGTGGAAAACAAAGGTTTGGCGATGCGCCGAGATTGATTGAACGTGTGTTGTTGTTATTTACAAGACCTCGGGATTATATTTATACCCGAAATTACAAACATTGTCCATCACGGACACGACTCATATTAACCTAATACAAATCCAACTAACCAACAAGTCCCTTAGGCGGACTCTTACCGGGAATATCTACAAGGAAATTACATAAAATATCCTAATTAATAGATACAGTTGTCTCCTCAGGACTTTATCCGTGCATGGCAACCCATATAAAACACGCTAACACAACCCGATGACGTATACCGAGTCATATTACCGAAATCGGCTCAATCGGCTAACCCAGTCCGACCCTGACTCTGCCGATTCAGTCCATAACCGATTCGGACCACATCCGATTCTCACTCTGCTTTCCTATACGATCTTATCTCTTCAATCCTTTTCGATTCCATCTTGATTTCCGATATTTGAATTACCAAATTTGGTCGTCAACACTTATTTACTTATTTATTTACGACTTTTACCTTAGTGTGATGCTTGATTTTTTATGGTGGATCTTATCGAGTTTGGTACACGTATTTAGGATACTGACAGCTTATATTTATTTTTTTATGTCAATTGTTTGTCTTTTGCCGACCAGAAAAGAGGGGCACGACACGAATACAAGTATACAACTCAATTACTCAAGAGCTGGCATTTCCCATTTCTGGCCTCCTTTGGAATGAAACATTTTCATGGAAATCCCACGTGAACTGAACTTAATTTCTACTACGAAATTTTTGGAAAAGACCTGCTTTTCAAAAGGGACGCTGAGGCGGAGGCGCTCGAACAGTAGACAGGCAAAAACTTCATGGACTTCCAGCCTAATAAGGCCTCATTTGGTAGGCCTTCTTTCCCGGCTCATAACCACAATGGGCCGGAAAATCAAATCAACTTTCCAGCCCATATCTGGGATGGGCTGGGAATTGTAGCTATTCACTTCCTAAAAACGTATTTTCTGAATACGTCACCTAGTTCGTACAGCGCATTTCGTGCTGAAGTATTAGTGAAGAATGTCTCTTCCACCTCACCATTCGAAACTTCCCTTTAAACCCGCACATCGCAGCATGCTTCTTCCGGCCGCCGCCGCCGCAGCCGCCGGCGGCGTCCACCGCCTCCAATCCCTCTGCCCCGTGCGCCGCATCTCCTCCCTCAAGGTTCCCTGGCGCCGCGACGCCGCCCTCGACGCCGCCATCCTCCGCGACCGCCGGTACCGCCTCGCCTCCCGCCTCGTCCGCGAGGTGCTCCTCTCCCCGGGCCGTCGCCTCCTCCTCCGCTACCTCTCCAAGCGCCGGCAACGAATCCGCCTCCCGGTGCTCGTCCCGACCTTCCTCCGCCGGTACCCAACCCTCCTCTCCGTCTCCCCTCCCCCCAACCCCGTCGCCTCCCCTTCCCCTCACCTCCTCTCCTTCCTCGAGTTCGCCTCACGCCACCACGCGCTCCACTCGCAGCTGCTCGCCTCCAGGCTCGCCAAGCTCCTCATGATCTCCTCCACCCGCGCCCTCCCCGTCGCCAAGATTGCCGCCGCCAAGCGCGATTTCGGCCTCCCCGACGATTTCCTGACCTCGCTTGTCCCGAGGTACCCTCACCTCTTCCGCCTTGTTGGAGATCCGGGGCCTGACGCGTCCGGCAACGCATTTCTTGAGCTGGTTTCGTGGGATGATCGGCTGGCGAAGTCAGTGATTGAATTGAGGGCTGACAAGGAGGCCGATGTAGTTGGCATTCGGCCGAGGCCGAATTTTACGGTTAAATTGCCGAGGGGATTCTACCTCAAGAAGGAGATGAGGGAGTGGGTGAGGGATTGGCTTGAGTTGCCTTATGTATCGCCGTACGCGGACACGTCTGGGCTGCACCCGGCGTCACCGGAGGCAGAGAAGAGGTTGATTGGTGTTTTACATGAGGTTTTGTCTTTGTCGGTAGAGCGGAGGATGGCTGTACCGATTATAGGGAAGTTCTGTGATGAGTTTAGGCTGTCAAATGCGTTTGCTAATGCGTTCACGAGACATCCGGGGATGTTCTATGTGTCATTGAAGGGTGGGATCAAGACGGCGATGTTGAGAGAAGCATATGATGAGAATGGCGAGCTTGTTGATAAGGATCCAATGATTGAGCTGAAGGAGAGGTTTGTGGCAATCATGGATGAGGGGCACAGAGAGTATTTGGAGGAGTTGAGGAAGAAGAGGGAAGAGTTGGAGAAACAAAGACTGCAGGAGGCTTATAGGGGTGCCAAAGTTGGCACAAGTATTGAGGATGAGATGGAGGAGGAAGACATTGATGAGTCAGATGAAGATGAGGATTCAGAAGGAGAGGCCCTGTGAGTTGTGCATGTGATTTCTGTTGTGCTTCTATGGTTAGTATGACCTGGGGAGCAGTGGCCAAGGTAAATTGATGATTCATTCAATTCTTAGTTTGACCAACTTTCTGCTAATAAATAAGATGACGGATTGATATCCAACAACTTTGTTTCTGAAATTATGCTGAAATGTAGGTTTTATGATGCTGTGTCCTTTGATACTGTTTTATGGCAAGATTGCCTTTATTCATTTACGACTTAACTCATTTTCTTTTTGATTAGTTCTTTAAATGATGGCTTTGTCTTTGTCAGTTGACTCAATCTGGGGTTGGAAATGGTATCGCAGCGTTTGTTTTGGAACCTCTACAGTCCGTCAAGACTTGAGGATATCCTTTGTAAGCTTATCACTCAGAACCTTTCCTTTCATTGAACTATCTAAACTTGTTTGCATCATGTCATGCTTTAGA
Organism: Oryza punctata; assembly: GCA_000573905.2. Taxonomy (NCBI): domain Eukaryota; kingdom Viridiplantae; phylum Streptophyta; class Magnoliopsida; order Poales; family Poaceae; genus Oryza; species Oryza punctata. Next base: position 10,813,428 of record CM002488.2, read on the forward strand.
CAGTTGAACCAAATATTTGTTTGTGCTATCTGATTCTCATGAGGACACTGAACACCTTGCAGTGCAAAATATCCATTACAATGACCTATAAAAAAATGCTACATTTATCTGTAGATGATTACTAGATACGCAAACCATATTCAGCTGTGTTTTTAAACAAATAAAATCATTATATGTGTATTTGTTGCCCATAGCAGATATTGCTGGTTAACCAAATGTTGAGACTTTGACAGAATGGACCTCTTTTTCAAGATAGGGACTTCATTAACCATAATTACATGCGAGAACATTTCAGGAAAGTTCAACCATGTGCTGATATTGGCACACACAAACAGCACTAGTGTGTGCAACTGACATGAAAATAAACTGCAATCTGATAAGTGATAAGGAACAGTCTCTACAAGTAACAAACAAAAAACTGGAGTTATAATATCTGTTCTTGTAATGTTTTATTCTAGAAGAGGCTATCCGAACCACAGTTTTATCTTCCCAACTCACAACATATTTTTGATCATGGAAGTGGAACACTTCTTGGCCAACAAGTTATTCACCACAAAGCATGTCTTTATCCTTTTTAAAGGGAGACATCCATGTCTGTCAAAGGCACAGTTTGTTCTCTTTGGAAACCCATCCAGAGAGAACAAACGGTGCCTTTGCCAGCAGGATCAGTGAGATTTGAGAATGATCTTTGCTGACACTTAGTATACTATGACAAACATTATGTTTGTTTAGCTACCCAATAAATGTTCAGTTAGTTTACTTTGGAATATTGATGTTGTTATGGTCTAATCCTTCACATGGCGATATCAACAGAAGCAGCAGCAGCAACACCAAACCAGGAACAGCACGTCCGATGACACTCTAGAATCTAAGATATCTGTATATAAAAAGTTTGTCAAAGTGGCCACATGCATGCTACCACAACTTATGTTTCAAATAGATAATATGTCCACCACATTAGCCCATTACTATTCATGTGGACATGTGGTCACTGAATGTCAGCTTTAAGTATATTAGTTTGATGAATGTGCTAAACAGCTGTTTAAAACGGATGGTGGTGAGAGTTTGTTCTGTCAATTTTTCGTTTCCTGTTGGTTTTTTAAAATTATGAATTATGTGGTTTCCGCCTAGATGAATCATGAAGTCCAATCCATAGATCATTGATCAAACATACAAGTCATTCAAAAAGAGAAGAAATTTCACTTTTTTTTATACAATATTTCTAACAACCATGAATACATTCAAGCTAATAATGCGAATTCCTTTTGTATGTACTACTACTGAAATCTGTTGAAGGTTTGATTACCCACGTCGATTTCGGTCGCATTTGTTATTCATGTTTGTACGCATCTGAAGTAAATAGGATGAACATTAGAATGTGAATGAATTCTTATCAGTCAATTTGACGAGAGATCATTCTCCGGATGGACGGTCTATTTTTACTTCTAACATGCTGCCCTTGTTTTCCCGTTAATATTCTCTAGTCACCATCTATAAACTACCCATTATTTGACATGCTTATCTTGAGAATCGCTTGCACAATCCAAATTACAAACCGTCCAACTCTTCTCAGAAGCCTGTTGCTGTCATCTGAGTGCTAACTGCTGAATCCAATTGACTCCAATTGCTGATGACCATGTCCTTTTCAACTTCAGTCTGAACAGCCCTGGCGAGTACCTGTGAAGAGCATTTGACGAATTGAAGAAATGGAATATGACAGATGCCATCGAAAGGTTTACCTGAGGTATTTCCTAATTTGCTGAAAGATAAACTTCAACATGATTGTTAGGAAATATTGTAGTTTTCGTAGGGTTAAAATCTGATTTTGGAATCCTTTCCCTATTGAAGACAGTTATTTTATTTGTAACTGCTGCATTGTATTGTTCTTGAAAAAAAAAAGAGGGTCACCACTTTGTCAGTACACATAACACTGCGCTATGAATCTATAATTGATAACACAATGGCTGATGCACTTGTATATAATTGTAACTGTGGAAGCCCATAATTCAAGTAGACTTGCTCTTTTCACGCTTAATTATTTTTTGAATTTTTGATAAACCATTATAATTCTTGATGTTTTAAGTAATGATATGGTTTTCAAAATATATCTTTGACTATATTTTTTATTATAATATATACAATCAATAAATACATTTTTATTTTTATTTTTGTGTCATGTAAAACGAATCTACATACATTGTTATAGATTTATAGTGTCTTTACAAAAGTTATTAATAGCGAAAATTATAAAAGTTTAATCTTAATCTTATTCAAAACACGAAGACGAAGAATTAAGGAATGGAGGGAGTACTTTCTACGACACACGCATTTCGTCCTTTCTACGACACACACATGGCTCATATAGTCCTTTCGTTTCCGACTGAATTTTTTAGGAGGCCATTTTATCTTTTGCTTTATTTTTTCCTATAAAAGATTGATAGCATCCACAAACCCCAACGCATTATGCATGCACTAAACTTCAGTTCCCTTTATTTATTGAGTGATCGAACCTTCCACTACAAACACAATCAACTCATTAGAATTCGCCATCACGTTTTTCAAAAAGGAAAATAACTATATGTACGCATGCATGGTAAACTAAACCACGAAATCTAGGAGATTACGCCAAGCCACATCATGGCACATGCCTAGAAGAATTCTCACGTTGCGAGCTGGTCTCCCTTAATACGTTAAAGATGTCAAACAGTCAAAGAGGCTTATTTGTGACATGCCTTTTTCTTTTCACCTTGAGCATGTTGAAAAGGGAATAAATATGTAGTGCAAATCATATATATAATGGAAATTTGAAAACTACCGTTTTAGATCGAAAAATGGACGTTCGAGATTCATCCACGTTACCGTGAGTAAAAATTTTAAGAGTAAAATTTTTACTCACGGTAACATGGATGAATCTCAGACGTTTGTTTTTCGATCCAACGGTAGTTTAGGTTTCCACTACATATGTAGTTTTCACCATATATTTTCCCATCCAAAAAGCCTTGTTTGTGGCTATGCCTATGCATAGCTCGAAATAAGGTCCTTAGGGACCGAGTACACTCAAGATGCATCAAGCATGCATACATACTACACTAGCAATCACTACACTCGCAAGTGTACTTCCCTAACGCAATTTGAGTAAACAGATCATATGGATGAAACACACTTTTTTTTATCTTTAAACCACAAATTCTTTAATAAAACACAGGTGCATACATTACACGTAACTGTTAACGATATGATTTCAACCCAGTAGGTGAAATCATATCAAATGATTTCCCTTGTCAAAAAAATCTTAACGATGTACAATACTCCAGTTAGCGTATGTACAATCATATATATAATGCATGGAATCAGTAACAGAGTTGTTTTGGGAATTGGAGATGGTTTACCTTAGTTCTTCTAAAATACTAGCATATAATCTATACTACTGCAAAAGATAGTAGTGGTGGTTCTGTCACAACCACCCCCAACTACTATATGAGACCTGTAAAAAGTAATAAGCCTATGACTTTCATAGTCTCCACATGCCAAACCTCACCCAAGAAAAATATGATAATCAAATACTCTATGGAATTTTTCATCGCTCTAGAAAATAGGAACAACTTATTTTAGAAACTTTAAAAATATAAACAACAAACTATTTTATAAAAAAAAATCCGTTGCAATGTACGGACATTATGCTAGTGTAATCATAAAAATTCCACATATAACTTTACGTTCATAATCAATCCCCACATCTATCTGGTACATTACTTATTATATATTATTAGTAAGAGTAAACTTTACAAAGTCAGTTAGATGCGTAGATAGTAGGATATCATAACTGTAGGGTTTTGCAAAATGAAGTATGAGAGAAATTGAGAATATACACTCTTTTTGAAGAATTTGTATTTATATACTTGCATGTGGAGAAATTGTGAAAATATACGTGTGCCGCGGCACGGTTATGCGGGACGAAGCTGTGGGACCGAAGGATGGGGGTGATCCCGCATCTCAGAAGAGCGGCACCGCTTCGGCCGGAACGCGACAACGCCGGTCCCGCGGCATAGCAGCGCGGGAACGCACCAGTACGAGCGATAGTGCTCACCACCGTAAAGAAAACAACTTACTTTGTTGTGATTAGGCTTCTTTTTTACCTTTTTGCTTCCAGATTCATCTCCAACCACTAATAAAAAGAATATTATATTCGACTAATGAAGCTCCGTTGGTAACTTAATTTGTTGATAATATTTTGTTCCCGGATTTATCTCCAACAACAAATGGAAAAATATTTTATGAGGTAATAACCTCAGTTGGCATACATCCCACGCATGCACATCCAATACACAGGACCGCATCGGTCCCGCTCGACTGCTGTTCCGCAGTGGCGAAGTCATATTGTGTTTGGCGGGTGGCACGTTACTCCTAAATTCCTAATTTCTCACTTAAAAACTTAAAAACACTAGAATGTACAATGTTACATTGAAATTTTCTAGATTTCCGATAGTAGTGTACCCCGCTAGCTTTGCCCCTGCTGTTCCGTGCAGCACCGCCCTCGATGCCGTGTCATTGTGATGGCGCATGTGTGCCGTGCGGGACCGATGCGGTCGTGCAGTTTGGTGCCGCATCATCTGTCCCGCATCTTCAATCTGCGCTAACGGCGCGGTGCCGTGCGTCAGTCCTACGAGTAACGTATAATTTTGCAAATATTTCAAATGCAAGTATATTTATGTAAAACATAAAAAATAATGTATATTTTAAAATTTAATTCGAAGTATGTATTCCAAAGAAACCACAACATATAGGGACTTTAGTGTTACTCCTTTTGACCACCCCAATATTGGATTTTTCAGAGAAGAAAATTATCCTTCCAACCTTGAAGGAGCTATAACTTACGCTTTCTGGACCTACAAGTTACCAGCTGTTGATAAGAAAAATCTACATCATCGTTTATGATAAATCCAGACTATAACATTGTAAATTTGTCACATATATACATAAATTTACGTCCAAATAAAATATATAGGAACTTTCATTGTATCACTCGACACATTCTCTCTCCCTATCATGCTAAACCTATGCATCGCCTCCGTTGTTGGTAAGGCTCGTGGACCACACTGCCCCTTCTCGCAACATATTTTCATCACTTCTCCATCTTCTTCGGCTCTGGCACCTCCATGTGCCGTCACCTCTCATCATCCTCAAAAGCACTTCAATAATGTGATTCTTCCGTCGCCAATACTGACTCATCCTCCTCTCCCAAGGCCAAGGCGATGTCACTGCCACGCTGCCACGACCACCGATCCATTGCCACCTGGCTATCCCTCTAAGCCGAGGAACACCCCCAATCTTCTCTACCTCAACCTCAAGCTCCTAGGAGATGAAGATGAGGCATGAATCACAAAGCAAATTGCAATGTCAGAAATTCGTATGACTTTAGTGTATCTCTATTCATTCAATTTCACAGTAATATGGTAATTACTATATTCGTTTCATTTTTATATTATAAGATGTTTTGATTTTTGTAGTAAAATTTTTTTAAGTTTGACCATATTTATAGAAAAACATAGCAACATCTACAACACTAAATTTGTTTCATTAATTAGATCTAACATTAAATATATTTTGATACTATATTTGTTTTGTTTTGTGTTGAAAATATCACTATAAGCTTATTCAAAGATAAAAAAAGTTTAACTTAAAAAAGCTTAAATCATCACATAATTTGAAATTGAGGTAGTAATAAATTATACCATGGATGTTATGACGTATAAGCATTAGAAAGCCGTACAATGAATATTGTTTAATAATATAATAAAAAACACGAGGCTTCAGTAAGTTAGCAAACAAATACTAGCAGTAAAATCCATTTCACAGCAGCAACATCAGCGAAGCGGGTAGCTTCCTCGATCCGTGGAGAAGAACTACAGTAGCTGCTTAGTTTACTCTATTGCAAAATTTCCTGATCTCCCCTTGGCTTCCAGTGAGCACGTCGAGGTTGCCCATCTTGACCATGGCGGCGGCGAACCGCGACGCCCACAGCGCCCGGTTGCGCGCGTACAGGTCGACGAGCGCCGCCGTGTCGCTCTGGCTGACGAGCGTGGCGTCCGACGTGAAGAGCACCTCCCCCCTCTGGATGTTCTTGTAGTACTGGTTGTCCAGCACCAGCTTCGTCGCCGGATCAATGTCCACCACCCTGTCCCGCCTCCCCGTCGCCGCCGGGCACCGCGCCCTGAGCTGCGCGCCGTAGGCGGCGTCCATGTCGGGCGCGACCTGCGGGTAGAGGCGGAAGGAGAAGGCCGAGCAGTGGGAGCGGCCGAAGGAGTGTGCCCCGGAGAGCACCACCATGTCGTCGGCGGTGAGGTTCTTGGCGGCGAAGCTGGCGACGAGCTGCGTGGCGTTGAAGAACGGCGGCGGGAGGCTGTTCAGCACGTCGGACATGACGGAGACGGCGCCGTCCCGCCTCCCCGCCGGCACGGCGAACTCGATCCCGCCCATGATGCCGCAGGCGTCGCGCGCCGCGAACGCGACGATGTCGGCGCAGGAGACGGTCCCCTGGCACCGCCGCTCCAGGACGCGCTTCGCGCGGTCGATGACGGCGAAGCCACGGAGGCTCGGGTTGTTCGCCTGCGACATCTTCTCCACCGTCGCGTTGCTGCCCGGGACGCCGTCCAGCAGCACGGACGCGTCACACCCCTACACATACACACACAACAGAGTCAGCCCTGACCGAGTTAACTAGTCCTCCCTCTGTCAAAAAAACCTAACCTAATTATAGATGGAACACCATATCCAGATTTATCACAAGATTGTATCCTTATCTCTAAGGTTTTTTTTTTGACAGAGTATATAAGTAGCTAGCTGGTTTTACTGCTGACCCTGACGAAGCAGTCGTGGAAGAAGAGGCGGACGAGGCCGGGGCCATTGCCGGGGTCGCGGACGATGGCGGCGCGGACGACGTTGCGGATGAGGTCCTCCGCCCTGGGGCAAGTGGAGTTGTAGTACCCGACCTGCAGCTGCGCCTCCGACAACGACGACGACGACGCAAAGGAGAAGAACACGATCGCCCACGCTATGATCGCCGGCGAGCCGTGACGACGAACACCGCGTGCTGCGCTGCACATCTTCACTGCTAGTACTTGCTCTGATCGCAGTGGCCGATGCGTCGTTCGGTGTTGATGCAGTGTGTTGTATACTTGCATATAGTGTAGTGGTGCAGCAAAGCAGTGATTTATATCCGTGGATCGATGGTGGATGTGCGTGCCGGGGTGCAGTGATTAGTGTGTCGATCGAGAGGGGAGCAGAGTTGACCTGGAAGGTGGTATACACCTCGGTAAGCTGAAGCCGTCACGTTGATTACATGGCTTTCCCACCCGTTGCCGCGACTTCTGTTTAGCAACGTGGTTAACCTTTCGCCGCAGAGTCATCGTGGTAGTATCACGTTGTAAAACTGTAACTAGAAGAAGGGCGCGTCAAAGATAGTCGTTGCGCCTCTGAGCCCGCCCGCTCGATCGCCACGAGGCTACACGCATGCGAGTCCGCACGCCAGCGCCGACGTCCCCAGCCGTCGCCCGTCGCGTCGTCGCTGCCGTCGTTGATACTGGTCGGGTGAATACGGGGCACTGAACGCATGCGTGAATGCGTGATTGTGCATCGTTGTTCCCACCCCTGGTGACTAATTTTGGGATACACTTCAGTTCGATCGTGTAACGGCTAGCGCGGAGCTCCCCATCCAAGCTCGTTGTTCACTAACCAAACTTACGCGATGGCCCAGTGCGGTGCAACAAATATATACTAGATAGAATCTTATCTCTATAAGTAAAAATGAGCCACATAAGCTACAAAGCAATAGCCGTTGGATCCACATGAAGATAGAAAAGGCATGGTAAATCACAACCGTTGGAATGGAGGAGACTTCTAGAAGTATAGAGAAAAAGAAGATAAAGAGGAGACTTCTAGAAGCATAGAGAAAAAAAAGAGAAAGAGTTTGTTTTAATGCTATATAATACAAAGATCTAATTCGCACTATTTATATTTAACTCCCTATGTTTGTTTATAATTGTAACTGACATCATGTGCTATAGTAAATTGATATTCTAGACCCTAAAACTACTCAAAAATGTGAATATGTAATGTATATCCACCTGATAAAATTATTTCTAACAATTAAACAGGTGCAAGCTACAAATATAAATTTACAGTTGTCCTATTAGTTTATAACTGAGCTATTGGGACACTGGTAAATGTTAGTTCTATTTCAACATTAAAATATGATGACTAATTGCAACTAATTGCAATTCAAATTTGATAGAAAAAAGTAGATATCACAAGCCAAAAAAACAGGGTCATGAAGCAACAAATGTAATGGGAACGTAACGTCTTAGGTATAGCATCTAGACCTGGAATATATGAGAGTGTGGAGGTCATGCAATACCAAAGATAGTGCAAACTTTGTGGTGCGTTGTGGAGATGACGCTAACACGATGGCTCAAGCATCAACAATGTGGGCAGTTATGGTCACATTGATAAGGAGGGCATAACGGCAGTGGAGAAGAGACTACACTAACTATTTTATTAAGCTGAAAATTGGGCTATATATTTCAAAAAAATTTTAGATATTGGAATAAAATCCCGTCCTTTGCTCAAAAAGCTACGCCAATTATTACACAAATTCACACAAACTAGCACACAAAAACTAGTCTTAAAAAACACTCCAGCAAGGCTAAAAGAAACACAAGCTAATAATTAACCACACAAAACAAAGGCCCATTGATCATTGAATCCTATTGGTGAACCTCCAACCAAAATTGGTAAAAAGCTGCATGATCGTTGACTCAAGTAGTCGATATGCAGATTTTATTAGCTTAATGTCCTCATCACACCTTTGTAGTTGAGCCTAAAACCGAAGCCAGTGCGTTGCCCTGAAAAGAACCTGCATATAAGATACAGACGGAGATTTGTCAAAAATCATATCATTTATACTCAACCATAGAGCCCAACATATAGCAGATGCTCCTATAAGAATGAGGTTTTGGTTCCTTTATCAATACCCACAAGCCAATTCCCAAATATATGAGAAATACTATGTGGAGGATATAAACCAAAAGAAATTTGTAAAGCTCTCCATAGAAACTTTGCATAATGGCATTCCAAAAATAAATATTGAATAGTCTCATCTTTCATACAGAAACAACATCTTAAATTACCATTCCAATTTCTCCTAGCCAAATTATCATTTGTTAAAACAACCCCGTTAAGTAAGTACCACATAAAAACTTTAATCTTAATAGGCATCTTAAGTTTCCAAATGATCTTATTCCTCACAACATAACCATTGTTAATTAAAGCTAGATACATAGAACGAACAGAGAATTGACCATTTTGATGAAGATTCCATCAAAATATATCACTTTCCTCCGTCAAATGAATGTGCACAATCGAAGCACACAAATTATGCCAATTAATCAGATTCTGACCTACTAAAGCTCTCCTAAAGAAACATTTAGTGGAACAGTACTCATGACATATGCAATCGAAGAGTTTCTCCTTCGAACTATTGAATACAAAGACGAGTACCTATCTTTAAAGGAGTAATTTTCTAGCCACTTATCCTCCCAAAATCTGACTTGCTCCCCATTATTAACAATCCAGGAACCTAGAGTTAAGAAAGTATTCTTAACTATCATGAGACCTGATCAAAAATGGGAATCCTCTTGTTTCCTCTGAACTTGATTTATTGTTTGATTATTAAGGTATTTTCTTTTTAATAAGTCTTGCCAAACACCTTGCTCATTTACTCAATAAACATTGGTTTTGGATTTCTAAATTCTCAATTCCAAGTCCACCTTGATCTTTGGGTTGACAAATAATATCCCATCTTGCAAGTCTATACATTATCATCTTGCCAAAAGAAGCGAGATCTATAATAATCAATTTTTTGAAGAACACCTTTTGGGATTAAAAAAGATATCATAAACATAACTAGACTTGAAAGCACAGAGTTATCAAAACCAATCTTTCTCCTACTGACATATGTTTACCTTTCCAACTAAGTTTTTTTTTCAATTCTTTGCTCAATTGTTTTCCATTCTTTATTACTTAATTTCCTAAAAATGCATAGGAATTCCAAGATATCTGATAGGAAAAACTTCTAGCCTACAACCAAAAATACCGGAATATTGTTCCTGACGTTCCTGTCTATAACCAAAACAAAATAATTCACTTTTGTGGAAATTTTATCTTTATACCAGAAAGCTTTTCAAAAGCTGTTAATAACAATTTCAAATTCTTTGCATTTTCTAAGCCATGTTCCAAAAAAATAAGAGTATCATCAGCGTATTGCAAAACAAAAACACCATCATCCACCAAATGTGGAATGACCCCACTAATTTGACCATCATCCTTAGCTCTCTTAATTAGTATAGTGAGCATATCAACAACTATATTAAAAAGGATTGGAGACAACAGATCACCTTGCCTAAGACCCTTATATGTCTGAAAATTAGAACCAACCTGATCATTTATTTTTATACCAACATGTCCACCTTGGATAAAAGATGTTATGCATTCACACCATTTTGATGAGAAACCTTTCATCCTCAGAGTTTGTTGCACAAAAGACCACTTTACTTTATCATAAGCTTTTTCAAAATCAATCTTAAAGATCACCCCAATTTTCTTTTTACGATGCATTTCATGTATAGTTTCATGTAAAATGACAACTCCCTCCATAATATTCCTCCCAGGTATAAAAGCTGTTTGAGTCGGGCTGATTACTTTTTGTGAAACACCAATAATCCTATTGGTAGCGACTTTAGTAAAAATTTTAAAGCTGACATTAAGTAAACAGATAGGCCTATATTGTTGAATTTTTATAGCCTCCTTACACTTAGGCAGTAAAATAATAGTGTCAAACTTAAGAGAATATAATGGCAAAGTTCCATTATGGAAGTCTTTCAATAAATCAAGCAAATCAAATTTAATAACATCCCAGAAAACTTGATAAAACTCAGATGGAAATCCATCCAGACCTAGAGCTTTATTGTGTTCCATTTGGAAAATTGCATCTCTAATTTCCTTCTCAGTAAATTCTTGTGTTAAAGCATCATTCTCCATTTGAGATACCTGAGGAATATCCTCTATTCTACTCTCATCTAAAGACATTAAAGAATTATCAGGCGGACGAAATAAACCCTTATAATAAGTGGTAATTTACGATTTTAAATTCGCATCACCATAAATCATTTGGTCATCATCTTGTAATTGAAAAATTCTTGTTTTCCTATGCTTACCATTTGCTACTAAATGTAAGTATTTGGTATTGGAGTCTCCTTCTAAAATATCTTAAGTCTTAGCTCTTTGATACCTTTTGATTTCCACCCCCCTCAACAAAAAAGCTAATCTATTCCTCCAATGACTCCTAATATCAAGTTCCTCGTGAGACAATAATGTTACTTCAGCCTTTTTGTCAAGCCAATCAAGATTATCTAGTAATGCCTTTTTTCTCTTTTTTATACAAACCACTAGTATATTTAGCCCAACCCCTCAGATGTTGTCTTAATCTACAAATTTTTGCCTGCCAACGTTCTATTGGAGTAATTTCTTCATCAACACTAGACCAAATTTCCTTTATCATGTCCACAGAACCATCTCGAAGTAACCAACCTAACTCAAATTTGAAATTTTGTTGGCCATTACATGAAGATGAGGAATTTGTATTTAAAAGTAAAGGCGTATGATCCGAAATATCTCTATTAAGAGGAAACACCGAGGAAAGCGGAAATTTAGTTTCCCACTCCGTCGACATTAATACTCTATCTAATTTCTCATAAGTTGGAATCGCTAGATTATTCGCCCATGTATAATTTCTTCCAGACATCTCAAGCTCTCTAAGGCTAAGACCATCAATAATTGCATTAAAAAGAAAAGGCCATCTGTCATTGTAATTATCATTATTCTTTTCTACAGGATTGCGCAGCATGTTAAAATCACCACCAATAATAATTGGTAAAGTTTCATGACTGCACATATGAACTAACTCAGCTAGGAACTGATCTTTGAACTCATTTTGAGCTGGTCTATACACCAAAACTAAAGCCCACTTAAACTTATCTATTTTATTACATAAATGAAATTTAATATAAAAATCACCCTCATCTATTAAACCAATATCAAAGGTTTCTAATTTATTCCTAATAACATGCCACCAGATCTCCCCGTAGGAGGTTTACAATGCCACAAAAAATCTTTTCTAGCACATAGACTTTTAAGGGCAGTGGAAGTAAAATCTCTCCTAACAGTCTCTGATAAGGCAATAAAATCAAGTTGTTGTTCCTTAGTAAGATCAGAAATGAACTTATGTTTTTTTGGGTCTCTGAACCCGTCACAATTCCAAAAGAGACCTTTCATTTAAATATTATTTGTATGTATTTTCTTACCCCCACCTTTTTTTTACCCTTTTTCTTCCTGTTTAGAGAAGATACCATAGAATCAGAAGTGGTTTGTAAATTGTCAAAATCACCACCACCTGTATCCATTACCTCCTCCATAATTTCACTACAAAGATGTTGTAGTAAAGAATTATCTTCTACCTGATCTTCTAACAAATCACTATCACACTTTAACCCAGAATTTGAATTATCATGCGAATTAGCAAACTCTAAATTAACCTCATTATTTGCAGCAATAATTCCAAGATTTTCAAGGGAAGAAGAAATTGCATCATTAGAACAAAAAACAAATGAATCATTATTTTGCAATTTACCTTTGACCTTCTGATTATCTAGATTCCTCACAGCTTTTATCTTCTCAGCCCTTTGAAGAGTTAGCTGGTTAGTATCACTTGCCCTCCTTTTGCTATGTCTGGCTGGAGATAATAACGCCTCAAGAACAACAGCTAACTTCACATCTAAACTGTCCTGGGACTGAGCCGACTCCAACATGGCTGTATCCTCCACTAAACCATCATACTCTTCATCAGGCACTGACAAGGCATTTGAAACAGGTTCCCCCATCACTTGAGAAGATGGAGCAGAAGTACCTCCTTTTTCTAACAAGGAACCACTAGACGGAACACCATTATCCAATGCAGATCCTTTTTTAAGATTAACTGCATCAAAATTCTTACCCTTGCCTTGCACAAAGCTCCCATCTTCTTTTTTCTCACTATCCCTATCATCACGATTTTCCATGTCCATAGGTTCAGGATCTTCAGGCCCATTGTCAGGCTCAACTTTAAAGACTAGCTCATACAAATAATCTCCAATAACCACATCAACCATATCAGGAATTAATGAAGGATCTAAGACCAAAACTTGTAAACGTGCTAAGTTGTACCTTCTAGTAAAATTCATATCAACCATTTTAGTAATACCTAAAATAGAGCCAACAGCCCAAATAATTAAGAACTCCCTTAACTCAGAAGGCAAACCTTTGCACTGAACCCAGACTTTAGGTATCACATATTTAACTTCATTACCAACTCCCCTTTCAAAAACCTTCATTTCAGTTTGTCCTACCTTTGTGTGCACTGTGCCCCATTCCACCATGCGATTCAATTCAACAGCAGAAGGAAAAATAGTGCGAAAAGAACTATCACCATTATCTTCCACCTCCCACTTCCATTTACCTAGAATTAACCTTTCCAATTCAGAAATAACATTTTGCACTGTCAATTGACCTCCAGTCACCTTAATCAATGCCGCCCTAGGCTCATGCTTTGATTTCTGACCAGCTATAAGAGGAATATGGAAAAAACCAAGTCCATCCACTGCATAATCACACAATTGAGCTGAAGGTTTCTTATTTGATCTAAAAATCGAACAACGAGATCCTACATGATCCTCACTTTCACAAATCTCACAGTAAAACTTTGATGTGCAATCCTGCAGGGTATGACCTGAAAATTATCCACTTCTACCTTGCCACTGTGTTTGTCCACCAGCTCCAAACCCACCTTTTGTTGTCCCATGACACGCATAGCCGAAGTACTGGCTGCAGCATGCAAAGCTTGACCTTCCAATCCTGCCACCCCAAGCTGAGCAGAATACGCCATCCCAGAGGACACAGGCACTGAAGAATCTTTCCAAACCGAAGTAGACACCGTACCCACCGGAGCTGACACAGGCACTGAAGTCGGCACAGGCGGCACCACAGGTACAGCTACCGGGCCACCCGCTAGTATTTGGCCACCGATACCTGTCGCCGGCAAGTCGGTGCCAATAGGGAGTTGATGGCCAGGAACCGACGCCAAAGGACTACAAATACTATTTACAAATACATGCCTATTTACAATATTATTACAAATGACAATGCATAGTAAATTTATTTGTTGTTATGACAATATTCTTAGTTACAAATTAATATAAATTTGTGTTGTAGCTACAATTCGTGCAAGTTATGTTCTACAAACACTTAATTAAGCTAATAAGCTAATGTTAACACATTTGACAAAGATAGAGGTTATAGTCGCACAAAAGTGCGAGTTTATATGCTAGTAGGTAATGAATAGTGTTTTTCCCCACAAATCTACTCTAATTCCATTCTTCTTTTTAAAACCGAACTCAAACTCAAATCTATTTTGCACGAAACTGGTCGCATAAACGGCAAACTGGTCGTCTTGGTAGTTGGTCGGTGCCAGAAACTGGCTCACCATTTGTAGTCTATCCCAAACACCTGCTGCCAGAAGGCCTCTGCACGTGAAGGTTTAGGCCATGGCCCATGATTGCCCGCTATCGAAAAAATAGTTGTTAAACTCTGACATTGAGGAAAATGTCCATTTTGACTAGGTCAAATTTATATCTCAACCATAAAATCAAACAACTAAAACCAGTTTAATTTGTCTCCCTAAACGGTTTGGATGGTGGTTTCGTTCTATATGTCATGTTGTGATGCTGACTTGTTCTTCATCTAATGTGGCGCTGACGTGGCATTACAATTAGCAAAAGAAAAAAAACTATGGGTCCCACTTATTAGTAGCCCACATATTCTCTTCCCTCTCTTTGTCTCTCCTATTCGAACCTGATTTGAACCAAATCACAGCAGTGAAGCGGGAGAAGAACTTGGAAATGAGGCGCGGCGACATCGACCAGTCCACCTCCTGCAACACCTTCACCAGATCCTGCATCGTCATCGCAGCCCACATCGTCATCGCAGCCTATCCATCGTTGTCTCCGCTCGTGGAGGATGAAGCTAGCTAGAGTGGGGCGGCGATGGCTCCCCTATAGGAGAGATAGAAGAGAGAGGGAGAATGGTGGAGAAATGAGCAATTGATAGTTATTTATATGTGGGCCTATGTTTATATTTTAATTTCTTTGATAACTAGGCTATCATATGGACGTCACATCAGCGAAAACCACCATGAATACTATTGAGAGAGTGGTTTTGCATGTTTTTATTAGCTGGAAGAGTCGATATACTCATTTTTTTTCGATTGAGGGATATGAATCAGATTCAAAGTTGAGGCTGTCAAATTGGAATTTTTCCGACCATTTATTAAACTGACTAGTCCGTTCGTGTACTGCCTCATGTATTAAACTCAGTGCATTTCCCCGAGCGTTCGATAGGAGACGAAACGTCGGTTGGTCACATAAGGTGGGACCCACTACCTATATATTCAACCCATCTTTCCCGAACCTTATCCTCTTATTTCTCCTCACCCTTTTTTCACTCATACGAAACACAGTGATGCCATTGGGGAGAGATAGCGGAGCCATCGTCACTAACTCCCACCGAGACACGAAGAGGGAGCAGGTCGCCGGGGGCCACGCGGTCGGTGGCGGGGCAGCCCGACACGAAGAGGGAGGAGGATGCCGACGACCATGCTGGTGATGGCAGGGCAAGCCACATGAAAGGGAGGACCAGATGAGGCGCTGAATCTCTGCCACCGGTGGAGCAGCATGACGGGAAGAGGGAGGAGGACGTCAACGACCATGCTGGCAGCGGTGGGGCAGGCCAACGCGAAGGGGAGGACCGGATGAGGCGCTGGACCTCTGTCGCTGGTGGAGCAACGCAACGCGAAGAAAGAAGCGCTGCACCGGATGCTAACACTGCTAGCCTTGGAAGGGTCGCCTGCTTGACGTTGTTGCTTGCGCTCATCCTTGTCTACTCCATCACCTTGTTTGTCTCCTTCATATCGGTCGCTTGGTTCCGGTGGCCATAATAGAAGAAGATATAGGTGGGTTTTGTGGGGAATTTTAGTGATGTTGTAGCTTATTTGTGTTTTTGTTGCATTTTATTGTATTAAGGTTTTTCATTCTGTTTTGATTCATTGTTGCATACATTAATTTTTGGTGTTGCAATCAGTATGTTTGAATGTTGTGTTTGGTTGAAACAATTTTGCTCAAGCGCTGAAATATTTTTCTCTGATTGTGAAACATCTAAAACATTTTCATTGAAACATTTTTTTATTGAAATGTGAAACATTCCTCAACAATATGGTGCAACACCGTTCGATGATTTGCAAAAAATCAGACATCCCCGTAGCATCCCCCCATGTTTTCCTCCGACAAATTCCATAGTAGGTACATAGTGATTTACATACTACATGATATTGTTGTATGACGAGTACAATGATGGCAATCAAAGACCATTTTGGTTCAATGTCAATTTTGCTAGTGTTAAATCTTAGGCAAGCTATATCATCATCAATATTTTCTTAATTACATGGAAGACATGAACGAGCAGATACCACACGCACATCATAATCACCCACGTGAATGTACCCTCTAACACTCGACGTGAGTGTATCCTTTAACACTCTTATAGAAACGAAGACTAATGATAAATCTTTGGTCTCACACTAAAAATCAAATTGAAAGAGTACTCACATGTGCTTAATATTTTTAGGCATTAGAATTTGAATCCTAGTCATGACTTCTCCACCAGTTCACTGGTGTTTTCCCAGCGCTAGCTACCAATATTTTGATAAAGCAATATTGACAGCATTAATTTGATAAGAATGGGATTTAATCCAAACATTTTATAGAGTTATGTTTAAGTGGCCAAATAATAGGCAGGATAAATTTTGGCTTCAAATCAAAACGCACCAAATCTATTACATGAGCCATATAACCACAATACACTATAACCAAAGTGAATGACAAAGGTAGTCGATTTCTTTCTTTTATAGAGCAAGGTGGCCAAAACAAAAGAAAGTAAACCAAAGTGAATGACAAAGGTAGTGCAGGGTAGTATGTTAGTTCTAACCGGAGACCACTCTATCCCATATATAAATCCTCCTTTAGCTAAAAAAATACAATGGTACATGTCTTTTTTAACCTATGTAATGACATATATCTTTTAAATAACATATTATTTTATTTTTAAGATCTATTTGCATTATTGTACTCTATTCAAAATATGTGATAAATCGAGATCCGTGTTGAATATATTCAAACATTTTATTAATTTAAAAGTAATTTATTTAAATTGTAGAAGTAACTTAGATATGCAATATAAGTAACTCTTTATAACATAGAAGTAATTACATATGACTAATTTGAAGTAGGAAACTATGTGGAGTAAATTCAAAAAAAAGTGTACAAGATTTTTCAAGTAAATACATTTATGAAAGTAAATTCAATAAATTCTAAAAGTAATTTATATAAATCATAAAAGTAACTTAGCACAAAATGAAAGTAAGTTATTACAACATTAGAAGTAAATGTTGTAGAGATAAAAAATATGAGTCTATCTAGAAATTAAATTTAATCAGTACAAATTATGTAATTAACTAAAAATAATAATAAAAGTAATCAATTTAGAGCATTATGAACGTATAAGAAGTAATTTAATCGAATCTAAAAGTAAAAGTAATTTTTATATATGATAAAAGTAACTTATGTATATAATGAAAGTAATTTAGAAACATAAATATTTTTCCATTGTAATATAATATGTAAGATCTTGTTGTAAAGATTTAATTGCAACGAACACAATGGTGTAATCGAATTGTAAATCGGATAAGTAATTTAGGAGAAAATATTTATAAGAATGGTAAAAAGACTTGTATGATATGATAGTAAAAAAATACATACATGTCTGTGGGTGGGTATGTAGTACTACTTCTCAGTTCTCATGTGTGTCGCTAGTTAAGACGAAATCGAGAGTCCTCTCGGTTTAGATTTAGCGAACATGAATGGTGTATGGTGTAGATCGTAGAACAAAACCGTTTAATTAGCACAAGGTGCAAGCTTGCGACTAAGCGAAAACGGCATGCACACCAATGGCACACGGACGTTTCTTCACTGGAGCCAGTAGCTAACTCCTTTTAGCTGTTGGTGACGTTGCAGAACCTCCTGACTTCCCCCTGCGCCCCCGTGAGCACCTCGATGCCGCCCATCTTCACCATCGACGCCGCGAACCGCGCCATCCACGTGGTCAGGTCGCCGGCGTTCTCCCGGACCTTCTCCGCCGTGTCGTTCCGGCCGGTCAGCAGCGCCGCGTCCGACGTGAACAGCACCCGCCCGGCGAGCGCGTTTTTGAAGTACTGGTTGCCCAGCGTCGCCGGCGACACGGGGCTGTTGTTCACCACGCCGTCGGCGCCGCCGTCCGGGCACGCCGCCCTCAGCACCTCCGCGTAGCTCGCGTCCAGCGACGCGTCCACCGTCGGGTACAGCCGGTTCTTGAACCCCGAGCAGTGCGCGGTGCCGATGGAGTGCGCCCCGGAGAGCGCCACCAGGTCGTCGACGGTGAGCCCCTTTGCGGCGAAGCTCTGGACGAGCTCCTCCGCGTCGAAGAACGGAGACGGGATGCTGGAGAAGACGGAGAAGGCGGATGACACGTTGCCGTCGCGGCGGCCGGAGGGCACCGGGTAGATGAAGCCGCCGGCCTTGGCGACCGAGTCGCGGGCGGCGAACGCGAGGATGTCGGCGCAGGAGACCTTGCCGGGGCAGACGGCTTCGACGGCCGCCTTGATCTTGTTCACGGCGTCGTAGCCGCGGAGCGGGATCGCTGTCTTCTCCGGCGAGCCGTTGGCCTTGGTGGGATCAAGAAGGATGGACGCATCACAACCCTGCATGATAAAAAAAACATAGTTTACATTATTTATTTTTTACAGACAAAATGAAGTAGTTAATCATCCAATATCTAAGCTTTGCATGCAGTAATCTTGCGAGAAATTAAATATGATGAATTCATAGTTGAAAAACCTAAATTAACTTGTGTGATTAACAATTACATTACCATGACAAAGCAATCGTGGAAATGCAAACGAAGCAACGCCGGGGCCATGGAAGGGTCAGCATCGATCAAGCCGTAGACGACATTGCTGATCGTCTGCTCGGCATTTGGGCACGACGAGCCGTAGAAATTGTACTGTAGACTTGCAGTTGATATGGAGATGAGGCTCATAGCCTGTAAGGCTACCATGAGAAGCTTCACGCCCCTGCTGAACATTCTGAATTCTGACAAGGTTGTTCACGAGGAGACAGCAAAGAAACGCCTGAAACTGAAAGAATATATGTGCAGTGCTCGCTACCTCAAAGGATTGGTTGATGTTCGATGATGTGACAGGAAACATTCGATGTATTTATAGGTACAAATGGATGTGCAAATTGATCATTGATAAATGGGCTAGTTTTGAAAGAGATTGATTAAATAAGAGATTTGAGGAATATTAATTGGAGAACAATCAAGAGAATAGTTTGCCAGTTCTTGTTGTCTAACAACATGGGGAGCAAAACAGCTAACTGATAAAACGTGTAGGCGTTGACATCGATCAATACCTGGTGTTGTGACGGTGAACTTAATTTAAAATCAATTGGAGCTATATAGAATAAATTAATTGGCCAGATGCATCTGTCAACCGAAGTACTGTATTTGATGAAGGTGGTCGGTTTTTTTTGTCGATATGATGATAACATGCATCTTTATTGTAGTTCAAGTACTGTTACCTAAGAGCGATGTACTTGGAGTAAATTATAACCAAGATGACACGCATCAAATTTGAGTGGATAAATTTCATTACATTATCAACTATAAATAAACGAAGTCTAATGAACGGTAGACATATCTACCTCCAGCAATTTGAGTATGTTGAGTGGTACGTATACTGTGGTAGTACCCTCTTCCCTTTTTTAATATATGATACTGTTGATTTCTGTTGATTTTTAAATAATGTTTCAACATTCGTTTTATTTCAAAAAAATATATAAATGTACTTTATTTTGTTATGATTTGTTTACATTAAAAAAATTGTATGACTTATACTTTTACATATTTATATTTTTTTAATAAAACGAATGATCAAAATATTATGCCAAGAGTTAACGGCGTTATTTATTAAAAAATAAAGAAATGGGATAGTATATATCCTTATGATTTTTGAGGGCATGCATGTTCCCTCGGAGCGAAATTAATTAGTGGTATCATCATTGAATATTTGAATCATTCCATCAGTTATGTGGCATCAGAACCAGGCGAGATTAATTTAATATTGCTTATTTGACTTCCCATTATTTTAATAGGTCCTGTTGACTAGTTGGGAAGCAGCTAACCTACGTTCATCCCAGCGGGTGCAACTTGAGGGCCAGCATGATTTCTGGCTGTCAGATATCTCGACTAATAGGCCTGTCAATTGGCAGGTGCAAAGTGAGCGACCATAAAATTTTCCATCTTAATTTGAACCTAAACCAATGTGTTTTAACATGTGTTTTGACCACGCATTCCATTTTTCAAAAGTTATTGTCTTCTCAATCTATTGATTTGGCAATGAATTTGTTTTCTTATACAAGTGTTCGATGATAATTATGACAATCTTAAACAACTTTATTTTATAACAATGATATGTGAATACATATTTTAGGATGTGTTTAGTTGCTTTTCACCACTCTAGCGAGGCCTGCATTAGCCATCCAAGCTCAATTTAGCCAGGATAAGTGGGTACAAGAGGGGTTGTTTGATTGGTTGGATCTAAATGGGATCATATGTTTTCTTGGTTGATTGTATAAGTAGTGCAAGAGATTTTATTTGGTTGGCTGCATATATATACCTAGTTGAGATTACCTCGTGAGATCAATGAATAGATGAAAGGAAAATAAAACTAATTGTAACACCTTGAAAATCGCTACAATGAAAATACGTAAATTTTCAAACTTTTTAAGAACTTTTGCATCGTACTGTGTTTGACTTGTGTGAAAACCCACTCTAAACCAAAATCGTGGGTAATTTAAATCCCGAAGCATACCAAAGAAGCACGATACTATTATCTACATATCTCAGGTGAAGCGAAGATAATGCATATAAAGAGAGAAATTAAATACTAATTTTATTTATAATTGAACGATACTACAAACATTTGACCAAGGATATTTTTGGCAATAAAAGACCGAGAACGAAAATATCTATTTAATTCCCTAACCCCAAGGGACTAATGCAATAAACAAACCCGAGCAATATATTAATATATTAAGCATGTGAAGTTAAAACTAATTGTCAAAAATTATCATTTAAATATAATATACAAGGTTTATGTTTCACCTTAATCTAAGTGGAAAGTATAAGGCTAAAGATAGATCAATAAAATCAAATTATACTACAAATCCATATTTAAACCCCTATCTAAATTAAAATTTAAATATGGGGCCTCTTGTTCAAATCTCTTCAAATTATAGAAACCAAATTACTAAGTCTACTTTCAAAAGTTTTTGTTGGGCTTTAAACCTCCAGCCAAGCCCACCACTCCAATCCCCTCCAATAGCTGGCCCTGCCCAGCCGAAAAGTCTAGTTTGTTTCCTACGTCCTCCCACCTTCTCTCGGGCCAAGCCCATTCCTTCCCTCACAACCCGGCCAGGTCCATTTTTCATCCCCTTCAGCCTCCGGCCAGAAGGCCTAGCGACCGAGCTGAAGCCCAGCAGGCCCATCTAGTCCAGCTAGCATTGGCATCCTCCCAACAGCGTTTCGGCCGCGATGTGCTCCACGAAATGCCGCACCACCGCGTCCATCGGTCCAAGCGACGAGCCACCGCGCCTTGCCTCGCCCACGCCCTAGGCTGGTGACGCCAGCCACCTCTGCTCTTGGCCCAACATCATGGCGATGGAGCACGCATCGCGCCGCTCGCGTCAGCCCTGCCCCATCCCCCTCATCGCTATCACCTTCGGTCAACAAAATAAGTTCATTTGAGGTCCTTAATTTATCAGCGAGTTCGATTTCCATCCCTGAACCACAATACCAGATACAACGAGTTACTCAACTATCAAAACCAGTACAGATGAGACCTCGGTGGTTTGGATAGTGGTTTTGGCTGATGTGACGCCCACGTGGCTAGTTTGACTTGACCCTCGTCCTACGTAGCGGTGATGTAACACTGTAAGCAAAATATAAAAATTTAAAATTAAAACAAAAAATGTGTGGCCCACATGTCAGTCAGATAAAAAACTTAAAAAAAGTGTCAGTGGGTCCCACCCTCTCTATCTCGGTATCTCCACAAACGAGTGTGCGAGGAGCCGAAGAGGGAGAAGGACGGCGGTCGCGATGGACCTCGCCGCAAGGGCGACCTTGATGGTGAGAAGGGCTGGCCGCCGCCCCTCCCCCATCTCCCCGACGGTCGCCGTCCTTCTCCCTCTCCACCGGCGAGCCGAAGCCATCCAAGCACGAGGAGGAGGAGGAGGTGGGGATGTTGGCGAGCGAGCGGGGGAGGAAGGAGGTCGACGAGGGGGGCGGGGAGGCCGAACTCCTCCGCGGCCACTGCTCCGCCTCCGGAGCATGCCGGTGGAGCAGCGTGGAGGCGAGCCACAAGCGAAGCTTCCCATGGTCGCAGGCGCGGCCTGCGAGCGAGATGGCGAGGACGAACTCCGGTGGCGGGATCCGGCGGGGACGAGGGGGACGAGGTGGGGATCCCGTCGGGAGAGCGGGAGCAAGCGAGTGGTATACGGTAGCGGAGCGGGTGAGGTGGCAGCCCATCACCACCATCGGCGACGGCGAGCTTCCCGCCCCTCTGCTTTGCCCCGCCACTCCGCTCGCGACCCGCCGCCACCCCACATGTCCCGCCCAACCTTCGACTTCCTCTGCGCCAAGCTCGCCGCCGCCGTCGCCAAGGAGGACACCGCCCTCCGCGTTGCCATCCCCATTCGCCAGCGTGTCGCTGTCTGTGTCTGGCGCCACGCCACGGGGGAGCCACTCCGCAACAGGGCGCGGTGCTCCCCGCATCTCCTCCTTCTCCCTTCTCCGGTGGCCACCGCCGCACGCCGCCCCTTCTCCTCGCCGGCCACTGCCCTTCTCCCCGCCACCCGTCGGCCATTGCCCCCGAGAGAGGAGAGGGGAGAGAGATGAAGAGCGGGGAGATGGGGAGTGAGGAGGAAGAAGAGCGGTGTGAGATTGACATGTGGGGTCCACGTGGGCCCCACCTTTTTTAATTATTATTTTTGGTGTAATTGACATGTGGACCCACAGTTTTTATTATTTTCCAAATTAAATTACCACGTAAGCGCCATGTCAATGCCACGTGAGTTCAAGACCGAGTCAAATTAGCCACGTGGGCGCCACGTCAGTGAAAATCACCATCCAAACCGCCTTGGGACTTATTTTGCACCGGTTTTGACAGTTGAGGGACCTGTTGTATCTGGTTTTCTGGTTGAAGGATGAAAATTGGATTCGTTGATAAGTTAGCGGACCTCAAATGAACTTATTCCTCGGTCTACCTAACCTCATCGTTGTTGTCCTTGCCGCCCTGGCGCCCGTCCGCACCCACGTCGGTGACGTACGTCATTCTCGCAGGCCTTGTCTGTCGCCTCTACATGCGCCAAGCCAGAAGGAGACAAAAAACACGTTGGTCAGTGATTCTGTCGCTCCACCCGCGTCGCGTCAAACCACGCCGATCATCGACGCCACGCCCCCATTTATGTGTTGGACTAAACGAGGAAACGGACACCAAGGCCCCCTTTGACCCGTCGCGGCAAACCAAAACCCATGCAGGTACGCGAGGCTTGCAATGGATCGCTAGGGAGTCAACTTCCTCCCTAACCATGCGCGGCTGTCCTCTCCATCCTCGCCCTCTACTCCGCCTCGCCCTATGTTGTCCTTTCCTCTGCCACCACCAACCCAACCACTCCAACACCCATGTTGTCCTTGTTGTGCCCCCGTCCTTGTGCTAGATTGAAGGGAAGCCCATCTCATCGATGAGGATATCACTCTTTTGGATACACACTATACTCCTCAAGTTGCTATATGCAAGGCCCAATCACTAGAGCTCGTGTACAGCAGTTGAATTTACAAGCGAGCTCGTTCCTAAGTATTTCTTTATGTGATTTTGAGGATACATTGCTACCTAGTGATTTAATTATGATTAGGAACTTTGAAGATGATCGTAGAACACTTGGAGAGAGGCGAGGAGATGGATAAGGTTACTATGGACGTTCAAGTTAAGATGGAAGCTCAACTCATATCAAGTTTGAATTTACCTCGGAATCCAGAAGCAGTCCACACTAAAAGCATCGCCTAAATCACATTCGGACTCCGTTTTCGATGTTCTACCTATGTATGGAAACCTAACGAGAACACCTCTCCAATGGGCGTAGTCTCACATCAAAATTCCTTCTAAGTCAATGGGAATCATCAAAACAAGTGGCCTCTAGAATCTGTTCGGGTGTTGCGTCACCGTCTTTTGGGCCGTTGGGCTATGTATCGTGTTGGAGTCCAATAGGGACACATCCAGGAGTCCTTGGTCGACTCTAGAACCTATATAATTAGTAGCCATCATCAATTTAAGGTTGGATTTTTCTTAGATTATTTTTCCATTGCAATTCCGCTGCTCGTTCAGTATGCAGAACCCCAACTTCGAGTTCTTAATTAATCTTTCATCTGCAACTGAGTTGTTGTCTTTCTTGTTGTTTACTTGTGTTCTTCCATTCGCATGTAGGGATTAGCCTTCTTGGCGAGGTCAATCAGGTTTTGACACGATCGATACCAGAGGAGAAGTGATGCTGCGATTATAGGCTTCAGATCGTATTAATCGGAAGCCGAATCGTGTGTGTCAAGTTTCCGTTAAATCGATACACTAGCACAGATCAGGCCATCCTTGACAAGCCATCTGTGTTGGACTAATACGACTTGTTTGGGATGACTGTTAACGGTAAAATTAATTTGGTAAGATACAGGGAGATAAAGATAAGTGCGAAGCAGATTCGGTGGAGAAGATCTAGTTTCCAGAAAAAAAACATCACATCGGCTGGAGTTGTATCGGTAGAAATCGTATCGAATAAGGAAAGCTGGTACGGGTGGATTGAGTTCGTATTGGATTCGAAGGGAGCATTAATAATACCGTCAGATAAGGATCAAGTCCTGGAAGGAGGGAATTGTATCTATTAATTAAAATAAGAGTCAGTTATTTTCCTTTTATATATCTTTAGGAAATTATTGTTAGAGTCTGCATACGAGCTTGTATGTTTATTTTGTACTTAGGAAAGTTTTAGTCGTATCCGATATGGACTAAGTTTGTATTTGTGGGTATAAATATGTACACCAAGGGTCTTTGTAAACAACAACAATTCAATATACACGTTCAGCGCATCGCCACCCATTTTATTTTCTATTTTCTCTATGAGTTCTTCTTTCGAGTTGGGCTGCATCAGTTTCGATCTCCAACAAGAGGTAAGACTTATCATGGTGGTTTGTATCGACGGGATTAAGGCTTACATCGTTGTCGACAGTCTAATCTAGTTTATACATCTGCCTAGTTATCATATATCTGAACTAATCTAAATTGATAGCTTTGTATGCTTGTATCGGCCAAACCTTTTCTAAGGTTTTATCGGTATTGGCTAAACAATTCTTGTCGATTTAGATTAGCTGAGATATCCACCACCCTAAAAATCAATCAAAAGCTAGATTGTTTGGACTTTATGCTTTCTTTCATCCTTAGTGTTGCATTAATTGAGTTTGACCTACTAAGTCGTGCTTGAAATCATAAAACTAACTTGCTCCTTGATTGCCAATAAGGGTAGTATTGGAGTTTTAGCCGATCTTACATGATATATTTGTTTTCCTTGTTTCTCTTACGTTTACTCTTGCTTAACATGTTATATCTGCCCCTTATACAGGAATATCACTCATTTAAATATATTAAGGTTGTAATCGATCTTGGTCAGATATGATCTAAGGTCAATGCTTATTTAAAATATTTACTTTAGATTGATATTTTTGTATAAGGCTGTATCAAAGCTATAGCCTATACGTTATCTTCATCTACCTAAGCGGTCTCATCGGCTATGATACAAATACTTGTAATCTTTAGTTCATCCAATCTTAAATATAAGCAGTTTATCCTGTCTCGATTTGGTTCGATCTATCCCAATTGCTTGTATTTAAGAAAATGTTGAATTATGGATTACATATTGTTGGTCTCTACAACCGATGGAACATGTTTAGGCTTTTCATATTTATTTATATTTTCTATACATTATAGCAGATTCAATTCAGTTGTATCAGCTAGGTCTTTACGATACGTCATCGGCTCACCAGCCGATCGGCTATCGTTTACTAACATGGTTTTATTGATTATTCTTGTTGGTTGCAGGATCAAAGTAACTGACACACCCTAAACCCGAAGCAAGATTTGGATCTACACTGGAGCTAAGCATAACTCCCAGGGCACCGTGCTTTCGCATCAACAATGACTCATCTCTAACGATTCAAAAAGTACCCCGTTTAAGATATGAGTACTGGGGATGACCGTCTTTGTCAAGTCATTGTCAGGTCATAGTTGTAACACGTCACGGATGACTTATAACGGGTCACAACCATGCTCCATCACGGATGACATGTCATCCGTGATGGGTGTAATGAGGACACCCATCCGTGATAGGTCATAACTATCATCCTTCACGGATAACGTTATCTGTGAAGGTTGGTTGTCACGAATCGTAACAGATGAGGGAAAATCATTTTTTTTCAAACAACCTCAGATAAATACATACACTATATGAAAGTTGTAGATCTTGATGATATCTATAACTTTAAAACTAACAACATTTGAATTTGAGATAGTTTACATGCCCGAATATGAATTATAAATGGTGAAATCTATTATGAAAAATATAATTTTGAATTTTTCAAATGGTCTCTAATGGAGACATGCCCTATATCAAAGTCAAAGGGTTCAATGAGATCTACAACTTTCTAATTGACAATATTTTTATTTGAGATTATTTTCATCCCTGAATATATGTTATAAGTGATGTGATCTATTCTCAAAGTAGTTTTTGAATTTGTCAAAAGACCTTGGATGGAGACATACCCTACACTAAAGTTGTAAAGCTTGATGAGATCTAGAACATTTTAGTTGAAAGCGTTCTCATTTGAAGTAACCTAGAGTTTCAAATTTATGTTTCATATTTGGACAAGAATAGTTAAAAAGAATAACATCTAAAAACCTATCAACATGTGATCTATAAGTGAAATGATAAGATTGGTTTACATGTGTTGAGAGGTTTTAGGTTCGAATCCCACTATGATGTGCATGTATATGTGACTTGAAAAATCATGAATTTCTAGCTAGTGCCGTTGCGCCCGGAGCTAGGAGGAGACGACCGGCGCCACTATCCAATCCTGGGGCTGCGCAGGGCAGGAGTGAGTAGGAGACACCCCCGCGCCGCACGGAACCAGGCTTCACCTCTTCACCGAGCTCGGCTGTGCCGCTTTCCAGCCGCCGCATGGGCTAGTGCCTAGATACGACGATCGGGTGGTTGAGAAACAAGGGAGGTAGTGAGGATGGATCTAATCCGCGTAAAAGAAAAAGAAAAAAAAGATGGAGGCGATCTTCAATATTCGTTGAGCATGCACCCGTCAAGCACCTAGATCTGGTGTTCTAGGTCAAGCTCACTATTGGACCCTCGGTAGTGAGGATGGATCCAGTCCACGTAAGAAAAAAAAGAAAAAAAGATGGAGGCGACCGTCAACATTCGTTGAGCATGTCATCTGTCAAGCAACTGGATCTGGTGTTCTCTGTCACGATCGCAATTGGACCCTTCTTCCCTCCCGTTTGTTGACACGACGTCCTATGTCCGGTTCGTGGTTATCGGATCCAGTGGCGGGGAGACTAGGAGATCTGGCTAGGCGAGCAGCGACAGCTAAGGCAGCGTGCACAATGTCGTGTGGCGAGAGGTGATGACGATAACTTGGGAGGAGTCGAGCGAGCATATAAATAGGGAGAGGGAGGTGAAGAACGTGCACCATGCGACACCCTCTGACCTCCTACACCTGCGCATCTCACACTGCACCACTCATCCCCGTGATTGCACGTACGCGTTCAGCCCGAGGAGGAGCAAAGCTCAAGTCGAAAGTTTCCCTTGGGCTTGAGCCTGACTGAGAGAGAGACCGTTTTGCATGCACGTAGCTAGGCCCTGGAGACCGCGTGGGCAAAGATCCCTCAATTGCACATGCGCGTGCCAACTGACAAGGCAGGTGTTTGCGTATGTCTGTGCGGTACACAAGTGCTCGGGTGAAGCGGCAACCTTTGTACCTGCAACTGCGAGGTTGTGCCCTTCTGTTCAATTGCTCCAGGTAGAAAAGGAATAAGTTCACTTTGACTCCCTCTACTAGTGATCGAATCCAATTTATATCCCTGAATCACAATACCATATATCTCGATCCTCAACTATTAAAATCGGTGTAATTTAACTCCCTCAGCGGTTTTGGAGGATGGCTTCACTGACGTGGCGGTATTGACCTGGTCTTCGTTCCACGTGGTGTTGACGTGGTGCTTAGGTGATATTAGAATTAAAAAATATGTGTGGAACCCATTTGTCATTCGAAAAAAATATGTGTGGGACCCACTGACATGTGGGGACCATATATCATGCTCTCTCTTCTTCCTTCTCCCTCCTCCCTCTCTCTTTCTCTTCCCCTTCGACGAGTGTGGGACGGGGCCCAGCGGTGGTGGCAGTAGCAGC
Organism: Oryza punctata; assembly: GCA_000573905.2. Taxonomy (NCBI): domain Eukaryota; kingdom Viridiplantae; phylum Streptophyta; class Magnoliopsida; order Poales; family Poaceae; genus Oryza; species Oryza punctata. The sequence continues at coordinate 10,842,290 of CM002488.2, forward strand.
GGCGGGAGGGTGGGCGGGCGAGGGCCGGATCCCCTTTGCAAGGTCGCGACTTCGAGCCACCACGGCGATGTCGTTCCCTTGCCACCGCCGAGGTCGCATTGGCCGTTGCTGCTTGGGTGCTCGATTCCCCCTCTTTCGTTCCCCAACCAATCAAGCCACCGCCACAGTCAAGCTCGTCTCCCCCATTCCATCTCTCGCTGGCGCCCAATCGCCACCACAGCCAAAACCCCCAAATCCGGTCTCTACCGATCACCATTGCCGAGCTTGAGACGTGACTTGTTGCCGCAATCTATCCCCTCTGGTGAGATTCTCTTTACCTTTCTCTCCCTCTCATCGCCCCTTCCTCAATCAAACCCATCCCGGAACCCTATCCATCAATTTGGTTGCTGCCGGGCTACCATCACCATGGAACCAGGAGAGGCATCCCACGCTGACCTCCCATATGATCTCGCCGCCGACATCCTCATCCAGCTCCTCGTCCGATCCATCTGACGGTGCCACGCTATGTGCAAGTCCTGACGCGCCCTCACCTCTCTCTCTCTCGAGCCCACAGCGAGAGAAACGGGAAGAAGCAGACAAGAGGTAGCTTGCTAATCTCCTCTCCCATGCCCATGTTGTTTTACAAAGGCAAAAGCACTCCTCCCCTATGGCGCTCGAGCGGCGCGCACACGCGGACAAGCTGGGGGCTGGCGTGACGGCTGGGGATGACGAGTCCTCCGCTGTGTCCTTGAGCTATGGCGATGTGTACCCCCATGGTCCCATCCCTCATCTCTTGGACCCATCCGCTCCTCTTCACTGATTGGATTCTCTAATTGATTCGTTCCTCTTCCTGACTACAAGAGCTTTTAGAGTTTGTGTCGAATATGTGTACGTAGTCGGTTACAATTTAGGAATTGGAGTTGTACTAGGTATTAGGACTAGAGTAAGAGTCGGACTCTATCCTAGGTTCTCTCATAAATAGAGGGGCGTGCCTGCTGTAACCGCATGACGACATAGCATAGCGAGAGGGAGCGGCTACCGGCAGCGACCGGCCGTGAGTCGTTGTAACTCTGATACGCTGTAATATGCTGGATCGGGGAGGAGCGCTCGTAATCAGTGCCCCGGAGATGTAGGCTACGGCTGAACTCCATTACCAAATATCGTGTCTTGATGTCGTTATCGTGTTTGGATCTCCTATGGTGTTTCTTTCGCGTTGAGCTACCGATGTTGGTTTTAGGGCTAGTTTTGTAACAAGTGGTATCAGAGCCTGTGGGAGGTCTATGGATAGAGGCATGTTGGAGGTGCCCCACACCGCGTAGCCTGCTTGTAATGTCCAGGGAGGGACATTGGCGCAAGGTGGAGCACGACGGTGATCAACAGAACTTGATCGGTGGATCGAACACGTCAAGCGGTGGCCTGAACCGTTCGATGGCTACTTTCAACAGGGAGATGACCAGACGTGGTGCTCGGGTTGATGGCGGCGAAAGCGATTGGCGATCCAATCGGTGGGTCGGACACTTCGGGCGGGTGGCCCAGACTTTTCGGTGAGCTACTTTCGACAGGGAGACGTGTGGCCACATGCTTGGGTTGATTGAAGCTGGAGGCGATCAGCGTTCTCGGTCGGTGGATCGATCACTCTGGGTAGGGTGGCCTGGGCCTTTCGATGAGCTACGTACGACAGGGAGACGGCTAGACGTAGCGCTTCGGCTCGCGACTAGATTGATGGCATTCAATCGGAAGTTGGAGCGGATGGTTCCTAGAAGCTGCTTTGGAGGTGCTATCGACAGGGTATTGTACGGTGGATTGCTACGTAGCAGCGTACATGCGATGGTGGCAGGACAGAGATGGTCAGATCAGCATTGGGTCGGCACAAATTGGCAGCAGAAGTCGTTGATGATATTGGTGGTGGTGCTGTGCATGCTTGCTCTGGAGCCAGTATGTTGCTAGAAGTACGAGAAGCTTGGAGTTCAGGGTCGTGGTGGCAGCGGTGTTCGTATCAAGGCGGTGCCGGAGACGAAAACTAAAGCATCGCTGGTACAGTAGCATATCTGGTTTGGGATCGTGCATGAGTCGATCTGGAGGAGGCCATGGTAGAGGAATCGGGCATGATTCGGTATCAATACACATGGCGCAAAATCAGATTGCGGGAGAGACCATGTCGGATACGGAAGGGGATTGGATGAGGACTAGGATTTGTTCCGGAGCGGACTCAGTTTTTCCTCAAATAAAAGCAGCAGAGGACCACGGGATTGCAACTCAAGCAATCGGAACAAATCGCCAAAGCGAAGGGCGAGATTCGAACCTGTTTTTCGCGGAGGCGGAGGTGGTTTGGGGTGGCGAGCTCACGGACGGCTGGAAGCGCGTCCTTGCAGGCGACATGCAGCGGCGTGGTGCTCGGCACGGCGTTCGTCGAAGCTCGGGCAGGAGCTTGCGGCAGCGGCGGCGGCTCCCGGCGGAGGAGCCGGCGCCGAGGACTTCGGTGGCGGCGCTCCCAGGCGCGGCGGTTCCTCGTCGGGTCGGCGGCTTCCTAGGTCGGTGGGGTGGCGGCTCCTCGCGGGGTCGGTGCAGACGGTGGCGGTCTGGTAGCGGCGCATCGGGAAAGCGACGCGTGCGCAGGAGGAGCGAGAAAGCCGAAGGAAGGAAGAAGGGATCGATCTGATTTCTTTGACCTTGGTTGAGTGGGTGGTTGACCGAATAAAAGAAACCGGTCCAGTTTTTTTGGAGAAAAACAAATGGTTTGGTCCGGCTGGTGACTGTGCAAGTTTAGTCGGTGGGTCAGTTATACCAGGGCAGATTAATTTGATCAAGACGACACTTGATTGAATTAATTATCATCGATGGCGGTGGCGATGTTTTCCAAGTTTGATTTGGTGAAGTTCGATGGCACCGGAAATTTCATCCTCTGGCAGACAAGACTAAAGGATCTGTTGGCTCAGCAGGGGATATCCAAGGCTTTTGATGAGGCGATGCCAGACAAGATGGATGCTGACAAGTGGGAGATAATGAAGGCGCAGGCAGCTGTGACAATACGGTTGAGTCTCTCGGATTCTGTCATGTATCAGGTCATGCACGAAAAATCACCAAAGGAAATTTGGGACAAGTTGACAAGCCTGTATATGTCCAAGTCGCTGACTAGTAAGTTGTATCTCAAACAACAGCTGTATGGTTTGCAGATGCAAGAGGAGTCAGATCTTAGGAAGCACGTGGACGTCTTCAATCAGTTGGTCATGGATCTAAGCAAGTTAGATGTGAAACTGGATAATGAAGACAAAGCTATGAGCTCACTTCCACCGTCTTATGAGCATGTGGTGACTACCCTGATGTATGGCAAGGATACTATCAATACTGAGGAGATAATTTCAGCGTTGTTTGCACGGGATTTGAGAAGATCAAAGAAAAACGAGGCAACAGAGGCTTCTCAGGCTGAGGGTTTGCTGGTCAAGACAAGGCATGATCATGAAGTAGGGACGTCGAAGAGCAAGGAGAAGGGGGTACGTTGCTATAGGTGTCATGAGTTTGGACATATACGGAGGAATTGTCCGTTACTGAAGAAGAGGAAAGGTGCAGTCGCAAGTTTAGCAGCTCATGGTGATGATTCAAGGAGCAGCAGTCTTGAGCTTCTCACAGTGTCTAACGAGAAGTCTAGTGAAGCATGGATATTGGACTCAGCTAGTTCCTATCATGTGACATCGAAGCAGAAGTGGTTCTCTTCATACAAATCTGGTGATTTTGGTGTTGTTTACTTGGGCGATGACACGAGTTATTGTGTTATTGGAGTGGGCGACGTCAAGTTCAAGATGTATGATGGAAACGAGGTGCTACTTTCTGATGTAAGACATGTGCCAGGACTAAGCAGGAGCCTGATTTCGCTTGGGAGTCTACATGAGGCAGGGTGGTTGTATCAGGCGGATCCTGATAGGAAGACCATGAACATCATGAAGGACGGAAAGATTGTTATGACTGGTGAGAGGATAAGCTCATGTTTGTACAAGTTACAAGGGAGTGCTGTTGCAGGTGGAGTCATGGAAGATGGGCATGCTGGTGTTGCTGTGCACAATCCTGAAGGTGGCGAGCCTGGCGTAGGCTCGTTGGGCAGCTCGGCGTGAGCGGCGGGAAGAACGAACTCAAGTCCGGGTACATAGAGATTCGCGCATGGAACAAATTCAAGTTGGCGTGGCATATTCGCCAAGGTGGAGTTTGTTAGAGTTTGTGTCGAATATGTGTACGTAGTCGGTTACAATTTACGACTTAGAATTGTACTAGGTATTAGGACTAGAGTAAGAGTCGGACCCTATCCTAGGTTCTCTCATAAATAGAGGGGCGTGCCTGCTGTAACCGCATGACGACATAGCATAGCGAGAGGGAGCGGCTGCCGGCAGTGACCGGCCGTGAGTCATTGTAACTCTAATACGCTGTAATATGCTGGATCGGGGAGGAGCACCCGTAATCAGTGCCCCGGAGATGTAGGCTACGGCTGAACTCCGTTACCAAATATCGTGTCTTGATGTCGTTATCATGTTTGGATCTCCTATGGTGTTTCTTTCGCGTTTAGCTATCGATGTTGGTTTTGGGGCTAGTTTTGTAACAAGAGCTAATCAACTGACTGTAAGTTTTGGTCTTATTTGGAGAGTTCTTATGGATGTAAGTTTTGGTCTTATTTGGAGAGTTCTTGTGGATTTCTGAGTAGATTTCTTTGTGTGCCCCATAGAGTGAATCAAGATCAATACCGGGGGAAAGAAAAAAACAATGTAATTTTGTTTTCTTGTTCTTGTTGCTGCCTTGCTGCCGTCTCCATCGTACCTTGAGCCTGACAGAGCGCACGATGCTGGTCGTGGCTTTGTCGGACGCGTTGCTACCACCTCAGCTGCTCGTTGCCGGCTATCGCCATGACCCCATCCATCCATCCGGTGTCGCGAACACGGCTGTGCCGTTTGGCGCGGCCACCGCGGACACTTGCTGATGGTTTTACTCTACTCCCTCCATCCTCGAGTAGGGATTTTGTCTATGCAGTAGCAGAGGCAAAATCCGAGACGGACGTAGTAACAAGTTGTTACTAACAACCAATAACTGTAGGATCGAACAGCAATAACTAAGCCAACCAGAGGGGGGTGAATGGTTGGTATGCCCAAAAACCAAAACTTTTAGCGGAAATAAAAGTTACCCTCAATTTCGATGGATCGCGATCTGACTGAAAATGTTGCGCCGGTCTGACCGCTGATCTGCCTCCGGTCTGACCGAAGGTGTGCCGCTGATCTGACCGCCGCCTTGCCTCCGGTCTGACCGATGGTATGTCACCGGTTGGACCGCCAAAGCCCGATGAAACACAAATCGAAGAACTCTTAAAGTAGATGATGACTTTATTGATTCTCTCTGTGTTTACAAAGTGCACCAACAGCACTCCTTACAAAAATTTTGACTAAACTCGAAACCTAACAAAACTATCAACTCAATTGCTCTCAAAAACGATACCGGGAATCCTCACGCTCCCTCTCTATTTATACCCAAGGTAGGTAGTCTAAAGCCACGAACCAAACTCATACTAGAAGTCCTAATCACCCTAGGAAACCTTCTCGTATATGAAACAAACTTTACATAATCAGTCCCACCAAATTTGGACTCCTTCCAAAGACTCCGCATCCCATACGCACACAATACCTCCATCGTATGCCATATGGAACCTTCACCTTCCACGTGCATTGAACTCTAGCCTTAGTATCCCGCATGATCTCTGACCACTACGGACGTCGTCTTATCCCAAAGCCGACTCCCGGTCAATCACCGCAAATACTCTCCCGGCATTAGTTCACCTACACATGAAACTAACAAAGAAACCATATTCCGAGACCAAGCTATCCCCAACTTGACTCATTGTTAGCAAACAACAGTATTACATACGCATAGTATCCATCTAGAAGTCATATTCATGAAACAATCACGGATATCCAAACAAACAACCCGAAATCGAAACCAACACAGAGTTGGCCGGTCAGACCACAGGCTGCGCCGGTCTGACCGCGCAATACACGCCGGTCTGACCGACAGCCACTGCCCGGTCTGACCGGACCCAAACCAGCAATACCTGTATATCACCTGTGAAATCCAATCATCTCCAAAACCACTTCACAAATAAATTCCAAATATCAAAACCAATAATCTACAATACCAATTGTTCATCACAGAATAACAATCAAAAACACCTTTGATTTTACAATCTCCCCCTTGATGAACACATTGGCAAACCCATCAAAAATATTTTGGTGTTTGGAAAAATAAAAAGCAAAAGTGGTAAAAAACACACTTCGTACAAACGTACACATCGTGCTCGAAAAATCCAAAGAAAAACTTCTCTCACTTTTGAAAAGAAAAAAAATTCAAATTCACCTTGCTCCCAAAAACATGCTTCTCCCCCTTTTGACAATGATTTCATCAAGCATAAGAATTATGTTCATTAATGTATAAGATCTTAGCATACATATAGCATATCAAGTCATGTGTTGTAATAAAAAGAAGATGAATCCATCTATATCATAACAAGCATGCATTAAAGTATAATCATAAACCAAAGATTTTACAATTAAGCTTGAATCAACAATCAAAATTCATGATTTCATACGATTTATAATGCAATATCTTAACGAGCACATAGGTTGAAGAATAAACACTAAACACATATACCTATTGCATTATCATTCTTTCTCAAATAAACTTTAGCACAAAACAACCAAGAGAATTTTATAACTTTTTCTTTTTCTTGAGCATTTTTCTCATTTTTTTTTAATTATCCCGGGTACGTCCCTGTCGTCAAGACTGTTTCCAGGTATTCGGCACCCATTATTTTGCTCATATCGAATACGTCCTTGTCGTCAAGACTGTTTCCAAGGATTCGGTATTCATTTTTTATATTTTTTATTCTCTTTGCACAATGAGCAACAAAGCTATTTGAGGAATAACAATTCAATAAAGCATATATATATAGAGCATTTATAAATCAAACCATATGCTAGCATCAATTGCACATTTACTTAATTCAAGTAGAATTTAAATGTCATGCATCATCTCCCTTAAGAGCAAAATCTAAATCTCAGAAAAAGACTAGAATACATACAAGCTAAGCTAGAGACAAATAAACCTTCATAGTATTGCTAGCATGCACAAGAAAATACCATATGTATAGAACAAAGCTCTCTTTTTCAATTTTTCTCATTATCATATTTTTGCTTGATAAGACCATGAGGTACAAACTCCCCCTCAAAACATGCCAAAAGGATGAATTATACCCAATTCACCACGCAGAAAAGCAAAGCGATTAGAATTCAAAGGTTTAGTGAAAATATCAGCAAGTTGCAAACTTCAGGTCCAAAAACTGCAATTCAACATCTCCCTTCTCAACATGATCCCGCAAAAAGTGAAAACGAATATCAATATGCTTTGTGCGTGAATGTTGAACAGGATTCTTAGCAATATTAATAGCACTAGTATTATTACAAAAGAGTGGTACTTTCTCAAAAGTAAGATCATAATCTATCAAAGTAGATAAAAGCCAAAGAATCTGTGAACAACAACTAGCAGCAGCAACATATTCAGATTCAGCAGTTGATTGAGCAACACTAGATTGTTTCCTAGAAGACCATGCAATCAATGATGTCCCAAGAAAATGACATGTTCCACTAGTGCTTTTCCTATCAATTCGACAACCACCAAAATCAGCATCTGGATATCCACTTAAGCAAATAGAAGATGAAGTAGAATACCAAATCCCAAACTCAAGTGTATGATTCAAATACCTCATTATTCGCTTGACCGCTTGACGATGTGAAGCACGAGGAGAAGCTTGAAAGCGCGCACACAAACACACAGCAAATTATATGTCCGGCCTAGAAACAGTTAGATACAACAATGATCCAATCATACTTCTATACTCCTTTTGATCAACAACTTCACCATCTTCATCAGGATCCAACACAGCTGTAGAACCAATTGGTGTTGAAATTGGCTTGCAATTCTCCATCTTGAACCATCTCAAAAGATCCTTCGTATACTTTGTTTGATGCACAAATATACCTTGAGGTGTTTGCTTAACTTGCAATCCCAAAAAGTACGATAACTCACCCATTATGCTCATCTCAAATTCCCCGCGCATAGTCTTAGCAAACTCTACAACCAAAGCGTGAGTCGAACAACCAAAGATAATATCATCCACATAAATCTGAACGAACAGTTGATTATCACCATGCTTAAGAACAAAAAGCGTTTTGTCAACCTTTCCCATTGTAAAACCTTTTGCAAGCAAAAAGTTCTTAAGCCTATCATACCATGCTCTAGGTGCTTGTTTCAAACCATACAAAGCTTTAGACAATTTAAAAACATGGTTGGGAAAATCAGGATTTTCAAAACCAGGTGGTTGTTTGACATAAACTTCCTCCTGTATAAAACCATTTAGAAAAGCACTTTTCACATCCATTTGATACAATTTAAAACCTTTTGAAGCTGCAAAAGCCAACAAAAGTCTAATTGCCTCAATTCTAGCAACAGGAGCAAAAGTTTCATCAAAATCCAAACCCTCCACCTGAGTAAAACCTTGAGCAACAAGTCTAGCTTTATTTCTCACAATCAAACCATCCTCATTTTGTTTATTTTTGAAAACCCACTTGGTTCCAATAATATTATGTCCAGAAGATGGTTCAACTAAAGTCCAAACTTTATTTCTCAAAATTTTCAAGTTCTTCATGCATGGCGTTAATCCATGATTCATCAGTTAATGCATGTGACACATCTTTGGGTTCAAAAGAAGCAACAAATGCAGAATTTGCACAAACATCATGAGTCGTTACCTTAGACCTAGTAGTCCGCTCACCTAAATTACCAATGATTTGTTCTAGCGGATGTCGTCGTTGAATATGCAAAGGAGCAGCGACTTCTGAAGTTGATTCACGTTCTGTATCAATACTGATCGAAGTTGAAATCTCTGGAGGACCATCTCGAACAGCATCAACAGAACCCTCAGCCGACGACCCTGGCCAGTCTGACCGTACGTCCTGCACTGGTCTGACCGGAGGTGTGCCGGTGGTCTGACCGGCCGAGCCGACCTCGTCGTCATCGTCGCTCTCATCTTCAAAAATACGACCATCCTTCCCCTGAACCTGTGACAATGTACCTGCAATATCGGGTCTAGTACCTGGACTAGCCTCATCAAAAGAAACTTCGCAAGTCTCAATGATTTTGTTAGTCTCCAAAATAAGTACACGATAGCCACGAGAGTGTGCGGGGTAACCAAGAAACTTTCCATCAGTAGAGCGTGCCTCAAACTTATCCAAATTTCCAGATTTCAAGACAAAGCATTTGCAACCAAAAACACGCAAATGTGAAACTTTGGGTTGATGTCCAAATCGAAGCTCATAAGAAGTTTTTCCAAGTTTTGATCTCAAGAAAACCCGATTTGAAATATAACATGCGGTGTTAATCGCCTCAGCCCAAAATTTTCTAGGAGTGTGATACTCATCCAACATCGTTCTAGCCATCTCAACCAAAACACGATTCTTTCTTTCAACAACACCGTTTTGTTGCGGAACACGAGGAGAAGAAAATTCATGTTCAAGACCTCTTTCGTTGCAAAACTGTTCAAATGAAGCATTTTTGAATTCACCACCATTATCACTTCGAATTCTTTTCAAAGAACCAGGAAATTCAAGATCCAATTGAAGAAACAAACCACGAAAGTGTTGAAATGCCTCATCCTTAGTTGCCATAAAGAAAACCCAAGAGTATCTAGAAAAATCGTCAATAATAACCAACACATACCACTTTCCTCCAACTGATTGCACTCTAGCTGGACCAACAGTGTCCATGTGTAATAGCTGTCCTGGTGCATCAGTCATCACAGAAATAATAGGAGTATGTGAAGGAGCAACCATCTTAGCATGACGACACGGTGTGCAAACCAAATCAAGATCTTTCTTAAGTTTAGGCAAACCACGAACAAGATCCAAACCACTTAACCTCGTGAGATGATCAAAACCAACATGTCCAAGTCTACGATGCCAAAACATCACATCTTTACTAAACTTAGCAACCAAACATGTTATCACAGGTGAAACAGGATTTTCAAAATCAGCTTTAAACACTCTACCATAGCGAGAAATATTCAACACAGAATCACCACGAGAATCAAAAACTTTACTTCCAGTTTTCTTAAAATGAACTTCAAAATCTTCATCAAGAATTTGTGAAACTGAAAGCAAATTATACTTTAAGTCCTCAACCAAAGCTACATTCTTCAATTCAAATTTGTCATTTACCTTAACCAAACCTGTAGCGAGAACGGCACTAGTAGAAGCATCACCAAAGATAATAGATTCAGTCTTGGATGCCTGTTTGAGGGAGGAGAACTAATTTTTATCACCGGTCATGTGCCGCGAACAACCGGAATCCACGATCCACACGTTCTCCTTCCTTGCCACCAACGTCTACACACAAGCAGAAGTCGAAGCCTCAGTACTAGGGTTAGATGATAATAAAAATTTAGGAATCCAGTACTGAGACACACGACCAGAAGATCCAATAGGCATATATCCACGGGCAAAAATAGTTTGAGAATTTTCAGAAAAATTTCTCCGAGACTGGTCTAACCGAGGTACAGTGGCCAGTCTGACTGGGGGCCGGTCTGATCGCCTTTGTACCGCTGGTCTGACCGGTCGCCGGTCTGACCGCGGGACCCACTGCGGTCTGACCGGTTTCCTCGAGGGAAAACCAGATTTTCGCCACTTTGATTTTGCAAAAGCAATCTCTCTCTCCTTTTTCTGTTTATGAGCTAATCTGAAACAAAAACCAACAATATGTCCATCTTTGCCACAAAACGAGCAAGTATATTTTTCACGATGAGTAGAAACATTGGTAGAATCATATGACTTATCAACACCAGCAATAGCAGGAGAATTTGCATGCACAACATTGGATTTTGAAGAAGATGCACTCAAAGTAGACATGATGCAAGCAGATTTAAACACAGTGTTCTTAGTTTCAGGTTTAACCAAAATTTCACCACTTCTAGCACCAACACCTAACACAACAGGAGGATGTCTAGTATGATGAGCATAAGGGTTGAAACCTAAACCACGGTTATGTGTACTAACCTTAGATTGATCTAGAATCATGTTGAGATTCTTTTTACTATCAGAAAATCTTAGCAAAGAATTTTTCAAATAAGAAATCTCTTTTTCTAAAATAGCACAGTTTTCACAATTTATCATGACACCTTTACTTTTACGACACTTGGGGCAAGAAAGCACTTCATTGTTTTTCACCACATCTTCCATGTACTCAACATGACCTAAAGCATCTTTTAATTTCAACTTATTCAAAGTACATGTTGAGCAATCCAAAACATCATGAGGTTGTTTTAACTTTTTAGCACAAATCATGTTAAATATCAAACTAGCATGAAAAGCAATTTGATATTTTTGCAACAACTTTTTAGTTAAAATCAACTCATCCAAAGTGCGTGAATGCAAAGCAAAACTAAGAGCAAGAGAAGATTTACTTTTCAAATCATGTGCAGCATTGACATCTCTAATTTTTGAAATTTCATTCATTAAAACCTCACAACTTTGACAATCATCATTAGGAATAAGAGATTTTAATCTATCAATTTCAGAATTAAGAGATTCAATGATAAACTCCTGTTTTATATACATCTTCTCACACTTCATATTTTTTGCACTCAAAATATTAATAGCTTCCTCAAGAGCACTTACCTCATTGTCTTCACACTCTGAATCCGATTCACCACGCGCCATGAAGCAAACACCGGAGATGTTCTTTCCCTTATCATCATCTCCACTCTCACCATCTACATCGCTTAGTGGCTCAAACGCGGCGTAGACTTGATCAAAAGCCTTTCTGAGACTCTCCCTGACCTTCTTTCCTCCTCTAACTGTACTCTTTGGCTTGTTGTCATTGGTCTTCTCATCACCATTATCTTCCCTCTTATTTCTCCCAAGCTTAGGACACCGTGAACGAAAGTGATCCGTAGCACCACATTCAAAACAACGATTTGGTCCACCTCTTTTCCTGTACCTAACATTAGTCACAGCTCGAGAAAGTCTGTTAGATAACAAAACCAAGTCCTCCTCCTCGAACTGTTTGAGTTGATCATTGGACATGGCATTAATCAAAGCAAATACGGAAGACTTTGATGAAAAAGCATCAACATCCAAAGAAGTTGAGGAAGAAACCAAAGCACTCGACTTAGAATTAACTTTACGAGAAAGAATATTCATCTCATGTGTTTTCAGTTTTGTGTAAAGCGAATCCAAAGTCAAAGAAGACATATCAACAGACTCCTGAATAGATGTAACTTTCATCTCCCAAATAGACATGTCAAGACCATTCAAAAAGTGGCGAGAAATCTCAGATTGTGTATAATTAACATCATAAGAAGAATCAACAGATCTAAGATCACTCAAAATTTTATTAAACCTAGAAAGATAGTCATCCAAAGCTTCTCCAGGTTTCATCTCAAATTTAATATACTCCTTTTTGAAAATATCTCGATGAAGTTCTTTAATTATTTGTTCCTTGATGAAAATTACTCAAAGCAATCCAAATCTCATGGGCAGTTTGAAGGTGAGCAACACGATCATAATCCGAACGAGAAATCCCACTCAAAAGAATATTGCGAGCTTTGCAATTTTGTTCAAACTCAGTTTTTAAAGCAGCAGTATTAATTTGTTCAGGGATCTCATAAGAATGAGAGACTTTTCTCCAAATATCATAATCCTTAGCCATAATATAAGACTGCATTCTACTACACCAATGAGAAAAATCCGTTCCATCAAAAACATGAGGCTTAGTTGAAAACCTATTAGCAGCCATGGCAAAAACTCTAGATCGATTAAAATCCAAAGAAGAAAACAAGACTCTGATACCACTTGTAGGATCGAACAGCAATAACTAAGCCAACCAGAGGGGGGTGAATGGTTGGTATGCCCAAAAACCAAAACTTTTAGCGGAAATAAAAGTTACCCTCAATTTCGATGGATCACGGTCTGACCGAAGATGTTGCGCCGGTCTGACCGCTGATCTGCCTCCGGTCTGACCGAAGGTGTGCCGCCGGTCTGACCACCGCCTTGCCTCCGGTCTGACCGATGGTATGTCGCCGGTTGGACCGCCGAAGCCCGATGAAACACAAATCGAAGAACTCTTAAAGTAGATGATGACTTTATTGATTCTCTCCGTGTTTACAAATTGCACCAACAGCACTCCTTACAAAAATTTTGACTAAACTCGAAACCCTAACAAAACTATCAACTCAATTGCTCTCAAAAGCGATACCGGGAATCCTCACGCTCCCTCTCTATTTATACCCAAGGTAGGCAGCCTAAAGCCACGAACCAAACTCATACTAGAAGTCCTAATCACCCTAGGAAACCTTCTCGTATATGAAACAAACTTTACATAATTAGTCCTACCAAATTTGGACTCCTTCCAAAGACTCCGCATCCCATACGCACACAATACCTCCATCGTATGCCATATGGAACCTTCACCTTCCACGTGCATTGAACTCTAGCCTTAGTATCCCGCATGATCTCTGACCACTACGGACGTCGTCTTATCCCCAAGCCGACTCCCGGTCAATCACCGCAAATACTCTCCCGGCATTAGTTCACCTACACATGAAACAAACAAAGAAACCATATTCCGAGACCAAGCTATCCCCAACTTGACTCATTGTTAGCAAACAACAGTATTACATACGCATAGTATCCATCTAGAAGTCATATTCATGAAACAATCACGGATATCCAAACAAACAACTCGAAATCGAAACTAACACAGAGTTGGCCGGTCAGACCGCGGGCTGCGCCGGTCTGACCGTGCAATACACGCCGGTCTGACCGACAGCCACTGCCCGGTCTGACCGGACCCAAACCAGCAATACCTGTATATCACCTGTGAAATCCAATCATCTCCAAAACCACTTCACAAATAAATTCCAAATATCAAAACCAATAATCTACAATACCAATTGTTCATCACAGAATAACAATCAAAAACACCTTTGATTTTGCAGTAACATTTAAATAGATGGGTACAACAACAACTATATGTATATACTACTGGACTCTTCGTGATCAGCATACCAAATATACGTCAGAAAAACTACTCTACAGTATCTGTGGAGACGGGATAAGGAGATAACGATTTGATCTTATCTATTCCCTTCTCTCTCTGAGCCTTTGTCTTCCTCCTCCGCCTCTCCTATTTCGCACCTCTTTTCTCCACTCCCCCTCTTCTCTGCTGCAAAGAGCTCCTTTATGCAGGCATAGTGGCGGCGAAGTAGGCCCCCAAAAAGGGATCCCCCTCCCCCTCCTCCTCACTGCTGGATCTGCCCCGAGTGCACATTGACTACAAGGTCCTGTGGCCTCCTCCTCAGTGTCATGCTTTTGAGGTATGGGTAGAGTGGATCTAGCTCTCACGACGGAAGGAGGCAACCAGGAAGGAGGGAGGCGTCAAGAAGGATGCTGACCAGCAGGCTTCTCGGCCTCCTTCTAGGCGCATCGTCGATGGTGATGGAGGGGCGCGACCATTGAAGCTTCTGGATATGGAGCTTCCATTGGCAGCGACATGATGGTGAGCCATCATGCTTATTTCTGGAGTGTGTGTAGATACGTCGTGCGATGTATCATCCGCAGCTGGTACCCCGCAGGTACCATGTCTGGTACATGTAGTATCACCGCTGATACCCACACTACTACAAAAGTGATTTTTCTGTACGAGACCCTATGATTTTTGCAAACGGACCATAACTAGTGGCGTCTGCAAAAATCGAAGGTCATTTTTCCATACGACTGCTTAAGTGGCCCGTATGGAAAAATCGATTTTCCCATACGGGCCTCTTAAGAGGGCCGCATGCAAAAATGAGCTCATTTTTGCATGCGGCTCACTTAAGCGCCCGCATGGAAAAATCGATTTTTCCATACGGGCCACTTAAGAAGCCGTATGCGAAAATAAAATTTGAAAAAAATGAAAATTTGAAACTAGTTTATCTCACTCATATAAACTCCAAATTAGATGATTTTTTCCCTAAATATTTCTAAAATTATGATCTTTCATGTTATTATATTCTTACTGCTATTATTTTGACCTTTTTTCTTCTGACTTTGTTTTATCAATTAAAAATTTGAATTTCAGAACTTCAAATAATATTTTGAAGCAGTAAATGATTTCAGCTGAAAAATTCATCAACAACAAAGTTGTATAAATCATCAAGATCTATAACTTCTATTTTGATCATTTCTTCATCCGACAAAGTAATCGTAATATATTCTTAAAATTTACACATATCTCTTATAGTTTTGTTTATAAAACTATAAGAGATATGTACATTTCATGAAAAATGTTACAAATCACTTTATCGGATGAAGAAATGACCAAAATAGAAGTTATAGATCTTGATGAGTTATACAATTTTGTTGTTGATGACATTTTCAGTTGAAATCATTTAGTATTTGAAAATGTTGTTTGAAGTTGTCATATTTTGAAATTCAAATTCAAACTGTTCAAACAAAGTCATATATAAAAATGACCAAAACAAAAGTTGTAGATCTTGATGAGTTATACAACTTTTTTATTGATGACTTTTTCATTTGAAATCATTTACTACCTGAAAAATTATTTAAATTTCTTATATTTTGAAATTCAAATTTTATATAGTCCAATCAAACTCGGATGGAGAAATGACCAAAATAAAAATGGTACATCTTAATGAGTTCTGCAACTTTTCTTTTGACAACCTTTTCATTCGAGTTAATTTAGTACCATAAAAATCGATTTGAAGTTTAAATAGCCGCACGAAAAAAAATTCGATTTTTGCATGCGGATGCTTAAGTGGTCCGCATGTAAAAATGCTGGGAGCATTTTTACATGCGGTCCTATTAAGATACCCGCATGCGAAAATCAATTTTTGCATGCGGATATCTTGAGGATCGGCATTCCCTCTCCACCGGTTCAAAATTTTTCACCCCCACCTCTCAGTACTCTTTCTCACTTATTTTATTCCCTCTCCATTGGCGGGCGGCGGCGGCGCGGCGCGCGGTGGGCGGCGGTGGGCGGGAGCGGCAGCGGGATCGACAGCGGAGGGGGAGCTCGACCGGCGGCACGCGTGGAGGCCGGCGGCGCCCCCACCTCCCTCCACCATCGCCGGCGCCAGATCCCCCACGAGGAGGCCGGCGGAGGAGGCGTCCAGCGACTCCCCCGCGCGGATCTGGGGACGGCAGCCCTCCCCGCGTGGATCCAGGGACGACCGCTTTCCCCCCACGTGGATCCGGCGGCGGCGCTTCCCCGGAGGCGGCAGTGGGCGAGGGCCACGGTGGGGGCGGGCGTGGGTGATGGCGGCGGCCCTCCCCTACCCGGATCCGCTAATGGCGGCGGCGACTAGAGGACGACGACGACGGTGGGCCGCGGATCTGGCGCGGAGGACGGCGGGTATCGCGGCGGCGGTCTCGGGTGGTGGATCCAGTGCGGAGGACGGCTGCGGTGGCGGCGGCAGTCTCGGGCGGCCGTGGCGGCAGTGGATCTGGGCGGCTAGCGATGGCGACGGCGACGACGGGAGCGGTGGCGGCGGCTGCGCCGAGCTCGAGCGTCAGCGACGCTAGGTTTTTTTTGTTTTTTTTATTTTTTGAATTTTATTTTTTTTCACGATTTTTTCTCTTTGCATGCGGTCGGCTTAAGCGTCCGCATGCGAAAATCGGATTTTCGCATGCAGTTGCGCTGGCCGCATGCAAAGATCGCAATCTTCGCAGACGATTTGGCACATGCGGTTGACGCAACCGCATGCGAAAACCCTTCTCGCCCATTTGCAAAAACCCTTTTTGTAGTAGTGCCAGGTATGAGACCTGGTACTTGTAGGTACCGTTCTTGGTACCAATAGTATCATGGCTGGTACCAATAGGTATCAAACCTGATACCTACTACTTGCGAGGTATCAGGTATCATGATTGGCTGCGAGGTATCAGGTATCATAATTGGCTACGAGGTATCAAGTATCAATCACCACATGCCTCCTCTCCTCTTCTCCCATCCTCTCAGCTCGACCCTTGTTTCCTACGGTTGTCGCAACCAATGTCATTATCTATGTCGCCACAAGCATTGGTTCAAGACGCAAGGAGCACGATACGGATCTTGGAGGGAGAGAGCACTGCTGCTCCGGCTAGCTGCGCTGGCGATCTGCGCCACCGACGAGGTATCACGGAGGAGGACCTTGGAGGGAGATGACATTGCTGTTTCGGCTAGATGCGATCCGGCCAGGGAAAGCAGCGAGGAATCGCGGAATCGCATGGACGACGGGCGGTACGGTAGGAAAGATCTTTTAATTACCCGTGAATTTATTCTTACACGATATCCCGTGCGCAAGCTGCCCTCAATATACGTAACCCTACAAGTCCTGACTGAATTAGTGTATTACGAGCGGTGGTTGATGGCGCTGCACTTTTTCCTGATCTCCCCCTTGCTCCCCGCCGGCATGGGTAGCTTGCTGAGCTTGAGCAGCGAGGCAGAGAAGTCTGAGTCCCAGAGGGTGCCATTGTCGGCGTACTCGTGGACGTGGCCACGCGCCTCGTCCTGCGTCAGCAGCTGCCAGTCGGAGTTGAAGTTGACCACCTTCTCGAGGTTGTTGAGGTAGTAGGTGTTGTCCAGCACGCTGATCGGCCGCAGTTTGCCGGCGAACGCCGGCATGAACCTCGCCACGGTGGCGAGGTCCTCGTCGCGGGCGTTGTTGACCACCGCGGGGTCGGCGTCGCCGCGGGAGCACTTGTAGTTGAGCAGGTTTCGGTAGGCTGGAGTGATCTGGTCCGGCGGCGCGGTGAGGCGACCGGTGAAGGAGGAGCAGTGGCCGTCACCGACGGAGTGCGCGCCGGAGAGGATGACAAGCTCCTCGATGGTGAAGTTCTTGCGCGCGAAGTTGTCAATGAGTTGCTGGATGGTGAAAGTGGGTTCCGGGATCTCGGCCTGGGCCTCGTCGGCGGAGGAGACGACGCCGTCGAGGCGGCCCGCGGGGACGTCGAAGCGGACGCGGTCGTTGCTGAGGACGCTGGCGCCGTCGCGGGCAGCGAAGATGAGGATGTCGGCGCAGGAGACCACGCCGGGACACCTCTTCTCGATGTCGGCCTTGATCTCCTCCAGGACGTTGAATCCTTCCAGCCCGATGTTCACCGGCGCCACCGTCTCTGGACGAGGGTTCTCGTTGGACGCGTTAAGGAGGACGGAACCATCGCAACCCTGTAATATTCATGCATGCATGCATATGGATGCATTTTGCAACCACTCATTAATCCCAATTGCTTCAAGCCTACTCCCTCCGTTTTACGTTATAAGACATTTTTATCTCTCTATCTCTCATCTAGATAACGTTTTTATCTCTCTATCTCTCATCTAGATTCATTAGAGTATGTGAATTTAGACACGTATTATAAAATAATACTCTCTCTGTTTTGTTTTGACTTATTCTCTAATCAAATATTTTTAATTTTGATTAAGTTATAGAAATTTTAGCAACATTTGCAATAGCAAATTAATATCATTAAGATAAACATTTAATACATTTGGATAATATATTTACTTTGTGTTGAAAATATTACTATAATTTTCTATAAATTTGATCAAATATAAAGAAATTTGACTAAGAAAAAAATCAAAATAACTTATACATAATGAGAAACAAATGTATACTCAAAGGTATAGTATACATGAATTTACTCATAAATTTATTTTAAACTAAAATAACTTATAATATGAAATGAAATAGATGTAGTAGCTTTGAGTGATATGTAACAAAATATACCCTGACAAAGCAGTCATGGAAGATTAGACGGACAAGGGAGGCGCCTATACCGCGGTTCTGTATGATAGCCTTGGTGACGTGCGACCTGACGATGTCCTCGACGCCACTGCATTTGTCGTCGTAGTAGCCCACCTTCAGCTCGCCGTCGGTGGCCTCCACCGACCATAGGGCGGCAGCTAGAAGTGCGGTCGCCATGGCACAGACAATTGCTACCGTGAGCTTCATGCTTAACAAACCTAGCTAGGAGACCAAAAGCAACACAATTCTTTGCTGAGCATATGCTCAGCGAAAGCTAGTTTGCTTGTTAGACAGCTATAAACTGAGTTAGTGGTGCTTGAGCGGCGAGGTTGCTTTATGCTAGGCTCAAGGTAGTGTGTGTACGATGACGCTACACAGCGCGCAACGTGCTACGGAGGTAATAGCGCGCCTTTGAGCGCTTGCCTCCCTGGCTTTTAGTTTTTTTTTTTCCACCTCCGGATTTCTCGCTTTTCTCACGTACTGTATCCTCCTAGTCCACTTTTATTGTTGTCACCGCCTGCAAAGGCTTGCCGTTTGTCCTGAGTTAAAAAATATTTACTCCTCTAGTGATATTGAACGCTTAGTGAGGAAAGAAATTACTATCTATTCTCTGGCCTAATTTGTACGTCAAGTAAAAAATCACTGGTTAATCTCTCCTCTAATTTGCATGTACACCACTCCTAGTGAAGTCTGAGTAAAACAATTACTGCCTCATCTCCGCCACTGGTTATAAGTAAAAAAATTACTCTGAGCCTTACTTGTCTTCAGATTTATGTTAGTGATAATTTTACTTTCATTTAATAATAAAATAGAGTGGTGGTAATTTATTTATTGCTTTTTGTCAGGATAGAAAATATAAGTAAACTTTTTCCAATATGTAATACATCAATGGATTAAAATTTTACATATGTACATTGAAACACACACTAAATCTGCACAAAAGTTGCAACGAAGTAGCATTTTTACACACACAGCACCACAACATTTTGAAGAATAAATGATTAACACACATCCCAGCATTCGGTGAGCGACAACGTCCATGGTCAGGTTGAAAAAATTAATCCATTTTTAGGCATGGATTTGACTGTCGATGGTAGTGAGAATAATGTGAGATGTCCTTCAGGCAAGTATCTGATACATAATCACCTCCAGCTGTTCCATTCGTATATATATCAGCTCTGAGAATCAAAGAACAATCCGCAATTGAACCAACCTTCCCTCGTTTCAGATTAATGAAATCGTGAGATGTTAGCAACAGCACTGCACAAAGAAGATAAACACATTCTTGACAAAAATCATGTGGATTATGAATAGTTGCCGTATGCAGGAATAATAAAGTTCAGTTGACAAATCAACCTGTTGATAATCAACCTTGGGCTGGGGTTCAGCTTGAGGAAGGCCGGCGGTTGTCTTCAAACGCCGACAATCTGTAGACCAACTAAGAAACGTAAGTCTATGTTGCAAATTAAAAGCACACCATCAACAGGCAAAAACTGTTTGTTTTGCTGGAAAGTAGAAAGAACAAATCGCATAACTAGAGAAAAATCTATACTTAAACCCACAGGTATAAAAATTAAAAAAAGAAGTCGTCGGACAGGGCAGGAAGGATGTCAGGCAAGACTTTGCTATAGCTCGGCGGCGATGACCATATTTGCAGCGGTGGTCTGGTGGCTGGTGACTCGTAGCCGGGGAGGCTAATGCCCGTCCCTCCACCTGAGCACAACCCCCAACTCCACCACCCTGATGTCTCTGCTCGACCCCCGACTCACATTGCTGCTGGAGGAAGAACAAATCTAGGTTTATTTTCACCGGAGGGAGGGGGATAAAAACTTGAAAAGATACTTTGCAGTGTGGAGATCGTATTACCTAGCCGTCGGCATAGGAAGAGGACTCGGGAAATCAAATGTGACGATGCCGGAGATCTCTAGATGTCCAGACGCTAGAGATGTATCGCCGCCAGACTACAGGAGTACTGTAACCAGAGGAGCGAAGATTTGGGGAATACGATACCAGATGAGTTGCTAGGAGACTCATTGAGATCCGGTGTATTCCATAATTGACTGCATATTTATCGGTCAACAATAAAAGGATAAAATGTGGATAATATTTTAACAATCCAAAAATTGTATTTCTAACTTATTCAGAAAAAAGGTTTCATGTAAAATATAATGTGGAAACTATGTTTGAGATCCCATTCTACCGCATGAAACACAATATATATTTCACAAAAAATGAATGAAAAAATTATAATTACACAATTTTTTAAAATAATTTTGGAAAAACTATTATAATTATAATTCCATAATTATTATTTTACTAGTTGATTGAAAAAAATAAATATGTAGTTTGTTCAGTGAAATAATAACTAAAAGAGCCGAATATGATCTTGAAACCACTTTTATAAAAATTCATTTTCTTTAGTTTAAAAAAAACTTTTTCCTATATTCAGTAAAAAGATTTACTGTCCAACCCAATCCCGCCTGGCCTTTATTGTTGTTTCCTTAGATGTGCATACGAGTAGTAAAAATTTAAAACTACCCCTAATATCACTCCGCTATTCTATAAGAGGCCAATTTTGACCTTCCTCTGATGAATAAAATTTTTACTATCAACTGTGAGGGGAGAGGTGCATACGCTGGGAGAGGGTTAGGGTTATGGGGGGGAGAGGTGCATGCGTTGGGAGAGGGTTGGGGTTATATGGGTCGCTGTGTCTCGCATCGTATAATTAGTAGACCACTACACACCATCCAGTAGTTATATATGTATATACATATGTATATTATATGTACATATGTATATAGATATGTATATATAGATACATATATATACATATACGTATACATATACATATATGTTCATACATACAAATACATATATAAATATACATATATATATACATATATACATATACACATACACACAAATATATATAAGCGTATATGCATGTATATGTATATATGTATGTATGTATACATGTATTTATGTATATATGTATGTATATGAATATATGTATATATATATACATATATGTGTATATGTATATATACGTATGTACATATATATATACATATGTATACATATATGTAGATATATAGATATATGTAGATAAATATATATACATATGCACATACATACATATACATACATACATATATGTATGAATACACACACACACACATATATATATATATATATATATATATATATATATTATACTCCTATAAAAATACGGGGTTCGGCCGAAACTTTTCACAGCCATATGATAAATGTACTGAGAGTAATATTACAGATATATTTACGGCATTGACAGTGATATGAGTATCACTTGGGTCATGTTCTATTCTTCAACTCCAAATTTTAACTTTCTCGTTTTCCGTTAGTACACTTTTCAAACTGTTAATGATATTTTTTAAAAAAGATTGTATATAGAAGTTATTTTAAAATAGCAAATAAATCAATTTTTAAAATTTGTAATAGTTAATACTTAATTAGTTATGTGCTAATGAGGTTTCTCATTTTACATTGAATAAAAATCTATATCCAAAACAGGAGATCGATCGGGCCCCTAAGAAGTAATGAAAGATTGGATTAATGATACACACTTTCTATATACTTCTTCTGTTTCAAAATATAAATTATTCAAAATTTATGCCATAATATAAGTATTTAAGGGACACTAAGTCCAGTGCACAAAAATTGATCTACACATTTTCATCCGATGCTTGAAAGGGATATACAAACAATTGAAAATTTGACACTAAAATTACTAAAATATATTTATTTCCTCTACCTTAGTTTTGTTAAAGATCCTATAAATACTTATATTTTAGATCATCTCTTACAAAACTGTTTTAAATTCCTTTTTCAACTTAGTGTACCCTCCAATAGCTAATACAAAATTATTCAGCTAGTACTAAAGAAAAGGACACTAAAAGTACCATCATTGCAAATCTAATGTACATATGATGTATACTAATTACTCCCTCCATCGTAAAATGTCAACGTCATAGAAAGAAAAGAAAGAAGTATATCGATTATAGTGGCACCTGAGGTAGGGGTTGTTCCTTAGAGAGCTAGAGTACGTACTGTAGCGAAACTAGTAGCACTACTATAGCGCTAGTGCCAGAAGACTTTGCCGCCATAGGAGGTGGTTTTTAATATTTGGAGTCCCTTCATGCTTGAAGTTGTATATCTTGTCATTTTTTTCAAAATTGTTTAGATATATGAAAAAAAATGAGAAGAAGTTCGCTTGTGGCAAATTAAAAAGGTTCCCAGCGGCATAGATCCAATGGACACACCAAAATGGATTACGGTTAATTTGATTTAATAATTTATTCGAGTATATATATTATCATGTAATAATCATGTAATCTTTCTTTCTACTCACTCTGTCCTGAAATATATATAATGAAATATATATAATGTTAGCATTTTAATTTTATCTCTAGCTACTTCTCTACTTAGTTACTCATCACTACAATCATCTCTCATTTAAATTCTCTATGTACTTTTTCATCCCAACCAATACCAAACATCCCCACTCAAATTTACCTCTCTTTTATAATCTGCATGAAAAACTATAAAAAAGTGCTTATATTTAGTACACAGTGAGTAAAAGAAGGGT
Organism: Oryza punctata; assembly: GCA_000573905.2. Taxonomy (NCBI): domain Eukaryota; kingdom Viridiplantae; phylum Streptophyta; class Magnoliopsida; order Poales; family Poaceae; genus Oryza; species Oryza punctata. Next base: position 10,865,749 of record CM002488.2, read on the forward strand.
AAAAATTCACCTTAATAAAGAAACTGTAGAATTTCTCACATGATTAGAGAAAAAGAGAAAATCTTAATTAACCATCAAAACCTATATATTGGGTATCTTACCGATAGGACCAATCTCTCTAAGGTGGGGATATATGTTTTGTATGGAACTATATCGACAACCTACACTATTATAATGCAAACCCGTTGTGATTAAACAGTGCATATCTTTCATTTTTTTAATGATTATTAATGTGATAATTTCTAGTCATCTAGATTGAATATAGTGGTCTTTTTTTCTCTTTTCTAACTCTTCATGATATAATAGACTACAATTAATAAAGCATTAAAAATTTAAATATAAAAATATATACTTGGAAAAAATAAAGCCAAATTATATGCATAAAAATAGCGGTAAAATTAATGAAATTTGTACATTATAGAACACTGTAATTTTAAAATTAGCAGCATATATATAGTGTTTAATTAGGTGACTTAAAATATTATAAATATGTCTGAAATCTAGCCAAATGTATTATAAATATATATTCATTTACGTAGACATCTAAATGCATGCAGGTGGTTCTATGCCCGCCTACGAAAACGGATCAGCCTTATGCAAAAATCTCTTTTTAATTAGTGAATTGTCTAGCTCTCAACATAGCTAGTAACTACTTAACTAGCTAGGAAGATTTCATATGAAACTAAAGGTACCAATCGTATCTGAACACTACGTTGATCCTCAGAGAGGTTTATTAATTAGTCCAATATTCCTATAAGATTTGGAATGAAGATCGATCGACCTTTGCAATAATAACAAAATATCCGACTATAATATTAGCATATCATAGCGACTTCCATAAAATGTAGTTTGTAGCAGTACAATTACTATTTTTTAATGTCATTTTGATGTATATATCATCGTTGGGGCATGCATAATGGCAAATAAGTAAGCAGTTTTGGTTCGAAAGAAAAAGTCTCTATAAAGAAGGTTTTGCTATATATAATGATGTCCCTACTTTTCCCGAGTGATTACAGTGGTTTTTGGATCGTCCGATTATTTTGCGTCTATCAGTGTCGCACTGCAACTCCATCACTAATCTGTTTGTTTGGCCCAAATAATTAAGCGGAAGTACACATATATATAAATGCCAGCCGCCCAGCCCGCACACTCTAGGAGAAAATGCATGCAAACTAACTTCATTTTCAGTTTGGTGCAAATCTACATAATCAAAGTACGTGTTCAACACCTAATTAAATTCTTATGTATTCTGGTTATGTGGGAAACTGCAAGCTAATTAATTAACTATATGGCCGTCCAAATTTGATTCTTAGCGCCTTTGCTTCTTACAAAATGATACCTTGAATATACATATATAGGACGTGTACTTTTTAAAATTAGGACGTACGTATATATGCAATTAACATTTGACACATTTTCTCTTTGAGTGAAAGTCTGAAGTAATCAAATGCGTGCTCACGTGTTTTCCCATGGCACATGTACTATTTCGTACGAAAAGGCATAACATGCTCGACGAAATATTATTAAAAAAACTACATCGTACCAAATAACAATTAATTGAGCAACACTACTGCATTATGATTAGCACATGCAGTATATCCTTTAAGTATATTCAAAATATAGCATGTATACAAGGATGATGATGCTACGCAATGCAAAGCCCTTAAGGTGGAAGCAGATGAGTTGAAGAAAATTGGAACGTGTGCGGGAAATTTATGTCCAGGTCAAAATCGTTAATTCATGGATATGTTTAGAGTAAGTGATTGTGTAGGATAAAAAAGTATACCTAATTATCATGCGAGCCACATCAAAAGTATGTATTTGCTTTTATAAAGTATGTATTTGCTTTTATAAGGATCCCAAGTAAAGATTTGAGGTTGAAAACCTTCCCTCTAATTTGTGTCAAGTTTAGGAGAGAGAAAACGCTGGACTTGAATGGGGCAAGCTCGTGCTAGGGGTAATATATAGCATCACTAGTGCAGATCCTGTTAACTGTGACAGACACTAACATAACTGGATTTTGTGGGCCGTCACAAAGAATACATCTTAATTGGGCCTAAAAAGAGACCGATTGAGATATGGTTGGAGAGACATGTTAAATGTGCATAGAACTTAAGCCCGTCACGGATGACACATATCTTTGACGGGTCTAAACTAGAGCCCGATTGAGATAACCTTAAATATCTCAATCGGGCCGTAATTGGGGCCCGTCATAGATGATAATCATCTGTGACGGGCCCCATCTTGAGGCCCGTTTGAGATAACAACAAAGCCCATCACAGATGACACTCCTCTGTGACGGGCTTTTATTTAGGCCCGATAAAGATAACTTATATGCCCGACAGAGAAGTTATTTTTTTGGACCGTTGCAGATAGTTATTGCACACTATAAATAGCCGCAACCGCCAGCGTAATTATATCCCACTATTCACAATTTTGGTGGGAGGTTGGAGGGGGCGAAATTTTAATTTTTTTCCAGAAGAAAACGGTAAATTCATAAAGGTAAGTGATAAATAGTAATCAGTAATTTAGAAAATTCATTAATTTTCAATAATTTAACCGTATTTATCTCTGATTATTTTTTCATTTCTGTAGCGATGGATCGAAGTTGGATATATGCAAAATCTGTGAAACGTCATAGTCAGGAGTATAGAAATGGGGTATTAAATTTTATAAACGCCGCGGAGGAGGATAGGAAAAGAAGAAACAACGATTACATGTGTTGTCCATGTGCAGATTGCAAGAATGAGAATATGTTTGATAGCCGAGTGGACGTACACACTCATCTGATACAACGAGGATTCATGGAGGGCTACACATGTTGGGTCAAGCATGGAGAGTAAGAATCAGGAAGTGGTGCAGCTGCAGACAGTAGTGGTGCGCAAAATCAGGAAGATGAAGATGAGCATGATATGTTTGTACCTTCTCCACTGGGTGGTGAAATGGTTGATGTTGATCATGATCTGCTGCAAGACATGTTACGTGACGTTGAGGATCCAGCTTACAACGAGAGATATTCCATAAAGTTCAGCAGGTTGGTCAGTGACTCGTAGACGCCTCTATACGCCGGATGCAAAGCAAAGCACACCAAATTATCAGCTACCTTGGACCTAATGAAGCTGAAGGCAAGTAGTGGATGGACAGACAAGAGTTTCACAGAGCTTTTGGGAATTTTGAAGGCCATGCTGCCTGATGGGAACACATTGCCCGAGACAACATATGAAGCAAAGCAGGTTTTGTGTCCCCTGGGGTTAGAGGTCCGTAGAATTCACGCTTGTCCAAATGACTGCATATTGTACCACAAGCAATATGCGGAGTTAGATGCTTGTCCTGTCTGCAAGGCCTCTCGGTACAAGCGAAAGAAAAATCCTGACGAAGGAAAAAAATCAAAGCGGGGTGGTCCCACGAAGGTTGTGTGATATCTACCTATCATTGATCGTTTTAAAAGAATATTTGCCAACCCCAAGGAGGCGAAGTTAGTACGTTGGCATGCCAGGAACGACGGTATGCTAAGACACCCAGCGGATTCGATTCAATGGAGGAATATCGATCGAAAACACAAAAACTTTGTTGCCGACCCCAGAAACATGAGGCTATGTCTATGTACAGATGGCATGAATCCTTTCGGAGACATGAGTAGTACTCACAGCACCAGGCCAATTCTTATTTCAAACTTTAACCTACCGCTATGGTTGTGCTTTAAAGAGAAATATATTATGCTGTGCTTGCTAATCCAAGGATCGAAATAACCGGGCAATGATATCGATGTGTTCTTGGAGCCTGTTATGGACGATCTTGAGATGCTCTGGAAAGAAGGTGTGGAAACTTGGGATGCATATGGTCAGGAGAATTTCAAGCTACGAGTTCTACTGTTCTGCATCATTAAATCCTGCCCTCGGTAATCTTTCCGGCCAAACCGTGAAAGGAAAGAAGGCTTGTTCCGACTGCATGGAACATACACACAACCATTAGTTAAAGAAATCACGAAAGATGGTTTATATGGTTCATAGGAGGTGGCTCCCGCTACGTCACGCATTTCGAAGGAAGAAGAATATTTTTAACGGTAAGAGAGAAGTTCAACCTGCTCCCAAGGATTTGTCCGGAGATAAGGTCCACAACTTGGTCAAGGACATAACCAACGAGTTTGGGAAGAAAAGAAAACGTAGTCAGGCAAAGGACAAGGGTATGTGGAAGAAAAAATCCATATTTTGGCGATTACCTTACTGGAAAGATCTTGAGATCCGTCATTGCATTGATCTCATGCATGTAGAAAAAAAGTATGTGAGAGTTTGGTTGGTCTGCTGCTGAATATTCCTGGCAAAACAAAGGACGGGTTGAACGCGTGCCTTGATCTAAAGGAAATGAACATTCGCAGTGAACTCTAGCCCGTAACTGATGCACAGACAGGTAGAGTGTACCTCCCTCCAGCCTGCCACACACTGTCGAAGGATGAGAAGATCGCAACGTTATTATGCCTGAAAGATATTAAAGTGCCATCGGGCTATTCAGCGAGGATTAGTAAGTACGTCAAATCGCAAGACCTAAAACTGGTAATCACACAAATCTTGCCAGTTGCTATCAGAGGCATCCTTCCACGCAAAGTCCGTCATACGATCCAACGTCTGTGCGCCTTTTTCAATGCAATCGGACAGAAAGTTATAGATCCCGAAGATCTAGATGGGTTGCAGACCGATATTGTCAATACCCTCTGCCACATTGAGATGTTTTTTCCACTATCTTTCTTTGATATCATGGTTCATCTCCCTGTTCATCTTGTGAAGCAAACAAAACTATGTGGCCCAGCTTTTCTAAGATAAATGTATCCTTTCGAGAGGTACATGGGAGTTCTGAAGGCATACGTTCGGAACAGAGCAAAACCGGAGGCGAGCATCATTGAAGGCTACACGACCGAGGAGGTCATTGAGTTCTGCGTGGATTACATGTCCGAGGCTGAACCTATTGGAGTTCCAGCGTCTCGTCACGAAGGAAGCTTGTCAGGTGCTAGCACAATAGGGAGGAAAAGAATTAGGCCTAATCAAGCTTCCTACGCGCAGACTCATTTTACTGTGCTCCAACATATGGCAGAAGTTGGCCCATACTTTGAGGAGCACTTAGCCAAAATCTGGCAGGAGAACTTGGGTCGATTTGAGATGTGGATTAACAGGGAACATAACTCTCGGTTCAACGCATGGTTCAAGAATCGTGTCACAATGTCGACGGATATCCCAAATGAGACAGTACAGTTGTTGGGAATGGGACCGTGTTGGGCTATAGACACATGGCAAGGATACGATATTAACATTTTACACCGTCCAACAAGATGACAAAAGCACAGTGCAAAACAGCGGAGTCCGTATAGATGCCTTCCAGGATCAAGTTGGGTCGAACACATACTACGTGAAGTTCAAGGTTCCTTTGTTTCGATGCCGTTGGGTGAATATACGCACTGGTGTTAAAGTCGATAAGGAAGGTTTCACTTTAGTAGATCTATCCAAGGTTGGATACGTCGATGAACCATTCGTACTTGCGAAACAGGTCGAGTAGATTTTCTACATAAAAGACCCCGCAAACAAGAAGATGCACATCATGAGAGATGGAAAGCGCCGAATTGTTGGTGTTGACAACGTTGTCGACGAAGAAGAATACAATCAGAATCTTCACGTACGACCTCAAATCGACCTTGACGATGATCCACAAGAGCCTGTGGCATATACTCGATCAGATCATACGGAAGGCATAACCTTGTGACCGATCCCGTTGTGCTTATTTGTTATGTTGTTTTTGGATACTAGTGAAGTATTTTGTATTAGTAAAAGAGCTTAGGTAAATTGGTACAACTTGTAATAATTTTTATTGTGAATTTAGTAAATTTAGTGAATTATTGTACTTCACTTAATTATTTGGGATAGTAAGTTAATTATTGTGAGTTTAGTAAAATAAACTCATTCTCATTGTGAAGTATTTTATTGCAGTTATTTATTTTCAGTTCAGGTCAACGATGAACAGGAATCAAATGTCATCTGTGACGGGCTCTAGTGTAGGCCCGATACAGAGATGACTCAATCTCTATCGGGCCTACACTAGAGCCCGTCACAGATGTTGTCATCCGTGACGGGCGCTGGTTTATAGCCTCATAGAGATGTAGTCATCTCTATCGGGCCTACACTAGAGCCCGTCACAGATGAGTCATCCGTGACGGGCTCTAGTTTACGTCCGATTGAGATGATTACTGCCCTTACTAAGATGTATACGCTGGATCTGGATCTGGATCGAAAAATTTCTAAGTCACAACCCTAGCGCCGCCACCGAGAGCTCGCCGCCGACGACCAAGACACCGGCCAACTCTTCCCCAAGCCGCCGCATTCAACCGCGTCCTCCTCGCCAGGTCGCCGCCGCTGGTCTCCTCGTCCGCAAGCACCGCCGCAGGCCTCCTCCTCGCCAAGCGCCGCCGCCGGCCTCCTCCTCCGGTTAGTTACTTAGTGATTTTAGTGAAATTGATTTTAGTGAAATTTAGGTTATTTTAGTGAAATTTGTATTTAGATAGGATGGCACTTAGTGATTTTACTGATTTCAGTGTTAGTTAGGTTATTTTAGTCAAATTTAGGTTATTGTAGTGAATTTTAGGTTATTTTAGTGATTTTAGTGAAATTTGTATTTAGATAGGATGGCACTTAGTGATTTTATTGATTTTAGTGTTAGTTAGGTTTTTTAGTGAAATTTAGGTTATTGTAGTGAAATTTAGGTTATTTTAGTGATTTTAGTGAAATTTGTATTTAGATAGGATGGCACTTAGTGATTTTATTGATTTTAGTGTTAGTTAGGTTATTTTAGTGAAATTTAGGTTATTGTAGTGAAATTTAGGTTATTTTAGTGAAATTTAGATTATTTTAGTGATTTTAGTGAAATTTGTATTTAGATAGGATGGCACTTAGTGATATTATTCATTTTAGTGAAATTTAGGTTATTTTAGTGAAATTTAGGTTATTTTAGTGATTTTAGTTTAAATTTGTATTTATATAGGATGGCACTTAGTGATTTTATTGATTTTAGTGTTATTTAGGTTATTTTAGTGAATTTAGGGTACTTTATTGATTTTAAAGTAATTTAGTGAATATATTTTACTTTTAGGGATATTTTTTTATGCATGTAAATATTTATGTATGTATTCAATGAATTATATTTGAGATGGACTTGTGATGTTCACGTGTGATGTTTATGTGCATAGTTGAAATGTTAGATATATACGTTACCAAATCATCGTAGAATCTGAGGTACCTAGGGTCTAAAGTTAGTTCGGTCGAGTTAGTGCACTCATAACACCGATTTAGACGTCTTTAGACCCTAGGCACCTCGGTTTCTGTCATTTTTTTTGGTAATTAGTCATCTGTAATATTAAAGTTAGTACATACATACATAATATGTGAAATATATGTGAAGTTCGAAATGACGGACTCGATTTTAGTGTAGATAGTACGAACGTTATCAAATCATCGCAGAATCCGAGGTGCCTAGGGTCTGAAGGTAGTTCGATCGAGTTAGTGCATTCACAAAACCGATTAAGACACCTTCAGATCCAAGTGCACCTCGGATTCTGTCATTTTTTGATAATTACTCATTTATGTAAGGACTTTGTTCCTAGATTATCAAATCATCATAGAATACGAGGTGCTCTGGGTGCCAAGTTGGTTTGGTTGGGTCAGTACATGTACAGAACCATCCAAGACACCTTGGCAACCAGAACACTTCGTAATATGTCATTTTCTGATAATTAAGAAGCGAGGTCGAGCCAGGAATCAAGTATAACAGAATAGTTCAGTTCGAGCGAGTTATTTTAGGACTTTGGGTTGTTAGCTATGTTAGTACTTAGTGATTTTAGGGCTTAGTGATTTACGGACTTATGTGCTTCCAGTGCCAACAGTCTATAATATCAAAGTTAGTACGAACATACGTAATTTATTTAGCAAATTAATTAATTTTGTTTTTTTATAAGTTATTTAGATGATGTCTCAGCAAGGTGAACCAATGTCAACAACAACTAGTGGGTCCTCAAGGGCACGGAGTCGTAGGACAGGGAACAGAATCCCTAAGGAACGGTACACCATAGCAGAGGTGAACCAGGTTGGGCTGCCGACGCGTCCTCGAAATGTTCTGGCCAAGTTTAGGTCGACTTGTGGTGTCGTAGTGAGGGAAAACTTCACAATTCTCGTGGATGACATCAAACATGTGCTCGAAGCGGAGAAGAACGCAGCTTGGCTCAAATTCAAGGAAACCTTCGAGTATCCTGCAACCGACGAGGCCAGGCTCAAGCAGGCTGCTTTCAAGATTATGGGCAATGCTTGGAAGAACTTCAAGAGCAGGCTGGTCACGGAGTTTGTCTTAAATCCGATGACCCCAGATCCAACAGAGCAATGGCCTTTCATCACGGCTGATGCCTGGGAGCAATTCTACGAGAAGAAGTCGACCCCCGAATCCCGGGCCAGAAGCGTGGCTTATCGAGCACTGCAGGCCAGGAACGTGCACCCGCACCGGCTAGGCACCGCAGGATATGTCGGGAAGCAAGAGAAATGGCAGGAGGAGGATGAAGCGGCAGCGGCAGCGAACACACCGCCGGTGTTTGCCGATATCCCACACCCACGGGCAAGGAACTGGGCCCGGGCGAGGTACCAGAAGAATAAAGATGGGACAATTTCGCTTCCAAATCCCCAAGATCAACAAGTGTACGATAATATAGTAAGTGCCTAATCTCAATACTTGTTCGCATTGTTTCCACAGAACTTTTCATTGAATCCGAACTCAATTGTACTGCAGAAGGAGTTGGTTGCCTCCCAAGAAGCCTCAGAAGAGGGCAGCTCTCAAAGACGCGAGGACGACATCATCAGTAAAGCGTTGGGCAACAAGGAATACCGTGGACGGACAAGGGGGCTTGGCGCCAACGTGCCGTGGAAAGTTCGATTTCCGGACTACGTGTGGCAGTACAAGAAGCAGATAGTCATGAAGGCGTAGAAAGATGCACGCCTTGCCGCCCAGATCCGGGAGCAAGTCAGAGCCGAATTGAGCTCTGAATTCGACGAAAAGCTTGAATCGATGAGGGCCCGTATCAGGCAGGAGATTCGAGAAGAGCAACGTATCCCGGAGGCTGCCCGCTGCTGCTACGCAACAAGACTTAGCAAGTCCCACGCAGAGGCGCAGCAGTTGCGCATCAACTGAGGCGGGGGAAAATCCACCATCGGTCCCCGCCGCCATCGACCAAATAACGGTACATCTCTCGTCTGCAACGCATAGAAGTCTTAACGAAACCATATGGTAAGTAATAATCTAAAAATATGGATGAATCTATCGCAGGAACCAACTAGCTGCACCCTGATAGTAAGGGTGTGTTGACGACCAAATTTGGTAATTCAAATATTGGAAATCAAGATGGAATCGAAGAGGATTGAAGAGATAAGGTCGCATTGGAAAGCAGAGTGAGAATCGGCTGTGGTCCGAATCGGCTATGGACTGGATCGGCAGAGTCAGAGTCGGACTGGGTTAGCCGATTGAGCTGATTTCGGTAATATGACTCGGTATACGTCATTGGGTTGTGTTAGCGTGCTTCATATGGATTGCCATGCACGGATAGAGTCCTGAGGAGGCAATTGTATCTATTAGTTAGGATATTTTATGTAATTTCCTTATAGATATTCTCGGTAAGAGTCCGTCTAAGGGACTTGTTGGTTAGTTGGATTTGTATTAGGATAATATGAGTCATGTCCGTGATGGACAATGTTTGTAATTTCGGGTATAAATATAATCCCGAGGTCTTGTAAATAATAACAACACACGTTCAATCAATCTTGGCGCATCGCCAAACCTTTGTTTTCTGTTCTCGACAAGTTTGTGCTTTCGAGTCGTGCTGCACCAATTTGATCTTCGGCAGAAAGGTATATCTTGTCATGGCGAATTACATCATTAGGGCTAGTGCTTACATCTTTATGACACTCTAGTTCTTTGTTGTGATTCTCCGAGTTATCATATATGTTATATAACTTAAATCGACAATGCAATCTACCTATATCGGCTAGATCCTTTCTAGGGTTTCATCGATATCGGCTAGGTTACTTTGTTAATCTAGGTTATATAATATATCCACCATCCCGAAAAGGCAACCATCGGCTTGATTCTTTAGATTTCATGCTTCTATTTATACTTAATGCTGCATTGGTTCAGTCCAACATATTAAGTCGTATTTAGAATCATGATATCTAACCTGCTTCATGGTTGTTAATAAGGATAGTATCGGGGTTTCAGCCGATCTTACCTGATATAGATGTTTTACATTGTCTTATGCTTTGTTTAATGTTCTATATCTGCCCCTTATGTCAGGATCTAATCTAATGTAAATATATTAAGCTTGATATCAATCTAATTGGTTATAGTTTAATATATTTATTACTGGAGAATATCCTAGCATAAGGTTGTATCGGAGCTATAGCCGATACATACTTAAACCTAGATATCGGCTATGACATCAGTATACTTAATCATTATTTCATCTTATCTTTAGACTTGGGCAATTTATACCGTCTCGGTTCAGTCCGATCTATCCCAATTGCTTATTTCTAAACTAATATTGATTTAATGATTATGTAACGTTGATCTTTTCAGCCGATATATTAGTTTTAGGGTTAATTTATCATTGACTATACCTTACAGCCGATCCATGCTTTATTGCATCGGCTAGGTCACATACGATATGAAATCGGCCCTATGGCCGATTGTCTATCGTTTACTGATACTCTTTGCATGTTTTTCTTGTTGATTGCAGGATCAAATCAACTGGCACGCCCTTGAATCTGAAACCCTAATTTTGGACCTGCACTAGAGTAAAGCAAACCTCTCAGGCCAGTGTGTGTTTTTTGCATCAACACGCTTTTGGCACACCCAGTGGGACTCGTGTCATCATGTCCCCAAACATCACTGAAGTCGCAGAAGACAACATCATCGCGGTTACACCCGAGCAGCTGAATGATGAACAAAAGGAAGAATTGCGACAACTGCTGGATCAACTCCAAAACCAGTATTTGCATTCCTTCACAGTCACCCGGCAAGGTACGGTCGTCCAAAAAGCTAAAGTCCAAATACCGGCGATCGTGAAGCGAGATCCAAGTACTTCTGGATCCGGAGAAGAAAAGGATAAACAAGTGAAAACCGAATCGAGTAACGAAGAATTGCACACATTACAAGATCGCATCGATTCGGCTGTACATCATGCGCTAGTCAACCAGTCCGGAGTACTTGTCAATACCTTAACAAACATGATCAAGTCGGTGGTCGATGGAACGATAGCCGAGGAAAAGGCTAAAGGACCTATCTATCTACCAAACGGCGCGTTCCCAGCATATAGAACCGTGAAGACAGAGATCGGTGCAAATCAAGGAAATCAACAAGTGCTTCAAACCCAAGCTCCATCGGCTCCTTTCTCAAGTTCAAATATCCCATCAATTCTGACCAGATCACAGCCGATCACTGGGGGGCAAGCATCAACTCAATTAACACCAGAACAATTGATGAGTATTCTTCACCCAAAACCGCCAGCTGTTGACACATCTTACCAAATTCCTTCGGTTCCACAACAGCCGATTGGAATTACTCAGCCGATAAGCCAGCAATACAGTACAGAACAACTTCCTTATGCACCACCACAAGGCATATCGGTTGGTTTCAATAATCTTTATCAGCCTCACTCACCACGACCTCAGCCGACCCAATACGGCCAGATAGATCCAGTACAACAGCAGTATAGTGGAGCAACACCTCATCAACCCTGGGCTGATATGATCGCTGACGTCATGAGGGAGCAATTTGGACTTAAACCGAAAGATAATGGCAACATGTATCGGCATCCATATCCAGAATACTTTGATCGGGTTCCATTGCCAAACCGATACAAGGTGCCAGATTTCTCTAAGTTCTCAGGACAAGACAATATATCGACCTACGAGCACATTAGCCGATTTCTAGCTCAGTGTGGTGAGGCATCAGCTACAGAAGCTCTCAGAGTTCGCATATTCCCACTCTCGTTATCTGGATCAGCATTCACTTAGTTTTCATCTTTGCCATATAATTCAATCAGGAGCAGGGCCGATTTGGAGAAACAATTCCATAAGTACTTTTTCAGTGGAGTTCAAGAGATGAAACTATCGGACCTCACAGCTATTAGACAGAAATCAGATGAAACGGTTCCAGATTATATTCAACGATTCAGAGACGTGAGAAATAGATGTTACAGCCTATCTTTATCGGATTCTCAACTAGCCGATTTAGCTTTTCAAGGTTTGCTGGCGCCGATCAGAGAAAGGTTCTCGGCTCAGGACTTTGACAGTTTGGCACATTTAGCTCAGAAGGTATCGGCTCACGAAACAAGATTTCAAGAGGCTAGGAAATAAGTCAAAACGGCTAATAATGTAAACAATGTCTACAATTATGATTCTGACTCTGAAGATGAAGACCCAGATATCAATGCAGCCGAATGGGCTAGGAACAAGAAGACGGTGGTCTGTCAATGGGCTAAGAATTCGGCTACAGAAGAAAGGTTTGACTTTGACATTACCAAAGCCGATAGGATCTTCGATCTCCTTCTTCAGGAAAAACAGATTCAACTGCCGGCAGGACATGTCATCCCATCGGCTGAAGAGTTGAAGAAAAGGAAGTACTGCAAATGGCACAACACATGGTCTCATCACACTAATGATTGCAAAATTTTTAGACAACAGATCCAGTCGGCTATCGAACAAGGAAAAATTAAGATTGATGGATCCAACATGGTAAAGAGGCCGATGAAGATAGATGGACACCCTTTTCCAGTGAACATGGTGCATCCTTGATACAACAGGAACACAGCCGATGGAAATAAAAACTATACTAGGAGTATCAGATCGGCTGGTATGATCGGCAAGTATCAAAACAGACGCTAAAAGGAAGAGGAGGCATATCCTGATGAGGAAGAAAGATATTTTGATCCCCATTGGAGTTGTGATTTCTTCAGATTCTGCTGGAACGAAGGTATGAGGTTACCATCTATCGAAAATTGCCCTGGCTGCAGTGATCCTGACGTCCAGTTCATCCAAAAATCAAGCCGACAACATGCAACTACACATCGGCCAAGACAATCAAGGCTGTCAGTACATGAAAGACTTAGGCCGATGCACCAAGACGATGATGAAGATGACTTACGTAGAGAATCCAAGCCAATGCATCCCCAATGGTGTCCTTCTGGGATATTCACCAAAAATCAAAAGAGAAGAGTTCAAAGGATGAGGAACAGAGAGCAATTCCAGGAGGTTGAGGGTGCAATTGAGCATCGGTTGCGGTAGAAAACAAAGAAAGTATGGCGCGTGAAGAGCAAAGTGGTGCTAGCCGACGAAGTCGAAGCCGATCGCAGCAAAAATCAACAACGCAAGGACAAGGAGGTGATGTCATCTGAGATAAATATGGTCTTTATGTTGCCAGCCGAATATGCAGTGGAACAAGTTGTCGAGCAAGAAGAAGATATGCCAGGCTAAATTGATGTTATCTCCACAACAAGCTGTTTTTGAGAAGCCCGAAGGAACAGATCATCGGCACCTCAAGCCACTCTATGTTAAGGGATTTGTCAATGGTAAGCCGATGTCAAAGATGCTAGTCGATGGAGGGGCAGCTGTTAATTTAATGCCTTATACAACATTCAGAAAGCTTGGGAAGAACTCAGAGGACTTGATCAAAACCAACATGGTTCTGAAGGATTTTGGCGGGAACCCATCTGAGACTAAGAGAGTTTTGAATGTGGAGCTAACCATCGGCAGTAAAACAATTCCAACCACGTTCTTTGTTATTGATGGGAAGGGTTCCTACAGTCTGTTGTTGGGAAGAGATTGGATCCATGCCAACTGTTGCATCCCTTCAACAATGCATCAAAGCTTGATTCAATGGCAAGGAGACCAAATCGAAATCATGCCAGCCGACAGGTCAGTCAATGTAGCTTGTGCCGATTTGTCTATTTGGGAGATGGAAAGAATTGATTGTTTATCTGGTAAAGTTTGGCAAGGAGATTACTTAAAGATTTCTGATGATGCCATACAGACAACAGGAGATGGAGAGCCCTAATTCTTGTTTTGAGGGCGCCGTGGAGAATTCCAACCTATACACAGAAGACACCATTGATGATCTCGACGGCAAGCTTGGGCAAGGTTTTATGTCGGCTGATGAACTAGAGGAAATTGATATTGGACCAGGTGATAGGCCTAGGCCGACATATATTAGTAAAGGTTTACCAAAAGAATTTAAATGTAAATTAATTGCACTCTTAAAGGAGTATAGAGATTGTTTTGCCTGGGAATACTATGAGATGCCAGGACTTAGCCGATCGATAGTTGAACATCGGCTCCCTATCAAACCAGGCTATCGGCCGTACAAGCAACCCCCAAGACGTTGTAAAGCTGCGATGTATGATGCTATTAAGGCCGAAATTACAAGACTCTATGATGCTGGCTTCATCAGACCATGCCGATATGCTGAGTGGATTTCCAATATAGTTCCGGTTATCAAGAAAAATGGCAAGCTCAGGGTTTGTATTGATTTTAGAGATCTAAACAAAGCTACACCGAAGGATGAATACCCAATGCCGGTAGCCGATCAACTTGTAGATGCAGCATCTGGACATAAGATTATCAGTTTCATGGATGGCAATGCTGGTTATAATCAGATTTTTATGGCTGAGGAGGACATTCACAAGATTGCTTTTAGGTGTCCTGGTGCTATCGGCTTGTATGAGTGGGTAGTTATGACTTTCGGCTTGAGGAGTGCTAGTGCTACATATCAGAGAGCCATGAACTATATTTTTCACGATCTCATCGGCGCATTGGTGGAGATATATAGATGATGTGATGATGTGGTGGTTAAATCCAAGGAAGTTGATGATCACATAGCCGATTTGAAACAGGTCTTAGAAAGAGCAAGGAAGTATGGGTTGAAGATGAATCCTACCAAGTGTGCTTTTGGTGTATCGGCTGGTCAGTTTCTTGGATTTTTGGTTCATGAGAGAGGGATTGAAATTCCTCAGAGGAGCATCGAGGCAATTAAAGATATCAAACCCCCGGGAGATAAAACCAAGCTACAATCATTGATCGGCAAGATTAATTTTGTTCGGCGATTTATATCAAATCTGTCTGGCCGAATAGAACCATTTACTCCTTTGCTAAGGTTGAAAGCCGATCAAGAATTTATCTGGGGAGAGAAACAGCAGCGGGCTCTGGATAATATCAAGGAATATTTGAGTACCCCTCCAATTCTTATACCACCACATAAAGGGATTCCATTCAAACTTTATCTATCAGCCGATCAAAATTCTATCGGCTCAGTCTTAATTCAAGAGGTTGAAGGAAAAGAAAGAGTTATATTTTATCTCAGTAGACGCCTGTTGGATGCAGAAACAAGGTATTCACCTGTGGAGAAGTTATGCTTATGCTTATATTTTTCTTGCACAAAGTTGAGGCATTATTTATTATCCAATGAATGCATTATAGTTTGCAAGGCCGATGTAGTACGATATGTGCTATTGGCTCCAGTACTAAAGGGACGAATTGGGAAGTGGATATTTGCTTTGTCAGAATTTGATCTTAGATATGAATCGGCTAAGGCAGTTAAAGGGCAAGCGATAGCCGATTTCATAGTTGAACACAGGGATACCAGTGTTGATAATATTGACATCATGCCATGGACTTTATTCTTTGATGGATCAGTTTGTACTCATGGTTGTGGTATCGGCTTGGTGATAATATCGCCTAGGGGGGCAAGTTTTCAGTTCGCTTTTACTATTAAACCATATTCAACAAATAATCAGGCGGAATACGAAGCTGTTCTCAAAGGGTTGCAGTTATTAAGAGAAGTCGAAGCCGATGCTGTTAAGATCATGGGTGACTCATTACTGGTGATAAGTCAATTGTCTGGAGAATATGAATGCAAGAATGATACCTTAATAGTTTATAATGAGAAATGCCAGGAGCTGATGAAGACATTCAAGATGGTTACTTTGAAGCATATTTCTAGGGAGCAAAACGTTGAAGCCAATGATTTAGCTCAAGGTGCATCAGGATATAGGCCGATGTTACAAGGGATTGAGGTAGAAGTGGCCTGTATTCCAGCCGATGATTGGAGGTTTGATGTTTTTGAATATCTCAAGAATCCTTCAAGACCAGTTTCAAGGAGATTAAGGTATAAAGCTCTCAAGTATGTTTTGTTGGATGATTCATTATATTATCGGACGATTGATGGAGTTCTATTGAGGTGCTTGAGTATGGAAGAAGCTAAAGTTGTTATGTGTGAGGTTCATGAAGGTATTTATGGGACACATCAATCGGCTCATAAAATGAAGTGGTTACTTCGAAGAGTTGGATATTTTTGGCCGACAATGCTGGAGGATTGTTTCAGATATTACAAGGGTTGTCAAGATTGTCAGAAGTTTGGAGCAATTCAGAGAGCGCCAGCATCGGCTATGAACCCTATTATCAAGCCGTGGCCGTTCAGAGGTTGGGGTATTGATATGATCGGCCAGATCAACCCACCATCAAGCAAAGGACATAAGTTCATATTGGTTGCAACTGATTATTTCACTAAGTGGGTTGAGGCCATTCCTTTGAAGAAAGTTGACAGTCAGGATGCGATCAATTTTGTTAAAGAGCATATTATATACAGATTTGGTTTGCCACAAACAATTACAACTGATCAGGGTTCTATATTTGTATCGGACGAGTTTGTTCAGTTTGCTGATAGCATGGGAATTAAGTTGTTGAATTCATCACCATATTATGCACAAGCCAATGGACAAGCTGAGGCATCTAACAAGAGTTTGATTAAGTTGGTCAAGAGAAAGATAGCCGAATACCCTAAGAAGTGGCATACTATTCTGGCTAAGTCATTATGGTCCTATCGGATGGCTTGCCATGGTGCAATTCAGGTACCTCCTTATCAACTGGTTTATGGGCATGAAGCTGTATTACCATGGGAAACCAATATCGGCTCTAGGAGGATTTCTTTACAGGATGAGTTAACAGCCGATGATTATCATAATTTGATGGTTGATGAGTCAGAAGATTTGGTTCAAGTAAGATTGCGAGCTCTTGAGAAAGTTTAGGAAAGATAAAGAGAGAGTTGCAAGACATTATAACAAGAAGGTTGTACCCAAATCTTTTGAGGAGGGAGAGCTGGTTTGGAAATTAGTGCTGCCGATAGGGGCAAGAGACAATAAATTCGGCAAATGGTCACCGAATTGGGAAGGACCGTTTCAAGTTCATAAATGTGTTTCTAAAGGGGCCTATATGTTAAAAAGACTCGGTGGAGAAGTATTTAGAAGGGCACTTAATGAAAAATACTTAAAGAAATATTACCCAAGTGTTTGGATTGGTTCATGATCGGCTATGGTTTGCCGGTTGATGGTTGGTAGCCGATGTGTTTACATCGCCTCTAGATGGCCGATATTTTTATCGCCCTTAGACACATAAGTTTGCAGCATTGTGTTCCCTACTACAAACTTGGGGGGCATGGAAGATGAAAAGTTGGAAATTTTTGGGCAAATTTTAGTATACGTTGGAATACAGCTAAGTTTGTCCGATATAAAATTGGTTTATATGAAAGCAACAGTATCAATCGGCATAAGGAACTTAAGAGGTTATGTTACAAGATAAATGTTTTAGCCGATTACAGAATTGATTACAAAATTCTTCTAAATCCCTATTACAGGAAATCATTGGGCAAGATATTTCTGGATTGCTGACACTGCCTGTTGCCGGATTTCTTCAACTTCTGCAATGGCTTGGGCATCTTGGGCATCAGTTCTAGGAATTACCTTCAGGGACTTAGTCATGGTGGCCACATTCTTTATAGCCGATTTCAATTTTGCTTTCTGTTCCCCAATGGCTTTAGGGAGATCGGCTAATTTCTGCTTTCCAATGCAATCTTGGCATTACATTCTTCAAGCTTGGCTAGCAGATTTATTCTTTCGGCTTCTAGTTGATTTATCGAAGCTTTAATTGGCTCTTCGGCTAGTTGGTCAAGCTTGGTTTTTTCATCATGAATCATCTGCCGATTGGCTTGAATGGTGGCATCGATATCCTTTTTCTCTCGTCTATCGGCTATCCTTTGTCTTGCCTTCTCCAGCTTAAATTGGTGCTGCTCAAGATACATAACTGGGGTAACTATATTGGACAATTCATCTGGTAGAAGAGCTTGGATTTCTTGGAATCTAGTCTGGAGAGTGCTACAATCAACTACCAGGCTGTCCAGAGATGCTTCTAGCCGATGTGCAATATCTTCAAGATTCCTCTTTACATCATCGGCTAGAGGAGCTAAGGATTTGCTTGATATTTCTCCTTCTGCTTCTTCATCAAAGTAGTCCTTTATATCAAAAGAGAATAAATCGGCTAAGACCTGAAGTAGGGAAGATGAAAAGAGTACAAGTAAGAGGATATTTTTATATAACCGATTTGAAAGGTTTCAAGAATGAGACTTACAGGGATTGCAGAAGCAGCGATTTCTTCTTCGACGTGATGGCTGCCTACAGCCGATGCAGTATGTTCACTGGAGACTGGTTGTGCTACAGGTGATGGAGGGGAAGGAGGCTGAAAATATTCATGTAAGTATTAGATGGTATCGGTTAATGAAATATTCAGAGGATTAGAAGGTTGAAACTTACCAGAGGAGCTTGAATGGATGGTTTAGCCGATACTTGTGCTGGTTTCTTTCTCTCGGCTGGTCTTTTCTTCTACAAAATGCAAGAGTTGGAGGATTAAGTTGAGGGTGAGTAAAGAAAATTTGAATCAAGGAAGATGAATTTACCCTGGGTTGCCGAGTGAAGACAGCTGGAATAGGAGTTGTGGGGGTTTGCTTTGGAGAGATTGGAGGTGTTTCTTTTCCCACATCACTAGATTCGGCTGCAGCTTCATCTATTGCTCGTTCAATGGATGCTTCTTTTAGGGCTTCATCTGCATCATCGTTTGTTGGAGGTTTGATGTCTTGGGGGCATGATAGCCGATGATAGGAGGAGTCATGCCACATCTGTTAGGAAATAGCCCTGCAGCATATTCAATTTCTTTGCCACTTTTGCTGGTATGAGGAGGAGATGAGTCTGTGGTCTGAAAAAGCAAAGATAGTTCATGAGTTATAAATAGAATCGGCTGATATGTTTAAAACAGGAATAAAAAAAGAGAAGTTACCTGAGGGATCATGTCAGGGAAGAGGTCTGTCATGTAGATGGTAGCCGATTGGTGAAAAAGATGTTGTTTCCACTCAGCCCACCATGAGGTGAAGACTTTGCTCCTGAACATAGCTAATTCAATATCATTAATACTGCCAAGAGAGGGGCCTGGAATGTTCAGCAACCGATCCATCATCAGACTTGAAGATATCTCTCTTCGGCATTCAATTTTGTCAGTAAACCACAAGCCGATTGGGAGTTGTCCCATACCAAACTATCTTGCTGAACTCATGGGGTGATAGAATTCATATGATACTTTGATATTCCTGCCCTGGTGGATGCCGATAGGAAGAATGCATGGGCTGATGGCTGTAGTATAAACTTCTCTGGACTTCTGAAATTTGTCATGGTTTATCTCTTCAAATCTGAAGTCCGATAGCAGCTCAAAATTGACTGATTCATCATAGAAGAACCAGATTCTAGCATCTTTCTGGAAGCCATCATAGAAACTAAAAAACCAGTCCTTGAGCAATTCTACTGATAACTTTGCTCCTGCATCGGCTGGTGTGCTGGCATATTCTCCAAAGGATGTACACCTCCGATGGGTTATTTCTTCACCATCATCATCGGTGGTTGGTTCCAATCTTGGGAATTCTGATTCTGTTGGAGATGGCCGATTAACAGCTTTCATTGCAACCAAGTTTAACCAAGTCTGCAATAACCACCATGGGCCACTTGCATTGACTACCGAGCCGGTTGCTAGTTTGGCTGATGCGTTGGCTAAGGTCTGATACAGATAGCCGAGCAGGATTTTTCCCAAAGGAAATTGTCTTTTCTCTTCAAGGGCTTCGGCTATGTGCTGCCAATTTGAGGTTGGGCCACAACTTGATCCACAAAACAGAAATTTTTCCAACCACATCAGCAAGAAGGCAGTATGCTCTCTTGGGGTAACTGAGCCCTGACCCATGTTAGCCGAAATGAACCCAGACCATCCTCCTATGCTCTTTGTTTTAAAGTCAAATCTATTCTTGGAGTTCAAGATCATTGGGTTGGCAGATGAGGTGATATCAAGTCCAGTTAACATGGTTATATCCAAGAGAGTTGGTGTCATCGGCCCTTGGTTGAATAAGAATGCATTGAGGGTGTTGGACCAGAAGTAGCTTGCAGAAGCCATTAACGGCTCATCTTTAGCCGAATTTGCCAAAGAGAGGGCTAGGGCTTGGCCGATTCCTATCTCATCCCAGTGACTTTGCTTGCTAGCTGATATGCGCTTGAACCATGCAGGCCAGCTTTTCTCTAGGGACGGCCAGGACTTAAATGTATCTTTCCAGTGTCCTATGTTGGGGTTCGATAATCTAAAGGGGATTCTATTGGTTTCGGCAGTGATGAACTCAGTTGGGTCTGTATTGCCGATTGGCCCAAGGAAGTAGTTGTTTTCATGATTAAGACTGGGAACCGCAATTAGGTTTGCGAGATGCTACATCAATAAGGCAAAAGAGGAAGAAACTGGACTGAGATTGCGGAAAACAAGATTTAATGAGCAAAAAGGAGATCTAGCCGATGGGACTTACTTCAGCGTATTCGGCCGATGGGGCAGCGGATGGAGCGGATGACGAAGACATCTTCTCGCCGGCGGAGGTTGGATGAGTGAAGGATTGCTTGGAGTTGACTGCTTGCGCTGAGGGGATCACCGGAGTTGGGAGAGAAGGAGATTGCGAAAGCGGTGGCAACAGTAAATAACGGTGTGAAGTTTCTCGGGGCCGTCGGTTAAAGTATTTAAAGCGCTGTGGTAACGGTAAAAAAACGGAAAGAGCGAGATTATCTCGGGGATAAGATTTGGCAAATCCGAAACATTACCAAATATTCCGGACTTGGGGGCATGTGTTGACGACCAAATTTGATAATTCAAATATTGGAAATCAAGATGGAATCGAAGAGGATTGAAGAGATAAGGTCGCATTGGAAAGCAGAGTGAGAATCGGCTGTGGTCCGAATCGGCTATGGACTGGATCGGCAGAGTCAGAGTCGGACTGGGTTAGCAGATTGAGCCGATTTCGGTAATTTGACTCGGTATACGTCATCGGGTTGTGTTAGCGTGCTTCATATGGATTGCCATGCACGGATAGAGTCCTGAGGAGGCAATTGTATCTATTAATTAGGATATTTTATGTAATTTCCTTATAGATATTCTCGGTAAGAGTCCGCCTAAGGGACTTGTTGGTTAGTTGGATTTGTATTAGGATAATATGAGTCGTGTCCGTGATGGACAATGTTTGTAATTTCGGGTATAAATATAATCCCGAGGTCTTGTAAATAATAACATCACACGTTCAATCAATCTCGGCGCATCGCCAAACCTTTGTTTTCTGTTCTCGACAAGTTTGTGCTTTCGAGTCGTGCTGCATCAATTTGATCTTCGGCGGAAAGATATATCTTGTCATGGCGAATTACATCATTAGGGATAGTGCTTACATCTTTATGACACTCTAGTTCTTTGTTGTGATTCTCCGAGTTATCATATATGTTATATAGCTTAAATCGACAATGCAATCTACCTATATCGGCTAGATCCTTTCTAGGGTTTCATCGATATCAGCTAGGTTACTTTGTTAATCTAGGTTATATAATATATCCACCATCCCGAAAAGGCAACCATCGGCTTGATTCTTTAGATTTCATGCTTCTATTTATACTTAATGTTGCATTGGTTCAGTCCAACATATTAAGTCGTATTTAGAATCATGATATCTAACCTGCTTCATGGTTGTTAATAAGGATAGTATCGGGGTTTCAGCCGATCTTACCTGATATAGATGTTTTACATTGTCTTATGCTTTGTTTAATGTTCTATATCTGCCCCTTATGTCAGGATCTAATCTAATGTAAATATATTAAGCTTGATATCAATCTAATTGGTTATAGTTTAATATATTTATTACTGGAGAATATCCTAGCATAAGGTTGTATCGGAGCTATAGCCGATACATACTTAAACCTAGATATCGGCTATGACATCAGTATACTTAATCATTATTTCATCTTATCTTTAGACTTGGGCAATTTATACTGTCTCGGTTCAGTCCGATCTATCCCAATTGCTTATTTCTAAACTAATATTGATTTAATGATTATGTAACGTTGATCTTTTCAGCCGATATATTAGTTTTAGGGTTAATTTTATCATTGACTATACCTTACAGCCGATCTATGCTTTATTGCATCGGCTAGGTCACATACGATATGAAATCGGCCCTATGGCTGATTGTTTATCGTTTACTGATACTCTTTGCATGTTTTTCTTGTTGATTGCAGGATCAAATCAACTGGCACGCCCTTGAATCTGAAACCCTAATTTTGGACCTGTACTAGAGTAAAGCAAACCTCTCAGGCCAGTGTGTGTTTTTTGCATCAACAGGGTGATGCCGACCTTCTCGGTTCCTGCAGCTGAGGGCCTTGGTTTCAAGCCGACCCCGGAGACAAGAGTGCATGGGGCGCAACTTAGGGCTGATTGTGCGAAAGTGCAAGTCGACTCGGTGAAGCCCGAATTCGATCATTTCCCACTCAGGCATCCACCGAATGACGAGGTCCTAACCCTAGGAAATGCACGTGGAACCTTCATCCAGTGGCCCAAGGACCTCATTGAGATAAGGGTGATCCCGAGGCCAACCACTGCACCAAGCAGTCGTCTGCCAGTACAACCTGCCCCTGCTCCTTCAGCCCCTCCAGCTCCCGCTCGTCATGAACATATTGATGATGTCGAGTTACAGTATGACACAGACTTTGGGGATGAGCATATGGAGGCCGACAGCATGGCGATCACTAAACCCCCACCTATGAAGAAGAGCAGGAAGGCGCATTCTTCCCCCCAGAGAATAGCTATCGAAAAACCTGCTGCAAGGGGGCGAGGAAAAGGAAAGCTGCAAGTCTCACGTCTTGCTCCAACAAAGCTAGATATGAGCAAGGGGCTGGTAGTACATAGGAAGCCCGTTCCTCCATCGTCCTTTCAACTAGGCATGCCATTGGTTGGAAACGACGTGCTAGCAATGATGGGCACCGCTTGCAAGGAGCTTCACATGTACTACATGGAGAGATCTAACGTGAGGAGGAAGAATAGAGATAATGATATAATAGGCGAACACGCCAGAGCACCATTCCTTGGTCCACCAAATTTTATCGTGGTAGACTTCAAGGATCTATTCGACCTCTGTAGGCTCCGCTCAGTGGACACAACCCTCCTCAAGTGCTACTCCTTGTAAGTACTCTTGCTCACAAAATTTAGTCATCTCAATCCGTGTAACATGCTTATAAGATCGTTTGTCTTGCGTGTAGGTATAGTTGGAAGTGGTGTCTCAAGAATGCACCGGATGTTGCCTTC
Organism: Oryza punctata; assembly: GCA_000573905.2. Lineage (NCBI taxonomy): Eukaryota > Viridiplantae > Streptophyta > Magnoliopsida > Poales > Poaceae > Oryza > Oryza punctata. The sequence goes on from CM002488.2 coordinate 10,889,328, forward strand.
CTTAATCCTCAAGTAGTCAATGTCACAAATCCTCAAGGGGACCGTCAAGGAATGATAAACTACTTGTTTGACACCTTCTGGGCCCGGCAAGATAAGGAGTACATCATGTGCGCCTATAATCAATAGTAAGTGTGTTCCCTAAATACATTGCATTACACGTCTAGCTTTAATATTAACTTTAACTATTTTAATACCATAGTGCACATTGGATCCTACTGGTAATAACGCCTAAGTGGAGTACATGCCACTACTTAAACTCCAGAATTGATAACAAAGCATACGATTGGACCCCGATTCAACTAGCGATAGATGAAGCGTGGGGCTGATATGTGCAAAAAGGAGGCCTTCGAAAGACAGGGCAGGATGCACTTATCCACAAGAAGGACTTCCCAGTAAAACAACAAATAGGCGACCAGTGCGGATTCCATGTCTGCCACAACATGCGCCTTTTGTGCAAAGATAAGGTGAACACTTTGGCTGAATTGGAGGTTTGTGGTCTCATTCGTGACATGTTCTAACTAAATTGATGTATACATATATATATGTATATATATATGTATGTATATATATATATAAAGATCGTCCGACTAATTTCGAATTATGTACATGTAGGACAAATTTTCAAAGGATCTGGGTAGTAATTTTGAGGATATTCGTGAGGAGATAGCCGACTTCATCCTTCGCGAAATTATTCACCCTAAAGGAACGTTCAGGGTTAAGATTAAGTGTTGAACATTTTTTAACATCCTAATTGAATTGTTAAACACATGTTATTATGTAACATTGACGTTTATTATATTTGTTATCTCTATGTAAATTCTTCCTAGATAAATATTGCAGGTTATGATGCTTACCACTTGAGCAATATGCATGTGTGAAATTTGTGAGCAATATGTATGTTATTTCTGTAAAATATATGTGAATGGCAATGTGTATGGGGATGCTGGGAATATATGTGAATATACCTGTTTCTGTTATTTTGCAGCGGGCATGGCTAGCAAAGGCCCGAGGCTAGCCAAAAAACAATATTTATTTTTTTGTCATACTCATCGGTGACGGGCTATAAGTTAAAACTCGATTGATTTATAGTCAACCGTGACGGGCTGTAACTTAAGGCCCGATTGAGAATATAGTTATCTGTGACGGGCTATAGTTGGGGCCTGATTGAGAATAATACTTATCTGTGACGGGCTTCTGTTTAGACTCGTTTGAGAGAGACAGTCATCCGTGACGGGAGCTAGTTGTAGCCCGATTGAGATAGGTCATCTGTGACGGCCTCTGTTTGACTGGTCGTCTGGGTCAAAGCTATCGGTGATGGGCATCAGTTGAGACCTGATTGAGATAACTTCATCCGCAACGGACTTATGCCCGTTTGAGATGAGTTCTCACATCACTGACTTCTGCGCTATGTCGGGTGCCATACCCGATACAGATGTGGGTTGCCGCCCGACACAGATGTGGGTTACCGTTGTAGTGCATGTATCATCGCGTGTGGTTGCATTATCATTATCGCGTGCGGTCGGTTTAAGTAGCCCGCACGGGATAATAGAGCGATGATCGGTGGACCGGTTTTTCCAGGCGGCGCCACTTACAACCCGCGTGAAACCGATAGGAAGGTTTGACTCGGAAAGAACAGATGAACAAGAAGGTTTTTTTTGGTTGAAAACCAGTTATTCATGGTTACAGTTCAACCCCGCACTTGGGCTAGCCTTGTATGGCCCGTGTTCATTTTATCCAATAAATATAAGAGTTTTTTGGGTTGAAAACCAGTTACTCATGGTTACAGTTCAACCCCGCTCTTGGGCTAGCCTTGTATGGCCCATGTTCATTTTATCCAATAAATATAAGAGTTTTTTTTGTTGAAAACCAGTTATTCATGGTTACAGTTCCACCCCGCATGGGCTAGCCTTGTATGGCCCATGTTCATTTTATCCAATAAATATAAGAGTTTTTTTTGTTGAAAACCAGTTATTCATGGTTACAGTTCAACCCCGCTCTTGGGCTAGCCTTGTATGGCCCATGTTCATTTTATCCAATAAATATAAGAGTTTTTTTTGTTGAAAACCAGTTATTCATGGTTACAGTTCCACCCCGCATGGGCTAGCCTTGTATGGCCCATGTTCATTTTATCCAATAAATATAAGAGAAAACATGTACGGGAAGTGATTCGAACCCATGCACCCTATGGGTTGAGAGCGTGCCTACATTAACATTTAGCTAGCTAGTTCACCTTGTCAATGGGAAAACACATATTAAATATATAACTCCAATTCTGCACTGAACCGGTCGACCATCGGTTCGGGTTTTTTACTCTGATCAAGAGCAGGCGTGTGATGTCTGGCATGCAGTGGCAACCACCCACCTGATGAGCTCTGGCGTTGTGACCATCGGACCTTGGGCATGGGCTACAACCTTCCACAGTTCGCCTATGTCGTTAGGCAGGATGCGTTGGGAGCAACAGATCAGTCGGTTGTCAACGAGCGATGCTCGATAGATCCAAGTACGGGGAAGCCAATATTTGGTGTCGGGGTCTAAGGCTACACTGGTTCTTTCTCTCTTTTAAGAACAATCATGCTAACTCGGGTTCGGGCCTCCTGAAGGGATAACAATCCTACTCCAGTGTTTTAGCATCAATCTTGATGTGAATTATTATAAATTGAATGTGTTTTTTTTTTTGCTAACCCCTGTCTTTCTTTCAGCATTTCACCTTTCAAGCGAACAAGGGAGATTGACATAGGAGAATGAATTATACAAGAAAGCAAATTACTATCTCTTTCTTCAGAATTCCCCTCTGAAATCTCAACTTAATTTTCTCCCTTCTTTTTGACTCTAGATCTTTTCCTCAACCTCCTTGCTTTCTAGTGGAGTTTGGATCATTTTGCTACTGAAGCTGGTAGTGTCCTGACCTTCATATGATTCTGATGATTATGTCTCAAGCATCGACGTGCTTGTCAAGATTGCTATTTCGGTTTTCTGTGGTTTGTTGGGCTGCTAGTTAACTTCGACTTTGTGGGCTGCTTAACGGTCTAGACTAAAATAAGCTCAAACAGATGTGAGATTATATTTGGGCTTTTCTTAACAGGCCACAGATGAGAGTAGGGCTGCTTAATGGGCTTGGGGATATAGCTATCGACCGGTTTGTATATTTTCTGCTTTGTTTGTATTATCGTCTTGCAAATTAATCAGAGCTCTTGGATCAAAATCTGACAGATTTCAACGCCAATTTTCTGTCGAATTCTATACACTCCCAAATGTGAAGATGGTTTTCCGAGCCTTTTTTTATCCCTAGCATGGGGAAAGTGCTGATGGGCTGTTAGCCCGTGAACACCAGGTGTCTTGCTAGCGTGCCGTGCTGCTGGCCGGCCCACGCCGTCTCCCCCGCGTCCATGGTTTTTGTTCAACGTCGGGGTATATCCGCTTCCAGAAGCCCAGAACGATCGAGAAACTAGCATGCATGCGCAACGAAGAGATAGTCATGAGCTAATCGTGGTCGAAGTCCTTCCAAGCAAACTGGCGATTGGCGAACAGGTGGCCCGGCCTATTCGGCCACCTTTTCTTTTCTTTGAACGGAGGGAGTGCCTCGGATTGTCGCATTACCGACTGTCGACTCTTCTCGTCACTGTTGTCACTGGTAAAAAAAAATTGTTTGGTCGCCTGGACTGGTAATTTCCAGTTTAGTTCTAGGAGAACTAATTACCATCCAATAAAAGCTATGCACTAGTATCTCTCTATATAGATCTGCACGTTTCATTGTTTATATATATATCTATATCTTATCTTAACTACTTAAAAAATTGATAATTTTCTATTCGTCACACCAATTTTCGTCCTTAAGTCCGATCCAGCGATGGCCTATGTTCCCACACACACCAGTAACACATCCGGTAAGACAGATAAAGCAGAATTTCAAAGATGGATACATAATCCAATCGGGCACAGAACCCAGCGAGAAAGAGAAACCGATTTTCTTCATTGAGTCTTTCAAAGCCCCAGATCCCGCAATACAATGCCCCAGATCCCCAAATTGAACATGAATACATGAACAATGATCCATATATCCTTAAGATAAAAAATAACCATGAATAGGCTTCAACAAATCACAAGAGTAATTTATTATCATTGCCCGTCACTGCTCCTGCTTCTGGTGTGGGAGGAAGAACGAGAGGGGGCGGCGTCACCATCGCACCTTCCAAATCCGCCCGTCTCCGACCTCCACACCGATGGATCCACTGGCCAAGCCACCGGGGGGAAGTAGAGGAGAGAGGAGAGGAAGGGCATTTATCGCACCTGCAACCCGCTGTTGCCGTCAGCACATCACCATGGAGGTCGGAGGCGGCTAGATCTAGCATCCCCCGACCTCCACGCCGATGAATCTGTCGGCCGGTTCGTCGTGTCACCCGTTGTTTCCCGTTGAGGCAGTAGCCGACGATGGGAGGAGTCCGGAAGACCGAGTCGCCACCGTCATCGCATCGAGTCGCATGCCCTCGCCGGGAAGGGCGAGCATAGGGAGATGGACGAGGAAATTTGGAGCGGCAGAGGAACCAGTGATGTGGCCATGCCGGTGGCTGGATCCAGACGAGGAGGGGTGAGGCTGCTCCAATCCACTCGTCACTGAACTGCGCCGTCGAGGAAGCTCCATCCAGTAGCAACAATGATGGGTTGGGGCCGTGGTGGATCTGGCCAGCGACACGGAGAGAGACGGAGATGGTTTGTAGCCATGGTGGATCTGGCCAGCGTTAGGGAGAGAGATGGAGAAAGACAGGAGAGAGCCAAGCCATGGTGGATCTGGCCGGCGACACCACGACAGGGAGAGAGATGGAGAAAAAGAGAGATAAGGTGGAGTGGATCATGATATTTTATCTCCTCACTAGAAGAACTACGAATTTTTTTCCGGTACGAGCTTCAGTTTTTTTTAGAAAAACAAAACTACGACCTAGACACTTGTTAATTACGGTCAAGTGTCACTATGTTCTGGATTGCACTAATCCATGGAATTGAATTCCGCTGAAAAAAACAATGTGTTGAGATATACGTATATACATCACAGATGAGTGATGTTTTTTATTACTGACATCAAAATCAGCGGAACTTCCCTTTAATATTTGTTTGAGATAAAAAATATTGATTGTAAAAACAATTAAAAAATTTCACGAGACACAACATGTTAGATTTTGCGCGCTATCTATCATCCACGAGTATGAGTAAATATGCAAAAATATTTTTTATCCATCTGATTATCATTGGTTTTATGTTAAACTTACCTATTTTAAATACAGATTTTTTTAATCACACAAAATTTCTTCCATCTCCTCTAGCGTGAAAGTATTCACTGGTTGTTTCTCCCAGGGTAAAATCGTAAAATCGTTACATTAACGTGTCAGGGACATTGTTCATGTTATACACGTGTAGAGTGGAATAATTGTTGCAAACCTATGTGGCAGCCAAGGCCGCTCCAATCCGCTTGTTACCGAACTGTCTATTGAGGAAGCTCAATTCAGCAACAGCAAGGGGGAACAGGACAGATCAACAGCAGCAGCAACTACCACCCTACCGACGGCAGTGAGGGGCACACACTACTAAAAAACCATTTTCACCATTTTCCATAGTGTTACCCTTTTATTTTTACTGGTGGATTTGATGAATATATGCTTGTGAAAATAATTAAGAGGGATTCCGGTTACCAAGCACCAGCGAAAAATTTTCGCTAGCTCTCACTTAAGAGGACCACTTGCAAAAATAGAAATATTTTTCACTTAAGTGACTGCTAGCGAAAAATAGATTTTCACTTGCGGCCACCAAAGAGCACTGCCTATGAAAAACATCGCCACATTAGAAAACACTGCCCACCGCCCAGCTCCTCCTTCTCCTCTACTGCTCTTCCTCTCCATATATTTCCACCCAGTTCCACTCCTCCTCAGCTCCTCCTCCTCTGCCCGTCGTCCCTCACCGGTGCTCCTCTCTAGATATTTCCACCCAGATCCTCTCCTCCTCCCTCCCCACTAGTGCACCCCTCTCCTCCCTCCCCACCAGCGATGGGTCTAGCGGCGGCAGCTTGCGCAGGCGATGGTGGCTCTGGTGATGGCAAACGGGAGTGGTGGTGGTGGTGACCGGCGGTGGAGATGCGGAGAGGTGGACCCGGGGCACCGGCGGTGCTTGGGAGAGGCGGATCCGGCACCAGGTGGGGCGCGAGTGGCGGATCTGGCGCCGGGAGGGGTGCACGTTACGGATCCGGCGCCGTACGGGCCTGCGCGCACGGCAACGGATCAGCGGCGGAGAGAAGCACGCGGGCAACGGAAGGAAGCGCACAGGGGGTGGGAGGCGCTGTGGGCAGTGGATCCAGCCTCCGAAGGGGTGCGGGCGACGGTTCTGGTGGCGGGAGGCACCGTGGATGACAACAATGGGTGGGCGGCGAGGCTCGTGATGGCTGGCTAGTGGCGGAACTCGGGCGCGGGAGCGGGCCGATGGTGAAGCTAGGTCGACGGCCACAGTGGGGAGACAAGGTGGATCCAGCTCCACTCCTATCCTCCCTACCTCCCCCCTTCGGCGATGGATTTTTTTGGTATTGTTTGTCATTTGTGAATGGATATGAGTTTAATTTGTGATTTGTGAATGGATTACAATATTTGTGAATGAATTTGTTGAATGGATTATGAGATTTGTGGTGAATTTGTGATTTGTGAATGAATTAGGGTGGTAGAGGATTTTTGATTTAGGGTGGGGGATTTTGGATCTGGTGGGGGATTTTCACTAGCGGTTCTCCTTACGTACCGCCAGTGAAAAAATATTTTTGCAAACGGCTAATTTCCGTTTGTGAAAATACTCTATTTTCACTGACCTTTGATTGCTGGCAGTTGGGCTGGCCACCAACAAATATATAAAATGACCGCCATCAAAAAGCATTTTTATAGTAGTGACATGACGTGAAGTCAGATCCACCACCCCATCCTCCTCCTCTGCTCCCTCCCGGATCTCACACTCCATCCCAACACTTCCTCTCGCAAGCGCGCCAACACGGGAGCTCGCCAGTCCGCCCAGATCCACCGCCTCGCTGGAGCTGGAGACACTCAACGAATGCGAGAGCAAGCAAGAAAAGAGATAGTGAGTTCGCTTTGCATTGGTTTTATCTTCTCTGAATTTTAATTTTTTATGTCTTTTTTCCCTACCCTGTCCGTTCTGTTTTATAATTTTTTGTCTCCTTTTTATATATTTTTTGAAAGTGATCATATATGTAGTCTCCATGTACTAAATTAATTGTTGATCAAAACCCAACCAATAATCTTGATATTCACTATCATTGATTATATGCATGAATATAATTGTTTGGTTTTGATACATAGTGGATGAGTTCCAATGCGATTTCTGCAAATAGAAAATACTATTGACAGAGAACAAAAAATAATAACTGATTTTAGCCTAGCACGGCGGACTAGGAATGGTGTTATCCCGACACGGAAGAAGTTGGGGCCGTCCAATCCAATCCCAACTTAGACAAAAATCCAGCAACCAAAAACCTAACCCTAAAATCATTTTCCCAATCTCCTTCCTCTCTCTTGCGAAAACCATCCTTCCTTTCTCTTGCGAAAACCAATAGCAGTGATGGCGATTTCGACAGAGCGAGGGCGATGAGGCACCCGTGCATGGTGAGCTAATGGCGCACACGTCTCTACCAGCGGTGGTGACGTGCAGTGCGAAGCTACGATCGGCCGAGCCACCGAGAGCTCGTTCGCTGCCTAAGCCCGGTCTGATGTTGTGCGTTACCACTGCCCTTGTTCTCCTCCACACGCAGCCAAGGCCACGACGACAAGCCTCCACCTTACGCGATCCACGAGTGGCAGACTTTTTGATTATACAAGAAATATGTGTTGGATATTTTTGAAGGGAACAATATTTTTCAACTCCATGCATTTTCTTCACATATGAACGCATGATTAATTTCCCAAACTTCACTCATTTCCCTTAGTCTTGTATTGATATTTCCATTCATCACAAAATTATATCCATGGTTTCACCATCCGTTCATCCCATGCTACAACCATTAGGCCCACACGTCAAATGCTTGGATCCTTTAATAAATCATTAAGATTAAACCCCACCATAACCCAGTGCAACGCACGGGCATTATGCTAGTACTACTATAAAAATTAGTAACTTTTCATTCATCACTTTTTTTCATCAAGGGTGAAAATTAGACTTTCAGTTTTTCTGGGCCGAACGTGCGCTTGCGGGCTGAGATGGAGGAGAGAAGGGAGGAAAGTGGGCCGGCATGGGAGGTATATTAGACTTTTTTTCGTCCGTCAGGGACACCAATTAGACTTTCCTTTTTTCTGGCCAAACGTGCTTTTGCGGGCTGAGGTGGAGGAGAGAGGCTTACAGGGGAGGTAAATTTGACTTTCGGTTGCTTACTGGGCAGAACCTGCGCTTGCGAGCTAAGGCGGAGGAGACAAGAATGGACTGCAGGTTGAGCTTGCTGGGCCAAACGTGGCCCAAAGAGAAAACAGGGTTTTTATTTAGATTTTTATTTAAATAAATATTGAAATAGTGTTTGTATTATTAAAATTAGCAATTGACCTGTGAAAAATCTGAGAAAATTTCAGTGTAATTAATCATGGATAATTTAACAAAAATTAAATCCAACCATATAATTTTATTTTTCACACTTACTTTACTTATAAATTAATTTAATTCTACACCTACCTACTTTCATAATGTAAATTTTTCTCAACTTTTTCTCAATTTTCTCGTCTTTTCTCCTCATTGCAACGCACGGGCAGTTTTTCTAATATATATATACACACACACACTAGCAAAAATTCCCATGTGTTGCAACGGGTGAACAATATAATGGTGTAGATTGATATTTTAACTGCAATGAATAATATAATTCTGTTTATGAAGGAAAAAAATTGAGATTTATATACCAATTTCATTTGTACTATTTCAGCCTTAATGGTTGTAAGGTTTTGTCTCAACCGAGGATTACTGGATGTTCAAAATAGGGTTGCTGTGGGGCATCTAGTAATAAACATCTAACTGAAAATCATTCGTTAACTCCATAGCCTGAGTTCTCTTCTGCATAAAATTGTCTTATCATGTGGGCACGACAATTTGTTTGTGTTCTGCTAAGCTCCTGATAGTACACATTTGCATACATCCCAGTGAAAATTCAGAAACTGAATAAGGCAATAGGAGCCTGGGTTTCTGAATTGTGACGAGTCGTTGTTTCATCCGATAAAGTTCAGAACATCGATGATCCTGTTTTTGATTTTTTTTTTCTTTTAGAGAAGAGGTACATGTTGCCAAAATTGCATAGTCTTAATCTTGTCGATTTTGTGGTGATTCAGAATGGTTCAAGCTAGCGAGAGATCGATTGGGTGTGTCTTGTCCAAGTCTCCATGATCCAGGATTCTTTTCAGGTTAAGGTGGTAGCCAGGTTTTAAGGAGAGCAAACTGATCGAGGAGAACATCCTGTCCAACCAATGAGTAACAGGGATCAATTCTTTGCCCTCCTCCGTGCGGCGCATCTGACTTAGGCTGCGATCGAGCAGCATGGAGGAAGCCGCCGATCAGAACACGCCAACGGTGGCTAGGGACGACCAGTTGGTCAAGATCAAAACTATCAAAGCATCCAGGCTTCTCGTCAGGTTTGAAGAAAAGGAGGAGGAGGAGGAAGAGCGCAACGACGATGACAATGGGTAGTCTTCGGCAACAATGCACGTCCGATGGCATAGCTGGGAGGGCAAGAAGCTTTCACGTGGGCGCGCGCAAGGCCGCAAGCTATCTCTAGCGATGGGCTTGCTTGGTCAAGGCATCTTATTTGAGCCATCTGGAAGTGGTGGCGCTGTGACGGACTCGTACTCTCCCTCGCTAATATAGATTTGATCGTGTACGACAGCAAATGACAGATAAAATGATGTGTTAGTACAGAATCAACTTCAATTTTTATAATAGGTGGCGCCATCGCCTACTTGGTGGGCATCGGCATCGCCACTGTGGTTTTGAACCTCACCGTGGTGGTGGCCGCCATGGAGCCGCGTGCCGTCCCCGCCGTGCTGCTTAGGAGTGTGTCATGATTTGGGGCTATCAACAAACCTCATCATGGCAGCAACGACGAAGGCGTTGTTCCATGGGCGAGCGTGTATATGCAACCTTGAATTGATATCGCGATCGAAGTCATCGAACGTGGGGATGAACGAATGAACCCCGATCCGATTTGGTGTTGATGAGGTCTCAGGACAGAACTGATGAAGCGTGGTGACCATGCACGACAGAACACGTGAGCTGGGAAGGCCCATCACCCCATCAAGAGTTTGCAATGGTTACACGCGCGCTGAAAAGGCCCATAACGACAATAGACGAAACTCGAAAGCACATGAAGGGCGATGGTGCTTTAGGGTTGCCCATCGCGCAGTGTGTCCCATGCGGCGACTTACATGATCAACAACAAATTAACAACCGCGTAGTAGGCTAGCACGCCAGGCAAGCCGCTGCCGTGGATAGCCGCCTCTGCTCTTAGCTTCGTGGTAGCTAGCCGCGCAAGTCTCCACGATGCATGACCTATGGCGAGGCAACATCTACCTCATCGTCCACCATCCACTGCTGCTATATCTCTAGCCTCTAACGCCTTCGCTTGCAATTAGGAGCAGCAACGTTGAGGAGACGCCACCCCTGCTGGAACTTACCAGCTCCATCCACCGCTAAGCAACAATTTTGTCGATTTCTTTGTGTTCAATCCCAACGTATATACATGTTTTTCTTGAGAAGACCCAGTACAGACTTAAATAGAAATCGTTGGTGTATATAAAATAGAAACAAAGTGATGCGGGACTCAAATCATATAATTGGGCTGAAGGATCACTCGGTCGTTGGGCAGAATTGAATTGCTCACTCCAGCGATCTCAAGGGTGTAGGAAATCCAATTAATGTGCGCTCGACAACGGACGATTTAGCGGCTTAGGGCGATATCCGTCGGTGCAAATCGGACACAAGCAGGCGCGAAAAACAATCCCTCAACACGAATCAAACACAAACGGGCGCGGGAAACGAAATTGGACACGGACACCGCTCTGCTTCTTGCGGCGTGCGAACAACATGAACCGAACCGGATACATGTGACGTACCGAAAGGTTTGAAAAATACATCTTTAATTTTTATAAATGATGCTCTAAGCATAGTATAAAAACTTGGACCGTTCATCGAACCGGCGAAGCAACTGGTTTACGGGTTGAGCGGTCTCTATCAGTTCACCCAGTTCAGTTGCTGGTCAAGAAGCGATCACTACGTTGCTCTGGTGGCTAGTTGAGAGCAGCGGTAGCAGATACCCTTGGAGAGTGCATAAAATCATCCGTGTTATCTACCCTAGTAGATACCCTTGGAGAGCGCATAAAATTTTTAGCAGGTATAGCTAAAAACTTTTCTTGAGCGGATTCATAAGCACCCCTCACTACTACAAAAACGTGCATAAGGACCGGCCTAATAGGTGCCGGTTATAAAAAAACCGGGACCTATTAGGCGTTTCCCGCCAAAATCCATCTGAGAAAATAGTATTGGTACCGGTCTTAATATAAAACCGGCACCTATTACCCTTCCGCCAACGCCCACCAAGAATCGTAATGGGGAAGAACCGGAACCTTTGGTATAGGTACCGGTTCTATACATAACCGGCACTTATATGGGATTAAAGGTGCCGGTTCTCTAAGGAACCGGCACCTATGACCCTGCCTAGCCCTATATATACTCCCTAACGTGAGCTCGCCATTTTGGAGGTCTTCTTCTTCTTGCTCATACAAGGGAGGAGGTTTTGCCGAAAAATTGTGTGGATATCAAGAGATTTATGTGTTTGCATGTTTAAAGGTTAGTTTATCATGAATCTCTATGTAAGTTTTATTCATTTTTGGGATTGTCTATGTAATTTCTCCTCAAAATCATTGATTTGTAATGTAGATGGTATAGTGCATGAGTTTTTTAAGGTATTTTTGTAATTTGTCTTGTTGAATTGGACCCATGATTTCATTCTTAATTTGTCTCGAGATGATGATTTAAGACCAATGAGTTATTAATCTTGGAGTAATCTATGAGTAAATGTAACTATTTAGATATTTTTCAATATTGAGTAATGCAAAGGGTATTAAATCATCGAGTATTTTAGATATTAAGATTCGTAATTAAGATTTTCAATTGATTTATGGATTTGATTGATAGATGTATGTGAGCGGTTAATTTAAGAATTTTCGTAGGATAGATGGATGAAGGAGGGGTTAACGGTGCGAAGCATGGTACCTTGGAGTATGCCAGGGGAGTAACCAACTTCGTGATTGCGGAAACGAGTTCCGGATCGTTGAGCTTGACGGAATATTTGCATTGTCCATGCGCTGATTGCAAGAAAGAGAGACAGTTTCCTTCAAAACAAGTTCACGAGCATCTACTAACAAGGGGTTTTATGCGTAATGACACACGTCAGGACAATCATGGTGAAGATGGGAATGAAAGAGTGGACAATCAGGGTGATGTAATGGACGGAGATAATGTGGAGTTGACTGCTGATGGAGGTGGATGTGCCAGTGGCGAATCAGATGAATTGGATCAGATGCTACGCGATGGGGAGACAACCTACGACAATGACAGACAATACGAGAAGTTTAAGACCATGGTGGAGGATTCAAAAACCCCACTTTATCCAGGATGCAACGAGGAGCACACCAAGTTGCACATCGTACTCTCGTTGCTGCAAATGAAATCAACTAATGGTTGGAGTGACAAGAGCTTCACAGAGCTTCTACAGCTGATCGGAGACCTACTTCCAGCGGGACATGTACTGCCAGAAACAACATACCAAGCGAAGAAGGTTGTCTGCCCACTCGGTTTGGAAGTGCAGAAAATTCACGCATGTCGAAATGACTGTATCCTATATTGAGGTGACTATGCAGATTTGGAAACATGTCCAGTTTGCAAAGCACCGCGGTATAAAGGTGGACATAACGATGATGATGCTGATGATGACAATGGTGGCCCCGTCATGAAGAAGAGGAAAGTGCCCGTTAAGGTTGCGTGGTATTTTCCTATAATCCCTCGGATTGAACGCATGTATGCCAACAAAAAACATTCAAAGATGATGCGTTGGCACCATGAAGAGCGTAAGAAGGATGGGATGATAAGGCACCCTGCCGACTGGTCTCTGTGGAGAAAGATAGATAGGAAGTACAAAAAGCATTTCGCACACGAGATTAGGAATATAAGGTTTGGGCTTAGCACAGATGGGATGAATCCATTCGGTGACATGAGCAGTCGGCATAGCACGTGGCCAGTGGCACTTGTCTACAACCTTCCTTCTTGGTTGTGTATGAAGCGCAAGTATATCATGATGTCACTTCTAATCCAAGGGCCCAAGCAACCTGGCAACGATATTGATGTATACTTCAGGCCATTAGTGGATGATCTTAAATTACTATGGGATCGTGGTGTGCAGATTTGGGATGCGTACAAAAGAGAGTACTTCACCTTAAGGGCAATATTGTTCGTTACCATCCAAGATTACCCTGCGGCTGGCAACACATCAAGGCAAACAGTGAAAGGTGCTTGTGCATGTGTGCAGTGTATGCGGGAAACAGTGAGCAGGTGTGAATGTGTGGAGATGGATACAATTTATGTGTGTATGTTTGGATTTGGGCCGGTGATGTGAATCTGTGAATATATTGATGTTTCGAGATGAATTACATATTTCCTGTGAATTGATGTGGGCTTTTTGTGTGTATGGTGCAATGATATGTGAATGGACAGACTGATAGAACTGGCTATATATTTTTTCCGACAGGAATATAGGTGCCGGTTATTAACATAAACCGGCACCTATATAGAACCTGAGAACCGGCACCTTTTTGTATAGGTGCTGGTTTTAGACAATAACTAGCACCTATATACCTGCGGGCACAACACACCTTGGACCATTATAGGTGCCGGTTATTGACTAAAACCGGCACCTATACAATTAAATAGGTGCCGGTTAAGAACCGGCACTAATAACTATGATCATTAGTGCCGAGCAAAAGGTACCGGGACCGAAACCGGCACCTAATAGCCCTTCCGAACCGGTACCAATAACACTTTCTGTAGTAGTGCCTACAAACTCTAGCTCCGTCCCTGCACATGTGCACGTCCGGGCTCCTCTTGGACCATGTCTGAGCTCTGGGCTTAGCACGTGAGCCACCACGGCATACCCTAGTCGAGCTGTGCGTAATCAGGACATTACTTAGTCGTGCCATGGACCGGGGGCGGGCCTGCCCTACACGCCCATTTGGTTGCATACTGTGGTTATTTTGAGATAATTATTGTCAAACTGTATTTTTGTTATTTATATTTATATTGTCGACGTGGATTTTTTGTGCACGTACATTCATTTAACATTATTGTAATAAGTAACAACTACTCTCACTTTAAAATATAGTAAATCATAGATTGATAATACTTGGTGGTGTCTAATGGAGTATAAGGTTGCTACCTATATTTTAGAACGAATCGGAGAGCGTAACGAGAAAATATATGGCTATGACCACGTCGTCTGCATGCATGTACGTACGTAACCCTGCATAAGTCATGTCCGAATTAGTTCTTGCGGTGGTTGATGGCGCCGCACTTCTTCCTGATCTCCCCCTTGCTCCCCGCCGGCATGGGCAACTTGCTGAGCTTGAGCAGCGAGGCGGCGAAGTCGTGGTCCCAGAGGGTGCCGTTGTTGGCGTACTCTTGGACGTGGCCACGCGCCTCGTCCTGCGTCAACAGCTGCCAGTCCGAGTTGAAGTTCACCACCTTGTCGAGGTTGTTGCGGTAGTAGGTGTTGTCCAGCACGCTGACCGGCCGCAGCTTGCCGGCGAACGCCGGCATGAACCTCGCCACGGTGGCGAGGTCCTCGTCGCGGGCGTTGTTGACCACCACGGGGTCGGCGCCCCGGGAGCACTTGTAGTTGAGCAGGTTGCGGTAGGCTGGAGTGATCTGGTCCGGCGGCGCGGCGAGGCGGGCGGTGAAGGAGGAGCAGTGGCCGTCGCCGACGGAGTGCGCGCCGGAGAGGATGACGAGCTCCTCGACGGTGAAGTTCTTGCGGGCGAAGTTGTCGATGAGCTGCCGGATGGTGAAGGTGGGCTCCGGGAGCTCCGCCTGGGCCTCGTCAGCGGAGGAGACGAGACCGTCGAGTCGGCCCGCGGGGACGTCGAAGCTGACGCGGCCGTTGCTGAGCACGCTGCCCGCGTCGCGGGCGGCGAAGATGAGGATGTCGGCGCAGGAGACCACGCCGGGGCACCTCTTCTCGAGATCAGCCTTGATCTCCTCCAGGATGTCGAATCCTTCCAGCCCGATGCTCACCGGCGCCGCCTTCTCCGGCCGAGGGTTCTCGCCGGACGCGTTAAGGAGGACGGAACCATCGCAACCCTGCATTTCATGCATTTGTTGTGCAACCACTCATTTCACAACTCTCAACATCTTCCCAAGTGCTTGAAAGTTGAAAGTCGAGTGACACATGACATTACAATCTATCTGTTCTTGATTTTTTTTAAAAAAAAACTGTTCGTAATTGTTTGAATTAATAGCATGTAAGATGAATGAGAACACGTCCATTCGATCGAGTTGTAATTGACTTTACCGTGCTTAAAACTACCAATTAGGTAGCTAGGTCAGTTTAGAACTTGAGAAGGCATGTGTCCTTAAGGTGTAAATTAAATAACTTCCTCCCATGAGACAGGAATTGGGTTTTAGCTGGGTTCATTTTACTCATGGCGTTAAAATAGTTAAGAAATATTCCTCCAAAAGTTATCAACTGTTGATCATGATATTAAATATTTCTTCATGAATATGGAAGATCAAATTCGATATATGTACCCTGACAAAGCAGTCATGAAAGATGAGGCGGACGAGGGCGGCGCCGTTGCCCCTGTTATGTATGATAGCCTTGATGACGTGCGACTTGATGATGTGCTCGACGCCAAAACATTTGTCGTCATAGTAGCCCACCTTCAGCTCGCCGGCCTTCGCCGGTGATGGGGCGGCGAGAAGTGTCACCCACAGCTGGAAGGCCACCAGGGAGCAGCAGATGACTGCCACCGTAGTGAGCCTCATGCTTCACAAACTTATCTAGGAGATCAAAAGCAACGAAAAGCTGCAGGAAAAGCTGTTTGAGCTGCGAGCTGATGCTGAACTCATGGTATGGAGGGGTATATATATATTATTGCCAGGGCTTGGCCTAATTTTTTTTACGGCTATATGTACTGACTGTACTTAGAGTAATGCAGAGATATTTTTACGGTGTTGATCAGTGATTTGTGAGTACCACTAACACTGTAAGCACACTATACCATTGCCAATCTAATGTATACAAACATCGTCCTGTCAACTGTGGAGAGCTAGAGTACTATACTATAGCGATAATAGTAGCATTACTTGGCCTTGGAGAGCTTAAATTAAGTACTGTATCGAAAATAGTAGCACTACACAATAGCGCTAGTGCCAGAAAGACTATGCCATCATATGACTGTTTGTATTTGAAAGTCCGTGTATATATCACCTAAAAAGTCATTAATCGATAGTTATATGTGATTTATTTTCAACTTCAAATTTGAAATTGTGCGCTTATAAAATAATGGAAAAAGTCTAAATTACCCCCTAAACCCAAATACTAGATATTATTGCACCCTCACCAATTTAAACCAAACAAATAACATCCGACTCAATCCGAAGTGGTTTTAGTCCTATGTAGCAGTCCAGTCAGCAATTGTTTTCTAAGAATATCGATAGGACCCCTATCAGATTCTCTCACTAGCTCTCTCCATCTCTCTCTATCTCTGTCCGAGCTGTAAGGTGAGGAGGAGAAGCACCTTCTCTACCTACTTTTTCATTCCTTCTTGGGGGAGCTGCCGGAGACGAGGAATACGGCAGGTCGGAGAAACCGCACTATAATAGATCTAGCCTTGATGGATTCCCCGTGATGAACATGAAATCTGTCATTGATCTATGACTTATTTGTAAAAAAATAAATCATTGAAAGTTTAGCCTTAGGTAATTCTAGTGAAGACTCGAGTTCTTGGTTATAAGGAATGTTCTCGATGATAAATAGGACCGTCACAAATGATGTGGATTTCATCGTTAGCTCTTGTGCTATCACACGATGATGAAGAATTTTTTCACAGGGCTTGGTAGGCAGGGTCCTCATGGGCCCACGGTATGCCAATTCCATTTGTAAGTATAAGATTGTATGGAGAAATTCATCATAACATTCAGGTTAGCACATGGTGGCAAAGTATTTTGGCCGTAGAACTAGCCAACAATAGTTCTAAGGCCCCAAATGTAAGTATGTGAAAAATGTAAAGGATGAGATAATGTGTCCGGTGTTTACATGGACCGTATGCTTTTGTCTGGCTTTTATTTTCCAAATCAGCGTGCATACATATGCCCTCATTTTATATTATTTGCATATGGCACTTTGATCGGTGACCACATCTTATAGACTACTGTGGTTGAGTCATTTGAAAACGTGTTGACCAAATGGTCTAGCTCCCTAGCTCTCTTGTTCAACGGTGAAAGTCAAAGAGATATTCACCTTGGAGATGCGAGGAGGCACTATTAGGCAGCGTTCGCATGGATTAGTTCCGAACCTGCACAGTATTTGCGGAAAACGGAACGATCCATTAGCACGTGATTAATTAAGTTTTTGCTAATTTTTTTAAAAAAATGGATTAATTTGATTTTTTTAAGCAACTCTTGTATAGAAACTTTTTGCAAAATACATACCGTTTAGTAGTTTGAAAAGCGTGCGCGTGAAAAACGAGGGAGAGGAGTTGGGAAAGGGGAGGAAAAAACGCTGCCTTAATTGATCACCGTCATTCCCAGTGAAGGCATGTTCCTAATGGTTTATGCATCTATAAATATCACGATTTAGCCGTAGTGAATGGTTCTTTGGACCACGACCCACCATATGCTGGGCCTCGACAATAAAAAATTAGTAAGGAATAATTCGCCAGGTTAGCGTGTGACTAACCATAAATTACGCCACGTTGGATTCACATCAGGCTTTCTATGCACCGGCACCAGAGCAGGCTTGGACATGGAGAAGCAGCACGAGCAATGGCATGCAATCGTGACGTGACGTGATGCAGAGGTTTTTCTTCAAAGGTCACTGCAACTATTCGTACGTACGTACTCGTACTTGACAGTTGACACTGTAACAACAACCTCAGAAACTTAATTAGTCAGTGGCCAGAAAACCGTAGTGTACTGGATAGATCTGAACTTTTTCCTGATTGGTCTACATATATACATATAGCTAGCTACTACTACTAGCTGGGTAGATGCAGGGGAAGCTCGATCACGGTAACGTGGCCGTCCATCAAGGTTGGAACTAACATGGTGCCATTTGACTTTGCAAAGCTGTTGGCGTTTTCTTGGGGAATTTTGAGCGAAAAGTTCAGGTTGCATGGGATGATGGACAGCTAGGATATGGGGAGAATCGTCGGTTCGTTAGATCGGATCATCGGATCACAAATTCATGGGTAGTCCAGAAAATTGTAGCTGACGAGTGACGAGGAGTCGACGAAGGTAAACTTGTATGGGCCTGGTTCGGCCCATGAGAAAAGTGGGAGTTCATTAGCCCCACTAGACTCCAAATCGGCCTAGTTCGGTCCATAGGAGCTTTTCTAATTGGAATAAGTTCACTTTGACTCCCATAAAAGTGACCCGAATCTAATACGCGACCTTGAACCGTAAAACCAGAATTCTTAACCCCTAAATTGTTTAAACCGGTGCAATTTAACTCTCTGGGTGGTTTTGGAGGGTGGTTTCACTGACATCGCAACTACGTGACGGTGTTGACTTGGTTTTCGTCCGACGCGGTGTTGACGTGGTGCTTATATGGTATTAGAATTAAAAAATATATGTGGAACCCATTTGTCATGTTGGAATTTGGCCCATGTTTGACCCATTTTGTAAATTCTAAAGCATGCACAACGATAGTACCGTATTGCTAAGTCAAGGAGAGGTTGCCTTGCTTAAATATGGGAGTCTCCTTTCTTAGTAAAATAGATGCATGTGAGAGATAAGGAGACTATTGATACACGCACGTGCAGCCCGCGCATTTTCACGTGAATTGCGACTTGCGACGAGCGCGACGCGTACGTGTACAACAAACTGTTACATTTGTGCTGTGTTGATGGTGTTTCAGTTACTCCTTTTGATTGCATCAATGAGCAGTTTTTGTTGCGTTATGATGTCAGTTTCTACTGCAATCAAATGGGCAGTTTCGGCCTGTTTAATGAGAGGGGAATTTGAAGCGCTTGATGGAGCTTATAACATCAGGAGACGTCTTGGTGGTTGTATGGTTCAAAACACAGCCACTTCACCTCCCATGCGTACGTTGTTCTGACCTCTAGCTGCTGCGCTTCGTCGACCTTCAATCTCGACGTGCACCGGGCTTGGAGGAAGCGGGATCTCCGAAACCACTGCCGCGAGACTCCTGCATGGGGCGGCAATCAGGTTTTTGGGCAGCGTACACACACGACCGCTTGGTGAATCTGCAACAACTTCGTCGACGAGTTCGTCATCTTCCTGCGCAAGAACTGTGAGTGGTTTCAATATGTGGCTTGTTCATTTGTGTTTTGTGCTTGCATCGTTCTTGATCAATATGCTTTTCCTCAAATTTAAATCTGGACAGTACATAATTAGGCTCACTTTTCTAACAATCCAAAAACCTGATCGTGCCTATTTTTGTTATCTAGCAATGGCGGGTGCATCTGATGCCATGAAACCTGAGAGGTTTGGAGGTGAAAACTTCCGTAGATGGCAGACAAGGGCCAAGTTTTGGCTCATGTCGTTAGGAGTGTGGTGGGTGATATACCCAATGTATCCCTTTACAGAGGAACAGCAAGCTCAGTTTGATAATGCGAATAACACCGCATTAGGCTGTCTCCTAACCATCTTGGCAGATCAACTCTATGATGTGTGTATGAATTACACGTCGGCCACTGCCTTGTGGGAGGCTTTGGAGCAGAAATATGCTGAAGCTGAAGCCGGTCGCTGGTTGTATGTGTGCGAAAAGTTCATTGATTTCAGCATGGATAGTGCTAAATCAATTGTAACCCAAGCACACGACCTCCAGCTTCTGGTTGGTGAAATTGCACATTTGGGATGTGCTTTGCCTCCAAAGTTTGTTGCGGCAACGATTGTTGCAAAACTTCCTGCAGAGTGGCATGATTTTGCTACATCTCTAAAGCACAAAAGAGAGGAGATTTCTATGGAGGATCTCATTGCAGCTCTCGATGTGGAAGAGAAGGCAAGAGCAAAAGATGTGCGGGTCAAGAACATGCAGAATAGTGCCAATTTTGTGCAAAAGAACAAACAATTTAACAAGAAGAAGGGCCCCAAGTAGAACAAAACTGCTAGATTTAAAAAGAAGAAAACAAAGAAGAAGGATTTGAAGAACCTCACCTGTTTCGTGTGCGGTAATCCTGGTCACTTTGCCAAGGATTGTCCAGACTGCAAGGACAGGACCACTGAACTTAGCAAGAAGTTCACTCATGTGACCATAGGCGAGGCCTCGACTTCTGGAGGGTACGGTAATCCTTCTGTTGTCTATTCTGTATTTCAGTCTATCGACTGGTGGGTTGATACTGGTGCAAATGTTCACGTGTGTTCTGATATTTCTTTGTTTTCTTCGTATCAGGCAGCAGGGGCTTCCAGCATCCTGATGGGGAACGGATCGCGTGCTTCTGTTCTTGGTGTTGTTACGGTAGATCTAAAGCTTACTTCAGGAAAAACCCTCCAATTGAAGAATGTCCAGCACGCGCCGGCAATAAACAAGAACCTGTTGAGCGGGTCTCTTTTGTGTAGGGGTGGTTATAAGCTAGTTTTCGAGTCGAATAAATTAGTAGTGTCCAAATTTGGGGGTTTTATAGGAAAAGGCTATGACAGCGGAGGCTTGTTCCGCCTAAGTACTATGGACTCTTGTTATAATTTGAATGTTGCTACTGTTTTGAATAAAAATCTTGTTGATGTATGGCATTCGAGGTTTTGTCATATTGGCTTTGATACAATTGCTAGAATGTCCAGATCTGAGTTAATTCCTAAATGCGATATAGTCAAAATTCTAAGTGCCAAACTTGTGTGCAAGCAAAACAACCTCGAAAGCCTTTCAAGGCATTAGAGTTTGAAAAGATTTTGACACCTCTAGATTTAATTCACACTGATCTATGAAAGATGAATGGTGTTTTGACTAAAGGAGGAAAAAGATATTGTCTTACTTTTATCGATGATGCAACACGTTACTGCTATGTCTATTTGCTGAAAACAAAGGATGAAGCACTTAACTATTTTAAGATATATAAGGCAGAGGTTGAGAATCAATTAGAAAGAAAGATTAAGAGACTTAGGGATGATAGAGGAGAAGAGTATACCTCTACAGACTTTTCTAATTTTTGTTCTGAGCATGGGATCATTCATGAATTCACACCACCCTATTCACCACAATCAAATGGTGTAGCTGAGAGGAAAAAATTGGACGCTTATAGATTTGGTGAATGCCTTATTACAAAGTGCCGGTATGCCTAACATGTGGTGGGGGGAAGCAATCTTGACTGTAAATTTCGTGCTCAATAGAGTGATCACGAAAAGAAGTGACATAACTCCATACGAGGCATGGAGGGGAAGAAAACCCAATGTCAACTCTCTGAGAACATGGGGATGTTTGGTGAAAGTCAATATTCCGGAGCCGAAGAAGAGAAAGCTTGGGCCAAAAACAGTCGATTGCACTTTTATAGGATATGCTCAGAATAGTCCTGCCTATAGATTCTTGGTAGTTAAATCCGAAACACCAGAGATGATAGTTGATACTATAATGGAGTCTAAGGATGCGTCTTTCTTTGAGGATATCTTTCCTGTGAGACAGACTAGCAACAGTTTAGAAAATGTGGATGTAGTCATTCCAGACTTTCCTCATTCTGAACAAGTTGAGAACATATCTCTGCGAGAGGATGATGTTATTGATAATAATCTGCAAGAGGCCAATGAGGAGGATAATAGTTTAGTCATCACTCCGCGCAGAAGTAAGAGACAAAGGGTTGAGAAATCCTTTGGAGATGACTTTATTGTATACCTTGTAGACGACGTGCCTAAAACTCTAGTTGATGCTTATGAATCTTCGGATGTAGAGTATTGGAAAGAGGCAGTCCGTAGTGAGATGGACTCCATCATGGCAAATGAGACTTGGGAAGTCATTGAACGTCTTTTTGGGTGCAAACCCATTTTATGTAAATGGATTTTCAAGAAAAAGATGAGACCAGATGGCACGATCGACAAATATAAAGCGAGGCTTGTGGCCAAAGGCTTTACCCAGAAAGAAGGTGAAGATTATTTTGACACATATTCACCCGTGGCCAGGCTAACCACTATCAGGCTGCTCATTGCATTAGCTGCTTCCTATGGTCTACACATTCATCAAATGGATGTAAAGACAACTTTTCTTAATGGAGAGTTGGAGGAAGAAATCTATATGGAGCAACCTGATGGTTTTGTGGTTAAGGGACAGGAGGGTAGAGTGTGCAGATTGCTGAAATCATTGTATGGTCTGAAACAAGCACCCAAACAATGGCACGAAAAATTTGATCAGACCTTAACATCTGCTGGTTTTGTTGTAAACGAAGCAGATAAGTGTGTTTATTATCGCCATGGTGGGGGTCAAACGGTGATCTTGTGCTTGTATGTTGATGATATACTTATATTTGGGACAAACACTGCAGTGATTGATGAGGTCAAATCATTTCTATCCTCATGCTTTGACATGAAGGATCTAGGAGAAGCAGATGTTATCCTGAATATTAAGTTGACAAGAAATGAGAATGGGATTATTTTAAATCAATCTCATTATGTGGAAAAATTATTGTGTCGCTTTGGTTTTGAGAATGCCAAAGTAGCCCTTACGCCCTATGATGCGAGTGTAAAATTATGGAAAAATAAGGGCGAAGGGTTGGACCAATTGAGATTTTCACAAATAATTGGATCTCTCTTGTACCTTGCTGGAGCAACACGTCCCGACATCTCTTTTGCTGTGATCAAATTAAGTCGATTTACTTCCAATCGAGGGAAGGATCATTGGGAGGCACTAGAGAGAGTGCTACGTTACCTTGTAGGTACAATCGCATATGGAATTCACTATACTGGTTATCCATCTGTACTAGAAGGATATAGTGATTCCAATTAGATCTCTGA
This sequence comes from Oryza punctata, assembly GCA_000573905.2. NCBI lineage: Eukaryota > Viridiplantae > Streptophyta > Magnoliopsida > Poales > Poaceae > Oryza > Oryza punctata. The sequence goes on from CM002488.2 coordinate 10,912,554, forward strand.
TGCGGATGAGATTAAAGCCACGAGTGGCTATGTATTTACACTAGGAGGTGCCGCAATTTCATGGAGATCATGTAAGCAGATAATTTTGACGCGGTCAACCATGGAAGCTGAGCTTGTAGCACTTGACACGCCTACAGTTGAACTACTCATGGACTTGCCACTGGTAGAGAAACCAGTTCCTGCAATCCTTACGTGCTGTGACAATCAAACGGTCTTGGCCAAGATAATGAGTACTAAAGATAACATGAAGTCCTCGAGACTTGTGAAGCGGAGGCTTAAATCTGTTAGAAAGCTGAAAAACTCCGGAGTAATTGCTGTGAATTATATTCGCAGTGAGAAAAATCTAGCAGATCCCTTTACAAAAGGGCTTGCACGGACAGCAATATCTGTTGAAAGTATGGACATGGGATTGAGACCCATTTAGTTGCAAAGTAATGGTAACTCATTTCCTCTGAAAGGAGATCCCTTATTTGGAAAATGAGAAAAACAAAGTTACTGTTGTAACAGGGAGTACAATTCATCTAAATTACCTATGTCCATAATGTGTACTCTCTTCTGTATGGAAGGCTGGCTATAATGCCTTAATGTGTTCTAATGTCTACCGAGAGAAAAGGTATCGTCCTACAGGATACCTATAATGAACACACCTATGTGAGCTAAACTGTTGGGTCGCAGTTCAGGAGAGTGGGGTGCTCTTTGGAAAGCTCATGAGAAGATCGGGGAGCAAGACCTTTAAAGTTCCGTTTAGACTTGGTGTTTTGGTAGCCTAGTACCAGATAGGTCTTCATGAGAAATATGATGGCAAAAAGCTATGAATTCAAGGCTTAGTCCATTCACAAGCTGCTGGATGATGGACCTTGTTGATCTAGGTGTAAGTTCAACCCGTACGGGACTTATGCCAAAAATCTGGTATATAGAAGTGGTTTAGAACAGCAACTGCTTTAAAATTGGTGGGGGAATGTTGGAATTTGGCCCATGTTTGGCCCATTTTGTAAATTCTAAAGCATGCACAACAATAGTCCCGTATTGCTAAGTCAAGGAGAGGTTGCCTTGCTTAAATATGGGAGTCTCCTTTCCTGGCAAAATAGATGCATGTGAGAGATAAGGAGACTATTGATACACGCACGCGCAGCCCGCGCATTTTCACGTGAATTGTGACAGGTGACTTGCGACTTGCGACGAGCGCGACGCATACTTGTACAACAAACTGTTACATGTGCATTTTTTTTAACATTTGTGCTGTGTTGATGGCATTTCAGTTACTCCTTTTGATTGCATCATTTTTTGCTCATTAAAATCAGCAGTTTTTGCTGCGTTACAATGGCAGTTTCTACTGCAATCAAATGGGCAGTTTCAGCCTGTTTAATGAGAGGGGAATTTGAAGCGCTTGATGGAGCCTATAACATTAGGAGACGTCTTGGTGGCTGTATGGTTCGAAACACAGTCACTTCACCTCCCACGCGTACGTTGTTCTGACCTCTAGCTGCTGCGCTTCGTCGACCTTCAATCTCGGCGTGCACCGGGCTTGGAGGAAGTGGGATCTCCGAAACCACTACCGCGAGACTCCTGCACGGGGCGGCAATCAGGTTTTTGGGCAGCGTACACACGCGACCGCTTGGTGAATCTGCAACAACTTCGTCGACGAGTTCGTCATCTTCCTACGCAAGAATTGTGAGTGGTTTCAATATGTGGCTTGTTCATTTGTGTTTTGTGCTTGCATCGTTCTTGATCAATATTCTTTTCCTCAAATTTAAATCTGGACAGTACATAATTAGGCATGTCATTCAAAAAAATTGTGGGTCCCACTGATTATGTGGGACCCACATGTCAGCCTCTCTCTTTGACCCCTTCTTCTTCCTCCCTCTCTCCCCCTTCTCTCTCTCTTTCTCTCCCCCTCTCCTCCGCGGGGCGCGCCGCCGCAGCCGCGAGCGGTGAAGGTAGCCGCGGACTCGGCGCTGGTGCTCACGCCATCCTATTGCGGCACCAGCGGGATGACGACGGGGAGCGGCGGTGAGGAGGCAGTGGGCGGCGAGCTTCGTGGCTGGTGAGCTGGAGAAGGAAGGAGAGCTCGGAGCAGGGGCGACATCCTCCTAGCCCGCCGCTCCATCCCACTTCAGTCGATGGGAGAGGAGCCGGAGGCGGCGACGTTGGTGAAGAGGTCGACGCCGACGCTGCCTTGGTGAGCAGCAGGTGCGCCAGGCTGCTCCCGTCATCGCCGTCCCCATCATAGCCGGCCCCACCGCCCTAGAGCTCCCTTGTTGAGCTCTGTCCCGCCACCGCCTCTCTTTCTCACCACCCCTCCATCTCTTCTCCCGATCCCCAATCTTGCCCACCCCCCATCAACAATGGCGGCATCGGTGGCTCACATCTAGGCCAGCGCCGAACTACTGTCTCTATTGCCGGTGGCTCACAGGAGGGGAGGAACCAACCGGAGGAGGAGGATAAGATGGCGGTGTACGTAGCAGGTGGGCTTGTCGGTGGATTTGGTCGGCGGAGGCGAAACTGCCAGTATCGCGTGCGTTAGGCGGGCCAACAGGTAGGTCCCACGTCACCGCTGGCCCCCACTCACCGAAGAGGGAGAGAGAGATGAGGGAGAGACTAGAGAGAGGGAGGAGGAAGAAGGGATAGATTGACATGTGGGCCCCACATGTTAGTGGGCCCCATAAAATTCTTTTATGTGAATGACACGTGGGTCCCACATGTATGTTTTCAATTTTAATGCCACCTATGCGCCACGTTAACGACAGACCAGGTCAATAGTGCCACGTGGATGGCATGTCAGCGAAACCGCTCTCCAAAACCATCGAGGGAGTAAAATTGCACTGGTTTTAATAATTTAGGGATCAAGATATCTGATTTTACAGTTCAGGGTCACATATTAGCTTCGGTTTACTTTTAGGGGAGTTAAAGTGGACTTATTCCTTTCTAATTTATTTTCTTTTGTTCTGAAAATTGGGACCTTAAAAATCGGCCTAGTTCGGTCACGACTGAACTAGTTCGATCCTCCGGTTGTTTGGATTAACATCCCCAATTAATTTGTAAGCGTATGTATATAATTCCTATCTGACCACACACTTGATATCTAATTATTTTTCCCTTTTAATTATACATAGTTTTGTTAACAGCAAAATAAAAACAGTTGCATGCCATCTATTAATCAAGTGGACTGAACATTATTTTTATTATCTCTTAATCATTTTTTGTCAACCGGCCACTGTATACATGTATATCTATCCGCATCGAACAACTCATATTTATTTGTTGAAAAAATAGTAGTATTTTAGGTTAATAAAATAAATTAATTTCACTTTATTGAATCCAGTAATATGAAATAAATAAATTCCGATTTATAGACTCATATATAAAACACATCTAGATGAACACATGCAAATATAACAAAGTATCTAATTAAAGTTGATTAATCTGCAATAGAGCTATCCTAAAAATGTAGGGAACTACTATCGCAAGTGACATAGATGCAATATATGTTGTACGGGTATAGATTAAAAATGGGCTAAGGTCTCGACCACTTCACTAGAGTTTTGACTGAATCAGGAGTTTATACGGTGAAATCTTTAAGCTATGGGCTTTAGTCCTGGGCCCTGGCCCATGGCCTAGGTGGTCTGGGGTTCTAGTACTCTGTCCTGATATGTTGTGCAAGTTTCTAGAAAGAAATAAGTTCATCTGAGACCTCTTAACTTGTCAACGAATCCGATTTTCGTCCTTTTTCCCCATCTCCCCTCTCTTCATTTCTCTCCCTTCTATCCTCTCCTCTCTCCAGGTGACACGGCAACAGCGGCCGGCGACGGGAGGAGCGCTGGGCGGGGGGAGGGGGGAGTCAGCAGTCCGCGGGCGAAGCGGCGATGGTGGCAGCACCGTGGGCGGCGTCGGCGGAGGCCACGGGCGGAGCGAAGGTGGCCGACGGAGGAGGTCACCGGCGAGCGTGGTAGCAGCTAGAGGAGGGAAGGACGTAGTTGCCTCCGGAGCACGCGCAGGTGTACGTTGCCGTCCGCCGCCACCACACTTGCCGTGTCCTCCCCTCCCGCAGCCTGCACCGACACTGCCACCACACTTGCCGTGTCCACCCCTCCTCCGGCTGCTATAGCGCTCGCCGGCGACCTCCTCCTCCGGCCACCTTCACCGCCGCCGCCGCTCTGCCGACGCCACCCGCTGTGCCGCCGCCGCTTCGTCGCGGCCTGCTGACTCCCCTCCCACCCCGCCCAGCGTTCCCACAGCCGCCACCGTGTCGTCTGGAGAGAGGAGAAGGGAGAGCGATGAAGAGAGGGGAGAGAGGAGGAAGAAGAGGGGGAGAATGACATATGGGGTCCATGTGGGCCCCACCATTTTCAATTAGTTCTTTTGGTTCAACTGACATGTGGGGTCATTGTTTTTTATTAATTTTCGAATTAGATTGCCACGTCAATACCATATCAATGCCATGTCAGATGAAGACTGGGTCAATTTAGCCACGTAAGCTAAAACCGCCGTCCAAACTACCATGGGACCAATATTGCACCGGTTTTGACAGTTGAGGGACCCATTGTATCTGGTTTTATGGTTAAGGATGAAAATCGGATTTGCTGACAAGTTAAGAGACCTCAGATGAACTTATTCCTTTTCAAAAATCGCAAGTTTTTTCCTTGTTGATTTCTGTCGACAGCTATATAGCTAAACCATTAGCCTATATATTAACTAGCGAGGCTAGCTGCAGTCTGTAGGGGAAAGGACCGGCGTGCTGGTCGGTGGTTGACCGGAGGCGACAGCGAGCGGGGACCGGTGTTGACCGCCGCGGCCGACGACGTGTGGCGGTCGGTGGCTAGCGTTGACAGGCGGCTGGCCGCGTGCACGACGGATTCCAGCGGCGACGGCGTTTCAAAAGGTTCTTTTCTTTTTCTTCTTCGTCTGCTGGTTGCAGCATAGATGAGAGAAGGGAGGAGAGACGGGAGACGAAGGCTGACGCTGGTGCCTGGGGGCCTCCACCTAGCGCGTTCCGGTCAGGTCGCCGGTGAAGGTAGTGAAGGGGAGCCTGAGTGCTGCTCGTCTCAGCATGGGAGGTCGTCTGAACCCGCTAGCCGGAGCTCAGGACCGTGGCCATACGGCTCGAGGTTTTGGGCGCTTGGCGAGGAAGAAAGCTCGGATGAGGAAGCAGTTCTAGGGGAGCAAAAGGAAGTAGCTAGGAGAGGGGTTAAAGCCAAGGAGGATCAAGAGGATGAAGAGAAATTCATTCAGAAGATCTTAGAAAGGGGCTTGGCGGTGGATGACATTGTCAAGACCGGCGAGCACCTTAGAAGGAATTCATGGCGAAAATCAAAGTCGCTTCAGAAGAGGGCAAACTCGACGAGAGCTGCTCTTTGCGTTTCTGACTCGGCGTTTGAGCAAACAAATTGGCTATGTAATCCATGGAAGGGACCGTTGCCAAAAGCTAGGATTTCGAAACAGCTCACGATTGGAGATAAGATTGTTGAGGCTCTAGCTACTAAGTCTAGCGTTTACTCAGAGCCAGCAACAATTTCAGTCAAAAGCAATCAAGACAGAGATGCCGTTTCGGACGGGAAGAAAGTTTTCCTAACGGAGAGGCCGGCGAACCTCGGAAGCACAGCCGGCGAGTTGGCATGGTCTGCGGAAGTCAGAAAAAGTGGTGCAGGAGTCGAAGCGCACGGTCTGGAACAGGGCGCTGGGAAGTTTTTGATTTTGAATGAGGAGAAGGGCTCTGGACTGATCAGGCCCATTTGGCTTGGAAAGTCAAGAAAAATGAGGGTGTTTTTCCCTGAGAGGCTGGGTCGGTTGTTGTCACGGGCTGGTAAACACGCTTGGGTTAAAGGAAAACGAAGTAAAGAAGACGCTTCGGTGTCTGTGCGTCTTCTTCTCGAGCGCCATATCAAGAAAGGAGAGAGGGCCGCAGCAGTAAACTCGCGAACAGAGGTGAGAGAAGGAAAAATGGCGTGGAGAGAGGGAGATCGGAATCATGGTGGCTGGGGTTGGGGGAGAGGAGAGGGATCGTAGTGGAAAGAAGGGGAGGGATACTTCCATGAGAGGGGAGGAGAAGGTGAGGAGTGTTTCAGGTTTCAGCCAGGAGTAGGTTTTGGGCAGGGGTACAGAGGAAGAAACCGACTGCCGGTTGGTTCCAGGCCGCGTGGAGTTGGCAGTTTCAGGGCTAGGTGAGGCGGTTTTGCTGGAAGGACTGGGCGCAATGCTTTTGGTGCGCGTTTCTCTCGTGGAGGCAGCCAACATCATCAGGGGGTGGTGGCCTCAAGAAGAACCTTGATGCACCAGTGACGGGAATGAATGGAGGAAGCAACACGGTGTCGGAGATTGGAAAGAAAGGAGAGAAACATCAAAGTAAGGAACTAGGAAAGGACGTTGGAGGAAGCAAAGGTGCAGGGCAAATCAAAATCGGTGAGGTGGAGGTTCCAGTGACTTCAAAGGGGAAGAGTGGTAAGAATTCATTTTCTGAGTTTGATGATGTGGATGATCTAATGGAGATTGAAGGAGATTCTCCGGAATTTGGGGACAGAAAAGGAGAAGTTATGAGGGGAGGAACAAAGGTGAAGGTATGTGCTAAATGTACTCAAAAAGGTCATGTGTTTGCTGATTGCAAGATAGATGTGTATTGTGATATTTGTGATTCAGTCGAGCATGTCAATCGTAAGTGCCCAGTACTGAAATTTCCAAAGCCGGTTGTCCAAGCTGTGGGTTATACGGTTGATGGCCTAGGGTTTCAGCATATACCGCATCAACCATTACAAAGGAGCAAGAAGGGTACGAAGAAGGCACTAGTGCGAGTGGTGGGTGGTTCACTTACTATAGAAAAGTTAGTCGCTCTGTTGCACAAATTGTGTCCAGCAAAATGGAAATGGGAGCCAGTGCCGCAAGGGGAGGGAGCTTTTGTGGTTCTTTTCCCTTCGAAAAGTGAGATGCAGCGAGCCATCAACTTTGGAGGGGCTGATGTGAAGGAAGGAGGTGTTCCTACTGGTATAAGGGTTGAATTTGAGGAGTGGTTTGAAGAAGAGGAAGGTTTTCTTTTGCCAAAAGTTTGGGTAAAGGTTTTTGGGCTGAGAAAGAAGCTTAGAGAGTACTTGACACTTCGGGCAGTGGGCTCTCTTTTGGGAGCAACGCAAATGGTGGATATGAAAAAAAGTGAGTTTGGGAGGTTCTTTGTGGCTGTCCTTAACCCAAAATTGATCCCTAAAATGCTTGATGTAGTGATAGGTGATCACTACTTCGAGTTAAAATTTGAAGTGGAAAAGAAAGGAGTGGATGATAACGGGGAGGAGGTGGAGTTTAGTTCGGATGATTGGGATGGAGAGGAGGAAGATGATAATTTGGAGGGAAAGGAAGATCATGAAAATTTTGAAGAGAAGGAGAGGGACAATAAAAGGACCAAGAACGATGACATGGTTGTCGATGACAACAAAGAAGACTACGAAAAGGAGAAAGATGAGGTACAGCAATCTGGTGAGTAATGGAAAGAGGATGACATTGAGGAGATGGCCGAAAAAATAGTGGACGTGGCAGTTGAGAGGCTGTTAGGTGAGGTGTATGAGAGGGTGGAAAGGGAGGAGGAGATCATGGAGGGGACATATTTGCAGCAGGAAAAGGTGGAACAACTAGCCAACATTGAAGAGGTTTTGGTGACACCAAAAAGAGCAAGTGAAAGGTTGGTGGGCAGCGGTGGGAGACACTCCCTTGAAAAGGCGAAATCAAGGAAGGCTTGGATGAATCTCGACTCTGTTTCAGGTAATGAATCTAGGAATTCATTTCTTTCCTTTTCGCAAGCACATATTATTGAAAACTTAAAGGTTTTAGGTCTGAACCTAGGAGAGTCTAGCAATGTAATTTCAGAATCAGTTTTGTCCTTAAAGGACACCGAATTACTTAGATCAGAACGTGTATGTGTTAAAAATTCTCCTCTTTTAGATAGACAAGTTGATTCTTTTAGTGCTTCAGACAAGGAGGAGGAGGAGGAAAGTGTAGATCATGTTTTGCTTAATCATTTGTGTGGTGACATTATGGATGAGGTATTAGATGATGAGGATATTCACCTTAGTTGTGAAAATGATGATATCCTGTTGAAACTATACCCAAGCAAAAATAGGAAGGGTAGTAAAAGGATACATAGAAAAGGGGGTCTCAAGCTAAGTAAAAAAAAGAGAGGGTTGCAATGAAAGGAATTTTTTGGAATAGCAGATGTCTTAAAGACTTGGCTAAAACACGATTCCTGTCAGAAATTTCTAAAGAGCAAAAGCTGGACTTTATTGCTTTGTTAGAAACGGGTAAAAGTAATTTTGCTGATTCATGGCTAAAGAATATTTGTGGAGGTAGAGACTTTCTTTGGCATTGGTCAAAACCGAAAGGGAGAAGTGGAGGAATTTTGCTTGGTGTTAATTTGGAAATGTTTGTTTTTTCAAGCATAGATGAAGGAGATTTTTATATAAAATTTCATATTCGAAATAAGGTAGATGCTTTCCAATGGATATTGGTAGCAGTATATGGGGCGGCACAAGAGGAATACAAAGAAGCTTTTCTCACCGAACTTGTTAGCTCATGTAGAAAGGAGGCATTACCTATTGTAATTGGTGGAGACTTTAATATCATAAGGAATCCACAGGAGAAAAATAATACGAATTTTAACGATAAATGGCCCTTCTTGTTTAATGCTGTCATAGACAGCTTAAACTTGAGAGAGATTGTGCTCTCTGGGCGCAAGTTCACGTGGGCTAATTCCTTGCTGAACCCAACTTATGAAAAGTTAGATAGAGTTCTAGTAAATACAGAATGGGAAGAGAAAAATCCGTTGGTAACAATTCAGGCCCTGAGTAGAGATCTCTCGGACCATACGCCCCTGTTACTAGACACAGGGCGAGGGTCTAATAGGTGCTGCCAACCATTGTTCCGATTTGAGCTTGGTTGGCTCCTTAGGGAGGACTTTCGAAGGGTGCTAACAAATTGTTGGACCAAAGAGATTAGAGGGGCAACAAATATTAAGAGATGGCAAAATAAAATTCGAAGACTTCGCCAATTCCTTAGAGGGTGGGCGAAAAATATAAGTGGGGCATACAGAAAGGAGAAAATGAGACTAATGACGAAGGCAGACGAGCTGGACAAATTAGCCGAAACTAGGCTCTTGACTAGTCAAGAACTAGAGCTTAAAATTTTAGTTAAGCAGGCGTTGGCCCAATTGTTAAGGGAAGAAGAGATCAAGTGGTATCAAAGAGCAAAGACAAAGAAAATTGTGGAAAGAGATAGAAATACGAAATATTACTATATGATTGCAAATGGAAAACATAGAAAAGCTAAAATCTTTCAACTCGAGCTAGAAAAGGGAATAATCAAAGGTGATGTGCAGCTCAACAAGTACATAACTAATTATTACAAAAATCTTTTTGGGCCACCCGAAAGAAATAATTTTTCTATGGTCGAGACCCAAAAAGAAGATATTCCACAAGTATCAGCAGAAGAAAATGATTTGCTAATGAAGGAGTTTTTAGAAGAAGAGGTGAAAAATGCTATCTTTCAAATGGAACTTAATAAAGCCCCAGGACCTGATGGTTTTCCAGCGGACTTTTATCAAGTTTTCTGGGAGTTAATAAAGAAGACCTAATGGCAGTTTTTAGAGACTTCCATAGAGGCAACCTATCTCTCCACAATTTGAATTTTGGCATTATTACACTCTTACCCAAAAATAAAGAGGAAAGGCAAATTCAACAATACAGACCAATTTGCTTACTTAATGTAAGTTTTAAGGTCTTTACAAAGAGATAATCCATTATATACACTGAGTTTGCTCCTGTTCTACGATTTGCCACTGACTTTGTAACGTTCTACAATATGCCATCAACTTTTGCTTAACTTCTACGATTTACCATCGCCGTCCAGTTAGTCTCCATTAGTACTGTACATTTTTTCCAAATGACCAAAATACCCCTGGGATAAAAAATTCCAAAATTTGGAAAAAAATTCCGAAATATCAGATTTTAAGTTTTTGGCCAAATTTTGGATGTTTACAATATTATGTTTATAATACGATATTTGGGAATTTTTGTCCAAATTTTGAAAGTTTTTGTCTCAGGGGTATTTTGGTCATTTGGACAAAATTGTACAATACTAACGGAGGCTAACCGGACGCCGATGGTAAATCGTAGAAGTTAAGCAAAAGTCGATGGTATATTGTAGAATGTTACAAAGTCAGTGGCAAATCGTAGAACAGGGGCAAACTCAGTGGTATATAATGGATTATCTCCTTTACAAAGCTTATGACAAATAGAATTGCTCTAGTAGCACCAAAAGTCATAAGATCTTCTCAAACTGCCATTTTAAAAGGAAGGAATATTATGGAAGGGGCTATCATTCTTCATGAAACTTTACATGCATAGGAAGAAGTTAGATGGGGTTATACTTAAACTAGATTTCGAAAAAGCCTATGATAAGGTGGACTGGAAGTTTCTTTAGCAAACCTTAAGAATGAAAGGCTTTTCGGAACTTTGGTGCAAATGGATAGAACATATAGCGACAAGGGGGAAGTGTAGCAGTAAAAGTCAACGATGAGATAGGACATTATTTTCAAACAAAAAAGGGTTTGCGACAAGGTGATCCCGTTTCACCCATTTTATTCAACCTAGTGGCGGATATATTGGCAATTCTATTCAATAGATCGACTGAAAATGGGATGACAAAAGGGGTAGTGCCTAATTTGGTAGACAATGGGTTGTCAATTCTGCAATATGTAGATGACACCATTCTCTTTATGAAGAATGATGTTGAAGGAGCCAAAAATCTCAAAATGGTACTAAGTGCCTATGAAAAATTATCTGGCTTAAAAATCAATTTTCATAAAAGTGAGATGTTCTTATACGGAAAAGCTAAGGTATCGGAAAGAGAGTACTCTCTTTTGTTTGGGTGTAAGATGGGGTCCTACCCATTTAGATACCTAGGCCTCCCAATGCACTATAAAAGACTTGCAAATAAAGACCGGAAGGAACTAGAGGATAGAATCCAAAAAAACTCTGTAGTTGCAAAGGTAAGTTTTTGTCAACAGGAGGGAGGTTAGTACTCATCAATTCAGTGTTAAGCAGTCTAGCATTATATATGCTTTCTTTCTTCGAGATACCTAAAGGCATCTTAAAGAAACTGGACTTTTATAGATCCAGATTTTTTTGGCAATGTGATGAGCATAAGAAAAGTACATATTAGCCAAATGGAGTATACTTTGCAAACCCAAGGAATGTGGAGGTTTAGGAATCCAAAACCTAGAGATTCAAAATAAGTGCATGCTTAGTAAATGGATCTTTAGGTTAATTAATGAAGATGGAATTTGGCAAAATTTGCTTAGGAAAAAGTACTTGGCAAGAAAAACCTTTCTTCAGGTTCAAAAACAACCAGGGGATTCTCATTTTTGGGCTAGTCTCATGACAGCCAAAGAATCCTTCCAATTACTAGGACACTTTAAGGTGAACAATGGAAAACACATAAGATTTTGGGAGGATCATTGGATAGGAAACCAATCGCTGGAAAAGGAACTCCCTAATCTGTATAACCTGGTGCGGAATAAGAACGCACTAGTGGCTGATGTGATGGGAAGGATTCCTTTGAATGTATCCTTTAGAAGAGTGATAGTTGGAACAAACTTAGAAGATTGGTATGCCGTTGTCTCGAAAGTGATAAACGTGAGATTAACAGATCGGCAAGATCAATTCATTTGGAAAGCTAACAAAGGAGGGTTTTTTACCGTAAGTTCCATGTACAAAATTCTAATGTTGAATGGAGAAATACCTAGAAAATCGATAATTTGGAAACTAAGGATTCCACTGAAAATTAAGATTTTCCTATGGTATCTAAAAAAAGGGGTGATTCTAACAAAGGATAATCTAGCTAAGAGAAGGTGGAAGGGTAGCTTATTATGTAGCTTTTGTAACTCTAAAGAGTCGATTCAACACCTATTCCTAGATTGTGTTTTTGCTAGATACATATGGACTACGTTGTTTTTCATCTTTGAAATTAGACAACCCCGGAACACTACTCACATGTTTGGGAATTGGTTGCATGGTGTTGAACCTAGACTCAAAAGACAAATGTGGGTTGGTATAGCGGCAATTTGTTAGACTTTGTGGCTCACTAGGAATGACATGGTTTTTAATGGTCACAATCACATATCTTTCTTGCAGGTGATTTTCAAGGCAACTCATTGGGCAAGGCTATACATTAACTAGCCTATACATTAACTTGTATTATTAAACAAGAGAAGCGAGGAATGGACTGACACATATAATTAACGAATATGAATTATATCAAACACTTGAATACATGTAACTTCCGTAATCACGGTGCGGAGATTAATTAATCGTAGCGTAAACAAAACAACAGACTCAAAAAACGATGAATGATAGACACTGGCCGTGCCGGACACCACGCCGGATAATAAACCAAAGAATTAATTGTGCAACCAAAACGTTGGATCGATGCGATATCAACTGTTACCATTGACGCACGTAGGTGTAAATTAATGCCAGCGTAGGACGATGCACAGAGTGATTAGTAGTTGATGGCGCGGCACGTCTTCCTGATCTGGCCGACGCTCCCCGCCGGCATGGCGAGCTTGCTGAGCTTGACGAGCGCCTCCCCGAAGTCGATGTTCCAGAGCGTGCCGTTCTCGGCGTACTCGTTGACGTGCTGGAGCGTGGCGTTGCTGCTGACGAGCGCCCAGTCGGAGTGGAACAGCACAAGGTTGTTCTTGTTGTTCTTGTAGTAGCTGTTATCCAGGAAGTCGCCGCCGACGGCCGGCACGACGTAGCTCGTCAGGTTGCCCAGCGTCGCCGCGTCGATGTCGCGGATGTTGTTCGCCAACGTCGTCGTGTTCGGGGCGGCGTAGCAGGTCTTGTTCAGGACGTTGTCGCGGTAGTTGGCGTTGATCTCGGTGTCCGGCGCGTGGGGGCGGTCGTCGAAGGAGGAGCAGTGCGCCTTGCCGATGGAGTGCGCGCCGGAGAGGATGACCAACTCCTCCGGGGTGAACCCCTTTTTCGCGAAGTTGGCGATCAGCGTCGCAACGCCGGTCTTGGAGTCAGGGAGGGTATTTTGGGCGTCATCGGAGGACGAGACGATGCCGTCGAGGCGGCCGGCCGGGACGTCGAAGTTGACGCCGCCGTTGCTCATGTACCTCGACGCGTCACGGCCCGCGAACACGACGATGTCGGCGCAGGAGACGACGCCGGGACACGCAGTCTCGAGTTTGGCCTTGATCGCGTCGATCACATCCAGTCCGGCGATGCCGATGTTCGCGTCGGCCATCTTCTCCGGTGAAGGATTTGCGGCCGAATTATCGAGAAGGATCGAGCCATCACAACCCTAGTGTAAAAAAAATAGCAAAACCGTCGAAACAATAACGATTAGAGCACGCATAAGTTAGTATCATGCATGGTTGCGAGAGCATTAATTGTGTTTACATTGACGAAGCAGTCATGGAACAACAAGCGCACGAGGGCGGCGCCCTTGGATTTGTCAGCATCGAGGAAGGCCTTCACAGTATCGTACACGATGGACTCGACGCTGACGTTGCCGCACTTGCCATTGTAGAAACCCACCGACAACGCGTACGGCGCTGGCGACGGCACCACGACGGCGGCGGCTATCCGGAACGCCACCGCCAACATGCACACTACCACGAAAACCTTCATACTTACGTAATCTGCAGTCTTCACTACTCACTACTCGAGTCACAGAGACTTCGATCGAGTATGTATGCAGTATGCTTCTCCTCTATGTTTTCTGGTGGTAGTGTGAGATCGAAACCAACCTGACCTGCTTATATATACTGCTGATCGAGCTACACCAATTAATTATCCAGGTATATGTTTAGTTAGTTAGCAAGGTAAGTCGGTAGTTGATCAGGCAGATGGTCATCTATCTGTCATTCCTAGCTTGAGGACAAAAGGAAAACAAGATGATGGTTATTGACCGGAATCTTGGGACACTGGGGCAGCTAGCTAGCTAATTAAGTGGAACATGGCAAACTAGCAATCATGTTTACATATAATACGCGGTGTGCACGAACTTAATTCTCCCATCCCCGTGGACTTTCTCTTTTTAATGTTTTGTTAGACAATAGACAAAGTGTTGCTGTGGTACAGCTATGATCAAACCGACAGAGGCTATGCACTGGATAGCTAGGTTTTATCTCCTACAGAGTCATATTGATAGCCGACAGATCTTCAGTATGGAATATAGTTGTTTAGCTAGGTTGCTGATGAGTTCGATTATATTATGGGACTTGACAACTAGGATAAAAAACAGCATTACTGCCAGGGTTTTCTAACGATATGTTTCTTTCTTCAACTCCCAACGTCAACTCACTCATTTTCCGTTAGAACAGTTTTCAAACTGTTAAATTATACGTTTTATAAAAACATTCTATATATAGAATGTTTTTATAAAACGTATAATTTAACAGTTAATACTTAATTATTATGTGTTAATAGGATTTATCGTTTCACATGCACTGAAAACATTTCCTCCAAAGCATGAAACGAACAAAGCCTAATCGGCAACAGACAAGAAACAGTGATAGTCCATAACTACTACCGTCAGTGCTAATTTACCAACGGTTTCGCTAGATTTATGGTGATACATTTTTTGATCTCAGTTAGATTTTAGACTGTTTGATTTCCATAAGATTCGTGCATGCGTATGTTTGGGCACGCTAAACAACTTCCTTTGTTGTTATAATTATATACTTTATACAAATTTACACTGTAGTTATATCTCACTTACACACCACTTACATATATAATTAGTATGTAATTTTAGGACTCATATAAGTAATTTTGGAGCTTACATTATAAATATACTAAAATTAGTAGTTACACCCCATCTACATATGTAATTAGTATGTAATTTTGAAACTTACATATGTAATTTTGGAACTTACATTGTAAATACACTAAATTTACATATATGTAATTTAGAGATTTACAATGTAAATAATGCTAACTATTTTTTTACTCACTATTGGTCTATTACCAATTTCCTGTCCTGTGGTTGCTCCACATCATCAAGTTGATCCTCACCCGTTCGATCAGATTTTGATGGTCGTCTGTATCGCTTACATCAGGTTAATCGATAGCCATTTGATCAGATATGGATGGTCCTGCGGGTCGCCGCGATGGACGCTATCCACAGCCCACATTGACATGTGGGAAAGCCCAATAGCCCAGCACGTTCCGTCTCCCGAACATTATCCACTCCAGTGCCTAGGAAATCGATCGTTCTCTCGCGTCGTGCTCGCGCTCATGCTTTCCGCCGCCTCCAGCCCGCGGTCTCCGCCGCGCCGGCTTCCCCATGGGCGCGCGCGCATGCAACGGGCCCGCCAGCCGCGCGTCGCGGCCGCATCGCATTCCCCTACGCCGACGCGAGAGGCGAGCCACAGTCTCAGCCGCGCGTCTCCCCCTCCCCGACGATTCTTGTGGCTCCGTCGAGCCGCCTTCCCCAACCTCCGCGAGCGCATGCAACTAGCCCACCAGCCGCGCCGTCTCCCCACCCTCCTCACTCCACCCCACCTCCCCAGGCTGCTCGCCTCTCCTCGGCGTATCACAAAAAACGGAAACTGCTGATGCCCACCAACAAGCGGTCTTGATGGCCGACATTAAAAACCGACCAGATTTCATGGCTGTCGAGCTCCGATCCACACCACGAACTGTCGTTCGATTCGTTTTCTTAGTTTCTTCCTCCCCTGAAATCTTCAGCCGCCCCTTCACCTTGAACAACCCGAAGGGGATAAACTATATATTCACCTCTCAAAGGGTATGCTTCTTCCTCTTCTTGACGCTAGATTGATTTGTTTCTGTTATCCCTCAGAATCTTCAAGAATTAAGAAATGAGGGATTGGTTTTGTTTCGGCTCTACTTCAGGTTTCTACCGTCATTGTTCAACAGGATTGAAATTTATTTAGTATATACACTTCGCTGAAGGAGACAATTCATGGTATGAGAATCACTGTTATGTATACCAATTTTACATCACGCGACATACCTGCACCTATAATTTATTTTACTTCCGAATTCCGAACGCAGATTGTTTCCATTAGCAAATTGCTTACTATTGCTGTAGCAGCAACTATGGGCTACCGCTGAGATTAGTCTCCATGACATTCCCGTGCAAAGCAGCAGCCGGAGCAATCTATATATATATACAGGGAGTATCTAAGAATCTGTCAAAACTATCAAATATAGCTACACTGTTGTAATTATAGTATAACTACACTATAACTGATATGTAACTACATTGTAACTAGGGAAAATATGTAGTGTAAACCACATATGTAGTAGAAACTTGGAAACTTGGATTGAAAAATGGATGTCTGAGATCCATCCACGTCACTATAAGTAAAAATTTTACTTCCAGTAAAACTTTTACTCATGAGTAAATCTGCGAGTAAAAAATTTACTCGTGATGACGTGAACGAAACGTCTATTTTTCGATCCAACGGTAGTTTCAGTTTTCACTAGATATGTGGTTTCTACTACATATTTAAGACGTAACTAGGTTGTAAGAGGGATGTAAGTGTCATGTAAGTATATACAGTATATATAGTTGTAACTACATTGTAGTTATATAATTTAAAAATTTTATTTACTCAGCTAAGTACAGCACACGTCTATTGGCTAGCAGCGATAGATGGAATCGTTGAGGTTGAGTGTTTGAATCTCACACTCGCATGTATGCTGATTTTGTGCTGCAATATTCTTCTGTTGAATGCATGCCTGCACGAATCTTGAACAGATCTAAGGTCTAAAAATCGAATGTTTTCCTCTATAAAATCCATCGCAAGAAATATAAAAAACCATATATATATTGGGTAATCATAATTGGCTCATGTCCGTTCATGGTGACATGATTTCTATATATCATTATATTCCCATCCTGCGACACTTGCTTTGCAAGAGGTACGAGTAATTTCTTTCATAACAACACTTTCTGGCTATTTTTGATACACATTGATCCCTAATTTTTGATATGTCTATCATGATTCTTCTTTGGTATATGGTGATCCTATTTTACATCCATATAACTTAGTTTTTCATATTATTTTCTGGCTAGAGTATAAAGGTTGCTCTTTGTAATAGCAAAATTGAACAGTTTGTCAAACATTGGGTTATTCATCAAGGCCGTCTAACTATTTATCTTCAGTTTTATGGATCTTTGGTAAATCCTTAATTGCCACATCTTAAAAGTGACAAAAAATAAATGTCCGACCGTTCTCTCGCCCCGCATGCACCTGGTTCACGTGAGCTCTCACTGACCGCTGGGACCCCGCGCCGACATGTGGACCTTGGGTCGGGTCTGCCACTCAGCACGCCGCACACTCGGTAGACCCAGTCTACCATGCGCCGGCCACTTGGCACTACTGACGGTGGACCACGCAAGGAATATTCCTTCATAATATTCTTTTCCCATAAAATAAATCATTATCCTCATTTTATAAATCCATTTAAACTTCGGAAATTCATATCTTGCAAATCGTAACTCCGATTGACACCGTTCAACTTCCAAAATGTTTCTAAAATCAAGATCTATCAAATGACACTATTAGTTTTAATGGATGTTAATTTCCTTGTAGGGTTTTGTGTGATTCTCTTTTATCGGTCACATTGTGGATGTTCCGGAAATTGAACTGACACGGTTTTCTCGTGGATATAAGGACGTAAAGCAAGGCAAGTCACTACGCCCCTATCCTTAAGCATGTTGATCTTATTCTTATAAATGTGTTGATTGCAAATAAAATTACATGCTAATTATAAAATGTGTACCTAATCTTGGTTGTGAGCCATCCTTGAAATCGTTATTTATATTCCTTGTTGCCCGAGTCTATTATTTATGCGTGGTCAATTATTGATACTATTTAGCATTTCTTGTATAGACGATTATACACTCCATACTTATTATATGGATGTGGTTGTGGCGATCACTCGGTGAGAGTGATTGTCAAAATACGGGTGGAGACATGAGCGTCACCTGCAACTAAAAACCTTTGCGAAAACCAAAAACTTAATGAATGAAAAAATTATTTCGACTGGGGTGCACGGATAGAATATGGGTGGTTCTATGAAACGGCAAGCCGTAGACCCTAATCAATTAAGGACCGAGTCAAGAAGCTATGCAAGAAACGAACCGAGTACGACCGCACTTCTCGTATGTGTATAAACCCGGCGGACTAAGAAACCCGAGTGAGGCAGCCCAGTCATGGTGGTTCTGTATGTGAACGATTGTGATGTTGTGAAGAAGTGTTGTGATGATTGCTAGCATGCGAAACCTAAAATACACCCTAATTATATAATGTAACCTCCTGGATACCTCGGGAGCGCTAGGACTCCCCTCACTACCGGCTCGAGGTAGGGTTGGTGTGCCGGGGTGCAATGGGGATCCATAGTGCATGGAGCGGGTGCCGCAATGCGAGGGTTACCAAAAAACCGGGCCGTGACAACTCTCATGTGGTTGGTTCGTCACGGAGTGCAGGATTAAAAGCGTACATCAACTACAATGTGAGTAAACTAATCTATTCGAATAGCCGTGCCCGTGGTTAATAAGCGCTAAGACTTGTACTACTCTTGACTAGCCTCTTAAGTTTAAATCTTGCTTAGAATAGGTTTCGAAGGTGTGACCTTGCCCGATGTGCGGGAAGGTCGGAATGGCGAAGATGGTATAAAACTGATGCAAGGGCAAACCGGACCAAGCGAGGCTTGGGGAAGGTGGATGAACCCTCGATGATAAACGACAACTTCAATTTAACTTTGTTTTCTTTTAAAATTGCTAAGTGATAGGTTTGTGAAATGAATTGTGAAATTTAGGTTTATGCAAATAAACCAAGCAATCCTCGAATCCCCTATGTGCACTAAATTTATTCTGTAGTACTGGCTTGCTGAGTACGGTTGGTACTCACCCTTGCTTAATTAAATCTTTTAGAAGGAGAAGTTGGAGTCAACCCGTACGTGTGCAATGCTGATGAAGAGGTGTCAAAGACGGGGGAGTAGGGACCTAGATTCATCGGTCGCTGTCTGTGGAATAAGATGGGTTGTTGGTGCTACGCTTCTGTACCTACTTCTTTGGATATTTGGTATTGTAAACGATCATGCTTGGTCTATTTGGGTCCCACTCGGGCAACCCTTGTATTATTAATATATTGTAAAACCCACATAACGATGTTAGCTTTGTAATATGCAACTTCGCCATGTGTATATCATCTACTGATTCAGGAAATGTTGTTGTACGCACATGGGGTTTCTAGTATACAAAACTGGGGGACCACACTCAATCTATTTGAGCCGATGCATCGAGCCGCCCTTTTTTTCATTCTTGAAACCTCGAAGATGCCATATCCAGCATACCATTGATTCTCCACATATGTACATCAGTGCCGCTAATGGGGTGTCGGTCAGGGAATCCGTCACCTATGTGGCACTAGTATACAAAAGATTTTCCTGGACGCTGGCCCCGGTAGATTCCAGGCGGGCTGTAAGTGGCGCCGCCTGGAAAAATCGGGCGACCGGCGCTAGGCCGGCACCCACACGAGAAAATGCATTATCCCGTGCGGGTATCTTAAACCGACCGCACGGGATAATGCATTTTCCCGTGTGGGCCACTTAACCCGACCGCACGCGATGATGCGTCCATATATATCTCCCTAGCCCGACCATGCCCCACTTATTCTGGCATTTTCTCCCTCCTAAACTTGTACAAATTAGGGGGGAAGGTTTTCGACCTTAAATCTTTGATTATGATCCATATAAAAGGCGAAATGCTTGTTCTCCTCCTTCATTTGCTTCCATTTTTGTCAGTTTTTATCGGTGCGATGTGAAGAAATTTGCACTTTTATAAATGGAGTAGTGTAGGCACTTTTGTGATTTTTGAGCTAATATATATCGTTTGCATTACATGATTTTAAAAGTATTTAGTAGTCTGATTCCTTGTTAGGTTTGCTTCCATTAATTTCATTTGTCATCGGATTAAAGCGAAGAATTTTTTCAGTTTTGGAAATGGATATTTTTTTTATTAATGATTAAAAAATATTGTATGAATGTTTAAATTGTCCGTAGAACTATAATTTACTCTTTGTTTAGTTAACTCCGTTTATTTCAATTTTTTTAGTGGAATACGATGAATATAATAGTTTTGCAAATCTAGTAATTCTAGGTAATTTTTATTATTTTAAATTAATGTTATTGGAATCACTAGACCATGAAGAGTAATATAATGTCCGTTCAAGTTGTATCGTTTTTTCATATGATTAAATGTAGTACAATTCAACTCATGAAAGATGTTTTATAGGAGATGGATCGGACATGGATGTAAAACACAAAAAGAACTCATCCAACGTTCTTGAAGGGAGCATCCAAATTTGTTGATTAGATAAATGCACATGCTTCGAGGAAGAACAGGAGGGACATTTTCTGTTCATGCTTTGATTGCAAGAACGAAAAGATGATGCAAGACCGAATGATATTTTGGGGCACATTATAGAGTGTGGATTTAAGGATGATTACAAGATATGGAATTTTCACGGGGAAGTCACCGTTTGTAACGAAGAGGTTGATGATTTTTGCTTTCATGCGGCAGAAAATGTTATAATCGAAGACATGTCACCGGGAACGATCCCGGAATGTGGTGGCTCAGGTATAGGTGATGCAGATATTGTTTTTGATCTGGAGGATATGTTGTGGCACGTTGAACCAGAGGTCCTAACAGGTACAAAACAAGGGTTGGACAATTGAGAAGCGTTGGAAAAAGTAGCGGACGAACTTCTTTACGACGAATCGAAAGGATGTGACAGGGACTATACGGTGTGGCGCTCTGTGCTTGAACTTCTCAAATTGAAGGCCAAACATGGATGGTCAGACACTAGCTTCAACGATTTGATGGATTTTTTGAGAGTTATGCTTCCTAAGCCGAACCTGTTGCCGACCAACACATATCAAGCCAAGAAACTGATATGTCCATTATCTCTAGATGTTCAAAAGATTCATGTATGTGTAAATCATTGTATATTGTACTGCAAGGAATATGCGGATTTAGACTGTTGCCCAACATGTGGGATGAGTCGGTACAAGACGGGCAACGGAGCCTCAGACGGAGAGGACGTCGACCAAGATTCATCGGTGGATGCAAAGAAAAAGATTCCGGCTATGGTGATGTGGTACCTGCCAGTGAAAGATCACCTGAAGCGGCTATTTTCAAACCGTACCAATGCCGAGTTGATGAGATGGCATCAAGAGGTTCGGAAAATAGATGGTATGATTCAACACCCCGCCGGTGCTCGACAATGGAAAAACTTTGATGCACTACACCCGGAATTTGCAAAGGACCTGAGGAATTTAAGGTTTGCCTTGAGGACGAACGGAATGAACCCGTTCGGTGACTTAAGCAGCTCACACAACACTTGGCCAGTGGTGCTCACAATGTATAACTTGCCTACATGGATTTGCCAAAAGCGAAAGTACATTTTGTTGACTATCCTTATACAAGGGCCAAAACAACCTGGAATTGACATAGATGTGTTTCTTGCACCATTGATGGAGGACATGCAAGAAATATGGAAACAAGGGTTATGTGTGTGGGATTAGTACTGCAGGGAACATTTTACTTTGTGTGCCATCATATTCATTACCATCAACGACCTGTCGGTGAACTTTTCGCTCTTCGGTCAGCTTAAGCGAAAGTTTGGATGTCTTATATGTATCGATAACACGTCGTACAAGTACCACACCTCCTCAAGCAAGGTAGTGTACATGCGTCATCATCCGTTCTTACCACAGAGGCACAAGTGGCGTGCGATGGCCAGATTATTCGACAAGACAGTAGAGAACGATCTTTCTCCTGAAACACGAACTGGTACACAAGTCTTCAACATGACAAAGAAGATTAAGGTCATGTTCGGGAAGGGAAAGAAGAAGGCAGGCAAAAGGAAGAAAGCAACGGATCAGGATAGTACAGATGTAACGGATCAGGAAAATACGTTGGCGTTCAAGAAGCACTCAATATTTTTCAGGTATCTGGAATACTGGAAAGACTTGGAGATTCGTCATGCCATTGATGTAATGCATCTTAAGAAGAATGTGTTCGACTGCACCATTGGCACATTACTAGACATCCCGAGTAAGACAAAAGATGGGCTGAAGTCACGTACCGACCTGGTCAATATGGACATAAGGCATGACCTTCACTGGCAAATGGGAAGATCGATATTCCTCTGGCATGCTACTCACTGACACCAGAAGAGAAAAAAGTTTTCTGTAGATGCTTGCATAGTTTGAAAGTCCCAACTGGTTTCTCATCGAACATCAGAAAACTTGTATCCATGAAAGATTTGACCATCTCTGGGTACAATGCTCATGACTGTCACGAGATGTTAACTGTCTTCCTACCTATTGCTATAAGAGCGGTCAAGCCAGTTCACACTAAGTTAGTGATAACAAAGTTGTGCTACTTTTTCAATCGAATATCACAGAAGATTTTTGATCCTGAAGAGTTAGGTTCCCTTCAAACATTCGCAATGGACATAGCGTCCTAGCTTGAGATGTTTTTCCTGCATCTTACTTCAATATGATGAAGCATCTGATTGTCCACATCGTCCCTCAGGTTATCAAAATTGGTCCCCTATACCTACATCAGATGTGGGCGTATGAGAGGTACATGTCGGTTCTGAATGGGTATGTCCGTAACCAAGCTCATCCGGAGGGATCAATGATAGAGGGGTACACAACTGAGGAGGTGGTTGAATGCTGTATAGATTACATGAAGGACTCCACACCCATTGGTATACCCCCCGCTGTACACGAGGGTCAGTTAACTGGGAAGGGGACCGTAGGCAAGAAAAGGTTCTATGACGATGACTACAAAGTTGTAGCGGAAGCACATAGCAGCGTGCTGCAACAACTCACCATCCTCTAGCTGTACATTGAGGAACACATGAACGAGATAAGAGCCTGCAATCCTAGAAGACCGACGACTTGGGTCCCAAGAAACAGAAGCGCAAATTTCAGAATGGTTGGATGCAAAAAAAACCTACCGTTCGGTGAATCGCTCGAGGAAAAAACATTGCACAGGCTGGCAACTGGCCCAAGTAGCCTCATGACCTCATGGCAAGGGTACGACATCGGCGGATATATATTTTACACGATAGGCAAAGACAAGAAAAGCGCAGCTCGGAATAGCAGAGTTCGTGTGGAGGCGTTTGATGCAACAGGCGAGAAGAAGTCGTACTACGGGATCATACAAGACATTTGGGAGCTTGACTATGGCCTTAACATCCAGATCCCGATGCTACTATGCCAATGGGTCAGAGACACAACAGGTGTATCCATCGATAACTACGGCCTTACGGCTGTGGAACGCAGTAAGGTAGGTCACAAGGATGATCCGTGGGTTCTCGCTAAGTGTGTTGCACAGGTTTTCTATGTGAAGGACCCATCCGACGAGCGGATGGATATTACTGTACCGGGAAAGCAACACATCGTTGACATTGATAACATTGAAGACGCGTTAGATTACAAGCAATACGACGATGTCACATTGTTCACAGATCTTCCTAATCAGATCAAGCGAATTGAGACAACCCTTGACGAAGAGAAGTTTTCGTCCGTGCGGAAGGATGGCGTTGCGAAAATTGTGAAACATTAGTATATATGTTTCTGTGTACAACTTTGTTTTGTAAACGAATGTATCAAACTTATCGTCTTTGCAAATTAATATAGTTCCATCTTTATCCCTACTATATGTCGTTCTCAATTTATATGGTTGAATAATTAATTTTTATTAATTAATTTATGGTTAAATTAATATACATGGGATTTAATTAGATGGGATTTAAAAATAATTTGTGGTTAATTTTTTTATTATATATCTATGGTTGAATAATTTGTTTGTGGTAATCATATGGTTGATTAATTATATTGATTATTTTTTTGGTTCAATTAATATACAAGAGATTATTGGTTTAATTAATATTAGGCTCGGTTAGGGTTATTTATTATTCCGTGCAGGTGGACTAAGTCGCCCGCACGGAAAAATATCTCTCCGTGCGGGTGGGCTAAGTCGCCCGCACGCAATGCGATGGCTATATATGCCCGGGCGAGCTCCGAAAATTTCTAAGTCCCCGGTGAAATTTTCCGAGCCACGCAGCCAACATTTTCACCCGACGCCGCCGTCTCCTCTCCTCCTCGCCCTCGCTGCCAGCCGCTGCCTCCTCGCTGCCGCCTCCTCACCGAGCGGCTGAACGCCGCTGCCAGCCTCATCTCCTTGCTAGCCTCCACCTCCTACATCCACCACCGCCACCGGCTCCTCTCCTCTTCGCCCTCCACGCTAGCGACCTCCTACCCGACCACCACCTCCGCCTCCTCCTCTCCTCCTCTCACCATCTAGATCTGGGCCACCGCGCCTCCTCACCCTCACCGCCACGCCGGCCTCCCGACCTCCGCCGCCACCGTCATCCTCCCCAAGCCGCTGGGTTCCCCGACCTCCGCCGCGGGCCACCTCCTCCCCCAACCGTCGGCCACCTCCTCCCAAGCCACCGCCACCTCCTTCAACCGCAGCCGGCCACCTCCTCCCCAAACCGCCGCCGGTAAGCATTTTTGAGTTTTTTAAATTTTTCATATGTGAAATTTGTGATATGTGCAATTTGTGATATTTGTGCAATTTGGGATACGTGCAATATTTGATATATGTGCGAATTGTGATATGTGCAATTTTTGATATATGTGCAATTTGGGATATGTGAAATTAGTGATATGTGAAATTTGGGACTCAGGGTGATATTTGTGAAATTTGTGAGATGACCAACTCTCAAATTTGTGCGATGTCACTTTTTCTGCGAAAATGTAGATGCAATTTTTTTATATGTCAATTTTGTGATTTTTGGGACTTAGGATATGTGATATATATGTAAAATTTGTGATGTGCGAGATATTAGGGGATGTGAGGTACATATGTGGATGAATAGGATTTAATTAGTGATTTTAGTGATATGTGGATTAATAGGTTTTAGGACTTAGGGTTATTTTAGTGATGAATGATGGTTGATGGATGATTGATTTTAGTGTAGATAGTAAGTACGTTATCAAATCATCACAGAATATGAGGTGCGTAGGGTCCGAAGTTGGTCTGATCGAGTTAGTCGATTAAGACACTTTCAGACCCCAGCGCACCTCGTATTCTGTCATTTTTCGATAATTATTCATTTATGTATGGATTTATTTCCTAGGTTATCATGTCATCACAGAATATGAGGTGCTCCGGGTGCCAAGTTGGTTTGGTCAACTTCTGTGCGGACTTATGCCGATTCATTCGTTGCGACATTTGCAACCATCTAGGGAAGTTCTACGACACTTAAACTTGCCACGGATCACAAATTCAAAAACCTAAGGGAGTGGGAGAGAGAACATGCAATAGAGTAAAAAGATCTATTTGTGACGGAGTAACTTGTAATATTAAGAACACTAGACATGTACATATGCTATGTAATTATATATATCGATGTTTCTAATTGAGCTCGTGTAATTTATATGTAACTTTACAATTCAAAAACACACACATAAAAAATAATGTTAAAGTGCATAGATCTTCCCAAACGGCTAGCATGTGCTAGGGTGACTGCAGTCACCCTAGCATGTTTTAGCCGCCTGGGATTATCTATTATCCCGTACGATCGGTATAATAGGACCGCACGGGATAATCATTTATCCCGTGCGGTCGGTATAACTGGACCGCATGGGATAATCTATTATCCCGTGCGGTCTACATAACACGATCACACGGGATAAATGATTATCCCGTGTGGTTGGGCTGCCCACACGCGAAAATGTGGATTTTCGTAGGCACCTAGGTGCATACAGACGGGACCTCCGCACGGAGAAATATATTTTGATCGCACGGAAAAAAGAATTCTGTACTATTGTGGGGTTTCCAACCGGCACCCATTAAGTACATTTTTTACTTAAAAACTGATCGTTGGCTAGATAGACGGCCCATCTTTCAAATGTTAGAAAGCGTAAATAAAGAAAAACCACACCGTATAGACGGCCAATTTCCCTATGTTATAGGCACATATAATCACGATACAAATTTCGGAGATTAATTAACCTTGGCTTAAAAAAAACAGACTCCAAAAACGATGAATGATAGACACCGGCCACACCACGCCGGATAAACCAAAGAATTGTGCAACCAAAACGTCGATCGATGACATATCAACTGTTACCATTGACGCACGTAGGCGTAAATGGCAGCGCACGACGATGCAGAGAGTGATTAGTATTTGATGGCGCGGCACGTCTTCCTGATCTGGCCGACGCTCCCCGCCGGCATGGCGAGCTTGCTGAGCTTGACGAGCGCCTCCCCGAAGTCAATGTTCCAGAGCGTGCCGTTCTCGGCATACTCGTTGACGTGCTGGAGCGTGGCGTTGCTGCTGACGAGCGCCCAGTCGGAGTGGAACAGCACAAGGTTGTTCTTGTTGTTCTTGTAGTAGCTGTTGTCCAGGTAGTCGCCGCCGACGGCCGGCACGACGTAGCTCGTCAGGTTGCCCAGCGTCGCCGCGTCGATGTCGCGGATGTTGTTCGCCAACGTCGTCGTGTTCGGGGCGGCGTAGCAGGTCTTGTTCAGGACGTTGTCGCGGTAGTTGGCGTTGATCTCGGTGTCCGGCGCGTGGGGGCGGTCGTCGAAGGAGGAGCAGTGCGCCTTGCCGATGGAGTGCGCGCCGGAGAGGATGACCAACTCCTCCGGGGTGAACCCCTTTTTCGCGAAGTTGGCGATCAGCGTGGCCACGTCGGCCTTGGAGTCAGGGAGGGTATTCTGGGCGATCTCGGAGGACGAGACGATGCCGTCGAGTCGGCCGGCTGGCACGTCGAAGTTGACGCCGCCGTTGCTCATGTACCTCGACGCGTCGCGGCCCGCGAACACGACGATGTCGGCGCAGGAGACGACGCCGGGGCACGCGATCTCGAGTTTGGCCTTGATCGCGTCGATAACGTCCAGTCCGGCGATGCCGTTGTTCGCGGCGGCCATCTTCTCCGGCGAAGTAATTACATCCGATTTATCAAGAAGGATCGAGCCATCACAACCCTAGCGTGTCAAAAACAATAGTACTCCACATATTAACATTTAGTGACAGATAAATACAGTAAAATAGAACAGATCAGATAAATAGCAAAACGGTCAAAATAATTGTGATTGGAGGACGAATTGTTGCAAGAGCATCGTGTTTACATTGACGAAGCAGTCATGGAACAACAAGCGCACGAGGGCGGCGCCCTTGGATTTGTCAGCATCGAGGAAGTTCTTCACAGTATCGTACACGACGGACTCGACATTGACGTTGCCGCACTTGCCGTTGTAGAAACCCACCGTCAACGCGCACGGCGCCGCCGACGGCACCACGATGGCGGCGGCTAGCCGGACGGCCACCGCCAACATGCATACTGCCATGAAAACTTTCATTTTGACGTACTCGATCTGCACAAGAGACTTCGAGTATGTGCGTCTCTTATGTTTTCTGGTTGTAGTGAGATTGATAGAAACTCAATAAACCTGACCTGCTTATATATACTGCTGGTCGAGCTACAGCTGCTACACCAATTGAATCATCCAAGTATATGTTTAGTCAGCAAGGTTAAGTCGGTAGTTTATGCTCAGGCACGAACAATAATAATGATCACCTATATATATCTGTCATTCCTAGCTCGAGGGGAAAAAAGAAAGAGTATGGTGGTTATTGACTAGAATCTTGGGGACTCTGGGGCAGCTAGCTAGCTAATTAAGCTGAACGTGGCAAACTGGCAATCATGTCTACGTATAATATGCGGTGTGCACGAACTTAGCTCTCCGATCCCCGTGGACTTTCTCTTTTAATGGTTTTGTAAGACAATAGACAGTTCGTTGTTGAACTGGTATGGCTATGATCAGACACTCAGACCGACAGGGCTATGCATTTTGGCTAGGTTTTATCTCGTCCAGATCTTATCCAAGTTGTCTTCATATTGATAGATTTGTCATAACAAATCTTCACTATAGATGTGGTTGCTGGTGCGTTTAATTGTCCAGACTAGACAATTAGGATATTTATATCCATTGTTTGTTTTGCTGCCATTTTAGTAATTTGATTTTAATCTCTTGAATATTTTATATTATTGATTCAGCGAACGCCCACATTTTGTTAGGGAGCTAGTGCACAAATTGCCTTCTAGTTCTAATTGATCATTACGTTCAATTTTGGATTTTTTTCCCCAGCCTTAGCGCGTGCTTCATGAATTTGTACGTGGACACTTGTCACCACTATAAAATAACTTGTTAGTGATGCCCTTATCAGGACCGATTGGTGATTAAATCCCAACTGTCGCTGATGATTTTTGTAGTACCGTGTTTGTTTCATTTTTTAAAAAATAATGTATATCTAACTGTGATGCACACAACTATAAACAAGAAAAAGAAAAACCTAAACCAATGTGAACAAATCATGTTGTCAAGCGGCAGCTTGCTCTCACACAGTCTCTGACCACAACACAATGATTATGATACTCTCTCGAACAATGCTTTCAAGAAAGAACCAACACATGTCTACTAGTGTCACTCGAACTAACCAAACAGACAGAAGTGAATTTCCCCAAGACAATAGTTTTAACAACGATATGATGATCAATAAACCAATGCTAATAGGCTCAGGATTTTCACCCATCATACCATCCCTTGTTGACTGTAGAGGAGCATTTGCCACGAACCAAAATGACCACTAGAGAAGATTCATGCATGACTAGTCATAATTGCAAAGCCGCCTTGAGCAATCGTCGACTAACCTTCTGATCACCATCTATGGAGGTTACCACCTGCATAACCACCTCTCCATGATGCTATCAGCTTTGAATCCCAACAAAAGTAGAATTAAGTCATCATCTAACGAAGCACAAACTGATCATCGATCCACCTCCAACGGGTGGTTGGAACAAGGTCCGTTGTTGAAGAAATATTTCCAACATGATATTAGCGAATGAGCCAACGCTGTTCGGCATGAAACGTTGTCCTCACCATTCCACCCTAGGCAGAAGGAGAAGGCCACGTTTGTTGAGGGAAAGGGACCCATACCTACCCCAATCTGCCACCCTCAATGGAAGCACGAAGATGTGAGGTGGTATATGGATTCACAAAACGATGCATCATAGAACCACTGCAAGGAAGGCGGGTGGCGCCAGTGGTAGAAGGATGTACACGCCCCACTATCCCACACAATTCGACTTGGTATCGTTGCACCACCGCCGATCTAAGAATCTCTTCATGTGGCTTAACTCAGACGAAGAGAAAGGAACCAACTAGCAAACTGACCACCTCCCATCCACATCTCACTTGTACGCTTGCGACCCCACCTGATCTAGGAGAAAGCCCCCTTCGAGTAGGCATGCCGACAATCCATATGCCACGGCAATTGATCAAGATGCAAGGCATGATTTAAATTTTTCGGGAATGCTAAGGGTGGTGGATGCTGAGATCGAGAGGAAACTTAGGTGAGACCGCAGTATAGGTTTCTTTTTTCCCCTAAAGTTGCCCCTGTGAAGCGGCCCGAGAGGTTCTATCATATATATTGGTTTTGGCGTTTCTATGTTAGTTGTTTGTTTGCTATCTCTAATCTTATTTGGAATCAATATGTTCTTCACTTATTTCCTTTCTAAATATTGACTAAGTTCTTATTCGATATTATTTGAAATTATGTGTACCAATAGAGTGTATGTTTTCCTTTATAATAAAAGTATAATACTACAATTTTAATGTGGAAACACCTTTATAATCATCATTGATATCTATTTCCATAGGCCATGTAATTGGATGTATATATAAATTTATCTTACTCTACCAATCAATATAATGCATGAGTTATTCCTATTTCACTTCATCATTATAATTTCATAACAAGTTCTAGCATCGATCACACAATAAAATATATTTTGAAACAGAACATGTAACTAACCTGTAGCAGGGTTAATGTGTTCTATTTTTTATATTAGTGAGCATCTCCACTACTAGCTTATTGCTCACTAGATAGATGACACATTTCTCCTACCGAAAAAAAAATCCAATGTTCAACTTCACCCGGTTGCATATAAAGAAGGGGAAGGGGACATTTAGATTGTTTTGAGCAACTCGAACTGGACACTTTTAAGGTAAACCACACTTTAACCCTTGCTGGATATACCCAAGGAATAGCATTCTAATAATGTAGTCAACTATTAGCTCAAAATAAAAATAAAGGGGCAATTGTGCTTTTGACCTCATTTTAAGGTTAACTACATGTTTCACCCTGATTTCTCAACTTTGCTCTTTTGACCTTGTTTCTTGAAATTAAAGCTATTGACTGATCTTATTTCGTGAAGACAAGTTAACGGTATTAAATCGGTCCAAAATGTTGTTTATGCCCTTGCTTAGTTTCTTATTTAATCCTACTTAATTTTTCAAAGGTTTTGCTTATTTGATCCAATTTCGTGCCTCACTGTATATAAAATATGTGATCAAAATTTTGATATTTATAAATCCTGTCATAGATATGTTAAAAAATTATCGAATCTAAGTCAAATATGTCAAATATGTGTTAAAATTTTCATAACACGTTTTATATACACTAAGTGCACAAAACTAAGCTAAATAAAAAAAATCAGAAAGTAGGGTCAAATAATCAAGTGCATAAACGATATTTGCTCCACTGTTAATAATATGGATTCACTTATTCAGATGACAGCTTCATTTATAAAAGTAGGGTTAAATGATAAAATTTCAGAAAACAGGATTAATTTATATTCAACTAAATTAAAGCTTTCCCTTCACCTTTCTATCCGACTCAGCGTACGATTCTGGTATGTCACCCAAAATTATTGGACAACTCTTACAATTGATTTAGAATAGTAAATAGGAATATATGATTTTATATGTGGTTTTTTATTAGATTAGATTTTAAATTTGTTCGTATATCTTGTAGCAATTTTTACCAAAAAAAGTAATCTATGTTAGAATAATTCTTTGTTTCTATCCTAAACCAATGACACAACTTAGGTATGAACATGCAAATCATTAAATGTTGATCTTATAGTTGAAAACTGAGTAAACTAAAATAAAGAATAGTCACCTTTCTGATTAAATATATGCAACTCCAAAACATTGTCCAACCGACATTCATGTGTCAGAAAAAAAATTCCCAACTCATGCATGTGCACTTCCATTAACTATTAAGTCAAACTAAATATAGCCTAGAATACAAACTATGCAGGTCCAGGAATTAACTATAACATTCTAAGGCTTTATTTTCTAAGGAAAAAGTTGTTGGGTGCATGTGACAGGCTGAAGAAGAAAAGGCTGAGTCAAATTTGCACGTCTATCTAGTTAATTTGCTTGCAAGTTGCAACAACCAGAAATGATTTTAGATGCTGTACATGTACTTTGAGGATTTAGATTTGCACCCAATTGAGATGAACATGCATGCATGTTCTAGATTTTTCCGGGTGGCGTTTATGTGCATGCATACTCCCCGATTATTTTGGCCAAAAGATTAACTCTTTAGTCACCCCAAGAAATCGAAGTATATACATATTCTAATTCAATATGGTTATAAACAAACAAAACACACGCATATATATTAGAGAATGTATTTTATATTTCGATGCTCAACCAAGGTCCATGGGTATGGGCCTCTTGGCTCAGGTGACCTTAAGCTAGACATAAATTAAAGCCCATTATTGTCCTAAACGATATTTTACTCCACCTTAATCGAACTGGGCTGGGGACTGGGCCTTGGCCCAGTGCTGGTCAACCTTGTCCACCTTTACCTTTTACCTTTAGATCCATATCTTCTCAAAACAAAGGTGCAAATGGTCATGAAAAATTATTAGATAGTTTTATAACATGCATGACACGCAATATCATAGATCTACCATGTTACAAAATTTCGAATCTAAATGAATTCTAGGGAGGACAAGGGAATAGTGACAGATTTACTAAAGATAAATTAAAAAAATAAAAAATTGTTCATTGAAATTTGACTTTTCCTCGTGTGTTAAAAAATGCATTTCACGCTTGGTCCTTAATTACCCCTGCTGATCTTTGTCAACAAACAGTTTATTGATGGTTTTTTTTTTACGGACAACCATTGTGTCTGCATATTGTGCGACAGACGAGTGGCACCTAAAATTTTTATTAGCGACAGACTACAGCCTTTCCGATGTTATAGTGTAGTGACTAAATCGAAATATTAGAGCCAGTAACAGGTTCAAATTAAGGTTAGCTCGAGAGACCGTCAATAATTTATCGTCGGAGAAAATACAAAAGCTAAAGGTTTGCCGCCCCATGCATGTGTCAGTGATTAGCGATCAGAAGTAAACATTCTTGACTTGAAGATTAACATTTTACTGGCAAATCCTAGATCCATTTGTAGACACTACTACAAATCAGCTTTTTTCTGGCAGCCAAATCAAGTTTTTGCTGGCGGTTGGCAACGACGCCAGCAATCTAAGACCAGTGAAAATAACGAGTTTTCATTGGTGGATGTCAGCCGTCAGCGGAAATCGATTTTCACAGGCAGACAAGCTAAGAAGACCACCAGTGAAAATACAATTTTCGTTAGCGGTATCTAAAGAGACCCGCGAGCTAAAATGTTTATAGGAGGAAAGAGATTAAATTCAGGATCCCCAAATCCCTAATCCCCAAATCCGTGTCCCAAATTCACAATTCCCTGTCCCAAATTCACATGCATCAACACAATCTTCCCCAAATCCATCGTCGCCGAGCAGTAGGAAGCAGGAACCCGAGTTGCGAGGGCCACCGCCGTCGTTGTCATCATTCCTGGTCACCATCACAGAGCCGGCCACAGCCCTAGCCACTGAGGGCCACCATCGCCGAGCTGCACGTGGAGCCGTCATCGCCATGGGCTGCCATCTCTTTGGACCACCACTGCCCTCAGATTTGGCGGTCCCAAGCACCGCCACTGCTAGATCTAGCGGTCTGAGCTCGAGTCCCGCCGCTGGTCCTCCTCGTCCTCGTTGCCATCCTCATCGCACGGTGCTGGAGTAGGTGGAGAAGTAGTCTTCGTCGCCAGATCTGTTGCGGCGGAGTAGGTGGAGAAGATGAGCCATCGCCGTACCGGCCTCGCTAGGGTAGTCGTCGCTGTCCCGACCTCGCCAGGGTAGCTGTCGCCATCGCTGAGCCGTCGCGGTCATCAGGGTTCTCCCCGTCCCCGAGCCACCACCGCCCCCATCATTTGTCGTGCGCAGCCGGCCGCCACTCCTTCCCGCCGTTGCCGCCACTGCTTTTGCGCGAGGTTGAAGAGGCGGAGAGAGGTGGAGAGAGGAGGGAGGGTGCGCGAAGGGAGGAGGGAGAAAAGCTGGGGCAGTGTGTGGTTGGCCGTGATCATTTATAGGTGGTGATGCAAGTGGTTATCTTTGTTGGTGGTCTACATAACCCAACCGTTGGCGAAAATTGATTTACTCTGGCGGATCTTAGTTCCCCATCCCTCGTTACAATTTTGCAGATGGTGAACGTATAGGCCGCGAGTGAAAAAATATGGTACCACCATGAAAAACTAATTTTGTAGTGGTGAGATATATAGATTTTTATCTCATGATGAGAATATTGTACTACTGCGTGCTGAGTGGTAATGAAATGGAAGAAAAGGAGAAAAGGAAAAGATCAGAGCTGGTCCGAAACGTCTCCAACTACTTGTCTTGTTCGTGAACCCTTATATCCTAATCCAGACAAATCAAGGAGAAGCTTAAGCCATGTGGTTGGTGCGGTTTGTTGGATGGATTCTGTCCCAGCATGTGAGCATGTTTTCATGGCTTCAACTTGTATTATTTGTGTCCACACGTTTAAACATTATGCTTCTTTTTCATCATTAACACCTTAATTTATGGCTAAAGAGACAATCCATCTAACTGCTCTATGTGACATCCCCTTGTTTATAGTTAGATGGGTGAAGCATAACATGCTTTTATTGGGTTTTTTTTTCTGTAGATGTTCAAATTCAATACTTGATCGAATTGCCACTGTATGACGACCATGCTAGCTACATTCATATATAGTGCACATGCTTTCCAGCAAGAATTTGTAGTAGTTTATTTCAAAGTTCAAACAAGATCGACTACATATTGTCATGATTCATGAACACAAATTAAGAATGGAGGTTTTCCTGAAAAATGTTAGAACAAGACATTATCCTCACAAAAAGTGGAGATTCTGAGTTTAAGCTCCAGATTCAATTCCTCTCTCTCTATATATATATATATATATATTTATTTATTTATTTATTTGCGTGGTCTCAGGCATGGCATGGATACATGAGGTCGTTTGTTGCCAACATAATAAATAGTTGTTTCGAAACCTATGTATAAACTATAAAGCCACCGTCGTGATTAACATTGCAGTTAACTATTTTTATTGTATCCAGATTTGTATAATTAACTTATGTAACAGATTAACATGGCTGAGAATTACAGAACAGATTACAAACGAATGGAAATCAAAAGAATGGATGTGAAAACCAAATCAAACTACTACAAGCATAGTTGTTGATCATCTCTGTGGTCTTGTCCATGCATGCACCCTGTGCGAATGAATTAGTACATGTGGTTGATGGAGCTGCACTTCTTCCTGATCTCCCCCTTGCTCCCCTCCGGCATGGGCAGCTGGCTGAGCTTGAGCAGTGAGTCGGAGAAGTCCGAGTCCCAGAGGGTGGCATTGTCGGCGTACTCGTGCACCTTGGAGAGCGATTCCTTGTCGGTCAGCAGCTGCCAGTCGGAGTGGAAGGTGACGATCTTGGCGAGGTTGTTGTGGTAGTAGGTGTTGTCGAGGAAGTCGCTGATCTTGCGCACGCGGCTGACGAAGCCCGGCATGAACCTCGCCACGACGGAGAGTTCCTCGTCGCGGACGTTGTTGACGACGTCCGGGTTGGCGGCCTGGGAGCACTTGTAGTTGAGGAGGTCGCGGTAGGCCGGGGTGATCTGCTGCGGCGGCTCGGAGAGGCGGCCGGTGAAGGAGGAGCAGTGGCCCTGGCCGATGGAGTGCGCGCCGGAGAGGATGACGAGCTGCTCGGTGTCGAAGCCCTTGGCGGCGAAGTTGTCCTTGAGCTGCTGCACGCTCATGGTGGAGTCCGGGAGCTCAGCCTGGGCCTCGTCGGCCTTGGAGACGAAGCCGTCGAGGCGGCCCGCGGGGACGTCGAAGTGGACGTGACCGTTGCTGAGGATGCTGCCGGCGTCGCGCGCGGCGTAGATGAGGATGTCGGAGCAGGACACCACGCCGGGGCACCTCTTCTCCACGGCGGCCTTGATCTCCTCCAGGAGGTCGAACGCCGCCAGCCCGATGTTCACCGGCGCCTCCTTCTCTGGGTGAGGGTTCTCGTACGACTTGTCAAGCAGGACTGAGCCATCGCACCCCTGCAAACACACATACCTAATTGCATTAATCCACAATGTTTGAAACTATAAACTTTCTCCACTTTTTCGAAAAATGTGCTCTCCCCGTCTCAAAATGTATGACGTTGGTTAATTCATCATATAAAGAGAGTTGTATTGAAGATATTTTATGTACCCTGACGAAGCAGTCGTGGAAGAGGAGGCGGACGAGGGCGGCGCCGGTGCGGCGGTTCTGCTTGAGAGCCTTGATGACGTGCCACTTGATCACGTTCTCGACGCCCTTGCACTTCTTGTTGTAGTACCCGACCTTGAGCTCGCTCGCCTCCGCCGCCGATCCGGCGAGGAGCAGCGCCGCCTGCACGGCCACCAGGGCGCAGAGGATGGCCACCGACAGCCTCATGTTTCCACAAAACCTAGATGACCAAGCAACCCCTGCAGAGGAAGCGGCTTGAGAGATGTGTGGGTGCTTGAGCTGCGAGGTGATGGTAAAGCCCAAGGTTTGGATGGGGTATATATTGCCGGGTTTGGACAAATATTTGGAGTTTTTAACGGCCATATGATTGCTGTTCTGATGACAGCGAGAGGCCAACGCGCGAGCTGGACACACGGCAATTGACGAGTTCGATTTGATAATTGATATAGGATCATGTACTACTAGTACATAATCGATCCTACAATGTGCTTGCACAAGCTGGCCGTTGCTGTTGATCGTGATATATATCAATTAATATATATATATATATATATATATATATATATATATATATATATATATATATATATATATATATATATTATACGCCAGGCTGCACATCCAATTATCGTTGTGTAGAATACGAGACTTTCCTGAGCCCTTCCCTCTCGCACTAGCCATGTTACGGGATTGAACAATGAATGATACTACTACATTAATTGCTAACCAGGATGCATAATCATACACATGCCAATATGGTGGCTAACAACCGTATGTATAGTTTCTCTGGTTTCTGTAGTCTCAACTCCCAAGGAAGAAGAGTCGTAGCCATATAATTGTACTGGTGTGGCTGATTTCGCAATCGAACAGTAGTTTAGTCAGGTTAGTACATGATGTACATCCATAATTATAGTGTGCACCAAACATTCAAGAGAGAATACTCAGCCTAGCTTCTTTGTTTCTTTTGTTTCAGGAGAGATGAGATTAAGGGCATGTACACGTCTTGCATTGTTGAATGTCGTATATATGCTGCAGCATTAAATCGCTCAAGCTTCAGAATAGAGTACTACTCCTAGTAGCATGTCACATCTCAGTTAGTTAGCTAGGTTTGTTCCATCGACCCATCCGTGATGTCTGGACGACTCATCTCTCTCGGTCTTCGAAGACCAAGATCCAGAGAGTGCTAATTCTGCAGGGTTAGTTACAGTACATGCTGGCATGGATCACCTTATTATTGTAGTATATATAAAGCGTTACAAAAATGCCACTTGTGTTTCGTGAGAGCGTACGGGAAAAGAGACGTTGAGATATATATTGTAGCACTAAATTTTCACCAACTCTGCCTGCCAATGGCAGTCATCACCTACCAGATGATAAATTAAACGAAATAATCTTCTTCAACTGATCGATATGGACTATGCGATTCACTAGCACGAGATAACTCATCTTAATCAAACGGCAAGTCTCATCTGTGTTGGGGAGGGATCCCGTCACGAACCAAAGGATATTGATGTGAGTCATTTGTATTGGGTATTTTACCATCACGGATAATTGTTATCTTTATCGGACCAAAACTAAAACCCATCACCGATAGATTTGACCCAGCAGATGAGTCGAACTAGGGCTAAACTAAGACCCGTCACTGATGATCTCATACTTGAACCCGATAAAAATGACTAGGTCACTGTTATCAGTATGGTATGATACCTGCAACGGATGACTCATCTTAATCGGGCTTAAACTTAAGCCCGTCACGGGTGAGTATTTTACCAAAAAAATAGATTTTGTTTTTTAGCTATTCTTAGGCATTTGCTAGCCATGCCCACTGCAAAATGACATAAGCAGATGTATATTCCCTTTCCCAGCAACCCTATTCACAACAATTCACAAATCAAACATTCAGTGATCACATCCACATTCACACATCCATTCACATATGTCATTCACAGAAATTCACAAATCAAACATTCAGTGATCACATCCACATTCACGCATTCATTCACATATGTCATTCATATCCATTCTGTGATTACCAAACCATCGACATGCATCTTCAAGAGTTAAGCATCAAAACCTGCAAAACCGAGTTATAAATTGGAACAAATATATGTGTAATTAGCATTGTATTGCATATAATATATACATAAATGTTACATAATCACAAGTCTTTGACAAGTATTGAAAAATATTCAACCATTTAGAGACGAGCTAGCTACGTATGTAATCTAAAGCTTCCTTTGGTTAATAAGATTTTGTCTAATATGAAACGTGCTATCTCCTCTCTAATGACTTCGAAGTTGTGAGGTGGAATGTGGAAAATTTTTTCCTGCATGTGATGCAACCAAGTTAGAGTATATGTATATACTTCGAAGTACTTAGAACAAATAGGCGCATACACAATTAAAACACAAACCTCAAGGTTGAGCAATGTCACATTTTCCATCAAGCTCCTCATGTTATGGCACACGTGGAACCCACACTGGTCACCAACTTGTTGATGGCATGGGAAGTCTATTTTGTGAGTGAGGTTGGGTCTTCATTCTTTATGCCTTCCGCTTTTTTGCACATATGGACCCCACGCATCATTTAATGCAGCTTTAATCCTCGACCAATCGTATGTATCCGGATCAATTTTGGAGTTAAGGTAGTATACCATACTCCACTTTGGTACTAAGACTAGAAGAATCCAATGGTTCTTATAGCATTAATATATTGCAAGTTAAATACTAAACCTATACGCGTTGTGGAATTGCATCTAATTAGGGTACACACTTACTGTTGATTATATGCACACATAATAAACTTTGTCCTGGCGGGCCCACAAGTAGTCCTTGATATATTCTGTCATCCTTTCTAGATCGTGTTCCAGATTTATCACGTTGACCATAGATGGATCTAGTAAGCCAACATCCGGTTCATGTCTTTGAATATGCTTCCAAGTTAACCTACAAGCAAGACAAAGACCGATATAAGCATATTATATAGATTGTTATAATTATAACCATATTTTGTACGCAACAATACTTACAACAAGTAGCACTTAAGGAGATTGGTGTCCACCGCTCGCAGCCTGTAGAGGTCAAAAAAATCTGAAAAGTCTACCGCAATATAGGCTTCTGGCCCAAGAAACGGCTGTGGACCGTGATAGCCTATTATAGAGTTCTCGTTATTCTTCCTCCTTGCGATGGAATTCTCCATGTAGTACCCATGCAACTCCTTGCAAGTAGGGCCTATCTTCGCTAATTCATTGTCTCCAACCAATGGCATGACTAATTATCCCATCGCTGTTCTTAACAGCCCTTGCCCTTACCCAATTCCTTGCCCGTTCGTCCGGTATGTCAGCAAATGGCGGCGGAGTGTTAGATTGCACAACAGCTTCATCCTCCCTCTGCCATTGCTCTAGCTTCCCGCTATATTCTCCGGTGCCAAGCCAGTGCGGGTGCACGTTTCTAGCCTGGAGTGCCCTAGCAGCCTCGCTTTTTGCCCGAGACTCGGGGGTTGATTTGGTAGCATGAAACTGGCCCCACACTGTTTCGGTGATCCACAGGTATTTTTCATATGGTGTTGGCTGCTAGGGGTTCAGGACGTACTCACCGGCCAGCTTTGTCTTCAAAATTTTCCAAGCGGTTCCTATCAGTGTTATGGATAAGGCATACCCAATAGTCTTGGGTTAAGCTCGGCGGGGCCCACTATATACCAAGTCATATACGGAATCATGCCTCATATACGGAAGGTATTCTGGACAAGGAAGGAGAAGCAGAGTTCTACATGGAAACTAAAAAGACTACTCATATTGTATCCATAGTTGTTTCCCTAGTTCTACTTGGACAATGGGACATCTATGGTATAAATACAAGAACCCTAGGAGGAGAGGGGGAGGCATGCAACAGTCAGAATAGACACTAATACACACCACCAGACATCGACATTAGAGATAAGCCTAAACATACCCAATCTGGTGCCCACGGAGCCCAACAGGAGGGATCTAGTGCTATCTCTGATCTCGTCGGGTTCGTATTCGAGAATGAAGACTACCACGTTGTTGACTACGGGTGGTAGTCCATGCCACCGTGTCGACGATGACTAGCTGGGTTATCCCAAATATTTTATTTGAGTGATTCTGATGAATAAGAGAAACACCAGCTTCGGCCAATAGGAGTAGAGCTATCACCTGACTGATAAGGGGTCCAAACCTGTATAAAAATCCTTGTCTCCGTTTCTTTCACCTCAATCTCTCATACATCCTGGTAGCAACGATCCTCATACCATGCAAATACCGTAGCCGTGATCTACAACATCGACAGTTCCCATCTTTAGGAAAACACGAAACTTGAGCCTTTGCTCGTCCTCTTTAGGATATTTGAAGCTCAGCTTGAACTGCACCCAAGCTTCCTCCTTTTCTGCAGCTGGGACAAGCTTGATGTCGTCGACCAAAATGGTAATGTGTCGCCTCCCTAGCACCCCACATACCGATGCGAACTTCTTAACAGCTTTCCTAGGAGCCACCTGGAATCCTGGGGCGTTGACTTCTGTTATCGTCATTCGTTACTTAGGAATCCTATTTGGGGTCCTAGGTTTCCGGGTTGATGTGGTCCCACAAGTTGTCACTGACGTGGATTCGTCTTGCTGAGATATTTTTAAATAACTTGTGTACGGTAAAAAGTAAAAACAAACATTAATAATTCAATTCACACCACACATAATACTAAATACATACCTAAAACCAATAAAATCACTAAGTACCATCTTATCTAAATATAAATTTCACTAGAATCCATCTAAATTAACTAAAATACCCTAATTCACTAAATATAATTCACTAAATGCACACATAAATACTTACATGCATAAAAAATTATCCCTAAAAGTAAAATATATTCACTAAATTACCCTAACATCAATAAAATACTCTAAATTCACTAAAGTACCATAAATTCACTAAAATAACCTAAATAACACTAAAATCAATAAAATCACTAAGTGCCATCTTATCTAAATATAAATTTCACTAGACTAAATTCCACATATATCAACACATGTAAAAATGCACATCTCACAAATTTCACTAAGGAGGGTGGTGCCGTGACGCCGTGTCGCCATGTGTGTCAGAGAGAGGAGGGGGAGGAGAAGAAGATAAGGATGAGGGAGAGAAAGAGAGACCACATGAGATAAGGATGATGCGGCTCTCTCCCTCCCCCGTGCAGCTCGGCTCGTTTATAGAGTATACCCCTTTTTTAAAAAAACAATGCACACCTATAATATATAATAGGTATCCGTTTTTAATTAACCGTAATATATTATAGGTTCTAATTTTTTAAAAAAAATCAACACCAATATTATAGGTGTTGGTTTTTCTAAAGAACCGGTACTTATAATACCTTAAAGGTGTCGGCTTTTATGTTTTCAACCTGTGAAGGTGGGAAATACACTATAGATACCGGTTTTAGCTATTCTAACACCTATAGTGCCAATCTTTATGTGCCTTTCTGTAGTAGTACAGATAACTTAGCCGTGAGATATGCATACAGTAGTTAACCCGCAAATTACTAAACTTTTCGGAATTCAGCAACGGCAGGAATTTCTAATTAACGAAGCATCATTAGCACTCTGTATATGCTAATCGATTATTTAACTATTAGCTAATGCATGCCACAAAGAGAATAAATTAAATACTACTCTAATCAGTATGTTATTTAATATATGACATCGTTAACTTTTAGATATACGTTTGAATATTCATCTTATTAAAAAATTATGCAAATATGATAAATACAAGTTATAGTTAAAGTACCTTTGATTGTAAAACAAGTAAAAAAAAGTAAATTGCAATTTGGGCCATATTTTATTAACTAAGTTTCACTCTAGACCACCTTTAAATCAATATTTTTACTTTGGACCAAGTATCTTCGGTATTTTTTCAGTTTGGACCACCTCAAACAATTTCTTCACCACTCATCAACAATCTCAATCAAATCGGTTTCGATATATCAGTCAACTTCCCTATCTATATGCAAGCCATATCTTCACCAGAATGGAGGATAGACATGAATAGTAAAAAGAGTTGGGTAGTACAAACCGAAAATATAGCAAAGTTACTTGGTCCAAAGTGAAAATATTAGTTTAGGGTCCAAAATAAAACTTTAGCAATAAAAAGTGGCAAAAACTGCAATTTACTCAAATAATAATAATTGCATGCTCTCGGTTCTAAAATATAAGCATTTTTAGGATTCAAAATTTGTACTACCATATAAACATTTCTGGAGCATTGATTCCAATGCATGGAAATTTAAAAATTTTCAACTAATGTGATACTAGGAAAGGGAATTCAACTAATTTAACATTGAGTAAATTTCAGAAAAAAAACATGTTTTATGTTCAAAGCTACGAAAAACCATAGGTGTTATGATGTGTGGCACATAACCACGGGTCTTATATATGGTCTCAATATTTCATAAAACCCCATATTTATTGTAATCTTGATAAACTTCAGCATATCTTACACAAATTTTTTGAAGTAGTAAATAATTAAACTATAAATCTTACTCAAGAATTTTATAACAATTTCCTATACACTATGGTTTTGAACTTTATGTAAATTCATGCTCAAAATATATAAGGGTGAAGTTTTATGAAACTTTAAAACCATAAAACATGTTATAATATTTAAGGTTAAAGCCATGTTCCATAATATTTATTGTTTTCTGCAATTTTAATCATAAAACATGGGTTTTTTTATGAAAATTACTAAATAAAAATTAAAAAAATAACAATTGAAGTGACTAACATAGAATGTTTTTCATCTAATTTATTTTTTCCTTAAGAACCTAAAAATTCTTATAGTTTATAGTTTAGTATGGAGGAGTAATTTTTTTTAATAGGACAAATGATTGTGTATGTCCAAAAGTAAAATAGCGTCGTATATTAAGAAACGGTGGGAGTAAAATTCTCACAATGAGGTAGAATGTGTCCTGTGATCATCTCAAAGTCTGATAATTATGACTAATCCACAGCTAGCGATGCTATTTTTAAAACTAAAAGGCAATCCTAATCCTAATTATATTAATTGTGATCCTCTCGATCTGATAATTAATTATAACCAATCCACAGCTAGCTAGCCATATATGTATATATGCTATTTTTTTCGTTTACATCAAAAGGGCAATTACAATCCTAGTTAATTAAAAACAATATATACTACTGTTGGTTAGACATAATCCAAGTCAAATGTATAAGATGTGGAAGATTCAGACAAACAATATATCAATGGCTATGGCATACATATCTGTTTTTTTAAAATACAAACATCGACACTCCTCTAAATATACGCATACTCATCACTGTGAAAACACACGCATACCTTACATCCTTACGAATGCCTTGAAAAAATTAAGCTGAGATATTTTGAGATTCAAAAAGTCATCAGTTATGTCTAATTGTTTGTTGATAGATACGTCGTCTACCCAAAAAAAACAAAACTGTAAATGCAATCTTTCGTGTTAAAACCAGGACTCTACACAGTTATTTGGTTAATTAATTACGTTCTACAATTTCAAGAAGACATTTTCAAACGGGGCAACGTCTCAGTGCAATCGTGCCAAATAAATGAATAATGGCTATATATTTACACCTGAGGACGTGTATGTCTTGTGTAGCACTGGTAATTAAATTAAAGTCATGTTGTTATTTTTTAGTATTTCTTAAGAAACCCAATCTCAATTTGTTGATATAGTGAGGGGTGCGGTTCAACTTATTTCGAATCTTGTTTGATTCACCTGAAAAATAGAACTTATTTTCTCATGACCTGGTCACGTCATTTGCAACAAACATACGCATATGGTCACAGAAGAACATCAGGCTATATATTAGATTAAACTGCCTCAATATACATGTTCGATAATGACAAATATATACAAGCTAGCTCTTTCCGTTGGATCTAAATCTTAATTTATCCAAAAATAAACCTCGAGCTAGCTATATAATCTGTTACAATGGCGACGACAGGTCACCAATCTCTTCACGAGCTATGTTTATATATACAAAGTTATCGTCTAACTACCGTAAGTTGGTGTATCAATAGTTTATCATCAGCTGCCTGGATACACATTGTCCTATCTACTTTTAGTCAAGTACTTTCCTAACAAAATCGTTTTTTAATTTTTTTGTGTGTAAGTTGCATTGTTATCCGTGAAAGAACTTTATTAGTTGCAAGGAAGGATACATGTGCTGATCGATGTGTAAGTTCACCCTCAACAGAAAAAAAAAATACACACGTGAATATACTATATAGTAGATGAGTACAACAATGTATGATGGGATTTAACATTATTCATATAAACAGAACAACTGGGCTAGCTGTGATGAACACACGACCCACAAGTGTGGTGCCACCACTTCATTTAGGTTCCTAATTAAGATAATTAACTGAAGGCTTAGCTCCAAAATAATTAGGTGTGATTTGCACGATGAACTGTACAGCACATGTTATAAGTATTTTAATATTGCTTCTTTTTAATAGATCTCGTTTAATACGGTACACGTATTAGTCAGTATCATTGTGTTCAATTCCTGTCTACACAGGGTGCTATGTACTGTCCATTTTCCGTATTATTGATCGTTAGGATTACTTAGCAATTATGCTGGTAAATTAAATTACTGCCAATTATTCTCAACATAATACCTAGAGATACATATGTACCTGCGCCGTGCACACGCACAATTTCTGCTGGTCTAGGATGTGAAGTAGTAAACTTATGCTCCAACAAAACACTAAAAATGGAATTATCGGTATACATAAAATAAATTTTCATGGTGTATACGTTGCATCACGACTGAAATTTTAACATTTTTAACCCTCTTAAGAAGCTTATTCTACAATTGGACCAAAAAACTATAACTAAAAATGAAACTCAACCTCAGCTCCAAGGGTCACAATGTTAAAAATGTCAAAAATGCTGGCATCACGACGCCCTTTCTCCTATGAGTAGGTCCAATCAGGCCTATTTTTATGTTAATTAACATTTACTTTTATGTTAAGCAAAACTCCTTTAGTTCTGCACCTTATTCTAAAAATTCCTTCGCCACCTTGTCTTGGGTTATGTATTGATATTTGCATTGTATGCTTTGCATCTGCATGACATGACTTTCTATTATGTGCCACTAGCTGCATTATCCAGCCACTGTGTACTTGTCAATCTGATCAGTGCATGTGTGGTGAACCCCAAAAAACAGTGGG
The DNA here is from genome assembly GCA_000573905.2 of Oryza punctata. Classification (NCBI taxonomy): domain Eukaryota; kingdom Viridiplantae; phylum Streptophyta; class Magnoliopsida; order Poales; family Poaceae; genus Oryza; species Oryza punctata. Next base: position 10,957,384 of record CM002488.2, read on the forward strand.
TGGGATCTCTTCTTGCACATGTTTGTCAGGTACTAGTTCTCTTTTGAATGCCAGTTGCAGATGACAAATTAAATAAATTATTCCATGTGTTCCCTTCCGTTTAACACAGGAATGATGGTTATATCATTATTAGATTGGAGGCATGTAAGTTTCAAACTTTTATTATTGCTCCCTCCATCCCTAAATTTTAGGGATTTTAAGTAGTTTTTTTAAAAATAAAAAACCATACGTCTTATGAATGTAAGGAGGGGTTGGTCTGAGATAAGCTGAAGAGAAAATTAAATGGGTGTGATGGTTGATAGGATAAATAGTACTTCCAAATATGTTACATTTGGGGATAAATTTTGAATACCTCGATCCCTTATATTTAGGGACGGAAGGAGTAATATATATGCAAGAAAATTCTTTAAAATAATTATAAACAGTGAATGAATATAGTCATGCATTTAGAGGACCAAACTATAATTGTTCAAATTAAAAGAAAAATCAATGTAGAAACTTCTGCATCAATAAAAACAAACAGTGCATCCATATGGAAAAACTCATAATAGGTGGGACCCACTTTTAATTATGCAGATTGAAAAAAAAATCAAGCATGTTTACATATTGGTGATCGAATAAACCTTACGAAAATTCTAGTACTAACAATAGAATTTGGCTCCATGTGGTTTGCTAAAAATATTGGCTTTGCCCAACCCATGCAACAAGATGACATTTTTTGGCAATCAATTGTTTGTTGCTCTAGTTGGCCCGAAAATCAAACACAAAACCCGAGCAACCATATCAACATTGTGACTTGACATTGAGAAAAAAAACAAATTAAATGCTTTGAATTACAAGAACCGGTAATTCTCCAAGTTTTGTCTTACCAATATTTATTTCAGTAAGGTTATGAACCAAGGAAGTACTACTTAGTAGTACCCATATCATTAAGACAATTGTCAAATCCCATATCATTAAGACAATTGTCATAGTTTTATTTTTGTAATCATTAAACTAAAAATATAGCAATCAAAACTCGAATTGATATTTATTCATTCAGAATTTTAAATCCTTTAATCAAGAAAGTTTTTTAACAATTTTACATAATTCTAAATAAGGTTTTAAGTAAGTCATATTTCTAAAGACATGTGGTATATTCATATTATGTGTGTGCGTATATATACAGGGTTAGGGGACTATCTATATATCTATCGAAAAATTTCCTCTCAAATATTTATCAAATGTAAATATAATATAATGGAGTATAATTATATTGCAATTTGCATGCTTCTACAATATAACTTATGTATAAATTTATTTCAAAAACATTCGCAAGAGGTCGCTGGATCGAATGGCCTCATCCATGTTCACGGTGTATCTTTTTCTTCCTGCGGAGTAAATTTAACTATCCAAAATTACATGAAAGTTAATTATATACGAGTTATATTTTAGTCACATGTAATTACAATATAATTACACAATAATTATATTTTTTATATTTGAAAATTTTTATTAGAAATTTTTTCGATAAACATATAGCAAAATTGTTGGTGATTTTCCCCGGGAGGAGTTAATTAACACAACTAGTTAATAGAATGCTCCGTCATATACTATCACGCAATTTGGACACGTTTTATTGGACGACGGGAAAAGATGATGCACATGGACGTAGTCATAGAGTTGCTGTCTTCAAAAGATATTTTTTTAAAATTATTTATGCCTTATTGTGCAAATTTGTTTCGTCGAAATCAAGCTAATAAAAGTCTCCACAAATGAAACTAGGGTTGCGTGCAGAGCATCTTAATTATGCGCGTTCTGCCGCGTGTGGGAGCAGCAATCAAAGAAATCATGCACAGTATAGTATAGTACCGTATAAGACTCGATCAAACGCGCAAATATTGGAAGATATCTTCAACATTCTTATCGCTGTGTAATTAATGTGATGTTTTCTTTTTAATTTCGTTTTTCCGGTTTGATAGCACATAACTTGGCGATCGAGGGTCATGGATGGTTGTTGGTGACTTGTCGCATACCACGTTCGGTCAATCACTTGATAGCTAGCCTAGGACTCACTCTCCATAGTATGTGCACGATGAGAAAGAAGAAATTAATAAGCATATGCATGTAAAATGGTGCAAGTATAATATATTTATTAGACATGATCTTTTCCTCTTTTGAGATGGTTCATGCATGTATATTGCTTGAACCACAAGTACCTAGATATATAGGGTATCTAACAAATCAGTGGACAAGGAAAGATTATCTTAAAAGCCTATGGACAAGGAAAGTTTAATTATGCTGATGATTCCAACACAAAAGGGAAAAAACAATAGCTGAGGAAGTTTCTAAAGTCCAAAAAAGACCAGTTTTGTTTAGATCCGCAATTATCATCGATGGATCGATCGATCGATCGCCTGCCAGCCGACAACAGTGCATTTTGTAGTGCAGGACTGCGACGTCGCAGCACTCGATGAGTGTATACGGCGTTGATCTGCAGGTTTGCTACTTACTTGTCTTGAGTTTCGCTGGCGCTGTGAAGTCGCGAGCGGCGCAGTCGAGCTCATCAGCAATATAATGTAGCTTGGCTTTCTTGGCAGCTTGCAGGCCGGCGAGTGCAGCACACTACAGCATCTCGAAAGCAATCGAAATTAGTCGCTGTTTCGCGGGGGGTTCGATCGCCATCACCGTGCTTTCTTGGAGTGGCCGCGTCCTCGCTCCTCACTAGCTATGTGAGTGTGCGTTCTGCCGCGAAATACGTGCACTTGTGGGCGAAGCTAGCCGTGAAGGGGAGTGACAGGCTCAATAATGCTTCTCCCAACTACATTAGCTTAAGGGGAGTAATTTTAAACGAAGGAATATATGATATGATGAGCTTAATCTGCTATGTATATAGCACATGCTCTCTCTCGCCTGTGTTACGCGGAATATATGATTAGCTTCTTCTTTTTTTTTTTTTGTTGTACTCTCCCATTTTAGATGTGTCAATTATATTACATACGCACAAGTACGATTTTAATAAATGAAATTAGCTAGGTTGGGATTTGCCGCTAGTATCTGTCTCTTTTAACATGTGTTAGCGGTGGATACATGTGCCACTTGTGTCTTGTGTGAACAAAAGAAACCCTTTCACAAATATTAATTGCTTTCGAATTTATAAGCATTGCCTTTTTCTTCCTTCAATGTTTATTCTTTGCCAAATAAAATAATATTCAACTTTTTATGTAGTATAGTTTTCTTGATTTTCATTCATGAATTGAAATCGACTTATATGAAGTTACGCAGAATAAGTTATAATCGGGAAAAAAGTTTACAAAGGGAAATGAAAATGACTGATAAGAGAGATTAACAGTGTTGGGAGTGAATCTACAACGGCTCATGGTTGTCCAGTGGACCTCCCATGTACGTATGAAATCCTCAGGGCATTGTCCACATGGGCCACAGATAACCAGCCAAACTGCCTAAGCGTACCCTGGCAGGTGCTCAAGGCCCATGGGATGGCATGGGCCTTTTTTCTCATAACTTTGAGTCCTAATTGACTTATTTGATAGCTTCGCAACCCTGATTCCAAACATTTTTAGATAGCCACGCATGTGTGATTCCTATCCGACTCTGTTATCGTAGAAGTTTTTCTGTTGGAGCATCATGGAAAATGTGGTTATCATTGATCAACAGGTTATCATTGAATGATTGAAACAACAAGCGAATTCCCGGTATTCTTCTTGTCACATTTATCACTTTACTTGCAGCTTCAAGAGCAAGTGTAATAAGTAGACACATGCGAAGGAGATAAAGAAAAATGTGAAGAGTTGATTCTCATACAAGATTTTAGCTCTACAGTATACAGTACATGGTTCAAGATATATGCATTGTTAAATTCATAGTGAGAGAAAGAGAGAAAAAAAAAGATCTAACCTTATACCTAACCTATTATATATATATAAGCTCTAATATGATATTATAGTTAGTAGTTAGTTGTACTCTTAAACTTGCTCTAAGGGATATAAATATGTTACGAGGAGCGAGGGCTTTTTGTGCACTTTGGCAGCGTGCCAGCCTTATTTCTTTCTTCAGGATCCCATTAATCAAAAGCTTCTAATTTGTACTCAGCGAGTACTTCATCACAAGGCAAACATATGATTGTGTCTCCTAAAGTAATGAAACAAATAAAATTGGTCGACTAGTCAAGTAATTAACTCAGACAATATCATACGACATGTACCTGGGGGAATGTACCTTGAATGCTTCTTTTCATGCTGAAAGACAAGGTGCTACTGGTGTGGTCATTCAAGATGAAAATGGCCAGGTTATATACAGGCTTATAGCAGCTAAAAGATAATTCTCACATACATGAATATTCTCACAGACAGGGTGCTTTGCTGAAGCAATCGTTATGGAGAACTAGAGCTGGTAACAGATCAACTATATGACTTCATCCAAAGGACTTCATCCAAAGGACTGCTCCAATAACAGATGAAAACGTTAGGGATCATATACATGAAGCTAGATATGATATGAGAGTATTTTTAGGAAGGATAGGCATACCTGCAAATCACTTATGATTTCTGCTACTTCCGCCTGACATGCATAAACTCTACTCATTTCCTGCTTCAATACCATCATTTCCAAATTTAGTGACTTAATGTTCCTATCCAATTCTCGGATCTTCTGAGAATGATAAGATAGTGTCATCCCGTCATCTGATAGCTTTCTATTGTCACATTCATCTGGGGACCTTGCATCACTCACTTGCTGGTACAAGAACAAACAATCACCATTTGAATTCACACCTAGAAAAATGTAAAATGTAGAGGAAAAAGCCATGCTTGGAAGAAACATACTTCTGTAGCCCCCTTGCATGGACTTGAGTCCTTGTCCGTCATCAAGTATCCACTGTCACCTGTCGAGTCTTCATCCATCATTCAGCATCCATTTTCTGTGCCTACGGATGTACAGTCTGTGCTCCTACATCTGAAATGACAAGGTAACAAGATACGAAAGCAAGATAAGAATAACAAGATAAGTACTACACTTACTAGTACCTTTTACGGATGTTCAACAAAGAAACCAAAAGGTGAACAAAAGCTACAAACATCTCAACGATTTTCTGCACAGGAAGAGAAACAATCACCATTTGAATTCACACCCAGAAAATTTAAATGTAGAGGAAAACGTAGTGCTCAGAAGAAACATACTTTTGTACCCCCCCCCCCCCCCACCATCACTTGTTGAGCCATCCAGTATCCACTATCACTTGTCGAGCCTTTGTCCATCATCTAGTATCCACTGGTCTTAGTAATCTTGGCATATGTTCTTAATAACAGGATAAGAATAGCTACTACTTGCTACTACCTCTTACAGATTTCAACAAAGAAAGCTATGAACTGCATGAGCAATCCCTGTGCAAATTGACTTTCAGAGCTCAGAGCAGCAATAGTTATTTTTCTCATCATCAGCATAAATAGCATGTTCCAATTTCTATACTTTTCATTGGACAGAGCATGATTGCAGCAGAAACTGCATAACTGGATCGTTTGGGGTGACTTAGATTAGCATGGATTGGTTCCACGAGGCATCCAACCCTTTTACGTGCAGATTAAACAGAGATTTGCAAAGTAATATGGCTGATTCCATACATAAAAGAATCAGATTAAAGCTCAACTTTTCAGCACCTCTGTACGATCTGAACCAAACAAACATCACTACATTTAGCTAAGGACTGTTCATAAATTCTCCTCGTAGAACAGTAGCTACCAATGGAAGATTTAGCTAAGGACTGCTCATAAATCCTCCTCGTAGAACATTGTGAAGAAATTCCTTTTTTTTTCAGTTGCCAATGTGCAAGATACCAAAACAAGTTACGAAATACTGAAATTGTACCAAAAACATGTTACAAATTACTGAAACTGGTGAACTACCTTGCAACGCTGCTTGTTGCTGCTCTGCTCGCCGGATTGTTGCGGTGTTGCTGGGCTCTTGCCGCTCTACTCCACTACTACAGTACGCTGGGAATGCCGGCTAAGCGCGTCGTGCCGGCGAGTCGGCCGACCGCCACCGGATCTACCCTGCTCAGTCACGCCTCGTGGAGTAGCCTTTGCCGAATCCGACGGGTGCCGGCCACCGCGGCGCCGCGCCGCCGCGCCCCCAAGCCCCAATCAGAGAAACCCTAGTGTTCGGCCTCCGCCTCGCGCGCTCGTTTGGGTGTGGATCAGGTACTTCGGGGACGAGATCGAGTCGACGGGAGTGAGGGATATAGGGGATAAATAAGTCCACTTGGACTCCCCCTTAACTATAGCTCTAATTTGATCCATATCTCTGAACCACATTGCCGGATATTTCGACCCCTCAACTATTAAAACTGGTGTAATATGATTCTCTCAACGGTTTTAAAGGACAGTTTTGGTGATGTAGCGCTTTGACTTGGTCTAACCTGCTGGCTCATCCTATGGGTCACTCCTTCCTCTACTCCTTTCTCTCCCCTATATTTCATCTCGGTGGCAACGGGGTGGCAAAAGGGTGATGGTGATGGGTGGAGTGGCGAAGGTAGCCACCGACACTAGAGAGGGAGCTGAGGGACTAGTGCCGAAGCGGGGTTGAGTGATGATGGAGCGGCCTTGCAACGCCGATCGATGCGCGTGGGGGTGGTGGACGGAGGGCAAAGGGCTGAGCTTGGAGCCGAGAAGCCGACGACACCGACCGAAGAGCACGGGGCTGCCGGTGAGGAGGACGGGGCTCCAGTCCCCCACGCAGCTGGTGGTGCAGCTCGGGCAAAGGCGATGGAGTACGCGGGGCCGTCGATGATGAGGACAATGCTCTAGCTCCCTCGGCGGTATGGTGGCGGAGATGACCGCATCCAGCATCGATCTAGGAGGGGCACAATTTTGGAGTTTCGGATGGCACACCGGAGGAGAAAAAGAAGGTTGACGTAGATCCAGTGGCGGACTCCAACGATGGCGACAGATAGGGGCTTGAGGTGTCGTCCGGGCTTGCAAATGCGGTGGACGACATAATGGCTTGAACGGTGTCGACACTTGCGGATCCAGCGAAGGACACGCGTCGCCTCCCAGCCTGTCAGCGTCGTGGCTTCCACAACACGCGATGGAGGTGGTCGTGGTCGCTTTTGTGGTTGTTGGGGCAAGGGCGGCATCGGATGTGCCACAACACTCGGCAGCGTCGGCTCCCTCACCTCCCTCCACTACAGACAGTCGCTGCCCCATCCTCCGGCCGCCTACTGCCATTGTCATCTTTTCCTCCCACCCGAGCGGTGCGGGCGGAAAAACCTCGTCGGGAGAGGCGGAGGTCGAGCAAGGTATTCTCTTCCTTCTCCTTGGCCGCTCTGTATTGAGGCGCGCCGTGCCGCGCCGCACTGCGGCCACTCCGACTCGAGCACGCGTCGTCACCGCTCCAGCTCGAGCCATGCTGGTGGCTACCTCCTAGCCCGCTGAAGCCATCGACTACTGCACCTCCCTCCTCCTTCACTGCTCAAGCTCGTCGGTTGTCGCCGTGTGCCCATCTGCCTAGTGCCCAGTAATAGAAAAGAGGGGAGTAATAGAAAAGAAAGAGTATGTGACACTAACGTGCAGGCTCCACAGGATGAATCAATAGGTTAGACCAAGTCAAAGCGTCATGTCAGCGAAACCACCCTCGAAAACTGTTGAGGGAGTCAAATTGCACAGGTTTTAATAGTTGAAGGGCCGATATATTTGGTATCGTAGTTTAGGGATATGAGTTAGATTGGAGTTATAGTTAAGGGACTTAAAAGTGAACTTATTCCTATAGGGGGTGAGGGCTATTTAGGCTGATTCACAGCCCATCCGGCTCAATCATGTGTAGAGATGGCCAATGCGAACAATGCCCCTTAAACCTTGCAAGAAAGTCGCATTTACAAGCTTTTTAACCATGTGCATTTTATCATCCTGCACCCATCAAAACTTAGCTCAGCTTAGGTTCGTTGTAGTGGAATCAGCCCACCCGATTTTAAGTCTTAGATTTAATATGGGTACTCAAATTTACAGCTAATTATTCTTTTAATTGTAGATGACGTAATCCTCAATAGCAAGACACCCATCGTAATTTCTTCAATCTCACGATATGGCACTCCAGTCTTCCGGAGGTACCGTGTTTGTACTGTATTTTTTTTATAAAAAACTAACAAATATTTTTTACATTTTCATCTGCAGTTGAAATACATGCACCTATAGATACAGATGATGAAGCTTCGGATAGGTGCTAATTTATCATGGTTAATTGGGTTTGTTATGTTTCATGATAGTTATATTCTTCCGTGTCAAAAAAAACTTGATCCCAATAATGACGGTGATTGTGGATGCACCCATGGCTGAAGCGGTTCCCAGATCAACTAAGGTTCATCAGTGCTTTCTGCGATGTCCCAGGGCGTGTACAAAGCTTTCACTATTTCCAAGGGCCGGGACGTATATATAGTCCTTCCTGGATGTCCATTGCTCCTCCTGTTATGGTCCTACACATGGTTTCGGGTTTTATGTAGGTAGGTCGGCCAATTGTATACGGCAATCTCCCGGAGGATAGGTCAGCTATGTGCTGCCTCTGGTGATGACCAAGGGTGAGTTTAATTTAAGTTGGGCAGAACAGGCCCGAAAGTGTTACCCCACCTTAATTTTCCTGGCAATTTTGACCGGCTGAATATTTCTGATGTGTGATCTGGACACCATACAACGTAGATAAGAGTTAATAAACTTGCCCCACTTGGCCTGTCAATTAGATGTTAGTTACTACCACTGTTTTATTAATTGATGAAGATATTAGCTTTTAGATGCTTTAACCATTCGTCTTATAAAAAAATTAATGTAAGTATTGATGGTTCTTAATCATAATATCTAACTATCTAACTGTTAATAACTGCATATAATGAAATAAAATATGGTATTCAACTTAGTGGTAGAGATTATTACTAAATATTTTCACTAGTGTTGGTGAAATATGTGTATGCCGGTACTTTATGCAGAAAAAACATCTGTCATGCAAGGAAACACACCTCCGGACAATCAGGACGCATTTACACGGATTAGTGCCCCATATGTCAATCAAAACCACCTACGATTGAGCCTAATCAAGGTACATGATGTTAGGGACCCACTAGGCAACCTTGCAGCCGAAGGAGTGGTCGGGAGATGGGCCAGAAGTTCGACCGAACTGTTCCTGGCGCCGCTAACTGCCATCTTCCACGTCGCTTCCTCAAGGCTCCTCAGTGGCAGTTATGATGGTTTTCTCGGCAGTTACCAACTTAAACCACCGTCATTGGGAGCTATAAAAGGAGGAGCTCACTTCACTCTCAACACATGATTCTTTGGAGTACTCTCTTCTTCCTATCTAGGCTTAGCTACTTCTTCTTAGTAGAAAATAGGTAGAAAGTGAGGGGAAGCTCTGGAGGAGTGCGAGGAAGTTTGGTGCTCTCTCCGACTTCTACCTCGACAGATGTATCTTTCTAGGAGGAATTCTGGAGGAGTACCGGAACTATCGGTACACTCTATTCCGGGTTCGAAGAAACTTCTTCTATAAAAATAAGCATTCGGGATCATTTCTTATGTTATTTAATTACTTAGTCCAAGTGAGATAGATTTTCATCTTTGCGGGTTCATTGTTTAGTATTCGTACTAAGTGCTCTAGTACTAGGACTCTAGATAAAGAAGAAAGTTCCTGCGTAAGTTTTAAAGTAGTAATTAACGTGGTGTCTAGGTTAGAGATTACCTTTGTTTGTTGCGTATCCCACAGAATTGTCAGAGGTATATGGCAGATGGTAACAGCCCTAAATTTTATCCTAGTAATCCTCCACGTTCGGGTACATCATAGATCTATAGCCGGAACTACGCTGGCAGATCAGTAGGGGTCGGTGCCCAAAGCAACATATAGGAAATTATCTTTAATTTAGCTTAGATAACTAAAACACATAGAAAGTCCTCTCTAGCCTAGCTAGCCTACCAAATCCCAATGCTATGTTAGATAATAACTTGAGGTCTTTTCTTTTTGGCCAATTATCTCCCTTTGGTAGTAATGAGCTCTAGGTTGTACTCATTTGGCCTACAACAATCTGGCTCCCTATTGTAGTATTCCACATATAGGCCTCCAGAGATTGTATCCATGTCTGAGTAGATTTGATTCCAGATATCCTCTAATATTGATTTGTGGAAAGCTTTTGTATAGTCCTAGTTTCAAATTCCTTCGGGATAGGGCTGTCAAAAAAGCTCGGAGTTCACGAGCTACTCGAGCTTGGCTCGTCACAGACTCGGTTCGAGTTTGGCTCGACAAACATTCGAACCGAGCTCGAGCTTCTCTCAAAGCTCGTGAGCTCTATCGAGCCGAACTCGAGCTATTCGACAGAGGTTTGTTAATTTCACTAGGTGTGTCCGTGCGTGCTTGCACGTTCCCTCCTACTACCCATACCAATTTCTCCCACACTCAACTTTCAAAATCCCACCACCAAACAGGCTGGCACCAGTACTTTAGACATTGGCCCCACAAGCCCCAAGTTTTCTATCCCATTGTGCTCGAACCCTAGCTCATATTCTCTCGTTGGTCTCCAAAATCCCCAATCCCTGGCTACTCCTTTGCTCTAGATCTAGCCGAGCACCAGCAGTTCTTCGCCTCTCCTCTCCAGGAAAATCATCATGGAAGACTGCAACAGCCTACCGCCTCCGCCGTGACGTCTTGACGCAGAGCTCCGACGGTCACCCACAACCCTTTGTCTCCCTGCTTGGTGACAAGCTAATGAGTGACGACTACTGCAATGGCTAGCTGCCGTGACTGATGCATGCTACATCCACCACCATCATCTTGTTCCCTAAGTCATAGCTCCCACAAGATCTGAGTAAGTCTCCTCTTCTTTCAGTGAATTGTTCTAACCTTTGATTTCTTTTGCTCCCACATGTTCCACGTTGTAGTGATTAGTTGCTTATTTAGGATTACTGATTTACAGTAAAATGCATGAACTAGGTGTTCAGGAGTAGTACTTTCCTTGTTGTGCTCTTGTTCTACTACAATTGAAAGGCTGAAACTTGCAAAACAACGTGTGCTTGCCAAGGTAAAGTGATGTGATGCTATTCTATTTGTACATGTTTGATTCCTGTTTTTCTTTAGGATATATATTGATAGCTGCTGGCATTTTAATTTTCATAGATGTCTAAAAATCAGCAATCAACACATTTGAGTCACCAAGCAATAGGGATGGCACACCAGCAATAGAAGGACAACAGCCTCAACAATTAGTACCAGAACCAGTAAGGCAAGAAGATGGCAACCCACCTAAAGTCACTAGGAAAAAAGTCCTCATTGTGGGATTTCTTTGAAGAATGCACCGTGCCATCAAAGAAGAAGAAAGGAGAAATGGACAATAAGGTGAAATGTAAGGCATGTGGAACTTTGCTCACTAAGAATAGTAGTGGCACTACATCACATTCGTTTATAAGGTATGCCTTTGAGTTATAGTATCAATTAGCTACTTCTGTTCATATGGTTCAAGATTTAACTTTCTGAAACACATTTATGCGGCATAGTATCAACAATTAGTTGGAATGGAAGTGCTTGGAGTTTCCAGATTGGTGTACTGCCATTGCCAACAGTGGAGGAAATATTTTGCCACTATTGGAATTGGAAGTATTGATGTTGTCAGTAGTATAAGTAGTATTTAGATATTAGAGCTTTTGGATGGTACATATTTTGGGAACTTCTAAACTTCCAGTGGACAACTTTTGTTCTTATTTATCGATGACTGCATGTTATTGATGTCAATTTATGTCCTTAGCACTTCAGTAAGCCATGGTCATATGGTACAGTAAATCTGTAATGTTACATATGCACTCTTACTATGAACTTGTAATCCTATTATGACTTAAGAGCTCCTATTACTATGTAATACTACTATAATATGCTTGTCAAGAAGTTATTATTGTGAGATAAAGTTTAAATTGCTGAAAGAAACAGTGATAACGAGCTCATACGAATCGAGCTAGAGCCGATCCGAGAATTGATCGAGCTCGAACTGAGCCTGCCTTTGAGCTCGAAGGTTATGTTAGGCTCAGCTCAAGCTCGGCTTGAGTAGCTCAAGCTCGGCTTGAGTCTGTACCAAGCTTGAGCTTAGGTATGCAAGCTCTCTCGAGCTCGACTCGTTGACAGCCCTACTTGGAGATCATCTCCACCCGTGAAAACAAAGCAACTTTGAAGTGGAGTTAGTTTCAGGAGCAAAACAAGGAAAAGAAAATGCTTTTCATGAAGGATAGTGACAAATATGTGGGAAAAAATTAGTATCATATACTCATGGAGTCATGGACACCGTAAAAAAAGTACAAAATAATCTAGTGACATACTCATGCACCTAGTCAAAAAACAATACACAAATGTAAATGCACAAGCCACCTTTATTCCCTCCAGTATATCTTTAAGCTCAATCTCCAGTTGTCTTATTCCCCTCTCCGGATGAATCAATTCATCCAAAAACAAAATCAAAGAGATAAATCAATTTGCTATATAATCAAAGAGATCATGGATAAAGAGATCCAAGTGCTAAGTACTTACCACAACACTGAGGAAGGATAACTTTATCGTGTTTGTCCACAAGTAGCATACCAATTCTAATATGATTAGTAATATACCCGTACTAATGCTACGGTGTCATAATATTTGTTTAGGGTATGTTTGGTATGGCTCCAACTCTAAATCCACCTCTCCTGGTTAGAGCTCAGGCAAACAGTTTCAACTCCACCTAAAATGGGAGTGTGGCTGGGTGGTGCAGTCCGACAAAATGAACTAGAGAGGTAAAGCTGTGTTTAGACTACTCCACAACTTCACTCTAGACCTAACTCCTGGAGTTAAATTTAGAAGTTGGAGCTCTATCAAACGGCCCTTAATCTAACCTACTTAAAAATTTATGCTTGTTCTGATTCTACCCTTCGATACATTATCACAATGAGCACATGCCCACACGCCAAAGAAATGAGTGCTTTGAAAGGACCTTGATGTCGCCTAAAGGGGTGATGAATAGACGTTCCTAAAAATTATCACAACTTCATAGCATATTAAAATGAAGAGAACTTTCGGATCAAATCGGAACTTCCGGTCTCAATTGAAAAGTTCGGTGGATAATGGAATAAAACACTAGCTATGAACTTGTAGCTTGAACAAACAAAATGTATATGAATCAAAAGGTGACAAACAAGGTATCTAAGCAAGATATAAGGTCACCAACTATATTAATTAAGCATGCAAATAGATCGGGTAAAAACAAGCTCAAGCACAATATGAGAGATGGCAAGAACGAGCAAACCAAGAGAGGAGACACGTTGATTTGTTTCCCCAAGTTCGGATCCACAGATCCTACGTCTCCGTTGAGGGGCCACAAAGGCCGGGTCTATTTCAGCCCTTTCCTCACGAGGTTGCACAAATGTACTCATTGATTTCACTCTTAATTTCTTCCCTTACGGAGGCGAAATCGAAGCCTTCACAAACTTTCCGTGGTACACCACAACCTTGGGTGCTCATTGGCAACGCCTAACCGTCTAAGAGACCTTACTCCCCAAGAGTAACAAACACAATCGAAGATTTGCTTGCTATAAACGAGTGCTCAAAGTATGGAGTGAAGCTCACTAGCTCTCAACCTCTCAATCTCTCAATCCAACTCTCCCCTTCTCAAATCGCTCTCACAAGAGACACCAAAATGGTAGGGGAATGGGCATGGCTATTTGGCTTTAGATATGTCTACTTTTGCCCAAGAACAGCAGCCACTCAAAGGAAGGAACGGTGGAGGAGTTTATATACCCAACCCTCTCAAAACTAGCCGTTAGAGGCCAAGATTCCATTTTCGGAATTTCCGAAATACATTTTCGGACATATCCAAAAATCAACTGAGTGCAATCTCAGTTTCGCAGCCATTTTCAAAATTTCCGAAATTTTTTGAACTTCCCGAAATTTTGTCGGACTTGCCGAAAGTTTTCGGAATTTCCGAAAAGCACCATAGTAAAACGACCATAACTTTTCGCTCGGGAGTCTATTTTTGATGATCTTGGACTCTATGAAAAGCTCACTCAGAGGACTACCTAGAAAGGTCTAAAACCACTCAAAGGATATGTTAAAGCTTAGGTTTCTCTTAAGGTAGCACTAGGATGGGTCACTTTGAGCACCGAGACATGCGCAAACATATCGACGTTGCATCCCTCTTAATAGTACGGTATTCCAATACTCAAAAGTAAATAGGAAGAGAATTATACCAATAGGAATGTCTTCTTTTCATCTTTCTTTCTTTATCTTAAGGGACACCAACATCAAAACCGTATCACCATATATCCTTCAAATAATTGATGTGGTTACTTGTAGCTTCAAATGACTTCACACGGTCCATCATGACAAAGCCGTCACTCGCCCTTCAGCACCGGCTCCAAGCCTCTTGCTTGCCCTTCACCATCGCATGGTCCATCGCGACTGAGCATCGTTAGCCCTTCACCGTCTTGCCGTAGTAGCCACTTTGTATCTCACATCTTCAATATCGTCACTTTGTCATTCTTGGTATCTTTAGATGCAATGATATCACTTAAGCATCAACAATTCTTGAGACATATTTCTCTCATTTAACTCAATAAAATTACTAGTCCCAATAATTCGGTTGTCAACCTCCACATGTTGACCAATCGATCGTGTATATGAAAGGGTATGAATAAGTGGATGAGTATTAATCAACACCACAAGTGTCATATACTCAAATGTAGAGATCCCAACTAATGAAAGTGAATTACTTGATCAAATACGTGCATAACTAAGGTATAGGTTTTGCCCCACCTAAATGTATGCATACAAAATTTTTGTGTTAAGAGTACGCGTAAAAGAATATGAAACATTGAGAGTTTATTCTATACAAGAATAGAAAGCATTTATCAAATATAGATATTAAAATAAAAACATACATTCATCATCTCCATGTTCTCAATGTAAAGAGATTAGACAAGATATGGCTCAAACAAAACATTAGTCTCACATGTATACGTAATCACATGGAAATATTATATATGAACATATGAATGTGTGCATGAAGAGAAGGAATGATACATATAACTTGATCTCCGTGCACTTCATCCTTATTGTGATTTAGGTACACCATCAACGAATATTTCTATCTCAACTCATATGAAGTCCGGGAAACACCTCTCACAATTTTCACTTTCATATGTAGACAAAGAAATTCTTATAAAAATATTAGTCTCATATAATTGAATTTATCATTAATCATCAAAACCAAATTAATTAATGGTAATTAAACTTTCATTCTTAAAAGCAGCATTATTATCAACTATCTAGCAAGAAGATTTAACGTTTTGTAGTTTCTCGTTACATACGTATCCTCTATTCTCATAATCTTTTTGCAATGGCACATCAAAATGAAATAAATATGGATTATGATTCTTATCACAGTAGAAATGTACAATTGTCATCACTCAGCCTTTAAAAACAAATCAATCATTCAGCCATATAAGGGACAGACCAAAGATGTATAATCATGGTTTCTTCCCGTAGTAGATATATACCGTTTTTAACTAAAGAAAATTTCATGATTCAGAGAGATCATTTATATAGTAAAGTTTTTTCTGAGGAATTGATTTGTAAATCTAAAAGGAAAGAGCATTGCAAAGGTAAAAGAAATTGGATCCTAATCTCCTTTGTTTACAAACCTACAAACTATCTGGGAACTAAAACAAATAAAAACAATTTAATCTTATCAGTTACTTATCATAGTCACTCGCTGCATGGATAAAGGAAGGCGAGCATAGGGGCAGTCCCAATTGGATCTATCCATTGGCCGATCAATCCACCTAAATATATATATATATATATGGAATTAATTCAGATATTGATTAAATTTCATTTAACATCCTCCAAAAAATAGTTACCAACAAAGGAAATAGTCATAATTCTTCCACCAACATTAATTGAATAATATCTAACCTGTAGTGAGCCAGCCTGCCAAGCCAAGCCAGTTGGCTGCCTTCATTATTGAACAAAAGTATTGCCTAGAGCTCTCTTCAAACTGTGTCGCTGATAACCTCTGCATGAAACAACAAAATCCAGAGTAGTCAATCCTAGTTTAGCAGTTAGCACTAGCTAAAGCTTCAAAGCTAAGAGTAAAATGTAGTGCCGTTGGCGGCAATTAATATTACAAGTGAAATATTGAAATGGCATTGATACAATATATATTTTGGCAATCAAGTAAAGAATTAGTTAGTTATAAGGTTTATGCCGAGCACTGAAATTTGTACATAAGCAGTATAAGTGAAATAATGAAAACATGCGGCTTTTCTCAAAAGTTTCATCACACACGGCCAAACTCCAAGCCAAACTTTGCATCTACATAGCGATAAAAAAGTTAGCCATGGGAATTAGAATTATCTTGCAATCTGCAATAACATCATGGTTTCCCAATTAAATTTACTTTACTATATATTTCATGGATCACTGTGAAAGAAATTAGAGCTAGCACGATTATTGAAAAACTATATGTTTGCATATTTTTAGAATTAACTCCTGGCATGTAAAATACTCAATTGTAGCAGAAAATAGCCACAACAGACACTGATCATGGGCACAGTAACAATCACAAGTAGAACGATATGCATACTTATGCCAAATGTTGTCATTTTACATTCTCACTGATACACGAGCTATCACCGCGTCAATCACGCGCAAGCAACCTCCCCGCCAACCTCCATCCCCCTCTCCTTCGCCGTGCCACCGCCGGAAAGTCGGGCGACATGCTAGGAGGGCGGCAGCGGGGACCAATCCCAGTGATGCAGCAGACTTCGACGCGGGGGGGGGGGGGGGAGCGAAGCTGGCAAGGAGGTGGCAGCGACGAGCTCTGGCGTGGGTGGTCACATATCCGACGCAGATGCCAATAGATCCGGTCCTCCTGTGCCTGGATCTGGCACCCTTGCGCCAGATTTGGCGAAGTAGGGGTGGACAAAATACTTGCGGCTCGCTAGCTTGCTTGGCTCGTGGTCAGCTCGGCTCATTGAGAAATGCTACCAAGCGGAGGTCAACGCGATCGGCACAATGCGGAGGGGCGTGGCCAGCGACGGCGAGGAGGCCGCACGGTGCTGGGGCGTGGCCGGCAGCAAAGAGAGTTGGCACGGTCATCGACGGCAGGACGTTAGCGCAACGCAGGCATTGACAGCGTGACATCGGCAGCTAGAGTTGGCGCCAATGATGCTCCAGGCAGCCAGTGTCAACAGGGGGATATAGGGTGAGGCGATGGCGAAGCAGGTAGGCGAGAAGCCTGAGGCGAGGGTATTGTGGGTCGTCCGTCTAAGGCAGCGATGACGGTAGAGTCGCGAAGTGGGTGCTAAAGGCCTACGACGGGCCCCGATCCAAACGCTTGTCCTCTTGCGATAGCACCTTGCCGCCACAAGATGGCCGCGTTAGTGGGCTAGTGCGGGTGAGGGGATCCTTTCGTCTCTCACCCTCCCTCCAACCCAACTGCGCGGATGGATTTGGAGCGCATCGGTTGCGAGGTCCTTCTTGATGGCTGACCAACAATGAAAGAGTCGCTTCGAACTAATCAAATCTAATCGTCTCATTTGATTGGAAACCGAGTGGTAGGTAAGTAGGTAGGTAACTCCATAAAAAGTTATGTGCACCGAACTAATAACCGTCGAAATAATACTTGGGGGTGTAGACGACGACCATTCAGCTTCCAGTCAAAGGAGACGATTGGATTTGTTTAGTTCAAAGCGACTATTTAATGTTGCATGCATGTAAACGTGTGATTAATTGTTGTCTTGTTAATTCGAAGCAACTCCTTAATGCTGCATGCGTTGAATCTAAATGCAAACTCCACATTTAAACCCGACAGTTTCCTTCATTGGCTATAAAAAGTGTCCAGCAGAACCTCTATGCTTGGACCCGAAATTCCTCCCATGTTGTCCTCCGAGGAATTTCTCCCACGCTATCTATCCCTAGTTCACTACATGAGCGACACCATGAGAAACTGCTACGACGATGTGAGTGACACAACATTCTCTGGTTACTCCACAAATTCAGATGATAACAGGTTGCATCAAGTCCTCCACAATCTCCTACCTACAAGGGAACTAGCTATCAAGTGTTCCAAGGAAGCTTCACTTGCCCCCTCTTGCCCTAATAAGATGTCGCGGAATCAGGATACGAGGGCCATGAGGCAGGACACCCTCGATACGGCTCATGTGAATGAAAACAACCATATACGACACTATTGCCGAGCGGTGGCCTTGAACATGGGTTAGCGACATGCAACATAGCCTCCGACATGCTCTCAGGAATGACGGGATCAAGTGGGGTATGGATTAGGTTTATGACAAATTATAGAATTTTACGGTTGATATGTACTTCATCCTTGTCAAACACTTCCTTGCCATTGCACTTGCGCTTAACTTATTTTGTTAGACCATATATCTTCTCTTTGTCAAACTGGTTAATTCCTTAAGTGGCAAGTCTATCCAAATTGTTGTTATTGATGTTATCGAAGAAAGCAAACTAAGAATCTACAGTTTGACAAACGATTTCGTATCCATAAATAGTATAATTCAATAGTTAAATGAGAAAAGTTGCATGTTGCCATTGGTGCAATCAGGCAACCACTGATTTGCTCATAATCTGGTTGATAGTTTGATTGTTGCTCTGATTGTTGTTCTACTTGCTT
Source organism: Oryza punctata (assembly GCA_000573905.2). Taxonomy (NCBI): domain Eukaryota; kingdom Viridiplantae; phylum Streptophyta; class Magnoliopsida; order Poales; family Poaceae; genus Oryza; species Oryza punctata. Next base: position 10,976,048 of record CM002488.2, read on the forward strand.
CTTCCTCTACTCTAATTGCTTCTTCTTCCAAGTAAGAACTGTTTACTTCAATTTTGTATGGATTAGTTTACTCTAGTCTATGGTCTAAAAGTTTTCCAAGTTGGTGTATAGCATCAACAAAAATTGTGCTTGCATAATTGTTGGTTGATATCATCATCAATTTGTTCAACATCAACAGGAAGAAAAATTTGACAAGCGTATCCATGTCTTGATTTGTTTCGAGAATACTTTTGCTTTTAATGGTTTTAACCACATCAACAATCTAAGTTTCTTTAATGTGTTTAAGCACTAAATGGGCATTTGGCACGGTGAATAACTTTCTTGTCTTACGGAAATCCCTGTCTTGCTTGTCTTAGTTTTCATTATCATATTGATCATCACTCGTTTGCTTGTTCTCACTATCACTAGCCTTGGACTGAGCATTGCTTTTGTAACCCTGTTCATTATTACCCTGTCATACCCTTAGCAGTGACCGATGGAGCGAGGCCTTCAGCTAAGACTTTGTCGTTGAGCTTGAGCTTCTCCACCTCGAGCATGGTGGCCCACTTGTTCCCGTCATGCCTAAGATCATCTCGAAGACTGTTGCACGTCCCACAAACCCATGTTGATGGTCACGCCTGATGGCGACGGTGTACATGGTTGTTTTTGTTCATGCGAGCCGCAATGAGGACATGCTACCTCATGGCCCTCGTATCCTGGTTTCGTGGCATCTTATTAAGGAAAGGGGCAAGTGAAGCAGCCCTTGGAACACTCGATTTCCAGTTCATTTATAGGCGAGAGATTGCAAGGGACTTGGTGCAACTTGTTGTCATCTAAATCTGTGTAATATTCGGAGGATACTTCGTTGCTCACGTCATCATAGCAGTCACTCATAGTGTCACTCATGGTGTAGATAACTAGGGATAGACGGTATGGGAGAAATTTCTCAGATGATGGCATGGGAGGAATTTTAGGTACAAGGATGAAAAGGAGTTTGAGGCCACTTTTTATAGCCGGTGAAGACAGACCGAGTGTGCAAGGGAGTAGTTTGCATTACAATTGAACGCATGCAGCATTAAGGAGTCACTTGGAACTAATCATGGCAGCAATTGATCAACGAGTTTGCATGAAGACAACATTAAAGAGTCGCTTCGAACTAATCAAATCTAATCGTCTCCTTAGACTAGAAGTTGAGTGGAAGGCAGGTAGGTAGGTAACTCCATAAAAGGTAATGCGCACCGAAGTAATGCCTGCCGAAGTAACACTAGGGGGTGTCAACAATGACCATTCGGCATCCTGTCAAATGAGGCGATTAGATTTGGTTAGTTCAAAGCGACTCTATAATGTTGCATGCATGTAAACGTGTGATTAATTGTTGCCTTGTTAATTTGAAACGACTCCTTAATGCAAAATGCATTGAATCTAAATGCAGACTCCTAAACCTAGCCTTTGGCCTTCACTGGCTATAAAAAGTGTCTGGCTTAACCTCTCCATCCTTGGACACGAAATTCCTCCCATGGTCCTTCGAGAAATTTGTCCCACGCCGACTATCCCTAGTTCCCTACGTCATGAGCAACACCATAAGCAACTATTACAACGACGTGAGCGACGCAACATCCCCTGATTACTCCACAAATCCAGATGATGGCAGGTTGCATCAAGTCCTCTGCAATCTCCCACCTACAAGGGAACTAGCTATCGAGTGTTCCAATGGCACTTCACTTGCTCCTCTTGCCCCAATAAGATGTCGCAGAACCGAAATATGAGGGCCATGGCTCACGTGAACAAAAACAACCATGTACAACGCTATTGCCGAGCATGTGGCCTTGAACATGGGTTAGTAACATGAAACATAGCCTTCGACGTGTTCTCAGGCATGACGGGATCAAACGGGCCACCAAGCTCGAGGCAGGAAGCTCAAGATGCGCAACAAAGTCCCAGTTAAAGGCCTCGCTAGTGCCGGTGCCAATCCTGAGGGTGACAGAGGAGGCGGCGGCGTCGTCTAGAGGAGGAAGACCAAAGAAGGTGGGAGAAAACATATGAGGTTGTTGAGTAGGTCGTGCCAAGTGCAATGGGTCGAACTACCATCAAGAGCTCTACTGTCAATCCATTGCAAAAGCATTGAGAAGGAAATCGTGGAAAGCGGTATAGTTTCACAATGTTACAGTTTCCAACACAACGAATGTACGTCCAAGTGAAGTACGTTTTTTGTAGGATGGCACGTCGCGATTTAGGTACAACATAGGAAACGTTAGCATTGAAAACCTAAAAAAACATCTTGAAAATTGATTAACATAAGGTTGACTACATGTGAATAGGAAATGTCTACAGATAGAGAAGCATGATCTCGTCTCATATCCACACGGATCTTGTCTATGAGGTCCTGTTAATGCCAAAATTTGATAAGATTCTTTAGTGGATTCGGTTAAGGGAAGATCACAATCAGCCGATGGAAAGCTTATCCAGAAGAGATCAAGTTCGAAAAGGAGTCGACATTGCAACTTGAGTTTATATATTAATTAAGCAAGTTTTGTATTTAGGAAAGTTTGTGTCATGTTCGATCAGGACTTATGTTTTTCCTTTTATCTATCGGAAAGTTTGTGTCGTCTGAGTAGGACTCTTATCGGCCTATAGGTATAAATATGTACACAGGGTCCCTGTAATTTTATCTCCAAAGAACAATACAATTACTTTCGGCGCATCGCCACCCTCTTTTCCGTGGTTTTTACTTATCGTCGACGGAACTAGCACCTGACATGAAGTTGCATCGACTTCGATCTCCGGTGGAGGGGTAAGCCCTACATTTTGCCGTCCCTGGTGAATATATCGGCTATATTGCTGTTGTTCAAGGCTGTATCGCTTCGATCTCTTGGATCGCGCTGGTTCGATTTATATAGTTGCCTATTTATCATATATCTTAGCTAATATAAGCTGATAGCATTGTTTACTTGTATCGGTTGGGCCTTTTCTAGGGTTCTGTTGATATCGGCTAAATGACTCCATTCAATTTAAATTAGTTAGGATATCCACCACCCTGAAACCAATCAAAAGCTCGATTGTTTTGATCAATGCCTAAACAAAGTCGTCTTGCGTGCTTTCCTAATTACAATAACTACAAAACGAGAAGCGCACACTCAAGCGAGCTCTACCCCCTTCTAAACTCGTGCAATAGCCTCCTATTTAGGAAGGGCGCCAGCCACTACACAACTGCTACCACATGACGTGGAGATGGGCCGACCTCCTTCGCTTGAGCGAAAGTGGAAAGTGGAAACGTAAGACCGCAGGTCTAGGTTCTACTTCCACCAGTCTTCTAGCGAGAACCGGTTGCTCTGTTGTAGCACTAAGGTCCACTCGACACACTGTAAGATCTTCTCAGTCAACGCTGAAAAGTTGCCAATAAGAACTAGCTTATCTTCTCCAAGGCCTAGGCATAGCTTACGGAAAGTATAGTATGAGATTGTGTTTCATGTAGCTCTCTTGTTTGCAAATTGGGCAACAGAACTTAGCATTTCCATGGTATCAATTAGAATACATAGAAAATATGGCTCTTAACATGTGTGCTTCAAAGAAAATGTAACGGCTTGAACTAAGACAAAGGCACATCAAACAATTATGTGAGATATATTGATGTCTGCAACCATGCCACAATTTTTTGTTGGCCAACTATCAGTGTATCTATGAGAACTTCTGCTCTACGTAGCAAAGGAGAGAAGCAGCCAAACAAGATGCCAAAGGCTTATTTTTCTGGTTGGTTCTGGAGTTAGATATGAGCACAAAGGGTCATATTATTACATTATCTTTCTGGACATGTTAGCCAGGGTGTGGCCATTTTTAGCTGCTAGTTGTGTTCGGGTCCTAGTTTGAGTTGGAGTCAATTTAATTAATGTGTGTCCTGGTTGGTTGTGTAGTGTTTGAGTCAAACCAGTTCAAGGTGGCTGGCCTGCATGACTTATTAAGCCAGGGTATAAGCCTGTATTGTGTGGAGTGATTTTTTTTATGTCGTTCTGTCGAGGTTCTCCAGGGAGAAAAGCTGATGGCGATCCCATTTCTTACTGCTTGAGATAATTGCCTCCATCCACAGCCGCCATGAAGGATTGGAGAAGAAGCTAGGTAAGCATATTATCTTCGTGGTCTTGCTGCTTGGTACTACATGTGAGTGTCCTCTCTTCTCATTGTGACTTTAAATCACAAGTAGAAGTGAATCTTGGTTTTTTGTTCAGTGAACAGTAAACTGGTAACTACTTATTAATGGTTATTACATATTGTGGTTTTACAAGAATTAGTATTTGTTGTCAGTTTCAGGTACTGTGAAACAGAGGGATAAATCTAAGATGCTCATCGCCGGGTGCTCATCATATATACACCATAAATATTATACAAGAAAAAACTTAACAAGGGAACTGCTGAACTAAACAGTCAATGAACACATACCTCCTTATCATTTAATTGCATTTGGTCAAAAACAGCCTGAGCTAAGTATCCATATTCCTCGTCAAGGGCCTCCAATTCTACAATAGATAGCAAATGTTGTTCGCCCAAAAAAAATTATCTACAAAATAAAGGAAATATTGAGCAGGCATACAAATATGAATCTAGGAGTATGGCATAAATATGTAAGAACAGTTTATTAGCTAGTTTTGGGTTAAAACTCCAGAGAGAACATGAGCAAAAGCATATTGTTGAACAGTTCCTGACAGCAAAGAAATATTTTTGAAAATGTACCTTTTTGGAGATGAATTATTCTTAGATCTTCACAAAGAAACCTTATTAACTTTGAGCAATATATCTTCACTTTCAGTCTGTGATCATTCTCATACCATATCAGCTTCTTGCTGTTTGAGTTTCTCTAATTCATCACAGATAATGTCCCTGATTGCATATTCGACCTTTATCTGTTGACATAAGATAATCAGATGTACAAAATACAAAGAAATTCTACTAATGCTCCCTCGATTCCTAAATATTTGTCACTAGATATTATTCATGTTCAAACTTTGACCACTTGTTTTTTTGGAAAATTTTATAAATACTTACAATGATGCGGTATTATTGTATTAGGCTCATGCACGCTCGATAACCATCAAAAACTATTACCACTACCATTCCAGCACTGGAGTACTGGACAACATATCACGAATTCACCATGCCAAGGAAACATATTGCTTGAGAGTAAATCTTAAATTGCAAGAAATAGCGACACCAATATTACTTTATGTTTTTTTCAAGTGATACAATTAGTATTCCCTGCACTAATGATAATAAATCAACTAATTAAAACTCAGATGGATTTTATATGAATGATATCATGGCAAAACATTTGCGGGCAATCAATTTTAATCATTGCTCCTATGCAGGTTCATTTCATCAGCACCAACCAAATTGTAGCTCTACATTCGAACGTCGTGTGATCTCGTGCTGGAAAACCTGCTTTTCTACCCCTCTAGCAAATCTGTAATTTGTAAATTGTATCTCTAGTAAGGGGCGGAGCCAGAAAATCTCCAAGAGTAGGGCTCAGCTTACTTATACACCTTGTATTTTCAAATTTTCATTAATGTTTGATGTATTTTAATAGTAGTTTAGGAGACAAGCCAATGGCTCAAGGACTCTACACATGCTCTTATTGTATTGCAATGAAAGTATTCAGGTGGGAAAGCTCTCCCCTTGGTGGCCTTAAAAAAAAGCTCGATGTCATCACTGTCCCAGATGCAAGAAGCATATATTGTAAGTATCCAGGACTGTGATCATATACTGGAATCGATTCATCAGGTGTACTTTGTCCTTTAAAATAATTATATATAGGGAACTTGCATTAATAATTGTGGAGCCTTTATAGAACAATAGCATCTATTTATTATTATTACAGGTGCATAGACTGTATGAAACTGTACAAAATTAAATTGGTGAAAAGACTTACAAGTCTTGATTCCATATCGTTAGCAGGCAGTGGCCCATGGATCCTGTTCTTCGAAAGTAAATGGTCCTAAGCTGTGGGTAGCACAATAGTAGGGAATAAGCACACATTACTGGCAAATTAAGTAAAAGGAAACACAACAACAGAAAAGTATGAAAGAAATGTTACGGACGTAAGTGATCTCAACGAAACTGCAATTAATCTTCCCCTAAATCTAGCTTCAATTCAACGCCTCCTCTAGTCTCCTGGGATAGTGTCTAAAAAATATAGCAGAAAATAAGTCTTTAGGGAACGAAATCGACCGAACACCTTGCGCGCATCATACCAGCGACGGTAGATACCGCAAGCACGGCACCCAGTCACTTCGCCAATACAGCAGTACCACGTCGTTCCCCTCCGTTTAGCACTCTCCCGCGCCGTACACATCAACCAAGAACCGCCTACACCGCCAGCGAGAAGGGATCGGGTGTGGGAGCTAACCTCTTCTTTCCAATTGTCCAGTCGGAGACGGCGGGACTTGATAGAAACGCTCCTGCGGTCCTGCCTGGGCCTAACCGAATCCATCCATCGCCGCACCGGCTAGCTGGCGCTGGAACGACCCTTCTTCGATCTACGACCCTCGTCTCAGCGGCGTCCGGCCCGAAAACTCCCCGGGGCGCGCATGCGGGCGAGGGAGGCGAGCAGGAGCGAGGATGGCCGCGGGGTAGGTGGTCGATCGCCCGGCTCGCCGCTTCGAGCACCATCGGTTGGCCCGATAAATTATAAAAATTTTACCTATAAATTATTTTTTATTCCCTAATAAGCTGTTTTGCTTTATTAGAGAATAAGCCAACCAATGAGATCTTTCGTCTCCATGCTCCTCTCTCATCCCGTGTACCACTTATAAATAGGAATAAGTTTATCTGAAGTCCCTTAATTTAACTTATCAACGAATCCAATTTTTATCCTTCAACCATAAAACCAGATATAATGGGTCAGTCAACTATCAAAACTGTACAATATAGATCTCATGGTGGTTCGGATAGTGTAACACCCCGACACTCGTTAACTGTAAACACCAGCTAACCAATACCAAGGTGTTACGCATTACTGTGAGATAGTACCAGTTCCAGGATACACTAGCTGGTACACACAAAATAAACATGGATTTAGTCTTTACATAAGTTGCCATCATGTACAGGCCCATAGATGAGCAACGCAACAATACATAAAACCAACAGTGCAGCAATGCAGAAGCTAAACGCGGCGAGAAACTAACCATCTAGCCACTAGGCGACACGCCTAGGCAGCTAACTTATTCCACTGGCGAGGCTTGGGGCTAGGCACGAATCTTCTAGAAATCCTCGTACTCGGCTTGCTCCTGGAGACACTCCTCGGCGGTAGGGTTGACGTCTTCATTTTCAAGCTCTATAGATATTATATATAGCAAGGGTGAGTACTTCACGTACTTAGCAAGCCGGGGAAAGAATGATATGTTTGGTTAAGATAAGGGGTCTAGGGTTTTATTTGCGAAAGCAGCCTTTTTGGCGAAATCGATTTGTTTCACAAAAACTCTAGTGAGTCAAAATTTTAGTTATCGGGAGAAGGCTCACGCCTCATCCCATTCTACAAGTTGTTTTGCAACAACTTGTCACAAGAGTAACAATTAATTATCAACCGGTTTCTTCTATTAGTTTCTTTTCACTTTCACAGCAACTCAGTTCAAACCATAAAATCACCACAACACTATTTCACATAGTCGATCTAGCTTTCTCAGCACAACAACACCTTCTCGGCCCTGACAACACCCTGGTGCCAAACGACACCCCAGGTCACACAGACCCGTTCCTAACCACAGAGGTTAGCTGTCTGCCACACAGGCGAACTCTGGAAACGAATCCCTTCCCACCAATCATTTTCATCAAACATTTGTCAAACAAATCCGCTATGAGAAACACCTTATACTTGCCCTTGACCGTCGGCACGACTGTTCAAACAGTTCGTTAAGCTCTGCAGAGGTTTTACGCTTTACCCACACGACACGAAACTGATATCATTTACCCATCGGCAACGGAAGTTCGTGACAAAGCCTTTCAAAAGCTAACCCATGAAAATCGCATACCACCTAGTTGGGCCAAGTCTCTTAGCCGAGTATCAGGTAAGGTCAGCCGTCATTCACTCAGGAACACCGAGGATGCCTCCTACTCCTACTTGGTACCGTGTACCACATTAGAGGCATTAGAACACCCAAAAGGGCCACAAAGATCCAAACTTCATCTCCTCATCCTCGGCATCCCACAACCATTGGCACACCAAAATCCCATGTGATAACCATTTACTTAGCCAGAGGCATTCCATGAATACCCGTGGGGTCACACTGTAACGTGTTTGGATGGATTTCCCAAAGGAAACGGTCCTTAACGATAATACGCAACCAAACCACAAAGACATGGTCTCGCATCATCCCTATTTTCACAACTCATTTTATTTCGCAACACATCGGTACCACGTACCGGATTTTTAAGCATAAAGTTTGGAAATACCCAAGTTTCCCACGCGACAGTACAAACGTAAGAACGGCTAAGAAAACTACCTCGATTCGTACCCAAAGGATAGCGATACCGGCGCAAACATGAGTGGAGCTATTAAAGAAAGAGGATTAAAAACATCCTATGTAAAGTGAGTGCATCTACTAGGTCGGTCCGTCGGTTGCATAAACAATCCAAGGCCTAAACAAGATTATCGTGTACACTAAGCAATGCATTTTTCAATAACATGCAAATATAGGGGCAATATGATCAAAGAGGCTTACCTTGCACAAGATGCGGGTCTTCTCCTTCGAAAACAGCGTCCAGAGCTTCCTTGTACACGTGTTCTATACGCGAAATGGAGAACAAATAAATAAAAAGGCAATAAAACAAGCTCAAATCAAAGAAACAAGTGTGCCACTGTGTAGATCTCATTTTTAGAAAAATTTGGAAAGTTGAACGAGGTCAAACGGAGTTACGGTTGAATTTTTATGAATTTTCAAAGATTAAAAGATTTTCTGGGATTTTTGGGAAGTTAAATATTAACGGGGAAGGAGTATTCTGTTGGAATATTCCGTTAAAGCTAATGGTGAAAGAGGGGCCCACTTGTCGGTCAAGAAGAGGAGAGAGGGGGCGGGGCCTACCTGTCAGTGGGAGGGGAGGGCTTTCTTCCTCCTCTCGTCGGGCTCGGGCCGACGGGCGCCGCAGCGGCGAGGCGGCCGGTGGAGGGGGAGCGGCCGGGGAGAAGCGGCGGCGGCCTTCGGCGGTGTTACGCCGGCGATGGCGGCGCCGACGGTGAAGTGCGGCGGTGGCACCGAGAGGGAAGAAGGGAGGGAGAGACCGAGAGAGACAGAGAAGAGGAGCACCGGCGGTGAGGGTGGGGGGCTTAGGTCCCTTTTATAGGCGGCGAGCGCGCGGCGGGGCGCAGCGATGTGACAGCGACGCGACGCGGGGCTCGGGACGGCGCTGCGCGCGGCTCGAGGCGGCGAGGCGCGGGGCTCGGGGTGGCGATGGGATGGCGGCACGGTGACGAGACATGCACCGCGGCGCGGCGCGTCGGCGGCACGGCGACGGTGCTGCGGCGCGTGCGGCGCGGCAGCCGGAGGAGGAAGACGGATCGGGTGGGTCGGGCCAGGCCGTGGGCCGGGAGAGAGAGGGAGGGAGCTGGGCCGGGGGAGAGAAGAGAGAGGGAGTTGGCCCGGGGAGCCCGCCTGCTTGGGAGGGAGGGAAAAGGAGAGAGGGGAGAGGGATTTGGGCCGAGTGAAGGAAAAGGAGAAAGAAGGCCTAAATGAACAGTACTACTTCGTAATTTCTTTGGAATTTTTCAAGATTGAAATTTGGAGGAAATTTTTGGAGGATTTGAATTTGACTTTGACCAAGGGTTTGACAAAATTGAAGGAATGTGTAGGAGGGGATTTGAGATCTATTTGGCACAAAATCAAAGAAAATCCAAATTTAAACTCCGAATTTTTAAATGAAGGAGATTTTAAACACATAAAATGATAAACTTTCACGGGTGCTACAGATAGCGGTTATAGCATACATGATGCTTACGTAGCTAAATTTACCGAGTCTTCATCTGACGTGGTATTGGTGTGGTATTGACGTGGCAATTTGATTCGAAAATTAATAAAAAACAGTGACCCCACATGTCAGTTACACCAAAAGAACTAATTAAAAATGGTAGGGCCCACGTGGGCCCCACATGTCATTCTCACCTGTAACACCCTGAAAATTTCGACTTTGAAATACGAAATTAAAAATTCGGAATAATCAAAAATCTTTTTCAAAATACATTCATGCCGGGATTAATTTATTTCGGTCTATCGTTTTTCTTTTATGCGTGGGCTAATAGACGAACGTCTGAGGATATGTCGGTATTTGATTTCAAATATTATTTATTCAAGGAACTATGATTTGCATGTGCCAATTATCTTCAAAAAACCCTTTCTATATTAAAAAAACCCTCGGGCATATTTACTTTATAAATAAAGCTATATATCTATATGTATCACCATTTCGGATAAAACCCATTAAGGGATAGTTTATTAAAACAAATACTGTTCTACTAAAGAAAGAAATAGCTTTGATCATTTTCTATGAACCTTTATATAGAGTGATAAGCTTTTGGAAATTATTTGCAAAATAATGTCTATTGGTAAAGTATTTGCTAGAAACCTTAATTGCGAAATATAAATTCCTAATAGTCTATTTTCAAAGATATGACCTCCTCAGACGAAGTCTAGTCCTCAGGCATAATTTTAGTTTGCTTGTTAATATTTATTGTTTGTTTTTGTGTGTCTAGGATATGTGCCAAAATATCTCGATTAAATTCTTTTCCCAAAAAGGTTGTCCTATGTGCGACATCCTTTCTGCCACTATCATCTCCGTCTGTTGATTAAACGCCTCGGTGCAAAATTAATCACAGACACAAAGCTCTCACCGTGATAATACCCCTCTCAACTCTTATTCTACGGTTATTTTTTTTAAAAAAAAAACACTCTATCGATTCAAACCCGGTAATTCCCCAAATATTTATAGTCGATCGACGTATCCATCTATCACATGTCGATTCGAGTATCACTGATTTTATTTCTACCTCGACGGTTGGATTTGAATGCCATAAGTCATCCAAAAAATCCCAATTACAGTACCGTCAGAGTGCGTGCAGAGAAATCCTAACCCTAATCCTCGCACGGCCTTCTAGCCAAATCCAATTCAAATGTTTGAATTAAATAGTCCAAATTATAACAACAGTCCATTACAAATTCCATCTCAAATCCCCTTCAAATTTCCAAATTACATATTCCAAAGAAAATATTCAAACATCATATTTCTTTGGACCACATTTTCCTCTGTTAGCCCAACCCGTTCCACAACACAAGTTCATTTCCTCTCCCTCTACCTTGGCCTCCTTGCTGTGAGCCTCTCCCATGCAAAAAGTCTATATTACCTCCCCGACTCATTCCTTCTCCCTTTCTCTGTTTGGGCTGGTAGGCAAGGAAGTCTATTCCTCCTCCTCCATACAGTAGCTGCGACGACGTCGCCGTGCGCCGCGCCACTACGGCAAGGCTGCCGCGCCATCACCAGCTGTCGTCTTCCGCTCCCGTCTCACCGGCGAGCTTGCCGTCCATTCCGCACGCGTCCTGCCCAACCTCGCACCGCCGCCAGCCATGCAGCAAGCTAGTTGTGCATGTGCATGCATGCAAGCAGCCAGCCGCACGCAGGCACCATGCAGCTAGCTAGCTATGCGTATGCCTGCATGCGAGCGGCTAGTCGAGCCTAAGCTAGCATGCATGCGCCATCCGCCTAACTCCAACCGCCTATGCTCGTGTACCGAACGCCGGTGGTCCCCGCCGGGTTACCGTCGCCGACTTCCGTTTTGGTAGGTGGCGACGGCAGGCAGCACAGGAGCCAGCCCTTCTCTCCCGAACGACGACAGCCGATGCAGCGTGCGCGCCAACCCGCGGTCGCCACCTAAACCCGTGTCGTGCTCAACGCCGTTCTCCGCCACCTCTGCCCCACGCGGCCGCTGCAACCACCCCGTCCCCGTCTTCATGGCAATTCAAGACGAGCCCGTGCGGTGGAACCTATATAAGCGCCGCTGTTGCCGAATACGCAACCCGTCCCTCTCCATTCTCTCTTCTCCTCCTCCTTGCTTTGCTTCCCGCAGCCACTCTCTTCCGCACACACGCTACCATCTCTTCGCTTGCTCCGTCGCGGCCAGCTCCAGCTGAGCCTCAGTTGAGCAAGAGGACGGATAGGCCACCGCGCCATCACCCAAACCCCGAGAACGACTAACTTATTGAACGGCTAACCTCTAACGTCTAACATTTGACCCATTGACTCACTAACCCGCTGACTCTCTAACTTACTAACTCACTGACCTCTAACTCGCTAACCCCTAACCCCTAACTTGCACTAACCCGCTAACATTTACTCCTTAACGCTGTGCGTTCGTTTGTTGCCACCGATCGAACACGTGGTATGCGCGGATGATCCGCGGGCCGACCATCCCCAGGCTGTACCGCGACGACCATAGTTTCGTGCGAGGACCGCCGCTCTGTGTGCCGCTACCCGGCTACCACAAGGTGAGCTCATCTCCTGCTCTTTCTCTTGCTTTTGTTTTCTTACCGCATTTCTCGTCTACCGTTGTTGCCGCGGCGCGGTGACGTTGTGAAGCGCAACACCGCACCCGTTCCTTGCACGGCCGCCCTCCGCAGCGATCGCCGCTTCGCCGCCGGCCATGCATGCGCCATGCAGCTAGCTGGTTGTACGTGTGCATGCATGCAAGCAGTTAGCTGTGCAAGCATTTAGCTGTACGTGTGCATGCATGCATGCAAGCAGCTCGCATGCATGCAGCTAGCTAGCCGTGTGTATGCATATGCAGGCAAGCATGCAGCTCGCCCAAGCCCGCCAGTGTGCCGCCGCCCGCGCATGCTCCTGCGCAAGGCCGCCGCCCTCCTGCGTCGCGCCAGGCCGCCGCCAGTGCCGTCGCGCGCCGTCCGTCACCCGGCCGCAGGCCGCGTCGTCATGCGCCAGCCCTCCCGCTCAGTACCACACGCGCGTGAGGCAGAGAAGAAATGAGAGCGAGAGAAGGAGATGAAAAAGAAAGAGAAAGGAAATCAGAGAAAGGTAGTGGACCCCACCAGCGGGACCCATCCTCTTAACTCCCTCACGTGAGCCCAGTGACTAGAAGAAAATTTCTAAAGTCTATATAACCCCCTCCTCCTACCCTGGGCCAAGCCCAAGGAACGGATTTCACCATAGAAGTCTATATAGCGTTCTCATCCAACCTTTGGGCCAAAACCCATCTGCGGCCTCTTATCCACTGAAGTCCATATTAAGTCCCTCTACAACCCAAACTCCTCTTGGAAGTCTACAATATCTCCCCTCCCGAGAAATCCTAAATCCGCGGTTTATAAATCATTTTTAAACTTTGGAAATTCATCTCTCTAACCGCAACTCCGATTAACTCCGTTCAACTTCCATCATCTCTCTAAAATCGAGATCTATTTATTGGCACTATTAGTTTGTATTAAATAATATTTTATTTTATTTTTAGGATTTTGTGTGGTTTTCTTCGGTCGTTGGTCAGACGTTCGGGTTTTCCGGTTATTCTTTGATCGTGGATATTCTGGTTATTCTAACTGTTACGGATTTCTCGAATATTATACGAACCTAAAGCAAGGCAAGTCACTACGCCCCCTTCCTCGAACATATTGATCCTATTTTATAAATGTGTTGATTGCAAATAAAATTGCATGCTAATTATAAAACGCGTACCTATATTTGTTTAAGCCGTACCTTTGATATTGTTTACCTTTATGTACTTATACACCTTTGTTACCTGAGTCTATTATTTATGCGCGTTTAATTATATATATTGCTTAGCGTTGCATATGGTAGACGTTTGTGCACTCCATACTTATGATATATGGCTATGGATGTGGATGTGGCGATCACTCAGTGGGAGTGATTATCGGAGACGGGTGGAGACATAAGCGCCACCCGCAACATTAAAACCTTTGCGAAAACCAAAAACTTAATCAAACAAATCTATTTCGACTGGGGCGGCATGAATAGAATATGGGTGGTTCTGGGAACGGTAAGCCGCCGACCCTGGTCAATTAAGGACCGAGTCAAGAAGCTATGAGAGAAACGAACAGAGTACGACCGCATTTCTCGAGTGGGGTATGACCCGGTGGACTAGGAAATTCTCGTGGGGTGGCACCCCAGACATGGTAGGTTCTGGACATTCGTTGTTGTGTGGATGAAGTATTGTGGTTTAGATCGCTTGGGTCGATCTGTTGAACACCGGCAAAAACTTAAAATGCACCCTAAGTATATATTAAGTAACCCCCCTAAGATCTCGGGAGCGCCAGGACTCCTCTCACAACCGGCTCAAGGTAGGAATGTGGCGCCGGGGGTGCAATGGGGATTCATAGTCCTTGGAGCGGGTGCCGCCATGCGAGGGTAACCGAAAAACCGGGCTGTGACAAGTCTCATGTGTTGGGTGCGTCACGGAGTGCGGGATTAAAAGCGTACATCCACTGCAGTGTGAGTAAACTAAACTATTCGAATAGCCGTGCTCACGGATATGAGCGCCGGGACTTGTATTACTCTTGACTAGCCTCATCAATTTTTAATATTGCTTAAAATATGATTGGAATCAACGGTGTGACCTGGCCCGATGTGCGGGAAGGTCGAAATGGTTAAAACGGTGGAAATTGGATGCGAGGGTAAACCAGACCAAGCGAGGCTTTGGAAAGGTGGATGAACTCTCGAAGGTTAAGGACAACTTTAACCTAACGATTGTTTTCAGTTAAAACTGCTACGTCATAGGCTTGTGAAATAATTTGTGAAAACTAGCTTTATGCAAACAAACTAAGCCATCCTTGAACCCCTATGAACATTATATGCATTCTATAGTGGTGGCTTGCTGAGTACGGTTGGTACTCACTCTTGCTTATTTAAATCTTTTAGAAAGGTGTTGGCGCCGACCTGTACATGTGCTATGATGGCAAGGAGTTACCGAGGACGGTGGAACAGGGACCTAGGTTCACCAGTCGATGCGTGTGGGATAAGATGGACCGCCGCTGCTTCGCTTCCGTTACCGCATTTACTTCATTTGGTATTTTGTATTGTTGACGACCATGCTTGGTCTATTCGGGTCCCATTTGGGCTACCCTTGTATTATCAATATATTGTCAGACCTGTATGACGATGTCAGCTTGTGATATATAACTGTGCCATGTGTGTACCATCTACTGATCCAGGGAATGGTATTGTAACACACATGGGGTTTCCGGTATATAAACCGGGGGCTTACATCACCCCTCCTCTTCTTCCTCCTCTCTCCCCATCTCCTCTCTCCCGTCTCCTCTCTTCAGGCGACACGGCAGCGGCGGTGGCGGAGGCCGCGAGCGGAGCGGCGACGACGGCAACGGTAGGCCACGGGCGGTGGAGGTAGTGGAGGATGGGAGGACGGAGCAGATGGCTTACAGGAGGTTGGTGGAGGGAGAGGGGAGGGTGGCCGGCGGCGGCGGCGGTCGGCAACGTGGCAGCGGCGGGAGCGCAGCACCGTGAGGCGGCGGTGGAGGTGGCGGAGGAGGGGAGGATGGAGCGGATGGCTTGCGGAAGGTTGGGGGAGGGAGCGGGGAGGGTGACCGGCGGCGGCCGGCGATGCGGCGGCAGCAGGAGCGTGGCACCGCGGGTGGCGACGGAGGTGGCCGGAGGAGGAGGTCACTGGCGAGACGGGGAGTTCGCGGATCCGGAGCCGACGCCTGCGCCGGCAAGTGTGGTGGCGGCGCACGGCGACCACCACCCTCTCCAACTCTCTCTCCCTCCCCACTCCCTCCCCCAACCTCCCGCAAGCCACCTCTGCCGCCCGCGGCCACCATCATCGCCGCCCGCGGTGCCATCGGTCGCCGCCGCCCTATCGCCTGGAGAGAGGAGAGGGAGAGGGGAGAGAGATGAAGAGAGTGGAGATGGGGAGAGAGGAGGAAGAAGAGGAGGGGTGAGAATGATATGTGGGGCTCACGTGAGCCCCATCATTTTTAATTAGTTTTTTTGGTGTAACTGACATGTGGAGTCACTGTTTTTTATTAACTTTCGAATCAAATTACCATGTCAATACCACATCAATGCCATGTCAGATGAAGACTAGGTTAATTTAACCACGTAAGCTAAAACCACCGTCCAAACTGCCATGAGACCTATATTGCACGGGTTTTGATAGTTGAGGGACCCGTTGTATTTGGTTTTGTGGTTGAAGGACAAAAATCGGATTCGTTGATAAATTAAAGGAACCTCAGATGAACTTATTCCCTTATAAATACCACGCCAACCGCAACCTTTCATCTACCACGGGCTGGTCTTGGGCCCGTAGTTTTGCACCCCGATGGTTCACGAATAAGTCCAGTTTGACTCCCTCAAATATACTTCCAATCTGATTCGTATCCCTCGACATGTAGGGCCCACATGTCATCCTCTCTCATTCCCTTCTTCCTCCTCCCTCTCTCTCCTCTTTTGTTCCATTTCCCTTCTCCACATAAGCAAGATGGCGGATAGACGAGGGGAGCAGGAGCGGTGGCGCCGGCGGTGACAGGAGCACGAGGAGAGCGCACGCCATCGGTGATCACCGGGAGCACGCTAGAAAGGTCCTCAACCAGCCTCCAGCAACCGACACGCTGGAGTGGTCCTCGATCGACTGACGGTAACCAGATCTGGAGGTCGCCACCTTCCAGAACCCTCACCCTTCACCCACCGCCCCCACCGCTGCAGTAGTCACAGGCGATGCCCCTGCCGTCAGGCCTTTGCCGCCAGACGTCGCCGCCACCAGCGCTGGGGCAAAAGGGGCTGGGATAGGAGAGAGAGGAAAGTCCCACCGTCATCCCGACGCCGCCTCTTCTTGTCGTTGTCCTGTTGCCTGTGCTGTCAGCCACCGTGCGCCGAGGAGGAGAGAGAGGGAGAGAGGGGAGAGAGAGGTTAGTAGAGGAAGGGAATGACATATGGCCCAACTTAAAATTTTAATTTATTTGATGATTGGGCTACCATATGGACGTCACGTCAGCGAAAATCGCTCTTAAAACAGCCGAAGGAGTCGTTTTAAATGGTTTTAATAGTTGGGAGAGTTGTTATATCTTGTTTTACGGTTTAGAGATATGAATTAGATCCGACCTATATTTAATAGAGTTAAATTGGACTTTTTCCTTCGCGATACAATATGGGCTACCTATCATGGATCTAAAGTTTTTTTGGGTCGTTTGTTAATCGGAATGGCTAAATGGTTGGCGACAGATCGGGGAAAAGAGGGGGAGAGGTAGGGGGAGGAGGCCGGCCGAGGGGACCTCGTCGGTGTCGTTGACTCCTTTCGGCCAGCCGGTGAGACCGGTCAGGCAGTGGCGGAGGCATCGCGAGCATGCGGTGCGAGCTCACGAGAGGCGGTGGTGGGTTAGAAATATCACACACGAATCTTAAAACGATACGACGGTCTAAGAATTTGCAAGGTCAAATGCCATGTAAGACAGTCCTATTGTTAGGAACAGTAATGCCTGCGGCCCATTGCGGTTTGGCCGGCCATGTACATCTGCAGATTGGATGGGCTAGGAACAGTAATACCGGCGGCGAGGTGCTCCTGCCTGTCACTGCCCGCTGTTGGTGGTGACGCCCTTCGTGCATCGCATCTCACCCTACACGCATCGATATTCGGTGAGAAGCATGCTCATGAAGAACGAGGAAGTAGTCGTTGAGGACTTAATTAGCATAATAATTAACCTGCTCAAGATATGACATTACATAAACCTGATCAACAACGGATATGGATGTGATCTCCGTATTGTGGCATTTACAATTACTAGTACTCCGGCCACTATATGGCCACACTTTGATTAATGCGAGGGGATAGTACAAGAATTAAACCAACAATTCGTTCCCCTCACGATGGCCCAATACACGGTGTAGCACGCCAAATGGAGCACTGCAATGCAGAAATACCTGCATGATTCAAAATTTCAAAAGGCTCAAGCATATATATCGGCTTGAATCCAAATTACCACATTTCTAATGCCCCGATAATAAGTTTGACGTACCATAGTGGAGCCCATGGTGCTGCAGGGTTAAGGAATGGGTACGGCCACCTGCACGTACGTTTCAAAGAAAATTAATGCGCAGCTGAAAATTTTGAAGTCCGAAATAGTTAACCAGGCCTTCAGAATTACTAGTGCTACTTGAATATTGTGTTTAGCCCATTTCGTTGGTGTGCGTTGGAATTTTGGATGGTAATAGGACGGTGAGAATATTGTTTGTCAAATTGAGAGGATGCAAACTAAATTTGCTGTAAACATTATTTTTTTTACCAAATAGAATCAACCAATGGAATTATTTTTTGATCTCACCATGTCAAGCCACAAACATGTACGACCCATTGGATGATTACGTACGAGCATGTCCAAAGAACGAAATACGTCATTCTGAACCAAGGGAACTCCTGGGATATATAAGAACGAAATATGTTATTCTGAACGAAATTGCTTGGGCATAAGTTTGTTTAGTTCGATTTTGAGTACCAAGCTGTTAAGAGTAGTCTCTATCAGCAGAAACACAAGGTTGAAAGAGTGAATGCAGCCCATCACCTGCAAATTAATTGAGGTCAGATGAAAATATGGATGGAACATATTAATGGTTAGGTTAATTAGTTTCGTGAAAAGAAATGTTAAGCCTAATCCTTGTTTTTATTTTCTACACGACAGCACATCTCTAGCTCATATATATGTACACTGACGACTGCAACATACTGTCACTCACTGCATTGAGGCTGAAATGGGAGGAGTACATGAAGGGTACTATCAGAGCCCAGAAGACCACATCCGTCAGCACAACCGCGCCGCCCAAGACCTGAAGACGAAAGGCCAGAGAGATTACGAGCTCCATAGATCATCTCCATGTCACTCTGAAATTGAAGTAGCGGCAAATTATATAACTGCAGACCTGGTAGACAATCTGCATGAAGCGCCCCAGCTGGTTCAGTCCAGCTCCTCCCTTCTGGTCGGCGCCATGGTTGATCTCCATTAGGCTGTCGCTGAGTCGTACTATGCTCTCGTCGATCTCGGGTAGCATGGAGTACATGAAGCATCCGTATGCAGAAAAGAGCGTAGCTATCTGCATGTTCCATGCGTCGTGCATCGAGTCGTGAAACCTTTGCAATTTCTTGTGATTCCTTACTGTATTTTGCTGAAGAAGTACGGAAAAGGAGGTGGAGAAAGTACCACAAAATAGACGATCTCTAGCATGAAGGTCCATCTGCGAAAAGTTGATGGGACAAAATCAATTGGTTGTTACTTGCATGTTAGAATTGATGACTTGGTTGTCGAGATCGAGAGGGAGAAAAACTATGCAATTTGTCATACTCCGTGTAGTACACCATGATGGTGAGGTCGTAGGTCATCGCGTCCCAAAGCAGAACGCCGGCGAGGGCGACCACGGCAGCGGCTCTGGACGCGAGCAGCCACGCCGGGCGCACCCCGCTCCAGCGGCTCCTCCACATCCCGGAGGCGCCCGAACCGATCGATGCGGCGGCGGCGTCCACCGCGTAAGGTGGTGATCCACCTGACGGCGACGTCGCCGGCGGTCGCCTGCGGGAGGACAACATCGCCCAGAGGGACGCGGCGATGGCGCCGGCCACGATGGCCAAGCAGAGGGCATCGCTGAGGGCTGCCATAGTAGGAGCTAAGCTGGGTTAAAGCTCAAGGAGATCGTGCGAGTGATCGATCAAGTGATCAAGTGCACACAGGGACTAGTTGCTGGCTCTTTTGCTAACTTCTTGTTGAGTTCCCAATTTGACCGGTAGGTGTTGTTGATTGTGTTGGGGCTAGACTGGTTGCTGCCGTTGCTTCCAGCGATCGGCGTTGCTGACGCAGCGACGGGCCGGGACGACGCGATTGGGAACGGTGCGCCATCTCGGCCCATGCGGCCCAACTCCAACCAGGCCAGCCAGCACCGCGGTCGACGACGAACCCCGGTCCACACGTTTGCGTGACGCGTCCCCTGAACCTGAAGTACGATTTTTGCACGCTACAACAATCAGCAACGACGACTCAGCGTCACGGCAGTATGATTTTTGCACGTCTGGAACTGTCTAAAGTGCCCCCCAGCCTCATAATTTACTAGCAGTACTAATTTAAGTTTATATGTTTCCCTATAAGAGATCCACACCACACTGAAAAGACAATATGGTCGCAATATTGTCATACTCTGACTATGTTTGGGGGTGAACTTGTATAAATTCGTGTATGTAATGTTTCTACGATTTCTTTTGGATTGCAAGGTGACGGCCAGACTTGACTTCGTAAGAATGTTTGATGCGTACAAACGAGGCAATATACGCTCATTGCAAGCTTACAACTTCAGGTCAGCCTTGTAACACTTCTGTAATTCTAACGACCAAGTAGGCAGGTAAATACAACGCGAGTCGATCAAAGTCAAAGCCATGGGGTCTTCAACTCAACTGCGCCGTCGCGCGGTCGCGGAAACTCCTATCTTTTCAGCCTCGTCAAACAACGCGGCTGCCCCTGTTTTCCTTTCCATCTCGGTGATGGCCGCTACCGTGTAAAGCAGAGACCTTTCCGCCTGTTCCTCTGCTCCATGATTTCTCTGTCGGAATTTGCATATAATCTCCTATGCTCGTCACATCCAAGAAGTTACTGCATATTCATCTGTTCTAGATGAGTACGCTACTATGCTACAGAAAGTACCACTACATCCAAGGTGGATGCAAACCAAGAGCAGAACACGATGGCTAACAAAAATCCACATTGTCTTCAATCCTTTGGATAAGCAATCTAGCTGAAGTCTAATCAAAGCAGTATAACCTCCACAAATGAACATGACAATAAAATGGAAAGAACAACTCGGCAATTTCTGTACTGCAAATTTTTCACTAAGGGGCACGGTAACAATACATGAACGGCCGAACGGCTGAACCCGATAAAGTATACATGTACAGCGAAGATGGGGCAAACAACAAATGGAAAAAAAAAAAACGACTCCCTACAAAATTGTTGGCTGTGTGAGAACAGCCGTCGTAGATATTTACACAGCAGGAAACAAAAAGCCTGCCCATTATCATCATCATCTACTCATCAGGTTCCAGCCATTTCTTCAGGTTGCAAAGGGCCTCTGAAGACAAGCTCTTGCAACATCGAACCCTCCTGATCGGCGCCTGCTCTGAAGACGGCGAACCACCGCCAAGCTCGGATCCCAAGCAAATGACGATCACCGTGAGGTTGTCAAAGGTCTGGAGCCTCTTCGCCTCCATGGCGAGCTCCCTCGCACACCTCTCAGGGTCGTCATGTCGTCGAAGCCCCTTGCGGACTATGGTCACCGCGTGCTGGCTGCTCATGACATCCCATATCCCATCACAACCTATGATGAGGAACTCATCGTCCTCGGTGAGTGTGGTTTGCTGGAATTCTGGCTCGGCGATGAGAGGCGACCGCGAGCCTTGAGGCATTTTCATGTCCCAATCCCCCAATGCCCTGGTCACAGATAGTACTCCATTGAGGTAGCCATCTTCAATGTATCCCCCACACTCGGTAATCCTTTCATGCTCTGCATCATATGTTGGCCTGTGATCACGAGACATCTCCACAGCTACACCTTTCCGACATAGGACTGCACGGCAGTCCCCAGCATTTGCGACTAACAGCTGCCTGCATATATGATGGAAACAGAAATGAGCACACATACAAGCATAATGTATCGGTGATCTGCAGCGTACACAATATGTATTGCATGTTCACCTTACCTTCCAAATATCAAAGCAGCAAGAGCTGTTGTTCCTGATGATCGGCTGATAGCCAAATCATCGGCGAGAGAAAGGTCTGCGGTCAAGAATGCATTGCGGATAGAGTTCTCAACTGATTCATAAAATGATTCATCTTCTTCTAATGCTTGTGGGAACTCAGAATCCTCAAAGAACAGCCTTATAGCATGCCTTTTCATGTAGGCTGCTGCATCTGGACCGCCATGGCCATCAAAGACCTAAAAATACAATGCCGTCATCAATTAATTCGTGGTACAAAATATGATAAAAATGGTTGAAGCTCTTATTAGTTTCTTGCATACCCCATAGAAGGCATTAGGTGCAGGGCACGTCAACAGTGAGCCAAGATGACCAGAAAGATCATCAATTCGTATATGTTCATCTTCCATGTACCGCCTAGGTCCAATATCAGCAAAGCTACCAGACCGAATGTTGGGGGAATACTGTACTGATTCCACGGGTGCCTTAACCATCTGCATTAAGCACAAAAAAGAGTTAATTATGGTGATGCTCATCCAAGGTGAACAACATGCCCTCTTTAGTATGCCGACTAAAAACACAGACATCCTGCACTATACCTCGTGGGAAACGTTTTCACCTTTTAAATTCTACACTACATCTCGTGGAAAATGTTTCCACCTTTTAAATTAGTTATGAGTTTCCCACCATCACACGACCAATCATTCAAATAGTTTTCATCCTCTTTTAGGGATATTTCATGAAAATTTATAAGTGGCTGGATTAACCAAAAAGTTTAGCCACACGAACATTTCAATACTGAATTGGTCAAATATGGACTTAATATGTGCAAATTTCAATTTCAAAATAAAGTCCGCAATACTTGAACAAATAAAGTATAACCAAACATCTAATCCAACCACAACATGGTATTCCGTCCATACTGCCAATTTTGTTCGTTTAATTTTTACTTGAGTACTCACCACCTTGCCACAATCACAAGTTAAAAATTCCACCGATATTAAAAAACAAACGAAAAAAGCTCTTCTTTTTTTTTCAATCCATAAGCAACATATTTCTTGAATTAACCACAGGAACACTCACAACTAGAATATTTATTTACCAAAAATCAAGAAACACGAGTTATTGCCAGCTCTAGAATTGGCGAATCGTCAAACCGAAAATGATAGCCAAAGCCCCTATTAGCTTAAGGAAAAAAAAACTCACCAGTTCAGGCACCTCGACGGGGGCTTCCGAGCCAGCCTCCGGCGACATCTCCTCCACCACCGGCGGCGGCACCTCGTCGACCCCCTTCACGGAGCATCGGCGGTGGAACGACGCCTCTAACAGCGGCACGACCTGATGCATCACCTCCGCCCCAGCCACCATCTCCGCCTCCTCCGCCTCCTCCGCCTCCAAACCGCTCAACAACCCGCTCGTCCTCCCCACCACGGAATCCAACAGGAAACCACCCAAACCAAACCAAGAACTCCCCGACCCAACCTCTCCCCCAACCAACCAAGCTTCCAACAACACCTCTCAATCAGCAATGGATCAGTCAATCAATCACACGCAAAGAACTCTCTCTCTCTCTCTCTCTCTCTCTCAAAAGATTTTGACTCGGCCGCAATCAAGCTTCTTTCCCGGGACACACACAACGAACACGAACACGGAGACTTATTCTCCTGATCCGAAGAGGAGGAAGAAAGAAAGAAACAAAACGGCGGAGATAAAAGGGGGAGGTCTCCATTTATGCGCGTTGGCGCGTGTGGGGGCCACGCGCACCCAACCCACCCGCGGCAGCCGGTGGGTGGCGGGCGGAGGCGACCGGCAGGTGGCCGTGACGGGAGGTCGGGACCGGCTGGCTAAAGTGGCTACGCGCGGGTGTGTATCGGTGTTACCGGCACGTGCGCGCTCGCGCGGCGGTGTGGGGGTTTGGTTTGGTTTGGTTTGCCGACCTTGTGTTGTGTTGGGTGTGTTTTGGCTAATAAGGCTTTTAAGGCTTACGCGATGGGTGATGCGTGCACTGGTTTTCACGCCTTTCGCGTGTGGAGACCGGAGACCGTCCGTTTTTAGGGGTTTTATTTTGTTTTCTTTTATAAAAAAGAATTGATTAGGGATGCCCGTTTCTTTCCGTTATGTGGTGTAGGAATTTTTAGCGTACGGTTATACTCGTCGTTAGTAGTTATAGAATGTAAAGGATTTACACTGGCAGTTATTAACATAACGGCTATCTTTTTTAAAAAAAATGATAATAATACTCTATATGTTAATTTCGAAATACTAGCTTAAAACAGGAGTATTTAGCTTTTCCTGTGGCTATACAATGGAGCACATGCTTTTCCTTCGTAACCGATTGCTTATCATGATTGTTTATGAAAATACTGAGAAAATAACTGGCATGTTGACTAGAAAATCAGTGGAGAGAAATTGTGCCCCTATTCCCCTAACATCAATTGATCTGTTAAGTTTGCTAATAGACGGTACAGATCCAATCTTCACCATAAGTTTGACGTGTACTTAAATGGTGAACTATGCCATGGAAAGCATTTTCTAAAGGCAATCAAGCAAGGATCAAAAGCGAGAGCATAGGTAACTTTTTTAACGGGATTAGCGCCGATTAGAAAAGTCAGAGCCCCCGCCCCTTTGCAGTCGTCGCAGGGCATTGCATTGCAGCTCTCCGTCCGGGCAGTGGGCACGGCCGGGAGGACGGCGCGTCGGTGCGTGCGTGCGTGCGTACCCTGCACGCCACCCTGCCTCACGCGGCGGCGTCGTCGAGTCAACGGGTGTGATTCTCCCGCGCCTTCCCTTCCCGTGGGGCGCCCAACGAAAGCAAAACCGCGAGTCAAGCAGAGCAGTGTGGCCACTGTCCAGCCACGCCACGCGCCGCCCGAACCACACCGTCCTCTTCGGTCTCCTCTTCGCGGTGTTCCCTTGCCGTGCTGCACCGCATCTGCATGGGCGACGCCGCGGCGGCCACGGAGACCCACGCGGCTCCGTCGTTTCTCTCCCGCCGCCACACGGGAAAAGCATCGGTCGCGGCCGCCAGGGTAGGTGTGTGCGTGCCTGCTCGGCGCGTAGTACGTTTCACCGGGGGGGAAAAAAAAGGGCGTTTTGCAGAAGGTTGGTTTTATTCGATTTCGCTCGGGCGCGTGTACGTACGCTTCGGGTGTCGCGGAACCGCGCGATGAACAGAGCAGCTAGCGTTCGAACAAGTGTACCGCACCGGCGCGCGGCGCGCGGCCCGCGGTGTCGCGCTTCGGCGAGACGCCGAGAGGAGGAGCGTACTACGCGTGTGCAACAGCTTTGGTCGTCGGCCACGACACGTGTGCCCTCTGCCGCGGGACAGCTGCTCTACCTCCGGTCAGTGGAGGTAGATCAAGTTCGCACTCGGCAGCGTCGTGTATTCGTGTCGTGCTGCCATGACTGCCATCGCTACAGGCGGCAGAGCCCTGACACTGACACCGGCACGCAGATCGGCCTGTATGTATACCGGCGGCCACCGGAGTCCGATAAACCAGACAATGAAAAATCTGCCATCTCGCTTGCACATAGTTTATATAACCAACATGTTAGCCCCCCAAAAGATCAAACAGTTGGTGCTAGTACCTAACAATCACACACATTATTGGACTAGATTTAGTTAGCGCGCCGGGGCGAACTAATCCATCAATCTTCTTAGCATGGAGAGTCATCGTCTCATTGATAGTACAATGAACTAATCCACCTGCAACTGCAAGTTGAATTTGGGTACGCCATGCTGACGTAATTCCGTTTATTTTCTTTTCCTCCTCTGCTGTAGTATCTTGTACTCTTCTTGTTTGCTTTCTTTCCCTACAATCTCTCAGACTGCAGGGAACACTTGTTGCCAAGCTAGAAAGGTAGTAGTAATACTAATAGCGAAAAGGTACCGGCATCCGAAATAAGGAATCATCTGAGCAGCAAAAATACAAAACACATGAATACACACAGCTACCACTTGGGCTGGGCGGCACTATTGGGGCATAATACCGTCAATCAAATGCTTCCTTACCTTTTTGGAATAGTAACAGGATCTGCTTTTCTGCTGGGAAAATATCTCCTGAAAAGAACTTCATCGACATCTCTAGTTTCATTTCTACAATTTCTTTAAGGCGTCTTTTCAATTTTTTAAAAATACTCTCGAGCCCTTGAGAAAGATTCTGTTCAGAATCAGATATTGTGATTGATCTTTCGGTGGTTGTTTATCAGGCAATTGCTCACAGGCTGCAACTTGGATGCAAATCTCTGTCGAATAGTATATGCTGAACGCACAACAACGACCTCTCCGGACTAGTTTTATCCCTTTTTTATTTTCTTTATAAAAATACTTTTTTTTGTTTTTACATATTTCAAGATAAGGTTACAATCTTTGAAGATGCTATATCCAAAACTGTATCAGATATTATGATTGATTTCTCCATAACTGTTGGGTGGTGTATCCAACTCATTAAGGTTTGACGTACACTGTTTAGCGGTATGGGTATGCGTGTGCTCGCGCTCTTTTATGGCACATCACAACCAGCTGCTTTGGATGCAAAGGAGATGCAACTCTGCCCAAAGGAGATGCAACACTGCACATATTATCACTTTGGTCTAATTTCGTCCATGTGTTCTATTGGGCACTGATCCTAAAAACAAAAAGATATCTTCAATAGTGTCTCGAGCTTCTGAAAACTGAAATGGCTAGGGAAAGCAAGCACGGTCGTACTTTCCTAATCACTGGTCTCCATGCCTATCCAATGATCAAGGACTGGATAAGGATGACTCAAAAGAAAACAAAATTTGGGATTCTGTTTAAAGTATACAAAGCATTTTGAATTTCAGGCATTAAGCACTAACATCAGTTGCACAAGCCCAAAGCCCCAAAGCCAGCATCGAAGTTTCAGACAAATTGTACTGCTCACAGGACCCGTGGTTTCAACTAAACTGCGACTGAAAATTGCTAGTTATTCACTCGAAACAAGCCGCGCCTCAGTAATCACTAAAACTGAAACTGATAAACCACATGGCACATGGAAACACTAGCTTCAATGGGCAAATGCATAAGCTCTTAGCATCACAGTTGGATGAGTGGCATTGCCTTTTTCTTTTCAACGTAAGGGGAGGGATCCTACACGCAAAAAATGTTAAAAGAGCAATGCAAGCATTCAACTGATATCAAACAGGAAGTGTCTTCTCTCCAGTTAACGCTACTTGTTTAGGAGAGTGTATTTGCTTATATTATCAATGTAAAGGATGGCAGTCCAAACAATACAAATGCGCGTAATGCCAGAAGTAACTTTTGTGTCTCTTGTTCTGGTACCTCAAAGAGTGAGTCAACTAAATAAAAGTGAATGGAATATACCAAAGTATACAAACTATCGATGTAATATAGCGTACTTCCAAAACCACAATCCAATTTCTATATCAACAGGATCTGTGTATTGCTCCTGCAATTTTCACTAAACTACTAACGAACAGAACCCTGTATCATCGATGTGAGTGATGGATGGACTCGAGCAGTTTTCATTGACCGAGAAACACTTCTTCCTTCTGAATATTCCTCACCAAGAGGCCACCTTGGACGCAGGTCATACTGTACCAGTTAAGACATTATCAGGCATGATAATAGCCAGTCAGTCTTATAAAACATAGAACTTACACTGTATTAACGTCAGGGGTAGAGTAAAATTACCAAGTACAAGATTCCTTCCATAACATAAATACACAACAGGTCGATCTGAAGTGTGTTCTATTTTAATGTAAGAAAATTAGACGGCCTGGTTCTGAGTTCTGACGATGTGCGAATTCCATCTTCCATGATATTAATTATAGGAAAACATTTGGATAAAAAATAACTCCTAAACTGATCTTCGTGGTGGATCTGCCACCATCACATGGCTACTGATATCATAAATATTGACTAGCTCTGCTCACAGGCTAAGCTGATTCGATCAATCCCCCTGGGTGTCAAATTGAAGGAGACATGAGGAGGAACATAAAGGCAGCTATAGGGATGGGGAAGATGGTGAAAATGTGGTTTGACTGTTTGACTGGCTTGGATGCGATTTTGACATAACACAAGATCACCTGTTCGATGACAATATGGCAAAGCTTATAATATGGTAGGCCACAAGATGAAAATGCCAACAAAACCAAATTTGGCAGGTAGTTTGCTACTTTTGAGATTTGAGTATTGAGGTTTGGGAGTCGAAGGTGAAAAAAGAAGGGACTCTGGATGACTTGAGGTAAACGAAATTACCGAACTTCAACTATAGTGCCAAATACAGTTACTTGGGATTAAAAGGACATATATGCCAAATTTACCCAAATTAAGGTCAAGAACATGATATAATCTATCCAAGTCTCACATTTCGATGTTCGTTGAAATGTCATCGGTTTAGCTTTACACTCTTCCTCCTTATCAGTAACCACACCAACTGCCTTTTAATAAGACCTTTTTTTATTGTAGCAGCAAAGTATTGATCGTGTATCAATGCATTTTTAAACTACCAAGTCATAAGAAGCAAAAAAGTTTTCTGTGCTTGATGTTGCACTTTGTTTTGTTTAACTCATCAACTGAGCATATTTATTTGTCACGTTACCTGCATATCATCAGGCTCATCAACAGCAGGAGGATCATCAAATCTGCCTGCAATGAAATGCTCAATACCAGTCCAAGCAATCATGACACCTGCAAAAGCAGATGTCAGAATTATGTGCAAACAGCTTAAAAATAACTAAGGGAATTAGGAGGAATCTGTACTCTGTACGGAAGAAGCAGTAAAAAATAAGTTCAAATGCTCAAGTTCAACAAGTCAAAAGAACAGAAAATAAACAGTATAACAACAACATAGGGCCAAGGCACAAAAATAAATAAATAATGTAGAGTCTAAATTGAGATAAAAAATGAAGATATGCAATGACTGGCATGGAAAATGGCATTAAATCCTAAATACTTCTGTTAATAATATGATTGAATATTTTGGTCATGCAAATAAACTTTTTACCATTGTCAGTGCAAAGCCTTGGGGGAGGGCATACGAGCTGTAGGCCATTCTTCTCAGCAATTTGATTCAAATGAGTTCTGACATACTGGTTTGATGCAACGCCTCCTGAAACAACCTTTAATAACTGAGTCAATAACACACTGGATGAACTAATGTAAAAATGTAATATTCTAAAATTAATCAACATCAAGATATCTGAATTACAAAGTATTTAATAGAAGGCTCCATCTTCAATGCCCATTCAACTGCTCGCTGGCATCTTTCTTCCAAATGTAAAACAGCAACTTGCTGCAGAGGTCAACGTCAGAAAACTACCAAAATCTTCATGAATAATGAAAATTCATTGCCTATAATGTAAAAACCTGAAAAGAAGCAGCAATGTTCGCCCTTATTTGTCTGTCATCTTTTGTCGCAGATGAAATAGGAATATCATCTGTTGATCTACCCTAGCACAAAAACAACAGAAGAGTTACGAGACCAAATGTCAGAACCAATAAGATTACCATGTCTGTTTCATGTAATAATAAAAAACGTTCCTTCGCCAATAAAGAAGCAGAAACATTCTATACCTATTCTAACAACCAGTTTTCTAGCAACTTGCAACGTCTTGTTATTTGTTAAACATTATTGTTCCTGCTTTGTTGTTCTTGTTATTTGATCTAGAGCATTTCCAGCACAGGTTATTGTATATACGCTATAGCATAATGCCTATGTAGGTGTTCTTTAATTAATTAATAAAAAGAACAACGACCTTGCATGGTTGAGGCGGACTTACTAAACTTGTAGGAACAGTTGCAATAGTTTCATGTTAATTTCCTAGTGCTTGAAATAAAAAAAAATCAGTAAAATTAAAAAAAAGTATTGTAGATTATAGAGAGTTAAAGCCAAGTCTCTGCTTGTTAATCTAGAATATTGTAGTCAAGGAGAGCAAACAGCATGCCAAATACATTATTTATTTGACACACCAGCAGGCATATTAATCGTACGATGAAGACAATGGCACAAGGACTAAAACAGCCATACATGTTTCTGGATTCAATAGCCAATCGAACTTGAGTCTTCAGACCAGCATAAGAGAAATTGCAATCTTTGTGTTGTCGCATCGGAACCTGGAAGTTCACAAAAAGAGAAGGCAAGCAAACATCATGTTGACCTACCAGTCATGATAGGTGGATAACACAACATATCTACCCAGTGGATGCAAAATATCTACATCGGCAAACTTACACTAAACTTAACAGCATTTGGATCACCTTCTAGGGCAAGCTGTTCAAGAGCGGGACCGCCACCTTTCCGCATATCAAGGCCCAACCATCTCGCTGACTTGTCATAAGCCTCACCAATTGCATCATCTATTGTAGTTCCCAGTTGAACATATTGACCAAGTCCATGAGCAAGAACGAGAAGATTGTGTCCTCCTGAACATATTAACTGGTTAGGTAGCCAATGTCATAAAAGAAAATTCACCAAACACATATTTTTTTTTTCTAATGTGAATAGCAACATGAGTATATCTGCTATATTAGCACTTATGTACATAAACTTAGGGCGATGTTATTTTATGTTTAGGTATTATTCTTTATCCTATTTTCTATTTGATTGAGCATATTTGTCACATACTCTCATATTGTACCAATGATTGCAATCAGCCATCATAAGATTGATTTTGCATTCTGAAAGGATGGAATAAATGAAATAAAAGTAAAACTGGATATAATAAAGTATCGAGATGTGGCAAATGGAGTTGCCTGCCAACTAGCACTGCTTAAAAATGTTTATTTCCCTATATTGTAGTTTGACTATAGAGACATAAATTAACCATGAAGATTGCTCATTACACACCTCGTATATTTGTACATAGAACATAAAAAACTATATAATCCTTCTGAAAGAAGGATATGGTGGTGTAGCTTGTCAATATGCTACCCCACCTCCTTTATATTATATGTTTTATGAATTCCCCCTTGATAGTTATTCTACATATTGTTATATTATTATTTGGCCTACTAAAATACAAATTTAACAGGGAAGGGTCCAAGATTCACATATACATGTATACAAGCTAATGTTACAATTATAATGTGAACGTGCGAAGGGTGCCTTTAGTGAAGAAAATCACATTCATTTGTTTCACAATACTAGGGCATGTATGATTAGTTTTTATCCATATAAAACACGGGTGTTTAGATAGTACTTCCAAACAATGGCAGAGACAAAACGAAATCCCAATCAGGTCGAAAGCTGACTGACTAGGTGTAAGGGTACGCGCCAAGCCTTAAAATCCTAGACTAGGCACTGTTGTCCATCAATTTTATGAGTACAGCCACGTCTAATGGGAAAGCGCATGGTCATGCTTAGCGGACTTTGGGCATCTCCATGATTTTGAATTGTGTAGAGGACACGCATGCAATCGTGGGGTCATTGCTTGACATTTGAAGTTTTTATGTATTTTAGTGAAAATATTAGCAAAATTAGTACTATCCTTGCAAAAAACCTGCACAACATGGTGGCACTACTTCCAGAACCATGTGATTGATGATGTATTGAAACAGGAAATATAAATAAATTTATGCAAGTTCCAATGGAATCGATGTTATACATTCAAAGTCTACCAAACATCAAATATTTTTTAAAAGAGCCTTATTGTTACTGTAGAGTATAACTCAACAAAAATTGATAGTACCACAGAATAGAGATAAAGTCATAAAACACTTTGATTAGCATATACCTGAAATTAGGAGGGCCAAAAATGGGAAATCGAGGTCCTTGTTCACTAATCTGACATCAATAGAACCACATTAATACGAATGCATTGATTATAGCAATAGCAATAGGTTAGGTAGCTATGATAGCATTTTAAAGATTATATAGTTATTTTAAGTATAGGCATGATTACCATAGTCTTAGGGCTTAGGTTCTTAGCATTTCTGGTAAAAAAGCTCTTCTCTAATAATAATTTAAATTTCATACCTTGCATTTCATCATAATACATTCATTTTGCAAAACACATAGCACTGAAAAATAGTTTATAGTTGCAAATTTGTTCCTGCTCAAATATCGTTATGTGGTTTTTACATAGCAGGATATTGGTCAAATGTTCGGACTTCGGAAGTAATACCAGTAGAAAAAGAAATCATTCACTTTTTGGTACAAAAATTGCTAATTTATCAACCTAGTGGACATTACAAATTACAATAGAAAAAAGTGGAAGTGCAAAAGTTCATAACAGAAACTAGCCGTGCTCTACAACTAAATCCACAAAAATAAAGAGAAAAACATAAAATTCCTAACAAATGGACAGTGAAAAAACATTCCATCGTTTGAGCTAAAAAAATCTACTATTGCTTGGCGGTGAACTGGTAAAGGAACTTATGCTTCATCAGTTAAGAATGTCATCTTCATAACTTAGAAATAAAAACCAAGGTTGGATACCTGGAAACTAATGCATGTGCCTCCATATGATGAACTCCAACAATAGGCAGGCGAAATGATTTTGCTATTTTTCGAGCTTTGTGAACACCAACTGCAATTTATAAGGTTCGTTAAATAGCCTTTAAAGAAATGTAAGAGAGACTCAGCAAGGTTAAAAAGTAAAATCAATAAAGTTCACTCTGACAGTGTAAATAGTAGTATATGCAATGTATCATTTCAACAATCGATTATTTTACAGGTTGACATTGTGAGTGACTGCACAAGATAAATAACTACTAACAAGTAACAACATCTAAAGGGCAAACAAGTTCAGTGATGAAAAATGCACTGCACCTAAAATACTCAGCGAACTAGTAGTAAGAACACAGGGTTTTGGGTGGGGGGAATGATTGAAAGATGCAAACAAGTTCTGTAACAAACTGAAAATTCAGAACCATGCCAGCATATAAGATATTACAGTAAATACCAGCTAATCCTACTGATCAGGAGTAAACACACAAGAGCTGATACCTCTGAGGCATAAACTAAGTCCTGGTCCTACGGTGACAGCCACTGCAGAAAGATCACTTTCTGACACATTTGCATCATCAAGTGCTTTCTGGACAACCTGCAAGGAAGTTAACAACTCTTTAACATAAATGTAAAAAACAGCAAGATCCGCACAACTTCTGAACAGAAACTCTGAAACTGAAAGCCAAACCTGATCAATCGCAAGAGAATGAGCTTCCTCAGCCATCTTCGGAGCGACGCCTCCCCACCTCACGAGTAAATCTTCCTTCCAAATGTTGTAAGCACAAAACAATACAATCAGCAGCGCACAAAGCATAACATGACCAATATACAGAAACTAAGTGGGCTGAACAGGGAAGCAGGGGGCATAGTGTCTCACTTGGGAAGATACCACCTGGCTTAGGATCACGCCATCGCCTCTAACCTGCAACCAACAAAGGCAACAGAGAGCCAAGGTACTAAGCACAAATCCTAGACAAGGCTCCACCACAGCTACAAGCGGTCTGCCATGGGGGAAAAGGCGGGCGGGGGAGTGAGCCGCGCGTACCACTGCGGCGGCGGTGTCGTCGCAGCTGGTCTCGATGCCGAGCACGAGGAGGTCGGCGCGATCAGGGGTGGCCCGTGAACCGGCGGCGGCGGCGGAGGGCATTGTGGAGAGGGAGCGGAAGGTAGGAGACCGTACCGGCGGGGAGGGGGCGGGGGCGGGGGAGAGGAGGCGTCGGAGGAGGGGAGCGGGAAGGGAGAAGGGAAGCGGTGGGGCTCGCCGGAGGAGGAGAGAGGCGGCGGCGCGGGAGACCGGCGGCGATAAGGTGGGGAGAAGAGTGGCCGCCATTCCACTGTGCTCGGCTCTGCGGTCTGCACTCTCAGCTTCGGCCTTGGATTGCATTTGAAACGGAAGTATCGGATATTGGGAATTAACCACGAGAGTTTTCGCACAGGCCGCAAGCCCGCAAGTTAGATTGGGCCTTCGGCCTGACAAGTCTTAGCATTAAACGGGCCTAGTTTGGGCTGACGTTAGTCTGACATGCCCGAATTTACACAACTTTTTACGCAATTACACCCCTATATACTTTGCATTTATTCCTAACTGCCATAAAAAATTTAGAAAAAATGTTCATTTTACTCCCCAAACCAATTCAATGGATCACTTAACCTGAAATTATTTTTTTTGGCTCATTTTACCCCCTAAACTATTAAAAATGATTCAGTTTACTCCTTAACAACAGTTCTCTTTTTTTTTTATAAAAGTTTTTTACTCTTTTATAAAAGTTGTATTTTAAGCTAAAATTTATTAGAGCCATAGATGACACCTTTATCAAAGTTAAAAAATATTTTGAAACTTTTCCATGGCTGTTTGCTTGAAATTTAAAATGTTGATGTTTAACTCAATCTTAACTGCTTCCAACGTACATAAACAGTGAGAAAAAATCAAAAAAAAAAAATTGAGGCGTAAGTTGTGAATGCAATTAAATTTTCTACCAAATTTTCAGTGCAATGACTTATATAGATAAAAACAAAAAAGAGAAATAGCGTTAGAGGAGTTAGAGGAGTGAAGTGAACCGCTTTCAATATCTCAAGGGTGTAAAATGAATCCAGCAATAGTTTAGAGGGTTAAGTGCTCCGGTGAAATAGTTCCGAGAAGTAAAATAGATTATTTTTTTCAAAATTTATGAAAAAATTCCACAACGTTGTTAAACATAGGTTACATCATTAAACATTATTTTGCAAATTTGCATATTAAATGAGATATACAATATCTAAGTAAAAAAATAAAATATTCAACTATAAACAGATGATAGCAATTCTTGTAAAACAACACACCTATTAGCTCCCTTCCTTCCCACATCAACAAAGGCATAAGAAGATGTAGAATACCTGTGTCGTTCCCTTTATCCTCGGGAACATTCCACAAGTAGAAAATGAATACAGAGGTCAAGGTTCAAAGAAGGCAGAACTCCATGATGTCAGCATGCAGATAATCAAGATCAACCGCCCTAGCAAACTTAGAGAAAAAATGAATTGCAGACGGTATCGTCGGACGAATTGATGGATTGGGGTGAAGGCACTGTATAGCAACCGTGATCAGTCCAAATATCTCGCTTGCAACTTCACCTTCTGGAGGCGGGAGTCTGGTGTCCAACAAATCCTTCATCGATGTGCTTTTATTGCTAGGGCATGAGATCGACGAAACAAAGTCTCCAGGGTGAGATCCCATCAACAGCTCAAGAACTACCACCCCGAAGCTATAAACGTCACATTTCTCTGTCACCTTCGTAGTGTATGCCAGCTCTGAAGTATCAGGAGTTCAGTCAGATTACAATGTACTAAATATTAATCTATATTGGTATTGTGGTAACTTCTTCATACATATTAAGTACAGCGTAGATCATATTTTTAAGTAATATAATGCAGCTTCATGCAACAAGAAAAATGCATAAGATAAGAAAAATAATAATCAAAACAGTAGGTTCAACGTAATAAATTTTGTTTACCTGGTGCAAGATATCCTTTTGTACCAGCGAGCCTTGTGTGTCCTGATTCATCAGCATCCAGTATTTTAGCTATCCCAAAGTCTGATAAACAAGCTCTGAACTCCAGATCTAGCAGAATGTTTTTGGTTGTAACATCTCGATGGACTATAGGATCTGAACAGTCGTGATGCAAGTAAGATAGGGCATGAGCAACATCCTGAGCAATACATAACCTGCGCTTCCAATCCAACTCGCTTGCATTTCTGTAGGAGTTGAGAGCTGTCAACAAGTTTCCTCCTTTCATATACTCATAGACAATAAACTTATCTCGTGCTGTACAGCAGTAGCCAAAGACTTTTACAATGTTCCTGTGGCGTATTTGCATTGTGGCCTCTATTTCACGATAGAACATTTGCTCGTTTATCAAACGGCCATTCTCTGTTGCATTTATCTTCTTGACTGCGAAATTTTTACCATTTGATAATTTAGCTACATAGACAGATCCATGACCACCTGCTCCAATGCAATATTTTTCACTAAAGTTCTCCGTCGCTTCAATAATTTGCTCGTATGCATTTCCCCCATCAAAGTTTAAGACAGAGAACACGTTTTCCTGCTGCAAATCTCCCTTCGCGTCATGTATCTTGTACTTCTTTCTTCTGCATATTCTGCACAGGCTTATAACTAGAACTGCAAGAACAACAAACAGAGTAAGATAAATTTCAGAAATGCAATCAGTGAACCACAAATTTATAATAAATAGTTTCACAAACCCACAGTTTTAGTTGTTAAGAGAACCACACTTTTGCACAACAAATTATGAGGGAACACATATGCAACAGGATGAAGATACAAAAGCCAAAACTCCAACCAAAATACCAAAGTATATCATATATGAAGTCAATAACTCACCGAACAGTACAAGCCACGCCCCAGTCACGGGACCAACAACAATGGCGACAACCTTCCCCTTATTCTTTGATTGATGGGCAACTGCATCATGGGACACCACTGGATTCAGCTCACATGGTGGTAGAGGGAACCCACACAAATCAGAGTTATTCTCATACTGGCTTTGTGGGAATGTGGCAAGGCCCCCATTGTTTGGGATTGAACCATTCAGCTTATTGTTCGACAGGTTGATCTCCGACAGCGACAATGTTGAGAACGAGCTGGGAATTGGCCCTTCCAACTTGTTGTGTGACAGGTCAAGTACCATCAGCTTCCTGGCATCACCGAGCTCATCTGGGATCATACCGTACAGCTGGTTGTGGCCAAGGTTCATGATCATGAGGTAGTACATGTTCCCAAACTCCTTGGGGATCATTGAGTCGAGCTGATTAAATGACAAGTCCAGAAATACCATCGATATTTTGGCGGCACTGAAATCCATGCTCCTGATATACTTCAGATCAAAATTGCAGGACTTCTTACTTGGCATCCGGTTCAGGTCGTCAGACCGGATGCCTGTGAGATATATCAAGCTCCCGGTGCCGTGGCATTGGGAAATTCTCATCGCGTTATTGCGCAGATACCAAAAGTTACGTGCCTGTGTCCAAATGAACATTGTTGCAGTGACCATCTTGGACCGCTTTGCCAGCTCTGGTGGTATAGGGCCTGACAGCTTGTTGCTATTGAGGTCCAGCCATAAAAGACTCTTACAGTCACCCAGCTCTGCTGGTATCAGCCCCGAGAAAGAGTTATTCCCAAGCCTCATGATTTCAAGTTTGTCAAGTTGGCCAAGCCACACAGGTATTGGACCAGATAGCCGATTACTGGCCAAGGACAAAGTCTTCAGTTCCGTGCAATTCACCAAACCTGGAGGGATGCTACCAGTGAGAGCATTGTAATCAACAATGAGATTCTCAAGGCTGCGGATGCCAGCCAGAGAGGCCGGTATCTCACCAGTCAGCATATTTTGCCACAAAACAAAGTCGCGAAGGCCAGTCATTTTGTCTAGGGATGAGGGAATTTGCCCATTGATGTAGTTCAGGCTGAGGTCAAGTGACACAAGCCTGGTGCAGCTAGAGATAGCCTCTGGGATGCTGCCAGTGAGGAAGTTGTTCTGCAGGTAGAGCACTCGGAGGAGCTTACTGCTGGCGTCCAAGGAGCAGAGGGCAGTGGGGATGGTCCCAGACAACATGTTGGAGCTAAGGTCAAGTACCTCGAGCTCTGGGAGGGCAGTGAGTGCGTCTGGGATGGTGCTGTTAAAGTAGTTAAAGGAAAGGGTGACCATCCTGAGCTTGGCAAGTTTGGCGAGAACATCACTTGGAATTTCACCAGAGAAGTTGTTTGTTGATAGGTTGAGGGCCGTTAGTGACAAGAGGTATGCAACATCTGGTGGGAACAAACCTTCAAGATTGTTGGAGCTAAGGTTGAGCGTTCTCAGTTTGCTGCATCCAGACAGGACCCCTGCTGCCACAGTACCAGACATGGCATTGCCAGATAGGTCGAGGTACTCGAGTCCGGAGCAGTTGATGAATGCTGGGACTTCCCCGGATATAAGGTTCCTGGCGAGATTTAGCTGTTGGACTCCACCAGCACCGGCATGGATCATCCACTTGAGGTCACCTTCACCAGTAATCTTGTTGTCTGAAAGGTCAAGAACCTCCAGCCTGGCAAACCCCATGTACATGCCCTCTTGCCCATCGACCTTCACAACACCAATGCTGGCAGCTGAAAGATTCAGCACCCTTAAACCACTGCATACACTGGCCAATGCATCCACGTCGGCCACAGAGCCAGTGAGCCATCCATTGCCGGACAGGTCCAGCAGGTGCAACTTCAGCCCACACGTGATGCCCTTGGTCGCCGAGAGGACACCGGCTATGTTGGTGCCACGGATTGTGACCTCCTCAACAGTGCTGAGCTGTAGCAGGGTGCTCGCGACAGCACTAAAGTTGACATGGAGATTGACACCACTGAAGGATATTGACATGAGTCGGCCATCCCTGCAGCCCGCACCGGGGAACCTGCAAGCACCATCTCTGCCACTCCAGCCCGCGAGCACCGTCTTGTTTGGCACAGCGATTCTGAACTGCTCCAGCAGCTGCAAGTCATTCACATCTGCAGCAGCCGAGACAAAGAGTAACACAATGAGCCATGGCAAATACATGTTGGGGATTGTGAGACTGAATTGAGAAGACATGGAAACTTGAAGGCTGAGTTTTGTGGTAGGTTGCGAGGAGGAGAGCCAAAGAGAATGAGATACATGCATGTAAGGGATTTCTGACCAACGAACGAACGGCGACGCAGTCACTGGTGTTTGATTCCTGTAACGTGTGAGCAGTTTTTGGATCTTGTATGCGTAGCTAGCACCCTAATACTAGTCCTGGGTTTAGCATGTACAACTATTAATTAACTAGACTAAAGTACAACAAGATGGGTTAAACAAGTATAGAGTATGTAGTTGGTTTTCCTACTGGAAATTGGATGTGGTGATATTTGCTTGTTGGTTGATGAGCAAGCTGGCAATCTACTGTCAACGTGCCGTGAAACTATGATAGTTATATTTGGACTGCTGACTTTGAGCATGTCGGTTAAAAGCCTCTGACCGAGGAATTAAAAATAAGCTAAACAAACGAAGATGTTCCTCCAAAGTTCATTAAAAAATTGAGGAAATCTTCCTAAGTCCATGTGCAGAAAATATGCAATAAACTTATTAACATCACCCAGGTTTCTGCTAAGTTCCGTATGCTTCAACCTAAGCTGAGATA
Source organism: Oryza punctata (assembly GCA_000573905.2). Taxonomy (NCBI): domain Eukaryota; kingdom Viridiplantae; phylum Streptophyta; class Magnoliopsida; order Poales; family Poaceae; genus Oryza; species Oryza punctata. The sequence continues at coordinate 11,014,866 of CM002488.2, forward strand.
CGGATCATGTGCTGGTTGGCTTGAGGAACTAACAAAGAATCGGTCATCTCATTTGCGCCACATTACTCAAAGGTCAACTACGCTACAAACACATTAAACGAATGCATACAATTTCTTCATCATTTGGTGTGTGCGGGATGGGGGTTCTCATTTCTCAAGTGATAGAATCCAATACCCAAATACCATTGCTAAGAACTCATCAAGTAAATAATTTGAGATCCAGGAAGCAGAGTATTATTGAAAATAAATACGGAAAATAGAAAATTGTACATGTAGAGAAGGAAACTAGAAGCTGGCTAGCTGCGTTCAGTTGGACATGTTCCAAACTTCAACCCGCACACACAAAACTAAACAACTCATATTAATTAATTATAAACTATAATAAACTTTAAAAAATAGATTAATATAATTTTTTAAAGCGAACCTTCCTATATATTTTCTTTTAAAAAAGTGAGTATCATTTAGCAATTCAGACAGCGTGTGCTCGAAAAACAATGTAATACAGTAGAAGTTAGAAAAGGAGAGAAAAAATACACAGCCTAAACAGATGAATATAGAAGCTAGCTCCATGGAAGCATTTCATCGAACAACCTGCATGCAGCGAGTTCGAGTTCTCAACTCACCTGCTCGCCGCGTGGTTGCCGCCGGGCGCCGGGAGAGAGCGGAGATCTGCGGGGGGTCGGGGGAAGACGCGACGCGCTGCTGCATACGGGCGGCAATGGGAGGAGCGAGGTGGCACCGGACGCGGCGCAGCCGATGACTCCATTTTCCCGGGCGGCGAGGTGGCGCCCCACCGACGACTGCGAGGTGGGGGTCTAGGGAAAGGCGGCGGAGTAACAGGTAGCCACCTTGTTGGGCCATGTTGCGGGCCGTTACGGGGGCCATCAGCAATACAGAAGCCCAATACAGGCCCAGTTCGGCCCAGCCCGGCCTGCGCATGAGCGGCGGCCGCGACAAGCTAGGCTACAGGCCTACAGCGAGAGCGAGATCTCGAGCGGTGGAAGTGGAATCCCCTTCCCGATTGGAATCGGGGGGAGACGGGAGAGAGGAGAGGAGTCAAACTAGGGTTAGTGGAGAGGAGAAGGGGGGGCGATTTTGCTCATCGCCCCCGCCTAGATCGAATCCGAATCCCGCCTCCTCCTCTCCGGGTCGGCCTCCCCCGATCTTGCCCCGCTCCCTCGGCGCAACTGCGCAGGTTTGCCCTAGCCGCCGCATCGCCGACGTACTACGCCCGCTCGGCTCTCGCTCCAGGCTCCAGATCCGGCCTCCAGGGCGTGCCGCTGCTGGACGACGCTCTCCCTCGTCCGTGGCTACCTCCTCCTCCGGGCTTTGCCTTTGCCGTCGCCGAAGCGATTCGTTGGTATCTCTCTTTCTCTCGGCTTGGTTAGTTATCGTTCGGCCAAAGCGATTCGTTCGGAATCTTCATCTGCTTGGTTAGTTGTTGTTCGGAATGGTGGCTTTTTGTCGGTAATTGCCTTAAAAGAGAGTGGTGTGGTGCTTTGGATTGGAAAACCAACGAGGGTTCTTTACGCTGTACGGTGAGAGGCGAATTACCGAGCAGGGATAATTCGGATTGTGCTGCTTTGAATTGGAATGCCAAAGAGGTTCTATGTGCTAAAACAGTATGGGGGCAAATTACCGAGCAGGGACAATTCAGCTATTTAGGTTCTGTGTAATGTATTTTTCTTTGGTAGTGTGTGAGGGCGGAACCACACACATTTCTTTCTAGTTAATAAAGCTGAGAACCTAGACAGTTCGAGCTTTGGTGAAGTTCTTCATGTTAATACATGTCAAATGTAAGGATGGGGATGCCTGGGGGATACTATGCTCAAATCTGAAAAAATGTGTTATATACATGATTGCATGAGACCAATGAACCACCTACATAATAGATATCTGTACAAAAGGCTACACTTTCTTTACATAAGATCATGTGTATAACATGTCTACATAAAACTAGCCGCAGAAGATCTTCCAAAGTGAGGGCGTAAACCAAAACATTGCCCCGTCTCCTTTTTAAGGATTAAACATGTTGCATTGCCTAAAAAGCCCCCAATTTTGATGTAAGGTTTGTTGATGATTAAAAGTATGAATTCTAATAACTAGCTGTTAGTTAAGTTATGCTTTGTAAGTTGAGGAAGGCGAATTACTGAATAGCTTTTAATTTTGACCAAAGTTTGATGATCTGGATTCGGATGAAAAGTCTCCAGCTTTAGCAACGTTCTTTGCAGTACTTCTGTATACCCAACTGTCAAGATATTCATTTCTCAAAACTCGGGAAGATACAATGTTTCATAGGGTCATGGAGATAGGAATTGAGCCCAACAAAAGCTAATATGAGCTTGTTTTTATTCTTATCAAATTGTTTGGTGTAACCACCGAGTGCTAAGCAGTTCAGCATCCTGGGTACCTGAAGATCCAACTATGTTTTGGCCCTTCTAATTCTTAGAAGTTAGGACTAACCATTAACATTTTTTTATTTTAGTAGAGTTGCAGGGGTATATGTTTGTAATGTGCAATTTTCTTCGCTATTAGTACCTAGGTTGTGCTTCCTGCTAAAATGATTGTTGTTGCAGGTGGATTGTGTATAGCTCTGTAATAAAGGATCTTGGTCCATAGGATTGAACTGGAAGGTACAAAACTTCTCGGCTATTATGACATCGGTGGGTCTAGTAGATCCTTCATCAGGTTTCCCGGAAACGAGTACTAGTGGAGTCACTGATCGTCTGACAGATGATATCAGTGAGATGAGCATAAGAGATAAGGTAATTTTATTCGGGAAATTAATCACAATATTACTCAATCTTCTGATCATATCATACTCTTTGAATCTTATTGACATATGTACCAGGAAGTTGAAGCTGTAGTGGTCAATGGCAATAGCATGGACATAGGTCATACTATTGTGACAACTGTTGGTGGAAGAAATGGGCAGCCAAAGCAGGTACTGACATAGCATTGATATATGGTGATCACTACTAGTTATGTTTTTAGTACTTCATGTTGCAATAGATAGAATTTGTGGAAAACATTACCCACATTATTAAAAGAATGCCGTTATGTGTCATTATTTGTCTATTTCTAAAAACTAGTGATCTCTATGAAGGAATACCCAAATCTTATAGTACTGGATTTTTATTGCATTGCAGACAATTAGTTACATCGCAGAGCGTGTTGTTGGCCGTGGTTCATTTGGAGTTGTCTTCCAGGTGGGCCATTGGTATATGCCATTCTATTAGTACCTTTCTGTTTAGAGATTACTAATATAAATTATCTTTGACAGGCTAAGTGTGTAGAAACTGGTGAGAGAGTTGCTATAAAGAAAGTTCTTCAAGATGCGAGGTACAAGAACCGGGAGCTGCAAACTATGCAAGTTCTCGATCACCCAAATGTTGCATGCTTGAAGCATTACTTTTGCTCAACTACTGCGAAGGAGGAGCTATACCTCAATTTGGTGCTTGAATATGTGCCAGAAACTGTTCATCGGGTTATTAGACATTACAATAAGATGAGCCAACGCATGCCATTGATCTATGTTAAACTTTACATGTACCAGGTAAGGTTGCAGACGCCTTACAGCACAACTATAGCTATTCACTATTGTTTTGATAATGATTTTAACTGAAAACTTTTAATTGTCAATTCTGTTCTTTCAGATTTGTAGAGCTTTGGCCTACATTCATAACTGTGTGGGAGTATGCCACAGAGATATAAAGCCACAGAATATATTGGTATGTATTGTGGTTAACTGGTTATCATTTGTCTGAGTGCTTAGTGCAACCCTTTTTTTCTATAGATGATAATTTCAGCTTAATAAGTTCTGACATAAGATATTCCTGTCATAGGTGAATCCACATAATCATCAGTTGAAGTTGTGTGACTTTGGCAGTGCAAAAGTCCTGGTATGATCCCTCTTACCAATTATAGTAATTTTCACTCGCATATGGTCTCATAAAAAAAGGTCACATCTTTTATAAGCTATCTGAAATTTTTAATTTTACCTTCCCGTGTCCAAAGGTGAAAGGGGAACCAAATATTTCATATATCTGTTCTAGATACTACAGAGCCCCAGAACTCATATTTGGGGCTACAGAGTACACGACAGCTATTGATGTGTGGTCTGCTGGCTGTGTTCTTGCTGAACTACTTCTAGGGCAGGTAAGAGGTCAACCTAGTCGTTATCATACATTACCCAAATTCTTGAAGTAACTTCTCTGACTTTTTTTGCTGTTGGTTAGCCTGTTTTTCCTGGTGACAGTGGCGTTGACCAGCTTGTTGAAATTATCAAGGTAATATCTGATTTAGTTTAGTGGAATATACTTCTATGCAGTTTCCCCCTTTTCTTTTAGCTCATGCAGGAGACTTACTGTACTTCCATTCAGGTACTGGGTACTCCAACAAGGGAAGAAATTAAACATATGAACCCAAACTACACCGAGTTTAAGTTCCCCCAAATCAAAGCTCACCCATGGCACAAAGTAAGCCTTCACATTTAGATTTTTTCCCTCTTATTTTCAAAGTTAATGTCCCCTGCTTACAATTTATAATGTGTATTCTAATTGTGCATACTTTCACCAGATCTTTCATAAAAGAATGCCATCTGAAGCTGTAGATCTTGTGTCTCGGCTTCTGCAGTACTCACCACACCTCCGGTGCACTGCAGTAAGTATTAATGCACATATCAGGAAATCACTTGTACATGTTTCTATGTACTCATTTCACATCTTCCTTTTTTCTTCTCGCACCAGTTGGAGGTGTTAATTCATCCATTCTTCGATGAACTACGAGATCCAAATGCCCGCTTACCAAATGGCCGTACTCTTCCCCCACTATTCAATTTCAAGCCTCGTGGTAAGTTTAAGATATTTGTCAATTCCAGACCAACTGAAACACCTGACAGCAATATCCTGATTTGCTAACTACTGAACTGGAACAGAGCTGAAAGGGGCATCGATGGAATTTCTTGTGAAGTTGGTTCCACAGCATGCTAAGAAGCAATGTGGCTTCTTAGGATTATGAGCAGACAGTTCATACACTAATCGGGTATTACGTCGGTCTACTTGGTTCTGTAGAACAGCATGGCCTGCAGTATTATTGAATAGGCCCTAATTTTGTTCTACGTGCACCCTGTTTGGGCATGCCTTCTACCATCATATTCTGTAAAGCAGATGAAGACATGGAGCGAGTGGTTATCGATTGGGGCTTGTATATTGGTCTGCCCTTTACTTGAGAACTTTATTCTCCCTGTGCTGTATCAAGCAAGAAAGAACACGTATGTATGCTTGAGCCCTATTTCATTCCGGAGCCTATCAGGTTTCACCGACCATCAGATTTAAGTCTTCCAGTTTGTAGGGCTAAGCCAAAAAAGTTCTTCTATATGTGAAGAGTTGAAGACATATCTGTTTGGGTACAAGCTATTTGATTGTATTTGATCATTCTTTTGTATTAACTCTGATAAACTTACATGAGTTAATTCTATTGTTATGTGATATAGTTGTGTGCCACATTTAAACACCTAAACAACTCTGTTCAATGGTGAAATGTTTTTGTGCCCCTGATATATGTTAGCTTGAATGCTTGATTACAAGCAAATGGTTATATATTTTACATACGGATGCACCTCAATGATTCCAATTTTTTTACCCTGATTTCTATTCGCTTGAATGTTTGATTACAAGATAAGGACGTAAGGAGCATTCCAATTAATGTACCGTTTTGTCAAATACTAGTCAAGATACGCATATATCGCTCCCTGAACGAAAACCCATTTTTTGTTAGAGGCAGTGTATGTCTGTATGACCGTTTTCAATCATAAATTGCTGAGCTGACTCCCTGGGTTAGAACTAGAACGGAGCATTTTATAGCATTGTTACATCGTTTGTTTCTTCTGCTTTTTTTTTTTTTTTTGGTTTGAAGATTAATGGGATGCATCCCATGCACTCACACCATATCGTTTGTTTCTTTGTGCTTTCTTTTGTTGAGGGGTACAATGGGATGCATATGCACTCACACCATGCATGCACTTGCGTACGCAAGTTTTTATACGGATGACTAGATTTATGTTCAGAATAGTAGCTAGTATGTTCTAGATATAATTGCATATATACCATATAGTTTGCATTTCTTTCGTCATCCGATCAACTGCCTTTTGCTTTTGTTCCGGAAATCCATCCACCCAAGGCGTGCAGCTTGACAATTCCAGTTTCCAACAAAGGATGCTCTTTTGTTCTGCCACCAACCAAGTACTCCATTAGTTTAAACACTTCCGTATCAAGAGCTGCTTGCACTGAACTAGGTAGAATCCTTTTTCTCCCCAATACTGCCAAGTGTGCCAAGAACAGATATCTGATTTTGCAACTGATTGTGGTGTCATGTAGTGCAGAAAAGAAAAAAGAGAAACCAAGAGGTGGTTCAGTTCAGATTTGGCTCTGTCTTGTAGTGACAAAAAAAAGGAGAAACCAAGAGGTGGTTCAGTTAGATTTGTCAGGGGTGACAAGCCCTTGGTTTCTCTGTTTGTTTCAACTGTTTCAGTGGAAGTGTCACAGCTGAATGTACAGCATGCACCATATTTCTTACTCCACTATGCAGTTTATTCAGTCTGATACTCAAGTTTCAGACTTTTGCCTGTTTTCTGGTGATCTATTCCTAGTCAATTTTGATGTGAGCCTACTACCCCACTTTGCAAAATGTCCAACAATTTTACTGATATGATGGTTGGTCGGCCAGGCACCGAGCGAGTTGCCAAGACAGAATGCCTGTGTTTTGTTTATGCAAAACAAAAACGACTGTCTTAAACTAGTACTAACAAACACTATCAAGCTGCAATGATAGATGCTAGGCTTGCTACCTATCTACTAGCTAGACAGTATATTTATGCTACCGGTGCAATCTCTAGCAGCTACGTACGTACCGACCTGATCTGAGCCCTGAGTGCTGCACTGAAACGCGGATACATCAATATCGGGCAGAAAATGGTTAAAACCAAATGGGTCATATGGACCACGGCCGCACCACCAGAATCTAGTGGCCACGGAATTACCGCAATGAAAACCAAAACCGAGCAATCAAACTTTTGGCCAGCGCACGAATGTACCATGTACTTGTAGCTCGCTAGCAGTTATCTGAAGCTCCAGTGGTGATCAACACCGCCCCTGGGGTTAATAATGCAGTTGTAAAGCGCGCGCCACCTAGCTTAGCCTTTTCTTTCACCCTCTCCTCTCCCCTTAATCTCCTCCTCTCTAGTGGTGGCTTTATCACGATTAATTGTAGTAGTAGATCACACATGCACTACTCGCAGTCGCATGCAGCTGCAATGTCTGACCGCGAAGGATGCACGCACGCACGTACGCATCTAGCTCGGCCAATCTGGTCGCGAGATTCATGTCCATTTCTACTCGATTTGGATTAAACAACGGTGGCAGTAGAAGACTAGTACTAATCTAGTAGAAACAGTGGTCACCCCGGCGACGGAGGAAGATTTGGGCCCGAATTTCGCAACATGCACGCATGCCCCCGAAAGCGATACGTAAGCGCAGTATGCTGACTGATCCATGCACTTGATGCGACCATGCGTCGCGTTACATCAGGAAACGTGAGCGGAACAGCAACGGCGACGGCGCCACGACGACGCAGCACGCCGCCCCGCCGGCGACACGCGCGCGCGTGCCGGCCGTTTCTCTCGCCACGGCTAAAGGATCAGCGAGACAGTGAGTGCAACCTTTGATCCTACCCCAAATAGAAGTAGAATTGAGACAGTGAGTGCAAAGCTCTGATCCTACTACTACTACTACGTGCACTGCCGCTGTCATTTCTCTAAGTAGAAGTGGAAGTGGAAGTAGAACTCGTCGTCGACGACTCGTCTCGCGCGCGTACGTACGTGCACGCTCCACTGCACGTCGTGGAGGAGAAAAGGAGGGTCGTGTGCGGTGTGTGTGTGTGGCGTGGCCGGCCAGCGATCGAGCGAGCTCGGTGAGGCGCGCGGAGGGGGTCGGTCGCCGCCATTAGAAAAATGGGCGCCCTTCGGCGCGAAATGGCGAAGAGCAGCCACATAACAAGCCTCTGATGAGGCCTCCACTATCGCCTCCACCACCACCACCATCATCATCTCTTCCTCTCCTCCGACGCGCGGCCATGCACGCCTCGCTCCCTATAAATCCTGGCTCCCGCGCTCCCCACACTTCTCCAAGCCCAACAACTCCCAACCGTCTCTAGCTCTAGCTAGCTTAGCCGCGCCTCTTTGATCGACAAGCCTTCAGTAGCAGCAGATCGCGTCTCGTCGTCCTAGATCCCCGCGACAGCGACCTTGGATACTGCCTGCGTGCGTATATAAGCAGGGGTAGTGATCGATCGATCGATCCAAGATTCACCATTCACCTCAGAGCTGAGGGTTTCATAGGTTTGCGGTGATGGAGGTCGCCGCTGCCGGTAGGACCACCGCCATTGCGCTGCTTCTCGCGCTCGCCGTCGCCTCGAGCTTCATTGGCGCCGCCCATGGCGCCAGGAGTTCCCGCCACCACCACGCCAAGCACGCCAAGCGCAACTCCGCTCACCCGCCGTCGCAGGCTCCCGGCCCGGCGTCGAGGCACCACGGCGCGCCGGCTCCTCACCCGGGACGGCGCTCTCCCCCGGCCCCGGCGCCGGCCAACCCGCCGTCGTCCGACCCAATGCCTGGCGGGCCGAGCGCGGCCCCCGCGGCTGGCGCGGCCCCCGCGGCTGGCGCGGCCACCGTGTACGACATCGTCAAGGACTTCGGCGCAGCCGGGGACGGCGTGACGGACGACACCGACGCGCTCAAGACGGCGTGGGACACCGCGTGCGCGGACGATGGCGTGGGCGTCGTGCTTGCCGCCGCCGGCCACTCGTTCCTGATCCACACCACCGTCTTCACCGGGCCCTGCCAGGGCAGCGTCACCCTGCAGGTCGACGGGACGATCGTCGCGCCGAGCGAGCCGGCGACGTGGCCGGCGAACAACAAGCGCAACTGGCTCGTCTTCTACCGCGCCGACGGCGTGTCGCTCGTCGGCGCCGGCCTCATCGACGGCAAGGGCCAGAAATGGTGGGATCTTCCCTGCAAGCCACACAAGGTAACTAATTAATTGCATCTACACTTGCAATGTTGGAGTAGTACATATCTATCTGAATCTAAAAGCTTCCATTTTTCTCTCCTTTTTTTCTTTAAGGGGGGAAACACTCACGGACCATGTGACAGCCCAGTGGTGAGTGGCCTAACGCAACGACCTTTTAACCGTATTAACTGCCTCTGATAAGTGAGTGTAATTAGTGCTAAGTACGATGCTAATCTCGCTCTCGGTGTGGTATGCAGGCGATGCGGTTCGCCATCAGCAACAACGTGACGGTGCGAGGGCTCAAGGTGCAGAACAGCCCGGAGTTCCACTTCCGGTTCGACAACTGCAACGGCGTGCGCGTCGACGGCCTCTCCATCAGCTCGCCGGCGCTGAGCCCCAACACCGACGGCATCCACGTCGAGAACACCCAGAACGTCCTCATCACCAACACCGTCGTCTCCAACGGCGACGACTGCGTCTCCATCGGAGCCGGCACCCTCAACGTCCACATCGAGAACGTCACCTGCGGCCCGGGCCACGGCATCAGCATCGGAAGCCTCGGCAAGGCCGGGACCAAGGCGTGCGTGGCGAACGTGACGGTGCGGAACGCGGTGATCCGGCACTCGGACAACGGCGTCCGCATCAAGACGTGGCAGGGCGGGTCCGGTTCCGTGTCGGCGGTGGCGTTCGAGAACGTGAGGATGGACGCGGTGCGCAACCCGATCATCATCGACCAGTACTACTGCCTCTCCAAGAGCTGCGAGAACGAGACGACCGCCGTGTTCGTGAACGGCGTCTCCTACTCCGGCATCCGGGGCACCTACGACGTGCGCGGCCCGCCCATCCACTTCGGGTGCAGCGACGCCGTGCCGTGCACCAACATCACGCTCTCCGACGTCGAGCTGCTGCCGGCATCCGGCGACACCGTCGACGACCCCTTCTGCTGGAACGTCTACGGCAACGCCGCCACGCCCACCGTGCCGCCGGTGGCGTGCCTCAGCGCGGGCTTCCCGAACTACACTGAGAAAAAGGACCTCCAGTGTTACTGATGATGAGCATGGCTGAGATAGAGATCATCCGGTCATCCCTGCAGCGACTTGTTTAATTAGAGGAACAAAAGAATTAAAAATGAAGAGAGAGAAAGTAACTAAACTAGTGCAGATAAATTAAAAAGGAAGATTAAAGCTAGTAGCATGGAACTAAAGGATTAATTACTAGTGTATATAGAAAGATGAAAAATGTAATAGTAAGATATGATTTGTGTGAGAATTACTGAAATATATGTAGAATGGTTTGCTTAATTTGTCACATGCTTGCATGCGTGTCTGGTGTGACAGTGACAAACACATGTCGTACACAATATCATATTTTTCCATAGAGATCTTGTTGAATTTGAGCTTGATAATTTGAGTATGGTATGTGCTTAGTTATGCTAGCTGCAGAGATTATGATTTAAAGCTATCTTGAGTCTAAAGTTTGGTGTTCTTTGTCTTCTTAGCAATAATAAAAAGAGAGCTATGCAACGAAAGCGATAAAAAAAACCCTAAAATTAAACTCTAAAATTTCAACAACTATTTAATTGTCATTTAAGGAGTGGGAGGCGCATGAGACCGCAATGCCTCGCAATTTGCTGAAGGCAGCAACATTACGCCGATCTCAGATTATGGCAAGTTGCAATAATGGGTAGATGGCCTCATTGCCTCAAAGTTCAATCAAAAGGTTCGTACAACGTACTATTACAAAGCTAGGTGCCATTTAAATAAGCGGCAGAAAACAAGAACACAAAGTTAAAGAAAAACTTTCAGGGCCCCCTCTGGGCTATACGGACGCACGCCAAATAACTTTCTGTCCTAATAATGCCATCCACAAGGCAGAATTTGACGACTCAAGACGACTTAAAAGGGGTCATCAACAGTAAGCTAACTGTTTCTCCAAACATAAACCTTGTTTTTTACTACCATCAAGTGCTTCAGAGAGACGCATCTGATTTGTACGTACGCAATTATATTTTTCCCTGTTTGTGGAGATGGGCCAAGAAACAAGCATCACCTAACCAACTAAGAAATACCTGCTCAAACATGTTCTTTGCAGCAAAAAAGTAAAATAAAGCGGTGGATAGTGTTCTTGTGGGCGCAAATTAAAGCGGGAGGGGGAGAGAGAGAGAGAGAGAAGCTAGGGAGAGAGAGTTGAAGCTATGCCAATCGTCTCCGATGAGTCATAGCCAGTAACAGTTGGCATGTACAGGCAAAAAAAAAAAACTAGAGGTGAGCATGAAGAAGAAATTGCATTTTGCATCCATGATTGGCTCCATAATTAGGTTTGGTTATGGCTGGAAATGGTAGTAGCTTATTACTAGATAGGGCGGTAGTATATACGGTTGTGCACGAGCGGCCACAGTTGAAGCTATAGCTTGCACTGAATTAATTAGTGGAAGGAAATGATCGAGATGATCAGTGAGCTAGCGGCTGAGCTCTGGAGATGCATGGTTCAGATCAGTTGTGTGCCCACGTAGAGAGAACAGTAGTGTATCAGAGACCAGATACTCGTATCATTACGGAGCACTGAATTGGGTAGCAGAGCTAATGCACAACTGAGGTGACAATTCGCAGTTTATGCTTGTGGTGTACAGGTAATTATTGCGAATCATCAACTCATCACCAACAAACAGCTCGTCATGGCCATGAGTCGTCGTCCCCTGCTGCCGGCAATTCATCTGTGGTATGTCAATTAGATATAGTATCTGCCTTTGTGCGTGGTTGTAATCAACATAGATTTGCAGTTGAAGAAGCTTGAATTGATTAATGATTTGATGAGCTCCATCCGGTGATTATTGGAGCATAATTTGCTGCCGGGCCCGGACATCATCTGACGTCAGCGTACGTAACAGCAGTTTTTTTGCATGCCAGTAGTGCAAACACACGAGCTACGACTACGAGCCACTAGTAATGACACTACGATCGACAAGATAGATACCGAAGCAGACAATTACAGTAGCTAGCTAGTACATGTACAGTACTTGTAACGCACACTCCATTTACTGGATGCATGGAATGTTCTCGAATCTTAAGATTGCCAGGTTGGCAGCAGCCTCGTGACACGTAGGCACTCAGGTCTCATGCAGGAGACATCGACATAGACGGATCAGATAGCCGGCCAAGAGCACTGGGAGAGTAGGCATGCGATGCGAGAGGCGGCGGCACTCATCCTGGAAGGAGCCCCGTCGCCGAGGCAACCTCCGACCGCCACTCGCAATTCCCACCCAAACCGCATGTGCATGTGTATGATATGGGTGTAACTATGCATGGCTCGATCGAGGAGGTCGCACTCACCTGTGTAATTTTTGTATTTTGTCCTTTTGGAAAACTAATTTACAAACTGATTACTACTGGAACCTATCCCGCGAGATAAACCGGAGGTCAACTCATATAATTCATGTATTAATACTATCCATCCTGATATTATTAACTTTTCATGTAACATTTAAATTTAACCATCCGTCTTATAAAAGTGTTATATAAATAATATTTATTTTATTGTAACTTGTTTTATCATTAAAGAAACTATAATTTTAATATATATACTTTTATATATTTATACTAAATTTTTAAATAAGAAGAATGATAAAACATTATGAGAAAAATCAACAGTGTCATACATTTTGGTATGAAGGTATTATATTGTATCAGTGTCAATTATTCTGACGCGTACTTCTTAATTCCTATACACCCATAAATGACTAGTTTATTATAACGTGTATGGCAGGGTCAATATAAAACCCTCTAAATATATAGTCTCATTTTATATTAACCCGAGATCTTAAAATGGTTGGTGATGCCTACAGCCTCGTTCTAGCACTGATGTCTCGATCTTAAGCCTAAATTGGTTGACCATATAACCAGAGTCTCATTTAATGCTAGTAAGATATTTGACCAAATTAAGCTTAATTAGCGCGCTTAAATCCTAACTATCCTAGGCCGCCAAGGAACTCGAATGGAAAGTTACAGCTGCAACACAACTGGCCACAGCGCGTACGTACGCATGTATATCCTCTCTCTCCGTTTCAAAATTCTTAACGTTTTAGATTATATTATAGTCAAAACTTTTATAACTTTAATTATCAATAACTTTAAAAATATCTATCTATTATATTATTAAAACAGTCTTAAAAAGAGACACCACATTTACTGTGGAGATTAGAAATTTTCACATTAATCGGAGAAAAAGAAAAAGAGTGTCCAAGTAGAAATACAATTTAAAAATAACTGAAATTCGAAATTAAAAATAAGAAATATTGAAAGAAATGTCCATATAAGAACCCAATACGAAGTTAACTAAAATTTAGAATAAAAAATAAAATAAATACCGAAATTGAAGAAAAAGAAAAGGAGAATCCAAGTAGGAATACAATTTAAAAATAACTAGAATTCAGAATTAAAAATAAGCAATTTTGGAACAAGTCAATATAAGAAACCAATACGAGATTAATTAAAATTTGGAGTGAAAAATAAAATAAATTTCAAAATTGGAGAAAAAAGAGAGTCAAGTAGGAATATAATTTAAAAATTACTGAAAGTAGGAATTAAAATAAGCAATATTGAAAAAAAGAGTCCATATAAGAACGCAATACGAGATTAATTAAAATTTAGAATAAAAAATAAAATAAATTCTGAAACTAGAAAAGTATAAAAGAGAGTTCAAATAGGTATACAATTTTGAAAAATCTGAAATTGAAAATAAAACAAGGAATATTGAAAAAAAATAGTCCATATATAACATAATACAAGATTAATGAATATTTGAAATAAAAAAATAAAAAATTCCGAAATTAGAAAAATAAAAATTAAAGTTTAATTAGGAATACAAATTATAAAAAAATGAAATTTGTAATAAAAAATAATTACTATCAAAAGAAAAGACCATCCAAAGCACATGATTAGGTTAATTAAAATTTGGAATAACAAATAAAGTAAATTTTGAAAATAGAAAATTAATTATAAGAGTTCATGTTGGAATACAGTTTATAAATAAAAAATAAGAATGAAAGTTATGGATTGTTTTAAAATAATCCATCTAGAACATAATAATGACAAATGATAATAAAGATGAGAGAAGCAATAGGCCCGTAAAATAGTAGAGAGGTGTTGGTTGATTAGACATCTAAAAACTATAAATAAAATCCCAATGATAATTAAGAGGAGGGACGACAAGCAGATTGTTAAGCAGCACGGTCGCAACGATCGGTGGGATTTCTATAAATTAAAAGGTAAACCTCAATGATAATCATGTTTGATTTTTAAAATCTCAATTACAATAAAAAGGGGAGATAGCGGGCGGACCACAAAGGAGTATAGGGGCGAAGCCGCTGACGATTTGGTGGGACTAATTATATTCAATTTTTAAAATCTCAATGACAATAAATAGAGGAGTGCAGTGGTAACGTTTGACGGTACTTCTAAATATTATAAAAACGAAACCTAACGAGAAACACTAAAAACTATAAGGCCAATTTTTTAAAGGTTTCAAGGAGGATAAATAAAAACTGTGGTGATCGAGCAAGCAGAACTAAGGGGTAGCGAATGGCGTGACTTTTAAAAACACCGGGATGATAAAAGGTTCAATCCTTCAAAATATTAAGATAACGAGATATATATTTAACATATTTTAAGTAAAATCATATGTATGGGTGTTAGTCGCGCAATTGCGCGGGCCACACAGCTAGTTTAGTTTAAAAGATTTATCTTTCAAAGTACTATAAGAAAAGTAAACATGTATTTATTTATTGTATATATTATAAAAAAACAAAATCAAAAATGTATTTGGGAGAATGTGTCATTCTCCAAAACATCAAGAACCGGAGAGGGTACAGTACAACCAGATATTCATCCATATACTCCACGTATGCATGCGCGCGCCTCTCCCGCCTCGGTGGCCGGCCGACCTAATCCCTTGTCGATCCGCCCCCGGGCGCGCCGCCGCCTCTATCGGCAGATCGCCGCACGGGCGCGGTGCCGTGCGCTGGCGCGCGCCCGGGCCGGGGCGCGCATGGTGGATGGGTCGGCGCACGCACGCGAGATCAGACAAGGGCGGTGGTGGCGAGGTCAATCGCTGGACGCTGGGTGGAAAAGCGCAAGCGCGCGATGAGAAAAAGCGAAGGTGCCGGGGAGAGAACTATATAAAGGTTTGTAGAGAGGAGCACACACTAGCGTCGCTACCACGATCACTACCGCGGCCACTACGTAGCCCACCCACGGCTGCCTCCTCTCCTCTCCTCCTATAGCTAAGCCTCCTCCCTGCCCAATTGATTATGTATATATATTTCCACTGCCGCCGCCGGGCCTCTGCATGCGCGCGCTACACAGACACATGCAGACTCCCCTCCCAGTTGCAGCTAGCTAGCGTTGCGTGCATATGTGTGTCATTGCTTTCTGTCGGTCTCTATAGGCTGTAGCGGCCAGCTGAGCGAGCATATGCATTTCTCTCCTCAATTTGCATATAGAGAAGTGTGGGAGTGAGATCCTTCGAGAACGACTCGATCGGCAGCTGATCGACCGACTTATATCTCCCGTGGTTGAGTGTGTTATTCTTCCATGCGTCTAGCTACCATGAAACCTGTGGTCTGTGGACGGAGTATATTCTTGTTAGTAGTACTACGTTTGTTCATCGATCAACAGCTACTACACTAGCTAATTTTCTGGTTTCCAAGCTAAGCTAGGTTTAGGTAGTGACTAGGGACATAGGGTGTGTGACTACTAGCTTTGCTCGCTTTGCGGCTCAGCTTGATTAAGGTTAGCTTCCATTCGCAGTACGAACCATGTAATGTAACACAAGCAGTCATGCACGGTTGGCCGTAGTTTTGCTGCTCTCTCTCTCTCTCTCTCTTCTCTTTTCATGCTTTCTTCACTCTCGTTCTTTTCATATGTTTTCTTTTAATTTGGTCCCCTCTACCGGCTATATATGGCATGATGTTTCCAGAATCCTAACTCCCTGCTTTTATTTAAAATTGTATGCTCCCTGTTTTTCTTCTCCCTGGTAGAAACTGACCCAACATTTTCTTTTCGGTTTTGCTAGCTAGTTGGGCTAGCTGGTCGGCCTCTGGCAAACAAGGACATGCATTGATATCTGAACAATGCTAGGTAGGCATAATTCAAACAACAAAATAGCAAAAATGCAATCTAGCTATGAGATGTACACCTTTCCATTTTTTTTTCCTTTTTTGCCGTTCTTTTAACAGAGGCATTAATACATGCAGCCATCTCTTACAGCGCTTTGGAAGCAAGGACTTCCTTTTTTTTCAGAGATTCTATGGGAATCAGCTAATTGTTGCTACAAAATTCATGTAAAGCTATAGATATGGCACTGACACCACCGTATATAGAGGAGCTATATGGTCATTATCAAAATATAAAAGAACACCCACGCTGCACAAAACTTGCATATTTTTCGGTGATCCTTAATGTTCCTTAGGGAGCATATACATATAGAGAGATAGAGGTGTATATATATATATATCCTAATATTAATTAGGAAGTATATACCTTATTAATAATACAAATAAATTGTAGGGAGTACCTCATAGGGACATCATAAGGACCTAATAAGAATGAACGAACTTATTATTAGATATTATTAGGGAAATGTTCTACATTTGTGGGGGCCCAAAACAAAGGACAAATTAAACATCGGACGACACATCTCTTTCTCTCTCTGCATAGTAGTCAGAAGGCTGCACCGGTATACATGCATGCAACAACAAGAGTAAGGCTCCGTTAGCAAGTTTTAAACATTTTGTTTTATACTATTTATCCTATTAATGATCCAGTTATACCACTAATTGTATTTATTATAATTAAACGTTTTTAAAAAGACATCATATAATTGTATTTTATGAAAGAAATATATATCTTTCGACCAATAAAATTTTATGCTTCATGCGTGAGAGCGAGATGTTTCAAATACGATATGATTTCACTATGTTTCACATTTTTAATTTTTAATCTTATGAATTTTTTAATGTTGCACTCCATCCTTCGTCAAGATGTTTCATCTATATATTTCTGATGTTGCTTCTTTATATGCTACTTTCTTATATATTTTCTTTTAAATGTTTTAATGACTACACTTTTTTCACAACGTATAATTTTATGTTTAATTCATTGAAGAATTCGCAGCACTCTCATAGAAATCAGTCCAATCAGCGTGAATATTGGAAAAATCCCATATTTCATGGATGTCTAAATTACTTCACTTAATAACTAGCTAGGTGTGTGTTGAGATTTAATATACATAATCTTAAAACCCATGCATGCATGATGTTCACGAATATATATTGATTTGTTTTAAATAAGTCTGCCTAACTTCCATGATTAAAGGCATGGTTATAATCCGCATATTTATAATGCATCCCTGATTTCCAAGAACTAATCGGCCCTCCTTTAATTAGATAGGAAACTCCACTCTGCAGCCAAAAAAAAATCTTTGCCTTAGGCTGCATTCTTTTGAGCTCCAAACAGTAACGGACTCTTTTCTCGTTAGCGCACTTTCCGAATTAGTAAATGATTATTTTTTGCGAAAATTCTTTTTATCAAAGTTTCTTTAAAAATCAAATAAATAATCATACCCTAATTCTCACTTGTTTTACATGCCAGTGAAAAGCTCTATGAATTTGAGCACATATACGAACACAACCTTAGGGCCTATTCTAAAGTGCTTATTTGAGCTTAAATGAGCATCGTTTTTCGTTAGCACGCTTTTCAAACTACTAGATGATGTATTTTGAAAACTTCCAATATAGAAAGTTCTTTAAAAAATTAAATAAATCTATTTTCATATTTTTAATAAGTAATACACAATTAATCATAACATTTCTTGTTTTGCGTGCAGCTAATCAGCTAAATTCATCCTCTAAAAAGAACACACTTTGCTTCATCTTTTTTAAATTTGTTTCTCGTTTTCTCGTTTCAATTTTTTCTAGTTTAGTTTGAAATGAACTAGTTGGAGTTCTTTCACCTGAGATCAATCCATGTATATATTGTTTTAGTTTGAAACGCATTGTCCAGTGTCGACTACGTGCTGGGTACCTACGTAAGATTTGACTGACCAGTTTCCTACTCTGGATTCCATTAACCCTTCTTGTTTTATTTTATAACATACTCCTATAAGTGGTAGCCTATAGTTATTTTAAGCAGATTCATAGTACTGCCCATGTACTTCTTTCTTCAAAAGTGATGCATCAATGCTGTCACTTTATAGCCGCCAGCGGCAGGTTTGCGTAGTCTCATAAGACAAGTAGATCTTTTATGTGCTACAGTGGTGTACGATCTATAATTAAGATTATCTTTTTTCTCTCGGTATTGATAAAATTACCGATACTCGATGTCGTGTCGATTTGATATGGCATTGCATTGCCTTTTTTGGCTGATTGGCTATTTGCTTGTTGGCTTATTCGACGTAATTAAAATTAAAATTTTAAAATTTAATTAATTTTATAGTTAATTTAAGGATTTTTTTACCATAGTATATTTTTATATTGGTTTTTAAATTGATTGCTAATAACACAAATATATAAAAAAAGTTTCTCTTATACTTAAAATTATTTTAAGTGCTCCATTTTTTTCATGACTTAATCACCATATAGGAAACGATGAGAGATGTAACTTGTTTAGTTAATGCTCTCCTTGCAACTTAGTCGATCCAAGCTACCTTCCACATATATTAGTTGGTACGTCATACTTCTATTATGTAATTTTATCAATTCCAACTTCTGAAATCACTTCTTCTAAAAGAGTTAATTTGTCCATTGATGTATAATAGTTGAAATGTGTAAGTATACGTACTGACCACTAAAATTGGAGATCGAGTTAGGGCTGCTGGTAGACGTTTTATATATGGTTCAGAACATATAAGAGGATTAAGACACTTTAATTTAATCTACAGAGTCTCTTTTTACAAGAATTCTGGAGTTGGACCCATACCAAAAACAACCCAAATGGTGCATAGTCAACACTGCGCTGCATTGACATCAAGCATCTCTGGAAGCCAATTGTCGAAGGTAAATTTTGTGTAAGACATCGTGACTTTACAGTTTTAGCTATAAGATACCACATAAAGTAATTTTTGAGGGAACAAACTCTGTAAACATGAAAACTAGCTTATGAACACAACACCTAATATCATTTCTGGTTGAATAGGATAGAGAAACCAAGTGAAAGTTCTGAAAAACCCTTGGGTCAACATGTTAAATTTCCCATCTGTACTATCTCTAACTTTGGCTGCCCTTCATCCTAGCTTGGCCCCATCGACCCCTCGCCAATGAGCGCAACAGCCACAGCCGCTTCATCGTCAAGCATAACAAAGACAATCGCTCCCTTGTCGAGCACAACAGCTGTTTCGCCATGCGATTGATCTCGCGGTCGATGTCGTACTGCTCCCTTGGCCCCTATTCCCAGTCGAACAGGAGCCACACTAGCTCAGCCACGACGCCACCACCGATGTACTCCCCCGACCACCTCACATCACCAAGTGTTGCCTGTGGCCAACCTGCTCCCCTAGCGCAGTCGTTTTGTATCCCAATGCGTAGCTTCGCGTTGCCCTACAACACCAGCGCGGCCTTCGGGTAGAGCGTGTGCCCGTGTATTGACACATACACCATGGTCGGTTGCCCTCGTCGAGGTACTTGGGTTGCAACACGTCCATCCAGGTGCCCACAATGTGTTGCGAGAAGTAGATGCGGAGCGGCGCGTCCCATCTTTGTCGTTGTCGGCTCGTTGAACGGGTAGAAGGACAACATGGTGAGGTCGGTCGTTGTCGCTTGCAGTGGGCGGAGGATGAATGGCAGCTAGAGATAGAGATAGAGAGATATGAGATCAGACATGTGGGCCCATGGGTATTTTAGAACTTTCATGCATTTTCTATCTCCTATTCAACCAGAAATGAATATTCTAATAGGCACGATGTACATAAGCTAATTTCCACGTGTTTTTTTCCCAAAGATCACTTCATGCAGTGTCTTATAGTTAAAACCATGAAGTCTCGTATAGCAAAATTTGATCCATAAAAAATGCCCCAAATGCATGGATAAAGTACAGGCTACAATCAAATTGAGTTACATCTCCTTGATGGTAAAAATGACGAGATCCATCGATAATATTCTGTACTCAAACCACATAGTTATCATGTGTCCATTGCATGCATTTGTTTATATGCTACAGTTTGTTTGACACAGATGTCTTAACAATTGAGCAACCAAGAAGTGGTGGGATCAAATCCCGTAAACTGAAACAAACATTAATTGAGCAGAAAACTAATTAGCACAAGCCTATCCAGAGAGTTCAGGCAACACAATACTCGTAATATATACTACAATACTCGTAGTATGATTTTAGGCATGGATCATTAATTTGTCTTGGATATGAAAATCAACATTAGTTACCAAGAAAAATAGTTAACCCTGACAATAGCATATAGGAGTAAATTTTAAAGCAAAAAACCATTATTCCATTATACTACTTATGAAGGGCATATACAGACTGTGGCATGCATATGTCTGAGTACTACTCCCTCTTTTTCAAAATAACTTTATCTTTAACCTTAGGTATTAAAGAAAAGGAAAAACCAAAGTACCCCTTATTAATAGAAAAGTAGTTTTAGTGAGTGGGTTGATAAGGATAAGTAAAAGATAAGTAATAAAACTCATCGATTTGCAGATTAAGAATTAAAAGTGAATTTATTTTAAGACAAAGGTTAAATATTAGAAAGAAAGTTATTTAGTTTGGGATGGAGAGAATACAACGCAGTAAGAAGTGAACAGTGATAGCACAAGGAACATTTCACCTGAACTCTGACCACACTACTGACATTATTCCATTTGCTCCCTGCAGAAATCAACCTGGCATGCAGTGGCCTGACATAACACTATTCTCTTTTCTTTCCAAGTCAAGTAGAGTTTAAATGAAGATTTGGTATGGATATATTTCATGTCTACACTTATCTCTAATAATTGTTTTATGAATTTAGAGAATTTTAGGTTTGTTTTTCAGTGGATATTTCCTTACATATAAAGCTGCATCTCTGAGCAAGATCTTCACAGGCACAAGACATATATTATATATTTATATTCCCCAAAAGAAAAAAAAGATGATCCAATCCAATCCAACATGTGGCCTGCAAGCAACGAACCTGCATTATTAGAGAGCTGTTCAGATCATGAACAGGGAACACCGGAATAGCAAACCAATCGCAGGACCATACCTCTTCCCTGATCTCTTGGTGTGCGCTTCTTCTCTCTTTTGCCGCTGCAAGCAATCATCTGCATGCAAGCAGCACTACTGTGAAATGGACCACATGTGACTGGACATCAAAGGAGAGCGACTGATTGGCGCGCATGTTTTCAGCGAACTTCTTGTCTGAAGAATCGATCGATCCCATTCGTCGTCTGACGGGTAGACTTAGGTGTGTTTTTTTTTTCTTCTGCCAGAAAGTGTTACTGTTCGGTCTATCGCAACTTGCAAGAAAGGAGCTGCAGGTTCTGATTTCTGAAGCTCTTTTTTTTTTTTCAGGTAAAGAGCAACAAATGTTCGTGTTTCCCAGTCTGATGAGAAGGTATATCAGTATATAATCACTGTTCTATTAATGCAGATAGCTGAGAAAACAGTTGAAGAAATGGATTCCAACTATACAGTAATGGCATAAAAATTCAGGAGATTTGTTCCGATCCAGAAAAAGTATCTCGAGGTATCGGTACTTCATCATAATGCCAAATCATTTCCATTTGGTATCGTGAGGTACCGGTACCTCGAGATAATTTTTGATAGACCAAAACAAATCTCAAAATTCAGACAATTGTTAGGAAGTGCATGAACTGGCCGTACCTTAATGGGGCTGAAATCTTCATGATGCCTGGTACAGAAGTTATAATAGCAAATTAGATTGCTTGGCTTGCACGAGCCACATTTTTCTTTTTGTCTGTCTACCTGTGAGTATAATAGCATCCTTGAACTAATTATTGCATGCCTAAAGCCTAATTATACATCATCAAGAGAGATATGCAAGTTGTTGCCTACTACTTGTCTACATGAGTTCTACATATTCAGATAGACATGGTCTCAACAACATTAATTTTGCCATGCATTATCAAACTGACGCTTGCCTAATGCTGCTGAAAATTTTCAATGATAGGCCTGCGCCCAACCTCGCAACAAAACTAAGCTAGATTAGATGAACCATCACTTGAGCCTAGTCAGATGGCCATAAACCGATCAAAAATATGCAAGAAATAAGCATTGCTCAAAAGAGATCAAGAAGAAATAAGCAGACAAGCAGGTACAGTGACATCAAGCACGGACCGCAAAGCCTGAATGTATGGTGCATGCATAAAGCTTTATGGGTGCCTCACTGTTTGGCTTTACAGGCTCTCCCCTCTGCTTGCTGCTCATTTCAATGCTACAAGATCAAGCAAATGGAGAGAGAGAGAGAGAGAGAAGCTAAGCTAGGTTGCCAGGGAATGTTTCTTTGGTGAACAAAAGCTGCAAAAAGATGGTCTCCCCCATAAAAACTCACAAAATGGGGCCATATTGCAGATTAGAGAATCTCACAACCAAAGTTTCACAGGAGTGGGCATGCAAGCCTAGCTTCTTTTATTTTGGAGCACTTCAACCACCGGGCAAATCTGGACTGTAGCCATTGTTATCTTGGCCCTCGGCAAATTCATGGACCGGATTTCCAGTACCTGCCTGGCATGCAATGCAATGGTTTTGATTGTGAAATGCTCCAAATTTTTTTATCATTATATTCAGAGAGGAGCACTCGTTCATGCATGGAGAAAAAGGTTGCAGTTTTGAGTTTCTGCAAAGAAGATGAATGTGGATAATAATTGCATGAGAGGAGATGAACCTATGAAGCGATACGCAGCGTTATTTTCTTTGTCACGTACTTGGAAGGAACGTGGTTGACTACTTTGAGCATAAAAGTGGAAGGAGATATATACTGCCGACTACTCTCACACATACAATTCTGAAAAACTGTTTCGTTGCTTATATTAGAAAAACATAACAAGAGCATTTACGCAATTAGACGATCGAACACCATTCTCGCTTGGCAGTTAGCACCAGAGATTACTACGTTCTTAAAAAAAACACTACCTCCGTTGATTTGAAGATATATTCTAATTTAAAACTTTTGATATTAAACTTTGAACATTGGTTTTTTAAATATATTGTTAATAGTTATATATCAAATATTGTGAGAAAACGATGGCCTCCTACTGTTCCCGCGTCACTACTAAGGGGGCGACATGGACGGCGATCCATCCCGCCAGCCGCCACCGTTCTCCTTCCTCCCCCTTCCTTACCGCCACCAGAAACTGCGTGGCTAAAAGGATGGTGGAAACGATGACTCTTCTCCTTCCTCGAGGCGGTAGGGGTGGTGAGCTGCGAGGGCAGACCTTGTCGGGCTAGTTCTATGAGCGAGCCAGCGTCCACGATGGTGGAAGAGGTAACTGTGGCGATGATAGGATAACGTTGGATGGATCTAAGGTCACCTTGCCTGGATCTAGCACTGTAGCCTAGATCTATGACCGCATGTCCCTCCCACGACGAGGGTGACGCTCGAAACTGGGAGAAGTGGTCCAACCGAACAAAGAATAGAGTTTTACAACACTTCATGTGGGTTTTACTAGTTTTTCTTAATTAATCGTGCATTTGTATGTTTTTCAAACCCTATTTTTCACTACTACAAAAACGATTTTTCTGTACATGCCCCTCTTTAGATTGCAGACGGATCGTAACTGGTCGCATCTGCAAAAATTATCCTCCATTTTCGTGTGCGGGTCCTTAAGAGGACCACATGGAAAAATCGATTTTCGTAAACGGACCTCTTAAGTGGACCGCACACGAAAATGAGCCTATTTTCATAGGCGGACCTCTTAAGTGAACCGCACGTAAAAGTATAGATTTTTTACCCATCCCCTCTCTCTCTTTTCCCTCTTACTAACTTCAAATTTTTCACCTCCCCTCTCTCCTCCTTTCCTTTTCATTAACTCATGTCTTGTCTTAACTCTCTCTCTGCCTTTCCTCTCCTCTCTTCCTTCCGAGCGCAACGACAGCGACCGGAGGAGGCGTCACGGTGGCGGCGGCTCGGTGGCTGGCGACCGGCGACCGCGCGCGCAACGGTCGGCTCCGCGCCACCGTCGCCACCGACGAGGAGGAGGAAGCGGTGCGGCGGCTAGCGACTGGAGGAGGCGCCACGGCGGCGGCTGCTGGCAGAGGCGGCGGCTCGGTGGCTGGCGACCAGGGACCCCGCGCGCGACGGCCGGATCCGCGCCGCCGACGAGGAGGAGGAGGCAGTGTGGCGGCTGGCGACCGGAGGAGGCGCCACGGCGGCGGCTGCTGGCGGAGGCGGTGGCGGTGGCTCGGTGGCTAGCGAACGGGGACCGCGCGCGCGATGGCCTGATCCGCGCCGCTGTCGTCGCCGACGAGGAGGAGGAGGCGGTGCGGCGGCTGGCGACTGGAGGAGGCGCCACGGCGGTGGCTGCTAGCGGAGGCGGTGTCGGCGACTCGGTGGCTGGCGACCGGCGACCGCGCGCGCGACGGCTGGATCCGCGCCGCCGTCGCCGCCGACGAGGAGGAGGAGGTGGCCGGGAGTGGTGCCGCCGCCGCCACCGAGGAGGAGGTAGCCGGGAGCAGCGCCGCCCTCCCTATGCGCGGCGGCGGATCTGGATGGTGGGGATGGCGACGGTGGCGGCGGCCGCCGCCGGAGGTGCGACGGTAGCAGATAGGGTTAGGGTTTCAGATTTTTAGGTTTTATTTTTTTTTCAGTTTTTTGTTTTTGCGTGCGGGCAGCATAAGCACCCGCATGCGAAAATCAGATTTTCCCGTGCGGTTGGGCCTCCCGCCCGCAAAAATATTTATTTTCCCAGACGTCTGGGTGCAGACGGGTAAAACCTCCACACGGAAAAACCCTTTTGACCGCACGGAAAAATCCTTTTCGTAATAGTGTTTTCATAAGGTAGGTTAATTTCTTTTTTTCCTTCAAACTCCATGTTACCTTGAAAAAATATTTTGAGAGAGTAATTTAAAATGTTAACATATTGATATACTTTCTATCCACTAAATAGTCGGCACACCTGTGCAGACATCATTAATTTATCGTTGTACAATAATGCTAAAATTAAGTAATATCATATTTGTTTGGATTTAAATATTCATCCATATATAATATCCTAAAAAGTAAAATACTTTTCAGTATTAGAAATCCTAACTACCAAACATTTATCCTAACTACCAAACATTCGCAGGACGTACATCTCAAAAATATTATACGACGAAGGCATGCATGCATGATCCGTAGTTCGACACTGTTCCGTTGTGTGAGTGATAGCTAAGCTTGGTCCTCATTCCTCGACGTTGTGGCGGGTACCCTGTTTCTCGTTCATTTCAAAGACGTAAGTACGTGGACTTGGCAGGCCAGAGAGGAACTAAGTAGAGTTGGGCCTCCACTAGCCGGACTCGTCGGCCTCATACTCATCTTTACCAGGAATCTGTGTACTGGATGTATAATAATGGACATAAGCAGGAGCAAGTTTAATCAGCCCAACATCTTTGACTAAGATGAAAATAGCTTATGTTGAGCCCATCCTCACTTTGCCAATCTACGCCTCGTCCTCCAGCAGTCCAGTGATGGCTCCCCAACACGCCACCATCGAGGTACTTGTGCAAATCCTCTCGCTCGCTTTGTCCCCACCACAAAATGCTCAGCCTACCTACCTGCAACAATGAGCTCGCGAGCTCGCTTACAGTTAACTGCTCTCTTCGTCCAAAATAAATCAATCTGACTAATAATATGATACAACCTACTACAATAAATCTGAACAACATAAAATACTAGTCCAACCAACAAAAATGAGCTTGCTTACAGCGTTCACAATGTGCCAATGTGTCGTTCAGCTCGAGCGCTAGGAACGGGATATTTGACGCCACGTACTTCATCCACGGAGCCCTATGAAGAACGCGAAGCCAAAACTGATCACTCGTTCTTCAGCCTGATCGATGGCGCGCGGTGCGGGGAGAGAGGTGCAGTCCGCATTGTGGAGGTCGGGGCCTTGACGCTCGTGGCTTCGAATACGCAGCCACGATACTATTCCCCTCCCGTGCTCTCCTTTCTCTCGCACCCAGAACTCGCGCAAGGGTGACGGAAGGGAGAACGAGAGCAACGGCAGCAAGGAGGTGGCATAAGGGAGAACGAGAGCGACAGTGGAGAAGAGGAGCCTGCAGGAACCTACGAGCACCACCGTCGGGATCCTCGTTGCTCCAAGTTGATTCGAGGCAGCGACAAGGGGAGGAGGCCATCGGACGGGGAGGAGACGGGCCAGAGAAAGCCTCGTCGTCCGCCCACCGCCACTACACCATGACACTAGATTACCAACAGACATCTGTCGGTAAAGATAAACAATTATTAATAGACTATTTGTTGGCAAAGACTTTTGGCAAATTATATGTTGGTAATACTATGTAATAAGACATATTATATGTCAGCAATTTTAATTTTTTTTGGGTCAAAATAACTGTCAGCAATTTTAAGACTAGAAACCAATTATATGTCAGGAAAACTTAATGATAATCCATCTGCCAGCAATACTTCGTTCGTCAGATCTTGATCCAACGGCTAGGATAGAGCGCGGTGAAAGCTCGGGCGGGAAATAAAAAAAACCACCAATATTCTGTGCTTCTCACGCCAAAAAAACCCTAGCTAGGTCGCCGCCTCCTCCCCCTTTCCACCGCACGCCACCTCCTCCACCCGCTGCCACCGTGCGCCGCCTCCTCCACCCCTTCCACCGCGTGCCGCCTCCTCTCCCCCTTCCACCACACCTCCCCATCCACCCGGTGCTGCCGCCTCCTCCTTCGCCAAATCCGCCGCGCGCCGCCACCTCGCTCCCCATCCACCGCGCCCCGCTTCCCCCTCCACCTCGGTGAAATCCTCCCGCCTCCTCCACACCTTCCTCCAAGTCGGCGGCGGCGGCGAGTTCAAAGTTCGAAGCTGCAAGGTACATGGTAGCAACGAAATCATATTTTCCCGCAAGATCATCATGATGATTTTCTATCTGTGCCATGCAGCGCGGTGGGTTCCCTGAGCCGGAGAAGGTGCGTTTCGGATTTGGGAAGAAGAAGGCCTTGCTGTCCAGTGAGCAGGTACCTCAATTAACTCTCGATCTGCTTTTTTTTGAAAATTTTTCTACTGCTAGTGTTCTGAATTCGATGTGATTGCAACATCTACAGCATTTCTTCCCTCTCCTATTAGCTGCGATGGTAATAAGTTAATCCCATGCATTTTTTCCCTTGGATTGATGTGGAGTAGCTAGCTAGATGTTTTTTTTGGATATTAGCTTCTTTGGCTAATCTACTCAGTGTACTGCAAAAATCACCGCAGACATGGCCTGGAAATATGACAAACTAAGTTACATAATAAAATTAAAATAATGCAACATACCAAGTTGTTTCACACTTCAGAGTTATGCACTTTGTTTTTTGACTGCCACACTGTCAGTATTCTGAAATAAATCCAAAATTAGCATGTTTAACCTTTAAAAAATTTAGATCAACAAGATTTCTATCAGATTAGTACCTATATATTCTCCCATTATTCTATAATCTGAGTACATAAAAATCATACTATTTATACTAGGTAAGCTGCAATGTAGTGTATATTATCTCTAGCTCAGTTGCTTTAGGAAAAAATACACTGCAAGATTGCTCAAGAGAAAGGGACCAATATCATGTCTCAATTTGTGTATTTAGAAACTGGACTTGTACATAGGCTGGAAAAAAATCACAGTTGCTCAGCTATGTTTACTGTGGACTCAAGCTGGACGTTAGCTAATCATCATGGATAAGGCATGGATAGATGAGCCTAGGCACACACAAATCTATATACAAGGATTGGACAATTTCCTTGATTTTGCATTTAGCAAGTCTGCAATAGGAGATAAAATATTATGCCCATGTAGAAAATGTGTGAACTCATCATGGAGAAAACGAAGTGACATACGTGAGCACTTGATATGCGAGGGATTTGTAAAGAGTTATAGAACACGGATGTTTCATGGAGAACAAGTTCCTCTTTTGTTGATAATCATGACGGTGATGAGGTTGACAGTGAGCACTCTAGAGAAGATGATGACATTTCTGATTTGGTTCGAGACTTAGCATTTGGACTAGATGATCGAGGGGAATTCGAAGATGGTAGTAGTGAGCCCACCAATGATGATGATTTAGAGGCTCTACAGAAGTTAGTAGAGGGTGCTAGTCAAGAATTGTACCCAGGGAGCAAGAACTTTTCAAAGCTACGCTTTGTAGTAAGGCTGCTGCATACTAAATTACTTGGGGGCTGGACAGATAGAAGTTTTGACATGCTGTTAGATCTACTGAATGATGCCTTTCCGGAGGGGTTAGCGCTACCTAAAAATTAAAATGAAGCTAAGAAGTTGATAAAATTTGTAGGGCTCTGCTATGTTAACATTCATGCATGTAAAAATGATTGCATTCTCTTCCACAAGGACCATGCTAATGAAAACGCATGTCCAAAATGCAAAACTTCAAGATGCAAATCAGAAACCAAGAGTCTTGGTGGGAAACGTGTATACAAGGTTCCTGTCAAGGTTCTTCGCTATTTTCCGATAAAGAGAAGGCTGCAAAGATTGTTTGTGAACCAGAAAATAGCAAATCTCACAAGGTGGCATGATGAAGGACGCATACGATATGGTTTGCTTAGGCATCCGGCAGATTCACTTGCATGGGAGGACTTTGATCAGAAGCATCCTGAGTTTGCTTCTGACAGCCGCAATATTAGATGTGCATTAGCTACAGACGGTTTTAACCCATTCAGGTCCATGAACATTAACTACAGTATTTAGCCTCAAGATATTGGTCGTGATGCTCGTAGAGATGAAATCTTTATTGCAACAAACACCCACAAAGATGGAACTTCTTGTCAAGAAGCTGCTTCAACCATTGTAAGTATGTGTACATTGTTGTTGCCTACTAGCAAATACTATGTAATATTTACTGATGTCTATATGCAATATATTTATTGAT
The DNA here is from genome assembly GCA_000573905.2 of Oryza punctata. Taxonomy (NCBI): domain Eukaryota; kingdom Viridiplantae; phylum Streptophyta; class Magnoliopsida; order Poales; family Poaceae; genus Oryza; species Oryza punctata. The sequence continues at coordinate 11,044,012 of CM002488.2, forward strand.
TTACAAAATCAGCTAAAGGAAGTGGCAACAAACAACCCAGAACTGAAAGATAAATCAATCCAAGAAGGTGACTTGTATTCACATGTTTGTGGAGAAAAGGAGCCCAGAGGGCGTGTTCGTGTTGTGGGATTAGGACCAACTCCTCAGGATATAGGCACACCTGGAGCTAAGAATTACATATCAACTAGGATGCAGATTGCAATTGAAGGTCGTCGGCAAGCAACCAAGCAAGTTGAAGTCCTAACAGATCGTGTAGACCAACTGCAGCAAGAACTAAATGAGATGAAGCAATTGATGCTTGTAGTACAAGGATCTAACTCGCATCATGGATTCTATTCTCAAAATCCCACTGTGAGTACTTGCTAACCTCTTTCATCAACTTTTTTGTTGACAATTCCATCACAGTGAATTATTTTAATTTGGTTTGTGACAGAATTTAAGGCGTGAACAAGAATTTGGTGGCAACGAAGAACAAGATCATCATAATTCTGAGGGTGAATTTGCCTCTGCAGAGAATCATGATTCAAATGATGATGGAACCATTGGTGCTCGTAGGCAAGTTCCAGCCCCAAGAATAAGTGCACAAAGTAATTACACTACTGCATTGGGTGGAAAACCATCTCATCATGATCCTGAGTTTAAGGTATTTTGCGTCATGCGCTTTACTTATATAATAATACTACCAGTGCTGACTTTATTTCTTAACTTTGTGTATCCATGGTGTTCAGGCTGGAGTAGATGTAATGCTGTATGATATTCTTACATCTAGTCCTGTTGCTAAGGCAACAATTGTGTCAACGCACCCGTACTTGATGGTGGGACAAGTCCCTCTTGGTAAGAATTATTGTGAGGTTCTCATTGATATTGTGCTCAAAAGGAATGTTGTGCTACCACATCCATATGATGATATTGGGACCATGGCTGAAGCTCACACGACGTGCATTGCATGGCCATATGTAAATGTAATATCCTAAGCTAAATCCTATTTGAATCTTTTCCACTATTCATGAAATATTGACTGGTTGTTTTTCTTAGATGAAGGTACATAAGAAGACATCAAAGACTAACTAGCAAGCAGATACACAATAGAGTCCCTTTTCTTTTTGCTGTATTTCCCATAGAACCACTGAACCAGCGGCATGATCATGTACTTATATTAGGGCAAATAACCTCACTTGAAACAACCAGTGATCACTCAACAGTTTACCTTGTGAGTGATAGGAACAATATACAAAATGCTATCATGTGCTGCTTCTATGAAAAAAATGGTCCATGGAACTGTTAGATGAAAAAACTTGGGCTTTCACATATGGTGGCAGTATCTTCTAGACTGTTTACATTTTTTATTTCAGCAAAGGGAATGTGATATTGTGGACTGAAGCATAGCTTTCCCTATTTTGCAGGTAACCATAAAAAGGGCTAGCAGAGGTGCTGTAGAAAAACCAAGAACCTACAAGAACCATAAAAGAGATGATTTGTATTGTTTTTTGGACCTCGATACACCTATAAGAACCTTAGTTACATCTAAGTTATGTAATTATTGCTATGTACTTGAAGAACTCCATTATATCTAAGTTGGATATTTATGTAATAGCTATTTGAGCTGATGGACAACTGCTATTTGTATCAGAATACTGCTATTGTGATACTGGTACTTGAAGGCTACTTGATGGATGAACAATAGTTACCTGATGATGTGTATCAGAATGCATTTGTGAACAATAGTTATGAATAGTTGAATATTGTGTTATGCATGTGTGTAACTTACTAAAAGGTGATAATTTGTGTTGCATAATTTGGAGTGGTATTCACTCATGTATGTTGCAAATTTAATTTGAGGTATGGTTCATAAAATGGATGCTAATAGGTAATTAGTATATTTTTCTTGTGTGGATTACCGACTGATTGCTTGTCAGTTCTTGTGCTAGCCATCTATACATTAATTGTTGGCAAATCTATAACGCAATGATATGCTATCTGTTGGGAATCTTCTTAAGTGTCGGTAAATGCCCATCTGTTGGTAAAACTATCTGTCGGTAAATATGTAGCAACACTATCAGTCTATCTGTCAGCACATATTTATCTGTCGGGAAAGACCTTTGCCGGCAGCACTTGGCCTGACAGACCCTATCTGTCGGGAAAAGTTTTGCTGACAAATAATTTGACAGCATGTAGGTCCTTTCCTGACAGATATGTAGTAAGCAAACTTGGGGCATGGTGTAGTGCGCTGAGGCCCGCCTCGAGCTCCAACGCCACTGAGGCAACTCCACTGCGCCGCCAGTGTCGATTTCCCTTGGTAGCCATTAGCCAACCGCCAGATCCATGCCGCCGAAGAGGAGCTCGAGCTCTTCCCACCATCAGATCCATGCCACTGAGCTCCACGTCATCCCACTCCACGCCACTAAACTCCGTGTTGTCCCCCTCGTAGGCTTCACACTCCACACCGGTGAGTTCATCGGTGCACCGTCTAGGGAAGGAGGGCCACCGATTGCGGGAGGATACAAGGAGTGCCGGCCATGGAAGCAGAAGAGGGAAGATGGAGTCGCCGGCTAGCCGTTGTGTGCTCGGGAGTGAAGGAGAGGCGAGAGGATAAGGGAGAGAGGGAGAGGGAGGTTTATGTATATATTTGTCAAGGTTATGGATAAGGTATACCCTATGATCATGGCTTAAGCTCGGCGGGCCCACCATATACCAAGTTTCATACGGAATTATGCCTCATATACAAAAGGTATTCTGGATAAGGAAGGAGAAACAGAGTTCTACATGGAAACTACAAGGACTACTCAGATTGTATCTATACTTGTCTCCCTAGTTCTACTTGGACAATGGAACATCTATACACACCGCCAGATCCCCTAGGAGGAGAGGGGGGACAAGCCCAGTCAGAGAAAGGTGACAGTCAGAATAGACATCAATACACACCGCCAGACATCGACATCAAAGATAAGCCTAGACATACCTAATCTAGTGCTTGCGGAGGCCAACAAGAGGGATCTAGCGATATCTCTGATCTCGTTGAGTTCATACTCGAGGAGGAAAACTACCCCATTGTCGACTACGAGTGGTGGTCCATGCCGTCGTGTTGACGACTACTAGATAGGTTATTCCAAACATTGTACTTGTGTGATTTTGATATATAAGAGCAACACCGACTTCGGCTAACAGGAGTAGGGCTATTACCTTACAGATAAGGGGTCCGAACCTATATAAAATTCCTTGTCTTTATTTCTTTTACCTCAATCTTGCGTATACCCTGGTACCAACGATCCCCATACCATGCAAATACCGTAGTCGTGATCTACAATATCGACAGTGGCGCGCCAGGTAAGGGGATTTTGGTGCTTCAAGATTTTGATGAGATGGGTTCAAGAGATGAATTCTCCGATGACAAACTACTTAACGATTTTAGCTTTAAGGAGATATGACCCAACCGAAGAGCGTGCTCTGATGGATCGGGACCCTCGTCATCTTAAGCTTCATCAAGTTATCGTTACTGTGGATTTTTTCGACGAGGGATACGTCAACTATTTTGGCTCTGAAAGATCTGACTCGACTAAAGTACGCCCCTGATGAGATCGGAATCGTCGCCGCCGCGGAGGATGTCGGTGCATTATGGGCGGTCACATGTTGACTCTCTACTTGCATATGCTGCCCGCGGATTACTTCGAGTCTCTAATCGCCGTGTACGTTGCAGAGTATCGGCCGTGGTTCTCAAGCATGCATGTCCTGTAGGAGAGTTCCTACTCGGGTGGGACACCTTTTCTACTCGGACTCATTGCATGGCACGTCAGGCCAGCCGACGATACACGTGATGCACCGGCAAGCAGGAGACCAACGAGCTCAGAAATCACGCAAGGGCAATCAACAGCCAATAGCCACGTGCGCAATTACTTGTGTACATGGAAACCAACCGTGCACTCATGTTCCCATAGGCACTTATCAATACAGGTAATTAGTAGATTGGTTTCTTAATTAATCTACTAATTCCGTGGATATATCCAGCATATATATATAAAGGTACGTAATATTTTATATGTAATTTACCGTATCTATTTTATTTTTTAAAATCCATATGATATTGTCAGATCCATAACCTAGAGTATGTTTTTTTATATAATATTTATTGTGCGGGTGTTCCCTATATTAGACCGACTACGGTTTAATGCTGGGGGTTCGCTATGTTTCTTTTATATAAAACATACTTGTTTATGGTTTACATAGTACCCGATATTTAATCTATGTCTGCTCGTTATATCCTTATACTAGAAGTTTCATGCAGTTTTTTGAGTATATACTCGATATTCTTTGCTATATATCTTGTCTTCTAGTAAATATTTTTCAGGAACAATCGAGTACTCGAGTAGGCAATGGTCGGGTACAACACCATTATCGAGAGCATTCTCGACAAATGGGGAGTTGTCGGACCAAACATACCAATGAAGACCGATGACCCATCTCACATATAGCATTAGCCACGACCGGACTATTTGAGAAAGGGTTGTTGCGGATAATCTCCTGCGAACGTTGTCGGCTTGATCACCCGATATGATTGCTAACGGACATCCAAATATGCTACAAGTTGGGTATGCGAGTCATGCTGGCCACATGAGATGCACATTTAACCAACTCTAGCGCCTCTCAGAGTAGTCGAGATACGACTACCCACCTGGACCGAGTACATGGTAGGTAGTTATCTCAACATCTCTCCGAGTACTCTTCAAGTGGTCGAGGTAGGACTACAACTGATCTTCGACCAGCAGCGTAGCGGTCCTCGCCCCCGACTTCAGATGGTCGAAGCACGACTACAGCTGGTCTTTAACCAACAGCGTAGCAGTCCTCGCACCCCAACTTCAGACGGTCGAGGTACGACTACAACTGGTCTACAACCAGCAGCGCAACGATCCTCGCACCACGGCTTCAAATGATCAAGGGACGACTACAACTGGTCTTTGACCAACAGCGTAGCGGTCCTCGCACCACAACTTTGAGTGGTCGGATACGGCTACCCACCTAGTTTGAGTACGGGGGTGGTAGCTATCTCACCATCTCTTCGAGTGGTCGAGATATGGCTACCCACCTGGTCTGAGTACAGGGGTGGTGTCTATCTCACCATTTCTCCGAGTGATCAAGGTACGACTACGACTGGTCTTTGACCAACAACGTAGCAGTCTTCGCTCCATGTTTTCAAGTGGTCGAGTATGTCTACATACCTGGTCCTCGACCAGCGATGGTAGCGGTTCTCCCACTGCTTCCACGAAGTGATCGAGTACGACTACACATCTGGTCTTCACCCAGTGTGGTGGTCATCTCATCACCCCATGTGCATCAATCTCTATAAGTGGTTATGTATATAATACGTGCAATATTTATCCGTTGATCCCCTTTCCTTATATCGTCGTGTCTCGAAGTTGAACTTATCGTCCTCTTACGCTAGTCTGACACACCTCCGAGGTCCTGACGATCTTCAGCTAGGGACGCCCAGAACTGATAAGGTGATGTTAGGCACTGCAGAACCGAACGACCATGTCATCTTTGGTTATGTCAGAGTGCAAAATGGCAGCGTATTAACTAAGCTGTGTAATCGGAATTGGTTTTCCCAACTTCACGGATGGGGGCTAGGTAAATTGCAGCTCAACTTGGTTTGTTATAGGATTTAAGCTGACTTTATGGAAAAACGACTTTTCCATAAAGACAGCTGTGGGCTAGGAAGGGTACCATACTCCGATTGTTGAGGAAAGCTTTAGCGAGAGTACTCTTCTATTGTCATAAATAGATTTAATTTATTATCGATTTTTTCAAATCATACTTTTACCCTTAAGCGCTCGCTCGGGGGCTTTTTCTATCCAACAATTTGGTCTGAGTATTGATTTCAGAAAAAGTCAGATGTCGGAACAGTCAAATCAGATTTCAGGGCTTTATCGCAGACTCTACAACTACTCGATTATCCGAGAACAGTTGTTGGAATTCGATGAGGATTACGGAATGAAGCGATGGTGTACCCGCCGAGATGAAATTTTTGACTTCAATCCAGATTCTCAATCAAGGTTAAATAGGGAACTTAGTCGCATACTCCATGCCTTCTCGGTCGTCCGAGAACGGTCAAGTGAGTTCGACAACTGTTGTTATAAGGTCTTCGGTCGAGAACATCAACTCATTCATTTGCATTGAAGTCGTGGGCTACTGTTAAGGTTATGGATAAGGCATACCTCATGATCATGGCTTAAGCTTGGTCGGGCCCACCATATACCAAGTTTTATACGGAATTAGACCTCATATACAGAAGGTATTCCATATAAGTAACGAGAAGCAGAGTTCTACATGGAAACTACAAGGACTACTCAGATTGTATCCATACTTGTCTCCCTAGTTCTCTTGGACAAGGGGACATCTATGGGTATAAATACAAGACCCCCTAAGAGAAGAGGGGGACAAGCCCAGTCAGAGGGAGGCGATAGTCAGAATAGACATCAATACATGCCGCCAGACATCGACATAAGAGATAAGCCTAGACATACCCAATCTAGTGCCTGCGAAGGCTAACAAGGGGGATCTAGCGATATCTCTGATCTCGCCGAGTTCATATTCGAGGAGGAAGACTACCCTGTCGTCGACTACGAGTGGTAGTCCATGCCACCGTGTCGACGACTACTACATAGGTTATCCCAAATTGTACTTGTGTGATTTTGATATATAAGATCAACACCGGCTTCGGCCAACATGAGTAGGGTTATTACCTTACAGATAAAGGGCCCGAACATGTATAAAAATCCTTGTCTCTGTCTCTTTTATCTTAATCTCGCGTATACCCTGTTACCAACGATCCCCATACCATGCAAATACCGTAGTTGTGATCTACAACATCGATAATATTTTTTCTAGATTTTAGGGTGTTCTGTGTAAATTTTGAACTTCCACACAAATTAAAAAAAGAACGGAAACAGAAAGTGTTAGGGGCTAAAATATTGCACTCCGAAGAACTTAGATTTTGGATATGTAGCTCTAGCCTATGTGACGCTCTATGGCTTCTCATTTGAGTGGGATGCACTGTGAACGCCCTTACAATTTATTATTTTTTTCATCCCAAATTAAGTCAACCTTAGTAAGGATGTGACACAACCTGATGCTGTACAGAATTATTGTACTAGTTTGTATCACATCCTCAGTTAGGTTGGTTTATTTTGGAAAGGAGGGAGTACTACTTTTTTGCAAGGACAGTTCGATACTACCTTCATATATTTCTAGCACATAAGACACAAATTAATCGAGAAAATAAATAGCATATGTCCTCCAATTAAATAAGGTAAGGAATGGTTAAAGTTGTAGGTTGATTGTGGGTAAGATGAGAGAATTTTAAATTAGAAGTGATGGATAAGACATATAGTAAATTATATGTGCAATTATTTTGAGACAAAAGTAAAGTGCTAGAAATACAATTATACAGATACGGAGAGAGTAAGTTGCAAGCAGCGGTCGATTTAACCCAAAAAGTTTTTTTTCCATCATCCAATCAATAATCAATTGTGAGCTCTACAGATTTATTTACATGACGTTAGTAACCAACGTTAAATAGTAACCAAATGAGATTTATTTACAATTCATCTTTTTAACGTTGGTTCTACTCCTTCCATTTTTATTTACATGACGTTAGTAACCAACGTTAAATAGAAAAAAAAACAGAGATAGTATTAAAGGAGTGAGCTCGCACATGTGTACATCTGCGTCGTGCACATGATAAAAAGAGGAAAGATTTGTGAGAAGTACATATGGTCTGCATCTCTTGGAGGCGCCAACGCAGATTACCGTCCGTGAGGACAAACCTTGTCCTCTGCCCCAGCCCACTGCCGACGAAACCTCCAAACTGCCAAATGCGTATTTCTATGTAAAATCTCTTTGCTTGATTGCTACAATACAGTTCATATACGGATCGGTATATCAATCATTGAAGTGTAACTGATCAATATATATATGGAGCTGTCTTTCTGTTTCATTTATTGTCGTCTTTATCTTCCTTCTTCCTTTTAGTAATTAGCCTGGTCCCGAGCGAGACGAGCGACCAACTGTTTGATCGTTTAGTAGCTTATAGGCCCCTTTCGTTTCTGATTAGATGGATATTATATTTCGGTTTTTTAACACAGTTTTCAAAATGATGGTATGTTTCGTGTAAAATATTATATATAGAAGTTATTTTAAAATATCATATAAATTTTTTACAAGCTTGTAGTAATTAAAACTTTATTAATTATATGTTAAAAGTTTTCTATTTTTTGGTGCCCTTACATATCTCTAATCAGTTACAAACACTAGAGTCTGGCCAAGTCGATGGTTTTGTTTACTTGTCTGTTGAACGGATTGGGATCCCATGCAGTTTGAATAGAGACTGTAAGTTTAGCAGTCTTAGGTCTTCACTACCATCAGATCAACGGTTCCAACGGCATGGATTTAGAAGGAGTACTGTTTGCCAGCATTTGCTACAGTATATGCTACAGGATTCATCTAGTACAGTAATCTGATGAGCAGTACATTTGTGCAATCTGAGCTCTTATAATTTGATCCAACGATGATTGTATGACTGCTAAAGTTGCAGTCATACTAGCAACTCAGGGTGATCTTAATTCCTCCTGTTGAATATATGAGCATACCCATGTACTCTACGAGTCTCAGGTTGGTTTTTCACGGGATTGAGGGAGTGTTGCCATGAGGAACAAATTTGCAATGATAACCCTGGATAAAATCCTGACGAATCTGATAAAAGGAAAACAAGTAGCAACCTGATTCGTTCTGGATGAAATTCTGGTGAATCTGATAAAAAAAGTATTATCGGATTTTATATGTGGAAATTTCGCTATAATCATATCCCATAATGGCGCACTTCCGTTCGGCCCATTTATTGTCACTTCAAAGTAGTTGATTTGGGCTGGTTTGGGATTAGGCCATGATCCATGTTGAGGCTGAGCTTTCCCACTGGGTCCTTGTTTATAGAACACTTCAAAATGTTCATTTATTATCTCTACATATAATAACTAACGGGGTGACCCGTTTAATTATATGATTAGCACCCATACATATGATTTTATTTAAAATTTGTTAAATATATATCTCGTTATCTTAAGATTTTGAATGATTGAACCTTATCATCCCGGTGTTTTTAAAAGTCACGCCAGTCACTACCCCTTAGTTATTTGTCACTACTTTATGTGCTTACTCGATCTACCACAGTTTTTATTTATCCTCCTTAGAACCTTTAAAAAACTGACCTTATAGTTTCATTTTTATAATTTTTAGAAGTACCGCCAAACGCCGCCACTGCACTCCTCTCTTTATTGTCATTGAGATTTTAAAAATTGAACATCATTATCGTCTAGGTTCATTTTTTTATTTTCTAGAAGTCCTACCAAAACGTCAGCGGCTTCGCCACTATACTCCTCTGCGGTCCGCCCGCTACCTCCCTTTTTATTGTAATTAAGATTTTAAAAATCAAACATGATTATCATTGAGTTTTACCTTTTACTTTTTAGAAATCTTGCCAATCGTTGCAACCATGCTGCTTAACAATCTGTCCATCGTCCCTCCTCTTAATTATCATTGGGATTTTATTTGTTGTTTTGTTTATAGTTTTTAGATGTCTAATCAACCAACACCCCTCTACTATTTTACGGGCCTATTGCTTCTCTCATCTTTATTATCATTTGTTATTATTGTGTTTTAGATGGATTATTTAAAAAGAAGAATCCATAACTTTCATTCTGATATTTTTTTATTTATAAATTGTATTCCAACTTGAACTCTTATAATTAATAGAATTTTAAATCTATTTTATTTGTTATTCCGAATTTTAATTAACCTAATCATGTGTTTTGGATAGTCTTTTCTTTCAATAGTATTTATTTTTTATTACGAATTTCATTTTTTATAATTTGTATTCCTAGTTAAACTCTTATTTTTATTTATCTAATTTCAGAATTTATGTTTATTTTTTCATTTCAAATATTCATTAATCTCGTATTATGTTATATATGAACTATTTTTTTCAATATTCCTTGTTTTTATTTTCAATTTCATATGTTTCAAAATTGTATTCCTACTTGAACTCTCTTTTATACTTTTCTAGTTTCATAATTTATTTTATTTTTTATTCTAAATTTTAATTAATCTCGTATTGCGTTCTTATATGGACTTTTCTTCCAATATTGCTTATTTTTAATTCCAAATTTTAGTAATTTTTAAATTGTATTTCTACTTAGACTCTCTTTTTCTTTTTCTCCGATTAATGTGGGAATTTCTAATCTCCACAGTGAATATGATGCCTTCTTTCAAATCTGTTTAAACAATATAATAGACAGATTAGATATTTTTAAGAATTTCTTCATGTTAATCAGAGAAAAATTCGATAAATTTGGGTTCCATCTTGGTGGGACCTTAACACAACATAGTTTAGGTCCATCTCCTTTTACATTGATTGACATTGTAATTCATAGCTCTTGAGAGCAAATATGATGCAGTGAAATACTACAATTGCATTTAGAGGTAGAGGCGAGCTAGTTCAACTTATTTGAGCTTGTTATTTTAATGAGCCAATTTGGTTCGGCTCGTTAAAGTTAACAAGCCTAGTCTGTTTGGACTTGTGCGTTGGCTCTTTAATGCATTTTTACCATCTTTGTAATTTTAAATTTACTATTTTATCATATATATATAAATTTATTAATAAACACTAACTAATAAAGAATTCAATAAACATAAATAGTTTGGAAGAAAATAAAAGATTAATCACTAGTTGATAAGCACTAAGTATGTGAAGAAGATACGATGATCCCTAGTACTAATGAGCTAAAATAGCAGCTCGTGAGCTAGCTCGTAAGCGCACAAGCTAAATGTCTAGCTTGGCTCGACTTATTAAGACTATTAGTTCGATTTGATCCGAACCGAGCTTTCTACGAGGCAATCCAAGTCATGAGTTTCAAACTTACTTTTTTACCCCTATTAAAAGACAAAATGAGTGGATTCTTTGATTTACGTACGTAGTTTTTTCATAGCAGAGACTAACAACATGGTCCAAGTGGTTTATATGGCGATGAGCGTTAATCATTGCACAATGCTGCAGGGGTTCTTTTCAGATCAAGATGTTTGATCTTTGATGCTAGATTTATTTTTTATCTGTTCCTATAATGGAAAAGATCACTTAATCTAGAACAAAGAAGCATCTTTCAACCAAAACGCCCTGCATTTTCCTCCGTATCAAACATATCGGTGGATCAGCGATTGTCCCTGAATCGAAAAGAACGTGACGCAACCAGTTTCCTTGTCCTCGCGCGCACGTTCGGCAATACGAGCTCGTTGCAGTCAATGCGAAAGCAAAAGACAAGATAAATAATCGAACACCGCATGTGCCCCAATTCAATAGCGGCGTTATGAACAGCCAGATCTCCAGCTCTATCCAGCTTTCAATTCCCCGTCTCTTTTTGAGTCCCCCACCTCACAACTTGCTCTTCCCGCTAAATACCGTACACTTTTTCAGTTGTCTTCACTCTTCACTCCATCCCAAGAAACCAAAGGGACCGACCAGGCCGCCATTGTCTCGTCGCAATGGCGTCCTCGTCGTCCCCTCGCCGCCTCGGGTTCTTGGCCGCGCTCGTGTGCGCCATTGCCATCTCCGTCTCGGTCTCCTCTGTGGCCGGCGGCAGCGGACCGATCACCACCAATGGCGGGAACTACACCAAGGTGTGCGACCCGGCGAGGTTCGCGGCGGGGGGGCTCGACATGGCCGGGTTCCCGTACTGCGACGCGTCGCTGCCGTACGCGGACCGGGTGAGGGACCTCGTGGGGCGGATGACGCTGGAGGAGAAGGTGAGCAACCTCGGCGACCGTGCGGGCGGCGCGGCGCGCGTGGGGCTGCCTAAGTACCTGTGGTGGGGTGAGGCGCTGCACGGCGTGTCCGACGTCGGCCCCGGCGGGACGTGGTTCGGCGACGTGGTGCCTGGCGCCACCAGCTTCCCTCTCGTCATCAACAGCGGCGCGGCGTTCAACGAGACGCTGTGGCGCGCCATCGGCGGCGTGGTGTCGACGGAGATCAGGGCCATGTACAACCTGGGCCACGCCGAGCTCACGTACTGGAGCCCCAACATCAACGTCGTGCGCGACCCGCGGTGGGGCCGCGCCAGCGAGACACCCGGCGAGGACCCCTTCGCCGTCGGCCGGTACGCCGTCAGCTTCGTCCGCGGAATGCAGGACATCGACGGGGCCACCACCGCCGCATCCGCCGCCTCCACCGACGCGTCCTCCAGGCCCATCAAGGTCTCCAGCTGCTGCAAGCACTACGCCGCGTACGACGTCGACGCGTGGAACGGCACCGACCGGCTGACGTTCGATGCGCGCGTCCAGGAGCGCGACATGGTGGAGACGTTCGAGCGGCCGTTCGAGATGTGCATCAGGGACGGCGACGCAAGCTGCGTGATGTGCTCCTACAACCGCATCAACGGCGTCCCGGCCTGCGCCGACGCGCGCCTACTGACGGAGACCGTCCGCCGCGACTGGCAGCTCCACGGCTACATCGTCTCCGACTGCGACTCCGTCCGTGTCATGGTCAGGGACGCCAAGTGGCTCGGCTACACCGGCGTGGAGGCCACCGCCGCCTCCATGAAGGCCGGCCTGGACCTCGACTGCGGCATGTTCTGGGAGGGCGTCCACGACTTCTTCACCACCTACGGCGTCGACGCCGTCCGGCAGGGGAAGCTCAAGGAGTCCGCGGTGGACAACGCGCTGAGCAACCTCTACCTGACACTGATGAGGCTCGGCTTCTTCGACGGCATCCCGGAGCTGGAGTCCCTCGGCGCCGGCGACGTCTGCACCGAGCAGCATAAGGAGCTCGCCGCCGACGCCGCCAGGCAGGGAATGGTGCTCCTCAAGAACGACGGCGCGCTGCTCCCATTGTCGCCGGAGAAGGTTAATTCAGTGGCACTGGTCGGACAGCTGCAACACATCAATGCCACCGACGTCATGCTTGGAGACTACAGAGGTAAACCTTGCAGGGTTGTGACGCCATACGACGGTGTACGGAAGGTGATCAGTTCGACGTCGCTACACGCATGTGACAAGGGATCGTGTGACACGGCGGCGGTGAAGACGGTGGACGCGACCATCGTCGTCGCCGGCCTGAACATGAGCGTGGAGAGGGAGAGCAACGACAGGGAAGACCTCCTCCTGCCGTGGAGCCAGGCCAACTGGATCAAGGCCGTCGCCGAGGCCTCGCCGTCCCCGATCGTCCTGGTGATCATGTCCGCCGGCGGCGTCGACGTCTCCTTCGCTCAGGACAACCCCAAGATCGGCGCCATCATCTGGGCCGGCTACCCCGGCGAGGAAGGCGGCACGGCCATCGCCGACGTGCTCTTCGGAAGATACAATCCAGGTACAGAATTGAGTGTAGATTCTCTGTTCTTCAATGCATATTTTCTGAAACATTTTTATTGGGCGACCAAATTGTCAGGAGGAAGGTTGCCGCTGACGTGGTATAAGAACGAGTACGTGAGCAAGATCCCGATGACGTCCATGGCTCTGCGACCCGACGCCGAGCACGGCTACCCCGGCCGGACCTACAAGTTCTACGGCGGCGCCGATGTGCTCTACCCGTTCGGCCACGGTCTCAGCTACACCAACTTCACCTACGCGTCCGGCACCACCGCCGCTCCGGTCACGGTCAAGGTCGGCGCATGGGAGTACTGCAAGAAGCTCACCTACAAGGCCGGGGTGACCTCGCCGGCGTGCCCGGCCGTTAACGTCGCCAGCCACAAGTGCCAGGAGGAGGTCAGCTTCACCGTCACGGTGGCCAACACGGGCGGCAGGGAAGGCACCCACGTCGTTCCGGTGTACACCGTGCCGCCGGCCGAGGTGGACGACGCGCCGCTGAAGCAGTTGGTGGCGTTCCGGCGGGTGCAGGTGGCCGCGGGCGCGGCCGTCGAGGTGCCGTTCACGCTCAACGTGTGCAAGGCGTTCGCGATCGTCGAGGAGACGGCGTACACCGTCGTGCCGTCGGGAGTCAGCAGGGTCCTCGTCGGAGACGACGCGCTGTCCCTGTCCTTCCCTGTTCAGATCGACCTGCAGACAGCAGCATAGCTGCGCAGATTCTCTGCAATTCTTGGGAGTTCGTTGGATTCTTTTTCTGAGGGTTAAATTTGAAGCAAGTGTAATTAATTTACACCACGCTATAGAGGAAACTTAGAAAGCACATTGCATAAATTGGAACAGAAATTTTCATTTTTTTTCTTGCTCAATGCATTGATTGTAATACAGTGATGGTTTGTTATTCAGCAATGTTACACTTCTTTTTTTCAATAATGGAAATCAATCATTAGCAGTGTTACACTATAGCATTAAGAAGTAGCAGTATCAGTACGCATAAAGGAAGAATTAATAGGACACATGATTGGCCAAACTTAATTATGTACGCTATGTTTTTGGAAAAGGAGAATCCAAACATTATCTGACACAATGACATAAAAACAGGTTAGACACAGATGACCTGTGATGTGCGGCCATAACTTTCACGCCGCTCACTCACGTGACACTGATCAGCAGTGGTTTGGCAGCAACTTTGAATGCTGCCAAAGTCTGAGATTCCGCCACAGTTCAGCACCGACGCAACCTATCTCTCGTTTATTATGTGGGCCTTGTCAGTGGGCCTAATTTTGTTGCCCAATCTATCTGACTGTCCCTACTTCTTAGAGTCAAATGCAGAGAGAGAAGTTCCTTTTAGGTCCCTCATATATATGGGTCGAGTTTCGATCGCGTTTCTCAACCACAAAACAAGATATAACGTATTTATCATCTTCTAATACCAATGTAAATACTGCCATGGGACTACATTTACGCATAGGGACTCATGCCAAAGGAGCACATAGTACTACATTAGACATAACAGGCCTCAATACCTTCTTGGAACTAGGGGTGTGCAGAAAAAGACCAAACCGAAAAGATCGAGGCTGAGAAATTTGATCATCAATTCGGTCCTAGAAAGTGAAATACCGAATTTTGTTTGATCAATTTAGTTAGTCTCCTCGGTTAACCGAATAAACCAAATTAAAAAAAAAGTCCAAATGAAACCTACAATTCACTAAGTTCAATAGGATTAAACTCTAATTTTCACATCCCTACTTCTTCTAGGCTTGCAAACTAATAAGATATTTACTCATACGTGCTTGCGAATTTTTTTTTGTGAACTTTCTGTTGAAAATTTCCACTATTTCTTTGCATATATGAAATGTTGCTGAATTTCCATCTTAAACTGAGAGGTGTTCACCAAAATACCATTTTCGTACTTTTTTGTTAATAGAAATGTTTCTATTCAATTTTATTTTTCTCCAGACAAAAATACCCATGTTGCGGGCCCCACCTATCATACTCTCTGACCTCTCTCTTTCCCCTCTTCCCTTCTTCCTCTCTCTCGAGAACGCTGTTGGGAGCGGCGGTGGTCGGGAGGTGGGCAGTGTCTGGTGGCTGGTGGCGGGCGTGGCGAGGGCGTGACGGGCGTGGCAGGGAGGTGGGCGTCGACCGAT
Source organism: Oryza punctata (assembly GCA_000573905.2). Taxonomy (NCBI): domain Eukaryota; kingdom Viridiplantae; phylum Streptophyta; class Magnoliopsida; order Poales; family Poaceae; genus Oryza; species Oryza punctata. Next base: position 11,059,554 of record CM002488.2, read on the forward strand.
CGAGTGAGTGCCCCGACGTCTCCTCTCTCCCGCCATGGCGATCTCGCCAGCGGCAACGACGGTCACGGCAACCTAGCGGAAGCAGTCATCGATGGCGCCCGACCACCTCGGTGGTGGAGGTGTTGGAGAGAGCTCGGAGGAGGGGTCGAGAGAGGCGGTCAACATCATGGGCTTCCAGCTGATGTGCATGGCCCACGGGTGACGCCGAGGGGATCCAGGAGCTCCTCGATGACGGTGCCGACCCCAACTTCCGCGACTCCGACGGTCGCACGGCGGTGCACATCGCCGCCTGCGAGGGGCATGCCGAGGTTGTCGAGCTGCTGCTCCAGCGCTGGGCGAATGCCGTCACCGCCGCTAGCGAGATCACCATGGTGGGAGAGAGGACACATCGAGACGCTAGCCACGCCCGTCGCTGGCCACCCGGCCACTGCCTGGCTCCCAACCACCGCCGCTCCCGATGGCGTCCTCGAGAGAGAGGAAGAGGGGAAAAGAGAGGTGAGAGAGTACAGGTGGGCCCGCGTCAAGGGTATTTTGGTCCGGGAAAAAAATAAAATTGAGCAAAAAAAAATCTATTCACCAAAAAGAAAAAAAAAGGTATTTTGGTGAACACCTCTCAGTTTAGAATGGCATCACAGTGAATCAGTTTGAAGCGATGGTATTCCAGCGAAACCACTCTTTTGCGATGGTATAATCCCAATTTTTTCATCTATCTGTCGATCTATATATCCAATACATCTGTCTATCTATCTATCTTCTACTCTTATCTATCTATAAATCCTATATAATTGTCCCCATTAGCTTGGATTTGATGCAGCCACATCACTTACTATATCCTTAGCCATTAGATGAGAGTATTTTCACACTGTGAACCGTTCGATGAAATCTGAGCCTATGATACTTACAACAACTATTGTCAGCCCAACTTTTGGGCCCAACCCAAACGGACGCTCGCGTGAAGGCCCACACTAATGCCGCGCACGCCTGGAGGTCCCTCTTATATATTCCTTCTCAACCCATTGCTGGTCTTCTCAGCTTCAAAAAAACAGCTGAGACATCTATTAAGGCTGTAATGGATATTTATTTGTGCCATCAATCTTACCTTAGCTTTTCTTTTCCTCTCACCTCATAAAACATTGTTCAATCGAGTTAATTACCTGGAGCATCTTGGAGTGCATCCTAGCTAGGTCGCATAGGCCATATAACTATTGGCCTGCAGCTACGTACGTCCAATCCTCCTCCAACAGGTATGCTCGATTCAACTGTATGATTTTATCCCAGTTGCCGGTCTAAACCTTCAGGCTTCAGTAACAATACACTGATTCGGCTTTTGTTGTCCCTGAGATTAGTGAGAAAGGAAAAAAACGATTGGTTACTACTGTTCTTCAGGTTATTGGAAAAAAATGGTTTTAGTTCCTCTATTCGGTCACATATTGAAACTGAATTCTCCAAGGTCAGATCAGGACTCTAAGATCAGAGGTATTATGCCAGATTTCACAACATTGCTGCAGCTATTATATATATATATCGCACCCACATCTTTTTTTTAAGCAAATACTGCACTTGGTTCTTATAATATATATACTTGATGCAGAAACATCAATATATTCATCAATTGTTGAGTGCGTTCATGAACAATCAGGGTAATATTGATATATATTGGTGTCGGCCTCAACCATATATACAACATTTAGGACGTGCTCCAAATATTCCCTCAGGTATTAATCAATCCATTATTTTTTATATTTCTCAAGTACTAGCAATCATACGATGATGTCACTTTAAAATAATATCATATTTGTTCAGCGATTTTTTTCCAAATACATTTGAAAATTCCCGCTGCAATGCGCGGGCTATTATCTAGTTATCTATAACAATAGATGTCATTAAATGTCCTTAAAACTCTAGTAGGATGCCATCTCTAATGAATTAAAAAATCATTACAAAAATCTTAAAAAATAAAAGCAAAACACCTAACATTTGATTCTCGCTTGAATTGACGAACCCAATATCATATTTTTATATTAAAAAGTCCTGCATTATTTTAGTGGAGAATCCTAATATCTATGAATAAAATGAAATGAACCAGTTTGCATGTTCACGTAGATTGCGTTGTCATGCAGGACATGGTAAATTCATTCCCTCCTCAATTGACCAGCAACGGTCACCAGGAAATGTGGCAGTTCGTGTGAAAATATGGAGTGTACAACCAATGGGGTGTGGCAAAAGAGGATGCACTTCATCGAAGTAGAGAGAGGAGTAATAAGAGATAAATATAAGCTACAGTAGAGGTCTCCAAAGATAGCATGATCTTCATGAGCAAATGAATAATTTCAGAGTAGTAACAGTATTTACTACTTTATTTGTATGAAATGGAAACGCCTGTACTGGCTTTTCACTTTAAAACTGTACTACTACTACTATCTACTAAGTACGCGTACTCTCCATCTATATAGTATACATCAACATGTTCTCTGATCAGCCTGTGCCTCTACACCCCCCATCTCTCTCTCCCAAGAACAATTGTTGTGCGTTGCCATAGCATTGGTAACTACAAGTACACAAGAACTGTTGAACATTTGGGAGAGAAAGAGAGAGGGTGTACTTAACCGATAGCTAGACATGGAAGCTAGCATTGTGAGTACCTACTTGCCTCTCCTTGCCATGGTGCTGGTGCAACTGGGGCTTGCTGGTTTGAATGTGATGTCCAAGCTGACCATGGCCTCGGGCATGAGCCCCTATGTGCTCCTCGCCTACCGGAATTTCATCGCCGTGGCCTTCCTCGCTCCCATAGCATTCCTTGTTGAAAGGTGCATTCCAATTATAGTTTCATGGCAATTGAAGTTTTCAATTTTCATTGGCTTAAACTTTTATTACTCCTGGTATATAGGCGTAATTGATACAATATGTTCTTCCCTACTATCATAGGATAGTGGAGATGTCGATTCTCAGATATCCTATATGATGTGAATTGTGGCCTTGCCACTCCATGAGAAGTGACAACCAGAATTTGCTTCGTCATAAGACATTGTTATGTGCGGCTAGGATCCCTATGCACATCGTTAGTGCCACTTTTGAGTAGCAAACTATAATTCATTTTGCTAGTTATTTCCTTCCATTTTGGTACTTCAATACGTTTTTGTCTCTTTTACTTCCAGTCTTCCACCGACATATACTACCTTTTATAAAATTTATATTTTGGAAGTATTTAAGAAAAATGACCTAGTGTATAATTTTCATGTATTCAAATTTGTTAATTTTTTATATCTCAAATTTTAAATGTTTACACAGATTCTAAACCTGGTGGTGTAGTCTTCAGATATATATGTATGTATGTATGTATGTATGTATGTATGTATGTATGTATGTATGTATGTATGTATGTATGTATGTATCCAACTTTAATGTTTAAAGTATTACTTTTAAAGTGAAATGAAATGCTTACATATAATTACTTAATATTTTTATTAACTTGTACTGTAAGTCCACTTCCATATAATGATGTATTCAATTCCACTCATTATCTATATGACTTATATCTGTATATGTATCTATATCTTTCAATGTACAACAAAACCATGTTGACTTTTAATGCCATTCAAAGTGGTAAACTGAATTTCTTGTGTGATTGCAGGAAAACTTGGAGGTCAATTACTAAGAAGATATTGTTCCAGATATTCATATGCTCCAGCATTGGGTGAATATTTCCTTTCATGTACTTCAATGAAGTTATTTAATCTAGTGCCCCTTCCTTGGATAATAGTAGCATTAACTAATCATAAGGATGCAATATAATTCCATAATTTTAAAGATTGAGTTAACTGGGGCTTATGCCAAATTTTAACCACTGCTTCTAAGTTACACACACACAATTGAACCATAGCGACTAACGATATCTATGAAAAGATATTATTCCACTACCCTGATTAAGATGAAATAAACTTAATTAGTACACATGTATGCTCCCTTCAATTCCAAATGTTGTCTTGTGCAAAAAGAATTAAAAAAAGACTCGTAATTCAAATAAATTTGTTCTCCTTTATATTTATGCTGCATTATAAAGATGAATCATTGTTGGTGAGAGAAATATTATTTATTAGCAAGGAAAATATAGGATAAAAGATAAAAAAGTGCATACAAGTTCTTAAACGACTTACATTCAGTGCTGAAAAGTCGAGAACCATAACAGTATTTGGACCGTGACATTATACTTGTGGTAGTTTTATGTGATGGAATTGCACAGTTGGGATTTCGATTTACTGGAATGGAATTGTTGACCAGCTTAACTAGAAATACTTTTGGGGTTATACTCCAAACGACGTTTTGGTCCATCTTTTTCCTGATCTTTGTTTATCCCCCCGGGGATAGGTAGGCACATCCCCCACCCCTTTTCTCGAGAGGTGGTCGGGCTGTGTTCCCCCAGCGGGCCTTCACCAAATGACCAGTATTGGCAAATGACAAACATCATTGTATCCACAACTAAGTTCGCTAGTGTATAATTATACAAAGTAGTTAATGGCTAAATTATAAGTGTGTGCTGAAAGAGAATGGATGCAAACTGTTGGAAACTAGAATTATTAAGTTCTATTCTAATTTTGGTTGGAACTTTAGATAGAGGATATATAGATTGAAGTTTTCTTAAGATTATTCATCAGATTATTTACTCTACGCTTCGAAAAATATATTTTGTCAAAAAAAATCTGTTGTGTATTGTTTAAATAATTTGTTTTAACCTATTTATTAATTTTATTAATAAAAATATTTAATTTAGCACTATAATTAAGAAAATAATTCACACCAACAATCTGCTCACTAATTTATTTCAAACAAGGCAGATTGCCAATGCTTTTTTAACGCACATAAAACGAGAACATCCATTAGTACAGAATTAATTGAGTTTAACTATCTATTATATTATTAAAATAGTTTTGAAAGGAGTCACCACGTTCGCTGTTGGGGCTAAAAATTCCAAATTAATCGGAGAAAAAGAAAAAGAAGAGTCCAGGAATAAATTTTAAAAATAACTGAAATTCGGAATTAACAAAAAGAAATATTAAAAGAAGAGTCCATATAAAAACCTAATACGAGATTAATTAAAATTCAGAATAAAAAATAAAATAAAAATCTGAAATTAGAAAAAAATAAAATAAGAGTTCAAGTAGGAATACGATTTAAAAATAACTGAAATTCGGAATTAAAAATAAGCAATATTAAATGAAGAGTCTATATAAGCACTCAATACGAGCTTAATTAGAAGTCAGAATAAAAAAATAAAATAAAATCCGAAATTAAAAAAATAAAAATGAGATTTCAAGTAGGAATATAATTTTAAAACAACTGAAATCGAAAATAAAAAATAAGGAATATTAAAAACATAGTCCATATAGAACATAATACAAGATTAATTAAAATAAAAAATAAAATAAATTCTGAAATTAGAAAAGAAAAAAATAAGGGTTTAAATAGGAATATAATTTATAAATAACTAAAATTCGTAATAAAAATAAAGACTAATGAAAGAAGAGATCATTTAGAAACATGACGAGATTAATTAAAATTTGAAATAAGAAATAAAAAATTCTAAAAATAGAAAATAATTATAAGAGTTCAAGTAGGAATATAATTTATAAATAAAAATATGGAATGAAAAATATGATTTTTATAAAGAACTAATATAGTACACAACGATCATAAATGACAATAAGAGAAGAGACGATGGACAGACCATTAAGCAGCAGCATGATCACAATGGTTGGCGGCAAATCATGATCACAACAGTTGGCGGTAAATCTAGAAAGTAAAAAAATAAATCCAATTGCAATCATAATGACAATAAAAAGGGAAAGCAGTAGGTGAGCCGTAGAGGAGTAAAGTGACGGAGCCAGCGGCAGTTGGTGAGAAAAAAGGAAACCCAAATAATAATGTTTGATTTTTAAATTCCCATTGACAATAAAGAGGAGCCACGTGGGCGGGCCATAGAGGAGTAGAGTGACGACATGTGATGGGATTTCTGAAAATTATAGATAATTTTTGTATGGGTGTTAGCCGCGCAATTGTACGGACAACTCAGCTAGTTACAAACTTAAAAAATCGATTTATTTAATTTCCTCAAAATACACCGTCTACTCGTTTGAGAAATATACTAATGGAAAATAAGAATGAGGAAGTTGCTGTCTCAACTTGCTGAAAAGAACTCAACCTAAGTGCTCTTGTGTATTTTGTTGGTTATTGTCTACACCTATATTAAGTCAGTCGACACGGCCACTCCAAAATAATATCAAAATATATGTCCCTTGGGCCTTGGCAGAGCAACGCTCAACCAGGTGCTCTACTTCGTGGGCCTCAAGTACAGCAGCCCGACGGTGGCGTCGGCGCTGAACAACACTCTCCCGGCGGTGACCTTCCTCCTGGCCGCGCTGCTCAAGATGGAGCCCGTCGCGGGCCGCGCCGGCCAGGCCAAGGTGGCCGGCACGGCGGTATGCGTCGCCGGATCCATGCTCATGACCTTCTACCGGGGCCCCCTCGTCAGGACCCTGGCGTCTCCCGTCCACTGGCTCTACGTCCAGGGCACCATGGCCGCCGAGGCCGCCGCGCACGCTGGCGGCCACACCGTCGTCCTCGGCGCCGTTCTCGTCATCGGCTCCAATGTCGCGTGGGCCATCTGGTTCATCATCCAGGTACAAACAAGTTAATTTGATGATCATATGCGGCGGGAAATGGTGAATGAATTTCTTGGTGTTCGCAGAAGAATCTGTCCAAGAGCTTCGCGTGCCCGTACACGAGCACGGCGCTGATGGCGTTGATCGCCAGCGTCCAGTGCGCCGCCATCGCGGCGGCGGCGGAGCGGAGGCTCTCGGCGTGGGAGCTCGGGCTTGACATCAGGCTCGTCGGCGCGCTCTACGAGGTAACTATGCAGAGCCGGTACGTCCTGGCACGTCGTGACAGGAAACTGATCGAACCTGTGAAATGTGTCCAGGGGATCGTGGCGTCGGGGATGGTGTGCACGGTGATGTCGTGGTGCATCCAGGAGCGCGGGCCGGTGTTCGTGTCCATGTTCAGCCCGCTCATGCTCATCGTCGTCGCCGTCGTCGGGTGGGGCGTCCTCCGCGAGAAGATACACGTCGGGAGGTAGGCGCGCGTGTGCGGTCGATCATGATCATCGTTGTTGTTCTTGATGAACAGATCACTCTGTTACATGTCGATTGTTTGCTCACAACTCTGTTGTAATCCTTGCTTATTGTGGCGGCGTGGTGTGCAGTGTTATCGGCGCCGCGCTCATTGTCGTGGGGTTGTACACCGTGCTCTGGGGCAAGGGGAGGGACTTGGATGCCGCCCCCGCCGTCGCCATTGCCTCGGCCGGCGACGAGGAGATGAACGGCGTCGTTGGCACGGACGACACGACAGGACGAGCCCCGCCCGTCGGACAGACGCGGATGACAGTAGAAAGTAGCAGCATTGTTTCCATCTTGTCGCGTGTATGGTTTATGGCAAATTAACAGACATATAAATATTGTCATGAATAGTATCACCTCAATTTCATATTATAAGTGCTTTAATTTTTCTTAATTTTAAACTTTTTTAAGTTTGACTTATTTTATAAAAATATATAGCAATTATACTAATTAATTCATGATGCATTCAAAAAAATCATACACACATGCTTTGGAATTAACGAAATATACATCCTCATGAAGTGATGAAGACGAAGATTAAGTATAGGTACGTAAAACGAGAAAACTATTAGTAAATAATTAATTAGGTTTTAATAAGTTGCGTGTATGAAGACGAACAGGATGTAGTATTTCTAGCTAACACCAAGAAGGATTAGAATCACCCTCGTCGGTCTCAATATATATGGGAAGAAAGAAATATGATGGAGAGTAAAACACCTTTGCTTTTTCTGGTTTTCCATGTGACTGTAATAGCAAGGCCAAGAAAAGAAAACAATGTTAAGTCCCATTTAAATACAATGGATTAAGATATGTCTAATTTTTTATTTTTCCCTGTCAAATTCACGTATTGTTTATCTTCCATACCACTTTCTAAAACCCTGGATCAACATGTCATTGAGAAAATGATGGGCAAATGAACTGAATAAACTTTGGGGCAATAAAGATTTTATTAATCCAGGTTCTATTGGACTCATCAAGTATGACGCTGATAGTCATCTCTTTCCTTGTCAATTAGGGACATCCACCACCCTGTAGGGCCTGTACTAGACATCTGCCGGCTGTGACACGTCTTTTGTTTATTTATTTCTTCCCAGCTCCTTGCATTCCAGTCTCTGTCAACGTTTATTTGCACTGGACATAAGAAAGCAATCGATACAAAATAACGAGACAACAAAGGAAGCCATATGAATCTCCGATTTTCTTGATTGACTAAGAACACCCAAGTCAACTTTTTCTACCGGTTAAATTATTTAGGAGTACAACTTTACTTCATTGTCATGGGTGACAAAGACAAAGTGTGAAAAACAATTGTGGTTAGGTATTTGTTTGGTACCTTCGTGGTGAGTGGTGACGCTTAATGGAGAAAAGACTTGTACGCGTGCGTCTTATAGCCGGTAAAGACCAGTTCATTCTACAAAGCTGTTACAATTATTTGTGGGTGGTTCATCATTGTCATTAGACAATGAGTTAGCTTAGCAGGTAATAAATGGTTAAATGAGTTCAAGACTTCCTTAAAGTAGATTTCATATAACCCCATGATATATGATCCAAGTTATATAAAACGACTGTAATTTAACATATGGCTCGTAACCTTATGTATTATGGTCCTAAAATTTTATAAAATCACACAATTAATTATTTCAATTTTAATCCACAGTCACATCTTAAGTTTACGAGTTTTTTATGCATAATATAAATATTATATTTTTTAAAGTTTAATATAGGAGCATGTTAAAATATTTAGTTTTATGAAATTTAATCTCATATGGATTTAATACACTGTTATTTAATTTAGAATGCGCAGAAGTGTGCGCCACATAAATCTGCACGCGCGGACAGAGCCAGAGAGCCGTGTGCTGCCTCGCCGATTGGTGCCTCCTCGCAGCCGTCCATGGCTCTCACGGCCGAGACAGGCAAAGTGGTCCAGTGGCGGCGCTGGGCGTTCGCTAACCTGGGCTCGGTGCTATCCAACTTCGGCTCGCTGTGGCTCCTCCTGGCGCCACTGCTCGCCGCCTACGCGCCGCGGCGGCTGTTCAAGACCTACTTCAACCTCTTCCTCCGCCGACACGCCCGGCGTCTCCTGGCCGTCGTCGACCCCTACGTCACCATCGACGTCTCCGAGCCCGGCACCAGCGTGCACTACTCGAGGTACGGCCGCGTCACCGACAGCGACAACACCTACGAGGAGGTGAAGGCGTACCTGAGCGACACGTGCGCCGAGGAGGCGCGCGAGCTCCGTGCCGAGGGCGCGTCTGAGGGCGACGGCGTCGTGATCAGCATGCGCGACGGCCAGGACGTCGCCGACGAGTTCCGTGGCGCCACGCTGTGGTGGACGTCGGTGGTGCGGGAGAACTCGCAGGGGCAGCAGAGGGCGCACACCAGGCAGTGTCAGCGCCTCACGTTCCACCACCGCGACCGCCGCCTCGTCGTCGACGAGTACCTGCCGCACGTCCGCCGGAAGGGCCGCGAGATCCTCTTCAGCAACCGCCGGCGACGCCTCTACACCAACAACAAATCCGGCGACTCCTTGTGCGTCTCTCACAACCACAACATCCACAAACCACAATTTAATTATACGTTCTTGGCTTCTTGCTGATCTTTTTTTCGTTGATCTGATTATACAGCCGTTACGATTACAAGGCATGGAGCTACGTCGACTTCGACCATCCAACGACGTTCGACACGTTGGCCATGGACACGACCAGGAAGAGGGAGATCATCGACGACCTCGACGCGTTCCGGAGCAACAGGGACTTCTACCGGCGCGCCGGCAAGCCGTGGAAGCGGGGATACCTCCTGTACGGCCCGCCGGGCACCGGCAAGTCCACCATGATCGCCGCCATGGCCAACTACCTCGACTACGACATCTACGACGTCGAGCTCACCGTGGTGAAAGACAACAACGACCTCCGCAGGCTCCTGATTGAGACGACCAGCAAGTCGATCATCGTCATCGAGGACATCGACTGCTCCCTCGACCTCACCGGCGACCGCGCCACGCAACGACGGAGGCGCCAGAATGACAGGGACGACAGCAACAGGCGACATGACCGTGACGGCAGCATGGTGACCCTGTCCGGCCTGCTCAACTTCATCGACGGGCTCTGGTCGGCGTGCGGCGGCGAGCGGATCGTCGTGTTCACGACGAACCACGTCGACAAGCTCGACGCGGCGCTGATCCGGCGGGGAAGGATGGACATGCACATCGAGATGTCATACTGCGGCTTCGAGGCGTTCAAGACCCTCGCCAAGAACTACCTCGACGTCGACGACCACCGGCTGTTCGGCTCCGTCGGCGAGGTCCTCAGCAGGGAGAGCATCACACCGGCCGACGTCGCCGAGTGCCTCATGACGGCCAAGCGTGCCGGCTCCGACGAGTCCTCCCGCCTTGAGATCGTGATCGACGAGCTGAAGCAGAGGGCAGAAGCGAATGCAAAGGCGAAGGCTGAGGCAGAGGCGAAGGCGAAGGCCGAGGCAGAGGAAGAAGCCAAGGCGGCAGAAATGGATCGTGACAACACACGGGAAGAACAAAATGGACGAAAATCTCCCAAAATTTGAAGTTACAGGAGATTTGCAAATCGTCTTTACGGATTTGCTAGGTTCTGCGATGGACACGCAAACGAGTATTTACTGTTTAGTCTGATATTTGAGCACAACTGGACAAAATTGCTGTGGAACACATAGACGAGTACATGTGTCGATTGCAAAGGAGTTTCCTCGTAGTTGTCACTTAGTCTCTCCTTTTTCTTTTTCAAAAGGAAAATGTCAATTTTAACTCTGAACTATTGATCAAATTTGATACACATCTTCAGCCGTGAAACTGGTCACTGGATACATCACCTCCTTCAAAGTATTAAAATCATTGTAAAATGACTCCCTCAACTATTCTATTACTGGTTTGGTTGGATGATGTGGCATCCATATAGTAATTCAATCATCAAAGAAATTAAAAAAATAGATATTGAACCCATATCTAAGTTACAATAGACATTGAACCCATATCTAAGTTACTACATCTAATTTTCTTCCTACACCACTCCCATATCTCCGCTCTCCCCTCGTAGGCCGTCCACCCGGCGGGATTGCCATATGCTCTCATCTTCCCCGTCATCGGCATTAGGTACCGAGCCTCCCCGTGCTTCTGGTCTCACCATCATCGTCCTGCTCCGCGATCCCCCGACACTTGCTCCCACTCTAGCTACAATATACCTCCCTCTCGTCGCGCTCTCGGGTGCACGACATCCCGATCGACATCCTTGCCGGATGAAGTGGACCATGAAGGGCGTTGGGTGTGTGATGGAGAGTCTTCTTCCGGGAGACCGCACCATCAAGCGGCTGCGTGTTTTACAGGTATATACATGCTAAGTGGTGAGGTCCACCGAGAGAAGGCGTGGTTGAGGAAGAAGATAAAAATTACTTACATTTGCATGTGGGTACTATATCTAATTTTTAATTTATTTGATGATTGGGCTATCGTGTCTGCCGAAACCATCGTTAAACATCCGACAGAGTCATTTGCACTGGTTTTAATATCTCGGGAGGCGATGTAGCGGGTGACTAATAACTGAGGGACCGTATATAGACTTCTCCTTTTGAAAAAGTGTCCTCCTCTGTCTCTTTTCTTGTTAGGCTGGGCCTTCGTTAGCCACTTGACATATTTGGGGGTGGACCCAGTCAACCCATTACCATACTCCAGCGGAATAAGTTCACTTTAGGTCCCTCTATTTGCCGCCCAGTCTAATTTTCGTCCCTCGGTCGCAAAACCGGGTACGACGGGTCCCCCAACTTACGAAACCGTTTAAATAAGGCCCCTCAGTAGTATTGTACCCGGTTTTGGCTAACGTGACGCCTACGTGGCTCCTTTTGATTAGGTCTTTATCCAATGTGTCATTGATGTAGCGCTTACGTAGAAATTAGATCGAAAAAATAATAAAACATGTGGGGCCCACATGTCGGTTTCACACAAACTAATAAAAATGATGGGGCCCACATGGCCTCACATGTCATCCTCACTACCCTCTTCTCTCTATCCCCTCTCTCTCTATCATCTCTCACCGTCTTCTCTCACATGTCATCCTCACTACCCTCTTCTCTCTATCCCTTCTCTCTCTATCATCTCTCTCCAGCCGTCGGAGCGGGGTGGGTGGCAGAGCGGGCGGCTGCCGCCAGCGGCTGCTCTCCTCCCGTCGGCCGGTGCCCCGCGCTGCTCCGGCTACCGCCACGACTCCTCTCCCGCCACGACTCCTCACCCATGCGTCGGAAGGAGGGAAAAGAGAATGCGACGGTGAGTCGCGGCCCGAGCTTATCAATGGCGGATGACGGAGGTGGATTTGGGGAAAACCCATCGCCAACGTCAGCGCCTGCTTCCACCACCCGCTACCGCTGCCGCCATCATGACCGGTGGAATTGGCAAGAGGGTGAGTTTGTCGGCCGCCGCCCGCTCCGCCCCACCATTTTTATTAGTATGTCTGTGAAACTGACATGTGGGCCCCACATGTTTTATTATTTTTCTGGATTGAATTGCTACGTAAGCGCCACGTCAATGCCACGTTGGACGAAGACATAGTCAAAGGAGCGCTACGTCAACCAAAACCGGACACAATACTGCCGAGGGACCTCGTTTGAACGGTTTCGTAAGTTGGGGGATGCGTTGTATCCGGTTTTGTGCTCTATGGATGAATTTCGGACTGGGCGTCAAATAGAGGGACCTAAAGTGAACTTATTCCTACTCCAGCGCATCCTCCTGCCAACCACAAGTCCGGCCTGTCTGCCTGTGTCCACCTGTCCACCATCTGATCCGAACCCTCGGAAGTCGCAAAGCAATCGGCATCGTCCCCTTTTCCCCTTGTCTCCGGCGACGCCACGCACCTCTTGTCACCGTACCTTGCAACAACCCCTTCCTCCGGCTCCCGGGCTCCGGTTTCATGATCGATCCACTTCCAAAGCCGTGATCGCCCGTGGACCCCGAGACCACCACGGCCCCCTCGAAGTCAGAGCTCCTGCTCGACGCCCACGCCTTGATCGGCGAAAATCACAATCCCAACCCCAATGACCGCACCACCACCTACGACTTCACTAGGAACAACGAGATCATCGTGGCGTCCTTCTCGCTGGCGCCGGTGCCGCTCCCCTCTCGCGTGTACGTGTACTTGCACCGCCCCGACCATTCCAGCGCCGCCGCCTTCTCGGAGATCCCCCGCGTCGTGCGCATGGAGGGAGGCCTAATCCTCACCCGCGTCGCCATCGGCTGTAGGCAACCGAAATGGATCCTCATGGAGGAGTGAGACTACTTCATCTACCAGGTCGACCACCCGTCGTCGCTCCAGCTGCTTCCGCACCCCAGCCACGGCGGCCACGAATCCTTCCGCGACGAGGAGGTCGGCCTCCTGCCTCGCGACGGCAGCCGCTGCTACACTATCGCCGCCCTCGTGACCACACCCAACCCTCTCCTGTTCACGCTTCGGTTATTCAGCTCCGAGCACTGGAGTTGGAGATCCGTCGAGGTGACCCTGTCCTCACAGCAGGCGCCGGACACCTTGTTCAGATTCGATAACTGGGCCATCACCACGTGGACCAACTCCAATCTCTCCGATTCGTTGGACGATTGGAAGATCGACTGCCCGCCGATCCACGCAAACAACATCAGTTTCAACGATCATGTACGTACCCAACTGCTCGACCACCAGCTGCTGCAGGAGAAGGACTACCCAGAGCATGCTCTAACTGATCTTTAGGATCACTCCAAAATATAAATGGACCAAACCAGATCAAACCATTGAACCTACATGTAAAGGGTTCAACCCAAAATAACTCCACATGAACAAACGTCTAAAAATTTGTACAAAATTGCTTCTCTATATAATAAATCATTCATACAAAATTCAATTGAATTCAACGTTTTTATAGTGTGAATATGGGTCCAAGTTTTACATACACATATCTGGAATTTCTAGGTATGTTAGCAATGCATTGCGGGCCCTATATGTATAGGTGGCTCAAAATTTATGCACGGTTACTTCTCTATCAATAAATCATACCTACATAAACACGAGTTTAAAAATTTTAGGTCCAAATTTTACACATTTAATAGAAATTCCTTAGTAGTAATACATTATATGCCCTACATTTATAGTATAAATGGTTCAAAACTTATATAAAATTGTTTCTCTATATAATAAATCATTCGTACAAAAATCAACTGAATTTGACACTTTTATAGTGTGAACGTGAGTTTAAAAAATTTGTGTCCAAGTTTTACACACATGTAATGGGAATTTTTTGATCTTCTTATGATGCAACTGATTCATTTGGGTATTTATGGATAATCTATCGATGCAACAAACTCGTGGTGGATCAACCTTATTGCACCATGGATCAATAAACTCATTGAAAATGGTTTAGGTTCGATTCATATGTTAACCATTCCCATCCTAACAAACCATTCCTATCCTGACAAAAAATCCCTGATAGCTCTGGCATGAAAATTTTAGCTTCCAGAGGGTAATGTCAATTCATTTTAGTGTTGTTGGAAGGTACATGTATTTAGCTAGTAACCATACTAAAAGATCACCAATTTGTTCGATATCTCTTGACAAAAAAAAAAGGGTCCCCAAAACTGCATAGGCTAAGTGGTAGACGAATTATCCGTCGATAGCGACACTTGCCGTCACTTCATCAATTTCAAAGATATGCCATCCAAGTATTTAGATGTGCTCATATGGTAGGGTTAGCATATATACGTTTATAGGGGTGAATGTGCGTGTATGTATATAAGCGTCTAGTTATGCACTGTGTTTCAAAAAAAAAAGTCCAAACAAATTCAAATCCCAATAACCCCCTAACAAATTATCAAGGGTTCTTTGTGATGCATACTATGTTAGTAGGCCCTTCCCTTTTTTTCTCAACAGGTAAAAGTCCATGTTAGCTCCCTTGAGTATAATCTCGGTTTGATTTTCGTCCCTCAACCACAAAACTAGTTACAAAGCCTACCTCAACTGTCAAATCCGGATCAAAATGCCTCACTGGATGATTTTGATGGTGGTTTCATCACAAAAAAATGGAGTGGGACCCACATGTAAGTGGCCACAAGCCACTCCCCTTCTTCCTCAAACTCACCCCCTCCTCCACCCTCTCCTTTCTCGTCGCCGGTCACTAGCTGCGGCTATCACCACTATCACGTCGACAACAAGCAGCATGGCCTCGACACTGGTAGCCTTCCTGACCCCGTCGCCGCTCGTCGCCTCCTCAAAGGCTCCTCGCCCTGAAGTACACCACCTTTCCGTTGTTGGCCGCCACCATCATCTACGCTGGGTGTAGTCCATAAAGTAGTAGTACCCGCTGCCATTACACGTGTCATGCCTCGCAGTTCACCACCGATGAGGCGACGACACACGCACTGATAGTTGGATGATGGTGTAATCGACCACTCAATGGCCACCGCAACCAGCGTTGACATCCTGTTCTTCCTCCTTTCTCCTCCATATGTCATCCATTAGTTAGATGGGTAAGGGGAGGGGGCTCTAGGTAGATAGATGAGGAGAGCCCTGCTTGCTCTACCGCTTTGGCTGATGACGCTGATGAGAAGCCCGCGTCTAGCAAGCTTAGAAACTGCTTCATCAAGAAAGCCCAAAACCATTGTTGTGGCGGTGACGCTCCTCCACTATGGGCCAAAGCCATCGCGATGACCTACCAATCAACATGCTACTGTTGATGCAAAAAACACACACTAGCCTGAGAGATTTGCTTTACTCTAGTGCAGGTCCAAAAGTTACTTTTAGTTTCGAAGGGCGTGCCAGTTGATTTCATCCTGCAATCAACAAGAATGAACATGCAAATTTATTAGTAGACGATATTCAATCAGCCAACTAGCTGATATCGTATCGTGATGTAACCTAGACGATGCATTAAAGCATGAATCGGCTGTAAGGTGTTTGTCCATGATAAAACTAACCCTAAAACTAGTACATCGGCTGAAAAGATCAGTGTCATGTAATCTATATGTCAATATTACTTTGAAAATAAGCAATTGGGATAGATCGGACTGAACCGAGACAGTATAAATTGCCCAAGTCTAAAATAACATGAAATAATGATTACATGTACTCATGTCATAGCCGATGTCTAGATTTAAGTGTGTATCGGCTATAGCTCCGATACAACCTTATACCAGGATATTCTCTTGCAACAAATATATTCAACTTTTATCAATTAGATTGATATTAAGTCGAATACATTTGTATTAGATTAGATCCTAATATAAGGGGCAGATATAGAACATTAAACAAAACATAGAACTATGTAAAACATCCATACCAGGTAAGATCGTTGAAACCCCGATACTACCCTTATTAACAACCATAAAACAGGCTAGAGATCATGATTCAGAACACGACTTAGTAGATCAAACTCAACTGATGCAGCACTAAGTATGAAAAGAAGCATAATATCTAGACAATCAAGCTGATGGTTGCCTTTTCGGTATGGTGGATACATTATATAATTTAAACCAACAAGATAATTTAGTCGTTACCAGCAAAACCCTAGATAGAGATCTATCGATATGAATAGATTGCATTGTCAATCTAAATTATATAATGTATATGATAACTCGGAGGTTTACAAAATAGAATTAGAGTATCATAAAGATATAAGCACTAATTCCGATGATGCAAACCGCCATAACAAGACCTACCTCTTCGTCGTTCAAATTGATGCAGCTCGACTCGAAAGCATGAACTTGTCGAAAAGTAGAAAACAAAAGGTTGGCGATGCGCCGAGATTGATTGAACTTGGTTGTTTTTTTACAAGACCTCGGGTCTATATTTATACCTGAAAATACAAACATTGTCCATTACGGATACGACTCATATTAACCTAATACAAATCCAACTAGCGAACAAGTCCCTTAGCGGACTCTTACCGAGAATATCTATAAGGAAATCACATATATTCCTAATTAATAGATACATTTGCCAATTCTGGACTCTATCCTTGCCTAGCAACATTGTCGCAAACTCTTTGTCGAATCCGATACTGACTTCACATGCGATATCGGCCATATCGGCTATCCAAATCGGACTCGGTTTCCAGCCGATACAGTCTCCAGCCGATGCGCACTCTGTTTCCGAGATTCCCGCATATCTTCAAATCCGCTTCAGATTGGATCTTGTTTCCGATTCATGTGCATCAATTATCTTGCCAAATTTTATCGTCAACACATGCCCCCCAATTCCGAAGTATTATATAATGCAACAGAATTATCTCTTTATAACCGCAAAAATCTAGGGTTTCCTCTGTGACTGTTACGCACCTAATTTCATAAATACCAACCGTTTCCCTGGAGATTTCACAGCGTTAACTCCGTTTTCACCACTCAAGCCACTAAACTCTTCGGCGAATCCCTAGCGATTGCTTTCTTCTTCTCCGGCGACCTCATCAGCGAACCTGTTCCCGGCGACGATCTTCACGCACCAATGGCGGCGTCATCAAGCCCATCAAGCACCACAGCCAAGGAGTTTCCTGAGGTAAGTCCCCATCGGCTCAAAATTTACCTTGCGTTTTTCGTTCGTTCTTCCGTCCTCAATCCTTCTTTTTCAATATGTAGCATCTAGTTCATCAAATTGCTATCCCAAGGCTCAACGATCTCAATCACTTCTATTTGGGTCCGATACGCGATATAGATCCCACTTTTATCATCAATGTAGAAACAGAGAGAATTCCCTTTAGGCAGTCAAACCCATCTCTCACCCATTGGACTGCAACTTTTAGATCTTGGCCCTCTCAAGTAGATGGATGGATAAACTGGTATAAGAGGATAGCCGCCAGCAAACAAGATCATTGGGATGAAATGGGAATAGCCCAATGTCAATCTCTATCCATTGCCGACATGAAAAAAGATGAGCCGATGCTGTCTTCGGCTGCATACTTTTGGTCTAATACCCTGAACGCTTTCCTGTTCAATCATGGGCCGATGACCCCCACTCTGCTGGACATAATCTTGATTACTGGTCTGGACGTTACCACATCGGCTAATCCTATCAGCCTGAAGACCAAATGTACTTATAAGTTTAAAACCAAAAGCATTGGGGGCTGGTCTGGTTTTATTTCAGAAAATATAGGAACATGCCCTGTATCGGCTAGGGAGCACACTGCCTTCCTGATGATGTGGATGGATAACTTCTTGTTCTGTGGCTCCACTTGCGGCCCAACAGCCAACTGGCAACACTTAGCCGAAGCCATCGTCTCAAAGAAGCAATTCCCCCTAGGAAAATATCTGCTTGGTGCAGTATACCAGACCTTGAGCCAGTCATCGGCTAAATTGATCATGGATTCAAGTGTTAGCACCGGTGGTCCTTGGTGGTTCATACAACTTTGGCTAATTCTGCATACTTTGAAAGTTGCACTAAGACCATCACTTCTTGAAGCAGAATTCCCATCTTTAGCCGATCCTGGTAGTGATGATGAATCAAACAGAGTGCGCAGATGTATATCCTATGGTGAAGTAGCCACTGGTTATGCTGGTTCTGGTCCATCAGCTGAGCACTTCCAGAACTGGTTCGGCAATTTTTATGATGGATTTCCCAGAGACAGCCCAATCTGGTTTGCTTATGAGTCCTTTGACAAGTATGAACTGTCAGCCGATTTCAGATTGGATGAGATAAATGATGAGAGATTTGAAAAACCTAGAGAGGTCCTAACTGCCGCAATCTCTCCATGCATACTTCCAACTGGTATATCTCAAGGCAGAAACGTCCAGCCATCTTATGAATTTTATCATCCAATGGTGGCAACAAGACATCTTGGCATGGGACAACTACCCATCGGCTTATACTATTCTGACAGGATTCAAACCAGAGGAGATATAGTATCGGCTTTGATGATGGACAAACTGCTCAATATCCCTGGTCCTCCACTTGGCAGCATAGACAGATTCAACATCACCTTGATGAGATGCATACTATTTGATAGATGGTGGTCTGAAATGAAAACTCATATATCCCATCTGTTGGCCCAAGCATACCTCACCAAGACTCTACAAGACTTGGTCCCTCAAGTAAGTTACCTCTCCTTGTATCTTGTATTTTTATTCCATCAATCTCTTAATACTCAATGTGTTTCATCTTCCCTTGCAGACATCAGATTCTCCTCCTCCTCTTATCAGCCGAAGTGGAAAGCCGATAGAGTATGCTGCAGCTAAACTCCCTAATAGCTATTGCCCAGCTCCTTCGGTCATCGGCTTCAATGCTCCAAAGACAACTACCCTACTCCAGGGTCAACTCAGAGAGCCGATGCAAGCTGGTGATAAGCGCAAGAGGACCAAACAAGCTGTTGTCAAGCCATCCATATTAAAGAAATCAATCAAAAAATAGAAGAAATCCTTCTGGACCAGGAGGTGGATGAAATTCTGAAAGAGATTGAGATGGAAGAGGCTATAAACGAGGCTGCTGCTCAGATTAGTGAAACTGCAGAGGCTGCAACACCTAAAGCCGATACCCCTCCTGCAGTTCAATCTAAGGCTGTCAAGACTCCAAGTCCTCCAAAACAACTCCAAAAAGTTCAGGTAAAAACATTTTAACAGCCATCTTCTCTTTTTTATGACCCATACATGTTCTAACTCAATTATCTCCTTCAGCCTAAAAAGAAACAAATTGCTGCCAGGAAGAAACCAACTCCACCACCAGTATCGGTAATTCTAACTCATCTCAAATTTAGCTTCATTTCCAGCCGATACTGATCAATACTTGATATTATTTCAGCCTCCTCAACCCTCATCTCCTCAACATATTTCAAGCGAGCACACTCCATCGGCCACAGCAAGCCGACATGATGAAGTGGTTACTGCCACAACTCCAACCCCTCAGATTCCTGTAAGTATATTTCTAGATTTGTGTCTATCAGCTGATTTCCAATATTATCATCCAATAGTATTTTCTCTGTTTTCAGCTCTTAGCCGACATGTTCTCATTTGACATTAAGCAATTTTTGGATGAGGAAGAGGAAGAAACAACCAGCAAAGCAACTTCTCCCATATTAGAAGACTTAAAGAGGAAATTAGCCGATATTGCAGATCGACTCAATGCTTCTCTGGACGCGCTGGTTGTGAACTATGGGCCGATCAGGGTGAGGTTTGAAGAAATCCAAGATCAAATCCCTGACGAGCTTATCGAGATGATTTCTCCTGCAGTCTTCCTTGAACAGCATCGCTTCAAGCTAGAAAGAGCAAGACAAACAATTGCTGATCGGCTAGAGCGCTCTGCTCTTGAAGCTAACATCCAGTCCAGCCGACAGCAAGTTAATGATGAGAAGACCAAGCTGGATGAACTAGAAGCTGGCCCAAGCTCAACTCAACAGAAAATTGAAGCATTGAAGAAAAAGGAAGCTGAGCTGCTAGCACAACTTGAAGCCTGCAGAACTGAGATTATATCCGAGGAACAGAGATTAGCCGATCTGCCTAAAGCCATTGAAGCTCAAAAATCAAAGTTGAAGAAATATGTTAAACATCTGTCTGCCTTGAGAAAATCCCTCAAACCAATCCCTAGCACAGATGCAGCCGATGCTCAAGCTATTGATGAAGTAGAGCAGATTAGGCAGAAAGCTGTATCGGCTATTCAGAAATATCTGGCATGATGTAATAGTTAGACAATTTAAACAATCTCTTTTTGCTGTAATATATTGACATCGGCCATCAAGCCGATTTAATACGTTGTATTATCTCTTTTTGCTGTATCTCTTTTTGCTTTTATCTCAGCCGATTTTGACAATCTTGACATCCTTTATAATATCTAAAACAATCTTCCAGCATTGTCAGCCAAAAATATCCAACTCATCGAATCAGCCACTTCATCTTATGAGCCGATTGATGAGTTCCACATATACCCTCATGTACCTCACACATGACTACCTTTGCTTTATCCAGACTCAAGCACTTCAACAAAACCCCATCAATAGTCCGATAATACAACGTGTCATCCAACAAAACATACTTGAGAGCTTTATATCTTAATTTACTGGAAACCGATTTAGAAGGATTCTTTAAATACTCAAATATCTTAAACCTCCAATCATCGGCTGGTAGACATGCAATTTCCACTTCAACACCTTGTAACATCGGCTTGTAGCCTGATGCACCTTGATCTAGATCATTGGCTTCAACATTTTGCTCCATAGGGATATGCTTTAAAGTAATAATCTTGAATGTCTTCATCAACTCTTGACATTTTTCATTATAAATCATCAAGACATCATTTTTGCACTCATACTCCCCAGATAGTTGACTTATCACCAATAATGAATCACCCATGATTTCAACAGCATCGGCTTCGACCTCTTTCAACAATTGCAACCCTTTCAAGACAGCTTCATATTCAGTTTGATTATTTGTAGAGTAAGGTTTAATGGTGAAGGCAAATTGAAAACTTGCCCCCCTAGGCGATATGATCACTAAGTCGATACCACATGCATGAGTGCAAACTGATCCATCAAAGAACAAAGTCCAAGGCATGATATCAACATGATCAATAGTATTATCCCTGTGCTCAACTATGAAATCGGCTATCGCCTGCCCTTTAACTGCCTTAGCCGATTCATATCTCAAATCAAACTCTGTCAGAGCAAAAATCCACTTCCCAATCCTTCCCTTTAGAACTGGAGCCGATATCATGTAACGTACTACATCGGCTTTACATACTATAGTACAATCATTGTAAAGCAAATAATGTCTCAACTTTGTACAAGAAAAGTATAAGCACAGACATAATTTCTCCACAGGTGAATATCTTGTTTCAGCATCCAAAAGCCTTCTACTTAGATAAAATATAACTCTTTCTTTACCTTCAACCTCTTGGATTAAAACTGAGCTGATGGAGTTCTGATCGGCTGACAAATATAACTTAAAAGGAAGCCCTTTCTGTGGTGGTATGAGAACTGGAGGAGTACTCAAATATTCCTTGATGTCGTCCAAAGCTTTTTACTGCTTTTCCCCCCAAACAAACTCTTGATCGGCTTTCAACCTGAGTAAAGGAGTGAACGGCTCTATTCGGCCAGAAAGATGTGATATGAAACGCCGAACAAAATTAATCTTGCCGATCAATGATTGCTATTTGGTCTTGTCTTCCAGAGGTTTTATACCTTTGATGGCTTCAATACTCCTCTGAGGTATCTCAATCCCTCTCTCATGCACCAAAAATCCAAGGAACTGTCCAGCCGATACACCAAAAGCATACTTTGTTGGATTCATCTTCAACCTATATTTTCTTGCTCTTTCCAATACCTTTCTCAAATCGGCTATATGCTCATCAATTTCCTTAGACTTGACCACCACATCATCGATATATATTTTCAACCAACAAGCCGATAACATCATGGAATATGTAATTCATTGCCCTTTGATATGTAACACCAGCACTTCTCAACCCAAAAGTCATGACAACCCACTCATACAAACCGATTGCATCAGGACACCTAAAAGCAGTCTTGTGAATATCCTCTTCAGCTATAAAAATCTGATTGTATCCTGTATTACCGTCCATAAAGCTGATAATCTTATGTCCAGGTGATGCATCAACCAACTGATCGGCAATCGGCATTAGGTACTCATCTTTTGGTGTAGCTTTGTTTAAATCCTGAAAATCAATACAAACTTTGAGTTTGCCATTCTTCTTGATCACTGGTACTATATTTGAAATCCACTCAGCATATCGGCATGGTCTAATAAAATTGGCATCATAGAGTCTTGTAATTTCAGCCTTGATAGCATCGTACATTTCAGCTTTACAACGTCTTGGAGGCTGCTTGGATGGCCGATAGCCTGGTTTGATAGGCAGCCGATGTTCAACAATCGATCGGCTAAGTCCTGGCATTTCGTAGTATTCCCAGGCAAAACAATCTCTATATTCTCTCAAAAGTGCTATCAATTTACATTTAAACTCCTTTTGTTAAACATTTACTAATATATGTCGGCCTAGGCCTATCACCTGGTCCAATGTCTATTTCTTCCAATTCATCGGCTGACATAAATCCTTATCCTAGCTTACCGTCGAGATCATCTACAGTATCCTTTGTATAGAAATTGGAACCCTCCACAGCCTCAAAATAACAATTGGGGCTCTCCATCTCCTGTTGGCTGTATATCATAATCAGAAACTTTTAAGTAATCTCTTTGCCAAACTTTTCTAGATCAGCAATCAATTCCTTCCATTTCCCAAACAGATAAATCGGCACTAGCTACATTGACTGACCTGTCGGCTGGCATGATTTCGATCTGGTTTCCTTGCCATTGAATCAAGCTCTGATGCATAGTTGAAGGAATACAACAATTAGCATGGATCCAATCTCTTCCCAGCAATAGACTATAGGAACACTTCTCATCAATAACAAAGAATGTAGTAGGAATTGTCTTGCTGCCGATGGTCAACTCCACATTCAAAACTCCCTTGATCTCAGATGGATTCCCGCCAAAATCTTTTAAAATCATATTTGTCTTGATCAAATCCTCTGAGTTCTTCCCAAGCTTCCTGAAAGTTGAATATGGCATTAAATTGACGGCCGCTCCACCATCGACTAGCATTTTTGACATCAGCTTCCCATTAACAAACCCCCTAATATATAAAGGCTTGAGGTGCTGATGATCAGTTCCTTCTGGCTTCTCGAAAACAGCTTGTTGTGGAGAGAAAATCAACTTAGCCAATTGTGATTCATCTTTTTGTTCAACCACTTGTTCGACTGCATACTCAGTTGGTAGCATGAAAACCATATTAATTGGATATGACATCACCTCTTTTCCTTTGTTCTGAAGACTTTTCTTCTGATCGGCTCGAACCTCATATGCTAACACCACTTTGCTCTTCACACGCCAAACTTTCTTTGTACGTCTTAACCAATGCTCAATTTTGCCTTCAACCTCCTGGAATTGTTCCGTATTTCTCATCCTTTGGACATGCCTCTTTTGATTTTTGGTAAAGATTCCAGAAGGACACCGTTGTGGTTGCACATTTTTGGTTTGTCTCTGTGAATCATCTTCATGATGGTCTTGTTGGATCGGTCCAAGTCTCTCATGAACCGACAATCTTTTCTGAACTGGCCGATGCATACCTGTATTCTGTCGGCTTGGTTTTTGAACATATTGAACTTCAGGATCACTGCAACCAGGACAATCTTCAATGGATGGTAACCTCATGCCCTCATTCCAACAGAACCTAAAAAATTCACAGCTCCAATGTGGGTCAAATAATTTCTCATCATCGTGGTGATATGACTCCTCCTCCCTCTGGCGTCTTTTCTGGTACTTTTTTGATCATGCTAGCCGATTTGATGTTTCTGATATAATTTTTACCTCCATCGGCTTGGCTTCTGCTAAATCCAGAATGAACCATGTTTACTGGAAAAGGATGTCCATCTATCTTCATCGGCCTCTTGGACTCATCAATCTTGATCTTTCCTTGCTCAATAGCCGAATGGATCTGTTGTCTGAAAATCTTACAATCATTAGTGCTGTGAGATCCTGTATTATGCCACTTGCAATATTTCCTCCTTTTCAACTCCTCAGCCGATGGAATCACATGTCCTACTGGCAACTGAATCTGCTTTTCTTGAAGAAGAAGATCGAATATCTTGTCAGCTTTGGTAATGTCAAAGTCAAACCTTTCTTCCTTCCCCGAATTCTTGACCTATTGGCACACTACTGTCTTCTTGTTTCTTGCCCACTCGGCTGCATTGACCTCTGGATCATCATCTTCGGAGTCAGACTCATAGTTGTAGATATTATAACATTGTTAGCCTTTTTGATAAACTTCCTGGCTTCCTGGAATCGTGTCTCATGGGCCGATATCTTCTGAGCCAAATGAGCTAAACTCTCAAAGTCTTGAGCTAAAAACCTCTCCCTTATCGGCGCCAATAATCCCTCGAAAGCCAGATCGGCTAATTGTGAATCTGTTAGAGCCAGACTGTAGCATCTATTCCTCACATATCTGAATCTCTGAATGTAATCTGGCACAGTTTAATCTGATTTCTGCCTAATAACTGTGAGGTCCGAAAATTTCATCTCTTGTATGCCACTGAAGAAATATTTATGGAATTGTTTCTCTAAATCGGCCCAACTCCTGATGGAATTATAAGGTAAAGATGAAAACCATGTGAATGGCGATCCAGACAAAGATAGTGGGAATAGTCTGACTCTGAGAGCTTCTGTAGCCGATGCCTCCCCACATTGAGCTAAGAATCGGCTAACATGCTCGTAAGTTGATACATTATCTTGCCCTGAAAATTTTGAGAAATCCGGCACCTTGTATCGGTTTGGTAGTGGTACTCGATCAAAGTATTCTGAATACGGATGCCGATACATGTTGCCATTGTCCTTAGGCTTGAGCTCAAACTGTTCTCTCATCACATCGGCAATCATATCGGCCCACGGCTACTGTGATGTCCCACCGTATTGTTGCTGGATCCGATCATATTGGCCATATTGTGTCGGTTGAGGCCGTGGAGAATGAGGTTGATAATGCTGATTGAAATTAGCCGATAAACCTTGAGAGGACACATAAGGAAGTGGTTCTGGATTGTATTGTTGGCCTATCGGTTGAGTGACCCCAATCGGCTGTTGTGGAACCGAAGGAATATGATATGTATAATTGACAACTGGCGGCTTCAAGATGGGAAAATATAGTCAACATGCCACGTATGTGTCGCCTAGGACAAAACAACTGCTAAAACCGTTCAAAAAGATAAAATGAACCAGTTTTGATAGTTGAACGAGCCTCCTTATCTAAATTTTTTGGTCTTGGGATGATGCGAGTTAGACTAGGCCTATAGTTGAGGGAGTCAAACTGTACTTTTCCCTTCTCAAAAAGATTCCTTCGTTGACTCTTTTCCCGACAGGCTTTTCTTCCTTTACTCACATTGGGTAAGCCAACCCACTCTGGCGCGGTCCAGTGTAGCTCAACTTCTTCACTTCGTACTCCATCCCTAATCTCTCCCGCATGCGGGCCACGATGGCCCGGGCCCAACTCAAGCTTGTATTTTATCCTCTCTTCGCAATTCTTGTTTGGTGTAATCTTTTGTTTCATCTCGAAGTTTTACTAAAGAGAAATTTTACGGTCCTTGAGAAAATATCTCGAGGTATCTAAATTTTACACTAAAATTTTTGTAACTCGAGGTACTTAGTACTGAAGGTACCAAATTTTACGCTAGAAAATATGGTACTACATTTAAAGAATGAAATGAGTGACGCACTTGCATGTGAAATCCTGTGTTGGTCGTTCCTGAGGTTTATGCATGGATGCACTTTGCTCACCGTGATATGAAAAGGGTAAAAGTGCAGTTACTTCTAGTCACAAATTTAATTACTGCTATATGTGTGTGTTATCTTTTGACGCATCAATTTCCCGATCCTTACAAAGTTCGGCAAACTAAGATAAGTATTACCAGATGGCAAACATGCCTTCCCTGGCTAAATAGCTAGCTAGAACGACAAAGGCAGCAAATGCAGTTATGCAAAAGCAAAACCCATAAAAAGAAGGGTAGCTCTTCGTTAGTCGTTGGCCATCGATCGTCACACCACATCGAGCTAGTAGCTGCCAGATCTCACGGCCTCTAGTTGCTGCGATTTGCAGACGTACGCCCAGAGTTTGTTGCATAAAAGGTTAACAAACAATACATTTTCACATACGTACGTGTGCACAATGGAAGCACAGACAAAACGAAACTTCTGTCATCTGATTGCATTCCCAATCAATATTCCTTTTGGTTGACGCCGATGTCATCAGCTTGGGCTGGTGGCCATGCGTCCATGACGCTTCTCTGGTCGATCCATCGCCTGAACGATGGAGACGGACGCGATTTGTGCGCAAACACGTCGCCGCGTCAGCTACCGAACTCTCGATATCCTTGGCTAGCTAGCTAGCGAGAAATGTGCACGGCAATTCGGGCATTAACTCGGGGAACTCTTGTCGTATCAAAAATGCAAGCGCTGAACCCTCTTCACGATTTCACACCTCTTCGATCTCTTCTCACACACAACATTGCACTACACGAAATAAAAATGTATATACTTGGCAAATTTTGCGACAGTCGCAATTAATCTAACCCCCTTTTCTCGGCTTTGTAGTTAGTAGTAGTACCGGATTTGAACAGAATTTTTTTGGTTACCAGAGCAGGGATGTGAGAGAACCGAAAACTGGACGAATTAAACCTGGCGAAAGTGACACGTATGTGACGCGGCGCGGTTCCGCCGTTCCGCCGATTTTAATTGCCAGTGCCAATTATGCTGCGTTTCGTACTTTTTGTTAACTCTCGCGTGTCGTACGAGCGTTTCCGTTGGCCGGCTGGTCTGGTGATCTGGTCGAGAGCTGGAGCGCACACATCGTGGTATCGTTCGACCGCGGCGGGCGTCCCGGTTGTGCTCTGCGTTTCTGCGGCTCCCGCTTGCATTTGTGTGTTGTGGTTGTGGGTGTGGCATGCATGCAGTTGGAACCATCAGGTCTCTCTCATCCTTGGAAACGGAACACCGAGCTAGGCCTTGGCTTGTTGCGCGGGTTGAGCGGCCGTGTCCTCTGCTCTGCATGCCCTGGTCTTTCTTTTTTTTTTTTTTTGGGTGATTGGATCAATCGGGTTGATCGGTGCTTGTGTGGAGGAAGTTCTAAGCAACTGGTAATCATGCAAGCAACAACATAATAAGTAATACTACACGTGTATGGACATGCAAGAAACTATAGTCAATTATGTAGGTTGTACTACTACTACTAGTACATGATGAGCTTGACCGATGTTTAGAGACTACTACAAGTTCTCTCCGTTCTTTTCTTGAGAGAGGATTTAGGGACTGCAAGTTGTGATATGACCCTGATTCGGTTTTACTAAGTCGACCCGGCATTAATTAATTTATTATGGGAAGGATCTGACGTAAATTGCAGTAGTAATCGTACGCGGTAGGACTATGGTCAAGATTTGGTCCTGTCCAACCAAAGCTTCCGTAGTCAGTACTGAGGTAAAGGTACTTCTGCATTTGATATTCACAGTATTTTTTTTTAACTACAACACAGTGCATTTGAAGACATTTTAGTTGTAATATTTTTTAAGTGACACCAATAATTCTTGATGAGCACTTCTTGGAATATCACTCATAGTGAGTGACCCAATGTGAATATCATCCAAATCCTGGTAGAATATAAAAAACGATGCAATTTTTGGAATACTTTACTATGCTCAGGCATGCATACTTTAAAAATAAAGATTGTTTCCATTTCAGTTTTTAACCAATACAAACGATCCTAAGTAATATAATAAATTTCACAAAACCACATATATTACGATCCAAGTTGCACAAAACCATATAAATTTTAACATGTAGCACATAATCTCGGGTATTATGGTCCTAAAGTTTCACAAAACCACACTACTGATTAGTTTGACTTTGATTTAACATATTTTTTTAGTTCTACGTTCACATCTCAAATTTATGAGAATTTTATCTATCATGTAAATATTACCCACACTTTATAAATTTTGATGGAGTATGTCAAATGGTTAATCGTGTGCTTTTTGAAATTTTAGAACCATAATACTCGAGGTTATGTTCCACGTGTCAAAATCTCTGTAGCTTTGTGCAACTTTGACCATAACAGGTGGGGTCTTATGAAATTTACTCTAAGAAATATTAGGAATAATTTGGTTGATACTTTGATTCTGAGATAAATTTCAATGCATCAAACAACAGTTTAATCAGAAAAAAAATCGTGGTAGTGTCAATATGTAGTTTGAATGCATAAGCGGATCTACCACCCAAAAAATCCTAGCCTAATGTATATATACATATGTGAAAAGAAACTTTTAGAAAAAGAAAAAAAACAATTCCTTTATTATTATATTGTGATGCACATGTGATCAATTTATACTTCTAACATCGTTATATTTAAGGTATTCAAGTATATATATATATCTGTGTGTGTATGTATATGTTGGACCAATCCTAGATATATCACAGTTTGAATGCGCTGTTAATTTATATATAGTAACTTAGATAAATAGGAGGATGTCATACAAAATAACCAAAAACAACAATTTGGAACTCAACAGTAATAGTATATTTATTTGATAGGAGGGGAAACTAAATTTAAATTGCTCTTGACAACTATTCTTTGCCTAACTTTCTAGCTAGCTGTCATAAACACAAAAAGAAATTTTGTAAGCAACAAATCCCATCTATAATGGGATGTTTTTTGATAATGTTAAGATACCAATGATAGCAGTAGATAGGCAATAATAACGGGATAAAGCCGTACCAATATGATCAAATCAAATTGTTCTAAGTTAATCTTTTGCTTTGGACATAGGGGTTTATTGAAAAAAAAAAGGCTGGGACGCAGGCTTCCACGGAGGAAAAGCCCAACAAATGTCACACGCAAAGCCCTGCACCTCATTAAGATCATATCGGCATACTTTAAAAAAAAGCCCTAAGTAATGATAAATCAAACTAAGAACAACCCATTCTAGCTAACTTCCAATATGATTTGCTACCATTATTGGAGAAGCTTAGCAAGTTATCATAACAACTTTTTAAAGGGGAATTGTCACAATAACTTGTATGTTCAAAGATCCTTCAGTTTAGTGAACAATTTCGGATTTGTCAAAGTTCAGTTCCATTAAAATGTCAAATTTCTTGGATGAAAAGTTCAATTCTTTTTTTTCGATTTTGATGCAAAGGTAAATGCTCGAGGACACACTTTACTTAAAAGCGGTTTATCAATTGTCAAAATTTGGTTACATTAAAAGGCCAAATTTACCTGATGAGGAGAATCCATTTATGTTTCCTTTGATGCAAAATTTTCATAATTTTTCGTCATTTTTTTCCGTAAATTGGCTAACGTAGTCCGTTTTAAACCAAACAATTTCAATTATCAAACCTGAATTTAAAATGGAATTTTGTTGGGTTCTTGATCAGTCAGCACATGGAATTGTTATTCTTTACCCTGTAAAATTCAAAATATCAACTCGGTTTCTTTGATATTTCTTCAATTTATCATTACCATGAAACGGAATATATTACACAGGGTATGTACTAGCAAAAGAATTACAGAAAAACATAATATTCAATAATGTCACTACGGCACGACAGAGATCACGTTTACCGTGGAATTACCACTCATTTCTTTTATCCATGTTCTAGCTAAGCTAGATAAATGCAGTTTTGACTAATGAGCTACCAATACACCCATCTGATGATCTTTATTTTCTCTAGGTATAATATCAGTGATAATAATGGAAATACAATGTTGATCGATGAACAAACTAATGCAATATATTCCCTCCGTTTTTTAAATAGATGATGTTATTGATTTTTAACTTTTAGTATGGCGTTTGACTATTCGCCCTATTCAAAATATTTGTATAAATATCTTTTGTTGTGACATATTGTGACATATTTTATCATTGAATTAACTTTAAAAATAATCTATATTTTAATATATTTACATTAAATTTTTAAATAATATGGATGATCAAATATTATTAAAAAATCAACGATACTATGTATTATAAAACAGAGCCCCAGTAGTTTGCACACTGACAAACCGGAACGCCTTTTTCTGTATTAATCTGACCGCACGCACGCACACACGCACAAAAAACAGGGGCTCTTTACCTACAAATGCAGGGAGTACACGTTAATGTCAAGCTATTCTTTTTCCCTCTTTCTATGGGCCAGTGTTCCAAAAAGGATTCATGAATGCTTCGATCAGTTTCTACTTCGAGTTGAGGTTGAAAGCTAGCTGGAATGGGGATCTGGTTGTCCTGTACTCGTTTTTTTGAGTTGGACATGGCAGTTTTCGCAAGCCACTTTGGGACGCCACAGCTTACATACTTTACTTATCAAGAATTTAGGCTATAACTTATAAGGTTACTGAGCTATATATAAATGGCTAATAAGTGCGATCTAGCTACCCAGGTGAGCGGTTTCTCAGCTCGAATCTTTGTTACGGTCGAATACGATATGCTTTCCGCCGTACTCAATGCATATATATGTTTTTTTTTTACATAGTGACATATATATATTTTTGTAGTATTCCATATGCATGAATATGACAAAAAAGCAAAGCTGACAGATTTGGTTGTCGAGGCCTTTTGGAAACGGTTTCGGTTCGTCTCGCCATGAGGCCACCGTTGGGCAGCTAGGAACGACACACGATCGAGCCACGCACGTACGCACGCTAGCTAGCTACGCTGCAGGAGTTAGTGCGTGACACACCAATCTCACTGCAAGTGCACGTATGTAGTATGGGCGCAGACATGGTCGGAAAAACCAACAAGGAACCGCGCCCGCTCAATCTGGAAAAAAGGAGTAGAAGCAAATTTGCAACCTTAGGCAAACGAAATATCTTCTCTCTCCCCTCGATCCATATATATATGGAGGTATGTCCCGAATGATTGGATCCTCGCTGCCCTTTAATTTCCTAGTTCACCGTACCAGCTAAATTTCCCGGGTGAAGTCCGGAATCACCTCTAACTAATGCAAAAAATCTGTTATACCTCTCTCATCTAGGGGTGAAAACGTACTGCACATGAATTAATTCCCCGACCGTACTAAGACCGTTACCATAAAAATCATATTGTTTCCGACCATTTCCATTTCTTGTCATATATAAAATTTAATTTTTCTAATTTCTATTAGCATTGTATTAAAGTTGTCACCAAATATTTAAAATCATAAATATAGAAAATTCCCGATTGTACCGAGACCATTTTTGTAAAAGACAATATAGAAATAATATCGTTTTTGACCATTTTCATCCCTACTCACAACTTTAATACTATATATTTTTTCCTCTAACTTCCTAACTTCGATATCTCTGCCAAGCTCCTCAAGCATTGCCACCTCTGTCAAGCTATGCATCCCCCAACGCCTCCGCTGCCTCAACAGAGCTCTCCAAAAATCACCACCTCCACCAAGGACCGCCCTATATCCGGTGTTAATGAGGGGTTGGGTAGATTGGATCTGGAGTAGTTGCCTTATCATTAGAGATTATAATGCATTCAAGAAGAGGAGGTGAAAGACCAGCGGGAGGGGAAGGAGGCGCTGCTCATCGTCATGTCTTATCGAGGACACTTGGCCATAGGTCCCATTGTGGGCTCACCCACTATTGCCACGTGCTTGAGGAGGGAATGTCACGTGAAACACCCTCAACCAGATCCGGCCTCCCTCCCTCCCACCCTATTCCCTTTCTTTGGTGAGGCTCATGTTAGATTGATCTCCCACCGTTGGGCCCAACGGCACAACGGGCCTTGACCGCACCCTGATCGGGGGCGCCCAGCCCATTGGCTGGTGGGCCCCTGTCACCCTGCGCCATATAAAATAGAGGGTGGAGGCCGGGGCGTCACACGACATGAGGTTCGCTGCCGCCGCCAACTCCACCCAAAACCCTAACCCTAACCGATCGAGGGG
The DNA here is from genome assembly GCA_000573905.2 of Oryza punctata. Lineage (NCBI taxonomy): Eukaryota > Viridiplantae > Streptophyta > Magnoliopsida > Poales > Poaceae > Oryza > Oryza punctata. The sequence goes on from CM002488.2 coordinate 11,092,149, forward strand.
GCGCAGCCAGTGACGGGAAGACCACTGCCGCGCCACACCTCATCGTCGACATCGCCGCTGCATCACCACCATCGCCATCACGACCACTGTCGCTGTCGGTCCATGTCAAGCCGAGGAGACGACGACGATGGCCGGGACTGCGTCCTCATCCAACACCTCCACCGGTCGGTCCCTCTAATCTCTCCCTCACACATTGTTGCCAAAACACAATAGAGAAAACCCTACCGATCTAAACCCTAGGTGATCCGCCAGAGAAATCCTAACAATGGTATCAGAGTTTCCTAGTTGTTTTAGATCGGCTCAAGAAAAGAAATCCCAAAAGAAAAAAAAGGAGGGGAATCAATCCCGGCAAAGAGAAAAAAAAAGAAAAGTTGCGACTCACCGTCGCCGCCAGCTGTCGCCGACGCGCGCGGGAGCCAAGCCGCCGCCGGCCGCGCGTGCTCGGGCCACCACCGCGCTCGCCGGGCCGCCGCACTCGCCGCCCGCCGTGCTTGGGCCGCCGAGGGCACCGTCGAGAGGCCGCTCGATGGCGGCGCGCTCCGCCTAGGGCAAGCGCGCTCCGGTGAGGGGCCCCGCGGCGGCGCCGCTACCTCCTGTCACCGCCGTGTCGGAGCGCTGCCGGCGGGGAGAGAGAAGGGAGAGAAAGAAATGGCGGCTAGGGCTTGTGGCCGGCCGGGTTCGGCTAGGGTTTTTGACCGGCCATCGGCGCCAGCCGTCGGATCGAAACCCTAGCCAATGGACGGCCGAGATCGGGCGACCGGCAAAAGTCCACTTTTGGTCCCTCGGGGCCGAAATAAATGCCGACCGGGCCCTTTTCGCAGAAGTCTATTTTTGGTCCCTCGGGCCGAAATAAAAGAAAAGAAAGAGAATGTTTCACAAAAGTCCATTTTATGTCCCTGTTACAGAAGCAGTACTAATAGTATATATGTATTTGAACCAACGTGATAATTGTATGTATGTATTTTATATAGTTTTTTCCATTGCGAATAGATGAAATTGATAAAATTAGTGTTTCTAAAATTAAATTTCGAACCAACGGGAGAATTTAATTTTAGGAACATTAATTCTGTGCTATGATGTTGTAATTTTCTGACCAACGTTGATAATTGCAATGTTATAGTTATGGCTTTATGTATTATGTCTAATTTCTGCCCAACGGTGATGTAGACTTAATACATAATATTTTTAATGATAATTTTGTTCTCACCGTATATGATTATTTCAGGTGGCTACTCCTTGATGGGCTGCATCAAAGACATTCCGACCCTGAAAGGAGATAACTACACATAATGGAAAAGAAAACTCGACCTTGCCTTTATCTTGGGAGAGGTGGACTAGGTGTTGACTACCCCATGTCCTATAGAACCTGCTGAAATTATCAGAGGTGACAAAGAGTCAGATGTTGAATGGGAAAAAAGACAGAGGGACCATGCTCCCCTCGTCATGTCATATGACATTGAACATAAGAAATGGTCCTTAGCCAACAAGACATGTTTGGCTGTGGTAAAGAATACGATTGAGCCAACCATATTGGGCTCAATCCCAGAGTGTGACGCTGTCTCAGAGTACCTCGAAAGAATAAAGAGTCAGTTTACTGGCTCTTCAAAGACTTATGCGACACAGCTGATAAAGCAGCTTGTGACAGAGAGGTACCATGGAGGTGGTGTCAGAGAACACATTCTTAGGATGAGCAACATCGCTTCCAAGTTGAAGCCAATGGATTTGGGCATAACAGATGACTTTCTGGTCCATCTGGTTATGGCATCGTTGCCAAAGCTTTTTGATAATTTTATTGTCAACTACAACATAAGTCCAGAGAAATGGAGTTTTGAAAAGCTCATCGCTAATTGTGTGCAAGAGGAGGAAAGAATCAAGGAGGCCAATGGTGACTCAATTAACTATGTTAAAGATAACAAGAAAAAGAACCACAAGTATCCCTCCTCAAAAGCAAAACAGCCTCAGCATCTGCCTCAGCAACAACAATTAGCTGTTGAAAAGGATCAGTGTCTCCACTGCAAGAAGACAGGACATTACAAGAAAGATTGTCCTGACTTCCTGAAAATGATCATGGCCAAGAAAGGTGAGAACATTATTACATTTGTAAATGAATCTCATTATGTTGGTTATTCCAGATCCACATGGTGGATTGATTCTGGAGCAACTATTCATGCTTGTAATTGTTTACAGGCATTCCGTTCGACGAGGACTACGCAAAGAAGCGAAAGCTCCATTAGAGTTGCCAATGGAGTTGAAGAAAAGGTTGAAGCTATTGGAAACCTTCCTATAGAGCTCCCGAATGGCTTCACACTTTTACTTCGAGATGTTTTTTATGTTCCTTCTTTGCAAAGAAATTTAATAAGTGTATCCAAATTGGATTTTGATGGTTATGATTGCCGCTTTGGAAATGGCAAATGTGAACTATGGTATAATAATGCATGTATTGGTCTTGCTGTGTTGCAAGATGAGCTTTATTTGTTATCTCTTTCTGAGAATGTGAATGTTGTGTCCTCGTTGACAAAAGAAAACAAGAAAATAAAGCGAACTCCTGATGTCTCATCGAAATTATGGCACTATCGTCTAGGCCATATTTCGAGGGGGAGAATTGAGAGACTAGTTAAGAATGACATTCTTCCTCCATTGAAGTTCTCAGACTTAGAACAATGCGTAGAATGCATTAAAGGAAAATTTGTAAAGAGCATCAAAAAGGGTGCAAAACGAAGCACAGGAATTTTGGAAATCATTCACACATATATTTGTGGTCCATTTCCTGTGAAAAGTGTGGATGGCTATGACTCGTTCATAACATTCACAGATGATTACTCCCGTTATGGTTATATTTATCCAATCAAAGAGCGATTAGAAGCATTGGATAAATTTAAGATATTCAAGGCTGAAGTTGAAAATCAACATGATATAAAGATTAAAGTAGTAAGATCTGACCGTGGGGGGAGTACTATGGTCGACATACGCCTTATGGGCAAGTCCCTGGACCTTTTGTAAGGTTCTTGCTAGAGAATGGCATAGTAGCCCAGTATTCAACAGCGGATGAACCTCAACAGAATGGGGTAGCTGAAAGGCGTAACCGTACCCTCATGGATATGGTGCACAGCATGATGAGCTACTCCACCCTACCATTGGGTTTATGGATGGAGGTGTTAAAAACCGCCATTCATATCCTTAACAGAGTTCCAAGCAAATCAGTGTAGGGTCTACTATGTATGCCGAGTTTATAGCATGCTATGAGGCAACGGGGCAGGTGAACTGGCTAAAGAAGTTCATACCTGGTTTAAAGGTGGTTGACAGTATTGAGAAACCACTAAAGTTATACTGCGATAATGAACCCACGGTAATGTACGCTCAGAACAATCAGTCAAGTGGTGCTGCCAAACACATTGACATAAAGTACTATGTTGTGAAAGATAAAGTCCGGGATCAAACAATCAGTCTCGAGCACATTAGAACAGAAAGAATGCTCGCGGATCCGCTCACGAAAGGCCTACCACCCAACGTGTTCAAGGAACATGTAGCCGGCATGGGTTTAAGGGAAGCCTTATGAGTCCTGGACTATAGAGCCCCAAAGTTAAAGTATCTGTTTCTGAATGGAGACATGTATAGTGGCTGTTAAATCTATCGGTGATTAACCGTAACGATGAAACATGCTCTATTTAAAAATCTGTGATGGAGTAGAAAAAGCTAAAAGAAATAGTGAGATCAAGGGGGAGAATGTTAGATTGATCTCCCACCGTTGGGCCCAACGGCACAACGGGCCTTGACCGCGCCCTGATCGGGATTGCCCAGCCCATTGGCTGGTAGGCTCCTGTCACCCTGCGCCATATAAAATAGAGGGTGGAGGCCGGGGCGGCACACGACACGAGGTTCGCTGCCGCCGCCAACTCCACCCAAAACCCTAACCCTAACTGATTGAGGGGACGTAGCCAGTGATGGGAAGACCACTGCCACGCCACACCTCATCATCGACATCGCCGCTGCATCACCGCCATCGCCATCACGACCACTGTCGCCGCCGGTCCACGTCAAGCCGAGGAGACGACGACGATGGCCGGGACTGCGTCATCATCCAACACCTCCACCGGTCGGTCCCTCTAATCTCTCCCTCACACATTATCGCCAAAACACAATAGAGAAAACCCTACCGATCTAAACCCTAGGTGATCCGCTAGAGAAATCCTAACAGCTCATGTTTAGGTGAGGTTGCATGGTGTGTTGGTCTCCTCCTTTGCCTTCGCCATCTTCCTGCAGTGATAGCTAGAGCTCGAGCCAGTTTGGTTGATTAGGTTGAATGAGTCGGCACTGAAGCAGATGGAAAAAGAAGAGAGAAAGGATGATATATGTGAGGCTACCAAGCTTATTCGGATGTCATATATCTACTGTATAAGGACATGCGTATGGCATGACTAAAAGCACCATGGATTTGGATAGGAGGTGATTTGTACGGTTTGAAGAGTTCAAGGGTGTAATTATTCGTTAGTAGAGTTAAGGAGATAAATTGTACTTCTGCAAAAGTTAAAGGGGTAAATTGAATTTTACCCTTAAACTGAACGCACGTAAAAATCATGTAAAATTCCCGTGTTTGAAAGAAGCCCTTTATGATTTATAGCTTCTTTGAAACGCAAGAATTTACAGGATTTGTTCAATCGTCCAAAAATCCTTCAAAACTTCCTCCATTCTACGGGAAGCATTAGGTGTCATTGCGCGGTGACAAATTAAACGTAACATTATCCTATATTTCTCTCCGGCAATATTCTCGTGGCACCATTGGGCACGGCACGATCTCGTGCAAGTTTCTCCCACAACATCACAGATTGTGCTGCATCTGCATGTGTCACACACAGGAGAGCCAGCTGGGTGCGTCCGCTCGTGCGCGTGTGCGTGCGTGTTCCTATAGCCGTTTCAAGATTTGGGGAGAACAGGAGGGGAGGGTTGCCCGTTCGTTTGGTAGCTAATAAGCGCGCTTTGCGTTGAATGCGCCCGCTTGCTGCCATTTTGCTTGTGGACTACCCTTTCTCTTCTTTTATTACCACGTTTCACTGCCGCAAGTCATCACACTGGCCACTCTGTATTATGACTCTCTCTTTCTCTCCAACACAGCACCTAGTACTGCATGATCACCTATATATACACCCGAGCATTCTTTCCTCTCAGCTGCAACCTAGCTAGAGAGCTACTGCGGCACTAGTCTCTCTCTCTCTATATATATATAGCTTTGCCAGTGATCATATCAATACCACCGCCCTCCAAACCTCTGTCTCTCTCAAGAGGAATTGAAGTCCTTGCACGGTCGAGAAGTAAGGGAGTTGAGAGAGGGAGAGAGAGTAGAGAAAGAGATGGGGAGGGAGAGCTTGCCTACGTTAGCCATGGTGATGGTGCAGCTGGGCTTCGCCGGCATGAATGTGGTGTCCAAGCTGGCGCTGGACACCGGCATGAGCCCCTACGTCCTCATCGCTTACCGGAACATCATCGCCGCCGTCTTCCTCGCCCCCTTCGCCTACTACTTCGAGAGGTACGTATGTCACCGCACCGTGCTCTAGCTACTGCCTTTCGTTCCCTCTAGTGAATATTCATTCTTTCATGGTCTTTTTTTTTCTTTGAATCCATTCACTCCTGCATGTGTGGGGACTGGGGAGTACATGCAAAGAAATGCTTTTTTTTTCCTTTCAGATGGCAAAATAAATGATTCTTCTAGTGTCACTAGCATGCTTGACTCTTGATTTGTTATACCTTCATCAGAAGAAAGAATGTACGGACGTTATTCAGGGACTACACATATTAATTCAGTACATCTCCCAGATGTCTTTTTCTCCTTATATCAGAAACAGGGCATATGAATCGGTTTTTCTTGGCAAAAAATAATCAATACTGGGTGTTCTCAATCTTCATGTAACAATGCTGCCAGTAGTTTCCTCTTGTAGAGGATGCTCTTCCTGACTTCTTGTCCTGTCGAGTTTGTTTTGCTCTGCGTGATTTTGAAATCAAGTCAAATTTTTGTTTTTGCGGCTCACCATTCAATTGGCATACTTATGGCTTCGCTGTAATTTCCAAATATATATTCTCCATGTGAATAACATGTACTTGCCAACTGGGATTACAACCCCCAAGGAGAGCTTCATTAACTGGAGTTACTAACCTCATTGAATGTTTTAAATGTTCATGCACTTAGCAACTTATTGCTTCGTGAGGCTGATCTCACATAGCCAGCTGTATCTAGCTCTTGCGCGGAATCAATCAATCAATAACCAAGATTTTGTTTGTTGGAAATGAATTAACCGTTTTTGAATCAAGTTTGATACTAGTGGTTTTAATCAGTACTCCAACTACATGGATGCATGCAGGAAGAGTGGCATGATGATCACAAAGAAAGTACTTGTCCAGATATTCTTCTCCTCCATTTTTGGGTAAGTACTCTCTGCATTAACCAGTAAAACATGTCACTGAATTAATCGAACTTGCAGCCATGATCTCCTGAATCAATAAAGAAAAAAAAGAAAAATGAATTCCTAGCTAGGCTTGCACATGAAAGGAGCCGATTACTTGCAAAACTGTCTCTTTTCCCCTGAAGTTGAGATGCCCATGTTTGTGCACTACACATGTGTTCCTTATTCTTCCAGGGATAGGGAACATGCTTATTATGTGTCATGCCGTTGCCTCTCTAAAAAGAACGCTACCAATGGCGAACTGACAAACTGAATGATCAAATTGTACTCCAGTTGATCACCACAACCCAACCAGGCCACTTGAAAGTTTGCAGCCAATGCAAAACTTATTAATTAATTAGCAGGTTAACTAATTGCTTTTTGGATGAAACGTTCATTTGTCCCCGAATTTTATTTCAATCCAACAAGTTATTACAATCTGAATTTGCAGTTTGGAAATTAAATACAACGTATAGCAGCAGGGTATAATTAATATTGGTAGGTTTTGGGAGAAGTTCAGGGGTGTGACCCTGTTCTGCCTCATCTGTTCTGACCCTTTCTCGCACTCAATCTTAAATTGACTACCAAATTCAACTATGTTGTGATCATGTAACTAGATTTTACCCATTTTTTACTATCCAGTCAAATAACGGCCAAATATATGTTGACAAGATATAAATTTAGCACCAACGCGCACATTTCGAAATGTTTATCTACAAATTAATGTGATTTAATCAACAGTTAATAATTTGGCATGTATTTGTGCAGCGCGACGCTGAATCAGGTGCTCTACTTCGTGGGGCTCAAGTCCACGACGCCGACGGTGGCGTGCGCGCTCAGCAACACGCTCCCGGCGCTGACGTTCGCCATGGCGGCGACGTTCCGGATGGAGTCGGTGCGGCTGAGCGCAGCCGCCGGGCAAGCCAAGGTGTTCGGCACGGTGGTCTGCGTCGGCGGCTCCATGATTATGCCGTTCTACAAGGGCCCGCTCCTCAGGCTCTGGGCGTCGCCCATCCACTGGCGCTTCGCGGAGAGCGCCACGTCGGGCGCGGCGGCGCCTGCCGCGGGCGGCGCCGCCGTCCTCGGCGACGTCCTCATCATCCTCAGCTGCGCCGCGTGGGCTGTGTGGTTCATCATACAGACCAAGATGTCGGAGCGGTTTTCGGCGCCGTACACGAGCACGACCATCATGTGCCTGATGGCCGGCGTGCAGTGCGCCGGCGTCAGCGCCGCCATGGACAGGAGCGTCGCCGTGTGGAAGCTCGGCTTCGACATCAGGCTCTACTCCGTGCTCTACATCGTAAGTTGCGCTGGCACACATCGATGCAAGCTAACAACCGATCGAACGATTTTCGTTTTTTTCTGACGCGAGAGATGTTCATGATGATGAATTGATGATGATGATGATGCAGGGCGTGGTCGGGTCGGGGATCGCGTTCGCGCTCATGTCGTGGTGCATCCAGGTGCGCGGCCCGCTGTTCGTGTCCATGTTCAGCCCGCTGATGCTCGTCGTCGTCGCCATCGTCGGCTGGGCCATCCTCGACGAGAAGATACACGTCGGCAGTGCGATCGGGTCCGTTCTAATCGTCGCCGGGCTGTACATGGTGCTGTGGGGGAAGGCGAGGGAGATGCGCTCGCCGGCGGACCTCGCCGGCGGCGGCGGCGTGGAGCTGAACGGCAAGGACGCCGACGCCGCGAGCTTGCCGGTGTTCTGCACCACCACCAACAAGCACGAAACGACCCGGAACGGCTGCACCAACTGAAGCTGATGTCGTACCGGCCGGGGCATATGGATGGTGGATCACCCGATTATATATGTGCTGCACATGTCACAGGCAGTTGCTTGTGTGGCAACTACATCTTTGCTGGGGATATCAATTGGGCGGTAGTATATAGATGGGGGAGTTTGCTAGTAGCTAGGTAAAACTTGGGGAAGGTGTGAGACTGTACCTGTACCTTGCTTCTTGACATTAAAAGTAGAGTGGGTATTTGGGTTATGCACTTATGCTGCTCTGTTCATCGGATCTAAAGTAGTGAAAAAAATCAATCATTCCCGTTTCCTCACTGGGCCACGTCATCTTAAAAACATGAACCGTCCTATGAACCAGTCCAATTAGTTTTAGGTGTTGGATCGGGCAAACTCTTCAAACTATATATGACCAAATGGGCCACCGGCCCGGCATGACCCATACGGATTGGTTTTGGCTGAGTTGGCCGATAAGGAAAGTAGCCGATACGGATTTATTTTGGGGTTCGGAGTAGGCTAAGATTGGAATAATTGTTATTACCGTTCACAATAGAGCTCATTTAAGGTAATTGTATTTATTAATTAGGATATTAATGTCTGTTTGAAATAGAGATATGGTAAGAATCTGTCATGTGGACTTGTTCGTTTGTTTTTATCATTAGGAAAGTTTGAGTCGTGTCCACTATGGACAAGTTTTGTACTCTGGGCATAAATATAAACCCAGGATCATTGTAAAAGAGGAGAATCGAGTAATACAACTTTCGGTGCATCGCCAGCTTTTTCCTTTTACGTTTTGACGAGTTCTTGCTTCCAGTTGGGGTATCAGCTACGATCTCTCGGCAAGAGGTAACTTGTCTCGATGGCTTGCATTATCGGGGCTATTATATCGTTTTAGATGTATTAATCTCATTATTGTGATCATATTTTATCATATATTCTATTTAATCTAGCTTAGTAGTTTGATTCCCAATATCGGCTGACACTCGTTTTAGAGTTTATATCGATATTGGTTAAATCGTTTTACCATATTAGATTAACTAGGGTATCTACCATCCCGAGAAGTGGTTAATTACTTGATTGTTTAGACTTTAGGTTTCTTTGCATACTTTGTGATGCACCATCCCTAACTGTGTTTAGAACCTTAAAGTTTAACCTGGAATTAATCATGAATAAGGATAGTATCGGGTTTCAGCCGATCTTACCTAATATGCATTAACTTGCGTTTTATGTATATTCGCCACTTATACAAATAGATCACTTTTATAAATATATCAAGTATTAGTCAATCTAGATCAGATCATAGCATCTAAGATTGATCATTATTTGTTATATTTACTTAGATTGATTTACATATATCAGTTTATATTGGATTAATAGCCAATATTTTATCCACTTTGCTCTAAATATTGGGTCATCGGCTATTTCCATAATATTATTTAAAAGGAGTTCGATAAAAGACAAGTAGATATATTACAACCGATGTAACATATTTAAAGTTTTGCTTATCATAATTTACTGCCGATTTGGTCTAACTATATCGGCTAAAACCTCTAACGATACGTCATCGGCTCACTGGCTGATCGGTTGTCGTCCATTTAACTCTATCGCTTGTTTTTCTTGTTGGTTGCAGATCAAACCAGCTGGCACGTTCCTGACACTCGAGGCAAGCCTTGGACCTGTACTGGAGTAAAGCAAATCTCCCAGGCCACCATTTTTTTGTATCAACAGTTGCTTCCCATCCCGCTGGCGAAATGGGAATAGCATGGCATCAACAAGGGTGAGGGTGAATGTCTCCGCTGCCGCCTTCTCAATCTTTATGTCGCTGGCCGAAGGCTGTGTCTTGAGAGAAGGTGCTCCGGCAGCAGCGCTTGGCGAAGGGGCATCCAGAATGGTCGCTAGGGAGTGCGGTGCAAACGAAGTCAGCGTGCCGAGTGAAGAAGATTCGTTGTTCCTAAAAGCCTTCGCCAAATTGACGCCGCCCTTAATAATAATCTTGGACGGCTTCTCGCGAACAATGGGGGCAGTAGAAGTCGACCCCTTCGCAGCAGGGCTCGCGGTTTTCTAGCGAGCAATCAATGCCAGGGTTTTCGCCCCGTCCAACTCTTGGGGACAAAGGGGAGAAGAGGTCGATGCAGCTGCACCTAAAGGAGAACGAGGGAGATTTAGGCTTGGAGTATAATCCCGCTATATACCCTCCTCGTTCGCCTCCACACGAGCGGAGTTGCCCCCATCTTCTGCCTTGTCATCCGCCTCTTCTTTGGACGCACTTTCCTCATCATTATCCGCCTCTGAACCCATAGGTGAAGGGGTAGCAGATTTCACGGACTTACGTGCCTTTGACCGAACGGTCGAAGCACCTTTGGCAACGGCCCTCTTTCTTTTCTTTGACGGCTCGGCCTCATCGCCAACAATGACCGTCTTAATCGGGTTCACCCGGGCAGGGATCTTACCGATGTAAATGCGGTTCGCCCGGCCATCGTGTTGTCACGCCAGCAACGACCCATATTCCCGAGGAATGAGATCTCCGAGCATCTTCTTTGCCTCGTCTTCGACACCCTCCAAAGAAAGGACTAAAAAAGAGATAAAAACTGGTTAAGTCCAAGTAGTAATCCGGGTGAAAGAGAGAGAGTAGGTGAAAATGTGCAATAAAAAGAAAGGGCGAAGGCACTTACGATCAGCGCCATCAGGAAGAACAAGGCGGGGTAAGCCATACACCTTTTGGGTCGAATCCAGGGCCACCCTCCAATACCGCGAAAGCGAGCATATCCGAAGCATGTAGAACTCCTCGACTAAGTCCCGGAAACTAAGTCAAACAACGATCTTTTGAAGGAGGCTGAAGCGTGCCTCTATCGTTCCGTCCACCGCCACATTCGGCTTGCACTCTGGGGCGATCGCACGGTGGCGCGACCGAGTGACTTTTGCCCTATCAGATCCAGCCTCATAAGGGATAGTATGGTAGAACCACTTCTCCATCCAATGGCAATCCCATTTCTGCATGGAGGCAGGAATCGGCCACAGATCCGATCGCTCGAGGCGAAGGCTGAAGTTTGCACTCCCAAAAACCGTTTTCTTCGTCCCCGCCAGGGTGACCACGGTCTTGGAGTGGTGTTAACGACCAAATTTAGTAAGATATAGATCGGATTTGGAGATAAAAGCTGAAGCGGATTTGGGAGAGATGCGATATTTTCGAAAACAAAGTCTGTATCGGCCGATACGAGTTCAATACGGTTAGCTGATACAATCGATATTGGCAAGTTTGGTAACATGATCAATGTCGGATTCAAATGGAGGGTTTCAATGATATTGCCAGACAAGGATTGAGTCCGAGACAATTGTATCTATTAATTAGTATATTATGTAATTTCTCTAGAGATATTTTGGTAAGAGTCCGCCCAAGGGACTTGTTCGTCAGTTAGAGTTGTATTACGAAAGTATGAGTCATATCCATTATGGACAAGTTATGTATATTGGTATAAAATATATGCCCAAAACCTTGTAAATAATTAACACCAGTTCAATATACTCTCGACGCATCGCCACTCTTTAACTTTTCGCAATTCTCGACGAGTTCTTGTCTTCGAGTCGGGCTGCATCGGCTTCGATCTTCGACAAGAGGTAAGACTTGTCTGTATCATATATCTTGGCTAATCTAAATTGATAGATCTATTTAAGTATATTGATTATACCTTTTCAAGGGTAACATCAACACAACTTAAATAGATCTCGTTGATTCAGACTAGCTAAGGTATCCACCATCCCGAAAAGACAATCATCGGCTTGATTGTCTAGATATTATATGTTTCTTTTCATACGTAGTGTTGCATCAGTTAGGTTTAATCTACTAAGTCGTGCTTAGAACCATAATCTCTAGCTTGTTTTATGATTGTTGATAAGGATAGTATCAGAGTTTCAGCTGATCTTATCTGGTACAATTGTTTTACTTTGATCTTTATCTTGTTCAACAAGTTGTATCTGCCCTTTATATTGGGATCTCAACTATTTAAATATATTAAGCTTATTATCAATTTAGTTGATATTAGTTTAATATATTTATTCTAAGATGATATCCCAGTATAAGGTTGTATCGGAGCTATAGCTGATACACGCTTAAACTTGGACATTGGCTATGATACAAACATGTGTAATCTTTATTTCATGTTATTTTGGATCTAAGCAATTTATACTGTCTCGGTTAAGTCCGATCTATCCCAATTGCTGATTTCTAAAGTAATATTGATATATAGATTATATAATGTTGATCTTTACAGCTGATGAAGCGAGTTTAGGGTTTACTTGTGCTTATAAATTTACATCAAGGCCGATTCACCTTTCCTGCATCCGCTAGGTCATAAGGCGATACGACATTGGCTCTCTAGCCGATCGGCTATCGTTTACTAATAATATTTCTTTGTTTATTCTTATTGGTTGCAGGATCAAACCAATTGGCACGCCCTGAACCCGAAAGCAAGATTTGGACCTACTCTAGGGTTAATCAGATCTCTCAGGCCAGTGTGTGTTTTTTCCATCAACAAGTGGATGACGACGTTGTGAAGGGCACCGAAGAGTCTCGCGCTTGAGGTAAAGTTGGTTGTTCGACACATCTAGTCAAAGACCGCAATCCGTCCAAGGGCGGAAGGGCTTAACTGGGGAAGCTCCAACTGGAAAAGCCGAAGGACGTCAGAAAGCAGATCGTTGCAAGGGAAGCGAAGGCTCGCGTCGAAGAAGGCTACATAGACCACCGTCTGGTCATCCTCGGGGTACAGAACAACCGCTTCGCCCGCAAGGAAGGGTTGCCCTTCGACGACCGCCCCCGAAGCAACGAGCGAAGCGAGTTCAGCCTCTTTGATGAGCGAAGGGCCCAGGAAGCAAGTCAAATCGTTCGATATGTGACCTGGGTCGGGACCAAACACAACTGCTGAAGTCATCTTACGAGGAGCCATTTCGGTCCAACAAAAGGAGAATTGGTGAAAAGGAGGCAAGGCGAAAAGGGTGCAGGGGCGAGAAACGCGAGGTTAAGGAGAGCTTGACTAAGGTAAAAGTGAAAGTGAACCACTCCGGGGGAAAAGGGGGGATTTATACCCCTCCGCCCACGCGCCCGTTGGGTGTCGAGCCAATATGCACGAGACACGTGGTGCACAGATGCTAAGCCAACCAGTTACTTTCGGAAGGCGGACCGTGGGCCGCACAGTAAAAAGACAGGACACCACAGTAAAAGGCCGAAAGCGGAACGGCGGCCCCTAAGCCGAAGCCGGGCAGCAAAGCCCAAAGAAAAATAAAAATAAAAAGAACCGGAAGTGGCCTCGTTTTTCTTGTAATGTTTTTGTTTTTCAAGATGAATAGGTATCGATAGGAACATCGGCCGAAAGGGGCCGCCTCAGGTCATAACTAAGATCTTGCACGGTCTCAGCCGAAGCTCCTTACTCACCCTTTCCCCTAAGGTGTTTGTTGGAGGCATGCCACGAGGACCATTGACCGAGTCACCGAAACCTACTCACAGCCGTCTGGGGCGAACCACAGGCGGCGAAGACCCAATGACCACGAAGACGAAGGTATCAGGACAAAGCACTTGTAACGCCTGATCCGTCGCGGCGTTAGCAGGAAAAACTATTTTATAGCAAAACCCTAATTTCGAAATTTCGCACTTGTAACGCCTGATCCATCGCGGCGTTGCAAATGTGTGTGTGTGCCAAGATCTCGTTTCCCTCTCCATCTAAATCCCGTACCAAAAGTCAAATTATAAATTCAGATCTCTCCAAATCAAATTCTTTGCGAAAGTCTAAATTGATTCCCTCCTGTTCCGTGGGCCAATTCCTGGCCAGCCCAGTCGCTCTCTCTCTCTCCCGTAGCTCTCTTTCTCCTTGTTTTCTCTCTCTCACGACGTTTCTCTCTTTCTCCCTTTTCGACTTTTCTCTCTCTCACGGATTTCGGTTGCCGCCGGCGCCATTCAAACCGGCCGCCTGCCGCGCCCTGCCGCCTGCGTTGCTCCTGCCGTGCTGCGCTGCCGCGCCCTGCCGCGCCTGCCGCCTGCCCGCCGCGCCGCGTCACCACCTGCCCTGCCGCCTGCGCACATGCGCCAAAACGCCGAGCCGTAGCCGCTGCAGCTCCCGCGCGGACGCCTGTGAGCCGCCCGCTCTCCTCCCTCAGCCCCCCTATAAAAACCGCGCCCCTCCCCTGCGGCCACTCCCCTTCCGCCCCAAGCGCTCACACCACCGCCGCCTCTGTGTCGCCGCCCTCCATCGCCGACAGCTGCGCTCGGACGCGCGGCGAGGACCCGGCCGTGCCTCCTCTTCCCCGGCAACGACACTTGCCCCCTGCCCTCGCGGTAACTCCTCCTCGCTGCCTTCTCCCTTCTTCCTTCGTGTAGTCGCCGCTGCTCGCCTCTGCCGACCGCACCGTGTGCAGCCATGCCACCGCAGCCTCTCCCTCTTTCCCGCTCCCTTGCGGCGCCGGCTTGATCCATCGCCAGCATCCTGGGCCACCGCGCCCGGCCGCGCCACCGCCCCACCTCGTCGGCCGCGTCCCTCCCTCACTCCCTCTCTCGGGCGACTCGAAGAGGAGAAGAAAGGAGGAAAGGAAGAAGATGGTGGTGGGACCCACGCGTGGGCCCCACCCCCCTTGACCCGGTCTACCCCCCTCTCACATGCGCCCTGGGTCGCGGCCTCGTCTACTGGCCCGCACGACCCCGCACGCTCGTGCCCGGCCAATGGGCCACCAATTGCTGGCCCGCTCACCACTCTTCCTCTCTCGACCTCGCCTGGCCCGCTCGCGATTCTCCCCTGGCCTGCCCTCCCGCGCGCTACTTGGGCCTTCGCGCTCGGCCTGGCCCGCTCGCCCCTCGGCCTACCTCGCCAGCGTTGCGTGGGCCGTGTCCCTGCCTCGGCCCGCTAGCCCCTCTCTCCCCGCACAGCCTCTGGGCCGTCTCCATCGCTTCGGCCCAGTCGGCCTCCCTCCCGCCGCAGCCGCGCCCTTGGGCCGCCCTCGCAGCCTCGGCCCGCTCCGCTCGGCCGCACCGTGCTTAGCACTTGGGCCGCATCTAGCCGTCCGAAACAAAGTCTAATTCAAGCCCCTCTTCCCTTTTTCCTTTTCCAGAGAATTTAATAATTCCTTTTCCTTTAGACAGAAAATCAATTAATCTTAGGAAATTCATATCTTCTCAACCGTTCATCCGATTGACTCCGTTCCACTTCCAACATTCTCAAAAATCGAGATCTATCTAATGGCACACTTAGAGGTCAATATTAGGGCTCTCTTTTCGCTGTTCATTGAGTCCTTTCGTTTCGCGTATAGTATCAGAGCCCGAAGACTCGCAGTGTGCAGATTTCGAGGAGCAAGTTCAAGATCTCGAGCAAGGCAAGTCACCTTTGACCATCTTGCACCCATAATTTAAAACTAAGTATTTTCATTTCGCAAACTATGCATGATTAGGTCGCACCTGTTTGTATTTGGCCGCGGTTTGCGAGATAACCTACGGGCCCAACCCAATTGATGCACATACTTTCCTTGGCATTTGAATACCTGTACCACCATTGTCAACTGTCGGTTCCCAATGTCCGAGCCCTCGGGCACGTACATCGGGGACTCTCAAATTTAAAACTATCAACGATGGGTAAAACTTGGGTTTATAAAATACTTGGAAAATCCGACACTTGGGTCGGTGTCTGCAAAATAAAGCGATTTCTAAAAACGCAGTGCAGGGGACATACCGGGAGTACGCTTTCCCGTACTTGTACTTAAGGACCGATTCCTTTGGGATTTCATCCAAACATAATTAGTGCGACCACATGGGTGAAATGGGACACCCCTGGCTGAGTAACTAGCTGGGTCAGGGAAGCCTTGATGCCAAGGGACAAGTGGATTCACCAGGGTGGTGTCGGGGAGGACCCCTGGGCTTCCTGGCACAGTATGATCTAGGACCTAACCTGTTGTTGGTCCGGATGACCCCTCCCGTTGGCATACGGTAACCTTGTGTCGGCTTTGGAAAAGCCTTGTCGTGAAAGCCTCAAAGTCACCAGACGTGGCTGTTCTACACGGGCTGGGTGACCCAGGCTAGTAGCATCGTGGGTAAAGTGTACCCCCTCTGCAGAGGTTAACAAACTGTTCGAACAGCCGTGCCCACGGTTATGGGCGGATGTGAGGTGATTCCTTAGCGTAGTTTTATTTGACTACTGCTTGTGAAATTGACTTGATGGGTTGGATGACGTTGTTATCAAATATGGCTGACGGGTTCAGCTAGGCTCGGGAGGCCGTCAAAATCATTTGGCCGGGAGCCAAAAACTTGAATCCTGAAAGATTGATACATTGTACAACTCCGACCAGGCTTGATGCACTGTCAGGCTCGAGTCGTCGAGAAGCACTTCCTTAGAAACCATTTCGAAAGTTTAAACCAAATCAATTGCGAAAACAAACAGCCGTTCTATGAAGCTTGCAATACATACTTAATTCCCAAGACTTGCTGAGTACTCTCCGTACTCACCCTTCCTCTATATAAATACTCCCCCAGTTCTCGAAGAGGAGGAGATGGATCCCGCTGATGAGGAGTTCTATCAAGAGCAGTCCGGCTTCGAGCAGTTTTAGGGTTTCGACATAGTTCCCAAGTCATGCTTGTGGCCTTGGGCCAGTCTTCGCTTCCGCCTTTCCCTTTTGTAATGCAGTTGTGACCATGGGGTCTGTCCGTAGCCCAACATGTCTGTAAGACTACTCTTAATGAAGAGACCGTTGTTGCTGTGATATTTCGTCTTCCTGTGATACCAGCGCTGTTTTCCTGGGACTGATATCAGCTCACATGTTTATTTGGAGCGTCCCACTCTAGTTCCCGTCTGGGACCAGATCGGGGCGTGACAACACTGGGCGAAGTTAAGGACCTTCGCCCTGGGATAAAGTCCCTTCGCCCTCAGGACAATGGGCCCAAGACCCAAATAGGCCAAGTGGCCTATAAGGGCCCACCTGGTGGCCCAAGAAGAGGCTCTAGGTCATAAATATCACTATCATGAGGGTAGCCATGTAAATTCCTCTGTACTTAATAACCCTAGGGTGCATGGGTCTGTACTAAGCCTGTAAATAGGCCCCACAGGGCATATATAGGGGGATCCCAAGAATTTTAACAAAATATTAATATACTGATTTTATTTTTCCACAAAGTGAACCTGTCTTTCGACCGACGCAGTTGTCTTTCGATCCAGGGGTTGATACAATAATACTCTTCGTTTTCCAATTATTTAATTTTGGGACCCAACATTTCCAAACCACTCAATGTACACTAGTGGATAACTCATCTTTTATATCGATTGGAATCCCCCCATTAATCCCGGTTATAACAACCGTGATCAGTAAATCGAGACTAAAGATAGTACCGATTGAAATAACCGGTACTAAAGATGCATACCAAGTCAAAAATAATAGAGTGAAGTGCACGAGTGGTCCCTAAACTTGTGCGAGAGTATCATATAGGTCTCTAAACTCTCAAAATGCATTTTCGGGTTTCCGAACTTGTCTTGAGTGTCATATAGATCCAAACGGGCTCTAATCCGCTCCATGCGCTGATGTGGCAAGCCACAGTAGCGCCTATGTGTTAGTCAAACCCACGTGTCAGTCACATAAAAAATTATAAAAAACATATTTTCTCCTCTCTACCTAGTATTTTTATCTTTTTTTCTAAGAGGAGAAAATATGGTTTTAATTTTATTTTTTATATATGTCTGACATTTGGATTCCACTAACACGTAGGTGCCACCGTGGCAATGCCACGTCAGTGCATGGAGCGGGATAGAATCCGTTTGGACTTATATGACACCCAAGACAAGTTTAGGAATCTAAAAATGCATTTTGGGAGTTCAGGGACCTAGATGACACAACCGCACAAGTTTAGGGACCGCCCATGTACTTTACTCAAAATAATATGTAAGATATGGGATTCGAACTCAAGATCTCTCACTTCAGCTCTCATGCACATTATCATCCCACCTACTACACACATCTAACTTGAATAGATATGCTTTTCTTTTTGAACTAACCCTAAAAGCATCTTTAGTATTGTTGGTAACACCAACTAGTACTAAAAATATCTTTAGTCCGGGTTGGTGTTAACAACCATGACTAAAGATCCTCCAGCATTAGTCTCGGTTAGTAAAGATATATTTTTAGTACCGGTTGGTAACACCAATCGGGACTAAAAATATTTCTAGGGACTTTGAATTTTAGAATCGGTACTAAAGCATCTTTAGTATCGGTTCTTAATCCAGTCAAGATATTTGTGATTTTGGGTACCACGATGAAAGATCAGTTCTCCAGTAGTGGTACTGCAATAATAAGATTGCGCAAAATTATGATTCGCAGTTTGGTATTCGAGCAATAGCATCATGTGTTTTGCCAAATACACTGACACCATGTTGTGAAAGATAGGTCCCATGATCAAACTACTAAATGAGCATATTATTATTAAGTTTATGCTCATGGATCCACACTACAGAGGCTATGACTTAAGTTTAACTATCATTATGTTGCTGGACAGCACATTTAAAGGTAATGCCTTTGACAAGATCCTGGATATAGGGGCATAAAAATCAATCAACAGTCAATAAGAATAAGTTGATTCCCATCAAGGTATTATGGTGACTATAGGTATTGTTGTCATAGTAGTGTTATGTTAACTACTATGACACATTGCTTTGGTTTACTATTGTATTAAGACTGGACTTGTTAGTATTAAGATCAAGTGGGAGAATGTGGGTTGATCTCTGGCCACCGAGCCGGAAAGGAGAGCGATGGGCTTGACCCACCAACGCCCACGCTCTTCTTCCTAACGTCGAGGAACGAATCTTACGCACACTCTCGCACGTTTCTCTCCTTTGCGCGACGATCGGAGGCGCCATTTTCCTCGAGAAGGAATCGCCCCCCGAGGCTCTCAACACACATATAAAGGGAACCTTAACCCCGTGCACGAGTGATAACTCACGTACTCTAAGCCATTCCCAAAACCCTAAGACTATCGACCCTAAGGCATGCTGAAGGGGACCGAACGACTGCCCATCGCCACTACCGCACCGCGGCATTCCTGTCATCACTACTGCACGGTGATCCCATCATTGGCGCCCTACTACCACTACACCGACATAACTCATGGCTTCATCAAGATTCAGTCAGTAAACCACCAAATTCCGCATAAGAAATTGGGTGATCATGTATAACCTAAGATCATGTTTAAGAATTAACTCCAATACAATTGTCCATACATTTGTCACTGGTTCCTGATGACCTAATCTTCAAAATGACATTAACAAAATTAAAACCAAAGTTAGTGATGGATGCATTGCAACCATGGACAAGAATAAGAACTCCATCACTTTTATCAGATTACTCTGGCAGCATGGATATTCGTAGAATTGTATCCTAGAGGAAAATCGATCAAGTGGATATAGCCTCCTAGCATAAATCGAAGAGGAAAATTAGCACACTTTGGTTGCAAAGATGAACAACGAACCTAGAAAGGAAGTTACCGTCCTGTACTCAGGAATTGAAATTTCAGAAATTTCGCCCCCCCCCACCGGCAAGCACATATCTCGTCTGAAATTTTCGGCTACTTTGAATTTTTTGTGAATTTGATTAAATTTTATTCAAATTAATTCAAAATTATTCAAATTTTCAAATAATTTTGGTCAAAAAATACCGAAATTTCGGTGATTTCGGTCACCACCGGCAAAAAGATCATATTTCGAAATTAAAAACCCTGCATGTACTCCGGTGGATGAATGCTTGCCAATATGCCATTAACTCAAGGAAAAAATTATGCGCCCTGGAGCTCCATGGTTGAAAGCTCAGAGTTTGGAGCATTGGGGGAGAGAGATGGGGTTTTGAATTGAAAGAAGAAATGTGAAGCAATGTTAAGTTCTTAAAAAAAATCAATGGTAAAAAGCATGGGAAAAGAGACATTTACTGCCTTGGTGAGTACTGCAGTGCACTTCCTCTATTATTTAATGCTAAAAAGTGTCGTATACTGAGAGGGTGTTTGGATCCATGTCACGCCCCGATCTGGCCCCGAATGGGAACTAGAGCGGGTCACTCCAAATAAACCTGTAAGCCGATACCAGTCCCAGGAAAACAGTGCTGGTATCACAGGAAGACGAAATATCACAACCACAGCGGTCTCTTCATTAAGAGTAGTCTTACAGTCATGTTGGGCAACGGACAGACCCCGTGCTCACAACTGCATTACAAAAGGGAAAGGCGGGAGCGAAGACTGGACCAAGACCACAAGCATAACTTGGGAACTACGTCGAAACCCTAAAACTGCTCGAAGCCATCCTGCTCCTGGAAGAACTCCTCATCGGCGACGTCCACCTCTTCTTCTTCGAGATCTGGGGGGGTTAATTATGTAGAGCAAGGGTGAGTACGGAGAGTACTCAGCAAGTCTTGGGAATTAAGTGTATATTGCAAGCTTCATAGATCGGCTGTTTGTTTTCGCAAATGTTTTGGTTTCAACTTTCGAAATGATTTCTAGAGAAGTGCTTCTCAACGACTCGGGCCTGACAGTGCATCAAGCCCAGTCGGAGTTTGTGCAATGTATCAATCTTTCAAGAATTCAAGTTTTGGCTCCCAGCCAAACGATTTTGACAGCCTCCCTGGCCTAGCTGAACCCGTCGGCCTCAATTGATCACAACGTCATCCAACCCATCAAGTCAATTTCACAAGCAGTAGTAAAGCAAAACTACGCTAAGGAATCACCTCACATCCACCCTTAACCGTGGGCACGGCTGTTCGAACAGTTTAGTAACCTCTGCAGAGGGGGTACACTTTACCCACACGACGTTACTAGCCTGGGTCACCCAGCCCGTGCAGAACAGCCACGTCTGTTGACTTTGAGGCTTTCACGACAAGGCATTTCAAAGCCGACACAAGGTTACCATATGCCAACGGGAGGGGTCCTCCGGACCAACAACAGGTTAGGTCCCAGACCATACTGTGCCAGGAAGCCCAGGGGTCCTCCCCGACACCACCCCGGCGAATCCACTTGTCCCTTGGCATCAAGGCTTCCCAGGCCCAGCTAGTTACTCAGCCAGGGGTGTCCCATTTCACCCATGTGGTCGCACTATTTATGTTTGGATGAAATCCCAAAGGATTCGGTCCTTAAGTGCAAGCACGGGGAAGCGCACTCCCGGTGCGTTCCCGCACCGCGATTTTAGAAATCACTTTATTTTGCAGACACCGACCCAAGTGTCGGGTTTTTCCAAGTATTCCATAAACCCAAGTTTTACCCATCGTTGACAGTTTTAAATTTGAGAGGGTCCCTGATGTGCGTGCCCGAGGGCTCGGACATCGGTAACCGGCGGTTGACAAAGGTGGTACGGGTATTCAATAATCAAGGAAGGTGTGTGCATCAAATGGGTTGGGCCGGCAGGTTATCTTGCAAACCGCGACCAAATACAAACAGGTGTGACCTAATCATGCATAGTTGGCGAAATAAAAATACTTATTTTTAAATTATAGGTGCAAGATGGTCAAAGGTGACTTGCCTTGCTCGAGATCTTGAACTTGTTCCTCGAAATCCGCACACTGCGAGTCTTCGCGCTCCGATATTATACGCGAAATGAAAAGACTCAATAAACAGCGAAAAGAAAGCCCTAATAGAGACCACTAAGTGTGCCATTAAGTAGATCTTGATTTTTGAGAAATTTTGGAAGTTGAACGGAGTCAATCGGACGAACGGTTGAAAAGATATGGATTTTCTAAGGTTAATTGATTTTCTGTCTAAAGGAAAAGGAATTATTTAATTCCCTTGGAATAAAAAAAGGAAAGGGGGCTGCTTTTGGACTTGTTCGGGCGGTAAGAGTTGGGCGAGGCGGCCCATGGGTGAAGCAGCCCATGGCCGGGCGCGGGCGCGCGGGGGAAAAACGGCCCACGGCCGGGCGAGCGGCCGGCAGGCCAGGCCGAGGCGGGAGCGGCGAGCGGGCCAGCGGCTAGGCGAGTGGGCCGGCCTTGCGGCGCGACGCAGGCCGGGGGGAGCAGGCCGGCCAGGCGCGAAGGCCGGCTGGGACGGCCCAGCGAGGCGGCCCAAGACGGATGGGAGAGAGAGAGAACCGGGAGACAGGTCAAAGGGGGTGGGGCCCACGGTGGGTCCCACCGAGGTCTTCTTCTACCTCTATCTTCTCTTTTCTCTTTCTCTACTCCAATCTTCTCGTTTCTTCTTTCACTGTGTTCTTCTCCTCTTCTTTCTTCGTTGCTTGCCCGAGAGAGTGAGAGAGGGGAGGGAACAACGGCGGCCGGCGGTGGGGCGGCACCGGGTCCGGCCGGGCCGGATCGGCGGCGGCACGGAGGGGCTAGGGCGCGGCGCGGCTATGCGCGCGGCGTAGCCGGCCGTGGCGACGGGCTAGGCGGCGGCGACTACGGCCTACGGGAAGATGGGGAAAGAAGGCGGCGGCGGGGGCGGTTACCGTGGGAGGAGAGGGGCGCCGAGCCGGGGAAGAGGATGCGGATGGCGCGGCCGGCGTGAGCTCCACGCGTCCGCGGCGGCGTCCGGCAGCGAGCGCGGCGGCGTCCGGCAGCGAGCGGCGAAGGGGGTGACGGTGGCGCGGCGCTCGGCTGCGGGAAGGGGGAGGGCGGCCGAAGGGAGAGGAGAGGGGTCTTATAGGGGTGGAGCGCGCGGGGATGGGGGAGCGGCGGCTCACGGGCGTGCACGCGAGGCTAGCGCTCCAAGCGCTAGCGACCAACGCGGCGGCAGAGAGAGGACGCCGGCGAGGGAAAAAGGAGAAAGGGGGAAGAAGAAAGGGGCGCTACACCTTGCCATTTTGGGAGGAGGAGGAGAGACGCTGCAGCAACGGCATCCGAGGCTTGGCCTCTGTGCGCAGGCAGGGCAGAGGCAGGCGGCGCAGGCGGGCAGAGGCAGGCGGGGCCGAGGCAGGCGGCGCAAGCGAGCTGGCGCGCAGGTCGGTTGACCACGACGCGCGGCGCGCGCGCGCGGGAAGCAACGGGCGCCCAAACTCGAACGACGCCGGCGGGAGGGAATCCGGCGAGAGAGAGAGAAGCAGAGGGAGAGAGAAACGGCGTGAGAGAGAGAGAGAGAAAGGGTTGCCGTGGGAGAGAGAGAGATTGATTGGGCCGACGAGATTCGGCCCAAAGAACAGGAGGGAGGACAATTAGACTTTTTGCAGAAAATTGATTTGGAGAGAAATTTGGATTTGGATTTTGAATTTTGGATGGATATTTGGGCAGAGGGGGAAGAGATCTTGGCACACACATATGCAACAAATCAAGAAAGACGGAATTTTCGAAATTAGGTTTTTTTTTTTTTTTGGAAATTAGGTTTTTCCCCTAAACTAACGCCGCGACGGATCGGGCGTTACAAACCAACCCCCCTAACAAGAATCTCGACCCCGAGATTCAGCACCTAAGGGAGCAGCTCCGGAAACTCGGTGCGAAGGTGATCTTCTCGTTCCCAGGTTGCCTCATACTCGGTATGATTACTCCATTGCACCTTGTAGAACTTGATGGTCTTCCGACGAGTCTGACGTTCTGCCACTTCAAGAACTCTGATCGGTCTTTCCCTGTAGGTCAGATTCTTTTCCAGTTCAATGTCCACCAAGGGAACCTGTTCCTCCGGAACACGAAGACACTTCTTTAACTAAGACACATGGAACACGTTGTGCACATCTGCGAGACCTTCGGGTAGTTCAATCTGATAGGCCACTTCTCCACGCCTAGCAGTGATCAGGTAGGGACCTATATATCGGGGTGCCAATTTGCCAGACATTCCAAATCTCTTAAGTCCACGGAGTGGTGACACTCGTAAGTACACATGATCTCCCACCGCAAACTCGAGATCGCGTCTGCGGTTATCGGCATAACTTTTCTGTCGGATCTGTGCTGTCTTTAATCGGTCACGGATTAGCTTAACTTGTTCTTCAGCTGCCTTGAGTACATCCGGACCAAACACTAGGGCTTCGCCTACCTCATTCCAACACAATGGGGTACGACACTTTCGTCCGAACAGTGCCTCGTTCGGGGACATTTGAATGCTGGACTGATAACTGTTGTTGTAAGAGAACTCAGCGTAAGGCAGGCATCGGTCCCAAGTACCTTCAAAGTCCAAGGCGCAAGCACGAAGCATGTCCTCGAGAATCTGATTAACTCTTTCCGTTTGGCCGTCTGTCTGCGGGTGATAAGCTGTACTGAAATTTAGATTGGTGCCTAGGGCTTCATGCAACTGCTGCCAAAATCTGGAGGTGAACTGCGTGCCTCGATCAGACACAATCTTTTTAGGGCACCCATAACGGCAAACCACGTGAGTCATATAGAGATCGGCCAGTTTCTTTCCATCGTAAGTAGTTTTCACGGGCACGAAGTGCGCAGCTTTCGTGAGACGATCCACGATTACCCAGATGGAGTCGTACCCACAAGACGTTCTCGGTAAACCAGTGATGAAATCCATACCGATTTCTTCCCATTTCCATTCTGGGATCCTTAGAGGTTGTAACAAACCGGCTGGCTTCTGGTGTTCTGCCTTGACTCGTTGGCAAATGTCACATAAGGCCACATATTCCGCAACATCACGTTTCATTCCGGCCCACCAGAAGTATTCCTTAATGTCCTGGTACATTTTGGTACTTCCTGGGTGAATAGAGTAAGCTGACTCATGGGCTTCTGCCAGGATTAGGTCTCGTAACTCCTTTTTGGCTGGCACACAAATACGCTGCCCAAACCAAACGGTACCTTGGTCGTCTATGACATAACCAGTCACTTTCTTTTTACTTATTTTCTCCTTTAGTTCCTTTAATCCTTGATCGTCTTTTTGAGCCTCCCGGATCTGAGACTCTAAGGTGGGCTGTATCGTCAGGCTGGCAAGGGCACCTGACGGAATTACTGTTAATTTTAGCCTTTCCAACTCTTGACACAAACGATCCTGAGTTGGCCAAACCAAGGCGACGTTGCAGTAGGTTTTGCGACTCAGGGCATCAGCGACCACATTAGCCTTTCCAGGATGGTAATGGATTCCCAAATCGTAGTCTTTGAGCAGTTCCAACCATCTTCTCTGCCTCATGTTTAATTCGTTTTGGGTGAAGATGTATTTGAGACTTTTATGATCCGTATAAACTTCACATCTGTTTCCGATCAAGTAATGTCGCCAGATTTTCAGGGCATGCACTACAGCTGCAAGTTCTAAGTCATGAGTGGGGTAGTTGGTTTCGTGAGGCCTTAGCTGCCTGGAAGCGTAGGCTACCACTTTTCGGTCTTGCATCAGGACGCAACCCAAGCCTTGCCTCGATGCATCACAGAAGATCTCAAAATCCTTGCGGATGTCGGGTAAGATGAGGACAGGTGCAGTCGTCAATCTTTTCTTTAACTCTTGGAAACTACGCTCACAAGATTCTGACCATTCAAACTTCCTTTCCTTCTTTAGTAGCTCAGTCATGGGTCTGGCCAGCTTGGAGAATCCTTCGATGAATCTCCGGTAGTAACCGGCTAAGCCAAGGAAACTGCGGATCTCGGACACATTCTTGGGTGATTTCCAGGCAAGAACTGATTCCACCTTGCTAGGATCAACTTCGACGCCTTCGGCGGAGATGACATGACCCAGAAAGGCTACTCGATCCAACCAGAATTCACACTTTGAAAACTTGGCAAACAACTGATGTTCCCTTAATTTATCCATGATCAACCTCAAGTGGTTAGTATGCTCTTGCTCATTCTTTGAGTAAATAAGGATGTCGTCGATGAACACTACGAAAAACTTATCCAGATATTCCATGAAGACTTTGTTCATCAGGTTCATGAAGAACGCCGGTGCATTCGTGAGTCCAAACGACATCACGGTGAACTCGTACAGACCATACCGCGTCGAGAATGCGGTCTTGGGGATATCTTCGGGTCGTATTTTCAACTGATGGTACCCAGACCTTAAGTCGATCTTGGAGAACACTTTTGCTCCTTCCAGTTGATCAAACAGATCGTCTATTCGGGGCAACGGGTATTTATTCTTTATGGTTACCTCGTTCAAGGCTCTATAGTCAATCACCATCCTTTAAGAGCCATCCTTCTTCTTAACCAAGAGCACAGGGGCTCCCCAAGGGGATGTACTGGGTCGTACGTAACCCTTGTTTTGCAACTCTTCAATTTGTTTCTTAACTTCAGCTAACTCGTTAGCAGCCATTCTGTAGGGCCTCTTAGCTATCGGCGCGGTGCCTGGTGCTAGTTCTATGGCGAACTCAATCTCACGGTCAGGGGGCATGCCGGGTAACTCTTCTGGGAACACGTCGGGATACTCACTGACCACGGGCACTAATTCCAACGAAGTGGCTTGCATGCTGTTTAGCATCGAGCGACTCACAGAATGAAGGTAAGGAGTAAAGCAAACTTGTTTCCCTCCAGGTCCTTGCAGGGTAATGGACCTCTTAGCACAATCTATCTGTCCTTTGTGTTTAGCCAACCAATCCATCCCTAGGATGATGTCCAGGCCTTGGGAGTCTTGGACTATAGGCTTGGCTAAAAAGCTTACACTCTCGATTTTTATTTTGACTTCGGGGCATAACTTAGTTGCCCTTATATCCCTTCCGGGGGAGTGTATTATCATAGGCACTTGCAAATTCCGGGTTTTCCAACCATTTCTTTTCACAAAATCTTGCGATATGAAGGAATGCGAAGCTCCGGAATCAAACAGTACAATTGCAGGTATGGAGTTGGCAGAAAACATACCCATCACAACGTCCGGGGCTTCCTGGGCGGTTTCAGCTTGAATGTGATTCACCCGGCCTCGTCCGAAGTTGTTGGAAGCACGGGAACCTTGACCACTGGTCTGGCTGACCGAACGGGACTGTGGAGGAACTGGCACCTTGGCTGTGCTACCATTAGTGTGTCCTGAACTGGTGTTTCCCTGATTCTGGGGGCACTGCCTAGCGTAGTGGCCCATTTGGTTGCACGTGAAGCACTGCACATTAGCCATTCCAGTTGGTGACTTGAAGGAGGAGACACTGGTGGTCACTGTGTTACCAACGGGGGCACGCTGCTGCGGCTGCGGAGCAGGACGTTGCATTGGGGGGCGTGGAACATAGTTCTGCTGGCGAATTGCCTGAGGGGCAGGCTGGTGATATTGCATTGGCTGACCAAAACGAGGGCGTGGCGCACCTCGAGATGCATTCCCTTGATGAGTGTTCTTGCGCTTCTTGTACTCCTCTGTTGCCTCTTTCCTAGCATCTTCCAGCAGGAGAGCTTTGTTGACCATTTGTTGGAAAGTAGGAAAGTCATGGGCGAGCAGCTGGATTCTCAAACCCACTGTTATCCCTTTCAGAAACTTCCTGATCTTCTTCTTGTCAGTGTTTACTTCCTCAGGGGCATACCTGGCCAACCTGTTGAACTGGCTTAAGTACTCGTTAACACTTCCTGTACCTTGCTTGAGCCTATTGAATTCTTCTTTCTTCATGTCAATGGTACTTTCTGGCACATGAGCTGCGCGAAAAGCCTCAGCGAATTCAGTCCAACCAATGTTGGTGGCATCAGGGTGAGCATTGCAGTAATTCTCCCACCAATCTGCTGCGGGACCTCTTAGTTGATGAGCTGCATAGAGCGTCTTCTCAATGGGTGTGCACTGCACCAAGTTGAGCTTCCTTTCAACATCCTTAAGCCAATCGTCAGCCTCAACGGGTTCGACAGTGTGAGAGAACTCAGGTGGGTGGGACCTCAGAAAGTCGGTCAGTTTGGATCTGTTGTTGGGGTTGGGCACATACTGCGGAGCCTGGGATTGCACATTCTGCTGAAATCCGGCTATGGCCTGAGCTAATCCCTGCAAGATTTGAGTCTGCACTGCCATCATATGCTGAAAATCGGTCCGAAGTGGGGGAGGTGGAGGTAAGTCAGGTGCATTGGGGTCGCTCCTGACCGAGTGATTTGTCTGAGTGTGATCATTGATCGGCTCGTTCTCTGACTCAAGGTCTGCCTCTGGCTCTACTCGGTCTGAACCAAAACCCAAACGGATTGGAGCACGAACCACACGACGGGGACGACCAGCCATCTAATCTCCCAGAAAGGGCGGGGTGAGAACAGAGAAAGACATAAGGAAAGAAGTACAGTAAACAAAACAGAGATCACACACTAAGCATAAATCAAGTTCTCAAATCATAAAACATCTGATACAACGGTGTGGACAAGTCACAGAGCTACGCCGAGCTTGACGGTACGCACACCACCTCAAAGATGCAGACTACCAGACAACACTCACATCAACACACACACGCACTACCTCGCCACGACTCCAAAAGAGTTGGCGGCGGTACAAAAGGTCTAGCAACGAACTCCTGCAGTAGACTGCCTCTACTGCTCTCCTGCCTGGCTAGCTCCAGTGGTCGGCTCCTCAGTCGAAGAGACGTCGATCGGCTCACGCGAAGGGACCGGCGGAACCTGTCGAGGGCCGGCAGCAGTATGGACTGCTGGCGGTGGGGGAGCTGGGTAGTCAAAGCGAAACACCGTGGAAGAGCCAACGACACGCTTCCGCGCAGTGCGGATAAAGCGTGGACCACGGCGGGAAGAAGCAACTGGGGTGTGTCCAGGGGTGTAGGAAGGACTGACTGGGTGTGGGTAAGGAGAGTACACTGGTGAGTACGGAACGCGCGTACTAGGGGAGCGCGAACCGCTGGGAGTACGAGCTGAGCCGCGAGAGCTGTAGAAGGACAGGTGGCTGGAGTGGCAAAGGCGTCCAGAGTCCCAGGAGGTAGTGTCCACGGAGGTGACACCCTCCTCCGCAAGGCGGGCCTCCAGAGCAGCGTAGCGGCGAGCCAGGCGGCGGTAAGCCTCAAGGAGAAGGTCGTGCTGAGTGGCCTGTGCGTCAGACAACTCCACCAGGCGAGTCAGGGCAGGGTGCGACTCACGGTACGGACAAGGGTACCGGGTGTCAGTGCGGCCTGAAGGGAGCTGTGGGATCAGCTGGAAGGCGGAACCCACGAGGCGGTGGCGGTAGTCGTAGGCCAGACGATGAAGTGCAGTCCAGGAGAGGTCCTGGTACGCAAGCTGGAGGGTAGGGCGAGCCACGTTGAAGTGGTGGGGGCGAAGGCCTGTGCTGTGTGAGCCCCGAGGGTAGAGGTACACGGACAGCTCACAGCGAGAAGGGAAACGGTACACAGAGTACCCCGAGTACTCCGGTCGAGCAAAGCCAAGGAAACGAGCAAGGTCGCTCAGCTGGTCGACGTGGTGACCCTCACCAACGCCGTGGGAACTGTGGGTGGCGTTGACTGCCATCTACAAATTTTGAAAGCGGGAAAGAAGTTAGTAACAATTTTTTAAATAATTAAATTACTGAGAAAGAAAAGTAAGAGAAACTCTAGTTTTCGCAAGTAGCTTTTTAGAACTTAGCGTCCTTAAGGTCGTCCTAAGCGTCGGGTTTCGACCTAGGGCCAAGCTGGGCTCTGATACCATCTTTTGTCACGCCCCGATCTGGCCCCGAATGGGAACTAGAGCGGGTCGCTCCAAATAAACCTGTAAGCCGATACCAGTCCCAGGAAAACAGTGCTAGTATCACAGGAAGACGAAATATCACAACCACAGCGGTCTCTTCATTAAGAGTAGTCTTACAGTCATGTTGGGCAACGGACAGACCCCGTGCTCAACACTGCATTACAAAAGGGAAAGGCGGGAGCGAAGACTGGACCAAGACCACAAGCATAACTTGGGAACTACGTCGAAACCCTAAAACTGCTCGAAGCCATCCTGCTCCTGGAAGAACTCCTCATCGGCGACGTCCACCTCTTCTTCTTCGAGATCTGGGGGGGGTTAATTATGTAGAGCAAGGGTGAGTACGGAGAGTACTCAGCAAGTCTTGGGAATTAAGTGTATATTGCAAGCTTCATAGATCGGCTGTTTGTTTTCGCAAATGTTTTGGTTTCAACTTTCGAAATGATTTCTAGAGAAGTGCTTCTCAACGACTCGGGCCTGACAGTGCATCAAGCCCAGTCGGAGTTTGTGCAATGTATCAATCTTTCAAGAATTCAAGTTTTGGCTCCCAGCCAAACGATTTTGACAGCCTCCCTGGCCTAGCTGAACCCGTCAGCCTCAATTGATCACAACGTCATCCAACCCATCAAGTCAATTTCACAAGCAGTAGTAAAGCAAAACTACGCTAAGGAATCACCTCACATCCACCCTTAACCGTGGGCACGGCTGTTCGAACAGTTTAGTAACCTCTGCAGAGGGGGTACACTTTACCCACACGACGTTACTAGCCTGGGTCACCCAGCCCGTGCAGAACAGCCACGTCTGTTGACTTTGAGGCTTTCACGACAAGGCATTTCAAAGCCGACACAAGGTTACCATATGCCAACGGGAGGGGTCCTCCGGGCCAACAACAGGTTAGGTCCCAGACCATACTGTGCCAGGAAGCCCAGGGGTCCTCCCCGACACCACCCCGGCGAATCCACTTGTCCCTTGGCATCAAGGCTTCCCAGGCCCAGCTAGTTACTCAGCCAGGGGTGTCCCATTTCACCCATGTGGTCGCACTATTTATGTTTGGATGAAATCCCAAAGGATTCGGTCCTTAAGTGCAAGCACGGGGAAGCGCACTCCCGGTGCGTTCCCGCACCGCGATTTTAGAAATCACTTTATTTTGCAGACACCGACCCAAGTGTCGGGTTTTTCCAAGTATTCCATAAACCCAAGTTTTACCCATCGTTGACAGTTTTAAATTTGAGAGGGTCCCTGATGTGCGTGCCCGAGGGCTCGGACATCGGTAACCGGCGGTTGACAAAGGTGGTACGGGTATTCAATAATCAAGGAAGGTGTGTGCATCAAATGGGTTGGGCCGGCAGGTTATCTTGCAAACCGCGGCCAAATACAAACAGGTGTGACCTAATCATGCATAGTTGGCGAAATAAAAATACTTATTTTTAAATTATAGGTGCAAGATGGTCAAAGGTGACTTGCCTTGCTCGAGATCTTGAACTTGTTCCTCGAAATCCGCACACTGCGAGTCTTCGCGCTCCGATATTATACGCGAAATGAAAAGACTCAATAAACAGCGAAAAGAAAGCCCTAATAGAGACCACTAAGTGTGCCATTAAGTAGATCTTGATTTTTGAGAAATTTTGGAAGTTGAACGGAGTCAATCGGACGAACGGTTGAAAAGATATGGATTTTCTAAGGTTAATTGATTTTCTGTCTAAAGGAAAAGGAATTATTTAATTCCCTTGGAATAAAAAAAGGAAAGGGGGCTGCTTTTGGACTTGTTCGGGCGGTAAGAGTTGGGCGAGGCGGCCCATGGGCGAAGCAACCCATGGCCGGGCGCGGGCGCGCGGGGGAAAAACGGCCCACGGCCGGGCGAGCGGCCGGCAGGCCAGGCCGAGGCGGGAGCGGCGAGCGGGCCAGCGGCTGGGCGAGTGGGCCGGCCTTGCGGCGCGACGCATGCCGGGGGGAGCAGGCCGGCCAGGCGCGAAGGCCGGCTGGGACGGCCCAGCGAGGCGGCCCAAGACGGATGGGAGAGAGAGAGAACCAGGAGACAGGTCAAAGGGGGTGGGGCCCACGGTGGGTCCCACCGAGGTCTTCTTCTACCGCTATCTTCTCTTTTCTCTTTCTCTACTCCAATCTTCTCGTTTCTTCTTTCACTGTGTTCTTCTCCTCTTCTTTCTTCGTTGCTTGCCCGAGAGAGTGAGAGAGGGGAGGGAACAACGGCGGACGGCGGTGGGGCGGCACCGGGTCCGGCCGGGCCGGATCGGCGGCGGCACGGAGGGGCTAGGGCGCGGCGCGGCTATGCGCGCGGCGTAGCCGGCCGTGGCGACGGGCTAGGCGGCGGCGACTACGGCCTACGGGAAGATGGGGAAAGAAGGCGGCGGCGGGGGCGGTTACCGTGGGAGGAGAGGGGCGCCGAGCCGGGGAAGAGGATGCGGATGGCGCGGCCGGCGTGAGCTCCGCGCGTCCGCGGCGGCGTCCGGCAGCGAGCGCGGCGGCGTCCGGCAGCGAGCGGCAAAGGGGGTGACGGTGGCGCGGCGCTCGGCTGCGGGAAGGGGGAGGGCGGCCGAAGGGAGAGGAGAGGGGTCTTATCGGGGTGGAGCGCGCGGGGATGGGGGAGCGGCGGCTCACGGGCGTGCACGCGAGGCTAGCGCTCCAAGCGCTAGCGACCAACGCGGCGGCAGAGAGAGGACGCCGGCGAGGGAAAAAGGAGAAAGGGGGAAGAAGAAAGGGGCGCTACACCTTGCCATTTTGGGAGGAGGAGGAGAGACGCTGCAGCAACGGCATCCGAGGCTTGGCCTCTGTGCGCAGGCAGGGCAGAGGCAGGCGGCGCAGGCGGGCAGAGGCAGGCGGGGCCGAGGCAGGCGGCGCAGGCGAGCTGGCGCGCAGGTCGGTTGACCACGACGCGCGGCGCGCGCGCGCGGGAAGCAACGGGCGCCCAAACTCGAACGACGCCGGCGGGAGGGAATCCGGCGAGAGAGAGAGAAGCAGAGGGAGAGAGAAACGGCGTGAGAGAGAGAGAAAGGGTTGCCGTGGGAGAGAGAGAGAGAGATTGATTGGGCCGACGAGATTCGGCCCAAAGAACAGGAGGGAGGACAATTAGACTTTTTGCAGAAAATTGATTTGGAGAGAAATTTGGATTTGGATTTTGAATTTTGGATGGATATTTGGGCAGAGGGGGAAGAGATCTTGGCACACACATATGCAACAAATCAAGAATGACGGAATTTTCGAAATTAGGTTTTTTTTTTTTTTTGGAAATTAGGTTTTTCCCCTAAACTAACGCCGCGACGGATCGGGCGTTACAATCCACCTGACTAGAGACTACTTGACTAATTTTAGTCACGTTAGGGGACTAAATCCCCAAACACCCCTGACTAAATGGTGACTAAAACTAGTCTAGTCTCTAGTCAAGGGTGACCCAACTTGTACTGACTAATTGCTCTCCAAATTAATTGCTGACTCCAAATCCCCTCTCTCACCTAATTAATTGCTCCTCCCATTAATTGCACTGAGAGAGAAGGGGAAGGGAGAGGAGAGAGAAGGGGAGGTAAATCTGGACTTTAATGCACTTTAGTTCCATCTTCCAAACAGGGGGTGACTAAAATTTTTTAATCTATCTAAACTTTAGTCAGGTGACTAAAGGGATCCAAACACCCTCTGACTTGACATCTATACGTATTCAATCGGATAGCACAATTTATCACCAGATACGCTAGAAAAATTGGCACAAATCTCGATGACCGTCCAACGGTACTGCATGTAGGTGGGTGTCCCCTTAGGGTGATCAGAAGTCATCTCTAGGTGCCTTCTTCTTCAGTCCAGCGCCGTAGAAAGGTCGTCCCGCGGCAGGTCAACGTTCAAACCAGCTCGTCACGCTGTTATTCCCTTCGATTTGATTATCAATTTGGCCAAGCTGGAGACGGATCCAACCCAACCCAACCCAACCCAACGCAACAACGCGCGCACGCTTTTTGGGCTAAAACTAGCGCTATTGCGGCCACATGTCTAAATATTCCCATTTGACCACCCCACCCACGCCGCCACGCGCCTTCCTCTCATTCCCATATAAATTCCCCCAAGAGCTACATCCGCTTCGTCTCATCTCATTCACACCAACCACCTCTCCATCTCTTCACTTCTGATCAGCTCGAGCTAGCTCACTCTACCTCACTAGCTCTACTCAATCCAGTGGTTTGAAATGGACGCGCCGTGTGGATGGACGTCTGCGGCGGCGGCGGCGGTGGCGGTGGCGGAGGAGGAGGATCTTCGGAGAGGGCCGTGGACAGTGGAGGAGGACGCGGTGCTGGCCGGGTACGTGGCGGCGAACGGCGAGGGGCGGTGGAACGAACTGGCGCGCGCGGCGGGGCTGAGGCGCACGGGGAAGAGCTGCCGCCTCCGGTGGCTCAACTACCTCCGCCCCGACGTGCGCCGCGGCGACTTCAACCCGCAGGAGCAGCTGCTCATCCTCGAGCTCCACTTCCGGTGGGGGAACCGCTGGTCCAAGATCGCGCAGCACATGCCCGGGAGGACGGACAACGAGATCAAGAACTACTGGCGGACCAGGGTGCAGAAGCACGCCAAGCAGCTCGGCTGCGACGTCAACAGCCGCCAGTTCAAGGACATCATGAGGCACCTCTGGATGCCGCGCCTCGTCGAGAGGATCCAGGCCGCCGCCTCGTCGGAACGCGCCGCGCCGCCGTGTGCCGTGCCGGTTCACAGCGACATGTGCCACTCACCTGACCCGTCAACGACGACGACGACGTCGAGCACGGCAGGGTCATCGTCGATAACGTCCACGTCGGTGCCGCACGACGAGCAGTTCTCGTCGTCGACGAACCGCCACCTGACCACGGCCAGCGTCACCACCGCAGCAGCGCCAGATTGGTCCAGCGAGCAATGCGGCAGCGCGAGCGCCGGGATCAGTGATGACATGTTCGAGGGGAGCTGGTCGGAGCTCCTCGCCCGCGCCTACAACGACGACGGCGCCGATTCTTCGCTGCTGCCGGACTTCCAAATGGCAGAAACCGTAGACAACTGGTGGAGTTTGGAGGACATCTGGTCACAGCAGCCGTACTGATAATTTCTGTACTACGTACGCTAGATAGCTCTTAATATAATTATGAATGACCAAGTTATTTTGTTTGTAATTATATTTTTACTGATTGATTGCTAAGGAACAAATTAATTAACGAAGCAAAGGATTAATTTGTACTTGTATTGTCTATGCTCTGATTCTTACGTTACTTACAACCTAACAAGAAAAAAAGGCTAATTCGATCTCAATGGGTCAACTGAGAGAAAAAAAATATATTGGAAGATAACCGTTATTTACTCATGTATACCAGTAGTGGCTAAAGATAACCGTTATTGAAAAAAATATATTTGGAAGGAGCGAAAAAGAAATCGACCTCTTGGTGGCTAAAGATGTCGTTATACATGTATACCAGTAGTACTCCCTCTGTTTCGTATTATAAGTTAATTGATTTTGATTTTTTTTCTAGTTAAACTTTATAAAGTTTAATCAAGTTTATAGAAAATTTTTACAACATCTAACATATCTATCTAGTTTTATTAAATCTAACATTGAATATACTTTTGATAATATGTTTGTTTTGTGTTGAAAATACTATTATACTTTTCTATAATCTTGATCAAGTTCGAATAGAAAAAAAGTTAAATGATTTACATTATAGCGTTCTCTTCTAGAATGGTATACTGGTAGAGTTGAGTGGTAGTCAAAATTCTACTACAAGCGTTGATGGATTGGTGCGACTGGTTTAGTATTTTAGTCATGCATGCAGTCGCCAGTTAATCATCATGCGTTCAGTTCGCTGGATGTATGGTCGTCTTCTAGACAGGCAAGTTCCCGGTTCAAAAGCTCAAAACATGCATCATGACATTGATATGCACAATGATTTCGATCGACCGATGACCTTCCTTATAAGTTTAGAGAGTGAAACTTAATGTGCCAACAAAGCTAAACAGGTATACTATCATCGGTTCACCGTACGCATTGTATATGTACCCAAGCTGTGTTATAGCACCGTATGCCTTTAGCTTTGTTGAGTGAAAGATACTGTAGCTCGATCGGCCCTGATCATCAGCCTGTTTTTTATAATGTATACTGAGGGAGAATTTGCTCACGAGTTCAACCATGCATATTTAATTTACTTTCGATACTCCTTTCGTTTACTTTGACATGACGCTGTCGACTATATACATCCAAACTTTGACCACTGCTACATGGTTCAGTTATATAATGAGCGGATTATGTTTGACATATAAATTTGTTACTCCCTCTTTTTCATATTATAAGATACTTTTTAATTATTATTTTTCAAGTTTAATTAAGTTATAGAAAAACATATCAATAGTTTCAATACAAAATAAACATACTATCAAAATATATTTAATATAAAATTTAATAAAACTAATTTGATGTTTGTAGCTATATTTTTCTATAAACTTGATTAAATATAAAGGATTTGGCTATATTTTTAATAGTCAATATCAGGGATAATTTTCTAGTTAAACTTAAAATAATTTAGATTTAAAAAAAGGTTAAAATGAGTTATAATATAAGATGAAGGGAGTATAATAGTCATAGTTTGTACAGTACAGTCAACAGTTGTCAACTAAAAGTAAACGCAGGGATTCTATTCTAGCTTAGTGTAACACTTAATTAGGTGGACTAGCCCAATTTGACTATGTGATCTCAACAGCGATCGGGGCTGAATAATTCAATAATGTGCAGACAATAACACGAGGAATAAGTAAGCTGTATGGAAGTTAGAGATAGAGGTGAGAGGAGCTAGAGTAGGTACAATAGCACCAAAAATATTGGACTAAGAACATGTAGAATCATCATCAATAAGGGCTCTTAACCTTGATCAGCCATACATCAAGCAACTTTGTGAGTGATAGAAAATACACCGTATACATGTATATAAAAATCACAGTTCACCACCCGCATCAAGTGATCTGAGAGGTCGGCCGGATCACCCACCGGTAGTCTGATATTTTTATACTATGTTCTTATGCCTCTATACAATAGAAACTTTGCTACATGAAGCTGGCAAAAGAACAGAATAACAATAAAAAAATATTTTGTTGGATTAATGGTTAAACTTTTTGTTGTCTTACATACTCCCTCCATCCAAAAAAACTAAACTCATATTAGGATGTGACAAATTCTAGTACGAGGTTAGTTTTTTGGACGGAAAGAGTAAGAAATAGTTTCAAAATAAACGTGTATTATCTAAGAGTCAGCCTCTACCTTTGAACATACCGTAATATTCTTGGAGATACATACTACTTTCTCTGGTTGTAAATATCTAGAACGAGATTCTTTTAAGATTTGACAATCAATTTTATACTAAAAATAAGTATATAGAATCTAATAAATTTATTTTATTATGATAGCACTTTTCAATGAAAATCTCCACATTCCATCTTTTTTCTTTTAAACTAAGCATTTGAAAAATTACTTATGTCAAAGTTTTAGAAGTTTAGATTTATTGTACTACCTTTTCTAGGTTGAGTATTTTGGGATGGAGGGAGTATTATGTATGGCTTGTTCAAAGTTACAACCAGAGGAAGTATATTTATGACTAAAGATGAACAAGAGCAGCTGTACTAAACATAAAATTCATGTGGCCAAAAGAAACTCTAGCGCGAAATATGACCAACCGAAAGTAATTGGAGCTGGATGAAATATCCCAAAAGTGTAATAATTAATTATAAACAATAATTATGACAAACAAACAAAAAATGATGCTTTTGTATTTGCATGTGTATGTATAGGACCTAAGCAAAAGCTTTTGTTTACGAGCACAGCAAAACCACTGTCCACTGCAGAAGTTTGCTCTAAAAATAAAAGATATTGAAATCACGCAGACTTGATTTGGTCCGACTACAACCCCCCCCCCAAAAAAAAAAAAAAAAGAATAGTATTATTCTAAAAGTTCTGTTCATGTTAATTAAAAAAACATGGTTTTTCTAGGGGGATTTGATGTGGCACATGCTTCTCCAAATTTAGGAGCTAGGCAACATTAGAAACCTAATAGTACTCCTCGGCAGCTAGATGAGAGAACAGTGGGGAAGTATTTTCATTACTTGAAGGGATATTCTCTCGTCTTGTACATATCACCTAAACACTTATAAAAAAAATTGACAAGATAAATTGATATGAAATATATTACTCCACAAACATGTCAGTTAAATTCAACTTCTATATTGTAACAAAAATAACAAATATAGCTGCGATTGTAAATTAATTATTTTCAATTTAATTTGTTCTTTTTGGTGGAACTTGTAAAAGTCGAATTTGATATTGCATGTCTGTAGTTTATATTAATCTATATTATTAATTTTTTTAAATTTTTTTAATAACTATTTAGATGATATGGAAATATATTGTAAGAATGAAAATCCATATCCATTTCAGCTCTCTCGAGCCATAATGGACACTTGTCCAACGGGGGAGGTCAAATCGTCAAAGGTGCCCATAGCATATAGCATCCGGCCGGTCTTTGGTCGTCGATCGGGTCAAACGCTGGTCTCCAATCCGTCAGCGTGTCTCGGTCGACGCCAAGACCGGCTGACGTACGATGGCTGCAACCACGCTCGCCCCTCGTGCGCGATACCCATCGCCATCGCTCCCGCGGACCTCGGTTTTTTCCTTGTTAATCTAATCACTTAATTATCCACTACCACCCAAAAAGCTTATCTTTCTAAACGTGCATGATGAGGGAAGGCAAGATCCTGGCCGTTGGATCCCCCGATCGGACGGTACCCACCTGGCTCTTGCTATAGCGGCCGGGCGGGGCGGCGTCACCGGTGATTCTGAACAGCACTGAGACCTCCACTTTGCTCGCTCGCCAGCTGAACGGCGACAAGTCCTACAACATGTGCTGCTAAACTAAGCTAATGCCCGTAGTCTAATCCTACGTGCCTAGCTACGGTCTCCTGCCTAGTGCCTAATAAGCTATACGGATTGTTGAGGAGGTTTTTATCTCGATCTCTCACGATCGAATCGCATGTGCGGTCTGATACATTTGATCACATGCTTAATAATGCTCTTGTACATTTCAACGCAAGCTTTCTGTGATACATACGTATATATAGTTTATACATTCAAATATTATATGATGTGTGCCACTGCTAAAAATCAATTTTCCGTACGGTCAAATCTTATTGTTACGTATGGTTGGGCACCTGTTTGCACGAAAAAATCTGCGAAAAATGGTATTTTGCATACGGGTGCTTATGTGAGCTGCATGCAGAAATAAAAATCCAAACAAAAATAATAAAATCGCAAAAAAATAAAATCATCGTCATCGTGCTGTCTGCTCCCGAGGTCGGGGCGGAGGATCCGCCCGCTACAGCCGCCTCCTGCCCACCGCTATCGCGCAAGCCGCTCCCGCCGTCGGGGACGGTGGACCCATCTGTCGCCGTGTTGACCCCCGATTTTGGAAATCGAAAATCTTCTGTGTTTATCAATACCAATCCCTGAATCAGTAGTTGGTACACATATATAGCCAAATCACAACGTATCACGAATGAATTCAGGCTAAAAGAGTTAAGTGCTTACATTAGGGCCAGGCAGGCCACAACTATCAGAGAACAACAGCGGAAGACAAACTAATACAAGGACCCGGTTGACATGCCACAAGCAGTCGGCTAGGGAACGACATAGAGCGGAACCGCACTCCGATCATCTTGTTAGGTGCGCAAGCGTACTAACAAGGGCTTCTATTCAAACACTCTGCTAAAAGATATATATAGAGCAAGGGTAATACAAGGGGTGGCTATGGTTACTTTGCGTAAAGCTAAGTTCACAAATATCATTTCACAATCTTAGCATTGACTGAAAATTTTAGTTCCACAATTGCTTAAACAGCAGAGGTTCTATCTACCATCCAAGGTTATATGAGGATGGCTTCCCGCCGCTTCTCGTCATGATTTTCTGAGGTCTATGCCTTCTCGCCTCTCGAGAAGTTGATCATCCAGTCCAAAACAATATGCATGATCCCAACCCATCAATTTAAGAACTTAGAGTCTAGCCAAGTGTAATACATGTCCCGGTGCTAAATATCCGCAAGCACGGCTATTCGAAATAGATTGGTTTACTCACACTGCAGCAGATGTATGCTTTAACCCGCACTCCGTAACTTGCCCAACACATGAGCCGAAGTCCCAACGAATGAGACGTGTCACGGTAAAGCCTTTCAATAACCTCACTTTGGCAGTACCCGCTCCATGAACTTGAGCCCTCATGCACTCTAGGCGTACACGGTTTCTAGCAGTGAGAGGAGTTCTGGCATTCCCGGGAGGGAAAAACTCACACATCTGTTAAGTTATAATTAAGTTTTATTCTGGTTACCCACCGATAGTTACCCACCTGTAGGCTTCCCGCCTATCCACACACCTAAATGAA
The DNA here is from genome assembly GCA_000573905.2 of Oryza punctata. Classification (NCBI taxonomy): domain Eukaryota; kingdom Viridiplantae; phylum Streptophyta; class Magnoliopsida; order Poales; family Poaceae; genus Oryza; species Oryza punctata. Next base: position 11,132,176 of record CM002488.2, read on the forward strand.
TCCGCCACGTCTTGGGTACCGCCTCCGCTAGGCTATTTACTCCGCTAGGTCTATGCCCAATGCGAGAAGTACGGTTGTACTGGGGTCGTTTCATGCTTAGCTTCATGGCTCGGTCCTTAATTGACTAAGGACAACACTACCCTTAGCTAGAAACCACCCAAGTCATACAGTCGCCCCAGTCGAAAACATTTGCTTTTTTAGTTTCGTTCACAAATCATCTCATCAATGTTATGGCAATGTGGCGCTCATGTCTCCACATGTCGTATGATATATTACCTTTCCTAAGGTAATTGCCCAAGCATATAGCATTTAATAAATATAAGAGTGCATGAATCTAAATTAGCATTACTAAGCATTTGTTATAAGTGACTAGGGACTCATATATAATTATGGGTACAAGGGAATAAGATAAACAACTATCAAAGACATGGCATAACAACGAGTAGGATATTTGTAAACAAATTAATTTCGCTATTAGGATCAACATGCTCAAGGGAGGGGTGATGACTTGCCTGCTCAGGATAGTCCTTACTCTTGATATAATCTTGATCAACCTTCACCTCCTGGAAGATGCACACATTGCGTCACGACTAACCGATACACATATACTATAATACGCGAGAATAACCAATTGTTGACGACCAAATTTGGTAATTCAAGTATCGGAGATGAAGATAGAATCAAACAGAATCGAAGAGATTAGGTTGTATCGGAAATAGAGTGAGAATCGGCTGTAGTCCGAATCGGCTGTGGATTGAGTCGGTAGAGACAGAGTCGGACAAGGTTAGCCGATTGAGCCGATTTCTGTAACATGACTCGGTACACGTCATCGGGTCCAAGAAAATAGTTGTTTTCATGGTTTAGGCTGGGAACCGCAATTAAGTTTGCAAGGTGCTACATCAACAAAGCAGAAGAGAAAGAAGACGGAATAAGATCGCAGAAAACTAAATATGACAAGAAAAAGGAGATCTAGCCGATGGGACTTACCTCTGCGTACTCGGCCGATGGAGTAGCGGATGGGGTGGATGAAGATGACATTGTTCGCTGCGGAAGTTGGACAAGTGGGGGATTGCTTGCTTACTTGCGCTGAGGGGATTGCCGGAGTTGGGAGAGACGAGAATCGCTAAAGCGGTGGCAACGATATAACGGTGTGAAGTTTCTCGGGGCCGTCGGTTAGGTATTTAAAGCAGTGCGGTAACGGTAAAAGATGGAAAGTGCGATATTCTCTTGGAGATAAGATTTGGCAAATCCGAAACATTACCAAATATTCCGGACGTGGGGGGCATGTGTTGACAACCAAATTTGGTAATTCAAGTATCGGAGATGAAGATAGAATCAAACAGAATCGAAGAGATTAGGTTGTATCGGAAACAGAGTGAGAATCGGCTGTAGTCCGAATCGGCTGTGGATTGAGTCGGCGGAGACAGAGTCGGACAAGGTTAGCCAATTGAGCCGATTTCGGTAACATGACTCGGTACACGTCATCGGGTTGTGTTAGGGTGTTTCAAATTGATTGCCATGCACGGATAAAGTCCTGAGGAGGCAATTGTATCTATTAATTAAGATATTTTATGTAATTTACTTATAGATATTCTCGGTAAGAGTCCGCCTAAGGGACTTGTTCGTTAGTTGGATTTGTATTAGGTTAATATGAGTCATGTCCGTGATGGATAATGTTTGTATTTTCGAGTATAAATATAATCCCAAGGTCTTGTAAATAATAACAACAGGCGTTCAATCAATCTCGGCGCATCGCCACCTTTGTTTTCTACGTTTCGGCAAGTTTGTGCTCTCGAGTCATGCTGCATCAATTTGATCTTCGACGAAAAGTTATATCTTGTCATGGTGATTTGCATCATTGGGGCTAGTACTTACATCTTTATGACACTCTAGTTCTATGTTGTGAATCTCTGAGTTATCATATACGTTATATAATTTAGATCGACAAATGCAATCTACTTGCATCGGCTGGATTCTTTTAGGGTTTCGTCGATATCAGCTAGATTACTTTGTTGTTTTAGATTATATAGTGTATCCACCATCCTGAAAAGGCAACCATCGGCTTGATTGTCCAGATATCATACTTCTTTTTATACTTAATGCTGCATTGGTTAAGTCCAACCTATTAAGTCATATTTGGAATCATGATATCTAGCCTGTCTTATGGTTGTTAATAAGGATAGTATCGGGGTTTCAGCCGATCTTACCTGGTATAGATGTTTTACATTGTTTTACGCTTTGTTTAATATTCTATATATGCCCCTTATATCAGGATCTAATCTAATATAAATATATTGAGCTTGATACCAATCTAATTGGTTATAGTTGAATATATTTATCACTAGAGAATATCCTGGTATGAGGTTGTATCGGAGCTATAGCCGATACATGCTTAAATCTAGATATCAGCTATGACATGAGTTTACATAATCATTATTTCATGTTATCTTTAGACTTGGGCAATTTATACTATCTTGGTTCAGTCCGATCTATCCCAATTGCTTGTTTCTAAAGTAACATAGATCTATTTGATTATGTAACACTAATCTTTACAGCCGATATACTAGTTTGAGGGTTAAATTCATATTTCACTCATACCTTACAGCCGATTCATGCTTTATTGCATCGGCTAGGTCACATACGATATGAAATCGGCCTTATGGCCGATTGTCTATCGTTTATTGATATTCTTTGCATATTTTTCTTGTTGGTTGTAGGATCAAATCAACTGGCGCGCCCTCGAACCTAAAACCCTAATTTTGGACCTGCACTAGAGTAAAGCAAATCTCTCAGGCCAGTGTGTGTTTTTTGCATCACCACGCTTTTGGCACGCCTGGTGGGACCTTGTGTCATCATGTCGACAAACATCACTGAAGTTACGGAGGACAACATCTTGCCGATCACAATCGAGCAGCTGAATGAAGAGCAGCGAGAGGAGATGAGACAAATGCTGGATCAACTCCAGAATCAGTATTTGCACTCGTTCACGGTGACTCGGCAAGGCACGGTTGTTCAAAGAACTAAAGTCAAACTGCCGACGATCATGAAACAAGACCCGAGTACTTCCGGATCAGGAGAAGAAAAGGACAAACAGGTCAAAGTCGAATCAAGTGATGAAGAACTCCACATATTGCAAGATCGCATCGATTCGGCCGTTCATCATGCTTTAGTCAACCAGTCTGGAGTGCTTGTTAATACTTTGACAAATATGATCAAGTCAGTAGTTGATGGCACGATAGCCGAAGAAAAGGCTCAAGGACCTATATATCTACCAGAAGGCGCGTTCCTAGGGTACAGAACCGTGAAGATAGACATTGGCGGGAATAAAAGGAGTCAACAGCTGCTTCAAACCCAGGCTCCATCGGCTCCTTATTCAAGCTCAAATATTCCAACAATTTTGAATAGGTCACAGCCGATCACTGGGGGGCAAGCATCAACTCAGCTAACACCAGAGCAATTAATGAGTATCCTCAATCCTCAACCGTCAGTTGTCGAACATCTTACCAAATTCCTTCGGTTCCACAACAACCGATTGGAATTACTCAGCCGATGAGTCAGCAGTACGGCGCAGAGCAAGCTTCATATGCGCCACCTCAAGGAATATCGGCTGGTTTCAATCATCTCTATCAACCTCACTCACCACGACCTCAGCCGATCCAATATGGCCAGATGGATCCACTTCAGCAACAATATGGTGGAGCAACACCGCATCAACCATGGGCTGATATGATCGCTGACGTCATGAGGGAGCAATTTGGACTCAAACCAAAAGATAATGGCAACATGTATCGGCACCCATATCCAGAATATTTTGATCGGGTTCCACTGCCAAACCGATACAAGGTGCTAGACTTCTCTAAATTTTCAGGACAAGATAATATTTCTACCTATGAGCATGTTAGCCGATTTTTAGCTCAGTGTGGTGAGGCATCGGCTACAGAGGCCCTCAGGGTTAGATTGTTCCCACTCTCATTATCTGGATCGGCATTTACTTGGTTTTTATCGCTACCTTACAATTCAATCAGGAGTTGGGCCGATCTAGAGAAACAATTTCACAAATACTTTTTCAGTGGGGTTCAAGAGATGAAGCTATCAGACCTCACAGCAATCAGGTAAAAATCAGATGAATCAGTTCCAGAATATATTCAACGATTCAGAGATGTGAGGAATAGATGCTATAGCTTAGCCTTGACAGATTCTCAGTTAGCCGATTTAGCCTTCCAGGGTTTGTTAGCGCCGATAAGGGAAAGATTTTCGGCTCAAGACTTTGAGAGTTTAGCTCACCTAGCTCAGAAGGTATCGGCTCATGAGACAAGGTTCCAGGAAGCAAGAAAATTCATCAAAAAGACAAACAATATTAATAATGTCTACAATTACAACTCTGATTCCGAAGACGATGACCCAGAAATCAATGCAGCCGAGTGGGCTAGGAACAAGAAGACGGTGGTCTGTCAATAGGTCAAGAATGCAGGAAAAGAGGAAAGATTTGACTTTGACATTACCAAAGCCGACAAGATTTTCGATCTTCTTCTCCAAGAAAGATAGATTCAATTGCCAGCAGGACATGTCATCCCATCGGCTGAAGAATTAAAGAAAAGGAAATATTGCAAGTGGCACAATACAGGGTCTCATAATACTAATGATTGCAAGATTTTCAGGCAGCAAATCCAGTCGGCTATTGAACAAGGTAAGATCAAGATCGACGAATCTAAGAGGCCGATTAAGATAGATGGGCACCCTTTTGCAGTCAACATGGTGCACTCTGGTCATAACCGAAACACAGCCGATGGAGGAAAAAATTACACTAGGAACATCAGATCGGCTGGTATGATCAACAAATACCAGAAAAGGCGCCAATAGGAATAGGAGTCATATTCTCATGAAAGTGAAAGATATTTTGACCCTCACTGGAGTTGTGAGTTCTTTAGATTTTACTGTAATGGGGGTATGAGGCTGCCATCTATTGAAGATTGTCCTGGATGCAGTGATTCTGATGCACAATTTATCCAAAGATCAACCCGATAGAATACAACTGTGCATCGGCCGATTCAGGCAAGATTACCGGTTCATGAGAGACATGGGCCAATGCAGCGAAACAATGATGAAGATGGTTCACCTAGAGAATCCAAGCCAATGCATCCTCAATGGTGCCCTTCTGGAATTTTTACCAAAAATCAAAAAAGGAGAGTTCAAAGGATGAGGAACAGGGAACAATTCCAGGAGGTCGAAGGGGAAATTGAGCATCAGCTGAGGCAGAGAAAAAAGAAAGTCTGGCGTGTGAAGAGCAAAGTGGTGCCAGCCGATGAAGTCAAAGCCGATCATAAAAGAAATCAGCAATATAAGGGCAAAAAGGTGATGACCTCTTCTATCAATATGGTTTTTATGTTACCAGCCGAATATGCAGTTGAGCAAGTTGTCGAGCAAGAGGAGAGTCTGCCATCGGCTAAGTTTATACTATCTCCACAGCAAGCTGTTTTTGAGAAGCCCGAAGGAACTGATCATCGGCATCTTAAGCCACTATATGTAAAGGGATTTGTCAATGGCAAGCTGATGTCAAAGATGCTAGTCGATGGAGGAGCAGCCGTCAATCTAATGCCATACACAACATTCAGGAAACTTGGGAAGAATTCAGAGAGTCTGATCAAGACTAACATGGTTCTAAAAGATTTTGGCGGGAATCCATCTGAAACCAAGGGAGTTTTGAATGTAGAGCTAACCATCGGCAGCAAAACAATTCCTACCACGTTCTTTGTTATTGATGGGAAGGGTTCCTACAGTCTGTTGCTGGGAAGAGATTGGATTCATGCTAATTGTTGCATCCCTTCAACAATGCACCAAAGTCTGATTCAATGGCAAGGAGACCAAATTGAGATCGTGCCAGCCGACAGGTCAGTCAATGTAGCTAGTGCCGATTTATCTGTTTGGGAGATGGAAGGAATTGATTGTTTATCTGGAAAAGTTTGGCAAGGAGATTACTTAAAGATTTCTGATTATGCCATACAGCCAACAGGAGATGGAGAGTCCCAATTCTTGTTTTGAGGGTGCCGTGGAGGGTTCCAATTTCTACACAAAGGACACTGTTGATGATCTCGACGGCAAGCTAGGACAAGGTTTCATGTCGGCCGATGAGTTAGAAGAAATCGATATTGGACCAGGTGATAGGCCTAGGCCGACATGTATTAGTAAGGGTTTATCAAAGGAATTTAAATGTAAATTAATAGCACTTTTAAAAGAGTATAGAGATTGTTTTGCATGGGAATATTATGCGATGCCAGGACTTAGCCGATCGATAGTTGAACATCGGCTCCCTATCAAACCAGGCTATCGGCCGTACAAGCAACCTCCAAGGCGTTGTAAAGCTGCAATGTATGATGATATTAAGGCCGAAATTACAAGACTCTATGATTCCAATTTTATCAGACCATGCCGATATGCCGAGTGGATTTCTAACATAATACCAGTCATCAAGAAAAATGGCAAGCTTCGAGTTTGCATTGATTTCAGAGATTTAAACAAGGCAACACCGAAAGATGAATACCCAATGCCGGTAGCCGATCAGCTTGTCGATACAGCATCTGGACACAAGATCATCAGCTTCATGGATGGCAATGCTGGATATAATCAAATTTTCATGGCTGAGGAGGATATCCATAAGACTGCTTTTAGATGTCCTGGTGCAATCGGCTTGTATGAGTGGGTTGTCATGACTTTTGGATTGAGGAGTGCTGGTGCTACATATCAGAGGGCCATGAACTATATTTTTTATAATCTCATCGGCACATTAGTCGAGATATACATTGATGATGTGGTGGTTAAATCTAAGGAAGTTGATGAACATATAGCCGATTTGAGACAAGTCCTGGAAAGGGCAAGGAAGTATGGGTTGAAAATAAATCCTACCAAGTGCGCTTTTGGAGTATCGGCTGGTCAATTTCTTGGGTTTTGGTACATGAGCGTGGGATTGAAATTCCTCAGAGGAGTATTGAGGCAATTAAGGATATAAAACCTACAGAAGACAAAACCAAGTTGCAATCATTGATCGGCAAGATAAATTTTGTTCGGCGTTTCATATCAAACCTATCTGGCCGAATAGAACCATTTACTCCATTATTAAGGTTGAAAGCCGATCAAGAATTCGTCTGGGGAGAAAAACAGTAGCAAGCATTGGACAACATCAAGGAATATTTGAGTACTCCTCCAGTTCTTATACCACCTCAGAAGGGGATTCCATTCAAGCTGTATTTGTCTGCCGATCAGAACTCTATCGGCTCCATTTTGATCCAAGAGGTTGAAGGGAAGGAAAGAGCCATATTCTATCTTAGTAGACGTCTTTTGGATGCAGAAACAAGGTATTCACCCGTGGAGAACTTATGCCTGTGTCTGTATTTCTCTTGCACAAAGTTGAGACATTATCTACTCTCCAATGAGTGTATCATAGTATGCAAAACCGATGTGGTGCGGTATATGTTATCAGCTCCAGTTCTGAAAGGGCGAATTGGGAAGTGGATCTTTGCTTTGTCAGAATTTGATCTCAGGTATGAATCGGCTAAGGCAGTTAAAGGGCAACTGATAGCAGATTTCATAGTTGAACACAGGGATACCAGCATTGACAATATTGATATTATGCCATGGACTTTGTTTTTTGATGGATCTGTTTGCACTCATGGTTGTGGTATCGGCTTAGTTATTATATCACCTAGGGGGCAAGTTTTCAGTTTGCTTTTACCATTAAGCCTTACTCCACAAATAATCAAGCAGAATATGAAGCTGTTCTCAAAGGGTTGCAATTATTGAGAGAAGTTGAAGCCGATGCTATTGAAATCATGGGGGATTCATTATTAGTGATAAGTCAATTGTCTGGAGAATATGAGTGCAAGAATGATATTTTGATGGTCTACAATAAGAAATGTCAAGAGCTGATGAAGACTTTCAAGATGGTTACTTTAAAACATATCCCTAGAGAACAAAATGTTGAGGCCAATGATTTAGCTCAAGGTGCATCAGGCTACAAGCCGATGTTACAAGGGATTGAAGTGGAAGTGGCCTGCATGTTAGCCGATGATTGGAGGTTTGATGTTTCTGAGTATTTAAAGAATCCTTCCAGATTGGTTTCAAGGACATTACGATACAAAGCTCTTAAGTATGTACTTTTGGATGATGTATTATACTATCGGACGATCGATGGGGTTCTTTTGAAGTGTTTGAGTATGGAAGAGACAAAAGTTGTCATGTGTGAGGTTCGTGAGGGTATTTGTGGGACACATTAATCGGCTCACAAAATGAAGTGGCTAATTCGAAGAGTTGGATATTTTTAGCCGACAATGCTGGAAGATTGTTTCAGATATTACAAGGGTTGTCAAGATTGTCAGAAATTTGGAGCAATTCAGAGAGCACCAGCATCGGTTATGAATCCTATTATCAAGCCATGCCCGTTCAGAGGTTGGGGTATTGATATGATCGGCCAGATCAATCCACCATCGAGCAAAGGGCATAAATTCATATTGGTTGCAACTAATTATTTTACCAAGTGGGTTGAGGCAATTCCTTTGAAAAAGGTTGACAGCAAAGATGCAATTGAATTTGTCAAGGAACATATTATCTATCGGTTTGGTTTGCCACAGACGATTACAACTGATCAAGGTTCTATTTTTGTATCTGATGAGTTTGTTCAGTTTGCTGATAGCATGGGAATTAAGTTGTTGAATTCTTCACCATATTATGCACAAGCCAATGGGCAAGCTGAAGCATCTAACAAGAGTTTGATTAAGTTGGTTAAGAGAAAGATAGCCGAATATCCCAAGAAGTGGCATACTATTCTGGCTGAATCATTGTGGTCCTATCGGATGGCTTGCCATGGTGCAATTCAGATACCTCCTTATCAACTGGTTTATGGGCATGAAGCTGTGTTAACATGGAAAACCAACATTGGCTCCAGAAGGATTTCTTTACAAGATGAGTTGACAGCCGATGATTATCATAATTTGATGGTTGATGAGTCGAAAGATTTGGTTCAAGCTAGGTTGCGAGCTCTTTAGAAAGTTAAAAAGGACAAGAAGAGAGTTGCAAGGTATTATAACAAAAAGATTATGCCCAAATCTTTTGAAGAAGGTGAGCTTGTTTGGAAGTTGGTGTTGCCGATAGGGGCTAGAGATAATAAATTCGGCAAGTGGTCACCAAATTGGGAGAGGCCGTTCCAAATCTACAAATGTGTTTCTAAAGGGGCCTACATGTTAAAAGGGCTTGATGGAGAGGTATTTGGAAGAGCACTTAATGGAAAATACTTGAAGAAATATTATCCAGGTGTTTGGATTGGTTCATAATCGGCTATGCTGTGCCGATGTATGGTCGATAGCCAATGTGTTGACATCGCCTTTAGATGGCCGATATTTTTATCGCCCTAAGACATATAAGTTTGCAGCATGGTGTTCCCTACTACAAACTTGGGGGGCATGAAGGACGAAAGTTGGAAATTTTTGCGCTGGAAATTTTTGCGCAAATTTTGAATATAAGTTATACGAGCGATTTTCATATGTCGGCTCGATGGCCGATAGCAAGTTATATCCCAGAAATTGGTTAAGTATAAAATCAGTTCGATAGCCGATATAGGTATTTCAACGCAGAAGTATTAATCGACATAAAGGATATCAAGGTATAGGTTACAAGTGAAGTGTTCCAGTTGATTACAGAATTTGCAAATTTTTTCCTAAATCCCTATTACATGCAATTAGTGGGAGAGGTAGTGCTGGATAGCTGATAGTGCCCGTTGTCGACTTTCTTCAACTTCTGCGATTGCTTGGGCGTCTTGTGCATCGGTTCCAGGGATCACCTTCAGGGATTTGGTCATATTGGCCACATTCTTTATAGCCGATCTCAGCTTTGCTTTTTGTTCTCCAACGGCCTTTGGGAGATCGGCTAATTTCTGCTTTTCTAGTGCAATTTTGGCATTGCATTCTTCGAGTTTGGCTAGCAGATTGATCCTTTCAGCCTCTAACTGATCTATGGCGGCTTTAATCGGCTCTTCGGCTAGTTGATCAAGTTTGTTCTTTTCATCGTGCACAAGTTACCGATTTGCTTGGATCGTGGCTTCGATGTCTTTCTTCTCTCGCCGATCTACTATTCTCCGTCTAGCTTTTTTCAGCTTGAATTGATGTTGCTCAAGGTACATAGCTGGAGTGATGATATTGGATAATTCATCCGGGAGCAGAGCTTGAATTTCTTGGAATCTCGTCCGGAGAGTGCTGCAGTCAACTACTAGGCTGTCCAGAGATGCTCCTAGCCGATTAGAGATGTCTTCAAGGTTTCTCTTTACAACCTCGGCTAAAGGAGCCAAGGCTTTGCTTGTTGCTTCTCCTTCTTCTTCTTCATCAAAATAGTCCTTAATATCGAAGGAGAATAAATCGGCTAGGACCTGCAAGCAAGGGAGATAAAGAAGATATAAGTAATAGGGTGTTTTTGTATAGCCGATTTGATATTTTAAGGGTGCAGTACTTACAGGAATAGCAGGGGCAGAAACTTCTTCTTCTACAACGTGGTGACTGCCTGCAGCCGATGCAGTATGTTCACTAGAAATTGATTGCGCTGCAGGCGATGGTGGTGAAGGAGGCTGAAAATTTTGGGTTATTTATGCAAGTGTTAGATAATATCGGCCAGCAAAAATATTTGAAATTTTAGGAGATTGAAATTTACCAGGGAGTTTGAGTAGTTGGCTTAGCTGATACCGGAGCTGGTTTCTTCTTCTTGGCTGGTCTTTTCTTCTGCAAAATACAAAGTTTGGAAGTTTAGATTGGAAATGAATAAGGAGATTTTATATCAAAGAAATTGAACTTACTTTGGGTTGCCGAGTAAAGACTGCTGGGGCAGCAGGAGTTGTGGGAGTTTGTTTTGGGGCTGGAGAACCTGATGGTGTTTTCTCCCCCACATCTCTCATTTCGGCTGCAACTTCGTCTATTGCCTGTTCAATGGCTGCATCCTCCAGGTCTTCATCGATGTCATCGGCTGGTGGAGGTGGTTGTTTTCTAGGTTTCTTCTTGGCAGCTGGTGGCATAGCAGTTGGTACTTTGACCTTCCTTTTTCTGCCTGCATCGGCTGGTTCCCTCATTTGCCCTTGAAGCAAACATGATGTCTTGGGGGCATGATAGCCGATGACAGGAGGAGTCATACCACATCTACTGGGTAGCAGTCCTGTAGCATATTCAATATCTTTGCCATTTTTGCTTATGCGAGGAGGAGATGAATCTGTGGTCTGTAAGAATAGAACATGTAAAGTTAGAAACAGAATCGGCTGATAAGTTTAAAGGAGGAATTGACAGAAAAAGTAAAGGGGCTTACTTGAGGAATCATGTCAGGGAAGAGATCTGTCATATAGATGGTAGCCGATTGGTGAAAGAGGTGTTGTTTCCATTCAGCCCACCATGAAGTAAAGGCCCTGCTTCTAAACATAACTAGCTCAATATTGTTGATGTGTCAAGGGGAGGCCCTAGAATATTAAGTAGCCGATCCATCATCAGACTTGATGTTATTTCTCCTCTACATTGGATTTTGTCGGCAAACCACAAGCCGATTGGGAGTTGCCCCATACCAAATTGTCTGGCTGAGCTCATGGGGTGGTAAAACTCATATGATACTTTTATGTTCCTGCCTTGATGAATGCCGACAGGAAGGATGCATGGACTGATGGCAGTAGTATATACTTCTCTGGACTTTTGGAATTTTTCATGGTTGATTTCTTCAAATCTGAAGTCTGATGGCAGCTCAAAGTTTATTGAGTCCTCATAGAAGAACCAGATTCTAGCATTTTTCTGGAAGCCATCATAGAAACTGAAGAACCAATCCTTCAGTAGCTCAGCCGATAGCTTTGCTCCAGCATCAGCTGGTGTGCTAGCATATTCTCCAAAAGATGTACACCTCCGATGGGTTATTTCTTCTCCATCATCATCGGTGATCGGTTCTAGTCTTGGGAATTCTGCTTCAGTCAGGGGTGGCCGATTGACAGCTTTCATTGCTACTAAGTTTAGCCAAGTCTGGAGTAGCCACCATGGACCACCTGCACTAACCACTGAGCCGATAGCAAGCTTGGTTGATGCGTTATTAAGGGTTTGATATAGATAGCCGAGCAGAATATTTCCTAAAGAAAATTGTTTCTTCTCCTTAAGTGCTGCGGCTATGTGTTGCCAATTGGAGGTTGGGCCACAGCTAGATCCACAGAACAAGTATTTTTCTAACCACATCAGCAAGAAGGCAGTGTGTTCTCTTGAGATAACTGAGCCTTGACCCATGTTGGCAGAAATAAAACCAGACCATCCTCCTATGCTTTTGGTTTTAAAATCAAATCTATTCTTAGAATTTAGCATCATGGGATTGGCCGATGAGGTGACATCCAACCCAGTCAACATAGTTATATCCAATAGATTTGGAGTCATTGGTCCTTGGTTGAATAAGAAGGCATTAATGGTGTTGGACCAAAAGTATGAGGCAGAGGCCATCAATGGTTCGTCCTTAGCTGAATTTGCTAAAGTCAGAGATAGAGCTTGGCCGATTCCTATCTCATCCCAGTGGCTCTGTTTGCTAGCCGATATGCACTTGTACCATACGGGCCAGCTTTTTTCTAGGGATGGCCAGGATTTGAAGGTATTCTTCCAATGCCCTAGGTTTAGGTTTGCTAGTCTGAAGGGGATTCTGTTTGTTTCGGCAGTGATAAACTCAATTGGGTCCAGATTGCCGACTGGTCCAAGAAAATAGTAGTTTTCATGGTTTAGGCTTGGAACCGCAATTAAGTTTGCAAGGTGCTACATCAACAAAGCAGAAGAGAAAGAAGACGGAATAAGATCGCAGAAAACTAAATATGACAAGAAAAAGGAGATCTAGCCGATGGGACTTACCTCTGCGTACTCGGCCGATGGAGTAGCGGATGGGGCGGATGAAGACGACATTGTTCGCTGCGGAAGTTGGACAAGTGGGGGATTGCTTGCTTACTTGCGCCGAGGGAATCGCCGGAGTTGGGAGAGACGAGAATCGCTAAAGCGGTGGCAATGATATAACGGTGTGAAGTTTCTCGGGACCGTCGGTTAGGTATTTAAAGCAGTGCGGTAACGGTAAAAGATGGAAAGTGTGATATTCTCTCGGAGATAAGGTTTGGCAAATCCGAAACATTACCAAATATTTCGGACTTGGGGGGCATGTGTTGACGACCAAATTTGGTAATTCAAGTATCGGAGATGAAGATAGAATCAAACAGAATCGAAGAGATTAGGTTGTATCGGAAACAGAGTGAGAATCGGCTGTAGTCCGAATCGGCTGTGGATTGAGTCGGCAGAGACAGAGTCGGACAAGGTTAGCCGATTGAGCCGATTTCGGTAACATGACTCGGTACACGTCATCGGGTTGTGTTAGGGTGTTTCATATGGATTGCCATGCACGGATAAAGTCCTGAGGAGGCAATTGTATCTATTAATTAGGATATTTATGTAATTTCCTTATAGATATTCTCGGTAAGAGTCCGCCTAAGGGACTTGTTCGTTAGTTGGATTTGTATTAGGTTAATATGAGTCGTGTCCGTGATGGATAATGTTTGTATTTTCGGGTATAAATATAATCCCGAGGTCTTGTAAATAATAACAACAGGCGTTCAATCAATCTCGGCGCATCGCCACCTTTGTTTTCTACCTTTCGGCAAGTTTGTGCTCTCGAGTCGTGCTGCATCAATTTGATCTTCGACGAAAAGGTATATCTTGTCATGGTGATTTGCATCATTGGGGCTAGTACTTACATCTTTATGACACTCTAGTTCTATGTTGTGAATCTCTGAGTTATCATATACGTTATATAATTTAGATCGACAAATGCAATCTACTTGCATCAGCTGGATTCTTTTAGGGTTTCGTCGATATCAGCTAGATTACTTTGTTGTTTTAGATTATATAGTGTATCCACCATCCCGAAAAGGCAACCATCGGCTTGATTATCCAGATATCATACTTCTTTTTATACTTAATGCTGCATTGGTTAAGTCCAACCTATTAAGTCATATTTGGAATCATGATATCTAGCCTGTCTTATGGTTGTTAATAAGGATAGTATCGGGGTTTCAGCCGATCTTACCTGGTATAGATGTTTTACATTGTTTTACGCTTTGTTTAATATTCTATATATGCTCCTTATATCAGGATCTAATCTAATATAAATATATTGAGCTTGATACCAATCTAATTGGTTATAGTTGAATATATTTATCACTAGAGAATATCCTGGTATGAGATTGTATCGGAGCTATAGCTGATACATGCTTAAATCTAGATATCAGCTATGACATGAGTTTACATAATCATTATTTCATGTTATCTTTAGACTTGGGCAATTTATACTATCTTGGTTCAGTCCGATCTATCCCAATTGCTTGTTTCTAAAGTAACATAGATCTATTTGATTATGTAACACTAATCTTTACAGCCGATATACTAGTTTGAGGGTTAAATTCATATTTCACTCATACCTTACAGCCGATTCATGCTTTATTGCATCGGCTAGGTCACATACGATATGAAATCGGTCTTATGGCCGATTGTCTATCGTTTACTGATATTCTTTGCATATTTTTCTTGTTGATTGTAGGATCAAATCAACTGGCACGCCCTCGAACCTAAAACCCTAATTTTGGACCTGCACTAGAGTAAAGCAAATCTCTCAGGCCAGTGTGTGATTTTTGCATCAACACCAATATTCAAATAACAATCAAATATGCGCAAACAAATATAAATGTTGGAGTCATACCTAGGGTTGCTCATACTACTCTAGCTTGCTAATGGATTCCAACATGCTAAGGTGTCTCACTTATGGGCTGCAGCGACTTATATAGGCAAGGGAAGTTGGGGTTGCTTAGGCTCTAAGGTATTTAACATGAAAGCATCTTATGGGGTAAACAAGCTTAGGAGCTAAGTTTTCTTAATCTCTCTATTATCATGGTGGTTTATTTAGGAGCTAATCATCACAGCATAACTAAGATATATGTTTTCCTAACATGTGGTATAGTCAAGCTAATGGGCTATGGGAGGATTATTACCGGTATCTATCCAAATAAAATGGTCATACAAGGCGGCTCATAGTGGTTCTATTAGTGGATAGATTTAGGATCAACCGATAGTGAATCATCAATATTATTATTTTATCGGTTGAGTTATTACTTAAATTATGGATATATTTTACTCGTTATTATAAAAGGTTAATAATTATCCATGCTTTATATGTTAGATTTATAAAGTTAATAATATTATAGTTACAGATTATCTCTCTGTATGATTTGGTAACGAGTAATCTTTAAGTTACAGTTGACTACAATCATATGAGATCAAGATTTATAATTGGTACTAGTATTTAGCGTATACACTTGTTTCTCATGTATCCCTTAATTTAACATATGCAACAAATAGGTTACTATTCTTCTGTATAATTTAAACGGAATGTACAGTAGCTGTGAGTGCAAAAATATACTAGTATTGGATCATTTACTGAGCATGAGCTATTTACTGTTTTGTTAATTAATGGGTGCTAACCAATCCAACTATATGACATTGCACTAATCAACTCTATTTTGATGGTTCATTCATAATAGCTTCTTTATTATTCTTCACAAACAAGCTAAGCTAAGGACTGATCTATATGTATTTATACTTTAGTTAGAAACTAACAAGGCTATATTTTATTTAAATAATTTATAAGACTTGGGTATAGTCATGTATGGACATAGATTATTAAATGGAACTAGTATTTCCTAAGCTTCAATTACTTTGAAACAATACTTCTAATTAATCTACATGGTTTCTACAGTGATAAAGAATGTTAAAGACAATTATTCTTATACCTAGTTTACTGTACAAAATCCCTTTTTTTATTTGTTAGCACACTTTTAGGTTGACCATTATCTAATCATTTGATATTAATTCTTTTATAAATATAAATATATTTCATTAAATAGTGAATTATATACCACTGGAAAGCTCATGAGTTTAGATGAGTTTAGGTTCAAGTTTCACTCGAATCGGAGCTATAATGAATAAGTTATGCTAGTTAAAAATTTCAAATTTGAATTAAACCGATTAATTTGGAAAGTTGCACTGTGCGGGTGGGCCGAGTCCAATATGGCAATCCGGCCCATACCTACAGTAACAGACCAGAGCCCGTTTATTAATTATTTTCTCCCGATTTTATTTTCCTATAGGAAATGTGTAGTATCAATGGGGACCGGCCCTATTGACCTAGGGTAAAACCGGTCCTTTTTTAATTACCGATGGGTCCCATTTATCATAAACAGTACACGATTTAATCGCTTTTAATTAGGTTTTTCAACCACCCGGACCCACGTGTCATTGACTCGTCCAGCCGTAATTAACATGGTGGTTACTGTGCGCTAAACCTATGGGGCCCACACCTCTCTCTTCTTTTCCTTTTGTTTCCCCTCTCTGCTTCCTCTCTCTCCCAGCCGAGCCGGCTCCTAGCGGCACGGCGGCGGACGGCAAAGGGGGGAGACTCACCCAGCCTGGCGACGGGCGCGCGGCGAAGGGCGGTGTGGCGGCTGGCGCACGGCACGGCGATGACGCGCGGTGCAGCGACGGGGTGGAGAGGGGAGTGGGTGGAAGAGGTGTGGAGGGGGAGTGTTTATAGGAGGGCGGGGGAGAGGTGGCCGGCGCGGAGATGGAGAATGGGATGGGCGCTAAATCTTTGTTGACAAGTTTTGCTAAATCTTTGTCGACAAATTTCCTTATCGGTTTTGCTAAATCTTTGTTGACGAGTTTTCGATTGTAAATCACTCGATTTTTTCACCTTCCAATTTGTGCTAGCAGAAAGAAGAAAAGGTTCATGTGCAACATGATGGCGGTGGGATCCGATCTGGTGATCGGAGGATTATCATCTTCAACGCTTTGCCAACTGAGTAAGGATGAAAGTTGGTTACGTGGCCAAAAGAATATTTACATTATAGTTACAATCTAACTACACTATAATTACATTGTAAGTATAGTGTAATTATACCTATAACATAGTGTAACTTTTTTTAGATATATTGACAAATTGCTAGTTCACCGTTCTTTTGTAGCGTCATGTAGTTCATAGTTTTTAGTTGTGCTCATGTAGTTTGCAGTTATGTAGTGTTATCTATTTTAATATGACAGTATCAACTGGCCCGGAAGAATAGAGTTGGCTCTCCTCCCGTCTCTTCCTCCCCCCCAGCTCTCCTGTTCCTAGATCTGACCCTACCGCTGCTAGAGCTGACCGGCATCTACGCAGCGGCTAGGACGGCGGCGGCGGAGAGGTGGGAGGTGGAGACGTGGCGGTGGCGGCTAGAGGCTACCAGGCCCTCGCCTAGCCGTGCGGGCTGGTGACGGTAGGAGGTGGTTGGGAGGGCGGTGAGGCGTCGGCGACGGAGTCCCTTCGGACAGCGGTGGCGGAGGATGTTGGTGGTCCAGTGGTGGCGACGGCCCTAGGGGCAGCGGCGGCCTGGGACGCCGGTGGCTCCCGTCGGCGCCAGCTGCCCGGGACGACGGCGGCCCTAGGGGCAGCGGTGGCCTGAGCACCAACGCAAAGCTCTCGGCGAGAGCAGGCGGAGGTTGACCCTGGTGGTGGCCCTGGATGGTGGCGGTCTGAGCATCAACGCAAGGCTCTCGGCGAGAAGCAAGTGGAGGTCGACCCCATCGATGCTGGTAGCCCTAAGGGCAACGACGGCCTGGGACGGCGGTGGTTAGAGCACCGGTGCAAGGCTCTCGGTGAGGAGCAGGCGGAGGTCAACCCCGTCGGCGGCGGTGGCCCTAGGGACGGCGGCGGGCTGGGAGTCTGGAAGGTGGAGGAACATTCCTCGAAGAAGAAGGCGACACTTTGGACAGCGGAGGCCTCGGAATCCGACGAAGTACAAGCCAATCCCGTCGGTTCGTGTCTGGTTGGCTAGTTCTGACTAAACGATGAATGACGACAGTTGAAAGTGGGCTAACTAGCGACGCGTGGTGTCAGCTAACCTGAAACAGATGAAGATGACATCAACTGAGTTGGCATCCAAGGCGTACTAGGGCGGGGGTGAATAGATAACTTCCACTAGTCAAATCTAGCCGTAGAGAAGCAGGGATGTGCCGAGGTCATTTGTTTTTCTTTTCTTTTTTCGGTTGTGTGTTCTCCTTTTTATTAAGGTGTGAGTCTAAGTGCTCTTGTATCCTCTTTTGGTTATGTATATCCTTCGTGGATATAGAGGCCGGATTAATAAAAATCCATTATCTAAAAAATCTATTTTAATCTGAACGGTACATTCCTTGTTGCATGTTGTTGGGTGGTTTGAAAAATTCGAGTGATTTGATTGAAAAAAAATCTGTCGAGTGCGATATAGTGAGTCCCGAGCTTATTTTTTGCAACTATCACCAACCACGAAAACTACGGCCCAACATTGACAGCCCAAGCCCAGAGGTGGAGAGTCAAAGGCCGACTCTAGAGGCGATCGATCCGTCGACCCCTGTTCTCTTCCCCCCCGGCCGAGTGGTCATGGTGCCTGGCCGCGCGGTTGCGACGGTGTGCGCTGCTACGTCACGCTGCTGGCCCCGTCGTAGCGGCGTAGCGAACCCGCCCGTGCGACACGGGCCCGGTTCGTCGTGACGTCGAGACGCGCACTCCCGTGCGACACGCGCGCGGGGGACGTCGCTCGAGACGCGCACGCCGCTGTGCCGGCCGTGACGTGCGTACCACCGCGCTGCAGTGCAGGTAACTAACGTAACCGGCCCCTAGCAAGCAGTCAAGCACGTACGAATAGCTGCACCCACCGACGCAGCAACTAACGGAACCCGCGCCCGCGCGGCCGCGCCTGCATATGGCCTAATGCAAACGTACCACGAACGTGGTACACAGCTACACATATCATCGTTGAAGGCACAAAACCTGAACGGACCTGCTATCGAACATCCGACATATTTTTTAAGAAAAAAATATACCGAATTTTAAGTTATCGGATAAGCTTTAAGATACGTGCATTAGTGATGGATTAAAAATCTGACAACCTCCGACAGGTGTTCCCCACTAAACTATTATAATTTTTGTGACTTACGTACCACTTCCTCTCTATTATCATGTGATTATATCATAGTTATATTTATAATTACATTATAATTATATTAACAGTTATATTTGATAGATTATTTTTGAGATTTTCTGTTTTGTTTTTGGGTTGATAGGCAGTCCAAAAGCTGAAGGTACGTGCACTCGATTTGCCTGAGACTGAGAATTCGAGACATGGTGCATGTATTCAGCCACAGGCCCACAGGCCAAAGCACCGTCCCGATCGATTCGCGCTGCAGAGGCTGCAGGCCGATCGACTGGTCAGCATAACGCCAAGAGACGTGTATAGTACTCCTACACAATTATCATCAGTACGCTTTGGAGCAGTGAAAAAGTTGGCCAGAACTGACCGCTGAACATGTACTGGTACTATGTATACATGCATGCGCGCACGAGCAGGTAGACAGTTGAGCGGCCGTAGATAGGTGCGCCAGCATATAGAATCTGGTGGTTGCACGTCAAGACGTCCGGACAAGCACACACTAGTAAAGCTACACACCAATACACGATGGAAAAACATAGGCACCTCTCGCAGGACACAGGGTGTTAAAGGCAGCACCGCGATGGAGCTCTGCCGGGGCCTGGCTGAAATGATCAGGTGAGATGACGAGGACAAGCGCTCCATCCGCCGGCCGCGACATATATAGTGTCACTGTCACCTTGGCCTCAACCTGGAACAGTTTATTTGGACACGAAACGGGGCAGCGGATTCGTCACTCCTTTTACACGCCACTCCGGCTTTCTCTGCTTTCTACGTACAGCGAGGCCTCCGGTAGTTTTATATACGACTGATAATTATTAAGTCTAAAATAACTAAGAAAAACAAAATTTCTATATGTTGGTTTTTTTACTACCTATTGATCTTTGATAGATTCGGAGCTACAGAATTTTCAACCAATGAACACAGTCTATTTTGAATAAAACGAAAGAAAAGTTGAACATGTCAAAAATCATAAATGTAGAGAAAAAACAGTTGTAAAATATAATTTTAGTGTACTGTAACAGAGTAACTAAGTGTGTTATTGTTCTGTAGTTAAATATAAGTGCTCTGTGACGGAGTGTAACTATAAATTGGATCTGTAGGAACACGAATCTTGATGCAAAATCATATGGACGAAAAAGGAAAGACATGAGGCCAAAAATCTATCACAAGTGAAATAGCAAAACTATTGTTTCTAGTAGCTTCAAAGGCAATGCTAGAAAATAATTTAAAAAATCAAAATCAACTCAGCAATTAAGCTTTAAATTTTAAATTTTGGCTGAGGCTTATTATATAATCTAGTACTATATCTTTCTGAAAATAAGTTTCTTTCTAGGCTTTAACCTTGTCTGAAAATAAGTTTATTTCTTTTCTTCTACCTATGTTGTTCCAGAAATTGATGAGTTTTATTTATTTAATACCCTTATTTAGTCTTGTCTACCTCCTTATCAATACTATTTTTTTCTATTGATGAGAGGCATTTTGATCTTTTTCTCTATATCTTAGTTTATGTTTCAATGATTAAAGAGTAGACGGAGGTAGCAATAAGCAAAAGATTAGAGTTTACATATGCAGTGAACCCAACTCTCAAGTTGTGCGAAGCCGTGGACTGTCATTGGCAGACCATACTTGTGTGAAATATGGGATGTTGAACTCTCAAGTATACAGAGATATATGAGATATATGCTTTTGGCCGAAATACTACATGCGTGAGCAGATTGCATTGCTCGCAAATATAACTATAAACATGTTTGTCTTGAAAAGAACGGATTTACTAAATGGCATTGTGAGAAAAAAAGATAATGTGGTATAAATTCTTCACCTCCAAACATATTCCATGGCTTGTGATTATCCGCGCTCGACAAAAGGTACAAGAGAGTTCAATTAATATGTTGGAAGAGGGATGCGGATCGAACAATGACAATTGACAGCCCGGTACAATAAGAGCCACACGTGCGAATAGAAAAAGACGATGGTCCGTATTACTAGTATGACCACCTTCATGCTCAAACGCAGCTAGTTAATATAGGATGTGATACCACCTCGTGATCAGATAGGTGGTATTAGGCCATCCTCAACCATAATTATTAAGTACGTTTTCATATTTATTATGTCATATAACGTTTTCATATTTATTATGTCATATAAATACTATGTATAGAAATTATAACAGTAATGGATAGTATTTTCAAATTAAATTATCATCCAATTATCTATTTTCTCTCTCCTTTTATCTATTTTTGTTCTTGTGTAGACGTGATTTCTTGCATGAGAAATGGTTTCTTTATCTTTTTATCTCTCTTCTCATTAACTCTCTTACCACATCATATTTTTACTTATGTGGTAATATATTTAATGCTATGGACACTAGATAATATGAAGGGTTGGGGATATCTTATATACTACACTAGATATATATATTTTAGTACGAAGATAGTATAGGTTAACTCCGGAAATTGCTAGTTGGTGATCACTACAGTAGCAAAAGCCACCAAACATAAAGCAATTAACAGAGCTACAGGGAACCTCGCTGAGAAAAGAAAGGAATAATAGTGATCGAGTGGCCAATGAGGTAGGACAAGAGGGTAGGAGGCACGTGTACGTGAGAAGTAGCTAGGCTGTACATTAGTCAAACAAACTGTTCAAAACTGTATTCCCGGTATAAAATAAATCAACTTTTTATACATAATCTACAAATAAACTATATCCAGATTATATGCCTATGTTCAGATTTATGTACATAAGTTGATTTATTTTATGATAATAAAGGGAGTATGTATTTATTATTATTTGAATATACCCACGAGTAGTTAAGGTAATCACAACATTGAGCTCGATGATATCTTGTTTTGAGAAGGTTTACTAAACGAATTAAGATCATTTACAGTGTGCTGCACAACTGCACACTAACATGTGGGCTCAAGGATTGTGGGGCTCATAACATGTCAGTGAGCAATACTGCACATGCAGTATAACCGAGGACCTGCATCCTTACTAAACTGGGAATCAATAGCCCTAGTGAGAAGCCTGAGAGTGACAGACGCGGCATTAAAATACAAATGGGATGACATCTAGCAAGAAGCTAGTCCTAATTAGATGATGGCACAACACACAAACCATAGTTGCAGGCTCACAACACCAGCACGGCAACACACAACACCCACATCGAGCAAGTTAACAACGAAGATTAGCAGTCGAACAAACATCAGAGTAAGATAAGTGAGGCAGTAGGCATAGTCACGAAGATGAGAAACAATGGATGCCTCATGCTGGAAATTAGGGACGAAAATGGTTGAACACAAAATCATTTATTTAAAAACAAATTTATAGGGATTTTGGAATTTTCACATTTAAAATAGTCCATTTGACTCCCTCGGACTATTTCATTGGATCACTTAACTTCTAAAATATATCTTTCTCATTTTATCCCTAAACTATTGAAAAATGGTTCGCTTTACTGCTTAATAGCATTTCTCTTCTTTTTGTCTTTATACGAGTCATATTTTAAGCATAAATTGTCTAAGCCATAAATGACACCATTATCAAATTATCAAAATATTTTCAAAATAAATAATTCCAAACATACGTAAATAGTGATAAAAAATATTAACAAAGTGTTAAGAGGTAGGTATAATGGATCTACCAATCCTACTAAATTTATGTGCAAATACGACGTATATATGAAATGTTGTTAGGTAGTAAGGGAACCACTTTCAATAGTTTGGGGGCATAAAACGAGATGTAAAATTAGGGGTAAGTACTTTGCTAAAATAGTTCAGGGGAGTAAAATGTATTTTTATATATATTTACCAATTTAACTATTCACTGTAGATTGTATATGTGCTAAAGAAATTAAAAAAAATCAAATTTTACGAATGGCCAAAATCAAAAACAGTGAAAATGGTACTATTTATACAGAAATAATACTCATTCAATCACGAATTTTCATAAATATTTTTATCCTTACTTAAAATACTTGATTTATATTATAATTTAATAGTGGACTAATGACAAATGTGCAGAAACATGATTAGAAAGAAGGTATCGGGGGTATGGGGTGACACGTACTGTATCTGGGCTGACCAACCCATCATGCCCAATGGATGCTCCATCACCCATCCTGCCCAATGGACGCATCCACCACTGGCCTGAGGTGATAATGGGTAGGTAGAGGGTTTTAATAAGTATAGTATTTAAGAGTGACCAGTTAGATCTAAACCGTTGAATTTTGATGTAGTGGATCAAAATATATTCGACTTATGAGTAGGGGTGATAATAGGTCAATATCCATTTATTCTTTCACAACCCTATTTAGCTCTTATATATTTTTAGGTAAAAAATGTATAATATTTGAACCCACCTTATTTTATATCTAGCCCCTCAAATTTTATAAACTAAAAATTTAAGCCATTACCCCTTTATTACATGATATTGCCTTTTTCTATCCTATAAGGAATTTTGGATGGATGAAAGTACTACAAATCTAGATAGGATCTCTGTCCAGATATGTAGTACTAGTAAGTGTCTCATTTATCTAAAATCTCTTATATTTTAGGACAGAGAAAGTATTAGAAGAATACATGTCCAAACCCGAGAGGGGCAGAAGGGATATAGAAGAGATACTTAGTACTACAGTACTCCCTTATTCCTGAAATATAATAATAACTTAGGAGTTTCCAATGTAATAATAGATTATGAAGTATCGTAATTTGGAATATTTTGAAATGAAGAGAGTAATATTTTACTAGAGTCATATGGGGTTACTTAAGCATCATATCAAATGAACTCGTCTTTTTATCAACTCTATCAAACATTGGTTTATCAGCCGTCAAATAAATTTTCAGGTGAAAATGAATTGCACACACTTTTCAGTTTCAGATGAGTTGGGTAGCTAGTCGGTGCATACGGATGAGAATGAATTGCACCCTTTCATGACCCGACAGAAGTGATGGCCTATGAATGAGTGAAGAGTGGCAGAAAGCCTGCCCAGGTAGCAATGCAATGATTCCCAAGAGAAGATAACGCGACCCCTTCATTATTGCTCGGCAACTGGGCCAATGCGGAGCTAGTGTACGGAGAAATAATCCAATAAAACCATGTCTCTATTTGTACCAAGTTTAGAGCGCTTAATTATAAAAAATAACTGCTTTTGAAAAAAAATAGTTATGTCTGTATAAATATAATATGTAAGAAGATTAAAAATATATATAAAGTGAAGTGGTGCATAGTTATGATTAGATAAGATGAGAAAATATAGATATATTTTAGGATGATTTTGAATGCTAAAGGTAGCTAAATTTGGGATGGTAGGTATTAGGTGACTGAAATTAGAAGAAATTCCGGTCACCTAGAATCTAATGGCCAGAGCATCTTCTCCAACCTCTAGATGAGGGGCCGGAAGGAAAAAGAGAGAAAGGGAGGTGACAGGTAACACACTAGCAATGACGATTACAAGCACCGCCTTTCTTCATTACCGATCAGTTCTTCGTCTTCTCCCAATGAGAGAATAATCATAGATTTTTTTTAATCAAGACCAAATAAGGTTTCCGGGTTACGGGTAGAGGAGGAAGGTGGGTAGGGGATGATGCAGCTATAGAGGGAGTATGTGGGTAGCGATCGATCTATGAGACCGATGGAATGAGTTGGTGGCGAGACAACGGTGGCGATTTGGGTGGTGGGTTAGAGGAGGGCGATGGGTGGTGGGCGATGGGATCCAAAGTGGTTATTTGGAGGGGGTGGCGGTGGAGCTTTTGAGAGGAAGGGGGAGGCTGGTTGGATGGGTCGCACTAGCACCAAAGAGTGTCGACGAGAAGAGGAGTGGTGCATGAGGTAGTGGAGGAGCACCGCGACAAGCGACAGAAGCACATCGGGGGCCAGATAGACGAAGAGAAACTCATGAGGGGAGAGAGGGGAGATAGATAAGGTGGGGAGTTAAGTACTAGCACAAATCTTGATGCGATCCGGATCGTCTAAAAGTGACTGAAGTATGTAGGAGTGACTTAAAGAAATAGACAATCCCTTTTAATAATATTCCCATTAATTAAAGCTTCCAATTTTACCATTGTTACCTATTGAAGGTTTTGTTCCATCACTATGTTTTCCTTATATGTACAATATTTGTTAGTTCTGTATATTTAATTATGATGCAGAGAAGGTATATATGTATTACTGTTCTATTGTTAAGAGATGTTTTACTCCTCTATCTCTATTACTATGAAAAAGGAGTCATCCTCCTTCCGTTTCTGCCCATCTCACGTCCCAAAAAAGAACTGTTATGTTCCCACCTATTCCACATCCTAGGAAAATCACTCACAAAACTAAAAGAAAAAATAAACGGAAAGAAAAAAAAGGTTCATAAATCTCATTGCAACTTATGGGCATATAGCTAGTTAATTAAAAAAAAACACGCTGCCGAAGGACCATTGGCTTGGTGTACGTAGATGGCATAATTTTAGAGTCTTATCGATTACTTATAATAGGTAAAACTTTTATATTTTTGTTCGTAGCGATTTAAAATTCAATGTAAAAAAATTACGTTGAGAATATCTTAAAAATCAACTTTTAAAATCAAGTTCGAAAATTTAAATTTTACCTTTTTACTTTGACTTATTAGGTTAATTGATGGGGCTTTTAGATCGAACTTCTAAAAATATGTATATAAGATAAAAGTTAGCTAGTCTAGCTAGGACCTACCATGTTTATACACAGAAGTTTTGCATGTGTTTTCTTAATCGTGGATGGAGCATATGGTCCAAATAAGTTTTGTAAACTACAAATATATTATTGCTCTGGGTCATTTTAAATTAGCTTTGTCCCCTCACGTACATTTTGACCTACTTAAACAAAAGGACCCCAACATAATTATTAAGAAGTCGCTCAAAGTGTCCAGAATAGGTCAGCTTTATATATACATAGGATGAGTGAACCATATATATAGCCACGGAATATTTAGCTCAATCAAGTGACTAGCTATGTTACAACTTATAAATTATACATACATTAAATATTTCAGCTTCTTCTATTAGCAAAGTCTTCTGATACACAAGTCCCTTGAGAATCACATGTAGTACTGCTCCATAACTCTAACCTTGTCAACAAAACAACTTTTTTTTGGCAGAACATGAATGGGAGAAAAGCTAGCTCAGGAGGGATAGAAGGAAGAAGTGGATGTGAGCGAGGAGGATGCAGCTGAACATTGGGAATGAAAAACGAAGGGTTGGGATGGCGAGAATACAAGGGTCGAGAAGTGTGGCAAGGAGAGGATAGAAATTGACAACTCTTGCAAGGTTAGGGAGAAGCCTTGCAAGGTCAAGAACGTTCATAGTGATCAGAACAAAATGTACATTCTAGCACTCAACAAGAACGTCTAGCATTAATTAACTGAATATTGGGATAGTAGAACGGATGAAAAGCTCAATCGGGATAGCACCATCCATGAACTAGGAAGGCTTCCAAATGCTAACATGAAGTAGGAGTTTGAGATGTGACGCTTTGGTTGCACAGATGCCCATGGGAAAGTCGAATGATACTTCATCATCAAACCAGATCGTCCCAAACATGACGGCAGCTGCGTCTTTGCCTTTTCGCTGCAAAGTGCACGAGCGAAGCAAAAGATTAGGCAACACAAGAGAAAGCTATAGAATACAAATTTCATCGCCTTTGTTGAATGGTAGTACAACAACTTACAGATTTGTTGCCGTTGTAGCAAAATATATCATCTTTGTCCTCCATTAGTTGCCACGAAGCTGAAACAAAGACCAACTGAAGGACATCTAATGATCATCGTTTATTAGCTTTAGACCCCGAAAGGAGAGGAGAGAATGGTGGCAAGGGAAAGCAAAAGAAATGGCAGAATGCAGCAGAGACTGAAGAGAAGATGCATGCAAAAGATATCTAACATCAACTAGCTAGCTATACATAGAGGTTATTACCTGCAGTGGAAGGATGTAGAAACAACCAGCAGCAGTACTAGGACTGCATTGGGTAAATTCAAGATCGAGGAAGGGAGGGGTGTTGTGAGGAGGGTTGGTGGAAAGCAGCTCGCGGTAGGTGAAGGTTTTTTAAGCACTCGATTGTCACCGTTTCAGATCAGCTGGCGCGTATATATACTCCCTGGTTCCAAAAATAAATCATTTCCTAGAGTTTAACGGCGTGTTCTATGGAGTGGTTAAGATTAACTAGTTAGCTGTAGGAAAAAAGTCATTGATTAAATCCATTGTAAATTTTTAAAACGGATTCATTCGATTAAAAAAAAACTTCTTTATATAAAGCTTTAGCATGAAATACACCGTTTAATAATTTAGAAAGCGTGTTGACATCAAATGAGAAATTACCCTAGCCCAAACCTAGTTTAGAACGCGATCTAGACTTGTCCAAACTTCTTTCTATTTTTATCGACGAATCGTTAAATTTTAAACCTTTCAACAATACCATTGATCTATCTACACACCAATACTAGCATTAATTATCAAGTAATAAGCACTGCAGTAGTCTTTTCTTTTCCGTCACCACTAAATTCATCTCGGAATAAAGGGTTAGGTTTATTCCGAGAAATGCTACATCGATCATAGAAAAAGA
Organism: Oryza punctata; assembly: GCA_000573905.2. Lineage (NCBI taxonomy): Eukaryota > Viridiplantae > Streptophyta > Magnoliopsida > Poales > Poaceae > Oryza > Oryza punctata. Next base: position 11,159,810 of record CM002488.2, read on the forward strand.
TAATTTCTAGCAATCTGTAGCTAGATTTTTTTTTATTTTTACAGACGGAGTAGCCTTCAGTTCTCGTTACTGAGCTGTCAAGCTACTTGTGCCGCTCTACATGGACAGATGGACCGCATTAACATATGAAGATGCTACGCGTAGCTAAAATGTTCATTTGGATTTGGGGTTCATGCCATTCATCCATTGTATTTGTAGTAGGTTCGAAAATGGTTCAGAAAGTTTTCGGACGTGTTTTTGAAAACGTAGAATATCGATTGGAATTTTTCAGAAAATTATGGAAACAGAAACAAATTCGAATTTTTTTCTTGAAACGGAAATGAATATACTATCCGTCGGAAACCTAAATTGGGTGAAAACTTTCCGGAAATGAATACATTTTTTTCCTTCGAATCGAAAACTAATTACTTTTCATATAAAGTTATTAGCTCTAACCTTCTCTCTTTAGATATTCAGATTTGTAATGAGTATTGAGGTGAATTGTTAAATGGAGATTTTTTTTAGTCCGGTGCTTTAGATATGTTTTTCCTTTGTCTGTTGACTATATTAGGTCATGTCATATTACTTATAATTACAATAAAATTACAATAAAGATGAATACATTTAATACATTTATTGCTTATTGTATTTCTCTTGGAAAGTAAAATATACAACTAGTTATATTATTATTATTAATAGTTGATAAAAAATAGAAATATTGACTTATTGTTTTAGAAAAATCATGACCTACATCTCTTTGTTTTACTAGAACAACCCTGACCGAGCTTCTCAAAAAATGGTTAATTGATTTGAGGTTAGCTGTTTTCATATTCTAATAAATATATATTCTCATGTTCGCTTGATATTTGTATTCGATAACATTAGATTCCATTTTCGTATTTGGGATTCCGATTTCAATTTCGATTCCATAAATACTATGAAAACGAAAATAATAAAGTTGGTTTCTACCTGTTTTCTAGCCGTTTTCATTATGACAAGTTATTTGTTCACTTTGGAGAGGGAGCAGGGCCAACCCTGAGTTTTCATTCCGGTGTAAAACTAAATATAAGGGCCTTAATATACTATGTAAATAATAAATATATATATTTATATGAGTTGTTACTAATAAACAATTGTATCTTGAGAAAATATTGATTAAAAGAGCATCATACATATTACCATAAAAATTTCTTTGGACATTTCTAGCTACCCGATTCATGCTTTCTTGATGACATGGCCTGGTATTTGGAAAAATTAACATTATTTATGGTGGTTAAACTTACAAATTATGTTACAAAACCACAAATCCAAATTTAAAATCCTACCAACTAATTGCGGGCATCCTGGTGCACACGGCACGGCAAGTGAATCGGTAACACACTAGTGCAGCTTTGCGATTTCGTCCAACCATCGGTCCAACTCCAAGCTCAACCTCCGATTCTCTGAACTCTGGTTTTTCTGAACAAGTAAAAAGAGACAGACACAAACCTATTAACCTAGACATAGAAAGGTGCAGCACTGCGCAGTGTGCATGGCAAGTTGGCAACAGGCTAATAGCAATAGATAGAATTAGAAAATTTCAAATGGCTATGGCATCATGGCCATGGTTTGTTGTTGCTCACCTAATCACCACTACTGTAGAAGTGATATTATCTCGGTGTAAAAAAACACAAATTTCTCGATTATCTTACGAACCGGTATTAAAAATGTCTTTGGTACCGGTTCTAAACGTTCAAGTCCCAAAAACATCACTAACCGAGACTAAAGATGTATCTTTCGTCTGGATTGATAACATCAATCGGGACTAAAGATGGATGATCTTTAGTCCGGGTTGGTGTTACCAACCGGGACAAAAGATATTTCTAGTACTGGTTGGTAACACCAACTAGGACTAAAGACGATGTCTCCAGGGTCTAGTTAAAAAAAACCATCTTTGCAAAGGTTAGATGTGTGTGGTAGGTGAGATAATACCGCGCATGAGGCTAAGGCCTGTAGCCCGTATATTTTTTGACTGAGTATGCATCTTCATTACCAGTTATTTTAACTAGTACTAAAAAAATCAAGATATGGTAGTAAAGAGGCGTTCTCTAGCAGCGCACCTCGACACCTCTTGATCATTCGGACTCATGTGCCAAATCAGCAGACAACAACAGTTGCAGCTGACGACGGTGGCCAACGACAACTCGATCGACAAGCGGCGTAGTGCGCAGGATCGCACGGATGGATGATGCGCCATCGATGAGGGATGAACACTTCACTAGCATTGTACGAATTACGAATTCGGAATCCGGAGGACGTGCGGCGGCAATCTTGCACGATCGCAGAACCTCGGCTGTTCTGTTCGACATTGTCGCATCGCATAGGCTTGCCTACTGTTGGGCCACGACATGGCAGCGCGCGGGAGTGGAGCCCCTAAAATCTGGGGGCCAGAGCGGCTGCACTGCTACCCCCTCTAAGAGGGAGACCCATTTAGTCTGACTTGGTTGTATAGAAATGTATTCTATGCATACAAGTTTTTTCTATACACATCATGCACACCAACTACAAAATATCACCAAAAATTATTTAAAAAGTTGTACATATTCATTATATATAGGTAGAAAAAAATTCTGACATATTTACACTCTCACAACCGTCAAAATTCTGCCAAACATTTTGGAGATACTCCCTGTTTCGCAAAAACAAAAAACATTTTGGAGATACCGTGTCCCTCCATTAAATTGCCAAAAGTTGGTCCTATCATCATCACGCAATGTCTCCTCGTAGCACAAGCCTGAGCGACCTGATAAAACACGAAAAACAAGGACTAAGAAGAGTTTAGGCCCATCCTGACGCTGTTTATTTATTTTTGGAATAAGTTCATCCGAGGTCCCTTAACTTATCACGAATCTGAATTTCATCTTTCAATCAGAAAACCAGATACAACGGGTCCCTTAACTATCAAAACCGGTGTAATATAGATCTTATGGCGGTTTGGACGGTGATTTTAGCTTACATGGCTAAATTGACCCAGTCTTCATCTGACGTGGCAATTTGATTCAAAAATTAATAAAAACAGTGACCCCATATGTCAATTACACAAAAAGAACTAAGTAAAAATGATAGGGTCCACGTGAGCCCCACATGTCATTCTCACCCCTCCTCTCTTCCTCCTCTCTGACTCTCTCCCCTCTCCCCTCTCCTCTCTCCAGGTTACACGGTGGCGGCTAGCAACACGGCGGCGACGCAAGAGAAGGGGCGGGTGTTGGCGGCGGAAGCGCTGGGCGGGCGGGGGGAGGGGGGTTGCGAAGGTGGCCGGTGGAGGAGGTTGCTAGCGACAAGGGGAGCTCGCGGATCCGGAGCCGACACTTGTGCCGATAAGTGTGGTGGCGGCAGACGATGACGTACACCTGCGCGTGCTCCGGAGGCGTCCGCGTCCTCCCCTTCTCCAGAGCACTGGCCTGGATTCTTCGGGACGAGGCAATGTCGGCGCTGTCGGAGGTGGGTCTCCTGGCGACGATGTCCCCAAGGCCACCGAGCCCACACCCAAGGCTGCCGCCACCCCTGCACCCACGCGCCGGCCCCTAAGGCCGCCGCACCCATTCCTGCTCCCAAGGCCGCCTCCACCCTGGCTCCCATGCGCCGGCCCCCGCGACGCGCCGGCTCCCAGGCGCCCCCACAGCGTTGTCCCGAGCAGCGGCATGTCTACGCAGACGAGCATGCTCCCCTCGGGCCCGCGCCGACGGTGGCGAAGGAGAAGAAGATGACGCTGAGTGACCGCGAGAGCTAGTCCGCGCGAAGGCGGAGGTCATCGTGTGAGTCGCCGAGCAGGGCACAGACGGCAGGGATTGCAGCCGCTGTGACTATCTGCCTCGGCGACCCCCTCCCATGGTAATCGGAGAAGGAAAAGAGGAGAAGAGAACAAGGAGAATAAGAAAGGAGAAAAAAAGGTGGGACCCACCGTGAATTTTTTATTTTTAATGTGATACTCAATGACATGTGGGTCCCACTTTTTTAAAAGTGCCATATCAATGCCGCGTGGGACGAAGACCCAGTCAAATCAGCTACGTAGACGTCACATCAGCATAAACCGTCTTGGGACTAAGTTTGCACGGTTTCGAGAGTTGAAGGATGCGTTTTATCTGGTTTTTCAGTTGAAGGACGAAAATCGTATTCGTTGATAAGTTAAAGGACCTCATATGACTTATTCCTTTATTTTTCACATTTTACACTGAGATTATCATGAATAAATCGGCCCAAAATATATATACTCGGATACACCACTAGACATCCTTATCAAGCTGACATCAATTTCTGGCTCACGACAAGCCGGTTTGTCTTGGGCCTAATTTCCCAACTTAAACCCGGCCCGACAAATGCCCAACGAGTGGCTAGTAGCACTACTTCAACAATGTACAGCCCCTCTCAAGCCCAATAACCCGCAAATGTCTCAGAAGCACGCGACCACCCTCATAAAGTCGCTGTGCGCGCGCGGCGCGGTCCGCCACGCCCGCGCCGTGTTCGACGAAATGCCCGACCGCGACGTCGTGGCGTGGACGGCCATGCTCTCCGGGTACGCCTCCAACGGGCACCGCCGCGAGGCGCTGGACGTGTTCCGGCGTATGGTCGCCGCGGGCACCGCCCCCAACGAGTACACGCTGTCCAGCGTCCTGACCGCGTGCCGCGGCCCCTGCGCCCTCGTGACGGCGGTGGCGGCGGCGACGCCCCTGCACGCCGTCGCGGTGCGGCGGGGCGTGGACCGCATGCCGTACGTCGTTAACGCGCTCATCGACTCCTACGCGTCTCTCGCGGAGGGTGTCGGGGACGCGAGGAGGCTGTTCGATGCGTTGGGGAACGGGCGCACGGCCGCGTCGTGGACGTCGATGATCTCTGGGTATGCCAGGTGGGGACAGGAGCGCACGGGGCTGCGGTTGTTCAAGACGATGTTTAAGGTGGGGATATCTTCTACTCTTCGCAATCATCTATACTGCGCTGCTCTCTGCAATTTCCCGTCATTGTCATGTGTTTAGTAAAAACTGGATAGAAAAACTATTTTGTTACTGTGGCTATGTGACCAAGCGAGCCCTATGAGTCTATGACCTTCATTGCTGTAGTACAAATCAGAGGTAATGGAAGAACTGTATTGGTCGTCAAGTTCAAATATAAGTTTTCAATAGTACAAATCAAACACAAATTTTACGGTTTATGCTGCCAACAGGAAATTGGTATTGCCAGATTCATTATGATTATATGTCCTTTTTCATTTTATACTATTTTTGCAATGCAGGATGGTGTCGAATTGAGCCCATTTGCATGCTCTATTGCACTCCATGCATGTGCATCGGTAATCGACTTATGTCTTGGGCAGCAACTTCATTTGCAGTCCATAAGGAAAGCTCTTGATGCGAACCTTGTTGTTGTAAATTCTCTGATCGACATGTACTGCACTTGTGCAAGAATTTTGGATGCAAGAAGGCTTTTTGATGGAACTCCTGAGAGGAACTTGATCTCTTGGAATACCATGATTGCTGGGTATAGCCAATGTGATCCGCTAATGGCCTTGCAGCTCCTTCTTGAGATGAATGATGAGCCAAATTGCTTCACTCTAACTAGCATTACATCAGCCTGTGCTGATCTTGCGGCGCTGAGATGCGGGAAGCAGGTCCATGGGGCCGTTCTTCGGAGAAGTTACAGTGATGACCTACAAATGGGCAATGCCCTTGTGGACATGTACTCAAAGTGTGGGAGCATAGCAAATGCAAAAAATGTGTTCGACAAGATGGGTTGCAAGGACAAGTTTTCATGGACATCGATGATTGCCGGGTATGGAATGAATGGTTATGGAAATGAGGCCGTCCAACTTTTCAGTTCCATGATCCATGCTGGGGTGCATCCTGACCATGTTGTGTTCCTGAGCCTAATAAGTTCTTGCAGCCATGCTGGTTTAATAGATGAAGGATGGAATTTCTTCAGGTCAATGATAGATGAGTATAATTTGCAGCCTAACAAGGAGGTTTATGGTAGCGTCGTCAATCTCCTTGCTCGTGCTGGTAGGCTGAGAGAAGCCTTGGACCTAATGGAATCGATGCCATTTGCTCCTGATGAATATGTTTGGGGAGCATTGCTTGGTGCCTCCAAGATGCACAATAATGTGGAGATGGGCAGACTAGCTGCAAGAAAGATCACTGAGATCAATCCTGATGATATGAAGAATTATATCATGCTTGCAAATATATATGCTGCAGGTAGTAAATGGGGCGAGTATGCTTTTACAAGGAGGTTGTTGAGAGACATAGGGAGCAGGAAGGAGGCTGGAATCAGTTGGATAGAGGTAATGGATAAGATGTATAGCTTTACCGCAGCTGACGGTAGCAGCCCTCAAGTTTGTTTGGCAGATGAAGTATTGCATATCTTGTCTCAACACATGGATGATGTTGGAAGTGAATTTTGTCACGTTATCTTTACAGCTGCATAATTCATTGGTGTTTGAACACTCTATCAGTTGAAATCAAACATTTGCTTAGATTGGTGCTGGAGTTTGGTGTTGTGACAGTACTTGTTCAGAACCAAACAATTGTAGATGAAATCTAATGAAAATCTACAAGAGGTACCTCTGGATCTTCAGCAAAACTTTAACTAGTTATTAAAGCAAATATACCTAGAGAAATACCAATCTATTTATTCTCTCTCAATTTTATGGTTTATGGTTTCCCACTTGCATATGGAAAACAAGTAATCATGATAATTTCTTTTGCTGTTAGTTCTTGCTATATAGTAACGATCCAAATTTGAGCTTTCATGCAATGTACGAAATTCATTTACGAGTTATGACAACAATTAATAATCCTAGGAATGAAAGAGCTGTGGACCTGAACATTGCTTGCAAACTTTTATTGGACTTATTCAGTTAGCTCTAAATTGGCGTTGGAATTAATTTGATAGCAGATGTGACAGTGAAATCAGATGATTGGGAGGATTTTGCAATCCCTCAAGGCTGCTGTGTGGCCCTGTTTACCTCCTACCAACACCCTCTACTTTATATTAAAAGCATTGCATTTCATTATTCAAATCTATATCTTTCAGAGTGATTGGTAAATATGATAGCAAATTTAGTAACAAGAGGTGAGTGGTGGCTTATACCTGAAGAAAGAGTTAAAACATTTTGAGCAAAAAAACTGAGAATCTTTACGGATATTATTATTAGGTGAGGATGGTTTATACAAGCTTCGCTAGTAGGATTTTTTTCTTTGTTGTTCCCCTGTATTATGTCTGAGGGCAACAGCAGAACCTCTGAGAATATTTACTGATATTGGGTGGTCATGGTTGGTACAAGCTTCTCTAGTAGTACTTCTTGGTTTGTTTGTGCCCCTGTATATATTTCTGAGGAGAACCATTAAACTAAGCATAATTGATTTTTATGACTTGTGTTTCTTAACACGAGCCCTGAATTTTGAGGATTGAGCTGCTCCTCCGCACCTCTTTTTAACCTTCTCTTCTACATGTGATTACTATCCTGGTACACAGCTTTTGGATGGCATTATGTATCATCTATGCAACTTTCACAAGCTAAGAAGGCTGACTATAGTGCATTCTATTAGTAAAAGTCAGCATAAACCTGTTGTTTACATGCCACCTATGTCGGTAGCCTCTAATTTTGTTAATTAATTAGATCTCAAAACTGAAACTTGGGAACTTGGTTGACAAAATTTTGAAGATTAGAAGCGCAACTAGAGTTGAGTACCTGAACTCGAGCAATTGGGGTAATGTTTAGAATACCAGCTTTACTTGATATTGTATATATTTCTATTCACGACTGTCGACTGAGATAGCATGTCTTATGAATGGAAACAGTGGCAAAAAAGCTTAGTGTTCATACCACCCCAACTGGATGACTTTAGTAGGTTTCAGGTCAGTCTTTTTCTCATGTGACATGTCTTATTTTTGGTGGAACGTCATTGTTGTCACAAAATATGTTGTTTGCATCCTCTTAAAGTTTGAATGGCTGGCCTATCCTTCGCATAATATTCATGTTGACCAAGAAAACCAGGGTTTCGATATTGGTATCTGTTTATATTAGCTTCTCGTATATGGCCTCAGTTTGATGCCGATGAATTCATGTGACTGAAAATATGTAGTACTTGCTAACCATTTCAGATGGTTATGTTCGCGAAAAAGAAAAAAAAGATAGTTACGTTCTACATGTGCGTTTTAGGGACTTCTTTTTTACTCAGAAGAATGAGACATGCACCAGGGTTTTATGTAGTTTTAGTTCTGATTTGCACTTTGGGAATGCTTCCAGTGGTTGCTTTGGTAATAGGAAGAAACAGCTGCAATCTGAAAGGCAGAGGCACTAACACCGTTGCTGGAGACATCATGGATACCACAGCAGTGAGTTATTCAGTAAGTATATATTGTGCTCAGGTAATGATATTGAGTTATTAATCCATTTTATGAACCATACAAATGTCGTCTATGTCGAGCACTTCCGGCTGCAATGTTTTCTATACACATAAAAGGATCTGCATGAGTCAAACCTTACGCACGCACAGCACAACATTGTACAGAGACTTAAGGCTAACATATGATCCTCATTAATTTTTGGATTTTGTACATATATAAATATAACTTCTGTAAAAAAAATATGTTTAATAGAATGTAACTATACCACTCTAACATCATACGATGGGTTAAATTGAACTTATGTACCTGAAGGAAACTTAAAAGCAACACCTGTAATTTGAATTGTCATACATAACAGAACAGCCAAATCTACCTTTGTAATGAGTACATTTATGTGTATCTTTTCTCAGCATTCAATCAAGTTCTAGATATAGTTATACCATGACCAAGAGCTAGCAACCTGGCCATGTTATCATTGTGATTATTTTGTGAGAGGACCTGGCCAAGCATTTCTGAAGCACAATCACTGGTTTGCATCAACAACCCCTCTGTTTCCTGCCAGCGCCAGGTACTTATTCTCACGGGTGAACTTGGTGCACTCAAACCCAAGCACTCTACCAATCTCACCCTGCACCATGTTGGCCACATGTTTGCTCTCACAGGTCTTGCCATCTACGACCATCCTGGTTGGCATCTTGTCCATGAACTCGACATCATAAGCCGGGCGCGGATTCATGAAGTAGTAGAAGCTGTCCAGCCACTTGCTTCTTCCGGTGGAGTTGCCATAGAACATGTCCGACCAGTTCACCAGAGCCACCAGGTAGACCTCGTCGACGAGCTCCAGCGACAGCGGGCTGAACCGGAGGAGGTACGGCTCGCGGCAGGTCGTCCCCTCGGGGCACACCACCAGGTCGCCCTGCCGCAGCGCCTCCTCCATCCTCCTCCGGTCCTCGTCGCGATCGCGGGTCAGCCGGATGGTCGGGATCGGCGATATCCACTCGCTGAGACGGCTGACGCTGTAGGTGACGGCGGAGACCTTCTTGTTGAGCATGGCTGCAATGTAGACCGGGTCGAGGAGCGTGCGGTGGTTGCACACGTAGAGGTGTCCCTTTGGGTTCTTTGGGTGATGATCAGGTTTGGCCTGACCAACAGGGGAGTTGATGACTCGGGTTCTGACTCCGGTTACGGATCCGATCGCCACAGAAACAGGGTAGGGGAGGGTGACAAAGATGAGTGTTCTGAAAATGGTGAGGGGGAGGGAAAATGGGAGCCATATGAACATGGCTAGGGTGGCTTGAAGGGTAGGCCTGAAGGCCAGCCTTCCATCATGGAAGATCAAGGGCTTGGGGTACTGGTCTCTTGGCAAGGGTGACCATTTTCGTTTTTCTTCTGGAGTCACCAGGTAAACCTCCTGCAGTAAAGAAAGGAAACTGGATTATGTTTCACACCCAATCTCACTGGCTTAAATTATATGCTGGGTTTATTCAGCATTGGAATAACTTGCAGGTTAAAGTGAAAAATGAAAAAGAATAGCTCTCAAAAGTTGGAAATTCCTACTGCACGCTGATGGAAAATTGGTAGAATGAACTTCCAGAATTATGAAACTACTGCTACCAAATTTTGGCTTGTCTCTAGAATTCAGAACTGTTCAATCTTAGCACAGATGGTTCAGTGAAATGATAGCAGCTCTCAAACTCATGTTATCTATCAATCCTTTTTCTAAAAGGGACTATTCATGCACACATATTAATCCTTGATCCTTGAATTCTCAAATTTGCAATTCATATCCCTACATTTGGATAAAATTCTCTCACCCAAACAGAACAATGAAGGGAACCTATAGCGTGTTGTGATTTGTCAATATCTGCTGGTTAGAATTAATGATACTGAAAATGAAGGGAACCTATAGCGTGTTGACAGCTAATGATTTGTTCACTCCCTCCAAGTAACAACCAACAATATTAATAAGATGGCATGCTAATAAGATTCTCAAGCTAACTGTGATCGGTTACTTGCACCATGAGATCAGTTATAAACTTATAATCAAGTTAGCCTAAACCATTTCATCAAACTACTCCCTGTGTGTTTTGCCCTTTTCCCTGGTTTCAAGCTTACGAGCAAAACTGCAATTAAAATGCAATATTACGAAGCTAACTAATTCCGAAGTTAAAGTTGGCAACACTCACATACTATAGTACTATAGGCTCATTGCAGTTCATGTGTTCAGATGCTCAAGCAAGTTCATGCCACCTTTCTACCATCAAGCTACCATACCTTCTTTTTAGATGATTATATTAATTCCTATATGGCACCTGATGATATTCGTGCATTTGTAGTGAATAACTAAGATTCTTATATTTGGAATTTATGGGGCCTTTCACCTTTTTCAACTGCCACTAGTTCTTACACAAATCCTACCTAACTTATGCAAGTATATAAGATGTCCCTTAATGATGTAGGGAACGTAAGCTACAATGAGTTAAATGATTCAATAATTCACTAAATCACGTAGATATGTTTCGTGGTCATTGGATTTAATGCATGTGAAAGTGATGCTGCTTAATTGCATGCTACGTGGTTCGAGCCAGATTATATTTTTAAAGAGTCTTCGACCCTGTATTATGTCAATGAGGAACCCTAGTTTCAATTATTATATAATTTTCCTAGTGCACAATTGATTATCATGGTGGTAGGTTAAGCTCTCCAGTTTCAGAATTCCAATTCCATGTACCATATATGATATATATGGGTTCCTATATTCTAAGTTTATCATGCATATGTCTGACATCATGATGTCAAACCTATCTATCTCTCTCTGATATATGATATCTTTGTTGTAGGGAACATGACAACATGTGCACATATTAATGGTTCATGCATGGATAATGCAATTTGTATCTTGGTGGTAAGTACAGGGATGGAGAGAGAATTAATTATATTGACTCACCCTAGTTATGCAAATCAACTAAAAGTACTGGTTCATATTTAACTAAATTCATGACATGAACTAGTAAAGGTACGTACATTTTACTTGATTTAGTTAACGGTGTGGATCAATGATTTCCAACATATTGACCCATTTCCAATTTTCCATCCCAAGTGGTATGCAAAACCAGCATATGGATATGTGAATTCCAACTTATGATATGATGTGATGGATAATTATAAAGATTCTTGTACAGTATTTTAAGAACATATCAAAGAAGATGCTTATCATGTTGAAAATAGAGCTAACAGATCATAAAACTCATCAAATTGATGCAAGAAAACCAAAAATAAAAAAGGAAGAAGACCTTGCAGTATATATTCCTAACAAGAGTCTTGCAATTTATGCAGTAGGCAGAACAAGGATAAATCATATAATTCATGCATGCATATGTATCATCTAACCTTGCACCAAGAGAAAATATGGTGGTGATCATGGCCAGAATATCCTGAGCTGCTTCCAAACCCTATCATTTCTTCTCCTTCCAGATCTGCCAGCTCTAACCTTCCATCATTCATGTTCTCCAGTAAACCAACATAAAAACCTCTTATCATCTTCACCTCTCTCCCCACAACCACATCCACCCCTAGGTAATCTTCCAGGAATGGTTTCACCATAACCCTAGGGATCACCCTGCTCACCCCTACCACACTTTTCACCCCTCTCACAGCCTCAAGCCCTTCCATTCCTACATCCTCTAGGAAGTGCTTCGGCAGCGCCGCCCTCGCAACCCTAGCTACCTTCTTCTCCTTCAACCCAAAGAAACACACCATGACCATGACCTTTAATTTCACCTCTTCTGGCAGCAGCGGCGCCAGGCAGCATAGGACAAGGTGGACGCATAGCATGATGAAGCCCCTGAGGAAACCACCTGCCTCCATGGCTACAAGCATGAAGTAAGGGAAGGTAGAAGATGACATTAGGATCCCTCCTTCTACATCTAGGATCATCGTTTCTTGTCGAAAGCGATCCCGATCTTGCGCCGACGATGATGATGGGCATCTTGGGATGATCCTAGGGTAGCTTGATGAGATCCCAGTACTGGTGCTTCGCCGAAGATGATGGTGCTGGTGGTGACCTAGCGGATTCGCCAGCCACCGACGAACAAATCGATAGAAATTAGTGTGGCCGGAGGAGGGATCTGATGCCATATGTGTATGTGCACTCAAAAGAATTGTTTTTGAGGTGTAGTTCAACCTAGATTCTTGTTTATTTGATGAAGGTTGCAAGGTGCAACTGTAAGAGGCCAGCCACCGTACGCATATATAAGCAACAAAATGCTTGTAGGCAGCTATAGTGACTTGATTGTGAGATATTGCTAAAAGATAAGTTCAGATGTCAAATTGATTACCTGATCACTGGTTTTGATTTGACCAAACAAGCTACTGTTTGATTCTGTTGTTTAAGCTAGCTTGGTGGCATGTAAAATGCAAAAGGGTTACGCGTAAGCCTTAATCAGAAGTAGCCAAATACGTAGCTTTGCTAAGGACAGTAAAGATACATATATATGATCCAAGTTTACCATATTCACCACTTGTGGACAAAGAGAAAGTGACAAGCAGTTGACCATTATTTATCACTGCAATGACCATATGATAGTTAAAAATCGTCACTGTGCTCAGAAAGTCACACTGTGCCTGCTGGTGAAATGATCCAACGATTGCCAGTAATTTAACCAGTGTTGCTGGTCATACATATGATCTAAGCGCAGTGGTCAGAGCATGTCGCCGTTCTGGTAATACTTTTGGTGAGACTGTCAGAGTTGAAAAGGTAATATATTTGGTGCAGGCTTGATCTCTCTTCGTTTGTTCATTCCTAGAAGAAACATAATTGATGATGACCCCTCACCTAAAAGCATGAGCGATATTGAGGTACACACTACCTCCTTCCTATTAATATATTTACTCTAATATTAATCAAAACCTTGCATTTCTTTTTTTTTCTAAAATAATCTAGGTACACACCTGTTGTTAGCCTGTGCTACTAATACCCAGCCCTTGATTTGTCGTTTCACGAGTAATTTATTTTTTCTTTTAAAGTAGAGTTAATGTGATAACATTCAGTCTAATTCAGATATAGAGTCCACCGTTGTACTCTATCTTACGTACTAATTGAGCAAGGTTTTAACAAACATATAAACTCTGATGCAAATCTAACCTTCGGGATTGATCATGTCATGTGAAGCATCGACGATAAGGTATTTGGGGGTTGGCTAAAAACGAGTGGGTAAATGAAGAGAAATCGTTAGTTATCCATTAAAGCTAATTTGATTCTATGACCAGATCAGTTTCACGAGGATACATATAGCTCGGAGAGATGATGAACAAAATGTGTTCATTTGCCTCAAACTTTAAAGGGGCTCATTTAATTTAGATCATTACTCAACAGGTGAGAACTGCGTTGAGTAATGGATCAAGTGATTGAGTTCAATATTCATGTTTCATTTATGTGCCCCTAGCTAGGTTTTAGAATATTTCAAAACTGACAACTCCTAAGTTTCAAATATGTCCATTAGGTATATTATCAAAATTAAGGCTTTTGATGCATATGTAGGTTTATGTAACAACGGTGGCGCTACTTATGGATGTGTAAAATTGTCCCAATTTCAAGCGTTTGAAATATTCTATTCTAAGCCTACTATTTTAGCGCAAATTGAATGCAATAATTAATTCCATCGATTCGTATGTACATAATTTATATTTTTCTAAAACATATTATGGCTGGTTACTGGGTACTAACTGTAGGAAAGGAACAAATTTGAATTTAATGTGCTTTTATCACTTCCATTTGAATTTGTCATGCTTTTGTATAAACCTTGTTTTATTTCTCATTTCTAAAAATCTCTGCCATTAAACTGTGGATATTTCCAGTGCATACCAAAGATATTATTTTTTGCATTGCAGAATTAAGAATTACACCTGAAGAATTAATAGAGAAGGCAGTTCTAGCTATTTAATGAGTTCGTTGGAAATGGGAATCACATATTCAATTCCTGGACCTATGCTTCCTTCAAAGCTTTCGTTAAAAAATGCAGATTTTGTTATGAAGTGTGTGACTCTCTCTCAATTAGAAAATCCCTATACCAACTTATTTTTGTTGTTAATGCTGGATGCTCAGACCAAATATAATATATGTCCAACATGAGTGATGGCTTCGCTTATTCGATCTTGACCCAAATTGATCGATTTTATTATGCAATAATTAATGTATTACACTTATCCCTCCAGCCACAAAGTGATGGTATATATATATAGTCCCTCAAACATAAATTTCTTTCTCCCTCAAAATAAGCCAAGTTTAAAGCACGCATGATTTTTTCTGTACCCTTAATCAACAGATCATTATCCCAATTTATGTGCGACCATTACGATGTGTTTGGCAATTTACGAGATGGGGATAGGGAGTTTAGAGGAGGAAGTTGGTGCAGGAATCGCTCGTGGGGAGTTACACTTTTACTCATCGTCCCTTGTTTGTTAGTAAAGATGAAAATCATAGAGAGTTCATACGGGAATTGAAGTTTAAGTCATAATTGTATGACTCAAAACACTACTACGAAAATGATTTTTCTGTACGATCAAAAAGAGTTTTTCCGTGCAGAGGTATTACCCGTCTGTACCCAGGTATCTGGGAAAATAAATATTTTCACGTGCGGGTGGCCCAACCGCACGCGAAAATCTGATTTTCCGTGCTTATGCTGCCCTCATGCAAAAACAAAAAAATGAAAAAAAAAATCTAAAAATCCGATCGAAACCCTAACCCTAATCCACCTCCCTCCTCGTCGTCACCGTCGCCATCGCCAGAGCTGGATCCGGCACAGCCATGCCTCCCCACAACTGGATCCGCTGCCGCCGCACCTCCGACGGCGGCGGCCACCGCCGCCGCCGCCGTGGCCGTCGCCATCCCCACTATCCGATCCACCGCCGCTACCGCACGTGGGAAGGGCCAGATCCGCCGTCGTGCATCACCGGCGCCAGATCCACCGCCGCCGTGAATGGGGAGTGCGGCGCTACTCCCGGCTACCTCCTCCTCGGTGGCAGCGGCGGCGCCACTCCCGGCCGCCTCCTCCTCCTCATCGGTGGCGACAGCGGCGCGGATCCGGCCGTCGCGCGCACGGTCGCCAGTCGCCAGCCGCCGAGCCGCCGCCGCCGCCTCCACCAGCAGCCGTCGTCGTGGCGCCTCCTCCAGTCGCCAGCCGCCGCATCGCCTCCTGCCCGCTCCCGACTGCCACCTCGTCGGTGACAACGTCGAGCCGATCGTCGTCGTTGCACTCGAATGGGAGAGAGGAGAGGAAAGGCAGAGAGAGACAGACCAGAGTGAATAAAAAAGAAAGGAAGAGAGAGAGGAGATGAAAAATTTGAAGTGAGTAAGAGGGAAAAAACAGAGAGGGTAAAAATCTGTATTTTTTACGTGCGGTCCACTTTAGAGGTCCGCCTGCGAAAATAGACTCATTTTCGTGTGCGGTCCACTTAAGAGGTCCGTTTGCGAAAATCGATTTTTCCGTGCGGTCCTCTTAAGGACCCACACACGAAAATGGAGGATAATTTTTGCAGACGGAACTAGTTACGGTCCGTCTACAATCTAAAGAGGGACATGCACCGGAAAATCGTTTTTTTACTAGTGAAATCTCATCGACACTGAGGAGGGGTATTGAAAATGTGTGAATTTGTTGTCAAACTCCCCTTTTCCAATCTCTTCCATATCCACCATTCAAATTAACAACGCACTTAACAACCCCATCCCCTAAACTCCTATTCCCTTCAAACAATTTCCCCTAACCAAACATAGGGATGGGACAGTATGGGGCTCTTTTTATTTTTTTAAGAAAACAAAAAGCAAATGAAAACAAATCCTTTTGAATTGATTTGGATTAATAGATACAATTTCACTCGTATTCTAATTTCCGAAGGCATACTCTCACCTATCCAAACGAAAAGAGACAGCGCAGTACGTGAGCACTAAGCAGACATTTCTACAAAATGAAAAACACAAATATAAAGGAGACAGCTCATTTTATTTCCTTGAACTAAAATTCATCCAAACTTATATATACATTGTAATACTTTTTTACAGTAAAATACTGTTCTGCTGATAAAATAGTCATACATCATGCAAATGTCGCCTGCCTATTTTACACAAAAATGACGAAATAATTAAATCGCATCGGCTTCAGAGGCCCACAAAATGAAATTCGAGAGTTGTTTGTGGCATTTTCTGGCCCAAAAGAAGAGCACCTATATCACTCGCGGGCCCATTAGCCCTCGCCTCCGCCGCCGCGTCTCTTTGCAGCTTCTCTCCCCCATGGCTCTCGCGTGCGCATCGCGCCGCCTCCTCGCCGGCGCCGGAACTCCGGCGAGATCCTTCCACTCCCAGCCCTACCAAGGTATCCCCTCTCGTCTCCGCTTCCTCCTCCTCCTCCGCCTCCTCCCTCTTGGTTATTGTGATTGGAGCTCGATTGCTGCGGGCGCAGCCAAGGTCGGCGTGGTGGAGTTCCTCAACGGGGTCGGGAAGGGGGTGGAGACGCACGCCGCGAAGGTGGAGGAGGCGGTGGGAGGCGACCTTCAGAGGCTCCTCGAGACCCGCACTCTGCGGCTCAAGAAGCTCGGCATCCCCTGCAAGCATGTACGTCCTAACCTGTCCCTCGTATGCCTTTGGTAGTAGAGTCTCTGGTTTATGTGCAGATTTGGGCAGTGGCTTGACGTTGTTGCCGATTATGTTAGTGACTGGGGTATTCGGCATTTCGTAGTGTGATGGTATGTTTTTTGTTAGATTTTGCTGTGTAATGTTGCCATTGTTGGATGATGTCGGTACGTTTGTTTGGTAGTAGTGAACTGAATAACTGATGATTCCTGTGTGCTTAAAACTATGGCTCGTTGTATTATGCGTAGATTTGTTTGAAAAATTATTGGACCCATTGTTAATTTTGGAGTAAATTTCACAATACCACATGCTTTTGGCTCCAAGTTGCACAAAACCCTGGGGGTTTTGGCCCTAGGCACTTAACAATTATAAGTGTTGCTTTTAAGGGAGAATTCTTGTTGTTGAATCGGATTGGATTGCTATGTACTTACAGTCAATAGATTAGTGAAAATGCTATGGTGTTTGGCATGCTTGGAGGTTAACATTTTTGGAGAGTAATTTGGTAAGTGTGCTATGTAATTATTGGCGTTGAATGACTCAGTGCTTTGTTTTCCTGCTTATTTGTCTCTATGCTGTGCATTTCTGGATAAACATTTGACATGAAAAATCTGACGTTTTGTTTTAAATTTTTTTAACTGTTCTTGTGAATAAGAAGTGATGTCAGTGTTACATTTTTTTAATTAAAAAAATATATCATTGCTTTGAGGGTAGGGTTTTTTGGGGTCAGTTTTCAGCATCCAAGTAGCAAGAGTTAAGTAATTCTGCCATAGTGTTGTGCTTTGAAGGGAACTTACCTTTTTGACCTGACATGTTGATATGTATCTTTTATTAGTGGCAATGGCTTGTAGTGAATTATTCAATCGAGAATTCTTCACAGGGTGATCACATTTTTACTTGATTAAACTATGAAATTGGCGATTTATTTTGTATGCTTTTTTAGAGGCCTTAGTGAATTTGCCAATTCTATGGTGTCTTGGATATTTGAAGTGCAAAAATACACAGTTTTTCCTTTAAGAGAATTGTAATCTATTTTTTAAGATAAAAGGACAAAATAACCCTGATTTAGAAAGCATATGGCAAGTACAGAGGTACAATTGTAATATTTGAATTCCAATAAAGTTCTATGGATCTGCGTTTGTACTTAGGGTGGTTCGTTGGTTGATGCAAAGTGAACACACACAGAGCTTATGACCTGCATGGAAATATCCATTTCTTTTTGCTAGGTAGCAGTACACTGATCCCATTTTTGCAGACAAAATGATGACAGGCTAAAAGTTTGGAGATTGTCATACTTGTTCTTGCTGTATTGACCTCCCTCCTGATTTCTGTTCTTACTGTTTCTTATTATTCTTTTCTTCCTTCCCCAATTTGTTTTTGTCTAGTGAAGGATAATCTTGGCTGTCTGTTGTTAAACGCATGGTTAGGAAATTTACCATATTTCCATAATACATCCCTTTTCAGTACCTTAAAGGCAATCCCATTGAATGACTTGCTGCCAGTATATTGGGACATGTGAAGTCTTCGTCAGTAGATTATGGTGTTTTCTAGGAAATAGACACCATTGTAGGTTTGTGGGTAACATTTAGCTCCTCCTAACCTATAGCACAAACATATCTCAGATTCTCCAAATCTCAAGTAAAATTGGGACCATTGCATATCACCCACAAACCAGCTAAAGTATCAAGGTGACCAAGCCACTACATTGTATACTAAGGTTGCTCCGCCACCCAAGCACTTAAAAGGTAGGGTGGCCACTCTAGTTAATCGATACTTGTAAAATTGATTGTGGGATCTGGCTGGTGGAACCATCTTCCTAAAGCTTATCTCTATTTATTAACTATGTCACTTCTTTAAGTTATCGTTGTGTTGAGATATGGGAAAATAATTTCTAGGGAATATATTAATTTAAAATTATTTTCTACTTGTTATGCAGAGGAAGTTAATTTTGAGTTTTGCTCACAAGTATCGTCTTGGTCTTTGGAAGCCCCAAGCAGAACCTAAGAAAGCGCAATGAAGTTGATTTGTCTTGAAGTGAGCCACTATGAAAACTATCAGCTGTCATTATACTTAGTTGGGACAATGCAATGAAGTTAATTTCTAATTTCTTCCTGAAGTGTTCTACTTGGAAAACGATTTGCTACCAGTGGACTTAAGAATTTGTCAGACATTGAGCAGTTGCAGTGCAATTTCTATGCAATAGTCTGAACTATGCCCATGCTTTCTAGCAACTATTGGATGGAATCTGAAGACCTTGTACCATATGCTTTGAGTACTTTGTTTTTCACTTTTGTGAAACAACAAATAGTACCAATAATAGAACTTCTTGATTGTTAGGTTGAACTTCCCGAGGTTGCAAAATACTTCAAAAATATACCATATTAAGCAAACATGGAGAGAAAAACATACATTCAGGCTTATATTATTTCTCCCTTTTCCACTCCACTACTAGACTGATCATACCATCGCAGGTTAAACCAAAAGGCATTTTTTTTCTTTTGTTGTTGTTGCGAGAGAGCACGGGGGAGGTCATAACATATTGGGTGGAGTGCTCAAACCAATTTCCATCTGATTCTGAATCATGTATTCTGTTTATCTCGACGGTCCCAAGTAGCAACTATAGGCTGGCAGAATTACATCAAACCAGTACTTCCAAAAGGTTGATATTTCAATCAAATGATAGCTGTTGAGATTTATAGCGCCCACAGCATGAGTGGTGCATAAAACTCCTTACCGCACACTGAATTGGCAGATTAGTTCACCAGCATTACGTAGGGTGTGATAGATCTGAACTTTGGGTATGATGCAATCTGGGGACCAGATTCCAACCAATCAATAAATAAACTACTGATAAAATTCATATACTCTGCAAGAACTAGCAACGTTCAAATTGACCACCAGTCTGCAACTCTGCACGCCTTGATAGATCCATCGTACGTTTTTTTGGTAAATATATTGACTTTGTACTTAGTAACAGTTGACTGAAGTTCCAATCACAATAGGGTCTCGACACAGTTAAGAAAAAAATAAATAACATCAATATCATTATATCAGTCAGATTAATTAGTATTGTTATAACAGAAGCTGACTCAGAGAGCACAGAGCAGCGACGTCGATTAGTCAACACTTGTAATTTTGGAATCTATGGAGTGCTAAAAGACCAAGACCACAACAACACAACATAATTTACAGCAGGATGACACCAAAAGGCCAAGGCAGTGATGGCAGCTACGGCACTCATTCTGTAATTCCCCTAGCTTCACCATGGATCTCCAATCTCGTTGTTATTCCTGTGTTGCTGCAGAAGCATAAAAACGACAGGTTAAAAAAGAATAGGCGCCACATACTCAGGATAACCTGCATTGCCACTTTAACAATACATCTCAACTGTCATGAGTAGATCAGAACATAATTTGGGTTGTGGAATAGGAAAATATAACATGGATGATGAGATCAAAGGCTCTCGCACTTTGGAGCTGAAGAAGAAATCTGAGGGCTGATAGCCGTCTCATTCTTCTTGTAGAACTGGATGGAGAACAGGCTGCCATGTGATCGGCCTGATGATATAGGTGATCCATGAAAGATAATGCCCGCCCCATACTTTGAGAAAACCCCTGTAGAATCGAAGCAATGAGTTTTAGGCAGTCCTGTCTGACAATCATCACTTTGGTTGAAATAGTCTAATGACTTACAGTGAATTCATTTCATCGGCAAGCCTGTTGATTGAGAAATAGTAAATCACAGATGGTTGAAGTTAGACCACCAAATAGGAAAGACTAACAACCATGCATTTACTCACTACATCTGTATACATGTGAAGGTATGGTCTACAAGACAAGCAAAGGAGTGGAACCTGATATATCCTACATCCCACCTGAACACATATTGTTACTATACTTGGCTAAATATTAAATGAAAAGCAAGAGCGTTGCAAACTAAAAGGTAATGTAGCATCATGGCACAATAGATGAGAAGCAGAAAGAAAATTACACAATTGATGTTGAAGTAGATACAGGGAATAAGAAACAGAACAGCTAAGCAGGCTCACTTACAAGACCAATATGTCTACAACAGCATCTGGCATATCACCATGGTTATCATATGAATAGAACATAAGCATATGCTACAATCTGGCTATAAAATGGCCAATACTAAAAAGTTCACCTCCAGAGGTCCAACCATAGTACCATGCTCATATTAGACATGACTCTTGGACAAGAGTACCTTCAGAAACATTTACAGGATGCACTAACCTACTTAAGGAATCACTCAACTACCACTATATTCAACATAAGTGCAATACGAACAAATGAACAATTGCTGCAATAACTAAATTTTAGGTCAAAGTCAATTAGAAAAATTCTAGTTCACAAGGTAGGTATTGGAAGCAAAATATGTGATTCAATTTTATTCATAGTAGAGAAGAATCCGCTGACAGATACCAGAAGACAAACATAAACATTTTTATCCTAAATAATGAGTTAATGTACCTTGCCAAAGTATGACGAGGCAGAAGATAACGGTAATAATCAAAGCTACCAGGTTGCCAATTGAGGAAGCTGGTTTGGTGTTCTTCATCTTCTTCAAAGCCTTCATCCGTTCAATCCTTGCCCTTTTTAACATTGCGAGCTCGGATAGTTCACTAATGAGCTTCTGGTCAGCAGCATCTAATGGTGAAGCAGAAGGCGGTCGCGGTGGTCGTGGTGGCTTCTTCGACCGCTTCTTCTTCTCCTTCTCGCCCATCGATTTATCCAAAAGCCCAACCTTCATCTCACTGTCAGTCGTCCTATCTTCTCCGCTTTTAGCAGCGAAATCTTGAGAGCGTGAAGAGCAGCAAGGAACGTGGTGATCATCCTTCATGGTTATAAGATCATTCCATGGAGTTTTCGCCTGGCTAGATATCATATTCACATCCGTCCCATTATCGCCCTCTCTCATTAGCAAGCAATTCCCTTTCTCCAGATCAACCAGCACATCTTGGCCATGCACTTCCTTCGACTCCATGAAACAAAAAGGAAAAAAGAAGAAAACGCAGCTCCCCTCCTTCCAAACTAGAAATCAATAATCAAATACTCTCTCTCTTTTTCAAGAATCAAATGCTCCCCCCCTTCAGCGGCGAGGGCATGGGGTCAGTTGAACCCCCAAACTTTCTGCGGAACACATAAACTGCTACAAAAGCTTCCAGATCTAGAAGAGGACATAGTGTTAGGGCAAAGAGGGAAGGTACAGGTAGACAGGAAAAAGAAAGAGGACGCGCGCAGGTACGGGCGCTAACCGGCGGCGGAAGCAGCAGCAGGGACGAGACAACGGCACCACCGCAGCTCGCGGGACGGAGACCGGCTTTTGCGGCGAGCGGGCGAAGGAGACGGGAACCGAGGCCGAGGAGGGAGCGAGGAGATCGATCCTCGACTATGGCGGAAGGAGGCCTGCGGCGTGTCCGCGGAGGAAGGAGAAGGAGAGATCGATGGGAACGAAATGGGGAACCGATCGGCCGTCGTGGAGAGGGGAAGAAGACAGAGGAAAGGAACAAGGCAACAAGGATGGAGCCTGGAAGGGCAGAGGTTAACGTTAATTCGCCCTAATCCAATTAGCATTACTGTAGTTGTTTGCATATGGATAAGGGGGAATGAAAAAAATAATTGTCTCATGCTCTATGATTAGGGTTTGTTAACTAAAGATTATCTTTTGCCCTAATAGAACCTCTTGCAATGCTACCTAGATTTTGTACTATATCTAATAATCTTATTTAGCCGGTGTATGGTAGTTGGGCGGATTTTTGATGGCATGTGTATCCATAGGCTAATGATTAAATATAGCCAGCCAGAATCATCGGTGCGTATTGCTGTTATGGCTAACCTTCTACCCACCATCTAATACAGCAAAGCAAAAGAGAAAATTCTCTGAGTTGCCATGAGAATTCACTCTTATCATATTTAAATAATAATAATAAATTATGCTCTTATGTTCCTAGTGTACCCATTCACTAACCGATATACTAACTTAAAGGTTTTCGTCAAAAGAACTAGGCAGAAGAACGTAACCATAAAATTTAGACCTAAAATATTTTACTCGTCGATTATACTCCGCCATGACAAAAAGATCAAGATCACAAAACTCGAGAGAGAACTAGCGGTCAATATATGGAACGACATCGGCACCCTCCACTCCCTCCATTAGAAAAAACATGTTATAATAATTGACATGTTTCAATATATATAAGAACAGAAGTACAATGCACCAGTGGTATTTCAATTTATACATGGACGTCATTTATGTCCATTAAATTAAAAATCTTTAGACCCGTGCTCGCTAAATCTATAAACCCATATCCAAAATCTGACATTAGCATGCAACACAGATGTTGATAGGATATCATCACTAACTCTACATCGATTGACAAGTGTTTACTGAACTGGTAGAACTTCAATAGTATACAACCTGTTTTCATAAGAGAAAATAGTATCTTAGTTGACCTACAACAATATTAGTGAATACAGACCATAAATCCACTTTTACTCCCTTAAATATAGATCCAATCTAATTTGTATTCCTCAATCACAATATCAGATATCTTGAATCTTAAAATCTTAAAACATGTGCAAAATGATTCCCCAATGTGGTTTTCGCTGACCCTTCAAATCGCTAACAGCCCCGCATGGAGAAAAAGCGCAGAGCGTTTCTCGAGCTGGCCCAGTTCGAAGAAAAGCCCATTCTTTGTCGACCAGTCATCAACGGGATCATGCACAGGGTAGAGTTCGGCGTTCGTACTGGCAAGACATGCTATCTGAAGAACGGGGAAAGTGTTAACAGATGCAAAACTTGTGTGTGCGCGCTTCTGTGTGTTCATCTCCAGAGAGCTATTGTGTGTGTTTGTTGCTCTGTGAGTGTGCTGCTCACGTGAATTTGATCCTTGGCCAAAGCTAACACCAGCTTGGGCGTCACCGGCGGCAAGATGTGGTCGCAGGGCAAGGGCTTCCACTCGCAGTAGTGGCCGACGAGGAGGCCGCCGGGCGGGGTGGCCGAGGCGCGGACGCGGTGCACCCACTCGTCGGTCGCCGCGGCGTCGCTGGTGACCGTCGTGTCGATCACGTCGTAGCCAAATCTGACGTTGTAGCGCGCCGTCGACATATCTTGGGTTAATTCAGCAAACAGCGGAGATCGATCGATGGAAGAAATGTTGTGTGATATGCTGCGGAGAGGATCAGTAGTACGCCTCCTCGTATTTATAGTGTGAAAATGAGTCGATTAGTATGACTGGGACATGTATTCTTGTAGTAAATGACGAAGAAGTTGGAACGGCGACGAAGGCTCATCCCGAAGAGTCATCTTTTAACTGCGCTTGGCTGTGCATCGGGAAGTTAATTTTTGCGTGCTTAAATTTGACCAAAACAATAGTAATTAATTTTATCAACGCTTTTTTTACCATTCGAGTTTGATTCGAATGGGTCGGCCCATATGCGCGTCCTCGGCCTAAAGGGCTTGTTTAACGTGACAAGTGAAAAGGCCCAGATGCATGCCTACCGAATTTTTTTTATTTCTATATATATATTTTTTAATATTTACAGAAATATTATAGCGCCGGAAAAAATTACAGAAATAGACCCTACCGCTCTAGCACAGGGCGGCAAGGTGACGTGGCACACGGCGCCGTGTACGCTTTCCCGGCGTCGTGTGCGCGTTTGATGGTTCTGTCCTTTGCCGCCCTCGCAGAGGGCGGCAAGGTGGCAACTTTTTATTTGGCCCCTTACCGGCCAGCCTTAGGGTTTAGGAAGTTTACTTGGGGTCCCTTGTTGCCCTAGGCAAGAGCGGCAAGGTGGCTAACCCACAATTCAGTCCTAACTAATTTTAATTTTTTTACAATAAGCTAAACTTTATTGATTACATTTAAAGAGTTCTTTGTTGATAAAGCTTGTTGATAATTTTTTGAAAATTCTATTGAAGTCGGTTGTTTTGCAATTCCTATTTTAAATAAGAGTTGTTGTTGTAACTTATTTGTGATATTAATGTACGAAAATGATAATGGCCTATCATAGTCTCGGTCGCAGAAACATTATATATACTGAAACAAGGATAATTATGTCACGTAAATAAGTAGTAGTACAATTTAAACAGGATATATCTAATTCCATTGCGGTTACATAGATGAGAATAGATTCGAACTAGAAGGAATGTAGTGCAAGAGTTGAACACGACGATGATATAGTAATGGGACAACGAAACATGACATTACATATTTGAGTAAGGTAAGTTGTCCGATAATAGCTAACCCCTACGTGAGGATCCCTCTCCCCTCTCAAACTACGCTTTAGTGAACCTGTATTGCTCTGGCAATTCAAGCTGCACCACACGGGAATTTGGATCTCTTAGAACCCTTTTGGTGTCTATCCATTGTTTGTATGGACATCTTCTTGGAGGTTCCTGGGAGAAACGACTAGATGTGAAGCAAACAAAGTTAGTGAATCTTGTGATAAAATAGGATTCATGGTAATGAAAATATTTTTACCATGAAATCGTCGTCTAGAATATTTGGGCAAACAAAGAACCGCTGACCCAAAATACTTGGCTTTGTAGAACGGAGAACCTGACAATGATCACCGCAACTGCATTTTGGACGGGCTTCCCATTGAGGGAGTGCGCCCGTTAGCGTTGCACTGTTGTTCACGACGTTGGCGTTCATAAGCTACCTTTCTCTGCAAGTATTGCTCAGTACTTTCTGATGAGAAATACCAGCGTCGTTCTTGTAAACAGGTGGTCATGTCGAGAACGGGATTTTCTGTATCGACCCATTCGATGTATCCACAAGCCATAGCGCGGGTCTGATGAATAGAGTAGGATGAAGAGTAAACAATCGCGCATCACATTTGAATAATCATAGTGCACGAGAGTGAAATACCTCTTGGTCATAGTTAGGGCACCTAAAAAAGCGCCTTCCTCGTATGTCTGGATCCCGCGAAGCCATTAGTTGGCATCAGTCACTGCAAAGGTAGAGAGGCCGCTGGCACCAAGGTGGGAATAGGTATGCACAAGGATCGCTACGCCAGTTGGGATCCTCAACGCCCCGGCGTCCAACCATTGCCAAAGCTGGTGGGATGAAGGGTTGTGCTAGTTCTTATTGGAGGCCTTAGATGAAGAAATCTTGTGCTGCGGCGCTCGTTATATAGACACTAAAATCACAGTGATAATCTTTACATGTGTACATCATGGGGCAGAGTGGGTCGGCCTGATTGCCGCCGAAAGTAAGATTGGACGTATGCGGATGTATACCCTGCCGCCCTTCCTGCCGCCCTTTTAAAGGGCGGCATGCCGCCGAAAGTTAGATTGGACGTATGTGGATGTATACCCTGCAAAGGGCGGCATGCCGCCGAAAGTAAGATTGGACGTATGCGGATGTATACCCTGCCGCCCATTTAAAGGTTAGCATGACGCTGAAAGAAAGATTAGATGGCATGACGCCGAAAGTAAGATTGGATGTATGCGGATGTATACCCTGCCGCCCTTTTAAAGGGTAGCATGACGCTGAAAGAAAGATTGGACGGCATAACGCCGAAAGTAAGATTGGACGTATGCGGATGTATACCCTGCCGCCCTTTTAAAGGGCCGCATGACGCCGAAAGTAAGAATGGACGTGTGCTGATGTGACATGGAAGATTTGACGTTTGAGAAAGTGTAAGGGCGTTAGCAGCGATTCCGCAGTAGTATTGCACGCGAATAAATAAGGCTGCATTGGTGCAGCCGAAAGTATTCGTGCATGCGCCGAAAGGTATCGTGCTTTTGTAAAAAGTAACGACGAAGTCTACGAAAGCGAACCTCGAATATGAACAATGTATTCAGTCTACAAGCATAGAGTACTAGCATGTCAAGAAAAATAAGAAAACAGAAGTTCACTCTACTGGCCCTGCCCTGCACCGCGACCCTGCTTGGTCCTCCGGGCCTGCGCTCGCACGTGGTCCTGGGAGTATGTGAAGCGATCCGGTGGGACAGCCCGGGTAGCACGGGGGTCTGGGTGCAGAGTGGAGGGCGACTGCTCCTGCGTATGCACCGGCGGTGCGCCTCCCAGCTGTGAGGGGTCGAGGACGTCCTCTGTCGACTCCGATAAGTCGAAGTCGCTGAGGTCGAAGTGCATGACGGAAGCCCACCTGTGCTCAAACGATGTCCCGCTAGGAGCCTGCCACGACGTGTCGGCCGCCTGTGACGAAGTCCTGGCGTCCTGCCAGAACAGCGCAGAACTGCGAGGCCGACGCACCTGCCTGGGACGATGACCCTACAGCCTGCCAGGATTGGGTGGTCTGCGTCGTCCCGAACTGAGCGAAGCCTACAGATAAATTGCATATCAATTGATTGTCGATATAATATTGCTTTTTAAAACTTGTGGGGGCATGTACAAATAAACCTTGAATATACGTACCTCCGAAGGGAGGGGGTGTCGGCCTAGGAACGTGCGCAGCTTGACGAGGAGCAATCAGCCGGGGTCGAACCTGTGGTGCTGCGTTTGCCTGAGTAACGTCGGCGACCTGACAAGTGACCGAACGGAGAATCGAGCGCATCGAGTCCCCTATCCGCGTGTACGCCGATAGGTGCTCTTCTGCGCCCACCTCAATCCCCGCACCTAACCATTGGATCGCCGTTGAAGCATCAACGATGAACCTGTCGCACTCAATGACCTGCACGGTACATTTGTACGTAAATACTCGTAACATTTGACCAATAGAAAGGCTTAGAAGGCTTTAGTGCGATGTAGGGTACTCACAGCACGAGCGAAGTCCTAGTCGCGGTGCCTGGCATAGAGGTCTCTCGCGCTCGCGGCGTGGGCCTGTTGCTCGGTGGGAGCGAAGGTGACCCTAGTACGGGTGCGTGGCTGGTACCAGCCTAGGTACGCCTGATACCCCTCCTCCGTGTGTGGCTCTCCCGCGTGGTCCATGACCTCCTCGGTTGCGAGCAACCAATCATCGACAAAAGGGCCCAGCTTGGCGGGCCAGTTGCCAGCTGACTGCTGACCCTTGCGCGAGTACCTGCAAATTAATGTATTGTATTAGTGTGAACAACAAAAAAACCAAGTTATTGTGTACAGGTGGTTGTTAATGCAACATATTGAAGCACAATTAAATCACTTACCGGTGAATGGCACTTGTGACGCCCGTCAGAAACGGTACTGGAAAGGACTGACGGAAGCCGAACTGGCGTATCACGCGGTAAGGTGCGTGAGGCTCGACGCAGATGTCGAATACCATCGGAACCCTAGTCATTCAGTACGCTTGGTCCCTGGTGCAGAGTGTGGATAGGCCTAACGGCGCACGGCAGTGGGTAGCTGCGTCACTGTAGGGCTCCCACACTACGTCGGTCGGCAGAAAGCGATCGAACTCTATAACAAACTCTGCGTACGACCGCCTAAGTTGGACGTGAGCCCATCGGCGCTGCAAGACAACATGGTCGATGTGATGTATGATGAACATAACAATAGTACCGTAATATCAACTAGTACTTGCGACGTACCTGACGCAGACACCACAGAGTACCCATCGTTGGGTAGTCGACCTCCGGCCTGTTCTCGTACATCACATCGTGGAGCAGCTTCGGCTTTCTACATGAGCAATGACATGTGCCGTCGGCTTTGAGAACACACTCCTGGTTTACTCTCTTGCGGTAGATACCCCTGCCTGCCTTATCTTGACAGAGTACCTCAAACCTGTGTTGTTGGGTACCTTGCACTAGAGCTCGATGTTTCATGGCCTTCGTACGCCACTCTGCTAGCTTTTTCTCCTTGAAGGTGCAAAAAATAATGTTGTTCGGTATGGAGGGAAGAACTGCTTGGAACCGCTCCTTGAAATACCTACATGTCCCATGTAAAATGAACTCCACTATACCAACTAGTGGGAGTCCACGAACACCGCGCATCACCCAATTGTAAACTTCCGCCAAATTTGTTATCATTATACCATATCTAGCACCACCTGTGTCATAACCCTTGGCCCATTTCTCTTTTGGCTCATTCTCAATCCACTGAGAGAATTTTCGAATCTGCTCTCCAGTTCTCCTAACCAATGTTTGGACTATCTGTTGGGAGAGCTCCGAGTGCTTGAGGAGGGTCAGGAACGGTGCTCGCTGGTCTCGCTGCACGCTGATCACTGCATTTTGCTGTCAACTCGTCCAACCTCTTCCAAAACTCATTGAATTTCTTCTCTTGGTTTTGATTGCATAGCCTCTTGAACATATTCATCATCTCCTTGTTCTTAAATTGCTTGAAGAAATTAGCTCCCATATGCTACATGCACCACCTACTCTGTACATCATCCCACTCACCAGGGTATCCTCTATCCATACTCTCAAATTTTGACTCTTCTATCGCTCGAAGCATACCAGCGTGCCTGTCATGTATTAGGCACACATTGGGCCTCATACCAACAACTTATTTTAACCAGATGGAGGAACCAGTACCAGCTGTTGGTGTTCTCACTCTCGACAAAAGCAAATGCCAAGCGCAATACCTGATTGTTCCCATCTACTCCAATTGCTGTTAGTATCTGGCCCCGGTACTTCCCAGTCAAGAATGTCCCATCAATGCAAAGAACTCGATGACAGTGCACGAATGCCATCTTGCATGCATGTAGAGCTAAGAAGGCTCTTTGCAGCACAGTCTTGCTAGGATGATCAATTGAGGCGAATGTCTTGATTGCACAAGAGCTCCCAGGGTTTCTTTGTTGGATAACAGATAGCAGACGTGGCAAATTGTCATATGAGGCTTCATCAGTTCCAAATCTCATATTTTCTGTTTTTCCCTCCACGCCTTGGCATAGCTAATAGTATACTTGAATTTCTCTTCAATATGACGGATTATTGACTTTGGTTCATATGTCAGATTGTCCACGACGTGCGCATACATCTCAGATGCAACAAATGCACATGTAATATTCCTGTGGTATTTCTGAACACCAGGTAGATAACATGTATGCTTGGTAACGACTGACATTGTCCAGTAATCCTTCCATTTTCCCTTATAAGCATGCACTCTCCAGGGACACCCGTCTTTTTTGTTAACACACCTAACTTCATATTGTGAACGGTTCGACTTGGCAACCCAAAACTCTCTTTGCAGTGAAACTGCAAAATGTTTCACCGCCTCTTTCATATCTTCTCCATCACCATACCTTGCTCCCTGAATAACCTCATTCTCTTTGTACTCCCATCTCACATTTTCCCCTTCAGATACGACCAGACCAGAAAAATCATCACTAGCCCATTTAGCTAGATTAATATTGTTCTCCTCATCATCTGACGAATCATCTTCCTCTACACGCTCGTTGTTAGAATCCTCTCTCTCCATTTCGTCCACAATGGCACCGATAGTCTCCCCCTCATCAGCCACTCCACCAGGTTGCATACCTACTGGAGGTACTACATCTTCTTCTAATGTGTTGACTTCATCCACTCCAGTCTCATTCACTTCAGCACTTGGCCCCTCGCCATCATCCATGTTCATCTCCACATTTGGATCCTTCGGATGAACATATGGAAGCATAGCTAGAGGCCACCCGTGTTGCAATGCATTCTCCACATACTAACTCCACATCCGAGAGTTTTGAACTGGCATTAGTTCCCAATAAAATCCCTCAGTCGCCCGACTTACTACAACATAGATTGTAATATCACTTGTCTGTGGATCAACTCTCAAGCCCCTCATCAACCATTTTTAATAGAAGTTACACTTCTCTCAGCTGGTCTATCAATTCCCCTTGCTGTTACAATAAATTCTAACAGATCTACCCCAGTCAGCCGTAACGGACGTTTCCTTGACCATGGTATAGTTGAAATATAAGTTTACTGGACAGATCTGTAACTAAATCACTGTGTCACTATTTTACGTAATAAATGAGTACAACGTAATATCTTGTTTGAAATATACCACAATTTTTAAGTATGTACTGTAATGCTACTCAGAAACATTTAAAACTACAAATCTAATTACTATAATTACTACAGATCTACTAAGTTACCTACATCTAACAATACAAAGTGCTACAGTTCTCCTACTAAAACCCTAGACCATATAGTGCATTTATTTAAAAATAGTTCTACAAAAATACAACTAAAACCCTAGTTAATACCATACATTTAATCATGTATATGATCTAGAAATATTACCTGAAATCGAAGTTTCAAACCGGCAGAGCTTCGCCTCTTCTTCTCTTCTCCTCCCCTTCTCCCTTTCTTTTACTGTGCAGATGAGAGAAGGAACGGAGAGAGCAGCAAATGAGCTGCTTTGCAGGGGCGGCTGGCCTTATATAGGCACTAGAGCCTGCCACCCTGGCAGAGGGCGGCAAGGGGCCGCCTGCAAAATGGCAGGCCCCAGGTCGAGGAGCTGTGCGAATTTTGCAGGCGGCCCCCTTGCCGCACCTTGCCGCCCTCGGCAAGGTGCGGCAAGGGGGCCGCCTGCAAAATGGCCAGTACACCCTAAACGGTCGTCCCGCGCACGTGTGCCATGTCACCTTGCCGCCCTCTGCTAGGGCGGTAGGGTCTATTTCTGCAATTTTTTCCAGCGCTATAATATTTCCGTAGATATTAAAAATATATATAAAAATACAAAAAATTCCATGCCTACCGTTTTATAATAGGAAAAAGTCCAAATACACCCCTAAACTTTAGGTAGATGTTCGTCTAACACCTTGGACTTTAAAATCGGATATCTAACCCCTGAACTTTGCAAAACCGTTCTTATTACCCTCTAAGGCGGGAGCAATGGGTGGCAGGCAGGTGGTGGCCGACGGCGGGCAGATCCGCCTCTCTCGCCCTCACGAGCGCCGACGACTGGTGGATCCGCCGCATCCGACCTCAGGGGTGGCGACCAGTGAGTTGTGATTTTTTTTATTTTGGATTTTTATTTTTACATGCGGTGCACATAAACACTCACATGCGAAAATAGCGATTTTTGCAGATCTTTTCTTGCATGTGGGTCGACCAACAGCACGAAAAAATAGGTTTTACCCGCATAGAAAAATGGTTTTTTAGTACTGTTTATCAGCCATCAGATTCACATCATGAATGGCAAACGTGAGTTACATATAGATAAATACACTATAATTATACTATGATTACGTTTGAAAGTTTAGCCCCATATTTGAAAGGACATTCTTTTATCAATGATAGTTGTAGCAAAGTCTGTTGCACTTAAGAAAATGAAAAACATCACATTTTCCATCCACGTTTGTTTTTCAAATTTTCATAGCTTTTCATCAAATTCATAAAAATCTAAAGATATATTAATTAGGTCATGAAGGAAGATACTTATGATATCATCCTGGCTGGTTGAACACAACATCCACCAATCGATCTCCTTTTTTACTATTCTTCAGATGGAAAGACCAATGGAAGGAGGAGAAGAATGATTTGGAAGGTTCTGGAGGTCTAATAGGCTAATCTTTTTTTTTTAGATTCACTTTTTTCTCTTATGAATAACTTGGAGATTTATTTGAAAAATTATTATGTCACGTGGCACAAGCGGCTGACGGTAAAAACTGCCAGCTTTAATAAGATAGATACTGCATTAAAGATTTTACTCAAATCTTAGGCCCCATCATTTCCTCCGTACACCACCGCTGCCAAAATTTGAATTTTCAAACTCAATTTTAAAGCTTTTTTATTGAAGTTTTTTTAGCATTGGTATTTACATCGCTAAGAGCACATATATAAAAGTTTTATTTATAGATTATTATTATTTTACTAATACGCTATTTGACGTATTATCCGCATATAGGCGTTATTCTATATGCCTTTGACTTTGCTAACAGCGTGTGTATTCGAAACCATCTGTGCTAATACGGAATGTATCTACACTATCTATATATACATATTATATAATATAGTATGACTAAAGAAAATATATATATTACATAATATAGTATGACTAAAGAAAAGGGAAAAAAAGGTCGTGCGTAGGAGCTGTAAATGAAGTTTTAAGTTCATATGTGGATGAATGCATTGTAAAGAAATGATAGATGATAGATGTAATGTCAAGAAAAAGAAATAATAGATGTATATGTTTAAATAATATAAAAACAATGTGAAGATAATGATTTAATATTTCTTGCATATTGAGTTCTAAGAATACAACAAAATGTAAATGATATGTCATTTTTGCATGATATATAAAATACAACAAAATACGTCATTTTCAAAGGTGGCCTTTGGTCCCGCATGCGAAAATGATTTTCGCAGGTGATTTCTCAATCTTCGCATGCGATAGATCCACCCGCCTACGAAAATGTTTTCAGCGAACAAAAAAAATCGCTGCCACCACCCCTACCAATCGCTGCCCTCACCCCTCCAGCAGGATCTAGGGTTTTGGGAGGGAGGGGAGGGGAGCGCTGCCGCCAACCAGACCTAGGAGGGAGGGAGCTATGGGAGGGGAGCGCTGCCACCTTCGCTCCCTCCGCACCGCCTCCGCCACTCCATGCGGTGGCCGCCGCCGCCGCCCTCCCCCTTCCGACCGGATCTGGGAGGGAGGGAGGGGAGCGCCACCGCTGACCGGATCTAGGAGGGAGGGAGGGAGCTAGGGGGGGGGAAGCGCCGCTGTCGTCGCTCCCTCTGCGCCGCCTCCGCCGCTGCATGCGGTGGCCGTTGCCGTCGTCGCTCCCCTCCTCCGGGAGGATCTAGGAGCAGGGAGGGAGGAGGGCATCACCGCCTCCACGCCGCCACAGTCGCTCCCTCCGTGCCGCCTCCACCACTCCCTCCGCGCTGCATGTGCCACCGCATGCGGTGGCCACCGCCGCCATCGCTCCCCCTACTCCTGCTGGATCTAGGAGCGGGGATGGAGGGAGGGGGATCACCGCCTCCATATCATCGCTGCCCTCCTGTCCTCTGGTCGGATTTGGGAGGGAGGGAGGGGAGGGGAGGGCTGCGCCACCTTGCTGAGAGGGGTGGAGGGCGAGGTGAGGGAGAGGAAGAGGGAGGGGGAGAAGGAAGGAGAGGTGGGAGGGACTTGGTGGAAATGGGTTTTTCGGTTGGTAGGTGGTGATTTTTAATGCGCTATGTCCTTTTCACATGCAGACATCTTAAGATCTCGTCTATGAAAATCGATTTTCGCAGGTGGGACTAGATTTATAGTATCTTTAGCTATTTTTACAAACAAATGATTTTATAGTCCGTCTGGAAAAATAAATCATAACGTTGGGAAAATCGTTTTTCTAGAAATGTTTGATCCTGAGTGCATGGTAGAATCAACACCAAAAGCTAAGAAAATGTATATATAACCTGAGTTTGATCATGTATGATTTCTATTTTTTATAGGAGAACCAAGGCTCCAATTATAGTTGTTCAAATTTCACAAGAACCTGCTTCTTCCTCTCAGCCCCCTCCAATGAATGCCCCGAGAACTCAGGAAGGCTCTACATTTGCTTCCCAGCCTATTCCACACCTCACTCCACCAAAACAAGCAAACCAAAGGGTTGATGTATCTTCAACGAAGAGAAACCTCCTTGATACTATCATCAATTCTTAAGTTCTACTGTAAGTGATGAAAACTAAAACTTGGTTGTATTGATATCCTTATGTGACTTTTGGTGAACTTCGTTGTCCTAATATTCTCATTGTCTGACTTTTAACTTTGTCTCTAAGTTCAGATTCTTATAACTTAGAGACAAAGTGGAACCCTAAGGTCACAATGACGAAATGTTGTCACTTTTAGAGTTCAAAGTGCAACTGAAATGTTGTTAGATTGTTATGTTTAATGAATTCATGACAGTTTGGGAACTAAGAGGTGTATGTAATGGTGTAGTCCTTTTGTTTTGTGATGCCATTCACCCTGATAGCCCGTGTGACATGAAGAAAGACTATGTAGGGGCATATGAACAATAGTGATTGGAACCAGCCAATTCAAGGTGAAAACTAGCACTGATAGATCATCATACCATTTTTTATTGCGAACTAGAAGTGAAACCAAGTATCACTATCAATTCTTATCCTAAACCTGTAGTGATGCTCATAACCATATAAAGATCGATCGGTTGGTTCACGTACACCACAAGGATCATCTCATATAGAGTAATGGGCTTCACCGCTGCATGTCTTTTCCCTTCTAGCCTTTGACACAAAGTCTATGCGTGCAACATGCACCCTCTCTTGTTCCCTCCTTCCCTACTTCACCCACCTATATCATCTCCCTCTCTACTCCACTGTCCTCTCCATCTCTACCTTGCTCAGTGCTAGATCCGACATGGGGGTTGTTGGATCTAGCATGCCCAGCGTCCTAACCAGTAGATCCGATCGCCCAAAGGTAATGGACACAAGATACCGTAGTCCTCTTCTCCTCTCCCTCTTAGCCCCACAACATTCCATTCTCCCTTTCTATGCCCTTGTCCTCTCCTTTCTACCCCACTCGGTGCCACGTTCGGTTGGAGGGTCACCGGTTCTGGTAGGAGGATCTGTGTTCGGGAGCGACATATTTTTCTTATGATTAATTAAGTATTTATTTTTTTAAAAAAAAATTGATTAATTTGATTTTTTAAAATAATTTCGTATATAAATTTTTCAAAACGTACACCGTTTAGTAGTTTGAAAAGCGTGCGTGCAGAACACGAGAAGGTGAGTTGGGAAAGTTGAGAGAAAACACAGCCGTAGGAGTGTTGAGAGTGTGAGGAGGGTGGCGGCTCGATCGATTGGTCCATCTGCACCTTTCTTTTTCTTTTTCTTTTTTTTTTTCAGTACGAGAAACAACACAAGCGATTGTCCGCTGCCGGTTCGATAACCAGCAGAGATGGTAATCTGTATTGTAGTGTTTGGTTGTTATGGTGGAGCATTGGCTTACGTGCACACACACTCTCTGTCCTAAAAGCCCTTACTACCAAATTTCTCTTAACATGATTCAGTATAAATATAGAAAAAAAATTGCTTAGCAGAGTGCTGGTATTTTTTTTACTTTAGTATTCAACCCCACAACCTTCAGCTCCTACACTAATTTTTATTCTCTCTTTTAGGTATATTCTAGCACTGATCGTCTCGAATGCACACACTGTTGGTAAGTCAAAAGGCATGAAATGAAACACGAGAAAATAAAGCATATAGTTTCTCAATTTCTTGTGTACAAAATAGCTACTCCCATCGTTAGAAAGTTTTAACCTTCGGTACGGGTAAAAGGACTTCTTATCTCCTTGAGATGAGTGAGATATAAGTTTGGACTAATTGGAGACTATAATAAAGCTAAGAGAGAGTGGTGATAGTATGAGTACTAGTTTACAGTTAAAAGTCAACTTTAAAAGTACTACAATATCAGCGTCATGGTCTGGCACGCCTACTATTTTATAGCCTGCTCATTTTGTAGAATAGATTTATTACAATTTTGGTTCTTTTGATTCATAAAATCTGGTAAATAAAATATTTGTTCCATTTATGAGGTTGCGCTAGATAGTTAAATATTGAATAAATAAATAAAAATGGTATTAGAATGGAAGTCGGTAGATATTGACCGTCAAAGGAAAACCAACTTATTTTATTGTGGATAAAGTCACTATTATAGTGCGGCCTCCTTCAGCGCAGGTACTTGTAGGATCGAACATAAGAACCAAACCAATCAGAAGGGTGATGAATGGTTATAATACCAAAACCAAAAACTTTTAGGGAAATAAAAGTTACTCTCAAACTTGACGAAGTCATCGACGTAGTCCGGTTTGACCTCCAGATCTACTCCGTTTTGACCGCAGTACTATCGCCGGTCTGACCGGTTCCACATCGCCGGTTAGATCGTCGCTACTCCGCCGTTAGACCACCCCTGTACTGCCGGTCAAATCGTCAGGATCCAAAAACACCCGTAGATGAACACTCAAAGACGTAGATTAATCTATCTCTACTTTATTGCATCAAGTGTTTACAAAGTGCACCAACAACACTCCTCACCAAAATCTCGAACTAAACTCGAAACGGTAACTTTTTCTCAACTCAACTCTCTAGCAATCGATACCGGAAGGTTACACCCTCCCCTAGGAAACCTTCCCAGATTGACATATCAAGACTATTAAAAGGTGTCGAGATATCTCAGATTGAGTATAATTTGCATTATAAGAATCATCAACAGCTCTAAGATTAGTCAAAACTTTATTAAAGCGTGCAAGATAATCTTCCAAAGTCTCTCTAGGTTTCATCTCGAATTTCATGTAATCCTTTTTAAAAACATCTTTGCGCAGTTCCTTGATATTGAAAGTCCCTTGGTGAAAATCGGATAAAGCCTTCCAAATCTCATGCGCAATTTGAAGATGAGAAACTCGATCAAAATCCGAACGAGGAATTCCATTAAGCAAAATATTGCGAGCTTTGCAATTGTTTTCAAAATCGGTGTTAAGAACAATAGTATTAATCTGAGCAAGAATTTCATAAGGATTTGCAACTTTTTACCAAATATCATAACTCTTAGACATAATATAAGATTGCATATTTTCACACCAATAAGGAAATCAACTCCATCAAAAACATGCAGCATGGTCGAAAACTTGTTAGCCATGGCAAAAACTCAAGATCCGCAAAGATCGAATAGATTAAATGTGGCTCTGATACCACTTGTAGGATCGAACACAAGAACCAGGTCAACTCTTGATATTTCTTAACAACATTACTAGGAATTAGATCCCAGGCAATGGCGCTAGAAATAATAGTCGGTATTTTCTTACGATCACAGATGTAATCCGCAAGCGCAAGGATATACCGCTGTAGCATTTCACCCGGAAGTATTTCCGAGGTATCGTATTTATTTAATCCCATGGGAAGATATGGTAAGAGAGTACTATGTCATTAATTTTCGACACACTTATGTTAATCAAAGTCTAATGCAGGGGTTAATCAATGTTGAATAAGGTTAGGTTGACACAGAAGAATCAATCAAGCTAACTCTCTCTCTAAATAAATATCTAGACTAAGTGGAGAAGAAATAAGAAAAGTCTATTTCTATACTTCTAGTATATAACCCTTTTAGTATACACTTGCTAATGTACAATCATATGGCGAAAACCCCCTAACAATGCCCTCTTGGTATATAGAGAAACCACCCCTGATTGCCGAGTTCCTTACGATAATCCGTCATGGCTATACAACCGGTTATGGATACGGAGGAGTACCCTCGCCAGGAATAGTTCTTAGCCTATATACACACACGTGGAGGAATACCTGTTCTGAGCTGTCACCATTAGCAACCCACCTCTACAACTCCGTGGCATATAGCAGCACTTAATGGTATTTAATAATCTAAGCACAACGCTTACATTACTAAATACTACTCTATATTGCTGCAAATGAAATAGAACAATCAACTGAATGAACATTAAACTAGTACCATTGCATCTCTCTGGTAAGCTAGCCTTATAATTAATACGAAACAAGTATAACTTAAGGTTGGTACTCGTATAATTATATAAATTAAGTGAAGGACCAAAACTATATAAAGAAGAATATTTCATTATTGAATAAAGTCTTACAAGAGAGGAAATAGCTACTAGAACTATACCCGAATTCTTCGGAAGACTTGAAGAACTCTAAAACTATTCTAATTCTAACTCCACTAGTGCTAGAACAAAGTAAACTACTAAGGAGAACTTTTCTTGATTTCTCTTGGTGTGTGTTGAAAGGGAGAATGAGGAGTCCTTTTACAGCCTCTCAATGATGGTTTTGACAGTTGGAAATGTCGGACTCGCCCTTCAACCATCATTGGGGAGACATCTGGGACGTCCACGTGGAGGGAGATCCCCATCGGTGCCAAGGTCGGTTCGGCCAAACCCTAACCTGGTCCGTTGGGCCTCCAATTCTTCCTGGGTCTCCTCCTATGCATCCTCAGACTTATGGTACGTTGGTTGGGCTCATTTGCAGATGTTAAATTAGGTTTATGGGCCCATCCATCCGTATGTCGGCTTCCGATGTAATTTTCTATCATTCCTCCT
This sequence comes from Oryza punctata, assembly GCA_000573905.2. Lineage (NCBI taxonomy): Eukaryota > Viridiplantae > Streptophyta > Magnoliopsida > Poales > Poaceae > Oryza > Oryza punctata. Next base: position 11,198,693 of record CM002488.2, read on the forward strand.
TTATTTATATAGTCATCTCCTGCAAGCAAATACTTTGCCAAGTAAAAGTGGAACTAGATTATTTCTAAATAAAATATGCATGCAAGCATTGCTATTTCTTTTTTATTGTTGGCAATATTGATGGTTGAAATTGGTCTATAACGACCGTCAACACCAACCAGAGGGGGTGAATGGTTGTAACACCAAAAACCAAAAACTTTTAGCGAACATAAATTATTACCCTCAAACATGACAAAGTCGATGACATAGTCCGGTCTGACTGCCAGATCTACTTCGGTCTGACCGCAGTACTACCGCCGGTCTAACCGCCTACCAACCATCGGTCTGACCGGTTCCACACCGTCGGTTAGACCGCCGCTACTCCGCCGGGTAGACCGCCCCTATACCACCGGTCAAACCGTCGGGATCCAGAAAATGTAGATTAATCTATCTCGACTTTATTGCATCATCTAGTATTTACAAAGTGCACCAACAACAATCCTCACCAAAATGTCGAACTAAACTCGAAACCCTAACTTTTTTCACAACTCAACTCCTAACAATTGTTGACGTAAAAGCAGGACGGCCTGGGAGATCTGCTAAGCTCTAGTGCAAGTCCAAAATAATGATGAGATGCGAGCGTGCCAGTCAGTTTGATCCTGCAACTAACAAGATATATAAATTGAAGATCAAAAGAACCGATCGGCTGACAAGCTGATGTAGTCATTCCAGCCGATATTGATTTTTAACTATCGACTATATATATATAGTATAGATCTTGATACTTGAATAAATAATGATATAAAGATAATCGACTGATGATAATGTAATAAACAATAATATAATCCAGTAGAAACCAATCGGCTAGTAATGATATATTGAATAAGCACTGATCCGAAGGTTAAAGCATTCATCGGCTGGAGGCCCGATGTCGTTAAATCCAAGTGATTAAATAAACAGTGAAACCTTTGTTGTTATCGGCTAAAACCAACCTGTAAATAATCCTTGTAAGCTGATGCAATGTCTAGATAACTTATCGGCTGAAACCCCGATGAAACCCTTATTGGCAATCAAGAAGCAGGCTAAAGATTATGGTTCTAAGCACAACTTAGTAGATAAAACTTAACTGATGCGGCACTAAGTATGATAAGAAACATAATATCTACACAATCAAGCCTTTGACTGATTTTTAGGGTGGTGGATACATTATATAATCCAAGCCAACAAAGTAATTACCGGTATCGACAAAACCCTAGATGGAGATCGACCGATGCAGGTAGAAAACATTATCAATCTGGATTATATAACATATATGATAGTTCATGAGCTAGCACTCGGATAAAACATTAGCATAAACCTATCGGCTTAACAAGCTTTATATTATCAACAACAATCTAGTAGGTCGAACCTAACCGATGCATCACGAGATTGTATATGATAATCTAATACTTGATGAACCGATAGATCTGCCTAATGTGATGTCACACCCTAAAAATCTCTAAATTATAAATTGTTGTTTAAATGGGATTATTAGAAATGATTTTAAAAAAGCCTAGAAGAAAAGATCTAATTTTAAGCTAATAAATTCCAATATAAAAGTGGGCTAGATAAAATTTTAATAAATACTTCTCTTGTTTCCATAGTTCCTAGATTTTTCTGGGACTTATTTGAGCCAAGAAAGTATTTTTTTATCAGTGGAATTGCATTTCATGCATCACTTAAAAAGAAAAAGGTTTAAAACCCCCCTCTTTTGGTTTTGGGCCAAAAGCCCTCTTTTCCCTCTCCCCTCCTCCCTTCGGCCTGTGCGCGTGCGGCCCAAGCCAGCCCACCAAGCAGAGCTGCCCCTCCTTCCCTCACTCTCCCACTGACGGGTGGGGCCCCCGTGTCAGGGCTGTCTTCCACCTCGCGCCGCCAGCCGAGCCGAGCCCAAGCGCCATAGCGCCGCCGCCTCCTTCCAAATCCCGTCACCCCTTTCCCGATCCGCTCAAATTGATAGAGGGGAAATGATCCCCTTGATCTCCTCTATCTTTTCTCTATAGGAAGTTTAGCCTTTTTCGTTTGGAAATCGCCGAATTCGAGCTCGATTCGGATTCATTTTTTTCTTCCTAACCCTAAACTTTCCATCCCCGATGCCGGTCGCCTTGGGCCTAGCTGCTGTCCCTGCCCCTATAAAAGGGACCCCCCCGGACCTCCTCTTTCCGCCACTACCTTCGCCCTAGCTCGTCGTTGCTCGTAGCGCCCTAGCCACTAGAGCCTGTGCACCGCCGCCACCGTGAGAAGCCCAGCCGTGCGCTGCCGTCGCTCCTGTCGCCGCCGTCGCTCGGGAAGGCCACCGTCGGGTTCACCAAGTCGTCGCCGTCCTCGTCCGGTTCACTGTTTTCGCCGAAGACCGCTGTCTGTTGCCGTCCGTCGTCGTCCATGCCCTCGGTGAGTTCGTCGTCGTCGCCGGCGATGATGTCATCGCTGACGTCGGCCGTCCGTCTCGTAGACCGCTTCGGTGCACCCGGTCCACAACGAACCTCAGCCCGCTGACGCAATAAATTCTTTTTCCTCTTCAAAAAAATAATTCTTTATTGCGTCATAATCCAATTAAAATCCGTCTAAATGCTTTAATCCGATTTAAACTTTAAAAATTCATAATTTATTCATCCTAGCCCGGATTTAGTTGGTTCAAGTTTCTAAATTTTACTAAAATTGATATCTACATGATAAAAATATCCACATGTACTGATTATGATTGTTTATGTACTGTTTTAGTAATTTTGTTCTTTTATGCTTAGATTCCGACGTTCCCGGAGAGTCCGATTTTGCAGGAGAAGACTTTGAAGAGTTCCAAGGCCAGCAAGGCAAGTCACCCAGATCCTAAATACCCCTTTGAGCATGTTGATCCCATTTAAAGCTATTGTTTTATTCAACTATTGCATTTATTTTTGAATGTCATCGGGTGGGAACAACCTATTGCCTTTGTTATAGCCCTTTGTATTGGTTACCTTTACTTTGTCACTTGGTTAATAATTGGATTAGCTAGAACATTATATGGTTTTAGCTAAATTAACTAGGATGCTTAGTCATGCTTAGAGACACTAGCTCACATGAATGGGGTAATTAATGCTTCACCATTACTTGATGATGGATTAATGGTAGATTATGATGGTTAATCATGATAGGGTGATTAATTAATATGCCAACTAAAACTTGATCATGGTGGGTTGTGAGCACATGGTTTGGATGGTCGTGCTCATGACAGTTAAGGACCGGTTCACGAGTTTCGGTTGTGAAACATTAACCGTGCCAACCACAAGCCAGCGTGGGCAACGGCTTTACCTTTTGTATAGTGAGGTTCATTGTGAGGCACCAGACTGAGAAGTGGCAGAGATAAGCCCACGGGGGTCACTGGGGAGTCCATGCCTTGTTTTATAAGGGGGTGATTATGATCCAGGAATGGTGCACTGCTTTGAATTGTGTTATGCAGAGGGTATTGTCACAATCTCTATTCGGGTACTTGCTAAGTATCGTGACGCATGGTTGACATGATGTTGAGGTTGTGTCTTGTGGGTACAGTGGTACACCTCTGGCCAGAGTAAAACTATTCGAATAGCCGTGCTCGCGGTCATGGGTGGGTCTAACAATGTCTTTCGTGATTAGTCTCACACTTATCACCATAATAAATGATGCTGTAATCGGTAATAACTTGTTTAGCTCCTGGTTTGGAATGGTATATTCCTGGTTTGGAGATAGGTCTGTACAGCCGGGAATGGTTGTTCAGAATGGTTGGGCCTGTGCAATAGGTATGTTGCATAGCGTTGGATTAATATTGTTTAATTAAATACTTTACTGTTATGCTAAATTCTGTAGTATTTATTAAATGCTATTTACGCAAATGAGACTATATTATGCCATCCTTGGTTATCCCTTGCACTTGCATATTTGCTGCGTGGCTTGCTGAGTATGCCATATACTCACCTTGCAACCATTCATCAGACGAGGAGTTCTACAGTGATGCTGAAGGTGTGGAGGATTAGGCGTAGCCCTGGTCGTGCTGCTTGTGGATTGGAGTCACCTGCGTTATTTATTTTATTTTCCACTGCTTAGATCTTTATTGTTTGAGAGGAACTATCTACCTCTGTAATGACTTTATATTCGCCTATTAATTAGATAAATATTGCACTCTATTATCAATTTGTTATTGTGTGCCTCGGCTGATTCCTGGACGAGGGATTACACACATGTAAGCGTTTGGAGTTTTGGATAGAAATTCCGGGCGTGACAAGTTGGTATCAGAGCCCCTTGACCCTAGGTTATGCCAAATGGTTACCCATAGAAGCCCTCTAAAAATATTGAAAAAAATAGAACTGTTCTCCTCTCTTTCTCTTTTAATTAAACTAAGCTAATGGCACATGCAGATTATAGTCTCTTTAATTGTTCTCATTCAAAATTTATTTATTATTCCTGTGTTGTTAGTACTGTACATCTATTACTGTACTAATGGCCCATTTACCAGCAAAAGTTTTACATCATTATTTTTATTTATTTAATCATGTTGCAATTAGCATGCTGATTTTATAACTCTCTTTTCTTTTATTTTTGAAACCTGTCATTCAAAAGTGCAAAAGTTTATAATCCTGTTTTCTATTTTCTCATCTTATCTGCAAAGTTAGTTTACTTTATTTATTTTTTCACTTTGATTTTCTAACTCTATTTAAATTAATCCAAAAACTTGTGCTATTAATTGGATAAATGTCTTAACTCTCTCCTTTCACTTGTCTTTAGATGCTGCTCTTCAAGCCTGAATACTTGTTCGGTTTTGAGGGTTTTGTTCGGGAGCTGCGTACGATGTCCTTCACCATAGGATTCGGGACTGCCCCTCTGTATGCCCAGATTCCCCATGATCGTGATGAAGAGAAGTGTCGCGTCAAGGTCACCTTGAACAGTGATCGTGAAGATATCCCATCGGTGATGTTTGAAGCTGGAGGGAAAAGCTATCCTCATGCTTGTCAGGAGGTGGCAAGGATCGCCATAGGAGAGCTTCGCGACCGCTACGATGAGAAGTTGGCCGACACGGAGTGTCGCTACCATCCCCGTCAGCCCCAGGGTAGTGACCATGCCAGCTATGTTGATCATGAAGGAATTGAGAATGATGCTACCAGAAGACATTTGGTCGTGATGCTTTGGTCCATGGATGATTCCCGCGCTGACGTCGTGTTAGCTGCTCAAGCTCGTGAAGACCGGAACCGTGGCAAGATCTGTAAGCTGCAGGACAAGGTTGATCGTCTGGAAAAGGAACTGGCTGAATTGAAGGGAGAAGCGCCACCACAGAAGGCTAGGGTTCGTCTTACTTCATGGAAGAGAGCCCTTTTTGTTCCCCGCTACCAGCTGGCGCCCAAGGTTTGTGTGGTGGCAAGAGAAGCTATCCCAGTCCCAGTGGATCCTCCGGTCATCAATCTGAGTGATAATGAGGAAGAAGACCAAGAACGCACTCATTCAGAGGTTGAGTGGGGTGCTACTCATGATGGCGAGGACGAGCCGAACGAGCCGAACGAGCCTTCAGTCAACTCCGATGCTAGGAAGACCTAGACGTCTTGTTAAGTCGTTGCTTTAGTTCGTTGTGTTAGTTTGCTTAAGTTTGGTTGTGTGTGTGGGTCTTGCATGTGGTTTACATCATTGGTGGGATGTAAATGCATGCATTTGCTTGCTTTTGAGTGTTAGGAAGTTGGTGAGTTAAGTGGTGTGAGAGTCTTCAGTTATATGTAATAATGAAAACTCAGTTCAGATCAATAAAAGTCAAGTAGAAATTAGTTCCATGTCCTAAGCGGTTTATCCCCCTTGTTTCCCTCCTCATGCTCTTATCTTTGCCAGATGGTGAACACTCGCAGCAATGGAAATGGGCCCAACAGCAACAACAATGGAGAGAATCCCACACTTGCCCAAGTCCTAGCTCAACAAGCTCAACTTATGAACATGATGATGCAACAACTTCAGAACCAACAGAACCAAGGGAACAATCATGCTCCTCCCCAGAACAAGTTAGCAGAATTTCTTCGTGTGAGGCCGCCCACTTTTTCCAGCACTACCAATCCGGTTGAGGCTGGTGATTGGCTGCACGCCATAGAAAAGAAGTTGGGCCTGCTTCAGTGCACTGACCAAGAAAAAGTCTCCTTCGCTTCGCATTTGCTTCATGGCCCTGCCTCTGAGTGGTGGGATTATTTCCGTCTCAACAGAGTTACTGCTGAACCAATCACTTGGCTTGAGTTTACTGCTGCTTTCAAGAAGACTCATGTACCATTAGGAGTGGTGCCTCTCAAGAAGAAGGAGTTCAGGACGCTCACTTAGGGATCTCGTTTCGTCACCGAGTATCTGCATGAGTTCAATCGTTTGGCCAGTTATGCTCCAGAGGATGTTCGCACTGATGAAGAGCGTCAAGAGAAGTTCTTGGATGGACTGAATGATGAGCTATCTTACCCACTGATGACTGGGGATTATTCTGATTTCCAGAAGTTGGTGGATAAGGCCATTTGCCAGGAAGATAAGTATAACCGAATGGAACAGAAGAAACGCAGGATTGCTCACTTCAAGGCTCAGCAAGGGAATAGTTAGAGGCCACGTCTTACTATGGGACCTCAGGCAGCACCACCGGGAGGATCTTCATCGATTGTTTGTCCACAGCGCTAGTTCTACAACAACAATGCTGGCAATAACAACCGTAACCAAGCTCCACGTCCTACTGTAACCCCAGTCCAGCACCAGTCTGTCAAGAGGGAGCAAGGAAACAAGCCAGGAGTGTGCTTCAACTGTGGCGAACCAGGTCATTATTCTGACAAGTGTCCGAAGCCTCGACGTGTGAAGCTTGTTCCTGTGCAGAATAACTCCACAGCACCAGCATCAAAGGCCCGTGTCAACCATGTTGCTGCTGCAGAAGCCCAGGGTGTTCCAGATGTGATTTTGGGTATGTTCCTTGTTAACTCAGTTCCTGCAACAGTGCTTTTCGATTCTGGTGCTACACATTCCTTTTTGTCTATGAGTTTTGCGGGAAATCATGGGATGGAGATAGAAGATCTTAGACGTCCTTTGATGGTTAGTACTCCTAGTAATCAAGCCCTCTCATCACAACGTAGCCCTTCTGTCAGAATAGAGATTCAAGGTGTTCCATTTCTAGCCAACCTTATTTTTTTAGAGTCCAAAGACCTTGATGTCATCCTAGGGATGGACTGGTTAGCTAGATATAAAGGTGTGATAGACCGTGCCAATAGAAAAGTAACTCTTACCAGCAATGATGGTCAAGTTGTAACTGTTCACGCTTTGCCTTCCGAACCTTTAAGGTCGAGCTGGAACCAAATAACTTTGCAAGAGATTCCCATAGTACGGGACTATCCTGAGGTGTTCCCGGATGATTTACGTGGTATGCCGCCTAAGAGAGATAGAATTCAGAATAGATCTGGTACCAGGGACAACCCGAATTCATAGAGGCCCTACAGAATGGCAGCCAATGAATTAGCAGAGGTGAAGAGACAAGTAGATGATCTGCTTCAGAAAGGATAAATTAGACCAAGCTCATCTCCATGGGGAGCTCCGGTCATTTTTGTGGAAAAGAAGGATCATACTCAGAGGATGTGTGTGGATTATCGTGCATTGAATGAGGTGACCATCAAGAATAAGTACCCTCTGCCTAGAATTGATGATTTGTTTGATCAGCTTAAAGGTGCCACCGTTTTCTCCAAGATCGATCTTCGATCAGGGTATCATTAGTTGAGGATCAAAGAGGAAGATATACCTAAGACGACTTTTACCACTCGGTATGGGTTGTTTGAATGTACTGTTATGTCTTTCGGACTTACCAATGCCCCTGCTTTCTTCATGAACTTGATGAATAAGGTGTTTATGGAATATCTGGACAAGTTTGTGGTGGTCTTCATTGATGACATTCTCATCTACTCCCGAACCAAAGAAGAGCATGAAGAACATCTTTGCCTTGCACTAGAGACTACGAGAACATCAGCTGTATGCCAAGTTTAGCAAATGTGAATTTTGGTTGTCTGAAGTAAAGTTTCTTGGGCACGTCATCTCAGCCGGAGGAGTTGCCGTTGATCCTAGTAATGTGGAATCCGTAACTAATTGGAAATAACCAAAGATAGTTTCAGAGATTCGTAGTTTCTTGGGTCTTGCAGGCTACTACCGGAGGTTCATAGAGAATTTCTCCAAGATTGCTAAGCCAATGACTCGTCTGGTTCAGAAGGACGTGAAGTACAAGTGGTCAGAAGAATGTGAGCAGAGTTTCCAAGAGTTGAAAAATCGCTTAATATCAGCACCCATTTTGATTTTGCCTGATCCAAAGAAGGGTTTCCAAGTGTATTGTGATGCATCTAAGCTTGGGTTAGGTTGTGTTTTGATGCAAGATGGGAAGGTGGTTGCCTATGCAACTCGTCAGTTACGTCCCCATGAAAAGAATTACCCTACCCATGATCTTGAGTTAGCTGCAGTGGTTCATGCCTTGAAGATTTGGTGTCACTACCTCTTTGGTACTCGTACGGAGGTGTACACGGATCACAAGAGTTTGAAGTATATCTTTACCTAGCCGGATCTGAATATGCGACAGCGGAGATGGTTGGAGCTAATTAAGGATTATGACATGGGAATACATTATCACATGGGGAAGGCTAATGTTGTAGTAGATGCCCTCAGCAGGAAAGGTTATTGCCATGCTACAGAAGGACGACAGTTGCCGTGGGAGTTATGCAAGGAATTTGAAAGACTGAATTTGGGAATTGTCAATAGAGGTTTTGTTGCAGCTTTAGAAGCGAAGCCCACTCTCATGGATCAAGTTAGAGAAGCTCAAATCAACGATTCTGATATTCAAGAATTCAAGAAGAATATGAGGAGAGGAAAGGCCATCGGTTACTTAGAAGATGAGCAAGGAACTGTGTGGTTGGGTTAAAGAATTTGTGTCCCTGACAACAAGGAATTGAAAGATACAATCCTGAAGGAAGCTCATGACACTCTATACTCCTTTCACTCTGGTAGTACCAAGATGTACCAAGATCTCAAGGAGAAATTTTGGTGGGCAAGTATGATGCGCGAGATAGCAGAGTATGTAGCTGTGTGTGATGTATGTCAACGGGTCAAGGCAGAACATCAGAAACCCACAGGTTTGCTGCAACCTTTGAAGATACCAGAATGGAAGTGGGAGGAAATTGGGATGGATTTCATCACTGGTCTGCCCAGAACATCGTCTGGCCATGATTCTATTTGGGTGATAGTCGATAGGCTTACCAAAGTTGCTCATTTAGTCCCTGTGAGGACAACATATTCCGGAAATCGTTTGGTGGAATTGTATGTGGCAAGGATTGTGTGTTTACATGGTTTTCCTAAAAAAATAGTATCCGATCGAGGCAGCCAGTTTACTTCAAAGTTCTGGCAGAAGCTTCAGGAAGAAATGGGTTCTAAGCTGAATTTCAGTACAACATATCATCCGCAGACAGAAGGACAAACTGAAAGGGTAAATCAGATTTTGAAAGACATGTTGAGAGCTTGTGTTTTAGACTTCGGTGGAAGTTGGGATAAGAATTTGCCTTACACAGAATTCTCATACAACAACAGTTACCAAGCTAGTCTTCAAATGGCCCCTTATGAAGCATTGTATGGTCGGAAGTGCCGTACTCCACTTTTGTGGGATCAAACGGGAGAACGTCCGGTTTTGGGACTGATATTCTTAGGGAAGCAGAAGAGAAAGTAAAGATCATTCAAGAAAGATTGCGTATAGCCTAGTCTCGTCATAAGAGCTACGCTGACAATCGCCGCAGGGATTTGAGTTTTGAGGAAGGGGATCATGTGTACCTCCGTGTCACGCCTCTTCGGGGAGTTCATTGTTTTCACACCAAAGGGAAATTGGCACCACGTTTTGTGGGACCTTATAAGATTGTCAGTAGAAGAGGAGAGGTCGCTTATCAGTTGGAGTTACCTCAATCTTTGGCTGGTGTTCATAATGTGTTCCATGTGTCGCAGCTAAAAAAATGTTTAAGGGTACCCACTGAAGAGGCTAATCCTGAGCAGATAGAAATCCAAGAGGATCTGACTTATATTGAGAAACCAATCCGTATCTTGGGGACAGATGAGAGAAGAACCAGGAATTGAGTTATTCGTTTCTGCAAGGTCCAGTGGAGTAACCACTCGGAAGAAGAAGCTACCTGGGAACGAGAAGATGAATTAAAGTCAGCTCATCCGCATCTTTTCGCCAGCTCTTCCGAATCTCGTGGACGAGATTCTGTTTAAGGGGGGTAGGTTTGTCACACCCTAAAAATCTCTAAATTATAAATTGTTTTTAAATGGGATTATTAGAAATGATTTTAAAAAAGCCTAGAAGAAAAGATCTAATTTTAAGCTAATAAATTCCAATATAAAAGTGGACTAGATAAAATTTTAATAAATACTTATCTTGTTTCAATAGTTCCTAGATTTTTCTGGGACTTATTTGAGCCAAGAAAGTATTTTTTTATCACTGGAATTGCATTTCATGCATCACTTAAAAAGAAAAAGGTTTAAAACCCCCCTTTTTTGGTTTTGGGCCAAAAGCCCTCCTTTCCCTCTCCCCTCCTCCCTTCGGCCTGTGCGCGTGCGGCCCAAGCCAACCCACCAAGAAGAGCCGCCCCTCCTTCCCTCTCTCTCCCGCTGACGGGTGGGGCCCCCCTATCAGGGCTGTCTTCCACCTCGCGCCCCAGCCGAGCCGAGCCCGAGCGCCATAGCGCCACTGCCTCCTTCCAAATCCCGTCGCCCCTTTCCCGATCCGATCAAATTGATAGAGGGGAAATGATCCCCTTGATCTCCTCTATCTTTTCTCTAGAGGAAGTTTAGCCTTTTTCGTTTGGAAATCACCGGATTCGAGCTCGATTCGGATTCGTTTTTTTTCTTCCTAACCCTAAACTTTCCATCCCCGACGCTGGTCGCCTTGGGCCTAGCTGCCGCCCCTGGCCCTATAAAAGGGACCCCCCCGGACCTCCTCTTTCCGCCACTACCTTCGCCCTAGCTCGTCGTCGCTCGTAGCGCCCTAGCCACTAGAGCCTGTGCGCCGCCGCCGCCGTGAGAAGCCCAGCCGTGCGCTGCCGTCGCTCCTGTCGCCGCCGTCGCTCGGGAAGACCATCGTCGGGTTCAACAAGTCATCGCCGTCCTCGTCCAGTTCCCTGTTTTCGCCGAAGACCGCCGTCTGTTGCCGTCCGTCATCGTCCATGCCCTCGGTGAGTTCGTCGTCGTCGCCGGCGATGACGTCATCGCTGACGTCGGCCGTCCGTCTCGTAGACCGCTTCGGTGCACCCAGTCCACAGCGAACCTCAGCCCGCTGACGCAATAAATTCTTTTTCCTCTTCAGAAAAATAATTCTTTATTGCGTCATAATCCAATTAAAATCCGTCTAAATGCTTTAATCCGATTTAAACTTTAAAAATTCATAATTTATTCATCCTAGCCCGGATTTAGTTGGTTCAAGTTTCTAAATTTTTCTAAAATTCAGATCTACATGATAAAAATAACCACATGTACTGATTATGATTGTTTATGTACTGTTTTAGTGATTTTGTTCTTTTATGCTTAGATTCCGACATTCCCGGAGAGTCCGATTTTGCAGGAGAAGACTTTGAAGAGTTCCAAGGCCAGCAAGGCAAGTCACCCAGATCCCTAAATACCGCTTTGAGCATGTTGATCCCATTTAAAGCTATTGTTTTATTCAACTATTGCATTTATTTTTGAATGTCATCGGGTGGGAACAACCTATTGCCTTTGTTATAGCCCTTTGTATTGGTTACCTCTACTTTGTCACTTGGTTAATAATTGGATTTGCTAGAACATTATATGGTTTTAGCTAAATTAATTAGGATGCTTACTCATGATTAGAGACACTAGCTCACATGAATGGGGTAATTAATGCTTCACTATTACTTGATGATGGATTAATGGTAGATTATGATGGTTAATCATGATAGGGTGATTAATTAATATGCCAACTAAAACTTGATCATGGTGGGTTGTGAGCACATGGTTTGGATGGTCGTGCTCATGACAGTTAAGGACCGGTTCACGAGTTTCGGTTGTGAAACATTAACCGTGCCAACCACAAGCCAGCGTGGGCAACGGCTTTACCTTTTGTATAGTGAGGTTCATTGTGGGGCACCAGACTGAGAAGTGGCGGAGATAAGCCCACGGGGGTCGCTGGGGAGTCCATGCCTTGTTTTATAAGGGGGTGATTATGATCCAGGAATGGTGCACTGCTTTGAATTGTGTTATGCAGAGGGTATTGTCACAATCTCTATTCGGGTACTTGCTAAGTATCGTGACGCATGGTTGACATGATGTTGAGGTTGTGTCTTGTGGGTACAGTGGTACACCTCTGGCCAGAGTAAAACTATTCGAATAGCCGTGCCCGCGGTCATGGGTGGGTCTAACAATGTCTTTCGTGATTAGTCTCACACTTATCACCATAATAAATGATGCTGTAATCGGTAATAACTTGTTTAGCTCCTGGTTTGGAATGGTATATTCCTGGTTTGGAGATAGGTTTGTACAGCCGGGAATGGTTGTTCAGAATGGTTGGGCCTATGCAATAGGTATGTTGCATAGCGTTGGATTAATATTGTTTAATTAAATACTTTACTGTTATGCTAAATTCAGTAGTATTTATTAAATGCTATTTACGCAAATGAGACTATATTATGCCATCCTTGGTTATCCCTTGCACTTGCATATTTGCTGCGTGGCTTGCTGAGTATGCCATATACTCACCTTGCAACCATTCATCAGAGGAGGAGTTCTACAGTGATGCTGAAGGTGTGGAGGATTAGGCGTAGCCCTGGTCGTGCTGCTTGTGGATTGGAGTCGCCTGCGTTATTTATTTTATTTTCCGCTGCTTAGATCTTTATTGTTTGAGAGGAACTATCTACCTCTGTAATGACTTTATATTCGCCTATTAATTAGATAAATATTGCACTCTATTATCAATTTGTTATTGTGTGCCTCGGCTGATTCCTGGACGAGGGATTACACACATGTAAGCGTTTGGAGTTTTGGATAGAAATTCCGGGCGTGACATGTGATAGATATAACAAATCTATTTAAAACAACATTGTGATTGTACAGATATATTAGCTAAGACAGAATATCAGACCTAACCGAGATAGTCCCATCTAAATCGATGTGTCTCTAAACACAATGCAATGAAAATAGAATTGAAATATCAGGTAGGCAAATATATCAACCGAACTAAAGCGATCCAAGAGATCGAAATGATGTAGCCTTGAATAACAGCAATGTAGCCGATATATTCACCAGGGTCCAATGGAACGTAGGGCTTACCCCTTCGCCGGAGATTGACAGCCGATGCAGCCCTGTGTCAGGTGCCAAATTCTGCCGGTTGATAAGTAAAACCTCAGAAAGAGGGTGGCAATGCGCCGAGAGTAGTTGTATTGATCGAGAGATAATTTACAGGGACCCTGTGTGTACATATTTATATCCATAGGTTGATACTAGTCTATATCGGATACGATACAAACTTTCCTTAAGATAAAAGAAAACATAAACTCCTTATTGGACACTAAACACACTTTCCTAAAGATAAAAGAAAACTAACGACTCTGCCTAATTAATAGATAAATTGCCATGCCGCATCCTCTTTAAACTCGGACTCATCTGGATAAGCTTCCTTTAATTGATCTATCTGCTTAACCGAATCCATCATGAACACAACTGTTGGCGATTGATAATGCCCATCGGCCGATTCCATGACTCTGAAGCCGATACTGACTCTAGGCCGATGATGACTTCGAGGCTTACGAAATTTCGCGTTAACACATACCTCCAGTTTTGGAGTATGAGGACTCATGCTTCAAAATTTTCTTCTGTCTCGCGTTGATTACTCCAAAATTGATCCTCCTTTGTTTCTTGCCATTGGCTCTCATAAGCCGATACCGTCTGTGCTAGATGAGCCAAATTGTCAAACTCATGGGAAAAGAATATGTCTCTGATAGGTGCTGACAATCCTTGGATGCAAAATTGGCTAGCTGCTCATCATTTAGGCTCAAATTATAGCAGCGGCTACGAACATTGCAAAATCTGTGAATATGCTTCATAGTCGATTCACCTTCTTGCTAGTCAACCGATAGTAGATCCAAAAGCTTCATATCATCGACTCCAGCAAAGAGATATTTGTGAAATTGATTCTCAAGATCGGCCCAATCTCTGATAGAATTTGATGGCAATCAAGAAAACCATGTGAAAGCCGATTCAGTCAAAGACAACGGAAACAATCAAACTTTCCGAGCATCCTCAGCCGATGCCTCCTCACATTGCACTAAGAATCTCTGATGGAATTTGATGGCTGATATGTTCCATTGTAGATATATCATCTTGCCCAGAAAACTTGGAAAAGTCTGGAATCTTATATCGGTATGGAAGTGGAACTCTATCGAACCATTCAGCATATGGCTGCCGATACATGTGACTTTGCTTCTTAGGTCTAAGTCCAAACTGCTCCTCTACTAACTTTGCAATTATATCGGCCCAACCATCGTTCCTCCGATGGCATTGTTCTTCTCCAAATTGATGTTCTTGAAGTTCTTTTGGCCGATATTGTTGATATGGCTCGTTATGCTGGTACTGATGTGCTTGCCCCCCGAGCCGATACTATTGATGTTCTTCATTGAGCTGACCTCTTTGAACAATTAACTCGTCAACTGTTCTCTTGATCAAATTTTGCAATCTACTCATCAAAACTCCAGATTAAGTGAACAAGGCATGATAAACTGCTTCATCAACATTATCTTGAAGTGTTTGAACCATCGGCTTGGGAAGTTGTTGATGCAAAAAAACACACACTGGCCTGGGAGATCTGCTTAACTCTAGTGCAGGTCCAAAACTTGTTTTTGGGTTCAAGGGCGTGCCAATTGATTTGATCCTGCAATCAATAAGATGAAACATGCAAGTTTTATTAGTAAACGATAATCGATCGACTAGGAAGCCGATGTCATATCGTGATGTAACCTAGCCGATGCAATAAAGTGTGAATCGGCTGTAAGGCATATTCAATGACGAACTAACCCTAAACTTGGTTCATTGGCTGTAAATATCAACATTACATAATCTATAAATCAACATTACTTTAGAAATCAGCAGTGGACTTAACTGAGACAGTATAAATTGTCCAAGCCTAAAATAACATGAAATAACGATTATATATATTCATATCAAGGCCGATGTCCAGATTTAAGCGTGTATCGGCTATAGCTCCGATACAACCTTATACAAGGATATTCTCTTGCAACAAATATATCTAACTACCACCAATCGGATTGGCAGTAAGTCCAATATATTTATATTAGATTAGATCCTGATATAAGGTGTAGATATAGCATATTAAACAAAGCACATAACTTCGTAAAATAACTAACCAGGTAAGATCGGCTGAAACCCCGATACTATCCTTATTAACAACCATAAAGCGAACTAGAGATTATGATTCTAAGCACGACTTAATAGATCAAACTTAACTGATGCAACATTAAGTCTAAACAATCAAGCTGATGGTTGCCTTTTCAGGATGGTAGATATATTATATAATTTAAACCAACAAGTCAATCTAGCCATTATCGACAAAACCCTATATAGAGATCGACCGATGCAAGTAGAAAGCATTATCAATCTGGATTATATAATATATATGATAACTCGGAGATTCACAAGATAGAATTAGAGTGTCATAAAGATGTAAGCACTAATTCCGATAATGCAAACCACCATAATAAGTTTTACCTCTTCGCCGAAGATCGAAATCGATGCAGCTCGACTCGAAAGCAAGAACTCATCGAAACAAAGTAACGAAAAAGGTTGGCGATGTGCCGAAATTGATTGAACTGATCTTGTTTTATTACAAGGTTTTGGGCTTATATTTATACCCGAATATACAAACTTGTCCGTAATGGACACGACTCATGTTGTCCTAATACAACTCCAACTAACAAACAAGTCCCTTAGGCGGACTCTTACCAAAAATATCTATAAGGAATTTACGTAAAATCCTAATTAATAAATACAATTGCCAATCTTGGACTCCATCCTTGCCTGGCAACATCATTGTAATCCTTCTTTCAAACCCGATATTGATCATGCAACCAATATCGGCTGTATCGGCTATCCATACCAAAGTCGGTATCGGCCGATACAGTCTTCTAGCCAATGCGCACTCTGTTTCTGAGAATCCCGCATATCTTCAAATCCGCTTTGAATTGGATCCTGTTTCCGATTCATATTCTTGCCAAATTTCATCGTCAACAGAAGTTGAGTTGTCTGAATTGACCCTTGTTGTGTCATGATGAAAGATTGAAGATGACACTTTTGAAAATCAGCTATAGATTGTTCCACCTGTTGCTTCGGTTCCTCTGTCAAATTATCCATTGTGACCATGATCTTGGCATTGACTTCTTCAGACATGTAGGTATAAAAATCGTGTCCCACCGGGTGTACCAAAATGTGTTGATGTAAAAACACGACGGCCTGAGACATCTGCTTAGCTCCAGTGCAGGTCCAAAATAATGATGAGATGCGGGCGTGCCAGTCAGTTTGATCCTGCAACTGACAAGATATATAAATTGAAGATCAAAAGAACTGATCGGCTGACAAGCTGATGTAGTCATTCCAGCCGATATTGATTTTGAACTATCGACTATATATATCCAGTATAGATCTTGATACTTGAGTAAATAATGATAAAAGATAATCGACTGATAATAATGTAATAAAACAATAATATAATCCAATACAAACCAATTGTCTAGTAATGAAAGATTGAATAAGCACTGATCCGAAGGTTAAAGCATTCATCGGCTGGAGGCCCGATGTCGTTAAATCCAAGCGATTAGATAAACAGTGAAACATTTGTTGTCATCGACTAAAACCTACTTGTAAGTAATCCTTGTAAGCCGATACAATATCCAGATAACTCATCGGCTGAAACCCCGATGAAACCCTTATTGGCAATCAAGAAGCATGCTCGAGATTATGGTTCTAAGCATGACTTAGTAGATCAAACATAACTGATGTGGCACTAAGTATGAAAAGAAACATAATATCTACATAATCAAGCCTTTCACTGATTTCAGGGTGGTGGATACATTATATAATCTAAGCCAACAAAGTAATTTAACCGATATCGACAAAAGCCTAGATGGAGATCGGCCGATGCAAGTAGACAACATTATCAATCTGGATTATATAACGTATATGTGTTGATGCAAAAAACACACACTGGCCTAAGAGATTTGCTTTACTCTAGTGCATGTCCAAAACTTTCTTTTAGATTCGAAGGGCGTGCCAGTTGATTTGATCCTGCAATCAACAAGAAGAACTATGCAAATTTATTACTAGACGATAGTCAATCGGCCAGTTAACCGATATCATATCGTGTTGTAGCCTACCCGATGCAATATAGCATGGATCGGCTGTAAGGTATGTTGAATGATAAAACTAACCCTAAAACTGGTACATCGGCTGAAAATATCAGTATTACATAATCTATAAATCAATATTACTTTAGAAATAAGCAATTGGGATAGATCGGACTGAACCGAGACAGTATAAATTGCCCAAGTCTAAAATAACATGAAATAACGATTACATGTACTCATGTCATAGCCGATTTTCAGATTTAAGCATGTATCGGTTATAGCTTCGGTACAACCTTATACCAGGATATTCTCTTGCAACAAATATATTCAACTATTATCAATCAGATTGATAGTAAGTTTAATATATTTGTATTAGACTGGATCCTAATATAATGGGCAGATATAGCATATTAAACAAAGCATGAAACTATGTAAAACAACTATACCAGATAAGATCGGCTGAAACCCCGATACTATCCTTATTAACAACCATAAAGCAGGCTAGAGATCATGATTCTTAACACGACTTAATAGATCAAACTTAACTGATGCAGCATTAAGTATGAAAAGAAATATGATATCTAGACAATCAAGCCGATGGTTGCCTTTTCGGGATGGTAGATACACTATATAATTCAAACCAACCAGACAATCTAACCGTTACCGACAAAACCCTAGATAGAGATCGGCCGATATAGATAGATAGCATTGTCAATCTAAATTATATAACGTATATGATAACTCGGAGATTTACAAGATAGAATTAGAGTGTCATAAAGATGTAAGCACTAATTCCGATAATGCAAACCGCCATAATAAGACCTACCTCTTCGCCGAAGATCAAATTGATGCAGCTCGACTCGAAAGCATGAACTTGTCGAAAGTAGAAGAGTAAAAAGGTTTGGCGATGCGCCGAGATTGATTGAACTGTTGTTATTTTATTCATAAGACCTCGGGTCTATATTTATACCCGAAAATACAAACATTGTCCAACATGGACACGACTCATATTGTCCTAATACAAATCTAACTAGCAAACAAGTCCCTTAGGTGGACTCTTACCGAGAATATCTATAAGGAAATTACATAAATACCAACCGCTTTTCCGGAGTTTTCACGGCGTTAACTCCGTTTTCACCGCTTAAGCCACCAAACCAACTCCACCAACTGCAGCGATTGTTCTCGACTCCTCCGGTGACCTCATCGGTGATCATCCTCTCCAGCGGTAACAACAAGCTTTTCCTCCCCAATGGCGACCTCCACAAATATCCCCTAGGTTTTCTTCTATCATCTCAGGCCCCCGCTCATATCGGCCACCATCTCCTCATCATATCTGCAAATCTCAGCCAATCTTGATTGACTCGATTCGATTTCCCTTCTCTTTCCTCTCTCTTTTTGCAGCACTTGCGGAACCAGATTGCCATCCCCATCGAAAAAGAACCAAGCTACTACTTCCTCGGGCCGATGGGCGATGAAGATCCAATCTCATTCATCAACTCAGAAACCAATCGCATTCCATTCAGAAAAACCAAGCCCGATCCAACTCATTGGCCCAATATCTTCAGATCCTGGCCATTGGTTGTAGACGGATGGAAAGCATGGTACAAACGGATGTCGGCTAGCAAGCAAACTCACTGGGACGAGATAGGTATCTCTCAATGCATCCCTCTTTCCCTAGCCGATACCAAGAAAGATGAACCTATGCTATCGGTTGCTTCATATTTCTGGTCTGATACCTTGAATGCCTTTTTGTTTAGCCATGGGCCTATGACTCCCACCCTGTTAGATATTCAAATGCTAACAGGTTTAGATATTTCCTCATCGGCCAACCCCATTAGCCTCAAGATAAAATGTGACCATAAGTTTCAGACTAAAAACATTGGAGGCTGGTTAGGTTTTATATATGAAAACATGGGTACAGGATCTGTCTCCCCGAGAGAACATACTGCCTTTTTAATGATGTAGATGGACAAGTTCTTGTTTATGTGGTTCCACCTATGGCCCATCAGCAAACTGGCAACATCTGGCTAAAGCCCTAGTGTCACGCTCTGAAAATCGCTTCAATTAAAAATCCTTTCTTGAAAGCATTTTGTAGAAATTATTTAAAAGCCTATAAGAGACACTTTAATTACATCTGTGCAAATCTCAATTTAAAACTAGGCTATATAATTTTTTATTAAATAATTTTCTTGTTTATCTATTTCCTAGATTATTCTGGGAATTATTTGAGCAAGGGAGGTATTTTTAATAAATGACATAGCATTTTAGGAATTATTTAAATTAAAAAGGAATGAAAATCCTTCCCAAAGTTTTGGGCTCAATCTGGCCAATCCTTCTCCCTCAGCCCAGCCGATCCAGCAAGCCCCTCCCTTAGCTTTGCATTAGTCTGTTTCTGCTCCCTGTCTTTCAGCTGGCCCAAGCAAGCAAATAGAAGTCCAGGAAAAAGTCTGCTTTACCTCCCTGCGCTACAGTGTCATCTTCTACCTCCAACCAGCCTGCAGTGCTGACCCGGCGCCATCTCCACCCTGAAATTTGTCGTTTCAGTTGCCTCCCGTGCCCGATTAGGAGAGGGGTTTTGATCCCCTTATCCTCCTCTACACATTCCCGCAAGAATCGAACCTTATCCCGTTGAATCCGACGCGGATTTGAGCTCGGTTTAGACTTTATCTCTCCACCTAACCCTAGCTTTTTCCGGCGCTAAAACCGCTCGTTTCGGTCCCGGATTCTCCCTCCCGAGCCTATATAGGACCCCCTAGTCCTCCTCTTTCGTTTTCCCCCTCTGCTTGCGCCCGCCGCCTCCTGTAGCACCGCAGCCACCTTGCCCAAGCGTCGCCATCGCCGTCGTGCCTCCAGCTGCGTCGCTCGCTGTCGTCGGTCATCATTTTCGGTCGCCGTCGCCACCGGTGGGTTCGTATTAAGGAGAGGAAGCCCGGCCACCCGTTCGTTTCCGCCGAAAGCCATCGGAAAGTCGCCGCCACCGCCGACCCGAGCCACAACGCCCCGACCTCGCCGCCGGCAGCTTCCGTTGCTGTTTCTTGTCGTCACCACCACTGGTGAGATCGTCGTGCTCTCCTTTCTCTCCCGGTGTGCTCGGTTAGTGCCGCCGTGCCCTAGAACGCCGGCGACCATAGGGTCCAGTGTGACCATTGATGATGTCATCACTGACATCAGCGCTGCGCGTGATCCAGAAATAAGTATTAATCTGATTAATCTTAGAAAATTCATAACTAATTCACCGTATCTCGGAATTAGGTGATTCAAGTCTCTAAATTTTTCTAAAATCAATATCTACCTATTAAAAATATCCACATGTACTGTTTATGCTTGTTTATGTACTGTTTTGTTGATTTTGTGTATTTGCTTTAGTTCCCGACATACCCGAAGAGTCCGTTTACGCTGACGAAGGTTCGGATGTTTACGAAGACCCGCAAGGCAAGTCACACAGACCCCAAACACCCCTTTGAGCATGATGTACCTATTTAAAGCTATTATTTCTATTGAACTATTGCATTATTTTTGAATGACACCAGGAATGTTATCCTATATCCTCTGTTAAGCCCTTTTGATATTGATTACCTATCCCTTGTAAATGGGATAATAATATGATTAACTGGAACATCATCTGTTTTAGTTAAAGCTGTTAGGATGCTTATCCATGCTTAGAAACATTAACTCACTAATAGGATAACTAATGCTCACTTACGTCTCTTTGATGTATACCTAATGGTAGCTCATGTTGGGTTAATTAGTTAATTTGCCAATTAAAACTTGATAATGGTGGGTTGTGAGCACATGGTTTTGATGGTCGTGCTCATGGCAATTAAGGACCGGTTCACAAGCACTGTTGTGAAACATTTACCGTACCAACCACAAGCCAGCGTGGGCAACGGCTTTACCTTTTGTATAGCGTGGTTCATTACGGGGCACCAGACTATGAAGTGGCGGAGATAAGCCCACGGGGGTCACTGGGGAGTCCATACCTTAGCTAAAAGGGGGTGACTATGATCCGAGAATGGTGCACTGTGGTGAGTTGTGTTATGCGGAGGGTACTATCACAGCTCCTTTCCAAGGTACCGTGGTGGTATTAAGGCGCGTGGTGATATGTTGTGGGGCTGTGTCTTATGGGTACAGTGGTACATCTCTGGCCAGAGTAAAACTATTCGAATAGCCGTGCCCGCGGTTATGGGCGGGTCTAACAATATTTTTTGTGATTAGTCTCACACTACTCATTAATAATACAAGGTGATAAATGGTAATAATTGGTTTAGCTCCTGGTTTGGAATTGTTTATTCCTGGTTTGTCCAATAATGGTTGGGCCTATACAACGGTAATGTTGTATAGTGTGGATTTAATACTATTAAATATTAACTTACTGTTTTATAAATTCTGAAAACTTTATTAAATGCTATTTGTGCAATTCAGTCTGTATTGTGCCTTCCTTTGTAATCCTGTGCACTTGCATATTTGCTGTGTGGCTTGTTGAGTATTCTATGTACTCACCTTGCAATAATTATCATCATCAGAAGAAGAGTTCTACAGTGAAGGTGATGCTCTGGAGGAGTAGGTTGTGGTCTGGTCAAGCTGCTTGTGGATTGGAGTCGCCTACGCTAGTTTTATTTATTTTCTTTCCGCTGCTTTAGAATTTTTAATGTTTGAGAGGAACTATCTACCTCTGTAATAATTTTACTCACTCGTTTAATAATTAGATAAAGACATGTACTCTTTTATCAATTTGTTATTATGTGCCTCGGCTGATTCCTGGACGGGGATTTTACACACATGTAAGCGTTTGGAATTTTGGATAGAAATTCCGGACGTGACACCTAGTGTCCAAAAAATCAATCCCACTAGGCAAATATCTGCTTGGAGCAGTATATCAAACCTTAAGTCAGACATCGGCCAAACTCCTCATGGACACATCAACCAACTATGGAGGTCCTTGGTGGTTTATTCAGACATGGCTCAATATGTACACTATCAAAGTTGCTGACAGAATTCCACTAGATGAACTATCTTTCCCCTCTCTGGCCAATGATGAATCAACACGCCGATGCTTGTCTTTCGGAGAAGCAGCATCATCTTACCCTGGATCAGGGACATCGGCTGAGCTATTCTGTGGTTGGTTTAGGAGATTTTATGATGGATTCCCTCATGAGTCTCGAGTTTGGTTCCCTTATGAAGACTATGCCAAATATGAACTGCCAACGAACTTGAGACTTGATGATTTGAATAATGAAGACTTTCCAGGGATTAGAGAGATCTTTATATCGGCCATATCTCCTTACATACTCCCAACAGATGTCTCCCAGGGCCGATACATTCAATCTTCTTATGAATTCTATTACCCCATGATCGCAGCCAGACAGCTTGGCATGGGACAGTTACCCATCGGCTTATACCTCACAGAAAAAATCCAGACAAGGGGCATTGTTCCATCAGCTCTAATTATGAACAGAATTCTAAGTCTTGAGAGCCCTCCTCTGGGTCCCATCGGCCAAATTTCCTTAATCAGAGAGCGAAGCCAGCTTTTTGACAAGTGGTGGGGTTAGTGGAAAACTCATCTATTCATATCCATGCCAGCTGATTTCTACTTGATAATCATGGACCCCTCTTTCAGTCCTCAGGTAAACTCGTACACCTCTTGTTTTTGTCTTTTCCAATATAACTACAACTCGATTCCTTCAGTTCAACTGTGATCAGTTTATCCGGTGGGAACAGAATTCATAGTTGGACAGCGAAGATAGAATTCATAGGATAACTAGACGGCGGAGCGAATAGATTCAAACTTGAACCTAAGAGAGGCTTGAGGGCCGGATTTTGGACCATCACAAACGGGCCTCGGAGATGACTATGAAAACACCTCTCTGGATCCTCGAATTGAAAGAGAGATTGAGAGGGATCAAGAATCCTAATTCTCGCTATTTGGAATTGATCCAATTCTATTGAGTCTGACTCATAGTGATCATTTCTCTTTAGCAAAGAATGACCTTGGTTATCAAAGGATTGAACAACCGGGATCCGTTTACTTATGATACCTCGATAAAATCTTCGAGTAAGAATTCCAATAAAGTAAGTAAGTCTTTGCTTTGCTGAAAGTCTACTCTTGTATCTTTGATTAAAGCAGTAAGTCTAGTCTAGTATCTTTGCTTAAATCAGTAAAGTATCGCTTTGTATTCTATTCCAACTACTTACTCTTTCTACTCTTCTTTCTTTTATACCAGACATACTTACCTATGAATAGACAATTACTACTCCCCCGGAAGTTCTGGTCCGACCCGGAAGAGTGCACTGATAGCCTATCTATCAATCTTCTACAGCCAATGACATAAGATAGGGAATCTTTCTGATTGGTCTAATTGAGAGGGAAGATAGGATGATATTAGTTGCAATCGGAGAGAGAGGACAGAATGAATCAGGGTTTTTGCGCTCCTTGGTATCAGGCCTATAAGCGCTTCATAGATAAGTGTCAACCTCAAATTGCTACCAATTTGGCTTGCTAGCGAGGACTTGCGGTTAATACGTTGTAATTAGATAAGTTATTTGGAATATGACGGAACGAAAGACCAAGGAAAGGAAGAAGAATGCACCAAAATATACTTTTTGAACATGTTCTTCAGACTGCTAACTCTCCTCCTCCAACAAAAAGCAAAAGTGGCAAAGATATCAGTTATGCACCTGCCAAAATATCATCAAGCAAGGACTTAGCGCCTTAATCCATCGGCTTCAATGCCCCAGCAATTAAAGATTTGCTTCAAGGCAAAGTCAGGTAGCTGATTGCCACTGCTGGCAAGCGCAAAAGAACGAAGAAACCTGCTGTCAAGCCAACTGCCCCCAAGAAAAAGATGCCTGGTAAGAAGCAAAAACCCTCAGCCGATGATACCCCAATTAATCCTGCTGTAGAGGAATATCTTGAAGAAGCAGTGATAGAAGAGGAAATTGATGAAGCTGCTGCACAAGTCAGTGAATCTGGCCATATTTCCAGCCGAAGCTCTCGAGCCGATTCACCTCAAATTGACCCTACTAGCCTAGCAAAAACTCCAACTCCTCCCAAACGTCGGCCACGCAAGTCCTAGGTATACAATCTCTCAACCTTTCTTCTATCAATTTTTATTCAACATTTTTAACACTTATCAAAATTTTCAGCCTTCTCGAGCTATATCACCTCCTCCTCAACAAGCTTGAAGTGAACACACACCATCGGCCTCAGGAAGCCATCATGTGGAAGAAGCAACCGCTATAGTATCAACTTCTCCAGTCCCTGTAAGATTACCATTAACTATCTTTTATATCGGCTATCTTTACAACTCTCATTTATAACCAATTCCTTTTCTGCAGGCCCTAGCCGATATGTTGTCTTTTGACATAAGGCAGTTTCTGGATGAAGAAAAAGAAGATAGCTCCAGCAAGGCAAAATCTCTGATAGCCGATGAGTTGAAGACAAAGCTAGCTGATATTGCTGATCGGCAAAATGCCTCACTAGACAGCTTGGTCACCAATTGTGGCTCAATCAGATCCAGATTTCAGGAAATACAAGATCAACTCCCAGAAGACTTGATTAATGCAATCTCTCATGTAGTCTTCTTAGAACAACATCAATTTAAACTTGAGAGAGCAAGACAAAGAATATCTGATCGGCTGGAATACAAAGCACTCGAAGCAACCATCCAGACCAGCCGTCAAAAAGTTAATGAAGAAAAAACTAAGCTGGATGAACTATCGGCTGGTCCAGAATCAACCCAGCAGGAATTGGACAGACTTAAACAAGAGAAGTCTGATCTTTTGGTTCAGCTTCGACAATGCCGAGTCAAGATTGCTGATACAGAGAAGAAACTAGCCGATCTCCCCCATGCCATTGAAGAACAAAAGTCCAAGTTGAAGTGTTCAATCAAACATCAGGCCTCTCTCAATAAATCACTCAAGCCTGTGCCAGGAACTGATGCTGCCGATGCCAAGATAATAGATGAAGTAGAACAAATTCACCTGCGTGTGATCTTGGCAATCCAGAACTTCCTGGGTTGATGTAATAGTTTGACAATCTTCTCAAACAAATATTTATTGCTGTAATATATGGGTATTGGCCATCGAGCCGATTTAAACTCCAGTATAAGCTGCTACCGGCCATCGAGCCGATATAAACATATCAATCTTGTCTTATAAAATTTGCTCAAAAATTTTGCTCCAAAAAGTTGTCATCTTTATCCTTCATGCCCTCCAAGTTTGTAGTAGGGAACACATTGCTGCAAACTTAAATAGAGTAATCTAAGGACGATAAAGATATCGGCCATCTAAAGGCGATGCATCAACATCGGTTGTAAACCATACATCGGCAAAACACAACCGATTATGAACCAATCCAAACACTTGGGTAGTATTTCTTAAAATATTTTCTATTAAGAGCTCGTCCAAAAATTTCTCCATCAAGTCCTTTTAACATATAAGCCCCTTTAAAGACACATTTATGAATCTGAAAAGGTCCTTCCTAATTCGGTGACCTCTTCCCAAATTTACTATCTCGTGCTCCTATTGGCAACACCAACTTCCAAACAAGTTCATCCTCCTCAAAAGATTTTGGCACAACCTTTTTATTATAATGTCTGGCAACTCTTTCCTTATCCTTTCTAACCTTTTCAATAGCACGCAATCTAGATTCAACAACTTGATTCCCATGCTATCGGCAAACTGAACAAATTCATCAGACACAAAAATAGACCCTTGATCAGTTGTAATCGTCTGAGGCAAATCAAATCTGTATATGATATGCTCTTTAACAAACTCTATGGCATCTTTGCTATCAACTTTCTTCAAAGGAACAACCTCAACCCACTTAGTGAAATAATCAGAAGCAACCAATATGAATTTATGCCCTTTACTTGATGGTGGATTGATCTAGCTGATCATATCAATACCCAACCTCTGAACGGCCATGGCTTGATAATTGGATTCATAGCCGATGCTGGTGATCGTTGAATAGCTCCAAACTTCTGACAGTCTTGACATCCTTTATAATATCTAAAATAATCCTCCAGCATTGTCGGCCAAAAATATCCTACTCTTCTAATCAGCCACTTCATCTTATGAGCCGATTGATGAGTCCCACATAT
The DNA here is from genome assembly GCA_000573905.2 of Oryza punctata. NCBI lineage: Eukaryota > Viridiplantae > Streptophyta > Magnoliopsida > Poales > Poaceae > Oryza > Oryza punctata. Next base: position 11,225,184 of record CM002488.2, read on the forward strand.
ACCCTCATGTACCTCGCACATAACTACATGTGCTTCTTCTAGGCTTAAACATCTCAGTAAAATTCCATCAATAGCCCAATAGTACAGTGTATCATCCAACAAAACATACTTTAGAGCTTTATACCTCAATTTCCTAGAATCCGATCTAGAAGGATTCTTTAAATATTCAAATATCTCAAACCTCCAATCATCGGCTGGCAGACATGCAACTTCCACTTCAATACCCTGTAACATCGGCTTGTAGCCTGATGCCCCTTGAGCAAGATCATTGGCTTCAACATTTTGCTCTCTAGGAGTATGCTTCAAAGTAACTATCATGAATGTCTTCATCAATTCTTGACACTTTTCGTTATAAACTATCAAGACATCATTCTTGCACTCATATTCTCCAGATAATTGACTGATCACCAACAATGAATCACCCATGATTTCAACAGCATCGGCTTCAACCTCCTTGAGCAATTGTAATCCCTTTAAAACAGCCTCATACTCAGCTTGATTGTTTGTAGAATAAGGTTTGATAGTAAAAGCAAACTGAAAACTTGCCCCCCTAGGCGATATGATCACTAAGCCGATACCACATCCATGAGTGCAGACTGATCAATCGAAAAACAAAGTCCAAGGCATAATATTGTAGAATCAAGGAGTTGATTTAGATTTTGTGATGACAATATTGGTGGTTTGCTAATGTTAATTTGGAGATTTTTGAGATAGTTGATTTTGTGAAGTGTGCAGTTTCGGTTGACCCTGGCGGTCAGACCGGCTGAGTGCTGCCGGTCAAACCGGAGGTGTTGCGGCGGTCAGACCGGCCGGCTCGACGGTCTGACCGGCAGCATCCTGATCAATGTCGGTTTCGGGTTATTTTGTTGGATTTGGATATTTCCTTCAGGACTTTGGCTTCTAGTTGGTTTCTATGCGTATGGATACTGTTGTTATACTAATGTGAGTCAAGTTGGAACGAACTTGGGCTCGGAATATGGTTTCTTGGTTGTTGCATGTGCAGGTGTTGCTTGAGGCCTCAGGAGAGTGTTGCCGGTGATAGATCAGAGTCGACTTAAGAGAAGTTGATGTCCAGGGATCATGAGATCATGCGGGATACTGAAGGCTAGAGGACAATGCACGTGGTGATGAAGAAATCCATATGGTATATAAGAGGGATTGCGTACGTATGGAAAGAGGAGTCGAATTTGGAAGGGAGTCCGAATTTGGGAAGTTTGATTGAGATAAGGAAAGAGATAAGTTGTTTACTTGCAAGAGAGGGTTTCCTACGTGGGTTAGGAGTCCTAAGTTGTGTTAGATTCATGGACTTTGCATAGCCTACTTCATGTATAAATAGAGAGGGAGGGTGAGGCCTCCTTGTATCGGTTTTAGAGAGACTAGAGTTGAGAGAAAGTTAGGGTTTCGAATTTAGTTCGAGATTTTTGTGAGGAGTGTTGTTGGTGCACTTTGTAAACACTAGTTGATGCAATAAAGTCGAAAAGTTTCAATCTACATCTTCGAATTTGTCATCTACCGGTGTTTCGGGGTCCCGACGGTCTAACCGCGGGTGTGCGCGCGGTCTGACTGGTGGGATAGCGGCGGTCTGACCGTGGGTGTCCGGGCGGTCTGACCGGCGAGGGGCTGGCTGTCTGACCAGCGGCAAGAGGGTGGTTCGACCGGCAGCGACAGGACTTCATCGACGTCTTCGTTCGAGGGTAATCTTTAATTCTGCAAAAGATTTTTTGGGTTTTTGATTTTCCTTACCATTGACCCCCCTCTGGTAGGTTTACTTGGTCTTGTGCGATCCTACAAGTGGTATCAGAGCCACGTTTTTCTATTTGATCTTTACCGGGCTTTAGATTTGTTGCCATGGCTGAAAAGTTCTCAAGCAAACCTCATATTTACAATGGAGTTGATTTTGATTATTGGAAGAAAAAGATGGAGTCTTACATTACATCTCAAGGCTATGATATTTGGATGAAAGTTGCTACAGTTTATGATATCCCTGATCGTATTGAAACGATTGCCCAGAAAACTGATTTTGAAAACAATTGTAAAGCACGAAATATTCTTCTTAGTGGGATTTCTCGTTCTGATTTTGATCGTGTTTCACATCTTGCAACTGCTAATGAGATTTGGAAAGCTTTAAATAATTTTCATACTGGATCTACTAACATTAAGGAGTTGCGAAAAGATGTTTCCAAAAAGGACTACATAAAATTTGAGATGAGTTCGGGTGAGTCTTTGGATGATTATTTGGGACGTTTCAATAAAATTTTGAGTGATCTTAGATCTGTTGATGATTCTTATGATGTTAACTATTCTCAATCTGAGGTTGCTCGCCACTTTATGAATGGTCTTGATATGAGAATTTGGGATGTTAAAGTGACTTCTATTCAGGAATCTGTTGACATGAACACTTTGACTTTGGATGTTCTTTATACTAAACTGAAAACCTATGAGATGAATATTCTTTCAAAAAGAACATATTCGAAATCTACTGCTTTGTTGTCTTCATCTGGATCTTCTTTGGATACTTCTCCTAAAGATGTACTTGTTGTTTTTAACGCCATGTCCGATGATCAACTGGAAGAGATCAGTGAGGAGGACTTGGTTTTGGTTGCTAACAGATTTTCTTGCGTTATAAGTAATGTCAGGTACAGGAAAAAGAGGAGGACCACCTCGTTCCTATCATTGTGGAGGACTTGGTCATCTTCGGGCTCATTGTCCCAAGCTTGGAAGGAATCAAAGGAAGAATCTCAAGATGGAACCAAGAACACCAAGCAGAACAAGAAGCAATTCAAGAACATGAAGATGAAGAAGTTCTATTAGAAAGCGCTTGATGAGGCATTTGCAGCTGTGCAAGAATCAAGTGATGTTGAGTTTGAAAGTGATGAAGATGATGACAAGGGGAACAAAGGCAAGAATGATGTTTGTCTCATGGCTAGAAGCATGGATGAAGTTTCTAACTCTGATAATGAGGTAACACATATTCCTAGTGTTGAATATCGTCAAGAAGTGATTGCTAAACTTGGTTACAAAATTTCTAAATTTGAGAAAAAAGATTAGTCAACATGAAACTACTATTGAGTCTCTTAATACTGAAAATTCTAGAATAAAATCTCTTGTTTCTTAATGATGAATGTAAGTCTTGTGAGGTTTTATTTGAAGAAATTGAAGGTGTTGGAAATGTTAATAGGTCTCATGTTAAAAAGATTAAGAAATTTGAATCTTGTCTTGCTTTGAGCTTTGCCATGAACACTAGATTGGTTGATAAATTGTTTTTGACTAAAAGAGCTTTGAATAAATGTCAAATTGCTTTCTTTGCTAGTTCGATGTTTAATTTGATTAGCTCTAAGAGGATTAAACAATCTAGTGAAAAACCTTGTTTGACATGTGTTGCTAATAAGATGAAACTAAAAGATGCTCTAGGTCGTGTAAAGCACATGGAGGAAATTGTCAAACAAGATGAGGTGCTTTCTTGTTTGACTTGTAGAAAACAAAAAGGTTTTTTGGATGATTGCAAAAATTGTGCTAATCTTACTCAAGAGGTTGCTTACTTAAAAAGTTCTTTGCAAAGATTTTCTGATGGTAAAAAGAACCTCAACATGATTCTTGATCAATCTAGGGTTAGCACACACAATCGTGGTTTAGGTTTTGATCCTTATGCTCATCATACTAGACATCCTCCTGTTGTTTTAGGTGCTGGTGCTAGAGGTGGTGAAATTTTGCTTAAACCTGAGCCTAAGAACACTGTGTTTAAATCTGCTGGCATCATGACTACTTTGAGTACGTCATCTTCAAAAACCAATGTTGTGCATGCAAAACCTTCTGTTGTTGCTTGTGTTGCTAAGTCATCTATTTCTACACATACTTCTAATCATCATGAAAAATATACTTGTTCGTTTTGTGGAAAAGATGGTCATCTTGTTGGTTTCTGTTTTAGACTTGCTAGAAAATAGAAAAAGGAACGGGAAATTGCTTTTGCAAAAAAGAGATGGCAAAAACCACGTTTTGTCCCTAGACAGGCGGTCAGACCGCAGCAGTACAGGCGGTCAGACCGGCGCTTTACCCCCGGTCAGACCGTAGGTACCTACGCGGTCAGACCGGCCTCGAATAGATTTTTCTAACAGGAAACGGTGTGAATTTTCTACTGGTTATGCTCCTGTTGGTTCTGGTCTTGTGTCTCAGTACTGGATTCCTAAATTTTTATTATCTAACCCCGGTACTGAGGCTTCGACTTCTGCTTGTGTGTAGGCACTTTTGGCGAGGAAGGAGAACGTGTGGATTGTGGATTCCGGTTGTTCGCGACACATGACCGGTGAGAAAAATTGGTTCTCCTCCCTCAAGAAGGCAGCAAGGAAGGATTCAATCATTTTCGGTGATGCTTCTACTAGTATGATCACTGCTACTGGATCTGTCAAGGTAAGTGACAAGTTTACATTGAACGATGTCGCTTTGGTTGAGAATTTGAAGTACAATTTGCTCTCCATTTCTCAAATTGTGGATGAGGATTTTGATGTGTTGTTCAAGAAAACTGGAAGTAAGGTCTTTAATTCTTCTGGCGATGTTGTGCTTAATGTTTCTCGTTATGGAAGAGTTTTTAAGGCTGATTTTGAAAGAGGTGTTTCTTCAGAGATTACATGTCTTGTTGCAAAATTTTCTAAAGATGTGATGTTTTGGCATCGTAGACTTGGACATGTAGGCTTTGACCATCTCACTAGACTTAGTGGTTCTGATCTCGTTCGTGGTTTGCCTAAACTTAAGAAAGATCTTGATTTGGTTTGTTCGCCATGTCGTCATGCTAAGATGGTTGCTTCTTCACATTCTCCTATTATTTCTGTGATGACAGATGCACCGGGACAGTTACTACATATGGACACTGTTGGGCTAGCTAGAGTGCAATCTGTTGGAGGAAAGTGGTATGTGTTGGTTATTGTTGACGATTTCTCTCGATATTCTTGGGTTTATTTTATGGCTACTAAGGATGAGGCATTTGAACACTTTAAAAGTTTGTATCTTCGTCTGGCTCTTGAGTTTTCTGGATCTTTAAGAACTATTCGAAGTGATAATGGTGCTGAGTTCAAAAATGCTTCTTTTGAGAATTTTTGCGAAGAAAAAGGTCTTGAACATCAATTTTCGTCTCCACGGGTTCCTCAACAAAATGGTGTTGTTGAAAGAAAGAATCGTTCTTTGGTTGAAATGGCTAGGACTATGCTTGATGAGTATCATACACCTAGGAGATTTTGGGCTGAAGCTGTTAACACTGCTTGTTATATTTCCAATTGTGTTTTCTTGAGATCAAAACTTGGAAAAACTTCTTATGAGCTTCGCTTTGGTCATACACCTAAGATTTCACATTTGCGTGTTTTTGGGTGTAAGTGCTTTGTGTTGAAATCAGGAAATTTGGACAAATTTGAGTCACGTTCCACTGATGGGCTTATGCTTGGTTACTCTGCACATTCTCGAGGTTACCGTGTACTTGTTTTAGACACTAACAAAATTGTTGAGACTTGCGAAGTCACTTTTGATGAGGCTAGTCCTGGAGCTAGACCGAAATTTCAGGTACATTATCACAGGTTCAGGGGGAGGATATTTTCGTGGAGGAAAGCGACGACGAGGAAGACGACGAACCGACGGCTGGTCAGACCATGTCTTCGGCCGGTCAGACCGTTGACCAAATGTCGGTCAGACCGCAGGCAGAGGAGCAGTCAGACCAGCCAGGGGGTTCATCTTCGGGTTTGTCAGGTGCTGGAAATAGAGGACCTCCAGAAGTTTCTACTTCGTCAAGTTATGGTGAACACAAAATTTCATCAGATGTTACTGCTCCACTTCATATTCAATGACAACATCCTCCAGAACAGATAATAGGTAACATTGGAGAACGTACCACAAGGTCTAAGGTAACAACTCGTGATACTCATGTGAATTCTGCATTTGTTGCTACTTTTGAACCCAAAGATGTTACTCATGCCTTAACTGATGAATCGTGGATCAATGCCATGCATGAAGAACTTGAGAATTTTGAAAGAAACAAAGTTTGGTCTTTAGTTGAACCTCCTGTTGGTCATAATATCATTGGAACTAAATGGGTTTTCAAAAACAAACAAAAATGAGGATGGTTTGATTGTAAGAAATAAGGCTAGGCTTGTTGCTCAGGGTTTTACTCAAATGGAGGGGTTGGATTATGATGAAACTTTTGCTCCTATTGCTAGAATTGAAGCAATTAGGCTTTTGTTGGCTTTTGCTGCTTCAAAAGGTTTTAAATTGTTTCAAATGGATATGAAAAGTGCTTTTCTTAATGGTTATATACAGGAGGAAGTTTATGTAAAACAACCACCCGGTTTTGAAAATCCTGATTTTCCCAACCATGTTTTTCGTTTGTCAAAAGCTTTGTATGGTTTGAAACAACCTCCAAGGGCTTGCTAAAGGTTTTACAATGCGAAAAGTGGACAAAACACTCTTTGTTCTCAAGCATGGTAATGATCAACTTTTTGTTCAGATTTATGTGGATGATATCATCTTTGGTTGTTCATCTCACCCTTTGGTTGTGGAGTTTGCTGAGACTATGCGCAGGGATTTTGAAATGAGTATGATGGGAGAATTGACTTACTTTTTGGGACTTCAAATCAAGCAAATGAAGCAAGGTACGTTTGTGCATCAAATGAAGTACACCAAGGATCTTTTAAGGCGCTTCAAGATGGCGGATTGCAAGCCAATATCTACACCAATGGGATCAACTGCTGTGTTGGATCCGAATGAAGATGGTGAAGTTGTGGATCAAAAGGAGTATAGGAGCATGATTGGATCTTTGCTCTATCTCACTGCTTCGAGACCAGACATTCAATTTGCTGTATGTTTGTGTGCTCGTTTTCAAGCTTCTCCACGTGCTTCACATCGTCAAGCTGTTAAACGCATCATGAGGTACTTGCAACATACTCTAGAATTTGGAATTTGGTATTCTACATCATCTTCTATATCCTTGAGTGGTTATTCGGATGCGGATTTTGGTGGTTGTAGAATTGATAGGAAAAGTACAAGTGGAACATGTCATTTTCTTGGTACTTCTTTGATTGCTTGGTCTTCTAGGAAACAATCTAATGTTGCTCAATCAACTGCTGAGTCTGAATATGTTGCTGCTGCTAGTTGTTGTTCTCAGATTCTTTGGCTTGTTTCAACTTTGAAAGATTATGGTCTTACTTTTGAGAAAGTTCCTCTTCTTTGTGATAACACTAGTGCTATTAATATTGCTAAGAATCCTGTACAACACTCACGCACTAAGCACATTGATATTCGCTATCACTTTTTGAGAGATCATGTTGAGAAGGGAGATGTTGAATTGGCTTTTGTTGATACTCAATTGCAATTGGCGGATATTTTCACCAAACCGTTGGATTCTTCTCGATTTGCTTTTCTTCGAGGCGAGTTGGGGATTGTTCATCCTTTTGGCATCAATTGAGGGGGAGTTTTGGCTCGTTGTTGCATTCATGTTTTCTTTTCTTCTTTTATTTTTTCTTTTTGCATACATGTTTTATTCATGCATGGTGTGATATAAAATGAAAAACATAAAAAATTAAAAAATGAAAAAGAGGAAGAGATTTGTTTGTGCCTTAGTATATTCTAGTATATGCTAGCGATACATGTTAGGTGATATGATGACTATGCTAGCTTGTGTGCATGTTAGTTTTTATATGAGCTTTTGATATTGTCTTTAAGTGATTTGATACATGACATATAATTTATCACTTGAATTAAGCAAATATGCAATATTGACGCTAGCATATGGTTTGATTCATAAATACTTTATATATATGCTTTATTGCATTGTTATTCCTCAAATAGCTTTGTAATTGCTCATTGTGAAAGAGAATGCAAAAATATATGAAAAAAATGAATACCGACTCCTTGGAAACAGTCTTGACGACAAGGACGTATTCGATGTGAGAAAAAATAATGGGTACCGAATCCTTGGAAACAGTCTTGACAACAAGGACGTACCCGGAATAATTAAAAAAAACAAAAGGGCAACGTGAAAAATTCTCTTAATTGTTTTGTGCTAAAGCTAGTTTGAGAAAGAGTGATAAATGTAATAGGTATATATGTATAGTGTTTGTTTTTCAACCTATGTGCTTGTTAATGTATTGCATTATAAATCGTTTGAAGTCATGAATCTTTTAGTGTTGATTTGATCTTTTTGACAATATCTTCGGTTCATGTTTACACTTCTATGCATGCTTGTTATCTAGATTGTCATGCTATCTACCTTGTTATTGCAACACATGTTCTTGAATTACTTTTTGTCTAGCAAAGCTCTCCGGAAAATTTTTTTTGATGAACTCATTGTCAAAAGGGGGAGAACAAGGTAACAAATTGTGCATAATTGTCATAAGTAGAAGGAATTTCTTTCTTTTCAAAAGTGAGAGATTTTTCTTTGAATTTTTTTTTGGCATTGAAGATGCTTTTTGGATTTGCTTCACAAAACACCACAAACCATTTGTTGTTTGCCAATGATTTTCATCAAGGGGAGATTGTAGAATTAAGGAGTTGATTTAGATTTTGTGATGAAAATATTGGTGGTTTGCTAATGTTAATTTGGAGATTTTTGAGATGGTTGATTTTGTGAAGTGTGCAGTTTCGGTTGACCCTAGCGGTCAGACCGGCTGAGTGCCGCCGGTCAGACCGGAGGTGTTGCGGCGGTCAGACCGGTCGGCTCGACGGTCTAACCGGCAGGATCCTGATCAATGTCGGTCTCTGGTTATTTTGTTGGATTTGGATATTTCCTTCGGGAATTTGGCTTCTAGTTGGTTTCTATGCGTATGGATATTGTTGTTATACTAATGTGAGTCAAGTTGGAACTAACTTGGGCTCGGACTATGGTTTCTTGGTTGTTGCATGTGCAGGTGTTGCTTGAGGCCTCAGGAGAGTGTTGCCGGTGATAAATCAGAGTCGACTTGGGAGAAGTTGATGTCCAGGGATCATGAGATCATGCGGGATACTGAAGGCTAGAGGACAATGCACGTGGTGATGAAGAAATCCATATGGTACACAAAAGGGATTGTGTATGTATGGAAAGAGGAGTCGAATTTGGAAGGGAGTCCGAATTTGGGAAGTTTGATTGAGATAAGGAAAGAGATAAGTTGTTTACTTGCAAGAGAGGGTTTCCTACGTGGGTTAGGAGTCCTAAGTTGTGTTAGATTCATGGACTTTGCACAGCCTACTTCATGTATAAATAGAGAGGAAGGGTGAGGCCTCCTTGTATCGGTTTTAGAGAGACTAGAGTTGAGAGAAAGTTAGGGTTTCGAATTTAGTTCGAGATTTTTGTGAGGAGTGCTATTGGTGCACTTTGTAAACACTAGTTGATGCAATAAACTCGAAAAGTTTCAATCTACATCTTCGAGTTTGTCATCTACCGGTGTTTCTGGGTCCTGACAGTCTAACCGCGGGTGTGCGCGCGGTCTGAACGGTGGGATAGCGGCGGTCTGACCATGGGTGTCCGGGCGGTCTGACCGGCGAGGGGCTGGCGGTCTGACCGGCCGCAGGAGGGCGGTTCGACCAGCGGCGACAGGACTTCATCGACGTCTTCGTTCGAGGGTAATCTTTCATTCCGCAAAAGATTTTTTGGGTTTTTGATTTTCCCTACCATTCACCCCTCCTCTGGTAGGTTTACTTGGTATTGTGCGATCCTTCAAATATCAACGTGATCAATTGAATTGTCCCTGTGTTCAACTATGAAATCGGCTATCGCCTGCCCTTTAACTGTCTTGGCCGATTCATACCTTAGATCAAACTCTGTCAAAGCAAAAATCCACTTCCCAATTCTCCCTTTCAGAACTGGAGCCGATAGCATGTAACGTACCACATCGGCCTTACATACTATAGTGCACTCATTGGAAAGCAAATAATGCCTCAATTTTGTATAAGAAAAATACAAGCATAAACATAATTTCTTCACAGGTGAATATCTGGTTTCTGCATCCAAAAGTCTTCTACTAAGATAAAATATAACTCGCTCTTTACCTTCAACCTCTTGAATCAAAACTGAGCCGATAGAATTCTGATCGGCTGACAAATATAACTTAAAAGGAAGCCCTTTCTGTGAAGGAATGAGAACTGGAGTACTCAAATATTCCTTGATGTCATCCAAGGCTTTTGCTGCTTCTCTCCCCAAACAAACTCTTTATCGGCTTTCAACCTTAACAATGGTGTAAATGGTTCTATTCGGACGGACAAATTTGATATGAATCACCGAACAAAATTAATCTTGCCGATCAATGGCTGTAGTTTAGTCTTATCTGCAGGAGGTTTTATATCTTTAATAGCACTAATACTCCTCTGAGGTATCTCACTTCCTCTCTCATGTACCAAAAATCCAAGGAACTGTCCAGCCGATACACCAAAAGCACATTTGGTTGGATTCATCTTCAATCCATACTTCCTTGCTCTTTCCAAGACTCTTCTTAAATCGACTATATGCTCGTCAATTTCCTTAGACTTAACCACCACATCATCAATATAGATTTCAACCAACAAGCTGATAAGATCATGAAATATGTAGTTCATTGCTCTTTGATATGTAGCACCAGCACTCCTCAACCCGAAAGTCATGACAACCCACTCATACAAGCCGATTGCACCAGGACATCTAAAGGCAGTCTTATGAATATCTTCTTCAGCCATAAAAATTTGATTATATCCTGCATTGCCATCCATAAAGCTGATAATCTTGTGTCCAGATACTACATCAACCAATTGATCAGCAATCGGCATTGGGTATTCATCTTTGGGAGTAGCCTTATTCAAATCTCGAAACTCAATGCAAACTCTAAGCTTGCCATTCTTCTTGATCACTGGCACTATATTTGAAATCCACTCAGCATATCGGCATGGTCTGATAAAATTTGTATCATAAAGTCTTGTGATTTCGGCCTTAATAGCATCATATATTTCAGCTTTACAACGTCTTGGAGGTTGCTTGTATGGCCGATAGCCTGGTTTGATAGGGAGCTGATGTTGAACAATCGATCGGCTAAGTTCTGGCATTTCATAATATTCCCAAGCAAAACAATCTCTATACTCCTTCAAAAGTGATATTAACTTACATTTAAATTCCTTTGTCAATCCTTTACTAATATATGTCGGCCTAGGCCTATCACCGGGTCCAATGTCTATTTCTTCCAATTCATCGGCCGACATAAATCCTTGTCCAAGTTTGCCATCGAGATCATCTACAATATCTTTTGTATAGAAATTGGAACCCTCCACGGCGCCCTCAAAGTAACAATTGGGGCTCTCCATCTCCTGTTGGTTGTATATCATAATCAGAAACTTTTAGATAATCTCCTTGCCAAACTTTTCCAGATAAACAATCAATTCCTTCCATCTCCCAAACAGATAAATCGGTACTAGCTACATTGACTGACCTGTCGGCTGGCACGATTTCAATATGGTCTCCTTGCCATTGAATTAGACTTTGGTGCATAGTTGAAGGAATACAACAATTAGCATGGATCCAATCTCTTCCCAGCAACAGACTGTAGGAACCCTTCCTGTCAATAACAAAGAATGTAGTAGGAATTGTCTTGCTGCCGATGGTTAACTCCACGTTTAAAACTCCCTTGGTCTTAGTTGGATTCCCGCCAAAATCCTTCAGGATCATATTGGTCTTGATCAAATCATCTGAATTCTTCCCAAGCTTCCTGAAAGTTGAATATGGCATTAAATTGATAGCTGCTCCTCCATCAACCAGTATCTTTGACATCGGCTTCCTATTAACAAACCCCTTAACATACAACGGCTTGAGATGCCGATGATCAGTTCCCCCAGGCTTCTCGAAGACGGCTTGCTGTGGAGACAATATCAACTTAGCTGATTGTGATTCGTCTGCTTACTCAACCACTTGTTCAATTGCATATTCAGCTGGTAGCATAAAAACCATGTTTATTGAAGATGATATAACATCTTTGCCCTTATTCTGAAAACTTTTGGTCTGATCGGCTTGAACCTCATCGGCTGAAACGACTTTGCTCTTCACACGCCAAACTTTCCTTGTACACCTTAGCTGATGCTTGATTTCAGCTTCAACTTCCAGGAATTGCTCCTTGTTTCTCATCCTTTGGACACGCCTTTTTTGACTTTTGGTGAAAATTCCAGGAGGACACCATTGTGGTTGCATGTCTTCAGCTCTTCTTTGTGAATCATCTTCATAATGATCTTGTTGGATCGGCCCAAGCCTCTCATGAACTGATATTCTTTGCTGAACCGGCCGATGCATACCTGTATTCCGTCGGCTTGGTCTTTGAACATATCGCACATCGGGATCACTGCAGCCAGGACAATCTTTAATAGATGGTAGTCTCATCCCTTCATTCCAACAGAATCTAAAAAACTCACAACTCCAATGTGGATCAAAGTATCTTTCATCATCATGATAATATGACTCCCCTTCTCTTTGGCATCTTTTCTGGTATTTATTGATCATGCTGGCCGATTTGATACCTCCCACATGATTTTTACCTCTATCGGCCTGATTTATGTTGAATCCAGTATGAACCATGTTTACTGGGAAAGGATGCCCATCTATCTTCATCGGCCTCTTAGATTCGTCAATCTTGATCTTCCCTTGTTCTATGGCCGATTGAATCTGCTGTCTAAAGATTTTGCAATCATTGGTGCTATGAGATCCTGCATTATGCCATTTGCAATACTTCCTTCTCTTCAACTCTTCAGCCGATGGTATCACATGTCCTACCGGCAACTGAATTTGTTTTTCTTGCAGAAGGAGATCAAATATTTTGTCAGCCTTAGTAATATCAAAATCAAACCTCTCTTCCTTCCCCGAATTTTTTACCCATTGGCATACCACTGTCTTCTTATTCCTAGTCCACTCGGCTGCATTAACCTCTGGATCTTCATCTTCGGAGTCAAAATCGTAACCATACACATTGTTGACATTGTTGGTTTTCTTAATGAATTTTCTGGCTTTTTGGAATCGTGTGTCGTGAGTCGATATCTTCTGAGCTAAGTGAGCTAAGCTTTCAAAGTCTTGAGCTGAAAACCTCTCTTATCAGCGCCAACAATCCCTGGAAGGCCAGATCGGCTAGCTATGAATCAGTTAGAGCCAGACTGTAGCATCTGTTCCTTACATCTCTGAATCTCTAAATGTAGTCTGGTACTGTTTTGTCTGATTTTTGCTTGATTGCCGTGAGATCTGATAGCTTCATCTCTTGAATGCCACTGAAGAAATACTTATGAAACTGTTTCTCTAGATCGGCCCAACTCCTGATAGAATTATAGGGTAAAGATAAAAACCATGTGAATGCCGATCCAGATAAAGATAGTGGAAACAATCTAACTCTGTAGCCAATGCCTCCCCACATTGAGCTAAGAATCGGCTGGCGTGTTCATAAGTTGATCCATTGTCCTGCCCTGAGAATTTTGAGGAATCTGGCACCTTATATCGGTTTGGTAGTGGCACTCGATCAAAGTATTCTGATATGGGTGCCGATACATGTTTCCATTGTCTTTTGGCTTGAGCCCAAATTGTTCCCTCATCACATCGGCATTCATATCGGCCCACGGCTGTTGTGACGTCGCTCCACCATACTGCTGCTGGATTTGATCGTACTGGCCGTATTGTATTGGCTGAGGCTGTGGAGAATGAGGTTGATAATGCTGATGATGATTAGCCGATAATCCTTGAGATGAGACATAAGGAAGTGGTTCTGTTGCATATTGTTGGCCTATCGGCTGAGTAATTCTAATCGGCTGTTGTGAAACTGAAGGAACATGATATGTGGGCTCGACGGCTAGCGGCTTTGTGTTAAGTATATTCATCAGCTGCTCTGGTGTTAGCTGATTTGAAGTCTGCCCCTCAATGATCAGCGGTTGTCTTGTCAATATCGTCGGGATATTTGTACTGGACAAGGGAGCCGATGGAGCCTGGGTTTGAAACTTTTGATGTTTCCCGCAAATTTCATAATTCACAGTCCTATAACCTGGAAAAGTATGTCCTGGCAGATATACTGGTCCTTTTGTTTTTTCCTCGGCTATAGTACCATCAACCACTGACTTGATCATATTAGTTAAAGTATTCACAAGTACACCGGATTGGTTAATGAGAGCATGATGAACCACCGAATCAATGCGATCTTGTAACGTGTGGAGTTCTTCGTTGTTTGCCTCAGCTTTAACTTGCTTGTCCTTATCATCACTTATTCCAGATGTACTTGGGTCTAATTTCACGATCGGCGGCAACTCCACTTTGGTCCTCTGGATAACCGTGCCCTATCGGGTTACCGTGAGTGAATGAAGATAACGGTCTTGGAGTTGAGCCAGCAATTTTTTCATCTCTTCCTTCTGTTCTTCATTCAACTGCTCGATCGTGACTGGTAGAACATTGTCTACAATAACTTCAGATATATTGGGTGTCATGATGACACAATTGTCCCACCGGGCGTGCCAAAAGCGTGTTGATGTAAAAAACACACACTGGCCTGAGAGATTTGCTTTACTCTAGTGCAGGTCCAAAACTTGCTTTTAGGTTCGAAGGGCGTGCCAGTTTATTTGATCCTGCAATCAAGAAGAAGAAATATGCAAATTCATTACTAGACGATAGTCAATCGGCCAGTTAACCGATATCATATCGTGTTGTAACCTAGCCGATGCAATATAGCATGGATCGGCTGTAAGGTATGTTCAATGATAAAACTAACCCTAAAACTGGTACATCGGTTGAAAATATCAGTGTTACATAATCTATAAATCAATATTACTTTAGAAATAAGCAATTGGGATAGATCGGACTGAACCGAGATAGTATAAATTGCCCAAGTCTAAAATAACATGAAATAACGATTACATGTACTCATGTCATAGCCGATGTTCAGATTTAAGCATGAAATTCCGATAATGCAAACCGCCATAACAAGACCTACCTCTTCGCCGAAGATCAAATTGATGCAGCTCGACTCGAAAGCATGAACTTCTCAAAAGTAGAAAAGTAAAAAGGTTTGGTGATGCGCCGAGATTGATTGAACTGTTGTTGTTTTATTCATAAGATCTCGGGTCTATATTTATACCCGAAAATACAAACATTGTCCAACATGGACACGACTCATATTGTCCTAATACAAATCTAACTAGCAAATAAGTCTCTTAGGTGGACTCTTACCGAGAATATCTATAAGAAAATTACATATAATCATAATTAATAGATACAATTACCAATTCTGGACTCTATCCTTGTCTGGCAAAACCATCTTAAACTCTTCTTTGTACCCGATACTAACTTCACATGCAATATCGGCCATATCGGCTATCCAAATCGGACTCGGTTCCAGCCGATACGGTCTTCCAGCCAATGAGCATTCTATTTCCGAGAATCCCGCATATCTTCAAATCCGCTTCGAATTGGATCTTGTTTTCGATTCATATGTATCAATTAGCTTGCCAAATTTCATCGTCAATAATATGATAACTCATTAGCTAGCACTCAGATAAAACATTAGCATGAACCTATCGGCTTAACAAGATTTATATTATCAACAACAATCTAGTAGGTCGAAGCTAAACGACGCAGCACGAGATTGTATATGATAATCTAATACTTGATGAACCGATAGATCTTTCTAATGTGATTGTATATGATAGCCTTGAACAACACCAATATAGCCGATATATTCACCGGGATCTGACGGTCCGATATGTATTAAGCAATCTAGAAATTCCATGGAAACACCCCGAAACCGACTCCCTTCTGGAATCACCCGGTCAGACCGTCGGGTTACCCGGTCAGACTGACCACATACCTCTGGTCTGATCGGTGCCTCCTAGTTGGTCTGACCAGCACCTATTGCTGACTGCACTATTCACCAAAAGAAAACACAATCCATCATATTTTCATAAATATTCACCTTTGTCAATTGTTCATCACCAAGATTAATCATTACATCATTCTACAGTACTAAGAAAGGGAAGGTGGTGATGAATCACTACTACAGAAATGGTTTTTGCAGATGGGCGGAATCGATCTTCGCATGCGGTTGGCTGGCCTGCATGCGCGAAATGGTCTGTGAAGATCACCATTTGCGCATGCGGCCGGCCCAGCCGCATGCGAAGATCGATCTTCGCATGCGGTCGCTTAAGAGGGCCGCATGCGAAAATCAATCTTCGCATGTGGCCTATTTAAGCAGCCGCATGCGAAGATCGATCTCCGCATGTGGTCCACTTAACAGGACCGCATGGGAAAATCTATTTTCGCATGTGGTTGCTTAAGTGCACCGAATGGGGAAATCAATTTTCCAACTGCAAAATTAATATTCTAGCAGTTTGGTAAGATGGGTGTCGTATTTAATATTATATTTTGTATGATTTATTACCGTATTCTGGAATATATATCATATGAGATAATCGGATTATTGTTAATACTGTAACAAACATGAAATGCATAACCAGAAATTCAAACGTCATTTACATATGAAGCGTATAGTACAAATGCCACAATTGTTTCATTACATATATAAAGTAGTGTTCATGTCCTTGCATATGTTCTTTCTCCCACTCTCTGAGAGGTCGAAATTTGTCTTCCAATGCGAGTTCACTCTGGTTGTCGTAGAAGAGACCACTTGCGTTGCAGACATCACGACGGATGAATCGGCAGAGGTCAGCGCACACGTTCCAGATAGTTCTGTCGTCGAATCATTGTGCAACATAAGAGATTTCCGGGATCTGTGCACAGAAAATACAATAAATGGTTACTAAGTGAAATGTGTTTTCTAGCTGGGTTTATTTGTTAAGCAGAATATGCTCACTTACTCGATCACTGGTTGTTTGGTACCTCCCGTTGACTCTGAGCATCTCGCACACGTAATATCCGCACAAGTTGGTTCCCGCTGTTTGTTTGTAACACTGCGATATAGTAATAAGGGACCGATCATTAGAAAGAATTCAGGGACTAATGTACTATAGTTTGTTAGTATTGGCATATATATGTTCGTACCTTCCAACCAGTCTTGACGGACAACTTCTTCTTGGCCGGATCATTTACTGGTCCACCTCTTTTGTGGTAGTACATGTGTGCTCTGCTTGAAGAACACAATTGTTTCTTCAGTACTTAGAACATTGCAACTAGCAAAAAATGGCTATTGAAATGTTTATCACTTACAAATTCAAAATAGTGAGGAATTCCATAAACGTCTCCTTGTCATAGTGTGCGGGGTCCAACGATACAATCAATTGGTCTTTTGGATATACGGGGAATAATATGTAGTGGTCGCTGCAATTAAGAAAGATTAATTACAGACAGAAAATTCAAAAATTGATAAATTAATTTAACACACAGAAGAGAAAGCTTACGTCAACGCGTATGGGACCATTAAGATATTTTTGTCGACGTGCGCCAACATTGCTATTGCCAAGTATGTTGCTACATCTAGCTTCTTGGTCTTGTGCAATTTCTTGATATATTCTTCCTTTTCGTCTGGGGTCTTGTCAACCAATTCCGTGCGGTCGGCCCTCATCTTTACGGTGTGTTGTGCTTTGCATATCCTTGTTGGATCGACGTATCCAACCGGTGATCCAGTTCTATCAGCTTCGTGGAATTGCATGTTGTACAATGAAGATTGAAGTTATGAGACTTGGGTTTTTTGTTCGGATTGATACATGTAAGATATAAGAGTTTAGACTTACAGGCAGAACGCGGCAACTAGATTCACGTCCATTTTATCTTGCTTGTAGATGGCATACAGGTCCCAGAAAGAGATGAAGAATATCCCATTAGGACTACTCATGAAAGCGCCTTCCGGGACGGTGACGCTTATGAAACCGAGACCCTTCCTAGCTGCCTTGATGTACCATTCATACATTACTCTCATTTCTCACGGTATTTTCTTCAGAAGATAGGTTGGTAAGAATGGCTTACCATATTCGTATTGTTCAGGCACATCTGCTGATACCCAAGACTGCACTTCATCTTGGGCACTTAGTACTGACTTCTGGCAGTCTGTCATGACGTGAGCAAGTTCTTTTCTCTTATCAGAATTCCTAAAAGCTGAAAACATCAACTTCTCCTTATCCTTGTCAATCTCCTTTGGGTCGTATGTTGATATCAACTTTCGAATTAGATGACGAGGTTCCAAAGGATTAGACTTCGGTCCAGATTTAGTTCCTTCAGGTTTTGGCACTTGTTCCACCAGAGCAAATTGGGGTGTGGGTGGAGAGGGTTGAACTGCTCGCGGAGAGGGGGGAGCTAGAGGAGCTAGCTCTTGAGCTGGGGAGGGTGGTGGAGTAGGTAGGCGAGGCGGGGACCTAATCGGTGGTGGTGACGCAGGATCTGGTGGGAAAGGTGGTCCAGGAGGCGACGGTGGTGCTGGAGCGGTAGCTGTCTTTGCTTGCGTTGAGGATGGAGTTGAACATGTCGGTGCTGGAGCAGCAGCTGTCAGGATTATGTCTCGACGATGCCACAAGATGAACTGATTTACTGCATCACCAAGAAGTTCAATCCCCTTCGGTGCAGGGATGTCTAGTTCCATAGAACTGTGCTCGCTATGTACCTTAGCGACTTGTACCCTTGCATAATCCTCAGGGATTGGCGTGTTGTGGAATTGACGGCCGGGTATCGCTAAACCTGTTGCAACCTCTTTAGTCTTTCCTGCCCGACCGATACGAATTACGAGCGAGCACGGAGTTGGTCCAGTTATACCATCCACAGCGCATGGAGTTGTGTTCACTGAGCCTGCACTGCTACGTACTTGAGTTGTTTGCTGTGGTGATTGGATGGTTTGCTGACAGTCAGGGAATAGCCTTCGAAAGGCTGTGGGGTTTTCAGCTGCTAACGAGTAGAAGTGTTCCTTCACTTGCACATAGATTTTGTCTGATAGTTGTTCCTTGTATTTGTCTCTCTTATTATAACTTGATGCGTCCTGTGGGAACCCTATCCTCCAACTCGTCTTTGAGGACAAACCCCTTACACGTCCAAAGTGTTCGGCTGTCCCCAACGCCGCAGTAAGTTGGTCATTCTCCCTCCGGGGGATGAACTGTCTTGCTCTTTCTTTCTCGGCGATTTGCTGCAAATTTGTTGTCACCTGCTCTATGTCCGAAGTCTCGAATAGTATATCTCCCTCCTCCGACACTTGACCTGTGTTGCGCGCCCAAACCAGTTCTTGCTACGTTCCGCCATGGGGTCTACCAGCAAAGGTTTGCCAGCCGCTACAAACTTTTGCTCTGTTTCGCGCCATCGATCGACGTGTCCAGCGTATCCGCTCGACCCCAATCTATGAGGATATTTGTTCTTCTTCGCTAGATCTGACATTTTTTTCTCAACGCCAACGCTTCAGCTGTGGTACGATCCGCAATAAACGTATCCCAGTAAGCCTGCGATATATGTCCATAGTCGTTGAACGGGGGCAGATTCTTCTGAACGTAATCCTGATTTAGATCAGACTTCCACTGTCGCCATCGATCTCCCATCTTTTTCAATACGTACTCTCTGCCCCTAACCTCCGCTCCAGGAGGGTACAAGAAAAACTTCTGCAAATCATTCCAGAGGAGTGTTTTAATGTTGTCGTCGACCTTTTCCCACAGCTTGACATTGATTGGACAGCGTGTCCTAACCAGAGTGCCACAGGTGTTGCTAAACCTGGACCTCACAATCGGTGGCTCGACGGGCTTCCCATCCGCATCGAGAGCAATCACGTTGTATATGTCCTTTGGTAATTTGTTCTTGCTTCGCTCACCATGTCTTTTTTCCCACTCCCGCCTGCACTCGCAGATGTATCCGTACGGTCCGGGGCAGATGTAGCAGTGTCCATTTCAACTTCATCCTCTCTGCTAGTCCTCGTGGATTTACGTTTTGAGCAGCGTCGGACTACCATCTGCACAATATAAGTAAGTCTCTATACCATTAGGTGGATTTGCTATTTAGGTACGAAATATTATATGGCTAACGATGTTCAACACTTACGGCTTGTTCCATAGAAATGTAGTCCGGATCATGATCGCAAGGTTGACTTGCGTTATTTCCATCGGAAACGAGTCACTTGGTGTGCGCCACGTTTCTTCACTAGATGTGTCAGCCTGATTGTTGCTACCGGAATTTTTAGGAGCTTTGCCTTCTTCAGGTGCTACTGGTGCGTTCGATGGAACCTTGTCGTTCGACATCTTCCAAATTGACGTCAAAAGATGAGTACATAACACCGAATATTACTTCTCATATCTAATCTAGTCTATATTTCATATCTAAAATTGTAAAATGTAATCTAATATTTCATCTCGTCATTCCCAAATTCACATAAATCCCAAAATCTGCTGCATGTGAAAATCATGTGCATTTCTGAACACACAATTTAACATAAGTGTCAATTTAACATAAGTCCAAAAATTCACATAACTCCCAATTTAACATCAGTCTCAAATTTAACGTAAGTCACAAATTGTAATATCATGTCATCTCATAAGTCCCAATAATACATAAATCTCATAATTAACACAAGTGTCAATACAAAACTCACATCATAAGAAAATAAGAAAAATATAATTGGAATGTCAAATGATTTTTTCTATAGTTAAGCTATTTTCTGGAATGCGGTATTTTTTATTATTTGCTACCATGATTTAAATATTTTTGAACTTAAATTTGTAATTAAACATTAGGAATTTATATATGCCAATTCAATCACTCTTTGTAATCACATCTCACTGTACCATTGCATAATTTATATGTAAAAAAATACCAGCGACGAGAAGAGGGAGGACTTGGCGGCGGCGACGACGACTAGAGGGGGGAGGGGGAGCCGGCGGCGAGGGGGGCCCGACGAGGGGGAGGAGAGGAGCCGGCGGCGAGGGTCCAGGAGAGAGGCCCGGCGAGAGGGCTGATGGCGAGGGGGGCCGGCGATGGGGGCCGGCGAGGGGGCCCGGCGAGGGGGAGGAGAGGAGCCGGCGGCGATGGTCCAGGAGAGGAGCCCGGTGGCGAGGGGGCAGGAGAGGAGCCCGGCGGTGAGGGGGTGGGCGGCGAGGGGGCCCGGCGAGGTGGTTGGCGCCGAGGGGGAGGGACAGGGGGCCGGCGGTGAGCGGGAGGTCTTGGCGGCGGCGGTGAGGTCTTGGCGGTGGCGTCCGAAATTTGGGCAGCCTGGCGGCAAGGGTTATAACTGGCGCCCGGACTTAGAAATTTTCGACACCCCCGCGCTCCTATATATAGGCCCAGATCATCGCATGCGGCCAGCTTAAGTGGCCGCATGGAAAAATGATCTTTCCATGCGGCCCTCTTAACTGGCGCATGCGAAAATGATTTTCACATGCGGCCCATTAAGTCGGCCGCATGGAAAGATCGTTTCGCATGCGGCTGTCTTAACCGGCCGCATGCGAAAATGATCTTTCCATGCGGCCGACTTAATGGGCTGCATGTGAAAATCATTTTTCACATATATATATTACAAATTTTATTTTCACATATATCTCTCTACAGTTTATTTAGATGAGAACAAAAACCATGTGAAAATAAAGTTTCTAATATATGTGAAAAATGATTTTCACATGCAGCCCATTAAGTCGGCCACCTGTGAAAATCATTTTTCACATATATTAGAAATTTTATTTTCACATGGTTTTTGTTCTCATCTAACTAAACTGTAGAGAGATAATTTTGGCAATATATTAGTACAAATAAAAATTCACATATTTTGGCAAAAAATAAACTCATTCACAGATGTTACATTCTAATGAGTACTAAAGAAGGGTCAGTTTAATTCATTGCTATAAAGTTGGAACACCATGGCAACTAAACGTTACAAAAGAACTAGGGCTTAATTATCCTTGCAACACCATCTGATCTAAGGTACGATATATTAGCTTCGTCGATGGTTCACTCAAACTTCTTAATTTGCATTGGAAGATCAGTAAACAAAGGTACATCGTCGAACTGGTTGTAATCAACGGGGTCTTCGATGTTGTTGATGCCGACAATCTGTTGCTTTCCAAAGACGACAATATCCATCCTTTGATCCGAAGGGTCCTTCACATAAAATACTTGAGCCCCACACTCTGCTAAAACCCATGGATCATCCTTGTGGCCGGTTTTACTGCGATCAACTATCGTTAGCCCGTAGTCATCCACAGAAACCCCTGTTGTGTCTCTCACCCATTCACAACGGAGCACAGGGATCTGGATGTTCAGGCCGTAGTCGAGTTCCCATATTTCCTTTATGGTCCAGTAATACAACTTCTTTTCACCAGTCATGTCAATCACTTCGACACGAAGCCCACTGTTTTGTGATGTGCTTTTCCTGTCCTTCGTATTCGTGTACAAGGTAAATCCATTGATGTCATACCCTTGCCATGAGTTGACAATACTTGATAATCTATGTAAAGTAAGTTGCTCCATGGAATCACCGACTGGCAGGTTTAGGTCTTTGAACCATTAAGGAAATCGATGCTTGTGCTCTCTTGAAACCTAATCGGCGGATCGTCCTGGGAAGCAGCCTTTGATTTCTTCAATGTGTCGCTCAATGAATGGCTCGACGATAGCGAGCTGTTGTAGAACGTTGTTGTATGCCACGACCACCATTTTGTAATCATTATCAAAGAACTGCTTCCTACCAACAGTACCCCTTCTAGATAATCTCCCTTCGTGTCGATGCACAGGAATCCCAATGGCATTAGCATCCTTTATGTAATCCATACAACACTCGACTGCCTCTTCGGTTGTGTATCCCTCTATCATTGATCCCTCGGGGTGAGCGCGATTGCGTATGTAGCCTTTGAGGATCGACATGTAACGCTCATACGCCCACATCTGATGTAAGTATAAAGGACCATGTTCAATAATCTGAGGGACGATGTGAACGATCAAATGCTCCATCATATCAAAATATGATGGTGGGAAATACATCTCAAGCTGACATATGGTCTCGATAGCAAATGCCTGAAGTGGACCTAATTCGAGAGGATCAAATACCTTTTGTGATATTCGGCTAAAAAAGTAGCACAACTTTGTTATAACCACCTTGGTATGGATAGGTTTGACTGCCCTTATAGCAATTGGTAGAAATACCGTTAGCATCCTATGGCAGTCATGTGCATTGTATCCAGAAATGGTCAAATCTTTAATTGAGACTAGCTTCCTAATGTTCGATGAGAAACCAGTAGGCACTCTCACCCCTTGCAAGCATTTACAGAATGCTTTTTTCTCTTCAAGTGTCAACGAGTAACAAGCAGGAGGAATCTCCGTCTTTCCACTTGCCACCTCTACTGGGTCAAGGTCATGCCTTATGTCCAAATTTACAAGATCGTTACGTGACTTCAATCCATCCTTCGTCTTGCTGGGGATGTCCAGCAAGATGCCGATGGTGCTATCAAACATGTTCTTCTCGAGGTGCATAACATCAATGGTATGACGAATCTCTAAGTCCTTCCAGTAATCTAAGTATCTAAAGAAAATTGAGTGCTTCTTGAATGGCAATATAGCTTCCTCATCATCAACTTTCTTCCTCTTTGCTATCTTCTTCTTTCCCTTGCCAAATACAACCTTAATCTTCTTTGTTATCTCATACACGTAAGTACCACTTCGTGTTTCTGGGGCAGTCTCGTTCTCCACTGTCTTGTCGAACAATCTGGTCATCTTACGATACTTGTGCATTTGTGGTATGAACCGTCGATGTCGCATGTACACTGTCTTCTTAGACAACGTCTGGTATTTGTATGAAGTTTTATCCAAACATATCAGACATCCAGTCTTCCCTTTAATCTGCTCGGATAATGAAAAGTTTGCAGGTAGATTATTGATGGTAACGAATATGATCGCACGTAGATTAAAGTGCTCCCGCTTAAACTCATCTCACAATCGTAACCCCTCTTTCCATAGCTCCTCCATGTCCTCCATCAAAGGCCCTAGAAAAACATCTATATCGATTCTAGGTTGCTTCGGACCTTGTATGAGGATAGTGAGAAGAATATACTTTCGTTTCTGACATATCCATGTCGGAAGATTATACATTGTGAGAAGAACTGGCCATGTGCTGTGTCAGCTACTTAAAACACCAAACGGGTTCATTCCATCAGTGCTCAACGCGAACCTTACATTTCTTGGATCCTTAGAAAATTATGGGTGTTTTGCATCAAATGTCTTCCACTGGCGAACGTCGGCAGGATGTCGAATTATACCATCTGTCTTCCAACTCTCTTGATGCCATCTCATCAACTCAGCATCACTCGGGTTTGAGTACAGACGCTTCATGTGGTCCTTAATTGGTAGGTACCACATCACCATTGACGGAATCTTTATTTGCTTACGCTCCAATGAATCTGGGTCGATAAACTCTGTATCAACGGGCCCATTTCCTGTTTTATACCGACCTATGCCACATGTTGGGCAGCTCTCCAAGTCCGCATATTCTTTACGGTATAATATACAATGATTCTCACAAGCATGAATCTTTTCAACACCAAGAGTTAAAGGACATATGAGTTTCTTCGCTTGATATGTGTTCGATGGTATAAAGTTAGGCTTAGGAAGCAACACACTCAACAAACTCATAAGATCATTAAAACCTGTGTCCGACCATCCGTGTTTGGCCTTCAATCTCAGAAGTTCAAGCACTGAACGCAATACTGTGAAATCCTTATCACATCCCTTCGCTTCATCGTAAAGAAGATCCTTCGATGCCTTCTCCAATGCCTGCCAATGGTCTAACCCGCGTGATCTACCCACTAGATCCTCTGGTTCAACATGCCATAGCATATCCTCTAGATCAAAACCACCCTCAAAATCATCACTATTTGTGCAAACATCTACATTCATCCTTTCACGGGACATGTCTTCGATTACAAAATTCTCGGCCTCATTCATCTCGAAACTTAAATCTTCATCGTCATCTTGGGGATCAGCAATTTCCCCGTGATATGTCCAAACCTTGTAATTGGCGGTGAATCCATACTGCATTATGTGTCCCAATATTTCACCAGGATCTACCACCAATTTCTGATTCTTGCAGTGACGGCACGGACAAAAAAATTTTGTCATATTCTCTCAAAGCATGCGCCTTAGCCTGATTAATAAATTTAGATGCTTCCTTCATAAATATTGGGTGAGTTCTCCGCATCTCATACATCCATGACGACCGATCCATCTATATGTAAAGACAAAAAAAATTACAAATACAAATAATAGACCGCAGCTATTTTATAAAAACGTGTAAATACATTTATATTGCTCAAAAAAATACAACAGTACAAGTAACTAGTATGTACACAAATTTACATCCAAAATTTACCCATCAAAACATATATTTTAAAGCTAGATTTTGCAAAAACAAGCTAAAACAAACCTTGTCACAATTTTTAAAAAAACTCCAATTTCCACCAACGAAATTTAATAAAAATAGAGCCAAATGAAGGAGGATAGAGAGTTCTATACCTTTCATATAGACTTCAAGCAAAGATTTCGAGTTGAAAACCTCCCCCCATTTGTTGCTTGCAATAGGAGAGAGAAAATTTCGGATTCAAATGCTAAATGTCGGGTCTCTGCTGCAAAATATATGGTCCCATCATCGCATGCGGTCACTTACGACAGCCGCATGCGATAATAGGCATATTTTCGCATGCGGCCGTCTTACGGGACCGCATGGGATAATGCATGCGACCGCTTAAGACAGCCGCATGCGAAAATATGCCTATTATCGCATGCGGCTATCTTAAGCAGCCGTATGCGATAATACATCTTTGCATGCGGCTCGTTGACCCGCTCTCGGGGGGTGATTTTTGCAGGCGCTGCCACAAGTGGTCCGCATGCAACCTAAAGCCCCACTCGTACAGAAAAACCATTTCTGTAATAGTGAATGTGAAGGGGATTATATATCGTGTGCTATATTTCTCTTTTTCTTTCATTCATGTGCATCATTGTTGATATACTCCTCTGTTTGTGAGGAACCACGAACTTTTGCCATCTTTACAGTGGTATCCCTTCGTTTACCATTCTCCGTGTCGTAGAAACATATTGTTGCTTGTGCTTACTATGCTATACGTATAGGGTTTATAGCTCATAAGCTTGAGTTTAGCTGGCATAGTGTGACACCACCAGCTAGCATGTAAGATATCGACATGTTATGGCGATGTTATGGTGAGGCCACGCTGTAGCTCTTGAGATAACATATGTTATGGCTGATCTCAATCGGTGCTTGGTGGGTAGAAAATTACTTGTCTTTTAAATTTTTTTTAAGTTATTCAAATCTCAGATTTGGTCTTGTTATTTCGTTGTTTCTTTTTTATTTTTCGGATCCTTGAACCATGATGCATGTTTTTTCCTTAATTAGCAGTAAACTGATGTGATTTATTAGCAGTAAACTGATGTGATTTATTATTATATTCTACTGTGATATGTATTACTTTTTTATTTTATTTTCTCTCCCTGACTGATCTCCCCATGTGGCCATGCGAGAGGAGCAGACAGTTATTTTGTTTGTTTATATATATTTTTTCAGCCCAGGTGCTGGTCAGGCCGGCATGGCCCAGCTCACATGTACTCCTCCTGTCCCATAACAAATTACAAATTAAATCTTAACTATAAATCTAAAAAAAATAATTATCCATATTCATAGTTAGGATTTAATTTTTTTTGGATAGAGGGAGTATGCGCGGCTGGGCTGGCTCCACGGCTTAGCTGGCACTAGCTGAGTACGATAGATCGACTTGCGCGTCCAGAAGTGACACATGTCAAAAAAAAGCGATGGCACAAGTGGACCAAGTGGTGGATTTATCCCCAGCTTGAGATAGATCGATTAGGTTACTATATTTATATTTAAGATAAATTGTATAAAATATTTTTAATTCTATAAATTATTATATTTTAGTACGGATGGAGTAATTAAAATGGTAGGCTTGTCAGGCTTGTTCACTTGTGTTGACATCAAAAGTCCCTCGCAATGCAGGTCGCTAGATATTTTACATTTAAATCCTTTTTAAAAAATATTTTACAATAGATTCCTAAAAAACTTATACCAAAATAGACTTTTTCTCTATACTAGTGACCTTTTCGCGCGAAGGTTGAATGTTTTGGCACCAACGACACTGGCGTCAACACCATTGTCCCAAGTCAATCATTTTGTGAAGGGGGATAGTATCAATGTCATTGGCATCAGGATCTATTTGTAAAAGAAAAAAAATTCTAGCGCCAAAACTTATTTGTAAGAAAAAATATTTTTATTTTAGCCCTTTTCAGAAATTGTTTTTAGAAATATGTCCCCCTTCATATCAATAACTTAGCTTCCGTAGAGGATGAGGGTGTCAACATTGGCGTCGTTGGCGCTAAGATGTTTGACCATCGAGTAAAAGGTTCATTCATATGATAATTATTTTCAAAGGTCTATTTGTAAATTAATTTTTTTAAAAATATTAAAATGTGAAAAATCCAGTTGCCGCGGGTTCGTATATGGGCCGGCCTGTTCGAATCAAACATGCATGCGGTGCCCAACTGTGTCAACTGATCAAATGGAAAATACTCCAGCGGTGATCAAATTAAATTCTTTGGTCAAATTCAACCACACAAAATTAACTTCCCAGTGCAATGCGGCGTTAAGAAAAAATGACTCTTCGTGGACGAGGCGTCGTCAACTGCTCCAACTTCTTCAATTCCATACTCCATGAAAGTGGCATTTACTACTAGACGCCATACGAATCGACTCATTCTCACGCTATAAATACGAGGAGGTTGCACCACTGACCCCGTGCACAACATCAATCGTTCGATCTTCAGTTCTGCACTCTCGCCAAGCCCTTCCTTCCAAGATGTCGACGGCGCGCTACAACGTCCTCTTCGGCTCCGCGTCGATCGACACGACGATCACCAGCGACGCCGCGGTGGCCGACGAGTGGGTGCGCCGCATCCGCGCCTCGGCCACCCCGCGCGGCGGCCTCCTCGTCGGCCTCGACTGCGAGTGGAAGCCCTGTGACCACCTCTGGCCGCTGGTGGCACCCAAGGTGGCCATCCTCCAGCTCTGCGCCGGAGACAGCTGCCTCATCCTGCAGCTGCTCTACGTCGGCCGCGTCCCGCCGCTCGTCAGGGACCTCCTCGCCGACCCGTCCGTCCGCTTCGTCGGCATCGGCGTCGGCGAGGACGTGGCCAAGCTGGCCGACGGATACGGCGTGGCGTGCGCGGCGCCGGTGGACCTGGAGGACATCTGCAACCGCCGCCTCGGGCTTTCCGGGACGAGGAGGCTGGGGCTTATGGGCTACGTGAGGGAGGTGCTGGGGCTGACCATGGAGAAGCCCATGGACGTGACGAGGAGCGACTGGGAGAAGCGGCAGCTCGACGTGGCGCAGGTCCGCTACGCCTGCATCGACGCCTACGTCTCCTACAAGCTGGGCGAGAGCGTCCTCCTCACCAATTAGTCGCCATGCGTGACGCAAATGCAACACTTTGTCTTGCTATCCTAAATAGTATTGCTGCCGTGCTGGTTCCATGGTTGTTCTAGCTAGCACATATATAGTACTGTGTCATCATATGTATATGCAATTGATGGCTACATCAATTATCTATCGAAATATATATTATTTTTTTGGCTACATTTCCATATATTCTCAAGATGTTCGCGCAATTCAGGTACTGGTGTACATGTAGTACCTGTACCTTGGTCCTTGGAGCTTTGGTTTGTGCCAGATGCTGTTTCTGCATAAGAGGGTCATGGCGACTCATTATTTGGGAACTTGGTTATGTACTTTTGCCACTTTAAACTGTAAATTGTGAACTTTCCTCTCTGTTCAGGTTGTCCCATGGATAGCTGGCCCACAAAAAATGCCACCTCTCCCAAATCACAATCCGTTATTGTTTTAGCCCACCGAAACATACTGGCCTATTCTTTGGCCTGGCCAACTAGACAATTTGCTATGTGCCCAATCATTCTACGTGGATTGTGTGAAAAAATATAGAGATAATCCACGAAATGCCATTAACAAACACCCAGTTCCAAAAAATGCCATCGACGAGTACGAGTTCCATGAAATGCCATTGTACAAGCGACTTTATCCTAGAAATACAATCGCCGTTAGGGTTCCGTTAGCAACCTTCCGTTAAGTGTTATAGGATGAACAATGTATTTAACGGCGCGGGATGGACGGAACCCTAACGGCGATGGTATTTTTGGAATAAAATCGCTTGTACGATGGTATTTTATGGAACTTGCACTCGTCAATAGCATTTTTTGGATTTTCTCAAAAAGATATTATGTTGTATTATGATTGTCGGTGTCCTAGGCCCAGGGGTATATCGACTATGGGTTTGAGACGACCCCGTCCGTCCATGTGACCATCCCCCGAGGGGCGAGGAGGCCCGAGGGCGACGTGGCGGCCGCCCTCCCATGGCACGCTACCCCCTCGGGGGAAGGTCCAGCAGGGGTTGGGCTCCCCTGACCCCCTCGGGCCGTTGCCACATACCACGAAGTGAGTAAGCGCTTCCAGCGCTCACCTACCCGCATTAAATAACGGTGCAGGCGTAGTGCGCCTGCGCCGCGCGCGTGCCGCATCTATTGCGAAGTGACGCGCACGCATCTGACACCGGTCACCGTCGGCTGACCGGCACGAGATCGGTGCGAATGACCGATGGGACGGCGTACAGTGCTGCGCGTGCCGGTGCACGCGCGGTAGGTATGATACGCTTCCCAATGAAGTTGTGTCAAGATCGTAGGGGTCGACCCGGCTCCTGCGCCATGTCAAGGTTGGTGCGTCAAGTCTAATCACCTGGCGCATCGCACGGTTTACGGTGAACTACCGTATTTCAGCCGATTAATGAAGAATGACGTGCTGGGCCGACCGCCATACCGGATCCACAGGAGCGGAAGACTTCCACTCCAAGCTACGACATAGACCACATCTGTAAAATATTTTTCTTCTTTCTCTCTAGAAAACCGCCTGTTTGGCCCCTATGGTGTCCCCTTGAGATAAAAAAGGAGGCCCAGGCCTAGAGAAAGGGGGTTGGAGGCTTCTTTCCACTTCTTCTCCCTAGGATGCGGCTAGCTGAGTCCAACTCCAGAGAGTTAGAATCCACATACATAATCCACCACACAGGAGTAGGGTGTTACGCCTCATCGGCGGCCCGAACCTGTATAAACACTTGTGTGCCACTGTCCTCTGACAGGCGATCTCGATCCTCACCGGCCTCACCGGAGCCGAGCCTGAGGAGGCGTCTTTCACGCGCCCTTGGGCCGAACTCAAAACGGGGGGTCTGCACAGTCCCCCGCTGCGGAGTTTTCCATCCGACAGCTGGCCCGCCAGGTAGGGGCGCGCAAAAGCTTCCTTAGCTTTCCGCTCCTTACGTGTTCGCCAAGCTTCGCCAAGTCAGCCCTATGGCTGAAGAGGCAGTGCTCCACACCCCCACACCGAGCGCGGGCGACGATGGCGGGGAGCTGCATCCTCGTCGCCAGATGCACGTTCCGTCACCGCCTCCCCGCCAGAGCCCCGAGCGGGAGAAGGCGCCGCAGGAGCCGGAGGGCTCAGCTACCTCCCAGTGGCCCAGTGACAAGCGACGGCGTCACTCCAAGGCGCGCCGCCAGCTGGCCTACGGTGACGGTGGCACTCCTCAAGGTGCCCTCCAGGTGGCAGGGGCGCTCCTGCGCCATCAGCCCATCACCGTGGACCAAGAGGCCCCCGTCCAGCGTTGGCTGGATGACGTGGCCAACCTGGTCAAGGCGGCGCACCAGCGGCTAGGCGCTAGCGGCCGCCCGACAACGGCCGAATCGTCCGGCACCGCGACTGCAACCTCTTCGTCCGCAAGGCGAAGAGCGCGACGAGCGGCAGGTCATGTACGCCGCGCGTCCTCAGTGCCCCCGTCGACGCCCACGGCTTCCCACGGGCATCACGAGAGTTTGTACGACGAGCCGGATGCCCGGCTCAATATCGAGCGCAGCGAGATGAGAGCCGCGCTACCCAGGCAGGAGAGGGCGCCGCGTCCACCGCCACCGTGCGCCCTAGTGGCCCTAGAGGTAGGCCCCCCACTTCCCCCGTCGTTGGGGCTGGATGCCGCGCCTTTGTGGCGAGTCTCCGGAATGTCCGGTGGCCCCCAAAGCTCCGGCCCAGCATCCCGGAAAAGTACGACGGTAGCGTCAACCCCACCGAGTTCCTTCAGATCTACATGACTGGAATCGAGGCGGCGGGGGGTGACGACAGGGTCATGGCGAACTACTTCCCCATGGCCCTGAAAGGCCAAGCGCGGGGTTGGCTCATGAACCTGCCAACCACCTCCGTCCACTCCCGGGAGGATCTGTGCCAACAGTTCACCATGAACTTACAGGGCACATATCCGCGCCCAGGAGAGGAATCCAACCTGCACGCAGTGCAGCGGAGGGACGGAGAGTCCCTCCGGTCATATATCCAGCGGTTTTTCCAGGTCCGCAACACCATCCCGTGTATCCCCGCGCACGCGGTGATATACGCGTTTAGAGGAGGCGTGCGGCACAACCGCATGCTGGAGAAGATTGCCTCCAAGGAGCCCCAGACTACCGCACAGCTCTTCGAGCTCCCGGACCGCGTGGCTCGTAAGGACGAGGCGTGGACCTGGAACTCCTCCGGCTCTGGCGCGGCGGCTGCGGCTGCCCCCGAGTCTGCCGCCCATTCTGGGCAGCAAGAAAGGAGGAAGAAGAGGAGGACTGCCCGCTCTGGCGATGATGGGCACGTCCTCACTGTTGAGGATGCCCCGCGGCCCCCGCGTAAGGGGAAGGCTGCGGAGGGCAGCGAGAGGAGCCCTGCTGCCACTGGCCAAGAGCGTCAGGTCGGCAAATGGTGCTCCGTACATGACACCTCCCTCCACGACCTCACCGAGTGCCGCGCGGTCAAAGGATTGGCCGACCGCATCAAGAAGTAGGGGGAGGAGCGGGGTCAGGAGCGCCGTGAGGGCCAGAACCTCACGGCCCCTACCCGCGACTGGCGAAGTGAGGTCAAGAAAAAGGCCCCCACCGACGACGATGGCGATGACGACTTGGGCTTTCAGGAGCCTGAGGCCACCGTCGCCACCATGGATGGGGGAGCGTGTGCTCACGCTTCCCGCGTAGCTTCAAGACCATGAAGCGCGAGCTTCTGGCTGCGGTCCCCACCTACGAGGCCTCACGGCGGGCCAGGTGGTCAGAGGTCCCTCTCACCTTCGACCAAACCGACCACCTTCCGTGCGTGGCTAGGGATGGGCAAATCGCAATGGTGGTCTCCCCCACCATTTGCAATGTCAAGTTGAGGCGCGTCCTGATCGACGGCGGTGCCGCCCTCAACATTCTTTCCCCCACGGCCTATGACCTCATCAAGGTCCCAGGGATGAAGCTCCTGCCGTCTCTGCTGATCATCGGCGTGACGCCGGGGCACACATGGCCTCGAGGTCACATTGACCTCCCGGTCATGTTCGGTGGCCTCGACAACTTCCGCACCGAGCGGATAGACTTCGATGTGGCGGACCTCCATCTGCCCTACAACGCGGTTCTGCGGAGACCCGTATTGGTGAAGTTCATGGCGGCCACCCACTATGCCTACCTCCAGATGAAGATGTCGGGCCCACGCGGCCCCATCACCATCAACGGTGATCTCAAGATCGCACTGGCTTGCACGGAACAGCGCACAACCGACCTCGCTGTGGTCCCAAAGCCCGCGGGCGGTAACGAGGAGCATGGCGCCTCCTCGTCTCACACCCCAAGGAAGCGGATGACACCAGGTGACGAGGTCCCCATTAAGGAGGTGGCGCTGGCCGGCGACCTGTCCAAGACCGTCAAGATCGACGGTCAGCTGGACGGCAAATAGGGAGACACGCTCATCTCCTTCCTGCGGGCAAACACTGACGTCTTCGCATGGAAGCCGTCAGACATGCCCGGGGTCCCCAGGGAGGTGATCGAGCACCGTCTAGCCGTACGGCCGGGCGCAAGGCCCGTCCGGCAGAAAGTACGGCGGCAGGCCCCCGAGCGCCAAGCCTTCATCCGCGAGGAGGTGGCGCGCTTGCTGGAGGCCGGATTCATCCGGGAAGTCATCCATCCAAAGTGGCTAGCGAACCCGGTCGTCGTCCCCATGGCGAACGGCAAGCTTCGGATGTGCATCGACTACACCGACCTCAACAAGGCATGTCATATGGACCCTTATCCCCTGCCACGCATAGATCAAATCGTCGACTCCACCGCGGGGTGCGACCTTTTATGCTTTCTAGATGCCTACTCAGGGTATCATAAGATTCGCATGGCTAGGGTTGATGAGGAAAAAACTGCATTCATTACTCCCCTAGGCACATACTGTTATACAACTATGCCTTTCGGTTTAAAGAATGCAGGCCCTACTTTCCAGCGCACTACTCGTATTACTTTGGGTAGTCAAGTAGGGCGTAACATTGAGGCGTATGTCGATGACCTGGTTGTAAAGATGCGCAACCAGGAGACACTCCTCTCGGATCTAGCGGAGACTTTCGAGAGCCTCCGCTCTACCCGCATGAAGCTGAACCCCGAAAAGTGTGTGTTCGGTGTACCGGCGGGCAAACTTCTCGGGTTTTTGGTCTCAGCCCGAGGCATAGAGGCCAACCCCAAGAAGATTAGCGCGGTAAATAGGATGTGCCCCCCAGCAAGCTTAGGGATGTCCAGTGCGTCACTGGATGCATGGCCGCCCTCAGCCGATTCATATCGAGGCTGGGAGAGAAGGCGTTGCCCCTATTTAAGCTCCTCAAGCGCTCCGGACCGTTCCGGTGGATAGAGGAAGCTGAGCAAGCCCTCGACCAGTTGAAGGCGTACCTCAGCTCCCCTCTGGTCCTAGTTGCCCCCGAGCCAGAGGAGTCGCTGCTGTTCTACTTGGCTGCGACCCCACAAGTAGTCAGTGCAGCATTGGTGGTGGAGCGCGCCGAGGAATGCCCTTGGCCCATGCCCCACTGACCCACGATGGCATAGCCCGGGACAGAGGAGGATGCGGGAGCCCGTCAGTCGGGCGAAGGCCCTCGGGCCCCCCAAACTGACGATGGCCCTACGACCCCTCGTCAGGCAGAGTTAGAGGCCCCCGAACCCCAGGAAGGCCCTGAGGCCACGGGGGGAGGAGCGGCCCGATGACGCCTGACCCCGAGGCTACCAACGTGGAGGGGAAGAGGGCCTAGAGCGGCCCCTCCCAACATTCCCACGCAGGACCCGATGCTCGCGACGATGAAACTAGGCCCCGCCGAAAGGTGCAGCGGCGGGTTTACTTTGTTAGCGAGGCGTTACGGGATGCAAAGATTCAGTATCCTCAGGCCCAGAAACTGCTCTACACAATTCTGGTGGCCTCGAGGAAGTTGCGCCATTATTTCCAGGCGCACTAGGTCATGGTGGTAACGTGCTATCCTCTCAGGCAAATTCTTCGGAACCGAGAGGGGATAGGATGAGTGGTCAAGTGGACTATCGAGCTCTCTGAGTTCGATCTCCACTTTGAACCGCGCCACGCGATTAAGAGTCAGGCCCTCGCCGACTTTGTGGCAGAGTGGAGCCCGACCCCCGAACCCAATCCCGGGGCCCCCGAGCTCGAGATCGGAGCGGATCCCGCGCAACAGGCTGCCAGCCCTCATTGGGTAATGCAGTTTGATGGCTCGCTCGCCCTCCAAGGAGCTGGAGCTGGGGTTACTTTGACCTCACCAAACGAGGACACCCTCAAAGACTTGGTTCGCCTAGATTTTCGGGCAACCAACAACATGGCGGAGTACGAGGGACTCCTCGCGAGACTCAGAGCGGCGGCAGGAATGGGGATCCGCCGTCTCCTGGTTCTTGGTGACTCTCAGTTGGTCGTGAAACAAGTCTCCAAGGAGTACCGCTGCTCCGACCCGCAAATAGAAGCCTACGTCCGCGAGGTGCGGCATATGGAGCACCACTTTGACGGGTTAGAACTACGGCACGTGCCTAGACGAGACAACACGCTCGCCGACGAGCTATCACGCCTCGCCTCGTCACGCGCCACAACCCTACCGGGTGCCTTTGAAGAAAGGCTCACCCAGCCGTCAGCGCGTCCTGATCCCCCGGGGGATTCAGACGCTGCCACGCCTACCCCGACGCCCGAGGGAGTCCGGGTCTTGAGGCCCAAAGGGGTCGAACCCGACCCCTCAAGACAAATTGCCTGGATGACTGAGATCCAGGCCTTCCTCAAAGATGAGACTCTCCCCGAGGATCGCGAAGGGAGCGAACGCGTCATTCGCATCTCTAAGAGATACGTGCTGGTAGAGGGGGCCCTCTACCGGCGCGGCGCCAACGGAGTCCTCCTCAAATGCATCTCTCGGGACCATGGCATCGAGCTCCTAGCCGATGTCCATGAAGGCGAGTGTGGAGCTCACTCCGCCTCGCGCACCTTGGTCGGCAAGGCCTTCCGACAAGGTTTCTACTGGCCAACTGTGCTCCAGGACACGGCCGATCTGGTCAGGCGATACCGAGCGTGCCAATTCCACGCCAAGCAAACGCATCTGCCGGCCCAGGCCCTCCAGACCATCCCGCTCTCATGGCCCTTTGCGGTCTGGGGGCTGGATATCTTCGGTCCATCAAGAAGGCGTTGGGAGGGTATGAGTACCTCTACGTCGCCATCGACAAGTTCACCAAATGGCCCGAGGCTTATCCGGTCATCAAGATCGACAAGCACTCGGCGCTCAAATTCATCAAGGGCATCACTGCCCGCTTCGGGGTGCCCAACTGTATCATTACGGACAACGGCACCTAGTTCACAAGTGTACTGTTTAGCGACTACTGCGAGGACATGGGCATCAAGCTCTGCTACCCCTCCCCCACCCATCCAAAGAGCAATGGTGAAGTGGAGCGCACCAATGCGGAAATCCTCAAGGGCCTCAAGACCAAGACATACAACATCCTCAAGAAACACGGCGACTCGTGGATCGACGAGCTACCAGCGGTGCTATGTGCCAACCGGACGACCCCGAGCCGCGCCACAGGAGAAACACCTTTCTTCCTGGTTTATGGCGCGGAGGCGGTCCTCCCATCCGAGCTCACCCTAGGGTCTCCACGAGTATCCCTGTACAACGAGGCAAATCAAGAGCTCCTCCGACGGGACAACCTCGACTACCTCGAAGAATGAAGGCAGCGCGCCGCCCTCCGAGCCGCGCGCTACCATCAGCACCATGTCCGGGCCCGATCGCTCAACATAAACGATCTCGTCCTACGCCGCGTCCAAACGCGTCCTGAACTGAGCAAACTCTCACCCATGTGGGAGGGGCCGTTTAGAGTGATCGGTGTTCCCCGGCCGGGCTCGATCAAGCTGGCCATGGAAGATGGCACAGAGCTACCCAATCCATGGAACATTGAACACCTTCGTCACTTCTATCCATAGAGGAGTCGCTGCGTTGTACCTCGGGCTCGGGCCAACCCCGCGCGCCCCCCTCGGGCACGGTAGAGTTGGCCGGGGGCTCCCACTATCAATATATTTCCCTTGCATCCATTCCACAACAGTTTTATATCCGGTCCAACTGTGGTTTTCCCCTTAAGGGTTTTGTTCGGTGTTTTCGTCTTACTCGGGACGGTCGCGTTCGCGCCGCTCCTAAGTGGTTTGCGCCGCCTAGACGCCAACGGGGACCAGAGCGAGCCGTGCCCCGAGACATCTTGAACTCCGGGGGAACTCACCAATGGCCCACAATCGGGTCCGCACTTACCCCGGTCATCATGCACTCGGCCTGGCCAATCTCGACATGCGGAACTCCCCAAGTGCTCTAGTCTCGGCTCCTATCACTTAGGGTTGCGGCCCGAACCCGAGCCCCCGCTTAAGACGAAGCACCAAACAAGCCAACAAGGGAAGAAACACTTGGATCACACATACAAGATGTCAAACTAATATTCGAACCATGACATATTTCATTGCAGGAAATTGACATACAAGCATATGATGAAGATTCAACTATTACATGGCCGGCGCGAAGGCCGTGCCGATTATTACATGATCGGCATGAAGGCATGAGAGGGGGTGCAAATGGAGGAGGAAGAATCCCTGGCCTCCTCCACTGGCGATAGCAGCCGTCCCTACTCTTCCCGCGAGCAGCGACGGTCGCCCCCGCCCCTCCCGCTGGTCAAATGGAGGAAGAATCCCTTGCCTCATCCACCGGCGGTGGCGGCCATCCCTGCTCCTTCCACGAGCAGCGGCAGCCGTCCCCTCAGCCGGTCAGCAGCGACCGCAGTCCTTGCTCCCTCCGCCAGCGGCAGCAGCAGCTTCTGCCCTGCTCGGTGTCGGCGGTAGCAGCGGGACAGTGCCTGCTCCCATAGCAGGTCCTCCCTCCGCCAGCGACAGCGGCAGCTTCTGCCCTGCTCGGCATCGGCGGTAGCGGCGGGGCAGTTCCTGCTCCCACAGCAGTTCCTGCCTCCTCCGCCGGTAGCAGCGGCAATTCCAGCCCCTCCCGCCGGTCGGCGGTGACGGTCCCTGTTCCCACAGTGGTCCCCGCTCCTCGCGCCAACCACCGCGGTGACCGGGCAGCGCTACCTGCCGGTGTCACCATCTTCGTCTTCGACGGGGATAGTGGCCGAGGAGGCGGATCGAGGGATCGCATAGCGCCCTTGAATCGGCCGGCCATGGCCCAAGGTGCAACACGACGCAGCCGTTTCTTAACGGCAACGGGGCAGAACATGCCAGGCGAGTACGAGCTGGCATGGATGCGCCTCACCCCGTCGCTTAAGGCTGGGAGCGGCGGCGGTGCCGGGAACATCCTGCCCAGCATCGCCGACTCTTGGTTGACCATCGCCGACATGAACTTGTGCGGTGGGTCGTCTATATGACCATTGCCGATGCGCGACAGTGGCAGCGTGCCATCCTCGACCGGAGATCGTCACCGTCGTCCCGGTGGAGGAGCGCCGCGGAAGGCCGGAGCGCGCGGCGAGGGAGGCGCTAGGACCAGAGGAAGTAAGGGCGCAGGAAGGCTGAGTTCGGGAGAAGTGGCGAGTGAGGGGGAAGATCTCCTCCCCCTCTCAACGCCCTTTTATACCCTGGCCGCCGCTGCACTCGCCTCCTCACTCCTTACGTCCGCTCTCTTGCCCCCTCGATTCTCGCGCACATGGCCGTTGCCATTCGCGCCGCACCATTTATGGCGCACCCGTGAAACGTCGCCACCATCATGAAGATGGAAGAATGGGTCAAGCCTGCCTTAAAGGCGGCGCGGTTCCCAAAGGGATATGCCATATTTATCGTTAGGGGCAGACGAGTGGACACGCCCCGTCTTGCGTGCCACCCCCGGAAATAGGGCCGTTACGCGGTAATGGCCCGTTTCCGTTGAGAGGCGACTTGGGTTACGCCCCGGATAATGAGGCCATTACGGAAAAGGCCCATTATTGCTGGGAGGCGGTTTCCCCCAACACGCACAGCCAGCGGCCGTCCATCTCCCTTAGAAACCTGGGCCCACTCTGCATCGGTTCGACGAGGTGGCGTAAAACCTGGTCGACCTGCAGCGGGGCCCCACACAGGCTTTACGCCGGGGGCTACTGTCGGTGTCCTGGGCCCAGGGGTATGTCGACTATGGGTTTGAGGCGGCCCCGTCCGTCCACATGGCCATCCCCCGAGGGGCGAGGAGGCTCGAGGGCGACGTGGCGGCCGCCCTCCCATGGCGCGCTACCCCCTCGGGGGAAGGTCCAGCAGGGACCGGGCTCCCCCGACCCCCTCGGGTCGTTGCCACGTACCACGAAGTGAGTAAGCGCTCCCAGCGCTCACCTACTCGCATTAAATGACGGTGCAGGCGTAGTGCGCCTGCGCCGCGCGCGTGCCGCATCTATTGCGAAGTGACGCGCACGCATCTAACACCGGTCACCGTCGGCTGACCGGCGCGAGACCGGTGCGAATGATCGATGGGATGGCGTACAGTGCCGCGCGTGCCGGCGCAGGCGCGGTAGGTATGATACGCTTCCCAACGAAGCTGCGTCAAGATCGTAGGGGCCGACTCGGCTCCTGCGCCACGTCAAGGTTGGTGCGTCAGGTCTAATCACCTGGCGCATCGCACGGCTTACGGTGAACTACCGGATTCCAGCCGATTAATGAAGAATGACGTGCTGGGCCAACCGCCATGATGGGCGGTCTAACCGACGCCATACCGGATCCACAGGAGCGGAAGACTTCCACTCCAAGCTACGACATAGACCACATCTGTAAAATATTTTTCTCCTTTCTCTCTAGAAAACCGCCTGTTTAGCCCCTGTGGTGTCCCCTTGAGATAAAAAGAAGGCCCAGGCCTAGAGAAAGGGGGTTGGAGGCTTCTTTCCACTTCTTCTCCCTGGGTTGCAGCTAGCTGAGTCTAACTCCGGAGAGTTAGAATCCACATACATAATCCACCGCACAGGAGTAGGGTGTTACGCCTCATCGGCGACCCGAACCTGTATAAACGCTTGTGTGCCGCCGTCCTCTGACAGGCGATCTCGATCCTCACCGGCCTCACCGGAGCCGGGCCTGAGGAGGCCTCTTTCACGCGCCCCTGGGCCGAACTCAAAAAGGGGGTCTGCACAGTCCCCCGCTGCGGAGTTTTCCATCCGACAATGATGTCTTACATGGATCTCTTATGGGGTATATACAAGAGTACATAGGAGGTAGAGACTTAGAGTATAATTGTTGACGATGAAATTTGGTAAGCCTCAAAGTCATCATCGGCCTAGAGTCAGTATCGGCTTCAGAGTTCTGGAATCGGCCGATAGGTATTATCAGATCACCAACAGTTGTGTTCTTGATGGATTCGGTTAATGAGATGGATCAAAGTCTGAGTTCAAGAAGGATGCGGCATGGCAATTTATCTATTAATTAGGCAGAGTCGTTAGTTTCCTTTTAATTTTAGAAAAGTGTGTTTAGTGTCCAATAAGGACTTTATATGTTTCCTTTTATCTTTAGGAAAGTTTGAGTCGTGTCCGATATGGACTAGTATCTACCCATGGGTATAAATATGTACACCCGGGGTCTATGTAAATTATTTCTCGATCAATACAACTTCGGCGCATCGCCACCTTTTACCTTTTTAATTTCGACAAGTTCTTGTTTCAAGTTGGGCTGCATCGACTTCGATCTCCGACGAGGAGTAAGGATTGTTATGGCGGCTTGCGTTATCGGGATTAGTGCTTCCATCGCTTCGACACTCTAATCTTGTTCATGTAAGTCGTCGAGTTATCATATACATTATATAATCTAGATTGACAATGTTTTCTACTTGCATCGGCCGATCTCTATCTAGGGTTTTGTCGATATCGGCTAGATTACTTTGTTGGCTTAGATTATATAATATATCCACCACCCTGAAAATCCTGATTGTCTAGATATTATGTTTCTTTTCATACTTAGTGCTGCATCAGTTAAGTTTGATCTACTAAGTCGTGCTTAAAACCATAATCTCTAGCCTGCTTCTTGATTGCCAATAAGGGTTTCATCGGGGTTTCAGCCGATGAGTTATCTGGACGTTGTATCGGCTTATAAGGATTACATACAAGATGGATTTAGCCGATGACAACAAAGATTTCACTGTTTATATAATCATTTGGATCTATTGACATCGGACCACCAGCCGATGAATGCTTCAACCTTCAAATCAGTGCTTATTTAATCTATCATTACTAGCCGATTGGTTTCTACTGGATTATTTTATTTTATTTTCATCAGCCGATTATCTTTATGTCATTATTTACTCAGTATCAAGATGTATACTGGATATCGGCTGGTATCAGCATCGGCTGGAATCACTCCATCGGCTTGTCAGCCGATCGGCTATCTTTTGATCTTCAATTTATATATCTTGTCAGTTGCAGGATCAAACTGACTGGCACGCCCGCATCTTATTATTATTTTGGACCTGCACTGGAGCTAAGTAGATCTCCCAGGCCATCGTGTTTTTACGTCAACAATAATACAAGTAAGAGTAGATTTATCTTTAGGACTCTATTTTATCTCTAGGATTCTATGTCTAGGATTATATTTTATCTTTATAATTTGTATTTGACTCTTATCTCTAACCAACATATCTATAGTTCTAATATTCCCCTCGGTCGTAACGGGAGTGAAGCAAACGATTGCAACTCACCATCATCGGTTGCATCTCTGATGAACGGTCCTCCACCTGGTGCTTGCGTCCTCTTCGGTGTCGTTCCTTGACTCTTCTCTATTCCCTCCCGCAGTCATAACGGGACTGTCATGGACGATAGCGATGACACGGACGTTTTGACTGGAGTTGCCGTAGATAATTTTTGTTGTAGATGTTTGCCGATGTTGCTGATCATGTAGTAGTCGTGGTCGTGGTAGTCATGGTAGTTGGTATAGTCACAAATAACCGAAGGCGAAAAAATATTTACAACATGGTGTGAAGACGGAATTGCAATTGTTAGCATCTTGCACCTTGTAGGTGTCAGATGATGCCATTGAAGACGTCTTGCGAATGCCGAGGACGCTGTTAACAATAAGGCCACCACTTTTGGTTGGTTCTTCTGCACTATGCAGCGATCATCACGATAGTGATACCGAGTTGATGCATGCGTCATCGTAGATGACGTGATCGATGCCGTCGTTGGTGATGTGGTTGATGTTGTTAATGAAGCGTCTTGCAGATTAGTCTGTCAGAGGACGCAAGATGTCTATCTTCGTGAACGAATTGAAGTGGCGACAGCGAGTTATCATGTTGATGAAGTTCATTGGCGATGTAGTGTTGGCGAAGACAATTGTCTTGATGATGTTGTCGTACAACTGATGAAGATCGATCGGCGTGGAGGTGGACGATCAAGATCCATGATAGGCATGCATGCGTACGGATCGATGTGCCTGACTGCTTGATCTCCATGCATGCATACATGCAGCTTTGCTATTGCTTGGCTGGCATGCACAGAACGATTGCTCGTGGAGTGCCAACGTGGGATGGGTTGTCGGCGAAGCGGACGCCACCGAGACATTGGCGATCTCCTCTGTGGCCTTGAGTTCTTGTTGGAGCAGCCGCAGACGTGCCCTCGCATGACCGGTGGCAGGATGATCTTGCAACCGGCATCGTCTCCAGGACCAGGAGTTGTCCAGGTAGTCCGTGGCAGAGGACAGGCTTGTGACGTCGTCGTCGCCGCGCGTGGTTTCTCTGGCTGTAGATTGACTCCTTGCCCACCGATGCCGGCCGTAGCTAAAGGGTTTCGGGTCTAAAAGGAAAATTCAATCTAGTTCTAAAACAAATCTAATCTATGGAATGATTAGCTAATAGATGTGGCGCTCCAGGAAGATTATAGAATTAATCTCATCAGTCTGGGATGACGCGAGGATTTAACAACGTTGGTCTAAAGCTCTGATACCATATGGAAAAATCTATTCTGTTGTACTGTGATGTTTTACGTGGATCCTCTTATAGGGTATATATAGGAGTACATGTTTTACGTGGATCCTCTTATAGGGTATATATAGGAGTACATAGGAAATAGAGACTTGGAGTACAATACAACTAAGAGTATATTTATCACTAGGATTCTATCTAAAGGACTCTATTTTATCTCTAGGATTATATCTTATCTCTATAATTTGTATTTAACTCTTATCTCTAACCAACATATATATACTTCTAACAGATTGCTTTCAAGTGTAACCAAGAAGTTTATTAGTTCTCCGGACTCACAGCTAAATATATTGTGCAACAAATGCGAGCCCATGACCTTTTATCCCCACCCAAACTGATCCACCCCTACTACAAAACACTTAATAGGGAATATCCTCATATGTATCAGTTCAACAAAAACTAGCACATATGAGCTTTGCCCTAACCTCTTTAACTCCTCTAGTTAGGAGTTTAAAATTAAAAACCGACACCTATAACATCTTGTAGGTGTTGGTTTATTAAAAAAACAACACAAACCAACACATATAGTTCTTATGCATGCTTTTTTAAGTTAATCAACACATATAAAATTACTATTGGTGTTGGTTTTTTATTAAACTGACACATATCGAGAAGATAGGCCGAGCTGAGCAGGAAGGAAGAAAAAAACCATGCGGAACCCTACGGGTGCCAGTGTCCCTAATTAGTGTTGTTATTAGGGTGCCGGATTGAAATCTGGCACCTACACAGGATTCCCAACTGACAACCATTAGGCTTTCTGTAGTAGTGCAATGTACATTAATAGCCACTAGAGCAACCATGTCGTTAACATTATTTTGAGTTAACTGACATGTTGTTCATACTGTTTTTTAGTTTATTCCTAACAATTTTGACATATCAATTCTAAATATATTAAAAACATTTATCCACAGAACACTAGCACATAATCAAATATATTTCAGGCTAATTTTGTTCTACAAATTCCCGTAATAAAGCACAGGGTTTCATCTATTAGTTTTCTTATACTTCTAACAGAGGGAATCTGGGTACGATGAAAGAGCAAACATCAAGTACAACTATCTACCCTTCATTAATGGAAGTTATGAGAACTCTTTTGCAATGGATGATTTTTGCATGAATAAAACTAAGGAAAGGTTCAAATTACCCCTTAACTGTCATGGTCTTTTGAATTACCCCTAAATTCTAATACCAAATATATATTTTGTACTCTTAACTATTCAAACTGGATAAAATAACACATCCTCCGATTCAATCCTGAGGAAGAAAGTGATAGAGGTGAAAGAATCGGATGTGGGACCCATCTTTTAGAAAGTATTGTAGACTGGATTACCACGCGTATGTCATGTAGAACCAAAATCTCTGGTTTAAATAGTTTATGGGGTAACATACCTATTATTCGAATTTAGAATTTTGGACAACCACGATAATAAGTGGGTAATTCAGACTTTTTCCTTAAACTAATCTCTATGAAAATCTTTCAAAATTCACACTATCTACGATAGGTCGATAGCCCCATGAGTTGATAAAACAGCAAACGAGAATAGCATTCCAATTAGAACAACAGGCTAACATATAGATATAGCACCACTGACTACCGAGTAGTAGTACTCGGCTGACCAATGCAACAGACATGCATATGCATAGTTCCATACTTCCATCATCATCAGTTGGCAAGGACCCTCTCGCCCAGCTTGTAGGACACGTAGGCGTCGATGCAGGCGTACTCGACCTGCGCCGCGTCCAGCTCCCGCTTCTCCCAGTTGCTCATGGTGACGC
The DNA here is from genome assembly GCA_000573905.2 of Oryza punctata. Lineage (NCBI taxonomy): Eukaryota > Viridiplantae > Streptophyta > Magnoliopsida > Poales > Poaceae > Oryza > Oryza punctata. The sequence continues at coordinate 11,269,183 of CM002488.2, forward strand.
ACCTCGGCTTCTCCATGGCCATCCCAAGCACCTCCCTCGCGTAGCCCTTCAGCCCCAGCCTCCTCCCGGTCCCGACGAGGCCGAGCCGGCGGTTGCAGGCGTCCTCCAGGTCCACCGGCGCGGCGCACGAGACGCCGTAGTCAGCCTCCAGCTTCGCGGCGTCCTCGCCGATGCCGATGCCGACGAGCCGCACGGAAGGGTCGCCGAGGAGGTCCCTGACGGCGGGCGGGACGCGGTTGGCGTAGAACAGCTGCAGGACGAGGCAGCGCGCGCCGGCGCAGAGCTGGAGGACGGACACCTTGGATGTCTTCCAGGAGACGTAGTTGGGCTTCCACTCGCAGTCGAGGCCGACGATCAGGCCGCGGCTGCCGCCACTCGCCGCGGCGCGGACGCCGCGCACCCACTCGTCGGCGGCCGCGACGTCGCTGGTGACCGTCGTGTCGATCGTGGCGGAGCCGAAGCAGACAGTGTGGCGCGTCGTCGTCATCACCATGCCTGTGTTCTAGCTAGCTAGTGGCACTGGAGAAGTGGAAATTGTACTTACTGTTGTGCAGTTGATCACTTGATCGTGGTTATGCCTCTTGTGTATTTGTAGTGTAGAATGAGTTGATCCATTGGATGGCAAGTAATGGCTCTGTACTTTGGAAGTTGGAACGCGACTAGTTGACGAGTCCTAATCCCGAAGAGTCGTCAATTAAGTTCCCGAGTGAAGAATCATCAATGAAAAGTGTATACGTTGTGTTGTGTACTAACTCCGTTTTAAAATATACCAACAACTTCTAAAATTTACATTTTGTCTCAGATATAACAATCTACTCCTATGACATATATCTGTACTACTACCATTGCTTCATTATCTTTTTAATTTGCCTCTTCTCAATAGTCATGTCAAGGGCTAAAAACTATTATAAATATATTGAGATGGATGGAGTAAGTTTATGGCATATAGGTTCGCGCAACGAAAAGAAATGTTGAGCACAAGAACTACAAGAAGAAATTGTTGCTACATTTCAAATTTTTACCAAGGAATTAGCTTACCTTCTACATCAAACCACAACGTCATCTTCATCTAAAGAGAAGGTACTTGGCTATGAAATCCATGATCAAATATGTGTTGCTTGAATTGGACGAAGGTTGGGTGAGAGCGGTGATGGTGGAGGAAGAACCAAAAAGGCATAGGAAGGAGAGAAGCTTGTCAAGAAAGGAGACCGAGATGGATTTGAATTAGGCCTTGTTCGATTAATCTCCAAGTTGGAGAGAATGGAGGGGACTAAGGGGATTAATTCCACACCTCAGTAGGTGCGGAATAAATCCCCCCCAACTAAAAAAAAACTCCCACAATCCTCTTAGGGGAGGAATTAACCAAATAAGGTCTTAAAGGAAACTAAAGGGGAAATCAGTTCATACAACCCATTTCCTCTATTTATAGGCCTAGATGTTCGCGTAGCCAACTTCGACCTGTGTAGTGTGGATTTACTTGTCGTACATGTTTAGACCGCCTCAAAGTGTCCCATAGCCCGCTTAATTAACATAATTGGGCCTTGATGATGTAGTGGACTTCTAGACCGCCTCAAAGTCTCTCGTAGCCAACTTAATTAACACAATTGGGCCTTGATGATGTAGTGGGCTTCACGACAGTAGGTCTTAATCATGAAGTGGTACTACACATACAAATGGCTTTGATCATGAGTGACTAGAGAGGAGTGGAGAGAAAAAGAAGGGCGAGGCTGGGTGCTACAAATATGAGAGGAGATTGAACATGAGCTCTCTTCATCCATCCATGGAGTGAATGGTGGCAGGGAGACAATCAAGAAGATACATAGAAAAATATACTATCTATGTTTCTAAATAAGTGTCTTTGTAGTTATAAACCTGGATAGTAAAAATACTCTTTTAGAGACGGCGCGTAATAAGGTAAACATCATTTATACTTGGAAAGTTACTAGTTAGTGTTTGTGTTGGACAGAGACGTGTCCAAGTTTGCGAACAAGGTCGTCGTTTGAGCAATAACAATATCCATATAATATGTCATGAAAACTCAGGTGCTTACTATTTCTTGATAAACCGTGAACTTCACTCGATACGCTCAGGAATCTGGTTATCCTGATCTTTCGGTAAGTTGATGATAACTACGATTTGGGAGAAACGTTGATAACTCGACTATAACAGTACGAGACGTTGTTGTGTTGCCCCTTAGCGATCGATACACCTCTCCGTGAGTTGTTGATCTTGCCGGTACAAATCAACCTTATTCCTACAAGCAAATCGAAGAAACAAGCAAGAATAAGATAAAAGCAATCTGAATTGCAAATAGTAATTGAATACAAATGATAAGTTGGGGTTCCGTAACGAGCAAACCGGCGATCTAACCGATCACGGGATTACATGGCAAAGTAGCAAGCTAAACTTTAATCTAAACAAAACCCAATAAACCCTGAAGGGGTACCTAGCTATTTAAAGAGGTGGGAGGATGACCAAGGGGTCCCTAGGGTCATGCTCCACCTGGTTGGGGCGCACCCCACATGGGTCGGGGTCCCAAATGAAGTTACAAGCCCATAGGCCCATTATAGGTGATGCAACACCTTGTTTATGTAATTGCGACCAACTGAGATAGAATTTGGAGATGAGGATGGATCCATTGAAAAGAGAACTCCGACAGCTTTCCATCAAGTACTCACGAACCGAAAATGGAGCTCGTATGCAGATTTGGCGGTCGTTTGAAATCAACACTGTAGCAGGTGGCCGAATTGGATTCCAGCACTTGGGCAACTTGATCTTGATGTGAACAATGATTGTATCAATGGTAACCATGGTCACATTATTTCTAGAATCAGGAGGCACACATATTTAAGGTACAACTTGGTAGTTAGGGGCTTGGAGCCCAAAAGGTATCCTATATGGATCCCAATCCCAATCCTAATGTTAGGCTCCAACAATTCCCCTAATATTGTTTCAAAAAATTGAACTCCCCAACATGGGGAAAATTACTCTTCACAAGTAAGGAGAGGTCATGCTCCCAATTTGCCGCTCGAGCAAGTTCCTGTAGCGAAGGAGGGGGACGGTGTGGGGTGAGATCACGTGGGGTGGTAGGGGGCACTCAATCGTGCATGTGAGAGGAGAGCTTTTTTTTGTTGGTAGTTTAGAGTTGGACCCACATTTTTGTTATCATGAATCAATTGTTTGGATATCTCTTACAGCATCACCAAAAGATTAGCTAAATCCGATCCCTAAAAATTTGATTTTGGGAATTCTAAACGGATTTTGATGTGTGAAAATAGTTGACCCTCCAAGAGATGGGGTAAAATTGACTCCCTAAGACCAAAAAATGGGCCCATGTGAAACTACCAGCCAAAATCAGTTTATTCCTATTTCTTCCGTGTGATGACGATGTTGGAGACACGCGTCGAGGTCGACAAGAAGGTGAGCGATAGAAACCCGCTGTCTGAACAGCAAAAAGAAAACTGATGTAACAGCGAGCAGTAGAAATCCTCCAATCCTCCCATGCACGTCCAAAGTATGGCATGCTCCAAGCTAGCATAACAAACAACTCAATGCCTTCTGACCCATCTGGACCATCTCTCCCTCTCATTCTCAGCAAAGAAACAGAGAAAGGAAAGGTCTTAGAGCCTGGAGGGACCGAGGAGGCAGGAGTGCAGGACCATAGGAGACATGGTCACTCAAGGTGTCAGGCCTGGAGGTGGTCACCATCGGAAGAGGCATGACAGAGGGGACCTGGTTGCTGGCAGTGGGGCCAATCTGATGATGATGATAGTGGGTGGCAGGCCTGGAGTAACAGTGAGGAGGAAGAAGTCCAGTAGTGGCGTTTCCTGGTCGGTGACGATAAGGACCCTGTCTCCTCAGCTGTGGAGCGAAGACCTAGCAGTGAGGGCAATCGCAGCCCAGGCAGTGGCGTTCATCAAGAGGAGACGAGGTGAAGGAGGTTTGCATGAGGCGGGGGAAGGAGACTACACCTACATCCGCGTGAGCCTAGTGGACGTGGGAGTAGGGCCGGATGAAAAGCTCGTGGCTTGTTAGCTTGCTCGGCCTACGCAGCTCAGCTCGACTTGATATGATTTTGTAACAAGCCAAGCTGACATTTTGTTTGTTAGGCATAACAAGCCTGCTCAAGCTGGCTTGCGAGCTACTCACGATCTTAACGAGCTAGACAACAGGAAGTAAAATCAGACTTCAGCAGATAGCAGGCCATACCCTGTGCCCATCGCCCATCTTGGTGGCATGCCCAGATCAAAGAAAAATAGAAAAATAAAAAACCTATATCAGTCATCGCCTCTTCGGTTCCTCTGCTCTCCTGTTAGCCATATCCCCCTCTCTCCCCGATCCAAATCCAAAACATCACATGGAGTCACCGCCCGTGGCCCCACCCAACGCTCACGCCACTCCCTCCAACACACCGATGACACTTCCGAGTCTCCCGTTCCAGCGACCAGCATCGCGCTCCGCTTCCTCCATCCCATGGCACAGTGCTCCGCTTCCTCCATCCTTGTGGGGTACATGATACCCGGGGACCCGAGAGTAGGCTTTTGGGCTAGATGGAATGGGTGTGGGCCAAGTACTTGAGGCCCATCCGGCCTACTTGTATTATAACAAAGGAATTATAGATAAGGCAATGGATCTTATCCCATGTAAATAGGTGGCAGGTATCCGGATTATGAGGGATATCATACCTATCTTAGCCGGCTCCCCGATAGCTATTAAGGGGTTCGGCAAACCCTAATTCGGGTGATGGCTATGGGCCATTCTCTACACCGTATTGCGAAACCACATACACAGATCTAATGTACACAACTGGAGTAGGGTATTACCTCTTGCCAAGGGCTTAAACCAGTATAAATCTTGTGTCACCATATCTCCTAGATCTAGTGCACCCCATAAATATTATTGCCAATCCACATAATCGACAATTCCGTAGCGTCGTCGCCTGTTCCAGTGACCAGCGTCAAACTCGCGCGCTCCCTATGCCCATGATCCATTGAGTAGGAAGAGGACGTGGTGCTTGTGCCGCACGCCCACGTGTCTGTGTGTGTATGCATGGATGGATGGAACTATGCTGCTTGATACCATGAATCTGAGTTTGTGAAGAATTTAGTACCTATTGCTTGATTTATTGTTTGAACTGGGATAGCCACATCCACTTGAATATAAAATAAGCAGATTGTTTTTTTCTTTGTTGTCGTTTTTGGATTTTATGATTTTTGTGTTGTTTTCAGATTTTGACTTAGACATATGGGATAATCCATTGAGCTCATCATGTTTAAAGTGCTAATTGCTGAAAAGATGTTTTCAGAATATGTTCTTCCCTATCTACTATCTATGAAGTGATGAAATGGTTGTATTAGCTCGCGAACTAAATGATCTGGCTCAAGTTTCTCACCGACCTAAGCCGAGTTGCCATTTTAGCTCGTTAACTATCGAGCCAGAGCGAGCCGAGCCAAGCTAGCTCGATATCCACCCCTACGTGGGAGAGAGGGCTGGGCCGGAGGTGGAGACCAGGACGGAGAGCGGTCGATCCAACCAGATTGAGGAGGTGGCATTAGTTGGAGATGGCTCGGTGCAGGCGAAGGTTGAAGAGAATGGCTTCTCGCTCCTCATGTAAGAATGAGCCTAGAAGACACGGGAGCATGAGATTGGGAGTGGGAGAGGAACCCTTCCTCGGCCAAATATGTCGAGAGCGAAGATTACGGGGATGAGAACTCCAAAAGTTTAGCAAGCAAGTAGGGAATATGTTGGAGCAGGTTCTTTAAAGAAATCCAAAAAATTAGGATTGGGAATGGAATCACGTGATTCTCTTAGAGAACAAATTTATTTACACATTAATATTTGATTAAAGATCCTGAAAGAGCATCTATGCCCCCAGTGGGTTTTGGTTAATTGATGATAAACGATTAAGAGACTAATGCGCTTATTGAGTGTGTAAGCAAGGGATTAGTCCGATGAAGAACCGACAAAGAAGATGAAGAAGAATATACAATACAACGAAGTTTCATTGTGATCCAAGGCTACAAGTGATGGAAGATGGCAATATGCGGTGAAGGGTTGGCAAGATTTGCTACGCGATGGACCATGCATGGGAGAAGGGTAAGTGGAGGCTTGGCGCTGAATGACCCGATGTAGTGGTGAAGGAGCAAGTGCTTAGCTGAATACCGACGAACTGATCAAGGACATAGGATATCACAAGTTGATGAGGATCAACTCTTGGTGAAGAAGAAATACAAGATGAAATGTTGAAGATCAAGAGGATGTGATTCGTTCATGAACATCAAGCCAAATTCCATATTAGCATTGATCAAGGCAAAGAAAGAAGATGGCATAAAGGTATTCGTAGTATAACTTTTTTATTTGCTCTTGAGTTGGTAGGAAAACCGTTCTATTAAGTAGGATGTTGCCTTGATATCTAGGGATGAGTTTGGTTCTCAAAATCTTTGTTGAAACATTTCTCATTCTTGGATTTTGAGGACCGGTGATTTTCAAAAGTTTCCAAAAGTGCCTTTAGGAAATTTCTGAAATTGATATGGCCAACAAATTGCTCTCTGGTGATTTTCAGAAACTTCTGAAAGTGCTTTTCAGAAATTTCCTAAACTGCAAATTGCTCTATGGTGATTTTCAGATTTTTCCAAAATATTTATGGAATTTTCCGAAATGCTATTTTCCCCAGTTTTTTGTTGTGCTCGTGCTGGAATTTTGCACTTTCCGAAAAATTCTAAAAGTATTGTAGCAAATTCCGAAAATAACTGTAGAAAGTTCCGAAAGCTGATTTTGCTCTCAGCTGATTTTTGGATATTTCTAAAAATCACTTTGGAAATTACCAAAAAAAATAGAATCTTTACCCCAACAGGCAGATCTGGGGGTGTGGCTCTAAATAGCCCCTTCCACCCAAAAGCTAAGGTTGCGGGCTCTATTGCTTATCATTTGTCCTTGTCCTATGTTGATTTGAGATTTATTTTGAGTCTTGCCTTCTCATTTCTTCATCTCCACCGATCTACGAGCTTGGATTTCGTGTGTGTGAGAGAGTGATTGATTTGAGTTTTTTGAGTGCTTGATGTTGACTTCGTGAATATTTATTGAGCACTCAATTCATCCCGAAGAAATATTTGTTGCATTTGTTCTTGGTGGTTGAGGACACCTAAATGATTAAGAGTCAACCTCGAGACACCGATTGGTTTTTTGTGTGCTAAGGGAGTTTATAAAGGTTGGATCTCATCTCTGATAGGGAAGAGATACTTCCACTAAGGAGTGCACTTGTGCAACCTCATGAGGATAGAGTTGGAAAAGACCCAGCTCATTGTGAGCTCCTCAACGGAGAGTAGAATCTCCTCGAGGATTTGAACTTCGGGAACAAATCATATTACAAGAATCCTAGTGATATCTCTCTCACTCATCTAGCTTTGTTGTTTGGTACCACTAGTAGTTTAGTTGTTGTTTGTGCAATCCTTTCCCTAATTGTGCTGCTATCCTTTTTCCTTGCCTTACTAGTTTACTTGTAAATATGAGATATCCGAAAATATTCGGAAACATCTGAAAATATTCGAAAATATCCGAAAAATTCAGCTCCCGCATTTACTTAAAAGTTTTAAACGTCTATTCACCTCCTCTAGACGATAGCAAAGATCCTTTCACCTCCTCTAGATGATAGCAAAGATCCTTTCAGACCCCAAAACAGATTTTGGGGAAGGATCTTTTGGCATCTCTCTTGACCATCCTCTTAGGACGCTAGCTAGATCATACAATTTGGCATGTCGTATCTTGTGAAGTCCCTACATAGCGGTACAGACAGCACCACACAATAAGATCCCGTTCTACATATCTTAACGATCCATTTTTTTAAAAAAAAATTTCTTTATCAGTATTTCTTAGATAATTTTTTAAATCAATTTATTGAATTCCCCATAATTAATTTATTCTCATTTGTGTACTCGAATAATTGTCACAAAATTTTATCCATAATCCTACATCTATATCCACCTGTCATATACATTCGTAATACTCGTGCTGTCTCAAGTTAGGCCCACATGTCATATGTACATATGGAGGATAAAGTTTGTACTTTTCTGATAATATTTTATTACTGTTACAGTTTTGTGAAATACAAAGCTAAAGTTGTAAAAAATGATAGTTTTGTTTAAATATTTGTAGTTTTCTGATTGGCGTTCTCCATGTAACAAAAGAATTTTGGCAGCGTATCACTCAAGAGTCAAGACTGAGTTTCAACGAGAATGAAAATTCTAGCATCGCACGGTCACGACGTCTAAGGCATTTCTACTTTATTTTTCCATATTCTTTTGTGCAATCACACATCTTCATAAGTACATTACATACAAACACTAATTAATACCCCTATTTATAGACGACGTATATATCTTTCTAAACTAGCCAATTCTGTTGACAAGGAACAGTGTCATATATATTCCTATCATGAAAGGAATCAAATAATTTGATTGACAATACTGTCCTAGCTAACTAACCTGATCCTCACAACACGAAATATTGAAATATAATCTACTCCTATTTTAAAATATAGCATTTCTATAGCTATGAACCCGGACGGAGGGATGTAGTAACCACAGACCCGGCTCAGGGGGCAGGGCAAAGAGGGCGATGGGCTAGGGCCCATCCTGCCTAGGGGCTATACCTAAATATGTATGAGTACTGTATGAGCTAACGTGGTATTTAAGATTAGTTTATTTTGTATAATCTACTATTTCCAATTATCTGTTGGTATCTATATAATATTAATTAGTGAATTAATAAAAATTCGAGATTCATCAATCAAAATTGTAAGTATAGATAGATTCTTGTTGATAATATATATTTCCTTTATAATTTTACATGTTGAAAACTTGTAAATTTACTCAAGAAGCATTAGTTTTAAGAGCTGATTTTTTTTCTATTTCTAACAACATATATATAAGATGTTATCAATATTCATTTCTCACTATGATTAGATTTCAAAACAAACTTTGAAAATAAAAACTGCTAATATACATATAATAGGTGATCTCTCTAAGGGAGAGCGCGTTAAGGATCATGTTGTCAAGTTTACCCTAGGGCCTTCAAAATTGTAGAGCCGGTCCTGAGTAACCAGAAAAGCTTAATTTTGAAACGGAGGGAGTATGTATATATATATATATATATATATATATATATATATATATATATATATATATATATATATATATATATATATATATATATATATATATATATATATATATATATATATATATATATATATATATATATATATATTTCAAGATTCCTTCGGTTTCCATTTAAAAGGGATTGTCATTGAAGATAATGAATTGAGATGTTCCTCTTTTTGGTGCATGTATTTTCACGATCATGTAAGGCCTGTTTGGACTGATAGAATAAAAACACAGTAATAAAAACTTAGGAAAAGAAATCAGAAGGATGCACGTGTAAAGCATAGAAATTTTTTTAAAAATAGAAAACTTTAAGGGTCCCCTGATTAGGATTGGCAAAGGATTTTCATGGGATTAAAATTCCTAATAAAATTTTAATATATGTTCCTCTGATTTATAGGAAAAGTAAGGAAACCTTTATTCCTATGCTTCACATTTCATAGGAAAATTAGTAAGAGATGTGAGTGTGAGACCTCTTTGTAAACTTCCCTTCGTTTTTCCAGTGGCTCTATTAAAGGGCTCCTATTAGAGCAAGTTTTATAATGGAGGTGATGTACTCCTCCAATTTTATCCACATCATCCATCCATCAAATTAAAACTAACTTATATAAATGCATTGCATCTAATATGCTAGTCCCAATACATTTGCCATCAATCAACCCCTCTATTTTTTCTTGTTTTTTGGAGTTTGTGTGAAGATTGCCCTTTGCATGAGGGGTGACTCCTCCTCTCTCTTCTCTTCTCTCCTCCACATCATCATTTAAGCATACATATTATTTTGGGGCTTGTGCTTAAAGCCTTATGGTACTTGCTCTTAGGGCATATTCAATGGTAGAGACAAGTATTATCTCTTAGATAATACAAGATTATTCAGAGACTGTATCTTTACAATAGTTAAAACGACAAAGGTGACAAAACTCTAACCATTAACTCAAAAATTATTATTATTATTATTATTATTATTATTATATTATTATTATTATTATTATTATTATTATTATTATTATTATTATTATTATTATTTCCAATTTTTTCATCCTCATGCAACCATGTTTCCATATTATAGAGGCTATGGGAATATCCAATGGTAGAAGCAGAGTATAGTCTCTTATAGATAATATAAGATTATTTAGATACCATGTCTTTACAACAGGTAAGACAACAAAGGCTCTAGCCATTAACTCAAAAACTATTTTTTTACTACTATTCTTTTCATTTTTTCACACTCATGTAACCATATTTCTATAATTTAGAGGCTAAGAGTCATTGAGTCGTTGTTGCCCGTAACAACGATGTTTTGTCTCTCCTCTTTCTCTCCCTTCCATGTCAATAAATATTTCTAATTAACAACGCTAAGAGATCACTATGAACAATCATTGTACATACCCTTATATTTTTCATGTGTTTTGGATTCTGCAGGATTTAAGATCATACTACTTCAATTCCTATGTTTTCTCTATTTCTACGTTTTTCAATTGTACGAATCAAAGAGGGCCTAAATGCATTGGTGTTTGGAACGCATGAAATTTAGACTTTTTGAAATTAGGTCCAGGTAACCTTATTGTTCATTTCTTCCTTCCATAGAAACAGTTCCCATAGTTTGAGCATATTTTTATTTTCCTTTGATTTGTAATAGAATATAATAATATAATAGACAAAACTTAGGAAAGTTCTCCAGAAGATTCTCGGGTCCATTCCTCCATTTCAAACAGCAGTATAGGTTAATAAATTTTTTTGAAGTCCTTTTGTTTTCCTTTAAAATTCCTCAATACCAAACATGGCCTAATTAATTCTGTAATACATTTTAGCTCGTAGTGCACGTTGGGAACAAATAAAAACTGAAAATCATGTGCTCTAGTCTAACCATTAGATTCGTGGTACGCGCAAGGAATTTTAATACGTCCTTATTTTTAGGCGAACAGAAGAGGCAAATTAATTAGTCGGTTATCTAGCAAGCAAAAATATCAACCGTGAGAAGAGCACTGTTCTTTTTTTCCGAGAGAGTTACCGGTTACGAAACAACCGGTAACCGCAGTAACCGAACTTAGAAGAACATGTTCTTAGGAGATTTAAACTTGATAACGATCTCAAGTCACAATACATTTAACAAAATTTAACCAAAGTTTATATCACGAGACACTTATTAGAGCTTTTTTTTTTTATCCAGGATCATTATAACGTATCAGTATATATATTGAGGGCTCTCGACTGGCTAGGCCGCTAGCTAGTCGTTCTCTCGCTTGTTCTATAGTCACCAAGCGATTATATACTATGTCTGTTCTTTGAGAGTTTAGGATAATAGTTCGTCTTTACTTTTATTTTAACACCTATTATAACTTCAAGTTATAATAAAGAGTATTTATGCGAATTTTGTCATGTTGATTATCACTTGTAGTATTTTAATTTTTATTTCACTTTGGGTCACCTTTTATTAACGATGTTTTACTTTGGACCACCTTTAACAATGTTTCACTTTGTGACACTTAAGACCACCCTCAACTATCTTATCCATCGACATCCAATTTATCATATGCTAAAAAAATGATCTTACATATAGCTATAGCTTTAGGTGTTTATTGATGAGTAGGAGCTAACGTACTTGAGATCGTTCGTATGCTTGAGAAGAGAGTTTGGGTGGTCCAAAGTAAAACAAAGATAAGTTTACCAAGTCTTAAATGGAAATATTGATTAAAAGATAATCCAAAGCAAAACATCAGCAATAAAAAGTGGTCCAAACTAAAATTTACGTAAATTTTTATTTTACTAGTTAGATGCAAGTGCCTTGAAACGGATACTTATGTTATGTTATTATTCTTTTTTTACTAAAGGACATATATAGATGTCATTTTGCGCTTCTTTTTTCTAACTAACGATGATAGGTAGGGTGTGGCGTGTATCATGAGTCCGGTTTATATTGGGAAGGCCGTTTTTTGGCAGATTTTTTTTTTCTGATCGGTTTTTCTGTTGGGATACGCGTAGGCTACGATAGCATAAAACAAAATTTTTCTACCGCGTAAACCAGGAACCATGCAAGTATGAGATCATAGATCGTTACCACTCGACGCGCTGTGCAGCGGAAGTATGCGCTAAGGAGCCGAAGGAATCCTCGCGATGTAGCGCGCGCCGATGTAGAGGAAGTAGTCGATCGCAGTTGCTTGACCTTCTCCTCCTCGTGCGTTCTTCTCGCCGTGCTCCCACGCCGATCAGCACCGCAGGATAGCGGCGCCTCCACCGGTATCCACACGTCCAGGGAAGGAACACCACGCGCAGATGTGCTAGCACCCGCGCGCGGCTAGGGTTTGCTCGTGGAGGGAAGTCGCGGCTAGGGTTTCACGTGGCGTGATTTGTTAATCCCGCCGGCCACATCCCCTCATGTATATATAGGGACCAAGTCCGGGCCTCCAAGGCCCATAGGAGTCCTACTCGGATCCCTATCCGAAATTGAGCGCATAATGGATCTCCATCCAATCCCTTCATTCCGGCCCCTTAAGCGTGCGACCCTGTAGGTTCATGCACACTCGGGTGCAATCCGAAAACTCCTTTTCGGTCCACGTGTCAACAGCGGCCCCTAGCAGAACGTATTGACCCACCGAGCATACATAAAGATCATATCGGCTGAACCTTTAGTGTTTACTTGTATGAATCCCTTTGCCTCACGATATCGATTAAGCTCAAGGCTAGATATGTGCCATCCTCTAATAGCTCAATCATTCACTCGATCCTGTGATAGATTATATAACCTGCGATTGACTCCTCAATCACTTTTGGCATGGCCATGCACTTCCATAATCTATAACGTCGAGGGGCCCAGAGATATCTCTCCATAGGAGGGACAAATCCCATCTTGATTATTCATATCCCACTACATGTTTCATAACACACCCGAAGACTACTTTTATAACTATCCAGTTACGGAATAGCGTTTAGCAGTCCCTAAGTAAATCACTACACATGTTGGAAACCATGATAATCTCAGGTCTAAGAATTCTATACCAACACTAATCGAGACCACTGATGGCACTACACAAATAGTTCTTGCAGTGTCTCATGTCGGGTCTATCCAACAACATGTTCCCCAACATGTGTCCACATTATCAATTTGGTATCTCCATACCATGATCCATGAGACATGATCATCAATCAATACATGTGCTGATCATTTAACCATATTTGTTCCACATATGATATTTGATCAGGGATCCTTTAGAAATAGCAACATATAATATAAAGAGTCTCATAAATGAATCACATATTCATTAACCAATAATGAGTTATCTATTTCAAGGAACAATATCAGATAAATATGTAAACATAGTATGTGATACAATCATCTCTATGATTGCCTCTAGGGCATATCACTAACAGTCTCCCACTTGCACTAGAGTCAATCATGCACGTATCTAATACCCATTGCACTAATGTGTGTCTCATGCTTAGGCTGAGGGAGTGGCTTCGTCAACGGATCTGCAACGTTCAAATCCGTGTGTATTTTGCATATCTTCACATCTCCTCTATCCACTATCTCGCGAATGAGGTGATACCGCCGTAAAATGTGCTTGGACTTTTGATGCGATCTAGGCTCCTTGGCTTGCGTAATGGCCCCACTATTATCGCAATAGAGATCCATAGGACTGAGAGCACTAGACACCACACCCAATTGAGAAACAAATTTCTTTATCCAAACAGCCTCCTTTGCTGCTTCAGAAGCGGCAATGTACTCGGCTTCTGTTGTAGAGTCAGCAACTGTATCTTGCTTGGAACTCTTCCAACTCACAGCGCCGCTATTCAGGCAGAACACAAATCCAGACTGCGATCTAAAATCATCTTTGTCGGTTTGGAAGCTAGCATCGGTGTAACCATTTACGACAAGCTCTTCCTCTCCTCCATAGACTAGGAACATATCCTTAGTTCTTCTCAAGTACTTTAGGATATTCTTTACAGCAATCCAGTGACTCTCACCTGGATCTGATTGGTATCGGCTTGTTGCACTAAGTGCATACGAAACATCTGGACGTGTACATAGCATAGCATACATTATAGATCCAATTGCCGAAGCATATGGAATCACACTCATCTTGTTCCGCTCATCAGTTGTTTGAGGACACTGATTCTTGCCAAGATTAATGCCATGTGACATTGGCAGGAAACCTTTCTTGGAGTCTTGCATGTTGAACCTTTTCAACACTTTGTCAATGTATGTACTCTGGCTTAATCCAATTAGCCTCTTTGATCTATCTCTATAGATCCTTATGCCCAGAATGTATGCTGCTTCCCCTAAGTCCTTCATTGAAAAACTATTTTTCAACGATGTCTTAACGGATTCAAGCATAGGAATATCATTCCCAATCAACAATATGTCATCTACATATAGGATCAGAAACACCAGCGCGCTCCCACTATTCTTCTTGTATACACAAGGCTCTTCTTCGTTTTTGACAAAGCCCAACGCCTTGACCACTTCATCAAAACGAATATTCCAACTCCGAGATGCTTGTTTCAACCCATAAATGGATTTCTGTAACTTGCATATCTTTTTAGCTGATTGTGGATCGACAAATCCCTTAGGTTGTGTCATGTACACATCCTCATCCAGATTTCCATTGAGGAAAGCTGTTTTGACATCCATTTGCCATATCTCATAATCGAAATAGGCAGCAATCGCTAAAACTATCCGAATAGATTTCAGCATGGCGACTGGTGAGAAAGTTTCATCATAATCAACACCTTGAATCTGTCTAAAACCTTTCGCCACCAATCGTGCCTTGTAGATGTGAACATTTCCATCTACATCTGTCTTTTTCTTAAAGACCCATTTGCACTCAATAGCTTTTACACCATCGGGTGGATCAACCAAATTCCAAACTTGATTGTCATGCATGGATTCTATTTCGGATTTCATGGCTCCAAGCCATTTCTCAGAGTCTGGTCCCACCATTGCTTCCTCATAGGTTGTAGGTTCATCATTGTCTAACAACAATATTTCACGTTGTCCTGTGGTTACTAACGCATACCTTGCAGGTGTACGCCGTATCCTTTCGGACCTTCGTGAAACCTGTGGTTCTATAACTGGTTCAACAACAACTTGTTCAACCTGTTGAACAACATCTTGCTCAACTTGTTGTGTGGATGTTGAAGCATTTTCTGGTAGTTCCTGAATTTCTTCAAGTTGCACCATGCTCCCACTATCCTTTCTTGAGAGGAACTCTTTCTCCAAGAAAACACCGTGTCGGGCGACAAACACTTTGCCTTCTTCCCGATTATAGAAATAATATCCTTTCGTTTCCTTAGGATACCCCACAAAGAAGCATTTATTTGATTTAGGCGCGAGTTTGTCTGATTGTAAACGTTTTACATAAGCCTCGCAACCCCAAATCTTTAGGAAAGACAAACTGGGACGTTTCCCTGTCCATATCTCATATGGTGTCTTATCCACTGATTTTGATGGAACCCTGTTTAGTGTGAACGCTGCTGTCTCTAGAGCGTAACCCCAAAAGCTTAACGGGAGATCAGTTTGGCTCATCATTGATCGCACCATGTCCAACAATGTACGATTCCTCCGTTCGGACACCCCATTCCATTGAGGTGTTCCTGGCGGAGTGAGCTGTGGAACAATTCCACACTTCTTTAGATGATTGCCAAATTCAAGGCTCAAGTATTCTCCTCCACGATCCGATCGTAGATACTTGATTGTCTTGCCCAAATGATTCTGTACCTCATTCTGAAATTCCTTGAACTTTTCAAAGGATTCAGACTTATGCCTCATTAAGTAGATGTAACCATATCTACTAAAGTCATCGGTGAAGGTAATGAAGTACCCAAAACCACCTCTGGCTGTTGAGCTCATTGGTCCACATACATCAGTATGTACCAGTGCCAATGGTTCACTTGCCCTCTCACTTTGTCCTGTGAATGGTGCCTTTGTCATTTTGCCAAGTAAACAAGATTCACATGTCTCAAATGATTCAAAATCAAACGAGTGTAGAAGTCCATCTCTATGGAGCTTCTCCATGCGTTTCTCATTTATATGGCCCAAGCGACAATGCCAAATAAAAGTGGGATTCAAATCATTAGGACGTTGCCTTTTCGCATTAATGTTATAGACTGAACATCCATCAAGATTCACAGTGTACAAACCATTCATCATGGGTGCATGGAAATAGAAAATGTCATTATAATAGACTGAACAACCATTGTCCACAGATCTAAAACCATAACCCTCTGCTTGCAAACAGGAAGCAGAGATAACGTTTTTACACAAAGCTGGAATGCAATAACAATTATTTAATTCCATAACTAATCCTGATGGTAAAGATAATGGCATAGTGCCGACCGCAACAGCAGCAACTCTTGCTCCATTGCCCACGCGAATGTCCACTTCGCCTCTTGCCAAATTCCTACTTCTTTTCAGCCCCTGCAACGATTTGCATATGTGAGCAACTGACCCGGTATCAAATACCCAAGAATCAGTAGAGGAAGTAGCAAGATTAATTTCTATAACATTAATACCTGAGGTGGAACTCTTTCCATCCTGCTGCTTTTGCTTGAGTTGCTCTAGGTATTTCTTACAGTTCCTCTTCCAATGACCTGTCTCCTTGCAAAAGAAACACTCTGCTTCCTTAGCGGGCCCAGTCTTTTGAACCTTGGCCTTAGAGTTGCTAGTACTCCCGATCTCATCGGATTTTAGCTTTCTCTTTTGACCACCTTTCTTGTTATTGGGCTTACGCTTATGCATTACCATCACATGGTTGGAGTTTTTCTTAATGCTTTCCTCGGCACCCTTTAGCATCCCATGCAGTTCGGCCAAGGTCCTGGTCATGTTGTTCATGTTGAAGTTCAATATGAACGGCTCAAAGCTGGGAGGGAGCGACTGGAGAATCAGATCAGTAGCCAACTCTTGGCTAAGGGGAAAACCAAGCTTTTCCAGACTCTCGATGTAACCAATCATTTTGATCACATGTGGACTAACTGGATTACCTTCTGCAAGCCTGCACGCAAACAAAGACTTTGAGGTATTAAACCTCTCGGCCCTTGCTTGGTCCTCAAACATGTTACGCAGTCCCGTGATTATGCTATGGGCATCCAATGCCTCATATTGCCTCTGAAGTTCAGGGGACATGGTAGCAAGCATGAGACAGCTTACATCCAGATAGTCATTCCGCCGCCTTTCATGATCCCTGCGTTGAGCAGCAGTAGCATTGGCAGGTAAATCAGCTGGAAAAGGCTCTTCAAGCACAAACTCTTTGTGCTCCTGTCTGAGAACAATTCTCAGGTTGCGATACCAATCCATAAAGTTGTTTCCATTCAACTTCTCTTTCTCAAGAATAGACCGCAAATTAAAACTGGGTGGTGCAGGAACTGCCATGATCTACAACAGAAATATATATGCAAAATCAGCACTATGTTTACATTTGATCTTTCATTAAACAATTTAACAAAAGATGCTCCCACTATGTATTGTGCAACAAAATTCCCTCTAATAACATAGTGAGTCGAGATCCTCATTTTAATAGTATCTAGTGAGCTTTGGCATCACGACTAGACAACTAATAAAATAGGTAAGCAACACCTTGCTAATCACATCCTATGTGACTCTCGTACTGTCAGGTGATATCTCCATGTACCAACCCAACCTATACTCCAAGGTCCAAAACCGTTTTGATAACCTTGTCAAGTAAACCAACAATCTCCGTATATAGATGTCTGACATCTATCCTATCTTATTATGATGAAAAGTGACACTCTACTTTGGCAGACCCATCACTTATGATCACAATCGTGATAGGTACAATTATTGGAAGAGCATATTATACTTAATTTTTCTGAGGGAATCTATCATACTATGTCATCATATCAAATATACAACGGCAATAATGTAAGATAGATAAACATCATATGCTAGAACATTAAACTGTGTTGCACTATAATCCAAAAGAGTGATGTGATCTCATCTACGATTCGCCATGTGAAAACTTTAACGGCGTAATCAAATTATGCCGAAACTGAGTCAATCTCATTGGCTCGTTTTCTCAATGGCGCGCGGTTCCAGCTGACATCGGACCATCCGATGAACGCAATTTCGCCCATCTATACCGATTGATCTCATCAACCCATGTGCCTATCGGTCCATCTCATGTTCCAATCAAGTAAGAACTCATCTACTATGTAATAGATCTCATCTACTACACCCGCATATCAACTATATGCATGGATCTAGATCACAAACTATACAAGATGGCTCTGATACCACTGTTGGGATACGCGTAGGCTACGATAGCATAAAACAAAATTTTTCTACCGCGTAAACCAGGAACCATGCAAGTATGAGATCATAGATCGTTACCACTCGACGCGCTGTGCAGCGGAAGTATGCGCTAAGGAGCCGAAGGAATCCTCGCGATGTAGCGCGCGCCGATGTAGAGGAAGTAGTCGATCGCAGTTGCTTGACCTTCTCCTCCTCGTGCGTTCTTCTCGCCGTGCTCCCACGCCGATCAGCACCGCAGGACAGCGGCGCCTCCACCGGTATCCACACGTCCAGGGAAGGAACACCACGCGCAGATGTGCTAGCACCCGCGCGCGGCTAGGGTTTGCTCGTGGAGGGAAGTCGCGGCTAGGGTTTCACGTGGCGTGATTTGTTAATCCCGCCGGCCACATCCCCTCATGTATATATAGGGACCAAGTCCGGGCCTCCAAGGCCCATAGGAGTCCTACTCGGATCCCTATCCGAAATTGAGCGCATAATGGATCTCCATCCAATCCCTTCATTCCGGCCCCTTAAGCGTGCGACCCTGTAGGTTCATGCACACTCGGGTGCAATCCGAAAACTCCTTTTCGGTCCACGTGTCAACAGCGGCCCCTAGCAGAACGTATTGACCCACCGAGCATACATAAAGATCATATCGGCTGAACCTTTAGTGTTTACTTGTATGAATCCCTTTGCCTCACGATATCGATTAAGCTCAAGGCTAGATATGTGCCATCCTCTAATAGCTCAATCATTCACTCGATCCTGTGATAGATTATATAACCTGCGATTGACTCCTCAATCACTTTTGGCATGGCCATGCACTTCCATAATCTATAACGTCGAGGGGCCCAGAGATATCTCTCCATAGGAGGGACAAATCCCATCTTGATTATTCATATCCCACTACATGTTTCATAACACACCCGAAGACTACTTTTATAACTATCCAGTTACGGAATAGCGTTTAGCAGTCCCTAAGTAAGTCACTACACATGTTGGAAACCATGATAATCTCAGGTCTAAGAATTCTATACCAACACTAATCGAGACCACTGATGGCACTACACAAATAGTTCTTGCAGTGTCTCATGTCGGGTCTATCCAACAACATGTTCCCCAACATGTGTCCACATTATCAATTTGGTATCTCCATACCATGATCCATGAGACATGATCATCAATCAATACATGTGCTGATCATTTAACCATATTTGTTCCACATATGATATTTGATCAGGGATCCTTTAGAAATAGCAACATATAATATAAAGAGTCTCATAAATGAATCACATATTCATTAACCAATAATGAGTTATCTATTTCAAGGAACAATATCAGATAAATATGTAAACATAGTATGTGATACAATCATCTCTATGATTGCCTCTAGGGCATATCACTAACATTTTCTTGGTAGATCTGTTTTTTAACAGTTCAGTTTTTTTACATATGTGGGTGGGAGCTAGGAGGATGACTGCTTCTATAAAATAGTATAGACTTTAAGGAAATGTATCACCTTGTTAGAAAAGAATACAGATTGTTGAGATAAGATCAATGAGGAGATTATGCACACAGTTATTGAGGTGAGAGCTGTAAGCCGAAGAAGCGCTAGACGGGAAGTAACAATGTAAACGCTGGTCACCCCTGACGGAGGTCACAGTATGAAGCTGAATATTGATGGCTCGTTCCATGCGGCGAACAAGAATGATGGTTGGGGCTTCTTGTTGCGTGATCACAATTGCTAGGGCATGTTGGGAGGCGCGAAATGACGGGAGTCGATGCAGGACGTGTTGTGTACGGGAGCTCAAGCTTGTTTAGCTGCCCTATGAGCTCTTGCAGTACAGGGCATATCGAAGGTCGATGCTGAAACCGACTCGGCCATCCTGGTGAAGTCTCAAAGCTTATGATCAAGCTCTAGGTAGGGATGGTATTGGGTCAATATTTATAGATTAGTTCTCAAATATTTGTAGGTCAAAAATGAATAGAAATTCAACCAACCCTATTTTAAACCCAGCCCTCAAAATTTATAGCTTAAAAAGTTGGGCTCTTTACCACCACTAGCTCCACGTGGTGTAATATTTGGAGAATTGAAGCTTTTTGTTCGTTCTGAGTTTGCCGGAGTAGTCTATCCTTTGCACCTAGATCGTGTAACTTTGGCCTTTGGGGCTCATTATTTAGCTCAGTTAGGAATGAGTTGGGTCAGACTGATGTTTGGGTTGACCCAGTAACGAAGCCAGAAATTACTGAAGTGCTCACCTAAGACTCAACTGTCATAGGCTTCTCTCTGCTCCTAGGCTGACCCTCACCTAGAATTTACAAGTGCTTTGGTGGTTCATGATCTGAACCAACTGTTTAACAAAAAACGTTGTTCTGGGCATTGCTAACGTCCTAAAAAGCCTATCAAAGCGTAGTGTATCACCCCGTCCGCGTCGCTCCTGTCCCAGGGGCGACACGGGCAGCGCCCCATCCTCCTCCACCGTCCCCTCCCTCCTCCTCCCCTTCGCCTCGCCGCCGCCCGAGCGGCTCGTCGACAAAGCTGGCTAGCTGCAAGGACGGCGGCGGCGGGGCTCTCTCCCCCATGAGGAAGCCCAGTGGCAGGGACACCGGGGCTACTCGATAACAGCGGGTCGCAGCGCGGGAGGCGACGGCCGGGTGGTCGGCGTGGCGGATCCGCCTTCCCCGGCAGCGAATTTGGCCTCCCTGCGACCAGATCGAGGCCGAGTGACAGCGGACTTCACGGGGTCGCGGCCGGAGGAGGCGACGGATGCGGCGACGGCGCCACATCACCGCGGGCGATGCCGAAGCGGGCGGCGGCCACGCGGACGCACTGCCGCCGCGCCTCCCTCCACGTGTACCGCCTCTCCCCGCACACCACCGCGGCGCGGTCGCCGTAGACCGCCGCGGCGCGCTCAATGAAGCTGAGCGGCGCCAGCGGCGTGAAGTTCATCGCGCACCGCACCGTGCCGGCGTCCATGTCTAGGCCGGATCCGGTCCTCCCGCGGGCGACGGCGGAGAAGGTCCACGGTGCCGGTGTCAGCTGCAGGGCCGGCGTCGACGATGGCGACAGCTGGAGAGGAGGCGGGGAAGGAGGCGCCCGGGGATGGGAAAGGAGGAGAGTGGAGGGTTAGCCGGCTGCGAAGCATGGCTAGAGGCCGGCGCGGCGCGTGAGGCGTGGCCGGCGGTCACAGAGGCCGACACGGGGCGAGCAGGCGCGATCGGCGGCGATGGAGGCCGGCATGGCGCGAGGATGCACGGTCAGCGGCAACGGAGGCCGGCAAGGCACGTCGAGGCCCGGTCAACGGGTGGCGGAGGCCGGCGCGGCACGCGGAGGCTGACCAGCGGGGGGCGCTGGTGCAGCGTTGCCCACGCGCCGGCGGAGGCTTGATGGTGGTGGAGCATCGGGGCATCATCTGTAGACTTGCAGGTGGCGGGCAGCGGGTGAAAACCTAGCCCGACCTAGATCGGGCCGGCAACGACAACGTTTTCGAACGTCCTTATCCCTCTTGAGGGTGTTGTCGTGCTGCCCCTTAACCTCCAGTGGAGCTGCCGGGTGAAAACCCAGTCTCGGCCCTCTTGAGGCCTTGACGGGCGGCAGCGGCGGTGTATCCGTCGCTCCTCTCCTTGGAGACACCGTCTAGGCACCCCCTTGCCAAAACCTCCCAAGCATTTGGTGCAAACCCGCTCTAGATCCATTTCCTCTTGTGTCGGCGCACTAGCTTCCGCAAGTTGGCCATGTCAGAGGGCCTGGGGGGAGAGCGGTTCCATTCTTCTCCCTCACCCTCTCTCCCTCAATCCCAAAGACTTGGATAGAGCGTGGCTTCGCGTCAGTTGTAAGGGTCGGGTTTTGGGTGGTCTCGGCAGTGTTCCGCTGTTGGCTTAGCGGTGGTCGGTCACGCTTAGCGGTGACCGGTCCGGTGCTACCTTTCTCCTGGAGCTGTGTGTTGGCGCTGTCGGTGTGTGGATGGCGGTATACCTTTTTCTTTTTCCTGGTTACGATCTCCTAGGTTGTAACCTTGTAATTTTTTCATGCTCTATCAATAGAACTTCACACTGCCATTCAAAAAACAAAAAACGTTGTTGAAGATTAAAACTACAGAGAGAGAGAGAGAGATACGAGTTATTATCAGTTTCATTCAAACAAAGATGTACGTTACCAGAAACAGTGATATAGTAAACAATAATATTAATTATCTGATCCTATTCTACATACATGTAGTACTAGCAATTTAGGCACGCTAGCTGCCCGACCCAATCACTAATTATGTAGTATCATTTTGAATTGAATTACGCCGTTATTAATCACGCAATAACCTCCGATCGGCAACCAATGCAATTCTGCAACGGATTCTGCAGTATTTCAAGTATTGATTTTTTTTTATACATGTGGCGCAATTACAAGTGAAACCCTGTCACTATAAAATGATGATCAGGTGAACAGCGCGTAAACCCGAATGACTCTGCACTTTGTGCCTCTCTCTGTTCTGAATTCTGATGCTCCAAACCAACAGAATTCATGTTAATGATGAATAGTGATGTCTACTCTCGTTGGCTATCTAGAAAAGCAAATATCCCGTAAGCTTATATATAGAAACGTGAGATTTGGAGTCGATTGCTAACAAATCCTGATTACTACTGGCCCAAAAAAACAGGTCTCATAATCCTTTCAATTATCCGTTACCATTATTTGCTCTTGCTAGCCACGCACCATTCTTTCTGACATTCTTTCATTCGTAGATCAAGCTTAGTGAATGATCTGTCAAGTTAATTTGTCAGGCGAGATGAAGCAAGTGCTGGCCCCCATGATAGCCTTGGTCATTGGAATTGGAGCACTAGCTTTCATGGCCGTTAGTCCTCAGGTTTGCCATGCTGCTGCAGGAGGAAGTGCTGGTGGTGCTACTGTGGCGAGAAGCATCTTCGTCAACAACAAGGGTGGTGCTGATTTCACAAGGATACAAGACGCCATCAACTCCGTCCCCTTCGGCAACAACCGGTGGATCAGGATTCACATCGCCGCCGGCGTCTACAGGTAACACATGGAATTTCATTCTGTTCAAAGCATATGCATTTTCTTCTTCTGATGTACTGACGAGTCTCTGTGAAATTGTGTAAGTGGTCATCTTTTGATATCAAATGAACAATCGTTTTGATTGATCAACAACTGCATGGATAACTTAAATCAAGACGATTTTGTTTCTAGTGCAGAAGATTTTGGTGATTACGATGTTTTAATTGTTGTGCTAATTAATTTAATTTGGTTTGTGTCATTGTGTTTCGAAGGGAGAAGGTGAGCATACCGGCGAACAAGAGCTTCATCTTGCTGGAAGGCGAGGGGAGACAGCAGACGTCGATCGAGTGGGCGGACCACGCCGGCGGCGGCGGGGATTCCGGCACGGCCGACTCGCCGACGTTCGCCTCGTACGCCGCCGACTTCATGGCCCGCGACATCACCTTCAAGGTACTATATATACGTCGGTGTCCGTCGTCTCTGGCCACCACACGACGACGTACGTCGTCGACGAGGTGGTAACCGACCGCGTCGCCATATATTTGCTGCAGAACACGTACGGGAGGATGGCGCCGGCGGTGGCGGCGCTGGTGGCCGGAGACAGGTCGTCGTTCTACCGGTGCGGCTTCGTGGGGCTCCAGGACACGCTGAGCGACCTGCTGGGGAGGCACTACTACGAGCGCTGCTACGTCGAGGGCGCCGTCGACTTCATCTTCGGGGAAGGCCAGTCCATCTTCCAGGGCTGCGAGATCTCCACCACGGCGAGGTCGCCGGCCGTGGCGACGCCCGGGTTCATCACGGCGCAGGGCCGGAGCAGCGGGTCCGACGCGAGCGGGTTCGTGTTCAGGTCGTGCACCGTCGGCGGCGCCACCCCGGCGTACCTGGGCCGCGCGTGGCGTGGCTACGCGCGCGTCGTGTTCTACCAGACTGCCATGTCCGCCGCCGTCGTCAGCCTCGGCTGGGACGCCTGGGACTACAAGGGCGAAGAGTGAGTCTGAGTCATGGTCATCGCCGTCGGCCGCCGCCGCCATGGCTGATTGGTGTCGATGCGTGCGTGCAGGGAGACGCTGGAGATGGTGGAGTCGGGGTGCACGGGGCCGGGGTCGAACAGGACGGGGAGGGTGGCGTGGGAGAAGACGCTGAGCAGGGTGGAGCTCGCCAAGCTCGTCGACATCTCGTACGTCTCCCGCGACGGCTGGCTCGCCGCGCAGCCACGGTAGCCTCGGCTGCTCCAAACATGGAACTATTTTGAACTATTATAAGCTAGGCAGCGACCAAAGTTGAGGTTGCTTGCTGCATTCTTGGACATGGGGATTGCAAATAAAGTCCATTTGCACAATCGGAGCTTTGGGATAAGTCAAGATGGAGGTAGGAGCAGGAAACACATGCAAATTTTGTTTTATTTTTATTAGCAAAAATGATGCCTATCGAAGTGGCAAACTGACAATCACAAACATTACAACACTCTCCAACTGGTGAACACATTAACATCAGATCGACTAAATCTTTTCGTTCAGAAAAAATCGATAGTACACGATGATACAGTAAATTTCCAATATCCCCCATGTTGTTCTAATGGTTCTTGCTTTGACAAAAATCAGGAACAGATCTGAATTTGCACTAACTTAAAGCACGCAACAACAGCGGTCACCGGTGACTCCATTCTTCTCCCCCTAGTTTCATTGGCGTTCACTTTTATGCAATTTCGCTTGACCTTTTGAAGTGTGTACAGAGCTGGAATGTCTAGGTAAATATTAAGAACAATTGAGTCTTCACTTGGTGTAGAGGACATCCTCCCATGGGTGGCGGTACAGTGGCTGTTTCAGCCTCTTCTGGTCAAAGGTGTGCCTGCGAACCAAGCGACAAATTTGTTCAGCAATGTGGAAATTACGAAAGAAACTATGACTAACACAAAAAGGACATATCTCTATAGTCTATACCATTTATTCTAATGTTAAAGGAAGCAGCTAGTAGAAGATAACATACATATAGATATACACACTCAAAATGGCATGCAACAAGAATAAGACTCACCCAATGAGACCAATTGAACGCGCAAGCACAAATAGTCCATTAAGATAACCAATTTCAACAATCTCATCGATCTCTTGTTTGCTGAACATTCCACTGCCAGAAAGAAGATCCAAGAAAAGCGACCCAATCGCACCATCGACGTTCAGAACCAAATTGTTGGCTTTTGACAGGGTGTAGGTCTCAACCTGGACAGCATACTCCATGTATTTGACAGAAGGGAAATGTGTGTGAGCATATTTCTGTAGAAGCTGCACTCTTTTATCCCTGTTGTCTCTGCTCTTGATCCTAATCAAGAAATACAAATGAAATTTGAGAAAGATCAAACAGTGTGATTCAATAAGTTCTTGTGCACTTTTATATTTTCAAATCCATTCTGGATGAAGGATTCTTAGGAAATGTCATGTCAAGCAAAAAGGATATAGCATACCTGTGACCAATCCCAGGGACACGGATTCCCTTCTTTTTCATACCCTCAACAAACTCATAAGGCGTGAGACTCTACAAGCAATTGATGCATACCTATTAGAGCGACTAAGCAACGCAGGAAACATGGCAGTGATGTAGCAAAGGGATAGGAAATAAGTTGGCTCACTCTATCATATGCATCTTTGAAGTACCGGGCAGCATCATCAATTGCACCACCGAAACGGGGGCCAATTGTCAACAAACCTGGAATATTTCAATAGCAATCTTCATAACCTCCGCTGTAATATATTCAAACAACTGAATGGACAAATGTTTACATGTACATGTAGAAAAAGCTCACCAGATACCAAGCTGGAAACAAGGTCCTTTCCAGCCCTAGCAGTAACTATAGAATTGTGAGCACCGGATACACAAGGACCATGATCAGCGCAAAGCATGATACACATCTGTCAAGACACATGAAATCCTTCTAGGATCAAATGAAGACTAAATGACTATCATTCAAAAAATAGATTATACGTATAATATTTTTCCAATTGTTTACCTCAATAAATTGAGTGCAGTAACGAGGAAGACTACGCTTGAACCACAAAAGCGAAATAACGTCACCAACTCCATAACCCTGTTCAATAATTGTAGACATGGGGACACCAGCATAACAGGGTTCCTCGCCTGTATCACAAAAATGCACCTATATTACTTCCTGGTAGGTATAGTATGACAAAGATTGAACATATGGAGAATATGTGGAAAAAAACATTGCCACCAATCTAACCTCTGTCATCCGAGATAGTGGAGATAATGTGTGTGGGAGCTCGGACCTTCCCACTCTTAATTGCGGTTTTAAGATCCTCCGGAATAGGTGGTGGTGTAATCTCAGTAACAGGAGAGATCTTTCCATCCTCAACCTGGGAAATATATTTAATTTCAGAGGCTTGATACTCACAATACAAATTCTCAATAAAAGTTAAAAAGCTTGAAAGACACTGGCCATGACATGTAATAATAGTACCGCTTACCAGTTTCTCAAATGTCTCCTTGATCGCAGTTTCAAGAGCTTCATATGAAGTAGGGACAACTGCCCCGGCATCTTTTAGTGCCTGGTTCTTAGCTTGTGCTGATTCCAACTCACCACCACTCTTCGCACCCTGTTAAGCCAACAAATTAATTCAGATGATCGCTTAAAATACTGGTCAACACAGAAATTACTGAAAAGGAACAGCTTGAGACTTACAGCATGGCCAAACTGCACTTCAGACTTGAATAGACGAGCACATGTCCCACTAACCCATGCAACAACAGGTTTCTGAACCTTTCCTTGTTTCAGGGCTTCAACAAGTGAATACTCATCTTTTCCTCCAAGCTCCCCGAGAACAACCATCATTTTGACCTAACTCCAATAAGCATGGTGCACGATGAGATGTTATTGATACAGCCATGCTCCAAGAATCCAGATGTGGTTTACATAAAATGCATGGATGGCATTATGAGGAAATAGTACTTGCATGATGAACAATCCACATGTATAAATTTATATATGGCTGAGTGGGTGCAAAGGCAAAAAGGATAGAACAAGATTATGGTAAAGGAACTGTCTCAGAAAATAAAAATAGAAGCTAAAGAGTGTGACCGAAAGAACTAATTCCAACATCTAGCTGATTCAAACGCAAGATATAAGTTGATCCCTTGATGCAGAATTGCATGACAAAGATGTCAAATAAATGCCTTACAAGAACGATTGCACTAACATTTGTGTAAAAGAGTTCAAATGTTAACATTCAAACCTGAGGTATGTTGTTGAAACGCAGGATGTGGTCTGACAGAGTTGAGCCAGGGAAAACATCCCCTCCAATTGCAATTCCTGAGTATGTTAAAAAAAAAATTGGCATAGGTTCAATATTCATGTGATAACCCAATGCAGAATTTTTTACATATATCTATAAACCAGTTACCTTCATAAATACCATCTGTCACTCTGGCAATGGTGCTGTACATCTCATTTGACATGCCACCCTGTTAATGTAATGCAAGTTCAGTTTGTCATTGGGGTTACATATGAGCATTACAATGTACGTTAAGAGCTAAGATGTGAAGTACAGATTAACAGGTCAGATATTTAACAGATCAAAAGTTGGTAGTGCTATAGATTTTTTTTTTTCAAATTAGAAGATTGTCTTTTTATGGATGGGAAATAGTACAGAAAGTAAAGCTCTTTTGTACAAACAACTTCAACAAAAAATCAAATAAATACATACCGATTTAGAAACAAAGCCAACAGATCCAGGCCTGTAAAGCTTGCATTGAATAATGTTGTCAATGGTTCCAGCAGTATCACCAATCTTGAAAGCACCAGCTTGGATTCCTCCAACTGTTGCTGGTCCAAGGATTACCTAGAAACAACAACAGTTACTTGGCAAAATAAACGAGAAACATGTAGGCCGCCATCAGCGTTAGTGCCTGGCAGGCGACAAAATAGCATGCCAACACCAAAATCTAGAATGGGCAAAACACCACCATTGTGTTTACATATTATTTTATAAGGAGACAGTAATTTATTCATATTTAATTTGTAAGACCTTTATGGCAAGAATCTGGTGCAAATATCATGTTTGCAAAACAGTTAAATTCATGCAAAGCATAATCCCTACCTTGTTGTTGGCACGTGCATAACTAATTAGTTGTTTTGTATCTGATTCAGGAACACCCTCTGCTATGATGGCTACAACTCTGATTGTTGGCTGCTTCAAAGCTGACATTGAAGAAGCAGCCGCGCTGCAAATTCAGCAAATAAAGATCACTTGTAGTTGTTCTAAAATTATGTGGTTTTTGCTCAAAAGAATATCAGAATGCTAACTAACCTCCGAAAGGATGCAAAGTTGATAAATACATCAGCAGTTGGGTGTGCATTGCAGGCAGCTTCAATTCTGTAAAAATATAAATGAGTATAAATAAATTGTTTACAAACGAACATTGTCATGAACAATATGTTAATATACTAATCTATCAATCCAAAACAAGAACTAGTTTCTGTTAATGTACACATGAACTTATATGAGGAGCAGAGAACTCACGTAGGATGAACTGGAATGGCAATTTCTTCTTGTCCAAAGAAAAGTTTCTGAAACCCATCAGAACCAGGATTGATTATTCCGGCAACAGAAGGTGTTTCCCTCCCTATAAAACAGAGTAAGGTCAGTAAGCAAGAAGAAAAACAGAAACAATTCGCAACATTTCTTAGCCAATATTAATAGGACAATACATACCACATAGGAAGTCAAAATCAAGCATCCGTTGGATCGGAAGTTGCTTATAATTATAGAATAACGCTTGGGTGGTTTTGGAGAAAATTTGACCTGTCGCCATGGTTTACTTCGCCTGCAAACGAAATACTATTAGCATATGATAGAATATAGTAACTAGATCAGAAATCACAAGTCTCCTCATAGTTCTTAAACTATCACAACACAAATGTAGTCATGTTAGTAACTAAGGGTTTGGATTGATGCCATGGCTTAATGAAATGACATAGCATTCTAATGTTAAATTCACATGCTTAGATAAATTCCTACACTGTGCACAACATTCCACTGCAAATATAAATAATTTACTGTTATAACAGGGCCTAGAGACATAACTATAGTAGGTAAGAAAAATACATTCGAGTGTGATCCTGGGATCTATAGAACACTTCTTAGCATTCCAGCAACTATTGGAATAAGTCATAGACTCATACTTATCCATGCATGATCTTTATGAGAGAATCACAAAATATTAAAAAGAACACATCGTTTTTGTGAATCAAGAATTCTCACATTGTCTGGGTTATCATTCATAGACAATGTTTGTGGTTACAATAAGTTTGGTTTTTGAATCACTCGATTCAGATCACCAGTGATACTTGAACGACATCAAACAGGAACACTTTCAACAGAACGGAAAGAAAATCACAGAAAAGATTAAACAATGTGGTAGGCCCCCTGAACAAAAATGAGACCCACTGGTTCTCAACAACCTCAGAAAGACAATCATATGACAGAGTTGGCTAAAAACTATAAAACCTACTGAAATTCTCAATCAATACAAAATCATCCTAAAAAATGACAGAATCAAACTCAAAAATACTTAGCCCAACAAAAAAATACACAAAAATCAGATTGCAGCACAAGTATATAAAATCAAGGAGCACAAATATGTACAGCGCATCGGATCTGCAAAATGTTGCACGAGAAATTCAATTATCATCGTTGTCCATTTCACCTACCTAAAGGCAGGCAATATACCCAACAATGAGCAAACCGATCCAATCATATTTTTCACCTCTAAGACTTAGCAGTCATGAGAGCCACACTCCCAGTAAAAACTACAACTAACAATAAAACCAGCCAAACCGAATCTCAAGTTTAACTCTATAAACCTCACGAATTTTAGCCCTGCCATTGCAAACTCCCAAACCTATCAAATCCAACAGGACCAAACCACGAGATCTCCTCAGATCCATACCAGAAAAAAGCAGTCCAAGTCCCCCAGTAGCCGACAAACTCTCGTAAAACCACCTGTACCACCACACAACGACTTAGCCCAAACCAGGATCGCGCCATTTCCCGGTCGAATTCAGATCAGACACGACAAAGCAGGCAGGTGAGCGGACAAAGCCATTCCCTCCCACACAGAATCCCAAAAACCCCCAGCTCAACCACCAGCGAGATCCCCGCGAGGCCGACGAGGCGATCCCGCCCGCCCCGGCGCCCGGCGCGAGCAGATCTCAGGCAGATCCGCGCCCCAGGCGATCCGGGGCACCAGCTGTTCGAGCAAATGCCTGACAGAGCTGCGAGAGAGCAGCAGGAGGGGGCTGGCAGTAGAGAAGCAGTAGTACATGGGCGAGCATGGAGGCGTAAGGCTGGGGAAGCTTGCTCACCTGCGGAGGCGAGGGTGGAGGGGAGGAGCCGGGAGGGGAGGCGGAGGAAGGAATTCTCCGGCGAGAAATCAAAATTAAGTTTGGAGTAGCGGAGACGGGAGAGGGGGAGGAGGAGGAGGAGGCGGAAAGCGGGGGAGGGATTTATAGTGGCGGGTA
The DNA here is from genome assembly GCA_000573905.2 of Oryza punctata. Taxonomy (NCBI): domain Eukaryota; kingdom Viridiplantae; phylum Streptophyta; class Magnoliopsida; order Poales; family Poaceae; genus Oryza; species Oryza punctata. The sequence goes on from CM002488.2 coordinate 11,300,121, forward strand.
GGAGGGGGTTGGATGTGAAGTAGGCGACGCACTTCCCATCTACTACTACTACCCACCCAGCACAACAACGGCGCCGTGAGCATTTGTGTGGACCGGATCCATATGAGCCGTAGGTGTACTGTAGTGAACTGGTGATGGACTGATGGTAACTGTCGAACATAGTTTGGGATATAACATTTCACGCTTTTATTATCCTATCTACTCATGAAAATAAGATGTTTTGGGTATCGGTGTGCTGTTCACGAAACAATTTTGATCATCAATACTTACCATTATAACATATATTTATAAATCGAGTCATACTGTGGATTAAGCATAGTTTTGGTGACTTTATTAATTTTAAAATATGTTGGTCTAATCTCTGTAAAAGTTAGCTTGGTCATTCGTGTATGCATTCACAGAGGAAATTGTGCGCGCGTGTATATCAGTGTTTGTGATTGCACTATGTTTCCAAAAAAATGAGTTATATTGTAGTATTATACATTTTGATACAAATCTATGCATTATTTCTGTGTATCCAATTTAGAAACCGATAAGGAGTAAAAATTCTTATATGTTAGGATGAAAGCTATGTCCAGATTCGTACTAGTAGGTTATGTCTCATATATATTTTGGGATGGGTAGTATATTAATACATTCAATTTTTTTCTAATAATTGAAACAATAAATCACGGACATTGCACAAATGATGTGCACCCATACCATACATCATCACACTACCAATCGGTCAAAGAGAGAGTGAATGAAGAAAAAAAAATACACGATCAATGTTCACCTGTACCACACCGGACGGTCTATGCGTTGGGTTTACACAAGTTACAGCTTTACACGGGGAGATCGCCCTGGGTCGGACCGGTGCCGTCAGCACGTGCCGAGTGCGTGCGGGCGTGTCAGGTTAGGCGCGGCGCAGCCAAACCAACCCACACACCAGTAAAGCTGAGGTCCAGACGCGAACTAGCTCGCTGGAGCGTGGGCCCCAAGGCAATTCCGATGGGAGATGGGCCCCGTGTGTCAGTGGCCAGGAGTGGATGAGTGATCCGGTTAGGTCGCGCGCTTTTAACCGGGTGGAGATCCCGAGGCTGGCTCGTGTGGCTGCGGTCTCTGAGCGGGCCCCACCTGGCAGTGGCTCGTAGGTGGGTGTGGGGTGTGGGGTCCAGCCAAACGACGCACCTGCACCGTCGTCACAGGCGTCCAATTGTCACGAACGGTTGAATTGTATGGGTGTATCGCCGCGGTTTTGGTGCCCATCACGGTGGTGTTATCAGTGTATGGGTGTTCGAATGGCTTCGATAAGCCACAGAAAAATAAATGAGTCGATAAAAAATAATTTCAGAATATGTTTTTTCTATTTTTACTTTTAGGATGGAGCCTGTATAGCTATGTAGTTATGTTATAGTTGGTAGTGATGTTTTTAGTTATATAGCTATATCATTATCTTCTTCTAACGGTGCTCAGTGCATTTAATGCTCTAGTTCAGGCTTGGCGATGCCGGTCCGGTGAAAGAAAAACAAAACTTAAAAAAAATGAAAAAACAACTAGAATAATATAAAATTAGGCTTAAAATTTCAATATTTAGCTATGGCTTATAAAATTAAGCTTAAAACTTCAATAGTAGTAACAAGCAAACAATGAATGAGTACGTTTTGGTTAGCGTTGGTTGAGGCGGCGAGGCTGTTTGCCAAGTTGCAGCTTGGTTTTAAATCCGTCCTCAATTAGCACCTTATCATTACTTAACTATTCCTAATTCCTATGGCTAACTATACTATTATTACTTGATCTCCTGATGACTTCACTATGGGTCTGTGGGATTTTGGATGATTACGTAGAAATAACGGAATTAATGGTGGCCTCCACGTTGGTTTTGAAGGAATTAATTCATTTGCTTGGTGCCCAACACCAGCTGAAACTTTCCGTATACGTAATATTATATTATATGTTAAACTGCAACTAGGTTACATTCTCCAGTCTTTTATTTTGTTATGCTGGAATTCCTGGTATTTGAAAATCCAGTTCATCAGCCGGTTGGTCTTTCGTTAAGAACGATGCAATCTGACCGACCGGAGAAAGACCATGCGCACTTGAACAGCGACGTAGCAGTCGCCATGTCGCAATCTGGTTGTTAATTTGGTACTAGCTAGCTGACACGCTCTAATTCGACGCTAACTCCCAACAAAATCAGTAGTTGCACTTGTACATATATGCGTTGCAGCTCCACGTTGCATTCGATCAGCTAGCTTAGCTCTCACCTAATTAATAATTAGTATTGTCCATTTCTCGTTGGAATAATATTTGGCTATAAGTTGGTTGGCTGCTGGTTGGCATATGCATGGACCCCGTTTGGTTGTTTTACCAGCAATACTACTACAGTCTCTTTCTCCCTTTTTGTTCCTTTGAACTTTTGTTTTGCAGAGCCTTCAAGTCAAAGCAACTCCATGAGAGGACAAATAAATAGTGGTGATGGTAATCGGTTAGTTATGAGGGCATAGGCCCTTAACTAGGCTGTGGAAAAATAGTCCCGTAGCATAAAAAAAAACAGACGGTGGGATATGTCATTGGGAGAGAGACAGTGCATGAGAGTATAGTGACATGTTACGATTTTTTATTATAAATTAAAAGCAAAACCATGCATGATGGTGTCATACTGTTATATAACCGTGTAAGCTACATGATTGTATAAAAGAGTAACTCGCGGTATCCTATCGTTAGACAATATAGGTTATAGACGTGTCCCTATGTGTTTACTCGAATTGCTCCCCACATGGCTTTGCGTTCTATCTCTTATGTTTGACAAAGTTTCTTAGCGCACGTAAAACGAGAGAAAACTCATTAGCACATGATTAATTAAGTATTAATAATTATAAATTGAAAAATAAATTTACTTGATTTTTTTTAAATAACTTATATATAGAATTTTTTTGCAAAACATATATCACTTAACAGTTTGAAAAACGTGCTAACGGAAAATGAGAAAGTTAAACTTTGGAGTTAAAGAAAAGAACTAAGGCCTTTACTCGCTCGTAAGAGCCAATTCTCACTGTACCAAGTGAGTTATTCGGCCACTTAGTTGCATGCACACTAGGCCATGACTGCCTCCATGCTCTGGTTGAGCAACATGCCTGCATACCTGATCGGGTTAGACCGGTCAAGAGGGATGGGGGCATATAATATAGCTTGAAGTGTTACAAATTTATGTTACATTGAGGTTTCATGAAGTATTATGATATCTCTATATAATCTCGATTCATAACTCGCGTATCATGATATCTCCATGAAATTTGATGTTATATTTATGATTACTGAATGATACTACACTGATAAGATATCATGGATATCATATAGAAGATGTCATGGACTCATGGAGCATCATGAATGAATTGTACGTATCACCCAATGTCAAGCAATATCATCAAGGTATCATAGAGATTCATAAAAAATCTGAGTCTCATATGAAAAAGTAGAAACTCACAACCAAAAATAGAAAATAAATAAGAAAAACAACTCTATTGCACCCTGCGGATTATGGTATCTACATATAATTTTGATGTTATTATACAATGAATTTCAATAATACCAATCTGACACTTGAAGATTTCATGGTATATATCTTTGTGATAATCAATGATATTATATAAGGGTATCGTTGAGTATCATGAATAAACCACAAGTATCATCATATATCAAGCAATATCATCAAGAATATATAGACCGGTGAAAAATCTCAGTGAGTGTCAAATGAAAAAGAAGAAAATCAGAAGAAAAAAAAAAGAGATCCACTACGGTGCTCTCTACTAGTGATCTCTCTGCACAGCCGCTTCATCACCTTACCGGCATGTTACCCCTCACCCGAGCATCACCCAACAGCTTCACCCACCATTGGATCACAACTCAGTTGTCACTAGTTCTGTGGAGTGTGGACTATGCCCCGCTACATGCTAGAAGTAGCCTCGCACCACCCGGTTGCCGAGTCGCTCTGCACTGGTCATCCAAGCACACCGAGTTTCTTGTTGCTTTGCTTCTATTGAACACCTATTGTGTACTATCGACCACCTACTGTATACTTGAAGGGAAATGCTGAAACATTGAAATGCAGGGTATAGAGAAATAGAACATTAGGGAAGTAGTTAGAAAATAAGTACTTATGTTTGTTATAGATGATACAGCGTCCCGTAATTTTTGTTAAGAGCCGTCCACTTTTCTAACATCCCCGTTAATTTCTATTCTCGTTGTCCTGCCGCCATCTCCGAGACCTCACCACGGCAACGACGAGCACACCGCCACCACCAGATTCGCTCGCGTTGCACGCAACCCCAGCCACCCAACTCCGGTGGTAGCCCCGCGAGCCTCGCATCACCCAACTCTGAAGGCAACCACAAGGCTTTGGATGTCATCCAGGCTGAAACCCACAGCAGCAAAACCTCCCCAACCAAATCGAACCACCGTGGTTGCCGCCTCCTCCTCCAGCACCGGTGGGAGGAGTCTGGGAGGCAGAGACGGAGCAAGACCACTCACCGCCTCAATCCCCAGCGTCTTAGCACGAATCAGCTTGGGCTAGACGCCGCTGCCACCGACGAGCATCCATACCGTGTTGTTTTCCAAGATACGGGACCATGCAACTCCTACGAGGTGACGACGGTGAGGGTGGTGGTTTCTAGGGGCACCTAGGCATCATAGGCAGTGAAGACGGTCGGTGAGGTGGTCAAGTTGTGGATCCTGTGCAGCGCTGACGTGCTGGAGCACGGAGGTGTGGTGGTGGCGGCGGGCGGTGATGAGGAGCTGCAGCTCGGGCAACTCTACTTCGTGCTCCTGGCCTTGATGCGATGGCGGCCTCTCAAATGGAGGAGATGGTGATGCTCGTGGTCCTCGCCAGCACCATGTTGGTGGGCGACCACGACCATGCCGTCACCATCGACGACCAACACTTCTCTCTTCCGCAAGCTAGGTCACCACCACCGCTGCTCACACGCCAACGAGGGAGGAGGCCGAGTCACGCACTGCTACTGGCCCTGCCGCTCTACCACCCTGACCTCGCCACCCCTCCACGTTGACCGCGCGATCCTGCTGGAGGCCAAGGACATAGAGCTTTCCTCATCTCTCCCACTAGCGTTTTCTCTTGTTCTCCCCCGCACGTGTCGGTGCTACTGATACTGGTCAGTGTTGGCACCAGAGTTGGAGAAACCGGTGAGGTTGACGAGGCGCACACCACTGACGGAGGAGATGATACGGATCTAACGGGGATGATAGAAAAGTGAACAGCGATGATATGGTTTCAATTTTACAAAATTCTAGTAGCACTTAGAAGATATCATGAATAGTATTTTTTCTAATTTGACATATTTGAAATGGCATGGATCAAATTAACCTTTATAATTTTTGTAGAAAAGACAAGCAAGTATTTATATTTTTTTATAGAAAAGACAAGGGTTTAAATACGGACATTGTCCTGTGACAAGTACTTCTCTTTCCTCAAATATAAGAATCGCTATCATTCGAAATTTGTCCACAAATACAGTTCTTAAATTACCACCTGTCTCATTTACCAACCCTCGTTCAGTTTTCTTCCCCATCTTTTCTCCATCTCTCATTAACGAGGGGTGTCAAAGTATTTTTTGCCTTCATCCTTGTACTATCAAAAAAATATTGAATACTAATATTTGTGAACGAAGGGAGTATATTCAGGAACATGGCTACAAGATTTTAACATGAAAGTTTAGAACATGAAAAATTAATGCCAAAGTACATGGCAGTTACTATGCCCTAAGCAAATGCCAACGGGTTTATCTACAAATTTGTGGCATAAACGAGACAAGACACTGAGCTGGGGAAAGACAGACCAGGCTCTCAAAATTTCATCTAGCGCCTGAAAACTGTACATGGTACCATCGTACAACATTTCGAATGACTACATGCCCAACATTGGCATCAAATGTTTGTAGTCGTTAATAGTACATAAATATCGACAGTCAATTTTTATCTGCAAAATTACCCCTTTGAAATGCAAAGAAACGGCTATTTTCTACTCCTGACGTGATCAATTTGTCAGTACCCGTTTTTTCAACACCTAATCTGAAGCTAATTTATGCCTCACGCCCTCTTTCTCATGATTGTCTTTCTTGGCTCCTTTTTGGTCGGCGCAGCCACAGAACCTAGGGTAGTCATTCCAACAGCACTTTGGTACAAGTCTTTTAGCCTAAAAGCATCAATGTCATATCAGTTAAAACGATTCCTACGATCATAATTGTTTCAAGTAAGAACAGTGAAATTTACAGTGATAGAGCAGGAACCTTGGCATGCTGATGACCAATGCAATCACGGAAACTCCGACAATAAGAGGGAATACAGGGGCTGGAGTTAATTCCTGCATGAAAAAGAAGATTTTATCATATCCTAAACAGCCAGAGTGCAATTAGCTTAGGAACAACATAATATCTGGTACAGGACGTGTACAAAGATTTATTGATGCTGATTAAATAAGAAACTTAATATCAGTATATATTGGTGCTGATTAAATAAGAACCTTCATATCAGTATAGCTATCTCTAGAATTAACAGCAACTTATAGATTTAATCATTAGATTTCAAGGTTAAAAAACATAAGCAAATCAGTGTAAACAAAATTGCGTTACAGTGTTCAAGCTTGTGTAAGAAATTACCTGTTTGTGATGTCGCTCTTCAGTTTTATATTTAAGAGGGCCAACATGAATCTGAGGTTGCTTGTCCAAGTCAACTTCAATCATCTCTGACTCAAATCTATGGGTATGTGATGGAAGACCAGAACGAAGCTGAACAAGATGCTTTCCTTTTGGCAAATTCTGTACTTCAAAGTAGTACGAGAGAGGAACAGGGAGTACAGATTCTATTCTAGTAGGGTCTGCAGCGGATCTAATTTCAACAGACAGTTGTGGTTGCAACATGTCAAGATCATCTCCTTCCACATGGCCGCTCAAAATTGTTGTTTCCGGTCTTTCAAAAACAACAAAATCGATACCAGAGATGTCATCCTGACCAACCTGTTTATGCAATTTGTTGATAAGCACACATGATTGAGGAATACAGGTAGTCGTTCAATAACGTTTTTACAGTGTTGGGATGTGTAAATGTTATGTGCAAAGGATATAAATGATAATTGTAAAAAAGCACCACTTACATCAATTGACACATATTCGGGTGAAGCACGCTCAACTGCTGCAAACCTGTGATCATCTTTTGCAACCACTCTTACAGAATAAGTTGAGCCAGGGACGAGTCCTCTAAGGCGAAACCTACCAAAAGAATCAGTGGTAGCTTCCTCATAATAACCTCTTGATTCAGATCTTGCTTCCACAAAAACTCCCTCTTTTGGTTGGCCAGTCAGCAGGGTTACAGAACCCATGGCACTACATTGAAATATTGATCAATTTAGTGCAACAGTTTGGTTGCAGTAAAGTTAGTAAGACGTATTGAAAAAAATATGCTGTCAGCAGACAAAGCATGGACTAGATTATAATTGATAAATTCAAAACACTGCACATATCAAGCATTAGATAGCTCAAACATAAACTTCATCCAAAAAATTAATGTTGATGTAACTTAAACATAGAGGAAAGGCGTGAACTTCTTTGCATACAAGGCAAGACGTGGGGAGCAAATAGAGCACAAAAAAAATCAGCTGCACAGAATGGGAAAAAGAATACCTGTAGGCAACACGAGTTGCACGGAATTCAACCTCTCTAGACTCACCAGAATTGAGATCAATAGCAATTGCTGATGGAGTAAATTTATATTCCTACAAACGGAACACCAAACCATTAACGCTCTCCAGAAAAGAATCTTAAGTTTTATTTTATCGTGCAACTCATATTTATGTTCAAACACTATGTGGCTTGAAAAGTTCTCATAATTAGTTCAAGTATGAGTGTATGACATCAGCAAGTCTTCCTGGTGAGACAGGCCATGCTCAATGCATAACAGGGATTTTAACAAATCAGTTAGTAGATGAATTGGATATTGCCCCCAAATGAACTATTCTGACAGATGAAGGTTGTAAAAGCTGAAAGAACAAGCTAATAAACACATGTTGCAGTTTGCTCATGAGTCATGTCATTCAAAAGTAAACTCAAGCCCACATTTTGGAAAAAGAAAATAGAAGCCTCAATAAGAGTGAATGAAATATGCATCAAATGAATATTCTGAAAACATGGCCATTTGATATGCTAACAGACTCACTAACATGTAACATCTGATGTCGGTATGTTGGGATTGTTTAGAAGAGATCAAGAGACACGGTTACAATGCAGAGTGAGTGAGTGAGAGAGAGAGAGAGAGACCTTGAGAAGAGGTCGGAGATAGAAACTTCCTGGAAATAAGTTACCAAAGCTGAAAGTTCCACCAGAACCACTAATAGAATTATTTCTGTAGCCTTCTTCACCACTCAAAGACAGCAATACAGAAGGTAAAAGCTCGGCATCTTGTTCACCATAAATCCGTACCAGTATCTGACCAAGCTTCTGACAAGAAAAGGTGTATGGGCCAGTTTGTTTTAGATGATAGCCAGCCTGCAGGAAAGTTGAGAATGATATCAGTATATCGAAGAAAAACATGTTTGGTGACTGCTGATATTAAAAGTTCCCATATTCCAGTTATGAATAAACATGTAGCTCCTATATAATATTGTCACAGGGCACAGGCAAATGGACACTATTTCAGTATTTCACATTTGTCAGAAGTTTCTCAACTATGATACTCAACTGAAAATAATATAACCAAGCACAATAGTCTATTGGAAACTGAACTAAGATAAGGGCAAGTGGCAGATAACCTTTCTTACAAAGCAGTTTAACCAGAATATGCAATTGCTAATTATTGGAAAGGTAATAAAAACAAAGACACTCATATATACACCACTTGTTTATTTGTGTCTTAGTTTGAAGAATGGGGTATGCAAAAATCAGTTTAAACCACAAACAAAAAACAGAAGGTGGAAACTGATTACGTCAAAAGAAAGATGGAACTGAGTAAATGACATTATGTCAGTAACTCAGTATGTGGTCAGGATGAGAAATTCGTGCATATAAAAATGGAATAGCAGCAAAAACCAAGGCCTTCTTTTTCCAAATTCCTAGTTTCTATACCACCATAGCCCACCACCACCACCACCATCAGTTGCAATCTGCAAGATAGATGAAGAGTTTTTGTTCTTTGCAGCAAGCGGTGCTCACGCAACGATTTAGCACCATACCTAACAGCAGTATATGGCCAGCAACTCCAGACTCTAGCATCTTGTGCTTGTGTAATAAAGGGATTGATTAATGTAAATGTGCTTGAAAAATAATACAGACCTTTGAAGCTTCCACTGTATATCCAATATCATCATACAGGGGACCTGCAAAGAATGATCCCCCAGAATTTGTCTTTGTCTCCATTGCTACATCCCTTTCCTTCAGAGATGCATACTTGCTCTTCCCTGCTGCTAGGATCTTGATGTCAACATCAGAAATTGCAGGTGACACTGATCCTTCAAGGTATAGACCTGTTTTAGCAGTTATTGAAGGAACACTGTCTTGGCATCCATTCACAGCCACCGAATACTGCAGGTCATATCAACAACGTATTAGAACCTGGGTATCACTTGAAGTGTTTATCAATCAAGAGTCGCTCACCTGCTGACTTGATGGATAAAAGAGGATATTTTTCCTTCTAGTGCTGTGAAGACATGGAATGATGGAATAAATTATTAAAGGCAGTATAATAGATAAAAAAGCTACTCAATTGTTTGTTGAGCAAAGAAACCACAATCTGGTAGGGGACCAAAAGTAATATGCACAAACAATATACCTATCATCACGGGGAACAAAAATGAAGTCCTCCCCAAAGTCAGCCCAAATGGAGTACTCAAAGGCACTAATGCCATTTTGGTAACTCTTTCCAAGAACAGGTGTTGTAGAGATTTTTTCGATGAAACTTCCATCACTCTTGAAGGCATCAACACCAATATCTTCGGATAAATCAATTTCTTCTTGAAGGGAGCCAATCTCCACATGGAGTTCACCTCTTACAAGATATTTCTTTGCATTGATATGAACAGGCTAAAAGAGAGAACATTTTAGCATTAGTGTGCGAAACTCAACGTTGCATTGACAAACATAAGCACAAAGTATGCAAGAAGCTCACCATTGGATTCTTTGTATCAAATACCACTGGCGAGCTCCCAAAGGAAATGCAGGAATTAATTAAATGAAGCTCATGTTGCCCAGGAGTTTCTATGCAAATCCTTTGTGATCCTTTCTGCACAATATTAAAAGTAAATTATGTTAATTAAAATGTAATACTACTTCAAACACGTTTGGATTCATCAGTCCCGAGGATGAACCTTTATCAGCAAGTCAAGTTTAGATGAGTCTGGATGTTGAATGTATGCTTTGGTCTCATGAGTTGAGACTAGCTCTACCCAATAGCCCTTTTGTACAAACACAATGTCCGTCACATCATCAGAACCAACATTTATATCCATGGCATTTTGGTCCCAGCACCAATCATCCTGTGCAGCGGCCTCAGATGATGAATGCTTCACCTGGAATAAAAACCATATTAAGAATAGTTAAGAGATGGGAGAATGAAACAGAACAGCAAACAATTCAATTTCAGAGACCGTTAAACAAGATTTACCTCTAGACGATACTTCCCAGGAAATATTTTTTTGAATGCAAAATTAACACTATCTTGCTCCAAAGTAACGGTCTTCTTTTCCTGCTCGATTCCCCCAGCTAATCTAACAAGTGAGAGCAGAATATTTTGGTTGCATTGCTCTTTGCACAGTACCTTACCATGAAGGTTGACTTGTGACTGTTCACAAAGAGAATACTCAGATACTATATCAATCTATAACCTCAATGATGCACGATGCTAGTTAAACAATCTTTCTAAAACAAAAATGTAAAGAACATACATAGGTAAAAGTAGCATTCCTGGTTACCTGGGAGAACTCTATATCAAGCAATGGACTATTGACATTGACATCAATAAATCCTGGTGAAAACATAAGACTGGAAGAACCTTCGGTATCTACAGGTAGGGCAGATAAGCGGTATTCACCAGCAAGAACCTGCAAGCGCAAGCATATCAGCAACTTTCCTAACAAGAGGGCTACACACACAAGAACACACAAGTAATCTCTCATTGTCCTAACTGGTAGAAAAAAGTAAAGTGTGGTTTTACTTTGGCTTTTTTTTTTTTTGCATACATACTCTCTCCACCCCAAAATATAGCTACCTTTAGCTATGAATCTGGGCAAGCTATATTTGGGACAGAGGGAGTAAATTATAGACCATATCAGAAAATTCTGAACCATATACATGCTTTGGTTTGCAATAAATCATACAGGAATGCAATATCCATAAAGTAGTCAAATATAAATGAATCGATTGTCATTAGCTGGAAGTATAAGATAATTTTCACGGTAAATAAAAATAGAAACATACCTCAAAGCAAAATTTTCCATTTTCGCTCACCAGTTTCTTCTGTGGCTTTACATTTTCAGGCCCATGTGTTAAAGTCACCTACCATCCCCATCAAAATTGTAAGGTAAAGTTTTTATGGCAGTTTATCATTCGAAACAAAATACCAGGTTAATAGATTACCATCGCTTTGGAATTTGGGGTTACTGTTCGAACAATACCACATATATCATACCGACCTGATGTGATATCATCAATGCTAGCCATGTTCGGCAAAATCTAATGGAAAAAACAGTGTTAGTAAAAATAAGAGAAACCTGAGCCATTTAGCTGGCATTTAGCAATTTAGGATGTTTCCTCAAGAAAACACCATTACCATGAAATTCTCCAAACGGTTGAATCTGTAATGATCCTTCTCAGCCACAATAGTATACTTCTTGGAGGTAACCTATAAAAGGCAACAAAATGACTATATGGTCAACTGGAAATAATAAATTAGATTCAAATATCATTAGACTGTGCACAAGCTATAGACTTGTTTCTATTATATTATTATCATTAGACTGTGTACAAGCTATAGACTTGTTTCAAGAACTTGAGCAATGAAGTGCTTACAAAAGTGAAATTATCAAACTGCCCATATTCCAAATAATCTAAATGTTTTAGTTCCTAGTCATTTTATGCCCTGAACTGAACAGGGAAACGGTGCAGTTCAAAGCTACTGCTTACCTCCGTTTTATGTGCATAACATATTTCACTAGTATACATTGCAGCGCTCAAATTAATCTTATGTCTCATTCTGCATAATTTCAACTATAATAATCTTATGCATTCACGAACCAAGAACTTTATATTACAATTTCATGAGCGGCAATGGTAAAAGGTTGGATATTCAGCAAAACACTGCACCTTTGAGTGATTATATCAGCAAGCACTAACAATGTTATGGCTGTCTAGAGAAGCAAAATAAATTGACAGGAAGTCAAGATATGTAGAGTGAATGCTGAGAGGGTGATATGACAGTAATGGACCATGAATTACCCATGTGGAAACCCATGAGTGAGAACCTAGTTGAGGAAATTTAGAAAATACCATCGTAGAGATAAGTGAGTTGCAAAATACCATCATATTTGAGAATGACACTCATGGCCTGGACCCACATGTCACCTGCCACATGCGATGGCATTTTCCAACACCATGATTTTTGGTGGCACCAAGTAAATTGGCCCATAAATACAAAAGTTAACTCTATTGGTCTCACATCATAAGTTTAGCACTGTCCACTGATCATATTCTATGAAGTACAGGGAAGTCGATCAGAGTCAATACTTGCTTTAGATTATGTGAACAAAGTTCCCTAAAATATCCTTGCAAAAGAAAAAGATCCCTAGGGATTAATTCTGCTATATCAGATCTCTGTTGAGTAGCCCAAATGTGAAACAGAAAGGAAGAATTAAACAGTGTTGGAAATGGGCAATTGCTTTCCATTGTTTCCATAAATGCAGAATTTATGTCAACTTTGGTGCTTTGAATTAGTGATGCGCTTGCTCCTTTTGTTCCAATATTTTTGTATGGGTGTAGCATTCATGCCTTCCATCAAGAGATTAAACTCTTTTACTGTGGATTAAATTCTTTTACTGTGGACTCTGTCATGTATATCACTCATAGTACAAAAAAACAAACCAGATCAACAGCTTAAGATATGCATGAGTTCAATTTTCACAAACTTCGACCACAAATAAAATAAGGAAGTGGACATATCGTGATTAGCTCATTAGTTGTACCATAACGGTAAAGATAAGACTTACTGTGAATAATGCATTTAACAGATGTCTTTTTGTAATATTTTACTTATATATAATATCAAAATTGGCACCCAACAGCACAGGCGCACAGCTTCAAAACTCTACCATTTCATGACACACAAGGCTACATTTTAATTGTAGGGTGTTCACATCATCATGATATGCAAAACTTTTGAAATGTGATAACTTTACCCAAGCTGATTATGGCTAATAACTACAAGCATACAGTTAAAGTGCAAAATCTAGGATTCTACACGAGAAATTATAATCTTCTAACTGCAGTTCCTAAACAAAAAATTGGATCGGATAGTGATGGAAAGCATATTAACCTTGGTATCCAAATTGGTCGACATATTTATACTTCCCAATTTTCAGTTCTTTTAGTATATTTGTTTTTTTTTTCAAATGTTTATAGTGCTCTAAATAAACGCTGCATTCTGCACACTTATACCACACCGAACTTGTGTAAAAAAGAAACAAATTACCCAACAAGTATTTGAATATTTTAAGAAAAAAACAAAACTTTTCTGTACATTGATATAGAATTATTCACAACATTATGATGAAAATAGGTTGTAAGAACAACATATGTGATGGCGAACAATTTGATAGGTGATAGTACCTGATCAAGTCTGTAATACCCAAGATTGTCTGTTACAGCTCTCAACTGACCATCCACGATAACATTAGCACCTTCCACACCAGCACCATATCCATCAACAACACGCCCTCCAACAGAAAACCCAGTAACCTAGTAAAACATAAATGAGGAATCGCTAGTCAGCTAGTGGAGAGAAGGTCCACTCTAAAGGAGTGAAAGAGACAAAATTGAATGTGTGAAACTGATGAACAGATTAAAGACAAGTAACATATCAAAACTAAGATGCTTAAGCAGCTGAAAGTTTGGAAATGTCAAGTCTACATCGAACCATCACGTAATCCACCATCTGCACCTAGTTAACCTTGAAATATTTTTTTTTCATTGAATAGGTCTACATCTCCATTTCACATATCCGTTATTCAACAGTTATGCAGTAAAGCAGGTAGTTAGCTTCAAGTTGTGTTTTTATCGGTGACGCCAAATGATAGATAGCCCTTTCTTTATTGTTGCCAAACTACAGATTTGATCATAATTTCATACTCCAAAGCATGGGACATAAAGCAACTTCAAGCATTACCTGGAACTTTTGGGGGATAGTCATATGACTGTGCTCAACAGAAACAAGCAGTGAAGGGGGAGAGACATCAAAAACAGTATTTTCCCCTTTGTAGTACGGTAGCAGCTCATAGCTACCTGTAAATATTGTAGTAAACAATAAACATTTGCATTTAAAAATCACCTCACACTCACAAGCATGCTGTACATACAAATCCTCAATTAGCAAATAAATTTCCGTACTAATCAAACATCGAACACGTTCAGTAACATGCATTTTACACTCATTATAATGGAAAAGCAAACATTTAGAACTTTTAACATTTTTTTACTAATCCAATGATACCTGTTGCATTCAACATTTTGAAATAAAAAAAAGGGGGGGTAGATTCACCACATGCCATTGAAAATTTACCTATTTCCTTATTTGTCACTCATTGTCCCACTGACATGAGAGCCTAGAGAGACATTAGTGGCAAATAAGGAGTCGCATGAGTTTTCAGTGGCAAATGAGGAATAGAAATTGTATATAAACATAATGGCGCGCAGTTCTCAAATAGTAAGTGGCTAATAAAGATTTTACCATTAGCATTGCATAAGGACAAGTTGCGCATGACCATGATCATAATAGCGTCAATGTGCCAAAAATCACGGAGTTGGAAAATACCATAGTATGTGTCATTGACAGGTGGATCCAAGCATCACATGTCATTCTCACGTACGATGGTATTTTGCAACTTGATGGTATTTTCCAAATTCTCTTCTTATTTAGGGATGATTATTGCTACTCAAATGAGCAGCTGAGTGTAGAACTATTGCTTCCCCAAAAAGGACATCATAAGATGTGTCGGAAGGATAAATCAAAAACATATTAAATGAAGAGATTCAATGAACCAGTTACAATGCACTGTGAATTTTAGGCAGGTTTACATAACCAACTTACCACAAGGTAACGAACTAAATGTAAACTTTCCATCAGCACCAGATACTGCATGGCAAAGAGCACCTTCTCTGGGTGCATCATTAATACTTTGTGGACAAGGCACCTCTGTTACATCATTTGAATATAAATACAGGTTTACTCCCAAGATTGGATTTCCCTAGCATGGACAATGCATGGAATAAGTCAATCTGCAAATTCAATGAACAAAGAGATAAAAAATTCAAAATGGTATGTTCAATTAATATGCTTGGGGCATTAGTTATGATGGGCTGATGGCACAATCACTTTGTTCCTTCAATACCTGTGCAACTACAGAACCATAAATATTATATCCAGATACAAAGAAGACATCATCTGCAACAGCATTTCCAAATCGCAAGTCCACCTACATGTAAAACCATGTACAGTTGTAATACAATACAAATGTTGTGACAAAATCTAACAGCATATAAGCAGGTATGAAATACTAACCTCTGATGAACCCCTTGTCTCAATTTCATAGTTAGGATGAGAAGCACGCAATTTATAGCGCCCTGGACAAGAGTGAGGGTAAACATAAAAAAAAGGTGTTAAGTACGAAAAAACTAACAATAGCATGCATGTCGGGACAAATCAAAAAGGTCTGAGCAAGATACATGGGGATATCTTGTGTACGTGGAGGTGTACACAGAACCCGGTCAATATCTTTTGTCAAACAGAGTAAATTTGGGTTGAGCTGGTGTCCCATGCTGCTAATAAGGCCAATACAGAGAGCTGAGCTGGAAAGGTGGTAATTGGGTAAAGGTAAAATATCCTACCACATGGTCCACATGCTTACATAAGGTTGAAGACCTAAGGGCATGTACAAAGGTATTAAATGAACCATGCCACAAAAGTACTTAACTGAGATGGAGTTCAAACTTGAAAGAAGGGGGAAAGAAAGTAGCTGTCTGTTCATGAAGAGACGGTTCAGATGGTTTTCCATGAAATCTGAGTGTAGCTCGTATTAATTGTGTTGGCTCATATTAATTGCGTTGGCTTGTAAAAGAGACCACGAGTTTATTGGGGTTATCACTTGACTCAATTATTCTGCATGCCATAATTGGCTAATTGCATAAACTTTACAAGAAAATATAATTGGTAGAAGAGTGTGTAAATCTAAATGTATGGCATGAACATCAGTAAATTACTTGTTCTAACATTTAAAAAGGAGTTTGAACAAAATGGAAAGATCACATCAATGGTACCTTATAGGGTACTTCCACTAGTCACGGATACATATTATTTTGCAGCCAAAACTTTTGAAGCTTTAACTATCAATGTATTTTTAGATATTTAGATTTGATACATGAAAATCATATGTATGTCTCAAAAGTTACTCAATTACTCCCATAGTATTGTGATAACTTTTTAATGTTTCATACATATATTATGATAGAGAATACTAGCAGTTAAAGTTGTGTTTTAGGGACGATGTCAACATGGGCACATAGGAAATGAGCAGCATTCCTCACTAACTATGCATATACGTATATAATACAGTTTTCTACACATGAAGGATATTAAATAAAAAGCAACTCAAACCTGGAATTATATTTGCAAATGAATATTCTCCTGTAGATGATGTTAAAGCAGAAGCAACTAACTCATCAGAGTTTGTCAATAGCTCAACTTTGACACCAGAGGGTCCTCCATATTTAGAGCAGCTCTTCCCACCAACAGCTCCCACTACTTTACCAGATATCATAAACCTGCATGGTGTATTCACAGTTGAAAACTTAAATGTGATACTTATTCACGGAAAAACAATAAAGAAAACGAAACCAAACGATCAAAGAAACAGACCCGGTGAACTGAAAATTTATATCTGCATTGCCATTACATCCATTTTGATCGATGACAACAGGAACCTAAAATGTGAAGTGAAACATTTCATAGGACAATAATAGTGATGAAAGCAAAGGAATATATGGCATATTTAGTTCAGACACAAACTTACAGTTTCAGGCTTCCATGACCACCCCATGGGCCCCTTAACTCTGACCATGAATGAACCCTGTGGCGTGAAAACAACAAAAAGAACAGAATGTTATTTCCATGTGATAATGCTACGAATCTTGTCAGAGTAATAAGGTTATAAAGGCCAAAACCCAAAATAAATGCTAATAACAAGTTAACAACAAGATCAGTACCTTGTCATAGACTGGGATAAAATAGTATCCATTAGGGGCACACTGAGTGCTTTCCTTAACCAAACCATCAATAGTGCACAGCTCAACCTGATTCAGAAAGTTAAGAGGGTCAGTCTGAGCACGCCAGAAACCATGCATACAAAGCATAAAGAATAGAATGTGTGCGGTCATGAAATTAGTACTGCATCAAAACTCGATCAATATTTTGGATGTGAAGGTGACATGAATACAATAGAGGGGATGTGAGTTCCCCTTAGATGCAGTGCTATATATCTACAGAAGCAACAGAAGTTACACTTAGCCAGGTTGACAGACCAACTACAGATCAAGTAGGTGTGCATCAATAAAATTCTATGTATGACAGGATGAAGAAAGCTCAATAGAACAAACATTGGGAAGCAGATATTTACCATCATCCTTAGCACTAAAAACACCAATAATGCCTACAGGCTACAGCAACTGTTCACAGCATTTCGAACAAGTCCAAACTTTATTACCCACATAAAACCTTCAAACGCTTTAAACTAATAAATCAGTCATATTTAATTTGTCCAAGGCATAATCAGATCAGACCACTCCACGTCGCACCCATCACGAGCAAAATTTTGCTTAGCTCACCATTCATCAAAGGCAAAGCTATCAGAAAAAAGAAATTAAGATGCATAAACAGTATTGGGTCTTAACAAAGTTAGCGGCAAAACATTTTCTCTTATCTGATCGTAGTGCTCAAAGATACCGATTTCCAAACGAAAACAGAGTAAGCCTTCCACATGTTCA
The DNA here is from genome assembly GCA_000573905.2 of Oryza punctata. Taxonomy (NCBI): domain Eukaryota; kingdom Viridiplantae; phylum Streptophyta; class Magnoliopsida; order Poales; family Poaceae; genus Oryza; species Oryza punctata. Next base: position 11,318,402 of record CM002488.2, read on the forward strand.
ACATCACGAATCATATTACTGGAATCCCATTGATATGTTCAACATCAGGAATTAGTATTACTAGAATCCCAGCAAACATCAGCAAGCGCCAAAACTGCACGAAACAACGAGCAATTCTGAAATGCAAACAGTTCGTCAAGCTCAACTAACAGCAGCCATCAGAACCGGTGGCATCGGTCGCTCTCTCCCCCCGAGGTCTCACTCGAGAGCGAACCACCCCGCAAGCAATAAGCAATCACAACTACTGAGCCATCCACGAACAACTCGGCAAAGGCTCGATCAACAACAACGGATGCGGAACAAAATCAACCGATCGCCACACCGCACTCGAGGGCATACCGTGATGTCGGAGTAGTCGAGCTTGGAGTCCGACGCCTTCCTCGACTTGGCTAGCCCCGAGCTCGCCTGCACGAGCCCAAACCCAAAGCTGCATCAGATTAGAACGAAACAATCCAAGCCAAGCCAAACCGAACTGACTTAAGTGACCAAACTGAGTGACGCGAGGGGGACACGGACCTCGACGAAGCCGCCGCAGCCGTGGATCTCGTCGGAGGCATACGCGGCGGCGGAGAAGGCGGCGATGCAGAGGAGAGCGAGGATGAGAGGGGAGGCGCGGCGGGGATCCATAGATCGGATCTAGTGGGCGGCGAGCATGCTAGAGGGGGAGACGACGAGTTCGAGGCTGCGATGAAGTAATAGCACTGGGATTTGATGACTTTGATTCTGCTTGCGCTAGTTGGGAGAGAGAATTTTTCATGGGCTTTATGGGCTTCGGAAAGGTAGCACGGGGGCCCGAGTTGGGCATCTGAGTGGGCCGGGCTGATCTACTCTATGCTGAGTTGGGCTGGAATTGGACAACTTCCGTTGGGTCTGCCTTTTTTAGGATTGCGGTTGGGACATGTTTGGTTGTGGTGGGGTTGGATTGGAATAAGTTCACCTGCCATCCCTCAACTTTAAACCGAGTTTGTTTGACATCCCTTACCCTCAATACCAGAAATCTTTACCCCTAAACTATACAAACCGTGCAATTTATGGTGGGAGAGGGAGAAGCGGCCGGCGGGAGACGGGGAAGGGGAGAGGCGGCCGGCGAGCCGGCGGTCAGCTACTATTGTCGTCACTCCGCCCTCTGCCGCCGGCGCCGAGGACGACGCCCTCGACCACCTCCTTGACGCACGCCGTGAAAGAAAAGAGAAGAAAAAAAAATGATGACATATGGGGGCCACCTTTTTTTAAATTCTTTTTTCTGACTAGGATGCCACGTCAATGAAACCATGTATCTATATTGCCGTGGGATCTAAATTACACGGTTTTGTATAGTTTAGGGGTGAAGATTTCTGGTAACAGGTTTAGGGATGCCAAACAAACTCGCCATAAAATTGAGGGATGGCGGGTGAACTTATTCCAGTTGGATATGACAAACATTTCATGGCATCCCACCACATTAAATTTGTTGGCCACAATTGTGGCAAGTTTTGGTAACAATTTTGGGAGTTTGACATGTGGTGACACGAGCTAAAAAATTCTACCGTATTAGGAGTGCGACAGTGAACCAAATACTAGCATGTATGGTCAAAGTGTCCTAGCATAAGTGGTAGTACAAGTTATGCACTCAAAACAAAACCCATCAGTCCAGTTAATTTAAGGATAGGGTTAAGGGTGGCAGTTTTGCTTTGGGAGGAGGCTAGGGTCGGGTGGAAATTCCCACCCATTGGTGAGCGAGAGTGGGGATAGGAGAGGGAATCAACCTGCAAGTGACTCAACGGCCCAGGGATATGTACTACTGGTAAAAAGAAACCTATTTCAAGGCCCATTTGGCCAACTTAGATAGAGGAATACTACATTTGTCTCAAAATAAGTTTATTTTTCACACATCCTACACATACCAATGAAAAACAAAAAGAATAAAATACCCCTACTTTATCAAATCCCAATGCACCTATTCCTCTTTTTATTTACTCCCAATATAATTTTTCATTATTTTCATAAACTTTAATGCAATGATACTCCAAAAATGAACTTATTTTGAGATAAATAGAAGGAGCTAAAAAGGAACTTAATATGGGATGGAGAAAGTATATAAACTCAACCCTAGTTTCTCCTAATCTCTCTCCCAACCGCCACCCTTTCTCCGTTTTCTCCCAACAATGACCAGGCGTCGGCGCATTGCCCCTAATTCCCCATTCTCAATGGGACAAAAACAACACCTAATCCCTCATTCTTGACGGGACTAAGGCAGTGGACGCCATCCCTTGATGCTCGAGAAGACAATAACGGATGACGCCTCCTCACCGTATTCTTCCTCGTAGCGCTCCGCCTAAGATGGCGCCAAGATAGGACGAACGGCGGGGCAGGATAACGCACTAGTGGTCACCGTTGTCACGCCTAATTCCTCATTCTCGACCGGACAAAGGCAGCGGACATCTTCCCTCGATGCTCGAGAAGACGATAACGGATGCCACCTCCTCACTATATTCTTCCTCCTAGCCATCTGCCTGAGAAGGCGCAAGGATGGGACGAACGGCGGAGGCAGGATGACGCGCTAGTGGTCATTCCTAATGCTCGGTCACTTTCATCTTCTCAAGAAGTCATACCATGTCACTATGTTGGTGCTTGGCATGGGACTGTTCATGATGCGCACACATTTCTTGTGTGCACCTACGCTGCCGCCGAGGAATGCTTCACCATGCACGACACCGTGCTCGCCGGGCGCCCATAGCTGCTGGATGGGAAGCACATCTGGTATGAACACACCACGTTATTGTGGCTTCGCTGTGGCGATGGTGGCTGGGAAGCACATCCGGATAGTGTTAGGTCCTGCTCACCGGCCTATCCCCTACGGGAGCGAGGGCGGGTAAGGTTTTCCACTAGGTTGGCAAATGCGGGGCTAGGGCTAGGGAATGCAAGGAACAGAGTTAGGGGTGTTCCTGTCCATCCCGACCCTACCCCCATCCCGTTGCCACCCATAAGCAAGGTGGCCTTCCACTTAGGCCCCCAAAAATTGGCGACCTAAATCATAAACCACTTACCAGTAACTACTTTCGCTTGTACAGGATTGTATTACTAGGATGTGTCTTATCCCATAATATATTGATATATTTTAGAACTGATAGGATACTACTGCAATCATTAGTTAGAAAAATGACCCAATAGAAAGTCCATCTCGTTCTAACCTTTTTTCTATTTTAACATTGATATTTGATTATCTCTAAGTACCATAAAATAACGTGTTAAAACTGCATAATTAAGTTAGTTATCCCTTCATCCAAAAAAATAAGAACTTAATACTGGATGAGATACATTCTAGGTTCTTATATTTTGGAATGGAGACAATAGTACTTTTGGTTATATGAACTTTTCAATTTCATACTTTTTTCTTATCACATAAGGGTCCTCTTAGGGAATTCACAATGCGTCGACATGACATTTTCCTTCCCACTTTCACATTAGAGATTCCATACCACGTCTGCTTCTCCCACTAGAAACTAAAGAACACGGAGCCAAATAAAGACTCGTGTTCCTCATCAGAGTTGTCAGTGATTTGACACGCGGGCGCGGAGCGGGGCGACGTGTTGGGAGAGGAAATAGCCCCATGTGACGCCCCCACACCGTGCGATGCAACGGCGGTCGTCGTTAGCGAGGTCACTACCCGAGCTCGACGAGGCGATGTCAATGTCCTAGGGAGAGACACATATGAGGAGAAGTGAGGAAGGGAAGATGGCGGCAGTCGAGCTGCTGCCACCGAGACGTCGTCTTCGAGTTGTCACTGACGAGATGTCGCCACCGCCCGAGGCCAGATCTGGCGAGCCCAAGGGCGGATCTGGTGAGCTTGACAACGTTGCCAACGTCGTCCACCGGAGAGGAGAGGGAGAGGGCCGTGCACGACACTATGTAAATTGAAAATAAAAAATATTAAAATACAAAATGTCAGTAGGTCCCACCGTAGACTTTTCTAAACCACACCTTGCACCGTGGGTGTAGTGTCTTTTAAAGTTCCTAAGCCTACATGCCAGTTAGTAAGGCCTAGCAAATTACTTGGACGCATTGCTATTGCTCTTAACCATGTGACGGTCCTGAACCCTGTGATGAGAATCCTGCGATCTTGCTACTCATGTAGTCCCTTTATCTATAAAAAATAAACCTAGCAGGGATGTAATCTCTCTAGTAGACTACTAGTCCTAGGAAGTAAAGCAGTACTCCTACGGATCTCATTCATGAAATCTTGGCCACCAATCCTCCCGACAAAGCACAGAGACACAGTCGTATCATAGTCCCAGTTTTCATGGGCCTGCTAATTAACCAACGAAAAGCATGGCCGCTGGTCACGGTCCGTCAGTCGAATCGCCCTCACCTTGGCACATCAAAGGCAGGCCCCAGACCGATGATGGATGTGACACCACTCCGCCACACCGTACATACACCACCCACAGCCGGCATCTCACCGCGGATCAGTCGGCAGCTCACGATTCTCGCTCAATTGTGTCTGCCGTCGTCTGTCCGTCTGCGTGGGTGCCGGCCCCGTCCGGCCGTCCGAGTCGGCCGCACGGGGTGTCACCTCAAACGTCGTCGTCCACCAATGACCGATGTTGCTTCACGCAGGTCACAGGCGTACTACTCCAGCTTGTAGGAGTAGGAGTAGGAGTAGTGGAGATAGACATCGATGGTGCAGTATCGATCAAAGTATCAAACCAAGATAGACACTGAACAACTATGATGTATTCCGTGCGTGCACAGTTAGATAATGGGGTTAGTTATGCTAAAGCAAGTGTAGATACCATGTTTTATAAATATTAATTCTTATCTTACTACTCCCTCCCTCCTAAAATGTATAAAGTTTTTGGTTAGATAGAACACATTCTAATATTACGAAACTGGATAGAGAGTTCAGATTCATACTACTAAGATGTATCATATGCAATCAAAATATTTTATATTTTAGGATGAAAAGAGTACATGGATAAAATTAGATATGACAACTACATTTTCTACTTCATAAACCTTGCTATGGGGTTAGTCTTAGAAATGGTCCGTCCCTAAATATAAGAAATTTTATGTAAATGTGACGCATCCTATTACTAAGAATTAATGTCTAGATTCGTAGTAATAGGATGCGTCACATCCATCCAAAATCTCTTATATTTTAAGAACGAGGGAGTAAGTAGTTCAGTTAACATAGATAACGGCATGTGCCTTCCTCCTGTAGTTATTCTCTGAAATATTTTGAGCCATGGTGTATTACAAAATTGACTCTTTGGATCAGCTTCCAGATAACACTTTCACTTCTAGTACTACTCCTTTCATAATAAAAATAATAATTATTGTTTACATAGATTAATGTTACACCTTAAAGCTTTTATTATAAACAACTTACAAAATATACTACGTAATATGGATTAATCATAAAATGTACTTCAATAAATCATATATTTGATGAAAGTTATTTTTAAAGACCATATCCTTATTCAATACAGCAATTGTTCTTAACCTAGAGGAAGTAGCATTTAAGTTATGTCCCATAATATATAAACTTCACATGATTTCTTGTTTTAACAGATCATAACTACTCTATTTCTCATTTGATTTCTCCATCCACACTTCTTCGTCTCAACTAGTAAATCATAATAATCTTTTATTTAATTTTACCTCATTCCTTTATCTCTTTGAAAACATGCAGATGTAGCTGTAATATAGGATTGAGGTAATACTACCTTCGTGACTCTGTCATACCAAATTCCCTTATATTTCAGAATGGAAGTAGTACATTGTTATCAAATATTTTGATTTGAACCATTGGCTGACTAATGAGTGGAAGAAATGGAGAAGGTAGAGAACAAAAGCCACAATCGGCAACCTTGCATGTTTCTTCCCTATCGTGAACAACACAAGCTCGAGATTGGAGGTGGAAGTTGAGATTGAACTAAAGGGCATCCTTGATTGAGGCAAAGAGCAAGCATGATATCATAGGGCAAATCCGGGCATCCGGCGGAATAGGCCCTCCTAGGAGCTTGAGCAACCACATTCAGCGAACTAGTGCATTGGGCCCTTGTTGGATGATGACCTTGACCTCCACACGTTTGAGTTTGATCTATTGGCGCTAGACCCGCACTACTTGAGCTCAATCTTTTAGTGTTAGCCCCTAATTGCTTAAGCTTCAAAGATGGTGACACCTCTGCGCTCGAGCTTGATCTTTGCTCATGTAGGCCCCGTTCTTGAGATTGCCTTCGCTTGTACTAGCCCAATTCTCTTATCCAAGCTCCATTTCTGCCCATGCTGGCCCCCTCGCTCCGCTGCTCAACCATGAGCTCCACCACTACCAGCAGCAGCCCTCCTTGCTAAGAGTCTACCGTCGTGCTGCCCACATGCCCATGCCCTCGAGTTTCAGCTCCACCTCTACTTCTAGCACCTAAGAGTAGACACCGTAGCTACCTAGGATCAGGGATTTTAGCTATAGCTAGAGATAGCTGCTAGGAACAACGATGTCTAGGATATGTCCAATTTACAACTACGTTTTCGTTGACGCTATTAGCTGTTGTTAGCTGGAAATAGCCACTAAATGGGCCTAAAGTTAACGGCAACTAAAACTCCTGGTGGGCTCAAATTCGCACTTTCCACTCAAAAGGCCCATATTGGCTCTCCCACTAACATCAAACCCTAAACTCTCTCACTCTCCTGATCTCTTCTCTCCTCGAAGGTGACGCCGGTGGTGGCGGCTACTACGAGTCTGTGACCTGCATCGGCGATGACGACGGTGATTGTTGCGACCTAGAGTGGCGGTGGTTGGTGTTGTGGCTATGACCTGCAACAACAGTGACGGAGGCTGCTGCGGGTGCGGACGTCGATGGCGGCGGCCTGCAGCGGTGACGAGGGTAGCTGCACCTGGAGGCAGCGGCAGTGACAGTTACTGTGAGCCTTCAACTTGCAACGACGACGACAACTGTTGCGACCTAGAGTGGTGGCGGCTACTGCGACCGGCAGCAACGATAGCGACAGTGGTTGCAACCTGCAGCAACGACAATGGCGGCTGCACTCAAAGGCGACGACAGCGGCTGCAGAAATCCCTCCCCACTCTTCTCGCCCAAGTGTTGGTGACGACGGTTGCACGCCTACACCAATTGTCCAACCCCTCCCCACTCTTCTCCAATTCTCCCCCAAGCAATGACGGCGATGGTTGCATCTTAAGGTTTGCTCCTCATCTTCCCTAATCTCTCCCCACTCTTGATCTGTATGAAAATTGCAAAATTTATGTTCAATTTTTGCAAACCGCTAAATTGCTTAGCTGCAGCTATAGCCGGCTATAGCTGATCATAGCTGATGAAGAACCTAGCAGCTAAAGGGTTTAGCCGGAGATTTAAAGTCTTTCCTAGGATGGGACACTAATTAGATCTTTGGAAGAAGGAAGAGTACACATAGATGAAGAAGAAGTGATAGTCCAAACTGTAACAAAATAAAATCCCTAATACCCATTTCAGGATCCAATCCCTGGCCTCCGATTGTGCCACGTGGCACCCTAATATTTCGGTTCAACCCTCCTTAAAATTTGCCACGTGTCCATATGGGGAGAAGGTGGAGAACCCTGTGCAGTTTTCCGTGCAAATATTCATCTAAATTCGAGGATTCCAAAACTATTTGTCCCTAAAACAGACATCAAAGCATGAAAGAACATGTCTCCACTTGTCTTCTTCAATCGATCAAAACTAACATATTAGAGTGCGAGAAAAAAAGGTAAAAATATAAGGGGAAAAAACCCAGAAAAAGCACTCCTCGACCTATCTGCCTACTCGGTGTCGGTTCTATGGGTGATGCATTGCAACAATGTCGGACGAGCTCTCGGTCCTCCGTGCCTCTACCGTTGTTGATGTTGATCATGCCACACATGCCCACACCCCTACCACCCCCACCACCTCCCATGTTGGATTCTTCCTAAGTCAGACTCAAAGAGATAGAAATTGGGATAAAATATAATGAAATTCCCAATATTTCCCTAACACTCAAAACCCCAATTTGAAGAATATCCAAAATCTCATAGACCAATAGGACCCAAAATCCATAAATCAGATGGAAACCTACATAACCGCTTGAGAAGCACACACCATGAAACAAAGCTCATGGGCTCATCGTCGTCGAAATCCTCATTGTCCCTCGACACTGCCCGCCGAGAGCCGCCACCGTCAGGGTCGACGTGCTGAGGTGGGGTTGGGGGAAGGTTGGTTGTCGAGACGAGGGAGGACAGGAGAGTGTTGCCTCCGTCGAGATGAGGGAGAATGGGAGAGCGCATCTGTCACTGCCATTGTACTCCATCGCGTTGAGTGGCTGAGGGCTGAGGCTAAGTAGATGTCGATCTCTTAGAGCATCTCCAGAGGAGTTGCCTGACGATGATGACTACTATATTGCAGCTACTCTCTTCTTACGGACATAGAGCATGAGAAGACCAAAAGAAAGTGCGTGGTTCAGTCTCGGGTCATGAGATAATTCATAGGGACATGTTTGCTGGCAATTTTATGCATTATGGCTGATTATTTTGCAGATGCTCCTGTATATAATGCAAAATTATTTAGGAGAAGGTTCAGAATGTCGAGGAAGCTATTCTTGCGCATCGTGGCTAGTGTGGAGGCTCATGATAACTACTTTAGGCAGAGACCGAACACAGTGGGCCTTCTCGGTGCCACTGCATTGCAAAAGGTGCATGGCACATTTCACGTGCTTGCCTATGATATTCCAGCCGATAGTCTTGATGAAGCCGTGAGGATTTTAGAGAGCACCATGATAGAAGCTTTCAGCCACTTCGTCAAGGTTGTGGTGGATGTGTTTGCTGATCAATACTTGAGGGCATCAACTGTTGACGATACTACAAGGTTGATGGCTATAAATACTCAAGAGGTTTCCAAGGAGTGCTTATATCCTAATAGGCTAGAAAGGGCAATACTCAGGGCATGTGGATGGGCCAACCATGATTCTTGAAGCTATTGCATCTAAAGACTTGTGGATTTGCCATTCGTTCTTTGGACTACCAGGTTCTTTTATTGATATCAATGTCCTACTGAGATCACCGATCTTTTTAGGGACAACTCCAGAGTTGGAGTTTATGATGAATGGTAAGAAATACACCATGGTTTACTATCTTGTTGATGATAATAAACATTTCCCTTCTTAGGCCACTTTTGTAAAAACCATTTCCAATCCACAAGGTAACATGAGAATCCATTACGCAAAAATTCAAGGAGTGAGGAAGGTTGTTGAAAGAGCGTTTGGTGTTCTACAAGCCGCTTTGCAATGGTGAGGGGTCCTCCTAGATTTTGGGATACAGAGACCCTATGTACATAATGACAGCTTGTGTAATCACGCACAACATGATCATTGACTATAAGCGAGATGAAGAGTAGACTTCGACTATGATCAGGGAGACAGTGAGGTGTTGAGGAAGGAGGAGTACCAACAACACAATAAACCTGTGTTAGAGAAGTTTCTAAAGTACATAAAGAAATTGAAGACCGACAGGCACATGAGCAACTTTGAGATGATCTTGTGGAACATTTATGAGCGCTTCATGGTGCTCGGTAGTTTGTTTCATTGCATTTTCTGTCAACTATGGGTTATGTTCAATATTTGATTGTAGGATATATCATTTTCATGTTTTAAAATTTTTGAATTCAAATTTGAATAGTGGTGTTTGATGAATATGGTTGAATTCCATGCGCTAGAACTATTTATGTTTGAATAATTGTGGTGTTAAACTAGATATGAACATAAACTCTATGCTAAAATAAAAGAGAAAAGGAAACAGGGGCTAGGATATGGGGGCTACTGCTAGAGTTAAAGACATATTTAGAGTTCTAAAAAAATTGGGGTAACACCCATTTAATCTTTAGGGGCTTTAAAGTAGGGGCTACTACTAAGGAGCTTTCTTAATGAAAAAGTGAGCTTAGTCTTACCCTTAACAATTGATTGACTGACCCCTTACTACACTGCACTCAAACTTTCGTGATTACCGCTACACCTATGTTGGCATGCACGCTTAGAGAAGTGTAATATGTTTATCAAGAAATAAATATTCCTAGATTTCTCAAAATATAAATATCACAAATACCACTGCAATTACTATCGCTTGATTCATTTTTATAACATGTACAATATTTATACATTCTGAATAAATAAATTATAATATCCACGGGTTATATTAGTCGGCGTGTCAACAACGTGCCCATTTTAATTTCCATTTCCATTTACATGTTATGCAACGGGTAAGCCAGAAGGGCATGCAACGGGTAAGCTACAAGGGCACGTGCTAGTATGAGAATTTGGACACATGCCAATATGTGGTGTCATAGGGCTTCGAGCTTTTGGCCGGGTTAATTCCCTGCTTGTAGAAAATTGATCAGTTGCTTTTGGTTTTAAACCTACTAGCTTTTGCACGTACGTGCAAACCCCACTGTTGATTTGTGATATAATTCCAAATTTAAACAAGAAGAACAATCTCGCTCTTTAGCATTGTACTATACCCCGCGATTTTCACTGGAGTAAGTGTGATAAGGCACACGACGAGGTTAGTCGCAACATTCTGACGGTCTCACCCGGGCTCGCGCTGTTTCACCGAGCTAGCCCACCACCACCACCTGCCCATGCACGCACGTACCCATATTCCTAGTTCCAGGCCATGTCGGACGCCGGATTTGACCCGACCCGAGCACAGCACAGCGCCACAGCGCGCGACGCGCACGGGGGGTGGAAGACCGATAACGCTGTCGGTCATACGTGCACTTTGCTTTCTTTCTTCCGGTTCGGCGCATGCGCCCGACCCGCTCGCCCCTCCCGCGCCTGCGACGCGACGCGACGGCTGCCGCCATATCATCTCGATCCCTCCCTCCCCCACCAACCCGACGCGTGCACGTGTCGCTCGATCTCGCGCCCCGGTGGCGTTGGCCGGTTGGCGCGGGAGGCACAGGCGCGCAGCTCAAACCTGCCGGTCAGCTAGCGCGCGAGGCCGTCTCTCGGATGGGTGTGCGTGGCCCAAGGGAGGCGCACACACTGGGCCGCGTCGTCGCACGCCTCGATGGGGTCTCGTAGCGACGTCGGCAGTTGGGTTTTCCCCCCGTGACGACGCGTCGTCGTCGTTGCTCCGTGGCTATGGTGGTACGAGTAGGAGTAGTAGTATACTGACGTAGGAGTACTTGTACCAGTAGCACCGTAGGCTAGCCGATGGGGAGAGGTGGAGTACGCGGCGAGGGTTCGGAGTCCGAGCTTATTTTGCATCGAGGTGCTCTCCGCCGTAGCCATCACGTACTTCCGTCGGTGCTCCTCACGAGGTCGTCTTGACACTCCCGCTCCTCCTCCTCCTACTACCTTGGTTTTGCGAACCGTACTTGATTTGCCTGTTACTCTACTCCCGGCTACGACTACACTGGAGCACAGTTTCATATGGTATTTTACTACCCTAAGCATTGGAATATTGGATATCTAAAACCACTCAAATACTAGTAGTACATTGGGCAGTGCTAATAGAGATAGTATACACGTATGTATATTTATATAAGCTGAACGTGCGTTTGTGTACATAAGTGTGCCTGTAAAATTCCATCATATAAATACTTCATGCAAAGGAAAAAAAGGGATGAGCAAGACAAAGACAGACAAGAACCGGTCCATATTACACCTGGGCTCACTGTCAGCGTCTCTATTTCTCAACAGATCGAACCCCCCATTAAAAACACCCACAAAAGCCTCTGATTTGATCCAACCGCAGATCTTGATCCTTTTTTCTTTCCACAGGCGCTCGAGCTGTTCTTCCCGACTGATACCACCAGGAGGAATCATTTAAAGCCTGACGGAACACGGTCTGATTATTTTGTTGGCAACAACCTTTGTTGGACCCCTCCTCTCCTCTCCAGGGTCAATCAATCAACCAATTCAAGCCGATATTGATGCTGATGCTGATGCCGATCCATCCAAAAAGTCTACCGCTACTCCAACACACAAGCGTACGAGAATTTGATAACACCAACTCGTGCTCACAGCTCAGCTTCTCCCCGAGGCAAAAGAAACGCAAAGCAAAGCAAGGCACAGCGAAGCAAGCAAGCAAATGCTTCCCAAAACACAAGGCCTGGACGTTCCTGCGCTCAATCCCATTGAATACGCAGGTTGAGGACTCGAGTAGTGTGTTGTGTCTTTGGTTTCTGGGTGCTTGCAAATTCCGAGGCCTTCTCTTGAGAACACAAACCTCCTCTGGAGTCTGAATCCATGTGCATAAACAAAATGGAGAAAACCCAGTGCTGCTTGCTCACTGACCTAGATGGATGTGAGGAGGTTGGAGGGTTGGGACCTTCCTGCTCTCAATCCCAAATCCCAAGGACCATGGAGCAAAAAATAAAAATAAAAACTATGGGAGGCGCACCCACCAGAAATGAGACAAAAGTGGCAAAATTGTCTTTTGTTCTGTCCCTCTGTGACGTCATCTTGGGACCTTGTGACGCCATAATTAGTTTTTGTTTGAACCAACATATTTATATGTAAAAAAAAAGGGAACGTTAAGTGTTATCCATGAAAATATTATCACTCCAGCTAGTAGGAGTATCATTTTATCTAGTGATTACAGTTCGATCGGATTGGATTTATCTTGTTTGTCTCCTCAAATGGAGATTGCATTCTAGACGCACCAACCTAAAAATCATGTCTGTTCATCAATAGCTCCATTCCATCAAACTAGTCTTTCAATCAAAAGGGATGTGACCCATTAGAGAAAAGGACCACTGAAATATGATAGTATAGCACAAATGATAATCAAGCAATTGAACGATGGGTTGACACCAGTAAGTGAGTTGCCTCTTTCATGATAGGTACACTGCCCTCGCTATTTCCCTTTCGAAGCGAGCGTGGTGAAAAGGACGGCACCAACCAATCAAGTGTCATGAACAGCAATGAAGAACATCTCAATAAAAAAAACCTGCAAGTAAGGACAAATAGCTATCTATGTACGGACTAATTCTCATTTATCACTGTCTATATAACAGATTACTCCTAGAAATAGATGAGGCAGTAATTTCCTATCATAGTTACAACATCTGTAATTCGAACAATATTTTTGTTGATATGATCACGCCATTGTTCGTGGGCCACAAACACTCACCCAGTAACCCTACGCTATAGCGTCTGGCTAAAACTATGAATTATACTCCCATTAATGAGTTTATGTTTACTCTTTTAATTTATAACTTAAGGTTTCTTAGTTAGGATACCCATAGAATATAATCAATCAAATCAGTAGGTCTCAATAACCTTGACCCGTCGCGATCAACTGCCTAAATATTTTTTTTCTTTACTAGCTGAATGCACGTGAGTTGCAACGGGAAGTAAAAAAAGACTTTAAAACCTCAAATATTAAAATAAAATTATCCCCATTGTAAATCTTTCATATTTTTCATCATTTTGTATCTCACTTTAAAATAAAATTTCCTTATTTGACGGCTTTTGGTTGGGGAAGGGATAAAAAGTTCACCTCTCTCACTATTTGGGGAACCCACATGGTAGTGGTGGTAGACTCACCACTCATCACTACCATTGGGGTCTTTTAAAGGAGTATAGATTGTACAATTCGAACATGTCAATACATAATACTCAATAGTTCTTGAGACATCATATCGATTTGCATTGTCCTTATTAATTATATCATGGTTCATCATAAAAATATAATGAGGATTTTGAGAGGAAAAACAGATAGTATATTATATATTTGGATCCATAATATATATGTTCCATGTCACATGTCCGCACACTAAGGCCCCCTTTAGAATAAAGGAAAAACAAAGGAATTTTAGAGGATTTAGATCATACATGAAAAAATCATATAGAAACCTCTAAAACAAATGATTGATCAGACAAGTATAATTCGTATGGATCGAATGGGCTATCCAGAGTAATTTTGAAAGAAAATAGTCCAACATTTTTCCTATTGTGTGTCATCCGAATGACATATTCGAAATTTAGCTAAGTTTTCTCAAGAATTTTATGGGCATGCCACTATATTTCCGTGTTTTTCCTGTTTATACCATTATATGTTTTCACAATTGTATGTTACGAAGGACTTCAGGGGGGAACACAATTAATAAGATCATATACACTGTGAAAACGATACTTTTAAAAACACTAATCATTGATACGGAGTATTTGCGAAATGAGAGAATATCTAATGCTCTAGTTCCAAATCTTTGAAAGGGTAAATAGGGGAAAATGTATGGTCATGAAAAATGGACCAAAGAAGTTAGGTACTCCATATAGGACAATACAAAATTTCACCTGAAAACATGGTTAATACTAAGAGAGAGCAAAGCCCCTATGTTTTCTTTCTTCTTTGTATGTTTGTCATTTTACTAGTACTAAATAATTTGTTAGATGTTTGACGTACTACCGTACTGCATATTACCAAACCATTTCAATATATATATTTTTTCACTATTTTTTACAATTTCCCAGTGTTTGGAGCGGGATGGCGGGCATAGGAGTTGTTGCTAAAGATTCTATCCAAAAACTCCTTTTGACTTGCCCACTATCATTGGACTGATGAAGTCCTTGTCAATAATTTCAGTCATAAATTCATACATGTAACATGTTCTTCATTAGTCATACGATACTTCTTAGCTCCACTGTAAACTCCAGTGAACATCTTTAATTCTGGCCGGCTCTTTTCGATTGAAGGTGACAGAGACTAGGCACCCCTCCATCAACCGCTACTACTCAGAGTCTCAAACCAGCCGCTCTACTACTCAGTACTCACGCTCAAAGGAAAGAAGAGACCGGTTGCTTTCGATGTTCGAGTGTTTTTACACCGCAAGACTGGACCTTTCGTTTGCAAGCGACGCTGGAACGTGATTCTCCGTCCGCTGGCCACTTGGCGCACCAAGTGTAGAAAAAGAAGTCCGGATTACTCTCTCAATTATTGCAACAATACGAATTACCTTTCTAAATTTTCAAAGATATTTTTTCTTTAACTCTTTGAACTAGACAAATAACACCTCCATCCAAACACAAGCCAGTTTTGATGCGATGTGGCGTCCTACGTAGCAGTGCATCATAAAGAAATCTATGGGACCCCGTGCTAGTTTTCTTCCCTGAATTTCCCTTTCTCTATCTCTTCATCTCTCTCACGGACATGGAGTTGGATAGTCAGCCACGGCACCCCTAGTAGTAGAAGCAATGGCGGCGATTACATGTTGACGTTGTCTCTCCAGCTTCCCGTTCATATCATAGCAACACCGATGGCTACTAGCCACCCCCTCAGCACCAGCCTGCGCAACACCTCCTTGCCTTCTTTGCCCTCTTCTCCTCTTATGAGTCCACCGCTCGATAGTTGTCGGCCTTCATGGAAGAAGAGAGACGACAGGATCCACCCTCTATGAGCTCACCTCTCCACCGGCCTCTATGGATCTACTTTCTGCTGGTGAGGAGAGTGGGTAGGAGGGGTTCCGATGACAATCACCACAGCTGTTGCCGCCGCCTTCCTCTGTCCACCATGGAGGGTGCTCGCCGGCTTGCCACCTCCTCCATGGTTCGGTTTATTGGGATTGGGGATGAAGACCGAGAGATGGGAAGAGGACATGGGAGAAAGAGGGTAACATGTGGGATCACCTATTATTTTATTAAATACTACTAGCTACATTGTTGGTTGTATTTTTTTTTAAAAAAATACCACATTTGAATGTCACGTCAATTAGCCTAGTCCAAAACTGTGCCCAAATATTGCTCAGGGGAGTTAATTGTCTGGTGTAAAAAGTTGAGGGTGTTAAATATATGGTTTTACACTTTATAGGGTAATTCATACTATCGCAATAGTTCAAGGGGACTTTTTCCTTACTAAAATTACCGACATGTGAGGTAATAGGCAAGTTATAGCATACTACTATTTTGGTTGGTGACCAATTAGGTAGTTATGGTTAAGATGGTGTCACGCCCAAAAATTCGCTAAGCCGAATTTCCAAACAGAGTGTGCATTAAACCCCTGTTCAGGACCAGCCAGGGTACACAAACGACAAAGTTGACATACAGATCCACGTCTTACAAAACATTCAAATGTCTTACATAAATGCAGCGGAAGTAAAGTAAACTAGCTTATTCCAGCCTTGATGCTTGCAGCGCGACGAAACCACTCCACAGACATCCCCGACGATAAGACGACGATCACTCGGAGAAACCACCATCAGAAGCGTACTCCAACTCTGGTGTGGGGATAGAGAGCAAGACTGAGTACTACCCACTGTACTCAACAAGTCATACCGGAAAAGAGGGTATAATGCAAGGATTTGCCAAAGAAAAACTAGGGTTCATTTGCATAAAGCTGGCAGTTAAAAACAGTAGTTGAAAGCGGTAAAAAGATTGAATTAATGAAGCATAATTAAACCATCACTGTCCAACGCCACACCACGTTGCGACAGGCCCGAACCAAAACACCTGAACTAACCCAGTTACATTAAGTCAAGTTATTAGGGTTATGGCTAATCACGGTGAATCTGGTTGACCACCCATAACCGTGGGCACGGCTATTCGAATAGTTTTACTCTGATCAGAGGTGTACAACTGTACCCACAAGACACAGCCCCACGACACGTTACCGCGTGCCGGTATACCACCATGGTACCCCGGAAAGGGACTGTGACAGGACCCTTCGCATAACCCTCTCTAGCCAAGCACACCACACCTCAGGTTTCACCCCTGTCCCCAGCGGGCGACAGGCAGTCCCCTCTCGTGCCTAGGTGAATCCGGAAGCGACAGAGGCCGTCGCAGGGCCCGCCCCGCTCCATCACGCTCACCCTTGCCTGGGAGCGTCGGCTAGAGGAAAGCTACACTACAAGCCCAGCCGTTGCCCACGCTGGCTTGTGGTAAGTACGGTAAGTTCTTCCAGGGGTTCCCGCGAACCGGTCCTTAACTGCCATGGGCGCGACTAACAAAACCATGCACCCACAGCCCACCATTTAGCATGTTTTAAGTTCATCATTCTACCATGGTGTCATTCCTACCAACTTGTCACATATAGAGACTATACTAAAGTTATTAAATGAATCCCCTTTAGTGAGCTAATTGAACTAAGCGGGCTAAGCATTCCCTAACCAAGAACTACACATTTAAATACCCGGGCTATCAAAGGTACAAGGTAAACAATATATGGAATTGAGTACAATGGGACAGTAACACCCATATAGATGACATTGTAAAATAATGCAATATTTAAAGGAAAGTAGATCATTGCATAAATTGGTACAATATGATCAATGATGAAGCATGACTTGCCTTGCTCGGGCGCTGGGTCGACCTCGGCGACTACCTCGAAGTAAACGGGTTCGTCCGAACTGCCGGTTTCTACACGACAAACAATGCACACAAGCAAATAGGCTATAAGTCTACTGAAACAGAGAACAAAAGTATTTTTAATGGATTCTAGACATTTTTATGAATTTACTGCAATTTGAATGGACCCAAACGGAGTCCGGATGAATTAGTTATGGATTTTATAAGTTTCACTGTGTTTTTACTACAAAAGAAAAACCCTAAATATATTTATTGCGCAATAATTTAATCCCGGGAGAGAGAAAGGGCGGCGCCGACAGGCGGGCCCTACATGTAAGTGGCTCGGGACACCGGCCCATGATGGACCAGGTCCACGCCCGAGAAGAGGCGGTGCACCACGCGGCGCACACGTGGCACCGACGTGGCACCGACGCGGCGGCCACGTGGGCGGCCGGATGGATGGCCCCGATCTACCCGTGGGTAGATCGGACGGCTGCGGCGGCCGGGGCGGCTTGTGCCCGGGCGCTGGGCACGACAGAGGCCGGCCGGCCCGAGCGCACGGCGGCGTGGCGCGGCCACCGGCGGCGACCGGCGGCGGCAGGCGAGCCGGCAGCGCGGCGACGCGGGACCGGGCGGGCAGCGCCGCGGGTAGGCGGGCAGGCGGCGCGGCCGAGAGGGCGCGGTGCCGCACGGCGGCGCGTGGCGCGGTCGAGAGGGGCACCGGCGGCCAAGGCGCCGGAGGGGAGGAAGAAGGAGGGGGAAAGGCGATGGCTCACCGGGTGACGGCGGTGCGAACGGTGGACGGGGGCCCCCACGCGCTCGCGAGTCCAATGGCGGCGGCGGCGGCGCTTGGCGCGGCGGCGAGCGGTGGCTAGCAGCGGCCGGAGTGGTGGTGGCGGCGACTAAGAGGAGGGCGGCGGCGCTAGGGCGCTAGAGAGCACGAGGGCGGACGGCGAAAGAGGGAAAAAGGCGGAGGAGGGGGTGGTGATGGCTTAAATAGGGGAGAGAGAGCTCGGGGAGGCCGGGAGTGGGTCGATTTCGCCGGAGTAGAGGGGAGGTGGAGAGAGGGTGTGGCCGGCGGGATTCAAAAATTGAATCCCGGCCATTTCGGCGCGGGCGTGGGCGGAAGAGGGGGGAAGTGGGTGCGGGGAAGGCGGCGCACGCGCGGGCGGCGGTGGCGTGGGCGGCGTGGCCCGGGGGGAGCGGGCGAGGCGGGGAGGTGGTTGGGGCCGGCCTCCTCCTCCGACCGGAGGTTAGGGAAGGGCCCGACAGGTGGGCCCCACCTGTCGGCGACCCCGGGGAGGAGGGGCGCAGGCGCGGCGTGGGCTGGGCCATGGCCTTCGGCTGGCCCAGCAAGTGCGCGGGAGGGAGGGGAAAAGGAGGTGGGCTGGCGGCCCGGCAAGGGGAGGGAGGAGAGAAGAGGAGATGGTGGGCTGGCGGCCCATTAGGGGAAAAAGGAGGAAAAGAAAAGGAAAAAGGAGAGGGGATTTTCCAGGGATTAAAATAATTACTTGTGCTCCATTTTAATTGGTTAGAGTTGTTTAAAGAGCTCTGAAAATTCCACTAAAAATCCTGTTAGCATATTTTGACATGTAGAATCCAAGAAAAATTCCAGATGCGATTTCCGATTATTATCCGCACTTATTTAATTAGGGTTTCTCTCCTATCATTTTACAGATACTTTCTCGGGGACCTTTTATTAAATGTCTTAGGTTAGGGAGAAGAACTTCGGGGCGTGACAGATGGTTCTAAATTTAAATTTAAAATATACATACTTATCTGAATCTGTATCCTTCTGAGCAATAACTCTGAACGTTCCTAATCTGTCATACCGTTTATTTAACGTTCCTAATCTATCATACCGTTTATTTAGAGTTTGTTTAAAATGTTAAAACCATGCTACTCTAAAAGGGAAGTCATTTGTCCCCTCCCTCGTGCAGTGTGCAAAATGCACAACCATAGCCTCCTTTGAAAAACACGAAACAAACACCAAGTAATTGGTCAACTAAAAAAAACCGGTCGGATATACACACTTCTAATCCATTCCTAATTATATGAATCGATCTATTGCAACAGAGACAGATCTACCGGTGTTAGGTGATACCGATGACTTTCGGTAAAACCTATAGCTAAACTGCCTATCTATATATTATAACACTATGATCTAAACATAATTAGATTACTATAGCACCGGTAGACACGTTATGACACCAATGAATCGATTTTCTGCATCCACCACTGTATTGCAACGTATGTGCAACCACAAGTTTATACAAATCTTAAGAATTAATTCACACAGAAGTTATCTCCAATTCCTTCATTCCAAATGGAGGGTTTATGGTGAGTTCGCAAGGTGGGTGGGGGGCTGGGGGCCTCTCTCCCTGAGCTGATGTGATGCCAACGTATCACGAGCCGCTGTTCTTTCGCATTGACTTGGGGCAAGCATGGCTGCTACTCCAGCTAGGAGCAAAGCTTATCTACCAACCTCAACCTCAGCAGCATCGCCCGGGCAGGCACTAGCCATGTGTGCGTGAGCCTTTATTTTCTCTTGTCGCCATCAGCGTCCTAACGCTCGCTGGGCTTTGATCTAAACCTGTACAGATGAGGAATTCAATCCTTCGGTTTGTTGTGGTGGTACTGATGAGCTGAGAGGAGTGGTGACTTTGGAGGCAAGCTAAGGAACAAATGCGATGGGAATTGGTGTTGTGATTGTGCAGGACAGGATGCTCTCTGGAAGTGCTTGTATAGTTCTAATGAACAGGACCAAATTTAAACAGAGACAGTGCCAGCGTTATTTGCTATACCTATCAGTACTTCTTATTTATGTTAACCAGTGTTATGTACTACAAGTACCTTGTTAGTTGTTACTAGTACTTATACGAGTTAGGACTTTTATGGTGATATCGATAGTAAATAGAATGTAATTAATAGTTTCTTTAGAAGTAGAAACATTATTTCATTCTTATAAATACCTTTGAAGTTTTTTTTTTTTGGATACAAATTCCTAATAAAACCTAAGGTCTTACTCAGCTTAGCTAGCTGCGGTAACATAATCGTAGCCATCAGCATTCATTTGTTGCTATTGGTATTTTATAGCTCATTGTCATATAAGTTAAAATTTAAAAGTTTAATTTTAATTTTAGAGTTAATTTTATGTTTTTTCATGGTACTTTATTTTAGAGTAAAATTTTTATCATAAGTTATTTTGGTAATAAGCATAAGTATAAACGAAACGACGAGCTATTAATTCTCGCTGCATTACAACCGCTACAAGCACGACTGAATAGGGCGATTGATATGACATCTCCCAATTTAAAGGAATAGGAAAATTACATGAATTGGATGTTGTGACATATGCAATCATACATAAATTGAAAAATAGAGCAGGTAGTCGAATTGGCCGTTGAGTGCTTCGCAGGAAACTCAAAAAGAATTTAAGAGAATTTTTTTATTAGAATAAAGTTGAGTGGATAGATAAAGAGATATGGTGTATTGGATTTCTCCGAGATCAAAACCACGCCGAGCTTATGTTAATCCTCCAAAAACTGAAGAAAATAAGTGGCCCCAAATCCTTCAAACTAAGAGGCTCTGACTTTGAATCCAAATAGTCCTAATCAAATCCCGTGTTACAAAGGAGCCCCTAAAGGAGGTTTTATAGAGGGCTTTTGGAATATTTTATTACTAAAGAAAATTTTCATACGCGCCCTTTGGATCAAAGAAACAACCCTCCCAAAATTATATAAAATTCATTTCTCTAAATTCCTTTACCCTTTTCGTTTAAACCATCCAAACAACCGCATATTTAAAGCATTCCCGTGTTTTGTTATGAATCACAAGAATTCAACAAGCAGTGGCATTCCAATCCTTCATTTTTCTCGTTCTTGTATCTTTGCCTATTTGTTTTCAAGGAATAAATATATTACACATGCTTCCCAAGCTCATAACTACGTGATGTTTACATAAATTTTCTATATATGATTTTTTTTAAAAAATATTATAAATCTATTTTTAACTTCTAGTATTTAATTCATTCGTTCCTCAAATAATTATCACAAATGTATCATCTACTACGAAATTACGAGGAGAAAGCGTTGGAGCCATAAAACTTTGGAGAAATAGACATATAACACGAAACTACGAAGAGAAAAAAATCTACCAATATATTTTTCAACCACCTGTATCTTTCGTGCACTCCATTTCATGGTGTGCTCCAAAACCTCATCACGGTCGAGCTGACACTTGACACAAGTTGGTTTACCACGAGGTGAGAGTGAGAAGCACCGGAAGCAAAGCAATGCAAAGCAAAGCACATGTGAGAGCGAGAGAAGGAGCAGGTCCAGCACCGATCAGCCAGCCGGCAATCCCATCCACCTTGAGAATCTGCACCACACCACCATCGAACCCCATGATACGCCTCCCCATCACATCCCACACACCCCAATGACAGACGCCCCCACACAACACACCTCCCTATCATTTTCAGTTAGACTAATCACAAATCCCCCTATTCTTCTCTCTCAACTCCAACCCCAACCCATCTAAAAAAATAATTTTCAGCTGGTATTGGCTACTGGAGTATTCCATTTGTAAAAGGAAAATAATCTAATTCTAAGGATGAATTTGAAGTAGAATTGGCCTTTTTTTTTTACAGAGGAAGTACTCCCTCCATCCCGTTATGATCTACTCTTCTAAGGTCTCTGAGATCTTCCTAAAATAATCACTATCTAACAAATGTCTCTTTATTTATTCGTGCAAATAGTAAATACGTATAATTGAATGTGTTGCATTTAACCAAACAAGATTAATTTTTATTGGTGTAATAATATGCAATATTTAAAATCTGAGCAATCCACTGGACACGAAACGATGAAATGCATTAACCGATGAGAATTAATTTGAGAATGATGAATATTTTGGTATCCTTGGTCTTTGGACCATTTACTTAGGGGATGATTAAACTGAGATGGAGGGAGTAGTACTGAATCATCAAGGTCAAACTGCTAAATACTCCCTCCGTCCCAGAATATAGGGATTTTTAGGGTTGAACACGAGTGTTAAGAAAGTAGGTAAAATTAAATGGGAGAAGATTGTAATTGGTTGAGAAGAGAAGGTAGGTGGGAAAATTGAATGATGGAGGGTTGTGATTGGTTGAGAAAAGAAGGTTGGTGAAGAAATTGTTATATTTTAGGACAAATTTTGAATGCTAAAAGTTGTTATATTTTGGGACGGAGAGAGTAATACTTTCTCCATCCGATAATATAGGAGTATGCCTTTTTCTCTTTTACCAAAATTAAGAAAGCGACAAAAAATACAAGGCATTGTTCAAAATATGATGGTTGAAACATAAAATAGTACAAAAGCTAATAGGTCGAGATAAGCTATTATAGTATAAAAAATGGTAGGTGAGAAATAAAACAGTCTCGAGATTACAAAATCTCTTGATGTGGGATGAAAAAAATGTATAATATCTTGAATTTTGGGATGAAGGAATTACGATTTTTGACAAAACTACGTATATAAGAAGTTTCTTTAAAAATTTAAATAAATTTGATTTTAAGTTTATAATACTTAATTAATTATGTGTTAATTGAGTATCTTCTCCGATAAATCAAGCGGCTACTCACTCCAATCTCTACTTTTTTCTTTTTAATAGTTAGATGGCTAAATAGTTGAATGATTGTGTCATAACTATTTGAAAATTCTAAAAGCGAACAACTAAATATTATAAGAATGAAAAAATGATTTAAAATATTTTTGAGAAATCATATGTCGAAAGTTTCTGTGAAAATCATTTCATTTAGAAAGCTGAGAAGCGTGAAAGGAATTGTTTCATTCTTTAGAAAAGAACACGTGGCTATGATCATGTGTAATGGAGCTAGAGATTTGGAGAAGGCTTCGACGAATATCTAGCAAGTGATATACGAAGAAGTTAGGATTATTCGATCTTTTGACTAGTAAAAGTTTATTTTCTGAACTACTCCCTGATTCCAAAATAATTTTATTTTTCACCCATTTCACACATACCAATACAAATAAAAAAAATACAAGAATATCCTATTTTATTAAATCATAATATAATTATTGTTCTCTTTATATATTTGTAATGTATTTATCTACTATTTTTAACACCTTATACAGTGATAGTTTAAAATTGGACTTATTTTGAAATAAACTAGAGATGCGAAAAAGGATCCCATTAGACGGAGGGAGTATCAATTTTCTTCGAAGGTGAAAAACCAGATTGTTCCGAGAATCCGGATACTGTAACTGCCGAACCTAAGTGTATGTGTACATGTGTGCATCCCCCTCTCTCCTCCTATGGCGCCACCTCCTCACACATTCCCACGCGCACATTTCCCCATGCACATCTCCCTCAACCTCAATCTCTCTCTCTACATAGATGCTGCTACTCCTACTACTCCTACGGTCCTACTACCACACACAGTCACACACACAGCAGACGGCTTCGCTTTGCATGGCCACTGGAGTTGTTGTTGCTGTTCTTCTTCCCTTGGAGCAGCAGCAGCAGCAGTGAGCCGTCCTGTGGCCTGTGGTGTGTTGGTTGTCACAGTGTGTGGTGGAGGTGGTGGAGTGGAGGAGCAAACCTTGGACATGAATTGAGAGGCCCCTATCTTTTCCTGTCCATCTCTCAGTAGCAGTGAGCTGAGTGAGTGAGTGAGTGAGTGACAGTGAGTGATGGATTGATGTGTGATGCCTCACTAGCTGAGCCCCCTCTCTCTTCCTTTGTGGCAAATCTCATCAGCAACAGGGACCTCTTGGTGTGACTACTTGTTACACGGTGGTTCTCTCCTTTTCTTCTCCTCACCCCTCCCCCTGTACATATCTCCATCTCTATCTCGCCCCCTGTCGTCGTCGCCGTCGTCTTCTTCTTCTTCATTCAGTAGTAATAGTAGGAAAGAGATAATCTAGACAAGAAGTGTGTGTGTGTGTGAGAGAGAGAGCAAGAGAGAGGTAGAGAGCTCGAGAGATGGAGAGGAGGAGGAAGGCAATGTGGCTGTATCCAAAGGTGGTCGGCTTCAACCCTCCGGAGAGATGGGGGCACTCCGCTTGCTTCTTCGAGGGCGTCGTCTACGTCTTTGGGGTATGTGGTATCCATGAATCCATCCTTCCCAACTCCTCTTCATAAAAATGGCTCCTGCACATTGCTCTGCTTCTTTGCTTGATCACATCTTCTTCTTCTTCTTCTTCCCCAACCCTCAATTTGCATGTTGTATATATCCATGAACCTCGTTAGATAGTTGTGCTCTCTCTCTGTAATTGGAAGCCTGTCGATGATTTTCTTAGTTTTTAGATTAGACTGGACTTGATGAGAAGGTTGTGAATTCTTTTGAGGAGAAGAAAAGAGGCGTCTTTTGGGGGTGTTCATCTTCTGGTGTTTGAGTTTTGTCCTGTTGTAGCGAGGTCCCCTGTGATGAATGATGTAGCAAAATGTTTAGCAGCTTTCAACTAAAGTGAAGACCGTGAGAAGTCAGTCCTTGCTGTAATATTCCTCCTGAATGAAAAGTTGTAGTAGTAGCAAAAGAAAGTAGCTTTTCCTTTTGATGGATAGATTACTGTCAGTTTGTCATCACCTGCAAACAATATATGTTAGTACTTGTCTTTTTTATCACCTCAGATAATCTTCTATAGAAGTAGTAGAATGAAAACCTTTTTTCCCCCCGAACATTACAAACACTGAAACAATTGTTTTGGAACAGTGTTCTACAGAAATTCATTTGCAGTGATTCCACTGAACTCATTCAATAGGCCGGTGGAAGTTAGTGGCAAATGTACTAAGAAAAAAACAAACGAAAAAGAAGCAAGAGGACCTTTTCGTTGCTGTTCTTTCTCTTTCCCCCTGGCTTTTGGACCACTCCCTTTCTTTGCCTCTTGATATGCAGTGATTCACCGACCGAAAGATCGCTCTTTTTAATGCTCTTAATTAGCACCAGTTTAGTAGCAGTTACAGTTTAACCTGCAATTACGCTGAAAAAAACACTCTTTTTTTTTGCCTTGTTCTTTGCTACGACGAAATGCAACTGGTTTAAAAGTCAATGGTCTAGTTTAGTAGGAGCAGCACAGCTTAACCTGCAATTATGCTGAAAAAAACCAGTTCTTATGTTTTTTGCTGTGAGAAAATGCAACTGATTTTCAATCAATGGTGAAGTTTAGGAGTAGAACAGCTTTACCTACAATTATGCTGAAAAAAAACAGTTCTGTGCAATGTTCTTTGCTGTGATGATATGCAACTGATTTCCTGTCAATTGTCTATAGTTTAGTTGGAGCAGTACAGCTTAATCTGCAATTATGCTGGGAAAAAAGCAGTTTTTTTGCAATTTTCTTTTTTTTGCTGCGACGAAATGCAAAACTGATTGATGTGGATGGAGCAGGGATGCTGCGGCGGGCTGCATTTCAGCGACGTGCTGACTCTGAACCTGGAGACGATGACGTGGAGCTCGCTGGCGACGACGGGGGCGCGGCCGGGGACGCGCGACAGCCACGGCGCGGCGCTGGTCGGCCACCGGATGATGGTGTTCGGCGGCACGAACGGGTCCAAGAAGGTGAACGACCTCCACGTGCTCGACCTCCGCACCAAGGAGTGGACCAAGCCGGCGTGCAAGGGCACGCCGCCGTCGCCGCGCGAGAGCCACACGGTGACGGCGACGTCATCCTCCGCCGGCGACCGCCTGGTGGTGTTCGGCGGCAGCGGCGAGGGGGAGGGCAACTACCTCAACGACGTGCACATCCTGGACGTGCCCACCATGACGTGGTCGTCGCCGGAGGTGAAGGGCGACGTGCCCGCGCCGAGGGACAGCCACGGCGCCGTCGCGGTGGGCAACCGGCTGCTAGTCTACGGCGGAGACTGCGGCGACCGATACCACGGCGAGGTGGACGTGCTCGACATGGACGCCATGGCGTGGTCAAGGGTAAGCGTCCCGTCCCTGTCACGTATGTTGGGGCAGATGCTGATGTTTCCGGTGCAGATCGCCACGTTGCTTTCGGCCTCCACACTGTCCTGCCTGCCTGCTGCTAGGATTAGATGGCACTATGCAAAATTTCAGGAGCTTATTGATTTCTGATGCGGACTTCTTTTGCCTCTGTTTAGTAGTAGTGTAGTACGACCGTGACATAATTTTTCAATGTGTACGTTTTGTCGGTAATTTGGTTGGTCTACCTCTAACAGTGCCACAGCTCACAGGAGTAATGATTTGCATTGTGCAAAAGGCACAGTATAATTAACACTTCTAACTAACCTGTCAGTGCTGAATAAACACTTTCCTAACCGTTGATGACTAGACTGAAACTACTGCAATTTGCTTATACCAGCTTGAAAACTATAGTCCATTGTGTTAGATGGGAAATGCTCAGTGAATTTTGCTCGTCTCTGATGATTTGTTGCTGACTTTACAGTTTGCAGTAAAAGGGGCCTCACCTGGTGTTCGAGCTGGCCACGCAGCTGTAGGTGTTGGATCTAAGGTGAGCACCAATTATTGGAACAATGGAGTTAACCTTTTGTGATGGAAAAATAAAATCTTTTGTGCCGCTTTCTAAGCAATGCGCATCGTGTAGGTCTATGTTATTGGAGGAGTTGGTGATAAGCAATACTACAGTGATGCCTGGATTCTTGATGTTACAAATCGGTCGTGGACACAGCTTGAGATATGTGGGCAGCAACCGCAAGGACGGTTTTCTCATAGCGCGGTTGTCCTGAATACCGATATCGCGATTTACGGAGGGTAAGTTTGCGTAAACAAATTAGCACGGTACTACTATATATCTGGGTGCAATTTGACATACCTTGCAAATTCACAGATGTGGTGAAGATGAACGGCCCCTGAATGAGCTGCTCATTCTTCAGTTGGGCTCTGAGCATCCAAATGGTCGTTACAACATCTCAATGTGCAAAGTTCTAAGCAACCACTGGAGCCAGGAGAGGCGAAAATTCTTGAGAGCAGAAAATGTGAGTGCCTAACTTATGAGTAGGCTTGATGTTAGTTTCTTCCGCAAAACTCAATATCATGCATGGGATATTACAGCAAAGGGATCCAAATATGAGCAATGGAGAACTTGGTCCAAGATCTCGGGAAGCAGAAATCGAACAAAGAAATCCGTTCTTGCGTGGTCTCGGTAAGAGAATTTCTTACAAAACTAAAATGTACATTTGTCAGTGCTATGTTTGCATCCAATGGCTATATTGTTTACGATCTTTTCAGAGAATGGCCAGGTGAAAAGGAGGAGAACTGGTGATGTTCGACCGAAAGAGATTGAGTCGGAGCAGGAGGAGCACTCATTGTCACTTTCTCAGCACTCCTCACCATCCCAATCTGATCAGGAGCAGAATGGAGCTCAGAAACTTTCGGCATCTCCCAACGGATCAATCTCAGCACTGCAACCTTTCGTTCGCCTCAACACCAATGGCACTCTGAGGGCTGCAGGAGGCGTGTCACCGAGGACTCTGAAGACGGATCAGTTCCTCCGCACCATTGCTCCACAGCAGCGGCATGAAGTGCAGTTCCTAACAGCTGAACTAAAGCCGCACCACCGCCCGCCTACTCCACCCCTTGTACGCCACTCTTTTCGCCACACTCTTCTTCCACCTCTGGTACGACAAATTGTTCGTGTCTCTTGATGATTTGCTTGTCTACAGATCGGCGCAGAGGTTCATGGGACCATCGATGGAGCTTTCGACTCAGGGTACCTCATGACCACCGTTGTGAACGGACAGCTCTTCAGAGGCGTCCTTTTCGCTCCTGTAAGCAAAATTCACATCTGAAAGCTAATTGCAGAAGATACACATTGTTCATCCTCGCATTTTCGTGACATTCCCCGCCATTCCTACTTTTATCTCAGGGTCCGGGAGTGACGGCTCCGAGACCGACATTGCACCACCCGATTCTTACGAGCTCGGCCATTCCTCCGCAGCAGCAGCGCCCGGTGCTCGCCCACGCCATCCCGGTTCATGCCCGCCCAGTGCCACAGGCTACGGGCTTCGTGCTGCCGGACTGCAGCCACCATGCCAGGCAAGCATTCCCGGCAGCAGCGGCAGCGGCGAAGATCATCAAGTCTGAACCGGAGAGGGGCAGCAGCGACCTGCACGATGTTGTGCTCACGCTGGGAGGGCCTGGAGCGGGCAAGTGACACCTCTTTTCTTGTTTAACACTTGTGATCTTGGCCTCTGTTATTGATCTGTTAATCTGCTCTTGTAAAATACTCATCCTGGTTGACAAAAATAAGACCAGTAACCTTGTGTAATTGTTCCTGATAATGCCCAATTTTCATCTTCCTGCGTGTTAGATATATTGATATAGTGCTAGTTTGATGCGACTAGCCCTTCTTTTTGAGCAGTTATTGTCTAAGTGGAAAAGATTTTGTGAGTAGGATGAGTTATCATGGACTCTCAAACATGTTATTTTCTGATGAAGTACAAGTACTGAACGATTTTGCTTCATTTTTCATCGTGTCTGTTTCACGCTGAACGACAGTTGAGCAGAGCTTGCAATCAGTACTAGCTATAGGCCTGTAAGGATTGATCAGTCCAATCCATGTCTGACCGTAAAAAGGGCACAAGGGAGTAAACGAGTGAGTAAAGAGGGAATCAAGAGCAACATCCGGTAGAGATATCGACCAATTGATTGAGTTGAACTGCTGTTTGTTGCAGTCATGACCAGAGATTAGGATTCTTATTATTACCCACATCAGGCAATGTTTAGATAATAGATATACTCTCTAGTTTTACATTGATTGGTTAATGATATTGATTTTTAGTTGTTATTACGAACTTGACAATCGGATAAAAACCGATATTGCATGGTTGAACATTCAAAATCTATACTTCTGTTGATACCGATGGTGTTTAAACCAGTGTCATCAACAGTGCAATCCCGAAATAAATATAGTAGGTTATGCCAATCTTGATTCTCTGACCTATGGTATATTGGTACCCATGACAACTTTAACAAAATTATTGATTCAACGAAGCAACTATAATCTTAAAGAAAATATCTTACTACCACATAACCTCCATCTCATATTACAGCTACCTCTAGCATTCAAATTTGAATTAAAAAGGTTCAACTCACACATCTCGCCCGGTTCAACTCGCACCATTTCTTTGACCAAATAAAACGTCAAATTTGATTTAATATATTCGATCCCTTTGCACGGGATGACAAGACAGAAGCCTATGCAAGGTGTTCTGTTGAAAGGCCTTGTCTCTCGTTCTGCACGCAATTACTTCCTGTCTGAATGGCTTCCCCTGTTCACAAAGACTTATCCACAACACACTTGGGACTAGCATGCACATATCATTGTCAGGGCATCAAACTGATAGCACACTGACTACTACAAGAGATGGAAACAGCAACGATTCTGTAGTAGGATTCTTGCTTCAGTACTGTATGTCTGGAGAAGCCATTTCGTTCAGAAAGTAAGCAAAAAAGAAGTGTTGGAAAAAAGCCGCCTCAGACAAGACTACACGTTGCACCTGAAGAAAAAACCCTCTACCCTAGCATGCCTCTGCTTCTTGAAAAAAAAGCAAGAAAGCGCTGGAACAGCATCCTAGCCATGAAGTATATCATTCTCTACATGGAGCAGAGGAAGAAGGGAGAACAGTTCACTCTAAAACGAATCTGCTTTGTGCCGCTCGCCGAAGAATCGAAAGGAGTCACCGACAAAGTAAATTACTGACAAGAAACATTTCAGCGTCCCTTGTGGCCAATCCTCTTGAGTAATTTCCCGATGTCATAGCATATCTCAATCTTATCTTCCTTGATCCTTTGGCGGATCGAACGGCTCGTCTTGCCAGCCGCCAAGTAGGTCCGCAGGAGGGACTCATATGCCTTGCCGTCAATGCATCCTGACGTTCTCAAGCAGTTGCAAAACCTTTCGGCACCTTCCACATCCTTGTGTTCTTCGAAATACTTCAAGAAACTGCTGATCTTCTCCTGATCTAGCTTCGATTTTTTCCTGGGAAGTTTGGTCATATTTTCAACCCAGTTCAAAGCGGAGGTCATGTCCCCTTTCCCCATGTAATGCTCTAGAAACAACTCACATGTTTTGGAATCAAATTCTGCACCTTTCTCCTTGACCTTCTCCCATAGTAATTCAGCTTCCTTGGTCAAGCCATTTCTTAGATGTGCTCGGGTCATCATATTTGTCAGCCTCGCATCATAATTTTCATAATTAGATTCCCAATCCTCATAAATCTGCTTCATGAGATCAGCATCATTGAGTTTATAAAGAGCTTGAAGCATGCCGAGGTAGCTGGTGTTAGTCACCTTCTGAAAAGTAGACTTTATCAGGTTCCACACTCTGTTAACCTCACTCAGATTGCCTACTGATGCATATAGGCTCATAAGGAAATCAAAAGGCTGTCTGCCAGCTTGAACATCTATGAGACTCTCGAGTTTCTTCAAAGCAGATTCCGCTTCTTCAACCATACCAGCATTCAAATAGAGGGAAGCGAGTGTGCTATATGCAGACCACCCTAGAGCCACTTCTTTTTCTTCCATTTCTTTTAGAACCTCTCCAACAGCATCTATCTTGTTCAATGCTGCATAGCTACTCATCAGAAGGCAGCATGTGAGGTTATCTGGTTTAACATTCTTCGCTTTCATCTCCTCAAACAGGCTAGTAACCTTCCTATGCTGGCCTATCTTCATGTAAAGGGACATCAGGTTGTTGATGGGAAGAGTACTGGATGAGATACCAAGTTCATCCATCTTGCGATAGACGTCTGTTGCTTTCTCTTCCATTTTAGCGGAGCAATAACAGTTCAAAAGCGCACCATAAGTTCGATGGTTCTTTGCTAGATCAGGGAGGCCAGCAAAGTATTGTTCTGCTGCCTCGATGCCATGCACTTTATAACTGAGATGCAAACGTATGGCATGGTTAGTGTATGACATGTTCATACCCTTTGTGTTAACCATCCATTCCATCAACTGCCAAAGAAATCAAGAAAAAATGTTGCATAAGCATAATAAACAAAATCCAAACAACAATAACAGAAGTACATACAGACTGGTATGAAACAAGATATGTCGAGAAGTTCAGTACTAATCTTTTCAGACCTTGAGGATAACTGAGAATATAGTTGTAACAACATGCTATTATATACAAATTGCAATATAGGCAGAAAACATGTCCATTCATCTCCTTAACATGCTGAACAATATATAACATGTCAAAAGCAGGCAGGCTTTCTTGCAAAAGATTGTGCCACATCATCTAAGTAGAGTCAGTCAGTGAATTGGCAGGGAGAAACCACTGAGTCCACCATCCGGACCTTAAACGCCTTAAAAATCCCTAGACCCCAAAACATCTGGATAGTGCATTCCACCCCCCTAACCTTCAATTCTGGCCTTCTCTTCGTCGCTACTACACACAAGATGCAATCGCTTTCTCTCAACCATGGCACCTCTCTGCATCACATTCTCCTCTCACGTTGCCAACCTCCCTGCACCATTCCTTCCCTCGAGTTCCTTCCATCCCCTCACATCTATGCACCATTCCATCCCCTTCCTTCCCCGCATCATTGCCATATCGGCACCCCTCCACCTTCTCATCTCCCTTCGCTGCTTCTCTCCTCAGAGCCTCCTCAATCCTCAGCCATTTGAAAGACAACAAGTGAAGGTTTGTTTTACAGTTGGCATTGAAATCCCTCAATAGAATCTAGAGAGGTTATCAGTTTCATCCCCATGGTCATGTTATTCAATGAATTGTCATATGGAGCTGTTATAACTTACAACTTTGAAACAAGTTTAACAATCTTTTGTGCTATGCTTGGACCTCTGGAAAATTTCATTCTACAGAACCAAAAGTCATACGGATGTAAGCTTATGTAACAGATATGGATAAAATTTACATCCATTCAGGGTCAATGACATATTTACTCTAGGAACACAGAGACAGTAAAACAAAACCAACATCCTGAGGTAACCGTGCCATCGCACAAACAACTTGTGAGCCAAAATTACATCTCAGGTGCGTAGGTAACCATATTTGGCAGCTGAAACTTGAAACAAAGAAAACAAAAGAAGAGCGAAATCTCCTCAAAAAATAAGGATTCCAAGTGAATTGGGCCTAGCACACAAAATCCAGAAGTAAACTACAGCCTTCTAAAGTTAAGAGCACTAGAATAGTTTGCATATTTTGGATAACAAGTCCCCAATACAATGAACGCAATCAATCTAGCAGGTGTAATTACCAAGGTTAAAACTCAGATAATTGAAGTCCCCAATACAATGAAAGCAATCAATCTAGCAGGTGGAACTAAACCCATATTAAAATAAACTAAACTAGACTAAGAAAAACTGAACTAACCAGAGGAAAAATCCATTGGACCCCCTGAACCACTCAAAAGATCTGGTTCTCAAGACGATCCTTGAACTAACAACCCTGAACTATCAAAACTGTTCAATTTGCTGAGTCCCCGTTCTCGTTGCTGCCAAGCGTAAATGTGTCTGCATACAAGTCAGGCAATTACTATTCTTATCCCCCCAACTGGTGCAAAATTGGGTAAGTCACCTCATTTCGATTGCTACTCGCTGCTGCAAAATGGCATCTTTCCTGTGCATTATAGAGGCGCAAACACCACTACCCAAGCAGAACACGCACACAACCATGTTTCCATGGCCAAGCAAAGTGATGCAGAACAATCGCATATACCTCGAGGGCGTGGGCGTGGCGGTTGTACTTGCGAAGCTCCTTGACGTACTTGCCGAGATCCGCGGCGCGCGCCTCCCGCCCCTCGCGCACCCACTTGTTCATCACCTTCGACACGCTCCCCTCCGCCGCGACCCCGAGCACCGAGAGCCGCCGGTACAGCGACCGCGCGTCCTTGTCCCCCGCCGCCGCCGCCGTCTTGGCGCCCTTCGCCGCGGCCTTCTCGGTAGCGGGAGCCACGGCCACCGCCGCCGCCGCCGCCGCCGCCGCCGCCGCCTCGGCGGGCGCCGTGGAGAGGAGGCGGCGGAGGACGAGGCGAGCGCCGGCAGTGGGGACGGGCGGCGCCATGGGGTTTAGGGTTTTGGGGGGTTTCGACTTTGGAGTGCGGGAGAGAAGGGGGAAAATCGGCGGCGATGAGTGGGTTGTAATTTGTAAAGCATTGGAGAGCATTTTTCCCTATTCACAATCTATTTTTCGAAAATTCCCCCTATTCACAATCCGGTTCAAGCTTCAACCCAATGTAAAAAGAGAGAGTAAATTTTATTACTTTATTCAAGTTGTATAAAATCATATGGATTTTAGCATGTGACATATAACACCGGGTATTATGATCTTAGAGTTTCACAAAATCACACCGTTAACCATTTTGACATACTCCTATATCATCAAAATCAAAATTTAACAAAGTGGACGAAAGATTTATATCACGGATAACAAAACTCATAATTTTGAAATGTGATTGAAGAACTCAAAAGTATGATATATCAAAGTCAAAATAATCTAGAGTGTGGTTTTGTAAAACTTTAGAATCATAAGTATATGTCATGTGCTAAAATATGTGTGGTTTTGTTCAATTTGAACCATAATAGATGAAGTTTTATAAATTTTATTTAAAAAATGAGAAAGTATAGTAGGGTGCCTACCTAAACCCGTAAAATATGGGGTCTCTAAATCTATCTCTACAGTTTTCTATGTCATCACTAAAGTTACATATTTTAGTTCCTATAAATTTATATGGGTTAGTTCTCCAGTGGTATTCATCAAGCTTTTGTCGGCTTAGGTTATGTGCTACCAAGTTGGATTTTTTTAGTTATGTTTTCTTCCATGTGTACTATAAGGGTCGATCTATCCCACGGTCGACCGCTCGCACATCCCTCCTCGTGATCACGCCAGTCAGATAGACAAGAGGACTGCGTGCGGAGAAGCAAAATACGATGTAGCCCACATCTCCACCCTCCACCCACACACACATCTTCTGTTGTGACCCACGTGCAAACAAGGGGAAAAGCCCACACGTTTGTTTGTATTTATATTGATCCAAGAATATTACACATCTAAACTCTATACATAGAAAGTTTATACATACAAACTTTCTACGTGCAAACTTTATACATAAAAAGATTTGGTACATCAACTTTATACATAAAAAAATTTGGTACAAAACTTTATACATATAAATATTTGGTATATAAACTTTATACGTAGAAAATTTAAACATGTAAAGTTTACGTGTATAAAAATTTATATGTATAAAATTTTATTTTAAATATAAATTATTATATGTTTGTTGGTCATCATAAAAAAATAAGTAAATTATAAGAATTCAAAAGTAAAGAAAAGAAAATCAAATTGGGCCAGCCTTACTAGCCTCAATGGCACAACCTATAAATATCACACAAAACAGGACAACGTGAGGAAAAAGAGAAAAAAAAGGAACACACGTTGCATAAACTGGAAAAAGAAATCAGGAGCATATACGGTTTCCATAAACGGAAATTCCAATCTAATCGCGCTCCAATCCCGTACGTGACCGCTAGCTAAATATCCTTTTCGCACTACAAGCAACTCCATTATAATGGTTCACAACTGATTACACGCTATCAACAAGTGATCTATCAACAAACAAGTGATCGTGACATCGTATTAACTGATACTTACATGTATAATTTTAGATATGGAGTAATGGGAGCTCGCTAGAAGATTCGATGATATATTTTTTTCGAACGAAATGATTCGATGAGATTTGATGATTTGTCATTCTAATCTACAAGTCACTGTCATAGGGTGGCATGTGACAATATAAAAGGGTGGCAAATCATCCAATTCCTCGACTTGAAATGGTTATCTTCCTGCCCTTTGTTTTTCGGTGTAGACTTAAAATGGTTATCTTCTGCACTTTGATTTTCGCTGTAGAAACAGATCGAAAACAGGAACACAGCAGAATGTGCTATGTAGCTGTACAAAACCAATCAGGAGACATACAATAGTGTACACATTTGTAACTAAATGGGCATATATCAATTGAAATAATAACACCACACTCTAGAGCATGCTAATCCGACATTGGGAGGGGATTACGGGAATGAGGATGCTGAAACATAAACAATATCAATTCTGTAACTCCATGAGGTGCTTAATCTGGAAAAGTTCATGAAAGCTCTACGTCTGCGATGGCTATGGCACGAATGGAAGGACCTAGGCAAGCCGTGGGCAGGTTTGGAAATGCCATGTGATGAAGTAGTCAAGTTCATCTTCGCCGCATCAACAAAAATAACCATTGGAGACGGAAACACTACGCGCTTCTAGGATTCTGCTTGGATAGAAGGGCGCAAGCCAAAGGATCTCATGCCATTGGTCCATGCAATCTCAAAGAAGAAATGGAAGTCCCTGTGTTAGGGAAAGGAAAATAATGCTTGGATCGATGACTTAGACCTTGGAGCCAACCCTCCAATCTCGGTGGACCTTACTGATCAGCTAATCGCCTTATGGATTATTGTGCGAGACATCCAACTAAACGAGGAGGAGCTTGATCAAATTGTCTGGAAGTTCACAAGCCATGGCCAATACTCAGCGTCGTCGGCTTACCATGCACAATGCCTTGGGGGCACCAAACACGATATTTGGAGGGTTTGGGTGTTGGGGAAATGCGAATTTCACGCATGGCTAGTCATCCAAAATAGGGTCCGGACCTCTGACCGGCTCGCGACTAGAGGATGGCAGAATAATGGGCTCTGCCCTCTTTGCCATAGAGAAAACGAAACGACTCTACATCTTATTGTCAGCTGTAGATACACAAAAAGAATATGGAGCATGGTAGTTGCCTGGGTGGCTTACCAACAGTTTGACCCTGAACAATGGGAGACGACCCAGACCGTAAGAGCTTGGTGGGAAGCTCTAGCAAACACAACATGAGTTCCGAAAAGGGGGTTGCGCACTCTCATCCTCCTTGTCGTTTGGGAGATTTGGAATGAGAGTAACCAGCGAATATTCGACCATAACGAGGCCACATTGTCATTCCTTTTCGCCAAAATCAAGCAAGAGCAAGCGCTTACTTGAACTTTTGCCCCACACTGTATAGTGTATAGAGCTTTTCCCCTTTCTTACCCTTAGGGGTTGTATTTTTCTCCCGCTATATTTAAGGAAAAGACACAGTATTGTGATGTTTCCCTTCAAAAAATTCGATAACCCCAATCCATGCATAATGTATATAATCATAGTCAAGATATGCATCAGCATTGGAAAATTCACAGCTTTACTCCCTTTTTAACAAACGGATGCGACTGATAAAAATCGAGCAGACGATTGGAAAAAAATTGTAACTTTTAAGTAGGTAAAGATATAAGTTTTATTACTTGGATACTTTCCAAAACAAAGTATCGGTATGAGATGCGTGGATCAGTTAATTTTGCGATTTCAGATATGTGAAAAACTTCTATGGACTACCAAACACTTCAATAAAGCCATTAACAGAGAAGGCTTTGGCTCTAGATGGAATGAAGATATCAACAAAGTAAATGAGAGAGAGAATAAGTATTTCAGCATCTCATGTTGCCAATCCTCTAGAGTCAAGAGTAATTTCCCGATGCCATGACACATATCAATTGAATCTTCCTTGATCCGTTGAAGGAGTGAACGACTTGTCTTGTCAGTCGGGAAGTAGGTCTGCAGGACCAGGAGGGACTCACATGTCTTGCTTTCAGCATCCTAACTCCCTCAAGCAGTTGCTGCAGTTGCAGCAACTCCTTCCACAACCTTGTCTTCTTCGAAACACTTCAAGAATTTGCAGGTTTCCTGATCTTGCTTCCCTTGTTTCTTGGAAAGTTTGGTCATATTTTCAGCCCATTTCAAAGCGGAGGTCGTGTCCCCTTTCCCCAAGTAATGCTCCCGAAACAACTCACATGTTTCGGAATTGAAATCACCACCTCTTTCCATGACCTTCTCCCACAACAATTCAGCTTCCTTGGTCATGCTTTTCCTTAGATGAGCTCGGGTCATCATATTTGTCAACCTCGGGTTATAGTTTTCATAATCAGATTCCCACTCCTTATAAATCTCCTTCATGCGATTGGTGTCATCAAGTTTATATAGACTTTGAAGCATCAGGAGGTAGCTGAAGTTAGTGATCTTCCAAAAAGTCATTTTTATCTCTTTCCACACTCCGTTGACCCCTCTCAAACTGCCTACTGATACATATTGCCTCGTAAGGAAATAAAAAGGGTGCCTGCCATGATACAAACCAATAAAATCCTCAGCTTTCATAAAAGCAAATTCTGCCTTTTCAACAATACCAACATTCATATAGATGGAGTGAGTGTTCTACATGTAGTCCATCGTTAAGGCACATTTCTTTAGTATCATTTCCTAAAGAACCTTTAAGCATCTATCTTGTTGAGTGCTGCATGACTACGCATCAGAATGCAGCATGCGAGCTCATCCGGTTTAACATTCTTCTCTTTCATCTTGTTAAACAGGTTAGCAACCTTCCTATACTGGCCTAGCTCCAGGTAATGATCCACCAGGTTATTCATGAGCTTACTACTGGATGGGATGCCAAGTTCGTCCATCTTGCGATAGATATATATAGCTTTCTCTTCCATTTTAGCAGAGCAATAACAGTTCAAAAGCGCACCATAAGTTCGATGGTTCTCGTCTGGAGTAAAAGAAGGGATGCCAAAAAAGTATTCCTCTGCAGCCTCAATGCCATGCACATTGTAAAGGAGTTCCAAATACAATGCATATTAAGCATATGTCATATTCATACGCTTTGTATTAACCATCCAATCCATCAACTGCCAAAGAAACCGAGAAAAAATATTGCATAAGCACAACAACAAAAATCTAAACACCAATAGCAATACATACGGATTGCTGAGAAGTTCAGTACTAATCATTTGTGATTTTGAGGATAACTGAGCATGTGGTTGTAACAACATGCTATTATATTGGAAAATTTACATTTTACGCACCTGAACTTCCATATTGGGAAAATTCCATTTTACGCACCTGAACTTCCACAGAAGTCTAAATCGCTTTTGAACTTCCAAACTGGAGATTATTCATCCCTCAACTTTACAAGTCGTTTGCTTTACACCCCTCACTCTAATCCGTGCAGGTTTTTAGCTTGTGTAGTAATACAGTTAGCGAATTATTTTGGTGGGCTTCACATGTCAACCTCTGTCTTCACGAACTGGCCCTCGTATACCTCACTCACCGGTTGCCACAAGTGTAAGGACCCCTCGCAACAGGAATCACTCGTGTTCGCTGTGCCATTTCCCTGGATCAAGTAGTCTGGCACACACGATTACATAGTTGAA
Source organism: Oryza punctata (assembly GCA_000573905.2). Classification (NCBI taxonomy): domain Eukaryota; kingdom Viridiplantae; phylum Streptophyta; class Magnoliopsida; order Poales; family Poaceae; genus Oryza; species Oryza punctata. Next base: position 11,356,921 of record CM002488.2, read on the forward strand.
TTACCAAAAGCGCATACACATGCGTCGAGTACGAATTATTACATCATAGGTCCGAAGGCATTGTCTTAAAACAAAGGACCAAACGGTCCGGAATACACTTCAAAGATAGAATATAGGTAAGCAGCAGAATAAAGGCAGTGGCATCGCCATTGCCACAGGCAACGACTGTATCTAGACCTAGTGGGCACCCTCGTCTTCTGCTTCCTCCTCATAGTAGGCGTATGGATCCTCCGCGGTGTTATCTTTGGATTCTGATTGAGTGTATAATTGCAAGGGTGAGTACCAGCCGTACTCAGCAAGTCACCACGGCAACAATGCATATGACAAGGTTTATCCCAGGCAAGGCATAGGTCCTTTTGCATAAGCTAGTTTTGCAATTCTTTTCACAAACCTACGACCTAGCACAGACTGATCAAGTTTTAATGCCAGAGTTCACATTAACAACGACAGTTCTGTCCACCATCTATTGTGATCCCAAGTATAGCTTCCCGTCATTGGGTCATCATGGTTTTCTGAGGACGTCCACCTGAAGTGACTCCGTCAGCATAAAAATCATCATGCATCATCCCATCCCACACAATTTAAGAATTTAGAGTCTAGCCAAGTGTAATACATATCCCGATACTCAATAACCGCGAGCACGGCTATTCGAATAGATTTGATTTACTCACACTGCAGTGGATGTACATTTTACCCGCACTCCGTGACTGCCCAACACATGAGCCTCGCCCCAACACATGAGACGCGTCACGGCAAAGCCTTTTGATAACCTTGCATTGGCAGTACCCGCTCTATGAACTTTCATCCTCATGCACTCTAGGCGTATATGTTTCTAGTAGTGAGAGGAGTTCTGGCGCTCCCGGGAAGGGAAGTCTTCACACGCACGTTAAGTTTATAGTTTAAATTTAGGTTCTCACTCTCACACACGTGGCAGTCCTACCAATGGCGACACCGATGTAGGAGCATGCCTCACGGCCCAACCTCAATGGCTGCCCCATCGTAGCGCACCTGCCTCACTCACGGGGTGAACCATCTATGCAAGGATACTGCCTCCGCTCGTCTATCTAATCCGCTAGGTCTATACCCATTCGAGAAGTACGGTTGTACGTGGGTCGTTTCATGCTTAACTGCATGGCTTGGTCCTTAACTGACCGGAGACGGTACTAGCCTTTTCTAGATACCATCCAAATCCACCATCCGCCGCAGTCGAAAACAGTTGCTTAGTTTTATTTCTCCTTTCACAAATCATGTCATCAATATCATGGCAATGTGGCGCTTATGTCTCCACATGCCGCATCTCAATTATCTTCCCAAAGGTAATTGCCCAAGCATATAGCATTTTGATAAATATGAGTATGCATGATTCTAGAATAGTATTTCTAAGCATTTGTCATAATTGACTAGGGACTCATACGTAAACATGGTTACAAGGGAATATGGGGGTAAGCAATAATCAAGGCAAGGCAAAATAACAAGTAGGATATTCATCATTGTATGTAACTTCATTTGTAAACAAAATAATTTTGCAACTTGGGAACAACATGTTCAAGGAATAGTGATGACTTGCCTTGCTCGAAGCCCTGTGGGTCTTGATCCTTGGTCGGACTCGCAACTCCCTCGGGGTCTATAACTACGTGCGAAAGAAATTGATTTGAATTAGGTTGGAATTCAATTAAAATCCAATAAAATCCGATTAAAGAAAATATCAAGCGCGAGCGTCGAGTTCCGGTATCGATTCCATTATTTTACGGAAAAGTTTCTATTTCGATTTTAATCCATTAGGCCCAAAATACTTGCGTTAGCCGATTAAAGTATTAACTCATTTTAATTTATGCGATTCCGAATAAATTAGATCCTGATAATAATAATTAACCCTAATCGATAGATAATTGGCTAAATGATCGCAACGGCTAAAGCGGATAACCTAATTAATGAGTAAAAACTAACTAAATACTGACTAAATAGATATTTAAATAGATAGCGGACAGTCGCGATTCATTCTATAGAAGTTTTAGAAATAACCGATGATCAATCCACCCATTAATATGCATATAACCCAATAAATAAATAACTAAATAAATAAATAGCTAGGTAACTAACCCGCTAAGGAAATAACCAATTGAATGGACGAAACGCAAGATTATTAAATAATCTCGATTTATTTTTCTCTAGAAATCCCTAAAAGTGGCATACGATTAATTCGCCTACTAATAGATATATATATTAAATTCTTCCCTCCTAATTTCCTAAATCTTCTTCCCTATGTTTTATTTTATTTTCCTTTTTCCCCTTTTTCTTCTTTTTCCCTTTTCCTTCCTTTCTTATTTTTCTTTTTCTCTCCTCTCTCTTTTCTTTTCTCTCGTTTTCTTTTCTCTCGTTTTCTTTTCTCTCTCTTCCAGCTCCCTCTTCTCTCTCAGCCTTCTTCTTCCTCCCTCTCTCTCGGCTCCTGCCAAGCTGGGGCGATGCCGACGCAGGGAAACGAAGGGGAGGGGCGGGGGACGTACCCGGGCCGGTGGCGGCAAGAGGCGGTGGCGGCGCGGCAGATGCTCGGGCACGGCGGCGACGGTGCCCAGGGAAAGGAGGGGAGAAGAGGAGGGGTGGGGGGTGATGTGCGGAGGGACGGTGGCCGGGGCGGGCGTTTATATAGGCGAGGTGGGGGGTGTGGCGGCTGGCGTGGGGTGGCGCGGGAACACGCGGCGGCGGGCTCGAGACGCGCGTGCACCGCGGCGCGTGATGGCGACGGCGTGGCAGGGGCGACGCGACGGGCGCGCGACGAGGGGATGCGGCGGCAGCGGCAGTGGCGCGGCTCGAGGGGTGACGGCGACCGGGGCGCGGCAGCGGGACGGTGCAGACGCGGCTGACAGGCGACAGCGACGCGACGACGCGCGCAGAGGGCCGGTGCGGGGCGCGGCAGCGGCGATGGGACAGTGCGGCAGCGGCAATGGGATGGGCTAGGCCCGGTCGAACACCTAGGGGGGATGAATAGTGACTTTTCGCATTTTTGACGTTTTTGGAGTGATTTTCGATTTAAATTCATCTAAAAATTCATGATTTTACCTAAATGAATGTTGCTCCATATTTTTAGTGTTCCTAAGGGTTTCACTCCAATTTCCATGTTTTCATAATTTATTTTTATATACATTATATACATATATATGTATGTCTATATATACTTATGCCTAGGATTTATAGTTATGCCCCTATATATGTATATTTATATATATGTAAAATACTCATTTGAATTTATATCACCATAACCTAAGGAATGACCCAACATTTCATGTCACCAAACTTTATGTTCATACAGAATATATACATTTGTATATATATATGTATATGCATAGGTGTAGATAATTTTATATTTATATATATAACATTTCCCATTGAAATTTATACTTCCCAAGTGAATGGATGACCTTTATATAAAATGTTTCCTTTACTACAATTTTGTCCAAAACTTTACTTTAATTTATTTTTCTTAATTGTTTATTTAGTCGATTTTCCGTTTTAGGGTTTGCACTTAAATAGATTTCGATAAATCTAAACTCCGCAAATAAAGATTCGAATAACGAGAAATTAAACGCGGCATGATGCAATTTAATTTAAAGGTTTTCGAAATTTCGTATTTTAGGATTTCGCATTTGATGATCGAATTTTCAGGGCGTTACAACAAGCTACCCCTCCTGGCATGTTGCTTGCCTTGCTCATCGGCCACACCCTCTCCTGTCCTTGCTCGTTGTGCACCACATTCGTCATCATCCCCAAGTTCGCCTGCCGATGCTTTCCTCCCTGAGTTCTTTGACCATATTGTCCTCTCCCTGCCCTGCCTCACTTGCTCGCCAGCTGGCACTAGCACAGGATAGCTCATGTTAATAGGGCGGCAAACCTCATCTGTGTCGGGGATGGGTCATGTCACGAATCAAAGGTCACTGATGTGAAAATTCATTTGTATCGGGTATTTTACCATCACGGATGATAGTTATCTTTATCGAGCCAAAACTAAAGCTAATCACTGATTGGTTTGACCCAACAGATGAGTCAAACAAGGACCAAACTAGGGCCCGTCACCGATGAGCTCATCCATGACGGGCATAAGTATAGGACCCGATAGATCCCATTCGTGATGGGCTTGAAATACATGCATATGTATAATGTCTGTACGAGTATATATTTGTTGGTGTTTATTTCGGTCCGTTAGAGATGACGACGGTGTGACGGTCCGCAAACCCCTGACACGGGAAAGCCCATTACAGATAAGAAGTTATGTACTAGTGTGGCTTCCTCTCTAAGCTCGCTTAGTGTGGTCCCCTTTCTTAACTGGGTGACGCTCCGGTGCTCTCTACTAGTAGTATTATACTACCAGTGAAATTGATATAAACCGTCGATTCATAAGGACGTACCACTACTTTAGTTTAGGGAAAATGTTGGTATTCGGAATTTTATCTATCCCTCGTACGGAAAAAAAGTTGTGTATCCATTCATCAGATCGAATCGCTAAACACTCGACGGCCGGACGGTGCATCCATCTGCTACGGCAAATCATCCCACCACTGCCCGATCTCCTGATGGTAGCGATCTACATTGCTCGTCAAATCCTCCCGCTGCCGGAAGTCTACTCCAGCAGCCGTTCTTTCCTAACTCATCCTCCTCCATTCGTCGCCCCATTTTGCTGCCGTGCAGGAGCGCCATTCGATCCATTCCGGCGGCGGCGCCGGTGGCCGTTTCGCCACTTCTCCTTCGTAGCAGTAGCAATAGTATGCTTAACGTGATCGACTTAAAGCAATAAGAAAATGATTATGTCTGAAATTTTTATCTGCAACTTTGTTGAATGAACAAGAAAATGATTCTATCGTTCTAGTACTACCCACCGAACCCCGAACCTCGTCTCGACGGTTGCCGCAGTGTCATGTTGATCACCTCGCAGCTGCCGCTCAGCACGCAGACGCCGCGCTGCCGCCGGCGGACGTATGTGGAGACGCACTCAAACATGTCACAGCTGCTCTTCACATCCAGGATGTGGGCGCGCAACGGATTGGTGCTCTCCCACGTGATTATCGTCAGTGGCTTCGGCTTGTTCTTCGAGCCAGCCGAGCGCCCCCGCGGCCGGCGTGCCCCCATGTCGCTAGGTCCGTCGCCCGCGATTTTTCCACAGTGACAATAATACCTTTTCACGATTTTACTACCAATAAATAAGAAAGTAGTAGAAATAAATCTGAACCCTACGATCAACTGAGATCAACGGTTCAGATTTTCTTCCAGAGTAAGACTCTTCCTGACTCCCTGACCTACCGCCCATCTCGCTTGAGCTTTGCTTGGGGCAGGTGTTTTGTTCCATTCGTCATTCCGATTCAATCTAATCATCCAAATCTCAATACACGCTCATGCATTGAATTATGTTGCGTGGTTGATTCATGGATGTATTCTCGTCAACCAACTAATTTTTGGTACATGTCATTCCGGAAGAAACATGCTGTATATTATCTCTGTTGTCTCAAGGTGCATTTACTTGTTTGCGCTAACTGTTTGGAGTGAGCAAGCGCTATGTTACTGCCGTACAGCGGCAGGCATGGAAAGGTTGGAAGGTTGTGTAGCAGGAGAAGAAGTGAGTGAGGAAGAGGTAAGGTGTTTTGGCCATTTCAATTGAGCATTTCGGTAATAAAAAGAAGTACCGAAATACATTCTTAGGGTCACATTCTGACTATTTTCATGAAAACAGGGGCGAATACTCAGCGAATAAACGGACAAATCCTAAACATTGGACGGGTTCAGGTGAATTTTCTGTTGATCGACTCGATTTGATTTGATTTGGCCTAATAATTCCTATCCCTAAACTGGGCCTGGGCGCAAGGGAAAATAAAAAAAATGGTGTAGCCGAGGTTGGATGCGCAGACCTCACCTGATGTGCGACACGTGGCCTGGTTATTGTTCCAACATCCAACGGCAAAGACGCGAACGGCTCCAAGGATGTGAGGATGCGGTCGTGTTCTTATATTCCCATCCGTCCCCATAATAATATTATTTTTCACCTTCTCATTTATCCTAACATAAGTTCTACTAGCTTATTATTGCATTGGAGTTTATAGAAATAGGTTAAAAATACATTGTGAGTAAATAAAATGTGGAATTATTGCATTCAAATATGATAAAGTGAGCATACTAATGTATTTTGCTTTTGTTTGTATTGGTATGTGCAGGATAAGTGAAAAATTAACTTATACGGGAGTAAAACTCATGACTTTATTTTATTTAGGTCTAGATCTAAAGCTACACGTTCGATTTAAACTTTGTAGATTGAATTAAAGTGATTCATAATTTTATATTTCTTCGTAAATAGAAACAAAAAGATTATTAATATAATGATATACTAGCATAATGCCCGTGTATTGCAATGGATTTTAAATGATATTTATTGATATAAATTAAAATCCTAAACTATATATCACAATTCGGCATAAATGATGAAGGAAATATAATTATTGGTGAAATGGGGTTCCCTTTTCCCTGCGTACTTAGCGCATATTTCTTGATTAACTAACATAGTAAACCCTAATCAAAGCCATCATTGGATTAAACCGTGTGCTAAAAAGTAAGGGAGCGTGGGACTCGCTCTTAAAGCAAAACCCGGGGTCGATCCCCATCTTAAGCCACAACACGTGTATGTGTGAATAAGAGACCAATCTCCCACTTTGTCTTTTATAACAACACATACTCGGGTTTTAAGAAGGGACTATGTAACGGCGGCCTAAGGGGCCCGGGATCCCCTAATAGGGTCCCAGGGCCCTCACTCCCTTCCTACCCTTGTAGGTTTCATGTTCCTCCTTGAGTGGAACGTAGAAACATACAAGATCTACGTATTAGGAACACAAACTTAAAGGTGCCTGGATCCCAGCCTGGGCTAGGATCCTGGCCTCCCCTCCATCCTTATAGGACTCACATTCTTCACAGAGAAGCGTGTTGAGATCTATAAGATCTATATCTAAAAATTTGTAGGTAATGGGGGACATGGGACCCAACTTGCCTGGGACCCGACCCCCCGTTAGGTTTCATGCTCTTCCTTCAGAGGAGCGTCGAAACGTACAAGATCTAGTTCTTGGATTACAAACTTAGAGGGGTCTGGATCCCAGCCTGGGCTAGGATCCTGGCCCGCCTCCATCCTTATAGGACTCACATTCTTCACTTAGAAGAGTGTTGAGACCTATAAGATTTATATCTGAAAGTTTGTAGGTAATGGGGGACTCAGGACCCAGCCTACCTAGGAACCGACCCCCCATTGCCCTTGTAGATTTCACACTCTTTCTTGATCAAGGAGCGTCTAAACATACAAGATCTACTTCTTGGATTACAACCTTAGAGGGGCCAAGTCCCAGCCTGGGCTAGGATCCTGGGCCCTCCTTCAGTCTTATAGGCACGTTCTTCAGTGAGAAGGGCGTAAAGACCTACAAAATCTACATTTTAAGATTAAAAGGCAATGGGAACCTGGGACCCAACCTATCTAGGGCCCGACCCCCATTACCCTTGTAAGTCTTACGTTTTCTCCTCAGAGAAGCGTCGAGACCTACAATATATATATCTTAAATTTACAGGCAAAGAGGATCCTGGGCCCTTACCAAGTAATGGGGCCCGACCCCTCACAGCATCTGCAAGTCACACACCTCCTTGAGAGAAGTGTCGAGACCTATAAAACTCACATATTCCTTCATCAACGACATCTTCGAGAAGCTCGTCTAAAACATCCAAATTCCCTGTTAAGGGGCACGGGGGCGCAGGCGAAGACTTGTGAAAGTCAAGATCCTATCTCCCTGCCAGCTGTGACCCAACAGTCACAGCCATAAATGAAACGAGGTTAGGAGAAGGATTTCAAGCCGAGGGGATTGAAAAAATACCGAAAAGACAACAGTGCTAAGTCATGTGGCATGAGCGTTGGGTCTGAACATGTGTCGCACATGCCCAATGACACCAAGTTCTGCCAACTGGGTGAAAAGGGAGCTATTGCGCTCTCCTAGTGAGGTCGGGGCCTTTCTAGGCCCACCACATGACACGTGGTGGGCACAGTAAAGGTCCAGCTGGCCTAGGACGGTGCCCGAGGAGCTCGGGGCAAGCTAACAGTGGGTTTATGGTAGATTTCTCGGGAGAAGTTGAAGGGAACCAACTGGCAACGTTAAGACAACATGAGGAACAGGTTTCAAAATAGCTCATACATGGCTTTGTGAGCCCCTTCTTAGACTATAAAAGGAAGTGGACATGCCACTTAGAAAGGGTTGGTTGGATTCTTTTGGATTGTCTTATGCGAAAAAGAGCTAGCTTGTACTTTGCCAGATCTAGATAAAATCAACCCAGAATAGGAGTAGGGTATTACACCTCCAGGTGGCCTGAACCTGTATAATCTCTCTTTGTTTCTTTGTGCTTAGCTAGTTCGATCACCTGCACGACCTAAATAATCACCATTCACAGCAAACCCCCTGGTCGAATCTTCAAACGAGGGGCGGGCTTTGCACCCCCCGCTGTCCGTTCCCACCAGCGCCTGCGGCTATGGAGCGGGATCTTCAAATGAGGGGCTAGCAGCATTGGCGGTGCTCCACCAGTACCGCTCCCGCCATCGCCTGTGGCTGTGGAGTGGGATCCCGTGCGTTCCGCGGTAGATCCAGCAATAGCGGGCGTTCAGGGCTCCCCGGCTAGAGTGCCCTCTGCAGTGTAGATGACGGCGACTAGCCAGGCGGCTCGGATTCATAACCTCGGTTGAGCAGCTTCGGCCCCCCACCTCCAGCGGGTTGAGGGCCGACGCCGCACATGGACGGCAGAATCATCGTCCACTTTGCGGGGAAGGAGCAGCCGCACAACAGCCGAGCAGTGCCCACACTTTGATCACATATCACCGACAGTGCCCTGGTAGCAGGGGGAAGATGCAGAGCGCCACCATCGATGGCTTAGCAAGATTGCTGAGCTCGTTGGGCTAGCCCACCAGCAGGTGGCGGCTGCGTAGGCCTCACTAGCTTCTAGGATAGGCGCCCGCCCTACTTTGAGTGCAGCACGGGCACCAACCCAATCCTGCTTACCACCTCGAGCTCGCGTGCCCCTGGGGGTGTCCTCAGCTAGAGTGGCTAGCGAAGATGTGCGTGCTCGCTTAAGCGAGCTGCACTTGGGCGAAGACGCTCGAGCAGTGCTTGAGCGCCGACGCTAGCATCGAAAAATAGGGGAGGGAAGCACGGGCGTGCAAGTGTCCTCCGCAACCGCCGAACCTGCAGCAGGAGCACGAGCTCCTCCGGATGCTGCTCAATCCTCTGCGGAGGCACCTTACGGCTCCGGCTGTTTGGCCCTATCCGCAGAACTCCGGCAGATGCATTGGCCCCCTAAGTTCTGGCCAAGCTTGCCAGAGAAGTACAACGGGTTCATTGACCCGACAGAGTACCTGCAAATCTACACCATGACCATTCGTGCTGCCGGTGGTGATGATAAAGTGTAACACCCTGAAAATTTTGGTTTGGAATTTTAAAAGCAAATTTTGGGATAATCAAAAATCTTTTTTGAAATCCTTTCATACTAGAATTTATTGGATTTTATTTCCCTTTTACCTGCTGTGTTTGGGCCTAAGGATGAACATATGATAATATTATTGTATTTTGGTTTCAAAATATTATTTGCCGAAAGAACCATGATTATGAAGTATGGTTATTAAGAAAATATTTTCAAATACCAAACATATTTCTAAAAATCCTTTTCTATGAATTAAAACCCCTTTGATGTTTTTGTTTTGTAAATAAAACCGAATATTAAGTATTTGGAGAAAACCATTCTTAAGGGTTAATTCCCTAAGAAACTATTTTACCAATAAAATCTAATATTGAGTATTTTTCTAAGAATCCTCTTTAAAAGGATTAATTGCTTTGGGAATTATTTTGCAAGTAATAACTATTAATAAAGTATTTATCCAAAAGTCTTATTTGTGAAATAAATCCCTAAGAGGCTATCTTAAAAGGACTTTCTCAGACAAAGTCTGTATTTCTTCCTTGAAGGGCCTAGCCTGGCCCGCCGAATAAAATTTGTTGTTTTTGAGTGTTGTTAGTTTTGTGCCAAAGATTTCGATTAGATCAATCCTTGTGAACTCCCAATCTTACCCTAGCCTTTTCCCTGTAAGTTACACCTCTCTGGATTCGAATTTCGTAGTTCGATTTTCCTTCTTAATTGAACCCCTCCCGAACGGTCTATTTTGGTATCTAGAAATACTCAAACCTAGTGGGATCGCTTGTCAGAGTGACACCCCTCTATGTCTCCTCAACCCTCCATCTGTTCCAGTGATTGCGATCCTATGATCGAAGTCTCGAGACCCCTTTTTGCATGTTTGCAATATCGCGTCCTTCCCTTGAATCTTTGAGATACCACAATTAAATTGAAGCCCGCTCCGTTTATTCGAATCTGCCATCCTCAGATTGTTTTCCCTAACTCCTTTTTCTCAAAAATCCTCGAGTTAGGCCTTTCCCTTGAAACCCTAAAATCATCCGGCGAAGTCGAGCATCGTGTATCGATCCGAATGTCCGTGGAATCGTCCTATCTTTGAAACCCTACCACGTCCAATGGATTGGTATGATATACGTTGATTCTAAACCCCTCTTCGATATCGTCATCCATCCATTCAAGCGGTTGCAAAGATATCCAAAATCTTATCCTCGGGCAACCAAATAGCCAATTCAAATCTAAAAGTCCATTGAAACAATCCAATTACAATTTCTGTTCAAATACAAATTCCCATCCATACATCTTTTGCAAATTACAAAAGGCTCGTATTACACTTGGGCCATATTTTCCTCTGCTGGCCCATGGTCCCTTTCTCCCTCACTCGGCCCAGCAATGCAGCTGGCCCAGCATCCCTTCCCTCTGACCACCCAACAGAAGTCCTTTTTTCCTCCTTTCCCTTAGCCCGTCACTGCAGCCGGCCCAGCCTCCCCCAGCCATACAAGTCTGTCTACTGTCGACCCCTGTTTTCGTAACAGGAATCATTCGTGTAAACTATACCATTTCCCTGGATCAAATAGTCTGGTACACACGAACTCATAGTTGAAATACCAAGTGCGCATACATATGCGTCTAGTGCAAATTATTACAACATAGGCCTGGAGGCATAGTCTTAGAACATGGGACCAAACGGTCCGAAATACATGCAGAAACAGAGTTTTAGATAAGGCAGTGGAATTAAGGCAGCGGCACGCCATTGCCACAGGTAACGACCGTATCTAAGACCTACTGGGCACCGTCCTCATCAGCATCCTGCTGGTAGTAAGCATACGAGTCCCGCGAAGCATCATCGCCGACTTCTGATTGAGTTTGTAAATAGCAAGGGTGAGTACCAACCGTACTCAGCAAGCCACCACAACAACAATGCATATGATAAACGGTATTTCAAGGAATGGCTTCTGGTTCTTTTGCGTAAAGCAAGTTTTGTAAATCTTTTCACAAGCCTAAGACCTAGCATAGACTGATCAAATTTTAATACCATAGTTCATTAATCAACAACGGTTCTGTCCACCATCCATTGTGATCTCAAGGATAGCTTCCCGCCATTGTGTCGTCATGGTTTTCTAGGGTCTACCCCTCCCGAGAAGTGGATCCACCAGCGTAAAAATCATCATGCAACATCCCATCCCAATCAGTTTAAGAATTTAGAGTCTAGCCAAGTGTAATACATGTCCTGGTGCTTAATAACCGCGAGCACAGCTATTCGAATAGATTAGATTTACTCACACTGTAGTGGATGTACACTTTACCTGTACTCCGCGACTTGCCCAACACATGAGCCTCGCTCCAACACATGAGACGCGTCACGGCAAAGCCTTTCAATAATCTCACATTGGCAGTACCCACTCCATGAACTTAAGTCCTCATGCACTCTAGGCGTCACAAGTTTCTAGCAGCGAGAGGAGTTCCGGTGCTCCCGGGGAGTGAAGACTCACGCATGGATTAATTTATAATTAAGTTTAGGTTTTCACATGGCGGTCCTACCGGTGGCTATCCCCACCGTAGGCCCCCGCCTCTCACACACTTCATGAAATCCACTATGCATGGATACTGCCTCTGCTCGGCTATTTACTCCGCTAGGTCTATACCCATTCGAGAAGTACGGTTGTACTGGGGTCACTTCATGCTTAGGTTTATGGCTTGATCCTTAACTGACCAGGGACGACACTAGCCTTTATCGGACACTACCCAAGTCCTCCAGCCGCCCCAGTCGAAAACAGTTATTTAGTTTTATTTTTCCTTTTACGAATCATGTCATCAATGGTATGGCAATGTGGCGCTCATGTCTCCACATGCCGCATCTCAACTACCTTCCCAAAGGTAGTTGCCCGAGCATAAAGCATTTTGATAAATATGAATATGCATGATTCTAAAGTAGCATGGCTAAGCATTTGTCAAGTATTGAATAAAGACACGCGATACCATGGATTACCAAGATTGCATGGATAATCAATATCAAAGGCATAGCATATAGCAAAATAGGGCATTCACATATATTCATATAGCATGCAAATTTTATTTTAAATTAAAATAAGTTCGCAACGGGTTCAACATGCTCAAATATTAGTGATGACTTACCTTGCTCACAATCCTGTAGATCTTGATCCTCTTTCGATACTGCAACTCCGTCGGAATTTAAATTTAACGTGCGAAAGAGTTTGATTTGAATTCGATCAGAATTCAAATAAAATCACCAAAAATTCATGCAATACAAAATAAATTGCAAAAGTGGTACTAATAGCTAGGTCTTGATTTTAGATGAATTTAGGTTCAAGTTTCGCTCAAATCCGAGTTAAAACGAATAAGTTAGGCTAGTTTAATAATTAAATTAATTCCAAAAATTATTAAAAGTTACTGTTCATAGATAATTTATTTATTATTTTTTTCAACCCTATGGACTGACATGTGGGACCCATAAGTCACATCCCTCTCTCTCTTTCCTCTATCTTCTTTTTCTTTTTCTCTCTTTTCTTTTCCTTTCTTTTTTTTCCCCTCCATCTCTCTCTTCCTTCTCTCCTTCTTCCTCCTTTTTCTTCTCTTCTTCTTCCTCCTCCCGACTCCTCTCTCTTCTTCTTCCTCTCCTCTCTCTCTCTCGGCCGGATCGGCCCTACCAGCGCGGGCGCGGGCGGCGAAGGGGGGAAGGGGGAGGGGGCTCACCGGCGGCGGGCGCACGACGGCAGCGGCAGCGGCGCGACGACGGCGTGGGTGGAGAAGGGGGAGAGGGAGTGGGGGTGGGGCGGGGAAGAAGGGAAGGGGGGTTTATAGGGGCCGGGGGGGGGGGGCTCACCGGCGCCGAGGCGGATGGGACGCGCGCAGCGGCATGGGGCTCGAGGCAGGCGCGGCGCGGCGACGGCGACGCGCACGCGGCAACATGGGGCGCGAGGCGGCGCGGCGCGGGGATGGCGACGGCGCGTGGCAGCGGCGACACGACACGGGCGACAGTGACGCACGCGCGGCGGCAGCGGCGACGCGGGCGCGGGGTGCGGCGCGGCCGGCAACGGCGATTTTTTTTTTAAAGAAAAACAGGATGTTACATCTACCCTCCCTCCCCTTCGGTCCAGCTCGGCCCAGCCGGCTCCCAGGCAGCACACACGCATGCACACAAGGTGTTCGACGCATCGGCTGCGTCGCACCAACACCTCGCACCGCACCGCACCGGCCCTGGCGCCGTTTTCCCCGCATCGGGTCTGGGTCAATCGCGAGCTAGTGCCACGCCGCGTCGCCCGCGTCGCACCGCGCCGCCCCATGCCGAGTCAAGAGCCGAGTCGTGGATGCGTCGCCCCGCCTCCGCCCGTGTTTCCAGTCGGCATGCGGGCCCTGCCGCGGCGACTTCCGCGCCTCGACGCCATGCCGCGGCCCCACGCCGACGCTGTCCAGTCTATGGGCGCCCGCCACCTCGTCCTGCCCGCGCCCTTTTCCCACTCGTCGTGCCCTGCCCGCGGCTGCCCGGTGACTTCCGCGTCGTGCCAACACGCTACACCTGGTCTAGCGCGACCCTGAGCACCCGCCTCCTTCCTGCGGTCTTGTGTCCATGCGAAAAGGGTGAGCCGAGCTTATCTGCGCCATAGAAGGACGAAGGTTGAAAGGACAAGCGTCTTACCGTCTTTAATGGCGACGAAGACCTCCGTGTGTTCCCCTTGTCCGCTTCCATAGCCAGCGCTGGCCACAAAAGCCGCCATCACCGCTAGCCTTCGAACCCCACCACCATGTCACTGATGCAGCCTCTTCTCTGCTCGAACCAACGCCGCCCCGGCCTCAGGACACCGTGAGCGCGTACCAAGCTGCTGCGCCGATCTGGCCCAAGCCGCCCAGCTCGAGCCCGCCTCACGGCCCCGCGCCGCTTGGACCGCGCGCCGTCGCCGCGTCGCTCAACGACGACCGCCGCCACCGCTTCTTTTCCTCGCGCAAAACTCGCAACCAACAACTCTACCCCGCCGCCTAAACCCTCCTCTGCTCTCTGGCGTCGCCTGCCTCTACCCATGCCGTGTCACGCCGCCTTCTACCCCGACCACCCACCGCCTCCGCCTCGTGGCCACACCCGGCGGCCGCGCGCGAGGCTTCTCCACGGCAGCCGCAACCGGACACCACCCAGGCCGCCGCGCCCTTGCCACCGCCCTCGCCCGGCCGCCGTCCGCGCCGCCGCACCGCGGTCGCTCGCCGACACCGCCGTGCACGGCCACTCTGGCTCGCGTGAGCTCCTCCCTCGTCCGCCTTGGTCTTCGTCCCGCCGGGAAGCCACCGCGACCTTCGCCGCCGCCTTCACATCAATCTCGGCCGCCGCTACAGGTTGAGCGTCGCCCGCGGTGGCCTCCTTCCCACGTCGCCGCTCCTGCTCTACTCCGTGCCGCCGCGCTCGGCCACCTCCTGCGTCGCCGTGCCAAGCCACCACCCATGCCTGGCCGGTGCCTGCGCCACCGCGCCCGGCCGTCGCGTGCTCGGCTTCTCCCTCCCTCTCTCTCGCGTTCTCGGGCATGCCTGGGGAGAACGAGTAGAGCGGTGAGGAAGAATCGAGAGAGAAAAAAGAAAAGAGAAAGAGACTGACCGTGTTGGATGGGAAACTCCGCAGCGGGGGACTGTGTAGACCCCCTTTTTGAGTTCGGCCCAGGGGCGCGAAAAAGAGGCTTCCTCAGGCCCCAGCTCTAGTGAGGCCGGTGAGGATCAATGATCGCAAGGTAGAGGACAGTGACACGTGAGCAAGTATACAGGTTCGGGCCGCCGATGAGGCGTAATACCCTACTCCTGTGGGATGGATTATCTGTATGGATTCTAACTCTTCGGAGTTGGACTTGGCTAGTAGCAATCCAGGGAGCAGGAACCAAAAGCCGAACCCCCTTCCTCTAGGCCTGGGCCTCATTTTATACCTCAAGGGGACACCACAGGGGCCAGACAGATTGTTATCTAGAGAAAAGGAAAGGACTATTTTACAAATGTAAACCACATCGTGGCTTGGAGCGGAAGCCTTACGCTCCTGCTGCACCGGCATGGCCCCTGTCAGGCCATCCATTATGCGTGTCGCGCAGCACATCATTCTCCATTAAACGGCTGGAGTCCACTGGTCCAACCGCAGTCTATACAGTGCACCAGGTGATTAGACCTGACGCACCATCTTCGGTGAGGCGCGAGAGCCGGATCAGCTCTCGCAATCTTGCGGCAGCTCATTGGGAAGCGTATCATACCTACCGGGCGTGCGCCGGCACACGCGGTACTGTATGCCATCCCATCGGTCATTCGCACCGGTCTCACGCCGGTCAACCGACGACGATCGATGTTAGATGCGTGCGCGTCATTCCGCAATAAATGCGGGACGCGCGCGGCGCAGGCGCACTACGCCCGCACCGTCATTAATGCGGGTAGGTGAGCGCTGGGAGCACTCACCCACTTCGTTACACGTGGCGACGGCCCGAGGGGGTCGGGGGAGCCCGACCCCTGCTAAGCCGCCCCCTGAGGGGGTAACGTGTTACAGGAGGACGGCTGCCACGTTGCCCTCGAGTCCTCTCCCCCCTCGGGGGATGGCCACGTGGGCAAACGGGGCCGCCTCAAGTCCATAGTCAACATACCCCTGGGCCTAGGACACCGATAGACCGCATTTCTCGAATGGGTATAGACCCGGCGGACTAAGAAATCGTTGTGGGGCGGCACCCTAGTCATGGCGGTTTTGTAGTTGTTTCGATTGTGACAGAAGTTATTGGATCAATTGGATCGATCGTTTGAATGTCGCTGTAGAAACCTGAAATGCACCTAAGTATATTATTATGTATTGTATAACCCCTAGTATCTCGGGAGCACTAGGACTCCCCTCACTACTGGCTCGAGGTAGGGTTGTTGTGCCGGGGTGCAATGGGGATTCATAGTCCTTGGAGCGGGTGCCGCAACGCGAGGGTGACTGAAAAACCGGGCCGTGACAAGTCTCATGTGTTGGGTGCGTCACGGAGTGCGGGATTAAAAGCGTACATCCACTGTAGTGTGAGTAAACCAAATCTATTCGAATAGCCGTGCTCGTGGTTAATTGAGCGCCGAGACTTGTACTACTCTTGACTAGCCTCATAAGTTTTAATCTTGCTTAGAGTAGTTTGGAAGGTGTGACCTTACCCGATGTGCGGGAAGGTCGAAATGGTGATGATGGTATAAAACTGATGCGAGGGTAAACGGAACCAAGCGAGGCTTGGGGAAGGTGGATGAACCCTAGATGATAAACGACAACTTCAACTTAACGCTATTTTTAGTTAAAATTGCTAAGTCATAGGTCTGTGAAACGATTTGTGAAATCTAGCTTTATGCAAATAAACCAAGCCATCCTTGAACCCCTGTGTGCACTAAATGCATTATGTAGTGGTGGCTTGCTGAGTATGGTTGGTACTCACTCTTGCTTAATTAAATCTTTTAGAATGAGAAGTTGGAGCCGACTCGTACGTGTGCTAGGCTGATGAAGAGGTGTCGAAACTTGTATAACGATGTCAGCTTTGTGAAATACAACTTTGCCATGTGTGTACCATTTACTGATCCAGTGAATGGCATTGTAATCACATGGGGTTTCTGATATATAAAACCGGGGGCTCACAGGGTTGGTATCAGAGCTAGATGACTGTAGGATTTAAGGACCCTTGTGCCCACCCTCGAACCTAGGCTTTGCTAATTGCCACCCATTACCATTAAGCCACATATTTGCAAAAGCTATTTTGATAAACCATAGAGTCTTACTACTCTCCCTTCTCAAGGATTATTGAAAAATTTGTTTTGACAAATCTCGATCCATCCCCGAGTTTCAAACACTCCTATATACACTATATACAGACCATAAGGATTAAGGTTGAAGAGATAGATGGTAAACTAGGCTACCACTAACTAATCTAACTAATATCCCATAGATGTGTGTCATAGACGATGAATTGTGCATAAGATGCTTCTTATCGCGAGTTCTCGTGATAAGGGTAGCAACCCATCGTTTGTGTATTGCCTTGTTTGTTGTGTAGCCCGTTTTGGGCAGTTGTGGTGTGTTAGTGCTTATTTGCCTTGTGTTAACCAAGTGCATGATACACATCATCCGAACAATTAAAACTCCCCAATGAGTAGCCTACCCTCTCCACCATCCGACAACGGCCAAAATCATGGTCACCCAGAACCAGCTGCTACAGGCCTCGACCCAGTTGATGACTGCAATCACTCATGGTGAGCCAACCGCTTAGGTTGGTGCAACCATCTCTGGCGCCCAGGTAGCACAAGCTGAGTCGATCAGTTGGCAAGCCATGATCCGTTGGACACAGTTACCAGTTCCTTGCTTGGACATACCCAGCGTCGCTACACCAATCGCATCCAAACTTGACCAACATTCCCAGGTGGAAGCAAGGAAATTGGCCTTGGTTGGCCATGGACAAGTGAACCCTAAGAAAACCCTGGATACTCGAGGTATTCCCATGGATACATCCCTTGTCAATTCCATGCCCATCCTCGTGTGATTCACCACCAGAACTTGTGTACCCTCCATATCAACAAAGACCATCCACACTCATTATCTAAGAAGAATTCTTATGCCTTCCCTAAAGGTAGTTTTGAGGTAAATCCCTATCAAAAGAAAGAGGTGTTGCACCCTTGGTAGTCTGATGATTTCTCCCTCTCAGACTCTAGACATTATCTTTGCCATGGATTGGTTAAGTGATAATACAGATGGAATTTATTATACCAGAAAAGAAGCCTCACTTAACCATAAGGGCAAAAGGCCCAGTAAGGATCCCCACACAGACCCGAAGATTGTAATCGGCAGGAAAGACATTGCTTGCATATGCCGATGAAGGAAACCCTAGGGGCAGTTGAAAGCCCTATCGTTTTCCCTGATTTACTCAAGGGTCGTAGCCAATCCAGGAAAACCCCAGAGGTTACTACTGGTCAGGCTTAAAAAGCCCCAACTGTATCTCAGGTACAACAACAGTAGGTTCTGACTCAAGTAAGAGGTGTTTTTAGGACGAGTCATGCTTATAGGAAGAGTTGCAATGGATTCAGTCGAAATGGAAGCATATGTCAAAAAAGATGGCCGCCAAGGCTACTAAAGTGAAGAAGTTTTTTTTTCATGTTTGGCATAATGCTATCAAAGGTCATTAAACGATTTACCTAAAGCTGTACACCCTACCAAATGGGCCAACCCCTACCGAGCAGCTTTTGGCAAATTAAGGAAGGAGCTGGCCTCTAACCAGTTCTCATTTTACCAGTTGTCTAGAAAATTTTCTAAGTCTAGTGTAATGCATCCATGTAAAGTTTATGATGCATTAGAAAAGAGGAATAGCCTATGTGTTTCGCCAAATCAAGTCCATGGGCAGAACTACCTCATCTATGACTTGAAATTAGGCTGAGTGGTTTGTGCAATAAAGATCAGATGTCACCACTTGATTATAGTGCACTGAGACAGATATGCTGATCATGAGGATCCAAACACATTATTGCACGAACAAATTGGACTTAGACAAAGAGGATGTTTAGAGCTGATCAGAGTTTGCAATCTCAGGATTCACTACCATCTATAGTAGATATGGCAATGCATGGTGTAAGATGCAAGGTGTGCCAACGAGACTGGGCAGAATATCAGTGTCCTACCAGACTATTGCAACCATTAGTAATGCCAAAGTGGAAGTCCAGCGTGATCAGCAAGAATTCCATGGCTGGGTTACCATGAGTAATATCTAGATGTGACTCCATTTAGGTAACCACAGCATATTAACCAAAGTGTTTGCTCCATTCCTATCAAGATAATCCTAACACATCAGAAGACCGATCCTTACAATTTCAGCCCAATATAGCCACCCCAAAACCATACTTTGGGATAAGGCAATCCAGATTGCAATCCCCAACAATACAGACAAGACCGTCCATTTTTTTGTAATCAAGTTGACCCCGATAACCCAAAATACTCATTCCCAACATCATCCACACATTATATAGAACTGAGGACTTCTCAATACTAGATCCAGATGTTCTGCAAAGGATACAAGTTGGAATACAAACCACAACCCTAGTACCCGATACCTTTCTGCAACCCCACCAACAACCAGAACCCAACATCGGTCAATACAAATCTAGCACAAGTCCAAACCTGAGTCAACTATCCTTCGGGTACAAAAGCAAATGGACTTCAGGCAGAGATCCGCAAGGTCTATACATAAGGGAGACGTGCCAGGATCTAGCAACTACAGCACCACCAGCCACCTAATCTATCAGTATTCCCAGAAAAGAGAGGAAGATGATAGGTGCCAACACAGTAAGAAGAAAAACCACCTCACAGAGATAATCTGAGTGGCCATCATCTGTCAGGTCGCGCCATAGTCCCCAGAGGAAGACCACTGGGTACACCACCCAAGTCATGAGGGCACAAATGGCCGCTCCAACGGACCGCACCCTCACCCACACCCACTGCCAAACAGCGGCCACTCCCACCAAAAAGTTGTTGCCGCAGCAGAAGCGCCTCGGCATCACCACCACCCGGGCATTACCGTCGGTAATGACTTCGCCCGTCGCTTGCGTCGGTGAAGAAGCTCGTCGCCGCATCTCGAGCTCCGCAACCGTCGGCCTCTATCGCCGACGAAGCAAGCTCCAGTCGGTGACGCCTCACTCCGCACCGCCTCCAGCACCACGGCCGCTAGTTCCATGCTCGCTGCCGTTCCCATCGCCTCCAACGCCGGACCTCCGTTCCATCCTCTCCTCACTCGAGCTACACCGCCTCCACTTGCTCTCCACTCATCGCAACGACACAAAAGGGAGACGAAGTCGGCCCCCTCCCCTGTTTAAATAAAGGGCACGCTCGGCGGAGTGGTGTCACGCCCCGATTTTTGTTCGGGGTTAAAAAACATTTAATAATGCATTTGTAGAAATTATATTAAAATTTAAAGCAAATTAATCAAGTGAAATAATGAGAGAATTAAAATTTCCTTCAAAAATTATGGCCGAAAATATTTTTGTAATATTCTCCATGCCTTAATATACTCTTTGAGATTTCCCGTGAATTTTCGGAGCTTAAGAAGTAATTTAACTGTTACAAAGTTTATTTCATCAATTAAAGAAAATTAAAAACCAATATAAAAGTCCCCTTCCTAGAACTTGGGCCTTTTTCGGCCCAAGTCTCCTTCGCCTCCCCGTGGCCCCGCGTGCCCTTGGGCTGGCCTCCCGCCTCCTCTTCCCCCACCGGCCCGCTTGCTGTGCCTCCACGGTGAAAAGTCCAACCCGCCTCCCTCCTCCCTTGTGCTGCCGACAGGTGGGTCCCACCTATCGAGGTCTTCCCCTACCTCCAGCCGCTCCAACTGCCGGCCACGCCACCACACCCTCCCCACTACGCCACCTCCCGCGCGCTCTACGCGTGCCTGGGATGCGGTCACCGGCCGTCCCCCACTCCCCGCGCTCATCGCCCCCATCTTTTCCTTCACTTCCCTCGCGAGAATCGGCTCCGCCGACCCCGCCCACATCGCCGCCCCACTCCCCGCCGATTCCGCTTCTCCCGGCCACGCCTGAGCTCACCCGACCTATAAAAAGCACCCTCGTGCCCCTCTCTCTCTTTTCCCCAACTTCCCCGAGCTCGCTGCACCTGCTCCCGCGCTCTCCACATCACGTGCACCGCCGCCACTCGCTGGAGTCTTCTGGTCGACGCTGCTCATCATTCCCACTGCCGCCGCGCCCCGTCGCTTGCGCCACCGGGTTCGCCGTTCCGAGCGTGAACGCGGTCACTGCCCCTTTCCCCTTCGTTGCCACCGAAACGCCCTCCTCGCCACCAATCCTAGCCGCCACCATCCGCCGCCGCTCCCGCCGCTCGTCACCGTCGCTTGAGGCCGAGCTAGGCTACGGCATCACCACTGCCACCTTCCCTAGGGTCACCGAATCCCCGGCAACCCCTCCGCCCTAGCTGGAGGCCACCAAATCGCCGCCGTCATCCTCACCCCGTGCGGGCACTGCCGCTATCTCCTCCTTGCTGCCGAGCTCCACGCGCCGCCTTCCTCGCCGGCCTGCACGCTCGGTGAGTTCCCCCCTCATGCTCCCTGCTTCCGCTGCTGCCTCCCGAACCACGCGCCGCCACTCCTCGCGTCACTGGTGGCTGCCGTCGGTGACCACACGCCGGCGCCCGTCATGGCTCGGCCGGCTGGCTCTGGCCAAGCCTGGGCCCCGGCCACCGCTCCCGCGCCATCGGATTCACCCAAGTGGGTGCCACCGTGGTGCCACGTGGCGCAACCTCCTCCTCCGGTCCACCGTGGCTGCCACGGGGTGCGCCCGCAAACTGTGCACCCTTGGACCCAGTCCACCGTGGACCGGCCTCCCTTTGAGTCACTGACGCGTGGGGCCCACGTTTGGTGGACTCGGTCCGCGCTCCGCCCCACGCTGACATTATAATTCTTTTTTTTCCTTTAAGAAAATAATTATTAATTGCGCAATAAATCAAATATATTTCTAGAAATTCATTTAAATGGCTCAAAACTTCGAGAATTCATAACTAATTCATATGAACTCCAAATAGAGCCATTCAACCTGCAAAATTCATATAAAATTGATCTATATATGTTTGTTTACTTTCCATGTACTGTTTACTTGGTTTTTATTAGAGTTTTTCCTTGTTTTACGTGCCAGCATGTAGTTTTCGTCGTTTCGGAACATCGCAGTTGCGAGGATAAGAGTTTGGAAGATCAAGTGAAGAAGCAAGGGAGGTCACACATTCTCCTTGAGCATGTTGAACCTAGTTTATAAATGTTTTATCATTTGCAAATAAATTGCATGTTTTACTAATTACATGGGATTATGGAATTACCTATGTGCTTGCTTGTGCCACTTTTACTTTTTACCCATCCTTTGTTAAACTTGGGTGATATTTTTGACTAGCTTGTATCACTTATGTTGATCTAGCTAGAATTATGATATGCTTAGCCATGCTTAATTACCACTAGCTCACAAAATGGGATAATCACATTATCTACTATTAGTATCTTAATGAGCTGCGAGCTGGCCATGTTTTATTGGTCGTAACTATCCAACTAAAATATAGCTTAAGGGTAGGCTCTGGGTACATTGTTTTGCTAGTCGCACCCATGATAATTAAGGACCTGTTCTTGGGAAACCCTGGAGGACTTACCGCACTTACCACAAGCAAGAATGGGCAACTACGGGACTTGTAGTATAGCTCTTCCCTTTCCGATGTTCGAAGGCAAGGATGGGCGTGATGGGGTTGGGTCGATGGGGTTAACCCATTGATCGGCTTCCGGATTCACCTAGGCATGAGGGGGCTGCCTACCTTGGCTAAAAGGTGGGGGTGAAACCTGAGGTGTGTTGCACTTGGTTAGGGGAGTTATGTGAAGGGTCTTGTCACAATCACTCGCATGGTGATGTGTCAGGCATGACACAGTGACATACGGTGGGTTATGTCTTGTGGGTACAGTTGTGCACCTCTGGCCAGAGTAAAACTATTCGAATAACCGTGCCCGCGGTTATGGGCGATCAACTAGCTTCACCGTGATTAGTCTCACTTTATTAATTAACATGATTTAATGAACTGGTTTAGTTCAGGTGGAATGGTTGGGCCTATTCAACATGGTGTACCGTTGTTCAGTGGAGATTTAATCTTGACACAATTAATGAACGGTTTTACTATTTTTTAACTATAATTGTTTACAACCACCTTTATGCAAATAGCCACAAATCTCCCTTGTCTCCCCTTGCACGTCTGCATCATTGGTGTGGTTTGCTGAGTACGGTGGTTGTACTCAGCCTTGCTATTATTCCCCCTTTTCAGAAGTGTAGTGCTTCTGAGCTGAAAATGAAGTTAGAGGACCAAGGCTTATACCCCAGTTGAGTTTTGCCTATGGAGTAGAGCTGAAGCCCCGCTAGGATCGTCGCCTTTTCCACTACCGCTATTTTCCTTTCAGTGTGAGGACTAAATGCCTCTTCTATAAGTATCTACGCTTTATTTACGTTTGGATCTGTATATTAATTTGTCGTTTGTGTACCCTAACTGATTCCTGGATAGGGGTTTAATACACAAAATAGTCTGGGAATTTGGCTAAATTTCTGGGCGTGACAAAGTGGTATTAGAGCCAACTCAACTGTAGGTTGAGCCAAATGGTCAAACCCTAAGGACAAGCTTTCTGAAAGCCCTATTTACGAAATGTCTCCTTCCCCCCTCGGCATTTCCTTGCAAAATGGTTTATCAAATTTCCTCTCCTTTTCCCATCCAACTCATTTAGTTGTTAAACCTGGAGGACAAACCGATGGTTTCGCGTCCACCCTCAAAAGTCAAGTCTGACCCTTAAGCTTCAAGCAGATGGAGCGAGAAGAACGGCTCAGAGTCATCGTTCTGCAAGGATCAAGTGAATATTTCCCAACTCTTACCTAAAACCCAATCTTTCCCTGAAGAGTGGTTCCGTTAGATGATAGAATGTGTGTTGCTTGCTTGTGTGTGGGGGGTATGGTTTGCATCAGTGGTGGAGATGTGACCATAGTAGGTTGTTTGCTTAATCATCTTGAACAATGAAAGTCTACTCACATCGGATCAATAGGAAAGTGGGTTAAGGCCTTATCTATAAAGCAACCCCTCTCATTCCGTTCCTCTCTTTTGCCTGCAACAGATGGTCATTGCTAGGGACAGTGTCAGGGGATCAAGACAACATTAGATGCATGGTGTCAATCCGAACTACCCTATGAGATTTCCACCTCTTGGGGATCCAACACTAGCACAAATGGCGATAAATCAGACCCAGACAATGGTTACGCTGATGCAGTAGATTCAGCAGCAGTACCAGGTGCAGCAGATGTAGCGGCAGTGTCATCAACAACAGATGCAGGTCCAGATACAATCTCAAATGCAAGCCCGGAACTTGAACCAGAGTCAAAATCAGTATTTTCCAATATGAGCATCTACGGCTCCTGCCGGTATACTGTTAAGATCCCACAAGACAAGCGCACCTTAGTCACTCTCGAACCAGTGAGAAGCAAGTGTTGTCTGTGATGATTGTGAGGAACCTGATCACTGTGCGACAAATTGTCCCTGGAACATGTACGCCAGGACACTGTCTAGTGATGAGGCACAGTGCATAAGTGAAAAGAAATGTCCAGGTCAGTGTGCTTAGAAAAAGTATGATACACCACAATCCAACCCTAAGAAGAGAAGGACAATAGTATGGAAGATGGACGATGGCAGGAGCATGACCATCACTGGTTCAGAATTTCTCCAGAAGATGCAACAAAGATACCCAAGCGTCTGACAGGAAATACCTTCCATGGTGCACGTCAATTAACTCGACACCTCAGACGGTATGGTCCGCCCAAGCCCGGATGTGATGGGCCAGAGGAGATGCTCTCTGATGATGAGGATGATGATGATGGGATCCTTGAAAGTTTTGGTGAAAAAGAAAGGGAGCTCAAAGCATGCACTGGCTACGGAGAAGTTGGACACCTAGCGAGCCGATGCACTCAGACATGCTTATGTGGAGAGGACACCCACCTGCTAGAAGAATGCCCTATGAGGAAGGTCACATGTTTCTTGTGTCAGGGAACAAATCATGTGCCTAAGGACTGTCAGCTAAACTTGGTCCTAGCTAAGGCCAAGGAAGACCAAAGGACAACCAGGCAACTCATTCGTCAACCTGCGACAGTCTCTGATAATAGCACCGCTCCTGATCTTCAACCATCTCCAACTCTAATTGATGTTATTAGTGGTAGCAGAAGTATGCCAACAAGGTTCATGAGTCCCCACTCACCCCTATTTCAGTCGTGAGTGTGCAGGCCCAGAAGAATCAACATTACGATTAACCTAGAGGGAATTGTTACAACTGTCTTCAGCTTGGTAGGTGCCCATTCCCAAGACCGAAGAAATTGGTCCACCATTGCTTCAACTGTGGGGAGGCAGATCATTTATTTGAAGGTTGTCCACAGCCAAAGCGCAAATACCCTCAAGTCAACCGTACTATCCGCAGCACCCCGACTCCTCAAGTTGCCACAGCTCCAGCGCAATGTGGCTAGATCGAGACTAGGCACACTAGGAAGGCAAAGAATACCAACCGACATTTGAATGCGCAACCTCCACCACAACGAATTATCGTCAAGGGCATAGTCAAAGGTCACATTGTTCCACCAGCGACCGCTTCAAACCTACGGAACCAACACCGACAGGGAAAGCAATGCCAAGAAAACAATAGCTTGCTACAACTCCAAAGAGATAGTTCACTCCTCCAGCTGTGCCCGCAGCAAGTGTCTCTAGCACTAGGTCACAAGACTGTCATCAACTTTAGCAATGCACCTCCCGTTGCTCCGATCCGGATGTCCAGCAACAAACCGCAGGTTGGCGTCACCTCGAGCAAGAAGGTCCTACCTACTACAACTGCCAAGAGTATTGTTTTTCTTCGTTGGAAGGTCAACACGCAGAGCAATGTTTCCGGTGAAACTCCCATCTGTAAGCAATGAAAGAACGAGTCAACCAGGTCGGCATCACATGAGCAAATGTCGTACCAGTCAATACTTCTACTAGTCAAGGCCTGCAACAGTCTACAAGTGTTTAACTTTGTAGTACTCTTCTTGTACATAGAAGTTTTATGGCAGTTATGTAATGAAAAGGGAATATTGAATAAAGTATGAGTCAGGCAGTTTTTCTTTCTGATATGATTCTTTGTTGACCAAAAAGGTGAATTGATCTGTATACTTGTTAGTGACAGAAGAAACCTAGAGTTTCTTTTCTAGCTCATCGCAGTCTGTTGAGCTGCAACACCTAATTCTCACCCAAGAAAAGAAAAGGTTGACCAACGAAGTGAGAATGGTTAGATCACAGTAATGCTAAAGGTGATGAGATCCCTCTGAAGGACAATATAAGTGGAACTTGGATTGATGAAAAGAGAAATGGAATATTTGAGAGTGACACGATATAAGGAATATCGTAACTCTCTAACCTTGGAGGCCTGTTAGAGAATGCCAAATGGAAACCACACCCTAGTGGTGCGAATATGGATCAAGAATGGTTTTCCTCTCTAGAAAACCTTCCCAGTGTTTCTCAAAAGTCAACAAGAAAACATTCCATACATGGGTGAGAAAAACTATGAAAGTCAAGTCCAGAAAGGTATAGCCAACAGAAAATATGATAGGAACCACCTCAAAGATTCTTGGAAGACACCATTGGAATTGCTCCATCAAATCCATTCGTAGTAAATGGGTGTGGATGTCAGGCCAGACAATCCAGTCAGCATCGTAAGCAACAAAGAACCTCTCTCAATGGTGAATCATCTCTACTTAAGAATTGAAAGTGAGTTTGTTATGGTCAAAGGGTAGAAACTCTTGGCAATATCAAAGGCAGTTTCCAATAGTTGTTCTGATTCCAGCATTCATGGGAGGCAATTGCAGATCTTATAGCCTATCAACTCATAAGAACTAGCAAAGGGTAAAAAAAAAGGGGAGAAGATGAAATATCATGTTGATGGAATACTTTTTTTGTGCACGAGATGATAAGTGGTCAGTGCTTATTCCAAAGATATCAACTAAGCAACATGTTCAGCCAGTTGACACCAAAGTCAGGGCAGAAACAGAACATTAATGCCAACGGTTAGAGCTAATGGGAGTGTTAACCAAGAGTTTGTAGATTCATGAGCTGAATAAGAGTCACTCGTATGTGGAACTTCTTGTCACCAGCATAATGTTAAGTTCCAAGTCTTCCTGGAATGGAAGTGCAACGTCAATGCATCATTTGGGTGACCGATGGAGTATCGAGTTTTCAAAACCAGGGTTCTATGAAAGTCAAAGAGGTTTGGTCATTCTCAAGGACGACAGTTTCATTGTTCTTAGATAGGCGAAAGCGTCACTACATTGATAAGATAAGCTCGAGGTTAAGTGAGGTTTACTTCGTAACCGTTCCGCTTGGAGGTCCTACCACGTAAAGCAAAATGGGTTGTAATTAAGGAAGTCAGTGGCAAAGGTTAAGCAGAGCTACACCAACCTCAAGCCATCATATTGAGTTGTCGTATCGATTTTCCAGCTTACTAAAGGAGCGACTTGGAACCACGCCGTCCAGCTAAAAGGCAGATCAAGCAGCTTGTTGGATTGCTTGTTAGTCGGATTAAAAGCAGTTGAAGCAAATTCAAAGTATATGGTTTCAACAGGACCAGTCTCAGGTGCTAATCGAACTACAACAATCTCTAATTAATAGGTTGAATTCTAAGGTACCGCCAAGCTACCGCGTCGATAGTTCAGCTCCGGGAAGCAGCAACTCAGAACACTTCAACCCAAATAAAAGTCAGATCCGTTTAGACGTAGGGCAGTTTTAAGCCATTTGGAAGTTGCGGGTTCACAAAAGTCGGTGCAAGGTTTTGGAAAAGCTCCACCTAATCCTTGTCTTCATGGTGAATCCTCGGGGTATCAAATATGTTAGCACTAACTGCTCAGTCCAAGTAGGTCCAGATGCCTGTCTTTCTAGCCATCACCAGACCAGTGTTAGATCAAGCTGAAAAACTGGGTGCAGTCTTTAGAAAGCAACAGAGTGCTCAGTTTGATGTCAGACGGGTTAGTTGTGCAGGTTAGGTTGATCAGTCAGTGTGGGTCAGAAAAAACCTCAGGAGTCAGTAGATCAGTCAAACCACCGGCACCCCAGCCTTCTTTCTAGCCATCCCCGAATTTCGGGATGAGATTCCTGTTAGGGGGTAGATTTGTCACACCCCAATTTTCGTTCGGGATTAAAAACATTTAATAATGCATTTCTAGAAATTATATTAAAATTTAAAGCAAATTAATCAAGTGAAATAATGAGAGAATTAAAATTTCTTTTAAAAATTATGGCCGAAAATATTTTTGTAATATTCTCCGTGCCTTAATATACTCTCTGAAATTTCCCGTGAATTTTCGGAGCTTAAGAAGTAATTTGAATGTTACAAAGTTCATTTCATCAATTAAAGAAATTAAAAACCAATTAAAAGACCCCTTCCTTGTACTTGGGCCTTTTTCGGCCCAAGTCTCCTTCGCCTCCCGGCGGCCCGCGCGCCCCCTCCTCCTTCCTCGGGCCGGCCTCCTCTTCCTCCACTGGCCCGCTTGCCGTGTCTCCCTGCCAAAAAGTCCAACCCGCCTCCCTGCTCCCTTGCGCTATCGACAAGTGGGGCCCATCTGTCAGGGTCTTCCCCTACCTCCAGTCGCTCCAACCGCCGGCCACGCCGCCACTCCCTTCCACGTCGCCACCTCCTGCGCGCTCTGCACGAGCGTGGGACACGGTCGCCGGCCGCCTCCGACTCCCCACGCTCATCGTCCCCAACTTTTCCCCCACTTCCCCTACGGGATTCGGCTCCGCCGACCCCGCCACATCGCGGCCCCACTCCCCATCGATTCCGCCTCTGCCGGCCACGCCCGAGCTTACCCGGCCCTATAAAAAGCACCCCCGTGCCCCTCTCTCTCTTTTCCCCAACTTCCCCGAGCTCTCCGCACCCACTGCCGCGCTCTCCATGTCACGTGCACCGCCGCCACTTGCCGGAGTGCTCTGGTTGCAGCTGCTCGCCATTCCCATCGTCGTGCCGCACCGCTTGCGCCACCGGCTTCACCGTTCCGAGCACGAACCTGGTCACCGCATCTTTCTCCTTCATCGCCACTGAAACACCCTCCCCGCCACCAATCCGAGCTGCCACCATCCACCGCCGCTCCAGCCGCTTGTCGCCGCCGCTTGAGGCCGAGCCAGGCTTCGGCATCACCACCGCCACGTTCCCTAGGGTCACTGGATCCCCGGCAACCCCTCCGCCCTCGCTGGAGGCCACCAAATCATCACAGTCATCGTCATCCTGTGCGGGTGCCGCCGCCATCTCCTCCTGGCCGCTGAGCTCCACGCGCCGCCTTCCTCACCAGCCCGCACGCTCGGTGAGCTCCCCCCTCCCGCTCCCTGCTTCCACCGCCGCCTCCTGAACCACGCGCCGCCACTCCTCGCGTCACCGGCGGCTGCTGCCGGTGACCACGCATCGTCGCCCGCTATGGCTCGACCGGGTTGGCTCTGGCCAAGCCCGTGCCCTGGCCGTCGCTCGCGCGCTGACGTTATAATTATTTATTTTCCTTTAAGAAAATAATTATTAATTGCACAATAAATCGAATATATTTCCAGAAATTCATTTAAATGGCTCAAATCTTCAAAAATTCATAACTAATTCATATGAACTCCAAATTGAGCCATTCAACTTGCAAGATTCATATAAAATTGAGCTATATATGTTTATTTACTTTCCATGTACTGTTTACTTGGTTTTTATTAGAGTTTTTCCTTGTTTTACTTGCCAGCATGTAGTTTTCACCGTTTCAGAACATCGTAGTTGCGAGGATAAGAGTTTGGAAGATCAAGTGAAGAAGCAAGGAAAGTCACACATTCTCCTTGAGCATGTTGAACATAGTTTATAAATGTTTTATCATTTGCAAATAAATTGCATGTTTTACTAATTACATGGGATTATGGAATTACCTATCTGCTTGCTTGTGCCACTTTTACTTGTTACCCGTCCCTTGTTAAACTTGGGTGATATTTTTGACTAGCTTGTATCACTTATGTTGATCTAGCTAGAATTATGATATGCTTAGCCATGCTTAATTACCACTAGCTTACAAAATGGGATAATCACATTATCTACTATTAGTATCTTGATGAGCTCCGAGCTTAAGACATCTGGCCATGTTTTATTGGTCGTAACTATCCAACTAAAATATAGCTTAAGGGTGGGTTGTGGGTGCATGGTTTTGCTAGTCACACACATGGCAATTAAGGACCGATTCTCGGGAAACCCTGGAGGACTTACCGCACTTACCACAAGCAAGAATGGGCAATTGCGGGACTTGTAGTATAGCTCTTCCCTTTCCAATGTTTGAAGGCAAGGGTGGGCGTGATGGGGTTGGGTTGGTGGGGGTTAACCCATTGATCGGCTTCCGGATTCACCTTGGCATGAGGGGGGCTGCCTACCTTGGATAAAAGGTGGGGGCAAAACCTAAGGTGTGTTGCGCTTGGTTAGGGGGAAAGGGTGTCCATGAGAAAAGGGTGAGCCGAGCTCATCTGCGCCATAGAAGGATGAAGGACGAAAGGAAAAGCACCTTACCGTCTTTCATGGCGACGAAGACCTCCGCGTCTTCCCCTTTTCTCTTCCATCGCTAGGACCGGCCATAAAAGCCGCCATCACCGCTAGGCTTCGAACCCCACCACCACGTCACTAATGCCGCCTTTTCTACGCTCGTACCGATGCCGCCCTGGCCTCAAGATGCCGTGAGCACGTACCAAGCTGCCGCACCGATCCAGCCCGAGCCCGCTTCGCGGTGCCACGCCGCTTGGACCGCGCGCCATCGCCACATCGCTCAACGACGACCACCGCCACCTCTTCTCCTCCTTGAGCAAAGCTCGCCACCAACACCTCCGCCCCGCCACCTAACCCTTCCTCTGCTCCCCGCCGTTGCCTGCCTCTTCCCGCGTCGTACCGCGCCGCCTTCTACCCCGACCGCCCACCGCCTCTGCCACTGGCCACGCTGGCCCTGCGTGTGCGCCGCCGCGCTGCGCAGACGTCGCCTCGGCCCGCACCGCCACGCTCGGCCGCCGCGCGCGAGGCTTCTCCCCGACCGCCGCAACCTTCGCCGCCTTCACATGAATCTTGGCCACTGTCGCTCCAGGTCGAGCGCGGCTTCCTTCCCACGTTGCCACTCCTCCTCAGCACCGTGCCGCCGCGCTCGGCCGCCGCCCGTGCCGCCGTGCCCAGCCACCGAGTGCCTAGCTTCTCCCCTCCTCTCTCTCTTGCTCTCGGGCACACCTGGGGAGAATGAGTAAAGCGGTGAGGAAGAATCGAGAGAGAAGAAAGAAAAGAGAAAGAGACTGACAAGTGGGACCTGGTGGGCCCCACATTCCTTAATCAATCATGCACAGTAATCATCCCCTCCTAATCCCTCCAAATGTCTCAATGACAAATGGGCCCCACCTAGCTAAATTTCTATTTAGGTCCTCTTAAACATCGAAATCACTTATACGTGAGACCCGCTATAGCCTCCACCGTGCGCCCGGTTCACCGGGGAAGGGTCACTGACCAGCGAGCCCCCATCGCCGGTCCACCACAAGGTGAAACCATGGACCTGCCCCTCCACTCACGATTCTCTCACCTCATGTGCACTCGGTTCACATGAACTGGGTCTACCACCTCCCCATGCCGCGCACTCGGTAGACCCAGTCTACCCGGTAGACCCAGTCTACCGTGCGCCAACCACCCTATGCCACTGTCAATGGACCCCACTAGTAATATTCCTCAGGATATTCTTTCACAATAAAGGGATTTTTTCCTTGGTTCATAAATCCTTTTAATGTTCGGAAGTTCATATCTTGCAAACCGTAACTCCGATTGAGTCCATTCAACTTCCAGATTTTTTTCTAAAATCGAGATCTGTCAAATGGCACTACTGGTTTGTACTGGATAGTGCCTTAGTTGTAGAGTTTTGGATGGTTTTCTCTTATCGGTCGCATAGTGGATGATCCAGAAATTCAACTGACATGGTTTTCTCGAGGATATACAAGAACCTAATGCAAGGCAAGTCACTACGCCCCCATCCTTGGGCATGTTGATCCTATTTTTATAAATGTGTTCATTGCAAATAAAATTGCATGCTAATTACAAAATGCGTACCCAATCTTATCTGTGAGCCATCCTTGAATTTGCTATTTATATTCATTGTCACCTGAGTCTATTATTTATGCGTGGTCAATTATTGACACTGATTAGCATTGCTTGTATAGACGAATACTATTGATGATGAAATTTGGCAAGCATGTGAATCGGAAACGAAGTATAATTCGAAGCGGAGTATAAGATATGCGAAATTCTCGGAAACAGAGTGCGCATCGGCTGGAAGACCGTATCGGCTGGAACCGAGTCTGATCTGGATAGCCGATATGGCCGATGTTGCATGCATGATCAATATCGGGTTCGAGAAAGAGTTTGAGACGATGTTGCCAGACAAAGATAGAGTCCAGAATTGGAAAATATATCTATTAATTAGGATTATCTGTAATTTCCTTATAGATATTTTCGGTAAGAGTTCGCCTAAGGGACTTGTTTGCTAGTTAGATTTGTATTAGGACAATATGAGTCGTGTCCATCTTGGACAATGTTTGTATTTTCGGGTATAAATATAGACCCGAGATCTTATGAGTAAAAACAACAACAGTTCAATCAATCTCGGTGTATCGCCAAACCTTTTACTTTTATACTTTCGACAAGTTCTTGCTTTCGAGTCGAGCTGCATCAGTTTGATCTCGGCAAAGAGGTAGGCCTTGTTATGGTGGTTTGCATTATCAGAATTAGTGCTTACATCTTTATGACACTCTAATTCTATCTTGTAAATCTCCGAGTTGTCATATACATCATATAATTTAGATTGACAATGCTATCTATCCACATCGGCCGATCTCTATCTAGGGTTTTTTCGATAACAGCTAGATTGACTTGTTGGTTTAAATATATAATGTGTCCACCATCCTGAAAAGGCAACCATCGGCTTGATTGTCTAGATATTATGCTTCTTCTCATACTTAATGCTGCATCAGTTAAGTTTGATCTATTAAGTCGTGTTTAGAATCATGATCTCTAGGTTGCTTTCTGGTTGTTAATAAGGATAGTATCGGGGTTTTAACCGATCTTATCTGATATAGTTGTTTCACATAGTTTCATGCTTTGTTTAATGTACTATATCTGCCTGTTATATCAGGATCTAATCTAATACAAATATATTGGACTTACTATCAATCTAATTGGTAATAGTTGAATATATTTGTTTCAAGAGAATATCCTAGTGTAGGGTTGTATCGGAGTTATAGCCGATACACGCTTAAATCTGAACATCGGCTTTGACATGAGTATATATAATCATTATTTCATGTTATTTTAGACTTGGGCAATTTATACTGTCTTGGTTAAGTCCGATCTATCCCAATTGCTTATTTCTAAAGTAATATTGATTTATAGATTATATTACACTGATATTTTCAGCCAATGTATCAAGTTTAGGGTTAGTTAATCATTGAGTATACCTTACAGTCGATCTATGCTATATTACATCGGCTAGGTTACGTCACGATATGATATCGGTTAACTGGCTGATTGACTATCGTTTACTAATAAACTTGCATATTCTATCTTGTTGATTGCAGGATCAAATCAACTGGCATACCCTTTGAACCCAAAAGCAAACTTTGGACCTGCACTAGAGTAAAGCAAATCTCTCAGGCTAGTGTGTGTTTTTTGCAACAACAAATACACACTCTATACTTATTATATGGATCATGGATATGGATTGTGGCAATCACTCGGTGTGGGTGATTGTTGGAAGACGGGTTGAGACATAAGCACCACCCACAACTAAAAACACTTTGCAAAAAAGACAAAAACTTATTAAAACAAAATATTTTCGACTGGGGCTTGCATGAATAGAATATGGGTGGTTTTGGAAACGGCAAGCCGCCGACCCTGGTCAATTAAGGACCGAGTCAAGAAGCTATGCATGAAACGAACCGAGTACGACCGCATTTCTCGATTGGGTATAGTCCCGGTGGACTAAGAAATCATTGTGGGGCGGTACCCCAGTCATGGCTGTTTTGCAGTTGTTACAATTGTGATAGAAGTTATTGGATCGATCGTTTGAACACTGCAGCAGAAACCTAAAATGCACCTAGGTATATTATTATGTAGTGTATAACCCCTAGTATCTCGGGAGCACTAGCACTCCCCTCACTACCGGCTCGAGGTAGGGTTGGTCTGCCGGGGTGCAATGGGGATTCATAGTCCTTGGAGCGGGTGCCGCAACGTGAG
This sequence comes from Oryza punctata, assembly GCA_000573905.2. Taxonomy (NCBI): domain Eukaryota; kingdom Viridiplantae; phylum Streptophyta; class Magnoliopsida; order Poales; family Poaceae; genus Oryza; species Oryza punctata. The sequence goes on from CM002488.2 coordinate 11,391,207, forward strand.
GGTGACTGAAAAACCGGATTGTGACAAGTCTCATGTGTTGGGTGCGTCACGAAGTGCGAGACTAAAAGCGTATATGCACTGTAGTGTGATAAACCAAATCTATTCGAATAGCTAGCCGTGCTCGCGGTTAATTGAGCGCCAGGACTTGTACTACTCTTGACTAGCCTCATAAGTTTCAATCTTGCTTAGAGTAGGTTTGGAAGGTGTGACCTTGCCCGATGTGCGGGAAGGTCGAAATGGTGATGATGGTATAAAACTGATGCGCAGGGTAAACCGAACCAAGCGAGGCTTGTGGAAGGTGGATGAATCCTCGATGTTAAACGACAACTTCAACTTAACGCTGTTTTCAGTGAAGAATGCTAAGTCATAGGTCTGTGAAACGATTTGTGAAATCTAGCTTTATGCAAATAAACCAAGCCATCCTTGAACCCTGTGTGCACTAAATGCATTATGTAGTGGTGGGTTGCTGAGTATGGTTGGTACTCACCCTTGCTTAATTAAATCTTTTAGAAGGAGAAGTTGGGGCCGACCCGTACGTGTGCTAGGCTGATGAAGAGGTGTCGAAGTCGGTGGAGTAGGGACCTAGGTTCACCAGTCGCTGCCTGTGGAATAAGTTGGATCGCCACTGCTTCGCTTTCACTACCTTATCTAATTCTTTGGATATTTGGTGTTGTAAGTGACCATGCTTGGTCTATTTGGGTCCCACTCGGGCAACCCATTTATTATGAATGTATTGTAAAACCTGTATAACGATGTCAGCTTTGTGAAATACAACTTTGCCTTTGTGTACCATCTACTGATCCAGGGAATGGTATTGTAATCACATGAGGTTTTCGGTATACAAAACCGGGGACCCACAGAAAGTAATGGCGAATTACTTCCTTGTCACTCTCACAGCCCAGGCTTGGTCCTGGATGATGAATCTCGCTGAGAGCTCTGTTCTCTCTTGGGGGGATTTATGTCACCAGATCGTGGTGAACTTATAGGGCACTTTTCCGTGCCCTGGAACAAAAGCGGACTTGCACGCTATACGATAGTGCAAGGATGAAACCTTGTGTCAGTTTTTGCAGCGGTTTAGCTAGGTCCATCATACCGCATATCGTCCATTATGCGGTAATCCATGCGTTCCGATCTAGAGTGCAGGATAAACGTATGTTGGAAAAGATGGGCACGCGAACCATCCAGACCGTGGCCGAGCTGTTCAACCTCGCAAATCAATGAGCACAGAAAGAAGGGGCTCGGACGTGGAATAAACCGCGCCCGGACCCCTCTCAGCCCTATGATGACGACGTGGGCGAAGACGCGGGGGAGGGCACCTCTCGTTCTGCTGCAAGGCAGAATCAGAGGAAGAAGCGGAAACATAAGGAGTCTGCCGAGACACGTCTTGGCGGCGGGAAACAAAGCCTCAGGCGAGGCGGGTGGCAGCAAACACTAAAGGGCTACGCCATCTGCCCCCCAGGCTGACAAAAAAGGCAAGTGGTGTAGTATCACAACTTTGCCACACACGACTTTTCTGAATCCCGTGCTGTCCAAAATTTGGGCGTGCATGTGCAAAAGTTTCAACAAGAGAGGCGATAGGCGAAAGCTGTTGCCCCGAAGCAGGTGGATAACGACGATGACCTCGGGTACCAGGAGCCCGACAACATCATCGCCATTCTTGATGGGGGCACATGCGCTCACACTTCGCGTCGTAGCTTCAAGGCTATGAGGCGTGAGCTCGTCGCAGCGGTACCTAGGCCCGAGGTGACTCGGAAGCTAAAGTGGACCGGGTCCCCGATCGTGTTCGGACCCGAGGACCACCCTGAACGGGTCCTGAGGGAAGACCAACTTGCATTGGTCGTGTTTCCGACCATTTGCAATGTCAAAATGGGTCGTGTCCTTGTGGATGGGGTTGTAGCCCTAAACATGATGTCCCCTGAAGCCTTCGATCAGATCAAGGCCCCTAGGATGAAGTTGACCCCATCCCTCCCTATTGTTGGGGTAATGGAAGGGTTCACATACCCATTGGGACAAGTTGAGTTGTCCGTGACCTTTAGGGATCGGGGCAACTTCTGCATGGAGCGTATCATTTTCGATGTGTGTAAGTGCAACTTGCCCTACAATGCAGTGATAGGGAATCCCGCTCTAGTCAAGTTTATGGCAGTGATACTTTATTCGTACCTGACCATGAAAATGCCCGAGCCCTCGAGCCCGATCAGGGTGGTTGGCGATCTCAAGTCTGACCTTGCCTGCACAGAACAACGTGCGGCGGTGGTGGTCACGGGCAATCGGGGGGCTGGCGATCTTGCCGGATCTTCAGCGCCCCCACTCACTAAGCCACGCCTTGCCATGAGCGAGTCCGACTTAGTTAAGGAGGTTTCCCTCAGTGAGGACCAGTCGAAAACCATCAAGGTTGGCTGTTCCTGGGATGCTAAATTGGAAAGCGAGCTCATCACCTACCTCCGAGCGAATTCTGACGTGTTTGCTTGGTAACCGTCAGGCATGTCTGAGGTCCTCAGGGAGGTTATTGAGCACTGTCTTTCCGTTACCCCAGTTTCCAGACCCAACCACCAGAATGTACGGTGGCAAGTACTGGAGCAGCATGCCTTCATCCACGAGGAGGCGACAAGATGCTAGATGCCGACTTCATTCGCGAAGGGATCCACCCCGAGTGGATCGCCAACCCTATCGTCGTTCCCAAGTTCAACGGCAAGCTTTGTATGTGCATAGACTATACCCACCTGAACAAGGCTTGTCCAAAAGACTCATTTCCTTTGCCTTGCATAGATCAGATTGTCGACTCCACTGTGGGGTGTGACCTTTTGTGCTTTCTAGATGCATTTTCAGGTTATCATCAGATGAGGAAAAAAACTGCTTTCATAACCCCCATGGGGGCTTATTGTCATATATGTATGCCTTTTGGGTTAAAAAATGCTGGACCAACTTTTCAACGCACTGTGCACAAAACGTTCAAGTTGCAGCTTGGATGGAACATTGAGGTTTACGTTGACGACTTGGTTGTTAAGTCGCGTTACAAGGCAACCTGCTCAACAACTTGGACGAGACGTTTAGTAATCTTCGTTCAATGAGGATGAAACTAAACCCGGGCAAGTGTGTGTTCGGGGTCCCGGCCAAGAAATTACTCGGGTTCCTAGCGTTCAACCATGGCATTGAGGCTAACCCTGAGAAAATCCGAGCTATCGACCAAATGCGGCCCGCACGTGCTTGAAGGAAGTACAAAAGTTGACAGTGTGCATCGCCGCGCTTGGGCAGTTCATCTCACGCCTAGGAGAGATGGCTCTCCCTCTCTTCAAATTCCTCAAGAAATCCAGGGATTTCACTTGGAAAGAGGAGGCCTTTTGTCAGCTCAAAAGGTACCTTTCATCCCCACCGGTGCTTGTGGCCCCAGCTCCTAAGGAACCATTGTTGCTTTACATAGCGGCAACCCCACAAGTGGTGAGTGCAGCCCTTGTAGTTGAGAGGTCGTACTGGAAATCTACAATCTCAGGAAGGAAAACCGAAGTGGTAGAGAATGACGCGGACCCGGAGCACGGGACCAGTGACGTATCAGCCCATGGGGTTGTGTTGACAATCAAATTTGATAATTCAAGTATCGGAGATGAAGGTAGAATTGAAGAGAATCGAAGAGATTAGATTGTATCGGAAACAGAGTAAGAATCGACTGTAGTCCGAATCGACTGAGGATAGGATCGGCAGAATCAGAGTCGGACAGGGTTAGCCGATTGAGCCGATTTTGGAGATACAACTCGGTACACGTCATCGGGTTATGTTAGGGTGCTTCATACGGATTGCCATGCATGGATAGAGTTCTGAAGAGGCAATTGTATCTATTAATTAGGATATTTTATGTAATTTCCTTATAGATAATCACGGTAAGAGTCCGCCTAAGGGACTTGTTCGTTAGTTGGATTTGTATTAGGTTAATATGAGTCGTGTCCATGATGGACAATGTTTGTATTTTCGGGTATAAATATAATCCCGAGGTCTTGTAAATAATAACAACACACGTTCAATCAATCTCGGTGCATCGCCACCTTTATTTTCTACTTTTCGACAAGTTTGTGCTTTCGAGTCGTGCTACATCAATTTGATCTTCGACGAAAAGGTATATCTTGTTATGGTGGCTTACATTATCGGAGCTAGTGCTTACATCTTTATGACACTCTAGTTCTATCTTGTAAACTTCCGAGTTATCATATACATTGTATAATTTAGATCGACAATGCAATCTACTTGGATCGGCTGCATCCTCTTTAGGGTTTTGTCGATATCGGCTAGATTACTTTGCTGGTTTAGATTATATAATGTATTCACCATCCCGAAAAGGCAACCATCGGCTTGATTGTTTAGATGTCATGCTTCTCTTTATACTTAATACTGCATTGGTTAAGTCCAACCTATTAAGTCGTATTTAGAATCATGATATCTAGTTTGCTTTATGGTTGTTAATAAGGATAGCATCGGGGTTTCAGCCGATCTTACCTGGTATAGATGTTTTACATTGTTCTATGCTTTGTTTAATGTTCTATATCTGCCCCTTATATCAGGATCTAATCTAATATAAATATATTAGGCTTAATACCAATCTAATTGGTTATAGTTGAATATATTTATTACTAGAGAATATCCTAGTATAAGGTTGTATCGGAGCTATAGCCGATACATGCTTAAATCTAGATATCGGCTATGACATGAGTCTATATAATCTTTATTTCATGTTACATTAGACTTGGGCAATTTATACTGTCTCGGTGGGACCAAGTGTCATCATGTCTCCAAACATCACCGACTTCTCAGAAGAGAACATCCTGCCGATCACGATCGAGCAGTTGAACGATGAGCAGAGAGAAGAGATGAGACAGATGTTAGATCAACTCCAGAAACAATATCTGCCCTAGAATTTGACCTACATTTCCAAGCAAGACTCATAATAAAAAGTCATGCCCTGGTAGATTTTGTTGCTGAGTGAATGCCGGTGCCCTATGTGGATGACGCGCTCGACGCGACTCCCCCGGGGCCTGGCCCACCGGGTGACACGCCATCCCGATGGTGCATGAAATTCGACGGCTCCTTCACCTACAATGTTGTTGGGCCGGAGTGGTCCTTACGTCCCCAACTAGAGACGAGCTTAAATACATGATACATTTGGATTTTCGGACAACTAACAACATGGTGGAATAGGAGGAACTGCTTGTCGGGTTCCGGGCAGCCAGAACCCTTAGGTTCCGCCTATTGTTGGCGCGGGGCGATTCCCAGCTCGTTGTAAACAATGTTTCCAAGGAATACCAATGCGCAGATCCGCAGATGGCGGTCTATGTAGAGGAACTTAGAAAACTCGAGCGTCATTTTGCTGGCTTTGAGTTACATCACGTTCCACGCCGAGATAACATGCGCGCAGATGAGTTGTCGAGGTGGGTGTCCTCCCAGGCCCCTGTAGCTTTGGGGGTCTTCCACTAAATCGTCTCCACCCCATCGGCACGCTTGCCCGGGTCCATCGGCGATGTTGTTACAAACACGACTGATGAGGACACAAGGGCAGAACAAATTCAACAGCCTGGTGTTGACGCAAAAACACGACAGCCTAGGAGATCTGCTTAGCTCCAGTGCAGATCCAAAATAATGATAAGATGTGGGTGTGCTAGTCCGTTTGATACTGCAACTGACAAGATATATAAATTAAAGATCAAAAGAGCCGATCGGCTGACAAGCCGATGTAGTCGTTCCAGCCGATGCCTATACCAACCGATATTGATCTGGTGTTGAATTATCAACTATATATCCAATGTAAAATATGACTCTTGAGTAAAAAAGATAATCAGCTGATGATAATGTAATATAACAATAATACAATCCGGTAGAAACCAATCAGATAATAATGATATGATAAAATAAGCGTTAATCCAAAGGTTAAAGCATGCATCGGCTGGAGGTTCGATGTCAATAAATCCAAATGATTAGATAAACAGTGAAACCTTTGTTGCGATTGGCTAAATAAAACTTATATGTAATCCTTATAAGCCGATGCAACATCCAGATAACTCATCGGCTGCTACCCCGATGACACCATTATTGGCAATCAAGAAGCAGACTGGAGATTATGGTTCTAAGCATAACTTAGTAGATCAAACTTAACTGATGCAACACTAAGTATGAAAAAGAAACACAATATCTAGACAATCAAGCCTTTGACTAATTTTCAGGGTGGTGGATACATTATATAATCTAAGCCAACAAAGTAATCTAGCCAATATCGACAAAACCCTAGATGAAGATCGGCCGATGCAAGTAGAAAACATTGTCCATCTAGATTATATAACGTATATGATAACTCGACATCTTACATGGACAAGATTAGAGTGTCGAAGTGATGGAAGCACTAATCCCGACAACGCAAGCCGTCATAACAAGCCTTACTCCTCGTTGGAGATCGAAGCCGATGTAGCCCAACTTGAAACAAGAACTCGTCGAAAGTAAACGGGTGACGATGCGCCGAAAGTAGATGTATTGATCTGTGGAGATAATTTATAGGGGCCCTGGGTGTACATATTTGTACCCATGGGTAGATACTAGTCCATATCGGACACGATACAAACTTTCCTAAAGATAAAAGAAAAAACATGAAGTCCTTATCAGACACTAAACATACTTCCTTAAAGATAAATGGAAACTAACAAACTCTTCTTAATTAATAGATAAACTACCACGCCGCATCCTCCTTGAACTCGGACTATTCTGGATAAACTTCCTTTAATTGATTAATTTCCTTAACCGAATCCATCAAGAATACAACTGCTGGCGATTGATAATGCCCATCGGCCGTTTCCAGGACTCTAAAGCCGATGATGACTTTGAGGCTTATCAAATTTCGTCGTTAACACCTAGGGCGCCGGGTTCCGAGCTTGGTGCCATTGAAGTAAAAAAACTCTTGGATGGATGAGATCCGGGCATATCTACTCGGATCTCATCTTCCCAAAGATGATGCGGGAGCAGAGAGAGTTGCACGTGTTGCGAGACGCTACGTCCTTGTAGGTGGGCACCTCTATCGATGTGGGGTTAGCGACTTGCTTCTCAAGTGTGTCAGCCGCAAGGCCCGCACCGATATCCTCTCTGAATTTTATGATTGGGAGTGCGGTAGCCATTCTAATTCTCTCATCCTTGTTGTAAAGGCTTTCCGACAAGGTTTTCATTGGCCGACGGCGCTGTAGGACGCAACAACCTTTGTGCAGCGGTGCCGGGCATGTCAGTTTCATGCTAAGCAAGTGCACCAACCTGCACAAGCTCTTCAAGTAATCCCACTCTCGTGATTGTTTGCCGTCTGGGGGCTGGATATACTCGGGCCCTTTCCCCGAGCCGTTGGTGGCCTCGAGCATCTTTAGGTGGCCATCAACAAATTCACAAAGTCGTCGGAAGCATTCCCGGTCTCAAAAATCGATAAAAACTCAGCCTTAAAATTCATAAAAGGGATCACGAGTAGGTTCGGGATTTCTAATCGCATCATATCCAATAATGACACCCAGTTCACGAGCGACTTGTTCGGGGACTGTTGCGAGGATGTTGGAATCAAACTGTGCATTGCCTCCCCCGCCCACCCCGAGAGCAATGGGCAGGTTGATAGGGCGAACGCAGAAATCTTGAGAAGCCTAAAGACAAGATCATACAACGAACTCAAGAAACATGGCACAGGGTGGATAGATAAGCTCCCGGTAGTGTTGTGGGCAAATCGAACCACCTCGAGCAGAGCAACAGGAGAAACCCCTTTTTCCTAGTCTATGGAGCCCAAAGCTGGTCTACGGATCACCAAGGGTTGAGCGATATGGCCAAGGCCCTGAAAATGAAAATCTTTTGCAGGAAAACATCGAATATCTCGAAGAACGCAGAAGAAGAGCTTCACTTTGGGCTGCCTGGTACCTGCAAAATAAAAAGTGATATTTCAGCGCAAGGTTCGCACCCGAACACTCTAGGTTGAGGACTTGTGTCACGCCCAGAAATTTAGTCAAATTCCGAGACTATTTGTGTATAAATCCCTGTGAAGGAATCAAGCTAGGGTAAACAAAATGACAAGTAAATATATAGATCCAAATGTAAATAAAGCGTGAAGACTTACAGAAGGGGTACTTAGTCCTCACACCGAAAGAGAGAGTAGCAGCAGCGGAAAAAGATGGTCCTAACGGGGCTTTAGCTCCACTCCACAGGCAGAACTCAACTGGGGTATAAGCCTTGGTCTTCTAACTGCATCTTCAGCTCAGAAGCACTACACTTCTGAAAAGGAGGAATAATAGCAAGACGGAGTACAACCACCGTACTCAGTAAGCCACACCAATGATGCATTCGTGCAAGGAGGGTGTGTGGCTATTTGCATAAAAATAGTAAAGCAGTTGATTAATTAAGGCAATATTAAATCTCAACTGAACAATGCTACACCACGTTGAACAGGCCCAACCATTCCACCTGAACTAAACCAATTCATTAAGTCAAATTAATTAATCGAGTGGGACTAATCACGGTGAATCGGTCGATCGCCCATAACCGCAGACACGGCTATTCGAATAGTTTTACTCTGACCAGAGGTGCACAATTGTACCAACAAGATACGATTCCACACATGTCGCCATGCCCCGAAGTACCACCATGGTACTGCAAAGGGGGAAATCGTGACAAGACCCTTCGCATAACTCCCCCTAACCAAGCGCAACGCACCTCAGGTTTCACCCCCACCTTTTAGCCAAGGTAGGCAGCCCCCTCTCGTGCCTAGGTGAATCCGAAAGCCGATCAATGGGTTAGCCCCCGCTAACCCAACCCCATCACGCCCACCCTTGCCTTGGAACGTTAGAAAGGTAAGAACTATATTGCAAGCCCAACAGTTGCCCACGCTTGCTTGTCGTAAGCACTGTTAGTCTTCCAGGGTTTCCCGCGAACTGGTCCTTAATTGCTAGGGATGCGACTAGCAAACCCATACACCCACATCCCACCATTAAGCTATATTTTAGTTGGATAATTACGACCAATAATATATGGCCAGATGTCCCGAGCATGCAACTCGTCAAGATACTAAATGTATATAGTATGATTATACCATATTGTGAGCTAGTGGTAATTAAGCATGGCTAAGCGTAATATAATTATAGCAAGATCAACTTAAGTGACACGAGCTAGTCAAATTATCACCCAACTTTGATGAAGGACGGATATCAAGTAAACATGGCACAAATGAGCAGATAGGTGATTCCCATAATTCCATGTAATTAGCAAAACATGCAATTTTATTTGTAAGCAGTAAAACATTTATAAATTAGGTTCAATATGCTCAAGGGTAATGTGTGACTTGCCTTGCTTCTTCAATTTAATCTTCCGAACTCTTTCCTCACGAACGCGATCTTCTGAAACGAAGGAATCTACACATTAACACGCAAAACGAGGAAAAATCCTAATAAAACCAAGTAAACAGTACATGTAAAGTAAAGAAACATGTAGATCTCAATTTTAGATGAATTTTGCAAGTTGAATGGCTCAATTTGGAGTTCGTATGAATTAGTTATGAATTTTAGAAGTTTTGAGCCATTTAAATGGATTTCTGGAATTAAATTAGATTTATTGCGCAATTAATAATTATTTTTACAAAGGAAAGGTTGAGCAATGACATCATCAAAGGGAGGCCGGCGCCGACCGGTGGGCCTCACAAGTCAGCGGCACAAGGGAAGTGGGCACCATGGACCGGGTCCACCAAGGATGGGCCCACATGATAGCGGGTGGGGAGGCGCCGGCTCACTGTGGACCAGGGAAACGGAGGTGCTCCACAGCAGCGGGCGGCTGAGAGGCGCGACCCGACCGGCGGCACGCGGCAGCTGCTGGTCGGTAGGTGCCGTTGTTGGTGCATGGGTGCGGCGGAGGAGGGGAAAGGGGAAGGTTAGAGGGGGGTTTCTCACTGAGCGACGCCAGCGAGGGGCGACGGTGATGTGGAGGTGGCGGCCGAGGGGCTCCTCGACCCCATGGAGGTGGCGGAGGTGGCAGCACGGAGCGGCAGCGGCCCTAGCAGCGGCGACGCATGGCCGGGAGACTGTGGCGAGCGGCGAAGCTTGGGCGGCCGATGGAGGTTTGGAGGAGCGGAGTAGGGTCCACGGTACGGCGTGGCGAGGCGATGCCAACGATGCAAGCAACCGGGCGTGGCATCGGCAGGAGCGGCGGTGTCCGGTCGAAAAGCGCCAGCGAGCGGCGAAGCTTGGGCGGTCGATGGTGGATTGGAGGAGCGGAGTAGGGACCAGGGTACAGCGCGGCGAGGCAATGCTAGCGGCGCAAGCGGCCGGGCGCGGCATCGATGGGATTGGTGGCGGTGGCCGGCCAAAGAGTGCTAGCGAGCGGTAGAGGTGGGGAGCGGTGACAGGAGAGCGAGGTAGGGCATCGGAGGAACGACCAAGTGAGGAAAGCGGGAAGGGAAGCTCGGGGGAGCATTTTTTAGGGGCTCGGGACAGAGATCGTGGCCGATTGAGGCGGGCAGGGGGCGGCAACGGCCGGCGAGGTGGGAGCGATGACCCGGGGTGGCGCGACGCCAAATCCGCGCCGGATTTGGGGAAAAGAGGGGAGTGGGCGCAGGACGAGCGACCGATGTGGCTAGCACAAGCACACGCAGGAGCGGGATGACGACGTGCGCCACGTGGGGAAAGAAGTTCCCGGCTAGAGGTTAGGGGCGAAGCTGACAGGTAGGGCCCACGGTCCCACCTATCGGTGGCTCGAGCGAGAGGAGGGAGGCGAGGCGGACTTCGTGAGAGGGAGGAGCAGGAGGGCCGGGCCGGGAAAGAGGGAGGCAAGGAGGAAAAAGACCGGCACGGGAGGGAAAGGGGAGAGAAGAGGGTGCGTGGGCCGAGGGAGGGATAAAGGACTTTGGGCCTAAAGCGGCCCAAAGTGAAGGAGGATTTTATTTGCTTTTTTTGTTTAATTGATTAAGTGAAGTTTGTTTTATTAAAATTATTTCTTTAGCTCCGAAAATCACAGGAAATTAATTTCAGAGAGTAATTTAGGGCATGATTTTTAAAGGAAATTTTTAATTCCCTCATTAATTCACTTAATTAAATTGCTTTAAATTTTAATATAATTTCTAGGAATGAATTATTAAATGATTTTTAATCCCGAATGAAAATCGGGACGTCACAACTTGGTCCTGCGCTATGTCCTTACGCGAGCCAGCAAGAACAAGTTATCCCTTCAGTGGGAAGGCCCCATCCTGGTGGTCGGTGTCCCGTGACCGGGCTCGCTAAGATTAGCTACTAAGGATGGATCCTCGCTGAAGAACCAATGGAACATAGAACATCTACACAAGTTTTATCCATGGCCAAAAGTTGTAAGTGCGTAGTGTTGGAGCCAAAGTAATTTTCTCTTATAAAATACAAACTTTGGTTGAGGTTACCATCACGTACATTTGTCAATAAATTTTAAATTTTTCATGTCTTAGCTTCAACGACAAAGCGTTTATCAAGTACCCCCCTGTTTTCTTGTGATCTCGTGTTCCTTGTGTGTTGCATTCTCTCTCGCTCCCCCGGTAGCAAAAGTCACTTTTTGTTCTTGATTTGTTTAAACAGTACTGCCAAACATGAAAACAAAAATCCCTGGGCTAATCCTTGCTAAGCGTTGAGCCCTGGATACTCTCGAAGCACAGGGACCCGGGCGCAGCCCTCCCGAGGGCTGCCAAAGTCCCAGGGTAGGCTACGGTGTTCGGATGGCTGAATTATCGACAGATGGTTCTTCTCCGGGGAGATAAGTTCTTATGTTGGAATTTGGGTGATGTTTAGGCAATTAAGGTAGGAAGTGGTGAGAGGTTATCGGAAGGAAAGAGGGGAAAGAAATGTAGCGTGGGGTCACGAGGATGCGAGTATCTTATTTCGTTTGTTAATTAAGTGCAGGATGCGCCAGTTACGCCCGGGACACAGTGAGGTCCTTGCTGGCTTCTCACAACCATCCCCCGGGGTGGGGCCATAGGGTACAGAAGCAGCCCCGGGTACCGGGGGAGCATATTTTTTGCTCGCTTGGAAAACTCGAGGGCTTTGCGAAAAGTCACAACTTGGGCCCGGGTAGGTGCAACAACACTTTCTCTGCGGACCGGGTGTGTGAAAGAGTGTTTGAGAGACACTCACACAAAAGATAAAAAGAGAAATAGTGATTAAAAAAGCCTTGTGTAGAAAATTTAAATGCAAATTAAATAAAAACTTCAAGTGTCGTTACAGAACCACTTCAAAATTTTAAAAATAAGGGAGGGGTCTTCAGGCGTTGATAGAAGGGGTTCGCTCCGGATCCTCGGCGCCGGCCTCATCCTCCTCTTCGTTATCGTTGTCCAGCTCCAGAGGACTAGCCTTAGGGTCCACGTCCTCCCCGCGGTTGAACAAGGCCGCGAAGTGGGTGGCCACATCGGCCACTGCAGCCCTCGCTTCAACCTCGATGCCCGGAGGAATGCCCTAGAGTGCCATGGCTGAGCAGAAGTTGGGGTCCCGAGCACGAAAGCTCGCAAGGACTTACTCTGCCACCGCAGTAGCCAACTCGCGGCCGTCACTTGAGGCCTACTCATGAGCGCGCCACGACAACAACTCCAGCACGTTGGCGATCCGGACGACTTCGCCCATGCTCTGGTTAAGGAGTTCGTCGGAGAGGTTACGGGTATCGAGCAGTGGCAGGTGGCAGCACTCAAGGACCTTGCGAAGGCGAGCGACGGAGGCGGTGAATTCATCGCCCAACATCTTGTTGACGGCATGACGCTGGTCGATGGGATTGCGGTGGAAGTTGCACCTCGTCTGCAGCTGCACTGGATCGGTGGTGGGCGTGTCATTCACGGAAGCGGCACTGGAGCTTGTTGTGGTGTCCAGGAAGTCTGAAGGGCCCCAAGGCCCCCAAGGCGTAGTGCGGCGCCCCGAGCCACGGCCTCGAACTCCGCAGTCCGCTTGCGAGCGGCCTTTGTCTCTTCTTCCGAGATAGAAACCGCCTGTTCCCGGGCAGTGACCGCCTCTTCCCGAGTGGTGGCCGCAGACTCCCGCTCTTCCACCTGCCTCTCCCGCTCCTCCAACATCTCCACCTTCAGCTCCAGGTCTGACCACCAAAGCTCGAGCTATTCCATCCGGGAGTGGTAGTCGTCTTCTTTCTCCTGGAGTCCCGCTTACTAGCTTGTAAGGGATTGCTCGATGCTCTAGACCCCTTGCGACCGCAGGCGAGCGATGGTCATCATCCTCAAGGAGGCCTCCTCGTGGGTGGCAGCGAGCTCCAAGCGGTCAAGGCCTGCTCGAGATTCGCCAACTCGGCCTCCCGGGTTTCGGCCTGCAGCTCTCGGGCTTGCAGACTTTCATCCCAGGGAGACAGGTTTGCCTCTCGGGCATCGAGTGTCGCGCGCCGCAACGCTAGGCCTGCCTCTTGGGCCTCCACTTCTTCTCCCCATTCCTTTTCTGCCATGACGAGGTCGTGCGCGAAGCTCACCGAGGCTATCAACTCCTGGTCAGCTCATCGACGGTCGGCGGCGACGCGCCTCTAGGCTTCGGCCAGCCGCTGCTCCCGCTCATGAAGAGTGGCGGCGGGAGAAATAGCTGCAGCCACTTGCTGTGCCCTAGACTCCCGTGGCGCCCTCACGGCAGCCCAAACATGATGTAGCTCGTTGTGCACCGGTCCCACTCGGCTTGGGATGCCATGGCGAGAGTGGAGAGGGCTTGATGGGTGTGCCCCAGTGCATCAAGGAAGGTGCACGGATGACTTGTCACCATGACCAACGGCAGGTGGGCTTGGGTCTTCGATGCCATTGCGATCGAGGGCGTGCAAGATGGACTCGGGTCCGAGCTGACGGACGACATGGTGGAGGAGGAATCGGTTGCAGATACGTTGCCCTAGGCCATCGCTGACCTAGCGGTGACCTTGTCGTTGTCGCTCGTTAGGTCCACCAAGACGGGCTTGGAAGGGGGTTCTGTGGCCATGGGCTGCTCCTCTATTACAAAGAGAACAACCTCAGCCCGACCCTCAAGGGAGCCTGATGTGGTCGGCTCAGTGCCGTCAGCGGCTTGCACAAAAAACAAATGCACTCAAAAAAGGAAAAGCATTAAGAGATGGCTTGAGCCAGGGTATCAAAGCCTACCTCAGTCAAGGGGAAAATGCCTGGGACCGGCCCCGTGGTCGTCTTCGGAGGTATATCAGGGACCGGAGTGGAAGGTGAGGCCGCCGTCGTGGACGTTATGGTGAAGGTTGTAGGGGGAGTGGTCAGGGTAGCTTCTGATCGCTTCTCCTCACCCAATGCCGCGACGGGCGCGAGCGTGACGGGGCTCGGTGCCCCGATCACGACCTCTCTCGCAGAGGCAGTGGCAAACCCGTCCGCAGGAGAGCCCCTGAAACACCAATTAAAAACCAAAATCAATATTAAAATATCAAAAGATGAGAAAGACGGAAGCTTAAAGAATGGTTGAAATTACTCCACGCTCGACATGGTGAACGACCATGTCCTGATGGTGAAGGGATCTACACCAGGGCTAGGGGTTGTCCCCTTCTTCCGCAACAGCAGCTTGTGAATTGGCACCGTGGGGGAGCTCTTCCTCGTCTTCTTGGCGGGTGGCCCCTAGGACCTAGGACCCGAGGTCTCGGTGCTCGGGGCAGTGCGCGCTGGTGGGGTTACTGCGCTGCTGAGGGCACCTTCCCCGCGGGCGAGATTAGTTGTCACCATCATCGATGACGATGCCACTAAAGGAGTGGTAGAAAAGATGGAGGACTTGGAGGGGCCGGCCCTTGTGGCGAAGGCTGCCTCCTCAGCTTCTTCCTCCTCCTCCTCGTTCCTGCACGTCAGGAGCAGGTTGCGGCACCACTTGAATGGCTTCGGCTTACGAGATGGGGCGAGGGCTCTCTTTCCCTCCTGTCGGGTCACACGCTTAGCGGGAGGGGGCGGGAGGCTTGGCTCCTGCTCCACCGATGACAATATGGTGTCCATCTCCGCGTCGGTGGCGGTGTCAGCAGGATCGCAAACGTGAGGCCCCGCTACAAGGCGTGGCGATCCCGACCACGTCAAGCACTAGGAGAGCACTTTGAATCGCCACCCGGTTGGGGTCCACGCATAGCGGGAGGACCCCATCAGGAAGGTCGATCACAGCATCGACCCCATCACGCAGCGAGGCTGTGACCATGTGCTCGACGGAGCCATTGTCGAGGTCATCCGGATGAGTCGTCGTCGCGTCGTGGTGGTCGGTGTAGAGCATGAATCGGCTGTGAGGTATAGTCAATGATAGAACCAACCCTGAAACTAGTACATCGGCTGAAAAGATCAGTGTCATGTAATCTATATGTCAATATTACCTTAGAAATAAGCAATTAGGATAGATCAGACTGAACTGAGACAATATAAATTGTCCAAATCTAAAATAAGATGAAATAACGATTACATGTACTCATGTCATAGCCGATGTCCAGGTTTAAGCATGTATCGGCTATAGCTCCGATACAACCTTATACAAGGATATTCTTTTGCAACAAATATATTCAACTAATATCAATTAAGTTGATAGTAAGTCCAATATATTTTTATTAAATTAGATCCTAATATAAGGGGCAGATATAGCATATTAAACAAAGCATAAAACTATGTAAAACATCTATACCAGATATGATCGGTTGAAACCCCGATAATATCCTTATTAACAACCATAAAGCAGGCTAGAGAACATGATTCAAAACACGACTTAATTGATCAAACTTAACTGATGCAACATTAAGTATGAGAAGAAGCATGATATCTAGACAATCAAGCCGATGGTTGCCTTTTTAGGATGGTGGATACATTATATAATTCAAACTAACAAGACAATTTAGCTGCTACCAGCAAAACCCTAAATAGAGATCGGCTGATATAGATAGATAGCATTGTCAATCTAAATTATATAACATATATGATAACTCGGAGGTCCGCAAAATAGAATTAGAGTGTCATAAAGATGTAAGCACTAATTCCGATGATGCAAACCGCCATAACAAGACTTACCTCTTCGTCGAAGATCAGATTGATGCAGCTCGACTCGAAATCATGAACTTGTCGAAAGTAGAAAAACAAAAGGTTGGCGATACGCCGAGATTGATTGAACGTGTGTTAATTATTTACAAGACCACGGGCTCATATTTATACCCGAACATACAAACTTGTCCATAATGGACACGACTCATACTTGCCCTAATACAAATCTAACTAGCAAACAAGTCCCTTAGGCGGACTCTTACCGAGAATATCTATAAGGAAATTACAGATAATCCTAATTAATAGATACATTTGCCAATTCTGGACTCTATCCTTTCCCGGCAACATCATCGCAAACCCTCTGTTGAATCCGATACTAACTTTACATGCAATATCGGCCATATCGGCTATCCAAATCGGACTCGGTTTCCAGCCGATACGGACTCCAGCCGATGCGCACTCTGTCTCTGAGATTTCCGCATATCTTCGAATCCGCTTCGGATTGGATGTTTTTCCCGATTCATAAGCTTGCCAAATTTCATCGTCAACACATGTCCCCCCAATTCCGAAGTATTATATAATGCAACGGAATTATCTCTTTGTAACCGCAAAAATCTAGGGTTTCCTCTATGACCGTTACGCACCTAATTTCGTAAATACCAACCGCTTTTCCAGAGATTTCACGGTGTTAACTCCGTTTTCACCGCTCAAGCCACCAAACTCCTTTGCAAACCTCTGGCGATTGCTTTCTTCTTCTCCGGCGACCACAACGACAAATCCGCTCCCGGTGACGATCTTCGCGCACCAATGGCGTCTACATCGAGCCCTTCAAGCACCACAGCCAAAGAGTTTCCTAAGGTAAGTTCCCATCGGCTCAAAATTTACTTTGTGTTCTTTCATTCATTCTTCTGTCCTCAATCTATCTTTTCAATCTGTAGCACCTAGTCCATCAAATAGCTATCCCAAGACTCAACGACCCCAATCACTTCTTCTTGGGTCCGATAGGCGATATAGATCCAACTCTTATCATTAACACAGAAACAGAGAGAGTTCCTTTTAGGCAGTCAAACCCATCTCTCACCCATTGGACAGCCACCTTTAGATCCTGGCCTTCTCAAGTAGATGGATGGACAAACTGGTATAAGAGGGTTTCTGCCAGCAAGCAAGACCATTGGGATGAGATGGGAATAGCCCAATGTCTATCTCTGTCCATAGCCGACATGAAAAAAGATGAGCCGATGCTGTCTTCGGCCGCATATTTTTGGTCAGATACATTAAATGCCTTTCTGTTCAACCATGGGCCGATGACCCCCACTCTGCTTGACATAATCATGATTACTGGTCTGGATGTTACCACATCGGCTAACCCCGTCAGCTTGAAGACCAAATGCGATTATAAGTTCAAAACCAAAAACATCAGAGGCTGGTCTGGTTTCATTGCAGAAAATATAGGAATAGGCCTTGTATCGGCTAGGGAGCATACTGCCTTCCTAATGATGTGGATGGACAAATTCTTGTTTTGTGGCTCCACCTGCGGCCCAACAGCTAACTAGCAACACCTAGCCGAAGCCATCGTATCAAAGAAGCAATTTTCCTTGGTCAAATATCTGCTTGGTGCAACATACCAAACTCTGAGCCAGTCATCGGCTAGATTGATCATGGATTCAAGTGTCAACACAGGTGGCCCTTGGTGGTTCATACAACTCTGGCTAGTTCTGCATACTCTGAAAGTTGCACTAAGACCATCACTCATCGAGGCAGAATTCTCATCCTTAGCCGATCTTGGCAGTGATGACGAATCAAGCCCAGTGCGCAGATGCATATCTTTTGGTGAGGCAGCCACTGGCTATGCTGGTTCTAGACCATCTGCTGAGCACTTCCAAAACTGGTTCGGCAATTTCTATGATGGATTTCCAAGAGACTGCCGAATCTGGTTTGCTTATGAGTCTTTCGCTAAATATGAGCTACCAGCCAATTTCAGATTAGATGAAATAAATGATGAAAGATTTGAAAAACCTAGAGTGGTCCTAACTGTTGCAATCTCCCTATGTATTCTCCCAACTGGTATATCTCACGGCAGAAATGTTCAGCCGTCTTATGAGTTTTATCATCCGATGGTGACAGCAAGAAAGCTTGGCATGGGGCAGCTACCCATCGGCCTGTATTACTCTGACAAGTCCAGACCAGAGGAGATATCGTATCGGCTCTAATGATGGACAAATTGCTTAACATACATGGTCCTCCTCTTGGCAGTATTGACAGATTTAACATCATTGTGATGAGAAGCATACTTTTTGATAGATGGTGGTCTAAATGGAAAACTCATATATTCCACCTATCGGCTCAAACATATCTTACCAAGATATTACCAGATCTGGTCCCCCAAGTAAGCTATCTTCATCTCTTCAACTTTTATCCTCATTTCATTAATCTCTTTAGACACTTAACATCTTCATCTTCTCCTGCAGACATCACATTCACCCCCTCCACTCATTAGCCCAAGTGGCAAACCAATAGAGTATGCTGCAGCTAAACTCCCAAATAGCTGTGGCCCAGCCCCTTGGACCATCGGCTTCGACGCTCCTAAAACAACTACCCTGCTCCAGGGCCAACTCAGGGAGCCGATGAGAACTGGTGACAAGCGTAAGAGAACAAAGTAAGCTGTTGTCAAACCACCCATCTCAAAGAAACCAATCAAAAAGTAGAAGAAGGCAGCCGATGAAGAAACCCCTCTGGACCAGGAAGTAGATGAAATTCTGAAAGAAATTGAGATGGAAGAGGCTATAAACGAGGCTGCTGCTCAGATTAGTGAGACTGCCCAAATCAGAACACCCAGAGCCGATACCCCTCCTGCAATTTAGTCTAAGGCTGTCAAGACTCCAAGTCCTCGAAAACGACTTCAGAAAGCACAAGTAAGAACATTCTAATAGCCATCTTCTCTTTTTACGACTCATACATGTTTTAACTCAATTATCTCTTTCAGCCGAAAAAGAAACAAATTGCTACTAGGAAGAAACCAACTCCACCACCAGTATCGGTAATTCTAACTCATCTCAAATTTAACTTTATTTCCAGCCGATACTGATCAACACTTGGTATCATTTCAGCCTCAACCCTCATCTCCTCATCAAATTTCAAGCGAGCGTACTCCATCGGCCACAGCAAGCCGACATGATGAAGAAATCATTGCTGCAAACCCACCTCCTCAAATTCTTGTAAGCATATATTCAAACTTATGTCCATCGGCTAACTCTACCATCATCTCCTAATAATAATTCCCTATTTTCAGCTCTTAGCCGACATGTTTTCCTTTGATATCAAGCAATTTTTGGATGAGGAAGAGGAAGAAACAACCAGCAAAGCAACTTCTCCTATATCAGAAGATTTAAAGAGGAAATTAGCCGATATTGCAGATCGGCTCAATGCTTATCTGGACGTGTTGGTTGTAAACTGTGGGCCAATCAGGGCAAGGATTGAAGAAATCCAAGATCAAATCCCTGATGAACTTATCGAGATGATCTCTCCAGCAGTCTTTCTCGAACAACATCGCTTCAAGCTGGAAAGAGCAAGACAAAGAATTGCTGATCGGCTAGAGCGCTCTGCTCTCGAAGCTAACATCCAGTCTAGCCGACAGTAAGTTAATGATGAGAAGATTAAGCTGGATGAACTAGAAGCTGGCCCAAGCTCGATTCAACAGAAAATTGAAGCATTGAAGAAGAAAGAAGCCGATCTGCTAGCACAACTTGAAGCTTGCAGAACTGAGATCATGTCTGAAGAACAGAAATTAGCTGATCCGCCTAAAGCTATTGAAGCTCAATAATCGAAGCTAAAGAAATCTGTAAAACATCTATCCTCCTTGAGCATATCTCTCAAGCCAATCCCTGGCACAGATACAGCCGATGCTCAAGCGATAGACGAAGTAGAGCAGATTAGGCAAAAAGCTATATCGGCTATCCAGAAATATCTGGCATGATGTAATAATTAGACAATCCTTAAACAATACTTTTTGTTGTAATATACTGATATCGGCCATCAAGCCGATTTATACTTAAGTATAATCTGTTATCGGCCATCGAACCGATATGATATCATCTGATCAATTATGTCTTGTATAATGTTGTGTCAGAAATTTTTAAAAATTTTCAAAAATTTCCAGCTTTTATCCTCCATGCCCCCCAAGTTTGAAGTAGGGAACACAATGCTGCAAACTTATATGTCTAAGGGCGATAAAAATATCAGCCATCTAAAGGTGATGTAACCACATCGGCTGTAAACCAGACATCGGCATAGCCGATTATGAACCAATCCAAACACTTGGGTAGTATTTCTTTAAATATTTTCCATTAAGAGCTTGTCCAAAAATCTCTCCATCAAGTCCTTTCAACATGTAAGCCCCTTTAGAAACACATTTATATATCCGAAAAGATCCTTCCCAATTCGGTGACCACTTCCCAAATTTATTATCTCTTACTCCTATCGGTAACACCAATTTCCAAGTTCATCCTCCTCAAAAGACTTTGGAACAACCTTTTTATTGTAATGTCTAGCAACCCTTTCTTTGTCCTTTCTGACCTTCTCAAGAGCACGAAATCTAGATTGAACCAAATTCTCTGACTCATCAACCATCAAATTATGATAATCATCGGCTGTCAACTCATCCTGTAAAGAAATCCTTTTGGAACCGATGTTGGTTTCCCATGGTAACACAACTTCATGCCCATAAACCAGCTGATATGGAGGAACTTGAATTGCACCATGACAAGCCATCCGATAGGATCATAATGCTTATGCCAATATAGTATCCACTTCTTGGAATATTCTGCAATCTTCCTTTTAACCAACTTAATCAAGCTCTTGTTAGATGCTTCAGCCTGCCCATTAGCTTGTGCATAATATGGTGAAAAATTCAATAATTTAATCCCCATGCTATCAGCAAACTGAACAAACTCATCGGATACAAAAATAGAAACTTGATCAGTTGTAATCGTCTGTGGCGAACCAAACCTGTATATAATATGCTCTTTGACAAACTCAATGGCATCTTTACTATCAACTTTTTTCAAAGGAATAGCCTCAACCCACTTGGTAAAATAATCAGTAGAAACCAATATGAATTTATGTCCTTTACTCGATGGTGGATTGATCTGCCCGATCATATCAATACCCCAACCTCTGAACGGCCATGGCTTGATAATAGGATTCATAGCCGATGCTGGTGCTTTTTGAATTGCTCCAAATTTTTGACAATCCTAACATCCCTTATATTACCTGAAACAATCTTCCAGCATTGTCGGCCAAAAATATCCAACTCTTCGAATCAGCCACTTCATTTTATTAGTCGATTGATGAGTCCCACATATGCCTTCATGCACTTCACACATGACCACCTTTGCTTCATCCAGGCTCAAACATTTCAATAGAACTCCATCAATTGTCCGATATTATAATGTATCATCCAACAAAACAAACTTGAGAGCCTTATATCTTAATTTCCTAGAAACCGATTTAGAAGGATTCTTTAAATACTCAAATATCTCAAACCTCCAATCATCGGCTGGCAGACATGCAACTTCAACTTCAATACCTTGCAACATCGGCTTATAACCTGATGCACCTTGAGCTAGATCATTGGCTTCAACATTTTGCTCCCTAGGGATATGTTTCAAAGTAACTATCTTGAAAGTCTTCATCAACTCTTGACATTTCTCGTTATAAACTATCAAGACATCATTCTTGCATGCATATTCCCCAGATAATTGACTGATCACTAATAACGAATCACCCATGATTTCAACAGCATCGGCTTCAACCTCTTTCAACAATTGCAACCCTTTCAAAATAGCCTCATATTCAGCTTGATTGTTTGTAGAGTAAGGTTTGATGGTGAAAGCAAATTGAAAACTTGCCCCCTAGGCGATATGATCACTAAGCCGATACCACATCCATGAGTGCAAACTGATCCATCAAAGAACAAAGTCCAAGGCATAATGTCAACATGATCAACAGTATTATCCCTGTGCTCAACAATGAAATCGGCTATCGCCTGCCCTTTAACTGCCTTAGCCGATTCATATCTCAGATCAAATTCTGATAAAGCAAAAAACCACTTCCCAATCCTTCCGTTCAGAACTGGAGCCGATAGCATGTAACGTACTGCATCGGGTTTACATACTATAGTGCACTCATTGGAAAGCAAATAATGTCTAAACTTTGTACAAGAAAATATAAACACAGACATAATTTCTCCACAGGTGAATATCTTGTTTCAGCATCCAAAAGTCTTCTACTAAGATAAAATATAATTCTTTCCTTACTTCAACCTCTTGGATCAAAACTGAGCCGATAGAGTTCTGATTGGCTGACAAATATAGCTTAAAAGGAAGCCCTTTCTGTGGTGGCATGAGAACTGGGGGAGTACTCAAATATTCCTTGATGTCATCCACTGCTTTTTGTTGTTTCTCTCCCCAAACAAACTCTTGATTGGCCTTAAACCTTAACAATGGTGTAAATGGTTCTATTCGGCCAGATAAGTTTGATATAAAACGCCAAACAAAATTAATCTTGCTGATCAATGACTGTAATTTGGTCTTGTCTTCTGTAGGTTTTACACCTTTGATGGCTTCAATACTCCTTTGAGGTATCTCAATCCCTCTCTCATGCACCAAAAATCCAAGGAACTGTCCAGCCGATACACCAAAAGCACTGTTGGATTCATTTTCAACCCATATTTCCTTGCTCTTTCCAATACTTTTCTTAAATCGGCTATATGCTCATCAATTTCCTTAGACTTGACCACCACATCATCGATATAAATTTCAACCAACAAACTAATAAGATCATGAAATATGTAATTCATTGCTCTTTGATATGTAGCACCAGCACTCCTTAATCCAAAAGTCATAACCACCCACTCATACAAGCCGATTGCACCTGGAGATCTAAAAGCAGTCTTGTGAATATCTTCCTCAGCCATAAAAATCTGATTGTATCCTGCATTGCCATCCATAAAGCTGATAATTTTGTGTCCAGATGCTGCATTAACCTATTGATCGGCAATCAGCATTGGGTACTCATCTTTTGGTGTAGCTTTGTTTAAATCTCGAAAATCAATACAAACTCTGAGCTTACCATTCTTCTTGATCACTGGTACAATATTTGAAATCCACTCAGCATATCGACATAGTCTAATAAAATTAGCATCATAAAGTCTTGTAATTTCGGCCTTGATAGCATCATACATTTCAGCTTTACAACGTCTTGGAGGTTGCTTGTATGGCCAATAGCCTAGTTTGATAGGGAGCCGATGTTCAACAATCGATCGGCTAAGTCCTAGCATTTCATAGTATTCCCAGGCAAAACAATCTTTATATTCTTTCAAAAGTGCTATTAATTTACATTTAAACCCTTTGTTAAACCTTTACTAATATATGTCGGCCTTGGCCTATCACCTGGTCTAATGTCAATTTCTTCCAATTCATCGGCCAACATAAATCCTTGTCCCAGCTTGCCGTCGAGATCATCTACAATATCCTTCGTGTAAAAATTGGAACCCTCCACGGCGCCCTCAAAAATAACAATTGGGGCTCTCCATCTCCTGTTGGCTGTATATAATAATCAAAAACTTTTAGGTAATCTCCTTGCCAAAATTTTCCAGATGAGCAATCCATTCCCTCTATCTCCCAAACAGATAAATCGGCACTAGCTACATTGACTGACCTGTCGGCTGGCACGATTTCAATTTGGTCTCCTTGCCATTGAATCAAGCTCTGATGCATAGTCAAAGGAATACAACAATTAGCATGGATCCAATCTCTTCCCAGCAACAGACTGTAGGAACCCTTCCCATCAAGAACAAAGAACGTAGTAAGAATTGTCTTGCTACCGATGGTCAACTACACATTCAAAACTCCCTTGGTCTCAAATGGATTCCCGCCAAAATCCTTTAGAATCATGCTAGTCTTTATCAAATCCTCTGAATTCTTCCCAAGCTTCCTGAAAGTTGAATATGGCATTAAATTGACAGGTGCTCCTCCATCAACTAGCATCTTTGACATCGGCTTCCCATTGACAAACCCCCTGACATATAAAAGCTTAAGATGTCGATGATCAGTTCCTTCTGGCTTCTCGAAAACAGCTTGTTGTGGAGACAAAATCAATTTAGCCGAAGGTGACTCATCCACTTGCTCAACCACTTGTTCAACTGCATACTCAGCTAGTAGCATGAAAACCATATTAATCAAAGAAGACATCACCTTTTTGCCCTTGGTCAGAAAATTTTTATTCTGATCAGCTTGGACCTCATCGGCTGACACCACCTTGCTCTTCACACGCCAAACTTTCTTTGTACGCCTCAACCGATGCTCAATTTCACCTTCAACTTCCTGGAATTCTTCCCTATTTCTCATTCTTTGGACACGCCTCTTTTGATTCTTGGTGAAAATTCCAGAAGGACACCATTGTGGTTGCACATTTTTGGTCTGTCTCTGCAAATCATCTTCATGATGGTCTTGTTGGATCGGCCCAAGTCTCACATGAACCGATAATCTTTTCTGAACTGGCCGATGCATACCTGTATTCTGTCGGCTTGGACTTTGAACATATTAACTTCGGAATCACTGCAACCAGGACAATCTTCAATAGATGGTAACCTCATGCCCTCATTCCAACAGAACCTAAAAAATTCACAGCTCCAATGCGGGTCAAAATATTTCTCATCATCATGGTGATATGACTCCTCTTCCTTCTAGCGTCTTTTTTGGTACTTATTGATCATACCAGCCGATTTGATGTTTCTGACATAATTTTGTCTTTCATCGGCTTGGCTTCTGCTAAATCTAGAGTGAACCATGTTACTAGAAAAGGATGTCCATCTATCTTCATCGGCCTCTTGGATTCATCAATCTTAATCTTTCCTTGTTCTATAGCCGATTGGATCTGTTGTCTGAAAATCTTGCAATCATTAGTGTTGTGAGATCCTGTATTATGCTACTTGCAATATTTCCTCCTCTTCAATTCTTCAGCCGATGGTATCACATGACCTACCGGCAATTGAATCTGCTTTTCTTGAAGAAGAAGATCAAATATCTTGTCAGCCTTGGTGATGTCAAAATCGAACCTTTCATCTTTCCCGAATTTTTTACCCATTGGCATACTACTGTCTTTTTATTCCTAGCCCACTCGGCTGCATTAACTTCTGGATCATCGTCTTCGGAGTCAGAATTATAACTGTAGATATTGTTAACATTGTTGGCTTTTTTGACAAGTTTTCTAGCCTCCTGGAATCGTGTTTCATGAGCCGATATCTTCTGTGCCAAATGAGCTAAGCTCTCAAAGTCTTGGGCTGAAAACCTCTCCCTTATCGGCGCCAACAACCCTTGGAAAGCCAGATCGGCGAGTTGTGAATCCGTCAGAGCCAGACTATAACATCTGTTCCTCACATCTCTGAATCTCTGGATATAATCTGGCACTGTTTCATCTGATTTCTGCCTGATTGCTGTGAGGTCTGACAACTTCATCTCTTGGATGCCACTGAAGAAATACTTATGGAATTGTTTCTCTAAATCGGCCCAACTCCTGATGGAATTATAAGGTAAAGATGAAAACCATGTAAATGCCGATCCAGATAAAGATAGTGGAAATAGTCTGACTCTAGGAGCTTCTATAGATGATGCTTCCCCATATTGAGCTAAGAATCGGTTGATATGTTCATAGGTCGATACAATATCTTGCCCTGAGAATTTTGAGAAGTCTGGCACCTTGTACCGGTTTGGCAGTGGCACTCTATCAAAATATTCTGGATACGGCTGCCGATACATGTTGCCATTGTCCTTAGGCTTGAGCCCAAACTGTTCCCTCATCACATCGGCGATCATATCGGCCCACGGCTACTGCGGTGTTCCACCATACTGTTGCTGATCGTACTGGCCGTAATGTGCCGGCTGAGGCCGTGGAGAATGAGGTTGATAATGCTGATTGAGATTAGCCGATAGACCTTGAGATGACACATACGAAAGTGGTTCTGGATTGTATTGTTGGCCTATCGGCTGAGTGATTCCAATCGGCTGTTGTGGAACCGAAGGAATATGATACGTAGTATCAACAACTGGCGGCTTTGCATTGAGTATATTCATCAGCTGTTCTGGTGTTAACTGATTTGAAGTCTGCCCCCCAGTAGTCGGTGGCTGTCTTGTCAATATTGTTGGAATATTTGTGCTAGACAGGAGAGCCGATGGAGCCTGGGTTTGAAACGTTTGTTGTTTCCCGCCAATTTCGGTCTTCACAGTCCTGTAGCCTGGAAACGTATCGCCTGGTAGATATACTGGTCCCTTTGCCTTTTCCTCAGCTATAGTTCCATCAACTACTGACTTGATCATATTCGTCAATGTATTCACAAGTACTCCGAATTGATTGATGAGAGCATGATGCACTGCCGAATCAATGTGATCTTGTAAGGTGTAAAGTTCTTTGTCATTTAATTCGGTCTTAGGTTCCTTGCCTTTATTCTCAGTAACTCCAGAAGTACTTGGGTCTGATTCAACGATCGGCAGCAACTCCACTTTAGTTCTCTAAATAACCGTGCCCTGTCGGGTTACCGTGAGTGAATACAGATATCGGTTTTTGAGTTGATCCAGCAATTTCTTCACCTCTTCTCTCTGCTCTTCATTCAGTTGCTCGATCGTGACTGGTAGAACATTGTCCTATGAGACTTCAGTTATGTTGGCGTCATGATGACACAATGGTCCCACTGGGCGTGCCAAAAGCGTGTTAATGCAAAAAACACACACTGGCCTGAGAGATTTGCTTTACTCTAGTCGAAGGGCATGCCAGTTGATTTGATCACGCAATCAACAAGAAGAAATATACAAATTTATCAGTAGACAATACTTAATAAGCCAGTTAGCCGATATCATATCGTATTGTAACCTAGCCGATGCAATATAGCATGAATCGGCTGTAAGGTATAGTCAATGATAGAACTAACCCTGAAACTAGTACATCGGCTGAAAAGATCAGTGTCATGTAATCTATATGTCAATATTACCTTAGAAATAAGCAATTAGGATAGATCAGACTGAACTGAGACAGTATAATTTCCCAAATCTAAAATAAGATGAAATAACGATTACATGTACTCATGTCATAGCCGATGTCCAGGTTTAAGCATGTATCGGCTATAGCTCCGATACAACCTTATACAAGGATATTCTTTTGCAACAAATATATTCAACTAATATCAATTAAGTTGATAGTAAGTGCAATATATTTTTATTAAATTAGATCCTAATATAAGGGGCACATATAGCATATTAAACAAAGCATTAAACTATTTAAAACATCTATACCAGATAAGATCGGCTGAAACCCTGATACTATCCTTATTAACAACCATAAAGCAGGCTAGAGAACATGATTCAAAACACGACTTAATAGATCAAACTTAACTGATGCAGCAGTAAGTATGAGAAGAAGCATGATATCTAGACAATCAAGCCGATGGTTGCCTTTTCGGGATAGTGGATACATTATATAATTCAAACTATCAAGACAATCTAGCTGCTACCAGCAAAACCCTAAATAGAAATCGGCCGGTATAGATAGATAGCATTGTCAATCTAAATTATATAACGTATATGATAACTTGGAGATCCGCAAAATAGAATTAGAGTGTCATAAATATGTAAGCACTAATTCCGATGATGCAAAGCGCTAACAAGACTTACCTCTTCGTCGAAGATCAGATTGATGCAGCTCGACTCGAAAGCATAAACTTGTCGAAAGTAGAAAAACAAAAGGTTGGTGATGCACTGAGATTGATTGAACGTGTGTTAATTATTTACAAGACCTCGGGCTCATATTTATACCCGAACATACAAACTTGTCCATAACGGACACGACTCATACTTGCCCTAATACAAATCTAACTAGCAAACAAGTCCCTTAGGCGGACTCTTACCGAGAATATCCATAAAGAAATTACAGATAATCCTAATTAATAGATACATTTGCCAATTCTGGACTCTATCCTTGCCCGGCAACATCATCGCAAACCCTCTGTCGAATCCGATACTGACTTTACATGCAATATCGGCCATATCGGCTATCCAAATCGGACTCGGTTTCCAGCCGATATGGACTCCAGCCGATGCGCACTCTGTCTACGAGATTTCCGCATATCTTTGAATCCGCTTCGGATTGGATCTTGTTCTTGATTCATAAGGTTTCCAAATTTCATCGTCAACAGGTACACCACTTTGCCCGGGTTAGGCCTGTTATGGCTCTCTCCTCTCCGGACCATGATCACCCGCCGCCCATGGTGCACTATGGGAATCAAAGCCTGTGTCGTCCTTAGGGCATATTCGGGGGTTTGGAGGGAGGGGGAAGAACGCTCCCCAGAAGGGGATGCGAAGTGCGGTTGGCACGCGACATGATGATGGTTGGAGGAGAGACGAGAAAGGCGACGGAGAAGTTTGCCGGAGCTGGAGAAGATGGCGGCGGGAGAACTAAAGCAGCAAGGAATCTTGGGTGCGGGAAAAGGAATGAGAGAGGAAGAAAAGACTATAAATAGCTTTTGGAAAAAAAGCCTCTTCGTTCTCACCCCCACGGCGCCTCAATAAGCGGGTGGTAGTGGGAAGTTAATGCGACGTGAAGGTGTGGCTTAGCCCCTGCAACCACCCAGACGGGGAAAAGACGGGTGATGCGATAGGGCACTGTTGTGTTTGCCTCAGGCTGACAAGGTGGGCCGAGTTGGTTGACGCTGACGAAACCTTCGAAGAGAAGCCCCGTACCCGGCCTCGACTTTATCTCTAGCCCAGAATGGGGCTAGGGGCTACTGTCGGTGAAATGGGAACCGGGTACCCCTTTCCTAGGGTACTTAGCGCATATTCCTTGATTAACTAACATAGTAAACCCTAATCAAAGTCACCATTAGGTTAAGTTGTTGTTAACGATGAAATTTTGTAAGCCTTGAAGTTATCTTCAGCGTAGAGTCAGTATCGGCTTTAGAGTCCTGGAATCGGCCGATGGGCATTATCAATCCCCAACAGTTATATTCTTGATGGATTCGGTTAAGGAAATTAATTAATTAAAGGAAGTTTATCTAGAAGAGTTCAAGTTCAAGGAGGATGCGGCATGGTTTATCTATTAATTAGGAAGAGTTTGTTAGTTTCCTTTTATCTTTAGGAAAGTATGTTTAGTGTTTGATAAGGACTTTTTGTTTTCCTTTTATCTTTAGGAAAGTTTGTGTCGCGTCCTATAAGGACTCATATCAGCCTATGGGTATAAATATGTACACTCAGGGTCATTGTAATAGCTTGCTTCTTGATTACCAATAAGGGTTTCATCGGGGTTTCAGCTGATAAGTTATCTAGATGTTGCATCGGCTAACAAGGATTACTTACGAGTTGGTTTTAGCCGATGACAACAAAGGTTTCACTGTTTATCTAATCGTTTGGATTTAACGACATCGGACCTCCAGCCGATGAATGCTTTAATCTACGGATAAATGCTTATTCTATCATATCACTATTAGCCGATTAGTTTCTACTAGATTATATTATTATGTTTCTACATTTGATATATAGCCGATTGCTCAAAACTCTATCGTCATTGGCTGGTATCGTCATCGATTGGAATCACTCCATTGGCTTGCCAGCCGATTGGCTGTTTTATCTGTTATTTACATATATTGTCAGTTGCAGGATCAAACTGATTGGCACGCCCGCATCTGATCATTATTTTGGACCTGCACTGGAGCTAAGCAGATCTCCCAGGCCATCGTGATTTTACGTCAACACATTTTGGCACGCCCAGTGGGAGGTCTGAAGAAGTCGACGGCAATATCTTGGTCACAATGGAGGATTTGACTAAGGAACAGAGGCAAGAGATGGAGCAAGTAAAATCTGATTTTCAAAAGCGTTATCTTCAATCTTTCGTCATGACATCATAAGGGCCAATTCAGAAGACTCAACTTCCTGAGCCGATGATTGAAACACTTCAAGATAAAGTTGATGAAGCAGTTCATCGTGTTGTTTAATCAATCTGGAGTTTTGGCGGACACATTGCAAACTTTGATCAAGAGAACAGTTGATGAGTTAATTGTTCAAAGAAGCCAGCTCGGGGGGCAGATTGAAGAACAACAACAATATCGGCTAGAGGAACTTCAAGAGCATCAATGTGGAGAAGAACAATGTCGTCAGAGGAACGATGGTTGGGCCGATAAAATTGCAAAGTTAATAGAGGAGCGTATCCTGAATGGTTCGATAGAGTTCCACTTCCATACCAATACAAGATTCCAGATTTTTCCAAGTTTTCAAGGTAAGATGATATATCTACAATGGAGCATATCAGCCGATTCTTAGCACGGTGTGGCGACGCATCGGCTGAAGAGGATCTGAAAGTTAGATTGTTCCCATTGTCTTTGACTGAATCGACTTTCACATGGTATTCATCATTGCCATCAAATTCTATCAGAGATTGGGACGACCTTAAGAAGCAATTTCATAAGTATTTCTTTTCTGGAGTCAATGAGATGAAGTTTTTATATTTGATATTGGTTAAGCAGCAAAAAGGAGAATCAGCTATGGAATATAGTAAAAGATTTCGTAATATCCGTAGTCGATGCTACCGTTCGAGCCTAAGTGATGAGAAGCTATCCCGATCTTGCATTCCAAGGATTGTCAGCACCAATCAGAGACATATACTTTTGCCATGAGTTTGACAATCTAGCTCATCTAGCGCAGACGGTATCGACTTATGAGAGCCGATGGCAATAGAGTAATCAAGGCGAGACAGAAGAGAATTTTGAAGCATGAGTCCTCATACTCCAAAACTGGGGGGCATGTGTTAACTATGGAATTTGGTAAGCCTCGAAGTCATCATCGGCCTAGAGTTAGTATTGGCTTCAGAGTCCTAGAATCAGCCGATGGACATTATCAATCGTCAGCAGTTGTATTCTTGATGGATTCGGTTCAGGAAATTAATCAATTAAAGGAAGTTTATCCAGAAGAGTCCGAGTTTCAAGGAGAATGCGGCATGGAAGTTTATCTATTAATTAGGAAGAGTCTGTTAGTTTCCTTTTATCTTTAGGAAAATATGTTTAGTGTCCAATAAGGACTTTTTGTTTTCCTTTTATCTTTAGGAAAGTTTGTGTCGTGTCCTATAAGGACTCATATCGGCCTATTGGTATAAATATGTACACACGGGGTCATTGTAATCTATCTCTCGATCAATAAAACTACTCTTAATGCATCACCACCTTCTTTTCTGATGTTTTAGTTATCAAAACCGGCAGAACTTAGCACCTGACGTGGGGCTGCATCGGCTTTCGATCTCCAGCGAAGGGGTAAGTCCTACGTTCTGCCGGCCCTGGTGAATATATCGACTACATTGGTGTTGTTCAAGGCTACATCTCTACGATCTCTTGGATCGCTCTGGTTCGATTGATATGTTTGCCTACCTAATATTTCAATTCTATTTTAATTGTATTGTGTTTAGAGACGCATCGGTTTAGTTGGAACTATCTCGGTTAGGTCTGATTTCTATCTTAGTCGATATATCTCTACAATCACAATGTTGTTTTAAATAGATTTTTTATATCCATCACATTAGATAGATCTATCGGTTCATCAAGTATTAAATTATCATATACAATCTCGTGCTGCATCGGTTAGGTTCGACCTACTAGATTATTGTTGATAATAAAAATCTTGTTAAATCGATAGGTTCATGCTAATGTTTTATCGGAGTGCTAGCCGATGAGTTATCATATACGTTATATAATCCAGATTGACAATGTTTTCTACTTACATCAGCCGATCTCCATCTAGGGTTTTGTCGGTATCGACTAGATTACTTTGTTGGTTTAGATTATATAATGTATTCACCACCATGAAAATCAGTCAAAGGCTTGATTGTCTAGATATTATGTTTGTTTTCATACTTAGTGCTGCATTAGTAAAGTTTGATGTACTAAGTCATGTTTAGAACCATAATCTCTAGCTTACTTCTTGATTGTCAATAAGGGTTTCATCGGGGTTTCAGTCGATAAGTTATCTGGACGTTGCATCGGCTTACAAGGATTACTTACAAGTTGGTTTCAGCCGATGACAACAAAGGTTTCACTATTTATCTAATTGTTTGGATTTAACGACATCGGACCTCCAACCGATCAATGCTTTAACCTACGGATCAATGCTTATTCTATCACATTACTATATGCCGATTGGTTTCTACTGGATTATATATTATTTTTCTACATTTGACATATAGCTGATTGCTCAAAACCCTATCGACATTGGCTAGTATCGGCATCGGCTGGAATCACTTCATCGGCTTATCAGTCGATTTGCTGTTTTATCTGCTGTTTACATATTTTGTCAGTTGCAGGATCAAACTGATTGGCACGCCCATATCTGATCATTATTTTGGAACTGTACTGGAACTAAGCAGATCTCCCAAGTCGTCGTGTTTTTACATCAACAGCTGTGTGCTAAAAAGTAAGGGAGCCCGGGACTCGCTCTTACAGCGGAACCCGGGGTCCCCATCTTAAGAAATAACACGTGTATGTAAGAATAAGAGACCAGGCTATGGGTCCCCATTTTTTATAACAACGCATACTCAGGTTTCAAGAAGGGACTATGTAACGGTGGGCTAAGGGGCCCGGGATCCCCTAATAGGGTCCCGGGTCCACCAATCCCTTTGTAAGGACCCCTGTTTCGCAACAGGAATCACTCGTGTATTCTGTGCCATTTCCCTGGATCAAGTAGTTTGGCACACACGATACATAGTTGAATTACCAAAAGCGCATGCATATGCGTCGAGTACGAATCATTACATCATAGGCCCGAAGGCATTGTCTTAGAACAAAGGACCAAACGGTCCGAAATACACTCCAAAAACATAATATAAATAAGCAACGGAACGAAGGCAGCGGCATCGCCATTGCCACAGGAAACGACCGTATCTAGACCTAGTGGGCACCCTCGTCTTCCGCATCCTCCTCATAGTAGGTGTATGGATCCTCCGCGGTGTCATTTCCGACTTCTGATTGAGTTTATAATTGCAAGGGTGAGTACCAACAGTACTCAGCAAGTCACCATAGCAGCAGTGCATATGACAAGGTTTATCCAAGGCAATGCATAGGTTCTTTTGCATAAAGCTAGTTTTGCAATTCTTTTCACAAACCTAGGACCTAGCATAACTGATCAAGTTTTAATACCAGAGTTTACATTAAACAATGATGGTTCTGTCCACCATCCATTGTGATCCCAAGGATAGCTTCCCGTCATTGGTTCGTCATGGTTTTCTAAGGACGTCCACCTTCCCTCCTCTCAGGAAGTGACTCCATCAGCATAAAAATCATCATGCTTTATCTCATCCCACACAAGTTAAGAATTTAAAGTCTAGCCAAGTGTAATATATGTCCCGATGCTCAATAACCGCGGGCACGGCTATTCAAATAAATTTGGTTTACTCACACTGTAGTGGATGTACACTTTACCCGTACTCCGCGACTGCCCAACACATGAGCCTCGTCCCAACACATGAGACACGTCAGGGCAAAGCCTTTCGATAACCTCACAATGCCAGTACCCACTCCATGAACTTAAGTCCTCATGAACTCTAGGTGTACACAGTTTCTAGCAGTGAGAGGAGTTCTGGCGCTCCCGGGAAGGGAAGTCCCACACGCACGTTAAGTTTATAGTTTAAGTTTAGGTTCTCACTCTCACACACGTGGCAGTACTACCAATGGCGACACCGATGTAGGAACATGCCTCGTGGCCCTACCTCAACGGCTGCCCCACCGTAGCGCACCTGCCTCACACACGGGGGTGAACCATCTATGCAAAGATACTTCCTCCGCTCGGCTATCTAGTCCGCTAGGTCTATACCGATTCGAGAAGTACGGTTGTACGGGAATCATTTCATGCTTAACTTCATGGCTCGGTCCTTAACTGACCGGGGATGGTGCTAGCCTTTTCCAGATACCACCCAAATCCACCATCCGCCCCAGTCGAAAACAGTTGTTTCGTTTTATTTCTCCTTTCAAATCATGTCATCAATATCACGGCAATGTGGCGCTAATGTCTCCACATGCCGCATCTCAATTACCTTCCCAAAGGTAATTGCCCGAGCATATAGCATTTTGATAAATATGAGTATGCATGATTCTAGAATAGTATTTCTAAGCATTTGTCATAATTGACTAGGGATTCATACGTAAACATGGTTACAAGGGAATATGGAGGTAAGCAATAATCAAGGCATGGCAAAATAACAAGTAGGATATTCATCATTGCATGCAACTTTATTTGTAAACAAAATAATTTCGCAATTGGGATCAATATGTTCAAGGAATAGTGATGACTTGCCTTGCTCGAAGTTCTGCGGGTCTTGATCCTCGGTCGGACTCACAACTCCCTCAGGGTCTATAATTACATGCGAAAGAAATTGATTTGAATTCGGTTGGAATTCAATTAAAATCCAATAAAATCCAATTAAAAAAGATCAAGCGCGAGCATCGGGTTTCGGTATCGATTTCACTATGTTATGAAATAGTTATATTCCGATTTTAATCCATTAGGCCCAAAATATTTGCGCTAGCCGATTAAAGTATTAACGCATTCTAATTTACGCGATTCCAAATATATTAGACTTTGATAATAATAAATAACCCTAACCGATAAATAATTGGCTAAACAATCGCAACGGCTAATTAAGCGGATAACCTAATTATTGAGTAAAAACTAGCTAAATACCGACTAAATAGATATTTAAATAGATAACGGACAGTCGCGATTTATTCTATAGAAATTTTAGAAATGATCGATGATTAATCCACTGGGTAATATGCATGTATAGATATCTCAATAAATAGATAACTAAATAAATAGCTAGGTAAATGACTCGCTAAGGAGATAACCAATTAAATGGGTGAAACGCGAGATTACTAAATAATTTCGATTTATTTTTCTCTAGAAATCCCTGAAAGTGATCTACGATTAATTCACCAACTAATTAAATTTTCTCTCCTATTTTCCTAAATTTTCTTTTCTATATTTATTTTATTTTTCCCTCTTCTTCCTTTTTCTTCTTTTCCCTTTTTCTTCTTTTCTATTTCCTCTCTCTCCTCTTTCTTTTTCCCTTTTTCTCTCTCTCCTTCTCTATTCTGCCTTCTTCTTCCTCCTGCTTTCTCTCTCTCTTTCTGCCATCTCTCTCTCTCCCTCTTTGGCTTGGCCGGCATGGCGGCGCGGCGGCGAGGGATGGCGAGGTGGCTTACCGGCGGGTTGGGGGGCATCGTCGGCGCGGCGGCGGTAGGACGGCGAAGGCGAGCGGCGGCCGTTGAGGCGCGGCGAGCGGCGCGAGGGGAAGGGAGAGGGGAACTGCGGGGAGAGGAAGGGGGGTTCAGGGCGGTGTGGGGGAGGAAAGGGGAGGGTTCGGCTCCTCTTATAGCAGTGGGGGAGGCGCGGAGACCCGGCTCCTCTTATAGGAGCGGGGGAGGCGCGGAGGCCGACGCGGGGCTCCAAGCGGCGATGGAAGGTGATGGTGACAGGCGCGGTGCGCAGCGATGCGACGGGAACGCGGTGAGGGGACGCGGTGACAGCGGCACGGGGCGCGAGGCGAGGCAGGGGCGGTAGCGGCGCGATGCGGTTGACGGTGACGCGCGCGCGGCGGCCTGGCGTGACATCGACGGCGCGCGGCGCGGCTGACGGCGACCGGGCGCGACGCGTGGTAGCGGGGACAACGAGGCGCGGCGCACGGGGCTCCAGGGCGATGGTGACGTGATGGTGCGCGCAGAGGGGCGGCGCGGTCCGCAAGGCGGCGATGGGACGGGCTAGCACCGGGTCGAACATCTAGCGGAAAAAGAACAGTGGTTTTTCCTAATTTTGACAATTTAGGCCGATTTCCAATTTAAAATTCATCCAAAAATTTAAATTTTCTCACAATTGATCTTTGCTCAATATTCGCATTATTTCACCTGAAGGATTTGCCCAATATTTTATGTCACCATATTTTATATTTATACACATTATATCTATATATGGTCATTTATATATATATATATATACATAGGTGTAGATAATTATATATATGTAAAATTTCCTATTTAAATTTATATTACCCAAATAAATTTGTTACATTTATATAGAATGTTCTTTGCTACAATTTTGCCCAAAACTTATTTTAGTTTACTTTTCTTAATTGTTCATTTAGTCGAAGTGTCGTTTTAGGGTTCGCACTTAAATAGATCTTGATAAATCTAAACTCTGCAATTAAGAATTCGAATAAACGAGCAAATAAACGCGGCATGATGCAACTCAATTTAAAAGTTTTCAAAATTTCGTATTTTAGGGTTTCGCATTCGACGGTCGAATTTTCAGGGCGTGACACCCTTCCTGCTCTTTTAGGTTTCATGTTCCTCCTTGAGAGGAGGATATAAACATACAAGATCTACATATTAGGAACACCAACTTAGAGGGGTCTGGATCCTAGCCTAGACTGGGATCCTGGCCCCCCTCCATCCTTATAGGACTCACATTCTTCTCAGAGAAGAGTATTGAGACCTATAAGATCTATATCTGAAAGTTTGTAGGTAATGGGGGATTCAGGACCCAGCCTACCTGGGACCCGACCCCCAATTAGGTTTCATGCTCTTCCTTGAGAGGAACGTTGAAACGTACAAGATCTACTTCTTGGATTACAAACTTAGAGGGGCCTGGATCCTAGCCTAGGATGGAATCCTGGCCCCCCTCCATCTTTATAGGATTCACATTCTTCACAGAGAAGAGCGTTGAGACCTTTAAGATTTATATCTAAAAGTTTGTAGGTAATGGGGGACCATGGACCTAGCCTACATAGGGCCCGACCCCCTATTACCCTTGTAGGTTTCATGCTCTTACTTGAGAGGAGCGTCGAAACATACAAGATCTACTTCTTGGATTACAAACCTAGAGGGGCCTGAGTCCCAGCCTAGGTTGGGATCCTGGGCCCCCCTTTATTCTTATAGGGTTCACGTTCTTCACTGAGAAAAGCGTAGAGACATAAAATCTGCATCTTAAGATTAGAAGGCACTGTGAACCTGGGACCCAACCTATCTGGGGTCGGCCTGGTCCCCCATTACCTATGTAAGTCTTGCGTTTCCTCCCAAGAGAAGCGTCGAGACCTACAAGATATCTATATCTTAAATTTGCACGCAGAGAGGATCCTGGGCCCTTGCCAAGTAATGGGGCTCGGCCCCTCACGACATCTGTAAGTCACACACTTCTCCTTGAGAGAAGTGTTGAGACCTATAAAACTCACATATTCCTTCATCAACGATATCTGAAGCTCATCTAAAACATCCAAATTCCATGTTAAGGGACACGGGGGCGCAGGCGAAGACTTGTGAAAGTAAAGACCTCGTCCAACCAGCCAGCTGTGCACCAACGTTCACGCTGTTGACGTAAAAACACAATGGCCTAGGAGATTTGCTTAGCTCCAGTGAAGGTCCAAAATAATGATGAGATGCGGGCGTGCCAGTCAGTTTGATCCTGCAACTGACATGATATATAAATTGAAGATCATACAGCCGATCAGCCAGCAAGCCGATATAGTAATTCCAGCCGATGCCAATACCAGCTGATATCCAGTATAGATCTTGATACTTGAGAAAATAATGACATAAAGATAATCAGCTGATGATAATGTAATATAACAATAATATAATCCAACAGCAACCAATCGACTAGTAATGATAGATTGAATAAGCATCGATCCGAAGGTTAAAGCATACATCGGCTGGAGATCCGATGTCATTAAATCCAAATGATTAGATAAACAGTGAAACCTTTGTTGCCATCGGTAAAAACCAACTTGTAAGTAATCCTTGTAAACCGATGCAATGTCCAGATAATTCATCGGCTGAAACCCCAATGAAATCCTTATTGGAAATCAAGAAGCAGGCTAGAGATTATGGTTCTAAGCACGACTTAGTAGATCAAACTTAACTGATGCAGTACTAAGTATGAAAAGAAACATAATATCTAGACAATCAAGCTTTTGACTGATTTTCAGAGTGGTGGATACATTATATAATCTAAGCCAACAAAGTAATCTAACCGATACCGACAAAACCCTAGATGGAGATTGGCCAATGCAAGTAGAAAACATTGTCAATCTGGATTATATAAAGTATATGATAACTCAGCGACTTACATGAACAAGATTAGAGTGTCAAAGCGATGGAAGAACTAATCCCGATAACGCAAGCCACCATAACAAGCCTTACCCCTCGTTGGAGATCGAAGTCGATGCAGCCCGACTTGAAACAAGAACTCGTCTAAAGTAAAAGGGTAAAAAGTGGCAATGCGCTGAAGTTGAATTGATCGAGAGATAATTTACATGGACCCCGGGTGTACATATTTATACCCATGGGTAGATACTAGTTCATATCGGACACGATTCAAACTTTCTTAAAGATAAAAAGAAAACATAAAGTCCTTATTGGATACTAAACACACTTTCCTAAAGATAAAAGGAAACTAACAGACTCTTCCTAATTAATAGATAAACTGTCATGCCGTATCCTCCTTGTACTCGGACTCTTCTAGGTAAACTTCCTTTAATTGATTAATTTCCTTAACCAAATCCATCAAGAACACAACTGTTGGCGACTGATAATACCCATCAGCCGATTCCAGGACTCTGAAGCCGATACTAACTCTAGGCCGATGATGACTTCGAGGCTTACCAAATTTCATCGTCAACACACAGCCATAAATGAAACAGGTTTGGGAGAAGTATTCCAAGCCGACGGGATTGAAAAGACGCCGAAAAGATAGCAACGCTGAGTCATGCGGCATGAGTGTTGGGTCTGATCATGCATCACACATGCCCAGTGACACCCAGTTTTGCCAACTGGGTGAAAAGGGAGCTGTGGTGTTCTCCTGGTGAGGTCGGGGCATTTCCAAGCCCACCACATGACATGTGATGGGCCCAGTAAAGACCCAGCTAGCTTAGGACGGTGCCCGGGGCAAGCTAACAGTGGGATTA
Organism: Oryza punctata; assembly: GCA_000573905.2. Classification (NCBI taxonomy): domain Eukaryota; kingdom Viridiplantae; phylum Streptophyta; class Magnoliopsida; order Poales; family Poaceae; genus Oryza; species Oryza punctata. The sequence goes on from CM002488.2 coordinate 11,430,181, forward strand.
TGGTAGATTTCTCGGGAGTTGTTGAAGGGAACCAACTGGCAACGTTAAGACAACATGAGGAACAAGTTTTAAAATAGCTCATACATGGCTTTGTGAGCCTCTCCTTAGACTATGAAAGGAAGGGGACATGACACTTAGAAATGGTTGGTTGGATTCTTTTGGATTGTCTTATGCAAAAAAGAGCTAGCTTGTACTTTGCCAGATCCACATAAAACCAACCAAGAACAAGAGTAGGGTATTACACCTCTAGCTAGTCTGAACCTGTATAATCTCTCTGTCTCTTTGTGCTTAGCTAGTTTCGATCACCCACGTGACCTAACCAATCACCATTCACAACAAACCCCTTGGTCGGATCTTCAGACGAGGGGCGGGCTTTGCAACCCCCTACCGGGAAATCGCTTCCTCGATAATAATGATAAAAATAACAGTATGAAACTACAAATAACTTTGGTCGGAACGATTATTCAATATAAGAAAAATTATATAAGTAATTTAATACAGAGGAATACTATAAGTTACATTAAAAATAATAATTTTTAATGGATCAAATAGTGCTAAAATAACACTGTAAATGGAAAACAACTAAAATTAGCTAGAAATAAAAAAAAACTTATTTTACCTCATAGATGAAAATCCGATCCATTAATTATGAATGGGTGTCTGTTTCATTGACATAAATTTGAATTTTCATGTTCTATGATCTCAATATTATGTGAATAGTATAGAAGCATGGTTGGGCTGAACCAAGAAAGAATAGTGCCCAACAACCACCGTTCATCGTCTTCCCTAACCAAAGTTGAGAAACAAAAGAAGAGGGAAGATAGGCGTCGATGCTCCGGCGACCAAACGACGGTGAGTAAAGTGGTAGAACGTGTCCCACAATGTGACTTATCCATACCTGGCAACTAAGAAAACAAAAATAGCAGGAACGAGACCCAGCAATGATGTGGTCCCGACAAAGATAGAAACAGTAATGGAGAGCTCTAGTGGTGAACACGACCGGATGAGTGCGTCAAAAAATCGTTCCTGGACGAGGAGATTTCGTTTTCCTTGAACACGCGGAAGAACGAAAGATGGAGAAAAAACAACTAACATTGTTTCCCTAGCCAAAACAAGAAACATAAGAGGAGGGAAGATGGGCGATGGTGCTCTGATGACCAAAAGACGGTGAGTAAGGTGGCCGGATATATCCCGTGGCCGGACGTGTCCCATGATGTGACTCATCCAGCAACGAAGAAAATCAGAACAATAGGAACGCGGCCGACAACAACGTGGTCCCGACAGAGAGAAACGACAATGGCAAGCTCTTGTGGTGAACACAGTCGGATGAGCTTATCAAAACGTGTTCCCGAACAAGAGGGTTATGTTTTCCTTGAAGGCGCAGGGGGAGGGATCGCATGGGAGAACAGGGGCACTAGGAAGAGGGGGCGACGGGGAGGAGGGTTGCGAGGAGCTGTGAGGGAAGGAGCGTGTGCAACGAGGGAGAGATGGGGGACACCGGTAAGGAGGACGTCGGGAGGGAGGCAAAAGCGGGAGGAAGGGATGGATAAAAGAGATGGGGTGGATGGGATAAGTGCAGGAGGGAGAAAGGGACGAACGAAATCAGTGCTAAAGCCTTACATATTTTTTTAATTAGGTATACTTATACAAACCAATTATGGAGCTAGATATATCCAACTTTTAAAAAAATTGGACCTAAAGCTGTGTCTAATAGAACTAAACGTGTGCCTATACAGAAGACGTTGATATATATTGCACGGAGCAAATCGAAGAAAATTCAATCTGGCAAGGGAAACATTTTGAAGCTAATTCGAGAGTAAGGTAGGAGCTACCAGTTAATCTAAACATGATTAATCGTCCACCTCAATTGTCAGGCCCTGCATGCAACTGAATCCATAACATCCACCAAGTTCTTACCATTCAGAGATGTAATTCCACCTGGCTTGTTAGTGATTACGTGGGTAAAGCACCGAGCTCCCACCCTCCGCAGCATATTCATGCTAGCATCAACATCAAGCTCCTCCATATCCCAGTGTCCGTCTTCCAAGGATTTTGCAACCTAACACCATCATCGTTCAGTTCATTTTCAGCCATGATTAACTTGTTAGTGATTAAAGTGCTGTTGGGTGGGCTGCTTTGACATCAATTTCATTTCCGGCCATTTCAAGACCTCCAACTGAAAGGTTTTCCTGAGATTCAACACCAAACAAATTTTCCATGAGATAAAGTTCCCTGAACACTCGTTATGACTTATGAGATGATACCATAGCGAAGGTTCTTAAAAAAAAAAAAACTTCGAGGGCATGACTGCTCCCCGAATTACCAAATGTGACCATATAATTCTAATGGTTAGAGTAGGTTTGGTATTTGCCCATTTTTGTTGCCTTACCAAAATGTAGTAAATGGCAAAAATCGAAAAATGCCCCTAGTCTCAACTCTTAACTCCTTCAGTAGAGACAGCTCTGAGCGATTCAAACATTTCAGGCCGAATATCAACCCTGTCAACTTTGATGCGCTTTGGGATGGATGGATTTGTTCTACCTGCAGACATATAGGTCCGGATCAAGGCTTCATAAGCTTCAGCATCAAGGCGACCGAGATTCTTCAGGCATTCACAGAACGTCTCCACCCCATCCACATCCTTTGAATCCTCAAAGTGCTTCAGATATCTGTTCACAAGCTTTTCTGGCACCCAATCCTGCCCCTTCACCATTTTCTTTGCATCTCTCCAGACCTGCAGTGCTTCATTCATTTTAGATTTCTCCAAATAGAATTCTGCGAATATGCAAAATGTTTTGTGGTTGGAATGATCCTGCGCCATGGTTGTCTGACGCATAGCCTCAGCTTTGTCTACCATGCCCTTATCAAGGTAAGCTTGGATGATAATATTTGGTATTTTCATGTCATACTGCTCATGGCTTGATTCCCATTCCTGAAAGATTTGCTGCAGGGTGTCAAAATCATCCAACTTTTTCAGAGCTTTAAGCATAACCAGATAGCTTCTATTTGTGCATTTCTTGAATGCAGACTTCAAAGACTCCCAGATTCTCTTGACCTCAGACAAGTTGCCAGAATAGGCATAGTGGGAGAGTAGAAAATGCCAAGAGAAAACGTCATGCTTGTCCAGAACTTCCTCAGCTTTCTTAAGGGTGAATTCTGCCTTATCAAACTGCTGCAGCTTAATATAACCGTTAGCAAGTGTAGTATACAAGGACCAAGGAACTGAATTCACCTTCTGCAATTCTTTCAGGACCTTCTCAGCGGACTCTACGTCATTCATCATAATGTAGCTTTCTGTTAGCACAGAGTATGAAAAGTTATTTGGTTGTATACCACTTTCTTGCATTTTTACAACTGTAGTGGGGATTTTCTCTGGTTGGTCCGTCTTCAGGTATAAGCACATCAAATTGTTGTACACCAATATATCTGAAACAATGTGCATTGCTTTCATATTTTCATAGAGTTCAAGGCCTTTCTCTGCCATCCGGTGCTCGGCATAGCAGTTAAGCAGAGTGGAATAAGTTTGTTTTGACCTGAAAATATCTGGAAGGCTCCCGAAGTACTCTTCTGCAGCATGTATACCATCCACTTTGCTAACAAGGTCAAGCCGCAAAGCATGATGCTTGAGCTGCATGTTCACCCCACGAGCTTCCATCCAGTCCATCAACTGTAAACATGAAAACATAGTCAGTCATCACATGGCGAATGAAAAATACCTTACCCAGCTGCCCCCAAAAGGGGTTCTACTTGTTATAAAAAATGAGAAAGAAAACGCAACCCGAATGTTCAACGTTTCTTATGGTACAGAACCCTGAAGGAAATAGAACAGTTCTGTAAAACAGAATATTTATCTCTTCTGATGATTGCAGTGGTACAAAAGACTCAAAATTACAAAAAGTAAATCACACAAACTGACATCAGTTATTATTTTGGACATACAATTACAAATCTATAACCAAACTGACAGGAACATCTTTATGTGGTTACCGCACAAAGTTGAAATGTAATAAGCACAAAGGAGCCCGCAAAGCTTTTGATTAAAAAGAACTGAGACCAAACCAATTTAGGTCAACCACTCAGTGTAGAGAAACAGATTTTGCCACGCACCCAACATTGCTTCACCAGTGGCAGTGCAAGCAATACCATTACTATTTGTTTGACAGTGTTACCAAATTTCGTGATGAAAAACAATCAGTCGATCGCAGGCTCTCTCTTTTATGGAAGACGGCTATTGCTAAACTATGTAAAAGCTACTCCCTCCCTCCCAAAATATAGCTACCTTTAGGACTCATCACGGAGATTAAGAAATTAGGTAGAATTAAATGGGGATGGTTGTGATTGGTTTAGATGAGGAGGTAGGTGGAGAAATTAAATAAAAGATGGTTCAGACGAAGAAGTATGTGGAGAAATTAAATGAGAGATGATTGTGATTGATTGAAAGAAGAAAGTAGGTGAAGAAATTAAATGAGAGATGGTTGTGATTGGTTGAGATGAGTAAGTTGGTGAAGTAACAGCTATATTTTGGAACAAAATTTGAATGCTAAAGGTAGCTATACTTAGACGAATGGAGCAAAACATAAAGGCTTGTTATGACAGTTGTGTGCATTAAACAAGATGCGAGAGATTACATATATTCATTAGTACAAAAGCTAGTAGAGATAAGGATGATAACAACAAGTTTTCTTCCATTTTTAAGCAAGGTCTTATTAAAGAGAAAGAGTGATGACATGTCATATGATAAATTGAACTAGGAATCAAACATAACATGGAATTCAGTAAAACGAAGGATAATGGTAGCAACCTAAAACTAATTCAGTAACTCAAGTTAAGACTAATTTAAACTTAAGGAATGCAATGTTGCTTCAGAATTCTGAATCAGATAACTGCATCCAAGGAAAGATTAAAGGGCAAAGCAAAATATTATTCACATGAACTATGAGAACAGAGGATTAAGAAGCTAGGCATGTAAAACCGGATCCATTCTACCATGGATGTCGTATGTTTTTGCTAATATGGCAAATAATCCCCCAGCACATACACAGAAATACTGAATCAGTAAACAGAAAAGGTATTATGCCCCTTCCCTGTCACATAGCTCCAATGTGGAGAAATGACCTACTAAACAATGGTGGTATCAGTCAAGGAGGGTTACGTGTGCTAGGTTTAGAAGGAAACTGCTGCATTGCTAATGTAGTCCATTTCAGGATATAGGCATGATAACATGTCAGATTTATGAGGAAAACAACTAGTACAGAGCTAATGTAACCTGATGAGCTGATACATAGAGATCAAGGACACAAAGCTCCTAGGAAAACACAGGTACATGACTAACACTAGACTACCCCTGGTTTATCTTGCATCGTTAAGCTGGATCAAACTAGCTCATTTGGGCTTAGCCAAGAGAAGCAGGGCTCCCCATTTGGTTGCACTACAGAAACAAAGGAAGCAGGCATGTGCGAGTTGGACATTCTTCATCTACTTGCCAACTTGGGAGAGCCAGTTCAGCTCTTCTCCATCGGCAATATTTCCTCTGCCGTTAGCCCATTACTGGGTGTATTGCTGAGCAAAGGTAGTTTTTTTCCTGTACTGTCCTCACTGCACATCAAAACACACTTTAAACCACTTGAAAATTTTACCTGCTTCAATATGGATATGGATATGGATATGGATTTTTTTTAATAAAAAAGGAATTATACAAGCAAGCAAAGTTCCACATAACAATGGAAACCTGATGGTTAACATCTTGGTATATGTCAACCATTTCATATTATCCATCAAACTATCCAGAGGCAGTTTAGGTAGTCTGAAGATCATGAAGAAAAATCCACAGTAAAATATATTTTGATCCATATGACTAATAACAAACAGACTAACTTTAAACAAGACAAGGACCTTCTGAGTTCTCCCCTCTTCTACAATACATTAAACAAGCGTAAGAGCTTAATCCAGTATGACAGTTCTTGGAATACCAGCAGCAAATATTCAGTTAAGTCACAGATGTTAAAGAAACAACAAATATAGGTTCTGGCCCGTGTCTCCCTTAACAAATTCTCAAAAATAATGGGGAAAACACATTATACTGCTAGGTTACTACTAGCACATTATAGTACCCTAAGATATTGGCAAATGATATTATCATATTACAAACGGAGTTGTTAACATAAAATTACCCTAAATACAGATCAATCTAAAACTTACAGTTTCGATATTTATCGTCCACATCCAAAACAACACCTGGAATTGAAATGAGGTGTAGATAGCACGAAACAATTGGAGTTTCAACCGGATCCAATCGATTGAAACCCTAGCATTACATCCCAATCCAAATTAAGCCAGCGTTTTCGCGGGAGGGGACTGGGGTCTGGGGGGGCTCACTTGGAGGGCGTGCCTGTTCTTCTTGAACTTGCGGAACCTGCGGACGCAGAAGAGGACCTGCTCCTCCGAGAGCGGGTGCCTCTCGCGGAGCCACCGGCCGAGCTCCTCCACCATTCCACCCGACGACGGCGCGGCGGCCAGGTGCGCCGACAGTCTCGCGTAGAGCACCCACCACGCACCATCCAGCGGTCGCCGCTCCTGGCTCGCGTGCAGGAGAGCGCGCGCCTGTCTCCCCGGGGCCTGTGAGACGCGCCGGCGCGCCGCCGTGGCCGCCGCGCGCAGCATCGCTAGGAGCTAGGCAGTTTTGGTTTTGGAGGATTTGGGATTTTTTTTTTTTTGAGAGGAGGGTTTGGGGTTTCAGGAGAGGAATAGGTTCACTTTAGGTCCCTCTACTTGTCGCCCAGTCCGATTTTCATTCCTGGGTCATAAACCGGGTACGATAGGTTCCTCAATTTACAAAACCATTTAAACGAGATCTTTCGGCAGTATTATGACTGACATGGCGCCTACATAGCTCCTTTGACTAGATCTTCATCCTATGTGGCATTGATGTGGCGCTTACGTGGCAATTCGATCCCGAAAAAATAATTAAAACCGTGGACCCACATGTCAGCTTCACATACAAAATAATAAAAAATAGTAGGGCCCATGTGTCCCCACATATCATCCTCACTACTCTTGTTTTTAATAATTTAATTAATTTGTCATCTATCCCCTTCTCTCTTTCCGACCGGCGGAGCAGTGTGGACCCCGTTTTGTAACGGGAATCACTCGTGTTCATAGTACCATTTCCCTGGATCAAGTAGTCTGGTACCCACGATTACATTGCCGAATTATCAAGAGTGCATACACAACCGTGTTGCGCAAAATATTACAATTATAGGCCCGAAGGCAATAGTCTAGAACAGAGGACCAACTGGTCCGGAATACAAGCAAAAGCAGAGTTTAGATAAGGCAGCGGAAATAAGGCAGCGGCACGCCATTGCCACAGGCAACGACCGAGTCTAAGACCTACTGGACTCCATCATCTTCCATACCCTCCGGGTAGTACTCATACGGGTCTTCGGGGACTTCATCGCCCACATCTGAATGTTTTGCATATAACAAGGGTGAGTACCAACCGTACTCAGCAAGCCACCACAGTAATGATGCACATGATATGGGAATGTCAAAGAACGGCTGTAGTTCTTTTGCATAAAGCCAGTTTTGCAATTCTTTTCACAAGCCTAAGACCTAGCATAGACTGATCAAGTTTTAATACCATAGTTCATTAATCAACGACGGTTCTGTCCACCATCCACTGTGATCCAAGGATAGCTTCCCGCCATTGTACCGTCATGGTTTTCTGGGGTCTACCCCTTCTCGCTTCTCGAGAAGTTGAACCACCAGCACATAAAAGTCATTATGCATACCCATCCCAATCAGTTTAAGAATTTAGAGTCTAGCCAAGGGTAATACATGACCCGGTGCTCAATAACCGCGAGCACGGCTGTTCGAATAGATTTGATTACTCACACTACAGTAGATGTACACTTTACCCGTACTCCGTGACTTGCCCAACACATGAGCCGAAGTCCCAACGAATGAGACGCGTCACGGCAAAGCCTTTCAATAACCTCACATTGGCAGTACCCGCTCCATGAACTTACATCCTCATGCACTCTAGGCGTACACGGTTTCTAGCAGTGAGAGGAGTTCTGGCGCTCCCGGGAAGGGAAAACTCACACATGCATTGAGTTGTAATAAAATTTAGGTTTACACATGGCGGTCCTACCAGTGGCTACTCCACTGTAGACCCCGCCCTCATACACATCAAGAAAACCACTATGCAGGGATACTGCCTCCACTTGGCTATTTACTCCGCTAGGTCTATGCCCATTCGAGAAGTACGGTTGTACGGGGTCGTTTCATGCTTAGCTTCGTGGCTCGGTCCTTAATTGACCAGGGACAACACTAGCCTTTACCGGACACCACCCAAGTCATCCAGCCGCCCCAGTCGAAAAATAGTTGTCTAGTTTTATTTTCCTTTCACGAATCATATCATCATTGTCATAGCAATGTGGCGCTCATGTCTCCACACGCCGCATCTCAACTACCTTCCCAAAGGTAATTGCCCGAGCATATAGCATTTAATAAATATGAGAATGCATGAATCTAAATTAGCATTACTAAGCATTTGTCATAAGGGACTAGGAACATCACACGCATTTACGGATACAAGGAAATAGGGTAAACAATAGTCAAAGGTATGGCATAACAACAAGTAGGATGTTCACCATTGCATGCAATTGTATTGGTAAACAAAGTAAGTTCGCAATTTGGGATCGATATGTTCAAGGATTAGTGATGACTTGCCTTGCTCGAAGCCTTGCAGGTCTTGATCCTCAGTCGGACTCGCAACTCCCTCGGTGTCTAGAATTACGCGCGAAAGAAATTGAATTCGCTTAGAATTCAATTAAAATCCAACAAAATCCAATTAAGGAGAAAGATCGTACGTGAGCATTGGATGTCGATATCGATTCCATTATTATTTATAAAATAGTTCTATCTCAATTTTTAATACCTTCGTCCTAAAGTATTAGCGTTAGCCAATTAGAATATTAATCCGATCTAATTTACGCGACTCGAATAAATTAGATCCCGATAATAACACCTAACCTTAGGTGATAAATAAGTGACTAGATAATCGCAACGGCTAATTAAACGGATAACCTAATCAACGAGTAAAATCAACTAAATAGTGATTAAATGGATATTTAATAAATATTAAATGGCAATGATAAATTTGGGAGTTTTAGAAATAACCGGCGAATAAATCCTCCGTTTAATATATATAAACGATTTAGCAAAACCTAACGAATGAAAATCTAAATAATCGATTAAATATCCTGCTAAGGAATAATCATTTAAATGAATAATCTAATTAAGTGAATAATTGCAATTAAATGATCCGATTTAATTTTATGAGTTTCTAAAATAATTGACGACGACGGATTACTGATTTCCTAAATTAGTATTTTGAAATAATCTAGCATGTGTACATATACATCTATATAGACATAAATTAAATTCCCGGTTTCCTAAATTTCTCTCTTCTATTTTATTCCCTATTTTTCCCTTTCTTTTCTTTATTTTCTTTCCCTTGTTTTACTTTCTCCCTTTTCTTTTTCCCTTTTTTCTCTCTCTCTGTTTCTTCTTCTTCCTCCCGCTACTCCTTTCTGCTCTCTCTCTCGAGCTTGGCCCGGCGCGGCGGATGGTGAGGGAGAGGGGGAGGGACTCACCGTCGGCGGTGTCGTAGGGAGGCGATGCGGCGACGGTTGCGGCGCGGCGACAGCAAGGCGGCGGCGACCGACGGCAAAGCGGCAGATGCGGCCGTGAAGGGGGGGTGGAAGGGGGAATCGGAGGGGAAGTGTGGTGGGGAGGGGCTTGGTCCCGGGGGGATTTATAGGGCTGGGGGAGGGGCGCGCCGGCGTGAGGCGCGAGACAGCGGCGGTAGTGCGGTAGGGCGGCAGAGTGCGGCAGGGCGGCAGAGCGCGGTGACGCGATGGCATGGCGCAGGCGGCACGGCGCGCGGGGCGCGAGGCGGCGTGGGGACGCGATGGCGACGGCGATGCGACTGCACGGCGCAGGCAGCGCGGGGTGCGAGGCGGACGGCGACACGCGCGGCGCGCGCAGGCGGCGCGGGGCGCGAGGCTGACGGTGACACGCGCGGCGCACGCGTAGGGGGGGCGGCGACGGAACAGGCTAGGGAACCAGGCCGAACACGTTAGGGGCAATGAATAGTGACTTTTTCCGATTTCATTATTTTAGTTGATTTTCAATCCAAACCTAAGCCTAAATAATTTGTAATCTCTCACAGTTATACATTGTGCCATGTGTGGGTTATTTAGATGTCAATTTAACCAAATTTCCCATTTCCACAGTTTACTTATATATTTATTATAATCCCTCCTATAATTATATTATTTACTAGGTGTAATATTTGTTTACTTCTTACCCTGCATAAAACATTATTTTAAATTGTAGTTTAATTATATCCTTCGCCAAATTATATATTTTAGGATGTATCTCGATTAATCGTTTGGCTAATCACTTTGGGGCTATTCCGAATTAATTCTAATTGATTAACTCCGTAATAAAATCCAAATAAAACGTGCGAATAAATCCAGCATGATGCAATCCATTTAAAAAGTTTTTTGATGGTCCATATTTTAGGGTTTCGATTCTGTTGGTTGAATTTTCAAGGTGTTACAAACCTACCCCCCTTAAATAAATCTCGTCCCGAGATTTCTTATCGGTCGTCAAGTAGGTGTGGGTACTCGGTTTTCAGAAAGTCTTCGCTCTCCCAAGTGGCCTCATCCTCGGTGTGATTGCTCCATTGCACCTTGTACATGCGCCATGTCTTGGTTCGGGTTTTCTTCTCTGCCTCGTCCAATTTTTTTACCGGATGTTCGGGGTATGTGAGATCACTACTGAGGTGGATATTTCTAAGGGAGCTTGCTCTTCCGGCACACGCAGACACTTCTTCAATTGTGACACATGGAACACAGGATGTACGTCCGAGATATTCTCTGGTAGCTCTAGCTGATAGGCCACTTCGCCTCTTCTGGCGGTTATCGGGAATGGTCCCACGTATCTTGGTGCAAGCTTTCCTTTGACCTTGAACCTCTTGGTGCCTCGCAGCGGGGAGACTTTCAGGTACACATAGTCGCCTACATTAAACTCCAAGTCCCTTCTGCGAGTATCCGCGTAGCTCTTCTGTCGAGATTGGGCTACCTTTAGTCGATCCCGGATCAGACGGACCTTTTCCTCGACTTCCTAGATTATGTCGGGTCCAAACACAGCCCATTCACCAGTTTCTGACCACATTAATGGGGTTCGGCATCGCCGACCAAATAATGCTTCATTCGGCGACATCTTCAAACTCGCTTGATAGTTGTTGTTGTAGGAGAACTCGGCATAGGGTAAGCATCTCTCCCAATCCTTGGTGAAATCCAACGCGCAAGTTCTCAACATGTCCTCAAGAACTTGATTCGTTCTTTCCGTCTGCCCGTCAGTCTGCGGGTGGTAGGCGGTACTAAAAGCAAGGTGACTTTCAAGTGCCTCGTGAACCTTTCCCCAGAAATGAGACGTAAATTGAGTACCGCGATCTGATATAATCCTTTTTGGTACCCCATGAAGGCACACGATCCTGGACATGTATAACTCCACCAACTTAGCGCTTTTATAATTGGTCTTGACGGGAATAAACCTGGCAGTTTTGGTGAGTCGATCCACGATTACCCAAATAGAGTCGTATCCCGCGGCAGTCTTGGGTAACCCGATAATGAAATCCATGCCTATTTCATCCCATTTCCACTCAGGAATCTTGAGCAGTTGCAACAAACCTGCTGGTCACTGATGTTCAGCTTTCACCCTTTGGCACACGTCGCACATGGCCACGTATTCAGCTACGTCCCTTTTCATATTGGGCCACCAGTATTCCTCTTTCAAATCTTGGTACATCTTCGTGCTGCTAGGGTGTAGTGAGTATGCAGACTCGTGGGCCTCTTTCAGAATCAAACCTCTCAAACCTCCTTGCTCAGGCACATAAATCCTTTTCTTATACCACAAGATCCCTTTGTCATCCGTCGAGAACTCCTTCGCATGCCCAGCGGCCATGCACTTCTGAATGGTTTGGACCTCTTCATTATCCTTTTGAGCTTCTTCTATCTAGGCCTTCAGAAGAGGTTGAATTTCCAGCGAGTATAGTCCCCCGTGAAGAATTAGGTGCAAGTTAAGTCGAGCCATTTCTCCTCGGAGCTCAACGGCCATGCCTTCTAGGCTCATATGGTTGCATTGGGCTTTGCGGCTCAAGGCGTCGACCACTACATTTGCTTTACCGGGGTGGTAATGAATTCCCAGATCGTAATCCTTGATCAGTTCCAACCACCGTCTCTGTCGTAGGTTGAGATCAGTCTGGGTGAAGATGTATTTCAGGCTCTTGTGATCAGTGTATACATCGCAGTGATTCCCGATCAAATAGTGTCTCCAAATTTTTAACGCATGAACAACTGCTGCCAATTCCAAATCATGCGTGGGGTAGTTTTCCTCGTGGGGTCGTAGTTGTCTCGAGGCATATGCTACAACCTTCCTATCTTGCATCAGTACTCCTCCTAATCCTTGTCTAGACGCATCACAGTATATCACGAAGTCCTTCCGGTTATCAGGTAAGATTAAAATTGGGGCAGTGGTTAACTTTTCTTTCAACTATTCAAAACTTCGCTGACATTGCTCGGTCCAAGCGAATTTCTTTTCCTTCTTTAGGAGTTGGGTCATTGGTCTGGCCAAGGTGGAAAATCCTTCAATAAATCTTCGGTAATACCCGGCCAATCCTAGAAAGCTCCGGACCTCTGTTACCGACGTGGGTGCTTTTCATTCCGTCACAGCTTCGACCTTGGCAGGATCTACTGCTACGCCTCCGGCTGAGATTATATGGCCAAGAAACGCAACTTCCTTAAGCCAGAACTCACATTTGCTGAATTTTGCGTACAACTGATGCTCCCATAGCTTCTCCAACACCAGGCATAGATGTTCTGCATGTTCTTCATCATCCTTGGAAAAGATGAGAATGTCATCGATAAACACTACTACGAACTTGTCTAGGTATTCCATAAAAACTTTGTTCATCAGGTTCATAAAATATGCCGGGGCATTGGTCAATCCGAACGACATTACCGTGAACTCATACAATCCATAGCGTGTAGAAAATGCTGTCTTGGGAATGTCTCCGGCCCTAATCTTCAATTGGTGGTATCCTGACCGAAGATCAATCTTCGAAAATACTTTGGCACCTTTGAGTTGATCAAATAAGTCATCAATTCGGGGAAGTGGGTACTTGTTCTTGATGGTCACTTCGTTCAAGGACCGATAGTCCACGCACATCCGCATACTTCCATCTTTCTTCTTGACGAACAATACCGGGGCTCCCCAAGGAGAAGAACTAGGGCGTACAAATCCCTTCTCTTGTAGTTCCCTAATCTGCTTCTTGAGTTCCTCTAGCTCGTTAGCCGGCATCCTATATGGCCTCTTGGATATGGGGGCGGTACCAGGCATTAGATCAATGATGAATTCTATGTCACGATCAGGGGGCATTCCGGGCAAATCCTCAGGAAATACATCCGGGTACTCCTGTACTACTGGCATCCCACTCATGGGTAGCATGGTAAATATCCCCGCAGCACGTTCACATAACATCGGATCTCGATCCATGGCTATGTTCATCGGAGATCCCCATGGGGTGGACACAGTGACCTCCCTTTGGGCACAATCTATGACTCTCTTGTTCTTAGTTAACCAGTCCATTCCCAGTATGACATCGAGGGTTTGGGGTGGTAGTACCATAAGGTTTGAGAGAAATACCACATTTCCAATGCGGATGGGCACGCTGATGCAAGCATGAGGTATGGTTATATCTCCCCCGGGTGAGCGTACTATCATGGGCCTCCTAAGTTCCACCCGACGTAGGTTATGTTGGTTGCTTATTTTTGATGATATGAACGAATGCGATGCTCCGGAATCAAATAAGACCTTAACTGGGGTAGAGTTGATAGAAAACATACCCATTAGGACACTCTGATCTCCCTGTGCCTCTTCGGCACGCACATGGTTCACTTGTCCGCGACGGAACCCGGTGGCAGACTCGTTGGGTCGCGGCGTCCTGAATAGACCGGCGTCCAGCAGCAGGGGTAGTGGTCCCACGTACGGCCGTTGCGTTGGCACCAGTACGAATAGGGGTGTTGCGTGGCTTGGGGCAGTTGTTGGCGTAGTGCCCGAATTCTCCGCAGTTGAAGCAATCCACGTTTTTCTTTCCCGGTGCGGCCAGTGTCGGTGCCGGAGTACGGAACTGGGGTGCAACCGGCCTGTTGACATTGCTTGGTGTAATGGGGCGGTGGGTTGCCACAGCAGTTGGCTTCCATCCCGATGAAGTGGCTCTTTTAGTGCGCTGAGGTGCTCCTTGAAGTGGGCGGGACATAGCGAGTCTCCTCTTACGGTTGTTCTCCACCGTCTTCTGGTCGTGCTCCAGTCTCACAACCTTGTTGATCAAGCTCCAGAAGTTGGCATGATCTTGCCTAATCATTGGTCCCCTCAGTTCATCGTTCAGTCCTTCAATAAACTTGTCGATCTTCTCATCCTCATCTACCAAATTGCCAGTTGCGTAGCGGGCAAGCTGGGTGAACCGGTTTAGGTATTCTTGCACCGAGGTGTTTCCCTGGTGCAGCCTCCTGAACTCATTCTTCTTCATCCGCATCACTGCAGCAGGCACGAAGTTTTCGCGAAAAGCTGTGGTAAATTCCTCCCATGTGGGTTCTGCAGCATCTTCTGCTCGAGTTTCCTTGTAGGTATCCCACCAATCTCCAGCAGGTCCTTCCAGCTGGTTAGCGGCAAAGATCACTTTGTCGGCCTCGTGTACTCGCACCAAGGTTAGCTTCTTCTCTATTACGCGCAGCCAATCCTCCACATCCATAGGTTCTTCCCCGTAGCGAAGGTGGGCGGCTTAGCCCTCATGAACTCGCCGAGGCTTGAGCCGCCACGGCCTCCTTGATTGTTGACGATGGCCTACAACAACTGGGTTTGTGCTGCCATGACTTCGGCCAAGGTGAGGGGATTGGGCTCCGGTGGGTCCTCGTTGTTGGCCGTTGCCCGACGTCGGTGAACCATCTGTAGAGGACGTTTGGGTAAGTACCCCAATATCTAACTAGCCCTATGGTTTTATTCGGAAGTAACTTTGATGTGATCTTCTATGTGGCAAGCATGGTGGAATAAACTCATTTCAACACAACAACGACAACATCATAAAACATCACATAGTTCACAAATAGTACGTAATCATGATGCATACGACTGCCCACATACGCAGCCCAGCATAGAATATAGTCCAGAGGACATCATCGAGCGACATGCTATCTACTCATCACTAAATAAGGGGGGGGGTATCTCGCAATCCCAAAAACTATCCCAGGCGAGGTCGGAGCGGTAGTGGGCCTCTTGGCTAGTCGTCTAGCCAGCCGCCGGAACCGGGTGCAGGAAGTGGGTGGTCCCTGGCGGACGCGAACCTGAGTCCCCACGACTCGGAAGTGGTAGCAGCCTCCGGGTTTGACTTGGGCTTCTTGCCTGGGGGTCGTGTCCTCTTGTGAGCAGTGCTGAGGGTGCGAGGGCCCCCGGCGAAGGTGACGCGGTAGGCGGGGGTCTCGTCCTCCGAAGTGTCGGTGACGTGTGGCTCGATCTCCTCTGGCTCTGACTCAGCCTCTGGGTCGGTGTCGATCAGGATTGGGGTCTCCACTCCGGAACCGGGCTGGACGAAGCAACTGTGGCTATCGGTGTGGGCTCCGTCTCTTCAGCAGCAGGCTCCACCAGGTAGGGTCCGAGCTGTGTGCCCAGCATGCCAGCCTCCCCCAGTAGAGTGTGGAAAGTGGCCATGCACGGCAGAGTGAGGAAGTAGTAGTGGTCGCGGGCCGGTGCAGGAGGTGGTGGTGGCGTGGTGGAAGTATAGATAGCCGGGGGTGGTAACTGAGACTGCACGGAGTTGCTCCTCCAGCTGATTGACCTGCCTCTGGCTCTTCCTCAGCTGCTCCTCGAGGGTGGCCATTGCCTCGCCACGGGCGTGGTACTGGTCCGAGAGCTGCTCGAACTGCCCGCTGTGCTCCTGGAGCTAGGCCTTCAACGAGTCAACCTCGTTGCCCCAAGCGTGGTGCTCCTCCTCGAGCTCGCCCATGCACCCCAGCAGCTCGTCAATCTCTAGCAGTGCCTCCTCATAGCAGTCATCTACGGCCTCAGCCCACCGGGACAGACGGGTCACCATGGGGTTGTAGCAGCACGGGGTAGCCTGCACAGTGCAGACGGAGTTGCCATCCTCCCGATACGGGTGATGCGCAAACTCGATCCTCGCCACCTCTGCCCTGTGGACGGTGTTGAGGCGGAGGAATGCCTCCCGAGTCACGCCTGTAGCGCGTTCGGAAGCGGAACTCCGGCTCGCTCACAACACGGGGCTTGATAGCCAAGATGGCCTCCCACTCGGAACGGTGTCCAGTACCAAACCTCTTCTTCTTGAAGATGGGTAACTCTGAGTATCTCAAGCTCCACATCAGCTGGCGTAGCTGCGAGACGTATCCATCCTCTCGAGCTCTGATAACAGCTCTGTGGACCCCCGTTACAAAAACAGGGGTCCACAAGTAGGTTGGGCGGTGGCCGGAGCGGCCAGAGCAGACAACCGATGCAGCGGGACGGGCGGCGGTCGGAGTGGACGACGAGCGACGGCCAGAGCAAGCTGGCGGCAAGAAGGGCGCCAAGGGCCGGGAGCCACTCTCGCTGACGGTGGCCATAGGCGGGGAGATGTTCGTGGTGGCCTCGACGGGGAACCGCTCTCGCTAACTGTGGCCGCGGGTGGGGAGATGTTAGGTGGCGGCTTTGGCGGTTGGGGTCTCCCCTCGCCGGATTCTTCCGGGACGGCAGTGGAAGGCCTCGGCGTCAGGGGCGCCCGCTAGGGCCTCCTCCTCCGGCTCTTTCCCCTCTTATCTCTCACTAAATCTTAGCTACTTCGGCCTCCGGCGATGATGACGGTGGTAGTGGTGGGGTCGTATCGATCAGCAGGGTCCATCACCACGTGCGGTCGCGGAGGAGGCGACAATGGAGATGAGGAGCACGCTGTTTGTAGAGGACGACACTATGATGGAGATGCGCCGCGTGCCACTCCTATCCTATCGCCCATTGGCCACCGCACGCGGCTCCTCTCCTGCCGTCTACCGCCCGCTGCACGCCGCTCCACTCTCGCCACTCGCCGCCCACCGCCAGTCGGTCCACTCCCACCGGCGTCATTGAAGGAGACAGAGGTAGAGAGGGGTGAGGTTGAAGAAGTGGAACCCACTGACATATGGGTCCTATTTTTTACTTTTTTACTAACATGTGGGTCCTACATATTAAACTTTTAATTTGCAATTTTGCTACTTTTATTTTTTTGATCTAATTGCCACGTAAGCACCACATTAATGACACGTGGGACAAAGACCTAGTCAAAGGAGCCACGTAGGCGCCACGTCAGCTAAAACCGGGAACAATACTGCCGAAGGATCTCGTTTACACGTTTCGTAAGTTGGGGAACCCGTCATACCCGGTTTTGCGACCAAGGGACAAAAATCGGACTGAGCGACAAATAGAGGATCTAAGGTGAACTTATTCCTTTAGGACATGTGATGCTACCGCGCGCATGTAGGCCCATGAGGCCCACGGCCCGCTGCTTCCTTCCTAACCGTAAGAGCAGGTGCATTGTTGGATTTAGAGAGGGTTCTATAGGAGAGAAGGTGATAGAGCCGGCTCTATGCATTGCAAGATACTCCGTATTGAATCCAAGCGTAGTGACAGGCATTAGCGGTAGTACCTGGTTTCAGTTGAGGAAAAGTATACTGGACCCGCCTGTCAGATATCATTGCTCTTAGAAAGAAAGTGACCAATCTCTGTTTCCTTTTTATTATTCACGTGGGTCCCATCCATAGTCTTCTTATTTTATCTTATCTTATTTTTATTTTTATTACTCTATAATTCACCAACTGCATTGCAGTCTTACATATCTCACTCATCAAATCCGATGACCCAAAATCTTAGAATTGACCGGCTTGATTGTCCCACGTACCCCTCAACCTAATCATGCATCCCCCACTCCCCTCGGCACCCACCCGACCCTGGACCCACCGCCACCCCCTCTCCCCTCCTCTCTCTCACATACTCCCACCCCTCCGCCGCCTCCGTACCCCGACGTCGCGCCCTCCCCTCACAACCCAAGACCAAAAACGTCATCGCCATTGCACCGCCGCTGCTACCCCGACACTTCTCTCCCCTCTCATGCCGATCCCTTCCCTGACCTCGCGCTCCTTCCCCTGCGGCGCCCCTGACACTTCTCTCCACCTCATTGCCGCCGCCTCAACCTGTCGTGTTGTCGCCGGAACACCGTGGAAACATCATCAAGCGCATCGTCTCGCCGTCGACCGAGGCACCCGCCTATCCAGCCGCTGTCATCTCAGGCACGGTTGTAGCGCAATCAGAATGCGTTGACCGCACTGCTGCGATATCAACATCCGGGACTCGGTGACCCCCTCCTTGAATCGAAGACCGCTGGCCGGAACACCGCCCCGCCATCAGCCAGAACCTGCTCGCCGAGTTCCCGCTAAGTGAGTTCGCCTCGCTCTTCCTATGCATATGCCTTAATTGGAATGATTTTCTGTTGCAGATTTGTGGATCATGATGGTATAGCCATGGGTACACACACCGGAAGTTTCGGATTTAGATTGTTGTTTTTTTATGTTGATCTATGAAAGACGTCTGTTCAGGTTTCTTCTGTATGTGGTACAACCATGGTCAGCCTCCTGGCATCCTGTGTCTCCATTATGTTCTGAATGTCTTAAATAGTGACCGATTGATGGCATTTGCATTTCACGATTGCACGGTCTGTCGTTGTGTAATACTCCTTGCAGCCATGCATGCATGGTAATGCCTTTTCACCTGTTTATTGAATCACCTGATTATTCAGAACTACAATGAAAATGTATTAATCTTGTCATGTTTTCTAAAGCACTAAAAGACTGACGTAAGTTCACTACTACAAAAACACCTATTGGTGCCGGTTTGTAAGCGGCAATAGGTGCCGGTTTCAACCCCGACACCCTTTGGTCGGCACCAATAGTGAAAGTCATTGGTACCGGTTAAAAAACCAACACCTATAACATTATAGGTACCGGGTGTGAACATAGAACCGGCACCTACTCTATATTATAGGTGCCGGTTCAAGTGAAAAACCGGTACCTATAAGTTTTTAGGGCCCGGTGCAGTGGACCATATTGGTGTCGGTTCTTTGCAAGAACCGGCACCTATAACAGTGTAGCCAAAAATAAATAAATTAGGTGTAGAACATTTCCTAAAACACAAAAAAGACACAATATTGCATTCACATCCTCCACACATATAACAGAATATTACATTCACATCATGCACATCCACATCATCTAGATTTCCAAGAAGTCTCGTTTTAAAATTCCACAACAATTCATATCACCCACATCCCAAAATCTCTAAACATATAGACACAATATTGTTCAAACATATACACGAATACAATTTCATCTCTAAATTGCATAGGAGATATTGCTGGGACTCCGCGTGCAAGTCAACTTTAGCCTGAGACGTGCCCGTCAAACCACACGAAGGTGCTGACCAGATGTGTTACACATCTCAGGAGACTTGACAAAAATCGCTTGAGCTCTACAATATCTTAAAAATTCTAATATGAAAAGTTTAGTTTCACATGCTCACCTGTTGCTTATAGAGGCAACAACGATGATGCCAGTCTCATCCACCAAGTGAGATCACCTGTTGCTATGAGGGATAAAAATATAAGTAGAGATAGTTAATACATGAATAGTAAGTGTTCAACAAAACAAATAGATAGACATTAACAAATAGATAAACTCAATTCATGTTCGAGACATTACGAATACAACATCAATCCAAATAACTAAGGTACAAGAAACATAGAAAATGCTTAAAGGGTACGTTTTGCCCACTAATTCTAAGTATGCGTATCCTTTATTGTTGAACGGCTATCTAAAGTGTCACTAGGGCCTCCAGCCTCAATGAAACCCACTAGCCCAGCAGGAGCTCTTGAAACGTGATACACACCATTTGACGAGATGACATGGTTGACGATGAACCCACAAAGTTGTTCAGCGAGGGGCAAACAAACATATGGGATCAATTTACTTGTCGGCAACTTTAATTTCTGCAAATTGAAGTTTTGAAGATGTGAAAACGTATTATGTGTTTAGAAATGTGGATTTACGTCTTAACAAAATTAGCGAACCTCAGCATCTATAAGGTTCCAGTTGGAGTCCTCCATGAAAATCCACATAAATTTCATCACGTAGAACCCACATGTGCTCGTGCCCTCATCCTGGCGTGAGCACCAAGGATGGCAAACAACCCGGAATGTATTTGCACACGGAGCGTGTCGAATACACTTCTTTTTATACTTCACAAGTGCCTTATTTAGGATGTTAATGACGGATTCAAAAGCTTCTCGCGGTTTCCTCAATCCATCCATGACGATAATCTTGGAATCATTTAAATGTATCGCAAGAAGGATCCAGTGAGGTGGCCTACATACAAATCGAAAGAGCAATTAACATCTTAAAGCACAAATGAGATGTACAACATTCTACGCCGCACTTACTTAAAGTGGTAGGGCAAAAGGATCGTATTCATGTTCTGAAGCTTGACGAAGGAGTTGTATAGGTAGTCCAGCACAACTTTTTCCATCTTTGGGCCTCCATGAATATTAGTGGAATTGACAACTTGTGGATCGAGGAATCCTAGTTTGTTATGGGTTGCTGTACATTCAAGCATCCCCATTCTACGAAAGGGCAAAAATTAGACATGCAATGAGGATATCTATTTAGAAAAACTAGCGAGGGATCGAGTATACTTACAATGCCCATAACTGATGTAGCGATAAATCTAGCTCCCTCAAATTGTATAGCTGAAATAGTTCTTTAAATGGGACCCAAATTATACCATCGGAGTGATGAAAGCCCTCATCCCTGTAAAAGACGGGGAACATCTCCTTACCATCCTTGGCCATCTGTAAGTACCACTCTTCTACCCTTCTCATCTGAGTACAATTGCCAACGATGTTACGATATTCGTCGGTAGTCAAGATTTCACCAAACTTGAACTGAGTTGCCAATGGGGCCTTCGAAATATTGTCCACACTAGACAAACTCTTCAGCCCTGCACCTTCTAAAAATTCTTGTGTTTTCTTCATGGCTTCATCTTTCTCGAATTCTTTCTTGGAATATGCTTGCAATGTCTTTTTCCGGACCGTGCGTCAGAAGTCCGAAATAGGTTGCTTCGGGGGAGGTGGCCTTGCCATACGAATGAAGTGGTCCTGTACTGCAACTGGCACTTTCACGTTTGTCGACTCCTTTGTCTTGTCCCCTTTACGTCTAATAAGCGATGTTATGCTCCCGCTCATCTCCTTTTTTTCATTGAAAGATGGCTCCGGCATGTTGGGAAATGACGCCTTCTTAGTCTTCTTCAGAGATGTTGGTTCGGACATCTAGAAAGTTTTACACAGGCGCCCCCTCTTTTTAGGCTGGTCCGAAGAAGCTAGGCTCTGATGTGCTGCCTCTGGAGGTGACCGTTGTGTCGATGGAGGAGATAGGCTCTTACGTGGTAACGGTGGTGGAGTTGGCATCCTTGGGGGGAGACAATATGCCCTTCAGAGCTAGACCCATCATCGCTTTGCTCGTCATCACTATCTCCTGAAGGGAATACAATGAAATGTTTGCGCCACAGGATAATGTTGTGGACGGCTTGTCCAAGAGTGTTTACCCCCACCTCAGGAGAAAAATCAAGTTGGATTGCCCTGTATCTGCTCGACACGTCCTCCACTTCAACCCTTGAGTAGCCAGTTGGTATCGGATTACCGTGTATCCTTCCCCCTCCACTACGGGATGTGCCATACCGCGTGCCACCTCCACAGTGATGTTCTGAACTGGCACTTGCAGTCTGCATGCAGTACATACAGTGATGTCATCCACAGGGTGATGAGTCGTGTCTGGTTCTTGAGGAACCTCGGTTGAAGCACAACTGCTTTTCCTACCAGTTGGACTGGTTACACGGCCATCATTGCCTTCATCCTGTCTTTCCAGCCTCCCCATTACCAGTGCCTCCATCCTCGCCATTTGTTCCTTCAGTTGCCTTATCTCTTCTGATTGGTCTCCAGTTTGTGTATCTCCGAGACCGGTACCTATGTCTGTCTTCAGGAAAACCTTCCCTCCATGGAACTAGACCTACTCCTCTTGTGCGACCCGGATGCTCAGCGTTCTGCAATGCAAGTGTGAGCTCATCTTTCTCCCTGCTCGGAACAAAAGAACCCTCTGAGGACCTTTGATGGGCATCATGGAGCCTTTGGGACACTTCTGCTGACTGTGGACCCTTGTGTACCAACTCGCCAGTATCCGAGAGTGTTGCCCCTCGGGCGTATTGGTAATTCTTTCCTCGTTGACACCAGTCCTTCGTCTCGATCTCGATTCCCTTTGCCAACAGCTCATCTTCCCTCGCTTGCCATTTACCTACGTTCTTAGCATATCCGCTAGGGCCAAGACGGTGAGGGTATATAGATTTTTTGCGGAATTGGCCTGGTTCCTTTCGCTAACCTCCCTTGCCTCATCTGATGTTCTGTACGCCACAAAGTCATCCCAGAAAAGGCGACACCTTCGATAATTGGGATCTTCAAAATTCGGTGTTAGCCCCCGCTTCACAAACTTCCTGGTAAGGTCCGTCTTGAACTTCTTGAAGCTGATGCTCATCCTCTCAAGGGCCCTTTGCTTTGCGAGGTTTTCTGAACCCGCGGGGAAGAAGGGTCTTTGACATAGAATACTTGTGTTACGGAGTTTGCGAGCACAAATGGTTCATCTTGATAACCCACATTGTTTAGGTTCACGATTAACATTCCGTATTTGTCAATCTTCAAACCACTTGGAATTTTGACCCATTGGCACTGTAAAAGTGGTACCTTCAGTGGTCCGTAGTCAAGCTCCCATATTGCCTCTATATAACCATAGTACGTTTGTTCTACACCATTACTATCAAAGGCATCTATGCGGACACCACTGTTTTGGTACGAGCTCTTCGCATCCTGGGTTATCGTGTAAAATGTATACCCATTAATGTCATACCCTTGGAATGAATGAATTGTGCTCGCAGGCCCCCGAGACAAAACGTACAATCGGTCACTATCAGGATTCGTAGCCATGATATGCTTCTGTAACCAATCCCCAAAATACAACCTATGCTGCTTAGCGATCCATGCCTCTGATTTTCCTGGGTTCTCGATACGGAGTGTGTTGTAATGCACGTCGACAAATGGAGCCACCAAGACTGACTGCTGGAGCAATGCAAAATGCGCTTGCCGTAATGTTTCAAGGCTAGGAGCGAATATTGCTTTATGCCCTAGTGTCCCCTTCCCTAGTAGCCTTCCCTCGTGTCGGGACATCGGCACACCAATAGGAGGCAAATCCATGTAGTCGATACAAAACTCAACCACCTCCTCTGTTGCATAACCCTCTACGATACTGCCTTCTGGTCGAGCTCTATTACACACATACTTCTTTAAGATCCCCATGAACCTCTCGAAAGCCCACATGTTATGTAGATACACTGGGCCCATAATCTTTATCTCTTTCACGATATGTGACACAAGGTGAACCATTATATCAAAAAATGATGGTGGAAAACACATCTCGAGTTAGCAAAGGGTAATAATTGCATCTTCTTGGAGCTTGTCTAGCGTGGTAGGATCGATCACCTTCTGATACACATCGTTGAAGAACGAGCACAACTTTATGATTGGGTTTCAAACCTTATCTGGCAAGATACCTCTAATCGCAACAGGAAGCAGTTGTGTCATCAACACGTGGCAATCATGTGACTTCATGCCCACTAATTTCTTCTCTTTCATATTGACAAACCTTTTAATGTTCGTGGAGTAACCAGACAAGACTCGGACACTCTGAAGGCACTCCAACAGGCTTATTTTCTTTGCAGCACTAAGGGTGTAGCACGCGGGAGGTAGGTATTGGCGGCCATTGGGACGTTCTTGAGGATGGAGCTCGGACCTGATGTTCATGTCTACGAGATCTCTTCGGGCTTTCAACGTATCCTGTCTTGCCGGGTATGTTTAGCAGGACTCTTATCAAACTCTCGCAGACATGCTTCTCAACATGCATCACGTCGATTGCGTGGCGGACATTCAAATCTTTCCAATACGGTAGTTCCCAAAAGATAGATTTGTTCTTCCAAAGAGGCTTCTCACCACCCTTACCCGTCACGTTTCTATTGCCATGCCCCTTACCAAATATACATTTAATATCTTTTACCTCCTCATAAATGTCTCTGCCATCATGGTGTGTTGGAGCTATACCCTCCTCCACCGTGCCATCGAAATCCCTTGTATTGCTACGGTAGTGGTGGCCGGCTGGAAGAAACCTCCGATGGCGCATGTATACAGTCTTTCCGGAGTACCTCAACCACCTGCTCACTGTTTCCCGCATACACTGCAGACATGCACAACCACCTTTCACTGTTTGCCCTGATGTGTTGCCAGCCGCAGGGTAATATTGGATGGTAACGAACAACATTGCCCTTAAGGTGAAATACTCTCTTTTGTACGCATCTCAAATCTGCACACCCTGGTCCCATAGTAACTTAAGATCGTCCACTAATGGTCTAAAGTAGACATCGATATCATTGCCAGGTTGCTTCGGCCCTTGAATTAGAAGTGGCATCATTATATACTTGCGCTTCATGCACAACCATGAAGGAAGGTTGTAGATAACGAGTGCCACTGGCCACATGCTATGCCGACTGCTCATGTCTCTGAAAGGATTCATCCCGTCTGTGCTCAGCCCAAACCTTATATTCCTAATCTCCTGCGCAAAACGTTTTTTATACTTTCTATCTTTCTCCATTGAGATCCGTCGGCAAGGTGTCTTATCATCCCATCCTTCTTACGCTCCTCGTGGTGCCAACGCATCATCTTTGCATGCTTTTTGTTTGCGCACATGCATTCAATCCGAGGGATTATAGGAAAATACCATGCAACCTTAACAGGCACTTTCCTCTTCTTCAGGATGGGGCCACCATTGTCATCATCAGCATCATCATCGTTATCTCCGCCCTTATACCACGGTGCTTTGCAAACTAGACACGTATCCAAGTCTGCATAGTCACCTCGATATAGGACACAGTCATTTCGACATGCGTGAATTTTTTGCACTTCTAGTCCGAGTGGGCAGACAACCTTCTTCGCTTTGTATGTTGTTTCTGGTAGTACATGACCCGCTGGAAGGAGGTCTCCAATCATCTATAGAAGATCTGTGAAACTCTTGTCACTCCATCCATTTGTTGATTTCATTTGGAGCAACGAGAGGACAACATGCAACTTGGTGTGCTCCTTGTTGCATCCTGGATAAAGCGGGGCTTTTGAGTCCTCCACCATGGACTTGAACTTCTCATATTGCCTTTCATCGTTGTAGGCTGTCTCCCCATCACGTAACATCTGATCCAAACCATCTGTTTCGTCACTACCATATCCACCTTCGTTGGCAGGCAACTCCGCATTCTCTCGTTCCATTACATCACCGTGATTGTCCACATTGTCACTCCCATCTTCATTATGACTATCCTGACATGCGTAGTTACGCATAAAACCTCTTGTTAGGAGATGCTCGTGGACTTGATTTGCAGAAAATTATCTCTCGTTCATGCAATCAGCGCATGGACAAAGCAAGTGTCCCATCATGCTCAATGATCTAGAACTCGTTGCCCCGATCACGAAGTTGGTTACTCTCCTGGCATACTCCAACGTACCGCGCTTCGCAACGTTCATCCCTCCTTCATCCATTGGTCCTACAAAAAATCTTAAATTAACCGCTAACATACCTATATCAATTAATTCCGTACATCAATCAAAAATCAGTAGTACTTATCTTTTATATCTCAAATGCTCGATGATTTAATACTTAGTCAAGTTGCAAATTAACACACTCTATATCTATTGAAATTCAAATAATAAATAATATATGTAAGTTACTCATAGATAAGTCATCATGCTTTTCTCAAATCACCATCTCCAAACAAATTAAGATTCAAAATATCAATCCAATTCAACAAGAAAAGTTGCAAAAATAGCTAGCACTACCATCTAAATTGTAAATATCTTGATGTTTTTTAGGAAAAAAACACATTGAGATCACACAAATAAAGAAAATACGTATAGAATCAACAAAAACATAACGTTAAACATGCAAACACATAGATCTCTTGATGTTTTTGAATTTTTTGGGCAAAACCTCCCCCTTTGGATGAGCAAGAAGAAGACCTCTCAAATCGTGAGCTAGTGTGGTGAGAGTATATATAGGCTGCAAGAGTAATAGGTGTCGGTTTTTAACACGAACCAGCACCTTTAGGCCTTGATGACATCGCTGGTGGACAATAGGTGCCGGTTCGGGTTAAAAACCGGCACCTATTCCCCTCCCCGACACCTATGACTCAAATTAAAGGTGCCGGCCGTGACCTAAAAACCGGTACCTATACAATAGGTGCCAATTTTTAACTCACGGCCGACACCTATATCAATTTTGGACCGTTTGGGGGGAGAACTTTTAGTGCCGGCTATTAATTAAAACCGGCACCTATTCCCCTCCCATCATAAATTATTATAGGTGCTGGTTATACACCTCGTGGACGGGAAAAGTCTTATAGGTGCCGGTTTTTGGGTAACCGGCACCTATATGGCCGACACCTATGGGTGTTTTTGTAGTAGTGGTTACAGTTGAAACCGTGTTTCATGCTGTTAGGTCCAATCAATGTACAACATGATCGTAGGCTCATTGGTTTCTTATTTTTATGATTTCAGCGGGAAATGAACAACTATCTCTTGCATATTCCTTTTATCCAGTTTGAAAGGAAACCTCAGCTACTAGGCTCTGTTGAGTTGAGGTTGTACTGACTTCTTTAGCACCACCACAACCACGACAATGGCAACAAATTTCAATTATAAATTTGAACTTGACATTTTATAAATTTGAGGTTGTACTAGCTATTCAGGTCCATTTCGATGTGGTCGACAGTGCTCATCGAGAATTGGCTACAGATATTCAAATATCCAGTTTTTAGCCTATTAAAGACATTTGTTTGAGTGAAAATCTCAGGTTTTCAAATCTGTTAACAATACATGACTCAGGTTTTCAAATATTCAGTTCTCAAATTGCAAGTTTTTTAAGTTTCCTCTCGGTGGATTTGCTATTTACTCTTGTTCTTTACTATACATGAGATTTGCCTTAACGACCGCTCAGGTTAAAATGCATTCTCTTCAATGAATTTGGGGGCGGCTTCGTTGGGCAGAAGAACAGTCAGGCGGAAGAACACTGTTCTGTTTCTTGTTCGATATTCAACTAAAACATATTTAAGATTTTCTTTATTTTAGAATTCATTTATTTTGTTATGGCGGGATTAGGACATGTAGACTTTCATAAATTGATACTACCTCCAAATCGATGCATATTTTTTTCTCCCGTTGCAACGCACGGGCCCAAAACACCGCCACTGAAATTCACTCCATACAATCAAGCACAAGGTTTGTGCATCACTGCCTACCCCACCGATCCCACCGATCGTTGCTCCACCTCCACTCCTGTCTCTGAACCCACGCAGCTCCATGCCCATTATCTGAATTCTACATTTTTTTTTTTGCTTTTGATCCTACCAAACAGGTATTAATAATATATATATGTAGGATTTATGTATTTAGCAGGTTGTGGTACTATTATGCACAATGGATTATGTGTTTTTGTCACTATGTACTAATTCATTTTTTTATTTGGTTGGATTCATAATTTTGACTGCTTTGATGAAGATTTGATTGAAGGGTTGAAAAGAACGGCAAAGTCGTGAAGAGTTGCTTCCAATCCTCGGTAAAACCAAATCTTCCCCTGCATTTAATAGGCGGTCATTTTTAAGAGTTGCTTCCAATCCTCGGTAAAACGAAATCTTCCCCTGCATTTAATAGGCGGTCATTTTTTTCTACTGAAATCAATATAAAAATGAGAAATGCTTTTATAAAAAAGGATCACCTTCACCTGGAATATAGGTTTTCTGAAACTTTAGGTTTGATCTTCTTCTCTTAAATTTGGATTGTGGTTATTATGTTTTTATTACCATGCATTCCATGAATGGATGTAATGCTTATGATTTCATCAGATAAATTTACTGGATACATGACTGTGTAGAGTAGCTTAATTGCATCAAATGCATACTTATGTTAAAATAAAAAAAACATATTTATGTTGGTGTACTGGCTGCATATAACTAATTTTTGGCCAAAGACTATGGTGGCTTAAGCATAGACTCACCAGAGGCTAATAAAAATATCAATTTTAGAAATTCTATACCGCCACTGAAATAAATTAGTTAATTTTATGGTATTGAGCTCACTGACGTTGGTCCGATATGACATGGTTGCAGTTTGTTATCAATTTGAGAAAACTAGATTCTCCTGTAAGCTTGAACATGCAAAGTTGGGCACCATGGATTTTGACTGTTTCATGCACTACAATTGTGTTTTCCTTGTAAAATAGACCATCTCCATATATGATACACCTTCCAAATGCAAATGGAAATTGCAGATCTAAGGTTATCAGGTTAACACATCCAATAGGCTGCATATATTCGAAATATATAAATTACTCTATTTCTGAAAACGGGCATTCTACAAATTCCAGAGATATAGCGGACATAGTTCCTGGCTTGCTGCCTTGCTGGTAGTTTTCTCATCCCCAGCAAGCAATTTGATCATTCCAGCGATCTGAACCCAGGTCCAACAGAGGAAAATCCACTCAAAACAACGCACAAGATTTGTTGTATTGCTCATAAGTTTGGTCAAAATCATTGCCGACGATCAATCAAGGCGGGCTCTTCAGGGGATAGGCTGATGACTAGACAACAAACGTCATAAATCCGGAAGAAACGAGATATCAGGTAGCACATCCATATAGTTGAAATTGGGTGCAAATTATACAGTACTGAATTTAACTTTGACGAGTTGTACAGAGATGTTGCATTGTCAAAGGCAGCGTCAAGAGAAACAATAAGAATTTTAGCTAAGCCAAGAAAGAAATAGATCCCATAGGTAAGAACACTAATAATATTGTATATAAAGATGTACTTAGATTGGTGAGCAACGGTAAGTATTTAGGCTAACATGTAAGTTCATTGTCAAAAAAAATAATTACAATATCTGTGATAAAGAAGATAATGAAATATTGATATCGTTGTCCTTTGTTCTGTACAACACGTTACAACCGTTGGTATCATGGGATTGAACCCGATATACCAGCTCATGCTACATCATGGCGTGCGTCGCTTTGTGCGAAGCTGATACTGGGACAAAGTGTTTCTATCGTAATGCTTGTACCACTCTTATATCTACTCCTGTCATCTTGTCGGCGAATTTCAGTACTCATGTCATGTGAAAATTTAAATACTCGTGCCATAATTGCTAAACTGCATGAGCGACCACGTATATGAGATAGTTGCTTCTCTTTTTATTCACCTGCCCCTATTTGTTTATTCCCGTAACAAA
Source organism: Oryza punctata (assembly GCA_000573905.2). Lineage (NCBI taxonomy): Eukaryota > Viridiplantae > Streptophyta > Magnoliopsida > Poales > Poaceae > Oryza > Oryza punctata. The sequence goes on from CM002488.2 coordinate 11,459,783, forward strand.
TTAATGGAATAACTCTCCCCTTTTTTCACATGTATTACCCCTCATATCTCATATATTGTATACTAAAGTGACTCTATATAATTAATGGTGATCAAGAATTATTATTTTTATACAATATCATATCATTGTACCTTGCGTGAAATATATTTGATATACGACATGAATCGAATTTAAACTCTATTACACGGATCATAGGAAATAACTTTTGCTAACATGAAATTTCAAAAGTTCTTTTAAAAAAATAATTGCACCGTAACGTTGGCACAGGCATATTACTACTAGTACCTATAGTATGACTATACGTTGGAAACCTTTTCACCAACTCCTATTCTTTCTATATATGGGTCCCACCATAACACATCATCAAGAAGTAAACACTACATATGCTCAAGTCTTTTCAATATGGGATGTGACTACGGCGAGACCGTACTAGTACACCCAATAGTGCATGTCTTTTTTTATTGACTAAAATGTATGGAGGGTCATTAAAGTTATTTAAGTGTATCACATAGGTCACTCTACTTTCAAAATGTACAATTGATGGTTAATGTGAGTTAAGTGAATCATGTGCCTATCTAGCCATCCACGCGAGCATACATTGTACAGGTGGCATGCCATGTAGGATAGAAAAAACTGTTATTGAAAATATGCTGAAAACTCCCTACACATTGTGATTAAACCAGCTCATACCATGCGTAATAAACAGATCCTGAAATCTCCTAATTGCCTAAAATGTGAAAATTAAATCATGTACGACATAGAGTATATGAGATAATACATGCATTAATGCATATTCTCACCTTGTTTATATAAACTTGTTTATTACGTATGTCATACTGATTTCAGGATTTGTTTATTACGCATGGTATAAATCTATTTAATCACAATGCATAGGGAGTTTTTGCATATTTTTATTTGCAATTTTTCAATCGTACATGGAATGCCATGTGTACTATGTATGCTTGCGTGGATGATTATATGAAAAATGACTCACTTAACTCAGATCTAAATATGCATTTTGAAAGTAGAGTGACCTATGTGACACCTAAATAAGTTTGATGACCCTCCATGCATTTATCTTTTTTATTCTTATAGAATGCTCTTAAATTATTTATCGATCTATAATCCGATTATACAATTGTGTTCGTTGCAATTAAATACTAACAACAAGATCTTACATGATTATATTCTGATAAAAAATATCTATGTTGTAAATTACTTTTATTATATATGTAAGTTACTTTTATCATATCTATAAATTACTTTTAGATTTGATTAAATTACTTCTTATACATTCATAATGTTGTGAGTTATTTATTTTATTATCGTTTATTGTTAATTCCATAATTTGTACTGATTAAATTTAATTTCTAGATAGACTCGTGTTTTTACCCATAATGGATTTACTTCTAATATCGTGACAAGTTAGTTTCTTTTCGTTTTAAGTTATTTCTATAATATATGCAAATTACTTTTAGGCTTTATTGAATTTACTTTTATATGTCTAAGAAGTAATTTAGTGAAATCAAATAATTTAGATATATTATAAACATAATTTTTATTTTTTATAAAAAAATAATAATTATGTGAGATCTTGTTGTAAAGATTTAGTTGTTACAAACACAATCGTATAATCGGATCGTAGATCGGGTGAGTAATTTAAGAGAAATGTTTTTTAAGCATATGTGGTAGGAATATATTTCTCTACTTACTGATGGACTAGTATTCTTCCGTCAATGTCCCATCACTGGTTATGCCTAAACCGAGATGCTCTCTATTTAGATTTTACTTTCAACATGATGATTTTTACCTGGCTAAAACTTTCAACTTGGATTGAAAAAACTTTCGATTCAACTTTAAAATTTTCAAAACTTTCAACTAAAAACTATATTAAAAATTAGATTCTAAAACTAAAACTTCCTATTTATGGATTAAAACTTTCAATTTGACTCATAAAACATTCAATCCAAAATCCAACACTTTCTACTTGTAGATTAAAACTTTCAACTAGAATTACAAAAGTTTTGACTAAAATATAAAAATTTGAGCTAAAATCGCAACAACTTCATACTAGATCATCAAATATGTGAGACTCCATGTTTCTCCCACCACCAGAGCAACACAGACGTGAGATAGTGACTCTACCGCCACCACCTTCCTCCCTCCCTTCTCTCCTCTGCCTCACCATCGCCCAAGTGGCCCACCAACAAGCTGGATGGGACTGTGATGATAGCAGTGGTAGGGTTCTTCCTTTTTCCCTCCCTCGAAAACACCTTCGCTCGGGTATGTTCTTGGTAAGGACGACAATGGATGGAGGGGAGGAGAAATCCGGGTCAGCACAGTGAACTGGCTGGCAGCGATGGAAGGTGGTGGCTGCGGGGTAAAGGGCGTCGAGGAGGCGGCGTGGTCAGCCAGGGGTTGGGAGGTGGACGGCGGTCGGATCCACAGCCATCGAGGTCGGACCTGCCTAGATTTGCTCAGTGGGAGCCCGACGATGATGACGACTACCGCAAGGAGGCGCGACGACGGGGTTGACGGATGACTGCAGCACTCGATTTGGCAGTGTCGAGGCCAGATTCACATCCTCGGAGCTAGCGCGTGCAGAGTGCCACCTGATAATGATGGTGGTCATTGGCAAAGGTGAGGTCGCCCTCATCGAGGTAAGGGGAAGGGTGGAGCTGCTGCTCTCTCCCCTCCTGTGGACACCGATGGGATGCGGCGGCACAGACGGCTATTGTGGTGATGGGAGGGAGCAACTGTGGTAACTGTTGGGTGTGCCACTGATGGTGGCTACTCCCCTCCACTCGTTAACGGGAGGACGATGACATTGCTGGCTGCTGTGCAGATGAGATGAAACGGTTTCAACGATGACGAGGTGTGTCAGCTATTGTGGAGATGGGAGGGAGTGACTGTGGCAGCTATCGTTTGTGCCAACGATGGTGGCTGCTCCCCTCTCTTTGATAGGAGGACGGCGACATCGCTGGCTATTGTGCGGATGGGAGGAAACGGCTTCAACGACGACCAGGTGTGACCGCGTTGACACATGTCCTCATCCTATCGTGCTTGCTTGTTGGCGTCTTCCCGAGGTAGCGGCGAGGGGTGAGCACCGCTAGGCGGTGACGATAGTGGGACTCGTGTAGGGAAGTGCGAAGGTGGCCCTCCTGCACAGCAACCTCTTTCTTGTTTGCCGGCCATTGGCAGAGTGGTGGTGCGATGGTTGCATGCTGAAGGTGCTTGGAGGGTGGGGCTGCTGGTAACGACGGAGACGCTATTACATGCGAGGGTTAGGAGACTCCGGGTGAAAGGCCTAGTCCTTTCGGGGTCACCAGTGGCAACACTCTTAGGCACCGGTACCCCGTTAGGGGTATTGTCGTGGTGTCTCTCCTCTCTATGGTTGAATCCTCATGTGAAAGCCACGCGCTGGTTCCTAGGACGGGTGATGGGGTGCCATCAGCATTGCAACCTCTCGAGAAGCGTCGTTTGGAGGTCCATTTCCGACCAAACTCTTCTGAAGATATTGTCCTCTTGTGGTGGCGTCCTAGTCATCATAAATTGGCCATGTTGGTAGGCCTTGTGGGGATAGCAGATCCACTCTTATCTCTCGCCCTCTCCCCCTCCAACCCAAAGATATGGATGGAGTCAAGTATGTTTGGATACCGTGCTCCTGTTCATTCCCAACCAGTAGTGGGTGTTTGTGTCGTTAGCGTTTGGTTTGTTTTTTTTTCTGTTTTCCTGATTATAGCCTTTCAAGGCTACTGTCTCATAATTGTTACTGCTATATCAACATGGAACCTCTCACTTTATTGTACGGTTCATTAAAAAAAACTTCACACCCAAATCCCTATTCTCTCATATCACGGTTTTCAAAAACTTCAAACTCAAAAATTCAAAACTTTTAACTCAAATATGTGCACGTTTTCTCGATATCGACGTCACGTCTTGTCAATGAGGAAGAGGCAAAACCGATGTCTCGTCAGGAGGAACAGCCTCGACCTAGAAGAGGAAGAACGAGAAGCTGATGTTGTCCTGAGCTCGCTAACGTCTCACCAGAAAGGATGAAGGAATAAGGTGATCCCCAACCTCCTGGTCTCGTTGATGGAGAAAGAGGATGGGAGTAGGTACAGGGGAGCGGTGAGTGCTACATGCGTTGAATGCGGAGACTACGGAGTGGAGTGAAACAGTGTGAGGTGGGAAATCACGGATGAAAGAGGTAAGGTCATCGGGAGCGAACAACTTAGCAGGAAAAGAAAAAGAAAGAATGCGAGATGGGTCTGATGTGTGATGGGCTATCACTCGAGAACGGCAGTAGTCAATTTAATTGTGTCTCCTCACATCTCCAGCATGAACGTTTCTTTGACTTTCATCATTAACAGGAGAGGGAGCTAGACGGTTTGGTCAACACGTTTTCACAGACCACACAAGGCTCAGATATGTGCACTACAACGATAACTCACATCTGTGTCGGGTTGCAACCCACATCTGTGTCGGATATGGCGCCCGACACAGCATAGAGGTCAGTGATATGAGAACTCATCTCAAACGGACATAAGTCTGTTACGGATGAAGTTCTCTTAATCGGGTCTCAACTAATGTCCATCACCGATAGCTTTAACCCAGACGACCAGTCAAACAGAACCCGTCACGGATGACCTATCTCAATCGGGCTACAACTAGCACCCATCACGGATGACTGTCTCTCTCAAACGGGCCTAAACAGAAGCCCGTCACAGATGACTATTATTCTCAATCGGTCTCCAAATATAGCCCGTCACATAGCCCGTCACAGATAATTATATTCTCAATCGGGTCTTAAGTTACAGCCCGTCACAGTTGACTATAAATCAATCACTAGTGCAGATCCTCTCATCTGTGACGGGCTGCAATATAACTGGATTTTACGGGCCGTCACAAAGAATACATCTCAAACGGGCCTTAAAAGAGACCGATTGAGATAGGGTCGGAGATACATGTTAAATGTGCGTAGAACTGAAGCCCGTCACGGATGACACATATCTGTGATGGGCTCCAACTAGGGCCCGATTGAGATAACCTTAAATATCTCAATCGGGCCCCAAGCAGGGGCCCATCACGGATGATAGTCATCTGTGATGGCCCCAACTTGTGGTCCGTTTGAGATTTTAAGGTTATCTCAATCGGGCCCTATTTAGAGCCCGTCATAGATATGTGTCATCCGTGACGGGCTCTAGCTTGAGGCCCGTTTGAGATAACAATAAAGCCCGTCACAGATTGCAGTCCTCTGTGACGGGCATTTTTTAGGCCCGATAAAGATAACTGATATGCCCGATAGAGAATACAATTTTATGGACCGTTACAGATAGTTATTGCACACTATAAATAGCCGCAACTGCCGGTGTAACTGTATCCCACTATTCACAATTTTGGTGGGAGGTTGGAGGGGGCGAAATTTTAATTTTTTTTGAAAAAAACAGTAAATTCATAAAGGTACTTAAATAGTAGTCGGTACTTTAGACAATTCATCAATTGTCATTAATTCGGAGTATTTATCTTCTAAGATGTTTCTTTGATTATTTTTTCATTTCTGCAGCGATGGATCAAAGTTGGATGTATGCAAAATCCGTGAAACGTCATAGTCAGGAGTATAGAAATGGGGTATTAAATTTTATAAACACCACGGAGGAGGATAGGAAAAGAAGAAACAGCGATTACATGTGTTGTCCATGTGCAGATTGCAAGAATGAGAATATGTTTGGTAGTTGAGTGGATGTACACGCTCATCTGATACAACGAGGATTCATGGAAGGCTACACATGTTGGGTCAAGCATGGAGAGCAAGAATCTGGAGGTGTTGCAGCTGTAGATAGTACTGGTGCGCAAAATCAGGAAGATGAAGATGAGCATGACATGTTTGTACCTTCTCCACTGGGCGGTGAAATGGTTGATGTTGATCACAATCTGCTGCAAGACATGTTACGTGACGTTGAGGATCCAGCCTACAACGAGAGAGATTCCATAAAGTTCAGCAAGTTGGTCAGTGACTCGCAGACACCTCTGTACGCTGGATGCAAAGCAAAGCACATCAAATTATCAGCTACCTTGGACCTAATGAAGCTGAAGGCAAGTAGTGGATGGATAGACAAGAGTTTCACGGAGTTTTTGGGAATTTTGAAGTCCTTGCTGCCTGATGGGAACACATTGCCCGAGACGACATACGAAGCAAAGCAGGTTTTGTGTCCCCTGGGGTTAGAGGTCCGTAGAATTCACGCTTGTCCAAACGACTGCATATTGTACCACAAGCAGTATGCGGACTTAGATGCTTGTCCTGTCTGCAAGGAATCTCGATACAAGCGAAAGAAAAGTCCTGACGAAGGGAAAAGATCAAAGCGGGGTGGTCCCGCGAAGGTTTTGTGGTACCTACCAATCATTGATCGTTTCAAAAGATTATTTGCAAACCCCAAGGAGGCGAAGTTAGTACGTTGGCATGCCACTGAGAGAAGGAACAACGGTATGCTAAGACACCCAGCGGATTCAATTCAATGGAGAAATATCGATCGAAAACACAGTGACTTTGCTGCCGACCCCAGAAACATGAGGATATGTCTTTGTACAGATGGCATGAATCCTTTCGGAGACTTGAGTAGTACTCACAGCACCTGGCCAGTTCTTATTTCAAACTTTAACCTACCGCCATGGTTGTGCTTTAAAAGGAAATATATTATCCTGTGCTTGCTAATCCAAGGACTGAAACAACCGGGCAATGATATCGACATGTTCTTGGAGCTTGTTATGGATGATCTTGAGATGCTACGGAAAGAAGGTGTGGAAACTTGGGATGCGTATGGTCAGGAGAATTTCAAGTTACGAGTTCTACTGTTCTGCACCATTAATGACTATCCCGCCCTCGGTAATCTTTCTGGCCAAACCGTGAAAGGAAAGAAGGCTTGCTCCAACTGCATGGAACATACACGCAGCCGATGGTTGAAGAAATCACGAAAGATGGTTTATATGGGTCATAGGAGGTGGCTCCCGCTACGTCACGCGTTCCGAAGGAAGAAGAATGTTTTCAACTGTAAGAGAGAACTTCAGCAGGCTCCCAAGGATTTGTCCGGGGATGAGGTGTACAACTTGGTCAAAGATATAACCAACGAGTTTGGGAAGAAAAGAAAACGTAGTCAGGCAAAGGACAAGGGTATGTGGAAGAAGAAGTCCATATTTTGGCGATTACCTTACTGGAAAGATCTTGAGGTTTGTCATTGCATTGACCTCATGCATGTAGGAAAGAATGTGTGTGAGAGTTTGGTTGGCCTGCTGCTGAATATTCCTGGCAAAACAAAGGACGGGTTGAACGCGCGCCTTGATCTACAGGACATGAACATTCGCAGTGAACTCTAGCCCGTAACAGATGCAGAGACAGGTAGAGTGTACCTCCCTCCAGCTTGCCACACACTGTCGAAGAATGAGAAGATCGCAATGTTGTCTTGCCTGAGAGATATCAAAGTTCCATCGGGCTATTCAGCGAGGATTAGTAAGTACGTCAAATCGAAAGACCTAAAACTGGTTGGAATGAAGTCTCACGATTGCCACGTGCTAATCACACAAATCTTGCCAGTTGCTATCAGAGGCATTCTTCCCCCCAAGGTCCGACATACGATCCAACGTCTGTGCGCCTTTTTCAATGCTATCGGTCAGAAAATTATAGATCCCGAAGATCTAGATGGGTTGCAGACCGATATTGTTAATACCCTCTGCCACATGGAGATGTTTTTTCCGCAGTCTTTCTTTAATATCATGGTTCATCTCCCTGTTCATCTTGTGAAGCAAACAAAACTATGTGGCCCAGCTTTTCTAAGAGAAATGTACCCGTTCGAGAGGTACATGGGAGTTCTGAAGGCATACGTTTGGAACAGAGCAAAACCGGAGGGGAGCATCATTGAAGGATACACGACCGAGGAGGTCATTGAGTTCTGCGTGGATTACATGTCCGAGGCCGAACCTATAGGAGTTCCAGCGTCTCGTCACGAAGGTAGGTTATCAGGTGCTGGCACAATAGGGAGGTCAAGAATTAGGCCCGATCAAGCTTCCTACGCGCAGGCTCATTTTGCTGTGCTCCAACACATGGCAGAAGTTGGCCCTTACTTTGAGGAGCACTTAGTGAAAATCCGGCAGGAGAACTTGGATCGTCTGAGACGTGGATTAACAGGGAACATAACTCTCGGTTCAACGCTTGGTTCAAGAATCGTGTCACAATGTCGACGGATATCCCAAATGAGACAGTACAGTTGTTGGGGTTCTAGAAGCTGAACTACGTGAAGTTCAAGGTTCCTTTGTTTCGATATCGTTGGGTGAATATACGCACTGGTGTTAAAGTCGATAAGGAAGATTTCACTTTAGTAGATCTATCCAAGGTTGGATACGCCGACGAACCATTCGTACTTGCGAAACAGGTCGAGCAGATTTTCTACATTAAAGATCCCGCAAACAAGAAGATGCACATCGTGAGGGATGGCAAGCGCCGAATTGTTGGTGTTGACAACATCGTCGACGAAGAAGAGTACAACCAGAATCTTCATGTACGGCCTCAAATCGACCTTGACGATGATCCACAGGAGCCTGTAGGGTATACTCGCTCAGATCATACGGAAGGCATAACATTGTGATTTTAGCTGCGCTTAATTGTTATATTGGTTTTGGATACTAGTGAAGTAAAATGGAAAGGAAGTATTTTTTTATTAGTAATAGCTAGCTTGGTGCAACTTGTAATATAATTTTATGATGAATTTACTAAATTTTAGTGATTTATTGTGCTTCACTAAATTATTTGGTTTAGGAAAATTAATTATTGTGGTGAAATGAGCACATGCATGTCAAATGTGAAGTATTGTATATTTTATTACATGAACAGGAGTCAAATGCAATCTCTATCGGGCTTTCGTGTAGGCCCGATACAGATGACATCATCTCTATCGGGCCCAAAGTAGAGCCCGTCACGGATGTTGTCATCCATGACGGGCCTCGGTGAGGAGCCCGATAGAGATGATGTCATCTCCATCGGGCTCCTCACCGAGGCCCGTCACGGATGACAACATCCGTGACGGGCCTTTGTGTGGTGCCCGATAGAGATGATGTCATCTCTATCGGGCGTACAAGTGGAGCCCGTCACGGATGTTGACATCCGTGACGGGCTCTTGTTAAGGCCCGATTGAGATGTGAACTACCGTACTAAGAATAAAATAACCGCGCTGGATCTGGATCTGGCCGGATTCGAAAATTTTCTAAGTCCTCTAACCCTAGCTAGCAACACCGCAGACGAGCACGACGCCGCCAACCCGCCGACGATGCCGACGCACGACACCGACGAGCACGACGCACGACGCACGACGCCGCCAAACCCAAGCCGGCCGCCTCTCCTCCCCAAGCCGCCGGCCGACACATCGCCGGTGAGTTTTTTAGGTTAGGGTTACAAATTTCATTTTAGTGATTGTTTTTTAGGTTTTGAACTTAGTTTATTTTTAGTGATGACAGTGACTTAGATTATTAGGTTTAGTGCAAATTAGGTTTAGTAAAAAATTAGTATTAGTGAAATTTAGGTAATGATTTTTAGGTTTAGTGAAAATTAGGTTTAGTTAAAAATTAGTATTAGTGATTTTTAGTGATTTTTGGGGAATTATTAGTGATGTTAGTGATGTTAGTGATTTTTAGTGATTTTTGGGAATTATTAGTGATGTTAGGGATGTTAGGTTTTTGCAAATTCGGTTTAGTGACTTTTAGGTTTGGTGGAAATATGGTGTAGTTACAAATTAGGTTTAGTGACTTAGAGGACGGAGTCAAATTTAGTTTTAGTTAGTTTTAGATTTAATGAACTTGAATGATTGTGTTGAATTTAGTGAAATGTAGGTTATTTTACTGATGTAAGGGTTACAGAAGTTTTTTTCAGTTAAGTTTAGTACATTTTATGAAATATACGTTACTTTATTGATTCAATTGTACTGAACTTTTGAGAATTTAGTCCAATGTATGGATATTTTACTAAACTTTAGGGATTATAGGTGAAATGTAGTTTACTTTTTTGAACTAGACTAATTTTAGTGCATAGTGAAAATGTTAGAAAATGTACGTTACCAAATTATCGCAGAATCCGGGGTGCATAGGGTCTGACGGTGGTTTGATCGTGCTATATGTAATTCACAAAACCGATTAAGACACCGTCAGATCCCATTGCACCTCGGTTTTTGTTATTTTTTGGTAATTATTCGACTCTAATATTAAAGTTGGTTCAGGAAAATATTATCGAAACATCGCAGAATCCGGGGTGCCTAGGGTCAGAAGTTAGTTCGGTCGAGTTAGTGCACTCACAACACCGATTTGAAAAACTTCTGATCCCAGTGCACCTCGGTTTCTGTCATGTCTTGATAATTACTCATTTACGTAAGGACTTTGTTTCTAGATTATCAAATCATCATAGAATACGAAGTGTTCCGGGTGTCAAGATGGTTTGGTTGGGTCAGTACATGTACGGAACCTTCCAAGACACCTTGACATCCAGAACATTTCGTAATCTGTCATTTTTTGATAATTGAGAAACGTGTCAGGCAGGAGATTTCGTAAGAGTAGCTATGGTACTACTTATTGATTTTGGGACTTACTGAATTAACCGACTTACATGCATACGTGATTTGTTTACAAAATTAATTAATTTTGTTATTTAAAAGCACAGTTATTTAGACGATGTCTCAGCAAGGTGAACCGATGTCGACGACTACTAGTGGGTCCTCAAGGGCAAGGGGTCGTAGGACAGGGAATAAAATCCCTAAGGAACGGTTCACCATCTCAGAGGTGAACCAGGTTGGACTGCCGACGCGGCCTCGCAATGTCCTAGCCAAGTTCAGGACCCTCTGCGGTGTCGTAGCGAGGGAAAACTTCACAATCCTCGCGGATGACATTAAGGGCGTGCCCGAGGCGGAGAAGAACGCTGCTTGGCTCAAGTTCAAGGAGAGCTTCGAATATCCTGCAGCCGACGAGGAGAGGCTCAAGCAGGCCGCGCTCAAGGTGATGGGCAATTGCTGGAAGAATTTCAAGAGCAGGCTGGTCACGGAGTTTGTCCTAAATCCGATGACCCCTGATCCAAAAGACCAATGGCCCTTCATAACGGAAGAGGTATGGGACACATTCTACGAGAAGAAATCGACCCCTGAATCCCGGGCTAGAAGCGAAGCGCATAGAGCACTGCAGTCCAGGAACGTGCACCCGCACCGCCTAGGCACCGCAGGATACGTCGGGAAGCTGGAGGAATGGCAGCAGAAGGATGAAGCGGCAGTGGCAGCGAACACACCTCCGGTGTTTGCCGACATCCCCCACCCACGGGCAAGGAACTGGGCCCACGCGAGGTACCAGAAGAATCAGGATGGGTCGGTTTCGCTTCCAAATCCCCAAGATCAACAAGTTTACAATAATATAGTAAGTGCCCTATCTCAATATTTGTTCGCATTGTCCCCACCGAACTTTTCGTTTAATCCGAACTCATTTGTACTACAGAAGGAGTTGGTTGCCTCCCAAGAGGCCTCGCAAGAGGGAAGCTCCCAAAGACGCGAGGACGACATCCTCAGTAAGGCGTTGGGCAACAAGGAGCACCGTGGACGCACTAGGGGACTTGGCGCCAACGTACCGTGGAAAGTTGGATTCCCAGACTACGCATGGTAGTACAGGAAGCGGACAGTAACGAAGGCGCAAAAAGATGCCTGCCTTGCCGCCCAGATCCGTGAACAGGTCAGAGCCGAGTTGAGCTCTGAATTCGACGAGAAGCTCGAATCGATGAGGGCCCGTATCAGGCAGGAGATTCAAGAAGAACAGAATATCCCGGAGGCTGCCGCTGCTGCTGTGCAACAGGATCTAGCTAATCCGACGCAGAGGCGCAGCAGCTGTGCATCAACTGAGGGGGGGAGGAAATCCCCCATCGGTGCCCGCCGCCGTCGACCAAATTACGGTAAATCTCTCGTCCGCAACGCATATAATTCTTAATGAATATAATTCATAACGAAATCATACGGTAAGTACTGCTCTAAAAATTGTTATTAATATATCGCAGGAGCCAACTAGCTGCACCCTGACAGTGAGGGTGATGCCGTCCTTCACGGTTCCTGCAGCTGAAGGCCTAGCTTTCCAGCCGACCCCGGAAACTAGAGTGCATGGGGCGCAACTACGGGCTGACTGTGCGAAGGTCCAAGTCGACTCGGTGAAGCAGAATTCGATCATTTCCCGCTCAGGCATCCACCGAACGACGAGGTCCTAACCCTTGGAAATGCACGTGGAACATTCTTCCAAAGGCCCAAGGATCTCATTGAGATAAGGGTGATCCCGAGGCCAACCACTGCACCAAGCGGTCGCCTGCCGATACAACCTACCCCTGCTCCTTCAGCACCGCCAGCTCCGGCTCGTCACGAAGATACAAATGATCTCGAGTTGCAGTACGACACGGACTTCGGTGACGAGCCTATGGAGGTCGACAGCGCGGCGATCATCAAACCCCCACCAATGAAGAAGAGCAGGAAGGTGCATTCTTCCCCCCAGAGAGTTGCTATCGAAAAACCTGCTGCAAGGGGGCGAGGAAAGGGAAAGCTGCAGGGCTCACGACTTGCTCCAACAAAGCTAGATCTGAGCAAGACGCTGGTAGTTCCTAAGAAGCCCGTACCTCCATCGTCCTTCCAACAAGGCATGCCGTTGGTTGGAGACGACATGCTAGCTACGATGGGCACCGCCTGCAAGGAGCTACACATGTACTATATGGAAAAATCTAACGTGAGGAGGAAGAAAAGAGAAAGTGATATAATAGGCGAACACGCAAGAGCGCCATTCCTTGGGCCACCAAATTATATCGTGGTAGACTACAAGGATCTATTCGACCTCTACAGGCTCCGCTCGGTGGACACAACCCTCCTCAAGTGCTATTCCTTGTAAGTACTCTTGCTCACGAAAGTTATTCATCTCAATCCGTGTAACAAGACAAACTCTCTTATAAGCATGTTACACGAATTGAGATGACTAATTTTCGTGAGCAAGAGTACTTACAAGGAGTAGCACTTGAGGAGGGTTGTGTCCACCGAGCGGAGCCTGTAGAGGTCGAATAGATCCTTGAAGTCTACCACAATATAGTTTGGTGGCCCAAGGAATGGCGCTCTGGCGTGTTCGCCTATTATATCATTCTCCCTATTCTTCCTCCTCACGTTATATTTCTCCATGTAGTACATGTGAAGCTCCTTGCAGGCGATGCCCATCGTTGCTAGCACATCGTCTCCAACCAATGGCATGCCTAGTTGGAAGGACGATGGAGGTACGGGCTTCCTATGTACAACCAGCCCCTTGCTCATATCTAGCTTTGTTGGAGCAAGACATGAGACCTGCAGCTTTCCTTTTCCTCGCCCCCTTGTAGCAGGTTTTTCGATAGCTATTCTCTGGGGGGAAGAATGCGTCTTCCTGCTCTTCTTCATGGGTGGGGGTTTAGTGATAGCTATGCTATCGGCCTCCATAGGCTCGTCCCCAAAGTCTGTGTCGTATTGTAACTCGACATCGTCAATATGTTCATGACGAGCGGGAGCTGGAGGGGCAGAAGGAGCAGGGGTAGGTTGTACTGGCAGACGACCGCTTGGTGCAGTGGTTGACCTCGGGATCACCCTTATCTCCATGAGGTCCTTGGGCCATTGGATGAATGTTCCACGTGCATTTCCAAGGGTTAGGACCTCATCGTTCGGTGGATGCCTGAGTGGGAAATTATCGAATTCGGGCTTCACCGAGTCGACTTGCACTTTCGCACAATCAGCCTAAGTTGCGCCCCGTGCACTCTTGTCTCCAGGGTCGGCTTGAAAGCAAGGCCCTCAGCTGCAGAAACCGAGAAGGTCGGCATCACCCTTACTGTCAGGGTTCCTGTGATAGATTCATAAATAATTTTAGAATAGTACTTACCATATGGTTTCGTTAAGACTTCTATGCGTTGCAGAAGAGAGATGTACTGTTATTTGGTCGACGGCAGCGGGGACCGATGGCGGATTTTCCCCCGCCTCAGTTGATGCACAACTGTTGCGCCTCTGTGTGGGGCTTGCTAAATCTTGTTGCGTAGCAGCAGCGGCAGCCTCCGGGATATGTTGCTCTTCTTGAATTTCCTGCCTGATACGGGCCCTCATCAATTCAAGCTTCTCGTCGAATTCAGAGCTCAATTCGGCTCTGACCTGTTCCCGGATCTGGGCGGCAAGGCGGGCATCTTTCTGCGCCTTCATGATTGTCCGCTTCTTGTACTGCCACGCGTAGTCCGGAAATCCAACTTTCCACGGCACGTTGGCGCCAAGTCCCCTTGTCCGTCCACGGTGTTCCTTGTTTCCCAACGCTTTACTGAGGATGTCGTCCTCGCGTCTTTGCGAGCTGCCCTCTTGCGAGGCTTCTTGGGAGGCAACCAACTCCTTCTGCAGTACAATTGAGTTCGAATTCAATGAAAAGTTTAGTGGAAACAATCCAAACAAATATTGAGATTAGGCACTTACTATATTATCGTACACTTGTTGATCTTGGGGATTTGGAAGCGAAACTGTCCCATCTTCATTCTTCTGGTACCTCGCCCGGGCCCAGTTCCTTGCCCGTGGGTGTGGGATATCAGCAAATACCGGCGGTGTGTTCGCTGCCACAGCTGCTTCATCCTCCTGCTACCATTCCTCTAGCTTCCCGATATATCCTGCGGTGCCTAGCCGGTGCGGGTGCATATTCCTAGCCTGCAGTGCTCGATAAGCCTCGCTTATGGCCCGGGATTCGGGGGTCGACTTCTCGTAGAACTGCTCCCAAGCGTCAGCCGTGATGAAGGGCCATTGCTCTATTGGATCAGCGGTCATCGGATTTAGGACAAACTCCGTGACCAGCCTGCTCTTGAAGTTCTTCCAAGCATTGCCCATAATCTTGAAAGCAACCTGCTTGAGCCTGGCCTCGTCGGCTGCATGATACTCGAAGCTTTCCTTGAATTTGAGCCAAGCTGCGTTCTTCTCCGCTTCGGGCACATGCTTGATGTCATCCACGAGAATTGTGAAGTTCTCCCTCGCTACGACACCGCAGGTTGACCTAAACTTGGCCAGAACATTCCGAGGACGCGTCGGCAGTCCAACCTGGTTCACCTCTGCTATTGTGTACCGTTCCGTAGGGATTATGTTCCCTGTCCTACGACCGCGTGCCCTTGAGGAGCCACTAGTTGTCGTCGACATTGGTTCACCTTGCTAAGACATCGTCTAAATAACTTACAAAATAACAAGGTTAATTAATTTTGTAAACAAGTTACGTATGTAAGTAGTAACTTTGATATTATAGACCGTTGGCACTAGAAGCACATAAGACCTAAAATCACTAAGTACTAAAATAGCTAAAATCACTCGCTCGAACTGAACTATTCTACTTTACTTGATTCTGGCTCCTTCTCGCTTCTTTTTACACGTTTCTTAATTATCAAAAAATGACAGATTACGAAATGTTCTGGTTGCCAAGGTGTCTTGGATGGTTCTGTACATGTACTGATCCAACCAAACCAACTTGGCACCCGGAACACCTCGTATTCTACGATGATTTGATAATCTAGGAACAAAGCCCTTACATAAATGAGTAATTAACAAAAAATGACAGAAACCGAGGTGCACTGGGATCTGAAGGTGTCTTAATCGATTTTGTGAATGCACTAACTTGATCGAACTACCTTCAGACCCTAGGCACCTCGGATTCTGCGATGATTTGATAACGTTCGTACTATCTACACTACAATCAGTCCGCCATTTCGAACTTCACATATATTTCACATATTACGTATGTACGTACTAACTTTAATATTACAGATGAGTAATTATCAAAAAATGACAGTAACCGAGATGCACTAGGGTCTGAAGGTTTCTAAATCGGTGTTGTGAGTGCACGAACTCGACCGAACTAACTTCAGACCCTAGGCACCTCGGATTCTGCGATGATTTGATAATGTTCGTACTATCTAGACTAAAATCAGTCCTCCAGTTCGAACTTCACATGCGTTTCGCAAATTACGTATGTACGTACTAACTTTAATATTAGAGATGACTAATTACCAAAAAATGACAGAAACTGAGGTGCACTGGGGTCTGACGGTGTCTTAATCGGTTTTGTGAATTCACATATAACACGATCAAACCAACGTCAGACCCTAGGCACCTCGGATTCTACGATAATTTGGTAACGTATATATCTAACATTTTAACTATTCACATAAATACTTACATGCATAAAAAATAGAGCCTAAAAGTAAAGTATATTCACTAAATTGCTTTAAAATCAATAAAATACCATAAATTCACTAAAGTAACCTAAAATCACTAAAATAACCTAACTAACACCAAAATCAATAAAATCACTAAGTGCCATCCTATCTAAATACAAATTTCACTAAAATCACTAAAATAACCTAACTTTCACTAAATTGACTAAACCTAAATTTCACTAAAATCACTAAACCTAAATCACTAAGTTTCACTAAAATCACTAAACCTAAATTTCACTAAATTCACTAAACCTAAATTTCACTAAAATCACTAAACCTAAATTTCACTAAATTCACTAAACCTAAATTTCACTAAAATCACTAAACCTAAATTTCACTAAATTCACTAAACCTAAATTTCACTAAAATCACTAAACCTAAATCTCTAAGTTTCACTATTGCACATTGTAATATTTCAACTCACCGGCGCTAGGGTTGGAGAGGAGGCGGCCGGCGGCTGCTTGGCGATGAGGTGGCCGGCATCGGCTTGGGGAGGAGGCGGCCGGCAGCGGCTTGGAGAGGAGGCGGCCGGTGGCGGCTTGGCGATGGCGGTGGCTTGGGGAGGAGGAAGCCGGCGTCAGCTTGGGGAGGAGGCCGTTGAATGCGGTGGCGGCGGCTTGGGAAGAGGTGGCCAGCATCTTGGTTGTCGACGGAGAGCTCTCAGTGCTAGGGTTCTGTGACTTAGAAAAATTTTTGAATCCAGATCCAGATCCAGCGCGGTTATCTTAGTACGGGCAGTGAACATCTCAATCGGGCATAAACAAAAGCCCATCACGGATGACTCATATGTGACGGGCTCTAGTGTAGGCCCGATATAGATGACCCAATCTCTATCGGGCCCACACTACAGCCCGTCACATATGACAACATCCGTGATGGGCTCTATTTTACTACCCGATAGACATGACATCATCTCTATCGGGCTGTAAACCAGCGCCCGTCACGGATGACAACATCTGTGACAACATCCGTCATAGATGACATTTGACTCCTGTTCATCGTTGACTTGAACTGATAATAAATAACTACAATACAATACTTCACAATGAAAATGAGTTCATTTTACTAAACTCACAATAATTAACTTACTATCCTAAATAATTAAGTGAAGTACAATAATTCACTAAATTTACTAATTTCACAATAAAATTATTACAAGTTGCACCAATTTACCTAAGCTTTTTTTCTTACAAAATACTTCACTAGTATCCAAAAACAACATAACAAATAAGCACAACTAAAATCACAAGGTTATGCCTTCCGTATGATCTGATCGAGTATACGCCACAGGCTCTTGTGGATCATCGTCAAGGTCGATTTGAGGTCGTACGTGAAGATTCTGGTTGTACTCTTCTTCGTCGACGATGTTGTCAACACCAACAATTCGGTGTTTGTCATCCCTCACGATGTGCATCTTCTTGTTTGCGGGGTCTTTAATGTAGAAAATCTGCTCGACTTGTTTCGCAAGTACGAATGGTTCGTCGGCGTATCCAACCTTGGATAGATCTACTAAAGTGAAACCTTCCTTATCGACTTTAACACCAGTGCGTATATTCACCCAACGGCATTGAAACAAAGGAACCTTGAACTTCACGTAGTTCAGCAACCAGATCTGCTCAATGCGGTCGTAGTATGTGTTTGACCCAACTTGATCCTGGAAGGCATCTATACGAACTCCGCTGTTTTGCATTGTGCTTTTGTCATCTTGCTGGACAGTGTAAAATGTGTATCCATTAATATCGTATCATTGCCATGTATCTATGGCCCAACACGGTCCCATCCCCAACAACTATATTGTCTCATTTGGGATATCCGTCGACATTGTGATACGATTCTTGAACCATGCATTGAACCGAGAGTTATGTTCTCTGTTAATCCACGTCTCAGACTGACCCAAGTTCTCCTACCGGATTTTGGCTAAGTGCTCCTCAAAGTATGGGTCAACTTCTGCCATATGTTGGAGCACAACAAAATGAGCCTGAGCATAGGAAGCTTGATCGGGCCTAATTCTTTTCCTCTCTATTGTGCATGCACCTGGCAACCTTCCTTCGTGACGAGACACTGGAACTCCGATAGGTTCGGCCTCGGACATGTAATCCACGTAGAACTCAATGACCTCCTCGGTCGTGTAGCCTTCAATGATGCTCCCCTCCGGTTTTGCTCTGTTCCGAACGTATGCCTTCAGAACTCCCATGTACCTCTCGAACGGGTACATTTCTCTTAGAAAAGCTGGGTCACATAGTTTTGTTTGCTTCACAAGATGAACAGGGAGATGAACCATGATATCAAAGAAAGACAGTGGAAAAAACATCTCCATGTGGCAGAGGGTAGTAACAATATCAGTCTGCAACCCATCTAGATCTTCGGGACTATAACTTTTTGTCCCAGTGCATTGGAAAAGGCGCACATACGTTGGATCGTATGATGGACTTTGGGTGGAAGAATGGCTCTGATAGCAACTGGCAAGATTTGTGTGATTAGCACGTGGCAATCGTGCGACTTCATTCCAACCAGTTTTAGGTCTTCCGATTTGACGTACTTACTAATCCTCGCTGAATAGCCCAATGGAACTTTAATATCTTTCAGGCATGATAACATTGCGATCTTCTCATCCTTCGACAATGTGTGGCAGGCTAAAGGGAGGTACACTCTACCTGTCTCTGCATCTGTTACGGGTTGGAGTTCACTGCCAATGTTTATTTCCTGTAGATCAAGGCGCGCGTTCAACCCGTCCTTTGTTTTGCCGGGAATATTCAGCAGCAGGCCAACCAAATTCTCACACACATTCTATTCTACATGCATAAGATCAATGCAATGACGGACCTAAAGATCTTTCCAGTAAGGTAATCGCCAAAATATGGACTTTTTCTTCCACATACCCTTGTCCTTTGCCTGACTACGTTTTCTTTTCTTCCCAAACTCGTTGGTTATGTCCTTGACCAAGTTGTGGACCTCATCTCCGGACAAATCCTTGGGAGCAGGCTGAAGTTCTCTCTTACCGTTAAAAATATTCCTCTTCCTTCGAAATGCGTGACGTAGCGGGAGCCACCTCCTATGACCCATATAAACCATCTTTCGTGATTTCTTAACCACCGGCTGCGTGTATGTTCCATGCAGTCGGAGCAAGCCTTCTTTCCTTTCACGGTTTGGCCAGAAAGATTACCGAGGACGGGATAGTCATTAATGGTGCAGAACAGTAGAACTCGTAGCTTGAAAATCTCCTGACCATACGCATCCCAAGTTTCCACACCTTCTTTCCAGAGCATCTCAAGATTGTCCATAACAGGCTCCAAGAACACATCGATATCATTGCCCGGTTGTTTCGATCCTTGGATTAGCAAGCACAGCATAATATATTTCCTTGTGAGTACTACTCATGTCTCCGAAAGGATTCATGCCATCTGTACACAGACATAGCCTCATCTTTCTGGGGTCGGCAGCAAAGTCTTTGTGTTTTCGATCGATATTCCTCCATTGAATCGAATCCGCTGGGTGTCTTAGCATACCGTCGTTTCTTCTCTCCATGGCATGCCAACGTACTAACTTCGCCTCCTTGGGGTTTGCAAATATTCTATTGAAACGATCAATGATAGGTAGATACCACACAACCTTCGCGGGACCACCCCGCTTTGATTTTTTTCCTAAATCCGGACTTTTCTTTCGCTTGTATCGAGAAGCCTTGTAGACAGGACAAGCATCTAACTCCGCATATTGCTTGTGGTACAATATGCAGTTGTTTGGACAAGCGTGAATTCTACGGACCTCTAACCCCAGGGGATACAAAACCTGCTTTGCTTCATATGTCGTCTCGGGCAATGTGTTCCCATTAGGCAGCATGGCCTTCAAAATTCCCAAAAGCTCTGTGAAACTCTTGTCTGTCCATCCACTACTTGCCTTCAACTTCATTAGGTCCAAGGTAGCTGATAATTTGGTGTGCTTTGCTTTGAATCCGGCGTATAGAGGCGTCTGCGAGTCACTGACCAACCTGCTGAACTTTATGGAATCTCTCTCGTTGTAAACTGGATCCTCAACGTCACGTAACATGTCTTGTAGCAGATCATGATCAACATCAACCATTTCACCGCCTAGTGGAGAAGGTACAAACATGTCATGCTCATATTCATCTTCCTGATTTTGCGCACCATTACTGTCTGCAGTTGCACCACTTCCTGATTCTTGCTCTCCATGCTTGACCCAACATGTGTAGCCCTCCATGAATCCTCGTTGTATCAGATGAGCGTGTACGTCCACTCGGCTATCAAACATATTCTCATTCTTGCAATCTGCACATGGACAACACATGTAATCGTTGTTTCTTCTCTTCCTATCCTCCTTCGTGGTGTTTATAAAATTTAATACCCCATTTCTATACTCTTGACTATGACGTTTCACAGATTTCGCATACATCCAATTTCGATCCATCGCTACAGAAATGAAAAAAGAATCAGAGAAACATCCTTTATGAATCAGAGAAATGAAATAAGATAAATACTGCTAAATTAATTTATGAGAATTGATGAATATTCTAAATTACTGATTACTATTTGTCACTTACCTTTATGAATTTACTGTTTTCTTTTGGAAAAAATTAAAATTTTGCCCCTCCAACCTCCCACCAAAATTGTGAATAGTGGGATACAGTTACACTAGCGGTTACGGCTATTTATAGTGTGCAATAACTATCTGTAACGGTCCAAAAAATGACTTCTCTGTCGGGCGTATAAGTTATTCTTATCGGGCCTAAAAAAAGCCCGTCACAGAGGAGTGCCATCTGTGACGGCCTTTGTTGTTATCTCAAACGGGTCTCAAGCTGGGGCCCGTCACAGAGGGCTCCAATTACGACCCGATTGAGATATTTAAGGTTATCTCAAACGGGTCTCAAGTTGGGGCCCGTCACAGATGATTGACATCTGTGACGGGCTCAATCATCTGTCACGGGCCTCCAACTACAATCCGATTGAGATATTTAAGGTTATCTCAATCGGGCCCTAGTTTAGACCCGTCAAAGATATGTGTCATCCGTGCCGGGCTTCAGTTATATGCACATTTAACATGTCTCTCTGACCATATCTCAATCGACCTCTTTTTAGGCCCGTTTGAGATGTATTGTGACGGCCCGCAAAATCCAGTTATGTTACAGCCCATCACAGATGAGAGGATCTGCACTAGTGGTGATCACCGGATAGGCTAATTTGTAATAACAAACGCTAGACAAACATACACATTTGAAGTAAAAACTGGATAAATTGTCTCCTCAAAGTTTCACATACTACACATGGGACCTTCTCGCAACTATTGTAGGCTAATTTTATGATAAAAATTCTGTCACCGTGTGCTATCTCAACTGTAGGTCTAGTTCATGATGAATTTCTCCGTACAATCTTATACTTACAAATGAGACCGGCTTAATGTGGGTCTATGAGAACCCTGCCTATCAGGTTCTACGATAAAATTCTTCGTCACCTTGTGGTAGACAACTTCTAATGATCAATCCCCACTTTTGTGACGATCCTGTTTATCGCTGTGAACATTTTTTTTATGACCAAGACCTCTAGTCACTTTTAGAATCAGCCGAAGCTAAACTTTACAATGATCTTTAATTTTTTATAAAAAAATCGACATTGATCAATGACGAAATTTCTATTTGTCACATGTAACCCATCAAGAAAATTCAGATCTGTTATACTGAATTAAGCTTTATTGCATCATGCTTGTGTGGTACTGATCTGATGATATAGATGGGTATATAAAAAATCAAACTTACGCAAGCCCTCATACACATTCACCATATGAACACATGCGTACGTTTGACGAATTATTTGCACCCTTTTGGGAAAATTAGTAATCGATGCGATATCCATGACATTCAAAGCCACGCAATATTTCTGGCACAGCGTACGTCAGTAAACCCACAGCTCACAAAACCGATATTAGCAGTACACATCTCTGCATCACGCATGAGAAATTAAACAAGCGCAAACTGATGATCACAAACAAGGTATACATGCTTGCATATGCACCCGAAAACAGCTTAGCTAGCAGTGGCCTCGCTCTCAGCTCTCGATCGATGCGTCATGCAAGCTGATCTCGTCTGATCGTAATCCGATCCGAAGGCAATAACAATAATAATGCAGTTGTAACTTGTAAATATATGTACGCGCGTGTGTAGGCCGCAGCTAGTAATCGCCATTGTTGGCGAAGTAGTACTGGACGATGGAGATGTAGGTCTGCAGGACGGTGGAGGCGAAGACGAAGAGGGTGACGACCATGGCGATGATCCCCCACGGCGAGCTGAAGTACTTCTTCCTCAGGGTGCGGATCCAGGCGTACATGGGGTTCCTGTTGCGCTCCATCAGCGCGTCGAACACGGACCGCAGGTAGTTGCCTTCCACCTCCAGCTTGTTCCCCCTGCACAGCTTGTTGAAGTAGGTCACCACCTGGCAGCAAGCAGCCATTGGAAGTCTCAAAATAAGTGATCAATATAACAGATTTTAGACAAATTAATACTTGAGCAAAATGATCTCCATGCCCCTATTCGTTAGAGTTTTTTACGATGGAAAGACAGGCCATGCGGGACGCTGATACGTGACTGACCGTGCACGGGCACGGGCACACTGCACACTATCAGTTCCCCTTTTGCGTCCTCCCTATACATATTCTGTACATATACTTATATAATTTTTATATATGTATAAATTTTATATGTATATGTATAAAAAATATACATTCACGTACAAACTTTATATAAGTGTACGTTTATACGTATATGTATAAGTTTTATACGTATACATACGGAGAATGGAATATTCTATGGGTTCAAAAACCGACCGCGTGGGAGGACGTGTATATATATGTCACTGATTGCTAATTAGTGATTTTGAACGTGAATCCCAAAAGGTACAATAATTATGATGCAGGGAGACCGAAATCATGTAGATTGGTTTTATCCGGTATTGTGTTATTTTTATTCTCACGTGAATCAGTACACTTCTTTTCATTTCATTCTAAGCTCCGTCTTATGGACCGGTTCTACTTCACTTGTTGTTGGCTGCATTAAAAGAGAGACAAGGATTCTCTGGGTTATTTTTCTTCCCAAGTTCCAAAGTGATCACTTATTATGTAGCAAATTTAAAACCCAAAATGATGACTTCTTTTGAGACAGATGGAATGGTTATTAGCCATTGCATGATTAATCCATGGTGACATGGAAGCAGTTATGCCCCCCATATATACATTTAGAGCTTCTCAAATAGCATGTGCTCCCTCATCTATTCCATATTACAAGGTGTTTTAGGTTTATATATGTCCAACTTCTTTTAGATTTGACCAAGTAAAAAAACAGTAACATTTTCATACAAAATACGTACACTGTATTCAATGATGGATTTAACGAAACTAATTTGGTAGAAGTATTATAGATATTGCTTTTTAAAAAAAACTGTTCAAACCTAGAAAATTTTGACTTAAGAATAAATTTAAAACATTTTAAAATATGAAATAGAGTGCATAAATAGTTTTTAAAAACTCCTAAAAGAATTGAGAATATTAAGCTTTCTCTTTGCAGGGTTATTTTGGTTCTTAAATTTCCAAAACTTTGCGTTCACTCGTGGATCTTATTAGGATTAGGGTTTCCCTTACCATCTACTACCGTGGTAACCGGACATATTGTCAGGGTACAGTAATGAAAATTATTCAATAAACCTACCAAGTTTTAAAAACAATTAAATAAAAGTATGAATTTTTGATAAATTTTATCATGTTATCTCACTTTTCACTGCGACAACCTTACGGTTTGCCATGGTTACCGGGCTTACTGCCGAGGTACAACAACCTACCCTCCCCTTTTAACGTAAACCCGAGGATGTGCCTTTGGGGGAAAAAACTTGAATTTGTTTTCTTTAGGAAAAGAATGTTCAAATTCCTGTTGAAATTTCGATTTTTTTTTGGTTTAATTTTTTTTTCTTTCCAAGGTTGTGAAGAACCCTGGCTCTTAATTTGTGTACGTAGGAACGTACCGCCTTGTGGCTGCCGAGGTTGCTCTTGAGGATGCCCTCGGACTCGAGCAGCGCGACGTCGGCCGGGTTGGCGACGAGGTTGTCCATGAAGAAGGCGTAGCACGAGCAATCGTCGGGGAGCTCCGGCGTGGCCTGCTCCAGCGCGATGAGGTTCTGCAGCTGCGGCGCCGTGAATTGCTCGATGTTCACCATGGGGATCACGAGCGTGTCGCCGTCCTCCAGCCGCACGTCCAGGAATCCGCCGTCGGGCTTCTTCGGCGCGCGCTTGAACTTGATCCCCACCCTCTGCAGGTCCGTCGCGCTCGGGATGTTCGGCAGCTTCACCGCCGCCTCGTCCTCCCCGTCCCCTTTGCCGTCGTCGCCGCCGGAGCACAGCAGGTAGGCGACGGGCATGAGCGTCACGATGGGTAGCTTCCAGAGCGCGCGCCACGCGGTGGCGCCCAGCCCGGCGTGCGCGTGCGGCCGCCGCAGCCGCGCCTCCGTCAGCGACAGGCTGTAGAGGTGGAGGAGGTGGTGGATGTCGTCGCTCGGGGGCAGGGTCTTGAGCTCCTCGTCGTCCTTGCGGAGGAGGCAGTGCACGCCGATGCTGCGGAGGAAGTCGCGGCGCCCGCCGGCGCGGCACGCCTCCAGCTCCGGGTCACGGTGCAGCGGCGAGAGCGCGAGAAGCTCGGAGACGACGAAGAACGGGGCCTGGTTCTCGAAGCGGATGAGGTCGGAGTGCAGCTGCGACGGCGCCCAGTGGGTGCGGTGGAGCAGCGGGTCCTCGTACCCGGTAGCGAGGTTGAGCATGTGCTCGAGGAGGAAGGCGGCGTCGAGCACCAGCAGATCGACGAACGCCTCGGCGGTGAGGCCGTCAAGGGGCTCCTTGTAGAACCTGCGCGCCCTGTCCTCCATCGCCGCCACGCTGGCCTTGTAGCCGATCAGCGCGGCGAGGACGGCGACCTCGTCGATGGGGTCCGGGGTGCGGCGCGCGATGAGGGCGTGGAGGTACGCCACCTTGAGGTCGTGGCTGTGGCGGCGGAGGGTCTCGTCGCCGTGGTGGATGGGGCCGATGGAGACGAACTTGGGGGTGTAGGCCTCGGCGCCGCCGTCCAGGTTGCGGACGTGCGGCGGGACGCGGCCGACGCGGGGGCGCTGCCTGGTGCTCTCGTCCGCCGACGCCTCGTTCTGGTGGTACTCCAGGAGGTGGCGGGTGAGGCCTTGCTCGAGGTCGGCGGCGGCGAGTGCTTCCGCTTCGGCGGCTTGGGCGCCATGGCTCTGGTTGCTCTGCTCCATGTTGGCGCGCTGAGCTCAGACACGGTGTGTGCTCGAGTGGTGTGGAACAATCAATATATACATACATACATATATAAATATATATACGTATGCATATATATGTATATATACATATATATATATATATGTATATACATACATATATATACATACATACATATATATACATACATACATATATATACATACATATATATATATGAAAATTATATATATATATATATATATATATATATATATATATATATAAATATAGACTTACATGGAACATATTCTATACACACAACCTTCCCGTACACAACAACTAGCAAATATCACAAAAAAAAATCTGAAAAAAATTGGACACATACTTTCAATAGTATTACACCTACATGTGAAATCTTATCTTCAAATTTATTATATTTTAGCCGTAATAAAAAAGACAAAATTCTGACAGTTTTTTACCCTCAAAACCGTCAGAATTTTGTTTTTTTATTACGGCTAAAATATAATAAATTTGAAGATAAGATTTCACATACAGGTGTAATACTATTGGAAGTATGTGTATAATTTTTTTCAGAATTTTTTTGTGGTATTTGCTAGTTGGTGTGCACGGGAAACTTGTGTGCATAGGATATGATCCATACATATACATCATATATATATATATATATACATATATATATATATATATATATATATATATGTATATATATATAGCTAGCTAGCTACATGCATGGAGGGTAAAAGGGAAAGGAATATGGGAAGCAGCAAGGAGTGAAGTACTATGGTACAATGAGAGGTGAAGATCGACATCTGCAAGCTTTTTGGGTTTTATCTCCCTCCGTTTCATCATATTATAGGTTGTTTTTTTCTTAATCAAACTTTTTTTTAGTTTTAACCAAGTTTGTAGAAAAAGAATATTAGCAATATACTTCTTTCGTGACAAAAAAATTAACCTAATATTCTCCTAAAGTTTTATCAAATATAAACATAGTATATTCATTATAACGTAATTATATTATAACTTTTATGTAATCAATTTGAATGTAACTTTTAAAAATCTCGCAGCACCATGCTTGTTTTTTCACAAAGAGGTTACGAGACCGAAACTTCTACCTGTGCGTGCTATGATTTTTTATTTCGAACTTGCATGAATCTTGAAGTAAATTTAATGATTTAAAATTATATGAAAATTGCATACAGGTTACTTCGTAGTTACATATAAATTACAATATAATCACATTGCAATTATACTTTATTTACATTTGATAAGTTTCTAAAAGAAAATTTATCAATAAATATATACAAACTTGAAAGTATTTTCTATTACTTTCATTTGGTCACTTGTACTCAGTACATAAGTCACGGCCAGAAAAAAAAACTCAATCAGAAAAAAAAAATAATCATCGAAAACTTAATGTGATGGGAGATAAGGATAATTCGTGTGCGTAGCAACGAAGGAGATGAACAAATGTAAGTTGCTATGTTTCCAAAAAGGAGGAAATTGTTTTTTTTAAGTATGAAAAGTTGTAGAAAGAACAAAGTTTGTCTGGCCTTAATTGGATTTGTCGAACAAACTATTAACTTGAGTATATGTGTACGATTTCCATGTCACCTTTCTTAAAAGATGAGTACAACATTATAAACACAAACTAGCTTAGCCTTTGAAATACTTTTGTTAGTTGGCTAAAGGGAGTACCTAAACCCATCAAATAGCTGATTTTGTTCGGGGTTAGTGCTTTATGTTGGTTAATCTGGTGTTGTTGAAATGATATTATTTTTAATAATAAAAAGGTGCCTAATATAACGCATGTTATTTTCATATGTTTCAGCTAGCTTCACTCTTGGTCTTTGATGCTATCACAGAAAAACAAGATATTATGCATAGTGGTGCTATATTCTTGAAATCAGTAGCCAACATGCTAGAATCTATATGATTTCGAAACATTTTTTGAGTTGAACTTGTTTAGACGGAATAAGGGATTTGTCTCATTTTTAGGTACCAAAACTTATCGGTTGTGCCTTATGGTAGATGCCAGAGATGTAAATCGTTTTCATTATTTAAAAAGCATAGCCTTTGAAATGGGTGTTTCGTTTCGAGAATGTGTGATTCTATTATACTCTCTTTAAACCTGTACATTTTCGTTACCTATAGAAAATGGTGTTACCTATTAGCGCGTGATAAATTAAATATTAGTTAAAAACTTAAAAAATAATTAATATGATTTTTTAAGCAACTTTCCTATAAAAAACTTTTGCAAAAAACACATCATTTTGTAGTTTGGGAACATGCACTCGGAAAACAAGTGAGTAGAAATTGGGAAAGTGGGGGAAAGAATACAACCCTAGATGTGTCCACAAACAAGTAAAATTGAACACGCGCGCACTGAAAGATAACACATATCCCAAGAATGCCTTGGTTTTTAAGATCTTATTTTAAGAGTGAAGTGCACGAGCGGTCCCTAAACTTGTACAAATGTATCATCAAGGTCCCTAAACTCTCAAAATGTATTTTCGGGTCTCTGAACTTGTCTTGGGTGTCATATAGGTCAAAATGAGCTCCAACACGCTCCATGCGCTGATGTGATATGCTATGGTACTGTCTACATGTTAGTCGGACTCACGTGTCAGTCACATAGAAAAAATAAAATTAGAAAACATATTTTTTCATCTCTACCTTAGATTTTTTATATTTTTTTCTATCTACCTAAGAGGAGAAAATATGGTTTTTAATTTTATTTTTTATATATGCTTGATATGTGGATTACACTAACACGTAGGTGTCACCGTGGCAATGCCATGTTAGCAATGGAGCGGGCTAGAACCCGTTTGGACCTATATGACACCCATAATAAGTTTATGGACCTAAAAATGTATTTTGAGAGCTCAGA
This sequence comes from Oryza punctata, assembly GCA_000573905.2. Classification (NCBI taxonomy): domain Eukaryota; kingdom Viridiplantae; phylum Streptophyta; class Magnoliopsida; order Poales; family Poaceae; genus Oryza; species Oryza punctata. The sequence continues at coordinate 11,488,225 of CM002488.2, forward strand.
AACATAAATGATACATCCGTACAGTTGAAGGATCGCCCTTATACTTCACTTTTATTTGAGTGTAACATGCAACATTGAAATGAAATATTTAGAAAATAACTCAAACAAAAAGGATGATCAACAATGAGGGAGAAATTTGTAACATGACAACTTCTTTGGGAAAACATTCCACATATATGCGTGACCCGAGCTATGATGTAATGCGGGGTATAACTTAACTACAGGATATTAGAGTTATAAACACTAGAAGATGAAAACTAGTCCAACATTATGACATTTTTTTAGAGAATCAAAAATATAACAATTTTACAGCCTTGATGTTAAAAAGAGAGAGAAACAAATGTACTTCAGGAAGCACCGAAGGTGTGATGATGGAGTCTTGAAAATATGACTTACATCCACCGGTATTTAAATCTCAATGTCATTGAATATGAATTTAGTGAGATTAAGAGTTCTCTATTTGTTTTTAGTATGAATTTAGTGAGGTCAGCGGATTTGCTATCCTTATTTTTCAAGGTTTATTAGGAGGCATATTTGCAAGCGTGTGAATATGATGTTCTTGCATAATAGTGTGGGTGCAAGTGCATTTTTTGTGTAATATGTACTCAAAATGTAACAAAAATCTACTATACTAGGGAGTCCCTAGTGACCACACGCCGAGTGCGTGTGCACGTTTTGCACGTGACGAGGACAGTACACAGTGGACAATTAGCTGGCGGCATCGATCGAGCCAGCCGTGGAGGAGTCAGCGAGTCACCCACTAAACAAGCAACTAATTAACACGAACGTCAATTAGGGCATCAATTCACTAATAAATCATGTGAGCGACGCTTCCCCGCTGTCATTTAGCGCATAATTTAAAGCTGCCACATTAGCATAATAGCATATGTGTACATATGGTCCGTCTGCTGCAATATGCATGCCTGACTGATCAACCTGTCGAGGCATCTAATAAAATTCTTCAGCAAATGGCGTTCAGATAATCTTTTCATCTATCTGGCCTGCTCGGTGTGAACCGTTGTAGCCGCTAGGCTAATATGCATGGTATAGTTTGGATCTCATTTCCGATGGTCTGGGCTTCACTGGCTACATTCAGCCCAGTCTCCATAGTAGTTCTTTTGTTTAATATATGCCGTAGGGAAGTACTACTGGCTTGTTAATCAGAGAAAACTAGTTGGTACCCCGCATCTTACCGCGGGTTTTATAATTTTCTCATCAAACAAAATTGTAGTTTTGAAATTGTTAGGTGCAACTTTATGTATATATAAAATATATGATAATATAGCTCTATTTGTATATTATGTTATTAAAATATAATTCATGCTTTATCTTTTAAAGCGTCATTGTGTATGTTATAATATATGAATATTATTTTCATGCGTAATATGGGTATCGTTGTAGTTAGATAATTTACATCTCTTTACTTCACTCAAACTTTTTCTGAAAATGAACTTAGGTAACGATACCTAATAATTATATGCTATCTAATCATGCATAATAAAAACAAAACACACATCTTAAACAATAACTCGTATTCGGAAAACATGGTGTTGCACAAAATATGTAACAGTGCTATGTGTGACTATGAAGTGGAGCAAAGAGAGGTGAATGGATAACTAATAAATAATTGTATTGGATGAATAAGTAGCTTCTTGATCTAATGGTTGTTATCTTTGTACTAATGTGATCTAATGACTTAAAATTGTTGATGATGTGGCTTGTTGTATATCTTGCTTTATAGTAGTAAATGCCTTTTCGTGGGTACCAACTATCTAGAAAGATAGAATAGGGGTGAAAACGAAGCGGACTCGAATAGCTTACATAAAATATCTTAAACCATATTATTTTAGCTGATTTGGATTCAGTCCGGATGTGGCTTTTGAAATGGTGAGGAGTCCGAACGGACACGGCTTAATTATAAACGGATCAAAATTATCAACTAATACATGTATGTATGTGTATATATATATAATCGATAACGATAATTATAAACATCCTAGCATCATACAATGAAGGCAATTATAGGGAGCCTATAAGCTTAATTGGATCCGTGCCATTAAAAATATGCTGGTTTTGAAATATGCTACCAGTATTTGTGTATTTGGAACCGTACCATTATAATTTTGCACATATTCATGATATGCCACTACTTATCTCTTATATGCATTTTAAAAAATTGCCCTTATTTCCTTCTTCTTCCCCTTTCTCCCATCTCCTCTCTTCCAGGACGCAAGAGACCAGCGATTGCTCGGCGTCGGCAACGGCAATCGCGATCAATGATGGACATGGGTGCTGCAGCCGTTATCTCCTCCCTCATTGGCACTCTTTTGCCCACGACGTCCGCGTCTCCATACACCTCACGCCACCGTCGGCCTCCTGCGTGAAGCTCCTCACCGACGACGATGTTGTCGCGGGGCCCTCAGTCATCACCGCCATCGACGTTGTCCGCCAACTACCCCGACAATGCGGCTCCTCCCTCCCCTAATCCCTCTCCGCGGCTAGCAAGGCGGAGATGAGGATTAGGGATACCGATGCGTGATGGAGATGGCGAAGACGGTGTCCCAGATCTGGCTTCCTCTCCTGTCTCGGTGAATACGAGCTCCTGCACCTCACTCGGCACCCGACATGGCGAGAGTGGCCTTCGTGAAGAGCCCTGGGTGGACCTGCGCGGTGCTCGTCGGCATCCCGAGCTCCAGCAACAGCGCGGTGCACGCTGATTGGTCAACCCAGTCAGGGAGCAACAGGGAGACATCGCCGATGGCACGATACGGGTCATAGAGGAGCATGAACACGAGGTCGGGAGAAAGTGGAGATGATGAGGGAAGAAAGAGGTAGAGGATGAGGGCAAATTTATCCAATACATACAAAATACGAAAATACGTATGCTAGTGGCACCTATAAGATTATAAATAAGTAGTAATGGCATCATTACAAATATACGAATTGTAATGACATATTTTCAAACCAGCAGTTTTTTAATGGTATGGATCCAATTAACTCTAAAAATAAATAGATAAATCATTGCTATGAACTAAGTAGTATATGAAACAATAGTATGGCATAGAAATATGACCTATAATTCGGATTATCCATATAGCACTTTGTCGGATAATCCACATAAAAAGTCAGATAATTTGCATTCATCTAAAATTTACGGATATCATATCCTAATCCTAAACCATCGGATTTCATAACCATATTCTTAGTTCAACCGGACTCGGAGCGGAGCAGATCGGAAAATATCCAATCTATTTTCACCCCTAAGAGAAAGAAAAAGTACGGTCAATATATGGTACGGTGAATTAACAATTGTATTTTGAATATAAATTAATAGTTGTATAAAAATATAATTTCACTTTGTATATATTATTGTCTAGCCCGGTGTAATTGAGAAATCCACCTAATTATCTTGTCAAACTTACTATAAATTGTTTTCGTCATAGTTACCAAGTACTCCCTCTTCCATGAAATGAGTTTATTTCTGGTCTCTAATATTTCTCCAAAATAAATTCTTTGTTCTTACCTATCATCGGTCTACAAATCAAGAAGTTACATCACTTTAATACCTCTTACCTACTTTACCATACTATTTGGTACCTTTTTCCATCATGATAATTTAAATCCCAACCGCTAGAACTAAACTTAATTTGGGAGGGGAGTATTTTTACAATAAATCTTGTTAATACTATTATGTAAATCTCCATAAGACATGTTTCTCAACTCTCTAAAGAAAAGGGGCAAGGCTAGATGGTGTGTGTTTGGATGTTTTAAGTTTCTACACCAAAAGTTAGAAGTGCCATAGTATTGATACTTAGTCATATTACGGTATTACCTCTGTTTCTGTAAATGGAAACGGGAGAGGTCCGTTTCTCTATCTTCTGAAATTATTTGATTCATTACCACAATTTTGACTCGTCCTATATTATTACCCATATGAACCCAGAACCCATATGTACGTCAATGACTTAAACAATTGACAAATCTCGCTAAAGCGTGTTAGCTAATGTTTTGCTAGCCAGACTGTTCATACCAAGCCACATCTTAATTATCAAAAGGTGTGGTTTGGCAATGTTAGGCATCAATTACCTAGACATGTGTGTTATGCCTTCCCATATCCACGGATTCCAATTTGGTGAAGGGCAATGCAACAACGACACTCACTGTGTAATCCTGTATGCATGCGTGACCACGTTGTGGTACACACAGTTATGCACATTGTGGTGAGACAAGCTCTGCCAATTGCTTGCAATTTCAGAGAGACAGGAATCATTGTTACGATCTTTCTAATACTTGTCTCCATCTTTTTGTTTGTTCGTGTATGAATGGTTTTCTAGCAAAGCAAGAGAGGTTTAGCTTCATCTCCAAGTTTTTTTGCTTGCAATTATGCCTGCGAAACCAAACTAATCCATGGAAATAGAACCTTTTTGTAATGCCTATCACACTCCTGCTGTGATCAACGATAATCTGATTCCTTCGTCTCCCAGAAGTTACCCATGCAAGAACAACTTTGATTTGTGGGGATCGTGCATGCAATTGTCTTGGACTAACTATAAGACAAGAATTGAATTCGATCTATTTACAGGCGAAAATTGTTAGGAGAATATATATAATGTGGTCTAATTTTTGCAAATCAGCGTATTCCACACTCTAATTGATCGGAGCAGCCAGCAGCATCAGATGCTGGCGATCGATCCAAGATCTAGACGAGAATCTGAGCGCATTTCCGTTGTCAGTTCGGCCATCGAGCCCCATATATAAGCCTCTTAATAATATCAGTAGTAGAAAACGGGCCATTGTGGATACAAGAACAGAAGAACACAAGTAACTGACAGAAAACTGAAGCCGCCAACGTCTCAACAGGCAAAATATGGTGCAAACTCTCTCTCTCTCTCTCTAATAATCTCTAGTTCAAGCAATGATAAGAGATGTTCTATTCTGCATAATAATTAACTTAATTATGAAAAAATGGTTGTTTTATGGTAGGATCCTGCAGAGAGGGTGGTGAAAGCGGCATGGTACAAGGGCGCTGTCGCCATTCATAGGCCGAAGCCTGTTTCGCCTATCGTTAACCAGAGCAAGAACAAGAACAAGCAAGCCAAGAAGCCCAAACCAGCTGCACCAAGCAAGAAGTGAACTTAACTGGCTGCATGCCTCTACTACAAAATATGTATGCAAACCAAAGACTGGCTAGGTAGAGGTTTAATCTTCAGAGTTCAGTTCAGGTTTGATCTGAACACTGAAGAAGTGAAGAGTACTTGGATGCAGTTAATTTTACCTGTTCAAACTTCAAACAATCCTACAGGATGCCGGATGTATGTGTGTTGTAAGAATAAAATGCTTGAGATACCTACTCTGTGATGTTCATATTGACCTCCTGGTTGAAATTTGGGAATAAACTGTTTCTGGAAACAAAGGCATTATTTGATGAATCGTAGATTCGTAGTGCTTATTGAACTAGCTCGTTACACTGATTAGTGATTAGTGCCAGTAATGTGTTCAATTTGACGTTTGCAAGCAACTACTTGCATCGGGATCTGGATTGTAACTGTTCTTAAAATCAATAAGCCATAGAACCTATAATCAAGGATCTTTTTTTCTCGTTGCCGAGAGAGGGAGATCTAAGATCTGAACACACTTTGACTGACTTGAAGCCATCTGAAAGAAAAAATCGAACAGAACCAAAATTTGGATGGTTCAATGGCCGATGGCGGCTAGGTAGGCGGACCAAATCCTCTGCAGTACTTGCTTCTGCAACGACTGACATGTAGATCCCACTTATTCAAGGATCCACATATCGTCGACTCCTATCGAAGGAGCAGTGTTACAGAGGAGTTGAGTCCTGGCCTCCTTCGATTGACCAAATACGGATAACACATTATACGACGTATTACCAAAATAAAAATAATTTATAGATAAAATTTTTGTATATTTTTTCTTAGCGACTTAAATGATAATGTAAAAAATAAATTTTGATGAAAAAAATTTCAAATTTAATTTTAAATTTAATTTTTAAAATTCAAATTTTAATCGCGTATGATGATGAATTGGGGAAACGAAATGGGAGCCGTAGGCAGCTAGCTCCATGCATGCCTTCTTATCACTACTGGAACCGGGCTGGGCCTGGGAGCGTGAGGGTAGGCATGCAGTGGCTGCAATTGGGCCTAGTGTGAATGGAATAGCCCACCAAAAGCATTACGGATTGTAGCGTTGCATAGTACACCTTTTCTTTTTCTTTTTTTATATTTATCTTTACCTACTTAAAAGATTCATAGTATTTCTATCATCCAACCTCTTTATTTCTACTATTATAAAAATTAAAGGTGTTTTGAAATCCCACCTCTCTATTATTAAAAGAGTAAATATTAAAATTAGGGAAAAGTCAGTATTACACCTTGAACTACTGGGTGAGTACGAATTACCTCCTCAGACTCAAAAACTAGACATCTTTCACCCTCAACTATTAATATTGGATGAATTACCATCCTGACTCACACCGGTGTGGTTTTGACTCAATGGCAGTACAGTCAACAATTCTTCTTTTTTAAATCGACGGACCCCACATATTAGTCTGGTCCACTCTATATCTTTCCCCTCACCTCTCTATCTCTCTTTCCCCAATCCTCTCTCTTCTCATCTCGGTTCCCACACTCTCTCTATCACCGAGAAGTGTGAAGGGGGAGCCGAGGAGGGCGGCGGCAATGGGCGTAGCTCGGAGCGACAGTGGCGGGTGGGAAAGGCGGAGCTAGCTCGACGCGGTAGAGAGGAAGCCAAGGACGGCAGCGGCGGGAAGGGACGAGGGAGGCAACTCGGAGCGACGGTGGTGGACGGGGACGATAAAGGGATCTCGGAGTGGCACCGATGCTTGATTTTCTTCCTCTCAATCCCCCTCTCTCTTCTCCCTCCCTGCGAGGGGCGGGTCTTCTCGTGTAACTCCAGGGAAGGCCACCGCTCACCATTTTCTCGCGCAAGTCCCCGCCCGCCACCACCGTTCTCGGCTCCCCCTCCGCCGGTCCGAGCTACCTCGACCGTGAGGACGCTCCAGCGGCCGGCACGCGCCTCCTCCTTGGCCTCCGCCGCGAGGACGCTCGTAGTCACCGGTGCACCTCGGCCGGTGCGTAGGGCTCTCCTTGACATCTAACGTGCGAAAGAGAGGTGTAAGAGGAGAAAGAGATAGTGAGAGGAGAGATCTGACTGGTGGGCCCCATCGATTTTTGAATAAAATAGTTGATGATTGGACTGCCACGTAGGGTAAAACCGCTTGTAAAGCTGCTGGGGGAGTTTCATCCGCTATCGATAGTTGAGGGTGAAAGATATCTGGTTTTTAGATCTAAGGGGTTCTTTTCAAATATATTTAATCATGAGGCAGAACCGTGACCATATTTTTTTTCAAATCTCATTGCAATGCACGGGCTCCTTTATTAGTTAGGAAAATAGTACTTGCACCTGAAGATTTTTTTTTTCCATGTGTTGACAAATCCACTATCCTGGACGCTTGGACAAATGATCATGTCACTATTACTCTACGTGCGTAAAGTACTAGTAGCAAGCAACGAAAGTGGACTACAACATGGTGCGTAATTGTATAGCTTAGATTGGTTGAGCCTTTTCAGTGTACGACCTATAAGCTGAGACACGTAACGAAATATGCTCTCTACTAGAATAGAAAATAATCTAAATCATTGATCTCATTTGATCGAAGGATCTACTACCACCACCTTAATTAGCGGTAGTAGAAATATGAAGGAATGTTATTGTTCCAAAAAATAGGAGTATAATTGTTATTTAGTAGTGACTAATTTTTTTTCCTTTTTTTTCAGTTTTTTATGAAATATAAGTAATGCCAATATAATAGATAACCACATAATGATTTAGTAGGGAAAAAATATGAATGACAAAGTTACTCGTAATCATTGTATTAATAAATTACTCTTAATATTACAATATTACAAGTAGTATAATATTACAAATAAAAAGTACCGAAACATCACTCTACTTCGAGGCTTCTAGCACAATACCGTCATACCTTAGCGTTTAGAATTACATTGAAATAGCAAGTAACTTACAAAAAACATCTAAACTAGTTCCAAAATTTAAATTTAGCTATGACTTATAAAGCTAACTAGCTGCCAAACAGACTACCCGATCACTAACCCTTCCGGCAATGCCACAGCCCGTTGTTTGTTTCACAAGACTTTTCCCCTGTAATTTCCTCTCAATTGCCATCCGTTATTTTGCTATGGAGAGTCACAGTCGGGGTTTACAATCCCGGTGAAAACCTATCCAAAATTTCATGAAATCTGGACTTCCTTGAATCGGGTAAAAAAACAAACATCTCAGATTTTTGGTCAAGTTTTTAAAAATTAAAATTGTTGACTAGATTTGTTAGAATTTCAGCAGTTCTTGTTGGTTTATCAACAGTTTTCATAAAATTTGAAGATACAGCTCTGATCAGTTTTTTGTGATAGCGGTAGATTAGTCGCCTAATTCTCTCTTCTTATCTCTCTCAAATATAGGAATTAAATGATGTGACTGTCGAGTCAGTCTATTGTTCCGTAGTACTACCTCCATCCTAAATTACTTGTCATTCTAGATTGTTAGCATATACAAAGTTTGAAATAAAAGACTATAATACCCTTATAAAATAATTTATGGTTGAGTGTAGAAAGATGGTTGAGGGTAGAATGGGAAAAAATTGAATAAGATGTGATAGATGGAATAAGAAGTACTTTGGAGTGATAAATGTTGTAGGATAAAAATTGAATGGTTAAGAGACAACTAATTTAGAATAGAGAAAGTAGTAGTACTCCTACATTGGTAGTATTATCCCTTTCTACTTTAGGCAAGAGTTCTTTGTCCCAAAGCTCACACTAATGATTGTATCCGTTAGTAGTAGAAAAAAAAAAAGGCAAAGCACTCGTCATACTTTACGAGAGGCATAAACAATTGGGGTCAGCAACAGCTGAAGACAATGCATGTGATGCACCCCAAGGATTAATAATTAGAGAAGATCTCCCATATCGATCATGATCCCACCAGGCCATCCTTTCCACCTCCCGAATCTATGCCCACTGCCATTTGACCAATCAATTGTTGTGTATCCGAAATCTAACGAGCTGAATGTGCAGTTCGGAGAAGTAATTACTTGATTCTAATTCTGCTTATTCACCCTGTTAATGAAACAAATTATTTATTTCGTGTTTCAAAAACAATTTTAAAAAATCATATAATACATTGTTTGAACCACATATTTTAATACAAATTTATCTCTATATATTTGAGTAGATAATCGACAATAATTATCCCCTCAATAATCTAACCGAACCTAATTTTCTAGATTGTCACCTGTTTCCCCTAAAATATAAGCTATTTTAAAACTTTTGGATACTCTTTCAGTTATCGTTCCAGGTTTGTTTGCCGTTGCCAAACAAAAACCTTCCCTCTCAATTCATATTTTTCAAACATATATTGAAGAAGGGCAACATAATTATTATTTGAAATGTTCCTAATTACCGGTACAACTCTCGAACCGTATTTGGAACCAATATGAGCATAACTAGATGACACACTATGCTTTGTTGCATAATATATGGATAAATGTATGTTGAGTTATTATATATACGTTACTGTTGTCGAAACGACAACTGCTTACGTTGAAGGACGTGGATACTCAACGGTTGTTGGAAAAGTTAAGTGTAATAAATTTTGTATTAAATTGGGATCCCCTTTTCCATGGCCCGAGGTGGCTATTTATAACCGATCCCCCATTAGGGTTTAGGGCTATTACAGGGAAATTTACATGGTCACCCCCATAAAGGGGCCCTACATGGGTATTCAATGTAATTAAGGTGTATGGGCCCCCAATGGGCCGCTTGGTGGCTACTGGCTCCTTGGTCCATGGGTCGGGGCGATTGGGCCGGCCCACTGGACCCCCTTGGATCAGGTCCGTCTTGGCGAAGTCATCCTCCTTCGGCGCATGCCTTCGCCATGCAGCCTTCGCCCAGACCTATGGGAGCCCAGTGTGGCTCTTCGTCCATCGCCTCTTTCGCCCTGAAGTCTTCGCCACCGGTCTTCGCCTCAAGAGCCTTGGGCGCCTAGAGTTCGGATCCTTGCCGCTTGGCTAGTTTCGGCAGGCTTGGTTGAAGGGCCTCATGGCATACTACCAACAAGCCCCTCACGGGCAAGGATGAGATAGGAGTTTCGGCCGAGACCGTGCAAACCATGTAGTATGGTATGAGGCGCCCCCTTTCGACCGATGCTCCTACCGAAACCTGTCTTTCTGGGTCCTGCAAAAAAATTGCGATATGCGAAAAAGGATTCTTATGTATAGCCTTCGCCCACCGCGAGCGGTTGTGGTTTTTTCTTTTTTGTTTCTGACCGGTCCTAATGTGAGCAATGTTGGGCCTTCGCCCTCTATGAACAGTGAAGTGGCCCATATTGCTCTGTTGGGCCGTAACAAACAGTGGTGGGCCATGGGGCCATGGCAAATAGTGATGGGCCTTTTCTCTGGGAGCCCGTTACTGCACGGCCTGGTCCATGGGATTTTACCGTTTCGCCTACCCTGCGACATGTGGCCGTTCCTGATTGGATGGGAAGGCAAAGCATCGTTTGGTGGGCTATATATTCTCACCTCCCGCTTTCACCATCGCTACTCCTCTCATTTTCACCGCGGTTATTTTCCTTCGCCTAACTGACACCTTTCGCCCACCCACTTTTGCTTCGCCATGGCTCCTCGCAAGCCGAACCCAGTTGCTGCGACCGGCCCTAATCCCGGCCAGATTGACAAAGACACCACGGCTTTTCTAGGGGCTTCGCTCATCGATGACGATGAGTTGGCGAGGATGGTCGACGCCGGCCTGGTGGCGTTGGGGCAGGCGTTCGCCCCTGGGGATGCCGAGGTGCCGCAGTCTGGTGAACACCAGACGGTGGTGTTCGCCGTCTTCTTCGAGGCCGGCCTCCGTTTTCCGTGCAACATACTGTTGCCGAAAATTCTCCGCCTTTTCCAGGTAGAGCTGCCCCAGCTGAGCCCTTCGGCTCTTGTCCGCATCGCCGTATTCGACTGGGCGTGCCGGACTGCTGGGTTCGAGCCCAGCGCCAACCACTTCGGCGTCATCTTTTCGGCCACCGTCAACTCGAAGACGGTGGTCACCCCCGCCGGGACCCGGAAGACCGCGTTCTGGAGTGTGAACTTCAACATTCACCCCGAACGCGCCAACTTGTGGCCGGTCAACGCCGCAATGTCGAAGTGGGACCGCCACTGGATGGCGAAGTGGTTTTACCACTTCATCCCTTTCGAGGCGGGATCCGACGCGGCGAGGGCCCTGCGCTGGCGATGCCGTGCAATCTCGCCGACCCGGAAGCCAAGGGTTGCCGTCAGCGGCACCCTGGAGGCGCGGTTCGCCCTGCTTCGCAGGGTGTGCTCCCGGCTAAGTTGTCGGGACTTAGTTGAGGAATTCTGCATGCTGTGGATATGTCCGCTTTCGAAGGCGTGGCAGGTTGAGGTTGACCAGGGCGAAGAGGTCAACGGCCTGCCCAAGCTCATCTTACCCACAGGGGCGAACGGTAGGTTTTTATTTCTATTGTTTCTTTGCCTTGCTTTTTCGCTCTGTATTTCTTGTTCGGCTCTGACATAGTGGTTCGCCGTTTTCCAGTGTTGACGTTAGCCCAAGCCGACACCAAAGCCAAAAGACTCATCGGCGACGTGTCGATCACCGAATATAGCCAGATGTTGACCCGACAAGTGGCTGGCCGGGCGAACCGGGTTTACACCGGTGAGCTCCCCCCAAGGGCGAAGCCCTTCAAGGCCGATGGCGAAGCCGGCCCGTCTCGGAAACGACCACGGGGGCAAGTTAAATTCGCCCCTCGCAAACAGAAGGCCCCTGTTTCGGCGGACTCCAACGCCGAAGACGAGGGTGACGCCGAAGAGGAGGAGGCGGGGGAGGCTGAGGTCACGGCCGAAGAGGCCGGAGGTGAAGCTGGCGATAGCCGCTCTGGGACACGTGGTTACACGCCAACTCCCAGCCCAGAGCGCGTCGAAACTGGGGCGAAGTCGGCCTCTTCGCCCCTTCGCCAGAAGGATGTGGAGGGCGCGAAGGCCCTAGTCGCTATTGCTGCGGCCAGAGCGGCGAAGAACGCCCCCCGGAAGAGGGGGGTCGTCGCCATCGCCAACGCGTTCAGCGACGAGGAGTCGTCCGGCGGGACTCCTACTTCACCCGTAGGGCGTAGCCAGGGCCCCTCGACATCCCTTGGGGCGACTGGCGGGGTTGGGGCTTCGGCCTCGACCGAACAGGTGGTGAGGGCGGCCGCCAGAATTTTCAACAGCCCGGCCTACCAGCCCGTTTCACCGCTCGTTCTGCACAAGGGCAAAAAGATGGCTGAGGGGTCTGGCTCGGAATACTCCCAAGCGCCGCCCCGCTTCGCCCCCGGGGATTTTGAAACCCGGGCGGAGCTCATTCCCTTTATAGAAGGGGTGAGCAACATAGTTTCGCCGGCTAGCGGTCCCAGCCTCTTCGCCGAGCTCAACGAGTTCGACGAGGGGTGCTCTGCTATCAAGAGCCTGGCTGTGCGGGTAAGTCACTTTTGTAATCCCTCCTTTTCTTTCTTGTTTCCGACGTCTAACCCATCTTTCGCCCTTTCTTGTTCGCCAGCTCCTTGCGGCTCATTGTTCGACCGAGCGGACAATGCGGGCACGCCTCGACGGCCTGAAGAACCGGCTTCGGGCGAAAGACGACGAACTAGGTCGAAAGGGCCTGGAGATGGAGGGGCTCGCCCGGTCCCTCCGGGAGGCAAAGGCGGAGAATAAACGCCTTCAAGCCGAGATCGACACGGGCAGCGAGGCCAGGGCTGAAATCGAGCGCCTTAAGGCCGAGTTGGCGAAGGAGCGGGGGCATTCGGCTGCCCTCACCAATTACTATAACATGACGGAGCCCCAGATGGAAGCCCTTCGCCAGGAGGTGGGCCGAGCGGAGGCGAAGGCCCAACGCCTTGCTCGCGAGGCGGCAAGGACGGCTGCATCGGTGAAGACAGCCTGCCGCACCCTTCGCCTCGCACTCAACGATATGGGGGCGAAGGTGCAAGGTGTCCCGGTCGAAAGCGCCCCCGCCCTTGAATTTTGCGAGTGGAACTAGGAGGCTAGCTGCGCAGTCTCAGACTGTGCCACGGCGTACGGTGATTGTTGTGCGCGCGTGTCGGCGGCCTTCGCCCTGGGACTACTTCAACAAAACGGGTGCGAACATGTCGCCCAGTTTCCCGATTTTGCGAAGGGGGACTGGGAAGTTAGTGCCCAAGACATTTTGCCTGCCCTCCGCGCCTGGCGAAGGCAATTTTGGCAAAAAGACGACCGCTCTGCAGCCAAGGCCCGCCTGCTTGAACAACTAGCGAAGACAAAGGCGGCAGACCAAGGCGAAGAGGCCGCAGAAAAGGGTGGAGGTGGAGCCGAAGACCACCCAGAGGTGTGAGGCCCTCCGCCCGTTCTTTTGTAATTTGTGTTTTTCCACTTTGATGTTTGCCGTATAGGGCGAACTATGTAAATATGGCCAAGGCCCACCTTGTTTGAGGGTACCGAAATGTTTGAAATATATATGACTGTTTTCGTCATTCGTTTCATGTTTCCATTTTGAAGTGTTTGGAACATGTTTGAATTGTTTGCGTTGTTTTATGTGGTCCTTTCGCCCAGCTCGTTCGCCTCAACTTTGGTTTTCCATGTTCTCCTGCATGACTTCCCCACCTTTTGCAGGGTCGATGCCGAAAGCTTTGTGTTCGGCCCCCTTTTGGGGATTGGCGAAGCAGGAGTGAGAAGTTTATTGCGGCGAAGAATTTGCCGAAGGTTCGCTACCTACTTCGGCCTATCTATCACGAGATGACGATCAACGGCCACAACTATAAAGTTGTGAATGTTGCCAACTGGATGAGAACCCATCCTAGGTGAACGCTGGAGGACTACGATCGTGTCCATGTGGCGTGCCTGGAGGGCATGGCCCACTTCTGGCGAAACCATCGATGGAACGAACGGCAGGAGGCGATCGCCTAGCGTCGCTATGCCCTTTCTATAGTTTCGCCCCCTCTCCCCTTAGGGTGCTGTACAATATTAGCAGTGACGACGAACCATGTTCGTCAGATCACTCTTTTGGTAGTTGTTTCCGGGGCGAAGATGTAATTTATTTGTAAGCAAAACGTGTACATCGTTTCACCTGTATCATGCTGTACAACGTGTACTGTTGATTTTTTTCCAGAGTTAATAAAGGCGCGCTTTTGTTTCCTTTTTGCCATTTTCTGCATTATCACATCTTGTGCTTTCGTTGGGTTGGAATGTATCGGCCCCTTTGCGTGTGCTGGCGAAATAGGTATGGTGACTTTTCAGCTTTCGACTTCCGTTGTCGATCTTTGGCGCTTTGTGTTAGCGACAACGCTATTTTGTGTAGATCGATTATAACGGTGTTCGGTCTTTTTTATCTCCCGAAGCAAGCTCTCGCGGTTTCAACGTTCGGCGAGCGATGCTTCGGCCGATTCGTTTCGCCCCCCTGGCGCTTTCGCTGATCAGGCGTTTGCCTTGGGGTTTTTCCACGAATTATTATGCACATAAGTAAAAAAGGCGAAAGACACAGAAATTTTATACTGGTTCGGGCCTCCAGGGTGGATAATAGCCCTACGTCCAGTTTTTTTTCTTTTTCCATTTTCTTCCCTTTTTTTGTATTTTTGTGCCGAAAGGCTTACAAAACGGCGGATGCCGAAAGGCTACATAGCAATATGTACATTTTTACATGTTGGCGAACAGGGTGCCACCATCTCTAGACATAGAAACGCTTGAGTAAAGCGGTGTTCCACGAGTGATCGAACTCTTCGCCTTCCATTGTTGCTAGGTGAAAAGAGCCCGTCCTTGACCTGTGCTTGATGAGATATGGCCCCTCCCATTTTGACTCAAGCTTCCTAACTACTGCTGGGTTCGCCTTTTTCCTCAGGACGAGATGGCCTGGCAGGAGCTCTGTTGGGCGAACCCTTTTGTTGTAGGTTGCCGAAGTGCTTGTGGCGTACTTGCGCATGTGTTCCAGTGCTTCGACTCGTACCCCCTCTAGGAGTTCGAGCGACACTTCGCGCCCATCTTCGCCCCCAGAGAACATCACCCTTGGTGAGTTAGCCCCTAGCTCTGTTGGGGTCATCGCCTCGTCTCCGTAGAGGAGCATAAACGAGCTGAACTTGGTTGGCCTTGTGGGAGTTGTTCGGAGGGCCCAAAGGACAGACAGCATTTCATCTGGCCATCTGCCTTTTGCTGCCCCCTCGAGCCTTTTCTTGAGTGCCTCCAAGATCTTGCCATTTGCGCGTTCGACCGCCCCATTCGACTGTGGGTGCGCGACCGATGCGAACCTGATTTCCAGGTTTAGCCCCTCGCACATTTCTCTGAACTTTTCAGAGTCGAACTGCTTGCCATTGTCCGTGATGAATTCTCTTGGAACTCCGAAACGGCAAATGATGTTTTTCCAAACAAACTTCTGCACTGCCACCGAAGTGATTGCGCCGAGTGGTTCAGCCTCGATCCAGCGCGAAAAGTATTCAATGGCCACGATTGCAAACTTGTATCCATTTCGCGCTACCGGGAATGGGCCAATGATGTCTAGCCCTCACCTGGCGAAGGGCCAAACTGGTGCGATCGGCTGCAGCTCATACTGCGGTGCGGTCTGGCTTCGGCCATATCGCTGGCAGCTTTCGCACTTTTTGGTTTGCGCAACGCAAATTTTCAGCACCGTGGGCCAATATACTCCTTGGCGAAACACCTTGGAGGCGACAGTTCTTGCAGCTTGATGTGCGCCGCAGAGCCCCTGGTGTATTTCCTTCACCATCTCTTCGCCTTCGGCGAAGGAAACGCAGCGAAGCAGGGGTTGGAGTACTCCAGAGTGATACAACTGCCCTGAGACCAGCTTGTACTGCCTGGCCCTGATTTGCAGGCGTTTCGCGTCCGCTTCGTCATCTGGAAGCCAACCATCTTTCAGGTACTTTACGAACGGTGTTCGCCAGTCCACTGGGTCTTCGCCCGGGTTTTTCTGGTCTATGACCATGATATCCTTGATTTCCTCGGGCACACTTGGTGCATACAGGATCTCGAAAAAGATGCCTAGCGAATGTGGTCCCCCGCAAGCGGCAGATTTCGCCAAGGCGTCTGCCTCCTCATTCTGCCCTCTGGGCAGGTGTTCGACCGTTATCCCGGCGAAGCACGTTTCCATCGACCGAACAGCCTCCAAATATCTTTTCATTCCTTCATCTTTTGCTTCGAAAGATTTATCAACATGACAAGCCACCAGTTTGGAGTCTGTTCGGATGAGCAAGCGCCGAACCCCTAGTGCTTTCGCCTTTCTTAAGCCCAGCAGCACCGCTTCGTACTCCGCCGTGTTGTTGGTTGTGTCGAACTGCAGCCTTGCGGCATACCGAATCGGCACGCCCCCCGGCAAAATGAGCACGACCGCGGCGCCCGCCCCCCTGTGCGACCACGAGCCATCGGAGTGCATTGTCCAAGGCTGTTCGACAGGCTGAGGTTCGGGAGCGGACGTTGGTGTCCATTCGGCTACGAAATCGGCCAGGACTTGGGATTTGATGGCGGTGCACGCCGCGAAATGCAGGTCAAAGGGGGATAGCTCCGCTGCCCACTTGCTGAGTCTGCCAGAGATTTCCTTGCCCCGAAGTACTTCGCCCAGGGGGTATTGCGAAGGCACTGTGATTTTGTGGGCCTGGAAGTAGTGCTTGAGCTTGCGCGAAGCCATCACCAGGGCGTAAGCAAGCTTTTCCATCTCGATATACCTTGTCTTCGCCCCCTGTAGGGCTTCGGAGACAAAGTATACCGGTTTCTGCCCTGATTCTATCTCTTGGACTAGGGCTGCACTGACCGCCACCGGCGAAGCCGCTAGGTATAACAGCATTTCGCTTCCAGGTGTTGGGCTGACCAGGGCGGGTGGGCTTTGCAAATATTGTTTTAGCTCTTCGAATGCAGCCTGGCATTCGGGAGTCCAGCTAAACTTCCCTGCACCCCGGAGGGTCTTAAAAAATGGCAGGCCCCTTTCGGTTGCTTTTGAGAGAAAACGACTGAGTGCCGAAATTCGGCCCGCGAGCTTTTGTACTTCGCGTACGCTCGACGGTGGCCTCATTTGCTAAATGACATCAATTTTCTCAGGGTTCGCCTCTATACCCCTCTCAGAAAAAAGAAAACCCAACAACTTGCCAGCGCGGACCCTGAAAACACATTTCTCTGGGTTTAGTTTCATACCCGCCGCGTGCAAGTTGTCGAAGGTCTCTTGTAAATTAGATGCATGGTCGAAAGCCTTGCGGCTCTTTACGACGATGTCATCGACATATGCCTCCACGTTTCGCCCCAGCTGCTTGCGAAGCACCTTGTACACCAGCCTGGCGAACGTTGCTCCAGCATTCCTCAGGCCGAAAGGCATCCTGAGGTGGCAGAAAGTGCCGAACAGCGTGATGAAGGCGGTCTTGGGGATGTCGTCCGGATTCATGTGGATCTGGTGGTAGCCGGCTGTCGAATCAACAAGCTGGTCGATCCGCGGCAAGGGGAAGTCATCCTTCGGACAAACCTTGTTGAGGTCCGCGAAATCAATGCACATGCGCCACTTGCCGTTCGACTTCTTCACCAAGACCAGGTTCGCCAGCCACTCCGGGTGGTCGATCTCCTTGATCACCCCGGCCTTGAGAAGCTTTTGCACTTCGGCCTTCGCCGCTTCCTAGCGATCAGCGGACATCTTGCGCAGCTTCTGCTTTCTTGGCTTGGCGTCTGGCTTGACGGCCAGGTGATGCATGATGAGTTCTGGCGAAACGCCTCCCACTTCGCTGGGGCTCCAGGCGAAGATGTCGATGTTTTTCTTGAGTACTTCCAGGATTTTCTCAGCTTCCTCTTCGCCTAGGTTGCCCCCCAGCTGGACAAACTTCACCGGGTCCGCCTCGCTTACTTGCACTTTGATTACCTTGCCATGAGGGGCCGGCTTTGGCACGCGGTTAACACGCGGTTCGGCCTCCACGCTATGCACCGCCCTGCTGATGATGGCCAAGTCGCCTTTCGGCGCAGCAGGAGGTTGAAGCCCCTTGACAACAACCACCCCTGCCGGACCTGGCATCTTGAGCTTGAGGTAATTGTGGTGGGAGATGGCTTCAAACTTGCTCAGGGTTGCACGGTCGAAGATGGCGTTGTAGCTGTACGGGAGGTCAACGACATCGAACAGTATCTGCTCTTCGCGTCTACCTTCGCCCGTGCCGAAAGCAACCTTCAACCGCACCTGGCCGAGAACTTGCACCGCCGAAACCGCGGAGCGAGGTCGGCGCTTGAGTGAGGGCCGAAGTTGGTAGCCCCATCCTGGCGTATGCCTCGGCGAAGATGACATCGGCCGAGCTACCTCCGTCGACAAGAATGCGCCAGACTTCGAAACCGGCCACCTCAGCCGAAATCACCAGGGGGTCTTGATGCAGAAAAAGCACACCTTCGGCATCTTCTAGCCCGAGAGAAATTTGCTGGCCCAAGTACTTTGGGACCCTTTCGCCTGTGGCGGTGATGTTATGCACCGTTCGCAGCTGCGACTTTTTCTGCCGCTTCGACAGCTGGACCGGTGGATCAGCTCTTGTGATTACTTGGATAATTCGGCGCTACAGGTCTTGGTGCTGTTCGGCCGGGGGCGACTGTTCCCGGGTCGCCTCGCGAGGCGCTTCGACAGCGGCACTCGATGCGGCCTTGGTTCTTGAGCGTTGCTTCGCTGACGGATGTTTCGGCACTGTTCGGTGGTGTGCGAAGACCGCCCACGATAGGCGCAATAGAGGTCCTTTCTGACCTTTTTGCGAATAGGCTGCTGATGGCTGCCGCCCTGCTGGGCGTCGAACTCCTTGCGGAGGGCTTGTACTTTTTCGACAGCCATCACCGCCTTGCCTGTTATGGGAGCTTGGCTTTGTCGGGGCGGCTGCCCCTGGTTCGCCGGCTGGGGCTGGCGAACGGTGGGGGGGCCGGTTCGACGACCTGCGCTTGTATCTGGGCCTGGGCCGCGGTGATGGAGGCTTTGTCGTACTCAGCTTGAATCACCTGCCTTCGCTTGGAGTCTTCTTCGCCCCTTGCGTACCCATCGATGATGCGAAGCAGGTGCTCGAGAGTTTGTGGCTCCTTTTCACGATCTTCCTTGTGAGTTCGCCCTCGAGCAGCCCGGCCGAAGCGGCATTGATGACGGATGCTTCCGTTATATCCTGTACTTGGCACCGTGCTTGTGAGAAGCGACGCATGTACTCCCGTATCGATTCACCTGGCCTCTGGCGAATGCCGAGCAAATGTTGTTGCGTCTTCGGCTCCTCATAGGTGCCTCGAAAGTTAAGGATAAAAACATCGCGCAATTGCTCCCATGAGTAAATGCTATTGGATGGTAGATTGAAATACCAAGAACGGGCGATGCCGTCCAGAGCGAGATGGATTACCTTCGCCTTGGTATTTTCGTCGCTGTGAGCAGCTTCGATCGCGGACTCCTAGATTGAGAGAAACTCTTTCGGGTCTATTTCGCCCGAGTACCGCGGAACGGGTGGGAATTTGAACTGAGGTGGGATTGGACGGCTTTTGATTCCTCCGCTCAGTGGCAGCCCCTTTTCACCCCCAGCCTTACCCATGACGCCCTGCAGCGAAGGCCCGCTCGGCTGCGGATACGGCATGGTGAAGGGTGAAGTGATGGCCTGGGGGTGCGGTTGGGCTGCGACGTTCGGTGGCCCACTTCCGAACGGTGGCACTTGGGTGGTGTTGTAGAAGTCGAACTGTGGCCCCTGGCCCCAGGGCGAAGCCCCCAGCCCGGGCTGGTTCGACGGCAGCCACCCCGGTGCGCCTTGATTGGAGCCTCCCTCCGGCTGGGCCGAAGGGGTTGTGCTTAAGATGTGGGGTTGATTGAGCTGCTAAAGGAAAGCTTGAAGCTACGCCTGCAGTGCTGAAGCTCCCTCCGCCATTGCTTGTGACATTTGACCAGGTGGCGAAGAGTGTACTTGTATCGTAGCCGGCCGAACCTGCGTCCGCGCGCCGGGAAGTGGGGGCATTAACGAGGCTGAAGGCTGGCTGGGGAAGCACACTGGTCCTGGTGCGGCTTGTGGCGGAGGGGCTTGTACTGGCACTTGCTGATAGGCCTGAGGCGGGATGTAGCCTGCCGAATACCGGAGGATGGGGGCCGGAGCAATCTTGGCCTGTCGTGCCGCTTTGTATGCTTGCTGCTGCTCCTGCATCTGGCGAAGCATGTCCTGGAGTCGCACCATGTTCTGCCGCATGGCCTCCATGCTTGCTTCGGCTTGCGCGTCGAGGCTGGGGTCGGCTTGCGCAGTGGCGAGCGTAATCGAAGCCGGCTGAGTTGCCAAAGGGACTTCGGTACCTTCTCCGCCGAAGTGGCCGGAGCCGAAGTTGGTGGTTGCGGCGCAGGCGCCGAAGCCGACGGCGCAGCCGCCACTTTGGCAGGCGCCGAAGGCTCCGCGCCTTCGGCGATAGCCATCACCTCTTCCGCTACGCTCTCCTTTGGGTTCGCAACCCTCTCTTTTGAGACCTTCTTCGGTGGCATTCGCTCTCAGTGGTTTCGCTCAGAGGTCCCCACGGTTTGCGCCAGCTGTTGTCGAAACGACAACTGCTTACGTCGAAGGACGTGGATACTCAACGGTTATTGGGAAAGTAAAGTGTAATAAATTTTGTATTAAATTGGGATCCCCTTTTCCATGGCCCGAGGTGGCTATTTATAACCGATCCCCCATTAGGGTTTAGGGCTATTACAGGGAAATTTACATGGTCACCCCCATAAAGGGGTCCCTACATGGGTATTCAATGTAATTAAGGTGTATGGGCCCCCAATGGGCCGCTTGGTGGCTACTGGCTCCTTCATCCATGGGCCAGGGCGATTGGGCCGGCCCACTAGACCCCCTTGGATCAGGTCCGTCTTGGCGAAGTCATCCTCCTTCGGCGCATGCCTTCGCCATGCAGCCTTCGCCCAGACCTATGGGAGCCCAGTGTGGCTCTTCGACCATCGCCTATTTCGCCCTGATGTCTTCGCCACCGGGCTTCGCCTCAAGAGCCTTGGGCGCTTAGAGTTCGGATCCTTGCCGTTTGGCTAGTTTCGGCAGGCTTGGTCGAAGGGCCTAATGGCATACTGCCAACAGTTACATATACAGTTTTTAATACTTTAAAAATAAATATTAATTTTTATCGTAAATAATATCTCATATAACAAAGTAGTAAATATAAAAGTCTCATATAATAAAATTCTATACTCCATAAAAAAAGTTTCTTTGTGTAAAAAAAGAATAAACTTTTTCATAAGAATTAACTGTTAACTAACAGGAAAAGGTATGGAAGAGATCTAAATAAAATTCGGAGGCATATAAAAGAATTAACAAAACTCTAAGGTATAAAAAACATCAACAAAGTTTAAGAGATACCCATGCAATTTTCTCAAGCTGAATTGCAGGAACGCCGGAGGGGAACGTCCGAACGTACGCTCGCCTAATGCTAGACCCAATTGAGTATTAGTACACCCTCCATCCCATCGTATAAGGTGAGATTAAGGATAGAAAAAAAAACTAAGATATCCCTAATTTGTTTGTGGGTGAGCGGGCATAGGGGTTGGCATGGTTCCGACTGACCCACCGGCCTCGTTGGTCTGTCCCACAAATCTGACTTTAATGGGTATGTGGGCTGGCTTCATACTGAAAAGGCCGGCTCCGACTGATAGGTAGATCGGCTTCACGTGACTCCATTGAATCCATTGAAGGCATTGATCCCCAATTCCCCATTGTACTCGCACCGTCACACGTGATGGCGGCGCGCCAGCGCCCTCTCCTCCCATCCCGGCCTCCACGGCGATGTCTTCTCCCTTTTCCTGATCTCTACATCGGCGCGACGGCGATGTTTCCTCCTTCCCTCCTCCACGCCAGCAGCGGCGCCTTTTCCTCTACCTAATGTCGACTTCCGCCTTGTTGGTTGCACACTCACGCTGCCACTTACGCCCGTGCCGTTGGCGGTGGTGATTTGGTTGTCATCCCACACAGCCTACCGTGTGCCCTGCCCCCCGACATGGCCATGCCATCGGCCATCCCTGACCCTGCCGGTATGAGTCAAACTGCAGTATCTCTTGTTTGCCTGTAATGTCGAAGCTGATGAGCTGATCTCTTGTTTGCCATCAAAACTTGCTTGTTCCTTGAATCGTTTTTGTCAGCTTTGAAGTTTTTGTCATGTGCTAGCACTGATGTATTGGGTAGAAAAAAATAATAGTTTCAGTGTGTTTCTATTAACGCCAGTGGTAATTAATTAAGCATCGCTCTCCAATAAAAAAATCAACAAATTATATTCTACTCACGTTCTTTCACTTGATTTGGCATGTCTACTGTCTACTAGCGACAATCTGACTTTTTTCATGGGTCGACCCATGGTATCCAGTGGATCCCAACAGGCTAACCCATATGCATCGTTGCATCCTAGGTAGATTTTATGTCTTCTAGCGACAATCTAACTTTTTTCATGGGTCGACTCATGGTATCCAGTGGATCCCAACAGACTAACCCATATGCATCGTTGCATCCTAGGTAGGTTTTATGGGGCTAGTCTGGGTCGAACCGCTCCGGATCACGTCCACCCCAATTTGAATTGGAGTTGATGATATAAAATCCCTTATAGAACCGATGAAGTTATTTATTATTTATTCACCACTACTGTAACCATCCCCTATTGATCAGATGCTTTCTGGGGACTTTAAGATGGCTATCATGCCTTTTTTTTCTCTGAAAAACACAGACAGGAATCCGTCGAGTACTGGAACTCTAGAAGAATGCAGTAATCAGTATATCGGTGTTTGAACTTTTTCACTTCTGCCACCGTTTTCTCAAGCTTGGCATTATAAAATCAAGTAAATTATGTTGGTGGTTCATAAATTTGTTAGTTGATGTAATTTAGTGTATACACTTTGTAAAATGCATGGATGCCGATTGAAATTTGTCAAATCATTGGTGTGGTTATCTTTCTTGGATATATATCATGATCTATAGTAACCTCTACCTTTATGTTCCCTCCATCTAAAATACAGTAATACTACTATTATTTCTCTATAATTCATAATACAAGCCTACACGAGGCGTGCATGTATACATGCAATTAATAAGCACCTTTCTCTCCTTTTAATTTATTTTTTAATGTTACATCCTCAATATATCTAATCTCAATGAATGCATGGATTGTATTTATGAATGATTCAAACTATAAAATGATAAATAACTTTTTTATCTTTGTGTTAGTGGTGATTGTGCATTATATTTTGAGATGGAGAGTATACCTGATATACATTATTATTTTTTTATCTAAACAGGGATCAAAAACATGTTAAACACATGTTATATTTTAAGAATTCATGTCAGATCCACACACTATAAACAAATTGTCAGTGATACGGACCCGGGGTATCGTGAGTAAAGGGAGGAGGCCGCCCCGAGTATGCGTGGCATACCCCGAAGGGGGTCGGGCCATGCGTAGAGTGGCAGCTGACTCCCGCGCGGGGCGTCGGGCTGCCCCCCTCCCCGCGGTTAGCCCCACGTGCGTCCGCTGGGCAGCTGTTGCTAGCCGACCACCTACCACATTCAATGCGGTGGGTGAGAGTGCCAGAGGGCTACGTGGGCTGATATGAGGGCCATGTGGGCTGACATGAAAGATGTGATGGTGGCTGTGATGGTGCGCGCCGCGCGCACGCGCCTACTGGTGTAAGGCATGGTGTAAGGCATGACAGATGCATACTCCGTCCCGTCCCATTTAATGCGGGCCTTTTGCCCGTCCTTAGGTTTTGACTGGCCCCTTTTTCCCCTTGATCACTTCGGTGCTGCGCCGTCCTTTGGAGAGCCCAGGTGGCCGAAAGTCGTCGGCAATTAAAAGGAAGAATGACCGGATGTTCGCTCGGTCATTCGAAATGACAGTTGAAGGCGTACTATGATGGAACGTGCACGTTCTGGCACGCTGAAAAAGAGGGGGCCCACATCATCGTATCGGTAGCACTTCTCATTTTCTCTCTCCCTCGAACCTAAGTCTGAGGCCTGTGTGGATACCCCTTGAGATATAAAAAGAGGTCCTGGCCCAGGGGAGAGGGGGCTTCTGCCTGCTTTTACGGTGAGCTCGAAAGAAGAGAGAGCAAACGCTTGTATTCTCTGAGATACAAAACACACATCAAACACACACACAGGAGTAGGGTATTATGCCTCCATGGCAGCTTGAACCTGTATAAACCCGTTCTGTCTTCTCCATCGAAGGGCCCGAGCCCTTCCAAGCTTACTTATCTTCGTCCCTCTCCAAGGTCGGGAGCCAAGCGAAGCGTCCCTCCCCACGTCTCGTCCGCGGAGCTACGGCGACGGTGACCTCCGGGCAGGTGGCGACAGCAACCGCCGGGGCGATGCATCACCCCCTACATCATCGGAGCCGCTCCCGGGTGAGCCCTCCGCGGCGTCGGTGGCAGGGCCCCATGTGCGGCCTCCGCCCCGAGCGCGGTCGGAGAGACCTCTCCGATTGTCGGGCGGGTCGCGTCGGCCCCCGAGCTGGGGGCTCCTCCCGGGGCCCTCACCTCGGGCTCCACTTCGGGCGCGGTGCCAGGGCCCGCTTGCCCCCTCGGTGCCTAGGTCTCCGCGCCCGCGCCCGACCTCCCCGCCTCAGTCCTTGCCTCGGCTGTCCGCCCACCGGACTCGGCCTCCACCCACTCGGGCACCCTGGGCCGACGAGGCGGATCATTTGCGGGAGCACCGCGGGAAAGGGCCTCGCTAAAGAAAGGAAGAGAAAAGGAAGTAAGTGGAGGCAGCAAAATCCGGAAAGGCACAAGCAGACTATCGAGGCGGGATCATACCTTTGGGGGCGACGCTTGAAGCTCCACTCCGGGGGCTTGATGAATTCCTCCCATCACGGCTCGGACTGCCCCACCTTCCGCAGCCTCTTCTTCTTCTTCCCAGCCTCTGGCAGCACTTGGCGCGGCCCCCGCCGGGTGGCTGGAGGTGGCGCACTCCGCACCACCCTTTCGGGGCAGAGACGGGGAGCGGGAGGACTCCCCCCGCTTCCGTTTCCCCTTCGGGTCGGAAGGGCGACCGCTATCCGGCCCTCCGTCGGTGGCACCCCCTCTGTGGCCCCCTCGGGCGGGAGGACGTTGCCCCCTGGTCGTGGCTACTGCCCGTGCCGCCGTCCCCGCTGCGCCCCACGCTGGTGCCCACTGCCTGCATGATGGCCACGATGGAGTCTGGCTCCGGGTCGCAGCAGAGCGGAAGGACGCCCTGGGTAATCAGCGACGACTCGACGTCGCCAAGGGTGAGCACCTTCTGGACCACCACTTTCAAGTCCGCTGGAGGCCAGTCCCAGGCGCTTCCTGGGTGGGTCCGGATGGTGTCGTCGAGACCGGCGCACGTCCTACTTCTTACGCAGCTTCTGCTCAATGTAGAATCACTGCGTGTTGGCCCGCGGCTGGAAGGAGCATCCCCCAACCTCCGTCGGGGAGGATGACTGTTGCAGGGTGAAGAACCACCGGAAGAGCCCTCCATCGGCCTCACCCCAAGGAACATCTCGCACAGATGTGCAAAGATGGCCAGCTTGACCACGGCATTGGGGGTGAGGTGCGCCATCTGGATCCCGTAGAATTCCAAGATGTCGTAGAAGAAGAAGGAGAATGGGGGGATCAACCCCACCATGGTGAAGGAGAGGAAGAAAACCGACCGCTCCAGGTACTGTGGAGACGGCGGGTCCTCGCTGAAGATCACCGTCGCCCGACCGGACGACATTGGCACAAACTTCCTCGGCAAACCCCGCGAACCGATCGCTCATGATCTGGGAAGGAGGGAGGATGCTGTCGGGAAGTGGCACCGAGCTCCGCATCATGGCTCTACCGGTGGGAGGAACGAGAAACGAGAGCGTGGCGCAGGCAGAGCGTCGAGCGAGAGCGCGCGGAGACGAGCCGAGGCGTAGGAAGGGCTTGGGCGCAAGAGCTGGGTGAGATGAAGTGGCGAAAGAAGGGGAGAAGAGCCCCCTTGCGACGTCCTTTATACTTTCCTCTGCGCCCTAGCCCCTCGTTTCTCGTGCCCACTTCCTCCGCCCCCTCGATTCTCGCGGCCACGTCCTCTGCCCCCTTGTTTCTCGCACCCACTTCCCCACGCACCCATATCCAGCGCATGCGTACCGTGTGCAACCGTTTCGGCTAGGATGGGGTGGGCCCATGATTTCCTCAAGCAAGCGCGTTAACTGCACTCATCATTACTCGGAGGCCGTTTCGGTTTCTGCACATTACTCGAAAGATGCGGCAATCACAAAATAATGGCCCATCATTACCGGGGAGACGGTTCCGCTTCGCGCGGGGCTCGCCGTCAAGGCACCACCACGTGAAGCCAAAACCCGGGCCCACACACCCTTGTCCGGGAGGGATGGCATCAACCCTCGCCACCGGCAAGAAGCGTCGCCCAGGGCTGCTGTCGGTGATACGGGCCTGGGGGTATCGCGAGTAAAGGGAGGAGGCCGCCCCGAGTACGCGTGGCACGCCCCGAAGGGGGTCGGGCCATGCGTAGAGCGGCAGCTGACTCCCGCGCGGGGCGTCGGGCTACCCCGAGCCCCCTCCCCCGCGGTCAACCCCACGTGCGTCCGCTGGGCAGCTGTCGCCAGTGACCACTTACCGCATTCAATGCGGTGGGTAAGAGTGCCAGAGGGCTACGTGGGCTAACATGAGGGCCATGTGGGCTGACATGAGAGATGTGATGGCGGATGTGATGGGGCGCGCCGCGCGCACGCGCCTACTGGTGTAAGGCGTGACAGGCGCATGCCCCATCCCGTAACATTTAATGCGGGCCTCTTGCCCGTCCTTAGGTTTTGACTGGCCCCTTTTTCCCCTCGATCACTTCAGTGCTACGCCATCCTTTGGAGAGCCCAGGTGGCCGGAAGTCATCGGCAATTAAAAGGAAGAATGACCTGATGTCCGCTCGATCATTCGGAATGACAGTTAAAGGCGTACTATGATGGAACGTGCACGTTCTGGCATGTTGAAAAAGAGGGCACTCACATCATCGTATCGGTAGTGCTTCTCATTTTCTCTCTCCCTCGAACCTAAATCTGAGGCCTGTGTGGAAACCCCTTGAGATATAAAAGAAGGTCCTGGCCTAGGGGAGAGGGGGCTTCTGCCTGCTTTTTCGGTGAGCTCGAAAGAAGAGAGAAGAAGTGCTTATATTCTCCAACACATCAATCACACATCAACCACACACACAGGAGTAGGGTATTACGCCTCCATGGCGGTCTGAACCTGTATAAATCCGCTGTGTTTCTCCGTCCCCGAGGGGCCCGAGCCCTTCTAGATTTACTTCTCTTCGTGCCTCGAGATCGCACCCGTGCCCTGGTCCGAATGAAAAAGAGTAACCCCGGTTCCCTACTAGAGGAGTTTTCACCTCCCGATACAAGTCATAGGGTGGGTTTGAACTGACAATTTGGCTTGGCTAATTTGCATCATGAAAAAAGAGACAGACCATTAGTGAAGTATTAATTATTTCAAACTTGATAAAATAGATTTGTTGGATTCTTTAAAAAACTAATGTTTTTGGACGAAATGCACGGTGTAGTAATTTAGGTCACATAAAAGATAAAGTTGCTCAGCCAAGTTGCTGAATCAAACTCTTCGTTGTTTTTTTATACTGAAGGTCTGAAGATCCCAAAGTTGTGCTTTTGCTGCTGGTTATTTGGATCCGACCCAGGGAAGCCGTTTGTGGTCCAGCCGACCGGCCGTTTGTGGTCCTGCTGCTTCATCATCGATTCTTGATCCTCATCATCACATTCAGATAATTCGGATTCAGACCTCCGAGTTCCTAACTAGTACTTTTCTGCCTCCTACACTCAACACAGAGTCCCCAAAACAGGACATAGATGAGGTGCCCATACTTAAGGTCCCAAGAGGTAATTGAGCTTAACTACTCACATATTTTTTAAATTATTAAACGATACGTGCAAAAAATAAATTTATTTTTCAAAGTTTTAATAATTAATACTTCCCCGTCCCATATTAAATCAATTTCTAACTCCTTCTATTTATCACAAAATAAGTTTATTTTTAGAGTATTCATTGCATCAGAGTTTGTTTATGTATGAAATAGTTGTATTGAGAGAAAATAAAGTGAGAAATAGTTGTATTGGATTTGATAAAGTATAGGTAAGTTTTTTCAATGTTGTATTGCTCTGTGTGGGATGAGTGAAAATGAACTTGTTTTAGATCGGGATACTACTCAATTAATCATATGTTAATCACATTTCTTGTTTTACGTGTAACTAATCAGGCAAAATCATGTGGTCAGTTAATCACTCTTTAGCTGAAGTGTTTAATGAAGCCTCTTTGTTTGCGACTTGTGAGGCGCACGTGTATAGAGGAACTCGGGACGGGCGAGAATGCAGCAGAGCGGCAGCAGGAACAGGTACGGCTTCCTTCCAGGTATGGGTGGTGGTACAAGAGTACACTGTATACTCCTGACTCTGTCTGGCGGTCTGGCCTGTCTGTTTCTCACTGTGTTCTTGTTTGTCCTGGGATCTGTGGCCATGCCGGCAGTTAAAATTTTCCCTCATCACCAAAGAATGTCGTGATAGGATAAGTCAACAAAATTTCATTCTAGTATACAATTATTGTCTAAAATATACCATTAGTATTCAGCACATAATTCTGAAAAAAAATCTGAATTACCCTCACTATCATGACAGTATAAATTACTCCCCTAAACCAAAAAAATCAGACATTCTTCACCCCCAACTTTTCATATAGGATAAATTACCCCCTGACTTACTCCAGAGCAGTTTTAATCCTACGTGGTGAACACGTGGTAGTCTAGTGAACATAAAAAAGTTTATGAAGCGGCAGGGCCCACATGTCATCCTCTTGATTTTTACCTCAATCCAAATTCAAAACTTGGCAACGTTACGACCTAGGGCCAAGGAACAGAGCTTGTTCGGAAAGTATGCCTTCTTGGATTCTCGAGTTTGGTCAAATCCTGACAAGGTTAACTTTCTCGGATTATATAGCCAAGAACATTAGTTCTATCATTTCCAATGGAGTCGAGAGCTACCGTTAATGTTACAGATTAGGTATACCTCCTATATTTGGATTTGTAACCACCAAGAATACCGCATACCTAAAACTATATCATACGAAAGGTATGCTCAAATATGGGAATATAGCAGATAAGAATGAAAAACTCCTATGGGAATAGAGGTTGTCGGAGTTTGACCTAGGGAAGTCAAGATCTTATCTACCCGTATCCTAAAGGGCTCTTCGAGTTCTACTTTGGGAGGAAGTTGTTTACCCGTATAAATATAAAGTCTCCCGGAAGGGGAGGACATTAAATAACAAGCCATAACCACAAGCCACGTTGAGAGACAACCAAGAGGAAGTTGATTGCTAGCCGTTGATCCCAAGTCATCGGATTAGTTCTTGACGGATGTTAGTCGGTAGGTTAGATTAGCTAACTTGTTCCTCCGTTGTAATAATTGTGTTACAACCCAGAGCAATACATATAAAATAGAGTAGAATAAAATAGAGTAGGGTTATTACTCATATTAAGAGTCCATACCAGTATTAAAATCCTTATCACCGTCTATTTTACTGTAATCTAGTGTATAGCTTAGTACCGACGTCCTCCGTACTATATAAATATCATTACCAATGGGGAAGCCAGGGACCAGGCTAGTATGGGCAGTTGCCTGCGCTCCACCAGCTTGCATGCAGCCATGCAGCCATGTCCTAGTAAATCAATCTTAATTACCTTGCTAATCATCTTACTTAATCTCTGGTAGAATCAGCAATGTAGTGTACATACTTAATTAATATGCTTAGAGCAAACTAACAAAGAAAATACTCACCCCAAAATAATCTATAGATTTGTATAGAATTATGTGTACTTTGTTTTATCGTTAGGCCTGCTCAGGCTCATAGAAATTTTTGAATCCGCCACTAATGAAGTTAATCAGTTATAACCCGTCGATAATATCTAATTATTCATGTGAAACTGAGCTTTTCCATTTCCTATGGAGGTGAATATCGCGGAAACGCAATATTTTACATTGAATATGGAAGCCGTGGGTGCCACGCAAATACAAGACTTTAACCTGAGTGATCATCCAAAAAAGAGTATGAACCTCCAACAGACTAGCAATTAGGGATTGGCAAAACGACTCCTTATATCCTTTATACCGGTAGACCCAAGAGATAACTCTTCATCTCCTCACAGGATACAGGTACACTAGGGAATTAAAATTTAGGCGACGCTAGCAGAATGGACAGCATGTGGTCAATTGAACCCCGCTCAGTAGCAGCCAACTTTAACGGTGTTAGAGTGGTGGGAGGCCTCCGCCAACTTGAATGAATCTCCATAGAAAGCAATTCGCACGCTAAGGCTGTGTTCTTATCCCAGTTTTCCCAACTCACCTTTCTCGTTTTTCGCGCGCACGCTTTTCAAACTGCTAAATGGTGTATTTTTGGTAAAAAGTTTTATATGAAAGTTGTTTTAAAAAATCATATTAATCCATTTTTTAAAAAGAATTAGTTAATACTTAATTAATCATGCAATAATACGTATTTCGTTTTACGTGCCAGGGGAAGAGGGTTCCCAACCCCTCCTCCCGAACGAGCCTAACTCTACTAGTGAACTGGGAAATCTGGAATGAAAGAATCCGTAGAATCTTTTAGCATAAGGAACTATCTTCGAGAAGCTTGTTGGCTAAAATCAAAGAGGAGGTCAAAACGTGGTCGCTAGTCGGTGCGAGGCACCTTGGTAGCTAGCTCGCCTTTTAATTTATTAGCACGTTTGGATCGAAGGTCCTGAGCTTTATTTTCCTTTCTTGTAAAGTTTTCTCCTTTCTCTATTCAATGAAATTGGAAGCTATAGTATCTCTTGGTAAAAGAACTGACCCTATAGTATCTCTTGGTAAAAGAACCGGTTAAAAAAAGCTTTTACGGTTAAAAAAAGTTTAAGAGGGAATGAGAAAACCTGTATGGATCAGACAAGGCTGGATTTTTCCATCTTCTAGTGCTTTTAAAAAACTTATTATGCGAATAGATCTAAAAACTTATTTTAGGAATGAATCCTTTTCGTGGAGCCAACATCATTGACATCGTGGTCTAATATAACAACACCAATAGCGTTAGTGTTGTCCCCTCCCCCGTGAAAGCTAAGTCACTAATGCGAGAGGGGACGACACCAAAGTAGGATCAATTTGTACTTTTGAAAAATGATCTATTTGTAATAAAAAATTACAATTAGGTTCTCGGTGTCAGCGTCATTGACATTGAGGACCTATTTGTAAATATATTTTTTATTATAAATAGATCCACCGGTTGCTAAGGAAACGATCCAGTGTAATTGGTGTCATTATGTTGGGTCACAGCGTCAATAATGTTGGTGCAGCGAGAAAGATTATTTATAAAATAAGTTTTTTAAGTATTTATTTATAAAATATTTTTTTTAAAAGAACCAGAACCTAAAAAAATCCAGTCAGATAAGGCCACCACGAACGAAATCCACCGTCGCGTCGAAAAATCAACTCTGTACCAGCTAAGCCAGCGAAGGGCCGGACACGTGGCGCCCTGTCACGTCGACGTTACTGGCGGACGGGACGGCTGCAAGCCTGAAAATACGGGCGAGCGACGCTGCCCCATCATATCATACGCTCCTTGATCAGAGTACTACTCTCACTGACAGTAGGCCCGACATGTCAGCCAGAGCGGTGGTGTTCTCCTGCTGGGTGGGCCCTAGATAGGTCATGTCGTGTGTGCGGGTCCCAAGTAACGCCACCCGTTTGGGAAAGGTGAACAGTAGCCAGAGTCGATGCACTGTGCTGTGCTTGCCCCACAACTTCGTCCTTCCTGTACGTGCGGTGCGCCAACCTCAGCTTCTCTTGTTCCAAGTTCCAACCAGCCGGTTTTTTTATTCTTTGCGAGAAAACAAAGCTTTATTATATTATAGATTAGATTAAGTAACATAATTATAGAGCCATATTGGTTGCTCTAATTAATAAGCTAAAGCCAAAGTCAAAATTTAAACTTTTTACACTTAATTTTAAAGTTGATTTTAATATGTTTTCAACATAATTTATTTATTAGAATTGGCTTTTAAATCAATAAAAATACATATATAAACATTTTACATATGAATTAATTTTTAAGTTCCTAATAAGATGTTTTGGTTTATTAGAAAATACGGATAACTGATGAGAAAATCTTATAATTTTACAAAAGAAGTTGCATGCTTAATACATACACATTCTCTCACTACACGGTGTAATGTACGGATCGTTTAGTAAAGTTATAGCAAGTTCATCAACGTCTCCAACATATCTAAATTAGACTCCCTATTTTCACATTTGGTAAGTTGATAAAAAAATATTTTTATATTTCTTTTGTGCTCCAACAATCTCTCTATCTATACTCTCTCTATTTGTGAGTTTACGATAATAGGACACATACCGTATGCTTGAGAGAGGGGTGGAAGAGGGAAGAGAGGATGTTGGATGGTCGGTCCCACATTTGGCAAGTGGTTTGAACTTGCTAGATTTGGTCATTCGAGTGTGACAATTGGCTGGCCATTTGGCTTGGTAAGTTGAATGATGAGTTTGTTGGAGGAATTTTTTTCTCGAATTTGTTATATTTTGGCTTGCTCTTATACTATCTTTTTCACATAGCAGATCTGCACGTTAGGGGGAAGACACATGAGGCTTTCCGTCTCTTCGATGAGGAAAGCTCCACCTTGATCCGTTGCCTACCGTCAACATTAACAAGTTCAGTCGGCCGTTTAGGTTACTCTCACACCGTAGTTTGCTATAATTTGTAAATAAATAAAGAGTCTATGAAATTCTAGATGATTTTAGAATTGTGTGGTCACATTTTGAAACAGCAAAATAATCTTACCGTAAGAACAAGGATAATAGTAAAACTCACTTCCTACTATTAGCACATGTTAAAACCAACATATATAGCTATAAGGTTGACTATAATTTTCTTCTCCTCTCTCTATCTCTCACCTATACATTTAATGTATATGTCCTGTAGATTGTGTTAAGTTAGTTCTTACATGAGAACCAACACACTTAATTTTTAATTTTTTTTGTTACCTCTCTCCTACACATAATAAGTTTATAGTAGATTTATGGCTCACTATTATCCTTATTCTAAGTTGAATATAATCGGTAACAAAGTGAAACTAATGTACGTAACAGAAATACATGCAAAGGAATTCAATATTAACCTAAAAACTACCTAGCTTAAATTATTAATTAACATGAACTGTGGCAAATTTATGAGCAAGTCAAATAGACCCTTTGATCTCACCTAGCCACTTTTTTCAAGGGTTAATTTGATCCATGCTATTATAATATGGTATATTAGAAAAATATCATTACAATTTACGTTATTGGTTGGGTGCCACTGAAATTTTTTAAAATTGGAACCATGCTACTCCCATCACTATTTCCATCCTCCTCTCTCACGTCGACATCCTCACCGTCACCAGCAGATGACGCACATCGCCGTGGAGTAGGAGCAGCAGCAGGAGCGGAACTCGACGGTGGTGGTGGCGACGACAGCACTCCGGTGTGCACGCAACCGCCGTGGCCAACGGACTATGCGGTGCGCAAGTCGTTCCGGACCGCGCTCCACGCATTGCACGAGTGTTGACGTAAAAACACGATGACCTGAGAGATCTGCTTAGCTCCAGTGCAGGTCCAGAATAATGATCAGATGCGGGTGCGCCAGTCAGTTTAATCCTGCAACTGACAGAATATGTAAACAACAGATAAAACAACCAACCGGCTGACAAGCCGATGGAGTGATTCCAGCCGATGCCGATACCAGCCGATATCCAGTATAGATCTTGATACTTGAGTAAATAATGACATAAAGATAATCGGCTGATGATAATGTAAAAAAATAATAATATAATCCAGTAGAAACCAATCGGCTAGTAATGATAGAATGAATAAGCACTGATCCGAAGGTTGAATCATTCATCGGCTAGAGGTCCGATGTCAATAAATCCAAATGATTAGATAAACAGTGAAACCTTTGTTGCGATCGGCTAAATCCAAATTATATGTAATCCTTGTGAGCCGATACAACATCCAGATAACTCGTCGGTTGAAACCCCGATGAAACCCTTATTGGCAATCAAGAAGCAGGCTAGAGATTATGGTTCTAAGCACGACTTAGTAGATCAAACTTAACTGATGCAGCACTAAGTATGAAAAGAAATATAATATCTAGACAATCAAACTTTTAACTGATTTTCAGGGTGGTGGATACATTATATAATCTAAGCCAACAAAGTAATCTAGCCGATATCGATAAATCTCTAGATTCATGTGAGTGGTTGTCACTGCCTAGGCAGTAGGAGTTTTTCACAGGATCGATGTCAGTAAATTTCCCTATCAATTAAATATATTAGCTGTAGAACAGTAGCACAATAATAATTCTGTGTGCAATTACATAGCAAATCCATGCGTTCAAAACAGCATCATGTGATTAGATTTTATGAATGCTTTGCCATTCACAATCCATGGGATGCATTTACCATTACCTATATATGCAGAAACATGTTTATAGTCGTGCTAGGGTGGTAGCTAGTGCTTCGGAGATATAGAGTATAGATAGAGGTATAAATTCTAGAAACTATATATCCATAAATGTATAAAAGTTTTCACTTGTACGAATGTATATATAGCACATAAACTGTTGGAAATATGATCAAAATTCAGCATATTTTAATCCAGAAAAACACTATACTAAACATGACATGTGTATTGTTGAAGGATCTAGTGCTAATGCTAAACATGAACATGCTAATGGTTAGAAAAGCAAGAAACATGTTTAACACTGTGGTAAAGAATATCACATATCCGGAGAACGCTCGGTACTGGATGAGGCTTTATCGGGATTATTGCCTCCATTAGTGTTGTCATTGTCTCCTTTTTCAGTCCCTTTGCCGATACGTCCTCCGTTGACACCTCCTCCAGTCGACATGCTGCTGGTGTAGTGGAAGTAGACGATGCAGAAAACGTGAAGCAGAGGAAGAAGTCATAGCAGTGCAGAGACGTTGTTGAAGAGGATGTAGTGCCACCTCGCCTTGCCGGTAGAGGTTCAGAGTAGTCGCGCGGAAGCGCTCCTCAAAAACTTGATCGCCCGCCTACCCGTGTAAGTACACAAGCGGATAGAGTTCCGAACACCCGTGAGCGCAAGTGTTCGGAACCGAGGAAACAAAAGCAGCACAGGAACATAGAGGAATGACAGAGTACCACCGGAATGGAGAGGAATCACCAAGAAGGAAGAATAGTGCGCTAGAGAAAATAGAGCCGAGTTAGAGGTGTATCACTACCTATCCAGGTGATGGGTTTATATAGTGTGCAAGAGGGAATCTATCCGTTACCAGAGTAATCACTAGATCCGTTACCAGCACAATCAACAGAATTATTCCGGTAATCAAATCGGGTTAATTTTCTCATTTGTTGCATAGGTAATGGTATTTGATTCTCTGATTCAATTCCCGTCCATAGCAAAATAATGAGAGAGAGATAGAGAGCAGCAACCAGAGCGAAGCCTCGCCTCGGCCCCGGCCGGCCGACTCAGCTCGGCTCTGGCAGTCCCACCACCAACTCAGCCGGTTAATATGTGCTCTCATACCTTCCTATTTAATTTGAGATCTCTCCACTTAAATTTTCAAGGTGGTATTAATCCCATAACATTAAATTGTGGACCAATAGAATTTATTGAGAATAAATTGGGCCTAGCCCATTTATTCCAACATAAACACGGATCTAGATATAGGATTCCTTTACATCAATGGATTTTTAAGGAATTTTGTAGGAAATGAATCTTACAAAAAAAAATTTCCTACATGATCATTTGGAACAAAAGAATTAGCTCCCATATATAAATCCTATGAAGTTCCTTAGGAATAGCTAAAATCTTGGATGTTTACTAACATGAGGTCCAATCTCAAGGAAATTTCCGTTTGTCTGGATCTCTATCTTCTCATTCCTTTGTTTTCCTGCGCTTCATCTAAATAACAATTCTTGTAGTTTCCCTGTATTTTGTCATGCATAGGATTTGAAGTGTGTTGGCATTTCTTATGTTCACAGATAAATCTGAAGCTCATGAATACCGATGTAACACTTTACCCATTTGTATTCACAAGGGTATCGTATTTATATTCCGCAGGGAAGACGGTGGTATAGGATATAGTTTGTACATCATCATAAATCAATCTATAATCAATTCACCATAGTCTAAACAAGAGTTAGGATAATATGATAAAAAGGTAGTGGAGATTCACCTCTATAATATTGTTTAGTAGAAAAGAGCATTAGAGAACTATGACACAACTCTACTCCTAATCTATTCATGACTAGTTGTCACACCCAAAAATTTAGCCAAATTTCCAGACTATTTTGTGTATAAATCTCTATCCAAGAATCAAGCTAGGGTACACAAAATGACAAGTAAATATACATATCCAAACGTCAATAAAACATAAATACTCACTGAAGAGGCACTTAATCCTCACACCGAAAAGAAAGCAGCAGCAGCGGAAAAAGGCGATCCTAGCAGGGCTTCAGCTCTACTCCACAGGCAAGGACTCAACTGGGGTATAAGCCTTGGTCCTCTAACTTCGTCTTCCGCTCAGAAGCACTACACTTATGAAAACGGGGAGTAATCACAAGACTCAATATAACCATCGTACTCAGCAAGCCACACCATGATGCAGACGTGTGTCGGTGTCCTGGGCCCAGGGGTATGTCGACTATGGGCTTGAGGCGGCCCCGTCCGTCCACGTGGCCATCCCCCGAGGGGCGAGAAGGCCCGAGGACGACGTGGCGGCCGCCCTCCCATGATGCACTACCCCCT
Source organism: Oryza punctata (assembly GCA_000573905.2). NCBI lineage: Eukaryota > Viridiplantae > Streptophyta > Magnoliopsida > Poales > Poaceae > Oryza > Oryza punctata. The sequence goes on from CM002488.2 coordinate 11,525,112, forward strand.
CAGGGGAAGGTCCAGCAGGGGTCGGGCTCCCCGACCCCCTCGGGCCATCGCCACGTGCAACGAAGTGGGTGAGCGCTCCCAGCACTCACCTACCCGCATTAAATGACGGCGCAAGCGTAGTGCGCCTGCACCGCGCGCGTGCCGCATCTATTGCGAAGCGACGCGCACGCATCTGACACCGGTCACCGTCGGCTGACCGGCGTGAGACCGGTGCGAATGACTGATGGGACGGCGTACAGTGTCGCGCGTGCCGGCGCACGCGTGGTAGGTATGATACGCTTCCCGATGAAGTTGCATCAAGATCGTAGGGGCCGATCCGGCTCCTACGCCATGTCAAGGTTGGTGCGTTAGGTCTAATCACCTGGCTCATTGCACGGTTTACGGTGGACTGCCAGATTCCAGCCGTTTAAAGGAGAACGACGTGCTGGGCCGACCGCCATGATGGGCGGTCAGATCGATGCCATACCGGATCTACAGGAGCGGAAGACTTCCACTCTAAGCCACGCATAGATTTCGTCTGTAAAATATTTTTCTCCTTTCTCTCTAGAAAACCGCCTGTCTGGCCCCTGTGGTGTCCCCTTGAGAGATAAAAGGAGGCCAGGCCTAGAGGAAGGGGGTTGGATTCTACTTTCCACTTCTTCTCCCTGGGTTGCGGCTAGCTGAGTCCAACTCCAGAGAGCTAGAATCCTCGTACACATAATCCACCACACAGGAGTAGGGTATTACGCTTCACCGGTGGCCCGAACCTGTATACTTGCTCGTGTGTCACCGTCCTCTGTCAGGCGATCTCGTTCCTCACCAGCCTCACCGGAGCCGGGCCTAAGGAGGCCTCTTTCACGTGCTCTGGGCCGAACTCAAAAGGGGGTCTACGCAGTCCCCGCTGCGGAGTTTCCCATCCGACAACGTGCAAGGGAGACAAAGGGATGGTTTGTGGCTTTTTGCATAAAGGTGGTTGTAAACATTTATAGTTCGAAAATAGTAAAACGGTTGATTAATTAAGGCAAGGTTAAATTTCCACTGAACAATGCTAACCCACGCTGAACAGACCAAACTATACCACCTGAACTAAACTAGTTCATTAAGTCAAGTTAATTAATGGTGTGACACTAATCACGGTGAAGCTGATTGATCACCTATAACCATGGGCATGTCTATTCAAATAGTTTTACTCTGGCCAGAGGTGCATAATTGTATCCACAAGACACAACCCACCACCATGTTACCGTGCCATGCATGATACGTCACCATGCCGAGTGATTGTAAAAAGACCTTTCGCATAACTCCCCCTAATTAATCGTACCCACCTCAGGTTTTGCCCCTACCTTTATATCCAAGGTAGGTAGCCCCCTCTCGTGCCTAGGTGAATCTGGTAGCCGCATAGACCAGTATAATCCCGGTCCATCCAAACTCCATCACGCCCACCCTTGCCTCGGTACGTCAGAAAGGAGAAAGCTATACTACAAGTCTAGCAGTTGCCCATTCTTGCTTGTGGTCAGCGCGGTAAGTCTTCCAGGGATTTCCCGCGAACCGGCCCCAAATTGCCATGGCTGCGACTAGCAAAACTATGCACCTACAACCCACCATTCAGCCATATTTTAGTTGGATGATTACGACCAATAAAACATGGCTAGATGTCTCGAGTTCACAGATCATCAAGATACAAGAGTGAAATAATATAAGTATCCCATTATGTGAGCTAGTAGTAATTAAGCATGGCTAAGCATAACATGATTCTAGGAAGATCAACATAAGTGACACAAACTAGTCAAATTATCACCCCCAGTTTGACAAAGGACGGATATCAAGCAAACATGGCACAAGCGAGCGGTAGGTAATTCCATAATCCCATGTAATTAGCAAAACATGCAATTTATTTTGCAACCGATAAAACATTTGTAAATTAGGTTCAACATGCTCAAGAGGAATGTGTGACTTGCCTTGCTACTTCAAATAACATTCCAAACACTTATCCTCGTGATCGCGATTTTCCGAATCGATGAAAACTACACGCTGGCACGTAAAACGAGGAAAAACCCAAATAAAAACCAAGTGAACATGTTGGCGTCATAAGCCCAGGGGTATGTTGACTTAGGCTTGAGGCGGCCCCTTGCGCCCACGTGGCCATCCCCCGAGGGGGATTGGGCCCGAGGGTGACGTGGTGGCCGCCCTCTCTACTTCCAGGCTCCCCCCATTCGCCGCTATAACAGAGGTCGGGCTCCCCCGACCCCCTCGGGCTGCCGCCACGTGCGCTGGGGTAGGTGAGCGCCACTAGCGCTCACCTAACCCCATTAATGGCGATGCAGGCGGCGTGCGCCTGCTTGCGCGCGTGCCGCATTAAATGCGAATAGACACGAACGCGCGCGTCTGACAGCGGTCATGGCCGGCTGACCGGTCTGTCACCGATGTGAAGGACCGATGGGACGCAGCACAGTGACGGGCGTCACGGTCGCACGCCGTTAGGTATGCTGCACGTCCTATTGGGTCACATCGAAACCATGAGAGTCGTTCCTTGCTCTCTTATCCAGCCGGAGTTGGTGAGTCAAGTCCAATCACGTGGCGTGTGCCGCCATGTATGGGCGGAGCGCGTAAGTCTCCGACCGTTTATTGAAGAATGATGCACTACGTCGTGCGCGCTGATAGGCAGCCTAACAAGTGTCACATCGTCATTACGGTGCAGGCGACTTCTGCGCCAAGCAACAGGGCTGCCTTTAATTGTAAAAGATTTTTTCCTTTTCTCTAGAGAAATAGCCTGCTTGGTCCATGTGGTGTCCCCTTGAGAGTATAAAAGGAGGCCCAGGCCTAGAGAAAAGGGGTTTTTTCCATCCTGGAGTAAAAACACATCTAATCTACTGCACACAGGAGTAGGGTGTTACGCCTCACCAGAGGCCCGAACCTGTATAATCTCTTGTGTCGCAATCTTTCCCGTTTCTGGACGTTGCAAAACTCGGCGCACCGGAGAGCTGAATCGCGTTCTGCGCCCCAGGCCGAACTCGCAAAAGGTGGGCCCTCTCTGTCCACTGTTGAGGAGCTTGTTCTCCATCAGAACAGTACATGGAAAGTAAACAAACATGTAGAGCTCAATTTTAGACGAATTTTGCATGTTGAGGCTCAAGTTGGAGTTCGTATGAGTTAGATATGAATTTTAGAAGTTTTGAGCCATCTAAATGGATTTTTGGAAATTAGATACGATTTATTGCATAATTAATAATTATTTTTACAAAGGAAAGTTGAGCACTAAAGTCAGCAAAGGGCGTCAGCGCCGACACACAGGCCCCACACTTCAGCGGCTTCAAGGGGGGTGGTGCACGGTGGACCGGGTCCACGGGTGCACGGTCCGCAGGCGCACACGTGGCGGCCACGGTAGACCGGAGAAGGAGGTGGCACCGACGTGGCGCCACGGTGGCACCCACACGGGGCGGCACCAAGGTGACCACGCAGACGGCCCGGATTCACCCGAGGGTGAATCCGACGAGGCGGTAGCGGCGACCGAGCAGAGGCTTGGCCGGCCGGGCAAGCGCGGCGGTGGCACACAGCCACCGATAGCAGTGGCCGGTGGCGCGGGATGGCAGCGAGCAACCGGAAGGTGGCGGAAGGAGATAGGGAGGGGAGAAGGGTTCTCACCGAGGCGGGTCGGCCATCGAGGCGGAGCGGGAGAGCGGCCAGTGGTGAGAAGAGGCGGCGGCATCTCGGGTTGATGATGCAAGCAGAGTTGCGGTGGCGTCGGTCGAAACGGAGGGGCAGCCGAGGTGCTCTACGGCCCCGCGAAGGTGATGGAAGCGACAACGCAATGAGGGGTGGTCGGGGACAGCGGCAAGGGGTGGCCGGAGATGGCCGGCGGTGGAGGGGCTCGGGTTGGCAGTGGAGGTGGCGACTCGGTGGTGGATTGGGGAAGGGGAGTGGCGGCCGGGGCGCGGCACGACGCGGGGAAGCCGGTGCCGCAAGCGGCGGGGCACGACGACAATTGCCGGTTGAAGAGCGCCAGCGGGCGGTGGAGGTGGGCAGCACGGTGGGGAGGTAGTTTGAGGGCGCGACGAGCTTGGGAAAGGGGGAAACGGACGAGGAGAGTGCGGGAGAGCTTTATATAGCTCAAGGAGCGACGGGGAGGTCAGGATGAGGCCAAAAGAGGCGGGCGGAGTGGGGCGCTGGCGAGGGGAAAGTGGGGCTCGATCCGGCACCGTTCCCATGGGAGAGTAGGGGGAAGAAAGGTGGAGGTGGTGGAGGGGCCCGGTCCTGCATGGTTCGGAGATGAGGCGCGGAATCGGGGAGGTGTGGGGGAGACGACAACGTGGGCGCAAGGCCGGCGGTTGGAGGAGGCCGGAGGTAGGGGATGGAGCTGACGGATGTGGCCGCCGATCCCACCTGTTGGCGAGGGAGAGAGAGAGAGGAGACCTGGAGAGGGACGTTATGCAGACTTTTGTGAGGGAGGAGGAAAATGGGCCAGCGGTGGCGAGAGGAGGGAGGAGGGGATGGCTGGCAGTGAGAAAAGGGAAGGGAAGGGAGGCCGAGTGGGCCGCGGGGAGGAACAACAGACTTGGTCCGGAAATGGCCCAAGTACATAGGTGGGGTTTTTTATTTGTTTTTCCTTTTATTTAATCGATTGAATGAACTTTGTAATATTAAAATTACTTCTTGAGCTCCGAAAATTCACGGGAAATTTCGGATAGTACATTAGAGCACGGAGAATATTACAAAAATATTCCCGGCCATGATTTTTAAAGGAATTTTTTAATTACCTCATTAATTCACTTTATTAAAATACTTTAACTCTTAACATAAATTCTAGAATTACATTATTAAATTATTTTTAATCCCGATAGAAAATCGGGGTGTGACACTAGTGTATACTTAACATATACATGCTTACAATATAGGACTTAGTTTCAGGCACCCAGGTGCTACCAAGAGACCATTCTCTGTTGGTCTGCTAGGGTGGTTATGATATTTACGCACTCTTACGTCATACCGGAACTTGGAGAAATACAAAGGACAGATAAGGTTGTCATCACCTTTCGCCTACCTCACTTTCCGTGGGGCACACCCGCATCAAACGATATTTATCTAACCTTAGCACCATGCTTATGCTAGTAAATGATATTACTAACTTCCCCGGGACTCCCACCCTTCGGATATACAAGTTAGAGCTAGAGTAACATATAAAGGTAGTTGAATCGTTACCGTAGAATTGATCGACTAGCCTATGATGAAGCAGATATACGAAGTATATACTACTCATAGAATATTTCTATGTATTCAATAAAGAAAGATATAGACTATGAGCATAAATAAATAAAAAATATAATTCTAATAATTCAGCTATAGTCTTATAAGAAGAGTAAAGTATTAAAGACATACCGGAATCTCCGAGAAGACTTTAGGGTCGAAGCACCTCTAATCTTATTTCTACTAAAACTATAGAGAATACAATATGGATAGAGATAATTGCTCCTTGGGGTGTGTTCTAAGTGAAGAGAGTAAGCTCCTTCTTTAGCCTCCAATGGCGGTTGCTTAAGTCGGTTGTGGGCCGGAAAATGGGCATAACCACCATCAGGAGTGAATGAGGAGTTGCCACGTGGAAGGTCAGTGTCGAGGACGCAAGCCTGGTTCGAACCAGGGCAACCGCCATTCCCCACCGACTTTGGTAAGGGGATGACAGGTGTCTAGCCCCACTTTAAGTCGGTTTGAGCTGGCTTATGGGCCTAGTAATCCATGTGCTCGCACGTGATTTGCTGGAAGTGTGTTTCGTTGCATGCTGGCTTCATTTCTCATCCACTTTGGTGTATAATCTATGCATCCATGTTAATTCTTCAATCCTAATACAAGTGCATTATTTATTATTGATATACGTGTAGAAATGTTAATTTTCCCTTTGTTCACTGTGTTAGTTGGTGATCGAAATTAGTACTTAATGACCGTCAACAAAGAGCTGCGACATTCTGGCCTATCTTCAGGTAGGATGGCGAGGAAGCAATTCTGTATTATTGTTATCTCCTTAATGCATAGAGAATAGGTGCAGTTGTTATTGCATTTACACCATAACGACTACAAGCAATCTGGACTATCCATTTTTAGATTAGATGGTCCAGATCCACTGCTATAAGTACCTAGATCTGTAACTGCTATTGTAGAAGATTGCTATAGTGTTATGACAATTTGGAGCCTTATCGTTATGCGGTGCCATTGCTACTGCTTAAGCTCCATTTGTATTAGCAATCTAGATCCAACCCAGTTTGGATTGGAGGATTTTTTTTTAAGGATTTACAAAGGATTCAAATCCTTAGGATTCTATTCCTATGGTGTACTTTGGATTGAAGGAATGTAACTTTGAAATCCTATAGATTTGGTGTCGTATGCCTCATTCCAAAGGAAAATAAGCATGAGCTCAGCTCTTCCTTTCTCTCTCTACTCTATCTCTTACCACAGACAAGGTTCCTTCATACTTTTATGTTTTTATTTCTTGTGAACCATCAAATGCATGAACAATACTAGTATTTCTATGTTTTGAAATACCATGGGTTTTACAAGAGCATGATATTTAATTCCTAACTTTTTCCTGGTACTGTGTTTTGAGAATCGTATATCCAAAGGAGCCTTTATGATCGAGGAGATTATGAGCGTGTTTAACATTTTGTATTTTTTTCCAACTAATAGAAAGATTTGTAAAAAACAGGGTTTTCAATACTAGCTAGTAACTGGTCTAGGACTACGGACAATTAATTCGTTACCGGTCGTTGGCGAGGATATACATAATTTAAAATTTAAAGTTGAAATAAGAATTCTACTGTCAGTCCTAGCCAAGGGGTTCTTACTTGGTAAGTTTACTTTGTTTCCAAGGAAGAGGGTCACATTGTGCAGCCAGTGGACCAGCGACTTCCCGGAAAATACAATATTGCGGGAAGGTCTACATATCCCCTCGCTGTACAAACCACGGAGCTACAACAAAGCTGAAATACCCAAGAGCCTGGGCGGTGGACCATGGCTGCTTGGGTACGACGACATGTCATGTTCATGGGTGTGTGGGACTGATTGGTTGGCTGCTCGGGAACTAACACGAGCCTCTGTGAGAGATGAGAGATGAGTTTCGAAGTTTAGTGTATCCAAAAATAACCACGTGTTATGCGTTAAACGCATAGCTGGCTGGACTAGGTTGGTCACCCTTCCTCGGAGTTAAATGCATGTTTTTATCTGAGGAAGGAGACCAACCTACATTCCATATGGTTTGCTACCTAAACCCGTCGATAGCTTTGTAAGAGCTATTATGGCGCACCCACCAATCTTAAAATAGATACTTGCCCTTGCCCTATGGGTCCAGTGTCTTTGCAGAGGTGATGCACCGTTGCCATGTCATGGTGGGATTCACGCTACCACTTCAGAAATCACAAGACTCTATAGGTGCGCCCGAATCTGTATATACTTGTTCTACTTTGTATTTTTCTTAACACAAACTAAACATGAACTTGGAATTTGTATGCTATATTTTCTAAACACAAACTTGACACAAACTAAACACAAAGTAATTCAGAGTTTTAGACCACTTATTTTTAGATTTTTTTTCTTTTTTTACCACATTTTTTTTTTTTGACAAAAGCACTCTGCGTGCTTTCACCAGATGGTCCTTTTCATTGTTAAATGTAATATGCTCATTATCCCGTACTTGTGGTGACGACACTGATTTTTTTAACAAGGTGGACCATGCTATTTTCAACAAAACCCCAAGTATTTAATCCATTTTGGTAGTGTGCAATCATGCAGTTTTCTCTTTATGTACTAACTTCTTGATAGCATGGTGTACTCCAAACCAATAATTCCCTTAAAATAGAATTACGTAGCCTATTGCTATTTAAGGCAAATTTTATAGTTAGTCATGGGATAGATATCATCTCCAATATTTTAGTACCCATGGTTAGAAAACTAATTATATTAGCTTAGAAATTAAAAATAATCTGTTGGAAGGATAACACATGGGAGAAAACCATATTAAATTCAGGGGATGATCAACTCCATCCTTCTAGATCTGCATACCTCCAAACACCACCAGCTACCTTCAGAGAGAGATTAAAAATCACCAGCTCACACACAATAGTCCAACCATGCAAATTAATAAACGCACAAGACAATAATTTAACAATGCTCCCGATCTCTCTCCCAAGAAAAATACCAGTCAATTACCTCAGCCCCTAGCTCCCTAACCCCAATCTTTCTTTAATTTCTTCTTCTTTTCCACATATAATAATATAATATAGTACTCTATAATAGTCTCTACCTGCTCTTTCCCAATCTCTCTCTCTCTCCTCTCCTCCATCCATGTAGTATTCCCCTGCAGATATCACAAGCTGAAGCTGCTGCTGGCTGCTGCACCTGCACACGCCTTCTCTCCGCCTTCTCTCCAGCTTGGCTAGCTGCAGTGCAAGCAGCTGCTGAATTCCCCCATGAGCCTCTGCCTCCCTGCCTGCCCCCGTGTAGCAAGAACAAGAACACCAGCGAGAACACAGGAGCAAGCAGCTCGCTCGCTACAGTGGTACTAGATTACCACTTGTGCGGGCATAGTGATCGTCTATAGTTGTGATGCAGCAAGCAGCATAGGTGGTGAGCTGCTCTTCTTCTTCTCCCTGCTGCTGCTGCTGCTGGTACGTACATGGAGGATCTGTACAGCATCCACCCGGGGATCTCGCGGGTCGGCGGCGCGGCGAGCGAGGCGTCCGGCGTCGGCGTTGGTGGCATCGGTGGGTCGTCGGATCTGACGGAGCTGATGAAGGCGCAGATCGCCGGTCACCCGCGCTACCCGACCCTCCTCTCCGCCTACATCGAGTGCCGCAAGGTATAGGCTGCTCTACCTACGTGAGATCTTGCCGGATTCTAAACCTGTGCATGCCAAGAATTGAGCTGCAAATTAAAGAAGAAGACTAGTCTAACACTGACATGCTTTGTGTTTCTTGATGGTTTGAGGTGGGAGCGCCTCCGGAGGTGGCGTCGCTGCTGGAGGAGATCGGCCGGGAGAGGCGCGCCGGCGTCGGCGGCGGCTGCGCCGGGGAGATCGGCGTCGACCCCGAGCTCGACGAGTTCATGGTTCGAACCCTTGACACCCTGTCGCGTGCTTAATTATGCACTGAAGTGATGGTAATTAAATTCGCCGTGTGATTTATGTGGTGACCGGCGACGACTAGATTCTCTCCTCTCCTAATTAATCCGTTTGTTTGATTGATTATTATTACATGTGCACATGCGTGTGTTTGTGTTGTTAATCACAGGAGGCGTACTGCCGGGTGCTGGTGCGCTACAAGGAGGAGCTGTCCCGGCCGTTCGACGAGGCCGCGTCTTTCCTCAGCAGCATCCAGATGCAGCTCAGCAACCTCTGCAGCGGCGCCACCTCGCCGCCGGCCACCGCCACGCACTCCGGTAACCAAAACTAGCACATGCATATACTGATACACATTTGCATGCATACTTGTTGTTTTTTTGTACTACTAGTACATCGCACCGTGTTGCATATTGTTGGTTTTGTGTGTGTGCTAGCTTTTGTTGCTGTTGGAGAATGGAGAGTATAAAAACCGTGTGCGTGTAACAATGGTGTTCTTGTGAGAGGTCAAATCGTGTCCATGCAAATGGGGCGCAGGAGTGTCAGAGGGAGAGTAAAACCATTGGGAAGTTGCTTGTGTAGGGTTTTGTCCAAGGTTTGTAGGCTTCTTCTCTCCTCTCTTTTCTCTCTGCATACACATAGCCATATCTCATCAACTCTCTTGCCGTGTGTGTGTCTCTGTTTGTGTGGCTAGCTATAGCCTTTAGTAGCTAGGCTGGTTGATGGAACCTGAGCTGAGCTTGCTTGGATTGGATCGATGGCTTTGACAAAAGAGAGAATCTTGCTCTTGCCTGCAAGGGGTAGCTAGCAGCTAGCCACCTGCCGGTTACAACCAGAGGTTGTACCGAGCAGTGAGTGAAAAAAACTGTAAAACTAAGTTTTTTTATTAGGATCCTTGGTTAGGAGATCTCTTGCCGGATTCGGTTGCTGTACTTTGACAAGACGTATCAATATCTCACCACATCTCACCACGGTAGTGTAATTTCTGGTGGTGCGTTTTCTTTTCTCTACATATTCTTTTTGTTGTGTAAAAATGTAGTAGTAGACAGTAGTACAAACTTGTTTCCTTTCTTCTCAACACGATAGAGGTGTGGGATTGGATCGCTTGTTTTTTTTTTATGGATGAGAATTGAAAGCATAATATTGCTTATGTTTGCTAGCCATCCAGATTCACTATTTTATGGAGATAACTGGGGCTATTCCTGTCATATCGGATGATTGGAAGACATGAACACTGATGGGATGTTTTGAAGGGGTATGGTAGCTACTAGCATGTAGGAGTAGAAATTTATGTTACCAACAGATTGGTAGTTATATTGTACAATGCTGTAGTATGAAGGGATACAATCAAGGGGTTATCTTCTAAAGTAACGATTGATGACCTACCTCTTCCTTTATGATGAAAATTTTTTTTCTGGAAATTGCAAAATAAGATTTTATTGGATAGTGAAAGATGACTTAATTACCCATGAAGTTGCTTTTTATCAGTAGTTCTACTGATTGAGCACTAGCTGCTGAATTGTGAATTGTCAACCTTGCTTTCAAGGTAAATCTTTTTAATAAGACCATCATGATAGTAACAATAGAGCGACCAATGTTAAAATGAAAAATTAGTAGGAACATTGGATTCTTACAATTGATATCTGAATGTTTGAGATTAATTCACTTGTCTTTCTAAGTTGTTTAGCATAAATTAAGGTTTTGGAAGAAAAGACTATAATGCCCCCTATTTGAATGAAAGTAGGAGGATGGTGAGGATAGGATGGGTAGAAATTTGAATTGGATGTGATTGATGGGACAAGTAGTACTTTTAAGTGATAACTATTGTGGGATAAATTTTGAACTATAAGGATACAACTATTTTGGGACAGAGGAATTACTCCCTCCGTCCTATAAAAAACAAACCTAAGATGGGATATGATACATCCTAACACTGCGAACCTTGATAGACTCCTGTCCAGATTCGTAGTGCTAGTATGTTTCACATCCCATCGTAGGTTTGTTTTTTTATGAGACGGAGAGAGTATTATAAAAGAAGATAATAATTCCATCTTTTGATTTGACAAGATTGTGCAGTTCCCTGTTTTTTATTGTACCACTCTTTTTCTAAAAAAATATGTTGATCTGAGTATACTGAGATTCCAAAAGGAAAGTGAAATTAAAGATCGATATGCCGATAGTTTGTCTGTTATTCTGGATTATTCCAGCACTGTGCGAACTGGATTTCTTAATTTTTTGAAGAATTCCTTATTATTCCAGCCACATTGTTAAGTCGCTTGGAGTTTTGCACAAGAATTAATATGGTAGCGCATAACTTCCTGCCCTTCATATATGTTCATACAGAAAAGGTGAGTAACTTATTTAGCACAGTAATAGTGTTTATGTAGCAATATTGAAGAAGCAGTAGAGTTGATGAAATGACAGGAAGATGGAGTTAGGGTTTACACTTATATACAAACTTTCTTAGGTCCCCCACATGTTGCTGGGCCATGGCCGGAAGGGGAGCTAGTTCCTAACAGCTAGGCATCCCCACTGTGAGAAGAAAAAAATATCACAGCTGGGGATTGGATATCGACCCCCATTGCCATTTCTATCCAAGGATATCTCATATTCTGAGTTTCATCTTTGAACTGACCTTAGTGAGACTACAATGATCTTTCGACACATCCTAGTGGTGGACCCAGTCTAAAATTTTAGCTATGGCACAGTAAAATATATATGAGTAAAATTTCTTCAATCCCTCCTTACTAAGCCAAATAATCACTTAATTAACATATAATCTAAATTTTGAAGCAAACTAGTAAAGTAAAGAACCAAATTTCCCTAAGTAGTAAAGCAGCATTGCAGCAAGTTAGCTCCTCATCTTGGCGCTGTTACCTCCCTTACCAATCCATGAATGGCTGCTTGGGGTCCTAGGCAGCTCGGATATGAAGGAGTACATAGGGTATCATGCAGTGGTGTAGCTATGGTAGCTGCCACAGCATGCCACAAGTGAGGGTCCGCCCCTTCACATCCGAAAGTTATATTATTGCTTATGGACATGTATCCTGAGATTACCTATTCCTTATGTTTTATGTGCCAAACTGCTTCTGAAGGTGTTTCATGTTAGCTTGCAAAAAGTTGTTGTTTGCGTATAATTTATGAACTGATTTTATTCACAAAACGCTAGTGATAATGCGGTCCTTGACTTGTGTTATGCGTGGTCGCTCGCTGCACGCTTTTTCTGCTCTTAATCTATTATATTATTAAGACAACCTTAAAAGGAGACACCGCATTCGCTCTAGAGGCTAAAAATTCTTACATTAATCGGAGAAACAGAAAAAGATATTAACTGTTACATCATAGTGGGTCCGGATTATAAAGGTATAGATTGATTGATATAGTTGTATACAAAATTCAACTATATCTATAGAAATAGAAGTTAAGAGTTGTATATGAAATCTAATCCTATAGAAATAGAATCTAAGAGTTCTATATGAAATCCAGACCTTATAGAAAATAGAGAACCTAAGAGTTGTATATGAGATCCAAATATACTTCTCTCCAAATATACTTCTACATATAATGGTACCTATAGAAATAAAATTTCAGAGTTTACCCTACATGTATCTAGCTCCGTACAAAACTGTGTGGGGCAATCCCCTAGTTATAATTTATATGCTTGAAAGTCTGGCAAAGAAGGAAAAAGGCATAGCCTTAGTTCTTCCAAGAGAGTATATATGTACATCCAAAGTAGGTCCACCAGAAGTGATAGCTCCATGATGTATGTCTGCTGTTTCCCAAAAAAAAAAAAAAACATGGTGTATGTCTGATGCAGGCAGACCTCACAATATTATATAGGAAGTATGGTTTGGAATAATATAACTGTGAATTTTGTAAGAAGACATTGCAAATGGGAACTTTTCTTGGATGGTAAAAATTGTTAATATTGCGGAGGCTTGAATATGAATACAGATTATGTTTGACTGTTGTTAGAGGCTATGTTGGTTTCATGTGAAACATGTATGCCAATTTTCATCACCTACTTTTTATTGTGAAATTTGGCTTTCACTATTGGAAAAGGAGAACTTTGAATTTCTCATTACCTTTTGCCTTACTAGTCGCATGCTGCCGAAACAAGGAACTGTTTTGAGAATCTAATTGTAATTGGGTTATAGGGATAAAGGCACTCAGTATTTCGTAAATATGTAAGTTTGAAACGTACATAAGTCAATGATGGCTTTATAATTATAGTGTCATGACTCATGAGACAAGGGAAACTCGGATTGCATTTCCTTAAAAATCATTGTCCTTACTAGTACTCTGAAACATTTCTCTAAAAGACAATTATGAGAAAAGGGTTCTTAATTAACTTATACCATAGGGATTTTGCCTATCTGTTAAATAAACCTTCCATGGATTGTTGAGCTCGTGAGAACTTGAGTGGATTGATGATTGTTGAGCTAACACAAGCTACTAATACTGTATAATGAAAAATATCTCTTGATTTGTAATATTACATGCACTACACTCAGTTTAATAAAAAAGAGAGTATTTTATACATCTGCAAATATGTGCAAATTGATTGTTTTACATGGCTTTGGTTTTGTTTTTGTCCTCATCTTGCTAGTATTGTCCAAAATTTGAACAATAATTAACTTAGTGTTTTTATTACAGTTCTGCTTCCGTAGAAGTTACGTAGAATTTTCTCTTTTTTTATGTTCTAATACATTTCTTTGGTGAACTAATGGCATGAAAATTCTTTGCAATATATTACTTGTTTTGAAAGAACATCAATGAAAATGCTCAAATTCATCCCTGCCAGTCTATAATTTGGCCCTGTTTTGCTTCCTTGGAATCATGTTCTGGGCTTCTGACGATGGGAGGTTGGGACTACATGCATGCTCATTTTTGATGCTCAATTCTGAAGGATATGGGCATATGGCATTAATTTTCTCTAATATAGCTTGATACTAGTTTTTTTGAATTATTGATATATCCATCTACAGAATTGATTTCTATGTACGTATGTTGTGAACTGTAACTTGCTGCACCCAACACTATTAATTGTGAATCATGACCCATCTTTTCTTGTTTTAGTTTTTCTCATTTACTCTGTATTCTGTAAGCATATTTCTCAGGAATGTCATGCAAAATGGTTATCCCTCACTTGCTCCTTGTTTATAATTTCATGGCAGATGAAATGGTGGGGTCCTCCGACGAAGACCAATGCTCGGGGGAGACTGATATGCTAGACATAGGGCAAGAGCAAAGCTCCCGCTTAGCTGACCATGAACTCAAGGAAATGCTTCTGAAGAAGTACAGCGGCTGCCTCAGCCGGCTCCGGTCCGAATTCCTGAAGAAGCGGAAGAAAGGGAAGCTACCAAAGGACGCACGGTCGGCACTGCTTGAATGGTGGAACACGCACTACCGCTGGCCATATCCCACGGTATGATCACTGTGCGTCACTTCCTTTTCTGTAGAGATGGAAGTGGGCAATCCCGCTACCCGTATGAAAACCCACATTACAGTTCATTTTCTACTTGCTAGTACAAAATTTAGAAGAAAAAAAACAACTAAAATTGTGATAGGCGGCAAGAAAAACCCGCTTGCCTACCCCACTTTCATCCCTTCTTTTCTGTAACTGAAATTTTGTGGTACATTATGTTAGTATTGCCTGATGTTATGGTGCTGATTGACAGGAAGAAGATAAGCTGAGGCTTGCAGCGAGGACAGGTCTTGACCCAAAGCAGATCAACAATTGGTTCATCAACCAGAGGAAGAGGCACTGGAAGCCATCGGACGGGATGCGGTTCGCCCTCATGGAGGGTGTCGCGGGTGGATCGTCTGGGACGACGCTCTACTTCGACACTGGCACAATTGGACCATGAATTCATTTTTGAGCAATGCCGCCTCTTGAGAAAATTGGTCATTTAGGCAGTAATAGGAGGACATGGTATTTGGTGGTGATGGTGTCTAGCTATGATCAATCTTTCAGGTCAGTGTTATTCAGTTCAGGGTAAAGTAATTGCCTCATTGTTTTGCCAGATCATGTGTATATGGCATCGTACCAAATCAAAATGTATAATCGTTAAGTAATATATATCTTGGGGAGACCTGAAAAGGCTGTTATTAGTAGTTTCATGTAATGGCTCAACTGAAGGGTTGTGAGTAATCTTGGTCCACACTGCGTACCCATCTGGACTGTTAGATAGGCCGAGGACTTGAAAAAGGTAAATTTACTTTTACTGAAAATGTTGCCTATTATTTTGTCTATATTTATCAATTCATTTGTTCGGACTTCATTTGTTTAGTGAGCTACTCTCTCTGATTGTTTTTATAAGGTCTATGCTTTCTTTAATCTTTTTGTAAAATAGATAAGCCTTACATGTGAATTTATTGAGTCTATTACCATCTCCCCATAATTAATACATTGATTCTCTTCTTACATTCACAAGAATCATCTGCATATCACTAACTATTTCCTATTCTCCAAAGTTATTTCTAAAATATTCAACTATAACCTCTTATTGTCTGCTTGTAGTTTGTCGGGCGCAACCAAAATTTATTTTTTAAAGCTCAGTTTAGGGGTTATTTTCGTTGTGATCTCTTTTTCAGAATTTTTCTAAATGAAAATTTTGATCATAAATTAAATTATTTTTATTGCTTTATTTATTTTTCTAAGGTTATCAGCCATAGCTATCAACTAGTTTTGTGTCCACTCGAATCAAGTCTTATGGTATGAAATAGGATTATTATTAGATCTTTCGCGAAGTGTGTAGGTTGTTTTCTTGTGATAGAATCAACTCACTCGGATTTAAGTTCTAGACTTTAACACGGGGCTAATTATTCTTTCAATGATAGATGATATACTTATCGATAATGAGATGCTCATAGTAACTTCATCAATCTCTTCCGGAGGTGTCTATAGGTGGGGTAGGGTATGTGTGTGTGCATTCACAAA
This sequence comes from Oryza punctata, assembly GCA_000573905.2. Classification (NCBI taxonomy): domain Eukaryota; kingdom Viridiplantae; phylum Streptophyta; class Magnoliopsida; order Poales; family Poaceae; genus Oryza; species Oryza punctata. Next base: position 11,541,128 of record CM002488.2, read on the forward strand.
GGTGAGTGTGCACGTGTTTTGAGCGTGATTGTAGTGTGTTTTTCGAAAAAAAAAACTTGTTATTATATCTTTCAGCAAATTAAATGAAATTTTGGTAGTTTAATATCTTTTGAACTGGGTTTACTTTCATGTTTTATTTTTGGAGAGTATTTGACTAGCAAATCCAGAATAGTGGGATTTGGATCCCATTCCCTATGAAGATATGCTATAGTTAAATGAATTTTGAACTAAAACAAATAAACCCAAATCTCTCCGCGACCGTGTCATAGAATTGCGTGGTTCCACTATATTCCCAGGTTTCCAATGCATAGGCCCAATGTGACAAAAGGCTGAATTGCTAGTACTATATGCTGAGAGCCCATTAAGCAGCAGAGTTTTGGCCCAGGCTTTGAACTATGTTAACCCATGAAAAAGGAAAATAGATAATATGTACTAAAAGGAGTAGTTCAACAAGGTTCAATAAAAACCCATAAAGAAACCAAGAACAGATAGGCTCCTTTGATACATGCTGTTGTCGAAACGATAACTGTATACGTCGAAGGACGTGGTCACTCAACGGTTGTTGGGAAAAGTAAAGTGTATTAAATTCATGATTTTCTTGGGATCCCCCTTTACATGGCCCTAGGGGGCTATTTATAATTCCATTACAGGTCCCCCTATTACGGTTTAGGTCTTTTACAGGGGAATTACATGGTCACCCTTATGAAAGAGACACTTATATGGGTATTATGTAATTAAGATACATAGGTCTCTAATGGGCCACCCGGCGACTACTGGCCTATCGGCTAGTGGGCCGGGGCGATTGGGTCGGCCCACTGGACCTTCTTGGATCGGGCCCAGCATGGCGAAGTCACCCTCCTTCGGCGTACGCCTTCGCTATGCAGTCTTTGCCCAGAGCACGTTTAGACCTGCAGGGACCCGGCGCGACTCTTCGCCCTTTGCCGCCTTCACCCCGTGGTCTTCGCCATAGGGCTTCGCCCCGACGGATCTTGCGCGCCTTGAGTCTGAATCCTCGCCGCTTGCATGGTTTCGGCAGGTCTAGTCGAAAGGTCTCATGACATACTGCCAACAAGCCCCTCACGGGTAAGGGTGAGATAGGAGTTTCGGCCGAGACCGTGCAAACCATGTAGTATGGTATGAGGCGCCCCCTTTCGACCGATGCTCCTACCGAAACCTGTCTTTTGCTCCTGCAAAGAATGTGTGTATTGTATGTGTTGTGATTTGAAAATTTTTTTTTTTACTTATAGCTTTCGCCTCTCACGAATGGCGAAGCTACCTTTACTGTTTGACTGGGCCCAAATGAGCAGTGATTGGCCTTCGTCTTCTGCAAACGGCAAAGTTATTCTTACTGTTCCACTGGGCCGGAGTGAACAGTGATGGGCTTTTCCCCCGAGGGCCCGCCACTACGCGGCCTGGTCCATGGGATTTTACCGTTTCGCCTACCCCTGTGACACGTGGCAGTTCGTGATTGGCCGGGAAGGCGAAGCGTCGCCTGGTAGGCTATATATTCTTCCTTCCCCCTTTTCACCGCCCTTACCCTCGTCATTTTCACCGTAGGCGCTCTCTCTCCTCATCTTTTTACTCACAGCGCTCTAACTCAACCGAACCCTTTCGCCAGTTAACCCCTTTCGCTACCACGCGCTCACTTCGCCATGGCCCCACGCAAGCCGAACCCCGTCTCCACAACAGGTCCTGACCCCGGCCGAATTGATGAAGACACCACCGCGTTTCAAGGGATGTCGCTCATAGATGAAGATGAGCTGGCAAAGATGGTTAGTTCGGGCATGGTGGCGGAGGGGCGGGCCTTCGCCCCTGGAGATGCCGAAGTGCCGAAGCCTGACGACAACCAGACGGTTGTGTTCGCCGTGTTCTTCAAGGCCGGGCTTCGGTTTCCGTGCAACATATTGTTGCCGGAGATTCTTCGCCTTTTTCAGGTGGAGCTTCCCCAGTTGAGCCCTTCGGCTCTGGTCGCATCGCCATCTTCGACTGGGCATGCTGGACCGCTGGGTTCGAGCCAAGCACCGAGCTCTTCGGTGCTATCTTTTCGGCCACCGTGAACTCGAAGATGGTGGTCACTCCTGCTGGGATAAAGAAAACAGTGTTCGGGAGTGTGAACTTCAACATCCGCCCCGAGCGCTCCGACTTGTGGCCGGTTAACACCGCCATGTCGAAGTGAGATCGCCATTGGATGGCGAAGTGGTTTTAACACTCGATCCCCTTCGAGGCTGGGTCTGAAGCGGCGAAGGCCCTCCGATGGCGGCACAGGGCGATCTCGCCAGTTCGGAAACCGAAAGTCGCCGTCAACGGCGCTCTGGAGGCACGGTTCGCCTTGCTCCGCAAGGTTTGCTCTCGGCTGAGCTGCCGCGACCTGGTGGAGGAGTTCTACATGCTTCGCGTGTGCCCCCTCTCTCAATCGTGGCAGGTCGAGGTTGACCAAGACGAAGAGGTCAACGGCCTGCCGAAGCTTGTTATGCCCGCTGGGGCGAATGGTAAGTTTGTATTTTCTTCATCTTTATGTTTCGTTCTTTGTTTCTTTCTTTTGTTCGACCCTTACATAACGATATGTCTTTTTTCAGTGTTGACCCTTGCCCAGGCCGACACCGAAGCCCGAAAGTTGATCGGTGATGTGTCGGTCATGGAATACAGCCAGCTGTTAACCCAACAAGCAGCTGGCCGGGCGAACCGGGTTTACGTCGACGAACTCCCCCTAGGGCGAAGCCATTCAAAGCTGATGGCGAAGAGGGCCCCTCCTGGAAACGTTTGCGGGGGCAGGTGAAGTTTTCCCCCCGCAAGCGAAACGCCCCTTCCTCCACCGACTCCGACACTGACGACGAGGACGGTGTTGAAGAGCAGGAGGACGCGGGGGAGACAGAGTTCGCGGCCGAAGTGGTCGTGGATGAGGCCGGCGACAGCCACTCCAGAACACGCGGCTACACTCCGACTCCCAGCCCGGAGCGTGTCGAGACCGGGGCGGAGTCGATCTCCTCCCCTCTTCGCCGAAAAGACGTGGAGGGGGCGAAAGCCCTGGTCGCGATTGCTGCGGCTAAGACGGCGAAGGGGGAGTCTGCTAAGCGGACCCCCAGAAAAAAGGGGTCGTGGCCATCGCTAGCGTCTTTAGCGACGATGAGCCCTCGGACGAGACACCCACTTCGCCCGCCGGGCGAAGCCAGGGTCCGTCAACCGCCTTTGGCGCAGCGGGCGGGGCTGGGGCTTCGGCTTCAGCCGAACAAGTTGTGAAGACGGTGGCCCGGGTTTTTAGTAGCCCCGTTCGCCGGCCGCTCGTTTCGCCACTTACCCTTGATAAGGGTAAGAAGGCGGCCGAGACGTTCGGCTCGGACTATTCCCAGGCGCCGCCCCGCTTCGCCCCCGGTGACTTCGAGACCCTGGCGGAGCTCATCCCCTTTATTGAGGGGGTGAGCAATATCATTGCTCCGACCGGTGGCCCTAACCTTTTCGCCGAGCTCAACGAGTTCGACGAGGGTTGCTCCGCCGTCAAGAGCATGGCGATTCGGGTATGTTGACTTCTCCTTTTTCTGTTTTATGTTCTCTTTTTTTTGCATCGTTGTTTTCGACAACCTGACTTATCGTTCACCCTTCTCCTCTGTTTCGCCAGATCCTTGCGGCCCACTGTTCGATGGAGTGAACTATGCGGGCTCGTCTTGATGGCCTGAAGAACCGTCTTCGGGCTAAGGACGACGAGCTGGGCCGCAAAAGCCTGGAAATGGAGGGCCTCGCTCAGTCCCTCAGGGGGGCGAAGGCGGAAAACAAACGCCTCCAGGCCGAGCTGGACAAGGGCAGTGAGGCGAAGGCGGAAATTGAGCGTCTCAAGGCCGAGCTGGAGAAAGAGCGGGGGCACTCCGCCGCCCTCACTGACTACTACAACCTGATGGAACCGAAGATGGAGGCCCTTCGTCAGGAGGTTAACAGGGCGGAGGCGAAGTCTCGACGACTTGCGCAAGAGGTGGCGAGGGCCACTGAATCCGCTAAGACCGCCTGCCGCACACTTCGCCTCGCCCTTACTGACATGGGGGCGAAGGCACGGGGTGTCCCGGGCGAAAACACCTCTACTCTTGAGTTCTTCGAATGGACTCAGCAGGTTGGCTGCGCAGTCTCAGACTGTGCCACCGCGTACGGCGATTGCTGTGCGCACGTGTCAGCGGCCTTCGCCATGGGCCTGTTGCAGCAGTCTGGGTGCGAGCACATCACTAAGTTCCCCGACTTCGCGAAGGGGGACTAGGAGGTGAGCGCCCAGGACATTTCGCCTACACTCCGTGCCTGGCGTAAGCAGTTCTGGCAGAAGGATGACCGATCTGCTGTCAAGGCCCGTCTGCTCGAGCAGCTGGTGAAAACAGAGGCGACGGACCAAGGCGAAGAGCCGGCGGAAGAGGGTGGAGGCGATGCCCAAGACCACCCAGAAGTGTGAGGCCCTCCGCCCATGTTTGTAAATTTTAATAGTTTTTACTTTTTGATGTTCGCCGTATAGGGCGAATAATGTAAATATGGCTGATGGCCCATCTTATTGTAGAATGTTTTAATATTTGGAATATATGACGATTTTCGCCAACTGTGTTTGATGTTTTTTTGTACTTGTGCTTGCGTTGCTTCACAATATCTTTTCGCCCGATTTATGTGTTCCAGCTTCGCTTTCTGCATTTCGCCACATGACTTCCCACTGTTTTCAGGGTCTGCGCTGAAAACTATGCGTTCGGCCCCCCTTTGGGGATTGGCGAAGTAGGAACGAGAAGTTTGTTGCGGTAAAAAATTTGCCGAAGGCCCGGTACCTGCTTCGACCTGTTTACCGCGAGATGATGATTAACGGCAACAGTTACAAAGTCGTGAATGTTGCTAACTGGATGCGAACACACCCCGGGCGAACATTGGAGGACTACGATCGTGTCCACTCGGCGCGCCTGGAGGGCATGGCTCGCTTCTGGCAAAATCATCAAAGGACTGATCGGCAGGAGGCGATCACCCAGCGCCGTTACAGTTTTTCTCTTATTTCGCCCCATTCTCCCCTTAGGGTAGTTTACAACATTAGTAGTGACGATGAACCTAGTTCGCCAGATCACTCCTTTGAAAGTGGTAGTTGTTTTGGGGGCGAAGATGTAATTTACTTGTAAGCTAAGCTGTAGAGCCTGTTGTATCCCTTTCGCCTGTGCCATGTTGTACGATATGTACTCTTCGATTATTTTTCCCGAAGTTAATAAACATGTGCTTTTATTTCCTTTTCGCTATTTTTGCATTGTCACTTTTCGTGCTTTCGTTAGGTCGGAATATATCGGCCCCTTTGCGTGTATTAGCGAAATAGGTCTGCTGACTTTTCAGCTTTCGTCTTCCGTTATCGATCTTTGGTACACCACACTGGGAGCAGCACATGTTTTTTGTGTAGATCGATTACAACGGTGTTCGGTTCTTTACTTTCCGAAACAAGCTGTCGCGGTTTCAACGTTCGGCGAGTGATGCTTCGGCCGATTCGTTTCGCCCCCCTGGCGTTTTCACTGATCAGGCGTTTGCCTTGGGGTTTTTCCACGAATTATCATGTACACAAGTAAAAAAGGCGAAGGGCACAAAGATTTTATACTCGTTCAGGCCTCTAGAGTGGATAATAGCCCTACGTCCAGTTTTTTTTCTTTTCATTTTCTCCTTTTTTTTGTATTTTTGTGCCGGAAGGCTTACATAATGGTAAATGCCGAAAGGGCTATATAACAGTATGTACATTTTTACACTTTGGCGAATAGGGTGTCACCCTTCCTAAACATAAAAACGCTTAAGAGAAGCGGCGTTCCAGGAGTGATCGAACTCTTCGCCTTCCAGCGTTGCTAGGCGAAAGGAGCTCGTCCTTGACCTGTGCTTGATGAGGTACGGCCCTTCCCACTTTGACTCGAGCTTCCCGACCGCTACTGGGTTCGCCTCTTTTCTTAGGACAAGATGGCCAGGTAACAGCTCTGTTGGGCGAACCTTTTTGTTGTAGGTTGCCGAAGTGCTTGTGGCGTATTTGCGCATGTGTTCTAGCGCTTCGACTCATACCCCCTCAAGAAGTTCGAGCGACACTTCGCGCCCATCTTCGCCCCCAGAGAACATCACCCTTGGTGAGTTAGCCCCTAGCTCTATTGGGGTCATTGCTTCGTCTCCGTAGAGGAGCATAAACGGGCTAAACTTGGTTGGCCTTGTGGGAGTTGTCCGGAGGGCCCAAAGAATAGACAACATTTCGTCTGGCCATCTGCCCTTCGCCGCCCCCTCAAGCCTCTTCTTGAGCGCCTCTAAGATTATGCCATTTGTCCGTTCGGCCGCTCCATTCGACTGTGGGTGCGCGACCAAAGCGAACCTGATTTCCAGGTTTAGTCCGTTACACATTTCTCTGAACTTGTCAGAGTCGAACTGCTTGCCGTTGTCCATGATGAACTCCTTCGGCACTCCGAAACGACAAACAATGTTTTTCCAGACAAACTTCTGTACTGCTGCCGAAGTGATCGCGCCAAGCGGTTCGGCCTTGATCCAACGTGAGAAGTATTCGATGGCTACAATCGCAAACTTGTAACCATTTAGCGCCACAGGGAATGGGCCAATGATGTCTAGCCCCCACCTGGCGAAAGGCCAGACTGGTGCGATAGGCTGCAGCTCAAATTGTGGTGCGGTCTGGCTTCTGCTGTGTCGCTAGCAGCTTTCGCACTTTTTGTCCTGCTCGACGCAAACTTTCAGCACAGCAGGCCAATACACTCCCTGGCGAAACACCTTGGAGGCAACTGTTCTTGCAGCTTGATGTGCACCGCACAGCCCCTGGTGTATTTCCTTCACCATTTCCTCGCCCTCGGCGAAGGAGATGCATCGAAGCAAAGGTTGGAGCACCCAGAGCGATATAGCTGCCCTGAGACCAGCTTGTATTGTCTGGCTCTGATTTGTAAGCGCTTCGCTTCTGCTTCATCCTCTGGAAGCCAGCCATCCTTGAGGTACTTTACGAACGGTGTTCGTCAGTCTTTTGGGTCTTCGCCCAGGTCCCCCTAGTCAAGTGCCATGATATCTAGGGTTTCTGTGGGCAAGCTTGGTGCATACAGGATCTCAAAAAAGATGCCAGGTGAATGCGGTCCTCCAAAGGCGGCGGATTTCGCCAGGATATCCGCTTCCTCATTCTGGCCTCTAGGTAAGTGTTCGACCGTTATTCCGGCGAAGCACTTTTCCATAGATCGAACAGCCTCCAAGTACTTTTTCATCCCTTCGTCTTTTGCCTTAATAGACTTGTCAACATGACATGCCATCAGCTTGGAGTCTGTTCGAATGAGCAAACGCCGAACCCCCAATGCTTTCGCCTTCCTTAGACCCAATAATACCGCTTCGTATTCTGCCGTGTTGTTGGTCGTGTCGAACTGCAGCCTTGCGGTATACCAAATCGGCACGCCCCCTGGCGAAGTTAGTACTGCCGCGGCGCCCACCCCCTGTGTGACCACGAGCCGTCGGAGTGCATTATCCAAGGCTGTTCGACGGGCTGAGGTTCAGTGGTGGACGCCGGTGTCCATTCGGCCACGAAGTCGGCTAGGACTTGGGACTTTATAGCGGTGCGGGCAACAGAATGCAGGTCGAAGGGAGATAACTCTGCTACCCACTTGCTGAGCCTACCAGAAATTTCCTTGCCCCGGAGCACTTCGCCCAAAGGATACAGCGATGGCACGGTGACTTTGTGGGCCTGAAAATAGTGCTTGAGTTTGCGCGAAGCAATCACCAGGGCGTAAGCGAGCTTTTCCATTTCAATGTACCTTGTCTTCGCCCCTTGCAAAGCCTCAGAGATGAAGTACACTGATTTCTGTCCTGATTCTGTCTCTTGGACAAGGACTGCATTGATCGCCACCGACGAAGCCGCTAGGTATAGCAGCATTTCGCTTCCCGGTGTTGGGCTGGCCAGGGCGGGCGGGCTTTGCAGGTACTGCTTTAGCTCTTCGAACGCTGCCTGACATTCAGGAGTCCAGTTAAACTTTCTCGCACCCTGGAGGGTTTTAAAGAATGGCAAACCCCTTTCGGCTGCCTTTGAGAGAAAACAACTGAGCGCCGCAATTCGGCCTGCGAGCTTTTGTACTTCGCGTACGCTTGTTGGTGGCTTCATTTGCTGTATGGCGTCGATTTTCTCAGGGTTCGCCTCGATACCCCTTTCGGAGACAAGAAAACCCAATAACTTGCCCGCGCGAACTCCAAAAACACATTTTTCAGGGTTTAGTTTCATACCCGCCGCGCGCAAGTTGTCGAAGGTCTCATGCAAATCGGACGCATGGTCGAAAGCCTTGCGGCTTTTTATGACGATATTGTCGACATAGGCTTCCATATTTCACCCCAGCTATTTGCAAAGCACCTTGTACACCAGCCTGGCGAACGTTGCTCCCGTGTTCCTCAGGCCGAAAGGCATCCTGAGGTGGCAGAAAGTGCCGACCGGTGTGATGAAGGCTGTCTTGGGGATGTCATTTGGATTCATGTGGATATGGTTGTAACCGGAGTATGCATCCAAGAAGCTCATGAGCTCGCAACCAGCTGTCGAGTCAACAAGCTGGTCGATCCGTGGCAAGGGGAAGTCATCTTTTGGGCACGGCTTGTTGAGGTCTGTGAAATCGACGCACATGCGCCACTTGCCGTTCGACTTCTTCACCAAAACCGGGTTCGCCGGCCACTCTGGGTGGTCGATCTCCTTGATCACCCCGGCCTTGAGTAGCTTCTGTACTTCGGCCTTCGCTGCCTCTTGGCGATCAGCGGACATCTTGGGCAGCTTCTGTTTTCTTGGTTTGGCGTCTGGCTTGACCGCCAGGTGATGCAAGATGAGTTCCGTCGAAACACCCCCGACATCGTTGGGTCTCCAGGCGAAGATGTCAATGTTCTTCTTGAGCACTTCTAGGATGTTCTCAGCCTCCTCTTCGCCCAGATCGCCCCCCAGCTGGACGAACTTCACCGGGTCAGCGTCGTTTACTTGCACCTTGATCACCTTACCGTGAGGGGCTGGCTTCGGCATGCGTTTAGCATGCGGTTCGGCCTCAACATTGTGTACTGCCCTGCTGATCACAGCCAATTCACCTTTTGATATGGCTGGAGTTTGAAGCCCCTTAACGACGATCACCCCTGCCGGCCCGGGCATCTTGAGCTTGAGATAATTGTGGTGGGAGATGGCTTCGAACTTGTTCAAGGTTGCACGGCCGAAGATGGCGTTGTAACTGTACGGAATGTCAACCACGTCGAACAGTATCTGCTCTTCGCGCCTGTTTTTACTTGTGTCGAAAGCTACCATCAACCGTACTTGGCCCAGAACTTGAACTGCGTCACCGCCGAAGCCGCGAAGCGAGGCCGGTGCTTGGGTGAGGGCCAGGGTTGGCAGCCCCATCTTGGCTAATGCCTCGGCGAAGATGACATCGTCTGAGCTTCCTCCATCGACCAGAATTCACCGAACTTCAAAACCAGCTACCTCGGCCGAGATTACCAGGGGGTCTTGATGTGGGAACAGCACTCCTTCGGCATCTTCTGGCCCAAAAGAAATTTGCTGGTTCAAGTACTTCGGGACCCCTTCACCTGCGGCAGTGATGTTATGCACCATTCGTAGCTGCAACTTTTTCTGCCGCTTTGACGGTTGAACTGGTGGATCGGCCCTTGTAATCACCTGGATGACTCTGCGCTGCATGTCTTGGCGCTGTTCGGCTGGGGGTGACTGCCCTTGGGCTGCCTCTCGAGGCACTTCGACAATAGTTGCTTGATGCGGCCTTGGATCTTGAGTGTTTCTTCGCTGAGGAATGTTTCGGCATTGCTCGGTGGTGTGCGAAGATCGCCCATGATAGGCGCAATAGAGGTCTTTTCTGACCTTCTTGCGAACAGGCTGCTGGTGGCTGCCACCCTGCTGGGCGTCGAACTCCTTGCGGAGGGCTTGTACCTCTTCGACAGCCATCACAGCCTTGCCCTTGCGGTCAGTTCTGAATTTTCTCCAAGTCATGGGAGCTTGGCTTGGTCTTGGCGGCTGTCCTTGGTTCGCCGGCTGGGGTTGGTGAACGGCAGGGGGAGCTGGTTCGGCGACCTGTGCTTGCATTTAGGCCTGGGCAGTGGCGATGGAGGCTTTATCGTACTCAGCCTGGATTGTCTGCCTTCGCTTGGAGTCCTCTTCGCCCCTTGCGTACCCGTCGATGATGCGAAGCAGGTGCTCGAGAGTTTGCGGTTCCTTGTTGGCGATTTTCCTTGTGAGTTTGCCTTCAAGCAGCCCGGCCGAAGCGGCGTTGATGACAGATGCTTCAGCTATATCTTGAACTTGGCATCGGGCTTACGAGAAACGACGCATCTACTCCCGTATTGATTCGCCCGGCCTCTGGCGAATGCCGAGCAAATGTTGCTGCGTCTTCGGCTCCTCGTAGGTGCCTCGAAAGTTAAGGATAAAGACATCGCGCAATTGCTCCAATGAGTAAATGCTATTAGATGGTAAATTGAAATACCAAGAACGAGCGAGGCAGTCTAGAGCTAGATGGATTACCTTCGCCTTGGTATTTTCATCGCCGTGAGCGGTTTCGATCGCGGACTCGTAGATAGACAGAAACTCTTTTGGGTCTGTTTCGCCCGAGTACCGCGGAACGGGTGGGAACTTGAACTGGGGTGGGATTGGGTGAGTTTTGATTCCCCCACTCAGCGGCAACCCCTTTTCGCCCCATGCCTTGCCTATGGCGCCCTGCAGCGAGGGCCCACCCGGCTGTGGATAGGGCGTGGCAAAGGGCGAAGTCATGGCTTGCGTGTGTGGCTGGGCCACGGTGTTCGGCGGCCCGGTCCCGAACGGTGGCGCTTGGGTGGCGTTGCTGAAGTCGAACTGTGGTCCTTGACTCCATGGCGAAGCCCCCGGCCCAGGTTGGTTCGATGGCAGCCAACCGGGTGCGCCTTGGCCGGTGCCTCCCTCCGGCTGGGCCGAAGGGGTTGTGCTTGAGACGTTGTGGGGTTGATTGAGTTGCTAAAGGGAAACTTGAAGCTGTGCTTGTAAGGCCGAAGCCCCTTCCGCCATTACTTGCGACATTTGACCAGCCGGTCAAACCTGCGGCCGCACACCAAGAATCGAGTGCGCTGCTGCGGCCGAAGGTTGCCCGAGGAAGTACATCGGCCCTTGCGCGGCTTGTGACGGAAGGGCTTGAACCGACGCTTGTTGGTAGGCTTGAGGCGGGATGTAGCCTGCCGAGTACTGGAGGACTAAGGATGAAGTGACCTTGGCTTGCCGTGCTGCTTCGTGTGTTTGCTGTTGCTCTTGCATTTGGTGAAGCATGTCTTGGAGTCGCGTCATGTTCTGCCGCATGGCTTCCATGCTGGCGTCGGCTTGCGCCTCAAGGTTGGGGTCGGCTTGCACAGCGGCGAGTGTAGTCGAAGTCAGCTGACTTGCCGAAGGGATCTCCGGCACCTGCCTCGTCGAAGTGACCGGAGCCGAAGGCGGTGGTTGCGGCGCGGGTGCCGAAGCCGACGGCGCTGCCCCAGCTTCGGCGATGGGCGCCGAAGGTTCTGCTCCTTCTTCGGCGGCCATCGCCTCTTCTGCTACACTTTCCTTTGGGTTAGCAACCCTCTCCTTTGAGACCTTCTTCGGTGGCATTCGCTCTCAGTGGTTTCGCTCGGAGATCCCCACGGTCGGCGCCAGCTGTTGTCGAAGCGACAACTGCATACGTCGAAGGACGTGGTCACTCAACGGTTGTTGGGAAAAGTAAAGTGTATTAAATTCAGGATTTTCTTGGGATCCCCCTTTACATGGCCCTAGGAGGCTATTTATAATCCCATTACGGGTCCCCCTATTAGGTTTTAGGTCTTTTACAGGGGAATTTACATGGTCACCCTTATGAAAGAGACACTTATATGGGTATTCAATGTAATTGAGATACATGGGCCTTCAATGGGCCACCCGGCGACTACTGGCCCATCGGCTAGTGGGTCAGGGCGATTGGGCTGGCCCACTGGGTCTTCTTGGATCGGGCCTAGCATGGCGAAGTCACCCTCCTTCGGCGTACGCCTTCGCCATGCAGTCTTCGCCCAGAGCACGTTTAGACCTGCAGGGACCCGGCGCGACTCTTCGCCCTTTGCCGCCTTCGCCCCGTGGTCTTCGCTATAGGGCTTCGCCCCGACGGATCTTGGGTGCCTTGAGTCTGAATCCTCGCCGCTTGCATGGTTTCGGCAGGTCTGGTCTTCGTGACATACTGCCAACACATGCTATAGAAATCACAAGAATACTAAAAAGTAGGAATCATTAGATTCTTACGGAGTTTCGGAACACGGGAAAAAGTTGTAGGACTATCATTTGAATGGCACATAAGAAAATTCACGAACTCAAAACATACGAAGACGAACTCAAAACACAGGAAGAATAAATTACAAGGACATGCTTATTTTTCTCTAAAATTCCTCTAGAATTTCATAGGACTTTTTTTTTTTGGAAAAATTGTAGAAATCAATCCATTGTTTCAATCTTCTGTAGGATTATTTTTCATAGGATAGAAATCCTCTAAACTTCTATGTTTTTCTTTGTTTGAAAAGTTCCTTGAAATATTGGGAACATTGTGCTTGTGTTTTCTCAAGCCTCTGTCCACATACTATTTTTCATGTGTAAATGGTCGATTTTGAATGTATTTTATTAGCTCATAGTCTCAATTATCAATTTTATTAATTTAGCCTAGCTTACAATTTCGGTTGATATTTCAATATTGTATTTTTTATAAGAACTAGGCTTCCTAAGTTCCTAAGTTGAAGCATATTGTATGGTATTAACACTCTACTTTTAATAATTAATTACAGTATTTTATCAGTATTTCAAATAAGCCACGTTGCTGGTATAAATCAATGATGGTGTGTACAAATCCAGCATGATTGCTATTTGGCATACGTGTGTTATCGGTGTATATTTTTTCATACAAAAGTTTTTATATAAAAGTTATCTGATGAAAGTTTCTGATAAAAGTTTTTCGTACACATGTTTTTTTTTTGGCGAAAGTTTTTCGGTTAAAAGATTTTGAGATAAGAGTTTTTTTTTTAAAAAAAAAGTGTGCACTGAAAACACACGTGCGCTAAATAGCAGTTTCCAAAATCGAGAGGCTAGGCCGCCGTACAAAACGAAATTCTATCAGTTATACTACCTGATTATCTACAACGACGTTAAGTCGTTAAGACAAGGATCCATACGATAGGAATAATTTGCGAAACATAGCAAACAATTTGGCGGGCATGTTAGCAAATAAACAGAGATCGGAGGAGCCAAAGCGCACTGTTTGACGAAACATAAAAAAAGAAGTTTCCACAAGGTTCCTGCTGGAAAATTTGATGATTTATTTCCCACTTATACCATCATATACAAATATAACACATGCGGAAATTATCAAGCAGAAAAGTTCCATGCAAATTCATCCAGACAGACAAGTGTGAAAAACCTTTCTTCCCCATTTCCCCCTTGAACTATCCGTAAATACCACCCCCCCCCCCCTTCTCTCTGTCTTCTACGACAAATATAATCTTTTTAACCCAGAGCTTGTAATAATTAATCACAGTAATTAGCAAATATAATAATTAAATTAAATTAGTTGTCGTAGGTGCGGCACTCGTCGGTCTCCGGGTTGTCCTTGCAGTAGGTCTCGAGCGGGTCGGAGTTGTCCTTGAGCTTGTCGCGCGCGTGGCTCGCCGCCGCGCTCAGCTCCTCCACCTCGTCCCACGCCGCCGCGCACTCGCCGCTCGCCTTGTCCTCCGCGCACGCCTCCTTCGCCTTGTCGATGCTCTCCGACATCTTGTCCGAGATGTCCGGCGGCGTCGCCGGCCCGCTCGCCCTCACCGCCACCGCGTACCCGCCGCCGCGGCCAACGCGGGGGAACACCACGCGGTTGCCGGCGACCGGCCTCGCCAGGGGGGACGACGCCGCCGCCGCCGGGGTAGACAGGCCCACGTTGGTCAGCGTGGACGCCATGGCTGCGGCTGCGCTTAGCTTGCTGATACGGGTTCTTTTTTTCTTTCTCTGCGTGTGATGTTGCGACGAGGCGTTCGTTGCACGGATCGAAGCGATGGGGTTTATGTGTATATATATATATATATAAGCTTCGTGGGGGGAGAAGGGAGAGGCTTCGACGACGTGCACTCGTTTCTTATCGCCTCCTCAGCGAATCGCAGTGTGCCACGTCGGTTATATTTTGAGATATTTCACGCGAAATGGGACTTGGCAAAGGAGATCTTTTTTTTTTTCCCGACGTACTAGTACGGTGATATCTTAGGTGAGGAGAAGCAGTTTTTGACCGTGAAAATATGAGCAGACGGTGGGTGTGTACATGTATGTAGAAGTTCAGGTTGGATACGAAATTGATGTAGAGGTTCGTGTTCTGCCAGCAAAGAATGGTTTGTAGGAAAGTGAATTCGATATCTAGGCCAGAAAAATCACTTTCAGGATCGAAAATATCTGACATGCCGTCACAAAAGGAAAAGAAAAATCTGAGATACTATTGGAAGTTTGGTGTAGAACGGACAAGTGAAACGTCCTAGATATCCACTATTTTTGTGGAACAGGGTTATTTAATACAGCTGCTCAAATTATTTAGTGAGTGGAAAATTATTTTTCATTTTTTTCCAAAAAGTGCGTATGGTTCTTTCTTTGTCAAGCTTTTAGATTGGGGGATCAAGCTCGGATCAAGTGCAGAATTGAGGTGGCCAAGTCTGTCTTTATAAGAGAAGAGAGGTTTTACGGTGTTTGCAATTAAAAAAAGGTAAAAATCCAACCCTCCACGGCAAAAGATACCACTTAAAAGGTATTTAAATATTGGCGCATGTACTCAGGTTGTAAGGATGAAAAGATAATTTTCTAGAAGATAAAGAATTGTTATAATCATCTTAAGTTTAAGTATTAGTTCTAAGTATATATGTACCGCATCGGTACTGTAGTTATCATCTCTAGTACGTTATTTACGTGCTCTTTTGAGAATTACAATTCACCCGGTAATCATCCATTACGTTATTTTTTTTAGAATTCACTAATTAACAAAATTTTATATGTCTTAGGGAATTAAATAACTCATTTATAATGCCATGCATACACTTAGATTTTAATATTGACCCAAAAATAACCATCTACCTGATTTACCTCACATCCGATAAAATGGAAACCACATCCTAATTGCAAGTTCATTTATTGGGCATATATGTGCATGTATTTAGTCCACAGATTGCATGCCATTTTAGAAGGCTGGCAGGCAATTGCCGCCACATCCGCACCACAGGTCAAATATCCATATCCATAGATATGTTCGCGTTTGCCTCCTATATTTTTTTTAACAAAGCTGTAGATTACACAAATACTCAACCATGGTGACCGTGTCTCTTTGCGAGTGCACCTATTCAAATCCTCAAAGAAGAACAAGGGAGAACTCATTCCAGTTTCTTCTATGAATGAAATTGTGAGATATGTAAATCACTAATCAACTGCGTAAATGAAATCTTAGCGGATGCGCTTCGCCTTGCCATTGATCAGCCGACCTCGTCTCCGCTTCAATCCTCAACCATGTCAGCAATTCTCCCTCTATTTTTTCTAGAGAACCAATTCAAACCCTAGTAAAGAAATGATGTGGGAGAAGAGAAAGAAGACACAACTTGATTTTTTTTCCCATGTAGATCTAATCGATGCCTAGGTAGATTTATATTTTCTCTAGCGTACAGTACCGATCAATGGAGCAACCGAGCAAAGTATTCAATTCGGCCATAATGGCACTATTTCATTAGTTAATTACTCCACTGCCATTGGTTAGAATAATTTTTTTTCCATACCTTGCCCCTCTCTTGATCAACGGTACACATTACTCTACCTCTCAATACCTCTAACTCTCAATACCTCTAAGTACCTCGCAAACACCGTAAAACCTCTCATAAGAGAAATGGACAGGAAAAAGTACATATGAGGTCTCTCATCGTGTCACCGAATTACAAAATCATCCATAAACCCAAAAACTAGATACATGGCATCCCCCAACTTACAAAACCAGATCACTCTAGGTCATTAGGTAGTATTGACACTGGTTGACCTTGTTTTTGTCCGACGTGACAACTGAGTTAGTGTAGGACCCACGTGGGCCCCACATTTCAGTGAAACCTCAGCTTCTTCTTCATCATTCCCCCTCTCCCTCTCTTCCCAGTTCTCTTTATAGTGGCCAGAGTGGCACCCCGCCCCATGGACCCCGACAATGGGGCAGGCAGCGTGAGCTCCTTCCTCTGCGCCCTACACCAATCCCCTCTCTCCCGTCGATCTTGAGGAGGAGCGGCGGTGGCACCCTCCCCACCCTTACGGAGGCCGGTAGGCGGCGGTCAACGAGCTCCACACCTTGCTCTCCTCCTCCAGCTCCCTCTTCCTCGGCGCCCCCACCCTCTCCCTCGAGTCTGCCACAACCACCTTCGCGCCCATCACCTGTCGCCTCCCCAACCAACCGCACCGACGCCTCCACCCACTCTTCCTCCAACCAGTACCTATCAGCCCAATCCGCGGGTGCCCCTCTGCCGGAGCGCGCTGCAGCATTCAGGTCGTCGACGACTGCAACAGCGGCGTCGTGCCCGCTCCCCTCACGCCACAACCACTACTAGAAAAAGCATTTTCGCAAACGTGGAGTTTTTTCCCAAGCGGGTATGGCCCTCGGAGCCAAATGGCCGTCTACGAAAATGTAAATTGGGGTGGAGCTCGTCGTCTGCCTGCTAAGATCAATTTTTCCAGGTGGACCACTTAAGAGGTCCGCCTGCGAAAATATCTTTATTTTCACAAACGGTCCTCTTAAGTGGCCCACCTGAAAAAATATGATTTTCGTAGGCAAAACCTTATGTGGTTCGTTTGCAAAAATCATACCTGTAGCTCAGCCTAAAAAAATCTAAGTCTCCTTCTCCAATTTCTTATCCACCACCCATTTCTTATCCTCCCTCCTCTCTCTCCCTCTCACTCCCTCTTTCACTTTCTTCCTCTCCCTCTTTCACAGGCACGCGCACGACGGGGATGAGGAGCGACGGTGACGGAGGCGTGATCGGACACGGTGGCGGTGCCGACCATAGCCGGTGACGGCGTAGGGGCCGACAATAGCAGGCGCTGGCGGCGGAGGAGGCTCCCCTCCCCTGCCCTTCCTTTCCCTCCCAGATCTAGTGGAGAGGGAGGGGCATCGGCGGCGGTGCGACCGGAGGGGCTCCGTCGCCAGCAGCGGCGGAGGCGACGTCTCCCCTCCCCCTCCGTCCCTCCAGATCCAGCGGAGGAGGGAGTTCGGCCGCCGGCAACAGCGGAGGCGGCGCCCCCTCCCCTCCCCCTCCCTCCCTCCAGATCCGGCGGAGGAGAGAGCTCGGCCGCCGGTAGCGGCGGAGGCGGCGCCCCTCCCCCCTCCCACCGGATCTGGCAGAGGAGGGAGCTCGCGCACCGACAGCTGCGAAGGCCGCTCGGACGAGCTGTGGTGTTGGCGGTGGCTCCCCACAGTGGTGGAGCGACATCGGCTACGGCTCCGACGAGGAGGAGCGGGCGGTGACGGGCGACTCTAGAGCCAACGGCTGGAAGGGGGATTTTTTTTTGTTCATGGAGTATATTTTCACAGGCGGGTGGTTGCATCACCTGCAAAGATGGAGAGGCCACCTGCGAAAATGATTTTTGCAGGCGGAGCCGATGGGCGCCTGTAAAAATTATGCATTTTCGCAGGCCTTCACTTGCAGGCGGGGTGGATGGCCGCCTGGAAAAATCTATTTCGTTCGTTTGTAAAAAGCTTTTTCTAGCCACGTGGGGACCTCGTCCCTCCTTCGCCGAGCTGGTGACGCTCCCACGCCGTCCGTGGTGGGGTTGCGACAGTAATGATGGAGGGAAGGGAGATGGGCGTCGAGGATGATGTTGAACTCCTCCCGTGCCGGCGAGGGCGAGCAACATGACTGTTGCTTTTGGAGTTACGGCCATTGCGGCGCTCCTGTGCCGTCGCGCAAGGGCCGACCGTCTCCAGCAACACCGCTTGGATCGTGTGGTGGTACGATGAACGCCGCCCACCTCCACGATGCCGAAGCCCCGCTGAACGCCTCCCGAACGGCCCCTCCCTGCCTGACGCAAGAAAGAGAGGAAGAATAAGGGGATCTGACTAGTGGGCCCCATCTTTTTTAATTATTTTTTTTCCAAATCAAACAGTCACATAAGAGCCACGTGGGACAAAGGCCTAGTCAAAGGAACCACGTAAGCATCATGTCAGCCAAAACTGGGGACAATACCACCAAGGAACCTTGTTTGCACTGATTTTGAAAGTTGGAGGATACGTTTTATCTGGTTTTTGGGTGAGGAATGATTTTGTAATTCGGTGACAAGATGAGGGACCTCCGGTGTATTTTTTCCAAATGGAAACCAGATGGCCTAGAAGATGCTCTCAACCTAGACTTCAGACGAAATTTTTTTATTTTTAATTTTTTTTATTAAAAGTTTTGCAAAAATAATTTTTAGTTTAAAAGTTTTACAAAAGTAGTCTCCCGCCGCCCTCTTACAGGGCGATTATTAAAAATCGCCCAACCAACGGGCGGTTTTTGTGACGTGGCAGAGGGCCGTTGGCTCTCTGCCGACGGCCGTCTGCACATTTTGCAGGCGGCCCCCTTGCCGCCAGCCTAGAGGGCGGTTTTTACTGTGCTGGGGGGCCGCCTGCAAAAGGGCGGCGGGGGGCCTGGAATTTTGCAGGTGGCCCCCTTGCCGCCCTTTGGAAGGGCGGTGTTTAACCCCACCATTATAAGAACCTTCCCCTCCCTGAAATTCGCATTATAATCACTCGAAATTCCAGAAAAAAAGAAAGAGGGAGGGGTGAGGGGGAGCAGAAGGAAAGCGGCGAAGCCCTACTGGTTTGCGGAGTTCATCAGAGGTAAATACGTCACATTACAATGTGTTGTTAATTTAGGGTCAATTGCAGTTGTAGTTCGTTAATTTTTAGTAGATCTATAGAAGACAACACTTTTGTGTAGATGTAGAACATAGTAGATTTTAGTAGGATTTGAGACTTAGGCCATAGTGTAAATTGAAAAATGTAGTTTAGTTCGATTTGAAGCACGCCATCTATTTGTAGAACTGTGGACATAGGACACAGAACATTATTGGAGAAATTGTAAATTAGTGCGGAGTACCGATGAACATGATGTTAGATCTTATCAGTACGGGATGAACATAGTTAACATAGTTATTTTTTTAATCAGGCACAATGTCAAGTAAGATCCTATTTCAGATAGTTCACGGTGAAGGGAATCTTAGATTTGGTCCAAAAGGTGTTGATTTGTCAGATTTTGTAATGACATCTAAGGTCATCGACAGGCCTGTAGAGAGAACATTTCAGTCAATTTATAGTTGGTTGTTGAGAGGTTTTAGAATAGACCAAGAAGTGTACACAATGTCAATATCTGTTGTAGTGAGTCGTGCAACAGAAGGTTATTTTTGGGAACTAATGCCGATGGATAGTACTGTTGCATGGAGACGTTATGTGGAGATGGCTTTTGAACGGTCATGGCCCCTTGTTATATTTGTGTCGGTGCAAGAAAAAGATGCAAATGTTTCAGTGAGAACCGATGATGTCGAGGGTCCTAGCAATGCGGGTGATGTCGTTGGACCATCGATGCAAAGTGAGCAAAACCAAACAAGGGTAGAGCAGGCCATGGGCATGGCGGATGAGGGGGAGAGGGTCCATACAATCGTTGATGAAATGGAGAGGGAAGATTCGGATAATGAGCAAGCGGAGGGCGACGCATCATCCGATGAGAAAGGTGATGTAATGCCCACTGATTGGACCAACGAGGATTTCTCTGGACTAGTTATCTCAGAGGGTCATCATGTACCGTGGGAATATAAGGAGAACGAGGTAATTGAGGGTGCTAGGTATGCTCATAAGGATGAGATGAAGGAGGCGGTCAAGCATTGGGCAGTTTCCTTGCAGAGAGAGTTTAGGGTGGTCAAATCAACGAACTATGTGTATGAAGTGAGGTGCATGAAGGAAGATTGTCCCTGGCGTGTGCATGCATATAAGGGGAAATGGAATGATTATTGGAAAGTTAGCATTGTGACCGAGCACCAGTGCTATTTACAAGGGGTGGAAAAGTATCACCGGAATATCACATCAGCTTTCGTGGCAAGTGAGATGTACGGCAGTGTTGTTTCTAACATTGGCTTTGAACCAAGATCTATTATCAGCCACATTGAAAACAAATTCAAGTACACGATAAGCTATGCGAAGGCCTGGAGAGCTAAACAAAAAATTCTTGAGATGAGGTATGGAACATTTGAAGCATCGTATGATAATTTGCCTCGTCTGTTATCAACCATTGCCCAGAGGAATAGTAATACTTACTATGACCTCCACACATTTCCATTGGCTAATGATCCAACGAAGATAGTGTTGCAAAGAGCCTTTTTCTCATTGGGTGCTTGCATAAACGCTTTTGTGCACTGTCGACCTGTTCTATGCATAGATGGAACTTTTTTAACTGGTAAATACCGTGGGCAGATATTGACAGCAATTGGGTATGATGGTAACAATCAGGTTTTACCTATGGCTTTTGCATTTGTGGAGAGTGAGAACACTAAAAGCTGGTACTGGTTCCTAGAGAGAGTGCGCATAGCAGTTGTACGTATGAGACCCAATGTTTGCCTTATACATGACCGTCATGCCGGCATGTTGCGGGCTATTGACTACTTGCAGAATGGTTGGGATGAGAAGGGACTACCAGCAAAGTGGCATGATGTTCGGAGTCGGTGGTGCATGCGTCACATGGGTGCTAACTTCTACAAGCAATTCAAGAACAAGCATCTTATGGATCTTTTCAAGAGGCTCTGTTCTCAAAATCAAGAGAAAAAATTTAATGAGCTGTGGAGAAGGCTGGATGAGTTGACAACGAAGCAAACTGACGAGCAATCTCGCCGATCACAAGTTGAAGGTGACGAGACTCCAATACCTCTTGGTGCTTTACATGACGACCCACCGACAATGAGAAGGAGGTCAGGGTCATCCATCAGATGTTTCACACATTGGATTGAGAATGAACCTAAGGAGAAGTGGTCATTGTTGTACGACACTGATGGATCTCGGTATGGCATAATGACAACTAATTTGGCTGAGGTATACAATTGAGTAATGCGCGGAGTTCGGGTACTTCCATTGGTTGCTATTGTTGAATTCATCCTTCACGGCACACAGGCATACTTCAGGGATCGTTACCAGAAAATTGGTCCATCAATGAGTAATAACAATGTAGTATTTGGCCATGTCGTGACTAAGTACATGGAAGATAAAATCAAAAAGGCACGGAGGCATAGAGTTGTTGCTCAAGGCACACAAGTTCATCGGTACGAAGTAATGTGTGTTGATAGGAGTAGGCGTGGCATCTATCGTAAGCAAGCAGTGCAGGAATGTGTCCTGAAGGCGGATGGTGGATGTAGCTGTAGTTGTATGAAGCCTAAGCTTCGACACCTGCCATGCTCACACGTACTTGCCGCAGCCGGTGATTGTGGCATATGTCCCGATGTGTACGTATCACATTATTTTAGGAAAGAAGCAATCTTTCATACATGGAGTGAGGAGATATATGGGTTCGGCATCTCTGAGACGTACACAACTCTGAGGCCCCAAGTTCTTTACGTTCCTGATCCATCCAAGCTAAGGGTGAAGAAGGGTCGGCGTAAGACAAGACGCATCAGGAACGACATGGATGAGTCCGAGGCAGGTGGGAGGACTCTACGCTGCAGCAGGTGCGACGAGCGTGGCCATACGTACAAGAAATGTCCGAAGGATGCAGAAGTTCCTAGCGGCGCTGATGCTAGCCCGTCTGGACAGGGAAGTGATGGAAGGCGACCACCAGGGGAAGGAACAACAAGCAGGCGTCCACGGCCAAGGCGTTCTCGAGTGCCAGGCGATTCCATGGTGTAACATAGCTATCGAGTTACGAATTAGACTGCTCATGTGTTATTTGTAGTGTTCGGAGTATGTACTTCTGCCGTCACATTTCAATTCAGGTTGCTGTAATGCGTTAGTACAATATTATTGTAATTGCAGTGTGTATTCGGACTGGCGACAGTGGTATTGGTATTTTTATGTTGCAGTTCTCGTAACTGGTACTCGTATTGTGTATTTGCAGTTATTTTGAAGCCGAAATATTTTGTACTATCACAGAATATATGTTTTCACATATTTGTTAATAATTGTAAGTTATCTAGTTATGAACTGTTGTAAGGTATTTTGAAATAATAATTTCTTTTTTTCCGATAATTATTTATGATGCAGGTATGGCGGACGACACACCGGAGCTGTTCGACCGGGGGATTGACAGGAACCACCGCTCGTGGCTGTCTGCAGTCCAGGGTGCATAGCTTAGCACCTTCCGTCCACGTACGGGACGAGAGTTGTTGCGTATCGACCCACGGCACATTCCTTGGTACGTCTATGTAAATATTTGTTGGCGATTATTATTTAGGCGTATGTACGATATTTGGTTTTGTACTAATGCTTACAATGTAATCTATGCAGGTTGCGTGCGGCAGGCCTTCTTCCGCTTTGTAGGCTTGTCGATGTGGGAGCGGACGAGCGTGACCCGGCGAAGCGGTGGGATGTGGATCGGTCACTCCTTGCTGCTCTTGTGGACTGCTGGAGACCGGAGACGCACACGTTCCATCTTCCGTGTGGGGAGATGGCTCCGACACTGCAGGACGTGTCCTTCCTGCTTGGGCTACCACTCGCTGGAGACCCCGTAGGTCCCGTCGATGGTGGTGCTGGGTGGAAGGAGGATATCACCGCGCGCTTCTCGCACGTGATGCGTCGTCCAGGTTTACGAGGGCCCAACCCCCTTCCAGCGTAAACTACCGTCGGGCCTACCAAGGCTTGGCTGCTTCAGTTCACTGTAAGTACACGAGTAGTACATTTCTATAGGATTTAGCAATTAACATATCGGTTTGTACTACCATTTGATTATTAATTGCAGATGGACCAGCTGGACCCTGATGCCGATGAGTACTCGGTACGACGCGCCCGTGAGGCGTACTTGCTTTGGCTTTTCGGTTGGGTGATGTTCACCAACACACACGGGCACGCAGTCGACTTCCGTCTGGTCCACTACGCACGGTCCATCGCGGATTCTGAGCCAGAGGAGGTGCCCCAGTGGAGCTGGGGATCTGCCGTGCTAGCGGCCACGTACCGTGCGCTGTGTGAGTCGTGCACGAAGACCGACGCGGGAGCGATCTTCCCTGGCTGCCCTATGTTGGTTCAGCTATGGGCCGTTGAGAGGTTTGCCATAGGACGACCTGTGGTAGACCCCGCACCATTCGGAGTTGGTCCTAGCGCGCAGTGGCCAGAGGACGGACCCACCATGGGGACGTACTGGTGTCGACGTACGGTACGTGTAAACCAAACTGTTTGAATCGTTTACTTTACATACTACTTTCTTGTAAGCACATAACATGTCTCAATGTGTTGTTACAATCTGATCTTCTGTATGTTGCAGCGTCGGTACGCTCACGTCCAGGTCAGACGTAGTTACCCGGAGTTCGTGTTCGAGTTCGACCGTCTCCAGCCGAACGACGTCATCTGGGAGCCTTACAGAGCTGAGGCCGTTGCTGCGAGAGCACCGTTAGGACTCTCGTCATTGTGCACCCGCGACCAGGCTTACTGGCTGACGACGGTGCCTCTGGTGTTCGACATCTGCGTCGAGCCTCACTGCCCGCAGCGTGTGCTGAGACAGTTTGGTTTGCGGCAGGGTTTCCCGGGCAACATGAACCCCCCCCCCCCGTACCGCACGGAGACCACTCGTGAGTGCCAACAGTAGTATTTAAAATTGCAATGTTTTACTTACCTCATCGAGTCGTAAAATTTACCTTTCTCGACAGGTTGACTCGACGAGGACAGCAAGCAGGCGCACTTTGGGCTCCCCGGGTACAGCACTACATTGATGACTGGGTGATTGCTACAGAAGAGGTGGTCGATGAGCTTTTCGTCCACACTAAGGAGCACTACCGTGACTACCTCCGCTGGTACCTACCTCGCACCTGTGCGCGTGTCACATTCACTCCTGCCGCCCCTGAGCCGCACCTTCCCGCTGTGACGGACGTGTATCCCACGCACCGTGACCGAGACTACTTCATGGGGGTACGTCGCCATTGTATAACTTTCTTCAATTCTTTAATTTGTCTTATGTCGTTAGTGACATGAACTGCACTTTTTACTTTCACGTTGAATAGGCCGACGCCGCACGGGCTATCAATGCAGATATGAATGCCATTGCACTGAGGTTGGACGCAGGCTTGTACTTGACTGAGCCTGAGCAGAGGGCCGTGTTCGACCGGATGAGGGGCAAGATGCGCTCGGTCATGCGCGTCTTCTCCTGTCGCAGCGCACTCGACGCCGTTCCTCCACGTGGTCCTGTAGAGCCACGTCCACGCGCCTCTGCGGGCGGTCCCACACGACCTACAGCGGCGGGTTCACATGGTACTGCTCCCACAAGAGGTTAGTTCTATTATGTTCTTGATTTTGTAGAAAGACATAACTACATCGTGATCTAACATTCTATCGTCGCAGGACCTCGTATGCCTTCAGGCGGGTTCGCCGGCTTCGACACGGGCTTCGCAGGCACGTCTGGCACGACCTCCGCGTTCCGAGGCACGTCCGGCGCGTTCGCAGGCTCGGCCGCAACGTTCGCCGGCACGACGGGCGAGTTCACCGACACTTCCGGTGCCTTCGCCAGCTCTTCCACCAGATCGTCGATCCCTTGGCCACATGGTAATGTAATCTTTGTTAGTACTAGTAAATACCTATATGAAAATGATGGTCATTCTTCTACAGGGTTTCACGCAGGGATCTTCGATACAGGTGCCTCCTCCTCTCACGCCGGTGGGTCAGGTCCTACTGGCCATTTCTACGACGACGACTTGGAGGGAGGGCAGGACCAGGACATACTAGGCTCCTCTCAGCTTGGAGGAGCTCCAGAGGCGCATACCCAGGAGCAGCCGGATGTCACACCAGCTCAGGCGGGGAGAGTAGGCCGTGCCGTTCCACCGGACCGGCTAACGTACTCTCAGGGACACGTTAGAGCGCAGGGTAGGAGGGACAGGGGCAACAGGCCTCGTCAGTAGTGTACTACCACTTTATTACTTGTGATTTACTTGTCTTTTGCCTTTTGTACCTGTTAATCAGTACTACTATTGGTTTTACTACTCCATTTGGTTCTCTCCCTTTTATCGTCCTTATCGTTCGTACCATGGTACAATAAATTATGCGTACGACAACACACTTTCGGCGCATCACGGTACTGTCAGTTCCACTAAAGCGCACAGTCCACCACAACACGAATTGTCACGATCAACTTTCGGCGCTGCATACTGTCATAAAGTGAGACGAGTTGGTGCGTGCTCGTGTTGTCACATCGATTGAACTATACAACTTTTTTTAAGTGCAGATATATTGAACTACGTGAGGGGCTATATAATTGACCAGTCGAAGGCAACCCGTTCATACCAGCTCTTCCACCTATCGCACAAATTCCCGTAATGGAACCACCATTTCTTGAGCGTCTGAACTGGCGAAGCGATCCTTTCGCCGGTTGGTTTCCCCCATGGTGTGACCGTCCTTTGTGCGATTGTGGGGATGGATGCATACTGAAGTCATCCATCATGGCACAAACTCGGGGCAGGAGATTCTTCCAATGCGCTAACGTTGATCAGGTATGGTTCGTCTACTCGCAGTTCCACTAGATAGAACACTAACTAATCTGTACATAATCGTAACATATTTTGCAGTCATATTCTACACTATGCAACTTCATTGAGTGGGTAGACATGGAGAACCCACGATCGGATGGAACACGTCCATACCCACGTAGTGAAACAAGATCGGAGTACCTACGATGGAAGGATGAATATGA
Organism: Oryza punctata; assembly: GCA_000573905.2. NCBI lineage: Eukaryota > Viridiplantae > Streptophyta > Magnoliopsida > Poales > Poaceae > Oryza > Oryza punctata. Next base: position 11,566,976 of record CM002488.2, read on the forward strand.
ACGCCGAATTGTTGCTGAAACTTTAGATTGGCGGGTCAATCCCCTAGGACTCCTGACATGGCGTGAACGTCCAGAGTGTCATTGTGGTGACCGTTGTCAGGTCATACGGTCCGTAAGGCACCGAACTCGCGGACAAAGATGCTTCGCGTGTCCAAACATCGTCGATGATGACTTTGTCGTAAGTGCAATTTTTCTTTTCATCGCGCATCACTCTTATCATGACCTTATATATCCCCACAATGTGTGTACGTAGGAGGATGTAAGGAAATGTCAATTCATACAATGGATCGACACGGCCAGAGTTACTTCCAATGGCGGGCCGATAACACAACCTGAACCCACCACACAATTCATTCAGGCTTGGATGGAGTACGAACGTCGGGTACAAATTGCAAGCTTAGATTGGAGGAACAATCCATTAGGGTTACCTAAATGGTCGGAGCGTCCCAAGTGTGGTTGTCGAGATCGCTGCCAGGTTGCTACCTCCTTTGCAGAACAAACATTTGGCAGGAGATATTTTGTCTGCCCCAATGTAGACAACGATTTCGTTGTATGTCTAACTTTTTCCAAATTGCCCTTCGATTTGCACAATATTTCTACCCTTACTCACTAATTGCAATAATTTCATAGGGCAATCCAAGGATGTGTCGATTTACTCAGTGGATCGACATTGTTACTCCATCCTATCATGGCCAACAGATAACAGATTCTGAAACAGAAAGAGAGTACCAACGATTGAAGGACCATGAAAATGCAATGCATATTGACCCAGATAGAAGGGGCTAGTAGGATGGCGCAATCTCCACTCTGAGCGACAAATTTGTATCGTGTATCCATCGCACTTTTTTCCTACCTTATCATTACGATGTTTAATTATGATGGTGTATTGCATGCGTACAAATAAAAAATATCGGATATATTAACATGGTTCTTTGCTGCCCCGTAACGATCCTTTCCTTACAATTGTACGCAATACAAATACCTAACAATATATCATCCGTACTTACTAAATTTTACATACTCTTCTTGTTTCTACAAGATCATTAACCTAATGCTTCAAAATCACACACCACATCCTCGACCGACAATTTCACCTAGTCTTTAACTTTATAAAATATACCTGATTTTTCTCTTCTCACAGTGCGTGTTACCTACTTTTATTCATCCAAATATCATAGTTTACATCAAAGAAATTTATAATCATTACACCTCTTTTATTAGTTTTCAAGTCGATGGATTACTAAAATTTTGTACCGAATATTTCGATAACAAGCATAATAAAACGTATGGAAACCCTAATCTCAGTGGAGGGTTAAAAACCGCCCTTCCAAAGGGCGGCAAGGGGGCCGCCTGCAAAATTCCAGGCCCCCCGCCGCCCTTTTGCAGGCGGCCCCCCCAGCACAGTAAAAACTGCCCTCTAGGTTGGCGACAAGGGGGCCGCCTGCAAAATGTGCAGACGGCCGTCGGCAGAGAGCCAACGGCCGTCTGCCACGTCACAAAAACCGCCCGTTGGTTGGGTGATTTTTAATAATCGCCCTGTAAGAGGGCGGCGGGAGACTACTTTTGTAAAACTTTCAAACTAAAAATTATTTTTGCAAAACTTTTAATAAAAAAATTAAAAATAAAAAAAATTCGACTTCAGACCAACAAGACAGGCCTTTTGCGAGGCCCGGTTACAGCCGGATCTGTCTCTTATAGGCCCAAGGTTGACTGAGCCACAGGCCCATGCTACCAACTTGCCAAGTACCAAGATGGATTCCACATTTCCACTTCGGCCAGTATGAAATCGCGTTACCTTGCTAATTATCATCACCACTAACAACAACTGTATAGGTACGTTATCTACAAATTTTACTTTGTGTTATATACCAATCTGAAAAAGAAGGTGAAAAAAATAATACTCCTACTAGCACCGTACCGTAGCAGGACATGAGGCTTGCGAAGAAAAAAAAAATCTCGCCAAACTCCGTGGAGAATGATCAGAATTCAGAACAACAACACTGCCTCCCCTGCAAGGTACGCACTAATCTGTACACGATTCATCTGCTCAGATAAGCTACTAGTACACAGTTTTGCATGCATTGTTATATAAGCAGCTGCATCTCTCTTTCTCTCTCGTCGATTTACAGACCAAGCAATTTCACCATCAAGCAATACAATGGCCACTCGGGCAAACGGCAGCTCATGCTCCCTGGCCTGCCTCATGGCGGCCATCTTCTTCCTCCTCATCGTCTCCTCCCGGGGCGCCCATGGCGGCAGCATTGCCATCTACTGGGGCCAGAACGGCAACGAGGGCACCCTCGCCGACACCTGCGCCACGGGAAAGTACGCCTTCGTCAACCTCGCCTTCCTCTGCAGCTTCGGCTCGGGCCAGACCCCGCAGCTCAACCTCGCGGGCCACTGCGACGCCTACTCGGGCGCCTGCGCCAACCTCACCGCCGACATCGCCCGCTGCCAGTCCATGGGCGTCAAGGTCCTCCTCTCCATCGGCGGCGGCGCCGGCGGCTACTCGCTCGCCTCCAAGCAGGACGCGTTCGACCTCGCCCGGTACCTCTGGGAGAGCTTCCTCGGCGGTCGCCCGTCGGCGCCGGGAGGCAAGAGGCCACTCGGCGACGCGGTGCTCGACGGCGTCGACTTCGACATCGAAGGCGGTGACCCGGACTACTACGGCGACCTCGCCGCGTACCTCAAGGCGTACAGCGGCAAGGGCGCCGCCGGCAAGGAGTTGCTCCTGTCGGCGGCGCCGCAGTGCCCGTTCCCGGACCAGTGGGTCGGCAAGGCGCTCGACACGGGCCTGTTCGACTACGTGTGGGTGCAGTTCTACAACAACCCGCCGTGCCAGTACGCCGGCGGGAGCGCCGCCAACCTGCTCGACGCCTGGCGCCGATGGACGGCGGGGGTGGAGGCCAGGTACATCTTCCTCGGGCTGCCGGCGGCGCCCGGCGCGGCGGGGAGCGGGTTCATTCCGGCGGGGAGCCTCAAGTCGCAGGTGTTGCCGGCGCTGAAGACGTCGAGCAAGTACGGGGGCGTGATGCTGTGGTCCAAGTACTACGATGATCAGGATGGGTACAGCTCCGCCATCAAGAACGCCGTTTGATTTGATTGATTTTCATCGGTCCCTCGTGCCTCTTTGCACGCTGTGGTTCTCGCCATGTACAGTGTCTGCTTGACTGCATCAATTCCTATTTGTAGTTTGTTTATCTGTATGCATGAGAGATTGAGATATTATATGGAATAAACGATTCTGTCACATCTACAATCTTGGTTTATTGAGGATTATCCCATCTTGTTTTTAGTAAAAGGACTTTTGGACGTTTTAGTAGGTGAGTAACTGTTCTTAATCTAGTTTTTTTAAATAGTTTAAGTTGTTGTGTACTCCATTTCATATTATAAGACTTTAATTTTTTTTCAATTTTTTTAAGTTTGTAAGTTTATAAAAAAATAGCAATGATTTCGACACCAAACAAAAATATTATCAAAATATATACAACAATGGATTTAATGAAACTAATTTGGTATTGTAAGAGTTATATTTTTTATATAAATTTGATCAAACTTATATAAGTTCAACTTAGAATTAGAAAAAAAGTAAAAACATCTTATAATATAAAACAACTGGAGTAATTACGAACAACGATTCGAATAATATGAATGGAATTGCTATCCTACTTTTGCAGTAAAACCGGAGTAACTTTCGAATTTTCGTTCGTCAGATATACATTTTGGGATTCATGTACGCGATAGTACAAATAAAAAATCAACCATGTGCGCATGCCTGGGAGTGTGGAGACGCGTTAACCCATTGTGCTAATGCACATGATTTGATTTGTATTGTAGTATAGTACAGTTATAGTATAATTGCATTATAATTATACTGTAGTTATATTTGAAAAGTTTTTTGAATGGACTTTTATAAAAATTATAATGGGTAGTCCCTATAATAAAGAACATCCTAGCGCATACCTACAGGTTTTATTGTATCTTTTATCTTTATTGTTGGCACTGCGTAACCTTCAAATGTGTCCGTGCATTGCTACATTGCCTCTCAAGCTCATCTATGACCACTTTGACGGTATTGTTCCATTCGTTGTTTGCACTATATCTTAATAGGATCAGCATCACACTACTCATAGTTGCATTGTAGTTGGGAAAAACGAACAAAGTGATACACAAAGATAAAAACCATGTTGGTGGAAATAAAAAGAGGAAGTGGGTTTATGGTATACATAGTTCTCTGTACTTTTCCCCTTTAACTAATATTGTCTTTAATCAATCTCAATGATAAATAGATAATTATGATCTATTCTCAAAAAGGAAAAACAAGCCATTCAAAATGCATTGAATTTGGTAGTGTTTGAATCCTTCTAACTCATGGGTATTGGGTGTAGGATCACCTTGGAGAAGAGGAGAGATGGGAGGGGGAAGAAAAGGGAGAGGAAGAAGAGTAGGGGGGAGGGGAAGTGGAGGCTGAAGGAGGAGGAAGAAGATGACCTTCCCTATACACAATATCTAAACACATGTTGCAAAATGAATTACGTTAGTTTGTATATTGACGCAACAATTTAATCTTGATCATAACGAACCTTGAGTTTGGGCGATATTTAACTATTTGCCACTTTAAGATGTGATGTTTAATAATTGCCACTTTTAGAATGTTACGTTTCATAATTTGTCACTCATAGTATATGATATACGAATCCTTATGTATCTATAACATGTGAGTTTAGTAGAAAATTATTAAATGTGAATGGACCTCGATATCGCCTAGAGGGGGTGAATAGGCGTTCCTAAAAATTATCACAACTTCATAGTATATTAGAATGATGAGAACTTTCGGTTCAAATCGAAATTTCCGGTATGGGATTGGAAGTTCCGGTCTCAACCGAAAAGTTCGGCGGATAACGTAATAAAACACTAGATATGAACTTGTAACTCAAACAAACAAAATGTATATGAATCAAAATGTGACAAACAAGTTATCTAAGCAATATATAAGGTCACCAACTATATTAATTAAGCATGCAAGTAGATTGGGTAAAAACAAGCTCAAGCACAATTTGAGAGAAGGCAAGAACGGACAAACCAAGAGAGGAGACGCGTGATTTGCTTCCCGAAGTTCGGATCCACGGATCCTACGTCTTCGTTGAGGTGTCACAAAGTCCGGGTGTATTTGAACCCTTTCCTCACGAGGTTGCACAAATGCGCTCTTCGGTTTCACTCTTGATTTCTTCCCTTACAGAGGCGAAATCGAAGCCTTCACAAACTTTCCGTGGTACACCACAACCTTGGGTGCTCACTGGCGACGCCTAGCCGTCTAGAAGATCTTAGTCCCCAAGAGTAACAAAAACAATTGAAGATTTGCTTGCTATAAACTCGAGTGCTCAAAGTATGGAGTGAAGATCACTAGCTCTCAACTTCTCAATCTCTCAATCCAACTCTCTCTCCTTCTCAAATCTCTCTCACAAAGAAGCGCCACAAAGGTAGGGGAATGGGTATGGCTATTTAGCTTTGGATGTGTCTAATAATGCCCAAGAACATCAGCCACTCAAAGGAGGGTGAAGGAGTTTATATACTCGAGCCTCTCCAAACTAGCCGTTGGAGGCCAAGACTGCAATTTTCGGAATTTCCGAAATGCATTTTCGGACAAGTCCAAAAATCAGAGCAATCTCAGTTTCGCAGCTATTTTCGGAATTTCCGAAAATTTTCGGACTTGACTTTCCGAGATATTTTCGGAATTTCCGAAAATTACAGAGTAAAACAACCATAACTTTTCGCTCGAGGGTCCATTTTTGATGATCTTGGACTTTATGAAAAGCTCACTCAGAGGGCTACCCAACTCAACCAAAATCAAAGTTTAAAACCACTCAAAGGATAGGTTAAAGCTTGATTTCTCTCAAGGTAGCACTAGAATAGGTCATTTTGAATACCGAAACATACACAAACATATCGACGTTTCATTCCTCTTAATAGTACGACATTCCTATACTCAAAAGTAAATAGTAAGATAATTATATCAATAGGAATACCTTGTTTCCATTTTCATTTCTTTGTCTTAAGGGACGCCAACATCAAAACCGTTTCACCAAATATTCTTCAAATGGTTGATGCGGTTATTGGTAGCTTCAAATAGTCTCGCACGGTCCATCATGACAAAGCCGTCACTCGCCCTTCACCACCGGATTTGGTTCTTCGGTACCAAGCCCCTTGCTTGCCCTTCACCGCCGCATGGTCCATCGCGACCGAGCATCGCTTGCCCTTTACCGTCTTGCCATAGTAGTCACTTCGTATCCCACATCTTCAATATCTTCACTTTATCATTCTTGGTATCTTTAGGTGTAATCATATTACTTGAGCATCAACACCTTTTCAATCCTTGGGACCTATTTTTCTTATTCAACTCAATGAAATTATTAGTCTCAATGATCCGGTTGTCAACCTCCACATGTTGACCAACCGATCGCGCATATAAAAGGATATGAATAAGTGGATGAGTATTAATCAATATCACAAGTGTCATGTACTCAAAGATCCCAATTAAATGTAAGTGAATAACTTAGATCAAGTACATGCATAACTAAGGTATAAGATTTGCTCCCCCTAAATGTATGCATACAAAATATTTTTGTGTGAAGCAAAAATATACATAACTAAAGATAAAACGTTGGGAGTTTACCCTATACAAGAATAAAAGGTATTGATCATATGTAGATATTAAGATAGAAGTATACTTTCATCATCTCCATGTTCTCAATGTGAAGAGACTAAACAAGATATGGCTCAAACAAAACATTAGTCTCGAATACATATGTCACTCACATGAAAATATTATATATAAATATATCTATATGTGCATATGGAGAGAACAAATGTTCATCCTTATGATTTAGGTTCACCATCAATGAACATTTCTATTTCAACTCATAGGAAGTTCATGAATCACCTATCACAAATTTTACTTTCATATCCATATGAGATTAGAAAAAGAAATGCTTATAAAAACATTAGTCTCATATAATTGGATTTATCGTTAATCACCAAAATCAAATTAATAGCACTTGAATTTTTAAAATGTTATATTAACCAGTGATAAATATAGTTAAATATCTCGATATCGTTGAATTCAGCATGGTCCGTGCAACTCGTTAGAGCATCTCCAGTGTGATGTAAAATTGACACGTGGAACACAAAAAAAACCGAACCAAATACATTGTGAGCTAGAACTACAAATTACCAGAGATAAAATCGACACTGAATGAATAGTCGATTTGGCAATTAAAAACTATGTATTCATCCGCTTTGCATTGAGAACGGCAAATACGGCCGATTTGTGAAAACTTTTACATGGATCCCAGTCCCATAGGTGATGCTAGTGCCAAAAGTAAATTTCGTTTTTCTACCGCAACGTCGATCGTAGGACGGGAGATGCTCTCACCGAGATAACCGAGACCGGCAGCACGGAAACCGGACTGACCACCCCCATCAATCCGTCATCAACCCATTCAACTGCCAAAGCGTCAAAGGTTTGTCTGCGGACTGCGGTTTTTACCCGACGGAGAAAGAGGCATTTCCTTCCCAACCCAGCACAGCGCGACGACGAGCCACCGTCCCCGGGGCCCCGCCGGCGTCGAGCTCCCCCCCACAGAGGAAGCACCCGCATCGCGCTCCCCTCCCCGTCTCCTCCTCTCCACGAGATCGGTGATCTCATCCCCGCCTCCACCATACAGCCAGATCCGTCCCCGCGCCGCCCCCCGCCAACCTACCCGTCCCGAGGCGGCGGGGAGTGGATGGCGGCGACGGTGGAGGAGCAGATGGTGGTCAAGGCCATCAGGGAGGAGTGCCCCTGGGAGTCGCTCCCCAAGCGCCTCCAGTCCACGCTCCACACCAAGGAGGAGTGGCACCGCAGGTTACTCTGCCTCGCCTCCTTCCTCCATGGATTTTTGACTCTGCTGCTTGCTTCGAAACAGCTTGTGGTAGTTTACTACTAGTCGGCCTCCGAGATCTAGGGAGAGCTGCACCGGTAGAGGCAATGCCGCTTGGAGTTGCTACCTAGACTAGCGCTCGTGCACCAGCTGGAAGCTCTTGACTAGATCTCATCCTTGCTAGCCGCATTTGGTCAGAGCACTTCGGAGTTACTGCTTATGTTGATATTGATCCCAATTGTGGTGGCGGAGGCGGACAACACAATTGCCGGGTTGCCTTTAGGATAGGTAAATAGGTGGATCCTTGTGCACTTGTAGTTACTTCTAGTACTAGAGTTGCCCTCTAGGATAGCCAGATACTACTTAATAGTGGGGGTTGAAGAATTCCAAGCTTCAACTGATTCTGACCAAGGTCAGGAACTCCGAGACCTAAAATGCTCCTGATATCCAGTTTTTATAAATGAACGGCACATCTGATTCGATTGGTCTTTCACCCTTTATGATCTACTACTTAGTAACTACAGCATTTGCTAGCCTACTGGATGATGGCGATGATTGTACTGATTGGCATTTGTCACATTTCCATCGTGTTAACAAAGTAGGCCTGTGTGCATCTTATTTATCATGAAAACAACGAATTTTTCATGAGTTAAAGCACATGATATCCATTGAAGGGATGCAGGAAAGTCCATTAATAACCTGAGTTGGCGTCAACCATTAGTGAAATGTTTCGTCCCTTTTAAAGTGACCTCCTTGAAATTGTGCTGATAATAGACAGCCTTAAATGCCAATCCATTTAGATCATGTATTGAAAGGTGATAAAAGGGGAACACTTGCACTCCCTATAAGTCTATCGGAAGAGCTCAATTATTTTTTCGTGTCTGCGGAAACCCTTCACACAACTGATGATGATCACTATAAGAGGTACAAACGAGGGGATTCACAAATCACAATGAGTCATCAACTCATTTCCATCTGGCCTACACAGAAGTATATTTGGAGGTGCAAAGTGACTTAAGAGACAAAGTAGAAGGCAATCTAATCACATAAATAAGAAAAAATAATGGCTCAAGGAAGGGACAAAATTAAGTTTGTATATCTGCAAAATTACTTTTGAGCTAATGTACATGTGTACATCCTGGTTCACTCCTCCCCCATGGTATCCCCATGCTATATTAGTGCTGATTTCCATCCAAAGGCCTTCTTGGATGACTGTGCTCAAGTACTTAGGCGTATGAAACTATGAATTGCATTCGTATTACTTTTTTTTGATATAGAGTAAAATTTTCTGGCCTAATCTCCAGTTAATAATTTTGGTGGCAGGATTGTGGATTACTGCATCCGAAAGAGATTACAATGGAATACTTGTTTTGCCCGTAGAGTGTGCAGGGAAGGGGAGTACTATGAGGAAATGATGCGCTACCTCCGGAGGAATCTTGCAGTATGTTCGTGTATACTACCTGTTACATGATATAATTTTAGGCCAGCATATTCGATAATTATGCGAAAGTATGGTTGTACCTCGTTGGAGGCTTGGGGCCATGACTCATTCTTCTATTGATAATCACTCCCTAGCTAGCATTATTATATCTTCGTGTTTCATAGTCTAGATACTTTAATTGACCATATCTGTTAATCTGTTATTTTTCCTTGGAAGGTTCTCTAATAATTTCTGCAAGGTTCTGTAGCTGTTTAATTGACTTGCTAAGTTACGTATAGAAGAAAAGCAGTGGTCTCGTGTATTTTGAAGAGTTTGCACAAAAGTTCTGACCATCCTTACCTGATACACAATATCACAACGTTTTTGCAGTTATATCCATATCATCTTGCAGACTATATCTGCCGAGTATTGAGGATCTCACCATTTAGATATTATTGTGAGATATTGTTTGAAGCTATGAAGAATGGTAAATCTCTTGTTAATAGAAATAATTTCTTTCATATCATTCTATGTACTCCCTCCGTTTCATATTACAAGTTGTTCTGACTTTTTTCATAGTCAAACTTCTTTAGAGTTGACCAAGTTTATAGATAAATTTAACAATATTTATAACACCAAATAAGTTTCATTAAATATAAAATTGAATATATTTTGATAATATGTTTGTTTTGTGTTGAAAATATTGTTATATTTTTCTATAAACGTGGTCAAACTTAAAAAAGTTTGACTAGAAAAAGTCAAAACGACTTGTAATATGAGGTATTATTTATTTAGCATCCTCTTATACGGATCACATTTAATTACTTAATTATTTTATGTCTTGTTTAACATATAATAAGAATTAAAAAAAGGTATTACATTGATTTCTTTTCTATGTTACTACAACTTTGGCCAATTCCTGGTCTAAGGGGGTTTCCTTTAGTTGCAGAACAGGGAAATATATTGATATACAATTCTCCATCTAGTTTTACTATGAAGTTCCATGGGCACCTCATGCAGGGTCTACAGAGTCCCTGAGCAGGCAACTATTGTGTACAAGTTGCATATTTTGTTTCATCCTGTTTCGTGATAGTTTTGTGTAACCTATATCGTTTTTTATTTCAATACCGCTATAACAGCATGGAAACAACACAAATAAGCTTTTATTTTTGCCGAATCTACAAGAAATGTGATTTTACTCTTCTGGTTTGTTCAGCATAGTTCTTAGAAATAGCCTTTGTCTTCAACTGATTATTTTGATGGCAACAAGTTAGTAAATATTCCCCTAAAAAAAAGTTCGTAAACACTTTGAAACATGAAGATGGCTATCATAAATGAGTATACTTCCACCTGCTTTATTCATCGATACTGTTCCTGTTTACAGTTCTGACATGTTTTGATTATGTTATTGCAGAGCAACCATATGACAGTATTCCAAACTTCACTGCTGCTGATGCCTTGAGGCTTACTGGCGTTGGAAGAAATGAGTTTATTGATATTATGAACAAATGCAGATCAAAGGTAGTATCCATGATCTTATGGCTTTTTGCACATTACCACCTGCTCTTGCCTTGAAAACCATAAATTGTTTTCAAATGGTTCACTGTTTGACTTCTGAAGTAATCTGCTATGCACTGAAACAATATTGCACAATTTCAAAGCTCGCAACAAATAATAAAAATCTTACCTAGAACATATCTCAACTAAGCAGTAACTGAATATAAATCTTTAAGCTTACTATTGTTTAGATGCACTTCTGCAGTGTTGGGCTGAATTTGAGTTCTGAAAGATTATGATTCTGTGTAGTATATTAAACTATGATGTGCAATTGTGCTAACTAGTTAGTCAATTTCATGAGAAAAGTCATGAATGTACTGCCAGGTTACTTTTTTTTTCAGTGCGAATCTAGAGTGGTTTTTTGTTATGTAGTAATACTATCTTGTAGCAAGATTGATCACCCTAGCAAATAATACTCTTTCTTGCTGAATTCTTCAGAAACTAATGTGGAAGCTGAACAAGTCAATTGCAAAAGAATTATTGCCTACACAGCCTGTTGACTTCCCAATCGATCCTTGGTGGGGTGTTTGTCTTGTGAACTTCACTATAGAAGAGTTTAAGGTCGGGTTTGCCCCCCCTCTCTCTCTCCATGTTGAATATCAGAATATGTATATCAATGCGGTGAAACTTCTTTTGTTAGCTTGGAAGAAAAACGAATTTCTTGAGTTTTTGTTTCTATATGAAGCTATTATTTCTTGATGAAGTCTTTTTACATAGCATAAAAAAGAACTGATCTCATTGGTTTATTGTAGAAACTTTCAGAAGAAGAGACTGCAACAATAGACAAAATATGCAAAGAAGAAGCCAATTCCTATGTGCTATTTGATCCAAAGGTCATAGATGGCCTTTATAAAAGAGGTTTGGTGTACTTTGATGTGCCTGTTTACCCTGACGACCGCTTTAAAGGTATTCACCGTTTTCATGATTTTTTCGAGTGAAAATCCAATAAAACTAAGTTAATTGGTTGGCATTATTTTTTTTTCTCTTGTATCTAGATTCTATATTCATGAGTTTACCTTGTTTAATACTTTAATGTCAACAAGTATGATCTGAGTATACTCTTATCTTGTAACTTCTGACTGCCAAGGAATGTTTGAGACGCTCCTTATTTTGTCATCTTATAACGAGCTTCCTATGTAAGAATAACTTATCAAATGCACATGTAGTTTCATTCTCTTTTACTATAGTAAGCATGTGTTTTCTGGTTTCGACTAGGAAAACCTGTATTTAGGTTACTTCTCTAGTTTTGAAAGATGTTATATTGTTTCTGTTTCAGTTTCCAGGCTCGAAGGCTTTGTTTCAAACAAGGATCAATCATACGAAGACCCAATTGAAGAGTATGTACTAGCAGTGCTTTCAGTTGATATTCAAATCAATTTTACTTGTAATACCATCAAAGTGATTACTGCTTACCTTTTTTTTCTTCAACTTCAGGCTACTTTATGCCGTATTTGTTGTTTCAAGTGCCAATGCGACTGTAGCTGAATTGGCTGCAACTCTACTAGCTGACCTTTATCAGCTGCAAGCAGCTGCATCATTTGCTTGTCGACTGGGCTGGGCTGTAAAACTTATGGATGCTGACTCTGTACTTGAAGATACACCTACTTTTCCTAGTAACATTCTGAGTGATGATGAAGAAGGTTCAAATGCAAGCATCAATTCAGAAAAGTCTGGCCAACAGTTGCTTAGTGTTGATGCTGGACCAAGGAAAATCTCTGGAACTGCCCATGTAGCGTTGGTCGTGGATGCGAATGTTACTTCGTACTTGATGATGGGCTCACTGTCCCCAGGTTAGACATTTTATCTTTATTTAAGATGTGAGATTTTGAGCTGAAATCTCTTCAAGCTGAGCGATATTGTATTCTGCATTCTTATATATGTAGATCATTTTGTACATTCTGTACTGCTAGCTAAATGCTGTGCACTTACCACAGTAAAAATGAATCATAATTCATACGCATCGTAGTGTTGTTCAGAACAAAATAAATAAATGTCAATCTTTTTTGTTAACGACAACCTTTATGTTTTTTTTTTTGACACAGAACACTTCTAGAATTAGCTTTAACCAGTCGGTAACCTGTGCACTTGCATAGATTATTTATACTGCATACGTGTACTCAAATTTTGTTAAAAGTTATATGTACACTTAGTTTTTAAGTATGGAAGAACAATAAATTCAAACATTAGAATTAATAAATACTACTACAAAGTTATATCTGTCGTGGAGCCTTAAATTTAGTTTTTCTTAATACTAAAAGTTATATCTGTCGTGGAGTCTTAAATTTAGTTTTTCTTGATTAAATAATTCTAAATTTATAACTAGTAAATGCAAGAGTGTACTCCGTTTGGAGTTGCAATTGTTGAATTAGCAAGTATTGAATTGTAACCATCTTACAGTCTCAACTTTAATATTTTTTCTTAATTTAATAAAATTCGAAATTAATAGTTACCTAGTTGTAACTTATGTGAACTCTTGTTTTAATCTGAGCTATTATAATTCAGTACAATTTGGATGGATGGCCACATTTATTCACTATTTCCTCGACTAATATAGGAATTTCCTCAGATTGCCCAATTCGTATAGGTATGTATGTGGTAATTTGCTCACCCTGGAACTTTCTGAATTTAAATTTGTACTACCTAACCCCAAAAACTTCATCTCTGGCTATGCACCTGGATATTGTCAAGGGTATAAATAAGAAAACAATGGTTCGTGAAGGGTATATATAATATTTAAGGACATCAAGAATCACTTGGTAAAATTATATTGTAGAGGAGGTAGAATGGCAGATTCACTGTCACTACTACCATTGGCTTCTTTTAGGAGTAGAGATTATTTGGTGTAATGATCTCACCTTCTCTTGTACACTAGTTATTCAAATTGCAGTTTGCTGTACTGATTAATTGTTCAATATGTAGTCAACTATGCATTATGTACTATACTAGTACTACTGTACTGAAACCTTTTTCAATATACTGCAGGTTTAAAATCTCATGCTGTCACGCTATACGAAGCTGGAAAATTAGGTGATTCTTGCATTGCAGAACTATGCAGTGATCTGGCTAGTTTGGAAGGGAAGAAGTTTGAGGGTGTGCTGGAGGAGTTTGCTAATCATGCATTCAGTCTGCGATGCTTCCTGGAGTGTTTACAATCTGGTGGAGTTTCTACCAATGAGAATATTGACAAAGCTGGTGAAGCAAAGCTTCCAACAAGCTCGTTGCAAGATAATGTTACTGCCAATTTGACCAAGATAAACATTGAGGACAATGATGAACTGCCCAAGCGGAATCACTCTGATTTAAATAGTAGTGATGGAAATATGTTGACGGCATCAACGACTTCATTGGAAAGCGGAGAAGGAATGGTGAGAAATGATGTTGAGGGTAGTGGGACCACCGAACTAGATGGCTCAACTGACATCAATGTGGTCAAGACTAAAAGGAAGTATAGAGTTGATATCCTCCGATGCGAGAGCTTAGCTTCACTTCCAGCAGCAACACTGGAACGGTTGTTTCTCCGAGACTATGACATCATTGTGTCTATGGTTCCTCTTCCATCTTCATCAGTTCTTCCTGGTCCGTCAGGCCCAATTCATTTTGGTCCACCCTCATACTCTTCCATGACACCTTGGATGAAGCTGGTTTTGTATACAGCAGGAAATTGTGGACCATTATCTGCTGTTTTCATGAAAGGACAACGCTTTAGATTGCTTCCTGAACCATTGGCCGGTTGTGAAAAGGCACTGATATGGTCTTGGGATAGCTCTGTGTTAGGTGGGCTAGGAGGGAAGTTTGAAGGGAACTTAGTCAAGGGCAACCTGTTGTTGCATTGCTTGAATTCAATGCTTAAACAATCAGCTATTCTGGTGCAACCACTTAGCATAAATGATCTTAATGCATCAGGAAACCTTGTCACGGTGGATATCCCTTTGCCTCTGAAGAGTGATGATCAGTCAATTGCATCTGTGATAGCTCGAACTAATTTGCCACAGGAACAGGTCTTAAATTTGTCCTCTGTATTAAAAGACCTGTCCAGCAAATTTGAGTTGAGCACACTTGGCTATCTTCGGTTAATAAGACTTCACAGGGTTACTGAATTTGATAAATCACACCTAGAAAATGGAAGTTTCCAGTGGGTGCCTTTGAGCTTGGAGTTTGGAATCCCTTTGTTCAGTCCAAAATTATGTGAGCGGATTTGTGAAAGGGTCGTCGCATCCTGTATACTTCAAAAAGAGGATCTCACCGAACATTATGATGTGATGCAAACTGTAAGGCGACGGCTAAGAGAACTTTGCAGTGAATATCAGGCAACTGGTCCAGTTGCTAAGTTGTTCAACAAGCGAGGAAGCTCAAAGGATTTGCCCCGTGTTTTAATTAACAATATCAGTGGCAGGTGGAATCTAGTTAATGATTCTTCAGCACCAAGTGAACATGAGAGGCTGAAACTTGCTGGACGGCAGAGATGCCGCACAGAAGTCGTGGGATTTGATGGGACCTTTATCAGGTATTTGTGTTTGTATTTAGACTACATGATTTTGGTCTGAAATCATATGATTTTTTTCATTTGTTTATTGGCAACACCTAACAAATGTTCATGTTCTTATACTCAAAAAGGTCATATGCGCTTCCTCCTGAGCACGATGAGGCTGCCACCAAACCTATATCTGAAGAACAATCATCAACTCACGATGGAAAACCAGACACAGAAGATGCAGATAGCAAGGATGTAGTCTTACCAGGTGTAAACCTTATATTTGATGGAGCTGAATTGCATCCATTCGACATCAGTGCTTGCCTTCAAGCACGTCAACCTCTCTGGCTCATAGCTGAGGCGTCAGCGGCTTCATCAACCATGATATAAGATTCATTCTCGGTTTATGTTGGTACGTACATATATGTTTGCTTCAAGGCGTGCGTCCCGAAAGGGATGATACATCAGTCTGAGGACTCTTGAGAGAA
Source organism: Oryza punctata (assembly GCA_000573905.2). NCBI lineage: Eukaryota > Viridiplantae > Streptophyta > Magnoliopsida > Poales > Poaceae > Oryza > Oryza punctata. Next base: position 11,582,831 of record CM002488.2, read on the forward strand.
GATTTTGCCGTTCAACGGGCTGCTGTTTTTTTTATGCATTGTGGCCAAATGATGCTTACAGGAGTTGACAAATTGTAACTCTTATCAACTGAGCCTGGAAGAGTGCATTGCTGAGGCTATTTACATGCATAATATGTAAGTACATTTTTTTTTCTTTGGAATGTAACTGCGAGTACACATTTTCAACCTGCTCTAAAATGTCCCTTTTTATGCTATTCTAGAGGGATATGCTGGGGAATTAAATGTACTTTTGGAGTGTCCACAATCCATACTCCTTAGGTCAGTCCATCATGCCACTGCCTAAATAGACCCAAAAGCCTGTCTGTAACCATCTGGGACAAAATTTAGGGGAGTTTATTGAACTTTTCGTGTTAGACGTGACCGAAATTTGGGGGAAATGATCTTTATCTTGCTCCGTACCGTATGTAGTAGGCCTGGTACCCAGGGCCCCAGGCCCAGACAAGTGTAACACTTCAATTGTACAATGCGCAGAACTATTTTGCTGGAAATGCGTTTTACCTTTTTCCGTACATGCCATGCGATTTTGTTTAACAGAGTGTCCTTCGTTCCTATCTTCACTTGCAGGTCTTCTTAATTTTTTGGCCTACCGATTGTGGAATTGTTTTGCGAGTACTTCATATAAGATCTTAAACGAAGATCTGATGCTCAAAGGTGCTTACAAATTCTTTTCTGTACCAGATTTGCTTGTGATATGTGAGTGCTGTATAGTACTAAGCAGATTGCCTGATCTACTTTTACGAATGGAATTTTTAGCTAGGATTTGTTGAGACTGGTGTGTTAAAACATATGGATGTTTTCACACCAATATCGCGTGCGGACTCTCAGATCGCAACTTCATCTCATTTCTGTTGTCAAGAACACCGTGCAATGTCGTTAAAACACACAAACGGTACATTTCACAGTTCCATACTTGGCCATTGACTTCATGAGGGAGATTCGAACTCCACAAGATTTTGTGGTTTCACCATACTTGGCCATGACTTCATGAGGGAGATTCGAACTCCAAAGATTTTGTGGTGCCATGAAACATAAACGAAGTTGCTAGCGTTACATCTGGAGTACATTGCTTGTTCTAGCGCTAGCAAGCTAGATTACACATAAAGATGGGATTGTTTCTAAGGAAGAAAATAAAAGGAACACGGCGAGTACACATCATGGGTGCATCTGATGAGACATTTCCTACAAATCCATAATCCTAACCCCCCTTGCATTTCAGGCTCGATCAGAATATGCCGGAGAGCAGGCTCGCGGCACTGGAGAGCGCGGCGCCGGTGATGGCGAAATGGATCATGTGGTCGGCGTTCCCGGTGTCCCCCGTCAGCGCAACCGCTACGCCGGCGATCGCACCCGCGACAGCGCTGTTCTTCTGTGTTCATCAACACAAAACCAGTAGTTAGCTATATATTCGGTTCTGGAGTAGGAATAGAATAGAAGATGGAAGTTCAGGAAATGGCACTACTAACCCAGTCATGGCACCCTCTGGCCTCTCTCAGGCCATATGTCAGACCAGAGTACACTCCGGCTGCCAGTCCTGCCAGAAGAAAATAGTATCAATAAAGGGTTGACTTATTCTACTTTCTGAAAAATAAATGATTTTTTTTTCATAATGATCTCTTCGATTCGATTGTTTGTACTCACCCCACTGGAAGGCCTCCTTGCCAGCGGATTTTACCTGCGAAAGCACAATGATAAAGAGGTCATCAACGCTGAGAAAAAAAGATGCAGCTAAACAAACTGAGACGACGACGCTAATTTGGCCACCTACCACCGCATCAAGCGACTTCTGGCCATCATCCCCTGCATGCACCACCGTCGAACACAGCACACAACACACACATGTCAATCTCCGGCTAACTAACTAAACGCACGCAACATACCATGATTGTGTAAACTCACTGAGACGCTGAAATTTGCATTTCACCTCTGACGCTGGAGAAACTGCTCCTCTTTACGGCGTTGTCCAGCCCGGCCGTGTCCCCTCCAAGCCCTGCAGAATTACATACATCACGTAACTTACCTTTGGATATGGAGGCATGCAGTGTGTTCAGTCCACCACGTAACGTACCTTCGACGGTGACGAAGTAGGCCTCCCGCGACACCGCCCGCGCGGCCCCGACGCCGGCGGCGCGGATGAAGCTGTCGGCGACGCGGTTCACGAGCGGGTGGCCGAGGTCGACGAGCCACCGCTTGTCCATGCTCGCCACCTCCTCCTTGAGCGTCCGCGTGTCCAGCCTGCTGCCCATCTCGATCTCCCGCTACTCCTCTCGCTACCGTTGCTACGCCTACGCGTGGTTGTGCGTGCGTGGATGCGGCGAGCGATGCAGGCGAGATGGTGCGGTGCCGGATTTTAAAGCGGGAGTGGGCGGAGAGCCCACGTGTGTTACGACGTGTCCCCCGTCGTGGCGAGCTCTCCGCGCGTGGCGCGGTATCCCACGCCGTTTTCCTGCGCGGAGACGGGCGCGTGGCGGGGGCAAAGGGCGGCCGTCTTGCGTGGGCCGGTTCAGCCGGGCCGCTGCGGTGGACCCGTGGTGGGTTACTTGGTTGGGCTTTGTCTCTGGATGGGGCTACAGCTTTGCAGACTACTGTGTGATTGGCAAAATTAAAGCGGGCCTAGCAGATTTTGGTGGCGGGTTGCTCCCACCTCAACAGGCTTAACAGTGTTGATGCCGCTTACCGACCGTTTCGGAATCTTCAATTGAAACGTTGGGATTAAAAACTTTTTGACATTGCTAAGGTGTAAGTTTCTACTATGGACCCAACACGTATAAAGGCCATGTTTAACATAGCTCTGGATCCGACATCGATTGAAGCTGGATATTGATTACATGGAGAACATTTCGATGGACCCTTTTATTTCTATTTTAGATGAAATATATAATTTCGAACCAATTTAATTAACTTATAAACTCTAAATCTAATGTGGATCTAAAATTTGAAGCTGTACAAAACAGGGTCAATGTTTGTTATGTACCACAAATAAATATTTTATCAAAATATACAATTCATACGATCAGAAATTTAAGTATTAAAATTTGAATAACTTAAATTGCTTGTGCCGATATACTGGTAGTCGGTCAGGATCTCTAGACCGATAACCGGGCTATCTGATCGGTTCGATCGGAGTAATAGAATGTGAAACAGCTCTAACCTCATGTAAGAGTTAAGTGATGATGAAATTGAATATAGCATAAATATTTTGCCCTTATAAAAGCAACTAAATTTCAATTTCCAAACAATGTTGGAGATGCAAATGTATCTCAAAATGTTAGGTAACCAAGAAGATTATGTATTGTATCATATTTGAGATATAAAGGTACACGAGAGGATTGTGCCATCTAGGGTTAAAAAGCATCTTTGTTGTGTAACATGATTTGCAGGACTGCAATAGTCATTCATTTTTTGCTTGTTAGGGGTGCATTTATGTAGATAGGGGGTGTTTGTTTTGCTATCTCACTTTGCCACGCCATGTTATTTTGTAATGCCACAGATTTTTAAGCACTTGTTTGCTTCATTTTGCTACACCTACGTCGTGCTACACTCTTTTAGCCTTAGGACAACGTATCATATTCTCAAATTTGAAGACAAATGCCACAATTGCAGCTAACTCTTTCTTAGCCACAACTTGTCTAATATTAGCCGTGGCAAGCTTAGGTACCAACCAAATATCCCCATAATCTATGATAATACTTGTCTTATCGAAATTGTCTGATGATTGCTTTTCATAAGATTCAAGATGATTGGCGATTGTCATGATCAGGGCCTGAACTTAGGGGAATTCTGTCATTGGGCCAATTCCTTCCTTTGTCTCCATCTCAATGTCTTAAGAATCATGTATACAGCTTGTAAAGCGCGTCACCACTTGCTGCTTTCTGGGGAAATTCGTACTACTAAACCCCAAGAACCATATGGATCACATTTTGCCTTTTTTTTTTTTTTTTTTGAGCTGTGAGCTTAGTAGATGTGGTCCTCTTGCATCAGGCTGTAGCGCATTACAGACGTAACGCTGCATCCTGATATTGCAAAACTCTGATTGCACTTTGGCCATCAGGAGTCTTCTCTTTATTCTTGCAAAATTTTAAAATCGACATGCTCCACTTGCAATCCAATATCACATGACACCATTTCTTTTTTGTCTTTCATTTGCTGATTGTTTCCACAGTTTGGTGGTTGCAGTATTTGGTGCAGATGTGCTAATGTTCACATCAGTTTTTTCTTAACTGATAGTATGAGTAGTGTCACATCAAAGTTAGCATATTAATTGCATCTTGTACTGATTTGTTTGACTTATTGCTTTACTGTGATCCGACTTTCTCAATTGCACGCTACTGCCATGTAAAGGATGCCATGATGCTGATGCTGCCGTGTAACTAATCTTGTCAGGATCATTTGGTCTGTAGGAATATGATAATGCTAAGATTTAGCCTCTACTCTTTCCTGAAACAGCTTTCTTGTTAGGAATATTAACACTACAAGCACTAATTTCTTGTTATTAAGCTTGGGGCGCTCATATGAAGTGTTATATTTTATTTATATGCTACTCTGTATTTAGTATTTACGTGGTCCTTGCATGAATTGTAACAAGCTCATCTTTTGAAGTGAAAAGGAAAATTTAGTGGGACAGTGCGTGGATATGATCAGGATTACCACCGTGTGTGTGCTTACTTTTATATCCCTCGGTGACAGTGTGACATCAGGAAATAAGGGGTGGGAGGATGGATTTTACATTTGTTTGTTTGATGCTGTCTCGTAACTGGTTTTGTGTCCCCATCGGTTGTCTACGACTCACTATAAGCCATAATAACTTATCTATTACATACTTAAAAATCTATTAAATTTCTTATAAACACTCTCAAATCGTCACGTGGCACTCTACAAACACTCCTACACCACCACATGCGCTATAATAAATTAGAAAAACTCATAGAAATTCTAAGAAAAAAAGCAAAATATCTAAGCGATTTTCACTTGAACTGGTGGATCCGTTATTTTTTAAACATTAGATTATTAGATCTATAAAAAAAATCTCTCATCCCTAATATCTCGTTCACGTATGAGAGAAAATCCTTACGTACAATTCATCCGAAAAAAGCCAAAAGATATGCATATATACGATTTAAATAAGGAATATAAAAACCGAAAAAATTACTACGTGATTGGAAAAAACTCACAGCCAAGAACGACCAGCCAAGATTAATATTCGAACCACCAAGCATGAATAAAGATTATCAATTAAAGGGATAAAAAAGTAACATACAGGAATAATTAAAAAAATTCCCGGAGAGGTAACTCCGGGAAGATACAATAAATTAAATATCTGATCATGGCTCAAGCACGTATATGCACTATCTGCTCTCTCTTTTCTCTGTAAGTTGTTGAAATCTAAAGCATAATAAAATCTAAACAACATTTGATTTATATCTCTAGTTCAATATAGACTTCCATGATAATATGTCAGTGTCCTGGATGGCTACATGCATGCGTGGATCCATGCATATATTAACTTTTGAAAAATGTATGTTGATTTTATGATCAGTTTAATTCTTATATTCCTGACAATTAAATCAATAATATAAATCCATATTGACTGTTTTATTATCAATTAAAAAAGGTGTGTCATACCTTCACCCTTTGCATATAGAGCTAAAATATATTGCTCTACCAACATTAAATTAGTAAACCTGTTTTATACCATTAAACTAGATCTATTAAAAAACAATCCCTCTCTCCTAATCTTCCATGTAGTTACATGTTATGTGTACACTTAGAAAAAGCCAAAATAACATACATACTCATGTAAAAAAGATAAAGCTAAAAAAATCACATACATACGTACTATGATCGGAAAAAAAATAGTGGTATCTAAACTATGATTTTCTATGATATACATATTAATATATTACTCTACAAACATACAAAGTTAAACTAGATCACGTACACATCGATAGCGAGATGTTCGTGGTGATTTCGTCAATCTCAAGATATGCCATCTAAATCTTTCAAATGTGCTCATAGGGATATGGATATGTTGTATGTTAATAGGGGTGAGTGTGTGCGTATTGTGAGCGCATATGATTGTACTGTGTTTCTAAAATAACTAGATCAAAGATTTTTTATCCTGATGTATTTCTTTAATTAGATGAATTCTTAACGACTTATAATGGTTAGTGCTAAATACATAGTGACACATAATAATTAATGTCATAATTTTTCAAATAATTATGGTGTACATTATCTCCTGACAAATATACAACGCTATTTGAATGTACATATGAAAAAAGAAAACAACATATTTAGTTATTTTTTTCAAGTAGATCTTATATATTTTTAATTTTTGTGAGATTAATATTCTCAAATATGTTTTGAAATTTTCAAAACTATTTGATTGGTATATGAAAAGTGAGATGCACATATGATACATAGACATATGATAGCGTTTTGACAGCCTCGACTTCATCACCGATGACTTCGGCAAAATCACTCTTCTCGACTCGGCATCAAACCAGTCGGGAGGAGACGTCACCTCTTGGCCGCTAAGTTTACCTAACGCGCCTGAGGTTGGTAAGAACTGAGGGACAATGCCCCCCTCACTGGGCCCATCAGCGAAGCAACTGCTACTTAATCGCCAAGACCAGCGCCAAGATACTCTCCCACAAGATGGCTTCAAACCACCGAGGAAAAGCGTCTGCATAAACTTCTCTTCCTACGTCAAGCCCACCTCAAGATGAACAAGAATACCCGACAATCATCATGGAACTACCGCTAGATCTGCTCACGATTTCTGGATCAGGGTCACTATCCTCTCGAGGGCTAAGACCCGATCCGATCTCGTTTAAGATTGGACCTAGCTTCAGGGAAGTCAACGTCGTGCTCCCGCCACTCGGATCCTGCTCCACCACCAAGCTCGCCACCTACGCCAGTTCCTCGGAGGAAAGTGTCCATGACAACCCGCCTGACGCCGAGATTGGAGATGGCTCTGACTTCGACGACGACTACACCCCGGTCTTCAACGGTGTCTTCATGGCAAACAACGAGACCGATGCCGAAGTAGCCGCAAGGCTGCAAGCAGAGGAGGCAGCTCGAGCCGGAGTCGAGCAAGAAAGGATCAGATTGGATCAAGAACGCGCCAGATTGGATCAAGATAGAGCAAGGCTGGAACAGGAGCGACAAGCCCAAGCAGAACAAGAACGCCAACACAGGGAAGCCGAAGACACAAGACGTAGAGAAGATGAAGAGCGCAGAAATAGAGATCTGGCTGCGGCAGGGCGAAGGGCAAGAAACCAAATTGGACAGACTGTCATCGAAAACACAAACGTGTTCCTCACGCCACAACAAAACGCTGTCGGGGCAGTTATCCTCCTTGACGCGTTACTCGGCGCAGCTCCGGCCCACGTCACACCGCTGATCAACCAAGTCAAGACTCTTGTTGTGGCAACCGTCCCGAATGCCGAAGCAAGCTGGCGACCCAGTGAGTCCACATCAAGAGCACCAGGCGGCAGTCAAGCACCTCCTTCAAGAGTAAGAGACAGCAGAAGCAAAACCAACTTGTGCGCCGACCACCACAGCGGAGCACGCCGAGATCAGTCGGCTCAGTCGCCCATAGGCCACTTCACCCGGCCGTCACATCACACTAGAGTTCGGAGGATCCACTCCGACTATCACAGTCCCCCCAGGGCTTCAATCGACCTAAAGGACACCCTCAACCAGAGACGAAGAGAAAGAGTCATCGTTATACGAGACGACGAGGATTGCAAAGGGATCCCGGCTTTCACCAGTGAACTGCGTCGAGTGAATTGGCCGACTGGTTTCAAGCCGACTGGCATCGAGAAGTATGACGAAAAAACCGACCCCGAGTCGTGGTTAACCGTCTACACCCTCGCAATTCACGCAGCAGGGGGAGATAGCAAGGTCATGGCGAACTATCTGCCGGTGGCGTTGACTGACTCGGCCAGAAACTGGCTCACCGGGTTACCGCGAGGCACAATCGGTTCCTGGAGCGAGCTTTGTGACCACTTCGTTGCCAACTTCCAGGGCACTTTCGAGCGTCCCGGGACACACTTCGAGTTATACAACATCGTCCAGAAGCCGGACGAGACCCTGCATGAGTACATACGGTGCTTCTCCGAGTAGCACAACAAGATTTCTGACGTCACCGACGACAACATCATCGCCGCATTCACACGGGGGCCCCGCAACGATCTATTGATTGGAAAATTCAGCCGCAAACCTCCGAAGACAATCAAGCAGATGTTCGAGAAGGAAAATGAATATGCTAAGTCAGATAACGCAGTCAAGGCATCAAGGTAGTCGGCAGGAAGCTGGAAGAAGAAGGATAATGACACTACGGCAGGACCCAGTGGCAGCGGTGGGAAGCACAAGGATCGCAGGCGTAAGCCCAAGGATCTAGTTGCCACCACTTCGAACCACCAAAGCCAGCGCCCCCGAGTCACCTCCTACGACAGAATAATGAACGGCCCCTGCATGCACCATCCTAATAAGGGACACGCGGCCAAAGATTGTTTCATCTACAAGTAGTTTGCAGAAAGATACGCCGCCCAGATCAAGAAACCGACTGAAGGAGAAGGAACTTCTGTGCAAAAGAAGAATGATGACAAGCCAAGCCAAGGGGCGTACCAAGATCCCAGAAGCGAACTAAATCACATCTTCGGGGGACCGCTTGCCTATGAGTCCAAGCAAAAGCAGAAGATCACCGACAGAGAAGTCAACGCGGCACAACCGGTAGTCCCGCAATATTTGCGATGGTCAGAGATCCCCATCAGGTTCGACCACTCGGATCATCCTGACCGATTGGTCCACCCGGGGCGGTACCCCCTGGTACTAGACCCAGTCGTCCGTAACGTCAAGCTGAAGCGCACTCTCATTGATGGCGGCAGCGCACTCAACATCCTCTTCGCCAAGACCCTGGATGAGATGCAAATTCCGCGCTCCGAGATGAAGCCGAGTACCACCCCTTTTCATGGAGTTATCCTAGGGATATCTTCGACACCACTCGGCCAGATCACTCTCCCAGTGACCTTCGGGACAAAGGAGAACTTTCGCACTGAGAACATCAGCTTTGAGGTAGCTGACTTCGAGACGGCCTACCACGCCATCCTCGGTCGCCCGGCGCTTGCCAAGTTTATGGCCATACCCCACTACACCTACATGATGATGAAGATGCCTGGACCACGCGGAGTCATATCCCTGTGAAGCAACGTCAAGCAAGCCCTCACCTATGATAAGGAAAGTTGTGAGCTGGCCCAATCTCGTGAGAGATCTATCGGCCAACAGGAGATCCGACTTGCGGCATCTACATCGCAAGAAGGCGAGATTCCTGCCAAGAAGACGGCCAAGACTGGAGAAGGTGACGCCAAAACCAAGAAGATTCCTTTAGATTCCTTTGATCCTTCTAAAACTGCTGTAATAGGCGCCGAGTTAGATAGCAAATAGGAAAGCGCACTCATCACCTTTTGTCGGTGACATGGGCCCAGGGGTATGCCAACTTTGGGCTTGGGGTGGCCCCGTACACCCACGTGGCCATCCCCCGAGGGGGGATTGAGCCCGAGGATGACGTGGCGGCCGCCCGTCCAAAGTCCCGCATCTCCCGGTAAATACCGCCCGGGGGGTCGAGTTCCCCCGACCCCCTCGGGGCGCTGCCATGTGTGGCGGGATAGGGCGAGCACTCCCAGCGCTCAACTACCCCATTAATGGCGGCACAGCCGGATTGCGCCTGCGCACGCGCGTGCCGCATTAAATGCGGAATGACACGCGTGCGCGCACCTGACACCGGTCACGGTTGGCTGACCGGCCTGAGACCGGTCCAAATGACCGATGGGACGCAGCACAGTACCTGGCGTACCGTCGCACGCCCGGTAGGTATGCTGCACGCCCCGTCAGGTCACATCGAGAATCATGTGAGCCGTTTCAGCTCAAACACATCGCCGGAGTTGGTGTGCCAGGTCTAATCACCTGGCACACCTCACCACGTATGGCGGGGTAAGCAAGTCCCCGGCCGTTTAATGAAGAATGACGTGCGGTGTCACACACATCGATGGGCGGTCTGACAGGAGTCATGCTGGCGCTATAGGACGGTGGACTTCTGCCGCAAGCCACAGTATAGCCCTTAATTGTAAAAGATCTTTTATCCTTTTCTCTAGATTTTAGCCTGTCCGACCGATGTGGTGTCCCCTTGAAGTATAAAAGAGGCCCAGGCCTAGAGAAAGGGGTTTTTTTTTCCTGATTCCTGAGAACAAGCACACACAGATAGTCCATCTCACAGGAGTAGGGTATTACGCCTCCCCGGCGGCTCGAACCTGTATAATCTCTCGTGTGCCACTGCCCTTTCTCGTGCGTCAACTCTCTCCCTACTTCTTCACATCACCAGCGCACCGGAATCGGGGCCGGGAGTGCCTCTCTTTTGCGCCCTGGGCCGAACCTCAAAAGGGGGGCCTCCATAGTCCCCCGCTGCAGAGTTTTCCCTCCGACATGTTTCTTCAAGCTAATAAAAATATTTTTGCGTGGAAACCATCTGATATGCCTGGTATTCCTAGAGGGGTGATTGAGCACTCTTTAAATGTTAAAGAAGACGCCAAACCTACCAAGCAACGACTCCGCCGATTTGCACAAGACAGAAGAGACGCTATCAAGAAAGAATTAACCAAGCTACTTGCGGCAGGTTTCATCAAGGAAGTCTATCATTCCGACTGGCTCGCCAACCCAGTTCTGGTTCGCAAGAAGACAGGACAATGGCGCATGTGCATCGACTACACGGATTTGAACAAAGCTTGCCCTAAAGATCCTTTCAGCCTAGCTCGTATAGATCAAGTGGTAGATTCAATAGCCGGATGGATGTGAGCTACTCAGTTTTCTCGACTGCTACTCGGGGTACCACCAGATCAGCCTAAAAGAGTCCGACTACTTGAAGACCTCATTCATCACCCCTTTCGGAGCATATTGCTACATCACCATGCCCTTCGGATTGAAGAATGCAGGGGCTACCTACAAGCGCATGATCTAACGGTGCCTTGCAACCCAACTCAGACGGAATGTGGAGGCCTACGTTGACGACGTCATCATCAAGACCAAACAGAAGGACAACTTGATACAAGATCTGGAGGAGACATTTGCAAACATACGCGCTTTAAGGATGAAGTTAAATCCTGAGAAATGCACCTTCGGAGTACCGTCAAGGAAACTACTCGGCTTCATGGTGTCTCATAGGGGCATCGAGGCCAACCCGGAAAAAATCAATGCAATACTAAAAATGAAACCCCCGAGTTCTCAGAAGGATGTCCAGAAGCTTACCAGGTGTATGGCCGCTCTTAGCAGGTTCGTTTCAAGTCTTGGAGAGCGCAGGATGCCTTTCTTCAAGTTACTCAAGAAGAACGACGATTTCCAATGGACACCAGAAGCCCAAAAGGCATTTGAAGACTTCAAGACTTTTCTGACAACTCGGCCGGTGCTAGCTTCGCCGCTACCACAGGAGCCGCTGCTTCTTTATGTATCGGCGACTTCTAAAGTGGTGAGCACAGTCCTGGTCGTTGAGCGTGAAGAAGATGATCGCACTCAAAAAGTTCAGTGACCGGTTTATTTTGTAAGCTAAGTTCTCGCCGACTCCAAAACTCGTTACCCCCAAGTGCAGAAGCTGTTACATGTAGTCTTAATCACTGTCAGGAAGCTGGCCCACTACTTTCAAGGTCACCCGGTCACGGTGGTTACATCGTTTTCACTCGGCGAGATCCTCTGTAATCGAGAAGTCACAGGTCGCATCGCCAAATGGGCCCTAGAGCTGATGGCCTTGGACATCACTTTCAAGCCCCGAGTTTCTGTCAAGTCACAGGTGCTTGCTGACTTCGTCACCGAGTGGACTGAGTGCCAGGAGAGGTGCCTTCAAAGAAGATGGAATATTGGACAATGCACTTCGACGGGTCAAAGAGGATTTCTGGAGCTGGGGCAGGAGTTGTCCTGATTTCCCCGACTGGAGAACGCTTGAGCTATGCTCTCTGGATTCACTTCTCCGCATCTCACAATGTAGCCGAGTATGAAGCACTTCTGCACGGATTACGGCCTGCCATATCCCTAGGGATTCGAAGACTGGTAGTTCGAGGAGACTCCCAACTTGTGGTCAACCAAGTGATGAAGGATTGGTCATGCCTCGACGACAACATGGCTGCCTATCGACAAGAAGTCCGTAAGTTGGAAGATAAATTCGACGGCTTGGAATTAACTCATGTCCTCCGACACAACAACGAGGCGGCTGACCGACTGGCTAACTTCGGATCAAAAAGGGAAGCCGCCCCCGCAGATGTCTTTGTAGAGCACCTTTACCAGCCCACTGTTTCAAGCAATTCAATTACAGAAAAGGAAGCTGGAGAACAAGTACTACTTCTTGACACCGACTGGAGGACACTATTCATCAAGTATTTAAAGCATCAGGAGTTTCCTCCCGACAAAAACGAAGCCGAACAAGTCCACCGCCGCTCCAAGACCTACGCCCTCGTGGAGGAAGAATTATACAAGAAAAGTCCATCTGGAATATTACAAAGATGTATCTCTCTCGAGGAAGGCATACAACTCTTAAAGGATATCCACTCGGGAATATGCGGAAATCACGCGGCAGCACAAACTCTAGTCGGGAAGGCGTACCAACAGGACTTTTTCTGGCCTACAGCAGTCAGCGATGCAGATAAAATAGTTCGCATGTGTGAAAGTTGTCAGTTCTTCGCTAAACAGACCCACCTGCCGGCCAAGGAATTACAGACTATTCCCCTCTCTTGGCCTTTCGCGGTTTGGGGACTGGACATGGTAGGCCCTTTCAAAAGGGCACAAGGCGGATACACACACCTCTTCGTAGCGGTGGACAAATTTTCCAAGTGGATCGAGGCAAGACCAGTGGCAACCATCATCGCAGACAAAGCACGTGATTTCTTCATCAACATTGTACACCGCTTCGGCGTGCCAAACCGAATCATTACCGACAACGGAACTCAATTCACAGGTGGCGTATTCAAGGACTTTTGTGAGGATTTCGGTATCAAGATCTGTTATGCTTCCGTAGCTCACCCAATGAGTAATGGACAAGTTGAGCGCGCAAATGGCATGGTACTCCAAGGAATCAAGACTCGAGTTTTCAACAGGCTGCGCTCGTAGGCCGGTCAGTGGACGGAAGAGTTACCCTCGGTCCTATGGTCATTGCGCACTACCCCGAGTCGTGCTACGGGCCAGTCACCCTTCTTCCTGGTATATGGCGCAGAAGCTATGTTGCCGAGTGAGATGGAGTTCGAGTCCCTCAGAGTTCGCAATTTCAACGATGAACGCCACGAGCATGAAAGAATTGATGATCTGACCCGACTGGAAGAAGCCAGAGAAGCAGCACTCATCCAGTCGGCAAGATATCTGCAAGGTCTACGACGCTATCACAATCGCAACGTCAAGTCACGTGCCTTCATAGTTGGTGACATGGTTCTTCGGAAGATCCAGATGACCAAGGATAGACATAAATTGTCACCCCTGTGGGAAGGGTCGTTTATAATAGCGGAAGTCACTCGTCCGGGAGCCTACCGACTGAAACGTGAAGATGGAACAACCGTGGACAATTCGTGGAACATAGAGCATCTTCGATGGTTTTATACCTAGAGGTTTTATTATAACTCTCTCCCTTAGACTGCCGACTCAATAGTTTCTTTTGAGTAGCCAGTCGGGGGCTATCAATAATAATGGAGTACAATATCAGTTTTGTTCATGTGATTTGTTATTGACCATGTTTAAGTTTAGATCTAGTGGATAAGGACTAAAAACTTTTTAATGGCCGTGACGAGCTTTAGGCTTGAAATAGCCAGATAAAAGTTTTAAGAAATTTAAAGCTAGATTTACAACTTAATGCATGGCATAAATAGGTCACTGTACAAGAAAAGAGTACTTCGCAAATCATTCTACACATGGAAATAGAAGCCTATGACTGAAAGTTTTCTAATACATCAGAGGCAATTTTTTCGGCTGAGTCTTGTGCCTGGTTGATCAACTCTAGGGCTTCTTCGTCAGTCTTTCCATCAGCAAAGCCGTCCCCGATAGCTTCCACTTCAACTCGGGGATACAGAGACTTAACTATAGCTAAGGCTTGGCTCGCACCCATCACAGCTGCCTCCTTGATATTGTTGAAATATTTCGCAGGAGCAATACGGAGTCCTTCAAAATCTGGACCGCATCTTCCTGACTGGTCCCGAGTCCATTCTGGTATATCGCGTTCAGGATTGGGGCAGCGGCGTTAGCTATGTCGTCTCGGACACTCTCCACCTTTTTCACCCGCTCGACGAAGACGTCAAATTGGGCTTTGGTTTTCAGCTTATGATCTGCATCTCCATAAGTTAAAGACAGAGCTCGACTAAGTATCGCAATTCTATTTGCTGCCAGTTGGGCATTAGTTTCTTCAAGTTTCTTCAACCGAGCAGTCAGGGATTCAATCTTTGTCGTTTGAGCTGCAAGAAAGCAGATAAGTTTGCTAGACTAGCTTAACCACAATAAATTCGTGATGAAGTGATCCTTACCTCCAATCGTGCCCCGATAATTAAAGCTGGCGTCCATGAGTTGGTTGATCTGATCCTTCAGTTTTCTCTCCTTGTTTTGGGCGTCTTCCCGAGTCCGATTCAACTCGGCCTCGACCTTTTCAAGGGTTCCAAGATGAGGCACGATTTCTCCAGTGCGCTCGTCTTGGCTTCGTTCCGAAGGTGGATCCTCTGAAAAACACTCTGGCTTAGCAAAACGATTGAGGCAAGCGATGAAGACAAAGTGAGAAGGACTTACGTTCATTAGCCGAGCATCCAGACTCTTTTTCAACATGCGAAGCTCTTCATTTTCTTGTTGCCGGTTTATCACCACGCCTTGTAAAATACCGTCTCTATCTCTCCATTGAAGCTTGGTTGGAGGAAGGAAGTCATCGGTCGACTTGATCCTTAGGATCTCCTCTTCTTCTTCATCAACTAGGGGACCTAGTCCGAGGAGTTCCAAGTTATTGAACCAAAGTCTGGAGATGAGATGGAGTAGAATAAGAAGACATACCTGATATGATTTTGGAGCGCTTAGAGGATGGGTCCTTGGTCTGGTCAGTCGGCTGGCTGGCAGAGTTCGGCTCTTCAATGCTCGGTGGTGGGGCACCTGATGTTTCATCTTTATCTTCTCCTTCATGGTCTCTTGGAAGCGGGCTTTGGGCAGGTCTCTCGGGATCCCCTTGTCCGACTGAATTTTGGCTCCGGGCTCGTTCCCTGAATCAACAGTGGCTTCCCTCAACTGGTCTTCAGTCGGGGGCTCGACTTCAGGAGTGGTAGCAGTTTTTCCCGACTGGCTCCTAGTCGGGGGTTCAGGCCTCGATTCGGATGGAGTCTTGATGGGAGAAGCCTTGTCCTTACTAGTCGGGTCAATGTCTTGTGGTTTCCTGCACCCGGTGTGTTAAATTTTTGATATCAATGGTTTTTTAGCCAGGCATGAAAAAGTACAAGCATGAGAAGTTTGAATAATAATAATACCTTGAAGATCTCCGAAATTTTGGAGCTGGCCGGGTGGCGGGACACTTGGTCGGAGCTGGTGCAGCGCTAGCTTGTGGTTTGCTTTCTTCGTCTTCAGAGTCACTGCTGATCAGTTTCCGCTTCTTCATTTTCTACTTTGGATCGCTTTCTTCAGCAGCCCGTTTGCTTTTGCCAGTCGGGTTGATGGTGGGGCCACCGGAAGGTTGAGCTTTCTTTGCTGCCGATTTCGTGGGAGCAGGTGTTGGAGGTCTTGACAAGAAACACTTGTTTTCCTGGCAAACAGATTTTTGGGCAAGTTAATATAATATCTGAGTGGATGACAGCAACTATAGTTCAACTAAAAGATGCTTACCTCCGGAGGCGGGGGCATCAAGCCGTA
The DNA here is from genome assembly GCA_000573905.2 of Oryza punctata. Classification (NCBI taxonomy): domain Eukaryota; kingdom Viridiplantae; phylum Streptophyta; class Magnoliopsida; order Poales; family Poaceae; genus Oryza; species Oryza punctata. The sequence goes on from CM002488.2 coordinate 11,598,746, forward strand.
TGGAGTGACCGGGAGTTTGTGCCCATAGTCAACAGAAATCCCAGTGGAGAAGACCTTGTACATCCGGCTGCACATGGCTTTATAGTCAATGGAGTTTGAATCTTCCCGGTTAGGATCCGACTGTCCCTCGTACTCGTATGCTGGCTTGCTTCTCTCCTTGATGGGAGCCAGTCAGCACTTGATAAAATGCCGAGTGACTTGCTCTCCTTGGAGGCCTTGTTGCTTAATTTCCATCAAGGGAAGGAGCGGTTCATTGGCTTGGGCGAGTTCGCCGCCGACTGGAAAATTTCTCCAGCTTTCTTGGGGAACAGGAGGAAGGCCGACAAACTCGGGAAGACTGGGCGTTGGATTGGATATGTAGAACCAGTTAGAGTGCCAACTCTTATTGGAGGTTTTGAATGGCAGAGAAAAGTATTTTTGTGTAAGGGTTCCCCACAACTGAAACCCAGATCCGCCGACAACACAGGGATTGTTCTTGTCAGGCTGGGGCTTAAGATAGAAAATGCGGCGGAATAGTGCGAAATGAGGCTGGATGCCAAGGAAAGCTTCGCAAAGATGAATGAAGTTGGCTATGTGCAGTATAGAGTTAGGATTCAGATGGAAGATTTGGATATCATAGAAAGCTAGAAGACCACGGAGAAAAGAAGTTGGAAGGGCAAAACCAGAGTAGAAGAACGGAGAGAATACCACGATTTCGCCGGTGTCTGGAGTTGGGAAGTCCTCGCCATAAGCGGGGCGCCACCCGATGATTTCCTTGGGCGGAAGAATGCCGTCCTTCACCATCTCCAACAGATTTGTCTCCTTCACATCGGACCTTGCCCACTGTTCAAAATGGATTTTTCTTTCTCCAGCCATGGGCGTGGGATGGATTTGAATGAAAGGGATGGACTTTTTCGGAAGTGATTGGGGCGAGGAGTGAGTGGAAGTTATCCGCTCTAAGTTCTGATGAGGGGAGTGGAGATTTGGGGGCTGTGTGCGCAAGGATTTGGAACCCTAACTGTGAGTACTGCGTGAGATTGAGGATTTCTGGCGAGGAAGACGAAGCGGCGAATGGTTTAACGGTTAGTTTATTTCCTGTGTGGCGAACGGGCTGGGAACCATTGCTGGGTTACGGCCCATGAGGCTGGAAAAGTCTGACATATGTCCTTAGGGGCTTAAACTTTTTTATGATGAGTAGAAAAGAATGTGTCATGACTGTTTGATATTTTATTACTGTGACTTGACTTTTAGGAGCGAGTACAGTAAATTCTTGCCACGTAAGTGAGCATTTTTACATAGATCAAGTATTATGGCTTTGGCTTAATAAAAACTTTGGTAATTTTTGACGGTTGGTGAATTTTTTATGAGTTTATTTGCTCGGAATTAATGCCATGAATGCCTTATTTTTCCAAATATGGTGAAGTCATGGATCCTTAGGGGTTAAAACACATTTGATTTGACAGTGTGTACATGGCATGAACTTTATATTTTGGAATTTTCTTTATTCATAACATATGAGCTAGTGATAGTTGATTTTGTTATGAAAATTTTTGATGTCACCAATTTTGGGTTGTTCATCATTATATTATTGTTCTGCTACCTAGGTGGCTAAAAAAACCACTCGGCTGGTTGATTTTGTTGACTCTGACTATATGTTTAGTTTGTTCAACTAAGCACATAGTCGGAGGCTACATCTAATTAAGTGCATCTAGTCGATGCACCTGGGTATATTTTTTGAAATATTTTTGAATATTTTCAGCCCTTCACGGTCTTGTGATTTGGATAATGTACTCGGGAGGCTATGGCCGAGATGATTGAAGTACTTGGAACTTATTGTTTTAGTTTGGAAAAAGATTATTTCGTCGACTGTAAAGGTCTCAGGGGCTACTGTGAATATTATGGGTACCATATACCCACGTGTGTAGATTATCCGACTGAATATTGGGGATATGTAATGTATATAGAATATATACAATACTAGGACTCGGGTATTACGTTAACTTGTTTATCAAGGCACGGCCTATAGTCCTGGTTTGTTGAGATTGTAAATTAGTTATATGAGATTTAAACCGTAAGGGGATAAATCTTATCTTGTAAACCCTCATTCTTCGGATATATAAGGAGGACAGGGAGCTCCTTGCGGGCATAAGCATTACGAGATTAATCCACAACTCGGAGGCTCAACCCCCGAAACAGGAGTAGGGTATTACTTCTTCGTGAAGGCCTAAACCTGTCTAAATCCTTTGTCTCATAACCCATCTAATTTTCCATCTTGTTCGCTACCCACTTTTTATATTGCCGAATTCTAATTTTGACAGTGAGATATAATTCTTTTAATATTTTTTATAAACAATAAATAAAATGCCCGCGCAGATGCGCTGGCTTCCTTCCTAGTTAGTGATATAAAAATAATTTATAAGTAATATTTATAAATATAAATAGTGACTTAATAGCCAACACTGATTTTTCTTTTTTGACAGCGACTTATAAGCCATTAAGCCATCAGGCAAACAATAAAGTCCTTGCTGTCTAGTTAGCAAGAGAAACAAACTTTGTTTCTGTGGATATGGAGGTGGATTATGATATGATTCTGCTAGTACTCAAACCTCTCATGTAATCATCATTGCATCAAATGTGGACATGTACATATAGTGGAAGCTTATGAACAATGTTTATTTTCCTTTTCCCATCAGTAATAATACAATTTTGCAAGTCTTTTCTACAGGAGAACCACTTCATTCTTTGTTCACCGGACAAGAATGGCATGCTGATTTTGTTCGTCCTGACCATGCAACCTGTGCATTCTAGATGAATTTCTCCTTTGCTCCTGCAGCAAGAAAGAAAATGTTAGGACTTGTTCAGTAAGAAAGTACGTCAAAGTTCAGAGGTTGCAAGTAATCTAACCTGGATCAGCTGCAGCTGGTATTGCCTTTGACCCTTCTGAACCGTGGAGATGAGCCTCATGACGACGTAGAACGGCAGCAAGATTCCACTAGCCCGGAGCAAGTATATCTGCAAAGCAAACCAGCACATGTTCATTGCATCAAACCACTCTGAAATTCTGAATCACCAATCCACTTTTAATATATACATTGGATAGTATTCAGATGGGCTGTTAAATAAAACTCACCGTCAAGAGGCTGAAGGCGTACTGGTGTGCAGCTCCGACCGTCACGACAGCGACCAGATGCCTCAGCAGCAGAACAGCCGTGAACTGCATGAACAAGCAGACAAAATTCAGAGTTTCAGACAACACACGCTGCACTTGCACTGCACGTATCTGAACCTGACGACGTGTGGTTTCAGACTTCCAGTTTCTGGCAAGTCACGTACCGTGACGGCCACCGATCTGCACCAGGTGGCGCTCCTGCCGGCCGCTCGGGCGCACTCGGCGTACTCCTGCTCGCCGATCAACGGCGTGTCCTCCGGCTCGTAGCTTGGCCTGGGAACCTCAAGGCTCTCTCTGCAACAAAAGAAAAAAAAGAAGATTCAGTTAGGAGATGGTGGTTGTGCACCTGAACATGGCAGAGCTGAACATTTGACTCTGAATTTCATCCAAGATTCAGTTAGGAGATGGTGGTTGTGCAGCTGAGCGCGACAGAACTGAACATTTGACTCTGAATCCCATCTTTTTCTCATCACATTGCATTGCTTTTATGCATTATGAGTTGTACAGTTGTATAGATGAAGGCACAGTTTTGACTGATTTGCAAGGCTGCTGCAGTAGAGGACACGGTTTGTAGTTTGCAGTACTGTATTGATGTGCAAGGCATCGGCATCTTAGCTGCCATCTCATGAAGGAAAATGATTAGGACTTGGGTTGTTGGGAGGGACATGGCTAACGGAAACAGCTAGGCTGGACCCACCTGCCAGCCACACACACCCCATGATCCACAAGATGCTGCAATGTGTAGCTGCCAAAGAGAATGAGCCGGACCACTATGCCTTGATTGCAACAAGATACATAATTGTTGTTCGTTTTGCATACGCATAGTTTCTGCCACGCATAAAAAATCTGAAATCCTATCTGGCAATTAAGATGAGATCAGAAAATTCAGAATGTGTGCGTGTTCGGTTGGCATGTGGGGCAATGAGGAAATTTGTGGATAGGCTTGACATCCGTGTTGGAAGCCTGGAATTTCTCTCTTGTTTATGAATTATGATTACAACCATCCATCGTTGAATTTGCTACTAGTTCTAGAATAGTGTTTAAGTGCTTTGTTGATTCTCCTGCTGAGCCAGCCAGCCATACGGGTGGTTGATGACAGTTGCATAGCACTAGCTACCAACCAGACACTAATTCAACATTCACCTTGTTCTATAATCTACAGTGCCAATTACCAGCTATCAATGTGAAAAATTGTGAATTCCAGAGAGAAGAGAGGCTTACCTGATGGTCACTGCGACATGGGCAGGTTGAGCTTTCTTGGGAGGAGCAGTGTAGCCCGGCTCGAAATTCTGACAGCAAAAAACACACTGCCGTTAAACAAAGGCAAGTACTCTACTGTACCAAGCATGCACAGAATTCGATGATGTTATGATTACTCTAGTCTAAGTTCATGGCCTAAAGTAAAATTTTGGGCACGCAATTGTACTTCTTGTGGGTAAAAAAGTAGACTTGCTTAGTTTACTCTCAAAGAAATCTGAAAACCCAGTCTTTACAAAAAGTGTTTCTACTCATACATGCCATTGCAATACTTCGTTGGAAAGGTTAAGAGGAAAGCTAGATGACAAATTTGATAAGCAATTGATTAATTATGCAGCGAACTAATCTTTTCTGGCGCTGCATTTGGGGTAAAAGATGGAAATTTCATGGATAGAACAGTACAAGTAAATTTTAACATTGATCAGGCAAAGAAAGTACTATACAAGAAACCAACAATTCCAACGAGATTTTCATCACAGGATGGAGAAAGAAACAGAAGGCTGGATTGATCAATCGATCAGAACACAAACCTGAAGGCAAATCTCGCACAGCGTGCTCCCCTTCTCATCGCACCATCTCTGCACACACCCCCTGTGCGCGTACTGCAGAATCACGAAAAAAAACACAATCAAATTCAGCTTAACCATAAAGCATAATCAAACCCACATCAGGATTCAGGAGGAATAACCCCGATGAACTGAAAAGATCATAAGGCTCAAGAAACCGATAAGGATTAATCCATGCGAAAGAAAAAAAAGAAGAGAAAACGCAGAAAAAAAGAAGAAGAAGAAGCAATCACCTTGAGGGAGCCAGAGCATCCGCAGGGGGACTCCATGGCGGTGCACCCCTCCTCCTCCTCCTCATGGCAGATCCTGCACTGCCTCATCGAGCAAGAACAGCACACCTCATCTCTCTCCATCTTCGTCTTCTTCCTCCTCAACCTTCCTCCTCTCTCGCTATTGGTTGCTCCTCTGCTCTCTCTCTCTCTCTCTGCTTCTCTGAACGGGGTGTAGGACTATAAATAGGAAGAGAAGCGAGAGCAGCTCACGCAAATGGAGAGGAGAGGAGGAAATCCGAATCCGAGTAGTGCGGGAGGTGGGCCCCACCTGCCAGTGACCCGGCCAACCGTCCGGGAACGGGAACGGCCACGGCAGCTCGTAGCTTTGCCGTGGTCCTGCACGACAGGCATGGCTTCAATTAGCCATTCTTTTTTTTTTTTTTTTTTTTGCTCCTGCCCGCTACTACTGCAGTTCATCCTGGATTTCGATTGGACCAGCAAGTCCAGCACCGGATTGATCGATCCGGGGGGCCAGCATGTGTACGCGAATCAGTTGTTCGTGAGTGAATTGCTTGCCATGTATATGTACATGTGAAGCAGTTAGGTAGGAGTAGTACTCAAGGGCTGCTTTTTGCAATGTCAGGTTGTGTTCTTTGATGAGATTTATTACAGAGAATTGATTTTCTGAAAAGAAGAATTCTTGGTTTTTTTGGGGGGTTTAAGAAGAGCGGCCGTTAGAGTTGAGATTAATTTAGTCTTTAAATGGAGAGGTTACAGACTTAATCTTTTCCCGGGCCTATTGGAAACCTTTGTAGCTGCGCCTAATGCAACAAGAAAGAGTTGCTATTTCATTTTTCAGCTGAAGAAATGGTTTGCTGTTGGCGACCAACCGAGATTCCAAGAGGTCTCGGTTTTTGCAGGTGACCAAACCATCGGTCGTTGGCTCACGATTCAAGAGTACTAAACTAAACTACTACTTACTAGTTTCTTCAATTCCAGCTAATCTGATAGGGTGTCGAATACACGGATACATGTGCATTCCAAAGTTATTCTAACGGACGAATTCCAACCGTGTTTTAGCTGAATATATATTCTGACAGCCTTTCATCAATAACAACATCTGATCATCAATTCATCATCAGACACAATGCAGGATGTCTCCATTCCTTAGTTAGCTACTAGCTGCTAGCGAGACGTTTGCCCAACTCTCGCGTCGTGGGACCCACTAATTAACCAGCCATGAGGAAATTGGTAGATGATGAGATGCTATAGTTAATAATCTGTTTGGTTAGCTTAATCTAGGGTATGTATGGTAGCTAGGATTAGGAGCCTGCATGACAGTGTATCCAAGATGGGAAGAAGAGAGTTGGCATGCAGACAACTAATGTGATCGGCCAAACCAGCTAATTTAGGGGCAAATGCAGAGCACGTCAAAGAACACCAGCTACACCTACACGCACGCACATACACCAGGGACAACTAATCCTAGCCGAGGAAGATATGGGAATTATGTACAACTGGACATGGGTGTAGATACATGCTAGTGTCATCCAACTATCAGGGCATTTGACTGACCTAGTTAGAGTTCGACTAGCTAGTTTATCATGGTATTATTAAGTTAGGGTATCTACATTAGAGGCCAAATTAAGCTAGCTTTAGCCTTTAAGGAAAGGAGAGGAAATTAAGTAGTGTAGTTAAGCTCGAGGAGGAGGATCCTGCAGCTTGCTGTAGTACCGTGTGGATTCTCTTGTTCGGTAGTTTCTGCATTTATCGAATTGTTGTCCTACGTATTGTTTGATCTCTCGATTGTTTGTACCACTGAATCGATCTGTCAAGTTTTTTCTTTGATCTCTTTGTTTGAGCACATGTTAACAGTTTCGGATCACAGCTGATAAACCCTTTTCTTGGTTAAGTTGTGACAAGATGTCAATTCATTTCTTTCATGAACTAACATTTTTTGAAACACGGTACAACACACAAACACTCAAAACATACGCACACTCGTATTTATAAACACACGCATATCATACCTCTGTGAGCATCTCTAGAAGATTGGGCGGTACCACATACATCTCGGTGTTGACGGGTATATCATCTACCACTCTTTTTTTTTCATTTATGCAAATGAATTGCAGAACCAAACTAAAATGAAAAAGTAATTAGTTATAAATGTAAGCACACCTTATGATTTAAATTTGGATGGATTGGTTTCACCGTAAAAAACCCATGGAGAGATATTTGCTCTTCGTTCGTAAGGGAAACAAAACCATGTGTAATGGACAGCAGTGGGAGCAGACGTACAAATGATTGATTATATCAGCCTATCAGGCAACGCAATTTGAACTTCTTTTTAAAAAAAAATCTGGCAACGCAATTTGAAACTGGAAAATGTTAGTAGGAGTACTAGTCAATATTATAAGCTGGACTCGCAGTGGAACGCGCCGTCCAGAACTCCAGATAACGTTTTACGTCTGTTCGCTGGTGACACGTCATCGCGCGGTGCAGCCACCGATTGCGAAACCTCGCGCGGGCGCTGTGCGTGGTCAGGGAAATGGAATGTTCTGCCGAGGAGGGTGACGTGGCGTGTTCTTCTGAGATTTGCGACGGTGGCGTTTTGACCGCGTGCGCCGCCGTCTCAACCTGCCGCCACGTGTCCCGACGACCAAAGGCTTTGAGTTGGAACTTCTTACGGTTACGTTTTCATTTCCTCTGCAGAGTCAACAACTCAACATATTCACTTCCAGAGGCAGAGTACCCTACTAAAACAATACTATAGCCGTGTGTTCCTTTCATCCTATAAATAAAAACAATTCTAGTACAGAATCCTTGTACGAAATTCATTTTTTTAAAACTAGTGGTGTAAAAGAATCACTGATAGACGGGTAAATTCCATTCTAAAATTCTGAATTTGAGAGATTTGATATGTGAAAAAGGTGATCCTTCCAATATTTCTTTTCTCCAAACTAGAAAGTGAGCCCCATACTAAAACTACCAACAAAAATCAGTTTTTATTCCTCCTCCCATGATGCGATTTCTTTTCCACGGAAGCACCCCTATGTGCTCACCTGCTTGCCCCAACGAGACCTCGCCATCATCCGCTCTCGCGAAACCCTAGCCGGCTACTGTCCCCTCCCTCCCAACGAAAATGAGAAATTGCTAAACTGATTTTTGGACTAAATAGATGCAACCTATCAAGGGGAAACAACCTCACCTAGCTCTGTTTGCGTGTTTGTATGTGTTGGGGAGGAGGATTGCTACCTGCTTGCCTATTGTCTTGATAAGTGTTGGTGCAGGCGCGGACTCAGGGTGATGGCGTGACACGGTGGGGAGGAGAAAGTGCCAAAGAACTCAAAAAGTGAAGACCAACCAAAAGAGTTGCCCCTACGACCTGTGTGCCTACCGCCTGTGGTGTGAGTCGGAATCATTGTGCTCTCGCCTCGTGGATGTTACATGTCACTTCGCCTCGCCTGGCATAGGGGAAGAAGAGAAAGCGCCAAATGGAAGAGGAATCGACACGATGGAGCCCTCAATGTCAACATGGTCGCGTACTCGTGCGCCTCCCTCCCTTCCTATCGATGCTCGACGAGGTCACACGGGCTAGGGTAGGGTTGGGCTGTTGGGAAAGATGATGGCCTCTTCGCTCTAGGCCCTGGCGATCGCACCAACCCGTCTAGGCCAGAGCCGGCCCTAGCCATAACAAATAGGAATAAGTTTACTTTTAGGTTCTTTAGTTTATCGTTGAGTTTGAAATTTATCCCTAAACCGCAATACCAAGTATAGCGCGTCCCTCAATTTGCAAAACCGATGTACCTGACATCCCTGAGCAGTATAATGGCCTGCTTTGGCTGAGTCAACGTGGGACCCACATGTCAGGACATTTCAGTTTGAATAGAAAACTAAAAAATGGTGGCCCCACATGTCAGTGACACACCCTCTCCTTCTCCCCCTCTCTCTTTCTCGGCAACATCGGTGCGGGAAGAGGGCATCGATGGGGTAGGAGCAGGCGACAAGGCGCTTACGGCGACATGGAGGAGAGCATCGGTGTCGGCGGGGGTCGCACACATCCATCCCACACATGTCGTTTGATTTCCCCTTATCCGCTCCGAACCATAGGCGTGACAGTGGAGGAGAGAAAGGAGACAAGGCGACCACCACTAGTACAGATCCTCTCATCCATGACGGCCTGTCACTTAACTGGATTTTGTGGGCCGTCACAACGAATACATCTCAAACAGGCCTAAAAAGAGACCGATTGAGATATGGTCGCACAGACATGTTAAATGTACATAAAACTTGAGCCCGTCACGGATGGCACCTATCAGTGACGGGTTCTAACTTAGGCCCGATTGAGATAACCTTCAATATCTCAATCGAGCCCTAAAAGAAGCCCATCACCGATGACCATCATCTGTGATGGGCTCCAACTTGAGGCCCGATGGAGATAACAATAAGGCCTGTCACAGATAACATTCATCGGTGACGGGCTTTTATTTAGGGCCGATAAAGATAACTTATATGCCCGTCACTGTTGTTAGTTTTTAGACCGTTACAGATATTTATTGCACACTATAAATACCCCAACCACCTAGTGTAATTGTATCGCACTATTCACTACTTTGGTGGGAGGTTGAAGGGGGTGATTTTTTATCTTTTTTCCAAGGAAAACAGAAATTTCAAAAAAGTAAGTGAGAAATACTAATCATTAATTCAGAAAATTCATCAATTCTCATTAATTTAGAAAATTTATCAATTCTCATTAATTTAGCAATACTTATCTTATAAGATGTTTCTCAATTTTTTCATTTTTATAGCAATGGATCGAAGTTGGATGTATGTGAAAACTGTGAAACGTCATAGTCAGGAGTATAGAAATGGCGTATTAAATTTTACAAACGCTGCGGAGGAGGATAGGAAAAGAAGAAACAGCGATTACATATGTTGTCTATGTGCAGATTGCAAGAATGAGAATGTGTTTCATAGTCGAGTGGACGTACACGCTCATCTGATACAACGAGGATTCATGGAGGGCTACACATGTTGGGTAAAGCATGAAGAGCAAGAATCAGAAAGTGGTGCAGCTGCAGATAGAAGTGGTGCGCAAAATCAGGAAGATGAAGATGAGCATGACATGTTTGTACCTTCTCCATTGGGCGGTGAAATGTTTGATCTGGATCACGATCTGCTGCAAGACATGTTACGTGATGTTGAGGACCCAGCTTACAACGAGAGAGATTCCACGAAGTTCAGCAGGTTGGTCAGTGACTCGGAGACGCCTCTATACGCCGGATGCAAAGCAAAGCACACCAAATTGTCAGCTACCATGGACCTAATGAAGTTGAAGAAAAGTAGTAGATGGACATACAAGAGTTTCACAGATCTTTTGGGAATTTTGAAGGCCATGCTACCTGATGAGAACACATTACCCGAGAAGACATATGAAGCAAAGCAGGTTTTGTGTCCCTTGGGGTTAGAGGTCCATAGAATTCACGCTTCTGCAAACGACTGCATATTGTACCACAAGTAATATGCGGACTTAGATGCTTATCCTGTCTACAAGGCTTCTCGATACAAGCGAAAGAAAAGTGCTGACGAAGGAAAGAAGTCAAAGCGGGGTGGTCCGGCGAAGGTTGTGTGGTATCTACCTATCATTGACCGTTTCAAAATAGAATCTTTGCCAACCCCAAGTAAGCGAAGTTAGTACGTTGGCATGCCACGGAGAGAAGGAATGATGGTATGCTTAGACACCCAGCGGATTCGATTCAATGGAGGAATATCTATCGAAATCATAGACTTTGCTGCCGACCCCAGAAACATGAGGATATGTCTATGTACGGATGGCATGAATTCTTTCGGAGACATGAGTAGTACTCACAGCACTTGGCTAGTTCTTATTGCAAACTTGAACAGACCGCCATGGTTGTGCTTCAAAAGGAAATACATTATGATGTGCTTGCTAATCAAAGGACCGAAACAACCGGGCAATGATATCGATGTGTTCTTGGAGCCTGTTATCGATGATCTTGAGATTCTCTGGAAAGGTGTGGAAACTTGGGGTGCATATGGTCAGGAGAAGTTCAAGCTATGAGTTCTATTGTTCTGGACCATTAATGACTACCCCACACTCAGTAATCTTTCCAGACAAACTGTGAAAGGAAAGAAGGCTTGCTCCGACTGTATGGAACATACACGCAGCCGGTGGCTGAAGAAATCACGAAAGATGGTTTATATGGGTCATAGGAGGTGGCTCCCGCTACATCACACATTTAGAAGGAAGAAGAAAATTTTCAACGGTAAGAGAGAACTTCAGCCTGCTCTCAAGGATTTGTCCGGAGATGAGGTCCACAACTTGGTGAAGGACATAACTAATGAGTTTGGGAAGAAGAGAAAATGTAGTCAGGCAAAGGACAAGGGTATGTGAAAGAAAAAAATCCATATTTTGGCGACTACCTTACTGGAAAGATCTTAAGGTCCGTCATTGCATTGATCTCATCCATGTAGAAAAGAATGTGTGTGAGAGTTTGGTTGGCCTGCTGCTGAATATTCCCGGAAAGATAAAGGATGGGTTGAACGCGCGCCTTGATATACAGAAATGAATAATTGCAGTGAACTCCAGCCCGTAACAGATGCTGAGATAGGTAGGGTGTACCTCCCTCCAGCTTGTCACACACTGTCGAAGGAGGGAGGTACACCCTACCTATCGTGCCTGAAAGATATTAAAGTTCCATCGGGCTATTCAGTAAGGATAAGTAAGTACATTAAATTGGATGATCTAAAACTGGTTGGCACAATAGGGAGGAAAAGAATTAGGCTCGATCAAGCTTCCTATGCACAGGCTCATTTCGCTGTGCTCCAACATATGGCAAAAGTTGGCCCATACTTTGAGGAGCACTTAGCATTAAACACATCTTTCCATTCTATGAAAATTGTAAATTATTTAGTGCAGTTTATGAAAATAGTAATTTTTATTGTGAATTTAGTTAATTTGGTGAATTATTTAGTTAATTTAGTGAATTATTGTACTTTAGTTAATTATTTTGACTACAGGTCAACAATGGTCAACTTAGAAATAGCAAATAAATATAACATTATTTATTTCCAATCGGAAAAATGGAAAAATACTATCGGTGACGGGCCTTAAATAAGGCTTGATAGAGATTGAGATGTTTGTTTGACCGTATTAAGACTAGGGGTTCTCTCCCTCAGATCTACATCAAAAAGTTTTCTAAGTGCCGCTACACTATCCCACCACTCTAAGAACCCTAGCGCCGCGGCCATCAGTCACCGTCCCCGAGCCCTCGTGTCGCCTCTGCCGTCTAGAGCCCGCAATCATCCTCCCTCGCGCCCTCCCGAGCCCGGCGCCATCGTCCTCTCTCGCCGCCACCGAGCACCGCCGTCCCAGAGCCTGGCCACCGAGCACCGACGTCCTCCACCGACCTCCTCCACGCCGTCCCCCACCGTCCTCTGCTCCACCACCGTCGCCGCCACCCTGCCTCGCGCCCTCCCGAGCCCGGCGCCACCGTCCTCCCTCACTGCCACCGAGCGCCGCCGTCCCCGAGCCCGGCCACCGAGCGCCGCCGTCCCATGCCGTCCCCGAGCCCGGCGCCGTCCTCTGCTCCACCACCGCGTCACCCGCCGACCACCTTCCCCAAGCCCGGCCGCCGCCTCGACCTCCTTCACCGGTAACCTCGTATTATACTTTTTGGAAAAATTTGTGATGCATATGTGATGATTTTAGTGAATGTGATGAATTTAGGAATAATTTGTGATGCATTTGTGATAATTTAAAGTAGTATTTCTGATGCACCTGTGATCTAGTGTATTATACTATTAGTAATAATTTGTTTATATGTGAGATGTGCAATTTAGTTTATTTATATGTGAGATGTGCAATTTAGTTTATTATTATGAGATGGGCAATTTAGTTTATTTATGTGACTAAGTGATTTTAGGACTTAGGGTACTTAGCTATTTTAGGACTTAGGGTTCTTAGCCATTTTAGGGGACTTAGTGGTTTGATCGAGTTAGTGCATTCACAGAACAGATCAAGACACCTTCGGACCCCAGCGCACCTCGTATTCTGTCATTGTTGAACATCTTAAATGAATTGTGATTATGTAACACTGATGTTTATATTTATGTATATATTTGTTATGTCTATGTAAATACTTGCTAAATATATATTTGTTCCAATTAACTCGGTTTTGCAGGTTATGATGCTTACCACTTGAATTTGTTATGTGAAATATGTTAATAATGGATGTTATGTGAATGGATGTGTGAAATATATGTGAATGGTATATGTGTATGTGAATAGGGATGTTGATACGTGTATATGCTGTGAATGCTGGGGAATATATTTGTTTCTGTCATTTTGCAGCGAGCATGGTTAGCAAAGGCCTGAGGCTAGCCAAAAAACAAAATTTATTTGGGTAGTCATACTCATCGGTGAAGGGCTTTAACTTAAAGCCCGATTGAGTTATAGTCATCCATGATGGGCATAAGTTAAAGTCCGTTTAAGTTATAGTCATCCGTGATGGGTGCTAGCTTAGGCCCGATTGAGATTAGTAGTCATCCGTGATGGACACTAGTTGGGGCCTGATTGAGATAGGTCATCTGTGACGGGCTCTAGTTTGACCGGTCGTCTGGGTTAAAGCTATCGGTGACGAACTTTAGTTAAGACCCAATTGAGATAACTTCATCCGTAACAGCCATATACCCGATTGAGATAACTTCTCACATCAGTGACTTCTACGATGTGACGGGCACCATACCCGACACAGATGGGGGTTGCTGCCCGATTGAGATTTGGGTGACCATTGTAGTGCACTCAAGCTTTGTGTCGGCTCCGCCGCGCCACTGGGAAGGAGACGAGGTCACTGTTGCCTCATCCCCTCTTATGCTAGCCATCGCAGCATAGGGTGCCCACAGCGGTGGAGAGACGGGCACTAGGCGGCGGGGCTAGCAAGCCGAGGAAGGATGGTGAGCTCCACGACCTTCCTTTCCTCCGCTCTCCCTTGCCAACCACGGCCGGTAGCGGTGAACTCAACGACGACGATGCCTGTGCCGCCAATAGATCCTACCCGCCATTGTTTGCTTTGATTTTGGCTGTGGTTCCAATGCATACTTTCATTGAGGAATGGGGGATTTGTGAGCATGGAGGAGGAATGCGAGGACTCCAGAGGGGGCTGGATCTTTCGCCATGGTCGTTCACCTGCTGGGGGACGCGGACACCGGCAACATCTCCGCACGTTGTGAGAATGACGTGCTCGTGGTCATCGTCAAGAAGTGGCCGCCGCCGTTCTTCTTGCCGCTGGTTGCCCGCCAAGCGTCCGTCGTGTGCCCTGGAGGCCGCGTAGAGAGAGAAGGGAAGAGAGAGGGAGGGGAAGAGATGAGGAAGAAGATTAGGTATTTAGGCTGCGGACATGTGGAGCCACATAGGTCCAACATTGACTCGGTTGGGTTGCCTGCTATCAACCCATCACGTCAGCTAAAACCAAGTATAAATACAACCCAGGGATCTTAGGTGATCTAGTATTCTAAGTTAAGAGACACGTTATATCTAGTATTATGGTTTAAGGATGTAATTCAAACTCAACGTAAAGATGAGAGATCTAGAGTGCACTTTATTCCTAACAAATAATTCCTTGCTGATTTCTTCGTCTACCCAATCACCTATGAAGACATCGAACTCTAGCAATCTATAGGTTAGAATTTTGGATGGTGCGTGCAGTGTGTGAAGAAGGGATGAGGAGATAAGATTACTATAGCACACAAAAGAAATTACTGAAATTTATGAGTACTTTTAAATGGCTCAAAATTAGACTAAAAATCACCAATGAGCTAATATGGACAACAAGATCGAGCCCATCCCGTTCTAGAATTGATGCAGGCTGGCCCAAACACAAACATCTGAGTGAATAATCCGGTCGTGCCAAACGGGCCATCACCTAACAAGATTACTATCATCACAATGTTTCGCTAACCTTACATGGAAAAGAATAAGTTCACTTTAGGTCCTTCAATTTGTCACCGAGTTCAAAATTCGTCCCTACACCATAAAACTTAGATACAACACATCCCCTAACTTACAAAACCATGCAAACGAGGTCCCTCGAGAGAATTATCCCCGGTTTTAGCTGACGTGACTCCTACGTGGTGCTCCTTTGACTAGATCTTCATCCCACGTGGCATTGACATGGTGCTTACGTGATAATTCGATCTGGAAAAATAATAAAACACGTAGGACCCACATGTTAGTTACATACACAAATAATAAAAGATGGTGGGGGCTATGTGGCCCCATATGTCATCCTCACTACTCCTCTCTTCCCTCTATTATCTCTCTCCCCCTCCTCTCTCTCCGGCGGAGCAGGCGGCGACCGATCAGCGGAGTGGGTTGGGCAGCGGCTGGAGCGGGCTAGAGCGGTGTAGATGGACTCGGGCACGCATTTGAGCAGCGGGAACGCCTCTTGCACGCACACCGACTACGGCGTTGTAGTCGTCAAATCCATGCCGATCCAAGCCACCAACAAACCACAGACGGGGAAAGCAACCAAATCCACTGGAGAGAGAGAGGCTGTACAGTATGCCGAGGGTTGCTTCCAATTGCGCCACCAATTCGTATTAGGGACGGAGCAAACAGTGGCAAGGTGGGCCACCGCCGGCGGCGAGAGGAAAGAAGCGAATCCCCTACTCCTCCGCTCGCATCTTCTCTTCCCCTGCGCGAGGTCGACGGCCATGACGACATCCTTCTCATTCGCCCGCCCCGCTCCACCCGTGGCCCACCACTGCTCCGTCCACGGACCACCGCTGCTATGGCCACGGACCACCGTTTCGCCCCTCTGCTCTCGCTGCGAACCGCCACTGCTCCAGCCGCTAGCCGCTCTGCCCGCGGCCAGCCGCCGCTCGCGCCGCTCCGTCCCTCCCCACTCGTAGCCCGCTCCAACCGTCGGTCGCCCGCTCCTCCCCTCTGCTCCACCAACGGACCGCCACTGCTTCGGCTGCTGGCCGGCCACTCCACCCCTCTGCTCTGCCCGCAGCCTGCCACCGCTTGCCCCGCTCCGCTCGTAGCCCGCTCCAGCCATCGTCCGCCCCTGCTCCATTGACCGGAGAGAGATAGGATAGAGAGAAGAAGGGAGAGAGAGAAGGGTAGAGAGAAAGGGGATAGAGAGGATAGAGGGAAGAGGGGAGTAATGAGGATGACATGTGGGGTCACATGGGATCCATCATTTTTTATTATTTGTGTGTGTAACTGATATGTGGGTCCCAAGCGTTTTATTATTTTTCCGGATCGAATTACCACGTAAGCGAGAGAGAGGATAGAGGGAAGATGGGAGCAGTGAGAATGACGTGGGGCCACATGGCCCCCACCATTTTTTATTTTTTGTGTGTAATTGACACGTGGGTCTTACGGGTTTTATTATTTTTCCGGATCAAATTACCACTTAAACACCATGTTAATGCCCCGTGAGATGAAGACCTAGTTAAAGAAGCGTCACGTAGGCACCACATTAGCTAAAGCCAGGAACAATACTGTCGAGGGATCTCGTTTGTATGGTTTTGTAAGTTAGAGTATACGTTGTATTTGTTTTGTAGTGCAGGGACGAATTTTGAACTCGGTGATAAATTGATCGAACTGAAGTGAACGTATTCCATGTGGAAAAGACGAGGCAGCTTATCCGGTTCTGACCTGACCACACATGCAATCCAGCCGTCTCAGCCGTGGAACTCGGAAATCCTGGACAGCCGAAACAGCTGCGGCCCAAAGGGCTCAAGTCAGCCCCCAACAACTCGACCACCGAAATGACCAACAATACCCCCATCCTCCGGTAGTTCCCCCGCGCGCCACCCATGGGCAATCCAGGAATCCGGAGAAATGCACAAACCCGAAACCGGCGGCTGCCTCGCCGAAACCCAAGGACGACGCCCACCGCCCCACCGCGCCACCAGATCGGCAAGCGTGACGGCTCGTTGTCGTCGTCGTCTTCTTCCCTCCATTAAATCGGCAGATCCAACTCGATCGGCGTCTGCATCTCTCACTCTCCAACCAATTTCCCGATACATCGATCTCAACATTCGTTTGTTCTAGGTTGAAGACTCTGAAGTCTAGCTAGCTGCTGTCGAGAGTGATGGCGTCGTCTGCTCCCGATGATGGCGCTGCCGCTGCAGCTGCTGACCCTGCTGCTGCGGAGGCCGGGGCTCCCGGGCGCCGGATCGTGGTGGCCGTGGACGAGAGCGAGGAGAGCACGCACGCGCTCACCTGGTGCCTCGCCAACGTCGTCTCCTCCTCCGGCGACACGCTCGTGCTGCTCCACGCCCGCCGCCCGCGCCCCGTCTACGCCGCCATGGACAGCTCAGGTACTCCTACTCAAACTCACTGGACACGCTTTTGTGGTCTCATCAGTCATCAGCTCCTAATTGGTCGAGCCAACACTGGATTTGTTCGTCTCGTGCGTCTTCATCTGCAGGGTACATGATGACCTCGGATGTGATGGCGAGCATGGACAAGTACGCCGCCGCCGTCTCCGCCGCGGCGGTGGGCAAGGCCAAGCACATCTGCGCCGCCTTCCCACACGTAAGCACCGATCTCAACTGCTACTAGTACTGTACTACTTCAAATGTGGAACACAGAGCGAGCGGAGTTTGGTTTGGTCTGATGCGATGCGATGATGCAGGTGACGGTGGAGACGGTGGTGGAGAGCGGGGACCCGCGCGACGTCATCTGCGACGCCACCGAGAAGATGGCCGCCGATCTGCTGGTCATGGGCACCCATGGATACGGCCTCATCCAGAGGTAGTGCAAATTGATTGATTGCCACGCACTTACCGCACATCGAATATTTTTACACTAATTAAAAGTATTAAACGTAGAATAAAAATAAAACTCATTTCATAACGCTGGATTAATTTGTGAGAGGAATCTATTAAGCCTAATTTAATCTATGATTAGTTTATACGATGCTACAGTAAACATTTGACATTTGCTAATTATGGATTAATTACGTTTGAAAAATTTATCTCGCGAATTAACTCTCATTTATACAATTAGTTTTATTATTAGTCTATATTTAATACTCTTAATTAGCGCCAAACATCCGATAGGTTTTCTGACTGAAATTTCATCATCAATCTGGATAAGGATTAGGGACAGCTATGAGGAGGATGTTGACCCTCCATGATAGCCTGCCTCTCTGAAATTCATCTTAATTAATATCTGGTGCATGTGTAATTGCATCATTTACCTTGGGCATCTGTTACTTCAACTTGTATTTATACATTCAGTTTGTGTGCTATGTATACGTACTTACGTGGGTGAGAACATTGCAGGGCGTTCCTGGGAAGCGTGAGCAATCACTGTGCGCAGAACTGCAAATGCCCAGTGCTGATTGTCAAGAGGCCAAAAGAATAGTTGCTGAGCTAAGTAGCATACTTAGTACTGGTAATAAAGCTCAACTAAATGTAGAGCTTGCTAGTTTGATGTTTGTAAATATTGTCATATGGCATGCTTGGTTTGTTGATCGAGAACAAAAGCTATGTGTTGTTTGGTTGCATGGCAGCGTTCAACGTTCAGCAACCGATGCGGATCTGTTCGCATCTTGTAATGGTTGAAATTTGGAGGCTATTTAGAGTTCTTTTGGTGAGCTCTAAGTCTTAAATTTAACTATAGGAGTTATGTCTGAGTGGAGTTATGGAGTTACATAAATCTAACTAAACATCTCTAGTTCAATCTGGCGGGCTCCACTCCCATTTTTTATGGAGGAGAAGTAGAGTTGAAACTGTGGCAAACAGGCCCTTTAACATTTTCTATGCATCTGGGCAATTTTAATTCACAAATTCGAATGTGTTAAGCTGGTGAATGTTCACGCACTTCAACTAGGCCCGTCGGTATAAATTTTGATGCTGTATTTACATAATATAATATAGATAACTCGTACTATGGCATAAATACCACTCCACCCCATACAACTGAAACGGCTAACATCACACATTTATCTCATGTCACAGCGTATGAACCAACTATGGTATTTTCACAGTTCAACTTACAGGTGTGATTCGATAAAAGCACATCCAGGCAGCCACCGAAGTGGATGGCTCGATGGCATCTAAGCACTCAATATATTGATATCGCTCCAATATTACGCAGTATAAATTCTGATATCACCCTACCAGGATTGTAACATCACATGCCAAGGAGGCTCAAGTTGATTCACAATTCTCGGCACATAACACAATAGCATATAATTCAACCAGTAGCATCAGCTAAAAAAGCATTATCACAACAATGCTCAGGTAGAACAAAAGATCTTTCCATCATACAGAATAGCATAGAAGTTCCATCATTAATGAAACTATAGTCTAAAAGGTTGCTGAGTTAAAACTGGCAAAATAGACATGCTTTTCCAAAAGAAAAACTTCCATCTTACTCCTCGGATTCAGCCTCACCACTCTTCTTGTTGTGCTTCCTGGAATACCTCTGGTTCCTCAGGAACTTTGGGTCCATCTACAAACATGGTGAAAAAGATGAGTGAGAGAAGTGCAAAGGAGGCAAAAAATCTGGATTTGTGCACTACTAATCAATACTAATTGATAACAATTCAAGCTAAAGAAAAAGTAAATTCCAGTAACTATAGAAGTTTGACAAAAGTAAAAGGCAGGTAGGTAATCCAAACAAAGAAAGAACATCTGGACATAACACAAAACAGATTGGGTTTGACACTGGTTCAAAATGGAAACTGATTCAGACAAGGCAATCCAAATTTGTTACATTAACCGATTGATCACCAACAACGTAGGCATACAGAAATGGTAACTACTTCTAATAACCCAAAGAACAAGAGCACTGTAGTAGCTACAAGATAAATTCTGAAGGAGAGACCCATCGGCCTATAGATTCCCCATCGCCAAAAAGCATGTACCCAGAGGGATGAAATCTAATGAGGCTAGTTGAACTCTAGTTATTAGCACCACGATATTACTGACTACAGGATTTCTATTAGTACATTAATCACTATCGATTTTACAACATTTTATCAAGCTATGGCTTCAAATAGAACTCCAGACAAAAAAATTGATGGCATATCGGCATGAACGAGTCTGTAATCCACACAGAAGCTCAAAAAGAAAAACCCACCAATACCAAACATTATAACAGTACACCCATACAGCAAATCACTACTTTGATCCACGAATCATATGCAGGCCCGTGAAGGCAAACAAACCACAGATAGTAATGGGTAAATTTCTACCAAAATTAGACGCGTTCACCGATCTACTAAATCTGTCGGAGAATTCAGCAATTTGAGCAGCTATTGCAATAACACAAATTACCGTCATCTGCCCAGCCACATGATACATGAATCTAGTAGAGAGTTTTGGTACCTTTGGGCTATCAAACAGATGGCGCACACGAAGCTAGAAGAGGAACAGGAGGGACTTAGCTTGGGCTTACCCCTTTGGTGGAGGTCTGGCGGTGGCGCTTGGGCTTCTTGATCCCGTTCTTGTGCGCCTTGTACGACTGGTTGTGCGCCGTGTGGTTCTTCGACTTGGCCATCTCCCCCGAATCCTTCAAAGACGAACAAACGGAAAATCAAGAATCAGGGGAAGAAAAGGAGATCGATAAGTCAGCGAGACACCGAATGAGGAGAGGGAAATGGAGGAATCGTCGTTTACCGAAACGAGCGCTTGCCGAGGGGAGGAGGAGGAGGAGAAGACGAGAGGTTGAACGGCGGCGGCGGAGGAGGAGCTAGGGTTTTCATAGGTGGGGAGATGGGGAAGATTATATAGGGGGACGACGTGTTGACCTGAATGACCCTATTGACCTTGATGCCCTTCAGGATGGTTCGATTGCGCTGGTCCCTCTGCACGAATCTCAACGAAGACATGCTCGGTATGTTTATGGGCCTTGATATTACTGGGCCTATTTTTTTCTCCAGAATCTCAACTCAAGGTTTGGCCCGTTAAGCCAGTCGCGTGGGGCACTAGTGTCTGTGTTTTTTTTTCTTTTTTGAGAAACAGAGTATAACACAAGCGCTCATAGCGTGTACACACACCATCTCCTAAAAATTATACATGTATATCTTGATTATGAGTGTTTTTTTTACTCTCTGGATGTGGTCTTTCTAATCGATGATTAGAGGGTTTGAACTTGGCAGTTGGGTATGATATAGTCCAACAACTCGAGAATTGAACATCTAAGTGCAACACCTTACTAAGTGGGTGCGTTCTAGTACAATAAATTTATAATTTAGTACTTTGATGTACCAACTTGATTAAGAATGTGCGAGGTGAGTTTTTTTACCATGTCAATGTGCTATCACATAGCAATCCTACTAGAATTTAATCTTCAAAAATCACACTGCATATTCATTTTACATCAGATTTTTTTCTTCACTTTCTCAAATCTTAACCGAAATATAATATTTTTTACATAGTAAAGTTTAATTGACTTTTCAGTTATTAGAATGAAAATTTAAATATGTTTATACAAATTCGCGTTAGTATATTGTCAAAATAAGCACTTAAAATTGAATCTTATAGCAGAAAATGCCCGAAATAATTAAGTTATCGCATCACTTCTTAACTTAGTGTACTAAAATCACACCACTTACACTTACAAGTTGTTGTACTCGTATGCTCACTTATAAAGTTTTTATACTAGATTGCACCCACCTCCTAGCAAGTTATTGTACTAGAACTCTCATTTCTGAAATTCTTATACGAAATTACACCCACTGTGAATGCAAAATTTACTCTTTTACAAAACGAACCAGTTTCAAGCAACTTAAAAAAAACATTTAAGGAAACGAAGTTGATGCACCAATTCCAGCAACTTACTTTTAGTTCCAGGATCTCATCGAGCCATAGATAATAGCAACTCCGTGGCACTGAGCAGTAATTCAAAAGCAATAGCAGTTTATTTGATCCCTCAACCCCTACTTTTTACATATACTAAATAAAAGTTAGCATGATCAATGTATTTCTTCCGCCTATAAGGAAAAGAAAGAAAAGAATGAATTTGACTATACTTTACAGAAGGTAGAACCTAGGAAATAAGAAAGATTGAACTGCTATAAAAAAATAGATAGCTAACTGTGAAAAAAGATCAAGAAAAACAAAAGAATCGGTGCATGCAAAATTTGCATAGGCATGTAAAATCTGTCCCTGAACTTCAGTCTTCAGTTCCTTAAAAAAATGAAGCTGCTGTTATGTATCATGTATGCATCAGTCTGCCACTCTGAGGTAACCTTCAAATCGATAACCTCTGACTTCAGCAATGGAACCAATCAGTGGAACCAAGCATAATCTGCTCAGCCAAGACGACAGAAAGGTACAACCACAAGAAGCCGGCCGCTAGCTAGAACCTCCAAGAGTGTATCTAATCATGTGAAAAGCGTGACGACATCTCTTCTGTATCCTCTAACTATCAGGATCCTCGGGATGTTTTCTACAAGCAGATCCATGTACTCCATGTAGCAATAGGCCGGGTGGTTCAGTGGTGGTGGTGGGAGGCTCACGAGCACGACGACAGCCATCCTGGAGTGCCTAAGGATAGTAGCATTCAGCTTCAACATCGTGTAGAGGAACTTATCGACCTTCTGTTCATCAACCACAACCTGCTTGCGACCCTCCATCAGGGGCCGGCCTTCGCGCCCCGCGGCTTCCTTCAGCTCAGAAATGTATGTTCTGATCCTGCTCTGTGCGTTTCTGTACACCTCAGGGTCATCCTTCTTCGAGCCACCACTGCGATCTGGGTCTGCTTCCCATGACTTCATAGTCACAACGATAACGTCAGCTTGCATCCTAAGATCATACAAGAACTTTTTGACGTCTGCCTTTAGCTCCTCGGCCTCGATATCTTCTTCAGCTATGCAGAAGACCTGAATCTTGCAGCTCTCGAAGCTTTCTTTGGTGAGTAGGAGCTGAGACAGAAGGAGCATCAATCCTCCATCCCTCACAATCCAGTATAGGTCGATTGTCCCGTACTGTCGTTGGTACTCATTAGGCCATTCATCTAGTCCTTTCACAATGACGACAGCCTTGTTAGCAATAATGCAATCGTTTATGATGCTGACAAATGTTGATGGTATTTGTGTCAGATTCTCACGACGCCAGATTTCTGGGTACCGCATCACAACAATGTTTGGTTTCAAATTCCCTAGGCCCATTGTCTGAACAATGCTGCGAAAACCAATAGATGTTGAGGGTGCTACGATAATCTCTGCAACGCCCTCACAGCGCCTATAGTCAATATAAGCGCTCAGTTGGCGGCATGCTGTCTTTGCATCCTCAGCAGATTCATGATAGTCACCATCAATAATCGAGACAAATATTGACATACCACGGCCCTTTTTCTTCATGCAGTTGGCAAAATCCGCAAGTTTTGGATGACACGGGACGTTTTCTGGAAGTTTACCCCAAGGCCGACAAAATATGAGAGGAATAGGGTACCAATTCTTAGGATGAACTTGATTTGCTGCAAGAAAATAATCAGAGAAATATATCAAATTGTGCTTAAAGTTCTGGCAAGGCTTGTTTAATTTCCATGCAAAAAATTGTACCTCCCATTGATCGAAGACTTCTTAGAGCCAGTTGAAAGTATGCACTCTTAAATCCGTCCCCCCAGTCCCCGGCCTTTCCTTTTAAGCTGACATAGTAGTATATGAGGCTTGCAAGGGCAAGGGAGACCACAGTAAAAGTCCAAGAGATCATAAACATGATAACTGGAAATTAAGGGGGAAAGTCATCTATCAATATACTGCACATTAAGGATGCTGGTTGTATAACCATATTAATAAAAAAAAACTAGGTGGACTAGAGATGCAGTGCAACAAATTTTAACTGATACCTGACAGCCCCAACTCAAAACATTCTATCCTAGAATCTTGGCCCAGAAAAAAAACATTAAATGATTTCATAAGCAAAAGTTCATAAGTATTCGATAGGCATTCTTTAGCTGCTTGGCATTTTATGATCATAATTTCTGTGTAAATGTTTATTCGATTAAAGAAAGAATAACCGTACGACCTCCAACGTCTCTTCTGCATTGACAACATAAAGATGTACTTCTAGACAAATATTTTGCAGGTGTTAAGTTATTGTTAACTAATAGTACCAAGTTATCAAATGTAAATTTAAGGATGGGAAAACATACCAATACAAAGCAATGCACCGATGAGAGAAAGGCTCCAGTGGTGCAACTTCCATCGGGGACGCCAACTAGGAGCATCAAGGAGGTCAAGCAGAAAGCATGACAAGTTCACACCAGCATAACACAGAAGGAAAAACATGGTGATAGTGGGTGTAATTAGATCCAAGTTCCCAATGATGACACAGCTAATACAGATGAAGCTTGTAAACAGAGTTGCCACATGAGGTTCAGACCCTTCATAAGCCTTAAAATAATTAAGTACAGGAAGAATGTCATCATTCGCTATTGCTGCAAGTAACCTTGGAGCCCCTGTTAGACTCTGTAGCGCTGCACCTAAAGTGGATAGAATTATACCAGCGTAAATTACTGCTGGAGAGGGCCAAGCAACTGCAGCACATAGAAGCCTGCATAGAGGAAAATGTAGTTCTTTTATCAACTAATATAAACTCAGGCTTTTAGATATTTTGGATTTGTGTTACTCACGCATAAAAACATGAGCATTACTGCCTGGTTCATACATATATATTCTTACTTGTCTGAAAGTCGATGTAAAAGGCATCTACCAATATCTTCCATAAAAATTAAGATGTAAAAGAAAAAGAAAATATCAATGATGGGCCTATGGACATTTCTAATACAAGACAAATATGGCAGCAAGAAAAACTATGTGCTTAATTCTAATAACTAGTAAAAGTTTGTTGGCTATGGTATTCTGACAAGCTTGGATGGAGGCACTGCCACAATAACGGATAGGAAGTGAACAACATTTACCCGGAAAAAAAAAAGATGGAATGTTGATCTCTAAACATAAGGTGTTTCCTGGATATTATGGATTAAAAAATTTAGCTTCTCTCCAGGCAAAACATAGTAGGTTCGAGGAGAATAGCAGAAACCACAGGTACTAATGCTCCATGTTGTCAAAATAGAAATTAAATGCATTATTCTACAAGTCTAAATCAAGAAAAACTCTAAGATAAACAATTGCACGCATACAATCATATTGGATCAAAGGCAAGTACATTCACTTCAAATAGTGCAATATTTTACCAAAAGATCCTAGACACAAACATGTCTACATAAATTGATCCATGGAAGATCTGAACTCCATCACCATGACACCATCAAGTCAACAACTCGTTTTTCTCAATACTCAATACAGATAAAGCAATAAGTTTGATGGTGTGCTGCCAAAGAAGATCAAACCTATCAGTCAGAAGCCCCTCTCTTGTAGACAATGCTCCGAACAGAAACACAGATAGTAGATACATCATAGTAGTTGAAATGGTAGCATGTAATGTTCCAATTGGTATTGAACGTTGTGTGTCTTTCAGTGAAGCAGACCGATTTGAACCAGCCATGATTCCTGTAACTGCTGGGAAGTAGAGACCTAACAAAGCACTGAAAGAACAAAACAAAGAATGTTAGCAAGTGCATACTGAATCTACAAGATTGATGAAGGAAAATTGCAAGATCTTAAAAACAAGTAGCAACAACAAAAGGAGGACATACTTAAAATCCCAATATATAGACCCATTTGGATCAGGAACTCCGGCATTGTTTGTACGTTGGTAGTCTGAACTCCAGTTGTCTTTCAATGTAGTTATACTCAAACCAGTTATCCACTCTAGGTAGGAAAAACATCATCAGAAATACGGCACAAGAAAAAGAAAAGAGAAAACTATGAAAGAATTATTGGCAAATAGATATTTACTTGAAGCATTTGGCCTTGGTGCAATAAAGACACCAATGTAAATGCACAGGATTGAGAAGAGCACTGGTATTAAAAATGCAGGTGCAACTTTGTTGATAATGTTGACGCCACCAAATACAATAAAACAAAGCAATATGGTCACGATGATGCCGTAGACCTGGAGGTCATGCAAGTTGGGTGTTGAGATAGTTGATGCATTGCCTGCTGCGGTACCGTTTACGAATGTATTGCTGACCACTGTTACACTCTCTGCTTTTTAAAATCGCTACAAGTTAATTCAAATAAAATGAAATGAACATTAAATTTCAGTAAACAGAGAACATATATATGCATCACAAAAGAGAGAAATATTTTTGAACACAACACTCCAAAGGAAGAAGTTGCCTATGTACCACAATAAAATCTATATTATTCAGTCTGTACTGCTAGAAGAAATTATCTCCCAGTTATGCCTTTAGGTAAGCTTTTATTTCATTATAAATTTTGCAAAAGAAAATAATCATCCATGGCATGGAAAAAAAATCTAATTTACTCACAGCTTTTTTTCTCAAGCACAATTTACGGACAGTTGTACCATGAAATTTTTAGAAATAAGCCAGATTATGCAACTTAGTCCATTTTATTGGTAATTAAGTTAATAAAAAAGGATAGAGCGATCATTTCACCCAATATAAATTTTCTCTTCACTGATAAAGACCTGATTAACTAGATAAACAACATAAATTTCAAGTGAAAACTAAACTACGTGTAAAATCCATGGAAAGCAAGTGTGTAGGTTCTAAAAAAAAGTTTATAATATAGGAGAGGGTATTCTAGACATGAAAATTTTCAAGATCTTGATTACATTTAGAATATATCATCAGCCAATCATTTTGTGCAAGAGCCATTCAAATTTGGTATATATTGAAAACATATACCCATGGCTTCCATGTGCTTGGAAACATAAATTCTGGCTACATGTTTTTTATTCCTTGCATGGCTTGCAGCAATCAACACAAAATATCCGGATCTACTGTGTTTCCTAAACAATGTGCAAATTTATTGATCTATTACTTTTGGTGTTCAGAAACAAACCAGAAGCAAGTGCAATTCTCAAACAGAGTACCTTGAAAAAATCCAGCAGAAGGAACAGCATCCAAAAAGGTTTCGACAGCTCCCAGCACATACCTAAAATTAGTGGTTTATAACAACATAATAAGTCAAAATGCATCCCGTAGAGAGTGAATGAGAAATAGTGAAGCGTAAATTGTAAATGCTCGTCACACACAAAAAAAGTAAGGATGCAATGAAAATTGTATAGTGTAAAATCTCATTAAGCACAGTTGCATATGAAACAAGAGCCACTTCCCGCATTCCATAATATTATATGTTTTTTGCCCTCTTTTCATCCTTAACTGGGCTTGTATCACCAATGTATTTCTCAAAATAACAAAATATCAACATATATGTTTCACACCAAACTGCAATATTGCCTAATATCCAAAGAAGGCAGTACGACACTAATAATTCACCACTTCTATTATACCACAAAATACGTTTCACTAAACACCATGTAATTAAATAGCAAGAAATAGAATCCCTGTACCATATTCCAAACAGTGTCACCATACTAGAATACAATACCAAGATAACTTTGACCAAAAGGAAACATGAAAAAAATGACTCTTCGGAAGTTCACCATCAGACTGTTGGCACGTTGTAACGGAGACTTACATAGCTCCAGCAACTGCATTCCCAAGGAAGAAACACAACCCAATACTAACTCCAACTTCTGGACCAAGTGCCCTGCCAATGAGATAGTAAGGGCCACCACCCTGAGGGTCAAAAAGAAAGATGAGTCAGTTCATTTGTAGTTGAGCAAGGTGGAATTGGAAAGGCTAATTTATGATCAAGCCATATGGTGGTTCTGGGAGGATATGCTATACATCATTCTCATCTTGTCCAATTATCGAAAAGAAATGTTATGGTGATGAATATTGGGCATTTGGCCTCACACTGCTTTTCATGTTTCACAAAGAAATGGCAATCTCTTTTCCATGGTATTACCAAATATTATAACATACCTTCATCGCCCCATTCGTTGCAATTGCACTTAATGATATCGTAGTTAAAAATGTGCATGAACCACAAAATGCGACTAAAACAAGTGACTGCCATATGCCTCCCATACCAACGATCCTACAGAAACCAGAAAAGAAAAGATTGAATGTTGATGACTTGAACAGATTGCCCAATTATGCATAATAGTGCAATTTGAATAGAGATACAAATTCTAGAATGTGAAATATCCAATAAATATATAAATTCCAAACAATAATTTAACATATATCAAGGTCCTCAAATGGAAGAATGACACCAATTCCCACAGTGGAGAACTGGAGATCACTATTTGCAGTTTGACATTACTATGTCTAGACTTGGTTATATAGTAGTAAATAAATAGAGTGTAAATGCAATATGAACTCATGAAGGCTTCACCAAGAAGTCACACTTGCATTACAAGGTCCTTGTTTGCATGGAAACACTAATATTACTACTAACATTATCATATTTGTGTCAGAAATCAACTAGTAAAGTAGTAATGAAGAAGGCATAAGTGGAACTTATACTAAACGAAGGCACGCTGAGCATTGGAGGAAACACCTTGCGTCTTATGCACATGTAGAAAGGACAGACACAAAGGTTTACCAAGTAAAACGAATATAATAGATTATTCCCAAGATGTTCTGCAAGCATGGCACGAAGACACCCATCATGGTACCAAGTTTAGTTTCAGTTTCCTGCACACCAGAGGAAAAAAAATGTAACAAAAATATATTTCAAGGAGCTGAGTATAGCTCCTTTGGTGTTGGTGGGTGTAAACTCCCACTAAATACGTTTTATTCATTTACAGTTGAATTTGGGTGTCCATTATTCTTCTTAATTAAAAAAGTATCAGTTCCTTCAATGTATTTTTCATTTTTATTATAAAGTTCTTTTACAAACTGCCCAAAAATTAAGATGGACTAACTCAAGATGAAGGAAACAAAACACAACAATGCAGATTAAGCAGAC
This sequence comes from Oryza punctata, assembly GCA_000573905.2. NCBI lineage: Eukaryota > Viridiplantae > Streptophyta > Magnoliopsida > Poales > Poaceae > Oryza > Oryza punctata. The sequence goes on from CM002488.2 coordinate 11,627,841, forward strand.
TATTAAATGGGGAATGCATGAACAAAATGGTGATTAAAATTAGAAACTGGACTTGGAAAAGGTCAGACGGAAAACAACCTTGGGGTGTCCAATGGCAATCCCTGAATTTTCTCCATCCCTAGGACTAGCAGATGCCTGAGCTTGTTCGCCTACCATTCTGTTCAGATTCATGTATGCCATGGTTGTAAACGGTTATTTATTAAAGCAGCATATGGTCAATATGCAACAAATTTGAATGCTGGTAAGAGCTTCAATTAGAAGCAGAGCCAGAAAACAAGTCATCATACCTCTTAAGTCCCAAAATATTTACCAGAGAGTCAAAACCAAACAGCTCAAGCTTTGAATCACCTTGAGATCCATTAGAGCTACGCCCATTAGAAGAAGCCATATGCATTCTTGCATCAGTGCGTAGGTTAGTTCCAGGCTTGATGTACCTAATATATAGATAATTGAATAAATCAGTTTTTGCACAGTTCCCACAACTGAAGAAATCATTTATACAATCATAACCAGATAAGTAAGGTAGGAAAGCAGTAGCTATGACCATCGCATTTCATTGGTGAAATAGAGTAACTACTTTAAAAAAGAGGGCAAATTGATTCACAATTTATATTCATTTGTTTCTAAATACCAACCAATCTACCCATATCAACAAATTAATATAGGATCACTGAGAAATAACTATATTAATAAGGCATTTTAATAGGCATCATAGGGATTACATATATAATAAATTCCTCTATTTGTTCTTATATGTAATTTCATGTGTTGAGTATGTCCAAAAAATCAATTTCATGTGTTGAGATCAAAGCTTAGAAGTTTGACTACAAGCAGATCTAACAACTCAAAGCTATGTAATAGCTCAGCTGATGAATTTAAAAAGTCATACCATGGAACTTTTTCCAATGTCAGGTAAAGTGTCTAAATTCTAAGAAGCACCTTTAACCAAACAAACCGTTTGGTCAAAAAAAAAATAAAAACCAAAGCAACCAATATAATGACCTGTCCAAACTACTGCAACATTAACACTGCAGATGCAATTCTTTTACATTCTATTACAATTATTTTCATATACAAACAATAGTAGAATCATCCAGAGCTCCACCAATTATTTTCATATACAAACAAGCTTATAATACCTCAGATTTGACGAGTGTAACAATATAGGTGCATTACTCCAATGGTCCAACCCATAGAACACACCTAAATGAATTCTAACACCCAGAACTCTAAGGTTCTTAGCTATAGGAATCATCCTAAAAAGGTTGAAACAGCTGAATTTAGTAGCAATGCATGACTCAGGACACTGCAAATTAATTTACTAACACCGTGGCCACATCATGACGTTATGTCATTGTAAACATCACGAGACGTAATTTAAAAAACATTTTGAGAACTTGTGTCTACAAAATCAGCACCAATGAATTCATTCATTCCCTTGATAAAGAAAATGTATTCCTTCATCCAGAACTCCAGCTGAACAACAAGGATCTGGATGGATTACTCAATAGCTCAATTACCAGATCATTTGGTCCAATTTTGTACTACGATCAACAAGCCAAAGCAGTGGGACACATTTATCAGCAACGAAGGGCAACAATTCAGGCAGGCACAGACACATAGATCAGATGGACCTTCCTATTTGGCTATTTGCTCCAGAAACTGTAACCCTGTGACCAAGCCACCATGGCATAATAAAACCACTAGAGCAGGTGTATTTGTTCTGATTGGATTGCAGCATCAAAGTAACCAAAACCTTCTATCTTTCGAATTTTGGACCGTTGGATATGCTTTAAGATTCGTGCACAGCCCTTAACTCTCCTCCTCCTGTTCCCCTCGCGCATTCCGCTACCACCGCGCGATCACCGCCCCACCGCGCCGCTGCTCGCCTCACCGGCTTGCCGGAAGGCGTCAATGGCACTGGCGAGGGCCCCCGGCGAGCCCCCTCCCCCTCCCCATCCCCATCCCCACTCCCTCTTCCCCCCTCTCTTTCTCATCAAGGCGGCGACGGCGAGGTGCCCCCGTCCCGCCGTCTTCCCCGTCTCCGGCGGCTCCTCGCCGTCGAATCTGCCACCACCGCCGGCCGCCTCCTAACCGCACGCCTGCTTTGCCCCCGCCGCAACCAACACCGGCCCACCGCCCTCCTCCATCCCCGCGGCTTCAGCGCCGCTGCTGGCACCTCGCCGCCCGCCCACTGCCGGGCCACCACCTCCCACGGCCATCCCTCTAAACCCAGCGATCTCCCCCCTCTTCCTCCTTCCCCACCCCCACCCACCCCGGGACCCTAACCTGTAAGGTCCTCCGTCGGAGTCTAGGGTGTCGCTGGCGCCGGACAAGAAGTCAAGAAGAGGAGGTCACCGGAGTTGGAGGAGTAGGCCTAGAGCATGAATCGCGAAGCTCATCCAGTGACCCAAAATCTGCAAGATTTGAAGATGGGTTTTCTTTTGGCAGAAGGGTAGCAACTCCGAAAAAAAAATGTTGATGCTATAGAATACTCGAAAGTAGAGGATACCTGTGCTACACTTGCAACTTGCACCTACGCAACATTAATTTCTAGAAACTGCAGTGTACTCATGCAGAATCAATTGCAGTGTACGGTATTCCTCCCAAACATTACCAATATTGCAGCACCAAGCAAATGAATCCATATCACTAAATCAACAAATGCCGAATGCCCCCATAAACCACCACAACATGTAAAATCCGTGAAACGCGCGTCGCGAAGGTCACACACCTGGGTCCTGCGGAGGCAGAGGCGGAGCCATCGGCGGAAGATCCGAACTCCATGGGCGCCATCTGGACGACGGCGCGGTCGTGCGACTCCACCGTGCGGTACCGCTGCTGCGGCGCCGGCTTCAGGGCCGGGGCCTCCTCGTCGGGGCCGACCCCGTTGAATCCCCCTCTCTCCATTCCTCCCCCAACCCAAGAGGTCGACGAACTGCACTGCACGGCACGGCACAGCGTGCGATCAATGTGAAATCCCAAGGGTTAGCTAGCTAGGAATGGCCATGGCTTTACGAGGTCGGCATTGGCATTTGGCGCTGGTCTATATTGGTGTATGGTTTCGGATCGATCCAATGAGGGAGGAGTCCTGGTGGGACGAGGCCTCGCCGCCGGCGCGCTAACTGCTTCGGACCGGGGTGGAGGATGATGGGGTCGCCGGCGGCGAGCGGTAGCGTACGGCGGCGGGGATGAGATGGGACGAGGGGGAGAGAGATGGCGGGGAAGGAGGGGGGCGAGAAAAGGACGGAGAGGTGGGAAAGGAGCGATGATCAAGTGGTTTCTGTTTTCGCCGTGGGACCGGATCCGGGATCCTGGGAGAGTTTGGGAGAGCTACATGAAAAAAACCATCATAGTGAAACTGTTATACTGCAAGTCTATACGTTACTCTCGTCTGCATGCAATCCCTCTCTTCATCTTCTCTACCAATAAAACTTTAAACTATTTTTTCTTCTAAATTACTTACCCGATCTTTCATCCGGATTTCATCATTATGTTCGTTATAATTAAATATTTTCGTTATAATTAAATATTTATAATAAGATCTCATTTAATTATATTTTTGATAAAATTTATAAATATGATTATATTACTAATTGAAACATCTTTATACTATACGTGAAACAACGACTTATAATTATTGAAACAATAGAAAATATTCATTGAAACATCCTAAACAACAGTAGCAACATTTATGAATTAGTGAAACATTAAAAAATACTTACTGAAACATCCAGTAATACCACGTGCAACATTCGCAAATAAACTAGTGAAATGTTAGAAAAATATTTATTAAAACAGCGAAATAATGTCATGTGCAAAATTTTTAAAAAATCCATATAACCATAAAATTTAAAATGTGCAACATAGTTAAATCCTGATTAAAACATTTTTTTCTCACACGTAAAACAACCAATTCCATTGGTTGAAACATATATATATATATATATATACATATATTTATCGGATATTTTTCCATCGGAATATAATCATGTCATATCTTATTATAGATATTTAATTACAACGAATACAACTATGCAATCGGAACGTAATCAGATAAATAGTTTTTGAGGAAAAATCCTAGCTTAAAACTAGAATCATGCATGCACATACTTTTACACTACATGAAACCTAACCTAATAGAAACTAGCTAGTTGCATGCAAGAAAGAGAGGCGCGTCTAATAAAAGGAGCTATCAGTTGGGGGTCCGATTTTTTGTTGTGCGTCGGATGCTCGATCACAAGCATTCTCCGAGAGTTTGGTTTGGTGGAATTTTTTCTGATTTGGCCCTTTTTAAAAGTTTGTTTTACAAAATAGATCTACGGAAATAAAAACTAATTTTAAGAACATAATTGCTAGAAAATTTCCACAAGTTCTTTATCCTCAAAACTTGAGGATTTGTAGTCATTGAATCACCTTGAGATTTGTGCATGAAGAAAAAAATTGCTAGAAAGAAATTTTTACACATGTCATACGTAATATCTCAGTGCTAACCAACAAAATCACAAGTTGAATTAAAATTTAAGTTATATCGTAGTTATAATGCAATTACATTACAGTCACAGTGTAGTTACAATGTAATTACACTGTAATTAGACTATAGTTACATCTGAAAGTTTTCACGGTAATTTTTTAGTACTCCCTTTTAAGAATGGAACATTTCCTCGGCGCAAGGGACCCTAGCATCGACACCCTTGCTTCTTAATGGCTGAGATGTAGAGAAGTTAGTGCTAAAGAGAATAGCGTTGATGATCTATTTGTAAAATATATATTTTTAAAATGAGTCAAAATGTAATTATCTTTTTATTATAAATAGGCCTTCAGTATAAAAGAGACGGCACCGAGTACCTATTTATAATAAAAAAATATTTATATTATTAAATTTTTAGAGTGTTTTTACAAATAGGTTCTAAATGTTAGATTCTTTGATGTCGATCTCTTCACATTAGTGACTTAGATACCACGGAGTTATAGGATAGTAACACCAATGAAAATATCATTGTTGCAAAGATATTGAGACTCAGCACCAATAACCTCGATGTCGAGAAAAAAGGGTCGATTCAATGGAATAAGTATTCCAAATGGTTAAAATGTTAAAAAAAAATCCAGTTTCCGTTTGCCTGCTTGGACTTTAGCTCCTCAGATCTGTTTGGTGGTTAGTGCTATTTAGTGCACCGCTTCTATCCTTTTTTTTTTCAAAAGAATCATTTGGAAAACTATCATCCAAATTTTTTTTATTAAAAATCTATCATCCAAAAACTTTCATCAAATATTCTCTCTGTTTTATATTATAAATCGTTTGACTTTTTTCTTAATCAAACTTCTTTATGTTTGATCAAGTTTATATAAAAATATAGTTATTTTCAACCCAACACAAACATATTATCAAAATACATTCAATATTAGATTTAATGAAACTAATTTAATATTTTAGATGTTGCTAAATTTTTCTAGAAGCGTAGTCAAACTTAGCTAAATTTGATTATGAGAAAAATCAAACGACTTATAATATAAAACGAAGGAACGAAGGGAGTAACTTTTATAAGAAAATGTGTGTGGTGAAAACACATGTGCACCATAATAATAATCCTGCCCACTCAGACATCTTAGCCTACTAGGCTGTCACCACTGATACAATGTACCCTTTTGTCCCAATCCATGCCCGATGGGAACGTCATTTTGCTGAGGAGATGCAGGTGCCAGTGTGAGTGTTAGAATAGGTGTCGAATATACTAGTTTTATTTGGTTACAATTGGATTTGGAGTTGTAATAGGTGTTAGGACTAGAGTAAGAGTCGAACTCTATCCTAGGATCTCTCTTAAATAGAGAGGCACACCGGTTGTAACCATAAGGCGACAGTAGCATAGGTGTGGGTATGATTGGTCGGTGGCCTAGCCGGTGGAGTGTCGTGGATACCGGGATACACTGTAATATGCTGGATCGGGGAGGAGCACCCGTAATTAGTGCCCCGGAGATGTAGGTTTCAGCTAAACTACGTTATCAAATATCGTGCCTCGGTGTCATCATCATGTTTGGATCTCCTATGACGTTTCTTCCGCGTTTGGTTCGATGGAGATTTCGGGCCGGTTTTGTAACAAGTGGTATCAGAGCCTGCAGGAGATCCAAGGTAGAGGTACGAGGGAGGTGCTCCACACCGCGCCAGGTTGCACACTGTGTCCGGGATAGGACATGGCGCAAGGTGGAGTACGGCGGCGATCAACGGAATTTGATCGGTGGAGTCGAACACTTCAGGCGGCGGCCTGAACCGTTCGATGGACTAAAATCAACAGGGAGACGACCAGACGTGGTGCTCGGGTTGATAGCGGTGGGAGCGATTGGCAATCCAATCGGTGGTGTCGGACACTTTGGGTGGATGGCTCGAACTTTCCGGTGAGTTGCAGTCAACAAGGAGGTGGCTAGACGTGGCATTCAGGTCGATTGGCGGCTGGCGAAGACGACGCGGTTGGTGGCGACTTCGGCATGCTTCACGGGGACGGCGTCGCGGCAGGGTGTGCAAATTATTTGTCGGTGATGAGTTCAAGGTGGAGCATGACTTGTACACGGGTGGTGTGCGAGGATGGCAACTGCTATAGAAGTACCGGTACTCAGGGAGGAGCATGTGGTATGGCTGCGGCAGCAAACTGTGAAACACGATCGTCCTTAATTAACAAGCCCGGGCAACAGCGGGTCAAATATCGTTGATGGGGTCAACGATACTGTTTGGCAGTACAGGATGTATTCAAGATATGCAGGTCAGCATGATGGGGATATATGGAATCTGCGTCACTGAAGAGGAAGAGCAAGCGTTATGGTGTAATTTCTTCGATGACTCGAGGCAATGTTGAATTTCTCAAAATATCATGGATTCAGTCTATGAATGCGGAAAGCATGGATATTGGATTTGTTAGCTTGGTTCATAAGACTACATGGAAGAAAGGGTTCTCCATCAATCTGGTGTGTTTGATTTATCTATTTGGTGATGACATGGGTTATCTGGCCATGGATTGATAAGATCAAATTAAAGATAGAAGATGAAGGTGAACATGGTCTTCGAGGAGTCTATGATGTGATAGCTAAGGAGAAGTCCAATTTCGCTTGGCAAGTCGACTGAGATGATAGGCGAGAAGGTGGAGCACTATTGCAGGTGGAGTCCAAAGGAAGAAGTTACAGGGATAGCGGAGTGTCTTGAAGGCGGTGAGTCTGGTGCAGGCTCGTCGAGTGGCTCGTGGTGAAGCTGCAAAAGGAGACAACCCAAGTCTGGAGGACCAGTGGATCGGCATGGTGATTCTACTGCTTCTAGGTGATGTATATTCGCCAAGGTGGAGTTTGTTAGAATAGGTGTCGAATATACTAGTTCTATTTGGTTACAATTGGATTTGGACTTGTAATAGGTGTTAGGACTAGAGTAAGAGTCGAACTCTATCCTAGGATCTCTCTTAAATAGAGAGGCACACCGGTTGTAACCGTAAGGTGACAGTAGCATAGGTGTGGGTACGACTGGTCGGCGGCCTAGCCGGTGGAGTGTCATGGATACCCGGATACACTGTAATATGCTGGATCAGGGAGGAGCGCCCGTAATCAGTGCCCCGAAGATGTAGGTTTCAGCTGAACTCCGTTATCAAATATTGTGCCTCGGTGTCGTCATCGTTATATTATAGATCTCCTATGGCGTTTCTTCCGCGTTTGGTTTCCGATGGAGATTTCGGGCCGGTTTTGTAACAGTGAGCATGTGACACTGTACAACTGCTCACCTTTGCGGTCCTATTTGAACCGTCCTTCTCTCCCCTCTCTTCTCCTTGCTCTTCACCGAGGATACACGAGGACCACCTGGGAAGAAGGAAGAAAGAGCTTCATGGAGGAAGCCGTATTTGGACACTAAATGGGCGATAGCCTTGTAGGAGGACAATAGATTTGGGGGCTCTAGATTTGGATATGAGAGTAGCGACATCTTCCGTCACCACCATTGTCTTCCTCCTCCTCTCATCACCGCCCTCCACTCCCATCTACAGCCACTAGACGGCCGGATCTAGACACCAACGATATTGATTGGTAGGGTAGGAAAGAGGTGCAACGAATAACATGGCGAGGGAAAGGGAGGGGAGCAACAACCAATTTGACAGTGGATGTGAAGAGGAGTGATTGGCACCGCAGTGGCGGCAAGGGCACCATGAATGGCGCAGTTGAGGAGTGAGCTACGCCGAGAACCACACGCTGAGTTTTTTTTCTTTTTCTTTTTTCCCTTTCAATTCTTTTCTGACTGGTTAAGCACAGATTCGGCGAATCAACTTCAGCTAATAGTTGAGAAATGTTAATCGGATTCAACCTGTGGATATTAGGTACCCATATACCCACGAGTATAGAATATCCGACTAGTAATTGGGGATATGTGATGTAAATAGAATATGAATAATGTTAAGACTCGGGAATTATATTGGCTTGTTTATCAAGGCATAGCATGTAGTCCTGGGTTGTTAAGATTGTAAATTAGTTGTATTAAGATTTGAACCGTAAGGGGATAAATCTTATCTTGTAACTCTCATCCTCCGGGTATATAAGGAGGATAGGGTGCCCCTTGCGGGCATAAGCTTCGTGAAATCAATTCATAACTCAGAGGCAAAGCCACCGAAACAGGAGTAGGGTATTACTTCTTTGTGAAGGCCTGAACCTGTCTAAATCCTTTGTCTCATAACCCATCTACTTTTCCATCTTGATTGCTACCCCCTTTTCATATTGCCGAAATCTAGTTTCGACAGTTGGCGTGCTAGGTAGGGGTGCATCAAGTTCATCGCCAATCAAGTAAGATGGGATTATCATCAGGCATCGACGACTTCGCCTTCCCCCCCGGGCAGGCGTACCGCTTCGGCAGTCTCGACTTCATCACCGACAACTTCGGCAAGATCAGTCTTCTTGACTCGGTGTCAAGCCAGTCGGGAGGAGACCACATCTCTTGGCCACTCGGGTTACCGAACGCGGCCAAGACCAGCGCCAAGATTTTTTCCTGCAAGATGGCTCTGAGCCACTCGGGAAAGGCGTCTACATCGATGTCGCTCCCTACGTCAAGCCCACCTCAAGATAATCAAACCTACCCGATGATCACCATGGAGTTACCAACAGATCTGATCACGATTTCTTGTTCAAGGTCTCCGTCCCTTCGTGGGATGAGATCTGATCTAATCTCGTTCAAGATCGGATCCGGCTTCAGGGAGGTCAACGCTGTTCTACCCAAACTTGGATCCTGCTCCACCACCGAGCTCGTCGCCTACGCTAGCTCCTCGGAGGAGAGCGTTCACGGCAACCCACCCAATGCTGAAGCTGCTGACGACACCGACTTCGACGATGACTACACGCCGGTTTTCAACGGCGTCTTCATGGCGAATAATGAGACCGATGCTGAAGTGACCGCAAGGCTGCAAGCAGAAGAAGCAGCCCGAGTCGGGGTAGAGCAAGAAAGGCTCCAACTGGAACAAGAACGCGTCAGATTGGAAGAAGACAGACCCAGACTTGAACAAGAACGGCAAGTCCAAGCAGAACAAGAGCGCCAACGCAGAGAAGCCGAGGATGCCAGACGCAGAGAAGATGAAGAGCGCAGAAATAGAGATCTGGCTGTGGCAGGAATTACTCCAATGATCAACCAAGTCAAGACCCTGGTCGCAGCAACAGTACCACATGCCGAGTCAAGCTGGCGACCCAACGAGTCGACTTCGAGAGCACCAGGCGGCAGTCGCGCACCTTCATCAAGAGTAAGAGACAGCAGGAGCAGAACCAACTAGCGTGCCGACCACCACAGTGGGGCACGCTGAGACCAGTCGGTCCACTCGCCCGCGGGCAACTTCGCCCGGCCGTCACACCACACCAGAGATCGCCGAAATCAATCTGAGTATCAAAGTCCACCCAGGGCTTCAATCGACCTGAGAGACACCCTCAATCAGAGACGAAGAGAGAGGGGCATCACAATTCAAGACGACGAGGATTGCGATGGGGTTCCGGCTTTCACCAGTGATCTGCGTCGAGTGAATTGGCCGGCTGGCTTTAAGCCGACTGTTATCGAGAAGTATGACGGGAAAATTGACCCTGAGTCATGGTTAACCGTCAACACGCTCGCAATTCCGCAGCAAGAGGAGACAGCAAGGTCATGGCAAACTATTTGCCGGTAGCACCGACCGACTCAGCCAGAAACCGGCTCGCCGGGTTACCGTAGGATCGCACAAGACCAAGTAAACCTACCAGAGGGGGGTGAATGGTAGGGAAAATCAAAAACCCAAAAATCTTTTGCGGAATTAAAGATTACCTTCGAACAAAGACGTCGACGAAATCCTGTCACCGCCGGTCGAACCGCTCTCCTGTTGCCGGTCAGACCGCCAGCTCCTCGCCGGTCAGACCGCCCGGACACCCACAGTCAGACCGCCGCTATCCCGCCGGTCAGACCACACACACACCTGCGGTTAGACCGTTGGGACCCGGAAACACCGGTAGATGATAAACTCGAAGATATAGATTGAAACTTTTCGACTTTATTGCATCAACTAGTGTTTACAAAGGGCACCAACAGCACTCCTCATCAAAATCTCGAACTAAATTCGAAACTCTAACTTTCTCTCAACTCTAGTCTCTCTAAAAACCGATACCGAGAGGCCTCACCCTCCCTCTCTATTTATACATGAAGTAGGCTATGCAAAGCCCACGAATCTAACACAACTTAGGACTCCTAACCCACGTAGGAAACCCTCTCTTGCAAGTAAACAACTTATCTCTTTCCTTATCTCAATCAAACTTCCCAAATTCGGACTCCCTTCCAAATTCAAACTCCTCTTTCCATACGTACACAATCCCTCTTGTATACCATATGGATTTCTTCATCACCACGTGCATTGTCCTCTAGCCTTTAGTATCCCGCATTATCTCATGATCCCTGGACATCAACTTCTCCCAAGTCGACTCCGATCTATCACCGGCAACACTCTCCCGAGGCCTCAAGCAACACCTACACATGCAACAACCAAGAAACCATACTCCGAGCCCAAGTTCGTCCCAACTTGACTCACATTAGTATAACAATAGTATCCATACGCATAGAAACCATCTAGAAGCCAAATTCCCGAAGGAAATATCCAAATCCAACAAAACTACCCGAAACCGACATTGATCAGGATCCTGTCGGTCAGACCGTCGGGCCGGCCGGTCTGACCGCCGCAACACCTGCAGTCTGACCGGCGGGACTCAGCCGGTCTGACCGCCAGGGTCAACCGAAACTGCACATTTCACAAAATCAACCATCTCAAAAATCTCCAAATTAACATTAGCAAACCACCAATATTTTCATCACAAAATCTAAATCAACTCCTTGATTTTACAATCTCCCCCTTGATGAAAATCATTGGCAAACAACAAATGGTTTGTAGTGTTTTGTGAAGCAAATCCAAAAGCATCTTCAATGCCAAAAATTTTCAAAGAAAAATCTCTCACTTTTGAAAAGAAAGAAATTCCTTCTACTTATGACAATTATGCACAATTTGCACAATTTGTTACCGTGTTCTCCCCCTTTTGACAATGAGTTCATCAACATTTTTTTCGGAGAGCTTTGCTATACCAAAAGTAATTCAAGAACATGTGTTGCAATAACAAGGTAGATAGCATGACAATCTAGATAACAAGCATGCAAATAAATGTAAACATGAACCGAAGATATTTTCAACAAGATCAAATCAACACTAAAGATTCATGACTTCAAACGATTTATAATGCAATACATTAACACACACATAGGTTGAAAAACAATCATTATACATATACACCTATTGCATTTATCACTCTTTCTCAAACTAGCTTTAGCACAAAACAATCAAGAGAATTTTTCACTTTGATTTGAGCCTTTTTTCTCTTTTTTTTAATTATTCTGGGTACGTCCTTGTCGTCAAGACTGTTTCCAAGGATTCGGTACCCATTATTTTTGCTCACATCGAATACGTCCTTGTCGTCAAGACTATTTCCAAGGATTCGGTATTCATATATTTTATATATTTTTACATTCTCTTTCACAATGAGCAATTACAAAGCTATTTGAGGAATAACAACTCAAAAAGCATATATATAAAACATTTATAAATCAAACCATATGCTAGCATCAATATTGCATATTTGCTTAATTCAAGTGATAAATTATATGTCATGTATCAAATCACTTAAAGACAATATCCAAAGCTCATATAAAAACTAACATGCGCACAAGCTAGCATAGTTATCATACCACCTAACATGTATCGCTAGCATATACTAGAATATACTAAGGCACACACAAAGCTCTTCCTCTTTTTCATTTTTAATTTTTATGTTTTTCATTTTTTTATCACACCATGCATGAATAAAACATGTGTGCAAAAAGAAAAATCAAAAGAAGAAAAGAAAACATGAATGCAACAACGAGCCAAAACTCTCCCTCAAATGATGCCAAAAGGATGAACAATCCCCAACTCGCCTCGAAGAAAAGCAAATCGAGAAGAATTCAACGGTTTCGTGAAAATATCCGCCAATTGCAATTGAGTATCAACAAAAGCCAATTCAACATCTCCCTTCTCAACATGATCCCTCAAAAAGTGATAGCGAATATCAATGTGCTTCGTGCGTGAGTGTTGTACAGGATTCTTAGCAATATTAATAGCACTAGTGTTATCACAAAGAAGAGGAACTTTCTCAAAAGTAAGACCATAATCTTTCAAAGTTGAAACAAGCCAAAGAATCTGAGAACAACAACTAGCAGCAGCAACATATTCAGACTCAGCAGTTGATTGAGCAACATTAGATTGTTTCCTAGAAGACCAAGCAATCAAAGAAGTACCAAGAAAATGACATGTTCCACTTGTACTTTTCCTATCAATTCTACACCCACCAAAATCCGCATCCGAATAACCACTCAAGGATACAGAAGATGATGTAGAATACTAAATTCCAAATTCTAGAATATGTTGCAAATACCTCATGATGTGTTTAACAGCTTGACGATATGAAGCACGTGGAGAGGCTTGAAAACGAGCACACAAACACACAGCAAATTGAATGTCCGGTCTTGAAGCAGTGAGATAGAGCAAAGATCCAATCATGCTCCTATACTCCTTTTGATCCACAACTTCACCACCTTCATCCGGATCTAGCACAGCAGTTGATCCCATTGATGTAGAAATTGGCTTGCAATCCGCCATCTTGAAACGCTTTAAAATATCCTTGGTGTACTTCATTTGATGCACAAACGTAAGTCACTTCTCCCATCATACTCATTTCAAATTCCCTGCGCATAATCTCAGCAAACTCCACAACCAAAGGGTGAGATGAACAACCAAAGATGATATCATCCACATAAATCTGAACAAAAAGTTGATCATTACCATGCTTGAGAACAAAGAGTGTTTTATCCACTTTTCCCATCGTAAAACCTTTAGCAAGTAAAAAGTTTTTCAATCGATCATACCATGCCCTTGGAGCTTGTTTCAAACCATACAAAGCTTTTGACAAACGAAAAACATGATTGGGAAAATCAGGATTTTCAAAACCAGGTGGTTGTTTTACATAAACTTCCTCCTGTATATAACCATTAAGAAAAACACTTTTCACATCCATTTGAAATAATTTAAAACCTTTTGAAGCAGCAAAAGCCAACAAAAGTCTAATTGCCTCAATTCTAGCAACAGGAGCAAAAGTTTCATCATAATCCAACCCCTCCATTTGAGTAAAACCCTAAGCAACAAGCCTAGCCTTATTTCTCACAATCAAACCATCCTCATTTTGTTTGTTTTTGAAAACCCATTTAGTTCCAATGATATTATGATCAATAGGAGGTTCAACTAAAGACCAAACTTTATTTCTTTCAAAATTCTCAAGTTCTTCATGCATGGCATTGATCCACGATTCATCAGTTAAGGCATGAGTAACATCTTTGGGTTCAAAACTAGCAACAAATGCAGAATTCACATGAGTATCACGAGTTGTTACCTTAGACCTTGTTGTACGTTCTCCAATGTTACCTATTATCTGTTCTGGAGGATGTTGTCGTTGAATATGAAGTGGAGGAGTAACATCTGATGAAATTTCGTGTTCTGTATCATGATTTGACAAATTAGAAACTTCTGGAGGTCCTCTATTATCAGCAACCGACGAACCCGATAAATCGCCCCCAGGCCAGTCTGACCGCTCCTCTGCCTGCGATCTGACCGGCGGTAGGTTGACGGTCTGACCGACCGTGGCCCCGGTCTGACCGACCGTCGGTTCGTCATCTTCCTCGTCATCGCTTTCCTCCACGAAAATATCCTCCCCCTGAACCTGTGATAATGTACCTGAAATTTCGGGTCTAGCTCCAGGACTAGCCTCATCAAAAGTGACTTCGCAAGTCTCAACAATTTTGTTAGTGTCTAAAACAAGTACACGATAACCTCGAGAATGTGCAGAATAACCAAGCATAAGCCCATCAGTGGAACGTGACTCAAATTTGTCCAAATTTCTTGATTTCAACACAAAGCACTTACACCCAAAAACACGCAAATGTGAAATCTTAGGTGTATGTCCAAAGCGAAGCTCATAAGAAGTTTTTCCATGTTTTGATCTCAAGAAAACACGATTGGAAATATAACATGCAATGTTAACAGCTTCAGCCCAAAATCTCCTAGGTGTATGATACTCATCAAGCATAGTCCTAGCCATTTCAACCAAAGAACGATTCTTCCTTTCAACAACACCATTTTGTTGAGGAACCCGTGGAGACGAAAATTGATGTTCAAGACCTTTTTCTATGCAAAAATTCTCAAAAAAAGCGTTTTTGAACTCACCACCATTATCACTTCAAATAGTTCTTAAAGATCCAGAAAATTCAAGAGCCAAACGAAGATACAAACTTTTAAAGTGTTCAAATGCCTCATCCTTAGTAGCCATAAAATAAACCCAAGAATATTGAGAGAAGTCGTCAACAATAACCAACACATACCACTTTCCTCCAACGGATTGCACTCTAGCCAGACCAACAGTGTCCATGTGTAGTAGCTGTCCCGGTGCATCCGTCATCACAGAAATAATAGGAGTATGTGAAGAAGCAACCATTTTAGCATGACGACATGGCGAACAAACCAAATTAAGATCTTCCTTAAGTTTAGGCAAACCATGAACGAGATCAGAACCACTAAGTCTAGTGAGATTATCAAAGCCTACATGTCCAAGTCTACGATGCCAAAACATCACATCTTTAGAAAATTTTGCAACAAGACATGTAATCTCTGAAGAAACACTTATTTCAAAATCAGCCTTAAAAACTCTTCCATAACGAGAAACATTAAGCACAACATCGCCAGAAGAATTAAATACCTTACTTCCAGTTTTCTTGAACAACACATCAAAATTCTCATCCACAATTTGAGAAACAGAGAGCAAATTGTACTTCAAATTCTCAACCAAAGAGACATCATTCAATGTAAACTTGTCACTTACCTCGACAGATCCAGTAGCAGTGATCATACTAGTAGAAGCATCACCGAAGATGATTGAATCCTTCCTTGATGCCTTCTTGAGGGAGGAGAACCAATTTTTATCACCGGTCATGTGTCGCGAACAACCGGAATCCACAATCCACACGTTCTCCTTCCTTGCCAAAAGTGCCTACACACAAGCAGAAGTCGAAGCCTCAGTACTGGGGTTAGATAATAAAAATTTAGGAATCCAGTACTGAGACACACGACCAGAACCAACAGGAGCATAACTAGTAGAAAATTCAAACCGTTTCCTGTTAGAAAAATCTACCCGAGGCCGGTCTGACCACGGAGGTACCTGCGATCTGACCGAAGGCTTACCGCCGGTCTGACCGGGGGTAAAGCGCTGGTCTGACCACCGGTACTGCTGCGGTCTGACCGCCTGTCTTGGGACAAAACGTGGTTTTTGCCATCTCCTTTTTGCAAAAGCAATTTCCCGTTCCTTTTTCAGTTTTCTAGCAAGTCTAAAACAGAAACCAACAAGATGACCATCTTTTCCACAAAACGAACATGTATATTTATCATGATGATTAGAAGCATTTGTAGAAACAGATGACTTAGCAACACAAGCAACAGCAGAAGGTTTTGCATGCACAACATTGGTTTTTGAAGATGATGTACTCAAAGTAGTCATGATGCCAGCAGATTTTAACACAGTGTTCTTCGGCTCAGGTTTAAGCAAAATTTCACCACCTCTAGTACCAGCCCCTAAAACAACAGGAGGATGTCTAGTATGATGAGCATAAGGATCAAAACCTAAACCACGATGGTGTGTGCTAACCCTAGATTGATCAAGAATCATGTTGAGGTTCTTTTTACCGTCAGAAAATCTTTGCAAAGAACTTTTTAAGTAAGACACCTCTTGAGTAAGACTAGCACAATTTTTGCAAGCATCCAAAAGACCTTTTTGTTTTCTACAAGTTGAACAAGAAAGCACCTCATCTTGTTTGACAACTTCTTCCATGTGCTTAACACGACCCAGAGCATCTTTTAGTTTCATCTCATTAGCAACACATGTCAAACAAGGTTTTTCACTATATTGTTTAATCCTCTTAGAGCTAATCAAATTAAACATCGAACCAGCAAGTGAAGCAATTTGACATTTATTCAAAGCTCTCTTAGTCAAAAACAATTCATCAACCAATCTAGTGTTCATGGCAAAGCTCAAAGCAAGACAAGATTCAAATTTCTTAATCTTTTTAACATGAGACATATTAACATATCTAACAGCTTCAATTTCTTCAAATAAAACCTCATAAGACTTACATTCATCATTATCAGAAACAAGAGATTTTATTCTAGAATTTTCAGCATTAAGAGACTCAATAGTAGTTTCATGTTGACTAATCTTTTTCTCAAATTTAGAAATTCTGTAACCAAGTCTAGCAATCACTTCTTGAAGATTTTCAACACTAGGAATATGTGTTACCTCATTATCATAGTCAGAAACTTCATCCACGCCTCTAGCCATGAGACAAAAGTCATTCTTGCCTTTATTCCCCTTATCATCATCTTCATCCCTTTCAAACTCAATATCACTTGATTCTTGCATAGCTGCAAATGCCTCATCAAGCGTCTTCTGATAGAACTTCTTCATCTTCATGTTCTTGAATTGCCTCTTGTTCTGCTTGGTGTTCTTGGTTTCATCTTGAGATTCTTCCTTTGGATTCCTTCCAAGCTTGGGACAATGAGCTCGAAGATGACCAAGTCCTTCACAATGAAAGGAACGAGGTGATCCTCCTCTTTTCCTATACCTGATATTACTTATAGCTCGAGAGAATCTGTTAGCAACCAAAACCAAGTCCTCCTCACTGATCTCTTCCAGTTGATCATCGGACATGGCACTAAAAACAGCAAGTACATCTTTAGGAGAAGTATCCAAAGAAGATCCAGATGAAGACACCAAAGCAGTAGATTTCGAATCTATTCTTTTTGAAAGAATATTCATCTCATAGGTTTTCAATTTAGTATAAAGAAAATCCAAAGTCAAAGTGTTCATGTCAACAGATTCCTGAATATAAGTCACTTTCACATCCCAAACTCTCATATCAATACCATTCATAAAGTGACGAGCAACCTCAGATTGAGAATAATTAACATCATAAGAATTATCAACAGATCTAAGATCACTCAATTTTATTGAAACGTCCCAAATAATCATCCAAAGACTCACTCGAACTCATCTCAAATTTAATGTAGTCCTTTTTGAAAACATCTTTTCGCAACTCTTTAATGTTAGTAGATCCAGTATGAAAATTATTTAAAGCTTTCCAAATCTTATTAGCAGTTGCAAGATGTGAAACACGATCAAAATCAGAACGATAAATCCCACTAAGAAGAATATTTCGTGCTTTACAATTGTTTTCAAAATCAGTTTTCTAGGCAATAGTTTCAATACGATCAGGAATCTCATAAACAGTAGCAACTTTCATCCAGATATCATAGCCTTGAGATGTAATATAAGACTCCATCTTTTTCTTCCAATAATCAAAATCAACTCCATTGTAAATATGAGGTTTACTTGAAAACTTTTCAGCCATGACAACAAATCTAAAGACCGGTAAAGATCAAATAGAAAAACATGGCTCTGATACCACTTGTAGGATCGCACAAGACCAAGTAAACCTACCAGAGGGGGATGAATGGTAGGGAAAATCAAAAACCCAAAAATCTTTTGCGGAATTAAAGATTACCTTCGAACGAAGACGTCGACGAAATCCTATCACCGCCGGTCGAACCGCTCTCCTGTTGCCGGTCAGACCGCCAGCTCCTCGCCGGTCAGACCGCTCGGACACCCACAGTCAGACCGCCGCTATCCTGCCGGTCAGACCACACACACACCTGCGGTTAGACCGTTGGGACCCGACAACACCGGTAGATGATAAACTCGAAGATGTAGATTGAAACTTTTCGACTTTATTGCATCAACTAGTGTTTACAAAGTGCACCAACAGCACTCCTCATCAAAATCTCGAACTAAATTCGAAACCCTAACTTTCTCTCAACTCTAGTCTCTCTAAAAACCGATACCGAGAGGCCTCACCCTCCCTCTCTATTTATACATGAAGTAGGCTATGCAAAGCCCACGAATCTAACACAACTTAGGACTCCTAACCCACGTAGGAAACCCTCTCTTGCAAGTAAACAACTTATCTCTTTCCTTATCTCAATCAAACTTCCCAAATTCGGACTCCCTTCCAAATTCAAACTCCTCTTTCCATACGTACACAATCCCTCTTGTATACCATATGGATTTCTTCATCACCACGTGCATTGTCCTCTAGCCTTTAGTATCCCGCATTATCTCATGATCCCTGGACATCAACTTCTCCCAAGTCGACTCCGATCTATCACCGGCAACACTCTCCCGAGGCCTCAAGCAACACCTGCACATGCAACAACCAAGAAACCATACTCCGAGCCCAAGTTCATCCCAACTTAACTCAAATTAGTATAACAACAGTATCCATACGCATAGAAACCATCTAGAAGCCAAATTCCCGAAGGAAATATCCAAATCCAACAAAACTACCCGAAACCGACATTGATCAGGATCCTGTCGGTCAGACCGTCGGGCCGGCCGGTCTGACCGCCGCAACACCTGCAGTCTGACCGGCGGGACCGCCAGGGTCAACCGAAACTGCACATTTCACAAAAACAAACATCTCAAAAATCTCCAAATTAACATTAGCAAACCACCAATATTTTCATCACAAAATCTAAATCAACTCCTTGATTTTACAGTTACCGCGAGGCACAATCGGCTCCTAGAGTGAACTCCGTGATCACTTCGTCGCCAATTTCCAAGGCACTTTCGAGCGCCCTGGGACCCACTTTGAGCTATACAATATAGTCTAGAAGCCAGACGAAACTCTTAATGAGTACATACGGCGCTTCTCCGAGAAGCGCAACAAGATTTCTGACATCACCGACGATAATATCATCGCCGCATTTACACGGGGGCGACGCAATGATCTATTGATCGGGAAATTCAGCCGCAAACCTCCGAAGACAGTCAAACAGATGTTCGAGAAGGCAAACGAGTACGCTAAGTCGGATGACGCAGTCAAGGCATCAAGGCAGTCGGCGGGAACCTGGAAGAAGAAGGACAATGACACCGTGGCAGGGCCCAGTGGAAGTAACAAAAAGCACAATGATCGCAAGCGTAAGCCTGAAGATCTAGTCGCCACAACTTCAAATCAGAATCACCAAGGCCAACGCCCTCGAGTCACCTCCTATGAAAGAATCATGAATGGCCCTTGCATGCACTATCCTAACAAGGGACAGGCGGCCAAGGATTGCTCCATCTACAAACAGTTTACGGAAAAATATGCCGCCCAAATCAAGAAACCAGCTGAAGGAGAAGGAACTTCAAATCAGAAGGAAAACAACGACGAGCCAAGCCAAGGGGCATATCAAGATCCCAGAAGCGAGCTCAACCATATCTTCGGCGGTCCGCTTGCCTACGAGTCCAAGAGGAAACAAAAGATCACCGACAGGGAAGTCAACACGGCGCAACCTGCAGTCCCCCAATATCTGCGATGGTCGGAAGTCCCCATCAAGTTCGACCGCTCGGATCATCCCGACCGAGTGGTCCACCCAGGGCGGTACCCCCTGGTACTAGACCCAGTCGTCCGGAACGTCAAGCTCAAGTGCACCCTCATTGACGGCGGCAACGCGCTAAATATCCTCTTCGCCAAGACCCTGGATGAGATGCCCCTTTTAACGGAGTCATCCCAGGGCTATCTTCAACTCCACTCGGCCTGATCGCTCTCCCTGTGACCTTCAGGACCAAGGAGAATTTCAGGACAGAGAACATCAGCTTCGAGGTAGCCGACTTCGAGACGGCTTACCACGCTATCCTCGGTCGCTCGGCGTTAGCCAAGTTTATGGCGATCCCCCACTACGCCTACATGATGATGAAGATGCCAGGACCACGCGGAGTCATCTCCTTGCGAAGCGACGTCAAGCAAGCCCTCACCTGCGACAAGGAGAGCTGCGAGTTGGCCCAATCTCGTGAGAGATCAGTCGGTCAACAGGAAGTCCGACTGGCTGCATCGACATCACAAGAAGGCGAGATTCCAACCAGCAAGGCGGCCAAGACTGGAGAAGGCGATGCCAAGACAAAGAAGATTCCTTTAGATCCCTCTGATCCCACTAAAACTGCTGTAATAGGGGCTGAGTTAGATAGCAAATAGGAAAGCGTGCTCAGCACCTTTCTTCAAGCTAATAAATATATCTTTGCGTGGAAACCATCTGATATGCCTGATATTCCTAGAGAGGTGATTGAGCACTCTTTAAATGTTAGAGAAGATGCTAAACCTATCAAGCAACGACTCCGCCGATTTGCGCAGGACAGAAGAGACGCCATAAAGGAAGAATTAACCAAGCTGCTCGCAGCAGGATTCATCAAGGAGGTATACCATCCCGACTGGCTAGCCAACCCGGTCCTGGTCCGCAAGAAGACTGGTCAATGGTGCATGTGCATCGATTACACAGATTTAAACAAAGCTTGCCCAAAAGATCCTTTCGGCTTACCCAGGATAGACCAAGTGGTAGATTCAACAGCCGGATGCGAGCTACTCAGTTTTCTTGACTGTTACTCGGGTTACCACCAGATCAGCTTAAAGGAGTCCGACTGCTTGAAGACTTCATTCATCACCCCGTTCGGAGCATACTGCTACATCACCATGCCCTTTGGGCTGAAGAATGCAGGGGCTACCTACCAACGCATGATTCAACGATGCCTTGAAACCCAACTCGGACGAAATGTGGAGGCCTACGTCGATGACGTCGTCATCAAGACCAAGCAAAAAGACAACTTAATACAAGATCTGGAGGAGACATTTGCAAACATACGTGCTTTCAGAATGAAGTTGAATCCCGAGAAATGCACCTTCGGAGTACCGTCAGGGAAACTACTCGGCTTCATGGTGTCTCATAGGGGCATCGAGGCCAACCCAGAGAAGATCAACGCCATATTAAACATGAAACCCCCGAGTTCTCGGAAGGATGTCCAGAAGCTTACCGGGTGCATGGCTGCTCTTAGCAGGTTTGTTTCAAGGCTTGGAGAGCGTGGGATGCCTTTCTTCAAGTTACTAAAAAGGAATGACGACTTTCAAAGGAGTTCGAGTCCCTACGAGTTCGCAATTTCAATGAAGACCGCCATGAATCCGATAGGATTGATGACCTAACCCGACTGGAAGAAGCTAGGGAAGCGGCACTCATCCAGTCGGCTAGATATCTCCAAGGTCTACGGCGCTATCACAATCGTAACGTCAAGTCACGCGCCTTTATAGTTGACGATATGGTTCTCCGGAAGATTCAGACGACTAAAGACATGCACAAATTGTCTCCCATGTGGGAAGGGCCGTTTATAATAGCAGAAGTCACTCGCCCGGGATCCTACCGACTGAAACGTGAAGACGGAACTATTGTAGACAACTCATGGAATATAGAACATCTTCGACGGTTCTATGCTTAAGAGCTGTTTTGTAATCTTTTCCTTTAGACTGCCCACTCACTTGTCTCAGCCGAGTGGCTAGTCGGGGGCTACCGATAATAATGAAGTACGATATCAGTTTTGTTCATGACTTGTCATTGACCCTGTTTAAGTCTAGATCTAGCGGATAAGGACTAAAATTTTTTCGATGGCCGTAACAAGTGTTAGGCTTGAAGCAGCCAGACAGAAATTTTAAGAAACTTGAAACTAGATCTATGGTTTACTGCATGGCATAAATGAGTCACTATACAATGACAATAGTATTTTACATCTCAAATTACATTCGGAAATAGAGATCTATGATTGAAAATTATCTAAAACATCTGCGGCAAGCTTCTCAGCGGAATCTTGAGCTTGGTTGATCAGCTCCAGGGCTTGCTCGTCAGTCGTCCCATCGGCAAAGCCATCCCCGACAGCGTCGATCTCTACTCGGGGATACAAGGATTTCATGATTGCCAAGGCCTGGCTTGCACCCATCGCAGCTGCGTCTTTAATGTTGCTGAAGTATTTCGCTGGAGCATTGCGGAGTCCTTCAAATATCCAGACTGCGTCCTCTTGACTCGACCCGAGTCCGTTCTGGAATATTGCGTTCAGCAATGGGGCAGCAACATTGGCTATGTCGTCTCGGACGCTTTCTACCTTTTTCACCCTTGCAGCAAAAAATTCAAACTAGGCCTTGGTTTTCACCTTATGTTCTGCATTCTTGTAAGTTAGAGACAGAACCCGACTGCACAGCATAGTTTCACTTACAAACAGAGATGGACTAGTACCTTCGAGGGCCTTTTCAACTTGGATTTTGTCAGCCGCCAGTCGGGTGTTGGCTTCTTCAAGCTTATTTATTTGAGCGGCTAAGGATTCAATCCTGCTAGTTTGAGCTGCAAAAAAGACATATAAATCAGCTGGACAATTCGGACAAGCAGCGAGTGTATGGCTAAATGTTTCTTACCTCCAATCGTGCCTCGATAATTAAAGCTAGTGTCCATGAGCTGGCTAATTTGGTCTTTTAATTTCCGCTCTTTGACTTGGGCATCTTCCCGGGTCTTTACTAGCTCGGCCCTAGTTTGCTCGAGAGTTTCAAGATGAGGCACGAGTTTCTCTAATGCACTCGTTTTAGCCTCATTCCTAAGATGAATCCTCTCAACAATTCGCCGGGTCGATGAGATGGCTGGAACAGAGTATTAAGTACGAAAAGGGCAAATGCTTACATTCATCAGATGAGTGGACTCGGTCAGGTTTTTCTTCAGCATCTCGAGTTCTTCGTCCTCCTTTTGACGGTTGATTATGATGCCCTGCAAAATGCCATCCCGATCCCTCCACTGGAGCTTGGTTGGCTGGAAGGAGTCCTCGACTGATTTAATCCTCGGGATCTCCTCTACATTTTCATCAACCAAGGGGCCTAGTTCGCAAGAGTTTTTGAGATGGTTGGAATATAACACAGAAATAAAGACAGAAAGTAGCAACGGGCGTACCAGATATAACTCTCGAGCGTTCGACAGGAGTCCTTTCCAACTGATCGATTGACTGACTGGTTGTACCTGGCTCTGCAGGGGTCGGTGGAGGGATTTCAGATGTTCTCTCCTCATCACCACCTCCAAAGCTCCTAGGAGGCGGTCCCTGGGCAGATCCCTCCGGATTCTTTTGCGCCGGCTGAGCAGGCGCCTCAGGTACCTCAGTCGGGGCAGTTGCTATTTCCTCCGACTGGTTCTCAGTCGGAGGCCTAACTTCAGGGCCGCCAGCATCTTTCTTCGACTGGTTTCCAGTCGGGGGCTCGACTTCAGCGGTGCTGGTGGTCTTTCCCGATTTACTCCCAGTCGGGGGCTCAGAGCCCGATTCGCTTGGAGCAGCAGTAGGTGGAGCATCGTCCTTGCTACCCGGATCAATGTCAAGGGGTTTCCTGTGCCCCGGAAGATGGATTTCGATATCATCGTTTTCGTAAGAAGTTAAAGAGTGTAAGAATGACAGGTACGAGTGAAAACAGTACCTTGTGGATCTTCGGATTTTAGGAGCTGGCCGACTGGCAGGAGGCTTAGTCGGAGTCGGCTTGGTGCTGGCTTGTGGCTCTATTGTTTCGTCTTCGGAATCACTTCAAACCAGTTTCCTCTTTTTCAATTTCTGCTTGGGATCGCTCTCTTCGGCAACTCGTTTACTCTTCCCAGCTGGGTTGATCTTCGGTCCACCAGTCGGTTGGGGCTTTCTTGGAGTAGATTCCTTATGAGCCGACACGGGTGGTCTTGAAGAGAAGCGTTTGTTGTCCTAATCAAGGAATTTACCGTATGAGCTAAAGTAATAGTCAGATTGGTAACAGTCTGACAAAAAGGCTTACAGATTTTTACCTCTGGAGGGGGCCGCACCAGGCCGTAAGGGATCACTGGAAGCTTGTGGCTGTAGTCAACTGCGATCCTTGATGAGAACACCTTGTACATTCGGTTGCACATGACTTTATAGTCGATGGAATCCAGATCCTCTCGGTTGGGGTCTGACTGCCCTTCATATTCATACGCTGGCTTGCTCATCTCCTTGATTGGAGCCAGTCGGCACTTGATGAAGTGTCGAGTGACTTGCTCCCCTTGTAGGTCTTGTTGTTTGATTTCCATTAATCGGAGTAGCAACTAGTTGGCCTGGGCGAGTTCGTCGCCATTTGGGAAATTTCTCCAGTTTTCGTGGGGAATAGGAGGAAGATCGATAAACTCGGGAAGACTCGGAGATGGATTTGAGATATAAAACCAGTTCGAGTGCCATCCTTTGTTGGAAGTTTTGAATGGAAGCAAGAAGTATTTCTGGGTCAGAGTTCCCCGCAACTGAAATCCAGACCCGCCAACCACACATGGGTTGTTTTTGTCAGGTTGAGGTTTGAGGTAAAATATGAGGCGGAATAATGCAAAATGTGGTTGGATGCCAAGAAAAGCTTCACAAAGATGGATAAAATTGGCTATGTGAAGAACAGAGTTGGGATTCAAGTGGTATATCTGGATTTTGTAAAAAGCAAGAAGACCACGGAAAAAGGAAGAGGCTGGAAGAGCGAAGCCAGAGTAAAAAAGGAAGAAAATACCACTATCTCGCCGGTGTTGGGGGTTGGAAAATCCTCGTCATAGGCGGGGCGCCATCCGATGATTTCTTTAGGCGGCAGGACACCATCCTTCACCATCTCCAGAAGGTTTGATTCCTTCACATCAGATTTAGCCCATTGCTTAAAGGGAATTTCTCTCTCCTCGGCCATGGATGCGGAATGGATCCAAGCGAAATGGTTAGGTTTTTGTGAGTGAGATGGAGGCAAGATTTGGGTGGAGGTGAACCACTGTAAAGCTTGATGTGTGGAATCGAAGTTTGGAGGTTGTGGGTGTGAGGATCTAGAACCCTAGACTGTGGGGATCTAGAACCCTAGACTGTGGCTACTGTACGCGGTTTGGGGAATTTTGACGAAGAAGACGAAGCGGCGAGTGTATTTAACGGTTGGTTTAGTTCTCGAACGTTAAATGGGTCGGGAACTTTAGCCTAACTGTAGCCTATGGGGCTTTAAAAGTCTGATATATGTCCCTGGGGGCTTAATCTTTTCTGTGATGAGCAGAAAGGAATATATCTAGAATATTTTACACTGTTGGGGTTTAACTCTTCAGAGTGCATACAGTGAAAATTTTACCACGTCAGTGAGCATATTAAATTGATTAAGTATTATTACTTTGGCTTATTAACCATTTTTGGTTTTTTTTTGGCGGTTGGAAAGTCTTATATGAGATTAATGCCACATATGCCTTATTTTTCCAAATAAGGTGAAGTCATGCATCCTTAGGGGCTAAAAACACATTTATTTTAATAATGTGTACATGGCATGACTAAGCTGGTTTGGAAGCTTTATATTCATGATATATATGGTTTTGAATAACCAATTTTGTTGTCAAACTTTTTGATACAAGCAATTTTAGGATTGTTTATTATTTTGCTACTTAGGTGGCTAAAAAACCACTCGGCTGGTTGATTTTATTAATTCTGACTATATGTTTAGTTTGTTCAACTAAGCACATAGTCGGGGGCTACACCTAATTAGGTGCATCTAGTCGATGCATCTGGATATATTTTTTGTGAAATTTTTGAAAGATTTTTAGCCCTTCACAGTCTTGAGATTTGGATAATGTGCCCAGGAGATTATGGCAGAGATAATTGAAGTACTTGGAGTTGATGATTTTTGTTTGAGAGAAGATTATCTCATTGACTATAAAGGTCTCAGGGGCTACTGTGGATATTATGGTACCCATATACCCACGAGTATAGAAGATCCGACTAGTAATTGGAGATATGTGATGTAAATAGAATATGAATAATGTTAAGACTCGGGAATTATATTGGCTTGTTTCTTAAGGCATAGCCCGTAGTCCTGGGTTGTTAAGATTGTAAATTAGTTGTATTAAGATTTGAACCGTAAGGGGATAAATCTTATCTTGTAACTCTCATCCTCCGGGTATATAAGGAGGATAGGGTGCCCCTTGCGGGCATAAGCTTCGTGAAATCAATTCATAACTCAGAGGCAAAGCCACCGAAACAGGAGTAGGGTATTACTTCTTTGTGAAGGCCTGAACCTGTCTAAATCCTTTATCTCATAACCCATCTACTTTTCCATCTTGATTGCTACCCCATTTTCATATTACCGAAATGTAGTTTCGACACAACCAATAATGAGGGAGTCAAGATAGACTCTTTTCCTTGATCCATTGTTCCACATCTCATTTGCAAAAACCCAATCTTATCGATCTCCCCTGCTTCAGAAAAGTGTTATTACATGCATACTCGTTTTAATAGGCTGTTTTAAATACGCGTACTCACTTGAAAAAAGTACTACTACTACTATAGTGGTACGTACTCTACATCTTAAAGTATACTCTGTACGTGCAAGTGCATACACCATACACCGACTGATGTCGCAGTCAAGGAGAGCTGTTCGTCAAAGTGTACCAGTTTTTTGGCACGTGCAGTTTAGAAAGACCACCCATTAATTTTCTCTCCCAAAGATAGAATAGAAATATCACCTTTTTGGAGAAGAAAGCTCACCTGCCGGCTGCCGCTTTGCCTTGATGCGTTGCACCCGGTTGCACCTTCCAAGTTCCAAGATTTAAACGTACTATACTTGTGGAGTCAAATGAATAGACCAAACATCTTCTTTTTACATACTTTTGTATTACTTTTTAACAAAAAAGTGAAAATGAAATATACAAATTCCGAAGGCATTACAAAACAATCACACCAGGACAATAATCACAATAATAACTCGAACAGAAAGTGTACACCATTTAGCAAGACAAACCTTTGTCACAAGGAGACATCCTATATACCTTTACAATTGATCTCACTTAGTATAGTTATTATCATTTTGTTGATGCAAAAAACACACACTAGCCTAGGAGATTTTGTTTACTCTAGTGTAGGTCCAAAACTTGCTTCGGGTTCAATAGGCGTGCCAGTTGATTTGATCCTACAATCAACAAAATAAAATATGCAAGTTTATTAGTAAACGATAATCAATCGGCCAGACAGCCGATATCATATCGTGATATAACATAGCCAATGCAATATAGCATGGATCGGCTATAAAGCATATTCAATGATGAGCTAACCCTAAACTTAATACATCGGTTGAAAATACCAGTGTTATATAATCTATATATCAATATTACTTTAGAAATTAGCAATTGGGATAGATCGGACTTAACCGAAACAGTATAAATTGCTTAAGTCTAAAATAACATGAAATAACGATTATATGTACTCATGTCATAGCCGATGTCCAGATTTAAGCATGTATCGGCTATAGCTCTGATACAACCTTATACTAGGATATTCTCTGGCAACAAATATATCTAACTGTCGACAATCAGATTGGCGATAAGTCCAATATATTTATATTAGATTAGATCCTGATATAAGGGGCAGATATAGCATATTAAACAAAGCATTGCACTATGTAAAACAACTATACCAGATAGATCGGCTGAAACCCCGATACTATTCTTACTAACAACCATAATTGATGCAACATTAAGTATGAAAAGATGCATAATATCTACACAATCAAGCCGATGGTTGTTTTTTCAGAATGGTGGATACACTATATAATTCAAACCAACAAATCAATCTAGCCGTTATCAGCAAAACCCTAAACAGAAATCAGCCGATACAAATAGATAGCATTATCGATCTAAATTATATAATGTATATGATAACTCAGAGATTCACAATATAGAATTAGAGTGTCATAAAGATGTAAGAACTAATTCCGATAATGCAAACCGCCATAACAAGACCTACTTCTTCGCCGAAGATCGAAACCGATGCAGCTCGACTTGAAAGCAAGAACTCATCGAAAATAAAAGAAAAAAAGATTGGCGATGCGCCGAGATTGATTGAACTGTTGTTGCTTTTATTCATAAGACCTCGGGTTTATATTTATACCCGAAAGTACAAACTTGTCCATCATGGACACGATTTATATTATCGTAATACAAATCCAACTAGCAAACAAGTCCCTTAGACGGACTCTTATCGAAAATATCTATAAGAAAATTACAGATAATCCTAATTAATAGATACATTTGCCAATTCTGGACTCCATCCTTGCCTGGCAACATTGTCTCAAACTCTTACTCGAACCCGATATTGATCATGCATCCAATATCGGCTACATTGGCTATCCTCATCAAACTCGGTTTCCAGCCGATACGGTTTCCCAGCTGATGCGCACTCTGTTTCTGAGAATCCCGCATATCTCCAAATACTTCTCGAATTGGACTTCGTTTCCGATTCATATGCTTGCCAAATTTCATCGTCAACACATTTTTCTGAGCCGTGGTGCTTCCACATCACCTTAATTTGTTATGTCCGTTGGATGTCAGATGAACACTTGTGATTTGGTCAGATGCAGGCTACAGCAGATTGATCCAATGCTATATCAGTACGTATGCATCATATGGGCCAACCATGAAGCCCAACTGCCAAACCCAAGCCGCACCATACCACTATCCAATTTACGTTGTGTGTTACTAGCTAACCCAATTAATGAACCAACAGGCTCCATTATCTTCTCCAATTTGTTATGTCCGTTGGATGTCAGGTGAACACTTGTGATTTGGTTAGATGCAGGCTACAGCATATCGATCCAATGCTACATCAGTATGTATGCATCATATGGGTCAACCATGAAGCCCATATGCCAAACCCAAGCCACACCATACCACTATCCAATTTACGTTTTGCGTACTAGCTAGCCCAATTAATGAACCAACAGGCTCCGTTATCTTCCCCATCTGCTCGATGCAATGTCGTTTCCCCTTCCTCCAATTCCCCCATAGTCGAGGTTCCCATGCCACGTCCCTGCTTGTCGCCTTCTCACCTCTTTCAGGTGTCACAAGAAACGGAAACCACCCGGCTGGCTTCCCACTCCCGACTATCCATCTCCGTCTTTTATGATTGTAGTATGGATTATTTGGTTTGTTGTCTTCACTTCTTATCTTCTCTACCATATATATAAGTACACCCCAGTGTTTGGTGGTAATCATGTACGTCGTATCAAGAAAAACAGTACAAAGGTTAGCAGTGCTCCTCCTCCAAACAACGAAGTTGCTATTGGATCCATCCTCTCTGTGAATTTGAAGGCTGATCCACTTGATCTCCATCGTTTCCGGTGTAGGTTCATCCCCAATTGAGCTAAATCTCTCTCTAATCAATATTGTGATTGATGCAGATTGAGCACTCAAACTAATTATTTTCAATTCAATTGTCAATGAGGTGAAGGAGGAGGAGGTGAAGGAGGCCTATAAATGGACTATACTTGCAAGGTACTACTCTCTCAAACGACCAAATTCAGTTGCGCTCTTTGACGACATGAGAAGAGCATGGAAGCCTCGTACATCCTTCAGCTACAAGGCTCTGAGAGAGAACCTGTTTATTATTACTTTGGGATCAGAAGGATATCATGAGTTCATACTTCGAGGGGGTCCTTGGCTGCACAGGGGGATGCCCTCATTGTTGCAATTTTTGTTGGATTATCTCGGCCATCTGAGATCCCATTGGACACAATTCCAATCTGGACACAAATTTTTGACATGCCACTTGGATTGATGACATGAAGTATAGGTGAGACCATCGGGAACAAGCTTGGACGAGTGCGTGAGATTGATCATGCATGATTTCTTCAGGATTAGGGTAGATCTCCTGGTGAATAAGGCCCTGAAACCAAGGATACCCATTAGGGTAAGGAACAAAGATCAAGTGGAGGTAAAAAGCTTTGCTGTCCGCTATGAGCATATCCCATATTTCTGCTTTCTCTGTGGTTTTATTGGGCACTCAGAGAAGGAATGCGAGAAGAAAGTGAAGGGAGAGGAGGTGTCCTTGATGTTTTCTACAGAGCTTCACTGTTCACCAGTTAAACAATTTGAGAGATGTATCAGGAAAGTTCAGGCAGAGGAGAGTAAGCAGGTCAAGAGAGGGGTAAAGTTTGCTCCAGCAGGAAGTGCAAATTCGTCAACTAAAATTCAACAAAGAGGAGGGATAATAGAAGGGACAAGAGAAGAAATACCTAAACGAGTTGGAGCCCATGATGGCTTTTGACCTGAGGGAAGCTACAGGGAATCCATATGTTGATCTAAATTTAGCTTTAATGACAACACAGCTGCAGGTGGGGTAGCCTAGCTGCAAAACTAAGGTGTTGAAGAAGGCCGGGTTCGATGATGTTACTCCTAATATGATAGTTGGTATGGAGCACCAAGTGCAGCCATCGTTGAGTGACATGATCCCTGCAATGAAGAACTTAAACTCATCTGTATCCTTTGGGGGATCAGTATCAGAGGACGATGCCCTATCAGCAAGAAAAATATCCGCGGAACAGAAGGATGTTCAGAATAGTATGGTGGAACATGAGAAAGCTTTGGTGGTTCATGTGAAGCAAGGAAGTGGGAGTGACAAGAAGAAACCAAAGCTACAAAATCTCATGGGGCGGAGGTAAGAATCATGAATGCAACCGGTTGTGGGGCTGCCAATGAACTCTCAGGGCACGAGGAGTGGCCCCATTAGGAGCAATGAATTGGTTAAGCTGGAACTGTTGCGACATTGGGAACGCCACGACAGTTCATGATCTTGTGTCCCTCGTTAAGATTCATCATGCTAGATTAGTTTTTCTTTGTGAGGCTAGATAGAAGTGTGATCGTGTTAGGCGTCTAAGGAATAGACTTGGTTTGTGTGGTTTTGCAGGAGTCAGTAGTGATGGACTCAGTGGTGGCTTAGCTTTATTTTGGCATGAGAATATGTATGTTGAAATCAAGAGCATGAATGAAAGATATATTGATGCGTATGTGCATGTGTCTCCGAATGATCAGTTGTTGCATGTTTCTTTTGTTTATGGTGAACCTCGAGCTGAAAACCAACACTGGATGTGGTCCTTGTTGAGCAACCTGAAACAAACATCGCAGCTTCCTTGGGTGGTGCTGGGAGATTTTAATGAGGTTCTTTGGCAAGTCGAACATCTCTCTGTGACACCCAGAGCTGAAAATCAAATGCAAGCATTTAGAGATGCACTTGCTGGGTGTGAACTAAGTGACCTGGGGTTTGAGGGCCTCCCTTTCACATATGAAAATAAAAGGTATGGAAGAAGCAATGTGAAAGTAAGGTTAGACAAAAGTGTAGCAGATGAGAGTTGGAGGGATATTTCTGGGGATGCGCAGGTGGTGCACTTGGTATCACCTTGCTCGGATCATTGCCCGATTATGCTACGCCTACAGAGAGAGGATTGTGTAAATAGACCAAGGAAAATTAGGCACTATGAAATAATGTGGGAAAGGTAAGCAGAGAAGCCAGAAATTATTTCGGATGCATGGCAAGCTGCTGGTGAGAAGGAGGATTTGAGAGACATCTGTAAAGCTCTGGGGGATGTTATGTCAGGGCTGCAACATTGGGGCAAAAAGAAGATGGGTAATATCATACGAAGAACAGAGAAGATGAGAGAGCACCTAGCAGTACTTTTGGCCAGAAATGCAGATCAATTTGAGATTAGAAAGGCCACTGATCAGATGAATGAACTGATGCATAAAGAAGAAATGCTATGGCTGCAAAGATCAAGGATTAGCTGGCTAAAAGAAGGTGACCAAAACACAAAATTTTTCCATGGGAAAGTAGTCTGGAGAGTGAAGAAAAATCGTATAATGAAACTAAAAGCTACTGATGGTTCTGTGCATACCAGCCCCAGCAGTATGGAGGATTTAGCAAAGAGCTATTTCGAGGGACCGTTTACTAAAGATCCAAGTCTACAGACTAAGCCAATTGTTAGTCTATTCACTGCAAAAGTTACAGATGTCATGAAAGAGATGTTGTGCAAGGAGTTTACAGATGAAGAAATCTCAAATTCCTTGTTCTAAATGGGACCTATTAAAGCCCTAGGACCTGATGGCTTTCCGGCTAGATTTTACTAAAAGAATTGGGGCTTGCTAAAAGATAGTGTAGTGAAAGCAATGAGACATTATTTAACACAGGACAAATGCCAGAAGGTGTAAATAATACAGTGATATGTCTCATTCCAAAAATTGATCAACCAGTTGAGATGAAGGATTTCCGATAAATCAGTTTGTGCAACTTCCTCTATAAAATTACTTCTAAATGTTTGGTAAATAGGTTATGACCTTTGCCGGGGGAAATAATTTCACTGAACCAAAGTGCCTTTGTTCAGGGACGGATAATAACAGATAATGCTCTAGTTTCTTTTGAATGCCTCCATTATATTCAGCAAAATAAGAAGCCGAAAAATTCTTTTTATGCTTACAAATTGGACTTATCTAAGGCGTATGACCGGGTCGATTGGTCTTTCTTGGAACAAGCGATGCATAAGATGGGCTTTGCTGACCAATGGGTTATATGGATTATGTCATGTGTAACCACGGTGAGGTATCAAGTCAAATTTACTGGAGCTCTTTCGGAAGCATTTGTTCCCTCGCAAGGCCTTCGACAAGGTGACCCACTTTCCCCTTTCTTATTTCTCTTTGTGGCTGATGGTCTTTCCACGCTTTTAGCAACAGAAGTGGAAGAAGCAAGAATAACGACAATTAGAGTTTGTCGACGAGCACCCGGGATTTCTCACTTACTATTTGCATATGATACCTTGCTATTTTTGAAGGCAAACAGTAATCAAGCGGAAGCAGTGAAGGCAACATTGGATAAATATGCAATGGGGACTGGTCAGTTGATTAATCCCGCTAAATGTTCATTGCTTTTTGGGGATTCTTGTCCAGGAAGTACCCAAGAAGAAGTTAAAAATATTCTACAGGTAATACATTCTACTTTTGAGCCAAAGTACCTCAGGTTACCTACACCGGAAGAAAGAGTCATGAAAATGAAGTTTCAGCAACTACAAGAAAGATTGAGTAAAATACTGCTGCAATGGGGTGAGAACCATTTATCTTGGGAGTGAAAAGGAGATTATGATT
Organism: Oryza punctata; assembly: GCA_000573905.2. Classification (NCBI taxonomy): domain Eukaryota; kingdom Viridiplantae; phylum Streptophyta; class Magnoliopsida; order Poales; family Poaceae; genus Oryza; species Oryza punctata. The sequence continues at coordinate 11,661,296 of CM002488.2, forward strand.
AAGTTAGTGGCACAAGCTATACCTGTATATATCATGGGGGTTTTTAAATTACCGGAGAGTATGTGCAATGACCTTACTAAATTAACTAGGAATTTTTTGTGGGGAGTGGAGAATGGGAAGAGGAGAACTCACTGGCAGTCCTGGGATAAACTGACAAAACCAAAGGGATAGGGAGGAATAGGCTTCCGTGACATGAGGATTTTTAACCAGGCTTTACTTGCAAGGCAGGCATGGCGTTTAATTGATATACCTGACAGTTTGTGTGCGCAGGTTTTTAAAGCCAAATATTATCAAGTTTGCATCTGGAGAGACCCATGGATCCCTCGGCCGCATACTAGAAGATTGATTGGAAAACAAGGTAGATATCGTATGAAGTGGGTATCTGAACTTCTGAATGCAGATGGATCATGGAATGCACAGGTCATCAATCACATCTTCATCCCAATTGATGCTGAGGCTATAATGCAAATTAGAACCTCTAATAAGGGAGAGGATGGTTTTTTAGCATGGCAGCCAGAGAAGAGCGGGATCTTCTCTGTTCGTAGTGCTTACACGCTGGGTTTAGACCTGCAGGTTATTTAGGATGGAGGTGAGGCATCAAGTTCTAATGGAGGTGGAGAGAGGATTATGTGGAGGCAGATCTGGCAATGTCTGGTGCCCCCTAAAGTGTGTGTTTTTGCTTGGAGGCTAGCTTCTAATGCTTTACCAACTAAAGACAATAAAAAGAAGAGAAACATGGCACCTAAAGATACTTGTGATATCTGTGGGATTGAGTCAGAGAACTCCTTCCACGCCCTTTGCAAATGCCCTCATGCAAATGCATTATGGACCGAAATGTGCAAGATATGGAGATTACCTGCACAGGCAAGTGTGATATACACAGGTACAGAGTGGTTATTTCCCCTTCTTAAAAATTCTTCTGAATTTGATCGCATGCGGTTACTAATGCTCTTATGGCGTATATGGTATGTGCATAATGAGGTCGTGCATCACAAGCCATTGGTGCCTACAGAGGCATCAAAGCGCTTCCTTCAGAGCTACATCAACACGCTACTGATGATAAGACAACACCCAAAGACGGATGTAAACATCAGCAAGCAAGTAATTAGCTACTTCCCCGGGGAAGAATTGAATCAACAAGGGAAAAAGGAAAAGGAACCTAGCAGGAAGAGATGGAGTCGACCAAGTCCAGGATGGACCAAACTGAATGTTGATGGATCTTACAATGCGTGTGATGATACAGGAGGCATAGGCATGGTAGTCCGAGATAGTAATGGGGGTGTAATATGTGCTGCTTGCATATTGTTGGAGGTTTGCCCTGATGCTCTTGAAGCTGAACTTATGGCCTGCAATGAGGGGGTGAAAATGGCACTGCAATGGACAAGCCTACTGGTGATAATAGAGACTGATTGCCTCTCTGCATCTCAAATGTTGCAAGATGGCAAAATGGACAGATCTGGTCGTGCTTTTGTGACCAGGGAGACGAAGGAGCTCCTGTTCGGACGGGGAGGGATTTCACAATTCAGAAAATTCATAGAGATCAAAATAGAGTTAGTCATGAATTAGTAAATATCGCTTGAACCAAGAAGATGTCTAACTTTTGGTTGTGCGATGATTGTAATTTCATCGAACAGATGATCCTTCAGGATCAATCTGAGATTCATGATTAATGAAATCCCTTTTTCCCCAAAAAAATTGTCAATTTCCATCAGATTGTTGTATGCCAATTTGCTCCTTCTTTTTCCCCATACAACACAATTGCACTAGCAGATTAATTATCCCATTTCGCATGACTGACCCTTTGATATAGATTTTAGTTTGGATTAGATAAATTCTCTATCGGTGTAGTGCCCTAGATTGTTGAACTATTGGGGAATTTTTCTTCCATGGTATGCACACAAGAAATCATTTTCTATTGCTAAACTATACAATTCCTATTATGCTCCTTTGTTTAACAATTTTTCTGTTTTGTGATTATTCATGTTACCTTGCCTGTATCCAACAGCTTTATATTTCATATTGGTTTTCGCATTTTATATTGTGCCATTGCCAGGGAAAACTGAGTAGTAAACTTGCTTCACTGAATCATTGCAGATAATTCATAACACTGAGCAAGTTTCAATGATGCAATGAATTTATATGCAGCGCATTTGGTGGATATGATCTATCTTGCATTAAACAACGAGATGAAGAATTACCGCAGATAATTCATGGAGGTACAAAAATATCTGAAGTTAGTAGATCCTTTAGAAAGGTCTGTGATTTCACAGAGAACTTTGTGATTTAAGTGAAGCATTGATTTACATAAAGATATTTTTTATCATATGCAGCATGGAGTTTCTCATACCAAATTTAGTATTTATACTCCTCAAGTTCATATTGATCCATCTGTTATGTTTATCCTCCTCTTTGATAATACTGCAGATTTAGTGAATTATTCATGAATCCCATTTTCTCATATGGTGGTGGCTATCAGGTTAGCTAGTCAGTTTGCATAATTTAATTCCTGAAATTATTATGTATCTCGGTGACTTATATTTGTTTCTTTTTAGATTCTCTGATGATCTTCAGACTTCCATCTAGCTAGGACACGTATAAATAATAGGAATTGTACCAAGCATTTTTAGCATTATCCATATCCTAGCCCCATTTATACATTTGTACCCTATCCTTTGATCAACAATAAGTGGGTTCAGTTATAGATGTTACCTTTAGTTCCTTGCGAAAGTTGTACCATTCGGAATACCTTCTATATTGCATCCCTTTCCCTTCTTTTCTTATTACTTTGATTAGCTCACTAAGGGTGAGTTGATCTTTAAAATCGGTGTCAAATACACCGTATCATCTAGTTAATACTGTTAGTACTATTGAAGAGAGGACACACATCAAGAAAGAGAGGGACCAAAATACGTCATTTAAACTGTGAATTACGGTCCTGTTTGAGATAGATTGTTGAGTATATATTGTCGCAGATTATCAATTTAATTGTAAGAATAAATTAAACATTTTTTAATAACGAATATTTAAAACAAGGGGATCTAAGCAACACAATAGAAGAATTTTTTTAGAAACCATTTTTTAAGTGTACAGTAAATAATATTTTTCAAGAATCCGATAAATAAAAGCTGAAAATGTACTTGTTAGACTCAAAATGCAAAATATCATACATTTTGCTTGGATGGACAATCCTTTCCAATAGTCTTAGTTCACCAAGATGTGTATTATTCTCCCCAAGCAAAATGTACTTATTAGACCCAAATTGCAATATATTATAGAACTGAGGACTTATGTGAAATAGCAATAGTGCACGTGCAACACACATTTCCGTAATATATGTTAGGCTATATATATAATATAAAACTGTAAAATACTTGGAAATTACATATAAATTCAACTTATTGCTCCAGAGACTTTATAATGTACTCTAGCCATCCCAAAATATATCAATATAATCAGACTAGATACGATCTAATACCATAAGTTCTTTTTAAGGGTAGTTAATATCTAATTTAGTTCTAGGTTACTGTTATATTTTGAAACGAAGGGAGTAGTAAACAACAGATTTTTCGTGAGAAGAAAAAAATTGTACTCCGTTGAACATTCTCCAATTGATTCTACTTGCTTTTTGTTGTTGTTGAGATGTTGATTCTCCTTGCTACTGCGACGTGACTATTAGCTGATCGGTGAACTTTTCTAGTTCGGGTTCATGGTGGGCGCGCTGTGTACTTCGGCGGACCCACAATGGCCAACCTCCCGCCGCTCAAATATTGTGATTGACGCTTTAATGATAGGTTAATCACTCCTGTCTGGCTGTCTCTGAAGACAAAGTTAACTGTCAGCTTCGCACACATGATGAAAATAACAAAATAATTTCTATTAACACATGAATAAATCTGGAGAAAAATGATAGTAAGTCGGTGTCTTTAAGTGCCATTTGTGTGCTGGAATTTCGTTATGATACGTTATATACGTTTTTTTAAGGACAATGTATGTTGTTTTTCCTGAAAATATCAATCTCTGGTTCTTTAGATAATAAAAAATTATCAGTCTGTATAGGCTATGACAATAAATCAGTGGTTCAATTTAGCGCCTCAAAAGCAAGGTTCGAAAAACCGATAATAACCGCTCGATTTATCGGCTATCCTGAATCACTCTGCATTGAGAAACTGATGAGATTAAACTGAAATTTAAATTTTTGACAAAAATAATTTCAATTTCATCAGCTATCATCTACTTCTTACGTCCAAAATAAAATAATCTTGTATATGTTGTAAGTTAGTAAAGTATATAGTGTGATATTATTAGTATAACGAATCTGAAAATGTTCTATCCTATGTTAGCCTTGGGACAGAAAATATCAAACAATACCTGCCATCGCTGGGGAGCAATATTCGGTGGGCAAATAATTTAGAAGCATAACGAAAGAGATAAGAAGAGCATTACAAGACTAGGGTGATTGATTATTAGTTTTATTATTACGAAAGATTTGGAAGATATATATACGGTTGCCCCCACATGGAAAAAAAACATATAATTATATACTATTACAAGTGGATTAGCAGTCACTCACTAATCAGAATTGTGGCAGTCCGAATTTTGACATCTTCCCTAACACCCTTTTCTTTCTCCTTCTTCTTCTTCCCCTCGTGCACGGCCGTACTAGTATAACGCAAAGCAGCCAACCTCCTCCCACCCCGTCACACTTCACACAGCGTTCTCTCCCCTTTCCATTTCCGGAGCTCATCAATCCCACCCACGATTTCTGCCCCCCGAAAATTTCAAAAGTTTATCACACCACCACACGCTGCGATCCCTCTCTCTCTCCCCGTCTCGTCCCCTCCAATCCCCAATCCCGCCGCACCGCCGCCGCCGCGGCCGACGCCGATCTCCATCACCGCGAGCGGCTGTGCCGGCGTCCTGCTGCATCCTCTCCTGAACACCCAGTACGCGCATCCTCTCTCTCTCTCTCTCTCTCTCTCTCTGTGTGTGTGTGTACGTGCCTCTCGTCCGCTCGAATCGCACCTCCTCGATCCACCCGCATTCTCCAATTCGTGCCCCAGTTTGCTCCGAATCGGTAGATCTCGGTCTCGGGGTGTTGCCTTGCCCAATCGCGCGCTCCGAGATTTTGGGTTGATTTTTGGTGTTCCTTTCCGAGCTGGTTTCTGGTTCGAATCGGGGGGGGGGGGGGGGGGGGGGGGGATCTCACCGTGCTATTTCCTTCCACGAATTCGAGCTGTTCCATTTCAAAAACCAACGGCGACGATTTTTTTCCCGTACAGATTGCAGTTTCCACTGTTGGGTACTGGTACTAGTTGTGGCATTGGATCGACCGCCATTGGGGAGGTGGTGGTTGGTGGTGAGCCTGTGATCTGCGCTGCCGCCAGCCAGACTTGGGGTGGGGCGATGAGAGCTGGCGCCGTGGCCTCGAAGGCGGCGGCGGCATGAGCGGCGTGGCGTCGCTGGGGCTCAGGTCGTCCGGGAGCTATGGATCCTTGCAGCAGTCAAACGGCCAGTCGCCGACGCCTACGCCGTCTCCGCCGCTCGCCGCTCGGAAGGCCGGGAAGATGTCCTTTGGCGGAGCGGGCGCTGGAGGCCGAGGCCTCCTCTTCGCCCGGATCTGCAAGCTCACCAGCCGTCGCCGGCGGATGCTCCTCCTCCTCCTCGTCGCCGCTGCCGTGGTCTTCTGCTTCCTCTTCTCATCACTTGTCAGTAAAGGTACAGGTTATCTTACTTCATGTTTTCTTAATAAACTGTGTGACTATTAGACCAAATGTTTTGTTATGCATTCAAATGATGTAATGCAACCTGCAAGCATTACTATTTTATGATACATGTAGATGTTGGTTTCCATTGCAGGAATTAAAAACATCTGGCTTTATGAATTTTAGTTAGTTACATGGGTTATAGGATGTTAGGAAGTGTTATCGTGTGTGGTTGACAAGTTCAAATGCTCCAGTGAAGTGAAATTGCGATCGGCAACTTTAGTAATGGCAAAATAAAATGGCAGGATATACTGTCTACTACATTGGTGGATGTACTATCTACTACACTGGTGTTGACTCTCATTGGCTTTTTTAAGTCTACATGATTGTTTATTGTGTATGCATTTGATCACCTTTATCCTTGTTTACTTGCATTCTTTAATTTGCATCATATCTGACTCCAGCTGACTGTTGTGATGCAAAAAAAAATGGTTTCTGTATTATTCTATATAACATTAAAAAATAATATTGAGAAGTGACCCAAATTTCGAGTTCTTGGTTTTTATCTTTGGCTATGATAGATACTCATCTAATTATGGATCTGTTTTTCATATTTTATTGGGATGTATGGTGTTTGATGTATTTACTGTGACTTGAATATTCATGAAAGTATAAACCTTGCAGTGAGAGATATTAATGTTGATAACTCTGTCACTGTTTGATTCCTTTCCAGTACTGGCATTGTAGAATCATGGTGTTGCTAGAATTTTTTATTTGTTTGGTCATTTGGTCAACTGCATGCTTATGGTAGCAGTAGTTCTCTACTCTTACTATGCATCTTGTTTGATTTTTCCTGATTAATGTTTTTGATTCTTAGCCCTTCATTTTTATCCTGCAGTCAATCTGCACATTTTTTTTCATGATTAAAATAACAATAACTTTGTTTCAGTTTGCATCTAGCTATTTCAGTCAATGTCTTAATTAGGGCATGTTGAAGGACTACAGTACTAGATCCCTCACCTGTTGTTCATGCATAATTCAAATATGCGTAGTAGTGCCTCATTTTATATGTCAACAGCATTTAGCCTCTAGTTTTGATCAGCCTATTCCATTTCTGTTACAAATATGTGAAATAAATAATGATCGCCTTTTCTTAATAAGGTATAATTGCTAATTTCTCTCTACTAGTAATTAAAACAAGGCAACTGTCTTCTGTTCTAACGGTATTACTTAGAGCTTGGAGTACAACCGTTACAGTACATCTGTCACATGCATCTGTCGATGGTGGTTCTACCAAATATCTAGTGCGTAATCATGATATGTTTTTTTTTTCTCATGTTGCATGTGTCAAACAATGTAAGCTAAAATATTTTTTTTGTGTACCAACAAGACTGAACTTAAGTACTATTCAAAAGCCTACTAAAGTAAGATGCCATCTTTTAACAGTAAATATAGTTTTTTTGGCTAATTTTTTGTGCTTTCACTTTCATATATGTTTATTATAATACTGAACCATGAAATCTTATTGTGGCCTATGCTAGATGAAGATGCACCGCCTGGTATTGAAACCATGCTTGGATTTTCTGATCAAGTCCGGAGCTTTGTGAATCCTGTTTGGACATCTTCGGGTAGACCAACAATCCAGGGAGATTCTTTGAGTGGGAATGGCTTGAATACAGCATCACAGGCAGAAAAACAGTCTGACAGTAGTCATAAAAAATTTCAGGGTCTCTCGCGGAGCTTCCCACCATCTGTTGTTCTGGAGCACCATCCTTGTGAAAATTTCTCATTTTCCCCTCCACCAACTGACAGGAAACGCACTGGACCACGACGTAAGTTTATCATTTTGACGAATTAAATTCAGAGTTACAGAAGAGTTTCAATTTAACTGTAATATTTTGTACTTTTGTAGCATGTCCTGTTTGTTATGTGCCTGTTGAGCAGGCCCTGGCGTTGATGCCAGGTGCACCATCACCATCACCAGTCCTTCGGAGCTTAAATTATTTGTCTGATGATAATTTGATTTCGAAAGAGTCAAACCGCGGTTCTTTGTTTGGAGGCTATCCATCATTGGAAGAGCGAGATAGGTCTTATGACATAAAAGACTCAATGACGGTTCATTGTGGGTATGTTTACATAGCTCATCTGCTTTAGCTTCTGTACACCTATATGATAACTATCTACAAAAGCACAAATATCAATACATTTTAGTATTTTACAATGTAACAGAACTTTACTGCATTTTCAGATTTGTGAGAGGGAAGATACCTGGTGTCAATACTGGGTTCGACATAGATAGAGCTGATCTTTCTGAGATGTGGCAGTGCCAGGGGATAGTTGTTGCTTCTGCTATTTTTGGTAACTATATCATCTTTTCATGTCAATTGTAATTGCATATCTCATTTCAAATTGCTTATTTGAGCTTTCTCAGGAAATTATGATATAATGCAACAACCAGAAAACATCAGTATTTTTTCAAAGGATACAGTTTGCTTCTTCATGTTTCTGGATGAAGAAACAGAAGCAGCAATAAAGAACACTACAACAATTGATAATTCTAAAAGAATTGGGCTATGGAGGGTGGTGGTTGTCCGCAATCTTCCATATTCAGATGCAAGGCGCAATGGAAAGGTACACATATTATAGGTTTTAGATTTTCTAGTTATATCTGTGAGGCACCAGATTATATCATGGAGAGGTACAAGTGAGCAAGTTAATTTTCCGTTTTGTGGACCATGTAAATTGTAAGTTGTAGAGTAATTAAGATAATTCTATATGCAGTTGTTTGTTAAACATTAATCTCTGTTTATAAAGATGGAGGCTGGTCCTCTGTTTAGATAATAATATTATACATCATACATGACTTTATGATATGTTATACAGTAATAATGCACCTTGACCCTGGCAGTGTAATTACTAACGTTGCACTTGCTGTTAAGGTATGCACATCTAAATTGATCTTGAGGTCTGTGCAAGTCTTTTGAATCTTTATTGCATTCTGCAGATTGAATCTTTATTGACCGTAGGCTGTAGCTGTTTCTTTGGATATGAAGTTTTTATCTCTTCTCTACAAATTGAAATAAGGCCATAGACCCCCCATGGCCTTCTATTTACTATTTTCAGTGTTTACCTGATTTGAAAACTATAGTTATGTTCCTTCGTTAAGGCAAAGGATGCCATGCTTAATGTGAGTGGATTTGCTAGATTTTAATCATTTCTGACCTTGTGATCATTTCATCAAACAGGTTCCAAAATTACTACTTCATCGTCTATTTCCTAATGTGCGGTATTCAATTTGGATTGATGGGAAACTTAAACTAGTGAGGGATCCTTATCAGCTATTAGAGAGGTAAATATCGTATTTTCTCATTAAGTTGTCCATGCTACTTGTGTTGATTGCATTCTGCAAATAGTTCAGGCAATACTTGGGTACCGCTGAAAGTAAAGTCACGAGTTGCCATTGCTATGGATTCTCCATCTAATATATAAAGAACTAAGTTGCATCAATTGTCAAAGTTTTATCTGAACTCTGGCATTTATTGTCTGTTTTCTGAGAGCACTGTTATGTCACAGATTCTTGTGGAGAAAGAATGTTAGCTTCGCTATTTCCAGGCATTACAGACGCTTTGATGTCTTTGAGGAAGCAGAGGCTAACAAGGTTGGTGGAAAGTATGACAATGCTTCAATCGATTACCAAATAGAATTCTACAAGAGAGAGGGTTTAACCCATTATTCTTCATCTAAGCTTCCTATCACGAGTGGTAAGTGCTTCTCCCTAGCTGCTGAGTAGTAGTAATCTTCTGTTTGTCTTATAGCGGTATATTGTGTTCCGCAGATGTCCCTGAGGGCTGTGTAATTATACGGGAGCACATCCCTATCACCAACCTCTTCACGTGCCTTTGGTTTAATGAAGTTGATCGCTTCACCTCCAGAGATCAGCTAAGCTTTAGCACAGTGAGAGATAAAATAAGGACACGAGTTAACTGGACTGCAGATATGTTCCTGGATTGCGAAAGGCGTGACTTCGTTGTCCAGGTACATTTTAGTGATTGTTTAGTCTGGAAATCTGCCTTTAAAGATAAATGTGCTATTCTGGCACATTTATATTCAGAGCATCATTATTGTTTTTAAGTCTAACTCGCTTTATGCCCTTCTTACTTAACAGGCATATCACAGAGAACTGTGGGAACAAATACTACGAAGTCCGCCTCCACCCCAGCCTCCTTTGGTGCGCCAGCAACCCAGAAAGATGCTCCCAGATAATACAGCAAAGGAACCTGGAAAAGCCTCCGCGTCCAAGAGGTTACCATCGAAGCGTACACGTGAAAAGAAATCAGGCTCGAAACGAGCCCGTAGAACTAAGGGCACTGGTGGGAAGGAATTCATCCAACTGTAAATCTCGTGGCAAATTTTGCTTCATATGATTGCGGTCAAATTCCGGCGTTGGGTTCATTATTTAACCTCAATTCATTCTCCCCTGTCCAAAGGCTCGAAAATTTTGTCAGGAATTGTTGATAGATGATCATTTTTTTGTGTTGTAAATAAACATTTTAGAATAAAGATGGATTCGACTAGCAGCTGCTTCAGTAAATTCAATATATTTTGAGTTCGTCTGGTGCAGAGTTTCAGAAAATGCAGCGCAGCGGCAAAGAAGACGGAAGGGGTGGGCGTAGGTTGGCGCCTTGGCGGTTATTCGTTGACCCGCTATTGTAGCCCGGCCCTGTTCAACTTAAACAAAATAAATTCCAATTAAGTCCCGTGGGTAAAGGAATACAAACGACTGGCCTGCATCCATCCCTAAAAACGGAAGCCAAGACAGATTATATTTAGTATCATTTTTTGTCTCATATATAGAAGGGATATGGATTCATGCGAATTCCTATTTGGAATAAGTTCATTTGACTCCACTGAATCTGATTCGTATCGCTTAGTCCTAAGGAACTCGGTAAAATAGCCCCGTAACTTTGGGAGAAGGGGTGCCCCCTCGCAAAAGGGGGTCGCAGTGACCAGGCCCTAGCAATGGGGCAGCATGCTGCTCCTCCTACCAGGATTCCCAAGCTTTGTTAGCAGGAACCCCTGACTTGGTTGAGTAATGCATGAGATCAACCTGCGCTCATAATACCGGATATCTCGACCACGAACTATTAAAACCGGTGCAATTTGACTCCCTCGGTGATTTTGGAGAGCAGTTTCGCTGATGTGGTGTCTACGTGATGGTATTGATCTGGTCTTTGTTCTACATAGCGTTAACGTGGTGCTTAGGTGACATTAGAATTAAAATATATGTATGGGACACATTTGTCATTCACACAAAAAAAATATTATGGGGCCCATTGACATGTAGGCCTTCTCTCTCTCCCTTATCTCTCTCTCTCCCACAGCGGGCAGTGAGGGCCGGAGCGGCGTGGGCAACCGGAGATGATAGGCGAGTGGCGGAGCCCTTTCCTCCTATCTCTTCTCCCTCCTCTTTCTCCCACGGCGTACAGCGAGGACCGGAGCTAAGTAGGCAAGCGGAGACGGTGACGAGCGGTGGAGCCCCTCCCTCCTCCCTCTCTTTCTCCCGCGGCGTGCAGCGAGGGATGGAGCGGTGCGGGCAAGAGGAGATGGCGGCGAGCGGTGGAGCCCCTCCGTCCTCCTCTCTCTCTCCCGCGGCGTGCGGCAAGGGCTGGAGCGACGGTGAGCAAGCGTGAAGACGCGGGCGTGGTGCGGCGGCCCGCCGGTATCCAACGGTGGCCACCATGGACATGGTAAGGTGGCGGGATCTCCCCGACAACGTCCCCCTTGGCGTCACCGCCCACCTCCCATGCTGCGCCGACCGCATCCATGCGTCAACAACCAGTGGCGCACCGCCGTGCAGGCGGAGCCACGTCCCCGCCGCCGATTCAGCTGGACCAGTGTCGGGATCGCCTCCGGGATGCGGTCGATCTCCTCGGTGGAGTCCGGGTTGTCTAGCGGCAGCGGTGGCACTCAGCTCCGAAAGGGTGACGCCATTGCTCAGCCTCTCGCCAGTGACCGGGCACGTGCGGCATCCGGCCTCATTCTCTCTGTCGCCAGCCAAGGTGAAGAGAAAGGGGGGAGAGAGAGATAAGGGAGAGAGAGGGAGGAGGGAGAGGGAAGGAGAGAGGATGACATGTGGGGCCCACAATATTTTTTTTTAAATGACAAATGAGTCCCACACATATTTTTTTAATTCTAATGCCACCTAAGCACCACATTAACGCCACGTGTAACGAACACTAGGTCAATACCGTCGTGTAGGCATCACGTCAGCGAAACCGCTCTCGAAAACCACCGAGGAAGTCAAATTGCACTGGTTTTAATAGTTGGGGGTCAAGATTTTCGGTATTTTGGGTGAGGAATATGAATCAAATTCAATCACTAGTAAGGGAGTCAAAAGTGAACTTATTCCTTCCTATTTCACGCATATGCACCCATGGCGGACGTTTCGGCCCATCCAGCCCATAAGGCTAGCAGCCTAGAAGGAGAAAAGACTTGTCATGTTTAGGCCCATCCAGACAATAAGGCTGGTAGCCTAGAAAGAGAAAAGACTCGCAGTCTCATCGGTTGCTCAAATTTTCTAATAAACCAGTACTTTATATTACATTTTAATTTATAGGTAAAACTTTATATATGTGTATTGTGTTTTTAGCGGCTTAAAGGCCAATGCTGAGAAAGAAACTACATTGAGAATATCTTAAAATCAACTCAAAATTAAATTTGAAAATTCAAATTTTGGATTTGGCTTTGGCTTTGGCTTATTTGGATAACCAATGGGACCTTCGGTCAATGAGACCACCGCTTTTTCTCTCATCTCCCATCTCTCTTCATTACCATCAATATTTTTCACGTTAGCGCCTAAATCCCGTCTCTGTCCACCTCCCCTACCCATCTCGCTAGCGCCTGGAACCCCCGTACCCATGTCCGTCTCCGACCACATCTATCCTCTTTGATGCGGACATTATTCCGTCGGATATACACAACAAGCCTCCATTGGTCATTGAAGGTCCAATCACAAGAGCTCGCGCACGACAATTGAATTTAGAGGTGAGTTCGTTCCTAAGTTCTTCTTTATATGATTTTGAGAATAGATTGCTACCTAATGATTATATTATGATTAGGAACAATGGAGATGACAAGGAAATACTTAGAGAAGGACATAGAGTCGTGGAAGGTCAGTGAGAACGTTCAAGTCAAGGTGGAGGCTCAAACCAAGTCGACTTCGAGTCCGTTTCGGAGTCCAGGACCAGTCTGCATTAAAACGGGCGCGCAGGTTGCATACGTGCTTGGATTGAGGCGTTCTTTATATGGATGGAAAGCTAAGAAGATAATATTTCCAATGGTTCTGGTCCCATGTCCAAATTCATTACGAGTCATCGGGAATTGACCGAACAAGTTGACCTTCAGAATCTGTTCCGGCGCTGCGACGCCGTATTTGGGCCTTTGGGCCGTGTATCGTGTTGGAGCCCATTAGGGTTGCGTCAAGGGGTGCTTGCACGAACCTAAACTCCATATATCAGTAGCCATCGCTATCTTTAGTTTTTGGGTTTTGCTTAGATTAATATGTCAAGAACAGTTTCGCCGCTAGATTGGTTTGTAAGATCCCAACTTGTGAGCTTAATCATTCATCTGCAATTTTGGTTGCAATGTTCTTTGTTCTTGTTTGTGTTCTTCGATTTGCAAGCAGGGATTAGCCTTCTTGGCGAGGTCAACTGGGTTTCGGCACGGTTGATAACCACAGGAGATGTGGTGCTACGATTGCGGGGCTCAGGAACGTGCTCGTTCAAGAAGCCGGATCGATTTGTGTTACGCCTCCACCAAAATAGTTGATTATCAGAACCTTTCGGAAGATCGGGAACCCTAGTCCACATCAAGTGGTATTAGAGCTCTAGGTTCACCATCAGGTTCGCTCAGTTTCTTTACCCTAGTTTAGTTTTTGATTTTGCTGTTATCCTAGAGTCTACAGAAAAGCCAAAAAAAAATTATAGTCGATAGTCTCTCCTTAACCTAGACCGTGTTTAGCCTTTGCATGATCCTTTTCAGAGTCTGTAGTGTTGAGTTTGAGTCCTAGTTTAAGTTCTTGTTGCTGGTTTAGTTCGTGTTTTAAGCTAGTTGTGTGTTTTCCTTTGTAACCCTAGCCACCACCATCTTCACCCTGTTTGTTAGGGTTCATCCTTTGAGAAACCGTTCCCGCCATCATAAACACTTACCAAGATCACCACGCAACACCAGAACACCTTCCCAAACTCCGCTGCCATCATATCCATCTCCACTGCCAAAACCGATTAGGTTATATCCCCTCTGGAAAACCTAGTCGGAAGCCACAACTTTAAATAGCCAAAATTTAACTTTTCGGATAAGAGAAAAAAATTTACATCCGTTTTCCCCCACCTTCGGCGGGTTTGGTGAAATCAGAATTCCGAAATTTGGCTTGCAAAATTGTCTGTTCGAGCTCTCAAGATTCCGCACTCCCTTAATAGTGGTTTCAGAAAATTCCATAGGCCACGTATCAACTCTGATTGAGCTGTAACTTTGTGGTGTCACTATTTTCATGCTCCTGGAAAAGAAAAAAAAATAGAAATAAAAGAAAAAAAAGAAAAGTTGATTTCCACTAGTGCCTCGAGCTCACGACGTGCTTCATTGAGCTTATCAGCCTTATGGTTTTGCTGTTTTTGCTGAAACTCGCCGAAACTTGCATGTCCGTCTTCCCTAGCCGTTTACCAGTGACATATTCCTTTGCGCCATCATTGGTACCACTACTGTCTAGGACACGAGTAGACCAGCAACTGAGGGCAAGTGACTTGGGATTTCTTATTCAGCATTACTATCTGTCATTGGATTGTGTACCACTCACATATATTTGGCCTTCCTAGCTCTACATGTTACTTCTGGACAGCACAGGTTCTTGACCCTTGCAATCGCTGACTACGCCTTCCAGGTATCCTTTGCTTTGCTGGTAAGAACCTTATAAGGGCTTGGTAAGGTGCTCCATATTGCTGAGTTGTTGAGAGGCACCACTAGACCTGTGTAGTAAATTATAGGGATAACCTTCACCGTTGGTTGCTGTTTTGGTGTTTCAATGGCAGGAGACGATGAGGAGATGACTCCCAAGGATTTTGCTGACTGTGTCAGTCAAGAGCAACTACGAACTGTTGTAGGAAATGCTCATAAAGAGATAATGGAGGCAGTCACAACAGCTCTCCACGAAGCCATCATTAAACTCGACCTCGGCAGACACATGGAGAGGTTGGACAAGCGGGTGTCTACACTAACTGATCGGGTTGCTGCGTTGGAGACTCGACAACCATCCAATGAGGAAGTGAATGACAGCAACGCCGGTGGACGTCCAGAAGACATGGTATACGATTCCAATGGTAATGTAGATGAACAAGCTACACGACAAGCACGGTTACAACGTCGTCTTCGCTTCAACATGACAAGTATGGGTGGCGCTCAACACCACCACCAACAAGGTAATAATAATAATAGTAATAATAATCGTGTGCCCGATGATCCTTATGCTAAGGTTAAGTTTAAAATACCTACCTTTTCGGGTCATTATGATGCTGAGAAATACCTTGATTGGGAGATGACAGTAGAGCAAAAATTTAGTGCCCACCTTGTGCCTGAGCAGCATAGAGTTTGACAAGCCAGTAGTGAGTTTAAAGATTTTGCTATCATTTGGTGGACTGGGTTAGCTGCTGAGGGTGTTTTACCTACTACTTGGGAAGAACTTAAAGTAGCTATGCGTGATAGATTTGTTCCTCCATCCTATCATAGGGAGTTACGCAAGAAACTGATGCGTTTAGAACAAGGGGATAAATCTGTACATGATTACTATGGTGAGCTACAAAAGGGATTAATGCGCTATAGCATTGTGGAGGGGACCGAGGATGCCATTTGTCGTTTTTATTCGGGTTTAAGGGTTGAAATCCAGAACATAGTTGATTATAAGGAATTTAACGCTGTCAACCAGTTGTTTCAGTTTGCTATGCTTGCAGAGAAGGAATTGCAGGGGCGTGATCAAAAGGGCAAGACCAAGGCAAGTACGTACACTCCGCGCACGACGCTACCTTCGGGGCCGACCAAGGCTACCTCTTTCCGGACACCCCCTCCAGCGAACAAGCGACCAGCTGCATCCGGAGTTTCTGCAGTGCCAAAACCACCTCCACCACGACCATCAGATTCAGGTAAAAGTCCTTCGCAGGTACCCGCTAAGAGTGCTTCATCCGTCGCTTCAACGGGACGCACTCCAAACATTCAGTGCCACCGCTGCCAAGGATTTGGCCATGTGCAGAAATATTGTCCTAGTCAACGGGCATACATTGCCACAGAAGATGGCTATATCAGCACCTCCGATGTTGAGGATGATGAAGACAAGGAGGAAGGAGTTGATGCTGAGGATGGTGAATTCTTTGGGCGTGAGGACACAGCGGCCTACATGAACATTATTGTATAGCGGGTGCTTAGCACGCAGGTACAACAATCTGAAAGGTTGCAACGCCACAATTTGTTCCAGATTTTCTTCGTCATCAACAATCGTCGTGCACGTGTGATCATTGATAGAGGTAGCTGCAATAATTTGGTGAGTTCTGACTTGGTAAAGAAGCTTGGCTTGACCACACGCCCACACCCACATCCATACCATATTCAGTGGTTAAATGATTCTGGAAAGGCAAAGGTAACACGATCTTGCAGAGTTTCGTTTTCCATTGGTTCATATGTTGATTCTGTTGATTGTGATGTGGTTTTTATGCAAGCTTGTTCACTTTTGTTGGGTCGGCCTTGGGAACATGATAATGATGCTACACACCATGGTAGAAGTAATAAATACAGTTTTGTGCATAAAGGAAAGAAAATTACTTTGGTTCCATTAACCCCTGCTGAAATTGTAGAGGCTGATAAAGAACGAGCTGCTAGTTTGAAACTTAATGAATCTGAAAATCAGCAAATTGCTAAATCTGTTTTTCCACTTAAAAAGGATAAGCCTTCACCTAGCTCTAAGGCCGAGGGAATTAAATTGAAGGGTTGTGTTATGCTTGCAACAAAATGTGACATTGCTGAAATTTCTGCTGATGATATTTGCTATTCCTTCATATGCAAACAAGCTTTGTTTTCTCTTAATGATATTGCTAGCTCAATACCTCCTGCTGTCACTAACCTATGAGGATGTTTTTCCAGCTGAGATACCCCCGGGATTGCCACCTATGAGAGGGATCGAGCACCAAATTGATTTGATCCCAGGAGCAACATTGCCAAACCGTGCTGCTTATCGAACCAATCCCGAGGAGACTAAGGAAATTCAACGGCAAGTCCAAGATCTTTTGGACCGCGGGTATGTACGTGAAAGCCTTAGTCCTTGTGCAGTGCCTGCAATTTTGGTTCCTAAGAAAGATGGGTCTTGGCGAATGTGTGTTGATTGTAGAGCCATTAATAATATTACTATTCGGTATCGTCATCCTATTCCTCAGTTAGACGATATGCTTGATGAGTTGTGTGGTTCAATAATTTTCACAAATATTGACTTGCGTAGTGGATACCACCAAATTAGAATAAAACTTGGAGATGAATGGAAAACAGCTTTCAAAACCAAATTTGGATTGTATGAGTGGTTAGTAATGCCTTTTGGTTTGACTAATGCCCCTAGTACTTTCATGCGCTTAATGAATGAGGTTTTAAGGCTTTTATTGGACGATTTGTGGTAGTCTACTTTGATGACATCTTGATTTACAGCAAGTCTTTGGTTGAACACTTGGATCATTTACGTGCTGTTTTTCATGCCTTACGTGATGCACGTTTGTTTGCTAACCTTGATAAGTGCATGTTTTGCACGGAACGAGTCTCTTTTCTTGGCTATGTTGTTACTCCACAGGGAATTGAGGTGCATGAGACAAAAATTGAAGCCATTAAGAGTTGGCTGGTTCCCCAAACCATCACACAGGTGAGAAGTTTTCTTGGTCTTGCAGGATTCTATCGCCATTTCGTCAAAGATTTCAGCACCTTTGATGCACCCTTGAATGAGTTGACGAAGAAAAGGGTGGTCTTTCATTGGGGAAAAACACAGGAGGAGTCTTTTGTCACTTTGAAGGACAAGCTTACACACACACCTTTGCTCCAACCTCCAAACTTTGGTAAAACTTTTCAGTTAGAATGTGATGCTAGTGGAGTTGGCCTAGGAGGTGTTTTGATGCAAGATGATAAACCTGTTGCATACTTTAGCGAGAAGTTGCATGGCCCTGTTTTGAATTATTCCACGTATGATAAGGAATTGTATGCTCTTGTACGTTCTTTAGAGACGTGGCGTCATTATTTGTGGCCTAAAGAATTTGTTATTCATTCTGATCATGAATCGCTTAAGTATCTTCGCTTTCAAAATAATTTGAATCGTAGACATGCTAAATGGGTTGAGTTTATTGAATCTTTTCCTTATGTCATCACACACAAGAAAGGAAAGGATAATGTGATTGCTGATGCTTTGTCCAGACGTTATACTTTGTTGTCCCAACTTGATTGTCGGATTTTTGGACTTGAATCAATTAAAGAACAATATGCGCTTGATCCTGAATTTAAAGAAATGATGTTGAATTGTCAAGATGGACGCACTTGGAATAAATTTGTGATCAATGATGAATTTGTGTTTCGAGCTAACCGTCTATGCGTTCCAGTTGGGTCCGTTCATCTTTTGTTGATATAGGAAGCGCATGGAGGAGGATTGATGGGACATTTTGGAGCTAAGAAGACGGAGGATGTTTTGGCTTCACATTTCTTTTGGCCAAAGATGAGGAGAGATGTTGAGAGGTTTGTGGCACGCTGCACCACTTGTCAAAAAGCTAAGTCTCGTTTGAATCCACATGGTTTGTATATGCCTCTTCCTGTTCCTTCTATTCCTTGGGCAGATATTTCTATGGACTTTGTTTTGGGATTGCCTAGGACTAAGAGGGGGAGGGATAGTATTTTTGTTGTGGTCGATCGATTTTCTAAGATGGCACACTTCATACCATGTCATAAAAGTGATGATGCTATTCATATTGCTGATCTCTTTTTCCATGAGATTGTTCGTTTGCATGGTATGCCTTCTACTATTGTTTCAGATCGTAATGCAAAATTCCTTAGTCATTTTTGGTGCACGCTATGGAACAAGTTGGGTACAAAGTTATTGTTTTCTACTACATGTCACCCACAAACAGATGAACAAACGGAGGTAGTCAACCGCACTTTGGGTACAATGTTGAGGGCTATTTCGAAGAAAAATTTGAAGATGTGGGAGGAATGTTTGCCACATGTGGAATTTGCATATAATCAGGCAACACATTCTACTACCAAGGTAAGTCTTTTTCAGGTAGTGTATGGTTTCAACCCCCGTGCTCCTATTGATATTTTGCCTTTACCTACTAGTGAGAGGGTTCACAGTGATGCTAATGCACGTGCTGATTTTATTTTGAAAATGCATGAAACAACTAAGCACAACATTAAAAAGATGAATGAAAAGTATAGAATTGCTGGTAGCAAAGGTAGGCAAGAAGTGAAGCTTGAACCGGGTGATTTAGTTTGGTTGCACTTGCGAAAGGATAGATTTCCAGAATTGTGAAAGTCTAAGTTGATGCCTAGAGTTGATGGTCCTTTCAAAATTGTTGAGAAGATTAATGATAATGCATATAAACTTGAGTTACCTTCCGAGTTTGGGGTTAGTCCCACGTTTAACATTTCAGATTTGAAGCCATACTTGGGAGAAGAAGATGAGTTTGAGTCGAGGACGACTTCAATTCAAGAGGGGGAGGATGATGTGGACATCATTCCGTCGGATATACACAACAAGCCTCCATTGGTCATTCAAGGTCCAATCACAAGAGCTCGCGCACGACAATTGAATTTAGAGGTGTGTTCGTTCCTAAGTTCTTCTTTATATGATTTTGAGAATAGATTGCTATCTAATGATTATATTATGATTAGGAACAATGGAGAGGACAAGGAAATACTTAGAGAAGGACATAGAGTCGTGGAAGGTCAGCGAGGACGTTCAAGTCAAGGTGGAGGCTCAAACCAAGTCGACTTCGAGTCCGTTTCAGAGTCCAGGACCAGTCTGCATTAAAACGGGCGCCCAGGTTGCATACGTGCTTGGATTGAGGGTTCTTTATATGGATGGAAAGCTAAGAAGATAATCTTTCCAATGATTCTGGTCCCATGTCCAAATTCATTACGAGTCATCGGGAATTGACCAAACAAGTTGACCTTTAGAATCTGTTCCGGCGCTGCAACGCCGTATTTGGGCCTTTGGGCCGTGTATCGTGTTGGAGCCCATTAGGGTTGCATCAAGGGGTGCTTGCATGAACCTAAACTCCATATATCAGTAGCCGTCGCTATCTTTAGTTTTTGGGTTTTGCTTAGATTAATCTGTCAAGAACAGTTTCGCCGCTAGATCGGTTTGTAAGACCCCAACTTGTGAGATTAATCATTCATCTGCAATTTTGGTTGCAATGTTCTTTGTTCTTGTTTGTGTTCTTCGATTTGCAAGCAGTGATTAGCCTTCTTGGCGAGGTCAACCGGGTTTCGGCACGGTTGATAACCAGAGGAGATGTGGTGCTGCGATTGCGGGGCTCAGGAACGTGCTCGTTCAAGAAGCCGGATCGATTTGTGTTGCGCCTCCACCAAAATTGTTGATTATCAGAACCTTTCGGAAGATCGGGAACCCTAGTCCACATCACCCTTCCTATCCCCTTTCTTTAGCCATGCGTTGACGCCCTAGCCTCAAACCCTAGCATCACAGCCAGGCGATGCCGACTTCAGCCGGGCAGCCGTTGCTCAGCTGCGAGTATTCTGCTGTTGCGACACATCACATTGGGCTCATGCCGACCTCCCGGATCATTTCCTACGGTGCCAGATGAGAAGGCACAGACAATTGAGGCCAAAAAGAAGAGGAAGTTTTGTGTTTTTGATTTGAAAGTCTTCATAATTTTGAGAAGAAAGCTTTATATTTTCAAGTGAAAGTTTTGTGATTTGAGATGAAAGCTTTGTTTTTTGAATAGGAAGTTTGTGATTCTGAGATGAAAGTTTTAGAATTGGATTGAAAGTTTTTGTAGTGATTTGAGATGAAAGTTTTAAAATTAAATTGAAAGTTATTGTGATTTGAGATGAAAGTTTTAAAATTGAATTGAAGTTTTCCTGATTTTGAAATGAAAGTTTTAGAATCGGATTGAAAGTTTTCGTGATTTAAGATGAAAGTTTTAAGATCGAATTGAAAGTTATTGTGATTTGATATGAAAGTATCATATTTTTAGTTGAAACTTTGTGGGACAACATTTTTTTAACATTCTGGAGAGTATCAATTCCGACTCTTCTGGGCACACCGTGAGACAAGGCATGAGACAAAATCGGCAGGGTGCGCGTGCGCGTGACTTATGTCGGTGGCACGTCTACGCCAATTAGCACTCCTCGGATTCATGTCAATTATATAAATCTCGAAAGAGAATATCAATCTGAACTCACTAGCAGTGTTGATACATATAGATGAGATGGTAAGCCTGTAACACTAGTACAGATCCTCTCATCTGTGACGGGTCCTCACATGTGTGGACTTCGTGGGCCGTCAGAACGAAGTCATCTCAATCAGGCCGAAATTAACACCGTTGTAGATGTACTCGTTCGAGGTGCATATACCTATAGCCCGTCACTGATGACACTCATCTATGACGGGCACAAGGTTAGGCCCGATTGAGATTACCTCCACTACCTCAATCGGGCCCAAGTACAAAGCCCGTCACAGATGAGTGTCATCGGTGATGGGCTCCAAATAAGACCCGATTGAGATTCGGTTAACGCCCGTCACCGATGATACATATTTGTGACAGGCTTTCTTTTACGCCCATTAGAGATAACTGTGCGCCCATTAGAGATGTCGTTTCTTTGGCCCGATCGAGATATATTTTGCACACTATAAATTCTCCACCCGACTATTGTCTGAAGTTATCCCACTGTTCACTATTTTGGTGGAAGGTTAAAGGGGGCGAATTTTTGTCATTTTTTTCCAATGAAAAATAGGAAAATCATAAAAGTAAGTAAAGGTACTAATCATTTCTTATTAATTTAGTAGTACTTATCTTATAAGATGTTGTTCATTTTTGCAGCGATGGATCGAAGTTGGATGTATGCAACTACTTTCAAACATCATTGCAAGGAGTATAGAGATGGCGTATTAAGTTTTATGAACGCCGCGGAGGAGGATAGGAAAAGAAGAAACAACAAATACATGTGTTGTCCATGTAGAGATTGCAAGAATGAGAATATGTTTGAAAGCAGAGTGGACGTACACTCTCACTTGATACAACGGAGATTCATGAAGGGCTACACATGTTGGGTGAAGCATGGAGAGCAAGAATCGGGAAGTGGTGCAGTTGTAGACAGAAGTGGTGCAGACAATCATGAAGAAGGAGATGAAGATGATCATGAAATGTTTATACCATCTCCATTGGGTGGTGAAATGGTTGATGTTGACCCTGATCTACTGCAAGACATGTTACGCGACGTTGAGGATCCAACTTACAATGAGAGAGATTCCATGAAGTTCAGCAGGTTGCTCAGTGACTCGGAGATACCTCTATACGCCGGATGCAAGCCAAAACACACCAAATTATCAGCTACCTTAGACCTAATGAAAATGAAGGCAAGTAGTGGATGGACAGACAAGAGTTTCACAGATCTTCTGGGAATATTGAAGGCCATGCTTCCTGAAGAGAACACATTGCCTGAGACGACATATGAAGCAAAACAAGTTCTGTGTCTCCTGGGGTTAGAGGTCCGTAGAATACCTTGCGGATTTGATTCAATGGAGGAATATCGATCGAAAGCACAAAGACTTTGCTACCGACCCCAGAAACATGATGATATGTTTGTGTACGGATGGCATGAATCCTTTCGGAGACATGTGCAGTTCTCACAGCACTTGGTCAGTTCTTATTGCGAACAATAACCTCCCACCATGGTTGTGCTTCAGAAGGAAATATATTATGTTGTGCTTGTTAATCTAAGGTCCAAAACAACCTGGCGATGATATCGATGTGTTCTTGGAGCCTGTTATCGATGATCTTGAGATTCTCTGGAAAGAAGGTATGTAAACTTGGGATGCATATGGTCAAGAGAACTTCAATCTACGAGTTCTATTGTTCTGCACCATTAATGATTATCCCGCAGTCGGTAATCTTTCTAGACAAACCGTGAAAGGAAAGAAGGCTTGCTCTGACTGTATGGAACATACACGCAGCAGGTGGCTAAAGAAATCAAGAAAGATGGTTTACATGGGTCATAGGAGATGGCTCCCACTACGCCACGCCTTTAGAAGAAAGAAGAAAATTTTCAACGGAAAGAGATAACTTGGGTCTGCGCCCAAGGATTTGTCTGGAGATCAGGTCCACGACATGGTAAAGGACATTACTAATGAGTTTGGGAAAAAAAGAGAATGTACCAAGGCAACTGATAAGGGTATGTGGAAGAAAAAAATTCATATTTTGGTGGCTACCAACAAAAAAATGTATATGTTGTCTTAGCACCATAGTACATTATAACATATTCTAAGGAGACGTATGAATCTATCGCAGGGACCCACATCGTGCACCCTAGTCGTTAGGGTGACACATGCCTTTGCATTTCTTGCCGCAGAAGGTCTTGCGTTGATGCCTACGCCGGAGACCCGAGTGCATGAGGGGCAGCTGCTAGCCGGCCATGCCAAAGTTCAAGTGGACATGGTGAAGCCCGATTGGGTTGGCTTCACTCTCCCGCACCCACCAAATGACGAGATTCTGACCCTTGGAGCTGCACGTGGGACCTTTATCTAATGGCCCAAGCACAACATTCAGATCAATATAACTCCTAGACCAGCACCAAGTGCTCGTCCGCTGCCGCCGCGTCCCCCTCCAACTCTTGTATCTGCCCCTCCCGCCGTTGAAGAAGGAGATCAAGATCTCCAATTGCAGTATGATACGGATTTTGGGGATGACAGTACGGAGGTCAACAGCAGAGCGCACCTCCCCCCTCTTGCCAAAAAAAGTAAGAGGGTGAAATCTTCTCCACCCTAGCATGAAACACGTGGAAGAGCTGTTGGAAGGGGGAAAGGAAGAGGAAAGGTGGAAGGGCTGCTTCTGGCTCCGAAGAAGCTAGATCTTGGCAAGGCACCATCAGCTCCTCCTAAGCCTCCGGCTGAATTCACATTAGGCATGCCATTGGTCGGAGATGACGCCTTATCGAAGATGGGCCCTGCATGCAAGGAGTTGCACGGGTACTACATGGAGAGGTCCAACGCAAGGAGGAAGCATAGAGAGACCTCCATGACGGGCCACCACGATAGACAGTCATTCCTCAGCCCTGAAGCCTTCATCGCCATAGACTTTAAAGATCTATGGGATCTCTATAGGGTGCGAGCGATCGACACCAACCTCGTTAAGTGCTACTCCTTGTAAGTATTCTTGCGTACAAGATATGGTAATAACTATCCATATATTACGCTTACCCGGATTCTTGTCTTGCTTCTAGGTTAGCTTGGAAGCATGTCCATCGTAATGCACCCCATGTTGCCTTAGTCGATCCAGCTGTCGTCAACGAGACAACTATGAACAACGATTGAGCCAACATGGTAGAATATATCAAGGACTGCTATGGTCCCGTCAATACAAGGACTTCATTATGTGTGCTTACAATCAACAGTAAGTGTGTACCCTACTTAGAATCAAATGCGCGACGCGTATAGCTTTAGTATTTAACTTGCAGTTTATTAATGTCGCAGGTGTCATTGGATTCTTCTGGTCATAGTGCCGAAGTGCAGTTTGATATACTACCATAACTCCAATATCGAAAAAGACATATACGATTGGTCGGCGATCGAAGCTGCCTTGAACGACGCCTGGGACCAATACGTGGAAAAACACGGGAGGCATAAGGAAGGGCATCCCACACTCGGTCACAAAAAAAACTTCCCAATGCATCAACAAGTTGGCGACCAGTGTGGGTTCCACATCTGCCATAACATGAGGAGCCTCGCAGACAAGGTGACATTGCTCGACCTTGAGGTGTGTGCTTCCATTGTTTATATACATAGGACGACAACTTTCCAAGTATGTAGACTAACTTGGCGCCTCACATGTAGGAAAAACTTTCAAGGATTCCGGAAAACAACTTCGATATCATTAGAGAGGAGATAACACGATTCATACTAGATGATCTCTTGTCACCCAAAGGAATGTTTACAGTCAAGTCCTAGCTAGCTCGTCTCTGAATGATTGAGCATTTGCAATGCTTGCGAAAAACATTTGATTTATGTAAATATTCTTTGTAATACAATTCTGCGTGATGTTCTGTATATATTTGCATTTCTAATTACATATAAACTTGTTCGAATTTATAACTCAGTTTTACAGGTTTTGATGCATGTCAGCGGTTTGGAGAGAAAAAAAGGATGTGAATGACATATATATATATATGTGAATGGGTCTGTGGATGTGAATGTATATATGTTTGATTTCGTGAATT
Source organism: Oryza punctata (assembly GCA_000573905.2). Classification (NCBI taxonomy): domain Eukaryota; kingdom Viridiplantae; phylum Streptophyta; class Magnoliopsida; order Poales; family Poaceae; genus Oryza; species Oryza punctata. The sequence continues at coordinate 11,686,507 of CM002488.2, forward strand.
GGCTGTGCTGTGATGGAATATGTGATTGGACCGAAATATTGAGTGGATGCTGGGAATGGAACTATACATATATGCTTATGTCATTTTTGCAGCGGGCATGGCTAGCAAAGGCAAAAACAAATTTTATTTTTTTTGTTGACATACTCATCCCTGACGAGCATTTTAGAAATGCCCGAAAGAGATATATTCATCTGTGACGGTCTCTAAACAAAGACCGATAGAGATATATTCATCACTGACAGGCTATTAGATTAAACCCGATAGAGATAAGTCATCCGACCCACAACTATTTTGACTCAACACGTAGGTCAAATCTATAGGTGACAGGCTTTACCTCAAGGCCCGATGGAAATGGTTAGTCATCCGTGATGGGCTTAGTAGTTTACCCGATAGAGATTAGTCATCCGTGATGGACTCATACCTAACCTGGTTTGACTTGTATTGCTTGGTCAATCTTATCTGTGATGGGTTAAATTGGTAGGTCCGATTGACATAACATCCATCCGTGATGGCCTGGTGCCCGATTGAGATATTTTCTCACATCACTGACCTTTGCTTAGTGACGGGGGCCCTACCCGTTAGAGATGACGCTTGAAACCCGTTAGAGATAACCCATCCCGTGCTAGCGTAAGGTGACTCACGTAGAGAGAGATGTCTTACATTCGAGTCACGTATATCACATTTGCATATTTCACACGAAAAACTGTATGAATTGAAACCGCGTGACTTGTGATGATTTAAGCTCTACCATGCTCTTGTTTATAAAGATGTATTTTCAACACTATGATTAAACCAACCGTAGGCACAGGTGATGCCTGCTAGCTAACTCAACCCAACCTATGGATATGTTTGCAACATTAATATCAAACCAATGCGTTTGAAGGGTGCAAGGCAAGATGGGAACGGAGGGAGAGCAGCATTGGTGGCTCTTGTTGAGATGAAGTAGAGCTGCCATGGCAATTGGATTGGGGGTTGGAGATCAATCCAATAAGTATGCACGATAGGAGGTAAGAGAAAACGGAGGGAAGGATGACTTGGTGGCCTTCGTCAAGACGTAGGAGGGACTACCCTTATGGCAGATGTTTGATTGGGGGATGGAGAGAGGCAGTTAGTGGCTGATGAGATGGGATGGATGGAGAACAGTTGTGCAGTGAAGGTGTTACCAACTGGCAAGATGGGAAACGAGCATGAGGGGCAGTGTGTACGTGCGATTTTTTTTATTTTTAATTTTTTTATTAAAAGTTTTGCAAAAATAATTTTCTGTTTGAAAGTTTAACGAAATTGGTCTCCCGCTGCTCTCTGGGAGGACGATTTTTAATAATCGCCCTCCCAGAGGGCGGCCAATGTGACGTGGCAAACGGGCGTTCGCTCTCAGCTGACGGCTGTCTGCACCTTTTGCAGGTGACCCCCTTGCCGCCCTCTGCTGGAGCGATTTTCCACTGTGCTGGGGGTCGCCTGCAGATGGGCAGTGGGGGCGCCTGGAATTTAGCAGGCGGCCCCCCTGCCGCCCTCTGTAAGGGCGTTTTAGAACTGTTCATACAATTTATGTCTTTTATATGTTTTATTATGTTTGTTATCGAAACATTTGGTACAAAATTTTAGTAAAGCATCATATTGAAAACTAATAAATCAGGAGTAATGTTTGTAAATTTGTTTGATGTAGACTATCGTATTTGAATGAATAAAAGTAGATAATCACTCACTCTGAGAAGAGAAAAATCAGGTATATTTTATAAAGTTATAGACTAGGTCAAATTGGAGGTCGAGGAGGCGGTGTGTGTGACTTTGAAGCATTAGGTTAATGATCCTGTAGAAACAAGTAGAGTATGTAAAATTTAGTAAGTATCGGATGATATATTGTTAGGTATTTGTATTGCGTACAATTGTAAGGAATGGAGCATAACGGGGCGTCAAAGAACTATGTTAATACATCTGATAGAAGCACATTCATTTTTTAGTTGTACGCATGCAATACACCATCATGATTAAACATTGTAATGATAAGATAGGAAAGAAGTGCCATGAGTACACGATACAAATTTGTCGGTCCCGACGAATCTAGATTGCGCTAACCTACTAGCCCCTTCTAGGTCGGTCAATATGCGTTGCATTTTCATGGTCCTTCAATCGTTGGTACTCTCTTTCTGTTTCAGACTCTGTTATCTTTTAGCCATGATATGATGGAGTAACAATATCGATCCACTGAGTAAATTGACACATCCTTGGATTGCCCTACGAAATTAATAAGGTTAGTCAGTAAGGGTAGAAATATTGTGCAAATCGTAAGGGAATTTGGAAAAAGTTAGACATACAACGAAATTGTTGTCTACATTGGGGCAGACAAAATATCTCTTGCCAAATGTTTGTTCAGCAAAGGAGGTAGCCACCTGGCAGCGATCTCGACAACCACACTTGGGGCGCTCCGACCATTTAGGTAACCCTAATGGATTGTTCCTCTAATCTAAACTTGCAATTTGTACCCGACGTTCGTACTCCATCGAAGCCTGAAGGAATTGTGTGGTCGGTTCAGGTTGCGTTATCATCCCGCCATTGGAAGTAACTCTGACCGTGTCGATCTATTGTACGAATTGATATTTCCTTACATCCTCCTAGGTAAATACATTATGGGGATATTTAAGTTCATGATAATAGTGATGAGTGATGAAAAGAAGAATAGTACTTACGACGAAATCATCGTCGACAATGTTTGGACACAAGAAGCATCTTTGTCCTCGAGTTCGGTGCCTTACGGACCGTATGACCTGACAACGGTCACCACAATGACACTCTGGACGTTTACGCCATGTGGGGAGTCCTAGGGGATTTACCCGCCATTCTAAAGCTTCAGCAGCAATTCGGTGTTCATATTCATCCTTCCGCCTTAGGTACTGAGAGCACAACCTCTTGAAAAGATCCATAAGATGTTTGTTCTTGAATTGCTTGTAGAAATTAGCACCCATGTGACGCATGCACCACCGACTCCGAACATCAGGTCACTTTGCTGGAAGTCCCTTCTCATTCCAACCGTTCTGCAAGTAGTCAATAGCCCGCAACATGCCCGTATGACGGTCATGTATAAGGCAAACATTGGGCCTCATACGCACAACTGCTATGCACACTCTCTCCAGGAACCAGTACCAGCTTTCAGTGTTCTCACTCTCCACAAATGCAAAAGCCATAGGTAAAACCTGATTGTTGCCATGACACCCAATTACTGTCAATATCTGACCATGGTATTTACCTGTCAAAAAAGTTCCATCTATGCATAGAACAGGTCGACAGTGCACAAAAGCGTTGATGCAAACACCCAATGAGAAAAAGGCTCTTTGCAACACCATCTTCGTTGGACCATCAGCCGATGGAAATGTGTGGAGGTCATAGTAAGTATTACTATTCCTCTAGGCAATGGTTGCTAACAGACGAGGCAAATTATCATAGGATGCTTCAAATGTTCCATACCTCATCTCAAGAATGTTGAGTTGTGATCCAAATTCATTACACACACATATAAAGGCCAACTTCGGACGGAGCGAAGCGGAGGCCCATCGCCGAAGGCTTGGGCCGGTGCGAAGCTTCAAAGAAGGAAGAAATTGCTGATTTTGTGCCAAAAGCAATTAATAAATCACTACATGGAAGAAATTGTTGAGTAGTGAGTTTGACATGAAGGATCTTGGTGCTGCTAAGAAAATTCTAGGTATGGAAATTACTAGAGACCGAACTTTTGGTTTGTTATTTCTTAGTCAGCAAAGTTACATTAAGAAGGTTCTTCAGCGTTTCAACATGCATGATGCAAAGCCTGTGAGTACTCCCATTGCACCTCATTTTAAATTATCAGCTTTACAATGTGCTAGTACTGATGAGGAGGTTGAATATATGTCAAGGGTTCCATATTCTAGTGCTGTTGGGTCTTTGATGTATGCTATGGTTTGCTCTTGTTCGGATTTATCTCATGCTATGAGTTTGGTTAGTAGATACATGGCTAATCCTGGCAAAGAACACTGGAAGGCTGTTCAGTGGATTTTCAGGTACCTTCGAGACACAACAGATGCTTGTTTGAAATTTGGTAGGACTGACAAGGGACTCATTGGCTATGTGGATTCAGATTTTGCTGCTGATTTGGATAAGCGAAGGTCACTCACAGGTTATGTGTTTACTATTGGTAGTTGTGCTATAAGTTGGAAGGCAACTTTGCAGCCTGTTGTTGCCCCGTCTACGACTGAAGCATAATACATGGCTATTGCTGAAGCGTGTAAAGAATCAGTTTGGCTGAAAGGATTGTTTACTGAGCTTACTGGAGTTGAATCTTGCATTAATCTATTTTGTGACAGTCAAAGTGGTATATACCTCACTAAAGATCAGATGTTCCATGAGAAGACAAAGCACATTGATGTCAAGTACCGTTATGTTCGCGATGTAGTCGCACAAGGTAAGCTAAAGGTATGCAAGATAAGCACTCATGATAATCCTGCTGATATGATGACAAACGTAGTTCCCGTTGCTAAGTTTGAGCTTTACTCAAGCTTAGTTGGTATAGTGGTTTAGCCCAAGAGGCTATTTGGCGCCGAAAGTGTTTTCTTTATTGTGTTCAAGATGAATGTTTGATTTATGCTACAAGAAGGAATTTGTCTCAAGGTGGAGTTTGTTGAGTTGTGATCCAAATGCATTACACACACATATAAAGGCCAACTTCAGACGGAGCGAAGCGGAGGCTTGGATCATCGCCCTTTAGGGTTTCACCTTTATATATACTTCTTGTAAGCCGCCGTTCGGCATTTTGTAACCTCATCTAATATAGTGAAGTTTTGCTGGCTAGCGCCTGTGGTTTTTTCTCTCCTGCCTTAGGAGAGTTTTCCACGTTAAATCTCGTGTCTTCTGTGATTGATCTGTTGTTCTTCATTGTTTATTTGCCTATCGTTTCCTAACAAAGAACTTTTGTTTAGCTCTCCAGGCCTTCGCATAGCTTATGGTGTACTTGAATTTGTTTTCAATGTGGCTGATAATTGATCTTGGTTCAAAGCCAATGTTAGAAACAACGCTGTCGTACATCTCACTTGCCACAAAAGCTGATGTGATATTCCGGTGATACTTCTCCACCCCTTTTAAATAGCACTGGTGCTCGGTGACAATGCAAACTTTCCAATAATCATTCCCATTTAACATTATATGCGTGGACACGCTAGGGACAATCTTCCTTCATGCACCTCACTTCATACACATAGATGGTTGATTTGACCACCCTAAACTCTCTCTGCAAGGAAACTGCCCAATGCTTGACCGCCTCCTTCATCTCATCCTTATGAGCATACCTAGCACCCTCAATTACCTCGTTCTCCTTGTATTCCCAAGGTACATGATGACCCTCTGAGATAACAAGTCCAAAGAAATCCTCGTTTGTCCAATCAGTGGGCATTACATCACCTTCCTCATCGGATGATGCGTCGCCCTCCGCTTGCTGATTATCCGAATCTTTCCTCTCCATTTCATTAACGATTGTACCGACTCTCTCCCCCTCATCCGCCTTGCCCATGGCCTGCTCTACCCTTGTTTGATTTTCCTCACTTTGCATCGATGGTCCAACAACATCACCCGCATTGCTAGGACCCTCGACATCTTCGGTTCCCACTGAAACATTTGCATCTTTCTCTTGCACCGACACAAATATAACAAGGGGCCATGACCGTTCAAAAGCCATCTCTACATATCGTCTCCATGCAACAGTACTATCCATCGGCATTAGTTCCCAAAAATAACCTTCTGTTGCACGACTCACTACAACAGATACTAATATTTTGTAGACTTCTGGGTCTATTATAAATCATCTCAACAACCAACTGTAAATTGACTGAAATGTTCTCTCTGCAAGCCTATCGATGCCCTTAGATATCATTACAAAATCTGACAGATCAACACCATCTGGACCAAATCTAAGGTTGCCTTTACCGTGAACTATCTGAAATAGGACCTTACTTGACATTGTGCTTGATGAAAAAAATAAGTAGGTTAAGTAAGTTCATACCGTACTAATAAGATCTAACCTCGTGTTCATCGGTACTCCGCACTAAGTTACAATTTCTACAATATTGTTCTGTGTCCTATGTCCACAATTCTACAAATAGATGGTGTGCTTCAGATCGAACTAAACTACATTTTTCAATTTACGCTACGACCTAAGTCTCAATTCCTACTAAAATCTTCTGTGTTCTAGATCTACATAAATGTATTGTGTTCTACAGATCTACTAAAAAATATGGAACTAAAACTGCAATGCAACATAAATTAACAACACAATGTAATATGATGTATTTACCTGTGATGAAGTGAGTAAACCAGCAGGGCTTCGCCGCTCTCCTTCTGCTCCCCTCACCCCTCCCTCTTTCTTATTTTCTGGAATTATGAGTGATTATAATGGAAATTTCAGAGAGGGGAAGGGTTTTATAGGGGAGGGGCTAAAAACCGCCCTTACATAGGGCCGCAAGGGGGCCGCCTGCAAAATTCCAGGTGCCCCCGCCGCCCTTTTGCAGGCGGCCCCCAGCACAGTGGTAAATCACCCTAGCAGAGGGAGGCAAGGGGACCACCTACAAAATGTGCAGACGGCCGTCGGCAGAGAGCCAACGATCGTCTGTCACATCACATTCGCCGCCCTTTGGAAGGGCGATTCTTAATAATCGCTCTCCCAGAGAGCGGCGGGAGGCTACTTTCATGAAACTTTAAAACAGAAAATTATTTTTGCAAAACTTTTAATAAAAAATTAAAAATAAAAAAAAATTTGTACGTGCTTGGCAAGGAGAGTGGCTGGATTAGTAGTTGAGTGGAGAACAAGAGAAGTTTAGGGTTTTGACTAGAGAGATAGATAAGGCTGCGAAGTGTCTTGACATGTACTTCATCCATCCCTAAAACACAAACCTAGAATAAGATGTGACGCATCCTATCCTGATTTATTTTTTTGGATGGAGGGAATGAAGAATTTGGCCCTGCCTAGCAACCTTTTTCGTACATACATGTTAAAATGGTGGTAGAAAGTGATCAATAATGGAGCCCAGGATCTAGACGTAGCATAGGCCTAAGTGATTTGGAGGGACATAGTATTACTTAGGTTGGAGGGAACGAGCCACCGAAATCGATGAAATCAATTGAATTAGTTGGTTGTAGTTGTCCTCAAAACCGTTTGGAAATGATGTTAGAAACTTTTCTATACATCTTTAGGGCACCCACAATATTATTCAAAATCATGTAGTAAGCATTAAATGCCTCCTTACTACCTGGTATTAAGCATTGTGGGAATCTATACTAATATAAAAAGGAGGAGTTGTGCCTAGCAATCCTACAGGTGAAATCATTCCCTCTCATCTCATCCGTCCATCCACCATCTCACCTAATCTCATCCATCCGCTATCCTCCTTCACTGTACGCCATTCATCAGCGATGAGCGATTCCACCGATTCCGCCCCCACGCGATGAGTACACCGCACAAATCCCCGCCGCGATGACTCCGCCCCGCGAATCCCCGCCGCCTCCTCGCTCCTCCTCGCTCCGTGTGCATCCTCCCTCCTCCTCGCGACGGGCCAGTGACGCCGCACCACCAGACCAGCGCGCCACCGCCCACCGCTGGACCAGCGCACTCGCTGCCACGTGAACCCCCGCCGCCTCCTCGCTCCGCGCACATCCTCCCTCCTTCTCGCGACGGACCTGCAACGACGCACCACCGCACCGCCGGACTAGCATGCCACTGCCGCGACTCCTCGCCGCACGCATCCCCCTTCGGTCGGAGCCCCGCCTAGGACTTTCCCCGATGGAGCCGCCGATGTCCTCCCTCCGCTGCCGTCACTTCATGCATCCTCCTCCTGCGGGCGCCGCGTTGGTCCGTCCTTCAGCCAACGGGGCTTCTTCACCTCCGTTGCCACCGCAGTCGCTGGGGCACCCCGGTGTTCCATCCTTTTCGCCGGCGCCGCAGATCACATCCTCACTGCTCCGCAACCGTCGCCTCTTCGTCGCGCCTCCGGTGTTTGCCGCGGCCATCTTCTCTCCTGCTGGTGAGATCTGATTCAGCTCGATGTGACAATTCTTATTCCCCATTGGTCCTCTATTTGGATTTTGTGGTTCAGCTGGATGGTTCCATGTTGAGAACTGGTTCTGCTCGATGTTGCCGCGACAAATTTGTGGGCCCTCAGTCTCCACGCCACAGCCAGGCTGCCTGGAGGTTAGAATCCCCCTCTCCAATTCATACAGTTTGAAAGTTGAATTGTAGATTTCATGTCTGAATTCAAAATCTGATGTTTGTATGTTAGGGACGATAGTCAAACTAATGAGCAGCATTTTTTTTCTTTACTGCACTTATTTTTTTATTCCTCTGCTTTCAATTGATCCTCTGAAAATAAGAGGGAGAAATTCCGATTTCTGACAGTATGACAAGGTAATGCTAATCATATTTTCGTATAGTGTGAAATATTTTCTTGTATAAATTAATGTATGGAGTCTGGAGCAATATGCTCTAGAAATACATGGTTATGATTCTACCTTCAACGTGCTGCTGCTGGCCTGATCTTCCCTTGGTGATGAACAACAGGATACATGGGACTACGGGAGGCCGGCTCTACAAGTCAGCATTTTCGACAAGGACAGGTAATTCAGTTTTACTACGTTGCAGCTTCAATCCAAAAATATTATATTGCACATTCAATTCACATATGGACAGTTCCATATGTATAATGATTATCTTAATGTTTTAAAAAATGAAAAATCAAACTATTTTTTAGCTATAACCGTTATGGAGGGAATATTTTTCTTATTATTTAAATGTAGTTACTGTTGTTCCTGCAATCATATAAAATTTCTTATAGATGTTGGCCATCCAGTAATCATTCATGTTGAAAAAAGCCATCAGGAGGGAGCGGCCCTGTGCTCTCTTCTTTATCCCTCTCATGTTGTGGCCATGACCTAGCTGTCTAGCTCCAAGCATCTCCTCGCTCGCTTTGCCACTATGCTATGCCTTGCTGGCCTTTGTTTGCAGGTTTGAAGCCATGCAAAGATCAAGATTATTCATTATTCTGATGTGGCCATTGGCCATGTTAATCATGTACATGTACAACAGTTTGTCGAGTTGCTCGATAAAATGTTCCGGTGTTTGATTTTCATTATTTTCAGCTTGGCATATTATGTTGTTTTCTAAGCTTTGTGAGCAGCTCTAAGAAAGACCATGGTAATATGCTCGAGCAATATGGCAATATCAAGGTAATAGTGGCTGGTATACAAGGTGTATGTCTATATTGGTATTGTTGCATTATTGTCTTTGCATGTTTGTGCAACGTCTAAAAGGCCAGGGAGAGGAGATGGAGAGGGGTTGATGTTAGTGAAATTTATACATTGATCAGTTTTGTGTTTTTCCTAGACGGGATATGGCAGGGAGGCAAGATGGATATTGGTATTAAAGCTACTTATCCCATGAAATAATTCAGTACCTTCCATGCTTCTCTTTTTCTTTTCATATACATAATTAAGTAGCTACTAGCTATATATATATATATATCTCAAGAGCCTGATATTTTTCTTTGCTATGCACTTGAACAAATTGTTGCAAACTTTCAACTATTTATTTCTATAGGGCATTATTATGCTACTGCTATTATACTGATGGGCCGCTTCTTAATTTACTTGAAAACAATTAGAAAACTTTGCAACCGCATTGCCAATATATCTCCTCTATTTCGGCCCTTATGTATTTTTGCTGCAAAGCTGTAAATGTGGAGAAACCTCTTGGTGCTCATTATGTGTAATTACATACTTTTCCACATTGCCAAATTGAAGAGGGTAATATATTTATTCAGTCTTGATATCTGTTAGTTATTGTTCTCCATCTTTAGCCTCCGAGTGGCAAGCTGATGAGTTGTATGCAGCTATAACACTTTTTAATCACCATATTTCTACTTCACTAGCTATATTTGGATCCAAACTTGATTGGTGATATGTATGCGCAATTCCAAATGGAACTACTATTAATATTTTGCTAGGATCGTCTATCGTAATAATTATGGGAAGAAACTTAGAGCATCCATTATGGTAAATATTATGGTAAATATGGTTTGTAGTCAATTTTCTGTGTACCGCTACACACTCAAGATAGATGGACATAGATAAGTTGCTCAATGAAATGTGTGGATAAAAATTTGAATACTTAGACCTGTAAAAATTTGAATACTTAGAATTCTATAAGCTGATAGATGAACAGGGAAGTGTAAAATTGTGCAGCCTTTGAGCACCTGAATTCAATGTTATATTGTACATTGTGTTTGTCTTGATCAGTTTTGTTCTATTATCATATCAGTTTTATTCTGATTTTTTTCATGAATATTTTAGATGGAAACAAATATATATTAGATGGCTCTTAAGAATTTTACTCGACAAAATTGATAGATTCGGCTTTGAGAATTGTGAAAAATGTGCTTTGCACGATTACTAGTAATATATAACAACCGGATAGTAGCACTACTGCTGAAAGCAAGGAAATAAATTATGCATGTACACTGTTTGACAGCAAAAGTAAATAAAGCAGGGGGCCATTGCGTCTATGGACCCCCACCTTATTACCAACTCAGGGAAATAAGCAATGTAGAGTGTGTCTTCCCCTACTACCGTCTATCACCGGGTCCCACACTAATACTCATGTTGATACGTTTCAGATGCCCATAAATCAGCGTGGTATGTACTTTTGTTTGCATCAGAATGCATTGTTGTCATGATGACAAATCACCATATATAAATTGACAACATTTTTATGCTCTGCCACTTCTACCCCTAGAGCATTTCGTCCTATATAAGATTTAGTTCCACCGCTCTTTGAGTTAGTTAAAGCATCTCCAACAGACCATCTAAATTAGGCTCTTCAAACAACCATATAGCCAACTTTTCATCTGATTTGGCAAGTTAGGCTCAGTTGCTCACTCCAGCACCTTCTCCATCCACACTCTTTATTCTAAGTCTATGACAGTGGAACCCATATGCCAGTCTCTACTACATCTTCTTCTTGCTCCTCTTTCTCCCACTTTTCCCAAGCCATATGTCACTCTTTTTTCTCCTGCTCTGGTGGATGGCGATTGCAGTGACGGACAACGGAAAGCGATGGTGACGATGGATCCGTCCGCGCGCGAGGTTGGATCTGTGCGCGTGAGGTGACGACGGATCCACTCCTCGCTGGCTTGGCCTCCTCGACAGCTGTGCGCTGTCAAGCCTCCCTCCTTCCCTAGCTCCTCCCTCACCGCGTGCCCTCCCTCCCTCGCCGTCGTGCCACCCTGTCTGCTCCGCTCACTGCGATGGCTGATAGAGGTCGCTGCTGGTGGTGGTGGTGGAGATATTTTTGCACGGATGCCATCGGTTAGGAGCTCGACCGCCTCATCTCCCATCTTGCTGGTGGAGGCACTCGACTCGACTGTGACGAAGCCAAGGCATGCACTCCTTCCCGGTAGTGGCGGTGGGCACGGGCGGAGGATGCGAGTGAACGACGGTGACAAAGCCGAGGCACGTCTTCTTCCCCGTGGTAGTGGTGGGCACGGGTAGAGGGAGGGGGGCATAGGAGGGATGGTGGGGAGAGGGGGGGAGAGATGGTGGGCCATTGATGGCCAGTGCTCGCGGTTGGCCAAAATCCAGCCCCCATATTTGGTAAGTGTTATTTTTTTTAGCAAATGGGATGGCCATTTTGTTAGAGTGCATTTGTTCTTATTTACAATTGCTAAAATTTAATTTGGAAAGTGCGGTAGAGAGGCTGTTGGAGATGGTCGTTTCGTTCTCACACGTTACATGTTTCCATTTATTTCTAAACTTCTGTCTATTACTGTATCCGTTTTATATTATAAGTAGTTTGACTTTTTCTTAGTAAAATATATTTAGGTTTGACTAAGTTATTTAGAAAAAAAGCAATTTCACGATAATAAACTAGTTTATTAAATTTAACATTAAATATATTTTAATACAATGTTTATTTGTATTACAAATATAACTATATTTAGCTTTAAACTTGGTTAAACGAAGTTTGTCAAAGAAAAAAATTTAAATAAATTTAAATGAATTATAATATGAAACGGGGTAGTATTTAAAAAACATTACCTAGTCAAACACAATTAGTAATATTAAAAACCACAAACTTAATTATGTCCAGTAGGCCGTCCACGAAAGACTACTTCAGCTTCAACACAAACCCGATGATGAGACTCAAAACCACAGATCTAACCAGTCTCAATTATATCAATTAAAAACGCTCATTTCCCATAAAAAATACTTTGCCGAAATCAAAGAATGTTTTGCGCGTTAACCACACTTATCGCGTGATTTATGTACAAAAAACAAAAATAGAAACGCTCAACACTCACAAGCCCGAACAGATCAAGCTCTGACTCGTTATGCGTTCAAATCTCCCACCTAAACTAGCACTAATCAACCCACGAATAATTACTTTTTTACTGCCTCGGTAATGCGCCGTCCAAACTAATAATAAGCCGAGTCAAAGTCGGACTCAGACCGAACACACACACACTCCACACTCCCACTACTCCGAACACGTGTCGGCCCTGCGCTTATCCGAGTCCGATTCGGACAAGCCAGCCTCCCTTCCCGCCGCCTTCCTCCTCCCCGCATGGTCGCCTCCCCCCTATAAATCGTCCAGCGCCGCAGCCAACACCCAGCCAACCCAAGCAAGCAGACGACTCATCTGATTCGGCAGCAAAGATCTCACATCTCAGTGACTCACCGGTCATCGCCGATTCGATGGGCAACTTGCTGGCGTTGCAGTGCGTCTGTGGCGGCGGCGCCGCCGCCGCGAGGAGGCCTCTGGTGATCGGGCCGGATGGGCGTCCGGTGTGCGCGGAGGAGGAGGTGGCCACCGGATCAGTCGGCGAACTGATGATCGAGGCGCCGGGGCACGTGGTCGCGCGCGCCGCGGACGTGGCGAAGGAGCGGCTGGTGCGGGCGATGGCGGCCGACGAGCCGCTGCGCGCCGGCGAGGTGTACCTCCTCGTCCCCGCGAGCCGGGCCGGCGCGAGGCTGGGTGATCGGGAGTTGGAGGCCATCGGGCTGCTCGCCATCTCCGGTGGCGGCGGCGGCGGCGGCAAGAAAGGGCGGAGCAAGCGCCGCAAGCAGTCCGGCGAGAAGAGGATCTTCCCGGAAATCGTAGTGGACACGAGCGCGGAGGAAGACGACGTCGAAGGGAAGGGGATGGGTACCCAGGTCCAGGCCCAGGCCCAGGCCCACTGTCGTCGGTCCACACAGTGGAGGCCCGCCCTTGATACCATCTATGAGGCGTAAAAATGTGTAAATGATTCTTTGGATTAGTCATAGGAGATTCTTTTGTTCATTGATTAGTTCATTCATTGGCTTCTTCAATCTGTTGAACAGTTCAAGATAGAAGAAGTCTTGTACATGAAAATTGTAGGGTTTTAGTAGAGTATGTTCTCAAAGATGTGACATTAATCATCTTGTTGAACATAATATAATTAATGGTGGATGATGATCTACTAGTAATTAGTTGACTGGCTCAAAAACAGTTGTGGTTGTTTGGATTGCCCTTTCAGTTTATTAAATTAAGGCAGGGAGAGAGAGATTCTTTTAGATCAAGCTGAACGTGCTTATTTCTAGTAAGAAAGGAATAGTGATCTGAACCATAATCTCGTGCACCACAGCAATTGTTTTACCGCTAGGTGCAGCAAGTGGCCACTCCCTTTTAGGCTACACTTTTAGGTTTAGCTATTTTCTCGCTTTTCCATTAGTATATTTTTTAAATTATCGAATGATGTGTTTTGTGCGACAACTTATTTATATTAAAAATATATACAAATATGTTCTCAGCACTGGCGTCAATAGTACTGAGGACCTATCTGCAAATATTTTTATTACAAATAAAAACTTTTCATTACAAATAGGTTTTTTTAGAATTATTTTACAAATAGATCCTCGACGCTAATGATATTGGCACCGTCCCCCTTATATAAGTGACTTAGCTTATCCGGAAGGCTAGCGAGACGGTCCCAATGTCATTGGCGCCGTCATATTCATCCACGGTGCCAATGATGTTAGAGCCACGAAAAAGGTTCATTTTCCGGAATAAATTTTTTAAGTCTATTTGTAAAATATTTTTTTCAGAAGGTCTAAAATATAAAAAATCCACCCCTCCTTGGCTCCATGGGGATCCAACAGATAGGGGGCTTGAGCCCTTTGGCACTTACTTTAGATCCGTCCCTTCATACTGCACGATGAGTCCGTTAAAAAATACAATATATGTAAGTTTTGAATTATTTTTTATAAAGAAATGTGCACATCAGATTTTTGAATATTTTTGATAAAATTGTAATGGCCTTTCTTTCGATATTTTGCTACAACTTTAACTTGTATATATTTTATAAAACTACAGTGGATCACTTAAATAATAATAAAAAAAATAAGTTTACTCCCTCAAATTATTTCATAGGATCACGTAACCCACTAAACCTTTTTCTCCTCATTTTACCCCAAAATATTAAAAAGTTTCACCTTCATGCTTAATAGCAGTTCTCCTTTTTTCCCCTCTTTATACATGTCGTATTCCAAGTTAAAAAAATTAAGGTATAGATGACACTACTATTAAAGTTCTAAAATATTTCATTTTTTCTTGACTGTTTTCTTGAACTTTAAAATCTCATTATTTAAATCAATCTTAGTTGCTTCGGCCTATCTAAATAGTGATACAAATTTTAAAAATGATGAGAAATAAGTTGCAATACATATATCAGTTATATCAAATTTGAATGCAAAATCTGACCTATTTAAAGAAAAAAATTAGAAAACCATTACGATTTAAAGTGAACCGTTTTCAATAGCTGAGGATGTAAATGAGCCAAGATATATTTTAGTGTTAAGTGTTCCAGAGAAATGGTTTGAGGGAGTAAAAAAATATTATTTTCAAAAAATAAACAATTTTTTGATAACAAAATTTGGCACTAGGGTCAAATTATAGCTGGTTTGAGCCAAATTTGGAAAATACCATAGCTTTCCCATGAAGGCCGGTCTGACCGCTGTCATGTGGCTGGTTAGACCGGAATACACAGCTGTCAGACTGTTCGATGTCCGGGTGATCAGACAGTCAACATAAAAGTCCGAGTCCAATTTAGGTATTTCTCTTGTTTTCTTGTTTTAAACTGGGATTTCTCGAGTCCTAATTGATTCTAATCCTAATTGGACATAGGAATAACCAAGGGAAGCAAGTCCACCCTCCTATAAATATATGGAGGCTAAGGTGTTAACAACAAAATTTGGCCAATTGAAACAACAAATCAGTCATCAAAATCAATTTATTTACCTAAACCCTCTATATTCTACATCTTCCTCCTTCTCACTACCTACCCCAAGTCTATCCTACTCAATCCTCCAATTGCTTATCGTCTCTTGTCTCTACGGTGTTAGAGGACGTCCTAACTGGCCTACCGAGTCTAGGACAAACCGACGCGCATTCACCCTGACGGGGTCCCTCCTAGGTGTTCGTTCGGCGGCATCTACCCACTCCCCATGTGTACCTATTATTTTTAACCAATATAGATCTATTAAAGTAATTAATCCCTATGTCCTAATCTCATATGTACTTACATAATTATAATATTGGATTCATATTACACCCCCTCTTCCTAGATTAACTCTTCCTTCTCATATTTTTATGCTTTATTAGTTAGAAAGCAAAATTATGTATTAAAGTAACAATAATATTATGTTTTTAGATTGTTTATGACTAAAATTATAATGAAAGACCAAATTTCACTGTAATTTAACTTTGAAGAGAAATATGACTCTTTTGGGTTATATTTTCTGACTTTTGTATGCACTATAAAAAATATAAAAAAATAATACTATAGATTTTGAAGAGGTCCGTCCTGGTGTTACTTTTGAAATATGATAGATGTTATCCAGGTGATATTCTGCCATTTTAAGTTTTTTTAAACGTAATCTATAATACATGCCCACGCATTTGCACCGGCTAACTTTCTAATTAATTTAGTTTAGTAACATAGTGTCCTTTTAGTTTTTTAAAGTAAAATTCACATTGAAGTTACAGTGGATAAAACATCAAACCAACACTTTCACTTAACACACCATGTGTCTTTGTACTAATTGGCACTTTAAACTAGGCTTGAGCATATTAAAAAAAGTTGTCATAGACGAGAAAAATTAGTTCAAACCAGTACTTTTAGTATCGTAGTATTAAGATAAATATCTTAAGAAAATCTCATCAACTACATGTTTAAAAGTGGTAGTGGTACAAAATTGATTTATACAGAGGGGAAAATGAACAGAATATAGAACTAATTAATTAGATATCAATCACACTAACAAGAATGAAGAAAAAATACAATGTTTTGTCTTTTATATATATGTATCACTATGTAAATCATATGAAGTTTTCTCACATATTCTATAGCCATAGGCATGCTTATCCCTAGTCCAACTGAAAACTTATGTAAAAATATGTGATGGTAAGTAAAAACATTGATGATTTAACCTTAGACCATTATAAAACCTCAATCCCAATATAAAATTTACTTTTTTTTCGAGTTCCCTTTTTTCATGCGGTAGGCCGTAGGTGTTTGTACTATCTACCGTGCAAACCCTCGTGCCCTAGTTTGATCCTTGAAACAACAAAAAGAAAATACTATCATGCCATGAAAATGAGGTGCACGCTTTTACCATATATAATTCAGCTGTTTTATTGATTTGACATAAAGTAGAGGTGGATACCCTCACATTTGTCATATTGCTCTATTACTAGAACTGCCCCTTTTTCTTTCTTCTCTTGTCTTCTATCAGTATGTCCATCATCTCATCTTCAACTCTAGCCATCTACACCATTGAGCTCCCGTGCTCTGTTGCTCACCATCATGACTCACATATATAGTTCTCACCTGTCTTCGCCACCGTCATTCACCATGCATGGCCACGAGCACTTTCGCCACCTCTACTGCTTGGAACAGCTCTCGCTCTGGTCGGCGGTCGGCGCCACACATCTCTGCTTGTTGTTGACTAGGGCTGTCAAGGAGCCGAGCTCGAGCGAGCTCGTCTGCCCAAGCTCGAGCTCGACAATCTCGAGCCGAGCCTATTGCACCTTCGAGCTTTTAGGAAATCTCGGTTAATGATAATCTCTTGATAAGTATAATTATTTTCTAGTTAATCACACTAATAAAAGAGTAGAAAATGATTAAAATAAATATATTGTGCTAACACATGCTAATTTATTGTGTAAATACATACTAATATATATATATATATATATATTATCTATTAGTTTATTCTATCAATATCAATAAGGTGAACAAAGAATATAAACTATACACCGTCAAACTCGGTAGAAGCTCGAGCTCGACTCATTAAAACTTGAGAGCTTTTGCTCAAGCTCGGGTTCAACTTGTTTGGAGCTCGAGCCGAGCTCGAATCGAGTCTAGGACGAGCCAAACTCGAGCTGCTTGCGAGCCTCAGGCTTTTTGGACAGCCCTAGTGTTGGCCTTCCTACCATTGTCATTGCCGTTGTTTGGAGCCGCAACCGTTCTGCTTGTCGGCCTTCCCGTCGCTTGCCACCGGATTCTTGCTTGCTGCTGCTCAAACCTATAGCAATATTTTTTTTTGCCAGGAAGGCCGAAGGAGGCCATCCGAGTATATTAAGAAGGAGAAGAGTTACAAGAAAAAGAACACCGCGGTGCACCAAAGTGCACGACCAAACACCATGTGCTAACCACAGATGTACAAACCACTGAGAGTGGAGCCTAGCACCAAAAACGACCCCCGCTAAGCGTGATCGATCGCCGCTAGACCTATGACAACACCATAGAGACAAGATTCCGAAAATGATGCCACCATGCAGGTCACGACATCAAAGATACCGCTATCGCTTATCAAAGAAAGATGTGGTTTTCGCCAAGAGAAACTCGCCGAGAAAGGGAGACGGGTACCCTCGGTAATGCCCCAAGGCTTAGCCGCTGCCAGCCCAATGAACCACTGGGCTAGACTTTCACCTAGGACCCTACCACCTTGCTTGTAGATCATCGCCCACCAATTCAGTAACCACCACACAGGCAAATGCCCATGTGGCCTCCATCGCTCCGCACCAACGCCCCTCCGCCGGCCGACTTCCAAACATGCCACCGCAACCTACCACCACCCCTGAGAGCTGGCCCAGGTCCCTCTGTTCTGCCAATCGTCGGCCTCCTTGCTAGATTTGGCTGAAGGAGAACCCGGGACTAGATGGCATCGCTTCGGCAACCCGAGCTTCCCCCGCTGACGAGCTACCGCCTTAAACCAACCTAGAAACTCCCCACAGATAAGGGGAGGAGCTCCAGGTTGGGAGAGGGTGCCGACCGTCATCGAGGAAGATGACCCACCGCCGCCAGCACCCTTTCCACTACCAAAGCCTCCTTGCGGGCTACCACTGGGCCTACCAGCCGCGTTGGCGTCGACGCGACCACCGCCAACAGCCTGGTCGCCATGCTACCATCGGCCACCGCCAAGCCACGTCGCGTCGCCCCCAGGTCGCCAACACATGCCACCAATGTTCGGCACTGGCGCCACTGCCGTCCAGCCGTAGCCTCCGCGTCCTCATCGTGCCACGCCCTTCAACGTGCCATCGTCGTGCCCTCGCAGCCACACTGGCTATATCCAGTCAAGGAGGGACCGGATCCGGCAACGGAGGCGCCGGATCCGCTGCCTCCCCCTACCGACCCACCGACTCTACCTCCTGCCGTGCAGGTGGACTTTGTCAGTGGCTTCACACCGAGATGAGCTCTGTCGAGCTTCTTTGCCTCACTGCCGCCTTCCTGGCTCGGCGTCGGTTTGCCTCTGGCGAGCTCCAGCAGCGGCGAGGTGGACGAAAGGGTGGAGGTGTGGTGGCATGGGCGGCTAGGGTTTCGACCCCGAGCCACCCGCGCGAAAGCGACGCGGGGAGTCTACCCTCCATCTCCGTTCAAACCTATAGCATTATTGCTCTCCGGATATGCAGCCATCGCCACATCCACATGTCAATTCGTTTGCGCATGGCACCCCTCACCAGCGCATTGTTGAAACAAAGAGAAAGGAGAACAAGAAGACATGAGGAAAAATAATATGACGGCAAATTTATCATTTTACCTGACAGTGCGATAAATGAGAGGATATCCTCTCTAATTTATGGTAAATCTGCAAAGGCGCTCGTATCAAAAAAAAATCTGCAAAGCCGCTTAAATCTGTGATAAAAACGGAGTACGTATCTTAACTTGACAGTAGCAATTCTCCCCTAAAACATTCACACCTAAAAAAATCTACTCCCTACGTCCCAAAATATAACTCCTAAAATATAATAAATTCTCCACCAACATTCTTTTTCCAAGAAATCACAAACCTCCACCATTCACTTTGCCCACCTACCTGCACTTTTCAACCAATCACAACCACTACCATTTAATTCTACCTAAGGTATGTTTGGCACAGCTACAGCTCCAGTTCCAGTTTCAGCTCCATCTCTCCTGGAGCTAAAATCCAGTCAAACAGTTTCAGCTCTACCTAAAATAAGAGCGGAGTTGGGTGGATCACTCTCACAAAATGAACTAGAGAGGTGAAGTTGAGTTTAAACTTCTCCACAACTTTATTATAGACCCAACTCATGTAGCTAAATTTAGAAGTTTGAGCTCTACTAAATTGGACCCTACTTTCTTAGTAATCGTGTTTAACTCTAAAATTTATTATATTCCGGGACGGGAGTAGTAATGTATATTCTGGACAGATAACGACTGATGGTATATTCTCCAAGATAGCAGAACACGAATATCCCTCGAATTAAAGTATCTCCCTAGTAGTACATACATCACCCAGAGATACAGATACTAGTATTGTGACACACGGCAAAGTGATAAGCCCAACCGTCCGGTTCACCCCACCTCTGAATCTCTCCTCTCCCACGAGGAGCCGACCATCCGGCCGCCACGCCGCGGACGGGCACCCACACCCGCGGCCACTTGTCGGCCGCGTCCCGGGCGGACCACGCCACCTGCATGCCCGTCTCGTCTCCGCGCGGAACACGGCCTCGCCCGCGCCAACTTCCTCGAAACCGACCTCCATCCATCCACCCGTTCAGCTCAGCTGCCCACCCGCCCGTGTGCGTGCGTGCGTACCCCCGTCTTTTGACAGAGTCCCCCCCGCGCGCGCGCGCTGCCCGCGTGAGCGAGCGGATGAATATCTCGCCGTGACGGCTTTGCCTTTGCCTTTCGCTGCACTGCGCCTGCGTACGTAACGTGATCTCGCGTCGCGTCCGTCTCTCCTCCTCTTTCTTCTCTGCCTGCGTCTGCGTGCGGCGTGCCTGCGCTTCTCACCAACCTCCTCTCATCTCCTATATCTTGCTCGGCTTGTTCGGTCGCGGTCGACGCAGATAAACACCGATCGAGTCTTCGAGCTCGTTCCTGTGTCTTCTTTTTATTATTTTGCTCGATCGATCGATCCCCTGCTCTCTTCCTCTGCTTCATCAGTTGTTGGGGGTCAGAGGGGCGCCTTAGCTTGCTGACGAATTAGAGGACGAACAACACGCCGGTGGTTGGACTACTCTCTTGGGGAGGAGATGGCAAGCTTCGGTGAAGACAACACAGCTGCGACACAGAGGGAGGAGGTATGTACTCATCTGCTATTCATCTATAATTCTGTGTGTTGTCTCCATGCCTCTCCTCGACTTTAGCATGATCAGCCTACCATGGCATGAACATTTCTTGCTTTCGGTTATCGCCAACGAACTAAAAGTTTTCTTTTTTCTGTTTCACTTCCCCCTATTTCTCGTATGCGAATATAACTTTGGTGATCGATATTATGCCTCTGGTGAAAATTTTCGCTAGACAAATGCATTTGTTAATGGCAGTAAATATTTCCCTTCATAACTCTCAACCAATATTCAGGTTGGCATTCCGTCCCCGGTGAGATAGCAATTAGAAGAGTCTCTGAAAATGATCGATATCCTCCGTTAGATGGCCAAAACTCTACCAAGTTAGACCGAAGAATTTAACGCATGTATGGTCACTAATTCAAAACGTTAACGAGAGTTTCTGAATATATTACTCTTGTTTAGAGTTCAAATTTCTCTCTCTCTCTCTCTCTCTCTCTCTCTCTGCGCAAAGACAGTTCAAAATTTTCTTATCTGCTACCGTTTCCCCGCGTTGATTTTGGGATGGAAACAGCACCAAGTCGCTGAGAGCGTCACGTGGCATTTGAAAACTCAGGTCAGGGAAAGGAACCCAACAGTACAATTATACCGACTTGGAAACCAAATCAGAGGAAGTAGAGGAGGCCAATTTGCTCTCGCCGTTTGTTGCTTTCATGAGAAATAAGAACAATCAAATTTTCAAAACGTGGGGGCTCCATCCATATGCAATTAAAAAAATCAACTAGGATATTCCGTGGCTAGTTATGCCAGCAAGTACTAGACTTTCTTTTGGTCAACTTGTGCCACATATATTTGTCTTTATTTCTCGGTTAATTTGGTCCTCAAGTCGTGCAGCTGAATTGAACAGCTGCCGACCGGTATCCCAGGTCCATATACCACCTAAGAGTCAAATCAATAGGTGCCTTTTCGTGAGATAAATTGTGTTATATCTTTGAAACGTCAAGTATATAGAATATGTCCTTTATACTGACTTGTTTATTTTGACTTCAGAATTATGGTCAAATTTTGATGTCTCTTTATATTTTCACTATATATATGTTACTTAGATTGACTGGCCATGCGAACTAATCACCATTGTTCTTTCTTATATAGAGCATATAGTGTGTTTAACTATGAGAAATACTTGACAAATAATACCTTATCTTTCTTTTGTTTGAAAAGATAAATTAAAGCTTGTGCGGAATACCTTGACCGACAATTTTCTCTAACAAGAAACATGTGCAGAAAACAATATGATATTAAAGTGAAAAGGGTGTCTTTTTCTGAAATCTGACATTTACCTATTCTCACACTAGAAGATGTGTCAGTATTGTCGCCCTTATTTATCAAAAGAAAGGTTTATAAAAAATATATAATTATCAACCTTCATGCAAATATCACTCAATCAGGATCCAGCCTTCTAGGAGCCGCCATCAAAGATGCAATCGATTGCAGGTAGCACATCTTTGTCCTCAACAAATACAGTGTCATTTAACAAAAATGGATATAACAGAAGCACTAGTTGGCTGTATGCATCCTGATTGGTCAGTGTGGCTGGAAATACTTGAGCACTACAACTTGGGGAAAAGTTGGTCAGTTTGATCCTTTCCTAACACTGTCAACTACCGTGCCTATTACATATTTCTAACATGTGACCTAATTAAGACACTGCTCATTGGAGTTCAGGAGTGGGATACCTTTACTCCATGATTATATCATAATCATATGTGCAAGTTGTTGATGTGATGTTCAACTAACCATTTAGCCTGTGGTTCCGTAAAAGTGTAAATTTGAAATTCTGAATTCCACTGCTTAGTGCTTACGCAAGTCTGAATTTTTGCTGTCGCTTTGTATTTATATTTATACTTTTCTAAACTGAAGTCTGAATTGTTTCCAGGGATCATCCCGGAACAAATATGGAGGGATTTCTCCAAAGAAACCTCTCATTAATAAGGTATGTTGATATCATGCTTATGCAACATGCTTGTTGATCAGCAACGAATCTTCCAAGAACAAACTTACAATTACAATGTGAAAAAAGGAATATTTGACTTGAGAGAAACTGATGTTTTGCTGCTGCAAACACTTTCCAGGACCATGAGCGTGCCTATTTCGATTCCGCTGATTGGGTACTTGGCAAGGTAACACAGAAAACCAAGAAATGTACATGTTTTTCAGGGATTAAAAAGAAAACAATCGGATTTTATGTTGCAACCAAATAAAAATTCAATGCTACCTATTTCTGCAGCAAGGCGCAAGCAACAGCACAAAAGGCACAACCGAGCCCCTGAAACCCAAGTTGCAGGTATACGATTGGATTGCATATGACACAAAAAGTAGATTTATGACAATTGGGCATCCATGATAACCCACACTACTTTTGCTTGTTCAGTGTGTAAGCAACAATGATGGATCCTTTGAACATTCCGCTTCCCATATGAAAGAAACTTATCTTAAAAAAAAAAATCCCACCTGAAAAAGGCATTAACCAAGTGTGAAATTATCATCTCCCAATCAATATAAGCAATCTGTGCACAGTTCTTTTTTCCTTTTGTTTCCTTTTCAGTTCAGTTCTTTTTTACAGCTTTCAAAGTGATGTATACATCTTTCTATTTTAATAAAAAAGATACGCAAGCCTTTTGCATATCCAAAAAAAAAAAATCTATGCACAGTTGCACACTGCACAATCGAGAATTTTTTTTGTGGGGTGCACAATCGAGATTTTGACTTATTTGTTTTCTGTTGTTCTGCTCATCTCTGAAGCGCACGGCATATCCCCAGCTTCCTCCACGAAGGCCTGCGTGCACGTCAGGCGCGACGGAATAGTGTGCTCCGATCTCAATACTACATGTCTACATATGTGAGTAGAAATCGAATTTTGTTGTTTGATTTCTGAAGAACTAAGTCAACGAATTATGTGAACTGTTCTTGCAGTCTCGCTCATTGGATCCGATAGGTCGCGGAGGCTGTAAGAGTATCGCAGGGCAATCACAGGACATGGAGTTTGGCCCAATTATTAATTGGGCTGTAAATATGGATATTGTCAGCATGTGGCTATGTGCAATGGAATTTACAACATTTCCGTGACACTCTCATCGTTTCCTCTCGTTGGTTCAGTAAATTTTCTGGATTTATGGTGAGCACTGGGCCGAATTGCCAAAAACGTATTCATGATAATCCGGGGAATGCAAAGTTAAGAAATAAGTTCAGTTTAGGTCTCTCATCTTAACCCCAATATCAGATATAACGTGTCATTCAACAACCAGTGCAAACAAAATCTAAGATGGTTTGGATATCGGTTTTGATTGACGTGAGGCCTGTGTGGCTGGCACTAGAAACAAGATTTAAAAAATCTATTTATCTATTATATACTAAAAGTACATTAAATTTCCTACAAACGCTCATAAGCTATCATGTGGCACTCCTACAAATGCTCCTAAACCATGGCAATTTCTAATCTAACCGTTGATTTCACTTAAATTGGACCCGTTATTTTAGACCTATCAGATTAGACCTATTTAAAAAAAGTCCCTACTTTATCTCGCTTATTTTAGACCATTAGATTATATTAGATCTATTTAAAAAGTCAAGTCCCAGCTTCAGCTTAACTTCCGGTATACAGGAGAGAAATTGTTTACCAGAAAAATTGACGTACATACGATCGAATATAAACCTGATGTATTGTTCGCTTCAAAAAAAAAAAACCAAACAAACATACGTACGTAGGAACGATAAAAAGAGTAAAGCCAAAAAAACATATGTACGCTGGAAGAACCATACGGTCTTTAAAATAGGATTTCCTATATTATAAAATAAAATTTATTAATCCACAAATATATGCAGGGTTAATCTAGATTAATATAAAGTATCGTCTTTAAATGTTTAACTTTTAAATTATTTTTGAAATATATATCTAACTTATAATCCGTTGTATTTCTTCAATTAAATAAAATACTGATAACTTGTAATAGTTATATGGTACTCCTAAATTCATTACGACACATGGTGCCGACATATAATACTTAATGTCATAATTATTTTTCAAATAATTTTGCTAACATATAATAATTAATGTCATGATATTTTTTAAATAATTTCACATGATAAAAAGGATCAACTTGGTGTCAAATATTGCTTGACAAATATATCACACTAATTCAAATCCACATGTGGAAAAAGTGAAATGACATTTTGGTTTTTCAATTAGATTTGATTTAATTTTAATTTATGTGAGATTAAGATTCTCAGTTTTTTAATTTTTGAGAAATATTTGATTGGAATTTCCAGGCAATGATCTTGCTATAATACGACCCCTTAATCCATCATGAGAATTATGGTCATGTATGGTTTTTCTTTGCCAAATAGATTTCGTAACAAATGAACAATCCCGTGCATTAAACTATTCATCATATATTTTCTTATAATTTAGAAATTCTAATATATCGGATATAATTGATGATGTATGCTATACGCCCCACCGAAGTGACTATAAGTGCACTCCAACGACTTAGTTACTTTAATTAATTTTGGAAAATATATTGTTAGTAAAGATGTCACATGTAATTATGACAATACATGAACGAAAACAAACCAGACGCTAAACTATAGATTTTAGTCAAAATATAAAAGTACTCCAAGATTGTCACGGTCGTATGCCTGTTTAGCTATATTTTTTTATCGACCTCGCTCATTTCAAAATAGAATATTGTATCTACACAATAGAAAATTAAAAAAAATACTGATTAACACCATAAACAATTTTGTGTACACAAAACTTAAAAAAATAATTTTCATGGGAAAAATATTTTCATCACCTACATTCTCTCTCTTTTTTTTTCTTAAAGGCACCAAGCATGCTATGCTACTAGAAGTATAGCAAGGGTCATGATTGAGTTGAGGCCGCCAAGCAGAGGCCACCATTGACAATAGTACTTAACTTCTTCTTACTGATACAATCATCTATGAGGGTGCTGATAGTGAATTAGGCATTAAAGTTATGCTTCATGCTGACCTTGCAGGGGCACAACTACGTCTACTCAGGACCTATGTTTAGGTAGTAGAGAAATAAAGCCTTAGCGGCTACGATCGGCTTCACCCATTAAAGGAGATATTTATGTCTGATTTTAACGATGTTATCCTATTAACCGATAAAAACAATAATTATAGAATATTTATTAGAATTATTGTTGACATAAACATTAGGTATATAGTGCATATAAATGTTTGATGTATCAATAACATATTAGGCTTACTTTGGTGGTATAGATGCAGTTCCATTTATTAAAAATGCATCCAAGGATAATGATGGTAATAATAAGCGAGTTTACATGTAACCTAGACAAAATAAAATCCTACCTATGGGCTAACTATTAGTTCTCCAAGACATATTCTTGACAATTAGATCTACGTTTTTCTTTAAAAAAATTAAACCCATATCCCAATTTCCACACTGGCCCAGTACGTGGGCATGAACGTGTCACGCCCAGAAATTTAGCCTAAATTTTCAGACTATTTCGTATATAAATCTCTATCCACGAATCAAACCGAGGTACACAAAATGGTAAATTAATATACAGATCCAAATGTAAATAAAGCGTAAATACTTACAGAAGAGATAATTAGTCTTCACACCGAAAGAAAAAACAACAGTGGAAAAAGGCGATCCCAGTGAGGCTTCAGCTCTACTCCACGGGAAAAAAACTCAACTGGGGTATAAGCCTTGTTCCTCTAAATTCGTCTTCAACTTAGAAGCACTACACTTCTAAAGGGGGAACATAGCAAGACTGAGTACAACTACCATACTCAGCAAGCTACACCAATGATACAAACGTGCAAGGGGAGACAAGGGACGTTTGTGGCTATTTGCATAAAGGCAGTTGCAAACATTTACAGTTGGAAAACAATAAAATAGTTAATTAATTAAGGTGATATTAAATCTCCACTGAACAGGCCCAACCATTCCACCTGAACTAAACCAGTTCATTAAGTCAAGTTAATTAATAGTGTGAGACTAATCACGGTGAAGCTGGCCGATCGCCCATAACCACGAGCATGGCTATTCGAATAATTTTACACTGGTCAAAGGTGCACAACTGTACCCACAAGACAAATCCACCGTATGTTAACGTGCCATGCCTGACACTGTGACAAGACCTTTCGCATAACTCCCTGTTAACGACGAAATCCGGTAAGCCTCGGAGTCATCATCGGCCTAGAGTCAGTATCAGCTTCAAAGTTCTAGAATTGGCCGATGGGCATTATTAATCGCCAACAGTTGTGTTCTTGATGGATTTGGTTAAGCAGATAGATCAACTAAAAGAAGCTTATCCAGAAGAGTCCGAGTTCAAGGAGGACGCGGCATGGCAAGTCATCTATTAATTAGGATATTATGTAATTTCCTTAGAGATATTTTTGGCAAGAGTCTGCCTAGGGACTTGTTCGTTGGTTAAAGTAATATTAGGAAAGTTTGAGTCGTATCCGATATGGACTATTAGCTACCCATGGGTATAAATATGTACACCTAGGGTCCTTATAAATAATCTATCGATCAATACAACTACTCTTAGCGCATCACCACCCTCTTTCCCGAGGTTTTTACTTATCAACCGGCGGAACTTGGTACCTGACACGGGCCTGCATCGGTTTTCGATCTCTGGCGAAGGGGTAAGTCCTACGTTCCACCGGCCTGGTGAATATATCAACTACATTGGTGTTATTTAAGGCTGCATCGCTTCGATCTCTTGGATCGCTCTGGTTCGATTGATATATTTGCCTACCTAATATTCCAATTCTATTTTAATTGCATTGTGTTTAGAGACGCATCGGTTTAGTTAGGACTATCTCGGTTAGGTCTGATCTTCTGTCTTAGCCGATATATCTCTACAATCACAATGTTGTTTTAAATAGATTTGTTATATCCATCACATTACACAGATTTATCGGTTCATCAAGTATTAGATTATTATATATAATATCGTGCTCCATCAGTTAGGTTCGACCCACTAGATTGTTATTGATAATATAAATCTTGTTAAGCTGATAGTTTCATGCTAATGTTTTATCGGAGTGCTAGCCGATGAATTATCATATATGTTATATAATCTAGATTGACAATGTTTTCTACTTGCATCGACCGATCTACATCCAAGGTTTTGTCGATATCGGCTATATTACTTTGTTGACTTAGATTATATAATATATCCACCACCCTAAAAATCAGTCAAAAACTTGATTATCTAGATATTATGTTTCTTTTCATACTGTCGACCCCCGTTTTTATAACAGGAATCATTCATGTTAACAATACCATTTCCTTGGATCAAGTAGTCTGGTACACACGAGTTCATAACTGGAATATCAAGTGCACATACATAGAGCGTTTGGCGCAAATTATTACATCATAGGCCCGCAGGCATAGTCTAGAACATAGGACCAAATGGTTCGGAATACAAGCAAAAACAGAATTTAGATAAGGCGGCGGAATCATGGCAGCGCCAATGCCATTGTCACAAGCAACAACCGTATCTAAGACCTACTATGCGCCATCGTCTTCAACAGCCTCCTGATAGTACTCGTAAGGGTTTTCGGAGACTCCATCGCCCGCTTCTGATGAATTTGTGAATAGCAAGGCTGAGTACCAACCGTACTCAACAAGTCACCACATCAAGTATGCGCATGATAAGGATAATTCCAAGGAGTGGCTTAGGTTTCTTTTGCGTAAAGACAATTTTATAATTATTTTCACAAGCCTAAGACCTAGCATAATTGATCAAGTTTTAGCTCCATTGTTCTTTAATCAGTGACGGTTCTGTCCACCATCCATTGTGTTCCCAAGGATAGCTTCCCGCCACTGGGTCATCATGGTTTTCTGGGGTCTACCCCTTCTCGCCTCTCAAGAAGTTGATCCACCAGTATAAAATCATTATGCATAACCCACCCATCACTTTAAGAGTTTAGATTCTAGCCAAGTGCAATACATGTTCCGATGCTCAATATCCGTGAGCACAGCTATTCGAATAGATTAGTTTACTCATACTGCAGTGGATGTACGCTTTAACCGGTACTCCGTGACTTCCTCAACACATGAGCCAAAGTTCCAACGAATGAGATGCGTCACAGCAAAGCCTTTCAATAACCTTACTTTGGCATTACCCGCTCCATGAACTTGAGCCCTCATGCACTCTAGGTGTACACGGTTTCTAGTAGTGAGAGGAGTTCTGGCATTCTCGGGAGGAAAAAAACTCACACATGCGTTAAGTTATAATTAAGTTTTATTCTGGTTACCCATTGATGGTTGCCCACCTGTAGGCTTCCCGCCTATCCACACACCTAAATGAATCCACCATGTCTTGGGTACCGCCTCCGCTCGGCTATTTACTCCGCTCCCAATGCGAGAAGTACGGTCGTACTGGGGTCGTTTCATGTTTAGCTTCATGGCTCGGTCCTTAATTGACCAGGGACAACACTAGCTTTAGCCGGAGTCCACCCAAGTCATCCAACCCCCCAGTCGAAAACATTTGGTTTAGTTTAGTTTCCTTCACAAATCATCTCATCAATGTCATGGCAATATGTCTCTCATGTCTCCACATGCCGGATGTCAATTACATTCCCTAAGGTAATTGCCCAAGCATATAGCATTTAATAAATATGAGAATGCAAGAATCTAAATTAGCATTACTAAGCATTTGTCGTAAGTGACTAGGGACTCATACGTAATTATGGGTATAAGGGAATAAGATGAACAACCATCAAAGACATGACATATCAACAAGTAGGATATTCATCATTGCATGCAAATTTATTTGTAAACAAATTAATTTCGCAATTGGGATCAACATGCTCAAGGCAGGAGTGATGACTTGTCTTGCTCATAGCCCTGCTGACCTGGATCCTCGTTCAACTCAGCAACTCCCTCGAGATCTATATTTACGTGCGACAGATTTGATTTGAATTCGGTTAGAATTCAAATTAAATCACCGAAAATTCATGTAGTACAAAATAAATTACAAAAGTGGTACCAATAGCTAGGTCTTGATTTTAGATGGATATAGGTTCAATTTTCATTCAAATCCGAGCTAGACCGGGTGAGCTACAATGGTTTGAAACTTCGAATTTAAATTGATTCAATTAATTATGAGATGGTACAAGTCCATATTAATTTATCTTACTTCAAAAATATGGTGTTCGATAAAAATAAATAATATATATATATATATATATATATATATATATTCACATAGAATGACCGTAAGTTTTAAATTTATTCCTTATTTTGTCGGACCACAAATCATAGGGTTTAGGTTTAATAATTTTTTACAAATTCACCCTAATCTTAATGTCATACTAATAATTTAATTCATAACATTATACTATCCTATTCCTAGGTTTATTTGGGCCCACAAGACATAGAGAGTGTAGGACTTAATTACACTCCAATAAATTCATCTGATAATCAAACGTGTTTAAATCCTAATATTGTCCCCACAGTTTAGATCTAATATTATCCTAAAATCCTCCTAATTATCTGGTTCCATACGACGTGGATTACCCTATTTTCTTTTTTTCCTTTTTTTCTCTCTCCTCTCTCTTCTTTTCCTTTTCTCTCTTCTCTTTCTTCTTTCTCTGCTTCCTCTCTCTTCTTTTCCTTTTCTCTCTTCTCTCTTCTTTCTCTGCTTCCTCTCTCTCTCCTTTTCTCTCTTCTCTCTCTCCCGGCCGAGCCGGCACCTAGCGGCGCGACAGCGGACGGTGAAGGGGGGCTCACCCGGACCAGCAGCAGCGGGCGGTGACACGGTGGCGAAGGGCGCGCGGCGACAGGGCGGAGAGGGAGGCGGGTGGAAGAGGTGTGGAGGGGGAGGAGGGGTGTGGGGGGTATTTATAGGAGGGTGGGGATAGGTGGCCGGCGCGGAGGTGGCGGATGGGACGGCGCGCGGCGTGCAGGCGGTGATTGGATGTGGCGCGCAGCGGACGCGTGACCGGTGCGGGAGGGCACAGGGCTGTACGCGGGCGGGCACGGGACTCGGCGCGGGCGCGCGTGGGGCTCGGCACGGTTGACGACGGCACGCAGCGACGGTGACGCGCGACGGGATGCGGTGACGGTGCACAGTGCACGGGTGCACGACGTGCGACGCTAGGTGTTCGGCCAGCTAGGCCCGAACCGAACACCTAGCGCATAATGAACAGTGCCGGCTAGGTGTTTTTTTAATTCAGAGTGTTACACATACTTAGTATTGCATCAGTTAAGTTTGATCTACTAAGTCGTGCTTAGAACCATAATTTGTAGCCTACTTCTTGATTGCTAATAAGGGTTTCATCTGGGTTTCAGCCAATAAGTTATCTGGACTTAGCCGATACAAGGATTACATATAAGTTGGTTTTAGCTGATGACAACAAATGTTTCATTGTTTATCTAATCGTTTGGATTTAACATCGAACCTCCAGCCGATGAATGCTTTAACCTTCGGATCAGTGCTTATTCAATCTATCATTACTAGCCGATAGTTCAAAACACTATCAATGTCGACTGGTATCGACATCGCCTGGAACTATTCCATCGGCTTTTCAGCCGATCGATTGTTTTATCTATTGTTTACATATCTTGTCAGTTCCAGGATCAAACTGACTGGCTCGCCTGCATCTCATCATTATTTTAGACCTGCACTGGAGCTAAGCAGATCTCCCACGCTAGTATGTGTTTTTTGCATCAACACTCCCCCTAACCAATCGTACCCACTTCGGGTTTCACCCTTACCAGCAGCCCCACCTTGTACCTTGGTGAATCCGGAAGCCGCATAGGCCGCAACACGGTCCATCCAAACTCCATCACGCCCACCCTTACCTCGGTAGATCATAAAAGGGAAAGTTATACTACAAGACCAGCAGTTGCCCATTCTTTCTTGTGGTAAGCGTGATAAGTCTTCCATGGGTTTCCCGCGAACCGGTCCTTAATTGCTATGGGTACGAATAGCCCAATAAGCCATATTTACTTGGACAATTACGACCAATAAAACATGGCCAGATGTCTCGAGCTCTCTGCTCATCAAGATACTAAGTGTATATAGTGTGAATATCCCATATTGTGAGCTGGTGGTAATTAAGTAGGGCTAAGCATATATATAGTTCTAGCTAGGTCACATAAGTAACACAAGTTAGTCAAATTATCACCCAAGTTTAACAAAGGACGGATAACAAGTAAATATGGCACCAGCGAGCAGATAGGTAATTCCATAATCCCATGTAATTAGCAAATCATGCAATTTATTTGCAAATGGTAAAACATTTTGTAAAGTAGGTTCAATATGCTCAAGAGGAATATGTGACTTGACTTTCTTCTTCAAACAAATCTTCCGAACTCTTTTGCTTGCGATCGCGATCTTCCGAAACGATGGATTCTACATGCTAGCACACAAAACTAGAAAAACTCTAATACAAACCAAATAAATGGTAAATAAAAAGTAAATAAAAATGCATATCTCAATTTTGGATGAATTTTGCAAGTTGAATGGCTCAATTTGGAGTTCGTATGAATTAGTTATGAATTTTAGAAGTTTTCAACAATTTAAATGGATTTCTGGAAATTAATTCGATTGACAACGCAATTAAAATTTATTTTACAACAGGAAAATAAGGGTTATAATGTCAGCCCTCGGGGAGGAGAGGGGACGAGCCACTAACATGCGAGCCACGCATGTCAGCGGGAGAGGTGACCGGTCCACGGTGGACAGAGGCCACGGTGCAGCGGGCGCAGGCGCACCATGTGGTGACCACAGTGACCTAGCGCGCCAACGGGGCGCTGCCACGTGGACGGCCCAGATCAAACCGGAGGTGGATCGGGCGGCCATGGCTAGGGGCAGCGGCCGGACGGATGGACTGGGCAGGCAGACACCGGCCTGACCGACAGCGGTGGCGCGTGGCCACGAGCCACTAGCGACGAGCGGCAGCGCGGGGCGGCGGCAGAAGTAGATGGGAGAGGGGAAGGGGAGCTCACGAGTGCGCACGGCAGCAGAGGCGCACGGGAGGAGACCGGCGGCGAGGAGATGGCAGCGGTGCACGACACGAGAGGCGGCGGGGACGACACTCCGGCGATGGGTGGTGGACATGGAGGGGTGGCCGAGGAGTGGGATGACCTAGTGAAGGTGGTAGAGGGGTTAGGAGGGGGAGAGGAGGTGAGGAACGACGCGAAAAGCCCACTGAAGATGGCAAAAGGCGACAGAGCTCACCGGTCGCGGAGAGGATGGAGTTCTGGTGGCAATTGGGGCCGACGGAGCGGTGGCCGAGGAGCTATGTGGTGCGGTGGAGCTGAAGGGGGTGACGATGCAGATGGACGAGATCTCGCTCGCTGGCGAGGAGTGGCTGGAGTGACGGGGGTGGCGGTGACTTTGGGTGGGTGGCGAAGTGGTGGTTCCGACGGTTCTTGGCAGCAATGAGGCAGTGGCCGAGGTACGGCATGTGGTGGCGAAGCTGAAGGTGGCCTCGGTGATATGCGGTGGTGGCTAGAGAGGCGGCAGCGGCCGGCCGGATAGCTCCGGCGAGCGGCAGAGCTCAAATGGCGTGATGCGAAGGCGGTTTGAGGACGTGGAGAGCTCGGGGAAGAGGGGAAAACGAGAGAGCTAGGCATGGGAATGGATTTTATAGGCTGGGGAGGCGGAGATCGTGGCCTTGAGCGGTGGATTCACCGGTCGAAGATGGGGTGGCAACGTGGGGGTCGCGGTGCTGGATTCAACGGAAGGAGTAGGGGAAATGGCGCGGGAGGAGCGGGCGATGACTCGGCCTCCGTGGTTTGACTCGCGGGGGCAGGGGCGAGCGGCGCGAAGACGTGGGAGGTGGCGGCGTGGCCGGCGGTTTCGGCTCGGTCGGCTGGAGGAAAGGGATGAAAGGTGGGATCGTGAGTCCCACCTGTTAGAGAGGGAGAGAGGAGACCGCAAGGGGAGGTAAGGAGGACTTTTGCGAGGGAGAGGGATGAGCGGCGAGATGGGCCAACGGCCCAAGAAGAAGGGAAGCGAGCAGGTCGGGAAGAGAGGAAAGGAGCCAACCCGAGAGGGATAGAATGATGGGCCATGGGGGAGAAGAAGACCTTGGGCCGGAAGCGACCCAAGTTAGGGAGGATATTTTAATTTGTTTTCTTTTTATTTAATTGATTAAATGAATTTTGTGATATTAAAATTACTTCTTGAGCTCCGAAAATTCACAGGAAATTCTAGAGAGTATTTTAGGGCACGGAGAATATTACAAAAAATATTTCTGGCCATGAATTATAAAGGAAATTATACTTCCATCATTAATTCCACTTGATTAAATTGCTTTTAATTTTAATTCTAGAAATGCATTACTTAATAATTTTTAATCCCGAAAGAACATCAGGACATATGTACCACGTATACCCTTCTTTTCCTTTTATTCTTATGTTATATTACTTAGAAATCATAATTTATGAGAAAAAAGTAGAGAACTATACCATTCAAGTCATATAGCGAATTTTTTATCAACTTTTTTCGTTATATTATTTATAACTAAGTCTAAAGACCCATATTCACAATATTCAAACTTTTGAAATAAATATGTTTGATTTTGATTTATATTTTTAGAATTTGGCGTGACATTCAAACAATTGTCAAAAGATTATGAAAAATAATGATATATATTATATTTTATCATCATACATAACTTCGCAATAATTATGTTAGATCTATAGTATAAACCCACTTCTATATTTTTATATGCTCATTGTTTTAATAAATACTATGATTATATTGCAGAAAAAGACAAGTAAAAACAGATAGATCTTAATCAATCAATAAAGCTCTTATCTAAAACATATTAAACTTGTAAAGTGCAAACAAAATATAATGGTAATATTTTTTTACCAAATTTTACTTAATTCACTGGATCTATTCTTTTATACCATCTTAAGGACTCAAACCCATTTATCCATGTTTTAAAAAAAACAAAGTCCCTTCACCCTATCATATTTCCCTTCCACTGTTATCATATGTTCATATACTCTCTCCCATCCTATGCTATCTCATTCAACTTCTTCCTCTCCTAAATTTTTATTTAACTAACAACGTTTTAATATAAAAACAATCAATAATTAGAAAGCTAAATAATCATAATTCTTAAGGTTTTAGTTTGTTTGAAGTATTTATTTATTTATATTTAAATAAATAATTTATGATCCATATTACCCATATTTTTACTTTATAAAAATTAAAATATGTCATTTGAACACAAAGCCCTGTCCTTTGTATGCCAACCAAATAATAATAGGATTAATGAAACATCATAAAGAAAATGACAACATGTATTTTATCATCTTAAATCACTCTATATCCTCTGCTGTGCTCTTAACTCACCATGTGTCACGTATTAAAATAGAATAAAAAATTATAAATTATGCGGGGAAAAACATTTGACTATTGGTTTCCACTTAAGTCACTGAATCGATTAGTTTTAACCATTGGATCTGTTTAGAAAAATCTTAAGCCACCATGTGTCACATATGCAAAATTACAAAAAACAAATCTTAGAAATTATAAAAAAAGAAAACATATTATCATCATTTTACTTAAATTATTTAGAAAAAAATAGAAAAATAAAGTCCCCAATACTGCACACAACACTGCCCGCCCCCTTCAACCTTGGCTCAGGCTGTCCGCTCTCCTCTCCTCCTCCTTCCTACCTTTTAGCTATCAAACTAAAATATATACTATGAATACTATTTAAAAAACCATAATTTTAAGATATACATCTAATTTCTAAACTAATTATTGCTCTATTAAATAATTAAACCAACAATTCATGATCCATAATACCTATATTTTGAACCTAAAATAAGACTTGTATAAAAAAATAGAAAAATAGAAAAAATGTCAACAGGGATTGAATTAAATCAAGTAGAGAGAATCTAATAAATTTGTAAAAAATAGTTATTACTTTTCACAAATTGGAACAACCATTGTATGTTCCATTTTCATGTTTAAGTGCTTAGATATTAATAGCCTTCCATCTATCCTATACCATGATATAATGAGTTTCTCCATATATATTATTGCATATATAAGACATACTAATATGCTGTACGTAGAAGTACGTAGTTGGTTGAAAGGTTATATATGCTACTATTAACTTCAAATTTAGGACTCACGTTGACTAGGTTTTTTTTTACAAAAAACACTATAAATCACATATATAATAGGGAAACGAGGCGTACAATATATATATCTCCTATGTATTTATTGACACACTCTTTCTAGAAAATAAAGAAGATTATTGATAATTTCTTATCGTTAAGAATTAAATGTTATATAGTTCAAACCTAACAAATATCTTGTAAAACATTATCTAAGCAATGTCGATGAAGAAAATTTATAAAGAAATAGTACTTCTCAAGCGTAGCAGGTGTCATCCAATTGATATGCCACCTCACAAGGTACTCAAGCGTAACCTACTTTACATGCCTATGTAAATGCGCAGGTTAGAGAAATAAAAGAAATTATGAGAAAAAAAAGCAAAACATCTAGTCAGCGATCTTTACTTAATAGCGATCTGTTAAAAAAAAAAAATCCAAAAATCATCTCCACCGCCCCCTTCTCCTGGGCCTCCTCTCTCGACGGTAAGTACGTACACGTACGTCCCTCCCCCTCTATTTATTTCATTCCTTCCTTCTCTTAATTTTAATTTATAATCATATGGTGTTCTAATAAATTATTAGTAAAAATCATAAAAATACTAATAAACTTCTAGCCACTATTGTTTTTTAAATTGATGGACCCATTAATTTAATACGATTAGATCATCCGCGGTAAGTATGGATGTACGTCCCTCCCTCCCTCTTTCTTTCCTTCCTTCCTTCTCTTAATTTTAATTTTACCGTCATATGGAATTCTTATAAATTAGTAAAATCATAAAAATTCTAATAAACATCTAGCTATTAATTTTCCTTTAAATTGGTGAACCCATCAATTTTAACAATTAGATCATCTAAAAAGAAAATCTGGTATCCTCACCCCCACCGCCACCTCCATACGTGCGCATGTACATAGTTAAGTACTCCCTCCACCCTCCTAACTTTTCCCTCCTCTTCTATTTTTTTGCTAACTTATCCTAAGGAGTATTTTCTAGATAACACTCAATCTATCAAAAATTAATAGTCGGATTTCTAAATGATCATTACTCTCAAGTTACATATTTTTTCTCTTTTTTTTGGATTGATGCGTTATTCATAATTAAATGCATAATTCGAGATCCATATACATATTTCAAACTTCTAATATAAATGTTCAAGAGCAATTTTTAAGCACCATTTTTTTTAAAAAAAATAAATTTAGGTCCTATAAACACTCCTAACTTACCACATGGCAACCCTACGAACACTACTAAACCACCATGTGGCACTTTAATAAATTATAGAAAATCACAGAAATTGTAAGAAAAAGGAAAACATCTAACCATTGATTTTTCCTTTAAATTGGTAGGTCCAATATTTTCAATCATTAGATCTAATCTTGATCTTAACCTACTTAAAAACTTCAAGATTACTATGTCCTTCGTCGCTTGATGACGCCATGCATCCATGAATCAGCCGCACGTACCCTTATATGTTCCGTTCACCAGCCAGAGAGAGAGCAAGAGCGATTCTGACTCAAATGAAAAAAAAACACTGTGTTGTTTCACAAGGCTCACTGAAAGAAAAAAAAGTGATATGTTGTCCATCGTCTGATAAAAACTTCCAGCCTAATCATAATGCAGTGCTGCAGTCCATCAAAATCAATTTTTGTATATGTTCATTATAGACAAAATTAAGATATGAAATATGAAGGAATAAACGCAAACAAAGTTTGACATGACCAACACGAATAGAACAATGAAATTTGATTGCATCATGTGTAGAGGAAGTATTGTTTAACATAGCACGAGATGATAATCAAGAGAGAGTTAGATCACAACTAACCTAGTTAGATAAAACCCTGTACAAAGAAATATTACTGCAGAAATAATGTACGATAATGATAGAAACAAAGTACAAAATGAATTTATTTTGTAGCTAAACAACATAATGTTATATATTACTTTCTATAGTTTGCATCTTTAGTTAATCATCCAAAAAAGTAACAAACACAACTAAGATGATGAGCTTTGAAAATTTAGATAAAGTATAGATTCAACATCAAAAGCAAAAAGTAAGGTGATATGGCTTTACGAAAGAAGTAACAAAAGAGATAACTTTCGACTATAGATTAATCATCGAGGTGCTAGAAATTGAGAGACGACAAAAATAAAATTAACTATGCATAGTGAGGGTGAAGTACAAAATTATATATATGATTGTAGCAGATATAATAATATGCTATGAATATAAAAATGCTTAATTATGTAACACAAATAATTGAAGAGATGGTAGGCACTAATTCATGCCCGCTGCAAGCTAGCTAAAAGAATTAAAAAAATGATCAGTTTGCAGTAACTATTAGAACCTCTAATTATAATTTTATAGAAAACTGTTTAAACTATGATATCAACAAAAATTCCACATTGTAAAAACAATGACACGTGAGCAGTTATGTTTAGACATCAAATCATATTTCCATCAGACTATGTGGAGCCTCGCACACTCTTTATGAAATAGCATATGGGTTGTCACCCACAACGCACAATAAAATTGGACCTCACGTGACCTTTTATTTGGCAATGAAAAAAATCCAATATTTTGAGAAAAGAAATAGACTCATTAGAGTAGAAGGACACAATAAATGAGTTATAATATCTAGCCTGTATTGCTAATGTTATACGTACTACTATTTCACATACGGACTATCACATATTGGCACAAATAATTTAAAGTTGCTTATCCAACTTTTTTTAATCACTTGAACAGTTAAGTTCATCGCAATGCTTTTACTCCTATGTTATATACAAACACTTAGCCCGTAAGCTTGAATCAATTTATTCCCTTAACTGCACAAAATATCTCATTTTTTTCAAACAAGTCATATTTTGCTTTGACACATATAAAGAGACAAAATCCAATGATAAATATGTGATATCCTAAATTCCAATCCTTGGCAATAGCTTTATGGTTTTTTACTATTGCGTGTATATAAGCCGCTAATAGAATCACATAATTGATGATCTTCATGTCTAAAAGTTATATTTTTCCTATTAAATTTACAATTTATGATTCATGTTGGCAAGGTCTTTTTAGAAAAATATCATATGGGTGCCATATATCATAGAGAGATATTATCTAAGATATGTATAACTTCTCCGTATTGATTTACATGCAAAAATATGCAACAAATTATATGCATATGAATTAGAAGGATGGATAGCTTGATACACATAAAATATATTCATTAATAAATTCTTAAATATCATAAGAAAAGAGTGAGCCAATGAACATTCAACTTAAAAGAAGGAAAAATATCTTTTAATTTCAAATCAATTTGTTATACCTGTTTTTATTTTTCAACAAAATAATACACATGCCCGTGCAACGTGCGAGCTATTAAAAATAAAAACAAAATATAAAAAACCCACATATCAATCAAATAAAAAAGATTAAAAAAGTGGGACGCACATGTCCTCTCTACTACCGGGCTGGCGGCGGCGACGACTACGCATTTGCTCGCGGCGTCTGCCTCGTCGACTGCACCATCAGAGCCTCGTGGACGTCGTCGCAGGCTGCCGCGCCGGCGCCTGGCTCGACGACTTCGCCTACGCTAACACCAACACGACGTTGCCCAGCGGGAGGGAGTTCCACCACCGGAGACATCCTGCCGTTCAGCAACAACTTGTACACACTAGTACAGATCCTCTCATCTGTGACGGGCCCTCAAATGCCTGGACTTCGTGGGCCGTCAAAACGAAGTCATCTCAATCGGGCCGAAAGCAACACCGTTGTAGATGTACTCGTTCGAGGTGTATAGAACTATAGCCCATCACCGATGTCACTCATCTATGACGGGCATGGTAGTTCTGCCCGACTGAGATTACCTCCACTATCTCAATCGGGCCCAACTATAAAGCCCATCACGGATGAGTGTCATCGGTGACGGGCTCCCAGTAAGGCCCGATTGAGATTAGTTTAAACGCCTGTCACCGATGATAAATATCGATGACGGGCTTTCTTTTACGCCCGTAAGAAATAAGTGAGCGCTCGTTAGAGATGTCGTTTAATTGGCCCGATTGAGATATATTTCGCACACTATAAATACTCCACCTAACTGTTGTCTAAAGTTATCCCACTATTGTCCATTTTGGTGGGAGATTGAAGGGGACGAATTTTTGTATTTTTTTGAAGGAAAAACAGGAAAATCTTAAAGTAAGTAGTACTTATTAATTTAGTAGTACTTATCTCATGAGAAGTTAACTAATATATTGTTCATTTTTGCAGTGATGGATCAAAGTTGGATGTATGCGACTACTTTGAAACGTCATTGCAAGGAGTATAGAGATGGCGTATTAAGTTTTATGAACACTGCGGACGAGGATAGGAAAAAAAGAAACAACAAATACATGTGTTGTCCATGTAGAGATTGCAAGAATGAGAATATGTTTGAAAGCAGAGCGGACGTACACTCTCACTTGATACAACGGGGATTCATGAAGGGCTACATATGTTGGGTGAAGCATGGAGAGCAAGAATCGGGAAGTGGTGTAGTTGTAGACAGAGGTGGCGCAAACAATCAGGAAGAAGGAGATGAAGATGAGCATGACATGTTTATACCATCTCCATTGGGCGGTGAAATGGTTGATGTGGGTCCTGATCTGCTACAAGACATGTTACGTGACATTGAGGATCCAACTTACAACGAGAGAGATTCCATGAAGTTCAGCAGGTTGGTCAGTGACTCGGAGACACCTCTATACGCCGGATGCAAGCCAAAACACACCAAATTATCAGCTACCTTGGACCTAATGAAGCTGAAGGCAAGTAGCGGATGGACAGACAAGAGTTTCACAGATCTTTTGGGAATATTGAAGGCCATGCTTCCTGAAGAGAACACATTGCCCGAGACGACATATGAAGCAAAGCAGGTTCTGTGTCCCCTGGGGTTAGAGGTCTGTAGAATTCACGCTTGTTCGAACGACTGCATATTGTACCACAAGCAGTATGCTGACTTAGATGCTTGTCCTGTCTGTAAGACTTCTCGATACAAGCGAAAGAAAAGTGCAGGGGAGGGAAAGAAGTCAAAGCGCGGTGGTCCGGCGAAGGTTGTGTGGTATCTACCTATCATTCATCGTTTGAAGAGAATATTTGCCAACCCCAAGGAAGCAAAGTTAGTACGTTGGCATGCCACAGAGAGAAAGAACGACGGTTTGCTAAGACACCCTGCGGATTCGATTCAATGGAGGAATATCGATCGAAAGCACAAAGACTTTGCTGCCGACCCCAGAAACATGAGGATATGTTTGTGTACGGATGACATGAATCCTTTCGGAGACGAGCAGTTCGCACAGCACTTGGCCAGCTCTTATTCCGAACTATAACCTTCCACCACGGTTGTGCTTCAGAAGGAAATATATTATGTTGTGCTTGTTAATTCAAGGTCCAAAACAACCCGACAATGATATCAATGTGTTCTTGGAGCCTGTTATCGATGATCTTGAGATTTTGTGGAAAGAAGGTGTGGAAACTTGGGATGCACATGGTCAGGAGAACTTCAACCTACGAGTCCTATTGTTCTACACCATTAAAGATTATCCTGCACTTGGTAATCTTTCTGGACAAACCATGAAAGGAAAGAAGGCTTGCTCTGACTGTATGGAACATACACGCAGCAGGTGGTTGAAGAAGTCAAGAAAGATGGTTCACATGGGTCATAGGAGATGGCTTCCACTACGCCACGCCTTTAGAAGAAAGAAAAAAATTTTCAACGTTAAGAGAGAACTTGGGTCTGCTCCCAAGGATTTTTCTGGAGATCAGGTGCACGACATGGTGAAGGACATTACTAATGAGTTTGGAAAGAAAAGAAAACGTAGCAAGGCAAATGATAAGGGTATGTGGAAGAAAAAAATCCATATTTTGGCGGCTACCTTACTGGAAAGATATCGAGGTCCGTCATTGCATTGATCTAATGCACGTAGAAAAGAATGTGTGCGATAGTTCGATCAGGCTACTGCTGAATATGCTTGGGAAGACAAGGGACGGGTTGAATGCGCGTCTAGATCTACAGGAGATGAACATTCGCAGTGAACTTCAGCCTGTTAGGGATGAAGCGACAGGAAGAGTGTACCTCCCGCCGGCTTGCCACACATTGTCGAAGGATGAGAAGATCGCAATGCTATCATGTCTGGCACATATTAAAGTTCCTTCGGGCTATTCAGCGAGGATCAGTAAGTACATTAAATTGGAGGAGCTAAAACTGGTTGGAATGAAGTCTCGCGATTGTCACGTGCTAATCACACAGATCTTGCCAGTTGCTATAAGAGGCATTCTACCACCCAAAGTCCGTCACACGATCCAACGGCTCTGTGCCTTCTTCAATGCAATCGGTCAGAAGATTATAGATCCTGAAGATCTAGATGGGTTGCAGGCCGATATTGTCAATACCCTGTGTCACTTGGAGATGTATTTTCCACTGTCTTTCTTCAATATCATGGTTCATCTCCCTGTTCATCTAGTGAAGCAAACAAAAATATGTGGCCCGGCTTTTCTAAGGGAGATGTACCCGTTCGAGAGATACATGGGAGTTCTTAAGTCGTATGTTCGAAACAGAGCAAAACCGGAGGGAAGCATCATTGAAGGGTACACGACGAAGGAAGTTCTTGAGTTCTGCGTCGATTACATGGCCGAGACTGATCCTATCGGAGTACCTGTGTCTCGCC
The DNA here is from genome assembly GCA_000573905.2 of Oryza punctata. Classification (NCBI taxonomy): domain Eukaryota; kingdom Viridiplantae; phylum Streptophyta; class Magnoliopsida; order Poales; family Poaceae; genus Oryza; species Oryza punctata. Next base: position 11,728,976 of record CM002488.2, read on the forward strand.
ACGAAGGAAGGTTGGCAGGTGTTGGCACAACAGGCAGAAAAAGAATTGTTCCCGACCAAACTTCCTATGTGCAGGCTCATTTCGCTGCATAAAAGACCCCGCAAACAAGAAGTTACACGTCGTTAGGGATGGCAAGCGAAGAATTGTTGGGGTTGATAACACCGTCGATGAAGAAGAATACAACCAGAATCTTCATGTGACACCTCAGATCGCCCTTGAAGATGATCCCGAAGGTGATGTGGCATATGGTCGTTCAGACCATTCGGAAGGCATATCCTTGTAAGTGCAGTCTTTGTAATTCGCAAATTGTAAATGATTTTAAATGATTTTATAACTTAAATATCATTATTAAATACAATTAGCAAGGCATATTTCAATTACATACGATTTTTAAGATTTAAAAGCAATTTTACACTATTTTAAAAGGTGATTTGTTAATTATATGTCATAAATGAAATGTAATATCAATTTTAAATCGGGTATAAGTTAATTATAAATGATTTTATAACTTAAATATCATTATTAAATACAATTAATAAGGAATATTTTAATTCTACAGTGGGATGAGCTTATCTCTATCGGGCATATAACTAATGCCCGTTAGAGATGAGGTTATCTCTATCAGGCGTACTAATACCGCCCGTAACGGATGTGTGTCATCTGTATCGGGTGTTCTAGTTGGGCCCGTCACAGATGTGTGTCATCGGTATCGGGCTGATTAGTTGTGCTCGTCACCGATGTGTGTCATCGGTATCGGGCATATTAGTTGTGCCCGTCACGGATGTGTGTTATCCGTATCGGCCACGCTAGTTCTGCCCGATTGAGATAACCATGGACCAGGGTTACCCTAGTCCAGATCCAGATCTACCGCCGCCTCCTCCCTCACGCCTCCTCCCTCTCACTCTCACTCTCACTCTCTGTCACCGCCTCCTCACCGCCGCCGCCTCCTCGCCGTCGCCGCCTCCTGGACGCCACCCCCTCCTCCTGGACGCCGTCGCCGCCGCCTCCTCCTCCTCCTGGACGTCGCCGACTCCTCCTGGACACCGCCGCTACCCCCTCCTCCTGGATGCCGCCGTCGCCGCCTCCTCCTCCTCCTGGACGCCGCCGACTCCTCCTGGATGCCGCCGCCGCCTCCTCCTCCTCCTCCTGGACGCCGTCGACTCCTGGACGCCGCCGCCGCCGCCGCGAGCATCCCGATTAGCATCCCATCCTCTTCCTCATTCATCTCCCACTCTTTTTTCTTCTCGAATTTGCATTAACCCTAGCTTCTATTCAAGAATTTGACTGCTAATAGATGGTGTATTAATTTGTCCCTTTGGGCTGTAAATATTTATGTTTTGAATGCAATTTCCTATGTAAGTGCATAATATATATGTCTATTATATATGATTTTTTGTTTTTTGCAAAATTCTGTTGAATACGCATGAAAATTCATGGGATCCGCTGCTGATGAAGATGATTTTATATGACCATATATAAAGATGTATCTATGTATATATAGACAGTGATATATAGAGAGACCTCCATGACGGGCTACCACGATAGACAGCCATTCCTCGGCCCTGAAGCCTTCATCTGTGTAGACTTTAAAGATCTATGGGACCTCTATAGGGTGCGAGCGGTCGACACCAACCTTCTTTAGTGCTACTCCTTGTAAGTATTCTTGCGTACGAGATATGGTAATAGGTATCCTTGTGTTACGCTTACCCGGATTCTTGTCTTGCATTCTAGGTTAACTTGGAAGCATGTCCATCATAATGCACCCCATGTTGCCTTACTCGATCCAACTGTTGTCAACGAGACAACTATGAACAACGATCGAGGCAGCATGGTTGAATATATCAAGGACTGCTTATGGTCCCGTCAAGACAAGGACTTCGTTATGTGTGCCTACTCTGAACAGTAAGCGTGTACCTTACTTAGAATCAAATGTGCGACGCGTATAGCTTTAGTATTTAACTTGCAATTTATTAATGTCGCAGTCATCATTGGATTCTCCTGGTCCTAGTGCCGAACTGGAGTTTGGTATACTACCTGAACTCAAATATCAAAAAAGAAATATAGGATTGGTCGGTGATCGAAGCTGTCTTGAACGATGCCTGGGACCAATACGTGGCAAAAGGCGGGAGGCATAAGGAAGGGCATCCCACACTCGGTCACAAAAAAGACTTCCCAATACGTCAACAAGTTGGTGACCAGTGTCGGTTCCACGTCTGCCATAACATGAGGAGCCTCGCAGACAAGGTGATATTGCTCGACCTTGAGGTGTGTGCTTCAATTGTTTATATACATTAGATAGGAGATAGCATGATTCATAATAACTTTCCAAGTACGTAGACTAACTTGGCGCCTCACATGCAGGAAAAAGTTTCAACGACTCCGGAAAACAACTTCGACATCATTAGAGAGGAGATAGCGCAATTCATACTAGATGATCTCTTGTCACCCAAAGGAATGTTTAGAGTCAAGTCCTAGCTAGCTCCTCTCTGAATGGTTGAACATTTGCAATGCTTGCGACAAAAATTTGCTTTATGTAAATATTCTTTGTAATACAGTTCACGTTCACGTTCCTCGACATGAGCAACGGCGTGGTGGCGCTCGCCACGAGCCGGTCGCGGTCGGAGCAGATTCTGGAGGCGTAGGCGATTGAAAGTCGGAGACACCACTGGGCTGGCGCAGTGCTCTGCGGACGACGGACTCACAGAAAAAGGTCGAGCTATGGGCCTAAAGCCAACATGCCATGATTTTGACGTGGCCGATTACGAGGTGGGTTTATTAAGTAAGGTCTGAGCTTTGTACGGAGAAAAGAGGAGAATAATTGGTAATGCACCTTTAGTTCTTTAGTCCTGGTTTGTAACTTTTAATCCATAATTATGAACCGGAACATTCAATCCGGGACATATCTTTAGTCCGAGTAGAAATAACCGAGACTAAATATAGATACTTTAGCCCCGGTTGATAATACCAACCGGGACTAAAGATGGATCTTTAGTCTTGGTTGGTAACACCAACCAGGGCTAGAGATATTTTTACTTTTTTTATTTGCATATGCTGCTTGCTGCTTGTTTATATATTATGAATTTATATATATATATATATATGTTTAAATACATATGCTTGCCGCTTTTTTAATATATATATTTATATATATTATGCATATATATATTCATATATATATGCATAATATATGTATAAATACATATATATATATATATTACTTATGTATATATGTACAACCAAAATATGTAAAGACACATAAGTAAATATATACATACACAGATTACAAAAATATATACAAACATATAAGTAATTACATCTGTGTTATGTGTCTATGTTATGTATATATATTACAATCCTATTCTAATCGTGGGTGGGGTTGACGAATAGGTTTTCCATCGTGGTGGAATTCTCCCGCGGGATCAATAACCTGATTCATGATAAATCCCATTAGTTGTTCTTGAACGGCCTGTATAAATGCATCGCAGGGAACTTGCTCCATCATCCAAAGAACCTATTGATTCAAAAAATGAGACATAAATATATGAAATCAATAAGAAATCAAGACATAATGTATGAATAATGTTTATGTACATCGAGATCCTTCTCACTGTTGATTCCATGTGTTATGGTATGAATATAGTTGCAAACATAATAGCCCCATAAGTTCGTCCCTTACTTCTGTTTTGGACACTAAAGGAGATTGAAATGACAGATTTAATATATATTTTTATTTTAGAACAAACTAAATGATTCAATATAATTTTGGAGCATGTACTCATCGGAAAGTTCATCCCGATATCTAGTTTTTCTTTGAAATTCCCGTGGACGAGCGTACGGAACTGTGTCCATGCCCCATGTATAGTTGCAAGCTATGATTAATTATCCGAGATCCGTATATATAGTAGCAACGGCAAACACTAAGAATGACAGTGAAATGGATGGCATTACGTAACTGTCTATCACTTCAAATATTTTGGTGAAAGTTTCTGCCGGTTTATCCATTGAGTCATAGACATGTAGTTTGCTTGCAGTAAGGTCTATATAAAAGGACCCAGTGGAATCTGTAAATTACGTGAGATGATATATGTCATTGTATGAGTACGAGAAGGAAATTGCTATGAAAGGTAGTAAAAACTCATGATGTGTTGTACGGCAATAGTTTGAAGCTCTTGAAATGTTGTTGCACCAGGAAATGGAGAATATTATCCTCGGTTTCTTGCTCAAAATCCTTTATGACCATAGTGTTAACTTTGTGGGGGTCCATGAATCTAACCCTGAAAGCTCCCTGCTTACGGCATATTTGAATCTCCATTCTACAACGGGAAAAAAGGACATTTTCATCAACTATTCGCACACTACAATCATTCGATACCAGATACAAGGAGCTATGGAACGAAATAAAATTAATCAAACAATACTGACAAAACCTATAGACTGAGAAGAGACACATCGAGGGCATCTCGATGGTACACGTCGAAGATTTCCTAGAAACGGACCCACAACTCATCATCTCCTTGGAAGTAATCTGAGTTTTTTAGCCTCGCACCGAACATCACTCTACCGGCGGCTGATTTTTTCATGTAGTATTGATGGAATCGGTACATCTGTGTAGGGAGTGTTTTAACCTGATCAGGCTTGACAAGTGGTTTACCGAGGGTAAATTTGTATTTCAGATCATCTGCTATTTCTTTTTTATTGGTGCGTCGGCCAGCAATTGCTCCCTCTTTAGTCCCGTCTCCGCCATAAATTGTCTTATCTCCATTTCACCAGGCGGTAGCAACGGATCAATCGATTGTTTTGGTTGCTTTCCGAGCTGAGGGACCTCTTTTGACTTTCCATTTGCCTTCTTAAAATATTTTGTTATTGATCGGTCATAGTCGGATAGTAAAGTATTTTTTACCGATGTGCTCATCTTCTTAAAAAAACTCCTTAGATGTCGGGTCTATAGGAATCTTCTTTGCTGGACTTCGCGGCTTGAAGTGCGCCTTCACTTCCGCTCTTACGATCTCGTCAATATCCTCGAGAGTGAGGTCGTACTCCCGAGTCTTGAGAGCGGGGAGCTTAGGCTCGTGAAGTCTTGGTTTCTTCGTTTGTACGCTTGACTTTGACGGCGCGGGACGAGGTGGGCAAGTCTTTATTGGACTTGGCAGCTAGTTGCGGTGTTGAAGATGGAGCAGACGATGCCCGCGGTGGAGACCTCGGAGGAGTTGGTGCGCACCGAGGAGATGGTGCACGTGGAGGAGGTAGAAGAGGCGGAGGAGACGGTGCAGGCGGAGGAGGCGGAGGACACGGTGCATGTGGAGGAGGCGGGGGAGATGTAGGAACGGACACCGCTTCTCGCCCGGGGAACAATATGTAGCGCTTGCACCATACTATAATGGTGTGGGCTGTGTCTCCTAGTTTCATCACCCTGTCTGGCCATCTCCTCCGGGGATGTCCAGCTTGAGGTCCTCAAACCCTTGGTCTACCAGTTCTACTTCGACCCTTGAGTAGCCAGGTGGAATAGGTCTACAATGGTATGTCCCTGAAGGGCCGACTGGTATGGCCATGCCCGATGCCACCTTCACGAGAAACAAGGTTAATTTGTTATTAACATGTGCACCAACTTTCGCAGTGTACAAGACATATATCATAAAATTACGAGTATACCTTGAGTGAAATGTTCTTGAACGGACTATGCAGCTCACACGGTGTCCGATGCGTGATTTCATCAACGAGGCACGGTGGTTCGTCATGAGCTGGCCCTACTGCAGCTTCCATGCCATGTTCTCCTACCTGCCCTGTAGAAGCGCAACAGCTGCGATTCCCTGAGGGCTTACCATGATGGGAGGAATATGTTGTTGGCTATGCTGCCTCTGCTGTTCGTCTAGTTGTTGGTCCACCCGTCTTTCCACCTCCTCTTGCATCCTTAACTCTTGCGTCGTGATCTTATACTCAAGATTTGTTAACTTCGTCTCAGTATCTCTTTTGCTCCTCATGCGACTCTTGTACGTGTGGATGTCATCTTGAAATCCAAATTTCCATGGAACCAAGCCTTTTCCTCACGTTCGGCCTGGATGCTCGATATTCTGCAGTGCAAGCGAAAGCTCGTCCTTCTCTCTATCGGACCAGAATGTTCCCTGAGCAGAGACCTCTACTGCTTCCGTTAGTTGGCTTGCTGCTTCGTGAATCTCATCGCCGAATATCAGGCAGCCATCACTAAGATTTAGCGTTCCACCATGAGCATAGTACCAATGCTTTGATCGTTCCGTCCAATCGGTTGTGGCCGGAATGATACCTCTTTCAAGCAATCCTACTTCCATTTTCTCCCACTTCGGCACTGCCTTCTTATACCCGCCTGACCCTAGCCAGTGATGGTACTTCTTTTTAGCGGCATTGGCTTTATTCTTTTCTATCTGTCGTTGCCCTTGCTCCCCTATCTTATATGCGACAAACACATCCCAATGGTCCTTTAGCTTGGTTATTTTGTCCAAGTCAGGTGTCAGGCCCTTCACGACATATTTCTTGTACAAATCTTTCTTGAACTGCCGGAACTGTTCAGCCATCTTCTTTAAAGTCCAATCCTTCACTTTTGGCTTTTCTGCCTTAGGGACCGTGAATGTCTCAAGCATCGTGATCGCCGCATCCACATCCATAGCCATATAACATAAGTGTGGAGTGTACAAATGTCTACACATAAGCAATGCTAAGCAGTATCGATATTTAACTGCACATAAATAATTGACTTAGGTAACAAAAGGGTGTGAAAACATAAGGATAAACAATATCAAAGGTAAGGCTTAAACGAATGTAGGTACGCATTTTATAATTAGCATGCAATTTTATTTGTAATCAACGCATTTATAAAAGTAGGACCAACATGTTCGAGGAAGGGGGCGTAGTGACTTGTCTTGCTTTAGGTTCGTAAAATCTTCGAGAAATCCGCAACAGTTAGAATAACCGGAATATCCACGATCAAAGAATAACCGGAAAACCCGAACGTTCGACCAACGACCGAAGAAAACCACACAAAATCCTAAAAATGAAATAAAATAATATTCAATACAAACTAATGGTGCCAATAAATAGATCTCGATTTTAGAGAGATGATGGAAGTTTTACGGAGTTAATCGGAGTTACGGTTAGAGAGATACGAATTTTGGAAGATTAATGGACTTTATGGAATGTGGAAATGCATTTATTAAATTGAAAGGAATATTTCCAAAAATATTCCTTGGCTGTGGGAGTGAGCAGAGGGAGGTATATTGGACTTTCTTTTGAGTGAGCTTGAATGTGTAGAGGGATATATCATAGACTTTTGGTAAGGAGGCAGACCGTTGGTGGGCTTCGGCTCAACGGAAGATAAGGGACTCCATACAGACTTTTTGGATGGTAGCCCAAAAAAGGCAGAGGGAGGAAATGTAGACTTTATTTTTTTAACTGAATAGGATCCATGGAGAGAGGGTCAAAGGTGTGGGCCCCACCTTCTTTTTTTCCTTTCTTTTCTCCTTCTTCTCTCTCCTTCTTATCCCTTCTTCCTCACCGCTTCTTCTGTTCCTTTTCTTTTCTGCTTCTTCTCTCTTCTCTTCCTCTCGTTCTCTCTCTCACACAGTCGACAGGAGGAGGAGGGGGGCGCTTGGCGACGACGGCTGATGGAGGCTGGCGGCGGTCGGGTGGCAGGGGCGCGAGGGTGCGGCGGCCTGGGCGGTGGCCGGTTGCGGCGGCCGTGGAGAAGCCTCGCGCGCGGCGGCCGGGTGTGGCCGCGAGGCGGAGGCAGTGGGTGGTCGGGGCAAAAGGCGGCGCGGCACGGCATGGGTGAGGCAGCCGATGCCAGAGAGCAGAGGAGGGTTTAGGCGGCGGGGTAGAGGTGTTGGTGGCGAGTTTTGCTCGAGGAAAAGAAGCGGTGGCGGCGGTCGTCGTTGAGCGACGCGGCGACGGCGCGCGGTCCAAGCGGCGCGGGGCCGGGAGGCGGGCTCGAGCTGGGCGGCTTGGGCCAGATCAGCGCAGCAGCTTGGTACGCGCTCGCGGCGTCCTGAGGCCGGGGCGGCGTCCGGGTAGCGCGCGGCAGGGCCGGTGGCTGGGGCGGCACCGGCCGACGACGGCGCGGCAAGGGCGGCATACGGCTCGCGGGCACCGGCGACTCGGGCCGAGGCAGCGGCGCGTCCGCGGCCGAGGTGGCTTCGGCGCAAGGCAGCGGCCGGGCGGCGCGGCTCGCGGCTAGCGTGGCCGGGAGGCTCCGCACGTCGCGGTGGCCGGCGGCGGTGGTGCCGACCGAAGCGGCTCAGCCACGCGGCGCAGCGCCTTGGCTGCGCGCAGGGAGGCGGCCGGGGCGTCGCACGCGGCAGGGCTGGCGTCGGCTCGGTGCATGGCTAGGCCACTGCGTCGGCCGGGTGGCTCGACCGGACGATGGTCGGGCGTGACGACGACGAGCGGCCATGGCAGTTTGAGGGGGAGGAGAGGTGGCGTCAGTGGGTAGAAGATGACAGCTTTTATAGCCATCGCGGCCGGCGGAAAGCGACGAAGGCGGCTCGGCGAGCTCGGTCGAGCGGGGCCAGCTGCTCTGCTCGTCGGTCGTCGTCGACAGTGCGGCACAGGAGAGCGAGGACAACGTCGGTGCTGGGTGGGGTGGACGCGGCGCTTGCTTTTGGCGTGGACGGTTGCCTCTGTGCTTTCTTGGCGTGGTGCAATGGAGCACTGGACAGGGAGCAATTGCTTCTGTTTTCTCCTCTCCCTCCATTGTTTCATTCCGCAGCTGCTTGCGGAGCGGTGCCTAACTTCAGTCCATTGTTTCATTCCGCTGCTGCTTGCGGAGCGGTGCCTAACTTCAGTGGAGAAAATGGAGGCGGTGCCTAACCGCAGGTTTTGCAGCTTTAACACCGAGGAGACAGTGAGGCAGAGGAACAGCACAGGTGCATGCACGGGAATAGGTTGCTTGCTTGAGACAGTGAGGCAGAGGAACAGCACATGTGCATGCACGGGAATAGGTTGCTTGCTTGTTTCAGTGAAGAAAAGGAGTGCATGCATGCCTGTCGCAAGCTATTTTGCCATGTAGGCTGTAGACCATCTTGCAGTTGTACAAGAATTGTAATTGGACTGTGGATCCTGATAATTTTGTTTGGGATTTTTGAATTTGAATTAGTAGCTGGACTGCATATATGGACTTTTGAAATTAAATTTGGATGTCGTGGTTGGATTGCATAAATGGGACAGTCGATTTTGGGGTTAAATCGTGTAAATGGGTTATTCACAGGTTGTCGATTTTGGGGTTAAATCGTGTAAATGGGTTATTCACAGGTTGTTGGATTTTTAGTTTGAATCCAAGTGAAACAATCTAATTTATTTCGGTCGTTTAGTCGCTTGAGAATTAGATTTAGGATTTTATTGCGAGCGCTCCGACGGTACCGTAGAAATTCAATGAATTTCTAGGACGACGTATGGTATTTGAATCCAATCGTCGCGGTAGGAAAAGAATTGGGGATATTTGAATTGACGCGCGATAAATACGTCAATCGATTCTAAATATCCGAGTGAATTATCGTGTTTGAAACGATGAAGTGGCTTTTAAATTTAACCGTAGGATTTCCGAGAGTTTGAGGGAGAGATAACACTGCGAAGAAAGAAATTTTGGAGCTTTAATTTGATTAGCACCGAAACGACCGATGGAGGGAATAAGGAAAGGCGGAACGTTGAACAGAGCCTGACTCTGTAGAGATAAGATTTAATCGAGATCTTTTGGCACAAAACCTAAACACACAAATAACTAATAAATATTAACAAGCAAACTAGAATTATGTCGGAGGACTAGACTTTGTCTGAGGAGGTCATAACTTTGAAAATAGCCTATTAGGAATTTATATTTCGCAATTAAGGTTTCTAGTAAATACTTTACCAATAGATATTATTTTGCAATTTAGTTTTCCGAAGGCAGACTCTGCAAGGTTCATAGAAAATAATCAAGCTGTATTTCTTTAGTAACATAGTATTTGTTTTAATACGCTATCCCACATAGGGTTTTATCAAAATGGTGTTACATATATATATAGCTTTATTTATAAAGTAAATATGCCCGAGAGTTTTTAGTATATAGAGAAGGGTTTTTCGAAAATAGTTGGCATATGCAAAGATTAGGATATCTCATAATCACAGTTCCTTGAATAAATAATATTTGAAATTAAATACCAACGTATTCTCAGATGTATTCTCGGACGTTAGTCTATTAGCCCACGCATAAAAGAAAAACGACAGATCGAAATAAATTAATCCCGGCATGGATGTATTTTGAAAAAGATTTTTGATTATTCCGAATTTTTAATTTCGTATTTCAAAGTCGAAATTTTCAGGGTGTTACACACGTGATCCCTAACGACCCATCCATTGTGTGACACAAACTTCATTGTTGCATCAGCAGGGGCAACTCGTCATCCGTCTGGATTCACTTTAGTGATAATGTGTCTCCCCTCCACTTTCCTCGTGGCACCTCATTGTCCGCGTCCCCTCTTCTCTCCAACGGCTCGTTGGCTGTCACTATTATCCTCGTGCCCCTCATCGTTTCCCTCCTCATTACCCTCGTCGTTACCCTCTTCGTTCAGGTACTGATTGGGGTCCTCGTTCCCATCCTCGTCCACCCAGTATTGGCTGCTGCCCTCTGCGATCTAGTTGTCGTCGCGATCGACCATCTGTTCGTAAAAATAATGAGGTCTATTGTTATATATATATTGACATTAACGAGACCTATGATGACCCGCTAGTTTCCACCTATGAAACCTACATGTGTACATTTTAAATACAACTAATACATTTCATACGATTGTACCAAAAATTATATAGTTTCATGTAATAGTAACGAGGTATATTATTATATATATATTGACATTCTCGAGACCTATGATGTCCAGCTAATTTCCACCTACCTTAGAAATATGAAACCTACATTAAATTTCACCTATTTAAGAAATATGAAACCTACATGTGTACATTTTAAATACAGCTAATATATTTCATACGATTGTACGAAACCTTTTATAGTTTCATGTAACTTGCCTTAGTTTTGCTTGGAGGCCTTGGGACCACGTAAACTTGAGCGACGGCGGCTATGAGCAGCTGGACCAGGTAATTCTGACAATTAAAAAATAATTAGTTAAAACATGTACATTGTATATATATCGGTACTTCTGCGTCGTGAAGGTCATGAAAATCGTGAAAGTCGTTCGGCCCTTATACTCGTTACAGGCGTGAAGTCGTGAAGTGCTGAAAATCATTAAAGGCGTTCGGTCATGAAACTTGCTAAACTTGTTAAAGTCGTTAAACTCGTTCCGTCGTGAAACTCGCTAAAGTCGTTAAAGTCGTTAAAACTCGTTCAGTCGTGAGAGTCGTTAAACTCATTCGATCGTGAAAGTCGCTAGAGGGGTTAAAGATGTTAAACTCGTTCGGTCGTGAAAATCGTTAGAGTCGTGAAAATCATTAAACTCGTTCGGTCGTGAAAGTCGCTAAACTCGTTAAACTCGTTCGGTCGTGAAAGTCGCTAAACTCGTTAAAGTCATTAAACTCGTAGGGCGGTGAAAGTCGCTAAACTCGTTAAACTCGTTCGGTCGTGAAAGTCCTCAACTCATTAAAGTCGTTAAAACTTGTTAAAGCGGTAAAAGTCGCTAAACTCGTTAAACTCGTTTGTTCACGTGCGGTCGTTCGGTCGTTCATGTTAACTAGTTCGTTCGGTCATTCGTTCGTTCACGTTAATTCGATCGTTCGGTCATTAACATTAAACACGTTTGGTCGTGAAAGTTACACTCGTTCGGTTGTTCATGTTCACGTGCGGCGGCGCGCAGCGGCGGTGACATCACTAGCGGCGCGTGGCAGCGGTGGCAGCAAGTGCAGCACTGGCGGGTGCATCAGCAGTGGCGGTGGCGGGGTGGCAGCAGTAGCGGCGGTGGCGGCGGCGGTGGCAGCGGCGGCAGCCCGGAGGAGAGAGAGATCGGGGAGGGAGAAAGGGGAATGCCTAACCGTTAAATGCGGCGGCGAGGGTAGTGGCGGCGACGACGACGATGGCGAGATGACGGTGGCGGCGGCGGCATCGAAGACGATGGTACCGGCACTCGGCAAGACGAAGATCGGTGAAAAAACGGCTAAGTGTTGGATCGGCGCGTAGAAAGCGATGCGCATTACTATATATACCCCGGTATCTTTAGTCTCGGATGATGGCTTGAACCGGGACTAAAGATATCTTTAGTCCCGGTTCAAGCCATCAACCGGGACTAAAGAGATTTTCCCGTTATTTCCAAATTTTTTTCCCGGCTACGTTCACAACCGGGACTAAAAATTAAATATATAAATAACACATGCTCGATACAAATAGTAAAAATTGTTATTACATTTTAAAAATCCTACATAAATAACTCATGCTCAATATAAATAGTTTAAAATTGTATATAAATAACCCATGCCCGATATAAATAGTTTAAAATTGTTATTAAATTTTAAATAATCATATATAAATAACACATGCCCGATTTAAATAGTTAAAATTGCTACAACATTTTAAATAATCATACATAAATAACTCATGGCCGATTTAAATAGTTAAAATTGTTATTAAATTTTAAATAATCATATATGAATAACACATGCCCGATTTAAATAGTTAGAATTGCTACAACATTTTAAATAATCATACATAAATAACTCATGGCCGATTTAAATATTTAAAATTGCTATCAAATTTTAAATAATCATATATAAATAACACATGCCCGATTTAAATAGTTAAAATTGCTACAATATTTTAAATAATCATACATAAATAACTCATGGCCGATTTAAATAGTTAAAATTGCTATTACATTTTAAAAATCATACATAAATAACTCATGCCTGATATAAATAGTTTAAAATTGTTATAACATTTTAAATAATCATACATAAATAACTCATGGCCGATTTAAATAGTTAAAATTGCTATTACATTTTAAAAATTATACATAAATAACTCATGCCCGACATAAATAGTTTAAAATTGTTACAACATTTTAAATAATCATACATAAATAACTCATGGCCGATTTAAATAGTTAAAATTGTTATTAGATTTTAAAAATCATACATTCAATACATTCAAAATAATTTACATCTTCCATAAAACAACCTAGGTCATTACATTAAAAATTATTTACAACGTGATGGTTGACCTCAGGTACTTTCTCCTCACGAATGTTCCTTCGCTGTGATTATTGCATGAGTAAGGGGTGTCCTCATGTGATAGGAGCATGCTCGGGTCAACCGTCACCGTGAATGGAGGTTGCCCATCAAACTGATCGTAATCTTCGTGAGTCTTGTCCTCGACTCCGACGATTTTCCTTTTGCTTGGGAGAACCACGTGGTGCTTTGGCTCGTCGGGCCCTTTTCCCCTTCTTTGGTTTGCTAGACATGTCCTTCATGTTGAAAACTTGTGTTACATCATTGACTAGGACGAATGGTTCGTGTGAGTATCTAACCTTATTAAGGTCAACCGTTGTCATCCTACTGTCATCCACCAGTTAACCTAACCCATTGGCACCGAAACAGAGGCACCTTCAGAGGTCCATACTCAAGTTCCCATATCTCGTCAAAACCACCGTAATACGTGTTGATTGTCCCATCGTACCTCATAGCATCAATACGAATAACACTGTTCTAGTTCGTACTTTTTGTGTCTTGGGCTCTTGTGTAAAATGTATACCCATTGATTTCATATCCTTGGAATGTCAAGATCGAGCAAGATGGTCCCCTCGCCAAGAAGGCTAGTTGTTGATCAATCGCCTCGTTACCCATGAGATGTTGTCGCAGCCAAGCGGCGAAAGTATCAATGTGATGGCGTATAATCCAGGCATCGAACTTTCCGACGTTGTTGGAGCGAACAATCGCCAAGTGCTCCTCAATGTAAGGAGCCACTAACGAAGATTGTTGCAAAACCGTGAAATGTGTGTTACGAAATAAAATTGTTGTTTACAGTCATTATTGCTTTCCTTCCAAGAGTCCCCTTTCCCCGTAGTATTCCTTTGTGGCTTGATTCGGGACGCCGATTGGACGAAGGTCTTCAATAAATTCTACGCAGAACTCAATGACCTCCTCTTTTCCATACCCCTTGGCGATGCTTGCATCCGGACAAGAACGGTTACGAACGTACTTCTTCAGAACGCCCATGTACCTCTCGAAAGGGAACATGTTGTGTAGGTACACCGGACCATGAATATGGATCTCTTTAACAAGATGATATAGAAGATGTGTCATTATATTGAAGAAGGATGGTGGAAAGATCATCTCAAAGCTGACAAGACATTGCACCACGTCATTTTCAAGGGATATTAAACTGTCTGGATCAATAATCTTCTGCGAAATTGCGTTGAGGAAAGAACATAGCTTTGTTATTGTTGTTCGGACATTATCAGGAAGGATACCTCGTATTATAACAGGCAGCAGTTGTGTTATCACCACATGGCAATCATGAGACTAGCTTTGTGAACTTCTTCTCCTTCATGCTTATTATTCCCTTTATATTCGAGGAGTATCCAGAGGGTACCTCGATGTTCTCCAAACATTCAAACATACTTTCCTTCTTTGCCTTGCTCATTGTGTAACTGGCTGAACTCAAGTAATGACTTCCTTTCTCCTTTGGTTTCCGACAAAGGCCGTTGCGTTGTTTCAAATGCTTTTGATCATTACGTGCTTGAAGTGTATCTTTCGACTTCCCATATACACCTAGGAAGCCGAGCAGGTTGATGCAAAGGTTCTTTGTGAGGTGCATCACGTTGATTGCGTGGCGGACGTCCAAGACTTCCCAATGGGGTAACTCCCAAAAAATAAACTTCTTCTTCCACATCGTCGCGTGACAATCTTCACTTGCTATAGGTTTGCTGCTAGGTCCCTTTCCAAATACTACTTTCAGATCTTTTTCCATAGTAAACATGGCTTTTCCGTTACGATGTTTAGGCTTAGTACGGTGGACGGCCTTCTATTCAAAATGCTTGCCTTTCTTCCAGACAGGGTAGCTTGCAACAAGAAATCGATGATGACCTATGTACACAACATTCCTACCATGTTTCAGATACATACTTTCAGTTTTATCAATGCAGTGGGTGTGTTGATGCGAAAAACACACACTGGCCTAGGAGATCTACTTAGCTCCAGTGCAGGTCCAAAATATTAAAGAGATGCGGGCGTGCCAGTCAGTTTGATCCTGCAACTGACAAGATATTGAAGATCAAAAAATAGCCGATTGGCTGACAAGCCGATGGAGTAATTCCAGCTGATGCCGATACCAGTCGATATCCAGTATAGATCTTGATACTTGAGTAAATAATGACATAAAGATAATCGGCTGATGATAATAAAATAATATAATACAGTAGAAACCAATCGGCTAGTAATGATAGATTGAATAAGCATTGATCCGAAGGTTAAAGCATTCATCGGCTGGAGGTCCGATGTCAATAAATCCAAACGATTAAATAAATAGTGAAACCTTTGTTGTCATCGACTAAAACCAACTTGTAAGTAATCCTTGTAAGCCGATGCAACGTCCAGATAACTCATCGGCTGAAACCCCGATGAAACCCTTATTGGCAATCAAGAGGCAGGCTAGAGATTATGGATCTTAGCACGACTTAGTAGATCAAACTTAACTGATGCAGCACTAAGTATGAAAAGAAACATAATATCTAGGCAATCAAGCCTTTGACTGATTTTCAGGGTGGTGGATACATTATATAATCTAAGCCAACAAAGTAATATAGCCGATATCGACAAAACCCTAGATGGAGATCAGCCGATGCAAGTAGAAAACATTATCAATCTAGATTATATAACGTATATGATAACTCATCGGCTAGCACTCCGATAAAACATTAGCATGAACCTATCGGCTTAACAATATTTATATTATCAACAACAATCTAGTAGGTCGAACCTAACCGATGCAGCACGAGATTTTATATGATAATCTAATACTTGATGAACCGATGGATCTATCTAATGTGATGGATATAACCAATCTATTTAAAACAACATTGTGATTGTAGAGATATATCGGCTAAGACAGAAGATCAGACCTAACCGAGACAGTCCCAACTAAACCGATGCGTCTCTAAACACAATGCAATTAAAATAGAATTGAGATATTAGGTAAATATATCAACCAAACCAGAGCGATCCAAGATATCGAAGCGATGCAGGCTTGAACAACACCAATGTAGTCGATAAATTCACCAGGACCCGACGGAACGTAGGGCTTACCCCTTCGCCGGAGATCGAAAGCCGATGCAGCCACGTGTCAAGTGCCAAATTCCACCGGTTTGATAAGTAAAAACCTCATAAAGAGGGTGGCGATGCACCGAGAGTAGTTGTATTGATCAAGAGATAATTTACAGAGACCCTGGGTGTACATATTTATACCCATGGGTAGATACTAGTCCATATCGGACACGACTCATATTAACCTAATACAAATCCAACTAACGAACAAGTCCCTTAGGCGGACTCTTACCGAGATTATCTATAAGGAAATTACATATATTCCTAATTAATAGATACAACTACCTTTCCAGGACTCTATCCGTGCGTGGCAATCCATATGAAGCACCTTGATTTAACCCGATGACGTGTATCGAGTCGTATTACCAAAATCGGCTCAATCGGCTAACCTTGTCCGACTCGAACTCTGCCGATTCTGACCGCAGTCTATTCGGACTCCAGTCGATTCTTACTCTAAGCCGATGATGACTTTGAGGCTTACCAAATTTCATCGTCAACAGGGTGCAAGCCTTGTACCCCTTATTTGACTATCCGAATAGGTTGCTAAGTGCGGGCCAATCATTTATGGTTACGAACAACAACTTTCGTAGATTAAATTGCTTCAATTTGTCCTCATCCCATACGGTTACACCTTCTTTCTTCCACAGTAGTTTAAGATCTTTAACCAGTAGTCTTAGATACACATCAATGTCGTTACCAGGTTGCTTTGGGCCTTGAATAATAACGGGCATTATGATGTACTTCCGCTTCATGCATAGGCAAGGGGGGAGGTTGTAGATACACATGGTCATAGGCCAAGTGCTATGGCCGCTACTATTCTCTTCAAATGGATTCATGCCATACGTACTTAAATCGAACCTTATGTTTCGGGCATCCTCTCCGAAGTCTTGATATACTCTGTCGATGTTCCGCCACTGCGACCCATCGGCGGGGTGTCTCAGCATCCTGTTTTATTGACGTTCTTCCGCGTGCCAGCGCATCGTTCTTGCATGCGCTTTGTTCCTAAACAAACGCCTGGTATTATAGAGAAATACCACATCACCTTAGCAGGAACTCTCATCTTCGAAGGATATCCGTCAACATCACCTGGGTCATCTTGTCTAATCTTGTATAATAGTGCCTTATAAATCGGGCATGCTTCTAGGTTCTCGTACGCTTCACCACGATAGAGGATACAATCGTTCGAACATATGTGTATCTTCAGTACTTCCAGACCTAGAGGGCAGACTACCTTCTTACCTTCGTACGTTGTTTCGCGCAGTACGTTTCCCTCTGGAAGAATGTTCTTTACGAGTTTCAGTAACTCGCCAAATGCCTTATCACTCACACTAGTTTTTGCCTTCCATTGCAAGAATTCCAACGTGGTACCTAATTTTTTGTGCCCATGTTCGTAACCTGGGTACAAGGACGTTTTGTGGTCTGCTAACAGACGCTCCAAATTCTGGACCTCCTTTTTTACTTTCGCGGTCCTTCTTTGCGTCGTACAACATCTGACCAAGGTCATCCGCACCGTCATTATCTTCAATAGCCACGTCCGCCTCGCCTGTTGTATTTCCTTAAAATCCACCCTGTTGAGCCCAGTCTGGAATGTTCGCGTCATCTTCTTCATCATCTTCCATTTCAACCCCTAACTCTCCGTGCGAGGTCCAACAATTATAGCTAGGCATGAATTCCAACTCAAACAAGTGGACATGAATCGTTCTTGATGTAGAATACTCCTTCTGGTTTTTGCACTTTTTACACGGATAACATATAAAACCCTTATACTTGTTGGCATTGGGAACGCTCAAAAAATAACGCACGCCTTCAATAGACTATGACGATCGTCGGTCCGCGGTGTACATCCATTGCCTATCCATCTACCTGAAATGCATGAAAACCGTAAAAAGAAAATCCACGAAAGTCAAACTAATTAAATAATCGTACCTAAGAAATATGAAACCTACGTTATATATAAGTAATCATACAACAATTGACAATAATCCGATTCATTATTAATGTTTGATTTATTTTTGAAGTTTTAAACAAATCTTTAATGTATCGTACTTATGTTTAACTATTATAATGGTTTTTAAATTAATTTGGTTTTCTATTTTGTAATTGTAATTTTCTATATTTTTTCCTTTGTCATATCTTCTATAACGTTTTTATCCACTTGTTTCTAATTTTAAAAAGTAACCTCATTTTCCCTAAACAAATTTTCTCTCTCAACATTTCCATAAACCTTTTTTAAAGATAATAATGTATAGAAACATAGCTATAAATGTAGTATGCTAAGCATAGATCATTAAAGGAGTTGCTAAACTTTTAGAACACTTTGATTTATATATTATCACCAAAACAATTTTACAAAAAAATTTGGCAACACCTCCCTTCCTCCTTCGAACCTTTGTAGCAATGGATCGGGTTGGAGGAGGAAGAAGGAAAAATACAAAGGTTTTTGATTTTTAGTCCCGGTTGGTAACACCAACCAGGACTAAATATGCCCGGCGACCTGACATGACCTGATACAAAGTGAACCGGGACTAAAAATCATAAAGTTCCGACTCACTTTTTAACCAGGACTAAAAATAATCTTTAATCCTAATTCATATTCGAATCAGAACTAATGTGATTTTTACCATCCGGGTAAAGATCACTTCTTAGAGTGAGAGAAATATCGAGGGAGTATCAAAAGATTACCATTTACTCATTGAACAAAGTAAACTGCGTGCAGCCACCATCCATCCACAGCCATGGTCCATGACAGTCTTCAGGGAAGTTACTTGTGTACTCTCGTCGCCGGCGGGCGGCGGTGGCGCCATGATGGCCGCCCCGGCCGTTTTCCGCTCCCCGCCAGCAGTTCAGCGGTCTCCACTAGTACACCACTAGCGTAGCAGCCGGAGCTGCCAGTCACCAGACCCCACGCTGGCACGCAACAACAACAACTGTGCCGCTCGTTACAGTGTAGAAATTCCAGAGGCTATCTCGCTTCAGTGGCCGTGCTCGTCGAGTACCCATGCCATTGCTTTTCTTGCTTTCTGCCAAGCGCGCGTCCACGAGATGGGGGGCTGCAGGCGGCGCGGCCTTTGAGGCTATCCCGCCATCCGCCAGCGTCGCATGCAGCTCTAGCTAGGATCCTGTTGTGTCAGCTTGGTGCCTAGCAGTTAGCGCGTGGCTTGCTTGCACTGCCGGCATTTGGTATCGTCATCCTCCACCTGATCGATGCCGCTGCTGTAGTATGTACTGCTACACTGTACCACTGTTAGAGTTTAATAGTAGAGCTCTTTTTCCATCATTGAGGATGTATCATGATATATCAATCTAATCTAGCTATTGATTTAGTAGGGGCACGATCAGAAAAGAAATCGATAGACAAGATTATCGTTTATTGGTCCTTCCGATCGGCACCACCTAAATCGCCAATAGTCGCCAACAGCGAGATAGAGCGCCGCAATCTCTTTCCGTCCGTCGCGAGTTGTCGCCCAAGCTGCTAGAAGCAAGGTGATGCCGCCACTGAGAGTGCCCAAGCTCAACGCCGACCCCCTTTCTCAGTTTCACCGCCGTTGCCGGCGGATAGATATTAGTAACGAATTGGTGAATATGCATGTTGTTTTGGGGGAATACGTTGTGCCTGCTATTAATAATTGAAGTCGTGTGTATTTAATTGGTGACTATACCAATTGATTTTGTTAGTAAATGAAGTTAAATTCCAGTGGAGCCGTAGCTACCGCCGGATGGTATGTTGCAATTAGCTAATTTTAAACCAAACTTGATACCGTCCATTGACAAACTGAGGGAGATAGCATAACAGCACAAATTGCTAGTATAATAGTCTTGATGAGATTACATCAAAGGGAGGCAGTACATATTACCAGACAAAATGATGATGTTCATCCATGACACTAATTAAGAACTAATTAAGAACATGGACCTTGAGACTAAAATCATCAGCTTTACCTATGTTTCCTCCTAAATCCACCAGCTTCTATAGCTAATTTCATCCGCAACAGCGATGAAAATATGCAAATATATGAACCTGAAGCTTCGGCAGCTACCTCACTCTCCATACAGTAGAGCCCTCGATCTCCATTATTCGGCAGCACCCTAGCCGTAGCAGCTAGACGACTTACCACGATGCAGCAGGCAACGTTAACCACCCCAAATTCACACCTCCCCAATCCCCACCCGCACGGCCGATTCGCCACCACAAATCGACGAGAGGGGCGAGCACAACCGAATGGAGGGATCTGACCGGGAGTGCTTGACAGAGATGTACCCTCGCCTTTTATCTGAGATGGATCCGAACTTTGGGTGTGCTCCTTCTCTCATTGCTGCGTCTGTTGAGAAGGAAGAGACGCAGGAAGATGCAGGTGGAAGAGATGTGGAATAGCCCCTTCTGTCGTTGCTGTGCATGGTGATGCGGAAGAGGATGCGAAAGTACAATTCTACGCTCCCACCAATGGTACCGCTCCAATCAGGGTATGCGGTAACACGCGGTACGGACTAATTTTAGTCATCCGATGTTGCCAGATCAATGGCCACGATTTGGTACGGCATGCCCTCGAGGATGGTAAAAAAATCTCTTAATAGTATATCCAACTATTAGCTACAAATTATTTATAACCAATCTAATAACTCATTCATACAATAGTTACTTATAAACATATACTACACCACTAATATATAGTCCCACCTCTCATACATACAATATTTTGGAGTCCGTGCTGTAGCTAGTTATAAATCTGTAACCCGCTTTCTTTCTCTCTCCTCTCTTATTTGTTTCACATAAGCTTATAGCTGATTTATAGTCCACTATTATACTTGCTTATAGCGGAGTCTTGAGTGTACAGATCAGCAGATCGTTAGAAAGATTTTGTTGGTTGGCGTGGAACTGAGCAGCGGAGAAGAAACGGTGTCACGACACGTCGACGCCCATGGTGTTGAAGGGTGGCCCATAGTAGCTCAATACAAAGATGGAGCTTAAACTTAAATACGATCACACTTCTCTTGTGCTGGTCTGCTCGGCTGCACTCATGCGGTTACATACGGTGCAGCCATTCAGAATAGCGCTTTGTACTTGTAAGCAGCTGCGGCAGCAACACTGTGTTACAGCGGTTACAACTTGCAGCCGAACAAGCCTTGTATAACCCTAGCAAACACTCGTACCATTGAATTGGTGGCATAGAGCTGCATTCTTTTTATCGAAACTAGATTTCGACAATATGAAAAGGGGTAGCAATCAAGATAAAAAAGTAGATGGGTTATGAGACAAGGGATTTAGACAGGTTCAGACCTTCACGAAGAAGTAATACCCTACTCCTTTCGGTGGTTTTACCTCCGAGTTATGAATTGATCTCACGAAGCTTATGCCCGCAAGGGCCCCCTATACTCCTTATATACCCGGAAGATAAGAGTTACAAGATAAGATTTATCCACTTACGGTTCAAATCTTAATACAACTAATTTACAATCTTAACAACTCAGGACTATGGGCTATACCTTGATAAATAAGCCAACATAATACCCGAGTTCTAACATTATTCATATTATATTTACATTACATATCCCCAATAACCAGTCGGATATTCTATACTTATGGGTATATGGGTACCATAATATCCACAGTAGCCCCTGAGACCTTTATAGTCAACGAGATAATCTTCTCTCAAACAAAATTCATCAACTCCAAGTACTTCAATTATCTCTACCATAATCTCCCGGGCACTTTATCCAAATCTCAAGACTGTGAAGGGCTGAAAATCTTCCAAAAAATTTCACAAAAATATACCCAGGTGCATCGACTAGATGCACCTAATTAGGTATAGCCCCCCCCGACTATGTGCTTAGTTGAACAAACTAAACATATAGTCAGAGTCAATAAAAAGAACCAACCGAGTGGTTTATTAGCCACCTAAGTAGCAAAATGATAAACAATCCTAAAATTGCTTATATCAAAAAGTTTGACAACAAAATTGGCTATTCAAAAACCACATATATCATGAATATAAAGCTTCCAAAAGAACTTAGTCATGCCATGTACACATTATTAAAATAAATGTGTTTTCAGCCCCTAAGGATGCATGACTTCACCTTATTTGGAAAAAATAAGGCATATGTGGCATTAATCTCATATAAGACTTTCCAACCGCCAAAAAATAACCAAAAATGGTTAATAAGCCAAAGTAATAATACTTTATCAATTAAATATGCTCACTGACGTGGCAAAATTTTCACTGTATGCACTCCGAAGAGTTAAACCCCAACAGTGTAAAATATTCTAGATATATTCTTTTCTGCTTATCACAGAAAAGATTAATCCCCTAGGGACATATATCAGACTTTTAAAGCCCCATAGGCTACAGTTAGGCTACAGTTCCCGGCCCATTTAACGTTCGAGAACTAAAACCAACCGTTAAATACACTCGCTGCTTCGTCTTCTTCGTCAAAATTCCCCAAACCGCGCACAGTAACCAAAGTCTAGGGTTCCAGATCCTCACACCCACAGCCTCGAAACTTCGATTCCACACATCAAGCTTTACAGTGGTTCACCTCCACCCAAATCTTGCCTCCATCTCACTCGCAAAAACCTAACCATTTCGCTTAGATCCATTCCGCATCCATGGCCGAGGAGAGAGAAATTCCTTTTGAGCAATGGGCTAAATCTGATGTGAAGGAATCAAACCTTCTGGAGATGGTGAAGGATGGCGTCCTGCCGCCTAAAGAAATCATCGGATGGCGCCCCGCCTATGGCGAGGATTTTCCAACCCCCGACACCGGTGAGATAGTGGTATTTTCTTCCTTTTTTATTCTGGCTTCGCTCTTCCAGCCTCTTCCTTTTTCCATGGTCTTCTAGCTTTTTACAAAATCCAGATATGCCACATGAATCCCAACTCTGTTCTTCACATAGCCAATTTCATCCATCTTTGTGAAGCTTTTCTTGGCATCCAACCACATTTTGCATTATTCCGCCGCATATTTTACCTCAAACCTCAGCCTGACAAAAACAACCCATGTGTGGTCGGCGGGTCTGGATTTCAATTGCGAGGAACTCTGACCCAGAAATACTTCTCGCTTCCATTCAAAACTTCCAACAAAGGATGGCACTCGAACTGGTTTTATATCTCAAATCCATCTCCGAGTCTGCCTGAGTTTATCGGTCTTCCTCCTACTCCCCACGAAAACTGGAAAAGTTTCCCAGTTGGTGACAAACTCGCCCAGGCCAATGAGTTGCTGCTCCGACTGATGGAAATCAAACAAGGCCTACAAGGGGAAAAGGTCACTCGGCACTTCATCAAGTGCCGACTGGCTCCAATCAAGGAGAGGAGTAAGCCAACATATGAATACGAAGGGCAATCGGATCCAAACCGAGAAGACACAGACTCCATTGATTTCAAAATCATGTGCAACCGGATGTACAAGGTTTTCTCCTCAGGGATCGCGATTGATTATAGCCATAAGCTGCCAGTGATTCCTTACGGCCTGGTGCGGCCACCTCCAGAGGTAAAAAATCTGTGAGCCTTTTTTCCAATTGTTACTAATTTGATTATTACTTTATCTCGTACGGAAAATTCCTTGATCAGGACAACAAACGCTTCTTTTCAAGACCACCCGTGTAGGCTCATAAGGAATCTACTCCAAGAAAGCCCCAACCAACTGGTGGACCGAAGATCAACCCAGTCGGGAAGAGCAAACGAGTTGCCGAAGACAACGACCCCAAGCAAAAATTCAAGAAGAGGAAAATGGTCTGCAGTGATTCCGAAAATGAAACGACGGAGCCACAAGCTAGCACCAAGCCGATTCCGACTAAATCTCCTGCCAGTCGGCCAGCTCCTAAAATCCGAAGATCCACAAGGTACTGTTTTCAATCATACATGTCATTCTTACACTCTTTAATTTCTTACGAAAACGATGATATTGAAATCCATCTTGCGGGGCACAGGAAACCCCTAGACATTGATCCGGGTAGCAAGGACGATACTCCACCTACTGCTGTTTCGAACGAGCCGAGCTCTGAGCCCCCAACCGGGAGTAAATCGGGGAGGACCACCAGCACCGCTGAAGTCAAGCCCCCGATCGGAAACCAGTCGGAGAAAGATGCTGGCGGCCCTAAAATTAGGCCTCCGACTGAGAACCAGTCGGAGGAGGCAGCAACTGCCCCGACTGAGGTACCTGAAGCGCCTACCCAGCCGGCACAAAAGAATCTAGAGGGATCTGCCCAGGGACCGCCTCCTAGGAGCTTTGGAGGTGGTGATGAGGAGAGAACATCTAAAATCCCTCCACCGACCCCTGCAGAGCCGGGTACAACCAGTCAGTCAGTCGATCAGTCGGAAAGAACTCCTGCCGAACGCTCGAGAATTATATCTGGTACGCCCGTTGCTACTTTCCGTCTTTATTTCTATGTTATATTCCAACCATCTCAAAAACTCTTGCGAACTAGGCCCCTTGGTTGATGAAAACGTAGAGGAGATCCTGAGGATTAAATCAGTCGAGGACTCCTTCCCACCAACCAAGCTCCAATGGAGGGATCGGGATGGCGTTTTGCAGGGCATCATAATCAATCGTCAAAAGGAGGACGAAGAACTCGAGATGCTGAAGAAAAACCTGACCGAGTCCACTCGTCTGATGAATGTAAGCATTCGCCCTTTTCGTACTTAATACTTTGTTCCAGCCATCTCACTGACCCGGCGCATTGTTCAGAGGATTCATCTTAGGAATGAGGCTAAGACGAGTGCATTAGAAAAACTCGTGCCTCATCTTGAAACTCTCGAGCAAACTAGGGCCGAGGTAGTAAAGACCCGGGAAGATGCCCAAGTCAAAGAGCGGAAATTAAAAGACCAAATTAGCCAGCTCATGGACACCAGCTTTAATTATCGAGGCACGATTGGAGGTAAGAGACATTTAGCCATAGACTCGCTGTTTGTCCGAATTGTCCAGCTGATTTATATGTCTTTTTCGCAGCTCAAACTAGCAGGATTGAATCCTTAGCCGCTCAAGTAAAGAAGCTTGAAGAAGCCAACACCCGACTGGCGGCTGACAAAATCCAAGCTAAAAATGCCCTCGAAGGTACCAGTCCATCTCTGTTTGTAAGTGAAGCTATGCTGTGCAGTCGGGTTCTGTCTCTAACTTGCAAGAATGCAGAACATAAGGTGAAAACCAAGGCCCAGTTTGAAGTTTTCGCTGCAAGGGTGAAAAAGGTGGAAAGTGTCCGGGACAACATAGTCAATGCTGCTGCCCCAGTGCTGAACGCAATATTCCAGAACGGGCTCGGAACCAGTCAGGATGACGTAGTCCAAATATTTGAAGGGCTCCGCACTGCTCCAGCGAAATACTTCAGCAACATTAAAGACGCAGCAGCGATGGGTGCAAGCCAGGCCTTGCGATCATGAAATCCTTGTATCCCCGAGTAGAGATCGACGCTGTCGAAGATGGCTTTGCCAATGGGACGACTGACGAGCAAGCCCTGGAGCTGATCAACCAAGCTCAAGATTCCGCTGAGAAGCTTGCCGCAGACGTGTTAGAGATATTTCAATCATAGATCTCTATTTCCGAATGTAATTTGAGATGTAAAGTACTCTTGTCATTGTATAGTGACTCATTTATGCCATGCAGTAAACCATAGATCTAGTTTCAAGTTTCTTAAAATTTTTGTCTGGCTGCTTCATGCCTAACACTTGTTACGACCATCGAAAAAATTTTAGTCCTTATCCGCTAGATCTAGACTTAAAAAGGGTCAATGACAAGTCATGAACAAAACTGATATCGTACTTCATTATTATCAGTAGCCTCCGACTGGCCACTCGGCTGAGACAAGTGAGTGGGCGGTCTAAGGGAAAAGATTACAAAACAGCTTTTAAGCATAGAACCGTCGAAGATGCTCTATATTCCATGAGTTGTCTACAATAGTTATGTCTTCATGTTTCAGTCGGTAAGCTCCCGGGCGAGTGACTTCTGCTATTATAAACGGCCCTTCCCACGAGGGAGACAATTTATGCCTGTCTTTAGTCGTCTGAATCTTCCGGAGAACCATGTCGCTGACTATAAAGACGCGTGACTTGACGTTGCGATTGTGATAGCGTCGTAGACCTTGGAGATATCTGGCCGACTGGATGAGTGCCGCTTCCCTAGCTTCTTCCAGTCGGGTTAAGTCATCAATCATGTCGGATTTGTGGCGTCCTTCATTGAAATTGCGAACTCGTAGCGACTTGAACTCCATCTCGCTCGGCAACATAGCTACCGCGCCGTATACCAAAAAGAAAGGTGACTGGCCCGTAGCCCGACTCGGGGTAGTACGTAGTGACCATAGTACTGAGGGCAACTCTTCCGTCCATCGGCCGGCAGACGGGCGCAACCTATCGAAAACTCGAGTCTTGATTCCTTGGAGTACCATGCCGTTTGCGCGCTCAACTTGTCCATTACTCATTGGGTGAGCAACTGAGGCATAGCAGATTTTGATACCGAAGTCCTCACATAAGTCCTTGGATACGCCACCAGTAAACTAAGTTCCATTATCGGTGATGATTCGATTTGGCACGCCAAAGCAATGTACTATGTTGATGAAGAAGTCGCGTGCTTTATCCGCGGTTATGGTTTCCACTAGTCTTGCCTCGATCCATTTGGAGAATTTATCCACTGCAACAAACAGGTGTGTATATCCGCCTTACGCCCTTTTGAAGGGGCCTACTATGTCCAGTCCCCAGACCGCGAAAGGCCAAGAGAGGGGAATAGTCTGTAATTCCTAGGCTGGCAGGTGGGTCTGTTTAGCAAAGAACTGACAACCTTCACATGTGCGAACGATTTTGTCTTCATCGCTGACTGCTGTAGGCCAAAAAAAGCCTTGTCGGTATGCCTTCCCGACTAGTGTTTTTGCTGCCGCGTGATTTCCGCATACTCCCGAGTGGATGTCTTTTAAAAGTTGTATGCCTTCCTCGAGAGAGATACATCTTGTATAGTTCTTCTTCTACGAGGGCATAAGTCTTGGAGCGGCGGTGAACTCGTTCGGCTTCATTTTTGTCGGGAGGGAACTCTTGATGTTTCAGATACTTGATGAAGGGTGTCCTCCAGTCAGCGTCAAGCAGCAGTACTTGTTCTCCAGCTTCCTTTTCGGCAGTTGAGTTGTTCAAAATGGTGGGTTGGTGAAGGTGCTCGACAAAAACATCTGATGGGGCAGCTTCTCTCTTTGATCCAAAATTGGCCAGTCGGTCGGCCGCCTCATTGTTGTGCCGGAGGACGTGGGTTAATTCCAACCCGTCAAATTTATCTTCTAGTTTGCGCACTTCCTGTCGGTAGGCCGCCATGTTATCGTTGAGGCATGTCCAGTCCTTCATTACTTGGTTGACCACAAGTTGGGAGTCTCCTCGAACTATTAGCCTGCGAATCCCTAGGGATATGGTGATCCGTAATCCATGTAGGAGTGCTTCGTACTCGGCCACGTTGTGGGATGCGGGGAAGTGAATCCACAGAACGTAGCTGAGGCGTTCTCCAGTCGGGGAGATCAAAACGACTCCTGCTCCACACCCTGAGATCCTCTTTGACCCATCGAAGTGCATCGTCCAGTACTCCATCTTTTCTACGGGCACATCTTCTTGGCACTCGATCCACTCGGCGACGAAGTCGGGTAGCACCTGTGACTTGACAGAAATTCGGGGCTTGAAGGTGATGTCCAAAGGCATCAGCTCTAGGGCCCATTTGGCGATGCGGCCTGTGACTTCTCTGTTGCGAAGGATTTCACCGAGTGGGAACGATGTAACCACCTTGACCGGGTGACCTTGGAAATAGTGGGCCAACTTCCTGACGGTGATTAGGACTCCATATAACAGCTTCTGTACTTGAGGGTATCGGGTTTTGGAGTCGGCAAGAACTTCGCTAACGAAGTAGACCGGTCGCTGAACTTTTTGGGTGCGATCATCCTCTTAACGCTCAACGACTAAAACTGTAGTCACCACCTTTGCGGTCGCCGATACATAAAGGAGCAATCAGGCTGACGCATCTAGCGAAGAAACATGGCGCACACCAAGTGACCCGTTTCCGATGGAAATAACGCAAGTCAACCCTAGCGATCATGATCCAGACTAAGTTCCTATGGAACAAGCCGTAAGTGTTGAACATCGTTAGTCACATACTATTTCGTACGTAAATAGCAAATCCACCTAATGGTATAGGGACTTACTTATATTGTGCAGATGGTAGTCAGACGCCGCTCAAAGCGTAAAGCCAAGAGGACTAGCAGAGAGGACGAGGTTGAAACGGACACTGCTACGTCTACCCCGGACCGTACGGATACATCAGCGAGTGCAGGTGGGAGTGGGAAAAGAAGACGTGGTGAGTGTACCAAAAACAAATTACCAAAGGACATATACAACGTGATTGCTCTCGACGCGGATGGGAAGCCCGTCGAGCCACCAATTGTGAGGTCCCGGTTTATCAACACCTGTGGCACTCTGGTTAGGACACGCTGTCCAATCAATGTCAAGCTGTGGGAAAAGGTCGACGAGAACATTAAAACACTCCTCTGGAATGATCTGCAGAAGTTTTTCTTGTACCCTCCTGGAGCGGAGGTTAGGGGCAGAGAGTACGCATTGAAAAACATGGGAGATCGATGGTGACAGTGGAAGTCCGATCTAAATCGGGATTACGTTCAGAAGAATCTCCCCCCCTTCAACAACTACGGACATATATCGCAGGCTGACTGGGATACGTTCCTTGCGGATCGTACCATAGCTGAAGCGTTGGCATTAAGGAAAAAAATGTCAGATCTAGCGAAGAAGAACAAGTATCCTCATAGATTGGGGTCGAGCGGATACGCTGGGCACGTCGATCGATGGCGCGAAACGGAGCAAAAGTTTGCAACGGCTGGCAAACCTTTGCTGGTAGACCCCATGGCGGAACGTAGCAAGAACTGGGTTTGGGTGCGCAGCACAGGCCAAGTGTCAGAAGAGGGAGATATACTATTCGACACTCCGGACATAGAGCAGGTGACAACAAGTTTGCAGTAGATCGCCGAGAAAGAAAGAGCAGGACAGTTCGTCCCCCGGAGAGAGAATGACCAACTTACTGCGGCGTTGGGGACAGCCGAACACTCTGGATGTGTAAGGGGTTTGTCCTCAAAGACGAGTTGGAGGATAGGGTTCCCACGGGACTCATCAAGTTATAAGAAGAGAGACAAATACAAGGAACAACTATTAGACAAAATCTATGCGCAAGTGAAGGAACACTTCTACTCGTTGGCAGCTGAAAACCCCACAGCCTTTCCAAGGATATTCCCTGACTGTCAGCAAACCATCCAATCACCATAGCAAACAACTCAAGTACGTAGTAGTGCAGGCTCAGTGGACACAACTCCATGCGCTGTGGATGGTATAACTGGACCAACTCCTTGCTCGCTTGTAATTCCTATCGGCCAGGCAGGAAAGACTAAAGAGGTTGCAACAGGTTTAGTGATACCCGGGCCGTCAATTCCACAACACGCCAATCCCTGACGATTATGCAAGGGTACAAGTCGCTAAGGTACATAGCGAGCACAGTTCTATGGAACTAGACATCCCTGCACCGGAGGGGATTGAACTTCTCGGTGATGCAATAAATCAGTTCATCCTATGGCATCGTCGAGACATAATCCTGACAGCTGCTGCTCTAGCACCGACATGTTCAACTCCATCCTCAACGCAAGCAAAGACAGCTGCCGCTCCAGCACCACCGTCGCCTCCTGGACCACCTTCCCCTCAAGATCCTGCATCACCACCACCGATTAGGTCCCCGCCTCGCCTACCTACTCCACCACCCTCCCCAGCTCAAGAGCCAGCACCCTACCTCCCCCCTCTCCGCGAGCAGTTCAACCCTCTCCACCCACACCCCAGTCTGCTCTGGTGGAACAAGTGCCAAAACCTGAAGGAACTAAATCCGGACCGAAGTCTACTCCTTTGGAACCTCGTCGTCTAATTCGAAAGTTGATATCAACATACGACCCAAAGGAGATTGACAAGGATAAAGAGAAGTTCATGTTTTCAGCTTTTAGGAATTCTGATAAGAGAAAAGAACTTGCTCACGTCATGACAGACTGCCAGAAGTCAGAACTAAGTGCCCAAGATGAAGTGCAGTCTTGGGTATCAGCAGATGTGCCTGAACAATACGAATATGGCAAACCTTTCTTACCAACCTATCTTCTGAACAAACTACCGTGGGAAATGAGAGCCATGCATGAATGGTACATCAAGGCAGCAAGGAAGGGTCTCGGTTTCATAAGCGTCACCGTCCCGGAAGGCGCTTTCATGAGTGGTCCTAATGGGATATTCTTCATCTCTTTCCGGGATCTGTACGCCATCTACAAGCTAGATAAAATGGACGTGAATCTAGTTGCCGCGTTCTGCCTGTAAGTCTAAACTCTTATATCATACATGTATCAATCCGAACAAAAAAAAAACAAAGTCTCATTACT
The DNA here is from genome assembly GCA_000573905.2 of Oryza punctata. Classification (NCBI taxonomy): domain Eukaryota; kingdom Viridiplantae; phylum Streptophyta; class Magnoliopsida; order Poales; family Poaceae; genus Oryza; species Oryza punctata. Next base: position 11,759,646 of record CM002488.2, read on the forward strand.
TCAATCTTCATTGTACAGGATGCAATTCCACGAAGCTGATAGAACTGGATCACCGGTTGGATACGTCGATCCAACAAGGATATGCAAAACACAGCACACCGTACAGATGAGGGCCGACTGCGCGGAATTGGTTGACAAGACCCCAGCCGAAAAGGATGAATATATCAAGAAACTGCACAGGGCCAAGAAGCTAGAAGTAGCAACATACTTGGCAATAGCAATGTTGGCGCACGCCGATAAAATGTCTTAATGGTCCCATACGCGTTGATGTAAGCTTTCTCTTCCGTGTGTTAAATTGATTTATTAATTTTTTTATTTTCTGACTATAATTAGTCTTTCTTAATTGCAGCGACCACTACATATTATTCCTCGTATATCCAAAAGACCAATTGATTGTATCGTTGGACCCCTCACACTATGACAAGTAGACGTTTATGGAATTCCTCACTATTTTGAATTTGTAAGTGATAAATATTTCAATAGCCATTTTTTGCTAGTTGCAGTGTTCTAAGTACTGAAGAAACAATTGTGTTCTTCAAACAGAGTACACATGTACTACCGCAAAAGAGGTGGACCAGTGAAAGATCTGGTCAAGAAGAAGTTGTCCGTCAAGACTGGCTGGCCGGTACGAACATATATATGCCAATACTAACAAACTATAGTACATTAGTCCCTGGATTCTTTCTAATGATCGGTCCATTATTACTATATCACAGTGTTACAAACAACCAGCGGGTACCAACTTGTGTGGATATACGTGTGCGAGATGCTCAGAGTCAACGGGAGGTACCAAACAACTAGTGATCGAGTAAGTGAGCATGTTCTGCTTAACAAATAAACCCAGATAGAAAACACATTTTACTTACTAACCTTTTATTGTCTTTTCTGTGCACAGAACCCGGAAATCCCTTACGTTGCACAACGATTCGATGACAGAACTATCTGGAACGTGTGCATTGACCTTTGCCGATTCATCCGTCGTGATATCTGCAACGCAAGAGGTCTCTTCTACGACAACCAGAGTGAACTCGCATTGAAAGATAAATTTCAACCTCTCAGAGAGTGGGAGAAAGAACATATGCAATGACATGAACACTACTTTTATATATGTAACGAAACAATTGTGGCATTTGTACTACACGCTTCATATGTAAATGACGTTTGAATTTCTGGTTATGCATTTCATGTTTGTTACAGTATTAATAACAATCCGATTATCTCATATGATATATATTCCAGACTACGGTAATAGATCAGACAAAATATTATATTTAATACGACACCCATCTTACCAAACTGCTAGAATACTAATTTAGCTGTTCGAAAATTGATTTCCCCATGCGGTCCACTTAAGCAGCCGCATGCGAAAATAGATTTTCCCAAGCGGTCCAGTTAAGTGGCCACATGCGAAGATCGATCTTCGCATGCGGCTGCTTAAATAGGCCCCATGCGAAGATCGATTTTCGCATGCGGCCCTCTTAAGGGACCGCATGCGAAGATCGATCTTCGCATGCGGCTGGGCCGGCCTCATGCGCAAATGGTGATCTTCGTAGACCATTTCGCGCATGCGGGCCGGCCAACCGCATGCGAAGAACGTTTTCCGCCCGTCTGCAAAAACCATTTCTGTTGTAGTGAGTGTGTGTGCGGACGTGCACTGCATCACACCGGGACTGCGAAGTTCATAGTCATAGAGTAGGAAAAAAATTACAAGATTATAACCTTGGGAGGCCGTAACCAGGAAAAAAAGAAAAATAACCCTCACTCACGCACCGATAGCTCCAACTCAACAAACCCAGGAGAAAGCTACACTACTGGAGAATGCACCTTTAGTCCCGGTTTGCAACCCTTTTAGTCCCGGATTGCAAACCAGGACACCCAATCCAGGACTAAAGATGCATATCTTTAATCCGGTTGAAATAACCGGAGCTAAAAATCCATCTTTAGCCCAAACACTAACCGGGGCTAAAGATGGATCTTTAGCCCCGGTTGGTGTTACCAACCGGAGCTAAAGATATTTTTACATTTTTTTATTTGCATATGCTGCTAAGCGTGAGCGGTCGCCGCTAGGGCAACAAATGAATTTCATCCTAGAACACCCAAAACCTAATCCTAACAACTGACACCAGGTCCCACTCTAGCCACCTCTTTGGGATTGAAGGAGAGAGGGTGAGAGAGAAGGATGGAACCGCTCTCTCTCTATACCCTCCGACGTGGCCACTTTGCATAAACTATAGCACCGACACACGTGCACTACATAGATAATTCCACGAGGCTGCCGAAGAGACAATAAATTGTACACCTACTGTGAGATCCACCGCTTTAATGACTTCGGTTTGGCGGTCATATAAGGGTTTACATGGAATGCAGGATTTTTAAAACACAAAGATAAATAAAAATACAGAAAGATAAATGCAGGGTTCCAAGAGAAATCAGGACCAAGCAATCTTTACCGGTTTTTATAAGGAAACACAATCCAAGACCGATTTCATTTGACCAGAGAAACAGTTTCAGGATTTACCTGAAGCTATAAATAACTATCCTATAGTTGCTTTAATTTCCATTAAGTATTGCTAATTGTTATCTTGTCTCTTATGGAGTCAACTCACCTCAATTGTTTATAGTATTTGGATCATTCATGATCCAAATAGAGATGGTGGTATCATCTACAATGCAAATTATCCCTCTTTTCTCTTGAAGCCATATATAACATCTCTATGATTTAAAGCCCTTTTCATCGCCTCATCTTAATTATTTTTTAGTATTTGGATCATTGGTCTATTATCACTCTTTTCTTCTCTTATAAATCGATATCATCTTAATATTTTTAACATAGGAGGATCTATTGTATAAAGCATGTGACGTCATCTAGCTACAAAGTAATACTACTATAGAAACCTACTTAGCTAGGTGTCGGTTGAGAACTAGTCTTTGGTGTTGGATTCACAACCGGTACCCACATACAGTACTGATGAGAGGCCTCATCGGTACGATTTAAGAAAAAAAATAGCAGGCTTGAATTCGAGCTGATGCTTCAAATCCACAAAAAATAAATTAACAAAATCCCATAATCAATCATTCATCATCAACATCCTGGAACCAAAGCACAAGAATAAAAGCATAGAGTCAATCACAGAACTGAACATCCTAAATTGTCTCACATCACAGAATTAACCATTTTAAGAAAACAAATCGCATAATCAATCACATAATACAAAAATCACCACTTCTCGCCCCCACCGAAGTGGACTCCACCCGCCACTGTAGCTTCCTGGGAAGGGTGACGACCACCACCGGATCTGCCCACATGAGTCGCCATCATTTCCGGATCTGTACATGAGAACCCCTGCCGCTGCTAGATCTACTCCGCGTGTCGCTGTCACCACCGGATCCACCCTCACGAGCCGCCATCGTCACCGGAGGCACCCGCGCCTCCTCCTCCACCTCATGGAAGAGCAGAGGGAGGGGCGAGCGAGAGAGATAAGACAAGCTCATGTTAGCTAGATTCGATGGCCGCCATGCAGGGAGAGGAAGAGGCGGTGGAGGAAGACCCGGATGCCTCCGTGCCATAGAGAGGAAGATGTGAACATCGCTGCACTAGGGAGAAACGAGAAGAGCTGTCGCTGTGCGGGGGAGAGGTGGCTAGCCACTAGTCGCCAGCTGAGCTCGGGTGGGGAGATGAGAGAGAAGGTGACATGCGAGATAGAGAGCGAACGGAATGAGGAGATCAAACGAGAGAGATGAAGAGGATAAGGAAAACGATAGCGTTGGGAGGATAAATATGAGACTTACAACATTTTTTTTCTTTTCTCCCATACTCCACGCGCTCAGCTCGGTTCCATTCAAGCGTTGGTTGTTTTTAAACCGGTACTATATCCTACGCATGGGTGTCAATTTTTTAAAAAACCCAACAATTTTATTATTAGTGTTGGTTTTTTAACAAACGGTACATCTAAAGTGTTATAGGTGTCGGTTTTTAGTTTTAGACTCGTTTGATGGGTTAGGAGAGAAAGGAGAAAGTTTAATATGTACTGGTTTAAGATGAACTAGTATATATATGGGCATCCCCTATTAGGTATTTTTTTATAGTGTAAATTCATTTTATACCTCACACATTGACTTACTGTATACTCCATCCGTTCAGAATTGATCAGCATACAAGGTGTTTGCACCAAGATCAAGAGGATTGATCCATACTCCATTTAATTAGCGCGTCGATGAAGGAAAAAATATTGTTTTGGTGAACGTGTCACTGCACGAAGGTGAAGGGATACCGTGATGCACTGCATGCAAACGTCCCCATACTTATGCATACACCGTTTCATTTACTTCGTATAGAGAAACAAAAAGATACTAAAAGAGGGAGTACCAATTATGGTTATCATTTCTGAACAACATAAAAAAAATGATGACGTAGTACTATACAACTATAGGAATGCACGTAGTTTCATCTTGTTATTAGTTAATGATTAACTTGCAGAATTCGTGAATTGTGCAATTATAGATTGTAATCAAATTGAAAGTAGATTTTGTAAGCTATCTATACAACGTATCTCCAATTAACATATCGATTTATAAGACCATACATGCATGCAGATTCTTTCAATCCTTTTTAATAATAAATATATAGATATCAATAATAGTACAGCAACCAAATGGCCAAGACTTGTACATCCATAACACTGAAACCATTTCCACTTGAAGAAAATAAAACTGAAACCATATATGCACAGCCGGGGCTTGCGCCCAATGAAACATTACTTTTTGGAATCCACATGTTCCATGCAGTTAGTACGAATCCTTCTGGAATGAAAAGCACGCCTAGTTTCAATTGAGCACTCACTATTACAAAACCATTTTTCCACGTGACCAAAACCTATTTTTTCATGTGATTGGGATACCCATCTACACGAGAAGGTCTACAAAAATAGCAATTTTCGCATGCGGTACTTATGTGAGCCGCATACAGAAATAAAAATCCAAAAAAGAAATCATCATCATTACGCCATCTGCTGCCCACCCACCGCCGGCGCTCATGGGGGCAGGGGCGGCGGAGCTACCAGCTCCCGTCTTCGCATGCCTGCCGCCACTGCTCCTACTATCGGGGGCAGCAGATCCGCCCACCGCCAGCACTCCTGAGGACAAGGACAGCGGATCCGCCCGCTCCTGCCGCCTCCTGCCTGCCACCGGTACTCCCAGCCGCCGCTCGCCGTTGAGCACCCGTGGCTGCCTGCTGCACGCTGTCCACCCGATGGTTGCCGAGAGAGAAGAGGAGAGGAAGTGAGAGAGAGGACAGAGAGGAGGATATTGAAGATAAGGTTGAACTTCAATTTGAAGTGTTAAGAAGGAAAGATAAGGGAAGTTAAACTTCTAGGCGGTTCCTTAAGAAATCCACATGGAAAAATTAATTTTCACAAACGGAACTCTTAAGGAGCTTATTTTTGCATGCGGCCCCTTAAGAGATCCGCTAGTGATGTATATGGAGCTTATTTTTGCATGCGGCCCCTTAAGAGGTCCGCTAGTGATGTATATGGGCTTCTTAAGGAGCTGCATGAAAAATGGAGGGTGATTTTTACAGACGTAACTAGTTACGGTCCGTCTGCAACCTAACGATGATCTCGTACAGAAAAAATATTTTTTTATAACCTAGAAGAGAAACTAACGTACTAATGATGAACACAAATATTATATTGAAGTGGTCACTCAGCAAAGAGGACGTGGTGTTAACCTATAGAAAAAAAAACTAGCCAAAAAGCATGACTAGCACTCCTCTCCGATCGATCATGCGTGGGCGAGGGTAGGTGACAGAGCGTAGATTATTTTAACTTTTTGACAGGTCTTTAAAAGCATAAAATATAAATTATAAATGTTGAAAAGATTAAAAATATATTCAAAGAGATGTGTTTTTTTAAAAAAACACAAAGTTAATACCCCTCCGTCCCAAATTATAAGGTCACTAGTATTTTTTTACACAATATTTAATAACATACTTTAACCAGTAATTTATTTCATGTTAGGTTCTCAACGAATATGAAATTAGTATCACATGAAAATACTTCAAAATATAAATCTAATAATATAATATACATAATACTTAGCATATATATGGTTTGATTATTAGTCAAAAATTAATTACCAAATTTGGTTTTTCTAAAAAAAGAGATGCCCTATAATTTTAAACGGAGGAAGTAGTTTGGTAATCGTACCTATGGTTCTCAACGAATATGAAATTAGTATCACATGAAAATACTTCAAAATATAAATCTAATAATATAATATACATAATACTTAGCATATATATGGTTTGATTATTAGTCAAAAATTAATTACCGAATTTGGTTTTTCTAAAAAAAGAGATGCCCTATAATTTTAAACGGAGGAAGTAGTTTGGTAATCGTACCTATGATAACTAGGTGATTCCCCGCGCTTTGCTGCGAGAATTTCTAAGAAATTCTCAATATATTCTTTCAATAATCAAGCAAATGATATTAATATGTGTGAAACATATATATGGATAAGTATATATTAAATATTATAAAAGTAATAGATAAATTTATTAAAATATTGTGCAAATGATGTGAGATGTGTACCTTGCATGTTGATATGTAGAATTAAATAAATTGTAGATGATGTTATATGCTTGCATGAGGTTAATTATATAATTATTGCTAGTGGTTGATGATGTGGCATGGTTGCATGTTGAGTTTTAGACTTAGTGGGTTATAACTTTATAGAAAGTATAGATTAGTACTGGCTTGTACTTAGTAGTTTAGAACAGATCAATATACTAGTGTCAACGCATAGATAAGGCATACTAAGATTGATTCGAATTACTCGCTCTACTGAAAATAATATAAAAGAAGTTTTATTTGAATAAGATATATTTTGTTTAGATTTTAACTAAAACTTCTTTAATTTTGGGATTGGGGAGTAATTCCGTAACCCTTGCGATCTCCTTCTCGCGATTGCTTGATGCTGCATGTTTTCCTCATTCTCGCTGGACGAATGATGAGACGAGTAATCGGTCGAGCTCGCGAGTTGGACACTTGGACCGCAACTCGCATCTTAATGGCTGTGTTAACTTGCCACCGATGATTCCGTTGGGATCTCCCTCTCTCTCTCTCTCTCTCTCTCTCTCTCTCTCTCTCTCTCTCTCTCTCTCTGAGTCGTTTTCTTTGGCTGCTTGCACTATTGCGCCAAGGAGCACATTGGACGATAGATCGTCAGATACTCACGTCTCGTCACGAAAGATAACTGGCAAACCTAGATCACAGTACCATAGAAAATTATTTACTGCTATATGGACATTGGACTACTCCTAGTACGGAGTAATCAGATTGCACATGTTGGCAATGTTTTGCACAGCGATTGCAGCAAACGTCGCAGAGAGAGAAACGGACTGAACACTGAAGTACTGAACCTTATCGCATCGCATCAGCTCGGAGTATCAAAAGCTCATCGAACCGTCACAAGTGCTAAGACCGTACAGTTTTGGATCTTTTCCGGAAGAAAATGTGCTTGGAAATTAGGATTCCTCGTAAAAAGAAAAAGGATATACCCTTTGTTGCTACAGTAGCATCTGTCAAGTGTCAAGTGAGAAAAAATCAAAAGTGAAAAAGTGGCGAGTATCTTCAGCTGTGTGAAGCGCAGCCGTCACGTGGAAAGCTGCCAACCTTTTTTTTCCTCTGTTCGTGCAGCAAAAGAGAAAGGCAAAAGGCTAGAGGCACAGCTCGTGTAGGACCGGACATTTTCGGCATAAGAACATCTAATGCGAGTTTTCCTTTGAAAGAAACATCGCACGTTGGCTCAGGATTTTTCCATAGATTTGAATTGAGGTTTGTCTTGCCTTCTAGTATAAGCTTTCAAGTGAACTGGGAAATGGAAATGTCTCCTTTTATTTAAACAAATTGCACTTTCAGTAACCATAGGATTTTCCATAGATTTTCATAAAACATTTTTTTTCCTTTTGTAAGCTTACAATTGATTTTCTTTTTCTGTTAGGGAGCTTACAATTGAAGTTGGGAAATGGAAACGTCTCATTTATATAAAGAAAAAAGTGCACTTTTAATGTTTTGATACTGTAACATGTACTCTCTCTTTTTTTTTTAATACATAACGATGTTAATTTTTCTCCATATGTATAGTGTTTTTGACTTTTAGACATAACGTTTAAGCAATGTAAATATAAAACTTAAGCCACGCTTAAAGTAATTTTTAATTTTGATAATAAAATAAGTCAAAACAAAATAAATAGTAAATGATACTTGTACATATATATAGTCAAATATTATGTACTAGTAAAAAATCAATAGCATTATAAAATATATTACAAGAACGAAGATATTAGTAGCATCATAATCCAGTTTATTTATTAATGGAATGCTCTTTGATGATAACTGAAAAACTATAAAAGACATTATACTCTCATATACTTTTACGAGGTATGGAATGATGAAAACATGTTATTGGTGTCGTGCGACATAAGTGCTTGAATGTTGGATCCGCCCATGCAACACGTTATAGGCTTATATATGTGATCACTCTTCAATTGCTTGATTTTCACCCAATGGTTAGTTTTATTTGGTAATACCAAATATTCACATGGGAGTTAATAGTTTAATTTTGTTTAATGTTGAGTATTGTGTGTAACCTATGTGAACCTTTTTTAAGATGTGTAAATTATTTGGCGTTGTTGTTTCCTGTCATACATGTCTTATTTTTCAAGGACTTGTCTAATGGGTTACGGAAATAATTTTCCTTTCACCAAATTGTATCTTTTAATCCAAGCCATCTATTTTTCCTCCCTTGATTTATCTTAAGCCATTCACAATCCCAAAACCAGTCCTTATCCCATTATCCAAACAAGCCATCAGCGGATAAGAAGAAACATTGTGTTAGTGCGAGCTTGCCTCATTACATGGGGTGTTGCCATATTTGTCGGTACAAAGCCAAATGAAACAAAAATGTGCTGTTTAGATTTAGGAAATGTACATATATGTATTTTGTAGAAGCCCGTATGGATGCAGGAATAGGATAGATGAAGAGAAAGGAGGGATAATATTTGGGCAGCGGTATCTACTATAGGATTGATTATTCTGGACACCACCCCTTTTTATTTCCATGCGATTCGTAAGTAAAACTGCACAGAAAATAGGAGGATCGGCGCTGGGTTGTCGCCCACACGGGAAAATGCATTTTCCCATGCGAGCGTCTTAATCCGACCGCACGGGATAAGAGGATTATCCCGTGCGGTCGACTTAAAAGGACCGCACGGAAAAATCGATTTTCGCGTGTGGGCTTTTTAAGTCGACCGCACGAGAAAATACCTCCCTCGTTTCCCTCCCACCCACTTTAAATTCTCCCTCAATCACTCCTCTCTCTCTTTCTCTGCCTTTTATCTCTCTCTCCTCTCTCCCTCTGCCTCTTTCCTCTCCTCCCCTCCCCACCGAGCGCACAGGGCATCGCCGCTGCCACCACCGACACAGGCTGCCGTTCTCGTCATCGACCACCCGGTGCAGCTCGGCGAGCTCGACGTTCTCTTGCCCGGCCGCGTGTGCCACGTCCTCGGCCGACCGGACGCGCGCGAGCAGCACCTTCTCCCTGGCGCGCCACGAAACGGCGGCCGTGAGGGGGGCACGGTGGAGGCGAGGCCGATCCCGGCGGCGGCGGAGGAGGGGGCGGCGAGCCCTAACTCCGGACGCGGCGGCCTCCGCCTGGACGACGATGACGACATCACCGACGCGGCGTAGGCGGAGGCGGCGAGCCCTAGCAGCAGCGGCGCGCGCGGCGGCAGGCGCACGGGCGCGCTCCTTAGCGTGGCTCGATGGCCGGCGCGCACGAAGTCGCGGGCGGCATGGAGCGAGGCGGCCGGCACCCAGATCCGGCGCGGAGCGAGGCGGCCGGCGCCGGCGTGGAGCGAGGCGGCCGGCGCCCGGATCCGGCGGCGGCGCCCCTCTCCCGTCCTCCGCCGCCCGGATCCGGCGGCGGCGCGCCTCTCCCGCCCTCCCCCGCTCGATGGTGATGACGACGACGTTGCCGGCTCCGGCGATGACGACGATGCGTTGCCACAGCAGGGCGGCGGCGAGCGGGCGGGCGCGCGAGCAGGGCGTGTGGCCGTGGCTGGTCGCGGCAGCGGCGCCCGGTCCTGATTTTCTTTTTTTTCTTTTCGCTTTTTTTGGTTTCCATGCGGGCGGTATAATTTGACCGCACGGGATAATCGATTATCCCGTGCGGCCCACTTAATCCGACCGCACGGGAAAATGATTATCCCGTGCGGTTGAGCCGCTCGCACGTGAAAATATTGATTTTCCCAGACACCTAGGTGCAGACAGGCAAAACCTCTGCACGGAAAAACTCTTTTTGACCGCACGGAAAAATTCTTTTTTATAGTGTATCCTTCCCATTGTTTTTAGATTCCTAATATAATAATGCCGCGGATATATTTGCTCTCCTTTTGTCCTATAAAAATATGTCTTTTCTCAATTTCTACATCCAAACAAAACCCTCTAAAATTTGTGCTACATAATCACAAAAAAGCTCAACTTTTCTTCAAACACATCCCGAACCCATTCACACATTTTGTCATGGACCAGCTTATTACTTCCGTGGACCCACCCCCACGGGGGGCACACGAAAACGCTGGGGACAGAACACACGGAAGCTACTCCTTCCTCCGTTTTCCTTTTTTAATGAAGGACGCTATTGATTTTTTGATAAACATCATTCGTTTAATTTAATTTAATTTTTTGTGTAAATATAAAAAAATTAAGTCATACTTAAGAACATTTAACGATAAATCAAGTCACCATAAAATAAATAATAGTTACATAATTTTTTAACAAAGCGAATGGTCAAATGTATCTTAAAAAGTCAATAATATCATATATTAGAAAACGAAGGGAGTATTAAATTTTGGAATATGATGAATGTAATAGGGGTAAAGAAACGTATTCTTAGGCTGTGTTATTATGAGGGGTTGTGAATCCTTCACTCTCAAGACGCAAAACAGAACAACAGATTAGTATATGATTAATTAAATATTAATTTAGAAAACTTAAAAAATAAATTAATATGATTATTTAAAGCAACTTTCCAATAGAAATGTTTTTTTAAATGCATTGTTTAGTAGCTCAAGAAAATGAGAGATTAGAGGTTGGGAATTGGGGATTCTTTGGGGGTGTTTGATTTGTTGGCTCACTTTGCTATACGACATTTTAATCATGTTACAATTTCTTAGATATGTGTTTGTTTTATTACCGTAATTATATCATGCCCACTTTCTTACTTTTTGGAACCGATATATTACACTCTTAAATTTGTAACTAACTATACCACACTTATGATCAACTATTTCTTAACCATACTTATTTCACAATGCCATAATATAGCTAAGCTTAGTTGTGGCAAGGCTAGGCATTAACCTAAGCCCATGATGCAGGAACAGGATAGAGGAAGACAAGATATGGAGAGATAATAGTAGCTATCCTTCACTTTGTTTTTGGAAGGAAGGCAATGAGATTGCCAAATACATTAGCTCTCCTTGTCCCATTAAAACGTGTCTTTTCTCAATTTCTACATCCAAACAAAATCCCTACAAAAGCCCACCAACGTTTCTTCAAACACATCCCAAGCCCGTTCACACATTTTGTCATGGACCAGCTCATTACTTCCGTGGATCCCACCCCGCTGGGGGGGCGCACGGAAACGCTGGACACGGACCGACGACGACGACCCTGTGTGTGGCCTCCCACGTGTCACCCCCACCGCCGCGCGTCGCCCCGTGCACCTCAGCGCTGCGCAGGCGAGAGAGCCGCTGTTAATTCACAGCGCGCGCGCACACACACACGAGCCGTCAACGTCCACCGTCTTCCTCCTCCTCCCCTCTCGCTCGCCGCTGCACATCGCTGCATATATCCAAGCGCGGCGCGCGTCAGGCTCCACCTTCTCTCTCTCTCTCTCTCTCTCAGCCCAAGTGCCCAACTCGACCCGCGCGGCGCTCGCTCAGACGCTCACCGCCCAGCTAGACAGACATGGGTAGGGCGCCGTGCTGCGAGAAGGTGGGGTTGAGGAGGGGGAGGTGGACGAAGGAGGAGGACGAGAAGCTGGCGAGGTACATACGGGAGAACGGGGAAGGGGCGTGGAGGTCGATGCCGAAGAATGCCGGGTTGCTGCGCTGCGGCAAGAGCTGCAGGCTGCGGTGGATCAACTACCTGAGGGCCGACCTCAAGAGGGGGAACATCTCGCCCGAGGAGGAGGACATCATCGTCAACCTCCACGCCACCCTCGGCAACAGGTACGCTACGCTGCCTGCGCCGTTTTTTTTTTTTTTTTTTGCCGTCTCCGATACTTCAATCGGCATGGTTATATATATATGCGATCGCTTTGGCATTTCTCCGTTTTTGTTTTGATATGAATCACACGAGTTGAGATTTGAGAAAAAAGATGTAGGAAAAGAACATGTACAGCTAGCTGAATCTAGCTAGCCGCGCGCCCAACTAGTTGCAAGCTCGTCTTGCATTCATGTCGCGAGACCTCTGAGCATTGTTGGTCTCTGTTTTGGAACAAAGTGCATGCGTTAAAAAAGATTGTCTCCAGCTTCGAATAGCTTCCTCTTACTATCAGAAATTATAATCGCCATCGGTAGTTCGAAGAGCGTACCAAGTCTGCTTTCGTTCAATTAATAGATGATCTAGAGTCTCTTTCGCTCTGAAATGATACAAAAAACGCCACATACGAGAGCATATGCGAAACTGGTTCTCGTGCTTCCTGCATTTTTTTGTGTTTCTCCTTTTTCTTTTTGCCGGTTAAAAAGAGAACCATATAGTAACATACTCCTTTTTTTGGCCGGTTAAAAATACAGAAGACACGCAGATAGAGTTATTTGCTAGTACTACAAGAATGGAGTGATTGCATTTACGTTTGTACAAGAAATGCCGATTGATCGATTCCCTGCGACTCTGCTCTTGAAGTACCGCAGGGCAAAAGCATGGACCTTCCCTTTGTCTTACAGCGAATTACTCCCATTCTTTTTCTTTACCTTTCCCCTGCCCTTTAACTACAGTCCCTCCATGAGACCATGACCAAAGCCCCGAGTCAAGAAGAGAAGAAGGCCAAAGCCTCCATGGCTCCATCTTTTATAACCTTTGTCTTGGAGCGAAAAGTTACCACCGTAAATCCCGTTGTTTTACCTCGCCATTCCCCCTCGATCGCTTTCCACGCGCCGGGTCACGCTCGTGTTTTTTCTATGGGGTATCCTGACAGCGCGTGATTCACGACTCCGGACTTTTTCGCCATGACCTGATCGATATATCGATCCACGTTACGAAAGCTAAAGACTATGTTCTTTTCTTGTTAAAATATAAAATTTATCTTTGATTTTTATCACTCCATCTTTTAAGTTGCTAAACGATGCATTTCGTGTGAACTTTGTATACCCTATATATAAGTTGTTTTAAAATATCAGATAATTTATTTTTTAAAATCGAAAATAATTAAACCTTAATTAATTATATAATAATAGTTTTTATTTTACGTGTTCTTCTTACTCTAGTGAATTCAACCGGTGCCTAAACCCGCTGTCGCGTAACCAAGGCTCACTCGCCTCAGCCCATATGACCGTATTTAGTGCTGCTTAGCGTAAAGCGGGAAACACTTTGCAGGAGAATTGAGATGCATACTGAGGTGCTGTCAGCGACAGGCTTTAATTTCGCGTCGGTCCCCCGTGCAGAGAAAAAATACCATGCTGCTGACAGATGACACGGATGGCGGGTCCGCTTCCGCTGTCGTTAGCTAGGGTCCCATTGATTCGGACTGATACTCTTATAAATTACTTTGATCTCCAATTTTTTTCCCTCAAAGAAAGACACAGATTTCAGCTTGGTTCTTTATGGATGATTGAATATATTATAGCCAATTATTTACAGGGACAAATTAAATATTGTGTACTACAAACCTATAAAAAAATAGCTTAGAATGAGGTATGTAAGCTGAAAATTTGTAGATCCATAAGCTGAAAATAATACGGTCCAAGTCTGTTATTGTCATCACATTAACTTTTTAAAGTCATTTTTCACCATAAAATACCTTAACTTCAAAAATGGTCCAATAACATCACCCTTATGGCGACATTATTATACCCTACTATATTCAACAAAGCGTACTTATTAGGAGTCTGTATCAATGATAATCTCAATCGTACTGTACCACTCAATACTACCATAAAGATGTTATTGGACCATTTTAAAAGGTAAAGAGATTTTACTGCGAAAAAGGACTTAAAAAAGTTAATGCCATATGACAACGACATATTTAGCTTGATCGCACTATTTCCAGATTATGGACTAATAACTTACACGTGTTCTAAAACTACTAATTGACCAACAACTTTCTACCTCAGTATTGAGTAGATAACTCATTCAGTATTGAGTATCCTTTAGGTTTATAATATATAGTAATTAATTTATCTCTACAAACAATCCGGCATTGAGTGATATGATTGTGATTTTTATTGACACAGACTCCTAATTCCTGCTTAGGCAGCGTTCGCAGGAGGGTGTTCCCAGCGCGCACAGTAATTACGGAAAACGGAGTGATCCATTAACGCGTGATTAATTAAGTTTTTGCTAATTTTTTTCAAAAATGGATTAATTTGATTTTTTTAAGCAACTTTTGTATAGAAACTTTTTGCAAAATACATACCGTTTGGTAGTTTGAAAAGCGTGCGCGTGGAAAACGAGGGAGAGGAGTTGAAAGAGGATGCAAAGAACGCAGCCTAAGTTTATACGTGTAAGTTTTGTTGAATACAGTAGAGCATTGGAGGCTCAATTTACCTAATTTTAAAAGTTAACTGCGGAAAAAACCATTTTCTCAATCAAAAGTATGCCTAAGGGAAGAATGGGATCTGCTGGTATATCAAAGACTTTACCATAAATAAATAATGTACGAGATTTGTTGGCCCAACTGCTAGGAGACATACTTTGACGTATTTTTCACATTGCTGATTTAATTATAAATACCACTCCACTAAGATATACTCAATCCGTTTCTATTTCAAAATTAATTTGAACTAGTGGATTGCACTTATTTTAGAATGGAGAAAGTGATGTATAAAGGCTGCGAAGGAAGTCTGTTGACTTGAGAAAAGCACAATAACTTTGAGTACTTTACTAGAGGAAACTACTCCATCCATTTTATATTACAGGGATGTATTTTATTTTGTTAGGACAAGATTTTGCCTAATAATTTACTTTACTATAATATAATTTTTATGGAGAAAATTGATGCTACTACTTCGTATTCAAAAGTACTTTAGTATTATTATATTTTTTGTCACATAAGTGATTTATTTGGGAATCAATTGTTGATCCAAGCCATATCCGAACGAAATAAAATACGTCCTATATTTGAAATGGAAATGGAGGGAGTAATGGTTTATAATTTGTGGCCGCTCTCTTCCAGCACACGTGGCCCGGGCCTTGCACGCGTTGAGGTGGCACACGAATCTGGCGAGGAACGTGAACTGTAAGCAGCCAAGCACGAATGGGCACCTTGTGGGCTGTCTATTGATTATATAACTACTTCTATTTCCATGCGTAGCACGCCATAACACGTGGCTGGGTTCGTATATGTTTCGTACATTACATGCGGTTATGATATAGGTGACTTGGATTTGGTTCCAATCTTGGTCAGCTCGTTTCTCACGTGGAAACTTGATAGAAAAGGGTTTGTACTCACTATCTAATGCGGCCAGTGTTTGCCTGTTTGGCTCCTAGCTCGACGAGAACGGGGTGCCGCGTGGCCTCTCGTTTTGTTTACACTCTGCCGGGCTCATCTTCAGATTGTAGTCTGATTTTGATTCTTTAGTTTGATTTTAGGATTACATTGTTGAGAGTTTTCTTTCCCTTTTTCTTCTTCCTAAAAAAGAGAGTATATGTGTCGGTAGTGGGCTCAACAAAGACAGGGTCTTTTAACTCATCTTGTCTTGATGGATTGAAGGAGAAAGTGACTCTGTTCGCAGCGATGGACTTCCTGTCATTTGCATGACCAAGTGCAGCACGTACAGGGTGGCGGTAGCACGTCGCAAGCAGTACTTGGCCAAGCTGCTGACACGATATCAGCAACTGGCCTGGCTAGACTTTTGGCAACCATGGCGTAAATGCCGCGGATGGGGAACATGCAAGAAGCCAAGAAGCGAGTTAAAATCTCGGTGTATATGCACGCACGTATCCCTTCCATTCCATCGCTGCGACGGAGCTTTCATCAATATAATGTCGACGAGGGCGATTTCACTTCAACCGCGGAAGTAAAGCATACTTTGCTCGGTGGTTGGATCGCCAGCAGTACTCATTCATTGCCCGCATGTGGCTGTGCCGCCGCCGTTACTCTCACCTGGGCCGGCACGTCGCACGCATGCAAAGCATCCCCAGCCAAACACCATACGCCGTTCTTTTCTCGCAGTCGCAGCAGTGCAGATTACAAGTACAGAATTACTACATGCATGCTACTGCTATGATTGATTGATTGGTTCTCCGTTTTTCGTCATCAGGTGGTCCCTGATCGCCGGCCACTTGCCCGGGCGGACGGACAACGAGATCAAGAACTACTGGAACTCGCACCTGAGCCGGAAGGGATACGAGTTCCGCCGCGGCGGCGCCGTGGTCGACGTCGACCTAAGCAAGCTGCCCGGCGGCGGGAAGCGGCGCGGCGGCCGGACGGGCCGCAGCAGCGGGAAGGAGAAGACGAGGACGAAGGAGAACGACATGGCCGCCGCGCCAGAAGCTGGGCACAATGATGATGACGACGACGACGACGGCATTGACAACGTCTCGGCAGCTAGCCACAGCGAGGAGCAGGCACAGGCGAGTGCCAGTGGTCTCACATCAGATGGGCTCGAGGAGGGCCCACTGGGCCTCAGCGAGGAGATGATCAGTGGGCCTGTGGGACCGGTGAGCCCAAAGCCTGAGGTAGGCCAGGATGGGTCTTCCGTAGAGAGTGGCTGCGGTCCTAGTGGACCCAATGGGCCAACCGAGGCTGTGGGCCAGGACGTGGGCGACAAGTCCATGGACTGGGACCTGGTGGGCCTGGACGACGGCTTCGCCAACGATGACATGTGGGGCTCACTCACCTGGGACTACGAGGATATGGTGGTGGGCCCGGATGGAGTTCATCAGGGCGAGGCGCTATCGGACTTGTTCTTCTTGGGCAACCTGTAGCCAAATGTGTAGGTGAAGTGACAAATGTGTTTGGTTTCACCATCTTTTGGGCATGTTGATGGGGGCCGTATTGATTTTGGGGGTAGAGGTTGATGCGTGTCTGGTGAGAAGAATGATACTAGTTATTACTCGCGTTAGTGTTCTGCTTGTTCTTTTGTTCGTCGGTGGCTGATGGGTGAAGAAAGAAAGGAAGTGATCGATGTACAAAAATAAGTGTAATCGCCTCGATCTTCTGTTGGACATTCACATCATCACATGGCTATGTTAAATTAAATTAACCTAGATTACCCGTGGTCAGAACTCAGAACTCATGAGTGAAATCGAGAAATTCTGGGACCAATAATACATATTCAGAAATTAGAATGGGGCACAAGGGAGAGAACTCAAATGAACAGGCATCACGATGAACATATATATACAGAGTTACAGACACAATGTTTTCCAAAGGACTAACGGAGTTTGGCACTGGAAGGTACCACAAATCCACTAGATATATCAGATCATAATCAGTTCATCTTAGACGGAGCTAGTGCTTCTACTGCCGAAACTTGTAGCAACAGGTATACTACTGCATTAGGTGATATATCAGATCATAATCAGTTCATCTTAGACGGAGCTAGTCGCTTCTACTGCCGAAACTTGTAGCAACAGGTATACTACTGCATTAGGTACACACCTAATCATCTAGCTAGTTCAGTACTACTACTACTACTAATCAGTAATCAATGGACAGTGAGTAGCAGTAAATGATGCAGAGAAATCAGTAATCACTAAACAGTTGAGACCATCACCACGCAGCTTCACGCCACCACCTAGAGTTGCAGAGTTTGCTGCTTCTTGGACTTGGTTGATTCCATCTTCCTCCCGCTCCTCCTCCTCCTACTCGTCCTCCTCTGACCAACACTGGTCTCCGTTTCGCCAGCTGCAGCGTTGCTTGCTTCGATTTGCTCGCTGCAGACCGAGCCGCGGCACTCGTTGGAGCTCCGGCGAGAGAATTCGCCGTCTTCAGCGATGTTCAGCTGGCCGAAAACTCTCCGGCAATGATCGGCCACCGGCCGGACTTGCCGGGAGGACGGTTCGTCCTGGCCGGCGCATTTCCTCTTGCCGCCCCACGCGCTGCCGTAGCTGACCGGCGGCAAGGTGATCATGCGGTGGCGGCTCGCGGGCGTCGAGTCCTCGTGCCGCCTCGCCGTCACAGGCGCATCCCGAGCGTGTCGCTTGCTGCCGTGCACGCGACTCCTGAAAAAACGGTGGAGCATCCGATTGGTGGACGGATACGCGGCGGGGCGGAGTAATCGAATTAGCAACGGCGGCGCGGCGAGGGGGAGGCTGCGGTTGCCACGCCGACGCCGTGTACGTACCTGGTGCGGATGGCGCTGCCGCGGTGGGAGGCGTCGTCGAGCTCGCGATCGCGGACGCGCCAGTCGACGCCTTTCTCGGCGAGCACCACCTCCCGCGGCCGCGCGGCGCCGAACGGGTTCGCCTTCGTCTGCTCCTCAGTCTCCCCGCATCGCCGAGGCGGCGGCTGATTCTCAACCTCCTCCTCCTGCTGCTGCTCCTCGCGCTCCACCTCGTCGGCCCAGGAGAAGGAGAACCGCCTCGCCGGCTTGGCACCGCCTCCGCCGCCGCCGCTCTCTCGGTCCATCTCCCCCTCTTTCTTGCTCCTGCCTGCGCGCCTTGAACCGCAATTTGGGTCTCGGTATCGCACTCGGCAAGTGGGAAAGTGGTTTGGTTTGGTGGTGAGGTGAGGCCGCGTCGCGCGGGTTTCCGAGGTTTGAAATCGGGTCGCGGAAAAGTTAGAGTCGCAACGGTAACCGCACGGGCGCATTGCACGTTTGCACCACAACGCATACAGGCAACGGTCGGGTGGTGGATAGACATAGAAGCCGTTTTGACGGAAATGCCCCTGAATTTCGTGGTAGAGCCAATTGGAGGCCTCTTTAACAGGGATAGATTGGGCCGAAGTTTCTCGGCTGGGACTATGAAATTCTCGGCCCATATGAACAAACCAACCTGGCACAGTTTGCATAGCACAATTCATTGCACCCTTAAGAAGAAACGAAGAAATTGGCCATTTTATTTTCACAATTTTTTTTGGTGAAAACTAAAGCAATTCTGATATGGGCCGATAGTATTAGAGAAGTGCCTTCTGCTGCTATATTCAAACGCATAAAATTAAAGCGCGCAGTTGCAGATCGAGAAGTGATGCAAGTGGATTAAACCTAGCAAATTACTCCCCGTATTTTAATGTAAGACGCAGTTGACCATTCGTCTTATTTAAAAGTTTTGTATAAATATAAAAATATTTATATCATGCTTAAAGAACATTTGATGATAAATTAAATTACAATAAAATAAATGGTAATTACATAAATTTTTTGAATAAGACAAATGATCAAATGTTGATAAAAAATTAATGATATCATACATTAAAATACGGAGGGAGTACTAGTACAAGAGAGAGGACCAAACCTGGTCCTGAGTGATATATTGCAATGCTGACTAACATTTTTATCTGATAGCCTGGTGAAAATCTTTGACTATCTTAATAAATGAAAGAAGAGATTTAAAAAACATTTCTTCGGTGTTCGATCCGATATATGGGCCATGCCAATGAATGTTGATTCATGAACACCCAGTTCAACAAAATTACAATTGAACTAGATCTGCACTTGTTCCTGAAATTTTGTAACTTCAGAATTATTTTGGCCCAGAATTCATCAACGGATTTAATTTGTTCGCGAAGTGTGTCCTTGGAGCTGACGTGAAATCCAGCATCAACATTCACCAACAATGTTAACGACAGATATTCCAATGTCGAAAACAAACATGGGAATACACGATAGAATAATTGGGCACTTACACACCAGTTAGAACCAAACCTGGCAAATATTCAGATCATCGAGCAATTCCATTCCATATTTGGTTGTCTGATTCCAAAACAATTACGCCCAAACAAGACATTTAAGATCCCCAATAAGCAACTTGACAATTCTTATTTTTGTTGGAAGTATTCAGTCTTTTGTTTTCGAGAAGAAGAAATTCATTCTAGCGTTATGCATGGATCGATGAGAGAGGTGATGCAGTTTGCAACATCTGGTATTTGATCAATCACAAAATAGGAACCCGCAACAGCAAATCTGCATGATTAATAAGGCTCTCTTTTTTTTTCTTCCCTTTTTTTTTCAAAATTTACCTTGGACGAGGAGGAGAGGGGAGGCGAGAGAGGCGCGTATGCATCGGCGGCGTTGTTCTTAGAGGATCAGGCGCGGAAGATGGCGGAGCACTTGCGCTTGAACCACCGGATGCCGCGGCGGAGCGAGGCCTTCACCTTTCCCTCCACGGCGTACGCCTTGTACCCCGCCACCCGCCGCCGCCGCTTCGACTCCGGGTCCCCGAAGCAGCCCACGCACGAGACGCCGCGCACGCGCCACCCGCAGCGCCTGAATGCACCCGGTGGCGGGGTGGACGTGTCCGTCGTCGTCTTGGGCGCCATGGCGAGCCGCGGAGGAGGAGGCCGCTGCTGCTCGTTGTGATCAGCGGCGGTGGCGTGGATCGCCTCCGGGAAGGGAAGGGGAAGAACGGTGGCGTGGCGGTGGACGGAGGAGGAGGAGGAGGAGGAGGAGGAGGAGGATGGATGGAAGGAGTCTCCCCGGTAGGTGCGGTGGAGATCGGCCATGGAGAAAAGGGGAAACTGGAGTGGAGACGCGACGCGCGCGCGCGCGCGAGGAGGAGGGCCAGCGTGCGGCCTGCTGATCCGTGGGCTTAATTTGGTCTCTCTGGGTATGCTTGCATGGTGGATTGTGTTTCAATAATGTATATGCTGCACAAAGTTGCCTAATCTTTAGAGTTGAGTGCTCTTTTGAACGTAGGATGTTTAAAATACGGGAATAGGAAAAAATAATACAGAATTAAGATATCACACCATATTGACAGGAAATAATAAAAAAAAGGGTTAAAACATGTGTTTGGATGTATTCTAAAAAACATAGGAAATTTAAGATTATATGTTGATTTGTTGGAGAGAGAATGCATTGAAAATCTCAAAGCAATTTGAAAACATGAGGCCGTTGGATCTAATGCTAAAATTTCTCAGAAAAGTATAGAAACTTTCCTATCTTATGTATTTCCAATCCTACAAACCAAATGACTCATAAAGCATTATTCCTTTGGATTCAATTCCTCTAGTTTTCCATTAAATTCCTCCAATCCAAAGGAGCCGTGAGAGTAAGGATTGTGTGAGTTGTTAGATTTTTTAAATCAATGTCATAGATATTTTGCTAGGTGAAAAGTTACTCGGAGCTTCTCAACCTGCGGATTTCACTATTATACAAACGATTTTCCTAGACGAGATCATCGTTAGGTTGCTTACGGGTCATAACTATCCACGTTTGCAAAAATCGACTTTTATTTTCACATACGGCTAAGAGATCAGTGTGCGAAAATCGATTTTTGCATACGGACCTCTTAAGGGTCTGCATGCAAAAATGAGCTCATCTTTCATGCAAAAATTGATTTT
Source organism: Oryza punctata (assembly GCA_000573905.2). Lineage (NCBI taxonomy): Eukaryota > Viridiplantae > Streptophyta > Magnoliopsida > Poales > Poaceae > Oryza > Oryza punctata. The sequence continues at coordinate 11,781,372 of CM002488.2, forward strand.
CGCAGGTGGACCTCCTAAGGAGCCACCTATAAGTCTAACTTACCTCCTATTCCCTCTCATCACTTCAAAAATTTTCAACTCAACCTTATCTTCTCCTCTCTCTCACCTCTTCACCTCCTCTCCTCTCTCTCACCTCCTCTCCTCTTCTCAGTCGACCGGTGGGTATTGCGGGGACGGGTGTGACAGGGGTGGCCGGGGGCAGGTGGCTCGGCAACAATGGGTAGCTCGGTAGTGGCGGGCGGTGGCAGCAGTCGACAGCAGCAGTGGGTGGGTGGCTTGGCGCAATGGACGGCAGCAACGGTCGACGACGCGCGGGGGCGGTGGGGCTCCTCCTGCTCGGATCTGGTGGTGGCACGGGAGCTGCCGGCGTTATTTTTCTCTTTTTTTTAGGATTTTTATTTTAGCATGCGGCCCACATGCGTAAATAGCGATTTTCACATGCGGATGACGCACCCGCATGCGAAAATCGCTATTTTCGCAGATCTTCTCGTGCATGCAGGCCAATCAAATGCATGCGAAAATCGGATCTGGCCATGTGTGAAAATGCTTTCTGTAGTAGTAGTGTTAGTTCCGATGTAAAAGATTGATCGAATCATGGAATCAATTATTGAGTTCAAAATTGATTGTGGTTTTATTGTGAGGGCAATCTCATTTTCTTTCTTCGTTTTTAAGGAAAAGACGAACTGAAGCGGGGATTGTCGATCTAGCAAATGTGGAGTGTCTTCAATTTTCATGCGCATAAATATTTATTTTTTTTTCATACTGGTATCTTGGACATTGGACATCATGTTTGATGTTTCCACTGTACGTGAACACATAACATATTACAAATAGTAGAAGGGCATGTATATACGTTGCTCTCAGCTGATCGAGTAAATTTGTCTGATACAATATGCTGTAATTTAATTGGAAAACTCCATTCATCTCCTAGGGGATGTCCCCTATCATTTTTACATGTCACTTAAAAAAATCATCAAAAAATTTGAAACAATTTAGTAAGATAGAGAAATATGTGATATGTCACTCCACGAATATACATGTTCAAATTCAACTTATACAATTAAAAACAAAAATAATAAATTTTTCTATGAATAGAACGCGTAATTCATGGTCAAATTTGTTAGTTTTGTTTCGAATTGTATATGTTGAATTTCAACTTGTGTGTTTATGAAAAGATACCTCATGATATCGATCTGTAATCAACAAATTTTTCCAAATTTTTTTATAACTTTTTAAACGAAATGTACAAAACAAGGGAATATCCTCTCTCGATAGATAAAAATCCACTTCCAATTTAATTATATCACTTAACATCGTCAGTAAACTTGCTTACACCAATACAAATATCTCACATCTTTCAACAAAGAAACAAACAAACATATAACTCACGTACAAACAAGCTCCTCGCCTTCACGTTCGAGAGAGCGAAGCCTGAGCTTATTCACGATGTATATATGCACATATAGCACAAACTAATTAACGGCAAATATATAGCATAGCGAGAATCTGTACCGTAAACCACGCGGCAACACGTACGTATACGTGTTTGTTCGTAACACACATGTATAAGCTTAATAGAGTAGCTTATCGATCGCTAATCCGCCGTAGGGACGTCTACCGGCTCCGCTGCTGCGGAGTGACCGGGGCCGGGGCTGGGGCCGGGGTTTGTGTTAAACCTGCCGAGGTAGCTGTCGCCGGTCGGCGGGGAGACCACCACCAGCAGCAGCCTGCGCACGGGGGCGGCTGTGGTTGAGGCGCCCCTCGCCGCCGCGCAATGAACGACCATCGGCGGCAGAGCGTGCCCGGCGGCAAGGAGGAGGGCGATGGCGATCGCGGCGAAGGTTGTTGAAGCCGACGACTTGGCCATCTCGAAGGTTGGCTAAAGACGAGTCGTACGTGTATGTGTTATATGTTCTGGGTATTGGTGTGTTCGACTTCTGTGAGTCGAGATTGGGATGAGGGCTGTATATATAGGCGTCGTTGGAATGATCATGGACGAATGGGATCGAACCCGGCCGCATCCTTGTCTTCTTTATGTGTATGTGTCGGTCAGTTCGATTCAAAATTAAACGTAGTACGAATAATTTCACACACACACATATAGTTCAACAGGATGCATTCGTTGGATCAAAGTACGTACGCATGGATGCTTTTCTGCCCTTGCGTGTACTAGCTTTGCTCACTTTTCAGATGATGCCACATTCTCCTACATACAAGCGGCAAAATCATAGAGAGTTAATTAATCATTATTTTTTCAACTGTATTCCCTCCGTTGTCTCAACTTTATTTTTCACCATCTTATTCCTTCGAAAATTACTTCATCTTTTAAACAACTAGAGGATGACCCATACATTTACGCAGTTAGCATCCATATAAAATTATCTAATTTTATTAACATAATTCTCTTTAAAATTTGTTAAATCATCGTCTCGTTGTATTAGGATTTAAAAAAAATCAAAACTTATTATCATTATGTTTCCAATTTTATAGTTTTTTAAAGTCACACTAGTCACTACCCGTTACTCCTTTGCCTCCCTTTTAGTTGCTTGCCCACCGGTCATGGCTTCTATTCATCCCCCTTGATAACTTTAAAAATCGAAACTTAGAGTTTACGGAATTTTTGTAGTTTTTGAAAGTCCAGATAAACATTGCCACCCTACCCTTTACGGAATTTATTGTCATTGGATTTAAACAACAAACCTGATCATTGTTGGGATTATTTTTTCAGAATTGCTAGAAAACTGTTGCAAGTTTTTTCTCCCAAAACTTTCAGATTTGTGACCATTGGATCACCTCAAGATTTGTGCACGAAAGAAAATAATTGATAGAAAGAAATTTTCACATATATTATGCGTAAGATCCTGATGCTAGCTATTATATAAGTTATATCGTAGTTAAGTGTAGTTACAATACAATTATAGTACAGTTACAATATAGTTACAATGTAATTACACTTCAATTATAATATAGTTACATCTGAAAGTTTTTCACTCAAAAAATTTGCAGCAGTTTTTTTAAGATACCCCCTTATCTTTTTTAATTTTCTAAAAGTCCGATCAACACCGCCACCCTGCTTCATTACAACCTGCCCACCACACCTCCTTTTTTTTTCTACTGGGGTACTCATGATTTTAATTTAGTAATGGTATATGGTATTTCCTAAACGACTATAGAAAATCTCTGTTCAACTACAAATAAGGTATATTTCTCAACACCTTCGTAGTGTTGAGGTTCTAGGAATACTATAATTTTACACCAAAATTATAGTATCTTCTGGTAACTATTCAAGTTTGGCGACTACTCGAGGACTACAATAAAATCATCTCTCAACAGTTTTAGTTACTTAAGCAATGCAATACATAAATTAATGATGTGGTTATTCCCACTTATTCCTCAGACACCAGTATTAGCAACCACAAGCAAAGAAAGAAAAAGGATAGTTATCTGATAAGTCGTGGAGACAGCATCATAGTACATATACTTCACTTGTGTGGAAAAAGGTTAGTCCAAGGATTAATATCACTTTAGAAAGAATCTTCGCTTTCCCTTTCATCCAATCGTAGTCCCTGATTGATGTCGTTTATCAACAGAGAATTTCGTACTTGCTTTATAGAGAACTAGTTACTTATATTCTTCGTACGTGGCGAATCAGTTTACCAAAATTTAGTTCAAGGGGTACTCAACACTTGGAAGTTGGAGGAACCATAATCAAGGTAAGATAGGGCGATTGATTTTTTTTACCCCTTTTAAAGGCCTAAAATTGAACTCTACTTTTTCAACTTTGTTTGTTTCACCCTATTTTTTAAAAACGAAGGTGTCTAACTCCATTTCGTAGAGGTACCATAACCGTGTTAACTTAGATAAAAAGTGATGTTTATGTCCTTGCTTATTTGATTTCTCAAAGGTTATGTTTGTTTGATCCATTTTTATGCTCATTTAAAATTTTTAGATATGTGATGAATTTGACCAAATTTGACAATAATTATATTTTTGCTAGAACAAATAAAATAATTTTGTATTCATAGTAAAAAATAAAAAAGAAAAAGGAAAAAAGGGAAAGCGAATGGGCATCCTCGTGGGCATCGATGGTTGCCCGCTGCTCGGCTGTTGTCGGTGTTGTAGTGGCCGGATCCGTTAGCCACGGCACGGGTCGTCTCACCCTGTGGCCACCACGCTTGCCATCCCTTATACCACCCAGCCACTCTCCTTCCCGCTCCACCACCCTGTTGTTCGCTATCCCTCCTCCATTGTCCTGCCGCTCGTCGTCATTGATAGCAATGATCTCAAGACCACCGGATTTGGTGGCCTCTGGTTCTTAGCCACCGAATTGGTGGTCGGTGATGGAAGAATGTCCAAAATGGTGGTGGTCATCAATTGAAGTGGCGGCTAGGACTCTCATTGAGCTCATCACCAAACAATAGTCGAACAGCAAGGAGCCTGGCCGAGCTCCCTCCGTAACCACGCTCGGTGGAGCTCTACCAGCACCCGCGTCAGGCCGAGCTCCCCACATCCGTGCACCAGCCAAGCTCCCACCACCTTCGTGGCGGCATGCTGGGCCAAGCTCTGCATCTGACTCTTTAGCTCCAGGTACTCCCTTTCCATCGTCGTCTTCCCCTTCTTTTGTAGCATTTGCAGCATGAGTGTGCAGGTTTGGGTGCGCACACCGAGCAGCACGGTGGTGAGTTCCATGATGGCCACCTCGCTGGAGACCACCTTGGCCTACTCCACAATGGCTGTGCAACAGCGCGGTGGGAGAGCTGAGCAGGGAGGAGATGAAAATGAACATAAGGCAAGTGAGTTTATGAACATCCAGGGGCATTTGAGTCTTTTTTTTCCTTCTGTAGATTCATTTTCAAGCTGCAATGTTAACATTGTTTATAATAGGGCCAAGCCATAGCTTCTTCGGTTTTGAAGAAATGGGTCAAACAAAAAAAGTTGAAAAAACATGATCAAATTGATAGTTGGTTTTTAAGATATGGTCAGAATTTATAAGATTTGCTAATTTTTGTCAAGGTTTGGAGGGACTAGCCTCCTCCTCCTCGTCATCCTTCATCATCATCATCATCTCATCATCATCACCGCCACCACCACTTGGGATTTGCTTGTAGTTTGAAGTCTCTCATAGCCTATTAGTTGACCTTATCAACTGCAACTAAAGTTTAAATTTTAAATAATTAAAATGATTTTATTTTTTATCATAGACTATTTTTCAGCTGACTTTTAGACTACAAATAATATATATAGATAATAAGTATTACCTACAAATTAATTTTGGTTGTATAATTAACATTTCTTATCAACTGTAGCTCAATCAATCAGAGCCACTTGCAATGTACATAGAGAATTTTTCATGTGTGCTTTTGAATTTTCAACTGATTTGCATCATGTTCTATAAAATTTGGCCCGATCATATCATGATATCATATATACTCCTGAATTTCTATTTTTGTTGCCCGCATGCCTATTATGTTAATTAATATTGATTTGTCCATTTAATAATTAATAATGTTGGAAGACCCTTCTCGCCTTTTTGCGTGGAAGGGATTCTAATGTTTATTATGTGTACGATATACATTTATATATAGGAGTACCAAATATCAGTAGCACAACGCTCATATTCCCTTCACACCAAAATCACAAAATATACTCCTCCATAGATACGGAACAAAACATAAAAGAATGGTCAGATAAAAGAACAAAACACACAGGAATACAAGCAATCAATCTCAAACATATATAGATGAGATTTTTCTTAACAGCGTGAAAGGGATTGGACGAGAAGAAATTTTTACAAACACTAACATAAGTTCTCTCCTAGTTCCAACCTGAGCTTGCAAGAGAGGCGAATGGGGTATCCCACGCACGCACACAGAGCCTATTTTAGTGGTTTTTTATTAACATGATGGTGATTTCTTCGATTATGGTCCTATTGGTAAACTCTCTCGATCGATGTTCCAGATTATTATAGACTAGCAAAATATGTGTCCATATGTGGTGATGGAATAAATTAAAATTACATTAAATATATAAGATTGTAATATATGCAATTTAGAATTAATAATAAACTCACCTGAACAAACTCTCACTTGGGTTCCAAAACTCGAAACCGAACTTTGTAGACCCATAATCCTATAGCTAAGTGCCACCCCTAAACTTGTCAGTTAGCGTTGCTTAGGTTTTACTCCAGCTTAATGTTTAGCTAAAAATGATGATGTAATAGAGGTCTAGATTGAATTTGTTGTAAATTGGTTTCCGCACCATTTGATAGTGCCAAAATAGCAGCTCCCTACGTTTCAAAAATACAAGAGTTCTAGCATTTAAAATTTTCATCTTATTGGTGGGTCTATGGAGAAAACTACGGATCGGTCGCCATATCCCTCAAAAAAAATCGGACGATCAAATGCTATAGTTGATCAACGAGTGAAACATTAAGTTATATATGGTGAAAAAAAATCAGCAACTGAAACATTTAAAAATTTTGTGAAACATGGTAAAAACACATATTGAAATATGTCGCTATGACATATGAAACAATTAGTTTTAAAAGTTTGAAACATATGTTTTCCTTTCATAAAAATATAATCATGTTTCTTGTTGTAAAGATTTAATTACAATGAATATAATGGTGTGATCGAATCGTTGATTGAATAAGTAGTTTAGAAGAAAAATATTTTAAATATCACAATATGCATACATGCATGAATGGAATTGAGAAAGAAAATGTAGTATAGAAGGAGAGAGAGTAACAACAGGTAGTTGCGTAGGTTTTGTGAAACACGGTAAAAACATAAACTGAATCATATCGCTATAGTGTATGAAACATTGAGTTTTAACGGTTTAAAACATATATTTTTCTTTCATCAGAATATAATCATGTGATATCTTGTTATAAAGTTTTAATTAAAAAAAATACAATGGTATAACTGGATCTTAGATCGGATAATTAGTTTAGGAAAAAATATTTTAAAAATTGATAAATATATGTATTGTTGGAGCATAAGAGGGAGTAGTAGTACACTAGTACGTGTAGTTGCTGGAGCTGAGCGCCCGATAAAGTTTTTGCAAGATCGGTTGACCAATCAGTATCATTCTCCTGGTTCTATTGCTCCTTTATATCTTAATTGAAAACATCTCGAGATGTCCAAATATGACCTTATTTATGGCCAAACTTTGCAAAACATGTTAAATCAACAGAACTCGTGAAAATATGTATGTATAAATAAAGAACGGTGATATAACATGGCATACCCTTTTATATATTAGAATTTTAGGGTCGAGTTAGGGGTTTAACAACAGCCAGGAACTTTTTTTGTCTGTCTTGACTGGACATTCTAGGTTGAGACGGGGATTTCCGGGTTTATATTAATGGCAAGTTCCGAATTTAGAGCAGAAGTTTGGCAATACTAATTTGCTGCAAAGCAGAATTTTAGCAAATGTCTATTCTTCTTTTTTAAGAGACAAAAGGATTGCCTCGTATATTGATAAAGAGGGTGTAAAAATTACAAAAGGTGGGAGTTTAGGTCATCTCAGACCAAAGGTAACACCTACTCTCCCAAAAGTGGGAACTCGGCTAAAGACCTTGCTCCTACCGCTACCCACAGCCTTGCTTCCTCCTTGATTTTGGCTAGGATGCCCGTCGGGGTGCTTGCAAGTTGTCTGAAGACTCTCGAGTTCCTCTCTTTCCACAAATCCCAGAAACAAGGATAATTAGGGATTTTACTGGCTTTTTCGGCACGTTCGGTAGGGTGGGAAAAGCCTCCACCAATCCCGAACCGTATCACAGGTCATCCAAGTGTTACTTTGAAGGTCAAGCTGGATCCATGTGGCAACCGAGTCCCCAATTCTCCGCAACAACCTACAATGGGCTGCTGGGCGGTGAGCGGTGGGGCTGCGCCATGTCGATGGGGCTGGGTTAGAGGGGTAGGTCGCACGGCACAAGGGGGGAGGTGGCTCTGCCGGCGGGGAGTCACCGCCGAGGGAGGGGGTGGAGGCTCATTTCCAATCACCAAGTGAAATATTTTCTCTTCCCTTTCAGTGGACGCAAATGTCTATTGCCTTTCTAGGCGATAAGATCCTTTCACAAATGAGTCGATCGATCGATACATAGGCCCTTCGCGTGGATTGGAATCGGAGATGGGACGCTGCGCCAATGGATGAAAACCATTGGATGATGAGTTTATCATAGAGTATACCATGAACATATCAATCAAAATTACTAATCGGATGGCTAATTGTGTGTTTGTCTACCCAACATATCACGTTTCAAATATCACAAGCATAAAATTGCATATATGTATCGGCTCAAGATTATCATATGTAACGACCCGGTAAGCCGTTAAAAAAAATATCACTCATATGGATAGTCATCAATAATGGTTGGAGGCTCGGTTTTATCCGTAACGGTTTGAGAAAGACAATCGTTAGAGATGAGGGGATCATCTATAACGGCTGGTTGGCTGATAGTCTCAAGCTGTTATAGGTGATCCTGCTGTATGGGTGGGACATGTTGGTCGTCCCAACCTAAGAGCATCCACAATGTGAGTAGAAACCAGGTAGTAAGCATTGAATAGCACCTTATTAGCTGGTAGTAAATATTGTGAAGGTGGTAAAGAACAACTATCATGTAACAATGCTATTACCGGATGGAAGGAAATAAATAATCTTATGTGCACAATATTTCTGATACACCCGGTCACATTGCTGCCAACCATGGATGATTTTTTCTCAAGTGGCCCCCACCTTATTCATCACCCCTACACATAAGCATTGTAGATGCAGCAAATAACTACTACCCACTAATGTTTAGGCTCACACTAATACCGAGTTCGGTAACACACATTAAGAATGCCCTAATGATATATGCCCCTCATCTGTAACTGTTACTAGTTTCAAACCATTACAGATGAGTAATTACGGGAATATTTTTTTTATGGTTTTTAGCTAGTATCAGGATTTGCTATCATGCAACTTCACAGAAAATACACATATATATACCCACATATCACATATATCCCCGATTATCCACATATACTATCATATTACACCTGCATAGCTCTTTTAACATGTCACAGATGATCTATCGTATATATGAGGTTCTGTGCTAGTGTGCCATACTTGTGTCTGTGAAATTTTTTGTACTCTACTCTTGGGATTCCTATCACGGTGTCACCTATTCCGATAGTTCCAACGCGTGCTTACGCATGCAAAGAAGAAATATCACATACGAGGAGAAGAAGCCAAATTTGCTGCAAAGACCTATACTACGCGCGGGGAAGATACCGAGACCGGGATACCCCAAGGTTCCGTGACTTGGTCAAGTCTGTCACGTGCTGATCCCAGCCTACTTGCCGCAAGTTGGGAAGCCAACTCCCGCCTCGCCACCTCCTGTCTCCGTGCCACGGGCATGCAAACCCCAAGTCCCCAACCCCCCCTGCGTCGTGCGTGTCCGCCGCACGTCGCGCCGCAAACAGCAGCAAACCCACGCGGAGAGCCCCGGCCACCGTCACTTCCGTCTCGTCGCTTCCTTCTTTTCCTTCCTTCCCCGGCCGCGACCAGCCGCGAGGTTGCCTCCGCGCCTAAGCAAAAACCGCGTGCGCGCGCCCATCCTTCCAGGCCAAGAAACCGCGCCCGATTTATGTCGGCCCCCGGCAAGAATGCCGGCGACGCAGCCGCAGCCGCAGGAAGAACGACGGGCATATGGAGGACGGCGCGGGCGAGATGGTTGCGTTCTACGAGGCGTGGGTGGGGCGCGAGGAGCGGATCGTCGCCGACCTCACGGATGCGCTCCCGGCGCGGCGCCGTGACGTGCTCGCCCCGCTCGTGGGCGCCGCGGTGGACCACGTGTCGGAGTACTACGAGCGCAAGGCCCGCCTCGCCGACCGCGACGTGGTGGCGGCGCTCGACCCGCGCTGGCTCAACCCGCTCGAGCGCACCTTCCTCTGGTCATGGGGTTGGAAGCCCGCGCTGGTGTTCCGCTTCGCGGACGGCGCCGTCGTCGGCTCGTCGCACGCGCAACAGCAGCGCCGCGCGCTGGAACACATGCGCGCCGCCACGGCGGAGGCCGAGCGGGAGGTGGACAGGGAGGTGGCAGCCGTGCAGGAGTCGCTCGCGGGCCCCCGCGTGCTGGCGGCGCTGCGGAGGCAGCACCCGCGGAACGGCGAGGCCGACGAGGCCGTCGCCGCGGTCGGGCGCTCGCTCCGCGTGCTGCTCGCCGCGGCCGACGCGCTCCGCGAGCGCACGGTGCGGGACATCGTCGGGACGCTCGCGCCGGACCAGGCCGGCGCGTTCCTCGCGGCCATGATGAGGTTCCACCTCAGCGTGCACCGCGCCGGCCGCAACTGGGGCTCCGGCAACGGCGGCCGGCGGGGCCTCTAGCGCCGCCGAATGGCTTCCAATTTCTGCAGGGGTAATCAACCCCGTCTACGTTAGTCGTCAGTGTCACCGTGTCAGCATGAGGTCAGTAACGGGAGTAACGGTCGCCGGCGTCGGTATCGTGCACTTTTTGGCGTGGACCAAATTGGTCGTCGCCCAGTTTCGTGTTTTGTCAATGACTCCAAACGTCTGAAAGGTGGAGCGAGAACCAAAACCCGGTGGGATCAGCTTCTCTAAGACATTTGAAATTTCACAAAATTTGATGATTCTAATATCAGTAGTAATAATACCTCGTAATGTATGCTAAATGTCTTTTGTGTGTCTTTTCACGGGGCAGACATGAACCTATGTCATGTTTCTTTGAAGCTCTGTTCAAATTGAATCACTCCAGTTTATGACTAGAACTTCAAAATCTAGCTGATGACACCACAGCAGCAGGGCACAATCATGATTCGCTCAAGGCCCTGATCCATTTGACTCATGACACTGTATAAAGTTAACTAAGGCTTCATCTAGGCTCGGTTTGTTTCCATTAGTCTCAGGGCTAAAACATAAGTTCTCTTTAGTCCTACCCTATTTGTTTGGAGGGACTAAAAGGGACTAAAACCTCATTAAATGATCTATCTAATAGTACTTTATTGCACCTACATGCTTCATCCATGCAACCTGCTGCTGGATCTCTTTCTATGTCTTGAAATCAGTATGAATACAGCACACATACAACCCGAAATCAAACTCAGTTCTCGTAAGATCAAACTCATACATCTATATCCCGAAAAATTCCAAAATTATTTAAACAAATACATACATCGCTGTTTCATCATACTCATTACATCCAGACTAATTACATCCAAATTATTGTACATTACATGACCCATAAGATAAAAAAGCAAGAAATTACATATTTTTTAAATTCCATAGACCATTGACAATTGAGTCTCGAAACTGATTCATCATATTACTATCCATAGAGTTGGTTGCTTCATTTGGTTGATGACTTTGCACAGACAGTGGATCATAACTATCATCTTGGTCACACATGTCAAATTCCGTGTCGGCTAGTTGACTATCTCTAATGAAATTATGCAATGCTAGGCAAGCACATATTATCTTACTTTGTTTCTCCTGTGGATAGTTTGTGGTAAGTGTTGCGGTAGATTATGATAAGGTAGTATTTGTTGAAATACAGAATTGCTCGCTTTTTTAGTCAGTGTAAATTTGGGTTGATCCGATCGATGCATGTAACTCAATAATATTTGTTTTGTTTAGTGTCACGGTGGACCTCGTTCAGTGTGGCAGTAGATTATGATACAGTAACACGTCATAGTTTAACTCGCAGGCATGCATCTTTGGAAATAGAGATTACGAGCTAGCTATAACTATACGTTTCCCTTTTGTTCTACACACAAGGACTTCAAGTCTACAGTATTTCCTTTTTTCTACTCTCTAGCTCAAAATATATATAGACTTTTAGGATTCAGATTTATCTCAAAATATAACTACTTCTCTACCTACCTACTCATCTCAACCAATTACAACCATTTCCCATTTAATTTACGGAAAAAGTTCGAATTACCCCCTGAACTATTAGATGAGTACAAATTACCCGCTAAACCCAAAAACCAGACATCTTTCACCATCAACTATTTATACTGGATAAATAACCCCCGAGTAGTTTTGTGAGTGGTTTTGATTCTATGCGGCATACTCATGATGCCAACGTGGAAATCCAATCAGAAAAAAGAATAAAAAATCATAGGTCCCACTTGTCATATACCTCACCTCTCGTTTTTCTCTCTCTGTCCGCTGTTGCACTGAGGGCCGAGGCAGGCATGTTGGGCAGCATTGAGCGTGATGACGGCCGGGCGGACACTGCGGCCGCGATGGCCGCTGGGAGGGCATTGTGGCCACGGATAGGGAGGACGCTGTGAGCGGCGAGCACAACCAAGGAGGATGTTGGAGATGGCGGGCTATGGCGTGGTGGGGAGAAGGGGAGCAGCCGCCGGGATAGAAGTTTGGCGGCGGCGACAGACATGAGAATGGTGGCGGGCTTCCGTGGTGGACGACATTGCACCCCCCGGCTTCCCACCACGCATCTGGTTTCCCATCTCTCCAGGACGGCGGGCAGCAAGGAGAAGGGTGGCGGGCCGTGCGGGGATGGATGGCGGTTTGTTGACACTGGGTGCGGTGTGCATGCGCCAACTCGGCCCTCTTCCTCGCCACCTCCCTCGCCATGACGTGCACCGACACAGCTGTGTGCCTCGCCGGGATGCATGACCAGATCCGGTTGCGCTCTGCGCCGCAACGCGCACCGACACCCAACGCAACATGGCCAGTTTCCAGTGCCCTCCTCACCGTTACCCGCGACATGGTGAACTCGACCATCGCCTGCTGTCCGTCCTCCCCAATGCACCCACAATATCCCCCCAGCACCGACTCACCGGTGCCTGCCACCCACTGTGCCCATAGCATCTCAGTACGCCAGGAGGGAAAGGTCATCATCGGCAGCTTTCACTGCAGAAGTTGAGACCAAGGATATATAGAGAGGGGAAGAGAAAATGATAGGTGGATCCCGCCATATTTTTTTTAAAAATACTGACTGGACTGCCACGTAGGACTAAAACCACCCGCAAAACTGCTCGTGGGGTTCTTCGTCCGGTATTAATAGTTGAGGGTGAAAGATGTTTGGTTTTTGGGTTTAGAGGGTATTTCGTACTCACCCGATATCGCAGCGGTAATTCAGACTTTTTCCTTAATATATTTACATATTTTCTCATCTTAATCAATCATAACCCTCCCTATTCAATTTCTTCACATATTTTCTCATCTCAACTAATCACAACAATTTCTCAAACTTTAATCTTTTTAAAAAGGGATAAGTCTATTTTACATCCCCCAACTTTTGTGTTTGTCTACGTAACCAGGTATATGCCACCCCTAAACTATTGATACCGGACATTTTATCCCGTAGAGTAGTTTCTAGGTTGGTTTTGGTACATTTGGGTGCCACCTCAACAAGTAGTTCCATGTTAGCACAACAATACCACCAGTTAGTCCCACACCATAATCTTCTCTCATCCCCTCGCTCTCTCCCCCTCTCACCCTCTCTCCATAAGCTCCACGGAGGAGCAGAAACTGTTGTCAAGCTCTCTCCCTCCTCCCTCCATTCACCTCTGTTGAGCTCCCTCCCTCCGCTCCCTCGCCACAAATCAACCCTTCTCCACGGGATCAAGCGACTATGGGTTGAGACCAGCGGGGGGGGGGGGGGAGGAGGCAAAGGGACAAGGTATGGTAGTGGTGAGTGGCTGTGGTGGGAGCCTGTGGCCACAGTAGAGGACCAGACAGCTACGACCTAGTTGGTGGCACCTCTAGGATGGGAATGTGGGTGTCGATGCCATGGGGTAGGTAGGGCTCGAACGGTTGACCCTGCGCTGGGTGCTCCGGTCGGCGTTGATGGTGTTGGCCATGGCATGATGGGCTCGAAGTGTGGATGTCGAGGTTGAGGTTGATCCCCTCACCATGGATGTCTATGTCGAGGTCTCTATTCCCTCGTCCTAGATCCAGCACCCTCACTTGCCAAGGTTAGAGAAGACGAGGTCGGTGGGGTGTCCTCGAGCCTACGACGAGGTCAACGGAGGAGCCAAAGCCGCCCGGCCTCCACCGCACTACGCCCTCTCCTACCTAGCTCTTCGTCATCCCTCTCTCCGCTCTACCACCGTTGATGAGGATGTATAGCCCATCGCGAGCTCGACGTGGAGGAGCCGCCCAGCCTCCACTGCCCCTCCGCCGTTGATGAGTATGCGAAGCCCACCTCAAGCTCAACGCAGAGGGGCCTACCGACGTATGCTTGCAAGCGGGATTCCATCCGTGACGGCTAGAAGAGATGAATGGAGAAAGTAAAGCCAAGCTATCTTGTGGGTCCTACTTTTTATTTTTTATTTCTCTAGCTGAATTTTCACGTAGGTACCACGTATGAAAAACCACTTTGGTTTCCACTCGGGGGGTAAATTAAATGGATTGAATAGTTGAGGGGTGTAGGATACCTCCAGTTTTGAAATTGAGGGATCTGTTTAAAACAAGGTAAAATCTAAATTGAGAGGTCTCTTGGGAGACATCACATACATCAGAGAAGTACTACTACAGATGCATATCTTCTTTGCTACTATGTCCTACATGTTTTTTCTTTCATATAAAATTTTCTCTTAATTTACTTATCCGATCTACAATCCGATTACACCATTATTGTGTTCGTTACAATTAAATCTTTATAACAAGTTCTTACATGATTATATTATGATGAAAAAATATTTATGTTTGTAAATTACTTTTATTATATATGTAAGTTACTTTTATCATACATATAAATTACTTTTAGATTTGATTAAATTATTTCTTATACATACATAATGCTCTGAGTTGATCATTTTTATTATTTGTTTTCTGTCAATTCCATAATTTGCACTAGTTAAATTTATTTTTTTTGATAGACTCATGTTTTAATCCCTACAACTGATTTACTTCTAATGTTGTAACAACTTACTTCCATTTTGTGCTAAGTTACTTTTATGATTTATGTAAGTTACTTTCAGACTTTATTTAACTTACTTTCATACATGTATTTACTTGAAAATCTTCTCTGCACTTTGCTTGTGAATTTACTCCATATAGTTTCTTACTTTAACTCAGTCATAATGTAATTACTTCTAATATTATAGAGAGTTACTTCTATTGCATATCTAAGTTACTTCTACAATTTAAATAAATTACTTTTAAGTTAATAAATGTTTAACTATATTCAACATGGATCTCATTTTATCACATATTTTGAGTAGAGTAAAATGATGCAAACAGATCTTAAAAATAATATGTGATTTAAAAGACATAAGCAATTAAATAGGCTAAAAAAAGACATGCACTAAATTAAAGGAGATTTATATATGGGATGGAGTGATCTCTGGTTAGAACTATTACGCTACCGTGCACGTGCACTATTTAGTCACATCCTTTAAACAAACATCCTTTAAACAAACATAAGAGTTGAGAGGTGCAAATATGACTTAACCATTTTAAAAAATGGCATAAGTAGTTGTATCTAGGGATGAAGGGAGTGGTATGCATGACAATCTCCTGTGAAAATAAAAGTTGAGGCGGGGAGTGCAAAGAGATACCTCATACCTCCGAAATAGTGAACCACATTAGAGAAAGATGGGACATCGAAAACCATATTCATGAAAGGTGAGTGAACATTTACGCATCACTATATGCCTGCCGATTGGAAAAATATGATCTAATCGTTGATCGTTCTTTCTCCTAGAATGTATTTTGAACTCTTTTGTCATACTGGGAAAGCATCTCCCAGTTAATTAGTGAAACAAATCGCAGCAAAAGCGTAGGTTTTTCTTTACTTATGTCCACTATATTATGATTCTTTGGAACATGATAAGATGAAAAAATAGCTATAAAAAGGGCCTTCGTTAAAATAAAAGGTTAAACTTAAGTATCAGCTAGCTAGTGTAATGAGCATCTGGTCTCTTTTATCAATAAATGCAAAAAATTAATCTTTTTTTTTATAAAATGAACTGGTAAATCTACTTTTCCTTTGTTAAAAAAATTGCATGACTATACAGAAGAAAATAGGTCCCACCAAACCATAAGTATAAGATATAGTATATTTTACTTTTTTCTTCAACATTTGATATATAATTATCTTTGAGACTACAGTGGGGGTCATGTGGTACTATAAAAATTAAAAATTAGA
Organism: Oryza punctata; assembly: GCA_000573905.2. Lineage (NCBI taxonomy): Eukaryota > Viridiplantae > Streptophyta > Magnoliopsida > Poales > Poaceae > Oryza > Oryza punctata. The sequence goes on from CM002488.2 coordinate 11,797,501, forward strand.
TACCCTAGAAACAAAACCTCGCTTTAATTGCAGCCTATAACTCTCATTGTCTGCTTGTAAAATTTAAATTTTAAATCTTTATTTTAAATTGATTTTAAGATTTTTTATCATAGTTAATTTCAGCATTGGATTTTAAACCACTAATAATACACATATAAAAATTTTGTCCATAAATTATTTTTATTTATTTATTCACGGTTTATCAGCCATAGATCAAACAATCAAAGACGCTAGATCAGGAGTGCAGCAGTAGGAACACATTATTACTACATCCGTCTCAAATAACATCCATCTTGAAATATTGCAACCTAGGATGGATCAAATTCTAATTCTAGATTGTAATATTTTAGGATGAAAGTAGTAATGTTACCCATCAGTCTAATAAAAAATGGTGAAAGCAAAATCATCCTTGCCAGTAGAGTTTGGAGTTCTGATTCCTTAAATTCTAGCATTGCCAATTACATACTTGTGGATACGAAGTAAGAATTTTTACTTAATACGGATTCATCCCCGTACGCCATATCTGTGTTACATGTGTTGTGCAGACATGGTGGTATGCGTGTGTATATGTTCATTGTAATCGGGAAAAGAAAAGGTGCAGACGCATCAACCATTTTCATAATAAGAGCTTTGCTACTGCGAACCGTCCAGCAAAAACTTTTAAGGATCCTATGAAAGATAAAATAATTCTCTAAAGGCATAAGGATCTGTTTGTTTAGAATGATTAGGAACTAATTTCACGTATGTAAAACGGAACGACTCATTAATATATAGTTAATTAAAAACATTAAGTATTAGGTAAAAACATTTAAAAATAGATTAATATGAATTTTAAAAGTAATTTTCTTGTATATTTTTTAAATCATTAATATATAGTTAATTAAAAACATTAAGTATTAGGTAAAAACATTTAAAAATAGATTAATATGAATTTTAAAAGTAATTTTCTTGTATATTTTTTAAAAATATATCGATTAACAGTTCGATAAAAGTTAAGTGAATAGAAGTTAAAAAAAAAAAGGAGAAACAAACTCGGCCAAAACCCACTTTATCCCTCTGGCCTACACTTCAACCAGGGTGATTTTTACGATATGAACCTTTCTAAAATTTTGATTTGCAAATATTAAAAGAACTATTTCCCAAAGTAGGTAAATAAGCACATAGCCATGACGTAGCATGAGGCCTTAAAGTTGCATCACGGAATACATTTTTAAATACTTGTTACCAAATACTATTCATATTTAAACTTTAATGGTTTGACCACTCATCTTTTCTTAAAAAAATATACATGCTAAAATAGATACCATTATATTGATTCATACTAGACTTTTGTTCATTTTATAACTTAATCATTTAAAATTTATTAGTGGTGAAAGTTGTGACATGTCAAAGGTAACAGATAAATAGGAATAGAGAGTATATAGATATGGTAGGGCGCCACGTGCCAAGAAGGGTCCATGTATGGGCCCATGTCTATGAAAAGTTTTACTAGGAGTCCATTTGTAAAAATATGTTTAAGTAGGGCCTAAATTACGAAAACTAAGTCAGCCAGTCCAATTGGAAGACAAGGCTAGAAACAAGTTGCAGCTTCATAGCCTTGTTTTAATTGTTTCTCAAAAGTACATTTATTTGACCAATTAAGCACAAGAGATGTGAGAACTTTCTTCTTGCCATGGCCATAGATCCTGTCCTAGCAAAATAAATTTCCAGATACGGCAAGTTTAGCAATATTCTGGCCAGACAATCCATCTTGGTTTCTTTTCACTATAATGATAAACAATTCACTGCGATATAGATATATTATCATGTTCCTATGAAGATGACCAGGTATGCTTGAAAGCATGTATCCTCCAAATGTGAACTTGGAGCACTAGATTCTTGGGTAAATAAGAAAATACAAGTGCTCCGAAGAGCAGATATAAAATGAGAAAAAAGGGACAACGAATCAACTTAATTGATACAAATTTGAGGCATGAAAAAAGGGTTCTTTTTGCTTGCATGCAGACATACATTGTTCACCAACAATACGCATTGCATACTGAAAATGAATCATTGAAAGTTGAAACACTAAAAACAGAAAGCTGTACATGTTCATGTAATTTGTAATTTTCTGGAACACATTTCGCACAGTCCAGCAATCATCACAGATTAACTGCGAGGAATTGGTTCCAAAAGCAATTCAAGTTGTGTTACAATGATCTTTGTTCTTGCTTTGCATCGGAGTGCTACCACCGAGCTGCTTGCTGGAAATTTACCACAGAAATGCACATCACCGGCAAATCACACCAGCCAACGTAACCTTTGATTTCTCACACTTAACTCATTTTCAAACACAATAATCTATATAAAAATGGAACATTACGCTATTACCTGTTCAAGACGGACAAACAATTAATTAACTAGTTGGTTTTTACATTACTAGGATTTGTTACAGACTACAGAGGTATTCCCATCTTCAGACACTAATTATCAAACACCACAAAATTTAACTAGAAGATTCTAAGACAGCATTTCTAAAAAGAACGGCTCTGGCATTTCGTTTCTCCGTAAACATTCAAGAGCCAACGGAGGAGGCCAATTGGCCATGACGTTTCTAATAGTTTCTTTCTGCTGACCATACTGTGTTTTGGTCCTCTAGATCTTGTGGTAGCATTTTAAGACTACTGTGCTATTTGTGGAAACTTCACTAAGGGCTCCTTTTGATTGAAGGGAGGGAATTCAATCCAAAGGAAAAATTCCTATATGACTCATTTATACGATTGCTTCAAAGGAAAAATCAATGGATAGGAAAAATTCTTTCATGTCTTGGAGGATTCTAGCGTAAGGTCCAACCTCATGTTTTTAAATTCTTTCGAGAGTTCCAAAGCATCTTCTTTCATTTTCTTTCCATTCTCTCTAACAAATCAATGTAATCTTAAAGGTTTCCTGTGTTTTTCCTACGATACATCCAAAACATATGTTTTCAGTAATTCATGTAGTTTACTTTTCTATAGAATTTACCATGTCATGAAACTGCAATCAATCATGTATTTTTCCTACTCCCAATTCTGTGTTCCAAAGGATCTCTGAATCACCCATAATGGAGTACAATGCTATCCTATAGATGAGGTTTCCTATGGTATACCGTACGGTAGTATTTTTTTCCCAGAAAATACTCAAGGTGCTACTTAACAATTACCAAAACAATATAGTCTTGTCCTCATCGGGTATCCTAAAACCTTTGATACACCGATTCCCCCTCCACTTCTGCTGCTAGCCATTGGATGCAGTACTAACACTCTACTCTCTCCATCCCAAAATAAACCAACATGGCACAACAAATCTAGATATACTCTATATCAATATTTTTTATTAGGATACGAGATTGACTTATTTAAGGATGGATGGAGTAACAGCTAGCACAGGTGTGCCTATAAAAGCTCTCCTGGCACACACTTACCTTATCATCCACAACTGCACTTGACCACCTACGACGTCTTAGGCAGGTCCCTCCTCCCAAGTCCCAAACCACAAACCAGTACAGGAGCTAGACTGCTAGAACAACCTGCAATGGCGGCGAGGTCCTTGGCCGTGGCACTCCTCCTGACCCTCTGTCTGGCCATGCATCTCCTGACCGTCGCGTGCGCGCGCCACCAACCGCCGTCGCCGGCGGAGCCCGAGGGCTTCGACGTCGTGGATACCTCGCCCACCAATGATGGCCCTAGCCTTGCTGGCGGCCACGGGAACCGTCCATCGGCGGCCGTTCCTGCAAGTGGAGCTCCTGGTGTCAGCACTGAGTCACGAGTCCGCGACGAGTTCAGCCACAACCTGAGCCCGTGCCATTGCCACGGAGGCGGCGGCGTGCTGGTGACTGATGTCACACCCGGAAAATAGAATACTATGTTCCGTTTGTGAGTGCATAAATCCTTGTCCCAGGAGTGTTCCGTTTGTGAGTGTATAAATCCTTGTCCCAGGAGGCAAGGTACACATTACAAAGTTGGTAAATAACAGAGTATATAAACGGAAGCGTAAATAGAGTACTTTATTATATGGGTGACTAAAAGCCCAACACTGAAAGATAAACGATAAAAAGCAGTAGCTACGCCGGGCCACCACAGGCGCTTGACGGTAGGCACGAGCTAGACATCAAAGCCATCATCTCCAAAGTACTTCTCAGCTGGAAGGGGAAAAAGGAGCAAGGCGGAGTACAACCACAGTACTCAGCAAACCATGTCGGAAAAATGCAAATATAATGCAAGGAGTACAAAGAATTCGTTTATAAGGCTATTTTGCAGAAAAACTAACATTTCAAAGCATTTAAATATTTAAAGGCATTTAAATAAAACATGAGCCTATCTCTAATCAAATTATTAACAAGTCGCACACCAACGCGATCTTGCCTTATCCCAGGCCCACAGATCCTAACTCCAGTTATCCCAGTTTTAGCAGAATTAAACTCTAACTTGGGTACATTGCTCGGCTTGCCCATAACCGAGGGCGTGGCTATTCGAATAGATTATACTCTGATTAGAGGTGTACATCGTTACCCACCAGACACGTATCCCTCACGTGTTACCACGTGCCATATGCCATCACGGCATACTGACAGAAGCCATGACATAACCCATCGCTTAGTACTGCCCTAAACAAAGAAGACCGACATAGACTTCCCCTGCCAGGTGCTCTGGGTCGAGCAGATAGTCTATAACCCCGGGCGTACTGCTAGAGACGTCAACCCCAGTAAGGGCTTCATCCATCCCTATCGTGTCTTCCTTGTTCTTGACCATACTATACGATGCGTTAAGCCTTACCCATTAGACAGATGGTTGTATGGAATATGCTTTGCAACAGAGGCCCGAAAACCGGTCCTTATGACGGCTGAGGTGCGACTAGCGAAACCAAGCCCCCCGAGCCCAGCCGAAAATCATGTTTGGGGAATTTTGCAGGGGAAACATCGTGTCATGGCTAAACAGCCACAAAATCAAAATCACCGTTATTTACAAGTTATGTCCAAGTCTAATTATTGGAAAGCATCTAATTGTTTCTATTTAAGCAGGGCTAAGCATATTCCTAAATTTACTAATAAGCACCACATAAAGTTCTCACTAGTTTTACTTTTCCTAGAGTTAACAAGGATCATAATAATACAAATAATAAGGCTATAACAAGGAGAATCGGTAGCGCTAAATAAAACAGTGATAAGCGCGGGAATTTAATAAAGCGAAATGCAATAATTTAAATAAACATAATTTTGTAAATTGGGATAACAATGTGATCAAAATTGCATGACTTGCCTTGCTCGCTACCAAAATCTTCAAGGTCAACCTCAAGATAGAGAGGGTCTTCCAGATCTGCAGCGTCTACAAGACATACGCAAAGAAAATGGTCAAAAGATAAATAAAAACCATATAAGATGCAGAAAAAAAGCATATAAATGGGTTCATCACTGTTTAAGGAAAAATTAGCAATTTGAACGGGTTGATTCTGAGTTCAATTGGTCAAGATATGGCCATTTGAATTTAAATGTTGTTTGAATGGTATTTTACGAATTTGTGAATTATTTTTGTAAATAAAACATGTGTACAGGGAGAGAGGGGTGAAACAGAGAAACAGTGGGGAGAGAGAAAGATGGCAGTCATGGCAGCCGATCTCAACCGGCGGCCATGGCGCAGCAGCGTGCGACACGGGAGGGGTGAGGGCGGCGGCGAGGCTCACCAGAGCAGTGGGGACGGAGACGAAGCAGCGACGACGACGAGCTTGGCAATGAGGAAGAAGTGCTCGGCTCTATTGATGTCGGGGATGGAGCTTCGGGGCTTGTCGTGGTTGAAGAAGACGTGGCCGAGGGAGATGAGGAGACGGCGTAGCCGGCAGTGGACTTGCCGAGGCTCGGCGACACCCTGGCCGTCGCCAAGCGGCGGCCGGAGCACGCGACGGTGGCAGCAAACGAGGTGAAGCAGCGCGACGGCGGTGGAGCGAGCGTGGCGCTTGAGCGGCACGGTGAATGGGAGGAGAAGGTCTCGAGGCATCTCCTTATATAGGCCCTAGGGGAGGAGGTCAACCATGAGGATGAGAAACGGCGCCGGCGACAATGAAACTCCCATTAAAGTCCACCGGATAAAGATTTCGATTAAGTGCGATTTAGCGCGGGATTAAGTGAGATTTGTTGGGGGAATTAATGAGGAGTAAAGAAACCGATTTTTGCAGTTTAATTCCGAGGGAAAACGACCGAGGAGGGCGATCGAAGGGGGCGGCGGCGCTTGAGTTCACGGGATAGAGAGACGGATGCGGCTGGAGGTAGGAGACGCCTTCGATAGGCGAGCCCCAAGGAGGGGCGTGTGTGTGGCGCACGTGCGGCGTCGGTGGTCTTGCGGGCTGCGGGAGCAGTAGCTCGGCTGGGCTGGGGAGGGGGCGGTTCAGCCTGGTGGGGTAGATGGGCTGGCGCGAGTGCGCAGTGGGCTGGCGGCTTAGCTGGGCCGGGAAGGAGGGGGCGTGGCCTACGGCGGAAGAAGGCGGGAGAGCAGGCTGGGTCGGCCCGGAGGGGAGAGAGAGGAAGAGATGGGCCGAAAATGGTCCAAGGAAAGAGAGAGATTTATTTTAGTTTTTTTCTTTTTTAAGAAAAACTGAGAAAGGTTATTGTTGCATTAAAATTATTTATTATGCTCTGAAAATTGAAGTAAAAATCGTTTAAATATTTTGAAGCATGAGGAGTTCAACAAAAATCCCCACATGCTGGTTTGATTTGAATGTTGGCGATTTTTAATTGTTGAAGGCTATTTTTAGCTTTTACAATTTCTAGAAATAATTTAGATGGTAAAATTTTAGAGTGACAACTGACGCGGCGCAACATGGTGCTCGCCTTCCCTGAAGGAGGCCACCGGCCGGCGCCAAAGTGTCACCACTCCAATGCTATATTTGCGCTGTGTGGTTGTGGAGGTCTTTTACGGTGCTTGGGAGGTACCCCAGGTACCTCCTAAACCAATTAATATCCATCCATCCTTGATTTCTAAAGCGTAATTTAGGAATAAAAATAATGATAACAATGTAGGTTAGTAATTCCTCAATCCTCAATTGCCCATTTGCTGGCTAGAGCCACCCCATGCCGATGTGATTATTAACTCACTCCACCTGTGTCTAACCCTAAGAGGAAGGAGCGAGAGGAGCAGGAGCAGCCGAATGTGGGTGTGCACAGCGGCGGCAATCGGCGAGCGCTTACGACAGCTGATTTGATTGTTGTTGAATGCTGCGTGATGCACATGCTGCTTATGGATGTTGGCTACTGATGATATGGTTACAGAATAAGATTGATTCATTTTTTATTAGCTCGTAAGCTATTAAATGGAATTGAAAAGTTTGGAGTAATTGATTTCTTGTGAAATTGATGCACTTAATTGCTAGCATGATGGAAGAAGATATTCTGTTGTTAAGCACTGAAGATTTAATTAAGAAGATCGGGCACAATGATAAACTAGTTAAGCATAATATCGAGGCATGTTACTTCAAATTTGCATCAAGTGTAGCAACATTGATAATTTTGGGTCGAAATATCTGAAATTTGATCCGAATCAATCTACTAGTGGTTTTTTCTGAAATCCTGGATCTAGGTAAAAGATAATTATACGTATTTTCCTTAACTGCACAATAAATCATAAAAGTCAATTACCATTTTAATCTTCCACCTTTCGTACCTAGCCCACCTATTAAGTACCTTTTCCCTGGTACCTTTTATCCTAGTGCATTGGATTATATGAGATCAACTACCGTAATCAATTCCAAGTACAGGAGAAGCTCTCGTGGTTATCTGTTTCTCTTTCAAGTCGTTTCAGAGGTGTGGTTTCCCGGGCTGCTCTGTTTCCCGCTATATTTGCGGACGTGAATACGTGATCTTTCCCTTGTATAATATTGTCCTAGTTTAATCTTGTATGGAACATAGCCACCGTATCTGCCATAGAACATGAATATAGTTAGGACGGCTATTGTCTATACAAACAACTTATCTAATATTTTTGGGATAATTGTATTTATGCCCAACTTTCAACTTTAATTGTGATTTTGCTTTCAATTTTTAGGGTTATAATTTTACCCCTACTTCTTTTGAAATGGAGGCATCGTTTACCCCAACTATGAATGATAGTTAGGTGGGTATCCCATAATATTGAGTTACAAAATACAAAAGAAAGTGGAATTACAATTTACAAAAGAACCCTGCTATACACACGAAGAAATTCGTACTAAGAACGTACGGAAACTACCCTACAACACTCTAGATTCTTCAATAAGAAAAGCTCAGATCAATTTGACGGTTCAATATCATGCTACTCGTTCAGACTTCAGATCTTGGCTGGAGTGGAGATGTACGACCTGTTTGATACAACTTAAAGCTTAGTCAAACAGTTTCAGCTCCATCTAAAATAGGAGTGGAGGTGAGTGAAGTTCTTTCACAAAATAAACTAGAGAGGTAGAACTGGGTTTATGCAGTTTCACAACTCCACTACAGACCCAACTGCTCAAGTTAAATTAAATTAGGGGTTGGAGTTATACCAAACGGACCCACAAAAAGCAAGGACAGAATCAATCAATTCAATCAAGCATATGTAGGTTGTTTCTATTGTTTCTGCCACCACAATACGAGAAGTATTGGGTTGCTTAGAGGTAGGATCTACCATGCCAACACTTACAATAAATCGTACATTGATGCACCGATGCACTTGCCTGATATGCTGCTGATCACTTCGATGCTGCGAAGGACAATATATATTAGTTGTGTGGTAGTCGATAGTGATATGAGCATGCAGTAATTCCTCAATATGATTTGAACACGATTTACTTGTTTATAGTTTGGACATATGCAGCATATATATAGATTTTCGTAGCACACGGTTTTGCAGAAAAGTAGAGATACAAACTCTTGCTTTTTGGTTCGCATCATACGTGGGCCTGTATTAGTTACGGGCTTAGGTACTTGTAAGATGATTAGAGCATGCAGGCCGAAAAGGCAGGCTGCATGTGCTCTTCCATTACTTAAAAGAAAATGCATACAAGTCGAGCCGAAACAGTTAAAACCGATACCTATAGTATTTTTTTTCACCTTTAAAGGATAAAGAAAATAAAACCGGTACCTTTAAATGAACATAAGTATCGGTTTTAGAGATAAACCGATACCAATAATATAGATACCGATTTTTTAAAAAAACCAACATCTATAATATATTATTGTTGACGTAAAAACACGATGGCCTGAGAGATCTGCTTAGCTCCAGTGCAGATTCAAAATAATGATGAGATACGGATGTGCCAATCAGTTTGATCCTGCAACTGACAAGATATATAAATTGAAGATCATCAGACTGCCGATCGGCTGATCAACCGATGTAGTCATTCCAGCCGATATTGATACTAACCGATATTGATAGGGTTCTGACTTATCGGCTATATATCCAATGTAGATAATGATATAAATACAATTGACTGATGATAATGTAATAAAATAATAATATTATCCAGTAGAAACCAATCGGCTAATAGTGATATGATAGCATAAGCGTTGATCCGAAGGTTAAAGCATTCATCGGCTAGAGATCTGATGTCGTTAAATCCAAACGATTAGATAAATAGTGAAACCTTTGTTGCGATCGGTTTAATCCAACTTATATGTAATCCTCGTAAGCCGATGCAACGTTCAGATAACTCATCGGCTGAAACCCCGATGAAACTCTTATTGGTAATTAAGAAGCAGGCTAGAGATTATTGTTCTAAGTATGATTTTTTTTAGATTTTTGATTTATTTTGGTGGCTTTGTAGCATCGGCTCAGTTCAAATCGAGCCGAGCTGGTCTTATCTTTTGCAAATCGTATATCTCAAAGGTATCGATTCCTAAACCGACATATTTGTATCTTCTCATCAGTGTTATTTTTATTATGCCGGTTGAAAAAACCGATACATCATGATGTGTTATGTACTAGCGTTCGTACATGTTTCGTAAAAAAAAAGAATTCCGTACGTATAGACTTCTTTACGAAATATGAGTTCTACTCCTGAGCAAAGAGTAAACCAAGATCTACACTCTGCCTCGTGTGCGTCCCCACTCCCCCACAAAAAGTTCCCCACCCCCAAATCCGGAGGAGATAGCAGGCGGCGGCTCCGGTGAGCTAGAGCAGCGAGGCAAGCAGGCAGCGGCGGTTCCTGCGAGCCAGCGCGGCGCGGCAAGCCGATGGTGGTTCTGCGTGACGAGGCAGGCGGCGGCTCCGCGAGTTGAGCAAGCGGGTGATGGTTGTATTGCATCACCAATCGGTCGAGTCCGCCGAGTAGAGAAGAGCCCGACGCTGCGACAACATGATGACGTCTTGACGGCCCGGCGCAACGCGGGTGGTGAACGTGCGGCTCTGCTGCAGTGCCGGCGCCGCTGTGGGAAGCGGTAGCCACACCCAGGCCCAGCGGGGTGGAGCAGTGGAGGCTGGAGCCAAGGAGCTGAGTGTCAGTCAAATACAGGCGACGCAGTCTCCCGCAACCTCCCTCCCAATGCTTTTCCTTCTCATTTTCTTCCCTTCTTTTAACTACCTAGCAGCAAACGATGGCGTACTACAATGATCTATTCATGTATACAATTGCAAACGAGAGTGTTGAGATTTGATTTATTTCACAAAATTTCAGTTCAAACTGTTGCATGTTTTATGTACAAAACAGGGTAGAAACACAAGCAAATGTCCAGAAGTATAAGGGTATAAATACCTTTTCGTGCTCAACTTAACACCATTAAACTGACCATTCAAAACAAGGGGTGAAACTCTCCTTCATTTTTAAAAAACAAGGGAAAAAAACGCAAACCCCAAAAGATTTTTTGGGTAAAATCACAATCGGAATTCAAAATAGAGGCAAGAATTCAATAGCCCATATAAAAGTTGTTTGTAGTACAGTTGAACAGATAGCATGCTTCTTTCTCCTCTTTCTCTTACCTTCACGTTGTCAAATACCCTATGTAAAATTTATGACAGATGGTGACGTTACACCATTGTTCATGCTCTTACTATATAAGAGATCTTCTATGCTTGAAATTTATTAGGATCATTGATCACCAATGATCTAACGCACAAAGAAGAGAAGCTACCAGGAAAAAAATATTAAAATGGTGGGCTAGGTATGGAAGGTGGAAGGTTAAAATGGTAATTTTCTTTAATAATTAATTTTTGCGGTAAAGGAAAAAATATCTTTTCTTCAATTTCTGTATCGCTACTCCCGAGTCCTGATCCGTTCTAACTCCGAGTCCCGATCCGTTCTAACTCTAGAACTATTATTTCACGACTAAACTTATAATCATTAAATCTGAACTGGTGGATATCACAACAAACTACATGAAGTACCTGCTCAGTGCTTACAAACATTTTAGAACAAACTACAACAGTGAGAAATTGTGTTGCGTGAACTTTTCAGAGAAGCTATAACATGTTCTAAACTATTTGTTAGGTTTATAATATATAATCTTCAATTCATTCTTATAAACAAATCCATCATTCATCAGCATTCATCCGCATTTCAGGCTTGCTTGGTTCTTTGCCAATCCTAACCATGTCGAATTAATTTTGGCATTGGCAATGGTTGGTTGTTGCCAAAATTTTTGGCAAAGATTGGCTAACCTCTTATTTGGTTTTCTTCCAAATGTGTATTTGGACTTGGGATTAATTCAACCATGTCAAATAATTTGGCATACCAGGTTTTTTGCTGGAAACCAAATGGATGACTAATATTTTGATATTACCAAATTTTCGGCTTGGTTAAGAGAGTCTTTTACCCCTATACTATTAAGAAAGTTGCTGCTTACCTGTGTGTCACAAAAAAGTTTGAAGTTACTTGTATGTCATGAGCCCAACTTTCGTTGACCCGTGTGCCATTTTGGATGGATGGAGATATAACAGAGGTGTTAAGGGCAGTGTCAAGACAGTTTTGCCCTTTGCGCAATAATGGGTTTAAAAAATCAGAAAAGTGAAAAATAACTTAGAAAAGGCGTTAAAAATCAGAAAAAATGGAAAATAATTTATTAAAAAGGTAAAAATCAGAAAAAGTGAGAGGGGCGCCGGCCTGGGGTGCGCTGGCCTGGCTAGGCAACGGCGGCGGCGACGGGGCGATGGCGAGGCTAGGAGGCGGCGGCGGCGTGCGGCGGCTAGGGTTAGGGTGCAACGGCGCGGAGGCAGGGGCGCCGACCTAGGGGCGTGGAGGCAGGGGCGCCGCGGCCTGGCCCGCCGGCCTGGGGCGCCGGGGCCTGGGGTGCCGGCCTGGCTAGGCGGCGGCGGTGGCGACGGGGCGACGGCGAGGCTAGACGGCGGCTAGGGTTAGGGTGCGGCGGCGTGCGGCAAACACGGGCACGAGAGCAGGAGAGGAGAGAGTGAGAGTATAGAGCTGTAAATATAGCAGAGGCAAATTAGTTATTTTCATACATGGGTCCCACATGTTAGAGATATGGAACTGTTAAGTTCTAACAGAACGTGGATGGAATGGCACACGGGTCAACGAAAGTTAGACTCATGATATACAGGTAACTCCAAACTTTTTTATGGTACATAGGTAAGCAGCAACTTTCTTAATGGCATAGGGGCAAAAGACTCTGGTTAAGATTGCATGGATGCAAACCAAACAATCCATTTATCAGAAAAGGATGGGCAAAGGCAATCTAATTGTCCACGTTTTGCTCCACCGTTTGATTGAGATTATTGCCACGGATTATTTACTTGAGTAGGGATGAATTAAACATTTCAAAAAAACAAACTTAACAAATAGCTTAAAACAAGTGGTAGAAGAACGATTTTTTAAGAAAACATTTTTTGAAGCATAAAACAAATAATCAATTTCAATAATCTGGTATTAATCGGAAAAGACCAAAGCCAACTATATGAAAGAATCCACCCAGACAAGCCGTGCTTCGGCAGTTCGCTTAAAATATAACTGGTAACTAAGCCACTTTGAACTACTATAATTCAGTATATAAGGTTGTCAAATTAACCAGAACTGCCAGTTTTTATCACACGAAGGGAGCACGACAGAAAAACAGATGTTATATAATGCTTCAACCATATATCACTTTATTCATGTCAAATATCAATTATAAGTTACAGTAATGTCAAACCCTTGCAGGCACAAAAGAGCAAACATATCCCAATTAAACCAAAATGTTGAAATACTTTATCGTCATCATCACTATATCTGAAGCAGACCGATATACACCGCTAACCACTCACTGCCTACCTAGCTCTGCCACAAACCATCCACTCAAAAGCATCTGACGAGATGCTAAATAATTTTGGTGACCCCTATCTAACTAGTTACTATAAAGTAACCCAAAATACCAGTGAACTAAGCAGACCTAGGTAAAAATAAATATGGGGCTATAACATAAATGAAGCCCCATAATAATAATTAAAAAAAAAAGATAATGATATCAGTGCCCGTGGACCCAATGGCGGTATGTTAAGTTCATCATTTAATTAGTAGGCATCTGGCTGAGCTATTTGCCAAAACGCAGAGAACTTTCACAAACATGTGTTTTAGTGCGAAAGAAAGAAGCGGTAATCGGGATGATTGACTCGCCGCTGGCAAAGCCAGTCATCTGCAGCTTTCAGAAGCGATTTAGTTAACTGTCGCTCATGCTCTTGATTTGACGTCCATATGGAACCATTAAACTTGTGTGACGCTAGACCAATGAGAGGCAGTGTGACCTTCCCAGGAACATCAGAAATTTTGCTATTATGGAAAACATTTGCCTCAGGATGCTCACTTAGTGTACCTGCCCAACGTTGCATATTAATTAGTGGTATGATTCCAGTTTACTAATTGCTCAGTTTTATTCTTTTAGAATGTAACAAGATATCCAATCAGTACGTGATATAAAATGCAATTAGCAACATCTCTTTCTAGATTTGAGCACAAAAAGGGGATTACCTTCAGCTGATGTAGATAGTGAATGGAATGTTAAAAAGCAAGCATCCAAATCTTGTAATGTTGGTCCTGTCGGTATCCTGTATATGGGATACCTGTACCCAAAGTCCAACGGTTAAGACAATCTGTGAGGCAATGGATCAGTAGCTAAGGAGTAACAGGGAATACCATGCTACGGAAATCCAACTGGATGGTAGAAGATCACAGCTCTTATATGTCCTTAAATCAGGAAACCTATTAGCAAGTAATGATATCTGCAGCCAGAAACAGAAGGAAACACATCATCTTGGTTGAAGATGCAATATTCATTGGCCAGAAGAAAAGAAATGAAAAACAAAAGCGTACCATGTCTGCTAAAGGTTGTCTTCCATATGGTGCATCATGCTCCATATATTGGAAAACAGGGTACAATTCCTGGTTGCCAGACTCACTATCATCACTGGAGAAACCATCTTGATCTGCAGAAATACTGTTAACTAAACATCGGCCTCTTAATTGCTCGTGGTCGCTCTCACTGTTCATATCCTGAGCACTGTCACCATCACTATCTTCACCAAGTCTACTGAAATTGAGAACAGGTAAAACTATTTTCAGAAATAAATTTCATTGCTTCTCAAAGGAAAAAAGAAAGGTGTGTACAACAAAACGACGTGTTCAAACATCAACCAAGATCCAAGAGTAAATAATTAAGCTTGGAAAAATATAAAGATTAATATGGTCATATTCAGGAAATTGATGGGCTTTAAATAACGGGTGTAGCTACTAATACCGCATGATTGAAGCCTGTATCACTGGTTATGATATAGATTGGTCAATCCCATTCACAGTTGTAGCCATTACAGGATAATAGCAGTGTTAGGCTCCACAAGCACTGCTGTAGCTCCTCATATAGATATGCCACCATATCCACACCTAGTTACTGACTGTGGTACACAGTTTTCCTTGTTCACACCATATTTACTGAATTTGCAGAAATCCACCGCAAACCGCAAATGTTGTAAATGACCACCATCATGGCATGTGGGCAATCTGATTCACACCAGTACACACTCTAATTTGCATCGAGATGGCAAAGGAAGGAGGAAGCTAGCACCTCTATCATGAGCACAATCCTCAGAGAGGTGGGGAGGAGAGGAGGTGGCATCAGGGTGCTGTAGCTAGAGGGAGAGGCAATGACTGTATGTAGTGAGCTCGAAGGAGTTAGGGTCCTTCCTGGGCTCGTTATGTGGTCAGGCCCGCCACTCAGTCACAGCCCCATGATATTCAATTATCATGTTTTCAGGCATAGGATGGCTAGCACAATCATTTCATACTCCTTCCGTTCACAAATATAACCATTTCTAGGATGTTTAGTGGAGATTAAGGTTGAGCACATGTGTCCAGGGCAATGGGTTCCTCGATGTACTATAAATTTACCACACGCGAACCAAAAACACCAAGGTCACAAACCCCATCTCTGATTTGCGAATCAGAGGTATATCCCTGGGGCCCTGATGAATCCTAGTTTTAGGAATTAGTGGATTGCAAATCACGAATTCTGGCAACTATGGTTCACATTGGATCGACAGATTTCAAATGGTTGGTGTGGGTGCACAAGCAGCAATAAGAGAGATTACAATCCAAGGACTTGATATGATGTTATATCACTATATTGTAGCTCTTTGTGATAATCATGATTTGCCAGAATGCTGTTTTTTTAACTCCTTATTTCAGGGAAAAGTAAAATCTTCACACCAAAACTAGTTTAGTAAATGGATGTGTGTGGATACCACATGCAACCAGACCATGAGACATGGCCATGTGTGACATCATGAGTAAGAAAGCTCTATGAATTAGAGAAGAACGCAAACCTTACTAAAAAAATATGCATGAGCTGCTCTTCTTATCCATATCTGAAAAATTAACTCTTTAAAGGCGATTGCTAACTACAACACTTTGCAGAGGTGTGGCTATTACAAACGATGCCACTCCTCTCCAGCTGTAATATGGGAAATGGAAACTACAGATTACTACTCCTATGTTACTTGGTCATCAAAAGGAGTCCACACAGTATGGGTCATCAAAAGGTGTTCTCTGCAAAGGTCACCATGAACCCGGATCGATTGGGTCGAGTATGGTATCATAGGGTATACCTCTTTGAAACCATAGTTTGGGAGTGACATGGGACATGAACCCAACAAATCTGGGAACCAATAGCCATTTTTATGTATAGTGAATACGTATTTTATATCGTAACTTGTAAGTACTCCGTATATGAGATTCTCTACCCCTTGCTCCACACATTAAATGCTCTCCCTCTCGCCATAATGGCTTGTTCTCATCACACTCTTTTCAAATAATCAGACCCGCCAACTCCTGTCAACCAGTGGCAGCTGGAGGCACCAGCAACAACAAGCTACATGCATCACAAGCCAAGTCACTAGCGTGACCCATGCTTGCAGGAGATGATCATGACCTCTAGGGTGGAGGAGGCAGCAACAGAGGCTTCTCAACCTGGTAAGAACCTTCCTCTAATCATCAACCTTTCCATCTACGACTTCTCAGGTTGGTGTACTTTCTTTGCCAATTTTTATTTTCTAGTTGGCTTATTATAGCATTGTTTGCCTAACTCAGCTGCAGATTGTCATATACATATTACGGCTAGTGAGGAAACAAATTTGATTATACGAAATCAAACTGGGAAAATCTCCCATTTCACACATGGTGAAAAATGACAGCCAATTCATACCTGATTGGCCCTAGCCTAACATCCCAACAATCACACAAAAAAGTAAGCCATTATCTACCAATGTTCAACCCATTTGAGGGTGTATGTGCACGTTCATATGGGTGAGTGAGCGCGCGTTGTGAGCGCTTGCGTTTGTACTGTGTTTCTTAAAAAAAGATAGGTATTTCGTGAATTCCATCAAATTAATAACCCTCTTTTAGTTTGCTTCATCCAGTTAGGTAAATAAGTTGCCGTTCCAGCAATATCCACGGTTCTGACCACTTACACCGATGTGCCGCGCCAACAAACAAGACATGATTCATATTTAGGCAGAGATATTATACCCTGTGGTTGACGACGACGGCGGCCGGGCCGCATACAGCTGGATAGCCGACAGGAAGGGGACGTAGTACTGCACGACGCCGTCCGTGCCATTGAGCAGGAGCGGCACGCCGGCGCCATACGCGCTCCACTCCGCGAACGCCTCCCACAGATCCGCGAGCTCGTAGTACGGCGCCCCGGCCGCTCCCCTCTCTCGCGAGCTCAAGCTCGCCTGCACGCGCACACAACCCCCCAAACAGAAACTCTGTCAGCTAGCAGCAAAAATCTCAAAATCCAGCGCCTCCTCCGCTCGAGGATGGACGCACGCACGCACCCGGGGGAGCCGATGCGCGGGCACGCGGACGGCCGTGGACGCGATGAAGCTCTCGAGGTTGGTCTCATCCTCCTTAGCTGTCGCCGCCGCCGCCGCGCTCCTCGGCTGCCTCTCTACCGCCGCCGCCGCCGCCGCCGGCGGCGGAGCGGCCTGATGCTGGTGGTGGTGGTGGAGCAGGTGCCGGCGCGGCGGCGGGCAGTAGAAGCGGTCGGCAGCGCGGGAGGCGACGCCGGGGACGGACATGGCTGGGCTTCAGCCGCGCGAGCGCTGTGAGGGATTCGCCCCGCGAGAAAGAGACGGATTGGAAGGGGAGCGGCAGGAGGGAGACTGAGAAAGAGGGCGTCGTTTGCGGCGGCTGCTGTGGTAGAGCAAGCGACGGCCTGCGAATGATATATACACCCATAGATACTACTACTTACTCTTCTAATATTATATTTTTATATTATAAGTCGTTTAATTTTTTAAATTAAAATTTTTATGTTTGATCAAATTTATTAAAAGTTAGCAACATCAATAATATAAAATTTATTTCATTATATTTTAATTATATGTTTGTTTTTATTAAAAATGTTAGTATATTTTTCAACATATTTAGTTAAACTTACATAAGTTTGATTAGAAAAAAAATCAAACGATTTATAGAGTCTGTTTGGCACAGCTCCAGCTCCACCTCCACCTCTTTTGGAGCTGGAGCTCAGCCAAACAGTTTCAGCTCCACCTAAACTGGGAGTGGAGTTGGGTGGAGCTCTCTCACAAAATGAACTAGAGAGGTGGAGCTGGGTTTAGGCAGCTCCACAACTCCACTCCAGACCTAACTCCTGGAGTTAAATTTAAGAGTTGGAGCTCTACCAAACAGACCCATAATATGAAACAGAGGGAGTAATAAATAAATATTAGCTATTGCTACGGATAAAAATGATACGAGTCAATTTCACTTAACCTAGATATTGCGTACACAAAATCTTAGGGATTTTAACACGTGGCATTTAATACCGGGAATTATAGCTATAATGGTTTATAAAACTACACTGTCAATCATTTTTACTTTGATCCGTCATGCTTTCTACGACACATCTAAAAATTATAAGTTTTTATCCGTCATATAAACGTTACATGTATGCAAGTAAAATTTTTAAAATTTTGATATGGGAGTACGTAAAATTGGTTAACATTGTGGTTTTGTGAAATTTTAATACCATAATATTTGGGGTTATGTGTTACTCTCTGTTTTTTATATATGATGTCATTGATTTTTTAACATAAGTTTGATCATTTGTCTTGTTTAAAAATTTTACGTAATTACCATTTATTTTATTGTGACTTGATTTATAGTGAAATGTTCTTTAAGCATTACTTATTTTTATATATTTACCCAAAATTTTTGAATAAGATGAATGGTCAAATATTTGTCAAAAGGTCAACAGTGTCATATATTTAAAAAACGGATGTAAAAAACAGATGTAGTGTGTCAAAATCCCTATGGTTTTATGCAATTTAGTATCAAATTTACTCATGAAATTATATGTGTGCTAATATTGTTTTAACAAGTTAATTGTGAGAGGTTCTTGTACCAATTTCATCCATGATTCCTTGTAGATGTTATTAACAATATGTAATATCTCCATTCAACAATGTGGTTACCTAGGATGGCAAATCTCATCCAGGACAATGAATTTGGACAAAAGAAACATTTTGCGATGAAAGAAGTAGAAAGATTGTTTTATGAAGTAAATAAAAGGGTAGTTGGTAAAAAATGCAAGAGAGTTGGTGCGTGGCAGATTTACTATCACTACCATTATCTTCTTTTAACAGCTTTCACAATGCAAAACCTTTTTAAGTCGAAGCTGTGACACCACATAGGATGGAGCTTCTAAAGAGCAACTCATTCTACAGTGCAAGCTACTTTAAATGGGTCCCACCATATAATTCATCCTCTGGCATTTTTCATCTCCCCCTCTCTACCTTTCCATATCGACAAAGGAAACCGAGGCACTCTTTGCCACCACCTTCGCACCCAACCTTGTCTCCGCTCACCGCCGTTGGCCACGTCAATGCTGATGCCCTTTCCTCTTCCCTTCTCCCTCTCCACGACGCCGCTCTCCCTCCCTCCTTCATCAGTGCCCTTTCCTCTATCGCGGGCACCTTTCCCCTCCTCTCTCTCTCCCCAACAGATCTAGTGGTGGCGGCGAGAACGAGCTCGATGGTGTTGGGCATCAACAACAGCGCCACAAGGAAGCTAGTGTTGTTGATGGATCGAGACGACCGCTGAGAGCTACTATTGCAGATAGGTCGAGGACGGCTCCTAGGTAGCTTGGAGTGGGGTACGACGATGAACCGCGGTGTGGATCGGGGGACAATGACCGGCTCGGTGGTTTGCAGTGGGAGACGACGACGGGCTTGGTGGCATGGAACTGGGACAACAATGAGGTTTGGCGCTAGATCCGCCTCCTCCTCTTCCTCCATTGCCTCCTCTTCCTTTGACACCGGCGACGAAGCAGCTTAGGGGTGGTGGCCTTGCTGGCGACTGCCGCCGCCTCGCACGGGGTGTGGGGCCATCGCGCAGGGCCACATCCTCTCCCAACGCGGGCTCGACCTATGCCTCACCCCCCTGACAAAACCTGCCAAATCCTGGTGACGAAGAACACAAGTGCCTTAGGTTGGCTCAATGATCTTTAGGTTGATAACGCTAGACGCATGCGTGGCATCGAATCTCCGACGTGGCTGGCCGGGGCCTAACACCAACGAGACGCACTGTGAAAGCCCTAATCAGTGGCGGAGCTAGAAAAATTTTTGAGCCTACGCAAACTTAAATATGTAACTAGTATTTACTATAAAAAATTCATCATCAATTTACTGATCAATATTGAAACTTAATAGAGTTTTCACCAGTGAGTCCTAACAACTGCTCGGGCCAGCCGGGCGGTGGCTCCACCACTGGTCCTAATGGAGTATAATGATAAACAAATAAATAAAATGATACTGTATTTATTCTGGGGATTTTTTAGTTCGCCGCGGCAGCAAACGAAAACACGTACGGTACGTTTGGAAATTTGAATGCCGTGGATTGCAGAATCATGCGAGATTACATACAAAGTCATAGATAATTGCTGGAAACTTGTGCGGTTTTGGATTGCTTGCGTAGAAAAACATGCAGTACATGTTGTGAATTAATTACATTCAGGAGTAGTCGAGTAGATAGAAGAAATTAAATGATCGAGATGCATAGGATTTCTCGAGGAGATTTTGCGCGAAGGTTGAAAGTCATGTTTGTTTCCACCGAGCCTCCAAGGTACACAGCATATCTTCTAATCTCAAATTGCTTTTGTACTAGTAATCCCGATTATACGAAAGATATACGTGTGCACACATAATACCATATATTTTTTAAGATAATGGGAATATATAAAACCCGTCTTCTACGTAAACAGGGTGTATACAGCTATAAAAATTCCGAGTGTATTAGCTCAGTTCTTACGCATAAATCTAGCCCCTTTCATAAAACTTAAAAGCACAGAGACTCTAAAACCTAGGTGAAAAGACCTTCCAAACAAACCAACGAACACATTACACTCTTAACCGTTTTATCATGTTTTATCCATCTTTGCCAAAGAAAAGAAATGCATGACACTTGTTTCTAATAGTTTGCATCCGTCCTTCATCACATCAAGATCCTCTTCTTTAAGAAAAGAATCAATGTCGAGCCCAGCATGTTCCCTTTGCAAGTAAGAATTAAAATTAGAGCCAATAAAGACAACATCAAAGACAACATCATTTCCACTGCCCACAACAACACCACAATCCCTATAAAGATTTGGTACTTTAGCCTAAATTATAAACCTTTTAGCCTACTAAACCATATACTCTATCAGTCTTGAGTGCCCTCAACTCAAGTAAATGGTAAATCCGTGAAGCTTACAAGATCACGCGAACATTCGAATAATGAATCTAAGCAATGAATGGAAAATCCATGAATCTTGAATGTTCGAACGTTCAAATGAAATAAGTTTAATGTTCGAACATCCACGGATGTTTAGCCATGGAGTAATGAATATTCATGGATGTTTGGCATTGGAAGCTTACGAAACCATCTTGAATGTTCGAACATTCACGGATTCACACGAACATTCGAACATTCATTATTCATTTTTAAGATCGGTGAGTGGAAAAGCTTATATTTCAACCTATTATTTGAATGAAGCTAAACAAAACATAATACTAGTTTAAAATATTTGTTGTTGCGCGTCTGATTTAATTTGGCCTGAAAATGTCACGTTCATTGTTTCTTTTCAACACCGTAGTGGCACAATTTGTGACCATATTTTTGTATCCGACTTGATCCAAACGGTAAGCATGTGTTAATCTCAATGTTGCCTTGCATCTCAGCTCGACGTTGACGTGAACCCAACAGAATCCAAACTACTCGCTCCGTTTTTTAATAAATAACTCCGTTAAAATCATTCTTCTTATTTAAAAATTTTATTCAAATATATAAGATATAAGTCATACTTAAAATACTTTAAGTGATAAAATAACTCACAACAAAATAAATGATAATAAATTTTTTAAATAAAAAGAATGATCACACATGTAATAAAAAGTCAACAGCGTTATCTATTAAAAAATGGAGGTAGTAAATTATAAGTACCGTAACCAAATCTTTCATGTGAATTTCATTTTTACTATATATACGTACATTCATTTCACTATTATAGATCCTCTCATCTGTGACGGTCTCTCACATGCCTGGGTTTTGCGGGCTGTCAGAACGAAGTTATCTCAAACAGACCTAAAAAGAGACCAATAAAGATATACTCGCATAGATATGTTAGATGTGCATAAAACTCGAGCCCTTCACGGATAATACTTATTCGTGACGGGCTCACATCATGGCCCGACAAAAATAACCTATGATATCTTTGTCGAGCCCTAACAGAAGCCCGTCACCGATGTTCATCCGTGACAGGGTCCAACTTGAGGCCTGATTGAGTTAACTATTAGGCCCGTCACCGATGAATGTCATCGGTGACGGGCTTCTATTAGAGTCCGACAAAGATAACTGAAATACCCGTCACAACTGTAAATTTGTTGGCCGTTACAGATATTTATTGCACACTATAAATATCCCAACCACCTAGTGTAATGATTATCTCACGGTTCACTATTTTGGTGGGAGGGTGTGGGTTGCAATTTTTGTCTCTTTTTTCCAAGAGAAATTAGAAAGTGCAAAAGTAATGGAAAAATAGTAGTCAATTCTCATAAATTTAGTAAATACTTACCTACAAAATGTTTATCTAATACTTTCCCACTTTTTTGCAGCTCAGCGATGGATCGAAGTTGGATGTATGGGAAAACTGTGCGACGTCATAGCAAAGAGTATAGAAATGGTGTATTAAATTTTATAAACGCCACGGAGGAGGATAGGAAAAGAAGAAACAACGATTACATGTGTTGTCCATGTGTAGATTGCAAAATGAGAATATGTTTGATAGCAGAGTGGAAGTACACACTCATTTGATACAACGAGGATTCATGGAGGGTTACACATGTGTTGATGCAAAAAACACACACTGGTCTGGGAGATCTGCTTAACTCCAGTGCAGATCCAAAATTAGTTGCTTAGGTTTCAAGGGCGTGCCAGTTGATTTGATCCTGCAATCAACAAGAAGAAATATGCAAATAATATTAGAAAACGATAGACAATCGACCAGATGGCCGATTTCATATCGTATGTGACCTAGCCGATGCAATAAAGCATGAATCGGCTGTAAGGTATAACCATTGGTAAAACTAACCCTAAAACTAGTATATCAGCTGTAGAGATCAATGTTATATAATCAATACATCAGTGTTACTTTTGAAATAAACAGTTGGGATAGATCGGACTGAACCGAGACAGTATAAATGCCCAAGTCTAAAGGTAACAGAAAATAAAGATTATGTAAACCCATGTCATAGCCGATATCTAGGTTTAAGTATGTATCAGCTATAGCTCCGATACAACCCTATATTAGGATATTTTCTAATAATAAATATATTCAGCTATAACCAATTAAATTGGTATCAAGCTTGATATATTTATATTAGATTAGATCCTAATATAAGGGGCAAATATAGAATATTAAACAAGGCATAAAACAATGTAAAACATCTATATCAGGTGAGATCGGCTGAAACCCCGATAGTATCCTTATTAACGATCATGAGGCAGGCTAGATATGATAATTCTAAGTACGACTTAATAGGTTGGACTTAACCAATGCAGCATTAAGTATACAGAGAAACATGACATCTACAAAATCAAGCTGATGATCATCTTTTCAGGATGGTTGATACATTATATAATCTAAACCAACAAAGTAATCTAATCGGTATCAACGAAACCCTAAAAAGGATCCAGCCGATGCAAATAGATTGCATTATTGATTTAAATTATATAATGTATATGATAACTCGGAGATTCACAACATAGAACTAGAGTGTCGTAGAGATGTAAGCACTAGCCCTAATGACGCAAATCGCCATGACAAGATATATATTTTTGTCGAAGATCAAATTGATGCAGCATGACTCGAGAGCACAAACTTGTCGAAAAGTAGAAAACAAAGGTGGCGATGCACCAAGATTGATTGAACGTGTGTTGTTATTATTTACAAGACCTCGAGATTATATTTGTACCCGAAAATACAAACATTGTCCATCACGGACACGACTCATATTAATCTAATACAAATCCAACTAACAAATAAGTCTCTTAGGCGGACTCTTACCGGGAATATCTATAAGGAAATTACATAAAATATCCTAATTAATAGATACAACTGTCTCCTCAGGACTCTATCCGTGCATGGTAATCCATATGAATCAATCTAACATAACCCGATGACGTGTACCGAGTCACGTTACTGAAATCGGCTCAATCGGCTACCCTGTCCGACTCTGATCCTGCCGATCCTGTCCGCAGCCGATTCGGACTACAGCCGATTCTTACTCTGTTTCTGGTACGATCTAATCTCTTCAATTCTTTTTTGATTCTATCTTCATCTCCGATACTTGAATTACCAAATTTGGTCATCAACACATGCCCCCCAAGTCTGGAATATTTGGTAATGTTTCGGATTTGTGAAATCTTATCTCCGAGAGAATATCACACTTTTCATTTTTTACCGTTACCGCACTGCTTTAAATACCTAACCGATGACCCCGAGAAACTTCACACCGTTATACTGTTTCACCGCTTTAGCGATTCTCATCTTCTCCAACTCCGGCGATCCCCTCGGCGCAGCAAGGCAACCTTCAAGCAACCCCTTCTCCATCCAACTTCCGCCAACAAGAATGTCGTCCTCATCTGCTCCGTTCGTCGCCCCATCGGCTGAATACGCAGAGGTAAGTCCCATCGGCTAGATCTCCTTTTTTCCTATCAGATCTTGTTTTCCGCATTCTCAATCTGTTTTCTTCTTCTTTCGCTCTGTTATTTGTAGCATCTGCAAATTTAATCGTAGTTCCTAGCCTGAACCATGATAATAGCTACTATCTTGGACCAATCGACATTGTGGTCCCAGTTGAATTCATTACTGCCGAAACCAACAGAATTCCTTTTAGGCTAGCGAACCCAAACTTAGGGCATTGGAAAAACACCTTCAAGTCTTGGCCATCCCTAGAGAAAAGCTGGCCTGCATGGTATAAACGTGTATCGGCTAGCAAGCAAAGCCATTAGGACAAAATAGGAATCGGCCAAGCACTAGCCCTAACAATAGCAAATTCGGCTAAGGATGAGTTGTTGATGGCTTCTTCCACATACTTCTGGTCCAACACCATCAATGCTTTTATGTTCAATCAAGGACCAATGACCCCAAATTTGGTTGATATTACCATGCTGACTGGACTAGATATCACTTCATCGGCCAACCCCATGATATGGAATTCCAAGGACAGATTTGATTTTAAGACTAAGAGTATAGGAGGGTGGTCTGGATTTATTTCAGCCAACATGGGTCAAGGTTCAGTTTCGCCCAGAGAGCATACTGCTTTTCTGTTGATGTGGCTAGAGAAATTCCTCTTTTGTGGATCTAGCTGTGGTCCCACCTCCAACTGGCAACACATAACCGAAGCACTTGAGGAGAAAAGACAATTTCCCTTAGGAAAAAAATTGCTCGGCTATCTCTATCAAACTCTGAACAATGCATCAGCCAAGCTAGCCATCGGCTCTGTGGTTAGCGCAGGCGGTCCCTGGTGGCTACTCCAAACTTGGTTAAACTTGGTAGCAATGAAAGCTGTAAATCGGCCACCTCTGACAGAAGTAGAGTTTCAAAGACTAGAGCCGATCACTGACGAGGATGGAGAAGAAATTACCCATCGGAGGTGTACATCATTTGGAGAATATGCTTCCACACCAGCCGGTGATATTGATGAAGCCTTGGACGAAGCAGCCATTGAACAGGCAATAGATGAGGCCGCAGCTGAACTAAGTGATGTAGGAGAAAAAACACCTTCGGCTTCTCCAGCCCCAAAACAGACTCCCACAATTCCTGCTACTCCAACAGTCTTCTCTCGGCAACCCAGAGTAAGATCATCTCCTTTGTTGCAAAATTTCTTCAATTATCAACAATCTAACCATTCAAACTTTGTACTTTGCAGAAGAAAAGACCAGCCGAGAAGAAGAAACCAGCACCAATATCGGCTAAACCAACTGCTCAAACTCCTCCGGTAATTCTTAACACTTAAGACTTCAACCTTATTCCTAGCCGATACCAGCTAACACTTGTTCAAATATTTAAAATTTGTCAGCCTCCTTCTCCACCATCGCCTCCAGTACAGCCAATCTCAAGTGAACACACTGCATCAGCTGTAGGCAGCCACCATGTTGTGGAAGAAGAAATTGCTGCTCCTGCTATTCCTGTAAGTCTTACATCCTTAAAAATTTCAAATCGGCTATATAAATGTTCTGTTACTTATATCCTCTTCATTTCTCTTTCTTGTAGGTCTTAGCTGATTTATTCTCCTTCGACATTAAAGATTACTTTGATGAAGAAGCAGAAAGAGAAACAACGAGCAAGGCCTTAGCTCCTCTAGCCGATGATGTGAAAAGAAATCTGAAAGACATCTCTCATCGGCTAGAAGCATCCCTTGATAGCTTGGTGGTTGATTGCATTTCTCTTCGCGTAAGACTCCAAGAAATCCAAGCTCTGATCCCAGATGATCTATCCAATGCTATCACTCCAGCTGTCTACCTTGAACAACACTAATTCAAACTGGAGAAAGCCAGATAGAGAATAGCAGATCGGCTAGAAAAGAAGAATATTGAAGCTACAATTCAAGCAAATCGGCAACTCGTGCATGATGAGAAAACCAAACTTGATCAACTAGCCGAAGAGCCGATTAAAGCTGCTATAGACCAACTGGAAGCCGAAAGGATTGAACTCTTGGCCAGACTTGAAGAGTGTAATGCCAAGATCGCTTTGGAAAAACAGAAACTAGCCGATCTCCCGAAGGCTGTTGGGGAACAAAAGGCAAAGCTGAAATCGGCTATAAAAAACATAGCCAATATGACTAAGTCCCTCAAGATTATTCCTGGAACCGATGCTCAAGACGCCCAAGCAATTGCAGAAGTTGAAGAAATTCGACAAAGGGCGATATCGGCTATCCAGCGCTACCTTTCTCAATAATATCATGTAATAGGGACTTAGAAAAATTTTGTAATCGGCTAGAAAACTTCAATTTGTATAATACATACTCTGATCTCCTTTTTGCCGATTAATATATTTTATATTTTGCGTTGAAATCTCACACTTTTCATCTTGTATATGCCCCCCTAATTTTGGTTGACTAAGGGCGATGTAACATATATCGGCCAGCATATATCGGCACGGCACAGCCGATTATGACAAAATAAAAGTCTAAGGGCGACATGAACCATATCGGCCGTTGATAGGAATTGGTAGAACTTAGCCGATTATGATCCAATCCAAACACTTGGATAGTATTTCTTTAAGTATTTTCTATTAAGTGCTCTTCCAAATACTTCCCCATCCAATCCTTTTAACATATAGGCCCCTTTAGAAACACATTTATGAATTTGAAAAGGCCCTTCCCAATTCGGTGACCACTTGCCGAATTTATTATCTCTGGCCCCTATTGGCAACACCAATTTCCAAACAAGCTCACCCTCTTCAAAAGATTTGGGCACAACCTTTTTGTTATAATGCCTGGAAACTCTCTCTTTGTCTTTCCTAACTTTCTCAAGAGCTCGCAATCTAGCTTGAACCAAATCTCTCTCTTTGTCTTTCCTAACTTTCTCAAGAGCTCGCAATCTAGCTCGAACCAAATCTTTTGACTCATCAACCATTAGATTATGATAGTCATCGGCTGTCAACTCATCTTGTGAAGAAATCCTCCTGGAGCCGATGTTGGTTTCCCATGGTAACATAACTTCATGCCCATAAACCAGTTGATAAGGAAGCACCTGGATTGCACCATGATAAGCCATCCGATACGACCACAATGCTTCGGCTAAAATAGTATGCCACTTCTTGGGATATTCTGCAATTTTTCTCTTAACCAACTTGATCAAACTTTTATTGGATGCTTCAGCTTGCCCTTTGCTTGTGCATAATAAGGTGAAGAATTCAACAACTTGATCCCCATGCTATCGGCAAACTGAACAAACTCATCGGACACAAAGATAGAACCTTGATCAGTTGTAATTGTCTGTGGCAAACCAAACCGGTATATAATGTGTTCCTTGACAAATTCAATAGCATCCTTGCTGTCAACCTTTTTTAAAGGAATTGCCTCAACCCACTTGGTAAAATAACCAGTCGCAACCAATATGAATTTATGCCCTTTACTCGATGGTGGATTGATCTGGCCGATCATATCAATACCCCAACCTCTGAACGGCCATGGCTTGATAATAGGATTCATAGCCGATGCTGGTGCTCTCCGTATTGCTCCAAATTTCCGACAATCTTGACACCCTTTGTAATATCTAAAACAATCCTCCAGCATTGTAGGCCAAAAATATCCAACTCTTCGGATTAACCATCTCATCTTATGAGCCGATTGATGTGTCCCACAAATACCTTCATGAAGTTCACACATGACAACTTTCGCTTCTTCCATGCTCAAGCATTTCAAAAGAACTCCATCAATCGTGCGATAGTATAATGTATCATCCAATATGACGTACTTGAGAGCCTTATATCGTAATTTCTTTGAAACCGATCTGGAGGGATTCTTCAAATACTCAAAAACATCAAACCTCAAATCATCGGCTGGTATGCAGGCTACTTCTACTTCAATCCCTTGTAAGATCGGCTTGTAGCCTGATGCACCTTGAGCTAAATCATTGGCCTCAGTATTTTGCTCCCTAGGAATATGTTTTAAAGTAACTATCTTGAAAGTCTTCATCAGCTCTTGACATTTCTCATTGTAGACCATCAAAATATCATTTTTGCACTCATATTCCCCAGATAATTGATTTATCTCTAATAATAAATCTCCCATGATTTCAACAGCATCGGCTTCAACTTCTCTCAACAATTGCAATCCTTTGAGAACAGCTTCATATTCTGCTTGATTATTTGTAGAGTATGGTTTGATAGTAAAAGCAAACTGAAAACTTGCCCCCTAGGCGATACGATTACTAAGCCGATACCACAACCATGAGTGCAAACAGATCCATCAAAGAACAATGTCCATGGCATTATATCAACATTATCAATTCTAATATCCCTGTGTTCAACTATGAAATCGGCTATCGCTTGCCCTTTAACTGCCTTAGCCGATTCATTCCTGAGATCAAACTCTGACAAAGCAAAAATCCACTTCCCGATTCGCCCTTTCAAAACTGGAGCCGATAACATGTATCGTACTATATCGGCTTTACATACTATGATGCATTCATTGGAAAGCAGATAATGCCTCAATTTTGTACAAGAAAAAATAAACACAGGCATAATTTCTCCACAGGTGAATACCTTGTTTCTGCATCCAAAAGTCGTCTACTGAGATAGAATATGACTGTTTCCTTCCCCTCAACCTCTTGGATCAACACCGAGCCGATAGAGTTTTGATCGGCTGACAAATATAGTTTGAATGGAATCCCTTTCTGTGGTGGTATTAGAATTGGAGGAGTACTCAGATATTCCTTGATATTGTCCAATGCTTGCTGCTGCTTTTCTCCCCAGACAAATTCTTGATCAGCTTTCAACCTTAACACCGGAGTAAATGGTTCTATTCGGCCGGATAAGTTCGATATGAAACGCTGAACAAAATTTATTTTGCCGATCAATGATTGCAACTTGGTTTTATCTTCTGGAGGTTTTATATCTTTGATTGCCTCAATACTCCTCTGAGGAATTTCGATCCCACGCTCATGTACCAAAAATCCAAGAAATTGCCCAGCTGATACACCAAAAGCACACTTAGTAGGATTCATCTTCAACCCATACTTCCTTGCTCTTTCCAAGACTTGTCTTAAGGCTATATGTTCATCAACTTCTTTAGATTTGACCATCACATCATCAATATAGATTTCTACCAACATGCCGATGAGATCATGAAATATATAATTCATTTCTCTTTGATATGTAGCACCAACACTTCTCAGCCCGAAAGTCATAACCACCCACTCATACAAGCCGATTGCACCAGGACATCTGAAAGCAGTCTTGTGAATATCTTACTCAGCCATGAAAATTTGATTATAATCAGCATTGCCATCCATGAAGCTGATAATTTTATGTCCAGATGCTGCAACGACAAGTTGATCGGCTACTGGCATTGGATATTCATCTTTTGGTGTAGCCTTGTTTAAATCTGTGAAATCAATGCAAACCCTAAGCTTGTCGTTTTTCTTGATGACTGGAACTATGTTAGAAATCCACTCAGCATATCGGTATGGCCTGATAAAATTAGCATCATAGAGTCTTGTGATTTCGGCCTTGATAGCATCATACATATCGGCTTTACAGCGTCTTGGAGGTTGCTTATACGGCCGATAGCCTGGTTTGATAGGGAGCCGATGTTCAACTATCGATCGGCTAAGTCCTGGCATTTCATAATGTTCCCAAGCAAAACAATCTCTATACTCTTTTAAGAGCGCTATTAATTTACATTTAAATTCTTTTGATAAACCCTTACTAATATATGTCAGCCTAGGCCTGTCACCTGGTTCAATGTCAATCTCTTCTAATTCATCGGCCGACATAAAACCTTGTCCTAGCTTGCCGTCGAGATCGTCAACAGTGTCCTTTGTGTAGAAATTGGAACCCTCCACGGCGCCCTCAAAACAAGAATTGGGGCTCTCTATCTCCTGTTGGCTATATGGCATAATCAGAAACTTTTAAGTAATCTCCTTGCCAAACTTTTCCAGACAAACAATCAATTCCTTCCATCTCCCAAACAGATAAATCGGCACTAGCTACGTTGACTGACCTGTCGGCTGGCACGATTTCAATTTGGTCTCCTTGCCATTGAATCAAACTTTGGTGCACTGTTGAGGGAATATAACAATTAGCATGGATCCAATCTCTTCCCAGTAACAGACTGTAGGAACCCTTCCCATCAATAACAAAGAACGTGGTAGGAATTGTTTTATTGCCGATGGTCA
Organism: Oryza punctata; assembly: GCA_000573905.2. Taxonomy (NCBI): domain Eukaryota; kingdom Viridiplantae; phylum Streptophyta; class Magnoliopsida; order Poales; family Poaceae; genus Oryza; species Oryza punctata. Next base: position 11,828,371 of record CM002488.2, read on the forward strand.
GCTCTACATTCAAAACTCCCTTGGTTTCAGATGGATTCCCCCCAAAATCTTTTAGAACCATGTTGGTCTTGATCAAATCCTTAGAATTCTTCCCAAGTTTCCTGAATGTTGAATATGGCATTAGATTCACAGCTGCTCCTCCATCGACTAGCATTTTTGACATCAGCTTGCCGTTGACAAATCCCTTAATATATAATGGCTTGAGGTGCCGATGATCAGTTCCTTCAGGTTTCTCAAAAACAGCTTGTTGTGGAGATAGCATCAACTTGGCCAATGGTAGATTTTCTTCTTGTTCGACGACTTGCTCAACTGCATATTCGGCTGGCAACATAAAAACCATGTTTATGGAGGATGACATTACTTCTTTGCCCTTTTGTTGTTGATTGTTGCTGCGATCGGCTTCAACTTCGTCGGCTGGTACTACCTTGCTCTTCACACGCCAAACCTTCTTTGTTCGTTGTCTGAGCCGATGTTCAATTTCTCCTTACCCCTCCTGGAATTGCTCCCTGTTCCTCATCCTTTGAACTCTCCTCTTTTGATTCTTAGTAAAAATTCCAGAAGGGCACCATTGAGGTTGCATTTGCGTGGACTCTCTTGGTGAATCATATCTATCATCGTTCTGCTGTATCAGCCCAAGCCTTTCATGAACCGGCAATCTAGTCTGAGTCAGCCGATGCATACTTGTATTCTTTAGGCTTGGTCTTTGGATAAATTGTGCATCGAAATCACTGCATCCAGGACAATCTTCCATAGATGGTAGTCTCATGCCCTCATTCCAGCAAAATCTAAAAAATTCACAGCTCCAATGGGGATCAAAATATCTTTCGCTTTCATGAGAATATGTCTCCTCTTCCCTCTGGCGTCTTTTTTGATATTTGTTAATTATGCCAGCCGATCTGATGTTCTTGGCATGATTTTTACCTCCATCGGCTGTGTTCCGATTATATCCAGAGTGCACCATGTTGACTGGAAAAGGATGTCCATCTATCTTCATCGGCCTCTTTGATTCATCTATCTTGATCTTGCCCTGTTCAATAGCCGACTGGATCTGCTGCCTAAAAATCTTGCAATCGTTAGTATTATGAGATCCTGTGTTGTGCCACTTGCAATATTTCCTTTTCTTCAATTCCTCAGCCGATGGGATGACATGTCCTACTGGCAGTTGAATCTGTTTTTCTTGAAGAAGAAGATCAAAAATCTTGTCGGCTTTAGTAATGTCAAAATCAAATCTTTTCCTCCTTTCCTGAATTTTTGACCCATTGACAGACCACTATCTTCTTGTTTCTAGCCCACTCGGCTGCATTAATTTCTGAGTCATCATGTTCAGAATCAGAATCATAACCGTAGACATTATTGATGTTGTTTGTCTTCTTGATGAATTTTCTAGCTTCTTGAAATCTTGTCTCATGAGCCGATACCTTCTGAGCTAAATGAGCCAAGCTTTCAAAGTCTTGAGCCAAAAATCTTTCCCTTATCGGCGCCAACAAACCTTGGAAGGCCAAACCTTGGCTGAATGTAATCTGGAACTGACTCATCTGACTTTTGCTTGATTGCTGTGAGGTCTGATAGCTTCATATCTTGTATACCACTGAAAAAGTACTTATGAAACTGCTTCTCCAAATTGGCCCAACTTCTGATAGAGTTGTAAGGTAGAAATAAAAACCAAGTGAATGCCGATCCAGATAGAGAAAGTGGGAATAATCTAACTCTGAGAGCCTCCGTTGCCGACACCTCACCACATTGAGATAAAAATCGGCTAACATGCTCATAAGTGGATACATATTCTTGTCCTGAAAATTTGGAGAAGTCTGGCACCTTGTATCGGCTTGGCAATGGTACCCGATCAAAATATTCTGGATATGGGTACCGATAAATGTTGCCATTATCCTTCGGCTTGAGTTCAAACTGCTGCCTCATGACGTCATTGATCATATCAGCCCAGGGTTGATGTGGTATTGCTCCACCAAATTGCTGCTGAAGTGGATCCATCTGGCCGTATTGGATCTGCTGAGGTTGTGGAGAATGAGGTTGATAGACATGATTGAAGCCAGCCGATATGCCTCAAGGTGGTATATAAGGAAGTTGTTCTGTACTGTATTGCTGGCTGATCGGCTGAGTAATTCCAATCGGCTGTTGTGGAACCGAAGGAATTTGATATGATGTGTCGACAACTGGCGGTTTTGGATTGAGGATACTCATTAATTGCTCTGGTGTTAACTGAGTTGATGCTTGCCCCCAGTGACTGGCTACGATCATGTCAGGATCGTTGGAACATTGGTGCTAGAGTAAGGAGCCGATGGTGCCTGGGTTTGAAGTAATTGCTGACTTTGTTGATTCCCGCCAATGTCAGTCTTCACGGTTCTGTATCCTGGGAACGTGCCGTCTGGCAAATATATAGGTCCTTTGGCCTTTTCCTCAGCTATCGTCCCGTCGACTACCGACTTGATCATGTTTGTCAAAGTGTTCACAAGCACTCCGGACTGGTTGACTAAAGCATGGTGCACAGCCGAATCAATGCGATCTTGTAACGTATGGAGTTCCTCATCACTTGTTTCGACCTTGGGTTGCTTATCTTTTTCTTCAGTTGTCCCGGATGTACTTGGATCTTGCTTCACGATCATCGGCTACTCAATTTTAGTTCTTTGAACAACCGTGCCTTGTTGGGTCACCGTGAACGAATGCAGATATTGTTTTTGAAGTTGATCCAGCATCTGTCTCATCTCTTCTCTCTGCTCTTCATTCAGTTGCTCGACCGTGATCGGCAGGATGTTTTCTTCTAAGATGTCAGTGATGTTTGGAGACATGATGACACGTTGTCCCACCGGGCGTGCTAAAAGCGTGTTGATGCAAAAAACACACACTGGCCTGGGAGATCTGCTTAACTCCAGTGCAGGTCCAAAATTAGTTGCTTAGGTTTCAAGGGCGTGCCAGTTGATTTGATCCTGCAATCAACAAGAAGAAATATGCAAATAATATTAGAAAACGATAGACAATCGACCAGATGGCCGATTTCATATCGTATGTGACCTAGCTGATGCAATAAAGCATGAATCGGCTGTAAGGTATAACCATTGGTAAAACTAACCCTAAAACTAGTATATCAGCTGTAGAGATCAATGTTATATAATCAATACATCAGTGTTACTTTTGAAATAAACAGTTGGGATAGATCGGACTGAACCGAGACAGTATAAATGCCCAAGTCTAAAGGTAACAGAAAATAAAGATTATGTAAACCCATGTCATAGCCGATATCTAGGTTTAAGTATGTATCAGCTATAGCTCCGATACAACCCTATATTAGGATATTTTCTAATAATAAATATATTCAGCTATAACCAATTAAATTGGTATCAAGCTTGATATATTTATATTAGATTAGATCCTAATATAAGGGGCAGATATAGAATATTAAACAAGGCATAAAACAATGTAAAACATCTATATCAGGTGAGATCGGCTGAAACCCCGATAGTATCCTTATTAACGATCATGAGGCAGGCTAGATATGATAATTCTAAGTACGACTTAATAGGTTGGACTTAACCAATGCAGCATTAAGTATACAGAGAAACATGACATCTACAAAATCAAGCTGATGATCATCTTTTCAGGATGGTTGATACATTATATAATCTAAACCAACAAAGTAATCTAATCGGTATCAACGAAACCCTAAAAAGGATCCAGCCGATGCAAGTAGATTGCATTATTGATTTAAATTATATTATATGATAACTCGGAGATTCACAACATAGAACTAGAGTGTCGTAGAGATGTAAGCACTAGCCCTAATGACGCAAATCGCCATGACAAGATATATATTTTTGTCGAAGATCAAATTGATGCAGCATGACTCGAGAGCACAAACTTGTCGAAAAGTAGAAAACAAAGGTGGCGATGCACCAAGATTGATTGAACGTGTGTTGTTATTATTTACAAGACCTCGAGATTATATTTATACCCGAAAATACAAACATTGTCCATGTTACGTGACGTTGAGGACCCACCATACAACGAGAGAGATTCCATGAAGTTCAGTAGGTTGGTCAGTGACTCGGAGACGCCTCTATACGCCGGATGCAAACCAAAACACACCAAATTGTCAGCTACCTTGGACCTAATGAAGCTGAAAGCATGTAGTGGATGGACAGACAAGAGTTTCACAGATCTTTTGGGAATTTTGAAGGCCATGCTTGCCGATGAGAACACATTGCCCAAGACGGCATATGAAACAAAGCATGTTTTGTGTTCCTTAGGGTTAGAGGTCCGTAGAATTCACGCTTGTCCAAACGACTGCATATTGTACCACAAACAATATTCGGACTTATATGCTTGTCCTATCTGTAAGACTTGTCGATACAAGCGAAAGAAAAGTGTTAATGAAGAAAAGAAGTCAAAGTGGGGTGGTTCGTCGAAGGTTGTGTGGTATCTACCTATCATTGACCGTTTCAAAAGAGAATCTTTGCCAACCCCAATGAAGCAGAGTTAGTACGTTAGCATGCCACAGAGAGAAAGAACGATGGTATGCTAAGACATCCTGCAGATTCAATTCAATGGAAGAATATAGATCGAAGACACCCAGAATTCGCAGCCAACCCTAGAAACATGAGATTATGTTTGTGTATGGATGACATGAATTCTTTTGGAGACATGAGTAGTTCTCATAGCACTTGGCTAGTTTTGATTGAAAACTATAATCTACCTCCATGGTTGTGCTTCAAAAGGAAATACATTATGCTGTGCTTGTTAATCCAAGGACCGAAACAACCCGACAATAATATTGATGTGTTCTTGGAGCCTGTTATCGATGATCCTGAGATTCTTTGGAAACAAGGTGTGGAAACTTGGGATGCGTATGGTCAGGAGAACTTCAAACTACAAGTTCTATTGTTCTGCACCATTAATGACTATCCTGCACTTAGTAATCTTTCTAGACAAACTGTGAAAGGAAAGAAGACCCGACTGTATGGAACATACACGCAGTAGGTGGCTGAAGAAATCAAGAAAGATGCTTTACATGGGTCATAGGAGATGGCTTCCTCTACATCACGCATTTAGAACAAAGAAGAAAATTTTCAACGATAAGAGAGAACTTCAGCTGCTCCTAAGGATTTGTCCGGAGATGAGGTCCACAACATGGTGAATGATATAAGTAATGAGTTTGGGAAGAAAAGAAAACGTAGTAAGGCAAAGGCAAGGGTATGTGGAAGAAAAATTCATATTTTGGCGACTACCTTACTAGAAAGATATTGAGGTTCGTCATTGCATTGATATGATGCACGTATAAAAGAATGTGTGTAAGAGTTTGGTTGGCTTACTGCTGAATATTCCCGGGAAGACAAAGGATAGGTTGAACGCGCGCCTTTATCTACAGGAGATGAATATTCGCAGTGAACTCCTACCTGTGACAGATGCAGAGATAGGAAAAGTGTACCTCCCTCCAGCTTGCGACACCTTGTTGAAGGACGAGACGATCGCAATGTTATCATGCCTGAAAGATATTAAAGTTCCATCAGGTTATTCAGCGAGGATGAGCAAGTACGTTAAATTGGACGATCTAAAACTGGTTGGAATGAAGTCTCACGATTGCCACGTGCTAATCACACAGATTTTGCCAATTGCAATCAGAAGAATTTTTCCACCCGAAGTCCATCACACGATCCAATGTCCGTGTGCATTTTTCAATGCAATCGGTCAAAAGGTTATAGATCCTGAAGATCTAGATGGGTTGCAGATCGATATTGTCAATACCCTCTATGACACGGAGATGTTTTTTCCACTATCTTTCTTTGATATCATGATTCATCTCCATGTTCATCTTGTGAAGCAAACAAAACTATGTGGCCTAGCTTTTGTAAGAGAAATGTACCCGTTCGAGAGGTACATGAGAGTTCTGAAGTCATACATACGAAAGAGAGCAAAACCGGAGGGGAGCAACATTGAAGGTTACACAACCGAGGAGGTATTGAGTTCTGCGTCTATTACATGTCCGAGGCCGATCCTATCAGAGTTCCAGTGTCTCGTCACGAAGGAAGGTTGTCAGTTGTTGGCACAATAGGCAGGAAAACAATTGTGCCCGATCAAGCCTCCTATGTGCAGGCTCATTTCACTGTACTCCAACATATGGTAGAAGTTGCCCCATACTTTGATAAGCATTTAGAGAAAATCTAACAGGATAACTTGTGGCGATCGGATATGTGGATTATCAGAGAACATAACTCTCAGTTCAACGAATGGTTCAAGAGTCGTATTACAATATCGGGGATGTCCCAAATGAGACAGTACGGTTGTTGGGGATGGGACCGTGTTGGGACATAGACACGTGGCAAGGATACGATATTAATGGATACACAATTTACACTATCAAACAAGATGACAAAAGCATAATGCAAAATAGCGGAGTCCGTATAGATGCATTCCAGGATCAAATTGGGTCGAACATTTACTACGGCCGCATTGAGCAGATCTGGGAGCTGAACTACGTGAAGTTTAAAGTCCCTTTGTTTCGTTGCCATTGGGTGAATATTCGTACTGGTGTCAAAGTAGACAAGGAAGGTTTCACTTTAGCAGATCCATCCAAGGTTGGATATATCGATGAACCATTCGTACTTGCGAAACAGGTCGAGCAGATTTTCTATATAAAAGACCCTGCAAACAAGAAGATGCACATCGTTAGGGATGGTAAGTGCCGAATTGTCGGGCTTGACAACGTTGTCGATGAAGACGAATACAACTAAAATCTTCATGTCAGACCTGACATCGACCTTGACGATGATCCACAAGAGGTTGTGGCATATGCTCGTTCAGATCATACGGAAGGCATAACCTTGTGTCTGATGCCTTTGTACTTATTTCTTTTTCTATTTCTTGTAATGAATGAAGTATTTTGTACTATGAAGCCTTTTGTACGAATGAAGTATCGGTACTCCTACGAATTTATGTTGCAGCATTAAACATAATATGCTGTGGAAGTAAATACAGTAGGTACAGTACTTTCCGTTCTATGAAAATACCGTTCTATGAAAATAGTAAATTATTTAGTGACTTATATGAAAATCAGTAATTTTTATAATGAATTTAGTTAATTTGGTGAAATATTTAGTGAAATAAATAAATTATTTAGTGAATTATTGTACTTTACTGAATTATTTAGTGAAATTTGTACTTTGCTGAATTATTTTGACTACAGGTCAACAATGGTAAATAAGAAAGAGCAAACAAATATAAAAATTAATTTGTTTATATGAAAAAATGGAAAAATATTATCGGTGACGGGTGTTAAGTAAAGCCTGATAGAGATGATGTCATCTCAATCGGGCTTAACTAGTTAAGCCCGATTGAGATGACATCATCTCTATCGGGCTTAACGCCCGTCAAAGATGTGGTTCGAAATCATTTAGCATAGGGTTCACCGATTCAGATCTACACATTAGTGCGAAAATTTCTAAGTCCTCAAGCCCTAGTGCTGTCTCAAGCCCATCGTGCCACCACTGCGCCGTCTGGGAGCCTACCGCCATCCTCTACTCCAGCACCGTCACTACCGCCCTCCCGAGCCCGATGCCGTCGTCCTCCCTCGCTGCCACCGAGCGCTGCCGTCCCCGAGCTCGGCCACCGAGCGTCACCGCCCTCTGCTCCACCACCGTCGCCGCCGCCCTCCCGAGCCCACCGCCGTAGTCATCCCTCACTGCCACCGACCGTTGCTGTCCACGAGCCCGGCCACCGAGCGCCACCGTCCCCGAGCCCGGCCATCGAGCGTCGCCACCCTGTACTCCCTGTGCTCCAGGTAAGTCCACCGAGCTCCCTCACTTCCCCGGCACCCGGTGCCCTAGGAGTTGATAGATGAATGGATGCATGGATGAATGGATGATTTTAGTGATATGTGGATGAATTGGTTTTAGTAGATTTTAGTGATGGATGTATGATATGTGGATGGATGTATGATATGTGGATTTAATTAGTGATTTTAGTGATATGTGGATGAATAGGTTTTAGTAGATTTTAGTGATGGATGATATGTGGATGGATGATTTTAGTGATATTGGGCTTGTGATTTATATTTAGGGTTATTTGGGATATTGGACTTGTGATCTAGGGTAATTTAAATAATTTTGTAATTTTGTGATTTTATAAGATATTTAGATGATGTCTCAACAAGACGAACTAATGTCGGTGACAACTAGTGGGTCCACAAGGACACGGACCCCTAGGACACGAGATAAAATCCCTAAGGAACGATACACCATAATAGAGGTGGATCACCTAGGTGTGCCGACCGCTTCTAGGAATGTTTGCAAGAAGTTCAGGACGATCTGTGGGGTGATAGGGAGGCAGAACTTCACAATTTTGCAAGATGACATCAAGCAAGTGCTGGAAACAGAGAAGAACACTGCTTGTCAAAAATTTAAGGAGAGCTTGGACTGTCCTGCAGCCATCGAGGACAGGCTCAAACGGGCGACTTTCAAGAAGATGGGAAATGCTTGGAAAAACTTTAAGTCCAGGCTAGTCGGCTAGTACGTCTTCAATCCGAGCACTCCGGAGCCATTTGGGGACTTCACGTTCATCACGCCAACCGTGTGGGAGCAGTTCTACGACAAGAAATCAACCCGGAATCCCAGGCCAGAAGCGAGGCTTATCGGGCACTCTAGGCTAGGAACTTACACCCGCACCGGCTTAGCACCGGAGGATTTGCCGGCAAGCAAGTGAAATGACAGGAGGAGGATGAAGCACAGAGGCATCGAATACGCTGCCGCCATTTGGTGATATCCCGCACCCACGGGCAAGGAACTGGGCAAGGGTAAGGGGTGTTAAGAACAGCGATGGGATAATTACGTTCCCAAATGCCCAAGATCAACAAGTGTACAAAAATATAGTAAGTTTCTCATCTCAATATGTTTAATTTGTTTCCATCATATTTTTGATTTAACCCGAACTCAAATGTCCTGCATAAGGAGTTGGTTGCCGAGAGATAGTCCTTGCAAGAGGTCTGCTCGCTAAGACGCGAGGACGACATCCTCACTCAAGCGTTGGGCACCGACGAACACCGTGGACGGACAAGGGCGTTGGCTCCACCGTTCCATGGAAATATGGATTTCAACAATACGCGTGGCAGTACAAGAAGCGGACTCTCACGAAGGCGGAGAAAGATGCACGCCTTGCTGAGAGGATCCGGGAGTAGGTTAGAGCCGAGCTGAGCTCTGAATTCGACGAGAAGCTGGTACAGGTGGAGGCACGGATCAGGCAAGAGATCCGAGCTGAGCAACGCAGCAACGAGGCCGTCGCCGCTCCCGGCCAATAATATGCAAGTCCCACGCAAAGGCGCAGCAGTTGCGCATCAACTGAGGTGGTGGAAATTCCACCACCGGTCCTTGCCGCCGTCGACCATATAACGTTAAAACTCTCGGCCACAATGCATAAAATTCTTAACAAATCCATATATTATATAATATTCTAAAAATATGGATGAATCTATCATAGGAACCAACTAACTACATCCTAACAGTTAGGGTGATGCCGACCTTCACGGTTCCGGTAGCCGAGGGACTTGCGTTTAAGCCGACCACAAATACAAGAGTGCATGGGGCGCAACTAATGGCCGGCTAGGTGAAAGTACAAGTTGACACGGTGAAGAACGAATGGGCCCATTTACCACTGCAGCATCCACCGAACGATGAGATTCAAACTCTAGGAGCTGCACGTGGTACCTTTATCCAATGACCCAAGGACCTCATTAAGATAAAGTTTATTCCGAGGTCAACCACTGCACCTAGCACTCATCCGCCGCTAAGACCTACTCCTGCTCCTTCAACCCCTCCAGCTCCCGCTTGTGACGAACAAGTTGACGATTTCTAGTTACAATATGATATGGGTTTTGGAGACGATCATATGGAGGCCGACAGCATGGCGATCCCTAAACCCCCACCCATGAAAAAGAGCAGGAAGGCGCATTCCTCCCCTCAGAAAATAACTAGCAAAAAATCTGCTGCAAGGGGGAGAGGAAGAGGAAAAGGAAAGGTGCAGGCCTCGCTTCTGGCTCCAAAGAAGCTAGATATGGGGAAGGGGCAGGACGTACCTAAGAAGATCGTTGCTCCGACATCCTTCCAAGTAGGCGTGCCATTGGTTGGAGACGACGCGCTAGGCATGATGGGCAACGCTTGCAAGGAGCTTCACGGATACTACATGGAGAAAACCAACGCGAGGAGAATGAATAGGGAGAGCGATATAATAAGCCATCACGATCGATAGCCATTTCTTGGGCTAGAAAATTATATTGTGATCGACTTCAAGGATCTATTTGACTTCTACAGGCTTCAAGTGGTGGACACAAGTCTCCTTAAGTGCTACTCCTTGTAAGTATTTTGTTGCGTACGAAATTTGTTAATAACAATCCATATAACACGCTTATAAGAGCGTTTGTCTCGCGTGTATGTATGGTTGGAAGTGGTGTCTGAAGAATGCACTGCAAGTTGCCTTGCTAGATCCACAAGTGTTCACCGTCACAAATCTCCAAGGCGACCGTCAAGGAATGATAAACTATATCCATGATACCTTGTGGGCCTACCAAGACAAGGAGAACATTATGTGCGCCTATAATCAATAGTATGTGTGTACGCTAAATATATGTAATTGCCCGTTACGTATAGCTCTAGTATGTAACTTCCACTATATTAATGCTATAGTGCCCATTGGATCCTTCTGGTCATCACGCCTAAATGGAGTACATGCCACTACATGAACTCCAAAATCAGTAAGGACTATGATTGGACCCCGATTCAAGAAGCGATAGATGAAGCGTGGGGCACATATATGGAGAAAGGAGGCCTGCAAACGACAAAACCACCTCATCCAGAAAAAAGACTTCCCGGTTCAACAACAAGTTGGTGATCAGTGCGGATTCCACGTGTGCCACAATATGCGGATTCTATACAACGAAAAGGTGAAGACTAAGGCTGAATTTGACGTTTGTGATCTCAATTGTGATATATACTAACTACTTCGAAGTATATATATATGTGTATATATATAGATCGATCGACTAATTTTGAAGTATGTACATGTAGGAAAAATATCCATGTCTCCACCTAGGAGCTTACAGGAGATTCGAGAGGAGATAGTTGGCTTCATCGTCCGTGACATACTTCACTCCAAAGGAATGTTTAGACTACGGGCTTCAAGTTAAATGATGAACATTGTTGAAAATTTTAAAATTAATATCAAAGACATGTGATTATGTAATACTTATGTACAATCCGGTCAAACTATTTATGTATATACCTGCAATGCTAAACATAAATTTGTTCCAATTTACAACTCGATTTTGCAGGTTTTGATGCTTAGCACTTGAAGATGTTATTGTGAAATATATGAATAATGGATGTGTATGTTAATGGATGTGTGAAATATGTGAATGGCATATGTGATTTCTGAATGGGGTTTCCTGTGAATGATAGTATATGTTGGGATAGGGAATATATATATCCGCCTAGATCGGAGGTCCTTGGGAGCAGATTTGCATCGAGTACAATGGCCCATCGGTGGCGCCAGTGGAAATCCGACATGAACACTTATTATGTTCAGAAGAACAAAACTCCATTTGAAAAATACGGCAATATCCCACCAACTGAATGGGACAAGTTTGTGGCGAAGATGACAACCCCTGAAGCCCTGGCAAGGAGGAAGAAGATGTCGGACATGGCGAAGAAAAACAAATATCCACACCGATTGGGGCCTAGTGGATACGATGGTCACGTGGACCAATGGCGAGCTATGGAGGAAAAAGTTGCTGCTCAAGGGAAGCCGTTGTTGGTCCAGCCCCTAAATCCGCGTAGTCGAAACTGGGTTTGGGCACGAAGCACGGGGCAAGTGACTGATCAGGGTGAGATGCTCTTCGAGTCCCCTGAAATCGAGAATGTGACCACATCTCTCCAACAGATCGCCGAGAAGGAGAAGTCAGGAGAGTTCATCGCCAGAAGGGAGCATGACAAACTCACGGCAGCGTTGGGGACTGCCGAACACTCTGGTAGGATAAGAGGAAAATCTTCAAGAACGAGTTGGAAGGTAGGGTTTCCAACAGAATCCAAAAGTTACAAGAAGCGGGACACCTACAAGGCGAAGTTGCACGAAGAAGTAACCGAACAAGTAACGCAACAAGTTACCCAACAATTCTACAGGCTAGCCGCACAACATCCCCAAGCCTTTCCGGGCTTAGTCCCTCAAGCGGAGCAGACAGTACAGATCCCAAGCAGTGTCTGTTCCGTAGAAACAACACCCTACCCGGTCGATCTGATAACCGGTCCGACACCGTGCAGCCTTGTCGTTCCGATCGGTAGAGCCGAGAAAACGAAGGAGGTTGGGTCCGGACTAGCGATACCAGGGAGACAGTTCCATAATACGCCAATCCCGGAGGACTATGCAAGGGTGCAAGTATCAAGGGTTAATGCTGATCAAATGACGTTGGAGCTGGACATCCCAGCATTAGAGGGGATACAACTACACGGAGATGCGGTGAACCAGTTAATCCTTTGGCATTGTCGAGATATCATCCTCACGGGACAAGCAACTTTGACAACCTCAGCTCAAGAGGTGCGACAGATGGCTGCCCCTCCAGCACCGCCATCTCCACCGAATTCCCCAACCCCGCCAGGATCACCGGTGCCAGCAAGATCTCCGTCCCCGAAGAGAGTGCCTTCTCCACCTGTAGAGCATGCTGCACCAGCGTCCCCAACTCCGCTATCTCGGTAGCCGTCTCCCGTTCACCACTCACCTCCTACGCCACAATCTGCTCTCGTGCAACCTATGCCACCTTTGCAGGAAGATGCGACCATCCAAAAGGCCAGTACTTCGCTAGCCCGCAAGCTCGTACCACAAATGGTTTCCAGTACAAACCTAAGGAAATGGCAGAGTACGAGGCAAGATTAGTTTTCAAGTCATTCAGGGGACAGGGCCCGACAAAGCCAGGCCAACCTGAACCGCAATCGGATGCACAAAGAAGTGTACTAGGTCATGCAGACAATATGCAATCTTGGAATTCTACAGAAGTGCCAAAGTTGTACGAGTATGGCAAGCCGTTCTTGTTGTACCACGTCATGATCGAACTCCCATGGCCAATGAGGTTGCTGCATGACTGGTATCTAAGAGCAAGTGAGAAGGGGCTTGGGATGATTAGTGTTAAGGTCTCGTATAACGCTTTCGTCGACGGACCCAACGGAAACTTCATTATCAGTTTCAATGACCTACACACATTCTTTAAGATGGAAAAATGGATATCAATCTCGTCGGTGCGTGGTGCCCGTAATTTCCCCGGCTTGTTTTTTGCTTATCGAATGTGTGCCAAAAAACTATAAGTCAGTTAACTTGCATAATTTGTTAGGTCACAATGGGTAGATGCCCAACGAACGGGGGCCTTAATAGGCTACGCCAACCCGACGAGGGTTTGCATGACGGCACACATCGTGAGGCTAAATTTGGATGGTCCGCAACTGAAGGATAAGATGCCGGAGGAAGGAAAAGCATATGTGGACAGATTGCACAAGAACAAGAGGGTCGAGGTGGCAACTTACCTGGGACAAGCTATGCTCACGCACGCGGACAAAACAGTCTTGATGGTCCCATACCACCTAACGTAAGCAACATCCCCTTTGTTCCGTTCATATAATATCATAGCACATCAAAATATGTACGAGATGCCTTATGTAATTCATAACCCGTGTTTGCAGCGATCACTACATACTATTCCTCGTATATCCAAGGGACCACTTGGTCATGGTTCTTGATCCGGCCCACTACGATGAGCAGAAGTTCATGGAGTTTCTTGTCTTGCTGAATTTGTAAGTTCTAAACAAACCTCCTACATACCATACTGCTTAGATGTAATTTTAAAGCTAGCTCAAACAAACATTTTATCTGTGTAGAGGACACGACTATTACAAAAGACATGGCGGGTTCGTGAAGGATTAACATAGAACAAAGCTTCTCGTAAAGGCATGCTGGCCGGTATGTTATCATATATTCGTTAACTTAATGATGCCATTGTGAGTTTTTACTACTAACATGTCTACTATTCTTACGTAGTGTTACAAGCAACCCCCCGGTACGAGCCTGTGCGAATATTACGTGTGCGAGATGTTCAGAGTCTACGGGAGATACAGAACTGAGTTTACAATTAAGTTATCGTGCTCCTTACATATACGATCTAGTTTGTTTAAATTGATTTTAACGAAAATACATTTTTCTCCTATTTTCAATAGCTCCCGAGCATTCCCTGTACCGCAAACCATTTCGATAAAAAGATGCTTCTCAACTTGTGCGGGGACTTGTGCCGGTTCATTCACCGCGACATCTGCAACCATCTAGGAGAGTTCTATGACCCTGAGAGCGAACTTGCTTGCGACGACAAATTCAAACGCCTTAGGAAGTGGGAGAGAGAACATGCAGTAAGATAAAAAGATTTATTTGTGAGGGAGATCGAACTTGTAATATTTGTTACACTCGCATTCTAGCTACTTTCATGTACATATATATGCTAATTAATTGTTCGTTTCGATGTATTATAATGTTTAACTTGTGATACTTTCGTTATAAAGAACAATCGTGTTTGTAATTGATCGTGAATAACTGCGACTCTATTTGCCACAGTACCATTCATAAACAACAATTAAAAAAAATACAAGTCCATACGAGATCTATCCAAACAGCTATTGTAATCTGGTGTGTTTGGAAAAATAGTTCTTCCCGTGCGGTCGGCTTAAGACGTTCGCACGGATAATAGATTATCCCGTGCGGTTGGTATAACTCAACCTCATGGGATAATCTATTATCCCGTGCGGACGTCTTAAGCCGACCGCACGGGAAGGACTATTTTTTCGTGCGGTTGGGATGCCCGCACGCGAAAATGTTTATTTTCACAGACCCATAGGTGCAGACGGTATAAACCTCCACACGGAAAAACGTTTTAACCGCACGAAAAAACGTGTTTTCAGCACCTATTCCGAATGGCCAACCAAAGGAAGACTTTGCACTTAGGCGGTGCCCATGATTTCCACAATCTACGCCATGGCTCAAAGGTAGTTGATCCATTGAAGAAGGCTCTATAGGCAGATTAGGAAGAGAAACTGCCCGACCATCAAATTTCCAAATTTGCTGATCCTCTTCATGAGATAAGACTACCTCGTGGATGAGGTCCCAAAGCTGGAAAAACTCAAACAGGCCAATGAAGGAGAGGCCAATGAAAGAGTGCATTATATTTAAAACACAAGTACAAACATGTTGGGGATGATTTCACAAAAGGAAGTTCTTAAATAGGATTGAGGATAATATTCCTTTTTGACAATGCAGGTTCATTTATGAGACTGATCAACATGTTTGGCTATCTAGCTTCCAAATTCAACATGTCACCTCTTTTCCAAGTTAATTTGACTTGACTTATGACAAAAATTTTCTCTAATATGTACCTTGATCTAATTAGACCTCAATGCTTGACCAGACTTGCAACATGTATTTTTAAACACAATTCTCGAAACGTAGAGCATCCCTTCTCTTCAAAGCATATTTTTTTAGTTTATTTATTTGAGATATGTCGCATTGCATTGCGCTCATACTCTAATATAGTATAGCCAGAATGAAAACCTTTTAAACCATCCAATTCTTACTACTATTAAAAGACCCTGAATATACACAACTTTATCTGATATTGCATAATTATTATTTTTCTATGACCAGGATGGGATTGGCCCTATCAAAATATAGTCTTATATATAATCCTCACAAAAAAAATTATATAGTCCTGTAATATCTACAGTGAAATATAATATCCAGCCATGATCACAAACTCTCCAAAATGCATCACAAGCTCAGTTGGTGAACTGACCCGTGACTCCAGCCAAATGCAAGCAACACTCACTGTTGCTGCAGCATCAGAGAGTGATTGGTTGCAAGAAAAAACAAGTAAACAACCCCCATGAGATTGCAACATGGAAATGCTTGCAAGCATGCAAAAGGCACAGCCGTACAAGAGTAGTGTTGCTTGGGTGGTTTGGCAACGGCCAAATTGATAATAAGGAGAAAAAAAAAGACTGACTTAAAAGTGTGTGTGGATTGCAGGACCAGATCCACTAAATAGGTGGGTCTAACTGAATGGAAACAGGTGTACGTACATGCTATATCAGTTGGACGGTTACACCAAACCCTGCACACACATATAAATTCAGCAGTCAACAGCTTTTGACTAAAAAACACAGCAGACAAATTGACAGTTTTGATCGATTTCTAACTGTAATTCTGTCAAAAATGGAACTTTCAGCAGTCAGCAGTTCTTGAATTCTTGTTAGGTCTGAATCCAACTCATCTAATTCAGCAGCTGACTAGTTCAGTGTACTAAGCACTGAAGCAATTCATGCAGTCTGAATGTTTAGAAGCAGCGCCCCCTCCCCCCCCCCCCCCCGGCACAATATATGCAAAAATGGCATCTTTTCGCACACCAATCATTTATCCGTTTCCAAGGAATTAATATTCCCACAGAAGAATCAAGATGCTAAGGTCCTCAGCAACCAGTGATGTCAACAGTCCTTTGATGTACCTACATTCCAAATTCCAGAGAAAAAAAAGTCTGTCTTCTTTTCTTCTTTTTGTCAAGATAGCTCCACCCCTCTGCAAGCCAATTAAAAGCAAGCGGTACATGTCGAAGTCTTGTGGATGTAAGTGGCAATTCCAGAAGATAGGATCAAGATTCGGTGCACAAAGAAATGGCCAAGCTTGAAGCTAGTGTAGGTGCCCAACTTATGTAACCAAGTTGACCAACTAGAATAAAAAGGAAAGTAGAGAACAAGAGAGAAGTGAATATTGGTATCATCATCCATGGCTTTTTACCGAGATGGGCGCCATATTCTCCCAGTGACAAATTCATGCAGAGATAAATTTACTATCACAAGAGGAATTGGATTTAAAGCAGTTTTTGAATAATAGATTAGCTATACTTCTAAGAGAGGAGGAGATTAAGTGGTACCAACGTGCTAAAGTAGTGGACTTGTTGGAAGGTGATTCCAATACCAAATACTTTGGTAGCTAATGGTAAGCATAGAAAAATAAGAATTTACCAATTGCAAGATGGTGATCATATAATAAGTGGTGATGCTGATTTAAAAAAAGCATATTATAACTTATTATAAAGGTCTCTTTGGGCCATTAAAAAAACACTGGGCCATCTAAAAAAACACAGTTCTCTCTTGATGAGAGCAGGAGGGAGGATATTCCGCAAGTGTCACAAATGGAGAATGAGGCTTTAACATCAAAGTTCTCTGAAAAAGAAGTTAGAGAGACAATTTTCCAATTGGAACACTATAAAACTCCAGGTCTGATGGATTTCCAGCTGAGTTTTACCAAGTTTTTTGGAATGTTATAAAAGCTGATTTTCTAGACTTAATCATAGATTTCCATAATGGTTCATTGTCCTTGTATTCGCTTAATTTTGGTACGATTATCTTGCTACCCAAGTACAAAGATGCTATAAAAATACAACAATATAGGCAAATATGCTTATTAAATGTAAGTTTTAAGATCTTTACTTAGGGTATCCCCAATGTTTATAGCAAAAGTAGTCCATATAGATGGGACCCACATATATAGACTTTAACTATTGTAATATTCACAATATATATAGATAGCAAATAGTATTAGGATGAGAGAGGAGATAGAGAGAAATAACATATTTTATTCCCTATGGACAGCCCATATGCTTATGGGTAGCTTTTGTTATTTTCTTGCCATGAACTAGTTTCACAATGTTGTTAGGTGGCTAAATGAGATATTTTATTACTTATGGACTACTTTTGTACTACATTGTGGATACCCTAAGGTGGCCACAAACAGAATTATGGGAGTGGCACAAAATGTTATAAGCCCAACCCATATGGCTTTTATTCTTGGTAGGAATATCATGTAAGGGGTGGTTATTTTACATAAGACGATTCATGAGCTACATAGGAGAAAACAAAGTGGGGTTATTTTTAAGATTGATTTTGAGAAAGTGTATGATAAAGTTAATTGGTCTTTTGTGCAACAAACTCTGAGATTGAAAGGCCTTTCCACTAAATAGTGTCAATGGATTGATTCCTTCATCCTAGGGGGTCATGCTGGTATAAAAGTGAATGATAAGATTGGACCAAATTTTAAAACTTGGAAGGGTTTAAGGCAAGGTGATCCTCTCTCTCCAATCTTGTTTAATATAGTTGTCGATATGTTGGCTGTACTTATTAAGAGGGGCAAGGAAGATGGCCAGATAGCTGGTTTGGTTCCTCATCTTATTAACGAGGGTTTGTCTATCTTGCAATATGCGGATGACACATTGATTTTCATTGATTTTTTTAGACCATAATTTAGAAAATGCTAAGAACATGAAGTTACTTCTTTTGTGTGTTCGAAAAGCTTTCTAGTCTTAAAATAAATTTTCATCGGAGTGAATTATTTTGCTTTGGTGAAGCAAAGGAATGCCAAGAACAATATTCTCAAATTTTTGTGTGTCGAATGGGGACCTACCCTGTTAGATATCTTGGTATTCCTATGCATTTTAGAAAGTTAAATAACAAAGATTGAAAAATGATAGAGGATGGCATTGAAAAGAAGTTGACCAGTTGGAAAGGAAAACATATGTCGATAGGAGGTAGACTGGTTTTGATTAATTCTGTCTTGTCTTCTCTTACAATATTCATGATGTCATTTTTGAGATACCGAAAGGTGTTCTTCAAAGAGTTGATTACTATAGATCACGCTTTTTTTGGCAAGCTGACAATCATAAAAAGAAATACAAATTGACAAGATGGGATATCATTTGTCAACCAAAAGAACTGGGGGACTTGGGATTCATAATATAGATATTCAAAATCAGTGTCTGCTAGGAAAATGGTTGTTCAAACTAATTAATGAACATGGAGTTTGGCAGCAACTGTTGAGAAGAAAATATTTGAAAAAACACTCTATTACACATGTAAGATCAAAACAAGGTAATTCATATTTTTGGTCAGGGCTTATGAAAGTTAGACAAATTCTAACAGCTGGGGACTTGGATAGTGAATAGTGGTGAACATGTAATATTTTGGGAGGATATTTGGGTTGGGGATTCATCTTTACAAGATAAATTTCCATCTTTATATAACATTGTTCGTAGGAAAAATGTCTCAATCGCAATTCTTATGAACTCTGTTCCACTCAATGTTTCTTTTAGAAGAGCGTTGGTTAGTAAGATCTTAACTAACTGACATAATTTAGCTGCGTTGATTTTGCATACTAATTTGAATGGATCTAATGATTCTTTTAAATGGAATCTTCATCAGAATGGATTTTTTTCTGTTAGATCAGTGTATTTACCCTTGATTAATAATGGTTATATTGAGAGGAACAAGTTTATATGGAAATTAAAGATGCCAATTAAGATCAAGATTTTTATGTGGTTTTTGTTCAAAAGTGTGATTCTAACAAAGGAGAATTTAGCGAGAAGGAATTGGAATGGGAGTAAAAGATGTTGTTTTTTGCATGAATAATGAGACTATTCAACATCTTTTCTTTGACTGCCATATTACAAAATTTGTTTAGAGAACAGCTTACATTTCCTTTGGACCAAAACCTCCTCTTAGTATTACTAGTGTGGCTGGGAATTGGCTTGGTGGTGTTGACTCAAAAACTAAGAATCTCATATTTGTTGAAGCATCTGTTTGTGTTGGGCTCTATGGTTAAGCAGGAATGATGTAGTTTTTGATAAATCTCCAAATAAATCTTATATGCAGGTGCTTTTCAGGGCAACGCACCGTTTCAGTTCTGGGCACAACTTCAAAAGTGTGAAGAGAACAAGGAGCCCATTCATTCTGCATGTGGAAGCTTAGAAGCTATGGTTATGCAGATTTTCACGAACTACGGATGAAGATTCACAAATAGGCTTTAATAATTATTTTCTCCTTATGTGTTGCCTGAATATCGGGTCTCATTGAGAGGATATTGTAATAAGTGGTTGTAGCTTCTTTGAAGCAAAGGCCGGAATTTTTATTCCATTATCTTAAAAAAAATATCCTTTGGTTTCAGAAAAGAATTAAAAAATATGGGAAAAAAACAAAAAAATGCACTATCTGAAAATTTTCAGATGCTATATAGGACGAAAAGGATTTGCCATGCACATATTAGGCTGTGTTTTTCTCCTCCTCTTCCCAACTCCTCTCCCTCGTTTTCTGCACGCTTTTCAAACTACTAAACGGTGTGTATTGTGCAAAAAGTTTCTATACAAAAGTTGCTTAAAAAAATCTAATTAATCCATTTTTGAAAAAAAATTAGCAAAAACTTAATTAATCACGCGCTAATGGATCGCTCCGTTTTCCGCAATCACTGTGCGCGCTGGGAACCGGATGCTGCGAACGCAGCTTTAGAAACCATGAGTTAAAAATCGAGCATTTGTATCTTTCCTCCATAATTAAAATGGAAGAATATACACTCAAAAAACATAAGCCAATACTATGTGTATCTCCTGCAAAATTCATACGTGAAACGCCTCGCAAAAGAAGTCCATGTACATAATTTTGGGTTGAAGGGCATGAACCGTTAAAGATAGATAGCACAGTTAAAATCAAAATGACTAAGTATCCAATATTTGCTAGTCATATGGAGTGTATTCTTCTGTACATTGTTTTTGTTTGGAAAAAAAACATTGTACTCCATTAAACTATTTTATAGCACCCTAAACTATTCTTAAACAATATTTTACTCTCCAAATTATTGAAAAATAGTTCACTTTTAGTCCCCATGATATTAGTGTTTTTTTGTTTCTCTTAAAACAAGATGCATTTTTAGTTGAAATGTTGTTAGTAAAGTAAAGTAGTTTTAAGTGGTTTAGGGTAAAATGTGCAAAACTTAGTTTAGGGGGTTCAACTAACAAAATAGTTCAATTCATGATAATAAAATGATATTTTGTCTGACGAAAAACAATATATGAAGGAAGATTAACACAATCAGTTTGAAAGCTCATTTATCTTTTGCAGCTCCATCGTTTACCGTGAACACGTTTCGTAAACCGTAAGTGGTGTTTTAAAAAAAATTTTTATATAGAAGTTTCTTTTAAAAATAAAATGAACTTATTTTTTAAGTTTGTAATAGCTACTTAATTACTTTGATACTAATGATATTTCTTACTACCTTTGTCCAAAATAAATTAATCTAGTACCGGATGTGATATATCCTAGTACTACGAACTAAACAGATTGTTTCAGATTCGTAGTAGTGAGATATGTTACATCCTATACTAACTTATTCTGAGATGAAAGAAGTATTTCACGTGCGACCCAAAATGATGTAAAACAGGGAAGCAAGTGGGCCACTTTTTGTGGACTAGTGGACTGGCCCACGACACTCTACACGTGGAATCACCTATTTGAGTAGTTTCCACTGTACACTACTAGTGAACCGGTCTTCGCTACCGGTTCATAACCCCCATTTAATCCTAGTTGTGCAACCAAGAAGTACAATCTAGGACTAAAGATGAGCATTTTTAGTCCCGGTTGAAATATCCGGAGTAAAAAACCATACTAAAGATGGTAGCCCCAGGTAGCAGGTGCTAAAGAAGTCTTTAGTCTCGGTTGTAGCCACCAACTAGGAGCAAAGATATCTCCCGCTATTTCCAAATTTATTTTTAGTCGCAGCTTGTGATAACAACCGGAACTAAAAATTAATCAACCCATACCCGATTAAATGCATTTAAGATGAAATAAAATCACAAATTAATGAGAACATTTATAATAGTTACAACTTCTTATTAAAATATAAAATTCATATATAATTAACCCATGCCTATTTAAATGCATTTAAGATTAAATAAAATCACAAAAATAATTAGATCACATTTAAAATAGTTACAAATATTTACTAAATTCTAAAAGTCATATATAAGTAACCCATGCTCGATTAAATGCATTTAAGATGAAATAAATCATAAAAATAATGAGAACACATTTATAATAGTTACAAATTGTTGTTAAATTTTAAAAATGATATGTAATTAACCCATGACATTAAATGAAATAAAATCACAAAAATAATGAGAACACATTGAAAATAGTTACAAATTGTTGTTAAATTTTAAAAATCATATATATTTAACCCATGACTGATTACATGCATTAAAGAAGAAATAAAATCACAGAAATAATTGAAACCGATGGACCTTCAATATATTAACCCTATTTTTATATCGTCCATACATGCAACAACATTTGTCAAATATAAATCAATTAAAATAGATGGACCTTCAATACACTAAAAATAATTTACATTGTGATGGTTGACCTCACGTACTTTCTACTAACGAATGTTCCTTTGCTATGATCGTTGCGTGATTAAGGGGTGTCCTCATTTGATACGAGGATGCTCGGGTGAACCGTCACCGCAAACGGAGGTTGCCCGTCAAAGTGATCGTAATCTTCGTCAGTTTTATCTTCCACTCCAACGATTTTCCTTTTGCTTGGGAGAATCACGTGGCGCTTTGGCTCATTGGACCCTTTCCCCTTCTTTGGTTTGCTAGCCATGTCCTTAATGTAGAAAACTTGCACTACATCATTGGCTAGGACGAATGGTTCGTCTAAGTATCCAACCCTTTTAAGGTCAACTGTTGTCATCCTACAGTCATTAACTGTTACGCCTCCACCAGTCAGCCTAACCGATTGGCACCGAAACTAAGGGAGCTTCAAAGGTCAATAATCGAGTTCTCATATCTCGCTGATGGCACCATAGTGCGTGCTAGTTGTCCCATCGTATCTCATGGCATCAATACGAACAACACCGTTCTGGTTCGTGCTCTTTCTGTCTTGGGCTCTTGTGTAAAATGTATACATTGATCTCAAATCCTTAGAATGTCGAGATCGAGCAAGATGATCCCCTCACCAATAAGGCTAGTTGTTGGTCAATCGTATCGTTACCCACGAGATGTTATCACAACCAAGTAGTAAAAGTATCAATGTGATGACATATAATCCAGGCATTGGACTTACCGATGTTTTGGGAGCGAACAACCGCCAAATGCTCCTCGATGTAAGGAACCACCAACGAAGATTGTTGCAACGCTGTAAAATGTGCTTTATGGAATAAATCATTGTCTACAATCATTATTGCTTTCCTTCCAAGAGTCCCATTTCCCCGTAGTCTCCCCTCATGGCTTGATTCGGGGACCCCGATTGGACGAAGATCTTCAATAAATTCACGCAGAACTCAATGACCTCCTCTATTCCATATCCCTTGGCGATGCTTGCTTCTGGACGAAAACGGTTACATACATACTTCTTTAGAATGCCCATGTACCTCTCAAAAGGAAACATGTTGTGTATGTACACAGTACCAAGAATACCGATCTCTTTGACAAGGTGACATAGTAGATGTGTCATTATATTGAAGAAGGATGGTGGAAAGATCATCTCAAAGCTTACAAGACAATGCACCACGTTATTTTGAAGGGCTATTAATCTGTCTGGATCGATGATCTTCTGCGAAATTGTGTTGAAGAGAGCACATAGCTTTGTTATTGTTGTCCGGACTTTATCAGGAAGGATACCTCGAATTATAATAGGAAGCAGCTGTGTCATCAACACGTGACAGTCACGAGACTTTAGGTTTGTGAATTTCTTCTTTTTCACGCTTATTATTCTCTTTATGTTCGACGAGTAGCCAGAAGGTACCTTGATGCTCTCCAAGCATTCAAACATACTTTCCTTCTCTACCTTGCTCAGAGTGTAGCTGGCTGGACTCAAGTAATGGTTTCTTTTCTCCTTGGGTTCCGGATGAAGGCCTTCGCGTTGATTCATATGCTTCAGATCATTACGTGCTTCAAGTGTATCTTTCGACTTCCCATATACACCAAGGAAGCCCAGCAGGTTGACGCAAAGGTTCTTAGTTACGTGCATCATGTCGATTGCGTGGCGGACGTCTAAAACTTCCCAACAGGGTAACTCCCAAAAAATAGACTTCTTTTTTCACATCGCCGCATACCCATCTTCAGTCGTTATAGGTTGGCTTCCAGTTCTGTTTCCAAATACTACTTTAAGATCTTTCACCAATGCAAATACGATTTTCCCATTACGATGTTTAGGCTTCATACGGTGATCTGCATTCTGTTCAAAATGTTTGCATTTCTTTCGGACAGGATGGCTTGCAACAAGAAATCAACGATGGACCATGTACACAACCTTTCTACAATGCTTCAAGTACATAATGTCAGTATCATCCATACAGTGAGTTCAAACCTTATACCCCTTATTTGATTCTCCGGATAGGTTGCTAAGAGCAGGTCAATCGTTAATGGTTACAGACTGCAGCGCTCGTAGGTTAAATTGCTCCTGTTTGTCCTCTTCCCACACGAGGACACCTTCTTTCTTCTACAACAGTTTCAGATTGTTAACCAATGGTCTTAGGTATACATCAATGTCATTACCATGTGTTCTTAGCCCTTGAATAATAATCGGCATCATGTTGTACTTCCGCTTCATGCATAACCAAGGGGGGAGGTTGTAGATACACTTGGTCACAGGCGAAGTGCTATGACCGCTACTCATCTCTCCAAATGGATTCATGCCATCCGTACTTAAACCGAACCTTACATTTCGTGCATCCTCTCCGAAGTCTTGAAATGTTCTATCGATGTTTTGCCACAACGACCCACCGGCGGGGTATCTCAGCATCCCATCTTGTTGATGTTCTTCTGTGTGCCAGCACATCATTCTTGGATGCGCTTTGTTCCTGAACAAATGCCTCAGCCATGGTATTATAAGGAAATACCATATCACCTTAGTAGGAATTCTCTTCTTCGAAGGCTATCCATCAACATCACCTGGGTCATCTCGTCTAATCTTGTATCGTAGTGCCTTACAAACCGGGCATGCTTCTAGGTTCTCGTACTTCTTACCGCGATAGAGGATACAATCATGCGGACATGTGTGTATCTTCTGTACTTCCAAACCTAGAGGGCATACTACCTTCTTAGCTTTGTACGTTGTTTCGGGCAATTCGTTTCCCTCTGGAAGAATATTCTTTACGAGTTTCAATAACTCGCCAAATGTCTTGTCACTCACTCCATTTTTTGCCCTCCATTGCAAGAATTCCAGCGTCGTACCCAACTTTTGGTGCCCCTGTTTGCAACTTGGGGATAAGGACATTTTGTGGTTCGCTAACATACGCTCTAAATTTTGGACCTCATTTTCACTTTCGCAGCCCTTCTTTACATCGCACAACATCTGACCAAGATCATCTGCACCGTCATTATCTTCAACAGCCCCGTCCGCCTCGCCTATTGTATTTTTCTTCAAATCCACCGTATTGAGCCCAGTCCAGAGTGTTGTCTTCTTCTTCTTCATACAATAAAAATTTGAGATCGATCAAACTTGATTTGCTAAAGGCTACGAAATTCATGAATAGTAAAAACGAACAGTACACTCTATTGGATACGGAGGTAGCAGTTGTGGAGTACTAACCATTAATCCTTCGTATAGTCTTCGCCAGTGTAACCATGGTGATTATGCTTGGTAAAATGGGAATGCTTATGGAATAATAGTGTGGAGATTATGGGTACCTTGTACCAACACGGCTGGGTTATCCAACTGTTTACAGGGGATATACTATGTATATAGAATGTATAGGACTTGGACTCGGGTATTACGTTAACTTGTGTATGAAGCAACAGCCTATAGTCCTAGCCTGTTAAGATTGTAGATTAGTTATAGGAGATTTAGACCGTAACGAGTTAAATCTCTATCTTGTAAACCCTTATCCTCCGGCTATATAAGGAGGACAGGGTGCCTCCCGCGGGCATAAGCACTATCAGATCGTCAGATCAATACAACACTCAGTGGATACAATCTTCAAACAGGAATAGGGTGTTACCTCATTGTGAGGGCCTGAACCTGTCTAAATCCTTATTTCTGCATCCATCCACTTTAAGGTCTCGTGCGCTACCCCTTTCCATATTACCGAATTCTAGTTTCGATAGTTGGCGCGCCAGGCAGGGGTTGCGTCGTGTTTTCCGTCGAAAGGTGCGATGGAATATAATTCAGAAGTCGTCGACATCTTCAGCAAGATCCACCTCTTAGATTCGGATCCAATCCAACTTGAAGGATAACAATCACTCTGTGGCAAGTTTCAAATCCAATCTACGATTCCCAGTTGGAATAACTCTGTGGCGAGTTTCAAATCCAATCTACGATTCCCAGTTGGACATGACGATTAATCGCCGACACTAAGATCACTTCAATCGCTAGCACCATTGATTGACACCAAGATATCCACATTATCATCACCAGCCGAGGCATGCAAGCTGTACAAGTAATACAGACCACGAAGTCAATTCTACTCGGTGTCCATCTGCACGGCATCCAACAACTCTGGCAGGGCCTTTCTAGGCTATATTGGACCCGAGTAGCAGAGTATCATCTTCCGTGTCATGTCATGCTTCTGTTGGCCTGCAAGAAATCAACGTGCATGCACACCATCGAGTTATGCATATCGCCAACCTTCACACATTGACATATATCGGAAAATTGGGAAATATGGCTACGTATACATTACAGTTTCCAAAGTAATCAAGTGTATTTATACATCTTAATTAGGCATATTAATTCCGGTTCCATCATCCAAGTTTTATCTTTTTGATCTCTTATCTGTATTATTAATTATTTCTTTCCAATTACTAATAACAAGTTAATATGTGATCTACTTTTGCTTTTGCATATATGATTGATGGCCGAGTCGGATCAAGGGCCAAAGCCTCACAAATTATTTGTTTGGTATAATTCCTTCTCGGCTACGATGAGTGAAAAGCAGCACCAGCCAACTGGTGCCCTCACCTTCACAGCTGACCTATTATGCCGTCGTTGTTGGGCGTCTACGTCTTCACTGCCGGCTTACCTTCATCGTTGCCGACTGGTGTCCTCGCCTACACGACTGGTTGGTCACAACACCATTGTTGGATGTCTATGTCTTCACTGCCAGCTTGCCTTCGCCACTACTGTTTGGTGTTCTCACCTTTACGGTTGGTTGGTCACACCATCATTGTTGGGCGTCTTCGTCTTCATCACCGGCTTGCTTTTGCCGCCACCGTTGCTGATGGCGACATCATCTTCACCGCCGACTACCGTCATCATTGCCGATTGGTGCCTTTGCCTTCATGACTGGCTTATTTCGTCATCATTGATGGGCGACCTTGTTTCTACATTGGTCAGTTTTGTCGTCACCGAGGGAAATAACATGAAGCTAAGTCATGATTATTTTATTCTTTATATGATATTTTGCTTTTCCTTTGACTCACTACATCATTTGGTTCTCCATTGAGTAGTGAGTCGGGGATTACAGATGTTATATCATTTTTTTTCAACAATATTTATAATGTTTATCTTGATTACTTCCGAAATAATCCGAGTATAAAGCATCGATCGAGTTATGGAGCTCTATTTCCTTATGCTCTTCGTTTGGTTTGTCGATGGATATTTGCCTTCGGGCTGATTCTTAGCACCAGGGGGCTCATGGGATGTAGTGTATAATGCAAGGTTATAAGTATTACTCGGAAGAAATCAAAAGCATAGAGATAAGATAACTTGTTTCATGCTCTTAACAATTGCAAAAGTACCCGAGTAAGAAATTCTGATCCGTGAAACTTTCTTGCGTTAATGATGGACTCATGTCAACGACTAGTCGGGCAGAGTGTTTAAGCGTGAGGAGTCATCTACCCGGGGAAATCAAAATCAACAAGAGGAGAAATACATATGCATAAATATTTTAAATGCTTGAATGTTTCTCAAGTATTATATTTGCATCAGATGCTACTCACCCTACATGTTTATATTACAGGATCCAAATCCAGATATGCATAGTAGGGATTCATAGCTCTAAGCTTATCTCCTATGCTTCGGGAATGGATCAGTCAGAACATCACCGTCGGCTTTCCTTCGCCGCCGCCGACTTGTGTCTTCGCCTACACGGTTGGCTGGTCACACCACCGTTGTTGGGCGTCTAAGTCTTCACCATCAGCTTGCCTTCGTCACCACCGACTGGTGTCTTCGCTTACACGGTTGGATGGTCACACCAATGTTGTTGCGCGTCTACGTCTTCACCACCGCTTGCCTTCGCCGCTGTCGACTGGTGTCCTAGACAACACGGTTGGTTGGTCACACCACCGTTGTTGGGCGTCTACGTCTTCACCGCTGGCTTGCCTTCACCACCGCTGACTGGTGTCTCAGCCTACATGATTGGATGGTCACACCACCATTGTTGGGCGTCTATGTCTTCACCGTTGGCTTGGCTTCGCCGCCGCCGACTGGTGTCTCCGTCTACACGGTTGGTTGGTTACACCACCGTTGTTGGGCGTTTATGTCTTCACCACCAGCTTGCCTTCGCCGCTGTTGATTGTAGTCCTCGTCTACACGGTTGGTTTGTCACACCATCATTGTTGGGCGTCTACGTCTTAACCGCCGGCTTGCCTACGCCGCCACCGACTGGTGTCTCCGCCTACATGGTTGGTTGGTCACACCACCATTGTTGGGCGTCTACGTCTTCAACGCCGGCTTGCCCTCGCCGTCGTCGACTAGTGTCTCCGCCTACACGGTTGGTTGGTCACACCATCGTTGTTGGGCGTCTACGTCTTCACCGCTAGCTCGCCTTTGTCACCGCCGACTGGTATTTTCATCCTCACGACTACGCGTTTTCACCATCATTGTTGGAACCTCGTCGCCGCCACCGGTTTGCCTCTGTTACCTCCAACCCGTGTTCACGTCATCACAGTTGTGCAATTCTTTCATCATTGTGGGGCAACATCATTCTCATTGTTTTCGTCACTGGCAAACTCTATTGCCTCTACTTCGCAAGCTTCGTTACTTCACCAACTACAACATCTTCAAGAGCCTCGACATATCAACATGCGCCACTAAATATGACGCTGTGTTAATCTACTACAACAAGTGGTGTTATAATCTTCAAGATTTCTACTTGGACATCCTCAATGCGTGTTGTCTCTCAAGTGATGACTACTCAATGACAAGCTGCATTTATTGACTCTATGTTTAGTTGTTTCCCAACTAAGCATAGAGTCGGGGGCTACAAAAATACAAGACTCAAAGACTCAAAATTCGACATGCATTATGTCAAGATGAAGCAATTAATTAACCAGCCAACGAGTCAACTCCGGGAGTCATTATCTTCGCCTTCGCCCCAGAGCAGGCATTCTACTCTAGCAACTTAAATTTTTTTCACCAATAACTTTCGCAAGCTCTTTCTCTCAGACTCAAGTTTGAATCAGTCGAAGGAATCAACATTCAACCAGATCACATTCGGGCTTCTGGATGCTGCTACAATCTACTTTAAATTTCTCAAGTATCAAGTTCAAGATTTAATCTACATGTTTGGGAGTTTGGAGTTATCAACCAATCAACTCAGATTCGACGAGTTGGACAACAACATCTGCTTTCCTCGAAGTGAAGCATTTGCAATAGCTACAAGACCAAGTTCTATTACCATCTTCATAAATCAAGAGGGCTTCGTCTTCTTCGACTTCCCACCATGCCTCTTTGGCATCGCATCTACTTCACCGGACATGACATCTTCGCTGTCGTTAATGGGCGACTTAGTCTTTGGCTCTGGAGGGCTCCATCATCGTCGACTTGTTATTTTGCCTTCACTATTGGCCTACTATGCCGCTGCTGATGGGCGACCTTGTCTTTATCATTGGCTGCTACACCGCTATTGATTGGATTACCAACATCATCATCTTCATCAACATCCTACTATGCCTCTTTGGCCGCGCCTACTCTGCAGCTATTGATGAGCAACTTCGTGTTCAGATCCGACTATCGTTGGTATCGCTAGTCGTCATTACTGTTGGTCACGTCAGTTGTCGCCGACTATTTTCATCATTTTCACGATCGGTGGATTTCGCTATCGCTGTTAATGGGCAACTTCATCTCCATCATTGACATCCTCATCACCTTTGAGGAGCAATATCATCTCGACGTTGGTCATTTTGCCTCCATGTTGACTGCATCAGCTATTTCCCATGGACAATTTTGACTACGACAAAAGGATTAGCTACATGCTTAGGGGCTTACCAGCTCAAGCACAAGGATCATACCTTCAATCTGGATTTGTTCTGGATACATACTACATGGATTCATGGTCATGAGCTTATTTCCTACGCTCAAAGACTGGACCAATTTCAAAGAAGTTGAATTTGAACATGCATGTTGGTGGAGTGATATATCACATGTTAATACATCTTCTCAATTTTTTATAACTATTTGAGTGACATGGTACAAACTATAATTTAAGGCTCCTATGGGACACATAAAATTTTCGAGATTCCTGTGGAGAATGAACTACTTCACGTGAAATTTTTGCATTCGAAAGTATATCAGAACTAGACAAATCCACAAGCTGGGCAAAGGGGGCATTAGTTCCTTCTCTTGTAGAAACAAGTGTAAAATCAAAGTGTGTTTGATTGGTATTTCATGATGAGCAATTGATATGTGATATTATTGGTTTTGATAATTGTTGGTGAAATGGTTTTGGAGATGATTAGGTTTTCAGGTGACGAACAGGGAATATTTGTCTGATGGTTGCGGTCAGACCGGCTGGGTTAGGCCGATCAGACCAGAGTTATACGCACGGTCAGACCTGCCAGCCCTCGATCAGACCAGCCAGCCCTCGGTCTGACTGGGCGGCTCTATGTTGGTTTCGGTTTGGGGTTGTTATTTTGAATATCTGTGATTAATGTATGATTATGGCTTCTATATGGATACTATGTGTTTGTAATACTGTTGTGTGCTAACAATGAGTCAAGATGGAAGGAACTTGTGCTCGGATATGGTTTCTTGGTTGATGCATGTACAGGTGAATCTTGATGGCTCGAGAGAGCATTGCCGATGATGGATTGGGAGTCAACTTGGAAGAAGATGACGTCCAGACAATCAAGATATCATGCGAGATGCTTAGGCTAAAGATCAATGCATGTGATTGGTAAGATTCCATATAGCATACGATGGAGATATTGTGTGCGTATGGGATGCGGAGTCGAAATTTGGTATAGTTGGAGTTTGTAAATTTTATTTCCTTTACGGGAAGGTTTCCTAGGAGATTAGGATGTCTTGTGCAAGTTTGGTTTGTGCCTTTAGGCTGCCTATCTCGGGTATAAATAGAGAGGGAGGGTATAGCCTCCCGATATCGATTTTGTGAGAGTTGAGTTTAGAGTAAAGTTAGGGCTTCGAGTTTAGTCAAGATTTTTGCGAGGAGTGCTGTTGTTACACTTTGTAAACATACATTAAAAGTAATAAACTGCAATCTACTTTAAGAAATCTTCAATTTGTGTTTACTCGAGTGCGATGGTCGAACCGGTGGGGTACCGGCAATCAGACCGATAGCATCTCCCCGATCAGACTGACTACTTCATGGCGGCTAGACTGGTGGAGGTTGTGGAGATAGGAGATGATGTTTTCAGCGGTTAGGCCAGGCGAACTATATCGGCTAGACTGGAGGCATAGGCGCAGTCAGACCGGCAGATCAACTTCGGTCAGACTGATCTACATCGAAATTTGAGGGTAACTTTAATTTCCGCTAAATGTTTATTTTTAGGTACTATAACCATTCACCCCCTCAGGTTGGCTTAGTTATCGTTGTGCGATCCTACAACAAGGTCTTGTAGTATGTTTTTTTCTCAATTTAAGATTTCTCTCCTAGTGAAAATGAATGAAGATTAGGTGGGCCCCGTTCTATTTGGATTACCTTGGAGTTATAAGCAAGTTTATTGGATGCATACAAGTTTGTCCGAATCAATTACTACTGGAGAACTGATCTTTGGTCGGGTTCACAAAAACCGGAATAGTCCCGGTTCGAATAAGAACTGGGACTAAAGATCATCTCTAGTCCCGGTTAAAAAGTGTATCAGGTCGCGATGATCTTTAGTCCCGGTTCACACCTCCATTGACAGTGTCACATGCTTGTCAGGGTGCCAGAGATCTTTAGTCCCGGTTGGTGTTACTAATCGGGACTAAAGTGATATACCTTTTTATACTTCTTCTTCCTCCTCCAGCCTGAGCCATTGCTGCCAAGAGGAGGAGGAAGAAGGGAGGTGCTGCCGAAATTTTTGATAAAATTGTTTTTGTGATAATATACAAATCACAGAGATCAAAAAGGTTAGCAAATCCATTCTCTAGTAATGTATGCTTAGCATATTACATTTATAGCTTTATTTCTATAAAATATTGACTTCAACAAGGTTTATGCAAATGATGAGAGAGAAAATATGTGTAGGCAAAATTAGGTTGATTTTGAAATTAGAAAATTTGGATACATATGTTATAAAAGAGATGACTGAGGGAAAATATAGAAAACTAAAATAAAAGAATAGAAAACTAAGTTAGTTTAATAAAATAGTTAGAAAAAAGTATAATTCGTTAAAGATATGTTTTCAACTTTACAAACAATAAAAAAGTAATATGTGGGACTATTGTAAAATTTTTGTATGATTACTTGTAAAAAAATTAGAAAACAAAGGTAATTGAAAAATGTGTAATATAGCTAGAAGTACTGTCCGTACTATAAAAAATATATGTAGTATTTTAATAAAAATTTAAAAATAATTGTAAACTTCTCTTCCTTCTCGTCGCCATCTTTATAGCTCTTTTCTAGAAATTAGTTTCACTTTGAATCATGATCTTTTAAATTATTATATGGTTATTTAACTAGTTTCAACTGTGTGGATTTCGTTAGTAGCATTGGACTATTTGATGTATAGATGGATCGGCAATGGATGTACACTGCGGACCGATGGTCGATAGAGTTTATTGAAGGCGTGCATTATTTTTTGAATGTGGCCAATGCTAACAAGTATAAGGGTTTCATGTGTTGTCCATGCAAAAAGTGCAGTAACCAGAAGGAGTATTCATCATCAAGAACTATTCATGCGCACTTGTTTGAGTCTGGATTCGTGCCTGGATATAATTGTTGGACCTTGCACGGAGAGCTAGGGGTTACAATGGAAGAAGATGAAGTAGAAGGCGAGAATATTCCGGATTGGGCTCATTAATACGGTGGTTTGAAGAAAATCCAGGAGGTGACGCGGACGGAGCTATTGAAAATAACGATGCTGTAGATGATCTTGGTCAGATGTTGCGGGACGTAAAGGACGGCTGCGAAAGTGAGAAGGAGGTCCAAAAATTGGACCGTATGTTAGCGGACCACAAAACTTCGTTCTACCCAGGTTGCGAACAGGGGCACAAAAAGTTGGGTACGATGCTAGAATTCTTGCAATGGAAGGCCAAAATTGGTGTGAGTGATAAGGCATTTGGCGTGTTATTGAAACTCGTCAAGAAAACATTCTTCCGGAGGGAAACGAATTGCCCGAAACAACATACGAAGCTAAGAAGGTGGTATGCCCTCTAGGACTAGAAGTACATAAGATACACGCATGTCCGAACGATTGTATCATCTATCGCGGTGAGGAGTATGAGAACCTAGAAGCATGCCTGGTTTGTAAAGCACTACGATACAAGATTAGATGAGATGATCCAGGTGATGTGCACGGACAACCTTCGAAGAAGAGGGTTCCTGCTAAGGTGATGTGATATTTCCCTATAATACCACGGCTCAGGCCCTATATATATTTTTTAGATGTAATAGCAATTTTAAACTATTTAAATAGGTCATATGTTAATTATATGTGATTATCTATATTTAAATAGTATTTAAATTGGTCATATTTTAATTATATATCATTATTGAAATATACTACAAGATTTAAACTATCTAAATTGGTCATATGTTAATTATATATATTTTTAGATGTAATAGCAATTTTAAACTATTTAAATAGGTCATATGTTAATTATATGTGATTATCTATATTTAAATAGTATTTAAATTGGTCATATTTTAATTATATATCATTATTGAAATGTACTAGAATATTTAAACTATCTAAATTGGTCATATGTTAATTATATATATTTTTTAGATGTAATAGCAATTTTAAACTATTTACATAGGTCATATGTTAATTCTATGTGATTATCTATATTTAAGTAGTATTTAAATTGGTTATATTTTAATTATATCATTATTGAAATGTACTACAAGATTTAAACTATCTAAATTGGTCATATGATAATTATATATATATATTTAAATGTAATAGCAATTTTAAACTATTTAAATAGGTCATATGTTAATTATATGTGATTATCTATATTTAATAATAATTTTAAACTATTTAAATCAGGCATATGCCATTTAAATGTTTTAATCTTTACTCCCGGTTGTTAATATTCGTGCAATCAACCGGGACTAAAGATTTTATCTTTTGTCCCGGGAGGTTATAGAATCGGGACTAAAGATATATTTAGTCCCGGTTGGTAGCTACAACCGGGACTAAAGATAAGATCTTTAGTCCCGGTTGTTTCCACGAACCGGGACTAAAGATCTCGGCTATAAATGGCCGTGCGCATCGTCTTCTCCACTGATCCGCATACGCCATTTCTCAACACCGATCGCCTTCCCTCTGCCGCCGCCGTCGTCTTCGCGTCTCCGCCCCCGTACGTCGTCGCCGACCTCACCGCCACCCCGCCGAGGTTGTCGTCCTCTCTCCTCTCTCTCTCTATGTCCGCCGCCGCCATGCATGCCGCCGCAACGCCATGGCACGCAGCCAGCGCCATGCCGCGGCGCGACCGCCACTCCCTGCGCCACCTCGCGCCGCAGCCGGCACGCCACGGCGCCGCGGCCACCCCGCGCCACCTCGCCGCAACGCAATGGCACCGCAGCCGGCGCCGCGTGGCCTCCACTCCCTGCGCCACCCCGCGCCGCAGCCGGCATGCCGTGTCACCGCCACCACCCCGCCACCCCGCGGCGCCGCCGGCACCACGCGCCTGCCCGCGGCGTCGCCCGCACTCCACGATGCACGAACGCGAACAAACGTGAACGAACGCGAACAAACGCGAACGAAAGAACGATAGAAGGTGAACGATAGAATGAACGATCGAACGATAGGACGATAGAACGAACGAATGAACGATAAAACGAACGAACAAGATCATTTCTGTTTTTTTCCCTGACTGCTGGAATGATTTGTACATAGTTTAAAAACTATATGTTACACATGGGCCATAAACATTGTACTCCCTCTGTTAATTACAACCATACGTAGTAGAATTGAAAAGATAAATTAGTAAGAAAGAGAAATAACTTAGATGACTTATTAAATGAGGGGGTGGTTATAGGGGTTAGACTAGGAGAAATTAATTTAAGCGAGGGGTGTGGGTTGTATGTATAGGAAATATATTTAAATAGTTCTAATTTCTTCTGACCTATCTTATGAATAAATAGTTCTAATTTCGCTTGATAAAAAATATTTAAATGAAAAGAGAGAACTAAGTCTGGCCCCGTTTGGAACATGGAAATGACATATAATTTTAGAAACAATTTCTGAAAGTATTAATATTTATTTCTCTTGGCTGATGTAGTAAGTAAAGATTTCCCTGAAGTTCTGTCTCATGAATGAAAGTAATCAAATTAAACAAATTAGATCCAGTTATAGTACTGTGGAGAAATCCTTAATTTGAATTGAACTTTTCATATATATGGACAACAAGGGAAAGGTATATATACATGCTCTAACATATACTAGTATAGAATTAACTTCGACAAGTCACGCAATTCTGTATATTACTAGATCTTTTACTTGACGACATCTGATATTATGTACAGAATCCCTCCATCTCATAGTATAAGACGCTTCAATTTAAAGAAAAATTTAATAACATCTATGAGATGAAATTAGTTTTATTAATATATCATTAAATATATTTTTATAGTACTTTTTATTTGTATTGAAGATATATACTGCTATGTTTTTCTATAGTCTTGATCAAACTTATAAAAAATAACTAAAAAGTCAAAGCGTCTTGTAATTATTGTAGATGGCAGATCGCGAGGGATATTACGGAAGTACGTGGGACAGAGTGGTTGGGTCGTGAGGGATCACGTGCCCATTAGCACAGTCCACTAGCGTCAATCAAGGTCAGCCGAGGATAACCAAAGTTATCTTCCAGATACAGAGAAAGATATGCTGTGGACCACCATGCTCCAGACATTCACGGTCCTTGAGGCAGCTCAGCCAAGACTGAAAGAATGGACGATGAAGAAAATGGCTGAACAGTTCCAGAAGTACAAGTCAGCTCTGTACAAGAATTACGTCCTGAAGTGTCTAACACCTGATTTTGACAAATTAACTAAGCTGAGGGATCATTGGGATGCGTTTGTCGCATACAAGACCTCCGAGCACGGGCAAGCGCAGAAAGGAAAGAATAAAGCCAATGCTGCTAAGAAGTAGTACCAGCACCGGCTACGGTCAGGTGGCTATAGAGAAGGGTATTGACCCGGCCACAACGAACTGGCCTGAACGTTCCAGAAATTGGTACTATGGTCATGGTGGAACGCTCAATCCCAGTGATGGCTACCTTGTATTCGGCGATGCGATCCGCGAAGCAGCAAGCCGACTTACGGAAGCAGTGGAGGCGTCTGCTCAGGGAACATTCAAGCCTGACAGAGAGAAGGACGAGCTTACGCTCGCACTACAGAATCCCGAGCATCTAGGACTGTTGACGACGAAATTTGGTAAGCCTCGAAGTCATCATCAGCCTAGAGTCAGTATCGGCTTCAGAGTTCTGGAATCGGCCGATGGAAGCTATCAATCGCCAACAGTCGGATTGTTACCAAATTCGGTTAAGGAAATTAATCTATTAAAAAAACCTTATCCAAAAGAGACCGAATTCAAGGAGTATGCGGCATGACAGTTTATCTATTAATTAGGAAGAGTCTATTAGTTTCCTTTTATCTTTAGGAAAGTGTGTTCAGTGTCCAATAAGGACTTTACGTTTTTCCTTTTATCTTTAGGAAAGTTTGAGTCGTGTCCGATATGGACTACTATCTACCCATCGGTACAAATATGTACACCCGGAGTCCATGTAAATTATCTCTCGATCAATACAACTACTCTCGGCGCATCACCACCCTCTTTCTGAGGTTTTTACTTATCAACCGGTGAAATTTGGCGCCTGACGCAGGGCTGCATCGGCTTTCGATCTCCGGCGAAGGGGTAAGCCCTACATTCCATCGGGTCCTGATGAATTTATCGGCTACATTGGTGTTGTTTAAGGCTGCATCGCTTCGATCTCTTGGATCGCTCTGGTTGAGTTGATATATTTACCTGATATCTCAATTCTATCTTAATTGCATTGTGTTTAGAGACGCATCGGTTTAGTTGGGACTGTCTCGGTTAAGTCTGATCTTCTGTCTTAGCCCATATATCTCTACAATCACAATGTTGTTTTAAATAGATTTGTTATATCCATCACATTAGACAGATCTATCGGTTCATCAAGTACTAGATTATCATATACAATCTCGTGCTGCATCGGTTAGGTTCGACCTACTAGATTGTTGTTGATAATATAAATCTTGTTAAGCTGATAGGTTCATGCTAATGTCTTATCGGAGTGCTAGCCGATGAGTTATCATATACGTTATATAATCTGGATTGACAATGTTTTCTACTTGCATTGGCCGATCTGTATCTAGGGTTTTGCTGATATCGACTAGATTACTTTGTTGGCTTAGATTATATAATGTATCTACCACCCTGAAAATCAGTCAAAAGCTTGGTTGTCTAGATATTATGTTTCTTTTCATACTTAGTGCTGCATCAGTTAAATTTGATCTACTAAGTCGTGCTTAGAACCATAATCTCTAGCCTGCTTCTTGATTGCCAATAAGGGTTTCATCGGGGTTTCAGCCGATGAATTATCTGGACGTTGTATCGGCTCACAAGGATTATTTACAAGTTGGTTTTAGCCGATGACAACAAAGGTTTCACTGTTTATCTAATCGTTTGGATTTAATGACATCGGATCTCAAGCCGATGTATGCTTTAACCTTCGGATCAGTGCTTATTCAATCTATCATTACTAGCCGATTGGTTTCTACTGGATCAGTGCTTATAATTACTAAGTAACCTCGATTCTCGTGAAGGTGGTGTCGGGCATGGCCATACCAGTGGACCCTTCAGGGACATACCATTGCAGACCGATTCCACCTGGGTACTCAAAGGTCGAAGTTGAATTGGTGGAATAAGGGTTTGAGGATCTTGAGCTGGACATCCCCGGAGGAGACGGGGAGACGAAACTAGGAGACACAGCCCATGCCATTATACTATGGTGCAAGCGGTACATCGTGTTTCCCGGACGAGCAATAGTGTCTTCTCCTCCGTCTCCTCCGCTTGCACCGTCTCCTCCACCTCCGCCTCCTCCGTCTGCGCCCCCTCCTCCGCCTGCACCATGTCCTTTGCCTGCACCAGCTCCTCCACCTCCGCCTCCTCTGCCTGCACCATCATCGTTTGCTCCGCCTTCACGAGCTACAAAGTCGTGTCCACTTTGTCCAGCACAGTCAAAGTCCGTGGAACAAACGAAGAAGCCAAGACTTGACGAGCCAAAACTCCGCACTCTTAAGAAAAGTGCGTACGACCGCACTCCCGAGGAGATTGACGAGGTTGTACGAGCGGAAGTGAAGGCATTCTTCAAGCCACGGAGCCCAGAAAAGAAGATTCCCATAGATCCGGCTGCTAAGAAGTTTTTTCACAAGATGAGTGAACCAGTCAAGAGGGCTTTACTTTCGGATTATGACCGGTCGATGATGAAGTCGTTTAGGAAGCAAAGAGGAAGGACCAAAGAAGTGCATCATCTCAGAAAGCAACCGAAACAATCAGTTGAGTCGTTGCTACCAACCGGTGAGGCGGAACTAAGGCAATGGATGAAAGAGACGGGTCTGAATAGAGAGCACTGGTGGGAAATGCACCAATAACCAAAGCGACCGAAGCCGATTTGAAATACAAATTTAAACTCGGTGAAGCACTTGTCAAGCCTGTTCAGGTGAACACCCTCTCCACACAAATGTACCGTTTCCATCAATGGTACATGGAACATTCATCCAAAGGTAGAAAGATGGTTGGAGCGAGGATAAGGAACACATATTACTATCAAGGAGATGATGTCCTGTGGATCAACTTCGAGGATGTATTTGATGTATACCAACTAGACGCCCTCGACGTCTCCATTATCTGCTGTTGGATTTTGTAAGTACCGTTATAGCAAAATTAATTTTATTCCTTAGCTCCTTCTATGTACCGTTCAATGGTTACACTGTGCGGATAGTTAATGCAAATTTCTTTATCCTTTGTAGAATGGAGATTCAATCGTGCCGTAAATAGGGGATTTACAATATTGGATTCATGGACCCCCGCAAAGTCAATGTCGAAATGATACGGGACTTTGAGGAAGCTACAGAGGACAATATTGTTCATTTCCTGGTGCAGCAGCATTACAAGACCTACATACTATTGCCCTATAACACAGCGTGAGTTTGAGCTGTCTGTCTAATTTGTACCAACTTCTTCCTCATACTCATACCGTGACATATGTATTATCTCATGCAATTTGCAGATTCCACTAGGTCCTTCTCCTGTTCGACCTTTCACTATGCAAAGTCCATGTCTATGACTCAATGGATATTTAATCATAGCTTCCAACTGTACATAGGTCATGGACAAAGTTCCGTACATTGGTCCGCGGGGTTTGGAAAGAAAAACTTGGTAGGAGGTTTAATTTTCCGGTAAATACATGCTCCCAAAAACATATTGAATCGTTAATTTGTTCTAGAAAAAACTGGTACATTAAATCTCTCGTTGTTTCTCCTTAACTCTGCAAAACATGAGCAGGGGAATAACTTGTGCGGCTACTATGTCTGCGAATATACTCACTGCATTGTACACCAAATCAACAGTGACAAGGATCTGGAAGTACGTAAAAATCATTCATACGTTATCCCATCGATTTCTTATTGACTTCATATACTTATATCTCAATTTTTTTCAAACGATAGATTATTTACATGAGGCAAAAACTATCCAACGAAGAATTTGTAAAGGCTGTTCAAGAACAATTGATGGATTTTATTAATGAACAAATAATTGATCCGGTGGGAGTATTCCACTACGATGGAAGGCCTATTGATCATGATCCCCATGTATAACTTGTCTTAAGTTTCTTCGTAATATACAAAAGAATTAAGAATTAACGAAGCATTGTTACATATGTATGTATTTAGATGTGTACACATGTACTTATGTGTGTGAGTATATTTTGGTAATACAAGTATATATTTACTTGAGTGCATATATTTAAGGAAGATATATATGTGATAAATATGTATTTATCACGTATATATGTGCAATATATTACAAATTATATATAGATATATTATGCATATATATGTATTATGATATACATATATTTATACATAGATATGCATAATATATAAACAAGCAGCTAGCAGAACCAGTAATCTTTAAAAAAAAATATCTTCAGTCCCGATTGGTAACATAAATCGGGACTACAGTTGGTAGCGCCAGCCACGTGGCGCTACCATCTTTAGTCCCGGTTGATGTTACCAACCGGAACTAAAGATGGCTCTTTAGTCCCGGTTATTTCACCCAGGACTAAAGATGGGTATCTTTAGTCTCGGATTCGTGGTCCCGGTTGCATAACCGGGACTAGAGGGGGTTACGAACCGGAGTTAAAAACCCCTTTTCTACCAGTGAATAAAAGATTGAGATTCATTGCTTCTTAATTTTACTCTATAAATATGCGTAGTTCTTTTACAAATCAATAAGTGCAAAACCACAACAAGGAATAACACCTCATGAAATAATTAGAATGAGAGATTATATGGTTTTTAGCTATTTTTATGGCAAACTTAATTTAGTTGATGGCCATGGCTAGAGCTAGCCCACGGCGCGCTCCTGGGTCCAGGCCTCCATAATCATGTTTAGATCCTTTTAAATTAATTACCACGAAAGTTTTGAAGAAAATCAATAACCCTGTAGTTATGCTAGCTAAGCTAGCTCCTAGCATTGATAATTTCTGGTTCTGCTCCTGAAACTACCTACTATCTCCGTTTTTATATTGCAAGTCTTTTGATTTCTTTTTAAATCAAACTTCTTTAAATTTAACTAAATTTATAAAATAAATATATCAATATTTTCAATACAAAACAAATAAACTATCATAATATATTCAATGTTAGATGTAATGAAACTAATTTAGTACTATAACTTTTACTATATTTTTTATGAACTTAGCTAAACTTTCAAGAAGTTTGAAAAAAATTAAAACAACTTATAATATATATGAAATATGAAACGGAGGGAACCTGTGAATGTACAATGGTGTTTGTATTTGTGCATCCTCGTTATGTAATTACACTAGCACGGGATATCTCATCTCAATCGGGCGGTAAGCCTCATCAGTTTCGGGACGGGTCCCATCACGAACCAAAGGTCAGTGATGTGAGAAGTCATCTCTATCGGACACATGGCTATCACGGATGACAACTATCTCTATCGGGTCAAGACTAAAACCCGTCACCGATAGGTTTGACCAAGCAGATAAGTCAAACTAGGGCCAAATTAGGACCCGTCACCGATGATCTCATCCATGACGGGCTCATACTTGAGATGGT
Organism: Oryza punctata; assembly: GCA_000573905.2. Classification (NCBI taxonomy): domain Eukaryota; kingdom Viridiplantae; phylum Streptophyta; class Magnoliopsida; order Poales; family Poaceae; genus Oryza; species Oryza punctata. Next base: position 11,869,978 of record CM002488.2, read on the forward strand.
ATGGTATGGCGCCGGTCAGGGATGAGGCCATCTCAATCAGGTTTAAAGTTAAGCCTATCACGGATGAGGCCATCTCAATCGGGCGTAAAGTTAAGCCCGTCACGGATGTGGTCATCTCAATCGGGCTTAAAGTTAAGCTTGTCATAGATGAGGCCATCTCAATCGGGCGTAAAGTTAAGTCTGTCATGGATGACCACATCTCAATCGGGTTTAAAGTTAAGCCCATCATGGATGACCGCATCTCAATCAGGCTTTAGTTAAAACCCATCACGGATGAGTATTTTACCCAAAAAATAAATTTTGTTTTTTGGCTAGCCTCAGGCCTTTGCTAGCTATGCCAGCTGCAAAATGACAGAAGCAAACATATATATATATATATATACACCCTTTCAAAACAACCCCATTCACAACAATTCACACATCCATTCATATATGTCATTCACATCCTCAAGAGTTAAGCATCAAAACATGCAAAACCGAGTTATAAATTGGAACAAATTTATACGTAATTAGCATTGCAAGTATATACAGAAACATGATACCTGATTGTATTACATATAACATATACATAAATGATACATAATCTCATGTTTTTGACAAGCATTGGAAATTGTTTCAACCATTTAGAGATGAGCTACGACTGTACTCTAAAGGTTCCTTCAAAAGATAAGATTACGTTTTGTATGAAACGTGCTATGTCCTCTCTAATTGGTTCGAAGCTGCAAACCTAAATGTTGGAAATTTTTTCATGCGTGTGAGGCGCCAAGTTAGTGTATGTATATACTTCAAAGTACTTAGTGCAAATTTATTGTATACAAAATAGAAACACAGACCCCCGATTTTGGAAATCGGAAATCTTATGTGTTCATTCGTACCAATCCGTGGATCAGTAGTTGGTACACACGTACATAGCTGAATCACAACATATCACGGATGAATTCAGGCTAAAAGAGTTAAGTGCTTACATTAGGGCTAGGCAGGTCAACAACTATCAGAGAACAACAGCAGAAGACAAAATAATATAAGGGCCCGGTTGAAATGCCACAAATAGTCGACTAGGAAACGAGACCTAGAATGGAACCGCACTCCGATCATCTTGTTAGGCACACAAGCGCACTAACAAGGGATTCTCTTCAAGCACTCTGCTAAAAGAAATGTATAGAGCAACAATGAGTACAAAAGTACTCAACAAGCCACCACACAAAAATGCGGTAATGTACAAGGTAATACAAGGAGTGACTATGGTTACTTTGCGTAAAGCTGAGTTCACAAATATTATTTCACAAACCTAAGACTTAGCATTGACTGATCAACTTTTAGTTCCACAGTTGCTTAACCAGCATAGGTTCTATCTACCATCCAAGGTTATATCAGGATGGCTTCCCGCCGCTGTCTCGTCATGATTTTTTGGGATCTACCCCTTCTCGCCTCCCGAGAAGTTGATCACCCAGTCCAAAAAAATATGCAAAATCCCAACCCATCAATTTAAGAATTTAGAGTCTAGCCAAGTGTAATACATGTCCCGGTGCTCAATATCCACGAGCACGGCTATTCGAGAATAGATTGGTTTACTCACACTGCAGTGGATGTACACTTTACCCGCACTCCGCGACTTGCCCAACACATGAGACTCGTCATGGCAAAGCCTTTCAATAGCCTCACATTGGTAGTACCCGCTCCATGAACTTATGTCCTCATGCACTCTAGGTGTCATAAGTTTCTAGCAGTGAGAGGAGTTCTGGCGCTCCCGGTAAGGGAAGACTCACACATGCATTAATTTACAATTAAGTTTAGGTTTACACATGGCAGTCCTACCGGTGGCTATCCCCACCGTGGGCTCCCGCCTCTCACACACTTCATGAAATCCACTATGCATGGATACTGCCTCCGCTCGGCTATTTACTCCGCTAGGTCTATACCCATTCGAGAAGTACGGTTGTACAGGGGTCGTTTCATGCTTAGCTTCGTGGCTCGGTCCTTAAATAACCAGGGATGGCACTAGCTTTTACCGGTCACCACCCAAGTCCTCCAGCCACCCCAGTCGAAAATGGTTATTTAGTTTTATTTTTCCTTTCACAAATCATGTCATCAATGGCATGACAATGTGGCGCTCATGTCTCCACATGCTGCATCTCAACTACCTTCCCGAAGGTAGTTGCCTGAGCATAAAGCATTTAATAAATATGAGGATGCATAAATCTAAATTAGCATTACTAAGCATTTGTCATAAGTGACCACGGACTCATACGGAATTATGGGTACATGGAAACAATGAGATAATCAATAATCAAAGGCATGACTTAGTAACAAGTAGGATATTCATCATTGCATGCAATTTTACTTGTAAACAAAACAGTTTCTCGCAAATGGGATTAACATGCTCAAGGAAGGGGTGATGACTTACCTGCTCAGGATAGTCCTTATTCTTGATATAATCATGATCAACCTTCACCTCATGGAAGCTGTACACGTTGCCTCACGACTAACCGATACACAAATTCTATAATACGTGAGAAAGATAAATATTCAATAAGAATCAAATACGCACAAACAAAATATAATGTTGGATTCGTACCTAGAGTTGCTCATACTACTTGTGCTTTTATCTAAATACAATGGTCATAGTATAAATGTCGGATAAATGAATCATTTCGGTGAATCATTTTGATTATTTTATCAATAGAGCCATTTTTTTAATTATGGATAGATTTTACCCGACACTATAAATTATAAAAGGTTAATAATTATCCAAGCTCTCTATGTTAGATTTGTGAGGTTGTTAATATTAGATGTGCAGATTATCTTATTACATAATTTTACAATGAATAATCCTAATTCACAGTTGGGCTACTATTATATGAGGTCAGATTTACAACTAGTACCTATCTATTATGCATGTTTATTATATACATCCTGTAACTTAATATATGCGATCATTACTATACTGTACAACCGCTTTTAAGTCGTGCTGTATATGTGCTCTAGATGGTTCTGTTTGGTTGGTTAATGGATGTTAACCAAATCATATTTATACACTATCCCACCTTCCATCCAAATCATATTTATACACTATCCCACCTTCCATCCTGAAGTGGTCCAAACACAACCGGCTCTGTTATTCTTCCGCACAAGAAAGCTTAGGTTGATCTAGGAGTAATCATATTTTACTTGGAAACTTACAAGGCTAAACTTTATTTAAGTAGCTATAAGTCATGGGTTTATTTATATATATATATATGGTCAGCGATAATAAATGCCGCTGTTATTTTCCTATATGCTCTGGCAAGTTTTTGAAATAATACATCCAATTAGTTTACATGGTTTTCATAGTGAATAAACATGTTAGAGACGAATATTATTATATCTACTTTACAGTACAATATCACTTTTATTTATTAGCACATTTTTAATTTAGCTATTTATTCATTACTTTGATATTAATTATTATTATATATATAAATATATCTTATTAAAAATAAATTATATACCATTGGAAGAACATGAATTTAGAATAATTTTAGGTTTAAGTTTCATCAAAATCCGAGTTGAAATGAGCGAGCTACAATAGTTTGAAACTTCGGATTTTGAATTGATTCAATTAATTATGAAATGGCACTATTCCATATCAATTTATTTTAATTCAAAAATATGGTGCTCGACAATTAAAAAATATTCCACATAGAATGACTATTAATTTCTAATTTGTTTCTAATTTTGCCGGACCCACTAATCATAGGGTTTGGGTTAATTAAATTCCAATAAACTCACCCTAAACCTAATATTATACTAATAATTTAAATATTAACATTATACTAATAATTCCTAAATTGATTGGGCCCACAAGGCATAGAATACCCTAAACATTTTTACCTTTTTCTCTTTTTTTTCTTCTCTCTTTTTCTCCTCTTTTCTCCTTTCTTTTCATTTCTCTCTCCCCTTTTATTTCTCTCTGTTTCTCTCTCTTCTTCCGGCTCCTCTCTTCTTCTTCCTCCTCCCGACTCCTCTCTCCTTCTAGCTGAGCGGCTCATGTGGCGCGACGGTGGACAAGGGGGGCTTACCGGCAGCAGCGACGTGGGGGCGGCGCGGTGGCGAGGGCCGCGAAGGCGACGTGGCGGCCGGCACGGCGCGACGGCAGCGGCTTGGGTGGGGAACAAAGAAAAGTGGGAGGTGGGGTGTGGGGTGGGAGAAGGGGATGGGGAGGGGATTTTATAGGGGCGGGGAGGTGTGGCGGCTGGCGCGGGGTGGACAGGGACGCACGGCGGCGACGGGCTCGAGGAGCGCGTACGCGGCGGCGCGGCGCGGTTATGGCGACGGCTCGTGGCGATGGGATGCGGTGGCAGCGGCAGTGGCACAACCCGCGGCGGGACGGGGCACGAGGCTGCAGTCGTGGCACGGGCGCGATGGCGACGGCCGGCAGCGGCGGCTCAGGGCGATGGCAACGGCGATGGGATGGTGCGCGGCGGCTCGAGGCGCGAGGTGGCAGCGCAGCTGCGGTGCACATGGGGCTCGGCGCGGGCACGACTCAGGCGTGGGTCGCTGGGTGTTCGGCAGGGTTGGACCCGAGTCGAGCACCTGGCGGCCCATGAATAGTTCCAATTTAGGTTTTATTAGATTTTTAGGGTTTAAGAGTATTTAAAAATTGAGGAAAAAATGCAATTTAAATTTGTATTGCCTCCTAAGCATATGAGTGAAAAATTTCGGCATCCAAATGTGAATTTGACCAAAATTTAATATTGTCCAATATTTAATATTCTTCCTATGTTTAGAGATTTTATAAGTATTTGTTCCTCACCCAAAATTAACTTGTTAGACATATTTCATTATGAATATTTATTTATTTCTTCCTCCAATGATTTGTTTTTGATTAATTTGGATTTTACCCAATAAAAAGGGGTGATGGTACAAACATATTTTTATTGTATTAATTAAATGAGGTTAGTCCCAAAAATTAACTTAGATACTTTGGAGGCTCTCATATCTTGTAAATTTTAAAATGTCCCATTGAATCCATTATAAAGGTGGTGATATATCTGCTCAATTTACTTATATGACCAATAGTTTATATGAGTCGATTTTTATGCCATGTGAGGCTTGATAAAGTGCTTTTAAATCTTAGTCTAAATATTCTAGTCAAGCACTCACTTATAGATAGGGTCATTATAGTGGTGACCATTATTTCATGTGCACATGACACTTATCAACATGGTTCAAGGATTAATATTTGATTTGTCATTTGTATTAAAGAATTAACAATTACCTTGTACTTCATTTGGCTTGTTCTCATGTGCACAAATATTTATAAGATTAATAATAAGTACTGTATTATGGTAAATTGATTTATTATTTGGATGTGCATCACCAATTTAATTTCTCGTGTGACAATTTATATTTTGGCAAACAATAGAAACCATAACATCCAGCATGATGCAAAAGTTTTAAAAAGTTTGAAATTTTAGTGATTTTTATTATCGGGAATTTTCAGGGTGTTACAAGTTCTCCTGAGCATACGCATCCCAATTTTCCACACCTTTTTTCCAGAGAGTTTCTAGATCATCCATAACAGACTCCAAGAATACATCAATATCATTGCCGGGTTGTTTCGGATCTTGGATTAATAAGTACAGCATAATGTATTTCCTTTTGAAGCACAACCATAGCGGTAGGCTATAGTTTGCAATAAGAACTGGCCAAGTGCTATGAGAACTGCTCATTTCTCCGAAAGGATTCATACCATCTGTACAAAAACATATTCTCATGTTTGTAGGGTCGGCTGCGAATTATAGGTATTGTCGATCGATATTCCTCTAGTGAATCGAATTTGCAAAGTGTCTTAGCATACTGTCATTCCTTCTCTCTGTGGCATGCCAACGTACTAACTTCGCTTCCTTGGGGTTGGCAAAGATTTTCTTGAAACGATCATTGATAGGTAGATACCACACAACTTTCACCAGACCACCTCGCTTTGACTTCTTTCATTCGTCAGCACTTTTCTTTCGTTTATATCGTGAAGCCTTGCAGATAGGACAAGCATCTAAGTCCGCGTATTGCTTGTTGTACAATATGCAGCAGTTTGGACAAGCGTGGATTCTACGGACCTCTAACCCCAAGGGACACAAAACCTGTTTTGCTTCATATGTCATCTCGGGCAATGTGTTCTCCTCAGGAAGCATGGTTTTGAATATTCCCAAAAGATCTGTGAAACTCTTGTCTGTCCATCCATTACTTGCCTTCAGCTTCATTAGGTCTAAGGTAGCCGATAATTTGGTATGTTTTGCCTTCCATCCGGCATATAGAGGTGTCTTCGAGTCACTGACCAACCTGCTGAACTTTATGGAATCTCTCTCGTTGTAAATTGCGTCCTCAATGTCACGCAACATGTCTTGTAGCATATCGTGATCCACGTCAACCATTTCGCCGCCCAATAGAGATGGTACAAACATGTCATCCTCATCATCATCTTCTTGATTTTGTACTCCACTACTGGCTGCAGCTGCAACATTACCGACTGATTCTTGTCAACATGTGTATCCCTTCATGAATCCTCGACGCATTAGATGAGTGTGTACATCCACTCTGCTATGAAGCATTATCTCATTTATACAATCATCACATGACAAGTAATGTAATTGTTGTTTCTTCTTTTCCTATCCTCCTCCCAGACGTTTATAAAATTTGAAACGCCACTTCTGTACATCCACCGTTTTCAATCCATTGCTGCAAAAATGAAAAAATATTAGGTAAATATTTTGTAAGGTAAGTACCACTAAATTTATGGGAATTGTTTACTATTTTTAAATTACTTTTTTGAATTTTATGTTTTGCTTTGAAAAATAGTTAAACATTCGCCCCCCTACACCTCCCACCAAAATAGTGAACAGTGGGATAACAATCTCTTAGGCGGTTGGAGTATTTATATTGTACAATAAATATCGGTAACGACCAACGAACATATATCGGTGACGGGCATTTAGTTATCTTTATCGGGCCTAATATCACGCCCGTCACCGATGATAACCATCGGTGATGGGCCTAAATATCATCTTTATCGGGCCTTGATTAGAGGCCGTCACCGATGAGACCTATTGTGTAATGGGTCTATGTTTTGGACCCACCAAAGATTACAAAGATAATCTTTATCGAGCATAAATATAAGCCCGTCACCGATTGGTCTTATCGGTGACGGGCTCGAAATACATGTATATGCATAATGTCTGTACGATTGTATCTTTATCGGTGTTTATTTTAACCCATTAGAGATGATGACGCTGTGACGATCCGCAATCCTCAGGCATGAGAAAAAACCATTACAGATAACAAGTTCTGTAATAGTGTTACCTGTGCACTGTAACATGCCCATATAGAGTGGGCTGCATGGCTATATGGATCGAAACAAAATTAAACCGGTTAATTTTTTTAATTAAACACCCACTTGGTTTTTCTGATGTTCTTTTTAACCAATCGCTTGTTTTGTTTTCCTGATTTTGTCAAGGATGCTGTGCATGCAACGTGAGAGGGAGGGAGGAGAGGACGCCTGCGCTTTTATATATGGGAGTAGTGATAGAGATTTCTAGAGGATGACGAGGTTGCATGCAACGTGAGGGGGAAGGAGGATTGCTTTTTTATAGTAGTAGAAATTTTCTTGAGGATGCGGTGGTTGCGTGCAACATAAGGGATGGTGAAGGACGAGTGCGCTTTTATATAATATTGCATAAAACAAAAATCAATGTCCTTTGTGACTTACTCCTATAAGGTGGTGAAAAAAAGCATATCTTCGTCAATACATCCGTACTCTCGTAAGCTAATACATATATATTTCACATTAATGCTACTTACTTACATGCATTATCCAAAAAACAGACAGAGATTGACCTGATCCTGATATAGATATATACATTTATCTGATCATTCCTTTATGATAACCAATTAACCCCCATTCAAGAATTCATGGAGAACGGGGAGATCGATATGATCGATCTCTTGCAGACTTGCAGTACGTCTAACTCGTACGTAGTTTGTCATATGCATGGGTCGTTGTAGCTAGCTAGTTGATTAGATGAGATCGAGTTTAATTAACCAATCAGGTGTTAGTGTATCTTCCATGTCTGACCGCCATGCAGGCTGAACTTCTTGAGCCGGCCGTAGAGCATGACGGCCATTAGAGTGAGCTTCCCTTCTTTGCTCCACTTCCCTGAGAAGCCAATCCATAGGTCTCTGCAGCTGCCGTCGGCCCTCACCTGCCTCCCGCAGCTGTACCCCGTGCTGAACCCCACATTACCATACGCGCTGCATCCATGTACATCATGTGTAATTGCACGATGGGTCAGCGGTATTATTCTACTTCCTTTAGGTAAAAATATTTTTCGTTTTGACTATAAATAACTTCTAAAAGTTTTGCCAGATAATCATGAAGACTGTATGTATAGATTAATCTTAAAATATACTTCAATAAATTTATATATTTGATGATATTTTTATATATATTATAGTAGAAAATAGTAATCAAAGTTAATTTTACCACATTTTGTTTTCAAAACGTTTTTTTCTTTTTTTTTGAGGGAAAAACGACAACAGGGAGTAAATTTTTGTACTTTCCAAAAGGTTAATTAGACCAGCCACCATGCATGCATATACCTGATAACCTCGACGACGATGTTGAGGACGCTGAAGTTGATGGGGTCGTCGGCGATCTGCCGCCGCTCCGTGATGCAGATGACGACGACGAAGATGGCGAGGCACGAGAGCGGAGACATGAGCAGCTTCTGCCATATGCTGTTGCTGCTGCTGCTCTCCTCCTGGGCGGACTGTGCTCCAGTTTGATGGTGTTTGTCTTGGACGGGTACAAAGGTAGTGTAAGGTGGCAGGTACCTGCAGCAAGCATGAGAATATATGCTCATTTTCAGACATGCAAGATTATTAATTTAATTAGAGTTATCTGTTTTCAGTGTTTTATTCAAGTTTATCATATACTACCTCGGTATTTAAATTTATATGATATTGACTTTATTTGATCTTTTGCTATGATGCTAGCTTTGACCACTATTTTTTTATTAGAATGTAATGATAATGATTTAACATATCTTATAATAGTGTAAAAGAACTTATAATGAAAAATCTAGCTACCACTATGTTTTCGTATTTCAAAATAAATATTTTGATAGATATTAATGATCAGAGTTTTAAAAGTTTGACAAAATTAAATAAAGCCAATAGTGTCATATATACATGAATAGAGAGTATATGTGCTTGGTTTATAGTACCATTCTCTGTTTCTCTCTATATCTCCCTTCCCCACCCAATGTACATAATATTAATCTAGGTTTGAGACATCAATAACTAGTTAATCTGCAGTCGTAATTTAGAGGAAATTAAGCGAGGTGTTGTTAAGATTTTCTTGCAAAATATGTGTTGGAGAATTTTTCGTGCGGATTATATTCGCGAAAAATACGGAACCAAAGGACGCGACAGACTGAAAGCATCAACTAGCTTTTGTGGCTCGATGGACTATATCCGTCTATCCCTATCAAGCAGTAGCAATCAATCTTTCCTATCAAATTGCTGATTTGCATCTGTGTCCACATAAATTAATTCGGTACTGAGCAGCTTTTGATCATAGCTAGTGATCCATGACAGCCTCGTTCGGCTAGATTAAGCGCGTAAAATGACAATCACTAGCTAGTCCACTTGTGACACGGCATCAAAAGACCATGCATTCCCCATATTTTTCATAACTATTTAGATCGCATGACGACATCGATGATCATGCATCCCCAATATTATTACACGATTTTTCGTAACTATTTATATTATATAATTATTAAGTAGAAATGAAAGTGAATGCCTATTAGGACTTAAATTATCCCCCACTTACTAAATATTACTACTACCGTACATGTATGATATGGTAATTTGTTTTGTTTTTTATGTGTGCACATGCATGTGATAGTAATTAATTAAGGGGGAGAAATAGGAGTGTATTCTAAACTCTCGAGGGGACATCCCCTCAATATATTTGGAGTTAAATTTATTTTTTTCATTGTAACTTGTAGAAGTTAAATTAAACGTTGCATGTTTCTATAGTGATTTTGCCACACATTAGTCTATCCTGCTGAAATTTTTTTAATTTTTTCATAACCATTTGGGTGATATGCAAACAACGAGAGGATATTCACTCGAGAGTTTAAAATAGTTTTCAAGGGAGAAATAAACATACATCATCACCACGTAGAGCACAACGACGGCCGACGACACGGTGGAGAGGTCGACCACCATCTCGCCGGAGTGCCTCGAGTTGACCGCCATGAAGAGCGCGCCGACGAGCTTCTGGCCGGCGGTCAGCCCTCGCAGCCCGTCGGAGGCCCACTCCATGGCGCAGAAGAGGACCAGCTGCGCCACCACGAGCACGGCCACCGTGAGGGCCAGGAACCACGTGCGCGCGCTCGGCAACAGGTGGTCGTACTCGCTGCCGCCTCCCCTCCGCCGCCGGAGCTCGCCGAGCTCCGGCCACCCGGTGACCCTCTCGAGCGCGGCGATGGCCAGCCTGAGGAAGACCGGGAAGAGCGTGCTCCCAAGGAGGACGTGCGGCATGACGAGGAGGAGGAGCCCCGGGAACGACCTGAACGAGACCATCCCTTCGTTCGTCGGGACGAAGCCGCAGTTGGCGAACGTCGAGACGACGGTGAAGATGGAGAACGTGCGTGCGCTGATCCCCTTCCCGGCGAGCACCGCCCCCGCGCCGCCTACGACGCTGAGGTAGACGAGGATGAGCGTGTACCCGGCGACGTGCACCACCGCATGGTACCCCATCAGTACGAACATTAGTAACCTAGTCGTCGTCGTCGACGACGACGTGTGAGTAGTAGTGTAACTGCGTTTGTTCTGACCTAACCCTAGCTCTATCTCGTCCTGTGTCACAGTGGTAGGGTTGACGACGACGACGTCCATGGGAGCGAGCTCCACTAGTGTGGAGGTTGGTGGTGGTTTGCCACCTATCATCTTGGACTTGGTGTTTGTGAAGTAGAGGCCAAGGATGCTGGTGAAAACCTCACCACCAAGAAGCATGAGGAGGGTGATGAGGAGGAGCTGGGAGTTGGAGAAGGACTCCATCTCGACGGCGGCCATGCTCGACACCGTCGTCGCCGACACCGACGTGAAGATCAGGTCCAAGTCCATGGGCCTTGGGACCATGCTGGTCTTCATCGGCAGAGCTTTCAGCATCAAGAAACCCAAGAGGGAGATGAAGAGGAAGTACAACACTTGGAGCCAAAATGGGTGTGCATGGAAAAGGAAAAGGTGGTAGATCCTTTGAAACTTGTCATATCTAGGAGTAGTGGAAACATCCAGAGAACTCATTTCTCCTATGTGTTTCGTTCTAGGGTTTTCTCACACTTGTGTTTATAGGAAGCATGTTAGGGCTATTTATACACAAACAACAGATGTATTACTTTTTGTGTGATCACTGTATGTGGGGTTATCAGGTGGTTGTGCTGTGAGCACAAGTGAACAAGAGCAACAGCAGGAGTATATCGATTTTTTATACTTATCTTGGATTGTGCTCGGTGCAATCATTCAGAAAGCTATTGCACCAAGGGCACTCGTGGCACATATATATATTATATGATGTGAATTGAAATCAAGTTCAACAAATAGGACTTCATATTTATGAACAAAACAATGAAATCCAATGCTATAAGTCTGCGTCGACGTCAACAGTATCTATAGCACATATGCATGAAAACAACTGAAGCCCACCAATAACTAGGATGTACGTACAGTACCATCTCGGATCTTATGAACACTACTAGCCACCAATAAATAGACCAACATTGTGTGTGTGTGTGTGTGCGCGTGTGTGTGTCTCTCGATTCAGGCATGCTTTGTCTCATGTGCGTAAATCATCACCAAAGCTAGTTTCCATTTATTGAGATGATATATATGGTACTATCACCTTCATTTCTAAACTGATATATATATCCTAAAAGCTTCATATATATGTTAACTATCCAACATCTTCATATATGTTTACTACACGGAATTTGTTACTTTCAAATTTTAGAACTAGTATACTCTTATAGCAGGGACCAGGCACCATACCTTCTATCCGCCCGAGACACGATCAAGGCCCGTGGCTGGCATATCCCAACTCAAGGCTAGCTTAATACATTTCGAGTTTCCAACACTAGTTTTAAAAAAAATGAATTTTACATACCCTCTTATTTTTACAACAGGTTAAAAAAAGACCCGTAAGTAAAAAGGTTTAGGGGTAGGGGTGAAGCTATAGTACATCCATCAGGGCAAACCGACCCCTATGATCTCCGGTGAAATCCATGATTATATTGTTCAGACAGTTAGAATATACTATGAATTAAGCAAAATTAGTGTATTCTAATCCCGGTGATTCTGGTAAACTAATTTTTTAGCTTCACCCCTGTTTAGTGGTGCCTGGTAAAGATTCGCTTGTGAAAATCAATTTTCACATACGGACCACTTAAGAGAACCGCATACGAAAATATGATTTTTCTCATTCTCCTAAGTCCTCACGTCCTCTCCCCGCCTCTCCCTATCACATCTCCTCTCCTCCCTCTCTCTCAACCCCATGGTTGATGGCGGGTGACGAGAGCGGCCGATGGTACATCAGCAGGAGGGAGCCGGAGCTTGATCAGGTGGCCGTGGCCCATGCGATGAGCGGATCCACCACCGCCAACCCCGCCACGCGTGGATCTGTAGTGGCAGCCCTGCGATGGGTGGATCTGCTACCACCGGCTAGAGTGGTGGATCCACCGGTGGAGATCGCAACTGGTACATCAATTTTTGAAATAGAAGTTCTAAAATGTTGTTTTTCAGATTAGATGTGCCAGTATAGCAACTTGCCATGCCACTATATAATTTACTACCAATAACTCTATTGCCTATTTCCGCATAACATGTACAGATCATCTAAGATGCTCAAATGCATATGCATGCATAGCTGAAATCTTTGCTGGCTTGTGTCATTAATTATCGCAACCCTCTGATTGGTGTATCTTTATTTATACTATATATACAGAGGATGCGAAATATGGATGTGTTTGCAAAACCCTTTTTTAAATGATAAGCAAAACCATTGTTTCTCCTGTATTCAAGAATGCGGTGTGAAGCCAGAGCAAATGAATCACTACTAAAAAAAGCTTTTTCTGTACGAGACCCCCGGTAGATTCTAGGCAGGCTGTAAGTGGCGCCGCCTGAAAAAACCGGCCCACCAAGGCTCGGTCATCGTCCGCACGGGATAATCTATTAAAACAAAAGTACAAGTGCGTAAATCTTTCCAAACGGCTAGCATGTGCTAGGGCGCTTGCAAAATATATTATCCCGTGCGGTCGGTATAAATAGATGGCACGGGATAATCCATCTTCCCGTGCGGTCGGTATAAATGGACCGCACGGGATAATCGATTATCCCGTGCGGTCCACTTAACCCGACTGCATGGTTGGGCCGCGCGCACGTGAAAATATTTATTTTCCCAAACACCTGGGTGAAGTCGGGCAAGACCTCCACACGGAAAAACTCTTGTTGATCGCACGGAAAAATCCTTTTTGTAGTAGTAAATTGCTCCGCAAGAGGATTTTGACACGGTGAGATTGGAAGTTCTTTTTTCAAAAAAAACTTATCTATAAAAATTAACCTTTCAATAATTTATCTTCAAAAATAAAACTTTCAATAATTTAATTACTTACTTAGCACATTTACTTTAATCAATTTAATTGAAAACTACACATAATGCGAAAATTTGCAGATGAAAAAGCGGTGGTAAGATTGCAGATAATTCTGTATATATATTATCAGAATATCGGAATGACTAATTTTCACGACGGTTGTACTCGTAAAAAAAGTACAATATCTTTGTCAATCAAACTTATCAGTGATATGGGAATATGCATTTCACGTCATGAAAATTAACCTTGACGTGAGTAATGTCTCTAACAGACACACGTCAGGGGACCTATTTCCATGATGTTATTTCATTTAGATTTTAGTCGTCAGAGGTATAACGGTTTCTGGTAGTGGTATATTTGCATAGGAAAAGCGGTTGTAAGAGTTCACATTATTTACTTCAACCAAAAAATAGGAAGAAAAAAAAATCATGAACACGACAGTAAATATCATTTCGTCCGGCCATTTTCACTTTTTCGGTTCCAAGCATGTCATATCAGCAAACATGAATTTCTTGTCAAATCTTATAGCTCCCTTTGTTCTTGCACGTCAGGGAAGAACTGAGCAATGTGGATTTCTGATGAGCTATTTTAAATATAGATCGTACGGTTCGAGATGCACATCAAGAAAAAGTAACCACTACAACGGTAACCCTTATCTGTGTCGGCTCCAACCCACATCTGTGTCGGGTATGGAGCCCGACACAGCGTAAAGGTCACTGATGTGAGGAATCATCTCAAACGGGCATAAGTCCGTTACAGATGGAGGTATCTCAATCGGGCATCAACTAATACCCGTCACCGATAGCTTTGACCCAGACGACCAGTCAAACAGAGCCCGTCACGGATGACCTATCTTAATCGGGCTACAACTAGAGCCCGTCACGGATGTCTCTCCTCTCAAACGGGCCTAAACAGAAGCCCGTTACAGATGACTATTATTCGCAATCGGGCCCCAACTACAGCCCATCACAGATTACTGTAATCTCAATCGGGCCTTAAGTTATAGCCCGTCACGGATGACTATATTCTCAATCGGGCTTTAACTTATAGCCCGTCACCGATGAGTATGACCACAAAAAACATAAATATTGTTTTTTGGCTAGCCTCAGGCCTGTGCTAGCCATGCCCGCTGCAAAATAACAGAAACAGATCGATATGCCATTCACACATATATATCGTAGCATCCCCATTCACATATATACATCGCAGCATCCCCATTCACAAATGTCATTCACATATATTTTAGACAAATAACATCCATATTCACACATGCATATTGGTCAAGTGGTAAGCATCGTAACCTGCAATATTCATCTAGAAAGAATTTACATAGAGATAATAAATGTAATAAACAATAATATTACATAGTAACATGTGTTTGACAATTCAAATATAATGTTAAAAATTGTTTTTCACTTAATCTTAACCCTAAACATTCCTTTAGGGTGAATAATTTCGTGGAGGATGAACTCGGCAATCTCCTCACGAATATCCTGAAAGCTGCTACCCGTATCCTTTGAAAATTCGAAATTAGTCGAACAATCTTTTAGATATATGTACGTACTTTAATTAAGTTAGAACATGTCACGAATGAGACCACAAACCTCCAATTCACCCAAAGTCTTCACCTTATCTTTGCAAAGTAGGCGCATGTTGTGGTAGACATGGAATCCGCACTGGTCGCCTATTTGTTGTTTGACTGGGAAGTCCTTCTTATGGATAAGTGTATCCTACCCTGTCTTTCGAAGGCCTCCTTTTTGCACATATTGGGCCCACGCTTCATCTATCGCGAGTTGAATCGGGGTCCAATCGTATGCTTTCTTGTCAATTCTGGAGTTTAAGTAGTGGCACGTACTCCACTTAGGCGTTATTACCAGTAGGATCCAATGTCCACTGCGGCATTGAAATAGTTAAAGTTAATACTAAAGCTGGACGTGCAAAGAATTGTATTTAGGGATCACACTTACTATTGATTATAGGCGCACATGATGTACTCCTTGTCTTGACGTGCCCAGAAGGTGTCAAACAAATAGTTTACCATTCCTTGACGGTCCCCTTGAAGATTTGTGACATTGACTACCTGGATCAAGGAACGCAACTTCCGGTGCATTCTTGAGACACCACTTCCAACTATACCTGCACACAAGACAAACGACCTTATAAGCATGTTACACGGATTGAGATGAATAATTTTCGTGAGCAAGAGTACTTACAACGAATAGCACTTGAGGAGGGTTGTGTCCACCGAGCGGAGCCTGTAGAGGTCGAATAGATCCTTGAAGTCTACCACGATAAAATTTGGTGGCCCAAGGAATGGCGCTCTTGCGTGTTCGCCTATTATATCAGTTTCTCTATTCTTCCTCCTCACGTTAGATTTTTCCATGTAGTACATGTGTAGCTCCTTGCAAGCGGTGCCCATCGTTGCTAGCACGTCGTCTCCAACCAACGGCATGCCTAGTTGGAAGGAGGATGGAGGTACGGGCTTCCTAGGTACTACCAACGCCTTGCTCAGATCTAACTTTGTTGGAGCAAGTCGTGAGCCCTGCAACTTTCCCTTTCCTCGCCCCCTTGCAGTAGGTTTTTCGATAGCAGTTCTCTGGGGGGAAGAATGCGCCTTCCTGCTCTTCTTCGTGGGTGGGGGTTTGATGATCGCCCCGCTATCGACCTCCATAGGCTCGTCCCCAAAGTCCGTGTCGTACTGCAACTCGACATCATCTATATCTTCGTGACGAGCGGGAACTGGAGGTGCTGAAGGAGCAGGGGCAGGTTGTATCGGCAGGCAACCGCTTGGTGCAGTGGTTGGCCTCGGAATCATCCTTATCTCAATGAGGTCCTTGGGCCATTGGATGAAGGTTCCACGTGCATTTCCAAGGGTTAGGACCTCGTCGTTCGATGGATGCCTGAGCGGGAAATGATCGAATTCTGGCTTCACCGAGTCGACTTGGACCTTCGCACAGTCAGCCCATAGCTGCGCCCCATGCACTCTAGTCTCCGAGGTCGGCTTGAAAGCTAGGCCTTCAGCTGCAGGAACCGTGAAGGATGGCATCACCCTTACTGTCAGGGTGCAGCTAGTTGGCTCCTGCGATAGATTAATAATAATTTTTAGAGTACTACTTACCATATGATTTCGTTATGAATTATATTCGTTACAAATTATATGCGTTGCGGACGAGAGATTTACCGTAATTTGGTCGACGGCGGCGGGGACCGATGGGGGATTTTCCCCCGCCTCAGTTGATGCACAACTGCTGCGCCTCTACGTGGGACTAGCTAGATCCTGTTGCATAGCAGCAGCGGTAGGCTCCGGGATATTTTGTTCTTCTCGAATCTCCTGCCTGATACGGGCCCTCATCGATTCAAGCTTCTTGTCGAATTCAGAGCTCAACTCGGCTCTGACCTGCTCCCGGATCTGGGCGGCAAGGCGGGCATCTTTTTGCGCCTTCGTTATTGTCCGCTTCTTGTACTGCCACGCGTAGTCCGGGAATCCAACTTTCCATGGCACGGTGGCGCCAAGTCCCCTAGTCCGTCCACGGTGTTCCTTGTTGCCCAAAGCTTTACTGAGGATGTCGTCCTCGCGTCTTTGAGAGCTGCCCTCTTGCGAGGTTTCTTGGGAGGCAACCAACTCCTTCTATATTATAAATGAGTTCGGATTAAACGAAAAGTTCGGTGGAGACAATGCGAAGAAATATTGAGATTAGGCACTTACTATATTATCGTACACTTGTTGATCTTGGGGATTTGGAAGCGAAACCGACCCATCTTGATTCTTCTGGTACCTCGCCCGGGCCCAGTTCCTTGCCCGTGGGTGTGGGATGTCGGCAAACACCGGCGGTGTGTTCGCTGCCGCTGCCGCTTCATCTTCCTGCTGCCATTCCTCCAGCTTCCCGATGTATCCTGCGGTGCCTAGGCGGTACGGGCGCACGTTCCTGGCCTGCAGTGCTCTATACGCTTCGCTTCTAGCCTGGGATTCGGGGGTCGATTTCTTCTCGTAAAATTGCTCCCAAACGTCTTCCGTTATGAAGGGCCATTGGTCTTTTGGATCAGGGGTCATCGGATTTAGGACAAACTCCGTGACCAGCCTGCTCTTGAAATTCTTCCAGCAATTGCCCATCACCTTGAACGCAGCCTGCTTGAGCCTCTCCTCGTCGGCTGCAGGATACTCGAAGCTCTCCTTGAACTTGAGCCAAGCAGCGTTCTTCTCCGCCTCGGGCACAAGCTTGATGTCATCCACGAGGATTGTGAAGTTTTCCCTCGCTACGACACCGCAGGTGGACCTAAACTTGGCTAGGACATTGCGAGGACGCGTCGGCAGTCCAACCTGGTTCACCTCTGAGATGGTGTACCGTTCCTTAGGGATTCTATTCCCTGTCCTACGACCCCGTGCCCTTGAGGACCCACTAGTTGTCATCGACATCGGTTCACCTTGCTGAGGCATCGTCTAAATAACTGTGCTTTTAAATAACAAAGTTAATAATTTTGTAAACAAATCACGTAACTCGGTTAATTCAGTAAGTCCCAAAATCACTAAGTAGTACCATAGCTACTCTTACTCGCTCCACCTGGACTACTCTACTTTACAAGCAAAATGGCTCCTCCTCGCTTCCTTTTACACATTTCTTAATTATCAAAAAATGACAGATTACGAAGTGTTCTAGATGCCAAGGTATCTTGGAAGGTTCCGTACATGTACTGACCCAACCAAACAACTTGGCAACCGGAACACTTCGTATTCTATGATGATTTCATAATCTAGAAACAAAGTCCTTACGTAAATGAGTAATTATCAAGAAATGGTAGAAACCGAGGTGCACTGGGATCAGAAGTTTTTTAAATCGGTGTTGTGAGTGCACTAACTCGACCGAACTAACTTCTGACCCTACGCACCCCGGATTCTTCGACGTTTCGATAATATTTTCCTGAACCAACTTTAATATTAGAGACGAATAATTACCAAAAAATAACAAAAACCGAGGTGCACTGGGATCTGACGGTGTCTTAATCGGTTTTGTGAATTACATATAACTCGATCAAACCACCGTCAGACCCTAGGCACCTCGGATTCTGCGATAATTTGGTAACGTACATTTTCTAACATTTTAACTATGCACTAAAATTAGTTTAGTTCACTAAAATAACCTACATTTCACCTATAATCACTAAAGTTCACTAAAATATCCTAAGTAACCCTAAATCACTAAAATAACCATACATTGGACTAAATTCTCAAAAGTTCACTAAAATTGAATCAATAAAGTAACGCATATTTCATAAAATGTACTAAACTTAACTTAAAAAAACCTAAGTAACCCTAACATCACTAAAATAACCTACATTTCACCTATAATCACTAAAGTTCACTAAAATATCCTAAGTAACCCTGAAATCACTAAAATAACCATACATTGGACTAAATTCTCAAAAGTTCACTAAAATTGAATCAATAAAGTAACGCATATTTCATAAAATGTACTAAACTTAACTTAAAAAAACTTAAGTAACCCTAACATCAATAAAATAACCTACATTTCACCTATAATGTACTAAACTTAACTTAAAAAACCTAAGTGACCCTAACATCAGTAAAATAACCTGCATTTCACTAAATTCAACACAATCATTAAAGTTCACTAAAATATCATCCATTCGTCAACACATCACTAAAATATACTAAAATAACCTAATTTTCACTAAACCTAAAAATCACTAAACCTAATTTTTAACTAAACCTAATTTGCACTAAACATAACATCTTAGTACTAACATCACTAAAAATCACTAAACCTAATTTTTAACTAAACCTAATTTGCACTAAACCTAACATCTCAGTACTAACATCACTAAAAATCACTAAACCTAATTTTTAACTAAACCTAATTTGCACTAAACCTAACATCTCAGTACTAACATCACTAAAAATCACTAAAAATCACTAATATCACTAATATCACTAACATCACTAACCTAAGTTACAAAAACCTAAAAAGACTCACCGGAGGCGGCTTGGAGAAGTGGCGGCCGGTGGCGGCTTGGGAGGAGAGGCGGCCGGCGGCGGCTTGGGGAGGAGAGGCAGCCAGCGGCGGCTTGGGGAGGAGAGCTCGTCGGCGGCGGCTTGGAGAAGGAGAGGCGGCCGGCGGCGGCATGGAGAAGGAGCAGCCGGCGGAGGGTTGGCGACGAGGCGACCGGCGGCGGGTTGGCGACGAGGTTGGCGGCGTCGGTGTCGGCGTGGTGGTCGTCGGCGGCGGTTGCTAGGGTTAGATACTTAGAAAAATTTCGAATCCGGCCAGATCCAGATCCAGCGCGGTTATATCTTAGTACGGTAGTGATCATCTCAATCGGCCCTGAACAAGAGCCCGTCACGGATGACAACATCCGTGACGGCCCCTATTTCAACGCCCGATAGAGATGACATAATCTCTATCGGGCTCTACACCAGAGCCCGTCATGGATGACAACATCCGTGATGGGCTCTATTTCAACGCCCGATAGAGATGACATAATCTCTATCGGGCTCTACACCAGAGCCCGTCACGGATGACAACATCCGTGACGGGCTATATTCTAATGCCCGATAGAGACGACATCATCTCTATCGGGCTGTAAATTATAGCCCGTCACGGATGTTGACATCTGTGACGGGCTCTAGTGTGGGCCTGATAGAGATGTTGTCATCTTTATCGGGCCTTGACTAAGGCCCGTCACAAATGATATTTGACTCCTGTTCATGGTGGGCCTGAACTGATAATAAATAATACTTCACAATGAACATGTGCTCATTTTACTAAAATCACAATAATTAACTTACTATACCAAATAATTTAGTGAAGTACAATAAATCACTAAATTTAGTAAATTCATCATAAAATTATATTACAAGTTGCACCAAGCTATTTCTAATAAAAAATACTTCCTTTCCATCTTACTTAACTAGTATCCAAAACCAACATAACAATTAAGCACAGCTAAAATCACAAGGTTATGCCTTCCGTATGATCTGAGCGAGTATATCCCACAGGCTCCTGTGGATCATCGTCAAGGTCGATTTGAGGCCGTACATGAAGATTCTAGTTGTACTCTTCTTCGTCGACGACGTTGTCAACACCAACAATTCGGCGCTTGCCATCCCTCACAATGTGCATCTTCTTCTTTGCGGGGTCTTTAATGTAGAAAATCTGCTCGACCTGTTTCGCAAGTACGAATGGTTCGTCGGCGTATCCAACCTTGGATAGATCTACTAAAGTGAAACCTTCCTTGTCGACTTTAACACCAGTGCGTATATTCACCCAACGGCATCGAAACAAAGAAACCTTGAACTTCACGTAGTTCAGCTCCCAGATCTGCTCAATGCAGCCGTAGTATGTGTTCGAGCCAACTTGATCCTGGAAGGCATCTATACGGACCCCACTGTTTTGCACTATGCTTTTTCATCTTGCTGGACGGTGTAAAATGTGTATCCATTAATATCGTATCCTTACCATGTGTCTATGGCCCAACACGGTCCCATACCCAACAACTGTACTGTCTCATTTGGGATATCCGTCGACACTGTGACACGATTCTTGAACCAACCGTTGAACCGAGAGTTATGTTCCCTGTTAATCCACGTCTCAGATTGACCCAAGTTCTCCTGCCGGAATTTCGCTAAGTGCTCCTCAAAGTATGGGCCAACTTCTGCCATGTGTTGGAGCACAGCAAAATGAGCCTGCGCGTAGGAAGCTTGATCGGGCCTAATTCTTTTCCTCCCTATTGTGCCAGCACCTGACAACCTTCCTTCGTGACGAGACGCTGGAACTCCTATAGGTTCGGCCTCGGACATGTAATCGACACATAACTCAATGACCTCCTCGGTCGTGTAGCCTTCAATGATGCTCCCCTCCGGTTTTGCTCTGTTCCGAACGTATGCCTTCAGAACTCCCATGTACCTCTCGAACGGGTACATTTCTCTTAGAAAAGCTGGGCCACATAGTTTTGTTTGCTTCACAAGATGAACAGGGAGATGAACCATGATATCAAAGAAAGACAGTGGAAAAAACATCTCCATGTGGCAGAGGGTATTGACAATATCGGTCTGCAACCCATCTAGATCTTTGGGATCTATAACTTTCTGACAGATTGCATTAAAAAAGGCGCACAGACGTTGGATCGTATGACGGACCTTGGGGGGAAGAATGCCTCTGATAGCAACTAGCAAGATTTGTGTGATTAGCACGTGGCAATCGTGAGACTTCATTCCAACCAGTTTTAGGTCTTCCGATTTGACGTACTTACTAATCCTCGCTGAATAGCCCGATGGAACTTTGATATCTTTCGGGCAAGACAACATTGCGATCTTCTCATTCTTCGACAGTGTGTGGCAAGCTGGTGGGAGGTACATTCTACCTGTCTCTGCATCTGTTACGGGCTGGAGTTCACTGCGAATGTTCATTTCCTATAGATCAAGGCGCGCGTTCAACCCGTCCTTTGTTTTGCCGGGAATATTCAGCAGCAGGCCAACCAAACTCTCACACACATTCTTTTCTACATGCATGAGATCAATGCAATGACGAACCTCAAGATCTTTCCAGTAAGGTAATCGCCAAAATATGGACTTCTTCTTCCACATACCCTTGTCCTTTGCCTGACTACATTTTCTTTTCTTCCCAAACTCGTTGGGTATATCTTTCACCAAGTTGTACACCTCATCCCCGGACAAATCCTTGGGAGCCTGCTGAAGTTCTCTCTTTCCGTTGAAAATATTCTTCTTCCTTCGAAACGCGTGACGTAGCGGGAGCCACCTCCTATGACCCATATAAACCATCTTTCGTGATTTCTTCAACCATCGGCTGCGTGTATGCTCCATGCAGATTACCGAGGGCGGGATAGTCATTAATGGTGCAGAACAGTAGAACTCGTAGCTTGAAATTCTCCTGACCATACGCATCCCAAGTTTCCACACCTTCTTTCCATAGCATCTCAAGATCATCCATAACAGGCTCCAAGAACACGTCGATATCATTGCCTGGTTGTTTCGGTCCTTGGATTAGCAAGCACAGCATAATATATTTCCTTTTAAAGCACAACCATGGCGGTAGGTTAAAGTTTGAAATAAGAACTGGCCAGGTGCTGTGAGTGCTACTCAAGTCTCCGAAAGGATTCATGCCATCCGTACACAGACATATCCTCATGTTTCTGGGGTCGGCAGCAAAGTCATTGTGTTTTCGATCGATATTTCTCCATTGAATTGAATCCGCTGGGTGTCTTAGCATACCGTCGTTCCTTCTCTCAGTGGCACGCCAACGTACTAATTTCGCCTCCTTGGGGTTTGCAAATATTCTTTTGAAACGATCAATGATTGGTAGGTACCACACAACCTTCGCGGGACCACCCCGCTTTGATCTTTTCCCTTCGTCAGGACTTTTCTTTCGCTTGTATCGAGAGGCCTTGCAGACAGGACAAGCAGCTAACTCTGCATACTGCTTGTCGTACAATATGCAGTCGTTTGGACAAGCGTGAATTCTACGGACCTCTAACCCCAGGGGACACAAAACCTGCTTTGTTTCGTATGTCGTCTCGGGCAATGTGTTCCCATCAGGCAGCAAGGACTTCAAAATTCCCAAAAGCTCCGTGAAACTCTTGTCTGTCCATCCACTACTTTCCTTCAGCTTCATTAGGTCCAAGGTAGCTGATAATTTGGTGTGCTTTGCTTTGCATCCGGCGTACAGAGGCGTCTGCGAGTCACTGTCCAACCTGCTGAACTTTATGGAATCTCTCTCGTTGTAGGTTGGATCCTCAATGTCACGTAACATGTCTTGCAGCAGATCGTGATCAACATCAACCATTTCACTACCTAGTGGAGAAGGTACAAACATGTCATGCTCATCTTCATCTTCCTGATTTTGCGCACCAGTACTATCTACAGCTGCACCACTTCCTGATTCTTGCTCTCCATGCTTGACCCAACATGTGTAGCCCTCCATGAATCCTCGTTGTATCAGATGAGCGTGTACGTCCACTCGGCTACCAAACATATTCTAATTCTTGCAATCTGCACATGAACAACACATGTAATCGCTGTTTCTTCTTTCCTATCCTCCTCCGCAGTGTTTATAAAATTTAATACCCCATTTCTATACTCCTGACTATGACGTTTCACGGATTTCGCATACATCCAACTTCGATCCATCGCTGCAGAAATGAAAAAATAATCAGAGAAACATCTTATAAGATAAATACTCTAAATTAATGAGAATTGATGAATTGTCTAAAGTACTGATTACTATTTGTCTAAAGTACCTTTAGGAATTTACTATTTTTTTTGAAAAAAAATAAAAATTTCGCCCCCTCCAACCTACCACCAAAATTGTGAATAGTGGGATACAGTTACACCGGCAGTTGCGGCTATTTATAGTGTGCAATAACTATCTGTAACGGTCCATAAAATTGTATTCTCTGTCAGGCATATCAGTTATCTTTATCGGGCCTAAAAAAATGCCCGTCACAGAGGACTGCAATATGTGACGGGCTTTGTTGTTATCTCAAACGGGTCTCAAGCTAGAGCCCGTCACGGATGACACATATCTGTGACGGGCTCCAACTAGGACCCGATTGAGATAACCTTAAAATCTCAAACGGGCCACAAGTTGGGGCCCGTCACAGATGACTATCATCTGTGACGGGCCCCTGCTTGGTGCCCGTTTGAGATATTTTAGGTTATCTCAATCGGGCCCTAGTTTCAGCCCGTCACAGATATGTGTCATCCGTGACGGGCTTCAGTTCTACGCACATTTAACATGTCTCTCCGACCCTATCTCAATCGGCCTCTTTTAAGGCCCGTTTGAGATGTATTCTTTGTGACGGCCCGCAAAAAGCAGTTATGTTGCAGCCCGTCACAGATGAAAGGATCTGCACTAGTGAATACAATATTCCAGTATTCCATAGTACTATTGTTAAGCTTGGTTTGCCACTACTGCTACAATGTAATCCAAATCTGTCACGTTGAATAAATATCGAAAGAGTTGTCGTCTTTAGATAAAAGTTCACTGAGAAGTGTTCCAATGGTAGAAGAAAACAGTTTGTAAGAGGCCTAGGGCTGTAGCAGTAGGCGCAGAGGCGAAGCAGGATTTAGGGATAGAGGTGCTGGCCACGAGACATAAGAACTCACCAGCGCCTTGGTAGATAATGGTGGGGACCATGGTGGCTCAGATCCTGCAGAGTGGCAGATTGGCTTCACCCAGTCGCCTCTTGCTAGCTCTAATGTTGATCAAACACCAAAATAAACAACAACATTTCAGTGTGCTTAATAAGAACTAACTAAGAAATATACTTTCACAGATAAATCTCAATTAATTGTATAGGATAAATTCAATTATATTAAAGTAATCGACAAGGTACAAAAGAAACTAGAGAAAGATTACCGACAACTCCAGAGTTCCTCTGATCTTTCTCCCTACTATCTCCCTATAGTAAGTATACATAAAGAATACAAAGAGCCTCTTATAATTTAGCTCAAACTAGGTGTGTATTGAAATCAAGCATGTGAGCTCCTTTTATGGACTCCATATGATGGTTGTGGAGGATGGAATTGTCCCAACTACCCCTCCACCATCATAAGGAAACCATCTTGATCGTCCACGTGGAAGGAGATAGCGACCGGTGCCAATGACGGTTCGACCGAACCCTAGCTGGCCCATCTGGCCAAGTCTTTTCTCCTGGTCTCTTGTGGAGAACTCCTTAGCCTATATGTATAGTGAATGGGCCCATTTGAATGTGTTTTGTTAGGTTTGTGGGTCAAAAACTCCATAGGCTTGGATATGAGTTTGATTCTCCTCCTTCTTTATGTATACTTTATCTCAGCTTTATTGATTTGTCACCTGCATCCAAATATACACCAACGCTATGGAATTTGTTAGAATTAAACCCTACCACTATGTTGGATGTTGTATATGTTCATATTCGTGTAGGTATATTGATGGCGTAGAATTTACAGTTAATAGTCGTTAAGAAACCCCCACACTTAGCTCTTTACTCATCTTGAGTAAAGATGAAAGATTATCGTGGAGTTAAATTTTCCAACTGTATACATATATACAATCTATTCTGAGCCATACCTGTACCTGTGAACTTTTGTAGTGTCTACTTACCATCTTGAGTAATTGATGAATGGAACAATCGCGACTCAAGTCACTCTTTGTCCTGCTGTCATGTACTTTAGGATTTTATATATTTTCATAAATTAGCTATACTTTTCAACTGACTCTTTCTCGAATCACTCTTTTTGATCTCTGCATCCACACCAAGGCATGAATTGTCGATATGTCTCTATTCTACAAGGCTAGTTCACGTGGGACTTGGTAGTGATCAATCGGGGTGCACCTGCATTACATATGTTGCCGAGACAAAATTACGGACTCCAAGGAGATAGCAAATCATACTATCTGATCAAGATTGTGCATGTGTATGGTATGATGATGGATAAAGAAAATTTGATATCCTTTTGTGTACCTCCTCCATTTCTTTTTGGAAAATTTGAGAGAGTGCATGGCTGTCTTTTCTCTCTTTTTTTATGCCCCATACTTGTATGAGCAAGATTTTATTTTTTTCTCTCTTTTGCACAGACATGCCTGTCTTTTGCTTTCACTGATTTTTGGAGAAGGATGCACAAATAACATGGAGTAATTATTTTGTGGATGATGACTAAAATAAATGATGATATATGCTCACTTCCAGTGTAGAAGTTTAGCATTTAAGTGTATGTGTGAAGTGTACGTGATCTTGATCATGAGAGTATGAACAACATCTCACACGAGTCACAAAGTTTTGGCTAGACTCAATGTAATATTATGTAGCCAAAAGTATATAGGGTTGCAATGAGAATCATTTTTGGCCTTGGTAGGTAATCATATAGTCATTGAGGAGTATTGCTCGAAAAATTTTAATTTTCGCAAAGATAAAATCCCAAGTATCATGACAATTGGATAAGAATTTCTTTTGTCATAACCATATCACAAAAATCAATTACCTAGATAAGCAAGGGTCCTTATGATAAATATATGTTCGCAAATGACAAGTATCAGCAAAGAATAAAAAAATTATATAAGTTCTCCATAGGAAAAAATTATTTGTTGAGAATGAATTAGTTTCATTTATCAAGGAGTTAAATTTTAATTATATTTCAATGTATACTCAAATTTAATTGGTACAGGGAAGAATGAGGATTAGGACGCGCATACCAATCCACCTGTAAAAATTCAAGGAAGATTGGGCTGTGTCTGGTTCGGCCGAACTCCTCTTAGCTCCAAGTCTGCTACATTTTCTTGTGCTCAGCGGTGGAGTTCATGTATTTGTCTTTATGCTTCTGTTCACATAGGTTATGCAACAGGAGTCCGAAGTACTTCCCCAAACTTATTTTGTACCTATTCTTTATTCACAAAACAATATAAACCAAAATAGGGCTTCCACTGGGGTTAACACCAGTGAGCCAACTTTATTAAATGGAATTATAAAGAGGCGCTTACATTAAAACATGATAGAAAATAAAAATAACGAAGAAGCCCCTAAAATTTATTACTTAGATGTGGAACCATCTACTTAGCATAATAACAGTCTTTTTTCCCATCTCGAAGAACGCACGCTTGATTTTAGCGCACATCCCACGACTAAAGGTTTCAAAGACGCGCCTAAGTTCAGCAAGCTCGATCATTCTCTCCGCATCTCTGTCACACAACTCCCTATTTTCCTAACGGAGTTTCTTCACCAAACTCGTGAGTTTTGTGACCGAGGGCTTTGGTGTCTTCACGTCACTGCCTTGATAGTGCCCCGGATCCGGGATGATAGGCGATAGTTTCAAAAGAAGCCTAACCTTAGCGGGTGAGGAATCAACCGACTCCATAGCCTCATCGTTCTCCGCGGGAGTCAAAGGTCGGTAGAGACCTTTAACGTACCCACCATCGGGGGTTCTAATCCCCATGACACGGAACCTCTCGCCTTGCGGCGTCATCGGAGTGGCGGTGGGTGTCTTGTATTTGTGTAGCACCTCGTCACCGGCCTTGGTGAGGAGCATGCCCACATACTTCTCGACGGGAGGAGGAGTGACCTTCAACTGCTCTTGGAATAGCCTCCACGTCGTCTTCATTGGCCCTAATTCACCTATTGTCGGTCTCCTAGCGAGGGAATCACCCCAGACCTTGGTCTTCTATGTACAGCGCGACGAAACTGATCGCGTGGCTAAACGGGGCACCGAAAGGGGCCGAGATGGGTTCGGCCGAACCGGGGAGTTCGCCAACAACTCTCGTGCCAGCTAAGAAGTTGGGGATGGATGAGATAGGTTCAATCCATACTGCATTTATCCCCTCCACGGTGCACTCTTGACTGGGGATCAATTGATTCATTGGAGTTGGATCCTCCTCGAGATTATAGGTGGAATTGGAGGTAGAAGGGATGAATGGGATGAGTGACTTCCCAGCCATGGATGGATTTAGCAGGAATTTGAGGAGGATTTATGAGAGGAAAGGAAGAAGAAAGGTGTGAAAAAGAGAAGAGAGGGGTCCAAGATTTAACAGCGAATTCTAGATCGATCTACCCTCTAATTCGCATCACATATCGATTGAATAGACTAGCCATGAGCGGGATAATCACCAAGTTTAAATTTTGGGAGATTCGGGCTCAGTCATGGTTCGGCCGAACCCATGTGGGCCCAGAACTCCTCTATTTTTTTACAGAAAAAACTAACTAGGGGAAGAAAATATTCTATAGGGTTTTTGATAATTTTTGGACAAATTCATTGTGGTTCTATAACGTCCACTTCTTCGTGCAAAATTTCTCTAGGTTCTAGGAAAACTTTTAAGCGTTGGTTATTTACCTTAAAGATATTACCAACGTTGTCTCGAAGCGTGACAGCCCCATGCGACGAAGTGTTAATGACGTCAAATGACCCTTCCCATTTACTACGGAGTTTTCCATGCCCAAATAGTTTTACCCTGGAGTTGAACATCAGTACTTTATCCCCTAGCTTGAATTTCTTGAAATTTATCCTTTGTAATGCAGCGTTTTGTTTTCTCCTTGTACAACTTTGAGTTGTGATACGCTTTTCTCTCCATTCTTCTAACTCTGATAGTTGCATCTTCCTCCATTCTCCAGCTCCCTCAAAAACCGTATTCCAGTTTTTATTGCCCAGTACGCTCTATGCTCTAGTTCCATGAGAAGTCGGTATGACTTTCCGTAGACTAATGAAATGGGGACATATCGAGCGACATTTCATGCGCTGTCCAGTATGCCAAAAGAGCATCGGGTAGCTTATCCTTCCATCCC
This sequence comes from Oryza punctata, assembly GCA_000573905.2. Lineage (NCBI taxonomy): Eukaryota > Viridiplantae > Streptophyta > Magnoliopsida > Poales > Poaceae > Oryza > Oryza punctata. Next base: position 11,898,948 of record CM002488.2, read on the forward strand.
GTTCCAATCTTGAGAACTGTCCTTTGCAGGATGTTTTTGATTTGTTTGTTTGAAGTTTCTGCCTGTCCGCTTGTCTGTGGATGGTAAGTTGTGGCAATGTTGTGCTTGGCGCCCATTTCTCTCAAGAGTCCTTTGAAACTTTTGTCAATGAAGTGTGATCCTCCATCGCTTATGACCATTCTTGGGGTGCCAAAGAGCGGGAAAATAATTTCAGTGAGCATCCTTTTGGCGTGTGTCGCATCTGCTGCTCTACACGGCATTGCTTCCACCCATTTTGATACATAATCCACTGCCACTAGGATGTACTCACTGTCTCGGGACTTTGGGAATGGTCTCATGAAGTCAATGCCCCACACATCAAATATTTCTACTTGAAGGTTGTAAGTGAGGGGCATTGCATCCCGAGGAGTTATCCCTCTGTGCCTCTGGCATCTCTGGCACCGTCGAACAAACTCCTTGGAGTCTTCATACATAGTGCGCCAGTAGAAACCACTCTGCCAAATCTTGGCTTATGTGTGGAATGCACCAAAGTTCCCACCATACGGCGATGCGTGGCATCTCTCAATGATTTTCATGCCTTCCTCTGTTGGCACGAACCTTCTTAGTAATCCTTTAGAATATACTCTGTACAAGGATGGCTCATCGCATAGATGACGATGACTCTAATATTTCAATTTTCTTTTGTTCTTCCCTAGTTCTACGAAGCCTGAAACCATAAAATTCACAATATTTGGGTACCAAGGGTTGGAGTCTGTTACCGTCATCAGCATGTCATCTTGTAGGAAATCATTTATCGACGATTCCTGCATGTTAGTTATTTGCAAGCGCGACAAATGATATGCTACTGAGTTTTCTACTCCCTTTTATCTTTAATCTCTAAGTCAAATTCTTGGAGCAGAAGTATCCATCTTAAAAGATGGGGTTTAGCATCTTTCTTGGTGATCAAATATTTTAGAGCAGCATGATCTGTGTAGACTATCACCCTCGCTCCTACCAAGTAAGATCTAAACTTATCTATAGCAAAAACTACGGCTAGGAGCTCCTTCTCAGTGGTTGCATAATTTAATTGAGCTCCTGTCAAAGTCTTGCTAGCATAGCAGATTGGATGATGCTTTTTATCTTTGCTTTGTCCTAAGACTGCACCAACAGCATAATCACTAGCATCACACATTATTTTGAAAGGGAGGATCCAATCAGGGGGTTGAATGATTGGAGTAGAGACAAGCGCCTTTTTTAGAATTTCAAAAGATTTTAGTCACTCATCATCGAACTCAAAGGGTGCATCCTTGGCTAACAGGTTAGTCAAGGGTCTTGCGATCATAGAAAAATCCTTGATAAAATGACTGTAGAACCCTGCATGACCTAGGAAGCTACAGATTCCCTTGATATTTACCGGAGGTGGGAGCTGTTCAATTACTTCTATCTTATCTCTATCCACCTCTATTCCCCTTTCGGATACACGGTGCCCAAGGACTATGCCCTCACAGACCATAAAATGGCATTTCTCCCGACTCAACACTAAGTCCTTTTCTTGGCACCTTTGCAAGACCTTGTCTATATTTTGGAGACAATGACTGAAAAACTTACCATAGACGGAAAATTCATCCATGAAAACTTCCATAATGTCCTCGATCATGTCCGAAAAATAGACATCATACACCTCTGGAATGAGGCAGGAGTGTTACACAGCCAAAAGGACATCCTTCGGTATGCGTAGGTACCATAAGGGCAAGTGAACGTGGTCTTGCTCTGATCATCGGGATGGATGGGGATCTGATGATAACCAGAGTACCCATCAAGGAAACAGAAGGAGTTGTTTGCCAGCCGTTCCAACATTTCATCGATGAAAGGCAGCAGAAAGTGATCCATCTTAGTCGCCTTATTGAGTTTCCTGTAGTTGATGCACATCCTCCATCCCACGACAGTACGTTGAGGAATTAATTCATTTTTGGCATTCTCAATGACCGTCATACCTCTGTTCTTGGGCACCACATGAACAGGGCTAACCCACTCGCTGTACGGGATGGGATAGATGATCCCGGTGTGCAGGAGTTTCAAGACCTCCTTTTTAACGACTTCCCTCATCGCATTGTTAATCCGTCTCTGGGGTTCCCTACATGGACTGCTTTCCAGTTCTTTAGGTATACGATGGGTGCAAAGAACTGGAGTAATCCCGTTAAGATCTTGAAGAGAGTAGCCTAGAACAGATTTATGCTTTTCTAGCACGTTAAGAAGACGAGACGTTTCATCCTCTGAGAGCTTGTTACTTATGATGATAGGAGCTTCCTTGTTGCCATGTGGAAAAGCATAACATAGACCTTGTGGAAGGGGTTTCAGTTCAATCGGATGTCGTGGAGGTGGTTCTAAGGATGGCAGCTCAAGGGTTTCACCAGACTCCTCTTCTTCCTGAATGAAATCAAGAATGTCGTCTTCTTTGAGAGAGGACTCAGGACGGTCAAAGGGAAAAACCCCGGTCACTTCCTCCACTGATCTTCATCAGAACGGGAGTCGGTCAAAGCATTTCTTGATAGCGAGAATGGTATAGTAAACTCATCCCCTCGTAAAGTTATTTTGAGGCTTCCTAAGGATGGGGCGTCTGTGAGAAATTTCTTAATAGGGTGCCCAATCAGAACGTCGAAGTCTTGGATCTCAAAGATGTGGAAATCCAGGATAGCCTCAGTGCTGTCATATTTGACAGGGACGTTCTGTATGATCACAAATCCTTCAATTAAACACTCTGAGGGGTGTTTGAAGAATTTGTTGGTCGGTGCTAGTGCTCTATCACCTAGATAGGCAAAAGCGAAAAACTTAGAAACGAGGTTAACACTGACTGTTGGACAATATAGAATGTCCACCGTATTCCCTCCTAACTAGTAAGGAATGGTGCGAGGACATGAGTTGATCCGAATTACTTTGGAGGAAAACTCTACTTCTTTCAACCATTCATTACTCATAATTTCAGTTAGCTCCCGAACTATTTCTTGAAGATATTCATCTTCGATAGGATCAGGAGGTGGAGTAGGCATAGGTGGATCTTTCTTACTGAAGTAATTTAGGGTATTTCCATAATCTTCATGAAAGTCATCCCTAAATTCAGGAGCACAACCTGGAGTTTGAATTTCTTTAGTATCCGAAGATGGCTCCAAGGAGGACTTAGTCGAATATGATGATATAGAAGGTTTAGGATCAAATTCGGCTAAAGAAGATTCCTCCCGCCTCGATACGGATGCCTTAGGGTGGGTTCGGAGCATTGCCCAACGAAGGAGGTATTTTCTGATATTTGATCAAGAATTTTCTTTCCTTCGGATGGGGTTTTTTGCATGAACGAACCTCCAGGAGTAATGTCGAGGTGGATTGCAGATTCGTTATCTAAACCCGTGTGAAAATTTTGCAATAATTCATACTTGGGTATAGACAAGTTTGGTCCGGATCATACCAACGAGGTAAATCTAGCCCAAGCTGCACCGATTGATTCATTTATTTTCTATTGAAAGTTGAGTACTTCAAGTCGGAAGGCTGCAATTCGGGCAACAGGGAAAAATGCGAGGCAAAACATTTCTCGCAACCGATCCCAGTTACCGTTTACACTCCCAACGGTATAAGTGTACCATTGTTTTGCCCCCCACATAAAGAGAAAACGGAAACAATTTCCACTTAAGAGTCTCTTGCGTCATGCCTTGAATCAGGAGGCATGAACACACTTGCTCAAACTCCCATAGATGATGGTAGGGGTTTTCCTGGTCTAGCATAGAAAAAGGTTTTTCCCTAACCATGTTTATGAATTCGGGACGAATTTCATAGCGAGATGTAATAATAGGCTCCGATGAAGGAGGTGGCACATAAAATTCTTCCTGAGGAGCAGATTTTTGACAGATCGGCAGATGCTCCATGATAGAGAAGTTTACACAAAAAATTTCCTCGAGGGTAAGAAGAAAAGAGAACTAAAAAGATACGAGGATGAACAAGGTTCGGAGGTAAACAACAACCGTTCCCCAGCTACGGCACAAGAAATGCTTGTTGGTATTTCTTATGATCACAGATAAAATCCACAAGCGCACGGATATACCGCTGTAGCACTTCACCCGGAAGTACTCTAAGATATCGAATTTCCACAGGGAACGAAGTATTCAACTTTCGACAAGTTCATCCAAGGACACAAGTTTATGTAGGCAGAGGGTAGAGAGGATTTTTCTAGTGAAGCATACGGTCATTTAGAAAGCTTAATTTAGTCCTATCGCAATACTTCAGGCACTCGCTTGCTCGCTGCTAGCAGGAGTCGCTCGACTACGCACCCGGACAGGGAGGACTATGGTCATCTAGAGGGCTATCACCAGCTCTACACCAACCTCTAACCTACTGTGGGGTACGCAACAAATACTGGTATTTAACAATATAAACACCACGTTTACATTATTAAAATAGTAATTTAGTGTTGATCAAACACGAAAGTAAACACTATTTCCAATGAACAATATTCGAGTATACTTAGTAGGAAGTAACTAAGAAATATACTTTCATTGATAAATCTTAATTACTTGTATAGGATAAATTCAATTATATTAAAGTAATCGACAAGGTACAAAAGAACTTAGAGGAAGATTACCAACAACTCCGGAATTCCTCGAATCTTTCTCCCTACTCTCTCCCTATACTACATATACATAAAGAATACAAAAAGACTCTTATAATTCAGCTCAAACTTGGTGTGTATTGAAATGAAGCATCTGAGCTACTTTTATAGCCTCCATATAATGGTTGTGGTGGTTGGTATTATTCCAAATACCCCTCTACTGTCATAAGGAAACCATCTTGATCGTCCACGTGGAAGGAGATACAAACGGTGCCACTGACAGTACGGCCGAACCCTAGCTGGCTAGCCCATCTGGCCCAGCCTTTTCTCCAGGGCTCTTGTGGAGAACTCCTCAACCAATATGTATGGTGAATGGGCCAATTTGAATGTGTTTTGTTAGGTTTGTGGACTCAAAACTCCATAGGATTGGATATGAGTTTGATTCTCCTCCTTTATGTATACTTTATCTTAACTTTATTGATTTATCAGCTGCATCCAAATATACACCAACGCTATGGAATTTGTTAGAATTAAACTCTACCACTACGTTGGATGTTTTATATGTCCAGATTCGTGCTGGTATTGATGGCGTAGATTTTATAGTTAATAGCCATCAACAGCCGTCTGACCATCACCCACCGCCGTCGCCCGCTGTCGATCGCTCTCGACCGCCGAACCGCCCGATCGTCGCCCGCCGCCAAGCCGCCCGACCGTCGCCTCAAACCGGTAGCGCCGGTTCGGAGGAGGAGAGGAGAGGAGAGAAAGAGAGGAGAGAAGAGAGATAGAGGGGGTAAATATCTGTAGATGGAGAGGGGAAGAGAGAAGGAGGAGGTAAAAAATTTGAAGTGGTGAGGAGGGAAAGAGAGAGGGGGAAATAAAATTGTGAAGTGGGAGATATTTTCGCATGTGAACCACTTAAGAGACCCGTAAGTAAAAATATATTTTTGCATGCGGCCCCTTAAGAGGATCGTATGCAAAAATGACTCATTTTTGCATGCGATCCTCTTAAGAGACCCGTCTGCAAAAATAGATTTTTGTATGCGGACCTCTTAAGGTATCGCATATAAAAATGGAGGTCGATTTTTGCAGACGCGACCAGTTACGATCCGTCTTTAATCTATATTCGGATCCTCATACAGAAAAATCCTTTTTTATAGTGATATTCTTCTATATTCATGTATAAAATTTTAGGACGGAGGGTGTATGTCCGAATGTACGCTATATAACATGAAAAGAACCATTTTTTAAAGGGTTAATTGGATCCATGCCATTATAAATTTGCAGGTTTGGAAAAATACCATTACTATTCACGAAATTGAAAACATGCCATTACAATTTCACAAGTCTTTGAGATGTGCCACTTCATCATACTTTCTAATTTTTTCTGACCAAATTACCCTAATCTTCTTCCTCCTTCCTCCTTCCATTTCTCTCTCTCCTCTCACCTCTCTTCTTTCTCGCCGGCGCCTACGCCCGTCGCCGCGCCGCCGCGCCCGTCGCCGCGCATGTGCCGCCTCGCGCCCCGAGCCGCGCCACGCGCCGCATTCCCCTCTCGCCGGCGCGCGCTCTCTCTCTCACCTCCTCTCCCCGGCCGCCACCGCTCTTCGGCCGCCGCCCCTCCTCTCGGCGCCACTGCCGCCGGCCGCGCCTCGCCGGAGCCGCCTCCGCCTCCCCCTCCCCGCCGGCCGCCTTGCCGCCGCCCGTGCCGCCGCGCCCGCGCCGCCTACGCCCGTCGCCGCGCCGCCGCGCCCGCGCCCGCCGCCGCCGCACTGCGCCACGCCCGTGCCGCCTCCCGCCCCGAGCCGCGCCACGCGCCGCATTCCCCTCTCGCCGACGCGCTCTCTGTCTCGGCCACACTCTCTCTCTCACCTCCTCTCCCCGGCCGCCACCGCTCTTCGGCCGCCGCCCCTCCTCTCGGCGCCACTGCCGCCGGCCGCATTCCCCTCTCGCCGGAGCCGCCGCCGCCTCCCCCTCCCCGCCGGCCGCCTCGCCGCTGCGGCGCCCGCTGGCCCGAGCTTGCCTCTCTCCCCTCTCTTGTCTGACAAGAATGGGTGGAAGGAAGAAGATAGGGGGTATTTTGGTCCAAAAGTTCTGATAAATGCAATGAAAGGGTAGTTAGTGGCATATCTCAAAGAGTTATGAAATTATAATGGCATCATTCTAATTAGTCAAATAGTAATGGTATTTTTCAAAACGAGCAAATTTTTAATGGCATGGATCCAATTAACCCTTTTTTAAACTAGGTCACTAAATAGCACCAACTTTACTCAATACATGAATGACACGACTTCTATTCATCTTTTTAGTTTTGGAGACTTGCAACCTCATCGCTTAGTTACGTTAATTAACTCAGGTAATCACGTAAAGCTAAAACCTATTGGACAGCTAGGTAGGATCAACTTGCAACTAATTAATGAGCTAATTGTATGGAACAGATGGCTAATCAACCGGGGGTTTGCTGCGCATGGGGATGGGAGGTGCCAGGCCCACCCCGGCACCCCCGGTGGTTTCGCCACTGATCCTAGGCGTGGCCTAGATACAAAATTGTTAGAGCTTGTGCACATTTTCTTTATTATCTTAATTAATAACTAATAAAAATCAGTTTTCCCCTGATTTTGTATGTAAACTTTGTGAATTTGAATTTCCAAAGACAATCTACTATGCAGCAATCTCCACCCAGCACCACCCACCGACCTCGGTCTCCTCCTCTTCCTGCGCAGCCGCGAAGGAAGGAAGATGAGTGCAGAGAGATATGGAGAGTCAGAGATCCAGAGCCAGAGAGGGGAGAGAGATATATGAAAAGTAGAGTGAGAGAATGAGTTAATTTATTCTGACGAAACTCTACGCTAATACTAAGACCACAATATTTTTTAAAAGTGTTTTGTACTGATTAAATTAGTGTTATTTTTTGCTGAATTTATGAGTATTTTTTCAATGATTTTCAGTAGAATGATATTGTTTTCACAGAATTCCATTGAAGCAATTATATGTCATCAATTATGAGTGCATGTTTTGACGTAATGGAGAGGTATTTGGAAATGTTGCGTGGACCTAATAACATGGGTATCAATGATATATTTTGGGATGACAGTGAAAACAATATAGCCATTTGAATATGGCCGATGCAAAAAAATAAATGATAGTTGAAAATAGTGCAAAATGGTGGTTGCAAGAAATTCATATAAAGATGATGGAAATAGAGAGCCAGATTTAGAAGCACAATAGAGTACGCATATAAATAGGGACCTAGTTTGGAAGGGAGACTCCCTAATACCTTGGGAGGCAAAAATATGGAGCACACTGTAGATGCTCTAAGGTACATGGCACTTAAGACCTATTAGAAGTGGTAAGGATTAGGAGTTTGGATTTATGTTTTTTTGGTAGCTTTTATCTAGTACATATACTGGTGTATTTTTCATGTGAGGCTCTTTTTACCTGTCTATATGATATTAGAGCAAAGCTTACCAATAATTTCGACCTGTTTATCTTAACTTCCTACCCCTGATAGTTTAATATCCACGATCTTACATACTCAAAATCAAGATTGTGATATGGTATTTAACGCATCCTCTAACATAGTAGAATGATGTCTCTTCTTTTTTAAAGATAATGGAATTATATATTTTTTAGCATCTTCACTTATTATGTATGATGCATGTAACCATGTTTGTGAACTCCAAAATTTGAACCTAGTAGGTTGAATCATGCATTAATGACATTCATAGCATTGGTCTCTTGTTTAATGCTTTTAGGTAACAATCCGAATCATTGGTTTATAATAGAATTTCTTGACACTACAGTAGTAAAAAAATATAATGTTTTTTTGATAAGGGAAAGCAATTGATCTTGGCTAAAAAACATACCATGCAGCAAGTATACATTTAAGCAATTCATACTTAATATAATCAATAGCTCAAAGCCTTTACATAGAAAAGCTTATTCTGGCCAAACAATCTGAACCTAGTTTAGAGTTTAGACAATCCGGAAGGTAGAGCTTTAGTAGTATTAGCTAAGGCCATGTGCAATTGGAACAAATCGTTCTGCTGTTGATTTTCTAGACAATAATCCGGACACCTCTTAAATCGTAGTAGGAATGAAAAAAATGGAGAAATAGAAAAAAAATATAGAATTCTGATAGGAATACAAGTGTAAAATAAAGGATTGTAAAACATAAGAATAATCATTTGATTGGTCTGTAAGAAAAACACACGAATCAGATGAGAGATAAATCCAAAGGAATTTTTTCAAAAGATCGGACCTCTTGCTAAATTTTTCCAAAAGCTACGTGCAATGAGCTATGGAAGAATTGTATAGAATTTGAAAAACTCCGTTCCTTTGAATAAAATGGTCAAATAGGAAAATTTCCTGTAGGATTTCAATACTATAAAATTCCTCTACAAATTCTTCGATTCAAATGGCCCTAAAAGAAAAAAAAGCCTTGGAACTTATCACACGTTACCTCCAGTCCAAACTTGACAAGCGTGCATTGCAAATTTTCTATTAGTTAATCATATTTACCGCTGCCGCTGGTAAAAAAATGAGTTCTTCGTTTTTCACAAAAATGTGTTCTATACCTAGCTTATTTGCTTGCCACATCTTCGACCCGGAGCGTTTGGGTGAACCACACGGCACACCGCTGCCTCGGTATGTTTTGACTCGATATTACACTGTTTTATAATTTATATTTGTGGATATTATGGTACCCATATACCCACAGACATAGAATATCCGACTGGATATAGAGGTATGATTTGTAGGTAAAATATGAGTAGTAATAGGACTCGGGTATGATATTGCCTTGTTTGTTAAGGTATAGCCCGGATACCTAGTATGTTAAGATTGTAAATCAATTAGGAAAGATCTAGACCGTGTCGGACTAGATCTTATCTTGTAAATCTCTATCTTCCGGGTATATAAGGAGGATAGGGGACCCCTTGGGGATATAAGCTTTTCGTAAGATCAATACTCAACTCGGAGGCAAAACCCCGAAACAGGAGTAGGGTATTACTTCTTCGTGAAGGCCTGAATCTGTCTAAATCCTTTGTCTCATAACCCATCTACTTTTCCATCTTGATAGCCACCCCCTTTTCATATTGCCGAAATCTAGTTTCGACAGTTGGCGCGCCAGGTAGGGGTGCATCAAGTTCATCGCCAATAAAAAAAGATGGGATTCTCATCAGGCATCGACGATTTCGCCTTTCCTCCTGGGCAGGCGTACCGCTTCGGCAGCCTCGACTTCATCACCAACAACTTCGGTAAGATATCTCACTCCGACTCGGTTTCAAACCAGTCGGGGATAGATCGTATCTCTTGGCCACTCGGGTTACCGAATATGGCTAAGATTAGCACCAAGACGTAGTTGGGAGTAGATCGCATCTCTCAGCCACTTGGGTTACCGAACATGGCTGAGACTAGCGCCAAGATCTTTTCCCACTGCACGACGTCAATCTCCTTCAGAAGTACGAATACATAGACATCGTTTTCCTCGTCAAGCACACCTCAAGACGATCAGATCTACCCCACCTTCACCTTGGAGTTACCGACAGATCCAGTCATCGGATCTGGCTTCAGAGACGTCAACGTCGTTCTACCAAAACTTGGATCTTGTTCCTCCACCGAACTCGCTGCCTACGCCAGCTCCTCAGAGGAAAGCGTACATGGCAACCCACCCGACGCCGATGCTGTTGACGACGCCAACTCCGACGACAACTACACACCGGTTTTTAACGGCGTTTTCATGGCTAATAACGAGACCGATGCTGAGGTTGCCGCAAGGTTACAAGCGGAAGAAGCAGCCCGAGTTGGGGTCGAGCAACAGAGGATTCTACTGGAGCAAGAACGCGCCCGACTTCAAGAAGACAGAGCTAGACTCGAACAAGAGCACCAAGCCCAAGCAGAGCAAGAACGACAACACAGAGAAGCTGAGGAGGTAAGACGCAGAGAAGACGAAGAACGAAGAAATCGAGATCTGGCTATGGCAGGTCGTAGGGCGTGGGACACAATCGGGCAAACCGTGGTCGACAACACCAACATCTTCCTTACACCGCAACAAAACGCAGTCGGGGCAGTCACCCTCCTTGACGCGTTGGCCGGCGCTGCACCACCTCATATCACCCCGTTGATAAATCAAGTCAAGACCCTGGTCCTAGGAACAGTGCAACGTGCCGATTCTAGTCGGCGACCCAGCGAATCAACCTCAAAGGCCCCGAGTGGCAGTCGCGCCCCTCCATCAAGAGTCAGAGATAGCAAAAGCAAAACCAACTCACGCGCCGACTACCACAGCGGAGCACGCCGAGACTAGTCGGTCCACTCGCCTGCAGCCAACCTAGCCCGACCGCCACACCACGCCAGAGATCGGTGGATTCCATTCGACTACCAAAGTCCTCCCAGGGCTTCAATCGACCTGAGGGACACCCTCAATCAAAGACGACGAGAGAGGGGCATTACAATTCAAGACGACGATGATTGCGACGGGGTTCCAGCTTTTACCAGAGATCTGCGTCGAGTGAATTGGCCGATTGGTTTCAAGCCGATCGGCATCGAGAAATATGACGGCAAGACCAATCCAGAGTCATGGATAACCGTCTATACACTCGCAATTCACGCAGCAGGAGGAGACAGCAAAGTCATGACGAACTATTTACCAGTGGTGCTGACCGACTCAGCCAGAAATTGGCTCGCTGGACTGCCAAGAGGCACAATCGACTCCTGGAACGAACTTCGCGATCACTTCGTCGCCAACTTCCAGGGCATTTCGAGCGTCCTGGGACCCACTTCGAGCTATACAACATCGTCCAGAAGCCGGGCGAAACCCTCAATGAGTACATACGACGTTTCTCTGAGAAGCGCAACAAAATCTCCGACATCACCGACGACAATATCATCGCCGCATTCACACGGGGGCTACGCAATGATCTCCTGATCGGAAAATTCAGCCGCAAACCTCCAAAGACAGTCAAACAGATGTTCGAGAAGGCAACCGAGTACGCCAAGTCCGACGACGCAGTAAAAGCATCGAAGAAGTCGGTGGGCACCTGGAAGAAGAGGGATCACGACACCACACCAGGGCCCAGTGGGAGCAATACAAAGCACAGAGAACACAAGCGCAAGCTTGAGGATCTAGTCGCTGCAACTTCAAATCAAAACTACCAGAGCCAGCGCCCTCGAGTCAACTCCTACGACAAAATAATGAACGGTCCATGCACGCATTACCCCGGCAAGGGACACGCGGCCAAGGATTGCTTCATCTACAAACAGTTTGCGGAGAAATATGCCGCGCAGATTAAGAAGCCAACCGAAGGAGAAGACACTTCAGTTCAGAAGAAGAAAGACGACGAGGAGCCAAGCCAGGGAGCGTATCAAGACCCCAGAAGCGAGCTCAACCACATTTTTGGCGGCGCACTCGCCTACGAGTCCAAGAGGAAGCAGAAGATCACCGACAGAGAGGTCAACACGGCACAACCTGCAGTCCCCCAGTACCTGCGATGGTCGGAAGTCCCAATCAAGTTTGACCGCTCGGATCATCCCGACCGATTGGTCCACCCGGGGCGGTACCCCCTGGTACTAGACCCAGTTGTTCGCAACGTCAAGCTGAAGCACACCCTCATCGACGGCGGTAGCACACTCAATATCCACTTCGCCAAGACCCTAGATGAGATGCAGATTCCTCGATCCGAGATGAAGCCGAGCAACGCCCCCTTCCACGGAGTCATCCTAGGGCTATCTTCAACACCACTCGGCCAAATCACCCTCCCAGTGACCTTCGGGACCAAGGAGAATTTCCGGACAGAGAACATCAGCTTCGAGGTTGCCGACTTCGAGACAGCCTACCACGCCATCCTCGGTCGCCCGGAGTTAGCCAAGTTCATGGCGATCTCCCACTACACCTACATGATGATGAAGATGCTAGGGCACCGTGGAGTCATATCCTTACGGAGCGACGTCAAGCAAGCCCTCACATGCGACAAGGATAGCTGCGAGTTGGCCCAGTCTCGTGAGAGATCAGTCGGCCAGCAGGAAGTCCGACTAGCTGCATCAACATCACAAGACGGTGAAATTCCAGTCGGCAAGGTGGCCAAAACCGGAGCAGGCGACGCCAAGACAAAGAAAATCCCCCTAGATCCCTCTGATCCTACCAAAACTGCTGTAATAGGCACTAAGTTAGATAGCAAATAGGAAAGCGCGCTCATCACCTTTCTTCAAGCTAATAAAGATATCTTTGCTTGGAAACCATCTGATATGCCTGGTATTCCTAGAGAGGTGATTGAGCACTCTTTAAACGTCAGACAAGACGCAAAACCTATCAAGCAACGACTCCACCGAGTCGCACAGGACAGAAGAGAAGCTATCAAGGAGGAATTGACCAAGCTGCTAGCAGTAGGATTTATCAAGGAGGTTTATCATCCCGACTGGCTCGCCAACCCGGTATTGGTCCGCAAGAAGACTGGTCAATGGCGCATGTGCGTCGACTACACAGATTTAAACAACGCTTGCCCCAAAGATCCCTTCGGTTTACCCAGGATAGATCAACTGGTGGATTCAACAGCCGGATGCGAATTACTCAGTTTTCTTGACTGTTACTCGGGTTACCACCAGATCAGCCTTAAAGAGTCCGACTGCTTGAAGACTTCGTTCATCACCCCGTTCGGCACCTACTGCTACATTACTATGCCTTTTGGGCTGAAGAACGCAGGGGCTACGTACCAACGCATGATTCAGCGATGCCTTGCAACACAACTCGGACGGAACGTGGAAGCCTACATCGACGATGTTGTCATCAAGACCAAGCAGAAGGACGACTTGATCCAAGATCTGGAGGAGACATTTGCCAACATACGCGCCTTCAGGATGAAGCTGAACCCTGAGAAATGCACCTTTGGAGTACCATCAGGAAAACTACTCGGTTTCATGGTGTCTCGCAGAGGAATTGAAGCCAACCCAGAGAAAATCAACGCCATACTAAACATGAAGCCGCCGAGTTCTCAGAAGGATGTTCAGAAGCTTACTGGATGCATGGCTGCTCTTAGCAGATTTGTTTCAAGACTTGGAGAGCGTGGAATGCCCTTTTTCAAGTTGCTCAAGACGACCGACGATTTCCAATGGACACCGGAAGCGCAAAAGGCATTTGACGACTTCAAAACTTTCTTGACGACTCAGCCGGCGCTAGCCTCACCAATGCCGCAAGAGCCACTACTGCTTTATGTATCTGCAACTGCAAAGGTGGTGAGCACAGTTTTAGTCGTTGAGCGTGAAGAGGATGACCGCACCCAGAAAGTTCAGCACCCAGAAAGTTCAGCGACCAATCTACTTCGTTAGCGAAGTTCTTGTTGATTCAAAAACCCGATACCCTCAAGTGCAGAAGCTGCTATATGGAGTTTTAATCACAGTCAGGAAGTTGGCTCACTATTTCCAAAGTCATCCAGTCACAGTGGTTACATCTTTTCCACTCGGCGAAATCCTCCGCAACAAGGAAGTCACCGGCCGCATTACCAAGTGGGCCTTAGAGTTAATGCCTCTGGACATAACTTTCAAGCCTCGAGTTTTTATTAAATCCCAGGTGCTAGCCGACTTCGTCGCCGAGTGGACCGAGTGCCAAGAAGACGTCCCCGCAGAAAAAATTGAATACTGGACAATGCACTTCGATGGATCAAAAAGAATTTCAGGGTGCGGAGCAAGGGTCATTCTGATTTCCCCGACTAGAGAACGCCTCAGCTATGTTTTATGGATTCATTTTCCAGCATCCCACAACGTGGTAGAATATGAAGCACTCCTGCATGGATTACGGATCGCCATATCCCTAGGGATTCGCAGGCTGATAGTTCGAGGAGATTCTCAACTTGTGGTCAACCAAGTGATGAAAGACTGGACATGCCTCGATGACAACATGGCGGCCTACCGACAAGAAGTGCGCAAGCTTGAAGACAAATTTGATGGTTTGGAGTTAACCCATGTTCTCCGACACAACAATGAAACAGCTGACCGACTGGCTAATTTTGGATCAAAAAGAGAAGCAGCCCCATCGGATGTTTTTGTCGAGCATCTCCACCAACCCACAGTTTCAAATAACTCAACCGCCAAGGAGGAAGCTGGAGAGCAAGTTTTAATGCTTGACGCCGACTGGAGGGCACCCTTCATCAAGTACCTTAAGAATCAAGAGTTGCCTCCCGACAAGAATAAAGCCGAACGAATTCATCACCGCTCCAAGACTTATGCCCTCCTGGTGGAGGAATTATACAAGAAAAGCCCATCTAGAATATTGCAGAGATGTATCTCCATTGAAGACGGCATACAACTTCTAAACGACATTCACTCGGGAGTATGCAGGAATCATGCGGCAGCAAGAACCTTAGTCGGGAAGGCATATCGACAAGGCTTTTTCTGGCCTACAGCAGTCAGCGACGCAGACAAGATCGTTCGCACATGTGAAGGTTGTCAATTATTCACGAAACAAACCCACTTGCCAGCCCAGAAGCTACAAACTATACCCCTCTCTTAGCCTTTTGCGGTTTGGGGACTGGACATGGTGGGCCCGTTCAAAAGGGCGCAAGGCGGATATACCCATCTGTTTGTTGCAGTGGACAAATTCTCCAAGTGGATTGAGGCAAAGCCAGTGGCGACCATCACCGTGGATAAAGCGCGCGACTTCTTCATCAACATCGTTCATCACTTTAGCGTACCAAATCGAATCATTACAGACAATGGAACTCAGTTTACTGGTGGCATTTTCAAGGATTTTTGCGAAGACTTCGGTATCAAAATCTGCTATGCTTCAGTCGCTCACCCAATGAGCAATGGTCAAGTTGAGCGTGCAAACGGCATGGTGCTTCAAGGAATCAAGGCTCGAGTTTTTGACAGACTGCGTCCGTATGCCAGCTGGTGGACAGAAGAGTTGCCCTCAGTTTTATGGTCACTACGCACAACCCCGAGTCGGGCTATGGGCCAGTCACCTTTCTTCTTGGTGTATGGTGCAGAAGCCATGTTGCCGAGTGAGATGGAGTTCGAGTCCTTACAAGTCCGCAATTTCAATGAAGAACGTCATGACTGTGACAGAATTGATGATCTCATCCGACTGGAAGAAGTAAGGGAAGCAGCACTAATTCTGTCGGCTAGATATCTCCAAGGTCTACGACGCTATCACAATCGCAACGTCAAATCACGCGCCTTCATAGTCGGCGGTGGGTTCTCGGCTTCAAATCGAAGTTTTTAATAAAGTGGGCTCTGAAATCTCAATATGCCTTGCCTCACCCGAGAGTCACCGTAGGAAGGGGCTCTTTCCTTCAACAAATGGAACTGGTGCAAAAGGAAGTCGATCTTGTCTTACGGCCCTGGATCGGTTGTCGCTATCGCTCCCCCCTTCCTCATTAAGTCACTGGCTGGTCTTGATTGCCCAATACCCCAGCAAGAATAACTAGTAAAAGCGGTCTATCCTCCAATTCATCGATTCACAACCCCCTACGCCAAAGGTTCCTGGAAGCTTTTCATCCTTATTGAGAAATGGTCCTACGGAAGATTCAAACGACTAAAGATAGGCACAAATTGTCTCCCTTGTGGGAAGGGCCGTTTATAATAGCAGAAGTCACTCGCCCAGGAGCCTACCGACTCAAGCGTGAAGACAGAACCATGGTGGACAACTCATGGAATATAGAGCATCTTCGAAGATTTTATGCTTAAAGGCTATTTTGTACATCTCTCCCTTAGACTACCCACTCACCTGTCTCAGCCGAGTGGTTAGTCGGGGGCTACTGATAATAATATAGTATTTCTTCTGTTTTGTTTATGACTTGTCGTTGACCCTGTTTAAATCTAGGACCAGCGGATAAGGACTAAAAATTTTTCGATGATTGTAACAAGTTTTAGGCTTGAAGCAGTCAGACAAAAATGTTAAGAAATTTGAAACTGGATCTTTGGTTTACTGCATGGCATAAATAAGTCATAATACATTACTTAAGAATACTTTACATTGTTTCATACAGAATATTCACAAAGTCTAAGACTGGAAATTTTCTAAGACATCTGCGGCAAGCTTCTCGGCTGAATCTTGAGCCTGGTTGATTAATTCCATCGCTTGCTCGTTAGTTATCTCGTCTGAGAAGCCGTCCCCGACTGCATCAACTTCTATCCGAGGATACAAGGACTTCATCATTCCCATAGCTTGACTGCGCCCATCATCCCAGCATCCTTGATATTATTGAAGTACTTCGCCGAGGTAGTACGAAGCCCTTCAAATATCTGGACTGCATCTTTTTGGCTGCTCCCGAGTCCATTCTGGAAAATTGCGTTTAAGACTGGAGCGGCAGTATTGGCGATGTCGTCCCGAACACTCTCAGCCTTTTTTACTCTCTCGACGAACACTTCAAATTGGGCCTTGGTTTTGACTTTGTGTTCTACATTCATGCAAGGCAGAACAGCTTCTGAGTAACATGGCATTATTTCACACTAATCTTCAAAGATAATATTGTACCTTCGAGGGCATTCTCAGCCTCGAGCTTGTCAGCTGCCGACTGAGCGTTGATTCCTTCGAGTTCTTTAACTCGGGCAGTCAGGGATTCTATCTTCGTAGCTTAGGCTGAGGGACAAGATACAGTTTGATCAAGTTTACAAAAAAGGATGAACAACGAAATAATGACAGAAGGATTTGTACCTCCAATTGTACCCCTGTAGTTGAAGCTGGCGTCCATGAGTTGATTGATCTGGTCTTTTAATTTCCGCTCCTTGGCTTGAGCATCCTCACGGGTCTTGGCCAGCTCAGCTTGAACTTGTTCAAGGTTTTCGAGGTGAGGCACAAGTTTTTCCAATGCACTTGTTTTCGGCGGCATCACGTAAGCAGTACAGTCGGAATAAGACAGTTGAGTACAAGATATACTTACATTCATGAGACGGGTGGACTCGGTCAGATGTTTCTTCAACAACTCGAGCTCCTCGTTCTCACCCTGACGATTGAAGACTATACCTTGAAGAGCGCCGTCTCGATCCCTCCATTGAAGTTTAGTCGGAGGAAAAGAATCCTCGACTGCTTTGATTCTTGGGATTTCTTCTTCCTTATCATCAATCAATGGGCCTAGTTTACAGACTGTGAGAAAACAGGGATATAACAGATGAATAAAGTTAAAGTTTAGTTGTATGACATACCAGAGATGATTTTGGAACTCTCCTTTGGGGCTTCTTTTGGCTTCCCGACTGGATCAGTTGTCGTATTTATTTCTGCAGCAGTCGGACCTTGGTCAGGATCTTTGGGGTCTACTTCGGCTGGCTCGGCAAGCGTCGCTGGCGCACCAGTCGGGATGTCACTTTCCCCTTGTTGATTCACCGCTGGGGAATCGGCTCCAGGGATGTTAGTGTCCTGCTCTGGCTGGTTGTCAGTCGGGGGCTGGACTTCGGCATCATTTATAGTTTTTCCCGACTGACTATAAACTCGGGGCTCAGGACGTGGCTCGCTAGGCATGGTGACAGGCGGCACATCACCTTTTTTACCCAGATCAATGTCTTGGGGTTTTCTAAAGATTGACAGATTTCAACATCTAAATGTATGTTTTCCAAGAAGTCAGCAATGATGAAATGATGGCAAGAATGTTACCTTGTGGATCTTCGGATCTTAGGCGCAGGCCGACTGACTGGAGACTTAGCCCGAGCTGGCTGGGTGCTTGTTTGTGTTTCAGTCTGCTCATCTTCAGAATCACTGCAGACCAACTTTCTTTTCTTCAGTTTTTGCTTGGAGATGTTTTCTTTGACAGTTCGTTTACTCTTCCCAGCTGGGTTGATCTTCGGGCCACCAGTCGGGAGAGGCTTTTTTGGGATGGATTCTTTCTGAGCAGGAGCTGGAGGGTTTGAGGAAAAGCGTTTGTTGTCCTATTCAATGGAGTAAATCAATAAAGATAAAATAACGGATAGATTGGTAATAGACAAACAACAGAGTGGTGAATTTTTACCTCAGGAGGGGGCCGCACCAGGCCATATGGAGTCACAGGCAGCTTATGGCTATAGTCGACGGAGATCCCAGATGAGAACATTTTGTACATCCGGTTACGCATGACTTTGTAGTCAATGGAATCCGGGTCTTCACGGTTGGGGTCCGACTGCCCCTCGTACTCATATGTTGGTTTACTCCTCTCCTTGATCGGGGCCAGTCGACACTTGATGAAATGCCGAGTGATCTGCTCCCCTTGTAAGCCTTGTTGTTTGATCTCCACCAGTCGAGTAGCAATTCATTGGCTTGAGCCAGCTCGGCGCCGTCCGGGAAGTTTTTCCAGTTTTCTTGGGGGATAGGTGGAAGACCAACGAACTTGGGAAGACTCGGAGAAAGATTTGAAATGTAAAACTAGTTTGAATGCCATCCTCTATTGGAAGTTTTAAAGGGAAGAGAGAAATATTTTTGTGTCAGAGTTTCTCGCAGTTGGAACCCAGACCCGCCGACTACGCAAGGATTGTTTTTGTCGGGCTGGGGTTTGAGGTAGAAGATGCGGCGGAATAGAGCAAAATGTGGCTGAATACCTAGGAAGGCTTCGCAAAGATGGATAAAATTGGGGATATGGAGTACAAAATTGGGATTCAAGTGATAGATTTGGATTTTGTAAAATGCAAGAAGACCACGGAAGAAAGAGGATGCCAGAAGAGCAAAGCCAGAGTAGAAGAACGAAGTGAATACCACGATTTCACCGGTGTCGGGGGTTGGAAACTCCTCGCCGTATGCAGGGTGCCACCCGATGATCTCTTTTGCAGGCAGGACCCCATCCTTCACCATTTCCAGCAGGGTTGATTCCTTCACATCGGACCTTGCCCACTGTTCAAAGGGGATTTCTCTTTCTTCGGCCATGAGTATGTTTTGGATCTGGGCAGAGTGTTTAGGTTTTTGTGGGTGCGATGGAGGGGAGTTTGGGCTGGAGGTGAGCCGCAAGGAGGTTTGATGCGTGGGATTGAGGATTGGAGCTTGTGCGCGTGTGGATTGGAAACCCTAGTTCGCCGGTACTGTGCGCGGTTTGGGGATTTTGGATGAAGAAGACGAAGAAGATGAAGCGGCGATTGCTCTAACGGTTAGTAGCGTTTTTGTGCGCTAAATGGGCCGTGGATTATGGCTTAACTGTAGCCACGAAATTTAGAAAGTCTGATATATGTCCTTAGGGGCTTAATCTTTCCATGTGATGAACAGGGAAGAATATATCGATGACATTTGCACTGTTGCGACTTAGTTTCTTCGGAGAGCAAGTAGTGCAGACATTGCCACGTCAGTGAGCATATTAAATTAACCAAGTATTATTGCTTTGGTTTTCTAATTATTTTTGATTTATAGGCGGTTGGAGAATCTTGTAAAAGATTTTTGCCACATATGCCTTGTTTTCTTTAAATAAATGTGCACGTAAGTGTACGATTTGTCACATAAGTGAGTATTTTTATTGACCTATATTTTGGCTTAGGCTGATAATATATTTTGGTCACTTTTGGTAGTTGGTAAATCCTTTATGAGTTTTATTTGCTCGGATTATATACCACATATGCTTTATATTTATTATTAATTCCGACTATATGTTTAGTTTGTTCAACTAAGCACATAGTCGGGGACTACACCTAATTAGGTGCATCTAGTCGATGCACCTGGAGATATTTTTTGAAATTTTTCAGCCCTTCACAGTCTTGCGATATGAATTTGGCGCTCAGGAGATCATGGTAGGGATAATTGAAGTACTACTTGGAGTTATTGATTTATTATTTGAGTGAAGATTATCTCGTTGACTGTAAAGGTCTCAGGGGCTACTGTGGATATTATGGTACCCATATAACCACAGACATAGAATATCCGACTGGATATAGGGGTATGATTTGTAGGTAAAATATAAGTAGTACTAGGACTCGGGTATGATATTGCCTTGTTTGTTAAGGTATAGCCCGGATACCTAGTATGTTAAGATTGTAAATCAATTAGGAAAGATCTAGACCGTGTCGGACTAGATCTTATCTTGTAAACCTCTATCTTCCGGGTATATAAGGAGGATAGGGGACCCCTTGGGGACATAAGCTTTTCGTAAGATCAATACACAACTCGGAGGCAAAACCCCGAAACAGGAGTAGGGTATTACTTCTTCGTGAAGGCCTGAACCTGTCTAAATCCTTTGTCTCGTAACCCATCTAATTTTCCATCTTGATAGCCACCCCTTTTCATATTGCCGAAATCTAGTTTCGACAATATTATAAGCCGTTTTGATTTTTTCTTAATTAAAATATTTACAACATGAAATTAGTTTTATTGAAATATATTTTGATAATATGTTTATATACAATGTTGCTATATTTTTTTATAAACTTAATTAAACTTGAAATTTTAACTAGAAAAAGATCGAAACGACTTATATTATCAAACTAAGGTTTAAAGAATCTTCTTTCTCTATTTAACTCCTACAAAGAAGACAATGCGTGAGGCCACGCAATCAAGAAGCTCAAGCAATAGATCTGATTTAATCTGGTCTATCTCATCCTGTAGGTATTTGCTCATTTTTTTCTATTTTGGTTCATACGATTTTCCGCAGCAACGATTCGGCGTATTTTGATTCCTCTCAAAAAAAGTATAGGACCTTGATGACAAAGCCTTCTTACATTCTATCCCATCAATGTATATAAACAAGTAAAAGACGAGTTATTGCACGATAGCGATCACAACAATTCCCTAATTTTCCACTACAAGTAGTGTTCTATTTTGAGAGCAACATGACACAAAGAACCACTAGCACAGAGAATAGGAGTGCTGAAAATATAGCTGTCGAGAAACTGATGGACATGACAGTTTGCCTTGAGCTAAAGCATCACACGACCAAAACTTGGCCACACTTGCCACAACTTCTATGCTTTATGGTGGCATATGAAGATGACAGTTGCCTCATCAAACCAAAGTTTTTTTTTCCGCCAAAAGTAAACCAAATATAGCACCAATATATGATGGGGCAGGTGCAGTATAGATGTGGTCTGGGGACTTAGTTGGTATCATCGCTCTTTCCATATCATAGAGAATATTTTCCCCTGTTTGGATTTGAGTGAAGATGATGTTGGATACGAATGTGTTTCTAATAACATTGGTCACAGAAAGGTATCGCGCGAAATGGTACTGGTAACAAAGAGGTACACACAATCTGTAAGACATAACACAGTGATTAGTTCATTATTGTATAACATGCACATGCAACGCTCTGGTGGTAGGTTATATTGAAGTACATCCAATGCAATAAAATGTTTAACAGAAAACAAAAAAGAATAGTTCCCTTACAGTAAATCACTTCTTCCTATATTATATTGCTGGTATCCACTATAGGAGTTATTGCTATAAAACTTGCACCACGTTCCGCCACGTCATCATTCTTTCCTGAGCTGTTGGATTGACTGCAGTTCTCCGGAACGATGTTAGATAGACGTCCAACAATATTGAGCCAGCCCATTTTACTTATGGGCCTATGTTACGTTACGCCTTTTCTCCATTGACCCAAGCCCATAACAATACCAACCTTATCCATTGCTCGCACAGAACAACGCTCATCTCAGAAAAGAAAAAACAATCGCTCCAAACCTACGTCGCGGTGGCTGGTGGATCGGGACGGCGGCGCCACTCCTGATTCGCATTTGCTACCGAGAACTCGAGGTCGAGGCGGCCGCAGCCGCACTTGCTCGGTATCGGCTGCCACACACGGTCTAGGCCGTCGTGCCCCTTGTTGCTTGCGTCCCCTTCTTCTCATCTTCTGTCAGCTAGGGTTCTGCGGTATGGCTATCCGGGTGGCTAAGGATAACGGCGGCGCGGCTTGCGCGTGGGCGTCGCCGTCTTCTACTGTCAGGGCTGATACAGGCTGGTATCGTGCTCCCTCTCGCTGCGTTACCTTATGGGCCCATCTGCCGGTTCAGGAGAGCGGTGTACAATTGACCTGCGCCCTGCACGTTTCGGGAGGGCCACGGGTTCATCACCATGGATTTGCCGGTTTGCATCAGCATTTCAGGCAAGAATCGTTGAACCCATTCTCTCTTCACCCATAATGTTGAAATCCTAATTAAGTTGCTCATGTCTATTCCTCTTTCCTTTCCTTCTCTTAAACTTGCGCAATTGCTGAAAAAATTGCCGCAATCAATTAGGCCAATAGGCGGCATTGCTAAATTCAATTTATTGCCTTCATGAGCATGTCTTAAAATCCCGTCTACAACCATAATAGACCACAAATAGCTCGCACTATCCTCTCAACGCATCCAATCAAGCAACCATATCATCCGACTGCATCCACCATATCATTGGAATCGAACTATGAAAGTTTAGTGTACTACATGCAATTTTTATTTCAACAATCATATTCCAGTTCTTTATATGTCAATTGCTTTTGTTTACTTATTGATCATAGGATACGAATTTGTTCTCTGCAGGACCAAGGTGAAAGTTTTTCATGAATTGGTGCCATGGATGCATTACTCTATTTCTGATGGACTCCTTAGGTATCCCCTTCCACGCAGTGCCTCTCTTGCATCCACACATATGTTCATCAGAGCTCTTTCCTCTTTTTTATGTAATTATGGGTTTTTGTCGAATCATCTCAGCCCATCAAATTGAGTGCCAACCTATCAATCTTCAGCAACATTTGTAGATTACAGTTAGTGAGGTTCCCTTCTGTTTAACACCTACATGCACGCCACTAATCATATGTGTACCATGTGTTCGACCAAATAGTGCTCGCAGGTTTTCAGTTTTAGGTGCCCGTTGTTATTGCTTGCAGGTTGCATCACAAGGAATTTTCGTTGGATTATGTACTCACTCTCCAACACGGCTATGTACTTCTTCGCCCTTTTTCACCAACTCCCCGTGAAGCCTAAAGCTTAATTAAGCACCCCCAAGGTAGCTTTGGCCTTAAAATTAGTTGCTAATTTTGATCTTGAAATTAGAATGAATCGTAGGACATGCTATTTTGAATGAAACTTTTGTAGATCAATTCCTTTTTTTTCCAGTCAATTGGCTTTTCTTGATGTTGGACATAGGGATTCATATACAATATGTAATTCTTGCTCTTTTATTAGTTTGTATCATGTACATTTTTTCAATATCATGTCGTTCTCTCTCTCATCCCTGTTCATTGGTGTGTTAAGTTTTTGCTTTTACTGTTTAGCTCTCACATTATTTTCATATGTGCCATGCTGCTGGTGAACTGTGGAGTGTATTATATGTATATAGTTACAGTATATTAACTATACTGATTGATATACATTAAATGAGCTTTCATATTTAGCCACACCATCAAATCATGTTAGCTATTGGATCAAACTATGTACGGCATACCAGCCATTCAAGCAATGATCATCAGTAAATAAGTTCTAAAATCCCGCTACAACACGCGGGGTATCCACTAGTTTAAAAAAGTTTTAAGCCATGAGTAAGTCGTTTGAGCTAACAGCTTATTAAGCCATTGAAAATCGTAAAGCAACTTAAAAAAATTATAGGTCAAACTTTCCTATCTTTTTTATTAGCTAGAAAGTTAGCCCGCACGAATGCGTGAGCATGTATTATAGAGTATATTTAAAAAAACTTAAAATGGCAGAACATCAACTAGATATCATCTATCATATTTCAAAAGTAACACCAAGACGGACCTCTTCAAATCTGTAGTATTATTTTTTTTGTATTTGTTACAATTGTTTATAATGCATGCAAAAGTCAGAAAATATAATGCAAAAGAGTCATATTTCTCTTCAAAGTTAAATTATAGTGAAATTTGGTCTTTCATTACAAATTTAGTCATAAACAATCTAAAAACATAATATTATTGTTACTTTAATACATAATCATGCTATCTAACTAATAAAGCATAAAAATATGAGAAGGAAGAGTTAATGTAGGAAGAGGGGGCGTAATATGAATCCAATATTATAATTAGATAAATACATATGAGATTAGTACAGAGAGATTAATTACTTTAACAGATCTATATTGGTTAAAAATAAAGGTTCAATGGTTTAAGTGTAAATCGATGATACGATGTTTTGCATTTTACTTAGAATTTTTGGATTTTATTGATCTTAAATTTAATTGTTTAATTATAAATTAAATCTTGATAATTTAGCTCATCATGTTTACCTTGAATTGCTAACTATAAAATAGAAAGTACAGAGAAGGGGAGACACATGATATATATGTTACGGGCAACATATCACAATAATAACAATAGCATATGGGATATATTATTATTATTATCATATATTATATAGTTAGTTGTAAATGAGATATACGTACGTACGTATGTACAGGCTGGGTGGGGCTTGGTTTGGATGGTTAATTTTTTCTTTAAGATAAATCTAATGGTTGTAAATAATGGGTCCACCAAATTTAATAAAATCAACCGTTATTGTTAGAGTGCTACGTGGTGGTTTAGGAGCGTTTCTACGATGCCAGGTGATGACTTAGGAGCGTTTGTAGAAAGTTTCATGGACTTTTAGTATATATAATAGATATAATAAGTAGATGAATGGTTTAAAAACTAATACTACAAATAGACGATGATGTAAAAAAACCTAAATTTCGCTTTAATTTCGTTCACTCTTAAAATTTAAAGTTGGATTATGACTGATAAGAAAAAAAAAACTGACGATAAGAGGTGGGTGCCTCACAAAACCTAGCTTAGCTATGTCTCTCACCTTTCCCATTGCCCACATTCCTCAGCGCCGAGCCGCCGCCACCTTGCTCTTCAGGCTGTGCAGCACGATCACCACCGGTAGCCTATGCTACCCAAGCTCATGTCTTTGCTTGTAGATATGCCTGATATCAGCTCGCCTACCATAATTCAGATTTTACTCAACGATGATTTTCCTAGACGAGATACTTTTTAGGTTGTAGACAAACTGTAATTAGTCGCATCTGCAAAAATCGATTTGCACTTTTGCATAAGGCTTCTTAACAGTACTGCATGCAAAAAATAAATTTTCGCAAACAGACCTCTTAAGGATTCACCTAAAGTCTAAGTTACCTCCTTATTCCCTCTCAACACTTCAAAATTTTTCATCCTTTTCCTCTCTCCATCTCTTTCTCACCTCCTTATCCCCTCTCCATATCTCTCTCATTACTTCTGAGTCCTCTCCTCTCTCTCACCTCCTCTCCTCTCTCTCATGACCGCCGGAGGGTGGTAGCCGGCGCACCGGACGGCGGCATGCGGTGGGCGGCAGCAGGCGCGGTGGGCGGCTCGGCCCCGCAATGGTCAGTGGTAGACAGCGGCGGGCTCAGGCTTCCTAGGGCACTCGGCGGTGGTCGGTGGGTTGGATCCACAACCGCCGGCCCTGCGATGGCTGGCGGCGGGTGGTTGGCTCGGTCTTCCTCGGGCAGTGGGTGGCTCGGCGACCTCAGGCCGCCAGTGGTGTCGGATCCTCCTCCGCTGGTCCCACCGCCACCATTCATTGGGGAGCGGATGGGAGCTATGGTTTTGATTTGTAGGCATTTTTCTATTTTTGCATGCAGATGACATAAGCGCGAAAAACCGTTTTTCGCATGCAGTTGCGCAACCCGCATGGAAAAAACAGACACTTGCATGAGAAAATAGACACATTCACGCGCCACCTGCATGGATGTACGAGATCCGGTATTTCGATTGAATGTGTGAGATCACTTTCGTAATTCGATTGAAAGGTCAAGACTGCAACATTCAAGGATGTGTGCTCAGCTATAATTCGATCATCAACGTAAGTCATCTCAGACTACCACCTTATCTCAAGATACTAATGCCCGAAGAAGTAGTAATCTACGCTTTTGTAGGCCCTGCCTTTGACGGACGTCATTGGCACACTCGTCGATCACCAGGCTGTCGCCTATCTAAAAGAGACGGTGGTCTCTGAGCAAGCGATGACGGTGAGCGTCCCGAGTGGCAGTGGGACCAAGGCCACTAAAAGGCCATGGACAGCCTTCGCGAAGTTCAAAGGGGCTGGAACGCTTGTGCAAACAAGCAGCTCTGAGGTCAGTGATGTTTCTCCGGTCTGTTGATTCTTTTATGACTTTTCTTAGTGCGAGGTCAGTGACTAGCCAGCTGTTTCAAGCCAGTGCTCGTGACGTAGTCGCGGACGTAAAGCGGTTCAGGAAAGCTGCCACTCCCGCTGACAACCGTGTCACGAAGCTAGAAGCCTAGTTGTCTGAGGCTCGAGCGGACACGAAGAAGCTCAAGAAGATGGTTGCCGGCCACGAGCGGTAGTGGCAAGAATGAGAGCAACACGTAGAGGAGATCCAGGAGAACCTAACATGTCTTCGGAAAGGCTTCCACGACAACTACGGGAGGCTCGACGTGATGGCGAGCAGCCTTGGGATCCACGAGAAGGGACCTGAGAACCCTGATGAGACTACGGTATTGGGGTCCTTGGGGACCCTAATCGGAAAGCTGGAGACCGGCGTTAAAACATGCCACCTAGGTCACCGAGGAGATTCGTACCGCTCCACAGACTAGTGCTTGTGATGTCCTCACGTGTATCAAGCTCATGCACCCCGAGATAAAGCTAGAAGTGGTGTTGTCTAAGGGCGGGCGGAGTAGACGGGCGAGGACGTGATGGAGGAGCTCCTGGATCTAGGGGGAAGCATCATCCCTTATTTTGAAGAGTAAAACGTTGTCCCCTTTTTGTGTTGAGTTGTACACTTAAAACAATCATTATTCTTGTTGCCCACGAGAGCAATGTCCTTTTTTCATTGCTATTAAGTTTTCCATGTTATTGCAACTACTTGTAGATGTACTGAGGACAAGGTCGTCCAGCAAGAAGGACGTCCTCAAGACTATACCGCTATGCCTCCATCTCCTCGTGCCTCCCCGATTCCAAGTGGTGGCGATCAAACCTTGGTCGTTGTTAACCCCGACAACACACTAGGTCCGCAGGGATCCGAGCTTAAGTCCCTTCTCAAACAAAACCAAGGTGCGAACATTCAATCGTTGTATTGCTTGCCTTTGTGCGTAAACAGAAGAAGCTCACCAAGATCAATTGTTGGCAGACCTCGAGAATGCTCTCGAAGAGAGAGGTCGTTGTATCAAGTACAGGAAGAGAAAGTTTGAGAAGGCGGAGGAGAAAAGGGTAGCGACTGCCAGCGCCGCACATGACATAGACACTCCGAGGTAGGGAAGTCTGGGTTCTCGCCTACCTCAAGAGTTGCTATCAAGCGCTGATGCAGTTGTGCGAGGAGCTGCGTGTTGTCCATCCTCCTCCCAAGAAGTCGATGGCTGGGCTTCTTTCTTAGATGCGGAGTATGTGTGACCAGCAGATCGGGACTAGTAAGTGATCGACAATAGCTTGAAGCAAGAGTGTCGCTGCACTGGCCGATACATAGGTGGCCACGTGCTCGCCTGTATCCAAGATGATCACCCGCAAATGAACTTGGGATTTCTGCGGGAGGGTTTTGGCCATTCTCAGATGTCGCCGGCTGGAATCGACTACCTCGCGCAGTCCTTTGCTCCTTTGGCCGAGGATATCTTCTCGACGGTAAAGTGGCAGTGGCCATCCTGGTAGTCTAGGTTCCTCAAAAGGCACTTGATGTATATATTAATACTTTTGCAAGACAAAGATTTAAATAGAATCAAGATCTATGTCTAAGCTTTTGTAAAGAAAAAGTGTATGAGTATTCCCGCTTGAGCTGTTCTAAGCCAAAAGGAGTAAGGCACTCTCCCTAGCCCCTTGTTGTTTTTATGCAAAGGCTCTTTCCACAAAAGTAGTTTGAATCTCATAACGAATCATGCTGAAGTAGTGAATTCCTAGCCCCTAACCGTGAAGTTGGGAAAACCAATTCCCGGTTACACGGCTTGGTTAATACGCTCAAGTTGGTACTCTAACATGACCAGATCTAACATGGTCGTTTGACCCTGCATGGCCAGACAAATTGTAAGAATGCTAGGTGTCCCCAGCCGAGATCTATGGGACTTCGAAGTTTCTCAAGCTAACGTAAGAGGACATGATGATCGACCTTGAGACATGGTGACATGGGAAAAGGGATCACATGGTAAAATACTTTAAAGAGATGAAGTTTGAATAATGTATATTATTGAACTAAAGTTACAAACTTTGATACATCGATCCTTATACATAAAATTTATGAAGTTGGTCGATGTTGCAAGAATTTGCCAACTCGCAGTCTTCGTTGTCCGCGATCTTGAAAACGCCTGTCCTTAAGACTTCGACCATCGTGTATGGTCCCTCCCACTTCGGTAAGAGATTGTTTTGCGCTGCCTGATTCTAAGCTCGTCGGAGGACATAATCACCGATGGTGAATGTACGGGCTCGAATACACTTTTCATGATAACGATGCAGGGCCAGTTGGTACGCAACTGCTCGAATGACAACACGTTCTCGATGTTTCTCTAAAAGGTTGACATCATCTGCTCTCTGTTCCTCCTGTTCCTCGTCTGAGTACTTCTTGACTTGTGCAGACCGATGTCACAGCTCCGAAGGGAGCATGGCTTCGGAACCATACACGAAGAAAGTAGGGAGTCTCTTTAGTGGAGGTTATCAGGGTAGTACGGACGACCCACAAAAGATAAGGGAGTTCATCAACCCACTGTGTGTCATAGGCCATGAACCTAGCATACACACGTGTGTTGACTCCCTGGAGCACGATGCTGTTTGCCCGCTCGACCTGTCCATTACTCTTAGGATGGGAAACTGAAGCAAAGCAATTTTGATTCCGTGTTCGATACAATAGTCCTGGAAAGCATCACTGGTGAACTGGGAGCCGTTGTCCGTCTGGGTCGGGTGTGGAAGTCCATATCGGCAACATATCCCTTTCATAAACTTGATGGCGTTTTCAGCTTTGATTTCTCTTGTTGGCTCTGCCTCGATCCAATTTGTGAATTTGTCGATAGCCACGGACAAAAACTTGTAGCCACCTTGTCCTCGAGGAAAAGGTCCAAGGATATCAAACACCCAACACGAGAACAGCCAGGTGAGAGGGATAGTCTAGAGCAATTGGGCCACCATATTGGTGTGTTTGTTGTAGAATTGACAGGCTTCACACCGTTGTACCAAGTCGCAAGCATCCTGGAGGGCTGTTGGCTAGAAAAATCCTTGTCGAAAGGCTTTTCCGACCAGAGTTCGCCTGCTGGTGTGAGATCCACAGATTCCTTCATGGATATCGAGTAACAGATCCTTTCCATCCTCGGGAGAGACACACTTGAACAAAACTTAGTTCATGGCTTTTTTCTATAGATCGTTGTTGATCATACAATAAAATTTTGCCTGGCGGGAGAGTTTTTCTACAGCGGTGTCATCATCTGGGAGCTTGTCGGCATCCAAGAACTTGATGAGCGGTGTACTCTAGTCTTTGGTTATCTCAATGTCTGCCACGACATTGTTGACCTCCGAGGTAGCCCCCGAGCTATTCTCGGCGTTGGCTAGGGTTCGTTCGTCATCAATGATCTTTATTGAGGGTGTCGTCAGGATGTCCAAAAAGGTTCCTAGTTCGATAGGTTCTCTTCTGAATGCGCACCGTGCTAAGTTGTCGCCATCGGCATTGTCGTTTTGCTAGATATGCTGCACCTCGAGTTCGTCAAACTTTTGCTCCAGCTTTCTGACTTCGGCTA
Source organism: Oryza punctata (assembly GCA_000573905.2). Classification (NCBI taxonomy): domain Eukaryota; kingdom Viridiplantae; phylum Streptophyta; class Magnoliopsida; order Poales; family Poaceae; genus Oryza; species Oryza punctata. Next base: position 11,929,047 of record CM002488.2, read on the forward strand.
GGTACTTGGTCAACTCGGGGTTTGAGCACTTGTAGTCTTTATGCACTTGATTGGTGACTAACTCTGAGTCCCCTTTCACAATCAATTGCTTCACCCCTAGTGCTGCGACAGCTCGTAAACCAGTGAGTAGTCCCTTGTATTTTGTTGTACTGGTTATCGTCCGAAAATTCAGATGTACGGCATGTCTAAACTGATCTCTGGTAGGTGATGTCAGGATAAACCCTGCTCCTACTCCTTGGCTGTTGAATGCCCTGTCAAAGGCCACTATCCATGTCTCATTGTCCGTATGACCGGGTGTAGCATTCTCGGGAATAATCTAGTTGGCAAAGAAATCTGCAAGAACTTGAGACTTGATGGCTGTGCACAGGACAAAGTGAACATCAAATTGGCTAGGCTCGACGACCCACTTGGCAATGCGTCCTACGACATCTTTATTTCTAACTACCTCACCTAGGGGGAAAGAAGAGAAGATCGTGACTTGATGGACCTTGAAATAATGTCGCAAATTCTGTGATGTCATGACCACAGCGGAGAGCAGCTTCTAGATTTGTGGATATCGAGCTTTGGCGTCATGGAGGGCCTCGCTGACCTAGTGCACATGTCATTGTACTTTGTCCCTCTCGATGATTATCACAGTGCTAACGAGTGAGGCATAGTAGCAATATAAACAAACAGTTCTTCATTGGTTGTGGGGCAACGAGTACAGGGAGATTGGATAAGTACCGGTTACGAGCGATGAATGCATTCACATCATCCTGTGTCCTGATGTGGACAAGGGTTCCCGATCTTCCGAAAGGTTCTGATAATCAACGATTTGGTGGAGTCGCGACACAAATCGATCCGGCTTCTTGAACGAGCATGTTCCCGAACCCCACAATCGCAGCACCACGTCTCCTCTGGTTATAAACCGTGCCGAAACCTAGTTGACCTTGCCAAGAAGGCTAATCCCTGCTTACGAATCGAAGAACACAAGCAAGAACACAAGCAAACAAAATTGCAGATGAATGATTAAGCTCACAAGTTTTGGTCTTACAAACTGATCTAGCGGCGAAACTGTTCTTGGCAGATTAATCTAAGCAAAACCCAAAAACTAAAGATGGCGATGACTACTGATATATGGAGTTTAGGGTCGTGCAAGCACCCCTTGACACAACACTAATGGGCTCCAACACGATACATGGCCCAAAGGCCCAAATACAGCGTCGCAGCACCGAAATAGATTCTGAATATCAAGTTGTTCGGTCAATTTCTGATGCCTCGTAATGAATTTAGACATGATACTAGAATCATTGGAAAGATTATCTTCTTAGCTTTCCATCCATATAAAGAACGCCCCAATCCGAGCACGTATGCAACCTGGGCGCCCGTTTTAGTGCAGATTGGTCCTGGACTCCGAAACGGACTTGAAGTCGACTTAGTTTGGGTCTCCATCTTGACTTGAACGTCCTCGCTGATCCTCCACGACTCTAAGTCCTTCTCTTGTGTTTCCTTGTCCTCTCCATTGTTCCTAATCATAATATAATCATTAGGTAGCAATCTATTCTCAAAATCATATAAAGAAGAACTTAGGAACGAGTTCACCTCTAAATTCAATTGTCGTGCGCGAGCTCTTGTGATTGGACCTTGAATGACCAATGGAGGATTATTGTGTATATCGGAAGGAATGATGTCCGCATCATCCTCCCCCTCTTGAATTGAAGTCGTCCTCGACTCAAGCTCATCTTCTTCTACCAAGTATGGCTTCAAATCTAAAATGTTAAACGTGGGACTAACCCCAAACTCGGGAGGCAACTCAAGTTTATATGCATTATTATTAATCTTCTCAACAATTTTAAAAGGACCATCAGCTCTAGGCATCAACTTAGACTTTCGCAATTCTGGTAATCAATCCTTTCTCAAGTGCAACCAAACTAAATCACCCAGTTCAAGCTTCACTTCTTGCCTACCTTTGCTACCAGCAATTCTATACTTTTCATTCATCTTTTCAATGTTTTGCTTAGTTGTTTCATGAATTTTCAAAATAAAATCAGCACGTGCGTTAGCATCATTGTGAACCCTCTCACTAGTAGGTAAAGGCAAAATATCAATAGGATCACGGGGGTTGAAACCATACACTACCTGAAAAGGACTTACCTTGGTAGTAGAATGTGTTGCCCGATTGTATGCAAATTGCACATGTGGCAAACATTCCTCCCACATCTTCAAATTTTTCTTTAAAATAGCCCTCAACATTGTGCCCAAAGTGCGGTTGACTACCTCCGTTTGTCCATCTGTTTGTGGTGACATGTAGTAGAAAACAATAGCTTTGTACCCAACTTGTTCCATAGCGTGCGCCAAAAATGACTATGGAATTTTGCATCACGATCTGAAACAATAATAGAGGGCATACCGTGCAAACGAACAATCTCATGGAAAAAGAGGTCAACAATATCAATAGCATCATCACTTTTATGACATGGTATGAAGTGTGCCATCTTAAAAAATCGATCAACCACAACAAAAATACTATCCCTCCCCCTCTTAGTCCTAGGTAATCCCAAAACAAAGTCCATAGAAATATCTGCCCATGTAATAGAAAGAACAGCAAGAGACATATACAAACCATGTGGATTCAAACGAGACTTAGCTTTTTGACAAGTGGTGCAGCGTGCCACAAACCTCTCAACATCTCTCCTCATCTTTGGCCAAAAGAAATGTGAAGGCAAAACAACCTCCGTCTTCTTAGCTCCAAAATGTCCCATCAATCCTCCTCCATGCGCTTCCTGAATCAACAAAAGACGAACGGACCCAACTGAAATGCATAGATGGTTAGCTTGAAACATAAATCCACCATTGATCAAAAATTTATTCCAAGTACGTCCCTCTTTACAATTCAACATCACTTCGTTAAATTCAGGATCAAGCGCATATTGTTCTTTAATTGATTCAAGTCTAAAAATCCGACAATCAAGTTGGGACAACAAAGTATAACGCCTAGACAAAGCATCAGCAATCACATTATCCTTCCCTTTGTTGTGTTTGATGACATAAGAAAAAGATTCAATAAATTCAACCCATTTAGCATGTCTACTATTCAAATTATTTTGAGAGAGAAGATACTTAAGCGATTCATGATCAGATGAATAACAAAATCTTTAGGCCACAAATAATGACGCCACGTCTCTAAAGAACGTACAAGAGCATACAATTCCTTATTATACGTGGAATAATTCAAAACAGGGCCATGCAACTTTTCGCTAAAGTATGCAACAGGTTTATCATCTTGCATTAAAACACCTCCTAGGCCAACTCCACTGGCATCACATTCTAACTGAAAAGTCTTACCAAAGTTTGGAAGTTGGAGCAAAGGTGCGTGTGTAAGCTTGTCCTTCAAAGCGACAAAAGACTCCTCCTCTGTTTTTCCCCAATGGAAGACCACCCCTTTCTTCGTCAACTCATTCAAGGGTGCAGCAAAGGTGCTGAAATCTTTGACCAAGAAAACTTCTCACCTGTGTGATGGTTTGGGGAACCGACCAACTCTTAATTGCTTCAATTTTTTGTCTCATCCACCTCAATTCCCTGTGAAGTAACAATATAGCCAAGAAAAGAGACTCGTTCCGTGCAAAACATGCACTTATCAAGGTTAGCAAACAAACGAGCATCACGTAAGGCATTAAAAACAGGATGTAAATGATCCAAGTGTTCATCCAAAGACTTGCTGTAAATCAAGATGTCATCAAAGTAGACTACCACAAATCGTCCAACAAAAGGCCTTAAAACCTCATTCATTAAGCGCATGAAAGTACTAGTGGCATTAGTCAAACCAAAAGGCATTACTAACCACTCATACAATCCAAATTTGGTTTTGAAAGCTATTTTCTATTCATCACCAAGTTTCATTCTAATTTGGTGGTATCCACTACACAAGTCAATCTCTGTGAAAAATTAAAGAACCACACAACTCATCAAGCATGTCGTCTAACCTAGTAATAGGATGACGATACCGAATAGTAATATTATTAATGGCTCTACAATCAACACACATTTGCCAAGACCCATCTTTCTTAGGAACCAAAATTATAGGCACTGCACAAGGACTAAGGCTTTCACGTACATACCCGCGGTCCAAAAGATCTTGGACTTGCCGCTGAATTTCCTTAGTCTCCTCGGGATTGGTTTGATAAGCAGCATGGTTTGGCAATGTTGCTCCCGGGATCAAATCAATTTGGTGCTCTGTCCCTCTCATAGGTGGCAATCCCGAGGGTATCTCAGCTGGAAAAATGTCCTCATACTCCTGCAAAAGTTTAGTGACAGCAGGAGGTATCGAGCTAGCAATATCGTCACTAGAAAACAAAGCTTGTTTGCATATCAAGGAATAGCAAATATCATCAGCAGAAATTTCAGCAATGTCACATTTTGTTGCAAGCATAACACTACCCTTCAATTTATTTCCCTCGGCCTTAGAACTAGGTGAAGGCTTATCCTTTTTAGGTGGAAAAACATATTTAGCAACTTGCTGATTTTCAGATTCATGAAGTTTCAAACTAGCAGCTCGTTCTTTATCAGCTTCTACAATTTTAGCAGGGGTTTATGGAACCAAAGTAATTTTCTTTCCTTTATGCACAAAACTGTATCTTTGCTTTTCCAGAATCATTTAACCACTGAATATGGTATGGATGTGGGTGTGGGCGTGTGGTCAAACCAAGCTTCTTGACCAAGTCAGAACTCACCAAATTATTGCAGCTACCTCCATCAATGATCACACGTGCACGACGGTTGTTGATGATGAAGAAAATATGGAACAAATTATGGCGTTGCAAGCTTTCAGATCGCTGTACCTGCGTGCTAAGCACCCGCTGTACAATAATATTCATGTAGGCCACTATGTCCTCATGCACAAAGAATTCGCCATCCTCAGCATCAACTCCTTCCTTCTCTTCTTCTTCATCATCTTCCACATCAAAGGTGCTGATATAGCCATCTTCTGTGGCAATGTATGCCCGTTGACTAGGACAATCTTTCTACACATGGCCAAATCCTTAGCAACAGTGGCACTGAATGTTTGGAGTGCGTCCCGTCGAAGCGACGAATGAAGCACTCTTAGCAGGTACCTGCGAAGGACTTTTACCTGAATCTGCTGGTCGTGGTGGAGGTAGTTTTGGCACTGCAGACACTCCGGATGCAGCTGGTCGCTTGTTCGCTGGAGGGGTGTTGATGTAAAAACACGACGGCCTGGGAGATCTGCTTAGCTCCAGTGCAGGTCCAAAATAATGATGAGATGCGAGCGTGCCAGTCAGTTTAATCCTGCAACTGACAAGATATATAAATAGCAGATAAAACAACCAATCGGCTGACAAGCCGATGGAGTGATTCCAGCCGATGCCGATACCAGTCGATATCCAGTATAGATATTGATACTTGAGTAAATAATGACATAAAGATAATCGGCTGATGATAATATAATACAACAATAAAATAATCCAGTAGCAACCAATCGGCTAGTAATGATAGATTGAATAAGTATTGATCCGAAGGTTAAAGCGTACATCGCCTCGAGATCCGATGTCATTAAATCCAAATGATTAGATAAACAGTGAAACCTTTGTTGTCGTTAGCTAAAACCAACTTGTAAGTAATCCTTGTAAGCAGATACAACGTCCAGATAACTCATCGGCTGAAACCCCGATGAAACCCTTTTTGGCAATCAAGAAGCAAGCTAGAGATTATGGTTCTAAGCACGACTTAGTAGATCAAACTTAACTGATGCAGCACTAAGTATGAAAAGAAACATAATATGTAGACAATCAAGCCTTTGACTGATTTTCAAGGTGGTGGATACATTATATAATCTAAGCCAACAAAGTAATCTAGCCGATATCAACAAAACCCTCGATGGAGATCCGCCGATGCAATTAGAAAACATTGTCAATCTAGATTATATAACGTATATGATAACTCATCGGCTAGCACTCCGATAAGACATTAGCATGAACCTATCGGCTTAACAAGATTTATATTATCAATAACAATCTAGTAGGTTGAACCTAACTGATGCAGCACGAGATTGTATATAATAATCTAATACTTGATGAACTGATAGATCTATCTAATGTGATGGATAACAAATCTATTTAAAACAACATTGTGATTGTAGAGATATATCGGCTAAATAAGAAGATCAGACTTAACCGAGACAGTCCCAACTAAACTGATGCGTCTCTAAACACAATGCAATTAAGATAGAATTGACATATCATGTAAATATATCAACTGAACCAGAGTGATCCAAGAGATCGTAGCGATGCAGCCTTGAACAACACCAATGTAGCCGATAGATTCACCAGGACCCTACGGAACGTAGGGCTTACCCCTTCGCCGGAGATCGAAAGCCGATGCAGCCCCGCGTCAGGTGCCAAATTCCGTCGGTTGATAAGTAAAGAACTCAGAAAGAGGGTGGCGATGCACCGAGAGTAGTTGTATTGATCGAGAAATAATTTACATAGACCGCGGGTGTACATATTTATACCCATGGGTAGATACTAGTCCATATCGGACACAACTCAAACTTTCCTAAAGATAAAAGGAAAAACATAAAGTCCTTATTGGACACTAAACACACTTTCCTAAAGATAAAAGGAAACTAATAGACTCTTCCTAATTAATAGATAAACTGCCATGCCGCATCCACCTTGAAATCGGACTTTTCTGGATAAGCTTGATCTATCTCCTTAACCGAATCCATCAAGAGCACAACTATTGGCGATCTGATAATGCCCATCGGCCGATTCCAGAACTCTGAAGCCGATACTAACTCTAGGCCGATGATGATTTCGAGGCTTACCAAATTTCATCATCAACACAGGCCCCCCAGTTTTGGAGTATGAGGACTCATGCTTCAAAATTCTCTTCCATCTCGTCTTGATTACTCCAAAATTGATCTTCCTTTGCTTCATGCAATCGGCCCTCGTAAGCCGATACCGTCTGCGCTAGATGGGCCAGATTGTCAAACTCATGGCAAAATAATATATCTCTGATAGGTGCTGACAATCCTTGGAATGCAAGATCAGCTAGCTGCTCATCACTTAAGCTCAAACTATAACATCGGCTGCGGACATTACGAAATCTTTGAATATACTCCATAGCCGATACACCTTTTTGCTGCTCAACCGATATTAAGTCTGAAAGCTTCATTTCATTAATTCCAGCAAAGAAATAATCATGAAATTGCTTCTCAACATCGGCCCATCCTCTGATAGAATTTGATGGTAATGATGAAAACCATGTGAAAGCTTATCCAGTCAAAGATAATGGAAAAAGTCTAACTTTCAAAGCCTCTTCAACCGATGCCTCCCCACATTGAATTAAGAATCGGCTGATATGTTCCATTGTAGCTATATCATCTTGCCCTGAAAAGTTGGAAAAGTCTGGAATCTTGTATCGTTATGGAAGTGAAACTCTATCGAACCATTCAGGATATGGCTGCCGATACATATCCAACTCTGGAATCTTGTATCGTTATGGAAGTGAAACTCTATCGAACCATTCAGGATATGGCTGCCGATACATATGAATTTGCTCCTTAGGTCTAATTCCAAACTGCTCCTCTACTAACTTTGCAATTCTATCGGCCCAACCATCGTTCCTCGGACGACATCGTTCTTCTCCACATTGACGCTTTTGAAGTTCCTCTGGCCGATAGTGTTGTTGTTCTTTAATCTGCCCCCCGAGCTGGCCTCTTTGAAGAATTAATTCATCAACTTTTCCCTTGAATAAATTTTGCAATGTGTCCACCAAAACTCCAGATTGATTAAACAATGCGCGTTGAACTGCTTCATCAACTTTATCTTGAAGTATTGCAATCATCGGCTCGGGAAGTTGAGATTTCTGAATTGGCCCTTCCGGTGTCATGACGAAACATTGAAGGCAACGCTTTTGAAAATCAGCTTTTGCTTGCTCCAGCTCTTGCCTCTGTTCCTCCGTCAAATCCTCCATTGCGACCAAGCTATTGGCATCGACTTCTTCAGACATGTTGATATAAAAATCGTAGTCTCACTGGGCGTGCCAAAATGTGTTGACGTAAAAACACGACGGCGTGGGAGATCTGCTTAGCTCCAGTGTAGGTCCAAAATAATGATGAGATGCGGGCGTGCCAGTCAGTTTGATCCTGCAACTGACAAGATATATAAATAGCAGATAAAACAACCATTTGGCTGACAAGCCGATGGAGTGATTCCAGTCGATGCTGATACCAGTCGATATCCAGTATAAATATTGATACTGAGTAAATAATGACATAAAGATAATCGGCTGATGATAATGTAATACAACAATAAAATAATCTAGTAGCAACCAATCGGCTAGTAATGATAGATTGAATAAGTAGTTTTCCGAAGGTTAAAGCGTACATCGGCTGGAGATCCGATGTCATTAAATCCAAACGATTAGACAAACAGTGAAACCTTTGTTGTCATCGGCTAAAACCAACTTGTAGGTAATCCTTGTAAGCCGATACAATGTCCAGATAACTCATCGGCTGAAACCCCGATGAAACCCTTATTGGCAATTAAGAAGCAAGCTAGAGATTATGGTTCTAAGCACGACTTAGTAGATCAAACTTAACTGATGCAGCACTAAGTATGAAAAGAAACATAATATCTAGACAATCAAGCCTTTGACTGATTTTCAGGGTGGTGGATACATTATATAATCTAAGCCAACAATGTAATCTAGCCGATTTCAACAAAACCCTCGATGGAGATCGGCCGATGCAAGTAGAAAACATTGTCAATCTAGATTATATAACGTATATGATAACTCATCGGCTAGCACTCCGATAAGACATTAGCATGAACCTACCGGTTTAACAAGATTTATATTATCAATAATAATCTAGTAGGTTGAAACTAACCGATGCAGCACGAGATTGTATATGATAATCTAATACTTGATGAACCAATAGATCTATCTAATGTGATGGATATAACAAATCTATTTAAAACAACATTGTGATTGTGGAGATATATCGGCTAAGGCAGAAGATCAGACTTAACCGAGACAGTCCCAACTAAACCGATGCGTCTCTAAACACAATGCAATTAAGATAGAATTGATACATCAGGTAAATATATCAACCGAACCAGAGCGATCCAAGAGATCGAAGCGATGCAGCCTTGAACAACACCAATGTAGCCGATAGATTCACCAGGACCCGACGGAACGTAGGGCTTACCCCTTCGCCGGAGATCAAAAGCCGATGCAGCCCCGCGTTAGGTGCCAAATTCCGCTGGTTCATAAGTAAAAACCTCAGAAAGAAGGTAGTGATGCGCCGAGAGTAGTTGTATTGATCGAGAGATAATTTACATAGACCGCGGGTGTACATATTTATACCCATGGGTAGATACTAGTCCATATCGGACACAACTCAAACTTTCCTAAAGATAAAAGGAAAAACATAAAGTCCTTATTAGACACTAAACACACTTTCCTAAAGATAAAAGGAAACTAATAGACTCTTCCTAATTAATAGATAAACTGCCATGCCGCATCCTCCTTGAACTCAGACTTTTCTGGATAAGCTTGATCTATCTCCTTAACCGAATCCATCAAGAAGACAACTATTGGCGATCTGATAATGCCCATCGGCCGATTCCAGAACTCTGAAGCTGATACTAACTCTAGGCCGATGATGATTTCGAGGCTTACCAAATTTCGTCGTTAACAAGGGGGTGTCCGGAAAAAGGTGGCCTTGGTCGGCCCCGAAGGTGGCGTCGTGTGCGGAGTGTACGTGCTTGCCTTGTTCTTGCCCTGCTGATCACACCCCCGCAATTCCTTCTCTGCAAGCATCGAAAACTGAAACAACTGGTTGACAGTGTTAAATTCTTTATAATCAACTATGTTCTGGATTTCAACCCTCAAACCCAAATAAAAACGACAAATGGCATCCTCGGTCCCCTCCACAATGCTATAGCGCATTAATCTCTTTTATAGCTCACCATAGTAATCCTGTACAGATTTATCCCCTTGTTCTCTATGATAGGATGGAGGAACAAATCTATCGCGCATAGCTACTTTAAGTTTTTCCCAAGTAGTAGGTAAAACACACTCGGCAGCTAACCCAGTCCACCAAATGATAGCAAAATCTTTAAACTCACTACTGGCTTGTCGAACTCTATGTTGCTCAGGCACAAGATGGGCACTAAATTTTTGCTCTACTGACTCTATGTCCTTCTCTAAGTGTTTCCTTGTCCTCTCCATTGTTCCTAATCATAATATAATCATTAGGTAGCAATCTATTCTCAAAATCATATAAAGAACAACTTAGGAACGAGCTCACCTCTAAATTCAATTGTCGTGTGACTCTTGTGACTGGACCTTGAATGACCAATGGAGGATTGTTGTGTATATCCGAAGGAATGATGTCCGCATCATGTCCACTCAAGTCTATCATGCTCTTTGAGTATGGCAAAGAAAGGTTGTCCTTGTTCTCCCATCATGGCCACGAACCAACTTAGAGCCGTTATGCATCCCGTGAGCTCCTGGCACTGTTGATGATGAAATTTGGCAAGCATATGTGTTGGCAGTATGCCATGAGGCCCCTTCGACCAAGCCTGCCGAAACCAACTAGGCGGCAAGGATCCAATCTCCCAGTACCCAAGGACCAGGGGGCGAAGCCCTACGGCGAAGCCCGATGGCGGAACCCAGTGGCGAAACCCGATAGCGAGGAGTCACAAGGGGTTCCGGTCGACCAAGGCGAAGCCTACATGGCGAAGGCATGCACCGAAGAAGGATGACATCGCCAGAGCGGACCTGGTCCAAGAAAGGCCAGCAGGCCAGCCCAATCGCCCCGAGCCATGGGCCAATGAACTGGAAGCCACCAGGCGGCCCATCGAGGGCCCACGTGCCTGGATTACACTAAATACCCATGTAAGGGCCCCTTTATGAGGGTGACCATGTAAATTCCCCTGTAATAGCCCCAAACCCTAATAGGGGGATCCGTAATGGGGTTATAAATAGTCACCTAGGGCCATGTAAAAGGGGATCGGATTTTAATACAAAATTTATTACACTTTACCTTCCCAACAACTGTTGAGTATCCACGTCCTTCGACGTATGCGGCTGTCGTTTCGACAACAGCTGGCACCGACCGTGGGGATCTCTGAGCGAAACCACTGAGAGCGAATGCCATCGAAAAAGGTCTCAAAAGAGAGGGTTGCGAACCCAAAGGAAGGCACAGCCGAAGGGGGATGGCCACCGGCGAAGGCACGGAGCCTCCGGGGCGTGCCGAGGCGGCGGCCGTGCCGGTGGTTTCGGCGCCCGCGCTGCAACCACCGCCCTCGGTCTCGACCACTCCGGCGGAGTAGGTACTGGAAATCCCTTCGTCAACGCAGCCAGCTTCGACAACAATCGCCGCTGCGCAAGTCGATCCTGGCCTTGACGCACAAGCCGAAGCAGACATGGAGGCCATGCGGCAAAACATGGCACGACTCCAGGACATGCTTCGACAAATGCAGGAGTAGCAACAGGCGTACGAAGCGGCACGGCAGGCCAAGATCGCTCCGGCCCCCATCCTCCAGTATTCGGCAAGTCACATCCCGCCTCAAGCCTATCAGCAAGCGCCGGTTCGGCCTCCCACGGTCCAGGCCCACCCTTCGCCCGGTCAAGTGTCGCGGGCAATGGCGGAGGGGGCCTCGGCATTGCAGGCACAACTTCAGGCTTTCCTTCAGCAGCTCAACCAACCCCACATCTCAAGCATAACCCCTTCGGCTCAGCCGGAGGGGGGCTCCGGCCAAGGCGCTTCAGGGTGGCTGCCGACGAACCCACCTGGGCCAGGGGCTTCGCCCTGGAATCGGGGGCAACAGTTCGACGTCTACAACACCACCCAAGCGCCACCGTTCGGAAGCGGGCCGTCGAACGTCACAGCCCAACCGCTCCCCCAGGCCATCACCTCGCCCTTCGCCACGCCGTATCCACAGTCGAGCGGGCCTTCGCTGCAGGGCATAGGGGCAAGGCCGGGGGCGAAAAGGGGCTGCCACTGAGTGGGGGGATCAAAAATCGTCCGATCCCACCTCAGTTCAAATTCCCACCTGTTCCGCGGTACTCGGGCGAAACAGACCCAAAAGAGTTCCTCTCAATCTACGAGTCCGCGATCGAAGCGGCTCACGGCGATGAAAACACCAAGGCGAAGGTAATCCATCTCGCCCTTGACGGCATCGCCCGTTCTTGGCATTTCAATCTGCCATCCAATAGCATTTACTCATGGGAACAATTGCGTGATGTTTTCATCCTCAACTTCCGAGGCACCTACGAGGAGCCGAAGACGCAACAGCATTTGCTCGGCATTCGCCAGAGGCCGGGCGAATCAATACGAGAGTACATGCGTCGGTTCTCGCAGGCATGATGCCAAGTCCAAGATTTAACGGAGGCATCCATCATCAACGCCGCTTCGGCCGGGTTGCTCGAGGGCGAACTCACAAGAAAGATCACCAACAAGGAGCCGCAAACCCTTGAGCACCTGCTTCGCATCATTGATGGGTACGCAAGAGGCGAAGAAGACTCCAAGCGGAGACAGGCGATTCAAGCCGAATACGACAAAGCCTCCATCGCTGCGGCCCAAGCTCAAATGCAAGCGCAGGTCGTCAAATGCAGCCGCCCCGGCAAGGCCAAGCTCCCATGACCTGGAGGAAATTCAGGACCGACCGAACAGGCAAGGCGATCATGGCTGTCGAAGAAGTACAAGCGCTCCGCAAGGAGTTCGACGCCCAACAGGGCGGCAGCCATCAGCAGCCCATTCGTAAAAAGGTCAGAAAAGATCTCTATTGCGCCTATCATGGGTGGTCTTCGCACACCACCGAGCAGTGCCGAAACATCCGCTAGCGAAACAATGCCCACGAACCAAGGCCACATCAGGGTGTCTCTGTCGAGGCACCTCGCGAAGCGGTCTAGGAACAGTCGCCTCCAGCCGAACAGCACCAAGATGTGCAGCGCTGAATTATTCAAGTAATCACAAGGGCTGATCCACCAGTCCCGCTGTCGAAGCGGCAGAAGAAGTCGCAGCTGCGAACGGTGCACAACATCACCGCCAGAGGCGAAGGGGTCCCGAAGTACTTGAGCCAGCAAATTTCTTTCGGGCCGGAAGATGCTGGAGGAGTGCTGTTCCCGCACCAAGACCCTTTGGTGATTTCGGCTGAAGTGGCCGGCTTCGAAGTCCGGCGCATTCTGGTCGATGGAGGTAGCTCGGCTGATGTCATCTTCGCCGAGGCATACGCCAGGATGGGGCTACCAACCTCGGCCCTCACTTAGGCGCTGGCCTCGCTTCGCGGTTTCGGCAGTGAGGCAGTTCAGGTCCTTAGCCAAGCACGGTTGAAGGTTGTCTTCGGCACGGGCGAAAACAGACGCGAAGAGCAGATATTGTTCGACGTCGTCGACATCCCGTACAGCTACAACGCCATCTTCGGCCGCGCAACCCTGAACAAGTTTGAAACCATCTCCCACCACAACTACCTCAAGCTCAAGATGCCGGGTCCGGCAGGGGTGATTGTTGTCAAGGGGCTTCAGCCTTCGGCCGCACCGAAAGGTGACTTGGCTGTCATCAGCAGGGCATTGCACAACGTGGAGATCGAACCACATGCTAACCGGGCGCCGAAGCCAGCCCCTCACGGCAAGGTAATCAAGGTGCAAGTGAGTGAGGCAGAACCGTCGAAGCTCGTCCAGCTGGGAGGCGATCTAGGCGAAGAAGAAGCCGCAAAAATCCTGGAAGTGCTAAAGAGAAACACCGACATCTTCGCCTAGAGCCCCAGCGAAGTGGGAGGCGTTTCGCCAGAGCTCATCATGCATCACCTTGCCGTCAAGCCGGACGCTAAGCCAAGGAAGCAGAAGCTGCGCAAGATGTCCGCTGATCGCCAAGAAGCAGCGAAGGCCGAAGTGCAAAAGCTTCTCAGGGCCGGGGTGATCAGGGAAATTGATCACCCGGAGTGGCTGGCGAACCTGGTCTTGGTAAAGAAGTCGAATGGCAAGTGGCGCATGTGCGTCGGCTTCACAGACCTCAACAAGGTTTGTCCGAAGGACGACTTCCCCTTGCCGCGGATCGATCAGCTTGTCGATTCGACGGCTGGCTGCGAGCTCATGAGCTTCTTGGACGCCTACTCCGGCTATCACCAGATCCACATGAATCCAGACGACATCGCCAAGACCGCCTTCATCACGCCGTTCGGCACTTTCTGCCACCTCAGGATGCCTTTCGGCCTGAGGAACACCGGAGCAACGTTCGCCAGGTTGGTGTACAAGGTGCTTCGCAAGCAACTGGGGCGAAACGTGGAGGCGTACGTCGATGACATTGTCGTGAAAAGCCGTAAGGCCTTCGACCATGTGTCCGATTTGCAAGAGACCTTCGACAACTTGCGCGCGGCGGGTATGAAACTAAACCCTGAGAAGTGTGTTTTTGGAGTTCGCGCCGGCAAGTTGTTGGGTTTCTTTGTCTCCGAAAGGGGTATCGAGGCGAACCCCGAGAAAATTGACGCCATTCAGCAAATGAGGCCACCGTCGAGCGTACGCGAAGTACAGAAGCTCGCGGGCCGAATTGCGGCACTCAGTCGTTTTCTCTCGAAAGCAGCCGAAAAGGGCCTGCCATTTTTTAAGGCCCTCCGGGGCGCAAGCAAGTTTAACTGGACTCCCGAATGCCAGGCTGCATTCGAGGAACTAAAGCAGTATTTGCAAAGCCCACCCGCCCTGGTCAGCCCAACACCAGGAAGCGAAATGTTATTGTATCTAGCAGCTTCGCCAATGGCGGTCAGCGCAGTCCTAGTCCAAGAGACAGAATCAGGGCAGAAACCGGTGTACTTCGTCTCCGAGGCATTACAGGGGGCGAAGACGCGGTACATTGAAATGGAAAAGCTCGCTTACGCCCTGGTGATGGCTTCGCGCAAGCTCAAGCACTACTTCCAAGCCCACAAAATCATAGTGCCTTCGCAATACCCCCTGGGCGAAGTACTGCGGGGTAAAGAAATCTCTGGCAGACTCAGCAAGTGGGCGGAGCTATCCCCCTTCGACCTGCACTTCGTGGCGCGCACCGCCATCAAATCTCAAGTCCTGGCCGATTTTGTGGTCGAATGGACTCAGGCGTTCGCCCCCGAACCCCAACCTGTCGAACAGCCTTGGACAATGTATTCCGATGGCTCATGGTCACATAGGAGGGCGGGCGCCGCGGCCGTGCTCATTTCGCCGGGGGGCGTGCCGATCCGGTATGCCGCCAGGCTGCAATTCGACACAACCAACAACACGGCGGAATACGAAGCGGTGCTGCTAGGCCTAAGGAAGGCGAAGGCAATGGGGGTCCGGCGCTTACTCATCCAAACTGACTCCAAGCTAGTGGCCTGTCATGTTGATAAGTCTTTTGAGGCAAAAGATGAAGGGATGAAGAGATACTTGGAGGCCGTTTGGTCAATGGAAAAGTGCTTCGCCGGCGTAACGGTCGAACACTTGCCGAGAGGGCAGAATGAGGAGGCTGATGCCCTGGCGAAATCTGTCGCTTGCGGCGGACCGCATTCGCCAGGCATCTTCTTTGAAATCCTGTATTCACCAAGCGTGCCCAAAGGAATCGAGGATGTCATGGCCATAAACCAAACTGCCACGAGCGAAGACCCGGAGGACTGGCGAACACCGTTCGTGAAGTACCTCAAAGACGGCTTGGCCACCTTAGGAGTTCTTTGAAGAGTTGAAGTCGTCGACGACTTCTTTTTGGACTGGACAGGAGGAGCAGTCGGCTCAGGGTTATTTTCCATTGTTCTCGCAGCAGGAATCTCGATCTCGATTGACATTGGGGGCGAGATCGGACTTGCGGCAAAGATGGGAAAATAGATGGATCCGACTTGAGTGCACACAAACCCAGCTTGGTAGTGTCTTGCTTGCTAGAGCGATTGTTGGTTCTATCGTTGGAAAGCTTTGAGCTTGACGCCATCTTGGCGAAACCTTCAGCACCAAGACCTCCTACATGGCACGCCACTGTGGACGGGTGATACCCATAGACCGTATCCTGAGGGTATTAGAGTACGTTGGAGCAAGGATTTACACGATATGACATCAAGCACACCGAAGAAAAAGATTATACTGGTTCAGGCCCCTCATAAGATAATAGCCCTAATCCATTTTGTATAAGATTATGAAGAGAACCATAGAGATTACAATAGAGAACAACAGAAAGGCAGTTGCAATTTATGAAACTAGGTGCGTAAAGGTCGACGGGATAACCCTAGATTTTTACGGGATTGACGAGATAATTCTGTTGCATTATATAATTAATACTTCGGAATTGGGGGGCATGTGTTGACGATGAAATTTGGCAAGCATATGAATCGGAAACAGGATCCAATTCGAAGCGGACTTGAAGATGTGCAGGATTCTTGGAAACAGAATGCGCATTGGCTGGGAGACTGTTTCGACCGATATGAGTTTGATCTGCTAGCATCAGCCGATAGCGAGTTTGATATGAACAGTCGACACAACCGATATTGATTACATGATCAATATCGGGTTTGAAAGAGGGATTGCGACGTTGTTGCCAGACATGGATGGAGTCCAGGATTAGCAATTATATCTATTAATTAGGATTTTATGTAATTTCCTTATAGATATTTTAGGTAAGATTCCGCCTAAGGGACTTGTTTGCTAGTTGGAGTTGTATTAGGACGATATGAGTCGTGTCCATCAGGGACAAGTTTGTATTTTCGGGTATAAATATTAGCCCGAGATCTTGTGAATATTAAAACAACAGTTCAATCAATCTCGGCGCATCGCCAATCTTTTACTTTTACTTTCGACGAGTTCTTGCTTTCGAGTTGAGCTGCATCGGTTTCGATCTTCGGCGAAGAGGTAAAACTTGTTATGGCGGTTTGCATTATTGGAATTAGTGCTTACATCTTTATGACACTTTAATTCTACCTTGTGGATCTCCGAGTTATGATATATATTATATAATCTAGATTGACAATGCTCTCTACTTATATTAGCCGATCTCTATTTAGGGTTTTGTCGATAACGGCTAGATTACTTTGTTGGTTTAAATTATATAATGTATCCACCATCCTGAAAAGGCAACCATCGGCTTGATTGTCTAGATATTATGCTTCTTTTCATACTTAATGCTGCATTAGTTAAGTTTGATCTATTAAGTTGTGTTTAGAATCATGATCTCTACCTCACTTTATGGTTGTTAATAAGGATAGTATCGGGGTTTCAGCCGATCTTACCTAGTATAGTTGTTCTACATAGTTTCGTGCTTTGTTTAATATGCTTTATCTGCCCCTTATATCAGGATCTAATCTAATACAAATATATTGAACTTACTATCAATTTGACTGATAATAGTTAGATATATTTGTTGCAAGAGAATATCGTAGTATAGGGTCGTATCAAAGCTATAGCCGGTACATGCTTAAATTTGGGCATCGGCTATGACATGAGTACATATAACCGTTATTTCATGTTATTTTAGACTTTAGCAATTTATACTATCTCGGTTAAGTCCGATCTATCCCAATTGCTGATTTCTAAAGTAATGCTGATTTGTAGATTAAATAATATTGATATTTTTAGGTGATGTACCAAGTTCAGGGTTGATTCGTCATCGAATATGCCTTACAGCCGATTCACCCTACACTGTATCGGCTAGGTTACATCACGATATGACATCGACTTCCTGGCCGATCGATTATCGTTTACTAATAGAACTTGCATGTTTCATCTTATTGAATGCAGGATCAAATCAACTAGCACGCCGTTGAACCCGAAAGTAAGTTTTGGACCTGAACTGGAGTTAAGCAGATCTCCCAGGCCAGTGTGTGTTTTTTTGCATCAACACTATCACATGTGAACCATTATGTAGAAAGCCTAGAACAAATGAGATCCTTAACCTTACTCCGAGGTTCTTGCATAAATGGCTTGGTTTGACTTTGTTTCCTAGAGCTAATATTAGAGTTGTGCTTGAAGTTGAGTTGATGATCTTATATGCCATGGTTAAGAAAATAAAAGTTTCTCCTCTACAATGCATGATTCGCCAATGGTTAGAAATTTTGAAGTTCACCTGCCCTATTGCGTGTATATCTTTAGTTTTTCGTATAGCATATGAAGTAGGAGTTGTGAGTAGTGCTCAAATCGCTTACATTTCAACTCCCCACTCTTATGTTAACGAGACATTCATAATAGAAGGCCATAGACTCAAATCGGGGCCAAATGATTGGCTTATATTTTTCTTTCTCGGTTGTGCAAATGAAATCCTGTTACCATCCCGGGATTTCATTTGTACAACTGTCAAAAGCTAACCATCCCTCTCTAGTCGAAAGAGGAATCTCAATGTTCAACGCAGGATAACTCGAAACATGGCAAGAGAAGCACCTCAAGAATAATCATCTTCATCTCCACTAGTGCAGATGTATGATGATGATTCGGTCCCAACTATGGATGCCCCCGATTGGACCCAAGTCCCTCAACATGAAGCCAGAGGTTCGTCCTAGTAGAGTGCCAGTGACAACTGGTGGCAAGTACCTCACGATGTACACTAGAGGTACTCGCGTTCCTCTAGCTCAAGTGGTTTACCACCTTTCAGCCGAATGTGTCGCTCTGTCTCCTCTCGAGGGGATCTGGGTGAACTCACTCGGAGGATGGTCAACCTTGAGCTGCAGACGGAGAAATTCAACACACGCTCGAAGGACACATCGTGCAATCTCAGGAGTGCAGCAAAATGTTGATGCAAAAATGGCAAACTTCAACAACATTATGCAGCAACAGCAGGCTGATTGGCAGGTCTACTTTCGCCACCAAGGGTTTAATCCCTATCAAGAACCCTAAGAAAAAGGCAAGCTTGGGGGGAGATGTCTCTCCCCCTACCAAGGTGATTTGTATCATTTCCCTTTCCAAATTGCATATTTCCTTTCATAATGAATTTATAAAGTTAAAAACAAAATAAAAATTTGCAAAATCTAAAAATAACAAAATATAGGATAGATTTTACTATGCTAGGTAAGACTACTCAGTTCTCTATGTTGAAATGATGAACAGTTGCTCTGTTTTATATCTATTATGTATTGGTTCATAATAAAGTACTCTCTCGAGTTTAGAGTAGGAAACCCAAATATTATCCAGGAACCTGAGAGATGTGAGTAGCACATTGCATATCCGAGTCTAGGTTGTTTTGAGACATCAGATGGTACAATAGAGTTGCTATGATCTTGTTCTAAGTTTGACCTGAAATTCGGAGTTTTATTTTTCGAAATGATTAACTTAAAAAGTTCCTTATTTGATATAAATTCCTACCAGAGCCATACATTCTTTATATTGAAAAAAACCTTCCATTATGGTTGCTTGTAATTCCATTGAAATTTGTCGAAATTCTTGTGACTTGTGTAAGATGCTTCTCATATTTTATGATCAAGATCATGTACTCCCACATACACACTTATGCTAAACTTCTACATTGGAAGCTAGCATCCATTTCATCCACTTTACCCATTCCGTCCATTTTATCTACAAAATAAACGCTCCACATTATTTATGCCTTTCCTCTTCAAAAAATATCATTCAAAACAAAGAGAGGTATGGCTATGCAAAAAAAAAGAAAAAGAGAATCATGCTCATACAAAATATGTGGCATGATGAAAAAAAAGAGAAAAAGGGAAAAGCTAGCCATACACTCTCTCAAGTGTCAAAGGAAGAAGAGGTATACAGAAGTAGTCATATTATCACATACATATCTACCATGATACCACACACTTGCACAATCTTGATCAAAAGTATGTTTTGCTATCTTCTTTGGTCTAGGTTTTGACTTAGTAATAAATGTGAATGCAAGTATGCCTCATTTGATCCCTACCAAGCTCTACATATATGACTTGTAGAATAGGGATAAAAAGACATTATCTTGTTGAGGAATACACATACACGTATTTGAGTGAATTATCTCTCGAGACTATGCTGATTTTCAGAAGCTGGTTGACAAAGCAATTTGACTGAAAGACCAGCAGAACAGGATGGATAGCCTCAAGAGAGGAATGATAGTTTTTAAAGAAGCATAGGGTAGTAGCCAAAGGCAAAATATCAAGCCAATCCAAGTTGGTGAATCAACTCTGACATCCTAAGAACTTTTGCAACAATTCAACACTAGTGGTGAGATCAACTTAGAGACTAATGCAAGCAATGAAGTTAACATCGAGCAAGCTTCTCAATCAGTGTCAGTTCAACAGGATCAGTCTCAAGAAGACAACACTGGTGGAAGGAATCAGCTTGTGTGTTTCAATTGCTATGAGCAAGGTCACTTTGCTAGAGTGTCCGAAGCCGAAGCGTTAGTAGTCGCAAGGTCAAGTCAACAGCATCGTCATCACAGGAGCCAACGCAGTGCCAGTTGCGTCTTCAAGTGATCCAGCTTAGTCTCAAGTTTCAAGGTAGGAGTAGTTCGTTTAGCCCTAGAATAATGATGGGAATTATGGAATAAGATAGACTGCAGTTTACCTATGCCTTGTTCATTCTAGCCGTTCCAAATCTCGGGACGAGATTCTTTGTAAGGGGGTTAAATTTATCACACCCTAATCTTCTTTTTAGGGATTTATAAATTATTTCATAAATTATACCTAAAATTTATATTAAATATTCATTAATTTACATGTGAAGTTTAATATGGAAAATTAAATTTCCTAAATTAAACATGGCAGAATTTAATTTTTATTAAATTCTCTATGATTAATTATACTCTATGAAATTTCGTTGGATTTCTCACAGCTCAATTACTAATTTTAATCATATAAAGAAAATTTCAGTAATTATTTACATAATAAATTAATCATTAAATGACCTGGCTATAGTTTTGTTAAATACTTTGAGTGTACAAGTATTTTATGGAATTGTCTTGAAATTATTTGAGCATCGGAAGTATTTTTGAAAATTTAAAGATCGTTTCATTGATTAATTAATTTGGAAAACTAATTAAAAATCCTCTATCTTTCTAGGGCCAAATCTGTAAAGTTTACTTTGCATCCTTCCTTTTTTCTCGGCCGGCCTTTAGTAATAAGTTCACTTTGCATCCCTCTATTTCTCGCGCAGTCCGATTTTCGTCTCTTGGTCGCAAAACCGGGTACAACGGATCTCCCAACTATCAAAACCGATGCAAACGTGGTCCCTTGGTGGTTTGGAAGGCGGTTTTCGCTAATGTGGCATCTACGTGGCTAGTTTGACTAGGTCTTCGTCCCATGTGGCACTGACGTGGCGCTTACATGGCAATTCGTTCCTGGAAAAATAATAAACCCGTGGGACCCAAATGTCAGTTTCACACAAATTAATAAAAAATGGTGGGGCCCACGTGAGCCCACATATCATTCTCACCCCTACTCTTCTTCCTCTTCCCTCCTATCTCCCCTCTTCTCTGTCCAGGCGCTACGGGGTCACGGGGAGGTCCGGTGGTAGCGGCCGGGGACGCGGGAGAAGGGGAGAGCGTCGGCGGCGGGAGCGCTGGCGGTGGGGGGCTCCGCGTGTGGGGCACCGCCCGCCACCCACCTCGTGAAGCTGCTCCTCGTCTTCGCCCACAGCGTCAACGGGACCACGCGGGAGGGCTCGCGGCGGAGTTCGGGGCTGGGGAGATGGCCTAGGATGGGGCGCTCAGACCGGAGAGGGACGACGCTGCCGCTCCAGCTTGCCAGCTTTTCGCGCGTCGCTACTCCGACGTGCGTCCGCCCGTCCTCCACTCCGCTCCACCGGCCTCGTGCGCCGCACCTCTGCCCGCTGCTGCCCCTCGTCCCGCCGCCGCCCAACCAGCCTCGCATGCCAACCCTCCTCCGCTGCCATCCTACCGGCCTCGCACGCCGCCCCTCTGCGCCCCACCGGCTTCGGGCGCTGCCACCCCGCTACACCCCACCAGCTTCACACCGCCGCTCAACCCGCCTCCTCCCTCTCTCTCCCTGATCGTCGGCCGCCTCCAACCGTCTCTGGCTCGCCGCCCGGGTGCCTGCCTGCCGCGCCATCTTCTTCGCTCCACCGGCTGGAAAGAGAGGAGAGGGAGAGAGATGATAGAGAGATAGGGGATAGAGAGAAGAGGGTAGTGAGGATGACATGTGGAGCCACGTGGGCCCCACCATTTTTATTAGTTTTTGTGTGAAACAGACATGTGGGCCCTAAAGGCTTTATTATTTTTCCGGATATAATTGCCACGTAAGCGCCATGTCAATGACACGTTGGACAAAGAACTAGTCAGAAGGAGCCACGTAGGCATCACGTCAGCCAAAACCGAACACAATACTGCTGAGGGATCTCATTTAAACGGTTTCATAAGTTGGGGGACTCATCGTACTCGGTTTTGCGACCAATGGACGAAAATCGGACTAGGCGACAAATAGAGGGACCCTGTTGACGATGAAATTTGGCAGGCTTGTGAATTGGAAACAAGATCCAATCCAAAGCGGATTCGAAGGTATGCGGAAATCTCGGAAACAGAGTGCGCATCAGCTGGAGACCGTATCGGCTGGAAACCGACTCCGATTTGGATAGCTGATATGGCCGATATCGCATGTGAATCAGTATCGGATTCGATAGAGAGTTTGCGACGATGTTGCTAGGCAAGGTAGAGTCCAGAATTGGCAAATGTATATTTATTAATTAGGAATATATGTAATTTCTTTATAGATATTTTCGGTAAGAGTCCGCCTAAGGGACTTGTTTGCTAGTTGGATTTGTATTAGGATAATATGAGTCGTGTCTGTGATGGACAATGTTTGTATTTTCGGGTATAAATATAGACCCGAGGTCTTATGAATAGAATAACAATCACAGTTCAATCAATCTCGACGCATCGCCAACCTTTTGTTTTCTACTTTTCGATAAGTTCATGCTTTCGAGTCGAGCTGCATCAATCTGATCTTCGACGAAGAGGTAGGTCTTGTTATGGCGGTTTGAATCATCGGAATTAGTGCTTACATCTCTATGACACTCTAATTCTATTTTGTCAACCTCTGAGTTATCATATACTTTATATAATTTAGATTAACAATGCAATCTATTCATATCGGCCGATCTCCATCTAGGGTTTTGCTGGTAACAGATAGATTGTCTTGTTGGTTTGAATTATATAATGTATCCACCATCCCGAAAAGGCAACCATCGGCTTGATTGTTTGGATATCATATTTCTTTTCATACTTAATGCTGCATAAGTTAAGTTTGATCTATTAAGTCGTGTTAAGAATCATAATCTCTAGCTTGCTTTATGGTTGTTCATAAGGATAGTATCGGGGTTTCAGCCGATCTTATCTGGTATAGATGTTTTACATAGTTTTATTCTTTGTTTAATATGCTATATCTGCCCCTTATATCAGGATATAATCTAATACAAATATATTGGACTTACTATCAACCAAATTGGTAAAAGTTGAATATATTTGTTGTAAGAGAATATCCTTGTATAAGGCTGTATCGGAGCTATAGCCGATGCATGCTTAAACCTGGACATCGGCTATGACATGAGTACATGTAATCGTTATTTCATGTTATTGTAGATTTGGGCAATTTATACTATCTCGGTTCAATCCGATCTATCCCAATTGCTTATTTCTAAAGTAATATTGATATAGAGATTATATGACATTGATCTTTTCAGCCGATGTACTAGTTTTAGTTTTAGGGTTAGTTCTATCATTTACAGCCGAATCGGCTAGGTTACAATACGATATGATATCGGCTAACTGGCCGATTGACTAATGTCTACTGATAAATTTGCATATTTCTTCTTGTTGATTGCAGGATCAAATCAACTAGCACCCCTTCGAACCTAAAAGTAAACTTTGGACCTGCACTAGAGTAAAGCAAATCTCTCAGGTCAGTGCGTGTTTTTTGCATCAACAGACCCAAAGTGAAGTTATTCCCAGCCTTTATCCTCTCTGAAGTCTGCCTTACATCCCTCTATCAATCGGGCCAAGGAAGAAAAAAGTCAGATCCAGAAGTCTAATTCAGGTCTCCCTCACTATAGTGTCATCTTCAAGCTCCAGTCGGCCACTGTTAATGTCGCCGCCGATCCCCTTTCCAATCCGGCCGATTCCTTCCATCTCCGTCGGAATTTATTGGGGGTAAATAATATTCTTGATCTCCTCTTCTTGATTGTAAACTCTAGCTAATTGTTTGGAAATTGCCCAAATTCGAGCTCAATTCGGATCCCTCTCTTTCCTAAAAACCCCAAACTTTCACGGAGCTTTTCCCGTCCTCATCCGCCTATAAATAGAGTCCCCTCCCTCTCCTCTTTCGGCCACCATCTCTCCCTCCCCGTGCTCGCCTTCTCTCTCCACTGCCGGCCGCCGCTCCAACCACAGCTCGCCACCGCCTCGGTCGCCTCCGCTCTATGCCATCACCATCACTAGCACCACACTGAAGAAACGAAGATTGGCAATCTCCTCCTCGAAGCCACAAGCCATCCGAGCACTGTCGTTACAATGAACCCAATCTACTTCACCTCCGGCCGAGCCCCACCGCCATTGCCGTCTTCAGTGGTACTCGCCAAAGCCTCCGTCGACATCACAGAAGCAAGGAGAAGCCCGTCTAACCCTCCATGCTCACTGCAAGTCGCCGGAACATCGTCGTCATCGTGTACCCAAGTTCGCCGCCTTTTTGAAGCTTGTCACCAGCCATCTTCCACAGCTGTTCATCATTGTTTTGCCACTGGTAAGCATTGCCTTGATCTCCTCTCTTTCCTGGTGCTGTCGTCTCTTGCTGGAGCGTAACCGTTTACCGTCACCATCGTCATCCTATGCTCGCCGGTGTCGATCCTACATGGTTGTCTTTTCATCACCACATCGTTGTCATCTCTGGTGCCATGATGTGTCCATCTAAACTCTAGGTTGGATTCGATATTAGCCATCCTTCTTTATCTATTAGATTCTCAACCGTCCAAAATCAATATAGATCATTTCTATCTTTTTTCAATGGCATAGTATCCTTTATCCTATGTGCCATCTACTAAATTTTATCCAATCTTTGTATCTAAGGATGTTTTTAATTTTTTTCTCAGTTATAAATTTTTTGTAAATTGTTTAATTAATTTGGAATAGACTTTTCTTTAATAGTTTAAATTGGATTAAATCTTGTCAAATTCATAACTAAATCATATGAAGTCGGAATGAGGGAGTTCAAGTCTCTAAATTCATCTAAAATCATGATCTACATGTTTGCTTATTTTTATGTATTGTTTATTTGGATCTTCTTAGTCTTTTTCCCCATTTTTCGTGTTAGCCTGTCGTTTCCGTCATTTCGGAGGCTTGTGAGTGCGTTAGAAGTATTCAGGAAGACTATTTGAAGATCGGTTATTGCAAGGCAAGTCATGCAGATTTAAACACAATCCTTTGAGCATGTTGATCCTATTTTAAATTCTCTATTTATTTAAATGTGCATTTATTTTCGAATGTCATTTGGGGTGTGATCCTATTTCTTTGTTATAGCCAGTTTGTATTGATTATCTTATTCCTTAATACCTTGGGTTATAAATTTGACTTGTTGAACTTTATATTGGTTCAACTAGATATACTAGGATAATTGCTTATCCATGCTTAGAAACTTTAGTATCATTTCATATGGATAATTAATGTTTCACTGATATCTTAATGATGGTTATTTAATAATAGCTCACGATGGTGAATTGTGATTGATTAATTGATTAATTGCCAACTAAAACTTGATTATTGTTGGGTTGTGAGCACATGGTTGTGTTGGACGTGCTGATGACAATTAAGGACCGGTTCGCGAGCTACTGTTGTGAAGCATTGATCGTACTAACCACAAGCTAGAATGGGCAACGACTTGATCTGTAATGTAACATGTCCCAACAGGAGGCACCGTGGTATGCAGTTGATAGTGGTAGTGTCATTAAATCCGCAATGGCCATGTCAATAAATCCATACTGGGAGCCAAGGGAACTAGCCTAGAGGTTCAGCCACCTCTACTGGGGACTTGGCAGGTGACCATTC